>OY979697.1:5485916-15485916 GCA_963855945.1 Thereva nobilitata
CAAAGACCAGCAAAACGTAGTAATCGAAATCTATTAACTTATCTTTCTGTAATATCTTTTTAAAAAAAATTTTTTTTACACTTTATTTCCTTTTCCCCCCAAAAAATGACCATCAACGGAGTGCTTAATTTCTTGTATTCTCGTACCCAACACACCGTTTTCAGATTGGAATTTCACGCTTCAACTCCACTCCTTTCAAGCTAACACCTATAAATAAACCAGACCCATCCTCTTGACACTTAATAAATTTCACTTTCACCATCATCCCTTTCAAGTATCACATCGTCTCCAAAAATCTTTAGTATTTGCAAAGGGGTGAAAGTATTATGTCGATGTTAGGAGGAAAGTACAAGCACATACCTACGCACATATTGGAGGCATCCAGATCGCCTCTATACACCGACCGATATACCCCAATATCTTTATACTTTTCTTAAGAAATAATCTTAAGGAAAATTTCTTTTTCGAAGAAGAGGAGAAACATTGAATTTTCAAGACTACACCTCCTCGACTTTGACTTCCCTGTTTTCCTTCCGCCCGTGCCCCACATGGATACTAATCTTATTTTGCCGTCTTTATGTATTTAAGGACGATGGCAGGTCGGCTTCTTTCTCTCTCTCTGCATTAAATTTAAGATCTCCATTATTTGGTGAACTTTACACCCCCTGCAGCCACATACTTGAATTTACTTTCACCGTTTTCTCTCCTGTATATACACATAATCGTATAACAACAAACAACACATGCATACAATCGGATTATCCTTTCACGGTAAATTTAATGTCCTTCGGGCTGGTATAGCGCTATGCTTAAAATGCCTTCTTAAAAAGCTGACTCCTTGTTTGCGGAAACAACAGAAGATAAGTGCTGCTTAGGGATTTTAAACTCAGAGCGAAAAATTCATTCCACCAACAAAATCCACAAAATTAAATTTGCCTTTGTAATAAGGATCGTTATTTCTTAATTTTGTAGATTCCTGAATTTTATCCGCCAGTGGAGCATTTTCGTTTTGGTGTAGATTGAAAATGTTAGTTTTTATGTGGTCTATTCGTTTTTGCGACCCACAGTTGAAATTTTAGTGCTGTTTAAAATTTGCATGGTTAAAGCCACCACAAGAACCATCGACACACACACACATTTATCTTTACACCTCTACGCATTAAATACTCATTAATATTGATTTTATTAGCTTAAATATTTGGCATAAAAAACTTCCGAGAAGGCCCACCGCAACGCCGCCGCGCCAATTACTACCAAAATAATGCCGCTGATTGATGATATTCTAATTATAATCGAGCCTCATTTTTCATCTCATTACCAAAAAAAAACGATTGATGGATGATTTTGACAAATATAACAAAAAATAATTTTCTCAAGGAAAATTGTAATTAATCATAATTTTTTTTTTTTAATTAAAATTAAACTTTTCTTGATGACAGTATGTAAACATTTTCGCTGGTGGTATTTCTGTATAGTGTTTTAGTAATTAAAATTCTAAGGATGCTTCTTAATTATCTTCATCAAAAAAAATTTTTTTTAGGATATAATGTACATATTAACCCAGAGCAGGGCATCAACCCACTTCGGTTCAGGATATAAGCAAGGATGTGAGTGAATTATGCTTAAATTTTGCTAGAGCATACAGGATGGTAAAAAATTGTTTTAAATGGAAAATTTAGTTACAGGGTGAACCGGTAATCCAAAATGTATTCTCCATTATTTTCGTCAATGCTCTTCAATCTATCTGATATAGTTTGAACGCCCCTCTTCTAAAATTCACTGACGAGCGCTGACTTAAGCCGCTCAAGCTGCTCGAATGGGACCTTTTAGGTTATGGTCTGTTTATGGTTTCAAAGCTCATAGTCGATTAAACCATTCATATCCCAACCAAACAAATAGTATCACCTTACGTTGGTGAAACCCTGCTTTAGGGCAATGACATCACGCTCACTAAAATGGTACAGTATCAATGACAACCTAAGAGTATAAATTGGTCTAAAAAAAAATTATCCCTGGCTCAATCGACCCAATACCTACTTCCGTGGTGTTTCGAAAGAACTTCATCACAATAACCATCGACGGTTTCTAGAAGGCTTTATTCTATTTAAAGCTCTTTTCCCAATTTTCATAATTGACTTAGTTTAACTGCTAATGGAAAGGAAGGCCATTCTTTGAATCTTGCTTAATTCGCTAGTGAATCTATTAAGTCTGGTTCTATTTCCCCCAGTAAAGCGCCGATTTTTTGTGAAGCTATCGGTCCTTTGCAAGTCTTTTCTCTTGAAAGATATTTCCTTGGTTCTGGATTCTGTAATCGCTTATATTATAAGGGAGAATCGCTTTCTCACTAAAGCCAGCGTCTGTGGTGATACTATTCCATAGCTTAAAAAAACGCGTGACAACTGTGGCATTCGTTCATTCTTTTCTCTAGTCTAGGGCTGACCACGCAACGTTGCACTCCATAATAACACTGTCGGCATTACCAAAGTGGCTTACCTTGAAAATATAGTCCCTCCACATAAACTAGTTGGGATGTGGCTTTTGACCCTTTCGGTCCACAAGATTAACTGCCCAGTATTCGTTCAAACAAAAAAACGACTCGAACGATTTTTATGAAAATCTTTTCAGATCATACTCCCTTTAACACGCTTTGAACGGCATCTTAACGAAGTCGGTATCTTTTTTGGTTCGCGCGAAATCGTGCTGGTATAAAAATCACTTATGTCGTTCAAACAAAAAAACGGTTCGACCAATTTTTATGAAAATCTTTTCAGATAATTCTTCCTTTAACACGCTTTGAACGGCATCTTAACGAAGTCGAAATCTTTTTTGGTTCTCGCGAAATCGTGCCGGTACAAAAATCACTTAAGTCGTTCAAACAAAAAAACAGCTCGACCGATTTTTATGAAAATCTTTTTAATTCATATGTCCTTTAATACGCTTCGAACGGCACCTTAACTAAGTCGCTATCTTTTTTGATTCGCGCGAAATCGTGCTGGTACAAAAATCACTTAAGTCGTTCAAACAAAAAAACGGCTCGACCAATTTTTATGAAAATCTTTTCAGATCATATTTCCTTGAACACGCTTCGAACGGCACCTGAACGAAGTCGATATCTTTTTTGGTTCGCGCGAAATCGTGCAGGGAAAAATGACCACATACGTACGCACACACACACACATATTTCTTCTCAAATTTTTGCTTAAAATGCTATTGGGACTTTGAAACGTGTAAATACATTGAAAATTTCGAATCCGATTTTCGGACCGATTACAATAACTTCCTACTGGGAAGTTAATAAGTTTAAAGACATGATATTATAACAATATTCTTAATCATCTCCGAAAGTCGTACGCTATCCTCTAAGGATCCCTTTTTAACTAAGCTTAATAGTAAATCATATACCATAAAGGACTATAGCGGTATTAACTGCGGGGTCTAGAAATTTGATTCGATATTTCTCTAAACCCAGGGGAGCTGCTTAAAACCTCTTGGGCTGCTTACGTTTTATAATAAACTTAAAAAAAAAATAAAAAAATTGTACACAATAAACAAAAAAACACTAATTCTAAACTTTTGAAATAAATATCCAAAATTATTCAAACCAAAAACAATTCATTCAATATTTATCTTCACCAAAAATCTTCAAGCAACATTTCAACCAACCAACGTTGGACTTAAAATCGATACAAGATAAGAAGGTTTCGGTTATTTATTACCGAAGCGATTATTCCTTTCCAATAAATATTGTTTATGCCTTATATATATATATATATATATATATATATATATATATATATATATATATATATTAGATACACACATATATTGACCAATGAGGAAGACACAGCAGAAGCTGAATTGTCTTTCCGCATGGCAAAGCAGGACCATAAAATACCCTAAAGGATTTTTGATAAACCCAAATGATTCTATGGTTTCAGAATGCCAAGTTAAGTCCTTTTAGATAAAATACAAGATTTCGTTCATATCTCAGCTTTTTTTCTTCATAGAAGTATATTTGGGATTTATTGTTAATTTTGTGTGTTTTGGTGGAATATTTTTTTTTGGGTTGATGTCAGGTTGTTACTGAACTCTTTTGTTTTAAGGATCTTTCAAGATATCAAGATGAGTCAATATTTGATTTCTGTTTGAATACAGGTTATGAGACTTAAATCGAAACAAATTTTCACTTTCTACATCATATCATCCTTCCAACCCTAATTATTTAAACACCCAAAAACTCCCATCGAATGAGCACAACGATAAAAATCTCTCCGCACACTGTAAAGATTTATTCCTTTCTACAAAATATATATTCATTAGATATGCAAAACGGATTCCTATATCCTTTATCACTTCTCTCATGTCCCTTGGAGCGAAAAAACGACAAAAACCCAACCCACAAATGCCTGGATGGATTTCTGCTCTGATTTGTGCTCTTTTAAGTGCACACGAGAACAAATTCAATTTTCTCCGAATGAACTTTATGGACACAAAAAGTGGTTCCAGTGTTTCTACTTACATGAATTACAAGGATTTGTAACTTGTGGGCTTATGTTAATAACTGATTTTGCATTCAAGTGAAGGACCGCCTGCTAAAGTTATGGGGCTATGGGTTGGAGTAAAAAGTATTTTGGATAAAAGGTTTCGTTAAGTTATGATCCTTGAGAGGATGTGTGGAGAAAATTAATGCGCGCGATTTTTTTTTGTTATTTGTAAGAATTGACTGAGAATTGCTTTAGTTTTGGTAAAGGAAATGAAATGGAGAAAGGACACTGATAGTGACATTTATATACAACGATTTTGTTGAGACTTTGAAAATAGAGAGCATCAAAAATTTCTACCAACGAATCTCAACCAAATTGTCTTTTAAACTAGGCAAAACGAGCTCGTCGCATTCATTAACTAACACGTACTGCCTATTGAAAAAAACCTTTGTAGATGAGAAGAATGTCCAAATAGGCTTAGCATTTCGTGCAGATAGTTTCGAGTACCAGATTAGCAGCCAGTTTCTTGGATTTGCAGAATTAGGTAAATTTAAATGGAATAGATTTTTTTTAAGTAAATTAATTCGAATAACTCTGTAAAAACTCCAATTAACTCCAAAGCAACACCAATTAATTTCAAAGCGCATCCGGATAATTACAGCTCAACTCCTCTACTAACTTCAAAGCAACTCTAATTAACTCAAATAAACACCGCTTAACTCCAAAGCAACACCAATCAACTCCGAAGCAACACCGATTAACACCAAATCAACTCCCACTTCAAAATAATTCTGATTAACTCCAAAGGAACTCCAAATGACCTTAAATCAACTAATTTATTAACACCAAAATAGCTCAGATAAGGAAGATGAATGAAATGAAAATGATGCGGCTGAAATGTTGGAGCAAACTGAAGTCATTTAAACCGCATAACTACAGACAACTTTAAGAACTATTTCCATCAATAGAGAAAGTTCATTAGGTATGATGTACAATGCCATAAAGAATCAATACATACCTCATCATTGAGGTATTTTCCAAGAGAAGTCTTAGTGAATTTTGGATGTGTCCCCTCATAATTTGGGGCTTTCTGATATGTTCTTGAGTAACCGTCGTAAACCTTCCCTGCAAAAATTTTATTAATTTATTAAAACTAAGTATCCATAAAAGCGACTAGGGTTGATTTACCATCCCCACTCATCTTCATCTTATAGAAGCATACCAGTTTTAACTACTTGCAATAACAACGATAAAAAACTCTTAAAAATTTTGCCCATAAAACTCGGTCTCGTCAATCAGAGCAAAACAGAAAACCAAATCGAATTTCATTTTATAAAAAAAGCAAACAACAAAAAACTCTTCGCGATTGATAAAGTTTGTATCCTTATAACAAAAAATCTATAATAATTTTTTTTAAAACCCTGTCAAAATTTTTAACAACTGTTCTTCATCTAAAAAAAAAATATCAGTCGAAAACACCAAAAGTGCCCTAATAAATTCCTCTAGGAAACATCTGTCGAATACGTGCCTCTCGCTTTACTTTAAAACAAGCAAAAGGACATCTCTCAATCCGTTCTAGAACTCTATATAGGACTTGCTCCAGCTCTTGAAGCTCTTCCAGTAAAGTGAATCTACACAGGAAGGAAATCTGCTTTAAATGTTATGATTCCCAACGAAACATCGAAGGGACCGAATTTATTTACGACCTGGAAGGAGAAACTTTGTCTTCCACATCTGAGCAATTAGTTCAGTTGAAATAAATCAATTGAAAAACTGGCACACAAAGCAAGCTTCCCCTGTAAAAACGGAATGGTGGAAAATGTTTCATCAGGATGATAAAGGATTTTTAGGAAATCACCGCCATCAGGACTCTCAATTTTTCTGGAGTTATTTCCAATAGCGTCACTAATAGATACAAACATTCAGCACTTCTGCCGACATTAATCGCACTTTTCAATGTCAAAAGGATGCTATTGGTCCTTTCAGTTGCCCTTCATAAAACACTCCTAGATCAGGGCGACTGCATGTTTCACTCCGGAAAAATTCCCTTGATCGTTATTTTTTAGTACCTTCGAAAAACCTAGAATTTTTCAAAGAATTATATACAGCTGTCATTGGAGTTATGCTGCCCTATGCATTCCGCATACCTGACTCAATTCTACTTCAGAATGTACAGCTACGAACTATGCTATTCTGCAGGCGATGGCAAGGTAACGATGCTATTTCTAACAGAGTGGATGGTGGATATAGGTCCTGGAAAGATACTGCAGCTAAAAGTTCACAGGACATTTTGTGAGACAAGGACTGGAAAATTTCTCGTAAAAAAGTGAAAAATATGAAAATGTATAAAAAGTATAACATTCTTACAGGGTGATTATAAAGGGGCAAGTTGAAATTATTAAGAGAATCAACGATAACGTCCATAGTCTGTTATACATTTTAGAGGAGATAAGTTTCAGGTCAAAATTTTATCTTGAAATAAGTCCTTTTTTAATTGGTGCTCAAATTTACAGGGCATATCTCTAAATTAATTTTGTGCAGGGTGGTGACTTTGTTTCATTCTTAACAAAGATTATTTTAGTGATATTTTTGTCTTTTTGAGATCTCACTTACTGTACAATCAGTGTTACTTTGTATTGTCTTTGCTGATCGAATTGGACGTCGGATTATGATAAAACAAACAAGGTGTGGCACGAGCTTGACTGATATTATTTAGTTGAATTAGCTTGTTGGAAAACTATTTTTGGAGAATTAGGTAAATTTAAATGCAATGGAATTTTCTTAAAGTAAAATAATTCGATTTACAACAACTCCAATCAACTCCAAAGCAAAACTGATTAACACCAAAGAATATATCTAGATAACTACAACTCAACTCCTCTATGCACTTCAAAGCAACTCCAATTAACCATAAAGCAACACCAATTAACTTCAAAGCAACACCGATTAACTCCAAATAAACTCCTTTATGCCAAAGTCCCAAAGTAGTTCTGATCAACTCCAAAGCAACACTGATTAATTCAAAGAAACACCGATGAGCTCCAAATAAACTCCTTTACGAACACTAAAACAACTCCGTTTAATCCCAAATTAATTCTGATTAACTTCAAAGCAACACCGATTAACTCCAAAGCAACACCGATTAACTCCAAATAAACTCCTTTATGCCAAAGTCGCAAAGTAGTTCTTATCAACTCCAAGGCAACACTGATTAATTCAAAGAAACACCGATGAGCTCCAAATAAACTCCTTTACGAACACCAAAACAACTCCGTTTAATCCCAAATTAATTCTGATTAACTTCTAAACAACACCGATTAACTCCAAAGCAACACCGATTAACTACAACCAACACCGATTAACTCCAAAGAAACACCGTTTAACTCCAAATAAACTCCTTTAGGAACACCAAAACAACTGCATTTAGTCCCAAAGTAATTCTGATTAACACCAAACCAACACCGATTAACTCAAAATAATCTCCTTTATTATCACCCAAATTACTCAGATCAACCTTAAATCAGCTCTGGTTATTTAACCATTAAGTTCACTAACAGAATAAGATTCTTTTTCAACATCTAGCCTGGTAAAGGATATTATTTAGTGAAGATATGATTTGCAATTATATCAAACATACGCTCGACATTATTTGGTCACAGAAAGTGTTGCCTACGAGTTGTAATTCCAAAATAAACTTTCTCCAAACAAGAAAAAAATAATATCGAAATTACACTGACTCAGACTTAACCCTTATAGGTTTAAGAAGAACATACCGAATTACACAAATCCGAACAATTAAACACTTTACCTTTAATCTATCCAAACCACAAATAAATTCAATCAAGCACAAAGAAATTTTTCTCTCTCAAACGACAACCAATGTACAATTGTCACAGTAAGTAAAAAAAAATTGAAGAAGGGTGGAACAAGTTTGCAATTACTCAGCAAATGGTTCTTCCAGAAGGATGAGAGCATAAAACACTTTTAGTGATAGTGGTAATTATCCCAGGTACTGGGCAGGAGTATTAATAGTATTCTATAAATTTCAGGTGGATTTCCTTTGAATGGTCTGTTCTTGGATTACCACCATTTCTAATTGATTTATCACATCCATTTGGGGAAAACAATTTTTTTTATTGAATTCGCGATAAAACTATCGTTGGTCAGTGTATGCCTTTGGTGGATGGTAATGCGATTAATTTGGGAGAGTTTTAAATTGAGTAGTTTTGTGTGTTTTCTAAAAGTTTGGTAATGGATACAAGCAAAATTATTTGATAGAGGAGTTTTGTTACAATCATTCACTCAAAGTTTACCCTTTAGGTTATACTAAGAAGTTTTACCAAGAACTGAATTCCATTTTATATTGTGGATATACAGTTTTCGATTTTTTGAGATATGGACACAAAAACCACTAATCTACACCCGAAATTATTTCTCTCTCCACTTTTACCAGTAACTAAACAAAAACCAAAAACCCATTTAATTTTGAATCTATCTAAAAGGAGTTTTATTGATTTCCAAGGATGTTCCCCGGCCAATCAGTCATTTTATCAAGTACTAAACGAGAACATTAGCTGGTATCCCTGTACCAATAGTAAAAAGTCTGTGTACAGAGATGATGGTTCGGTCTGACATTAACAGTGATTGATTGTGACGTTTCTGTTCCATTAAATTTCAAAGTTAAAACTCTAAAGTAGCCGAAGAGGAATAAAAATTGAAGGGATTGGAACAGATTCTTCGGAGAGAAAGACGGTCAAAAAGTGGTGTAGGATTGATAGTTAAGGGTTTTTCTATGTTAATTCCGTCATTATTTTCATCTCGATTACGTTCAATCATTGTCTGTCAGTCAGTCAGAAAATGTTTTACATGTTTTTTTTGTAAAGGGTTAAAATTAGAACTCGTAAGGAATCAGAACCATCCAGGAGGAACAAGCAAAATAGTGTGCTGTTCACGGAGAAAGTGCCTTCCTTAAATAGATCATTTTACACACGATTCACTAATTTAATTTTAAATATTACAATAAAATAATAATAATAATAATAAATAAATATAAAACCATAAAACAAATTATCTTTTTTGTTCATTAAATGTCACAAAAGATTAAGGTTACTTAAGGTTACAGCTCTAAAGCATCCTGTTGACACAATATTCTGGTTTCCTATTTTCTGCATGAACAACATTCTTAATGTGGCTGCATAGAGGGGCTGGAACGGCATTTCATAAATTTATAATGCGCTTGTCTCATGAAAAATTCATTTTCGATTAGTTTTTCGCCCTAAGCACATTTCCCAGTTATTTTCTGATAAAGTGTCGAACCAAAAAAAAAATAAAAAAATAAAAAATAAAGGAAGAAAGAAAAAAATAAGAAAAATCATCCCTCCAACACTAGAGCTCCCTTTTCATGTCACTTTGTCACACATGTGCTATACAAAGGAAATTGGAGCAGGACTTATGCAAACGGAGATTTTTTAACCATCGTTGAAGGAACTTTTCCTGGAACATCCTTAAAGCTAATATTTATACTTGACGGGATTTTTTTTTGGTGTCATAACGTTCAAGGAAAAAGCAGAATGGATTCGTTGAAGAATGTGTGATGGTGGTTTATCTACACCACAAAATACCAAAACCAAAATCATACGTGGTTAGTATCTGTTGAATTTTATAACTAATTCTTCCATATCCATAATCGTTTTCACTTCCCCAATAATATTATGCAACATCTTCCACACACTCCTTTAATAACGCAAAAACCTTACAACAAAAAACGACCTTTCACCCTCCCAGAATCCTTTCCGAAACGAACCAGAACCGAGCTCTCAATTTCCTCCATTTTTTTTTTATTTCCATATGTTGATTTTACACTTCGATAAGTCCTTCCTGATATGCCTGGCGCCCACTGGATGTTATAAATCAGCTAGGATCAGGCTACAGGAAAATGTTAACCTAGAAATGTCTTCTTCCTAGGATATCCTCAAATGAGGATGTTAAGGCGGATATCACAGGAAACGTTTTTTTTTTACTTTCTTTCTAGGATGAGATACGGAAATAAGTCAAATCTTCTAAAAGCAAGGATTTTCCATACTATGCGAGCTTAAGTCAGAGTCTTTTTTTTCGTAGTGAATGATAGAGGAAAAGGTATATGCGGTTTTAGTGGTAGCATTATGGTAATAGGAGCAGAGAGGAGATCTGTCTTATATATGGATTTTTGTAAGGTGGAATATTGGAGAGAATTGAAATAGTTTTTTTTCATGTAGGCCAAAGACTTTACTTTGTGCAATCGAAATCCTTGCATTTCTGCACCTGGATATACTATTCTGTTGAAAAACTTTCATATTCTCTATGCTTCATATGTTAAAAGTGCAATCCTAAGCGGATTATTTTATGAAGTCTTTGGCAATTGGCCAATGGGAGTTTTTAAATCTTGAATCGGCATTTACAGAACATAGCATTGGGTACTTTGATGAAAAGGACTCAATCTACACGTGACTGTAAGTTCGGAAAAGTCGATCCAGTCACAAAAAGCGTTGCGTGGACCTCGGCTTTGTGCATCACTTGGTATATGTGTCAAAGAACATCGAACCTATGCTTGATTGGGCTGCAAGAATCGTGTAGAATTTAACGCTTCTAAAACGAACTTATCTTAAACTAAGCCTATCCAATCTTCCCTTCCCTTTTTGTAACGAAATAAACGTCGACAGAACTAGACAGAATAGCGAAAGCACAGCAAGACCAGCAGGAGTTAATCGGAGTTGGTTTCGAATTAATTGGAGTAATTTTGGTGTTAATCGAGGACTTTGTTTGTAACTAGTCAGAATTTTTTTTGGTGTTATTTCCAACTCGAAAAGCAACTCCTGTTTACTCCAAAAGGACTCCGGCCAGATCAAAAGCAACTCCTCTATAAACTCCAAAGAAACTCCTATTAACTCCAAAGCAACTCCCATTAAGCAACATATAAAAAAAGTTACTTCTGAGTTAATCGGAGTTGCTTTCGCTTTAATTAGAGTAATTTTGGAGTTAATCGACGAGCTTCTTTGTAATTGGTCGGAATTTTTGTGGTGTTATTTGCACCTCCAATAGCAACTGCTCTACTTAGTCCAAAACGACTCCGGCTAGATCAAAAGTAGCTCCTCTATAAACTCCAGATAACTCCTATTAACTCCAAAGTAACTACTATTAATTCCAAAACCACTCCTAATAACTCCAAAGCAACTTCTATTAACTCCAAAACAACTCCTATTAACTCCAAAGCAACTCCTATTAACTTCAAAGCAAATTCTATTAACTCCAAAGCAACTCCTAATAACTCCAAAGTAACTCCTATTAACCTTTGCAACTCCTAATAACTCCAAAGCAATTTCTATTAACGCCAAAGCAACTCCTATTAACTCCAAAGCAACTCCTATTAACTCCAAAACCACTCCTAATAACTCCAAAGCAACTCCTATTAACTCCAAAACAACTCCTATTAACTCCAAAGCAACTCCTATTAACTCCAAAGCAAATTCTATTAACTCCAAAGCAACTCCTAATATCTCCAAAGTAACTCCTATTAACCTTCGCAACTCCTAATAACTCCAAAGCAATTTCTATTAACGCCAAAGCAACTGCTATTAACTCCAAAGCAACTCCTATTAACTCCAAAACCACTCCTAATAACTCCAAAGCAACTCCTATTAACTCCAAAGCAACTCTTATTAACTCCAAAGCAACTCCTATTAACTCCAAAGCAAATTCTATTAACTCCAAAGCAACTCCTAATAACCCCAAAGTAACTCCTATTAACCTTCGCAACTCCTAATAACTCCAAAGCAATTTCTATTAACTCCAAAGCAACTCCTATTAACTCCAAAGCAACTCCTATTAACTCCAAAGCAACTCTTATTAACTCCAAAGTAACTCCTATTAACTCCAAAAAAACTTGAAATGGTCACTCTTAGGAGAAATTTTGACTACAATTTTCCTTCTAATAGCCTCGTGAGATTCGTTCTAGCTGTTCTATTCAAGATAGTAGAATCAGAAAGTATCTCTATAACAACTGATTGAAGAAGAAACTCCATTACCAGAAAACCTGGTGTAAAGGCGATTTAAATTTGAACAGGAATGAAGTATCGATTGGGAAAAGGAATGAAGTAATCCACGATGAGGAAAGATTGCATTCAAATATTTAAAAAGGAGTCGATCCTTCTTGCTTAGATTTAAATCAATATGGTGGTCAAAAGTCAATTAAGAAAGAAGTTCCAACATTTTTGCATCCGGTAAGGAACTTGAACCATTCTTTGGAAAGCTGGAAGAATGGCGTAGACCAAGAGGCTCACAGCTTAGGGATGCCAAACTGACATCGGCTCACAATCTGGACGGGTGGAGAGAACAGTTGCGAGAGACTAGAACTGAAACTCAGTTGTAGAGTCGTTAAAGAAGATAAATTAACCAAAATATCATCGTTCAAATTTTTACAGTCAGTCAGTTCATCGATATATGAGAGAAGTTAAACTGCATCAATTGGTTCAACATTCGGAGGCAAGGCAATATTTCCAAATAGGAAAGGTTTAGAGAAAGGTGTTGCAAGGAAGGTATGCAATGGAAATTTCAACTGATAGGTTGCCGATTGCCGAATAAGGTAGATACGAGTATATCAACAGCACAAAAATTTTAAAGTAAAAAAATAGTCAAAATATTTTTAATCCCATAAATTCCAAAATTGCGTGAACTTTTTGATTAATTTTCATATACGAAATTTTAATTTTTTTTAGCACAGGTAGAATGTAACGTAACTATGCAAAACATTTTAACAAATTTTGTGGAGCAACTTGAAACTTTGCCTTGTGGTGGAAAGTGAAGAAACTAATATTGAAAACAGAAATTCATGTATAAAAAATTCATAACATAAAAGATTCACAACATTCCACTAAAACGACACCTTAACCCTTTGCACGTCGCAATCTCTGCTATGTACTTAAATCGAGTTAATTTAATCCATCGATTTTACAACGAACTCAATCCCATAATCTATTTTCTCCAGTGACGAAAGTCTCACTTTGAATTTTCCATTTTCGTGTATTTTCCTCGGCGATATGGTGGCTTCAACATTTTTCTCTCAAATTTTTTCCCTTATTTTGAATCGCTGCCAAATGGAGCGGTCTTGGATTCGAATTCCGATGGTCTAATGTTTTTTTTTTGTTTTCGTGTTTTTTGTTTCGTTTTTATTCGCGATGTGTTAAATAGTTTTCCTTAAGTCTCTAAATACCGAACTTGTATCTTTACACACGTCGTCTTCTCTTATATCATTTCAGAAATTTCTAGCTGCTTCTAGTTACTATGCTGAGGAAGTTCACTTTGTATCTTAAAATGGGACTTTGATCACAATGCGCTGAAACATTAGTTCAAGTTGATATATACTACTAATAAGGATTGTTGTATTCATGGCACGAAATCCTTCAGCGAAACTTTAGACTATAGAAATTTGTGAGCTTGACGGTGTCTTAAAATAAAGTTGGAGGTTACAGGTATAATAAATATTACCTACCTGGTGCTGGTTGTAGTTGTTGAATAATTGGATTATTGCCGTATGGTGTGTGGAGGATTTCGCGACGCGTTTCTGCTTTAGAGATTTACACTAGATTAAAATTCAATTTCAACGAGTGCTAATAATGGAGTTTAAAAGTTTCAAGAGAGAGGGATTAGCTTTGAAAGGCGATATTCACGTATTATTGTTGAATTTGCATATTAGTCTATCTATTTTATTAGTCGAGTATTTTATTGAAGAATATATAGTTGGAATGAGATACTGTTTTTATTGTACTTTTAAGCGAAAACTTTCATGAACTTTTATCATATGTGTTAATTCAGTTAATAATGGATTTATTGTATTTCAATGTACGACTATTCACCTTTAGGATCGATTTGACTCGCTGTATGAAATTATCATGACAGAGGAAGATGCCGATCTGTCTCCAGGAATGGCTGCTTTCACTGGTTCTTATTCTGAATTGATAACATTTAGTTGGGCAGTATTTTGGTAGATTTATGAAGTAATGTATTTCTTGCTGTCACACCCAATTCTTGTATCAATTTCTCCAATTGCTAGAGGTCAGAATGCTACAGGTCAGAGTGCCCCTTTTTCGGAGTCAATCGTAGATTTTTTTCCGTATATGTTTATTTGGTTTGTCGTATTGAACGTATCAGTATATTCGAGATGCTGAATTCCCGAATGGCTTGGTAGAGTTCTAGTTTGACTATCTAGCATAGGAGTAGTCTACTAGAAAATGTTTCATCTTACTTATCCAATTATAAAAATTAACCACGAAAATTACCTTTAGGAAAATAAATAAAAAAAATGACCCTAAAAGTATGCACGATAAATTTAAGTATTTTTCAATAATCTTCCCCTAAATGTATGCAAGAAATTGTTGATGTAATAAATAAGATGATAACCGGTCCACAGTGACGCTAAGTCGATGATGAATTACAAATAAGATGAAAAGCTGGTTTTTGATTGAAAATCTGGTAAGATGTAGATTTACTTTTGATTCAGCCACACTGATATTGACCATGAAGTTTCTAGAATATTAGAATATCCTATTTTGCTACTATACTAATCACAATTATTTCAATAATTGCTTTAGGTTGTGTAGGTCCTCCATCATTGACCAGGTTTTTCTGATGTCGCCTCCAACTGAGGCCTTGTTGGTGATTGTTGCTAATTTATTTGTTTGCGAACTTCTTTTACACTTGGTGTCTGCCAGATGAAATTATCACCAGGTAGCGCCTTGATTTTCATAAAATGACGGTCCTTAAATTTGTTCTTTTTCTTTTGCTTATTGTTAACTACATCGACTCATTGACAAGAGTTTAATTAAACGAAATATTTTTATTAAAACAAACACATCAAATCTCTTAATTGAACCTTCAACGTCTTTGTACCACTTGCAATAAAGTAACAAAAAAAAATATCTTTCAACAACATCAATTCTTTTAAGCTATATCAAGCAATGATATCCTTCCTCCTACAATAATCTCTTCATAACCGAACCATCAAAAACAAGCGTCCAGTCGCGTTCAATGTACTATATGTGCTGATGCAAGGAGTCCTTTATTCTTTATTATCCTTCATACAATTGTTCATGTTAAGTAAACTTTACAAAGGTTACCTTCCTGTCCATTTTTATCCTGATATAGAACGGGGTACGATGAGCTGATTGTAAGCTGAGGAAAATGTAGCAAAGAGGAGAGAGATTTTTATTATATCATATCCTTGCCCAGGCTGGTTGGATGTATTGAACGGTGTTATGGAATCTGTCGTCGTCCTTTTTTTCTGATAAATATTGATTTCAGAGTTATTGATTTTATGAAGTCGGATATGCTTTTATCTAATAACATATTGAAATTATATATGTACGATGTGTAAGAAGGAGAGTTGTAACAAGATTTTGTTAGCCAATGATTTTCTAATTTATGTTTTTCTTGAATTATTTATTTTGATATTTTTTTGGTTTCTTTTGAAAGGCTAGAGCGAGGTATGCCCCTTTGTGATATCGACTGTCCTATCAAGAGTGTAATGTCAAACAGCAAGCTCTGGTCGTATAGATAATAGACAGCAGAATGGAAAAACTTCTAAAGCCAACACACGGATTTACTCCATTCTGGCTCTCCTATCCAATACTACCGCGAATGAGCATTGACTTCAACGAAAGAGAATTAGATGACTTTCTTGCTTATTTTACTTATAGGCGATGGCAAAAAACGAGTGGGACAAAAATCAATATAATAAAGAAAGAATATTATCTTGGTAGGAGAAGTGGAAATATAAAAGTCCATGGTGCTGCGTGAAATCGAACCACAGACCTCTAGAATGGCAGCCAGGCGTCTTAGCCCATATACTACTGAGGCTGGATTGAAAATTTAAAAAAATACTTATTTATATTCTAAAATGTACATTTCATACAAAATCCTATCTCAAACAGTAACAATTTAATCATTTCGACAAACTAAATTACTTGAACACTATGCTTATCTAAAAGCAACATAATTTCCCTTATTAGCACTCAGACATAAAATTACATTATAAAATTCTCATTTATTTTAGCTCCATTTAAGCACAACCAAATCCACTCGAAATAAAACATAAAACTGTTGCCTGTACTTAGAAATCCATTCTATGTAATTAAATGCAGCAACTCGGGTGCAGTTTTCACTGCATCTCATCGCTCTTTTATTACCCGCCATGACTGTGCAGCAAGCTCTGAAAATCATTAAAAACTTTCTGCACTACACTGGGGGGTGGAGTTTACAACATAGATCGGACGGGCCCCTAAGCAACTATAATTCTTATCTCTTTACACACATATATATACAAAGTTTAGTTTTTAGTATGGATGGATCCTACTTAGGTCGGGAGAATGTAGTTATTATTTAAATGAAGGATAGTAAAATTGTCTGCAGGGATTGCACTAAAAGTTCATATCAAATTTTTTTTTATGTAATTTCCGGGGTTACAAGTTTTTTGATTCAAAAATAGTTTTGCTTTGTAAAGTTGCGGTATAAGTCTCCTTGACAGCTGTCAAGCTGTCTGGTATTTTGACATCGAATTTCAAAAAATTGGTTAATCTTTAAAGTTATGTTTCAGACCATTTTTACGATACAGTTCAAATTTTTGGATGATGTTAACTTCTATATAAATGCATTAACGCCATATTGAGCAGCACGTTTTACATTGCTAAGCACAAGAACCCATAGCCAGCACCCTTAAACAGAAAATTTAGAGATCATAAGACCTTGCTTCTTAAATTTACTTTAAAATTATCTGAAAATAATTTTAGATTCAATTATTTAATAAGTTAAAACTAGCTAACAACTAGTCAATCCGTATCTAACGTATTCACGACGTATTCTGTGGGCCTGTGGTTATTTTGTGTTGCATACTTTTAGGAGGATTTTTTTTACTTTTAGGGTATTTTTTTGTATTAATATCGGCCATGTTTTCTAAATAGACACCCAAAAAAAATTAAATTGATACTTCCTAAACATATTCCTTCGTCCATTCCTCCCAAATCGAGCCATTAGCACGTCGAGCAAACAAATCTTGTTAAACAGAAGAACATCCTCCGTCTAACAAAAATTTCACTTTTGTGTTCAGCAAACATCGTTTTTATTTCCCCTTAAATTTTCTAATTCAAATAAATTTTTATCCTTCCCAAAAACGAAGGACATTAATTTCAACGCGTTTTTTTTTGTTGTTGTTGTTGTTGTTATCGACCATAAGTTTTGGACGGAAGCTTAAGGATTCAGACTTTCTTCAGTTCGACGATAACAGAAAAAAAAAATTATAAGAAATTATTCTTTTCGCTGTGGACCAAATACGAGGGGTGCCTAGACCGGTGGAAAATAAATATTGGGGTTTGAGGGGCGAGGTTAGAAAGATTTATGATTCATTGTGGATGAACTTGGGGCGGATTTATTAAAAAAAATGTTTGGAGAAGAAGAAAAGGGAAATTCGGTTTAAGTTATAAACTTTTTCGTGGTTAAACGAATTTAATGCAAAATGAGAGAGAATTTATTTGCAATCTGCCAAATGCAGGCTTTAAAGGGAAATTTAATTATTGGGTGGAGTGCATGAGAAGGAGTATTTAGATGGCAGAGGCCGGTGAGGCGGTCGAGAAATACAAGCCGGAATACTGGTATTTTTTAGATAGACCCTTGCCCGACGCACTCTGATGTTTTGGAGCCGCCAATGAGTATCCGTACATCAAGCTTGTTCAGTAAGTCTACGTTTCTCCATTCTCTTATTGAGGATAATAAGGAAGCGAGGGCAAAAGTACATCTACAAAGTACTACAAAAAAGTTCTAAGACATTTTTTATGTAAAATCAATAATAAAAAAGTTATAGCGCTTTAAAGCTCATCACCCCCAAAAATTTTTGTCATTTTTCGTCCATATCTTTTTTATTATTAATATTACGGCAAAACATTATTTACGAAAGTTGTAGATAATTTGATTATCTAAAAAAAATATCTTTACAAAAATTCTGTAGGACTCACGGTTTCCGAGAAATAAGGAAAACCATTTTTCACCACTCAAAACAAGATGGCGGCCGAACGTCACCCCTCCGGATCCCGAAAACTCGGTTTTATACTCCCAACCAACCCCCCTACATCTTACAAAAAAAAATTGCTGTTTTCAGAAAATGTTCAGATGGCCCTTTTTTTTGCACCATTTTACTGGACTAAAGGCATTCGTGGCATGTTCTCATGGAACATGTTCCCCTTATTGTTGCCGTCCTATTAGTGGAGTCGGACAAGCAAAACATAAGGAATTGTTTCCAGCCTCAATTTTTTTTTTCTTAATATGTAAGTTACATCGAATACTATACGAAATGGACATTTTCTAACACTGGCAACCGCCGCTACATAAGTTATGGGCCATTTTGTAGAAAATCTACCATTTTGGTAGTGCTTTCTAAATATAGATGAGAATTTCTCGGTAGGTGTAGATCCAAAGAAAGCGAAAAAAATTGAGGCTGTTCATTATGATATTACCTTTCAGCGGTTACAAAATGAAATTTTATTCTGCACACATAACCTCAAAAAAAAATTAAAAACTGAAGAAACTGCTAAATTTTGGCTTTTGGTTATAACTTCGGATGTTTTAATTAAAATTTGATGAAATTTTCAGAAATTATACTTTTAGTCCGGGGAAATTAAAGCATTTAAAGGAGAAAAAATTCGGAAATGGCTGAAAATTGGTCCACAGCTTCCTTGGGACTTTTTAAGAAAACAATTTCAGAATCACAAAAAAACAAACATGGCCGCCGGAAATATACCGATTTTCCGGTGTTTTCCTTGTATCTCGGTGTCTATAGGTCGTACAAACTTGTACGAGGGCCCAAAATGTTGACAATGAAATTCTCTACAACTTTAGTTCTTAAAAGATGTTGACCCGATTAGCCCTTTCGTTATATAAAGTCAAAGTTATCAAAAATCACTTTTTGACCAAAAAATCCCTCAAAATCTGTTTTTTTCGAAATTTTTTTTTGAGCAGTCAATACAAAACGTTATTGCCTACAAAAAGCCCTCTTGTCATTTTTTCGAAAACTTCACCCTTTCGAAGTTATTCAAGGTCAAAGTTCCAAAAAATCAGTTTTTGGTCAAAAAATGACTCAGTAACTGATTTTTGAGAAATTTTTTTTGTTCTATTTAAACAAAAGATTATTGCCTACCCTAATGACACCCTTTTTCCAGTTTTCGAAAAATTTTGCAAAAATCAATTGTTAGTGATTTTTTGGCCAAATGGTGATTTTTGGAGACTTTGGCCTTGAATAACTTCGAAAGGCTTAAGTTTTCGAAAAAATGACACAAGGGTTTTTTGTAGGCATTATCGTTTTGTATTGACTGATCAAAATTTTTTTTCAAACAATTTTTGAGTGATGTTTTGGCCAAAAAGTGATTTTTGGAAACTTTGACCTTGAATAACTTTGAAAGGGTTAATCCGGTCAACATCTTTGTAAGAACTAAAGAGATACAAGGAAAACACCGGTTTTTTTGTGATTCTGAAATTGTTTTCTTAAAAAGTCCCAAGGAAGCTGTGGACCAATTTTCAGCCATTTCCGAATTTTGTCTCCTTTCGTGCGTTTTTTTTGCTAATTTCCGCGGACTATTTATAATGTGGGCAATGGTTAAAATTTCAAGTCGAAATTTTTAATACAAGTCTCAAAAATTAACCTCAAATTTGAAAATTGATTGGCCAATAACTTTTGTGCATCGCAACGTATGAGGTTCATTTTTATTTTAAGTGTAGGTTTTTTTATGCACTTTATGATGGTGAAAGAAAAATTTTTTTTAAACTTGAAAAAAGTGAAAAAATGGAATAGAAAATCGTGAATTTTTGTATATTTTCGTCAATTTTCTCGAAAAATTCCACTTTTTTTGAGGTAGAAAAGGTTCATTTCGTATATTATTCGATGTAACTAACATATTAAAAAAATAATTTGAGACTGGAAACAATTCCTTTTTCACTCAAATTTGATGCTTGCCCCACTCCACTATATGGACATTTCCGAACTTTATGGCATTATAGGTCCTGTTCAGCGCTGGCCAGCACGCCAGCGAGGATTGGACGACTCACTATGCATAAAGATTGGACGTGCCACGGCAGTGTACATTCACAGGACCATCTTTGTTTTGAGACGTTATTTTTTGCCGAAGGTATTTTTTCAGGCGTAGCAATCTATACAGACGTTCTGCACTATTTCCCCGATGCTTGACTTCCAGTTGAGTGGTCCAGGAATAGACCCAGAAATTTCACCTTGGATTTTAGAGATGGCATAAATAGTACCTTATATAACCTTAATTTAATTGGAAAGAGTTTGGGTGGCTGGATGCCCAATCTCGACACTAGTTTTTGAAGGTTTTTTACCCGTCTTCTCTATACTGTTTAAAAAACGAACACTACCAAAACTAAAAGAAACACCTTCATCCACTCGTAACTACAAGTTAATTCTCCCCTTGGCCTTTAAATTAACACAGCAAACTTTCTGACGTTCTCCAGTTCTAGTCATTATCTCCTCTAATTAATTTATTGAAGGCACTCGAACACCCTCCAAAAAGGAAGCATTTTTGAGTGCATTTCAGAGTCGAAATAACGTCTATATATAGTGTATAAAATCCAACAAGGGCAGCGCGTCTCTGTAATACTATACTATCTCGTAATTGGCATCCTTAATTTCATTCTAGCACAAAGACAAGATATACAATAATTAAAGCAATTGAAGGTTTCGTATATATCAAATAGCCTCAACGAAATGTCTATTAATTAACGTGGCAAAAGGTAAACTGAGCCGTCATTTACCTTTGTTATTTGTAATAAAATGCACAAAAATTCCACATCAAATTAAGTTAGTCTTAAACTGGATGTTTAACAGTGCTTAAAAGAATACGACTTTTTACCTTAATAAATAATAAACACTGGTGCTGGAGTGTGCTTTTGAAATGAATCTCGTTAATTAATGCATAACAAAAGGAAATTTCCAGGAAATTCGTGTTTTCTTGATTTTTTTTTTTTTGCTTTTCTTGAAGGTGGATGAATATAAAAGAAGGCAGAGGTGTACTCTGAAGAGGAGATGTTAAAAAAAACGAACTTTCACAATCCGTGGAACGCAAGTATCTAGAGCAAACACGGTTGGATGACAGCAACAAGAAGAAGAAGAAAAAACGACGATGATAAAAAAAATTTTTGAAGATTTTCTAAAAGTTTCCATAAAAGTTATGTCACTTCTGGAAGCCATAATTCTAAAAAGTTTGTGCTCTGCTCTCTCTCTCACACGAAAAGAATGAGGACAACGTGAAAACATGAATCCTGGCTCTCCTGGTTTTTTCCGCTTTTATAAACGGAAATTGTTTTCAGCACTTTTCTTTTACTATAGTAACGAACTTTGCCATTTCTTTTTTTTTTTTGCCATGTCCTAGTTGTTAAAACTTTCGAAAGGACTTAGGTCTACACTATCGATTTATAAAAAAAAAACGAGGATCCTTTTAAGAAAAAAAAAACCTTTTGAACTAAAAAAAAAAGTAAAAAAAAAGAAATGATAATAATACTCCTTTTTATGGTTAAACTTAATTACTGTAGCAGTCCTTCAACAAATAACTATCGAGAAAGACGCACACACCCATACAAGACTATCTGGATCTGGCTGGCAACCAATTAAACGCGATTCAATTCGATGAAAGGAGCATTTTACGAGATTCAAGGAAATGAGCTCGATTCAAGTGTTGACAAAGTACTAAACTTTTTTCATTTTGTTTGATTCTCTGCCATTTCTGTCTCATCTCACTTATCCTCGGGGATCCTTGAAGGGATAATTACAGAGCAACATCCAAGAGGATAACGCCAATGGTATATGGTAGGTATCGTATTTCAATGAGTCACAGGATTTATTGATTTTCTACAAAGTAACGATGATGGTAATAAATTTTGGTCGTTGATTTTTTATTATGGGTTTTGAGTTCGTTCTTTTTGTAGGGATTTTTTTTTTATTTTTGAATTACGAAGGGATAACAAGATTCAATTTTCTATTGGCTGGTGAAAAGTTATAATTTTTAATACCAAAAAAAGCGCCTGATTACTTACAAATCACTTTTGGGATAGGCACAAGAATGATTTCTTTTTATGTGGATTAGAGCGCAATGATAGAATCCTTTTTACTGCCGAAGATTCTCTTTCGTAGAATTCAATCTCCAACAAAAAGCTCTGCCAGAGTGGAATGAAGCGATACCAATGCCAACACAAGACTTTGCTATACCGACTCCGGTTCTTTACTATAGCAACAGAAACCTGAATTCGTTACTGGAATTGTAGATAGCTTCGGAATGCAAGCGATGGCCGACGAGTGTGTGGGGAGTACCTTTAATACTGGAGGACAAGTAAGAAGGAATATTATCTAGGTGTTAGCCATGGCAGCATAGGGCTAAAGGGCTCCGGCTACCAACCCAGAGATCCGTGATTCGATTTCACTTCGCAGCATGGTTTTTCCCATTTCTTCTTTCTTGCCTTTGGGGCCTACATCTGAGCTCTAGTCTTAGCCGTGCCAAAATTGACCTTACACATGTTGCCCTCTTCAGCTATCGGACGAGGGGAAGGCTATCCAAATGGAGCTCATGGATTGAACAAGCATGAAAGACCACATCCATCCATTCCATTCGATAGTACAGTACAGATGTAATATTGATGCGCCAAAAATTCTTGGAAGGATGATTTTTCAAAAATAGTTAATGGAGCATAAAAGAAGCTTAACTTTAAAATTGAGTGAAATTTCTAGTATACGTTTTTTGGAAAACTCAAAAAGATTTTGAAAAGCGGTTTTCTCTGAATCTACGCATTTTAGAGAAAAATTTTTTAAGCAAAAAATGTAGAGGACATTGTTACCTACAATTTGTTTCATAGAGGTCATGCTGTACAACTTGAAATACAGAAGCTACGTGGCGTCAAAGTTTCCAAAGAAGTGTTTTTTTGTTTTTTGTCCCAGAAAAAATGGTTTTTTTACAAAAGTGTAAATCAGTAAATTGTTCCTCTTAAAAATGTCTACATTTATTTAAACTTTTTTTCCCTCCGACTTGCTGTTCCAAAGTTATAGGCAGTAAATGCTACGCTGCGTAGTTAACGGTGCTATTGTTGCTAAGAAGCGTCCATTTTTTAGTTGCTATGCGAGTTTTCGAGAGTGTAAGCGTCAAAACATTGCTCTTGTAAAATGAGTGTGTGTTTTGTTTGTAAAAAGATTGTACTCAAATTAACCTGTGTGCCATCTTCAGAGCACAATTCTCACACTTCAGCACGCTATAACTTTGGAATGGTAAGTCGGAGGGAAAAAAAGTTTAAATAAATGTTGTGAACATTTTTAAGAGCAACAATTTACTGATTTACACTTTTGTAAAAAAACTATTTTTTCGGGAAAAAAACGAAAAAAACCCTTTTTTGGAAACTTTGGCGCCATCTAGCTTCTGTATTTCAAGTTGTACAGCATGACCTCTATGACACAAATTGTAGGTAACAATGTCCTCTACATTTTTTGTTAAAATTTTTTTCTCTAAAATGCGTAGATTCAGAGAAAACCGCTTTTCAAAATCTTTTTGAGTTTTCCAAAAAACGTCTACTAGAAATTTCACTCAATTTTAGAGTTAAGCTTCTTTTATGCTCCATTAACGATTTTTGAAAAATCATCCTTCCAAGAATTTTTGGCGCATACCCCGATTTTCCAGTCCATCTGTACTGTACTACGAGCAGAGATGAGACTTATTTGAAATACTTGTATTTAAAATGCAAATACAAAATGCAAAATACCTATTTTGTATTTTGCATTTAAATACCTTTTCAAAAAAAGCATTTTGTATTTTATTTGAAATACTTTTCGAGACATATTTTCCATTTTAAAAATTCAAAATACTTTGTGATTAAGTTTAGTCAACATTACCAGTCAAATTTCATATAAAATGAACGAATGGTGCTTGTATTGGCTACTAGAGGCTACTAGAGGCGCTGCTCGTAGTCACATCACAGACATCAGAAGAAAAAAAAGAATAAAACGAGTCTTATTACATGTTCCAGGATGCAGACTCTTCAGCAACCAGTGAGGGTGGTTGTACCAATTAGGGATGTTACGAATATTCGCATTCGCTTATGCGAATGATTCGCATCATTTTAAACATTCGTATCGACATTCGCATTCGCATCAAGTAATGCGAATGTTTTGCGAATGCGAATGTGTGTAGGTCGTGACGTGTCTCGTGGAAAACAAAATTAAAAGACGACAAATTGACAGATCTGGCCTTAACTATGACCCCCCTATGGCCCCATTCGCAGGTTGTAGCCTTTTAGGCCACGTCAGCAGGTACCGCCCGATGAAGGCCATACATTACTCAGTCTGACTGAGGAATACGTCCGACAGGCCGTGGATTGCAGGTGACCTCATGATTCCCTATTTACACAGAGGCGAAGACGACAGTATAGCGTAGCAGGTTGTTAATTGATGTGCGAAAATGTTCATGGCCTCAAGGAAAATTTCAGACTGAATAGAAGTTCAGATCTTCAGGCACGTACTGACGATAAACGCCCACCCACATAAAGATTTTTGTTGGATTTGGACTATACATACAGGCCCCATCCAGTTGACGGTGTGTGGTTATACTTGGCCTCAAGGCGAGAAACTTTCAGGCCATGGCCTGCCGGCGGCCTGTATAAGAATGGGGACCTTTAGAAATCGCCTCATGGAAACACAATATTCCTCTCTTGAACTTTGACTATTAAATACAAGAAGAAAGAATACCATTACTGTATATAACACTGGTCTATTGTTCTAATATTTTTTCATATCCTATTGTAAGTAATAAAAAAATTAGGCCTTAATTTATTTTAATTTTTTTAATGCTATTCCTAAACATTCGCATTCGCGAATGTGAAAATATGATATTCGTAACATCCCTAGTTCCAATACTACGGTAGACTTGGAAACCCTTCAATATTTAAAGGATGAGTGCACAAGGCTGGCGATATTAAACACTTACCCTACAATAAAAAAAGGGTTTTTAAAATACAACACATGCTTACCAATCTGAGCACCTGTAGAAAGACTTTTTTCATATGGTGGCATGATAATGCGCCCTCACAGGAGGAAAATGAGCGATAATGTGTTCGAAAGACTTGTATTATTATAAAGTGTAATAAATAAAGAGAATTAAATTGAACAAAAGGTATTTGTAATTAAAGGAAGTATTTTGAAAATACCTATTTTGCATTTAGTATTTAAAATGCAAAAACAAAAAACTATTTGGTAGTTTGTATTTTAAATAGTAAATCAAAAAAGTATTTGCATTTTGTATTTAAATACATTTCTTAAACTATTTTGCACATCTCTGACTACGAGGTGACCTATGGATCCTCTCGGAGTTTGGAAACACAATTAAAGCCACTAACGCTTCCAGCAATGCGGACGTTTCAAGTGAAGTTTTGCGTGAGAGCTTCGGAAAGGGAGTGGCAAAGGCACCGAAAAGCATAAGAGAACCGGAATCTCTGTTGTGTTTCTAGAGATAGTGATAGATAACGCTTATGAATGCCATGCTGAGTGGAATCGACGACTGGGATCAGGGGCTTTAACCTGGATGGATGTGGAAAAGCTGAAGGGTAACGGATAAGCTCCGGGAAGCTACTCTTCAATCCAAAATCGCATGGCAACAAGACTATGACTAGGCTTTATTGAGATGTGTAATAGGATCGTGTCAGAAGATGGATTAAATGTACGATAGACGCTCAAAACTCGAATTAGTCTTCAGATCAGCCCAACATATTTGATGATTGCAATCAGTGATGGCAGATTATCTGAAGAACGCTCTGCTGAAGTGGTATTCTTTATATAAAAGCCATCGTGAGTATAAGGTTGGTTGATTGGCTCTGTAGAAACTGCATTAACGGTTCTACACCAACTGTTCAGAATGGCAGAGGAGGAACTGCATACTGGAGGTATACAAATAGCCAACATAATGGACATCGAATGTGCCTTCGACTATATCTTAATTTAATAAACTGAGGAATGCTTTGGTGAGGCTAGAAGTAAACTCTAAGGTAGCACGTAACAACCTGTTAAAAACTAGGTGAATAAATCTAGATTGAAGATTCGCTCGAAAGTGCTCAACACCTTATGATTTCAGAGTCTGCACTGTCTGGACAAAGTGACCCCATACCTACTGAAAGGTCAGAAAATGATGGGCATAAGTCGGAGTGTTATGAAAGAGAAAGATCGTTAGGTCTGACCGAACTTGCTGAAAGTTTTGAAAATCTTGAACGATATATCAAAATCGCATGATCCATAAAATATGTTCAAATTTTTGTCTATCAGCTTTATAGATATTCGTCAATCCACGCCTAGCAATTTTTTAAATTTTAATTTTAGCGGACTTTCGTTCGGTTGAGGTTAACGATCCTCCCAGCACTGATCATATTTTAGGTCCTATTTGCCTTCTTTGAACTGCACTGTAACGCTGATATAGCATGAATGTCGATCACAGGATCGACACGGAGCAGTAAAATCAATCAGATCTTTGAGCCTATTTGGACATATTTATAGATGCTTTTTAGTATAGACAATTTTTAAGCCCTCATGTTGTCTCCTGTTTCAAGCTGATCGAATTTATATCATTTTTCTTAAAGTTGTTTAATGGTAGCTGGTGGAAGGCTGAATTTGGAATGTATGGCCGATAACAGTTGAGGATTTTTAGGAATCATGATAGATTTACTATGATTATGTTCTATAGGATGCAGTCATTTTGGTTGATCGTGTGGAATGAGATATTGCACTTCGGATTGACGAGAAAAAATTAAAAAAATTATTCAAATATTTTTCATAGGTTTAGGTAAAGTTTTTTTTACACTTTTAAGATCGATGTTTGTAAAATTAAACTTTTATAAAATTAGCTGAAAACACCCTTAAACTGAAACAGTAAAAGTGGTGAAAAATGGTGTAAATACCTTCAAGCGAATATTTTCCCGTACTTGCATTCCTTCAAAATTAAAACGTTGCTCCAAGCCTTTTGAACTCCCATCCACAAATCCACACCAATGTTGACTTGGTACAAAAAATGTTTAAAACAAATTAAAAAATAGCCTCAAGCCGTTGCACTTTGAACACATACTTAAACATTAACAGAAGCAAGGACTAAAATTTATTTTTTCTCGAATTTTGTTAATTTAAATCAACATTTTTTTTTTTGGTGGATATTCCCTTAACTATTAATATGCAAATTAGAACAAGTCTGTTTTGAGTCTATGGTTTTTTTTCTTCTTTTGGTTATTTGCATTTAACCCCTTTTTTGAGGTAATCTTTTCACAAGTAAATTTATTCCAAGTGTCTTTACTTTTTAGCAATTCGAGTGCGTATTTCTAGCAACCCTTTTCCCTTATTGGTATGCACGAGTCTTGAATGTTAAACAGATCAATTAATTCGAGAGACAAATAACATCCATATCAAGTATCTGTCATTAACAGAGTGAAAAGTGATTTGAAAATGCTAATTTTTATTGGATTTATGGAAATACAGGTTTTTTTTGGTGTGGTAGTTTTGTAAGATTATTTGTGATAATTTTAAGGGTGGAATGTGGCTTTTGTTATTTGGTTTCTGTTTTTTTTTAGTTTTTGGGGTGCTTGGTTGAATTTAAATATAGGATAATATATTCGTACTTATTAATTTATTTCGACTGGATACCTTATCGGTTAATGCGTACTCTTACTAAACCCATTCCATCACTGTGTTGGGGGTAGCCATTCCGTTAAATCGGGGATTGAATATTTTGTGTGATCAAGCCGTTCATCAGACCTCGGAAGATAAGGCTACTGTAAGAACTTGAGAAGAGTCACTACCGGAGAACACGAAGCAGTTCATTCAGCCTAGTCCTAGTCCCACTTTCCCTTGGTGCCTCCTGGAGTATTTATTTTGAAGTAGCTATGGAAATTTGTCTATCTATTCGGCTGAGCATTAGCAATTTGAGCAGGTATGGAGTCGGTTGAGCCTGAGAACTAGGTAAATGCCATAAATCATATAATTAAGTTATCTATGGGCTATGGAAATAGTCAAATTGCTTGCTCTATATGACATAAAATAGGATATAAGTCTCTCTAATAGTAGGTGTGGGGTCGGTTGAGCCTGAGAACTAGGTCCATGTCAACAGCATCAAGAGCATGGGACTCAGCGAACACGATAGCCTACCTACCCAATTGAGCAAGTTCATCTTATAATCTGTAGATATATTGTATTTGTATCACAAAAAAACTTCAAAATATCCTTAAACAGAAAATGTGATTTATTCACTCAAAATAAAATGTCTGATCTGTTGAAATATTTCTATAATAACATCAAAAAATAAAAAATAAAGCAAAAATGTCTATTTCCATCAAAGCAGAAATGTCAGGAAATGAAAAAGGTCTGATTTGATACGATGAAAAAATATATATATATAAGTATGTATGTGTATTTATATAATGGTTTATGAAATTTATTGGTCACGTATTCCTGACTGACAGAAGTAATCATTTCGTAACAATTTCATATGAAATTCCGCTTGTATCTTGAAATCCATTTTTTTTCTTCTATAGAATCTCAGATGCTAAAATACGTGACATAAACGATATTAACTCTCCCAGCATGATAATATCAGCTTGAATTTGTTTCGTTCACGAGTTTTTTCTTGGCAGTTATTTTGATTGAATTTTTTCGGATACTTAAAAGAGGACCTTATCATCATTTCATGCATAAATGTAACTTTTGAAAAAAAAATAAAATTTGTCTTTGCTTATTCATTTAGCTAAAAATCTTTGTTGTGGCCTTTCGAGACAATTATTTATTTACATATCATCACCACAAAGTTCATGGAAAGAAAACTTTTTGCACTTTGGTAAATGTAACTAAGAGAACTAAAGAAATCTTGCCTCGTTAAATGAATATGAAGTAGTTTCATAGTTTCGCGTTATTTCAACCATTATTGGAGAACTTGGAGTAGAAGTTTTGTAGTAAAAGTTTTTCCATAGTTTCTTCCTTAAGGATTATAAAAAGCTCCTCTGATATCTCCATGAAAGTTATCATTGAAATCCTTTTTCTTATGGGAATGTAAAGTGTTTTAAGTGATAATTTTAGATTAGAAGTTGGAACATTCTATTTTTACTTTTGAAACTAGAATGGGAATACAAAGTCTGGGAGCATATTTACGATATTATTTATACATTGTTCAGGGATTTGATAATAGTAGTTTTATTCTCAAAAAGCAACTTTATCAATAGGGGTCGATAGAATTGCAGCTAAATATAAAGGTGGTTTAGGACAAGCAGGTATAAATCGGACCCTAGGTAAACGTGCCACCACCCATCATTATGACAGGGATGGCATTGACCTGAATAAGTTATTTATGCGTCTAGTGTCAACCACAGGTGACAGGTGATTGATGACCTTGACCTACATTCCACAGACTTCCGGTTCCCACGCTAAACCGACCCCATACCTACTCTGCTGACTTTACAGCAAATCCTGGAGCAAACCTGAGAAAAGAATGTACACGTATATCAAATATTTGTAGACTTACGACAAGCATATGACTCTGTAAAAAGGGAGAGACTGTACAAAATCTTATCGAAATTAGAAGTCCCCTCGAAAATGGTACGACTGATCAAATGCGCAACGAATAGCTTTACCGTTCCGACACTTCTACAATGCACTAAACGAATTTCTAAATCAAACTTCTAAAACTAAATAAACAAATTTAAAAGTAAAATGTTCCAAAATTTCCCATTTAAATTTTTTAATGAATAAAATATTTGCACATAGATATCCTCTTATGGAATTAACTTATCTCATTTGATGGAACAACTAAAAGCCCCCGCTAACAAGTGCTCCTGCTTCTTGTACCAATGCTCCAGTCCTGTCCTGCGTTGCGGTGTCCGATTTATTTTTCATGAAGGAGATGACAGGACCTAAATAGGATTTTCGTTAGCACAAGCTTTTCTTGGAGAAAAGCAATTCCCCCAAAGTGGATTTATGTGTTTAACACCACAACACAATTAGATAAAATTAATTCTATGGAAGGAAATTACGCATTTTTTTGTAGTCCTTGCCACTGTAAGTTTTCATCATTGTTTATATATTTTTTCTTAATTGTAAAATCAAATTAGATTAGAAGCATAATTTCTCTTCTAGCAAAGGTCTATTCTAGATATGAGGAGTTTAATATCAATATTTTCTCGTATAAATTTCCCATCGTTAAAATTTAAATAAACAAATTCTCCTAAAAGTATGCAAATAAGATTTTTTTTTTAAATAAAGCTTCCCCCTGGGCTTATGCAAAAAAAATAAAGGCAGGTAAATAAACATGCTAAGAAGGCGATGATAACCGGTCCACAAAGACGCTAAGTCGGTTATAGATTAGGTTTTCTAAATTTGCTAGGTACCCTACAAAAATTATAGAAAATTCTACTTTACATTTCTATGAAGAGAAAATAGAACCCTCAATACTTCAGCCCTAAATTAACTCAAAATTCACTCTTGCAATTCACTAATGAAGTTTCGTACATGAAAGTAAAGGAATTTTCAGAACAGCCCCCCCCCCCCCTCCGAAAACTTCCACACCAGAGAAAGATTGAATAAAGTAAAGAAACAGGACTCACAAAGACTAAATTATTTCCAATAATGCAAGTATACTACCATCCCTAAAGCAACCTTTGCAAAAATCGATGGGAACCTGGGTGGAGGAAGTGGATCGAGGTTTGGGGGAAAATGTTTGAAATTGCACAACCTTAACATACATGACATAGAAAATTTCATTGAAACAACTTACAGAATGAGGATGATATGGGTGTGGGAGGGATGAAAAACATTACCATTGTCCTTAACTTTGAAGCGCACCGTGTACGTACGCACACACGTATTTGCCATTGTTATTTCATATGAGCTTAGGGACTTTGAGGCATCTCCAATCAGTGACATTTCAATCAATTTAATCCCATGATAATAAAAGCGTGAAATATCGATTTATGGTCGTATCAATATTGCCTTTAGTGATTGGCAGGATGTCAGGATGTCGATAAGCTGCGGGAGTTTTTATTGATATCTTCTGTATTTTTTTTTTGTGGTTTGTTTTGAGAGACTTTACAATTGTTGAACGAGGATAATGTAAATAATGTTTCGTTTCCATTTTGTGTTTACCCTAAAAAAATAAAATTAAACTCCCCAAGGATATTTTTTTTTAATTTTCTTACATAAGGAGAAAGTAACCTCTTGCGTTCATATTTTGAAGAATACACCTTCACATTTTACACTTTTATAGTCCTTGAACTTTTTCCTGCTATGAATTATTTACAAAACGTTTTACATTAAAAATTCACTCACAAGCTCTTGGGTTTCATATGCAAAGAGGATATAAGTGCTGCAACTAAGCTGAGACTCGCATAAAAATATTTTCTAGAATATCCTTGGTTTTATTTAAAATAAAAAGGGATTCAAACAAGGACAACATATTTTGAGAAATGAAATATTTCTAGTGGGTAATGCGTGGCTGTAATTCCCTTTTAAGGGTGGTACAATACAGTGGTAGGGAAGCAAAATGTCAGTTACTTCGACAGGTTGTCGCTTTTAGGGGATGTTTTCAATTTGAGGTTGACTGGAATATATGTGTCGTAGTGCAGGGATTATAGGAGCTAATGAAATTTTATATGGCTTGTCACTTGTCAATCAGGCAATTTTTTTTATCAACAGTGCGAATTGAACCAGTAAACCACCACTGTTAATGTCAGTCATGGCTTAGGGCTTAGAGAAATGAATGTAGTTTTTCTAGTGCCACATAGATTCATGAAATTAGAGAGACCATCACACAGCACGTGAACAAAGCCGGTTTCAAATATGAGAACGAAGGGAGAGTTTCAATCAATTGGATGACATCGATTTGTGTGAAACTGTGACCTTGAGCAAATCTGAATGACAATATAAAACGGCCTAACTACTACTGACAAAACTCCATTACCAATTCTAGGATCTAATGAGAAATTTTCTTCCGGCAAATAAATGTTTACCAAATGAAGTTGCATCATAGCACCGATCCGAGGCGTTTTTTGAGCGTTTTGATCGACAAGAGTTTTGCAGTGGCTTGCGTAAACTTATCGATTAAGTTATACCCAACTGCCACAATGACCTAGAGTTTTGTAAGATGCAACTCCATAAAGCAATAACACTACTCTCTCGGTACGAGCCCACAGCATTTTTGTCACCTTGTTCAAGAATCAAATTGTTTTATTTGTTCTGTCTCCACGTATTATTTGCCGATTTCAAGCCATATTTTCTTTAAAGAATATCCAACCGTGCCCCAAATAATTGACAACATCATTTTTAAAATGAGGATTCTTGAGAATTGACACAATAAGAATTCAAAACGTAATATTATCGATTTAATTTAAATTATTTAATTATTAAATAACCATAGAAAATGGTCGAAATCCTCTGAAAAATTGTTAAAAAAACTGAAAAACTTCGGAAAACCCTCAACTGAAATATTCTGCGACACCCTAAAAAACTATTGAAAAGTCGTCTTGTTCAAACTTCAGAAAACCCCGACGACTAAAAAACTATTAGAAATTCTGAGAAAAAAGTTGAAAATTACAAAACCATAAAAAGTCGTCAAAATTCTGAGAAACTGGGATGAGCTAGAGAATTTGAAAGGGGGCTCACGCACAGGGCGTTTTAATGTAGTTGTTTGCTGAGATTTACTGGCCGCATCCAAATTGGGCACTCTGCATTGATCTAGTTCTCAGGCTCAACTGACCCCACACCTTCTCAGGTTGCAAATATTCAGCTTAATAGAGATGAGTCCAACAGGATCGTGACAGAAGGAGGATAAAGGATGCGATAGATGCTTTTTATTTCTCCAAGACACCAGCCCTTGGTGGAGTGTTCCGTTCGTTGGTCCAATGGAGCAAAGAAATCGTTTCAGTTTAGCTTTAAGGAAAAGGAGTCAATTTTCGATTCGGCCAAGTAAAGTTACAATAATTCAGACTCTAGAGAAAACTAAAACTGCATTCGTTGGGCTTTCAAACGGCCACGCCTTGAAGTCATTATCCCACAAAAAAAATCCAAAATATAATATCCAATGACTTCAGTAAAAGCTAATCATGGTAAATGCAGCTAAAAAGTAATTATTCTTAAGGACCCTCATTCTACACTAATCTAAAAAATGCCTTAAGCGCTAAAGCAATTTTACAAACCTAATAATTCCCTTACCACCACCAAAAAACCAAGAATAAAAAAAATCCATCCACCTTCAAAAGACAAACTTTACCCCCTCCAGGATATTTTTCCTTCTGGCACATGCATGATTGCCCATTTTCATCACCAAGGATTAAGAAAAGTTGAGTATCTCATTAAAGTTGAGGCAAACACGTTACCCAATATGGCATTCCCCACAAGATCCTCTCTCTCTATATTGAATCTAGTCACTATTTATATATTATGTACGTATAGGTGTGTATCGATACGCTTGTGTATTGGCAGTAAATTAACAAACGGTTCAGCTGATGAGGAAATGTAGCTTTTGTCAATAAATTCCGAACGTTGCCAATAATTACAACAGATAAATCCTTTTCTGATTGCCTCTCTTCGTTAATTTTCGTTCAAGTATGCCTGAAATTAGCTTCCTTTTCCACCCCCCTCCCCTAAAGTGTTGAAGATAATTAATGCCTTGCTGAGGGTGTTGGCGGGAAGAGAAGGGGTTTGGTTGTAGGCGAGGATAAAGATAGTGTCTTAAGAACGCGACTAGGTGAGCAACAAATATTTTAGTAATGAGCAAGGATATTGTTGTGAAGTGGCGGAGGAATAGTTTAGGTTATTTAATTAAGTATTCCACGAAATTTTGTATGTGGTAATATTTGGCATTTTAGAGATGGCAGAGGATGTCTATGGGTGCTTGATGATGAATAGGAGTCGTATAAAGATGCCTTGATGAAATTTAAATATATGTATTCAAACGAGGCGATCTGTGAAATTTGGCTGTCCGTAAGGATTAAGGTAGCAGAGCAAACGATACCCTCGCAAGCGGCGTGCAATAGCCTGGTAGGGTTGATCGACAGAAAGATCAACTTTAAATCGCATTTGGAGAATATAGAACATAGCCCGTCCATAATGCGACGGAATTAAGCACACTGCCAAATACAGGTGTCCCAAGGTATAGATGTCGTCTTCTACGCGTTCCGGTAGGTGTTGGCTCAGTCCTACTTTATATTGCTCTGGTATGTACGAACGACTCTGGGTTAGACGCTAAGTAGCAGGAAAATGACAGCTGCATATAAGTTAAGCTTTATTCGAACATGTTTCGCCTACTAAACTATGACGAACTGAACTGATACCTACTAGGCTATTGAAAACCGGGACTTGCATGATCCAACTGCGCAACTGGAGAAATAAAAGCCGTTCGGCAGCTACTACAATGATGCCTAACTATCGCGGAATGACGTAAAAGGTGTATGGATCTCAGAAAGGCCGCAAACAGCAAAGATTCAATACGAACATGGCAAGATGGACCAATAGAGATTATGGAGTTGTAACAGCGCAATAGAATGTTACTGAGCATACCTCCAATGGTTCGAACATGATTGCTTAACGTGCTATACCAGACGGACTTGACGAAAAATGCCGAGCAATTTATTTTCTTATGCCCGTGGTTTGACTAGAACAAGATCGAGCTGGAGACTATGGCCAAAGAACAATAATTAGTATCGGAGAATATACTGAAGAATGTGTTCAGGTCTTTGGAGAATTAGGTGATGTTACCCGACAATATTGGCACTCTGTGGCTCTGTGAGTAGTCGTCTTATTACCTTCCCAGTTTATAGGGAAGTTATTGCAATCGGTCCGAAAAAAGAAAAATTTTCATAAAATTCGGTCGAGCGGTTTTTTTTGTTTATACGACGTACGTGATTTTTGTACCAGCAAGATATCGGGCAAATCAAAAATAATATCGTCCTCTTTGAGGTGTCGATCGAAGCAAATTAACGAAAACATGCTCTGAAAAAAATTTCATAACATTCGGTCGAGCCCTTTATTGAGCATTCACCATACTGGGAGGTTGATCGTGTGGACCGAAAGAATCAAACCCACAACTCAACTAGTTTTGTAATATGTAGGTTGAATAAGTTTTCGAAGTGTCAAAATACATTGGACTATTTGTTACAAGTTTTTCACATGTGGTTAATTGTCGGAAGTATTCTTCGAATGCTAATATGGTTCCGGCTTAAGCCCACAAAGCGCTCAAGTTTGTTGCAACATTCTCACAATTATGTAAAACATTCACATTGCCCTCTCTACCATTAAATCCAGCTCATTTCTGTCCTGTTGAAGTATACCCTTTGCCCTATGGCACGTGCCTGATTAGGCACCCGAAAAAACACCCCCGTTCAAACATCCGAAAAAAATTCCTCTCCCTTCCGCCCTTTAATTAAAACATCACAAAACTATTTTTAGTCTGGCGGACCAAACAGCATCATAGCGGTGCGGTTTTTCTGGCACAAAGCACAATAATTTTCTCATACAAAAACTTAAGGATTACCCTGTAGGGTTTTTTTGCGGGGCTCACTTGGCAAAATTCGTCACCTCGACATACATATGCTGATGATACCAAGAGTGACCCGGGTTGAATAGGGGTAGTAAGGCGCTTGATATGGGTGTTTTCCTTTGACGGGAAATTAATCCGGTTGTTGAATTGCCGGGGGACCACAAAGGGAAATTTTGAGAAGAGCTCTTTCCAAAGCTGATTTAAGACTGGCTTACGAGGTTAATTAATGTCGGATTATTCAAAAACGTAAATAATAAAAGGAAAAAAAATGAGGGCTTATTATGGTAACCTGTGGTGCGGCATTGGGTTGATGTTTTGTTTTTTGACTATAAAACCCTTCGATGGGAACTTGCGTTTTTCCTGGAAAATGGATGTAATGAAAACGAAGGTTTAGAATGACAGTAATAAACTTTTATAATTTTGTATGTTGGCAGCTGGGTTTTTTGTTTTCAAAGTTTCAAAACTTATTTTCATTCTAGCTAAAAAAAAGTCTATTCTTTTTCCCAGAAAGAACCTCTGAGAAGATTGCTTTTGTGTCTGTCTTCCATCCATTCTGAAGGCATTCTCAAGACACTGCTGCAATCTCTGAATAATAGCCTGTAGTTGTTTACAAAATTTCTCACCACTTAATTGTTGAAATTAATTAAGACTATGTTCCTGCAGAGTAGACTACACCACCGCGTCGATCCACAGGAAAGGAAACTTTATGTAACAAAATGTTTTACAATGCCGCAAGGGAGAAATTTCCAAGTTCTTAGCACTTAACGCTTATTCTCAATTTAAGGCGTATACACACATTTCTCTTAATTTATTTGCGAAAACGTGCAATTTTAGTTAAATACAAAAAAATAAGAATTGAACTTTGTTTTTAGTAAAGTATGTTCTGAATGATGAAAATGAATTCTATTTAAAGCAATGATGGAGTAAACAGTGTACATTGTTTTGGCTGATGAAATGCGTACCATGGACTATAGTCAATAAAGTGACTACAATTGCAATTTGCAATGCCAGAAAGTGCTTGAGGTCATCAGCATTAGCTATGATAATAAATTAATGAATTTTGTAAACAACCGTCATGGAATAATGGGGATTTTATTGGTTTATGTAAAAGGAAATGCAAATAAACAGCATAGCTTTGTGTTGTGGTTAAAGTAATCCCACAGACATCTTAAGTAGTTAGTAATCCTGTTGGCGCCAGATGTACTGTAGCTCTTTCGAATGCCATGTTAATTTAAACATTGTAAAACAACCAAAGTTGAAATGAGTTTTATACTCAGTAGCAGTAGCGTACGCAGGATGAAATCATGGGGGGGGGGGTTTCACAAAACATATTTTGTACACATATAGGGTAAAAAAAAATTTCTCATGTAATAGGACTATGTACTTATATTATATTTTATGTTATTTCACTATAAAAATAATTACCTATACGTATATTTTTATCGCAATTTTTTTATTGAAAATTGTGAAGAAACATAAATAATAATTTTTGACCATTTTTCGAATATCACAAAATGTCTTGTTTTTCTTCAAAAATCATGGTCTCGTGGTGTGCGCAATACTTTAGACTTTGATTTAGGGCATTTTTACAATTTTTTTACCGAAAGAAGGGAACTACTCTGAAAACTTGGTGGCGCGTAGTTTTTGAGTCAGAAAATCGATTGGTGACATGAAAAAAAAATTTAAAAATTCCTTTTTTTCAAATTTTGGCCAAAAAAAGCCAAAAAATTGGCCAAAAAAGGCCAAAAAATTGGCCAAAAATGTGTCCAATTATTTTTTGCCTAATTTCATCTGAAAAGACGGAAAATTTCCTACAAAAATCTATATGGCCATCCCGAAAGTCAGAGTTTGTCGAGAGCTATAAATAAATGAGAAATACGTGATTTTTGAAAAATCGGGTTTTTTTCAATAACAGTTGTAACTCCGAAACGGCGCACCCAATTGCGCTAAACATTTTTTTGTTATATCACATCGAGTTCACGAACATATTCCCTAAGTTTGAGAGATATTTATTTTTTTGCTATCCCGTTTGAAAAGAATCCACCATATATACATCGGTATTCGGAATATTTTTTTAATTGTTTAATAAGTTGATATATTTATTAATTATAATTTTTCCTATTATTACTGGAATCATGGAGGGGGGGGGGGGTTTAACCCGCAGTAACCCCCCTGGGTACGCGCCTGCTCAGTAGAGAGGAGTATTAGACAACACATTCTTATTCTACAAAACCTCCCAGCGGGAAATTGAGTGCTCTAAAGACAATGAAGGAGCACTTCCAAGTAAACATGGAGTGCTCGCTTTCCGCTCCCTCTTTATATATTTTTTAGCATTAGATGTCCGCCTAGGCTAGCGCTCTATTTGAGCTCCCATAGGAGCACTCCTGCAACAATTTGGTTAGAGATAAAAAGGAGCATTATAAGGCTTTTTTAAATATCTACAGTACAGCTAGAGTAAAAACCATAAAAGAAGACAACGAGTGCCCCATTCGCAATGGTTGTTTGAAAGCACAATTTTTTCACTAAAACAACCAGAGCTAATGGAAACTTCGTTGTATTCTTTTATGGCTTTTCTTCTATTCATGGAGGCCTGTGGATAAGCTCCGGTGCCGAAAAGCTTTTATTTTTGTTCATATTTTGCAATTGCTTTTTCCTTTCCAAGTGCGAGAGTAGTTTTACCAAAGCCGTCCCCCAACTAAGTATTAACCACTTCCAATGCTGCTTGTCCTCTGTATCGAACGAGAACCGGTCTACTGAGCAGGTTAATGTCACCCTTTATTGTCCACAAGATAATCGCCCGTTTTCTTTCTTCTATAACATTTCTGAAAACTCCAGTAATGTTCGAGGCAGCGCTCATAATTAGCTCCCCTGAGCAGCACAACCAATTTTACCAGCTAGGCTTTTTTTCATTCAACAAAACCCCGAGATAAATCTGAGTTTCGTGAAATGAGTAAAAAGCGGATGATAACGAAACAGGAGAACAGTAAATCTGAAAGACTTTATCACTGCGCCTGACTCGAACCTTGGACTCTGGTATGACAGTCGGATGCTTCTACCATTAGACTACCAAAGTTGGTCTGTTAAAACTAACGGGAATTTTGTGTGTGTAGTATTCTATGTTTAGTTTGCTTACTTAAATGGGTTACTTTATAAAAATTGGTTTTTTAAAGGATGCCCAATTGAACCATATGGGTCTCTAGACTACCTAGACGCTGTCACAACATTGCACCATTTTTAGCGTACCTTGCCGATTCATTTCTCGATGTAATTCCTTGACAAAAGTGGAGTAGGTATATTACAGGGCCTGATTCGATAGCGTGGGGTTGACGCGCGTCACTACCATCTCAGAGGTCTATGATTCGATTCCATTCCTTGGTTTTTGTACTTGACACACTTATGTAACACTCCTTTTTCTAGGCTTCCATCCCTTCGTTAGCAGCTCAATGCGTTGACAGATTTTAAACTTTTCCCTCTACTATCTTTTCGATATACCCAACCACGTGCACGCCCATTTCCTCTAGCCTACTCGGTAAAGAGTCCTCATATTTATTCAAAAGGTAGAGGTGATAGAACCCCGCGGGTATTCTTTGCTGATTTTTCTTCGAAGACGCGAGGCTTTCTTCAAATTTTTTATATTGCTTTGTTTTTCAGGAAGATGCCCACCTACGTCACCAATATGCTGCCCTCATACCCTCCGTATAGATTTTCTCCTTGGATATTCTAATCAGTTGGTGTAGTGTCATTCCAATAGCCCTGTCGGCATTCTGGCTTATACTAAAAAGATATCTCTTCGGCATAGGCCTCTCCAAATAGCCTGCCGCGATCTTGTCAATAGTATTAACAAAAGAGGCTGATGGGTCTGAAGTACCGAAGGAAAGGAAGGTCGTCCGTGTTACCTGGCTTGAAGTAGGAATACCATCTAGTGCAATGGTGTAATGAATCAGATGGGATCAAAGCGGATAAAGCCTCCGTATAGACTTAATGTCTTGAAGATAGGAAACGCTTCTATTTCTCCAGCCTGGTTGTGATTCCCTCGCGATGGTATTAGAAGATACCGGGTGGAGTAAAAATACGTGTTGGAGTTGGGAGATCTTTAATTTTTTCTCTAATATCTGTTGGACCAGAGTGATGCTACGGTACAATATCGAAACGATCGTCAATTTTTTTTAAATTTTAAAATATGAGAGGAAACTGTGTACGATGTCTCGTAAAAATTCCAGTCAATATCGAGCCAAAAACTTATACGAGTTAGACTCGTGGTTCTTATGTTTGGCTTAGAATATTCGCCCCGGTTGTTCCATTTAAGGATATTTTTGTAAGGGTATTTTTTTATAATGCTTTAACAGTTTTTTAGACTCTGATACGAGCCATGCAATAGTACTTGTAGGTGGTATATCCTGGAGGTGTAACTGATCATGGTAAAGATATTAAAATTACAGAAAACTAAGCCATATCAAAACAAAATCTTAAGATATGATTCCACACCTGTATTCAATTTCAAAAATCTCTTTCTTGATTTAATTAATCAAAAGCGACATACACCCCGAGCATAGCTCAATGTATTAAAATTCTAAATCTGTTCTATTTACCATTGACCATCAACATCTTCAAGATGTCTGTCTACAACCTTCCCTCCATCTCCATGCAATCATCTCCTAATAGAAAACCACCTGCAGATATACCCATACCAAAAAGGTAGAACAGGATTGAATCGGTATTAGCAAGAGAAAGGAGCCTTCGTTTATGCTCTACGTAAAAGAAAATCTCCTGAGTCCTGGATTAAGGATGTGCAATGAAATTCTAACCCAATCATTTCTCCATCATTACTCGGGAAATTTATACTATACCGGGACCATTGCGGCTTCTCTATATTTCCAGAAATAGACTGGACCGTCTTGCAAGCAATTTCTAACCGGAAGTAGAATATTACACAGAGACAGGGAAAAGGAGAGAAAGAGCTTTCAGGTAATTGGATGGAAACATTTCTTACCTTTTAGGTGAATTAATAATTGGTGTATGTCTCCTTGCAGGCACTTAGGGTCGTTGCAGAAAAGTTGTGGAATTGTAAGAGGATTATTTAATTCAATTTTTTGTTTTGTTCTGTAAAGGATTAAAGCAAATTTTTATTTTATAAACAATTTACATAATTAAGATGAAAATGGAAGGGATTGAGTTTCGTATGCTGTTAAATATCCTAATCCAAAAGTTAACCTAAAAGTTTTAAGTTAAAAGTTTTGCATTTGCTTAAACTTAAAAAAAGGAGATTTGTGTAGTATGTCAAAGAGAAACTTTATTTTAATACTAAAAGGAGATGTGTGTGTGTGTGTGTGTGTGTGTGTGTGCATTTCCAACAAGTTTTGAAAAGTTGCCATTAGTTTTAGTCTGTGATGTTGTTGGAGGAGTTAATAGCTTTGGGAACTTTGTAAATGTCAGATTTATTTTCTTCACTTTTCTGCATGTGTCTGCTTACTTTAACAGAGGATGTTGAAGAGGAGAATGGGAAGAAGTTCTTAAATATTGACATATTTTAAATGCCGTTCATTGAAACTGGAATCAAAACACTACAAATTTTCAATTTGGTTTTTCTTTAAACACAAAATAATCACACATTCCCATTTTCATTTAAAATCCTCAAAACGAGTGGTATTAGGTGTAAAATCTTTAATCTTCTCTCATCCATTTGTAATCCTAAACATTTTCCATTAAATCCTAGAAAATCCTGTAAAGATCCTTCAGTAACCACCGTACAAAACATTTAAATACACACGTGTACCTGATTTAGCTTATCTTCAATTTACAAAGGCAACGGTTTATCACTAAAACAGCATTTAGTGGTTAAATACCACACAAACCTGAATTCGCTCTTACTTCTCTCTCTCTGTAATAGCATTAAATACATTTTCCACATATGTGAGAAACGGAAGTATTCTATGGAGGTGTAGTCTGATTTATTTGTCCTAGATAAAGGAACTAAGCAATTTATCTTGTTTGTACCAAAAATGCAACTAGCTTCTGTTTCAGAGTAGTTTCTCTCTAGCCGCCCCAATACATGGCAGTTGTTTATCTTGCAGTAAATAGAAAGATTTTGATGTCCCAATCTGTCCCAAAATTTTATAAAACTTGATAATCTTTCATATTTTACTGCTTTTCCATTAATCCTAATAATAATTATATCATTGAATTTTTTATTACGAAATATTAATTGAAACATAACGATGTGATTCAACTCCAGTTTGAAATTTATTCATTACTTTCCTAGCCATAAAATGGAAAGCACTTGTGGATGCGGTGCCGCTAAACTGTCGCGACGAAATGGAGCCATATTGAATAAAATGAGCACAGTTAATTGACCTTGTGGAACTTCAAACTTTTTGGGCAAGAAAGGAGACAATTTAAGAGAGAAGTATACCAATAAAGTTTGGACATTTAAAAGTTTTATTTAGTATTCTTGGTTTTAATTGTTTTATTCATGAAATTTCTGAAATGAATTAATTTTTGGGGAAAGTCGCAGTTTGAATGAACTTTTGGCTTAATTTTAGGTTCATTGGATCACTGTTATTCCGCAGAGTGCTTAGTCCTAGGTTAGGTTAGGTGTAGGGCTGCCTTCAGTGCAGTGGCGGACTAAGCCCGTCAGAGGCCCGGGGCGGCAAAACTGAATGAGGCCCTCAGTAAGAAGTTGATGCAATTTTAGAAGCCTTTTATTCAGTTTTCATTTGTAGGTAAAAGTGTGTGTGTATGTTTATTTCCCAGTAGGCATTTAATTACCCATCGATTCCGAAAGTAGTTCTAAAGCCAAGTGTCCACTATAGAGTTTTTTTGGTAGAGTGTAGAGTGTAAAGCTCTACCTGTAGTGTGTACACTAAAGCGCGTCTCTACCAGTCTACCACCCCACCGCCCGTAGAATTGCTCTAGAAAAATTTTGAATAGAGCTCTAGCACGTGCTCTACAGACTGTGCACTGCAGATGCGTTTTCTCTACTGTAGAGTCGGCCATCAACTTTTGCATGTCATTTAATTTCTCAGTTATTCAGAGATGCGTGCGTACACATATTGCGTAAAAAATTTAAAGGAAATTAATAGAAAACAAAAAAATAATAAAATGAGTTCTCGCCAAAAACAAGCTGCTGCCGTTTTAGAAGAGAAAAAGAAGGAAAGGAAATGTTTGGCGCGAGATTGGATTGCGAAAAGAAAATAAAACGCTGGAATGTATCGAGAATTATTGAATGAGCTCACGGAAGAAGACACATTTCCTGCGTATGTCGTATTCGAATTTCGTTGTTATTTAACAGGCCGATGTACAACAATTCGAAGCGCAGTCGAAATGCAAAAAAGAATGAATACTGTAGAGAAAAAAACTCTATCAAACATGTATGATAGAGCGTAGAGCAAATGTAGAGCTCTACACAACACAAAAAATTGCTTATACACTATAGAGTTTTTTAGCAGAGAAAACTTTCGCGTAGAGTGGGCGTAGAGCGCATGTGAGGGTGTGTACACTCGCGTCTCTACGCGAGAGTTTTCTCTAGCTCTATGCAAAAAGCTCTATAGTGGACACCAGGGGCCCGATTCCGCAACGGTGAGCTTTTCGCCAGTGAACACCGAAGGAAAAACACACTGACAACCTCGGTGTTCACTTTTCTTTAAAATGCGATTCCGTAAGGTGCCAGTGAGTTTTAAAGTGCCGAATGAATTTTAAAAATTCTTATTAAATAAAGTCTTTTAGAACAATAAACTAAAACAACATTTTATTTTTACATACCAAACAAATCTCTCAAAAAAATTATTTTTAAAAAAAAATAAAAAACTTATTCAAAAATAATCGCACGAAATTACAAAAACAACTTTACTCGTCAAAATTCAAACTCACCGTAAGTTCATAGCATTTTCCTCAGTGAGAAATTTTTCACGGCGGTCACGGCAAATGTCAAAAAACTCATTCTCACTCTTGCGGACGCGAAAATAAGCAGTGTACACTGAAATCGGTGAACACCGTAAAACTCACCGTTGCGGAATCGGGCCCCAGGCTTAAGTTTAGAAAAACTCATCTTGCATGTTGCAACCGAGATGAAAATGGTGTAAATGAAATGGTCAATATTCAAGAAGAATAAGCGATGTACAGGATAACGATTCAATAAAGTCCCATTTTAATAATTACATGCTGTACTTATTTGTGTCTACGGGAACATTGTACGGGACCTCCGACTCTAAAGTACCACTTAGGTAGGCACTGACCATATTTTAAAAACCTTGTTTAGGATTTGATCAAGGGAACTTGTAGACATTTGGAGGCCCCCAGGAACCAGAGGCCCGGGGCAGCTTTTGGACATGACCACTAGCCATGGCAGCTAATACTGGTAGTATGCCAGACGGAACTGGTGGTTTAAAAGGGGAAACGCTATTAATCGCAAAAAAAAACCTTCTCTTTTGTAGTTATAGTGAAAATCTCGACCCAGGAGTGTCTGCACAATTATTCGGGAGATTGTGTGTTCATTAGTAGCTATATAGACTCGTTCAACCCAGTGGCGTAGCGTAGTAGGGGCGGCGGGGGCGGTCCGCCCCGGGCGGCACCTTTGGGGGGCGGCAAAATTTCACAATAAATGATAATAATAGATATCTTGTAAATATTATTTTTGTCGCACCTGCGATCCGGACCGATCAAAATGAGCACGGAATTTTTCATTACTTATACTGTGACGACATCGGAGAATCCCCGTTCTTTAAATGAATGTATAATAATGACGTTTTGTTCATTGTAGCGACTGGCAACACCGTCTGTACTGATTTGCAGGGATTCCCCGTATTTTAATTTGTGCTTGGATTATTATTTATGACTAATATTTAACAAGAATGACTTCTATCATATAAAGAATAGTGTTCAATATTGTACGAGGGACGTCTCAAAAGTAAGTTCCACTATTTTTTTAAATCCGTGTCGTTGGCGGGAGAAGTCTGCGAGTCTCAGGGAATTCTCGTGTAGTAGCAGCACTGTAAAATGTCTATGCCCGTGCGTCGATCGATCAGACATTTAGCCACTATGGAGACTCCACTCGCTCCTACCGCCAAAACACCAAATAAAGCGAAAGTTGTGGAATCCGCGGGAAAATGGGAAACGATCTTTTGAGATTCCAAAGGGGTGTTGTTGATCAATTACCTGCCCCGTGGGACCACAATCACAGCTGCACGCTTTTGTGGGGTGTTGCAAAAACTCAGAAAGGCGATCCAAAACAATAGGAGAGGTAGTTGACAAAAAACCGTCCTATCGCTCTGCTGAATCCAGAAACTTCATTTGGAACGAGTTTCAATCCAACGAGTTTATTAGATACTAGAAAAACTAATCAAGTTAAGATGCTTGTGACCCTTAGCGCAAGTCTTTCCATTTAAACAAAAAAAAAAGCTTGACCGCATGTTATGACATTTTTTTCAGAGCATGTTTTCGTTAATACCTGCCGATCGGCACCTCAACGAAGTCAGTATCATATTTGGTACGCGCGATATTGGGCAGGTACAAAAATCGCGAACTTCGTTCAAACAAAAAAACGGCTCCACCGATTTTTATGAAAATATTTTCAGATTATAACGTCGGCAATACGCGTCGATCGGCAACTCAAAGAAGTCAATATCATTTTTGGGTCGCGCGATATCGTGCAGGTACAAAAATCACTTACGTAGTCTAAACAAAGTAACCGCTCGACCGAATTTTATGAAAATATTTTCAGATTATAACTTCGGTAATACGCTACGACCGGGACCAGTCGGTATTATTGTTGATTCGCGCGAAATCGTGCAGGTATAAAAATCACTTACTTCGTTTAAACAAAAGAATGACTCGACCGAATTTTATGAAAATCTTTTCAGATTATATTTCAGTTAATACGCTTCGATCGGCACCTCAACCAAATCGATATCTTTTTTGCGTTCGTGCAGGAGAAAATGACCACATACGTACGCACCCACACACCCATACTTCTTCTCAAATTTCTGCTTAAAATGCTATTGGGACCTTGAAAAACGAAAATACGTTGAAAGTTACCATTTCGATTTTCGGACTGATTACAGTAACTTCCCTATAAACTGGGAAGTTAATAAGAGGGCGGCAAAATTTTCTTCCGCCCCGGGCGGCCGATACCCACGCTACGCCACTGTCCAACCTCCACTCCCCTTTTCCCACACAATCTTTAAGCTTAAATATTTTGACATATGTCAAAAACCAGATCACAAAATAAAAATTTGATTCCACATTTTGCGACGTAACCAAAACCCCTACGAAAAATTTGACTAAACCTTACAAACTTACGTCTGCCACACCCTTAAATGTTTTCCTTGCAGGACACAACCCCCAAAAATCCTTAACTTAAGACTTTTATCGAAGCAAAAAAGCAAAATCTAATTCACTTTTGCTCTCTGTCATTTAACATAAGGCCGCCAGACAGCAGAAAGGACGAATTCGGTGCGATGAACCAAAATATATATATACAGAAAGAAGATCAGGACTTTTCTTGTTTTTTGTCGTTCCTATCTTCAATGTTGTGCAACTTTCTTCCTTTTTTTCCTTACGTATTTTTTTTTTGTTCTCCTTTATAAGGTCAAAACTTTTTCAAGTTAACATCCGAAGGGTGCGATTGTGTATCCTTGTAGAGCCTCTCACAATCTTCCAGTTGTCTTCCGGTGCCAGACGGTGCTCATAAATTTGTAATCTTTCTCGTCCTTTTCTATCAGCTGGACGAAAACTTTTTTTTTTGTATCCTTCGGAGCTTATAGCCAGATTAATGTGATTTGAATTAAGGCCAAAAGGGGATATAATTTTTTTCTTTTTCGAAAGATACTTGCTTTACTTTCGTTGTTCTCTATACAGTAGAGAAGGAGTAGCTTTTTCGTAAGACCGAGGGTGGTATAAATTTGGTTTATTAATTTCTGATATTATTTCATTTTGGGACTTGGAATTGAAAATCAAAGTTTTTTTATGGGCGTTTTTAAAAGTGAAATTCAATTTAACTAAGTATAAAACGTCATCCTTGATTGATTTTTTGTTGAATTAGGGGACCAGGGACCTTCTCAATGTAGTAGCGGAGAAGGGAATTTGGAAGAAAGCTGTCTGATGGGATTAAAACAGCTTTAGAAATTACTAAGACAGTCTTTTAGCACTTATCATTAATTTTGCTAACAAGTTAAAAAGAAGTTGTAATTTATATTGAAAAATGTTTTAACTGCGGATGTAGGATTATCTAGAGTCTGTGTTCAATCTAATTTATTAACGACGTAGCGCCTTTGTTTGCTGGTTCTCTTCTTCTTCGTAGCGTGTTTCTCTGTGGGCCAGTTGCATACTTTTAGTGGGAAATATTTTACTATTTATATATAATTGTGCATACTTTTAGGATGATTTTTTATTTATATACATAAAGGATGAGAAATGTCGCGAGGAAAAATAGTTTTAGACGACACATATATGAGATGGACCTATTGCTTTTGCGAGGAGAGGCCGAATGTAAGATCTGAATATAATACCTGGTAAAGTATTCAGAGTACGCAGGAAGTCGAACCTCTTCCTATCTCCGGATTCCTGGATGGAGAGCAGCAGATCAATCCGCCTTGTCTTCGGCAACCCATATTTGTCTAAAAGATGTTCTGCATTATATGGAGCACTGCCAAGATCGCCCCAGTGAAATAATATTCGGTAGGCGTTCTCTGTCCAATCTGATACCATACAAGGCGATTTTTAATGAAATCAGGCGTCCTTATATTACAGAGTATTTAAGCTTTGTGCGCTAAACAGGCTAAGATGAGATAATACTAACTTGTGCAAGACGTACCCCGTGTTCTGTTAATGAACTGGGTTTTGAGAGCTTTTGAGTTCCCATACAAAATCGAAAACCCAGGTTTTATCTGGGTCTTCTGGTACTTCGATTTTGTATGGGAACTCAAAAGCTCCTCAAAAGCTCTCAAAACCCAGTTCATTAAAAGAACACGGGGGTAGACTAAGAGCAAGATAGACGGAACATCTAGTGACATATTCCAAATTAAAGGAACAGTTGTACTGGAACTTGACCAACACTATATTGAAATAATTGAAGAAAAAGTTACGAAATTAACTTGTCGCAACCAAATTTTGACAGATGTCAACGGCAGGTGTATCAACCACACACAACCAAAAAGAACTAGTTAAAAAATTGTCAACATCATAATCAGACAGTAATTTCAAACCCAATTAAATACAGTATCGCCAGTTTAAATTGTCAACAAATAAAAGGTCCTTCAGCAGGATTTATGCATTCATTCAATATCAAAGTGCATTTTGCTAATCAATTTTCCGCACAATGTCCTAAAACTAAAAAAAGAGGTCGTCAGTGGCAATAGGTCCGGACTGATACTGCAATAGGTGAAATTCCATCAAAAAGGAAATCCCGCAATGTTTTGACTCAACCGTAAATCCCTGAACTGGGAATATCTCCGTAACTAGTGGAACTGATACCTTCAATTCTTTACGGCTGATCCATTTGTGAAGGCTCTTAATGGTTTTCGTCCTTTTTAGTTGTTGTTGTTGCTGTTACTGGTTGGATGGTGAGAAGATATTGAATTACTATGAAAACGTTTTTAGGTCCGTTTTTTTGTGATAAAAGGTGTTATTTCAAGGGGTCATTGATAGGAGAAAATGGATGGAATGTATTTTTTTTGTGGTGTGGTGTCCTGTTTGTTGAAGAATAACTTTCGATCTTTTTGTTCGCATAAATGGAGAGAAAAATCGCCTTGTCATTGGGATATGATAGGGAAAAAGTGTGGATCCTTTTGTACAGAAGAGGTCAATTCGTTTTTGTTGAAGGTTTAGTGTGACTTAGGAGTTTTTTTTTGTGGGTATGCATGCTGTTAAGGCAGGTGTTTGCTGGTTCATTTGATTTATCTTTTAAAAGTATTCTAGAATAAGGACAAGAATTTACTTCAATTCTAATATGAGTATCATCCCGCATCCCTTTATGATGCACACAGATTTCAAGAGTAACAAATCTCTAAGAAAAAAACAAAACAGATTTGTTTTACACGTATTGCGTGAAAATACAATATAACAGGGGAACTTGTATTATATTTATAGCTAGATAGAAGCTAAACACCTCATCTATTAACAGAACATCGGCCTAAGGGGTCATATATATATAAATGTAGAACGGACAATATCGCTAGGGAATAATTTCACACATGAGCCGGGAGTGTATAATATTGTACACCTTTGTGTGTTCGCTCCTTGCCACGAGAATATTTCTTTTGTGTATTATTGTTATATGACATGCAAGAACAGGAGCACATATCCATCCCCTTTGGTGTTTTTTCTATAACAATATATTTTCTGCATTTCTGTGTGGTATAGGAGGGAATCTACCCTTCTTTATAGTTGTGAATCTTTTCCTTTTTTTTAATGCCCAGTGGGTGACATATGTGATATGACCCTTATGTTGCAGGACAGTAATTGTCACTCCTTCTGGACAAAATCCCTGCAAACACCCTTGTTGAACAGATAACATGCGGTTTGTGACTATTGATATCCAGTGGACCAAATATTGTGATTTTTTTTGCGATTTTTAACATATGCGGTGTGAACGATTTTTTTCTTTTTGTGGTATAAGACGAATGAAATTCAATATTGGACAGGCAGACGTCTGAACTGTGACTGAACTCCCTATGCTTTACTTATTATAATAAATAAACGACATTAACCATGACCTTCTTGTTTTTTTTTAAAAAAAAGAAAAAAAAAACTTTGACAAAAGTAGTAAATCGTAAATACTCCTAAATCACATACAACAACATCCGATAAGCCTCGTGTCCTTTAAACAAATCATCATCAACTTTCAAAATCAATTCTCTCTTTCTATTTCATAAATTTATGCCTAAAGTAAAAATATCTTTTGATGACATGAAAATCAATTTCTCATAAATCATAGACAGGGAAATGTCTTCTTAATGTGTTCTTAAGTGGGGCACCCAAATACACATTCAACGTAAATTGAGTAATTTATCATTTTTCATGATATTGAATGGCGAAAAATAATAAAATTTTCAACGAATTTTGCAAGCCCACAAACATTTTTTTTCCCTGATATTTTTATTTTATTTTTTTTTTGCCTTGATAAAAAATGGAAAGTTATCAACTTTATGAGAGAGTAGAAAAAAGGAAGTTTTTCTTCTTTTTTCATTGTTATTGTTGTTAAACAAAATCAATTTTACTTCACAAAATTTTCTTTTTTTTTATAAAATTTTTTTTTTGTTTTCCATGTATTTTGAACGTTATCTCTATATGGTAACTTTTTTTAAGAAAGGCCTTGAACGATTTTTTTTAACAAAAAAAAATAAAATGGAAAAAGTTTGATAATATTATTATATGTTGCTTCTACTGCTGTGATTTTACAAGATAAATTGCAAAAAACGTCTTGTAAAAAAGTCTAACAATTTACACTCATTTAAGCCAGCTTTGCTGATCATCGTAACTACAATGAAGTGTTTTGGTGTGGATTTACATCAAACGCAGGTGTACCAACATGATAAAAAATATTAATACATTTAAGTGTCCTGTAATTTTCAGGGCCTGGATGAACATTGCTGAAAAGTTCATGTCCTTTCTATTTTTTTACAGCACAGAGGTAAGCCAACTTTTTAATATCGATGGTTCTATTATCGTAGAGTGGAATGTGGGACAGGAAAATTTGGTCGGAAAGGAGTGCCCAGATTTCACTACGCTGTGCCGGCTTCCATCTAATTGTAACGCAACAGGACGCTGACTTCGGTGATCGAATAGGATCGCTTATGGACCATGTAAAGTGTTCTCTCCAGCAATCAGTATAAACTTTTTCAGCCTGTAGTTCTTATTAGTATTACTTGGTGAAATATGTCATCCAAAATATTGCAAGTTCCTACTATTTTTTTCAGTATGATTTCGTTGAACATTAGTAGGTATTGGGGCGATTGGGCATGAGTACTAGGTCACTACCCTGGAAACCGACTTTGAAATTTTTAAACAAATCTTTCTCTAATGTTTTTGGAACCTTATCCATAACCATAAGCCATAGCAGTGGAGAGAGGGCATCTACGTAGAGCGTCTTACCACAAATTGTCCTTACCACCGCGCTGTTGCCTAAGTTACTGTGGACGATTCTAGTTATCAATGCGCGGCCAAAAGCATTGCGAATCGCATATTCCGCCATGGCCATCTAGATCATCTCAATGCTGACGCTGTTTCTTCTATGTTCAGAATGGGTGGCAAGGTAAACGTTTTGTATTTTATAAAGAGTTCTGCGAAATGAGTCACTGGACCTACTACTATACTTGCTTCTTATATCCCCTATGAGCTTCATTAGTTGCAAAAAAAGTTAATGACTGAAACCAAAGTTTTCAAAACAAAATTATCTGACCAACATTTAAAAAATATACTCCTACTTTTCCACTCTGTTTAACGGAACAAGCACCTTCATTCCACACAATGCTAATTAGATAAAAAGAATTTCAGGGGATTTAAATAAAATAAACTTTTTAACTAGATGAAAACTTTCCCAGAAAAAGTCTTTCTCACAACGAAAAAAACGACTTATATTAACCAAAATGAACGAAACATTCTGTTATCTCAAACCATGGTACACTCTCGAATATATCTCCACTGTCACAACGTCATGTTTTAAGTCACTTTGTTTTTATCGTTGCCTGTGAAAAATTGTGCAAATTGCAGTCTCGCTATTACCTGAGGGAGTTGGCTTTAGGGTAGGTATAACTATAAAGTTGTTACCTCGAAACCTGCTGGATGGGTTCATATGGGAAGTACCTATTTTTTTTTAACCTGAGAGTGCTTACACCTTAACAAGAACAACTACTATTCTTCAGAAACTTTAAGATCCTTTATTCAGATTTTCTCTCTCTCTCCTGTTTCTGCAAGGATTCTTTAGTTTGTTGCATATACATATATGAGTATGTATTTATATAGTATAATAAAAAAAAGTTGATTAGTCTGAGTGCAGAAACCCAGAAACATTTTTCTGCAAGTTTTCACGTTTTTTTCACCCTCTTCCGGTTTCTTCAACCCTTTTAATAAGTGCCTCGTTGTGGTGTGGTGAGGGCTTACGAGAATTCTTAAAAAGTCAAGGTTTTTCTTTTTTTAATATAAAAATTGTTTAATAACTGACTCAGAATAAGACAAATGTACGTGGAGGAGATTTTTTTACGTTGATATGTATTTGTTGTTGTTGTGACGTTGGCCAAACTATGTCCTGAAATTTAATTTTACACTTGTTTTCATTATTGAATACTTAAGGTCTGCCACTCAAAGTGTTAAGAGTGAAAATAGGACATTTGATGCAGAATCTTATTATGATATGTTCGATCTAAATCAAGCATACTGTCATGTTGTTAAGCAAGGAGTTTTTCACGAGCACGGTGACAAAACGTTGCTCTTTCCGCGTCAGTTGTGTACCCGTTCTGGATCAGTGGAGTGGGCTACCGTTTTAACTTACTCACCTACCATCAGTGAGGTTCGTGATTCGATTCCACGCACCGGAATGGTCCTAAGTCTTTCTATTTCTCCCACGTCTTAATGCAAGGATCAAGCAACATGTGGCCTTGATTTCAAAGTCGTGAGCTAGTTCTCATGCCTAATCGCCCCAATACCTACTAATTTTCAACGGAATCAAACTAAACAGAATAGTAAAACTTGAAGTCTGTGGATTGAAATTATGTAGGAACTTGCAATATTTTGGATGACATATTTCACCAAGTAATATTAATAAAAACTACCGCCTGAGGAAGTCCATACTGATTGATGTAGACAACACTTTGCATCGTCTAGAATCATAACGAGGAAACCATCTCCTATTCCATCACTTAAGACAGTCAGTAAAAATGGGGCTCAGGGGTAGCTATTGACATAAAAAAGAGATAAAAAATTTGTCCCTTGATTCTGATATAATAAAGCATTAAACCATTCCAATATCGAATAACAAAAAAAATGATTATGGCCACATAATAAATAACTTTCGCTCAAATATTTACCCATGGTACTTACACTCAAAGATTCCATTTTTTAACTATACAAAAACCAGTCATTAACACGTCGAACAAACAATAATAACGATGCATCCCCCTCACATCATCTAACAATTAAACAAACACACCAACAACAAAAAAATCTCCCCAGTATCCAATGTAAATATTCGTTTTGCTCCCCTTTAATTTTCTTCCACAAATAAATTTTTATCTTCCACAGCAGAAAAACATTAATTTCGGGCCATTTCCATCCGCCATGACTTCAGGGTGAAAAATTTTCTATTCCACAGCAGTTTTTTTTCGCTAGGGCTGTATTTCTGAGAGAGCGAGCGACTGCTTAGCATGAGTCAGACAGGAGCAAAATAAAAAGGACTAAGGACTAAGCTTTTCTACAATAAACATTTTCGAGTGGACCAAGCTTAATCCGACAGAGCGGGCGGCGAGATGAATGTAGACGTGCAGTATTAAGTAATCGCGAGGGTGTGTTGGGGGAGGGAAGATTTATCGTTTCTAGCACACGTACATGAATTTGAAAATTTTTCTTGTTGTTGAAAAGGACGAAACGAGTTTTAAGTTATTATAGAACATTTTTTTTCGGTGCGGTTAAATACGTGTTAAAAAGCGGATGAATTGTTAATACTGTGAAAAATTAAGTTGCTGATAGGAGTAATTTTTATGATTTAGGGAGTTCATAAATTTTAGTGGAATTTTAGGTCCTTGAGAACAAAATTAATTTAAATACAAAGAAACAAACCCAAAAATTGTAGAACACCCATTTCTTCTACAAGTAGCACTGAGGGAATTTGGCGCCAAATGATGTGCTGTCGGATATCATACGTTCCACCTCTCACTCCCAAATATCCTACATTCATGTGGCGACACTATTAACTCCAAACGGTGTTTGGTGTCTGGGAGTCAAGTTCTGCAGAAAGGAGAACAACGAATATAGTAAGTGAGGCACAGTCTACCCAGACATTATGAAAATGAGCTCTACTTCTGTTAATAGACCAAGAACTGGACTATAGTTATAAACCCGAAAATCTTCAAGGAGCAGGACCATTATTCTGCCCCTTGCTCATGGTCTCTACTTATTAAGGAAGTGGCAGCAATATACTCCAACATTATCCTTTGACCAACAATCGAATTTTTCCCCCCTTTTCTTATCGATGAACTCTTGAACCCTTATTTAATTGTGACAAGAAATTTAAAAGGGATTTCACTTCCTTCTTATAGAAAGCTCTAAATCAAACATCAACCAACAATTGACAAACACAATCGAATTTGAGTTTAAAAAAAAGTATGACTACAAAACATTGAAGGGTGCCTCGACAACATCAAATTCCACCCTTACCAAACAATCGTGTAAAAGATTTATTGTTTGTAAATTTAAACTGTTTGAGGAGTCATCTATCAATGTAAAACCACTGTAGAATTCGAAGGGATGGCTTTAAATTCTTAAAGATTTCCTACAACATTTCCGATGAGATTTACGATTGAGAAGGGATTTTTATTCTCCTCAATTCTAGCTTAAGTGTTGTGATTAATATTTCTTACTATCATTATACAAATTGAAATTTCAAATCAAACTGAAAATCTTTATACCATAAAAAAATAAAATTTTCTTATCATCATACATTACCATCAATTCCCAGATGAATAAATTTGCACATGAGTAATCTTATTATAAAAATATCCATCCGCCATCTTCGCGCTCTTCAAATCCTTGGTGTACGGGTTTTGTGTATGTTTTGTGTGCGGGTTATGATGGATTATCCCTTTAAGCTTTACGTTTCCTTTCCATAGATGAAAATATTCGTCATCGGTGCTCTACCATATATCAACGGAAAGCGAGAACAAGCATAAATTCGGTTGGGAAATTATCCTTTCAAGGATACAAAGAGATATGGAAATTTTGCTATGATTGAATGGAGACATTTTATTCTCACAGTTTGCACAATTTTGTAGATAAATTATTATTGTCATTTTTATTATTAATTTTTTTCTTTTTTTTTTGTTTAGTAAAGATTACATCAGAGTCTTTTAGTCTTGGTCGAGATCTGTAACAAATTAGCGGGTGTCACAACAGCAGCAGTCCCGTAACGATAAATATATTATCTGACCAAGGGTCCGCCATTTTTAATTCCTTTGAAGCGCGCTAATAAGCCTAGACCCAAACAATAATGACTCGATTGAGAATACCCAGGTCATTATAGTGGTGCAGACTCAAACTAGTTTTGGTCGTACGAGAAGGTCTCGCTCTGAACACCAAGTGTTTCCTGGACCACTTCTTCTTCGTATGAATAGTATAATACCAAAAGATGAATAATTGTTGCAGGTCCTTCAATATCGAAGAAGACCGCCAGTGCAATTCCTTTATTTAACATTGTTTCTTCTAGATTCAGAACGAGATTGGACTCCCCTCTTTGGAGCGGAGCAGTTTGGCGCAAAAAATACCAGTTAACAATCTTTTCATTTGACTTCAAGGCGAAATACGAGAGACTTATCGGCCTGATAGACTAACCCGAGTAAAAATAATTCAGTCTCTCTAATCTAAAGATACGCGCGCCAAACCTATGCACGCTCCACTCCTGACAACCTATAAATGCACCCGCATCAGCATCGACCATTGCAAACGCAAGTGTCGTTTTACCAAGCGGTCCCCCAACTAAGTACTAACCACGTCCAATGCTGCTTGACCTACGCAATTGAACGATAACTGGTACACTGAGTAGACTGAATCTAACAGAGATGCGTCGTCCTTGGATTTACTTTTTTTATTATCTCCCCCTGGTGTCTCACTAACCTTCAATTATGACAAGTATCAAGAAATGCTAGAGAAATGCTTTAATATGATACTATGTGTTTCAAGTAAGTTTCTTATTTGCATCACCCCTTTACTTTTTTCATTTAAATTGAAAACGATACAGTCAACCCAGCACAATATATTCATGCACTAGACTCAACAATTTTCATCCCATTTACAAAATTTTCTCCATGAAAGGACTTTTACAACCCAATATGTCCATCATAAAATTTGCAATCCTTATCAAACACAAAACATCCCTAAATAAATATACATATTTTCCAAAAAAAAATCTTTTACATTATAATCTCTCCCCAAACCCCTCACCATATTCATGATTGGATCCCAATACATCCCTAATGAAAATATCCGTCTTTATCAACCCATAAACAAAACAACAATGACTTAAAAGCAAAATCTACAAAACTGTTTATGTACTTGCGATATGTTTACAAAATATTTGATACAATAAATAAAAGGGGGTAAAATCCTAAATCCCTGTTCATAGCACAGCTCGAATCTCGAAAATCCAGCACACGTAAGCACATCCTTGCCAGACAAATGAGTTCAATTTGTTATCCTTTAGCTGTTCTAGCATATCTACTTTAAGCCATACACAAACACCGGCAGCAACGAAGATTGACTACATCTCACCGGGAATACTGACGGAGCTTAATACACAAAATCTGGTCGATAATACTCTCTCCCCCTCTCAAAATAAAAGTAAAAAAAAATAAATAAATAAAAAAAAAATATAGATAGTGAGACATCGTCGTTGTCCTGAAATTTTGAAGTCATGTAACAACTTAAACTCTCTGCTGAAAGGACATGTTTTTAAGGGAGATTTGACACTGTTTTGAGATAACTTTGCACTAGAGCACTAAAAGCAAGTGTTCAGTGCACAGTTTCTGGTAACTTTGTAGATGGTGTTTCTCTTTTACAACTAGCTGAAGTGGTGGTTTAAGCAAAATTGCTGTTAGTAATTTGAAACTTCTTTCAAATTCCGGGAAATCCCTTTTTCAAGCAAAAATGGATTTTACGTTCAGTAAACATTACAAGCACTTTAAGCAAATTGCAAATTCAAAATCAAAAAAAAAAATATAGATAAAAAGCACAAATCCCAGCACGGAAAAAAAGATAAACTAAAACTATATTAATCGTGAATAACACAAAAAAAAAGTGATCATCCATCCATGAAATCTATTGTCCATAAACTCGTAGCACTTAGCTTCTCTCATTTGCAAGAGAAAGGTAATTCCCCAAGGGAATAATAAAGGACGAAGAAGGTCCACATTATGTAGAAGAGGTCCTTGGGAACTTCTTGTATATGTAGTTACTTGTTCCGGAACAGTAGTTAACTCGCAAGACATTATCCGAATGACATGGGCACTCCAGCTGCCTTTATGGATCCCAAGTTACGAAACAGAGAGACAACTAAGGAGATAAGAAGATGCCATCAAATTTGTTAAGATTGTAGAAGTACAAAATGCAATTATTTATTGTAAAGGGTATAAGAAGGAATTTTAGACTTGTTTTATGGGAATTTTGCTATATAGTTGATGAAGATAGTCAATCTCAATTATGGAAATGTTTTTTTAAGCATAATTTTATTTACTTGAGCACAGGTTTCAAACTAGAGAAATGAAAAGTTCTGGAGACTCGACTTCGAGCTTCAGCTTTGAAGTAAAAGTTTAGACTGACATAAGTAGGTGTTGGGGCGATTGGGCATGGGAGCTAAACCAGGTCAAACCATTTAATCTTTGATTAAACGAATTATCAGGCGTGCCCCAAGATCAAACTAATTAACGTTGTGACTTCTGACAGTTAGATGTAGTTGTGGTCTTCCAGAAGATGCAGGTTCCAGTCATATTTGGCGGACTTTGTCCCTAAAGGCAAAATTCCTCTTTTTTTTTTATGTGGAAGACTAGAGCTCAGGGAAAGCCCTTTGTACTTTGTTGGCACTTCCATACGTTTGAAGGGTGCTGAAGGAAGAGGCGATGGAAAATGGAAGACACCTGCATGATGCCCACTTTCACAAAAATCAAAACAAAATATTTTTGTAACGGGTATGCACCAAATATTGGTACCCTGTTTATATGAAAAACCACATCAAAATATCTCCCAAAAAAAAAAAATAAAACCAATTTAATTAAAATTTAAAAATCCCTCAAATCCCAATAAACCCTGAAAAACCCTATAATATTTCACCCCTTCAGCAGCGCGAAATTAATTTTTCAGCTCTACGTCAACATGCAGAAAAGCGGGTGTAAATCTTCTCCTAAAATTATCTGTCAAGTTTCTATTGGGGGATTCCCCGATACTATCGCGCCAAAAGCTATAAAAGTTACATTCGCCTTTCGCTGCTGCTGACGGCGGCGACTACAACGAATAACGCCTTCAGAGTTTATTGCAGGTGTTGTAAAGATGGCTTACTTTACCCTCCATCATTATGCAGAGTGGGTTTACTACAGTGTTTTGTAGCTTCTAGAGCAGTGTTAATACTTGTTTTTTTTTTTAAAAGGTAAAAGTGTCTAAAGGTGGATTTTGTTTATATTGGATGGAAATTGAAATTGGACGAAGGGAAATAAATTGAAATTTTGGATGAAAATAATTGGGTTTTGCTTTGTCTTAAGGTATTCAAAACTATTTATTAAAAAGAAAACTATTTTATTTGCACAAAATCTTCTTATTTCATCAAAAACCTTGTGGATTCGTAGTAAATCCAATAAAAACACCAAAACTTTTGAAAAAAAAATAAGGATAAATCTTAACTTTTTTTATAACTCCATAAATCATGCGTGAAAATCGAAAATTTCCAAACGCATAACGACACTATATCTAAGGACTCAACCATGACGAAATGAAATCCTTGCGGGGAATCATCAAACTAGGAACGTCCTTTAGTAAAAATGTAAATTCATTTATTTATTTTTGAGAGAAAAGGAGCGTGTCCTGTTTTTTTTGGTGCTTGTTGATTTATGAAGAGCTCCCCCAGCTTAAGGAATTCGCCAGGATGCAGCGCGTTGAAGGGATAATCCGTCACGTCAGTTTGGGGGTGGATAAATTGTGGATATTTTCTAATAAAAATTTGCGAGTGTAAATTTATTGCTTTGCGAATTGTGGGTACAAAAATTTAAATAATAAATAAATCCGATTTTCGTTGCATTTCAATTAGATTTTGGATTTTTTTCATTTCATTGATACAACACAAAAAATGTCAAGAAATCAGGCATAGATGGCATTAAGGATGAGCTAGTGAAAAATGCAAGGCAAAAAGTTTTAAAAACATCTGTATGAGATTTAGGTAGCAGAAACCCTACAGGCGAGTGGAAAATCTCTACTTTTGTCACCTAATCCTACTACCAAACTAGTTGGGATGTGGCTTTTGACCCTTTCGGTCCACAAGATTAACTTCCCAGTATTCGTTCAAACAAAAAAACGACTCGAACGATTTTTATGAAAATCTTTTCAGATCATACTTCCTTTAACACGCTTTGAACAGCATCTTAACGAAGTCGGTATCTTTTTTGGTTCGCGCGAAATCGTGCTGGTACAAAAATCACTTACGTCGTTCAAACAAAAAAACGGTTCGACAGATTTTTATGAAAATCTTTTCAGATCATATGTCCTTTAACATGCTTCGAACGGCACCTTAACGAAGTCGATATCTTTTTTGGTTCGCGCCAAATCGTGCTGGTACAAAAATCACTTAAGTCGTTCAAACAAAAAAACGGCTCGACCAATTTTTATGAAAATCTTTTCAGATCATATTTCCTTGAACACGCTTCCAACGGCACCTGAACGAAGTCGATATCTTTTTCGGTTCGCGCGAAATCGTGCAGGAAAAAATGACCACATACGTACGCACACACACACACATATGTCTTCTCAAATTTTTGCTTAAAATGCTATTGGGACCTTGAAAAGTGTAAATACATTGAAAATTTCGAATCCGATTTTCGGACCGATTACAATAACTTCCTACTGGGAAGTTAAAAACTACCCTAAACAATTTCCCATATCTACATTTAATCCTCCTCTCTACCTGCAATGGAAAAAACACTTTGATTGAAACGTTACATGATCATCACTTAACCAAAGTCATAGACAATAATTCCACGACAAACTAGAGAGAGTCAAATCCCAGAACACAATAACTCAAGTCAGCTGACAAGACTGAAGGCCATACTTTGTTCTACAATAAAACCCGACAATAAAAACGCCAATCTATCTTAAGAAAGTGACGTTCGCCTTCTCACGACTGGAATTGCACCCGCATCCTTCAGCATGATGTAAGTCCCACCATTATTCATACAGAGGAACATTTCATTTGAGGATTGTAGTCACATGACTTAACATTTTTACTCTCGGACAGACAGAGAACTCCATGTTAAAGGAACTTGCATCGTGGGAGTTGTAAGTATGGCAAAAATGCATCGCTGTGCATTTTATGTGGCGTAGGAGAGGGAATAGTGCATTGCTGGATGGCAATACAAATGCAATATGTAATGTTTTATGAAATAGAAAGAGAGAGTGAAGAATGTTGTTTTTTTTTTGTAAAATGAGGAAATTGTTTGCAGGAAAGACTATGAAAATTATTGTCCAAGGATGTAAGGACATTAGGAAAAATCCATTTCAAATCTACTCCTTTTTTTTGTAGATGCATGGATACCCCAACAGGTGACTAAAAGTTTCCGTTTTTCGAAATTTTAATTATTTTTTTTTAATTAATTAATTAGTAATTAGTGTCACCTTTTTTTACGTTCTGCGCCTCTTGTAACTTGATTTTGAACCACTTTCATGTAACCGATAAACCCCAAATTTTGCCCATATGCAAAGTTCGCGTGACAATGCAATATGACATTTTTGTAAAAAAAATCAAGATGGCGGTTTCAAGATAACGGCCGAATTTTGCAATTGTGTTTCCCGATCCCCGACATTGGTATCAAATGAAAGGGTATTGCGAGAAGAATACAATTAGCTGTGTGGCGTCATTCCAAATTTAAAATGGCGGCCAATACAAGATGGCGGAAGACATAACTGAATAAAAAGTAGAAAATACAACCTAACAACTTCACATTTTGCATTATGTATAGCTCGCGTGACAATACAATCGGACCATTTTGTAAAAAATTAGATGGCGGTTTCAAGATAGCGGCCGAATTTTGCAATTGTGTTCCCCGACCCCCGCCATGGGTATGAAATTAAAGGATATGACAAATAAAATACAATTAGCTGTGTGGCGTCATTCCAAATTTACAATGGCGGCCAACACAAAATGGCGCACTACCTTTTTCTTTACAAGCCACTCGGTATGGGTATCAAATGAAAGGGAACGACAAGTAGAATAATGTTAGCTGTGGGGCGTCATTACAAATTCAAAATGGCGTCAAACACAAAATGACGGTCAACACAAAATGAGGGATTAGCTTTTTCTTTACGAGCCACTCGGTATGGGTATCAAATAAAAGGGTATGACAAGTTGAATACTATTAGCTGTGTGGCGCCATTCAAAAATTCAAAATGACGTCAAACACAAAATGGCGGCCAACAAAAAATGGAGGATTTCCTTTTTCTTTCCAACGCCCTCCGTATGGGTATCAAATGAAATTGTATGACGAGTATAGTACAGTAAGCTCTGTGACGTCATTTTAAATGTAATAAGGCGGTCACCACAAAATAGCAGGAAAACATATAATAGACTAAGAAGCAGAAAATAATATATATAGAGTACAAAATCTGAAAAATACGCTTTTATTTTAAAATTAACTAAAAAATAAAAAATAATTTTGAATGTAAAGTTTTTATTGCTCCAGCCTGTATATAAGATAAAATAAAAACGTATTTTTTAGTTTTTTTAACCTATATATATATTTTCTACTGCAGCCAAAAGGACAATCACTGAAAGTTGCAGAACATTAAATATAGTATATCCTGAAGCTCTTTGATAAAATTCCGTACGTCTTTTGGAAATGTGTGTGTAATGTAATTATTAGAATTTTTTAGGGGTACCAAAATGTGCATTTTTGGGCTTCACGGTGGGTGCCAAATTTGCAAAATTTTTTTGACGATTTTTTTGGAAAAAACAATTTGGTGTGCAGGACGGCGCCATGAGCGAAGTTCTGCACAAGGCGTCTAATTCACGGGCATAGAAAAATCTACGCGGACGATACTGAATATGTGTCTGTTGTGCACGTAGTACACAATTTTTCATCGTCGAATCTTAAAAAAGTTGTTACATACTCTACATTATTTTAAGTATCCAAAATCAATTTTTGTAGATTTGTTCTTTTTTTCTTTCATTATACCTTTTTCCTACCGCGGACTATGCACACATAATCTTTTTTTTTATTGAAAGGCGTTGCAACGCACGCGGGTTTTTGCTAGTACCCTATTATGGGAAAGAGCATCTCCTGTTGTCTCGATTAATGAAGCTTAAGTTTATTGTTATTAGAATGGACAAGGGCGAACAAGTAAAGGAAAACTTTTTAAATAGGGCAAAACTAGCTTAAAACGGACCTTTTCTACTAGTTTTTGACTCCTTCCTTACAGGAAATTTGTTGCAGACTAAAAAGTCGATTCACAAAAGGAGTCGTGTTGTTTATTATTGGTTCCATGAAATAATAATTATAATTTTTTTTAATGTGTGAACTTCCAAGCTTCGTAGTTAACCTTTGAACTACTGTCACAAAAATCAAAACACAAAATTTTTGTAACCGGGCTTCGATATTTTTTTAACTGCAGAGTCTGAGACGCAACCGTCGGGCTTAGCGGGAGAGACCCTCCAGCACCAAACTAGCAGGTTAACAAGGAGGAATACCGTCCCGTAGGCGACGACGACTCAACCTAAGCGGAACTTTGTTACCCTATTATTAACCGTTTAAGCCGACGAGATTCCTTAGTAGAGCCAATCTGAAGTGGGGTTGCGCTGCAGTTTTTCCGTAGGTACTGAATACTGAAGTTTTCAACACCGTAATCACCGAAGAAGTATCTACGTTAGGTTTTATTAATCAAAGATTTTACTCTTCAAACCTTGGTGATGCTTGATTTACAGAATTTGTTTTAGTTTGCTGTACTCTCGTCGAAACGATTCATTCAGGGATCGCCTGAAGGCGGGTTCTTCAGTTTTTATTACGTTCGTACATTCCCGATTAAACCATCTATTCGCCCTAGGTTTTACAGATTTGATAGAATGAGGAATGAACAAACGAATTCCTGCATGTATTACACTGATAACACAGAAAACAGCCGAATTGATGTTATTGCTTTGAAAACACAAATCCCAGTCCGCGTATTGTATGAAACGAGTAAGCCACTGCCAATTGGCCTTCCGATAATGCCAATCATTTTCTTATCTGGTTTGATTTGTATCGATAATTAGTATGATATATTAGCGCAGCAGTCCGAATTACCGAGAGGTGAACCAAATTTGATGGAGTTGAATGTTGGATGAGAAGTAAGAAATTGGTAAAGGAGATGGGCTCCTTGACGAAGAGTAGATTCCTTCTCGTAGGATGATTCGCAATTTGATGTAGATTATTCATTACAGGTACCATCTGAGTAAGGCCGCCAATTTACATTGTGAACGATGAAAACATTTGCAGAAATGATTTTGCACTTCAGATTGGAGGATAAAATTAGGAGATTTGTGCCGAAAGAAACATTAAGTGATGAAGTAGAGACTTTGTTACTTACGTATGGACTTCTGCAGAGAAAGCAGAAAAATATAACGTGGAAATTGAAAGGAAGAAAATCCAGTTTATACTACAAATATTGATACCATGTACTTACCATTAATATTACAAAATTTTTAATATTATGGTTTAATATTAAAAATACACAAATTTCTTCCTTTATTTCTCATTTTTGAAAAATTCATAACTCTTCACTCACTTCAAGGATACAAAGCCACTCCTAACGAAGCAACCCTTCGCCCCCACCCAGTCAAAAAGTTAAAACCCTTTTACCCCAAACCACCCCAAAAAAAATATTAACGAGATCCTATTATATCCACAACAATACAAGGGCCTCAAAATCCGAGCTAACAAGCATGTCTGGAAAATTTTCCACAGGTGACAATAGCATCCTCCGGTGTGAATAGGTGTAATTAACGCGACCGCTCAGATTTATGATCCTAGAAGCTAGGCTCTTGTCATGCAGATAATGAATGCCCAAAATTGTCACAGTTAATAACCAAAAAGCGGTTCACACTACATACACACCCCCACCCCCACCCCACGCGCATACAGTAAAATTCTTGATTAATGTCCTTAAAAACGAGCGATTTACACCGATTCTGATAAAATCACGATTCTTTACTCGCGGTTATTATGCATCCACAAAATCCACAACATCCACAAAATGGCAACACAAAAAGGACATTTTGAGTGCGGCGAAAAGGACTCTACATAATTAATGTGATTTGAATATGTTAAGTACTTAATATTATTAATTTTCGTTTTTTTTTTCACCAATGCTTGTTCTTATGTAAAAATGTCCTGCAATGAAGAGAGGAAAGCGATAAAAGTAATTTATTGTGGATACTTTATGGGAAAATATTTCATATTATATTTGCTATCAATATCCCACAAAACGGAGATAAGGAAGCCATTTTCGGGTTCTGTTTTATTATGTGTGTCCTTTTTCTGGTGTTAAACACAGGAGGGCAGAAATATGAATATATTGTGGCAATAAAAATGAAGGTTTCTTTTTCAATAAAATATAAAGAATGGCTACTTTTGAGGGGATACACGACACAAGGAAATTGTGTTTTGTTTATGGCAGTGCTTTTCTTTTGGTATCAAATTTTATTTGCGTTTCTATGGATTGGATAAAATTTTGTTACTGTTATGAATATGTCGTATTTTTATTTATAACAGGAAAAATGGTCGTTAGTTGGCTTAGTTTTAGTTTTGATATGGAAAATAAGTGGTGGGTGCTGATATTGAGATTTTGTGGAAATGGTTGTTGGGTGAAAACTATAGAGGACATTTTTGGGATGAAAGAGATCAAGGGATTGCGCCTCTAAGCAGGGATTAGTCGGCGCCAGATTTCCCGGGGCAGGGCGGTATTGTACGGTATCAAGAAGGGCATGATTATTGAGAATTTCTAATATCTTCTTCTCTTCTTTTTGTGAAGTATTGGGTGCAAAAGTACCGTGACCACTAGCTTCGCCTATTGCATAACACACATATGCGCGCATTTTCAGAATATAAATGACTCCGTAATTTGCGTTTTTAAACAAACACAGTGACATTTCCTCAGGGCCGGCGCTTCTTTTTTTGTGCCCGTTGCAGTATGCCATTTTGCGCCCGTTTCAATTTTTTTTCTTCAAAGTTTGAATTTGTTTTTTTAAAATCTTAATTTCTGAAATTGCGCCCGGTGCAAGTGCATCATTTCCACCTATGAAAGCCCCTCCCCTGCATTTCCTGCTTGTAGGGACTTGCGACTCTCACTGCGAATGGAAACAGCGTTTTGAGATTCTCTTCTTTTATGGTGCGGCCTATACCATTTAAGTTACCCATTTCATGTACCTAAACTATGCCAAACAAATTGGAGTTTAAAGACTTGCTCTCTAAATTTACAATAATAAATGCCCTTTTACATCCCAAACGCAAAGTGGAAAAGCAAATTGGAGCTCTTTTATCGTACAGAAATGTTTATGCTTTTTTCTCCGTTGCACGAACGTAGATTGCAGACAGAGAGAAAAGCATACAAATTTCTATACGATAAAACAGCTCCAATTTGCGTTTCCACTTTGCGTTTGGGATGCAAAAGGGCCTTTATTTTTATATACACTCTCCCCACAGCGCATTTTTTCCAATTATACCAAAACACAAAAATATAAAAGAAAAAAAAATTCTGATAATGCAATAACATAATAATTATTTTTTATTAATAATTATCGAATGCAGATAATTAAATTCTCATCGATTCTGACACTGGCATTCAGCTCATTTACAATTATATTTTTGCCAAGTGTAAACCTTATTATGCAAAATCAACAAGATTAATGATATTCATGCAAATTCGCTTATACTACGAATTGAATTAAATTCCGGATTTCGTTGCAGTCTCATGTCGACAGGCGACAAATTACCACACATTTGGCACATATAATTTTAAAGGGGTTTAGGTGTGTAATTGACAATTTTCTGGTAGATAGATAAAATTGTTTGATGGAAATGTTTTGGGGAATTTTATGTAATTTTTTTATTTTATAGTAAAAATAAAAATTTTGTTTAATATTTTCAAACTTTTACTAAACCATCTCGAATTTCTTCATTCATAAAATGATAAAAAATAAATCTATAAAATTTTAAATTAAATTTTAAATACCAACTAACAAGTCCTTAGAGTATGTGATAAACACAACTTTTCCTGATAAGCATTAAAATTCTCAAGCATCGGATTTCCTTAAAGGAACAGAGTGTAATTGGCTACACTTTCCAGGATGTTTGCCAAACAAAACACCAACTTAAGGATTTGCTACGTTAGTCAACATGAGACTGAAATATTTAATCCTTGTATCCTTCACAGTAAATTTTCAATGTGTTTTAAGTAAAGGACCTTGTATATGTGTGTTTCATGTGTGATTAGTTAATTATTGTCAAAGAAAATGCAAAATTACTCAATCTTGCTACTAATTGATTGCCTTTAAAAGTAATTAAAAAATTATTTTTCCTTAAATAATATTTTAACCCTTTGACGACGGCGGGGACAAATGTGTCCCAAACTAAAATCTACTAAAATCTAAATAATTACGAGACCGCTGTAATCTTATTTTGTTATATATTATTTTCTGAACCTGTCATTTACTTATTTGAGCTGGCAACACAGCATAAGTAATACCGATTCTTGTCTATGATTATTTGAAAGTGGCAGTAGCAAGGTTCACGAGCAGACAAATTTAAAAAAAATATATATAAGTGTAAAAGTGGTATTCAACTTTTCAGAGTGTGACATAGTCGTTGCCTGGTAAGTTAATTTTTATTGTATACAGTTATGGAATCAATATTTAAGTCGCGAAAAAAGAAATGTAATTGTAAACACAAAGGGACGTCGCTGTCCCTGTGACCGTTGAGAGATACTATTTATGAGCAATACTTTACTTACTACTACTGAATATTTTCTCAAATACCTTCATATTTTTATTGATATTGTTGCAGAATATGTTTCGTAAAGGACGTAGACTCTTTGAAATTCGAGATAACGAAATCCAACAGATTTTGATGGGTGACAATAGCGACGATGAAGATAATTTACAGCTTGACAAAGAAGACCAAATGTTTTTGACACAGGACGATGACCAAGGGGTTGTTGATGTTGAAATTGAAGATACGAGGATTGAATTTCAAAAATCAACAAGATCGACGCCTGAAACTTCAACATCTACAGATGAACCTGTCGCCGATCAAGCCCCCGGTAATAATCAATTGGTATTCAAGTGGAGCCAAAGAACATACATACCAAATATTTTTCGTAATGTGGAATATGAATTCGGAAAGGTGCAAATCTGTCAAGAAGTTACAGCTGATATATTGACTCCGTTCAACATCTTCTGTTCAACAACTAATTTTGATGTTTTAGTTCAAAATATAGTATCAGAGTCAGTACGATACGCTCATCAAAATGGGCGGAAATTCACTATTGAAGTGGAGGAAATGAAAGCATTTCTTGGTATGAATTTGGTTATGGGCTATCATATCGTACCCTCATTGAGAGATTACTGGTCTACAGAACCAGACATGGCAGTATCTTTCATATCAAACGTTATGCCAAGGGCTCGATTTGAAGAAATACGCAGGAACCTACATTTCTGTAACAACGACGAAGTACGAGACCCAAATAGCCCTAATCATGATAGAGCATACAAAATTCGGCCAGTAATGGAGCATTTGAATGCTTCTTTTCAAAATGCCCTCAATAATACTAAACAACAGAGTATCGACGAGCACATGATAAAATTCAAAGGGCATAATGTTATGAAGCAATATATAAAAAATAAACCCGTCAAATGGGGCTTCAAATTATGGTGTAGAAGTGATGCGGCGACAGGTTACCTGTTTGAATTCGATTTATATACAGGCAAACGATCTTCCGGGACTCAGTTTGGGTTAGGTGAATCGGTAGTTCTTCAACTTACGGAAAAGCTGGAAGCCTTGGGATGTGAAATTTATTTTGATAACTTCTTTAATTCACCCTTGTTGCAATATAAACTGATTGAAAAAAATACCAAGGCGTGTGGAACAGTTCGAACTAACCGAAAACATCTTCCCAAAACTGCACCAGTTGATAAAAAAATGAAGCGTGGAGATATTTACACTACAAGTTTCCAAGGGATAAGTTATGTGAAATGGATGGATAACAAAGCGGTGCATTTGTTGACCAACTTTTTGTCGCCTATCGAAACAGATACCGTGAAACGCCGCAAAGCTGGTTCAGCAGACCAAATTGATGTGAAATGCCCTAGAATTGTATCACATTATAATAGAAATATGGGAGGAGTAGATCTTATGGATCAACGTAAGGTGTGCTATGAAGTAGATCGGAGATCAAGAATAAAGTATTATCTTCGACTATTTTTTGATCTATTTGATATATCAGTGAATAATGCACATACCATTTACACTAAGCTTCATGATGAAAAGCAAATGGAAGGGCATGTATTGTCCACCTTGCAATTCAGACAAGTCGTTGCTCGGAGTTTGATAAATGGTTTTACCGTCAGGCAACGAGGCGCCCCCACTACAAAAACAAGTGCAGTGCGCACATCTGTGAGACGACAATTACCTTCACATCCCATGGAAAAATCCACTCTCAGGAAGAGGTGCGTAAACTGTGCCAAGAGCAAGAAGGAAAACAGGACAAATAACACTTGTGTTATATGCAAAGTTCACCTTTGCTACACTAATGACAGGAATTGCTTCGCTGAGTACCATAACTAAATAAAGTCAAATAGTGTGTATCTAACATTTTTTATGAATAAACAAAACTAAGATTATAAATGCGTGTTTTTTACAAAAAATACTGTCATCATTGGTAAACCTAGGTCGAGCAAAAAGTATAAGCGACGGACCATAGGGACACATTTGTCCCCAAAATTTCCACAATACCCACGGCATTTATTCCTATTCTCTAGTCGAAACCTATTTTCTAGACACCCAATAAATCGTTTGAAACAGGTTAAGTGGTTGCATAAGCCCCCAAAGTCTTATGGTCGTGAAAGGGTTAAGAAATCTCATTTTTCCTTTTAATATAAAATCAAATTCTTAAATAACTAAACTATTAAAAAATTTATATGGGCTCCAATACTACGACTTATGCACATTTAAATTAAATTTTAAGGGCGCCGATGGTAACACAAAGCATGATCCCTTATTAATTTTTCATCGAAAGATAATTGGAAAAGTTTAATTTTATTTTTGTACACATGATTTTTTTGTACCACCAAATTCATGTTATCTAATCTTTCAACGACTTAGCGTCTCTGTGGGCCGGTTAATTGTTTTGCATACTTTTTGGAACTATTTTTTTTAATTGCATACTTTTAGGGGTTGCATACTTTTAATTTTGCATACTTTTAGGGTTAATTTTTTTTATATAAATTTTTAAGGATAAAAAATTTGTGAGATTAAATTCGACTATTAGACTAAATATACGTAGGATGGGAATTTTGCTAGTTGAGATTAAGATTTTTAATGGAATGCTTTTAATTTTCAAAAATCTTGCTTAATCGTCATGAATATTACAAGCGCTCGTAATAATTACCCATAAACATGATTCAAACTAATCAAAGCAAAATTTGTGGTATTTAATAAATTTACAGAGTTTCCAAAACTTTCAACGAAACTACAAAACATTCTCAGTCAAACTGAAAGCAACTCACTCAAACTCTGAAAGCAACTAACCAAATTCCTTCTACAACTGCATCACAAAGGCATAATGCAGTATATAGAAAATTACAAAGGCAATCAATAATGGAGCCCTCTGCACCATATAAACCCGAGAACCCTTTTAAGGAATTGTTTTCAAAAGCGAAGAGCAAAATTCGAGATCATCAGTCATTTTCTGACAGGACATATGAAGACAATAACTTGTACTCCTCCAGCCAGAAGCGAGGGAATGCCTCTTTTTCGGATATTCCAGTCGATACCATACCACCACGTTCCATTTAACAATTTACTTTCACTCTCGTTTAGTCAGTCAGTATAGAGAATAGACGATGACGGAAAGATAAAATTAATCCCTTAAATGCATTTTGTACCAAGGAAATGTTTTATTGGAGACCTTCAGTACCAGCCCCTCTCATTCAATTGGGTTAAATCGCCAGGACACAAAATGACGATAGATAATCTCCCAGTGATCGAACATGTTCTGTCACATTCATCATCCCACATCGATGGCGTCACTGACAGGTAGCAATTGAGTGATGTATCTTTCAAATTAGGATTACTTAAGGCATTTAAGGAAGTCTACTTATTTCTCAACCGGTAAATTGCTTAAATCTTTAATATCCTATTTAAGTTGAGCACATCTGGAATATTTCTAGGATTATAAACAGAATTTTAATAGGGTAATAACTTACATTCGTAGATTTTCGTTTTGGTATCTACAGACACATTTCACAGAGCGATTGTGCAGTTCTGCTACTTTCGGATGACAGTAACAAATTTCTATCCATTAATCATGCAAAAAACTCACCACAGAAAGGCTCCAACCCAAAAGGCGAGAGTAGGAAATTGAATTGTTCCATCAATGAACCTCTACCCACTAACAACCTGATACGACATCCTGATTAAATTAAAATTTTTGCAACTGCATTATAGCGCCCTTCCGGCAAGGGGTGGGGCACATCAGTAGTAAGTAATAAGCATACAATTTTGAAGGAATTCAATAACCCTTTAGCATCCTCCATTGCCTGAACCCTTTGAACTGATGCAGACTTCGGCAGCAATTAATCTAGTTGCGGGAGGAAGTCATCATTCATTTCTGACAGCATTTATGATGACGAGAGTGTGTAAATGGGGCATACTTTTAAGGATATATATATATATAACCTCATGCCACGTTCCATTTAGCATTTACACCACTCGCTCGGATAGTGGTTTGCTTGTACTAAGGGAGTTTCGGAGTAATAGAGACGAATTAATTCTAACCCTTTCATTGGAATTTCGATGCAGACCTCATGTCCTTTTAATAATTTTGTTAAAGGATCGCCTCACGAAGATAAGTTTTGCATTATTCATCAATTAACTTCTATACCTATACACCTATAGTCACCGTACAAACTGATAAAAATGACCACCACGAAAAAATAAAACATTGGGCGTTGGACCATCCAAAAAATAATCATCAATTTCTATTTCAATAAAATCTCAACTTACAAGGATAACAAACAACACTAGGATGACTCATGATGAAAAAACGCCTCTAATATAAACATTGAGGAGGTCCTGTTCCCTTGGACATGTGTGTGTATGGAAGAATGTGTGTATATAGAGCTAGGCCACGTGTCATATAATGTAAGGATATCAGCTTTACGGAGAGCTGTTGTCCTTCCAGAATGGTCCCTCTGTGTTATTCATGTGGGTGGGTGGAAGTGATGGATTGAATTCCTTTTGTCAACACTAAGAAGTCAGCAATAATTGGGCGAACAGCATTCGTTGCATTATTAATAGAAGGGGAGATGAAGAATGTTAAAGGACGAAAATTTGTGTCGTAGAATATTGTTTTTGGAAAGGACATGGTTTAGAGACCTGTTTTTGGATAGTCCTTTGCATTTTGGGTAGTATTATTTGTAAGATGAGATGTAGTTTATTTTTAGAAAAGTCATTTTTCTTAAGGAACACTATTTGTACTAAAGCAGTTCAGTTGTCGTTATAAGGTGAAACGTCTGGTAGTGAACTTAGCTTGAGGAATAAAATAAGTTAGGATACGTACAGGAGGTCTGTTGTTCCAGCATATGGCGATGAATTTTACCTTTTAAATTTTTGGATGTCGCATGGGTTTGGAAATACTGAGTGTGAAAGATTGTTCCATAGTCGAATTGTACTTTGCGCGAAAAGAAGCCATGCGTGGCGCCGGAGTGAGCCGATTAGGCTTGTCTTGTATTGTGGGAAAAACATTGCTGTTTATTTTAGTCGAACGATCGCTGTGGCAGGCGCGGATCTAAAATTTTGTTTTGGGGGGGGGGTCACGGAATTAAAAGTGGCGGAAAAAAATTCTACTCCTAAAAAAACAAAAACAAAATTAACAAAACGAACAAAACGAACCGAACCGTGCCCTACGAAAACGTGCCCTAATGTGTTTTGAGGAAGACGCGCCCTTTTTGTGAGTGCAGCTAACTTCAGAGTTTGCAAATCAAAACATATTAGTAGAGTGAAAATGAACAAAAAAATTAGTGATAAGTGATGTAACCGGAACTTCAAAAAAAAATTTTTTTTTCATTTCATACATGCACCTGGGTCGAAAACCTAAAAGTTTGGAAAAAACAAATGCAATCATATCGAGGAAAATGCATAAAAGTGCATTTTGAGTGCATCATAACACTATTTTTCAAATGTCTATGGTTCTATTGGTCGTAGAAAAAAACAAAAAAAAGGAAAGTACTCGTGAGTAAAAGGGCTATCGAACTGGTGGGGCGAGATTTCGTTAAAAATATTTCCTAACCTCAAAAAATCCAAATTTCTCATTTTATTTGTTTTTTAACTAAAAATGCATTAAATAATGAACAAATCGGTGGATTTTCATAAAAATTGGAGGAAACATGTATTTTAATGTTATAAATATGCTATTAAATTTTCAAAAATAAAATTTCATTTGTACGGCCAAAATAGATCCTTTTCTAAAAATATTAAAACCCTTGTAACTTAATGAGAGATGGTCCTAGCGTGAACTTTTTTTTCCTGCCCTTTTACTTTTTACTGCCAATTTTTGCCGTAAAAATCGAAATTTTTTTTTGAAATTTCAACCATGTATTTATAGCATCAAATTACATATTTTCTCCAATTTTTATGAAAATCCGACTATTTTCCCGTTATTTATTTCATTTTTAGTAAAATAAAACAAAATTTCATACATTTTGGTTTTTTGAGGTTAGGATTCATTTTTAAAGTATTTATACTGAATTAGTTCGATAGTCTATTCATGTACGAGTATTTTCCAATTTTTTTATTTTTCTACGACCGACAGAACTGGAGAAATTAAAAAAATAGTGTAGCATTGCACTCAAGATGCATCAAAAATTGACATTTATGCAATTTTCTCGTGCAACACAGGACCGATTTTGCAGAAATTTTTTTTTTCGCTTTATCTTAACATATGTAAAGAAAAAAAAACAAAAAAATCCAACTTCCCAAATACATCACTATCATATGACAATTTCCCTCTGCTATATGCCCTAATAGTCCAGGAGAGATAGCGGAAAAGTATTCAAAAGTGGAATATGGTGTGGATTTCTATTCAGTAGATTTCGAGATATCAAAATTTTTTCCTGTCAGGCATATATGTGAAAAAGCTCGAAAATTTATATCGCAGGAAGCTTGGTCGGCAGAAAGCTTTCCCACACCATATTTCACTTCCCCTTCACCGAAAGGTGTTTTTTCTGAAAATCAAGAAAAGTGCATGTGTGCAAACGCGTTTATGAGGTATTAAATCGAACCTCACAAACTTTTCATGAAAATGGGTTGGTAGAGCAACTCTTCGAAAATAAATAAGGCTTTTCAAAATAACTCTATCGCGACTTTGGGCCTTGTTCAAACTTTTTTCCTGAAACCATTTTTGAGATTTACGCGAAAAGTTATAATTATTTTTGCATGAAATTTTTATTGTAGGTAGTCACTAACAGAAGCCACAATTTCATCCCTGAAACAAGATTCTACGATAATTACAGTCCTTGTAATTAAATTTTAAAAAAATTGCCATATTTCGCGGTTTTTATTTTTTTTGCCAAAACCTGTTGACCGATTTCAATTGTCCAAAACTCATAATTTTTGTCTTTTTAAAGCGCTTTTACGTACTATTTTTTTTTATCCAAAAAGAAAATTTTTCGCACCTAACTTCAGAGTTTGCAAATCAAAACATATTAGTAGAGTGAAAATGAACAAAAAAATTAGTGATAAGTGATGTAACCGGAACTTCAAAAAAAAATTTTTTTTTCATTTCATACATGCACCTGGGTCGAAAACCTAAAAGTTTGGAAAAAACAAATGCAATCATATCGAGGAAAATGCATAAAAGTGCATTTTGAGTGCATCATAACACTATTTTTCAAATGTCTATGGTTCTATTGGTCGTAGAAAAAAACAAAAAAAAGGAAAGTACTCGTGAGTAAAAGGGCTATCGAACTGGTGGGGCGAGATTTCGTTAAAAATATTTCCTAACCTCAAAAAATCCAAATTTCTCATTTTATTTGTTTTTTAACTAAAAATGCATTAAATAATGAACAAATCGGTGGATTTTCATAAAAATTGGAGGAAACATGTATTTTAATGTTATAAATATGCTATTAAATTTTCAAAAATAAAATTTCATTTGTACGGCCAAAATAGATCCTTTTCTAAAAATATTAAAACCCTTGTAACTTAATGAGAGATGGTCCTAGCGTGAACTTTTTTTTCCTGCCCTTTTACTTTTTACTGCCAATTTTTGCCGTAAAAATCGAAATTTTTTTTTGAAATTTCAACCATGTATTTATAGCATCAAATTACATATTTTCTCCAATTTTTATGAAAATCCGACTATTTTCCCGTTATTTATTTCATTTTTAGTAAAATAAAACAAAATTTCATACATTTTGGTTTTTTGAGGTTAGGATTCATTTTTAAAGTATTTATACTGAATTAGTTCGATAGTCTATTCATGTACGAGTATTTTCCAATTTTTTTATTTTTCTACGACCGACAGAACTGGAGAAATTAAAAAAATAGTGTAGCATTGCACTCAAGATGCATCAAAAATTGACATTTATGCAATTTTCTCGTGCAACACAGGACCGATTTTGCAGAAATTTTTTTTTTCGCTTTATCTTAACATATGTAAAGAAAAAAAAACAAAAAAATCCAACTTCCCAAATACATCACTATCATATGACAATTTCCCTCTGCTATATGCCCTAATAGTCCAGGAGAGATAGCGGAAAAGTATTCAAAAGTGGAATATGGTGTGGATTTCTATTCAGTAGATTTCGAGATATCAAAATTTTTTCCTGTCAGGCATATATGTGAAAAAGCTCGAAAATTTATATCGCAGGAAGCTTGGTCGGCAGAAAGCTTTCCCACACCATATTTCACTTCCCCTTCACCGAAAGGTGTTTTTTCTGAAAATCAAGAAAAGTGCATGTGTGCAAACGCGTTTATGAGGTATTAAATCGAACCTCACAAACTTTTCATGAAAATGGGTTGGTAGAGCAACTCTTCGAAAATAAATAAGGCTTTTCAAAATAACTCTATCGCGACTTTGGGCCTTGTTCAAACTTTTTTCCTGAAACCATTTTTGAGATTTACGCGAAAAGTTATAATTATTTTTGCATGAAATTTTTATTGTAGGTAGTCACTAACAGAAGCCACAATTTCATCCCTGAAACAAGATTCTACGATAATTACAGTCCTTGTAATTAAATTTTAAAAAAATTGCCATATTTCGCGGTTTTTATTTTTTTTGCCAAAACCTGTTGACCGATTTCAATTGTCCAAAACTCATAATTTTTGTCTTTTTAAAGCGCTTTTACGTACTATTTTTTTTTATCCAAAAAGAAAATTTTTCGCACCTAAAATGTTGAAAAACGTGTTTTCGCTACCATTATTAGCTTTTTTCCATCTGTTCTCCTGGACCGATTTTTTCCAAAACATATTCATTGAATTCCTACGATTTTTCTCTTAATTATAGCGTCAAAAAATCGCAGGGTAGATTTATTCCAACTTTTTTTTATCCCTCCTGGACTATAATATTCTTAAATACTAAACTAACAAAAATAAAATGAATTAAAATCCCTAATCCGATTTTTTTTGCACTCTGACACTTTCCATCTAAAAAAAAACAAACATGACTTTTAAATATTCGTGAAAAACGAAACACTCTAAAAAAATCCAATATATAATCCCTAATCCTATTAATTGCCTATAAAAACACCATCAATTTAATCCGAGAACATTTTACAACAACCTATCCAACTGCAGCAGCTTGCACTATTCATATGCATTCTGAAACGTTCAAAATATGCATCAATGCACCACCAATGGGCCTGAAAAAAAATACACTGCCAATCAACCTGTCAAGTGCACATTTATTCTGTCAATCATTCTCTTTTATATTGCAATCAAACAAGGGTGGAAAACTATTGACACAGCTTTAATTAAAGTTTCAGATAGTGTTCATCCCCTTTGTCTCGTCGTAAACAGTGAAGTACAAGAAGCAAAAAAAATTGTCGCACAATGTTCTAATTTCTTTCGTACTTAAATTGACCGTTCATTGTCAAGCCCCGGACATGATTGATATGAACATTTAAAAAAAAAGGAAAAACTAAAAAAATGACTCAACTCCCGAGAGTATTGCGTGCATTTGTTGACACATTTGTCTATTTTAGTTTATCTTCCATAACATCAAATTTGAGAGTTTTAAAGTTGCGCGCTGTTCTGGATTAATTGTTTCGCATTATTTTCAATTACAACAGTTTTACATACACTAAAAGTCTCGTCTCTTTTCTTTTTTTTTGATTAATTAAAAGCAGAGTTGGCTCTTTTCTGCATATCACTCCTCAATCACAATAAATTTCCCGCTTCTCTAAATGGTCGGCCTAGAGCCAGTCCAATCGCTTTATTAATGAAATTCAATCCATTCTCATTCGAGTGTAACACCACACAGTGACATGACAGTATTTTTTGTCTATGCTATTATCAAAATGAAACTAGTTTTCTCACGATGAGAAAAAAATTGTAATTCTGTTAATTAAGTGGCAGCTCCACGAGGCCCACAGATCCTTTTACAAGGAAGGTATATTATGTAATTGAACACCTCGCATCAATAGCGTCCATAAATTTTTCTGTGGTCAATCATCCAAAGAGCCCCTAATGAAAAATGCAATGGCCGAACTCGATCCAATTTATTCAAATTACGATGGGATTTGCGGCATGCCGTAGTAGAGCTGAATTATGCCCAATTCACAAAAGTGGAGATCCTTGACGAATTGATTTCTTATCCTTAAAATCCGGTTCATTTGTTTCAATTCCGGAACGCCGGATTGTGTCTGTCGAAACCATTGAAAAACGGAAGTGTGCCTCACATTCGATGTTGTCACTGTGAGTTTAAAACTGGGAACAATGAGCAATGACGACATCTATCTATTGTTAGGGGATATGGGAACAGGAAGCTAAAAATTTAGGTAAAGGAGGGTTGGATTTTTAAGGGGGATGAGAAGTGTTCTTGATGGATTGGTTCTTTCGTTTTGCATTTAAAGCATGGAAAATACCCCCTTTTTAAGTATGTACTGGGATAGGGAAATGATGAGATTGTTGCGAAGTATTGGAAAATTTAAAAGCAGAAGAATTCATTTTGTGGATGTTGTAGCAATGTCATGCTGGCTGAGTTCGAGAGTGCATCTGACGATGTCGTTCCACATCCGAATTTGTCATGTGAAGAAGAACCCCAAAAAATTTCATATTACCATACTTGGGGTGACATTAGCATACTGAATAGACAGGTTTTCGTTCAATCATTGAAGTCAATCACCATTAGGTGTTATTCGTACTCGTACTTAGATAATGAACCGCTTGGGATCACAGCCACAGACACTGACTGTTTAAGAAGACAAAAAAGTTGAATCCTAATATGGAATGGATTTACACAAGGCTGTCTATTATCTCCGATATTGTAATGCAGTTTTTTCATTGACTGCGTTTGCTAGGAGTTTAGACATAAAATAGTCTTGAGTTTTTTTCTAAGCGGTTAAGGGTTTAATAGATAAGAAGTGTTTTTTTAAACAGAGGAAATGATTAATACACAAAATCTAATGACTAAAGAGATTTATTCAGAAATTAAACACTTAAGGCGTTACCAATAATAATTTTAACCTAAGGACAAAACGGTAGAAGTGTTTAAAAGTAAGACACTTATTCATCCATGAAACATTTGGGATAGTAAACACTACTGGAGAAATAAACAGGCGATTATAACAACGATGATGATAACTGTCTAATTGGTGCCATTTAGCATACTCAATAGACCGGTTTTCGTTCGATCACAGAAGTCAAGCAGCATTGAACGGGGTTGGTACTTAGTGCGGGGACGGCTTGGAAAAACCACACTCACGCTTGGAGGATAAAGAGGCAAACAAAAATAAAAAGCTTTTTGACACCGCGTTATTATTCACATATATTGGAGGGTTAGAAAGCTTTTTTCTACGTAAAACATTTACTAGTGAAACACTTTAAGTGTTTACTTTCATTAAACATCGCTAAGCGTTTAAAAGTAGACTTCAACAGATTAAACACTTTAAGTGTTTAGAAACTAAACGCCTAAGTTTGTAGTGCTCACATAAGAAAGAGGTGAAGAACTATAACTTGATCAACTCTAACTGTTAGACCCTTTGTACTGTCGATAGTTTTAACTAATGTACAATGTCGTACAGCAAGCTTTAGTCAGAAAGATACTAAAAAGAAGAATGAAAGATTTGCGGGATTTTAGTCGAAAGGTTCCTATCCAACCATAGTCGACGGCAGCGTTGGAGACTCTCCTTAATTTGGTACTTTTATGAAAATCGGAGAATAAGTAGAAACACGCACTCATGTAAACGTAAGAAGGGCCTTTAAAAATAAACGGATCTTTTTCTTCTCTGATAGCCAAGCATCAGTCAGATGTGTAAGGTCCCATCGAGCTGGGTGTCCCTAATCAACCTACCCTTGTTTAAATCTCGGGTAATCGGGGCTTCTAAAGCAGGACCCTGATCATCTGTCATCATTAGTGCTGCACACGAGACGAGACTTGTCTCGAAATCGTCTCGTCTCGATTTTCGAGACGAGATCGAGACGAGACCTCCAGATTAAAAATCGAGACGAGACCGAGACTACCATTCGAGATCTCGCTAGACATCTCGAGGTCTCGAAATCAAATCGTTATTTTGAAATTCCAGAGCTACTGTAAGTAGAATGAATAAATTCCTGAGTTTTTTACAATCAATTTAAAAAATACTGATTGCTAAAATTATAAGTTTAAATGGACTAAGGGCATGATTGATAAGGATGGGAAACATTAGAAACAATAGATTCAGAGAATATATACGAGTTAATGTAGTACCAAATCAATCAAAAAATTCATTTATTCTCAGATGATATCCATGACAATGTATCAATATGCATACTTTTGTTTGTTTTTATAAAAATATTTTAGTCCTATAATACACAATAATATAATTTATAGAACCGACTGACATATTGTTTTCTTGGAGAGGTGACCGCATCCATGAGTTTATTAGAACTTGCGATCGCAAAGTTTCATCTTTCAAGGAGGCTCTTCTACTCGACATTATCAGAGATACACTTGGAAATAGCCTTTCTACAGGTACTGAAGTTGCCATGATACTAAATATATTTCTGGCCATCTTTGATAATGTCAGGTAAGATTTTTCCGTGATCTTGCCACCACTGCAAAATATCGGTCTGGCCGTCAACCCTATATAATTAACTTTCAATTCATTGGCCCCGGCCTGGTGCCACTGCAAAAGGCAGATTTACGTGTCTACGTCTGGAAGTGACTGGTATGGAAATATAAGGAATATTTGTATACAATTTCATTAATATCTATGGCACATATTGATATTTCTCGAAATACAGAAGACTGGGCAATTTGTATTATTGACAGTGAAATTCGAGACTTTTCGAGACGAGACGAGACGAGACGAGATCGAGACGAGACGAGACTTTTCGAGACTAATCGAGACGAGATCGAGACGAGACCTGCAAATACCCATTTTTTCGAGACCGAGACGAGACTAGGCCAAATCTCGTCTCGTCTCGTCTCCTGTGCAGCACTAGTCATCATCGACATTGATAGATCGGTCTGGAACGGGCTACACAAGAGTTTGGTGAAGAGGGCTCTTGCCAATCCGACTTCGATGGAACACTAACTGCTGAACCTGTGCAAGCGGTCTAGCCTGTGTAGGGATGCAGTGCAGTAGACCAATCGCAGTGGTACTTTTGGACCCAACATCTCACCAACAGAAATAAAGAAAGAAAAGGGTGTTTATCCTACTTTTACCTAGTATAGTATATTTTTACGATAAATCCATTATTTTAGTTAACTGTTCAACAAAATTCAACAACACCATTCCAAAATGACATAAATCCCTAAAATTGAAAAATATGCAACTATACAATCCATCACCTTTAAATGCTTTTACAATTCACTTTAAAAAACAAAAACTGAAAACCATTCAAAAATCGTCTCCCCTCCCCATGAAAAAATAAAATGTCTTTCGGCATCTCTAAGTGTTATCACTAACCGAATCCTAAACTCCCTCAACGTGAAAACTCCATTACTGGAGAAGAGAATCAACTTCTTAGAAAATTGAAAAGGACATTGAATAAGGGGACTTGAGAAGCTCTTAAAAACAATTGCAGATATCAAAATTGCTTTCTAGATAAGAATTATTGGATAGACTGTCCATCCAATCTGTGTGGAAATAGTACTGCTTGCTTGTTGGTCTGGATATGGATGATTGGTACGTCATTTCTAAAGCAAGTTTTCATGATTGATAGTGTTATAACTCTAGAAAAAAAATCGTTCAAAAGATGATATAAATAGAATGAATTTTCGGTGTAAAATTAATGGCCCATTTCGAGTGTTTTAAGGCTAAAAATAAAAAAAACCGCAAAAATTTGCAGACCATGAAATTAAGTTTAAAAAAAAGGGATTTCGACTTAATGGGACAAGAATTTTACTGTGCATGATAAAACCGACAAAAAAAATATCCTTTTTTGCCATATTCATAGAAATTTGTTTTTCCCCCTCCCTTCTTCACTATGGTAAAAATACACCACTGCATTTTATTTTTCGCTCCAAACACTTTTTCGCTCTGTAAATTTCTATTTGAGCCATTTTATCTTCAAAGGACGATTGCCTTCCAAAAGGAACTCTGAACCGGAGTCACCCCTCCTTCAGGTCTATTTGTCTGCCTTTCTATCATAGAATCGTCCTTTCTCAACCCTTCCCTATTTCAGGTGTCATCACTGCTGCCGCAAACATATTTTCTTGTTTCAGAGATGGTAATTTCACGGCTGACTCCACCATCTCAAGGGAGTCATATAAACATCCCCTGCATCATAACAGACAGACTGAATCCTATATACACTTCCTGATTTTCCCCTTTTCTTAAAACAGGACGATGGGATGAATTCATTATCTTCCTTTAAATAATGAGAAACGCAAAGGTGTAAATAATTTGTTTCCGTAAGGATATTTTTGTGTTTAAATCTTAGAAAGGACCTCGCTGACTTAAATGTATGTATACCTTTAAAGGATTCATTCTTTAGCTGGTCGGAAACATCTCAATTTTTGTAGTACCTTAAAAGCCAGTAACTTGATGCGGAAATTGGGTGAGAAGTCCCTCTGTTCTTTTTTCGGGGGAAAAGTGGTGATCTTTGTCATATTTCGATGCTAATTTGGGAGCCATAATTAAGGTCGGAAACTGAGGTTGAAGTTAATTAAATTTTTGACTGGTTCTGGGAGGGGACTGCGGCCGGATGTGGTTCCTGGATTGTTAAATATTTATTTATGTTAATTGCACTTGTTTGTTTTCCAATTTAATTTTGCTTTTTCTTGAGAGTTTTTGTGTAGAGGTAGATAATAAAATAACTTCTGGGTGTCGTTGACCTATCTGATGCCTACCTGGGTTCTAGGTGTTGTTTTATTATGGAACAATCTTCCCCAGTCCATATGTCCGAACTTATACAATATCCAGAGCTTTAAAGGTAGGTTTCATCACAACTTGAGCTTAGCATACTACTACACGATGCATCACGGCGTGACCAATGCCGTGACGGACTGGTACTGGAAAAGGTGATTCCTAAGCTAATTCTGTTATCAGATAGTCAAGCGGCTATCGAGGTACAAGGCAAAAGGCGCATTATGAATATCGTCTAAGCTGATCGAAGCCTCTCTTTTCCTTGGCTAGGATGTATAAGATCACTTTTTATTGGATGCATCACGGGAAAATCGAAGGCAACGAGAAGGCTGATGAATTGTCCAATGTGTTGTCCGACACATGTCTTGTAAGCATACTAGTAGAGACTGTACGTACATATGTGTTCAAGGGCAGCGGTGCATAATCATTTTGGGTGGGGAGCACGTGAACAGAAAACCGTGAAAAAGTCAATTGGTCAATTTATTTAAGCCTAATTTACACTATGTGAGAAAGTCATATGATTTGACATTATAGTGGAGTCGGACAAGCATCAAATTTGAGTGAAAAGGGAATTGTTTCCAGTCTCAATTTTTTTTAATATGTTAGTTACATCGAATACTATACGAAATGGACATTTTCTACCACTGGCAACCGCCGCACAGTGGGGGCTCATTTTTTGGACAAGTGATAATTCGCTAGCCTGGAATTAATGAAACTTAAAAATTTTTTTTTTAAACTATTCGTGATAAAATTGCCTATAATTCTATCGAGCCAGAATTTTGAAATTTCAAAATTAAAGATGGCTAATCCAATATGGCGGACATAAATTTTGTAAGAAAATTAAATTTTTGTCAAAAGATTCTTTAAAATTATAAAAAATTGTTACTTTCGGGATTTTTTTGGAAACCAAAAATTAATTAATAATAATTAATTTCAATAATTTTAAAAAATCTTTTGACAAAAATGTATTTTTCTTACAAAATTTATATCCGCCATATTGGATTAGCCATCTTTAATTTTGAAATTTCAAAATTCTGGCTCGATAGAATTAAAGGCAATTTTATCACGAATAGTTTAAAAAAAAATTTTTTAAGTTTCATTAATTCCAGGCTTGGGAATTATCGCTTGTCCAAAAAATAAGCTATTTGCCCCACTGTGCGCCGCTACGTAAGTTATGGGCCATTTTGTGAAAAATCTACCATTTTGGTCGTTCTTTCTAAATATAAATGAGAATATCTCGGTATGTGCTGAAAAATCTCGGTATGTGTTGCGAAAAAAAATTAAGGCTGTTTGTTATGATATTGCCTATCAGCGGTTACAAAATGAAATTTTGATCTGCACACATAACCTCAAAAAAAAATTAAAAACTGAAGAACCTGCTAAATTTGGGTTTTTTGGTTATTACTTCGGATGTTTTAAGTAAAATTTGATGAAATTTTCAGAAATTATACTTTATAATATAGGCAATTACTGGCTGAACTTTTTTTACGGGTTGTATATCGAAAAAAAACAGTTACTTATTCGAGGATTTTTATTTTATTTCAATATTTCGGAAAATAGGAGGAATCGAAAATTTGAGAATTTGGTGATTTTCGGCTTAGAGATTCATTTTCAAAAATTCATAACTCTGGTTCTATTTGAGCTGGAAACTAAATTTTTTAATCATTTTGAAGCTAAATTCGTTTTTTAAATAATTTCTTCATCAATTAAAAATGCGCCTTTATTAGAAAATGTGACGTAGAATACGAGGTTATACTAAACAGTCGCTGCGAGGTGGGGCAATGGTTTAAAATCCATTTAAACATTTTAATTGTTTATAACAATACGAATATTTCTTAATTTCTATTGAATTTATTTGTTTAAAAGGACGCATTCTTTTAGCTTCAAAATGAATAAAAACTTAAGGTTCTAGCTCAAATTCAACTGGAGTTATGAATTTTTAAGCCACAAATCACCAAATTGTCAAATTTTCGATTCCATCTATTTTCCAAAATATTGAAAAAAAATAAAAATCCTCGAATAAGTATCTTTTTTTTTGCTAAATTTCAGCTTAATCAATAATCTGTCGGTCAGAAAGGTGTTCGGTTTGTAAAAGAATGACCCAAATTTGAAATTATTTTCATATAAAAAAATCTCCACACTCAGCTTTTTCGTATGACTTCTCAAACGAAAATAGAAGCAGATCTAATTTCTTAAAAGTCGTATGCTTTCACCCTTGAGGAAAAATCATTGCTACCCGATTCCGAGTCGAAAAAAGAGGCCGAAAAATTAGAGAATTGCGGCCTGGATATATGCATAATACTGCGCCGCTGTCGAAAGCTTCATATTTTTAAAAGCGAGTATGATTTTACCGATTCGGTCCCCCAGCTGAATACTAATCACGTCGAATGCTGCTTGACCTCCGCAATCGAACCAGAATCAGTCAATTGATTATGCTAAATTACATCCTTCGCTGCCACCAACATAATTGCTTGAAATATGAAGCAAGGTAACAACAAAAACTGAAGCTTTGTATGAGTAAAACTAAAGCTTAAGGGTAAAGATTTTTTAGATCACAAATTTAGGCATATGTTCAAGAAAATTTTTGGAACACGTAAATTAGGCGAATTTTATTTTTAGTGTTACTCTTCTTATCAAACCTTTTTTATACATAGTTAAACAATTTTTATTCTAGTGAAACATGGTGTATAAAACATATTTTTACTTATATTCTCTAAATTGGTTGAAGCAGATATGAGTTGAAGTTTTATACCAGTTCTTCAAAAAATTAAATACTTTTTTTCAGTAACCAACTAAGATAAATCAATAATTACCCATCAAAGCTGCTGAGCTAGGCAACCATGTAACATATGAAGGATTTTTTTTTCTTCCCTCAAGTATGAAAATGCATAGCAATAAAATCCTATTTACCTCTAAATCATTAGCAACAAGTTCTCACAAAATTTTGCCTTCAATCAACTCTGAAAATGTTGATAAATATTTTCCCCTGTAAATTTCCCTATGTAAACTCTTCACCATCCACGGTCCAATAAGGGCTGCTTTCGTTAAAAAATACAACCTAAGTTCCTGGGTTTTTCATGGAACCAAAATGTTGCTGATGCTGTTGCTTTTGTTTCTACGATTTTCCATCAACATTTTCCCCTCGATTAATGCACATAATTAGAGAATGGTGTGCATTGAACAAGGTATGCAAATAAAAATGATTTATGGAAGCTTGGTGGTTTGTTATGGTTTCAAAAGGGGTTTTGGGTTAGTTATTTGTGTTATTTGAATAAATTTTGTTAGTAATTAACTAATTTTGTGTCGAAAATATACCATAAAATGAGTGTCGTCGCATTTGTTGGTTTCCGCTTGTTGGAGCACTTCAGTATGATGAAGAAGGGTCTAGACGACCGGACACTGATGGCATATACCGAACGCTGTAGCAAGGATGACATTATTTAATATTGGGCGACAGAGGACTTTTAACTTAAAATTAGTCACTGTCCCGCGATAACGAGGATCAGGGTCTTTGTTTTGGCACAGACTTAATCAATATTAAGTCTAAGCGATAAATCTTTAGGCAGTCTACTGAGCTAGTTCAAGCGGGTTTCAAGATTACTGTAGGTCCAAGTGATGGCTACTGTACCCATAGACCCTATACGCCATTAAAAGAAAAAAAGAAAAGAACATTTTGTTATTGCAGAGGTTCTGGAATTGTCCTCCCTCACATATGGGACCAACCATTCTTCGAACACGACTAACCAAGATCAGAGTGCTTTTTTCCCCAAAGCCCCAAAATCTCGGATCTATATTTAGGTACTCTGAAGATCATTCTTTTGCACACCACTAGTTTGAATGTCAAGGCTAGGTGCTTGAATTTGAGAAGCCTTGACACACTAGGCTCTGTTTGGTTTTTACAGACTGTGTCGTATTTCTAATTCCATGTTTTTCGGCTACTAATAGAAAATGTTAAGAATTGCACTACTTCGAATGAATGGTCCGGTACCTGGATTATGGGACCAATAATAGAGCTACACCTACACCGATGTTTTCGTGCCGTCCGCCCGCTCTCGCCCATTGGTAGGAACCTAACCTAACTCGAGTTTTAATGAACTTAAGCATTTGTTTGTTAACTTCCCAGTAGGAAGTTATTGTAATCGGTCCGAAAATCGGATTCGAAATTTTCAATGTATTTACACGTTTCAAGGTCCTCATAGCATTTTAAGCAAAAATTTGAGAAGAAATATGTGTGTGTGTGTGCGTACGTATGTGGTCATTTTTTCCTGCACGATTTCGCGCGAACCGAAAAAGATATCGACTTCGTTCAGGTGCTGTTCGAAGTGCGTTTAAGGAAATATGATCTGAAAAGATTTTCATAAAAATTGGTCGAGCCGTTTTTTTGTTTGAACGACTTAAGTGATTTTTGTACCGGCACGATTTCGCGAGAACCAAAAAAGATTTCGTCTTCGTTAAGGTGCCGTTCGAAGCATGTTAAAGACATATGATCTGAAAAGAGTTTCATAAAAATCGGTCGAACCGTTTTTTTGTTTGAACGACTTAAGTGATTTTTGTACCAGCACGATTTCGCGCGAACCAAAAAAGATACCGACTTCGTTAAGATGCCGTTGAAATCGTGTTAAAGGAAATCTTTTCAGATCAGATTTTCATAAAAATCGTTCGAGTCGTTTTTTTTTTTGAACGAATACTGGGAAGTTAATCTTGTGGACCGAAAGGGTCAAAAGCCACATCCCAACTAGTTTTTGATATGTTTTCAGTTTATCTGTTTAACCGATCTTAGGATTTCTCGGATAGGTAGAAACCCCATTCCCGTCAATTACGTAAAATGCACATAGTCACTTCAGGATCAACTACATTTTTTTAAAGACCCATGATAGAAATTACCTAATTTTTCATGTCCAACTACGCTTCTCTTCTTCTGTTCGATAATTCCCTACAGACCATTTAACAATATAAGATTTTTATCCTCTACAACGACATTAACTAGCAAACTTTTGGTCTCCCCCAAAAACTATAAAAGTATCTACTAGATTCGCACTATACATTCACAATTTCCTCTACCCTCAGCAAAAGCATAAAAAAGGATTTTCATTACATTACGCGAAAACCCAATTTCCCAAAACTGCTGTATTCGAAATAACCACTATACCGTAACCACTCAATTACATCGACCTTTCAAAATCATCCTCCCCCCACCCCCGGTTTTTTTAGAGATCTCGTGGGGCTCTCAATCTTTCATCACTAAATAATTAAGTGCGAGACCTCAATTACCAGAGATGCTCCCAGAAGGGTTCTTCTTAGCAAACAACAGGCATAACAGGCAGAGGCCGTGTCCTTAATTTAATTTGCAACAAAAGAAAATTTTCGTTTTCATTCGCAACTGAAGGATACTACCAATACATGCCTACACACTAACAACTAGTCTAGAAAAAAAGGAGAGAGAGAGAAAAAAATGTATATACATATATATTCTCAAGGAGCCTTTCACTTGGGTCCTTGGTAAATAGAATTCAAGGAAAATTGCAACCTTGGTTAAAAACAAGCCACAAGGCAGTCTTAGATAAGCACTGGCCCTGGTGGGGAAGTAAATTTTCATGATAATGAGGAGCCAATGAATCCCGAAGGATTTTTCCAGGATATTTGGACAAAAAGCGAAAGTAAATTTGCTTAGTTTGTGTGCAATTCTGGGGTTTTTTTTCGAGGAATTATTTTTATACGGATGATTTCCTTTTCATTTTTGTTGAATTATAGGCGCTGTTGCCAATCAAGGTTATTGGAAATTTTCAAAGGTAAAGACGAAATACGAAATATTGAAGACAGTCATTGGGAAATCCGGAAAAGATATCCTTGAGTGTGAGATGAATTTTGTGTGAATCATTCTTGTTTTTCCTGAAGAAGAAAGATGCTACAATGGGAAAAACACAAAGCTATTTGGCGACTCTTTTTATATACCAATAACGATATGCTGAAGTCGGTATGTAGCCTAAAAATATAGGATTATATATATATAATCTTTCCAATGTTTTTTTAAGTTTTCATGATGGCCAAGCATAACGAAATCATGCTTCAGAAGGTCCTAATACATTACCGACGTAGCGCCTCTGTGGGCCGGTTAGATTTTTTTTGCATACTTTTAGGGTAATTTTTTTTATTTATATTTTTAAAGGATAGGGAATTTGGTGGGTGGTTAGTATTAGTAGCTTAGTATTTTTTAATGATAATTTGAATAGATAAAAAGATGAATTTCTTTTCGAAGACTCTACGAAAAGTTTGGAGGTAAGACTTTAAGTGTAAAAATTTCAACAGTATCATTTCTAGATTGATATATGAAAAGATTATGTTAAATGTTTTCCGTTGATGATAAAGTGAAGAATTTAGTAGAAAAATAAGGACCTTTGTGTATACTGTAAAATGAGGAAGTATACCTCACATTGGTAACAAGATGACCAGGGCCGCGACTAGGCACTTTGCCGCCCAATGCACATCCGCCGATGCCGCCCCTTTAAGGGCAACATTTTTTGGCTCCCTTTGCGCGCGGGTCTTTTTTGTTCATTAAAGGAATTAGTATAAGAAATTGTTAATTAAATAAATTTATTAGTACAGTTCCTCTTTTACTTCAGAATCTTGCAATGCAGACGTCACTCTCAACTAGTGTTTCACCGAGACCGAGACGAGGCAAGATTTGAAATTTTCTCGTTCTCGTTCCGAGCTTTTGATCTTCATATCGTCTCGTCTCGGTCTCGGACAAGATTCAATAAAGGATTGCTCGTCTCGTCTCATCTCGGTCCCGTCTCGTACGAGAATTTCTCGTAAAACCGAGATTTTTAAAAATGATAAATTATATAAATAAATAAATTAAAGGATAATAAATAAATTAAAGGATAATAGTTCGTCCGGTATACGGGGAAACAAATGTCACGAATACTGGATTTCCCCCATGGGCATTGTGGGAAAATGCTAATGTAATTATCATTGCCACTGTTGTATTCGATAAAATACAGTATAATGATGATTTGACAAGAAAAGAGAAAAAAGGAGAACTGATTTCTCTGAATTTGAATTCACTAACTCAAAGATGGAAGCCGGACGCTTTATCACATGATTCCAAGACAAATTTATCTACCTCCGGATAACCAAAATAATTAATAAAAATATAAATTATTAGAGAATAAATTATTAATAAAAAAGAGCTTCGAATTTGTCATATTCTCTCATATTGTCTCGAATTGTCTCGAAAAAACGAGAATGAGAAATTAAATAATCTCGTCGAGACGAGAATCTCGTAAGGGGTGATCTCGTTCTCGTCTCGACTGATCGAGAATATAATTCATCGTTCTCATATCGTTCTCGTCTCGTTCTCGGTACCGAGAACGAGATTATCTCGGATCTCGGTGAAACACTACTCTCAACATTCATTCCATTTTGCTTCACACACCGTAGAATTTTACGCTTCTGTCTGTTGCTGGAGCTTGACCAAAAGTTGCCATGCTCTTCTAGGCAGCTACCCGAGTAAAAATAAAAAATAGCTTTACAACGGGCGAACACCGGCCGTGATTGAAGCATAGCCCTCGGCTATATGACGGGCATCAGAAGGCTGTTTGCAGGAGTGTACGGCCGTACACCACACACACCGACGAATGTACGATTAATAGCCCGGGAAAATTAGCAAAAAAACGCACGAAAGGAGACGAAGTTCCAAAATGGCTGAAAATTGGTCCAGAGCTTCCTTGGGATTTTTTAAGAAAACAGTTTCAAGTTCACAAAAAACACATGGCGGTGTTTTCCTTGTATCTCGGTTTCTGTAGGTCGTACAACCTCGTGCGAGCGCCAAAATGTTAACAATGAAATATTTGTAACAATTTGCCGCCCTTCCCAAGTGCCGCCCAGTGCAAATGCACAATCTGCAAATACGGGTGCCGCGGCACTGAAGATGACACTAAAAGTATAACAAGTAAACAACCGATAAAGAAAATTCGGCCATTTTTCATAGTAAAATACCTTCTTAAATTCTTTCGTTAAATTTAATATATTTTTTATTTCTTAAATATAACTTTCTCCTCGAGCCTCTATACTTAAATAATTTCCCTTTTTAGTCCTCCATTTTTAGCATACAATCGGATTATCCTCTTACATTGAATTTAATGTCCTTCAGACTTTGTAGCCACTTAAAATTCCTTCCTAGGAAGTGAAATCCTCGCCCAAAGAAATACAAATCAGAAGAATAACAGCAAAAAAGGACACCGACACTACGGGATGGGCTTTAAATTTTTTAAATGTTGAAATTAAATTTAAATTAAAAATTTTAGGATCTCTCATGAATATTAATTCGAGTTTTTGTTTTTGTGTGTGTTTTAAGAAAAAGAAAAAAAAATCTTCATACCAATCCACCCAAGTGGTAAATATGCCAATAACTTTTCTAAATTTACGTTTTCACAGTAAAAGGAAAAACACACAAAAGTCAAAGACATACACCAGACGGCGGCAATAAGAAGGCACACATGGAGTAACACCTCGAAATTTATTCCAGAAATAACCAGACACCTTTTGCTGAGAAAACGAAGAAAACTGTTTGTGTGTGTGGGGGAATCCTCTAACCATTTAAGGATCCTTCTAATATTAAGGACTTTGGATGGTAGGAAATTCAAGGCCCCACTTTACTACGCCCGAATGAGCGATGCGAGGAGCCGCAAAATTTATACACCATTGTGTGCCTCGTGTGTAGTGCTGCGTTTCCTCAACTAAGTCCTCGAAAGAAGGACGACAGCCACTTCAGTATCTTCTTAGGAAGTTGGGTAGGGATATTTACAACAGCCCCAAGGGAATCATGCCCATGGTATATATATATTTTTGTAGTTACATCACATACATATATACATATAAATATATACAAGCGAGTGTGTATGTAAATGTCTGTGAAGTTTTGCAGGGCAGAGAACAAAAACAAAATTTATAGAATAAGGAAAAAATGCAAATAAAAATGGCAGTAAGGAAAATTTAGCGAAAATATCTCAGATCCTGTGGTGAATACAAATTAAGTTTAAACCCAGTTGCCAGAAAGAATTGACTACAAGCCTCGTAGAGATGTTGGTAGACACACAAGGCGCACACAGAAGAATAAGGATGAAAAAAGGATGTGGGTTGGTTTTGTGTTCTTTCCACAACTATATGAAGAGGCATTGATTGAAGCTTTGCTTAAACTGAAGCTGAAGAGAGTATGTGAATTTCACAAACAATATTTTTCGAGACTATTTAACTTTATTATCGCGAGCTTAGGTATGAATTTTTGGTAGTTTTACAGCAATAACAGCCTCATTTCTGATAAGAATGAGGAGAAGGAAAATTCCATGGTGGAATCACAAGATCTCTAAGATGAGATTGGCCTCACGCACGCAACCAAGCGGAGCTCAAGGAAATCGGCAAATGGGAAATCTATGAAGCTACTCTAACCGCCTAAAATAGGTCGATCAGAAAAACACATGCGAAAGCTCGAGTCACTTTTTCCAGATAATCAAGGCACGACCAAACTCCATAAAGCACACGTGAAAGCACATACAAAGATATTGAAATCTACAAATCAACCTTTCACACAAACAAGAGAAGAAGCCTGGACTACTTTTCTTCAACTATATCAATTCAAAAAAGAGCATGATTTCTGCTGCCTGGGTGGAAGTCTTGAAGCTAGTGTTTACCATTGAAGCTATTAAGCCGCTTATAGACCAGGACGCATGCATCCAGACGCAAAAGCTTTTTTAAAAGTTAGCTGAAAATTCAGGAGGAGTAAGCACTGCATGCGAGCGTTATATTTGCGAGTGCGAGCCTTCGTTTACTCAGATTGAAAGTGGATGTAAAATTTTTCTTCTGACGCATGAATCTTCTCCCTTTTCCACATCCATTGAAAAAACCAGCCATGCCCAAAAAATGTTTAGGGGTCTTGATTCATACTTTCTTTTTTATAATGGTCCCTAGGTTGGCGATTGGTCGATGAAAACCATAAAACCACTTGTAGCAGACGGCGTTCATACCATTCTACTGGAAAATGACCGCGGTCCAACGATCTTTGACCAACTCTATAGCTGGAAACAGAAACATGCGTGCGTGCGATGCGGGCAGCCAATGCGGCAAGCTTTCGCTAACGGGTGATTGCGTGCTTGCGTTCCGTTTTGTCTTTGACACATAGCCAACAATTTAAGCGACGAGTGCATATATTTGTTGTGTGTGAGCTTGTGGCTCGGCATTTGAGGCTATGTCGATTGCGGCAATGCGGAAAAGGTTGAGAGTAGCCAACTTTTGCGTTGCGTGCGTTCCGCTTTCGGAACTATTTATCATGTCGCTTTTGAATGCATGAATTTCTACAATATATATATCGGGGGAATATCACTCCCTTTCAAATTTGGCTACATAAATCAGGATACTGCAATTGAATTTGCCTCTAGCTGATGTGTTGGCTTAGGGGTAAATGTCAATCCCAGCAATACGGTTTTGGTACATACTAGAAAACGAATACTGCCAGGGTTCGTGTACCCGATCCCAACAACGCATTTCCTAGTGGATGTCCTACAGCTTCCTTTCTCCAGCCTCAGCTTAAGCGTCTTTTTCTGGTCGGCCCTACGCTGAACAAGTCTTAAGGAATTAAGGCGGACAATGGGCCTGGTCATAAAAGTAGAACTGCGGCATTTCTGTAATCTTCAGCTACAGACTTTCAATTGCTAAATACTGCAAAATAAATGCAGTTCTGCGTTTTTGACCAGACCCAATCTGTGGGTCCTATTTCTCAAGGACGCATTCCGGTTAGCAACAAAGTATTCATCGGTCTGGAATTGACAATTGAGTCGCCAGCTTGAGGAAGAGGACTCGTGACTGTAAGATTCTGATCCGTTGCGGCGTAGTAGAGGGGACGTCAGTACAGTAGTTGGCTTAGTAACCATACTCTGCGCTTTAATTTACCATTTTAAAACGATCGGAAAAGAGCAATCCCAGCAACAGACTTTACCTATAAGATTAATAATATTGAGCGCTTCAGGTAATCTGTTAATGTCACGCAATTGTAAGGAGCAAGGTCTTTTTAGTTGATAGACACGACTTAGCTCGAAAATTGAAGTCTGAACCACAATTCTCAATGGTTGTAGCAATAGCACAATTGGCAGTCGCGGTATTTGTTGAAGAAGATATCCCTTGAATGGCTTGTCATGTAGCTTGCACCTACAGTAATAGGCTATTGATTATGTCCTAAAAAAACGGGGCAATAAGGAACTAAGACTTCAAATAGACCGTCCGTCAAAGATTTTCAAAAAATATTGAACACATGTTTTTTTTTCAATCGAAACTTTCCTATATAATTGGGTAGCACGAGGGGTTTGGAACACCCTGTATATCTTCAATAATATCATCTTCTGCGATACATTCTTTGCAAAATATGGAACAAGTAATTTGTAATTTCCTGTATAAGAGGGAGAAAAATCGAAAAAAGCTATGTTCGAGTGGCCATATTTCGGTAAATTTTTAAGCAAAATTTTTTTTCAAACTAGCATCTTAAAGGAAATTTTGTCTACTTTTTTTCTATAAAGCAATGCCTATACCTATCTCTGACCCAAAAAAAGTTATAGGCTAAAAAGCCAAAAACTAAAAAAAAATCAAAATTTTGGTTTTTTTTTATTTTTGTTTCAACATTTTTGGCATAAAAATTTTTTTTCAAAATTTTTTAAATTAGCCATTTTGATGGGAAATTTAATTCCCTACAAAAAGTTTTATATGAAGTATATAGAAATTTTTCTTCGTTTGCGAGGTATATTGAAGACACTGAACAAGGTCCGTTTTCACCCCTATCTCCAATTTCCACCCCCTAATTTAATAGCACTCCGCGGCTTTTTCTTCTTAAATGACCCATTGACCGATTCCTGCAATAAAAACCCGTGAAAGTCTTAGTTCCTTTCTATACGACGTAATCAATACCCTATAACGTTGACTCGCTCGAATGCAAACTTTGTCGATCCTGAATTTTGCGCTTTTGCGTCTGGATTCATAGGTCTCTTAAATATTGAGCTTTAATTTAATAGTACTTCTGGGTATGTATCCTAACTAAACCGAAAGCTCAACCAATATCCAAACCGTAATTCATGCATTTTATTTCGTGGTGAAAACAAACTAGAATCATCATCATAGATTTTACCTCTGGGAATTTGTTTTAATTTGTTCAAAATAGTCTTGTGTTAGACATTTTAACATGACTATGATTTATGCTTTGTCAACATTATGTCAGATTTTGACAAATAGCTTTACATTTACCGTTCCTATATGCTCTATATAGTTACAATGTAACAGCTTGAATGTTTTTGTAACAGCTTGCATGCTTTTGAAAAACATATACTATATTTGTACAAAAACAAAAATCCCACCCACCCTCATGACCTTTATTTAGTTGGCCTACTTATGTGATTTATCACTTTTTCATTCCATTTTCAACATGACCTTTACAATCGAATTGGATGCTGTGAATATTGATCAGAACTTGGGGATAAAAGTATTTCGTAGGATTACATCAGGGAATGACCATGTAGAATACCGATTTACAAATTGAGTTTCGCTACCCTTTGTGCTCCCTTTCTCGCGACTACAGTGAATTTTGGACATTCAAGGATATTTTTTTTTCGTTTTTAGTAAAATTTACATATATGTACTCTTATTTATTCCGTGAAAAAATTCAACAGTATTTGAAACTCTTTGAGGTATCCTCAAAAAATATGCATCTCCAAAACATTTCCATTTCTCCATTACTGCTTTAATTTTTATAAAATTCTCAAATGTGAATTCGCCCTTAGCCTTCTTCGCTAATGGTACTGACTCTACACCAGCAAAAAAAAAATACAACCATCCATTTCCTAGAGTCATCGTAAATTGTATTCCTGACACGTAACAAGTTTGACATCACCCTCATCCTTTTGCTTTTGAAGCCGCCTAAGGGGGGATGGATGGATCCACACAATGCCTTCGATGGATATTTTATTTTGAGGGTGAAAAAGCTCAACATTTTACCTGGCCTCCGGTTTACGGGAACTGCGGGTTTTTTTTCACAGATTCGAAAGGGAAATCTAATTTTTACTGGAATATAGTAGAAGAATTGGTCTACTGCCATTTTTAGTTGCTGGTGTTGCTGGTGGTGGCGTTGTTGTTATTGTTGAGGCCATCCCTATTTTGTACCGTCATCATACCAGTCGTTATGTCCCCTGTCGTTATCAATCAGGCGAGCAATTTTTTTTTGTTGTATATAGGCGAAAATATAAGGAGACAAAAGGGAAAATGGGTTTTGGTTGTTGTTTTGAAAAATTGTGTGTGTTGTGTGTGTATGGAGCTTGGTCAGATCAGAAGTAAGGAATTTTGGGTTGATTGTGGGGAGATGAGATTTTTATTACTGAAGGAATTTGAGTAAGTTTTAAAATCTTAAAAAGGATTTTTAGTCACGTTTTTGATATTAATTGCTGATAACAGAAAAGTCTCTATTATAAAATAACATTTGAAAAAAGAAAAATAAATTTCGAATCAGAAATGAGGCATCAGGATCAGCACTTATATCAAGATATGGTTTTGTGGCACCTATCGGAACCAGCACTTGTGTATGATCCATTGGAAAACAAATAAAGAAGTTCCTAACGATTTCAATATATTCTTCTTCAAAAAACAGCTTTCTTAATATCAGACAACTAGAAACGCAGCTATGTTCAGACCACCAAAATTACTAAGGCTTTGTAAAGTCTTACTTTATGCTATGGCATTCCACCCGAATGTTTTATATCACCAACAGTCGTATTCGCGACCTTATTCTTCCACAACATTCGCCCACTCGGACCCAAACAATAGTACAGCCTTTATTTTCTCATATTTCTTAAAATCTATTTTACAATTAATTTGAATTGAGAGCTTCTAATTTGAAGAACTAAAGTCTCGGGAAGAGAGAAATGGGATACCTTCAGTTCTACTCTTTATTTTCTGTTAATGTTCAATATTTTATGTGAAATCTTACATCCCACAACCCACGTAAAAGATTTTATTTAATATAATAAGCTTAAGAATCGATTAACGACGTATCGTCTCTGTGGGCCGTTTATTTTGTTGCATACTTTTGCGGTTCAAACATTTTCTTATTTATATTTAATTTTGCATACTTTTAGGAAATTATTATTTTTTTTCTAAGGGATGAAGAAATATCTCCTAAAATCTATAAAAACAACCTCCTTAAGGTATTATCTCTTCCTTCACAGTACAGTCATCAAAAAAAAAATCCATAGCAGTTTTTTTTCCATTATAACTTATTTAACTTTACAATTTACGACCTTCAACCCAAATCACAAGACAGGACTGTTTCCTCATTCTAGTTGCCCTTAAGGCAGAAAAGATTTATGTTGGCAAAGATTTGTTAACTGATGTGTCTGGAAGATTTAAGCAAATTTTTTTCGTTTAAGATAAATTAGTTGAAAATATTTCAAGGACAACACAGATTGGACTTAACTCTACTAATTTATTGAAGGTTAAAATAATTAACTTTAAATTTATTGAAGACATAATAGAAAAAATAACTAGAAACGTTAATCCTTAAATGCCTTCCATATACTAGTATAAGCAGGATTTTTATGTATGTGTATGCATATCAAAAAAACAAAATCATAAAATTTTACATTCACACAAAATCTTTTTCACACATCAAAATTCGTCTTAAAGCGTGTAAATAAATCCCTTTTTTTTGGTGAAAGTATGTACTTCCTGGGTTGATGGTATCATTTCTTGGTTCGATGTGAATTTTTTATTTTTTTTTTTGGATCCTTTTATTCCATATAAAAATTTTCAAAGACGGTAAAAAATTGTTGGGATAAATTTTTTGGATACAAAAATATCATTTTGTGAAGGAAATTGTATGTTTTATCCTGTCGTCACTTTTCAATCATTTTTGGCATATCAATTTTATATTATTTTGGCGTGGATGTACACAGATCAACTGGGCTATGATGAATGGTTTTAAGATAAAGTGTAAATGGCATAGGATATATAAATATTGTTGGAAAATTCATTTTAAGAGAAATTGTAGAATTGGATTTTGGTAATGTAATTCGTGGATATGTCGAGAATTTGTATAGTGTGAACGAATATGAGCTGTGCCAAATCCATGACCTCGGAATGAGGATTTTCTGTTTGCCTTGGTGTTTTATTATTTGCAAAGTTGAAAATATTCTAATAGACGCAATTCTCCATGCGTTGGAGTCCCATGATGTATCATGGAGTGCGCAAGAGCTCTACAGAAGGATGTACTTACACCATCTTTTACCTGCACTACCGACTCCACAGATTCGTACTTTATGATCTCAGTTGATAGCACCCCCAATAAAAATAGGACTTTCCTTTAGCCAACATATAATCGCTTTCTTCCAGTCATACGGTATAATTTGTTCCTCCCAAATGCTGCATATAAGTTCATGTGAGGTTCTTAAGAGTTAGGTCCTCCTTCCTTCAGCACCTCAACGACTTGATTCCATCGTACACTTGTCTAATTCTCCATTCATAGAAGTCTCTGTAAGATCGTCCTGTTTAGATATTCTCTCTTCTTCATCCTGCAAAGCTAGTCTGCAGTTCTTCTTTTTAGCTTGAAAGCTTCCACCCGTCTCACTTGTGCGTCTTGCGATGTATTCGCGGTGACTCTGATGTCTTTCTCCAATTCCGAATCTACATTCCTGATCGAACCAGTCCAGGGGCTCAGCCTAGTGTCTATTCTACTGCCCCTTTATGCTGCGTATATTTTTTTTCCATTTGTCGTTGGTCGTTCCCACCCCCTTTTTCAAGTTTTGTACCACGGCATTCTGGGAAGCACCTCTTCTTTGCTCAAGTTTTTGCTTATCTATGTCGTATTTCGGTTATGTTTGCTCTATTTGAATTTTGGTCGTTATTCTGGTTCTAAATTTCACTTTAACTAGATAGTGGTCCGAGCCACAGCACGTTCCTCTCGTTGCTCTTACATTCAGTCTGCTCGTGACCATACTTTTTTCAATTCGGACTTGGTCGATTTGGTTATTTGTTAAATTGAGCTTTAAAAGCTTAAAAGCTTTCAAAGCATTTATTTTAAAAGGTAAAGAGCTTTTAAAAGCTTTAAAAAGCTTGAAAGCTTAAAAAAGCTTGAAAGCTTAAAAAAGCTTGAAAGCTTAAAAAAGCTTGAACGCTTAAAAAAGCTTGAAAGCTTAAAAAAGCTTGAAAGCTTAAAAAACTTGAAAGCTTAAAAAAGCTTGAAAGCTTAAAAAAGCTGGAAAGCTTAAAAAAGCTTGAAAGCTTTTAAAAGGTTAAGATTTATTTAAAAGGTTAAAAGCTTTTTACTTTTCAGAATAAAAGATTTTAAGCTTTTAAAAGCTCTTAACCTTTCAAAATAAAAGACTAAAACGACTTAAACGACTTTTAAAAGCTTAAACGCTTTAAGGTCTGGTGACTACCATGCCATCTTATGAATATTATTGTTCAAGAAATTTTTTGGATTTACTACCATTGAGTTCTAGCTAGCGTGATTAACCAAGGTTGTCATATGTAAGTGGAGTTGTGTTGTGTTGTCTATTTTGGCGTGGGTCGTTGCCATTGAGCCTATCCTGTCCGAGGCATGCCATCACCAATCGAGACAGGTGGGCTTAATACCAGTTCGGTGTTTGCTTCTGTTACTCTTACATAGACAACAATATCCTGGGGTCTTCCGATGTAAAATCAACATCTTCAAGGAAGTAGGATTCAGTAGCGTGGCTGTAGATCTTAGATCGTATTAATAATTCGTGTTTCTCAGAACTTGCCTATTTGGTGTACCGGCACTACCAAAGGTCCCTGAGGCCGCAACTACCATTTGACCAGCTTTCAATTGTATTCATTGTAGTTTAATTAAAGCCATTGTTTTTTGGGTAGAGTCTGAAATGTGTGATCAAATTTTCTCTGGGGTTTCTTAGAGGTTTCATAAGAATGAGGTTTACCCCAGATCAGGCTATTTTTATGAGTCGAATCATACTGACGACCTTGTTTGTCCTTTTATACATTTCCTATATTACATTGCCCGGGAGTTACGAGGTGGACTTTGTGAGATAGAACACACTGACACAGGTGTGCCAGTAAATCGAGTTTATCAACATCAGATTTCTGGAAGCCTTTGAGTCCTAAGATCTAATATTATCCCTCAACTCCTTGTCCTTTCTAACACAAAGGTACTTCTAAAATTAGATATAATTCAACAAAAGTTTTGCCCCTAGGTCTCATGTTTTCACATCCCTATATGAATCATTGGTTCTGTCCAAGGATTATTTGATCCTCCTCTCTACAAACCTACATTCCTTTTGGCTACAAACGTCCTCCTATTTAAACAAGACAAAATGTAAATTGGTATCCGAGAACAACATTCAATAATATCGATTTAAAAACTGCCAGTCCCAAAAAAAAAACACCTGCTGTTCCATAGGTTATTTTTAGGATGAGAATGAATTGAAAAACACACTTGGACAACTTTTCATTTGTGCCCCAAAGCAAGAACTGCCTACATTAAAACGCCTATAATAGGATAAAAGGATAAAGTCATAAATTGTTTTTTTTCTTCTTCCTTCTATGAAAATGATTCGGGGCTGTAAAGACGATTCAAATTTATGACCAAGATAAAGAAAATTTAAATCCGGATTCTTTTTTTTTTCTTTTTTATCGATTTTAAATTTTCTCCGCCGCGACGGCCGAGAGATTTTCCTTGAACTTAATGACTTTTCGTGAAAGATGAAAATTCGCCGCCGTTAAAACCGCGTACACACGCCAAAAATTGATTATTTTTGTTTGGTCTAAGGCCAATCAGACTTTATGGAATTCGTGATTATGGTACCAAGTGTTTCATCGCTTTTCAATGCGAGCAAATCAATATTATTTTCCTTTCATCGGTGCAGACTCATCGAGACATGAAAATAAACAAAACTTTTCTTTTAAACGGGGTGTGGCTTATCGCAACTAATTTTCTTTCCACCAAAAGGAAATTCTGTGCGAGGCTCTAGAGATAGAATTTATGGAATAATTTTTCACTAATGATGCGATCCCATTGTGGAAATTTTTTGGGGAATATAATTTCAATATCATCTTTCAAGGCTCTGCTGGGGCGGAGTGGGGGTGCGGAGGGAGTATGATAATGTAAGATGACGGAAGAATTATATAAGGATTATGTGTGTTCTGTGAGAAGTCCTTGATGAAAAGAGTTGAATATGTATGTAGGATGTACGCCTATCCTTTCAATTTGCATGTATTTTGGCAAAAGATGGGTGAAACTGGTGCCAGGCAATGGCGCCAGAAAAACGTCGTCGACATACTTTTTTTGTGATATTTTTTGTTGTTTTTTTTTTGTTTTTTTGGAATAGAGTTTGGGTGGTCTTAATGCTTAAATGAGTGCAAATGAACTTTCTTTTTTTGAGTTTCATGCTAGTAATTGCCAAAATTTCTTTTTAATATTAAAGTAAAAGGGCACTCACTCTCTCACTGAGTCACCCTGACTCATTTGTGAACTATGGAGCATGGAAACTTTAAATTTTGAAGGTAGGACGTCCGCTGTAAAGGTGTTTTTGTGGTATTATCTCGTGCCAGTTAATATTATAGAGCATCTAAAAAATAGACTAACATCAATAGATGAAGATCTCACAGCCATCTGACATGAAATTTTTAGTATAGATAGCTTGTCCCAAAAATTATTCACAATAAAAACAATGACTCCATCTCGACTCATTCCTCAATTTTTATGAGATTCCTTTGGATAAAACAAAAACAATCTTTATGCCAACAACACCAAATAAAACTACAATCGCCTTCTCCACTATATCCGTACTAAACACTACATAACAAATCCAGGAGAATTTCAACCAGAATAACACCAGAGAGTGCCCTTAGAGCTCTGCTCCGACCAACACCGGAAAGGTGATAAAATTCAAGCAGCACTTTCCACACTTTTTTTTTTGGTATGGTATCCAACCTCACCCACCACCTATAGCGAAAGGAAGTTTTATTGCTGCTGTGATAACATCGTTTATTTTTTCCTTGGAGTCATAATTTACAGTAAAATTTACACCTCTATAAAAAGGAGGAGAATCTTGGGAATCTATTGTACACAGGTATACAACGGCGAGGCGGTTGTAGGTGGAAGATTGCGACCATCAGCCTAGAGCGATGATAATATCAATGTGGGTCAATGTTATATTTCCCTTTTAATTAAATTAGTTCCGAGGTTTTATTATCTTCTAAGGTACAGCGACCCAGAATTACCTTATTCAACTTTTTTTTTTGTGAGTGTATAATATCTAGATAAGAGAAATTTTGTTTATTATCAGAGACCGCTTGGTTTAAGGGTGGGAGACTTTTGACTTAAGAGGGAAGGGATTAAAAAAATTATTATCTTAGGGAAAGATGAAAATAATTAAGGAATTTTTATGAAGGGCTCTTTTCTAAGAAAAAGTTTAAGGACTTTTTTTAAGGATTTTTACTTGTTAGATTATCGTTTGGTTCGATATCATTGAATTTATTACTGGCTCTAAAAAAGATAATTTATTTGTATATAGGTATACATCAATGCCTTTAAGACAGTACAGTCATTTTTATGATCATCACAAACGAACAAAATGGAACAGTTCAAGTGCGTATATTTTAGAGCCTGCTTTGGAAAATATTTCTAGCTTGAAAGGTAACTCGTTTACATCTACTTATACCCAAGACAGACTAGCACCCTTAATCCGGATTATGATCAGTTTTGACAACCACCAGATTTTTACTCGAAAAATCGAACACCTACTTCGTAGAATGACTTAAGTAGGTAATCGGTCGGTTTAGCGTGGGAAAGAAAACCGCCCCGGCCCTGCCCTTGGAATCTAGGTCAGATGCATAAATCACGTATGTAGGTCAGTCTGTAACTTCACTGAAACAAACTAATACCGACTCCTTACACGGAGATCGAGCAATGACAATGATAAACCAGAAGCCCGTATCTTTCATGCCCACTGGAAAATGACACCTGTGCGGTAAACAAAACCTTGCCGAGGCAAATTTTTCCCGATCACTGGCGATCGAAAACAGTGACTTTTGATCTTCTCTTGTGATAATAATGACATATCAGAGCCGAAGTCATTGGTAATACTGCTATAAACCCTATTGTGGGAAGAAGATATGTAATAACAGAACACGTACTGACCAAACACAAACTCTAACCAAAACTACTTTTTTTAATGTGAAACCCTACGGTTCCGAGATAAGTCTCCTTGTACTGTCGACGGTTCTATCATTGAAGGAACTGAGAAGGCCAAAAATTTATTTTATTCCACGGGGTCACATGCAGTCCTTACTTTGATAATTATGTTAGGATTGAAGATTCTTTGGGAGAGTCTCTCTATTATGCTTAAAGAATATGGTGCAGGTTCTACAACTTCTTATAGCATTTAATACTTATAATTTTACATAGGGCAATAAGGGTCTTTTGCAGGTGGTTAATGCAGTTCGGCACTCTATTTTATTTAGTCCTATTCAATACTTTACTGGCCTCTATCTTGTAAGCCTCTAAGTCGATGATAGGTGATGGGATATCTCTACTTGTGTCGTTTTTTTTCGTGGGTCGTAGGTGATCAGAACAACAAGTATTTCTGAACGCGAGAATTCTGATGTTGATACTTTGTGAGCACTCAATTCGTACTCTAGAATCGTTCGATAGGCAATCCAAACGTTGTTCTTCTCCATTCTGTCAGAACCAGTAACTTTATACAAGATAATGGTTGCAATTCATGGCACATAAAAAAAATATTGTATATTTCAAACACGCAAAAAAAAACTTTTAACGAACTCTTTCAATAAAAACGAAACATTCACATGAAAATTACTACAAAACAGACGCCATCGCCTCAACCAACCGGAAAACGTATAAAATCACAATAATTTTCTTCGTCAAAAATTTTCTTGTACATTGAATTTTTTTTTTGCTTTCTTCTCCACATATAAACTAGAAACATGGCAAAGAAATATGGTCTTGTAATATTTTGCTAGGAAGTATGATGAAGCCAACATGTGTGTGGATCCCGGGGACTATACACATCACGTAGCTGAAACATGTCAAGATTTCCAAATAGATTCTTTCATGCTAAAATCAGAAATCTTTTTTTTGGCCTAGAAATTGTGCACGAAACTACCAAAAATTGATTATACTTCCGTCAAGCCCCCAGAAACGTGACCAATAAAAATTTTTATAAACAATTTCAAATCACACACAGCCAAGAAAAAGTAATGACACTCCAGCTTCAAGGATGTTTATTGTTCAAGGATATATGTACAAGGACATGCGAAATTTTGTTATATATCATAAGAGATGAAAAATAGTCCTTTAAATATATAATAATAAAAAAAAATAATTTTAATTAATAAAATTCAATCTTCAGCATTTCGGGATTATTGATTGCAAATGGAAAAAATTAATTAATTTTTTTTTTTTGTAAATAATCGCGCCTGGTTTAAACCTAATTAAAAATTACCTTGTGTAAATTTTTTATGCAAGCGCACACAGCCGTGGAGCTGAGCACTTTTCCGTGCTACCAGGGGAAGGTGTGCTTAATTTAAAGCAAAAGGATTTCGTGATTAACTGTGAAAATTTATACAGGAGCACCATTCACCATTTAGGAGTAATCTGATAAATTTAGGTGTGCTATAAAGAGGTTAATTTTACCTTTCGCTTAAGGGAGGCTCTATACCGTGGGAATTCGATTGCGAAATGAGCCAAGTGTATAAACTTAAGCAAAAGGAGGAATTGGAGCATGAAATTGAATTTACTTTGATATTAATTATTTAATTTTTTTTTTATGTTAATTCTATTTAGTTATATTAGTGCCGATATAGATTCTAATAATAAATCAATTTATTTTGCTGTTTTTGAAAAAAAAAATCATTTTAAAATGAAGAAAGTCCGTCCCACGATGGGTTTCTGTTTTAAACTACCGCCAGGGACGGCGCTTTGAAAGGTGCGAATGGTGCACTTGCACCGGGCGCAATTGGACGGGGCGCAATCTGAAATTTTTGAAAGCGCCTTCTATATTCAGGAAAGCTGGCAAAGTGGACTGTTTTTATTCCATGCAGAATTCTACCTAGAATTTTTAGAGGCAATGGCTCATGTAGCGTGTGAGTCTTATGTGGCAAATAAGGAACATGCCGATAGAGGGATTTCGCTGTAGGTCCCAAAAACATATTAAAACTGAACTATTCAGATCAATTAATCCAACTGACTAAAACCTCATTGAGTCGAGCGATATATATAGTAAGAATTCAGAACAACATTCAGAATCGGTGCCTTTTGAAGCGAACAGAGGTTTCAGACAAGGAGACTCAGTATCCTGCTACTATTTAACATTTTAATAGAAAAAGCAGTCCTAAAGGCATGTATTGAAATCAGAGGGACAATACTAAACAAGTCTGTTCACCTAATGGCTTATTCAGATGACGTCATCATAGGCAGAAGAATGGCTGGAGCAAAAGAAGCCTTTGTGGCGATAGAAAAAGCTACATCGAAAGAGCTGGACTTATCGGAAACGAAACAAGGACTTAGCAAAGGATATGAACAAGTACACAGTCTACAGTTACAGTTTCAGTCTACTGTCCGATTGTTCACTCGTACTCTCAACTGCACCCGTTTATCTAGCTGCCGAATAACTTCATCGTTGTCGAACTTAATGAATCGGACTTTACTAACCTGGTTATAATGTTGCACCAGATGGTTTGTTCACGGTCGAATGACCCCAGATTCCATTGGCTCCTGTTCCCAATTGTCAACTCTTATTAAATACCCAAAAATTTACTTCATACCATTTCAGTTCTTGATACAACAATGTTATGAAACAGTACTAAAAATGTTTCATACCCAACCGACAAATAAACACACCATAACTTAAATACAAACCACTTAGTGCACCACATACGATTCGAATCGATATTGTTATCATAACGCTATCCAATTGATCACAGTTGCTTTTATATGGACAAAATTCATGTGGGATGGATATATCATAACTGTAAGTCTTCACCGAGACCAATGCCCTAACGTCATGTGGGCTTAATTACAAACCAATTTCAATTACGTTTCATTGTCCCAGGAAATCAATTTAATGCTGCTAGAAATGTAATTGCATGTTTGTGTACTGCATCCTATCCCAGCCAGCAGCAGGATAAAGGATATACGAAAAAAATTTCTTTAGCAAATAGTCTCGTTAAAACAGCGCTTTTCAAGGATAATTTTTTGTGCTACGCTTGTATGTGAACATATCCTTTACATACACATACATACATCCTGCTTCGTAATGAATCCTTTTCAATTTTATTTATTTTTAGAGATTTTCAGAGCAAATAAAATGAGGAAAATTATTTTTATAAAATCGCACACGTGCATTGAGGTAATCCCATGTAGGAGTACACTTCGCTTTCTATAAGATCATCCTTCCTCTCGTTATATGCTCCTTGTGCCGTATTAAATGTCCTTGTTCACATCAGCATACTGTGCGTTCGTTTAAAAATAATATTTCAAAAATATATCCTTAGACCAAATAGCAACAAAAAAAAAAACCAGTAAAACATAAGGACATACACAGAGATAGACAGAGAGAAGTCATAAGATCAAGGACGTCAGGATATGGTTATTTATATCCACAAGTTCTGTCCCGGCTCCACACAGGAATAATTCAACCGTAAAATTACAGTCTAAATCCTGGAGAAAAGGTGAGGGAATGAATGGCATTTAATTCGTGATTTTTTGTTTCCTTTTGAGTGACTTCAGGACTTTTCTCGAGATTCTTGAAGGCAGATTCACCATGACGATTGCGGCAGTGGGTGTTATTCGTATTCTGTAAAGTTTTCAAGATTTCGGGGTGATTTTTTTTATGAATAGTTAAGTTATGAGACTGAAGGATACCTTAACAAGGATTTTACTTTTATCTTTGTGATATTTTTTTTTCTTTATCAATAAAAAAAGTTTGTTTTAAAGTTATAGTAGGGGTAATATATTTTTTAATGAATACAGATAATATTGTAGACTATATGACTTCAACTGTCATTTTGGATGCTACGTCTGTTCTCTTGGAAATTGTGGGATGAGTTTGTTGTAATTCAACTTTATATCTCAGTCGTATCATTCGTGTCAGATTGAAACTTTTTTATATTATTTGGAAAGCACATCACGCTGGCCAAGAAATATTTTCATAAAAACTACTTACACCTTACCAGCACTAAAAGTGACGGAAAACAGTAAGTGTCGGCCTCGGTAGAGTAAGCCTTAAGGGGAGTTTACATCCCACCATCAAAGTGGAAGAACAAAGTGGCCCTGTACAAAACTCAAGCGCAAAGTTTCGTTGAAAGCTCGAAACTTTTAACTGTCAAACGTAAAGCTTTTAACGCGTTCGCGGAGAAAACCGTTTAATGATTTCCAAAGCCTTTAGATATATGTATAAAATTAGTGTGCAGTAAAATAAAATTATTAGCGAAGAAATTTATTTTTGATTTGTGAGAAAACCTAGTTTTGAAATATATGTACATGAAAGAAAAATAAAAAGAGGTATAAATTGCGGCATATTTTAGGGACCTAATTGTTTTTTAAAGAAACACACGGCCGCATTTAAATTGTAAAGTAGTTTACAACACATTTTTCAGTCAAACTTTCGAAAACAATGAAAACATTTTCATATATTATTTTTTAAATAACAGAATTTACCCTCGACACACGGGCGTTGTTACGACGAGAAATCGTTGTTAACACGCATATTTGCTTTGTGACGAAGAAACGTAACAAAGCAATTTTTGCTTTGTTAACAACGATAACTCAAAAAGCTCTGAGAAAGAGCCACCTATCGGTTGGTAGATTATTTAAAAAAAACCATTTTGTTGTGCTTATGTCAAAGTTATTTCACATCATTGCGTTGTTTTAAAATGGAAAGCGGTTTTTAAGGCTATAATTGTGAAATATAAGTCTTTAATAAATTGCGGAAATTTTTTTATCACGAAAGAAATAAATTCCTTTTTATTTCTATTCATAATATATTTTTTATGAGCTTTTTCACGACACTTGCGCAGTTTTCACAGTTAAAAATGTAGGTAACGAAGCAATTTATAGTGTGTCACCCCCTTTTTTAACTTTCGTCGTAAGAAGGATTTTTCGTCGTAAAGCGTTGTCGTGTGTCGAGGGTAACGTTTTTTCCAAACAAACATATTTTTCAAAACTTTCAAAAACAAGGTAAGTAGGCAAAAACTATTAACATAACCACCAGAAACCATGAAAGTGACATCTAGTAGGAATTAGAATACTTAAATTTAACGAAACTAAAAGCTTTTTTTTTGGACTTCGCATTCGTAGAGTAGAGTAGAGCCCTAATTTGAGGCTGCCGTTTTCTGTTGCCACGTTGGTGCAACAGAGATAGAACCATACTATTTTCTATGCGGTAAAGGAGCTCAGATTTGCTCTTTCACTTTATTCTTGCGATGTAAACTCGCCTTTATATGTACGTCCGACAGCCATTTCAGAGGTTTCTGGTTCGATTCCACGCAGCGCCATGATGCTTTGTCTTTCCGTTAGTTTTACCTGGATTATAGTTCTTCTTTCTTCTTTACAGCAATCAATTGCAGCAATTTATCTTATCTTTTTTAACAAGGTTATTGATCGAGCATTGAGCTTATCTTGATCAGCTCTGCCGTGCAAAGGGCAAAAGACCTAACTGCAAAAAGCTCGTTTCGAGAAAAACGCGATCAAAGTTTTCAAAATACATGAAACCGAAGCATATAAAGTAACTGTTTACGGTGATAACTTTTTATTAAAAAGTACAATCAGTCTGAAATTTTTTTTAAGGATAAATATGAATATTTTATATCTAAAAAAGCATACAAAGCCATTTTGACCTATAATGCATATAGGTCATTTGTCCTTTGCACGGCAGAGCTAAGTACGTACGAATTATTTTCGATCAATAGCTGAGTTGCAAGCTAAACATCGGACAGAGACGTCAAGGAAGACCAAGCAAAGCTTTCTATAAGAGTAAACACACCTTCGGCAAGACATGAGACTTCAGCATAAATATGAGATTATGGCTCTCCACCGAAGTGATTAGACCAGTGCTGACATGTGATTCTCATGGGTGGTGGCCTGCTCTTGCAAAAGTATGTAGCAAATCCATACTAGATGAAGTTCAAAGAATGGTGTATCTCGCAGTAACGGGAGCTCTGTGTACAACCGCACTGAAGTAAGGAACGAAGTTCTCAAAGCGATGATGCTGGCTGTTCTCTACATCAGCTAACAGGCAGCTTGCACGGACCTTGAGCTACGACAAAACCTTAACCTGAAATTCAATAGAGACTGTAGGTTGAGATGTTCTTATCCCCTCCAGATAAGAGAGGGAAAATTTCCAGCCGGACCTGGCATGCCAAGAGGTAAAGTAGTAACAGCTAAGCATAGAGAATTGTGAATAATATTGCCAACCTTAGGTGGATGCCTTCTGGTAGGGGTACTATTACCTACTCTATGGCTGGTCACTAGGGTGGTCACTATTTTGGCAAAGTTCGAATTTCTTTGAGCTCCACCCGAAATTCGGTTTAAAATGTCGAAAAAATGACTCCTGATTTTTTTCAGATTTTTTGCATGATAATAAGGTCGAAAGGGTTTGAAATTGGCTTTTTTAACAACATTAAATATTTCGAATAAAACTTTCCGAAATTTTTTTGCAAACTCGTGAAACTTCGTGTACTTACGTTTTTGGGGTCGCTGAACACGAAAATGCAGTCAAAACAACTTGGCAGCCTCAACTTTTAACAGCTCGGACTGTCAAAAATTTATTAATAAATGACAATTTTTCAAATTAATTGGTAAAATGTTAAAACTTCGTATTTTTATGTTTTTCGAGTCGCTGAACTCGAAAAGTCATTTTTGACAGTCCCAGCTGTTGAAATTTATTGAAATTTTTTTGTTCAAACTAATGTTTGGTGTTTTGCTCCGGACTTTTTGGCTAAAAAAACTCTAGACCAATTGAGGCCAAACCAGCGAGATATTCCTTTTGCTGAGCCGTTCTGTTCGGTCTATTTCTTCGTAAATTGCTCGGATCTAAAGAAGAGTCTCTTGAAGCCATGACAATATGTGACGAGCTCGAGTTCCCATTATGAGAAACCGTTATGAGTTTTAGTGAACGAAATTTCTCAAGTTTTTTTTATTCCATTGAGTCTAGGTCTTTAGGAATTGTAGTTATTAATTTTAAAATACAACAGAAATATCCAAATAACGTTAATTTTCATTCCCTTCTCAACAAGGAGATATTGATAGACCTTAACATCCCAACTATATATGTACGTTGATTACTTGATATTCCACCTACAATCTACCAATTCACTTGCCATCTAATAATAACAATCACGGTTATTATCACTCGACTATCCATAAGCAATAAAGTCCTGTAACGTATTGCGCACATTGAATTTAATTTATCCAATTAAGGATATTAGAACGTGCAATAGACCCGGAATAACTAGCAATTAGCATTTCGGTTAATTGTTCCTTTGAACTAATGTTGACCACGAATGTATAGAGTAAACAATTCCCCGTCTGATGTTGCCTGGAGGGTCCGTTCTGAAATTTAATCCCCCCTCCAAACTGAACGAGTGTAGTCAAAATTTATGTTGGCTAACAGAAATGGCGAAAGTGTCCTGTGTATGAACATTTTATCCTTTATTGATGATTGCATTGTTTTAGATATGAGAGGAGACAAAGTCAATGGAGGTGGAAAGGTATTAGGCTTATTCTAGGTAAATTCGTATTTTTGGAAGGGGAGAATTGGTGATTATTTTGGGAAGGTAAAAAGCTTTTGAGTATAAGTGAAATCTGATTTGAGTATTTTGAAATGGGCATTAGATACTGTTGTTATGGATCATTTATTAATTAATTAAGGGTTTATGGAATTATATTGGTTTTTGGGTAGGCAGACAGGAGTCATGCTCAATAAATATGGACACTTTGATCTTGGTCAAAAGGGATGTTATCAGAAAATTAATTTAATAACCAAATATTAACTTTATAAGCGTTTATAATAGTAATTATTTCGCAGAAATTTATTATTATTCTGTTATATCTAGTTTCCTGTTGATTATACGCTGTTTGAATTATTAGAAATATTATTTATCAGAAAATTATCAACAGAAAAGGTTTCCCAGGCCTTTTGGACTTGCAACAATGAGTAAAACGAATTCCCGCTAGAAGGAAACACAATTCTTAGTCAGTGCCTTATAAAGAGCAAATAAACCGCAGCCAGATGACTTCCCCATAATGACAGAGAGCTCTTTTCGAAATAATACTCATACCACATATTTCATACTTCGTAACCCAATATTTCGAAACCAAACATTACTAATACATATGCAGATACTTCAATCAAATCATTATTCATCAATATTGACAAGTACTCCAAATCTCCAAATTTTTTTTTAAACTAAAACTTTCTTGACCAGGCAATTTTCCCTACCAAACTTTTCCATCTAAAAAAAAAAAATTTAAAACACCACACAAAAAAATTAGCAAATCGAAGTCATCCCCTCCCTGAAACTTTCTCCATTATAAAAGAAAAGTAAATAAAGCTCCAAAAAAACAGGAAGCTGAAAAAAAAACCATAGAAGTTAATTTTGTTGAAATTAGCGTTTTCTCAGCTCATTTAAAATTTTCGTGAAAATGTTTTTCTTTTCCACGGGTTTTTTTTTATTGCCAGAAGATTTTCTTCGATATTTGAGTATGGAATTTCGCGTTCTTCAAGAAGGAAAACTTTGCCAATTAGCGTTTTATATTTTTATGGTGGTCTTTAAGAGAAAGATAAATTAAGTGATAAACGATAAGCTTTTGTCGAGGTGATTTTTTCATTGATATAGCATTAGTTTTTTGTAAGTATTTTTAAGTGGTGTGTGCTGCCCAATAATCAGTTAGATTTCACTTGACTTCAAGCTTCTACTAAGCCCCAATTCAGATTGCACTAAATATACCAACTACCATCACAGAGGTCTGTGATTCGATTCCACGAAGCGCCACGTGGATCTAGAAGACGATAATATAACATCATGGTGAGTAGCAAGAATATAGCCAATCTCTAAAAAAGGGAGAAAAGACATGATGTTTTTTTATATATAGGATATTTATTTAGAGATTTGGAAAATATAGTCGTTCCATCACAGATCCTCGGTTATAATTATGCCTGCGATGTCGTTAAATTGACGCATTATCGCCACGGATCGATTTCTCAGACCTCGGACCAAATCCCCCACAAAACCCCAAGATGCAAACCCAGCCACGAGAAGTTCAACTAATTTCACACAGATGGCGCTCATTCACCCCCTCAGACAACATCCATGCTCTAGTCCACAATCGATGACGTCACTGGCCCAGAACCCTTGTAGCTATACTACCGATAATTGAGAAAAATAAAATGGTTAAACCTTCCTATTCCAAAACCCAAATGCAAGTAGACTTGTTAAAAGCCCTTACATACTTTTACATATAAAATGACAGAAGCAAAATATTCTTAAATTAAAATTCATTGCCTAATCGTTCTAATATCATAAATACCCATTAACCTTTATTGAACAAGAAACGATACTGATCAATACTGCCTTTTCAGAGATAAAAAAAACCTAGATTATACATTCCCACTCGAAAGAGCACAAAGGACCTCCTTCAAGGAAAAAAAAGTGCATAATTTCTAGAATCAAGAACGTAGCAGGTAATCCCCTCTTTTGTAACGGTAAATGAAAGGTAATGACTGCACGTACTTATCTCAAAAAGTCATATCCATTCAGAAAACAAAAATCTCCTGTTCCCATCCATATGCAAAAGGGCGAAATTGACTACTCTGTTCTGCACAGGGAATATTCCCTTGCGAGCTTTAAACCAAAGGACCCCGAATGAGTCCTTTTTTAGTATTAGTAGTAGAAGGCAAAAGAGCCGTCTTCATTTTTGAAGAAGTTTTTCTTTTACCTATTTTTTGTTGTTGTCTCGGGTAATAACAGTAAAATTAGGCCCCATTATAAGGACTAAAACCAAGGATTTTTTTCCGCTTACATTTTGGTAAGGGCCCGGCCCAAGTACGTTGAGATAAAAAGGAAGACTTTAAACATGGCTCGACCTTAACGACACAGGGAAATGTGAATGATGCAAGGATTAAAGAGGGACTTTGAGCGGTTCTTTTATGTATCTCAAATTAAGGATCATAACACGTGTGCCAGGAAACACCGGGTAAAGTAGGGTGTTTTAACCGCGAAAGGTATGTTCACGTATAGAGGTTAATAACCTTTGACATTTCATTCGAAATAAGATGTTTTGCGAGTGTTGAGTTGGTGGTAATTTTATGTTGTTGCTAATTTTGTCGTTGTTGGTTGCATTGTAATCAAAAAAAAGGGTGGTGAAAATATATTCGAAAAAAACTGCATTTTTTTTGTAAATAAAAAGAGCATAACTCTCAAGTATTGTGAAAGTTCAAGGCATAAAACTGCACCACTTAACAACAGTTTGTTAAACATCAACTTCAGAAATTTTTATGTGAATCGGCATAAGAGGCTCAATTCTGGCCAACAAAATTCTTTCGTTTACACTTAAAAAAACTTATTTTACGCTTCAAGTGTTGCTTAAGTACAAGCTTCCGGGTTGTTTTTCAGATTTTTTAATAAATGTAGAGTTTTTTTGTGGATTTTAAAGGGGTTTCAGGAATTTACAGATATGTGTGTTGACCAACGACAAATTAATCTACGGTCTGTTGAATTTTGCTATGTTACACTGTTAAAAATATTTAAGATATTTTAATTAAAGAGAAAATCCTTTTAAATAAAACGACTCATACCTACACTATCGATTTGCAACAATTGATTGATTACTAAAGTACAAACCAGCATACCAAAAAATATATTCCGTATTCCTTCCGCGTATGGAGACCCTTCCACTTTAAAGATAAGTAGTCTTATATACTGCTTTGATGCCAAACGAGAAAAATTGGATACCATTTAATAAAAGGACACAGTGAAAAAAATCGTAAAAAGGAAATGTCCCAGATCAAAGTTCCTAGTAAATGTCATACACACATATAAAATAACATCGAAGAAAGGACCCCAAACCCCAAACAGCAACTGCGAAACTGAATTGGAAAATGCAATTTAGCGCAAGCATTGATTGATTTTTTTTAAGAATAATGGAAATGGAGGAAGTTGGCAAAGTCCACGATTACATTAAAAGAAGCACTCTTATTGGTATCAATAATGTTTCACCATCATTGAACAATATTTTTACTTCGATTTTAGGTATTGCAATTTTTTTGTTGTGTATCATGTCCTGTAGCATCGGCTGTGGAAAGGATAATTGAATTTATTATAAGAAGAAAAAAGTTCGTTCGTCCTCTTTTTTCTTTAAAAATTTTGTAAAATTCAAAATTTGATTAAATGAAGATGAATGCAACAAAAAAATTTCAATTTTGTGAAATGGGTTTTGTTTAAAAATCAATTAAATATTATTAATAGCAAGCTACCGCCCCGGGCCATGACCCCTATGACCCTCGGGTAAATACGTCACTGGCCAGACTAGAATTTCTTAGTTTGATGTATTCTCGACTTAGCGATTCACTCGAAGAACTGTCTTAAAGAAGTCAGAAAGGGACTTCTTTAATTTTTACTATTTCTTTCGTAGTTACTGATACTTGTCTTAAATTTATCGCTCAAAAATATATTTCAAAAAAATTATAAAAACGTCAAAAAATTCATGTTGAAAACTTCAAAACAAATTCGTACATCCTTAAATTCCTTTTATTACAACAACAACAACAAAAAAAGTTTCTATTTCTATAAAAGAAACGTAAAAAATTTAATTCATCTCTTAAAAAAATATTTCGAGTCCTTTTTGGTGAAAAAAAAATGGAAACGGAACAGGTTTGCGGTAAAAAATAATGAAGAAAAGCCGGAAAACGTGAATCCTTACAACTGAAAAGAATTTAATTAACTAAAGGAAGCAGAAAAAATACACGAGCAATTATTTTTTTTGTTCGCTTCTATTATGGGCGAAAAAAACTTAAGGAAATTATTTACGTAAAAAAATGTCCTTTTTAATAGGCTTACAGAAGAAATGTTTTTATAAGAAGAAATAAAAACCAATTTAAGGACTTTCTTGTATTATAAGAAAAAATTCATTTCTTTTGCAAGATTCTTTTTTGTATGATTTTTTTGTGAAAAGGATACAAGTATTTTTTTCGTATTGATGCAATATTTTTCTTTTACTGGAAGGATGGCGTTAAATTAGTTGTTATGTTAAATTATTTGTCGGGAAAAACATCTTTTTGCAATGAGTAAATAAGAAATTGTTTTTACTTCTTTGTTGAACATATTTAGAAAAAATTCTGTACAAGCTACTTTCCGCGGCTCAGTTTTATTTAAAAAAAGATGGCTTACTGCATGCCTTACCTTGGCAGGACTTCCTCAATGGTAATCTCAAAATACTGTTCTATTAGATTGAATTAAATTAAATTTTTCACATGAGATAGACGAGGTGTTTTCTGCCTTCGTAGATCATGTTTTTCCCCTTGAATTACTAAGCAGTCAAAGAAAATTAATATCCCTGTTGGCATCCTAGTACTATACTAATAACAATAAAGCATATGTTATATTTATGTAGGTAATAAGAATGAGGACAATTCTGTAATTTAAGTGGTGTGTGCCTTGTTTGGCTTATAAATATACCTATAAATTTCGCTTCAAATGTCAGAGTGAACGCATTCACAGTGATACCGACACCAAACCGACCGACACCGACACCAAAACCTCACAGACACCGACAACAATTTTCTGTGTCTAGACATCTAGATAGTGTACTGAAAAAGAGCGAAGACCTGAGAGATTTTTCCATGACGGTACTAGAACGACAAAATCAAAATCAAATTTAATTCATCATCACCGACAAAAAACAATTTAAATGGAAATTGTCGGTGTCGGTCTCTTTCATAAACTACTAATATATACAACAACACTCTCGCTGCTATTTGTTACAGGTAATTTCACCTCCTTTTAAATAAAAACCTTAAAATAAATCTTAATTCTGCTGGTGCAAAAATAATATATGTGAAAGAATGGCCACTTGCAAGTAATTAATAGGAAGCGAGAATATCCCAACGACCATAATTTTCACCAGACAACAAACAAAGCTTTAAATCACTTAACTTCCACCTTCGCTGTCATTGTACTATTCTACGAGTACAGCTAAAAATTTCACCTGTAAAGTACCTTAAATCACGTGCTAAATTTCGTGCAGTAATTCGCTGTTTTTGTGAAAGCACATGTGGCAGTAATATTTTTAGTTTAAATTATGGTGTAAATTTTAGCTTACGCTTAAATTGTACAGAAATAGAAGTTCGGCTTTAAGAAATGTTGCTTATTTGGGAAAATGGTATCAAGATATAAAAGATGGTACATTTCACACAACATTTTACTCATGTAAAAATGCTTGACTAATTCATAATTACATAGATCATATTTAGTTCTCAAAATGCTACGAAACATTTTCGTTGCACTTTTTCTTTCAACATTCAAATTGAAAGCAAGTAAAATTTAATTAAACCCTAGAACGAGACAAATTTTTTTTTTCAGTTTCTTCCGCATTTTGCAAAATGCTAAATTCGCATAATCTCATCACCAACGGAAGAGCACTATGTTTAAGGAAATTCATCCCTTAGGGGTTCCCAGTGCTTATATCCGTAATAATTTGGTTTTGCAAAGGAAAGGGTTATGTTAAATGTACCATAAATACTGCCACAACTGAAATGTTGTTGAAAGTAGTTCCTTACGCCATCTGTCTATAAATAAGCTCTTCTTGGGTTGCAAAAGGTTTAAGATGCAGTTTTCTATGAAATTTAATAATTTCCTACTTTAGCTTGATTTATGCTTTCAAATTTTGAGAGTGCACTTGTAAAATTCTGAGTATTACACTTTATATTTTGTCTGTTTTTTGGGGAGAGATCAAGGTTTTGCATGTAGAATAATAAGAACTAACCTAGAATCTCTTGAAAATCGATTATTTCTTGGACCCACTTTTAAAGAACCAGGAAATTTTTTTTCTACTGCAAACGTCCTGTGTAATAACCTACAAGTGGTAAAACAGTACATGGAACAAACAGTCCATTCAAAACGTGGTAGGGCGGCGGCCGTTAAAAAAATCGAACCCTACATGTGTTTTGGGTCGCTGATCACGAAAATCGGGGTCGCCCCCTAAAGTATGGGCTATCCTTAAAAATGCAAAAACAGCACTGAGCTGAAATTTTGCACATATTTAGATATAGTTCGCGAGACAATGCAATCTTACCATTTTATAAAAAAATCAAGATGGCGGTTCCAAGATGGCGACCGAATTTTGCAATTGTGTTCCACGACCCCCGACATGTGATTCGACCCCGATATGTGATTCGACCCACGACCCTGAGTTTAATAGTCTCATGCTCTACTCCCTGAGTTATCTGGGCATATACCTACCGGAGATTGGATGTAACAATATTGACGTTTAACGCGGGTTTCAAATCGATAACCCCGAGATATGGACTTTCATGGTCTACTCACTGAAATATCCGGACATCTACGTGAGAACGCGGCTTTGCTCCTTGTCTAGCCAATCTAAGACGTTTCGCGGGACTCGACCCATGACTCTGAGATTATAAGTGATATCCGAATATCTACATGCCGGAGATTGGACGTAATAGGTGTTAATATGTAGGGAGAAGGAGAACTTTGAAAATATCTTAATAAGTGTTAAGGATTTCTGCTACATTTAATACTAAAGCTTTAATAAATATCACAGCCCCCAAAAAAGGAAATTCCGAAACAAAATGTCAAAATTCTAATAAAATTTCATTTCTATCCTAAACAAGACTAGACCAGACGTCGCTATAGAGTCTGAAATTTTAATACAATCCTTAAAATTTCCATCCTCATATGGACTGTACAACAAGAGATCCTTGGTCACCAAATAGTTATAATTTATCTTAAGTATCATTCCCAAAAAGTTTTCCCTTCGCCACCTCTCGCCAAAAAGGATGCCATTAGACATCCAGTCCCCCCATATCCTTTGCGTTTTGCTCTTATATAGCAGAAAGTTTATAATAATGTATATTTTGCGTTCAACTAAAGCGGAGAGAGGGAAATTGAATGTCAGGACATGATAACAATTCAGAGATTCAACTTTCATTAGCCATAAGGGTTTTCCTGTGGATTACCTCAAATAACCGAGTTATGTCTTGTGTGAGAACAGGACTATTAAAAAGTTTTTAGTTTTCCTAGTGTGTAGACAGGATCATTTTAGTTTTAAAGTTTTACGATCAATTTGGGGGCGGCTGCCTTTAAGATTGGTGTGCAATTAATGCTGTAAGGTGAATTTATAGTTAAGCTGCACTAGCTTAAGGCAAATAGTAGCAAATACTACCCATTTGGGTGTCGTAAATATTAAAGGGTTCCGAAAAGTTTTAATTATTTATGATAAAATAAATAGGAAATTATGTAATAAAATACTTAAAGTGAATTTTAAATGTTGTGTTTATGGTTTTTAGTAAATTTGTGAATCTTTTAGGCGCAATCCAAATATTTATGAACTCACACTTAAAATCTAACAGAGCATTTTATTACAAATGTTTTTTTAATATCACCCACAAAAGCTCTATTAACTTAGTGTGTGTCAAGTGACAGTCATAAATCCTCAACCAGCAGATAATAGACGAGAAACCCTACTAACAAGAATTTATGGTAGGAAAATCTTGTAATTTATCCTTGAGCACAATTTTTCACGCTTGCCCATTTGTACAAAATTAATGGGTTCCTGCCCATTTAATCCTAGGCTAACAGGCAATCAATTGCCCAAAAAAAAGGACTCAGTTAAGATCGTTCGTTTCTCCTTTTTTTCCTGTTACTCATCCTGATAAGTTATAAATATTTCCTGAGCACATTTTATTTATAATCTTTAATAGGAAAAAAAAGGATCAAGATAAGATTTGTGTAATTTATGAAATTAAGCATAATATTTTTTTTTCACTTATATTCAACTCCACATCACACGAACTCATGTCGTTTTTATCATCACAAATGCAAAACTCTTGCCGATGCATCTTCCACTCTAGTTGAAGGTAGACTTTGAATCCTAAATGGCGCAAGGTATTGAAATGCATGGCGTGTCGCTGCTCTCATGAAATATGCATTATTTCTTATAAGCAATTCTTGTTGAATGCATACGCCTTGATGATTTGGCATCGCTATACACACGTGTGTGCGAAATGAAAATACCAATTCTCGCATGACTGCATATTTAAGGGTGAATGGCAACCCTTAGGAGAAATGCCTGTCAATATTTTGAAGGGCTTCTAGACAGTTAATTAAACCCGTAGGAGACACAATAGCGGTTAATTGATGGAATGAATAAGGAGTTTTCTCTTTTCTTGCACTTTTATGAAAACATTTATTAATAATCAAGCTTGAGGCAGGGATGTGTTAATATTTATGTATGTAGCATAAAAATATAGATTTATTCATCCATGAAAGTGACAAGTTGAGTACTCTTATACTGGTATTGGTATAATTCATTATCGGAAAACCAGCTTCGCTAACTGATGTAGAAGATGGTCTTGTTGCTGTAGTAATAGGATAGAGCAAGGGTGGGCAACCTTTTTATAACATGGGCCAGAATAAATTTTACGATATCTCCGCGGGCCGTAGTAGTCAATTGACACCTTTTTGTGACCTGTAATTTTTATAGAGTTGAGCCGGACTTACACGAGGCAGTACATTTGCCGCTTAAAATATGGCAAAATGTACTGAGGCCGCAATTTTTTAAAATGTCCCGGTTCAAACATAATGTTCTACTGGTGTGATTGTAAGAATATAATGGAGTGACATTTCTTACTTCTTTTGCGGCAGCAAAATCTCCAAGTTGAAATTAGGTGAGGTGAGATTGCAAAATATAAATATACATTGTGGAGGCATCACTTACTCTAAGTTATTGCATATTAGAATCAAATTCGTACAAAAATCTCTTCATTGGTATTTACTTTCCTTCTTTCTTTAATTTGCTTGTTTTTGTCATTTTGGCATTACAATGGCACCTTACCTCATTTGAAGTTTGAAGTATGACATTGTACTGGCTCAAAAGAAAAAAATAGGCACCTCTTACAAAATCATTTTATAATCGTCTCTCTCCTACCCAACACTAAATTTTTAGTTTGCATTTGAAGTGAAAAATGCTTTAATGGGGTAAATCACACTACCCATCACTCGATCCTCAACTCAAACAGGTTTGTGTATAATGTAAACTAAATATTCATTTTTCTGTCTGGTTTTCGTAGGGAAGGTCTAGTCAGAAACTGACGAACGCCTCGTCGTAAACTAGCCAGTACCCAGGAGAAAACTAGCCATTCCCTCTTAGAAAACTAGCCAATTACTCGTAAAAAAACTATCAGAATTCTACTCGAAACTGGTCAAGTGAGTATTTGTAGGAAAGTACTAAAATCGCTTTACACTATCATTTCGTCGCAAATTATTCAAAACAATTTCTAGAATAGAGTTTTCATATCTTTTCCTCTCGAGTTACTTGTAGGAGTTGGAATAGTTTTTCTCGAGTTATTCGGAGGGAAATACTAGAATAGTTTTTCCTCACATTAACTAACAAGTCACTCGTAGGCCTTCGTTAAAAACTAGAAAAATTTCTACATGGGCATACATGTTGCTATGTACGTTTAATAGTCAATTTCATCAAGTACATCGAAAAATATTTTTTTATTATTTCTTCTAAAGATCTCGCGGGCCGGATAGAAACTTTTCGCGGGCCGTAGTTGGCCCGCGGGCCGGACGTTGCCCACCGTTGGGATAGAGGACCGCTTTTTTTCTTTTTTTGGTGCCTAAGCTATTTGAAAAACTTGACTACTATAGAATATTTCCTCTCTAATCAATTCATTCCTTAGCGAACAATAGCATTGGTTCAGAAATGGGTTTTTCTTCTCTTCAAGCCTCATGGTCTTATACACCGGCTTCACCGGCCGAACTGCGCAACTTTAAAATAACCTCAGTTCGCATACAATTTCCACCTATTCAACCGAGGATAAAACAAACCTCAGTTCGCCCAACTGTACTCGAACTGAAGTTAAACGTAAAAGCTTGCTCAAAAAAAAGTAATCAACTGGAGTAGTGACCAGTGAGGTTTTGCATTTCTGACATCTGGAGAAAAGGCAACAACAATTTCAAGCAGGAACTGAACATGAACTGGATTTAAGCCGGTGAGGCCATTTATGTCGACTAGTTTCGCCCATTGGTCGAAATTCGACCCCCTCTCCCTACTCTTCTCTCAATCCGTCCCGTAACACCGTCGCTTACCGTGATTCTCAAGGGCTCATATGTATATCACATTACGGCAAGAAAAGTGACACAACTCAAAAATTGGCTGTTTTTAATTATTGCCGCCAGGTGACTGTAATTGGCATTAAATTTTGTTTTCAGCTCTCCTGATGTGTCACTTTTCTTGCCGTATTCCGATGTATATAAATTTATCTCTAATCTAATTTGTTGAAACAAAAAAAAAACAAACAAAATTTTGAAATGTCAATTTGATTTATTTAAAGCGAAGTGAAAGGAGGTACGGCAAACTTTCGCTAAGCAATCTAGGCTCATGAAATTTAGTCGATTCACAAACCTTAATAATAAATTTTTATATTCGCCTGTTTATATGCTAACCGTAATTTATACCTTATATTGTTGTTGTCATTTTATCATTTAATATTGGGAAATACAACACTCATGAGTGACAGAAATGGGATAAATGAATAATTCTTGTTTTGTGCACACCTGTACGACTCCGACTTCCATATAAAACCAGTTTGAGAAAAATCGGTTCAAGCGGTCGGTTAAAGTGCTGTACAAAAGCAGTGCTTGCGTATTAATATATAGATTGAGCTGAACATTATTGAACTGAGGTCGTTGAAGCCGGTGCATTAATCTCCGAACTGTTTTGTTTATACTGACTTCAACAAGGCATTTGATACCATCAGTTAATAAAATTTGAATCAGTTTCTAGACCCAAGAAGACAGGTTATCAGATTTCAAGAGTTCCTCTCCAATGATATCCAAGTAAGTTCCGGTGTTCTTCAGGGTAGTCATCTTGGGCCTCTCCTATTCAATATTTTCATCTTTTATTTGTTCGAAAAATACTGATATAACTTTCTTTCAGTCGAAACTCAATGCATCACATGATGCAAGCAAGCAATTACCTTCTCAGATGAAAATAACAGCCATCTGTAGTATTGTTATCGCAACAAGCAACAACATCAAAACTATTCACTTATTTCCTTTACAATGAACTTTAAACTTTATGTGACATTGTTTGGGGCAAAAGTTCCATTTTTCCCAATTCGCAGCCAAAATCACCTTACCTCTAAAAAAAAATTGACTTACATTGGCAATTTCTCAAATTGTTAAGTAATAAAAAAGGATTACCTTTCTCTACTCCAAGATTGAAAGCAAATTTATCTCCTCCCGAAATAAGGAACTCCGCACTGTACCATCCCGCAAAAGGTGCATACGTATCTTTCCTTTCTTCATAAATTGCTTTTCCAGAATTGCACCTTAACAAAATCGTAAATTGGATAAAACCAGGTGAAATGCAATTTCTTCGTCTATTCACGGTTCATGAGCTCTTTATGATGTCGAATGGTAGTGCATCAATATTGAATTCACGGAACCATTGATTCCTGTTCGTACTTATCCTTCTTAGTGGTTAGAGGACATCAGATGGATAAGGATACTATATATAAGGATCTTCGAAGGGTTGTGCATATGTGTGTTTCGGTTGTATGAAGGATACAATTCGTTATAAGGTTAGCAAAGATTATCAGTATCTAAATGGAGTTAAATGGAGTATATACTGAGTATAGTGAGTTGAATTAAAATTTGATACTAGAGTTTGAAGGAATCTTAGGACAATAACACTAGTTTCGTTTTGTTTTTAGAATTTTCTAATCTTCAAAAATTAGGATCTTATTTAAATCTCTCCTAATTAAAACTCATGTCTTTACAACGTAAAAAATGAATCTTTTTATATCAAAAAAAAATCCTTGAAACATTTTCAATTTGAGACAAAAAAAAATGCTTTAAAGCGCGTCTCCCGTCATTGCACACACAAAAAGAAATCCTTGTTCATGAAAGGATCAACGTCCTTCTTTAAGGAGAAGGTTGTTAGGAGCTTTCAAAAACCATGATGTGAAATTTCTCTTGTGGCAGACGGGCCTTCGCCAAAATGTCGCGGCGACGCCAACAATCCACAAGTGGTTGCCCATGACAATGATAAATGAGAGAAAATCTTATCAAAAAATTTTCCTTTTTTTTTATGTTTATAACAAGAAATTGACTTGACATTAATCTTGTTTTCAATTGAATGTTGCTCCCTCGATTAGGGTGAAGATTTCTTTATGTTTTTTTGATGTTTCCAGTCTAACAAGACTTGTTTCAGTATAATGAGTTTGATTGTAAAAGCAAGAAGCAGCTTTCATCATCTTAGATTCGAAGATGGTATCAACCTTGGAAAGCTTCATTTGTTGGAAAATTTATACTCAGGAATCACTCTTTGTACTATATATGCCCTTCATGTCATTTTTCACCTCATGCCGAAATGTGAAAAGTAGTAAGCTTAGCATGGCGGATAGAATAGGTTTCGGTTTATAAGGAGTCAGGAGTGTGTTGAAGTTCAAGCAATATTAGATTAGGACAGACGAATTTCCACAACTGCCATAAGTAGAAATTTGGCCATCACTTATTGATCAGCTCATGCAATTTTGATTGATCGATTGCAATTTTCAAATCTTTCAGCAAGATGATTTCAAAAGCGTGAAGAATACATGATCTGAAGAAAATCTAGGAATCATTTAAGAAAATTTCGCCGGGAAATTTTATTTTATTTGTGACTTCGCATACCAAGGGACACACTTCCTTGAACTTTTCAGACCTCTCTTGCATCGCGGTACTACATTGAAGTTGATTCACCTCTCGTCAATTCGGACTAATATATTCTAATTTCTCACACCGATATTCTACCTAGTGCTGCACACTAGGTTTTGCTCAGTCTCGTCTGGGTCTCGATAAAATGGGTATTTGCAGATCTCGTCTCGATCTCGTCTCGTCTAGTCTCGAAAAGTCTCGTCTCGTTTCGAAAAGTCTCGAATTTCACTGTCAATAATACAAATTGCTCAAAAGCGTTGAAATGAAATGAAATGACAGTAAAATACCTCTTCTGTTTTGGAATGGACTCTGCATTTAAATGCTTATGGAATGCGTACTACTCTTCGCCTTGTCTCCGCAGCCTGCTCAAGTCATGTACTGGTGTCGAATGCTGTGCTCGTCAAAGATCGCAGCGTGAAGATACTGAAATAGTTGGTGTCGATACGATTTCAAAATAACGATTTGATTTCGAGACCTTGAGATATCTCGCGAGATCTCGAATGGTAGTCTCGGTCTCGTATCGATTTTTAGTCTGGAGATCTCGTCTCGATCTCGTCTCGAAAATCGAGACGAGACGAGACTTTTTCGAGACAAGTCTCGTCTCGTGCGCAGCACTAATTCTACCACTCTAGCTATATCTAGGAGAATTTTCTGACATTATAGGAAAGCTAATTGGCTGGAGCTTGTTCGTTTCTTATAAGCTGTTTACTGGGACTAGAGCTAATCCGCTTTTAAATTGTCGACCGTTTTATCAGTTCACTCTAACACCAAGCTCTAGTCGAAAAGATAGAAGAGTGAAAATAGAGCGGGGAAGAGAATTGCTGTAAAGAGGCAAGATGACGAAGAAGGAATTTTTATCTGGCTGAGGACAAGTGAAAAGGCGAAGAGCCATTCCTTGGAGTGAAATCGAAACACGGCTCTGTGAGATGGTAGTTGGGCGCCTAAATCACCGCGCTACCAAGGCTACCAAATTTATCACTATTATGGGGTTTGCACGACCAAATTTATCAGAAAGTGCAGTACACCACATGCTACATATAAACGAACCAAAACTCTTAAATAATTTTCGATTCAAGAGAAAATACTAGTGAGGGTCTTTTCTAAAAAACAACTGGGCTAAAGTGAAAGATCTAAATTATTAGGTCAGAACTCAAAATAGCTGTTTCGATTGTCTAAGTCGTCGGCTATCAAAGAAGTCAGGACTCGGGAATAACATCTACAAATGCAAACCCTCATCGGCATAGACCATTCTAAACGTGAGTGTCGTTTTACCAAGCAGTCCTCCAACTAAGTACTAACGCCGTCTAATGCTGCTTGACTTTCGAAATCGAACGAAAACCGGTCTATTGAGTATGGTAATAGCACTCTTTATGGTCACGAAGATAATTGCCCGTTTTCTTCGTCCTATACAATTTTTCAAATCCCCAATTTTGCTCCATTTAGTCTAGAAAAAAGGTGAGCATACCGTGTTTCGCTTGGATGCCATACAGGCGATTTGACGTTGGGCGTCCATGCCTGTGGCACGTTAAGAGCGGGCCAGTTTTATTTTCACTCAGGTTTTCATCGAAACTCGTCTACCTCTAACAAAGAGAGCTGTAGTCATGTAGTCTGATGGCCCATCTACTACTCCCACTTAACTTAACTTAAATTTTGTAAAAATGCATTTCACACTCAGCACCACTCTATTATATCTTATGATGCATTAAAATACACCACCTCCACCTTAAGTCTAAAGTTGAGATTTCTTTGAACCACACCCATAATACCATAAGATTTAGGTCACTAGGTAAGTGGTCCTTTTGATGTTACTTTCTTCCAATGCAACTCCCTCTATACAATCTTCAACTTTCCTTAACAAATTAATATTCAATTTAATTTAATTGAATTTATAAGTTTCAAACCCTCCAAAGTTAATATCCATGCTGTTACTTGTCGTAGACAACCTTTCTCTAGCCACACTGTGCCTCACATCCTTTTCATGAAAATTCAATTACTGGTTCGACGAAAATGTACTTCATAGCTTGTAGAGATAATCGGATTATTTCCCTCTCATTTTGTGGTTATATTCCTCCTTATAGACATTTTCACATTTTCACATTTTCAACAGATAAGAAAATTTAATCATCTCGTTTTGGGGGTAGTTGGGTGGGTGGTGGTGGCTTTAAGAAGTTTCACTTAGTTTTGTGGTTAAGCAACATTTCATAGTTGTTAGTTCTTTGTGACTTCTTTGCAGTTTTCATATAAATGTAGTAAAACTAAAATGATCGTTTGTTGTGTAGTGCATCATAAGTTTTTTAATAAGTTATCTTATAGAATGAAGTAGATTGAAGTTGTTGTTCGACAAATCCAAGTAAAAAAAGGCACTTTTCAAAGAAGATCTTTCAAATAATTGTGGTTAGTTTTATTGGGTAGATGGTCTGCCCAAAGTGCAACAGCTATAAAATGAAACATTTGTTTCAGTTGATATTGAAAAGAATCACCCAAAAACCACATCCACCTTTCTGAAATCTCCACGTCCTAAAAAATTTCCTTCTACAAACCCAAACTATAAAAACCCAAAAAAAATTGATTTTATTCTCCATGCTCTCAAGCCAAGAACAAAAAAAGGTGTTCCCAATTGTTACCCATTAGATGCTAAATTTTACGGCTTCTTCCTTCAAAGAAAAATATTAAAATATTGCCAATTTCAATTTTTCTCGTTCTGTCGTAAAACTTTTTCCAGGTGCAGAATTTTTCTCCTTATGTTTTTTGCACCCCTTTTACCGGTAATAAAAATTGTCTGCTACACCTGGAAAGGGCATAAACTAGAACGAAATATTAATATCGACCAACAACAATGTTACCTTGTAGAATTTAAGACGATTGATTCAAATGTGTGTGTTTTTCAAGGAAAAATTCACGTAAATGCATTTGAAATGAAATTTTAGTGTTTATATACTAAAAAAAATGTCGTTTTTTTCTAGTTTTTTCTACATCGTTTTATCCCCTTTAAAAAATCACTTGACATAACACATCCTCATAAGCAGTAAGGAACATTGTGTGTGGCACTGATGAAGTCATATCAAAATCAAGTCACTGCCAATTTGTAACAATTTATGCTATCCAAAAACTCTGAATGTGATCAATTTGGTGGCGTAAGTTGGGCGTTGATGATGATGATTGCTACAAAATATCCATAATAACTGATGCCATTATTTTGTCCTCGTTGGTGTCTTTTTTTTTTATAATATAATAAGTTATCACGTGCTTGGTGGATGGGATCATAAAGTCTAACAACGTTTTTATATTAAGTCTTATCTTTGATGGTTGTATATTTTGTTCATGCCGATGAGTTTTTAAGAGTATGTAACGACAGAATATAGGTTAGGTTGATTTCATATTACTGGAAGAAAATATTGAAATTGTTGTCTAGGTTGTCGCACTAACTGCTTCATTCTCATACCTTTCTTTCAAGTCTTAAACTCGACCCATTGGTCCACTTACCAAAAACGACCCATTGGTCCAACCATCTAATTTCATTGGAATTAATTGTCCAAACATTTCCACATATTAGATCACCATTGAGTCTTTATTTTTAATACAGCCTACCAATCGTAACATTCTCTACATTTTTAACGCCCAATATACTTTTTCCCTTAACCAAAAACATTCTCTACTATAAACAAAACAATAACCACAATGGAAATCTAAGAAACTGCCACAATCGTAAATGAACGCAATATAAAACAGTTTGAGAGCTTATTTTACTCTTACGCAAGGCTAATCTCTAAATGCTACGGCAAACCAGGAGTATAAAACCAACAACAAAAACAACAACAAAAAGAAATAATATAGAGGAAAAAGTTTATGACTTCCTTCACACATACGACCACATATCAAGTTTATTATGTATCGTAAATAAAACCAGTTTTTGTAATTGGATCGAATCCAATTAAGTGTCCCTTGCATTATCGGTTTTATTGGATGTAATTAAGGCTAGTAATTTCAGGGATTTGCAACCCTTAGTATATATGGCGTAAGGTCCTTAATGGAAAAGAACCAGAAATTAGAATCGTGTTTATGACTGCAATGCTTTTCTGAGAAATCGATTTTTGTTTAGTTATTTTTATACTACTTTGACCATGGTATAAATTTACCATTATATATTTGGTCAATGGTAATTTATTTTTCTAGGACAATTTTTTTTCCATGTTAACTTTCTAGGATATCATACATAATATCCTATATCCTTGCTGGTTAAAGAGGATTGAATGTAAAATAAATTTATGGAAACATTCTCAGACCTCAATGGTTCACATCCAGGCGGCATCGTGGTCTTTTCTCTTCTCACTTCTCCCGTTCCAAATAATATTTCTTATTTCTTCATTCCTTTCTCTTTAAAAAAGTTAGCTGCACACTACATAGAACGGTCAGGGAGCTTGCAGAACAGCATTTGGCTTCAGAAGCATGCGTCCTCGTGTATTTAGGTCCAAACAGAAGCAGTATGGATGTGATATTTATGATTACTTCTATGATTAGAAGGCGACTGGACCCTTTCAAGGTCACAATGAACTTTGAACTACAATCCCAGACATTTTTTGTTTCGACCTTTTACTCTTTTTTTATTTCATAGAATGAAATGATGAAATTCTACGAGAAAAGGTATAAAAAGAAAAATGAAAAAACTGACAATACAAACACACGGTTTTACCCCACCCGCTCCCATAAAATTCCACCGCTACAGAACGCTGACTTTGGCCATCAAGCAGGAGTTAGTTTCTTCGATTGTTGTGCTTACATGAGATACCAGAAGACAGCACAGGAAATTTCTAAAATATACAAGAAATATTTTCTGATTGGGAACAGTTCAAAAGTCGAATGAGTATAGCGCTGAATGGAATCGAACCATTGACCTTTGAGATGGTAGAAATACGCTCTAGCCCCTAGGTCACAGAGACTTTATTTGATCGTGTGGATTAGCGCATGAGACGATCTCCATAAAGGTAATTGTCGTAGTTCTAAGCAATGAACCTACCTTTGGTGCGTATATTGGAGCCAACTGATAATTGGTTAGTAGTTATGCTATGGCGGTAATGGCGCAGGGACCTCATCGGTTGGGGGCTCAGGTGTGAGCTCTATCAGGGACAAAAATCCGTGCAGTAAGCTTTTTGTGGTGAGCTTTGAAGGTGAGCGCCACCTATGTGAAACTAGTTGAAATTCGCTGTAGTGTGGCTTGTGTATGCTTTCAGCTATAGAGGATGAGGAGGAGGAAATGGTGGAAGAGCAATAGGAGGAGATCTGCCTGCCCTACCTAGTCTGCCTGGTCTGCCTATCTGGTCTGCCTGGCCTGCCTGTTCTGTCTGGTCTAACTGGTCTGATCTGACTGGCCCATCCAAGAATTGGAACCTAGATCAAATTCCTCCACAAGATCTCACCCAAGACTCCCCTGCATGAGAACCCACCCAAGGCACACTACAGGAAAGTTCATCTAGTTTCACACAGGTGGCGCTCAACTCCAAAGCCCACAACACAGGTTCTTGTCCCGGATAAGGCTCACACCCGAGCCCACAACCGATGACGTCACTGCGTCAGTACCGCCATAGCATAACTACTTTGGTTCTTACTTCTTTGACGATAAAGCTGGTGACGCCCCGTTCCCATTCATGATATTTCCTGAAATTAAGTTATCTTTGACTTTTCTTGCCAAAATTTGAAAATGTTATTTTCTACAGAACTCTTGAGGACCAACACGTGAAAATATCGCGTTTTTACTTTAAAATCCAATGATAGAAATGTTTACATGAATTACCCTAAAGAACAAATTTAACAATAGCAAATTAAGATGAAGAATAAGAATTGACTTAAGGTAAAGACAAAACTTGTAAAGGGCCTATAGTCATCAATACTGAAATAAACTACGCTAATATCTTCGATGGAAATCGAAAATCATCGAAATAAATACTGAAGCACTTAAAAGTTGTTTGAAAGTTAAAATTAATCCATTATCAACAGTACAATCTTAAAAATTGATTAAACAAAAAAAATCACTAAAAGGATGCTGCAACCATACTAGCAAAAAAAAAGAAAGACATCAACAAACACTTTAAAAATCCTGGTACCATTTTCTTAATTTCATCCATTAAAAGCAATCACCAGAAATTCCCCCTCCCCCCACTCCAGCTGAAAAGTACTTTTAAGGAAAAATCAACCTCCAAAGGACCTTTATCCTTCGCTAAATTGGATAAATGTCTCCACTTACACCCAACAGATTAGTGTTGATTTTAAGATGACTGGTAAAAGTGAAAATCTCCTTCGTTGCCGGTGACGGAAGAGGTCCTTTCGAAAAATACACACCAGCTTCTAACAATGGGGTGTGGTGTGTTGGTGAATTTTATTCCGAACAAAATAGCTTCAAATTAAATGGGACGTTGCAAGCTTTTAAGGACAATTGCTGCTGTCAGATGTAATTTATTGTTAATGGCTAAGGGATGATCGTGTGTACCCAACAAATTCATGTGAATTGTCATCGCTCGAAGGCGCATACACAGACCTATACAATTTTTATTTTGTATTGCCATTTGAGAATTGGTTTTAAAAGGATGTTTTTTTGTTAACATTTGTTTTGGAAATTGTGTTTTTGTACTTCTTTTTAAACCCCGACAATACTAAAAATTATCGGATACTCCTCTCATTCTTTCTCTATGAGCCCGATACAAATTACCATGACAACTTCATTTTCATCCAGGAGGACAGCAATAACTGAAACAACATATAAAAAGCCGTTGCTGATAATGAAGCGACAGGATGTCAATTAGGAAATCCCTTGAGGGCAAAAATTTATTTTTACTTCCTTCCAGGACATCATGTCAGGCCATTGGTTTGTGCTGCCCCACGAGATAATCGAAAGTTGTATACGTGACAAGGATGAGAAAACCAATTCAAACTAGCAAAGCAATCAGTACCATTCCATCCACAAAATTTTTTTTATTGATTAATTCCTGATTATCCTTAAAGTATAAGTAAAAAAATTTAATAAAGGTTAAATTTTAAAGCAAAAAAAAAATCGTGGTTAACCTTATCCACAAAAAAAAGTGATTGCCGTAAACCTATAAAGTGCAGATTTGCCATTAACTTTATTTATTTTTTTGTGTGAGTGTGTGTGATATTCTCTGACTCCATGTTTTTTACGACTGGTCTTAGGTGGCACCTATTTTGAATTTTAAACCTTCCGGAATGTCCCAGAAGTCATCCTGGGTACCGTAGTATTCAAAACACGTACGAGGTTGCTCATCAACACGCTGTTGAAGATTCTTGTTTTTTTTTGTTTGGCTGGCCTGAAAAGAAGGCAGAACCATTCATGTTTATCCAGGTCCGATGGGGATCAATTTCGGGCAGGATACAAAGCCCCAAACCACATTCTATGTTGTTTTTTTTCATGCAGTTGTCGTGGTAAGGATTGGGGAAGATTGCCTGTTTTATGCTATCATCATCCTGGTCGTGTTGCCTGTCATATCAATCAGACAACTGGGGAAACTCTCATGTTTGGTCGTAGAATGTCAAAATAGGAAGGTTTTTCATCAGTCGTAAAAAAAATCTTTGACGACTACATAAAAAGTGACTATCATGGATAAAGTTTAGATTTTTTTTTTGCTGTTCCGTTGTTGTCCTCCTTAATCTTAGGTCCATCTACTATAAACATTTTTATTGATTTGATGGGGGGTATATGGCCGAACATTGTGGAATAGCCGAAACGTTTCTGGCTGTAAAATATTAAAATGGACTTTCACTTTTATACGTTTTACTATCGCAGGACCTTTCGAGAGATTATGGCTATTTTTAAGATAGATAATTTGCTAAAAACTTGTGGGAAACTATCATAAAAATATATGTTGAACCGATTTTTAAAAATGATAAAAAGAATACGAAAAGAAATATGTTAAAATGTATTACATAAATCGGAAATATTGGGCAAAAAACTAAATTCAAAAACTATTTTCTAAAATAACAGACTGTTTTTCTTTAATAAATAATAATTTATTCAGAAAAGATAATTTCAAAATAAAATTAGATAATATTTATTGGAGTCGTAGCATCACTGTGCACTGGTTATTTACTCTCGGTAATTTTTCTGCATACTTTTAGGAACGTAATTTAATTCTATTTATGTTTGATTTTGCATATTTTTAGGATCAAGTTAATTTCTATTTGATTGATTGATTTTGCATACTTTTATTCTCTATTTTCTTGGTCTATTATTCATAGTTCTTTGGTCAAGCTATTACCTTTGAATACATTTGAATCTCGAAAAATGGTCTCTGAGCTTGAGTTTTTGCTTGTTTTTTATCGCAGACATTTCCTTCTATAATCAGATATTGGGATCAGTTATCCCCGCACTTGGAACGCATATGTAGTAACAGACTGCTCCAACTGAAAGCTGCAGTTTCCACTGTAAGGTCTTAGAGCTTAAATATTACCTAAAGAACTAAAATATCACTTCATAGTAAAATCTCTACCACCATTCATGGACACTTATTGATTAAGACTCAGCTGCAATACTTCCATAAATTCTAGACCAGAAAAAAAAGTGACAAATTGCCATGTCATAGAAACAGGCCACCCCCACTACCCTCACAAATAAAAAAGCACACAAAACCATCCCGACCCACATATGCTCTCATGTATTTAGAAACTCAAGTTTTTGTTTACTTCATATCCTTAAACATAAATTTTCCTTCATATTAATGATGGTAGTTGCGATATTAGTTTTCGGTAAGGAAAAGTTATTGAAAAACTTTTCTACATTACATATGGCGAACGAAAATGACAAAAGATGGCTCAGAATACAAAGAAATGTTAACTCCACTGTTTTCTCTCTTATATGTGATATTATAACACTCAAGGACTAACTGCTGTGAGTATTGTTATTTGTTAAATGTACATTTCGAGATATTTCAGTAAATCTGAAAACACAATGAAACTTTGTAGTTTTGCAAAGAAAAAAAAAACAAAACAATAAACTGAAAAACAGAAAAACAAAATAGCATGAAAGGGTTTTTAATATCCTGGAGAGGATCCACTTGTAACTTCATATTTTTGTGTTTGTATGTGAGCATAACAGAGGCGCCAGCCAGTCAGACTTTAGTGAATACACAAACGATTCTTTTTTAAGGATGTTGAGGGAATGATATAAGCCGCCTCTTTATTATGAAAATGTAGCAGGCTGCTTTTAAACATTATTACTACCCATCTGCACATATATGATGGAAGTTTGAAGAGAGTTTTAAGATTTTTTACAATGTAAATTGGGTTACAGGAAATTGGGGTATATAAAACAGCAGACGTTGCTTAGATGTAGATTGTAGAAAAGCCATGAGGAAATAGATCCAATGACGGCGTTGGTATTGGCAGTTATCAATACGTTTTCTTGGCAGTTTTACCACAATAATCATTGAAACTTTTTATTATGGCATCAATACATGTTAAAATGACAAGTTTTCTTTAAAGTTAAAGATGCATTAACGTTTCTGGGTTATAAGGTAATTGGCTACCTTTTGAGCTGACCTTAATATGACAAATCATAGCAGGCACGTTACCAATGATTACTTCACTACGAACCATTAGCTATAATGGCCAGAATTTTCCTAGAATTTTGACAGTTTTTCGAAAGAATCTAGAATATGTAACGCGAAAAACCACAGAAGGTTCAACTTAATGTAGCAATTTCAAGCCATGCAGTAACCATTGACAAAACCGTCCGAAGACCGTAGAGAATTACTAACTGATCCTAATGGAAGAAAGACATGGCAGTGGTTAGATAGAAGGAATAGACCCAGCTCAGGTCTAGGATGTGTTTGGGGCGTCTTGTGTTCTCCCAAAACAATAAAGTCCATAGGGATCTCCAGCGAAACAGGAGCCTCCGAAAATTGAAATAAAAGAGCCCCAAGACCCATCCTACTGGGCTTAATAACAAGTATAGTAACCCTTATAAGATAACTCGCTTAGATCCGGTGTTCACCCAGCGGATGGTACTCCTCCTGCTTGTTGCTTTAAAAGCTTTTACTTCACAGCTTTTGTTTAAACTTGAAATGCTTTTGTTTAAGCTTGAAAAGGTTCTCTTTAAGCTTTAAAAGCTTTTATTTAAGCTTGAAAAGCTTTTGTTTAAGCTTTTGTTTAACTTGTAAAAGCTTTTATTTAAGCTTTTGTTTAACTTGTAAAAGCTTTTATTTAAGCTTTCAAAGCTTTTACTTAAGCTTTTGTTTAACTTGTAAAAGCTTTTATTTAAGCTTTAAAGCTTTTGTTCAAAGTTAACCAGAATGGTAAAAGAAAGTCAAAAAAATTGACTAGAGGTGGTTGATGATAGATCAAAGTTAGAGAGATCGGCTCAAGAAGGTGTTGATTGTTTGCTGATACAATGCCAGCAGCCTGCAACATAGAGCACTTAAGCTGGACTCGTACAAAAGGCATGCATATATAATGGCAATATACATGGAGACTAGAGCTCAGAGGTAAGTAAGCCTTCTTGTACTGTCTACGGTTCTATCAAGAGTTCAATAACGGAAAGATATTAAAGAAAAGAAAGCTCCATCCGCTCCCATCCATCATATATCAACTGAAGGTTTACTTCGTCGATCAAACAGAATATCAAGAAGACATACGTGCTAACAGGCGATGGCAGAAGTGATTGTAGGGAGTTGCTTTAAAGAGTGAGGGGTTGGAGAAGTAGAAAGTCGAAGGATTATGGCGCGCTGCTTGGAATCGATCCACGTACTTCTGGGTGGCAATTAGGCAGCTTAAAAAAAAAAAGCTTAGGAATTACCCCTGGAACTACCATGGGTGGTTGGAACACGCTAGAAATTTCAATTATCTCAAAAACAAAATCACCTTAAATAAAATGAAACACTCACCCAATAACAACTCTTTTCAATATCCAACAACATTGTTAGCCATCATAAAAATATTTTATTTTGTTAAAAAAAATTTACTTATTAACACCAAAACCTATGAAATTTCATGTTACCATAAATCTGGTATGATAGCCATGAATAATTAACACAAGCTTGTGAAAATTTATGACGATCTAGACTAATTTCATGAGGCAGGTTTATGAATATACGCCATAATATCCAAAGGTAATAATACACATAATGCCACATTATTACTAGCAATGAAAATTTTTGATTAATGCGCCATGATAGCTGATTTTAAGCGGCGATAAAACTAGATGTTAGCACGTTTCATATTTTATAACCGAAGCATGTTTGCAAACTAATTTTTATAGAAAGAGTGAAAATTTTAATTCTATCATCGTAGTCCTACTTACGAAGCCATGGGGGGCGGACTCACTATCAATATCTCTTAAAGTGGAAAAAAACGATTTTCTTGGTCTATTTTTATCCTTTTGTTGAAGAATGTTGAAGGAAGAACCAGGAATATGAATAAATTGAAGCAATAAAAATGACTGCTTTCTCCTATATATGAAAAATTGATATAAGGACGCACCACTCTGATCTTTGTTTACGGCAGGATTTTCTTTTTGATTTATTTTGAAATTTTATTGCGGTTTTATATATTAACACCACTTTCTCTGCAATCACCCAAGCTGCAGCGCCATAATAAGGAACAGGTGAAGAGCCTGTCAGCAAAATTTTATTGTTTCTAGAATCATTAGATATCACAAATAGAAACTACGTATAATTTTTGTGATTCCTTGTAATTCGCCACTCAATTAGCTCATTTACGAACAGATAATCATGTTTTAGGTCTCAACTACATATTTTAGGTCTTCCAAGAAAAATTAAAAAAAAATACAATTTTATACCAACTTGTCCAGCATATTCAGGGGCGGATCCAGGATTTCTTTCTGGGGGGGGGCACAAGGGGAACGTGTTTTAATTTTTGGGATTAACAAAAACATACAACATTAAAAGAAATATATTTGTTTTTAATATTAAGGTTTAGTAAAAACATTATCTATATTTGCTAAAAGCAGTTTTCTTTTGTGTTTCCTGCTGAAAATGTCCAATACATCATTAGGGTTCATTTTTAACGCAATGTCTTGATGGATATGCATTAAGGCTAGACCATTTATACGTTCTTCTGGGACTTCAAATCTCCAAATTACACTAACAACATAACGTGACTTCAGAGATTTGAAGTCCTATTGAGAGGAAATTTTGAGAGCCAAATTTTCGACAGCATGGCTTGTAAATATAGAAGGCTTTGCTTTTTTCCCATCTGAATTCTATCTGAATCAAATTTTGAGCGTAATCAGTGTTGTGAGCAGAAATCACATATTTTGCAACACTGTAGGTACCCTCAATTCTTTTGTTTTTTTAATTTTATTCATCTAATTTGATTTGACCTTAGTAGGATTAGGATTCCACAGTACACAAAACACAACGAACGCAATTATAGTGAGACCATAATCAAATTGTTCTTTGTAAATTTATGACAGTCTGGGGGGGGGCACGTGCCCCCGTGCCCCCCCCCTAAATCCGCCTATGAGCATATTAATTACTTAATTCCGTTTAACATCCATCTATGTCAAATGAAACTCACAAAAACAACACCAAAGACCCAACGAAAAAAGGATATCCCTAAAATAAATAGACCGAACAAAATAATTCTCATTCAATATTTTCTAAGAATGAAATTCTTCTAAGAAATGTAATCCCTAAAACCAATGTTCAACGTTCAAAGCCAAACTTGAGAGAAGGGTTGGCAGTTGGCATCATATTGACATCATTCTACCGCATATTTGCCGCAGTATTTGCTTTTGAAGGATCTCTTGAATTTCCATTAGAACGTCAAGTGTTGGAGCAGGTGTACCCCTTGTGCCCTTGTTAAAAGCGAATCCCTTTAATATCAAGAAAAAAAATGGAGAATTTAAATTTCTTTTTTTTTTATATGAACAAAAATTTAACCTTTAGGAAATTAAATAATATTTTTTTGTGAAGAAATAAAAAAAAGGATCCAGAATAAAGCGACGTTTTTTAATCCTCCTGATTTAAATTATCTCGGACTCTACAAGTGCTTCTTCCAAAAAAAAAAAAATTACGTTATATCCTTGCAATCCCAGAATTTGAGAGATTTTCAAGTGAATTCTCTTTCATTCGCCCTGTATTACTTTACGATGTTAAAATTGCATTTTCATGGCTTTAAATACTGTGTGCATGTTTGCACAGATATATAGAGCGATACGGGTGTGTGTGTGTGAATAGAGTGGAGGCTCAAGTTAGAATGGATTAAATTTTGCTGAAGGACCAAGGCAGGAAGCTCTAACGTATATATCTGGGTGCTAAAATATAGTAGAGTTCTCTCTTTTATGGCAAGAATTTCCTGCCAGCAAGCTCAAGTGCAATTTAAATACAGGACCTGCAATCAGTGGGTGAGTTTATCTAATGGAAATCTTAATTATAACGTTTTTGCGGACTTGTTCCCATTTTCATAACATTTTTGGAATATTTCCAACTATTTTGAGGTTTGGCAGAAGCGCGTTCGGTTCTCTTGGCAAAATTATATGCCAAATATTCTATTAACTAATGGATGAACTAATTTTTTTTTTGTTTTATTAGAATACATAACAAGGATTCTTGAATATTTTTATAGTATCGTAGTTGGTGTTACGAGTAGCAATCATCGTGCATGTCAGATAATTTTTCGAGTGGTTGAATTTTCTGTAAAATATGCAATTCTCCGTCGCTATAAAAATATTAATTTTGAAATTGCTCTACTTCCAGTTGTATCCGTTCGGGTCTTATAGTCCGGGGAAATTAGCATTTAAAGGAGACAAAATTCGGAAATGGCTGAAAATTGGACCACAGCTTCCTGGGGACTTTTTAAGAAAACAATTTCGGAATCACAAAAAAAACAAAATGGCCGCCGGAAATATAGCGGTTTTCCGGTGTTTTCTTTGTATTTCGGTTTCTATAGGTCGTACAATCCCGTACAAAGGCCCTAAATGTTGATAATGAAATTCTCTACAATTTTTGTTCTTACAAAGATGTTGAACTGATTAACCCTTTCAAAGTTATTCAAGGTCAAAGTTTCCAAAAATCACTTTTTGGCAAAAACAACACTCAAAAGCTGGTTTTTTCGAAAAAATTTTTTGATCAGTCAATACGAAAGTTGCCTACAAAAAAGCCTTTTGTCATTTTTACGAAAACTTAACCCTTTCGAAGTTATTCAAGGTCAAATTTTACAAAAATCCCTTTTCGGCCAAAAAATCACTGCTATTGATTTTTGCAAAATTGTTCGAAAAGTTTTCGAAAAAATGGCAAGGGTGTCATTAGGGTAGGCAATAATCTTTTGTATAAATAGAACAAAAAAAATTTCTCAATAATCAGTTTTTGAGTAATTTTTTGACCAAAAACCGATTTTTTGAAACTTTGACCTTGAATAACTTCGAAAGAGTTAAGTTTTCGAAAATATGATAAAAGGCTTTTTTGTAGGCAATAAGCTTTCGTATTGACTGATCAAAATTTTTTTTAGAAAAAACCAGCTTTTGAGTGATGTTTTCGCCAAAAAGTGATTTTTGGAAACTTTGACCTTGAATAACTTTGAAAGCGTTAATCGGGTCAACATCTTTGTAAGAACAAAAGTTGTAGATAATTTCATTGTCAACATTTACAGGATTGTACGACCTATAGAAACCGAGATACAAGGAAAACGCCGGAAAACCGCTATATTTCCGGCGGCCATTTTGTTTTTTTTGTGATTCCGAAATTGTTTTCTTAAAAAGTCCCAAGGAAGCTGTGGTCCAATTTTCAGCCATTTCCGAATTTTGTCTCCTTTCGTGCGTTTTTTTTGCTAATTTCCCCGGACTATTAAGACTTCCATGAAAAACATCCAAACGATTCTAGTTTTGGCCAATATTTTTATTTCTGACACATCTTTCGTCTTATGTGTAATTCCTAATTTTTCTAAGCCAATATTTTTCCTGGACTCAATGGGCCTATTCACACAGTGCATATTCATGGCGCCTAAAACCGGTTTTATAGATGAGAGAGGGAAGGGAGCGGAAGAACTTAACGAAACATTTTTCATGCAAAACCAAACGCGTGAAAACTAGCACACATATAAAAAGTTACTTCTATCTCTTGCATTCTTTAGCTCTGTTTTTCTCTAACAAGTAAATTTCATCTGCAATACATTTGTTCCTGTATAGCATTCAAATTTGCAAAACGTAATTACCTCTCGTGTGAATTCCGAGGAGTTGAATAAAACCGGTTTTACTCACCACACTTATGTCAACGTGTGAATATGCCCAATGGATTCCTCTCCAGGTCTTGCCTTATGTCATCTCCGCGAAGTATTATCAATCCCTTTCCATTTTCTTATCTTCATTCCACTGCTGTTATTTATTCTCCAAATTACAAAGATTCTTGTTGATAATCGCCTATCATCAGGGGCGGCGGAACATAATCATTGTGGGTGGGGATCACACAGGGGTGGGGTGATAACCGTTAAAATGAAAAAAGTGATTATGTCAATTTATTTACCAGTTGGGAGGGGGGGTTAAAGATAATGCCCCTCTGCCACATATGGACCGCGTGGCCCACAAGGGCATCTAAGGATTTGCTTCATTCGCGCCTCGTCGTAAGGAATGCCCCATTTCGCCCCCTTGATGAAAAATCATTGCTACCCGATTCCGAGTGTGAAAAAGAGGCCAAAAATGTGAGAATTTCGGAGTAGATATGTGAGTAATAACCACTGTCGAAAGCTTTATATTTTTGCGGTCCCCCAACTAAGTACTAATCACGTCCAATGCTGCTTGACCTATATGATCGAACCAAAACCGGTCTATGGAGTATGCTGAAGTATGGAGTATGAGTGAAACTAAAGCTTAAGATTATTACTACATTCAAGGCTTTTTAAAAAATTTTCTGAATACGTAAGGCAGATGTTTAGGTTGCCCCATTTCATTTGTAATGAGCCTTGGATCAATAATTGAATCCATCCTTTAACGTTCAAGTAGGTATTGGGGTGGTTGGGCATGTGAAAATATTTTGCACCGTGTAAGCTAGGTTATGACCTTGAAAACTGGATCAAGCTCATAAATCATGTTTTTATTTTAATAATTTGTCTTCTCACTAATATTAAAAAATTTATCGGGTGGCGGCACGAATGCACTTGACGTGTGTATACTTGTCTACATCTGGAGACAATTTAATTTATTGGAAAGTAACTTTAAAAAATTTGGCTCTCAATAGAAATTTCAATGGTTGTGCTGGTGGTACAAAGAATAACACTTATGACTTCCCTGTAGGCACCTCAGTAACTAGAACTTTCTTTATATCGTTTGAAAGACGTTCTAGGAGTGTTGATTGCATTCCCTGCATATCGTAGTATTTTCTGGATTCTCAGAAGTTGTTCTTTTAAACTGTCGCTGCAGTCCTATTTCATTTTGGGAACTATAATATTTCATTTTGGATACGTCTAGTCTTTTTTGAAGAATCAATCTTTTACCGAATTTCTCCTGTAACCAGAACATAGTGGTCTGTGTCAATATCTGCACCCACTCCTATTGAAATTGATTAAAAATGATTCCAGCAAAAATCCTCCAACAAATTACAACCTCCCAAAACTTGAAATTCATCCTAAAGTAATCATCAAGGATTAAGTGCAGCTTTTTAATGATATAGAAGAACATTTATCATTGCACCAACTTCAAACAGCCAATATGTCCACTATACTTTTTTCCTCCTGTTATTCCCAAAAGTGGAGGTGTAATTTCCTGGCTGCTGGTGTAAAATGTGTTGACAATGCAGCTGAAATAGGGATGGTTTTTGGTGGGTAGAAGGAGTTCGGGTAAAATAATGCTCCACTTTGGCTGCAATCCAGGAAGTTGAAGTGTAATTAAAAGTTTTGTCGAAACTAAAGGAAGTATGGATGAGAAATTTAAGTGTGGAAAATTAAAGGAATTGTTTCGTGATACTGAAGTGTAGATTCGTTCGCTTTTTCGCTTTAAACTGAGATAAAATATTTATAGGAAAGGGATTAATGATATTTTTTCTGGAAAATGCATTTCGTGAAGTTAGTCGAGTGGTAAAATTAGTTGGATGAAGGCAAGTGGGTAGTCTGATGTTGATATCGATCGTTTAGAAAATACTTCATACTTCAAGCTATATTTTGTTGTTGTGATACCTTTAGATGAGTATTTTGATCTTTAGACCCTTTGGATGAAGTTAACCAGATATCGGATTGAATGGCAAATAGAAGAGAACTTGTTAAATATACTATCAACCTTTTTGGATAGCTTTTATTTGACACATAAAACCATCTTAAAAACACCTTATTAAAGTCACAAATCACAAATTCACACCTAACTCAAAACACATCTCCCAAAAACATACACAAAAAACAATTATTTAAACATTAAAGCCTCTCAGCAGCTGTTGCTTTAATCAAAGAAAATTTTTGGCAACAATTAAATTACAGCCAACAGTTGAGGCGACATAGTGCAAAAGTACGAGAATAAAGGGGGAAAGATAAGGTAAACATCCTTGCTGTTCATATAGCTGTGTACGTGTCGGTATATGTAGGCCCAAAAAGATAGATGGATAGAAAGATATCACAAAGTATTTAGCCCCGCCCTTCTGTCATTAATTCCATCTGACAAGATGTCAATTTTCGTTATAATTAGATATGACATTTGGGCAACACACAAGGAAACAATAATGGGGATAAATTGGGAGCAAAAGCTCCTTGAGGGTTGGAACTTTCATTAATTTAATAAGAGATTTAATTAGAGTCTTTACAACTAGATTTTGCATAGTTTTTTTTTCTATAGTCATATTTACACCATATAAGTTTTGATTTGGTACACGAGAAACCCGAAAAAGATCAAACAAAGTATGTTCCAGAATGTAATCGATGTATATATGTGAAACTTTCCCAAATAGTAACACTTGACTTGATCTAGTAACCTCTCAGCTCTGCTGCCTCACAAGCAGCCTCTTCATTTATATGTGAAACAAAAGCAATTAAGAAAATCGAAAACGCTACCCATAGTTACCTCAAATAGAGCAATATCAGCTTTCATTAATTATGTTGAACATTCATGTCTACAGCAAATAGCATTGGGTCCATCCCGGATTCTGTTCAGGGATCCCCCATTATCTGCCAAATAAGCGTATCGCTACTATACACCCGCACATATACGGCTGGGTTGATACCCGCCCGCCTTATTACGAGGCTCCATCTAGTTTAAAATTCACGTTCGACCCTTCTTTTGTTCACTCATGGCTAAGGGATGTATATCTACAGTGCTCCTTGGTTATCTAGAAAAGGTATTCACGTTTTGTGCCACCACGATTGAGGATATTAAATTTTTGGGTATAGTTGGCCTTATTTGTGACCAAAAGTACGACAACTTATAGCGCTGAAGATTTCTATGGGCTGTGTGAGAATTTCCATGAAAAAGGGTATTTGAATATTTTCTTTTGGTTCCTGGGTCTTGTTCTAAGGGTTGTTAATCACTATTTTAATTAAAAATTATTCGTTTTAGAAAGAGTTTAAGAGAGAGTAATCTGGTGGGAGAAAACCATGACTATAACACTATTTTATAAATTATATCTTTTAATCCACTAAAAAACACAAATCAAGATTTAAGGACTATCCTTGGATATAGATTAAGGACTACCATTCCAAGAGTGAAGAGTTTCATGCATCCGTGGAGATATTTTTACATCGGCTTTCAACTATATTTTTTAACATTGCGTGTCCGCAGATGGGAGTATTCCTTTTAATGCTACTTTAAAAGCGTTTTAGAAGCAGTAAAAAAGCTTTTCAATAGAGAAAAGCTTTTATGTTTGTAGAACTTTTGCAATTGCCTTTTCCTTTCCAAAAGCGAGTGTCATTTTACCAAAGTGGTCCCTCAACTAAGTACTAACAACATCCACTGCTGCTTGACCTTCGCAATCGAACGAGAACCGGTCTATTGAGTATGCTAATGGCACTTTTTATGGTCACCAAGATAATTCCACGTTTTCTTCGCTCTTTACAATTTCTTAAAGCTCCAACTCTGCTTCCTTAGGAGTACATTGACACCTCAAATTTCTGAGTGAGCGTTTGAAGAAAAAATGTCACAATACAAACATAATATCACATAGCTACACAAAAATCTCCTTTCCTCGCAATGCTCATACACCTTGAATATTCAGTAAACTTTTAGAAAAGCTTTTGCGTATGGATGTTTACATCTGCGTATATTATCAGAAGTTTCACTATGGAGTCAACACCGAATTCAATGCTTCAAAAATCGCTAGATTGTTGAGTTGTAGAAACGATTAAACCTGTAGGCTACTGCAAAATGGTACTTGCATCGGCATTAGGCTTGGGTTTAAGGCATACTATTACTATGGTCGAGTATTGAATAGACTGTTTACTCAATCCAAATATATTTTCACTGAATCACTATTATTGTTTCTTAAAAGCCCTATCTTTCTTTTTTTATTACATTATAATTCTTATATTTGCAGAGATTGAAAGGGTGTTAACACAGTTTTTTTTCTTAACAATACATGCTGATTTACCCAAAACTTCAGATTTCTCGACGACTTTTACCCTAACCGTATATATTAAAAGTTCACCTTTCAAATTTATTTTTTTTGTATACATTTTCAACAATAAAATCAAATATACTACCTACAATCCCCCCTATGTTTTTCCATAGTAATACAGCATTATGCAAACTCTATATTACATAGACACCTGCTGCAGCATTTACCCGCAAAATTCAAGCTCATAAAACCAAAAAAGAAAAACAAATTGATTTCATGAATAGTTCCTTATATTTTTCGTTTGCTTAGATTTTCATTGTTTTTAAGTCAAGTCACGTAAGCCTCCACAACCACCACGTCTTGTTACATCGAACATTGAACTCAAAAAAAAAAAAACGAGAAAGTGAAAATAAATTTCCTTTCAAAAAAAAAAAATAAAATAAAAAAGGGGTTGTCTTGACAACGTCTCGTTTTATTAGAATGAAAAAAGGCTTTTACTCTCGCATGTGCATACATACGACTTCTTAAGGTAAACAGATTGGATTTTAATAAAGACTAGCAAAGGGTAGTCTAACATCAAAATTTCAACCCACCAAAAAAAATGTTTGATCATTTTGAAATATAAATAAAAATTTACCCTAAATGTATGCAAAGTTAAATATAAATAAAAGATTGTTTTTTAAATGCACCTAAAAGTATGCAGAAATAAATAACCAACCCACAGAGACGCTACGTCGTTAATAAATAAAATTACAAAAAATTTCATTTGATATGAAAAAAAAACTTTTTAAATTTTTACATTGAAACAAACAAATAACTAATTCCATTTCTGGTAATATTTTCATATATACTAGAATACATGTTTTTTGTGTAATATAAAGAAAGAGAGAGACAAACTAGGGGAAATATTCACCCTTTAGTAAACAAGCATCCTTTTTTGAGTGCCTCTTTTAAGGTTGTATCCATCCATGTTTCACCCGCCGCCCGTGTGACAAAGTGGCGCCCAGGACAAGAACTCTTGTAAATTTTCTGTCTGAGTTAAAGAACATTTAGCGTGAATGAAAAACAGAATTTTGTTTGCTGAATGCAACCATGAACAAATATTGGTGGTTTTATGGTATAAGTGGTGAACTTTTGAAGTAGCTTGTTTTTGTTAGGTAAAATTGATTTGATTTTACTTTAAAAGGTTAAAGTATTATGTTAAGTCTGGTTTCATTTATAGGTAGAAAGAAGTCTATACAGTTTAGAAATTGAATTTCAGGATTAGATTAGTTGTACTACATGATTGACTAGACAAAATATCCACGATATTTTCTTAATGTTTATTTACCAAAAAGATAATTTCGTAGTCTATCTACTTTTGTCCAGTGAGAGATCATAAAGCTTCATTGGGATAATATGGACTTCAATTATCACATCAACAAAATTTTTAATTTTCACTTCTCAAAACTACTCTTTTTACAACGAACTGAATTTTTAATTTCACTTCAAAGTCTGAAATCTCCCTAAACAATTCACGTGTACAAAATTCCCCATTTTCAGCGCTAAAAATTTCTGGTTTCAAAATTATCTTCAAAAAGGCATTAACAAACCCCACCCGGCATACCCCCCATCAAAAAAAAATTAGTCTGGAAAGTTTGAACATGATTTTACGTAATTACACCCCCTAGAAAAAGAGAGGTGGTATCATATCCATGTTTCCTCGTATGCGCTTAGACACGTTACAATTTCAACATTGTAGGTATAACTTTCTAGGGCAGTCAACCATTGAAGGTAATTTCATAATTACTCCCTTGAGCACCTTAAACAAAAAGATACAGGTTTTACACATTACCATTCTCACACGAAGGCTAGAGAGATACGTGCAACAAAAGGAAAAAGGTATTTTTGTTTCAAAATCTCTCATATATGTGCGGTGGTTACAGGTACACCGACCATTAATCCTGGTAAATAAATGTGATTAGGATATGTCTGATGATGTCCCTTATTAGTAGGTGGAGTATTGTGTTGAAATTAATAGAAGTGATTTGGGTGTTATTAGTTTATAATTGGAATAGTGATAATCACTAGGGTCAGACTTTCAACATACTTGACACCTTTGACACTAAAATTTATTATAAGTATATGAATGAAATTATTTCACGTCATAACCCGTATACATGACATTTTCGTATTTCATTGAAATAAATAACTCAAACTCGCTTCAATAAATCTTCAATGTTGCTCTGTTTTTCAGATTATATTCCTTCCCCTATTTTTAGCGAAAATGATAGCCTTGGGACAGCGGAACACTTGCATTACCGAAAATAATTCACTCCCAGCTCTTTTCATTCTACTTCATTCAATTTCACTACCCTGTGTGTATTTTGTGCCCTGGATCCAAACCCCCCCTCTGGAAATACGAAAAATGCAAGGAGGAAAATTCCTTCACTTTTCCTCTCTACGTACGCAATTTTATTACCAAATTACGAAACTGAATTCCTTTCAAATTGGGGGCAAAAGTCTAGTCGTCGTGTCGTAGTGGAGTTTTGTTATATTCTGGGATCGTAAAACAACGTTCCATAAATATTTCATAGTATCACAAATGAAACCTGACTAAATATATACAATAGGGTATAACCGAGCTAAGGTATGAGTGCGGGGGGATGAAAGGCGGATGGTGTACCATAACTCAAGAAGGATGTTAAAGTTAATGGAGTCGGCAGTCTAAACGTTACGAATGTGAGTAAATGGAGCTGAAGGGAATTTCATTTTTTTTTTCACTGTTTTAGTTCTGCTTTTGGATGTTTTAATAAGAATTTTTGGTATTATTATTTTATATCAACAAAATCAAGACGATTTTTGTTATTTTTAGTTGTTTTGGTGATAAATAAACTTTTACACCTTTATCTTTCGCAGTCAGTACTTTCGAACGCATGTCTGTCTCCAGGAGTTCAAACGCAGGTCTCCCGCCATCTCCCCGAACATCCTTCTGAGTCCTTAATACCTTAAACCTTCTCTATTCCGCGAATTCAGTTTATTACTAAACATTGCACCAAAACTAGACTGGACGGACTGGTAGGCTGACCGCGGTAGTGTAGACTCTAGGGGCTAAGGTGCCAGACTACCATCCCCGAGGTACGTGGTTCGAACCCACTCCGTTTGTTTGTTTGTAAAAATTCATGTTAATCTGGCGTGAATGTGGTGGAGTATTTCATTTCTAAGTAAAAATCAGACTCGCCCATTCTTAGCCTGAAACAGGCACGCACAACATCAAAACGCCTGCATACCACCCGAAACAGGTACGGTAAGTCTAAGTAAAAATATTTCTCGCCCGCCTTTAGCACGAGACAGGTAAGGTATGCCTGAGTTAAAATAAGACTCGCCCTTTCTAAGCATGAAACAGGCACGGTACGCCAGAGTAAAAATAGTGACCATTAATCATACTCAGTAGGCCGGTTCTCTTTCGATTATGCTGGTCAAGCAGCATTGGACGTGGTTAGTACTTAGTTGGGGGACCCTTGGTAAAACGGCACTTGGTTTTGGAATGGTCGATTACGAATACATTCATATCTGTAACAGTGGTGCGGATTACCTCTGGCGGGCGCATTTTTAGATTTTCATGCCAGTAGGCGCATTTGTTCCCTCCTGTGCTAGTTGCGGGCGCTTTTATGCTTTTCAAAAAATTGACCAACTAAATTATTTGTACTCGAATGTAAGCTACTACATAATCGTATGTACGTATTTTTAATCTGTCGAAGCCCAAAATCGAGCAATGTATACGCTAAGGACAGTTCCCAGAAATATCAAAAAAAGTACTCATTGATTAATTTTCTTTCGATCCTATTTATGAGTATTTAATCCAGTGCTCTTCACCGATTCCGTATCCCTACCCACACCTGCCTTGTAACCATTAGTATAGCATTCCAGTTTACCCTGGGGAATGTTATGTTGAAACCAGGATATCTTTACGAGTGACCTAATAAGTTCTCTCCGATTCGCACTAGCGTATGCGGATGACCTGATCATGTACAGAAAGGGGGAAGAAGATTAGAGTAATCCAGACGATCCTGTAACGTGATTTCGAAGACAATCGAACGCTATTGTGATGATTGGAAGCTGAAAATCAATTTTAACAAATGCGAATCGATCCTTTTCCGGACTCCTCTAAACAGAGCTTCTCACGATGTGCGGAAGAACTTGAAAACCCTCAAAATTTCGAACAATGCTGTACAAGCATTAGAAAATAAATTGGAAGTGAAATAACTCGGGCTCTGGCTAGACCAATACTTATACTTCAATAGAAATGTAAGTGCTGCTGTTGCCAATGCAAACAAGGCGTTTCATATGACCAAAAGGCTTCCTTACAGCAGACACCTAAGCCCACGGGTCAAAGTGATCTTCTATCAAGCCTTGGTCAGACCAATTTTAACTTATGGTTGTCCTGTATGGTTCAACATATCCCCTTTTTACATGGAAAAGTTTCGGGTTTTCGAAAGACAATGCTTAAGGGCGTGCCTGAGCTTGTATCGAACACCCGAATCGGGCTTCACAAAATTTCACGCCAACAATATCATTTACGATAATTCATCTGTTAACAGGATCGACAACTTCATAATCAAGTTGATTCGCCGTCACGTTGCAAGAACGACGGAGAGCGACAATCTTCTTATGGTGTAAATACAATTGGGGCGACAACTACAGCGACGAACACAACCACACCGATATTCGCGGCGAAATTCGTCGTGTGAATACAATTAGAGCGAAGCGAAATGATATCAGGTGCAACAATTTTGTTCGTGTTATTACCTGTCAACATTATTTCTGTTTTTTGAGCGGGTATAAAACGTTTTTAATTGGAATTTGCTTGAAAGTAATTTTTTAAGATCTTGAGAGCGGTGCAAAAAATTATTTGTATTCAAAAATTCATTTTTTTATAAAAATAACAACATACACAAAGTAATAATAAATGTAATCTATATTATTATGTTACTTTGTAAAAAAATAAACAAAAACTTAAATAGACAATGCAGGTTTAAATAATGTATATATAAGAATGTATTTTTTTAAAAAAATAACCAAAAAAACACCAATTTTAAAATTTATTACAAAAGGTAAACAAAATTCAAAACTTCAACAAACACAAACAGTCAAGAAAAAGTGTCAAATGTTTTTTTCTCAGTTGGCTAACTTGGAGCGGCGACCACAAATTAGAAAATAGATTGATTTCATTGCGGTGGTTTTTGCCGTAGCTGAGGTTGTGGTCCGAATTATATGCAACTTCATATGAACCAGTGTATTCTTATCGTGTTTGACAGTCGTGGCGAAATTAGTTACGCCGGTCGCCCCAATTGTATTTACACCATTATTCGGGCAGCGAACTCTGGATACCACAAAGCAGCTTGGGAACGCGGATTTATCCCCCAGACGCATTAATTTACCTAGATGCCAAAAAATTGGTCCAGGATGATTCGGGGTTGCCCCTCCTATATCATGGTGCCCCCGCCCAGATAGATTCGCTAGAGTTACTTTAGTAGTAGATTAAAATAAGATAGCTTAAGTTTTATATAAAAATAGATATACACATATAGTACCTAAGTTTTTCAAATTTTTCTTAGGATTAGAAATAATTAATAAATATAAGAATAAAAAATACATAAGTTTTAGTCGAAAGGCATAAGTTAAATTAAGATATAGATTAATTTAGAGTGCATGCTGAGGGCCAGTAAGTTAGATAGATTGGAATAGGTTAGAATAATTAACTTTAAGCTTTTAGTTAAGCTAAATAAATGCTTTTAAAACTGAAACTGAAACCAGGATTGTTTTTCTAATATGTTCACTCAAGAGCGGTTGAATTTAGAGATCTTCGTAGGTATTAAATTCAATATCATTAATGTGTCCGGAATGTCTTCTAAAATATTGAAAATTGTAGATTACCGCGCTGAATACCATCACCCATCACCATCATTCATCGTCTCTACCTCAGAATAGCATAGGTCGCAAATAACTACATAATCCTATTATTTTAAGTGCTTATCAAAATTTTGAAAATATCTTCTACATATTTTCTTAGTTTCTTAAAACTATATTTCCAAGTTGTAAACCCCCGATTCTGAATCATATTCAGCCCAAAATTTATAATGTGAATCGTCATTGTTTTCAAAAGCTCTTTTTGTCTTTCAAACGATTGTGAACGTTCAAAAATATCCGCAACAATTTTTGCAATATGTTGCAGTTTCCCGTAGATATCAATGAATATTAATTGCGCTATATTAAAATTTTATTTAAACAGTTGTTTCATGAGAAATATTTTGTACATCACAAAATTTATCAATGGTAAAAAAAAACCAATTGATGAATATTTGTGCAAATAATAACTGAATTAATACTTGGCACGATCGATTGTTTTCTCAATTTCAAAAGATCAACAAACGAAAAATTTGTACCACCATCAATAGTATAAAAGATTTGCCGAAATACAACTTCGGTATCAGTTCTTGCAGTTTTATCAACATGAAGCTACTCGCAATTGTTTTATTTACTATAATTTATTTTTCCATATCTGAAGGCAGATCGGCATATCATGAGCTAGAAGATGAACTATATCATACCGGTGCACCATTCATTGATCGCAATGTATCAAATTACATTGCCGAAACAACGTTGAAGAAGAACTTCGAATGTAGATACAACCATTTACAGCGAGGAATACAAACATTCAATAAGGATAAAATATCAAAGTCATATTTTGATCAAGTTCTAAAGTACATGAAAAATATCAAAGAAAAAATTAATAAATTATTAGAAATTGCTGATGAAAAATTCAAGAATTATGCTAAAGTCTCCCAGAAGAAAATCTTGGATATGACTGCTGAAGTCAATCGATTCAAAACAAAAATGACAGAAAAAAGCAGAATAAAAAGGATAAGGCTCAAGCCGACAAAATTATAAACGAATATTACGAAGTATCAACCGATACTATTTATAATTGCCACAAGGAGCTCGTTGTTGAAACGAGAAATATTTTCTGGAAAATGAAGAAGATTGTTGATAAGGCTTACATTCATTACGCTTACATATGCAATCTGTCTGTGGATTGTGTTCGATTTGATAATTCAATTGGATGTTCCAAGGATCTTTTACTACAGGACAGCAAAGATTTAATGAATTACGTCGATAATGATGTACGAAAAATTCAGGATTCATTTAGCAGCAGCAGTTTTAATAGTTTGGACGTTTCTAAATGGTTCGTTACAGTACGTGTTGCGATTCATAATAGGAATGTTCGCGTCGAAGAGCAAATTAATCAGATTTTGTAATTTGAGATTTATTTTAATATTATAATTAAAACTGATTTAAAATTGAAATTTATTGTTTTATTAATGAATTTTAAAACAATTTTGAATTTTTTTTTGGAACACTATCAGAAGATAATTAATCATTGCTTTTCTAATCTCTTAAGCGCAGTTGATACAAACGAATGAAAACAACTGGAAACTTTTTATTAAATGCTGATATATAAGTGGTCTAGGACTTTTTTAAAAAATTATCATTAAACATATAACCATACACATATCACTGTATACGTTTCACTGTACCACCCTGTACTTTTCCATTACATTTTTCAGAATCATTGAAGAAAATTTGCCTTGCCCATAGCAATAATATATAGTATATACCAGAGCCTCGAAGTCGAAGATAGTTTGGACTCGGCAAAACACCACAAAACAACAGTTTTCTCCTAAAAGTTTAAAAAAAATCGTGGCATTGATATTTTTGTTTTACTTTGTTAATTGAATAGTGTACTTTAACCTCATGTAAAGTTATCACTTGCCCGGGTGGGGAACCCCCAAAAAACCACCCCCTTAAAAAATTTTGTTTGTGGCTAATACCTCTTAAACGGTAAGTGTTATCATAAAATAGTATTAACAAAGTTTGTAGATTATGCGATTATCTACAAAAAAAGATATTATACATTTTCCCGTACGAATTGCCATTCATGAGATATCGCCGTTTTAAAGATTTAAAATACCCATCTGCGACTTGTATAGGTCATCAGACGTTCAATAAATCCTTTGTTGGACTACGTGGCTAATATTTTCAGGGGTGATTCCTGGATGTATTTGGAGAAAAAAATTGTTCTAGAGAGGTGGGCTAGCCAAACTATACACTAAAATACATGGTGATTACGAAAAAAAATTTATTTTTTTAAAATATACTTAAACTTTAATTACTCCTAGACTAATTATCGTAAAGCAACAAAATTAGGCTCATGTTTTAGGTAAATGTGTATTCTTTAATTTGATATAAAGATCAAAAAGTTGAGTGACTCCTTTAGAAGATATGTAGGTTTAAAAATTCCAATATTCTTCGTTTTTCAGCATTTTGCCCATATTTTAAACTTATACATATATCTTCTAAACGGAGAATCTACAAGCTTTGTTAATACTATTTTATGATAACACTTACCATTTAAGAGGTATTATAGTCAAAAACGTAATTTCTTTAGGGGGTGGTTTTTTGGGGGGTTCCCCCACCCTGGCGAGTGATAACTTTTCATGAGGTTAAAGTACACTATCCAATGAACAAATTAAAACAAAAATATCAGTGTCAGGATTTTTTTTGAACTAAAAAGCTCAATTTACTGGCCTATAGCGAAAACTATGTCTCTCTCTCTCTTTTAACGTAACAAATTGCTAATAACTTCAAAAGTAAAGGCCGTAAGAAAAAAAACGTCCGGACATTATTCATAAGAAATTGTCCAACCTATCCAATTTTGGGAAAAAAAAATTAGTAAACTACGTATTTTTTGGAGAAAAAGATAGTTGAATTTGAAATTTTAGTTAAAAAAACCAAAATTTTGACTTTGTCGACTCATGACTCTAGAAGTTGGTAGGCGGCAAGCTTGACTTTGACTATTTTAGATAGGTGGGAGTATTCTGCGTACACTGATACCTTATTCATGAAAATAGCTCATCGGGTTACAAAAATACAGAGTGATATGTAAACCTCTAACAAAAAAACTTCAAAACGCTCTAGCTGCTAAACAGTTACGATTTACCGCCCCCACCTCTTCCATACGATTTTTTGTTCGTCTATCCAAAACCTATCCACAGCCGGTCGCTTTGTAAACTTAGCGGTATACACCCTGTATATTGGGAAAAAACTACTTTTGAATCTACGTTTTTCGACACTTAAAGCGCCATAACTGGTGCAATATTAGCCCTATGTAAAAAATGATAATAACAAAATTTATAGATAATTGTGTGTTCTATAAGTCTTACAAAAGATTTTTTCATGTAGAATTAACCATTAAAGAAATATAGTGCAAATAAAGTGATATATGAAGTTTGAAGCACTATTTCTCCGTAGATATTGACTTTACACAAAAAAGTTCTAAACAAGAAAGTTAAATCACTTATTTATCTACAAAAAAGATAATATACATTTTTGTTGTAAAATGCATAGTTTTTGAGATAAAGAATTAAACGCGTTGTCCTTCACTATAACCTTAGCGGGATGACGCCATTTTGAATTTAAACTTTAAAAATATATAAAATCATTTGATAAAAAAAATCGCGTGCGGTATTTTTCGCATTTCGAAGGCCTTTTTTTCGACCTATTTATTGGACTAATAAACTTCTTTACTGATGGCTTTAAGCTCGAGGGTCGCGTAGGAGAAGCTTGGCTTTCCCCACAGCTTGGCATTTAAGTCTGCTTCCGACTACCCGATCACTGCAGTGTATACCAAGCCGAGGTTCTAGCCATACGGGAAGCTGTTCTACTACTAATCAACCAGCAAGGCGACAGAAATCGGACTGTCTACATCTTCTCAGATAGTCAGGCGGCTCTGAAAGCCCTGCGTTCTTGCACAAATAGCTCTAGAACTATCTGAATGTCTTAATGAGATGGCTCAGCAGTTCAGGACCCTGCTCGTATGGGTGCCTGGTCACCGAAATATAGAGGGAAATTGTAAAGCTGACGAACTGGCTAGGAAATGCACGACCGCAACTCTCCTTCCAGGAAAGGGAAGGGTTGGTCTGCCTTGGGCCACTTTTAAACTCCGATGCAAACAGCACACAATGCAACAAGCAAAGAAGCATTGGAGGGATCTTAATCCTTAAACCTTAGCAAAAATAACCTGACCTTATTATGATCTCAGGCGGACCACTTCACTACTGAGCCTCGGGAGACAAGACCTCTCAATTATATTGGGAGTGCTGGCCGGACACTGTCTGATAGGGACGCATGAGCAGAAGCTGTAAAATTCCGGACGAGGAGGAAAGTGTACTACATCTCCTCTGTCACTGCCCAGCCTTAAGCAGATGGAAACTAACCACATTTGGTGAGCCCTTTCTAAGCACGCTTGCGGAAGTCTCGAAAATTGGGATTCCGCAACTTTGAAGATTCATTACTTCCCCGAGATGGTTTAGCGAAGAAATGACACTCAGGTTTAAAGTGGGATCACTATGGCATCACAAGGGACCTATCCTTTTGGCCTAAGTGTATGAGCTTAAACAAACAGCTCAGCCATATCTAACCTAAGCTAACCTAAGACCATCTTTTATTTTTACTCAGGAGTCCACCCTGTGGGATTTATTTTAAAAACTTCTTTTTAAAATTATCTTATTTTCTTAAAACTTTATTTTCAAATAGTGAATCCCCGACAAGTAGTGAATCCCCGATGTTGCAGCTTTCAGTATAATTCAATCAATATTATTTGAGATATATTAAAATTATATTTAAACAGTTGTTTCATGAAAAAAAATGTTTTACATCACAAAATTTATCAATCGAAAAGAAGAAAACTGCCATGAGATATTTGCGCAAATAATAACTGAATCAATATTTGGCACGATCGATTTTTTTTCTCAAATTCAAAAGATCAACAAACGAAAAATTTGTGGCACCATCAATAGTATAAAAGACAATTTTGGTATCACGTATTCCAGTCTTATCAAGATGAAGCTACTCGCAGTTGTTTTACTTACTGTAATTTATTTTTCCATATCTGAAGTCAGATCGTATCATTACCTAGATCATCAAGATCATGAAATATACAAGACACCTTTTATTGATCGCAATGTATCAAATTACATTGCCGAAACAGAGTTGAAGAAGAACTTCGAATGTAGATACAACCATGCAAAGCGAGGAATAGAAAGATTCAATAAGGATAAAATAGCAAAGTCATATTTCGATCAAGTTCTAAAGTACATGAAGAATATCAAAGAAAAAGTTGATAAATTATTAGAAATTGCTGATGAAAAATTCAAGAATTTTGCTAAAGTCTCCAAGAAGAAAATCTTGGATATGACTGCTGAAGTCGATTCAATCAAAACAAAAATGGAAGAAAAAAACAAGAATAAAAAGGAACGGACTCAAGTCTACATGGCTATAAGCAAATTTCATTTTAAATCAACCGATAGTATTGATGAATGCTACAAGGCCTTCGTTCGTCAAACGAGAAATATTTTCTGGGAAATGAAGACAATTCTCGATAAGACCTACACTCATTACGCTTACATATGCAATTTGTCTGTGGATTGTGTTCGAGTTGATAATTCAATTGGATGTTCCAAGGATCTCTTACAGGATAGCAAGGATTTAATGAATTATGTCGATAATGATATACAAAAAATTCAGGATTCATTTAGCAGTAGCAGTTTTGACAGCTTGGAGATTTCTAATATGTTCGCTAGAGTACGTTCTTCAATTAATAGAAACATGGTCCGCGTTGAAAAACAACTTGATCAGATTTTGTAAATTGAGATCTATTTTAATATTATAATAAAAATTTACTTAAACATTGAAATTGATTGTTTTATTAATGAATTTTAAAACATTTTGAATTTTTTTTTTTTGGAACACTATCAGAAGAGAATCATTGCTTTTCTAATCTCTTAGGCCAAATAGATCCTGATATACACTGTAAAAAAATATCTAAATTCACAGTCCAAATGTATAGTAAAATTACAAATCGCGGTATGAAATACTAATTTACTACACAATTAATGTAATTTTACTATAAATTTTGTAATTTCACATAAAGAAATGGAGAATCTCCAATACTGCATGACGTAAATATTGATTACATGAACGTGACGTATATTTTACACAATGTTGTGTATTTTTCTAAATCGTTTATGTAAGAAAATTACAATATTTCTTAGTACTATTTATCAATGTTATGTACTGAACGTTGTACTGTAATTTTACAGTAAGAGGCGTAATTTTAGAACTTATGTTTTCAGTAAAATTACAAATTGTTCATTGGATTGTAAGTTTTAAAATTTCCCTCTCATAGATATAATTCACAGGTAACAATGGAATACTAAGCATATATACCCGATTGTTCTTAAGTTAAGGTCAAACCTTTGACTTTGGTCAGGGTCTGGGTAGTTCTTGTGACAGCCAAGAAATTTTTGATAATTTTTTATGGCTAGGGCCGATTCACAATTAAAATTTCAAGCTGCAAGCTTCAAGCTTCAAAAATTAGGATAAAACCGTTTGTACCATGATTCACATTCACAGCTTCAAGCTGCAGTGCTCAAATAAAGCAAAACTCAGCTGAAGCTTGTAGTTTGAAGCTTGCAGCTTGACGCTTGCAGCATGAAGCTTGAAGCTTTCATTGCGAATCGGTCCTTGCATGGTGAGCAAAATATTATTTTTATGTATAGGGAGAGGGCATACACAAAAGTTTTGGAAATTTACAAAACTATGAAGTGAAAGCTTCAATACTGATTGTATTTTTACATCTCACAAATAATGTATATTTACTACACAATTGGTAAAAATACGTAAAGTAGAATTGGAATATTCCTAATAATATATATTGCAAATTTACAAAACTGCTGGTGAATAAAACTTCCAGTATTGTTTTTGTAAAATTACCACAGAAATTTTTTACAGTGTAAGTAATCTTTTTTAGAAGTTGACATATCATCAAACATATAAATGAACAGAAGCTTTGACTGTTCCTTCTTGGTCCTACCTGTTCTCGAGGTAATTTTTATGGCCAGCAAAAAAATGAGACCTACCAAGCCTGCCATCATGGGCTTTAAAGTAATAAATGAAAGGCTATGGAGGGCTTGTCAATTTGTATGGATGCAAAAAAGTCGGAAGTAGCGATATTCAAATTTTGAGCAACTTTGAACAAGAAACCATAGTTCGAACGTCGATTTTGAGCTTACGGAATTTTAAAAATAGGTATTTTGTTTGTCAATGTCATTGTGTGATGGCGTTTGTTATAATCTGTTATACATACCCCGTTTATGACTGGGTTCAACCTAGGTTAAACCCAGGCGTTCAACCCACTCATAAACGGGGGTCTAGTTAAAACTGGGTCCACTCAACTCAAATTAGCTCTCCTACCTGAGTCGAGTTGAAATTTTGATTCATATACGCGGCTTGGGTTGAAATTGGGTTGAAATGACATTTGTTTTGTTTGTTTAGTATCCGTGAAGTTCATTTTGATAGAAAATTCTATAGTAAATCAGAAATATTGAAAAATATAGAAAAAGAATTAACAAAAAGAGGCTATCGTATCTAAAAATGAGAATTTCACACAAAAATTTGAGGTTAAGTTTTGATGTCAGTTGAACTCTATTTCAACCCAAAGTGAACTCAGCTCGACGTCGAAATTTCAACTCAACCTCGACTCAACTTTTCAACCTAATCATAAACGGGGTAACAATATGAAGATAAACAGCATTACTGACTTCTTATTTTCGCCAAAATTCAATTTTTACATATACCAACCCTAATTTTTAGATGACCTAAAATGTTCAGTGTCGGGAATTGGGGGGTCCCCATACATCAAAAATTATTTGTTTTTTAAAAATACATTACACTCGCGATATAGTAAATTCAAAAAAACCAAGACCCAGCACTAAATCAAGTTGTTCACTAAACTAAGTTGATTAAAATTACATTTATTTCAATGTTTTCAGTACACAGAATATACTACGGTTCCACCCTACCAACTTCCAGAGTTATGAGTCGTAAAAGTCAAAATTATGATTTTTTGACCTGAGAGTTCGACTTCAATTACCGTTTTTCTCCAAAAAAAATGTAGTTAACCTTTTTTTTCAAACTCAGAAATCTTACAATATTTCCTATGAATAATGTCTAGATAATTTTTAGGTTCCGGCCTTTAAGGCCCGTTTACATCCCAAGCGCAAAGTGGAAACGCAAATTGGAGCTCTTTTATCGCACAGAAATTAGTATGTTTTTCTCTCTGTTGCACAAACGTGGATTCCAGACAGAGAGAAAAGCATACAAAATTCTGTGCGATAAAAGAGTTCTAATATGTGTTTGCACTTTGCGCTTGGGATGTACTTTTGAAGGTATTAGAAAATTTTGATGTTAAAATTGGCTTTTTTAGTACTTTTTTAGTACCTACTTTTTCACATAAGCTTATGTAGAAAAGTAGTTTTTGTAAATTTTGTTCATTAATCCGACTAACGAAAAAACGAATTGTTCACTATTTAAAGTAATGAACGTTATATCGCGAGTTCACTCTATCACGGATAAAATGTACGAAAGCGTAAATAAAATTAAACATCAGAAATAGATTCCCCCTATATACATACTTATGTATTTTATTATATCACTTTTATTTAAAAACAAATTCTAAAATTACAAATTGATTTTCACTGTTAAAATATACAATTACTTTGAGGTTATATTTTACTTATAATTGTCAAAAATCTTGTTCCATTGGTGATGTACTCATCGCCCAATGTATCGCAGCTAATAGCCGTGTTCCTTTTCTTCTTTTAAGTACTTCGGAGTAAAAAATTAAAGGAAAGCAAAATTTGTCGATTTGAGTAAAACCTATGAATTCTGTGTGATAGCAGGAGTAGTTCCAAGTAAATTCGAGTAAAAAAGAGCAGAAAAGGAACACGGCTAATATGTAGTAAAACAAAAGTTGAGGCACGTGCAAGCTTCTAAAGGCCCGTCCTCACTACGCGGACTTAGGATCCACGCGCTTTTGGTCGTACGGCCAGCCAAAAGCGCGCGTGATCTTTTAATTTTCTGAGTCATGAGTGAGAAAAAATCAATTCTCCTTTGAAACGGCGTACGCGCTTTTGAAAAGCTCAGTGTGTGGACGCACAATGTACCTTTTTAACCACAGCCTTTTGTCCGCGTTGTTTGGCCGCACGGCCTTTACCATGGACAAAGTCGTAAAAAAGTCGTAAAAAAGCCATAAAACTCCATATGAAAAAAAAAAGGCAAAAGCGCGTACGACCCAAGACCGCGTAGTGTGGCCACACCATAATCTATATCTGCAAACGGCAGCCCGGTCATAAATAATTAAAGTTCCGAGAAGTTCAGTTTATTGCAGAGTTGGACAATAGTTGGCTGTTTCCGATCACCAGCAAAGGCTCTGTTTTAGTACAATAGACCCCTTCCACGTAGCTTCTATTCTACTTGTGAGATTGAGTGAACGAGAACCCTCTATACTTCTCTTTTTTCTTTAAACCCAAAAGAAGAAAAGAGAGAACAATAGCCGTGTTCCTTTTCTACTTTTAAGTACTCCGGAGTAAAAAATTAATGGAACGCAAAATTTGTCGATTTGGGTAAAACCTATCTAATTCTCTGTGAGAGCAGGAGTAGTTCCAAGTAAATACGAGTAAAAAGGAGCAGAAAAGGGCACATGGTACAATAATACAAAGGAAACTCATAAGGAAAAGCACTGTTTCCATTTTAAAAAGCTTTTACGCTTTTTACTTTAGAAAAGAACCGAGTAACGTCACGGAAAATCTTTCTTCCCTTGTGAGCTAAGGTCTGAGTGACGTCACGGGAAAGTTCTTTCCCTTAATGAGCTTACCTTGTAATTATTCCCCGTGTTCTTTTAATGAACTGGGTTTTGAGAGCTTTTGAGTTCCCATACAAAATCGAAAACCCAGGTTTTATCTGGGTCTTCTGGTTCTTCGATTTTGTATGGGAACTCAAAAGCTCCTCAAAAGCTCTTAAAACCCAGTTCATTAAAAGAACACGGGGATTGTACCATAACGAGTACTCTGGAACTTCCTGGGAAGCTAGTGTGATTCCCAAGAGCAGCTATTGCCCAGCACTGCTTTATTGCTAGAAACTGGAGACAATAGATGCAATCGTTTACGTTTACGTTTTTTCAAACGCTAGCTTTGTTTAACTCCTGTGAACATCCGTCTCATTTGGGAAAACAAGAATTCATTCCAGAAGAATTGATTCAGAATGTATTCTGGAGAATGCAGAAGGGAATCGAATGTATTCCCAGTTCTTTGCTAAGCGTAAACAATGTCCAATCAATTCTAAGAAATCAATTCCGAACCAATTCCGGGGAATGCAGAGAGGAATGAATTGGACATCTCAATTCAAAAAGAATCGATTCTCTACATGTCTTTGAATCTAAAGTGGAATCACTTCCAATGTACTGGAATCAATTCTGAATCCATTTTGAATGCATTCTGTTCCCAACTGGGGTATTGTGGCGTTATCTATATTAATAAAAGAAAGTTTCTGTATGCGTGTATGTATGCGTGTATGTACGATGTGTGCGCTATAGCGGGCGCACCAGTGATCGTAGAGCTTCGAAATTTTGCACGAAGATCCGTGGGGGTCTCCCATGATCCAACTCGAAGACCGATTTTCGAAATTCAAAATGGCCGCCACAAAATGACCGAAATTCAAAATGGCCACCCAAATTTGCCAATTGTGTTCCAATTTCCATGAAAATCGGTATCTGGGGGTTTTTAAGGTAGTAAATAAAGAATGTTTGATCAGAAATTTAAATTCAAAATGGCCGCGGCCGATATGGCGGACGAATTTTTTCAATTGTATTGCGACTGCAATGAATTTGGATATCTAGGGTTTTTTAAGGTAGAAAATTATGAATTTATGATTAGAACTTATAAATTCAAAATGGCCGCACCAATATGGCCGAATTTTTCCAATTGTATTCCGATTCCAATGAAAGTGGATATCTAGGGGTTTTTAAGGTAGCAAATTATGAATTTATGATTAGAACTTATAAATTCAAAATTGGCGCGACAATATGGCGGACAAATTTTTTCAATTGTATTCCAATTGCAATGAAAGTGGATATCTAGGGGTTTTTAAGGTTCCAAATAACGAATTTATGATCAAAACTTATAAATTCAAAATGGCCGCACCAATATGGCCGTTGAGTTTGCCAATTGTATTCCGATTCTAATGAAAATCGGTATCTGGGTGTTTTTAAGGTAGCAAATAAAGAATTTATGATCAAAACTTATAAATTTTAAATTTCGGGGCCAATGTAGGAGACATATTTTGCCAAAAAGTGTCATTTCCTGGTCAGCTGTATGTATGTTGTTGAGGAGTTGTGGTATCGAAAAATCTTTACATCCTAGCTCCAAATGGAAGAACATTGACCATAGTATATCCTGGTCATTTCCTCTATTGTCGTGAAGTTTGCCACATTTTAAAATGTAGGAAAATTCTTAAATTATATTAATTCCTGACGATTCCGAGAACGCTCGAGAAGAAATATTACAATATTTTTTATGGGTAACTCTAAATTTTTATATGGTATACCCAAAATCATTTTTTCCAATTTTTTGTTGTTTTCATTATACTTTTTTCCTACCGCGGACAATGCACACGCAAACTTTTTTTATTTAAAGGCGTTCCAACGCACGCGGGTTTTATGCTAGTCAATTAATAAATAAATAAATGAACACATTCCTGGATCTCGCCGGTAGTGGTGGCGCCCTAGGGTGGTTGTTTCTGTTCATCCTCCCCCGCCCACAACTACCACGACTGTGAAACATATTCAATCCGAAAGTTAGAAAATGAATCATCATTGCTTACAAAAACAATTTTTGTTCTTCAAACCACGGTGGACATAGAAAATTTTTTAACAACAACTCTTACAATGTGTAGAGGCTTTCCATAGAATTCAATCAATATTAATTGCGCTTTAGTAAAATTATATTTAAACAGTTGTTTCATGAAAAGAAAATTTGTACATCACAAAATTTATCAATCGTAAAAGAAAAGTAATTGATTTTCCATGAAATATTTGTGCAAATAATAATTGAGTGTGTAGACTGTGTAAATATTTGGCACGATCGATTGTTTTCTCAATTTCAAAAGATCAACAAACGAAAAAATTGTACCACGTTCAATAGTATAAAAGGTTTAGACAAAATATAATTTTGGTATCAGTTCTTGCAGTCTTATCAAGATGAAGCTACTCGCAGTTGTTTTACTTACTGTAATTTATTTTTCCATATCTGAAGTCAGATCGGATCCTCAACCAGATCATAACGATCGACTTTTGAGGATAAAACATCACAAAGCATCAAATTACTTCATCGATACAGAGATCAAGAAGAACTTCGAATATAGATACAACTATGGAAAGCGAGTAATCGAAAGATTCAATAAGGATAAAATTGCAAAGTCATATTTCGATCAAGTTTTAAAGTACACAAAGGATATCAAAGAAAAAATTTATAAATTCATTGATATTGCTGATGAAAAATTTAAGAATTATAAAGAAGCCGCTCAAAAGACATTCTTTGACATAAGTGCTGAAATCGAGTCCTTCGAAACTAAAATGATAGAAAAAAGCAAAAATAAAAAAGATAAGGTTCAAGTCCAGACGATTTTGAGGGCATTTGATCGAGAATCCACTGATCGTGTTCTTGAATGCTACGAGAAATTCGTTGATGAAACGAAAAATATTTTCAAGGATATGAAGACGATCCTCGATAAGGCTTACAATAGTTACGCTTATATAACCAGCTTTGCTGGGGATTGTGTTGGATTTCATAATCCACGTGGATGTTCCAAGGATCTTGTACAGGACTGTAAGGATTTAATAATTTACGTCGACAATGATCTACAAAAAAATCAGGATTCATTTGGCAGCATCAGTTTTGATAAATTGAGTAGTGCTACTTGTTTCGTTCAAGCACGTGCTGACATTAATAAAAGGAAGGTCGATGTTGAACAGAAAATTGATCAGATTGTGTAATTTGAGGTTTATGTTAATATTGTGTTAATAAAGATTGACTTAAATATTAAAATTGATCGTTTTTTTTTTCACTGAACCACGTTTGTACTTAATTGTTGAATGCGAAATTTTTCATTACAGTTTATAGATTTGATGACGATAATTTGGGTTACTAATAGAGAAATGGATCGTTAACGACAACATAAGAGATTCTGATCAATTGCTATATTCAACTAGACTCTAAACCACTTATACCCCGGCTTCACCGGCCTCAGTTTAATCAAGTTCACTTCAATCCGCAAAAGTGGCTTCACCGGCTAAAGTTGAGTTCAGTGCCTGAAATTGTTGTTGCTTTTTCGCCAGAAGTCGGAAATGCAAAAGCTCCCTGGAATGGCATTCCACTATTCCAGTTGATTACTCTCTTTTGAGCGAGCTTTTGCTTTCAAGCTTGTTTTCATGTACTGTGTTTCCATGAGCCAGGATAGAGTTTTCGTTAAGTAAACAGAAAACTTTTTCTCTCAAGATCACTCGATGCTGTTTCCATGACGGTTCTGGGTTAAAGTGACAGATACTTCATTTTACATTGCGTCGCCGTTGGTATATGTGCAGTAAATGATACTGAAACACACAGATATGCAAAACCCGGCTTAATCGAACTGGCTTCGTTGAGATTACTTGGATTTAACGACACTTTACTCAATCCCCGTTTCCATGGGCGCTTAATCTGAGTAAACTCAGGATAAACTCTGCATGGAAACACAGTAATGTTCTGTTGGGCGAAATCAGAATTTATTTTTCCTGACTTCAAAATGTGAAAATGTAAGGGAAATCAGGCAAAAATTTAAGCTCAGTAGACTAATTTGCTCGAACTTGCGCAGTTCGGTCGGTTAAGCCGGGGTATTAGTTACTTTATCGTTGAGATGGCGAGTAGAACCTGGTGCCATTGATTGAAGGGGTTGGAGTGAACTAGAAAAACTAGATTGGATTCACCGAAGCTGTGCGTGCTTTGATTAAGGTGTTTTGGTGAAGACATATACTAGAAGATCGTAGTTGAATTAAAGCGTAGAAAGAATAACATCTTAAGCCTTACATTAAAAGGAATACCTACAGTAAGATTGTGAGGAACTTGACACCACCAATGGGTTCTCCTTAGATTGTTTGATTAATCCTCATTTCCTGGATCTCAAATTGATAAAAGAAGTCCAAAGTCGTGTTTTTGTTATAACAACCACACATTTACAAAGGCTACAAGCAATCAGCTAATATCGGATATCCTTGGTCGTCGTTAACCTATCCTTTAATTACGATACCAAAAAATCGTGTATCCTTAAATATTTATAAGACGATACAACCAAAAGCCAAATATATTTTTTTTAATACCGCGTACAAAAACGACACTCCTCGCTTCATATAAGAGCTCAACCAAGTAGTATCCTATTTCATAAAAAAATAAATCCATCTTCTATAGCGTGTTGATGAGTGTATATTCAAGACGTGTCAAGAATATTATCGAAAGATGTTTTATAAAAACACCTTAACGATTACAGCTCTCTGGCTCTTCTCTATAGTATAGCGTTCCCGTTAAGAAAAGAAAGCAACCAAAAAAAAAAGAATAAAAAAAAAAAAAAAGGAGAAAGCATAAGGAAGCTCGAATCTCGGGGCATATGAAAGTAAAAGCGTCCAATGGCGATGTCTAAGGATAAGGCGCTACTGAATAAATAACGAATGTTGTTCCTTCTACGTGATGTTCTTGAATGATGGAAAAGATCCTGCGAAAGATTGCTTTTAATATTTACTACATGAAATAAATCGACGGAAGTGGAATGTTTACCTTATAAGGGCAGAAGTTTTAAAAGGATATTTTCGTAAAAATTTTACTTATTCAACAGTTTGTTAAACATCGAAATGCTTGGGGTTTTTTTTCGGCTGTTGTTGTTGTTGTTGTTGGTGATGTTTGATGGTGTTTGATGGTGGTGCGTTGGTTATGAGGATATCCTTGGAACGATAACCGATATAAGATATGAAGAAAAAGAGAGATGTTTACGCAATTTTAATGTTTAGTGTGGTGGGGGGAAGCTTTCTTATCTTTTATGGTATTATTTTTGGTTTTTTTTTGAGAGAGAGAAAAAAAAAGAAGATAAAGGATGTGAGAAGGAGATAATACGTGACTTGGATAACTTCTGGGCATTTTTAAAGTTCGATTTGTGTGAAAAGATTTATTTGATTTAAATTTTAATGTAATAAATTTAATTGTTGTTTTTACAAGCTTTATATTAACTTCGTTTTCTTGTGGGACAAATCTTGCGATCGATTTTTCGACTACTTCCCGATACCCGGTGATGCTCAAATTAGGCACAAACCTTTGGTTCTGAAGACAATGCAAATTCAATTTTATGGTACATCCAATATGACGGCCACAAATGTTTGATTACTGTTTTCTTTACAACCTCCCCCCAACATGGGTATCAAATGAAAGAGTATGACGATTAGAATACAGCCAAGCTATGTGACATCATTTTAAACCCAATATGGCGGCTACCCCAAAATGGCGGATTACCTTTTTGTTTACAACTTCCCGACATGGGTATCAAATGAAAGAGAATGACGAGTAGAATACAGTAAGGTATGTGACGTCATCTTAAATCCAATATGGCGACCACCACAAAAAGTCGGATTACCTTTTTCTTTCCAATCCCCCGGCATTGGTATCAAATGAAAGAGTATGACGAGTAGAATACAGTAAGGTATGTGACGTCATTTTAAATCCAATATGGCGGCCACCACGAACAACCCCTTGATATGGGTATCTAATAAAGGGTTACGATAAGTAGAATACAATTAGCTGTGTTAGTAAGATATGTGACGGAATCTTAAATCCAATATGGCCACCACAAAATGGCGCATAAGACTAAAAAGTAGAAAATAAAAAAAATAAAAAAAAATTTTAAAAAAAATCTTTTATTAGATAAACTAACTAAGTTTTTAAATATGCGTTAATAATGTAATATATTTAAAAGCCGATATATTTTATATGAGTCTTCTTTATTCAAGATCTAGTTGGAGACTGGCTGCTGGACCAGTTGCTTCCGATAACATTGATATTGTTACTGTTAAATACAAACAATGAAAGTACAGTGGGAGTGCAGTGGGAGCTCAATTAACATTATACTACAAATAAGATGAACTAAAAAGTATAAAATAATTTTTTTTAATCCACCTGTATGTAACTACAAGTAAAAGCTTGGGGCGCTCCGTTAACAAATGTTTTAGATATTATAACAAAAATGAAAAAACTATTGTTTAACTATTAAATACAAAAATTAAATAGGATAGAGTTTGATAGAGCGCCCCAAGCTTTTACTTGTAGTTACATACAGGTAGATTAAAAAAAATTATTTTATACTTTTTAGTTCATCTTATTAACGCAAATATTTAAAAACTTAGTTAGTTTTATTTAAACATACATAGGAAGTGTTGTGTCGCATATTTTTAAATGTTATAAAATTGATTATTCTCATAGCCCAGTCGTCAGAGACAAATTTAGACCGAAAGCTCGCTCAAAATGTGATCTCGCTGAAAATTTGAACTTAGGTACTTTTTTGGGTGTAGAAAACGATAAAAAAATCTTTGCTGCTCTAAAGTGTATGCTAATTCACAATTTCGAAAACAATTTCGAAAATTTGGTTTTTGCTTTATATATCGAAAAATAAAAAAAAAATTCGAAAAACTAATAGTGCCACGTGAAAGAGCGGAAAATTTTACTAAAATCTATATTATAACTTATTTTAAAAAAAAATGTTTTATTATTATAAAAAATTATTAAAAATAAAAAGCAAATTCGAAAAATCTAAACGCGCCAAAAAGCTGAATTCAAATTTTCTAGCGAGGCGTTCGGGGGAAAACTAAAGTATCCTTGCCTAAAATGTACGCAAAAATAAAAATAAAAAAAGCATTTTAAAGAGGACACTCTAACCTTTCTAAGAAGGCCATTAGTTTTTAATTTTTTGGTTTTTTTCTCATAGAAAACTTGAACGGAAGTTATAATTTGTAAAATTCTCACTCATGTTTATAAAATTGAAGATATATATTAATAGAGGCGTACAAAAAAAAAATTTTTTGTATATTTATCATCACTAGACAATTACTTTTGATGTAAAAATAATTAAAAAGATAAACATTGTCTCTGCTTAATAAAAATTATGTTTTAAAATATTCATTTTTTCTTACAGCATTCATTCGACGCCCTTCACCCTTGAGCATAGAGTGATGTGTGATGGTACGCCCATCTAACTCACAGAGATTGGAAGCGGAGATTTTTGTTTTCGCTGTGAATAGCATTAGCTAAGTTTTACCAGGATTGATTGCCAGACTGTTGCCAAGTTATTAACTTTTTTCAGGCATCCTTGCATGATTTAACGAATTACGGCTGACCATTAGCACTATATCGTCTGATTTGAAACAAATTACTTGAATTGAATACAAAAAAAATAATTTTCCTAATATCAATAAATTCAAACATCACCAATATAACCACAAAATCATTCCACTCAAGGTGCATTTTTAATTTCATTTTATTTTTATATCCCACTACCAAAAAAACAAAAACGAAAGGAAAACCTCCGATAAATTTCGAAAGAATTCTAATTTTATGCTTCAATTATTCTTTACCATAAATTCCTTTTTTTTCAACCCACAGACGATAAGAAAATTTCTGTCGTTTTTTTTTTATTTCTTAAGCACTTTACTTGAAAATCGGATTTCCATCGTCCTTTTTTTTTTTAAAGGGGCTTCCCCTCCATCCAAGCGAGCTGAACACGAAATTAACCTCTTTGTAGCACCTGAATTTCCCAGATTACCTTTTAAGTGGTAAATTGGTTCTGAATAAATTTTCCACCGTCTTTGACACTAATCCTTCCACATAAAATTAAACACTTTGCAGAAGGGAAAAGTTCAGTTTCTTCCATTTTCTTCGATTTTTTTCTTTTTGTATTATTATCATAACCTTTACTGGTTGAGAATCTTGGATTAATAAGTGGAGTTGAGTGAAATATTGGATTTTCTTTCGGTTAAAATTCTGTTGGTAGGTATCGATGTGAAAAGTGGAATAATTTAATGATGAGAGCATAATAGATTTGTTTGGTCCGATATAAAATTGATACGTTAGAAAATTGTGAAACGTGTTATTGTGCGTAACGAGGAATCGTCAAATGCATTTCGTAAAACTCGGGTGACATAAAGTCCAAAAAAGTTATCGTTCTTGCTGCGGAAACACAAATCCCAGTAAGACTTAGAAAAAGAGAATAAGCCAACTCCAGTTCGTTAGACAATTTTCATAGTGCCAGACAATTATTTTAGAAGTATTGGTTAAGGCAGAAATTTGGTATAATTAGGCCTATCTAGGAAATGGTACGAGTTTCGGAAAGGAGAGTCAATATCGACGGAGGGTGCGAAGCAAGAAATATCTCGAGAAGGTAGGCTTCCGAACTGAAGATTGTCAGGCTTGGCGTCACAATTAATCCATGTGTGTCCTTTTACCCAAGCCAGTGTATGAATACATCACTGGTGTTGGAGTTTATCTAAAAACTTAATAGGTCTACGAAGAACAATACGATACGTCCTTTTACCCATGCATGCTGTCATGATCGCTTCAATGACAAAATTAAATAACATCGGAGCTAGAAAGTATCACCGTCTTACTCCTGAGTTTGTTGTGAATAATTTGAGTATGTTACTCTGGACTTGTACGACATAACGGGTGACTCCTAAGCCTGATCGTATCCCAAAAAACATTGCTGCTGCCCGCTCCTCCTTTCTTGCATCTCCATAGATTTATTTTTCCTAATACTGTCATAAGCTTGCTCATACTCGTAATAGCTTAATGGATGATATATGCTTCTAAAATTTCCTTCTCGTAATACATTTCCAAAATTTAATGTGATAATTCTAGATTTTATACTATTTCAACCATTTCTCAAAAAAGAAACCCAAAAAAAAAATCATACCCAAAAAAACTTCACACCATTTTAAATCCGCACATGCGAAAGTAATCCGTGTCTAATTTGCAGCACAGAGAACGATAATAATTCACGCAAATCTTCTCTAGACTGTGAAAAGGAATCCTTGCAAAAAAGGAACCTTTAAAAAAAATTCTACAGTAGCTCCTTTTTTTGTGCCAAAAAAAAATGACAACATTGATGCCATGACATCCAAAAATCTACTTTCCTTCTCCCCTGTTACAGGCCAAAAAATAATCTTTAAAATTAAAGTTAAGAAGAGAAAAAATTATATCCTAAAGGAGAGAAGCTAGAAAATTTGTGCTACTTCTGCTAAAGAGGGTGAAGACAGAAGTTATGAGACGTAAGACGTCAGGACACGCTTATTTATAGCCCAAAAATCCCCGAGGATAATTCAGGCGTGAAATTGCAATCCTGAATCCTGGAAGCACACGAAAGGTGAGGGACAAACTTGAATGGCATTTAATTTTCGATTCCCCTACTTGTGACTGACTTTAGTCCTGTTCCAGGAGTCTCTTTTCTTATTTTTTTTTGTATAGAAGGATTGCTGGTGACTGGTGGAAATTTCTTATTCGTATTTTGGACGATTTCTTTTGTTAAGTATTGTTAGAATGTAAAGATCGAGCTTTTGAGATTCAGACTTTTTTTATTACTGTGTTGAAATTGTTTGAATGAGTTTTAAAAAATATATTGGGTGTGAAGTGACAAGTTTTTTGGAAGAAGCACACCTGTAACTTAATACGGTATTAGAGGGTGTTTCTGGTAAATATAAGTCTTGTTAAGCTTCCCGTGGATCTCTACAATAAGGGTAGAGTGATCCTCCTGAAGGCACAGCTTGCAGATAGTATCCTCTATAGATACTAATTTAGGGCACAGTGTCAGGCGAGCAAGCTTAGTATCGCTTGGAGATTTCCAGACCGGTCTTGGCAGCCTATCCTTTAGCTGGCCTGGGTAGCGGACGGGGGAGGGCGTGTAAAACGCCTGTCTACCATCCCAGAGGTTTGTGGTTCGATTCCCGCCCTGACAAAATAAAAAAAAGATCAGGTGTGGACCTCCAGTGTTTGGCATATATCAACAGAGTACGATCAAAGTTATCAAAAATCATTTTTTGGCCACAAAATCACTCAAAAACTGCTTTTTCCGAAAATTTGTTTTGATCAGTCAATACGAAACGTTATTGCCTACAAAAAAGCCTGTTGTAATTTTTTCGAAAACTTAACCCTTTCAAAGTTATTCAAGGTCAAAGTTAACAAAATTCATTTTTTGGCCACAAAATCACTCAAAAACTGCTTTTTTCGAAAATTTGTTTTGATCAGTCAATACGAAACGTTATTGCCTACAAAAAAGCCTCTTGTAATTTTTTCGAAAACTTAACCCTTTCAAAGTTATTCAAGGTCAAAGTTTCCAAAAATCAGTTTTTGGTCAAAAAATCACTAACAATTAATTTTTGCAAAAATTTTCGAAAAGTTTTCGAAAAAATGACAAGGGTGTCAATAGGGTAGGCAATAATCTTTTGTATAAATAGAACCAAAAAAATTTCTCAACAATCATTTTCTGAGTCATTTTTTGACCAAAAACTGATTTTTTGAAACTTTGACCTTGAATAACTTTGAAAGGGTTAAGTTTTCGAAAAAATGATAACAAGTTTTTTTGTAGGCAATAACGTTTCGTATTGACTGATCAAAACAAATTTTCGAAAAAAGCAGTTTTTGAGTGATTTTGTGGGCAAAAAGTTATTTTTGATAACTTTGACCTTGAATAACTTTGAAAGGTTAACATCTTTGTAAGAACTAAAGTTGTAGAGATTTTCATTGTCAACATTTAGGGCCTTTGTACGGGGTTTTACGACCTATAGAAACCGAGATACAAGGAAAACACCGGAAAATCGCTGTATTTCCGGCGGCCATATTTTTTTTGTGATTCCGAAGTTGTTTTCTTAAAAAAGTCCCAAGGAAGCTGTGGACCAATTTTCAGCCATTTCCGAATTATGTCACCTTTCGTGCGTTTTTTTTTGCTAATTTCCCCGGACTATTAGCAGAGTTTTTTTCCTCCTATTGTCCGTCCAGTTCAATGCCGCTGCATACTCTGGCACTGCATACAATAGGACCGAACTAAACACTCTCGTGGCAAGAATGTGTCGGCTTCGTCTGGGGGCCATATATTAGGCAGCATCCTCGCGAGTGGTGCGCTGATGGCGCACGCGTTTTCCGCCGTGCCTACCAAGTTGCATCCTGAAGTTCAGCCTGTATCTGGCTTGGACCATACGTATGCCATACGAGTCTGGTATCCTAGGGAAGACCCGGAATAGACTATGTTATTATGCTCACGGAAGAAGGCATAAAGCTTGAGATCTTCGAGGGCACATAGGGTACCGTGTCGAAGAAACTATGGGGTCAATGAGAAGGCAGATGAATTGGCCCGACTAGGAACACCTCTTGCAGATGCACTAGTCGAGAAGCGGAGGAGTTTAACATCATTCGAGGAAACTAGAAAGACCTTGCTGTGGTAATTAGAGATTAACCCAATGGCATCGCCAGAAATCGTGTTGACCATTACAGGATACTGGCCAAAGAGAGAACATTCGTCCAGATTGCCCAAAACCCACTACTGCAGCTGTAAGGAGCGACAAGACAGAGAGAGCAGATATCCAACACCGGCCAGGATCAGGCACTATTCATCAAGGCTGCTTAGACGGGGATGCCGCTTGTACCTACCTACCTATCGTTGATGTTGCTCCAATTGTGACATAGTTTAATATTTGACCCAGTGAACCATCTGGTCAAAAGACGGACATATAACTGGCAGTTTAGCTAGAGATTGGATTTTATTTTCTGATATGAGGGAGTGTTGCACTAAACGAAATTTTGACGGAAGTTGAAAAGTGTCGGCTATGACAGCCCAATTCTTTAATGGCCTATACTGCCCCGCGGAATAATTTGGGCTAGATCAATAATAAGAACAAAAATTTTGTAAAAAAAATGGCATGGCGGGCATCTTTACCTTTATTTAAAAGTTGCCTCTCATTATAGTTTCCGTTTCGTTCTATAAAAAATTCTAACTTTCGAAATATCTATTTACCAAAAAAAAAAAAAAATATGACACACCAAAAAACATGGCGGAATTTTTCTTTTACTTCTTTCTTCTCCAAGAGAGATTAACGGCAATAAAGATACAACTTCCAGGATTTTCTCCATCCCAAATTGCCGACCATAAGACGGAGAAAAGCGTTTTAAGTTTATGTCCTTGCGCCAGGAATAAATTCGTAAACTGACATGAACGTATGTTGCTAGTGATTTATTTTAGTGAGGGTGGGTTCTCAGGTGCTTTTAAAAGTTTAATTTAAAGCGAACCTTTATATATATATATATTTTTTCTTCCCTGGGTTAAGGATGTGTTTTCGTAGGTTTTTGAGGCTAGGAGAGGTAAAGAGAATTATAATTTGTTTGTGGCTTTACGTTTATGTTTATATGCTTAAGTTTTACGTTTGGTGATATTTTTTTTAATAGTTTTTTTTGTGATAGATGACAAACATTAGCACAGGAAAGGTTTTTGGGATAATAGAATTATGCAAAAGTGAAATTTATTATGGTTTTGTAGGACATGTTGCATCGTAAATTGTGATTATAGCTGAAAGTAGTTTCTTTAGTGTTAATTCCACTGAGAGATATTAAAAGTTTTATGTGGTTTTCTTCGTAAAACGAGTTGTAATCTTATCTTTCTAAATATCTGGTGTAGGTGTAAAAATATTTAATGTACTTAAGGTAAACAAATGACAGAATACAGTTTTGTATGGTTTGGAAATGTAACATTTAATAATAGTAGTATTTTCATCATTGGTGTAAACTAAACATATTCGTTGGTATACCATTTGTTTCTGAGTGTTTCTGACCCTTTGTACTAGCAACTCCGATTAGGTCATGATGCAACCTCAAGCAGATGACGGTGAACCTTATGTTTGCCCTCTAGAATGTTGTACGAGTTCGAAAATACTAACTGAGGAAGATTGTACCATAGTGGAGTTTTGTTCTACTTGTAAAGAAACTTCCAGACCTTAGTGTGAACGATTGGAAGGACTATTGGGTATCGGGTCAACCCAAGCGAGCTAGTCTGGTATTACCGTGCAGGCAGACGTGATAGTAAGAGAGGCAAGGTGCTGATCGAAGGGTATCATTTAGTCAGGTTGTAATCCGACTCTCCTGGACTGGGTATAAATGTTATATTGGCATTCCTCCAAACATTTGCGTAAAGCAATCATGTTGATTCAAGCCTGACATGCGGATTCAATGTCTATCTGCCTTGGAATATACCCAGCGGGAAAAATTGGGAGCGCTCCTCAAGGAAGCTAATTTTGAGCGCTGCCAAATATGCTTCCGAAGGAGCATTACTGGAGTTTTCAAAAATTTTATAGAACGAAGAAAATGGGCGATTATCTTGTTGACTATAAAAAAGGTGGCATTAGTATACTCAATAGACCGGTTCTCGTTCGATACGGAGGACAAGCAGCATTAGCCGTGGTTATACCTAGTTGGGGGACCGCTTTGGTAAAACCACACTCGCGATTGGAAAGGAAAAGACAATGGCAGAAAATGAAGAAAAATAAAAGCTTTTCGGTAACGGAGCTTATTCCAATATCCACTCCACAGGTCTCCATGAATAGCTCTACTGTAGATATTTAAAAAAGCTCTATAATGCTCCTTTTTGTCTCCAACCAAATCGTTGCAGGAGCGCTCCTATGGGAGCTCAAATGGAGTGATAGCCTAGGCAGACATCTAATGTTAAAAATATGCTCTGGGAGTGCCCTTTCATTGTCTTTGGAGCACTCAATTTCCCGCTGGGATACTTTCGGGGTACAATACCAACAAGATAATAACCCGAAAGGCAGTTGGTACCTTGGTACGTAATCAGGCCGCCCGAGAGTGACGGCGGTCTATTAACATGTGGATTATTTGATTGCAAGTGGCCCCACCGTGGTATACTGTATTGGTTTTGTGTATTTACACCACACACCATAACTAACGAGTTATTACGTCCCTCTATCTCTATGACTCGTTGAAAATTGTGCAAACTATGGATGCCAAGTACGGTCTATATACGTTCTCTCGGCCTAATTTTAGTCTTTACATTCCTATGATGACTTTTAGATCAAACAAAAATGGTAGGCTTTTAGTCCTCTTTCGAATATTTCGAACAATTTTTTTTTCGTGGTAAAGGAACTTTTCTCCAGGTTAATGAACGTGTATGAGGCATATGTTCTGAAATTTGCCTCCAAAACAAAAGGTCACTTCCAAAAATTAGTAAATATCCAAAACTCTAAACATACTTTCTTCAAAAAAAAAAACACGCAAACAAAAAAAAAATCTTTATATGTACATGAAGAAGGTCAAAGGATGCTTCTTAATTGTCAACAATGATTAATGGTTTCTTATAAACGAAACTAAGGGACAAATTAATATCGAAGTGGAGAATATGAAGAAAAATCGATTTTTCCTTCCTAAATATTTTTTCTTGCCCTTTTTTGTCATCTCTTCTCCACCCTACAAAAAAAAATTAAAACAGGACAAGACTGTTGAGGGCAATTTATGATTAATTTTCGTCCTTGATAGAGAAAGTTGCGTGTCAGTTTGCGCTCTGTCGTTTTTTTATTTTTTTTTGCTCCTTTCATTTTTTTTGATAATTGATGATTTTCGCACGTGTCCTTGTTGTGACAGTTTGGGATAATTTTGTATTTTTAAGGATTGTAAAAGTTAGTGAAGGTAGCGATTAACTTTTAGTAAAGTGTGGAATATTAATGATTATTAATGAATGATGTAAAGACTTTTTTTTTGTATCATAGAAATATAAGAAAACTGATTAATTGTTTTGGAATGTTTAGTTAGTTTTAATAGTTCTAAAATGAAATATATGTACAATGCACAGCATGTGGTCATCGAATTAAAGGCATATGTAAATTTTAGAAAATTTAATCTTATGTGGTAGATATCCCAATTTCCTATTGCTTATTTTAATGTTTTGTCATTGATCCCCAGACCTCTTAAATATTATGGTTAAGAATATAGACGGTGGGACTTGGTAAAATATCTTTCGTAGTTTCGAATTTTCCATAGGATTTAAGCCAGGAGAAGAAAGGACATGCAGTTCGACAACGTTGAAGAAGTTCTGAATTGACTTTGAGGTGTGGTAAGGTGTTGTTCTTGGAAGTCAGATAGGACGAACTTGTACTGATCCTTTTCCAAGGCTCCTTAGACGAAATTTATAGGCCTAGGACCAGCACTGTAATTCCTCTACTAGGTAAGAAGGCGTTAAATTCCGTGAAACAGTCGTGAAACAATACCAGTAGCCCGGTTTTTGTTTGATTGGGTAGGTCAAGCAGCATGAGACGTTGTTAGTACTTAGTTGGGGGACCGCTTGTTAAGGGGTTATATCTATGTGAAAAAAATTTTTTTTCGATTTTTTTTTTATTGGCTAAAAGTATGCCAAAACATCCCTAGAATTGGAATAAAAAAAGTCCAAATACTAATATACTTCAGATAATTTTTGAGAATTAATTTTCTGAAGCAACTCCAACGCTCGAAAAACGTAAAATTTGCTCTTTTCAGCGGTTCTTGATTTTTTGAATTCGGCGGTCGTAAATTAAATTATTACTTATCGATCATAGATAATGGACTTCTAAATTGAAGTATAGATGTCACTGTATACTATATAGCACATATTATACACTCTTTAGGCCCCCATCCCCATGTAGGAAATAATTGAAATTTCACAGATCTACAACGTTTTAAAACTTCAAACGCGTTTTTCTCGAAACCATGTTTGTGAAATCGGCCGGACACCAAACTCCGTCAGTTTTCATCCGATTGACTTGAAATTTTAACTGTAGCTTCTTAATATGATTATCTAGTGAAGTACACACGATTTTTGCGATTGGTTAACAAGAAAAAAAATTATAAACAATTTAAATCGATTTTTTTCGTCAAAAAAACGATTTTTTTTTAAACCGCCGCTATTTTGCGAAAAAAAATTCTAAAAATATAATCGTGGGTACTTCACTAGCAAAACTCATGAAGATAATGAAAGAAAATTTTTATTGTTCCAGATGCTAATGGGGCTGCGTAATGTGTCCGGCCGCGGAACACCTTTTGAAAATACTACATACGTTACCATGATCTACAGCCGCCATTTTGTTTTAAATTTCGTATAAAAATTTTTTTTTGTACTCTTGAAGAGTTGTCTTATCGATTGGTATATTATTTGTAACACCTTTTTCACAAAATCAATGCAAAAAAAAATCCTGAAAAAAGCTTTGATTTTTGACCGTCACATAGATATAACCCCTTAAAACGACACTGGCGTTTAAAATTGTCGATTACGAAAACATTCATATCTGTAACTGAGGCGTGCATACCTTTGGCGGGGGCATTTTTATATTTTCATATCTGTAGTGGGAACGTGCATACTCGTGTGTAGGCGAAATTGTTCGATAAATTGAACAACTAAATTACTTTTTCCTTAGCGAAGGAAGATCTCTGCAGATTTTAACAGATATGTGACAATACTTTGTTTTTGAGGACAGCAAAAATTCCTTCCTTATTTTATCGAAATCGTAAAAAATACTTAGTGTATTGTCTTCAGCTTGATCACGCCGGTACCGTAACCTACATCGGTGACTAATGGGAACCGTTTTGTTTAAGTAGGCATAACACTGGAAAAAGACGGTTTCATGTTAGAACCAATGGTTGTATCATCGGCACAGTCAACTATGACCTCCAGATCCTTATTAAATTATTTCCTTCAAATTTAGCTTACTACTACACATTGCACCATAACTTAAACGACATGACAGACTCGTAGTACAAAGAGTGATTCCTAAATCTGATATTGTCACACAAAAACATCAACGAAGCTGAAATTTGTATAAGAGGGGTTTTAAATAAGATTGTTTAAAAAGATTACAAAAAGAACAGGTGATAGAATTGATCCCTGGGGTACACCGTCAAATAATGTATAGGGTTTAGACTAATGCTATCCAATATTACTTCAAATAAACGCCCAAAAAGAAAACTCTTAGTCCAAATTAAATATCATAGTGTTTAGACAACATAGCAAGATGCCATACACTCTCGAAATCTCTGGAGGTATCTATATCAACGATGGATGCTTTGGTTGAGATTCTCTGTCAGTCATACAAAAAGGTGGCCATTATGCATATTTTTAGGTTTAAGGGGAGCTGCTACATTGGAATTTTTTTTTGGCTATTTTTTTTTCATAAAAATGTTCCTTTATACATAGGTGTATAATACGTACCTGAAATTTAAAAAAAAAAATATGGTTTTTGAGTTATAGCTACAATATATACAGTGAGCGTCAAAAGTGAGTCGACCTATAAAAATTTCCAAAATAACACCAAATTTTTTGTATTTTTTGGCGAATTGCAGACGTTTTGTTTTATTTTAACATATTTTTCAAAATATAAGTGAAAAAAAAATTTTTTTTCTTTAAAACCGGTTTTCTCAAAATGACAATTTTTTCCGCTTAGTCAAAATATTTCGAGTTATACTTAACCGATTTTGTCGTAGTTTGTCTTATTTTGTTCCTAATTAGCTATCGATTAGATAGATTTTTTGAAAAATATCCTGCCAAATTTTTATTTTTTGACCAAATCGGTATATTTTGGTACCGATTGTAGAAAATAATGTCTTTTTTAATATGCTTTTTTTGTTTTTTTTCATACATCTGGAAACAAAGTTATCGCGACTAAGCTGAAAAAGCAACTTTTTTTTAAGGCCGAGGCTATTCGCACTGCAGAGTAGATAAGAGTAGATAAGAGTAGATGAGAGTAGATGAGAGTAGATGAGAATTGATGAGAGAGTAGATGATAGTAGACGAGAGTAGACGAGAGTAGATGAGAATAGATGAGAGTAAATGAGAGAGTAGATGAGAGTAGATGAGAGAGTAGATGAGAGAGCAGATGAGAGTAGATGAGAGTAGACGAGAGTAGACGAGAGTAGATGAGAGTAAATGAGAGAGTAGATGAGAGTAGATGAGAGTAAATGAGAGAGTTATTTACTCTCATCCACTCTCATCTACTCTCTCATTTACTCTCGTCTACTCTCATGTACTCTCATCTACTCTTATGTACTCTCATCTACTCTCATCTACTCTTATTTACTCTCTCATCTACTCTCATCTACTCTTTTCTACTCTTATCTACTCTGCAGTGCGAATAGCCACTCCCTTTTTTTAAACGCCACCTAATGGAAAAAATATGTATGATTTTGAAAAATTACACATTTTTTAGAATATTGTTTTTTGTGTTTTATTTGTATAAAAAATTTAAGGTTTCCATATATTATAGTTTTCCCACAAAAAAATAGTAAAAATTATGTGTTTTTTGAAATTTCAATGTAGCAGCTCCCCTTAAAGCCGTACCGCCTGCTGGGAAAAATTTGGATGGATTCTAGATATTTTATAAGCTTTTAAGTGATTATTGTTTCTATTAATGTCGAGAGAATAGAAGTAATTGCTATTGGACGGTAGTTCCTTTTATAAGCGGCTGACTTAAAATTTCTTGTCTCTCTGTCTACAGTAGACGCAACAACATTCCGTTTTTTTGGATATTTCCCGGTTCGAAAATTTATACATGTTTTGCAAAATTTGGCAACTTCCCTTTATTTACCTTTTTTCGTCTATTCAAATTTACTCTTGGTTCACTGATTATAAATTCTAACTTTAGGTTTCAAATAATTGTAAACCATTCGCTGGTTACCTAAATCGATGACCACTTACTGTAAGTATTTTTAGTCCTAATTTGAAACTAGGTCAATCTAATCTTAACTTTCACCAAAATAAACTTTTAAAATAGTTCTAACCATAATAAAATCCATAAATAACTTTGTTTGAAATACACTCTGCAATAATAATATTAGATTAATAATAAACAGAAGTTTTGATTTATAACATCATTAATGGATATTAAGGGACAAAAACAAGCACGGAAAAATATTATTCAGTAACTGCCAAAAAACTTGAGCAAAACTTCGTTAGTTTTTATAATCATAAATTTTATTAAACTTCTCCAAGTCTCAAAACACAAATCTTAGTCAATATTTTTGAAGCCATTCATAAATCTGAAACGTATTTCGTCTATAGTAATATGGAAATAGAAAAAGGACTAAAATTTCCCTGATCGCATAAATCAATACGAAAACAAGAAACCATAGAAAACCTCCTTAATGTGACTTAATGTCAATAACATCCTTAGGAAATCAACTTGCCAAAGTATAGAGAGAGAGGGATGGAGAGGGCGAATGGGCGACCCATAACTATGCGGTTCCGGTTAATTACTATGGGCTCACTCAATAATAGCGGTATTGATAGCATAGAAGGCAGCCAATTAAGTGCCATCTATGGACGACGGGATAAAAATACCATTTAACCATATTCGATGAAATGAGCTTGGCTCAAGTGTTGACAAAGTACTAAAACTTTTCCCATTTTTGCCGACCTACTCTTGGCTAGATTGCTTGTGTGTGTGTGTGTGTGTGCTTGTGTATTTTCTGTTATTTACCAGAGAGAGATCCTTGAAAGAATAATTGCAATAACATCCAGGACAGGACAATGACCAATGGTAGGACGTTTTTAATTCAATGAGTCATAGTATTGATATTGATTTTTTTCTTCTTCTGTCGAGTTGAGAGAAAATCGATGTTCAAGTTAATTTGTTGCGTAGATTGTTTGTTGTGGTGACAGTTTACTGGCATTCCTATCTGGGATTTTATGGATAACATTGGAAGATATTGCTTAGTTCGAACAGAAGTCAGAAAAAATGAACATGACAAGACCTTACATATATAAGACAATAGTCCTGCATTTGAAAATTTATTACATAGTGAGAATATAAGTCTTCTGAAAGTTAGATATAAAAAAAGATATGTACGAAAAACGGATTGAAATTACTGACCTATATGCATATATTGGCATCACTCCAGGGGTCGTAGGTTCGAATTCCATGGAACTAGTTCTTTTCTGGTTTTATCACTCTCTCATAAATTTCCTTACTTATAATCGGAATTTTAAACTTCTCCATAAGTACTATGGTGAATCGTTATGCCCAAATCGATGGAGGTACCTCTTGAACTCTTTGCGCCAATACCGTCTTGTGAGACCCTCTCCATGGATCTGCATTCCAGGCCTTCAGACAGATTTTGCTGTATTATCCTCTATTGAGAAGTTCCACCCAAGTTTTGGGGACGGCTAAATAGGCCTTGTTCGCCATTGGTATGGAAATTTGACACTAGCCTGGCTCATCTGGGACGTGATCTGCACGATTCTGTCTCTTGAAACTATTCTATCCTTCCTTCACTTCTCTTTTTCCCTTCACTATCTATCCACTAATGCTTGCTGTTCGATATTAGACTCTATACGAAAAAAAATATTGATTGTCGACAGTACAAAGGGCTTTCCCTGAGCTCTAGTCTTACCCATAAAAAAATAGCACAGCATTTGTTTTGGGTTCACTAAGCGTCAGGCCACCGCTTTCCAACCACGTTTCGCTTTCGTTCCTGGATCACTTTTTTCGCCCGCAATTTTATCTCATCAATGCATTCTTTTACGATAGTTACTCCGATGTCGTCGGCGAACCCCATCGCAAATGCTTCTTTTAGGAGGTGTAGCCACAACCGGCGTTGGGGTTTTTTTGCGCCCGGTGCAGTATGCCATATTGCGCCCAATCAGCTGTTCATTTTTTGATCGCAATGAAGGACAATGGAAAAAGGAAAAAAGGAAAAACATTTAATTTTTTTTAAAAATCAAAATTTTTTAAATTGCGCTTCCGGCCAATTGCGCCCGGTGCAAGTGCACCATTCACACCTATGAAAGCGCTTCCCCTGGGTGTAGCCTCAACATATCCTCATTATAAATTGTAATCTAAAGAAGAGGGTCCAAATGCTTCTTTTAGGAGGTGTAGCCAGGACCGGCGTTGGGGTATTTTGCGCCCGGTGCAGTATGCCATATCGCGCCCTATCAGCTGTTCATTTTTTGATCGCAATGAAGGACAATGGAAAAAGAAAAAAAAGGAAAAACATTTATTTTTTTTTTAAAAATCATAATTTTTGAAATTGCGCCTCCGGCCAATTGCGCCCGGTGCAAGTGCACCATTCACACCTATGAAAGCGCTTCCCCTGGGTGTAGCCTCAACATATCCTCATTATACATTGTTATCTACAGGAGAGTGTCCAGTGCAGACCTTTGCGGAACGTCCCTCGTTGCCCTGTACGCCTTCGGGCCATCGTCGATTCACTATGAAGCGACCTACTATACTAGATGAATTATTTCACTTAAAATACTGTTATATCTAGATAAAATTTACAAAGGCTTCACCATATACATTGGTATCAAAGAAATATGAGTTGTTCAGCTTGACTAATACAAATCCCTGAAATATTATTGAAATTTCAGTATGTTTCTCGCATGACATTACGTGATGTTCATCTACACCAAAAACACTCTGAAAAACGATTCAACACATAATTCCCATATTCAATTCATACATTTCTTTATATTTAATATTAATAAAATCCATGAAATTTATATTTATCTCATATGAAATTCAAAATCAAAAAAATCTGAAATAATGTTAAAAAGCCTAAAAAATTCTAGAGATGACAAACAACACTCAACAAGCGGTGCCAAGAATGTGATAACATTGTTTATATGTCACGTATTTCAAGCATCTGAGACTACATAAAAAATTGATTTTGTTATGCACAAGGACTCAGAAGGACTCAGAAAGGATCCCATAAGAAATATTGTTCAAAATGATTACTTCTGTCAGTCAAGGACTAAACGTGACGAATAAAATATTTGTAGAGTAATATATATTGTCGGGGGTTTTTGGGTGATTGTGATAGCGTTTTTATGAGATTTTGATTAAGGATTTGGATTTTTTTTTTATATCAAGGATTTTTCTTCACAATACAAAATCTCGAGCAAAGTTAATTGGGTGCGCGACCTTAACCATCCTCCACCGTTTTATGCAATTGAGGTGTTGGTTTCATTTTATGCACAGAACAAGTTGTCCTTGTCGCTTAATAACAGAATTTTTAACAAAAGGAGTTTCGTCCTTTATTCTCTGCAACCGGACCAGAAAGCAGCTTCCATTCTGAGCCTTTACAAGCAGAAACTCAACAGAAATTGTTGCCCTCGTAAAAAGCAACCACAACATAAATACCCATGATAAGTAGCGATTCTGTGTTGGGGGTGGAAGGGAAATGTAAATTTTAAGGGTAATGAGGAAGAAATAATTTTTACCAAAGGTTTTTTTTTCTGTGGCTTTTTCTGGTGTATATTGCAGAGAAGACCAGACATGCTTCCCTATATTGGCTTCCTGAAGTTTATTACGTATGTAAGTAGGGAAAATACCAGTATAATTATTTCCTGGTAGAGTAAATTTGTGATGGAATATGGCTTTTACAGAAACAAAATTTTATTTCAAAACTCGAGCCAATTTTATCGATCCTTAATTTTTTTTTTGTTGCTAAAGGAAAAAGGATAAGACTGGTATCCACTAGAGAAATATACTATTCTACAGAAAGTTGCAGAATCATTGAAAAGTTCAAGAAAAATATCCAGCTGGGGACTGTGACAAAATAATCACATTTGATACCAGGAGTCATCCTCGTTATCCCAGAATAAGTCACCGAAAAACCCCAGAAAAAAAAACAGCAGAGAGAGGAATAAGGATGAAGAAAGTTTCCTCCAAGGATTTTTCTGTATGTCTGATGTTGTGCCTCCCACTGCGACCGATATTTGTTCTCCCATAAGGAAGGATAGGAAGGATATAATATGTATATATGTCTATATAAATACAGCAGAGAGAGAGAGGCTGAAGTGAGAAAAACAACTTAATTTGTCGCAATGAAAAATCTTTGTGGATAACAAGAAAGAAAGATATTAATTGTTTTTTTTTTCCTTTAAGTATTTAAGGAGTCATGGTTGGAAATGAAGAAAAATTACTTAATATTGTTTTTGCGTTTTGTTTGGAGTTCAGACAAAATAATTACATGTTTTTTATTCGTGGGAGATAAAATTAGGTTAAAGTACATATACACGTGCCGGTCTTAATCGTATAGAATGGAAAAGATAAGACTTATTCGAGCTGAAGTCAAGGTTGACGCAACCAGACTCTGTGGCGATGTGATAGCTATGCCAGTGGAAAACCCAAACCTCCACACTTTTTTCATAGACTAATTAAGGTACGGCCTTCAGCCAGTTTCAATTATCTTGAGTTTCGGCTCGATTTTTAGGCGCCATTCTGTTTTGGATTATTTGCATGTTGTACTTGTTCGCCCATGTCTTGTCGCCAGTTATTATGCTTATTCATGAAGGGTTTGGAAGAATTTCGGTAAATCGTATTTCTACTTTCAATGCCCTTTTCGAAAAAAAAATTAGCTCTCTCAAAACCAGTCGGGCCATTTTTTTTCACTCTTCTATCTACAATCTTTCTGACTAGAGCTTGCTGACTGACAATGCACCCAAGATATAACCGGCGACAGTACAAAGAAACTTCATCTGTAAGCACATGTTTCACAAAAACGCATCTTCCCCAGCGTCTGCTTGGGCACCACAAGATTTCTAATATATCATATTCTCTTCTATCCTGCAAACTAAGCTTACCTAGACCATGACCTGAACGACATGGCAGAATGGTAATACAAAGACACAGGCACAGTACTTGACGAAACAGGCACAGTACCGGACTAAAATAACACACGTGACTAAAAACAATAGGCAATAGGCACGCACGCATAGCGTCAAATCGCCTTTATGGCACCCAAACGAGACACGGTACGCTCAAACTTTTCTAGACTGCCATTAGCATACTGCGTAGGCGGATTTTCGTTCGATTGCGTAGGTCAAGCAGCTTGGACATAGTTAGTACTTAGTTGGGGGACTGCTTCGTAAAACGACGCTTGCGTTTGCAATGGTCTTTGCCGATGCGGGTGTATTTATATAAATGCATTCCTGTAACGGGAGCGTGCATACCTCTAGCGGGCACATTTTTAGATTTTCATGCCTGTGGCGGAAGCGTGGACACCTCTGGCGGGAGCGTGCATACCCGTAAAGCTGTAGACAGAAACATGCGTATGTGCGGTGCGTGCGGTAATATATATTTTAGAAGTGCATGCAATCAAATGCGACCTGAGATATAGTTGCGTAAAAGGTGGCCACGCAAAACTTGGTCCACTTTCAACTTTTTCTGCATGGCCGCATTCGATATAGGTTCGAATGTCCAAAAACACAAGTACCACAACAAACATATCGTCGATCCAAATGCAAACTATCGAAAAAGAAAAATGCCTTCTTTTTTACGCTTTATTGCAATTCCCCTCTAGACGCTTTTGTGGTGTGCATAGTATCGAAACCTTGTCCCTGCTTCAATCTTTTCAAACTGCGGTTGCAAATTTGCAATGTATCGAAAATTAACGCGAAGAGTTATTTATTGCCAATCCTGAAAACCTCTCATTTTCTTATTCAATAGTTTGTATTTAGATCGACGAACTGGCTGAATATTATTCACTTCTTTCAAGCCACTGACTGGGATTTGTGTTTTCGCAGTAAGAGCATAGCGCTATCTCCTACCGGGCGAAGTTGGGGCACTTAAATACTGTTGACGACTATAAATATACTCTTCATTTGCCAGCATTTCTATGATGATCATCCCCGCTATCACGCATGCTCATGTTGGATGTTGTCCTATACCCGAAACAAGTGCAAGAAGGGTGCTTAGATGGTATGTGGTTCACATTTTTCTTCTATCAGGCACCCTACAGAAAGCCATTGTTCACATTGGTGCTCTATAAAACGGACAACACTAATCACCTTCGTCACAAAAAGACAACTACTTGATCTAGGTCCTCAGTGTTGGTCAGCATTCTAGCCACGCTTTTTTCGGCTGAGTCCTGCGTTTTAAATCCAATCTCCCGAACGGACTCCATTTATAAGAATTGGGTTGAATGATGATCCAGAGTCTTTGGCCCAGGATGGATTCCTATGGGTTGCAGCAGATTGTTGGGTATGCCTTTGGACAATGGTTCGAAACATGAGGTGCGCCATCTAGACTTTCGGTGTTTCAAGATTGAATAACACTGACGTTTTTTAGCCGGTTTTGACAAATGAGCAAGGGTTCTGACCAGGGTTTCGAACCCGAACCGAACCCGAACCCTAAACCCGCTCCGGTTCAAGAATTTTTTTAAAATATAAAACCCGAACCCGAACCAAATCAAAAATTCGGTTCAGGTTCAATTTTTAATGGCAATTATTATCTAAGTGTGAGGCGCGCGCTTAGAAATTCAAATTTAATATTTCCCAGAATTTTTAAAGAAAATTTTTTTTAGAATTCTGGGAACAGAAAAAAATTGATGCACCTCTATTGTTTGAACCTGCACCAGGCCATATTAGCTGTTCCAGAAAATCAAGTTAGTGTTGAGAGGGCTTTTTCTGCACTGAAGTTTGTTTTAGCTCCACAAAGAGCGCATTTCTCCGAAGAATCATTAAGAAATATTATATATTTGTGCGTTTGAATGTAATTTTTTTCTAAAATAAATAAAAATAACATTTTAAAATAAACAGTATGTGAAATTGATTTTTGTTTTTGGGAAAAAGGTGGAACTCGAACCTGAACCCGAACCCGAACCTGAACCCACTAAATTTCAATGTATTGAACCCGAACCCGTACCCGCACCAAAAATTTACAGGGTTCGAAACCCTAGTTCTGACCATTAGAGCATTAAAAGATATGTTATGACCTTGTCAAAACCGGGTTTTTTCCCATGCCAAAGTTTCCCAGTACCTACTCAGCTATTTCAGCTCGTATTTTAGCTTTGAACTCGTCAATGGTCCGCCGTTACATCCGGAGAATGAAGAGGCCGTTCCAAATCACCATTTTTCGTCACAACGTTTTTCGGGAACTTGGGATGTCCTTCTGCCTCTTTGGAACAACCTTACAGATGCTGTATTTCCGCTAAAATAAAATTTCAATTAAGCGTTACACACCATTTGACGAAACATTTTAAGACTCTTTCAACTTTTTATTTAACTAAATAAAATCGTGAACAATTAACATGCATGTCCATTGAAATGAGTTTTCGAAAACTAAATGAATTGAAACGACAATAAAAATATACAGAAAAACTCTTTACCAAAAAAAAAACGAGTCACGTACCCAAAATGAATGCACACGTCCAAAATACAATATAATAGAAATTCTAAAATTCCTGGTCAACATTTACCTAGTGGAAAATTGAAAACTTTCCCAAACAGCTGCAGATGCAAAACATTTTGTGGTATGTTGAAAATTTGTTCATATTTCCCAAAAATACACACACACATACATCTACTCTCTTTATAGTCCAGTGAAAAAGCATAAAATGTCATGAATTTTGAAATTGTGTTAATTTCATTGTAAAGTTTAAAATTTTATGTCAACAATGCTGTGTACGAACAATTGCTGACATTTTGAACGCTTTCTGCATTGGGTTTGAACGTGACACTGGCAATAATGAAATGTAAAATAATTAAATGTTAAGTGGAAGAATGGTGGTGGGGGGGGTAGAACCATAGTAGGAAATATTAAATGAATATTTAATAACGTTTCAGTAGATGGGTTTTTAATTCATTGTGAATATCATAAAATTAGCTTGGTTAATTAACTTAATCAAGTATACATGGAGTTTTTTTTAATGTAGTGTTTTTTGTGTATATTATTTTTTATTTTAATTGGTGCTGGCCTTAATAGTATACACGAAACAATTTAGTGCATGTCAACTCCAGATGTAACCATTACCATGTTACCATTGATCCGAAATCCAGTCCTGTAATGTCCATTTATATCTAACCATTATCTTTTTAAAAGTTAATTGAAACATAGCGTGACGGACGCGTGACAGGTCATAAAGTGCCCCATTGACATGAAAATAATCTCAGCTAAAATGGCTTTCAGTCAATCCTGAAACGAGCCAGCACTTTACCCGGGGTGTAATAGAAACGACAATCTGTCCAACAAAACAAAAAGGAAGTGCTGGTTTGTTTCCTTTCTGGGATGAACAAAAGACAATACCGAGTCACCCCTTGAAAAAAAAGTATCCTTGAACTCTCTGAATGTGTGTATACTGTACACATTACTCACCAGAAATATTTCATTTCACAGTATTGTCATTCCCCTGTGGAATTCCTGTGTTGTAACCACTGAAAATTGTGCATTTATTTCCTGGATGGTTGTAACATGAGACTACCAAGATGCTACACCAGCATCAGACGCAACCTCTTATTCAACAACGAACAACGAAGGGACTGACAGGACTGCCACAAGGATGTATTCTTGATAGGGTGTACGACGTAGAACCAACTACATAAATATTTTATTACATTATACTACCGAAAAATTTCTAAAAATAAGAGAAAAATATAAAAACCCCAACTTAACGAGAATATTAAAGCTAATGGAGTCCAGCTGAGAAAATGAACAGACCAGTAAAATTGTGGCTGTGGAAAAGGATAATAAAGTTTTAAAAATTATTACAATTTCATAAAATTCTTTCTCTTTCGCACATTTTGTAAGAAAGGATAGTTTTAATAAACAACAATGTATATTTTATACTTAAGACATTTCTATAGAGTCATGCCTTAAAGCAGGGAATTTAATTATTTTGCTACGAGAATATAGTATACACCCCCGCAAGCACCCTAATAAATTTCGTTCCCTTTATTATGGTCCATTTAATTGAATAGAAGTGACAAACACGCAAATCCACTTAGGGTTATTGTTTTGCTTTCTGGGGATACTTTTTTTTGGGACAGTTTCCATATAGTCAAGAAATCAGTGAACTATTTGATTTTGGTTAGTTTAACATTTTTTTTGAAAATATTGTGACTTTGTTTTTTAAGATATTGAAAGAATTTTTGTGATATAATAAAATGAAGGTTAAACTTTTACTTTACTTCCTTAATATTTGATATCCAATCTTTTGGTGACGTGTTCGGTGCAAAAGTATCCCTGTTGTACTACACCCCTATACCTCATATTTGTAGGCCAGACCGTTTAAGCAGGCTCACCAGTATGCCTAGTGGATTTTAGACTTGACTGTTCGATGATGATTCCGGCCAACTGAGGTTTTCCGGGCTCCTGACCGCCCTCCGGCCTTCGAGTTTTTGAAAGCGGGGCTCCGTGGGATTCACCAAATTCCACTCCGGCTCTCCATGCTCTCACCCTCTCCAGCTTCTTTGGTTCATAAAAGGCACATGAGTATGGAAGGAAGGAGAAGGTCCATCCTAACAGAGCCTCCATATCAGAGTAAGGCATTGTAACTACAACTGGGTGCGCCCGGTGACCAGAAGAGATCGTTTGATGACAGTGCAAAAGCTACCCCCTTCCACGCAGCCCTCGACACGATAACCTTTTATCTTGGGTTGGTAGGTCCGATCATATTTGTCCATACCCTTCAGGACAGGTTCCAGAGGCACGCTCGTATTTACATACACTACATATTGCGGCCCGTATCTCGCTGGTGACTGACCACTACTTCTCTGGAAGTCTTTCGAGCAAAAGGATGTCCGTTGGTTGGATCTATATTTCCGCACCTACAGTGCCTTATTGTAGAGATATTCGGTGTCCAAAAACCTTTTCTGCCTAAGCTATCAGATGATGTTGCCAAGGTGGCAATGAGTGAAGCAAGAGGTACCATGTCAAGGGGTATTCAGCATGCACTTGACGGTTCTGGTACAATTTGCCAGGAACTTCATGTTGCTGAGATTGTCCTCTTTGGTGACAAAATTGTGGTTTCTATCAATATCCCAAATACATTTGATTATAAACTTCACTTAAAACAGCAAATGTTCAATATGATGAAGAGGGCAGTGCAGGACAACTGAAACCCCGATTTGGAGTGGAACTAAGACGTCTATGGCCTTAGATTGCATATTTCCATGGCACTGGATCATAATTATCCATTCAGACGGCCAGAACGCTTCAAGGGCACTTTGGGGCCTTGCGAATTCAAATCTAAATAATTAAAGCTTTTATGACGTCACAATCAAAAATATTTTCAGGCAAGAACCAGCAAAGCTTTTGCTTAAGCAAGATCAAAGCTTTCGTGACGTCATCAGAATCTCCGAGTGAAGGCAAAATTTCAGTTTTAGAATGTTTTATTAATGTTTTTATTGGATAATAATAGTAGAAACAATTTTTGAAGTTTCATGTAATTACTTTCGGTAAAGCGCGCATTTCTATCTGCCTTTGGCTTTACTGCCTAGCTTCTGGAACAAATTCGGTGCTACATATCCAAAGACGTCACATTTAAAAATCTAGTACACTGGAATATGTAATTAAAAATGGCTCCGACATCACCTTTGGGCCCGCATTGCCACTCAGTATTGGTAGACGCAAAAAATCGCCTTGAAAATATGGACACAATTCAAGCTGCTATCCCTGAATTATGTAAGTCTTTGAAAACGTTCAAATCATTTCACAAAACACGATAAAAAATTGTACTATGTCAAATTTAGCGATATACCTAAGACTTTTCAAATATGCTACTGGAGCACTTTTTGAACCAGGAGTACACGATTCATGAGAAACATAAAATTTAAAACTCTGTAAATCAAAATATCTCAAAAACGGTTACTCTTACAAGAAAAAGTTATAAAATATTTTTTGTAGGAAATTACCTAAGCTACAAACTTTATTCACATAATTTTTCTATAAAAGTGAGCATTACTGAGATATATTTTCGAAAAATCGCTTTTGGTGACCTTTGACCCCACGTAAAATCGTGTCGGAGTGTCAAATCGATGGGGACTCGTGACATTTTCCTTAGAGCAATAATATCAAAGTCCATATCAAAATTCAGCTTTCCCGGAAATTTTCCGAAGTAAAATGTCTAATTTCCCTGGACTATATCTCCAAACTCCAATTAATTGAAAATGAATCTCAGACTTCAGAACTACTCTTAAAATTAATTTCCATCCACAAGCTTCTCCCCATCATACCTACTATAAGTATTTTGATGGCATGCAGCACATATCGCCCGAAAATCCAGTATCCCTAGTGTAGTATCCACACACGAATGTCCATGTATCTCCATTATCCATAATTAAGTACCGTTATACATATCCGTATTTCCGCCTTATTAACGTCATCAATTTTATTTAAAGTTCATGTCAACTCGGGGGTCCAAGCCAAACATGTAAATTTCCCTTCCGGAAGGATTCATGCCCGGATCGGCTAGATAAAAGGCCCAAGCACAGCAGCAGCCACCCACATCCACCAGCAAACAGGACAATCCTTCACCAGCCAGCAGCAACACAAACAAACACAAAACATAGTCTATGCTTGTGGCGGCATCTATAAGATAAACTAGAAATTCGTATTCAGGACACACACTATACAATAAAAGTCTGTTGTGAAAATTTCGTATCGCAGTTTGTACAGTGAAATTTGGAAAGATTCATGTTGTATGTTTTTTTTTTTGGTGGAATTGTTGTTGATAGATTTGAAATCGAGCCAGGATATGTAGAAATGTTTTAAAAATAGATCTTAAGCGACTATACCTTATTCTACCATCCATAATCAGACTATCCTTTTCGACATAAATATTTGAAAATATGCCTCCATACTTTATAATTATCAACAAAATTCCAGTCTTTATCGCTTTATAACAGCTTTATGTAAATAGAGAAGTAATTATCAAGGCTTAAAGAAAATGCCATAAAAGGACCTTCTTGAAAGGATACCACCGAAAATTATGCGAACAAAAACCCACCAACAATTTCCAACTGTTTAACAAGTTCCCAAAGACTGATAAAGAAACATCACAGCCAAACCGAAATGGCAATTTACGTAAAGTCCTGTCAACAGTCGCTATCTCGCGAAATAGTCCTTCCACAATTTTACCCCATTCCATTCAAGGACACACAGTCAATAGGTTTATGTTTTTGCTGAAAACTACCCCCCACCCCCCACACTTTAACATTATTTATCAAAAGCAGTTAACAAGTGTTTTAGTACCTTAATAAGGATCGTTTAACCGCGGCACGGGATCGGCCCTAACAAGGACATAAACGGATGGTGTATTTGTTATATATTTCAAGGAGCATCTCCTTTTGCCTTCAGGAATAATATAACAATCTGCCCATAATACACGGCGACAAATATTTACCTTTACCAAAAATCTTGTTTGTGTTGCTTTTTCAGCTTCATGCCGTTTTTTGGTAAAATATCCTTAAGGGAAAACCATGTTAAGCTTAAATGGATTTTATATAAAGTAGTTTTTGTGTGGGGGAGGATATATGTATGTTGTTATTCATCGTCCTTTTTTTTGGATAATAAGATAAGATTTTTCTCGTTGGCGTTTTGCTTGCATAACACCAGGCGGAGATTTAAGGATTATTCAGTGGATTATTCAGAGTGTTAGAGTGGGCGCTTTATAGTTTATTTATTTATATTAAAGACAATTTAAAAAAAACGTTCCATAATAATAAAATTCAGCTTACTTGACCGAAGTTATCCTCTCAATATCATCATTACAACTTCCAAGCGTAAACAGCACTGCCAACTCAGCAATTTTCAAGCTTATCCACGACCACTAAAAAAACCCCACAACACCAAAAAAAATTTCTTCAATTTAAATTTCCACCATAAAATTTACACGAAAATCTCATTAAAGTCCTCTTTAGCCCAGCGTTAAATCCCGACCGAAGTTCAATCTCATAATTTCAAAACCTTCTAAACCATACATTTTGAGAACATTAGCGGCGAATTTATGTCCACATAGCGCCATAACTTGCCCAGGTCTGTTGCCGTACCGTCAAAGGACCTTTTGTTGATAAAGCGGGCATAAAACGACCGTGAAGGGACACAGTTGTTTAGTCCCGGGAACAGTTTCCTTCCATAATTTCACATTCATTTTTCCTGTGTGCAAACAAACAAACAAAAAAAAATGTCCTTTTTCAACAAAAGTCCTTCTTTACAAACTGAACGGGGTAAAAACCAATTTCTTGTGTTCGATGTCTGGAACAGGACGCAAACGAAAGTTTTTTTCCTTCTTGGTGTGAAGAAAGTAGTGGATTCGAAGTTCATTTGTATTCAGTGGTGACACATTGGATATTTTTCGAGGAGTTTTTTTTTTTTTGCTTCATATCCTCCAAAGACTCAACTCCTCTCAAAATAAAACGGTTCTTGTAGAAGGTAGATAAAACCACCGATTGCCATATATGTAAAGATTTGGCGATGTTCATGCAGATATCATAGGATTCCTGAAGTGATTGTCGTTCACCTGTGAAAAGTTGAGAGGAAGTTACCAATACAAATTTTGTTACTCCTCGAATATTTTTTTTCTTATTAGTAAAATACGGGGATTTTCTTTGGTACTTTCTTGTTCTATCAGGTGCGATGTGGAGAACTAACTTAACCACAAAAGGCTTTGCCAATTTTGTTTGAGGCTTTTCAGTGGATCTACCATTTGAGGTACTTACTGGTACGAGCAAAGCTGGCGCTAGATTTTTTTGCGCCCGGTGCATTATGCCATATTGCGCCCCATCAGCTGTTAATTTTTTTTTATCGCAGTGAAGGAAAATGAAAAAAGACAGAAAAAACGAAACACGTTTTCAATTTTTTTCTTCAAAGTATTAAATATTTTTTAAAAATCATAGTTTCTGAAATTGCGCTCCCGCCCAATTGCACCCGGTGCAAGTGCACCATTGGCACCTATGAAAGCGCCGCTCCTGGGTACGAGTAAGAACCTCGAAAAATATTTGTACTGGGATCAGATAAGCAAGAAACACACTTCGATCGATTATACAAAATATTAGAATTATCCGATAACATCAATAATTTCTTATTTCCGCGACTTTAAAGTTGACCGCTATAGACAAGGACCTAAGGCCACCGACTACCTTCCCAGAGATCCGTGGTTCGAATCCACTGTTTTTACTGGTTTTTAGCGGAAATCCTGACCAGACAATGGCATCAGGTGGTTACAAGCGTCATTGACAGCCAAGTTGAAACTGATAACGTTAGACAACAAGCTGATGGTCTCATGGGCGTTGTCGTTTAATAGTATATATATAGTTCCAGAATCGTTCTACCGGGATCGGCACTTAGTCACGCTAGCGCACCGTAATTGGACATAAGATATTGTTTTGTTCACAAATACACTTCATTTGGCATTTACACCATTTTAATGCAATTTGAAATATCAATAATATCTACTAACTTACTCCACTAAAACTGGATTTACACACGATCACTATTATTGCTTACAACTTATGTTTTCATATTTTCTTTTATCCAATCTTCAAAAGAAGAAATTCTTGTGTACAGTGCTGGCCATTCAGCTTGAGCACACCTAAATCCTGCTGATATAACTCCTTCGAGGCTGCATACTGAAGTGTTGTTACAGAACATTAAAGGTCCACCGGAATCACCAGAACAGGAATCTTGACCCTCTTTACCACCTGCACATATCATATGATCTTGAATTTCTTTAGAAATTGTCCTAAACTTGGCTTTGCATTGATCGTGGCCAACAACTGATACGCCTAGAAATTGTAGAACATTACTTTGGAAAACTGAAATTAAATAAAATAAAAATTCGAGGTGAGCTTGTTTCAAAAAAAAATACGTCTTCAATCAAACCTTCTTCTGTTTTTCCCCAGCCTGCGATTGTGAGTTGTTGTCCAGTAGGAGGATCGGAACGGCCAAGCAGAGATGGCAAGCAAATGGGTCGAATTGTCTTTGTAAATGGCACATCTTGATCTAAACGTATTAAGGCTATATCTGCGACAATTCTTGTATCTCCGCTCTTGGAAAAATCAGGATGAGAAATTATTTCATCAAAGCCAACCTCAAGAACTGGATCTGCACAGCGGGTGCGTTGACAGTCGATCTCTTCGCTAATGTCATATTCTCCTAAGCGAACTTTTGATCTGGAACGGAATTTTGGGTTATCAAACTCTGATATTAGAAAATTTCATAAAGGTGCAAACTTACAATTCTCCCAGTATTCGCATTGCCATTGGTGAGAAACAATGGGCTGCCGAAACGACATACCGTTTGCTTATAAGAGAGCCGCCGCATCCAAAGGCTTTTCTTCCCAAAGCTGTAAGTAAATTTACATTATTAAAATAAAAAATTTAAAATGTCATTTACATACGATGTGTGTACTCCAAAAGTGCCATCCAGGGAAATTGGTATAATTTACTTGGCAGGCCGCCGATGATTCGATTCCTGGTGTAGGGTCTTCCACAGTTGAGAGGTCCTGGCAAAACTTCACCTGGCGGATACACGGGAATATCGTCTGGGATAAGGAGACGAGGTGTTCTATTGGGAATATAGTTGGTGTCAGCTGTACAGCAAACAGACGGCTCATCCGCAGTTGCATCACATCTAGAATCAGATAGAAATCGCATCTCACCATCGGTTAAAACAGCTTTAAGGATTGTCGCGTATAAAGATGCACAATCTGGTAATAGAACGCAAGTACCCCATTTTCTATTTGGATTGATGCAAAATTCTAAAAAACAGTTTCAATAAAATATCGAGAACTACTCTACATTTGCAAAACGCACTCACTTTCTTCAGTTGAAAACACTACGAAAACTGACAACACAACTAAAATATCGAACCACATAGCAAAAATCTTCAATCAAAACTAACTTCTTTCTCTCTGAGCTTCTTCAATTTATAAGAAACATTTTTCCAATTTGCCTTTACTTTACGCAAATTCTGGATCTGATCTCAATGCCGAAGATGCCGCGTTTTATTGACATTCGGGGATTTCTTCGAGGTCGGCTGCAATGACAATATGAATTGGTAAAAGGTCTCCTGATAACATTTTATTAATAAATTTTACCACATTTAATGCGTTATCAGTATATATATTTTATATGGTTTTTTTTAATTTAAAAACGTGACAGTAACGATATTTTGGTATTCTTAAATGGGTTTTGCATTGTATGGATTCGCAGCTCTCAATTTTATTTTTATAATTTTTTTGATAAGATCTGCATGTGACTAGAACCAGTATCAGAAAATATATTGTTTATACAATGAATAAACATATTCTAGCAAGTCTGGAGGATTGTTGTGAAAATGAAACCAGATCTTGATAAGGCTGCATCATCCAGGTTCCGATCATCTCACGAGACTGTTGGCTAACATAAAACAACCCCAGAAACCTTAAATATTCAAAGCACAAGAGGACTTAGAAATTGGATCCATAACCCATTAAAGATCACTGCATGAGATCGGGAAGCTGGCGCAGTTAAACAAAGAACTTAACAATTACAACCCTCCATTTATAGTATTCCTCGGCAACCCAAGGTTCCTTGGTTCCTTTTCAGATGTGGCTCTTTACCAGACTTCGACAAGTGGAGGAATATGGTTCCGTACTCTGAACACCACGTGTACTCTATATTAGACTACGACCATACGTGGAAAGAATATTAGGAGAGTATCAATGCGGTTTTCGTCCTGGAAGATCCACAACCGACCAGCTATTTGTACTCAGAGAAACCCTAGAAAAAGCTGTTGAATTTAACATAAACATCCACATGTTATTCATCGACTACAAATATGCTTACGATAGTGTGAACCGTAATGAGTTATTTGATGCTATGGAGCAGCTCGGATTACCTAATCACCTAGTAGAACTGACGAAAATTTCGATGAGAGATGCAAGGTGTAGAGTCAGAATAGATGGTGAACTATCCCCACCCCTCAGAACAAATAGAGGATTAAGGCAAGGCGACGCACTATCCTGCTTGTTATTCAACGTGGCCCTAGAAAAAGCAGTAAGAGATGCATCGATTAACACATCAGGGTGCATCTTCGATAGGTCAGTGCAAATATTAGCCTTTGCCGACGATATAGCTATCCTTGGAAGATCATTTGAGAGCATGAAGGAGACCTTTGTAGCACTTGAGCAAGCCGCAAAAAAAATCGGGTTGGAAATAAACGAGCACAAAACAAAGTATATGTACACAAAAAACGCCAGAAGTAGCAGACAGAACATAACGATAGACACCTACAATATAGAAGCAGTAGATGAGTTTGTGTACCTCGGCACGATTATAACAAAAGGTAATGATACATCGGCCGAAATCAGAAGACGAATAGCACTGGCTAATAAATGCTACTTTGGTCTACGCAGGCACCTGACGTCTAGAAATATATCAAGGAAGACGAAACTGGCACTTTACACGACACTAATAAGGCCTGTCCTACTATATGGTTCGGAAGTGTGGACATTGAAAAACGCAGACGAAGCATTGGTAGGAAGATTTGAAAGGAGAATTCTTCGTTCGATCTACAAAGGAATACAGGTTGATGGCGTTTGGAGAAGAAGATACAACTCAGAGTTGTATGAAATCAGCAAGATTCCAAACATTGTCAAAGTGATCAAAATAAACAGACTGCGATGGATTGGTCACGTCCAACGAGGTGCGGAACGGAACCCGACAAAGATAGTGCTGGGGAAAGTACCGTCAGGAAAACGCAGACCCGGCCGGCCTAAGAAAAGATATATAGATGACGTCGAAGAAGACTTTAGGCAGTTGGGAATAAGAAACTGGAAAAGTCGAGCCAGAGATCGAGAATCATGGAGGCGAATGCTGGAGGAAGCCAAGGCCAACAATAGGCTGTGGAGCTCCTGATGATGATGACTCTGAACACCGATGTCCATCCCTGTTTAGCTAGGTTTTCAACCTTCTCGCTAACATCGAGACCTTTTTGTATTTTTACCCAGCGTAGGTGCAATTTATATTCGGCTTTTTAGTTTTTCGATAGACTCCAAAGTCAATGATGCATTAATCTCTGTTGGAGTCATACGTCATAGTAGAGTCCTCCTTGGTAAACACTAAGTCCTGAATATCCATAAACTCGCGAGAGTACAAGATTTAAATTTTTCTGAGAATTCTTCTACCGCCGCTCTGCCGCCAATAAAAGGTACATCTGTGAAAATATATAAGCTCTTCTATCTTTTGGCCAACCTTCATGGATGATCTGGTAGCTACGATGGATTTATCTCCCGGTGTGGTGTAGTGCTGCACACGAGACGAGACTTGTCTCGAAATCGTCTCGTCTCGATTTTCGAGACGAGATCGAAACGATACCTCCAGATTAAAAATCGATACGAGACCGAGACTACCATTCGAGATCTCGCGAGACATCTCGAGGTCTCGAAATCAAATCGTTATTTTGAAATCGTATCGGCACCAACTATTTCAGTATCTTCAAGCTGCGCTCTTCGATTAGCACAACATTCGGCACCAATACATGACTTGAGCAGGCTGCGGAGACAAGGCGAAAAGTACGCATTCCATAAGCATTTAAATGCAGAGTCCATTCTAAAACAGAAAAGGTATTTTACTGTCATTTCATTTCATTTCAACGCATTTAAAATTAAATGCGTTGAAATGAAATAAAATGACTGCAAAATACCTTTTCTCTTTTGGAACGGACCAGTTGTGCCAATTCGTGGGAATTCTCCCTTTTCGTGGGAATTCTGACTGCTAAAAATTAGTAAAAGGGAAAATGGAGTAATTTTGTCCTCCTGAAGAAAAACGTGGGAAAAGTTACAAGATTTAAATATTTAAAAAAATGCCAAAAGTACAACTTAATCGGCAACACAGTTTGACGGTGATTAGACTGTTCGTTCCTACGTATGTTCATCTAAAAAGCTGGTGAGGAACGTACGTAGGAACGAACAGTCTAATGCCTTAAGTTGCTTTATCGCAATTCTTTTTGTATCGTGACTTTGGCAGTCAATAATTTGTAAACGCGGTTCTTCCCCCAAAACACAACGAATTTGCTTAGCAGTGAATATACGTATGAATACGAAAGTCATTCTCTCCTGTTATTTGAGATATGGCAGTAAGTATTTTTTTTCTGTATCATTATATTAAATTAAGCTGTTAATTGATTAAGGTGAATTCAGCATGCAAGAGGAAAAAATATCCTTCGTTTTGCTTTTCTCCTTTTCAAAATTTCTAAATTTCTTCTCCGTGAGAAAACCTAAGGGAATTTACATAAAAGCCTGTGGGAAAAACTCCTTGGAATTTTTCGTGGGAATTATTGCCAAAAACACCTGGCAACACTGGAACGGACTCTACGTAAATGTAACTCTACACAAATTAAAAATTAACTTTCGATTCATTGATCCCCTCTACCCCGCCCTGGTGCCACTGCATAAGGCAGATTTACGTGTCAACGTCTGGGAAGTGACTAGCATGGAAATATAAGGAATATTTGTATACAATTTCATTAATATGGCACATATTGATATTTCTCGAAATACAGAAGACTGAGCAATTTGTATTATAGACAGTGAAATTCGAGACTTTTCGAGACGAGACGAGACGAGACTTTTCGAGACGAGACGAGGCGAGATCGAGACGAAACCTGCAAATACCCATTTTTTCGAGACCGAGACGAGAATGGGCCTCTTCTCGTCTCGTGTGCAGCACTAGTGTCGTGTCGGTATCGTTTTCGGATTCCCTTCACTCATGACTGAGTTCAAAGTGCCTTGCAGACTTCTTCTTTAGCGGTGATTCGATCAAGATCTCTGTATTAGATCACGGCTTTGTCGTTGATACTCGTCCTAATCTCTGTTTCGTCACCTATCGCCGTCTTCGTTTTTTGTTCTAGCTTCGTCACGATATTGTCGCCCTATTTTAGGCACTAGTTGCAGGTTATCCTCCTGTGATCTCCTTATTTTTGTATGCTGCTCCCCAAGCCAGGTTTCGCCATAGGAAAGTTATCTTGGTGTTGCACTCTCTCTTATAGGGCTTTCTACTCCTTTAGTTTCAGTGATCTTTTCTAAAGCTGAGCGCCACCGTTCTGTCTAGAATCAGCTCGAGGCATTTCTGAAGGAGTGAAAATTTCCATTGATTTGATTTTGGTTGTATTTAGTTCATGTGATTCATGATCAGTTTTCCATTGATCTCACGAAATCTGGCTCCTCCTCATGCCTTGCTCCCGGGTTACAAATTGTGAGCGTGGTGTCACCTTGTGTTGCGCAAAGCTGTCGTTGCTTCAAACCCTAATCCTTCTTGATCTTTCGTTAATGAGCTGTTACAATCATTTAATACCCATATAGTGATGAGTGCAACCGTTGTTAATTTTTGGGTTTAAAGTATACTGTATCCGTAAAATGACGAATACGAATCCTTTACCAAATCAAGCTTCATTTTTTTGTTGTTGTTACTGAATCTGAAAATAAAAATTCCTCTCATAAATAATTCAAAAAATATCCTTTCACATACTTTCACTTCGTTAACTCTGTTGCATTACCATCAATAATTTAAGATTTTATATTCGTGCCAAGGAAGTGTTATCAAAAAGGATTAAATTGATTGAAATGATTGAACGAATATATATAAAAAAAAGGACGCCCCTTTGCTGCTTTACGGCAAAAATGTGCATTGGTACGTGCCACCATCGTCCGCGGGCGGAGGAAGGACAAGGTATAGGAGATCAACTCAATGAAAGTTCGTGCGTATACCCCCGAAAATTTTATATTACACCGAAAAGAGAGAAAAAAAAATTGTATGTAATAATAAAACAGCAGAAATACATTTTTCCAACAAAAATGAAAAAAAAAACACACGGTATTTTTGTGTTACATTTTTGATGGTGCCAGAGGTGAGTGGATATATAAGGGGGAATTGTAAGGACACGTTTCCTTTTCTTCTTCTATCCAGGCCGCTTCCCTTTCAGTCATAAATGTCAAAATTCATAGCAGCCATATTTCGTGGCGCGGTGGTTTGTTAGACAATTTTATTTTATTGCGGGCGGGAAAAACGTACGGAAATTTACCTTTAAAAGTTATGGTAACAAATTCGGTGTTCACTTTTGTTGTTGTTGTTGCTGAGTAAATCTCGTACATATGAAGTTTATTTATCACGTAATCCACGTGCTTGGAGTTTAAATCTTATATTTATATATGTATTCACCAGTTGGTTACGCATATATGCCTTGAAGAAAAAAAAATCTTTTAAATATGTAAGAAATGTTTGTACTTCTTCTTCCTCCCCCACAAAAAAGTTCTTTGTATATTTTCGCGAATGATCCTTGGGCGCATAGTTCACTCTCTTCACGTTCTAATAAGCCTTTAGGTAACCATTTCCATGCCATCCCTCAAAAACACCTTAAACAAATGTTATAACAACACCCTAGCGGCAGTTTTATGCAGAATTACAAGTCAAATATCTTAAAATAAATGACCTGGGTGTTATCTTGGATATACATATATATATATGTATACATAGAGAACGCGGGGGTGGCAAAGGAGTCGTGTATCCTTGTCGCCATCGGCAGGAGCAAACAGGATACTGACGCGACTTAATAACAGTAAAATGGGAGCAATTTGCTCGGTGGGCTTATTTAGGTAAGGATGAAGTTTCTGCAAGATGAAAATATGATAATATATTCCCCCGCCCCACCCTCTTGGCCCGCTTCTAGTCCTTCTACCGCCCTTCGGTTCTAGTCTAATAATGAAGAGTGAAGTGAGTTATTTAAATTTTTAAGATACACCAACATTTTGATATCTTTAAGCTAGAAAATTGATATTGATGGGTTAAATGGCGCGAATTGACTGTGATGTAGCTGAAAATATTGTTGGTTTTTATTGCTTGTAATTTCGAGGAATGGTGGATGAATTTTTGTAGGGTTATAAATTCTCATTAAATCAGCTTCTTTATTTCTTTATAGATATTATAAGAAAAAACAGAAAAATTCACCAAGGAAAACTTGTAAAAATACGATTATGATTTTGTAGAAAAATGATAACCATACTGGAAGGCTTAGTGAGGGTCCTTCAACTTCTACACTCCTTATTGGGGGTATTGTGTGCAATCTGGGTCTGGAAGGACATTCTTAAAATGCTCTTAACCATCTGCAGTGCTGTTATTGTCTTCTCGAGTCAGTGTTGCCAGACCCACTGAAAGTTATTTCCCCAAACTTTTTGTGAAAATTCCCCTTACCAACAAATTTCCCCCATTTTTAAAATATGACTGCAATTATAAATTACAATAAATATTACTATAAACCAGCTGGGATCCGGTGCGCCTCGCCTAAATTTTGAATGATTTGAATACAAAATTTTACCAGAAAATTTTTTTTCGGAGTCCCAAGCTTCTCTATATTTCCTATTTGACATTTTTTCAATTCGTCGAGGTATTTTTTTATTAGTTAAAAATCTTTTCTGGCTCACACTGTATTACTGGCTGGACTACACTGAATTAAAAATTGTTTCTGCGAAAAACTAACAAATCCAGTTCTATGAAATCGTAAACACAATTTTGACAGCTTTGTATTAAAAATGTATTAAATTTGAGAATTTCATGTTTCTTTATGCAAATAATTGCATTCTTTATTTTTAAATTATATATTTCTTGGTTCGAATTGTATCAGCGCAGAGCATAATAAGCAAAAATGAATTTAAAATCTCTGCATCAATTTTTCCCCAATTTTTTCCCCACTAAATTTGTTTCCTCAATTTTTCGCACGAACATAATATTTTCCTCACTTTGGGGAAAAAACCCCCAATCTGGCAACACTGTCTGGAATAAGTAGATTGCCATCTTGATTTTTCATCTTTCGTATGTAACAGAATTAAGCTTGGGAGTAATCCTTTCCCTTTATACTACTAGTCCGTAATAGCGTACAAGTGCAATGTCTAATACTAAGCTCAATTCCGAAAATAGATAGAGGATACAATAGGAAAATAAGACTCTAGCTAGAGAGACCGCGAAGTGAAGGCGACGAACCCCGCATTTGAACTTTTGGATGTTCTACGAATTCGGAAACACAGAATGTAAAAGGTTGTTCCACAATCGAATTTTTCTATTCATGATCGCATCTCTTGACTGGGTTGTGTGTGAGAATAAGCCGAGCAGGTTGCGTGAAAAATTGTGCCGTGGAGGCAGGATCTAAAGCTAAAAATTGTATGTATAAATACGCGTTCTCGAAAAATTAAAATCAGAAAATTCGAGCTCTTCACGGAACGACAGTAAGTGGCTTTTAAGCCGTACTGATAAAAGTTGGCAGTTTTGACGTTGCACAGTTCTGTTGTATCTCGATTTTTCAGTTTTCAGTGCCAGCACCACAAAAGGTAGACTCTGCAACAACTAGTCGTCACTTGGTAGAGAAGCACAGGAAACGCCATCAGCAGCCAGAAGAAAGTCCGGCTATTACTCCAGAAAGGATTTCTTTGCAGGATTATAGAAAAAGTCAAGATACTCCAGGACGGATTTCGCAAGAGGAGTACAGAAGACGCAAAGAACACCCAAAAGAAGGTCCAGTTTTTACTTCAGGACGAATTTCACTGGAGGAATACAACAGACTTAGAGAACTGCCAAAAGAAGGTCCAGTGTCATTATAACCTCATTATCACCTACTAATTACATGTCATTATCACCTATTAATTAACAGGTGATAATGACATGTAACTATCACCTAATACCTCGCCCCCTGCTACGCCCCATTTTTTCTCATGCCCAAGTAACCCATTACCTACTGATTTTGTTGGAAAAGTTCGCCGTTTGAGTCTACACAAGTGAAAATAGAGCTGTCTCCGCAGAGATTAAGGCGTGGTTTTGTACGTCCACAAAAAAAAGAGTTGTATTGTAAAAAAGACCGAACGTAGGAGTTGTAAATTACACCTCGGATTGCTGGCTGGAGGAGGAATTTGCAGACCTTTAAAATCCCAATATCAGGTTATGTGTAATTGTGAAGCAATCTGGATTATATGATCGTACCATCGTAGGATTGAGAGAAGGCCATTTATCAAAATTAGAAACAAATCAGGTTCTTGATTTGACCCCTGGGGAACCCCCCGGCAGATATGGTAATGGGTTTAAATTCGACGCCATCCAATTCCCTGAAACTCTCAATCAATTTCTTTAGAACTGAATCAATACCAATATCTTAGTTTAGCCAAGAAATCAGGATGCCATAATAGCTCGAAAGCCGATGGAATGAAACATGTGTTGGTAAGCTGAGGAGTGCAATCCAAAATTTATGGGGTGAGAAATTGTTGTCTGGAATGGTTCCCTCTTATGACACAACATGGGTCCTCATACCGTTGTTCGGACTAAGAAGGAAGTAAAAAATTTTGTTGGGAACTTTTTGATCACCCACGCTGCACTCCCAACCCAACCTTTCACCTACCGAAACAGTGATTCGAAAGGCGACAATTTGAAGATGACGAGGAACTCAAAACCACCATTGTCTACTGGTTCGATCCAGAGGCGTCGAACTTTTATTCAAATAGATAAAATAAGCACTTACTTTTCGAGTACGTCTAGTAAAATAAAGTCCACAAAATATGTCGAAGGTTCAATCATCTAAAAGAATAACCAAAATAAAATTTATATATATTTTTTTAAATCAAATTCCCCTTTTCAAAAATACAGAACAATGCAATGAAATGACAACATAATATGTAGTATATAAGTATAAGGGAAATATATTTCTCCCCCTTTAGAAATAAATACAAGCCTAGACAGTGATGTCCTGTCAGGAGAATCGATTCCCTTCGGGCTCCGGATAAGGAGGAATTGGAACTGGTTTCAACTTGTCAGTTGAATTTTCCTGCTCCCCAAAAATATATAATATAAATCCGTTGCATGGCGTGTTAATGAAGATCTTGTACGTGTCCGGAATATCCCTGGGGGGAATCCTTTTGGGACATTAGCGAATGCTTTAAAATTCTGGACGTGTATATAATATAGTCATGAAAAATTTCAAAAATATGTAAAAGAACTTCAATTTTGAATACTGAAATGACGTTTTTTTTGATGCTATATACAAATTATAGTAGTGTTGTGTATAAAAGAATAACCAATATAAATACTTCAACTTAGATTAAAGAGTATTGCTGTGTCTAAACGGCAAATCAGTAGGCAAATTGCTTAAAAGTGTTTAAGGCTTGTAGTATAAAAGACTGTTGTGCAGAGCACTTTTGTTCTCCAAACCTTATTAAAGAAGAAAATCACGAAAAACAAGAGAGTTGAAATTACCAAATTGTAGTTTTTTGGAGGACAACACTATTTTACACCATATTATGATGGAAAGTGGAATGACAGATGCCGGACAACACTTTAAATAAATTAACTTTACTGAAACTTCAATGCACACCAAAAACATAGAAGTATGGAGGAAGGGAAAGATTTTAGAAACTCTTCTATGAATAGTACTACTAAAATCACAGTAAGAGCTAAGGCCAGTCAACAAAAATTATTACTTTCAATATCCTCAATCGAGAATTTCTTTTTTCCTGTAATCCCAGATATTTTTAACCTGCTTAAACACCAACCAATGTAAATCCCGTGTATTTCCGTATATTATAACATTTTTCGAATCTGTTGAGTTGAAAGCTGTTAAAAGTCTCTCGGAAACTGCATCTCGACTTTCAGGATTCTATAATACATTTTATTCGGGATAATCTAGATTGATGTTTATGATAAAATTGCGAATAAGAATTATCCACTTTATTGTTTAGGGTGCTATCAACTTACACATTTCTTTCCAACACAGTTTTTTCGACAATTCATGCAATTTATGAAAGAACAAAACCATTGTTTCAAGACAAAACAATAATAAAAAAGGAAACCGTTTCCTTAAAGCTCTCTCTAAATGCTCCATACTTATATCACATTTAATACCGCAACATTACATTCACCATTGTAATAAAGATAAAAAGACTTTTCTCTCTTTCTATCTGCACGAAGAAAAACAATTACTTCAGGGCTTTTGAATATTCCTCAGAAGAATTATGGCAGCACAGAAATTTTCTCCATCATCATCTTCATATGATCCCAGAGTGTTGTAATCCTCAGAACAATTTCAAATGCTCTTCATGTATGACATTTTTAAAATATTTTCCATAACATAAAATCTTATACGTATGCGATATGCTATGGCGATATGCTGTGCCTGCCCCATTCTTATCGTACAAAAGTCCTTTCATGTCTGCCTTCCGAGCAATGTTTAAAATGAATATTAATATCTATCCTTATACTACCCCCGCGTCCCCTTTCCATACGGTATGTCGCCAGGATATGTGTGGCGGTATATGGTACAGGATATGTGCCGTTCATGCAATTTCACATTGTTCAACACAACAACAACAACAAAAGATTGTTTCTCGTCCTTTTATTTTATTTGGCGAGAAAAGTTTATTAATTTTTTCATTTTTTTTTCTTCTTGTGTGCTTCCTTCAAGAAATTGTCGGTCGTTATCTAAATTGATTTTGTGACTAATTGGCGTAGGAATAAAAAATTTTTTTTTGATGTTTCTTATCGTCAAATAGAGATGAACTCATTGAACTTTTTTAGGGGTCATTACATGGCATTAATGGTGTATGCCCATCAGTGGCAATTCATTTGGATTGACTTTGACATTGACTGAAATGTAAGTTTTAACAATTAAGGAATTTGTGTTATAGTAAATTACTGCAGCACTTTAAGATGATAAGAGCTGGGAGATTATCGGTTTTTTTTTGGAAGATTGTTGACCCAGCTATCTGTTTATCAACAATGAAGCTTTTTTAAAAAAAAATCGCATAGAAAAACAGTGTCAATATACTTTGTCAAACAATTTACACAAATGCGGGGTGAATTTTTTCAAAAGGGGTATTTACAATTTAATTATTTTAAACTGAGTATGAGATCGTGTTATCTGATCTGAAATAATAGGAATCCTCCTTTGTACCACCTGTCCGTCATGTTGTTCGGCTGATAAGAATTTGTCTAGTAGTAAGCTTAGTTAGACGGAAAGTAGAGAATGTGATAGGCTCAGTAGTGGATGTTGAAGCAAATGGCCCTTAGCCCTATGTTTGAACTCTAGGATGTTGTACAAGTTCGGAAATACTGATTCCAGATCGAAGTTAAGAAACCCATAATACTATATTATCACGACTCACAGTGGTTCCAAATCCCGAAAAGATGGTCAAAATATTTAGACGTTATTCAAATTGTATGAAATTACGTACAAATAGTATTTTGAGGTCGCTGATTACGAATCTTCACTCAAAATAAAAAAAACCAAAATGGCGGATCCAATATGGCGGACAAAGTTCTTATAAAATGGCCAGAATTTTATGAAATTTTATTTAAATTAAACAAATCGGGGCAAACTGAGGCAACTTTTGAAACTTCCAAATTATAGAGAAAGATCTCAAGAATGCGACAAAACTTGTTAGAGAGTGGGATGTCGTGGGACTTTTGAGTAATGTAATTTTAAACATTGACGTTTACAATGGGAAGTTATAATAAACTTGTTTTGAATGCCACACTACTAACATAATTAAGAAAACTCATTGTCAATATGAAATAACGTTTAAAAGTAATTACTTTCGTTAGCAGAAGCCATTTCAAACGATTCCAGGTCACTGTTAATACCAAAAACCGGTTTCACTATGTACCGCGTCGAGGCCCTCGTGTGCCAGACGCTCACGTAACAATGGCTCCCGAGAGCCCCCATGCAAGTTTGACCGTTATAAAACGCTGTTTCTAATACCTTAGGTACCAACCTACATAACTAGACCCAAAAAGTCGACAAATCAAAGATCGAGTTTGGGGACTTTTGGCCACCTTTTCGGCATTTGGAACCACTGTGCGACTGGACAAACTCATCACGATCTACGATCACCGAATAAGCCCTAGCTGATTTACGGATACTATCACTTTTAAGCAAGTCTCTAGATCAGCAAGATCGTTTCTAAATAACTTAGGACTATGAGCCAAAACAATCGGTAACTGCACTGTACTGTGGGGATTGCACGTATCTTCAGATCGAAGTTGCGCAAACCGCAGAACTATATCCTTAAGACTGTGGATGTATTCATCACAATATAGGATCAGGTGATCGTGGTGATTAAGCCTTGAATCAATTTAGGCCACGATCACTTTTACGCAAGCCTCCGATATCATAGATTTCGTTGCTAAGTTGGGTCTGATTGATATGGGCTGTGCGCTGATGAAAGGTCGGGTTTAGAGTATTTGTTGGCCACCTAACCTGATATCACCACAATCGACTTTATATTCTCAGCCCGCTTATCTTTGGCATGGAAGCAATACGAGCCTTTTCTTGGCAGCACCACTCATCCTTGGAAGGTTCTCGGTTTTATTTGTTTCCGGCCATATTTTAGAGGAAATGTCGGCGTCTCGATCCTCTCTGCACAAGGTTAATGTAGAGGTGAAGATCACCTGTTGCTGTAACTAAAGATCTGTTAAGATGTTCCCTAAGAAAACCCGCAAGGGACCGTGAACGATCCGCATTGGATACGGTTTAGACTCGTTTGGTTTGGGATACCATTTGATGACTAATATTTTTATAGAGTCTTCTTTTTAGTTCTATGTTTGATATCAAACCAAAACTTCTTCCTGTCTTATATTCACTCCCCACAAACAACATTTAAATTAAGAATATCCGTTCCCAAAAATGTCTTTTAATTTCTCGTTATAATTACGAAAAAAACTGACCTTCAAACTCTTACAGAAGGATCGAAAAAGAGAATTCGTTAAAAAAACATCAAAGAAACAAAACAACCCATCAAGATCCGACCACATTCATAATGATTCATTCTACTAATGAAACAAGTGCGTATATTCGCCCAACCGGAAACCCAATAATTCATTTAATAAGGGAAGAACTCATTCATTTATAAAAGATCAAGTTTCAGTAGTCTTTAAAATTGATGCTCCTACAAAAGAACCAGCAGAGCCACACACAGGAACGGATCCGCAAGCAAGTTTCCCACAAGCGCATATTTCTTAATTGATTGATCGAATTTCTTAAGATCCTCCTCGTGCCTCTTTACTCCACTACACCATTCAGCAGCGTATTTTTTTCGGGGGTTGGGAATATCGAATTTAAAATCTAATTTTGTATTGTAAATGCTTAAGAAAGAACACGAATTTTTTTTGGCCATGAAGGCCCCATGTGCAACAAGACAGTGCCGAGAATTAATCAATTTTGTTATCGAGGAAAAACTTGTGCTTCGGTTGTGATATTAATTTCCCCCAAAAACTGTAGGGTATGGGTTCAGTTCTAATCACGTAGTTGACATCTGTCTTTGGATAGTTGTAATCTGTATGTGGACGTTCTGTGGAGGTTGATGTGAGGATTGGTCAATTACATGAAATGTGCGAAAAATTGATAAAATCCCGACGGAAATCAAAATGGTATGAAACTAGTCACGTGGCGGGTGTTCAACGTAAGGCAACCAAATGGGACGAAAGAATTGCAATAAAATTAAATTCGTTTCGGTGTGAGTCATTTGTGTAGAATAGTTTCCCTTCGATTTGGAATTGTATTGGGTATAGTTTTTGATAAGACGAAGCACACACAATTTTTGATTTTGTTGAGTGAGGACTGGCTTTAGACTGCATTAGGTTGTGTCTTAAGATCACTGAAACGGCTTATAACTGATTAGAATCAGGAAGAGACACTAAAGACTACTTATGAAAACTGCGAGGTACTGGGAATAAATAGACACATGCAGGATATTGACTTTATTCTGATTGAGAACCAATAGCAATAGCCGTGTTCCTTTTCTGCTCTTTTTTACTCGTATTCACTTGGAACTACTCCTGCTCTCACAGAGAATTCATAGGTTTTACTCATATCGACAAATTTTGCGTTCCTTTAATTGTTTACTCCGGAGTACTTAAAAGTAGAAAAGGAACACGGCTATTGTCTTGAATACGAATTCTCACAAAAAGTCCTGGGGAAAATTCCATAGCCCATATCCGAGACGAGTTTAAAGTGGCAATATCATAAACCCTATGTCCATCACGGAGCACCAAATCCATAGCATCCGTTGTTCCTCTGCATTCTACTAGGGCTGATTACGGAGTACACTGTTGATGTTATCAGTGCTAACATTTAAAGGCGATGCAGTAGAAATTTGTGTAAGTGGTGTGCGAGTTAAGGGGACTATCCAGTGAAATGGCTAAAAATTTATCTAATAGACCGATTTTGATGAAATTTTGTGTGAATATAGCTGCTATCAAGTAAACGAAAAAATCGTGGTCGTTTGTAAAAAAATTACGATTTGTAACAACTTTTTATTAAATAACAATTGGAAAATAGGTCAACTTTAACGAATAATAAGTACGTGGATTTTTATCCGATTTTAATTTTGTTGGCGTCAAAATGTTTGGTAATTAATAATGAAGAAATTTGTCTGGTAGAATTTTGATATCATCTTTTGTTTATCAACAATCCACGAATGAAAAGTCAAAAACAGGCCAAAAATTGTGTTTTTTCCGAGTTTTTTTTTAAATTTCTGTTTATAACTTTGTGAATTTTTCATAAATCAAAAATCCACCAGACAGTTCTATATTAAATTCCGAACATTTTCCACTTTATAAAATTAAAATCGGTTAAAAACTCGCGCCGTTATTACGCTTAGAAGTTGATAAAAAGTTGGAAAAAAAAACTTTCGAAATAATTGTCTTTGAAGTGTGACGTTCCGTTGTTTCTACCTGGAATAGCTAGAATTTGATCGGCTCGACCAATCGACATGAAATTTTGGTGAACATTGCTGTTATCGAGTAAACAACAAAAGCGTTAACGATTGATAATAAAAATTGTTTTTTAACAATATTTTTTTTAAATAACAAATAAAAAAAACGGCCCAGTGGCGTACGCTGAGTGCCGAGTGCTTTTTGACACTGTGCACGCTATTGAAAAACACGAAAAAAAACATTTTACACGTCGTTTTTTAAAATCTGAAAACGCTAAATGATAGAGGACATTTCAGTCCATCAGAATATACAATAAAAAAATCGTCAAAAACTCGATTTTAGACCAAAAATCACTGGATAGTCCCCTTAATTCTCGTTACTGGATCAACTATTCGGTGTTACATAGCGGAGCAATGGCACCAATCCAAAAGAACCATAAAACTACATCCTCCATAAAAATCATAAAATATGTCAAAAACATGTCAAAATAATACGAAATCATCTCAAGCATCCCCAAATATATCCTTGCGTGACACAACAAAATTTAAACTCAATTTAAATTGTCAACACAAATCGTTGAACTTATCGCCTTTTTCAAAATTTATGGGCATCTCTCTTCATTGTCAAAAATGCGTCACAGACACAAACCAATTTTCCGCACATGCTACGAATATATGGGGGTATTCTACCAGGGGTCGGGGAACTAAGCAACATACAGTCATTCGTTTCAATTTAATTAAGGGATATCACAACATGTATCGATTCCATGATAAAATTCAAGCTGAAGGATAATAACAATAGTGTGCGACTGATATCCTAGGAGACATGGCATATCTCCCTAAAAGATTGGGAAAAAATTCTTCACGCCTGTGATAGATTTTGCACGGATTTATAATGGCCGCTTTTACTGGGGAAAGGTATTAAGTTACTAGGAAGTATTTGACTGGTTTTTTTTTGGATGATTGAATGTGTGTGTGGTGGTTTTAGTTGTATGGATTTAAAATATCGTAAGTGGTAGAACAGTACACATTAGCCGTGTTCCTTTTCTGTTCTTTTTTAATCGTATTTACTTGGAACTACTTCTGCTGTCACGAGAATTAGATAGGTTTTACTCAAATCGACACATTTTGCGTTCCTTTAATTTTTTACTCCGGAGTACTTAAAAGTAGAAAAGGAACACGGCTATTGTATTGTATACTAGAGAATTGTATTGTAGACTATAAAGAAAATTTATAGACATACCTCTTTGTGCTGCTGACGGTTCTGTCAGTGAGGCATATGGCCAGCAGAAAACCATAGCCAGAATATTGTAGTAGAGAGAAGAGTGGAAAAAACTGCTACTTCTTGTTCGTTACGGAACGTAGAACAATTTTTGATTGGCCATTGCAGCCCACGTGATTATATATTTATTTTCAACCCTTCTCACATTTTTCCTAATATGTGAAAACTAGCGAAGTTGACAAGACATAAATTCGTTATTCCAAATTTTGGCTTACGGCAACCTGAGAACCAAAATAACATAAGATTTAATAATCATAGCGCACAAATAAATTTCCATAACGGCTTGCAGCAGGCTTTCATTAGTTTAGTCGTAAAAAAGCCGGATTCTTTCGCCATTATTTTGTAAAATAAATTATTCAGCACTAATAGTCCGGGGAAATTAGCATTTTAAGGAGACAAAATTCCAAAATGTCTGAAAATTGGACGACAGCTTCCTTGGGACTCTTTAAGAAAACAATTTCTTTCCCTGAGCTCTAGTCTTCCACATAAAAAAAAAAAAAAAAAAAATTTCGGAATCACAAAAAAAAAACATGGCCGCCTGAGATATCACTTTTTGGTAAAAAAAATCATTCAAAAACTGGTTTTGTCGAAATTTTTTTTGATCAGTCAATACGAAACGTTATTGCCTACAAAAAAGCCCTCTTGTCATTTTTGCGAAAACCTAACCCTTTCGAAGTTATTCAAGGTCAAAGTTTCCAAAAATCACGTTTCGGCCAAAAAATACTTTTAATAATTCGGAAGGTTGAAGGTTTTCGAAAAAAATTCAAGAGGGGTATTTTGTAGGCAATAATGTTTTGTATTCACTGATCAAAATTTTTTTTCGAAAAAACCAGTTTTTGAGTGATTTTTTTGCCAAAAAGTGATATCTCCGGCGGCCATGTTTTTTTTTTTGTGATTCCGAAATTGTTTTCTTAAAAAGTCCCAAGGAAGCTGTGGTGCAATTTACAGCTATTTTGGAATTTTTTCTCCTTTCGTGCGTTTTTTTTTGTTAATTTCCCCGGACTATAATTGAACTCATAATCACCGATTCCAAATGTTTCAATCAAAGTGACAGTTGCTTTCGTCTAATTTTGTAATGTGAACATGAAAGATCAAAAACGAACGTGGGCACGTTCCTTCCTATGTACAGTCCAGGGTAATCATCGAAACCAACTTTGTTTAAAAAAGCTCGCTCCATATAAAATATATGGATAAACACACATGGTAAAATAATCACAAGGTAAGCTCATAAAGGAAAAAAGCTTTCCCGTGGCGTCACTCAGGTGTTTTCTAAAGTAAAAAGCGCATGGAAACAGAGGAATACGTGAATTTACACATCCGACGTTTTTCTGTCGGCCGCGCCTCTATTTTTTAAGATTTCAACCAATCAGAAACAATTTTATGTCGCAGAAATCGTATCTGATTGGTTGAAATCTTAAAAAAGAGAGGCGCGACAGAAAAACGTCGGATGTGTAAATTCACCTTAAGTGAATCACTCTTCTTCGAAATTGTTTTTTTGACGATCTCCAGGTTGCTTAAAACAAAATTATTTTCTGGAAAATCTGCAGTTGTCCAGATCAAGTTAAGTTGTGCGCTATGAAAGTTGTGTTGTCGGTGATATTAGTGATATTAGGGGTAGTTTTTATTACCGTCCCATCCCCAGCTGAGGGAAGAATTTACGATCGATGCTCTTTGGCAAGGGCCTTGGATAGGCTAGATGTACCGCGAAATGAGATCCCTGACTGGGTGTGCATTGCAAAATACGAAAGCAGCTTCAATACCCACGCAGTGGGGCCGCCAAACGATGATCGTTCTAGGGATTGGGGTATCTTTCAAATAAATGATAAATACTGGTGCAAGTCAAGAGAACGACCATCTTATAATAATTGCCGGATATGCTGCGAAGACTTCTTAACGGACAATATTAGGGAAATCACTAGATGTGCGCAACAAATTCGTGGCATTCAAGGATTCTCTGCATGGGTTGCCTGGAATGAAAAGTGTGCTGGGCGACGATTACCTTCAGTTGATGATTGTTTTGATGAATTTTAAATTTATGTTGATGTTGATGCACATTTAGTACATAGATATTATTAAGTATATAAATTGGTGTCAATTAATTAGTAAACTATATATAAAATTGTGTGATTTTTTCAATTTTTTATAATTTTTTTTAGATATGCCATGCAGAAATTTTCAAGTGGATAAAGCTCGACATAAGACAGCGCTGCGATTCACAAAAAAACTTTGAAGTTATTTCCAAACAGACAGCTCAGCTTGGTCTGCCGGCGCCTGCGCCTGTGCAATTTGAAAATAAAAAAGCTCTTGACAGTGCGCACTACATACACAAATAAGCATGCACGGGAACGGGCCCCCTTCAGACGGTCATTAATAGACATTTTTAGACGTCTTTCCATGTCTTCTGGAATTTTGCAAAAAGAAGCTGATCAAGGGGATAGACGTGCTACACTTCCATTTTCGTTGCTTTAAGCTATAATGTCGTCGGAATTTTTTGTAAGCTTGGTAATCCTCGACGAATATTTTAGGAATCACGTTGCTTTTATCTCAATCATTGAAATTGATATACTCTCTGCAGTGCAGCTTATCAATATGACCGTAGCCAGTCTGCAGAGGCAACGTGAAACTTGTTCGGACGCATTCAAAAAGCTTTTCGCTAAGGCTGATGCGTCTGCAAACGATATTGGCATAGAAATTACAGTTCGCAGAATTATCGGCCTTCAAACAATTGGTTTAATATCCAGACTCAGTCTGTTGAAGAATACTACCGCCTTTCAATATTTAATCATTTTATGGATTATTTAATAAATGAAATGTCTTCCAGGCTCCCTAGTACTCAGCTCCAAACAATCGGGCAGGTGCAAAATTGATGTCCCATAACTTGAGATACCAAAAATAAATGAGGTTTTGCAAGGTTCTGAAGTGTTCAAAGGAGACCTTGTTTTTTTAGCTTTGGCAAGAAAGGAGTGAAAATATCCCAAAATCTCCAGCAGATGCTTACAAAAGAGCGACGATGCTGCCAAATAATAGAACTCTGCACGTTTCCTGTAACTACTAGAATTGCTGAGCGTTCTTTCTCCACCTTACGGCTCTACAAGCGGGATCGGGTCCTAGCCTCTCGCAACTGTTCTCTCCACCGGTATCGATTCTGAGCAGCTGTCATCCAGTTTAGCATCCTACAGCTCTGAGCGTCCTGGTCTACGCCATCCTTCCAGCGAAGATTGGGACTCCCTCGCTGTCGCACCCCATAGATCTTACCGTAGAGAACTTTCCGAGTATCTTCACTGATACGCTTTATTTTCTTCAAAACATCTATGTCGCGATAGCGCTCGTAGATCTCGTCATTGTAGAGTCTCCCGAATCGTCCTTCCTCACATAAGGGATCAACAATTCTTCGAAAGTATTTTCCTCTCGAACACTTCCAAGAGGTTAGAGTGCTTTTTACTAAGCACCCACGTTTCGAATGCATATATGAGTACGGTAGCCTCGACACACGCACGCATTTATGACGAAAATTCATCATTAATTAGGAATATGAACCTCATCAATTAGGAAAACCGATTAGGCAAATTTTGGTTAATCTAGTACGAAATCTCAAAAGAGAGCCATCTGTCGAACGATAGATCATGTTAAAAAACACGCTTTTAGGAGTTTTTCCAGAGTCAGCTGATTTTTATTTTTATTTTACTTGAAAATTAATAAAAAATAATTACTTTTTTCCATATTAAAAAATTAAATATTACTCGTTTCCCTTCCATTGGGGCAACAACGTACCAAAGATATAATTTTTTTTTATTTTTCGTTCTCTGACATTTTTTACTACACCACAACTGTCATAATATAATGAGGTATTTAAACGTGTATCACCCCGTAACGGCGTTCGTCATAAATTAGGAAAATTCGTCATATTTGATTTCCGTGTGTCGAGGCTATAAGACCATCTTCTTATATAGTAAAAGTTTAGACGTTTCGGTTAGATGGTTGGATTTGAAGAGCCTTGACAGACTGTAGAGCCTTGATAGGCTTTTTTGGGTTCTCCAAATTACGCCGACTAAAAACATATCTTCGCCGCAGGATGACAAAAGATCGTTTAAATGGAATAGATTTAATGCATACACATCATGACATTGGGTCAAAAATGAAACCTAATGATGTATTGAGCATTTTAAGTAGGAAATAAAAAATAAAACTACGCGGCAAATACCAGATGAGGTATACCTCTCGACCAGTAAGATAAAATCATGGGGTAATAGAAGAAAAGGATATATATAATTTTTCGGCACTATCTCCCAACATCCTTTTCACGAAGTATTTTTTAATAACGAAAATACTAATAAAATCATAAAATGTATTAGCATCACTAAATTACCTCATAACAGTAAGAAAGAAACCGTCATTTCATCTAAAAAAGAAAATGACCTTTTTTATGAACCATCCTCCAAGAATACTTCATTGTTATATTATCGAGATTTCCTCTGACAAAAATGGACAAAAATCTTTAGATACAAACAACGTCTCCACAAAGAATAAATAAAAAAAAGAAGAAAAAAATCCAATGATGTGCGAGAGATGAAAATCCCAGTGGAAAAAACCAAAAAAAAAGAAAATGAAACGAAAAGATTCCTTTATTGAGTCATGGACAATATCCTTTTATTAAATGGAAGTAGCTAAGGTAATCTAATTATGTATGTCCCATTGTTTACACAAAAATCGATGACGAAAATATTTTCCACGGTAACCATCAGTGATGATCCTGGCGAAAGAAGAGAGAAATTTGTTGTTGAACCTTTTTTTTTTATTTTGTTGGTGAAGTAAAAATCATTCCCATGGAAATTCAATTCGCAAATTTAAAATTTTATTAAAAGGATATTTCAGCAGAGGATTATGTTTTGTTTGATGTTTATGTAATAATTGTGATGGTTTTGTTAAGTTATTAAAGAAAAGTGGAGTTATTAGTAATTGTAGGAGTTTGTGATAACTCTTTAATTTGGTTAGAGAGTTTTGGGAATTTTGAGGCAACAACTTCAAGATAGACAGATAGAATTTAATTGAAAATCCGTCCTTATCTTCCCAACAACTAGGTAAGTGATTGGTGTTCATATTCGCTCCTTGGTAACTCCTTACATCAAGTATGCTACTATCATGTTTAGTTTTAGTAGAGGGAAATTAAACAAAAAAAAAAAACGAAGTTATGATGTAGTTGGGAAGTTGGATTTTTTTTGTTTTTTTTCTTTACATATGTTAAGATAAAGCGAAAAAAAAAATTTCTGCAAAATCTGTCCTGTGCTGCACGAGAAAAATGCATAAATGTCCATTTTTGATGCATTTTGAGCCCATTGCTACACGATTTTTTTAATTTCTCCAGTTCTGTTGGTCGTAGAAAAATAAAAAAAATTGGAAAATACTCGTGAATGAATAGACTATCGAACTTATTTGGTATAAATATTTTAAAAATGAATCCTAACCTCAAAAAACCAAATTGTATGAAATTTTGTTTTATTTTACTAAAAATGAAATAAATAACGGGAAAAGGGTCTGATTTTGATAAAAATTGGAGAAAAGATGTATTTTGATGCTATAAATACGTGGTTGAAATTGAATGAAAAAAAAATTCGATTTTTACGGCAACAATTGGCATTTTTCGAAAAACTTTAAAATTGCCGCCATTTTATGTCAAATCATCGTACGGTAAAATATTTTTTTTTAAATTGTAGGCTTTTTTATGGACTTTCTCTTGAGCATACGCATTACTTCGTTACATTATTTAAAATGCACATTTTAGGACTTTGAAAAACATAAAAAATTCCAATTTTTAAATTTTTTGCCTTTTTTTTCATAGTTGGCAAAAGGCAAAAAATTTAAAATTGAATTTTTTTAGTTTTTTCAAAGTTCTAAAATAAACATTTTAAATAAAGTAACGAAGTATTGCGTATGCTCACAAGAAAGTACATAAAAAAACACAACAAAAATTTCCGTACGATGATTTGGCATAAAATGGCGCCAATTTTAAAATTATTCGAAAAATGCCAATTGTTGCCGTATATATCGAAATTTTTTTTTGAAATTTCAACCACGTATTTATAGCATCAAAATACATCTTTTCTCAAATTTTTATCAAAATCAGATCCATTTCCCGTTATTTATTGCATTTTTAGTAAAATAAAACAAAATGTCATACAATTTGGTTTTTTGAGGTTAGGATTCATTTTTAAAGTATTTATACCGAATCAGTTCGATAGTCTATTCATTCACGAGTATTTTCCTTTTTTATTTTTTTTTATTTTTCTACGACCAATATAACTGGAGTAATTAAAAAAATCGTGTAGCAATGCACTCAAAATGCATCAAAAATTGACATTTATGCAATTTTATCGTGCAGCACAGAACCGATTTTGCAAAAAAAAAATTTTCGCCTTATCTTAACATATGTAAAGAAAAAAAACAAAAAAATCCAACTTCCCAACTACATCACTATCATATGACAATTTCCCTCTATAGTCCGGGGAAATTAGCAAAAAAAAACACACGAAAGGAGACAAAATTCGGAAATGGCTGAAAATTGGTCCACAGCTTCCTTGGGACTTTTTAAGAAAACAATTTCGGAATCACAAAAAAAGAAACATGGCCGCCGGAAATATAGCGGTTTTCCGGGGTTTTCCTTGTATCTCGGTTTCTATAGGTCGTACAACCCCGTACAAAGGCCCTAAATGTTGACAATGAAATTCTCTACAACTTTAGTTCTAACAAACATGTTGACCCGATTAACCCTTTCAAAGTTATTCAAGGTCAAAGTTATCAAAAATCAATTTTTGGCCAAAACATCACTCAAAAACTGGTTTTTTCAAAAAAAATTTTTGATCACTCAATACGAAACGTTATTGCCTACAAAAAGTCCTCATGTCATTCTTTCGAAAAATTAACCCTTTCGAAGTTATTGAAGGTCAAAGTTTCAAAAAATTAGTTTTTGGCCAAAAAACGACTCAGAAACTGATTTTTGAGAAATTTTTTTGTACTATTTATACAAAAGATTATTGCCTACCCTAATGACATCTTTGCCATTTTCTCGAAAACTTTTCGGAAAAATTTGCAAAAATCAATTGTTAGTGATTTTTTAGCCGAAAAGTGATTTTTTCAAATTTTGACCTTGAATAACTTCGAAAGGGTTAAGTTTTCGAAAAAATGACAACAGGGCTTTTTGTAGGCAACAGCGTTTCGTATTGACTGATCAAAAAAATTTTTCGAAAAAACCAGTTTTTGAGTGATGTTTTGGCCAAAAAGTGATTTTTGATAACTTTGACCTTGAATAACTTTGAAAGGGTTAATCGGGTCAACATGTTTGTAAGAACTAAAGTTGTAGAGAATTTCATTGTCAACATTTAGGGCCTTTGTACGGAGTTGTACGACCTATAGAAACCGAGATACAAGAGAAACACCGGAAAACCGCTATATTTCCGGCGGCCATGTTTCTTTTTTTGTGATTCCGAAATTGTTTTCTTAAAAAGTCCCAAGGAAGCTGTGGACCAATTTTCAGCCATTTCCGAATTTTGTCTCCTTTAAATGCTAATTTCCCCGGACTACTACTATTTGTAAACTATCTAAAATTGCGATGAAACAGAGTTCTCAAATCAATTCAAAATGTGACCTATTTTTCTTCTCCATAGTCTTGAAGACCCTTGTCATCTTTTCCTAACACTTTGATGCAAAATCTCTATTATGACAACACCATAACATAAACACTACCCATCATCCATCATCCTGTCTGTCTATGATTTTATTTTGATCATTCTTTCCCACAGTCCCACATTAATTAACCTTAAAACCATATATCAATGAGATCTAATCCCGATATCGTATCACTGGCATGTCCTTTAAAGCCAGCCAAAATGCCACCTTTAAAAAGGGGAAAGCTAGCCAAAAAAAAAAAACAAATTTTATTATATGTCCCACGACAATTTTCAGCAGCATTACAGCAACCCTCTGCCAGTAAGGAAACCCACATCAAATCCCCGAGAGAAACTACCCTCATCTCTGATGCAACCTCGGGCCTCTCTTCCGACAGACACATCATCCATATGTCAAGGTGATGAATCCTGCCAGTGGGCCAACCCCTGTGGCTAATCCTGAATTTTTATGGAAGGGAAATTATATTTTGAGCCAAAACAAGCCGAACCGCACCGCACCGCCACCACCACACCTCAGGGATGTTGGTCCTCTGTGTAGTATGTGTCGGGGTGAATAGTTTTGTTATGATGTTTTAATTAAAGGAACTGAACAACAACGGAAGGATTCATATCTATTCGAGATCCTTCCAAAGCCGACATGACACGTGGCATAAGCCAAAGGAGAATTCAATTAGGCACGGCCTGTGCGGGTGGAGTTTTTCCTGTGTGTTTATGTATAATCGTAAGGTATTTATACGTGGCTGCTTCTCATCCGGGCTTAGGTTTAATTACTTCTACATAAAATTGTCATAAATTTTAAATTTAAAATTCTTTTCTCTTTGTTTTTATCAAAACAATGACGGCCGGCGAACGGGCCATATTGGATGAAAGAGGCATTTGCTTACATCCAATTAACTTAAACATTGAAATGTAGATGACCTCATGCACTCCGCCGCGTCGATCTCATCATGGACTTGCATTGTGGTGTGAAAAATTAAAGGAGATCGTTTTTTCGTTAGCGGCAATAAGTGACGTTGAGTACTTTAAGGCAACATACAACAGAAAAAAAAATAAACCACAATATGTTTTCCATCATTTCTTTAAATAGAACCTTGCTAATCCAAACAAAATATTTCCGTACATAATTGTTGAAAGACTTATTAGGGTAACATGAGGTCACTTTAATGGAATAAGTGCCAACTGTGAACGAGAGGAATTCCAAGCATGTAAGGATGATGGGAAAAGTTTTGTTTAAAAAATTTTCGAAATTATTATTTGTTTTTTCTGATAAAATTTTTGAGATATTTTGAAATTTTTTTAATTAATAGTGGTCGGAAGCTGATATGTCTGTCCCCAAGTGTTCTTCTCAATCCAAAAACAAGAATATCTGCAGAACTCGCGAGTATATCAGTTCTTCAAAGAGATTGATGTCAGCAAATCCACTGGCCCTGACAATGTGCCCCATGTCATGCTATAGACATGCACCTAACCTTTAGTTAAATCTTTGCGCCATCTCTGCACTATCCCACTTCTCTGGACTTTTGGAAACTCGCACATGTTCAACTCATACCGAAAAAGTTGACTCAAGCAATCTTCTGCATTTTTTGGTAAGGTATTGGGTCCAAAAGCATTGCAGCCACTCGCTTGGCCTTTTATACTACATCCTTACCCTCTCCATGGTGAGTTAGGAAGGAATTCACGAAAGCGGAATTCGGATTCGGACCCTCTGGTGGGTCCAGAAACTTTTGGCAAAGCGGCGGCTGTTTGGGACTGCTTCTTGGCTTCACGGAGTCCTGACTGCCATTCTGCCTTCGATCTGTTAGGAAAGAGTTTGTGAAAGCGAAGCTCCGGTGTTCTCCGTGGGGCTCCCTAACTCCAATCCCTGCAACTCCTTGCCTTGGCCTTCTCCAGTTTAATGGGTCCATAAAAATCCCATGAGTATGGTAGGAAAAGGAAGGTCAACCTTGACAAAGCCTTCACATCAAGATAAGGCATTATACGGAGGTCAAGCAGCATTGGACTTGATTAGTACTTAGTTGGGGGACCGCTTGGTAAAATTACACTTGCGTTTAAAAATATGAAGCTTTCGCCACCACATATCCACCACCTCTTTTCGAGACGAGACGAGACTTTTAGAGACGAGACGAGACTTTTCGAGACGAGACGAGATCGAGACGAGACCTGCAAATACCCATTTGTTCGAGACCGAGACGAGACTGGATCAAATCTCGTCTCGTCTCGTCTCGTGTGCAACACTACTTCTATATTGAAGAAAACAAAATTTTCACTTCGGAACAAGTATGAAAATCTTTCAAAACTGCACTATTTTAACAGAGTTGTTGAATATTGCAAAACTTACTACATTTTTGCATATCCACGCCGAAATTCTAAAATTTTTCAATCTCCGAGACTACCATTCGAGATCTCGCGAGACATCTCGAGGTCTCGAAATCAAATCGTTATTTCGAAATCGTATCGACACCGACTACTTCAGTATATTCACGCTGCGCTCTTTGACGAGCACAACATTCGGCAGCGGCACCATTACATGACTTGAGCAGGCTGAGGAGACAAGGCGAAGAGTACGCATTCCATAAGCATTTAAATGCAGAGTCCTTTTCAAAACAAAAAAGGTGAAATTAAAATGAAATGTGTTAAAATGAATTGAAATGACTGTAAAATACCTTTTCTATTTTGGAACGGACTCTACGTAAATGTAACTCTACATTGATCCCCTCTACCACGCCCTGGTGTCACTGCAAAAGGCAGATTTACGTGTCTACGTCTGGGAAGTGACTAGCATGGTAATATAAGGAATATTTGTATACAATTTCATTATTATGGCACATATTGATATTTTTCGAAATAAAGAAGACTGAGCAATTTTGACAGTGAAATTCGAGACTTTTCGAGACGAGACGAGACTTTTCGAGACGAGACGAGACTTTTCGAGACGAGACGAGACTTTTCGAGACGAGACGAGACGAGATCGAGACGAAACCTGCAAATACCCATTTGTTCGAGACCGAGATGAGACTGGACCAAATCTCGTCCCGTCTCGTGTGCAACACTACTTCTATATTGAAGAAAACCAAATCTTCGCTTCGGAACAAGTATGAAAATCTTTTAAAACTGCACTATTTTAACAGAGCTGTTGAATATTGCAAAACTTACTACATTTTTGCATCAACACAAGTTTTTAATCTAAATAGTAGGACTTTCTGAGCCAAATTGATTAACGACGATGTTGATAACTTATTATATAGTCTTCAGCTATCAAGAAAAAATGTATTCTTCCTAATTTTAGAATTTGGTTTGATTATTCTTTAGAGGACAAATTTCCAAATGTAAAATACCACAACAATAATAAGCAAAGGTCAATTTGGGAGATTATTTTTTGTTGACCTCAAACTCAAATTGACAAATTTATAACGTAATTTGAAAGTAGTATTTAATTTATTAAATTTATCATGTTCAGCGAAATTAAAAGTCATTTTGTAAATCGCATTTTATCCTTCAACAATAAATAACAAAACCAAAAAAGAATAAAAATGCACGATTAACTTCTTTCGAAAATACTGAAATGTGAACCTTTGCCTTATTCCTTTTATAAACATAATTTTTAATAAAGTTTAAGTAAAAAGTTTAAACAAAAAATAAATATATTTCAGGAGCACAAATCAAATTCACTTTAAAAATTTGGAATGAGATTATTGTGACGCAAAATTTTCTTATCTTTGATGTTTTTTTCTTTTTTTTTTCTTGTAACTTTTTCCCCTTTTTCACCCTTAGCAAAATTCATGAAGTTTGAATTTCTTTTGATGAGGGGCGAGATTATAAATCTTATCCCAATCTGGAATTGCCTTCTTCCATGATGTTACTTATAAATTTCGTTATCTCTTTTGTCCCTTTATCAGTCGGAGTGTAAACGCTGTTTTTTTTGTTGTTGTTGTATGTTGTGTAAGTCAGTCAATCCTGCTCGGTATACGGAAGTTGATTCCTGAAGGTAATGGAGTTTTGTTTTGTTTAAAAATTTTATTTTATTTTTGAGTTATTTATTCATGATTTTGATGTTATTAGAAAATGATAAGATAAGAATGTGCAAAATTCAAAAAAATAAGTTATTAAAAGATGTCCCAAAAATTGGGACAGTTCAAAAGGGGAAATTTCACTATATTTCTGCTTGTTTTTTAATTTTATTTCTTTATTTTAAATGATCACAGATTTTGGGATATCGTTTGCATCCTGCGCTTATGCTTCCAATATCATGTAGCTGGAGAATAGACGGACATTTTTAAACACTATTATTTACGAAGTTTGAACTATTTCGACAAGTTCTTAGGGTTTACAATTCTATGAATAAAACAATTTTTACAATGGAAAGTTTTAAGAAAATTATTTAGATTTGCAATTTAGCATCCATTCTTCGTGGCAGTTAGTACTAGGAAGCACCAAACAACATCCAGCTGGACAGTTCTAGGAGAAACGCTATAATGCCCCTGCTTCACCGACCTCAGTTCAATAGTGTTCAGTTCAATCCGCAAAAGTGGCTCTACCGGCTAAAGTCCAGTTTATGTTCAGTTCGTGCTTGAAATTGTTGTTGCTTTTCCGTCAGAATTTAGAAATGTAAAACCTCGCTGGAATGGCATTCCATTATTCCAGTTTATAACTCTCTTTTCTGCGAGCTTTTACGTTTAACTTCAGTTCGAGTCCAGTTGAGCGAACTGAGGTCTGTTTTATCCTCAGTTGAATATGTGGAAATTGTATGCGAACTGAGGTTATTTTAAAGTTCAGTTCACCAATTTGCTTGAACTTGCGCAATTCGGCCGGTGAATCCGGGGTATAGGGCTGCCATCGTTATAGCGACACTTGCTCTGAATCAAAATGCAGGCGCTGTATTCAGATTTTGTCATTTCTATCCTGAGTCGTGGAATGGACCGTGTCTTCGTCTGATGAATTCTTACCACTTTCCATTTCGTCTATTTCTAGGGTGATAACACCTTCAAATACTGCACCAAGCCTTCACGTTATCTGAAGAGCATGCAATGCTGAACTTGAGGTGATTTTCTAATATGGATGTCACCTGTGCTTTGTACCGCCTGTTACAAAATTTATCGAGTGAAGCCGTCGACGACCGCTAATATAAGGGTGACACTTGATTATGTACTCTGGAAAAGACCTAGATTATCTAAATGAAGAATGTACCTAGAATGGTAAATCCACACATTTTTTAATGCATGTTCAACTGTGGTTCCGCAAAATCTTCCTGATACAAATTTCTCACATTCAATCGCAAAAAAAAATTTCATAGAACTAAACTTTAAGAATTTGTACCTAATCCAAAAAGAAAAGTTTTTTTTTCTTATTTCTATTCTACAAGATTTTAAACCGCGGATAATCTATCCATTTACAAAATTAAATACCATCCGCCAGCAATTCATCTTTCTCTCTCTCCTTTCACAATAATCCGGAATGATTGAAAGGATCAGGCTCAAGAGATCCATGGCAACATCAAAAGACGACAAAACGTGGCCTATGCTTCTTCCATGTCTCATTTGCCGTATTGAAAATGTCACCGGGGCACAATGGGAGCCGATTGAAGAGGGTCTCACGGCTGAACACAAGTTAAGTGGTAAATGAGCCAACAATTTCTGGAATTAAAAAAAAAATAATAATGTTTAAGCCGCTTAAAAATAATAATAATAAAGGACGATTATGGTTTCATTTTCTCTAAATTCATTCTTCATTCACTTTTCGATCTGCGCTCAAGCAGCACAACAGTCTTTTATGGAGTCTGGAATGAGGAGAACTAAATATGAAAAGAACTTCTCCTTTTTCATGATGTTTTGGACCAACACGAAATCGATGCTTCTTGGTTGCTGTGCTGCAAGCCATCATCAATATTAAAATTATGGACCGAGGTTGACTTTTATGACGAAAAATTCATTGAAATTTTGTTTCATTACGTCATAACGCACAAAAGGAACTCGCTCCCTTGGTATACATAGAAAGAAAATCAGAGTCCAGTAAGAGGTCGTTAAAATTTTCTTAAGCAATTCCTAATTATGATGACAAGAGGCGGTCGCCAGAACGGAATTAAATAAGAATTTGTTCGGCATTTAAGCCGACGACGAAGACGATGACGACGACGACGTCTCCATTCCCAGGGAGTAATTAAAGGGCAAACAATGCTCGCTTGTTGGCTGCCGGTTTTAATTGGAGTCAAGGGTTGAAATTTGAGAATGAAAAAGGGCTCCTAAAGTTCGGCTGTAAGTAGGTTCTAAGTTAGTTTTGGTGAGATTTCTTTCTTTAGAAGAACTTTTCTTTCTTTTATGACGATTATTAAAACGTGTTTATTTTCCCGTTTAAATTCACTCAAGTTCATTTGAATGAATGTGGTTTTTCCCAGAGTGCAGTAGTAATTTAGTTAACGGAAATTTAAGAGTAGCATTGTTAGGATAAAATTAATGGTCGAGTTTGAGGCAATTTCTAGAGTTTCAAATAAACACTTTAAAGCAGAAACATTTCTATTGGTTTTAGTAATAAATTCACTTAAGGAAAACAAATAAAATTGACAGTTTTTTTTTGTTTTTAAATAAACAATACTCAAAAAAAAAACAACCACTTAAAGTTCGTTTTCATGTAGCGACATTGTTTGTAGTAAAGAAGTTAAGCCATTAAAGAGAAATCCAAGTCATATTCTAAGTTTAGAAATGGGGTTACAGTCTTCTACTTGAAGAAACTTCTTTTGGGGACACAAACAACACTGTTGAGCAATATGCACTATTTATTCACTCATGTAGAGGTTCGTGGTCTTAAAGTTAATCTAGTAACAAGTCAGTTCGTATGGATAGTTGTAATATTGTGCTGCTAGTTATCATTTAACACGTTACGATATGTACATATGCTTAGTTAAAAATCGAGATGACAGTAAATTGACAAAAATTAGTTTTCAATCCAGAGAATCTTTAGTGAAAAATTAATCTAAAGAATATCTGCTTAGTTAACATCTTTATTAACAACTAGCATAAAACCCGCGTGCGTTGCAACGCCTTTAAATAAAAAATTTTATGTGTGCATTGTCCGCGGTAGGAAAAAAGTATATTGAAAACAACAAAAAATCTGGAAAAAATGATTTTGGATACCATACAGAAATTTAGAGTTACCTATAAAAAATATTGTAATGATTTATTCTCGAGCGTTCTCGGAATCGTCAGGGATTAATATAATTTAAGAAATTTCCTACATTTCAGAATGTGGCCAACTTTCCGAAAATAGAGGAAATGACCAGGATACACCATGGTCAATGATCTTCCATTTGGAGCTGGGATGTGAAGATTTTTCGATACCCCAACTCCTCAACAACATACATACAGCTGACCAGGAAATGACACTTTTTGGCAAAATATGTCTCCTATATTGGCCCCGAAATTTAAAATTTATAAGTTTTGATCATAAATTCTTTATTTGCTACCTTAAAAACACACAGATCCCGATTTTCATTGGAATCGGAATACAATTGGCAAACTAAACGGCCATATTGGTGCGGCCATTTTGAATTTATAAGTTTTGATCATAAATTCGTCATTTGCAACCTTAAAAACCCCTAGATATCCACTTTCATTGCAATTGGAATACAATTGAAAAAAATTGTGCGCCATATTATCGCGGCCATTTTGAATTAATAAGTTCTAATCATAAATTCATAATTTGCTACCTTAAAAACCCCTAGATATCCACTTTCATTGGAATCGGAATACAATTGGAAAAATTCGGCCATATTGGTGCGGCCATTTTGTATTTATAAGTTTTGATCATAAATTCGTTATTTGCAACCTTAAAAACCCCTAGATATCCAAATTCATTGCAATCGGAATATAATTGAAAAAATTCGTCCGCCATATTGGCGCGGCCATTTTAAATTTAAAATTCTGATCATAAATTCGTTATTTGCTACTTTAAAAAATCCCCGATACTGATTTGCATTGGAATCGGACCACAATTGGCAAATTCGTCGGCCATATTGGCGCGGCCATTTTGAATTTATAAGTTCTGATCAAACATTCGTTATTTACTACCTTAAAAACCCCCAGATACCGATTCGGAACACATTTGGCAAATTTGGGTGGCCATTTTGAATTTCGGTCATTTTGAGGCGGCCATTTTGAATTTCGAAAATCGGGCTTCGAGGTGCATCATGGGAGACCCGCACGGATCTTCGTGCAACATTTCGAAGCTCTACGATCACTGGGGCGCCCGATATAGCGCACACATCGCACATACACGCAAACATACACGCATACAGAAACTTTCTTTTATTAATATAGATTACTGGAACTAGCTTAAGTGCAGAGGTACTGCTAGAAACAGATCTCTAATACTTAGCTGGGAAACCTCTCTCAAGCCGCATGATCCCAGCTAAATAAGGATAACTGCAGAGAAAATACTCGATTGTCTATATGGATTGTTCCGCTCTACAGCTGCGACAGTGAGTATATTCTAAATCTGACCTATGTTTCTCAATTGGCCAGTGTCTTGCGATAATAGAATGTTTAAAGGAATATCAAATCGGACCAGTTTTTACGAGTCCCTTTCATCCCACTAAACAGGAATGTCATGGGACCAGATACACTCAAACGGTCTCCTCTCTAAGTACTAAACATCTCCTATGCTGCTTGACTTCGAAAATCGAACGAAATATATTATTATCAGTCTATTCAGTATTATAATTGGCACAATCTTGTCCTGTGATGATCGAAACGATTTTGGCGATGTCATCAGAGGTTGCTGTAGTTAGGCTAAGCCTTTATAGTTATGGGTCTGGCGCATGTTATTAAACTGCTCCAATTGAAGCGTGCTATTGAAAGGAAATATATGGTGAGATATTGCTTCATTACACACAACAGCCTCTGAACATTCTATGTAGTTGAATTCTTATTTACCGGTCACTCAACACCTCCGAATATACGAATAAATTGTACTATTTTTTTTGCTGGTATACAAGACTAGCCTACTCGGCTCATCACCATACCCATCCTTATTTTCGCGCACACTACGCTCTACAGGCTCGTTTATAAAAAGAACAACTCGACTGTGGAACAATCTTCCTCACTCAGTATTTCCGAAGTTACACAACGATGTAGATCAGGACTGATGGAGGAGGAAACAATATTACTAAAAGCCAGGACCCAACTTTTAAATGAAGAATATACATACAGGAAGGATACGCATTCAATCATCTCAGTCAGCTCTGTAAAATATACTTTCCACAAAATGATAACTTCATAAACAGCTTCTTTTGCTACCGAAAGCTGATAACGATTCTATTAAAAGTTCCATAATCAATGGTCAGTGGTCCAGTAGTGCCTGAAATTTGGTCGCGTTGTGTCAATTTGGAAGGTGGAAGTCGCGTCTGAGTAAAAATTCGACTTTGTTAAAAATCGAAGTTTTCTAGAGTGTCTCAAGAAATTGTGTCTTGGGACAAAAGAATATAAAAAGTTGCCAAGAAATAATAGGGTAAGAAAAATCAACGAACAGTGTTATTGACCAAATGGATAACTCGATAGTAGTGCAATCGCAGATAAATTTCAGGTGATAAAACCGAATCCAATCGGAAAATTCTATCGATCACACCTGGCTGATACTGGCGTCTATATCTGAAACACAAGTTAACAAGTGAAGGATTCAACTCCCAGTAATATTTTGTGTAGTAGAATACAAGTTTTTGAAAAATTCACGGAGTGATCACACGATCGCGATATTTTTATGTGAATAAAAAAAATTTCTTAAAAGTTGTTTCAATTTTTTTCTGAGGAAAAAGTAAAAATGCTCGTGTTTTGTGGCTTTTAGAGAGAAGGAAAAAAAATAAATTAATAAAAATTTTGTGATTATTTTTTTCTTTTTTTGGAAAATTGTGATAAAATAAATTTTTTTTTATTTGTTAAATGAGTGAAGAAGTGTTACACACGTTTGTAAGAAGAACCAACGAATTACTTAATTTGAAATTTTGTCCGTTAACATATGCAAAATGATGGCCGGTGTAGAGTTTAAGATGTCAATATCAATTTTTGTGGTGTATTTGTTAAGCTGTTTAATCGGTTTGTACATTTTTTTATACCATATTTATTTTTTTTTTAATTCAAAATACATACAATATTTTTGTGTGATATTGTCAACCTCTATTACCATTTTGCATAGAATAAACAGATCAAGCCTTTCTCTACACATATCAGAAAGTGATCATAAGATTGTACCAATTACACTCGATCACCGATCAATTTCTTTTAAAACTCGTCGTTCACAATACAAATTGGTTTTTTTTTCTTGTAATGGAATGTGAATACCTTAAAAGAAATGTTTATTCAAGACCTGGACTTAGTGTACTAAGTATCCTACTGACGTTGAAGTCAGTTATGAGAGCACTTTTACAGATTCAATGAAATTACTTATAGTCCGGGGAAATTTAGAAAAATGACGAGAGGGCTTTATTGTAGGCAATAACGTTTGGTATTGACTGATCAAAAAAAAAATTTCGAAAAAACCAGTTTCTGAGTGATTTTTTTCCCCAAAAAGTGATATCTCCGGCGGCCATGTTTTTTTTGTGATTCCGAAATTGTTTTCTTAAAAAGTCCCAAGGAAGCTGTGCACCAATTTTCAGCAATTTTGGAATTTTGTCTCCTTTCGTGCGTTTTTTTTTTGCTAATTTCCCCGGACTATTAAGTGAATTTTTTTATACTCGATCCAGAGAAATATTCAGCTTAAACCAAAGTACAAGAAAGTTGCCGTAAATTGACCAGAGTCATCAAAGCGATATGTACTTTGGTTGAAACGCGTCGTTAGACCCAGAAAAAGGTCGACAATAGAACTACTATGGTCTAAAGGACTAGTTACAATGCTTGATGTCAGCGGTTGGTTACTATTGTCCTTATTTATGGTGGTGTATATTCAATCCATGTTTTTTAATGATCTTTAGGAATTAATTTGCTTATGCTGTGTATGTAATAAACCTCATTATCATTCAATTATAATAAATTTTATTTATTTACATTATTTATGAAAATAAAACAACATTCTTTTAATATATTTCCAGGCTTAAGTGTCTGCCTCGAAGCAAACCGATTAGAAATTATACCAACAACAGCAGTGCAATATAAACCAATAGAAAAACCATTAATGCTAACATGCCGACCAATGGTAGTTGATCTAAATTTAGTAACAGACTTACAATGGAGAGATAATCAAAATATGACTATTCTACCAAAATCGTAAGTTACATAAAAAATCCTCAAAGAAAAATTTAGAAAAATCTGGAAGTAGTTAAGTATGCAAAATGTGAGGTCTGCATTCCGTCAACAGATTTCAGTTGAGAATAGCTCAAAGTAAGTTACCGATTCAGCTTAGTTTTCAAGAAATTGACACATTGATTTCCGTGGCGCCGATATTTTAATTATGAATTTCGATAAAAACACCCCAAAATAAAACGAAAATGTGAAATTTTTTTTTTTCGATATCTCGATTCGTTTTTGAGATATCGATACTTGAAGTTTTAGGTATTTGCACGATCTGCAAAGCAGCCAAAGACACGTCCACGAAACCCACAGTGAAAATTCTTCAGTACAATGTTGGCGCACCATTGGAAAAAATTGCGATTGACATGGCGGGATCATTTATTTATTTATTTTTTATATTAAATTTATTAATATAAGATTTATTTTTTATTAATTTAGGACGGGACAAACAATGTCACCAATGTATACTGAAACATTACCTGGTGATGAAAGTTTAGCATTATTAATTCCATCATTGAAGGAAACAATGGAGGGTAAATATTTTTGCTCAGCATCATATGCTGGTAATCAATTAATGGAGATTGGTGTGACAATAGAAACTTATAGTAAGTATTTTTAAAATAGAGAATTGCTATTAAAGTTGGTACTAATATTTATCGTCATATAGTGGCAATAACATGGAAAGATGCACCACAAAATCAATTTGCAATTCTCGGAAATGATTATATAGTTCGCTGTGAAGTTACTGCAATTCCATCCCCAACAATAGGCTGGCTACGAAATGGTTATCAAGTAAGTAATCATCTCCTACAAAATATTTATCTAGAACAAAATTCTTACGTATAAATATCTCTTTTCAGATAAAAACCAGTGATCGACATCGTGTTCGCCACAATGGTCTAGAAATTCGAAATGTTCAAGAATCTGATGATGGAACATATACGTGTCGAGCAGCTGTAGTACAAACTGGTGAATTAGGTGAAAGAAATATACGTGTTGAAGTTTACACAAAACCACAAATCGTTCATCTAAAACCAACCCTTGAAGCTGTCGAAGGACAATCCTTTTCAACACAGTGCAATGCAACAGGAAATCCAGTACCAGAGATAATTTGGATAAAGGACAAGACTCAACAGAATGTCGAAACAGCAGATCGTTTCTTAGTGAATGCACAGACGGGTACATTGACAATAACAAAAGTCGAACAAGATGACTATGGCACCTATACCTGTCGAGCTAAAAATCAAGCTGGTGAAGTTGATCAAAAGACTAAATTGGACGTTTTAGTTCTGCCGAAAATATTTGAATTTTATAACATAACAGGAGAGGTTCAGAGGGATATCACCTTAAGATGTCGAGCACATGATGCTCTAGAAATCACATTCAAGCGTTGGGGATCTGATCAGGAATTTGTCGCAGGAAACCAGCCCGATGATAATAGGATATACCTGGAACAGAGTGGATCAATAGGAATTTTAAGGATATCAAAAGCAATGAGAAGTGATGATGGACTTTATCAATGCGTTGCCAGAAATAAGGGTCATGCAGCCTATAAAGTTGGTCACATCACTGTAGAATATCCACCAGATTTTACATATATGAAATCTTTACCACCTGTATTCAGCTGGGAGGAACGTGATGCCAATTTAAGCTGTTTAGCAGAAAGTTTACCAAATGCAACAATCGATTGGAGATGGAATGGTAGAAATATTAGAGAATTATTGGATCCAAATTTAATAATCGAAGGTTTTGGCCCAAGAAGCAATCTTATTGTTAAACCAGTCGATAAAAGATATTATTCTGTTTACAAATGTATAGCAACAAATATGCTTGGGCGAGCTGAACATGATATGCAACTAAAAGAAGGTCGTGTACCTGGACCAGTTGATCAAGCAGAAATAAAATTTTTAAGAGCAAGATCAATAACATTCGATTTATTAGGACCAGCAACAGAATGGGACTTATCAATAATATCATATACCGTTCAATATAAGGAAGAATATAATGGTGATTGGTCGACAGCTTTAAGTAGAGAATTGTCACCAGAAAATGATTTTACAGTTGAAGGTTTACGGCCGCAAACCAATTATCAATTTCGTTTTGCTGCACGAAATGAAGCTGGTATTGGTCCATGGAGTGGTAATATTGAACAAACAACACCTACACGATCTACACCAGAAAAGCCGAAAACATTGCATTCACCTGTACAGGGGGATGAAGATGCTCCAGTTGTTGTATCAACATATTCGGATCATTTTGAATTGAGATGGAGTGTACCAGCTGATAATGGTGAACCAATTGATTATTATCGAGTCCGATATTCTCCAGTGAGTTTAATATTAATAATTTTTTTTTATTGGGAATTATTAGAATGTATAGACAGACAGAAAAGTAAGTAATCCTTACTCCTTCCCACCGGCACCACAAACCTACACGTTCACTACATTGGTATAGTTTTGTTTTTAGCAGCCATAAAACAAGGCTGTTGGTGTTATCCCCGATAGTTATGTCAGTGGCATAGTCGACCGCAAATGAGGCCACGAGCTTTATGTACAAGAGAGGCCCCGATACGAAAATTTTTGTTTTAAACTTTGTAATATCCATAGTCTTCTTAAGAATTTATTTTCTGTAAAAGTGCCATTTGCTCCAAAATGTCCCAACTATTCTTGCACTAACTAAAATCCAAGCCACACTTTATTCTGTTTTTATCTTTGATCTACTCGACCACCCATAGACCCCCTGTAATCTGTCCTATTCTCCTCTATCCTTCGAAGTAAAAGTACCCCTAATAAGGCATCTCGTCGGCTTGACCAATTAATAATAAGGTGCCAATCAGACGGGATACCTCCTTGTTCACCAGGTAGTCTGGTACTGCCAGCATAAGAGCCTCTGTCGGCTGGTTATTGAGATTTAGTTGTTTTAAGTAGCAGAAGGGGTCCGTTTCTGGTTTAGGTGGCCGCCAATGAGGATATCGACTTTGCGAAATCGAAGCCCGTTACAAAATTTTTTTGTGTTGATCTTTGCTAGAGTGGAGGCTTCATACAAACTTTTTATTTTTGGTGTGAGCTCCTACATCATTCAGGAGTTCAAACCTATGATCCATCGCTTTCTCTTTCAGCAACCTCCAGACTCTAATTAATATATCCTATTCTCTGTTCCTTCCTTCGAACTAAGCTTACTACCGACTTTCCACCATGACTTGAACGACATGACAGACTGGTAACTTGACTTTTCCACATTAAAAAAAACTGTATTCATTTTTATTTTTTATTATTTTTTTAGTTACATAAAATAAATGGTGAATGGAGTGAATTAGACATTGTATACATATCAGATAAAATTTTCGAATCTACAAGTTATGAAATGTCACATTTAAGCGCAAATACATATTATCGAATTGAATTGAAGGCACATAATGCAATTGGATATTCAACACCATCAAGCATTATGGTGAAAACAGCGTGAGATGTCTCCGAAACCTCTAGTAATAATATCGGAACATTATTGTATACATCTGTTTTTGCTTCGGCCGCTAATCAGGACTACTTCAATCACTTTTCGCTACTTATTTTATTTTGCGTCTGTATTGTACGTAGTTTTATGTCAATGTGCTAACATAATCGTAATAAACATAATAAAAAACAAAATTTAAAGCAAAAACAACACAATTTTAATTTATTATTCCATTTCTATTTAAAAAACAAAAGAAAACAAAAAACATAAAAAATAATAATTTTAATTCGCTCATACAAAATAAAAATTAAACGCAGCTTCAAGAAAAAATAAAAGAGAAATGCTTTCTTTTTTTTTATTTTATTTATTTTTTTTTTGAAACATACCAAAAATTGAACATATACCAAATTTCATATAAATCGATTATGTTCTTATGTATTTTTTATTTATTATATACTTTTTTTGTGAAGTTCTTTCGGCAAAAATTTAATTGTTTTTAATTTGTTCTCGTTCTTTCGATATAATTTTTAATTACTTATTATGATGAGAGTTTTTTTTTTAAATTTAATGCCAATACAAGACCATCATGCTTAGCTCGCACCCTTCAGCTCTTCTGGATCGACCGAACAGAACTTACATACGCAGAAATTTTTCAATTTTAACCCCTTTCTTACCCCCTATCTCGAGATGGGTCCACTTCCCGTAAAAAAGTCATATTATAAAAAATGCTCGAAATTACTTGAAAAGCTTATATACCAAGCGGCAGAAAGTTGGGACGAAATGGTTTTTTCAAGCGTGGGCTGCCCTACTAAAGCCAATTTTAACATCAAAATTTGCTAATATTCTTCAATAATAAAGGCCGCAACACAAAAATTGTCACAACATTATTCATAGGAAATTGTCCAAGCTTTCCAAATTAGCAAAAAAAAAATTAGTTAACTAGGTATTTTATGGAGAAACAGGTGGTTTTAGTTGAAATTTTAGTTAAAAAAACAAAATTTTGACTTTGATGAATCATTGCTGTGGTAGTTGATATCGTAGAACCTTGATTTTTGCAGTTTTAGATAGGTGGGAGTATTCTGCATGCAGTGCTACCTTATTCAGGAATGGGACACAGCTTAGACAGACGTAAATCGAGAAAAACACTTTCACCCTTCTTTTCAAGATGGTGGCGATTCCACAACCCCCAATGTCCCGCAAATCGAGTTTTAACTTTGCTTGAACCTTCTTAACAATGAGCAAAACGAATGAAGTACCTTACCAAAAATCATCAAGTTTAGTTGAAGCCAAAATGAGTTAATATGCGTACTTGGTTCTTTGAAAGGTACTTCAAGTAAACTTCAAGTAAACATGTAAACAGACTGATGAAAACATAATGATTGATGTAGAATCAGGACTGATGGAGGTGAAAGCAAGTACTAAAAGCCAGGAACTAACTTTTAAATGAATATTACATACAGAAGGATATGCATTCAATCATATCGGTCATCTCTGAAAATAATTTCCACAAAATGATAAATAATTCATAAACAGTTTGTTTTGCTACTGAAAGCTGATAACGATTCTATTAAAAGTTCCATAATCAATGGTCAGTGGTCCAGTAGTGCCTGAAATTTGGTCGCCTTGTGTCAATTTGACTTGGTTAAAAATCGAAGTTTTCTAGAGTGGCTCCAGAAATTGTGTCTTGGGACAAAAGAATATAAAAAAGTATCCGCGAAATAATAAGTAAGAAACATCAACGAATCAAAAGACTTTCTCAGTGATATTGGACCAAAGGGATAACTCGATAGTAGTGCAATCGCAGATAAGTTTCAGGTGATAAAACCAGATCCAATCGAAAAATTCTATCGATCACACATGGGCTGATACTAGCGTCTATATCTGAAACACAAGTTAACAAGTGAAGGATTCAACTCCCAGTAATACTTTGTGTGTAGTAGAATACAAGTTTTTGAAAAATTCACGGAGTGATCACACGATCGCGATATTGTTATGTGAATAAAAAAAAATTTCTTAAAAGTTGATTCAATTTTTTTCTGAGGAAAAAATAAAAATGCTCGTGTTTTGTGGTTTTTAAGGAGAAAGAAAAAAAAGAAATTAATAAAAATATTGTGATTATTTTTTTTTTGGAAAACTGTGATAACATAATATTTTTTTTAATTGTTAAAAGAGTGAAGAAGTGTAACAGACGTTTGTAAAAAGAACCAACGAATTACTTAATTTGAAATTTTTTTCGTTAACATACATACATACATATGCAAAAGAATGGCCTGTGAAGAGTTTAAGATGTCAAGACCAATTTTTGTGGTGTATTTGTTAAGCTGTTTAATCGGTTTGTACATTTTTTTATACCATATTTATTTTTTTTTTAATTCAAAATACATACAATATGTTTGTGTGATATTGTCAAGCTCTATTACCATTTTACATAGAATAAACAGGTCAATCGCCTTTCTGTACACATAACAGAAAGCGATCATAAGATTGTACCAATTACACTCGATCACCGATCGATTTCTTTTAAAATTCGTCGTTCAGATTACAAATTGGGTTTTTTTTCTTGTAATGGAATGTGAATACCTTAAAAGAAATGTTTATTCAAGACAGGGACTTAGTGTACTAAGTATCCTACCCACGTTGAAGTCAGTTATGAGAGCACTTTTACAGATTCTATGAAATTCCGAAATTGTTTTCTAAAAAAGTCCCGAGGAAGCTGTGGACCAATTTTCAGCCATTTTGGAATTTTGTCTCCTTTCGTGCGTTTTTTTTTGCTAATTTCCCCGGACTGTTAAGGTACCTGACCACCTTGTAAATTTCAAAAAATCGATTTTTTTTGCTTTTTCTAAATTCCTATACTTTTAAGAATCACCTCCAAAAAAATTCTTTTCAAAATTCGAATTCTAAAGCCGCCCATACACGACAAGACATGCTGAACAACTTGGTTGAGTCTCACACAAAATTTGTCGTGCGTGGAGTAAGTGTGTGGCAAACAACACGGACAAAGTAGTCAACCAAGTTGATCAACATGTCTCGTCGTGTATGGGCGGCATAACAGTGTCAAAAAAGTGAAAGTGCAGATTAACAAATTGTAAGTGAAAAAAATTGCTTTTTTAAAAAATATTTGAAAAAAATAGCGAGTAAAAACTTTAAACGCGTTTTTCTCGAAACTACATCTTTTCAAATGGCGGACAGATTATCTCCGAAACTACTCTGCCGATTTCAATGAATTTGGTCTTGTTTTGTTCGTTGAGATGTGTTGTATTCCAATTTACCACATTTTGCCAAAAAATATTTATTTTAACATTTTTTTTTGGAAAGAATAGTGAAAAACAGGGGTACTTTCTCAATTTTTTTTTCAAACATCCCCCATTTTTTTTTTTTAGAATTTTGGCAAATTGTGGTAAATTGTCACGTAAGGGGCCTTTCTTTTGAAGATGCGGTTTTTTTGTTTGTTTCTGATTTACCAATCCTGAGATAAACTGTCCGCCATGGGACACAATTTTTTGGAGGCCTCGACTTTGGCGCCTCCTGGATAGTGGTTAAAAAATGAAATTAAAAAAATTTAATTAATTTTATATTCCATAAGATTCAAGTAAAACTTTAAAAAAAATCATTGTAATATCTAATACAGGGCCTGAGAAAAAAATTCTTGAAAATGTAGTATTTTTTAGCCTCCTAAGGTGGTCAGGTACCTTAAGTGAATTTTTTTATACTCGATCCAGAGAAATATTCAGCTTAAACCAAAGTACAAGAAAGTTGCCATATTTTGTTCAAAGCGTTGAAGAAATCTAGAGCAAATAGACCAGAGTCATCAAAGCGATAGATACTTTGGTTCAAACGCCTTGTTAACCCTGAAAGAGGTCGACAATAAAATTTATTTTTTTTATATGGAAGACTAGAGCTTAAGGAAAGCCCTTTGTACTGTCAACAATCTATTTTTTTTTCGTATAGAGTGCAATGTCGAACAGCAAGCTCTAGTCGATAGATAGTGAAGGGGAAGAGAGAAGTAGGAAGGAACTGCCACAACCACCTAAACCCAACCATTTCTATCGCGACTCTGGCATCGGGGCAAATGAGAAACAACTCGCTGGAGTGTTATGCCTACTGAAACAAGTTAAATCTCATTAACCAACCGATGACATGCGCTTGGTGGAGCGGGGCAGTGCTAGCGGAAGGCTATGGTCTAAAGGCCTAGTTACAATGTTTGCTGCCAACAGTTGCATTCCAGATTTTACTTGTTATTGTGTCATCAAATGATGATATAATTTTTTTGATGGTAGATAACACGATTTTTTTAGTTGGATCTACTCACAACGTATACTAACTTATTAAGGACTCCGCATTGAACCATCTACTCGGTCTAGTCGTTATAGACTTGGTAGAATTAGGATTGGATAAACCTAAGTATTTCTGTAATAAACCTCATCATCATTCAATTTTAAATTTTTTTATTTATTTACATTATTTATGAAAATAAAACAACATTCTTTTAATATATTTCCAGGCTTAAGTGTCTACGTCGAAGCAAACCGATTAGAAATTATACCAACAACAACAATACAATATAAACCAATAGGAAAACCATTAATGCTAATATGCCGACCAATGGTATTTGATTTAAATTTAGTAACAGACTTACAATGGAGAGATAATCAAAATATGACTATTCTACGAAAATCGTAAGTATACATAAAAAATCCTCAAAGAAAAATTTAGAAAAATCTGGAAGTAGTTAAGTATGCAAAATGTGAGGTCTGCATTCCGTCAACAGATTTCAGTTGAGAATAGCTCAAAGTAAGTTACCGATTCAGCTTAGTTTTCAAGAAATTGACACATTGATTTCCGTGGCGCCGTTATTTTAATTATGAATTTCGATAAAAACACCCCAAAATAAAACGAAAATGTGAAATTTTTTTTTTCGATATCTCGATTCGTTTTTGAGATATCGATACTTGAAGTTTTAGGTATTTGCACGATCTGCAAAGCAGCCAAAGACACGTCCACGAAACCCACAGTGAAAATTCTTCAGTACAATGTTGGCGCACCATTGGAAAAAATTGCGATTGACATGGCGGGATCATTTATTTATTTATTTTTTATATTAAATTTATTAATATAAGATTTATTTTTTATTAATTTAGGACGGGACAAACAATGTCACCAATGTATACTGAAACATTACCTGGTGATGAAAGTTTAGCATTATTAATTCCATCATTGAAGGAAACAATGGAGGGTAAATATTTTTGCTCAGCATCATATGCTGGTAATCAATTAATGGAGATTGGTGTGACAATAGAAACTTATAGTAAGTATTTTTAAAATAGAGAATTGCTATTAAAGTTGGTACTAATATTTATCGTCATATAGTGGCAATAACATGGAAAGATGCACCACAAAATCAATTTGCAATTCTCGGAAATGATTATATAGTTCGCTGTGAAGTTACTGCAATTCCATCCCCAACAATAGGCTGGCTACGAAATGGTTATCAAGTAAGTAGTCATCTCATATAAAATATTTATATAGAGCAAAGTTCTTAAGTAAATATCTATTTTAAGATAAAGACCCGTGATCGACATCGTGTTCGCCACAATGGTCTAGAAATTCGAAATGCTCAAGAATCTGATGATGGAACATATACGTGTCGAGCATCTGTAGTACAAACTGGGGAATTACGTGAAAGACATATACGTGTTGAAGTGTACACAAAACCACAAATCGTTCATCTAAAGTCAACCCTTGAAGCCGTCGAAGGACAATCCTTTTCAGCACAGTGCAATGCAACAGGAAAGCCAGTACCAGAGATTATTTGGATAAAGGACAAGACTCAACAGAATGTCGAAACAGCAGATCGTTTCTTGGTGAATGCACAGACGGGTACATTGACAATAACAAAAATCGAACAAGATGACTATGGCACCTATACCTGTCGAGCTAAAAATCAAGCTGGTGAAGTTGATCAAAAGACTAAATTGGACGTTTTAGTTCTGCCGAAAATATTTGAATTTTATAACATAACAGGAGAGGTTCAGAGGGATATCACCTTAAGATGTCGAGCACATGATGCTTCACAAATCACATTCAAGCGTTGGGGATCTGATCAGGAATTTGTTGCAGGAAACCAGCCCGATGATGATAGGATATATTTGGAACAGAGTGGATCAATAGGAATTTTAAGGATATCAAAAGCAATGAGAAGTGATGACGGATTATATCAATGCGTTGCCAGAAATAAGGGTCATACAGCCTATAAAGTTGGTCACTTAACTGTAGAGTATCCACCAGATTTTACATATATGAAATCTTTACCACCTGTATTTAGCTGGGAGGAACGTGATGCCAATTTAAGCTGTTTAGCAGAAAGTTTACCAAATGCAACAATCGATTGGAGATGGAATGGTAGAAATATTAGAGAATTATTGGATCCAAATTTAACAATCGAAGGTTTTGGCCCAAGAAGCAATCTTATTGTTAAACCAGTCGATAAAAAATATTATTCTGTTTACAAATGTATAGCAACAAATATGCTTGGGCGAGCTGAACATGATATGCAACTAAAAGAAGGTCGTGTACCTGGACCAGTTGATCAAGCAAAAATAAAATTTTTAAGAGCAAGATCAATAACATTCGATTTAGTAGGACCAGCAACAGAATGGGACTTACCAATAATATCATATACCGGTCAATATAAGGAAGAATATAATGGTGATTGGTCGACAGCTTTAAGTAGAGAATTGTCACCAGAAAATGATTTTACAGTTGAAGGTTTACGGCCGCAAACAAATTATCAATTTCGTTTTGCTGCACGAAATGAAGCTGGTATTGGTCCATGGAGTGGTAATATTGAACAAACAACACCTACACGATCAACACCAGAAAAGCCGAAAACATTGCATTCACCTGTACAGGAGGATGAAGATGGTCCAATTGTTGTATCACCGTGTTCTGATCACTTTGAGTTGAGATGGAGTGTACCAGCAGATAATGGTGAACCAATTGATTATTATCAAGTCCGATATTGTCCAGTGAGTTTTTTTATTAACATTTTTTTCATTAAGAATTATTAGAATCTATAGACAGACAGAACAGTAAGTACTCCTTACCCCTTCCCAACGGCATCGCAAAACCTAGACCAGTCGGTTCACGGGCATAGTATTATTTTAAGCAGACATAAAACAAGGCTATTGGTGTTATACCAGATAGTTATGTCACTGGCCTAGCCGACCGAAAATGAGGCCACGAGCTTTATGTACAAGAGAGGCCCCGATACAAAAAGTTTTGTTTCAATTTTTGTAATATCCATAGTCTTCTTAAGAATTTCTTTTCTGTAAAAGTGCTATTTGCTCCAATATGCCGCAAAATATTCTTGCGCTAATTAAAACCTGAATCACACTTTATTCTGTTTTGATCTTTGCCCCATAGACCCCCTGTAATCTGTCCTATTATCCTCTATCCTTCGAAGTAAGAATACCCCTAATAAGACATCTAATCACTTGACCGGTTAATAATAGGGTCCCATTCAGACGGTACGTCTTCTTGTTTACTAGGTAGACTGGTACTGCCAGCGTAACATCCTTTCTCGGCTGGAGTGAGATTCACTTGTTTCAGGTGGCAGACGGGGTCCGTTTCTGGTTCAGGTGGCTGCGAATGACGATATCGACTTTGCGACATCCAAGCCCGTTACAAAAATTTTTTGTGATGATTTTTGTTAGAGTTGGCTTCATTCAAATTTTTTCTCTTTGGTGTGAACTCCTACAATATTTAAGCGTTCAAACCTATGATACATCGCTTCCTCTTTTAGCATAACCTGCACACCCTTATTAATTTATCCTATTCTCTGTTCCTTTCTTCGAACTAAGCTTACTACAAGACATTGCCCCATGACTTGAACGACATGACAGAATGATAGTACAAATGGTGATTCCTAAGCTTGATTATTCCACATAAAAAAAATCTGTATTCGTTTTTATTTATTTTTTTTTAGGTACATAAAATAAATGGCACATGGAGTGAATTAGGCAATGAATGCGTAACAGATGAAGCTGTCGATTCAACTAGCTATGAAATGTCACATTTAAGCGCAAATACATATTATCGTATTGAATTGAAGGCGCATAATGTAATTGGATATTCAACTACATCAAGTATTTTGATTAAAACAGCGCGAGATGAGTCCGAAACCTCGAGTAATAGTATCGGAGTGGCATTGTATACGAGTACATCTGTTTTTGCTTCGGCCGCTAATCAGGACTACTTCAATCACTTTTTGCTACTTAATTTATTTTGCGTCTGTATTATATGTAGTTTTATGTCAACGTGCTAACTTAATTGTTTATTGTTTGAATAAGAAAAAAACAAAATTTAAAACAAAAACAACACAATTTTAATTTATTATTTTATTTAAAAACTAGCTGGGATCCGGTGCGCCTATGCTGCTCCCAAAAGCCAATAGTAGTAATCAGGTGATATGAATTTTAATATACAGTAGGATAGTTTGAAAAAGACAATTTTTTGGTATTTTTGATTCCAAATAACAAAATGTGAATCGTCGGCCATTTTGAATTTATAAGTTTTGACCACAAATTCGTTATTTGAGACCTTAAAAACCCCTAGATACCCACTTTCATTGGAATCGGAATAAAATTGGCAAATTCAACCATATTTCTGCGGCAATTTTTAATTTCGGTCATATTTCGGCGGTCATTTTGAATTTCGAAAATCGGGCTTCGAGGTGTATCATAGGAGACCTCCACTTTTTATATATATAGATATTTGCACCGCCAGTCAAATGCTTAAAAAATACGGAATATAATTTTCTTCTCTTTTAAAGCCAATAAAAACATTTTTCAAGTCATGAACTCAAGATGCGTTTACATGGCATATTTCAAAACAGGCTAAAAAAATTTTTTTTGGTTCCTAACTTTGTCTCAAGTTTAATTGTAACCAAGATGAGTTATATTAGGAAGCTACTTCAAATAAGCTTCAAGTAAACATGTAAACAGAGTTATGTAAACTTAAAATCGGGACTGATGGATGAAAAAACAATTACCAAAAGCCAGGACCCAACTTTAAAAGGAAATTTGTTTAAATAAAGGATATAAAGTTTATACATACAATCATCTATAAACCAACTTTTGCAAAATTCTTTTCACAAAATCATAAACTTATAAATAGTTTCTTTTGCTACCGAAGAAAGCTGATAACGATGCTGCTAAAAGTTCCATAATCAATTTTTATTTTATTTTTTTGTTTTTATATTAAAACTTATTTCTACGTCTTCAATAACAAACAATTCTTTTTCAATAGAAATTTATTACTTTGCTTTTAAACCCGTAAAACTATGTCCATTCAAAATCATAAGAATCTGTTTTTCTCCGGAAGTCTTCACGTTCCACCCACCTCCAGCAACACCTACAAAATGTTGCTAATCCAAAAACAAGTTTAATTCTAAGAAAATAAAGTTTTTTCAGCAATAAATTCCGTTTTTGTTGCAATAAAATTACGTTCCAGTAAATATCCCTGTGAAAATGTTCTTTCCACTACTGATAATCTTTACATACAGAACCAAACACGTTCCACAAATTCATGCTCTACCCCTTATGTTGCTCAACATTCTTGCGTGAATTTTTATCATGAAAACTTTTTGGTTTCTAGCAACAATTTCCCTCGTTTCTGTGTGCATGCATATTGGAGTTCCTCTGGTGCTGTTCGTGCGACCAATTCGACTCAGTCAGTAGTGCTTGAAATTTGGTCGCGTTGTGTCAATTTGGAAGGTGGAAGTCGCGTCCGAGCAAAAATTCGACTTGGTTAAAAAATCGAAGTTTTCTAGAGTGACTCTCAAGATATTTTATCTTCGAACAAAAGAATATAAAAAAAGTATCCGAGAAATAATAGAGTAAAGAAAAATCAACGAACAGTGTTATTGACCAAATGGATAACTCGATAGTAGTGCAATCGCAGATAAGTTTCAGGTGATAAAACCGGATCCAATCGGAAATTCTATCGATCACACCTGGCTGATAGTAGCGTCTATATCTGAAACACAAGTTAACAAGTGAAGGATTCAGTAAAAGTAATTCAAATAATAAAAATATTAAGTGAATAATTAATAGAATCGTAGTTTTGTAACACACGTTCTTTGACAACTCCCAGTAATCTTTTGTGTGTAGTAGAATACAAGTGTTTGAAAAATTCACGGAGTGATCACAACACGATCGCGACATTGTTGTGTGAATCAAAAAAAAGAGTTTCTTAATAAATTTTTATTATTGTTGTTAAGTAAAAAGGTGTGCAGCTGCTACACAATATAAAAAATACACACAAGTATAACAGTTCATGGAAGCTTTATAATAACTCAGCTTGATTGTATTGTATATGATCACACTGATCGTGCAGCACCTGAGTAGAGTATTTTAACCCATTCTCTCCTACCTATATTTATACCTGTCCAGCTGAATTTTTTTTTACCTGCCGCCATTCAATTTTTATTGTGCTGCTGTTGCTCTTCAACGTACTCTCGTGTGGCTTTTCTCTCCACTTGACTATATTTTGTGTTTGTTTTGTTAGAATTTTTAATTTTGAAAAAAAATTGTTTTCTTGTTTTTTGTAAAAAGATAAGGAAATAGCAAATTTTTTTTTTCTTAAAGCCGTTAGTGTTATCATCACCTGTAAATTACTTTGTTTAACCAATTTTAAATTAAACCACATCACTCCCAAAAAAAACAAAACTACAAAAACTCAACAAAAATTCAGTTCGTTGTGATTCATGAACGAGAATAGTGCATTTTTGGGCCTTTTTTATTAAAAATTGATTCAAGTTTTTTTTCTCGGAAAAAAAAGTGATAAATGCACGTGTTTTGTGGTTTTTAGAGAGAAAGAAAAAAAAAGAAATTAATAAAAATTTTGTGATTATTTTTCTTTTTTGGAAAATTGTGACAAAATAATATTTTTTTTTATTTGTTTCAAAAAAAAAGGTGCGTCTATTAAGTGAGTGAAGAAGTGTTACACACACGATTTGTAAGAAGAACCAACGAATTACTTAATTTGAAATTTTGTCCGTTAACATACATACATACATATGCAAAAGGATGGCCGGTGAAGAGTTTAAGATGTCAAGATCAATTTTTGTGGTGTATTTGTTAAGCTGTTTAATAGGTTTGTAAAAATTTTTTTATACTATATCTATTTTTATTTTGTAATTCGAAAAACATACAATATTTTTGTGGGATTCATTATTTAAGTATATTGTCAGCTTCTATTCCGATTTTACATAGAACAAACAGGTCAATCGCCTTTCTGTACACATATCAGAAAGCGATCATAAGATTGTACCAATTACACTCGATCGCCGATCAATTTCTTTTAAAGTTAGCCGTTCACAATACAAATTAGGTTGTTTTTCTTGTAATAGAATGTGTCTATTTGACAAATAAATTATCTTTCTCGAAAATAAGGCGCATTTCAATTTCAATTTAACGAAGTTGTTTTGGGTTAAGCATACTGAAACTAGTTTTTGAAAATATAGACTTTGGCTTAAGTGGTTTTTGCTGTTTAATGAAATATCGCATATTTACATTCAGCTAAGACGTTTTAAGTTTTAAAAAGAAGATTTCTTATAGTATTATAGAGTTCGTTGTAGAAAATATTGTCATGTTTGTTACTGGTTGGGAAGATCCACTTTTTTACTGTATACTGAAGGTGGAGCCTTTCGTGCATTTCAATATGCTATAAATATTTTTTGTATCCTCTACAAGATATGTTTATACAAGAGCTGGACTTAGAGTACTAAGTAACCTACACACGTTGAAGTCAGTTATGGGAGCAGTTTTACAAATACCATGAAATTAAGTGAATATCAGAATCCAATCCAAACTAAACTTGCCGAAATTGCTAAAAGCACCAAAATCATAAACCTGAAAATTTTGGTGAATAGTGTCGTTCTACTAGAAAATAAAGCAAAATATTCTTTATGCAATTTGCCCGAATTTTCGAAGCACAGATTATATTCGCTACGCTACACAATTGCCCAAGATCAAGATCGACTAGTTATATGAGACTAGTTCGTCACTTAGTAACTGTTCCAAGAATTTTGGGAAAGACGGTCTACTCGCTAGTAAGCAAGTAGGCTAGTAGTAATAGTACCCGCTAAGTAGCAGCTAACCTACAAATAGTGGATCTTGCTATCTTAAGAACGATCGATTAAGTCCAACATAATGAACTGTAGGATGAATCGTAGTTGTCTACCCAAATGCATAAAATGATGTCATATGAATTGCAGATTCACATTTTAATTTTATTGTATTTGGGAAATGTAGGTTTTTTCTGTAATAGGTACTTAGGCTACTAATTGATCTTAAAACAGTTTCACACTTCTTTCGGTATTAGTTTCGCTCTTCTTTTCTGTATGACGAAACCTGTGTCTTTGAAGTACAACACAATGAAGCAGAGTACATGTTATGAGGTGTCTGGGTCTACCTGACTTGAACACCTGTTAAAGTGGTAGTTAAATTCTTACCTTGTCTCATGCATAGTATATTAGCCCAGTATTTCATGGTAAAAGGGCTTTTCTCATGGCTTTTTCATATGTTTTAGAGAAGTAAAGACTGAAATTGGTCTACATATAGAACAAGCCAAACAGGTGTAGAATTCCGATCTAAGAAACATGGCAGAAATGGATGGGTTCAGATTCGCCACTCTATGATACTATTTGGTTTTACAGCAGAAACATATTAATATACTACTTCAAGGGATATAAATTCGGACTTTTTTTTCGGGTGCCATTTCGTTCCTAAAAACAGGGGTTCCATCGGCATGTGGTTTTATAAAGCGGTCAATCATCTGAGTAATAATTGCACGCAATGCTATTTGACTTCAGTGATCAAACGAGTTTTGGTCTATTCAGCATAGTAACGGTCTCTGTCCAGTAAAATATTTTTATAAGAAAAGCAGTCGGCGTATTCACACTCACTCTCGTTCAAGCTTCATGCCAGTACATTCCAATATCATGAATCCAGTACAGTCCAATAACGAGACTGGCATGTGACTGGACCGAGAACGGCACGATAGTGTGAATATGATGAGATTTTACCGAACCGAGACTAGACCGGGAACGGCACTATAGTGTGGATCGGGCCTAAGACGAATACCGGCACTTCGTCAATAACCTTAATTTTTCTAAAGACATACATGTTATCATTTAAGCTTTGATTGTGTCCTAAAGTGTTTATTGATTGCAGTCTTCAAATTATTGGGTCGAAAGGAAATGCTCGGTCACCCTGTTTCGATAGCTTCCAGGCGTCTGAAAAATTTCACGAAAAGTATAACCGGAAAAAGAAGTTTTCAGTGACAAAGGTGTGTTTGCATCTCCTATTTGCACAAAAATCTAGCCAAAAATTGAAATCTACGAAATCCAGTCAATGGTTAAGCAAGTATTTTACATCAATAGGAATTTTAGTATGTTGGCTTTGGATTCGAGGTTCTGTAATCCCCTCACCCTTAAAAAAAATTAGTGAAGTTTTTCTTAGAATAGAATTCACCAACGGCAGAAAGTTTTTGAAGATTTTAGCTGCCTTGAATTTTTTATATTAAAAAACCTAGCTTAGGAACTGTCTTTTGTACATCTTATTTATTTAAAAGTAAATAAAAAAAAAAGAACTGTCTTTTGTACATCTCTCGAACCTAGAGCTTTTCTCCAAGTTTGACGGCCCCTTGCAGCATATCTCCAATTCCGTAAGTTGAGAATTATCTCCGTGTCAGTCGTCACCGAGTCTGTCCATCTGCGCCGGGTTTTTCGTAGTGGTATATTTCCCGAAATTTCTGCTACCATGCTCCGTTTTGGAAGACGGTTGTTCTCATCCTGATTACGTGCCCGCCTTGTCTTATCCCCGTATTCTAAAAACAGTCACAAGTCACAACGTAATCACAACTGCGCGGTGCACAACTTGAACGCTTATACTAAAAGAAAAGTAACGTAGAAACGAGGTAGAAGTGAAGTAGACGTAACTTCTGTCAACATTGACATAGAAACCAAAATAAGAAGTTCATAAGAAGTAAACGCTACTGTCCAAAGCTTGTGACTTATGACTGGTGACAATTTTAGAATTTGGAATTTGGCGGGGTTAGACTGTTAATTTTTACAATGGTTGAGAGATCTGGGTTGTCAAAAATTTCGGACGGTCGTCTTATTCCATCCTCTTTCTTTCGGCCTATTATGCATCTGAGAATTTTTCTCTCAAACCTGTTGACTCCTCTCTCTATATCCTGGCAGCCATTATTGCACGGGTCAGCAATAATGATGCGGGGTGTAGAGGTGAGACAGAACTTCGTTTGAAGGCGTTAAATTCGATTCTGGAGGCCCTAATCAAAAATGAATTGGTCAACAATTCACGACATTTTAGGCAAGGATACTTTAGTTTTTCCCAGAACGCCTCGCTAGAATATTTTAATTCAGCTTTTTGGCGCGCTTAGATTTTTCGAATTTTCTTCTCATTTTTAATAATTTTTTATAATAAAACAATTTTTTTTAAAATAAGTTATAATATAAATTTTAGTGAAATTTTCCGCTCTTTCATGTGCCACTATTAGTTTTTCGAATTTTTTTTTATTTTTCGATATATAAAGCAAAAACCAAATTTTCGAATTTGATTTCGAAATTGTGAACTTAGCATACACTTTAGCGCAGCAAAGATTTTTTATCGTTTTCTACACCCAAAAAAGTACCTAAGTTCCAATTTTCAGCGAGATCACATTTTGTGCGAGCTTTCGGTCTAAATTTGGCTCTGACGACTGGGCTATTAATAAAGAATAGGAAAAGTGTGGATGGTAGTATTGAACCCTGAGGAACACCAGTCGAAACGATGTGAGGTTTAGTTTTGACGCTATCCAATACCACCTTTGATTGATCGGTCAGAAAGAAAACTTTTAATCCAGTTCCTTAGAATCAAGTCGATGCCAATAGCTTGGAGTTTAGTCAGCGGAGAAGGGTGTCATACTCCGTCAAAAGCCATCGTAATATTTAGTGCAACCCGACGGTACTCAACAAAGCGATGGATGCATTAGTTGAGATGCTTGGTTAAACAGAAAAATTGGTTAGATTCTTCATCAGCTTTCTATTGATTATATTGTCTTCTTTTTCTCTTTGAAAAATTTACAGGAAATTCTTTATTCGACGTAACATGCTCTGAAAAAAATTAATTTCAACTCATGGGTCAAGCCAAGTATAGTACGTTTTAAGACGTTTAGTGGTAAGTAAATTACTCGCCACTCGACTAAAATACTGGCATAGTCTGTACCAACCTTAACGCCCTCGTACCGTCTCGAAAAAAAAAATTTTCGAAAAATTTTTTTTTCATAAATGTCTTCATTTAGTCCTCAAGAATGTTTTTTTTTCTTTTTCTTTTTACTTGTTATTAATTATAGTAAATATTAACAAGATAATTTTATAACTTTTTAAGTTTTATATAAGAAAAAACTTATTTTGAAACTTTAAACTCATTTAACTCGAAACATGATTTTTGAAATTGGCGGGCGTGATAACTCAAAATATAATCGCCGAATTTACCCTATATTTTCTGTTTGGGTTTTTCTAACTATTTTTTAGGGAACATCGAGCCATTTTGCTGATAAAGGGTCTGAAAAAAAATTTACATCTTTCTTTAGACTGAAAAATGTAGACTTTTTTCGGACTTTAACTTTAACTATCTGCCATTTTCCCAAAAAAAATAATTTTTAAAAAAGAACTCGTCATTCCCAAATTTCAAGTGTCTTATTTACAGTGATTTTTTTGTTTTTGTTTTAGTTCTCCAAAGTCGAGATATCACGCCGGCCAATTTTTTCAAATTTGTTCTAGCATTTTATATGGGAGACGATAAATAAATGTGGCAATAAAAAAATGAAAAAATTTTTTATTGTACCATTTATTAATCTTCTAAACAAATAAAAAAAGTTTTATCTCAATATCTGTTACCATTTTCTCATAATCCTTCTTTAAAAAAATACTCGCTCCGAGGCGGTACGAGGGCCTCAAAGGAGGGTTTATTTGAACAAGAATTGACCTTAGGAATTTGTACAAAAATTAAATACTGAAGAATAAATAATCGCGTAAATTTTGGTGATGAAGCAAGGCACTTGGAAAATGCTTGAGTTCTTGGTAAGAGATTAAAAAAATCGAGTGAATTAAGGGTACCGTCTGGTTTGTTGGGTGAAAAAAATCGTTTTTTCATTCTATACATAAAATCAATGTTTAACATGTCTAGAATAATATATCAAAGTCCCAAAGTGGAATTCGAATTAGTTGCTGTTCAAATCTAAAACGTACACTACCGTGCAAAAGTATTTTAGCAAGAGATTTTGTTTGGTTCAGCTGGAACATACATGACATCTGGAAACAGCATTTTTCATTCTGCCGTCCGTCCTAACTCAAAAAATATTTGACCAAATGCATTGAAATTTTGCACAAATGTAGAGAATTTAATTCTCTACAGAGTAGACTAGAATAAACTTAATCGATTACCAATTGGATTTTTAATCCATAAAAATATATAAAAAACACACCCCAAAAATGGACATTTTTATACAAATGTCCGCCATTTTGTTATTTTTTTGTAAAAAATATTTTCGCTAGTCTACTCCGTAGCTAATACAATTATCTTTAAAACAAACTTTGAATTTTGTGTTTCGGGGCGATTCAGCGACCTGCAGGACGGACGTGCGGAGGGCGTGCAGCCGCTGCAGCACTAAATAAATAATCATTTTTTTATACATTAACTTTAATATTTTTAAACGAAAAAAATCGTATTTGTAGCCAAAAGTACAATAAATATTTTGCAAAAAACCCGATACAAAAATATTGCTTAGTACTGTAGAAAAAAATTCTCAAAAAAGTGCTACTTTTTCACCCAACAAACCAGACGGTACCCTTAAGTCTTCTTTTGGGAACTAGTTTATTTTGCGGTTGTTTTTTTTTGTCATCAAGTTGAACCATTTCTTCTATTGATACTTGAGTATCCACAAAAATAAATGAATCCTCAAAATACGCGACTATAGTAAACAAATAGCTCAACATTAAACACGTTACGAAACTATAACTTCACAAATATTCCTCTGTATTAAAATAACGCTATAACCATCAGCTCAGCAATCACCCATTAATCTTCGAATTTCTAATAAAAAATTTTATATTATCAAAAAAAAATCGCTTTCTCGATTGCAATAAAAATTTTGTTTTAGAAGCTCCTTGGTTCCTGCCACCACCAATCAATTGGCAAAGTACCAAGTCAAAGTCAGGCAATGTAGCGATTAGGCTGAATCGTTACTTTCCAGGCAAAGGATATAAAAAAAAACCCCGAAAAGAAATGTCCTCGATTGAATTTTCTTCAATGGAATAAAATTTTATTATCGACACGCTACTTTCCGTGTCATCATTTTTATATTGTGTTATTAATTCGGCTAATCCAGCTCCTCTCTAGTCTTCACTTGACTTACTTCGACGGGCCCAAAAAAAGGTAATTTCAGGTGTAATTTACCTTTCCCGGAATTAAAATACTACACTATGTGTAGTATGTTTGATCTGTATATAGTCGAATAGAAATGGCAGAAATATTATTTATGGACTGTTGAATTAATTGCCATCCTGCGTGAAAAGGAAGTCTAATTTTGAACGGTACTAATAAAAGCGGAATTTTTACTAATGGATTTGTCGGTTTTGTGTGCCATGGCTCATGTATTGTATTTTCGCTGGTAGTAATTAGAGCCAGAAACATTAATTATTGTTGAGATATGCTAATTTTTGATAAATTAGATAGAAATGGTTTCTTTTCTTTATATTTTTGTTGCTGTTTAGCTTTTTTTCGTTTGATTTTTTGTTTTGATAAATACAAAGGAAATTGATTCAGATTATAAAACAAAGAATTTCCGGTGATTTACGATGATTTAATAAATAAAATTCAATCCAGGGGTTAACAATCTTCTTTTATTGATCAAATATTTTTTTTCTTTGATAATTTGAAAGAAAATATTCAACCGAACTCAAATGCATGACAAATTTTCCAGTTTCGGTTTTCAATGCCATCCAAAAATACATATGAAAATTGCATAAAATGATAAATTTATAATTTAAATTTTGGCAGGCATTCAAGTAAGATTTTTGAATTTTCTATTGAACTTTAGCTCTTTAGAATTTTTTAGCAAAATTGTAAATGAAATTTTGGATTTTGTTTAAAAATAACACTAAATTTTACTTAGTCATAAAATAAAGAAACAAAAATAAATTTGGCAACATTTTCTTAATTACAATAAGATGTTTACATGGATGTTTACATTAAAAAAAATGTGTTAAAAGATTCGGTAGATATTCAGATTAACTCCTCCACGCCCAATTTGGATGAAATTTTTACACAAGGTACAGTTAATTATGTACACCTCAGGTATGTTAATAAAAAGTGTCGGTCAAGTCCCGTTATCTTGTAATTCCACTTCCAAGTACCGAAATTTCAAAATTCAAAATGCAATTATTGCCATATTATTTCAACAATATTGATGAAATTTACACACATTTGTGTACCTTTTGTAAAAATTTCATCAAAATCTGGGGTGGAGGAGTTAATCTGAATATTTACCAAAGATTCGTTCACAATGTAAATTGAAAAACTTAATCTTAAGCAGAGATTAATTTATATATGTTTTTAGATTTCCAGGAAACCCAAAAAATTACGCAATTTTGGTAATTTGTTTTTGGTGTCCCATAATTTCAAGTAATACGTATAACCAAATTCAAGGCATACAGATTACTATTATGGTGCTAACGAATGAAACAGTTGGTAGCGTATAAAGCCGTTTAAAATACCAACTTTATACATTCTTAACAGATACATCCTTGTTAGCGGTGTGTGCAGCAGCGGTTCCACAGTTTGCCATGAGTTCTCACTGACACATAATTGCGTGCTTACGTACCGCCCCGGCTACAACCATAGGTAACCAAAAAATCTAAGTGACGATGCGCTTGTTGTGTGCGATTGCGGAATGCGGAAAAAGTTAAGAGTAGTCCAACTTTTGCGTTGCGTGCGTTTGGTTTACGCAACTATATTTAAGGTCGCTTTTGAATACTACAAAACTGTCACCGCCCGCAACGCTCGCACGCATATATTTGTTTCTAGCTTTATTGTGGTTCCATTGCAAATAGGGAAGGCAGGAGAGAACGACCATGTCTCTGGGTGGAATCGAATATCTTACCTCTGCTATGGTAGTCAGGAATCTAAGAACCTAGACTACCGAGACCAGGTGCTCTGGAATATTAATAGGACTAACCTCGAATGGAAAAATCTAAGCGCCAAACTAGGCCAACTGGTGAATCTCTTCAAGCGACTTGGCCTGTAAATATGAGAGTTATATGGGCTGCAATAACAAAATTCCTAGTGGCGGCGACATTTTTGGACTAGATCTTCTTTTAAGAAAGGAAGAGCATGAACCAGAAGAAACACTCATTTGGTACTTCATCGACGATCAAATCGAGGATCAAATAGCATTAAAAAAAGAATATGTGATCAACTTTGAAATTGTTTTTTATTTAATGAAAAGTCAGTTTTACACGTACTGTGTTTCCATTCAGAGTTTATCCTGAGTTTACTCAGATTAAGCGCCCATGGAAACGACGATTGAGTAAAGTCTCGTTAAATCCAAGTAAACTCAACGAAGCCAGTCCGATTAAGCCGGGTTTTGCATATGTGTGTGTTTCAGTATACTTTACTGCACATATACCAACGGCGAGGCAATGTAAAATTAATTATCTGTCACTTTAACCCAGAACCGTCATGGAAACAGCATCGAGTGATCTTGAGAGAAAAAGCTTTCTGTTTACTGAACGAAAACTCTACCCTGGCTCATGGAAACACAGTAACGGAAGTGATCGGCGATCATTTTAAACAAAATACTCAACCCGTTAATATGGTGGCATTTGGTAGCTACGCTGCTTTTGCATAATTTTTTGTAGCACAGAGAGCACAACCAAGAAAGACATATCGAAATTCACTACAAATCAGCTAATTATACAATATTATTCCGCTTTTAACGAGCCTGATAATGATGCTTTATTTTATTACCTTTTTATTACCCTTTTATTGCCCTTTTATTACCTAAAGTAACAATCAGGCTTTATAAGAAATTTTATTACATTATCCAAAAGTAATAACGCCGAGGTTTTCAAAAATATTAGTTGTTTTGTTAAAGTTGCTACACGGGACTCCAAATAACGTTTTATATTTAAGGTAGTTCTGGTATCAGGCGTCGCAAGCGGTCTTCCTTCCTCTATTTCAGCAGAATAACAGTCTAGGTTCTTTATGGTCATGATGCGATCTTGTAATACGTTACTTAGATTTGAGAACAGCCACACACCAAGCAGGATAACTTACACTGTCATAAACAATATCTGATTCAAAAACATTGAACGTCAAGACCAGATCCCTCCATTAGTAGAGGGTAATGCCACATCTCGATCTCGGGAGGAAAACACCACATTCCAGCTCTTCTTCATCTATCTGCCCATTTACCATTTATTGTTCAGCATCTCTTCTGATACATTCCTTCCATAAATATGCGTTCGATTCCATCTTTGTTTTTGTCGTACGCGCATTTGTTTATACTTTTCAGAAAACAAGAACCCAACAACACAATCTTTTAGAGCACAGAAGCTCCTCTCGACATTTACTGTGGCGACCAAAAATACCATCAAGATATTTTCAGTACACGATCGACTATAAATAAGAATTCCACATTTTCTATGTGGACATAGAAACATAGGATAGCATCTTCTGCGCCACTCTTATAAAACAGCCTATACTTTGGACCTCTTCCCTTAATGAAGGAAAACTCACTGTGCAACACATCTGCCACTGAAATAGCCCAAGTATGCACTTACTGCAATGAACTGTTGCTTGGTATTGAAGTGCAGTCAACATGTCATGAATGCATCCGATGCACTGAGCAGATCTGGCGGCAATTTTATTGCAGAATAAATTTTTTTTTTGTTTGAGGCGCAATCGTTCACACCTCTCACACGTTTATATTTAGCTTCAATATTTCTTCATTTTTTAATTTTTTTTTTTTTTTGGTTGAAGAAAGTTAACAAGGACTGGACTCGCGGTCAATATTTCCGCGCCATCTGTTTGGCACCAGTGAATGCCATTATTATTATTATCTCGAGCTCAAGTGAATATATATTTTTTTAAATTGAATTTTTTTTTTGAAATGAGGAAAATATGTGGACGTTTTGACGTTGTCCCTCTTCTGTTTTTGTGTGTGGTCATCATTTATCTTCAGCGATAGATGCGTAAAAAACGTGGATTATATCATCGTGCTGCTTTTTTCGCTTTTTATACAAATGTTTTTTTTATTACAATAACAACTGAATTAGAAATATCGCAGCGGGACTTATGAAAGTGGAGCACACATTTAAGCATCGTATTTAAATTTCATTGCATCATTTTGTTTAGGAAGTATAGATATTTTAGATGTAGAACATGAGCTACAGTAATTTACGAAACATAATTTGACTTCTGGTAAATAAAAAACAAAATTTCAAACTAGAAATGTCATCAATATCAAAACATTTGTTTAAACATGAAAATATTAACAAAAAAAAACATTTTAAACGCAAAAACAAGGAAAACATAGGCTTTAAAGTAAATCTATTAGTAGAAACACCTTCAAACTAAAAAAAGTGAAAGAACACATTCTTTGAAATTTTACTTTTTTTCAAGGTGAAGCATCGTTTATTTTCTTTAATGAAAATTTCCCTTTTTTAATTTGTTTTCATCGTATACAACCTGTGCTTATTTACACCTTCAGCTTTTAAAGTATCCTAGGCACATTTGCTTTGCTAGCATATGTAGATTAGACTCTGGATCGCGGATATTTTCAGAAAGAAAGCACATTCAATAATTTGTTTATTTATTTACTAATTTAAGCAAACCATCAGCTCCAAAGATAGGCTTTTATCTTTTTAAAAAAAATAAGCTTATACAGAGGCTATATCCGTCGCTTCGTTCGTAGCCCCTACGTAGCCCCGAAAATATAGTAGTACTGATTAATAATATAAATAAGCGAAAATTTGATAGCCTATAGTTTGTGGTATTGTCTACTTTCCCAGTAGCACTATGTCATTCTCACCGCGATGAATGAAAAACGTGATTTTCATTGAATCCGTCACCTTTCTACCTCTTGTTCTCTATTTTTCATTATTTTAAAGATAAACTTAACTCCTTAAAATAAAGGCTTAATGCCAGCTTTTCCTTCCTTGCTGCTCTGATTATGCGTAATTTCTTGATGCACGGACAATACTTCATCACAAATTAGATGTTCGCCTTTAACGAACTTGTTTGGTTTATTTTGATTGATGTTTTCTTTTATTACCCCTTTATTACCATTTTATTACCTCAGACCGAAAACTTGAAAAGCTCGCGTTTGAACTGTTGTAGGTATGTTGTATGAGTCAATTTTTTTTAATTAGCCAGATGAGCCAGAGATACAACCCTCGGCAATAGCGAGCCAGAGTGTTATAACTGCTCGTCGGAGTGTTATAACTGCTGAAACAAATGAATCCCTCTAGCCAGCCGGCAGAGATTGTGACGCAGCAGTACCATGGTGAACAAACCGGACCTAGGCAAAAATTTGGTATCCTATAATGGCCGTGTTCCTTTTCTGCTATTTTTTACTCGTATTTACTTGGAACTACTCCTGATCTCACAGAGGAGTAGATAGATTTTACTTAAATCGACAAATTTTGCGTTCCTTTAATTTTTTACTCCGGAGTACTTACAAGTAGAAAAGGAACACAGCTATTATTAACCGGTAAAACCTTATTAGTGTTACCGATAAAAGAAGGAAAGGCTAGGAACCAAAAGACTATAAGGAGGAAAGAAAAGAAAGAAGGTGTTAGAAGTTGAAAAGCGAAGGCGCTGTATGGAATCGAACCACAAACCCCTGGGATGGTAGTAGGTCGCCTTAACTTCCAAAGGCAAGTGCTTTAAATTTAAAACTCACGACTTATCAAAAGCTGATTTTTTTTGGAAGGGCGATGCAATTGCTGCGTTATTCGCTATTTGTAAGAGGCAAATTCAGTTCTGAAAAAAGTTTTGAACATGTGTCTGCGATTTTTCATTAAACATATTGTTGGTGATGTTTTTGTTTTAATTTAAATAATTACGATTATTTTCACACTAAACATCCTGGAATCGATGTATGGATGTGTATATGATATATATATTCAGTACGAATAATAAAATTCAACGAAAAACCATAATAATCAGAACTTCTGGTAATTTTAAAATTAAATCTAATTATATTATTTAAATTTGACAATAAAAAATTCTCAATAAAAAATAGAGCTTTCAGCATAATTCGATTATAGATTGATTTATGCTATTCAATTTAATTTCATGCAAATTTTCTCTATATTACAATACTCTATGGTAACACACAAAAAACAAAACAGGTGATTTTATTCCCACTCTAGTCCTCATCCTTTGAATGAAATTTTAATTAAAAAAAAATTGCAAAAATCATGTCCTATTTTTAAAATGGGTGAAAAAATTGTGAAACAAACAAATTGAGATAATAATATTACGTCAAAATACATATGGAAAATATTTTAGATTTAAATTTTGATTTGTTATAGTAAAAAATATTAAATTCTATTTTTATACAAAAGTAACTTAATAAAAATATGCAATCTGCAACACTTGTGCTCTTTAAAAATTTCGTGTTTCGTGGATACTTGAAGTAAAATTTATGGAAAAAAAGCAAATTTTCTTATAGTTAAATTTTTCCTTACAATTTCTGCTTTATGCACGATTTTTACGATGAAAACTTCATCATCGTCGTTTGGTCGTAATTCATTACAACAACAAAACAAAACTTTTCATTCGTTATGCTTTCTGCTTTCTCGATATTTCACAATTATATTTCATAGAAAATTACCATAAATTTCACACTATTATGTCAGCATGGTAAAAAAAAATATCCGGAAACATAACACAAATCATAAAAAAATATGTATTTCTACATCGTCATAAGAAGGACTAAATTTTTGGGATTTTTTCTTATTTATTTTTTTATATTTTTCTTTCATTGGTCCACACTTTTCGATGTTTTTTTTATGATAAATCTATAATTGAGAGGTTTATACGATTCCGGATATGGTAGTCCTCTTAAGGCCATAAACTATCGATTTCCTGACATACTGTCAACAAGGATTAACTGGTCCCAAAGGAGGAATATCCTTGGGAAAATAAAATTCTTGCAAACGTTAACATATTTTTTTTTCTTCTTTGCCTGGGTGAAAGTGGAACGGTATGGCATTATCATAATCCATTCGGCAGAACATCGATTGCCCTGAATTTCAAGAGACAAGACCTCAACGAGAATTTCGCTGAGTCTTAATTTATGTCGGAGGCATCTTTCTGCAAAGTAGTCGTCGTAGTAGTAGTAGTAGTACTACTACTATATTCCCAGTATGATAGAGGCGCCCCTCGAGGGCACCCAAGAGTGCTCAATTAAGCCCCAACGATGATGATAGAGAATCGGGTCCGTTCCTTATCTGGGGATTATTGATGCGAACTATGGAGTGGCTCCGATAATAGCGATAATGCGCCAACACTAGCGCTCTCTGCCTTGGCTAATCTAATTCCATTCTATCTGATTCCAATTTGGAGTCATTGATTCTCCAAAAGCCGACCCAAGATTCTGACGCAGAAATTTATTGGATAAAAATCAAGAATTTATCTTCCCCATGGCGACTGGCTGACGAGGCTCCACTGCTACCATCAGATCCACTTCTATGGTTTTATCGAATGCTGTGTGCTGCTGACTCACTACTTCTGGTTGGGGTTTTCGCTGTACATCGTCGGGGGCCCCATTCACTTGAGAATTGAAGGAGGAGACGGGGAGAGGGTGAATTTATCGATATATAGATATCGCCCAGTGATAAATAACCTTCGAGATTCGCGTATTGTAAGCATGCGAAAGTTTATTTTACCGCGGCTGAGTGATTCATTTTCTCATACCCTATATGAAAAGTGGTGAATCCACTAAACCTTGAAATTGTTTGTGCAGATCCATGATTTTCTGGAAATGTAACCTGAATGGAATGAGCAGACAGAGAAAATTCAAGGTGAAAAGAAAACCTTCAAGAAAAATGTGAATAGTTTTTCTTGCATTCATTCATCACAATTTTTTTTTTGTTGCTATCATTCCGTTTTGTTGTTTTTTTTTCATGGAACTCATTTCCCACCCACAAAACGGCACCAGAGTTTATCCTCATTTTTAGAAGTTCTTTGCTGGTTGGATGACTGCCAACTGGAACAGTTTCCCATTTTCCTTGGCTTTCTTTCAACATAGTTTTTTTTTTCATTTTCATTTTTCTTTTCATTTTTTCTCAACACGAAAAAAAAACTATCTAAAATCTTTCTGGAAGAAAGTCATGATAAAACAAGAAGCAAGATTTATTTTTAATGTTAATTGTGACGGAAATAGAAGAGAAGCTATGCGACACTTTTTATTGAATAAAAAAATGTTAAGAAATTTGTAATTTTTATATTTATTTATTTTTTCTTCGAAAGTAAACGTTCATAATATAAATTTTCAATTTTTTAATTTAATATCTTCTTCTTGTGAGGAATGATTATAAATAATTCAGTAGTTTAACACATTCTTAACCATAATTTGTTTTTCTTATTAAGCTTGAAATATAAATCAATAAAAAAATTGATACTTGATGAAATTTATTGATTAAGGTCGTCATAATTTTTTTTTAAAGTTTAGAGAATATTTCACATTTCTCTTATCTGTTAATATTTAGAGTTATCATCAATACTTAGTTTTTCATATTAAATAAATCTCCAAAATTTTCTCTGTATTAACTAAACGACCAATGGATTTTTTATTGCTTTGAGCTCGAGAAGGTATCGATTAAGTGAATTTATCAAATCAATATTTGTGTCTATGTTAAAAATCCATTGGAGTTAAAATTTATTGAAATTCAGGATTGGTTGGTCTATTAAAAATTATGTTTTGGACCTCCCACGAATATATGTATGAATTACAAGCAATGTTTGTTTGTTGTGTAGTTATGTGAGTAGGTAGATCATGATAAAAAAAAACCTGTCCAAAAGTATTCGGGTGTGGCTTAATTTAGAAAAGTCCAAAGACAGCTGAAAGGCCCGTTTTGTATGTGTGACTTTATATCTAGTCCAGCCTGTTATATTCAGGTACCGGATCATATCTCTTGTGTTAAATTACGAAACCTTTTTCTTGTACGAAAATGTTTCCAAAATGTACGATGTTGAATCTTAGCTAAAACTGAAAAACTTCAAAGAAATTATTTGGTTCTCTCTCTGTTGTTTGGACTTGTAAATCTGATCGCTTTTTCTCCAATTGGCCAGTTCCCTCTCGTAGATATACTAGCAGGCAAATTCCAGGATTATTAATTTAGACTAGTTGTATGTGGTTATTTTCTTTCAGGACTGCCAAGAGCATGAGGTGTTCTCAAGCGGTCTCCCATCAAAGTACTTACCACTCCCATGCTGCTTGACTTTGATGATGAAACGAGAATCTGCCTGTTCAGTGTATTAAAAGATGACCCGATTGTCCTGTGATGATGGACACGATCCCAGTGATGTCCTTGGGCAGAATCATAAAGAGTTCTTGTAATCTATGCTTGATAGAGTCTGTCTAAGTCTTTCTAGTCAAACACCTTCATCAGTGATATCTTCCTTGCCCTCGATGTTCCTATAAGCCGGTACCTACTGAAGAGTTATTCTATATTTCTTGACCTGGAAAAGGAGCCTTTATTATAGACTTCAAACAACGCTTTCATATTGTGCAAATTTATTTCGAAAATTGTAATTCAGTTTGTGAACCCTACCGTAAGCCACATTCATTTTACGTAACTATCCATCCGAGCAAGTCATTGCAGTAACCATGAAACGTTTCCACACCACGCATACTCTAATCGATAATGCGCATCCGCAGAGACCAGTGCGCGTGTATAAAAATGTAACCAAATTATATTTCTCTTTTTAATTTACACAGCTTGAAAAGTACAAATAAAAGTTTCAGATACCAAACTGAAGAATAGATCTATTTTAAGAAATATTGACGTTTCTGCTAATAACAATAACTTAAATTGCCGTGTTTTTACATGCCCTAATTTGCAATTAAAACTCCACAATCAGTAATAACAATAATTAACTCTTTGTAAAAACCTAATTACAGCCACATACAGATATAATAAAACTGTGCTAAATACACTTTACGACAAGCTCTATAAAATCATAAAATCGTTTCAAAATGAGAAGAAAAAAAACAACAAATCTTTAGATAAATGTTTGTGCCCTTAAAAGAAAACCACAACGACCGCAGCAAATGAAGAAAAAAAATACGAAGTTTCAAAACGATACAAATTAAGCAGAGATTGCGCACATCGCGCAAAAGTAAACAATCCTCGACCCGTGAAAAAGAAAACACTTGCTTCATTAAGTTAAATGACGTTTTTTTGTTGACGATAATCCCCGGACTTACTTCACCCCTTTTCTTGGTGGTTCTGGAAGTGGGAGAAGGGGTCTTAGACAAATTGAAAATTGTTTACTTTCTTAAGTTTCTCGTCGTTATTTTGTATTTTTTCTTTGGTCGCTTTTTTGTGTAATTATAGTTCTTCAGCCATAAGGAACGTCATCGAGACCAATGTTTACACTATAGAATTGTGAGGGAAAAATAAACTACTTGTGATCTGAGATCGGAAACAGTTTTTCAACAGCACTTCTCTTGGCAAGGCGTGAAAACCTTCGACAGTTTCAGATGGTAAACAAACGATTTGTAAACAGTCCAATAAATCCCAGCTTGAAAAATATTTCACCGTGCGAAAAGAATGTAGTCCCGAAAAAAACAAGAACATATAGGATAGACCGGATTTTGGTTGATGGCAAAGGAGGAAATTCCGGTAGACACTTCACTTCACACCGATATATATATACAACACTATCATCGATGGGTCCATAAATCAACAAGGAAAAATCGACTCCGGAGTCCTTGTTTTTGTCACTTCGGATGGTCGTGGGCTCCAATGTCCTCGAGAGTAAACATTTAAAAAAAAAGGGATGAGACTGACAACTAGAAAATTTGTTGAACAGATGTCGGCTTGATGATATCAGAATTCGGGTTTCGGTTACAGCTTTGAATTTTTTATGCAGATCGACATGGACTGAACTGAGTCACAGGAAGAATATGTTATGTATATTCAAAATTCCGATGCATATGGCCTGTCAGTCTGATGTTGTATGACCTGCTCGTCATGGAGTTCATTCTATGTCCAAAAACTGACAGAAACTTCCCCTTGTCGGTCGTCGTCATACATGTGGATGCGACTATATGGGAGATGGCAGATGGGTGAAATGGGTCAATTGCTTTGACATTTATGGAACTTAACCAGTGGCAACTGTATAGTGCCTTAATAAGTACTTTTAGAGGAGGCCCCGAGCTACTGGGATTCCAGCTAATTCTTCATCTCCGGGACTGTGACAGTTGTTTTGTCATATGCCGCTCTTTCCTTATTCTTGGGTTCTTGTGTGCCGTCTTGACTACACTTGGGTACTGATGGATTATGTAGAGGATTCCCTTTTAATGGTCCGCAAGAGTTCATTGATCATCTCATATTTGTGTAGGATTCTTTTTATGGGATGGCTTAACTAAAGTGGATTAATAACAGTTTTATATTACAATGTATGTTATTGATGGTTATGGTCATACTTTATTCTAGCAGGAAATCTATGACAAGTTTTTTTTTCTCGCATTTTCAACGATTTTATAAACTGAAAATTACTAACAACTTAAAACAAATTAAGCAAATTAATTAAATAAATTAATTTTAATTAAACCTTAATAGGTTTGCATTTTTATGCAAATTAAATCACAAAAGTCCCAAAACTTGATTTAATTTTTGGTTTTTTTTTCGTTTTTGTTTTTTCTTCGTTTTTGTTTTTTCTTTTGTTTTTTGATATTGACGTCAACTTCACTCCCTCGCAAATGTTTAATGCTGATTACAATTCAAGTTTCGTGACTTGTATCAATTTACGTACAAAAACCTTTTGAGAGATATAAATTTATTGCTCTAGTGATTTTTCGAGGTAATATAGCATGGAAGTAAGTAGAACATGCATTTAGACGTTTATACTTAAATGGGCGAGAAATTTCTAAAATTGTTACAGTTAAACCAGCTCATAAAGTATTTTGTCGAAAATTATCAATTAGTTGGAGATATGTAAAGAAGGAGGCTTCAGTTTTTGGATGGGAGAAAGAGAAAGAGATATATCATGACAAAATTGAAACGCTACTGCATGTATTATTAGTTCTATTTTTGTGAGGAGATTTTATATATAGAACTAAGTAGAAACTTACTAATAAATTAAAGCGCAACGTTTTTTTGTTTCTCAAAATAAAAGAAAACACGTTTGGTTTTTGTGTTGAGGTACACCCTAATAATTACGCTTTTTAACAGCCCGCTTTCAGTTGAATAACGAATCCAGACTATCTCGTAAACATGTTTTATAATTTAAATTATTATTTTTCCAATTACTCTTTTAAAATGTAATAAATTTTCTTATAAAACATGTCTATTTATCAGAGGTAATGAAAGGGTAATAAAAAGGTAATAAAAAGGTAATAAAAGAGTAATAAAAAGGTAATAAAAAGGTAATAAAATGGTAATAAAAAAGTATCATATAAAACCCATTTGAAAGACATGCTAAAGCTGGAGGCTTTTTAAGTAATGCTATGACTTGTTGTTGTGTACGTACAAATTTGGAAAAAATCGCGTTATTCAAATTTGGAAAAATCAGCGTACACTGTTTATTTGTATGCAATTGTAAATTCTGCATGCGCTAGAACAGAAGCTCCATTTTGGGATAAAAACACTTCTTTTTCTCTCTTTTTAAGCCTCGTGACCGATACCTACAATTTAGCTATAGCATGTGTCTGTACCTACCGTATTTTCTGGGATGAAAGTAGGTCACAGACGGACGAACGGACAGAGCCCTTGAAAAAGCTTTGTTATTATTTTTATGTTACATGACATGGTGAGGTTGATTCTATTTTTCTTTCGATACTCGACGTTTCGGCACATGTTGTAAATAGTGCACATAGGGTTTGAACTAGCAGTTCGTCAGCTTTGAGATAATTGTAAAAATTGCGGAATTCTGGTTAATTTGCTCTTGAGACTTACGATCGATGGCATGATCATCAGAATCACATTCTTCTTCACTAAGGGAACGTAAGAATACCAAAATCTCTCCATTACTGCAGACGAACGCAATCCTGTATTGTTTATCGCGCCATCCAACTTATCGGCATTGGAACGTTTTGCTCCTCTATAGATACATTGAGTCACTATAGAAATGTAAGAACCCAGTCAAAATTTTATCGCTAGTACTATAACTACAGACATTCACATAGACATTATTAGGAAAAAATTTACTTTACTCGAATAGGTAGGTAGATGAATATTGCCCAATATAGATTCACTTTTTTTGATGGTTGGTCTAGTCCTATCTTGTTGAACTTTGCACGTAATTTTCCATTGTTCTCGTCTTACAAATCCTTCTATTTACTCAACTCGAAATGTTTAAACATTGAATTCTTTTTACAACATAAAGTGATAAGAAACACCAACAAAATAGCAAATGTACGCAACTAAGATATGAATTTATATAGACTCAATATTTTTATGTTAATTATCATAGTAAGAATTGTTCACGTGTTCCAAATGGAATTTTATTAGTGGATTTAGGGATTTGTGGATTTATTATTGAATTGGGGCTTAAACTGGAATTGGAGTTTAAACTAAGAGTTCACTATATCTGGGCAACATTTTTCCTACGTACAATTGTTATCATCCTATGTCAATTTCACTAACGACAACAGCAAACGATTCAATCTTCAATATTTCGATAATATTTTTTTGAAATAAACATAAACCCTTTTAGCTTAATCGTACAAATGATCTAACCTATATAACCTTAAATATTGATTTTAGCAATATTTTCCCGCAATTTCACAATTTAATCCCAAATTCAACCTAAATAAAATGCCGCATTAGTTAAACATTAAACAACAGAAAACAAACTTTTATCTTGATTAAATTTAATTTTTTTTTCACCTCTCTCCCGTGCAAAATAAACAAATTTTTTTTTGTCGTTCTATCTTTTATTTTTCTGCTTAAAAAAAAATTATTCACCCATTCCCCTTATCTAATCAGAGGATAGAGTCTGCACAGTGTGATAAGACCATAAGGTTAGCTCTAGAGTTACTGCAAAGCAAACAGTCGACGACCAGGTTGTGAAAGCAAGTCACCTGTTGAATAATAAGGCTCACCTTTAGAGGACCTTACTGTTCTTTTTTTTATTTTTTGAATCACCTGCTGCTCCATGATGATGGTCGGACAAGATACCTTGACAACCAGGTAAACATAGAAAAAAAACAAGAATTCACACACAGTCTTTTAGGATGATAAAAAATATGTGTTTTTTTTTTGTGTGAGCTTGAATTAAGCGTGTTTTATTTGCTTATGACTTATGACACCGAGAGAGAAAAAAAAAGAATGGGCAAACAAACATCGAATTATGAATGCCATGATGACATTTCTTGTTTGCATTTGGATTTTGCAGTATGACTACGGGAAAAATGGCATGTGTTTTCGCATGAGTTTTGATATAGGGATTTTTTGTTAAATAAGCGAAGAGGATTAGAGTAAGGGGAAAGGATATAATCAAAGAGTTATCACGTGTTAAGATTGCAGGTGAACAAATGCGGATTTGCAAAGAGGATTACATAACTTTGGTTGGTTGCAGGTGCTTGTTTTAGGTATTAGTAAAAAGTCTGGGCAACACTTCAGAAGTTTTAACGTTCTTGTTGCTCTCATTATTCCGTGATTTGAAAGAAGTAGAAATTTACAATTATGTTTATATTCAGCGCTGCTGAATTGCTACCTCCTATGCCTATGTTGTTATATAACGCAGCTAGATTGTCATTGGACGACGAAGAATTTCTTAACACACAGCTTGCTAATTTTTATTACTATTTCTGTCTACTGAATAAATTCTGATGGAATCCTGCAATATTTTTCATTTGTTTTCGTATTCAGCGCCGCTGAATTACTATTTGCCACGTCTATCTTGTTATTTGATGCATCAAAATTGTTATTTGCTGTCGAAAAGTTTGTCAGCACATTGTAGTTGCTATTCAGCGCAGCTGAATTCTCCATACTTGGTGTTTAGTGCCCTCCTTGAAAGTTTTTCATATATTTTAGGACCTATCTTTATTCTTCGGTTATTAAATTTTTTATTTGTCATGAATTATGGCTCTGCTGCATGATTTAAGCTTAAGGACCAATATTCTTAAATTTTTTTGAATAGTTATTTGATATCCCGGGCTCCGTTTTTCTTCTCTTCTCCCAGTTTGTTTTAATTTCTTTGGCTTAAACTTAACGACTCCAGCCTGAAAGATATTAAGTGCCTTAAGTGGTTTTTGTTACTTTCGATAAATAGATACATTCGAATTTTTTTCTGCCGTTCCTTCATAATTGCTTCTTCACTTAATTTTTTTTTCTTCACTTAATTTCTTTAAAGAGTCAATAACCACAGTCTTGATTACATCTTACGATAGAGCAACCTTCAAACCAAACACAAAAAAAAAATCACCCATTGTAAATGAAACTTCCTTCTAGTCATCAAAAAAAAAATCTCAAATCAATTTAGACACGCGCTGCGGATGATCCTATAAACTCTGCTGGTATGCGGTTTTACTTCAAAGCATTCCCTTCGCTTGCCACACAAGATGACAAAATTAATTAAAAGCTTACGAAACTGTGAAACTCTAAAAGTACTGCCACGTTAGCACTTGACGATGAAAAACCATCGAGGGGGATGGATACCAATTCAATGTTCCACATAGAGTCAGGCTACTACCACCACCCTCTCTGCTCGCATGCTTCCATCTACAAAATTTCTGGAGAAAATATACAGCGAATTTCTAATTCATTCAGTCGCAATCGCAATCTCATTACATGGAATCCGGCTTAATTCATTCGGAAGACATCCAGAGAGCCTCCACCTGCCTGCCGCCCCCAAATAGATGGATTCACCAGCCGAACGAAAGCAAAGGCCAAGTGCACCACCCTCGTTAATCCAATTAATGAGAAGCGACAAAGGCTGCAGATAGCTTTACTAGCAGAAGAGGCACAGAGTATTACCGCTATTACCATTGCGAAATAATCACTTGCACTTGGGTAATCCGATTACCGCTAGATCCCCAAAGGCTGGGATACCAGCTGCAAGGAGGTAACCTGAGAGCACCTCCACATGAACGGCATTCCACATCCACAACTTTGGAGACATGGTGGTGGCTCTTGAGTTTCAAGTATAGCGCTGCCTGCTGCTGCTTCTACTATAATACTAGAGCCGATGGAAACTTTTCGTGTCGCAATGCCCTCACCTGGTTCACCTGAACTCACCTGGCTCACCTGGATTTAGTGATGTTCCAGTAAAACAGCTTCGGGGGGGGGTCTTGAAGAGAACAGTTCTAGTTCCACAGTTAGAGGAACAAAAGCCGCGGAGCGGCATTAACAAGCAAAAGGGGAGGGAACGGTTTCCTTCACTTTTTTTTTGTTCTTGCTCTAGAGGTTAAGTGGAGATCGTGCTGTGACCTCTTGACCTCGTTTCGTTGCGCTTTTCATATTCCACAGTTCATTTCTCGACGTATTCTGGACGATTATACACGCTCACAGGTCCGGATGATTTCTTTTCTGTTTTCATGAAATTAGTTTTTTTTTCTTTTTTGCTCTCATAGTCGTCAACACGAAATTTTAATGCATTCGTAATGCAGGCTACAAATGAGAAGGGTTGAGACTAGTTTCTCCTGTTTTTACCTGGCACTTACACCAGCCACCAACTAAGGCAGAGCTACATTCTATTCTAGATTTTATTTTGAGGTTTTTGGGTTTAATTTGTTGTTTGGAATTGTTAAAAGGAGACCCTCGGCAGAAGCTGGCTTTGAGTACATTTTCATAGTTAATACCTTTTTTGTTGTGGATACTTCAAAAAGAAAGTTTCTGACAAGATGACCCCAGGTGCAAATTTTTTGTATGCGGTCGTGTTATTCGTGAGAAATTTTTTGTTTTGTTTGTAAATATTTCATTAAAATTTTTGTACATGGCTTAAATTTTCATTACTTTTGTGGTGTTTTTAGTTATTTCGTAACTTTTATTAAATTCTAGACAAAAATTTAATAATTATTTTTTTCTCTCTTTCAGGTAAGACATTTTCAAGTCATAAAACGTTTCTTTAAAGTGTGAAACAGAATGAAAAAATGTGGTGGCTTGTAAGTAGATTAAAGTAAGATAAACGATAACAGAATATTATTAAAGTATAATTTTGATGCAGTGGTGCAATGGTATAACAACAATGGAACCTGCTTTCACATGGAGTGCTTTCTAGACAATTTCTTTAGGCTTTTATTTCGAACTATTTGGCAGCTCACATCTGGCAGTTAACTGCCAATCTAAACCTCTTAAACAACCTCCTTATCTTTCAACTCTCCCAGCAGGACTGCCTTACCATATCTCGTTACTGAAAGATAATTTGACTTTTTCTCTTAATGGTATTTCTGTACCTCCTCCTGTAATGACTTCGTCCTGCTTAAGACCTTCAGGGTCCTTTTCACGTTTTTCCACACTTCCTCCGTCCAGAACAATGAGGACGGAGGAAGTGTAATTAATAAATAAATTTAAATTTTTCTAGTGTTAGTCTCGCCTTAACCACCTCCTTTATTTGCGGACTTTGTTCGATCATTCTTAGACATTTTAAGAGGACATGTTCCGCGTCTTCTATTTCGTTAGGAAATTTTAAGAAAAATGGCGAGTTGTCGTGTCGGAAAGGATGAAGGTAGGAGTATGCCGCATAGACTTCGTGGCCGATATGGAGCTGAGTGAGTTCGCATCTTACCTTTCCACGATCTCTTCCGATCTATTGATTCACGTTTGAAATAACCCTTCAGCGACATTCTCTCCCGAAGTTGGCAAACGACTCAGCCCATGCGGACCTTCCTTACCACAATATCCTTGTTCGCAGCTTCAAATGGCAAGCATATGGTTGAAATAGGGGTGCCATCATAAGCCTTTCTCAACTTCAGTTCATTTCTTTTCTATATTGTTTCCAAGCTTACCTGGCTGCGTAGAGCTTCCAACCTCATGCACTCGATTGCCACGTGGTTCCCAGTGGTCCTTGTTACCGCCATCTCACTCATCGACGCTGTGACCTTCCACTAATAGTCCTCATTGCTGTCGCCCGTTTTAAGCTACAGCGGAAGGTGGTCCCTCTTCGTCTGTCTAAAGGCCCCTAGATACGACCGAACCACACGGCCTGAGTCGATTGACCAGAGCCCAATCATGATCGAGCCTCGAGTCCATTTTGCAGCCTAAAGCTTACATAGTAGCTTTCATGCTTCAACCTCGCAGTTTGGATCGGGGATTGTAGACATATGGCGAGTTCAGTGGGCAGTGGTCATTAGACTCCAGGTTTCCATACATACGACCAAGCCAATAAATACCTGGATATCTCAGCCTCGTGGATTTTGAAACCATTGAAACTCCTCATATGTCGCGCAAAATCTCCTCATATGTCGCCTCGCTCTTTATGAAAATGAACAGTGCATTCTGACTAATTCTCTTTTGCTGCCTGTGGCTGTTTGTTTTGCCCGAGCGAAGCCCTCCTACCGCGTAAAATGGTCGATACTGTGCTTTAGTTAGGCTTCCTATGCCATCTTCAGAGCTGCAATGTATTTTCAATCTCTCGCAGACGCCTCAACCCTTCCTCTTCCTTACAAGAATCTCTTCTGAGTGGAAGTGCCTTTGACTCCATTCGTGTGATCATCTCCATCAACTGCTTTACCTGCTTTTGTTTTTAAATGCTTCATATTGGACAAGAGTTGAGTCAGACTTGCACGAAGCAGTACATTTGTCTTTTACACGATGGTAAATTGTACTGAGGCCTGAATTTTTTTAAATGTCGCGGCTTAAAAATAATGTCCTACTGGTATATGAGCGTTGATCGAGATAAATGAGGCCAGGTGTGATTGTAAAATATAAATATATGTATATTGTGGACGCATAGGTTTCTTACTCTCTTACTCTTACTTTGAGGCAGTTTAATCCATATTAGAATCAAACTCGTCTTCATTATTATTTATACATATTTTTTTTTTCTTTAATTTGCATGTTTTTGTCATTTTGGGTCGCTTCATTTGAAGTATGTTATTGTACTGGCTCAAAAGAAAAAGAGGCCTCTCTACAAACGCATTTTGTAATCATGTCCTACTCAACACTATCGTACAGTTTATGTTTATACCCTCCTGAAGTTCGTCTTGAATGCAACGGGGAAACTACATATGGTTTTAGTTTTTACTTGCTTTGACTGTAGTTCTATGCACTTTTCTCTGAACGTAATCTCATCAATCGACCACTGGTCTTGAATTAATTGTCAGCAACCACACTCCTGTTAATTTTATAGCCTACTGGCAACTAGCTGCTAAAATTCTTCGAATTTACACAACCCACCTGAGGTCCTTTCCAACATTGTAGAACATATCCTTATTTTATCTACAAGAATTTTGGTTTTACTCTTTGAGTATTGTTTTTAGTCTACTTACCAAAGAGGCTAAGGCTTTGTTACTGTAGATTATACCAGCGTCCGAATATGTATTACAGCGCCTCAGACACATGATCACTAGTTCAACAGGCCGGTAAACTGCTTTAACTGCTTTTCAATAGGCCGGTTAACTAGTTTAAGTGCTTTTCAACAATTTCGATAAAGCAGTTAAGAGGTCTATTGAAACGCGTTTAATTAACCTGTTGAAAAGCAGTTGAAGCAGTTATCTGACCTGGTAAAAAGCAGTTAATCTTCTGACCTTCTGAACTGGCACCCTCATGATCGGAATGCGCCATATGCCATCAAATAACTGCTTTTATCGTTTTTATACCATCCTAATAAAGCAGTTTAGAGACCTTTTCAAAAGCGGTTAACTGGCCTGTTGAAAACCAGTTAAAACAGTTAACCAGCCTGTTGAAATTTCGCCTACCTGATTGGAACGTGCCACCTCAAGGTCAGTCACGGTGATACGTGCAAAAAAAAATTCGCCAAGACGCAATACATTTCCATTAATTTCTCCAAGCCCTCGTTTTTTATCCGAGCTCAGGATCGGCATGCCAATCTCATAGCATGGCAGAGTATGAAGGTGTCTTAAATAAGGTTACACGAACTATCTCACAAATTGTGTGAAAACCTTCTAAAATTCCAGTAAATATTATAGAACATAAACAATTGCTTCATGGCCACTTTATTATAGATTTTCCGGTCAATCCATGCCCACGTCAGCATTCAAACTTATTCAAGGCCGTGTTTGTTTTGTGATTTTTTTTTCAAATAATAAAATTATTTCTCCTTAGATATATTTTTATTTATATAAAGACTGTTTACTAGCCCTAAAGCAAACGCATTTCTTTGATAAAAAAATGTCTTAAAAAAACAAAACTTTTATAAATAAAGCACGGCACTACTAACAAAAAGATAAATTCTCCATCGAAAATAAAATAAACTTTTAACCTTAAAAATAACTTGAGATTTTCAATAAATATTTTTCTCGTTCGTTTTCAACATCCTGTTTACCAAAAAAAACCTCCTTCCACCTATGATGGAATTTTTGTTATTTTGAAAATTAAATTTATACCCCAAAAAAACGCACAGGAAGTGAAAACATCCCCATAAAATATGCTCAAAAATTTAATACCCTGTCCAACATTTGAGCACAAATTAAATGTCACATCAAGACGACCATTCAAAGCAATTGTCTTGTCTGGGTTGGTGTTTAGTAACAAAGTGGCCATCGGCGGATTCTACACTACCCTCTGTGTGGGTGGTTGTTGGCGATGAAGTGGAATAGTGTGATGGTTCTGTAGGGCAGATAAATATATTTGTATGTATAATTGTGAAAGTATCTGGCATGGACAGATGTCATCATGCTAAAAAAAATCGGAGGAAGTTTCTAGTGTCACTCTTGGTTAGCTTTATGTTTGGCCACCAGTCAAGTGACCACAGAACTGTTTTAATTAAAATGCACTTGCACCACAGTTGGACGAGAGAAGGCATGCGTCATGGTGCTGGATACGAAAAATATGTAAATTAGTAGAGTGTCCAAGGCATTAATTGGAGCCATTTATCCCGAACTTGGTCTTGGATCTGCTCGGGTCCATGAAATCTCTTAACCATATATACCATCCCCATATAATAATGAATGCGCTTCTGTGCAGCTCCACTGGAGGGTAACACACTGAAGATGCAATGTTTAATCTGAATGAACGCTGCGGACTGTATTATATTATTTTATTATTCATTCATTCCATTTCATTCGTATTTTTTTTTTATTCTGTGTTCAACTATAAAGAAATTTCTCCTAATTGCTAATTAATCCACCATGAAAGTGGTATCCAGCTATAATTACGTTCACATGTGTCGTCCGCTTCGGGGGAGGATGGCCAGACCCCAGAGACCTCTGCCAGTACTCGAAGCAATAACTCTGTTCAATTTGGGGTCGGCCTTTATGGTTTCTAAAATAAGCCCTGACTAAGTGCTGAACGCTCCCGCTAATTGATATATCCGTTCGACAATATTTTTTTTTTATATAGTACATATATACACAATCGCCTTTCTCTGTGGAAGATGACTAAAGATTTTAATTGGTCGTTCTTGAATCGCGTGGTCTTTTGCAAAAAAAAAAAAAAATAAAAAATATATGTATGGTAAATTTAGTTGTGGTAAAGCAGAGCTTAGCGAGAGGAGATAAGATCTAAAATACAATGGAAAGAGTAGGACATTTTTTTTTTGGACAATCTAAAGTTATCAACTACACCTTAAATGGGTGATGCATATCTCGTTTCGTTGACATGCTCTATGGTCATACTTTAATGCGTTTCATGTTAAACCTGCACAAATCTTGATATTATCATGCGGGCCACTCAAAACGAGGCTGTTCAACAAGTTTTAGTCTTCTTTGATGTACAATGACCGACATACAAAGAACAGCCACAGTGTAACTATTAATAGTGCACAGCAATTTGCTTTAATTATAGTTTCACTATCACGTAAAATGGAAGTAACCTTGCTTAGTTCAATCTGTTGTTTATGCTGCAGTATAGTTTAGATTAAAAGGTTAATTCATGTCACTTAGTGTCTTTTAGGGTTTGAGAATTATTTGTGGTCTTAATTTTTACTTTTGAATCTAGTTGAACTCTGGATAGTATAGTTGTGGATGCATAGTCGTGTAGACTAATAAATAATATTATAAAGGTATAGTTTTTTAATCTGACCTGTGCCACTACTTTCCAGTTTGTTACGGTTAATTTTTCGCAGTATTTTTCTCCTCCATTCAAAGCTTCTATAAGAGATCTAGATTCAGTGACGATGCCTTCCAAGGTAGTGGAGCGGTGCCGAGTAGGCATGTCGATTCATTCCAAAAAAAATCGATCTCCGATTCGATTCGAATCGAACGCACTAAAATCGATTCTCGATTAAATCGAGCATTAAAGGATCGTTTCTCGATTAATCGAATCGTAAGACAATTTTTTTTGAGTGTATATGTATAAATAATTTTTATTGCTATATAGGACTCTTCTACAGGGGCCGACAGCCAACCAACTATAGAATCGGTTATAATCGTCTATTCATTCCCTTTTGAAAGTGAATGAAAAATCGGATGGTTTTCTCGCGAGCGAACTTTAACAACAAACTGTACTCCACAATGTTGTTGTTTTTTGTCTAAAGTCTCTTTTGCCTACTGTGATTTCCCTTTCTTTTATGCTCCTAGAAAAAGGGAATGTCAGAAAAAAACATCAACAACCACACAACTGTCAAAAAGTTAGCTGAAAAATCCATTGAAAAAGTTGGTTAGAAAAATCCTCTTTCACCCCCTTCTCAACAAACGACGTTTCCAGTGTGGAGAACTTAGGTTCTCAAACTTATTTTGCCCACCGCCCACTTTGGGAATATTTTGTTTCTAGAGCCCCCCATTTTTTTTACTTACGTTCTGTTGCGAATCTGAAACAGCTATTGCCTGTATTGCCAGCTATGGATGCTATGAGCACCCTCCAACGTTGGGCGCTTGATGGTAGGACGCATCGTGTGGCAGATGCTCGAACTGCGAATGTCCAATGTCAAGCGTCCAACGTGCGTCCAAGGTTCGCATTTGGACACGTTCTGGCTGATGTGGGTATTGACTCAATCGTTGGAAACCCACATTCGAATGAAACGTTCACCGCATCGTGTAGAGCCGGCTTTATATTGAATATAGTCGTAAGATAAAGGCGGCTCTATACACTGCTTTGACCGTTTGATTCGAAAGTTGGCTTCCAACGTTGGGGTGATACCCATTACAGCTGGAACATGTCCAAGCACAAAATTAGACGCTTGGCATTGGACGCTCATAGCTCGAGCGTCTGCCACACGAATCACGATACGTCCTACCCTCAAGCGTCCAACGTTGGAGGGTGTTCATAGCATCGTGTAGAGACACGGTAAGTTTTGGTGGTGCTAACAAACTTCAGAAAAAAGGACCTTCATGATCTCCTTTTGAGTTACAGTGAAATATGTAGGTAAAAATTGTTTTTTTTTTCATATTTTTTTACAAATAAACCCCCTTATTTCTGTTTTTTCCATTGTACACTATTGTTTTTAATAATGAAATAAAAGTCGCATTCCTTACGATTACAAAGGTACCCTATTTGTGGAAGTCGACTACATTGTCATTCGAAATCATTGAACTATATTTTTTCTCCAAAACCAAAATTCAATAGCCCCCTTTCTGTCTTTTTGGTCGATCATTTTTTGTCTACTATGGCTGGATTTCTACGACACAAAACTTAGCTGTAATTGTTAATTCTCTTTTGAAGTCAGATAAAGCGTCGCATGGGCTTTCACACGGGCGAACACCAACGAATGAACGAAATATTCAAAGCTTATTAGCTCTTTATGTTGTTGCTTTTTGAAATTTCTCTTATGCATCCTTGTCCTAGGAACAACAACAACGCAGGAACTGCCAAAATGTGCGTTGAAAAGTCCGCTGGGTGTGTCCATTCAAATTGTCTGCCCTCCTAATCGCCCTCTCTCACCCTCTTCCCAATAAACCCAGCTCGTTCGTTCGTTTTGTCTGTGCGGTGTCCGGTCATGTAAAAGACCACTGTATTTTATTAGTACGTGATTAGCGTGTTTTTTTGTCTTTTTTAGACTATATTTTTTTAACCTGCGCATGCATCTCAGTGCCCCCTAAATTTATCTGGGTCTTCTACTGCCCCCCCAAAAAGTCTCAAAAGCCCACAAGGGGGCGTTATTGCCCACGTTGAGAACCTATGGTGTAGAAGAACCCAATGTGAATCGGGTCCGATTCGAGGGGTTTGCGAATCGATTCGCTGAACCGATTCAGTGTTTGAGATCGATCTAAAAAATCGATTATTTCACTCAAAAGAATCGATTTTTCGATTAATCGATTTTAAATCGACGTGCCTAGTGCCGAGCTGACCTAAAGCTCGGTTGAAAGCTTAACGCCACTCTAGTCTGGGTTCCGAATACAGGAACTTAGATGGGATCCAACCCGACTACCTATCCAATAAGGAAGCCTCTTTCTAGTGTTCAGAGATCGAGATGGTTGCCAACTGAAAAGGCTGGGTCAAAACGGGTATTTTTCACTTCCACCTGCTGTTAGCAAGGCAAAGGTGGAGCACACTAGAGATCTGTATTATCTCTTGGACAACTTAGACCAAAGAAAGAACGATGGACGTCCTAAACAGAGCCTAAAGACATATTGCCAGAATTACGGCATAGCCCATAAGGTAGCACTCTGCCAAGCTGGATATTCCACATAACTTCTGTTCTCGTAGCTGCAAGAAGACGAACGAGAGAGAAACACTCGGTCAATCGTGCAATGCCCAGCTTTAACCAAATCCAGGTAAAGCTAAACAATCTCTGGTGGCACATAACCTAAGCCTGTGTCTAATTCAGGATTTGCAGATTTTTGACTTGCATCTTATAGGAAATCACAGACAATGTAATGTTTGTTTGGCAATTTGAAGGATTTTGCGGTCATTCCATCAGAGATCCTCGGTTAAAGTTATTCCTGCGATGTGGAGATTCACACGGCCTACTGAAATTAATGAAAGAGTAGTACCTACAAGATTTAATAGGCAGTACTTCGTTTTGAAGGCGAAGACTCTTTCGGTCCCATTAATGAATGACCTCGATGTTCCTATGGATTGAATTAAACATGGATTCACCATCACATTGCGGTTTATAACTTCGTTTATAAATAGAACAATTCGATTGTGGAACTGTCTTCCGCAGTCGGTGTTTCCGAACTCACATAACATCTCAGAGTTGAAACGCAAGGTTCATCAACATCTACTCATGCACCCTCCAGACCAGACCCCTAACCTATCCTTCCTCCTCTATCCTTCACATCAAGCTTACTACTAGACATTGCACCATAACTTGAACGACATGACAGACTAGTAGTACAAAGGGTGATTTCTTAGCTTGACGTTACCATTTCAAAAAAAAGACAAAGTCTGGCAAGAATGACGCAAAGTATCGCCACCTAGCTTCTTCTAGTTTAATTTTTACTCGCAAGCTCTAGTCGATAGATAGTGAAGGGGAAGAGAGAAGTAGGAATAGCGTCATTACAGTTTATATCAAACCATTGTGCATAGTTTGTTGCTGTTTCTTTCATTATCTATTCCTGTCTATCTTCGTCGTTGACATTTAAGTAATATTCATCATGAAACGTCTAGCCCAGTGATATTCTCTGTCTAACTGTTATTTTAAGAAGAAAATAGTGATCACCATCGCCGTTTGCACGATCGTTTTCTTCTATAGATCAGGATACGATCGATCGGATTTGTTCTTTGACTTTATGAAAATCTCCAAGTACCTTTTACGAATTCTTCTATTGTCAAACCGAGTTGTTGCTTAGCGGTCGCTGGGGCTCTTCTCAAAGGCTCTCCTCGTGCAGCCTGTTCACCTGTGCAGCAAAGATTCATTAAAAATCGTTTCACTATTTGCCGAAATGCCATTGCCCTTCCCGTTTTTAACTTGGCTTATACCATTGATGCAAACGTGATCCATCGATATCAAATGGCATTTGGTACGATCGAATTACGATGGAGGATCGCTTTTAAATAGTAGTATATGCTGCATACAAACGATCTTTCATTTATATACGATCGTGTCAAATGCCATTTGATATCGACGATCGTTGCTGCTTCTATTCTTTTTCTATTCATACTTTTTTGAAAATCTAATCGCAGGATTCAGCCTTAATACTACTCGCTCGTCATGTTTTTCACATCACAGTGCAAGCTAAGTTCGAAAGGATCGGTGTAAGAGAGGATAGGTTACTTGTAATCTGCGAAGGACATGAGGAAATTTGCCAGGGCTGCTGTGGTGATTCAATAAGCCTGTTTTTCAATTAATGCGCTGTTTTACATCTTTTCCAGCTAGTCTAGGTTAGATTAGGTAGGAGATTTCGAAGTCCCTGACCCAACTACAAGAGTTGAATTCAAGGCGTGGTCAAATATAGGACTTATAGATTATGGCATGGATTATGAAGGACTGTTGCGATCTGTCACATGTAATCTCGTCGTGTTCATAAACAGAGAAACTCTTGCAGATCTAGATTTGAGTTGTAAATCATGTATCGACACCTGCATGACATCGGAGAAATCTTCGTAAAATGATCCAAATCATTCCTATCATACTTTTTACCGTTAACATTCTCCTAAACTTGAAATTTCTAAATTATTTCTATTTGTCCAACTTTAAATCATACTTAATCACCACTATGATTACTCTAATGTAGAAAAAAGCCCAAAAATTAAATCGAATTTGATGACGAATCACTTCTAAAAATTTTAGCACCAAAAAAATAAAATTCATTACTTTCACCATTCTCCCAATTTCACCATTTCACAATTCACTCAAAATCAAATTACCAACAAATTCTTAAATCCAATTTCACACAAAATTACTAAGCTTATATCCGGATGTCCATTTGCCGACATTTTAAGCAAGGTGTTACTCATTTCGGAAATACAACAAATTGGACAAATTGCCCAGCGTGAATTCTCTTCTTATGGGGCGGTACTACCATTACCACCACGGTTAAATTCACTGCACTTTAAAGTGAATGTGTTTTTTTTTTATTATTATAATGAAACAAAGAAAAATGAAAACCAGTTACACAGGAAATGTCAACACTCTCTTAGTATTTTTTTTTTGTTGTTTTCATCATGGCAAGCACATTCTTCGTGTAATGAATGTAATGTCTACGAAACGATCGTGTACATTGTTTCCGCTTAATCGAAGTCAGCAAACCTGATAAATGGTGATCGTGTATCAAAACAATTCAATCAATGGCTGTGGCTCATTGCAACAAGATATTTATGAGTTGAGAATTAGTATAGTAAGAGAGAATTCACATTTTATGTTTACATTGATCGTGTAAACATTTCAATAAGAGTTTCAAACATTTCATCTTCAATGATGCTTTTGCCAATTGGAGAAATACGTTGACGTGGTATAGTGATCGCGTTTCTTCATCTGCAGATTGTTGATGATCGCACAAAATTTCACACTTAACACTAACTGAGTTTGCTAGTGTTTCTGCTAGTGCTGATCTTGTTGATGTTATTATTATTATTTTCGTTGTCGGATTATGTTTATGAATATCCGGGGGGCAGTTTGATACGATCTCATGTGGAAGTTCTCTAGAATGAATTAAAAACGAGCACACGTCTGGCTTCTTATAATACAAAACCCGGCAAAGGGAGAGGTGGTGATGAAGATCGGTAAAGATCGACTGCTTACAGCAGGATCACTTGTCGGCATAATTGGTAGAGTATAAAGTATACACAAAACTTGAAGACGTCAGAACGATGCATATGTGAAGCGGATTCTCTTAAGATGTTTTGAATATTCCGTCAATATACAAGAGCCACATGTTTTCACGATTTGTGTGTCTAAATGGTAAAACAAGTCACTGGTTGATGGCTTGAGATTCACATAAATATGTCGGAACTTTTCTTTTTCGGTACATCAGTGAAGATCCAGTGTTTCAGCTTCCATCTGAGGAATGATATTGCTTGCGCTCCCATAATGGGGGGAAATTATCATGATACTTGATAAAACACACTCGAACAATTCATATTTATATGAAGCACAAGCGCTGATCTTTATTCTTATTAACCAAAAAAAAAATAATAAGACCGATCATTGAGGGAAAAAATCCATCAAGAGGAAGTTGAACATGTGTTTTGATTGGTTGGGGGGTATAAGGCTAGAGCTACTGTATTTTTTCACATCGGTCGGCTACTCCACCATCTGCTGGATCTGGTGCTAGTTGGATGCCTTTTTTGTACTTTATTATCAAGGAGCTAAAAGATGTTATTTATGATCGGACAGTACTAAAATATTAATCATCTTTTATTGATTCATTTATCACTTCTTGAAGTTGATTTAATGGAAGCTGAAAATGTCGGGAATTTTTAGAAAATATTTTTTTTTTGTTTTTTTTATTCTTGAAAGACTTTTCAGTCTGACTTCAAAAGATGAATTCTTCTCCCACAGTCCAAATTCAAGTTGTTTTCAGCTGTAGAAAATATTTCCTTTGATTGTTTGTACAATCGTCTTTATTATTTCTTTTTTGTTGTTGTCTTTTTGTGTGTCTGCTTTTTGCGATTTTCTTTATAATTCGACATTTCAAAGGGTTTTTTTGTGTCTTTAAAGCTTGACTTTTGTATTGTTTTTAAGTTTTTTTTGACAGTCGTCAACGCCAACACCACATTAAAAATCATAACTCCTTTAAGACTCTTTAAAACAGTTTCCATTTCCTATACAAATTAAACAACAAAAATAGAAAATGATTTCTACTTGCTCCATTCACTATTCTTCCACCCACCATAATTTAACCTATACCAAAAATTTCTGCAGTGCGGTATATTTTCTACCGCCAACGTTCTTAATTTTCTTCAATAGAAGAGATTTGTGTGTGTATAAAATCCTGGAAAAGATCAAGACTCTTGAATTTCTCTCAAGTTTTCCCAATGTAAATTAAACTCCCTTTTCTGATACTACTCTTGTTCCTTTCCAGTTTTTCGTGTTTATTCTTAACATTTTCCTTGTGTTTTACTTTTAGCGAAAAATGGAAAATTTCATTCCTTTCTATTCTTAGAAATTTTACTTTGCCCTTATATTATTAGCATGGAATGCCGGAGAAGTTGAAGGGCGTAAAATGCTTCTCGATGTCGTAATCATGCACGATTATTGCTTAACTTTTAAGAAAATAATAATAATAAAAAAAATATATACAATTGCTTAATCAGATAAAAAAAAAGTGAATTGCTTGAAAAAATATTTTCCAAGATGTTTTCATTTTTCTTCAAGAATTTTTTTTTTGAAAGTAATCTTATTCAAGTTAACACAAAAAAAAATGGTATCATGGAAATTTGATAACATTGTGTGTGTGTTTTTTGGCTCAATTTAATTTTATTTGAAGGTAGAAGAATAATAACAATTTTCTGCTTGAATTTGAAATGATATTAGGAAATGTTTGTTGGTGTATTATTGTGTAGTATTTTTGTTTGTAGTGTGAGGGAAAAGTATTCTTGTAAATGGATTTTAATAAAATTGAATGATTTTTTTTGAGATATTGAAGAAAATTTCCAGATGGATTTTAAAAACGTTAAATAATGTTTGCCGTACTTTATAATATTTTATAAACCATATTTTTTTATATTTAGAAGACTACACCTCAAAAAGGGCACCCTTTATACAAAAAATGCCCATTTAGTACCATGCGATCTTTGTGAGTGGTCCCCATCCAAATAATACCATGGCAAATGCTGCTTGACTTGACTTGACTTGCATATGGTGGATTCTTTTTCAAACGGCATAGCAAAAAAAAATATCGCTCAAACTTTCGGAATATGTTCGGGAACTCGATGTGATATACCAAAAAAAAATTTTTAGTGCAATTGGGTGCGCCGTTTCGGAGTTACAACTGATTGTAAACGCGATTTATCAAAAATCACGTATTTCTCATTTATTTATAGCTCTCGACAAACGCTGACTTTTGGAATGGCCATATAGTTTTTTGTAGGAAATTTTCCGTCCTTTCAGATGAAATTACGCAAAAAACAATTGGACGCATTTTTGGCCAATTTTTTGGGCGAAATTTGAAAAAAAAACGGAAACGGTATTTTTAAATTTTTTTTTCATATCACCAATCGATTTTCTGACTCAAAAACTACGCGCCACCAAAAATCATGGTCTCGTGGTGTGCGCAAAACTTTAGACTTTGATTTAGGGCATTTTAACCATTTTTTTTACCGAAAATTGGAGATGTAGGCATTTTTACCATTTTTTTACCGATTTTTGGAGAAAAATAAGACATTTTGTGATATTCGAAAAATGGTCAAAAATTGTAGAAACGCTGTCATTTTCGCATTTTTGAGAGAACCACTAAAAGTTTGAGAAATATTTTTTTTTGCTATTCCGTTTGAAAAAGAATCCACCATATACAAATAGGCTTCCTTGCACACGCTATCGGCAGCAGAGCCGTTTGACCATTTGAACCCGCCCCAAGCCAACCCTAGCTGAAGCTGCCGTTCCAACCCCCACGCCCCAGCAAATGGTCAAAAATGTCTGCCACTAGTATTTAAAGGTTATTTAGCCCTAATAGAACCTACATACGCAGCGACAGAGATTTCATCAACCTTTTTAGTGCTGACCAGAGTCAGCGTTACCGTTCTACTACATATGTAGTAGTTTTACTACCTTTTTAAAAAAAATTGATAATCTACTACACTACTACCTCAAGTTATCATTCTACTACCTTTTTTTTGATAATTCTAATATTTTTTATTAATGGCTAAATCGATCGCAGCCCCACTCGTTACTCGCTGTCAGAAACATGTTTCTATTCCATTCTGTTACTTTGGTTAATTTTTCATACGAAATTTATAAATCTTAAAATCCAGAAAAGGCAAATTCTCCTGAATACACCCATCTATCGCCAATTTGGTTAAGTCGTTTTTGCATATAGAGTTAAAGCCTCTAATTATGATGTGGAACAAATTTGTACTGAGTGGAGGCTGCTTAAAACATTTAGTGATATACCTTCCAATTTGCCCGTCGAAGAATATTGTTATGAAATTTCTAAGATAGAAAATGCAGTAGGAGAGTTTTCATTCGAAAATCTTTGTAAATTTATTTCTGCCTTGTAGTGTTATAGTGCTGCAGCCGTGTGTGCATTTTCGAAACTTAATAGGATTAAAAAAGAAACCGTTAGGTACAAACAGTAAGCTTTATTATGGCTGCAGATGAACTAAGAAATTAAAACGCACATACTTTACGCCGATTATAGCAATACAATATAAATACGGCAATACAATGAATACTCTTAATGATAAAATATATGCGTAAATGTTGATAGTGTTAATGGGGTATTTTGAAATTGATTTGAAATCAAAAAAATTTACTACCTCTTTTCTCAAAAAGGTAGTAGATTTTACTACTCTCAAAATTCGTCTTGCGTCTCTCAAAATTCGTCTTCGTAACATTGGGTCCAGAGTATAACTCATCTGTCACAATACTAGAAAGTAAAACTCGAACTGTCACCTGTCAAACGAAATTTTAGTAGTGCCGCTGCGATCAATGGTTCGTGACTTATTTACAACCCACGTCATCTATCGAAAAAACGCCATGTACATTTTCCCTAGACTTCATGTTTTTGCTTATAAAAGGACAGAATCGACAAAATTTATCTTATTCAGTAGTACAATTTCCTTTTAATAAACATCAATTTACAATTTTATTTCCCTTTCAGCATTGATGTCAACAAACAACATTTTCCATTCCAATTTAAATTATTATTCACAAAAACTCATATCTGAAATCCTTTTGGTCCCTTAAAATCTACCAAAAATACCCGAATTATTTGTAATCAATGCGCCAGAATGAATATATGAAAAAAAACCCTTTTTTCGTTGCCAGGTCATTGTATCATCTGAAGTGATCTGATGTATTGTGAAGCATTTGTTTCATAATTTGTTGATTTAAATGCACACACATATCGTAAAAAACAGACAAGAATTTTTGTTCATTTATCAAAAAAATATATATATTCCCACTCCAGAATTTTCTGACACCATAAATATTAATTTTAACACAACCCTCCTTACAGTCCCATAAGCACCCCCTGGCTTTAGTGCATTTTGTTATTATTCATAAAACATAAAACAGTTTGCCAACCCCCTTGGTGCTTGTCAAGCCCTGGAATGGCTATAACCTCCCATAAATATCAACTCGTGGTGAAAATCAATTCAATCCCTTTCTCCGTCCCTTGTCCTTACATAAGCTGCATCAATTCTCCCCCAGAGCCCCCCAGTAGGGCTTCAAACGAAATATGTCTACACTCGTGTGGAATGCATTCGGAATATATATATATTTTTTTTGTTTTTTTGAATAATTTCTGCATCGTCGTCAGTACTTGAATATTGCCGCACTATCGAAATTGTGGTGTTGTAGTATGTGAACGTGCAAAAGGTATAGGGCGTGCAGGAGGCGGGATGTGCAAAAAGCGGGACGTGTCGAGAACGATGATGCTACTCAGCAATCTTAGCGACTTGTGAGACTTGTACTGTGTTGATGCTCCAGGGGGGGCTGATTCTGATAAGGGAATGTTTTTACATTAAAGACGACCCCACATGAAAATCTGCATAAAAAATAGTTTGGGGTACAAAAAAAATGAATTGTAATATGGATGAGGTTTGTACATATGAGGAGCTCAATTGGAGTCGTTAGATATTAAAAAGACAGCGAAGAAAAAAAAAACGATGATGGAAGCCATAAACGGAAAGACTAAGATCCTGCTTAAGAGGACTTTCTCGAGTGGAGCTTTGACATTTGGACGTGTGGGAAATTTCTGGGCCAAGTGCTTTTATTTTTAGAAGATCGGTCGCTTTCTTACATGCATATATTTTCGAGTATAAAGAAGGCGCCGACTTAAGATAAAACACGACTCTTTAGCCATACACAAAAAGGAAATCAATGCAGAAAGGCTCCATCCAGCAGAGGATCATCCCCCCCCCCACCGACCGACTATAACACTTTCTGTCACCCCCCATACCGCTTATGTCTGCATTCACATATGAGAGTAGAGAGTTGTAAAGGACACTTGTAACCATCGACCCCACCAGGACTTTTAATGTGGAATCTCTGTTTTACTGGTGGGACGTCTTTAAGGGGGCATAATACTCTCTGGGTAATTTGGTCCTTCTATGGTTCTATGGTTATATACATAGAGTATACTCCTATGTACAAATGCGACTATCATAGGGTGTAGTGAAGAGAAAGGAACGAGAATTGTGAGCAGAATAAGTAAAAATCTTATACAAGGAAGACGTCCGTCGGCAAATTTTCACAAAACAGAATTAGAAGTGTGCGGGGTACTAAGGGTTGCCTGCTAACGAAAGACGAAGCGGCGTGAAGGGTGGCTTAACATTTTTGGATGGATAACAGTATGGTTGCATATAGTATATACTCTTCCAGACAGAAAAATAACGCTCTATGTTGACATGTGGCTAGAATAATAATAAGGTAGACGTTATGTTTCGTTAAACGCATAAAAGGGAAGCTTTCAAAAAGCCCCGACCAATATCCATAGTATAGAATGCGTGTACAGAATATACTTCCTTAAAGGATGGACCCTTGTGCGATTTTTTATTTTTTTTTTTTTTTTGCTATACTTAGACGATAAGAATCTTAAGGGATGGACGAGTTTGTTTTTATTTTATTTTATTTTGCTGCTGCTATATTCTCCATTGAAAAAAAAAACTTGTATGGAAAGGACAATCAACTTTACTTAAATAAGCTTTATTTATATATGTTTAAGTTTGCTGAAGTGAAAATATAATAAGAGAAAATGTTTTGTTTGTTTCTTTTTCGGGGCCACGAGGGGTTAACGTTTGTTTGATTTTTATATGAAAATAATATCACAAAGCTTATGTTTTGAGGGGTGAATAAACTCGACAAGCAAAACAAACTTGCTTTATTGAAATAAGCATGCTTTTGTGGTCTGGATTTTATTCAAAAACTACTCCACTCCAACAGTACTGTACTACCCATCAACAAAGCAGTTTTTTATATACAAAAGAAAATGTTTTTTCTTCAAAAGACCCGTTGGAGCCTCTTGAAAAATTATCAGCTGTCAAAATATTCCAATTAATTCAATTGAAATGTAAACGAACTTTTGAAACACAAATTTCAATTAAAACAAAACGAATCATTGAAACGTTTTAAACATTATTTAATTTATTTATTCAATGTTTCTTTTATTAGTAACCAAATTGTATGATAAGTTGAAAATAGAAAGTGTCGTTTAAGTACACAGACAGTAGTTATGTAGTTTTGAGGAAGTTTTAAGTTGTCCTAAAATAGCTTTGTTGTAATTTGTGACAAACTTGCGAAACCATACCCAAAACAAAAATGTTCAACAATTTCAGCTTATCTAACTCAAGTGTTCATTGATTTAAATTATGAATGATTCACTACGATCGACAGTACTTTCCAGAGTAGTAGTTATTCAAACATACGAATAAGGTCATTTGGGCTGTTTAGTAAGTCTATGCCAAACTATCGAAAACTTTGTTTTTACAAGAAAAATTCATTTATATGTTGTAGTAACCAATTTCTAATAGAAATCTGTCGAAAAAAAAATTCAGGTTGCATTCGTCAAAATGATCTAGTTTTTCAAATCTACCAAAATAAACGAAATTGAAAAATTGGCTAATCATCCAGGTTCCAGGGTTTTCAATAGAGACAACTCTGTTGTACTTTACTATAGCAGTGCAAGAATTCCATAAAGGACAAACGAAATCCAGAATACGATGACTAGAAAGGTGGTACCAGTACGTCTGCATCCGCAAGAGCAACAGTTCAAGTGCTGCCGTTGTAAAGATGGTCTTCAGACCAATGTTTCCTTCAAATCAAGACACAATTTCATACCAGCAGCCTTATCGAATATGATAAAAGTAAGTGGTATCAACGTTCATTCGCAACTTAAATGCTGACGTCTGCACAAAATTCAGGAGTATCGGTCGCAACTATTCTGCAAAGTACAATCCTCTTTAAAATATCATCTTTCGGCTTATTTCAAATCTGAACTGAATCGTCTACAAAACCATCTTTGCTTATATATTCTTTTCAACATAATTAGACCTTCGTAACTATTGAATCAAATGAATGAACTTGCATCTGACGGCCTTACAACGGGCTGGTAAAAAAAACGGCTTTCAGAAACTCAAGCGATTTTGGTGGGTTGCAACGACAAAAATGTCAACAAGTTGAAAATACTGGTGTGACCGATAAGACATCAATCGAAATCTGAAGCATTACCGTATGTGTTTCTGGGCAATCATATCATCTTTGTGGTAGGCAAAGGCGGCAGTCCTGTACAAGGACCTTAGACGTGGACAAAAAGAAAAAATTACATTGTACTTTTGGAGGTTTGGCAAAGGAGAACCGGTTTGGAGAAAGAGCCATCTGTATTTCAAACTATAGCGTAGTCACGCTGGATATTCTCCCATTCGTCTTTGGTGCGAATCTGGACGTTGAAATTTCTGTATTGCCTAGTCTATCCTGACTAGAGTATTTTGGGGGCGTAGGGTCAACTAGGGCTCCATGAGGTTAGCCACACTGCCTCATATGGACCATATGTGCGCTGCCGTATAAGGCGCACAAAGGGCATTCAATCCCTTGCCTCATTTGTGCATCATTAGGGGTGCTCCATGTGGCCCAGTGAAGAAAAATGATTGCTACCCGATCGCTACTGGAAAAAAGAGGCCAAAAAATTAGAGAATTTCGTCGTGGATATGTCAGTAATAAACTAAGGCAGTGTCGAAAGCAACACGAGTGCCGTTTTACCAAGCGGTCCCCCAACTGAGTACTAACCACGTCCAATGCTGCTTGACCTTCGTAATCGGACGAGAATCGGTCTATTGAGTATGCTAAATCACAACCTTCGCGGTGACAAATCTAATTGACTGAAAAATGAAGCAAGGCAACAACAAAAACTAAAGCTTTGTATGATTAAAATTAAAGCTTAAAGGGAAAAAGATTTCCGAATAAGGTAAGGCAGTGTCATTGCCCCATTAAATGTTTTTGCCTCATCAGACGTTTATAAAAAACTGATAAGGTATACCTCCCTTCAGTTTCACTGATTTTTTTGTGGGGTCCTCATGAGTTACCTACGAGGATATACTCTAAGGGCATGCCGTCTTTTGCCTCATGGAACCCACACGCTACATGAGGCAAACTCCCTTTAAATTTCCGTCAGGATTTATGACCTATCTACCCTGCAGTCGATTCTCCTTGCCACAGAAGCATGCAGGGCCTCTTACCAATCAAGCGAGAAAATGCAATGGAATGAGCACATGTTCGAAATCGCTAAACCCAGTGCTTGGAGTTTATTAAGAAATGCAAAGTTTACAGTTTTTTACCAGCAGACCGGGCTGCGATTTACATGTCCCACATTCCACCTCGCCTTGAATTCGCTTATCTCATTTGAGGTCCGTAAAACTGCTCGCCAATATTTTTTCAAAAACATAGGAATGGCCTGCTCGCCACACTCTCACAGTCTGTAGTCCTACATTTCGAATAGAACATAATACAACATCCGTTTAAACGCAACGTTCATCTCTATTCCAGCACTCTTCAGACTCCATCCTATCCTCACCTCTTCACCCCTATTCGAAATACCGGCTGCCCGCAAGCCCTGTATAGCGCCTCCTATATAGGGTCACCGCAATCAGTGGGGTTTGGATTGCCATCCTGCGTAACACCTGTTCCGGTCCCCTAACATCATTAGGAACGGGAGAAGCAGAAAGACGAGGGGCCATGCCACTGCTTGGAATCGAACCACGGACCTCTGGGATGTTGGTCGGGCGGTTTTACCCCTATGCTGCCCAGGCTGTTTCGACTCTATGCAGCTAACCAGACTAATGCAGGTTTACAAAGACCTTTGACATGTTCGTATATTGTCGAGCATGTAGCCGAACTAATAATTGCTCGAGACTTTTGGTTTTTGAGTTTTGACTTCGAAAAAGACCTTGATTATTGCAAATTCATACATTACAGTCTCTTTAATTTTTTATTATTCCTTTAAGCATAATAAGCCAGAAAAAATAAATTCGGGTTTAGAGGAGAAGTTAAGTTTAACTTTCATCTTTAAATATTTAACGTTTACTGAAAGTTCTTCCAATCAACGAACAACCATTAAATGCCATTAGACATTCTTCGATGAGAGAAAGCTTCATCGTAATTCTACCAATTGTTCTCCAAAAAAAACCCGTCAATCAAAACACTAAAAGTATCCCAATAAATTCCACTACGATCCATCTGCCAAATACGTGCTCTTCATTTCCTAAACTAACTTTAAAACAAACAGAAAAGAAACTAAAACTCCTGTCCTTATCGCTTGTGTAGCTTCTATCGCTGTGCTAAAGTCTCAAGCCATTTACGGAAAAATCTGTTCGGGAAATGTTATGACTCCTTTAGCAAAACATCAAGGACTAAAACAATTTATTTAGAAGCCAAAAAGTAGCAGGAAACTTTGTCTTCCACGTCCGAGCAATTAGTTGAGAGAGAGAGTCGAAATATAAATCAACTCGCAGCCATCCATGCTACTGCTACTACTCAGCTGAAACTTTCCTTTCACAAAGTGTAGAGAAGAAAGATTCAAGGCTCAAGGATTTTCATGACAATTTCCGGTTGAACTGGTTCAGTTGTTGTAAGATTTATACAATCATCCCCGTTCCGACATCATCGCCCACCATCGGGTGCAAGAAGAAAGTTAGGCCGAGTTTTATTATTGACGTTAAAGCGCGCGCCTCTGACGTAAATCAACGTTATATTTTATTTCGTCCTTTTGTGTTGTTGTTGTTGTTTGTTCGATTATAGTACGTAGAAGGATGTCCTGCAATGCATTGGCCCAGAAATTGAAATTCCTAGAGCGAAGCAGCAAAGGACTCTCGTTAGTTGAAAAAAGCCCATTCTTGAAGGGTTTGCTATACTGAAGCGGCTGTAATGAAAGGCTGCAGCATTTCTGACAAGGTTTTTATGTTAATATCCTTGAAAAAAGCTTTCTTGAAAAAAAAATATATAAATATGTTTTTCCTCTGAAATTGTATACAGCTGTCATTAGATTTCTGCTGTCGTTTGCATGCAATACGCGTGCCTCTACACTCGTCTGCTTCAACCATGTATACCAGAATTCTACAGTGGTACTTTGCTCTGGAAGGGTAGCATCCCTCTATAGTAGCTATTAAAACCATTCTGACATTTCTTTGCCTAGGTAGATGATGCCGTACAAAAATGCCATTGTAGGTAGTTTTGAGCCGTTTTAACAGCCCTGAAATACGGGGGGAGACTTTCTCCTAAAGCAGGGGAAAATATGAAAGCGTATAAAAATATAACGTTTTGGTAGAGGGTTGTAGGTACACAGTTCTTGTAGGCGAAGAGGGGTTGAAGCTATTAAGAACGGATGAGAATGTGGAAAAGAACAATACGCGCCGAGTGAAGGTAATGTAAATTTCCTGTTCAAACGACAGCGGCAATGACCCTCTTGGGATTCGACGCTTGAACCCCAACGATGACGACTTTCAGTACAAGAATGCATATTTGGAGAAGATGTCGAATTGTTTTTTTTTTTGGTTCACCCTGTATCAAATAAAATATACACACACCGGAAAAAAAACAAGCCAAAAAAATCCCATGATTGTAGCCGCAATGGTATTTTTTTTTGTTGGCGCACCAATTCTACTAAAATATTTTGGAAGGGTAGAGAGACACGATGGCAGACGGACATTTTCTACACCACAACTAGAACCTAATGGAAATGATGTATAAATTTCATTAGTCTAGAAAGTCCTTGTACCTTTCACTCCGTCACTGTACAAATGTTTGCCCCTTTTTTGTGCTCACTTCTTTATGTCTTCTTGCTTGGCTTCCTCTTTCCTGTCTTTGGGGACATTTCCGATATTTTTTTGGGGGGGGGGGGGGTAGAAGGAAAAATACACGTCCATTTTTTTGTTGTTGTGTCTTTCCTTGTTCGGTCCTGGCTTAGATATTATTAAAAGGGAGCGGACTGGATACCACCACCCTTCTGGAACTACTATGCTTCATCGGGGGTTTTAATTTTCACAGAGTGGAGGATGTGGTGTATGATGAAATTTATCCATTTTTATCCATTTTGGTCATAAAGGGACATTGTGGATTGTGGTAGACATCATATATATTATATATTTTTTTGCTACTTCTTTTGTCTTAATGGTAAAGGGAGAGAATTAAAATCATTTATTTTAATATTTTTATTTTATTTTTTTTGGGTTGGTTTGGTTCTGTTGTCTATATAGGGGTGGTTACCATAAGCCTGAAGGGTGACCTAAAAAATATTTTGCTGAAATATAAGATGGAATTGATGTTGAGACTGTATCAAGGGAGTTATTTATAAGAGATTTTTGGAATGTGGAAAAAAAACCTCAATGATGTTTGGTTAATGGGTCCAACAAAAAAAAATTGGAGTTATAAAAAAAAATAAATTAGATAAAAGACCATTGAAATTATTCATCAGAGATTTTGATGATGAAAAGTTGTAAAATTTTGGTCGCTTTGAGGATTTTGTAAAAATAATGACTTTAAAAATTATTTTGTGTATTAGGAACAAGATTTTTGAGTATGAGTAACCGATTTGGATTTAGAACTATATTTACTAACTAGCAAAAACCCGCGTGCGTTGCAACGCCTTTTAATAAAAAAACTAATGTGTGCACAGTCCGGGATAGGAAATAGGTATAATGAAAAAAATAACAAATTTGCAAAACATAATTTAGGGCATACAACTTGACTATAGAATAATCTCTCACAGTCAGTATTTCCGACCTCCTACAATATCCAAGAGTTCAAACGCAGGGTTAATCCGCACCTTCTTCAACAACCCCCCCCCCGAACCCCCATAACCCTTAACCTATTCCCCCCTTACTAAGCTCCCTGATAGACATTGCGCCATGACGTGCAAACGACATAACGGACTGGTAGTACAAAAGGTGATTCCTGAGCTTGGCACTGCCACATAAAACAAATAAAAAAATTTAAAGTTACTTATAAAAAATGTGTTAGAACTTTTTTAAAATGCGGTGTTGAGCGCAACCTATCGGAAAAATTGTGTGCTACATGCACAACAATCACATTCAGAACACGTGCCTCACCCTGTGCGGAACTTGCCCAATAGCGTCCTCAACATTTTGTTCCCCTTTGTTTATTGAGTTCGATATATTCTCTGTTTTAATTTTCATCAGACCTATCGATCATTTGCGGAGATGGCAAACCATAATCTTCACAGTATTTCCGCAAATTGAAAGAACAATATCTCGCCGTGACAGCATTTCATTCGCGTTCCTTCGATTATCGAGTCATGTTTTCGGTCTAACCCGACAGTCGGATAATAGTGAAAAGTATGCTAAACGCCTAAGAAGATTCTGAATCATCCCGTGAAAGTCCTAAAATCGGATTAACCGTTCCGAGCTTTGAGGTTTACAATTGGAATGATAAAAAAAGTTTCCACTGGCTTTTCTGCGACTATCGGATCAAGTTTTCCGCCTGAATCAATAGTCGGAACCGAGTGAGGCCTAGAACATGCCCAAGAAAATACTGAATCTTCCCGTGAAAATCCCATCGCAATCGGATTAGCCGTTGTTGGTACGTAGGTAGCTAGGTTGTTATTATATACTGGCTGGAGCAATAAAAACTTTACATTCAAAATTATTTTTTACTTTTTAGTTTATTTTAAAATAAAAGCGTATTTTTTAGTTTTTTTAGACTATATTTTTTATTTTCTACTTTTTAGTCTTCCTTTAGTGACCGTTATATTATATTTAAAATGACTGCACTATACTCGCTTTCATTTGATGCCCATACCGAAGAATAATCCGCCATTTTGTGCTGGCCACCATTTTGAATTTTGAATGACCCCACATAGCTTATTGTAATCTACTTGTCTTACCCTTTCATTTGATATCCATGTCGGGGGGTCCGGGAACACAATTGCAAAATTCGGCCGCCATCTTGGAACTGCCATGTTGATTTTTTTCCAAAAATGGTTAAATTGCATTGTCACGCGAACTATACATATGTGCAAAATTTGAAGTTGATCGGTTATATGGAAGTGGGTAAAAATCAAGTTGCAAGGTTCATGTTTTCGGTCTAATCTGGTAGTCGAACACGGTAATCGGGCCCGATAATCGGATCCGATAGTCGGATCCTAGTAAAAAAATAGCCTAAAACATGCCCAAGAAAATACTGAATCTTCCAGTGAAAGTCCCATCGCAATCGGATAAGCCGTTTCCGAGATTAGCCTGGACAAGCAGACAGACAGACATACAGACATACAGACATACAGACATACAGACATACAGACATACAGACAGACAAAAATTTTAAAAATACTTGATTTCGTGTTAATATCGTGTAAATAACCATATGAACTTAGAAAATGACAATTATTTTGAAATCACAGACAGACACTCCAATTATATTTATATAGATGAAATTTTTGTACTTAATTTTCAGTTACTAGCTCAGGGTTGGTCCTTAATTTATCGTCTACTGTCTATATTTTTTAAAAATCTATTGGAAACGAACTAACCAATATCTAATCCAAGCTGTTTCATAAGATTTTCATATTGCACTTTCCGCTTACCAGGGGGTTAGACTCTGAGGCATAGACGACTGCCTCATCTGCGTACAGAATCGCTTTATGAATGAGATTTGAGATTCGATCGAGTAAAATCACTCAGGTAGAGGTGGAATAGTTTCGGGCTCAAAATTGAGCCTTGCGGTAACCCAATTGTTGCCATTGGAGTTTTGGGGTTTGGGATAAGCATGGAGTTATTCCGTCGACTGGGGAAATATCCACAGTTTACACTATAATTGAGGATCTAAGCTAAGTAGATAGCTGATGTGACTACCTACTTCTCTTAGGAATATATGTCAATGTTTTTATGTGAAAGTCATTTACTTAACCTTTATATACCTTGTCCTATCAGATGACGAAGAATTTCCATTACTGCAGTTCTTATTACTCTGGATTAAACTAAACTAGCATCACCCTGTAAGGGTCCGACTGTAGTTGTTCTAGTAATGTCGATCCACACATATCCGTGACGTGACGGCGACTTCAGTGCCGTACCGGGAGCATCAGTGAAAAAAATATCGGCGTGATGTAATTTCCTGGAAACAAATTGGGAAAGGGACGATATGTTCCCACACATCCGACGCAATGGGGCAGCGACGTCCTCAGTACCTTTCAGGTGTCCGTGAAAATCACAAAAAATACGTTGCGACCGATGTTTTTTAATTTATTCCGGACATGGAACAAATTTTTTTTAATTCAACGGAAAATTTTATAAGAATTCAACAGAACTTTAGTGTATTTGATGGAAATACAGACAAACCTATTTCTGTGCATTTCTTTTTGTTAGATTTTTTGTGTTTTTTTTTTATGCGAAGTAAATATATATAAAAGGTAAGAAATGTAACGATTGCTTTGATGTAAGGTTGCTTAAATGCGCAAATGTAATTCATCCTCCTTCTACATACATATATGCACTGCACATACTCGCGTAAATAGTGCAACAAGTTTATTCTTTTCCTACTCGTGAAAGAGCAATGCTATTGCAGCAAGATATTTCACGGTAAATTCCATGATGCACGTGATATCACTATCCAATTTCAAAACTAAAACGTAATCATAGAGGCCATCGAACATTGAGCACGGATACGGAAAAGGCGGTGCTGTTTTAATGTCGTTGAAAAATTCATCACGGAAGCCACTGACGCGGAAAGCATCGGTGCGGTGTCGTCACGGACATGTGTGGATCGATCTTTGTATTGTTTTTGGGATTTTCAAAATGAAAATATCCAGTGTAAAATTTATTGCAGTAAAATTTGAGTTATTTGTAACATTTTATTACTATAATTTATATGTGAAATACTCCTTTTTGATTTCACTTGCCTTCAGCTTGTACAGCACACGATTTCCTAGTTTTAAGCCATTTCGACACCAATCAGAAGAAGTTTGCATGAAAACTAATGTAACAAAAATCAAAACAAAAAATTTTTGTAACAGGGCTTAGATTTTGGAAAGTCTATATCCTCAATAACAGCCGGCTCCGCCAGAATCGCAACAGAAGGGGTTAGCCGGAGACCGCATTGTCAGAGTGTTATGCCACTTGCAACACGTGAGTCCCACTGACCAAGGACTTAGATTCTGTACAATTTCGGAAATGCTAAGCGGGAAAGATTGTTCCATAATCAAACAGTTTCGTTTCCAAATTTTTTTACGTGTACGAAAAGCGTCCCTAAAATCAAAATTATTTTGTGTGTTAATTGTAAATACAGCGTCTTTCATTGTAAATTTCGCGCCATTTTTTAAGTGTCAACATAGAACGGCTAAAGTTAGGGATTATAATTTACAGAGTTCGATACTATTACAAATTTACATTTTGATTGTATAGATTCTGAACTATGATGTTAAATTTTTTCTTTGTTGTCTTTTAGTTATAGAGGGTCACTGACATATTTTTTTTTTGGATTCCCATTAACAAACCTTTAAAATCGAAATTTTGATTAAAAATCACGATAAGAAATCAGCATCGTAACACAATTTTCGGATTTTCAACTAAATCAACCCTAAGTCAATTCTGGTCCGTTTAACATTTATGCAAATAAAGCATGAATCAGATTCATATCTGCCCACGAACAATCGGTAGGTGAGCTATTAAATATGTAAAGAGAAAACCTTGTAATCTAGTTACATGTAAATGGGGATCACTTATAAATTATTCGAAACGTTTTTGAAATTCCTATACCCAAAAGGCATATTAACAAGATAAACAGCCTGTATAGCCACACACACACTCAAAGACTTCCATAGAAGTCAGTTTAACCAGAAATGCTACCAAATTGTCGTCAACAATTAAATTAAAGACCACAAAAACTAATTAAGAAATTTTTTTAACTAAAGCTGATTTCGATTACATTCGAAGTGCTTTTGTCGAAAATAAAATTTTCTAAACTAATTAAGAATACATTAAGGGCTCAGGCTGGAGGGTGCATTTACAAGCTGAATTTAATTTAAGGCATTGGCGTACCACACTATTCGACGTCCAATATAGTTTCTCATCACTTAAAATAGCATAAATCGATTTTCAATTATCTTCGGTTGTGGGTGCACATAAAATGAAATGGAATATTGTGGAAAATGCATTTTGATATTTCGTATTTTTTAGTTTTTATCTATTTGTACAATAGTAAAAGAGAGAAGGATGATGATTACGAAAAAAGGGGGTTGTTTTATAGTAAAGTGGTGGGTACATTAAAAAGAAATTTCCGTTCTAGATGACCCAGTCTAAATGAGACTCTCCAATGTTTATTATCCTCTCTCTAACTTTCTTCGGTCACGTAATTTGAACAATGCGACATTTTAATGGCTTCCATTCAAGGGAGGCTTCCTTTTTCAATTTACATTTAAGGGAATATGTTTCTGTATTTTTTTTTCTCTCTCAAGGATTTCACAATTTTTTTTTTAAAAGCTATAGTAGTACAAAAGAATAAGTAGAAATACGGCTAATGGCTCCTGCTATCAACATCTGCATAACGATGTTATAAATAGTTTAGCATAAATTTTCTAGATAAATATCATTTTGTATGTTCTACTTACTTTGCGTTTCGAAGAGGCAAAGAAAATTGCATTTTATATGCGTTGATTACATAATGAAGTGTCATAGAAGCTCTCACACACTGGTGGTCTGTCTCTACTTGAGATTCACATCAGAGATGGATGATGTCTGAGATTTAATTTTAAAACGGCTTAAATCACACGTTTAACAACTTTGCGCATGCTTAATTTGAATGACAATGAAAGGCGTCTTGAAACTCTTTTTTTTTCGTTCCCCTGTTAAATACATAAAAGGCACCAAACTGTAAGTGATGACACTTTAGGATAAGAGTAACGAGATTGTGAATTCACTTTTTTTTTTTATTTTGAAGTGGAATTTTTTTTTTGTATACTATCTAGATTGAATTTCGTATTCACAGATCAAGAGACGACAAAACATCGTCTGGTGTTCCTTTATAAAAAAAAATCTCAGGTTTTTTATTCGTTGGGGATATACTAAAAAGGTTTGATGGCGGTAGAATATATATTATATAAGGGTGTAACAATTTTGCTTCAAGTACTATATCACTCATCGAGCATCTTCTTTTATTGTCTGGAGTAGTTGAGTGGAGTCATCGGAAGTTCATGTTCTGTTCAATTATACGGGATAATTCAGACGGTTCTCAATGAGTTGTCTTTTCAAAAAAAAAAAAATATGAAAAACAATAAAACTTCATCCCTTGTGGTGGTCCGGATACCTTTCTTTCATCGTTGTCGACGCCGCCGTCACCACCATATCGTTGGGGGGTTAAAAATTCCGTGAGATAATTGTCATTCTTTTATGAACAAAAAAAACACAAAAAAAAACAACAACGAATTCCTCCAGACTCACAAAACTTACCATTCTCTGAACTCATGTTATATAAAGAATAGATTTCACCAGAAAGGGATTAAGCCGCGTTTTTTGAAAGACCGCAGAAAAAAAAAGGACGAAAAGAAAGAAAGAAAAAAAATTACACTTAGAAGAGAAGCGTAGGGTATAAATTTCCTTCTTTCTTCTATTGTTCAAGTTCAACCACCAACAAAGACAAAAGAATGAAAAATCCATAAACTCAAAAGAATGGGGTACCAACCAACCAAAAAGCTGCTCTGTTATTCTATCATGACAGACAATGATTGAACGTGTAATCGAGATGACAATTTCATGAGCAATTTTTTTTTTCGTTAAAAAAAAGGACCTTAAAAAATAACTGACAGTTTTCGTTTTGTACTTAGAAGGGAAATATAAAACAACAACAACAACAAACTCAAAAAAAAAAATAAAACAAAAACCAACAACCAAGGACTTTTATGAAGTATTGTACCTTAACAAAATTCCTTCCTTCCTTTTGGGGATTTCGGGTTGATTTCTTAGAAGTTTAGGTTTGAAATTTTCAAAAAAAATTTCAGCAGAAACTTTTAAATATAATGGAATCCCCTACCATCAAAAAAAATGTCACAATCCATCAATGTTAATGTCACTAGTTTCAAAACCCTATGGGAATAAGAAAAAAGTCATTTGTTGTGTATAAATACGAATTTGCAAGGATATCCCAATATCACATACCTCACATTACCCATTGAAAAGTTTCTTCTTAGTATATAGATACCGCAAACATCGTTCAAAATCAATCAATCCTCTTCTGATGTATATTGTGAATCTACCATTAGTAGTATAAATCGTATGTGTTTTGTTTTATGGTTTCCTACACTGATTCGCTGCTATTCAAGGATACCCAGTTTTTCCCGGAGAAAATTAATATCGAACAAATGGTTCTTGTTCATTAAACATTTCTCTTCCTGCTATCCTATAGCTGTCATTGATTGTTATACTCGGATGGTAGACAAATTCTATCCCTTCATATATATGTAGAAACTAGTATGTACCCTTCAAACAGCTGAACCAATATCTTGCACGAGAGGAACACACCCCAAAAACTCTGTTATAGTTTCTCTATACTTTGGTTGTTTCTCGTTTGCCACCATCACATCGCCCCGAAAATAAACCATATAGAACTCAAGTAAAACTCAAATAAACCATAAAGAGTCAAACCGACGGATCGAAAGAGATCCATTAACGATATTAGTTCAACCCCTGTTACAGCATCGAGATACAGAGACTACACTATAGCCCAGAATGTATGGTATGCACGAGGTTTTATCTCAAAAATAGGATCAACGAACACCAAACGAGTAAAACAACAAAAAAACGACTTTCTCTCTCTCCTCAATCTAAAACCATTGAAAATTAGATTGGAGCCTTACCATTCCATATATGTGATATACTAAAATATATCTAGAAACACTATTCACAGCAATTGTGCAATATTGCGCAACGAAAAAATGCATATCTGCAAATGGATGCAATAAATCAGCTCGAAATAGAATCACCCCCTTTCCTAGCAGAGCGGAATAACAAAAAACCGAAATTCGATAAGGGTGTATCCTGACACCCTATTCATTACCATAATTTAAAAATACAGAAGAAAAAAAAACCCTAAAAATTTATCGTCGTCGATACAAGTTAACATGGATAATTGCAACTATCACAAAGTGTTTTATGTTTCATCCGGCTCAGGCTACACCATAGGCACTTATAGGGTCTAAATAAGGTCCCTATTTTTTTTTTTTTTTAGTAAAGCCTAATTGCTCATATGTTTCCATTTTTAACGGCACAATTCATCTGTGATACGTATAGAATAGCCCTTCGCTGCAACATAAGGCTGGGCAACACTAGGGCATCCAATTTGTTTGCACTTGGCTTATCCTAAAAATAGACACAAGGCAACAAGTTCGAATCCCGATGTCAGGTTTTTTTCCTATATCTTCAGGGTGTTTCCATCCATACGTTTTATTATTGTTCCACGTCTATTTTTTTTTACTGCTGCTTCCTGATAAGTAACGCCCGTTAAAGGTACACCCTTAAAAGGGATTATATCGGTCGCGTGGGTAGATATCGTTATGTAAGCCGCCACAGTCCTTATGTACACAATTATACAGGTCACAAAGTGGTGCTTGCTGGATTAGAGAGAGAGAGAGGTGTGGTGGTGGTTGTAGTATCTATTATAAAAAAAGAAAAAACCCAGATGGTTTCAATTTGTTGAAGGGATGCCGTCGGATATGTAAACATTTGCAAGTTAAAAAGATTTATTCCAGAGGTCATATTGAAAGGTTAAGGGAAATTTCTGTGTGTAATTGGAGGATTTTTAGGATTGTTTAGATTTTAAAGTGAAAGTGAAATTGAGACATTTATTTTTGGAATGATAGATTAGAATTTATTGGGGCTGTTTTGACTTTAAGCTGATTAGGAGGGAAGTGGGTGCATTTAAATATTTTGAAGTGTTGAAATATTTTTGAAAATCAGTGATCAACACGATGCTATAAGTAGGAAATAAGTTCAAAAGAGTTTAAATGTTCTTTTTCGAGCCAGGTTACACTACACAACGATGTCTTGCTCCTCGCTATCGTCGATAGTGACAGAAAAAATAAAGTAAGCTCGTTGTCTTCAAGGCCCAGTCTGCCAATAGGGCCCATCGCCTTTGCGATATTTTATAGGAGATAATTTAGGGCGTAATATATGGAGTAATCAAGCCTGCCAGTGTCCTAACATTCTTCTAGCTGCGTTGCTGAAAGAACCGCTGTGATTTGGCCAGCCCACTGTTCGATATGTTTCGTTGGAGTCTGATAGTCAACGCCTCTCTTCAGAAAAGATGTTCCCAGACAGATTAATTCCGCGGCAAAGCCATGGCTGGACAGGGCGTCCGTCTTTTTGTTATCTTCTAAGCTTCCGTAACTCGAGACCCAAACACTGCTAGCTTTATTGAAAATACTCCCAGACTAATTTGGACCTGATCCTAAAGGACTTATCGCTCTGATTGTTTTCTACTGCTCTAGGCAACAACTAGAGCGCGCAACGCTCTACTGAACCTAAATATTTCAACTAAGCTCCTCAAACCGACTCCTACCTCTATCTGTTAAAAATTCCTGTGTGTTACATATAATAGGTCAGGGTGTGCGGGATCACGCGAGTAAAAATAAGACTCGCCCGTTCTTAGCCAGAAACAGGCTCGGTACGCCTGAGTAAAAATTCTACTTTTCTAAATGGAGTCCGCTACAGGCACGTATCAGTTTTTTAGGGGGTTTAAAAATTGTATAGGACGAAGAAAATGGGCAATTATCTTGGTGACAATAAAAGGTGCCATTAGCATACTCAGTAGACTGGTTATCATTCGATTGCGTAGGTCAAGCAGCATTGGACATGGTTAGTACTTAGTTGGGGGACCGCTTGGTAAAACGACACTCAAAAACGAAAAATATGTGTCGCAGGAACTTCACAAAATGTATTGTTTTGTTTATTTATGCATGCTTACTTGGAGATTTAGAATATGTGGTCATTCCATCGTATATTCTCGGTAAATGTTATAACGAAGGTCGATGTCGATTTTTTTTTTAAAAATCAGACAGAACTTCGTTTTGAAGTCTTTGTCGTCGAGCTTGGGTTGATTGCACTCTTGAACTACCTTGAAGGATATTGAGAGAAGATTACAAAATTTAAAAAAAAGAATGGGTGATCGTATTGAACCCTCCGGAACCCCATCCGATATGATGTTGGGTTTTAGTTTGACGCCATTCAAAATTATGGTTCAATGCATGCATAGTTTTTAATGATCTTTAGGAATTAATCTGCCATTATCATTCAATTGAAATAAATTTTATTTATTTACACTATCAACGAAAATAAAACAACTATCTTTTTATATATTTCCAGGCTTAAGTATCTGCGTCGAAACAAACCGTTTAGAAATTCTACCAACAGCAGCAATACAATATAAACCAATAGGAAAACCATTAATGTTAACATGCCGACCAATAGTAGTTGATCTAAATTTAGTATCAGACTTACAATGGAGAGATAATGAAAATATGACCATTCTACCAAAACCGTAAGTATCTAAAAATAAAAACATTTATATTAAATAAATTAATTAATACAAAAAAAATTTATATATATAAAAAAAATCCTCAAAGTAAAATTTTGAAAAAAAACTTATGGGGAAATCAAATTTTGTTTACTAACAAACCAAAACAAAAATTTAAATTTTATTTAACACAAAATTGAATTTACAATAAAAATATTAACTAAAACACAATTATTTTTTTGTAATATAAAATGTAAAAAAAAAACAAATCAAATATCGAATAAAGAAAAAATTAATATTATTATTATCAGGAGCCGGTATTATTATCCAATGTATGATTCAAAGGGACAAGTAATTCCAAGTCCGTAAGTTGTGATGGATGTGATTGATAAAAAAAAAACAAAAAAAACTCAAAACTGCTCTTTTTATTTTGGTTGTTTTTATTTATTTTCTATTTTTTTTTTCTTTTAACATTGCCTTTTTTTATATTTTTAATCTCTTTTAAACAAAATCGATTTTTTATTATCCTTCATTTATTTAAAAAAAAAAATACAAAAATTTAATGAAAAATTTATTATTTAATATTTTTTTGATTATTTTCACACACATCCGAATTCGCGGCCTTATTTTTTTTTCTCTAATCCTAACCCACACACAATTTTTGCTCAACATTTTTTTTTTTGAATTATAGAAGCACCAAAAAATGCGGATGATCTTTTTTTAATTGTTTTTAGATTAATAACATTTTTTTTTTAATTTATTAATTTGTTGTTTATTTTTTTTTTATTTATTTTTTTCTTTATTAATAATTGCGAAACAAATTCATCACCAGTAACAAGAGCTGCATTTTAACAGAGATGCCTTTTTCACGTTTTGAATTTCATTTTCAAAAAAAAAAAACTCATTTTGAATTTTTTTTTAATTTTTCAAAAATGAAAAGCGTATATAAGCGCGAACAATTTTGGTGTTCATTTGTTGTTTTATTTAGACTAAAAAAAAATATTTGAGTTCAAATTTGAGTGTGATTTTAAATTGTTTTTTTTAGCAATTAGTATATATATATATACAAAAAAATAGATTTTCTTTATTCTTGATTTTTAAAGGAAATGGTCTTAGTGTACAGCATATAAACTATCCTATCAAAAAAAAAATTCTTTTTTTTTCCAAAAAAAAAAATAAAAGCTTTATATAATAAGTCTCGGGTTGTATACATATAAATTGGTATGTCGCGCTTCTATCTCAAATCAATCATTTAAAAAAATTTCATTTGTTTAAAAAATAGAGTTTAATCACAATAATACTGGTCTCGACTTTAAAAGTAATACAATATTTTTAATGCTAATAACGAATCGTCTTCTATTTCTTCAGTTTTCTCCAAGCCTTTGTGGACCGTAGAACTAAAACAGTAGTCCTTTAATAGCTGCAACTTCTCCCAGTAAGATTCTACTCTCGGCTGATTTAGGTTATATAACTCGACTGGCCTTTGCCGTAAATACAGTTTCAGTGCATTTTCGAGGCCAACTTCTCGTTTCCATAACAAGAATTGTTTTCCGAAGAGATTTGGCCAACTTCCTACCAGGAAGACCGGTTCCTGAAAATTGTTATCCCTGGAGGCATAGGTAGTCTAGTTATATTTCTAGATTCTTGAACCGTTGCTCTAAAACCTCACCAAGTTTGAAACCTCTCTAGGATATCCTGTAGAGACGTAAACGTAGAGACGACTTCAAGAAAAGACTTCAGACCGTAGTCCTAAAAGAAGAAGAATCTGACGGGTCCCTGTGGCTCTGCGGCAGGACGACATAGATCTGGGCATCGAGCTAATCAAATTTTCCAGGCTATGGTTCCAATGGAGTTCATCATCTGATTTGTAAGTCTCACTTCAATAGATTTGGTTTGTTGCCGGAAGCCTTAATCTCTGCCTGCCTTCTGGAACCGGCTCTTTCAACCTCGTTGGTGCCTGTTTCCTATTTCCGAGTACTCCGGAGCTCACTTTAAAACCATCGGTTAGATTACGTTGTGAGCATTTAAAATGACTGTATACCCGAGTAAAGTACACATGCGCCCGCACCTAGCACACATAGCGAAAAAGCGCCCATGCTACATGGGTATGCACTCTCCCGCCATTGGCACGAAAATCTAAAAATGCGCAATGATTCGTTTTGTCGTTTTCCCAAGTGGTCCCCAACTGAGTACTAATCACGTCTAATGCTGCTTGACCTACGTAATCGAACGAGAACCACGATAATTTCCCCTTTTTCTTCGTCCTATATAATTTTTTAAAGTCCCAATTTTGCTCGCTTTTGTCTAGAAAGAGTGTGAGCGTACCGTGCCTCGTTTGGGTGCCATACAGGCCATTTGACGCTGTACGCGCGTGCCTGTTGCAGGCTGGGACCAGGCGAGTGTTATTTTTAGTCAAAGTCGAGTCAAACGTTTTTTCAAAATCTATGAAAGTCTAGTAAAGGGCGGCAAATTAGTACATTGCTTTCAGAAGAGTCCTTTCTGATAAATTGTTTAGTTATTTAGTACAAGACCTTACCACTAAATGTAATACAATAAAGCGTCTAAAATTTTTAGGTGATCATTTCCAGTATCTTCTCCGCCTACACGTGGGTCTTCAATTGGTGGCTAGCATTTCTTAAAAATTGATTGCAATCCTTTATTCTAATCGATTCGTAACAAGCATTAAAAAACAAAAATTATCATATTTATTAAATTCTTTATAATTTTTCGAGTAGATCGACCAGTGCAATCACACACACACACACACGCACACACACATACCATTTAATAAGTTCATATTAGTTTATTTTCATTTACTAGATACTACTACTATTACTATCAATCATTATTATTCTGCATAACAAAACTGTAGTGGGCACCATAAAAATGCTGTTACGTAAAAACATAATAATAATAATAATAATAAATAATTATAACAAAAATTAAGCAAAACAAAAAAAAATCGCAAAATTATTTTCACATCATTCAAGCTCATTCATCACTTACTAGTGTTTGTGACTAAGTCCCATTTTAGTTAATATTTAGTAAACATCCTTCGGAAATGTCTATTTTAATATCATTTAATTGCGCAATTTAACACGAAACGTTAAGATGCATTCTTTATTTATTTATTTATTTATTTACTTTTTTTATATTAAATTTTTTAATATAATATTTATTTTTTATTAATTTAGGACGGGACAAACGATGTCACCAATGTATACTGAAACATTACCTGGTGATCAAAGTTTAGCACTAATAATTCCATCATTGAAGGAAACAATGGCGGGAAAATATTTTTGCTCAGCATCATATGCTGGTAATCAATTAATGGAGATTGGTGTGACAATAACCACTTATAGTGAGTATTTTTATGGTTAGAGAATAGTTATTAGTGATATTAATATTTATTTCCTTATAGTTGCAATAACATGGAAAGATGCACCAGAAAATCAGTTTCCAATTCTCGGAAATGATTATATAGTTCGCTGTGAGGTTACAGCAATTCCATCCCCAACAATAGACTGGCTACGAAATGGTGATCAAGTAAGTAATCATCTCCTCTAAAAAATGTATCTAGAACAAAATTCTTACGTATAAATATCTATTTTCAGATAAAGACCAGTGATCGACATCGTGTTCTCGACAATGGTCTAGAAATTCGAAATGTTCAAGAATCTGATGATGGAACATATACGTGTCGAGCAGCTGTAGTACAAACTGGTGAATTAGGTGAAAGAAATATACGTGTTGAAGTTTACACAAAACCACAAATCGTTCATTTAAAACCAACCCTTGAAGCTGTCGAAGGACAATCCTTTTCAACACAGTGCAATGCAACAGGAAAGCCAGTACCAGAGATTATTTGGATAAAGGACAAGACTCAGCAGAATGTCGAAACGGCAGATCGTTTCTTAGTGAATGCACAGACGGGTACATTGACAATAACAAAAGTCGAACAAGATGACTATGGCACCTATACCTGTCGAGCTAAAAATCAAGCTGGTGAAGTTGATCAAAAGACTAAATTGGATGTTTTAGTTCTGCCGAAAATATTTGAATTTTATAACAGAACAGGACAGGTTCAGAAAGAGATCGCTTTAACATGTCGAGCACATGGTCGACCAGCTCCTGAGATCACATTCAAGCGTTGGGGATCTGATCAGGAATTTGTTGCACGAAACCAGCCCGATGATGATCGGATATACCTGGAACAGTTGGCTGATAATGAAAAGGGCGAATCAACAGGAATTTTAAGGATATCAAAAGCAATGAGAAGTGATGATGGACTATATCAATGCGTTGCTAGAAACAAGGGTCATACAGCTTATAAAGTTGGTCACATCACTGTAGAATATCCACCAGATTTTACATACATGAAAACTTTACCACCTGTATTCAGCTGGGAGGAACGTGATGCCAATTTAAGCTGTTTAGCAGAAGCGTTCCCAAATGCAACAATCGAATGGAGATGGAATGGTAGAAATATCAAGGAATTAATGGATCCAAATTTAAGAATCGAAGGACTTGGCCCAAGAAGCAATCTTATTGTTAAACCAGTCGATAAAAGATATTATTCCGTTTACAAATGCTTAGCATCAAATGGTCTCGGCAAAGCTGAACATGATATGCAACTAAAAGAGGGTCGTGTACCTGGACCAGTTGATCAAGCAAGAATAAAAGTATTAACAGCAACATCAATAACATTCGATATATTAGGACCAGCAACTGAACGGGGCTTACCAATAGCAGCATATAGAGTACAATATAAAGAAGAATATAATCGTGATTGGTCGACGGCATTAAGTAGAGAATGGTCACCAGAAAGTGATTATACAGTTGAAGGTTTACGGCCGCAAACAAAATATCAATTTCGTTTTGCTGCACGAAATCATGTTGGTATTGGTCCATGGAGTGGTAATATTGAACAAACAACACCTAGACGATCAGCACCCGAAGAGCCGAAAACATTACATTCACCTGTACAGGAGGATGAAGATGCTCCAGTTGTTGTGTCACCATATTCGGATCATTTTGAATTGAGATGGAGTGTACCAGCTGATAATGGTGAACCAATTGATTATTATCAAGTCCGATATTGTCCAGTGAGTTTTTTTTTATTAACTATTTTTTTTATTTAGAATTATTAGAATGTATAGACTAGACAGAATAGTAAGTAATCCATACTCCTTTCCCATAACCCCGACTTGATCATGCCGGCAGCGCAGCATACAGCGATCAGTCGACGGAAATCGTTTTGTTTGAGCAGGCACAAAACAGCAACAAATCTGTTCCCTTTATCCCTGATAGCTGGGACCCGGTGCGCCTATGCTGCACCCATAAACCAATAGTAGTAATCAGGTGATATGAATTTTGAATTTGGAATGACTCCACACAGAGCTAATAATATTCTATTTGTCATACCCTTTCATTTAATACCCATACCGAATGGCTTGCAAAGAAAAAGGTTATCCACCATTTTTGCGTTGTCCGCCATTTTGAATTTGGAATGACTCCACACAGAGCTAATAATATTCTACTTGTCATACCCTTTCATTTAATACCCATACCGAATGGCTTGCAAAGAAAAAGGTAATCCGCCATTTTGTGTTGGCCGACATTTTAAATTTTGGACCGATCGATCTGAAACTTTGGGAATCGTATTTTTTTCGGAAAAAACCAAAATAATATAGATCTGAGCTCTTTAGCAGTAATTCGAAGAGTACCTCCCATAAAAAACTTCGAATTTTACGGATATCGGTACACTACAGCCACCCGAAGTGTTCGAGATAGACCCGCCGTACCCGAAAACCCCTACATACAAAAATTCAGGCCAATCGGATGAGCGGTTTCGGAGTCTATTGAACATTTACGACCAGACATACTTTCACTTTTATATATATAGATGGTTGTCTCACTGGCACAGTCGACCGAAAATTAGACAACGAGCTTTATATACAAGAGAAGTCCCGATAAAAAAATGTTTGTTTTGATTTTTGAAATATTCGGGATCTTCTTGCGAATTTGTGATGTGTCATTTGCTATAATATGCGCCCAACTATTTTTGCACTAAGTGAAGCCCAAGTCACACCTTATTCTGATTTGGTGAGTGGGTATACCTTAGTGCACCATCTTCTCCTAGCCATATATATTAGAAATGGCGTGGCTGCTGTACAATAATTCATCTTCTAATTTTAATCATGTTTGAATTAAATGATTTCTTCATAGACACATCATATTCTTCTGCTTTTTTGAACAGATGTCCTAATATTATCTAGTAATAAAGCTCCCACTTCAGCCATCGCAGCTACTTCTGAACGCATCTCCTGATTTTTATCTTCCAATACACCATTTCGGCCGGCCTTCCGCAGGGGTCAATTATATTACCCGTACTCTTCCTTATGTTTATTATTGATCTGTTCCCAATATTTTCCAATACACTTCACAGCTTTGCTGATGACTGTGGCAGATGGGGTCACGTCTCTGGTTCAGATGGCAGTCAATTAGGATACCGATTTTGCGAACCCCGTTACAAAAATTTTTTGTGTTGATTTTTGTTAGAGTAGGCTTCATGCAAATTCTTTCTTTTTGGTGTCATTTCCTACAATATTCAGGAGTTGAAAGCTAAGGTCCATCGCTTCCTCTTTCAGCAACCTCTAGACTCATTAATATATATTCCTTCCTTCGAACTAAGCTTACTACTAGACATTGCACCATGACTCGAACGACATGACGGACAGGTTACTACAAAGAGTGATTACAAAATTTGATTTTTTTTTCAACATAAAAAACATTTTATTCATTTCTACTTTATTTATTTTTAGGGACATAAAGTAAATGGTGAATGGAGTGAATTAGGCAATGAATGCATAACAAATGAAGTTGTCGAATCTACCAGCTATGAAATGTCACATTTAAGCGCCAACACATATTATCGAATTGAATTGAAGGCGCATAACGCAATTGGATATTCAACACCATCAAGTATTATGATGAAAACAGCGCGAGGTGAGTCCGAAACCTCTAGTAATAATATCGGAACATTATTGTATACATCTGGTTTTGCTTCGGCCGCTAATCAGATGATTTTGCCAACATCACACTACTTCAATCACTTTTCGCTACTTAATTTATTTTGCGTCTGTATTGTATGTAGTTTAATGTCAACGTGCTATCATAATCGTTTATTGTTTGCATAAAAAAAAAAACAAAATTAAAAAAAACAACAACAACAACAAAATTTTAATTTATTATTCCATTTCTAATTTAAAAAAAAAAGGAAAACAAACAACATAAAAAACAATATAATTTCAATTCGCTTATACAAAGTAAAAAAATTAAAAACACAGCTACATGAAAAAAAAATAAGAAAAGAGAAATGCTTTCTTTTTTTTTTTTTTTTTTATTTGTTGAAAAAAAAATACCAAATTTCATATAAATCCATTATGTTCTTGTGTATTTTTTTATATGTATGTTTTTTTTTGTGAAGTTCTTTTTATTTCTGCTCATAAAGAAATCATCAAAAATTTTTCTGTTTTTGGTTTACGCTGTGCAAAATTTCCACATTTAATTGTTTTTAATTTGTTCTCGTTCTTTCGATATAATTTTTAATTACTTATTATGATAGGGTTTTTTTTTAAATTTAATAGAATTTTTTTATAAATATAATATAAAACTGAGAGTTAATAATATGAATATAAAACTGAGAGTTTTAAGAATGATCGAATGATTTTGTTTTCCAAATTTTCATTTTTTTTAGTCTAGATTCGTTTTCAATTTGAACGTTCCAAAAAAATAGAGTATCTTAAATGATCTCTTTTTTATATTGTTTATTTTAAAACATCTAAAATGATAAAATTCGTATATTGTATATAAACTGGTTCCAAAACTAGCAATTTGGATTACAAACTTCATGATTTTAGACTTAATTGAGTTATTTCTGTTCTTATATGTATCTTGAAGAGTAAAAGTCTTTAAGATACAGTCTTTTTTATACAATTCAAACTATAAATTTAAAAAAAAGTTCAATAATGGCCTCTTACAGAATAAGTACTAAACACAAATCAATTTTCAATCAATTATCGAAATCAAATTCTTATCGTTAAAAGAATTAAGGGTACTGAACTTTGAATGCTGATTATTATTGAACTCAAATTTGGTCATTAGATTACAAATTTTTATACCAATCTGTTTGGTAAATTGCCACCTAAAATTTCGAGAAATATGTAAGCGTAGCTATAAATCTAAGTTCTTGTTTCTTAAATGCAGAACTATCAGCAACGAAAAGCAAAGTCGCTTATTTGGAGTTAAGAATAAATATTTGCTCTGAATAAATTTGTAGAACTAAACTGCCTTTTTGTAGTGGGAATTGTTTTTAATTTAACTCGGCTTTTGCATAACACGGTATTTCCTAAGAGGCTATAATATTGTGATAGAAGGTAACCAAATTTTTTTTCAAATTTCATCAGATATCAGATTTCATATCAGTATCCATACTATCTCTTGTTATCTTTCTTAAGGAGTGCCGATTCAGCATAAAGAAAAATAATTCTTCAATAGTTGCTTCTAGACATTACTACTAATACTAATTGCTCCTCTAATCCCTCATGGGACATAAGGCGGAAACAGTTGCCCTCCAGCAGACTCTGTTTTGCGCGACAGCTCTCAGCTCTGACCAGGATCTCCCGGTTGTTGCGGCCTCTGATAATACTGTTCTCCTCCACGTTGTTCTAGGTCTTCCGACTCGACGGGATCCTTGCGGATTCCAGTCAAGGGCCTGTTTGGCTAGATTATCGTCTTCGCGTCGCAAGGTGTGGCCAATCCAATTCCATTTCCTTCGCCTGATTTGGTCGTCTATCCTTTCTTGGCCGACATTACCTTTTAGAAAATTTAGATTTCAGTTTATTCAATTTTATATGTGAGCTTAGAATTACGTTACTGAAGATATAACCTCTTCCAGATTGTGAGAATTGCCAAATTTTCTAAGAATGCTGTGCCGTACCGACTGGTGGTTATGTAGGACATCGCTCCACTAAAACCACCTCGATAGTCTTCCATGGTTAGTTGTTTCGACTGCTGCTCGCTTTTGGATTCCTCAAGCCTTAATCTCCTGTCAATATCTCTCATCGTGTCTTGAAAGTTATTCATAATTTAGGTTCTTAGGTCCAAGGCAAAACAAAAATATATATTTTACGACCATCGTAGAAAATTAACTCCTATCGATAGGCAATAAATAGAATTTCGTGAGCATTGTTTTTTTCATTTTTCCGGGCATCTTTTCGCATGTTTCCAATGAAGTAGCAAAGTGCGCACAAAACACAACTATAAGCACAACTCTTCCAGAACATTTTGAGCCCAAAAACATTTCTGTAGGTGTTGATGTCTATGAGCTAATCGAATTCGACAACAAAGGTCTTTTTTTCGAAAAAACCGTATTTTACAAAAATTATTTATTATTTTGCAAATTTACAAAAACGTTTTATTGCACTCGCCAAGGGCTACACTTTCCAGGAGTTTCATTACAAAATCGTTTTTTTGGTAAAAGATATGAGCATTTAAAAAAAAACGTGATTTTTAGCGGTTTTTTTGCAATTACCCTTTATTTGTTTATGGATTGACATCAAACCGGTGTCATTTTATTAGTATGAAGAAGATCTACAAACTTTATTTAAACCTTTTTTTTGTACAATGTGTAGTTTTTTTTAAAACGCGAAAATCTGTTTTTGGCCCTCTTTTGACGCCATTTTGGAAACTTTCCCAAAGGCCTACGAGTGCCAAAAGTAGTTCATCGAATTCTACGGAATTTTTCATATTTTACACATATTTTACTTTTCGGATGGCTCGGTTGGCAAAAAACGAGGTTTTTTCGATAATTTGACTGGCCTATCTGTCGTTCATTATTATCCATAGGAGTGGAGCCATGACGGACCCTTATAGATCAACACCAGTTATCGGGAATGCTTTCGGTTTGTTGTCTGAACAGAGCAACGTTTTCTCCACCAAAAACTTTCTGATGTCATTTTATTCATTGGTGTTCCGAAATTGATTAACTAATCTATTGTTTTGCTGTTGGAGTGGAAGAGCTTTTTGACATCTAGAGTGATCTTCTTCTTCTTAAACGACACTACATTCGTTATAGGACTCTAGCCTATTCTTTCAGAAGTTTTTACGACTTGTTTATTTTCTCCAGTTCAGGTTATTTATTCACAGATTTCTTAATCTCCCTTTGCTTCTTGTTCCTATTGGTCTACCATTGAAAATCCTGGGCTGGCTTCATGTAAGGTGATCGGTGATTATCACCAATCACTTATACAGATTTCAGTTCTTGGATGGCGACTGTCAACTGCCAGAATCACCAAATTGGTGGTGACAAGAAATTGTTGTCACTTTTGTTGTTGTTTCAGTTGGAAGTTAATAAACTAATAAATATTGTTGAATATATTAGGGCAATTCCAAATCATTGTACAATTTATGGAGCAAAACTCCGATATTTTACCAAAAGATAAAGGGAAAGAAAAATTAAATAATTTGGGGCAAGAGTTGAGAAACAATTTTTAGTTTTACATACATTCACCGAGTTTACCAATATTAAGATTCTCATGCCAAAATTGTCTAATTATCGCAATTTTTTGTTATATGTATGTAAAACTAAAAATTTCAATTATCGATATCTCAAAAACTAAGCGAGATATCAAAAAATTTTATTTATCATTTTCGGCACCCCAACTCAAAAAAAATATCATTAAATCGCGGCGCCTCGGATATCGTAATTGTGCCAAGAAAATGCACACATTCCCACTTTTTAGTCTGAAGGTAGCTTCAGTTGATTTTCGGTGATTAATTTTAAATGATCGCTTTACATGAATAATCACTTTGTAGTGATCACTCCCGGTAATCACCGAAATGATAATCACCTATCACCTTACATGAAGCCAGCCCTGGTTAGTATTATTTTTCTGAAGTTTGTACAACGTCTCCTAGCCATTGAGCTCACTAATAGTAATTATAAAAAGCAATACATACTCTTATTTCCTAAAACAATTTTTTTAATGATGACTATAATATTTCTAAAACTGCTTCACCAAATTATTTGCTATAAAAATTGAAGTCTAGCATAACAAGCAATCATCAATCCTCAACCTCATATCTAAAAGGTCAACAATCATTTTAAATCATTAAATTAAACGCAAAGAAAAGTAAAAAAAAAATCATACTATTAATTTCTTAAAATAAAATTTCCTTTCCAGAACAGCAGTGGACTATTCAGTCTCTTTATGTCAATTAATTTTTCACAGCAAGTATTTTTATTTATGTTGGTTTTCTGCTGGTTTTGATTTTGATGCTGATTCAAAAATAATCCAACTTACAATTTTATATAATAGTCATCACACTAATGGATTTAGAAAAGTGTTTTTTTTTGCTTTCTTTAAAAATTGCTGCAAATTTTTATTAAATTTTGTGACTAATTTTTTATTTACTTTGATAAAGTTAGGATTCTTTGAATAAAGTAGAATAAAAGGTTGGTTGGTTGGTAGGTTGTATGTGAGTTCCATATATGATGGACTAGATAATGGATTCTAAGCATGTAAGGGTATCTTAACGAGTAATTCCAGCACCAGATTTTTGATATTCTAATTTCAAATAAATTTGCTGATTGTCGTTTAATGATTTCTGTAAAAATGTGGAACAAATGACGAACCTTATAAATGGTTCTGCTTAAGTACCTATAGTGTACACCTCTGGCAGTCGCTAGGATGCTTAGGCTTATCGCTTCACTGAATCTGGGACTGGGACTTCGCTTTACTAAATTTGGAACTTTGCCCAAGATTCCGGCGTCCTCACCGCCTGTCTCTGTTTTGGAGCCATCCGTGTACTATACAGGTCCAAACTGCGGTTGGCTTCATTTAGTTATGAAACTTTTAAGAGCCGTTCTGTGCCGCAATAGCCGTAATATCCAGTATTCATGGCTTTCGGTGGCAGACCCCTTTTGGATCCAAAAATTCTGCGGTGACCAACAGAGGTCTGTGTGCTCATCATTGCTCATCAGAATATTCTTGTGATTGATCCAGTTGAGCTTGTCATCTAATGTCACTCCTAAGTATTTGGCTTGAAGTGAAAAAAGTTCTGCTTGCAAGGGTCGCTTCTGCCAGTTTCGGCAGTGTTCGTCTTCTGGTATACGGAAGCAAAATTCTTTAGTCAGGATTGACATTTAGTCCTACACTGGCGCACCAGCTGGAGACCAAATCAAGTGCTTGCTGCAGACGTGTTGGTTGACATGGTACCTACTGTTTCATCTGTTACCACGATGACAACATTGTTTGCGTAACCTTAAAAGAAAAAGTTTTGGCCATTGAGTAGCTCTAGGAGCTCATCTATATCTACTCCCTGTGGATATTATTTTGCTATTGTGTCCTCCAGACACCTATCAAGATCAGAGACCATTAGTTTGCAAGTTCTCAGCATGCAGCACAGAGTTCTCAGTATAGAGACCGCGTTAGAGCCGTAGAGCCCTTGCTATAGTGTAGTTAGTATGTGTTGTCGAAGTCTCCCTGGATATCGGGGAAGGTCACCAGCTCACCTCCTTTGTAAGACTTTGCGGTTGGCGTAGAGGACAATTTTCTCCGTTGTTTCCAAAGCCAAAGACGAAAAACATATCGGTCTGAAAGATTTAGCTAGGGTGTAGTCAGGGCAAAGGAACCCCTGGATATTTTCATAGTAAGGTAGCAGTCCTCCAGCAGCACAATGGGATAAATTCCGTCTGGTACAGGAGACTTATATGGTTTGAACGATCTAATTGCCACACTAATAGCTTCGTGATTGAACACGGTATTTGCTAAGTCTTACCTTCCCCTTAGTATTTAAATTGATTAGTAGGAAATTGATTCAAAAAAGGAAGGAAGTCAAACGGAATCATACTTTAGGGTTGAGGTCCATTCCTATGCTAGGGATTTTACTTTACAACTCTTTTGTTTCAACTATATGAACAATCATTCGCTCATACTTAAAAAAAAAATAAAAAAAAATGAAAAGACAAAAATTAACAAACTCAAAATATGATAGTAATTTTACAAAATCGAATATTATTAAAAAATTAAAATTTAATAAATATCATTATCACCAAAAAAAGAAAAGAAAACGAAACCAGTAATTAATTTCTACGATAATCGTACAAAATCTTTAAGATTAAACGAATCTCATTTAATAAATTAGTGATATTTATTTCCCTTCTTTTGTTTTTATTTTTTTTAAAAATAAATATAAATAAATATAAATAAGTTTATGACATTAAAAGTGAATACATTTTTTTAATAAGAGTTTTTAAAATTCATCTTTCTTCATATATGAAAAATATTAAACAAAAATATTAATTTCAAATTTAAGTGTAAAATTTAAATATAAATAAAAATAATTTTTATAATTTAAAAAGCAAATGAATTAATTTCAATTTTCCTGTTGATAGTAATTTTTTTTTTCTTAAAAATTATATTTTATAAAATATTTTTTTTTATCAAAATATATTTTCTTTATTATTTTTTTTTTTTGAAACACAATTTTTTTTCTGTTTAAAACAAAATATTATTTTTTTTATAGAAAAATATAAATATATTTTCTCTGCCCTTTCTCAAATATAATAAAGTAATTAAGTAGAATATTATTTGTGTGTGTATGTCCCTGTAGTAGATGTTTTTTTTTTGTAATGTTAAAAGTTAATGTAAAGCCTGCTTTACTTATTATCAAACTTAATTAGAATTTTTTTTTTTGGTTTTTGTTTAGTATATTAATTTTATTTTTGATTTTTTAAATAAAAAAAAATACAATTCTTGTTTAGTAGTAGGTATTTAAGCTGAATTTGATTAGCACTTTGTTCATTATTTTTTTTTTCTTTTGTGTAATTCGTATGTTTTATTCATAAATAATATAATTTTTTTTATAAAAAAAAATATCAAATAAAAAAACAATATTTTTTTTTCTGTTCCTAACCACACCAACAATCACCCTTTGTCATTTAATCATTTATTATGATCACTATTTCTTTTATTAATTTAATTTTTTATTATAATTGTTATTAAATGTCTTTCAATTGTGTTTTGTACCTTATATATAAAAAAAAACTCAGAAAAAAATGGGAATTTTATTCAATATAAAATTAACAACAAAGCTTATTAATTAATTTTTAACACATAATCGAAAGACTAAAAATTTTCAATTTATAAATCTCAAAACAACAAATCTACAAAATATGTGTAAAAGAAAATCTATATATTTATCTAAATAACAAATTACTAAAAAAAAAAAATATTAATTCTTAACAAAACATAATATTAATAATTCGAAAATGGAAAAAATCGCTAATCTTTTACACAAATAACATTTATTATGTTATTTATTAATTAATTAATTAAACTACTTCATCTTTCCCATACAAAAAAATTTAATTTAATTCATAATATTTAATATTTATTTAAACAATATATTTTAATTCGATAAAATTATAAATAACAACAAATTACTCCCATTTCTCATTACAATATGTTATTTAATAAAACAATTAATTTTTTGTAATTATCATGTTGAATTTTTTGAAACAAAAAAAACTTAGAAACTATTTTTGTCATGTTGTTACTTGCATTTTATTTAATTATTATTAAATATTAACAATTAATAATTCTAGTTATAAGCATTTTTCTGTAGTGTATTTTTTTGTTGGTTTTGTTTTTAAATTAACGTTTTAATTCATTAATCTAATATTTATGGTATATTTTGTTTTTAAACTAGTTCTTAATGTTACTTTGAAGTAAAAAAACAATTTTGATATTGTGGTAATGTCAGTTGTATTGGTGATTGGTTGAAGAAAATTTTGAAATTTTGTAGAAAGGTATAAAAATTTTGTTAGATATTGTACTCGGTAGATACATTCTTATATAATTATGTTCATGAAACTCCAGGAAAACTACAATTTTTTTTCATTAGGGGTATTCATGAAAACATGTAAAACCCTAGTAACCCGCGTAAATCGTATAAGTTTACCACCTCGTAAACGAACTGTCAAAATTTGTATGGAAAGTGAAATACGCACACTAGATAAGTTTACGCTAAAGTTTTGCTGTGTAAACTGCATAACTGATATGTGTAAAATGTGCAAATGCCAATTAGGCTGTTTTGGTTTTTTAACTGCAAGATGAATGAATGTGAAATATTTTTCGCACCTTTTTTGGCATTTTTTAATTTAGTACTTTAGACATTCACGTCCAGTTTGAACAATTGATCACTTATATCATTTACATACATCATGTCATCATAGGTGCGTTCATCAAACAAACCTCGTAAAAATACGTGCATACCTAATGTGTAAACTTACACGTTTTCATGAATACCCTTATTATTTCATTGAGAACTACGTAAACGGATCTATAATTATTGGTGTATATGGCATAAGTTACTCAAACTACATCTGGACTGCCGTAGATCATAACTTTATAGTAATCGATACCTCGAATATCATTCTCAAAGTTTTTGTCAATTTTAAACATTCACACCTAGTCGACTCAAACTCTTCTTTTTTATGAGGCAGAATTAGCTTAGTAGTTCTTTGCCCTTTGTACTACCGAACCATTTCAAAGCCAAGTTTCAATCTTTCGCTTAACCGCTCGCCACACTTCATTCCAAGAAGCTTAAGGTGGCGAAAGTACAATTTTGAGCACATGCTGCTCGACTATCGCCACATTTAGCAGCTTCTCCAATTTATATGGTCCGTAAACTCCCAAGTCCCAAGACTCCCATTTATTGGAAACCTCAAAATTAGTGAGACCGGGAGGTATGACTATGCTGGATAGAGATCTCATCTCGTAGATACCAAACTTCTTCTTCTTCTCGTTGGGACAAGGTTGCTCCAAAGAGCGAGATTGTGGCAAATAACGTCGAAGGAAAAACTCATCCTCTTGGAGGCAAGCCCTACGAATTGGATTCTCTGTCCTTTCAATACTCATGTTGTAATTGAGGGAGCGGTGTCCGGCAATTAAACCAATAAATGTCCTGAAGTCCTAGTCCCAACAAGTAGCCGCGTTGTAGTATTAAGCAGGAAAAAAATGACCTGGAACTCAGCAGACCAGGTGTGGATGTCCAACGTTCAATATATCCAATCAGGGTCCGATTTCCTAAACTCCTCTGTACCAAACCGATCGAAGCGCCCTGGCCTACGCCATCCTTCCAGCGTCTCCCACGCTATCGCACAACATAGATCTTACCGTACAGAAGCTTAATATTAATTTTTCTTGAATGCTGTTTGCAAATTTATAGGGCCATAGTATTATATATTACTAACAATAGGCAGACATCGGTAACGCACTGGTTAAAGGATCCGAGTAGCACTCAAAGGTCGGTAGTTCGATTCCATGCTATATAAAAAAAATAAACGCAACTAAGCTCAATTCAACTATGAATAATATAGAAAACCACTGCAGACTCACAGAAAGTTGCACCTACTAAAATCTTGAACAGCACTTAACTGATAGTCAAGCTGAAGCCTCTTTATGGCCATGGTTGTCAATTTCCTGAAGCAGGATCATCGTAATCATTGAAACAAACAGTATCTATTTTAGGCGCGGAAAGACGAAATGGGACTATAAAGACTCCAGACCCTTCTGAATCGATTAATATTCGTCAAATTAAAACTACTGATGGACAAACACTGTCCGCCTTAGGATAAATTGAATTATACGACATTCGGCCTTTGCCAAGGCAATCCATCAAACAAAAAGAAGTCTACAATGCAAAACCTATGAAATTTTAACTAGCTCTCGCTATATGAAACTGACAAGCACTGTACTCTATATAGTGCAGGGGTTAAGTTGCCCGACTGCCATTCCAGAGGTCCGTGGTTCGACTCCCATCAAGATAAAATACCTAATTTTTATTGTGTTACGTATTTACAGAATTTTCTTGCCTCTTTTCTTGTTATTTCTGACTTTTGTGTTTTCTTAAATCAATTACCGTATTAATAATAATCGTTAGAAATTTCAATGAAAAATTAAATTAAGAATGAAAATTAAAAAAATATTATTAATGCAATCACTAAATCAGCTGACATTATTCACAAAATTAATTATTATTTCACAATAATAATTATAATAACAATAACAAAAAAAATGAATAATAATAAATATAATGTATAAGTATTCTCATTAAAACTATTTAGTAATGGTTGATTGTTCCTTTTAATTATGTTTATTACTCTTGTACGTTTCTTTATATCATAAATGTGTTTTTTCCATACTTTTTTAAATAATATCCGTCGTACATTTCTAAAACTATTTAATTTAATTTTAACTTTATTAGAAGCTCAACCACACATTATTTACCCAAGTATAATTGTGTTTATTTAACCAAAAAAAAAACAACAAAAAAAAACAAAAAAAAATTAATAACAAATAAGTAATGTTCATATTTTTTTTTTTGTTTTTTTGTTTTATTCAATGCCAAATCATCAAAATTTATTAACAAAAAAAATTACATTCTCATGAAATTCGATGCCTTAAAACTAAAATTTATTAAAAAAGAAACTATGAAAAACTAAAACCGAAGCAATTCTTAGAGACTCTATAGATACACACACATAATGCTCTATCGCCTTCCATATTTCACTAAAAAAAATACTACAACAACAATTACAACAACAACAAAATACAACAATAATAATTTTATAACAAATCAAAAAAAATTAATAATAATTAATAAACAGAAAACAATCAAAAAACAAATTGATGAGAATGTGTGTATCGAATATCCTTAACCCCCTATTCGTAGATAATCCCTACATCAGTGGTTCAGCACTAACTTGCCAATGGTCAGGGTGTGTTCTGGTTTTACTGCTGGCAACAGTGGCTATTTTAGGATCAACAAAAGCATTTGAGTTTGATATTGGATCCTCAACAAGAATAGCGCCGGAATCAGCAACAGTAACAAGTACAACAAATACTTCCACATCAACAACATCTGATATTAACCAATCAACAATGTTATTAGCAACAAGGCACAATAATTGTGATTTGTTAGATTGTATAGAATGTGAATGCAACAATACAATTACATGCCATAATATAAGGAATTTGGTAAGAAGAAATTCTTCTAGATCTTGTCGATATAATTCATTTAGAAATTTCAATATTATTAATGATAATATTAATAATAATAATAATAATAATAACAATAATAATCACTTTCATCATCTTCAACAACAACAGCAGCTACAACAGATACAATGAACTTTTGTACAAAATTATTAAATATTAATTATAAAAATAAATAAAAAATTCTATAAAACGAAAATAAATGAAGAAAAATTAAATAAATAAAAACCAAAAACAAAACAAAATCGAACTGAAACAAAAGACATTATTATTTGTTGTAAAAAGTTAAGCTGAATAAAATTAAATATAAAACAAAAAAAACAATTAACTCGTTTAGTAATGGGATAAATAAAATCATTAATAAAGTAATTAAAAAACAAAAAACAAAAGTTTTCTTATATAATATAATTATTAAGAAATTTTCTACGTAATTTGTTAAAAATGAATGAAAAATAAATTTATTATATTTACTTGTAAATTTTATTATTTGTTGTTTATTTAACAAAAAAAAAGAAGAAAAAAAAAGAAATTAATTAAATAAAAAACGTTAACAATTGAAAGTGTATAAATATAATAATTAAACAGAAAAAAAAATAAAAATAAAAAAATAAGTTAATTAAAAAAAAACAACGTAAACATTTTTGCGCTCATTAATAATAACTAAACATAAAAAAAAATAGTAAAAATTTAAATAAAAAAAAGAAAACATCCATTCATTAAAAAAAAGATTTATAAGTACAGTTCACACTAATTCACAAAATGTTTTAAATAAATAAAAAACAAAATAATAAAAAAAATTAGGTAAAATATTAAATTTCATAAAACATAAAAAATAATATAAAAATTATTTAAAAAAAAACTTAAAAACTAAAAAAAAAGAAATTCGTAAAAGTGATAAAAGTAATTGTAAAAAAAAAGCAAATGTAATTTTAAGGAAATGAAATTCATTAAAACTTTTTTTTATGTTTTTCTTGACTTAAACTTTTCCTTTTTAATTTTTTTGTTTTTTTTTAAATATATTTTTTTTTTAATTTTCGTGTGATTTCTTTTACATTAATTACTTTTCAATTACTTTTTGGTTGTCAGTGTAGTCTTTGCAGCTTTATAAATATTTAAGAATTATAAAAAAATTAAATAATTATTTTGCTTTAAAAGTTTTAAAATAAAAAAAATATAACATAATTTTTGAGGGGGTTGGAACGTGCATGGAACTTGTGGAAACAAAATTATTGTATTTAAATATTATTTTAAATTTTTTTTGCAGAAATCTTACAGTTTAGTTAAATTATGTAATTATTGAACCGGAAAAGTTGAAAATTGGTACAGGTTACAAAAAACGTTATTCACAAATGAAACGTCATTGGTTGCTGTGAAAGCAAATATTGGATTGAATCTATATATGAAAATCCGCCGCCATAAGCGCCTTGAGACTTTAGATCTCAATGAACTGGCCCAATACAGTCAAACGACATATGGATATCGACATATGGTAGCCCAAACATGAAAATTTGCCGTGTATTCGACCATATGGTTGGTGAAGTGCGGTTCTAAAAGAAATTCAGTTATTTCAGATCGCTTCGAGTGGAAGTAACTCATCTTTCCTGTGGGTCCAAAAAACCTTTACTGGTTTCGCGATGGGTCGAAGATGGAACATGGTACAGAGGCTGGTATCGCAGCACTTTTTCATCCTGGTGATGATATGGACACAGACTGTCTATGTTTACCATCTTCTTCTTTGCCTTGAGTCTTTGTGGAATCCTCTAAACAAAATCGTTGATCCTTATTCGAATTTTATAGGGCCCCTTCCTCTGGCGCTGAAAGTTCGGAGATTTCCCTTTTTGCCGTCGACGGTTGAGCAGGAGCTGGAGACAGAAACATGCGTGCGTGCGGTGCATGCGGCAATAGATATTGTAGAAATGCATGCGCTCAAATGCGTCACGAGAAATAGTTGCGAAAGCGGAACGCACGCAACGCAACAGTTGGTCTACTTTCAACTTTTTCGGCATTGCCGCTATCAATATAGCCTCAAATACTTAGACACAAGCACACACATAACAAACATAAGCACTCGTCGCTTACATTTTTGGCTATTTGTGAAAGACAAGACGGAACATAAGCACGCAATCATCTGTTAGCGAAAACTTGCCGGATAATACGCATTGACCGCCCGCATCGCATGCACGTATGTATCTGTTTCCAGCTTAAGATTAGCTTGCTTGCTCGGAGGTCGTTCCTTGTTTTCATTCTGTCACTGATTATCTTAAGATTCTACATGTGCAAACTGGTGGATTTCTGTGAGCCGATCACAAAGTTCACCTATATAATCTGGTCTCTTGGTAGTCGAATTCGTCTTCCAAAACTCACATCAAAAGAGGTTTGTTCAGTTCAGTTGCGAACTGCTGTCCGTTATGCCATAAGAAAAATTGGAATATACTCGTAAGTGTCCCAGTCACGCTGGAGCTCGTTTCCTTAGATGGAACTCCTACGTTATATTGTGCGTCTCTACTTTTTTTCTTACTCGAAGGCCGCTGCTCTGGGCACAAACTATGCATTTACGGGACCAGGAATTTACGGTGATTGTACTTGACACCAAAATGTGCCCCCGGATATTTTGTTTAAAAAAAATTGATATTCTTATCGGCTTTACATAAATTACATCCCCAATAAACAAATTACCCATTGACAACCAATAAAACACTGACAATCACATTCTGCACACCACTAACAATGTTTTACTAAACAAATTTTATTATAGTTATTATTTTATTCCGAAAATTAAATTTATTGATAGTTAAATACCATAAAACCTACCTTCATTTTCTGATAAATTATTTTCACTAAATTGGTTTTGTTGCTGGCCTACCCTCACGTTTTTTTTATATTTATCATCATTTTCCACCCTCTGAATGCGAAAAATAAATATCTCACATGACTGCAAATCATTGAATGAAAAATTTTCTGGTTCAGCTAATATCAATCATGGGAAAAGAAAGGAAAATTGTGTTTTCACAGAAATATGTTGAACCAATATAAAAAAAAATAAAAATACAAAAAAAATACTGGTTTTTGTTGCGCAGTAGAAACATCAACGGATTATATGTATAGTGTACCCCCGGCTAAGGATTTGAAATGAATAAAGAGTTGGAGAAAAAAAAGGTACGATTTTTCTATTCAAAGAAGTCCTTTCATTTGTAATCCTTTGATGTCATGAGCTTTTTTTTATTTCATTCAGTTTAAAACGATCGAGAAAAAAAACGAATCGTATTCAATAAATTTTTGTACTGACATTTAAAAGTGTATTGAACTTCTGTGAAAATTTGTTGGAAAAGCGTTCAAATCAAAGTGGAGTTTTAAAAGTGATTTCCCTTATGGAAAGGAAATTAAATTTAAAAATTTTCTTTTAAAATAAAATTCATATTTTAGTTTTTATTATTTTTTTTTTCGTGATATAACTTCGTAATCATGGAATAAACTACACAAATATATTTGCTAGAAATTTCAATTTCTTCCTGCGTTAGTTGGCAAAAACATTTTTGCGGGCGTTTATTTATTTTCTGAACACTCACATGCATAAATGACGAAAATCCTTTTTTTTTATTCAGGACGAATTTTATTAAAATTCCAATCGTTTCTGCACGAATGGGCACGACTAATTCAATTTTGAATACTTTCTAAGGTTTCTTTTCATGAAGTGACTTTATTACATTTCTTTGGAAAGCAATAAGCTCCTTCTAAAATTGGAAAAAATATGGGTACTTTACTTCTCTCTAAAAAAGAAATATTTTTTGTGGCAGCTTTTGAATTGATTTTAACTTTAAATGTAATACCAGAAGTACATACTGTGAGAACTGATTTAAATTACACCAGCAATAAAAAAAGCAATTTTTTTCCAGGAATGGAAACGCTGTTATAAATAGAAAATCATTTTTTGTTTTGGTTTAAAAATTTATAAATACTTGGTGCTATTCAAAAATATTATACTCAGGCATAGCCGAAACTAGGTGAGACGATTAGCATCGAAGGAGAAAGGCACTTGTTTAGAATTAGTATATAACCATCAATATCGCCCGACATAACAGTCAGTGGCAATTTTCTGAAAACGATCATGCAATTTGTGCAATGTTTCCATTTAGGCTATAGCAGCAATGGATAGAGGCCTCTGCAGCAAATTTGTCAAGGGTTCAGGTGTGCACTAACTAGACCTCAAAATCCTACGGTCATAGTAACATCTTGGACTTGCTACTCGAGGTTTTGGTTACCATAACCGCAGACTACTTCGCCGTTGAAATAGTCTAAAGAAAAGAGAAGCGTGATCTTCATTTTTTCATTGACGGTTCTAAAACATCAGAGTTCATTGGGGAAGGTCTACCTATAAACCACGAACAGATCACTGTTTAGGCACCTTCCGGCACACGTCCGTATTTTTCAAGCGAAGATCCTGGCGATCCTGATTACCTGGTAGAAAATGATTGTCGAACCTAAACAAGGATACAGCATTCTAATATTTCTTAGATAGCAAAGCCTCTATAAGAGGTACCAAAAGGCGCTCCAAGCTAATGAAGCGATGTTGGTTGCACCAATTTCCAAATCTTTGCTTTCAATGGCTTGATTAGGGCTGCGGCTCCTCTAATCATTACCATTTGGATAAGGCTTCTGTAGACTCTTAAATATTTACTGGGCAATGACTTTAGACTGTCTGTCCTATATTTTCCTCTTAATTCTTGGGTATGGACTCCTGGGGTCGTTATATTTAAACGATTGGGTTCCTCTGTGTTGCCCCTATATTAAAATCTAAGAGCGATCCTACCGCTGCCACCAATTTTTTAATTCGTTTGCCGCTAGTGCTTTTCGTTGTACGAGGAAGAAGCGGTTAAGTTTCTATAAACAGACCCTGGAGACATATTGACAGAATTGTGTCAATCGGGACATTTGCTGACCACAGCTGGAACAGTGAGCAGACGCATAAGTGACTTGATATTAATTTTACGTTAAAAAACATTGATTGTTTTAGCAGTTCCATTTTTTATGTAAAAAAAACCAAGGCTAGGAATCATTCTTTATATAATAGTCCGTCGTTTCGTTCAGCTCAAGTCGCAATATCTAGTCGTAATCTTAGCTTGAATAATTGAATAGGTTGGGATAGGTTTGGTAGAGTGATCTGAAGGATGATCAAGGTGATAATTCTATCAAAAATTGTTCAAAATTTCTTTTCCCCATAAGAAATGCAAAACTCAATAATTTTTCAAAAGCCATCATCACGTTCTAATTCAATTCGAAATCATTTACTAATTTATAATTTGTGTTATCTGGACAGATCAAAAAAATCATAGGATAACCACCCTATGTACTGATCACAGTCGTATGTACCTGAGATTTAATCATGTCGTATCTAAATTCGTAGCCATGTAATTAATGGCTAGACATGATTAATACATATTCAGGAGAGTTTTTTGTATAGTTATGACTCTTTAAACGTAATAAATTATTATAAGTCGTCATATTTTTTTCGAGTCATTTATTAATTGTAAAATAAAAATGTAAATAAAAGTGTTTTTTTTCCTTTTAAAATTTCGATTCAATAATTTTTATTTCTTTTAATACTTTTATTTTAAAAATTTTAATTTATATTATAAACAACTTCAGAACATAATATTTCAATAATAAAAAAAACCGAAATAAAATCATATTAAAAAAAAGAAAATAGTCGAAACTTAAAACTGCCAAAAAAAATGAAACTAATTGTTAAAAATATACAGGAAAAAAATATATAAAATAACAAAAAAAAAGCTTATACAATGTGAAAAATAATCTCGATATCATTAAAAAAATTGAACAAATTTTTTAACCAGAAATATTAACACTTACAAAACAAAAAAAAGAAGTATTCCTTGTGACCAAAAAAATAAAATAATAATAATAATAATGCGCTATTAGTAAAATTGTACTTTCTAAAAAAGAACAAACGGATCCAGTTGCCCACACGAAATATACCAATTTCTAACCAAAGAAACCATAGCCAAAAAAAAAACAAGTTATATTATATATAGATGTGTGAATGTTTAGATCAAATTAATAAATAAATTAATAAATTAAAAAAAAATATATTAAATGAAAACGAAGTAATTTTATGGAAGAAAATTAATGTTTTTTTTTTAAATTAAATAAATAAAGTCGAAATCAGGACCCTGTACTTACACAGACAATAAACAAAAGCTTACAGGATGAAGAAGTAAAAAAAAATGCAAAAAAAATTTGATAGAGTTTAATAAGAAATTAAAATGTGCATGTATATGTAGGAAAAAATTTATATTAAATCACTATTAATGCTATTAAAATTATTACACTAGTTTACAACGTTCTATATTCTCTATTCAGGTATATATATACTGTAGGAAAGCATCTCTGTTCGATCGAACGAAGTCAGCGTTTTGTGGGGCAGTATTCTACTCTAGTGCTCTTTTCTTTATATAAAAGGGGGAGATGATAACAGATATCAAATACAAGGACAACATACTGTCGTCTCTATTCACTTCTAATTCTGCTCTGCCCGACACTGTTGTCCCACCGCTGCCACCAAGAAATTGAAACACTCAATGAAAAAAAATCTTTGGTACTATTGAGGTATATAGGTGCTTGATCTCCAAGTTGTCCTACTATAGACCTTATTTTCTGTTATCGAATCATTGAGTAAAGATTGCCTAATGAGCATTATTTGTGGATTTACATTACTTTCAATAGATTCACTTGATTCATATCGTTTCATAGAGGTGTGTTCTTTTATTTTTGAACAAATAGGATACGGAACTGAAGATGAATTTTGAACTAATTTTGTCATAGAATGCACATTCAACGATTTGATGAAGTCCCTGCTTTGTAAAACATCGGCTGACGCCAAATTGTGGTCGCATAAAATGACAAGTTTCAGCTTCGAGGCGATAAGAAATACCTAGCTTCCATTGTAGGGGTCTGTGGTTCGATTCCACCATTGTCCTTAGTTGGTCGGCTTCTCCAAACTAGAGTTTCCTTGTCCTCCGTCTTTAAATCGACTCCTCATCCTCTATTTTACCTTCGATTTTGTGATACAACAATATTTCGGTATGTGGCCGATTTCGAATAAGTCGAACTTCAACTATGTCCGGTTTGGATACGTATGGTTTGGTCTACTGTGCGTCAAAATGAGTAGGAAGTGCTTTGGAGCGATTTCTTGAATGTGAGGTTTGGAAGGATCACTTTACTCACAAGCAATGTTGAACACGATCAGTACTTAGATTGGGGACTTTTAAAGAACTTGCTTAGAAGGACCAAAAAGACCCTCTAAAAGAGGTGTTTGTGGCCAGAAGTAGTTACTGGGGATTTATACCAAGATACCTTGACATCTCGAAAGAATTTCCACTTTCTTAATTTGTGTCTTCGTTTTCGGATTGATGTAATTTTATAACAAAAGCTTGTAATTTATAACAAAAATTACTGTCAAATGTTACATATATAAAAATATTTGACAACTTGTAAGCTAGTGATTAATTTTAATACTCAACAATTTTAAAAAAATATTTCTTCAACTTTATTTATTTTATTCAATAAAATTAAACAAAAATAAAACATAAATTTTTATATAAAAAATGTCTTCCAAAAAAAACAAATTTCGTATGATTTCAAAAGCATAGTAAAATTACAAAACATTATTAGTGCCATAAATTAAAGTTAAATATTTTTTTCATAAAAAAAACAATCTTCTATATTTACATGCACATTAAAAACAAAATCTATCAAAGAAAAAAAACAAATCTATTTTGTTTCCAAAAAATCATATCATTTCCTTGAAAGTGATACGAAAAGTTATTATTAATCACTTTTATATGTTTATGTGGATAATTATAAATAAATTCGGTGGATATTAAAGATAAAAAAAAGAAAAGATATAAATAATTATATACAAATTAAAAAAAATGTCGTTTAACGATTTAATAAAAATATATATAGATATAAAAATAAAATTAAGAAATAAAAAAAAGAAAAAAAGAAAATTGTGAGTAAACTAAATTTTCTCATACTGACTGCTTTTTTCTAAAAACAAAACAAAAAAGAAATTTAATATAAATAAAAATAAATATAATAAATAAAAATATAATAAAAAAAAAGAAACACCTATAATATCAGTTCGAAAAAAATAAAAACAAATGAAAAAAAAATTGTTGTAAATATTAAAAAAATTAATTATGGACAAAAAAAAAATATCTAAATTTTAAAACTAGGATGGAAAAGAAAACTGAAAATGTCTAAGTAAAAAAAAATATTAAATATAAGATATGTAAAAAAAATTTCAATACTTCTTTTACTTACCCTGAATTTACTAAAAAAATAAAATTAACATTGTTTTATAGATATTTTATTTAGATTAAAAGTTTAAAATTTATTCTAGTCGTTATGCATGAAATTTAATAATTTTTGTATTAGATTTCTTTAGTACTTTAACAGAAAAAAAACCCATCTTCAATTTAATCAATTTATTATTAGATAACAAAAATTTATATTAACGCATGTTTAGATGTCTTCGGTATATGAATAATTTTTTTATAGTTCAATACATGCACATTAAAAAGTTTCTTACAATATTTAATTTAATAATAGATCCTAAAAACGTTCAACAAGTGACAAGACAATTTTGTAACTATTACATTTTTGTAGAGATGTTTGTTAATTTGAAATTAGTAACAAGGATAGTATCTTCATGGAAATATATACTACGACCAAAAGTGCACAAGCGCACAATAAATCGCCAATAGGAACCTATTCTCATGATATTATGGTGGGTCCACACTTTAGAGACTTTAGGTCCGGCAAACTTTTGTCTATAGGCTTCTACAGAATTTCGTCTGTGAAACAAAACCAAGTCGCTGGAAAAGTCCACAGAGAGTCCACAGAGACATTCCGTCGGCCGTTGTAATCCAACTTCACAGTCTCTACGGACGTTGTAAACCCAGCACTAACCAAAAACCTTAATTTTTACAAGAAATACTTAATTTTACTTTCCAATAGTAGTTTTATATCCAAATAGTCTTCCAAGAAGTTATCTTTTACATTTTCAGTGTTCCTTTGCTGCACTAGCAATAAAAAGACTTATGATATGATAGTTTGTCTTTAAAATTTTGTTCGTTTCATAACACCACCTTTGTGTGATTATTCAATTTTTGTTTGTTTGTCAGTTTTGGTAAATTGTATGAACTTTTCAATTGTGAACTTGTCAAATTGTCAATTGTAAACTTGCGAAATTGTCAATTGTAAACTTGCCAAATTGTCAATTGTAAACTTGTAATATTTTACAATTCTTTTACAATGTGTCGCAAAGTTGAGCAAACGCCTTTCTTATAACTGCTTCCAAGTTTAGGTTTAATAGCATATGCCATAGCATAGCCCATTCCGTTGATGTTGAATGCTCACAGAATATTACAAAAATCAATGCAAATTTTTTTGTATCGGGTATTCACTAAGTATAGTACATCATTTCTGTTACAGCTGGTTTCGCCGATGACATAACCATCGGGGCTAACGGGAACAATCTTGTTGCTGTGTTATGCCTACTTAAATGAGACGATTCCAAACAGGAAGTGCGCCAAAGGAATAAGGAAGACTTGCTTGTTATCCATCTTTTTCCCTTTGTAAAGTCCTAGTGGTAGTGGCCTTCCCTTGAATTTTTGAATTTTTTTATTTTTCAAGAATCGGATTTAGAGGACTGGCGACAACACACGCCCGCACTTCACACTGGCCCAGTCCAGACCCATGACATGATTGTTATACTCCAAGTTTTTTACAATGTCCATGGGTTCTTCAAGCTTCGGGAGCTCAATATTAATATATCGAGTATGTTCGGAAGCTCGCTACTATGGAGCCAGTGCCATTATTAACTGCGTTTCAAAATTCGAGCAAAGTTCTCGCAACCAGTTGGCTTCTACTCGTAACTACTCATGCCTTTGTTGAGAATTAAATTTCATGAGGTTATACCAGAAAAATTTCCACACCAATATGTAGATAAAAAAAAACACGAAGTGAAACAACAAGGAAATACTGCAAAAATTTGTAACATTGTAATCTGTTGTCCTATAAATTTATTTTTGTTAACAATTTTTCCTTAATTGTTAAAAATGCACAAAAAATCTTATAATGTTGCACGTTGTTAAATGTTATCTTGAAAAAAAGAACAACTTTAAAACACATTTTTCATAAAACTGAATGTCTTTAAAAAATATCAACACCACCTTAAAAACAGCATGGGAATATCTTTTCATTATTTCAATTTTTATATAAAAAAATATAAGTATCCCTAAAAAATCTTCTACATAATTAGTTTGTGTTCTAGACACTTTTATTTAATTAAAAACAAAAAATAATAATATTAAAAATATTTAATGCTTGCTGTTCATTGTAAGTAGACAAAACAAGTAAAGTTACGTTTTCTTCTAAAAGCATTTTAAAATTAATTAATAAAAACAAGAAAATTTTGTGCTAAAAAAACATTAATTTTTTCGTTATATTTGCAAAAAGAAAAGTTATAGTGCCTCTCTCTTAAAACAACCGATGAAAAATAATAGCATCAAATTATGTGCGTGTGACTGTGTGCGTTGCAGCTTACAAATATATCAAAATAGAAATAAAAAAAATTTACAAAAAAAGATATGAAAAAATCAAACAAAAAATAGAAATTTCGTAAACAGGTAAATAAAAATTAGTTTAAATATTATTAAAAAAAATAAATAGATAAAGTTAATAATAACAACATATTTTTTTTATTAAAAAAAAATACTTACATACATTTTTGCTGTTTTTGTTTCTTTGTAAATTAAAACTTTTTTTTTATAATTTATTTTCCCTTCTTTTAAATTTTTTTTTATTTATTTTTTCTTTTTTTATTTATTTTTATTTATTCTTTTCTTGTTTTTTTTTATTTATTTGTTTTTAACTATGCCCCAACGAAAACTCTACTCCTATTTCCCAAACATGTTTATATTTTTTATTATTTCTTTAAATTTTTTTGTTACATTTTTCTTTTTACATTTGTACAAATTGTTATAAAATGCACACTACAAAAGAAAGGGTTCAAAAATATATGTAGTTTAGCGTTATTGTTATTTGTATACCATCTAAAAACCCCTTTTTTGTTACAAATTAAAAAAAAATTGTTTTCATATTGTGTTTTTGTTAAATTTGTTTTTGAAAAAGCTGTGTTTGTTTCGATTTTGATTGCTGTTTTAAAATTGGTGTTAAAAGAAAAAGAAGTACTTTTCGTCATTTTTTAAAGTTCCAAAAAAAATGACCATTAGTAATTTTTTTGTGTCCCCCCAAAAAAATTCCGTTTTGTTTTCTCTTATCGTTTTTTTTTAGTTTAGTTAAAAAGCGATATTTTATTTTTGGTGAGAAAAAAAAACAAAAATTGTGTAAATACTGGGTGTTTCTTGAACATTTTGTTGTTATTTGTTTTGCATGTGGTTGAAATTATGCTCAATTATTTTGCGAGAAAAAAAAATAATAAAAAACTTGTATTTTGAAAAAATAAATAAAAATATAACATTAAAATTTTGCATTTGGAAAGAGAATAACTACTAACATTATCGTAATACACACACAAATAAATTTTATCCTTTTTTTTATTTTTTTGTTTTTCGTTTAATCAAAACAAAATTGAATTTTTTTATTTTATTTATGACTCAAGAATAAAAGGACTCTTACACTTTGGAATTTCATTGCTTTTTTTTACTATATTTATATTTATATGAAAAAATATATTGAACATAAAAAATTAATAATATTAAAAAAAAATCCAAGTGAAGTCACCACAATCTACCAAACAAAAGGAATAGTGACGGACAACAAGTAAGTCTCCTTCAACGAATTTCTACTTGACTGCCCCTACTCTGCATCCTTTATGGGTCGGTTGATGGGAATCGTCCTGTTTAAGCAGACATAGCCCTCCAACAAGGCTGTTCCTGGTTAGTTTTTATGGTAGCACTACCGGCACAATCCGATATAAATGAGGTCATGAGCCTTACACAAGAGAAGCCCCGATAAAGAAAATTTTGTTTTAATTTTTGTAATATTCTGGAGCTTCATGCTAATGTTCCATCCTTTATGTGCCATATATTCTCGTACTAAGCGAAATCCAAGTCTCACCTAATACTGATTTAGATCGATATCAGGTGTCTCAGTATAACTTATTGCCCAACTCCTCCAACCATAGTGGAGATCCATGTATATTAGGAATAACGTGGCCTTTCAAAAGGTATGCAATAGTTCATCTTCTTATTTTAAAAACCTTTAGACTAAAATAGCACTTAGTAGCCACGCTTTACTGTTCTCTTTTCTATGCAGAAGTCCCCAGCAAGTGTGAAATAATTTTTGAGAGTGAATTAAACGTTCACATTGTAAATTGGCTAAACTACTCAAATGGCACCAGCGTTTCTGGCCGATCTCTTTGCAAACTTCAAATAGTAAACTATCCTACCAGAGTCCCTGACGTTGCAGCTCAATGAGCCAAGGCCATAGCAGTTCTATTTCCTAATTCTTATCGAACACTGTACTCCATGGAATTAGACTCTCCTCTTGACAACTCGTACCAATACCTAGTCAGTTTCCTATAACCAGTTTTTGCCCCCCCAACTAACACAGTTCCCAACTGGTTGATGCCTATTCGTTTCTTTCAAGCCACTGACTGGGATGTGTGTTTCCCTAGTACTAACGCAAACTCAAATATATATACAGGAATGCCGCAAGCCTCATCAAACCTCTCTTATTCTGTTTTAACCTACAAAGTAAACTTACTACTAGACGCTGCACCATGACCTGAACGACATGACATACTGATAGTACAAATGGTGATTGCTAAGCTTGGTTTTTTCACACAAAAAAATATATATGCATATTTTTTTTCGAAAATTAGAATTAGTGTTGTAAATATTACAAGTTTTCTCCTATAAATATTTCTTTTTTTTGATCTTAAAAATAATTGTTTATAAAAAAAAATAATTTAACTAACCAAAATTTTTTATTTTTTCTTCATAAAAAAATATCATTTACTTTTATCGAATGATATTTTTTTTTCGTCTGCTTTCTCGTCCTGAAACAGGTCTTGATGTTGTGTTAAGAGTCGATAAGCCTGTTCTTTCATCAGCAGCTATTGTAGGTATTGCAATTGGTGGAGTATTAATACTACTGGTCATCATTGATTTCCTTTGCTGTGTTACATTACGAATGGGCGTTATTGCATCAATGTGCCGAAAAACGAAACGATCACCATCCGAAATTGATGAAGAAACAAAATTGGGCAGGTGAGATACACAGTACTTTTTTTTCTTTTTTTTAAAATATAAAATATATTTTCTTAGTTCCTTAATATATATTGGAAGTAGGGTAATATTGCACTAAAAACTATATATACTTTGTGGGTGTACTCTTAATATTAATATACATAATTGGTTTGATGTTTTGTAGAATATTTTTATTCAATTCATTTATTTTTTCAAAAATTTAACAAAAAATCCAAAAAAAATCATTGTATTCAATCACCTCACATCATCTATCACACAAAGCACTAACACCATTTTTTTTTTATTATTTAGTGCAGTATTGCAATCGACAATAAAAATAAAAATATATAAAAAAAAACCCTCCTCTACCAGTGCCCCTTAAAAAAATATTTAGTATTAAGGGGTCTTTCTGGTAACATTTTAAAAAAAAAATTTTTTTTAAACATTTTTTTTTTCATAGAAAGAAGAGAGATATCGTTTTGAAAATTTGTAGGTATGTTTATTGACAAAACAGTATTACAAAAAAGATTTTTTTTGATTTTAAAAATTTTTTTTGTTGAGCTACGGATTTTTTTAAAAAAACATCAAAAAATGACGGCGGGCATGATTTTGGGCGAATGGATGATCTGAAAAAAATAAAAAAAAGGCAAATTATTCCTTGTTGAAGTGGCTATGACATGAACCAGAATAATTTGTTTTTGTCAAAAAATAAAAAAATGGCGGCCATTTTTCGAAAAAAACAATTTTTTAGGGTGGAAAATCGGCTGAAAATCGGACAATTTTTTACCAATTAAAACGATTCTGGTTCATGCGATAGCCATAAATGTGTACAATAACATATTCAAAAATCAGAACAATTGGTCAAGTAGTTTTTCTTAAATCGTGCCCGCCACCTTAAAAAACATAGTTTCTAGATAATCGCGTTTGAAGTTTTGTTAAAAAAAATTTTAAAGAAAAACTATATACCTTTTTAATCTGCCAAGCCCGGGCCGTAAATAAGTCCTTCCTCCTGCTCATACTTCTCTTGTAGCATAAATCGAAACCTTTGCAGGGTATAATATAATACTTCATAGTATAGAGTGAATCAGATCGAAGCAGATGTTAAAAAGGGGGGGAGTCGAGATTATCGAAACACAGCCGAGCGTCGAAAATTCTTTCTCACAGCGTCTCACTGTATACGTTCAAAAATAATTTTAGAATTACGATATCGCTCTAAAACCTTTTGTATCATGTTTTTGAATATATTTATTAGCAAAATGCGTAAAAAAAAAATTTTCAATTTTTTGAAAATTTGTAACCAGAAAGACCCCTTAAGAAAACATTTTTTTATTTCACCAAATATTTCACGAATATGCGTGTTTTTTAATTTTCTATAATTTGTTGTGTTTAATAATTGATATTACAAAAAAAACAAAACTCACAACACAGTCTTTATGGCTGGCGTTTTCCGCTACCTTATTGCAGTGGTCAGCTAGTTAAGGAGCCGCCACCTTCACCATTACCATTACCGCCACCAGTTAAGCTTGGCGGATCACCAATGGCATCACCGATGTAAGGAGACAACAGAAATTTTGCACGCACTTATTCCCTTTTTTGTAGAAGATTTTTTTTTATTTTTTTTCATCATTTTCATCCTTTTTTTTAGAATTCATAATGTTTCATTGTTATTCGCATGTTTCATTATAATGTGTAGATTTTTGAAGTGCTATAGGATTGATGAATTTTATGAAAAAGAAAAACATATAATGCTAAATTTCATAACCTAACCTAAAAGGTTGTAAAAAATTTCAGATTTTCCAACTCTTGCACAACCTACATACAGCTGACCAGGAAATGACACTTGTTTGGCAAAATTTGTCAGCTATATTGGCCCGCAATTTTGAATTTATAAATTGTAATCATAGATTCGTTATTTGCTACCTTAAAAACCCCCATATACCGATTTTCATTGGAATCGGAATACAATAGGCAAATTCGTCGGCCATATTGGCGCAGCCATTTTGAATTTTTAAGCTTTGACCACAAATTCGTTACTTACTTTCATTAAAACCGGAACAAAATTAGAAAATTCAACCATATTTGGGCGGCCATTTTGAATTTCGGTCATATTTCGGCGGCCATTTTGAATTTCATTTTGATAGTTTAAAATAAAAATTCTTTGATTCTTCTTCTACGTCATGGTATGTTTCTTTTTTTGATATAAACAATAATTTTTGAGCTGCAACTCTAAACTGTATGGTATAATTTCGTTATCATCGGTTTCTTGTCATGGAAGCAAACTTACAGACGTATTTACGTCAAAAGATGTCAAAAAAATACATCAAATTTTGCGAAATCTAAAATAGAAATAAAATAAGCCCCAATAGTAAGTAACCTCAACAACTAAAATCCCATTTGAAAAAGTTATGCTGGACATAGTTTCCGATCCTGAATAAAGTATCCCACCGCTGCCACCATTTTTGAGAACAACTGTAGAATGGAAGTAGTTTAAACAAAACTTCTATCAAACTTTTTCTTTATTCAAAGAACTTCTGAACGACTTAAAAATAGGACAACGAACTGGATAAACCAGCGGCATAACGAAAACTAATTTTAAAAATCAGTTTCGTTGCTTTTGCCACCTTTGTTTCATTTAAACCGCCTCTGATTGATTTCCTAGGAGTTTTATCAGTCTCAGTAATATTTTTCTCCCAAATCAAATGTTCCTCTGTAGATCTTGTTCAAATTCAAAGCACCATAATTTTTTATTCTCATCTATCATTGTCTAAAATTGCACAATGCATGCTTCAAATTAACTAATGTTAGAGTAATAAACTTAAAAAATTCATCAATCTTTTTACCAAAATTTCAGATTAATTTTTAAAATTATCCTCCCTTAATGTTAATTTTTATATTTATAATAGAAATCATATAAAAGAATCTTAATTAATATTAAATAAAAGTTTTCTTATTTTATTTAACAGGGATGAAAAAGTACCCCTCAATACCCCAACAGGAAGTATTAAAAAGAATTCATCCGTTGAATTTGATGGAAAATTTGTACATTCTCGAAGCGGTGATATAATTGGTAAAAATTCAGCTGTATGAGCATAAGGAATTGTAAAAAAAATAAAACAGTCAACAAATAAATAAAACATAAAACAATAAAATAAATAAAAATAAAACACTAAAAGAAGAAGAAGAAAAAAATTGAGAAAAAAAAGAAATATTTTGTACTAAAAAAAAGAAGATTATTTAATAACTATTTAAGTATCCATTTTCAGGTTAGTTAAAACTTTAAATATAAAAACAAAAAACTATTTAAAAAAAAATCATTCATTCAATTAAAAGAAAAAACTGAAACCAAAAAGACGTGTATAAACAATTATTGCAGACGTTTGTAAACAATTTAAAAAAAATTGAAAAATTGATAAGAAAATCACTTTTCAGAGTCAAAATGCTTGAAACAATACAAAAAAAAACAAACAAAAAATAAAAACTAAATAATAAAATTAATTAACAAAAATGTGTCACTGTGGCTTATTAATAATATTATGTAATTTATAAATTGTGTAACTTCGTGCATATATTATTACCCCTTAAAAAAAATAAACTTATCACTCAAAAAATCCTACTTAAAAAAAAATACCAAAAAAAAAACACTTTATATCGTTTCTTGTATATCCACATTTAAATATCATTGCTAATCGTGTATGTCTGTTAAATTAACGCAATTTTTTAAAATATATATTTAAACAAAAAAAAACACTTCACATTTGCGACATTTTAATACTGCTCTTTATTTTAATTATAAAAAATTAATTTTGTTTTTTTTTAATTTTGAAATTCCATTGGTGATATTTTTTGACTGAAGTAAATTAAACGAATTTTTGAGACGCCTGACAATTAACAAAAAAATGAAACAAATAATAATATTAATAAATAACAAATTTAGTATCCTGTTTCTCCTTTTTTTTTGTTTTTATAATAAAAAGGTACACATTTCAACAAAAACATAAAAAAATAAAAATAAATAAAATAATTCGCGTTCCAACAAGGCCTTTTCCTGCTTTTTGATATATAAGTGCAATTAGAGTTAAAATAAAATAAAAAAAAAATATAACAAACAAAAGTATTCATTAAAATCACAATCACAGTCATATTTTTTAAATTTTAAAATTAATTACATACAAAATAAAAATATAGGTACATCATAAATGTTTTTAGTGATGTAATGAAGAAATAGGGAATTGCTAATTGTTTAAGTTTTTATTTAGTTAAGGATGCCATTTCTTTCATAGTCAGTCTTTTTTAATTATTGTTGTAATGGTCGCTTTCTATATCAGCTCTCGTGTATTTTTGCACATACAAGTTTTAACCAGTACGAAATATAAAGAGATTCTCAATCTCCTCCTCGCTAGAGCCTCATAATCGGACAGTGCTCCGCTGTTTCGGGAGCGAACCGACAGTGGACCATTAACTACCAGCTCTATTCTGATTAAATATGGCACTCTCTGTAGATCTGTTCGGCCTGCAGGTAAATTGCTAGCAGTGGAGGGGTTGCTAAAATTTTCCCCTAAAACCGTCTCCATCGCCAGTAGAAAGGAAGAGAGGCTGATGGGTCAATAGGATTTTGCTTTCTTCTATAATCTTCTCCACGCATTGGGAATAAAGACCACCACTCTCCAACACCACAGAATATGGATCAATTGTGATCTCACGAGTTGCGTCATCCATGGCAGAGTTCCACATTACCATGTGAAGGCTGAGTTAAACCGGAGGTCTCCTGGTATATAGTAGTATAACGAAATGCAAGTCTTCACTCTAATGAGTAGTGTTGTACCTTGGTCACTTTGTTCAAATGGCCACTGCAGAAGCGCGTATATCTTGAATGGAGTAAACCTTAGGCCATCTGATGAATTGATCGACGATCGTGAAAATGTATTCGTATCTCGCAAATTCCCACACATTTTTCTTGGCCCCTTTTTTTATGCCTGGATTCTATCAGACACCCTTCTGACTTCTGTTTCTTATTTCAAATTTCACGTACACCAACATTTTTGCCAGCTTTGCAGTTAAGTGATCTTCATTAGCGGTTTTGTTATTTTTACATTTTGTCCTTTGTCCAACTAATTACGGCCTCACTTTCGGGCCCTAAGCTACACCATATTACCAGCAAACAAAATGTCGTTTTCTTGAGTAGGACTTCTCCAGCAAAGCTGTGTTGGGTTTCCTTATGGTCCTGGTAGTACTACCAGGTGGAGAATCATCTAGAGACCATTACCAGTGCTTGATTGCCGTTCAGACAGAGCACCTTTCAAAACCATCATATTTTTTTTTAAATTTCACTCTAATGCAATCTCTCGACAATTACCCTATGTAGCGTGTAGGTAGAGTCTATGAAAACGTCTCCATAAATATGTGAAGGAACCCCAAATTCCCTTTATATTTCCCTGGTTAAAACTATCCATAAAAATCACTTTAAAATCATGACGATCAATTAGTATTTAATTGCTATATACATCATTCTCTCTATCTTGCTTAAAAAACACATTTCGTTGCATTATTTGACAAAATAAAACTACCTCTAATGCTCAAAAAAACAAAAAAAAACATTACAAACAAAACATTATTAATTAAATAATTCCTCTTTCATACTTAAAACAAAAAACTAATTATTTTAATAATTTATTAGATAATGAATAAATCAATTTACAAAAAAATAAAATTGTATAAGTAAAAAAATAATTTGTATTATGAGATGCCAAAAAAAGAAACAAAAATAAAAAAAATAAAAGTTAAAAACAATAAAAATAAAAATTCTCGTTGTAAAAAAAAAATGAACAAAAAATAAATATAAATATAAATAAATATTAAGTATTAATAATTAAGTATAAACAAGAAGAAGAAAACAAATGAGCTATTTTGTAACATGAACAATTTTTTTGGTATTATACAGAATACAAAAAGTAAAAAATAAAAACTAAAAAAAATTTAAATAAAATATAAAAAAATCAGACTCGCTTAGCTTAGGTATATTTGCGTACATATTAAATATAGCGTAAAGTCGTCACATTTATTTTTTTTGTTTTTTTTTTAAATTTCTTTTTTGTGTTTTTTATTATCACAAAAAGTTTTTTTTTATATTATATATATATATATAAATTATAGAATATTTATCATTTTTTTTTATTATTATTTTGTTTCTTCTTAATCATTGTAATATTAACTCTTAATAGTTTAGAAATTTAATTTAATTTTTTTTTAAAAAAAAATGAAAATAAGAAATGAAAATGAGAACGAGAATCAAAAAAAAACATTACAATTTTTTATTTAAGATTAAGTACTTAGTATTTTTTATGTTTTAATGTATTTTGTTTATTATTAAGTTCTCTAATAAAAAATGAAAAATAGTAATTTTTAAAATTACTAAAATGCTGAAAATTATTTTTAATGTTTTTTTTATTGTTCCTGAGTCAACTTTTTGCTTGCAACTTAAAAAGAATTTAGAAAATATGATAAAGGTTTGTATCGTAATCATTTTTATAATATGTTATTTCTAGTTCTCCTTTTATGTTCCTACCAGAAGAAAACCACAGATTTGTAACAATTGAAAATACTGATTTAAAATACTTTTCATAAAGAAGAAAAATTTTCAGTAAGAAGTATTGATACAAGCGAGAGTTAGGACAAAAACTGTCTAAAGCAAGTCCTCAATTATGGAATCAGTTTCAGTGATATAATGAAATCAAGGCTATATAATATGTAATGAAACAGGAAAATACCAGCTGAGACCAAAATAAATTGTTAAAATCATCAAAATCTTAAGCTGGAAAATTTACTAAAAAATACTGCCGTAAATCCTTTCTAGCAGAACGTAAGACAAACATTCTTTTATGTAATTGATCAGTGATCGATTATTTTTTTTTATTTTTCAAAAATTAGTATTTAATAACAAAACTGAAATCTTTCGTAAAACTTTTGTGTGCATAGATGGGCTTAGCAGAGATCCGTTAGCTACGTAATGATCTTCTGCAAGACGGTCTTTCGTATACTAATCAAGATCAGCTGAACAGGTGGCTGATCACTCAGTAGCTATTCCAACAATTTTGGAAAAGATCATCTATTGAGTACCTCGCTAAGTTACAAGTGGACACCTGAAAAAAATAACCTGCAAATTATGGATCTTGTTTTTAAAAAAGGACGATCAATTAATTCCAACATAATGGCCTCTAGAACGATTAGTAAATGGGGTCTCATTAGGGATTTACATGGTGTTATAGAGTGAATGAAGCAAACGGATTTTAAAAAATTTGAGAACTTTGTCTTTTAAGCAATAATGTGGTTTATTACAATCATATAATGTCTCCAAAAAAACTCACCACGACTCTGGCGACAGACCTCGATCGGCTTGTCCACATTTTTGGTGAGACATAAAATTCATTAATAGTTCGAATTATCTCGCCCTTCAGCTCTTGAGAGGTGGTTGGCTTATTGCCGTACACAACTCTTCCTATTTCCCGAAAAGAAAGAAGTCCAACTGTTTCAAATCACATGATCTGTGGGCGGCCAATTGAGATCACCATTTCAGGAGATAATGCGACCATCGAACTATTGTCGCAAGAAAGTCATTGTTTGGTTAGCTCTGTGGTAAGTGGCCGCTATCCTGTTGGAACCACATATTGTTCACATCCATAGCCTCGAATTCTGGCTGCAATGCGTTACCAAATCGCTATAGCGTGTGCCATTCACGGTAACAGCTTGGTCGGCTTTGAAGAAGTACGGCCCGATGCCTCCGCCGTTCCAAAAACCGCCCCAAACAGTGATTTTTGGTGGATGCATAGCCCTCTCAACAATAACTCTTAGGTTCTATCAGCCCACATGCAGCAATTCTGCTAGTTGACGAATCCATCGAAGGAAAATTGATCCTCATTACTAAAGATAATTTTCTGCATAAAGTTGATAAACACTGATGTTTGCTTACGCATCCATTCGGCGTAGTGGCGACGTTTCAATTCGTCCGTAAACTTCAGTCCTAAGTCAATTGAATCTTGTAAGTGTGCAAATTCAAGTCTTCGTCAAAATTCGATGCAAAGAGGTCCGTGAGATGTGCAGTTCTTGAGTGCGATAACGAATAGAGGTCGACGGACTCTGGGCCAATTTCGCGTATCTCTGCAATGTTTTCGATGGAACGAACTGTTTGTCACATTCACCATCAATTTCTTTGTTTGTGTCATACATGGCCCAAAAGTGCAGTAGGGTGTCAAGCCTTACTATACTTAAATCTGAAGTTTCTTTCGTGTGACTACTCCATGCCGCATAGGAAGTCTCTGGGCCTATAGACGGAGTACAATCACTTTTCTCGATCTACCTGCTCATTTCCGTCGAATCCTTCATACCCTGTTATTCATTTTAGAATAACTGTTAGTGAATACGAGGGAGATTTTAGGGAATAGATGCACAATCTTATAAGGTTTGATTTCACTGTACATGAACTAATGGCTTTTAGGGCCGCTTGAAACGCCAAACATTATATATACAGTTGTGCTTTTGTCTTTCACCTCAGAAATTCACGGACACAGCTCTTTTATATCCGTATACCTCCACTTGGAAAGCTGAAGGGCGTTTGCCTAAAGCTACTGCTAGTCATCATCTCAAACTCCATCTCCAGTTACTCTTACTTAAATTTTAGAGCCATCTATGTACCACAGTTGCCACCGTTTATGGGTTAAATACCTTAATGTGCTGCTTCTGACTGTCATTAATCGGGATCTTTTTTTTTATGTGGAAGACTAGAGCTCAGGGAAAGCCCTTTGTACTGTCGACAATCAATTTTTTTCGTATAGAGTGCAACGTCGAACAGCAAACTGTAGTCGATAGATAGTGAAGGGAAAAAGAGAAGTGAAGGAAGGAACTGCCACAACCTCCTACTCTCAAACATTTCTATCGCAAATCTGGCATCGGGGCAACGAGAATTGACAATCGAAGTTGTATAAAACCGACATAAAGTCTGTGATTCTAAACAGGGCCTCATTAGCGATCTCCAGCCTCAAACTTATTTGCCGCTGATAGCTACCTTTTCCTTTGAATCAACATGGAGAAAATGCATATTTTGATTTGCCTTTTATTATTGCCTCCCAGTTTTCAATATGTAAGTCCTGCAATTATAAAAATACCATTATATCTATTAATAACTTTACATAAATAAAACCTTGTTCCATTTTACCAAGATTTTCTAAACAAGTTTGTGATTCCTCTTCTTTCAGTCCTTTACAAACAATCTAAAATAGAAATGCTTTAATGTTATGAATTTTCAAGTTCAAGGAATGTAAGGAAAAGGACCGTTAAGAAATAGTTACTCCTTTTTTTGTATAAAACCAAAAATAATTTATTTGATAAAATCGACTATAAAAATATCTTAAAAATACCATCATGCACACCCACGCCGCTGCAGCACCATTTAGACTTCAATTCCATCGTCAGACTTCTTTCCCTTCTTAAGAAGTTTATCCTCCTCCACCATATTCGGTTTCTCTGTCCTTGTATGCCACACAAGGACCTCTCGACATAGATTCGCCAACGGCTGCAGTTTATCAACAGTTGTCAAGTGTCTCAGGATTTCACTCTCTTGGTATCCTCTTTGAACCTCATAAGAAAATACCGCTTCGGGTCGCTGTAACAAAAGATCCGTGCTAATAGCAAACCCAGCCATATCCAAAGGAAAAGGTCGTTCTGGTCGCCATGCAGAATTAAATCCTGTGACCTTATTGTCGCTACTTAAAAGGGGTTTCTCGACTTTAAGTCCACCCACAAGTCCCACCGGCCATACGCCAACTCGTTCAGGCTCTATCAAGGACATTTGCTCAAATAATTTTATGCTGTACGTGTTGTCATCGTCCATGAAGTAAACTATGCTATGTTCGTCCTTTTTAGCATTAGCCCGGATCCACTCCAGAGCTTTATTGCGCTGTTCGACTCCACGCGGCTTTATCCATTTCGGGTCCTTACTCTTAAGCTTAAAGTTCTTCGGGGTTTTTGCATACAATAAAGTCGACCTCTCAACCAGCTCATGCTGTGCAATCAAATTCTTCAGCAAATTCGAGGTGCCGTCAGCATCTTCGACTATCACCCAATGCACATTCGGAGACAGAATTATGACATGAGACAACCTGTGTGTGGAGTTTTTTTTTGTTTACAAATTTATTTTCGTCAGTAAATTAAAATTAGAATTTTTACGTAAAATTCGACTCACCTTGTCAATTCAGCCTTTTGCACCGGTCGAGCGTAGGTGGGCGTAACTGCAAAAATCGTTGGTAATTGCGTTCCGTAAATATAATTCTGTAAATGCCTTGGGACTGGACAATTCTTGGATTCCCGGGCGATGACGAGTAGCATAAGGCAAAGTATTACGACGGCGACGACCGTTTTTCGAGATCTTCCACGTAATTCCGACATGGCGACTAATTCGGATTAAGATATTATATTTGGAGATAAGCGTTTATCACAAAATACACGATAAAATTGGCATATTTATTTCACTTGGCCTAATGACTTTGCCTGGAGGAGATTGGTATCAAATCTACTGTCAATTTTTCGGAGTTGGACAGCAGCATCTGGTGGTCGATACTGGCAACTGCTGTTTTCGGAAATGGTAGTGCCATGTTAATGAAAGATTAATGCTTGAAAGTGTAATTTAAATTTAATAAAAAAATCCCATGCGATTAAAAACATATAACGATAACAATGCTATTGATCTACACGCAAATTGACCAGCAGTAAACCACCAAATATTTCAATTACATTCCTAAAAAGCTTTGCCAGAAATTAATCATGAGAAGAAACAATTTTATTCGGAAACAACTTGTGAAAAAGCTTTCATTGTCCGAATTCGAACTCTGGTGAAAACAAGAGCAACAACAAGTTGTTTTCGAACGTCATTCGAGAGTGCAGTTATCATAAGCGAACACGTAAAATTTGCATCGAATGTTTTTAATTATTTTATTTAAATTTGCACGAGTTTTATGTGGAAAATAATTAAATTTATGCGTTTTAAAGGTATAAATCTTTTATAATTTACATTTATTTGCATTTTTTTATTGCATTTAATCACAGAAAAATATTTTGATTAATTTTGAAAGATGGCTGCAAGTGCTCCCGTTAAAATTTTTGAAAAGGAGGAGTTGAATTTGAGGACAACCTTTTGAAATATATGGATATAATACAATAGAATAGATATGTGACGGAATTCACGATTTTCTCGGTAGTACAACTACTATAAAAGGAGGTGCGAAGAAGGATATTTTTTAAATAGTTGTTGCTAGTTTTTTAAATAGTTGTTAGTTTATGTGTTATTTATTGATATCTCTTATTGTTGTTATATGTTTGCAGTTGAACCTCATCCTAGCGCTTGCTTGTGCTGAGTTGGTACATTTTTGTTGGCCCAGCTGAGAAGTGAGCCTTCTGTGTTAGAAGGGTTAACTCTATTATAAAAATGCTGGAAGTGCTTACAAAGTGAGGACATTGAAACAACTATCTACATAGAAAACATTAAATTTGTAGTTCTCGACGGTATTGAAACCTGACTCATAAACCAGACGGATATAAACAAAATACATTGCGAGATAGGTCACGTCGCTTCTCATCATCGCTTCTCAGATTGATGAAATGAATGGTGAATCGATTATTATAATAGATGTAAAATGCTGTTCTCAAGGTGGCGTCCTATCACCTCTCCTATGGTCAATCGTAATCAACGAACTTCTCAACGACATGAATAACCGCGGCTACAAGGTACAGGCCTCATAACGATGAGCGGTGGTTAAGATGCCATCATCTCGGACCTTATGCAAATTGCTCTACAATATCTGCATATTTGTCGGCGCAGCTCTCTAGATGGTATAAAAATTAATTTCTCAAAGACATCTAGGCATAATCCTGGATCAAAGCTCTCCTGTAAACCCCAGATTGGGAGATTAACTGCCAAGGCAAATGCATGTCGTTGTCAATTTGTAGGCAAAACCAGGTGCTTTAAACTGAGGTTAATTTTTTGGCTATACACGGGGTCATAAAACCCACGATGGGTCAAGATGCATGCATGGTGGATCAAGACCAAACAAAAGGGTGCCGTGATTACGCTGGAGCTAAAAGCACCTGTCTGACTGCGGCTATGGAACCCCAACGGAACCTCCCTTCGCTCACTCTAGTAGTGAGGGAAGCTCTGGCGGGGGTGTTTCATATGCGAGGCTCTTATCCTGTAACAGAATACGTTGTGGATCACCTATCGATTCTCAACATAACTGGGTTCGACAGCTATCGGAAGTCTAACTTCATTAGCTAGAGCATCTCGTTTAAGCGCCCATATACTATATAGGAGCACTAAAGGTAACGCGGCATGCGTGAAAGCGAAGATCATTTCCGTAGTGGAATGCAAGTAATTTGGGGCGAGTCTACTAAGGGTCGATGGATCGTGGCTCGTACCAAATGTGTAGAAATGAATTAAAACGGACAAGGGCGAGGTGAATTATCAAGGCTTTAAATAACCACTTTAGCTATCGGTTTGATGATATTCGTTTTGTCAGACAAGTTCCAGAATCCATTGAATTATCCTATTCTCTTCTATCCTCCAAATTAAGATTAATACTGGACATTGCACAATAACCTGAACGATATATCGACTTGAGAGTACAAAGGATGACTCCTAAGCTTATGTAAGCTGTCATATAAAAAAAGCCTACAAAGATTCACTTATATTTTTTGAGTTTTTAACTTAATTTTTTTTAAAAATAGATTTATAGCATACATTTTTCTTACTATACGACTAGACATATCCAGAAGTACACAAAAATCTTTTTGTAAAGATTTACCAGTTTAAGATAATTCAAATGAAAATCCCCTTCTTGAAAACTTATCGAAACCATAACCCAATGAGCTGAAACTTCTGTATAACCAAAAGTTCAATTTAATTCGTTAAGAAAACTTCTCATCTTGTCAAGCACTTTAAAAGTTCTCAAGTCATAGCAAAAATTTCACCGAAAGGAAATAAAGTTGAAAGTAAGAAATTCATCTCTAGATGATCCTAGCCGTAAGGGACTGCAGCAACAGGACGAAAAATCATCAAAGCAACGAGGTCAACAATCCTCCCCTAGCGCCGTCAGAGCCATTGGCTTTCTGCCCCATCACTCTTTCCCTCTCTTGCTCTCTGCCATTTTTCTGTTAATCTTCTAAACCCCCCCCCCCAACAAGCTGAACTAAACAACTCGAAAGAAAGTCCTTAAGTCCTTTTTTCAAAAAAAAAAAAAAGCGAACATTTTCTGGGAAATCTCTTGTTTCTCTGCATGCAACCGCTTAAGAGGACTGTCGACAAGGATGCTTGCCATTCAGCAATGGTGAAGTTGCCTTCAAACTTTTTCGTGTGCCTTTGCCAGAGAAATGGCAAACTCCCTGCTAATGTCACATTAACTTGTTGCATCCTCGAGGGAAATAGTTTTCACGAGGTGGAAAAGGGAGTAAAAGGGTCCTTTGAGAGTGTTGTTCTCTCTTCAGTTCAGTTTTATGTTGGATGTGTGTGCTTACACGCTGTTCGTATGTGTATTTCTAGCTGCAACGTAGCGAATTCTTGGATTTTGGGAAGAATGTGGAGAGATACTAGGATTTGTTCGCAATGTAGAATGAATGGATGTGGTGGATCCGTCTGGTAGTAAAGTATACGTCGTGGTGGTGCGCTGTGAGGACTAGGGTACTTCGGTTTCGTATGAAAATTTTATTAAATCATGCATTTAGCCAGGGAAGAATATGACTTCTATTATGTCTCTATCTCATTGGCGGTTGGAAGGTACGTATACTTTACATTATTCATAAATAGAAGTTCTTCTACTTTGGACCAGAGCAATAGTTATAGCGAACAGGGATGGTAATATGTCTCTGAATTTATCATTTTTATAGTTTGAATTCTGTTTGTTTTTAATTTTTTTAGGGGTTTGGGTGAAAGAATCGAAGGGATTGAAAAAGGAATTCTTTTCTTTTTTTCGGTCTTCGTCGAACGATGTATATAAAATCTGTTTTGAGCTCCAAAAAAAACTAAAGTTAAGCTAAGTCTAGGTAAGTTAGAGTTCGTTCTTATTTTGGATTTAGATGTTCGTTCTATACACTTATAGTCCGGGGAAATTAGCATTTAAAGGAGACAAAATTCGGAAATGGCTGAAAATTGGTCCACAGCTTCCTTGTGACATTTTAAGAAAACAATTTCGGAATCACAAAAAAAACAAAATGGCCGCCGGAAATATAGCGGTTTTCTGGTGTTTTGCTTGTATCTCGGTTTCTATAGGTCGTACAACCCCGTACAAAGGCCCTAAATGTTGACAATGAAATTCTCTACAACTTTAGTTCTTACAAAGATGTTGACCCGATTAACCCTTTCAAAGTTATTCAAGGTCAAAGTTTCCAAAAATCACTTTTTGGCGAAAACATCACTCAAAAACTGGTTTTTCGAAAAAACTTTTTGATCAGTCAATACGAAACGTTATTGCGTACAAAAAAGCTTTCTGTCATTTTTTCGAAAAGTTAACCCTTTCGAAGTTATTCAAGGTCAAATTTTCCAAAAATCACTTTTCGGCCAAAAAATCACTAACTATTGATTTTTGCAAAATTTTTCGAAAAGTTTTCGAAAAATTGGCAAGAGTCTCATTAGGGTAGGCAATAATCTTTTGTATAAATAGAACAAAAAAAATAATGTCAATAATCAGTTTCTGAGTCATTTTTTGACCAAAAACTGATTTTTTGAATCTTTGACCTTGAATAACTCGAAAGGGTTAAGTTTTCGAAAAAATGACAAGAGGCTTTTTTGTAGGTAATAACGTTTCGTATTGACTGATCAAAAAATTTTTTCAAAAAAACCAGTTTTTGAGTGATGCTTTCCCCAAAAAGTGATTTTTGGAAACTTTGACCTTGATTAACTTTGAAAGGGTTAATCGGGTCAACATCTTTGTAAGAACTAAAGTTGTAGAGAATTTCATTGTTAACATTTAGCGTCTTTGTACGGGGTTGTACGACCTATAGAAACCGAGATACAAGCAAAACACCGGAAAACCGCTATATTTCCGGCGGCCATTTCGTTTTTTTGTGATTCCGAAATTGTTTTCTTAAAAAATCACAAGGAAGCTGTGGACCAATTTTCAGCCATTTCCGAATTTTGTCTCCCTTCGTGCGTTTATTTTGCTAATTTCCCCGGACTATTAAGCATGTACGAGTATCAATCAATGCCAACATTAATCAAGAGTTGAACCTGCACATCCTCTGTAAATATACTTGTATATAATAGACTTGACCATAATATTCATTTCGGTAACAATTAACATAATCTATTTAACATTTCCAAGAAAAAAAAACAGCATCGTCTGAAGTTGAACTTGGAAACACCTGTAAAGGTATTCGTCTCTAAACATTTCCATAGAGAGAAAACCAACAGTCTAGAAATTTCATGAATTAAAGGCATTGTCTATCACTTTATAATTTACCAAAATTTTGCCAACCTCAAATACAGAAGACCTTAATTATAATTTTAGCATTGAGTCGAAGGTGTATCATGAATTCATCGAAGCATAATTCTCCTCTGTGTATTTCTTGTGTCCATAGAAATGTAAATTATTTCTCGAGTGCTTATGATGCTTCTTTATTACTGTAGATATATTTATATAAAGATAGATAGAGATAAAGTATAGTATAAGGAGGAGGAGGACCAGTGGAGTCTTCTTGATGATATCCTAATTTTCTCAAGCAACAAACCAGCCCACCTTGAAACATTTATATTTGGTTTCACAAAGCGTTGCGGAGGTTCTCTTATATTTTATTTTATTTTATTTTATTTAAACAATTCGTATTTTATTTTTGCTGTTTGCCCCATTGTATGGCGGCTTTCATTCATTTTACTTAATACCTGGATGAAATTTGCTGAAGGCGACAGGTAGGAATGGGGCACAGGTGATTCGAGGCTTGGGGGAGGATATTAAATAATAAAATCTCTCGAACACATGGACTAAGAGGAATTTCTTGTCGTTTTTTTGAGATATTTGTCAAGACATATCAAAATATCAACACAAAAAAAAACAGACGAAAGTAATTAAAAACCAGGGTCAAAAATTTGAAATGTTCATTTTTTTCATTATATAAATTAAAATTAATTTTTATGTTTTTTTTTCTCGTATATTCACATAAATTTATAAGAAACACAAAAAGTGCTCTACAATAAAGACATCAGGTAGGAATTTCATTAATAAATAAAATACCACGAATTTGATTGAACTTTTATATTTTTTTTTTATTTGTACAATTTTAAAATGAAATTTCATAAAATCAATACCAATGAGAAAATCTGCGGGTAAACTGTTGATTGATCATTTCTCACTCTATAGTTGATGTAATTCAATGGAAATCTAATTATAATTAATTTCCATTGAGTATTTGATTATTGAAATCAATTGATTTCAGCTCAATTAATGTTTCCTATCATTTAACCGCAAACCTGTTTGGCACGTGTAAACTCTGTATGGATTTTATATTAATTAATATGAATTTACATTAAGCATTGGTTGAGAAAGGATATCAAAGGGAATTTAATTGAAAATATTTTTTTTTGATTTTAATAAATTTTGTGTTTTCATATGTAGTAATGAATTTCTTGGTGTTTTTTTTTTTACTACTAGAAAGATGACTGGCTCTCAGAAACCTGTATCCCAACACAGAACCGGCGCTTTTTTTTTGCGCCCGATGTGGTATGCCATATTGCGTCATCAGCTGTTCATATTTTGATTGCAGTGAAGGGAATGGGAAAAAGACACAAACAATCTGTGGAGGTAATAAAAATAAATCCCTTTATCAAAATGGCGACACGGGCACACTTTTTTTTCCAAAGTTAAAATTTTTTTCAAAATCTTAATTTCTGAAATTGCGCCCCCTTTAAATTGCGCCCGGTGCAAGTGCACCATTTACACCTATGGAAGCGACGCCCCTGGCCTCACACAATTGAGTGGATAAATGCCATGCCTGTAGGTCGTGACATTTCTTCTACCCTGGGTGTCTTCACTATTAGGGTCAAGGCTTTCAAGAAATCCCTTCACTGGTGGAGTTCTGTCCTCGTTACTGGTTGTGAATGAACTTTTGGATATATTACACGAATCTGGTTTCGATATTATCGGCTATGCAGATAAGTCTCGACGTAGTCTAACGTGATCATTACATAGGTCATGAGAATAGCACTCCAAGAAGTTCAAAGATGATGGGCCTATCAATCAATACATGGGTCCTGGTTATTTTTTCCAAATGTTAATCAGATCCTATTTGAATCCACGGTAGGACAGTTGAGTACTCAGACTAAAGGTACGTTTCCACTTATACACTTAAGTGTATACATTTGCGAATGGAAGTGTAAAACGTTTCCTGGTCACAGGTGATCATTTGTTACCGCCATTTATTCGAACAAAATCAAACAAAGAAATTACACAGACAGGCTTTCACATAAATGGTTAAACCTATTTACATTACTCGAAGAAAGAGTATAGAAACTTCGGAACTCCTCTCGCCAGGGATGACAGCGGGGGTTTTCCCTGCAAATTTTAGTGTGACAAAATTCTGAATGGTTTTTTAAAGGCTTCAAAATTTTAGGGGTGATTTCAGGAGCATTGTTAAATTCATTGGCATAATCTACACTCGCTCCACTCGCAAAGTGAACAAAAGTGTTTTGTTCACTAAAATAAGTGGATACACTTGTAAAGTGGAACTACACTTTTCAATTTAACGCGTTTACACAACTCCATTTACGTAGACTTAAAAGTGTATATACACTCGAGTGTAGCTGGTGGAACTTGTGTTTATACGTATACATTTTACATTTTGCGAGTGGAACTTTACACTTCCACTCAAAAATGCATAAGTGGAAACGTACCTTAAGTCAAATATGTGTGAGTAATGTTGGATAAGAGCCTGAACAATAGTAAAGCCACAGGTGGTGTGTGACACTGTAAAAGGCTTTTGGGTAAATCATTCACTCATCACAACTCATCGTTCTTGGGTGTTAAAAAAAATCTACTGGTTTACCGACGGATGAAAGATGGAAAATAGTAAAGGGGTGCTGTCGTAGGACAATTTTGAAGACAATCAAACTGCCAAAAGGCACTCTCGTCGTGGAAGTTTTCCTCCAAAATAGTTCCAGGATGCTTTGACGTGGTTCAGACCCTGGCCAGGAAAAATAGTGTCTGGCTTTGCTGGGTGCAGGGGCACGAGGGTATGGAGGCAGTGAGGGAGGGGTCGAAGATATTCGTTAGGGGATTCGAAACTTTCTATGATGGGTCTAAAACAGAGTCAGGTTTAGGTACTAGAGTTTTCTCCAGCTTGCGCTACATCTATAAAGATACTACAGCAAAGTGCTGCTCAGGCAGAACTTTGGGCGATCTTCAACAGCCTATTTAGGCATAGAGTCTCAGCCAAGGCCAAGAGACATGGTATTTCCCTAATAGAAGTTCCGGAAAAAACATAGTCTGGAGAGGTTAAAATCAGTGACGGGGGTGTGATGTTAATGTTTTTCTTAGATTGGCGTTAGTGGCCCCAGACTCCTTCACCAGATAAGTCACAGGAAAGCTTTAGTATCCAGCGCTGGGGCGTCTATCATTGCTCCTAGCCGTTGTCGTGTATGGTACCAAGAGTCATTATATCCATACGTGTAACCTTGCAAGGTCAAAAGGACATCTGGAGGCGGTGAGAGTGTGCCCAGCAAGTTAGCCTTCTGTTACCGGGAAAACTTTGCAATGGAGATAGTAGGGCATTAATTTCTATGGAATTGTCGCTATGGTAATAGTACTGCTAAAATTTAGCCAACGCTGCAATATTCTTACGATGGCTTAATGTGTTTAAGGAGGTCCAGTTTAAGAGGGCGAGTTTGCACCTTATCTAGCCATGACAGACTGTTTGAGAGCCCAGGCCAAGCTTTATATCCAAGGCGAGCTCGAATGTTGGATTTGTAAATTACAGTCCAAGCCGCACTTTGGCATCTCAGGCACTTTGATAGGGATTTGAAATATGTTAGGGATTTGTTTGCATTTCCTCGCCCTTTTTCCTCCCCCGTCGGCCCCTTTGCATGGGCCTTTGTCCAGATTCAGGCTGATATCCTTAATCGGTCTGGGATTTGCTAGGCATGTTGGTAAATATTTTTATTTATTTATTTATTTATTATTAATTAAATACATGCGGTAATTACACAATACTTCGCCTTTTAGAGTAACAAAAAAATATATATATATATAAAAACCGGAATCTTAATAAGTAGCTTAAAGTAACCTTAACTAAATAATATAAGTAGGTATTGCGTCGGTTTAGATTGTTAACCAAACTGACAGAGGGGCCATTGCGACCAATCAACAGGGGAAAATAGTATTGTCAAATAAATTATATGTGGTCATCAACATTCAATAGTATCATCTAATAATTCGACATTATCCTGGGACTCAAGCATGGAAATCCCATCTCAAACACCAATAAGCACTGCTTGGCTACTAGTAAAGGCTGAAGTCACAAAACATTGTTTGGACTTCTGACATTGTTTACTGCAATGAAAGACAGTCTCCTCTGAAGCGAAGAACTATTTGGCATTTTTTTTGAGGGACGTGAAATGTATAGGTGACAGGTGGTGGTCACAGGTATGAGTCGTAACAGATTTGACTTTCTGTCCAGATGTGTCCAGATAGATGATAAAATATCGCGCTCATCTTTTGGAGTTGAAAACCTACTTGCCCCTGACCTTAAGCGCTCTTCTCATTCAATTACACCGAAATGTTGTACCCAAAATTAATTCGTACGATGCTTTCTTGGTCTCAGGCTTATAAAATTAAAAACAATCCCACTGCAATCTTTTTATATCTCTTAATCCCAACACAACTGTTTCCCCATCTCCCAGTGACACTCCATTTTAGTCCTTTAAGCATTTCCCAAGTTTATACAAGACCAAGTAATTCCATTTTAGCATATACATTCCTTTCTCTTCCGCCAAAAAACAGCGCCGCATCCATCCGCACCTTTGGAAGGCAACAACAAGATGAAGAATCACCAAGTCATTAATTCTCTTCCGCATTTCATTTATTTCATTTCCCCGGTTATCGCGATGGATTAAGCACTTCCTACCCCGGATAGCAGCATTTCCGCAGCCAGCGCAAACCCCTATACACCACCAGCCATAATCCTTAGGGTCCTGGCTTAAGCTCGCCTTATTCCTTGGCTGGCTTACCAGCAGATCACAATTTTATTTATCGTCCTTGGCGACAGCGTGATCGTGGCAGCAGCATCAAAAACCTGGCGCGGTAGAGAGCACCTTTATTAATTTCAAGAAATGTGAAAGAAGGTGGGCGGAGGAAGTTTCTTTTTTCTTTTTTTACCTGGAAATGCGCGTCATTTAATTAGGAGCATCAACATTGAGTTGTGAGTTGAACCACCAAAGTTCCTGTTTGTGCCGGAGTTTTGGTATCATTTGCTAATTAATGTGAAAACAGTTTCTCTGGCCCGCCCTTTTCCCCGTCGCGTCCGCCCCTTCCTAGTTTATTGTGGGGAAAATTTTCACCAACATCACGATTGTGCTTGTGCTTTGGTCATTTACCTCGTTACAGGACTTTTCTGTCAGGATGTCGCGGAGTGAGTCCAATTCACAGGATATTATTAAGTTGATTAATTGGTTCAGACGATGAAAGAGAGTTTTCCTTGCTGCCTTGGCGCTGCTGCTGTGCCGTCAGGGAATTCTCTTCATCTATATATATTCACATACATATATTTTTTTCACTGTATATAGATGTAGAAATTTCAGGGTAATTAGTTTAGATGATGGCCAGAGGTTGGTCCCAGAAATTTTCCTTTTATCTTAGTTTTCGGATTTCTGTGCCTGTTATGTCCAGGACGATTCCTTGGGTATTTTTGGGGCCATGGCTTGATTGATTAATCCTAGGTGCGGGGGTCTCGTATCGGCACAAATTGCTTCGCCAGGAGACCCATTTGCCAAAATTCTATTGACACTCTCGTGTTGATTTATCAGTATAGCGCAAAGGTCAAGGGTTATATGAAATGATGAAATGCTTGTAGTGGTGGTGATAATGAACAATGCGACGAATCCATTATCGAATCAGAAAATATATAATTAGGAAATTGACAGGCAGAGTCTTATCGAAGGGAAAAAAATCAATCAATTGAAACGTGCTGTTCGTAGATTCAAAGCCTTTTTTTTCTAGTTAGTTGAAAAGGATAATGGGAAAAATTGTAGCCATCCTTAATAGAAAACTAGTTGGGACGTGGCTTTTGACCCTTTCGGTCCACAAGATTAACTTCCCAGTATTCGTTCAAACAAAAAAACGACTCGAACGATTTTTATGAAAATCTTTTCAGATCATACTTCCTTGAACACGCTTCGAACGTCACCTGAACGAAGTCGATATCTTTTTCGGTTCGCGCGAAATCGTGCAGGAAAAAATGACATACGTACGCACACACACACATATATTTCTTCTCAAATTTTTGCTTAAAATGCTATTGGGACCTTGAAACGTGTAAATACATTGAAAATTTCGAATCCGATTTTCGGACCGATTACAATAACTTCCTACTGGGAAGTTAAAAAAAATTCCTTGTAGAGGAGTAAAAAGTCTGCTCGATATAAGTTAAGAAAAATGGAATGACAAAGGAACATGCCACAGTATGGATTCGAACCACAAACCTCTGGAATGGTAGTCGGCTGTCTTCACTCCTTGGCTACTAAGGTCGACGAGGAGAAGTTGTAGTGCACTGCCCACTGAAAGGGATTGGTTTTTCGAGCCTCCGTGAAGTGTTACGACCAATCCCCGGGAATCACCACTCAGACGGTAACGCCAGATTCCTACTGACTATACCCACCAAAAATTTTAATAATGCTTGGGTCCTAACTAGCAAAAGCCGTTAATACATTACTTCGGCCTGACGCCATCAATGTGACCCTTGGAAGGATCCTTCAAAAGGGTTCTCACCAGAGCCGGAACAGTGCGGCAGACGGATCAGCTGCCTTCCGTCTGTGCTTTGTTTGTGAGAAAGATGGCTTCGGCGAAGCTCGCTACACAATTCACTGTTACATAAGTACTAGTGGGTGCGTCGGAAAGTGAGTCCTGCCTAACCGTTCTGTTGGTCTCTAAACCTGCCTAAAAACTTCCTTCTTATCTTCCAATCTCCCGCGTGACCAGCCATCTCTTCTGGCATTTCATTTTATTTCTCTCTTGTATGTATCTTTGAGCTTCGTACTTGAGCTCGTGAGCTTCACCATCCGATCCAGGATGTTCTCCTCGTTTTTTTCCAGCAGAGCTCTGTGCTGTGCAAACCTCGGGCATTTGAATAGGACAAGATCCACATCTCCTTTATCCTCCGGACCATAAAAGTAGATCGTTCTACCCGAAGCGATGATGATAATTCACTTCCCTATATTCCCTCATTAGCAAAAAACCCGCGTGCGTTGCAACGCCTTTATATAAAAAAAAGTTTATGTGTGCACTGTCCGCGGTAGGAAAAAAGTGAAAGAAACAACAAATCTGGAAAAAATGATTTTGGATACCTTTTATATGGTTAATTTCTATTGACAGCTTTTTTGACAGCTGTCATTAGTCAAGACCGGTTTTTGACATGATATTCGTATTACTCGATCGCGTGGAAACTTCAAGGCAATAGGGGAAATGGCCAAGATATACTATGTTCAATGTTCTTCCATCTGGACCTAGGATGTGAAGATTTTCAGATTTCCCAACTCTTGAACAACCTACAGCTGACAGGGAAATGACATTTATTTGGTAAAATTCGTCCGCCAAATTCGCCCCGAAATTTTAAATTTATGAGTTTTGATCATAAATTCGTTATTTGCAACCTTAAAGACTCCTAGATATCCACTTTCATTGGAATCCGAATACCATTGGAAAATTTCGTCCGCCATATTGGCGCGGCCATTTTGAATTTATAAGTTCTGTTCATAAATTCGATATTTGCTACCTTAAAAAACCCCAGATACCGATTTTCATTGTATTCGGAACGCCAATAGCTAATTCGTCCGCCATATTGACGCGGCCATTTTGAATTTATAAGTTCTGATCAAACATTCGTTATTTACTATCTTTAAAGCTCCCAGATACCGATTTTCATGGAAATCGGAACACAATTGGCAAATTTGGGTGGCCATTTTGAATTTCGGTCATTTTGTGGCGGCCATTTTAATTTCGAAAATCGGGCTTCGAGGTGCATCATGGAGACCCCCACGGATCTTCGTGCAAAATTTCGAAGCTCTACGATCACTGGTGCGCCCGCTATAGCGCACACATCGCACACACATACAGAAACTTTCTTTTATTAATATAGATAGATAACCCATAATCGGCCCTTTGTAAACTCATCTGACCTTCTCTACCATCGTGGGATTGACTGGTCACGTGCCAGAGTTTATCCTGATGACTGATCCTCAATTTTTTGTCTGCTCTCTACAATTCGGTGGTTGAGGTCCTGAAAGCTGTTTGAATATTTTCTAGTTGTAGGCCCGTAGGCTCCTTGACATGTTATGGGACTGGTGTTGGATGGCGCTGTTTGATGTAGTGCCTGCAGTACGGCTCCTGTCGCCCATATTCTCGCTGCTTTGTCCTCCCCTGTCGGCCCCTGTCCATATTGGCCTTTGTCCAGAATCAGGCTGATATCCTTTATCAGTCCAGGATTTTCTAGGCATTTTGATTAATATATGTAAGTAGGTATTGCGGCGGTTTAGCTTGTTAACCAAACTGACAGTGGGGTTAATAAGACCAATCAACAGGCGAACACAGTTTTGTCACATAAATAGTTTTCTTGTTCTTTTTAAAAATTTTGTCATTTTGATTTTGATAAACGACGTGACAGAGTGACAGATTTTAGGCGTAGGGTTTTTTTATTATATCATAATTGACACGGTGTCTGTACGGGTAATTATGCAAATCAGGTTCTGTGGTGCGTGACAAGGTAATGTTGTGAAATTTTAGGAAGAAGGTGTAATTAGCTGCTGAGTGTAATTAGAGAGTAGAGTGAATGACCTTTGATGAATTTTATTGTATGATGATTTGAGAGGTGTTTTGTTTTCTAGTTATGTATTCTCTCATATAAAAGTCAATTGTTTTCTGCATAGTCTTTAGACGAAAGGAGGTGTGACTGACTGATGAGTCTAAATGATTAAGGAAAATCCTGTATTCTAGAGTATTTTTGCTTAATGTCCAAATCCGTTGGTAAGTCTGATTTTCGACTTGATTTAGAACAAAATTTAATACAAAATTTTCATATATTAAAAAATGTTGTACATAAAGCGTAAAAATAACTGCTAATCACATTTCCTTGCTTGTAATATTATTTCTTCACGATCGTTTATTTATCGTACCTTCAAGATATTTATCTCATGAATAATAAATGCAAATAAATCTTCAAAGTATTTTCACATTTCCTTTTGTTCATCGTACATATACTAAAACTGAAAACCTATCAACATTTCCCACCATTTCCATCACCTTCAATATACAAAACCATGTCCTATCCAAAAAAGCAAAGGTTAAAGAAAACCTTTTTAGACCTTAATCATCTTATTTTGGGATGTGGGATATAGATCGAAGCGAAATTCGCCAATGCTCTGTCTGTGTTTTCACCGCGAAACATTGATCCTGAGGGGTTTTTCCTGTTCATTTCATCCCCATGTTTTATATATATAAATTTTTTTCCCCGGGTTTTTGGAAAAATAAAAATTGGCATTTTGATTGACATATTTCGTAGGGAAAATATTGCAGGAACACCAAAAAAAAAACACACAAAAAAAAAAGAATGCAGGAAAAAAATCTCACATTTTCTGTGGTAGGTTGGCTTTTATCAGTAAATTGCTACGTTCCCAATATATATGAGAGCATGTCACAAGGATAAGGTATATTCAGTTTGGCGGATCTAACGCTTTTTTTTCGGCCATGATTGAAAATTCCATGCAAAATGCCGTTGTGGAGAAAGCGCGGGGAGAAATTATTGCTTTCTATATAACAAAAAAAAAATATAAATACAGGTACGCCGCATCCAGAACATTTTCCACGTGTGCAGGTGAGCATGAGTGTAATATTTTTCGTTCGAATTTAATTAACACGATAATTCCGCATTTTAGTCCCTTTGTTGCTGGGAAATAATAATTAAAAAATTAATTGTAATTTTGTGTGTGAGGATGAAAGGTTGATGCTGCTAGCTTATTATATGGTTTCATGTTTATGCAAAAACAATTTTTTTAATATAGGGAGAAGTATTATTATATCAACAGGAACTCGAGGTTATTTCAGTTCATGTAGGATTTTCATTTGTGGTTTAATAAAATCATTTATAATAAAGCATGTAATTTATATTAAAATATTGGCATTTTGATAACAGTAGTGGGAAGCCCTTCCACAGAATTGAAAACAAAATATTGCAGGTAATGAGTCTGACTTTACTACTAGTATCTTACGTTTCTACCTTCAGGAAAAGCGAAACAGTTCACTGGGACCTCCAGGGTTAAGTCCAACCAACAGAAACGTTCTATGCGCGAATCGAACCACAGACCTTTGGATTGGCAGTCCTTAATTCCTAGGCTACCGAGACTGAAGACTATGGTGAAATCTTACGCAGTCCGAGTTTTCGAATTCCTACAACGTTCAAGAGTTCATCGCCATTTCCTTCAACACCTCCCTGACTACTCCTAACATGAAACCTATTCAACCCTTCTTACCTAGTATGATACTATAACAATATCTACGACATGACAAAATATTAGAACGAAGAGTAACTGTTCGAAAGCTTTGTTCTATTACATAAAAGAAAAAATATGGGTTCCTGTAAAGACCGTATATGGGCGAAGTTTTTACGTTGTAACGTCTTTTTGTGTGTTATAAGTTTTTTGGAATAAAGGTTAAAGGATTAAATGAAGATTACACTTTTAAATTCATATAAATTCAATTCTTCATTTTTAAAGAAAACATTTATTGAAATTAGAGGTTAGAATTCCTTCTGAGCAGATTTAAAATTTAATTATTTAATTTTGTTTACCACAATCTGTCACAAACCAAGCAAGCGTGGCCAAAATCGTTGTCCAGGAAAGTCAATTTGAATCTGTTTATTGACGAAGCCCATTTCTTATACCACGTAGATTGTATCTGTTGCACTGCCGTTTGGTTTGATGAAGTACTCGGTTGTAGAGCAGCTTGAACTGATGCAGGTCTACGCTGTCGTCCACCATTTTGAATTTTCAAATTTTAACCACAAATTTGTCATTTGGAACCCTTAAAGCCCCCGATACTGATTTTCAGTCCAATCGGAACACAATTGCCAAAATTAGTCCGCCATTTTGAATTTTCAAATTTTAACCACAAATTCATCATTTGGAACCCTTAAAGCCCGCGATACTGATTTTTAGTCCAATCGGAACACAATTGCCAAAATTAGTCCGCCATTTTGAATTTTCAAATTTTAACCACAAGTTCGTCATTTGGAACCCTTAAAGCCCCCGATACTGATTTTTAGTCCAATCGGAACACAATTGCCAAAATTAGTCCGCCATTTTGAATTTTCAAATTTTAACCACAAATTCGTCATTTGGAACCCTTAAAGCCCCCGATACTGATTTTTAGTCCAATCGGAACACAATTGCCAAAATTAGTCCGCCATTTTGAATTTTCAAATTTTAACCACAAATTCGTCATTTGGAACCCTTAAAGCCCCCGATACTGATTTTCAGTCCAATCGGAACACAATTGCCAAAATTAGTCCGCCATTTTGAATTTTCAAATTTTAACCACAAATTCGTCATTTGGAGCCCTTAAAGCCTCACCCGTCGGAATTAGTCTCGTGTGTAGCACCCATATTGAGACGCTTTCTTTCTTTTGCTCCGATGCTAAGTACGCAAGCCTCTTTCTCGAATGTTGGGCCAGCATCGTAACGTTACTGGACGTTAGTGGCTTCGTTACAACTTTTTCGTGAATGCCTTCCAACCGCATCGATTTATAAGACGTTATCACGTCAAAAGTGGCTTAAAAGGCAACTGCAGTAGATCATCGACCAAAATAGACCAAGCTTCTATGTCCTTAAGTAGATTCCATTATCACAACTGCACTAAAAGGGATATTTTCAGTAGAGTCAAACTGTTTCCCCCTTTTTAATCATCTCTAGAAATTGGCATCATTTACAACTTCTCTAATTAACAAGCACAAAACGCAAAGCTTCCCCCCCTCAGCACCGAAAACTCCAAACTAAATAGCAACAAAATTTGGTCCTATTCATTTTGAGAAAATTCCGTCATTAAGGACGTAACCGGATCTAAATTCGCGACTTCACATCATACACAACTCCTATAATCGCATTACACGACTCGTCCACATACACACACACACGCACAAACAATCATCAAGTTCCAGTTCATTAAATTGCAAAGTGAACAGAAAATCGATCTATATATTTTCGAAGGACACACGGAGTCCTGCAGAGCCATACGTATAGTTGCGAAATCGGCTTAGGCACTCTGGATCCCAAAACTAGGTCATTACTTACACACTAAGTAATAATTGTCGCCGGGATCTGTGAAAAGAGCCGCCTCCGAGCGGGGTTCAGCCCGAAGGGCGGCGCTCTATTCCTGGCCCGGTGTATCCTTCCGGTGGGGGGTTCACAGTCATAATTCATAGAAGCCAACGCAAAGCTGAGGCGTTTGAAACACAACTATCAGAGACAGATTGACGCTTTTCACATTATATTATAGCTTTGGAACTTTGAACCGAGCACAGAGATACTTTGTGAGGCTGTGAAACATGAATGGGGCGGCTCCAGCGAACAGGGGTTATACGTGAGCAGGTATAAATGGGGTTGAGGGGGTGGAAAAAAGAAATTTTTCAACAGATGCTAGCCTGTATGATGCCGGATAACAATGGTGGATATACTCAAGTGGGTGAGCGCCTATAACAGAAAGTTGTTATGTATGGAGTGTTAGAGCATGTTTGTATAGAGTACCTGGCGAACAGAGATTCTAAAAATAGAAATAGCCATTCTTCCATCATGCATCCCCGCCTTACAACAACCCCCGCCGTTCTCCCCTCCTACAGCATTGAATTTGAGCACACAGAACGGTGGTTTCCTTTCAAGTCAAGTTTCTAGGGACATTTTTCATATCAAGCACCTCTGTGGGGCACAGGAAGAAAGGTCGGGGTCCTGATGCAGAAGGACAGATGTAAAATATTCCAAATATGGTAATCTTATGGCGTTGAGGGTACTACCAGAAAATTGTTGTGTAAAAAAGCTTATGTATCGATTTATAAGCTGTGTGAGAGAAAAAAAATAAAGGTCCTTCGTATACCCCCAGTATATTCTCGATCCAATCCAGATTTTAGATAGTTTTAATATTATGCAAGGTTCAGGGTAATAGGGCAATAGTTCGGCACTTTCAGGGTTGACGTTTTTTTTGTTGAAACTTTCATTTCACTCCTCCTTTTTCTAGTGTAGGTATTGATTTTGAACGAAGGTTAACAACAAAACACATTAGCATTTTTATTTTTTTAAATTTTTTTAAGCTGAAGGTGTCTCTGAGGTGACCAGGCCCAATTAGCCTCTAATTTCCCTCTGTTTTGATGATCGTCCATCATTTTAACTGCAGAATTTTGAGCTTGAAGGCACTGGATAAGTTTCCCGCTGTCCAGGTTTATTTAAGGCAACGATATGCGGGTCCTGGGTTTCTTGGGGATATCCACAGCGGATGAGCTTGACGTTCTTGTCTTCCCCTTTACTGATGCATTTACCTAGCAAGTGCTTTGAGGCTTCAGACTTGGAGAACTAATTCATTTTGATGTAGTTCGAGAAATAATTCATTTTGAACTACTTGGAGAACTAATTCATTTGAAGTATGTACTTCGAGAACTAATTTATTTTGAAGTTCTTTGAGAACTAATTCATTTTGAAGTACTTCGAGAACTAGTTTATTTTGAAGTTCTTTGAGAACTAAATCATTTTGAAGTACTTCGAGAACTAATTCATTTTGATGTATTTCGAGGACTAATTCATTTTGAAGTACTTCGAGAACTAATTTATTTTGAAGTTCTTTGAGAACTAATTCATTTTGAAGTATTTCGAGAACTAATTTAATTTGAAGTTCTTTGAGAACTAATTCATTTGAAGTACTTCGAGAATTAATTTATTTTGAAGTTCTTTGAGAACTAATTCATTTTGAAGGACTTCCAGAACTAATTTATTTTGAAGTTCTTTGAGAACTAATTTTTTTTGAAGTACTTCGAGAACTAATTTATTTTGAAGTTCTTTGAGAACTAAATCATTTTGAAGTACTTCGAGAACTAATTTATTTTGAAGTTCTTTGAGAACTAATTCATTTTGAAGTATTTCCAGAACTAATTTATTTTGAAGTTCTTTGAGAACTAATTCATTTTTAAGGACTTCCAGGACTAATTTATTTTGAAGTTCTTTGAGAACTAATTCATTTGGAACTAACTGGAGAACTAATTCATTTTGAACTAACTAGAGGACTAATTCATTTTGAACTACTTGGAGAACTAATTCATTATGAAGTACTTCGAGAACTAATTTATTTTGAAGTTCTTGGAGAACTAATTCATTTTGAACTAATAAAACTACTAACTACACAACAAATTCTTTAGAAAAATCATGTGGGCTTACTTACACAGTTGAAATTTTTGTTAAAAAAAACGAAAGAAGTTAAGATGATTTCTGTAAAGAAGAAACTAAAATAAGTGGAAATGTTTATAAGCCAGGATACGCGGAAATGTGAGAGCTGTTGTCAGAAATCGACCCGTAAATTCTGGAATGGTAGTCAAACGCCTTAACTGCTATGCTATTGAGTTTGTGGGTAGAAATTGACCTAATCCAGATCTGAATACAAATATCATGTACCTTAAATGTGTGTCTGTCAATCATTGCATCAAATCGCATGGGAACCGCTATTAACGATTCAGTTAGTATACAACATTCAATCCATCGTTATTAATTTTTTACGTTATAACCTTCCACGTATAGCCTTTCACCATGACATTTATCCAGTTTCTCTTTCTCTCTCTTCCTCTCTTTCTCCATATATCTATATGACTTGTTCATGATATGAGCAAATATAATATAATAAAACGACAGTGAAAATATCGCCTTTACATACGTACAAATGTTTGTTCATTGCCTAAAAGCAAGTCGTCCTTCATCTACGAAGTATAGTCGTCCTCGTATGTATGGAAAAACATTGAACCACGTACAAAAGCTTCCGACAATTTTACCTGATGTCCTTCGGCAGATCATGCTGCGAAATTGTAATTCACAAACATACATACACATCAGTAAATGGATAAGGTATATTAACTTAAGGGAAGGGGGGGGGGTATGAATTGGGTCCTATTTGATCAAAAACGAATTTTTGGGGTGGTTCAACAATGGGGGAAGGGAATGCAGGTATATTTTCTCTTACTAATTATGTTCCTATACCACTGTCGATATGGTATAAACAGGATATGTTGACCTTATAGCTGCGTTGTATATGTGGTAGTGTGTGGATGTATGTGTATGTACTTTCTGATTACTGAAAACATTTTAAGAATTTTGACGAATGATTCACTTGTTGACAAGAGCTTTTTGGCTGAAAACATACACTCGGAATGATTTGATGAAATAAAATAAAAATAATACATTTAATACGTACGTACTCTTCTCCTGTTGCTCAGCTGGGAATTGTCCTGTAGCAGCAGAGTAAGTGAAGCTGAGATTATAAAAAAAAAGAAAATAAACGACGGCAATGATAGAATAAGTAAATATTAAAAAAAAGTACATACAATATAAAAACGAAATCTTCTCCTCAACTCACAAATTCCGTTTTTCTGGGTATGAGATTTTTTTTCTTACCTAGAAGTCCTTAAGATTGGGTATATATTGTCATGACAAGGCTTTAAGCTTAGAAAGATCTTGTTGTATTTTGATTGAAAATATAATAAAGAAAAAAGGTAGAAGGAGTAATTTCGTGTATGTTTAAACGTTTTTTTTTTTACAAAATAAATAAAAAAAACAACAAAACGAAACTTTCATCATCATCAGTTTATTTATGTATATATTAAAGAACTTCTCAACAGATTACAAAACGAGTCCTTTTTTTTGCTTCTTTTTTTCTCTGATAAACAATTTCCCTTTGTAGATGATGATAATAACGAAAACTTCAAGGCTGACATTTTACTAATAATTTTCGCAGACATTTGTATTTTCACGAAGTATAATTGTGAAATTTTTCGGTAAAAACGTCTCACAAAAAGGTAGATTATACTATAGATGATGATTTTCAGCATCATAATTCCTACTCTCTTCTTCTATATAGTATATGCTTTTCAATACAGCTTCTGTTTGTGCTCTTCTGTACTATATATATTTATTCAAAAAACATCAAAGAGAATGAAATTTTCACGTCAACGTTGATTTTACGAACGATAAAACAAGAACGAAACCCCCTGCAGTGCCATATCATTATCATGCCCATCTTTCATTATATATATATTTCACGTTTTGCCAAAAACAAAAAGCTTATAATCGCTTGAATTTAAAGCATTTTATTTTTTTATTTATTTATATACTTATATATATATACACTTTAATCTGTATCAGATTTATTAATAAACTTTTGATTAACATCAAAAGACTCCAGTTATTAATTTTCCAGAAAATTTTCAAGATTTTCCTTGGATTTCTTAAATGTATTTTCGCTGGTACTGTGTGTATGTGTGTAATACTGACTGACATATATACACCCCCACAGTATTATTATTATTATTTTTATTTATTTTTTCTTAATTTATTTCTCTGCCTTGAACATCCTTATTAACTCAATTATACATTTTGATGGTATGAATTTAATGAAATATAATTTTCTAGTATATACATACATACATATACATAGATACAACTTTCCTAAGGATTTTTGGGTTCAAACAATTTTGTAAAACTTTTTTTTTGTATTTTGCTTTTGTAATGATGAAAATTTTGAAATGTTTAAATCACTTTCAGCCTGGATTTGTTTGATTTTCGATTTTAATTAATATTGTTGTATTTTAAAGGGAAATTAATATAGGGAAAAGGATTTTTTTTGTAATGGGTATTTGCTTAGACGGAATTTTGTTAGTAACGTAGCGTTTTTTTATCTCGAATTTTAACAGAAAAAAAAACAAGTGAAAAAAGGATGCTTAATCAAAATTCCACTAGGATATTCTGCTGGTCCAAGCTTGGCAAAAGGAGAAGAGTTAAGGGGAAATGTTAATGACTCTAGTAAAAATATCTGTAAATTTCGCGTATAAAGTTATTACAAGACCATCCATGCTCGAGGGGAGGGGTGTTAAAATCGTACTGGCTGGGACCAAGGGCGGCGGAGCATAATGATTGTGGATGGGGAACACGGGAACAGATAAACGCGAGTGTAGTGGTCCCCCAACTGAGAACTAATCACGTCCAATGCTGCTTGACCTTTGTGATCGAACCAGAACCGGTCTATTGTGAACGTTGAATAACACCCTTCATGGTCACCGACATAATTTCCTGAAATATGAAGCAATGTAACAACGAAAATTAAAGCTCGGTATGAGTAAAGCTAAACCTTAAAGGTATTAATTTAAAGCTTCCGAATACGTTAGGCAGATGTTGGGATTGTCCCATTTCATTTGGTTTGCCTCATAGGGCCCTTATGAGAAACGCTGATTTTTTTTTTGTGGGTGTTCATGCGAAGCCTTCTTTTGACATTCCTCATTGCCTCATGGGGTCTTCATGAGGAACCTACGGGGAAATTTTTCTATTGACAATCCCCTGAGACAATCTCCTTGTTAAATGCTAGTCGGATGGAGTTTAAAAACCTTAGGCTATATAGTTATAAGTTTTTAATAGCTCTAATATAATATATTTAGTTTTCGTATGAAAAGCCCTACTTGTGTACGGCCCACGACCACGTTCTTTCTTCGCAGCGACCTAGGCAGCTCTTCAACGTTCTGGGTTATTAGGTGTATGTACATGAAATATTTTGGGTGTGGATTTCCCCACCCAAAGCGAAACTGCGTGTGCACTTTTCCTTCCATCGCCATGCGCTCCGCCGACCCTGGCTGGGACCCCTTGGTAGTGATAACCAACCGACGACAAACGTATTTAGTTCCATGGCTTATAGCTAGGCCACCCTAAGCGATTTGGTAAAATTCACTGATCGATGGTCGAAGGGTTAAGCGTTGGGGTAACTATCAGACCCAACTTGCAGAAATGGCATTCGGAACATGAAACAAGCGAAGTTTGCACATAACTGCAGCAGTTAAATCACTACTAGATTAATAGTATAGCTAGAGGGTTCCTGTATCACTCCCTTGCCTCGCTCCACCTCCTTGCCTACAAGCTGGGTGGGGTTTATGTCCGTGGTGCAGTGAGCTTTTGGTGCCTGGAGGTATGCAATGGGGTTTAGGTGCCTTGAGATTGGCGCTTATGGGTATGAAATGGGTTTAAGTATTTCCTGTGATTGTGAACTTTTTGGTGATGATACGGGGTTTTTTTGGTGCAAAGGGGTTTAAGAGCAATATCATGTTCGAATTTGTTCATCAAGATAAGTCAGCCACACCACATACTTTACCAGACAGTCCCGGCAGACCCCATTGACCAGGAAGAGCAGATAGGCTATGCAGACCAGACAGATCAGGCCAGATAGACCAGGCAGTCCTCATCCTCCTCCTATTCCTCCTCCTCCGCTCTCACCTGAATTTCATTTGGAACCATCTGTCCTATACAATCACCTCATACTTCTGGCCAGGGAAGTTTTTTTTCACATACCCCTCTTGTGGGATCTGAATATATCGAAACCTAGGTTGAAATTTAGTTTCCATGTTATGTAGTCAGATGTCCCATCTTCTATCCATGATTCTAAACAAGAACTCATCTTGAAACTCTTTGAGTATTCGTAAATGACCTGTTAGAACTCCAAATTTAAGTTTTTTGGCCGCTGCTATTCTAAGGCTATTCATACACGAGGGACCATGGTTCTGCAACCAAAATCTTTGCTGCAAGTTTTCTGAAAATACACGGAGCAACAGCGATGGAAGCAGCTTTTGTGTTGCTACGTGATATTTGTTCGTATTAGTGAGATGTCAAATTTTTTATTAAAAACAAAATGGAGGTTTTTTCGCTGTTATAAAATAATATATTTAAAAAAATTCACTCACTCACTTTGAATTCTCAATAATTAAAAGTTTTTTCTTATTATGTAAAAATTTGGGCAAAATTTTACTGTTTGAGAGTTTTTTTTCATCGCCAAGGCATTGATTTCTTATTGGTGTGAGTGCATGCTTTCCGTGTTCGCAGGCCAAAGGCAGGAGCACAAAAGTCTCCACGGGAGCACGAAACTCTCCACTTATTGCATCTCCGCACGCCTCCCTTGCCCGAAAAAAGCTTTTGCTCCGGAATCATGGTTCCTCGTGTATGAATGGCCTACGAATGGCCTAAGGGTGCTGCATCCTGGCATATCTATCATTGCCCCTAACGTAGCTGAAGGCAAATAAGATGTAATAAATTTTTATAGATTGACATAACCCATGGACGGTTGATTGGATGATTGCTATTATATGCCTTATCCATATGGTTTGGTAGGTTTCCTCCCATGATACACTGTTTCCACCCTGCAAGTTTACGAATCTGGCTGGGACCAGGTTTTTTCAGTCCTGGGGTTTCAGCATCAGCTTTAGTACTCACTCACTAGATGTGTGTTTCATTTTTATTCCTCTTCATTAAATTATTTCTGTTGATATTAATCAGATTTTCTTCAAAAAAAAACTCTTCATAATCAAAATAATTTTCAATATTTTTAATAAATTTCCAAGAAAACGATTTTAATTCATAAATTTTCCCAATTGATTATAATTTTCCCATCCTGATTATATCGTTAGGTTACAGAATAAGACAAGACAACTCTCTCTCTCACTACCAATCTATATATGTACAAAACAAAACAACAATTTTCAATCGTATCACAAATTTTCATGAATTAGATTTCAACGAAAACGCTTCAAATTTCTTTGAAAAAAATCAAAAAAAAAAAAAACAGTGAAAAAACCCTACTTAACTTGAGCGATTTATTATGTACTCTCTAAATTCACTGTTTTGTTTCGTTAAGGTTTTCCTTTAACAAAATGAAAAGGTTTGATATAGCCGAGCCTAAAAAGGTTATTACCATGGTGATTTTGTTTTAAAGGCTTGACGGATGGCAAATTTTAATGGAGTAATTGGTCTTTTTGTCATTCGCCTGTCGATACTGTGTATAGAATGAAGAAGAGTTTTGTATCTTTTTCCTGTAAAGATGTTGTTAAGGGACACCTGGAACAAGGTATCTTAACGAAAGGGATTGGGAATATTTATTGAAAGTAGCCCTAAGTAATTTTGTTAATTATCCCCTATTTACTTCAAAAGATCGGGAGTTTTTTTTTCCTAGTTTTTTTTGCTCTAGAGGATTTCCTTGAATGCTAATGGAAAACAATTTGTTGCCGAAAAAGGTGGAAAGAAAGGCTTTGATGTATTCGTTAATTAGTATATATTTAGGTAAGGACTAGATCATAATTTGGTATGAATACCTTCCGATTTATTAGAATAGAAAGAAACGTTTAACTGATATATCATACAATACAGGTCCATTTTACCAAATATCTATTTGAATTGGTGTGTCAAAATAATATTTGTAAGTTTTATATTTTAAAATTATTCTTGATGAACCGTGGAGATTATGCAGAAGAATAGTTTTTACCGTCTAATATTTTTAAGTTCAAAACCAATTAATTAGACAGACAATTCATCGGTTAAAGTACTCAGCTACCATTCTAGAGGTCTGTGGTTCGAACACGGAGGCATGATCATCTAAATTGAACCTGGACACAGGCGCGGACCTAGAATTTTGTTTTTGGGGGGGGTCATGGAATTAAAAGTGGCGAAAAAAAATTTCTACTCCTAAAAAAAACTAAAACCAAATTAACAAAACTAACAAAACTGACCGAATTTTTTGGTGGATTAAAAATAAACGTGCCCTACGAAAAACGGCCCTACTTTGTTTTTGATGAAGACGCGTCCTTTCTTGTGAGTGCAGCTAACTTCAGAGTTTGCAAATCAAAACATAAAGAAAAAGCATTGACGCAACAACTAAAAATGTTTAGGGGGGTCCAACAAAAATTTAGATCTCAAGTGAGTTTGAACATGGGTAAAAGTCGCGATACAATTGATTTTCAAAAATATTAGAAAAGAATTGCCAAACTTTAAAATTCTCATGTTCTACAGTAGGGATATTCATGTCATTTTTCAATTGTTCAAAGTATTGTAGTTTCGTAGTTTTGATATAAATTTGAATTGTATTACCACCGGATCACAATTCGTACAACACAGCTGTCAAAAAACAAACTACGATACTACGAAACTACGAAATGAAATTGAGAGGCTTTTCAGCTGCGTAGTTGCGAAGAAGCTTCGTAGTTTCCAAATGTGTGTAAATGAACTACGAACTACGAAGTTACGATACGAAGACTCTGAACAAAGTGAAATGTGACATGAATACCCCTAGTATTTGATGCCCTAGTAGAAATAAAATTCTTCCCCCGAAAAACTCCTGAGTAAAAATTCTACTTTTTCAAAAGCCCACTACAAACGAATTCAGTATACCGGTTCTCGTTCGATTGCGTAAGTCAAGCAGGAAAGTACTCTGTTGGGGGACCGCTTGGTAAAACGAAACTCGCGGTTGGAATTGTCACATTCATATCTGTAACAGGGACGGGCATACCTCTATAGCGGCCCCATTTTTATATTTTCATGCCTGTAGCGGGTGCGTGTGGCAGGCGATTTTGTTCGCTATCCGTGGTAGTTGCGGGCGCGTTTATGCTTTAAAAAGAATTAATCAACAAAATTATTTTTACTCGGGCGTTTAAGCATTTTAAACATACCACAGATTGTGGGTAAAGGTAATCTTTGACTCTAAGTAATTTTTTCGTGATTTTCTTCTTTTCTCTCCTTTCTCTTTCTGGTTCACGCCCCTCAAAAAGAGTACAAATGATTTGTCCATTAAATGAATGGGCACGTGAGTGATGGACTCCATATCTCAGACCAATAGCAAAGAGCAACAAAATTAAATTTTTCAACTGATATTGAAAGAGAACAGACAAGAGACTGGCTTTACTCTATAAGTTATCATAAACATTGGAGTTCAAAGAGTCTATGGATTTTACAAAATTTGCTTGTTCGATATAAAATGAAAATTTTCGCGTACAAAAGTTTGAACAATCTCAACAAAACGAATTTAGTGAATTCGTAAATCAATAAATAAATTTAAGTTATAATTATAAATTTTTGTACAATGTATGTTCAAAAAATTAGGGGTATTCACTCTTCGGTGTATTTGGCCTTGTATCGTAGCAAATTCTTACAAGGTTGTATCAAATTACAAATTGCAACAACAAAAACCACTTGACATATTTTACTTTAGATATAAAAGTTAACAATAGGCGACGCCTCTAGCATTTGAAAATTACAGCCTTGTATTATATTTTTTTTTAAATTGTCATTTAGTATGTGGCACTGAATTACTTTTCGCGCGAAAGTATTCTCAAATTGTTTTCTTGTATCCATAATTAACGAAAGTTCATCAATGTAATTATCAATTAAAAATTTGATCATCTTAGCCTTTTTGCTTTGTCTCGGCATTTTTATCGCTTTTTACACACAATAGCTAACTCAAAATCTTTCAAATCAACTTATTGACTGAGCAGAGTTGTCATTTTAATCAGCTGACAGACATTTTACAAGGGAGTATTTAATATTAGATACAGGGTGGTCACTCTTCATTGTAAAAAAATACTACAAACTTGCTATTTGAAGTAAAATACATTATTTAAAACAGTTTTCGATTATTGTAATCTCCAATAATTTTTTATTCGCTAGTGGGCGTCTTAGACTCATATGGGTTCGAAAAACTATCATTTAATATTGGGTCTACCTAATAGAGGAGCGGTCTGGGCTCCATATATGAGGGGGATCCGGACCCCCTGGAACCCTGGTGTTGCTCCCTTGAGAAATAGTATAGATCAATCTGTTGTTGACCTTGAAGGTAATTTTTTTAAGGTCCTTTTTTTTAATTTGCAAAAAAGTTGGGTCGGTTTTGGTCGTTTGGTTATTTTTGGTTTTGTTTTTTTAGTTGGATCAATTTTGTTTTTTAAACAGCGAGCGCTTTCCGGGGGGTCATGACCCCCGTGACACCCCCCCCCCCGTTGAATCCGCGCCTGCCTGGACATTACGAAGGGAACTAAAAGCTAGACGATCGGCAGTACGGCTTTAGCACGATCTTCTAGGGGTCTTCTTCTTCTTGTATATCTAACATGGGTCAATCATATAACCCATCATTTTCCTAATCTGTATAAATGATCTGGTCTCAATCCCCTCCAACTCTCTCTCTCTGGTAAATTATTGTGAATTTAAGTTTAATTCTTATGCGTTCGACAAGAAACAAAAGATTCCCATTAGTTATAAATATTTTTATAAACATAAAAAAAAAATTTCAGAAAATTTCCAATTTATCAATTTGAAAAACAATAGTACAAAAAAAAACTTTCAACAAAATAACCTTTATTTTATTATCAATGACCGGAATCATTCAATATCAAGAAGATCTAAAAGGATTCTTGCCTTACAAATTGAATTAGTCAAAAGAACTCCTTTGACCTTCAACATTTATCCTTTTCTTTCTTCGTGTGTGTTTTTATTTTTCTTTTACATCTCCCTCGGGAGAGTTACTGATATATACACTACACATATATATTATTTCATCCTCAAGCTCCTATCAGATTTTTATTGATAAAAGTTTACCATTTATCAAAAGGATATTTCTAAAGAGAAAAAAAAATTGTTGTAATATTATAAATGAATAAAGGAACATAAGAATGTTATTCATTTTTATTTTTGTTTTAGTATTTTATTAAATATCATTTAAAATGTTATAGGTGCAGAAACTCATAGAAATTTGTCAATATTTGGACTCATTTAACTACATAGAAAAGTACTAGGTATATAAATCCGCTCAAGTTAGGAAAAATTAAAGAAATTGAAAGAAATTGAGGAGAACCTATGCATTTTGGTGAAAATATCAACAAAGCAAAGTTGTAGAGCATAAAATTACCTACAAATTTTGGTTCTACTATTTTTTCCAATTCCGCGTAGTTTCGCCGCTAGAAGCCGTTTTACGCCTCGATGGGATTTGTGTTTCCGCAGCAGGAGCACCAACTTCTTCACTCTCTGTATTGGGGTTTTGTTCAATTCTCATTCTACCAAGTCGCTAGATATTTAAAAGGGAATATATGGATGCAATTTAAACCGAAATAAAAAATATTAACCAGAAGCTTTTGATTAATTTTATAATTTTAAAAGTTCCAAGCTCAAATTAAGAAAGCTTTTATTCACAAATAGCTTTTGTGACGTAATGAATAAAAGGAAAGCTTTTGAGCTTTTGTGACGTAAACAGTAAAAGGAAAGCTTTCAAGCTCTCGCTAGATATTTAAAAGGGAATATATGAATGCAATTTAAAGCAAAATAAAAGATATTAACCAGAAGCTTTTGATTAATTTTATAATTTTAAAAGTTCCAAGCGCAATATTATGAAAGCTTTTATTCACAAAGAGCTTTTGTGACGTAATGAATAAAAGGAAAGCTTTTGAGCTTTTGTGACGTAAACAGTAAAAGGAAAGCTTTCAAGCTCTCGCTAGATATTTAAAAGGGAATATATGGATGCAATTTAAAGAGAAATAAACCGCCTGTAGAGCAAACAGACCTTCCCTACTGAGACAATTCGTCGTGAGTATATTACTTCGAGAGACTCCTGTAATTCTAGCATTGTTAAAATTAAGATATTTAATGCTATCTCTGGTTGGTATCAAGATAGGTTAACATAGAATCGATTCGAAGCCTCACGCCATATCTGCCGGTGTTCCCCAAGGGTCAATTCTATCACCTGCACTTTTCCTAATCTTTACTAATGATCTGATCTCAATCTCAAACCTGCGTCAATGCTTCACTGATGACGGTAATCTAAGTTACTCCCATGTCTTCGATAATGTAAGCCAAGCACGCCCCAGACCGCAGACCGATCAGTGAGTTCATGTCCAATTTAATCAACTGGAGCATTGAACTCATATGCTTGAAAGGACTCACAAGAATCGTGTCATATTCATCGCTTCCAAAACTAGGTATTCTCTCATCTCTTATAAAAACTGCGCCAACCTTCGTTCTATCTCAGTGGACTGTGTGAAGGACTGACCTGTGATTACAAGACGTACTGGTAGTCAAACGGTGTTTCCTAAGCTTGCATTTTCACATAAAAACCAACAAACAGTTATAAAAGATGTACAAGTAAAACGGTGCAGTGTAATTACCATAAATAATGTCTTGAAAACTTCATCGATAATATTCAGTAAAACTACAATGGGAAATACTTTGTAGGCTACAACTGTTTTACAATCAGCAAAAAAGGGACAGACTTTAATATTTAATTTCACTTTATCGAAGTTTTTCCTCCACTTTGGTGTTTCTATTAAAGCGATTGCCATTTTCTTATTAGTCTATAGCAGCAGCGTATCCTTAATTCATAACGCAATACTCAATCGATGGATTCAATTAATACTTCAGTAAGTTCAACCAACAACCTTCTTCTGCTTCTATATACATTAATCGAAAAGCAAACATTTTTTATTAATTGCAAAAAAAAAACATGAAACGAAATCAGTTTCAGTAGTCATCGTTGATATTCCCTAAGAAAGAAAATTCGTTGGAAACAAACTTTACAATCCCCAGATTTTTTTTTGTACCTAGATTATACTCACCTGAAAATGATTTTATACAAAGCTTGCACGCTAAATACCAGGAATTAATGGAAAGCCCACCTGCTGCGGCTTTCATGGCAAATGGTTGTGCTAGTACGTTCAGCAACGAATTCAATACGCTGGTAGGAGTGCTACGAAGATAAGGTCCTCCGGATGCCTGATATTCACCAGATCAGCTGGTATCGAGAAAATAGGTCATATGTCCTTGCAGGCGGTCACCACTGACGCTATAGACCCAACATACATACAGTCGGATAAGATTGAATAAAATATCCTTTTTATCGAGCCTATGGGTAACATTTTTAAGGGTACATATGTAGTGGTAAAAGTTGGGGTATTGAAGAATATGGTATGCGTTACTCTCTGAGCAGTCTCCCGTTTTGTTTGTATTGAAGATGTTCTCTTTTTGCGCCTCTTCTGAGAATCGGGGTGAGTCCTCTGACTGTTGATTAGCTGAGCAGAATTTCCCCGTTTTGTATCCGGAATATATATAGCGCATGCACGAGGATTCGGTCACGGTCATCGACATGTGGAACGCAACAGTTTGCCCATATTTAAGGACTAAAGTTACCCATCAGCCTTCTGTCTGCCCAGTTTATTGCCTTTTTGCTGTTGCTCGCTCTCTCTCTCCTCGGATACCCCATTTTGGGATCCATGTGGTAGTTATGTGCGGCCATGGGGAGCGATGTGAGACTACATTTATCAGCTAATATCCGTTTGTAGTTTGCTACCTTAAGCGCGCTATATTATCCAACAACACGTTCTAGCAAAGGACGTAACGTGCCTCGGGGAACTCTAAATGATTTTGTGTAAGTTTACCCGACAGGATATAGCATCGCAGTAACTACACACCATCCCATGGGAATAAGTGGACTGGTAAAAATTATAATATCCTTTCTGTGCGTGACTATAGAACATATACATACAAACATATATATTTTTCTAAGGATATATATATGTATGTGCACATGTTCAGGCATTTATTCTGCTCATTTTGGTTCTAGCGTATTATTAGAACATCTTAAAAAGGTTCCCTAATTATTATGGCCAGGGATTATACCCCCGGCCTGTTGTGGGTAGGCAATTCCCCGGTAACTGGGGAAACAATTTTATTCTTTTCAAGGTTCAGATTGTGTTAAACTGAATTTCCACTTTAGTATTGAGCTTCACTTAATAATTGTGAAACTTTATCCGGATTGGATTGTTTGGTGTCTTTAGTAGGGAAGTTCTTGTGAAAATTAATTTTGTAATAAGAGGATTTAATTATATTGAGTTTTAATTGTTAGTTTTTTTTTTTTGAAGTATTGATTTTGAGATCGGATTTGTATTTTTTTTGGATAATATGAAAATTTTTTAATCGACACTTGAATGAGTTCTTCTACAAAAATTATTTTGTTATTTTCCTTTTCTTTAAGAATAATTCAGCGGCACAGCTGGAAAGCGGCATAACTTTCTTCAAAAGTGAAAAGACGAAAGATCATGGATTCGAACCACAGGCATCGATGGTAGTCCGTCGCCCTAATAACTACGCTACCAAGGCCGGCTAGGTGTATTATTCGAGCAAGGAAAGGTATTAAATTGTGGCCAATATTTTATACCTTCAATCTTAATTCCTATTCGGTTTAGTTAGCTGTTTTGTTATCTCCTTTCTTAGTTAATATAAAACGAGGTTATAAATGTATTGGGCCTTTGGTTGACAAGTACTAAAAAATTGTTGCGTCCTCAATAATTGGATACGCAACGACTAACAATTTTTTAGCCCATTTTTCAATAAACATATAAATTTTTAAACGTAAAAGCAAGTTAAAAAAAATATTAACCAGAAGCTTTTGATTAATTTTATAATTTTAAAAGTTCCAAGCTCAACATTATGAAAGCTTTTATTCACAAAGAGCTTTTGTGACGTAATGAATAAAAGTAAAGCTTTTGAGCTTTTGTGACGTAAACAGTAAAAGGAAAGCTTTCAAACTCTTGTGAAGTAAAAGCTCGAGTTTTCATTGCTTAAAAGTATGCAGTGCAACTTTTGAAAAATAATCAATTCGAATTAGAGTTTTATAAAAGTAATATTTTTTATTTTGTGTAAGGCGATATTAACTATTTTTTAAATATTATTAATCTGATATAATTGAATTGTGTTTTAAGTATAATTCCATTATATCAACGCTAATGAATACAGCACTTCGAATTTTGCTCTTAGTGTTAATTCTATATTAGAGAGAGGAGTACTAATATATTTTTGTATTTTGATAAAAACTATTTCTCTCTAATAAATCCTTGAAAATTTCGTCAGGATCAAATATAAATAAAACCAATACTTCAGAGAAAGAAAAAAATACCATCACTAAAACCCTTTAAAACCTAATAATAAACAACAGAAACTCCTCAAAAAAATCATCATAGCAATCAAAAACTTTTCAGTGGATCATCTAAATGAAATGAACAGCTTTTGATTCAATACGAACATAAGCTTTCCTATGATCGCTTCAGTAATTAGCATTAATAAGTCTAATTGCACTCAATTCTTGAGGCACTTTATACCAAGAACTGAAGCGAATCCTTGAAAAGTTACTTGTTGAATAAAGCACACCTGGCAAAGTGGAGGCACATCTCAATCACTGGAGGCAAAGATACGGTATTCTGCAATTCCTGCAAAAGCAACTTGAGCTAAGTGGAAAATTGTTATCCTTTAAATTTTTGCCAGGGAATTTTTTTCTTTTCTTATTACACCCCGGGTAAATGCTAGATTCGCAGGAAATAAAAACGGAAACTAAGGGAAATTAAAGTGCAATTATTTACTTTCCTTTATCCTATTCTTGAATTTTTATTATTTTCACTTTGTTTTTTTATTTTTTTTTTTGGCGTTTGTGAATGTAATAGCATCAAGGAGGAGGGTGCAGAATTGTTATTTGCCAAGCAGTAAGAGACAGAGAGTTGTGCTGTGCTGTTAACTTCAATCCGTATAACAGCAACAGGGATTTGAAAAAACACCCACGTGGAACGTTCTATTTTTGGTTGGAGGACTCTCTTACTCGCATATTATAGATTTACTTTGGAAATATTGCTGTAGACTTGTAGAAAATTGAACAAGGGGAGGGCCCTGATAACGTGAGAGGATATTCAAGGGGTTTAGGATACCAATAAATCGCTTTTCAATTAAGGAAGATTTTAACAAATCGTAGGGTTAGGAAATGATTTATAACTTTAATGTAAAAAGGATAAGGGATATAGCACAGGCAGGATTGAGTTATATTATATGTATTTTTTTTTTGTTCAGGTTTTATTCTTAGAAGGTTTAATTTTGTTTATTTAATTTTTTTTTAAACAAAAAGTAGAAATTTCGTGTCCTTTCTATACCCTTCTGAAGAATTCTTGTCGATTGCAAGATTAGAGCATTATGATCTGTCGACAAGAATTTTTGAGGTATAATTCACAGTGAAATTAAAATATAAAAGAGTAAAGCTAATAAAAATCGCTAGAATTACTATCCCTTCTGATTAATACGCACGACGAGCCATGATGACCAGCAAAATAAACTTTTCTCAAGATAGTCGATAACTATAGCAAAAGACAAGCTTCAGCACTTTCCAGAGGTCATCTGTATCTCAGCCGTTGTTTCTAGCACTGGCCTGTACTCGGCAAACTTAGAGTATTTAAAGAGGACATGTACTACGTCCCCTTCATCGTCCAGAAATTCTGGGCCGAGCAGTGATTTGTCCAAGCCAAGCGATGAAGGTATACCCTATAATTCCTCTTAATGGGTTTAGGATCTAGTAAGAAATGTGAGATTTGTGTAATGACGCGGCTTCACCGGCCCCAGTTCAATAATATTCAGTTCAATCCACATAAGTGGTTTCACCGGCTAAAGTCCAGTTCAGTGCTTGAAATTGTTGTTGCTTTTTCGCCAGAAGTCAGAAATGAAAAATGTCACTGGAATGGCATTCCACTATTCCAGTTGATTTCTCTCTTTTAAGGGAGCTTTTATGTTTAACTTCAGTTCGAGTCCAGTTGGGCGAACTGAAATTTGTTTTATCCTCAGTTGAATATGCGGAAATTGTATGCGAACTGAGGTTATTTTAAAGTTCAGTTCACCAATTTTTTCAAACTTGTGCAGTTCGGCAGGGGAAGTCGGGGTATAAAGCTTTTTGTGACTAGATCTATTCTATGCTGAGAGCTCGCAATCCCACGATAACTCATTTAAAGAGGTCTCTGGAGGCCACTGGCGCAAAACAACAACGTCCAAAGGGAAATCACATATCCCAGCTCAGATGGGGTTTAGTTGTATATGCCCGTCCAAATAAACTCGGTTTCCGAAACTTTTTCCTCCATCATTCCCGGGTTCCTTACAATTACATTTATTTCAAATTCGTAAGCAACAAAAAAACACTACTAACACAAAATCTAACTTTACATATCCTAATTGATTTAAAAAAAAAACTCCTACTTGAAACTGCACATTTTCAACAAAGTTCAGCAACAGATGAATCACCCATGTAATTTTACTCCATTATCCCAGAGATATCATCCACCACCGACCCACATCCGTGTCCTCCCTGTTACCTTCACCAGAATACAACTGCGGGCTAACATCATACACACAACCTTTCCTGCATAAAATGCCCCATACCTGTGCAGGTGAAGGCTGCATTATTTTTGCATCCGGTGTCTGGAAACTTACGATCATTTTATATAGCAACACATGTGGGAAAATTGTTAACGTAAATTGGCAAAAGCAGCAATATGTCCTCGAGCTCACCTTGGCCACTACGGAGGTATTCATTTCTGAAAGGAATACCATCATCAAGCGAGGCTAAAACGTTGCATGCCATTTATGGTACACATAGAGATAGAGAGAGAGATACGCAAGAGATTCTACCAGGACAGGTGGAAGGACTATACCTTTGATTATCCTTGAAATGCGTGATGCTTCCGCTGCAGCAGTGAGTGCTGCTCTAGGGATAAAACAAATTTAACGACTGATGGGTGGAAATATAATTTTTTTTTTGTATGTTGTTTGGTAAAAATAGACCAGGACGAAGGATTTTTTGCAATCAATAAAAATACAATTGAATATCCTGGAAATTTGCTAAAAAAGGACGACGGTGTAGAAAGTATGTAGAATAGAAAATATTTCGAATTTTTTTTTGCGATATCGCGTTTTTTTTCCGTAGAGCATCAATCCGGATGTGGAATTTTTAGATGTGTTGCTCTTAGTGAATATTTCAATTATATCATGTAGAAATATGAATTGTAGAATTTTATCTAGGAAAAATGTTGAATACCAAAGTTTTTTTGTGAATAGACAAATAATTGAGAATCAAATAACACACTGATTGGAAAATATTTATTTTTTCAGCTTTACGCTAAAAAAAATTGTTTTTGTTATAACAAAAAATCAATTTTCATTGGAATAGGCAAAACAGTGAGTTCTATTTTTTTAGCCCACTAGAGAGGACACAGTACATAATTCTCTAATCAAACTTGCGTTGTAATTGTGTAATTTGAGAATAACTTACCATTATTCAACAACTATTTTACCACCACAGATGCTCTATCAATATCGGTTGCCATTCTAGCAGGAAATGTAAGCCTTCAGAAATGCATTGTGGAAGCATTCCTGCGAAAGCATGGAATCATTACTTTTGGATACCCTACCCATGCTGTGGTGGTACACGAAAAATGGAGAAAAGTCCGTCTGACTACTTACTAGGAAAACCTAACTTTAAAACCGGTTATGATGTCCAGATTCCTAGCAGGATCGAAAGGAAAAACTTTCAGCCTGCCGTTTTCATAGGTGCGAATTGTGCACTTGCTCTGGGCGCAATTGGACGGGGGCTCCATTTCGATTTTTCAAAAAAAAATTGAAAACTATAAATAAAAAAATTTGAAAAGGTGTTAGGTACCTTTTTTCTGCCTTTTTCCATTGTCCTTTACTGCGATGAAAAATGAACAGCTGAAGGGGAGTACTGCACTGGGCGTAAAAAAAACTAGCGCCGGCCCTGGGCAAGTCATTAGATCTGTAGATCAGCGAGGGAATTACGACTTATTCTGAATCGGCAAAATGTCTCCGGGTTCTTGGGAGATGCAGGTTCATCATTCAGCCAGCAGGCAGAGCTTAAATATACAAGTCCTGCGTTCGGCCTAATCTTGAATTCAATTCGTTTAGGATAGCGATAATTCCCTTGGCGTGGTTCAACACTTTTTTTTAGGTGTTAAAATCCTTTTCTATTCTCTCTTATTGTTCTATAAAACTGTTTTATTCCTCTGTCGATATGCAGTTTATCGTTGTTCCATCAGCCAAAATATAAAGTTTGGTCTATGACTTCCTTACACCTGGACCACGAACCATTTAAATTTTCTATGTTGTGTCCGGATAAATAAAACTTCCACCAAATCATAATTTAAGTAAATCAAATACAATTACTGTCAGTAGCTAATATCCGTCCTCTAAATACGTCATGCATTTAATCATGTTATTAAACACAAATTTCAATCCTTGAGGACAAATCACGTATTCATACCAAAACCAATCCACCTTTAACCTTGCTGCCCCCATTTAATTACTCGTGGCTAATCAGCATTGCACAAGCATTGACGACAGCCATATTAATCTTCATTCCTATCCAAATCATTGTCCTGCACCGACCTTTGGGGTGTGTGCCCTTCTGTAACTATGTGAAAATTAATCATTTGTTATTTGGATGCATATTTGGTGGATAGGTACAATATTTAATTACATACTAAATGATTGGATGTAAATGGTATGAATTAATGTGTGTTATGTTGTTGGTCGATGGTTGAAGATAACTAATTAAGATGATTTTATATATATAAAGTATGCGAGGAATTGTAGGATACTAATTGGTGATTTTGTTTTTGTGGAATATCTTCTTAGTTTCCATAATTTGCTTGTTCAAGTATATATAATATTTTGAATCAGGGCACTTTAAGCCTTACAAATGGATGTTTCAGAGAATAGAAATCAACACTTGTTTCGACATAAAAGAATTTTGACATGGTGTTTTCAAAGTTCGGTGTTTTAGACCAAAGTTTTTCTTCGCTTGCAATTCCTTTAAATAAATGTTCTCACTAGACTCAAATTTGCAGCCAGCAGTTTTGAATTGCGAGATCAGAAGATAATGGGGCCTATTCTGTCAGCAAAATTTTATTATTTTATGTTATGTTATGCCATAACATAAAAGACTTCTCTAAAATCCTATTCTGCCCGACAAATTTTATTTTATTTTATGGATCATAACATAAAATCTTTCCTGTTACGCTTCATAACATAAAATAATCTAAGCAGCACATTTTACAGGTATTTTAACCCATTTTTTTGAAAATAACATACGGGAATTGACATTTGCGGGAAAGTAGTTTTAATTGAATTTTGAATTAAATTAAAAATTAATATGACAACGCATTAAGAAAATTGTATTTTGTCAGATACTGAAACAAGGCGCGCTTTGATTTTGTTTGTTTTCATTCATAATTTTATTTGTTTTCATTTTCAACCGATTAGCTGTACAAATCGCAATAGAACCCATAGCGGATTGTACTAAATATTTTATGTTATGTGTTCATAAAAGACTTCATAAAATTATTTTAAGAAAGCATGACAAAATGCGAATTTTTAAAATATTTTATTTTTATTTTATGAAGAAGAAATTTTATCATAATAACATAACATAAAATATTATTTTATGAAAAATTACAGAATAGGGCCCAATAGTTGAGTTCGACAGAGCTACCTACAGCCCCAGCTATTGACTGGATGAGAAAGCAATTCAACTAGTAACTGAACTAATTTTTGCTTAGCGGCTCGGGCAGCGGGAACAACTGACCACAGTGAAGAGGACCTTGCTCTGAAAGTCATTTGCAGTAGGGTTTATAAGATCGACAGCTATGTAGACCCAAAATCCACTAGTTGGATGGCGTAGACCAGAAAGGTTGGAGATAAAGGTATACAAAACTGAATCTTCTTTAGTTATTTTACTCTTGCCCTTTCGTACCAGAATCGATAGAATGTACGGTATTGGGTTGGAGGGCCAAGTAAACTAAGGCCGTAATAATTATAATCCTTATTCGCGATTTTATTATAAACATCAACCTAGATTATCCCGGATAAAACTCAAGATTGGGGTAACGATAATGAATTTTACTCATGCTTTTCTAAATTATAATTTTCTCAATATAAAATTTAATTTATTGTGTAATGATCCACATTGTTAGTAGATTAAAGCCTAACAATTTAATTGTTTTAAAAAAAGTGTATCCTTTAAAAAAATTGAAATATTATATTATTAAAGGCGAATATAAATAATTAATTCAGTGGATTCTGCAAAAAAATTTCATTTTAAAATTACCTTTAGGAGTTTCGGAAACACGTAATCTGAACAGTTCATCTCATTACATATGAAATAGATGTGTGCATGCCAAATATTTAAATAAATAATGATGGGATAACCTGCGAAAAAGGTAAATATTCCTAAAAGGTCTATGTTACGCAAAATAAAAATCGACAGAATATAATGAACTGTGAAATTTTATGGAGGACCCAAACCTATGACATTCTCTAAGAAATTGAGTTGGTTACATTAATTGTATTTTTGTGTTATTATGTATATATTATATAAAAATAGTTAAATTTATTTTGTTTTACTAAAGCTCAAAGCTTGATAGAAAAATTTAAGCAAATTTAAGACACTCTTCTTCAATACATCAAAATCACAAGCAGTTTCCGTTGAGTACAACTGTGAAGATAACAAGATTATCAGTTCTTAAAAAACATAAACCTAAAAAAAAACAAAAATAATAATTTTTCTCATCTTTCTGCAATATTAACCATTCAATAAATCCCGTCCCTTACCATATATGTCATTCAGGAGATTTCTGTCATTTTCAGATTCTCAGAGTCAATGTCTGTTTCTGTGATTGATACGAATAAACTTTATTGAGGACGTCAACGTCACTCCATCCATCCCTCCACTTTCTTCTTTCACCAATAAATGGTGAATATACACATTCATTTCTCTCTGCCTATTTATATGTATCAATAAAAAAAAACAGAAACGAGAGAAGAAGAAAAAAAAACATTGATAGAAACTGTAACATACATAAATGTCCTTAAATGGAAAAAAGATTATCATCACAATTTCCTTTTTTTCATATTTCCCCATCTTTGAATTGAAACGTCCTTTTTTCCATTTCGTATGAATTGTTTAGATCTTGTTGTATATATATATTTAAGCTAGAAATTGAGTGATATGAGATGTTGGGATGAGTGTGTGTGTGAGATTTATTGAAAACTTTCAAAAAGGATATGATAGAAATTTGTAATTTTGTTTTATCTTTTTTTAGATGGGATGAATGAAAGCGAAAAGTTGAACTTTCTTGTTGCGTAGAGGGAGATGTTTAAGGATAACGTAGTTTCTTTCTTATCATGTTTAAAAAGGTATATATGATTTACAAGTTACTGACTGCCTGACCAAGATGCAAGACGCAAAAATGACTCAGAATTTTTGATATCGATTGATAGTGTGGTGTAAGAGAGTTATCCTTAAAAAAACTCCATTGTGAAATCCCACGGCACAGGCTCCTGGTCTGTCATCCTCTCCTAGAAAGATTTCCTCAACAATCGCTAGTTTCCAAAGTATGCGTGAGCTAAAGGTCGAATTCTGTCTAAAATACTTTGCATACTGATCGCTTGATAATAGCTGTGTTCCTTTTCTAATTTTTAGTACTTGCGAGCAGAGCAGAAAAGGAACGCTAAAATTGTTGAATTGAGTAAAACCTAACCTAACATTTTTGATGTTATTTCATTTGTATGCAAATAAAAGGTTAGAATAATAATTTACAACATCATTTAAATTAATGTGATTTTATTATTTATATTTTTATTTATTTTATTTATAAATTTATTATTTTTATGTTAGACGTTTTTATATGATAAAAGCTCAAAACAATCAAAAGCCATTTATGGGGTGATAGGGTAATTAAAACTAGTTGGGATGTGGCTTTTGACCCTTTCGGTCCACAAGATTAACTTCCCAGTATTCGTTCAAACAAAAAAACGACTCGAACGATTTTTATGAAAATCTTTTCAGATCATAATTCCTTTAACACCCTGTGAACGGCATCTTAACGAAGTCGGTATCTTTTTTGGTTCGCGCGAAATCGTGCTGGTACAAAAATCACTTAAGTCGTTCAAACAAAAAAACGGTTCGACCGATTTTTATGAAAATCTTTTCAGATCATATTTCCTTGAACACGCTTCGAACGGCACCTGAACGAAGTCGATATCTTTTTCGGTTCGCGCGAAATCCTGCAGGAAAAAATGACCACATACGTACGCACACACACACACACACATATTTCTTCTCAAATTTTTGCCTAAAATGCTATTGGGACCTTGAAACGTGTAAATACATTGAAAATTTCGAATCCGATTTTCGGACCGATTACAATAACTTCCTACTGCGAAGTTAATAATTCACAATAGACTCCATATGGGAGCTTTCTCTAGCAGATTTTAATTGCGTAACTAAAAGTGTTTTCTACTCGTATGTTAGAGCAAGTGTAGCTGCGAGTACTCACGAGTAAAAAATAGTAAAAATTAGCAGAAAAGGAACGCAGCTATTAATTGAATATGCGATCGATCCTCAACGGTTGAACACTCTTTTATTTTAAAACGATTTTCGATCATGTACGGAAGAGGACGTGGAACATTGACGCGATCGATCAATGATCAATGTTCGAAGCCTTTTATAATCTACCAATTTGCGTCCAATGATCTATTTTACAAGCCGTTTAATGCTGTAGTTGGACAAGAAGCTATGCAACTATTGTGTTCAGGAGACGGAGGAATATTTCGGAGATAAACTTCAGCGTCGTATTTTATATTAACAGAGAAAACGAAACTTTGGTTTATTATGATGGAATCAGCTATCGATGTTCTTTCTTGCGCGTTCACCAATCGACTGATGCCGTAGTTTTCTGGAGTGAGTTTTTACGCACGATCACCAATGGGCTGATACCGGTTTCTGGATTACGTTGGTGCGTGCTTAAATATTCAACCTGATCACCAGGCACCGATCTCATAGCTTTCCGGCTTGCGTTTTAGTTTCGAGGAATTCTTTTCACGCGCGATCACCAATGGAATAAAACTGGTGTCCTACTTTTTCCGAAAGAGCATCTGAGATCAATCTGCAGTAGATCTCCTCTCAAGAAAGCCAATTCATACATATTAGTAGATCTCTAAATGGTAACCAACTGAACTTGCACCAATTTTTGATACTCGCTGACTAACTACAGACACTTTGATTCGCAGTGTTATCGTAGTAGAAGGAGATTTTTGACTACAGTGGAGCAGTCGCGTGGTAATACGGATAACATTTTGCCAGAGCTGCTACATTCCTACATACTTTGGTCTATCACGAAGCAAATGGCGCAGTCTACGATGAATTCCTTGTTCGGCCACGATAAACTGTGTAGAAGGCAGGTTTTGTAAATTACAGCCTTGGGTACTACATCAAGGACGATTTTGCATCACATAAGAAGCGCCAAGTACCTACCTACTTTAATGCTGTTTTACCGATTTGGAATATATGGTCATTCCACAGCTGATCCTTAGTTAATGTCACGTTTAGAATATTAAGTGATGAATCAGCCGTTAGATACAGAGATAAGATAGTTCTTCATTTGGAAAGCTTTGAACTCTTTACGAATCTTACGGCTCCAAAAAAAAAATGAATGAGTTCGATATCCCTAGGTACTGATTGGAGATGGATATGCTCTAACGACAGTTCAGACAAGTTCTGCTCCTGCCTTACATTATCATAAGATAACCGTTATTAGCGAAGCTGCGAAGTTGGTTTGAGGGAATTGAATACAGGTCCTTTATAAATATTATAAAAAGCGAAGGTGATAGAATCGAGCCTTGAGGAACACCTTCAGAGATAGTGTGGATGTTGATTTGACGGCCAGGAAGGAAACTATCAATCTAGTTCTTCAGAAATGGGTGGTTGAGGTGGAGCCCTCTGCCCTTTCAAACCTTCATAGGTAGTAATTTAATACAACGATCGAATAGGAAATGGCCTCCTCGCTTTGACCGTCGAACAGGATATGCTTTCTTCGCTTATTCTGGTTACAGTCGATGGTAGTGGAATGGGCCAGGAATTTATTTTTGTAAAAAGGAAAAACAAGAAATAAGCAAACTTATCTAGATTGAACAAATGAAAAGACGATGAACAATGCCGCTACGAGAAATCGAACCACAGACCTCTGGAATGGTAGTCGGGCGCCTTAACTCCTATGGTACCTAGGCCCATGTATATAATCTTAAAAGCTTTCTGCATAACACCCAAATTGCATTTAAATCAAGGCATGTATATAAAATCTCTACAAAGTGTTAAGGATGCTATCTCCCACCTTAGCACTGCACATATAACTACCAGAAACCAAAGACACTACCAGATAAAAAAAGCTCACGCTAATCCCCTTAAGCTGTGTTAAAAAAGAAGTTATATGTTTTCTAGGTGCATTTTAAAACAGTAAGCCAACATTAACAAAACACCATCATATTATAGTCCATAAAGGTAATCCTCAACACCCACCAAAGTACTTCCATTAGCTTAGCGAAACACAGGGAGGAATTGTTTGCACGAACTTTGAAGACTACACAAGAAAAAAAAACGTTTTTTTTTGTTTTCAAAGCGTTACGCTTTAATACTCTTACATAAATAACCAGTTGGAGGTGCTATCCTTGAACAAAGGATAACAGGATCAGAATCAACACCGAATACAAATATGTATGTATTGTATACAAGGACTGCATGCTTAGATGATATACCTCCATTCATAGCGGATTGAAAACAATGAAATTGAGAAGTACAGATTCGAATATTGTTCTGCATACTTTTAGGCGATTCTGATGTACCTATGCTACCAGCGGAGGTCCTGTCTGTCTGTTTCGGGTATTATTATCCTGTCTATGGTCGGGCTATCCTACTATCATGTTTACGTAAAGAATTGCTTTCGATGAAAAGGCCTCGTGGGCATTCTGCATGAGTGCGTGTTCCATGCCACGAAATTGTGAATTTTGCATTTTGGGTTTTTAACTAAAAATTCATGTCTGCTGCTGAATATTACGTGGGCTTAGATTCGAGTTGGAAGGATAAGAAAAAAGTTAACAGAAGAATTTTGTTTTATTTTTTTTTGTTGTTTTAGGTTTTTTTTTGTTGAATAATAAAAAACCTACGATTTTTATTTTAAGTACTGTGCTCGTGTATTTTACCAGGATTTTTTCTTGCATGACCTTTTTAAATCAGATATTAGCTACAAAAAACATATGGTATATGGCAAAAGGCGTATGGTAATAAGCCAGACATATATAATCTGAATAAAAAATAATATGATTTGTTTTTTTAAAATTCAGTAAAAAGTAAAGAAGACGAAAAAAAAAATAAACAAACGAGAAAACACTTGCTGCATGATGGGGGTTCGTGCAGATAATTTCTGTTATACAATAATTTCTTGGAATATTTTATTTTTATCATAAAAGCTTAATGTATCTAAAATATTTATGCATTATGCATAATCCTTACTTGGATAATGATTTAACAAGGATTAAGTTGCCTTTTTTTTACATACTTATCCCCCATACCACTTAAACTTGAACAATGTTCTCAAAACATCGAAAATTTCAGTATAAATCTACTCTTAAAACTCCTACGAACAAAACAACCACTCCATCAATACGTCATCACTGATATAAAAAATCTCTAAAACAAAACAATATTTTTTATTTATTTTTTTTTGAGTTATTAAAATTTTAATTTTTTGAATAAGTCTACGTGTACCTGTTCCTATATAATAATCACATCCTCGTTCCTCATCCATCATTTTGTCATTTTAAATTATAAAGCGTACACACGTGTGCTGGGAAAACTCTCTCTCTCATACCTTTATCCTTATCGTTCTGCGAGTTACTTATAAATTTTTGGGGAGTATATAAATTTTGCCTGTGTAAGAAGTTGTGACTTGAGATAAATTGAATTAACAAATTAACACCTCAAAGGAGAGCATCTAAATATACCCGTTTGTAAGTATAAGTGTCTTACGGGATGATAAAATTAAACTCGCTTTGTAACTAATATATACACAAGGTTACAAGATTGTAAATAGATTACTTAAGTCGACTTATAAATGGTTTTGAAATTTTTGTGTAGTAAATGCTTGAAGGGCGAAGGGAAATCCTTTTTTGGTATATGTACATGTAGGGTTGGAATTAGCAGGAGTTTTTTTTCTAAACTATTTCGATCGATATTTGTCTAGTTTTAGTTGATGGAAGAAGGATTTCATAATTTTTTTATGCGTTCACTAATACAACAAGAATGACTGCCGAGTCGTGTTCTACGTCCTCCTCTTCTTCTTCTGAAATGAGGTATCAGACCCAAGCCAGTACTACATAGAACCGATTCTAATACTGCATACTCCTTAGATGGTATTTTGGGACGCAATCTTCGGTACTAAATCCAACCAGTGTCCTCCCGAGTAAAAATAAAAAACCTCGTTCGTTCTTAGCTTGAAACAGGCACGCACAGCGTCAAAACTCCTGCATGGCACCCGAAACATGCACGGTAAGCATGAGTAAAAATAAGACTCTTCAGAACTTAGCATGAAACAGGCACGGAACACATGATTAAAAATTTTGCTTTTTCAAATTCCGCTCACTAGAGGCACGTACCAATAAAAGCCTCATGGAATAGCCCAAAATAAGCACGGTACGCTCACCCTTTTTCTGGACTAAAAGGAGCAAAATTGGAGCGTTAAAAGTTGTATAAGACAAAGTAAACGGGCATTAATTTTGGTGACCATAAAGGGTGCCATTAGCTAACTCAATAGATCGATTCTCGTTCGATTGTGTAGGTCAAGCAGCATTGGACGTGGGTAGTACTTAGTTGGGGAACCGCTGGGGTAAACGACACGATTTGGTAGATTACGAATATAAGTACATTCATATTTGTAACAGAGGCGTGCATCCTCTATAGCGGAAGTATTTTTAGATTTTCATTCTTGTAGCGGGCCGTATGGCAGGCGCTTTTGTTCCCTATGAGTGGTAGTGGCGGGGGGTACGTATGTCCTTTTAAAAAAATTAACCAACTAAATTATTTTTACTCGGTCTGAGATTGTTTCTATTATGCCCGGACAAATCTAGGCCGCATTGCGAGACGAGATACGAATAAATCGCTCGAAGTTGACTCAACCGGGTGTGGACGTCCGGTGTTTGAAATGTTTAATCAGACTCCGACATCTACACTAAACCACTAGCCCAGAATCTGAGTAAACTGCCTCTGTGGACTTTTGAAGCCAACCGTATTTCATACAAGTCCATCACCATCTTAAGGAAAGGGTTCATTGCCTGCCAAAGGATATGTGTACTGTCAGTTCAGCTAAGCCTCCAACGCTGCAGTATTCCCGGCAATGGGAAGGTATCTCCTTATTTGAATGCTGTTTCTTTGGATGCAAACCTATTAAGCCTGGTCATATATTTCCACACCGATTTTAAGAGTTCCTCCTTTTTCACCGGTTATCATGATGACGATATTGTTAGGTAATGTTGGATGAAAAAATCATGACCACTGAGAGACCAGGAATTCGCATATGATGAGACAGTTCGTCTATAACAAGCAACAATATGAACGGAGATATAAATTGATATAGCCCTGGGGCAAATTCTCAACGTAGAGACGATCCAATCAACGTTCTCCTTACCCCTCGTCGTCTTAAAACCTCAGCAAAGTATCAAAGGACGTCGTTGCCATAGGATTCTTCAATATCAAGAAATGTCGGCAAACGATACTATAAGGTAAGTAAAGCCCGTCTTTACTTGTCATCACCTTGTCGAAATTTTTCTAAGTTACATTCAAGGAAAAAAAGAGAAGCTTGGTTTAGGCCACAATTATTTAGTCAGAGTGTAACCAGAGCCTCCTTGCTTGGGTATAAATGTAATGTCGCCATTCCTTCAAACTAATGGAGTTCGACAAATTTATTGACGGTAATTGACTTTCATTTCAATCGTCCCCAACTTATTTATTTTCCCAGGCCCAATCGTCGAAATACCTACTGACAATATAAATCTTTTTTATGTTGCATAGTAAAGGCTTGGGGTTATAAGCGGTCAGGATGGTTTTAAAGGAGGTGGTGATAAAACCTGTGTTTGAAATTTTTGATGTTCTGAGAAATACTGACTGCGAAAGATTATTTCACAGTAGTGTTATTCTATTTAGAAATGAATTCCGGATTTATAGAGGGAGCGAGTCGGGATGTTGTAGGCTTAGTGAATGCATCTAGTAACCATCATACTCCTACCTACCTATGTGGTTCTTTCACACATTTTTCCTTTACTTATCACCACACATTACATTTTTGAAAAAAAAAACACAAACGTATAAGGCACTTTTTTCGAATAAATACAAAATGCAAAACGATCGTAAATCAATTACTTAAAAAAATAAATATTGAACAGAAACTATTGGATTAAGTGAGTTAAAGTTGTCCACGTTCTGCCAAAGCTTTTAAAAAATCGATAACAAAAAACTAACTATGCTAAATGGAGTTACCTACATATTTTACAGCCGCCCATAATATGAACTAAAAATAAAATTAAAATCCCTCTTCGTAACTATTTTGCAAAATTTTGTCCGTTGCATTCACATAGAAATTCCTTGTTAATTTTACAATAATTCTTCTCTAAGCTTGTGTGACTTTTCATAGGGTGAAAGTTGTACCCCAGAAAGATGTAAATTAAAGATCAAAAGCAATTAAAACTTTTCTCGAAATTTACGACAATTATAAAATTGCAAGAATCAGTAATTTGTTGGAGAGAGTTGTTGTTTCGTAGCCACGTAAAATGGGATATTACATCGTGAATAAGAAGGTGAAGTGCAGAACTTGTTCTGTTTATGTAATTTTAGTGAAATTAAGATTTAATTAAATTATTCATTTCTTAATATTGACTTTAACTGTTGTGCTATTAAGTTTATGGTATATAGATGAGTGCAATACTTATTCAGGATAAAGTTGCGAAGAGATCTTCAGCAGAAGGCGGCATCCATGAACCACTTTCAACAAGAGGTGTCTTTGTAAATCAATAAAAATAAGCGCAAAATTTTCGCAAAAAAGGTGATAATTTTATTTTAATCTAAAGTACAAACTGTGATATTAATAATGAAACACAATATCTGTCAAACGTCGATCTAGGTTCTTCTTACAAACGGTTATTCTTTTGATGAAATGTTTAATTTCGTTTTCGCACAATAGATCCTGTATTTCGCAAATGGCAGCAGTACTATTTCCTTGAGTGCTTGAATTTTTGGTGGCATTGACGTAGACCCTTTCTTTAACGTAGCGCCAAAGAAAAAGTGTAATGGTGCCACGCGACTTGTTTACAAATTTCAAGGTCATGACCTTGAACCGGTTTGTCAGGCCGTGACCCAGTTCTCATGCCCAATCGCTCCAATACCTACTGCCACTGTTTCACAAGCTGTGGGACAGGTCGTCTATATCCATTCACGGTAATTTTTGAACCATTATTTTCAAACTGTCACTCGTTGTTGTTTTCGGAACGCCCTATGCTTGTTTACTTACCCAGACTGATATAAATGAGCTATACAACTCAGAATAATTTTGTTTAAAAAATGAACAAGCACTTCCATTATAGTCCGGGGAAATTAGCATTTAAAGGAGACAAAATTCGGAAATGGCTGAAAATTGGTCCACAGCTTCCTTGGGACTTTTTAAGAAAACAATTCGGAATCACAAAAAAAACATGGCCGCCCGAAATTTAGCGGTTTTCCGGTGTTTTCCTTGTATCTCGGTTTCTATAGGTCGTACAACCCCGTGCAAAGGGCCTAAATGTTGACAATGAAATTCTCTACAACTTTAGTTCTTACAAAGATGTTGACGCGATTAACCCTTTCAAAGTTATTCCAAGGTCAAAGTTATCAAAAATCATTTTTTGGCCACAAAATCACTCAAAACCTGGTTTTTTTTCGAAAATTTGTTTTGATCAGTCAATACGAAACGTTAATGCCTACAAAAAAGCTTGGCATCATTTTTTCGAAAACTTAACCCTTTCAAAGTTATTCAAGGTCAAAGGTTCCAAAAATCAGTTTTTGGGTCAAAAAATCACTAACAATTGATTTTTGCAAAAATTTTCGAAAAGTTTTCGAAAAAATGGCAAGGGTGTCCTTAGGGTAAGCAATAATCTTTTGTATAAATAGAACAAAAAAATTTTTTCAATAATCAGTTTCTGAGTCATATTTTGAGCAAAAACTGATTTTTGGAAACTTTGACCTATGTATTACACGCGGTAGAGTTCCTTACTTTAAAACTGAATTAAGTGAATTTCACTTTAAACCAATTTTTACATCTACAACTTTTATAACGTCCTTTTTCAATATTTTCTTCTTAAAAATCTGAAAAATTCATTCTTTAAAAAAAAATCTGAACTTATTGAAAAGAAAAACATGTTTAAAAAAGAGTACGTATATAGTATAGATTTTGAAACTCCGCTCAATTTCTTACAAATTCCACAAAAACTAAGCCTTAGTTCTCGAAAATAAAATTGAAAGATGTTAGTGAAAGGATATACTTTTAAAGGAATCAAAAAAAAAATAATGTTTAAAGAAGGAAATTTCCGCTGAATAGATGGATCTCCGCAAATATAAGACATAAAAAAAACACACCCACAAAATTGTTTTCCAGGACATACAATTTTCATATCCATTAGAAGAATTCTCTTCTCTTTATGGAAGAAATGAAAAAGCAAACATTTCTTTTTTTTCGAAGAATTCAATAAAACCAATTACTTGCTCGGTGATACATAAATAAAATATTCGTCTTATATTTTTATTTTTTTTCGTCCTGAGAGAGAGAGGGAGATAGAATGAGAGATCCTGCAAATATTTACTAGAGTTTGTTTGACCTTCGAAAATAAATTCGCCATTTTTTCAGGAGTTTATGAAAATGCACACACAGCAGCCGACCGAAAAATATATAAAAAAAAGAACCGACGACGTAAACGAAATGAAATGTCCTGTCTACGCCTTTTTTTCTCTCGTTTGTTTTTTTTGTTTTTTGGCAATACATTAAGCTCTTCTACACTGTATAAACCTTATGAAATGTAATAAAACAAGATCTTATCCTTTGTCCGCTCCTTATATTTCGAGATTTTATTCTATGCTTGTTTGAAAGGATTTTTGTTTTTTTTTTTGGATACGCAAGATGGTTGAGAGATTGTTCTATGAGTGGATGGAGAGATGAGAAAAGAAATTGTCCTTTTTGGAGAACTCAAAAATATTGTGTCTAGGTTTAATGCTTGTGTGTATATAAAATGAAAAAAGGATAAGGTGTAAAAAAAGAAAACAATGTTTAAAATTCAATTGAGTGAAAGAAAATACAATGTATTTTTTTTTCTTGTTTGCGTTGCACATAAAATGGCATGACCAAAAATAAAAAAAAAAAACAAAACACCAAATCGAAATCAGCAAAATCAGCCTTGATCCTTGAACAATATCCCAATGGTATATCCTTTCCATATGCACATGACATGACTCAATAATGTCTGTCTGAATTGAAAGGCTTCGCCATATCTCTCTCTGTTCGCGTCGTAAGCGTGCACACTCCGTTGATTCGAGCCCCGGATGGGTAAAAATATGGGGCATAAAGGAAACCTGTTGTTTCACTGAAGCAAAACAACCATCCCACACCCAATACAAAAACAACAACAGCAACAAAAATACCAAAAAAATATATACTATATATATGTATGTATGTATAAATATAAAAAAATAAAAGATTGATGAACAGTAGTCCTGCCCTACAGATACATTTATTCACTCCCCCCAATAGAGCGGAGACAGGCAGTCTCTGCCACCTGTTGTTCGACTTTCCCCTATTTATATGCAACAGTATTTGAATTTATCTATATTTTTTATGTATAGGTTATTGTCTGGTTGTATAGTATAGCTTATCAAGATCCTTGTCTCTTGATGTTTATAGTATTAAATAAAAAAATTGTTTAAATGTATATGTAATAATCCTTGAACGGGAAAATTTTTGCTATCTTACCTTGGATATGTTTAAAATGTATTCGTATACATTCTATAGAAATATAAATATGTATATGTATATGTATAGAACCTATCCGAGTTGCGATTTCATCCTATGTCTGGCTCTAGCTAGGGAGCAGCAGTAAGAATCTGTTATGTAGGGGTTGCCTTGGCTCATTTTATAAATCCTCTGTCCAGGGTAAGCTGGTGGCGACCAGAGAGTAACAGTTAGTATATTTTGCAAAAAAAGAGAGAGAGGGAGAGTATAAATTTAGGGGCTAAAACGCGCGCAATTTCAGTCATCTGTTGGCCACCGTTCGAATCAGTTGTAATAAAAAAAAGGTCTCCCCCGTGCTCTAACAAAATATTTAAAAAAAAATAAGTTTTTATGTTTAAATAGAATTTGTTTAAAAAAATTAAAAAAAAAAACTTTTTAATACCTACAATAAAAATTACCTATATATTTTGAAATGTGTCTCAGGAAGGACTTTCTTATTAAAAACCAAGAAAAATATTCTCGTTTTTCTTATATCCTTTGAAAGAAAGCATCTTTTTCAGATGCACCCCTACCAAACATACCCCCACGATCACGAATTGTGCTAAGTCTAAACTGTTGCGTTTTTTAATTTTTGTACTTGCCAAAAAAATAATAAAAAAAAATAAAATAAAAGTTTATTAAGATTGTTACCTGCAAAACATAAAATGTAAATGTTTTAAAAAAAAATTAATAAATAAAAAAATAAATAAATAAATTACAAAAAAATATACAACAAATTCTAGTGATATTACAAAAAAAAAATTGTTGGTGTTCCTTTGTGACATATTTAAAAAAAAATATTAAAAAGTAAAATATTTTAAAATTTTAGTAACAAAAGTAAAGTGATTTTATCACACTTTTTAGATAAAAAAATAAATACAAAAATATTGAAAAATTGGTTTCACGAGATTACTTTTAAAAAGTCTTCTCAAAAATATAAAAATAAATAGTGAACAAAAAAAAATAAGGAGAATACTGGGGTAAAAAATAATAAAATAAAAAAAATTATTTATAATAAAAAAATAAATTCAAATTAATAAAAAAAAATATCCGGAAATTTTTTCCAAAAATTTTGTGAACTGCAATTAAAGAAAAAGGCAAAATGTAAGTCGAAAACCTTTAAAATAAAAAAAACATATTTGTAAAATTGTAAAATATTTTTTTTTTATTTATAATATTATTTGCATGAATTATTTTTATTATTTTTTGATTATTACTAATTTTAATTAAATACTAATTGTAATTAACAAAAATTGCTATATCAACAAGAATATTATTATTAATAATAAATAATAATAATAAAAATATAAAACAACAAAAAAAAGTTCTTGCTCTCAAACAAAAAAAAATTAGATTTAGGTAAAAAGGAATTATACTTCCTCTTCTCGTTTTCTTTTGAAATTCAATTACCACTTATTCTCAAAGAACAACAAAAAGGACATTATATATCCTCTGAAATACATTCCTTCTGTTCTTCCTTTTTTGCATTATCTCTGCTCTGGTGTTTTTTTGTATTTATATTTATATATCCTTGTACATTATAACACATAAGTGTAATTAAATTCTCTAAGCCAATTAGATTGTTATATTCTGGATTGGTTAAAAGACCCATATTTAAGTTACCTTGTGAATAAGGATAAATCATGAATCTGGTGTTTTGTATAGTGATAAAGTTACCAATAATTAACAATTCAATATTATAACTGTTGTGCCCTATAAATGTTCTACGGATATGTTCAATAATATGTATAGACTACGCATAAATTATAATTAATTTTAATCTGTTCCATAATTAATTAGTCATAATTTGAATTAACGTGTTTATTTTGTATTTTATATATGTATGTGGTGTTTTTCGATTGCGATTAAGGTGAGGGTTTAATATAATACTCCATATTACCCGAAGAATACGTGGAGGTAATCAATAATCACAATATGGAACTTGTTGATTTCATTAAAAAAATTGCGTAGTTTTAAAATTTTTTTAAAATCTTTCTTGCATTAACTACTAAAAATACAGCCATCCATCTATCCAATGGCGTCACAACCCATCCGTAAAGTCAGATCCATCCCGTCGGTTTTTATCGACAGTTGGTAAAAAGAACCACCTAACTTTAGGTACACGAATTTGTGGCTTTTAAATGGGCTCGTCAAAACGTTAGATGCGTCTCAGGTCGGGCTTTACACCTAACCCAACCAGACCCAGGCCTCGTAATAGTATTTCGCTATCGTCATATATGATATCTATTTTTCTTCTTTGATAGTTCTACCACCCAATTCGAACGTTAGACCTCTTCAGCTATTTTCACCAAAAGATTTTCTACTCGGCAGGTTGTAACCTGTTTCTCATGTGAAATTATTTCACCACATTTACTTGCTGGTCTCAATAGCCTGGGGGTTAAGGCGCCCGACTACCATTCCCGAGGTCCGTGGTTCGAGTCTATTTCACGGCATGGTACTTTCCATTTTTCCATCTAGATAAATTTCCTGCTTTCTTGTCTTCCTCTTTACAAAAAAAGAATTTACTGTCCTTTCTCCTGCCATCGCCTCTAAGCATAATAAACAAGGAAGCGTCTGCTCGATCAGCGAAATGAGCTTTTTGTCATGGTAGTATTGGATTATAGGCAGAGGAATAAAACCACGTTTTGGCTTTTCCTGTTCTTTCACTCTTCCTCCCTCTACAATCTTTCCGACTAGAGCTTGCTGATGTAACCGACGACAGTACAAAAGGGCACAACCCTTGAGCGCTAGTCTTTCACATAAAAATCACCTCAATACTATCTTCTTGACCAACTTGATAGTCGGAGCCAACTGGTCTTTTCCGATCCGGTAGTTTATTCAGAGTTCTCTTCGATATCCTTGAATAATCCATTCTTTGGAAGGCCCGCGATCACACTCTTTGTCTAGGTCATACAAGTGGTTATAGCTTATTCTCTACATGCATTGTTATCATAGTAGTGTTAGGTAGAACACGATTATAAAATGAGCTTGTAAGAGGGGCCTCTTTTTTCTTTTGAGCCAGTACAATGTCATACTTCAAATGAGGTCTTTGTAATGCCAAAATGATAAAAAAAGCAAATAAAAGAAAAAAAGAAAAAAAAATTTGACTCTAATATGCATTAAACTGCCTCAGAGTAAGAGAGTAAAAAACCTATGCCTCCACGATGTATACTTATATTTTGCAATCACACTTCGCCTCATTTCGAATTGGATATTTTACTGCAGCAAAAGAGGTTAGAAATGACTCTCCAGTACGTATTTACAACCTCACCTCGCCTAATTTCAAGTTGCAAATTTTACCGCTTCAAAAAAAGTAAGAGAGAAGGAACTCATGTCGCTCCACTACGTATTATACCGCGCCTCATTTACCTTGATACACGCTCATATACCAGAAGGAGTACAATTTACCATCGTGTAAGAGCCAAATGTACTGCCTCGTTTAATTCCGGCTCAACTCTATATAATATACCTGGCCAGATACCCTTCGGAGAGATACTCTCAAATATTTTAAGCTTACCTACAAATTTTTGGGAAATACTCCATTGTATACTTCATGTCGGACTACAAGTTTGTACTATATATTATTATATCGGCTTTTGTAAGGATGTCTTCGGATTTCATTACAGATCAACAGTGCAGCCAACAACTAACGCACGCGCAAAACCTGTGCCTCTTTAGAGCAACCCAATTTCCAAAGGTTGGTCTCTTGGGTGTCTGTATCTACCTGATAGTATCGAGATGTATCGGTATCAATTTTATCCATGATATTCATTTCATACCAGACAAGATAATGTCCAGTGAGAATGTCTGCTAAGGCTTTGAAGTCAGGTTTAGTTCGCTCGAGAAGCTTTGTCATTTTTGGTCGAGCACTTGTCAGAGGCACTCGTGTAGCTTATAAGAAACATAATTGGGTCCAGAATGGTATCTTCATTGAAGGAAGCGTCGATCCTCCAGTTATATTTCTAATGAACTAAAAGATTCGAAAAGAGTTCGTCTGTAGTCTACATCTTTCTTGAATATTACAATAGTGATTGCTTCCAAATCTGGAGGCCTACTTAATAGCTCGTGTATAACTGCTGCCAACGTTTCGCTTTTTTGCTTTTGTTCTCAAGTTTTGTTTTTTTAGATATGGTAGGGCACGTTGTTATTCTGCCAAGCCTGGTACGTAGGTTTTATAGTGTCATGCTAATGTTATCGATAAGATCCTAGAAGTGTCTAGTATTTTTGTTGGCATTCCAAAATTTCCTAATGACTTTCTTTCACCTCTTCTTAACATCATCGCTTCCTAAGACAAGAGTCCCTTATGTTGTACTACATACATAGAGGAGAAAAGTTTGAATCCTTTTTTGTTTCCTCTACAATTAGAATAGATTTGATAAATTTTTTTATCCTGCTTATAACTGTCCTCCATAGTTATATGCTGATATCTTTGCAAGTTATACTGCTTGATTTTACTTGGTTGGACAGCTGGAATTTGAATCCTGCATTTACTAGAAAGTGGTCCGATTCAGAATTTGCTCCTCTGCACGATCTTTTCTGACGAATACTAAGAGATGCCTTTCTGTCTACGAATTTACCAAATTTGTCGCCGTTGATCCCGAAACGATGTAAGTTTATGCATTCAAAAAAAATTTAATTCTATCGTGGATATCAGACTTGCATTTAAAAATTTGAAAATTCGATATTTTATCCCGCAATAAACTCTTTATAAATAGCAGCTTCCTTGTTATGTTCTTTTGTAAAGAAACACAAATGATTGTAACGAACATCTTTCCACCTACATTCTCATTTATATTTTTACTCCCACAATAGCTGCTCTGCTCTAATAACCTTCAGCATTTACCTAACAATCTGCGAGAACAAAACAACATCGCATCTGTTGCATAAACTTTAATCAAGTAAAATCCTTGCCATGATAATATCAAAGGTTTATTTAATAAAAAGAACTGAACTGACAGCAAAGGGTTGTCGTTTGCTTTTTTTTATTACATCTCTCGTTTCATTCTCATGGAGGATTGTTAGAGTTAAAAGAAAAGGGTGTCAACGCTAAGCCCTCGGAAAAAAGCGAGCATCTCCTATCAATCTTCGCAGCAGAAATTCATTTTGTTTCACATCACTAACGAATGCTCTTGCCTCGGGTTACATTAACGTATTTTGTACCAATTTTAGATGCTTCAAGGGCAAAATGTACTATGACCTTGTTACTATACAGCGGATGCAGTAGTCTTTTGACTTTTGAACTGTAGTAGGGTGTAGGTGTTGCAGAAGTCCAGTGGTGAGAAATGCAGTTTTGACCTAGTGGACATGGGCACCAGTGTTAATTAATAAATCCACGATGGTATAAACAAATATTGCGAATTTGATATAGAAGCAACGATCTCAAATAGAAATAATATTTTCATGTGATTCAACGTTTGAAACTGATTTTCTGAAAGACCAAGGCCGAGAAAAATACTTCAGTACTACTATAGATCGATTTGTCACAAATAGGTATGCCTTCACACATCTGTAATCTTTAGAAGAAGAAAAATGAGAGATTCTAACACTTACTAGAGATTTTCTAAAACAAAGTACCATCGCAATTAATGCTGCTTGATTTGGATGATAGTATTTAGCTATTTTTAGTTTTATAGCGTAACCTCTTAAGAAATTCTAAGCACTGGGATGCTTGCTTGGGCGATTTGGAATACGTCATTGGTGTAAAGCGGTGGAGCAGCCAGCAGTTCTACACGATCAGCTTACACAGATAGGTTATTGTAAAGGTTTTATTGCAAATAAGACAGTACTTCGGAAGCATGGAATTCTCCTCGATTCTTACAGGCTCAATCGACAATGAGTTCAATGTCTCTGTTCATTGAGTTGGGCATAAGTTCATGATTATAGAAACATAGAATCACAAACGTGATTGTCTTACATTATCGATGGCGTAAGAGTACGCAAAGTACTGTAATCAACGAAGTTGTGAAGGGGGTTAATGGGGCAGAGAGCAGATCGTTTATAAAGACTAGTATCGCCCATTGGTCGAAATTCGACCCTCTCCCGTTGGACGTCTACGCATTTCAATTACTCAGAAATAATTTAATTGAACTATTACTACTTTTCAATTTCTTTGTCAGTTCTAAAAAACTAAAAAAAATTGTTTTAATTAAAAAGGTGTAATTAAAAACTACATTATCATCTAAAATCGCATCTTTGAACAAAACTTTCTTCATTTAAAAAACATCATCGCTTTCCGTGATATATTTTGATAATAATTTCCACTTTGTTTTGTTATTTTTTTAATTAAAAATTGCCGAGACGGTCCCCACAGAAAGAGAAACATTTTCAACATAAGCAGAATGACGCTGACATATATCGCACTACGACAAGAAAAGTGGCACAACTCAAAAATTGATGGCATAAAATTTTGTTTTCAGCTCTCCTGATGTGTCACTTTTCTTGCCGTATTGCGATGTATATCCATTTATTTCTAATCTAATTTGTTGAAACAAAAAAAATCAAACAAAATTTTGAAATGCCAAATTGATCTGTTTAAAGCGAAGTGAAAGGAGGTACGGCAAACTTTCGCTAAGCCATCTTCTAGGCTCATGAAATTTAGTCGATTCACAAACCTTAATAAAAAAATTTTATATACGCCTGTTTATATGCTAACCGTAATTTCTACCTTATATTGTTGTTGTCATTTGATCATTTTATATTGGGAAATGCAATACTCATTTTTGAGTGACAGAAATGAAATAAATGAATAATTCTTGTTTTGTGCACACCTTTACGACTCCGACTTCCATATAAGACCAGTTTGAACAAAATCGGTTTAGTGGAAGTCGGTTAAAGTGCTGTACAAAAAAAAAAACTTGCGTATTAATATATAGATAAGGAAAAGAGCGGCTGACAAAATTGATCGCTGGGAGACACCGGAAGAGATGATCTGGGGTTTAAATTTGACCCCACCCAATACTAGCTTAATTGAACAAGAAAACCCCCGATCCAGTTCTGTAGAGCTAGTTTTATACTTGGAGTGCAGCAGAGTAGGATGCCGCACTCTATCAAAAGCCTTGGAGATATCAAGAGCAAAAAAACTAGACTTACCAAATCGATTCATACTTTGGCTGAGGTGTTCTGTTAGATATAAATAGTACGGGAGTGAGTCTGGTAGATGGGAAACCATACCTTGACAAAAATTCGCCTGAATCTCACAACCTACAGAAATTGGTAATGATACAACTACTTCTAGGATGGTGACAGTAAAAGGCATGGAGGCAGGCAGAAGGAAGAATAAATAATAAATCGTATGTCAAGCTCCCTACCAAAATCCATTTCCCAAAAGACCGATAGAAATGCACATATTAAAAAATCAACAAAACTTTTCCTTACAGCTAACAAAGTCACTAAAGGTACGTTAGATAAAACTATTAATTCAAAATTCCCCAGCATCCTGTCACCTACATTCCATATTAATTGAACCTTGACGAAACTATGCACAGAACATAACTTGTGCATTATTTCCTGTTCATTTTACTAAGCTATGTAGCTGCCCATCTCGGACGTGGCAACAAATTCTCACATTTATGCACATATACAAAATTCCAAGCATGCACCATCCATTAAGGGTTAGTCCAGGCTTATGAAGTCTTATCAACCTTAACCTTACCTCCATTGCAATAAATTCACCTCTAAATCACCTGCCTCTGCACTCAATAAATTTTTCAAATTACGTGCTTCAAAATGATCATCCTCCAAAAAACACTAAAAAACTTACTTCACTCCACACTAATCTGTTTGAAAGTGCATAAATTTCACAAAAGCTATGTCCTTTTACAGCCTTCCATAAAACATTTATTGCAATCCCAATACCGCCTTGCCACTACCGCCGCACTGATATATAATGTCCTGAATACGTTTATCTTTCGCAAAATTTCACCTCTCGTGTGTATGGCCTCTTTAAAGTCGCTTCAAAATAAAATAAAAAAAAAGGACGAAGAAAATCATTTACTCACCAAGGATTTTATCTGTTCTGGTCCTGGAAAACTTCTCTCTCTCTATGGCTGGGTCCTGGGAGATTGCTGCTCCTGGGCTAGAGCAATCCACTCTTGGCAACTTTTATGGCGACACAAGTAAAAGTTTTCTATTGCACCGATTCACCGATAATTTTATGCGGTTATCCAAAACGTTATAGCTGCCATAAAACGCCATGTTTATAATGGCCCGGACGGGGTTTTGGTCCTGGGCTGGAAGTCAATCATTTATTTTTATAAAGCGATAAAATTTATCTCGGCCATTTCACGGTGGTTTTATTTAAAGGACTTCTCAATGGCGTGATCCTGGACGATAATTACTTGTTGATGGGATTATTTGCTTTAATGCTTTTGGGGATAAATTTTTCGATTAACAATTGTCAAAGCAATTTATTTGTTTTTCCGTTTTGATATACAAATTTGAATGTTGTTTTAGGCACGTTGGATGCTAGAAACAACATGTTTCAAAATTAATTATCCTTCCATTGAGGCTAGATCCACCTTGATTTGTGGCCATCACTGTTGTTGGACACACAGACCTCATTAATTACGGGATACACCATCAACAGACAAAAGACCATAGCCTGTTTAACAATTGCCCTTCAATATACTAATGGCGTAGACTATAAACTATCCATCATCCTTTTCAATTAGAGGCACAGCCTTCTGCAAGCCTTAATCACTTCTAGATCTTATCGTCACAACTCTCTGTGGTCCCATTTGGTTATGGGCGCTTTTTTATCTTCTTCAATGGAGTATGATATCGTTTTTCTTGGTCGACCTGCCGTTCTTTTACCTATAGGGATTCTCCGTCATCCATACCAATAGCGTGTCCAATCTTTACTTTTACTTTTATCGTTATACACATACCTTTAAAAAATTACTTCTGAGTCGTCTCCTCTATTGTCTGTCAAGATTTTCTTAGTCTTTCATGCTCTCTGCTCAAGACTCATATGCTTATAGTTTTTTTTTCATCGCTCCTAAGGATTTCTCTCATTATCTCTTCCATCTTAGTCTACATCTCATTTGATCACAGCATGTGCTCCAGTATGCGCTATCTGGTGATATCTGCCCTCAGGCTACAAACTATAGTTCGGGTCTGTTCGCAGTAAACCTCTGGCATCGGAAAAAACCTATACCGCTTACATCTTGAACAGTACGGCGATCTACCATGTCCAAATCGGTGGAGGTATGCTTTGTAACATCCATCCCTGGTCAAAAACAAAGCAAGAAAGTAGCTTTCTTTGCCGCGATCTCTGTTGGTCTATCTCTCCATGTTCGAGATGAGTCTGTGTATACAATAACAATTGAGAGACTTATTCCACCTTCTCTACTATTCACCAATACATTTTCCATCTTGCTATCTATCGTCTATCTTTGTTTTTCCACTTGCAAACATTAGCTCATAGATGCCCTGGCTTCATTTACTAGAATATGAACTAGTTGGGATGTGGCTTTTGACCCTTTCGGTCCACAAGCTTAACTTCCCAGTATTCGTTCAAACAAAAAAACGACTCGAACGATTTTTATGAAAATCTTTTCAGATCATATGTCCTTTAATACGCTTTGAACGGCACCTTAACGAAGTCGATATCTTTTTTGGTTCGCGCGAAATCGTGCCGGTACAAAAATCACTTAAGTCCTTCAAACAAAAAACGGCTCGACCAATTTTTATGAAAATAGATCATATTTCCTTGAACACGCTTCGAACGGCACCTGAACGAAGTCGATATCTTTTTCGGTTCGCGCGAAAATGACCACATACGTACGCACACACACACACACACATATTTCTTCTCAAATTTTTGCTTAAAATGCTATTGGGACCTTGAAACGTGTAAAAACATTGAAAGTTTCGAATCCGATTTTCGGACCGATTACAATAACTTCCTACTGGGAAGCTAATAAGTATTTTCCTAGCTATCACACAAGCTCTTTCTTCCAACAAAGTTCAAAAGGCATAGATTGTCCGACGAGCGTTTAGTTCGCATGCCATTTTCAATTTCCGGCAATTCGTCTTCAAAAAACCCACGTTGTCCACACTGAAGCCGCATATACCCTGGCCATCATGAAAACGGCACGATCACTGATCTTTGATAAATTTTTGTTCCGAAAATTGTTTGCGTTTCAGAACTGACATTTATAGTATAAAATTTTACAACTTCCTGTCTAAAGTGTAACTGCATCTTTGACCAGTTCTACACGTTCAACTTTTCGTTCAACTTCAACACTTTTTTCTCTTTCGCTCGCATGCAATTTTGAAAGCGGTAACATTATCCCTTTCGCAAGTAGCATGCGAACGAAAAAGAAAAAAGTGTTTAAGTTGAACGAAAAGTTGAACGTGTAGAACCGGTCTTACAATAGTTGGAGTAATAACATCCAATTCTATCAGACTTTTCCCCAGAAGAAAATCGTTCTTCATACAAAGTTAAAATTTTAACTTTTGCGTCTCTTACCAACTTGGAGCCATTGCAACTTCAGTACTTCGTCGAATATTATTTTTCACAGTAGAGGGCCCAAGCCGTATCCCTGTGAAGGGCCACATGTTGTCCGGTGTCTTTGGTAGGTTATCTGATTCGATTTCCACGAGTAACTTGGTCTTCATCCGAACCATATATGTACCTTGGGTGGGACGTCGAGTTGGGATATCGTCTGGTTCGTTACCATACCCTTGTCTCCTCCTTACGAAAGCTCCCTTTGACTGGCCTCTTTCATTATCTGTGATAGGGATCTGTAATCTAATGTCGCTCGAATTATATACCCATTGTATTCAGAAGACAAATCAGGCTAAAGGACGAAGAATTCCCGAAGATCTTCTTTGGATTCGACATAAGTATAAGCTTTTGGTGCTTCCACTATTCGGGAAATGCTTCATCTTTTAAACACAACGAGCGTACCTTTGTCCTACTTTTCACTAATAGTCCCTCATGTCGAGCTCGTTGTCATGGTACAATCATTAGTAGTGAGCCTAGTTCGAAGGAGCAATAGAGGATATGATAGGTTAAGTTTGTACCCCTATTAGTCCGAGGAAATTAGCAAAAAAAAAAAATTCCAAAATGGCTGAAAATTTGACCACAGCTTCCTTGGGACTTTTTAAGAAAACAATTTCGGAATCACAAAAAAACAACATGGCCGCCGGGGATATCACTTTTTGGCAAAAAAATCACTCAAAAACAAGTTTTTTTCGAAAAAAATGTTTGATCTGTCAATGCAAACATTATTGCCTACAAAATACCCCCTTGAATTTTTTTCAAAAACCTTGACCTTTCCGAATTATTCAAAGTATTTTTTGGCCGAAATGTGATTTTTGGAAACTTTGACTTTGAATAACTTCGAAAGGGTTAGGTTTTCGCAAAAATGATAAAAGGGCTTTTTTGTAGGCAATAACGATTCGTATTGACTGATCAAAAAAAAATTCGAAAATACCAGTTTTTGAGTGATTTTTTTGCCAAAAAGTGATATCTCCGGCGGCCATGTTGTTTTTTTTTTGTGATTCCAAAATTGTTTTCTTAAAAAGTCCCAAGGAAGCTGTGATCCAATTTTCAGCCATTTTGGAATTTTGTCTCCTTAAAATGCTAATTTCCCCGGACTATATATAGATGAACTCTTTTCCCATTTAGATTTTATATTCGTCTATCATACTATTCCGACCCATCCTATCATTGATTTTATTGCTTAAAACATACAAACACTTTGTCTACTTTTAATTAATTTTCTTCATCAGCTTTTATAAAGGATGTGAATACTTCTTTGGAATCTAAAAACGAACAATTTATCATTTGCGTACACAACTATCATTTAAGATTTATTGGATATTATGCCCGCTTTCTTTATACTTCTAAACCCATTACGACTTGGTGTAAAACTGGGTTAAAAGTCAAACAATATAACGCATGAGAGATACCTTTTCAGTGGCGCTATTCGAGTAATCTATTATCTCGAATCACAACTCGATCATAAACTAGAACTAGACGACTTCCAATGTCTTACTCTTTACAACTCTTGCTTGAGAATTCTCAAACTCAAACTTTAGGAGTACTAAACGTTAAATCAACATGGAAGGTAAATCCAACTATATAAAATAACATTGTAAAAATAAATTTCGAAATATCGTTGACTCTCACATGAACTCTTCCAAATCCATTGCATCGGAAAAATTCCCAAGTACCATCTATAATATTTAACCTTGTGCAACCTTCTAAGTAGGCGCGTGAAAGGACTTGCTCTCTCACATTTCACATTGTGAAAATATACGTACAGAATGGGTGCATATATCTTTTGTTACAAAAGTGCACTACTATGCATGCACCGAAGAACGATAAAAAAAACCTTCCTTCAATGCATCCACAAATGCATATTCAACCAATCCTATAACACGCGCGGGGTCTTTGCCTGGAAAATATGTTTTGGGAGAGAAAAAAAAACTCGATTCAACTAGTTGTGTTGTAGATTGTTGAAAGGGTTCAGTTTATTTTTTTTCTATATTTTTTTTTGTTTTTTATGAATCCACAAAATACACCCTTTAAAAAACTTTGAACCACTTGATGGTGTGTTTTCATAATTTTTTGTTTATGTGCAGAATATATGGAATTATATCATGGGAAACATATACAGAATTAGTGAATGTAATTTTTGTGTGGTTTTGTAAAAAAAACTTGAAAAAAAATTCAATTAATTTTTTATAAAAACTTCTGAATTTTTTTAAAATAAAAGAAATCCCTAATTAAAATGAACTAAATGAAAAATATAAAGTTTTGAATTTAAATATTACTCAGTGGAATAGATAGCAGAAGTTGAGAATGGAAAGGTCATGAGTTTTTGTTTAATTCGCGAACATGTTTAGTCCATTTTTTAATTCATATACTTTTAAAAATTTGTATATAAATTCAATAGTCTGAGTCGTAGTCTAGTCTAGGTCTAGCTTGTATCAGACGTAAATTGTTTCCCATAATAGCTTACTTGAACCAAAGACTTTTATACAATTATCTCGAAAATAATGAGAAAAATATTTTAAATAAAAATTGTAATTGTAAAATTGTAATTGTAAAATTGTAATTGTAAAATTGTAATTGTAATATTGTAATTGTAAAATTCTCATACTTTTAATCATATGTATATAACTATCCCTTTTTGTGTTAAAATATGCGTTGAGTGGCAATGTTTTCAATTTGTAAAAATATATACAATCCTTTCCATCTTGTTGGGGCAAAAGTGATGTCTCCAGTAAGCTGAAAAATACTACTGTTGCCTAATCCATGACTACTCGGTTGGGTAGCATTCTCTGCATTCGGCTGGTATAGCAAGTTACTTCATTCACCTGGCTTCGATGAAAGTCGCTTCTGTTCCTTGCAACGCACAGACGAAAGAACTACTGCTGTTACCTAAAGTGTGCGTGAAAACCTAAGAACTCTTCACAGTGTTCAACAACTAAACATCAGTCGCACTTTTCTGAGAAGAATATTGCATAAAGAAAAGGTGCAGCTTACCCAAGAGTTGAAACAAAATAACTATCCGTGCTTTAAATGAATTTGGAAAATTAAGCCGGTTTTGGTCGCAAAATCATCTTTTCGGACAAAGCTCATTTTCAACTCGGTGGTTATGTCAATGAGAAAAACTATAGGATTTAGGGCTCCAAAAATCCACATGTAGTCGTTGAGACGCTAATGTATCCTCCAAGAGTAACTTTGGTGTGGGCTGTGTTTGCTGTGGTGATATTACTTTAAAAATGAAGCAGGCAACAGCGTTACAGCGAACAGATTTCGATACAGAGACATATAACTGATTTTTTGTGAGCAAGTCAACTGGGCGATCTAGACTTGAACGTGGTTGGGTTTCAGCTGGATGTTTCAACGTGCCACAGAAACCGTCAGACAGTCGATATTTTTCGCACGAAAAAACTGTATCATCGCGCATTTGCGGTTTGACGCCGTTTGTTAAGATAGAAACGTTTTGGACCGCTTTTACTCCAACAACCCACAAACAAATGAATAACTTAAGGAAATAGAGAATAAGGCCCCAAACAATCGACAATATACTACAAAAGCGATAACCCAGCCGAGATTGCAACTTGAATGAAATTGCTCCCCATAAATAATCGGTATACTAGTAGGTATAGTGGCGGTTGAGCGTGGGAAAATTCTGCCCAACGTGGGAACTAGGTCACGGAACTAGGTCGAGGCCATTTACCTTAACACTGGGTCACTTAGAATTGGGTCAATGAGTCTCTTACTCTCTATCTTTAATAAAGCACATTCATTAAAAAATATTAAATGGTGTAGTTTTAATAACAATTTCAAAAAGAAACCAATAGATGGCGCATCCTTTATATGTACGACTGTGAGATCTAGTTTCCATAAGTTCGGAAAGTAAGACCTTCACGCTTCACATAAGTTCTCAGTGTGTCTTTTGCTTATGTAACGTACAGAGAACTTAAGCTCTTCGATAAGCCCTTGACCATACTTTAGTGGATCCATGACTTTTGAACCAGAGCAATATTCAACTTCACCTCACCAAAGCCGCTACGTTTCAAATGCAGCTGATATGCCCTTATTTGCTTCTACGGTTTAGCCTACCATACAAAAAAAAATAAAAACCCTGTTAAGGAGAGCTGTAGCAATATTAAAGGATTACAAAACCAAGACCCTCACACATCAACTTCTTTCAAAACGCAAACGGATCTAAATAATTATTATTGAACTGAATAAACGCAGTTTAGTCGTCCTTTTTAACCAAAATCAATTCTTTATGAAATTTTACTCACACTTCGAACAATCAATCATTCAATACAAAAGAATCTCATCCTTTACTACACCAAAAAAAACGCCAATCTCCAAAAATATGCAAAAATCTTCAGATAACCACCAAAAATCTCAATTCTATATTTAACAGTTATTCTTCACAAAAATAGCATAAACTTAAAGGGCACCAGCTCTCGACACCAACGCAAAAAGGAAGAAAAGCAACGAAATCCTGCATTTACATAATATCACCTTACAATAAATTCCAGGACCTCCTCCACCTTGACATTGGATAGACGTTAACGACGTGTCCTTATGACGGCGGACCTCCTCTCATAATCGAATTTTATTTAATGTTTTTTTATTTTTTTTGTTGTCGTCGAGCATTATTTTTGGTGAAGGTTAAATTTGGTAACATCCTGGTAATCGAAGGAGTTTGTCCCTAATTTGTCAGCCCCATCGACCCTTACGGTTCAACGAATTTACAGTCAATTACACCACCCTGGAACTCCTCGCACGAGGGTCCTTCGCTGGAAAGAAGACACACACAGTCTCGGCAAGTTCAATTCTATTAGTTTATAGGGGAATATCCTTCCTTTCTCGGGCAAATGCAGAGGGTGGAAAGGGAGTGCAAGCTCCTCGGATATATCCTGTTTGATACACACACACACATATATACATATGTATGAAAGTTTATATCTACCCAGTTAAGCTGGGGGTACACAAAAATCGTATTATGCGATTTTGTATACAAGTGTTAGAATTGTACCAGGGAGGGTTTTGAATAAGGGGGGGATGGGTTTATTTTTTTTACTTTTTATTTTTTTTTTTGTTGTAAAAAATTGAATTATTTATGAGTGGCCAGAGTTGGATTTTAATATTACACTTCTCAGCGAATTGTAAACACAATTCCGCCCTTGTTTTGTTGTCTGGATGAAAGGGAGGAGTTCAAATGATGATGTTTTGATTGTTTCGAGATTTGAACTGATTTAAATATTTACTTCGTTTTTTTTTCTGTTTAAATATAAAAAGTAGCAGAAAAAAGGGGGGCCAAGATGGGGGCTTTTAAGTCCTTTTTCCTTCAATTATTCATCGATGTTCTATTTTTATTGTGTGCTCGTATAAATGACTCAATTAAAAATAATTTTAGCATCCTTTTTTTCTGGTTTGGTTTTATTTGAAATGGGAACGAGGTTTTTAGATAGAAATTACTTATGTTTTGCATATTTTTTTTGTGGGGCTTAAAATTTGGGATAGATAAGCTCGATGCGGTTCTGAATTGATATTACTAAAAAAACATTGCAAATTTAAGCTAATAAATAAAGGATTTTTGTAGGAAAATTACGTTTTTTACATCCTGTTAGGTTTATTTTTAATAGAGTAAACAAAGCTTTGGAATCACTCTTTGCAAGAGCAGTCCATCATGAGGTTGATGGTATAAAGTCTAGTTGAGATCACGGCTCAAATTCTAAGTATTAGACTAAACTTTTAGAGCCGTATACATCAACGAAGGTAACCCTAAATTATAAGTTTAAACATGAACATCAACCTAGGTCACTCCTCATAAAATCTAAGATTGGCGGTAATACGATAACGTTCCACTGCATTCGCCATGTGTAAAATATCGAAACTCGAGATATTTCGAATGAGTAATCTGAGAGCTTTTTTGTTAAATTACAACAACAATACCATGGTATGAGATGAGAGGAGATGGTTTCGTACGTGGCTCAGAAAGCTCTTTTTTTTCATACCAATAAGCTTTAACAACAGTTGAGTGAGTTTTAACATTTGAGTGAGCTTTTCACCGAGAATGAGCTTTGCATTCGAGTAGAAGCAGGAGCGAGATAAACATATGCGAAATCGTGGGCTAAAGTTGCAATACAAAATCCCAGCGATTTACGAAAATATTAGAAAAGAATCGCCAACGCTAAAAATTGTCATGTTTTGCGAGTGATAATTGCGATGGTGTCGAAATCCTTATATTTTTAAACGCGAGTTTCGTTTTTCCCAGCGGTCCCCCAACTGAATACTAATTACGTCCATTGCTACTTGACCTCGCCAATTGAACGGGAACTAGTCTATTGAGTATGCTATATGACAACTTTCACAGCCACCAACATAATCGCCTCAAATATGAAGCTAGGCAACAACAAAAACCAAAGAGCTTGTAATGAGGTTTGCCTCCGGTGATAGATTTACGCTAAAGCCCGTGAGGCCCGGGCCTAGGGCGGCCAAATTTTAGGGGCGGCAAAATTTTAGAGACCGCAAAATATTAGAGGCTGCAAAATTTATAGAACGATTAAAATTTAAAAATCAATTTAACTTAGTTTTGCTGTGTGCTCTGAAACACTCTGAAAAATGGAGAGATCCAAAGTCGTGCCGCCGTCCCTTGTGTCTATATACCAAGGTCCATAGAGTGACCGATAATCCTACATTTTAGGAGGTCCCTAAGGAATATAGCAACACCACAACCAGTGCGACCTTGGCGATCGTTACGAAAAATTTCAAAACCAACTTCGTTTTTCTTCTTTTGCCCTTACGCTTATGTATAGCTTTTTAGCTGCTCGTTCACAACAGGCGAAGATTTCCCATTTAATTTCCTCCCTACCATGCTTTTTGCTGGCGTTCGCCAAGGATCTACCTTAGGCCCTGTACTGTTTAGTATATATATACCTACAGGGTGTATCCGTTAAGTTTACAACGCGGCCGGCTGTGGATAGGTTTTAGATAGACGAGCAAATAATCGTATGGGATGGGTGGGGAGGGGGGGGAGATAGTAACAGTTTAGCCGCTGGGGCGTTTTGAAGTGTTTTTTTAGCGTTTCGCATATCACCCTGTATATTTGTAAACCTATGACTTAATTTCATGAATAAGGTATCAGTGTACGTAGAATACCCCCACCTATCTAAAACTGTAAAGTTGAAGGTTCTACCCTCACTTCCCTTCACGTAATGAGTCATCCTATTCACAGCCGGCCGTTTTGTAGCTTTTCGTAGTGCACCCTGTATAGTATTCTAAGGCGGCTTCGTATTCATCGAAACCTCTTGTTACAAGCTGTTCGTATGAAGTTCCCGCATCTAATACACGGCCTCTATAGGTGCATTTCATTTTCATTGGAGTACGTACTCCGGAGTAGTTGGGCGCAATTCACTAAAAAGCAAAAAAGTTGTCATATCGGACGGGGCCTAGAGCGCAGTCGAGCTTAAATCCGCCACTGTTTGCCTCAAAGGGCCCTTTCGCGAAACTGATACGGCATACCTCACTTCAGCAATCTAAACGAAGAAAGCCCTCTTTCGTCAAGCTCCTTATTTGCCCCGGGGAACCTCACAGGTAACTTATAGAGCTATTCCTCTTTCTGCATGCCCCTCATTTCGCACATGTGTCCCACTCGCTGCATGAGGCATGCGCGCTTTAAATACTAGTCGTGGAAGGTTGTTTATAAAGATTAGAAAACGAATGGGTGAAACGATTAAGACCAAAATTTTGTTGGGTTTGTATTGGACGCCATCTAGTGCAGAGAACAGTTGCGAGAGGCCACGACCGGATCCCGATTGTAGATTCGTTAAAGAAGAAGATGAGTACTACCTTGAATAGATGGCCGAAAAGGAAACTATCAATCAACTTTTCAAAAATCGATACCAATTGCCATTGCCATTAGTGTCATGCTTAGTATTTCAATCAGAGATGTTATAAAACTGAAATTGATCTGAAAAATAAAATAAAAGAAATTCCAGAAACAATAATTTTCTCACAATCTTTATGACTGAACATAATCTCAAATATTATTAAGGTCAATGTCCTTATGTAATGTCTAATTCAACGATAACGTTCAAACATACATCATACATCTAAAAAAAGTTACAATAAAAAATAAGCTATATTTTTTCATCAATTAAACTTTATTGCCTTATCAATATATGTCGTATAATATTGACACCATCATAAATGTCTTACCTCATAAATTTGCACCTTTTGAACACAATGTCTCATTCTGTATTGGGCAATTGAACACTTCACAAAATAATGAAAATATAAAAATTTGAAACAACAACAAAAAAAAACGTTAAAAAATACCATTCAATATTTTCGGGTACAAAAATATCGTTTTTTTTTGGTATATGTTTATCGTTCGTAAAAACAAGGACCTTAATAAAATAAAAAGTGCTGAAAAAGAAGAAGAAAATAGCCAACAAAAAAAAAATCAACATCAACAAAACAAGAAAATATAGAACACACCGTAGAATACCATTAGGGATTCGATGAGCGTTTCAATGTCACTAAATTGTTTTTATTGATTTATTTCGAGATATCGAGGAGATCGCTGCTATGTAGGTGCATCTGCCAGGGTAAAACGAGCAGATAAAATCCCTAAAGTGCTTAGATTAGTGTTAAAACGAGGTTCACCCAAATGAACAGCATCGGGTCACGTTCAGGGATTTTATTTTTTTTTTTAAATGCCCATTTATATCGGATTTTCAATGTGTTTTAAGGAGGATTGATTAGGGGATATCTCTTTAGGTTTTTTTTTGTTGTTTTTGCCAGAGAGAAAGGTGGAGAAAGTGGATAGGGATTAATTTCTGGGTTTTATTTTTTTTTTATTTTTATTGCAGTGAAATTGTTTAATCGATTGTAATTAGACATTTTTGTGTATATATCCAAATTCTTGTCTGAATCTACATGACTACCACAGCAGCTATACTAGTATGTATATAATACGCATAGGAAGAATCTTAATTAATTATCCAGATTAAGAAATTCACTCAAAAATTTAAGCTTACACCAAAAAAAAACTCAAAAACAAAAGTACAAAACTAAGAAGCTATGTGGTATTTACCTGGCCCACCGCCTCTTCTAAATGGTATACAGATACCAACACGCCAAAACCTTCAACCAAACGAAAGGTATTCTTCTGCGGGAACAGGTATACGATGTCGTTCGTCTCCAGCCCTAATTAAACAAAATTTACCTTCAACTATAGTGTATTATAATAGTGAGAAATGTTGCCCTGAATAAACTTTCAACCCAGCCATTCTCTCTGGTGAATTTTCGAACCCACGTACACTTCGTAAATAAGATAAAACCATGTAAAACCGACCATTTTCTTCGAAAGTATGTCTTCCTCCCCCACACTCTGCATCTATCCGGCACCAATGGAATGGGAAATGTATAGTTTCTATGGTTTGGGATTAATGAAGTTTATCTTTATCTCACCCAACATAGAAAGTGTCAACAAGAAATAAAGCTGTCAACCTTTCTTCTACGGTTGTATTTTTTGTTTTTTAAATAATTAACAAGGATAATACATTTTTTTTCCTGGGTTGGTATTTTGCTGAGTCAAGGTGGTAAGGGTTTTTAATTTGCGTAATTGTGTAGAATTTCATGATGCTGACAGATTAAGTGGGTGTTTTAAGCTGGTCATAATTTATATAAGACTACTTAAAAACTCTATCACAATTCTGTTTTTAGCACTCGAAAAATGCAAGGTTTCCATATTAATTTTTATTTAACTCGGTTTGTAGTTTTATGTATTGAAAGAGAAATGAAGTAACTTGAAAATGTGATAACCTTTAAAGAATTCTATCAAAAGAAGTATTAAGACTAATGTTGTACATCCTTGGGTCGATCAATAAAACAACCTTCTTACCCAAAAAATCGTTATTTTTTTTTGACATAATCTTCTTCCAGCTCGAGACACTTATTCCAGTTTTGCTTTAATGTGTTTACGCCCTCAGAAAAGGAGAAAAACTCAAAACCTTGAAAAACCTTATAAAACTCATCTAGAGATGCAGAGACATCTTTGATTTGATGAAAGCTTAAATGTTCAGGCCTATTCCGAACTCCGCTGCAATCGTTTCCGGTGGAATATTCTTGCAATCTTATGCTACCAATGTAAGAAAATTCCAGCGGAGTTCAGAATATGCCTGATTAGCTTGGTTGGCTCCCCACTACCGTCGTTAGTTAGAGGCACTGCGAGGATTTGCGAGTTCGATTTTGCCCCACCTCCATTACTTTGCTCAGCGTACTTCCCCGAGTAAAAATAAAAAATGGCCTTACAACGGGCGTACACCAGCCGCTTGGCTTTTCAATGGGCATATGATGGCCGTAGAATTTTTAACCATTTTTAACGGGAGCATATACGGGCCCAGGATGGCCAAACTTGACCAAAAGATTTAAATGGCCGAGTACTGAGCTCTACACACGGGCATACGACGGGCATATAAAGGCCAAGTGCATAACATTTTCGTTATGGACAATCGGCCTTTGAATATTCATATTTAAAGACCGACCGATGCACAAGAGAAGCAAGCTCGCCAGTCGTTGGTTTCTTTTACGTGAAGTATGTGGTGCGGACATTTTGTTATATAACCGCTTGAAGAAAACAAAACAATCGAAAAAGAATAAAAAAAATTAATTGCTGTGCGTTGATAAAAATTTTGAAATGTTCGAATTCGATGTTCGCCCGTTCTAAGGCCTTCTTTTATTTTTACTCGGGTCACCACGTTCGGGCATAGGTGACCGTCGAGTTCAGAACGATGGAATTATGCCCGATGTTACGACATGTCCAGTCAAAAGCTGCGTGAGATCAAAGCTTATCTCTTCACGGATCCTCTTGTCGCATCTCTTTCGCCTCGATACGAGCCTGTGGGTTGATCGAGCCTTCTTTGCCAACCCGCTAGTTAATTATGGACTAGCAGCGCGTTATCCAAGGCTGTCAAATTTTCCAGTATGTAAATGAGGATAATCTCCGCTACCAGAGATGCTAATTCATCGAACCTACACGTGGCATGCTCGAAGGCCGGCTTGCTGGTACGCAGATCGCCTTTTCCTTACAGTAGCTGTTCTCAGAACCTTTGCCTAAACTGATGCTGCATTTAGCCGGAACGAGATAACTACCTTCGCCACCAGGATACTACGACTTGGTCTGGGGGTCTCTACGTCGATGAAAATTTTCCCAACTGGTGCACTCATAGCGGATGCTTTGTCGCCTATGTCCTTCGAGTCTCCTTTGAAAACAACCCTCTGGCAGATCATCACCATTAACCACCGCAAGTTGCAAATGGATGATCTACAATCCTTCTTTAACCCTTATGATCGGTGATCACCACGAGTTGTGTTTAATGCTCAGGTACACTTTTATCTCTCAGATCTCTTCGTTCTCTGTCATCATACGACCGATACCAGTAAGCGACTGCTCCTTTAGTACATCATTGTGCATATTGACGTAATATTAAGACTTCGATTGACTAACGCCTATATCCCACATGGAATGACCGATTCAGCACAGAGTTCTGTAGTGATTTATGAGTTGAACAAAAAATTTAGTTCTTGGTGCAATAAGAGCTGTGAAGTTATAAGAGTGACATGGAAAGTAGGTATTAGGGTGATTGGGCGTGGGAACCAAATTTGACCTTGACCGATATGTGGCGCTTTGCACCTGTACAGTTGTCGAGCGGCAGAAATTAAAACAAGGTGTATTACTAAGCACTCAGCATGGAGTAGCCAGCCTACAGCCATATCGTCTTAACACTTATGAAACTAGGTCTGTAAATTGGAACACAGCTGTGACATGGTGTAAAATCTGAAGTAAGAACACAAAATTGCCAAAAATGCCAAAAAAGACAAAATTGTAGAAGGGATCAAGTAAGGCAAAGTAAGATTCGATTGATCAGCAGGCCTACATATAGTTGAAGAAACAAGATAATATAGAGTTTGGGTCATCCATGACAGTGTCTTTTTTTATGTGCTAAACTAACCTTAGGAATCACCCTTTGGGATAGCCACTCATTATGACGTTATAGTCATGATCGTTTCGTAGTAAGCTTAGCTTGAAAGATTGTGATGTTGGGATTGATTAGGATGTCCAGGAAACCTTAGGTTTAAACTCTATGAGTTCGGAAATACCAACTACGGAAGATTGTTTCATTGGTGTTCATTGTTCGTTTATGTACGAAACGAGAACCTATAGGCAGAGGGAATGAACCGAGCGATCTAATCTGGCCTTGCAGGTATAAAAAATTGCCGTGAACGTAGGACAGGGTTACTTCGTCTTCGATGGAACATTCGTTTTGAGAGTAGCGATCTAGTTTTGTCGAGGCTATTAAATTACTACTCAAAGGGCCGATGGTGGGACAAATGACGCAGCTACGGTAACAGACATTGTACATGATTTGGCAACGTGGTCTCATATAGGCCAATATCAGGTAGTAGTCAAAAATTGTTTTTTTGACCTGGCGTATTTGGCTGCCGACCATCTCCCGGTGAGAGAATGCCTGCTTGGCTAGGTAGTCGGCTTTGTCGTTCCCATCTATAGTCCTGTGTCCCAGACGAGAGTCACTTTGAGCTTTCTACCAAGCCCATCTAACTCAGCAACGCTCCACTAGTTTCAATACTTTCATACTATTGATAATCTCCAAAATTTCCTTACAATTTCATTATCTAAAATTTTCCAATTTAATCCCCCCCCCCCAAAAAAAATATAGTACAAAAATTCTGTCCGCCTCTAACTTTTATGAAACGAATGAATTCTTTATTCATAGTCGTACATCATTGGAAAACTTTCCATATCTCATCGATTACAACCGGTCCAAACTTTATCAATGTTCGAACACCTGACTCTGATTGATTGTCGGCAGGTAAAGCAGAGTATCCTTCGATTTTTGAAAAGGATACGTGTTACACATGTATTCAACTGAGCACTATATTTTTACATGTCTCGATGTTGTACCTGGGACATACCCTGACTAGGAAAAGTTATTGCACGGTATTTCATTAGAAAGAGTGACACTTTTGTCTTTTTTTTAAAATGGTTTGATTGAAGGATTTCGCCAATGGTGAAATGCAAAACGCTAAAGGAATTTAAACGGGGGAAATTCTTGCATTTTTTGATTTATGTTTACACGAAAAAAAAACAATTGATCTAAATAAATTAATTAAATTTTCACTAGATGTAAACAAATAAAACAAACAAAAAATTCACTTTCGTCAAATCTCAAAGGTAAACGGCGAAAAGAAGAGGAATAAAATTCCCGAATTAGGAAAGTGTCATTTTTGCGGAGTTGACAAATTTCTTCCGTTTCAACTTTCCTCCGCTCTACGCCGAGCAATTTTTCAATATTTTTTAACATCAAATGGAAAATTGCTTTTCCTGGTGACATATATTTTCTCTCGTTGCCATTTTCTTTAGGTTTGTTTTTTTTGTTGTTTTTTTTTTGTTTTTGTATTTTTTGATCGCACACCGTAAATAAAGAAAAAAAACCAGGGTAAGGGTGTGTGTATATATGCATTCGGTTTATGTTCGCTCTTTTGGAGAAACCTTGGGGTTTGGGGTGGAGGACTTGGTCTGATATTCTGTCAGAAAATATTTCTGCAAACTTTAAGCGCGCGTTTTTTTTTGTGCTGTTTTCAATTTTCATCGTTTTCGTTTTAATATTTTCTTTTTTCATCATTTTTTTTTTATTTATTTTCATTTTTTTCTTTAACTTAATCATCGAAAAGAAAAGAATCCTCGGCAGAATGAATTGTTGTTCTTACGTGGAAGAAAGAATATTATGAATTCTAATTTAGATAACAAAGGTAGACGACGAGAAAATAAGCGTGTGTGGTTGTAAATTGCATGAAATTTTTATGAATTGTGCCATAATAAAATTGAACAAAATTCATATTAATTGAATTCTTTTTAAGGCTTTTTTTGTTGGTAAGAGTTTTTTTTTTTAGTATTGTATTACGTAAAGAAATTTTTGATTTTAATTTTTGATTGATTTTATCATTTAATGAACACATAAACATTGAGTAACATTTACCTTTATAGGTATTCCTGTTCTTAAATATTTGCTACAGTTCTTGGGTTTCTTGAAATCTCTTCTTTCTTCGTCGTTTCTACGTTTTGTTGTTGCATAATCTTCTCAACGCAGTATTTTTACCATTCGATTTTGAATAACCCAAAACGTATGCTGCCTTGAAAGTGAGCTTCTATCACGATTTTAATGGTTTACTCCAGTTTTTCCGCCATTATTTTCCTTACATCACACGACTAAAAATAAAAAAATTGCCTTACAACGGGCGAACACTGGCCGCTTGGCTTTTTAAGGGGCATATGATGGCCATAAAGTTTTTAATCGTTTTCAATGGGAGCACATACGGCCTCATGACGGCCAAACTTGACCAAAGGATTTAGATGGCCAAGTACTGAGCTGTACAAAGGGGCATTCGACGGGAAATTTGAACCAAAAAAAGAATCTGCACCAAATGTATTGTTGAGTGTGTTTTATGGAATAAACGAGATTAAATTTGAAGATTAGGTCGCTGCAGATCAAGTCTGCTGACCTTCGATAAACTCTCCATGCTTGAGCAGTACTTTCTCTACGACTGCCTTTTTCACTGTAGTAGAGTTTTCGGAATTTCTCTTTTCTTGGCCTTGTAATTCTCCCAGGAAACACGGTAATCGAATCCCATTACCTGATTGAAGGCTATGCTAAAGTCCTTTTTCAGTTCTTCCAGTTCACCAAAGCAAGTGGGCGTATGATTACGGTCTTCTACTGGAATATGCGGTACGGTAACCGAAGATCTCTTTCTGAGCGTGTCTACAGAACGCCCAACAAAGAATTCACATCTCTTATGGTTTTCTTTGGGCACCACGAACACCTATTTACTTTTGTCACTCACTAATTGGGAACAGGACGAACTTTTTGAGTAAGCAAATGGTTTGTTAGCCTGAAACAATTGTCAATTCAAATACAACAAATTTTACAAGTTCCGCACCATAACCATCGTGGTAATCTGTGAAACCACAATTTTAAGCCACAATAAAAAATAAAATTACATTTCCCCCTGAGCCTTTAATAAACACCAAATCAAAATCATGATAATTCTAATAAAAAAGGATAATTTACATCTTTTAAAATCCTGTAATCGAGCATCGCTTAAGCAAAACATAAACTTTTACTACCATCAATATGAGATTTCCTTCCTTCATTCGCCGAGTAAAATTTTGTGCCTACGTTGTCAAGTACCTTTATGATTCCCCCTTTCCCTCTATATTTTTATTGTTCCCTCATTCCAATCAGCATGATCCTTAAAATTCCCAAGTGCTCCTTTTTGGTAGAAATTTACTTCTTTTATTATTATTTTTTTTTGTTCTTGTCTTTCGGTCAAATACATTCCAGACAAATTTACCATCCCCCAAATCACCCCCGCCGCAAAAAAAAAATTACAGCTTTTGAGCCTTTTGGTAAAAGTTGTCGCCTCTGTCTCACTCCTCTTGGGCTTGTCTCCAAAGTAGTCCTTTGTATCGTCCTTTTGTATATTTACTATAAGGAAAAGTTTTTCCTTTACGGCTACACTAAAATATCTACGGCTTTTGAAATTAGGACACTTTTCGGAAAACGTTCTCTGGGATAAAAGGAAATTTCAAGAGAATTACTTAACATAAAACACCATCATCCGCACTTGGGACCATTAGAATTCAGCAAAAGTGGCTTCTAATTTGGGTCATGGTGCGCGGGTGGAGGCGGCAAACAGATGTTTTTAATGATGTATTTGCTACTCGGCTGTGTTCATGGAGCCGACAAAGGAAGGTGGTAGAGGTGTAGCAGAGGGGCGGTATGAAAGTAATAATATATTATCGTGTCAAGAGAACTTTGAACTGCGGAAGGAAAAATGGTCATGCCCTCCAAAAAAGAGCGTTCATAATAGAACGTACTTGGTCCTGGAACCTTGGGAATGAAATGAGTGGTATGAGGTGACACAAGCCGTAGACTGATGGTAAACGGGAAAGCAGTGGGCTGATTTTAAACCTTATAAAATATCCTTTTTCGAGAATTTTATGCCAAAGTCCTTAACACAATGTTACCATGGGGAAACGACGACGACTGAGTTTTAATATGCAAGGATTAATTGAAAATGAAGTGGAATCGTCTGGAAAAATTTTATAGAAGGATAATTGAAATTTTCTTTGATCCTTGTTAAAATTTTAAGCTGAAAATTTTTGCTCAAACTTCCTTCAATCCCAATTAATATTTGAAATGAAACTTAATTTGCTAAATGAATATATATTTATATACATAGATCACATTTACCTAAGAAATTCGCCCCCTTTCTTCCCTTTTTCCTGTTCATGAAAGCACCCTTCAAGGATTATCCAAAGTTGATACGAGAAGAGGACTTGGGCCTTATAACTTGGATCTCTCATCTCGACTCTTTACACTTTGCCAAACAAACGAAAAATTCGTATTTTTTTGCCATGTTATCGTATAATAAACATCTGTTGAATTCACAGGATTGAATTTTCATTAACCCAGCCTTAGTCCTGTTTAGCATATTCAGATTTGATTAACACATTTTCAAAAGGATGATTTCGTTTTCTTTTTGGGGGGTGGTGGTGTAGAGGCGGTGGTTAAGAACAACTCAACGTTTCTGCTCCATTCCCAAACATCGCCTTCATTCGCCGCAAACAACAAAGGGCGTTGTTGTCTTTATCCAAAAACCACTACAAGGATAAAAGTTTCTTATAAATTTTCACCATCATCATCCTCATCATCACCATCTTCAAACGCATACATTTACCATTGAAATACATACATACATACATACATACAAAAACAAGCACATTCTCCAGGCATTTGTTTAGCTAGAACGGGGCAAAAGGATGATTTTAAGGATATGTCCATAAACGTTCCAAGGCTTTCAGAGAAGATCTTGTTTTGGTATACCGTAATGGAAAGCATGAAATTCAATAAGTTTGCTAGCCCCTAAAGGGTTTTAACAGAAAGGTTGAGTTGGGTTAATTAAAAAGTCCTAGCCACACTGAGAGCTGAGCTTCAGATATTTTATATTGAAATTTTCAAGCATCTGCGGAAGGGAATGAATGGGTTATTGGCTTGGTATGGTACTATGGTGTACTGAGGAAACAACACCGCGAGTTTTTTTTTGGGGGTGAAGTTTTTGGTTTTTATTTGCTGTTAACAGAATGGGAAAGAAAAAATTAGTTCCTTTTTTTATGTGAAAGAATATAGTTCAGAGGTATAAGGCTTTTGTTCTACCGACGATTCTAACATTCTAACAGTATCGAACAACAAGCTCCAATCGGAAAGGAATGAATCAATGCTAACCTCAGCACGTTGTTTAACACCACCCTTTTACAATCAATAAAAATAATAAAAGATTTTTTTCCAGGGATACTGAATCAGACTCTTTTTATGTTTTTTTAACATTGGCTCTCATGCGGTCTCCCATCTAAATACCAACTGCTCCCAATGCTGCTGAACTTCGGCGATCGTACGAAAATCAGTCTATTCAATATTCTAAATCCTTTTCACTTAATACTATCGATAATTTTGGCCCTCGGGCAAGTCATCGCTTCGTTGCTTATGCCCTTCCTTTACAAGGGATGGTAGGAAATTTGGGGAAAGGAATTGCGAATTTGGGAAATATTGGGAAGTAATATTACCTAGATGGGAGAAGAAGAGGAACGATCATGACGCTACGGTACCTAAGTGCTTACTTTCTCTGCCTTTTTTCAACTTTGTTTTCACACTTCCCGACTGTAGTCAAGAAGGTCTATCTTTACCACACCCTCTGTCTTGGAACTATCTACCAAACGATCCCATATTCTAGTATCTTAGGAAAACCCCAGATATACTCAAAAGAGTAGGCCCACAGAGGATTTCTTAAACTTTAAGATTTTCGCACGAATGCAGTCTGATTGCATTCCCACGTCTGCTATCTCTTCCATAAGCTATGGCTGTCAGATATATTATAGATGGCCATTCAATCTCATCCTTAGTCCAGCGTTTAAAACGGATTACTTTTCACCAAGCTTCAGCGCTATTAAATTGACTAAAGTCTCCATAGCTACCACCTTCGACAATGTGCGAATATTACACAGATGAAAAAACAGGGCATTGGGTCTATATTGTAGCACGAGGCTCTCGGACACTCCCACTGTTAGAGAATAGATGACGGTATAATTGAGAATTCCTGCACGCGCTGCAACGTTAAAGGCCTATTGTATAATCCCATCTAGTACTATCGAGTTTATATATCTCTTTCGTTGTAAGGAAGTGTTGATCAAGGTGCTGAAGCGTACATCTCACAAATGCCTCCCAAATGCATAGATAGTACTTCAGGGTTTCAGGAGCTATTCTACAGAAGCGACAGACTTTTTTAAGTGAAACACCAAAGTTTAGGATGTGCAGACATCATTCAAAGTACTACAAAAACTCACTACATTTTGTGTTTGATGATTACAATAAGTGATCTAGATCCAGTTATACGTATAAGTCACTTAATTTTTTTGATGTCAGCCCGTAGGTCACGACCTAGTTCCCAGGCTCAACCGCCCCCATACCTACTTCTAAGTTTCGGGATTCCTTGTTGTAAGGTCAAATATCTTGTCGTTTTTGAGATTTCAATAGTTTTAGCGAGTTTTTTACTTTATTCTAGTAGCATAAGAATACTGCTACTACTGCTATTAACTGGCCTGTTGAAAAGCAGTTAATTTCAACAGGCCAGTTAATAGCATTTTAACAGGTGTATTGATTATTTTAACTGGTTTTCAACAGGTCGATTACTTTTTTTAAATTCTTTTCAACAGGTTTGTTAGAAGATTTAACTATTTTTCAACTGGCTTATTAAAATAGTTAACAGGGCAGTTGAAAACTAGTTAAAGCAGTTAACAGGGTGATACGAATTGCACATTTCATTAAACCGATGCACAGCGTCCTAGAACTCTCCTTTCCATACAGGAACAATAAAATTTAATTAATATGATTCCTTTACAACAATTTAAAGTATAAAGTAAGAAATTTGTGTTATTTGGTAGTGCAGTTGGTTGATTTCGTCGTTTGATTTTTTTAAAGATAAAATGGTTGTGTTCCCAATGACTATCCATTTAGAAAATGCCAACAAATATGTCATATTTCAATCAATTGCAATCAAAATACAATTGACAGCTTGTTATCCTTTGACATATTGGAGTGCATCAGCTCTATCACCTTGTGTCCTTTACTGGAGTTTTTGTGACAGAAATGTTGATGCCATATATCTTGTCTTGATAATAAAATCAAATCAATTTCAACTGGAATGAGTGTATAAAGGGATATTCGGAATTTTGGGTGTTAGACAATGTTGGTTTTTTATTTGGTCAATAAATGAAAATATGTTAAGTGTAAATGTCAGCTTTAGTGCATTTGTTAAAAGAAAGAAACAATTATTTCATCAACTATTGGAAATTGATTGAACTATGAACTTTTTGCTAGAAGTCACCAATTCAATTAAATTGATGAAACTAAAAAATATAAAGAAAGTTTTCATTCTGTGCTTTTTAATCCAATATTGCCAATATTCATTTTTCTGTGGATAATTTCTTTAGAATTTTATTTTAATATTGCATTTTTTTCCACAAAATTTTAATAGAGCAGCGTCATGTCTCAGAATCAATGAATACAACAAAGGAGCACCTTCTTATAGCAGCAAGTTGAACAGATTGTTTTCACTTCTGCTGCTATAGTCTGAAAGTTTTAAAGTAAGCAAAGGGATTACGATGAAGGCATAAAGCTTACAAGGAACACCTTAACCGAGAGAAAAGCATTCGAGTGCATTCACTGATGTTATATAGAGTGCAACTCCTTGTAAGGAGGATATACTGCACATGTACATGCCAAGGTAATAGAGGTGTCAGATGCACAATACACTAAAGTTGAACCACAAAGATTCATAAAATATTCTTAAAAGTTTTGATTTTATTCTTTGGAACAACATCGAAACAATGATTTATTTTAAGCATCAAAAAAAAAAAATATATAAAACAACTTCGAAATACGCCAAAAACAAATTCTTATTAAAATTAATTTTATTGTTTCTCCATTTTTTATTCACAAGAAAAAACACAAAAAAAACACACACAATTTTTGGACATCATAAAAATTCAGAGACTGTCCGTCGTCGTCGTGTAAAAATTTAATTCTGTCTCTGGAAGTCTACTCTACTTCTTTACCCTTGTCAAAATGGAAAGAAAATTGTTTCTGTCTGTGACATGGAAAATAAAAGAAAAGCCCCAAGACTGTTAAATAAACTTTTCTCCGTCTGCTTTCAATTTTATTAATTTGGAAAAGTTTATTTTTTTTTATTATGAAATTTTTTACGAATAATAAATCTTTCCAATGTCAATTGTAGTTTGATATGGTTGGAGGTTTCTTTGATAAAAAAATTTGCGTATTAAATTTTTTTTGGATTTTTTAATAAATTTAATAAAATCTGTGTTTTTTTTCTAAAATAATCTAAATAAGTCTGGAAACTAAAAATATTTACAAGAAAATATATTTCTAAAAAGGGAAACATTCGTTCATAATAAACATCAGAAAAATTTTTCAAGTGCAGGTCTTAGGTGAGAAAATGAAGCGATTTTGGGCATGACAACCACCCAATAAATTTTTTTGTAAAGATTCTATTAAAATTTCTAAAAATAACATTCTTTCATTTACAAAACAAATTAAAAACAAAATCGATGACGGGATCGCAAATATACTTCCCTTTTTAAAAATCCTTATAAAATTGGGTTCGACATGCAGCTGAGTATAAGGATTGAGGGTGACGAAATCCTCTGTAAAGAGTTTTGGTTTAAAATTATTTTCCTTTCGTTGAGTTAAAAAAAAGGATGACGGCTGCAGCTTCTACGTGTTCGTGAGATACTAAAATGTAAGTTTTGTGATGCTTACATGATATATTCTAACACAATAGTGTTATCCAATATTTTAATCAGCTCTAAAACGTAGATCGGAAATGCAAATCGATCTAAAAGACGGCTCGATAGTAAGTTGTTAAAAGCCAAGGCTTAATAATTACAACAAGGAGCCCATATCTGGCTTAGAATATTTATGAAAATATCAGATAAATTGTGCTGACATCATTCAAAGGACTAAATTGATCTAGATCTAGATCCAGTTAGGTCACTTAATTAATTTCTTTGATGTAGGCAAACCATGACCTAGCTCCCAGGCTCAACCGCCTCCATACCTACTTTTTAGTTTTGCGATTCCTCGAATTTAGTATAGTAGTATAAACATAAGAATACCAATTTACTGCTTTTCAACCGGTATATTAACTGCCTTAAATGCTTTTAGGTCTGCAAACGCTTCAGCTGATTTTCAACAGGTCTGTTCTAGCTAGATCAAAAAACAAGCATACACTACACGAAAGCTCTAATTTTAGAATCCAGTTTACGCAATATCTATTCAAAATACCTCTTACAGGAAAAATATTTCCAACAACTTGTTTTTCTTCTGGAAAAAAATAGCATTAAATTTAAAAGTCCTTAAAAGTCCCTTTTCTTTAAGAAAAAATACATCGTTTTTATTTTCTTTTTTTTCATGTTTCAACTTCAAACTTTTTTCTTTTTTTTTACCTGAAAAAATCCACTCAGTTACATTCAGGCCTCCATATACAAGAGAAAAAAAAGTAAAGAAGTTCATTACATCCGTGAAGATCCTTATAAACCTCGTTAAATTGACAATAATTCGTTCTTAAAATACGTTTCTGGGTCTGAGATCCTTGTTCCTTAAATGAAACATGCGTCATTCAATCTACGTGTAGATTCACCTGAGCACCTAATACCTATATACATATATACTTCAATACAAGACATCTCTATACAACCATACAAACAGGGGAAAAAATCTTCTCCGAAAATACACACCTTAATTCCAAATTTTCACAGTTTATTTTTTTTTTATTTTTGAAAAAAAAAACCCCGAAATGCCCCAATCTTTTCGTGCTTCATTTACCGCAAAATTGAAATCGGAATTGTTGTTGGCTAAAAAAAAATGCCCCAAATATAGATGGACCATAAACATTTTGATAAAAGGCAAAAACCATTGAAAATTTTCGTCCTTTCTTATTACAACATTGATTAAGACATCACAACAAGGACTTATTTCATGTCTTATTACGAGACAAGGACATCACGCATAGTCGAGTAAGATTTAAAGCATCAACTGAAGCAAAAAAGGATGAAAAGGAGTGAAGATATTTTTTTTTCTGTGTGTGAGTCTGCGGAGTCAATACCTTTATAAATATATAAAAAAAAGATTATTTCTAAAGATGACGATGAAGGGGAGGAAAAGTTTAAGGATAATATTCTTAGATGTTGTTGTTATTTCTGTACGTATTAAATTTTTAAGGAACTTACTTTCGGTGTAATCTCAAGGATAACTTTCGAACTCAATGATGTTGGCTCCTTTTTTTCGGGTGGGATGTACGAGTATACACACTCATTTTAAAGGTAAAACGTCCTACCGTTCTATATGATCACAAGAAGAAGAAAAAACGAAGAAAAATTCAACCAAGATTGAAAGTCCTTTCTCTCTCAAAGGAAACCTAAACGATGGAAAGTACCTTATAGAATGAAATTCGCAAAAGGAATTCCCGTTAACACTTGAAGAAGCTCTCAAGGAGCAATTTTAACTAAATTTGATGATGTTTAAAGTTGAAAGATAATACCCTCAGGCTTAAATTATTATTTTTTTTACTTCGTCCTTTTCCAGCAAAGCAGAGACTTTTCACTCCACAGCAGGCCCATTCTGGGCGTTCTAGAGAAAAAATACCCTGTGCTTCTCTTTGCAAGACCACCATTCGCGTTACTTTTTGGCTTAAAAAGTAAGAAAAAAAAATAATGAATTTGAAAGAAGAAAAAAATATTTAAAGAAAAAATATTCTATAAAAAAAAAGCACAGAAATGAATATGATTTATGTCTCCACAATTTTTTCTTCTACTCTCGATGTCCTTGTATATATTTTCTTAAAGATTGCCTCAACCCTCACCCTTAAGTGTTTCTCATCATTTCTTTTTTTTTTGTTTTATTTTTTTGTAAAGAAAAGAATTTAATTAACTTCGAAGCCATCAGTGTTTACTTAAAAGAGAGAGAGAGATATCAAAAAAGGACGACAAAAAAAACACTATACCCAAGAATTTCTTAAAGGACAAAGGGTAAACGTGCATCCTTTTTGAAACTAGATTTGCATAGGATACTCGGACTTTGTGCTTTATACTATAGTTGAAAGCGATGTGGGTGCCCATAGAGCAGCGGCGGTGGGAGGCAACAAAGGTTAATTGTTATTAAATCCTTGTACAATATTTAAGCGACAACATGTCTGCGGCATATTTCTCTCCTGTTACTAGGTTATTAATAATGTGGTTGTGCGTGCATAATTGGATTCCCTTCAGCGACAAACCAACATAAGTATAGAAAGAGAGAGAGAGTATAAAGTATGTATAGAATGGAAAAGTCTTTGATGTTCGAGGTTAGATGGAATTTGTGGGCTGCAATCAGATTTATAGGAGAGTAGGGCAGAAGGGGAAGGAGGATATGGTTGTGGGCAAATAGCTTGAACATTTTAAGGATCGTGGAGAAGGAATAGTTTAAAGGATAACCGCAAATACCTCGATATACAATAATGCTGTTAATATTCATTGATTAGATTGAGCCTTGGTGAGTGGTAAAGTTAAGGGCAGGAAAATGTGATATTGTTGTTTGTGTTGAGGTATAATTCACTGATTTTATGATTTTTTTTATTAGTACTGGAGCTTCTAGGTAGGCCCCACGATTCTAGCTAGGGTGTAGTGTTCATCAAGATTTTCTTCTTATTATTTTGGTAAGGTATTGCGTCTATGGTAATCCTGGCAACAGGGGCTTCCCGGGCTCCTGACCGCAGTCCTGCCTTCGGTATGGTGAGAAAAATTCACGAAAGCAAGGTTCGGGTGTGCTTCGTGGGGCTCGTCAATTCCACTCCGGTCGTCCTTGCCTTGGCCCTCTGGTGGGTCTAGAAACTTAGGGCAGAGCGACAACTGTCTAGGTCTACTTGTTGTCTCGGTTAGAGGGTCATTGCGTGTCCCATTTTCTTCTTCTGGAATGCGTGCTCCACTGGAGAGTCCCCCGAACATTTAGGCAGGGGACGAGATGGGTTCAACATGGGACAATTCCCCATAGACCATATGGGAGCTGGTGTTGCCAATTTTCTGGCGGTCGAAAAACTTTGGGTTGCTGTCTGTATCTATTTCTTGGCTTCTTGAGCTCTTGGCCGCCGTCCTACTTTCGAACTGATCGGAAGAAGTGCGCGAAAGCGGAGCTCGGCTGTGCTCCGTGGGACTCCCCAATCCCACTTCGACCATCAAAGCATTGGCCCTCTCCAGCTTAGTTGGTTCACAAAAGTCCTATGAGTATGGTATGAAGGGGAAGGTCCATCCTGACAAATCCTCCATATCAGAAAAAAAAGGATATAAATCGAGCTCTAGTCAGAAAAATTGTAGAGAAAAGATTTAAAGAACTCCGAACGCCAAAACTCGCTACTCCACCTGATTCCATCCCCAATACTACTGCGGTGAAACGCTGACTTTTACGATGGACTAGGAAATGTTAGATCTTTACTTTCGCTAGTTCCCTATTCGTTGCGCAATTGGTCCAGTCATCTAGATCATCTCGATCCAGTTATGTAGGTCACTTAATTTTTTGGATGCAGGTCACTAGGTCATGACCTAGTTCCCAGGCTCAACCGTCTCCATACCTACTTACTAACTTTCGATAATAATGCTGAGATAATTGATAAACAAAAATTACCCATCCAATAGCATGCAAACAATGATGTTATTGAGTGTGTATTTAATTTCTTTCTAGAACCAGAACTGTTAGCACCTAGTCGACGGTCTTCAGTGGGACATTCTACTAAGGGTCTTTCAACAAGAGGTGTCACTTTAACTTTCGCGACATTTTTTAACTGTCAACTCACAACTGTCATTACGATGATATTTGACAAGTAAAAACTAGGAGGTTTTCAAATTAAATTATTCTGATTGATGTCTGAGTGTCAAAATGGTCAGCAGACGAGTTTCTGCTAAATGTGATTCTTCTTAATCGTTACCAGATTTTTTAACGTATATTTGTGGTCTGAATTTCTAGATCTTAGCGAACAACGACGGATTTCTCCTTGGGATTTTGGCGATTTCCTGCTAAGGTTCATGACGAATCTGGTCTGTTAGGAAATTGCCTATAATCGAATCCTTAATTTGTCTTGCAACCTGAACATTTTCCGACTTACGCAATTCGAAGCGCGTTTTATTCATGGCTCGACTTAGTGAAAGTACAAAAAGTGTCGTGGTTGATCGACGTGTTTATACCACTTTGTGGGTCTTGACTTTATAACTTTGCTAGGGCGGGTATTATGGTTTGATTCAACCGCTCTATTTCTCCGGTTGTATCTATGGCATGATGAATATTTCTCTTTGCACAATATTCCTTGAAAACCCCCTAGGTAAAAGTAGTTCTGTAATAAAACTATAAGGATTGTCAAAAGTTCAAAAGTCGCTACAGAAAAGGATGAAAACGACAGTCAAATACAGACAGACAAATTATTAATTTTACAATGACTTTTTCGTGCAAATTGACGTTCAAAATGTAGAGGCGGTAAACACCCTAAAAGTTGGACATTGTAAAACATTTCGCACAAAGTTTGGTCTATATGAATTCGAGTTCAACAAACAAAAAGTACTGTCAAATGGATAAATTGTTTTTCGCAGAGAATGTAGAGCTGCTGGGTCAGTAGTTCCAAAAGGTTAAAATCCGATTTCCGTTAAGGTAAAAACTATCCCAAACTAAAGTCCTGTGAATATTCATGCTTTCCCCATAACACTACCAAAAAAAAATCCAAAATTTTTAATGATACAAAAAACATTATTAAAATAAATTTTAAATAAGCTCATTTTAATGAGGACCATCCTGTGTATCCTTTTTATTTAACCCATCAAACTAAATAATTACAAGAATAAAAGTTCAACCCCCCCCCCCCGCCGAGGGAAAATTCATAGTATATAAAATAAAACAAAAATTTTAAACTTTCTGCTTATCCTTTTCATCAATTTTAAATTTCAAGGCTTCAAGGACGAATCCTGTTGATGGCAGAAAAACTGGGTGGCATTTGAATACGAGGGTCAATATTTTCAGAGTGTAATTAATTTTGCTGTTCAGTTAGGTTAGATGGATAGACATAGAAATCTAGTGGAGAGATGGTGGGAGTATAAGAGGGCGGTGAAGCTTTGAACTTTTAAAGGGGCTCCTCAGCATCCTTACAAACTCATTTAAACTTTTTTTTTGCGTTTTGTTTTCTATCTAGTTCACGGCATGAAGTTCCTTCCAGGTATCTTCTAAGGTCCTTTAATTTTTTCAGTACAATAAGTATGAAAATATTTCCTTAAACTTAAAAGGAACATCCCTTCACCTTTTTCTATCATCGCAACCAAGGATCTATGTACAATATCGTGCTTACTCGTCTTTTTGTGTGTGCCAATACAAGACATTGACCATGGTCCTTCTTCGTGTATAAAAATCTTCACTCCTCCCCACTTACACACAAAAAAAAATATATAAAAAGGAATGCTTTCTCCAAGTTGAATCCTTGTAAACGGTTGAGGGTTTCTTTGTTTCGTCTTCTGTAGTTGACAGGTGATCATTGAATCATTCATGACTGAAATCAAATTTCTTTTCGCACTCCGCCCAGATTCACATGCCTCTTTCACGGAGGGGTGTATTTTTTGGCTCCCTTAAAAATATTGAAGCGTCTTATTTTTATTTTTTTTTTAAGGGTATATTTTCTTGAAAAGTTGTTTTCCTTTAAATAAAATTTGTGATTTTAATGGAAATTAGCAAGAAGAAGAATTCAACAAGAATGAAGAAAAAAAACGATGTAAAAATAGAACTTTTTTTTGGGGAAGAAACAAGAAGGGATAAAAATGTTCATTCCAGTGTATAAAGTCCTTTTAATCATCAAAATGATAATAAATTTTTTTTACTTTTCCATAACTAAGGAATGGGTCCTTGGTCTTGTCTTTTTGTTTTCGGTTTTTATCTGGGAAATATTTTTTTTTTGGAAAATAAATATTTAATGAGAGTTATTTGGTGCTCGTTTTTTTGGTACTTATTCTAATTAAAATGAAAAGAATTTCAATTATTCTATGAGAAAGTGAAAAAAAATCGTTTGTTTCAAGAATTAGAGAATGTTTCAAGAATAAAGAGTTCTGAAGAATACGACTAGAGAAGTTAAAGGGCCATAATAAAAATGTGAGTGAAGCACCGATATAAAAAATTTTGTTTTGATTTTTGTAACATTCATAGGTATGACACGAATTTTCGGTTGCGTGCCATTTGCTTGAACATGCCCCCCCCTATTCTTGCACTAACAATATTTTTCAGTCGGTATTTCTGCAATCGTACAACAGAATTGAGTTCAAAATTAAAGATCGTATACATCTGCTAGAGCACAACTAGATCCTCATTCTTAACCTGTCCAATACTCACTTATCCTAGAAAGTAAGTTTACTACTAAATATGGTACCATCACCCGAATGGCATTTCGGACTGGTAGTACGGAAGGTGATTTATGCCTAAGCCTCGTTTTTGAATATTAAAAAGGCCAGTACATTGGTGTATCTACAGAAGTCGTTTTTCGGAGTCCTTTATAGGTTTTTTTAGCTTTTTTAAAAATAAGTTACGAGTATTAAAGAGCTCTGTCTGTCCGTCCGTCCATGACCAACGGATAAAACGCGTAAAATCCAAAAAAAAAATCGATAAATCGCTGCATTCGTTAGGCCTCCACCTAAACAGTACCTCTCAGAAAGATTTTTAAGATACTTTATTTCGTTACCTTTTTATTACCTTTTTATTGGCTTTTTATTACCTTTCTATTAAATTTTTATTGCCTTTTTATGTATTACCTTTTTATTACCTTTTTATTGCCTTTTTATGTATTACCTTTATATTACCTTTTTATTGCCTTTTTATGTATTACCTTTTTATTACCTTTTTATTACCTTTTTATTGCCTTTTTATTACCTTTTTATTGCCTTTTATGTATTCATCATCAGGAGCTCCACAGCCTATTGTTGGCCTTGGCTTCCTCCAGCGTTCGCCTCCATGATTCTCGATCTCTGGCCCGACTTTTCCAGTTTCTTATTCCCAACTGCCTCAAGTCTTCTTCGACGTCATCTATATATCTTTTCTTAGGCCGGCCGGGTCTGCGTTTTCCTGACGGTACTTTCCCCAGCACTATCTTTGTCGGGTTCCGTTCCGCACCTCGTTGGACGTGACCAATCCATCGCAGTCTGTTTATTTTGATCACTTTGAAAATGTTTGGAATCTTGCTGATTTCATACAACTCTGAGTTGTATCTTCTTCTCCAAATGCCATCAACCTGTATTCCTTTGTAGATCGAACGAAGAATTCTCCTTTCAAATCTTCCTACCAATGCTTCGTCTGCGTTTTTCAATGTCCACACTTCCGAACCATATAGTAGGACAGGCCTTATTAGTGTCGTGTAAAGTGCCAGTTTTGTCTTCCTTGACATATTTCTAGACGTCAGGTGCTTGCGTAGACCAAAGTAGCATTTATTAGCCAGTGCTATTCGTCTTCTGATTTCGGCCGATGTATCATTACCTTTTGTTATAATCGTGCCGAGGTACACAAACTCATCTACTGCTTCTATATTGTAGGTGTCTATCGTTATGTTCTGTCTGCTACTTCTGGCGTTTTTTGTGTACATATACTTTGTTTTGTGCTCGTTTATTTCCAACCCGATTTTTTTTGCGGCTTGCTCAAGTGCTACAAAGGTCTCCTTCATGCTCTCAAAAGATCTTCCAAGGATAGCTATATCGTCGGCAAAGGCTAATATTTGCACTGACCTATCGAAGATGCACCCTGATGTGTTAATCGATGCATCTCTTACTGCTTTTTCTAGGGCCACGTTGAATAACAAGCAGGATAGTGCGTCGCCTTGCCTTAATCCTCTATTTTATGTATTACCTTTTTATTACCTTTTCATTGCCTTTTTATGTATTACCTTTTTATTACCTTTTTATTGCCTTTTTAATACCTTTTTATTACCTTTTATTACCTTTTTATTTCCTTTTTATGTATTACCTTTTTATTGCCTTTTTATTATTTATGAATTATTTTATATTAGTTTGAACAAAATCCTCGATTTCAGTGTCCATCCTTGTTCATATTCTATCTTAAAATACACCCAAACATTTTCGGTAAGTGAACCCACCTAAGCAAACAGCAATATTTTACTATAGTCTACAAAAAACACAATAATCTACATAAAACTAAAACTAAGTTCGGAAATAATTTACGAAATTTCGGAAGTTTAGAGCTTAAGTTTTACAAGTGGTTAAGGACTACTTGAAAATCCAATTTGAATTTTTGTGTTAAACTAAAAGCTTGAGAAGATTTTCTTTATACTGTGAGTGTGTATATCCTAGGTACATAACAAGAATTCCAAAACCTAATCTTTCCCATAAAGTTGAATTGAATATCGACCAAAAAACCCTCGAACTTACTACTACTACTCCTCTCTAGCTGACTCAGCAAACAATGTGAAAGGATGCGAAATGGAATAAAGGGTTTCAAGCACAAAATTTTCAGTTCTCGCTCTTGTATATATATATTTTTTTATTTGCAACACTTGAAAGTACGGTATTTAATTTGAAAAGGAAAGATCGAACCTTAAGGTTTAGGTAAATTCTCTAAAAATTTATCAAATAGATTTTCCAAAAAATCTTCATCGTTCTTGAGCCATCATCCATTATACTATAATCGATTAAATCATTTTCAGTGAAATCTGTTTTTAGTATGTAATTAAGGCACTTAAGAACAGTGTAATAATTTGCCACTTGAGACATGATTCCATATTATCCTTAACGAAATTCCGAAATCTAAATATTTCCATTCAGTAATGATAAATTCATTGAGCAAAAGAACACAACTGAGGAGGGGGGAAAGTTTCTGTGCAAAAGGGAGAAAGTTCGTTTTTATTCAATTATGGCAGACATAAATTTCCATGACATTCTCTAAATACCAAAATAATATCCCAAGCGAATTATGGGGCTTAGGCTGGTTCGTGGAAAGGGTCCAGGACTAAGGACTAAGGAATAACGTCGGCCGTTCGCTTTTGGATAAGTTAAACGAGTTAAAAGCGTATACTTGCAAGACCTGGGAAAAAAATTGAATTGGTTGGACAGAAATGGAAATTTTAATCTTGAATGTTTAAGTTTTAAAATATTCAATTAGTCCAGGTATTTGCTGAAGGGTGGCGGGGGGGGGGGGTGTAAGTAAACAAGACGTTGCTGAAAATCTTGCTGTGTACTTTGTGAGAAGTGTGTTTAGTCCGTCTTGCTCAGTACTCCAAATTGAAAGACCCACAAAGAAAACTCATATGAATTGGATACTCTTACGATGTGCTGTTGTTGAAATGGGGTTCTCTTTCTGAGTCTTTTACTGGTAAGGCATCACAGTCTTTGTATTATAACTTTGTTGTCTTCGGGTTTAGTGGACTGACTATCAACGTCCACGGTTTGAACTCACGCGGCAACAACCGCAACTTACACGCATCCAAATAACATTCCTTATATCTCGTCTTCCATTTTTACAACCCTATTTCTCGTTTTCCATTTTTACTACCCTATTCCTTTTTCTAAAATCGCCTGTAACCAGCAAAGATGAGGAAGCTATCGGCATTTTTTTGGCCGCCATGTTTAATCGTTTAGGGCAAATGTGGCCGTGGTGAGTACGATTAGATGTTTTTTTTTTTTATGTGGAAGACTAGAGCTCAGGGAAAGCCCTTTGTACTGTCGACAATCTATGTGGGATGTACCAGCTTGCTTTTTGTGGTGCTGTTTCAACGACCCCTCACGGTAGCACCCATCTGAACGTTACCGATCGTGAAGATTCTGTTTCATCATCACGATGACGCTTGTTGCGGATGATACGTTGCCTTAACATACACGGTTGCGTTGACTTAACATACACGATCGCGTTTCTCTTACGTACGCGATCGGTTGCTTTAACGTGCACAGCGCGTTGCCTTAACGGTCACGATCAGTTGGTACGAAAATGTAAAAATCGTCCTCCTCGTCTTGCCGAGGATACGTTGCCTTAAGGTTCAACACAGACGAGTGAGGAATTTTATCGGATCTTCATATGTCGCATTGGAAATCAATTTGGTAACCTCAGATTATGGCCGTAGACGAGTTTGGCTGGTGAGTATTGCAAATCGATTTTAATTAATGAGCGAGTGTCTTACAAGACGAAGGACAAATCTTCAATCCAATTTTAGTTGCCAATGGAACCGGTCAACCATCTTGCTTGTTTGTTAATGATAGACGATCGTCCAAATTTGGTTGATACCGAGGAGTTTAGTAATTTCGTCAAGAACTTTGTTTTCGAATTGTGTACATTGGTCTGTTGCAAGTTCACCGAATTTGGGAGAGGTATTTCATGGCAATACGTTCTGTAAAAGCCTCTGTAGAAGTAGAGATGCCCGAAATGGGGTAAGACTCAGGCGATCTTGTGAATAGATCGACGGTCGTAAAAATGTACACAACTACGAGATAAAGGCAGAGGCTTCACTAATGAATGGTAATGATGGTCGAGTATAGTGTTGAGAGGCTTGAAAGCTTCTTAAAGAGACCTTGTGTGTCTAGACTTTTGCAACTGATAGACGATCGAGACCAATTATTGCAAAACTTCATTGATCGCAGGGCAGTAGTATCGTCGAGTAGCACAAATACCAGGATGCGACCAGCAGTATTAGGAGCTGAACGTGGGCTTGTGCAAAAAAAGGGTGTAGGATAGGGACGTGGAGTGTCGGTGCTAGTCTCGATTCAATATGTGGGTTATATCATATCTCTCGGTCATCCGTTTGGTATAATCCAGGATCTTCATGCCTCCACATTTGGTTCCTGTCGGATGCTATACCGATCTTACAGATACTACTGCATAGATGATTATCTTTCCTAAATATGAAAAATAATGTTTTCAATCAATTCGGTTGGCATTTGTGATTGCTTCGACAAAATTACAATGATCTTCTATATTCACTACATTAGTTCTCCTCTCTCTCATTTTTATCAGTTCATAAGGTATTTTGTCCAATCCTGTGTAATTTTCAACCTTATTACAGCAGATTTCACTTCCTATACAGATGAAATAGGCTAATTAGTCTATTTCGGTTACACTGATTTAGGCTGACCATTTTCAATGCGGTTTTGCTCTAGTTCTGTATATGTTCTGTTCACAGAAATGCCGACTATCTATTTTGTCTCGAATTCAAACATAGCTTAAATATTAAATTATAAATTAATTGATTTTCTAACCTAAATTATTTGCAAAATTCTATTATAAATTTGGAATAACCTTCAATTACCATTAATTGGCAATTAAGTCACAATAATTTGGTACGATCTTATCTTATAATAAGCAAAGGAAACAATTGTGGTTTATGCATTTGACAATCGTATGGCATTTTCTAATTTTGTAATACAAGACTAAGAATTATTGTGGTTGTAGGTTATACTGGTGTTAATTAGTAATTAGTTGTCAATTATCGACTAATTTAATTATTTAATAGTTGCAATTTGACTTTGTAATGGAAAAATATTACGAAAACCCAAAAATGAATTTAAAACTAATTACTCAAATTGCTGGTAAGTACCTGTGAAAAGCTTAATTTTCATTAAAATAAAAAACCCAGATATAATCTTTGCTATTTTTTTTAACTCCTCTTCTCTTTCCTTCTGAATGTACATTATATCAATTACAAAAAAATATTCTCTCTCACATTTTATCCATTAAATCTGAAAATATCTCTCAGTAATACCCACGCACACATAGTCCCCCATAGGTGGGAATTAATTCGTTCTGTGAAAATTACTCTGCCGCTAATCCGTATTGGATGGTGTCGCACACAAATTACCCAATCAGGATAATTACTACTGATTACTAAATGTCGACCAAGGGTTTAATCTCTAGGCAGAATGAAAAAAAAATACTTTATTTGAATAACAAATGCAGTCCCAGATGGATATGTGCGCCTATGTGGACACCTGTTGAAGGATTGCACGCAATCTTTTAGAAATTACAATATAGCTCTTTTCCCATTCCCCCCTTCGATCTACTACATCAAAGTCACCATTTCCTTTTCACCTGGGTACAATCAATTCTGTATTTTATCAAGATCCTGATTTCAGTGAGTTTTGTAATATGGAAGGTACAACAGCCTTGTATTTACTCACACTATCACAATTATCCGAAATCAATTTATTCGATTGGATATTTTGTTAGTGAGTATAGTGTTTTGTTTTAGGATAGGAGGATTCGACACCTTAAAATACAGGATGATGTAAGTTGGGAAGCATAGTTATTTAACAACCTTACACCATTACTCTTTGGCCTCCTCTCTCTAAATGATGGATAGTTTGACCCTGGGAAAATGGTCAGGCGCCGAAATATTTTGCTGTTAATTAATCAAGGCTTTTACACAGGCTTTTCCAAACTTTATGGATGATAAAATAACAGAAGTAGACAATGCAGATGAGCATAGGAATGTTTGTCAGGACTAATTCATAAAACAAATAAAGGTGTGTGCTCATTGTCTTTCGGTCAAGTAAGCTCGGTACGATGACATCAATTTAATGAAGTTGCTTTTTTATTAATTTAATATTTTTTTTTTCATATATCTTAATAACTTTTTTTTAATTAGGAAATTACTTTTGTGTAGGGAGAAATAAGAGCTTTATGAGAATTAGTAGTAAAAAGAGTAGTATAGTAGTAGGAAGTACTAAGTAGTTTTGTCCGATATTATTCACTTTGGATTTCAACAAATTGTTTAAGACCATCACTACAGGTCGCTCCGATAATGGTGCAGGGATGGGCGTATATGGTTCAAGGTGAAAAATATCTATGGTCCTTGGTACCATCCCCACTGTCTATCAGGCTAAGCTACTCGACTTTCAGTTGTATGGCTAGAATTGCATTAGTAGAGCTCCAAACAGATCGAACATCGTTATTTTTCTAAAAAGTCAAGCTGTGCTGTTGTCTATTAAATCCCACAGGTTGTCATCAAAAACTGCCCTGGATTGTCTGCTTTTTCTAGAATCTCTCAGCAGGAAAAACATTGGTACGTTGATGTTGATTCCAGGCCACGAAGGCAACATTGGCAACAAAATTGGCGTTGGTCTGACTAGAGTAGGGACAAAGCCATCACTTATTGGCCCGGAGCCTTTCTGCAGCTTACCCAGCTGCCACGTAAGATATGCCATTAGGAATTAGTCGATTGGCTATTTCGTCAAAATTGGACAAAAACCTTGGTACCCAATTGCTCCGGTGAAATGCTTCTGTCTCTTGAATGAGCAAAAGGATGTTTCATCTGAATAGAGTATACGGCACTGGGCTTAACATGTGTCATTGGATTGGGTCTTGTGATGTCTCTGATTTGTGATACGATGCTGCATTGAGGATGCTTAGTTGTCTACCCCTATGAGCTACTCTTCAGACCATTGTATGCAATACTGTAGTCTCATCAATGAGTCAACTATTTTTTATGTGGGCCAGCAGCTCGAAAGAGACCAAGTGAACGCCCTTTAGAACCCGATGTCCAGTTGGATTAATAGTAGTTGGGTTCTCTGTTTCGTTGGTTGTCTTCTCCTCTTTTGTGGTGTGAGAGAGATCACCGAAACTTTCGATCCGGTATCAATAAGGAATGGCTTGTTTGTTTATTTCTCGGTAACAAATAGGCCACTGCCCGAGTAAAAATAATTTTGTTGGTTAATTTTCTTACTAGCACGCACGCGACCGCTGCTAGCGCGCATAGCGAACAAATAGGGACCCCACAAAAAAATGCACGCACCCGCCACAGGGATGCACGCTCCCGTCACAGGGATGCACGCTCCCGCCACAGGTACGAAAATCTAAAAATTTGTTCGCTAGAGGCATCCACTGGCACGAAAATCTAAAAATTCAGGTATGAACATTTATAAATATATTAGCTGGGACCCGGCGCGCCTATGCTGCACCCATAAGCCAATAGGAGTAATCAGTTGATATGAATTTTAATAAACAGTAGGAGAGTTTGCAAGAAAGGAAATTTTTTGGTATTTTTGATTCCAAATAACAAAATGTGAAACTATTAGGCAAATTCGTCGGCCATATTGGCGCGGCCATTTTGAATTTATAAGTTCTGATCATAAATTCGTTATTTGCTAGCTTAAAAAACCCCAGATATCGATTTTCATTGGATTCGGAACACAATTGGCAAATTCGTCGGCCATATTGGCGCGGCCATTTTGAATTTATAAGTTCTGATCATAAATTCGTTATTTGCTAGCTTAAAAAACCCCAGATATCGATTTTCATTGGAATCGGAACACAATTGGCAAATTCGTCGGCCATATTGTCGCGGCCATTTTGAATTTATAAGTTCTGATCACAAATTCGTTATTTGCAACTTTAAGAACTGTGTGTTTTGCGAGGGCGCGTTTCGCTTCTTTTTTTTTCTTTTGTGCCAAAAATTTTCGCTGCAATTACCTTTTTTCTATTTTCCTTGGGCGCCATCTACCGGAGCGTATTTGCGCCATGCGGTTTACCGAGATTTAGTCAAAACGCACATTCTGTGAAAGTTTCAGCTCAATCGGCCGTCTAGTTTTTGAGTTTTAGTGTCGCATTACAAACCAACAGACATTCATTTATATAGATTCCCTTCGGCATAAAGGATTCCAAACGTGAGTGTTGTTTTACCAAGCAGTCCCCCAGCTAAACACTAACCACTTCCAATGCTGCTTGACCTACGCAATCGAACGAGAACCTTTTTACTGAGTATGCTATTGGCACCCTTTATAGACATCAAGATAGTTACCCTTTTTCTTCGTCCTCTACAATTTTTTAAAGCAATATAGGCGATTTTGTGCATCCCTGTGGCGGAAGCGTGGATCCCTGTGGCGGGAGTGTGCGTGCTAGTTTTGTTCCCGTGTAAAAATAAAACTCGCCCGCCACAGGGATGCACAAAATCGCCTGTATTGCTTTAAAAAATTGTAGAGGACGAAGAAACCCCTAGTAAAAATGTGCCGCCGTGGCGCCGTGCGTGCTAGTGCGTACCTTATGCAGGCTAGCTGCGGCCGAGTTTTATTTTTATTCGGGTGATGAATTTGACGGGCTGTGGCTAGTCGCTTCTGGTGCCCACAACTGAGTTTGAGATCGCATAGCTTCTTTGTAAACTTCGGGTATTACCAGAAAGACTATCTGACGAGCTTCTTCTTCAGTATTGATTTTCTAGTGTGTTTGAACAATAAAATATTGTGGAGTCATAGGATCTTACTGTTTAAGGTCAGGCGACATTGTTCCTTTAATGCTCTCAAAAATGAAACTCAGATTAGCGACAATTAAAACCAAATCCCTTCCAGAAAGATAATTTTTAATTACAACTCATTAAGACGTTGCTAAATTTTGATAATTACAATCGTATGATTCTGGTGGGTATAATTACACCACGATAAAACCTTGGTAGTTCATAAACATGCTGTTACGGCGCTACAATCGCCCCTAATAAAACCTGATTTCTTTATTTACTTATCCACAATATAAAAACAAAAATAATAATTTATTGCCAAAAGGGATCTTACCTACTACCTATCAACTTGTTATCCTTACATTTTTAATATTTCTTTCTTTTCTGGATGGAGGCCTAGATTATTACATCTGGGATTATATCAGGCAACCGGAAATCAGAAGAAGAAGAAGAAGAAGGAAAAAACTTCCCTTCATCAAATGGAGGGTGAAAAAAAACCCTAAGAAACAGAAGGAAAAACAAAACTTTTTTTGCTCCTTCTGGAGAAGAAAGTCTATTATTTATCTACGCAAGAACGATGGGTTGGTGTCCATAAAAACACAGGGCAAAGTCTCAGCCTAATTTTCGCAGTCGTAATGCCTTACCTTAATGGAGTTTCATTGTAGTATTTTGTACTTTTCCCTTGTATAAATAATCGCCATGCTTTTTTTATTTGGCTCCATTTTTTTTTAACTTAGATTTTTTACTTCCGGTTATAAAAACAAAAAAAATTGTTTTTTTTCTGCAGTTGTTGTTTTTCTATTGTTGGTTCATCGTAGAGCAGATCCGGGCAGATTTTGGGTCCTGTTGATGACTGTTAAGCATTATGAATGATTCATTTTTATCACAAATTTAGGACACGAAATCAGTTTTAATATGGCACAAATTATGTGTGAGATAATTCTTTGGGATTATTATTATTTTTTTTTTTTGGAGCGTTCTTAATGAAAAATTAAATTATGAAATTTTTTTTAAGATAAATTTAATTGGAAGCTTGGAAGATGCAAATTAAGTAAAAGTGGAAATTTGTCAATTTTAATGCAAAGTATTTTATAAAATTGAAATTTAAGATCAAAACTAATTGGTGTTTTAAGACGGTTTTTAATGAAACTTTTGGGTGTTGTAAAACTCCATAAAACAGAACCCATGACCCTAGATACAGAAGAGTTTTTCAGAAAAACACTAATAGATAAAAAGAAGTTAGAAGACACTGGAATAGGATCTCAGTTATTTGTTGCCGAGAAAAATAGTGTAATGAACAATAAGGACAAGCCGCACATATGTGGACCACTTATAAAATGTCCTAGCGAAAAGTTTTATTTATAAACAATGTAATGTACGGATCTATTGGGTTTCCCAGGCTAGAGAGCAGTCTTCGTGTGTTGCGTCTATTGCCGCGTTCTTTAGTGTAGGGTCAATAAAAATAGGTTATTTGATATTACAATTATATCTTTTATTAATTTTAATATTTTAGAAATACTACTATTCCCGTAGAGCAAATAGTTGCTACGTTACGTCTACCCGAACTGGGTACAGGGAATTTTCTAAATATTCACAAAATCCTTACAACTATTTAGATCCCCAAATTCCCCTAACGTATCCTACTTCGCTTATGAAATTTAACTTACATAATTATTCCCCTATGAAATCCACTTGTAATACAGTTAGTCCGGGGAAATTAACAAAAAAACGCAAGAAAGGAAACAAAATTCCAAAATGGCTGAAAATTGGCTGAAAGGGACTTTTTAAGAAAACACTTTCGGAATCACAAAAAAACAACATGGCCGCCGGAGATATCAGTTTTTGACAAAAAAATTACTCAAAAACAGGTTTTTTCGAATTTTTTTTTCGATCAGTCAATACAAAACATTATTGCCTACAAAATGCCCCTCTTGAATTTTTTTCGAAAACCTTGACCTTTCCGAATTATTCAAAGTATTTTTTGGCCGAAATGTGAATTTTGGAAACTTTGACTTTGAATAACTTCGAAAGGGTTAGGTTTTCGAAAAAATGACAAAGGGCTTTTTTTGTAGGCGATAACGTTTCGTATTGACTGATCAAATTTTTTTTCGAAAAAATCAGTTTTTGAGTGATTTTTTTGCCAAAAAGTAATATCTCCGGCGGCCATGTTGTTTTTTTTGTGATTCTGAAACTATTTTCTTAAAAAATCCCAAGGAAGCTGTGGTCCAATTTTCAGCCATTTTGGAATTTTGTCTCCTTAAAATGCTAATTTCCCCGGACTTAGTAGCCGATAGTTGTTTACTAGAACTGTCATAATTTAAATCAACTTGTATTATACATTGTCATAGTGAGCTCTTACATACCCTACAGCAATTCAATTCAAACTGATGGGCCATCGCTGCAGGAAGCCTTGGAAGTCTCTATATGACTCAATAAAACACTAATAATTTTTTAATAGTAAATCTATTCACTACTAACTTTCAACCTCGAATTGTCGAATTTTGCAATGCGGAAAAATTTGAAAAAGACTAAATTATACCATGCGTGCATTGCGTGCGTTCCGTTCAAGCAACTATATGTCAGGCGACATTTGAGTGCACGCACTTCTATAATTTTTATCACCGCACGCACTACACGCGCTGTACGCATCACGCATATGTATGTCTCCAGCTTTAGAGTATGTAGGTCGAGAGACAAAAACCGTGCGACAGTGCCTCCGGCTAACCCCTACGGCTACATCTGTGGCTCAGACGGCTGTTAAAACAAATGAGCTTATACAACATCCAAGAGTTCAAACGCGAGTTTAACTGTCTCCTTCTCCTTCTATCGTTCGAGCTAAGCTTACTACTACACATTTCACCATGGTGGACTGGTAGTATAAAGGGTAACATCTAAGCTTAGATTTTCACATCAAAGCTTAGATTTTCACATAAACAAAGATATCGCGCTGCCAGTCCTTGGTGGAATTGCAAAAATGGTAAAATCGGTTTGATTAAGGCCGATTGCTGCCCAGAGTCATACCGAGGGTGAAATAGCGAATCTTGAATGACCACAGTGATATGAGCTACGATCACACACAGCTTCTGAGTGGAGTGGAGTCATACTTCCAAACTTTTGGACCAGATGATTTGACGTGCAGTAGATGCCGAATCCTGCAGAGCACGCGGAGCATGTGGGCTTTCAATGCCTCAGATTTACTGTGCACAGATTCAAACTGAAGAGAGTGGCCGAGGTACGGCTATCGTCGAAGAACATTGGACATGCTAAGCTCGAATGTTAAATAAGTTGGAGGAGTCCCATAGGAGGAAGATATACAGCGTAAAAACCTAATACGGTAATGCAATCTAGCGGAGAGAATGAAAGGGATAGAGGTGATTTTAGTACGTTTAGAGACTCGCAGGCTTTTGAGCGTTCACCTTCCAACTCCGATAACAAAGTAGGACCTCACGCTAAAGGAAGCCGGTTTGAAAGAACTAGCACAGTGAATCATTTCCCATTTCTCAAAGAAAATCTCATAAACTAACGTACAAAATGGCAAAACCCAAATAATCCTTCTACTACTTCTAGTGCTCTTATTTAAAGGTGAAACTTCAGAACAACATCGCTTTAGAAAAAAAACGTAATTCACTTAACTCCATGCTTTGTTACACCACACCACACTAAGGTTGTGCATTTAGTAAATTAAGTGAATTTTTCGTTGCTTACTAGGTGGTGAAAATGGAGCTGAAATTAAAGAGAAACTTTGTGACGTAACAAATATATTAAAATACATCTCTTTCCTAGAAAATATTAATAAATTAATACTTTAATATCAGTTAGTACGCATTTAAATTAAATTTCCCTTTTTTATATAATATTATCACAAAAAGGGCAAAGGTCTCGCTAACATAATAGCCAAACTCCGTTCTTAGTAATATTACAGAAATGTGTAAGCTTTTTCCATTTGCAAATTAAACGTACCCCGTGGAATAAATCCCTTCGGGTCGCTGAGATGAAAAGCAAAAGCAAAAAAAAATAGAGGAACATTTTCTTGAAACCGTGACTTTTCATGGATAAAAAGATTCTCTGAAGCAAACCTTGAGGGCATAAAAGCAACTGGTAACATTTCACACACAATATTCGCTCCGTTGACTTGGGGTTTTCTTCTCGCAAAATATATACATTTGCTCCATCAACCCCGTATAGTATGTATGCTCACAAAAAAAAGGAAACACTCATACCTTCGCATAATTACATGAACCCCCCCCCCCCCTTACCGTCCAATCTTTCCCACTGTGTAATAAACAACATCTGAAGAAACTATGAAACTATTTACACTCGAGATCGCTGCAATAGCATATATGGAATATCCTGTGTTATGGAGCAAGAGTCCTTAGGCAAAAGGACTGCGAGGGTAGACTAGCTGGAAGGGTGTATTTTCCGATCCTTTACACACATACAATACGTGTCAAGGACAAAAAGGGAAACCTGTGGTGCGCTGAACTGTAGAATATTTGCCTTTCGTCCTTTTTTTCTTGCTATGTTAAAGCCATATCTACCTTCCATGTCCTTTTCAACATCGCGAATGAATGAAATGCTTGTGTACTACATTTCTTGGAGATTCTACCTTGGAATTTTTGCGCTACTCTATGGATCAGTGGGACGACAGCCACGACGATTTCACGACGATAAGGGATATAATGAAAGTAAATCCTAGCGAAAATTCTTTCCCAAACCATCTCCCGTCAATATCAATTTGTAGATTCTCAGAGATTTTGGATAAATTATTCAAATGGCAGAAGAGCAACTTTTATTCGAGACTAATTTAGAAACAATTAGAAGATTGCTATGAATTTTTAACACGGGGTTTCCTCTCTTCCATAAAATCCTCTGTCATGTTCATGAGAGGGATCTCTTACCATCTGTCGTTAATGGCACAAGTTTTTACTAAAAATGTTACTATGAATTACTTCCAACAAATGCCATTCAGGAATAAACTTTTGCATCAGCCAAAATGACACGGACACACCGTCTTCATTCTTAATTATTCAAGGTTGATGTGGTGTCAAACATCAATTTATGACGAAAATAACTTACTTCGACCGACAGACTTCCCTTGTTATTGTCATGTCCTTTGGGTATTCTGCCCGTACCTATATATATATATCACCCTCCCAAAAACCGTCCAACAATATAATCCAAAACATCTCCATTTTTTCGCTTTTTTATTTTTATCACATCCCCCAGCAAGTCCCAGACGTTACCCAGCAGAAAGATCTCCCTTTTCACTAATGTTTCATCTTATTATTATTTCTGCTTTATTAATTATTTATTTGTGAACGTCTTAAATGATTAACATTAAACATGAAAACGTCTCTGTGTATGGGAATCGTGTTTGTTTAAGTATAACGTTTTCAATATGATACAAAGAGATACGACAAAGTTTGGCCTATATTTTTTTTGGTTTTGTGGAAATAAATATGGGTTCGATATTTTGGGATGTGTGCCTGGCAATATTTAGATTGGAGGGAATTGTGTTCTTTTGGAGCTAATCATGGCTTTTATATGATATTTACTATGAAATTGGATAATGAATTAATCTGTGCTGAAGTAATCAAATTAGACTTGAATTAAAATGGGAGATTTGCACTTGGCGAAGCATAATGAAAACACTTATGAGATATGAAACTTGTGGCTACGAATTATGGACATTTTAATACACATTACAATTTTTTTAGTGATCTGGAAGTTCATACTTTATTTTTGCTATGGTCCCCAAAAAATTCCTTTCTGTCAATTATTTGGAAGAGGCGATGGTATTAGACCTGCCGAAGCAAACCTTCTCATAACAAAGTTAGGCCTTTTTATAGTTCGCCACCTTTACCACGCACTAAGTGACTCCAAATTTCACTAGATGTCAATCTAAGACAGCAACATGAAGCAATCGGATGAGCCATTCAACTACCCATAGGCGAATTTGATTTATCTACCGATGGGCGAAGTAAATTCTAATATTAGTAATAAAGCTTCTACTTTGGAATTCAACACTGTTGCCGAGCTTAGTTCGGGTGATTTCAATGGTTAGAACGTAGTAAACTGGATTATTCTAATGGCAAAATTTTGTCGGTAGACAAGGCATCAAATTTTAGACTGAAAACCAAGTAGACTACCTTTTTGATCTCAATTTCACCTCTCACCCAATGCAGAGCTTCGTCAAAGCTGTTTCGGCTCTAAGAAATTCGAACCAATGTCTAAGTGCACTATCTGGTGCTATTATCAAGCCAACGGATAACTTGGTTCGTTCGTTTCTTTTAAAATTCTTACTGGGATTTGTGTTTTCTAAGTACGGATGTTATTTTGGTCAGTCTCTGTATCGCCAAACATTATACTGACTGGCATTCTGGCGAATCTATAAGGCCTGCCTCTAAGCAATGTTTTGATCGGTAGTTTACGGAAAGAATAAAAACTAAAGATCGTCTACAATGGGGATAGGAGCTCACCGAGTGAATCACTTCGAAGTGAATAGATCGGATGGAGGAAATCCTGTTAGTCCAACATCACAATCTCGCCCATTATTAGCCTGAAATAGACACGCACAGCGTCAAAACGCCAGTATGGCAGCCAAACCAGATATTGTACGCCTGAGTAAAAATTCTACTTTTCAAAATGCTTGGGATGCCATTAGGAGACTCAGTAGACCGGTTCTCGTCCGAATGCGTAGGTCAAGCAGCATCGGACGTGGTTAGTAATTAGTTGGGGGACCGCTTGTAAAACAATACTCACTATTTATTGGGGCTACTGGTGGTAAAATCTATCTATCAAGAAGAATTTGACTTCATCCAAAGCTCTTCAATTATATGCAAGAAGGAGGTTATAAGAGATAACAAATCCATGTCCAACTGTTTGACCGACATTGATATGCCATCTTACACACATTAAATAAACAATATCTTGTTTATGATTCGCAATGTGCTCTAGTCTTCCACATAAAAAAAAGAAGTTAACAAATTCATTGGACCAGATTTCATATTCCCCTATGATCCCAATGAAAGGCACCTAAGTTTATTCAGACTGCTACAACAACCCGTTTAACAACCGCGAGGAATTACTTCAGATATGATTAGACACGATTAAAAAATGAGTTCGTAAGAGGTCCCTCTTTATTCTTTTGAGCCAGTACAATGTCATACTTCAAATGACACGAGGTGCTAATGTAATGACAAAAACAAGCAAATTAAAAAAAGGAAGAAAATAAATACAAAAATCTCACCTCGCCTTATTTAAAGTTGGAAACTTTGCTACCGCAAAAGAAGTAAGAAATGTCTCTCCAGCAAAAAATTTCATTCCCCTCGAAAAATGTAAGAATTGTCTCCCCACTCCAATACAAAATTTCACTCCCTCGAATAATGTAAGAAATGCCTATGTTCGTATTTACAATCTCACCACGGCTCAGTTTAAATTAGATATTTCACTGCAGCAAAAGAAGTAAGAAATGTGTCCACTACGTAATATACAATCACACCTCGTTTCATTTGTCTCGATATACGCTCATATACCAGTAGGACATTATTTTTGAACCGAGACATTTAAAAAAATTGACGAGTCAGTACAATTTACCATCGTGTATGGGACAAATGTACTGCCTCGTGTAAGTCCGGCTCAACTCTACTTCAGATCTTTCTTAAACCATCTAGAAATCAACCATATTGGGCGACCAATAGTCTCTGTGAAAACTGACGCAGAGGCAATGCTCAACATTGGGAACTGGAGACTGGAGCGGCATAGTCTGGTTTGACGGGAGAAGTGAGGGAGGCAACAGCTTCGGTGAAAAAGCCGTCGTGGTAATATCGGTAAACGGACGGACGAACTTTCTACAGAAACAGCAATCAAGGAAAAGTACAATAGAGGTGCTTCGAGAATCAGCATTTGCCAAACCGGGGCATAGTTCGCCGAAATAGTACCACCGTCATTCAAGATATGATTGAAGGACAAACTCTTCGAAGAGCAGGTGAAACTTGGTGACCAAGAATACGAGCTAGTCCTACGCTTCACCCTTTCGCATACTGGCCACCAAAATATGTAGACGACATCAAGACCGTCATAAGATAGCTAGGAATAAGCAACTGGAAAAGACGGGCGAGAGATCGAGGATAATGGAGGCGAACGCTGGAGGAAGCCAAGGCCAACGTTAGGCTGTGGAGTTCCTGACGATGAATGAATTTTCCCGTCATATATTTTATATTAAATCAATAATATTAAAATAAAATTTCACAGACTCCCATTACGATATTTTATGACATGCATAGGTATACTGAATATAGTGAACAACGCAAATCATATCACTAAAAATATTTTTCCCTGACGTCATTTTGACGAAAACAACTTTCAAAACTATTTTTTGTATATATGTTCATAAATCCTGTTTTATAAATAATTGGAAAACTTCCATTAAAAATAGATTTCCGTAGAGAGAAATCTACCCCACGGTAAGCTGCCTCTAATCCAATATTTTCCTCGTTACATGCGTTCAAACTTTAAACTAAGTCATCCCTTATCCCAATTTAGCCGGAAATCCAAAAGAGCTTACCTGTAACTTTTTCTTCGAATTTCGCATGCAAATCTTTTTTTTCTTCTGTAACCTTCTACCTGGAAAATTCATGAGGGAAATCTATAAAGCGTCGTGATGCATAAAGGTATATATTGGTCGGTGATATGGCTTGATGTTGGGCGAGGGGACAGGTAAAACAATATAGACTGTGATCCTGAAAATAGTGACTGTGAACTGCATGATATTCGCTCGCTCCAATTCCCCTTCAAGATATAATTTCATTGAATCGAACTTCCTCTAGGGCTTCCTTCTACTCCAGCTGCCGAGGAGGTTGGTTCTCGGATGCTGCCTAATGACATGGCGATGACGAACGAGATTACTATGTAGAAAAGATTCGATGCTTGCTCGATCCGTACGTGGGTGGTATATCCGTAATGCGCCCCCAAACCATCACAGATTTTTATGTTGGTCTTGTACAAATATATATGCTATATAATAATACCGTTATAAATAAAAATCACCGCCTGGCAAACCCTTGAAAGAGTTAAGCCGCTCGTGAGAAAACAGTTAAGAAAATATTGTCTGAGCTGCACAACGACTTGGGGTGGTTGAGTATCACAAAGGGGTTGTGAAAGGCAGCTACAACAAGGACCCCTATAGGGAGCCCCGAAAGGGGGAATCTGCTGCGGATATTGTGGCCATTGCAGAAAGGGTGAATAGTGGTTGTCTGCATGATGTAGACGTACTCGGCACGAATGTAGCCCCAACTGTAACTACTACAATCTCCAAGAGCTGGGTGATGACTTTTCTCTCTCTCTATACACATTCTTCTACGGCATTCTATACCCACAAAGGTAACTTCTATGGCATTTTGTTAGGTCTTCCTCTTCTTCCCCAAAATTTCATTAACTCGACGACTATGTTCGGGGGCTGCCTGTTTTAAGGATCTGTGCTATGTTGTCCTTTTTCTTTTTTTGGGTTGAAATTTCCGTTGATAATGAAGGAAGGATTCAATGTGTGCGGATGATGCTTATGAGGTATGGCACTGGGATTTTCTACTGGGGTTAATGCGAACGTAACCATGAAACGGTCTTGGGTATTCAGTATGATTTATGTTTTTGGGTGGTTTTGAGGACCTGTTGATTAGGTTACCCCGGTGATACATTTTAAGAGAGTAAGGTGTAAGAATGTTGCTTGATTACTTTTGTAATGTTATGGGTGTTGGTTAAATTTTATGTTTAGTGGTAGACATTTTTGTGTTACGAATAGGTTGTTATAAGAATAACATAGTGGAAATTAGTTGTGTAAGATAATCTTTAGCTTAACAAGGTTTCTTTTTGTGTGAAATGCAGACATACCAGCCAGACCATTTTTTTTTGTTTAAGAGAGTCTAAGGGAAAGTCTTTGTACCACCAGAACGTCTGGTCTGTCTTTGATCATGTTCTGATGCAATGTCTGTAGAATTCGATAAGTGAGGTAAGTAAAGAGCAATGACCCTTCCTTGAGCGACGAACTCTATGATGGTATAAGTGATTTTCGACAGTACAAAGGGCTTTGCCTGAGCTCTAGTGTTCCACATAAAAAAAAAAGTGCAAAAGTATTCAATCCTTTATTCTATTGGATGTAGAATCGATGCAGTTTTTATAACAAAGATGTTTGTTACCACAAAATTTCAATTTGGATATTTTTAAAAATCAAAACAAATATTTTTGTAACGGGGTTTCGATTTCGCAAAAACGATATCCTGGATAGCAGCCGGCAAATAAAGCCCCAGCCAACAAAGGCGGCGACACCGACAGTACTAGACTACCAAATGGATAAAGGGGTGCACCCTCCGGTAGGTGAACATCCGACCTTAGCGAAATTTGGTGGAGTATTTTTTACCGGTTAAGCTGTCTTTTTAGGGCTGCTTTAGGCATGTCGATTCATTCCAAAAAAAATCGATCTTCGATTCGATTTGAATCGAACGCACTAAAATCGATTCTCCATTAAATCGAGCATTAAAGGATCGATTCTCGATTAATCGAATCGTAAGTCAATTTTTTTTTGAGCCACGGACAACTAATTAGAAACAGTTTCATAAAAATCGCAATTATAAATTTTTTATATTTTTATGTAGCATTCCTGTTAGGAATTCATTGTGATATTGCAGTCCTGGTAAATTACCATTTTAAGGTGGCAAAATTCCAAAATGGCTGAAAATTGGTCCGCAGCTTCCTTGGGACTTTTTAAGAAAATAATTTCGGAGTCACAAAAAAAACATGGCGGCCGGAGATATCACTTTTTGGCAAAAAAATCACTCAAAAACTGGTTTTTTCGAAAAAAAAATTTGTTCAACCAAAACGAAAGGTTATTCCCTACAAAAAAGCCCTCCTGTCATTTTTTCGGTAAATCGGACGGATCGGATGGATGGGACGGAAAACAACAACCACATAGCTGTCAAAAAGTTGGCTGAAAAATCCATTGAAAAAGTTGGTTGGAAAAATCCTCTCTCGTCCTCTTCTATACAAAACGATGTTTTCAGCGTGTGGAAGAGCCCAATGCGAATCGAGCCCGATCCGAGGGCTTTGTGAATCGATTCACTGAATCGATTCAGTGTTTGAGATCGATTTAAAAAATCGATTATTTCACTCGAAAATATCGATTTTTCGATTAATCGATTTTAAATCGACATGCCTAGGCTACTTCATTAATCATCGGCCCGTCGTTCCGGTGTTTAATACTTTTGTCTAAGGTAGAGTCAGAAGCACTAGTTAGTGGCGGTTTCAGAGAGGGGTAATTGGGTAATTACCCCCCCCCCCCCAGGATTTTCGTTCGCTTATTTATTTTTATTCCAATATTTCAAACAAACAAGTTAAGTTATGGTGAATCTAGTCGGCGATCTATGACGGTGAAATTTTCCAAAACTCTTGGAGAGTCGTGGAAGGGACCGATACCCGAGACTCCCGGTAATATGGCACGATATGAGTGATTCCACACGAGCGTACACACGGCACGACAAAAGTCGGCCGCAAAGTGTTTTATGAAGAAGAGGGTGAGAGCGGACGATGAGGAGGGCACACAAATTTGAACGATATTTTCAGCAGATTTTTGATCTCCGTTTGCTTGACAATCTGACCATTTTGTAAAAAAAATCAAGAAATCGGTTCCAAAATGGCGCTCGATTTTTGTATTTGTGTTTCTCGGCCCCGACAAATAAATGGGTATTAAATAAAAAAGCATGACACGTAGAATACAATTAGCGGTGTGGGGTCATTCGAAATTCAAAATGACGACCAACACAAAATGCCGAAATACATATAATATACCAAAAAGTAGAAAATATAACCGTCAACTTTAAATTTTGTCCCATTACAGTTCGTCTGACAATGCAATCCGACCATTTTGTAAAAAAATCAAGATGGCGGCTCCAAAACGGTGGCTGATTTTTGCAATTGTGTTCCCCGACACACCGACATAGGCATCAAATGGAAAGTCATGACAGATAGAATACAATTAGTTGTGTGGCGTCATTCCAAATTCAAAATGGCGGATTACCTTTTTCTTCTCAGTCCCCTCAGTATGGGTATCAAATGAAAGGGTATGATGATTATAATACAAAATGGCGAAAGACATATAATAGACTAAAATGTAGAAAATAAAATTTATGTTATATATTTTATCAAATCAGTATAAATAAGGGTTTTTCAGGAGTAAATTTCAGTCGGAGCTGACACGAACTTTTAATTTTTTTTTATGTTGATTGTTTTGTGTTTATGGAAGAAAAAAAATATTTAAGTTTTTTTTAGGAAATTATAAATAAATAGGAGATTTTTAAAAAAAACTCCTAAAAGTATGCAACAAAATGTACAACCGGCCCCCACAGAGGCGCTACGTCTTTAAACACCTGAAACGATTTTCCATAATATAAAAACTTAACACAAATTGTAAATTTCACACTAAATAATTTCCATAAAACCTCGAAAATATTAATTTTCAAATTTTCCGCTTTTCCTCCAAGAAAATAACATAATACATTTTTCTCACTTACAAAAATACTCCCCAAAAAAACTTTCTTCAACCTTCGTTAAGTACCTTAAAGTATTCTACCAAGTGCACAGGTATAAAATTTTCTACTTCACCAGTAAATAAAAACGAGCCAAAAAATGTTGTTTTGTTGTTTTCCACTTGAACAAAACTTAAACTAAAGTTTTTCTACCTCAAGTTTCGTAGATTCTTGTGTCTATACTTTCTTCACCTTCAATATTTATTGCCGAAGCAACAAATGAAAAGTTTGTGAGCCAAATTGAAAGAAAAAAACCCCCGTAAACATCCTAAACGTAAAGCATACGGTTGGCGACGACGACGACGACGGTAGACTAGATGGGAAATGAAAGGACTATGTAGATAGAATGACGATGTTGTTGTGTGTTGGCAAGGATTCGTGTCTTGTATAAATATATATATGTTAAAATGTTGGTAATCCTTGTACCTTTTCTTTGCTGGGTGATGTTGCTTAAGCTTCCTGTGCGATTTCAATCGATGAATTTCACAGATGAATGAATATTTCGTCCCTGGCAAATCACCAAGGACGGATGCCAGATACTCAGGAGATATCAGTCAGGATAACTTAATTTCCCTTGTCAGTATGAATTTGAGCATATTTCTATGATTTTTTAATGGATTTCAATGTAAGAGCTTACGGTTTCTGTACCCCTTGCATATTTTTTTTTATTTTTTATTTTATTTTTTTTTTTTTTGGAGAAGGGTGAATTTTATTTTTACAGGTACAGAACTGATGATAAAACATCTTTTGCGGGGGCGTACGTCACGGGGGATACAGAGAAAGTTGGGCGTAGCATTTCTGCTTGGCTTGAATTAAAATGAAAATTTGAGGAAATAATTTAAATTTTATAAAATTCTACAAGTTTTTTTTAATATTTTTTGTTAATTTACTTACACATACAAACCAGATTTCTAAAAAAAAGGATCAACTTACACAACTTCAAAACTTGCCACCAAATCAGAGCGTAAACCACTAAAACTTTCCAAACTTCCATAATACTGAGATTTTCCACGGAAAAAAAATCTCCCTCAATTTCGCAAGTTACAAACCTCCTCGTTTCTGCTACCCTAAACCTGGTGTAGCTAAGCTGACGAACTTGATATGTCGTTTACCTTACACTATCAAGGACGAATATTCCTTGACACCCGCCAACCCCGCCCTGTACATAACCTGTGCGAATCCTTAAGAGCAATTTTCAAAATCAATAAACACAAGTAGTCTCGTGTGTACTTACAAACAAGCATCAGCACATGTTGGGTTAGGGATGGATACTAAAAGTTGTGGACCACCATATCCACACACATGGAAGTCGCAGGATAATAAACGGAAATAATATTCTCGGTAGAATGTAGCTCTATACTATATACTCTAATCACTCTAGGAACAATCTTCTTCTTCTTCTTCTTCTTCTGCTGTTGGCATATGTCAACCAATTCCACTTTTACAACCATAGCAACTGTACTCTATACCGTTCTTGAGTATGTACCTACTCAGGATTCAAGTTTGGGGGTTTAATTTTAAAGACTCCTTACTCAGAGCCTTCTTAGAGTTAGCAGAGATGGTGAAGCAATTGCAAAATGTTTACGAGGATAATTGAAATTTATGTTACTGTTTAAAATTGTTAAGGGTGTTTATTATTGTGTTAATTATTTTTAATGTTTTGTGATAATACAAACAGATGTGCAACAATTGTGTATACATGCTGTAAGGGAGTTTGTCAGCTGCTTCTGCTGAAAGAATGGAGGATTTTTTTTAATTGTCATTTGGTTCTCACAAATTAAGTCTTGTTAACATCTATAGAGAATCAGAAGTTACTCGTTTCTTACAAACTAATAATAACAAAAGTCACTGGAATTATTTAAAAGTGGAGTGTTCTTGACATAACTACTGCTTTGCTCTCGACAACAATTATATCCTTTTAAAATGTACTTCATCGGGTTTCGTAATGTTTCTTGACCTATTTCTTCAATTTCTTCATTAATGTTGTTCTCCAACTGTTCGTTCGCCCCAAGTTGTTTGACCCAGGTCATAACACTGGCCTTAATGGCCTTGAGCAAAACCCGGTTTTTTCCCACGTCAAAGTTTCGCAATACCTACTTAGCTGCTAAAACACCGGAAATGTTGGCCAATATTATGCATAATGCAGCTCATTGCTTTTTGCGCATCGCTCGTAGGTGATCATTTAATCGACATTGTACTCAAAAACTGATTTGAAATAAACGGTAGAGAATATCCTAATAGTCTGGGAAATTAGTAAAAAAAATGCACGAAAGGAGATTATTGCCTGCAAAATACCCCTCTTGATTTTTTTTCGAAAACCTTGACTTTTCCGAGTTATTCAAAGTATTTTTTGGCCGAAATGTGATTTTTGGAAACTTTGACTTTAAATAACTTCGAAAGGGTTAGGTTTTCGAAAAAGCCAGTTTTTGAGTGATTTTTTTGCCAAAAAGTGATATCTCCGGTTTTTTTGTGATTCCGAAATTGTTTTCTTAAAAAGTCCCAATGATGCTGTGTATTTTCAGCCATTTTCGAATTTTGTCTCCTTAAAATGCTATTTTCCGCGGACTATAAATAAATCTTGCTCATTTCTAAAAATCGGTTAAAAAATGTCAGAGTTATTTAATGTTGAAATACCGAAGGCCTAGATGGCGCAACCCATATGTACCACACAAAAACCGTATTGGCATACATGTGTACCAAACCTAACAGATGAAGACTTATAAATAAAGCCTTAACATTTAAAATAATACTAAAGTTTCCCAAAGGACTAAATCTGACTCTAGTGGAAAATCACCTGTAATGCCTGTATCGGTGCTACGCAATTTTTCAATAAATCACAGATTACACTTCACCGTTGTTGTTTTTTTTTTTTTGGCAAATCCAATAAATTCCTTTAAAAATTCTTTACCTCACAGTACACGTCTATGTTGCTGTCTCCTCCATCTTCAAACGAACAGAAAAAAAAATCACTCCCAAAAATCAACCCCCATGCCCCCATTTTTAGAAGAGGATCCAGCAGCAGCAGGTTTCGACAGAAAAAAAATCGATATATTTCCTTTACCATTTTATTCCGCAAGGACCTTTAGTAGTAACACACCCCCGGCCCTCGCTTATACAAAGTTCAACGTGATTCTTCCCCAAAAAACAAATACAGACGTGCACGTTTCCCAAAAGAACGTTAAGGATAACGCGGTTTCGGGGCAAAAGGAGCGCGACAACAATGATGACTTATTGACACCCCATTTGGTGGTGTAATAAATTATAAAAGTAACCAACGAAATGAAAAGAACCGCACCCCCTTAAAAAGGCCACCTTCCGCCCTCCAGGCCCCCATGACAGAGGGACCGATGATGATGAAGAAGAATAAGAAGCAACAGAAGATGGGGGTCAAATGGAATTGTGGAAAGGCATTTGACAAAATATTTATAGTCCTTCGGGAAGCTGCTGTTTTCTCTCTAGCTACCCGTGCCCCCATCCCTTGACTACCCTTTTGAGTGTGAGAGGACTTTATTTTGCTAAAGCATCGCATTACTAGACCTTGACAGGGGAAAAAGGGTGCTTTAAGGGTATTAGAAATAATATTGTCAGCAGGGTCGCGCGTAAATCTCCTTGGAAGGAATTCAGTTAACCAAATTGATGACATTTCGGGTAAGAGGTGTTTGCTAAATAATTGTATTCTTTTATGTTGTATGTGTGTGTGTGTGTGTGTATTTTGGTTCTTATTGAATACTGGAATTATTGGGGATGCTGCTAATGGAAAAAATATACTTTATTCTCCTTTTCTTATAAAAATATATAAAATCTGACCCACGCGAATTCGCATGATTTACTACAGTCAACAAGAACATAAAATATAAACGAAGAAAGAGAAGGGAATAAATTATAGTAATTAAATGGGTATCCTGGATGGAGAAACATCCTCAGCATCGTTCGGCAATTAGTATCTAACCATTGGACAAAAGAGGTAAAAGTTGTGCCTCACTCCGTCTTGCAAAGTCTCTTGATAGTCCGACACCTTGGTGAATAAGCCGCACGTTAACAACCCTGATGATAGCATAGACTATAATTAATCAAAGCTGCTTTTTAACGTAAGTAACAGGTGAGACTTGAAAATCATTCTGGATTCTCTTCGGATTTTGAGACCTGTTGAATGCGAATTCTCAATCAATCTTTACATATTTTGTTCGCTGTAAACTTTGCTTAATTGAATAGACTGTTTCAAAGGGTATCCGATTTAGACTATTTATTTTGCGAACCTCTTCACCCTAAATATTAGTGTCAATGACATGCGGTGTTCTCAAGCGGTCCCCTATCTAAGTACTTACTGCACTCAATGCTGCTTGACTTTGCTGGTCGAGCAAGAATGGGTTCATTTATTACACTAATGACGATGAAGGACTAATGACTAGAGTTTGGAAAGAGTGAGTGAAAAGATGTGAACGTGAACCGTACGTTTAAAATCAGGGATGTCGTACAAGTTCATAAGTGCTGCCTGGGGCACATTGTACCACACCCGAGTTGTTCTGTTCATATAATAAATGAATTTCTGGATTGTAGTGTATACTAAAAGGGGTATTGTAGGCTATGAAAGTTGGTCGATCGGTTGGTTGCATTTCGACAATAACAATGCTATGTGGGGAAGAGCAGAAGACTTTAATTTCGGCGGAGGTTTGAAAGAAGCTAATTTTTCATGGTTAGGAAAAGAAACGATGATAGAATTTAGCCCTGCGGTTACTGACCTTATATAAACCAAGCTTAGGGCTTTAATATAATTTAACATATTCTGGATGACATCGGCTCAGAATGGGAACCGGTGGAGAGAAAAATTGCGAGAGGCCAGGACCGGATTCCAGTTGTAGAGTCACTAAAAAAGAAAAAGTGCTTTAATAGCCGCTTGGGTATTGGTAAAACAGGATTACTTTAGTTCCTGGCCTTGGGCTCTATTACTAAACAGTCTTAGCAAGGCCGAGAAAACTCCAAAGCCGACTCTGATTTGGATACACCTGCTGACTTAATGATCTTGGTCAAAAACCGGTTTTTGTTCGCACGCACAAGTGCCCCAGTACCTAGTGTTGAAGCAGAAATCGTTTCGTTGTTTGATTCTAGATATTTCGCAAGCTTCTTATTGATTATTGTCTGCATATTTTTGAAGAGTATTGAAGTAATTATTATTAGTCTGTAGTGAGGGGGTTTGGTGGAGTATGGGTTGAAGGTGGGCTAATTTCCAAGATTCTGATTTTTTTCCCAAATGTCATATTATTTCTTGCATAAGCAGATTTTTTTTGCGTTAAGTCTACTTCCGATTGCAGCTTCTCCTGAGCGTCTTAATATGCAGTAGTTCCTTAGAGATGAAAATTGGTGACAGACGGACAGATCTGAAAGGGTTAAAAATTGTCGCAAGCCTATATCATATTTCACCCATTATCCACCCTTAAATGATATCACTAACATATCTACCCACTCTACCCTTACTCCATAATAAATCTAATTTAACTGTCATCACATACATAATACATACACAATTGTCACATTGTGCTAAAAGCTGATTTCAATTAAATCCATTCAAAAAGGAAAGAAGAGCATAAGTACTTCTATATAGAGTATACATCGTACACATCCAATGAACCTTTGTCACACTCGCTATATTTAGACACGATGATAAGGGTTATCCCTTTCATTCTCGCACTTTCTTAACACCGAAGATAAGATACGAAACCCTTCCGACAGATGAAATTTATAGATCTATCGTTAAGTGACTACCCAAAATGACACTTCCCCCTGTGAAGCTGTGCTAATGTAAAACATATCGAAAATAGAATGAAGAAGATGCCTGCAGCATAATCAGCAATCACCCACGTGCCTCTTAATTTTTCAATTTCGATGGAAAATGTTTTAAACTAGAACAAACTCTCCTCAATTAACCAATGGGTGGTTGTGGGGTGGTGGATGCAAACATTTATTTTTTTTTCTTTTTTCTCATAATAGGATGCGTAAAATGTTTGCACCCAACACCGCTCCACGGTACCTTAGCGGCTCGTATAGACCCTTTTTAGTCTATTTTCCAGATAAGAGTATCCTTCAGAATTAAAAAAGGACCACGGAAAATTTGCATTATTGTGTTGTGGGTGGTGGTGGTGGGTGTTTTGGTGGTGCTCTTGTTGCTGGTTCTTGCCCATTTCAAAACCCTAGATTATTTGTTTTCGATAAAAAAAAATTCTTTTTGTGTTGTACACGTGCCAATTTACTCCTTGGGAGCGGAAGAGGGTGCAGGAACAAGGATGAAATAGATTCCATCTCGTGTTTCTTCGGGAGTTTTTGTTTTGTTGGTGTGTAGCATCTTACCAATTCGTGTTTACATTTCGCTCCTTTTTTTAAGGAACTTTAGTGTATATTACCAATTTTTTACACTGTTTAGGTGTTTATTTTTGGGAGAACCGTAACAGGGCGGATTCCAGTGAAATTATGTTCAAATATTCTAAATCGACCAGTAACATTCTTTTATGCGATTTGTTTGTTGGTGTTTTCTATTTTGGATACTAATTGAACGTAAAATTCAGTTGAAAAGTGATCAATTAAGCTATAAAAAAATCATATTGTTTACTCTACACTAGAAAACCCCATGAAAAAGGTGTGGTGTGACCAAGAGCGTGAGGAGGCAACATTACGAAGGTATTCTCAAAGAAATATTGTACAACAGAACAAAAGGAGAAGAACAAAAATTACTGAAGAAAGAGAAGATATGAAAACCAATTAGTAGGTATTCCGCCAGTTGAGCATGGGAACCAAATATGGTAACCAGTTGTGGCCATGCATGACGGTGAGGGGTGTGTGGTCATTCACTCCAATTAATTACACTAGTTTGGTCTAAAACGAACGAACCGCAATATAATATTTAATTTAATAGAAAAAAACTCATGAGGAAGGTATGGCCAGGACCAGGCCACGTTAAGAAGGCATTCTCAAAGAAAGATTGTACAACAGAACAACAGGAGAAGAACAAAAATTACTGAAGAAAGTGAAAAAGGAAAACCAATTAGTAGGTATTCCGCCAGTTGAGCATGGGAACCAAATATGGTAACCAGTTGTGGCCATGCATGACGGTGAGGGGTGTGTGGTCATTCACTCCAATTATTTATACTAGTTTGGTCTAAAACGAACGAACCCCAATATAATATTTAATTTAATATTATGAAAAGACAAAATTACAAGAAATTGTAGAATCAAAAAGCATTGGTAGTCGGGGAAATTTTATAACGAAATCGGAAGGACTTGGATCCCCCAGGCTCTAGACTGTAACAAAGACAACGATTACCTGCTTTTTCTTCCTTCTTTATTTCTTTCTTTTAATGAAGCCAACAAGTACTGCGGCATCCATTGGAATGTATTGTACTCTTGGGAGATCCCACAACTCTCAAACCCTACAGCAAATCAATAGCATTCCCGCTTCCAGAATTTCTTATATGTTATAATATAGATGATTGTAGAATGTCTCGGCTGAAGATCATCGCCCAGGAGACCATTTGATCTCAGGCTCAGCCCATCGCAACAGAAATCCTCTATGAATTTCTCTCCTTGAAGACAGACCGGTAACAAGCTGTACGGGTACAGAGCCTCCAGTGGAGCAGTACCCCGCAGTATAAAAACCCCGGTGGTGGAAATGCATTGCAATGATCGAATCTTACTTAATTTGATAGTAAAATTCTCAAGCTTGATTCTATGCCAACACTATAGGGCCCCTTATGGCATCACGTTGCAGAGCTTGAATACATCACATACAAAATTTATAAAATTTTAATTTTCTTACCTTACTTCACATGTTAAAAAGTCCAAATAATAAAAATTTCAACTCACTCAACCTAAAAAATTATTAAAAATATTTTTGCTTAAAACAAAAGCGAAAAAATATTTCAAAAAGACAACTCAAATCAAACTTGACAAAGAAGACAAGAAGAAACACAAGTTACAATAACGCATTTCAGTTCAATCTACCATTAAACACCCTCAATATACACAAATACGAGATCCACTTGAAATAATATAAATTTAAACCCCCACTTTACGCGAAAAGAACAAAACGTTTTTTACATTATTTTTGTGTTATGTCTTGTGTTGTTGTTGTATCCTTAAAACCCCATCACATTTGTCTGTCAATCATTCTTATTTGAAGGTTTATGAATTCGCCTTTTTCCCTTTATTTTTTTTTATTATACAGGGTGACTACATTAAATTTAAAATAAAACCTCCCCAATACCAATAAAATTCCATCATTAGGATTTTGTCAAACAGCCATGTTATATAAAATAAAAATACGTAAAGTTCACCTTGTCAAGTCATTTCTGAAGTAATTTGGATAACATTCAAGAAATCCTTTAGACTTTTTTACAGGTGCTCAAGAAAATAAAAAAAAATAAAAGTAAAAACATTGGAATCGAATTTGTTTTTTTTTTTGCAGAAATATATATATATATATATATATATTTTTTTAAAAGGATATTTCAGGATTTCAAAACACAAAACGTGTGCGAGCGATTGTTATGGGTGTATCAAGAAAATGGGTGTCTTATTTTCAAGCTCCCCTCCCGTAGCAGTTTCACATTTTATGCTCTCTGTTTTTGGTGGAGTATCGCGAACATGGAAATGCCAAATAATCCTATTCAATGCTCTCGTAATAACACCACTTGTCTGTGCTTTATTTTCTTTTCATCCAATGTTACATATTCTGTTCAATCCTTTTATATGGTGGTGTTTTTGTTACTGATATAAAATTCAGTTTTGTTACAATGTTATTCGTGTAGACTCTTCAATATATGTAGGATTTTTCTTTATTTAATGATTATATGGGATCACGATAGCCTAGGGGTTCAGATGCTTGACTACCATTCTAGAGGTCCTTGGTTCGATTCCCTGCAGTGCAATGGTCCTTTGTCTTTCCATATTTTCCTATTAAAATAATACTCCTCCTTTTTTATTTTCTCTTTTTACACTAGTGTCGTTTGTAGCGTTCTTTTATTTTCTGTTGTCTTCTTAGCTACTTTAGTAGGTACCGGAGCACTTTGGCTTGGGAAAATTTTTGGGTACCCTTGGCAATTAGTTCACAGGGCACTTGTGAGGGAAATAATAATACAGATTAATAAAAGAATCAATCAGAGAAGTTGATTTAGTCTTCACTTCATACTTAAGATGTTTAAAATAGTCTAATGCACATAAATTTATTCTACAGAAGTGCTATTAATATTACGCTTGTATACCGATGCCTTGACAAAAAAACTAAGGTTAATAAAGTTTAATTATGGTTTACAAATTAACAAAAACTCCTTTTAAAAAATACTATAAAAACGAAAACTTTTCTAATTTAAAACTCACAAAACTGGAAATTTTCCCTAAAACACAAAGTATCCTTGATTTTCATTTCGTGTCAACTTCGTCTACCATAAAAGAGCATCTATCTATCCTTCATTCTACTTTGTAAGACAATTTCACTTCGGCAATCATCGTAAATTGGTAATAAAACTTCATTTCCAATTGCAGCACTCTCTCTCTATCTTAAAAGTTTAATTCTCGCAAGGATTGTTATACGGATTCCACACGCAAAACTAAAAGAGTAACTCTGAGTTAACAGGTTTCAGGTTCAATCCAATAACTTTTCCACCCACTCAATCCAGAATGGAGCAACTTCCCAACATCACATCCTCGTATAATAATGATACTCACTCATCTGACGTTCTGTTGATTAAGTGGAATAGAATGTACCAGGCGAACGGCAAACGTTCAAAATTTGTCATGGTGACCATCCAACAAAGTCTACATTTTCGCTATTCCAATTTGAAATTTTGAAACTTTGTCAATAGAAGAAGAGTTGGTCCTGTTCGTCCTCGACACTTCACCCATCTACACCCACATAGTCCCTAGAGTGCTGGAAAATAAAATAATTTCCTTCGTGTTTTTTTTTTATTTTCCTTAATTCCATTCTCATCCTCAAATGAAAAGTTTTTCTTCTTTAAAGTTTGAATATGTTTTGAAGGATGGACGGTGGCAGAGTTTGTGTTTTTCCTGCCTTCAAACATTTCCGAGGAAAAATGGACCAAAAAAAAAATGAATCCCATGAAAACATTCAGAGTTAAAAGAACCTTAAAAGTGGGGAAATAAACTTTTTGGTTGGAGCGAATTAAAATAAATTTTTGGGGAAAACAGACAAAAGGAATAATTTCATCTTGATGTTTGTTTTTCTTTGTTTGTCTCAAACCTAGGGTAGGAATCTGTGATAGGTAAGGGCATAGTATATGGATGTTCGACAAGGGGAGAAGGATTTCTTTATCTGCCATTGGTAATTACTTTTTAATTTGTTATAAAGGAAACCTTTGTGATATATTGGAATTACGTCAAAGGTTGAAGACGGTTGTAGATTTATCTTAATTTAATTTTGGGCTCGAATTTGATAAAGGAGAGATATTATAGGTATGGGCAGGTTTTTTGAATTTTATGCTGAAGGTATTTGGTATTTGGTTCTGCTTAAAGTTGTCTCAAACTGCCATAAGGGACCATAAGCAAACACTGAATATCACAATAATACCGTCATCAAGAAGTATTGGCTAACAAAAAGAAATACAACATCAGACCCTTACAGAACAAGGCAAAGATGATCAAGTACTGCCATTTTCTAGACGCTTGTGAAAAAAAATGAAATTTATTTAATGAAGAAAAATAGGCATATCCTGAGGTGGGTGGAACACCACAATAAGTACACCGTGCATCAATTTTTGTGAATTCAGCGGAGCTGAATAGAAGCCTTTATGTGCTAACAAGCTTTTACATGTCAAAATATGATCAGACCGTGTCAAATAACAGCGCAGAGGTGCTAAATAGTAATTCAGCGGCGCTGAATAGGAATACAAATGTGCTACATTCCTAAAAATACGAAAAAATGCTCGATGATTATTCGCACCCTGTACATAAGGACCTCAAAACTACATAAGCGCTTCAATTTTTTTACTAGAAACCTCGAAGTAAAGCTAAATCGATCCAGGAAAAATTTTCACTGTTGACCAGTGTTGTCATCAGTCAGTAAAATGTTAATCCAGAAATTAGTATCGTTCTTAATTCAAAAAAGAATATCAAAAAGAATTTACGAAGAACGTCATATTAAATTTGTTTGCCAACTCCAAAGCAAAATCAAGAAAATACATTTCAATCAACATTTAAAAAAAAATTTGTGATCATTTTAGTCCTTTAAGTTAAATTAAAAACTCCTAGGATATTTATTCATGAATAAAACATTTACTTAGGATAAAAACGTTTCGTGCTTTCAGCAAATTTCTTTATTACTTAAGATATACCTTCTTTAATATTCCAATGCCTTAAAGCAAAAATTAGACAAAATTCTTTTAGGAACAGAAATGTCAATTACAAGTAAACTTCTTTATTAAAAGAAAGTCTATGGAAAACATAAACATAATTTCCTCCTTTTAAACAGCATTTTATGTTAATCAACATCGTTAAATGGATAAATCGTAAATGTAAGCCATATTACGTAATTCTACTGAGAATGCTATCTAAAGATTCGTTATTGAGAAAATGATATTCTTGTATAGAGAATTTGTGATGACATATAAATAGAGAATTTATAGATATAATAATTTAAGACAAGACGAATAAAAGACGTTAATGTGGGAAATTAGAGCTTCAAGTAATTAGGAGTTTGATTTCCTCATACAGAAGATACTTCAATGGCATTTCAAGACAGGATCCTAATTTTCAGGAAATGCTATTTTACTCCAGAAAAATTGATAGAATCTACACGATTTTCAAAGCTAACAAAATTGAGACCATTGAAACTATGACGAACCATGGACCTTGAAAGCTTTCGAAGAAAAACAACTGGTGACATTTAAAAGAAGTACATACAAACGAGAGTAAAAGAAAATGAAGACGAGTTAACAAGTCCGAGCGAGCTGAGTTAACAAGTCCGACCAAGATTGAGAAGAATGGAAGATATCAATGACGAAACCACAGGTCCACCAAAAACTGTAGACTAAAGCCACCAAAGAGTTTATGGAATGCGCCAAATTGGACGACTTCGTCTCGGAGTCAAATGGGGTCAATGATTCAACTCTTCGACTGTACAAGAAGTCTGACAACTCAATACTATTTTACCACTCTGTTCCTGAATCTGTCTTGCTTGACAGATCATTGCCGAAAATAATATGGACAGAACTGGTCTAATGATAGCTATATTTAATAAGCGGGTGAGAATGCAATAGTTCTTTGGAGTCCATTCATCACTCTATTTCTTTGGACCATTGAAAAGGCGCCAACTCCTTTTAAGCCTGCAATTTTCGAGCGTGCTGTGAGCTAGAAAAATTTTTTAGATCCCGGCAATCAACAAATCAATCAACGCATCAAATCTCCGGTTTTGAGCTTTGAAACCTCCTCCAAATCCTTTAAGAAAATGTTTCCGAGTAAATGGTACTGATACTGGGCAAAGCCAGATAGCCGTAGAGAAAGTGTTCCGTTGTCTCAATTTTTAATCCCGTAGTTATCGCAACGATTCTGCGAATGTCCCTAACGAGGCAACCCTAACAGGTCGCGCGATCTCTTATTGCTATAAGAAAGCCAAGTGTAGTCCTAGCCTTGACGCATGATGATAGGCTTCTTCTTCTGGAGCAAGCTACTGACTGAAAATACAAAGGACTGAGTACGAAGGGAGGAATCAAAAATAAAACTACTAGGGACAGGAACAAGGATAATCCTTATTCGAGATTTTATCATAAACATCAACCAAGATTCTTCTTCTGGAGCAAGCCACTGACTGAAAATACAAAGGACTGAGCACGAAGGCAGGAATCAATAATAAAACTACTAGGGACATGAACTAGGATAATCCTTATTCGAGATTTTATCATAAACATCAACCAAGATTATCCAAGCTTAGATTGTGGATAACCTTACATCTCATTTTCCATGTGAAAAATTTCGAAATCTGAAATATCTCGAATGTCAAGCATACTGCAGCTTGAGGTGTAAAGATATTGTTTCGTGTGTGGTTTTTTGAGAGATCTTAATTTGCATTCAAGGAAGTGTTTACTATGTTGGAGTGTGATTTGCGCTGAGATTGAGTTTTGCACTGAAGTAGAAGTAGGAAAACGTAAAGATTTTAAATAAAGGTAGTCCTTAAGTTGAGATATAGAAAAACCATGTTATATGTTAGTAGGTGTCAAGAAGCCTAAAAATGTATGTTAACCCACGACAAGAAAATTAGATCGAGTGCAGTAGGTGTACCTCTATGAACGGTCGTCACTGTTTACTCTTTGTAACACAGCATCCTTACAGTGCACAAGTGCCACATCGTAGCTTTAAGACATTGATATATTACTGCGCTGGCCCTACTCCAGATCTACGAAAGAAGAGACAGAAAATTCTGTTTTTGGAGACAATTTTTTTCTAGGAAAATATTTTGCAAGAACGAATCGATACTTTGAAGTATTTCTATTCATATCTTTAACAAACAAATCATGACTCACAGAAAGAACTATCCAAAACCGTACTTCTACCATTACACATCCCCATTCCAAATAAACACCGCCTTTGTATATCTTAAAACAGATTTTTTTTTCTTCTGGCAAAATAACTGCCCCTCATCAATTTTATATCAATGCGAACCTAAATAAATACGAAACCTCAAAAAAAAAAATATTTTGATATAAGCAACAAGAAAAAAAAGAAGAAGAAAGAAGTCCTTATTTTTCTTTAATGTTATTCCCTTGGTTGGTAAAAATCATTTCCTGAGAGAAATTACCTCTTATTGAGTTTCTTATGATTTCTGAGATGTTTCTTATGCTGTCTAGTTGCCAAACATCCACTCACTCATTTCATACAAACATCCAGCTAAACACTACCTTTGTACGAATATCACCCGGGCACAGCAGGTAAGTAGGTAGGCTTTTCTACCTACATTTTACGGGTCATACCTAGAAATTCCACACAAAAAAATTATATATATTTTCTTCTTTCCTTCCATATTTTTTTTTTCTACTTAAACAAGAAAAAAAAAATTCTTTTTTATATAAATCATCAGGTTCAAAGAGAATAATCCTTCTTATGTAAATATCTAATTGGTAAAGAAGGTATAAGGACTTTGTCAACGTTTTCCCAACTTCCATGACGAAAGCTTCAAAGGAAAACGGAGAAGGATGTGTATTGACTTTGCGCCGAGCCGCCGCCGCCGTTCCTCCTTTAGAGCTTAGGAGACTTCTGAGCTGGTAATGTTCAGTTTTCACAATAATTAACAAGCGAGAGAGGGACTCCTTAATTGGATGGCATTTATCTCATCCTTCAGGAGAGATTAATTTTTCTTATTGGACTAAGAACGGAGGATGATCTGGGGAAAAGATATTAGAAAGTTTTAATTGAGCATTGTATACAAACAAGTCAAACTTTTTGCATTGCTTATAGCCACAGAAACCGTACATATTTTTGGTGCTGTCAGGATATCCATGGCCTTGATTTTTGGGATGGGTTTTGGGGGCGGAAAGTGGTTTTTTTCTGGTGGTGGTGGTGATCATGGTTTCCGGAGTTAATACGGTTTGTGGTTTGGAGTTAGAGTCATATTTCACAGATTCGTGAAAATTTAGTGGTTACTGTTACTGTGGAGTTGACACAATACAGCAGGATATGCTTTTTGTGTTATCTCGGAACTTTAAGGGTGTTCCCATGGTTTTGGACATTAATAACACCTTAAAGAGATATTTGAACTCAAAAGCTAAAAAGCACTGAAAAGAGCCTGAAGACTGAAAATATCAAAATAAATACCAAGCGGTCTCCCACCTGAATACTAATAACTTCAAAGGCTGCTGGACCTTCGCAATCGATCGGGAACCATCTATTGAGAATGCTAAATGACACCCTTCATGGTCACCAACACTGATAGGGCATACCTCACTTCAATATCGTTGATTTTTCTTCGTGTGGTGCTCTTGAGTAATCTTAGGCAAAGCCCTCTTTCAATATGCCCCTCATTTGTACCAGGGGGTCCTCATAGGGAAATTACGCGGAAATCTCTCTTTCGGCATGCCCTCATTCATCACATGGGCCCCATACTCTGCATGAGGCATATCCCCTTTAAATGCTAGTCGTAAAGCTCTAAACTCCCCGCATCAGACCTTACTTCTTTCAGACCATACCTCAAATTTGCAGACTAGATTTCTAGAACAAGCTTAACGGCCAAAGTTCGCTCTTAATTTTACGGAACATCTACTAAAGCACCCCCAGATCCTTACTTAACCTATTTTCTTCTTTCCTTCATCTTGGACTTACTACTAGACATTGCTTGTCTAGACGACATGACAGACTGGTAGTACAAAAGTTGATTCCTAAGCCGAATTTTTTCACATAAAAAGTCAAAGTGGGTCGTATGATTTTCCTATCTTCCATAATAGTCCAGGGAAATTAGACAAAAAAAAGGGCCAATTTCGGAAAAATTCTGGGAAAGCTGAATTTTTGTATGGACATTGATATTATTGCTCTAAGGAAAATGTCACGAGTCCCCATCGATTTGACACTCCCATACGATTTTACGTGGGGTCAAAGGTCACCAAAAGCGATTTTTCGAAAATATCTCAGTAACGTTCACTTTTACAGAAAAGTTATATGAATAAAGTTTGTAGCTTAGGTAATTTCCTACAAAAAATATTTTATGACTTTTTCTTGTAAGAGTAACCGTTTTTGAGATATTTTGATTTTAGTCCACGGATATTATACAAAAAAAAGGCATGGAAAGGAGCCCACGATTCATGAGATACATAAAATTTAAAACTCTGTAAATCGAAATATCTCAAAAACGGTTACTCTTACAAGAAAAAGTTATAAAACATTTTTGTAGGAAATTACCTAAGCTACAAACTTTATTCACATAGTTTTTCTATAAAAGTGAGCATTACTGAGATATTTTCGAAAAATCGCTTTTTGTGACCTTTGACCCCACGTAAAATCGTATGGGAGTGTCAAATCGATGGGGACTCGTGACATTTTCCTTAGAGCAATAATATCAATGTCCATACCAAAATTCAGCTTTCCCGGAATTTTTCCGAAGTAAAATGTCTAATTTCCCTGGACTATAAGGGCTATTTTAAAACCCAAAAGAAATCGTTTAAAGGTGACCAAGCCTAGTGTAGACCATCAGCTTTCGGTGCACTATACATATATCGATCGCCCTTTTAGCCAATGTGGTGGGTGCCCTAATAGCCAGTTTCGGGCCGATGACTATAGCAGAGCTCTAACTGGGCCGGTCTCCGCCTTTCGTTACCTACGAGCGACCCAAACAAATGTGACCCCAAACAAATTTGGACTAGGTCCTGCACGAGTTTGTGGCTCTAGTTGCGTTTATCTTGTAGAAAGGATAGGCATCCGCTGGTTAGGGTAGTTCTCAATGGGAATATGAATACCATCTGCAGCCGAGATCACCATTTGAGTCAATTGTGAAATGAAACGTGCACACGTCTATTATGGCTACATATTTGTCTACATGCCAACGGCATGTGTAACAATATAACAATAAAAAAACATACCAAAGATATTTTGTACAAACTTGATCCGATCACATCCCAATTTATTAATAAAGGTACAAAAATACATTCAACAAAAAATATAGAATGCAATTCAACAATCTACTTATACATGTATCTTACATATGAACGATGGTCCCCTCTTCTTGCAGTAATCCCTCATCCAATTCACACAGAAATGGAGTAGGGTAGTTAGAAATGAGATTTGATTCCATTTCACCGGCATAAAGCCTAATTTCGAGCTTCCATTTACCTCAATCCCATAACCAATTCCCGCTGCCACCATTTTTTTGCCATTTTCCTTTCAAACTTGACTTAGTATAGATACACTTATCAAAAAAAGCATATACTAACACACACACACACGTATAAGTATTGTATATCTGCCTAACCGTAAAATGAATAAATTATAATAGCGTTGCCAGATTCTTGAGTCTGTTCGTTCATGGACGCGATGATGATGGGTGGTGGTGGGTCCGGATGTGTATAACTCATTTTCTTTTTTTTTTTTTGGTAGAATTGATCCTGGGGTTGAAAATTTTCCACAAATGTCTGGCATCATGTCCTCCTTCTACCTATACAATTTCCATTCCTCTTATTCTATCCGCGCAACCATCCCCTTCCATCACCCTTGGTTTCATCATCCCTTTAAAGGGAAAAGCTTAAAATGGAAAATGAAAGTATTTCACCTAAGGTAGGGCATATTGTGATTGTCCCCGCCGCGCGACATTTACAGAGAAAGGAAAGAAAAGGCAAAAGGAAGAAAAAAAAAATGTGAAGATTTTCGTCCTGATAGATTACACGGAAGCCTTTTGTATGGCATCTTTTTAAATGGTAGGATTAAACAATTTTGTAAACTTTTTGGACAAAAATTTAAATTATAAAATGGAAACTTTTGTTACGCCCTGTTTAGTGGAGGAAATGTATTGAAAAAGTCGAAGAACAATTATTCATTGAACGGACATAATTTTGGTTTGTTTTAGAAAGGAAATTAAAAGTTTTATGTTGGAGTTTCTTGTGGATCTTATAGAGTGGGGAGAATACTTTAATTTAAATATTTTCTTACTTAAATTTGTATTTTTCAGGGAGTTTTTGCGTAATTTAAATAAAGGTTAAAAAATTTTTAGTATTTGGAAGTGAAAGTTACAAGGAAAAATATAATACAAATTTCTATCTGGCATTGCCGGAATTTGTTAGATTAAATTAATTCTAAGACTTAATAAGGTTTATCAAGTATACCTGTCGTACTCTGGTAGAGTTGGAAGATCTAAACCTCGATGTAGAGATAATGTGCTAAAAGACGCATTGGGACAATTCAAGAAAATACCTGGTACCTGAGTACCATGGTAGTTCCTAATGGGCTGTAATGGTAGAAATTCTTCTTGATATGCTACGTACGGGTAGCTACCGATATTTATTAACAAATAACATTCACCCCAGTTTGTCGCGACAGTTATGATTGGCCGTAGAAGAATTTTTCACACCTGACGAGAAGAACACCACAAACAGTCCCTACATCGTGTCACTATCAGCAACCGCAGATCGAGAAGAGTTTCAGAAGACATCCATAATTCCGTAAATTACATAGGCCTTGGAAACGACGGAAAAGAAAGGAGGTCTAGTCGGAAACCAGCAGGCTTCAACATGATCGTCACGTACAACATCAGACCCTTGCAGAACAAGGCAAAGATGATCAAGTACTACCATTTTGTAGACGCTTGTGAAAAAAAATGAAATTTATTTAATGAAGAAAAAAGGACATATCCTGATATGGGTGGAACACCACAATAAGTACACGGTGCATCAATTTTTGTGAATTCAGCGGAGCTGAATAGAAGCCTTTATGTGCTAACAAGCTGTTCCATGTCAAAATATGATCAGACCGTGTCAAATAACAGCGCAGAGGTGCTAAATAGTAATTCAGCGGCGCTGAATTGGAATACAAATGTGCTACATTCCTAAAAATACGAAAAAATGCTCGATGATTATTCGCACCCTGCTCATTAGGACCCCAAAACTGCATTAGCGCTTCAATTATTTCACTCCAACTCTCGAAGTAAAGCTAAATCGATCCAGGAAACCTTTTCACTGTTGACCAGTGTTGTCATCAGTCAGTAGAATGTTAATCTAGAAATTAGTAACTTTCATCGTTCTTAATTCATAAAAGAATATCAAAAAGTCTTCAACATAAAACAAAAAAAAAAGAATTTACGAAGAACTTCTATCTTTTCACAATATTTTCTACTAGCAGGTGACAACTTCGTCTGGGCAACATTTGTTAGGCAACATTCATTCTCACGATATTCACGATGTCAGACGCTTTTCCTGCTTTATTAGGTAGGTTTTTAAGCTTAGCTTCCGATCGTTCATCACTTTGATTTAACTTAGTGCAGACTGTCAATCGGGGATCTGCTCCTTTGACCCTTCTGCTGCAGTTCTTCATATGCTGATCAGCACAAGTTTTGTTTTGTGTTCGTAAATCTGGCACTCATGCAGGGTGTCAGTTTCATATTTTAACAACGCTATCCAAACGACTTATCGATTCTAAAAGAGACATATCAGAAGCTATACAGCCCGATATTCAATTACTATAGAACCTCCAAACACGTCATGTACATATCAAACTAGTCTACCATCAGCTAGACCAACTATTTCAATCATCTTCCCTTTATGGATTTGAAGCCAATAACCAAAACTGTCATTCACAAAATTACTTTTCTTTGACGCATAAATAGAATCAAAATGCCATACCCCAAAAAAGGAGGACTCTCGTTAATAAACCATCCTTCAAAATATCCAAAAGTTTCCTATTAAAAGTTGTTTTCATTAAATTTCACTTAGCCATGATGTTGCCACACCACAAATGAGCCTTTTACCAGAAAAACTTATGAAAATAATTTTATCTTATTTGATGCTTGTGGGAAACATAGAAGATTCTTAATCAATTGATAGCAACGCTGCTTACTCCCAGGATATTTCGTCGGTCCTTTCTATAATGGCTCCACCGTGTTCATTATGAAAATATCAAGGGAAACTTAATCAAACTCTCACGGTGGTGGTTTACGTTGTTTTAAGGGGGAAAGTTAACGATGGTTGGTTACAGTGAAAGGGATGGAACTAGATGTGGGAGTAAGAAAGAGAGACTGAGTACAGAATATAGAAAGGAAAATGAACACAAAATGAATTGCAGCTGACGGTCGAATATAATAAACGCGAAAGGGTTTCATAATTATTAGAACGGAAACTTTAATAAGCCTTCAGCTACAGGAATCAATTGTTTCCCCGTGAAGTGCTTTGTGCTGTTGTTTGCTCAAAGAGAAGTGAGGATTAGCAGATGTATTCCAGTTTAATCTAGATTTTAAGGTAGAGCTGGAAAAGGAGATTTTGATTATGATTTATTCCATTATTAATTTAAGAGATATTTATTTCTGGTTTTGTTTTTGATAATTGCGAGAATGTCAGCATAACACTACTGTAAAAAGGGTGTACCTTTTGTTAGAAGAACGCAAATGAAATCAGTGATCGTTAAATTCTTCCTTGTTTCATGTCCACCCTTATAAATCTGGTAATCACTAGTAAATCCTTAGATTTAAATTATAAATGGAGATTTACTAAGATTTTGTAGCCCCAAGCATCTGTGGTCTTATATAGTTTGTGATCTTTCACTTCGAGAAAATATCCTCGATCAATGATCACTTTTTGACAAAACAAGCTGATATTCACTCGATTCCTTGATGAATCGCAAAGCCTATGGATCTACATGAAGTCTACAGCCAAAGGTTACTAGGTCTAAGTCACCTTTCCTACAAAGAACGCATAGACGGTAGATCGCTGATCTGTAAGACCCACTGTCCCGGCTCTTGTGAGCAGCTTCGAGGGGGCTATTTTTAAGGGTGACGCTGATGACGCCATGCTGAAGTATAATGCTTTTACGGCTCATACCGGTTTCGACTAGACGGTCATGCAAAAGGACTGGTGATGAGTTTAGTTAGTAGGAATCTGACACTACCGTCTGGGTGCGGATCGCCAGCGGACGAACTTTTGACATATTGTGATCCTAACCAGTGGGCCCATGATTGATCCCTTCTACTTGTCATATGGTTTCTTGTACGAATTTGGCCTATATTATCAATAGAAATACAGCGACCTACTTCTAAACTACATATTCGGTTGTGTATTATCTAGTTTGACTCTTCGAATGTGTTACTTCATCTCGCTAAGCTGAAAGCATTTCTGAGGCCAAGAGTTATTCTGCGCTGGGAGGAGTTTTCATTGATTGCGAGCTTTGCAAGGCAAATCGTCGTACTGATCGCCGAAGTTGTCGAAATTGCCTTTCTTACCGGCCTCTTCGTATATTTGATGCTAGGGCGTAGTGATTTGCTACAAATCAACCCTTTGAAAATGTTGCCTATGACGTGACCAACGACATGACGGACCGGTCGTGCAAAGGGTAATTCCTAAGCTTATGACTGCTACTTTAAAAAAATCTTGGAGTTAAGCCTTGTAAGACTATGGACCATGCCCCTGCAAAGAATCGAATCCTAACCCCTGCTTTGGTAGTAGGATACCTTAATCTATAGGTTGGCCCAGTATTACAGTTGTATAGTTCACCTCGAGCTATGATTACCTAACAAAATAAAGCTTGTTTTGACTGCAAGTACATAGCCTGCATCCTAAATTGCTGGAAAAAGGGTAACACTTTACCAAAGGAGAACTACTGATTACCAACTATTTGTAGCTAGAATACAGACTATATGTTCTCACTTTAACGGAAGGCCCTCTTAAAATTATCGTTCTTTTTTACATTTTCACTTCGTTTTCCTCCAATGTAGTCCGGAGAGATTAGCATTTAACGGAGAAACAACCTACCTTTCGAAATGTAAAACGGCGTGGGACCCTTTTCCTATATTCTTATTTTATTAAAACCGGAAATTTTCGAAAGATGGGTTGTTTCCATATTCTGGCTGGAGCAATAAAAACTTTACATTCAAAATTATTTTTTACTTTTTAGTTCATTTTAAAATAAAAGCGTATTTTTTTAGTTTTTTTAAACTATATTTTTTATTTTCTACTTTTTAGTCTATTATATGTCTTCCGCCAATTTGTAGTGATCGCCATATTAGATTTAAAATGACGTCACACAGCTTACTATACCATACTTGTCATATACTTTCATTTGATACCGATACCGAGGGCCTTGTAAAGAAAAAGGTAAACCGCCATTTTGTGTTGACCTCTATTTTGAATTTGGAATCACGCCACACAGTTAATAATATTCTAATTGTCGCACCCTTTCATTTGAAAAACCATTCCGAGGGTGTTGTAAAGAAAAAAGTAGTCCGCCATTTTAAGATGGCCGCCATTTTGAATTTGGAATGACGCCACAGAGCGAAAAGTATTCTACTTGTCACTTCCTTTCATTTGATACCCATATCGAGTGGGTTGTAAAGAAAAAGGTAGTCCGCCATTTTGTGTTGGGCGCCATTTTGAATTTGGAATGACGTAACAGAGCTAATAGTATTCTACTTGTCAATTCCTTTCATTTGATACCCATATCGAGTGGGTTGTAAAGAAAAAGGTAGTCCGCCATTTTGTGTTGGCCGCCATTTTGAATTTTGAGTGAAGCCACATAGCTAATTGTATTCTACTTGTCACACCCTTTCATTTGATACCCATGTCGGGGGTCGGGGAGCACAATAGCAAAATTCGGCCGACATCTTGGAACCGCCATCTTGATTATTTCACAAACTGGTCAGATTGCATTGTCACGCGAACTATACATATTTTAAGTTGATCGGTTATATGCAAGTGGGTGAAAATTAAGTTGCAAGATTTGTCTACATACATACATACATACATACAGGTGAAGCTAATATAAAGCGTATAAAAACAACATGGCCGCCGGAGATATCACTTTTTGGCAAAAAAATCACTGAAAAACTTTTTTTTTTAAAAAAAATTTTATTCAGTGAATACGAAACGTTATTACCTACAAAAAAGCCCTCTTGTCATTTTGCGAAAACCTAACCCTTTCGAAGTTATTCAAGGTCAAAGTTTCCAAAAATCACATTTCGGCCAAAACCAACTTTGAATACTTCGGAAAGGTCAAGGTTTTCGAAAAAAATTCAAGAAGGGAATTTTGTTGGCAATAATGTCTTGTATTGACTGATCAAAAAAAAATTTCGAAAATAACAAGTTTTTGAATGATTCTTTTGCCAAAAAGTGATATCTCCGGCGGCCATGTTGTTTTTTTTTTGTGATTCCGAAATTGTTTTCTTAAAAAGTCCCAAGGAAGCTGTGGTCCAATTTTCAGCCATTTTGGAATTTTGTCTCCTTTCGTGCGTTTTTTTCCCGGACTAATGATAGAATTGAACATATTGCCCTAGGATGAATGTGCTAAATGTCACGGTAGGGCTCTGGTCGATTTATGGCGTAGATTAGTTTGATATACTTAGAGAGGTATATCACAAAAGCGTACAAAAACTTCTCAAAAAAAATCTTAATATTTCCCAAAATATTTTTCTTTCATACCTTCAAAAATTGTTTAAAGCTTAAAATCTTTTTCTATTCTGAAAAGCAGAATGAAATCAACCTTCTTTGTCGTAGTAAATCTCAGAAACGTTCAATAACCAAAAAAAAAATTTTTTTTACAATGGCGACAATGTTCAATCTATAAAATGAAGAAAAAAAAAATAAAATAAACAAATAAAAAAAATAACACAAAACCTCAAAACCTTACGAGACCGTGAATGGCCCGAAAATTGCCTAAAAGTTATCAACTTTTCACTCTATAACGACATTTGCGCCTATTACAGGAGCGGAGCAAAAATAATTTGCGGAGCCCTGAAAATAGAGCAAACATCATCGTTTCCAGAACACACTCCATGGGGTTCCTCGTTTCGGGGGAAAACGGAAGGAGCAGGTTTGACTGCTCCTCATTCTTCCTTCCTCTCTATAGAATGTAATCATTTCATTCCCCAAACAGTAAAGGAAATCTACAAGGACGTAACGGTTAGGCAAAACATACCGACCATCTCCCGTCACGCCATCAGCCCAGCATTGCGAAATGTGAACACAGGTTTCCTTTTCTGGTGGATATCCTTGCTGGGGAGTGAATTTTATACGTCCAGGACAAACTACAGCTCCTCTTGAGCCGAAGGATCGGAAAAATCCCGATTGGAAATTAATTTTTAAGAGTCCTCGATGATGTTGATAATGATGCTGTTGAGCCTTGAGGCCATTATATCGTATGGCGTTGGCTGTTGGAGGAAATTTAATAATTGACTTCGTGGACGAAATTGGACCGCAATCGAGAGGGCCTGGGTTCGATGATAGCCGACGGTTACTTTGGGCTGTGTGGTTGAGAATTAATCAAATTCTGTATATATATACGACGATATTTTATTTTTTTTTTCTCTCAGAGTTTCTTCCTTCGTTGGAAACTGATTCATTAAAATTTTAACTTTATGGAAACAGATCAAATTTCATTAATACCAACGATATTGATGCTGATGCCGATGGGGAATACATGTCGAGGTGGATTGAATTTTCCGAGGGTGACTTGCTTGCTTGCTGTTGCCTATGGGGGAGTAGCAGCACAGCTGGAGCATGGACGGCTTTTATAACAATTTAATTAATATACTCGCTTCGATGTCATAGTTACGGAGGTTAATGGAAGTTGTCAATATACCAGCAGCCGCGAATTTTGTTTAAGGATTCAAATTTATTTATAGAAAATTTTTTTTTTGGATCCTGCATTGAGATTAATTGGAGAGAGCTTTGGTGTGAATTATTAAGTTTCATAATTTTGTTAAAAAAAAAAATTCGAAATAACAAAAAAAAAATTGTTTGTGAAGTAAAAACATTTATGTGAAGTAAAATGAAGGCTTTTGACAGTGTCTCGAATCAGCTCATGGCAAAATATGGATTTAACAACAAACAGTCTCAAGGGTTTGGTTGGATGGTGGTTTGCAAATTTTTGTTAAAATTGATGGTAGTGAAGGAGCTCTCTGTGGAATTCATGATAATCCTCAGAGGGGCATTTACAAAGCAACGGAAATATCAAACAAATTTTTTGTTATATTCGCATACCTAAAGTGTCCTTTGTTTGGGAAATAAATAAATAAATAAAAAATAAAAATAAAATTCTCAAATGTAAATAATTTTGCATTCTTTTTTATGACAAGTTGTGTTAGCATTCTGCAAAAATTGTTGATCAAGACTAGATCAGTATAGATCGCGACAAGATCACGGCATAAAATAGGAAATCAATGCTTCCAGTAACTCAGAAAATCTTGTCATCGGCCCAGGGCGAGCAGCCCTCGACCCGACGATCACCTATCCCGTGGTGGTGCAGAATATGGTATACACGTTTTTCACGTCAGAATGTGCACACCGACGATTTATATGGTAGTTAGGACTCAGAAGAAGTTACCAGAGTAAGTTTAGAAGAGATTCTGAAAGAAGTCTTGACATGATCGGCATAACCAATTAAGATTTTAAACTGGTAGCCACGATATCGCCTATAGCAAACTCAATCATAATCCACGATCATAGCAAAAAAAACCAGCAACCGCCATCCCTTGATCAGATCATGTAAAACAACAATGACGTCTTGATCGCAGCATCCGAGGCAAGACCAGCTTTGGCAGCAATCTCGACGCGAACAGATCACAGATCGAGCAGATTTGACGAAGTCTTCAAAAGTGCTTGAACGAGAGTGTTTTGCCGGAAGGATAGAAGCAGCAGAAATACGTGCTCATCACAAAACCATACAAGTTCTTACTGTACCAGTCCAAAAACTCCTAATTCCTTTACTCCTTTTTTTTGTTTTTTTCCAGGAAGTCCATTACTGACCGATCCCGCATGACGGTTATGTCTACGCATATATACACATATACACACACATTCGCACATACAAATACATGCACATACGCATATAGGGATATATGTACACACGGGACTAAAAAGCCTCCTCGACGTGGTCCTCCCCGCGGGACTGGCTAATAGGCATTACATCACGCGGGTCGTTCAGCTTTATTTAGCTGCTACTGCTCGTGGCATTTTTTCGCCTTTCTCTATTTCTCACGGCTTCTTCTAGCGTTACCTTTCTGTGTATGGCCATTTGTTTCCACTTTCCTCCACATTTCCTCGGACCTCATCATGTGGCCTAGGATATTTTCCGGCGTTAGAGGCGCTTCGGCCATTTCTTCAAATTCCGCCCTTTCATCGGCGAATCTCGAGCAGGTAAAGAAGACGTGCTCTGCGTCTTCTTCCATCGCTGGGCATACCGGACACAACGGTGAATCATCGTGCCCAAAGCGGTGTGGGTATTTCTCATACCCCTTATGTCCACTCAGGAACTGCGTGAGGTCGTAACTCACTTCACAACGTTCCCTCGTAACCCATATTTCCACATTAGGGATAAGTCTGTGGGTCCAACGACCCTTTACCGACTCGTTCCACTTCGCTTACAGACTCGCAGCGCGCAATCTGCCGCGGTACCTTTCTTGACTCCCTTTTACCATATTCTGGGTCATAGAGACCCATGCCCTCTCTCGCAAGAATGTCTATGGGGATCATCCGCGCTATCACCCACGCCGAATCGTCTGACGTGGTCCTGTGCACTTAGCCTGTATGCGGCCCTCCATTTTCTACTGTTTGCAGTCCTGTTTAATCCTGCTGCCCACACTGGCGCTGCGTATAACAGACTGAGTTAACCACCCTCCCCATGAGCAGGCGGCGACTCGGTCTAGGGACCCCAACATTGGGCAGAATTCTTACGAGTAGTGCACAAGTCGCAGACGCCGTGCCCTCCAAGTGCGCTTTGAAGTTAAGCCTCTGGTCGATCATCACTCCCAGGTACCTTAGGGTGGGCTGTGAGTGGATGATCTGTTGCCCTATCTTTATCCTTACGAACACTATCTTTCTTCGCTTGCTGATCAGCACCGCTTCGGTCTTGTGCTCAGCAAGCTTCAGCCCAGCGCGTTCTAGCCACCCTTTTATTTCCCAAATCGCTTCGTTCGCATACAGTTCGATGTCCTCTGGGCGTTTTCCTACGACTACTACCCCGATGCCATCCGTGAACCCGATTGCCACTGCTTCCTTTGGAAGACGAAGCACCAACTCATCATTGTACATTGCGATCCACAGGAGAGGGCCCAGGACGGAACCCTGCGGAACACCGCATGTTGTCCCGAACACCTTCGGACCATCTTCCGAATCGCAATGAAGCGCCCTACCCTGTAGATAGTCGGATAGTGTTTTTTCTCTATGGCGGCTCTTGCCATCCCTACCACCATGTTGACTGCATCAGTCGTCGACCTTGCCCTTCTGAAGCCGAATTGCCTATATAACATACCATCTACCCTTTCGAGGCTAGGGAGTATCCTGTTGCAGATCACCCGCTCGAAAAGTTTGCCTATGCAACTAAGGAGGCTCGGTCTGTATGACGATGGGTCCCCTAAAGTCTTGTTCGGCTTCGGTAGGAGCACGAGTTTCTGCTGTTTCCATCGCTCTGGGAAGGTCGCCTCTCTCAGGCACGCTGCAAAGACCTCAGCGAACCTGTTTGACGCTATTGTAGCTGCTAGCTATCCATGTCGAGGGTCTTGTTAATGGCTACCTTTTTTGCGGCGTCCAGAATCTCCTCTGCGGTTACCGTAGGTACCTCTTTGGGGTCCACCTGAAGGGTGGGTAGGATGGTTTCTCCTTGCTGGACATCATACGTATTTGGTCTTCCAGAGATGTTTTTTAATAACCTAAAAAAAATTACTTCAAATGTATGACAACTTATAGCTTTTTCAAACTCTTCAGTTTTACCGGATTACATTCCCTTGATAAGTACGTGATGATAACAAAAAATACTACTAATTTGAAACGTCTACACCAAATTTTATTTTTGTTCTGGTAACAAAGTTTCATTTTATATCTTTCATGCTTAATCTTTTCCCAAAGGTATCTGACCTTGCAATAACCTTGACAGCATGTCAATCACATTTTTAAGTATCGAAACAAATGACGAAACATTTCATGGCATCTAACATTACACATATAATTTGACTTCAACATCACTATTACAAAAAAAAAAATTTCCAATAAATTTTAATTAACCATCAAAAAGAATTTAACAAAGAATCTTACAAAAAGCCAATTACAATTTTCCCAGTACAAAAAAAAGGAAGAAAATTCCAAACTTGTACATTTCTGCATTTATCCTTACCTATCAAAGTCATGGGTATGGCGCGCGGGCATTGGTACAACATTCCTGTAATGTTCGTTATCTTGAAATCTCCCCATTAACATCCGCTTTACGTGTGCCTTTATCGACCAGATAAAAAAAAAATTTGCTTTTTTTTTGGTGGGGGCGGGGGGATATACGAAATACCTTTTTCGTTATCCCCCGGTCGTCGAAGGTATGGTACAACAAAATCATCGATTGGTAAGACCCCCGAATTCTCTGGTTACTTTCTATATCGTTGATAGACCCATTCCAGGGATTTGCTCTTAATACTTGTCGTGAAGCTCACCACACACAGAGCTCCAGAAATGGGGAGACATACTAAAGAGGGATTCACAATCATCAAGCATTTTTTTTTTGTTGTAAAAAAGGACGATGTAGCCGCCGCCGCGCCATGAATACACACGCTTCCTTGATGGTGTATATATGTATGTACGTGTGTAGGATAAGAGTGTGTATATGCATAGTCAGTTCTGGGTATTTTGGGCGGCTCCGTCTTTCGCTCACTTGTAATAAACTTTACAAAAGTCTTGCAGAAAGTCGCCTTCGAAATCCCAAAGAGTTCCCAAGTAATCCCCTTTTTATTGGCTTTTAGTTCTCGTAGCAATAAACAAGAAGATTTGGTCTAATAGGATGACATGTACGACAACGCACACACACAGAGGGTGGAGGACGGATCGCAAGGACCATGATTTTTTTTCTCGTCACCGCACATTTCGAACCTTGGATATCATTAGCCATGACAACAACCTTCAATCGTTGTGGATAGACTCGGAGTAAAATTTTTTTTTTCACTCAAAAACTTTTCTTCTTTATTTTTTTTTTGTACCTTTTTGGCGTTGATGATGATGTTTGGTATGGAAATTAGATTGCCCTGTTTGGATCAGTCTATCCTGAAGCTATACTTGTGCTGTGATTGCAATGATTTCATAAACCGTTAATTAGTTGAGCGTCAAATTAGAAATCCTCGCTTCAAAAACAAGCTTTCAAACTCTTGGTACGAGAGTACATAATTTCCACAAAAACATGACTAACAACAACAACAACAAAAAATATATAGGGGAAGAAAATTTTCTGTTTTTCTGGCAGAAGAGCATTAAATGATGGATAAGAACCAGAGGGAAAGGACCTGGATGGAATAACAACGACCTGCGAATTTTTTTTTTTCGCTGTTTGGTGTGTTCTTATCTCTTTTAGTTGTTGTTGTTGCTGTTGCTGGTGGTGATGCTGGCTGGTGGTGCCGCTGTTGTTATCAAAAAGAATCTCATCATCACAAGCTCTCGACATCAAAATACCGGAGGGGGGAAAGTTCAAAAGGTTCAGGCTCAGACTTTAATCATAAAATTGACTTAAAATTGAAAGACTTTCTCCGGCAGGACAAACTTGGTCCTCTTTAGCTATTAAGCTGTGGCCCTCATTACCATCTATTAAATATCCTTGTGCCACAAGTCGACGATGGAGTCTGTTTAGCATCGGTCTTCGTCATCCACTTAATTCCGCCCACTAAATTCCTCTCAATTTTTTTTTCAACTCATCCCATCATTGTCTTGTTCGTTTTTCGCTGCTTTTATCGCTTAACGGAGAAGGGAGTAGTGAGCAGAAAATCGTTTCAAATCCCCACCCTTCAATCTCCTCAAAAAAAACATCCTAAAAAATTTTAAATCCTTACTAAACATTTCACAGTTTAAAGTTAATTTAAAGCGGTTTTACACACGGTTTACTCACCATCAACAGTTCGCTGACCAGGATAGCCGCCAAAAGCACTATAAATCATCCCTTATATTTCCACCCCAAAATTCGCAAGCCGGGGATAGACTGTAATATGTATTCTTGTGTGCATACGTCCAATGATATTAGTGAGCTAAAATTTTATTAAAACCACCATCGATCGTTATGCTACAGCGAAAAGGGATGCCTGATTGAATTGATAGGGGTAGAGATATCAAGAGTATAACTAAAAACCAAACCCCAACTGACTTTCACCCTGCCCTTTTTCACCCTCTGGGAAATTTTCATTCAGGAATATTAATTAATGCAAATATCCGGGATCACGGTGATACCATCGGATTTTTATGGTATAAAGGATTTTTGCATTTTTTTTTCTGTGTTTCGCAAAAGTGGATAACTTTGGACCGAGGGTGTATTTTATGTGTAATTACCTTTCAAAGTGGATTTTAAGTACTTTAAGAAATAAATTTATTACAGTAAAATTCGATTGTGCTAATGATCACATAATGGTCCTGAGTTCGTTGTATCTCATCACAAAAAAAAAACTAAACGTTTTTTCGTATTTGTCTCTATCTAAAATAAAATATCCTATAATACATTACCTACAAACAGTGTCATTTTTCACTATCAATTGCACATGGTTATTTGTTTACATCACGAATACTACAAAGAAATCCTGTGAGACTTCCGACGTTACTCTCGTAGAAGTTTTGATGGCTGACCATTAATTCAAGTCCTTAGGGGCATTTTGACTAATATTCTTTGGCCATGCATTTGTAACAACGAATTCCGCAGCTTCTGAAACAGTATTTTTTTTTGTTTATATTTCATTGTTTCCTATCTGTAAATGGAAAATGTTCACATGTAATGGAATGGTTGTCCAATAAACTTGAAAGGCTTTCAAACCTAAATAAAAAAAGGCCGAGGCTATTCGCACTGCAGAGTAGATAAGAGTAGATAAGAGTAGATGAGAGTAGATGAGAGTAGATGAGAGAGTAGATGAGAGAGTAGATGAGAGTAGATGAGGGTAGACGAGAGTAGACGAGAGTAGATGAGAGTAAATGAGAGAGTAGATGAGAGTAGATGAGAGTAGACGAGAGTAGATGAGAGTAGATGAGAGAGTAGATGAGAGAGTAGATGAGAGTAGATGAGGGTAGACGAGAGTAGACGAGAGTAGATGAGAGTAAATGAGAGAGTAGATGAGAGCAGACGAGAGTAGATGAGAGTAAATGAGAGAGTTATTTACTCTCATCTACTCTCATATACTCTCATCCACTCTCTCATTTACTCTAATCTACTCTCATGTACTCTCATCTACTCTTATGTGCTCTCATCTACTCTCATCTACTTTTATTTACTCTCTCATCTACTCTCATCTACTCTCATCTACTCTTATCTACTCTTATCTACTCTTATCTACTCTGCAGTGCGAATAGCCACTTCCTAAAAAAAATACGCTAACACTTAGTCACGATAAATCACCTATTCGTGAAGTTTGTGTAGGCAGATGTATGGCAGAAAATGGACAAATGATTGAAAATTTCGTGGGAAGCTATTGCTCGGCTGAATCCATAAAAGTTAACCTCATTTGGAACGGGTTTCATTCCAACGAGTATATTAGACAGTAGCAAAACTAATTAATTTAAGTTAGTTGGCACACTTGCCGAAGTCTCTTCATTTAAACACGAAAAACGCCTTGACCGAATGTTATGATAAATTTTCAGATCATATCTTCGTTAATACAGTTCGATCGGCACCTCAACGAAGTCGGTATCATATTTGGTTCGTGCGATATTGGGCATGTACAAAAATCACGAATTTCGTTCAAACAAAAAAACGAGTCGACCGATTTCTATGAAAATCTTTTCAGATCATATTCCGTTTAACACGCTTTGAACGGCACCTCAACGAAGTCGGTATCTTTTTTGGTTCTCGCGAAATCGTGCTGGTACAAAAATCACTTATGTCGTTTAAACAAAAAAACGGTCGAACCGATTTTTATGAAAATCTTTTCAGATCATATTTCCTTGAACAACCTTTTAACGGCACCTCAACGAAGTCGGTATCTTTTTTGGTTCTCGCGAAATCGTGCTGGTACAAAAATCACTTTCGTCGTTTAAACAAAAAACGGTCGAACCGATTTTTATGCAAATCTTTTCAGATCATATGTCCTTTAACACGCTTCGAACGACACCTTAACGAAGTCGATATCTTTTTTGGTTCTCGCGAAATCGTGCTGGTACCAAATTCACTTAAGTCGTTCAAACAAAAAAACGACTCGACCGATTTTTATGAAAATCTTTTTAGATCATACTTCCTTGGACACGCTTTTAACGACACCTCAACGGAGTCGATATCTTTTTTGGTTCGCGCGAAACCGTGCAGGAAAAAATGACCACATACGTACGCACACACACACACATACACACATATTTCTTTTAAAATTTTTGCTTAAAATGCTATTGGGACCTTGAAACGTGTAAATACATTGAAAATCTCGAATCCGATTTTCGGACCGATTACAATAATTTCCTACTGGGAAGTTAATAACAAATGACTTTTAGCTTCTTATCAAAATTTAATGCTATTAAATATGAAGGGGTATTAATTTCAAAAAGCTTGTTTCACATAGTGCCCAATTCCACCTAAACTTCAATCACTATTTTTTATAAAATTCAGCGTTATTTCTTTGATAGCAATAGGCAATAACTTGTAGGCAATAACGTTTCGTATTGACTGATCAAAATTTTTTTCCGAAAAAACCAGTTTTTGAGTGATGTTTTCGCCAAAAAGTGATTTTTGGAAACTTTAACCTTGAATAACTTTGAAAGGGTTAATCGGGTCAACATCTCTGTAGAACTAAAGTTGTAGAGAAATTCATTGTCAACACATAGGGCCTTTGTACGGGGTTGTACGACTTAAACCGAGATACAAGGAAAACACCGGAAAACCGCTATATTTTCGGCGGCCATTTTGTTTTTTTGTGATTCCGAAATTGTATTCTTAAAAAGTCACAAGGAAGCTGTGGACCAATTTTCACCCATTTCCGAATTTTGTCTCCTTTCGTGCGTTTTTTTGCTAATTTCCCCGGACTACTATGTGTTAAAATACAAATGAAAATTCATAATTATACAAGTTTATTCAAAATCAAGTCGAGAGGTATTTCTCTTCCAGAATACGGAATCAGGTTCGGAAAATCCCAAAGAAGAAAAGAAGTCATAATAAGAGGATGAAGACCATAGACCGAAATAAAACAAAACCAGCCAACTTGGGGAGCTTAACATGTTTATGAAGCATAATGAAGCCTAAAACTATTCATCAACATATGGATTTGCCCCAAAGAGCGGTAAACGATAACGACAATTGTGTTACTCCCTTTTGAAAGAAAAGTCCAGACTTGTGGCTCTTGCAACTAGAGACCTTAATCCAATCAAGCAAAATCAAACAACCAGTTTAAAGATATTTAAGTCATTTATAGCCTCGACACACGGCAATCAAAATATGACGAAAATTCCTAATTTATGACGAACGCCCTTACGGGGTGACACACGTTAAAATGCCTCATTATATTATGACAGTTGTGGTGTAGTGAAAAATGTCAGGGAACGAAAAATAAAAAAAAAATTATATCTTTGGTACGTTGTTGCCCCAATGGAAGGGAAACAAGTAATATTTAATTTTTTAATATGGAAAAAAGTAATATTTTTTTTATTAATTTTCAAGTAAAATAAAAATAAAAATCAGATGACTCTGGAAAAACGCCTAAAAGCGGGCTTTTTAACATGATCTATCGTTTGACAGATGGCTCTCTTTTGAGATTTCGTACTAGATTAACCAAATTTTGCCTAATGGTTTTCCTAATTGATGAGGTTCATATTCCTAATTAATGATGAATTTTCGACATAAATGCGTGCGTGTGTCGAGGCTATTATTATAAAGATTAGAAATGGATAAGTTGATAGAATTGCTCGCTGGAAGACATCGACAGAGATGTACAGTGAGCGTCCAAAGTATCACCTCGATTGAATGGCCACGCAGAAAATTTTCCATCCATTTTCTAAAGAACTCACTTAATAACTTAGAGGTTAGCTAACAGAGCAGAACAACGTCATATGTTTAATTTAATTTAGAAGTATTGTCATTCTTTCCGAAGTAAATTTTTTTGTATGGAAAAAAATGGTGCTCAAAGTACACAAAAACGAAAAATAAAATCTTCAAAAAGTATTTAGAACTTCATGAGAACCAAGAAACACAATAAAAATTATATAAAAAAATAAATCAAGGTGGAAAGCGTCGATAATTTGAGAAGGGAAATGATAATCCTTTGCCATTGCGCCATTATTGCGAGACCTTAAACTGCAAAAATAATCCCATTAAAGCTTGAGTTAGCACGTCCCTTTTCAAACAGGATTATTAAAGGTCCTTTTCGTTTACGAGATAATTATGAAACAATTATTTATTTACTTTTAATTATTTACTAGTTAATTTCTTTTAAATATATAATTACAAACAAATTATGATGCGATATTGGATAATTAATTTTATTAGTATAATAGTCGAAAATTTTAGGAGGGATTTCACGGTTGAATTTTACTATAAGTTGAATTTTACTATAATAAGGCTGCGGGAACTTGACAGTATATCACAAAATTGTTCGAGCTAGAATTCTATCCTAGAGTATATAAGTTCCTAACGCTTCCATCATAATAAATCAAACACAGATTAGTAATTTAATTAGCTTCACATGGTGTCCATTGTCCTGATCTTCATAATGCTGCTCAAGGATGGCCTGTGGAGAAACAAGCTAGAGTGATAATAAATAGTAACTGAATAGGTTGACTCGTCCTCATTTGTTAATTGGTTTGACGCAGAATCGCCGAAATCTGCTAATTGGTTTGACCTTAGGTCATGATCAAAGCCTGGTTTGGTTCCCACGTCCAACCGTCCCAACACCTACTGAAACTCCTGTTTTTATGTCGACTATCATAATATTTGTTGATGTCGTAAAGTAAAATATGCCTTTAGTTGGTAGAAAGTAGACAGTAAAGGAAGAGAGAATAATAGTAAACATCATAACCGTGATAAGTTTCTCCCCTCTAAGTACTACTTCGAAAAATTAGACTTGACTTGAGCGGTATAATAGGAGTTTACTTGCTGGTATTTAAAGGAAAGGAAAGGTTAGAATTTGGGAATTACTGGTTTGCATGCAGATGAGAATTGTTAATTTAGATAAGAATTAACACAAACTTCCGAGCCGGTTTACTGAAAAGTTCGCGGAATGGCATTATCAATATTAACACAAGACCAACCAGTCCATATATCTACGAAAGATTCTCTAGAATATATTAACGTAAATTTTATTTGTCAACTTATATTAAGTTGTAATAAATCACATACCCATTAGCACACGAATCCTTTAACCCTTTTCTTGCACCGCTCTACCTCTTCTGCCGCTTAGTAACATCGTTTTCCTTTTAACAAGCTTGGGAATACTAAAGGCTATTATCCAAAAAACTTTGTAAACTCTCATAAAATTATACAACATTTCCCCAAATTGAATATAAAATTGACTTTTCCTTTCTCAAACTTACAACTTTAACATTTCCTTATATCATTTCGAAATGTTTCCTCTCCTTTTGAATTGTCATTGATCTAAGCACCAAAAAAAAATAAAAATAAAATGTAAAGAAAAGGTGGAGGGAAATTCTGACATACTTTTAATGTATCCTGTAGAGATCCTTCTTTTTTTTGTGATCTTCCCAACTATTGTATAAAGGGCCTTGAGTGACCTTTCCTAATGAACTTATTCCTTTGTTGGGTCTCAAGTTGTATTGATTGCCGGGCACCAACGAGGAAGCACACAGCAACAACGACAACAAAAAAAGAATCACATGTATTACCCTTAAAAAGGAATCGGAAACTGTGTGGAAATAGGCCAGAAATGCTGGGGACCAGAAAGCGCACACACTTGGGGGTGGCTCTTTTTTTTTATTCTTGTTATGTGTACCTTTTCAAAGAATTCAACTTAGACCCACCTCTGACCCTTTTTGTTATCACCTCATCAATTTATGGAAGAGCCAAAGTCTCTTTGAGGGTGTATCCTTAAAGTTTTGTAAAAGGATTTAAAGGGACGTTATGGAGAGACATAGTATAGCTGTTGTTATATATTTTATTTTCGTCTCGCTCTGATAGTATCCCCCCCGCACCCCGAAAGGAAATTTCACTCAAATATTGAGGTCCGTTTTATTGTTCATAGGGAATGAATAATTAGGGTCTAAAAATGACCCTTTATATGGTTGCCATATTTTTTTTTAGAATCCTTTCAAACTGGTCTTACAAAGTGATTGTATCTTCTTACAAGTCCTTGACCGTTTAAGCATCCTTCCCCACTTCTTTCTACTCAAGCAGACAAAACTTCTCCTCCATTGCATTTGTGTTACTTACTTGTGCGTGTTCCATTTTTTTTTTATTTATTTATTTTCCACAAACACAATCATTGTTCTCTTTATCGTTTTCCTATGCTAATTGAAATTCTCATTGATCCGAAGAAGCACCGGGATCCAGCAGGAAGGACATGAAATACAATCTACTCCGCCCAGGATTCAATGTGAATCCACCATTTGAATCCCCAGGACGACGTATTGACTCTGACTATCTACAGTCAGCGCGTAATTTGTGTTAATTGGGCAATTTTTCTTCCTTCCAGTCGACTTCTCAATTAGTTAAGGGATGGGAAACTTGATATACTACGTGTGCCAAAAGGACGAACCAAGAAAGAAAAAAGAAAAAGAAAAAGAAGTCATAGGTAGACTGGTCGGGGCCAGCAAAACGAAAAGAGCCATAAGAAGACGCTCCATTTTTTTTATGGTTAAAGTGAAATTTTCCGGAAAATTTATTAAGTAATCAGTTTACGGTGCGATAACTCTTTTAGATTTACTTGTTCGCTTCTGAATTCTGATGGATTAAGGCAACAAGTAACAAATGATAGCATTGGTGATCAGTAATCTGGTTTTTGTGGGCTATGGTTACGTATAATGGGTTCTTTATGAGGTGTAAAGGAAATACCATAAACAGCACACACTTGAGTCGATTGTGGAATTGATATAGTCCTGCTTTTGATTGCTCGTCCTTTTTTGTTAGAATATATTCGGGTGATTAAGAATATTGTTATCTCTGGGTTGGAAATTTCTTTTAGATATTTATTAATGAAAGATATTGTGGTTTGGATCAATCTATTTATGGGAGTTTTTGTGCTATTGTTAGAGGGAGGATAATAGAAGCTTTATGATCTTACTTACAATTTGGGGGGGGTTTTCAATTATAAATCAATATTTGTTTAGGCCTTTTAGGCCTGGGTGATATTTTCACTTCTTATACCAGCCTAGAGCTTAAAGGTACTGGTGACTGCCCATACACTACCGACAGTTTTGTCTAGAGTGTAAACCGATAAGAAACAAAATGTGTAAACAAAACAAAGTAAACAAAACCAAACAATTATATATGCCAAAGTCGTCATGTGCATACAGTAGGTAGATACAGGCCTGCCTCCAGCTGCTTTTTGGAGTCCCGCTCGTGGACTTTAGGTTTGGTGTTTGGAGTCTAAATAGATTATCAGTGCCCCAACACCTAGTCTAGAGATTTATTTTAAGTCTTCCATAAAGAAGATGCCTTGAGTGACTGGGCAGAAATTATATGAAAATTGAGTCCATCGATCGCTGGAGACCTTTCTCTGCATTACTCGAACGCCTTCGATAATGCGAGACAACCAAACATGTCGAGAAAATGTACAGATTCTCTTAAAACTAACCTAACACCAATTAACACCAAACTAAAACTAGTTAAAACCATATCAACACCTTGATTCCACCGTTTATACCTACAAAAAACTACTACAAAAGTTAACACCAATTAATAACAAAATAACATCTAAATAACCATAATGCAACACGAAACTAACCACAAAATAACTGAAAACCAACACCAAACTAACACCAAAGTAATCAAAAGCAAACATTAGACTAACACCAAAATAACACCAATTTAACTTCAAAATAACAAACAATTAACATTAAGCTAACTACAAATTAGCACCCAATTATCACAATATGAAAACCATGTTAAGACTACGCTTACACCGATTAACACCAAAGCAGTGCCAAATAAAACAAATTAGCACCAAATAATAACAAGCTAACCAAAAACCAACACAAAACTAACATCAAATGAACATCAAATTAACACCAAATTAACACCAAATTAACACCAAATTAACACCAACATAACAATAAACTAACACCAAATTAACACCAAATTAACACCAAATTTACACCAAACTAATACCGTATTAACACTACACCAACACCACACTAACACCACTAACTCCAAAACAATGGGGAATAACACCAATTAACACCAAATAATAACAAACTACAACAAAATAATATTAAAATTTGTCTAATTACACCAATTTATACCAAAAAACACCAATTAACACATTGTGCTATGTGAAATATCTACAGTCGATATAATTAAATATTTTTAATTTTGAGAGCAAGAACTGAAGAAATATAGTTAGAAATTAATTAAATTATTTTTCTTTAAAAAAAAATGATCAAAATGCATGCATGGTCTCATTCTTAATTTTCGTGTCATCTAAATTTCAAATAAGTTAAAATCCGTGTTAGGAAATTATATGAAAAAAATTTCAAAAAAAATAAAACTTGTAAATATGCATTAATGTTTAATGTTGTAACATTAGTCCTTCGTCCTTTAAATATATATTATTTATAAATATATAAGGAAAATTATTTTTTTTTTAAATAAATAAAATATTATTATTATTTCTTTTTTAATATTTCTTTTTATAAATTAAAATATTTTTTTAATATCATATAAAATAAAAATGTTTACAGCATTCTTAAAAGCGAACCTTTAAAGGCTCGCAGAAGACGGTTAACGACAAGGATACGCCCTGCAGCCACAGATATGTACAATGGCAAAACTTCGGCATTACAGATCTATAGATCAGCAGTCATCGACAAATATAAGAAAAAAGTTAGGATATTATACAGGCGCCTCTATTGAACAAGACGAATTTTATTTGTTTATATTTATATATTTTTTTTTGTTTAATATGTTTCAAGGAGTTACGACAAAAAAATTCTATTTCTTTACTAATCTTTTACTAGCTACTACTTAAACATATTTTCAAATTTACCACATATAGAGTATATTTCTCTACTGTGCCTCTGTTTCTCTATATATTTTCACAGTTTAATTATATATTATATATATATAAAAAAAAACTTACAAAAAAATAATTAATCTGTTTTCGTTTACTGTTTCTCCTATTTTTTTTTTTGTTTATGTAACAAACAAAAAATTCAGTATTCTTTTTGAAGCACCCTGTTTCTAAACCACGCTAAGTTTTCGAAAATTTTTGTTACCGTTTGAAAAGCTTGTTTTGCAAAATTTTTAAGGATGCGAGAACTTTCACCATTCTGAAAACAAAAAAGAGGCTTAAAAGCTTGTACACGTGACTGAAAGTTTGGATTTTGTATGAGATAAAAGTTTTCCGTTTTTTGTTTTGTTTTTTTTTAACTTTTGTGTTAAACTTTAGTTTATAAATTCACAGTCACCATAATTTTTTTGGATAGTCCTTAACAATATCTTTAAAAAAAACTATTAAGGTTTGCTTGGTTGAAATATTGAAAGGAGTTTTCACTTTATTTGTTTATAAATTTTATTTAATTTGTTTTTTTAATGTTGATTGAAAATGCAATTTAAACAAAAATGAAAAATTCTTACTAACACAAAGAAACATGTGAGTTTTTTTGAAAAAAATAAACTAAAACTACCTTCCCCTCTGATAACAACAAAACGCCGCCTGCAGCAAGGAATGTTCAATTCAACACACTACCACCAATATTTTTCAACAAAAATATAAAAATAAAAACACCATCGAAAATTTTTAATTACACACGGAATGCAAAATTAAATTTAAAATCTTATTAGTTTTTTTTCTGTCTGCATGCTTCAATGTGAATGTCTTTCTGTTTGGCTGTTTATGTTTAACAAAAAAAAAAAGATGCAAAAAATGACAATGAAACTCTTTTTTTTTAAACTATTCACGCTTTTTTGTTTGATGCCTCTGAAACTTGAATGCTAATGATTTACAGGACAATGACTGCGATATGTTTCGTATGCAATCTACCAATAATGTCCCATCAGGTTGGTTTAGTTTGGCAAGGAGGAAATGGTTGGGATGACCTCGTAAGAGAGCAGGTGACTATAAAAAATTTAAAACAAAAAAAACTTTTTTTGGTAATTATTTTATTCATGACAATCTAAATTTAGCTCGAAGAATCAACACTCCGTCAAAGATTAGGCGGACGAAGAGATTCGGCTGCTCAAATATCATCACCTCCTAGTACATCGCCACCACCAGGTTAGTATTTAGTAGTAAATATAAACTAAAACCAAGCTAATACCAATCAAACACCATAATTACATCAATTAACCCAAAAATATACCAATTAACACCAATTTAGACCAATTAATACTAATTGACACTAATTAACAACGATTGACACCAATTAACACTAAGCTAACATCAAAGAAACACTAAGCTGGTACCAATCTTACACCATACTTGCACTAATATGCACCAAATTTTACAAAATAACACCAATTAACACCAAATTACACTAATTTATACCAAACTAACACCAATTAACACCAAAATATATCAAATAACACCAATTAACACTAATAAACACCAATTGACACCAATTAACACCAAGCTAATAGCAAAGTAACACTAACCTAATACCAATCTGACACCATACTTGCACCAATTTACACTTAACTTTACAAAATAACACCAACTAACACCAAAATAACACGAATTTATATTAATTGATTCCAAGCTAACACCAAGTAAAACCAGCCTTAATTTCGTTCCCCTTTAACCCCCTTCCTCTCAAGATAGGCTTACTTCTAATTATTGCATCATGACTGACTTACGAAATAACGAACTGCTGGTACAACGACAGACTCCTGAGCTTAGAACTTCTACAAAACAAAAAATTCGAATTTACATTTTTCTAAAGTACAATTTCCCCCCCCCAAAAAAAAAATAAAACAGGTCTTCAACGTCGACGAAGAAGTTCACTGGCACAATTAACCGATATTCTTCGAGAATGGAGCGGCGGTGGCTCAAAGCGTACACAAAAAGCACCTCTTAACCGTCGTGAAACCCTAGCTGATTTGGCTAGAAGTTTGCCATGGGCTAAATCAACAACAGATGCTGGAACTGGTACAAATTCCAGTCATGCACCACCACGTAAACGTCGCGAATCTAGTGCTGATTCGGGCATAAGAAGTATGCGATCAAGGCGAGAATCGCACACATCCGATTTTGTGAAACAATGGAATCGACGGGAGAGTCCTGGCGAAAGGGAAAAGGAAGATTTTGTATCTTCATCAGAATATACAAAAATCGTAAGTTAAATTCATTTAATCACTATTTTATATGTTAGTTAATTCTAGGAATCCCGTCGAGGATCTGGTGAAAGCTATCGTTCTGGTCGACGAGATTCTACGGTTGGACGATCAACAACGCCTCCACCACCAAAAGTTGTAGCAGCTACGAAAAAACGACGTGACTCTCTAGTTGCTCCGGATTTTCCAAATTTTCGTCAAGAGCAACGTCCTTCTACTAGTTCAACTGCATCCGATTCAGGGCCTTTAATGTTTTCTTCGACAGTTGACAGCGCTTGTCAAGCACTTCCCCCACCGACGATAATAATGAGTTCTGTTACGCCACCAGCGACAAGTCCTACTGCCCCGAAGGGTCGTCGAGACTCTACAACGCAATGTGGTCGAGTCAATCGACGTGACTCAAAAGTCAGTCCAGAACGTGCACCACGTCTGCAGCGCTTACAGAGGCAAGCTACAGCATTCGATGAATCATGCTTACCACCAGGAGGAAACAGCAGACGAGGCTCCCAGCCAGCTCTTAGTCCTGATGCACCTGAAGACGCTGAACGACGTGCCAGAAGAGATAGCTTAAGTCCGGATAGTGCATCCCGCGGACGTAGAGATTCCAGATCTCATCTTTCTCCAGATAGAAGTCATGAACGTGAAGGTAGCCCACGACGAAGGACTCGTTTACGAAGACAATCATCATCTGCAGCTAGAACTTCTCGCTCACCTGAATCTAGTAGCTGTTGTTCATCGAGAGATGCAAGTCCTTGTGCTAGACCACCACCAACAACTGAAAACAATTCTCGACCAGCTATAAGGAGACAATCGACCACCGAGGAAATTCTTATTGCCCGAGGATTCCGAAGGCAATCCACTACAGAAGAAATGATTCGTTGTAGAAATTTTCGCCGTCAAAGCTCTCAGAGTGATGATGTTTGCAGGTAAAAAAAGCTTTGTGTTAATAGCTTTAAGGGTTCTTAACCGAGATTTGTTCTAAAAAATTCCAGTAGGTACCGAGGACGCAGGGATTCCTGTGCGCAAATTATCGATGGCACAATTGGCACTATGACAGTGGAGACAACAAGCACGTTTTTTGATTCGAGTACACAAACCGGTGAGTAGATAACTTTTTTATAACAAGAATAATAAGCTTTTTTCCGAAAGCTTAGTGGTAAGAGCATAGAAAGTTCGTAGCAAGGATGTGTGAGCTTAAAAAAATTTTAAATAAGGACGAAAAGCTTTTGATGAAGCTTTCTGCTAGAAAAACTATAAAAAATTTAAAATATTGACTATATTTGTTAATACCACAATTCTGTTGACAAAACTAATAATTTTAAAAAAGTCCTGGAAAGGATGGAAGAAAATATCTCAGAGAAGAATATATTTACTTGACTAGATTTTAATGAGTGATATGCATTCACTTAAATCGATAGATGAATGGTGGCATGCAATGCTCTGCGTTTAATAATATGTGATTTATTGTCGACCACAACGAGAAAACACCAATCCGAAATTGTTTATAGTATAAAGGGAGCGTTCATAATGTAAATTATGGTAACATTAATTTGGGAAGGTTTTTTCAATAGGTTTAATTTCTGTGAATACACAAAAATTACAATTTGTGTGACGACTACATAAAGAATTTTAGTAGGAAATACGACAAATATTTAAATATTTGTTATTTGGTAATATGGCCACAATAAGGCTTGAAAGCATATTCTGAAGAGACCATATATCTTATAACTATTTTACGCAATTAGGGATGCCAATTCTTCATGTACACAAGCACTATACTCATACCTGGTACACGATATTTAAAGAAACCTGCACCAATATTGCTTAAAAAGAGACCTGTAATTTATTTTTTTAAGATCATTTGTTTTAGTATCTGGTGTTGCAGGATCAACGTTAGTATATAATATATAATTTGTCTCACTGCTGTGTGAAGGTTTGCGACAGGGCGAAGTTTTGAAACCCACCTTTTCAGGGTTTTTCATCAATTCTGTAAAGGAGTTATCATTTTTCTTAGTGATACTGCCTGAACAAGAAGAAGTATTTGATTCAGTCGTTGTAGACAAAACTGTTGATCTTGGCTTTTAAGTGTCCGGCGAACTAAAGGGCACTGGAAAGTTCTGATATAGTCAGTCATCAGATACACCTAACCAACATCAAATTAAACTAAACTAACTTTAAATAATATTAACGAATACTATCCCAACACCAATTAACACTAAACTAACACCAATGAACACCAAATAACACAAAAATACACGCAGATAACACCAATTAACACCAAATTAACACTCATTTACACTAAAGCAACACAAAAAAACACCATCCTAACTCCAATTTATACTAAACTGGCACCAATTAAAACCAAAATCACACCAATCAACATAAAATAACACAAAAAACACCCTGATAACACCAATTAACACCAAATTAACACTCATTTACACTAAAGCAACACAAAAAAACACCATCCTAACTCCAATTTATACCAAACTGGCACAAATTAAAACCAAAATCACACCAATCAACATAAAATAACACAAAAAACACCCTGATAACACCAATTAACACCAAATTAACACCTATTTACACTAAATCAAGTGACAGTAATGAAGGGCAAAGAATTTTAAAAATCTTTGTCTGGCAAGATATATAATACCGAAAACTCCACGCATGTTCTATTTCCATTAGCTGCTTTCCAAGCATTCGATATACAGTACAATTATAAGACCCCCAAATATGACATAGGCGGCGGGAGTTCCATGCCATTATAACCATACGTAGATTCACAATCACATTAAGCAAGATTCACAGAATGAGCTTACTTTTTCATCACCGGTTCGATTCTACTCAATTTGGTACAAGTTCACCTTGAGGTAAAAAAATACTGTTGTTGAGGCTGAGAGAGAAAACCACCTGGACGATGATCTTCATATGGGGCATTGTATAGATCGGAGGGTTGAGAAAAAGAACCAAGAGTGTCCGACTGTACTTTCTACTGATGAACTGAGCACTCTCGATCAAGTTACCCTTAATTGCGTATCTGGCTAAGAGGAGTTTGATGCAATGAAACAGGGCCACTGTACTCATTGGTCTAGAACTAACTACTATGTTATCCAACCGTTTAGTGAGGAGTAGGTACTAGTGACGTTTGAACTACCAAACCGTGTTCAAGGCGATCGTGTTATACGACGAAAATGTTTAAACTTGTTTGAATGAAATTATCTTGTAGGAGGATTACCTGTATTTTCTAGTCTTAAAATCTGAGAGTTTATTTAACGATTAATTAAAATATTTCTCGTAAAAAAATGTGTAATCAAAATATTTTTGTTTTATCCTCTCAAAAAGGATTCCATTTCATTTAAAAATATATTTTAATTACATCGAAACATCTGACCTTGACGTCTGTCTAAGTGTTTTTTATCTGTATTTAATGCGTAGCTTGAAATTTCCAAGAATATTGGAGTAAAATTGAAGAAGAAACAATTCCTAATATAATTTATTTCTCCCTCCCTGCTCTGCCTCCCCCTCCCCCTTATTGGTAACTTACTCCCTACGAGGGAAAAAAATTGCAAACCCTTTTTCAATATAAAAAATTTGACTCCTCGTTCGTAGTACATTTAACTCTTGACATTAAATATCCATCAGCATTTCACAATTTCCATTTTTAAATCCCCTTAAAAAATTTAAAGATCATTACTAAATAACAACACAAACAAATATGAGATAACAACACATACTCAATATTCCTGCATAATAAATGTTAAAATAAAATTTGCTGTCGTTTTACTTTTCATAAAAAAAGGACAAAGTCCCTAAAGCTTGGCGTTTTTTTTTCCTTTTTTTTGTATCAAATAAAAAAAATAAAAATACTAAAAAAAAAGGAAAAGCAACACAACGAAGGAACCACCACCAGCAGAAACAGTAGCAGAAGCAGCAACATCACCAGAAACCTTTTTTTCCCCGCTCTCAGCATATCCTTGAAGACAGGCCTCCATTCACAAAGGAGGATTATTTGCTCTTGAGTAAAAGTTAAACAGGACATTCCCATTAGGAGTGAAGGTTTTAACTTCGTTTTATATGTTAAGGACGTTCATAAAACTCTTCTATGATCTCGTTAAACATTTTCTGTTTTGTAGATAAAAAAAAGGACTCCGTCTCCAAAACATCAAAGAAAATGCTCTTCAATTCTTTCAACCCTTCGCCTCCTTCGCGACCCCTTTGAGCAGCAGTATATCCTTGATGGAAGGTTCCTTATTTTTCGAAGAAATTCAGTCTCAGGAATTGTTTTTCCTGTTTTTAAAAATTTTCTAAAAACCTGAAAGTCTTGAAGGATTATATTCAGGATCATGAAGGAGCAACATGAACCTTTTTCTAAAAAAACTGAAAGAAATTGTTGCTTTTTGGCCTTAACTTTTTCTGTCTTGCCTTGAAGAAATGCGGTGCGGTGGAAGGATTCATTCCTGGAACAGACTTAAGAAAGGAAAGAAAAAGTTTGTACTTAATTACTACTAACAAGAGAAAAGCTCCTTGGCTATGATGTCCTTAAAATCAAATTATTCAAATTAAGTGAACAGACTATGTTTGATCAACTCACGTAATTGGGTCGATTTGTATGCATCACTTAAAGGTATGATTGCTTAAGCTTGTTTACCAACCTTCAAGGGCTGTAAATGAATGATTGATCCTCTCACAAATTCATTCAAGCCCCGGAAATCGTCCTGCAAACACAATTCAATCACCTTCTACGCTACTTTTCGTCCTCAAAACAAACAAAACTATAAAAAAAACAAAACCTTATATTCAAGACAAGGGTCCTTGCAGGATGGTCAAATAAATCCCTTGGAAGTAACCCAATTCCAGTCAACACGCCCTGATGTCCACTTGGCCATCGAGAATGTAATAAGAGGTCAGGATAATTCCCCAAGAAACTCTTTGATATTCTAGACACTCACTCGGTTAGCATATCGTTAAACACATCTAACCATGAAAAAAAGGACTCTCCCACAAACAACTGGGAGATCCTGTTTTACGATTTTCAACTATATGCTCGCTTGCCGCCGCTCTGCCTCTCATCCCTTTTTTACACATCCTTTTTTTCCTGTTGTTTTTTTTTTATTATTGCACATACAAAATCCCAATGGAAGGCATGGCATTGTCCAAAAGGATGTTTTCCCTTTCAGGACACAAATTTTTCCTCCTAAGGGGGAAATGTATGCGGTTTGTGCCCCGTCATTCATTGAAAATTTGTTCTTCGTCCTTTTAAACTTCCTTCTTGTTATATACACATACATACATACATATATAAACAATTTTTTTTTCAAACGTCGACCCTTTCAGGACTTCGAAATCATGTCACAAGGAGCTCGGGGCGCGATGGTGACTTAATGTCACAGTAAATGGGTGCCTCTGGGGGACACATCATTGCTTTATGCTTATGCACTTAAATCATAAAAGTGTCAACTCGAGGGAAATTTAATAAACTTTGCGGAGTCGATTATCCTTCAAAAAAAAGAACGGAAACAAGAAGAAGATGAGGAGTTGCAGAGTAAAATTTCTTGTCACCCTTTAAGGGAATATGCTCCTTTTATGCTTTATTTAGCGGCACTTGGATGGTATACCGTGGCTTTTGGTTTCGCTGGAATTTTAAGTGGTTTATGTTTTATTTTTTATTTTTTTTTGGTGTTGACTTACTTATTTTCAAGTGTTTTATCCTTGTTTATGGTAATTTGGTGTGATATGTGCTGGGTAACAAATATTTTGTTAGGTAATCAGTAGGAGTTTTTGGAACTCTATCGTCCTTGATGGAATTTATAAAGAAACAAAGTCTGCAAGTGGTATCCTTATACTGGACAATAATTCGCTTTCTATCTCTGACCTCAATCTTGATAGACGTTATCATCTATCTTTAGTGTATAGTTCACTTATGACTAAAAGAAACAACACATACTTTTAAGTAATACATATATCATCCGATAGCTGTGAAACTTTTTCCGATTGTGTGTACATCAAATATACCCAACCAACATCAAATAAAACCAAACTAACTTTAAATAACAGCAAAAAACACTATGTCAACAACAATTAACACGAAACTTACAGCAATTAACACCTCACAACACAAAAATCTCCCAGATAACACCAATTTACAATAAACCTACACCAAAGAACACCATCCTAACACAAATCAACATCAAATATCACAAAAAATATCCGGATAACACCAATTATCACCAAATTAACACCTATTTACACTAAACCAACACTAAAAACCACCACCCCAACACTAATTAACACTAAACTAACACCAATTAACACCTAAAGAACACCGAACGAACTCCAATTAACACCAAACTAACATGGATCAACATAAAAAAACATAAAAACATCCCGGAAACACCATTAACACCAAATTAAAACCAAATTAACCCCCAATTACACTAAAACAACACCAAAAAAACACCATCCTAACTCCAATTAACACCAAACTTACCCCAATTAACAAAAACGTACACCAATTAACACCAAAATGAAACCAATCAACATCAAATAACACCAATTAACACCCATTTACACTCAACCAACTCCAAAAAACACCATCCAAACACCAATTAACACAAAATTACCAACAAATAGCACCAAAAAACGCCACACTAACGACAATTAACATCAAAATAACATCAATTCACACCAAACCAACACTAAATAACACGAAGAAACACCAAACTAACAGCATACTAACACTCCATACGAAATATTACTATAAGTACGTGTATCAACTAAGATTTTGTTTTCACTTAGTGCAAGAATTGAAATGCATGTAGTTCCAGATGCCATACAGTATAATGAATATTACAAAAATCAAAACAAACAAATCTTTTATCGAAGCTTTACTTCCGTAGAGTTGCTGTTGTCAGTTAAAATCTCAGAGGACTTTTATGCCTCCTGAAACGAGGTGAATCCCATCAATGATTTTGTTGTTGATTTTCCATCAATACATATTTTGTTGTTCTTAGACCACTCCCAAAAAAAACAGGGATTTTATTTCTCAAAATCTTGTACGGTCGGCTTGTTTAAAAATATAATAATAAAATTAGTACAGTTCAACAGTTTTACTTGTTTTTATACCACAAATGGGATTTTATGAATCCGTGATTTTCATAAAAATAATTTCCCGGTATCCACAGTTGCACTCAAAATAAAAAAAAGATACGAAAAAATAAAGGAAAAAAAACAATCACCCAAAGGCGTTTTCTTAGTAAAATTTTTTGTCTCTGACCCTTCAATGAACCTTTCCTTTCCTATCTAGATATATATACATATAACACAAGGATAAGTTACCCTAAGGCTCTCCTCTGATCTCTCTCTCCACCAATCGTCCTTTGTATTTTGAAGCTTACACAACTTGAGAAAGTTGAAACCTGTTTTAATTGTTTGCATTTGCATACACTTAATTTTCACAACAGGTTGATTTTCCTTTCCATTTATATAATATAAATTCGAACTTTGAGAACATTTTACACTAAAATGGAAGGTGGCACGAAATGAGCCGGGGGTTGCGGGATGGGCCCAGGTGGAGGGTGGGCAGGAATGAAAAGTGAGATTCCTTTCGGGGGTTTAGGTGAAGTGTAAGAAAACTTTTAGTCCTTTCTTAGCTTAATAAATTCAAGTTAACTTCTGTAATTTGAAGAAAGCTTAAGGCTTTAATAAAGAGACAATGTTGGCTTGTTAAAATATCCTTTTTACTAATACTAAACAAGAATATCTTTTGTTTTTGATGCGGTTCAAGATAACCGCACGATTGTAGCTGTTGTATTGGTGCTGTGCGGTTTTAGTTTAGTTTATTCTTGTTGCTTATAGAGCCACAAGTTGATGAAGTACCTACATACAGCGGAATGATTCGTTCAACATCGTGCACGACTGACCAATAAATAAGGATATTAAGTTCATCTGTCGTACTTGTCCAGAATGTACGACATCAAATGTCGTCGTATACTAGCGCATATATAGAAAATTCATGTCTGTTCGCAATTTGATCCTTGTAGTGTCAGCCCAGTGACATGACACATCAGAACGAAACTAAATCTGTGAGAACGATATATATCAAGGAGAAACATATAATTGGGACATCTAATATTATTACTACCAAAGGATCAGAAGAAAAGAATCATAAAAATAAGATGATATCATCTGGTGAACTCTTCGTCTTTATTAAGTCATGATTTAAGGAATACGAAATTCTGCTTGGTGCGTAGTCAGCAAAGCACAAGAAAACAGCCGAAAGTTTTCCTCTTATTCTCTTGATTTCTCTTTATCCTTTATTTTTGGGAACATCTGCATGGTGTAAGAATTTCGATTTATATCTCAGTCTTCAGCTGCTCCATCTGTTCCTTATCCAATCTTCCCAAACATGATGCGAACGTTCAAATTCAAATTATCATATCTTACCCCTTTTTGGTGCGATTCAAAACAAAACTGAGCGAGAGACAGAGTACAAGAACAACCAGCAAAGACATAAAAATTTCGTCCTTCTTTTAAGCCGGGGAAATGGCTCATATGCGGGAGTGTTTCGAGAAAGAATAGAATTACATCATAATACAGATCCATTGCCGGTGGTTATCATAAATTTCGCTCCCAGTGATATGGGGATGTTCCACCAGTACACTTCCATTTTTTTTGTGGGGCTATTTTTTTCCTAAGTTGTCTTGCGGGCGGGGACGGCTGGTGGAAGATGTAATAAATCCTTGAAGTGGCAAATCGTAAACTAGCCTGTCAGAAAACGAGATCTTATGAACGCCCCAAAAATACTATAGGATTTTGTGGAAAAAAACGATGAAATTGCAATAAATCTTTCTTCGTCTATCAGAAATGATGGTCTGGAATCGTAGGAAGAAAGTCGATTAAAATATATTACGAGTTGGATGCATTAGATGGAATATTATTAAATTTTGCAAGAGTTTTGGTAAATTGGTGTTTGCTTTACTAGATATAAGCAAACATATGGAAATTTAGTAAATTGGAAATTAATTGTTTTGTGCGCCTAGAAATTGTGCTTCTCTAATAAAATTTATAAAAAAAATCAATATCATTTGGAAACATTGAAGGGAAAAGAATAGATATACTGTCTAGACTGCAGCCGAATAAGCATATTTGCCGCGATCCATGCCGCGATCACAAGCCGATCATATTCTGGAATGCAGATATAAACAAATGCTGTAAAGTCTCCTTGAAGGCTAAAAGTCGCTGCAATAGTAGCCAAAACCGGCCAGAGTTCGAGGATCTCCTAAGAGAGTATAAATAGGTAGGGAAAAAGTGAGTCAAGATCATTCCAAAAACCATGGACTTTCATGGAAGCAGGTGTCAACTAGTCTACCAAGCGATAATATCAAAAATGTAAAATCCTGGTGGCAGCGGTAAAAAGTATCTCCCGTAAAAAATGTAAAATCTTGTTGGCAGCGGGAAAAACTACCCACCGAAAAAACTACCCAGTCAAGATCATCCCGAAAACCATGGATTTTCATGGAAGCAGGTGTCAACTAGTCTACCAAGCGATAATGTCAAAAATGTAAAATCCTGGTGGCAGCGGGAAAAAGTATCTCCCGTAAAAAATGTAAAATCTTTGTGGCAGCGGGAAAAACTACCCACCGAAAAAACTACCCAGTCAAGATCATCCCGAAAACCATGGATTTTCATGGAAGCAGGTGTCAACTAGTCTGCCAAGCGATAATGTCAAAAATGTAAAATCCTGGTGGCAGTGGTAAAAAAGTATCTCCCGTAAAAAATGTAAAATCTTGGTGGCAGCGGGAAAAACTACACAACGAAAAAACTACCCAGCCAATATCATCCCGAAAATCATGGATTTTCATGGAAGCAGGTGTCAACTAGTCTACCAAGCGATAATGTCAAAAATGTAAAATCCTGGTGGCAGCGGTAAAAACTATCTCCCGTAAAAAATGTAAAATCTTGGTGGCAGCGGAAAAACTACCCACCGAAAAAACTACCCAGTCAAGATCATCCCGAAAACCATGGATTTTCATGGAAGCAGGTGTCAACTAGTCTACCAAGCGATAATGTCAAAAATGTAAAATCCTGGTGGCAGCGGTAAAAAGTATCTCCCAACAAAAATGTAAAATCTTGGTGGCAGCGGGAAAAAGTACCCACCGAAAAGAAAAATTATTCGTTGGATGGAATTTAAATCAGGGTGGTGAAGTTTGAGCTAAAATAGTGCCGAGTAAGCTTTCTCGGGCTAAACTGGAAGTATCAAAATCTTTCGGTCATCCCGGAATCGGTGAAGCAAGTTCCCTAAACGAACATTCTAAAATAAATTAATTTACAGCTTCGAAAGTGTGGAGATCTGTCGGATAAGCAACACGATTTCAGAAAGGCGAGGTTAATGGCCGATGTCAGTTAGCAAGGTGACGATCGACACTCGTTGTAAAACTACTTTCAACTCGATGCGGGAGAGCTACATAATTGATGCGTTGTTTAGCCAAGGTGTCAAATATTTAAGGCCCATAAGAATTTAACCGTCGGTAGCTTAGGGGTAATTCCTTCGAATCTACGCAGTGCCGTGATCCTTGGGCTTTCCACTATTCCGGAATTCTCTGACCTCTCTTTTGCCATCGCCTATAATTATAATAAGCCAGAAATGCTCTCCGGACATGCTGCGCATATCGGATCTTGTCCGATTACTCAGTATATATGATTGCGAGCTGATCCCCATCGACATACTGTCTCAGAATATATAGACGAGGTGTCAAAACCCGTACGACGATGGTTAATTAAATGTCAGTTAATTTCCAAGTTACAGACGAGATAAGACGAATCTTACAGTCCCACATAAACCCGCAGACTCAGATCGGACTTGGAAAGGTGAATCACGAACGAAGTGGAGAAGGTGAAGTACCACCGCACGCGCGTCCTGAATGGTCACAAAATTACAAAAAGGACCTTCATTGATTCGGGCATCAGCGTGAGAAATTTTGTTGAGAAAACAAAATTTAATACCAGCGACTCGTTGGTTCAATATTATAATCCATTTAAAAATTGCAAATCACACTTACGGCTGTATACATTACCGAAGTTAATCCTTATTCTAAATTTTATTATAAACATCAAACTAGGTTATCCCGGATTAAACCAAGATTGATGGTAATTTAATGACTACACCACATTTGTAACGTGTAAAATTTCTATACCCGAAATCGTTATTCGAAATCAGAGAGCTTTTTCCATCATATTACAACAACAATTCTGTAGTTTGAGATTAAAAATATTTTACGTATTACTGCCAGAAGTAATCCCTGATTTAGAATATTGAAAATCTTTGTTGATGTTTACGGGCCTTAAGGTGGCTATATTTAAATAAAAAGATATTGAAATGAAATATAAATATCCTTCGCTAATTTTCACATATGGAAACACCAATATTTTCTCTCAGCTTTATTTAAAATCTCTACCAATTTTAAGCTAAAAATACGTACGCGGTACACGCCATTATAGTGAATAACAAAAATATTCTCGTCTACTACCACATGCACATAACATTAAAAGAACCTCAATGAACTTTACAATGCATCTTCCACTCCTACCACAAAAACTGAACAATATTGCAAAAGCTTCTCTCAAAAGGACACGAATGTATCTCAAAGCTTTTTCCAGAAGCTTTTACCACCGTAAAATTGCACGCCCATGTTTCTCAGGTGTATCTGAACTTTGCATACTTGTAGGATGTTAGGAAAAATTGAGTCTGATGCGCGATATGAGAGGAAGATATATTTGTGTATACAATAGGTGTTATTTGATAGTGTGTTAAAAGTGAAGCCCGGCAAAAATATTATTAATGCTTTTTGTTGTGTTTAAGAATATTCGAAGAGACCTAAATATACAGAGAGAATACTTGAAGCTTACATCTACAGCAAATGCGTGAAAGCTCTTGTTTTGAAAGCTTTTTCGATATTAACTTGTCAAAATTCGTACTTATTCGTATAAAAGATCCTGGAGCTTTTCTAGATGCAAAAAAAAAGTTATAGAAGAAAAAAAAATATATTTTGTATTTTCGAAAGATTCGAAGGATCCGAAAGTGGTTTACTTTTTAACTTCAGTTTTCATTGAACCGTTCCGTCGGACGAAGGTTCGTCTACAAAAGTGTCTAAGAATAAATCGAAGATATTTAATAAATAAAGCAAAAGGGAAAAATATAATATATAATTTTTTTAACAACAAAAAAACAAACTTTTTACATGCTATATATTACTTAAGCTTTGACAAAGAAAATTTTATTAATTAATATTATAATCAAAATAGTGTTTGTAAGAATAAAAAAAAAATTAATAAATAAATAATTTGCTATCAGTGAAATTTTGTGCATTAACAAAAAATAACAAAAAAAAATTGTGTAACAATGGAAATATTTTATTAAAATATCGTAAAAGAATGCAAAATTTTTATTTAAAAACAAAAAGATAATAAGGAAAGGATAATTTTAATAACAAGGATCAAACGAGCATTAATAATTACATAAAAAAAATTCACTATAAGTGAAAAGCTTTTTTTCATTTTTCATTGTTACTTTTTGACATGTTCAACAGTTTGCTTAAGAAAGACAGAATTACTACCAGGAAGGACACAATAGTCTCATTCGTTTTTCGAGGTCCTTACACAAGAAAAATAAAGTAAAACAAAAAAAAAAGAAAAAAGAAAATACGAACAAATTATTTTCTTTCCTCATAAACTTAACTTTGTTCAGTGTTTTTTTGTTGCTGTATATTCCCAAAAAAAAAACTATTCTGCAGCTGTATTTGTAAGACAAATTTTTTATGTCCTGAAATTCCCTTTTTTCATCCAATAATTTGTTTTTTCGCCTGTGTTTTGTCGGTTTTTATGCATTATTTATTTTGTTATATAAAAGCTTTTCCTCTTCGTGTTTTTTTTTCTCTGGTATAAGTGAGTGAACTTTTAACTACAATAAAAAAAAATAAAAATAAAGATACACATGCACATGGTTTAAAGGTGAATGCAAAATTACTAAAAAAAAAAATTGATGTTTTATTGTCCAAAAAAAAGTTTGTTTTAATGCGAATTAAAATCAGTGCAAAAAAGGAGATCAGAAAAAGGATATGCTTCGGAATATATCGGATACTTGTAGGTATTTTTTTTTTGTGTTGTATTTTTTAATTAATATCACGTTTTTCCTTTCATCCTTTATAACAACCAAAAAATATGTTTTTTTATTACAAAAAAAAAATCAACCCTTCAAAACCTTTTTTGTTTTAATATTTTTTTTTTCATATATATTATATCTGTTTTTTTTTCCTTTTCTGCTCAACCATTTTCAAACTGACACTGAACTGTGAAGAGGGTTTCCACCAGAGTTATTTACAGGTTAAACTGCAACAATTTTCTCATACTCCACCCACCCTCAGGGGAAAATTGTTATCCTGCATTCTGGCCCCGTTTATGACTGAAACTTTCCATCCCACTACTACTTTATTCGGGATTATCCTGTTTTTGTTGGTAGGGTTTTTAGCTTTTCCTCAAGGAAAATTGCTGCTGCTGGTTGTGCTGTTAAGGATCCTTTTTTCTTGGTATATAATACTGTTCCTTTCCCTTTATTCTTCTTGATGGGTGTTTTTTTTTTTGTTTTCTCTTTCCGAGTCCTTTTTATAATTCTTCTGTTTGTGATAATTTAATTAAAAAAAAAAACTTATGCAGTTAAGAAATTTACTTCTTGTCCTGTGCAGTTTGTAAATTTATAAAAATCAACTGAAGGATTTCTTGTTTGGTGTGTGCTGTTTTTTTGTCCTGTTTATTTTTCTTTTTGTTTCCTATTGTTCGAAAAAGGTGAGATGTTTAAAAATGCATTTGCCGTAGTTTTTGTGTTTGTTTCCGTGTGCCAAATCGTTGAAAATGTTGTAGAAGATCTATGATAAATAGTGCAATCAACAGTATATCCCACCGCTGCCACCAAAATTATGTTCGTTGCCTCAAAATAGCTTCGTTTCAGGCAAAGTGCAACATCGTTTGTAATGTGATTTCTTATGCTGCACAATCATGAAAAGCATACCAACTGGCGAGATATAAGCATAAAAATACGACAGGCAAACAAGGCAACAGCTTTGAGAAAGGCAAAAGAAACCATTTCGAGTCAATTTAGACCATCGAAAGAAATTTGGCAGAAGGATCTGAACGTCATATCTCAATTGGGCTTTACTATATTGCAATTCGATTGGGCCTACTTAGAAAAAGACTATAAGATACATATGTACGCTGTTCTTGTACAACTTTATAGGGAGCCTCCGAGAGTCTTACGACGTATTTGTTGCTGTTCGCCCATGAAATACATTTCTTTCTTTCTTTTTGTGAGATATCGCGTTCAAGGAGCACTGTAGCTGCAGTCTTTCTAAAAAGTTATCACTCAGGCTTGTTTGGTCAAGCAAGATCACGCCGAACAATGTGGTACAGTGAAACATAAGTGAATCACTCAAAGCCCTAGTGGAAGGGTTCTCCGCTTTCCGATCCCCCTAGATGGTAGTTTAGGGAATACCATTCGATGACCATCCAACTACTGTCCTGAAATCCTTTCCAGCTTATACGCTTGGAGTTAACAAGACTAGGCGTAGATCCCCTTTTTTGTGTATTTCATCAGATTCCGATCGTTTACCAAACTGGTAGGTATCCGAATAGTCCTAATACCTGAGATTTGTATACAGTAATCGAGGCTGAACAATAAGACCCTGCTGTCGTGGAATCGTGTTATCGTGGAATATTGACAGAGAATTTGAAGGGCTGAATAACCGAGTGCGGGGCTACGAAAAAGTAGTGTCAGAGCCCTGTATGGCCAAAGCGTCCACCTTTGCCTAGCCTGCAACATCCTAGTGGCCCGGATCTCATATAAGGATTACTCGTTTGAGAGCTCGTCAAGGGCATGTTGGGAATCCCAAACTGATTTTGACTTGGTCCTAGGGAACTTTATAGCTTTAACTCTTATCTAGCTCTCGGAAACGGTAAATATCTGCTTGTTGGCATGCTTAAGTTTTCGTTGGTGCAGCCGATACAGCGCACACCCTTTCTAAAAATATAGTGTCTAGGGCGTCCAAACTGATTTCGTTATTATTCTTTGGGCTGTAACTTTAGTTTACGGAAGCAGCAGCTGTTTCTGCTTTGGATCCATCTGTATACCATGAGAATACACCCTGTGCTATCTTAGGAAAAACCTAGGGCAGCCTATGCTATCGGAATATGGCTTAAGTTTCAGATCTTCGAATGCATCCAAGCTAATATCATTCCCGCCTTGGGAGTTTCTTTTATAATGTCGACCATTATTGAGTTTAAGATGGAGTGATACAAAATTGTGTAGAGCAGGGGTCGGCAACGCGGTGCCCGCGGGCTCTAGGGCGCCCGCGAAGCAATTTTAAAGTGCCCGCCCATCCAGGAATGAAATTTGTTTAGAATTAGAACAAAAGCCTTGGTTAATAAAGCTTGGGTTTCTGAGTGATTTAACAGTAAAAGTGAAGGAATTAAATTTGAACTACAGGGTAGAACTCATCATATTGCTTTTATGATAAGCATGGTAAATGCATTTAAATCTAAATTGGCGCTCTGCAAATCGCATGGAAGAAGATAATTTATCACATTTCCCAAATTTAAAAATGGTAATAGTAAATTATTGCGATGGAAATACTAGCACTCATCAGTTTGCCAAACATTTTGATTTCTTACTTGAAGAATTTAATTCCAGATTTGAAGAATTCTATGAACTGGAGACATCTTGCCCTTTTTCATACAGAGGACGATGTGACCGATAAAATACAAGATATTTCGATATTTCCAATAAGGAGGACTTAGAATTGGAAATTATAAAAACAAAAAATGAAATTAAATTAAAATCGCATCATAACGAAGAAAAAGTCTGGAATTTAGTCGATGAAAATAGCTTCCCATTGTAGAGAAAATGTGCTCAAAAATTGAACTCTCTTTGCGCGTCCACATGTGTGAATCTTTGTTTTCCAATATGAAATACCTGAAATCAAAATACCGATCACGCCTCACTGATACTCATTTGGACCAATGCCTGAGAACTGAGAATTCAACATATGTGAATGTGCCACATTACAACGAGTTGGCCGCAGAATTACAATGTCAAATATTGCATTAATTAACAATTTCAATATGTTTTCCAATTAAAATTTTAATTTATATAATAAAAATTTATGAAATAAATTTGTGTTGCATTAATATTTTGTTGTTTAAATATTAACCCTCTCTCCGGTTCTTCATATGATGCCCGCCGTACTCTCGCATTTCTGAAATATGCCCTCCTAGTAAACGAGGTTGCCGACCCCTGGTGTAGAGACTTCATCGGTGCCATCGGTGATATGCGAATGGCCCCAGTGATGGAAATGGAGTCTATTTTTTGAATCACATAATAAATCAATATCACCATGCTAATAGTTCCATATGTTATCACAGGCCTCCTTGTGATGATGTATATGTAGTTCATGGCCCCGTTGGACTCAGAAGCTCTGCACCAGGCCCATATAGATCTGCGAGACTTACTCATCATATTTTCAATGGTATTAGTTCCCATGGTATTTCACATCGAATGTTACCCCCAGTTATCGAATTTGGCTTGCTGTGAGCGGCCTAAAACTTTTCGCTCAAGGAGATCACTCAATCCTGGAATTATCCATTTCCTGGTGAATGGTACCAGAACGGGGTTTGACACAGAGTACTACAGTAGCACACACACCTGGAAATCAATTCAAGTTCTTGCTTCATATACATTGGTGAGGTGCTTCCTGTTTTACCTCTCACCACCATGGCAATATCATCTTCATAACCTTGGGCTAAGAAGTCTTGAGGACCGAATATTTCTAGGAGTTTATCCACGCAAAGCACCACAGGAAAGGAAAAATGACACATATTTGTGAACATCCTTCTGCTATTGTACCCTGCGGTCAAACTTGCTGTGGTGCTCTCCACGCGTGAAACCACTCAAAATGAGTTGGTGTTCTGGCTGTTGCAAAAAAATACCTCCTAGACGTGGTGTTTTAGAGCCCATGTGGTATAGCTTCTAAGGAAATGTGGTCGAAGATATTGAGGAAACCCGCCAAAGCAATTCCTATATTTAACACTGGTCTTTCCAGTTTAGGGAACCGATTGTAAAGGACCGTCTCAGTGGACATTCCCTCTTGGTACGCGTGCTGAGAAAAGAAAAGGGTTGGCGCACAAGATAAGTACGTCTTATCTCCTTGCCGAGTTCTCCATTATCTTCAAGGCTGATCAACCTGAAGAATTTGCCTGGGTGTATACATAACCTTCATATTATATCAAAAAACAAATAAACACCTGTCAACTGTGTTAACATCATTTTACTATAACTAAAATCATACAACACGCCACACAAAAAAAGTCCCTATGGTGTATTTTAACACAACCATAGTGTCCTCCCTTAGTAATCAATTTAATTATAGGATAGCATGTTTAAACGTCTCTTTACTAGCAAGAAATTAATCACATTTCTTTTTTACGATAATAGTGATAATGATGTGGAAATTGAACTGTAATATTTTCTATTTAATTTTTTTTGTTTTCTTTTTTCTAAAAAAAATTTTTTTCAGCTATTTTTGTAAAAGACGTAGAAAATCAAAAAACACACATCATTTGTAGGCGGGTCTAAATCCTTGCTCCTACACCATTCTTCGCGAGTAATTTTTATTTATATATTTGATTTGAAGAGTGTTTTCATAATTTGTAACTTCAAGTGGGATAGGCTGTTTTTTTTTAAATTTAAAAGTCCTTTGTTTATGTTTAGTAGATGTGTTTACGTCCTTTTAAGAATTTGAGACATCTCAATTTGAGGCTTCTTACCCCAGAAAAAAATATATCAACGCCTCTAAATTGCGCATTTTGTACTGTGAACAGCGCTAAAATCTTTGAATCATAATAAGTATCTTATACTCAAATTATATACATTAAAACATTCCAAACAAAATTTTTACATATTTTTCCCTTAAAGCCTTTCACAAAAATAATGGATTTAGTAGTAGTAGTAAAATTTTTGGAAAGCAAAAGCTTTAGGAAAATGTCCTTTAATTCCCTTGTGAGGTAGAACCTTATTTATTCCAACAAAAAAATTCAGACTTTTCAAAGTTATTAGCTTCCAAAGAGTCCTTTTGGGAGGTTTCCGCTTATTTGACTTAATATATTCTCTGGAAAAAAAAGGGTTTGCAGGACTTTATTAACTCAATGAAATCGAAATCGCTTGAAGTGATTGGGTTAACAAGCTTGAATTGGTTGAACTAGTTTTCGGTAGGCTATAATACGATCGAGATCCTAAAATTTAAGAATAAAATTCCTTAGTATACACAAATTTGAGTTTATCTAGACAACAAAGATACCCCACCAAAGGTAGAACTTCCTGCAATCAAAAGGTCAGTGGTTCGATTCCACGCACCTCCGTGGTCATTAATATTTCCAATTCGCCTACTCACATAATTTTACGTCTTTTCTTCCCTTTACAGCCTGCCCTGATGCATTTCCTGTATCATATTATTAAAATAAGGGAAGAAGCCGTCCCCTTTTTTTCGATGGCCGCACAGTGGTTCCAAATACCGAAAAGGTGGCCAAAATATGTAGACGTTATTCAAATTGTATGAAATTACGTACAAATAGTATTTTGAGGTCGCTGATTACGAATCTTCAGTCAAAATAAAAAAAACAAAATGGCGGATCCAATATGGCGGACAAAATTTTTATAAAGTGGTCAGATTTTTATGAAATTTGGTATGAAGAGTATTTCGAGTCTGCTGATTACGAATTCCTACTCAAAATTAAAAAACAAAATGGCAGATCCAATATGGCGGACAAAGTTCTTATAAAATGGCCAGAATTTTATGAAATTTTATTTAAATTAAACAAATCGGGGCAAACTGGGGCAACTTCTGAAACTTCAAAATTATAGAGAAAGATCTCAAGAATGCGACAAAACTTGTTAGAGAGTGGGATGTCGTGGGACTTTTAAGTAATGTAACTTTAAACATTGACCTTTACAACGCGAAGTTCTAAAAAACTTGTTTTGAATGGTACATTACTAAAATAATTAAGAAAATTGTTTGTCAATATGAAATAATGTTTAAAAATTCTAACTTTCGTTAGCAGGAACCATTTCAAACGATTCCAGGTCACTGTTAATACAAAAAACCCGTTTCACTATGTCCCGCGCCGAGGCCTTCGTGTGCCGGACGCTCACTTAACAATGGCTCCCAAGAGCCCCGCATTCAAGTTTGACGATTATAAATCGCTGTTTCTAAAACCTTAGATACCAACCTACATAACTAGACCCAAAAAGTCCCCAAATCAAAGATCGATTTTAGGGACTTCTGGCCACCTTTTCGGTATTTGGAACCACTGTGCGCCGATATTAGCGATCTGTCGTAGTAGTTTTGGATGGGAGTTGGTGGAGTGAAAGCATTGTCAGTTCTTTCACTTTTCTCCCTACTCTATTCTGACCTCAAGAGTCACTCTTAATATTACCAGTCCGTCATGTTGTTCACGTCTAGTAGTAACCTTAGCTTGAAGGAAAGATAGAGGATATAATAGGTTAAGGGGAGTTTGTCGAGTGAATGAGGATGAGGCGATGCAAGCTGTGTTGAAAAATCTTGTCCGGAAATACTAACAGTAGAAATTTGTTCCACAGTCGAGTTTTCCTGCCTCTAAGTGAATTTTTGGACCTTGAGTTTTGGGTCAATGAGTCAATTGAAGAGAAAATCGCGCCATCACCAATATCAATCTGCACTTACACGATTATCGAGGCGCAGCCCAGATGAATGAGTTAAATTCACTTTGGGGCTAAAAGAAGGACTTGTAGATTATGGCCTGGAAGGATGGCTGAAGGAGGATTTTCACTAAGATCCTCTGTGCATTGTTCAAAGAGCGATGTAGTTGCTATACTTGTTGGAAGTCTTCGCTCAGATTAAGCAGATGCACTGCCGAGTGACGTTCGCGGTAAAATATTAATTATCATTTTCTTTCTTCATCATGTTCTTTATCCAATGGAGTCCTATTCTAGCAACTCTTCTTCTAAGCAGCGACGGACAGTGACACAGAATTCGCGTGACCATCGATACATGTACAGGATTTCACGGCAGCCTAATTACATCTTAGCCTTCTTACCTTAGGGGCTTTAAAAAAGAAGAAAAAATACGGGAAATCATCTTGGTGACCATAAAGGGTGCATTTAAGGAGACCGGTTCAATTGCGTAGGTCAAGCAGCATTGAACGTGGTTTGTACTTAGTTGGGGGACCACTTGGTAAAACGACAGTCACGTTTGAAATGGTCAATTACGAATACATTCATATCTGCAACAGAGGCGTGCATACCTCGGGCGGGCGCATTTTAAGAGCAGGGGGGTGCATGCGAGTGTGGCAGGCGCATTTTTTCGCTATGCGGGCTACAATCTCATAGAAATGCTTATGTTGCATTTGCCACAAAAAATCCTGGGAATTTTTACTTGAAATTTTTCCCAGTCGATAACTGCTGAAACCAGTCTGTAGCAAAGTAATAAAAGTCGTTAGAAATTTAATTGTGGAGAGTTGTTTTTCTTAGAAGAATATAATCAGACGAAATTGTGTAATTTTTGTTCACGACACCTCTTCAGCATAGGGGACTCCACAACCCTCTTTTTTTACGTCCAACACTAGACCTAGTTCAGAGTTAAAACATTTTATACTCTCGACAATTCTATCACTGAGTGCAATATCAGTAGTAAGGAGCACAGCAAAAAAAACTGGCATCGCCAACACCATTTCATCGACTCCCATCTCAATAATGCCGTGAAAAATCGTAGATCTGGGCCATTGGACAAGAGCTGACTTCCTCGCTTTTTGTGCTTCCAGACGATGTTAAAAGAGTTTTTAAGGTATATCGCAAGTAAAAAGGAAAGAAGAAGGACTAAATTTTTGGGAAAAGAGGACTAAATTTTTGAGAAGGACGAAGAACGATTTAACTTTACGGAATCGAACCACGAACCTCTGGGATGGTAGTAAGGTATCTTAACTCCTAGATTACCGAGCCCCTGTTCTGTTTATTTGTTTGTGGATCGGTTTGAAGAAATTTATTTCTTTTTTACCTGCCTTTACGAGAGAAACTACCTTGATTTCTCTTTCCAACTCCGGAATGTAAGCTGTTGCTAAACCAGTAGCGCATATTTCCGAAAGCGTAAGTAGCGTTTCTCATACCGAATAACTCGGAATCGGATTCGCCGAATCTTTTGCCTGGGATTCGGAATCGGGATCCGTTTCTGAAATTCGCCGAATCCCGATTCCCCGATTGCTCGATATTAAAATAAATATTCTTGATTATAACAAAAATTAAAATTAGTTGTTACATCTGTTAGAAACTTTGGTAATTAAAAGTAACAACTTGGCTCAAAATTTCAAAATTTGAAAAAAAATAAATCTTGGTAAGTTCTGGGTGTTTGGATTTTATGTCATGGTGAAGAAAATTGTATTGACATTTTAGGATTCTCGATTGTTTTAGTTTCAGTTTAATTTTTCTAATTCAAAAATTGGTTTAAAAAAAATGCCATACAAGTACCTATAAATAATAATACCTTTTAAATTAAAGTACAAATTCTAAAATTAATATAACCTTAGCTATGGCAATTAAAAAATCTAAAGTTTGGAATTATTTTGCCGTGGAACCAGCAACTAGCAAATCAAAACAAGCAAAAGTAATTAGTCGATACATTTTTGTTATGTTTTTTTTATAATTTGATTGGCAAAAGTAGAATTATACAGGATGTTCCAAATCACCTGTGCGATAGAAAAAAAACACCTTTTTCACCGTAGTTAATTAATTTTTTTCCCCCAAAATTGGAAAGCTTGGACAATTTCCTATGAATAAGGTCTGGACAATTTTTATGCTACGGCCTTTACTTTTGAAGTTATAAGCACAAACTCTTTTTTCGCAGCCCACCCGGAACAAAAAATGTGCGCAATGAAATTGCGCATGAAAAGCGTTATAATTAATTTTTGCAATAAAACGTGTAATTAAAAAGATATCGGGAAAAAAGTACTTTTGAATTTACGTTTTTCGACATTTAAAGCGCTGTAATTCGTGAAATATTAGCGCTACGTAAAAAATGCTAATAACAAGAATTATAGATAATCGCGTGTTCTATAAGTATTACGAACGATTTTTTCATGTAGAATTAACCATTAACGAAATATAGTGCAAAAAGAGTAATATATGAAATTTGAAGCACTATATCTCCGTACATACAGACTTTACAAAAAAAAATTCTAAACAATAAAGTTAAATCACTTATTTATCTACAAAAAAGATTCTATCAATTTTTGTCGTAAAATGCATAGTTTCTGAGATATAGAATTAAACGTGTTTCCCTTCACTATACGTTTAGCATTTTGAATTTAAGCTCATAAAAATATTTAAAATCATTTGGTAAAAAAAATCGCGTGCGGTATTTTGCACGAATGCCTTTTTTTCAACCTATTTATGGGACTATTAATACAATATATATTTTTTGTAAATTAAAATTGTGAGTTTTTACTTGGAATCGGAATCGGCGGTTCTCAGTTTTAAGGATTCGGATTCGGCGAATCCAAAAAAGACCGGGTTTTGAGAAACCCTAACCGTAAGTGATATGATATCTAGGACCTATTCCACAAAGAAAAAAGGGTTTTAGTTCGAGAATTCTAAATCTTCCAGCACAAGACTGTTGCATCATCTTTGGTTTTTCTTTATTGATATTCAGACCTATCTCCTTTGCCACCTATTTAGGTCGACTTAAGCTTCTTTTGCTGCCAAAAGAAAATTGTTCAATAAATCATTTTTCACAAGTGTCAATTCAAATCTGTTTACGACAAAAACTGGTTGAGTTTCTTTTTAATAAGCTATCAAATCTGAAATGTTATTTTCGTGAACATTACCCAATTTGGCTACCTTCCACAAAGACTCTGCTCATCCCCTATTTCATTAAGTTACCAACCTAAGAATCTCTTGATACTTAAAAGCGTATTTTTCCCATTTAAGAAAACCTATCAAATTCAACTTAAACTCAAAAACTTTTTTTCTTAAAACAAACTTCCCTCATTGTGTCCTCTCTAAGTTAACCCTCACAATTCATAAAACTTCTCTCTACCAAAAAAAAAAAAGAAACGACACGTTCTCTTCTCCACCAACCAAGACTCAATGCAGAAGGAAAGAAAACCGCCACAAAATTCCACAATCCTGAAACCCATTAATTGTCACAAGTTTCCCCAGCAAACGAGAAGGAAGAGATCCTTAAAAAGTTGTTTTGTTGGGGATAAAGCAATTTGGTTAATTTTTATTCCAATTTGGAATTTTATTGTATCGCCACTTCCTTTTTTTCGTGGTTTTAGTCCTTGTCGAAGGATAATAGACTCGAAGCGCAATCAACAAGTTCATTTATTTTTCTCGAGTGGAACAAAAGAGTTGAGAAATTGAAAAGGGAAAGTCTTAACCGAAAATTGGAAAAGGACGAAAAGGAGGAAAAATGTGTGTTTGAGAGTACTGGCAATTTTCATTACGTTTATCCTTGATTCGATAAATATATATATATATGTATATGTTTCTATACACAAAAGAAAAGTAAATGGGGAGAAAGGAAGTTTGTATGGGGGTGATTTCGTCCTTTTCCTTACAATACGTTTTTTTTCTTTCTTGTACCAAAAGGAGGTTCAAGGATACCTGAAAATAAAACGATCTTTCCTTTAAAGAAAAAATTCAAAGGAAAAACATATTTTCTAAGGATATAAACATGAAAAACATTATCAAATACAATACACATATCGACGCATTTTAATTTCGTACAGAAAAAGGAAAGGCTTGTATCCTTTTTGACATAAAAGAGAAGTCGTTCCGGAATTTTGGATACAAAATTGCTTTTATTGATTTTGTTTTTTTTTATTTTTTTTTTTTTGAGCAGGAACAAATATGACGAAAGTATCTTCACAATTTCTTAAGTAGGCAGGAAGGACCTTGTTTCTGGTAGTCAATAACCAAAAATTTTTGGATATATTTATATATAAAAAAAATCCTTGTTCCGAAATTATATTAAAGTTCTCTTTGCCTATTCCCAACTTAAGAGTCGCGTCCAAAGCAACCGAGAATTTTTCCTTTCTCTTCCTTCTTGTCTTATAACACTGAAGAAGGGAAAAACTGGCAAGAAGTGAACTGGTAAAACAAAATTTTCCACAAGAACAAATTTTCTCTTGTTTTTCTTATTTTTTTTTTTTTATTTTAATATTTTTCCATCCATTTTTTTTTTTCATTGTTAAAAATTTGCAGTATTTAATGGAGCTTAAGGGAAACGTCTTCGTGATACTTTGGAGGTTATGCAAGTGACAGGAAGAATTTTTTTTTGTTCTTCGCTTCCTTGAGGGGGCGAAAAACTTTTCTCACATTTTCACGTTTCTCTTACATTTTTCTTACCTTTTCTACGTTACACGAAAAAACAAAAACAACAAGAAATTTTCGGGAAAAGTTTTTGCCGGAACGTAGGTTTCGTTTCTGCTGTGGCACGTTTATGACACTGCATTTGAAAGAAAATGCCTTAAGAAGGAAATTTCTAGTAACATGCGATAAAATCGAATGAGAAGCATGAAATTTTCTTTTTTTTTCGGGGGGTGGTGGTAGGAAGGGAAGATGGTTGGATACACATTCCCAAAAGTAAAAATTCATATAAAATTTATTAATTTACAACATTTTGATATGTTTTGTTTTTGATGGGTACAACAAAAAACAAAATTTTATTTGTATGGTGTTAGGTGAAAGGATAGAAGCCGGGGGGAAGAAGACTGGGCGATTCTGAGTAGGAACTGTGGTAGGATTAGGATCTCCTTTGCTGGGTCCTCGGGCACTGGGGTATCGAGGGCAATCAGGCTGCGGGCAAGCTTGTGACGGAGGAGTCTGTTACGCTTGCTTACGACCCTGAACCTTTCGATGACATCTCATGGTCCAACTCCAAGTCTCTGAAAGAGGACTAGGTTAAAGAAGTGAACCTAACCAATTGGGAATCGGTCATATGTTTTAGACAAGCTAAAAATCTAATAGACCCTTTGCCTTAGTCACTTTAAGCAGGGAAAACCTTAGGTTGTAGTTGAAATATCTGACTGGCCCATGTGGCACTGCGATACTACCTCTACAACCTAGGACTGTCTCGGGAGACAAAATGCCGATGGCTACAAGGGTATGCCCGCTTCCACTCCAGGCATGAAAATCTAAAAATGCACCCGCCAGAGGTATGTATGCCTCTGATACAGATGTAAATGTATTCGTAATCGACCATTCCAAACGCGAGTGTTGGTTTTACCAAGCGGTCCCCCAACTAAGTACAACGACGTCCAATGCTGCTTGACCTACGCAATCGAATGAGAACTGATTTACTGAGTATTCTAATGGCACCTTTTATGGTCACCAAGGTAATCACCCGTATTCTTCATTCTGTACAATTTTTTGAAAGGCATAATGTATCGTTTTTCGTTTGGACTATTCCGTTTGGACTATTTCGTTCGTGCCTGTACCGTTGCATTGAATTTTTACTCAGGCTTACCGTGCCTCTTTTACCAAGCGGTCCCCCAACTAAGTACAACGACGTTCAATGCTGCTTGACCTACGCCATCGAATGAGAACTGATTTACTGAGTATTCTAATGGCACCCTTTGTGGTCACCAAGGTAATCGCCCGTATTCTTCATTCTGTAAAATTTTTTATAAGGCATAATGTATCGTTTTTCGTTTGGACTATTTCGTTCGTGCCTTTAGCGTTACATTGAATTTTGACTCAGGCGTACCGTGCCTGTTTTACCAAGCGGTCCCCCAACTAAGTACAACGACGTCCAATACTGCTTGACCTACCCAATCGAATGAGAACTGATTTACTGAGTATTCTAATGGCACCTTTTATGGTCACAAAGGTTAATCGCCCGTATTCTTCATTCTGTACAATTTTTTAAAAGGCATAATTTTTTTTTATGTGTCTATGTATGTTGCATTGAATTTTTACTCAGGCGTACCTAAGTTTTATTTTTACTCAGGCGTACCCTGCCTGTTTCGGGTGCCATGCAGGCGTTTTGACCTTTCAAGCCAAGAACAGACGAGTCTTATTCTCCTTCCGCTGTGGGTCTTCTCCTTTCCGCTGTGGGTTTTCCAGCATCCATTCGGAGTTAACAGTTTCACCACTTAAAGATCCTCGTAGGAGATTGAGAGTGAGCGGTCGGAGGCGTCATATCCGAGGATCCGCCATCAGGTTGCACGTCACTACTCCCCATAAGACACCTAAAGGTAAGCTCAAAATGCCATTTCGATCAAATGACATATACCCGGCACTTAAAGCAGCAGGCGATAGTGCAAATCTTTTATTTGAAGTCGGTTTGAGTCTATACCGATGACATCTGGTTGGACGATCATGCAAACGATCGCAGGCTACCTTAAACCGTTCTTATATTATCTCAATACTTAAATTGGGAAGCATTTTTCTTTTTGGTAATGACATAGAGAAAAAATGAATTCTATTAATATGACAATGAATAGTGTCGCAAAATGTACGTGCTTTTTACCAATTGTCAATTACATAGTAATTAAAAGTATCGCAATGTAAAAGTAATCAATATTGTACTAGAAAAGTACCCCTTATACCTGGCAAGCTATATAATACAGAATCGAATACAGATCCTACCACTCCCTACTGAGCAGCTTACCCACTGGGTATCTTGTGTTTGTAAACGACAGTGTATGTGTGCGGTTAAGAGATTTCCTTCAAACTTCAACAAGTTACCCCAACTTTCGGTGATTTACATATATTGTAAAAGTTATCCTTTTCTTACCCTCTTGAGTAAACCATATCCCTTTCCTGAAAAATTTCTCGTTATTCAGGGATATTTGTAAGTCACAACTTTTTGGCATACACAAACACACCGAAACCTATAAGTATACCCAAACCAAAACTTTTTTTTTTACCTCAAAAACTTTCTTTAAAAACTTTTTAGTGAAACTAAATAACTTATACCAATTTTTCCCCCATTAAATTTAACCCTGTACTTCCTTCATACCCGTGTAATAAAGAGGCGATTGAATAAAGTTGTACACAAAAATTTCTAATCCTTCTTCAACAAAAGACCATACTCTTAAGAAAGCACGAAAAAAAAATACAAGTTTTGCCCTTGGAGGAAAGTTGTTAAAACACCTTACCTTAACAAATTCAACTGCGCGGTAAGTTTCTTAATCAGAACAGGTAAAAGGAGGATAACGTGAAGAGATATTGTAGAGAGAGAGAGAGAATGGGGGTGGATTTGCTATTAAAATTCATGAAATCGATTAGGCGATTCCTTTACCATTTTGCCTCCCCTTATGTCACGGAATACACACCTACAGGTAAACGTGTCCTTTATTTAAATTTCGTAGAGTAACTATGGAAATTCAAGTCTCGAAGTGAGAGATTTCAGGTCAAAATTGTAAATTAATGATGGGGCGGAAAGCACTTCACTTGAGGTTCGTTGGACGCTTGATTGGGGGTGTGTGATCACGTTGTTATACTTGTATTATTTGGATAATGTTATACATCTAGTTATATTAAACATGCATACATATGTATATTTTGAATTGAAATTATGTTGAATCCAATCAGTGTTACGATCGTCAATTAAAATTTTATGGATATCACACGCGATATTTTGGGCTACCTTGTCTCTCTCCCATGTTCTATGATAGCACAGGCAATCGGAATTTTATTGAGGTGATGTTTTATGATGTTATAAAAAGCAGGAAATTAAACTAAATTGAATTAAAGGTGGTAGTTTTAATTGTTTTTAGCTGTTCAATGCACGAAATTATTGAATTAACGTAACAACTCGGGCCAAATATAAAAGTAGAATCGATTGTTCTCTGCGAAAGATATAATCTTTTAATGGTGGTTACTAGTAGAGCTCTGCACAAGAACGAAATGTAGTGAAGTTCAAAGAAATTTGCTCAAAAATTCCTTTTTAAATAGTTGTGATGTTGGTTCAAATTAAGCAACTCCTTTATTAACACCAATTAACTCCAAAACAAGTCCTCTATTAATTCCAAAATAACTCTTCTCTTAACTCCAAATTACTATTCTAATAACACCACAACAACTCCTCCGGGTGTTAGTGGCGCTGTTGGTTCATATTAATCGACTCCTCTATTAACTCCAATTAACTCCAAAACAAGCTCTCTATTAACCGCAAAACAATTCTTCTGTGAGTTCCAAACTTACTTTTCTAATAACTCCAAAACAACTCCTTTAAGCGTTGGTGGTGATGTTGGTCCAAATTAGAGAACTCCTATATTAACTCCAATAAACTGCAAACACTATTAACTCCAAAAAAACTTTAGTATTAACTCCAAAATTACTGTTATAGCAACACGGAAACAACTCCTCGGGGTGTTAGTGATGATTTTGGACCAAATTTCTCTATTAACTCCAAAACAGTTCTTGTGTGAACTCCAAAATAATTCTTCTGCTAACTCCAAAATTACTTTTCTAATAACTCCGGAATAACTCTTCTATGCATTGGTGTTTACGTTGATCCAAATTAACCAACTCCTCTATTAACTCCAATTAACTCCAAACGAAGTCCTCTATTAGCTCCAAAATAATTCTTCGGTTAACTCAAAAATTACTATTCTAATAACACCACAGCAACTCCTCCGGGTGTTAGTGGCGCTGTTGGTTCAAATTAAATGACTTCTCTTTTGACTCCAATTAACTCCAAAACAAGCTCTCTATTAACCGCAAAATAATTCTTCTGTTAACTCCAAACTTACTTTTCTAATAACTCCAAAACAACTCCTCTAAGCGTTGGTGGTGATGTTGGTCCAAATTAAAGAACTCCTCTATTAACTCCAATAAACTCCAAACACTGAAACAAACTAACTTCAATTAACTCCAAAAAAACTCTAATATTAAATCCAAAATAACTATAGTAACACGAAAACAACTCCTCGGGTTGTTAGTGGTGAGTTTGGCTCTAATTCGTCTATTAACTCCAAAACGATTCTTGTATGAACTCTAAAATAATTCTTCTACTAACTCCAAAATTACTTTTCTAATAACTCCGAAATAACTCTTCTATGCATTGGTGTTTACGTTGATCCAAATTAACCAACTCCTCTATTAACTCCAATTAACTCCAAAACAATTCCTCTATTAACTCCAAAATAACTCTTCTATTAACTCCGAATTTATTTTCTAATAACCCCGAAACATCTCCTCCGGGTGTTAGTGCTGATATTAGCAAAAGTTATACGACTCTTCTATATTAACTCCAATTAACTCCAAAACAATTCCTCTATTAACTCCACAATAACACCTCTATTAACTCCAAAACAATTCTTACGTTAGTATTAGTGTTAATTTAGCGAGCCAAGGAGTTAATAGAGAAATTATTTTGGAGTTAATTGAAGTTAGTTTCTTGCAGCATCTAGAGCAACACCAACAAAAGAGATAACACTCAGGTATTTTCTCATGACCTTAAAAGAAGAACACATCGAACAAGCTTGATTACACAATATCGTGAAATTTTTGAAATGGTTACGCAACTAATCCAAAATATATGACCCAGAACGCCTTCTGCTATACTACTGATATCTAGTTTTCTTGTCCAATGGCTTTTTTGGTGCCCTTAGCTACAAAGGTGACAAGATTTCCTGCCAATTTTTACGTGCACCATTTTATTGAATGAAACTTGGATGATTCGTTGAAACTCTCACTTTTTTCAAAATTATTTTTTCCCTTCTAAACCAGTACTTATCCTTCGTTCATGAGGGATTTTAGTATTTAAAACTCGCTCAACATTCTTAATCACATTATCGATATTATCAATCCATACAACACATCTCCTGTCAATCTCAGTATATATCCACTAATCCTAACCCAAACTTATTCGTTCAACATTACATTATCATTTAGGCCTTTAGGAGATTTCCCTTCATCAATCATGAATATATGTTGTTCACGCAAATTTGTGATTATGTTTATATGTATATTTTTAATGCCTCTAGAATCAAAGGATAATAATTAGTTTAATCCTTTTGAAAATCGGTCTCTAACTTGTTTATACTATCATCTCTCTCTCATTATGCCTATGCTAATATAATATAGAGTAGATATTTATTCTGAAGCTAAGACGTGCTATTTGAAAATTTTGCTGAAGGATACTGCCGCCGTGTGTCCTAAGGTAAATTATATATCTTTTGAAAAGGAATTTCGGAGATTGTGTCTGGTATTAAGAAAATTCATTCTGTAATATTCTGTATAAATGTTAAGCAACTTGAATTTATGTTTTTGATTTTCTCAAAGGAAATAATAATTAAATTTCGATTTTGTTAGTAAAGAATGAATTGAAGATAATTTCTTTGTATTTTTAAAAAAATCTACTTACTTTATTCAACGACTCTACGACCAGGATCCAGTCCTAGCCTCATGGAACTGTTCTTTTCAATTGTCCCGAAACTGAGCCGATGTCATCCAATTTGGCATCGCTAAGCTCCGGGGGTTCTGATCTACGCCATTCTTCTAGCAGAGGATCGATCTTGCTCGCTGTTGTCACCCATAGATCTAACCGCGGAGAACTTTCCGAGCAGGCTCCTTTTCGCTCATACGGGAAGCCCACCGAGCCTTATTTTCTTCACAACATCTATGTCGCAATAGCGCTCGACCAAAGTCTTTTACAGCAGCAATTTTGAGTTTGAAGAGCCTTGGCAGACTATAGTAGGCGTTGTAGCTTTAAGCAGACGTGCGCGTATTTCTGGCTCCATGCAATTATCGGCTTCTACTATTGACCCAAGGGAGGTAAAGAATTTGACTACTTCAAACTCATGTTCCTCTACCTTGGTTGTGAGATCAATTTTAGGTGTTCTTGCAGACTAGAGCATCACGAGACTGAGACAAGGCGAGATTTGTAAGACTCTCGTCTCGACCTCGATAAGTCTCGACCATTTCGAGTCTCGTCTCGACTCTCGGCGGATCTTGCCCATCCTAATCTCGTCTCGTCTCGTCTCGTCTCGTCTCGTCTCGTCTCGTCTCGTCTCGTCTCGTCTCGTCTCGTCTCGTCTCGTCTCGTCCTGTCTCGTCTCGTCTCGTCTCGTCTCTCGGGGCGAATATAAATTTATGGGCCCATCAAGGTTCTTATACTTATAGACTCAACCTATACGTAACCGCCGAGAGAAAACATGAGGCAAAAATGTGTTTATATGTGCATGAGTACCACATCCCAGCTTTGAAGAAAACGGCGCGTGCGCGCTTCATCAGATACGTTATTTTACCAGACTTGTTTGCTATTATTTTACCGACGAGATCTCGAGCGAATAATCTCGTCTCGACGAGAATATGTTTATCGAGACCGAACTTTACTCTCGTCTCGTTTCTCGAGTCGAGACCAAGTCGAGACTCTCGAGTTTGTCGAGATCTCGTGATGCTCTATTGCAGACGATGCCACCATATACTTTTTTTTGCTTTCGTTGATGTACAGTCCCAGTTTTTGTACCTCGCGCTCAATCTGGGTGACAGCTTCTTGTACAGCTCTTGATGTTCTTCCAATAATGTCAATGTCGTTTGCGTAAGTCAGTAATTCACAGTGTAGCTATTTTGATTCGTGCCTGATTGCGGATACAAAGCTTTTCTGTATAGTAGAGGGAAATTGTCATATGATAGTGATGTAGTTGGGAAGTCGGATTTTTTTGTTTTTTTTTACATATGTTAACATAAAGCGAAAAAGAAAATTTCTGCAAAATCGGTCCTGTGCTGCACGAGAAAATTGCATAAATGTCCATTTTTGATGCATTTTGAGGTCATTGCTGCACTATTTTTCTAATTTCTCCAGTTCTGTTGGTCGTAGAAAAATAAAAAAAATTGGAAAATACTTGTGAATGAATAGACTATCGAACTGATTCGGTATAAATAGTTTAAAAATGAATCCTAACCTCAAAAAACCAAAATGTATGAAATTTTATTTTATTTTACTAAAAATGCAATAAATAACGGGAAAAAGGTCGGATTTTGATAAAAATTGGAGCAAATATGTACTTTGATGCTATAATTACGTGGTTAAAATTTCAAAAAAAATTTCGATTTTTAAGGCAACAATTGGCACTTTTCGAAAAAATTTAAAATTGCCGCCATTGCCAAATCATCGTACGGTAAAATATTTTTTTAAATTGTAGATTTTTTATGTACTTTCTTGTGAGCATACGCAATACTTCGTTACTTTATTTAAAATGTCTATTTTAGGACTTTAAAAATACTAAAAAATTTAAATTTTCAATTTTTTGCCTTTTGCCAACCCAACTATGAAAAAAGGGCAAAAAATTGAAAAATTGAAATTTGAAAAATTGAAAAATTGAAATTTTTTATTTTTTTCAAAGTCCTAAAATGGGTATTATAAATCAAGTAACGAAGTATTGCGTATGCTCACAAGAAAGTACATAAAAAAACCTTCAATTTAAAAAAAACATTTTACCGTACGATGATTTGGCATAAAATGGCGGCAATTTTAAATTTTTTCGAAAAGTGCCAATTGTTGCCGGGTACCCGAAATACATTAATAATCCTCTTCACGCCCTCCAAACAAACCTTCTACACTTAAATTCTATTACCAAAATCCAATTATCCTGTGGAGACGTATATGTACATACATTCATGATCCATCTATATTACATTAGTACTTCATAAATAAAAAAAAACAACAAAAGAAAATTCTTATAAAAATTTAACAAAATTTTCTTTTTTCAGCACTTGACGAGGGTGTAATTATCCAAGGTGGGTAGGTAGGTACTTGCATATCTACAAGTCTCAGTCGTAGTTTCGCTTTTAGCCAAAGAATGATAGTCTTAGAAAATGTTTTGCACGCGATAATAATTTTATGCTAAAAAAAAAAGATTGGAATCGCAACCGCCCAATCAAGACCAAGATGAAATGTGGTTCGCCATAAAAATTTTCTGGGCCCCCGTAACGAATACCAAATAACCGCACTTAACTGATTAGTGTTAAACTTCTTGTGGTATATTTCGCAATTTACTAAGATTAAATCACTGATATTCAATGCATTAAAAGGCATTAATATTCACGCCACCAACTGAGCAAAACCTCAATACTAAACACGTTCGATATAGTCAGGGTACGTAACAAGATTCGATTCGGTTACGTTCTCGGTAACGAACTAACTTTAGCCACAAAAATGAAACTGAAAATAGAGCCTGTAGGTCTCAAATTGGGTTGAAGTTGTTGGCCCGTGTTTTGCCCGAATGTCAAATGGTTATCAGACACGTGACAGAGTGCCTTAATTGTGGACTTTACTAGGAAACTACCTTCGAAGGTGGCTATATATTTTGTTCTGGACGTGCCCCACGATGGGGTATCGTCTCCTCCATGCCATATACTCTGTTAAACCTTTGCGGTCTGAATGCCGGTTAAACGTAAAGTCAAGCAGGCAGACAGCAATAATGATGACAGTGATGATTGCTTAATTGACTTCCAGATGGAAGATAGGGGAGGACTCTGCGCTATGTGCCGTATATTGAATCATTAGTGACAGTCTTGACAGGATGCCATTGTCTCTGTCGAGCCGGTCTGTAGGCACGGCTGTTGTCACTGTGAAAGCATATAACAGTCGACAGTAAAATTCAGTAATTCACTGTGCCACTTCAGCTCTCAAGGATTTTCCCTTTAGAGCTTGAATTCCCTTCCTTATGCTGCTCTGCTGTTGATGTCGTTGCTTTAGCTGCTGTTGCTGCTGCTGCTACTGCTGTTGTTGTCCCCATTCACGGAAACATGGTACTAGCTCTCTACAGCATATACACACCTTCTTCCTCCTCAACATAGAACGGCATTTAACATTTTATGTAAACCCAAGCATTGCCAGGGCAATCAAATTACAACAATTTGTTGATTAATTCTGTTCCTCGCGCTTTCGTTCATGTTATATCCCGCCCAACCCTCCCGCGCCAACTCTTAAAAAAAACACACGGCACAACACCACTCACTCAGAATGGAGGAGTCCTTGACGATGATGATGATGATGATGATGGCTGGTAGTATGGCCCCATAATTGATTTCCCTTTTATTTGTTGCTCCACTTTTCGCCATTAAGTTCCTTTTGTAAACACTTAATTAGGTAGTCATCGTCTGCATATTATAGTGTGTGTTAAGTGATCCTTGCTTTACTTTGTAGCCATCCAAAAAAAATAAAAATAAAATTAAAATTACTCAACAGATAAACGAGAGATTTCCAAATCAAATTTACAAGGATTTTGTGCTTGAAGATAATTGTAATACTTTGAATTTGATTTTTACATTAATTAAGAAGAAAATTTAGATATTGATGTACTTGTGTATCTACCTGTGTGAGAGTCCTTGATATGCATGACTTTTTCATGAAGTATGATTTAAAAGGCACTTGAGTACAGGCACTTTACTTTGTGAATTATTTTAAATTAATTTTTTTACTGTAGAATACCAAATAAAGCATCGATGACAAATTCATCAATTTGCTCTAATATAAATATTAATAAATTTTTGTATCGTCATTCGCCTTATATTATTAAATTAATATTTCGAAACACATGACTAACATTTCAATGTGATTATAGATGATCTTATAAACTAATCATGAAATTAACGTTCTCCTTGGTATCTTCTTCGATGACTCTACAGCTCAATTCTAAACCCTTTAGAATTGAGCTGTAGAGTCATCGAAGAAGATACCAAGGAGAACGTTTATTTCATGATTAGTTTATAAGATCATCTATAATCACATTCTTCAGATTCATCCCCCAAACATGCTTGAGCTGTTTCATCACCGCATACTGGACCCACCAGACTCCATCTTTTTTTATATGAAAGGCTAAGCTTAGGTTTTACTCATTATAATACCAGTCCGGCAATGTCTTGTAATAAGCTTAGCTCGAAGATGGAAAAAGGATATGATAGGTTAAGAGTAGTCTGGAGAATTCACGAGGAGGAGACAGTAGGCCCCGCGTTTGAACTCTCCCTTGGGTTAAACTTACTACCAGGCTTTGAACCATAACCTTATCGACATGATAGTATGACAGTTCAAAAAGTATCTAACTATATGATGATAGTTCCTCATTTTTCATGATTGTCTTCGATGACTCAGATCTCTGAATTGATATACATACCCGTTCCAAATAAGAGTCCCCAAGTAGTGCTATGCTTTCTCAATCTTCTTTTCACTTTTGACTGAATCACAAACTTGATTTTGTCCCCATTATTTTATAGTCCTTTATGACTAGCCACATTTGCATTCGCATCGATATTATCCTTACGAATTACTGCTCTATACAAATATTAAATAGCATGGGTGTAAGCCCATCGCCCTACTTTAAACCTTGGTCATCAGGGAAAGGCTGTGTCCTTAAACGTGAAATAACAATTCACTTAATCAACCATAAAAGAAGTAATAGAAGCCATTAAGTAGGGCCTGTCAATGACAGAATGGTTGCCAAGCTCAACCGACGCAGTACCTACAATAGTTGTATATTTCCGTATAAAGAATCGTTTTTATTATAGGGAATTAAATTATGGGCGATTTTTTCTTTTATAAAAAAAATTTGTATTTCTATTGTGCCCTTCAAAAATTAAATTAATGAGGAAGAGATATTCTATTAAGTTAAATCTTTTGGAAGTGGGGACATCTTTTTGATTTCATTCGTGGATTTTTTAATGAAAACATATTTTTCTATTTTATCTTATTATTATAATTATGCTTCTTTACCGTCTCTAACGAGCTCTGTTCTGAGATTTTTTTTGGGTTCAATATAAGAAATTGTATAAAAGTTTGTTAAGACTAGGAAGCCGAAATTGGCCCCCTTTTCGAAGCTATATGTAATTATCATAAAAATGCATTTAATCAACCATAAAAGAAGTAATAAAAGCCATTAAGTAGGCAATTACCAGGCTTTACATTGACAGATTGGTTCCCATGCTCAACCGACCCAGTACCTATTTGATTTACTAACAGTGAAATAGGTGTAAATTGCGGCCGCTGTTTTAACTTTATTCCCCTACTATACAAATTGCTCATGATTTAGCTCTACAAACAAGAAAACTTCGCAATTTAGAACTCCATTCTTTTTTTTTAAAAAAAGAAAAAAGAAAACCGGATATCCGGATATATATTGCTCTTCATCACAATATATATATAAATAACCGTCTTAAATATAAATATTTTATTAGGATCTATTCTAGACATAACAGACAACAACAGCAACAAAAAAAACGACAGGATGTATCCCAAAAAGAAAAAGCCCACGAATCCTTAGTTCTCGTCCTTTCCATTCTCTGTTATATCTCTCTGAAACATCTACATACGTGATACAAAAAAAAATATATTATTACATATATCTGGAGATCCTGGAAAGACGGGGGAGCAAAAAAAAAGGAAACATTTTTTTTTCCTTCTTCACATATCAAACAATTTGCTTCAAGCTAGCGGAAAATAAGGCAGAAAACACACCGTTTAGTTGTCTGCTCGCATCACACAATATGATAGGGCCCGTCAACGTCAATTTGTATCCCCTCGATTCACATTTTGATCAATATAATATTAAGTAAGATGAGGAGTATTGTATATCTATTCTTATACCGGGCAACAAAAAAAACAGGATATTATACTAAGACAATTTATATCCAATAAACAACAACAACGATGAAGAATACAATAACAACAGCAAAAAAAATCGGTTACATTTATACAAACATAAAAAAAAGACAAGCATCAGTTGTGAATTGTTGATGCTGAAAAAAAAGAAGAAGCATATAAAATAAAATATTGTCGGCTTAAACACATATATATACATATATATCCAATGAAGGATAAAACCTTTTTTTTCCTATTTTTTTTATATATGTTGAATGTATGTATTTAGATATATATACATATGTGAGAGAAATGTCCTATACACAAAGCCCCGATGATAACAACAACAGCATAAAAAGTCACTACCATTCATCATCATTCGGGTGGGGGTGAGGGGTGTCTAAGAAGATCAAATCATTTCATCGCAACAATAGTCTCACTTACCTGTGAAAAAGGGAATAAAAGGACACGTTCACATTTGACATATCCCCCGGGAAACATTCTTATAAAGGACCAAAAAAAAAGAAATAAATAAAAAGCTTTTCAAAATAATACTCCTCCCGCTCTGCTCGAACTACTCTTCTCCTCCTCTACCATTTATACGTTGCAAACAGAGTATAAAAAGCAACAGCAGAAGCAGAGAGTCAATAGACAGGACCTAAGAAGAGGAGAACAGAATCTTCAAAACGCAAAAGCAAAAAAAAAAAAATAAAAAAAAAAAAAAAAAACCTAAAAAAAACTTGAGAAACGAACGACAACGAGAAGTGAATCCTCCTTAAATATCCTGGATGTTTGCGTACCTATATGTTCTCAATAGCATTGTGCTAGAGGTTAGCCAACAAGGAAGGGGATCCGATAGGAACCGGAAAACGGGAAGGTAGAGAGACATTCATGAAATTGAACATAGCGTTTTTCTTTTTTTAAAAGTTATGAATGAATGGGGGATGTTTTATACTGCTATTCCTGAACACCCTCGATCAAGTACCGCGTCCCACCCTCCCACAAAATCCTCCTTCCTACACCATGAAAATACAGAAAACCTCCTTTAGCTATTACCATCAACGTTACATTCAACTTTAGTCCTGTCACTATTGATCATGAGTTTCCGTTTTTCTTCTTGTATCCTTTCTTCATAGACGTATACCAAGAAAAGCAGCCATGGAATATGTTCCAGGATGATGATATGCAGGAAATTTGAAAAGTGAATTTTCCCTAAGGATACATTATAGATATCCGAGTAGAAGCTTCTATAACGTTAGTGTGTTACACAAGGACCGTCTGTCCGATGCCATGTTATATATTGAACGTAGACCGTCTAACAGAAGACAACCGATCCATATAGTCTTGTTGATGGCTGAAGCTTATAGCACGAATCAAGAAATTGTCAGCTTTCAAGAACAGCCATACCTCTCATCGTTTTATTCCACTTACACCGAAGTTTACCTGCTATCTTAGAAAGCACAAAAAATATGTCCTTACAACAACAAGAAAAAAAACGAAGAACTTTCCTATCACAATGAAATCTCTCACATTAATCTCCTTTCTACTATGATGTACATAAATTTTTTTTTTGGTCTCTCTCTTGTGCTTGAGCATCGTCCTTACGAAAAATATATTTTTTAAGATATTTATTATGCAGGATCATTTGACACTGACAAGAAAAGAACACGAACGAAGAAGGACTAGGAAATATGCCTTCAAGGAAGGATCTTCCCGATTTTGACATGGTTTTCCTCCTAAAAATGCCATTTTTCGGATACACACCCCCCCAGCCTTTCGGGAGAAGTATCATAGCACAAGGAGCGCAAAGAAATGAATGACATGAAACTCTAAGGACATTTTGATGATAAAGGTATAACTAAGGGAATGACTTGGATTGTTACAACTTTTATCTGCTTCCCATTCCCAACCGTCCATCTACCTGCTGCTTCTCCTTCACTTTCCGGATCGTTTTCTTTCTTTATGCTCTTGATCGAGGGTTGAGGGGGCGGGGGTGTAGAGGTAAATTGGCCCTTGAGTTATTTACGGTGTGGAAATCAATTTTTTATTAATCTGCCGTGACAACCGACGATTTTCAGATCAATAACAAGAATATTAAGTACTGAGCCACTTTTTTTTTGAACATAGAAGAAAATGCTGGAAATATATATGTATAGGGAATAAACGAGTCGAAAGGACGATGTGAATGATGGAGACGAACATTTTGTATCGAAATTTCTTTTTCCTTTCAAAAAGATTTTGTCTTTCGTTTTTTTTTCCTTTTTTTTGTCATCGGTGAACGAACTTTAAAGGACCCCCGATGATGATGGGATGAAAAGTTAATATTTCATGAAATCTCTCGTATTTATAGAACTGAATTGTTGAGAAATGTTTCATTGTATTTATACAGACGAAGATGGAATATGCTGAAGAAAAGTCTGCTTATTTTTTTTATTTTTTTTTTATTTTTTTTTACTTTTTTTTATTGTTCATAAAAAGAGAGGAAAATTCTAAGTAGTAAAAAAGTTTCTACATTATAAATACCCTCCAAAAAAATATACAACAACATCTCCAACAAAAAAATAAGAAGAAAAATTCTGTTTTTTTTTTGTTCATTCTTTCTAATAATATGCTAAGTATAGAATCGTGTTCATTATAGGGAATTAAATGATGGGCGATTTTTCCTTTTTTTAAAAATAAAAATTTGAATTTCTATTGTGGCCCTTGAAAAATTATATTAATGGTGAAGAGAAATTCTATTAAGTTAAATCTTTTGGAAGTGGGGGCATCTTTTTGATTTGATTCGTGGAATTTTTAATGAAAACATATTTTTCAATTTTATCTTATTATTATAATTATGGTTTTTTAACGTACTTGGACGCATTGGTCTCTAACGAGCTTTGTTTTGGGGTATTCCTTTGATTTCAGTACTAGAAATAGTCGTAGAAAAAGTAGTTGACAATACGTTGTCAGAATTGACTTCTTTTCATACCAATATGTAATTATTATAAAATTTATTTTATTAACTACTAACAAAAAATCCGCGTGCGTTGCAACGCCCTTAAATAAAAAAAGTTTATGTGTATACTGTCCACGGTAGGAAGAAAGTGAAAGAAACAACAAATCTGTCAAAAATGATTTTGGATACCTTTTATATAGTTAATTTCTATCGACAGCTGTCATTAGTCAAAATCGGTTTTTGATATGATATTCGTATTCAGCGGTATCGAAAACCTAAGGATACCAAGTTTCACCTTGAACCGATGGAAATCAAGTGCCCAACGCTTGGTTGAATCTAAAAAAAATGAAAACCCATGTTTCCATACAATTCCATTTAAAATTGAACCTGCGTGGGGGCGGGCTATCATTTTATTTTTCTCTTTTCGGTTAGCCGTTGCACTGCCCCCATCTCACTTAGTGTTCGTTCCGAACACAGCTTCCGTCCCGTTCTTACCGATCGAAATTTTTGCATGCGATAGATGGCATTGTTTAATCTCGTGATGGCAGTGGAGGGTTCTTCCCTTTTCTTTGTAATTTTGGCGATTAACCTTTAATTAGTCGAAGATTTTATAGGTACACTCGATCGCGTGGCAAACTTCATGACAATAGGGGAAATGACCAAGATACACTATGTTCAATGTTCTTCCATTTGGAGCTAGGATGTGAAGATTCTGATTTCCCAACTCTTGAACAACCTACATACAGCTGACAGGGAAATGACACTTATTTGCTAAAATTCGTCCGCCATATTGGCACCGAAATTTTAAATTTACTAGTTTTGATCATAAATTCGTTATTTTCTACCTTAAAAACCCCCAGATACCAATTTTGATTTTAATCGGAATACAATTGGCAAACTAATCGGCCATATTGGTGCGGCCATTTTTAATTTATGAGTTTTAATCATAAATTCGTTATTTGCAACCTTAAAAACCCCTAGATATCCACTTTTATTGGAATCGGAAAACAATTGGAAAATTTCGTCCGCGGACATTTTGAATTTATAAGTTTTAATCATAAATTCGTTATTTGCTACCATAAAAAATCCGGGATACCGATTTTCATTGTAATCGGAACACAATTGGCAAATTTGGGTGGCCATTTTGAATTTCGGTCATATTTCGGCGGCCATTTTGAATTTATAAGTTCTGATTAAACATTCTTTATTTACTACCTCAAAAAACCCCAGATACCGATTTTCATTGGAATCGGAACAGAATTGACAAATTCGTCGAATTTATAAATTTTGACTACAAATTCGTTATTAGCGATTTTAAAAACCCCTAGATACCCAATTTCGTTGAAATCGGAACACAATTTGCAAATTCACGTTTGAGTAGCCATTTTGAATTTCGGTCATTTCTCAGCGGCCATTCTGAATTTCGAAAATCGGCCTTCGAGGTGTTTCATGGGAGACCCCCACGGGCCTTCGTGCAAAATTTCGAAGCTCTGCGATGACTGGTGCGGCCGCTATAGCGCACACATACATACATACATGCATACATACGTACATACATACATACAGAAACTTTCTTTTATTAATATAGATAAAACAGGTAATAAAAGATCATTAAGGAAGCAATTATCACGCCTTTTAATGACCTTAATAATCATAGTCTCAACCGTCTTTATGACGAATTCGTTCCCAGGCTCAACTGACACAATACCCACTTAAGTTTTGCGATAACACCAGGCCAGGCTTTATTCGCTGACACCATCTAGATGTTTTTCTTATTCCTATCACCATATCTTTATCGCAGAAGCACTCATAGTGAAACCCTGGAATCATCCAATCTCACATACAGGGGCAACAAACCCTTCTGAGTAGTAGGAGTGCTTTTTGGTAAGCACCCAAGTCGCGGAAACATATTTATGAATTTTGGTTAAACCACCGTCGTATATGGCAGCAGTTTGGACTTCATTGAGCCTTACCAGCTTGGCTTCGACAGCTTGCCCGATTAAGGAGCCCGACTTCCAATCCAGAGTTTTATGGTTCGATTCCATGCTTGTTAGCTGGCTCGACAATGCAAGTATAGGAAAAGAATTCCTGCTGAAGTGGTTTGGTTTACTTCCATGTCGCATCCACTAAATACAACCACAACTACAACTTGCGATTCCTTGAATACTTTGTCAATTTCAGATGTGGAACATTTTGGGGCTAGGTGTGCCATAGGAGTATCGGGCTAAGTGCAATTGAGGTAAACCGAGATCTTAGTAGGTCGATATAGAATTTATTACGTGTTTTCACATTAACCTTTTAAATAGAAGAAGGGCAGGACAATTTTTCTCAATGGAAAGTACAAAGGACTAAAAGTTTTTTCTGGCAGAGGCTGCATGAAAGTATTGCGTTCTCTACCATCGGGGGTATTTGTAAGTAAAAGCAAAAATAACCACCTCTATTTTCTTTCAAATTGATTTTCCATAACAAACCAACTAACAAACAAAAAACGCCAATTACAAACCCAAAAAAAAAATCCGTTTGTTAACTTGAGCACGTAGAAAAGTTAATCAGCCTTGAAAATTTGTATGCTTTAGTTTTGTGGGAAACAACAAACGCCGCCCGAAAAAAAAACGCAATGTTTAAAGTTTATCCAACGAACTTCGTTAAAAACACACGCCCAGAATTTGAAATTCTCCTAGAAAAATATTTGCATTTATAAAAGCGAACTGCAAATTAATCCCCGAAACAAGCTGCAAAATTTTACAAGCGGAGAAGCACGCACACACACTTGTTCAACATACTCGCTACATACACACACAAATTACATGTGGACATAGTATCCTTTTCGTATCGACAAAGTCCTTATATGTAAAAAATATTTTCAACAAATTTTCCTCGTTTTGTTGGCTTGGTGCTTTTTCCACACTAAAGTTAGGCCATACTTGCTCAATGGCTTACTGGATGGTTTCGTGGGGCAGAATTGGAGAGGAGAAGAAGGTGAATTACAGAAGGGAAAAGAACTTTGATAGGCTAAAAATACAGCAGCAACAACAGCAGTAGAAATGTTGTTCTTACGTTCCAGGATAAATAACTAAAAAAAAGGATAAAGTGAAAAAAACAAGTTCAGGACATAAAACCGAGTCAATTGTTCGTTGCCTTTTAACTGTCAGCTGTTTGTACCATCGTTGGTCGTCTGTGTTCCGTCCACCTCCGCACAAGCTCTGGGTTTATTACAACGGTGGACGAGTCGGTCCTATCATCCGTGCCAGTCCCAGTAGTGGCATGGGGCGCCACGGGGTGAGTAAGTAAACAAAGAGCGATTACGATTATAAAGATACTGCAAAGGGATTTCGCCTTATGAAATGGAGTCCTTGCTTCTGACCGTGGTAATGTAACCTCCCGTTCCTCGCTATCATCCTGAAAATTAGTGCTCCTGCACCGAGGCCAAGTGCTAGACAACGAATCTCAAGCGGCAGCTGGAGCCACATGATGGAGCTTCAGCTCCTGTATATTGTAGTCCTTCGAAATTGATGCCACTGGCTGCCCCGTCGACGTCGTCGTACCTTTCACGGTAGTCTAGGGATGTGTCAAAAAGCTTTCAGTTGTAATGAACGCTTTTCGATAGACCAAAGCAACACTCGGGGGGAGGATAGTAAAGAAAAGTAATGGCACCAAGGGACTAGGGGTAATATGGTATATATTTATACCGTCTCCAGAATGGCCAGAATATTCCGGTCCAGTTCCTGGATCCTTTAGCTAGCTAGAGACTCTCTCTCTCTGCTCGGCAGGCGCTACAGACACGTCCACTTAGTGGGCAGTAATGGGTCCCGCTCTAATTATTTCGCTAGAAACTTGTGTTCCGGAAACTTTAAAAAAAATACTGCTTTTCATTAATGCTATACATTCACCGGACACCGCTGTGGGACGGCTAGAGGGCAAAATACTGGAGGTTTTTGTGCAATTTTTGCCGCGGCATTATCCTTGTTCTGAGTTAAATTATTCAGTTGATGTCCGGGATTTTTTTTTGTTGTTGTTCCCAGTCCTGGATTTTCGTTGAAGTGATGCTCTGTTAAATCATGTTGTTGGGAGGTTAATGGAGCGTGTTTCGTTGGACATGGCTTAGTTAGTGATAGATTATATTCATGACTTGTTATTGATTTTTAAACTGGATTTTAGTGTACAGGGTTGATGGTATTATTAGGATGGGGTTTATAGCTATAAAGTTGATGGTTAATAGGATATATAAATTCATTACGCTTGATAAGTTTGTTGGGATGATTTTAGTTATTCGAGTTTTAAAATTTCTTAGACTGTATAAGTCCAACTGTAATAATTTTCCTTTTCTGTATGTTGGTTGACACAGGCAGAAATATTTGATTCTTTGCCTATTGTTTGGCTGTTGAAAATGTTACTATTCGTCATTAAAATTATTGGGCAATTAAAAAACCGGGTTTGGTTCCCAGGCGCAATAGCCCCAATACCTACTCTTGTAAATTACGTTATACGCGGTTGCCACAGTAAGTGAACCTATTCTGCTGATGGTCTGAAAATGTTTGCCTATTTTAGAACTTAGCTAAGATCGATTTTTGCGATTATGATCACTTTTGCTGCTTTTCCATACTTGATTTCATCACCCTTGAGTACCTTCCACAGCTGCCATAGGAATATGTCTATTTTGAACCAAAATTTACTCAAGAAGCTTGTCATTGAGCACTTTCATTTAAAAAAGAAACTCTATAAAAAGGACCCTGTGTAATGTTATCCTGATTTGTTAAGTTTTTGTGTCGTAACTTGCGAATTGCTGCTATAACCGAACATATTACTAAACTAATTTTAAGTAATCTACCAAATGAGAACTCGTTTGAACTCTACCATTTACATAATAGCCCAATATCACGAACCACACAAACATCATACACCAATGATCATCATTTTTAATAGGGCTACCCCTAAAAAAATCCATTTGATGTTTCTAGCCAAAATAAAAAAACAAAAACAACATATAATTTTGAAAAATTACTTCTCTTCCCCTCCCTAATCACTCCCATAACATTGCCTAACAACAACAGCCAACCGCTATCCAAAAGTCACCAACGAAATGAAAATTCCGAAACTGTTAACCAAAATTCGTGTTAGTGAAATATCCTTTCATCAGGCTTAATTTATTATGTACACAAAGACTGATTCTCAACCCCGTTTTGCTTTGGCCAAAAGAAAGGATTAAGTCATATATGGAAACCCATTCCAATAATCCAAAATGGACGTCCGAGATCCTTGTAGCTCTACACATAACAGTCCAAAGGTATTTTCACCTAATTCCACTAAATTAAGCGATATACTGGGCCGACCAACCGACTGAGAATCCACACAAGCTATCGTCCTTTCGAATAGCCACGTCGTCGTAGTCGACAAATGTTTATATTCGACCAAGAGGGATCATCAGGACGAGAAAAAAAACGGAAGGACGAAACCGAAATGCCGAAAGAAAAATATTTTTTTTTGTTTGTTATTTGGTAAAAGTCAATAAAATAAGGATTCGTAGTGTGGTACAAAGACAGCTAAAACCAACTTCATGGATCCATCAGTAAAAAAAAGAGGCACTATGAAATGCGAGGAATTTCTTTATGCCATGTCCCGAGGAGGAGCATGAGTTTGGTAAGAAAGTTGAGAGAGAGAGGGTGGTCTCGCCAATAGTCCTTCTTGTATACGAGGCATAGGAGCGACTCTACCAAAAGTTTTTTTTTATTGCATTCAGCAAAGGAAGCTTTCCTGGATTACGTCTTAAGACCGACAGGATGAAGGTATTTTCACAGTTGCTTGAATGAGCTTTCGGCTTTGACTTTACGGTAAATTTGTCGGCACCGGCACTTAATCAGGACATAGCTTTTACTGAGGAGTTTTCAAAATGGAGAGCTCGGTATATCGGATAACACACAGCTCTTCCTTTTACAGGTTTACTTTTCTGATGTTGTTTTCAAGTTTTTACCGTAGATGACGATGTCATCCAGGTAGACAAAACATTCGGGGTCTTACAGGTCTATGAGGATATAATTGATGACCGGTGTAACGTAGCCGGGGCTCCTTTTAACCTGAACGCTTATACATTTGAACTCGTAGTGGTCGTAGTTCATACTGAAAACTGTCTTACGATGATTTCGTGGTTCCACTAGTACTTTGTGGTAACCACTGGCCAAGTCGAGGGTGATGAATTACCTGGAGTAACTCAACTGGATTCTTGGCAAGGGGAATGCGTCTTTTCATTGACCTTACGAAAATTGAGAACTACTCACCACTTATTTTCACCGTCAGGGCCCACCTTTTTGGAGACCACTAACGGGGGTGAATTCCTTGGGCTCTTGCCGATATCCAACATTTCCTTGAGTTTCTAATTTATCACATGCCGTTGTGTTTCTGAAAATCTATAGATCTTCTGATTAATAATTTGGTAATATACCACTGGGATTTCATGGGAGATAGCTTCTGTGTGCGTGAGCTTATCTCGTTTTAAGTGGAATTATTTTCGCATATTTGTGGCATAATTTCCATATGAATCGTTTCTCTTCGGTCGTTAGTGGGTGATCGAGGCTGAATTCGTCGTTGATCTTTTGAAGACGCTGTCTAATGATCTCTGTTTTGAGATATTTGGTTTTAATATAAATTAGTTGTAGAAAAGAGAACTTTGTCTCAATCGCCACAATTATAAATTGGGTCCCAAGCTGAATCGACGCAGTACCTACTGAATTTTTGTCATAATTTTCGATCTCCTTCATTAGTGTTATTCTTTAGGTTTGTTTAGGTTTACCTCTGCTACCAAGCCGAATGAATTCAATCAACGATAACATTTTCGATTTTTCTTCCTTTTTAGTTGGGGTTTAGTTTGCCTCACTCAAGTTATGAAGATGCTGTTCACGCTCTTGCCCGTCCAGGTCCTCATAGTCCGGGAATACGTATCTGACCTATTGTAACTTGACTGTTGACTGATATGATTTATTTTCGAACTAGGGCGCCTTAGTCCGACAAAGGGGGTTTTGACATTGGGATGACTTTTTTTCTCGTCAGTGGTCAACTTTATGGCCGCGCCTCCTGCAAAAGTCGCAGGATAATCGAATATTGAACACCCTTCGGCTGCTACCGTTTGCCTGAGGTTGTTAGTTGGCTGCTTACCATTTTTGGGGCAGGAGGCAGTTTCTGGACGAAACTAGCGACACCCGACAAATTCTACGTGAATTCAACTTGCAGTGGGGTGCATGAGAAATGTAACGTAAGCAATTTGCGCGAAAATTGGTCTTTCAGAGTTATTTGGGTGACTCAGGTTTCGTCTAGAAAACTAGTTAAGGACGAAAATTGCCCGACGTTAATGATGAAGATGATAAAGAGTTAGAGAATGTAATTTTATGATAAACTTATGAATATTATAAAAAAAAATAGAGAATTAAATTTTTTTAATTTTTGCCCATTTTTTGAGAATTTTCCCATATCAAAATTTTCTACATGACATTCTTGTTAATACATAAAACCATCAAACTCACTTCTAACACCAAAAATGAAAGAAAACCAATGTCGCATCCTTTAAATCGCTTATATAACGACATTTATGTCTTAACAAATTGATAGATTATCCTTGAGCGGCTTTTGATATCATCTTGCTCTCCTTAAAGTAATTTTCTTTTGTCATGTTCTGGTTTCTTTTTCGGTGATACTTTTCCCATTAAAAAGTACTTATCTACCAAAAGATAATTCACCACCAGCCATGGCCCTCCTAGCATATAGTATACAATGCCTAAACGCCCTATGTGAAAAACGTCACATGTCTGATATATCTCATCACCATATTTTTCGGGGAGGGCTGCTGGTGCGGTTTCCTTTTAAATCTAAGCCAACTCTGAACTGATCCTTTTGTACTTTTGAAGAGGAAACTTTGCTCGTTTATTTCACCCAAAAATTTACTTGATGGCAACTTCTATTGCCTAAAAAATCGTCATTAATATTTTCCCTCATGATGATTTGGTTGCGTGGGATTTCGTTTTTTACGTTATTTTATTTTTTTCCTTTTCTTTCTTTATAAAATCTACTAATATCCTTACTGTTCCACAACTCAGCAACAACATACAAGAAGAAGAAAAAAATTCACAGAAATGATAAAAGAAATGTCTTTACGTAACCACCGACAAAAAGACCGATGATGCCTTTAAGTTTAAGAACTCATCATAATTTAAATTTTAAAAATAATAATAATAATATTCTCCAAGATTTTATCTAGATTATTGTGAGTAATTTTTTCTGAGAGAAATTTTACGCCCTTTTAAGCTTTATTCCCTTTTGACATTGCTGCAGTCATGAATTTTGTTGGTTGAAATTTTCTAGCATTTCTCTCAGTTAAATCCTTCCCAGGTGGAAAATGAAAATTTAATTGGAGTCCATGAATTTAACGTGCTTATTCCCATCGGGTTTATGTGTCCTATGATGCTTTTTTGGAACGGTAATAATAATTTAATTAATTTAATTTAATTTTAGTTTATGCTGGGATTATGCGAAATTATTCTTTATAAAATTTTATGATTCGTTTTAAAGTGTGACGTTCATTCTAATTGAAAGTCACAGAAAATACAAAATATAATTCCTTTTAGGGAAAATGTATTTTCTTAAGTTTTCTACGTGAAATTTGTTATAATTTATATACCTTTTCTTGGAAGATGTCTTTCCTTTAAAATACGTCTTTTCTGTACTGTAAAAAGTAGTGAAAAGAATATAAAGAGTTATCTTATAAGCTTGATAGTATTTGCCATGTAGATCGAATTTTAACGTTGTACACTTTCAGCTCTATTATACCCTCGACACACGACAGCGCTTTACGACGAAAAATCCTTGTTACGACGAAAGCCCAAAAATGGGTGACACACTATAAATTGGTTCGTTGTACACTTTCAGCTCTATTATACCCTCGACACACGACAGCGCTTTACGACGAAAAATCGTTGTTACGACGAAAGCCCAAAAAGGGGTGACACACTATAAATTGCTTCATTGTACACTTTCAGCTCTATTATACCCTAGACACACGACAGCGCTTTACGACGAAAAATCCTTGTTACGACGAAAGCCCAAAAAGGGGTGACACACTATAAATTGCTTCGTCGTACACTTTCAGCTCTATTATACCCTCGACACACGACAGCGCTTTACGACGAAAAATCCTTGTTACGACGAAACCCCAAAAAGAGGTGACACACTATAAATTGCTTCGTTGTACACTTTCAGCTCTATTATACCCTCGACACACGACAGCGCTTTACGACGAAAAATCGTTGTTACGACGAAAGCCCAAAGAGGTGTGACACACTATAAATTGCTTCGTTACCTACATTTTTAACTGTGAAAACTGCGCAAGTGCCGTGAAAAAGCTCATAAAAAATATATTATGAATAAAAATGAAAAGAAATCTATTTCTTTCGTGATAAAAAAATTTCCTCAATTTATTAAAGAGGTATTTTTCACAATTATAGCCTTAAAAACCGAAATAAATTTGACGTAAGCACAACAAAATGGGTTTTTTTAAATAATCTACCAACCGATAGATGGCTCTTTCTCAGAGGTTTTTGAGTTATCGTTGTTAACAAAGCGAAAATTGCTTTGTTACGTTTCTTCGTTACAAAGCAAATATGCGTGTTAACAACGATTTCTCGTCGTAACAACGCCCGTGTGTCGAGGATATTACTTTGTTTCTTAAAATACCTTACAATGTTATTAATGAAATTGTTTAACCAGTAGAAATTGTCGGCACCAATATTCATCAAAATTGGTTACGTACCAGATCACATTCAATTGTGATAATTCAAACTCAACTGAAATTCGAACTCAAGCCCAAGCTTTAAGTCAAACTCAATCCAAACCAAAATGAACTTCGAGCTTTAGCCCAAATTCAAAATTTATGTGTATAGAGATTGATTAAGGGATGACGAATTGGACCACTTTTGCGAATCACCTTTCGAGAGGGTTCCATGGATTCCCCTATTGCTGCTGCATTGGTTCTATTCTCCTAATTTTCCGAGGAGTTGTTTGATGGGAGCCCGACGAATCCAATAAATATTGTCACGTGATAGTAATCCTTCTCCTCGGACAATGGCACATAAAGTACGTGGCCGTCTCGGATTTCTTCAGGCTCAGTCATTGGCTTTAGCTGATACCTTAAACTACAGCGTCCGGTGCCACAAGTATTTTGAGAGATCACCACCGCATATACTCGATCTTCTAGCTGCAGAGCATACCAGTATAACCTTAACCCGTTTACACGTTGTCCCAGGACTCCACTATTTTTAGTGTTACTTTGTCGACTCATTCTTCTACCAATGGCTGAGCATGGTTTCGGGCAGCACCAACTTCCGCAACTGGGGGCATTCGATTTTGTATAACCCAAAACATATCCACTTCCCTCCCGCTTCTCCATCATCTTCCTCGTTATATCTCCAACATGGTCCAACTTTAGAGACCAGGTTCCCTAAAATCCATTTTCTGAAGTCTGCTGATCTTCGACAAGATCACCATTCTCAAACAGTTGGTCCTCTACGACTCTCTTTTTCATCGTCTTAGATTAACTCTAATTTTAATTTTAACACTAACTCACCTCAAATTCAAAATAAAATTGGAACCGATCACGATCTTCTGGTAACGGAACTCAAAATCGAAATCGGTGGAGATCCTCCTAAGATATTCATGAAACTCTTATTTGATCAGAGTAATGCTCTGTGCTAGCATAAACCCAATCCCTTCAACAAATGTTATGGACACCAATCTCCAATCCCTCTCTCGATCGATCGATGGAACCACTTAAAATTCCCATGTCGTGAAAAAACGTTACGTGCAAACGCGCTGTTGATGATATTCATGGTACTCTTAGTGGTGACAGGCCCAACAGCTACAATACCTACTTTCGGCACCAATTGCGTTTGCGAGTTATTTCAAAATCTCTCAATATTTTGCCCGAACTTGTATTTAGATCTTATCTGACTTTGAAAAGCAGAAAAATAAAAAAAAATATCTATTAAGTAGTTTATATTATTATCTGCTCCTAACATACATCCCAGAGGTACCGGGTTCGATTCCCACCTGTAGACAAAATCTTGCAATTAATAAAACGCTTTGCATTAAAAAATTTTTTGTTAACCCTTAAAAACAGTTAGAAAGGTCCTTCGGGGAATTGTTAGACTTGATGATGATTATATAGTGACGCCGAATAAAGCAGAGATAAAGTACAGTTGGCTTCGATCGACATGTAGAAGATCGACATGTATTTATGAGATGCCGAAGCCATATAGACTAAACTTCGGATGGACGGTTGACGTAGTCCCGGATTAGATGCCAAACTACTGGAAATCGGCTTCGAATCGTTACTGGTGGAAGGAGCAATTGTAAGAAAACAGCACAGGGTCCAGATTGTGAAGCCGAAAAAATACGTAACAATGCTTCTTACCCAAATATTGCATAATACCCCAAGGTACACACCGGTGTCAGCATCAAAAATTCCCACAACAAAATGCAACGAAATATGTTCAATTAAGAGCAAGAAAAGGTTGTAATTAATTCTACTACCTTATTTTTTGGTTTAATTGAGAAACTAATTGTATGTAATGACCAATTACAGTCACAGTTTCATACAACAATTTCGTGTATCCCTTTTTGGGTTTCTATACCAAAAACAGTAAAGACTTTATTAAGTGAACATTTCTATGAAACCTAATTGCCCTTAAAGACGCCAAAAAGTCACCCCCGAACCATGGTTTCACATCCACCGTTGATTGTCTCTCGTTCTACCTTTGAATAGAAGATAAGAAAAACAAAAGGACTCCTTAAGAGGGGGAGAGAAGTTAATATCCTTTCAACAATTGTTTTGCCTTTTAAAAATCAGTATAATTTCCCTTTTTCTGTCGAAAATAGTAATGGCCCCCTTAGACCCCCCCCCCTGTGTCTTAGTGACTTTTTTTGTAACTTACCCCACAGTATACTTCACCCCCGAAGATCGAACGTAATTAAAGTGTCCCAGCGGGAGGAAATTAATCAATCAACGAGCCGTGATTAGATCGAAATCGAAATAACGACGGAAAGACGTAGAAATGGAAATCCATTAAGGAAGAAGCAATAAGATAAAGATAGACTGATAAGGACTAATTGCAAGGTAAAAAAAAAACAACACAGCGCAATACACCTGTTCGTGGTTAGTGATGCAAGAAGGATGGTTGCGAATTCAGGTGAGAGGTAGGGGGTTTCTATGCGTACGGATAAGAATTTTCGTATTTAATATGTCTAAATGAAGAATTGATAAGGTACGAAAATCTATTTTAAAAATTGCTTTTTTTGTCGTTGCGTGTCTGATGGAAAAGCAATTTTTTTCGTAGGGTTTCTTTTTTACATTTCGTTCTTCGCAAAAAAAAAATACACCCCCAAAAAATTTGAATTAATAAAAATGCGCATTCTCATCTCCCGTCGATATTTCAAGTACATGCAGATTGTATGTATGTTATCTAAACTGCTACACATACTGTTTTCGATATTCATGAAATATATATGTATGTTTTTATTTCTCAGCCCCATATCCCTATCCCAAAATCTACTTCTTGCATCCGTCCTATTCACAAAACTCCACAATTCCTATCCGAAATCTCTTCCCATGAATCATTTGTGTGAAAATGTATTTCCTCTCATAAGTGGTTTTGTATTAATTCTTTATGTATGAAAGGAAAAAGGGAAGAAATTGAAATCGAGACCCTAAGTTATAAGAAGGAAAGGATCCTGTTCCGCGCTCAGCAAGGATTTAATTCCGTTTGTTTTCTTCTCTTGTGTTTAGGCGTATTCAATTTTGCCAAAAGCTATATCGTGCTAAATGCGAGGCGCTCTGCTTATAACATTTCCAATCAATTGTATAACTTTCACCACCAACAGCAACAGCAGCCCTCTCTCAACAACTTCGAAGGATAATTCAAGGATATTTCCTATTTTCATATTTTCGGGTTTTGTATATTGGTACAGCCAGCATTTTTTTGATTGTGTTGAATTTTTTTGTTATATGATTTATGCGCATTTGTACTTTTCTCAAATCCATTTTTAATTGCTCTTTTCCTTTTGTTTAAAATTTCAACCAAAAAAAATTTCAATGAAAAATGCACCCAACCATTTTCGATTATAAATAAAGAAAACGAGGAGAAAAAATCAGAGGAAAAATAGCAAAGAAAATTTGGAAAATTGTGATTAAGCGTGATTTAGCAGATTTTTTCGCCTTCCAAAAATAATTATTCAAATCGTGACTAGTTTACTTGTGTTGTGGCCTTTCCAAATCCCCAACTCTTAATTCCATTTTGTGGCAATGATTGATTTCGAAAAGTTTGTATACTGACACATCATTTTGGTATGGTTAAATTGGTCAGAAAAATTTCGCTGATTTTGTGTGTAATTAGTGGTGGTTTGGATTTTTTTTCAATTACAATTAATTGCGATACTCATTTGATAGGCATTAAATCGCTGATAATGCTTTTAACTTAGTTTTTTAAATTGGGTTTTAAAAGTTTTATCATTTTCCTTTGTATGAAAAATTAATGCCGGAGCCTAGGGATTAAGGGATCAGACTATCAGCAAAGAGTTGTGGGTGGGTAGGTACTGGGGCACTTTGGCGTGGGAAAAAACGGAGTTTGACCAAGGCCATTAAAAAGTGTGTTATGACATTGATCAAAAACCGGTTTTTTTCCCACGCCAAAGTGTCCCAGTACCTACTCAGTTATTTCGGCTCGTATGTTAGCTTTGAGCTTATCAATGGTCTTCGGCTCGTTAGCTTAAACTTGGCTAGCGTTATAACATACCTTTTAATGGCCTTGGTCAAAACCCGGTTTTTTTCACGCCAAAGTGACCCAGTACCTACTCAGCTACTTCGGCTCATATGTTAGCTTTGAGCTCGACAATGGTCTTCGGCTCGCTAGCATAAACTTGGCTGGCGTCATAACACACCTTTTAATGGCTTTGGTCAAAACCCGGTTTTTCCCACGCCAAAGTGTCCCAGTACCTAGTCAGGTATTTCGGCTCGTATGTTAGCTTTGAGCTCGTAAATAGTCTTCGGCTCGCTGGCATAAACTTTACTATTTAAATAACCCCGGTAAATCCGGTGTATGGTCTGAAGGCGAATTTCTAGCATATTTTTTACGATAAAAAATGGCAGAGTTATTAAATGTTGAAATACCGAATATATCTGCACAATTTGTAATTAGAATTTTTTTTATGAAAATTTCATACAAATTCAAATTTGTCAAGGAAACTCATATTCACAAAATTACACAACCAGGAACAAAACTGAAAATAATGCAAATATTTAAAATGACAGTTTTATTAAAGTGGTCCCACGCTCTAAATCACTAAACTGTCATAATAATAATAATAATAAAAATATGAAAAAGTCAACACCGCACGTCGAGACTCCCGGACATCCTTAAGAGACTCCTTTTGCCTTATATATATTTTTCTTCTTCTGGTATAGTTGAAAAAAGAAATTCTCAAACGGATTCCTTTTCATCTGAAGTCGTCGTCATTATTAAGAAATTCCAGAAGCATGACTCTGTAATTTGAAGCAATTTCACGACATATTGTGGAAGCCCCCCAAACAACATTCTTTTTATCATATTACGAGTGAAACGCATTTTCTACATTGGCAGCATCGTTTCACGTTTTCTCATTCAGTATATCTTCCACACAGCACCCCGAAGAGTACATAACGTCGAAAATATTGCATGAAAAATTGTGTCTTTATATTTCTATGAAATTTTTCAACGAGAAAATTTCATAATATTTTTTTTTATTTTCTTATCATGCTTTAATATCATAAAAACGAATTGTTTTACTTTCTTCAATTCTTAAAGCAAGATTAAATGGAATAAAATATAAAAATATTTCCGCAAAAGCCAAAATATTTCGGAATTCATCACTTTAATTTTTGTGGACCCACTCTCTATGGAGACACTCTTTAAGACCTGCCAAAAGGCGTGTCGAATCGCTTTTTTGGGCGGGGGGGGGGGGGCGGGCAGAAGAATGAAGGTCGGACTTGCCGTAAATAAAAATTAAGAAAAAATGCGGATAATTTGTTTCTGGAAATGTCAGACTATTCCACCCTCAGGATGTGTGAAGGCTATTTTAGGGCCATTCTCGGGATATTAAAGTAATGATGCTATTAATTACCAAAGAGAAATAATTGTGGATTTTACGTAGGGTTGGGGTAATGCTGGGAAAATTTTGGTATAAGCAAGTTGAGACGCCCGAAAAGGGAGGCTCGTATAAGTGTTCGGTTTAAGAGCCTTAAGAAATTATTATAGAGTATCTCTATTACGATAAATTATCCACGAAATTATCTAAATATGTTTTCAATTATTTCCTTGTATTCGTTTAAGATGAAGTATAATGGTGTATGGATGGTAGCCATATAGGGTGATGTAGGTGCTTTGTTATAAAGAATAGAGGTGGCAGGCAAATCTGATTGTTGATTAATCAGGAAAGAGTTGAAGTCGTAATAAAAAAATTATTACTGTGATGTTTTTTTGGCATGAGAAGACGAAAAACTGCAACCTACTGTCATTCTCCAGCCTAAGGATTAAGTAGATTCGAACACTCTTAAACCGCGGGGTTCAATTTCCTCGAGTAATTGCCCTATGCAACCCCTAATGTATTCCTCCAGTACTAAGCCCTTGGTGACATCTCCTTTGTCGTCAGCATGTGCTCCAAGATATTCTTTGAGCGCTTTCAAAAATTCAGACGACTGCAGCAGTCGGAGCAGTCAACTGTTCAAATATTCAGCTGAAGTTCAAATTTGTAAGCAAACAGAGCAAGCATTTGAATTCGTTGGCATTTGACTGCTCCGACTGCTGAAGCCGGCTGAATTTTTGAAAGCGCCCTTTGATTGTAACTACGACCCGGCTACAGCCTCTAGTTCAATCTTGTTCGTGGCAAGTCACGACCGGTTGGCAGTTACGGCCCGATGAAGGCCACACATTAGTCAGTCCTCCGAGGACTTGAGGCACCCGCCTGACAGGCCGTGGACTGCAGGTCACCTCATGAATCCCCACTGACACACAGGCGACGACTAGCGTAACAGGTTGTTAATTCAAGTATAAAAATGCTCCCGGCCTCAACGAAAATTTTAGACTGAATAGAAGTTCAGATCTTCAGGCCCGGACTGACGATCAATTCCCACACACATAAAGTTTTTTCTCAATTTTCCTGGACTGCAGGCCACGGCCTGCCGCCGGCCGGGGAGTGTATGGTTATACTTGAGCGCAAGGCGTGAAACCTCCAGTCCACGGCCTGTCGGCAGGCTGTGTGGGAATGAGGCCTTAATACAACGAACTAGAACCACCTCCCTTACATCCGTACAGCTCCGAATAGTTCAACTACTCATCATGGTGAAATCGACGAAGAACACTTTGTACTCCTACAGTTCGGCTCAACAACTGAGCAAAATCATGTCTTACTACGCTTTTTACTACATTTGGCATGGGAGCTCGTATGTCCAGCACGACATATCGTCTGGGGTCACTTCTACATGCATCTAACTGAAGAACCTCATCCACATATCGAGGTGACTAAATTAGAAGAATTGAAGAGAGCAAACTTCGACGACGAGTTGAGGTTAGTTTCAAAATCATAATAGAGGAATAAATTTTTTTATGCGGTAAACTTAAACTTAGGAGTCACCCTTTGTACCAGTCTGTCATGCCATTCAGTTTATGGTGCAAGAAGGCTAGTAGTAAGCTTAGTTTGAAGTATTGTAGGCTTTGAATTCGATACGATTCTTGCGGCCTAGTCAAGAATTAGTTCAATGTCCCTGTTGATAGAGGTCTTGCAGATGCTTGTCTTATATTGTCGAAGGCGTAAGACTAACGTATAGAGTACAATCTTCAGCAAAAGTGTGAAGTAGGTTGGTAGGGTTAGAGATCAAATCATTTATTAAAATTAGGAAAAGAGTGGGTGATAGAATTGAACCCTGAGGAACACCAACCGAGATCGTGTGGAGTTTAGATTCGATGGCGTCCAATACTATCTTTAAAGAACAGCCAGAAGGAAAAGTCTCAATCTAGTTCTTGATGGGTTGAACATGAGCTAATTTCCAAGAGTCTGGATCCACTTCGGAGAAGTATGACAGGGCAAAAAGTTTGCGCGGAGGTTTAACAAAAGGTGAAGGAAATTTCTTGTGGACCATCGCAAGTATATTATCAAAGAGGTAAAGCAGCTTCAGGTAAAAGAGAATTTGACGAGTGCAGAGATGCCAAAAAATCGGTTATAAATGAAAGAATGTGTTATAAAAGATGGAAGTTACCAAGGCCCACTTTCAGCAGCATATATCGGAAATACAAGTTCGACCGCTAGAAGCTAACCACGTCTATTAGACAAAGCTTTTCTTCAAACTCTGCAAAATCTGCAAACTGGTGTTGTATCAGACAATGGTCTTACGACCCATGGATCCGAGACTGAGATCCTGAGAAAAATGTAAGGCATCATTACCTGCGTTCCTTTTCTGATAATTTTTACTATTTTTTACTCGTGAGTACTCGCAGCTGCACTTGCTCTAACATACGAGTAGCTAACCCTTTTTGTTACGCAATTAAAATCCGCTAGAGGAAAACTCAAATTTGGAGTCTATTGTGAATTATTTTAATTACCCTATCACCCCATAGATGGCTTTTGATTGTTTTTGGGCTTTTTTCATATTAAAACGTCTATAAATAAAAATAAAATTTTAGATAAAATAAATAAAAATATAAATAATAAAATCGCATTAATTTAAATTATGTTGTAAATTATTATTCTAACGTTTTATTTGTATACAAATGAAATAATATCAAAAATGTTAGGTTAGGTTTTACTCAAATCAAAAAATTTTGCGTTCCTTTTCTGCTCTACTAGCAAGTACTAAAATGTAAAAAAGGAACACAGCTATTGATTATCCACAAAATATTACGTTAAGTATGTTGATCGTTTTCAATACCTGCTCCTCTGTACATTTCCCTATCCTTCAAAATACTTCCGTTTCCTTTATTGATTGATTCGATTATAAAGAAATATCGAAACATAATTTCAAATTCAAATCAATTGTGGAAACTCCTTTAAATCTTCAATCTGCAATAACAATATAAAGAAACAAAAACAAAATACAGATCCAATTTATCATGACCCACACTTTATCCACAGTTCAGATGAAAAATCTCAGTTGTTTTGTTGTTATTTTATTTTTCCATATAAATAATTCATAAAATTACCCCCAAAGAAAAAAAAGGAAATCTGTGCATTAACTCTGTTAAAAGCTTTAATATTTTTTATAGGCAATTTTTTAACCGATTGTTAAGCCATTAAGTACCATATCCCATATCATAAAAAAACATTTTTTATGCTCTCGTCCTTTTTCCTGTCTCTCTCTCTCTCCCTATTCCTATCGCTCGCACTCTTTAGCATCCTTACCGCTTTTGATAAGGCAGCAATCGGTTTATACAACCATCTACCTTCCACAAAAGATAAAAGTCAAGAAGGATATTTCCATTTCGAAGGGAAAAAATATCTCCAGGGAAACATTAAGATGTCACATGAAGGGTTTCCACGTGCCAAGGAAAATTTTAAACTTTTTTATATTTATGATATTTAATTTTTTTTTTACTTAAATTTAATTTTTACTTTAAGGACATCAATATTTCGCTGTTTCTGTGTTCATAGCAAAATCCCCGAATAATTTTGCCACTTAACACAAAAATTGCCATTGAAAGTCACAGGAGCTTGTCATCAATATTCACGCACCGCAATTTTCAAATTGGGTATACTTTCACCTTTTGTATATTTTTTTTTGTACCTGTTATTTTCCAAACACCAAAAAAAAAATACCGATTCCCGTCGGATACTGGCAACTTCAGCGAAAATACTTGTATTTGTCAAGTAACAACGATGTCATGGCGAAATCGTATTCAATGTTTCGCGCTCCTTATTTAGTACAAAAGTGCGATTTACCTATTTCCACCTCTTGTGAGAGAAGACATGAGCGATTCGGCATCTCTCCAAGGATGAATCCATATTTTAGGGTTTTTCGGTTATCAATAAGGTACGTGAAGGAAATCCTGAGATCTAACGTCCTGACAACCGGAAATATGCGTGCATATATAAATGTATGCGTGAATTGCAAACAGAAATTTCTCTTTTGTCTTTATTCAACATAACTCTACCATAACCGTAACGTACGTGAATATATGTTGATGGATGAAGAAAAGAAAGGAGCATATAAAGGACGAGGAAACGGATACAAGGAAATCTCGCGTCCTGCTGTGTTAATAGCTTTATCACGTATCAAAAGCACGGCGAGTGATTTTTCAAGCCACCTTAACTTTGGTCTAGAAAGGATCTCTCTGTTCTGTGCCTTTTGTAAAAAGGGTTTTATGTGCGCTTACCTAGGTACGAGATATACGTGGGATAAATTATGATATATAGTTGATAGTCATTGTGTATCTAGGCCATTTTGGCACATATTAAATTAGGTGATGGTGAAGCATTATTTATTAAATGGATGAATGGTTACGCAGGGAATGGATTGATCTGTGATAACAAAGAAAGAGATTTTCGGGGAAATTGTTATGGTGAAATACATTATTCGGGGGAAAATAAATAATATGCAAATGAATATCATCAAATTTCCAGGTTGGGATTTACAAGGTGAGTTTAGAGAGCATCAATCGTAATTTGTTTTGAAATTGGCTTGGTTCTGCCCTAATGATTATAGATAATCAGCTTTCGGTTACTTGGGTGATGTCCTGATCTACTAATGCATCAATTTTAAGCTAAGTTCTTCTTTTCCACTAAATCTTCCAAATTGATATCATTTTTTACATCATTATAAGTATGTAGTTGTGTGGTCTAACGGCTAAAAAAATTTATTACTCCAGAATAACCAGCTCTTGTAGCCTAAGAGGCGACTTCCAGCCGATTATCATCTTAAAGGTCCGTAGCTCGATGCCCCTACATCTTTTAATTTCTCCCACCCAAATAACATTCCTTCTTTCTTGTCTTCCTTCTTTACAGAAATACTCTGGTCCCATCGCTTGTAAAAACAATAAACGAAGAACCAATCTCTTTTTCGACCATTTAGGTTATGCATGATTGGTCTAAAAAAAATAATATGGAAGTTCGTGCTTTCAAATTCTGTCACACAGCCTTGTCGGACTTTTGGTGACCGGGTCCAATGTTATAAAAGTAAAGCCCTCCATACCCGAACGATCCATGAGCCCAAATGACCCCGAGTTGGATTTTCAATCGATCTAAAATCCATAAGGCCAAGCCATTTATTTGCTCGCTCTTTTTTCCCTTCGACAGGTGGGGCAACCCGGAGCCAAATTTCGCCAAACCATTCATTGAATTCGGCTTATGTGTGCATGAAAGCTTTAATAAAAGCTTCACAATGAAAGCTTCAAGCTGTGAGCTTCCAAAATTAGAACGACAGGTCGGGCCATGCTACACGTGGAGACAGTACGCAGTCGAAAACGTGAAAATAAGGGGGAAAACAAGACGCATATAACGAAACTTTAACTAAAATTTTTATCTAAAAAAAATATAGTTTAAAAAAACTAAAAAATACGCTTTTATTTTAAAATGAACTAAAAAGTAAAAAATAATTTTGAATGTAAAGTTTTTATTGCTCTAGCCAATATATATGGAAACTACCTACCTTTTGAAATGTAAAAAAGCGTGGGACTCTTTACCTATATTCTTAGCGCCCACGCTTTTTTACATTTCGAAAGGTAGGTAGTTTCCATATATATTGGCTAGAGCAATAAAAACTTTACATTCAAAATTATTTTTTACTTTTTAGTTCATTTTAAAATAAAAGCGTATTTTCTAGTTTTTTTAAACTATATTTTTTATTTTCTACTTTTTAGTCTATTATATGTCTTCCGCCATTGTGTAATGACAGCCATATTAGATTTAAAATGACGTCACACAGGTTACTGTACTATACTCGTCATACACTTTCATTTAATACTCATACCGAGGGCGTTGTAAGGAAGAAGATAAACCGCCATTTTGTGTTGGCCGAAATTTTGAATTTGGAATGACGCCGCGCAATTCATAGTATTCTAATTGTCACACCTTTTCATTTGATACCCATACCGAGTGGGTTGTACAGAAAAAGGTAATCCGCCATTTTGTGTTGGCCGCCATTTTGAATTTACAATGACAACTCATAGCTAATAGTATTTTACTTGTCATACCCTTTCATTTGGGACTCATATCAAGTGGGCTGTAAAGAAAAACGGTAATCCGCCATTTTGTGTTGACCGCCATTTTGAATGACGCTACATAGCTAATCGTATTGCACTTGTCATACCGTTTCATTTGATACCCATGTTGGAGAACCTAATTGCAAAATTCACCCGCCATCTTGGCACCGCCATCTTGATTTTCTTACAAAATGGTCAGATTGCATTGTCAGCCGAACTATACATATGTGCAAAATTTGAAGTTGATCGGTTATATGGAAGTGGGTCAAAATTAAGTTGCAAGATTTGTTTACATACTAGATACAACATACGGGTGTAGCTAATATAAAGGGTATAAAAAGGTGTTCCGCCATATTGTGTTGGCCTCCATTTTGAATTTGGAATGACGCCACAGAGCTAAAAGTATTCTACTTGTCATTTGCTTTCATTTCATACCCCCATATCTAGTGGGTTGTAAGTAAAGAAAATGGTAATCGGCCATTTTGTGTTGGCCGCCATATTGTATTCTACTTGTCATACCCTTTCATTTGATACCCATGTCGGGGGTCGGGGAGCACAATTGCAAAATTCGGCCGCCATCTTGATTTTTTTAGAAAATGGTCAGAATGCATTGTCACGTGAAATATACATATGTGCAAAATTTCAAGTTGATCCGTTACATGAAAGTGAGTTCTCTCAGTAATGGTTTCACGGGCAGTGTGGAAAGTAGCGCCGTCTTGTTTGAACCAAATATCATCAAGATCACCGGATTTAATTTTTAAGGCATAAAATAGTCCGTTAGTCCATGTCGCAATAACGTGTGTCATTCTCAGTTTCGTTTCGGTCGGACTCATTTTTGGAAGAATTATAGATCGATAATTCCACCGAAAGACTGCAATGAACTGCCAGAAATGGGCCTCATCGCTGAGCAAAATTTTACTCGAAAACGGTGGATCTTCTTCTTCTTTTTCAGAATAATTTGTAGAGGCTGTACTGGACTAATACCCCGGCTTCACCGGCCGAAATACGCAAGTTCGATCAAGTTGGTGAACTAAACTTTAAAATAACCTTAGTTCGCATACAATTTAAAACAGACCTCAGTTCACCCAACTGGGCTCGAACTGGACTTAAACGTAAAAGCTCGCTCAAAAGAGAGTAATCATCTGGAATAATGGAATGCCATTCCAGTGAGCTTTTAAACTTCTGGCGAAAAAGCAACAACAATTTCAAGCACGAACTGAACATGAACTGGACTTTAGCCGGTAAAGAATGTGGATTAAACTGAACATTATTGAACTGAGGTCGGTGAAGCCCGGGCATAAGTCTTTCGATGATGAAATGTCAAAAAATACTAAACAAAAATGCCATGACAGTTTGACACAATTCGCACGTGATCTGTCACAAAATTCCCCACTGAAAAAAGTAGCTCTAAATGGATCAACCGTATTAAAGTCAAGCTTTATAAATTTGATCACGATATATTGACAACATCACTAGTATCATCCATCCAGTTGGAGGAAATGGAATAAATTTCAGCTAGTTGGCCGATTAGTGTTGGCAGACAGTTCTTTTGGAAGCTGATTGGTTTGGTGGTAGTTCAGTTTTTTAATTTTTTACACGACTGCCCCAAAAAAAGGAGTGTAATGTGTTTAGGTTTGTTGTGTGTATGTACGTTGCTTTCTACCACCATAACTTTTAAACGCCTGAACGGATTTAGATGACTGGGGTACCGTTAGAATCGTTTAATGAGTCTGAGTAACATAGGCTAGGTTAATTTTTGAAAAAACAATATGGCGGCCGTCAGACGCAATTTACATCACGCCCAATTTAATTTTTTTTTCTGATTTGGTCAATATGGGTATCAAACGAAAGGTAAAATTGAGACGATTTCAAATATATATAACACTTAATATATATGTGTTAAATAATCGCGAATTTTAAGCTTAAATAAAATTAAATTACTCGAAACGTCTTTTATTATCCCATAACCATGAATGAACACTTAATAGTTAAGCCTATTATGCTGTTGAGGCGAAATTAAAATTCCCTATACAAACGCTATGTAACACGACTGCCCCAAAAAGTAGTGTAATGTTTTCAGGATTCATGTACAGTATGTTTGTATGCTTCTTTGTTCCACCATAACTTCTAAACGCCTGAACGGATTTAGATGGCTGGGGTACCGTTAGAATCGTTTAGTGAGCCCGAGTAACATAGGCTCGGTTAATTTTTAAAAAAACGATATGGCGGCCGTCAGACCCAATTTACGTCACACCTGATTTATTTTTTTTTCTTCTGATCGGGTCAATATGGGTATCAAATGAAAGGTAAAATTGAGACGATTTCTGCCTAATCTATCAGCGTGTCTAAATTTAGATAGAATAAATCAAACTTCGATAACTTTACTTTTGCATTAAAAAACTGTATCTCAATAAAAACTACATTGGTTTACGAATTATAATCACTAAAATATCATAAAATAAAAAACAAAATAATTAAAAAATTAAAAAAACACGACGCCGAATAAAAAAATTGAACTAGAAAGTCAAAACCAAGTTTTAAGTACTAATGTAAGACAGAAACAAGGTAGAGAAGATATTTTATTTATTTTGTTAAATATCACACAACTATCGTATATGTATAATCTGTATTTTTGCAGTCGGGGTACAAAATGTTACGAGAATAAGTATAATTAAAACTGTACCCCGACTGAAAAAATACAGATTATACATATACGATAGTTGTGTGACACTTAACAAAATAAATAAAATATCTTCTACCTTGTTTCTGTCTTACATTAGTACTTAAAACTTGTTTTTGACTTTTTAGTTCATTTTTTAATTCGGCGTCGTGTTTTTTTCTTTTATACAAATGTATGTGCATCAATGGCTGCGCACCATCTATTGACGTCCTGTCCAAATTTGGTGGTATTGGGATTATATTAGTATTCATTTTCGTTTTGAATAACCAGAAACAAATTCAATCGATCATATCTACCAATTATTCCTGCTCAAACTCTACTCCCAATAAATTTTTCGTATCTAAAACCTGCACTAACCATGCTAATCGCATACATCGAAAACTTCTCTGCGCTGAATTTATAACAATAACAAAAAAATAAAAATTAATTTAATTAATCTTCAACAAATCAATAAATTCAGATTTCATTGCGTATAAATTATTTGCAGAAAAAGAGAAAAGAAAAAAATCGAGTGAACATTTCTGCAAACACTTAAATTTCCTTGTGTTATTTTTTCTGTCTTCCTTTTTTTTGTTATTCCAGAATATAAAATTTCTTCGCCCTAATTTAAGCTCACAGCATCCAGATTCATTCCCCTTAAGCATTTTATTATTCATTGCATTCCATATTAATTCCCATTGTCTCAACCTATATACATACCTACCGAAGAAAGCTTTTTCCAATCTCATCCTGGTAACAATTTCCCGATTCACCTTTCCGCCCTCCGCGCACAAAGCACCAATGCAGGATTCCTGAATATAAAATGCTATTAGAACACAACTATGCTCTACCATGAATAATTTATGCAGTTTTCGATATAATCCCACAGAAGCATACAATATACAGGGCAAGGGGGCAGCATGTGGTGAAAGTAGTTGTGTGGTATAAGTAGCGAAATAAGAGTCGCACACATATTTCTATTTAAAAGTTAGTAATTGTCATTATGTATTTTTTTTTTGTATAATTTCAGAACCATCCCCGCTGTATGATAACAATCATTACCACGAGGAATGTCTCAGGTGCAACTCATGTGGTTTAAACTTAACCGGCCCAAATCAGAAACGTGCACGAAGGTTCAAGGTGAGTACTATATACGCACACAAAAAAAAATCCCTCTTTCTTCATCCCCACTAAAAGATGCTGTTCACACTATAGCAGGACATGCCTCACTAGCTTCAATTAACTTTAGTCCTCGAGAAATGTCGATGTGTCCTGATTTTATTAACTTATTTTCAGAACCATATCCTCTGCGACTTACATTTCGCAGACGTTGCCCTAATGGAGTGCTCCGACTTTATGCAACAGCTGAGAAGCTTCAAGCCGCAATCACTAGGATGTGCCGTTGCTAGACGAAAGAGTTCAACAACGTTAATTTTCCCACTTCCACCCCAGGCGTGCTCAGGTTAGTATATATATATATATATACAGAAAAAGCAAACCTATTATATCGTTACAACTACACCCCACCAAACCCCCACCGCCTTTCTGTGTGGTGGTGGTGGTGTTGGCCCCAGGACCTTCTAAGTTTATCTTTATTAAAAGGAGCACAAAATCCACAGCTGAGAAGAGATATATATATATTTGGTGCCAAGTGTGGGGAATGCTTGGCTCCAAGTACACACCGAGGTTGGGGTTATGGTGGAGGAATGGCGCATAGTATAGTGTGGCATTAGGGCTCCTTGTTCCTGGTTAAGGTTTCATTCTTCTTATTTCTTCTCCAGCCTTGTGCCCTGGCCATCATTCATCTCCACATTTTGGTAATTCAATGCTTTGTTATGGGGAATTGTGTGACTTTAGCCCAAAGGACAAGCACAGATCGCATTGTTTGCAGGAGCGTACCCAGTAGAGTGGGGCAAAGGCGGGGGTTTTGTGGAAGGAGCAGTAATAGCCTAGATATCAAGGATGATTTCCGTGGACATTTTGCGGTTGAAGGAATTTAATAACTTGAATTATTCATGATCAAATCATCTTAATCAGACATAAAACTTTTGTTTGTTTCCTTAAAGGCTTAAGGCTTGGTTACGGAACTGTTTTAATAGGATTAAATGGAAAATTCCTGTTGAGCCTATTTAATTACCATCAATAGGAGACAACCGAGCACGATGTCATGCTCAATTTCAATTTGGGTCAATCCTAACCTTAAAAAAAACATATATAAAATTATTCTTCATTGACACTATTAAAATTTAGAAAATTATTAATCGTCATATGATTAAGGAATGATAATCCCACTTCTAACACTAGTTTAAATTTTATGATAATCTTTTTTCTCTCCCTTCCTTTCATTATAAATAAACGCCATAAATGTGTTCCATATATTCTAACAAGTCTTCCCTGATAAGCATATCAAGTTATCCTGCGAAGGGTGAAGAATGAAGGGTATGCACTCCCCGTCGGTCGTTACTAACTACCTTATGAATGAGCATGATAGTGGATAATTACAATTTTAAGCTCATATCAATGTAATTTAATAGGAAATGCTAATTACAAGTTAGTTTAGGTCAATGGGTTTCCTGAATGCGCAATTAATCGAACATTATTCTGAGAACCCAACATAAATTCAAAAGTCGATCGGTATTGCAAATTGGATATGACGTGTTTCATCAATGGATTTTATTATCGTGGTCTGTGGTTCATATTTATGGTCACTGCTAGCGGAATCCTGGAAAAATGTTATCCTTTTTATAGCTGGAAGAACATACTTTAATCTACCATGATTTTTGATACACTTTAAATAGTAACAGGAAAGCCAAAGCAGCCACCGATTTTTTCTAGTCTTGAGCCTCTCATTCTGTGATCTAATACGCGGTGCCTAATAGCCCATTCTTTTAACCTAGTCTATTCTATGCATGAATAAACGAAACTAAAACTCAACTACGCTCACTGCAATGACATCTGAACCATTACCAAGATTTCTGTTGATCATGGTTGGTCCTTAAGGATCACCACGAGCAGGACTCGTGATGCTCATGTTTAGGCCTTAACAAACTATTATGATACTATCAAGAAGTACAAACAGACAAAAACTTCAGAATAACGCTGCTGTAAGGTATACTTTTGAGGAGGAAATACTTCAGTTCTTTTTAAAACGCAATGATAACATCACAAGGCTGGTTGAAAATTTCAAGGAGTAAATCAATTTTATTGGGATACGATGTGTTTTGATATTGAAGTGTAGATAGACGAATGAATGACACCAAATGTCAAGTATCTCCACAACCACCCCACAAATTTCCACAATGGCGAACTCTGCCGGCCTCGGAAGTCTAGGGGATAAGGCGCCCGACTACCATCCCAGAGGTCCTTGATTCGAATCCACTCCGTGGCCGACACAGATAACTATCCTTATCTCTTGTCTTCCTTTTTTATGAAAAATTACCCTGTTCTTTCTCCTGTTAGCCGCTCTAACAATAATAAGGAGCAAACTCCAGTAGTAGAGCTATGGCGGTATCAGCTCAGTGATGTCATCGGTTGTGGGTTCGGGTATGACCTTTATCCGGGATAAGAACCTATAAGTTAAGCTTTTTGTGATGCGCTTTGGGTGTCAGTGCCATCTGTGTGAATCTAGCTGAAGTACAGATTGAATACCAGTGTGACAGTTCGCCCAGTGTACACAGTTCATCCAGGCACATCCAAGAATTGGAACTTGGATCAAATTCCAAACCTTCGCACAGTGGTCGAAATCGGCAAAAAGATGGACAAAAGCCGAAAAAACTTAGATAATTGTTTGAAAATAAAGTTATAAAGGTTTTTGGGGTCGCTGATCACGAGTTTGTTATTATTTCTTTAAAAAAACAAAATGGCGGCTTCAAAATGGCGACCATCAATATTGAACACTATTTTTCAATGAAATTGGTATTGTGTTTTCCAGGTCGCTAATCACGAATTTGGTATTATATTTTATTTTATTGGATATGGTAACAGTTTAGCCGCTAGGGCGTTTTGAAGTTGTTTTTTAGAGTTTTACATATCACCCTGTATTTTTGTAACCCTTTGACCTATTTTCATGAATAAGGTATCAGTGAGCGCAGAATAATGCCACCTATCTAAAACTGTAAAAATCAAGGTTCTACCCTATCAACTTCCATAGTAATGAGTCATCAAAGTCAAAATTTTGGTTTTTTTTAACTAAAATTTCAACCAAAACCAACTTTTTCTCCATAAAATAGCTAGTTAACTAATTTTTTTTTGCAAAATTGGAACGCTTGGACAATTTCCTATCAATAATGTCTGAGCAATTTTTATGCTACGACCCTTACTTTTGAAGTTATTAGCAAGTTTGATGTTAAAATTGACTTTATTTGGTACTTTTTGGCAAAGCTTAGGTGAAAAGGTACTAAAAAAGTACGAAATGAGCCAATTTTTGCACTAAAATTGCTTATAACTCTAATACTTATGTTAATTTGACCTCGAAAGTGGATTACCAAAGATAAAACGGTTCAATTTAAGTTAAGCACTACTTTAATAAGTTAAAAAAACAAAACATGGATTACGCAGAATTTTGTACAAAAAGTGGAATTAAACAAAAAGGGGCAACTTCGGGCAATAGTTCTTGGAATATGTTTTTGCCAAAGGGTCAAAAAACAATATAAGACAAAAATCAGAGCGGGATATAGCGGCACTTCTTTTGTAGGTCTATTAATATAAAAAAAAAATTTTACTTGAAAGTATTACTCATGGCTAATGGGGTAAAAAGTCATTAATTTACCTCAATCTTGGCTTTTATATTTTCTAAGGTAGTAACCTAAGTTGGTGTTTATGATAAAATCACGAATAAGGATTATCCTCGTTGATGTTCATCTCCCGAAAGACAGATACGAAACATGCTCCTTGATTTTTAGGGCGAACTGCGTTGTTTTTAATTGTCTGTGAACAGTTTCGATAAGAATTGGATACCTTGATCAGCTGTGATTTCAATTGGTACGCCGAAGCATGGCGATGAAGCTTTTTGTCACTGTTGAAGCTGAGATCTCCCGAATCGGGTATGCTTCAGACCATCTCTTAAATCGGTCTACTATCGTTAAGATATAAGAGTATCCCCGAGATGGTGATAGGGGTCCCACTATGTCGCACTATGCTCATATTTATATGGTCATATCTGTTATTTGGAAGCTTAAAGGCTTCAGAAGGAGATTTTGCATGTCTTGAAACTTTAGACTTTTGGCAGCTAAAGCACGATCGAGACCACTCATTGCAGTCTTTATTGATCGCTGGACAGAAGTATTTCTTGGTAATGGCTCGTCATGTAGCAAGTTGGCGAGTTGAACGATGGCCTGGGTAAGGAAGTGGTTATAAGTAGGTATTGGGTCAAATTAGCGCGAGAACTTGCGGTGACCTTCAAGGTCAAGCCTAGGAGTGCCTGTGCTAGTTTCGCATAAACCTGATGAGTAAGAAAAATTATTGGTGAGAAAACTAGTTTTATCCGTAAGCGGCTGCTAGGATGCTCTTGAAGCGATTTTAACTCAGTTTCACTTTGTTGAGCCTGCGCTAGTGTAGGCGAAGGTCGAAGGTGACTTGGTCGACGTTGCCAGTCGCCATTGAGCACGACAAGCAGTCTGCGTTTTATTTAACAGTAGGTAATGGGACACTTGGGCCTGGGAACCAAAATTCGGGGCTGGTCGTGGCAGGAGGCGATTGGAAGGACAGAGGACCCAATGTGTAGAATTTACTTCGAGGTATATGATCTTTTAATTCAATATTCTGTGACGATGCTTTTTATTACTATGTTGCTATATCGAGGAATAGGGACTCGTGTTTAATGTGTGCTGTTTCGAACGATCAAGTCTAAGCGACAATCCATTAAGCCAGCGACGACTAGGGGTGTGGCCCTTTTGCATTTGATATCTCTCATTTGATAAAGGAGAAGAACAAGTTACGTTTATAGTAAAAGGAGGAGATGTAGTACACGTATTAGAGGTGATGTTTTTTGAAAGTACAAAGAACACGATAGCTAGTCTGTAAGCCTGTCAGTCTTATACCCGAATTATTCTGTAAGCCCATGGCTAGAAAAACTCTACTAAAAAAATTAATGAATTATTTTAAAATCATTATACTTCCAAATATCTCCGAAACAGTTTTCAAGTTCACAAGGTACCAAAAAAAAGTATTGAATCAACAAAAAAAAAATTTGTATATAAAAAAACAAAAACTCATTCAACATTAAATCGAATTTCAATTGAAATAACAAGAACCAAATCCCATCACTCACAATAAATCAATAATTTATAATAAAAAAAATATATATATACATATATTTCCCACCACCACCAGTACATCTCAGCGTTATCCTTCAACATCCTCAAGGATTCACAAGAATGAAAGCAACAAAAAAAAAGGAAGCGAAGGAAAACATTTAGTGGAAATTTATATTTTGTGTGATCTGAGGACAAATTTTTTTTTATGTTAAACCAATTTTTCTAACCAACGGGGGACATAAAGCAAAGTCGCGATTTTATGGGCTTCCATTCAGTGGAGATTCCCTTGACAATTTTTTTTTCGTGTATATAATGTATATATCTATATAAATTTTTATATTATGTATGTATGTATATCTCGAAAAAAGTGAACTCTTTATCTGTGTCCTTCCTTCTTTATAGCCCAAAAAGAACAGCAGTAGCGTATCGAGTGTGCTTTCAAGGACCAAGGAAGGTGACTTTCCCGAAATAAAAAAATATATATATATAAATAAAAAAGGAGCGATGAAATCAAAACTCTCCAGACAAACTAAAATGACGTTGTTCATTCCTTTTACCACAAGAAGAAAGCAGCAACCAGCAAAAAAAAAGGGAAAAGCACCAGCGAAAACCAATCATCTTATCATGCCCTTCTCAACTCCCACTTTGGTTGGTGATGCCAAGGGCCAGGATTCAATAGGGTTTTCCTGGGTCCTATTCTTTGGCACTGATCCGATAACAGTGTTTATCTGAGGCAAGTGATAAGATAAACCAAATTTTCCATTAAAACTCAACCGTAGTGCGTAGGGTCTATACTATTCTGAAGATTGTACAGAGTGTGTGTGTGAGAGTAAAAGACAGAGAGAGAGAGAGAGTGAGATAGAAAAAAAGGACCCAAAAGAAGCCTTTGACCGCGATCAATATCGGAGAATATAACGGATAAGCATTCATCCAGGATCCAGGGGATTTTCCACCTGAGGACTTAAACAAAACAAAACAGCAAGAAGCTTTTCTAAGGGCTTTCCCATCGGATATTCTGGATGAGTTTGGGATTTTCTTTTTGCCAATACCAATTTCGGTATAAAAGTAAAAGGATATACAAGTTAAGATGAATTAATGTTCACATGTTTATCGGTCCGGCTATGTAGAAAGGGGGGAAATGTTGATAATGTAGCATGGTACTTCACAAACAAATATTTTTTTTCCTGGTAAGGGTATCCATTCCAAAAATTGTGTACCATCTCAAGCCAAATCTTTGTTGCCGTTATCTGCAGTGACCTTTATTTACCTTGACGTAAATCAATCGCACACGTTTTACCACAAAAGCAATTTCTGGGCTACAGGTGTTTTTGAGAGCACCTCCTTGGAGGAGGCATGACTATGTAACTCAAATTCAACATATATCTGGTTAAGCTACTACAGTTGTGGCGGCTATGATGGGGTGTCTTATCCATTCACATTTACGTGATCTTATCTCTTCTACTTACTTACCTTATTCTGCATAAAGATTCGTATATAGAGAGAGAGAAAGGGAGGACGCGCAGAGCTACAAGTCCTTATTTTTTGATATCCTTGTTATATTGAAATCCAAAGGGATGTAGTGAAAAAGGGTGAGCAAATTGCAATTTTTTGTGAATGGAGCAGAATGAAATCATGAGGTAACATTTTTTGTCGAGGGGTGAGAAAAATTCATGGAGTGCTGGAATTGGGTGTATTTATTTTATTTTTGTGGTTTTTATGCCGGAAAAAAATAATATTAAAAATTTTCAAATTAATGATCAAAGAGAAAAGTATGACGGTTGAAAATACAGAAGGAGCTAAGGCATTGTATGGAACTCTAGCTTTATGGTTAGACCGAAGCCTTGATAGTAGGATTTTGGGGCGAATTATCTGACGCCTTTCAATATTTCATTATTAATCCCAGACATAACCCAAATCCAAGGCGCCATTCCAAGTGGTAGTACTGCCAGGCGCAACCGTCCCAATACCCACTGCAGAATAATAACCAATAATGTTAAGTGAAATACGTATGACAATATTGGGAGAACAATAGTGTACTGCGACTCTCTTTCACGAAAGTAATTAAAAATTGAAGAATATGTTAGAAAAATACTGAGGGGTACCATTATCATTCTGAATAGACCAGTTGTGCTTCGATCACCAAAGCCAAACCTTTTGGGCAAGGTTAGTACTAAGAGGAGAGCAGGGCCGGACTAAAGGGTGGGCCAAGTGGGCCATGGCCCAGGGGCCTCCACCAACTGGGGGCCCTCACCAAATACCAAGTGAAAAATTTTTTTTGGCGAAGTGAATTTTCAGAAGTTTTTTTTGCAATAAAAATCATTTGAATTCATTATTTGCATTGTTACTTCATTGAATAGGCCACAAAAAACGAGTATGGGCCACAGAAATCAGCATATGGACCATTATTCTGTCGCGAGGACGGGTCTGTATGAAGGAAAATGCGCGAGGGAAGCGAGCTAAAATTTTTTTTTGACTCTCTGGGCCCTCGCTGAATTTTTGCACAGGGCCCCCCGTTGTCTGGCCGTGGCACTGGCGGTTCGTAAGATAAGTTCCAAGTTTACAGAGGAACTGCATGAATCTCATTCTGGCACAGAGAAACGTCATATAAACGTCCCTTCTCGAGTTAATACTACTCTTTGGTCTTGTCGTGCAGATGCTACTAGAGCTATGGTGCTTTGATTTTCTAAAATAAAACGAACACTGTTGTTAATGTCCGACGAAGATGATGAGCAACATTCAAAAACCTGAATCGAATGTCAAGGTTTGCATAAGCAAATGTGCAAATTAGAAACTGGCATCTATGCCGTCTTCTGGAACGACATTTTGAACAGAGTTAACGCGACGAGCAAATTGCTTCAGAATTCGAAGCTGGATGTGAATTCGGCAGTTGCAGCTCTGAAGTCACTGAGAGTGTTCATTGAGAAGGAATGCGACAGCTTTGAATACTACGAAAAAGCAGGAAGGGAACGAGCCGAAACATCAGAATATGACACCTCCAGAATACGTCACCGAAATCTTCGCTTAATCCCATTGGATTACGAACATGCACCAGAAGTGAACCTGTCACCATCTCGAAAAATTTTCGTCGAAAACTACCTCTGCTTTATTGACATCTTTGGATAAACGGCTAACGGCGTATGAACTGGTGTCTACGCGCAATATAATGCAATAATATTTTTTTTCCATTTTCCTTGAAAGTTCGTCAGTTGAGTGTCTCCTTAAAATTCATTTAACGTTTGAACTTCTATTAAATCAAATATAAATCGAGCCCCTATCATAGGTAGTGCTGCACACGAGACGAGACGAGATTTGGCCCAGTCTCGTCTCGATCTCGAAAAAATGGGTATTTGCAGGTCTCGTCTCGTCTCGAAAAGCCTCGAATTTCACTGTCAATAATACAAATTGCTCAGAATATCAATATGTTCCATATTAATGAAATTGTATACAAATATTCCTTATATTTCCATGCTAGTCACTTCCCAGACATAGACACAGTGGCACCAGGACGGGGTAGAGGGGATCAATGAATCGAAAGTTAATTTCTAATTTGTGTAGAGTTACATTTACGTAGAGTCGGTTCCAAAAGAGAAGAGGTATTTTACAGTCATTTCATTTCATTTCAACGCATTTCATTTTAAATGCGTTGAAATGAAATGAAATTACAGTAAAATACCTCTTCCGTTTTGGAATGGACTCTGCATTTAAATGCTTACGGAATGCGTACTCTTCGCCTTGTCTCCGCAGCCTGCTCAAGTCATGTTTTTTGCCGAATGTTTTGTGCTCGTCAAAGAGCGCAGCGTGAAGATACTGAAATAGTTGGTGTCGATACGATTTCAAAATAAGGATTTGATTTCGAGACCTCGAGATGTCTCGCGAGATCTCGAATGGTAGTCTCGGTCTCGTATCGATTTTTAATCTGGAGGTCTCGATTTTCGAGACGAGACGAGACGATTTCGAGACAAGCCTCGCCTCGTGTGCAGCACTAATCATGGGGCCCCCACCAGACTCGTGCCCAGGAGCCCGCACCAACCTTAATCCGGCCCTGGAGGAGAGTCTTCCAAGACTACGTGGTTTCGCCAAGGCCTGTTTAGATACAGAAGATGGGACTCAGAGTACCTCAGAAAAAGTGTATTCTTAACCAATGCCCTGGTTGAATTGTTTGCCTGGAAAGATGAGCTCTTCTACAGAAATGGAATTCTGAAATTAAATATTGATAAATTATAGTATTTTTTTTTAAATTCAAAAACGGATCGAATTTCCGGGATAACTTTCCTAGGAATTTTGATACTGAAACCTCATTTAATACAAAAATAAAAATAAATACAGAATCTTTGAATAAAGCTTACTTATATTATATAAACAAAATCTTACCGATACCATATCTACAATCTTCTTTATATACATACATACCTTCTCAACTTTCCTCCATATGTTCTTATATATGCTGGAATCTCCTAAATTTGATTTTCCTTACTCCAGCATAAAATCACAGCGACAGCAAATTGTAACCCTTTTGAAAGTGTGTCTTATTTCAATTTTTTACCCCCCCCCCCCCGCCTCATTCCTATTAAAATTCCTAGAATTTTAAGATTATGTGGGTTAAAATTCTAAAGGAATCTTTTGCAATTCCTTAATGCGTGCCTATGTGCTAACATAACACCATACCACATACGAATGGGGGGAAAACATATAGCCCCAAAAACACCCACACGCACACTAATGAAAGCTAAAACTTCTTCAAGGAATCCTTGTCTTCGGAAAACCCTTCAGATTAAAAATGGAAATGCCTTAAAGGAAAAATATTCTAGGAATATAGGATACGCAATGAAGGGTTCGTTTTGTTGTGCTTCTCTTCTTCGTTGATTTATTGTCCCTATTATAGTTTATGTATCCTTGCTGTTGATCCTACGATACGAGGAGTATATTATGAGAAATATTTTTTTTCAAAACGTCATGAAAAATAACATGAAAATGATTAACGATTTTTTAATTTCATAAAATATTTCTTAATTAAAAATTAATTGTGTATAAAAGGACGAAAAATACAAAAAATTTGCGATGAAGGATGCAGACGATGTCTAGAAAGTGAGTGAGGGATTGGAGATGGATGTATGTTATATAAATATAATATAAAAGTGTCTGTGGCAGATGTGATGCGGAAGGGGATGTTGTTTAGGGAAAACACTGACTCAATTACAATGATTGCGGCACTTTGTAATTTTCATAATTGAAACACGACACACACACAGAGAGAGAGGGAAGAGAGAGAATGGCAATCTTAACTTTTGCGTGGCTAGAAGCGTTTCCCTTCTCATAGCTTCACAATATGAATCAATAATTCCCATCCTTGTTTGTTGACTGGCTTTCATTCTACTACTCAACCCACCTACAGTAAGCTCAAGCTCCCCCATACCCAGTTGTGTATTTTACCTATTCTATCACGTCATAAACTTTTCTTCTAATTTCAAATTTAGGATGTTGATGTTGTTAATGCTGGCGGTGTTGGTGTTGTTTATGTTGCTATTCATGGTTTTACTTTACCAGTTTAATGCCTCCAGCATATTTTTTGCTTGCCTTGCCTTTCTTTTTTATATTACTTAATTTTTTATGAAATTCTTCTGAAAGATCTTAAGGATATTTTCTAGAGTACCATAGAGTTTCATCGTAGCTTTTGCTAAATGAGATGTTTTTCGCTGTCGTTTTGTCCTGTAAATAATTAAAATCATTTTGTGTAGAATTAAGGATATTTTTTATGAAAGTTTAATGACAATAATTTAATTAAATTATTGAATAATTAAGAAATTGAAGGAGGGGTATTGAGTCACAGTAAGATAAATGAAGAACTTGCTTTATCACTTACTATCATAATGACTATTCCAAGAAAATCATTGGCATTGTTCACACAGCTAAGTCAAATCACACCAATATCTTACTGTTCTCCTTTTTCTGTGCACAATAATCACGAGTTTCATCAATTAAAAGGAAAACTCGACTGTGAAGCAATCTTCCGCATTTAGTACTTCCGAACTGCTTCAGCATCCAAAACTTCGAAAACATTGTGCATAACCATTTCCACCAGTATCTCGACTCCTTTTAGACTATCCTTCGAGCTAAGTTTGGTACAAGTTTACCTAGAAAAATGACTTGACAGAGTGAAACCATCCATGTACATAGTATGATTTCTAAGCTTAGAATTTTAGGTATAAAGACGCTTGCCTGGCGCCCTTAAACTTCTTTAATCTCCCTCCCTAGATTTCTTCAATTCCTGTCTTCTGAACTCCAATTCATGACTTGAATGATGATTTCTGTCATCATTCCAGTTTGCTCCTCTTGCTTTAGGTGTCTTATCATAATACTTTTACGGATTTTACAACATCTTTCCATTTGAATCATTGAAAAAAGTAGGTATTGGGACACTTGGATGTGGGAACCAAGTTATACAAAAATGAAGTACCAGGCCCAACTCATTCTGTAATTATTTCGTCCACACAAGTCCGTTGGTTTCGGAAACTCGGATTGCTGTTCCCTCAACGACGGACCGAATATTGACTGAATTTAGTTCAATATGAATTTGAGCGAGAATTTTATATATAGGGTTAACAAGACCATAACTCCTGATCATCTTTTTTGCAATCTTAAAAATGAACCCATTCTGCCATTCTTTGGGATATGTTCTTCTTCGCAAATATTTTGGTTGAATGGATCACGAATTTCTTTTGAGATTCTTTTTCGTAAGAGGCCTGGTCAAAAACACATGACTACAGTTATTCTACAGTATTCAGCAATTAGAAGTCTGTAGCATTTTTGACCATGCCAAAGCTTAAAGGTTCTTCAGCTTGCCTTTTTCTTAATTATTTCTGCGTTTCAGTTTTGTTCCTATTCAGCACTGCTGAATTACTATTTTACAAGTCTGTTTTGTTATTTAACGCAGTCAGATTGCCGTCGAAAAGTTTCTCAGCACATTCGGGTTACTATTCAGCGCAGCTGAATTATGCATTTTTGGTACGTAGTGTATTTCTTGATTGTTATGTCCATCTACTCAAATCTTTTGGATAATGGATCAAGAATTTCTTCTGAAAATCTTCTTTGTAAGCTTTAAGGTTTCTCAGCTTGCTTTTTACTCTAATTATGAAAAAAATCCTTCGGAATCTTTTAATTTTTTCTGTTCAGTGCCGCTGAATTACAATTTGACAGGGCTATGTTGTTATTGAAGGCAGTCAGATTTTTATTTGCCGCTTTAAAGTTTCTTAGCACATTGGGGTTACTATTCAGCGCAGCTGAATTATTCATACTTGGTATGTAGTGTGTGTTTATTGATTGATTCTTCCCAAATCTTTTGGATGAATGGATTAAGAATAGGATCCTCTTACTAAGCTTTATGGTTTTTAGCTTGCTTTTTTCTGTAATTATTTATGAATTTAAAAAAAATACTTTCAGAGCCTTTCAGTTTTTTTCTTATTAAGCCCCGGTGAATTACTATTTGACATGTTTGTCTTGTTATTTAAGGCAATCAGATTGTAATTTGCCGCTGAAAAGTTTCTTAGTACATGCGGGTTACTATTCAGCGCTGCTGAATTAACTATGGTTGGTATGTAGTGAGTTTCTTCAACGCAAGAAAATCCATGCTAATGTTCCTTGATTGAATTACCGTCGAAAAGTTTCATAACACTTTGGGGCTACTATTCAGCGCAGCTAAATTAGTCATGGTTGGTATGAAGTGAGTTTCTTCAACGCAAGTCAATCTATGCTTGTGTTCCTTGATTGAATTACCGTCGAAAAGTTCCTTAGCACATTAGGGCTACTATTCAGCACAGCTGAATTAGCCATGGTTGGTATGTAGTGTGTTTTTTGAACGCAATGAAAGCCATGCTTATGTTCCTTAATTGAATTGCCTTCTTTACCACGGCTTATTGGCTTGGTGCATGATTCCTACTTAATATATCAATTTGATGGCTTGAAATTTCAGTTAGTCTCAAAGTGTTCATTCATTTTCTACAAAAAATGAACCCTCCCTCTCCAAGGCTTGGTTGTCTGATGTTTGACATCTAATGTCAACAATTTTGAATTCGTAATTATTAAGCATGCCGGACACCCAATCTAACTAATTTGGTCTAAAACAAAATTTGTATTCATTACAAAATAAATCATGACACCTAAAATATGTCTCAGCCTTACCCCTGACAAAGATTTATTCGAAAATTTCTTATTTAATACCAAAAAAAAAAAAAAAAAAAATCCCACCCATAAATATCGCGAAAAAAAACACAGATATTTGAAAAACTTTCTCTGATAGCTCATCAACAACATCGTAACAGCATAAGAATGTGTCATAATAATTTATCGCTTGTTTTTTGGGAAGAGGGCGTAGGTCGACGAAGAAGGTTCTTCCTAGTTTTTGGCACGTGACCTCGCGTAGTCTTTTGTTCTATAGCATACTAGAAATTATTGAAATTTCATCCCTCGTGCCAAAATCATCCCCAGCACCTTCTGTCTTTCTCTTTTACAAATTCCATACCAAAAAAAAAGGAATAATAAATTTATGACATTAGTTTTCTGTAAGCTCTGTAAGCTCTAACCTCATTAGTATTCATATTATTTGCGTGGAAAGTTTCCTGTCTTTATATTTGGGACAACTGTCAAATGCCACTAATTTATGGGGTGATATGGGCGTGGTGTTGTATTCAGCACCTTCTAAACTCTAGGGTGCAATTTTATGTGTAAATATATTTGTTATATGTGTGTGTGTGTGTATATAACAGACAACAAATATAGATAGAACAGAGATGAAAACTGAGTCATCTATTACAAGTCATTGTAAATTTTGATCACGTCCTGTTGTCACCGATTTCTGCATCAATATAAATATCTAGACTTGTACTACTCCACCCTCCTTCACCGTTTCTTCATCCCTTATAATCTTAAAGTTTTCATAACTAATCCAACAGTATAGAATGATATTGAGTATGGCGGAAGAGGATGGTCCTTGAAGGACACGAAAAGATAAGAAAAAATTTCTGCTTACAGCTCCCATTGGTGGTCTCCGGTCGGTCGGTCGATGGGTCGACTTTTAAATATTGACGATGTTTCAATGGCCTTCATTTCCTTACCCAATGCACTGCTGGGATAAATGCAAATCAGCACTCTCTTTCCATGGTAGAAAATTGCGTTGAGAGAGAGTGATTCTGCAGGGATAAGAACCTTAGAGATATAATCGTATGCAAATGGGAAAATAAATATCCTTCACATAATGTCTTCGGTTGTTTTTTATTTTATGTTTATATTTTATAAGATTACAGCCAAAATGTACATAACAAAATGATGGGTTTGGACTTAAGTCATAAAATTTATGATTGATGAAGGAAAAAATCATTTGACATCTTCATTACCTGGTAGTATATCTCTCTGTTGTCTAGCAGCTGTGAGATGGGTTTTCCCTCAATAAAATCTCTAATAACTTTTGTAGGAAAGTCATTAATTTTCCAAATTTCCAATCAAGCCATTCTCCGGTATACTGCCAGCTTCCTTTTGAGATAGGTACGAACAGAATAAGATTGAACAGACAAAAATAGAGCGGAAAAAAAAAGTTCAAGGACACTTCGTCCTACAAAAATCCTGGCCTAATCATAAGGAAGAAACGTTGAAGGTTGAGGGAAAAGGCACAACATTACTTAAGGGTCATTATACGAACGCACATCTAATAAACTATTAATGTTATCACATAAAAAAGTAAACAAGCCCAGGGTTGGTTGTCCTGTCCATATAGAACGCTATAAATAAATATGTATATACACAACAACCTTCTCGTATCTACTTATATATTTTTCTTCCATAGAACTTTGATTCGAATCTCTCTTTTCGTATATTAACTTGAAGCCACTTTAAGACTCCTCTCGGTGAGAGAAGGACCTTCATCATAACTTATGCCCTTTGACGGATGTGTGCGCTATGTCTCTTTGGGAAGGACTTATCATAAGCCAATTACTTAAATTAATGATGCGTTGATTCTGTTATCTCTTCTTGATACCAAAAAAAACCCATTCCCGTCTATCTACAAACGCTATATAAATAAATGGCATGGATGGATGCAAAATTATGATGAAGTTTCTTTTCTGTGGAAGTGTTTTCAGAGTTAAGGAAACTTCTGGCTTTTATTGCTGTTTCGATAATAGAAATTGAACTTTCTTTTTTGGGGTGGGGGGAGGCCATTTATATTTGAGCTGTTTCAGGACTGCCAGTGACATATGCCTAATGCCAAATGATTTTTAATAGTTTCGTAAATGTCACAAAAAGTTTTTCAATTATTTTCGGTTTTTTTTTTTTGAGAATTTGAAAAAGTTTTGAGATAAGTTTTATATGATCTCAATTTCTATTTAGACTTTTATAAAGAACTAGCTGGGACCCGGCGCGCCTATGCTGCACCCATAAGCCAATAGGAGTAATCAGTTGATATGAATTTTAATAAACAGTAGGAGAGTTTGCAAAAAAGGCAATTTTTTGGTATTTTTGAATCCAAATAACAAAATGTGAAACTATTAGGCAAATTCGTCGGCCATATTGGCGCGGCCATTTTGAATTTATAAGTTCTGATCATAAATTTGTTATTTGCTAGCTTAAAAAACCCCAGATATCGATTTTCATTGGAATCGGAACACAATTGGCAAATTCGTCGGCCATATTGGCGCGGCCATTTTGAATTTATAAGTTCTGATCATAAATTCGTTATTTGCTAGCTTAAAAAACCCCAGATATCGATTTTCATTGGAATCGGAACACAATTGGCAAATTCGTCGGCCATATTGGCGCGGCCATTTTGAATTTATAAGTTCTGATCACAAATTCGTTATTTGCAACTTTAAGAACTGTTTGTTTTGCGAGGGCGCGTTTCGCTTCTTTTTTTTTCTTTTGTACCAAAAATTTTCTCTGCAATTACCTTTTTTCTATTTTCCTTGGGCGCCATCTACCGGAGCGTATTTGTGCCATGCGGTTTACCGAGATTTAGTCAAAACGCACATTCTGTGAAAGTTTCAGCTCAAACGGCCGTCTAGTTTTGAGTTTTAGTGTCGCATTACAAACCAACCGACATTCATTTTTATATATATAGATAAAAATGATTTCACAAAAAAAAATACAAAAAAAAATAAAACAAATTCCCTACACACCTCCCCCTTGGGTTTTGTCTATTTAAAGAGATTGTTTTGTTTAAATTTTCCCATTCACAATACGGCTTTTGTCAAGCATAAAGCCCACACTAAGTGATGTTTTGGACTTTTATAAAAGTCTTCTATTAGGCATAAGTAAGCTCTTTACAATTTTGTCTCTTTGGCTCTCTCTCTATTTTCGGATGCTATTATTTATTGTATTAAGCTAGGGACAAGACTACTCTTGGATTCTTATTTTATCTTTTTCTTTGTTATTTTAATTGTAGTAACAATATTGGGGAAATTAGGAACAGTGGAATTAATCTTCTTGCCTAATTGGAACTTAACGTAGGCAAAGAGACATTGTATGGGCTTCATCCTCTTAAATATCTAAAAGAAAATCTTCTGTTCAAAGGATTACAACAACTAAAATAATTTTTTTTTTGGTTATACAAAACTTACATAAGTCGTGAGGATGAGTGAGTATGTGTATGAGTAAGCTTGGGAATCACCCTTTGCACTATAAGTATGTCATGTCACTCATGGTACAATGGTCTAATAGCAAGCTTAGTTTGAAGAAAAGAAGAGTTTAGGATACGTTAGACGGTGTGTGGAGTTCTTAACCGAAGTTTGACGAATCTTAGGTTTGAGTACTAGGATGTTGCACCAGTCCGAAAATACTGGCTGCCGTGAATGCGTGGATCAGCAACCCCGACTAGCCTCTAAAATTTTTGCTGGCCGATTTAAAAATGGAAAAAGGAGCCTGAATAGATTGAGAATTTTGGCGTGGATTTGTGAGTAATAACTGTAGGGGTGTCGAAAGCTTTATATTTTTGAACGCGAATGTCGTTTTACCAAGCGGTCCCCCAACCAAGTACCAATGGAGTCGAATGCTGCTTGACTTTTTTAATCGAACGAGAACGGGTCTATTTAGTATGATAAATGACACCTTTCATGGCCACCAACATAATTGATTGAAATATCAAGCAATGCAACAACAAAAGCTTAAGTTTTGTATAAGGCAAACTAAAGCTTAGCTTCTTAAAAACCTTCCCGAATGCCTAAGGCAGATGTTGGGATTGCCTCATCTCATTTGTTTTGAGGTTTGCCTTATAGGGCCCTTATGAAAGTTCTCTTTCGGCATGCCCCTCATTTGTCACATGGCGTCCTCATAAGGAACCCACGGAGCAATATCTCTTTTGGCATGTCCCTCATTGACCACGTGGGGCCACACGCTACATGAGGCGTGCCTCCTTTACATGCTAGTAGGAGTATTTAATGACGAACTAATCGTTAAAAATTCGGTCTACTTGAAAGACCGTTTAAAAACTGGCTCGAAAAGCGATCCTCAAAATGAGATCCTCTAAAAGGACTATTGCCATAAGAAGCCACCCACCTACGACCTGGTGAACTTTTTGGCTTTATCTATTGACCAATATTGGAAGCCTGATGACTAAAAGGAACGTATTTATGTGGTGATATCCGTCCATGTCATCGAAGACTTTCCAAAAAACCAAACACCCAAAAGCAGTTCAGTTCTGTGTATTCTTCAAACAAAACTAGCAAAAGACAGACTAGAGTAGTCACCTAACTCACTCTTACCCAGGCAAGAGGTAGTCACCTACTCATTTACTTACCACATCCACTCACTCACTCTGCATCGCATGACATAGAACAAAGTAGCCTTGTAACCATGACCAACTCAACCCAACTGTTTCCTGTATATTCTTCAATCTTAAGACGACTGAGAGAGAATGTTATGTGAACCTTCGCAAATCCAAAAAAATTAAATAAACGCTAATTTCCCAAATTAATCTTCTGTTCTAACCAACCAGCATTTAAAAGAACAGCCTAGCGCTATGAGTAAGACAACCCCTTAAGCATTTTTCAAGCTGACTGACTGGGACTTGTGTTTCCGAAGTGCTAACTGTATCCCTGGGCAGGAATACGTTTGTCTTTTCCTTAAGCTTATAGAGCCTAGTTCGAATAGATGATTTAAGTAGGAGTGAAAGAAGGTAATCAAAGCCAAACTAGCCGCGTTATAGTCGTTTCCTGAATAAGTATAACTTCATCTTGAGTATATTAAGTTCAAAAACTCCATCCATCACGAAAGATAGATTTTAGACACAATATATCTACTTGTGACCTTCTCGTTTGTCGAAGCCTTTAACTAAGACATTCTTCGTTTTGGCGAGTTCAGTCCGATTACTCCAGATATTAAGGATTTGGAAAGAGTAAGCTCTGTTGACTAAACAGCTTCAAGCTATTGGTATCGACTTAGTTCCTGTCTGATATCTATACCTGCAAGTGCACATCCACCCAATCGCGTTACAGCCAAATCCAGCCTTGGGCTCCTATAGGGCATTTCTCCAAGTTTGACGGTCCTTTGTAGCATGTGCTCAGTTCCACATGTTGAGCATTGCCTCTGAGTCAACCGTCACACAGTCTATTCATCTCAGCCTGGGTTTGGCTACTGGTATATTTCCCGAAATTTCTGCTACCATGAGCCGTTTTGGGATACGGTTGTCCTCCATCGTGAAAACGTGGCCGACAAGCCTGTTAATTTTTATAAAAGTTTGAAATTTTGGGATGTCAAAAATATCATACAACTTGCTGTTAACTTGTTCCTCTATAGTCCAAGTCTCGCTACCACAGCACAGTGCTGGCCGTATTAGTGTTTTGTAGAGTGAGAGTCTCCCTGCAAGGGCACCTCTGGACTTAATTCTGGACGGACTTCTTTGCTCATTTTTAGACGGCACTATGATCTCGACATACTGATGCAAGCATACGCCAGACCTTGTCTTCATGATCGTTAACTCATGTCGAATTCAATCAACACGTATATCGAATTTATTCTTGATTATAATAGCAGCACTGTGTCAATTTCAACGCCTCCAAAAATAAGTACTGCCTCATGTCTAATAAAACCTGCACGAACCTTCCTTGGGTCTCAGTTGACGGTCTGTATATAACGTCTGATCAATCCAATCCTTTGATATATGAAACAGAAGACACGGGAACACTTTATTAATTTTTTTTTTTCAAAGTTTTAAATTTTTTTAAAATCTAAATTTCTAAAATTGCGTCCCCTTCGAATTGCGCCCGGTGCAAGTGTAGCATCTGCACCTGTGAAAGCGCTGACACTGGCAACTGACGCACTGAAGTTTTAGCTAATCTATGTCGTATTTTGGTTGCCCTTGATTATAGTAAATTGCGTTGATTAAAAATTCCAAATAGAATTTTATAAGCAAATTTCCAAGAATTTTAAATTATTCTGTTTGTAAAATTTTCCAATGAATCTAAACAAGGTTTCCAACTTTAATCTTCCTTCAATTTGTACAACGTAATATACAACTTTAGATAAAAAAAAAGCAAATCATTAATTTCATAAGTAAAATCCCTCCAACTGTGAAGACTTAATAAAAATATTTACTTAACAATTTTCAATACTAAGAAAGAAAATAAAATCTCTCATTTTCTCATCATATATGTATATATTTTCAATTTCCCATATGAAGGTCACAAGGATTCCCATTAAAAACCATTCTGGCTCTAGTATTTCTTAAAATTGCCTGTTGCTCATTTTATACATACAAAATAAAAATATATAACACCGAATGGCGGCGCCATTGAATCTGGCTCCTTATAGCGGCAATGTAAACAAAAATTCAGCAAATAAACAAAATACAAAAAAAAGGGAAATATTTTTCTTCTTTTTTTTTGTTGTTGTTGTATTTTTTAAAAGAAAAGAAAACAACAACAAGAAAAGAAAACCACTCAAAGGTACAATGACAAAACGTTGAGATTTGAACAAACAGGACCAAATAGGATCCTCTCCTCTTCTGTTATGGATAAAATGAAAACGGTGAACACGAAAAAAAAACCACGTAGAGAAGAAAAGTGGCAATGAGGTCGTGTCGGTGAGAATTGAAGATGAATTTTTATTTTTATTTTTCTGTTTTTCTTTAAGTATAAAAACTCGAAAAGAAATTTAAACAAGAAAATGGAAAATTGCTTAAAGAATAGTGAAGATTTCCACCATCACCACCTCCTCCATTATCAAATCTCATCATCAGTAAAAGCTATTTTATCCGGTTGCCTGAACTTATGCAATTACAAAAATGCAACTAGCTTCCTGTGAGTATGCTGCTCTGAGTGTCCTGTGTGAGCAACATGCAAACGCATACTAACAAATTAGATATGAACAAGAAGTGCTCTAGTATGAACGAAAGTCTTGTGTTTTATGTGAAATGGAATGGAATGGAATGGAAATGTAGACAGTAAGTGTAAAAAGGATTGGGGCGCGACACGGACCGTCGCTCGGTAACTGTATGTACGTGTTAAGGATTCATTAAAATAAAATTGTTTTAAAGTCATCCAAAGTCGTCGTCCTGTGTATGTTCAATCTAGTTTAAAAATGTTAAAGCATTCATTTTATCCACATTTTATCCTTTTTTACAGTCTTATGTTTCTCCATTTTTATTCTAGTTGTTCAACGTTATATGTGTATGTATATGTGTTGTACTATAAAAACGGAAATTTTGTCCTGTCGCCGTCAATTTTTCTTCTCTTCTTTTCCTTCTTTGACAATTTTCTTATGGTTTTTGTCTGTGTTATATATGTACATTTGTATATGTTTGTAGTATTTGAAAATACCTTCGTCCTTTCGTCCGCTATCGCGCTATCGTTATTCAAGGAATTTGACCTAATTTCCTGTCCTCGTCATTATGTACACACTAGGTTCAGGCATCGGTTAGCGCTTAGGGTCCGTCGTCGTCGTCTTCGAAGAAAGTATAAAGATAATGGAAAAAAAGTAAGGCTAGAAGAAAATGTATAGAGTGTGGTAAGACACCAGACCGGGGGTGGAAATAGATGTGTACGAAAGATATTGTAAAAAAAAACCAGAGTGTGTGAGGGTGGAGAATGGAAGTAGAAAAAAAAACAAAATAAAAGAAAAATATTTTCACATCGATGGAAAGTCGTCATCGGTACTGAAACGATGGATGTGGAATGTCAGGAGTATGTTGTAATGATTAGGTTAAAGTGGATGGTTAACGATGTGTGAGGGTGGTTTTTTTCTTTTCGGAGAGACAAAAAAAATCTTACTAATTGCGTTTTTATGGAATTCCTTTACCAAAAAAATAAAGGAAGAATCTAAGGATTTAAGATTGTTGATACTGAATTCCGTTTGTTTTAACAGAGATAGAGATGTATGTATATAAACTTTCAGGTTGGATTTAGATTATATTTTTTTCTCTGTTTTTGGAAATGGATTGTGAGGAGTATCAATATTGACTCGGTAAATTATCTGACCTTAATCCAAAGGGATAGTATTGCTTTTGAGAGGCTGTGAACGTAATTGAGTGTATTTTCATTATTCGATTTCCAAGAATTCTTGTAATTTCTGTTATATGTTAAATGTAGCATAAATATGTCATAGTATTATATCACTTCGTTTTTGCGGTTTTCGGTTTCTGCTTGATTAGTTTTATGAAACAAGGAATACCTAAGAAAAAAGTGAAGGTGTCATCAACACTCCGAACAACAGGGAATTTGAGAAACAGACGAACAAATAAGTTTTCACTCTCTTCCTACATCACCACATCGGCCTAGCCGACGTCACAGCCTTTATCGTTGGTCAGTAGACGGGATTGTCCTTAGGAAGTATAACACTCCAACAAAACCCTTTCTGTTAGCTCCGTATTATTACGACAATGGAATTACCGGCATCAACTGTAGCTTACAACTTTGCACATGCGAAGCCCCAATACAAAATTTTTTGTTTAATTTTTTACAATATTCGCTTGGTCTCAGTCTCACTCACTCAATCTGGGTACACTTTAGCATAATCTCTTCCCATACATATTAGGAAACACGTAACCTTTCAAAATGTGTATAACGGTAGTCCTTTTCTTCGGTTTTCGGAGTTTTAATATGAAGCCTCCTTGTTAGCATTGACGTTAATTCAACGTTCACAATGTAAATTAGCTGAAGTAATCGAATGGCAACAGTGTTTTTTATAGCACGGGCTGAGAGATCTTTGTAAAGACTAATAATCTGTACCAACTTATAAATCATCCTACAGGTGTTTCTAACGCAGTAGACTCCTTGATCTTTTTCTTATCTCTCACCGAACGTGGTACTCCGTTGAAGTTGATTCGCATCTAGCCAACTCAGACTACTGCCTAGTCAGCGCTAATTTCCCATACCAAGCTAGCTTCTAGGAAAACTGTGGGGCATTATGAGAAAACCAATTGGCTGAGTTTTATTTTTTTCTCCAAGCTGACATTTAAATTTTTGGTTGATAATAATAGTTATATGCCAAGCCTAACCAGCAATTTCGCAATATTACGCAATAAAGCTTTTTCAGTGCCGCCATAAAAAAGGTGAGAGGTTTTGCACCTTGCTACAGGAATAAATGGGAGGTAGACTTATTTTTTCCTTCTAAGCTGCTGCCTGGGATCTGTGTTTCCTGAACCGTAAAGTTAACTTTTCGGCTCTCTGCATTTGATAACCGAACCTGAGGACTGTGCGATTAGCCTCGCAATTAGTCTGCCGAGGAACCCTAAATGCTTCTGAGGATATTGCAGAAGCTCTCAAGTCAAACCTTAGGGTCGTGCTCGCTGTTTATATAACCGCAAAGATAAATTGATCGCTAGTGGGTATTGGGACTCTTTTGCATGGGAAAAAACAGGTTTGCGACCAAGATTATTAAGATCATTAATATTGATTAATTACTCATTTCTCATATCGAATAACTCGGAATCGGATTCGGCGAATCTATCCCCTGGGATTCGGAATCGGGATCCGTTTCCGAAATTCGCCGAATCCCGATTGCTCGATATGAAATCCACTATTAAAATAAATATTCTTGATTATAAAAAAAAATTCTATTACATAGTTCCATCTGTTAGAAACTTTGGTAATTAAAAGTAACAAATTGCCCCAAAATTTCAAAATTTTAAAAAAAATAAATCTTAGTAGGTTCTGGGTCTTTGGATTTTATGTCATGGTGAAGAAAATTGTATTGACATTTTAGGATTCTCGATTGTTTTAATTTCAGTTTAATTTTTCAAATACAAAATTTGGTTTCAAAAAAATGACATACATAATACCATTTAAATTAAAGTACCTAGTCTAAAATTAATATGACCTTACCTATGGCAACTAAAAGATCTAAAAGGTGGTACGGAAACGAATGCAGCACAATGCCAAGACTTCTCAGCCCTTTGTGTCGAAAGCTATTGGTTCTACGTAAGTTCGGTATAGGACACTTTTATGCAGATTTATCTAATGAACAAACTTCACTTAACCAAAATTTACGTAAAGCCGATAACTTACGAGATATTTGAGAAAAACTGATTTTGGTGACCTTTAACCTCTAATATCTCAAGACGCGGACACGAGATTTTATGAGACTTTTGACACATCATTTAGAATGCCAAAACAAAGGTTCATACACAGAGACAGCGGAAGTGGAGTTGCAACGGTTGCGGCTGCAACCCCTGATAATTTCGCGGGGTTGCCCCGCAACCCCTGTGTTTTTGAAATCAAAAAAGCTGAAATCTGAGTTATTTTTTAATAATTGTAAAGTCCCTTTTTTATATGACAATTTCCGTTGCGAGTAAAAAATCGTTGCGAAAAAAATCAAAAATCTCGACCATTCGACCATTCTTTCTCGCAACGAGATATTTTTCGTTGCGAAATATTGTAAAGTAGGCTGTAAAATTTGTATATATTTTACTTTTTATTGTTTGAGTTTTCGTCATGATTACGTTTTGTTTACGTAAACGTATTAGTAGAAATCCGTCTTCTTCTTCATCGTCAAATTCTATGCATATAGCAATATGATTTATTTCCAGGTGTTTTTTTTATTAAATCTCTCAACATCTTTTTTAACTTCTTTAAAATTTATTACCAAATAAGAAAACAAAACGAATAACAGTTCTTAAAATGTCATTCTTGATTAAATCTCGTTGCGAGAACTGAATTCGTAGGAACATAACTTCAAAAAATCGCATAACAGACTGCGAAATTTTTCTCGCAACGATTTTTTTTCTCCCAACGATGATTGTCCTAGGAAAAAGGGACTTAAGAAAAGTATATACATTTTTAAATTCGATAGTTGTAAACAACATTCAAACAGAGAAAATTCAATTTACATTTATTCTTATACTAGTCCGTTCAAATTAGTCAAAAATCGCTGTTTTTTGGAGATTTTCCCCACAGCTATTAGGCCGGTGCCAAATGAAGGATTTGGGTTTTCTAAACATGATTTTCACAACCCGCAGTTCCAAAAAAGGGTTGTTTTTGAGAAATATACATTATTTTTAACACAAAATTTTAGGCACGCGCGTTGTTCTAATTTTTTATGCATTAAAATCGCCCCACAACAATTTTTCGACTTCTTCGTATAGACGCCAATCGAATACTACTCTTACGATATGCGTCAAAATTTGACAGAACACCAATAAAAGTATTGCCAACGTTGAGAAAATAAAAATTAACTGATTGGATAACCGCGTCAATTCAAAATTCAAAACTCCCGTTCTTTTTTGATCATAAGGTATATATGATGGTTTTGCCTTTTTTTGTACATATTTGTTGAAAATATCAATAGAGTAAAGTTGTAGGGCATAAAATTACTTACAAATTTTGTTTTCACTGTTTTTTTTTGAATTCCGTATAGTTTCGCCGCTAGAGGCCATTTTGCGCCTTTTTTAGATTTTTCGCCAAAATTATTTGTATGAAAAATTAAATGATATGAAAGTAGTAGTTCAGTTTTTCAACGGATTTTCTTTGAACGCTTTGATTATCAACAGAATCTGAAAAAAGGCGCAAAACGACCGGGGCGAAAATATACGGAATTTAAGAAAAAACAGTGCAGACACTCATATCTTAAAGTTTCCTCGAAAAAAAGGTTCTTCTGACCACTCAGCGCTATTTGACACGTTTACTTGTTGGCAAACAGATTTGATTTTTCTAAAGATCATAAAAACGACTCTTGTCTTGTGATTAACTAAATCTTACGGCATGAAAAGAGCTCCTTGTCTTTCTCATATACGAGGGTCGTCTCAAAAGTAAGTTCCACTATTTTTTTAAATCCGTGTGGTTGGCGGGAAAAGTCTGGGAGTCTCAGGGAATTTGCGTCTGGGTGTAGTGGCAGCACTGTAAAATTTCTATGCGCGTGCCTCGATCGATCCGGCAGTCAGGCTTCAGCCACTACGGAGACTCTAGTCTCTCCTACCACCAAAACACCAAATAAAACGAAAGTTGTGGAATCCGCGGGAAAATGGCAAACGTTATTTAGGGATTCCAAGGGGGTGTTGTAGATCAATTACCTGCGCCGTGGGACCACGATCCAGCTGCAAGCTATTGTGAGGTGTTGCAACAACTCAGAAAGGCGATCCAAAACAAAAGGAGAGGAAGTTGACAAAAAAAACTTTTTTGCAACCCCAGTTAAAACAAGGTTCCGCGGTCTCTGTTCATACAAATTTTCAGCTTATTACCTCTCATTCCGAGGTTGACGCCTTTTTTTGTCTTATTTGACTGGACTAAAAGTAATTAGTACATTTTTGCTATGCTATTTTTTTATGTTTTTATTGGCAAAAGTATAACTATATATTGTTAATTTTATTTATTACTGAATTCTCTTTAATAGAATATATATTTTCTGTAAATTAAAATTGTGAGCTTTTACTTGGAATCGGAATCGGCGGTTCTCAGTTTTAAGGATTCGGATTCAGCGAATCCAAAAAGACCGGGTTTTGAGAAACTCTATTAGTTACCAATTAACAGGTAATAAAAGCCATTAAGTAGGCAATTAACACACCTTTTAATGATCTCAATGACCTTGGTCGAAAACCGGTTTGTTCCCACGCACAAGCGCCCCAATACCTACTGTCGCCTACGTACACCAGAAATGGTGAGTTATTCTAATCATATTTAATTGGGATAAGATCGCGATCAGACTGCGGAATACCGTAGAATAAAAAGGAGACCCTGAACTTGCAGTGGGAATCCCTGAGATGGCTTGTGGCACTAACAACAGGACAGGAAAGTTATTAGCTGAAATAGTGTAAACGTGTCCACTACGCCTGGAGGAATGCGAGGTGGCCACAAAAATTCGAAAACCAATTTATCGCTCATATTCAACCAGACACCAAGTAGTCATATTTTGGACAATTTGTATTGGCACTTGGTTTTGGACCACTCTTTGATTATTTTTCTCTTATTTCAGAGCATGTTTTTATTTCATAATTTATTTTTACTTCCTTCAGTTTTTGCTACGTCTTTAGCAATAATATTGATCTAAATCACAGTTGGCACATCTGAACCTCTTTATATCTATGATGGAAGGAGTCTATGTAAACCTTCCATCCTATAATAATGTAACCAATTGTATTTTTGAAAAAAATACCAAAACTGAATTACCCCAAACCATTATAAAAAATCCGATGGCAGTATTGCTGGAATAAAAATCTGTTGGACGTCATATAACTCCTCTAAAAAATTTCCTGGCTTAACCTACCCATTTCAGTACCAGAAGGTATGCGGACAGTCTACTATATATTGCAGGAAAAATCAATGAAGGCATTGTGCCAAAAACTTTTTTTTTGGAGAGTCCTTGGTAGTAAATAGTGTAGATCGTTGAGTATTAGAATAATTAAATCGTTCAGTTGTCCAACAGTTGAAATTCTCGAAAAATAATTGGTCTCATAACTCAGGATTTAATACAGCTCCATTGGAAATTTTTCAAATAATCTCAGTTGCAAAAAATAGGGTAATTTATATAATAAAACACCCATTCGTTGTTAGCTTATATTGTCAGCATCGAAACGACGAGAATAAGTCGTATGCAACTGCAATGGATGCTTATATCAGACTGAAATAATGTTTGTATTGTCCCTGTTGATAGTAGATACATATATACATTTTACTACCCTCTGTTAAATCCATTTCAATGTCATATATTTTTTTTAGATCGAATGGATTATCTTAATTTACCATAAAAGGTTCTACTATAATTCATGTTGAGTATAAAGGAAGAAAAGACCAACAACAAAAAAACATGTTCCCAAAATACCATATTTTCGACAATTTATAGCTGAAACCCACAAGAAAATTTTCAATTTACACAACTATTCACGAAACGAAAAAAAACAACGTTTACAAAACAAATTCAAATTTATTACACCTCCAATCCATGCACGTTTCATTAAAATTCCAGCGCCATCAATTGTCCTATTTTGGCTAATACAAAGTTCCAATGTCATGTATTCTTAGTGATTTATCCACAAAGGTTACAATTTCCTTCTGCTGTACAACGATATACATACATAGATAGAGACTAACGCTATAGAGAAAGATAGATGCCAGCCAAGGCAGACAAAAAATATCCCATGATTATTGGGGGTATCCTAAATCAAGCTGAGGCTAGAAGATGCAAAAGAAAAAATTTCTCTTTCTCCTTTTTCGTCCTTTTTTAGCGGGCGCTGCCTGTATATATACCCACACACATATATATACAAAAATAGGACCTTACAGTCATCCCATAATTAACGTCTGTCAGGATCAACTGCCTTCTGTAAATATTTCAGTTTGCTCAAAGTAATGAGTCCTCTGAAGTTTGCTCAAGTCCTTAGCGGACAGTTTGAAAATTTAATTGGTTCAGCTTGTTAATGTATGCACCGTCATGAGTGTAATTTGCCTTACATTACGCAGCCATTATCCGGAGGAGTGCAGGATGTGATAAAAATTTCATCACTATGGGTTCAGATGTGGGTGGTGGTGGGAGAGGCGCAAAAAAAATGCTTGCCTGTCCTTGTTTTAAGGGGTAAATTGTTGGTAATTAATTAACCATAGTTAATGGCGGACACATTTAGCGCTGTTAAGGTTTGTTCCATGTTGTTGTTTTTTTTTCGTTTCTAGCGAGAGCGACGACGCGATGAAACGGATGTACGTGTACCACAGGGATAAGATAAAAATAAAATATTCCATGTAAACTCAGATATAATCCGTTTTTTTTTTGTGAATTCTTTCTTTAACCAAATTCTCAAACATAAATAAATTTTTGGTGGTTGTGTATGTATTGGGACTCAGTCCTCTGACGCACTCCTACGATTACAACTAACTGAGCCACATTGCACCAGCATAAAACGGGCTGACTTACAGTTTCAGAGTGAGGCTATGAGTTAGCACGTGTTGCTTGAATCTGTTTCTGCAAAATGTTACCTATCGTTAATGCACTCCTAAAAAAATCGAGACCACCCCTTTGTGAACAAGTTCAGTGGATGGCTGCATCATAAATTCTCCTAGAGTAGTTTGGGTATAAGAAGATCTTTGTGTTCGTCGTATCTAGAACGACTGGAAAATTAGGCTCTTTTGGACATATTGGTTACTAAAGACGAACAATAGATCATCTAAAACACTTATTCATCGATTAAACATTTGGCATAATAAACACTTAGTTATGATAAACACTTATGGAGGAATAAACAGGCAATTATACTGGTGACTACAAAAGCTGCCATTTAGCATACTAAATACACCGATTCTCTTTCGATCACGGGGGTCAAGCAGCATTGGACAGGGTTGCTACTTAGTGGGTGACAACTAGAAAAAAAACGACACTCGCGATTGGAAGGCGGAAAGGTGAACAAAAATAAAAACTTTTCTACACCTCAGTTATTATTCAAATATCTACAGGCGCTCCAAATTGGAGAGTTTAGAAAGCTTTTTTCTACCTAAAACAACCTACAAACATTTGCTATAGTGAAACACTTTAAGTATTTACTTTCATTAAACGCCGACGATGGTTTAAACACTTTAAGTGTTTAGAAAAATAAACACTTGAGTTTGCAGTGTAGAGTTCGTCGTATTCCATCGACTACATACATAGAGAAATCAATAGAGTTTGGGTGGCAACTTTTTCAAATCATCATTTACTTCCTTGTACTGCAGCTAGAAGTGAAGGAATTGAGTCTGCCCAGATTTAGTTAGTTCATTACTTAGTTATAATGCGATTGCGTTGAATCGTATTGATTGCTAAGGCATTGCAGATTCAGCTGTCTCTTAATGAAATTGACGCAGAAATTAGTAATACCATTGAACGATAGAAGACAGGGGGATTAATAGTTGATGGTTCGACTCGAATTTGATTCATTACTTCTCTAATAGTTAGTGGTGTTGGGGTAGTTTCTCTAAATACCCTTATGTCATTCTGCCAAATGGATCCATCTTGCACCTGACGCTCGATATTCTTTCTCAGGACGCTCTGTTAGCCTCACTCTAAAAAATTTGGTTTTTGGATGATCACGAACAATGTATGCGCTTATTAGTCTTGAGTTAAAAAAATCACTTAAGTTCAATACCTCTGGGCTATAGTTTTTTTTGTTTTGAAAGTAAAATTCACGACATTTAACATTTTGGTTCGGAATAACAGATACATGGAAAGGCTAAACAGGAATTTCGCAATATTACGCAATCAAGCTTTTTTATTGCCGCCGTGCTAAAGGCGAAAACTTTTGCACCCTGCTATAGCTAGAAATGGTAGGAAAATTATTTCGGTCACGCTGCATACTTTTAATATCATTTTTTTTTTAAATTTATTATTCGTATGTACTACTCCATACTTTTAAGGTAAGCTCTCGAAATCGAGATCTGATCTGAAATTGGTGCGGAGGTATTTGGAACATTTTTTGCATATGGAACATTCATTCCCTGCGGTACAGCTGCTCCCTATATTCATATAATTGAAGAAGACGGCGATCAGAGCATAGGCAAAATGAGAGTATCTGCGGGGCCTGACTATATCACAGAGCTTTGTAAAGATCCGCTCTATATTAATTTATTGGAATAATCCGATTCTTATACTCATGCCTTTTTCTTAGAATTTCACGTACCCGTGCACCAAACTGCGTAGTTCCGTAAAATATTGTGTTTTTTGTTGAGCTTTCACTCAGCTTGTACTGAAAATGTTTGCCTAAAAGTATGCAAAATTAAATATAAATAAGAAAGCTTCCAAAAACCAAATAAAATTTGCCTGAAAGTATGCAAAATTAATAAAAAGCTTTAAAAAAACAAACTAAGGCGATTTATACGAGAACCAAAATCTGGAATAAGTGGACTTTTATGGTGGAGGGAGTAATTTTTTTCGTTCTCGATTGAAGTAGATTACACGATCAAACACTTCATCCATCATATCACACAAAAATCGGTTTCTATGGACGATGGATCGCAGGGAGGCGTGTGTTTTTTTCTCACTTGTACATTACAAAAATGTTCGTCCTCACGACCATCACACAGTGAGTACAAATGTGTAATATCTGAATCATACACAAACCTGTTTTTGTGATGGATGAAGTGTGTTATACGGCGTTATACGGCGTTTACATCGCCTCGAAACACGTTTGGCGTTTTGGGCAAAAACACAATCGAAAACAGGTGTTTTTCATACAAATCGAAAACAACTTGGGAACCTGTTTTCAATAAAAACGACAACGAAAACAAGAAAAGTGTGGACAAGAACCCAATTCAACGCTCAGCACTTGATATACGCATGTCATTTTCCGTATCACACTTTTTTTTAATTCTCAGTTTGCCAGGGAAAAAAATTAAAACGAAATATAGTACAGTACAGCTGGACTGGAAAATTGGGGTATGCGCCCAAAAATTCTTGGAAGGATGATTTTTCATAAATCGTTAATGGAGCATTAAGAAGCTTAATTCTAAATTTGAGGGAAATTTCGAGTGTACGTTTTTTGGAAAACTCAAAAAAATTTTGAAAAGCGCCACCTAGCTTCTGTATTTGAAGTTGTACAGCATGACCTCTATGACACAAATTGTAGGTAACAATGTCCTCTACATTTTTTGTTTAGAAATTTTTTCTCTAAAATGCGTAGATTCAGAGAAAAACGCTTTTCAAAAACTTTTTGAGCTTTCCAAAAAACGTCCACTCGAAATTTCCCTCAAATTTAAAGTTAAGCTTCTTTTATGCTCCATTAACGATTTATGAAAAATCATCCTTCCAAGAATTTTTGGGGCATCAATATTACATCTGTACTGTACTAATAATTAAAATAAAATTTAATTAAATTGGCATAACTGTCACTCGAAAACAAGCAGAAGGCGATGTAAACACCTCACTCGTTTTCCGAAAACGAGTTCATGAAAACACTTTTTTTCGAGGCGATGTAAACGCCGTATTAGATCGTGTAACTACCTCACTGATTCATTGGTATTTGCCAAATTAAATATTATACTTATCTATAAAACTGCCGAGGTAACAGCAATTCCTCTTTGATTTCCTCCAAGTCACCACAAAGAATCTTTTATCCTAGCGAAGGCACGAACCTACTCATCTAAGCAAAGACAAGTGTTGGGTATACATAAGTTCACGATCATTGAGACAAGGCCTGCCACTGCTTGTCTTGTATTATGGAAGGCATTAGAGGAACGCAAAACCAACGAAGTTTTAAAGTGGGAAGAATGAGACTGCCATCAGGTTGTTTATAAAGATTAGAAAAAGAGTGGGTGATCAAATTGATCCCTGGGGGACACCGGTAGAGATGGTGTGGGGTTTAGATTTGACGCCATCCATAACCTTCATTGAACGGCCAGAGAAAAATATTTCAACCCAGTTTTTTGATCTGGGTCAATACCAATAGTTTGGAGTTTAGCTAACAAAGCAGGGTCCCTAACTCCCTCAAAAGCCTTAGACCAAAAGTCGATCTAATCCAGAGCGACTAAACCAAACTCACCAAATCTATGCATACTTTATTTGAGATATTCTTTTAGACACAGTAAAATGTCAACAACAACAACAAATGTCAAAAGCGAATTTTTAATTTACATTAAACCCCTCTGATGTTATCATTGACCGGTATCAAAAAAATTGAATTAAAATTTCCTCCCAATATTCCATAATTACATACCTGAAAGCTAATATTAACAACATATCACAAATAAATACCCAAAATACTGTACACTATGCAAACGTACTCTATCCCACTAATTGAAATTTCATTAATTATACAATTCACATTGACTCGCTCCTACCATAACACCAGCTGCTGGCAGCAGTAAACCTCATCATAATTACAACTCAACTGAATTAAAAGCAATTAGCCAAATAGTTCAACATAAACCCTCTCATTCGGATGCTACACACGAGGATACTCCGGAAAGGACAAAAATTATGTTTTTATTAACAAATGTTTTTATGTAACGCTCGCGTTCACCAACCATCACACCAACAACCAACCAACAACTACTATGTTTGTATGAAACCGCATAGAACCCATTTAAATGTCCTGTGCATTTCCTCTATCTGTTTTTTTCCCCAGTTTTCCTCTCTCTACCATTTTTACCAGACCTACCACCCCCCTTACCACATGATTTATTGGGTGTACATACAATTCTCTGAAATAAACAAGGCGGTATCGTTACGTAAAAATTAATATATCAGATTGCAACAAAAGCAATTAAAATTCGTAATTTTTGCTGTGCATGAAATAAAATCGTATTTTTCGTTATTAAATCATATCTTTTTTTTACTCGTATTTAATTATTAATATTTACAAAACGTGTTATTTTTTTCATCTCTGAATTACATAAGTGGAGGGGGGATGACGGAATGTGGGGTTATAAATCCTCTTATTTAATTTTTTGTGAAAGTATTAAATTTTTTCAATAGTTTTAAATGCATGATAAATATTCCGTTTTAACAATAATAATATTTATTAAATATATTGTTGCTAACTGTAAGAATCACAACAGGCTTACATTTGAGTGCTTGGTGTTATATCTTACAGTGAGTTACGGTATATAATCATCAGCGGAATTTATTTTTATTATTTGCTAATTTTTTTTGAGCATGTTTATGTTTTGATATTGTTAAAAATACACCTTATTTTTTGCGCCAGAGACAATGATATTGTTGGTCCAGCATATATTGATTAAAAGAATCTGCACGCGACACGAAAATTGGAGAATTTACATTAATAAAGAAAAATACATGGTAACCCTATCTACGAAACGATCGAGCATTGGTCCCACAATGGAAAGTTAATTCGTGAGACTCTACACAGTAACAAAATTCAAAATCTAAGATTGTGGCCATAGGCTTATTATATTTGAATACGTATGTATCCAGACGGCGAAGTGAGCGGATTTGGAATAAAGTAGAAATTTTTCTAGATCCGTGAAGTATTACCTTTGCTTTAAACCTGGCTGGCCGAAAGCTTGCACACATTCTCTTAATTGCTTTGCTTTGTACCGTCATGTCATTAAAAAGAAAATTTCTACCTACGCAAACACGACATCGTGTATATGCAAAAGATTCTTTTTCAGTGCTTTATACAAAAGCTTCTTTTTTAGTGCTTTTTACAAAAGCTTCTTTTTCTGAGCTTTATACAAAGCTTCTTTTTCAGAGCTTTATGCAAAAGCTTTTTTTCAGAGCTTTATGCAAAAGCTTCTTTTTTAGAGCTCTATGCAAAAACTTTTTTTCAGAGCTTTATGTAAAAGCTTCTTTTTCAGAGCTTTAAATGAACTTTCAGTAGTAGTATATGCCAGTATACAGTATACAGTATACAGTTTTTGTTATCGGTGGATCGAAAATGAAGTGAAAAAAGAATATTTTTGCACGATAGAAATGACGAAAGGCGTTATAACATTAGCATCCTACACGTGTTTAATATTTTAAAGAATTTTGTGAGATTATATATTATTTTTGGAAAATAACATGGTTATTATCAAAGGTAATAAAAGGGTAATGAAAGCGTAATAAAAGGGTAATGAAAGCGTAATAAAAGGGTATTGAAAGCTTAATAAAAGGGTAATGAAAGCGTAACAAAAAGGGTAATAAAGGTTAATAAAAGGGTAATAAAAGGGTACTAAAACAACGTATCATAAATATCCACTTCACAAGCACGTTGGAACTGAAGGGTTAGTGAAGGAGCCGTGGGTTTGTGGAAATCTTCCATTACTGTGTTGTGTGTTTTTGGAATCTTCCATTACTGTGATCTCTGCGGTTTCTAAAGTATGATCAAATCAATGGGATTTTACAATGTTTTGCCTTTATCTTAAAATGGAAGTAGGAGCGAGAGATGAATATGGGTTAATCGTATGGAAGCTAAGAAACATCGAAAGATTATTTTTCATGTTTAAATACTTCAATCAACGATGAATAAGGAAGGATTTTTTGGATTGTATCGCCGCTAGCCATAAAAATGGATACATTATGTTAATCTTGATTGATGCAACCCTTGCCAATCATCAACATCAAAGCCGAACAAGCATTGTACGAAAGTTAGGCTCTGTATTTGGTGGAATCAGAAAATTTTAGTCTATTATAAGCTACTTAATAGTAGTGGTATAAGCTGTAGAAACTAACAAACCCTAGAGACAACTGGAAGAAGAGTCGTGGACTTTAAGAAAAAAGAGGAATCCTAGAAGAGCCATTTCTTGAGATCGAAACACAAAAGGACCAAAATATTCCAAAAAAACGAGCAAATACTTTTCCACCATGACAACGCTTGGCCACATATGACTAAAGCGGCTAAAGAAACGTTAGAGCTGCACGAATGTGATGTTCTATTCGATCCTCCGTATTTACCAGTACATTTTTTCGAGCTATGTAAAACCACCTTGCTGTCCTGTTGTACTGGAATTCACCTTGCAAAGGTGAATTGATTCGGCCTCAGTAGCCTAGGGGTTAAGACGACCGACTACCATTCCAGAGGTCCATGGTTCGAATCCACCCCGCGGCATGGTCCTTCACCTTTCCTTTTTTCTGACATAGATAACTTTCCTTCTTTCTGGTCTTCACTCATGCCACAAAATTCTCTGTCCACTGTCCGTCTTGCCATCGACTCTAAGTATAATAAGCGAGGAAGCCATTTCCTATTCGATTGCCGAAGTCAGCATTCTGTCATGGTGATATTGGTACAATAAAACTGAGTGTTGGCGTTGTTAGTCCTCTCTCTCTTCACGACCTTAGCAACTCATCTTAACGCATCCTTCCAACTCATCATTAAATTTTTACTTAAACTTTTCCCAATCATCTTTAAAACTCCCCCCACCACTCTCCTTCCCTACTTTTTTTTATATTTCATACATTCCCTTCATTTTTTTAATCTTTTATTTTTACATACATTTAATTATTTTTTAAAAAAAATAAATTGCGTCCTGCTCTTCTTGGAAGAAGTGACTTTAGAGGGGGTAAAATTTCAAAGTTATGATAACAAGCGCTTGAAAAATAAAATCTCCTCTTGTTGTTGAAAGTTCGTTTTTTTTGTGTGAGATAAATGATGAAAATTAAGAATCTTAGCATGTTCTTGGGTGGGTGTTATATTCTACATTAAAAACGTGACCCATCCACTTTTGAGTCATTATTATTAAAAGATGTTGAGTTTATTGATTTATTTTTTGTTGTTGTTGTTGGTTGTTGTTACTTTTTTCCGTTCTCTATTTTACTTTCTCACGTTCGCATTTGAACTTCTTCGACTCCATTAACCTTGGTGAAGGTGCTTCGTTTTTAAGTTTATGCGATGTGGTGAACCTAAGAGGTGAAATTTGTTGCCATGGATGGAGGGGGAAAGACCAAGTTGAAATTGTGTATATATTTAATAACAGTGCATCTAATAATGAGGTTTATAGAATTTTGTTTATATTTGGCTCATTTTAAGACCACTTTTTAAATATTAACTTCTTTAAAACAAATTTCTTATTTGTACTACTTTTCTGCACTAATAAGATTTCAAGCTCAAAATTAAAATTTTATTTTTTTATACTATCGAAGACTAAGTGGAGACTCAAATTTGGGGTTACTTAGAGGTTTAAAGACAATGTTGACCATCCGCTACGTTTCAGTCCGTTGGAAATCTTGTTTTGTGCTCGGAGCAAAGCGTCAAGCAGGCTACAGTCCGTTTGACAAACTTTTTAATACATTTGGTGACCAATAATAGTTTCATTTCAATCTTGCCAAGCCGCTTTCAAAAAATAACCTTGAAAAACAAGAAGCCAATTTAAAGCGCAAATCCCAACGCACCTAAACCCCATTGCATACCTCCAGGCACCAAAATCTCTTACCACACAACGAACACCAACGGGGGGCAAAGGGAGGGGCAGGAACCCCCAGCCTTGCTACTGTTATTTTTTAAACAAGCAAACACCCGATCCAGAACCTCGTTGAAAAGCAGTTAACACACTGAAGTTTCAGTTTTCTGTCAAAACTAAACCTCCAATATGGCTACACTTTTCTGACAGATGTCATGAACAGGTGTACCAATTTCATAACAATAAAAAAAATTTTTTTAAACTGAAAATTTTTAGTAAAATTATTTTTATGTATAAAAAAAGGTTCTTTTGTTAAAATTACTAAGACCATCGGTCTATTTTTCTACTACCTTCTACATAGCTCTGAAACTCACCAGATCCATCTGACCCTATTAGCCAATTTAAAGCGCAAATCCCAACGCACCTAAACCCCATTGCATACATCCAGGCACCGAAATCTCTTACCACCCCACAGACGCAAACCCCATTGCATACCTCCAGGCACCAAAATCTTTTACCACACAACGAACACCAACCGGGGGCAAAGGGAGGGGCAGGAACCCCCTAGCCTTGCTACTGTTATTTTTTAAACAAGCAAACACCCGATCCAGAACCTCGTTGAAAAGCAGTTAACACACTGAAGTTTCAGTTTTCTGTCAAAACTAAACCTCCAATATGGCTACACTTTTCTGACAGATGTCATGAACAGGTGTACCAATTTCATTACAATAAAAAAAAAAATTTTAAACTGAAAATTTTTAGTAAAATTATTTTTATGTATAAAAAAGTTTCTTTTGTTAAAATTACTAAGAACATCGGTCTACTTTTCTTTACTATAACAGACACACCTTCTACATAGCTCTGAAACTCACCAGATCCATCTGACCCTACTCCCAGTTGTAATAATACAAAAATTCATCTAAAATAAAACCACAATTTTACCATCTGCACAAAATTTCTAGCAACTCATCTACCACATTTACAAAAGCATATCTCTCATATCTCTGAAGAACATTGGCCAAAGGAAACTACTTGCATCACTGGCACCTCTCTAATTTATTTATGAATATCCAAAATTAAAGCATATAATAAAAGTAATGGACTGAAGGAATTGGATGCCGGTCGTCGGTCTATTTGTGTAGCTTGGCTGGTTCCTGATTTAACCCCACTTCACCCAAGAGATTTAAGGCAGACTCGACAAATTATGACCATGAAAACTTAAAACAATGAAATTTTCATGAGATTCTTCCTTTTTCCCCTGTCACGGTGTGTGTGTGTGTACCTTCTGCACCAACCAACAAAAAAAAGGATCCTTTATCCCCAACAGTACATGACAGGCAAAAGCCTTGATTCTGTTGTGATTTAATATAACAATCCTGGGATGTAGGGCAGATTTGGGGTAAGGGGGTGTTATGCGAAATGAGAATTTCACCGCTTTATAATATAAAGGTCATTCGGAAAAATCAAAGGAATGAAGCGAAAAACGAAAATCTCCCATCTAAATCCCATGGAATAAACGTAAAGAAGTTTGTGGGTGTGGTAAGTGGATCAAAAGGTGGGATGCCGTCGCACAGCCCCATCATGGTGTGGTCACGATTCTATCCGGATTTTGTGGTAGTTACGCTCCCGGAGTTAGTAGCATAAATCCTTGGGGAGGCGTCTCTTTTGTGTGTTAATATTTAAGCGCGTTTTGTTGTCTTTTCTATCCTCATTCTTCTTGTTTCGCAGTTTTCTTTCTTCTTTTTTTGTGTGTGTGTGTGTGTGAGCTTTCTAGAAATCTAACCGTTACCGAACCCATCAATCTGTTTTTGGGGTAGATTTCAATTAGTTTTTTGGGTGGGGATGATGGCTCCTTTTTTTAGGTTCGGAATATTTGAAAGGTTACGTGTACTGTCTACTACACGCCGGAGAGAAGGAAGGAGAATAATGCATTACTTTAGATGTTGTTGTTGTTTCTCGTATACCTTTCCCTTCGACAGCATGTCAATTGAATAGCATAGAAACTTTCCTTTCAAAACATCCTGTCAGGTCGTGAAGGTAAACATGTTATACATTAGTTCAAAGGGCAACATTTAAATGACAGTTTGCTCTGGCAACGTCATGGCTGGGGGGAATACCCTATTTACGGGGATGTAACCTAGCGCTGACATCTGGAAATTCGTGGGTCGGGCAGAGCATCAATTAGTCAAGTCGAAAGAACGTTTTTTAAGCGATATCTGATTTCGAATACCTTTGATACTTTCGCCCCAAAAAAAACCTTTTCGGATTCAATTAGTACTCGAAAATGTATTTGACATAGATGGATAAAGAAGGCACGGCTATTGATTTTAGGAGGGTTTTAGGGATGGCTGAAATTTTCGCGATTTCCTTAGTTACACAAATTCTCGCTAATGGTGCACTGAAGTAAAAAAAACACACAGAAAATGTTTTCAACGATTATTATTTTTCAAGCTGAATTTCTTCATTTTAGGTAAAAAAAACTAGGCCACAATGACATAATATTTCTCTAATTTATCCAATTCCCTTCCTTAAGCCGAAGAAAGAAAGAACGAACGAACGAGAGACGTGACAACAAAAAACCTAGAAAATCAAATATTCCTTTAAAATAAATTTTCAGGTAGCACAACTCCTGAATATTATCCTTGATTCAGTGAGAATATTTGCACATGGAAAACGAGAGGTTCTCCAATTTAATTAAGTGATCTTCCAGTCTAGGTCCTTGAGCAAAAGCTCAAGCAGTGGTCCTTACAAGTTCAAGGATTCCGTCAAGTGTTATTATCGTTTGGGGGTGTCTTGAGTAGTTTTCTACTCTCCTCTCTCTTCTCTATATACAAAAACAGCAAATGTTCAATGTTCCACTCCTTCCTTTACTTTCCTTTTACACTCAACCACATTTTCTGTAGTCCTGCCTAACAACACCAACAACAACAACAACAAAAAATAAAGTTGTTTAGAGTTTTACCAAAGCAGGTGTAGTCGTCATACGGTCTGATGGATTTTATCGTAGATATTTATTTATTTTTTTTCTTTGGTCTTCTTTCTTGGATTAGAATCTTCTTGGGTATTTCTTATAGGAGTTTTGAACTTTATTGGGCTTATGATGGGATATTTGTAGAATTTTTGTTAATATTAATGGTATTAGAAGTTTTGTGAGTGATTTGAGAAGTAGAAAGTCCTTTTAGGACGAAAAATTCGGTAGAGGTTTGGTTGTATGTACTTAAGGGAATTTGGGCTTAAGTTGCATTTCCCAATTTTTACTTATTCTTTTATGTACACACTACTGCCCAACTTTATTCTAGGCATCTTCTATTATTCTTTTACAGTCTTCTCGATCTCTGCAGTGGCGGACTAAGGGGGGGGGGCGGAGGGGGCGGTCCGCCCCGGGCCTCTGGTTCCTGGGGCCTCCAAATGTCTACAAGTTCCCTTGATCAAATCCTAAACAAGGCTTTTAAAATAAGGGCAGTGCCTACCTAAGTGGTACTTTGGAGTCGGAGGTCGCGTACAATGTTGCCGTAGACACAAATAAGTACAGCATGTAATTATTAAAATGCGTCTTTACTGAATCGTTACCCTCTACATCGCTTACATATACTTCAATACTTCTTGACCATTTTCATCTCGGTTGCATCATGCAAGAGGAGTTTTTGTAAACTTAAGCCTAGTGTCCACTATAGAGTTTTTTGCGTAGAGCTAGAGAAAACTCTCGCCTAGAGATGCGTAGAGAAGTGTATACACCGTCTAGAGCTCTACACATGCTCTCTACACCCACTCTACGCGCTCTACACTCTACACTATAAAGTATATACGCAATTTTTTTGTGTTTGGTAGAGCTCTACATCTGCTCTACGCTCTAACAAGCATGTTTGATAGTTTTTCTCTCTACAGTATTCATTCTTATTTGCGTTTCGACTGCGCTTCGAATTGTTGTACATAGGCGCAGTGCCGCGGCCAGACAATTGGGGGCCCTGTGCAAAAATTCAGCGAGGGGCCCCAGAGTCTCCAAAAAAAATTTTCTGTCATAAAGACCCGTCCCCGCGACAGAATTATGGAAAATGGGCCCCATGTAATATGTGTGATGCGAGTTCGTCTGATATGACCCATATGCTAATTTGTATGACCCATTCATTGAAGTAAAAATGCAAATAAAGAATTCAAATGATTTTTATTGCCAAAAAAATGTTTTGCTCGCTTCGCTCGCGGTGCCCCAAACACGCGGGACCCTGTGCAGTTGCACACCTTTCCTTCTTTTCCTTTCTTTTGGGGAAAACTCATTTTATTATTTTTTTGATTTCTATTAATTTCCTTTAAATTTTTTACACAATATATGTACGTACGCATCTCTGAATAACTGAGAAATAGAGTAGAGAAAAACGCATCTGCAGTGTACTCAGTCTGTAGAGCTCGTGGTAGATCTCTACTCAAAATTTCTCTAGATCAACTCTACGGGCGGTGGAGTGGTAGAGAAGCGCTGTAGAGTACTTACTACAGGTAGAGCTCTACACTCTACGCTCTACATTCTACCGAAAAAAACTCTATAGTGGACACTTGCCTTTAGTACGACTTTCGGAATCGATGGGTAATTAAATGCTTTTCTTACTGGGAAATAAACGTATACACACACTTGTCCATACAAATGGCAACTGAATAAAAGGCTTCTAAAATTACATCGACTTCTTAGACTGAGGGCCTCATTCAGCTTTGCCGCCCCGGGCCTCTGACGGGCTTAGTCCGCCACTGGATCTCTGTCTGAAGTTCTCAAGTTCGAGTTCTAGAGAAGTGATTCTGCGTCCGCTGCAACGGCATTCCGCCACCTTTTTCACGGTATGCCGGTTCAGTTGTTTCGAAGATCTCAGAATTACACTAAAATTTGAAGACTTTCTCATAAGAAAAACTTTGTCTCATAGCATAGCTCCGCGGTTCCCAAACTATGTTCTGCGGAACACTGATGTTCCGAGGAAGAATAACAAGTGTTCCGTGAAAAAAAACTACAAATTTATTCCTGAGAAAAAATAATTTTTATTTTCGTTCTTTAATATGAAGTTCCAGAAAAAATAGGAGTAAATATGCACTAACCATTTTTTTTCATTAAGGTTCATTTTTTCATAAATATTTTCGGTATAAATATTAATTCCATTTGTTCCGAAATTTTTCTCATAAGAAAAGTAATAAATTTGTCAAATTTTTGGAGTAAAAATATTCGGTATGAGTTTTAAAAGTGTACAGTTTGTAATCTACTTTCGTGGTGGAGACTTGCGACTCTCACTGCGCCACAAGAGGCGATTTCATGTTCTGTTGGGCGAAATAAGACTTTATTTTTCCTGACTTCAAGATGTGAAAATGAAATATTGTACGAATCTCAAGAAGGTCCATATTTGTGTTCTAATAATTTTCTAGTTTTTGGTACAGCTTATGATTTAAAATAAAACCATTTAACTTAAAAGTTTCTTTACCTATTTTTATTGTATTATTTTTAGTCTTAATTCAGTCATTTTTGGATTTTACTTTTCACAAAATTCTGGTGAAGTAATTTTTTATGCATACCATATTGCCAGCGCCATTTTGAATTTCCTAATTTTGACAACAAATTCAATATTTCCGACCTTAAATACCCCCAAATAGTGATTTCCAGTGAAATCGAATCGTAATTGCCAAAATCGTACAGTCATATTGGCGCCGCCATTTTTAATTTTCAAATTTTGACCACAAATTCGTCATTTGTGACCTTAAAAACCCCCGGTACCGATTTACAATGGAATCGGAACACAACTGAGGAGCTTTAAAACAAAAGTGAACAAATCCTATATTTGAAAACTGGATTTGTTCACTTTTGCTTTAAAGCTCCTCTATTGCAAAATTCGTCCGTCATCTTGGAACCGCCATCTTGATTTTTTTTACGAAATTGCTAGATTGCATTATCACGGGAACTCAGTGTGTGTGCAAAGTTTCATAAGAATCGGTTTAGTAGAAGTACTTGAAAAGCTGTCGCAAGATTGGACGCAAAGATATAAACAAACAAATATACAAGGTCAAGCTAAATAAAACCATTACAAACAAGTGTTCCTCTGGAACCATTAATTTTGCGAAGTGTTCCTCGATCTGAAAAATTTGGGAACCGCTGGATAGCTCATAAGACCAATGCAAAGCTTTGAATTGAAACTACGAATTTAGTAAGATCGTTTTAAGTCAGGGAAGAAATTAGTCTAATAATACCAAGCAAAATGACCTTACGTCTGTAACTTTTAAGCCCCAAATGCAATCTTGTGTATGTGTGAACACGTATCATCAGAAATAGTACAGTCATTTGGTTCTAAAAAAAAAAGTAGGTTACCTGGAAAGTTTTCCGGGAGTTTTGAAAATTTGTAATTTCGATGTGCTCTTTCCGAATTTCAACTTTGCCGCCTCGTATCTTTGCCACTCGCGCGCCGCCATGTTGGAAAAATGGCGCCTAAAAGCAGTTTTTTGACAATATCTCCTTGCCGACTCATTTTACGATAAAAACACTTATATACAAAATGAAATTAGAGAAAATTTCCTACAATTTATGTAATATTATTTTTTTTCGTAAAGTCAATAGTTTTGGCGTACGAGCGCCGCAAACCATTATACATCTACGCCAACCCGTCACATTTAATTTTATCTGAAATCTACAGGGTGTACTACGAATAGCTACGAAGCAGCCAGCTGTGCATAGGTTATGGATAGAGGAACAAAAAATCGTATGGGTGGGTGGGGAAGTCGTAACGGTTTAGCCGCTAGGGCGTTTTGAAGTTTTTTTTATAGAGTTTTACATACCACCCTGTATTTTTGTAACCCTATGGCCTATTTTCATAAGTAAAGTATCAGTGTACGCACAATACTCCCACCTGCAAAAGTCAAGGTTTTACTCTATCAATTTCCAGAGTAATGAGTCATCAAAGTCAAAATTTCGGTTTTTTTTAACCAAAATTTCAACTAAAACCACCTTTTCTCCAAAAAATACGTATAGTTACGTGGAAAGTTTTCCGGGAGTTTTGAAAATTTGTAATTTTATAGATTTCCGAATTTCAACTTTGCCACCTCGTATCTTTGCCGCTCGTACCGCCATGTTGGAAAAATAGCGCCTAAAAGCAGTTTTTTTAGGTGGCAATTCTCACCCTTCTGAAACAAGTATTCTCCCGCCATCGTAACAAGGGTGTGTCCCAAAAAATACATATTCTTCAAATGCACGATCACTTTCAAATAAATGATCTTGATCTTATCTAAGAGCACTAAAATAATTGAAAACATCCGAACCGTTACTAGCCTTCAATCCTAAAGTGGATCGACACAAACCGCTTCTCAGGAACTACTTAAGTACCGACCTTTGATGACTATGACTTCTTAGAAGCTAGTGCTGCTAGTTTTGAAATTCTGTGCTTATATGTACATATATCTGAGCGGTAACCATTTCCTTTCTTTCTTTCTGAAAGGTGTGAAAGGTAACGCGGCCACAACTTGGGCTTGTAGGCTAGGCCGCTTGAGATTTGTAGGTTAGGCCGCTTTAAAAAGTTCTGAAGTCTGACTAAAGATTTGGCATAAGGCTTGTTTAGTCAACCAAAGTCTCGCTTAACAATGGGATCCTGCTCCTCGCCATTGCAGAACAGTGACAAAAAACATGTAGTGCAAACTCGTTCTCCTGGATGTGGGGCTCTGCCTTTTCGATCCACCATAGGTGGTAATTTGTCCTGATATCATTTCTACAGCACCCCAGTAATTCTCTTCCCGAGTTGCAAGATGATACATCCAATGGCGCTACAGAGTTCCCTAGGCCAAGTGTGTACCTTCTAGCGTCATTATAACCAAAGTCGTAAGTGTCCCAACAGATGATTCCGGACCTATGCAGTTTAATTTCAGGGACGTGCAACTGAAACATAAGGTCTGCTCTAGGTCAGAAAAAAATAAAAAGGGTGTTGGATGATACACGGCTCAATGCATGAAATGAGTTATTGCCTTGTGTCGTGTATTATTACTCTTGTTATTTTTTCTGAGCTCGAACAATTGCCGAACAGACCTATAGATCAGATGGCAGCAGAACGAGATTTATATTCGCGTCTAATATTTTCCCGAAGATCTACTTACTTCCTTAGAAAGCTATGCTGGCCCTCTTTGCTTCTCTTCCATTTTGGGCCTCTTATTCAACTTTAGTTCCAAAATATGTCCCAAGCTCATAGCTGATTGGAATAAGCTTAATGCTCGCCCAATAAGCCGCGGGATATTTTTGAAATGCTTAAACATTAACCAGTGTAAACCATGAGGATTTTCCGGCTTGGCACGTGGCACACGCAAATAGATCAGTCGCAATATAAAGCTCAAGCTCAACGTAAAGTTTACTCCAATATTGTAAACGAATTTGCTTGCATGCAAAGGAAAAGATTTCAAACCCACCTGGGACACCATTTGAGGGAAGAAGATCTCCGATTTCACAGTAGAAATATCTCGGATTATAATATTTTACACATGTTGTTATCCTATGCTCAATCTGGAATTTTATGTAAGATAATCTAGGTTAATGTTTATGAAAAAATCACGGATAAGCCCAAAACATGTTTTTGTCAATTTTTTTATGTTAAACTTTGTTAAACTAAAAAAATTCAACTTTTATTTGTTCCCGAAAAGCTTTTCATCCTAAGGCTGTTTCGGTATTGTTTTAAGTTAACAAGTATTGGTAGAAAATTCAAATAAATGCTAATTAAAACCTCATTAAAAAAAAGGAACCAACAGCAGCTCTCATCGCAAAAAAAAACACTTCCTCCCCAACGATTGCAAAAGAACAGACAAAAAATCAATGATCAATGGCGAATAGGTTCCACTTTTAAAAATTTAGAACCTCCACACAACCACCGCCCTTCCTTCGTTTGGCTAATTTCCCAGAAATTGGAATGTTCAATATAAAAATTTTCCCTTTTCGCTTTTTCTTTCCGCCATTGGTTAAACTTCAAGGATCTGCTTCTGTCTTTCCAGGAGGATAATTTCCACCCATACTGCCGCCACCGGCGCTACTTTACAATTGTTGCTGGTACTACTGGCGTATGAGGGTGTGGGAGCCACTGCCGCGCTTCTGCTGGTGATGGTGGTGGTGATGGTGGTGCTGATTCTGTTAGTTGTTGGCTCATTGTTTTATTTAACATTTAAGGGAAAATGTTTCTGGGTTGTGAAAATTAAACCCCATCCCTTAAATGTTACACAAGTTTAACTAATTTACACAGTGCAGTTCCAGTGGCTTCTTAATGAGCCAAAGCCTCGTCCTTTATGCCACTCCTGGGTGTAATTTTAACTTGAAAAGTTGATTATTATTAATTTAATTAAAGTACGCGAAGGGAAATTCGATTTTATTAATAAGGCGCGCTACGAAGGAAAGTTAGGATTTTCCGTGTTTTTTTTTTCTTGGATGGTTTCTTTTTTTTTTTTAATTTCGGTTTAAAAGGAAATAAGAGGCTTTTGAAGTGGGTTCTTATCAGTTTGAAAATAGACGTACTGAAAATGAAAGATGACATTGTATGGCGGGTGTAAGTATGCTCTTGATGTATCTTTCTATCTAGGAGAAAAGTAGTTAGCGTTGTCTAAGGAACTAAAAGTATAGTATACGGCAAAGTACTTGTACTATTAATGAAAGGCTTTTGTTACATTTAAGTAAGAATGATTTAGGGTAATTGTAAAATCCCTCAACTGATTTTACTGCTTTGGAAAGGAAATTCGATATTTCGGCTTACAGCAATATTCTTTGTTCTGTAAAAGTTCTTATTTGAATCCAAATAAAACTAGACCAAGGTAGATATATAATTGCTTAAAATAATTGGCTTGAGTGAATTTAAATAGTAGGGCAATGCCGTTTCTGAGCCAGTCACATCATTGGTTGTGCGCTCGGGTGTGAGCTGTATTCGGGACAAGAACCTGTGTGGTGAACTTTTTTGTGTTGATCTTTTGCGCCACCTGTGTGAAACTAGTTGACATATTTTTTAGTCTGCTTTAAAAAGTTGTTGTAACTTTTTAGCGTGTTAACTCAATAATATTTTCAACACTATTTTAATTATATAACTTTAAAAAGTTCCTTTTGAAACATAATATAATATTTAAGTGCTCCATAAATACTTTTAGGTTAAACACACACAAACTAAACAAATTTTTTTTAAAAATAATTTTTTTACTCCAACTACAATAACATTTATATATTTCTACCCAATATTTGTTTTTCCTTTAGGCAAATTCAATAATTTTATATATTTTTAAAAAAAAAAAAAACTAATAATTGTATTCATGATTTAATCACTGGAATTTTCTTTTAACATAATCTATATGTCTTTCAGAATGTTATATACATGCAGGTATGAACTATATTCTCTTCTAATTACTAATTTTTCTATGTCTTCTACCAAACCCCTAAAATAAAATAAAAATTGTGACTTTCCCCTTTCTTAAAACACTATTTCCAAAAAATAAAAAATATTGATTGCACAAAAAATAAAATATCTGCATTATTTTTATAAATATAGTAAGTAATTCCTACTGGAAGAATATTATGTAGAAAATCATATAAAACTCCATAGTAGTTACCTTTTGTATCTAAAATGACAAAATGGCTCCTTTTTGATATCCTAAATTTTGCCATATCTTGTGAGTGAACTTTGTAGTATGTAGTTGTGTTTTACTTGAGAATTTTGAGTCCCCGTTTTTAAGTCCTTTCGTAATATTAATATAAAACAAAACATAGATAAGAAATCTAACAACTGGATGCAGAGGTCTGGTATATACGAGTATTTGGAAGACCACAGTACTTTTTCAGGTTACATTGTATCATCTCCTTGAAAAATTTATTAAGGATAAACAAAATCTATTTTCTCCCTAACCCTTGACGCCTGTTTTTGGTTTCAGTAAAAAAAATTTAATAAGAAAGTAGACCCACCATAGTAATTGCCTTTCACTCTACCTAAATACTTATTGACTTAATAGAATCTTAACCTTTCTTTGTACCCTTTACTGATTTAGTGCTTTTGTCTTGTTTTTTTAAATATAGTTCATTTTTAACCCAATTTAAACAACCACACTTCACACTAAAATAAAATTTATTGAAATATCAAAACTTATATCTTAAGTAACACCCAAAAACCTTTAAAACAATTTTTTTTTAAATATAACACAAAAAATAGATTTTTTTTCAAGTTAAAGTTAAAACTTTAGAATTATAGCGATTGCAGCGCCACCACGGTAAGTTCAAGAGTTACGTATAATCTTTTCAATATATTTGTAAAGTTAGGCAAAACCGTGTTCTTTAATCCTTACAATTGGTTTAAAAATACCCAAGCGATATGCAATATATAATTGAAATTGGTCGATAAGTAGGTGTTGGGATGGTTGAGACTGGGTTCGTATGGTAGAATTGACCAGCCCTTTTTCTATCAAAAATCAATCAACTATTTAAATTTGAAAAGAAACCACCAATTTCAATAAATTGATCATGTCGCATTCATGAAGAAATCAATTGCTTTGAAGAACACGCTTGTTGGTAGGCCGGTATTGACTGTACAACCAAAAAGAAGAAGAAGGATTTAGTTTTCAGAGAAATAGCCCTAACCTGGTTCGTTTGGTTTATCGTAGCAGAATTTATGAGATCTACTATATCCTATAATAAACAATTAATATCACTTGAAACTTAGCAACTGGAACCGACAGCTCTCCTCCAGATAAAAGAGCATTTAAGCATGTTTAGAATAAGAGATCCGAACGAGTGGCATAAATCGCAGGGGAGCTGCTATTATCAGTCTGAAGAGAATATCCTAGTGTATGCCAATATAGGGTACACCTTTGCTTGAAATACAGTCGCTAGAGTGCCTAGGCTAATCTTTCACTCCAGATTCCTGCACCTACCAGTCTTTGTTTTGAAGCCATCCGTGTAAGTAGGTATTGGGGTGGTTGAGACTGGGAACTACTAGTCCACCCTGAGGTACTTTATGAAAACTCCCGTATAGCCTATCTTTTATATACAAGGTAGGTGGCTCAATTCTCGAAGAACGGTTCTCTGATGAAGCTTGCCCAAATGGTGCACCATACAGCCACTTTACCTGGGTGTAATGGTCTTTCGTGTATCAATTGATGATTTTCAAAAATGAGCTCTAAAACACGTTGTTGTGGCGTTAGATGCTCAAATAATAAATTTTTATCGATTTCTATTCACAACTGTCAAATATGACTGACACATGACAGCCAAAAAAACAAAATGGCGGCCAAACAAAATCGTCTTGAAACATAAAACGCACACTGTATTAATTTTCTTGTACTACTGACAATCCCCAAACTTTGCGCAACTGCTGAAATAATCTATTTCGCTTTGAGATATTAATTGCTTACATTGGCGCATTCTTAGGCACTAAACATAACTGCCAGAATACATAAACTCCTTAGAATCTTCAATCACTTTGCTACCTAAACGGATAGCCTACATATGTACTGCCTTCATTGCTGCAGAGGCATTTAGTTTTGTTCACTGGACACTGTTCCTTAATTACCATATGTATATGGAGGATGGAAAAGGCAGTGGACCACATCGAGCTTTGATTCGAGGATGATGGGTCTGTCTTGTATGATATTTGCCACCATCTTGTTTTTTAATGGGATCTGGCTCGAACATTCCAGTCTAATCCGACTAGTCATAAGCACACTCAATAGACTGGGTCACATTCGATTACAGTCAAGCAGCTTTAGACGTGTTTAGTACTTAGGTGGGGGACCACTTAGAAAAACCGCTGCTGACACTCAGGTTTTCGACACAGTAATTGTTATTCTTATTATTTTTTATGAGCTTTTTCACGACACTTGCGCAGTTTTCACAGTAGTTAAAAATGTAGGTAACGAAGCAATTTATAGTGCGTCACCCCTTTTTTGGGCTTTCGTCGTAACAAGGATTTTTCGACGTAAAGCGCTGTCGTGTGTCGAGGGTATTAATGAACTTGCCGTATGTGTGCATGAAAGCTTCACAATGAAAGCTTTAAGCTCAAAGCTTCCAAAATTAGGACTATAGAATTTACGTACAATTCGTCATAATGAAGGTTGGAAGCTGTAGGCTTCAAATTAAGCTGAAGTTCATATATGACACAAACCGGAATGAAATCGAGTCTTCATCGTTTTTTTCGACTCGGGCCAACGGTCTCAGACCACTGGTATATGGAGGAGGCCTTAAAACTTATGAAAATTACTTCTAAATAAAACTACAATGACTTTTTGCACTTTTTCTTTTTGACCCTATAAACTTTCAGTTTATCAAACATTTTGTTATTCTCCATAAAAGGACATATACATACGTGGCTTGTATCCATGTACATAATACTCCCGGGGAATATCCAAATCTTTGTACATGTTCATCATGCCCACCTCTAAACAACGAAAACTTATCCTTAGGCGTTATTTTCTGAAAAAAAACAAAAAATAATTGTCGATATTTTGGTTTAAAGTTTCAAAAGTACCAAAAAAAAGCCACCACCCACCCAAAAACAGAAACGAAAACCACCACCCCTACAGAAGACACAGAAAAACACAACAAACCAACACCAGAAAAGCAGATTTAAACAATACATCAACCACAGTCAGGCATCGTGCTTCAGCCAATAAAAATGAACAAATGGTAACCACTTCATCGTGTATATACTATACGCTCTATATTCGCCATAAATCAACATGTCTGCTAGTATTTTTTTGGGGAAAAAGTTTGCGAGATTTTTTTGGTCTATGTTTTTTGCGTGTTATCGCGAGAAACTTGATCCGCCTTTAAAAAAAAATCACTCCTGGCAACCATTTCAGGTCGTTCCCATGATCCTCAATGGCATCCTGTGTGGGAATTGTGGTTATATGCTAGACGAGAAAAAAAATAGGAACAAAAATATTATCTTGCAGTTAACTGACAAATATCCTTGTATGTTGTCCGGTATCCTTGGCACAGGATGTCACATGCTACACGATAAGTCTGAAGTGAAGTGGACACGTGAACGTGGACAACTATAGTAAACTCAACCACTAACCTATAGTAACTATACATATAGATATAGAACTAAGAATCCTTTTCCGCCATCACACGAAACAGGATCACAGCAAACGGATTTAGTTAATGAAATTTTATTGTAGAAACAGCAGAAAAATATAATGTCAAAACTTGGACAACAAATTAGTCACTGTTTGGACTGATATATTAGGACACAAGAAGAATTGGAAGGAAACTTGCAACGACTTCCTTTCTTCCTTATTGTGTGTGAAAACGCTGGTGTACAACCCTCAGCTCTGTGTGTGACTGTGACAACCCCCAAAATGATGGGGTGGCAATTATTTACCTTTTTGCTAACTGCTACTGTGGCAGTAGCTTTGACAAAGAGACGTGTAAAATTGACAAAGAGTGGAATGATTTGACAGTTTTGGGCTAAGGCAATGGATTCCGGGGAGTAGTGGTATGGGTATACCCCAAGCAAGGATGAACGAGGAAGGCGTATTAGGGACTTTCTTTCTTCTCTTAAAGGCTTCTCCGCCACACCCCCCCCCCCCTCGTCCTTTTATAATCAGTGTGATGTTGATGAATGACACTTGCGGCTTTTTATACTCTGTTCTTGACTATACGGAACATGGAGTTGATAAATTGATAGATAAATTGATGGATTAAATACGAGGAATTTGCTGGGGGATTGATAAATGGTAAGAATCACTACTTTAACCGAAGTATTAATTGCACATTTAGGAAGTTGAATAATTCATTAAGAATTGAGAATAGCTTTTAGGAAGTTTTTAAAGTATGCTTCATAAAAAAAATTTGTTAATCGAAATTCCATAGCATTTTATTGCGGCTCCTGTTTTTCTTCTTATCGGGTCACTGCTCCCCTGGATGATGGGACTGTTTCCTTAAATGATAATAAGCAAATTTTAATGGTTCCTGACAGTTTAGCGGCAATCAGAGCGATAAAGTTCCCAGGTCCAGACTCCAACATGTCTGAGCTGCCAAGGTCCCTTTGGTGAGCTGGAAGTTCTCATTTAAACGACCCTTATTTGGGTCGCCAAAAAGTACAAACAAAGAAGAAGCAAACGTCCTATCCAAACAGAGACGAGACACTGCATTCATCGGTTCACAACCGGCAATAAGATCTCGACCGCGCGTGGCTCGACCCACGACCCCAGGGGCGGCGCTTTCATAGATGCAAATGGTGCACTTGCACCGGGCGCAATTGGACAGGGGCGCAATTTCAGAAATTAACATTAAAAACAAAGTTAGAGACTTGGAAAAAAATGTTAAGGTATTCCCGGCACTTTATTTTCATCTATTAAAGGAATTAATTTTTATTACCACAATTTATTTTTCCAGTTTTCCGATAAAATATTCTATACGTCTATCCCCGAAATCATGTGGATCCCGCGGGCGCAAGAATTTACACGATATAGTATTATCGGATCATTTACGTTGGATATCTAATAGGGAAACCTAAAATAAATATTTAAGTGTCTGTGCCTTGGTCTATTTTCATTCACCGCGACCAAAAAATGAGGAGCTGATGGGGCGCAATATGGTATACTGCACTGAGCACCGGCCATGCCTCTTACGCTAGTAGAGGACTACAATCATACATTCTGGTAATACAGTGAACTGGAAAAACAGAAGACGGATATTAGAAGGCCTTTAAATTCGGTAATGAGTGGTGACTAGTCATTTTCCTGGGAGAACTACAAAGCCAGAAAACACAAAAATAAAGAAAACTCTACGACTATCGAAGAAGAGTGCCTAGGCCAAGGAAATTATCTTAAAGCTTAGAGAAAATATCGAAAAGTCTCAAATTTCATGAATCAATGATGAGGATGGCAGCAAAGCTGGATGAAACTATCAAAATCATGATGGAAGTTCACTGTCGAGGAAGCTACTTCTCGGGTAGGTCTTGCGATTATTCGAAATCAAATGGAAACGAGGCTGAACCGAGTTTGAGTTGACAGGATCATGACAGAAGAGGGATTGAAACGTGCTATAGATACATTTTTCCCATTCAAGAAATCATGGCTTGGCGAAATATTCTTCGCTTTGCTCCAATGCGACAAGAAGGTCATTGGACTTAAGCTGGGTGGCACTTTCATAGGTGCAAATAGTGCACTTCCACCGGGCGCAATTGGAGAGGGGCGCAATTTTTCCATTGCCCTTCACTGCGATCAAAAAATGAGGAGCTGATGGGGCGCAATATGGCACACTGCACTGGGCGCAAAAAAACCCAAGCGCCGGCCCTGCACGACCCCCGACCCACGACTGGTCTCGTTTTCCTTGTACTCTCTCGTAATGCGGTCAGCGAATTGTTTTAGCTTATTAAAAAGGTAGTCAGATATAGAACGGAAGACACTGTGTAAAACTATCCTTGACTTCTTGGGAAAAAGAAAAAAATTTAATTTAAAATTTTACCCGAGAGATTGAAAGTTGCCTTTTTTAAATTGATTTGATTTTTCGTCCTTACAATTTTCATTCAATATTTTAGGGTTCAAAGAAATTCTTGGACAAAAAGGCATATTTTTTTAACTTCCCAGTAGGAAGTTATTGTAATCGGTCCGAAAATCGAAATCGAAATTTTCAATGTATTTACACGTTTCAAGGTCCCAATAGCATTTTAAGCAGAAATTTGAGAAGAAATATGTGTGTGTGTGTGCGTACGTATGTGGTCATTTTTTCCTGCACGATTTCGCGAGAACCAAAAAAGATTTCGCCGTTCGAAGCGTGTTAAAGGACATATAAATTGAAAAGATTTTCATAAGAATCGGTCGAACCGTTTTTTTGTTTGAACGACGTAAGTGATTTTTGTACCAGCACGATTTCGCGTGAACCAAAAAAGATACCGACTTCGTTAAGGTGCCGTTCGAAGCATGTTAAAGGACATATGATCTGAAAAGATTTTCATAAAAATCGGTCGAACCGTTTTTTTGTTTGAACGACGTAAGTGATTTTTGTACCAGCACGATTTCGCGCGAACCAAAAAAGATTTCGACTTCGTTAAGGTGCCGTTCGAAGCATGTTAAAGGAAATATGATCTGAAAAGATTTTCATAAAAATCGGTCGAACCGTTTTTTTGTTTGAACGAATACTGGAAGTTAATCTTGTGGACCGAAAGGGTCAAAAGCCACATCCCAACTAGTTTTAATTTTGTTGTAGATTCTTTTTAAAAATTTACATTTTATAGAACGAAGTAACTGTGAGATTTGTTAAGATAAGATGGCATCTATCTCTAGCTAACGACATTACTAAATTGACATACTTTCCAAATAGCTGCAATGCTAAATTTTTTCCCTTTCACACAATAATTTCTTCAAAATAAACCGTCCTTCACTATATCATGCACTAATAATCATACACCCTGTAGATCTCCAACAAGTCCGACCCAATTCCCATTTATTTCCAAGCCATCATCTCACAAAGAGCAAAATAAGAAAAAAAAATAAAGTAAACTTTTTCATATACAAGTTTTATTGGTAAAGACCCTCTCTTGACCAGCAGCACCCATCTCCAATTCACACCACTTAAAAGGAAAAAACTTTTACGTTCCACATATACCCAGAGAGAGAGAGAGAAAAAAAAAACAGGAAAAAAGCACCAAACTTTTTCTTTTCTTATTATTATTATTATTTTTTTTTTGTTACCCTGTGAACAACCCTCGATGATCCCCCCCCCCCGCCGCAATATAGCATGATGTATAGGTTATCCTTTTTACCATTAAAAATGGCCTTGTGTTTTGTGGTGGTGGTGTGGGAATAAGTGTGATTTCTGGAATCGATTCCTATTCAGAATCAATTTCCTTGTATTGTTTACTGCCTTGCTTCGATGAGGAATTTTTGCTCCTTTTTTTCTTTTATTCGGCCAAAAAGGATCTATCTATAGTGCTGTGATATAGTGTGGCAGGAAGAGAAAAACTATAAATGCAAGTCACATACAGAAGGGAATCACATTAGGATTTTTATTATCTACCAGGCAATTGTGTTTAGTCCTTTGGTAGGTGTTGTTGTTGTTGGTGATATTTAAAAAGGATGAGAAATTAAATTTAATGGAAAAATTGGTTTAGTGTTTGAAAATGTTTTTGTTTTTAACAAATTAGCCGTAATCCTTTCTAATGGTTTTTTTTTGTTGGAGAGTAATTACCATACGTTTTCAAAGTCCTTAATTTTAGGTATACGTTACTTCCAGTCATGCAGCTGTGCTACGACTTTGAGAATTTCAAATGAAACCCTAACGAAGGCTAACAAAAACACCTTCAACCTAACTTTTTTAAATACATCTACCAAGAAATTAACCTTATCAAAAGTTAACGATGTCTTATGCATTAGTAAAACCAAACTGTCTCTAATTCCACGAATGTAAATGACAGTCGTTTAAGAGTGAAAAAGTTAGAACACTTTTAAACTTTATATATTGATGATAAGAAATTAATTTTTGATAAAATTCTTAGTAAAAACTTTTTAAAATTTAATGTGGTGTTCCTCAAGGGTCTCGTGTAGGTTGTTTTTTTTTTGAATTTCTTTTAAAGCTTTTCAACTTTGATGTGTAGAGGAGGAAGGGCCGATTTCGATTACCCAAAAGTCAAGGAATGTTTGATAAATTATTTGGTTTGTTTTGTATGACGGTGTATTCCACCTAAGACGATATTATGAGGGTATGCAAAAATGGAAACCCTATTTATCAGTCAAGAAAACGTAAATACAAAGAACAAACTACTTCCGGTTTTCCTTCTGGTGCATTGTTGCTTCAGAAACCGGTCATACGTTGCTCTAGAATGTTCTTCGTATTTGGAAATACTGAGTGTGGAACATTGCTCCACAGTCTATTGCTGCAGTATTGTTAAACAAACTTCAAAGCGATAGTGTGCGCGAAAAGGAGTACTGTAGGATTTAAGAGTGAGTCGAGTTGACTAGGCTTGTATTGCGGGAAACGTGTTTGCTATGCAAGTAGGAAAGAGTGTTTTTAAAAGGAGCAGTCGCTGTGGTGAGAACAATTTTATCAAGGCTGCTTCATACTGAAGGTGCCATCGCCGACCTTTAATTCTTCGAATCATCCCTACGAAACACCGGTATATAAGGTGTGGGGTTTAGATTCCACGCTAACTAATTCGAACCATCAGAAAGAAGGCTCTTTCAAAAACATCTAGTCTAGAGCAATCAGATCAAACTCACCATAGTGGACAGTACTTTGGTTGTGGTGCTCTGTTAGACACAAAAGAAGATTGTCGTACAAGTTTTTTGGTCTAAGGCCATACTTCTTGTCGTCTTATATTTGATGGGATTCCAAATATCTCATAAGTTCTCTAGGATTTTGGAGACTATAGAACTAATTGCTTTTGGGCGATAGTTGGTGTTTTTGGGGGTACCTTTAATCAGTATGGGCTGAATATAAGCTTTGGATAAACTCCGCAAAAATATGACAGCGCAAAAAGCTTGCGGAGAGATTAAACCAAAGGTGAGGTATATTTTTAAGGACTACAAGGGATTTATTAACGTCAACGTCTTTAACATATCCTTACCTGCCCTAGAATTTATAGATTAGATAGAATGACGAATTAGGTAGAATGACGCATTTCGGCTCGTACAACGTTGTTGGCAGACAGAGTTACAGCATTCGCGTTAACACTGCGGAAACACAAGTCCCAGTCAATGGTTTGGAAGAAGCGTATTAGCCTCTAGTTAGTTGAATTCCCAATAATTCTAAATGGTTCTTTTAGGAACAGTGTTGGTTCTGAGTATAAGATGCGTACTAAAAACTAGCACTTAATAATTAGTGCTCCCGAGTTACCGAAAGGCGAGTTTAACTTGACGGAGTCACCCTTGTTTGGTGAGAAGGAAGAAATAGGTCAAGGCGATAAGCTGCATAACCCGCAACTTTAGCGACTCTCGTGAGATAATTTTTAATTTGATGTGATTTATAAATATATGCAATGATTTTAGCGTCTTTGCCACAAACACTGGTGTCAGTTGAGAAATTTAGCAAATTTTCGTTGCAAACTTTTAATTTAGTTATCAGAATGCTTCTCCTAACTCTATTTTGGAGCCATTTAAGTATGGAACCATGCTATATTCCTTGTCAAGCCGAAGTTTAATCTGTTTTCTTCTCTGGTATAGGAATCTATACAATAAAGCCTTGTTTGAAGTTGAGTTTCAATATCATTTAGTCAGATAGCAATACTTTTACCAATTCACGTGGTAAAAACCACAGTATATAGCTATGGCAAATATCTAGTTCACCCATCAGTCGAGAACTAAGCTTAATTTTAGCAAAATTATGATAAAATTTAATAGATTTCATGTCAATTTACAATCAGTGAAAACACTTTACTCAATTTCAAAATTGGGATAATGAAATTGATTTAGTGAAAATAGGCCTGTAGGCGAGCAATCACCCAAACCGAAGCAAAAACTAAAAAAAAAACATCTAATCAAATTCCGTCCACACTAACAAAAGGCAAGTAAAGAACACCATCACTCACTTTACAAAGAAACCCCGAAGGGCGGAAACTAAGTCTCCCTTATACCCCGGCTTCAACGGCCGAACTGCACAAGTTCGAGCAAATTGGTGAACTGAACTTTAAAATAACCTCAGTTCTCATACAATTTTCACATATTCAACTGAGGATAAAACAGAACTCAGTTCGCCCAACTGGACTCGAACTGAAGTTAAACGTAAAATCTCCCTCAAAAGAGAGTAACCAACTGGAATAATGAAATGCCTTTCCAGTGAGCTTTTGCATTTCTAACTTCTAACAAAAAAAGCAACAACAATTTCAAGCGCGAACTGAACATGAACTGGACTTTAGCCGGTGAAGCCACTTATGTACTAAGGTACAAGGCTACGAAGCTTATCAGTCAATGAACTTAGCCTAGTCTGGTTTTGTTCTATATTCTTTTGCACCAGCGGGATACTTCAGAGTCAGAGCCGTATGTCAGCACTAGTCTGATCAGTACTGTGTAGATCCACCGTACTATATAATCCTTCAAGCTCTTTCTCTTGCTAAAGGTCTACTTTCTGCCATAGAAAGCTATTATGGAAGTTACATGACAAACCGAAAGTAAACCGAACTCAACTCGATCTGAGCTTGCAGTTTCGGTCGAATGTTATATGACATACCGAACTTTAGTTTTTAGTTGTAATTTTGGTTTTATTATTGTCAGTTCGTCAGTGAAATTATTCGTGAAAATGGAAACAAATTTTTATGTATTTAATGAAATTATAATACTCCAACAAAAAAAGTTGTTCACCTTGTTAAAGCAATCTCGGTTTTTCAATCGCTAGTTACATGACATTCCGACCGAAAAGTGTACTCAACCAAGCAAAACTTGTGAACCCAATCAGAACACGTTCGGCACAATTATTGCGGTCGGTTGCTAGTTACATGACTCAAACCGAATCGAAAATTGTACTCAGATCGTGTTGAGTATGTCATGTAACTTCCATATATGTCGAACTTCAGCTTTGGGAGCAAAATAAGCCCCAAGTACCTACCTAATTCTCAATCGAGGATCTGTTTTTTTTTGGGTTAACTGTTTTTTTTGGGTAGCCTACAGCGGTTGGACAACTTTCCAATCATTCCAAGAGCCATTTTTAAAATCTCGATGATTTTGTATAGAAACACCTATTCTATTAAATGACAACATTATTTATCTAATTCAAAAAAATTTACACAATTTAAACTTAAAACTTAAACTAAATTGAATTTAAATAAAAAAAAACTAACGCCTTCTTGTTATGGAGTATAGTATCAACTTCTCAAAATTTACCCTATCATATGTATGCATCCACGTACATACAACCCTAATTCAATTTAAAACTCAATTTCCCTACAAAATTTATTATAGTTACATGACTTTAAACAAAGTTCTATATTATAAATAAGCACGTGGTGTTTGTACAAAACAATTTACAATGCCTTTTACAAAGACAAAGACGGAATATTGAATTTTAGTAGAAACTGCATTTTCAAATCTTCGATAAAGTTAGTTTTGCACGTGTAAAATACAAAACCCCCAATTGGGATTGGGTGAGAATAGATGATTAAAATCGTGATTTTCGTATGGAATATGCAATAAAAAAATACAACAGAATTGTGTGATAAATAAAAGGAAGTTTATGTTGATTTTTATGGAATTGCACAATTTATTGGTGGCAGCGGTTTGTTTTATAATGTGTAGAAAAAAACATCAATTTGATGTGAAGTGTTTTGTAATAAATGGGAAAATACTTAATTTGTAATTGCATTCTATAACACGAAAGAAAGAATCTTTGCACCTGTTCATAATTACATCTAGTCATTTTCTATATTAATCACGTCAATCCATTATTATTTTACATCCATAATAAAAGAAAAACCAAAAACAAATTTCTACACCTATTTATGAATGAAAGTTACCTCTGAAAATATAAATACAACCAATAAGGGTTCGCGACAGGTGAAAATACAAAAACAAAATTGAATAAAATAAAAGTATAAACCCTCTCCGAAAAAGCACCATCCTTTAATAAGAGAAAGTCTGTTTCTATATTTTGATTGCAATCCAGTGGTAAATACTACAGTAAAAACAACCCTCCATCATCAACCCCTAGCCCCAAATTTTGCAACCTAGGAAAAAATAAGTACCACCAGTAAACAGGTCAATAAAATTTTTTTAGGACATTTTTAGGACATTTTTTATGCGTTCATTGTTTTCAATAACGTATAAATTTCCCAGTCACGATTCAGCTGTAAATGACTACTCCCCTTAAATCAGGAAACGAATTTAATCTGTTTTGATTCCCTATGGTTTTTATTTTATATCTTAACCTCTACACCCGGTATATATGTATTGTACATGGCCCCCCCCCCCGCATTGATGTGATGAGATGAAACCGAGATGTTTTTGGGACATCTATGCACTCTACCCAATCCCTCTATGCTAGCAAGAATAAAAAAACAAAAAAAAAACTATACACTTTCTATCTTGTCCCTTAGTTTTGCTACATCCTCCCTTGTTATAATTTCAGATGAATTCTGTGAGGAATATCCCCATAATCTTATACCAACGCCAGGATACTGGATAGAATGCTCTAGACAGAAAATCTCTATGCCAAATGCGCACACTATTTGGGACGATAGCGATTCAGAACACGAAGAGTTACGTGCTGCTAGCTCCTCGGATGCCTACCTGGAGAGAGGTTGTAGTGATCTCTACGAGGATGATGAGGATTCAGAGGCAGCACCAAGGTAAGTGATGGCTCGTTACTATATATCGAGAAAGAGGAAGACGGGGTGAGGGATTTTCTTGTTTTTTTTTAGCCGCTCTTCTATCATTCTTTTTATTTTATTTTTTTTTTTCTGATCCCAGTTTTATTACAATTCCCAGTATTATTTTTTTTTTCATCATCATCTTAACCATTTTTTTTTGTTTCAACCTCAAAAAAAAAGAACGCACGAACGCACACCCTTATGGTGTTTACCTTTTTATATTTTGAACAATTTTATACGAATACTTAAGTCCTAGGAAAAAGACGGCAATCGAAGAGCAGTGGGAACAACAGCAAGGATTTGAGCTAACATCCGTTGAGCAGGAGACCTATGAGAAATACTTTTATGGTACGGAACATTGGAACTATTTTACAACTGATGAAGATTTGGGGCCTGTTATATTATCAATAAAACAAGAAACCCTTAATGGACGAGATCAATTTAGAATATTAGTTAGAGCTATTTCATATACAGTACATGGACTGATACCAGCTTCATGCGTTTTTGCTGATAGGTATTGATCCTTCCATACTTTATACGTTTATACGTATTTATACTATTTTTTTTTACAGATATAACAGAGAAGAAGTAGTTAGATCACTAGGTAAAGAAGTTAACTTAAATCCGCCATTAACTTTAGGACAATTACCAGATACACCGGAGGAACTTTTAAAATTAGATCAAGTAATGTCATTTTAGAATTTTTCATTTTTTTTAAGTTCACAAATTTAATAAAAATAAATTTTACAAAAAAAAATATTGAAAATGGGTGCAGCAATTTAGGATAAACACAAACTTTTATTAACTTGGTTCAGTGGACTCTACAAAACTCACATTAACTACAATGAAATATCTCATCATATTTTTTGGACCATGCTCTATCAAATATTCGTAAATCGAAACACTAACTTAAGCCTGCAGTGTGTAGTTTCGACAGTACTAATAGGAAATGTCAATAGTCAAGAGTTTCAAGCCAGGTAACGGCAAACTCTTCATAAATAGAACAACTCGACTATGCAACAATTTTCCACAGTCACAATTTCCGCTCTTGCACAAAGTCCTAGAATCATGCAGGATCCTTCGACCTATTGATCTTTCGTAAAGGCGCATTGTCCATTGACCAAGCCAATATTTGCCCAGAAAGCCTTTTTAGTGCGCACTAGTAGAGAAAGGAATCCTCCTAGAGTTTACCAAGCCGCGTGTGGATCTCCAGCGAACTTCATTAGCCGGATCGTCCAGGGCCTTTTTAACCAAATTGGTGGGTACCACAATATCCGCTTCCGCACCGATGCATATAAAGTCAAACAGTGTCGGAACTCTGCCTGGCCAGATCGACGTCTGTTTCATTAGGTCCGAAGCCCTACAAGCTTGATTGAAAATGCCCAGCTCAACTAGGGTGCGTTGGCTCTCCCAAACTTGGTCCGAGTAAGCTGGCATTGAAACTCAACTTCAAACTAGGCTTCGATGTCTAGATTCCTATACCAGAAAGGAAAACAGGAAACACTTCGGCTTAACAAGTTCCAGGGTTCCCCCTGTCGAGACTATTCAAAACTAAATAACTAATTCAAACATCGGCTCTCCTGCTTTACAGGATTACGATCTTACCAGTACTCACATATGATTCGAGACTTTTGGGTGGGTGCAATATCGCCCTATAAGGGATTGAGAGAAAAGTCAGTAGGTGTTGGGGCGATTGATCGTGGGAACCAAATCAGGTGTGCGCGTGACCTCAGCAATTGTTGACTCCTCATGTGAGGAAGGAGAATCACCGAGGTACTACAATCATGAGTTCTTCCAGCCCAATCGCAACATAAATCCCGTAAAAAAATAAGGGTTAATCATAGCGCTAGCTTCAAAGTGGTTTCTCATAGTTTGCTTTGAAGCGACCGTCGCAGCTGTCCGTGGAATACTCAAAACATAATCAGACCAGCTTCACAGAACGGCACGTACACCAATGTTTAATCTAAAAATTTAACGGTCAAAGTTTAACCAGATCTTGCACCAGTTTTGCGAGTCCCAAATTCAAGAACAGAGCTTTGATGTGCCTAGTCGCATTTAAACGCTTACGCTTGGACTTGGATGTGTTCCTGGGCTTGGATGTGAAATACAAGAAATCTTCCATTCGTTTCCATGGCGTTTCTAGAACTAACGGCTGATAACATAAATTAACGATCTACGATCGAATGATCACATATTCCAAATCGCCAAAGAAGCATCAAAAGACTAGGAATTTTTTCATAGATCCACGTTCCTCGTACATCCATATCTGCCCAGGCCCGCCACAACGGGGTAACTCGAAGAAGCCCTAGTCTGTACGAAGCCAAGGCTTACTGGAATCGAACCATAGGAGAAGAAGACTAATCCGACTTTAAAACCATCGATCCCAAAATACAAAGAATCTTTTTCAGGATCACGGTCACGATTTGATCCGATTTGATCTGATTTTATCCGATTTGAACCGATATGATCTGATTTGATCCGATTTGATCCGATTTAGACCGATTTAATCGAATTTGATCCAATGTGATCCGATTTCTTCCGATTTGAACCGATTTGATCCTATTTGATACGATTTGATGCGATTTTACCCAATTTGATTCGATGTGATCCGATTTGATCCTATTTGATGCGATTTGATCCGCTTTTACCCAATTTGATTCGATGTGAACCTATTTGATCCGATTTGAACCGATTTGATCCGATTTTACCCAATTTGATTCGATGTGAACCTATTTGATCCGATTTAAACCGATTTGATCCGATTCGATCCGATTTGACCCGATTTGACCCGATTTGAACCGATTTCACCCGATTTGATCCCATTTGAACTGATTTGATCCTATTTCATCCGATTTGATCCTATTAGATTCGATTTGAACCGATTTGATCCTATTAGATCCGATTTGATCCAATTTCAACCAATTTCAACAGATTTGATGCGATTTATTCGATTTGATTCGAAGTGATCCGATTTGATCCGATTTGAACCGATTTGAACAGATTTGATCCAATTTGAACCGATTTGAACCAATTTGAACCGATTTGATGCGATTTAATCGGATTTGATTCGTATTGATCCGATTTGAACCGATTTGATTCGATTTGAACCTATTTGATCCAATTTGATCCGACCTTCGATCACACCTAAATCCACTTGCACTCATTTTCAATATTTCCAAAAATAAAATAACGATCTATAATTCGTGGCCATCTATAGAATCCTATAGATTAACTATTAAAGAATTTCCAGGTTTTTATAAAATCGGAACTCAAAGTAGGCGTTATCTATGTTAAAGAAAATCAATATACAGAAGAACAGATATTAGACAATAATGATAATTCACCGATGTTCGAAGAATTCCTTCAGCTCCTTGGCGATAGATGTAGACTTCGCGGTTTCGACAAGTACAAAGGTGGCCTTGATACTGTCCATGATTTAACAGGTAAAAACTAAAATAATATATTCGTTTATTTATTACAAAACACACACACACACAACTTATATACAATATTTTTTATTTTACTAATATATTTTAATTAATTTAAAGGACTTTATTCAGTTTATACAAACTGGAGAAATATTGAGATTATGTTTCACGTATCAACGTTATTACCATACGAAAAGCATGATCCACAAAAATTACAACGTAAACGGCATATTGGTAATGATATCGTTTGTGTTGTATTTTTGGAAGCTGACAATACACCATTTAGTCCTGCCTGTATAAAAAGTCATTTTCTACATACATTTATATTGGTAAGAATATTTTTTTTGCAGTATTTTTTTTTGCTTTATTTCATCGTAAAATTTGGAATATACGTTTATAATTTTTAAAGGTTCGAGTCTCTGCTAGAATAAAACGGAAACCTACTAGATATGAAGTATCCGTTGTAACTAGAGACGAAGTTGGTGCCTACAAGCCTTATTTATGGGAACAATCAGTATTTGAAAAAGGACCTATGTTTAGGTAGAGTTTTTTTTTATTTTAATAGTTTTTTTTTAATTTTACATTTTTTTATGTGTGTGTATTTTACAGAGAATGGTTACTAACAAAAATTGTAAATGGAGAACGTGCCTCATATTCGGCACCAAAATTTGCTAGAATGCAAGAAAGGACACGTTCACAAATGCTTGAGGATCTTGTTATGAATTTATCTAATCATGCAGAGACTGGACAAATCCCTAAACCATACCGAAGGGGTTCATGGAGACCCATCGGTGAGGATCCTTGCATGTTGCGAAATACAGTTAGTTGCTGTATGCGACTGTGTGTGCCGCATAGTATGTACTTGAACATGACAAAAAAAACAAAAAAAAATCTATCTCTCTCTCTATCTCTCTGTCTCTTCTCATTTTTCTCTTTCTCTCTATTTATATATTTCACTATATCTTATCTAACTTTCAAAAGTTTATTTTGGTTTTAAATAAATGACGATTTTCAATGGGGGGTTTTGCAGTAGGATAGGGTTTCAAAGGATATTCAATGATATTATTTCAATAGTTAATGGTATTATTTTTTTTAAATAGGGCGTTTTACGTTTAAAAAAATACAAGCGAAAATCGTCAATTTTCTTGTTTTCAATGCGGATTACTATTTTAAAAAAAATTGATTTCCTTAATTTTCATTCCTTAAACTTTTATAATTTTCAGCTCAAAACACTTGCAACAAACACAGTAATAAAAAAACACATATAAACATTATTTAAACCAAACAGGTATCTTGTAGACTGTTTATTCCAAGCGAAATTGTTCATTTTTGATTAATTGATTCAAATTAACCTCAAAATTGATCAATTTCTCATATATTTTATCAAATTTTAAAATTAATAGAAAAGCTTAATTTTAGCAAAATTGTGATAAAATTGAATAGATTTCATGTCAATTTACAATCAGTGAAAACACTTTACTCAATTTCAAAATTGGGAACATGAAATTGATTTAGTGAAAATAGGCCTGTAGGCGAGCAGTCATCCAAACGGAAGCAAACACTAAAAAAAACATCTAATCAATTTCCGTCCACACTAACAAAAGGCAAGTAAAGAACACCATCACTCACTTTACAAAGAAACCCCGAAGGGCCGAACTGTGCAAGTTCGAGGAAAATGGTGAACTGAACTTTAAAATAACCTCAGTTTGCATACAATTTTCACATATTCAACTGAGGAAAAAAATACCTCAGTTCGCCCAACTGAGCTCGAACTGAAGTTAAACGTAAAAGCTCGAGAGTAATCAACGGGAATAATGAACTGCCATTTCAGTGAGCTCTTGCATTTCTAACTTCTGGCGAAAAAAGCAACAACAATTTCAAGCACGAACTGAACATGAACTGGACTTTAGCCGGTGAAGCCACTTATGTGGATTAAACTGAACATTATTGAACTGAGGTTGGTAAAGCCCTAGCATTACCTCATTTCAGGAGGCCTTACAATCCACCCAGGGTGTTTTCCGTTAAGCTAGGTGATTGTATTAGGAGTACAGCCGCTTGGAACTGAAACTATCAAGCTTACACAAGTAAAGCTCCGATAGAAAAATGTAAACAAACACACAAACCGACATACATACTCCTTCACTTAACCCCATGCGTTTTGTTTCATACAACAAAACATATTAAGAAAATACATCCCCAGTCCATCTCTAAATCCTCCCACTATTTCTGCTACCACCCTTTCGCTCCCGCCTTCCGATGCCGGCGGCACCTCGACTAAAAAACATTATTTGACCATAAAATACCAGAAATCGCTAGAATTTACGATTTACCCTGGGAAGAAGCTGTAATTGCCTCATAATTAAAATCGTTTTAATGAAGCCTTTTCATTTTGATTCCGCTCATGGCGGGCATACCATACAGCGCACAGCACAAGCAACACACAGCGCTAAAATAGAGAGAGGGCCTGGAACCAAAGCTTATTGCTTTTGATATTCGCTGGATTTTACGTCCTGGATTTTATTAGATTCTCCCCCACCACCACCACCACCCACCACCAGCAACCATCATCATTTTAGCCAATCCTTGCAAACTGTTCGCTGTAATGAAGGATTATGAAGAGTTTCCTAATCAGTTGTACAGGATCGGAAAACCGGGATGGTGGGAGGGGAGGGGACGGAAATGGATTAACAGTGATAGAGATTTGTATTAAAACTTCGGTATTTTTTGGGGTATGAAAGTTATGATTTTATGTGCACGAAATACAGACGAAAGGAATTTTGCAACATAGTTTACTTTTTGGGTAGAAAATCCCCTTCTTCTTTTGTAGATCTTTTTATACAATATTTTTTTTTAATTAAAAGAGGAAATTGTGTGATATGATGATTTTTTTTAAAAAGGTATTCGAAATTTTACTACCTTGAAAGGGAAATTGATTGAAATTTTTAAGCTAAAATCGATGATATTTGTGGAAAAGAGCAGTATAAAGACGGATTAGCAGATGAATAGTCCTGCTGCTAGGACCATTAAGGGAGACTTTTTATTTCTACGGCAAATTAAATAAATCGTAATTTCCAACATCAAAGTTTTGAATAGTTCTCACTCTAAAGTGACCCAATACCTACTGTTTTAATAAGGGATAATTACATCTCATTACCGCGAATTTATTATATGTCCTTATCACTTAGTACTCCGCCCACAACTCATCAACGAGCGACGCCTTAACTGTTCAAAGTTGCGACCTAGTTCCCAGGCTAAACCGTCGCATTACCTACTGCCGACTACCGAATTAAAAAGAACAAAACTGGAAGCATACATTTTTACTATATTTTGGTCACGTTTAAAATCCTGTCAGGCTTATTGATTAACACTTAACATATTTAATTGGAAAACACTCTTAACTTTATTTAAAAAAAAAAATAATGCACACTCTTAAACACAAAACTTTATTTATCCTTTTACCAATTTGTTTTTAGTATTGTACTAATACGTCTCCTTTTTTTTGTGTATATTTATTTAGTGTTTTTAGTATTATTGTATATTTTACTACACTATTTAAAACAATATCTTGGGAAATATTATTAAAGGGATGCCAATTCACAAACACACACACTCACATATAATTCAAACACAAAAAAAGAACAAAATAAAAAGTAAGTAAATCTCCTTTAAAACAAAAAAAAATGTTAAAAAAAAAATCTCCTTTTTTTTCTCAATTTACTTCTTTTTACTTCGTCTTTTACTTCACTCAAATCTTTCGCTTATTACTGACAAATATATTTTAGTAAAAAAAAATCATGTTCAAGTATTAGTTTATAGCAAAAATTAATAATTAATAATAATAATTAACGCTTTATACCTATCGCAGCTTGAAACTCTACTTAAGCTTATATATTAATGCTGCTTTCAAAATTCATATATAATCTCTTTTTTGCTTTTTATTAAATAATAATCTTTATGCCGAAATTAAAAAAAACAATAAGTTTCTTCTATGTCGAACTTCTTTTCTATATAAACAAAAATTTTATGAAAAGTATAGTAAAAAAAAAAATTCATCAAAACCACATCTACTAGCACGGCTCTACTACCACACATCTCTAATACCACACATTTAATATATTTAATTCATTTAGTCTGCTTTCATGCTTATTTAGTGATCCTTTTTGTACGTATTAATAATAAATATTGATTGGTTTGTTTGTTTCCAAAAATTTTGTTGAAAGAAATTGTTTAAAATTTTCTGTTCTGTTCTTATTTGTTGAAAGATATATTTGTAGACAGACTTTAAGAGCGTTTTTATTGTTAGGGTTGTAAAATTCATTTAATTACTTTTATTTAAAGTGAATTGAATTTTTTATTCATTTTCGTTTTCGTTTTTTATTTTGTTGTGCTTTATTGATCGAATTCAATGGATGAGCTGTTTTCTTCGAGGTTTATTGGTGTAATAGAAGAGGGTATTATAGAGTCTTATGAGAGTATATAAAGTAATCCACTGCAAAATGTTTAATTCATTATTGTAATTGATTTTGAAGTAACACTCTAAAAGAGGAAGAAACCGCGAGGATATATGGTCGTACGAAGTGCACCTACTATTTGTGGGTCTCGGCCATTTATTCCTTTACTAGTATCGCCCATTGGTCGAAATTCGACCCTCTCTCCCTACTCTTCTCTCAATCCGTTCCGTTAAAGTTTGACGTCTACGCATTTCAAATAACTCAGTAATAATTTAATTGAACTATTAACACTTTTTAATTTCTCTATCAGTTCTAAACAAAAAAAATTGTTTTAAAAAAGTGTAATTAAAAACTACATTATCATCTAAAATCGCATCTTTGAACAAAACTTTCTTCATTTAAAAAGCACCATCGCTTACCGTGATATTTTGATAATAATTTACACTTTGTTTTATTATTTATTTTTTTATTTTTTTTAATTAAAATATGCCGGGACGTAAGAATTTACACAGAAAGAAAAACCTTCGCACTACGGCAAGAAAAGTGGCACAACTCAAAAATTGGCTGTTTTGAGTTATTGCCGCCAGGTGACTGTTGGCACTTTTCTTGCCGTACTGCGATATTATATGCATTTATTTCTAATCTAATTTGTTGAAACAAAAACAAAAACAAACAAAATTTTGAAATGCCAATTTGATTTGTTTAAAGCGTAGTGAAAAGGAAGTACGGCAAACTTTCGCTAAGCAATCTAGGCTCATGAAATTTAGTCGATTCACAAACCTTAATAATAAATTTTTATATTCGCCTGTTTATATGCTAACCGTAATTTCTACCTTATATTGTTGTTGTCCTTTTATCATTTTATATTGGGAAATGCAATACTCATTTCTGAGTGACAGAATTGAGATAAATGAATAATTCTTGTTTTGTGCACACCTTTACGACTCCGACTTCCATATAAAACCAGTTTGAGGAAAATCGGTTTAGTGGAAGTCGCATAAAGTGCTGTACAAAAAAAGTGCTTGCGTATTAATATATAGATGAAATGGAATTTCTTCAAGTCCTTCAAACTATTCGATTAGATGCCTACAATGAACTCTATCACAATGCACACGACATACCACGGTATACCCAGCTTCATCAATGCCTCGACGAACTTGCACCACTTCGCCGTCTTGAAAATACTTTTCAATAGCGGCCCTTGCTGGCTTAGTCGCCATATTAATAGAATCCGTTGTCGATCTAGCCTTCCTGGAGCCCAATTATATTTCCGAAAATCCGTCTTTCCTCTCGACACTTGGGAAGATCTGTCGCAGGCTGTCTATGTTACCGTTTTGAAGGAACAGGGCCCGTACTATGTCTTGCAGCATTACAGGTTAGGTAACCGGTGGGGAACGCTTACCCTTAATTAACGACTTCACTACCCTGTAAGCAACCCCCTCCCGCCCCGGGGTTACTACCTACCCTCTTACTTGCACAAGCTCATTAAGTGCTCCATTTTACTTTTTCGGATGGCATTTTTAACCCCTCGCCTCGCCTCCCTGGGATTCCATAAGGAGTTCTTCTAATTCTTGCTGTTGCTGCCTTCGCTGGCAGCGCCTTCCTGCTTTTAGGCAAACCCTTCGACGCTACTCGATCCCACCGTTCCACCAGAAGTTCGATAGACGTCTTCGCGGTTTTGGGCATTGCGGCATAGAGGCGTCATATGCCCGCTTCATCGTCGCGGTGATGCGTACGACGCTTCCATTTGCGCATTCATCTGAGTGCCACCATATGCTTTCCTTGCAGGCGTAGCTGATGCTACAACGGCACGCACCTCTTTGGAAGTTCTATGCCACCACGCAAACCCTTTGTATGTCTCCATGGACACCCGATGGAGAGCTCTAAAAGTTAATCTGCAACAACGCCCAAAAGTAGTGACTCGTAAATACTCCCTGAGAACTCCCTTTTGTTATAGCACCCCAAAAACACCTCTTAACTTGTGAGTTCTCAACTTTAGGTTCGATCCAATCACAAAAAGTGCCGCCAACACTTCGTCTTCTTCGACCAGTTGCTATAATGTCGCAAGATGTACTGTCAAAGGCTGACTCAATATCGAAGAAGCTTCACCGAGTCTGAGGAATGAAGCCTCAGTTAACCAAGCATAGATGCCGGCCTTACTTCAAATTCTAGATCACCTAAACGAGGATCAGCTGCGACGAAGAAGTAAGATGTAACGTCAGCGCAACTCAGAAGAGACACAGGTATCGTTGGTCAGACTGGCAATCTAGGTAAACCACGGCTGTCTTAGGAAACCTATTCTGGCATTGGTAGAGGACTGGTAAAGAATCGCATCGGGAAATGGATCGCCCGGGATCACAAGAAACGGTGGGATGATTTGACCAAGTGTAAGACACCTACACCACACCTACTGACTTTAACTAGAGAATTCGAAACAAGCAAGTAGTAAGGAATTCCGCTGAGATGGCTCTCGATAAGGGTAAAAACCGACCCGAAAACATTGGTCTGCTTCGGCAACTCTCGATCGATCTATTATAATAATAAAAATTTTCAATACCTTTCCTCCATTTACATTGTCCTGTTTCTATGCAAGAATGCGGCTCTTATATTTTTGGACAAACATTCGGACGATCGATCGTGCTGTAAGAAATATTGTTGATCACTTCTATGTTGGTCGACAATTCACAAAGCTTCAACTTCGTCAATCAATCTTTAATTTCAATGCAGACATCAATTAACTTTTTTGGTAGAGTTTCATCTTTCATATTACTTAAAAACTCTCTTTGGACAGCAGATAAAGATCGATCGATCAACCATCAAACCATCAATAATTTCATAATTTTAAACCAAAACACCGCTTGGATATTTCCATGTCCATTTCAAATTCGGTGGTAGATCGGAGAGATTTACTAATTGACGATCGTACCTGCAAAAGAAACAAAACAGCTCATCCATTAAATTGATCATATCAAGCAAAATTTTTAGGCAAAATTATTTTATATAAAAAAATCTTATTCAAAATTCATTTTTTTAATCACAAAAAATTTCCAAATCCAAAAACTCAATAAAAACAGGTCACATGCGGCCTTCATCACCACTGTTAGATTCGGTGCGTGATCAGTTTGAAGATTACGATCAACTAGCAAAGGACTTTACTCGTGTCTTTCTAAATCAGGAGCCTTCATGCTTACAAAATGCCCAACTTTTCGATGTAGTATTTTTAGTTGGGCAATCAAAACAGAAGGCAAGATTTATTGGAGTCCGAGCCATACTTGGTGTACGTAGTAGAGTTTTTCAAGTGAGTATCCAAAAATAAGAAGTTTATTTTTTATGTTACTAAATTTTTTTTTATTTATTTATTTATTTTAAGGAAATGCTTTACGGAATCCAAACAGGATTCGGTTCCCCACAAGTTCCAGTAGCTGAAATTTTTGCACGTCCAGCCCCATCCCTAGTATCCCCACAGAATCAAAAACCAAAAAGTAATTACCTAACAGTTCCTGATATTGAATCTGCACGTCCCAAAAGTGTCCCATCCTCGCCAATGGTGAAGAGAGCCTTCTCTAGATTAGGTACAATAACAGCTGGCTGGGGTAGATCGATACGAAAGCAGAACACACAGCTGAATGCCGATGATAAAAAGAAATGGGCATCATCACAAGACTGTTCAAGTGAGGATTTGAATTTATTGACTAACTTAATAAAAACCATTGCCCCCTTTACACCTGCACACACACACTATTTTTCTCTCTTTGCTATTTTTTGTTTTTTCTTTTTACTTTTCAATGCAAAAATTTAGACAAGGACGGCAAGGATAAAGATGGCAAGGACAAGCCAAGCGGCAGTCAGCTGGGTGTTCCACGTCTATCGGTATGCGCTGATGCACAGAAGGTCGATCGCACCAAATTGGCACAGACTGAATTTAATATTATTGAATTCGATCCGGAAACGTTTAGAGTACTTTTAGATTATTTACACACCGGAACATGCCCGCTGACATGTGTTTCAATACCAGGTAAATATATACAGATCGTACACCACGATCGACACTACTACTCAAAAATTTTTCACCGATCACTTTCAGGACTACTGTGTGCAGCTGAACACTATGATCTTCCAGAACTGTTACAAGCATGCTTCCATCACTGTAAGCAATTCCTTCGGATAGACGTTGTTTGTCCAATGCTAATATCTCTAGAAAATTACTATTGGCGCTATACATCCGCATCGGAGCTGGTCAATATGATATTGACATTTGTGGAAAATAAAGCGCATGCCTTATTCAAATTACCAGATTTTTTGAATTTAAGCGAGAGCATGGTCCAAATGATCATGTGCCGTGACTTACAAATGCCTGAAATTCGAAAATTTGAAGCGATGCTAGCATGGGCTACAAATAAAGTTGATAAAATGAAGGTTTCACCAAATACTGATACGCAATTAGAATTTCGCTGTATTATGGAACGTTTGACAAGAGATTTAGATTTGTGTAGAATATCACCGAACGAACTAATATCGGTTGTGCTGCCTTCAAAATCATTAAGGAATGAACGAATTATGGAAACGTTAATGGTGCAAGCTCATTTAGGAATGTATCGTATGCAGGAACTAGATGAGTATAAAAATAAATTAAGAAGTCAAGATTCAAAATGTAGCGAAGGAAGTGTTACTGTTCATAGAGGTGGTTAAAGTTACAAACAAAAAATTGAAATGAATTTGTTTTTATGATGAGAACTGTTTTTGGGCTTATTCTAGTCTTTTATTGGTTTCTTCTTTATAAATTATATAATTTAACTTTTTTCTATGATATTATGAATTTATTAGGCACACCCCAGCTGTTTTTCAACAACAATTTCAACAAGAACGTATAGAAATTGACTGTCCCAAAATTTGGGACATTTGAATCTTCATACAAGATACGTTTCTAAGTACCTGAATGCCACATCGATGATAGCAAAATCACGCCAAATTTATCCTAAAATATAAAAACAATCAAAATAATGAAAGTTTTCTTCTATAGACAATTCGATCCCATGAAAAATAAGGATTTGACTATGGCACACTCTTTCAAATCTATTTATCCAACATTCTTCACCAAATCGTCAGTTGTCCAAATTTTTATAAATTTGAGTGCGTATAACAATGCTTGATAGGGAATAATAATTTTCAAGAATCTTTAATTTTGTTATTCCACAAATTTTAGGTGAGGAACGTAGATAGGTATAGGAAACAGGCGCTCTTCAAAAACGCTATTTTGAACTACCACTTGCTTTTTACCGGCCAAAATTGGAACTTACTGGAGACCTGACTTATTTTTAGGACGACTTGGTCTACTTACAAGAAGAAAGAACAGACCCAGAATAGATATTGCCAGAATCACGGCAATCATCACAGGCATTCCGCCTGCTTCTCCTTTGCTTTAAACCATCTTGGGTTGCTAAACCTCTAAGCTACACTAAAAGCGGTAAACATCAACGAGGATAAACCTTATTCAGGATTTTATCCTAAACATCAACCTAGACTATTCCAGATAAAATCCGAGATTAGTGATAAAAAGCAGAAACTTCAAAAGCAATCCTAGATTGGAGATATTGATTATCCTGGTTGGTGTTTGCGGTCCTAAATATTGATAAATTTAAAAAACCTGTAACCGTTACCACCCAGTACCTGGAAAACATACGACCTAGAGACCTTTCTTGTGTATGGAGCTATTTTAGGTTTTATGGTTTGGTGCAGAAAAGTAAGAAAAAATATACTAAATATAACGAAGAATTTTGATAGGTTCAGATGCAAAATTTTGAATTGATTCTAAATATCTTCTTAATGGAGTCACTCAAGTTTCTGTTATTTATATCAAACAAAAGAATACATATTTACCTAAAAAATTAGCCTAATTAAGGTCGCTCCACATATATCCGTGACGGTACGGCACCGATGCTTTCCGTGTCAGTGGCTTCCGTGATGATTTTTTCACTGACATTCACACAGCACCGCCTTTTCCGTATCAAATTTTTTTAAAGTGCGTCCAGAACGAATAAAATCTCATAGTTTTATTTATTTCTTATTTAAATTTTTATCAGATTTTAAGCTCAATAAAAAAAGTTCTCATCACTTAAACAAAATTCAAAAAAAAATAGTCAAATCTGAAATATTCTAAATATCCGTGGTTAAATAAATTACTTCAGCATTAAAATAAAATTGTACATAAACTTGAGCGCAGCCAACATTAATGAAAAAGGGGAAATTGATAAAAACTGAAAAAATTGTCATAAAAAAATGGAAATAAAATGGTTAAAAAAAAGGAAATAAATTTAAAAACAAAATTTGGCTTTAAACTAAAAACCAAGAAAAGGAACTTAAAAAAAATCAGGAAAAAATATGGAAAAAGTTCGAAAAAGAAAAGAATATAAAAAAAAGCAGAAAAAAAATTAAAAGACTAAATGTACACTTAAAGAAAAAAAAATTTTTTTTAGGATAAAAAATATTATTGTTATACATGGATAAAATAAATAAATAAAAAAAAAGAAATGTATTTCTCAACAAAAAAACAAAAAACAAGAATAGGAAACATTTAAAACAAAAAAATGGAGAAATTTTAAAAAAAAATAGAAAAAAAATGAAAGAAAAAATTATATTTGAATAAAGTTAAAAAAAATGCAAAAAGAAATTTTATAAATATTGACAAAAAAAAAACAAAAGAGAAAAACTATTATATTGAAAAGAATATTTAAGAGGAAAATAAATAAAAAATATATATATAAAAAAAGAAAATATATTATATATAAAAAAAGAGATTTTATTACAAGAAACTAATATTGCAAGAAAACAAAAAATTAAAAAAAAAAGAAATATAGATATTATATTATTATATATTGATAAATGTTAAAAAATGTTTTGATACTGACTTAAAAAAAAATAAAATTTGAAGAAAATGATGATGCTATTATGAATTTAATTAAAAACTAAACAAACCGAAAACGTAAACGAGAAGAGACAAGTCATTTGAATTAAAAAATAATAAAAATAACAAAGAAACAAAAAAAAAACAAAAAATATGTAAAGAAGAAAATCGCTGTGTATGCTTTTTTTAATTTTAATTTTTATTAATAAATAATTTTTTTTATTCGTAAAACTTTTTATTCTTGTAGATTATAATTTCAATTATATAAAATAAAAAGAAAGAAACACGCTTTATTATATTCCAACACAAAATTTTAGTTACCCGAAAATCAAAAACATTTTTTTTAACATTAAACCCTCCTCAATCAACCAATTTTTATAAAATAGAAAAATTAATATCAACAGAAAATATAATTAAATAAAAAATAAACGAATTCTACAGAACAAACCAAAAAAAAAATCTACTACGAATCTTAAACCTTTATCAATTCCAGTCATTATGTTTCTCTCAATGTAACTAACACAACAAGATCCTAAAAAACATAGAAGAGCATACTTTTAAAAATATGCAAAACAACATTAAACAAAAAAAAAATGTGTAAAAAAAAATAAAGAAAATACCAAAAAATAATTCCAATAAATGTTCCAAGAAAAAAATATTTTTATTTGTTGCCATTTATGATGAAAGAAAAAAAAACTGTTGTTGTAAAAAAAAAACGTGTAAAAATGAGAAAAAAAAATATAAAAGAAAAAAATTTAAAAAAAAATGAAACTAAAAAAAAAATGAAGAAAAAAAAAGAATTAATAAAAATGTTTTTATGAAAAATTTCTTTAATTGGTTTTATTTATTTGTGGAAGAATCTTGTTTTAGGTTTGTATGACAGATGTCATAAATTTCGGCCATATTGAATTTTAAAATTGACATGTAAAACCCCATACAATATCAGGTGTCTGGATACACTTTAGTGCAAAACTTTTACTTTTAATGGGGGATTCTGATTTTAGTCTTCTTTAAATTAAAATATATCTTCGTATTTTTAAACACTAAAACAGTAAAAACAGATCAGTGAGTGACCACCTATTTTGGAATGATAAATAACAAAGAAACCAAAACCGCTGGAGTCCTGAAGTGTTCCAGAAATTTTTTAAGTAGCTTTTGAAGATGTTAAACATTTTAAGAAAAAAGCACCTTAACTACCTACTTTCTGACTTACATTGAAAAAAGTGATAAAAATTGTTTAAATACTAAAAACCGATCGGATACTAAAAACAGACCTATTTTCGAATGGTAAATAGAAAAAAAACCCAAGCTAGTTGCAGTCTTGGAGTGTTCCAGGAATTTTTTAGGAAACTTTTGAAGATGTTAAAAAAAATCAGAAAAAATGTCCTTAACGATCTATATTTTGAGTTACAGTAAAATATGTGAGGAAAAGTGACACCAGAAGGTGAGGATTTCAGTGGAACAGTTGCTATAGTAATTGTGATAAAATTTAATCAAGGCTATAACTTTACTGCCCTGGTACAAAAGGTGCCATTTATATATTATAGGCCTGGATACTGGCTGAAGGAGGAATTGTATCTCTTAAAAAATCCATTGGAAAACGGGATACATGTTTGCCAATTTGTAATATGTAAATGAAGACCCTCTATTCTTCATCTTTCTTTCAGGGGACGTCTTTGCAGGTACTGCGACGTATTTGGTCTATTGTGTCATTAAAAACCTTCAAGGTTAAGGCTTTCGATATATCCTAACATTGATTTAGGATTCAGGCCCCAAAGGACTCAATCTCCTCCTCGCTGGAGGAACTGCTGCACTGTTTCGGGAGCTGCTCCTCAGAACCGACAGCTACTAACAACTACCAGCCCAATTCTGCTTAAATATGGCAGTCTCTCTTGATAAGCATGACCAATAGGCAAATTTCAAGCAGTGAAGTCGGTACGCTGTAAGACCTACGCTAATATTCTTGTCTAAAATCCTTCTGCATCTTTTTCAGAAGAAAGGAGCTCATGAGTCGATAGAATTTTGCTTCCTTATATAATATTCTCCCCGCTTTGACTGTTCATCGAAGTATTTTTAAATGACAAGAAGTAGAATCTAAACTATCGACATCTTTTTGACACCCACTTTTGTCCTCTAAACAAGGATTACTAATATAAAATTCTAGACTTGACTTCTCCCGTATTAACAATTGAGATAATTCAACAAGACGTTTACTCAGGTTCTTCTAAAAAAGCGATCTTCATCTTCTCCATTCGTCTCCATTCTACAATCAACATTTTCCACAATTACAACTCCACTATTTCTAACTTTCCAATTAACCATAAAAAAAACTAAACCACAAAAATATATAAAAATCAATAACACAAATCTACAAAAATCAACACAGAAAAGAAAAAGGAAGTTTAATTGCCGCCTAGACAGGGCAGACATAACCGACAAATGACCGTCCTCCAAGTGGCACTTAGTTAGTTATCAATTACTAGAGCGACTCCCTTTCACTAGTTTCTGATGACTATTTTGTCCTGATAGGGTTTTTACTGTCATTAAATCTCGATTGGTATCGAAAGTCATAAATATCCGCTTCCACCTCCGTTACTATTGTCCTTGTTAAATGCTTTTTTTCGGGTGTGAAGGGCACCAAAACAAAAGGGACAAAAATCCAACCCCGCAAAATTACCTCCTTGTGAGTCACCACCATAGACAGATACGAGAAGATATAGACTATGCACAAACACAAGTATTAAAGTAAATTAGACGAAATTGAAGACTTGTTTTTGTCATATTCGTTTTTTTTTTATTATTATTTTAATGGTGGTTGTTAGATAATTTGTTAATTGATATTTGGTAAAGATTGATGGAGCTTTTATTGAAGGGAAAATCAGATTTTGTGGATAGTGGAATATTAGAGGAGATGGATGACAAGGTTTTGTTGATAGATGGAAATGATAAGATAGAACAATGGCGATGTAGATAAGAATGGCAAATAAGATGGAAGAATGTCCATATAGACAGTGAACAGCGGGTGAATTTATAGCAGATTAAATGTTGTTTCTTTTAGATGCAAACAATTGTGAACAAAGCATGACTTTTTCGATAATGATCGATATGTTTGCTTGTTGGGGGCATAAGGTCTCACGATAAACAAGCCATCTGACTCTGTTTTGGGCTATCGCCTATCGCTATCGGAGATCTCCAGACTAGAAGTGAGATCACTGATAATCTTCCTAAACTGCACAGAATAGCTTTAGACATCCGCCACAGGCGGTCAAGCAAACGCTAAAGTTAGTAAACGAGTTTGTGGTATCAAAACGGCTCTCTAAAGCGTTACTTCGGGTGCCGGTCCCACTGGAGGCAGCGTACAGCTAACCCAAGTTAAGGTAGCCTCGCCTTTTTAGATTTTTCCTTTCGAAGGTTTAGCTAATAGTTCGTTTGCTTGGTTAATTTCTCTCATCTTTTATATGGAGCGGGGCATACCTTCATACCTTCTCTTCTAGCATCTTTTGACTTCTCTATAGTTTGCAAACAAGTATATAAGGAATGGCCAAGTTTCTTCTTCTTTAACGGCTCTCCTAGATCCTGGGGTGAGTCGAAACAGATGACTTGAAACAACTTTTGTAATGCCACCCCTGGTCTCTCGCAACTTTTCTCTCCACCGGTCCCGATTCTGAGCCGATGGAATCCCTAAGCTCTGGCCCATCCTTTCAGCGAAGGCTCTTACCGCAGAGAGCTTTCCGAGCAAGTTCATCTTTACTTATACGAGCTAGTTACCCTATCCGCTGGAGCCTACCGAGCTTTATTTTCTTCACAACATCTACGTGGTGATAGTAGATCGTAGATCTCTTCATTATATAGTCTCCGGAATCGTCCTTCCTTACGAAGGAGGCCAACAATTTTCCGAAGTACTTTCCTCTCGAACACTGCAAAGAGATTAGAGTGCTTTTTGATAAGCACCCACGTTTCGGATGCATATGTGAGTACGGGTAAGACCATCGTCTTATATAGTAAAAGTTTAGACGTTATGGTTAGATGGTTGAATTTGAAGAGGCTTGACAGACTTTGTTGGCTTTTAGCAGCCGTGCCTGTATTTCTAGTTCCAAGCTATTGTCGGTTACTACTATTGTAGATAAATGATTTTACTACTTCAAACTCGTGTTCCTCTACCTTGATTGTGGGACCAATGTTAGGTGTTCTTGGAGACAAGCTGCCATATACTTTGTTTTGCTTTCGTTGATGTGCGCCCGCTCAATCTGGGTGAAAATTTCCTGTAACAAAAACTCTTGATGTTCTTCCAATGATATCAATGTCGTCTGCATAAGCCAGTAATTTGGTGGACTTGTGAAGGATTATTCCCCTTGATGTCACCGCCGAATCTTGGATTACTTTCTCCAACTGGCACAGTTTTCTCGATGTTCTTCGGTTTCTGCATCTCCCTGAAATAGGATTATGTTCTCTTTGAACAAGTCTCTAAAGTAATTCTGCCACACCTAAAGTATGTCATCGCTACTACTTGCATACATATCTATGAAGCACCATCCTCCCTTCATACCATGATGAAGGTACTTTTTAACCCTTTCGTTGAAATATTTACATCTTTGTATAAAATCCCTATAAAATTACGCAAAAAACTACATAATATGTAAAAATATTCTTCATTAACAAATTTTCGTATAATATTTAAGACCTCCAACAGTCTTAAAAATCCAGAAAAACCCCCACAAGGACCCCATCATACAATTTGCTGTTAATTCAAACCCTCTACTCACTTTGTTCTATGACATTTGTGCAAACAAAAACAACACGGAATTTTATAGTGTGCCATATTCCAATCACAAAGTAGCACACAAAAACTGCAAAATAAGTAAGCGCGACAAGAAATACCACTTTGAAAATCGTAAAAAAAGTTTTGGAATTTTCCATTTTTATTTATAGAAAAGACTCGTTGTAAGGAGGAATCCAACGGTACTTCGCGCCATTTTTGTGAGGTGACTTCATCATGAATGGTTGAGGAAAGTGAATTTGCTACAGCGACATCTAGTTTTTTTTTATGAAATTGGTTGTTATATTTGAAAAATCTAGTGGAGGAGAAAACTCCTTTGAAGTCACCCAAGGCATTGACTAAATTTCTTCGCAAAAATCACTATAATTCATGCCTTGGGTTATCAATGACGTAGGAGTTGAATGAATGCATTAAGCCATGTATAACCACAACCTTGTGCTCTAGGTTGAGCTGGATCTGATCGCCGAACAAACTTAATATATCAGACATTGCTGTTGGTCAATAAAATTACCAAGGAGAATACATAGTCCCTTTTTAGCAAAGTACATTCCTTTAATAAAGATATATGTACACGCATTGTTACTTTTGTTATGTACAATTTACTCCAAAACTTTTCTTTCTGTAGCAATCAGCCCCTACATGTAGCTAAAATCATCGGCCATCTAGTAGAATAATATTAAAGTAAACGAAGTTCACCACAAACAAATGTCAAACAGTTCAAACCCACCGCAAAAATTCACCTCCACTCACACATGCTCACTGCTCGCTATCCACACAGTGTAGATTCCACACCTTCTAAAAAAAACTCACAAATTTTCACCCTCGAAGAATTTTCTTTCACCTCTTCACAGTTGAACTGAAGCCGACGAGTTGTTCGTTCCGTGTGCGCCTTGAAGCGGTCCGCGTTTATTTTATCTTTTCTACAATAAAAAATTTAATTAGAGAAAAAATTACCTGCGATTAATTAAATAGAAATCCCCTCGCTTAACAGTTATTCCGTTTTGGGTGGTGATTATTTGAAATTTTCGTAACAGTTATATTTCCTTTATGTGAGAATAGCGAGAAGCCCTAAAATTGCGAGTGTATTGTGAGATTTTGTGCAGGGAGTTGTGTGCTATATATGCCAACTGTCAAACATTTGTCAACAAGTTCAAAAAAATAAAGTTTTGTAATAAGTTTAATTATAAAAAAAAATCCTTGAGGTTTTTAATTATGAAAATGTGTTGATTAAAAACAGCAACTTTAGTTTGTGATACAGAAAACTGCAGAAAAATAATTGGGGATGAAATTATGCTGGAAAAGGTGAGAAAGAAAACGCAGAATTGTCGCTGTGGAGTAAATACGCAACTTTCCCACTTTTTACGCTTTTTATTTTATATTTTAGTGGCGAAACGCTGATCGATAATTGAATTTTCTGCTTACCTTGAAGTTTCTAAAGAAATATTAAGTGGGTAAGGAGTGAAAGGCTCTGGGCTTTAGGTGGTGTTTAGGTAGAAAAATCGATAATTCCTATGTAAATACCGAAGACATAACCTCAACAATGATTACAAACTTTACATTTTCTGTGTGACCCCGTTTTCCTACGGACATGGAAAATCCGGGTAAATACCCGTAACATCCGATATACAGACTAGATAACAACTTTCTACTTAATTGCGACGATTGTAGTATGTTCCGCATCAATGCTCTGAATGATCTGTCCATCGATTTCTAGACCAATCTTTTTGTAAAAAAAATTCTCTTTAAAACTTCAAATCCTAAACCAAAAACCCCTCAATTTTTTTATTAAAACAAACAGAAAACACGAAATTTCTAACATTTACTTTTAGGATGAATCACAATCCATTATAAAATAAAAAAAATTCACGAAAATCTCATAAAGTTCTCTACCTTTTTGGTCATTGCACTTATATGTACCTCACTGGACACACAATGGCATAGCAAAAATCCGAAAAAAGGGGCTTCTTATGCCAAGAATAAAAAGAAGTTCACTCGCCCCACAAATTGCACATCGCCTCGAGGACGTGATGGAAATTTTTGTCGTGATTTAATTGCAACATGCACAGAAGATATGAATTAGGAATGGAAATTACTATTCAGCTTTATGTTGTTGGCTCGTTAATTACTTTTTAAAAATGCATTATGAATTTGTTTTTTGGCTGTTAATTATCCTTTTTATGCCTTCATCGCTATCATCATCAAGGCGAACGAAGATGTATGTACAATACTTGATAAAGTGTAGGCGAAAACTTTATGATGTGAGTTGGAAAATTCATGGATTTTCAGCTAGAACTAAAATTGAGATGTTAAATATTTATGAGATTTTAACTTTTATAGATGTTTTAAAGTTTGTAGAATAGTTGGATGGAGTTATTACTGGTGGGGTACTAAGAAAACATGTAAAAGCATGAGATAATAAGTGCTTCATTTTATGCATGTTGTTAGTCTTAACTTTGTCTACACGTAACAAACTCAATCCCGACGGGATTCAAGACAGAAAAGATTGAATCTAGCATATGCTTGGTTTTGTAGTCAGAAGCTGTGGAGCGAAGCTATGAATAAGTAGAACGGAAACTAGAGCTTGTATTTCCCCGGCGGGATAGATGCAAAAGATTAAGTAGTAGGTTTGTAGATATAAAACGGAAAGTAGATTCTACAATAGTCGCAGAGCTAACTAGTGTATAGTTAAGGGATTTAAAACTATCATTTAATATTTTTGCAGATGTTTCTGTTAGCCTAGTGGTTAAGATTGCCATTCAAAATGTCTCCTTTAGTGGTAAAAGACTGTAAGATTCGTATGTACGCTGATGATGTGCAGCTTTATATAATGAATGTGCGCCAAAAAGACGAAATCCTTTCTTGTGTAGAGAAGATTATGGCTGACGCTCCGTATTTCGAGCTGGCTGACATTGAACCTACTTCAGTTAAATCCATCGAAGTCCCATTGCATTTTTTCCTCTCTCACTTTCCGTTGCCTTACTCCTAGCTCATTGAATGCTTGGCCTATCCATATTTCTCTATCGATTTTTCTTCTTCTCTAGACTCGTTTTGCGCCAGAAAGCTTGAAGTAGGCTTTAATTATTTCGTACTCCTTGTATATAAGTTATCCACTTTGACCATATTTCACCTGAATTCCGTTTTAGGCTGCTCACTAAGCGTTTACCGTGAGTATAGGCTTTTGCGTATGTTTCACAATGTCTTGTATCAGCGCAAACTCGCATATCTCAACTAGTTTGTGCAGCTTTCACAGTCACTTAAAAATAATCGCCTGATTATTCCGCGTTTCCGCACTTTAATTGGAAAGCGTTCTTGCTTCGTCTTCGTAGTTCTACTATGGAATTCTCTTCTTGTTTAATTGCAATGTATCGATTCAGCGTGCTTTTTGAAGAAGTGTCTTTTTGAACTTTTAGTTAATAGGACTAGTTTAGAGTAATATTTTTCAAATCGCTAATGTTTTCATATATCAATTCCAGCTTTTATAGCAGTATTTTCCTCTACATCTCCCAAGTCTGCGACTACTTACTCATCTTCAATCGAACATCGATTACATCTAGTTTTAAAGTATTGTTGTTTTATCGTGTTCGTATGTTGATTGTTTCTTTAGCTTCAGTCGGGCAATCAGTAAAGATGGTTTATTTTTCGTTCTATTCTATTATCACTTAATTTGCGATATTTATTTTTGTTGATATTCTGTTTCATAAATACACAAAATAAATTCACTACACTGTGGAAATGTGTTAAGATATCTTATATAAATACTATATCTCATATTTACGCTATATGTTTGTAATCATGCGTAAAGAGTAATCACATTGTTTGCCTTTGGACGCTTCGATTGATTTATAGTGGACAATTCAGGCTACAATTTGGTCATACGAATGATTCAACGCTGTTGCAAATACAAACATTATTCATCATCTCACTGACTCAATGTTTTTGATTAGAGAATTGTAAAGTAAATTGTTGCAGACAAATTATTAGATCATGTTTTTCAGTTTCATAATTTCAAAACATTTTTTAAAAACTCAGAATCCTAAAAAAGTTGTATTAATAGTCGCCTTCAGCATTAATCACAATATCAAAAAGACTCCCGGAATTAAAACAGGCGATTTAGAACTTCAGGAGACTATCTTGAAATTTATAGCAAATATAACCCCTCAGTTCATCATTATAAGCGAAGAGACGAAGGAGAGTGATACACTTGTTCATTTCTTGTGTTAATGTCAGCCAGGTAGAGCATACTAGGTATTTAGGTTCTGGAAGACCTAGATTTCCAAACCAGAGGATAGAGCAGTGTAAAGCTTCCTAAACTCTAAGGGATGGCTTTACCCATGTTACAGGCAATCAAACAACCACATAACTTTTTCTAAAGAGCTGATTGGGCCTTCGGTCGCCCTGGAGGCAGCCTCATCCATCATCATTATCTGTAGCACTTCAGCCTTTTCAGGCCTTGACTTCCTCCAGCATTTCTATCCATACCTTTTCGTTTCTGGCTCATGTCCTTCTATTACGTACTGCTAACTTAACTAAATCGTCCTCAACGGAGTCCATGCATCGTTTTTTGGGTCTATGTATTCATCTTTCCATCAGGGATACGATATATCGCTATTTTTGCTGGATCACTATCATCAAGCCTTGGTATGTGTTCCACCCATCTTAATCTACTTTACCTTGAAAAGTTGCTATAATTCATGATTATATATCCTTCTCCATTGAACATATTCATAGACACGGCCAAAAATTGTAGCTATTGTACGTTGTACTTTTCTTTCAAAGCTTTCTAGAAACATTCAGATTCCGTGTAGGCCATTTTCTGTATCGACTTGTTAAAGATGGATCCCGTTGTTTCTACCCCAACGTCTCTTACCACCTTCTCTCTGTGGAACTTTCTGAAAAGTCTCGGCATCGTACTACCTTGATTGTAGCTTTTGTTATTTCTATCAGCTGCTTTGGAAACCGGAAGTACTTCATGGCTTTTAATAACTCCATACGTTTCACGCTGTCATATGGTTGCTAGAAATCTATAAATAGCCAAATAAAAACTCGCCCGCTCCTAGCCTGCACGGCTCCCGAAACAGGCACATTACGTCTGATTAAAAATACGACTCGCCCTAGCCTCCAACAAGGCACGCACGCAGAACGCCTTGTATGGCACCCAAACGAGGCAGGGCACTTTTTCTAGACTAAAGGGAGCAAAATTGAGGCTTTAAAAAATTGTATAGGACGAAGAAAACGGGCAATTATCTTGATGGCCATAAAGGCTGCCATTAGCAGACCGGCTTTCGTTGGATTGCGTAGGTCAAGCAGCATTGGACGTGGTTAGTACTTAGTCGGGGGACCGCTTGGGAAAATGACACTCGCGTTTGGAATGGGCGATTACGAATATACATTCATATCTGTAACAGAGGTGTGTATACCTCTCGCTGGATTTTCATGCCTGTGACGGAAGCGTGCATGCCTGTAAGTAGCGGGAGTTTGCATACCCGTGTGGCATGTGCATTTGTTCGTAAAATTCTTAGGAAGGAAATGTGGCTTTTAGTAAACCTTCCTCGCTGAAATCCACATTGATAGGTAGCACCTTTTGCGATCGGTGGAAGTTTCTTCTACAAAATAGTGGACAGTATTTTTTACGCTAAGTTGCGGAGGGTTATACTTCTATAGTTCTCACATATTAGTTGGTCTTCTTTTATGTGCAGGTCTTCTTTTTTGTTCACACCTTCCGTCTATTCAAGTGGGATCTTTTTCTGACGCAAGATCAATTCTACAAGCTTATCTACCCATCAGTTCTTGCCCCCATCTTTCCACATCTCAGTCTCCATTTTTTTTATGAGAAAGTCTAAGTTCAGCACTTTATACTACCAGTCAGTCATGGTACAATGATGTCCAGTATCAAGCTTGGCTCGAAGGATACAAAAAGAATAGTTTCAGTCTAGGGGAGCCCGGGGAATGCATGAGGAGGAGGCGATGTTATCTTTACCTGTAGCTTTATTACTTTTTTTATATTTGCACATCGAAATACAAGACTAAAATTCTCTTTTGAAGAATATAGTGTAAGGATAAAACCAAAGAAAACTATGCACGAATTTGTGAAGCCAGAATCTTTCTCCTCTTGCTCTCGAATCTCTACTAAACCACTGAGAAATAAATTAAAAATCATAGCAAACCGTGTAATATTAAAAATAATTTTTTACATATTAATTATTAACATTTCAAGCTAAGCAAAAAGTTCATATTTTCTAATCAATTTTATTTAATACAAAAAAAAATATATATTATAAAAAACCTTCAACTGATTTTGAAACAAATCTTCTTCAATTTCAGCTCAATAAACATCACTTGCTGTTAATCTAAAATAAAAAAAAACCAAAAAAAAATAAATAAATCAAATCAATTTCTTTTTAAATTATTTTACTAAGTTTGTTTAAAAGACAAAAAAAACAATTTTTAATCTTCTTTTAAAAACGTGAAGAAATGACATCAAGATTCTCTGGCATCTCCACCTACATAGCTAGCACTTCTTTTGTCGACATTTCGACTTCTTAAACAATAAAGGAAGTAATAACAACAAGCATTAAACATCAAAAAACAACAGCAACAACAACAACAAACAAACAACGAAAAAAGCTACAGTCGAAGAAAGAGCCCGTCTCTGAAATCCCAATTGAGAATTTAGTGTGACAATCTTTCGTATACGTAATGATCCGAAATTCTATAAAATTTCTGACGGACTTAACCCACGCGCTGTGTTAAAAAGAGCTCAGAAAAGTTTATGTTTCACCCACTACTATTAAGAACGGAACACAGAAAATCACGATATCTGATATTTTATCGTGAGAGTGATTCAAGATAAAAAGTGTCGCTTTTTATCTTCCTATAAATTGTCGATCAGTTTTTGTTTTCGTATACATATATTATATTGGTGCAAAAGGCTTTGTTATCATAGTAATACTAATAAAAAATCAAAGGGGGGAAAACAGTTGTTACGATGTTCAGTCCGGACTATGAGAAGAGGATCCTTAAGCACTGCAGTCCTGTTGCAAGAAATCTATATAACACATTTGATACAGCTAGTACATCAACATCGCTGGATCGATTTATACCATGCAGGTGAGAGTTCTGGTTTTTGTAATCTATGTTTATTTATTCTTTAACATTTTATTTATTTGCTTTTAAACCATTAAGACTGATTGGTACTAAACTCATGTGCTTTACGGATAGCATAAAGCCAAAGAAATATGCATGCTCATATTATCCATTTATTACCAAGGTGTTTCTTAAGATATAAAAATAAAATCCGATTTATGAAAGAAAATATCAAGAAACACAAATTGTTATTGAAGCTATCATTGCTGATTACAAAATTGTAAAATATAAACAGGAAATTTCTAGTCTTTGATTGCTTAAAGGTTAAGAATGAGTCGTTATTGCTGAGGAATGTTGTAAGTGGTCTTTTCTGCGCGGCATATTTACGTTCTATCGCTTCCACTCGAGAAATACAGCAACATATCGACAGGTTGACTTGTCTTACAAATGTAATCAAATAATATAGTAGCACTTCTGTTTTATATAAGGATTGGTTAATAGTAAATTATAAGCCGATTAATTTCCAGTTTTAACAGCACGTAAACAAGAAACGTTGATACTTCGAGAGATGTTAGAAAAGAAGCAGGTGTTTGCTGCAAAAGGTACTTGATATAAGTATAAAAAGATAAAAGAAGATTTTTTCCGCTTAATTCAATTTTAATTTTACGAGGTTTGGGTTTCTTGACTCATTCTACGCTATTTTTAATGTCGATAAACTTCCACAATTTTTCTTTAAAAATTTCCGGATTGCTAAAAATATCGACCCACCTCCATTTCCTTGCTTATGCGTAGAGGGATCATAAAAACGGAAAATTGATTCAAAATATCTGCAATGTAGTTTCATGGAAAAAGCTTTGCTTTTAGTTTGGACAGGTGTTGACCACGATTTTTATGACTCGCTAATAATTTCTCCTAATGCTTTCAAATAAAAGGTAAATGCCCCTATGACTGGTTTGAGAACACGACGAATAACAGTTCTATAAATAGAGTTTAATTTTTCTCAGAATTCCAGCTTAGGAATTACTTTTTATACTACAAGACGTCATGTCGTCTGCAATGTATATAGTAAGCTTCGGTTAGGAGGAGTTTGGGTGATGCTCGAGAAGAAGATGAACCTTACATTTGAACTCGAGGATGTTGTAAAAGTTCGGAAATGCTGACTGTGAAAGATTGTTCTATTTATAAAGGCACTGCTATACCATACTGTACCCGAAAAAAAGGACTGCATGGTCTGGGGGTGATCCGAACAAACTAGTTTTTTATTGCAGGAAAAATATTTACGAGCAGGTAGGAGGGCATTAATTTCAATTGAACAATTATTCTATGGTAATAGCGAAAACATTTTGTCAGACCTGCTACTTTTCTGCGTTGGCTTAATGGATCCATAGAAGAGCAAATAGTGCCATCTCCCATGAGTTTAGAGGCACGGTTTTGCACATTGTCGAGCCGTGCAAAGGTGAATTTCGAAGGGCCAGTCAAGATAAACGAATTGCATTTGAGGCAGGGCGGAACGTGGTTCGTGTATATTGTAGCAATGGTGCCCGGCCAAAGCCTCACCGTCTGTGGTGAGACTCGGACTTTCATTAGATTCATAGTCCATGGCGCTGGGTCACTACCATCGTGTGTGTGCGCGCGAATCCCCGCGCCAAATAGCGCTGGATCGCCCACTGAACTCGTCGAAAGCTTCAAGCTACAAGTTTCCAAATTTACGAATATAGGATTTATGTACAGTTTTTCACATCGCAGGATGCAAGCAGGAGGCTCTAAATGAAGCTGAAGCTACAAATAACAAAGATAAACTGAAATAGACTGATTGGCTCCGGTTCCATCGTGAGAGGGCCCCTAATTTTGAACCCGGGCCATTGGATCGCTGGTGTATTGGAGCCTTAAGAAATCCTTATTTGGTGATGTGGAGCATGTGGTAGCTTCTCGGCTGAAGTGACGCCTAGAAAGTTAAGAGATAATTCCGACGTTGCATTCGTCCGTTAAGTGTTGCCTAGAAAATTAAGATATAGTTTCGTCGTTAGATTTACACCGATCACTGAGAATTCTATCTATAAGTTGGTGCAGGTTTTATTCGAGATTAGACAATACTTTGGAGGCGTTGGATTCGACACGATTCTTGCGGCCCCAGTCAATAATGAGTTTGATGTCCTTGTTGAGAGAGTTGAGCATGAGGTCACGATCGTAGAAAAGTCTGGCATGTTCTTGTCTTATATTGTCGAAAGCGTAAGAAAAACCGCAAAGTATCGTCATCAGCAAGGTCCGTGGTTTGAATACACTAGACATCGCCGCTAAGCATTATAAGCGTGGAAATCTATATCTGAAACCCCTCAGTAGAAACAACAGTGTTACGCTGATGTGGATTCTTTGGAAATGAGATGAGTTTGCCGATGACCTGCCTATAGTAGCAGCAAACCCATTCCTTGTTAATATGGAACAGGGTTTTACCTTAGCCAGCTGCTACGTAAGATCGGCCATCAACAATTGGGTCGAGCGGCTTTTTCGTCATAGCTGGACTATTACCCAGGTGGGAGCTGAAAAGAATAATCAGAGCTCCTGATTGGCCACTGTTCGCTCAAGCTGTCGGAGAAGCTCCAGAAACTGCGGAGTATTTGCTGTGCGACTCGGAGGCTAGAGTGAGAAGGAGATTGAGTCTCGAAGTCAGCGTTCCGTCGCGGCAGTATTGGATGGGAGTTGATGGAATGAAACCGCGTGTTGCCGTGACCAGTTATTATTATTATTATTATTATTTATTTGAACAACATGTACAAAGATAACAATCTTAAAAACGTACATTAACTAACATCAAATAATTGATACAACAGGATAAACAAAGAATAAAAAATAAAATAAAAAGAAGAATCAATGTAAAAATAAAGAATAAAATATAAAAATTAGAAATTAAAAAATTAAAAATAAAAATTTAATACGCGATAGAAGAAAATAAAATAAAAGAGAAAATCATAACAATATAATAACAAAATAAAATTATAAAATACAAATAAGAATATAAAAAAAAAATTAAAAATTATGTATTCATGTTTTAATTTGCTCGACGAGATATTAATTCGTAAAGACGCTTCTTGAAAATGCCCATTGAATCGATGCGTTGTATATCAACTGGTAGAGAGTTCCATAACAAAGCTGCGAAGACAAAGAAAGAACGTTGTCCAATTATAGTACGGAAACGCGGGATTATCAAATTATTGTTCCTAAGCGATTGTGAGAGCTGTACGAACTGATCAAGGTATCCAGGCTTGCGTTGGTGTAGTATATCATGTAATAGGCGCAAAAGCCTATACTCACGATAGTTGCCTAGAGAGCACCCCAAAACAGAATTTAAATAGGGTGAAACATGGTCAAAACGTCGTAATTTATAAACAAAACGGACGCAATCATTAAAGGCTACCTCGAGCTTTCGAGTGCAGGAAGAATCGAGAGTGGGGAAAATGGAGAGGCCATGCATTAACAGAGGTAGAAGTAAGGCTTTAAGCAAATTCAATCGGACCGTCCTTTTAAGCAAACCACAGTGGTATCTAAGTTTTGACAGGAGCCCATATGTTTTGCCAATAATGGAATTTATGTGGTCACAGCAGGTCATACTACTATTAAGAATGACTCCTAGATTTCTTACTTTATCGACGCGGTCGAGAGGTACACCATTTAAGGAGATTTCTGGAAGGTCAGGGTAAGGAATTGGAGAATGAGAGAACAGAATATAATGTGATTTCAATGGGTTTAGTTGCAGTAAGTTAGATGATGACCAGCAGGAGACACCGCGTAAATCAGCTGCAATCTTCTCCATACAGGTGTGGATTTGACTTATTGGCGCAGATATATATAGCTGTACATCATCCGCATACATATGTACCTTAGAGTGTTTTATTACTAAGGGAAGGTCATTAATAAAAACGCTGAATAAAAGTGGCCCAAGAATAGAGCCTTGGGGAACGCCATTGGTAAGTAGGCCAATGGTGGAGCTACACTCACCGAGTTTAACTATTTGAGAGCGATTTGTTAAAAAACTATGCAAAAGTTTAAGAGCAGTCGGGGAGCAGCGGACTTGAGTGGAAAGTTTTTCTAAGAGCAGAGAGTGGTTGACACTATCAAACGCTTTTGAAAAGTCGAGCAGCAATAAACAACAAACGTGATGTTCGTCGAGAGAGCTGCGGATATCATTTGTAACTTTAAGGAGTGCAGTTTCGCAGCTATGATGTTTTCGGAAACCAGATTGCCATATATTTATAAATCGAAGTCTTTCACAGAACTCAAGGAGTTGAATCGCTATTAGTTTTTCGAGAACCTTAGCTAGAAATGGAAGTATACTAATCGGCCGGAAATCCGAAGGAGTAGCCGGAGAGGGGCACTTAGGTATAGGTGTGACTAAAGCATGCTTCCAAGAAGTGGGAAATTTTGATGCCGTAAGGCAGGAATTGAATATGTGGGTTATAATAGGCAACAAACGTGGTAATAGAATTTTCAGAAACCTGGGTGAAATATTATCACTGCCAGTGGCTATAGATTTGATAGAATTTAGGGCCGTGGTAACTTCAAGGGAATCAACGCAACGGAAGCAGAAGCCGTCAGATGAAGCTGTAATAGAGATATTTGAGGAATTAGCCTGCTCAGTCGCTTGGTTACATATAAAATATTGGTTAAGGCTATCAGGACTAATGTTGTAGGCAGCGGCTTCATTTTTAGTGTGGACACCCAAGCTGCGCAAGTTGTTCCATACAATTTTCAGTGAAAGGGACGGATCAAGTTTTCGGGCGTAAAAATTACGCTTGGCTTCCTTTATTTTAGTGACAACCAAATTCCGAAGGCGTTTAAAAGATTTTTTTGCCGTTGCACTTTTTACTTTTAAAAACCAATGGTAGGCAAACTCCCTTTCTATTATGAGCGATTTAATCTCTGCAGTAAACCAAGGTTTAGACTTAGCTGACAGAGTTTTACTCCTCAGGGGCACAAACTCATCGTACAAGTCCAGGAATAACCTATTAAACTCCGTGATTTTGTCATCGACAGTTCTTTCATTCCTCTCCCTACTATCTTCGACAAGAGCTTGTTGTGTGACATTTGCACTAAATGGTAGAACCGTAGACAGCACAAGGCGCGATAGCTATAACCTTTTAATCTTCGTCTTTGTTTTCCGTATTTATTCGAAGCTGATATTATCGATAGATCGTTTGGTGTTCATGTATCTATGAGGTTTTAACAAAAAACTCTAATCTTTGATACTTATAAAATATATAAATACCAACGAAAAATTTCTTAAATGCCATTATGTCCCAATTTGCATACCAAATTCCCCTAAAATCCGTCAATATATTTCCTCATTAAATCTTATTCAAAACATTCCAAATTTTTAATTTTTTGTTATGTCTAAATCCTTTAAAATTGTTCGCTTTTAAACCTTCCATATTAACATATTCTAATCTAGAAGAAGCATTAGACTTTTGTGTTGTAGTTTTTTCTAGTGATGCCAAAATATAAACAGACTGAACATCTTTATACAAAATCACTAGACCAGCAAGAACGTGAGTGACATCAGTTATGACTAGCTACTTAGTGGGGCCTACGCTTTATGAATACTATTATTATTCAATTTGAAATAATGTATGCCTATGATCAGACAAAACATCGTCCAATGATTCGGCATTTTATTAACAGTTGTAAGGTCGGTGATTTATTATATTTTATACCCAGAGGAAATTTTGGCATTATTAAAAAAGTGATCAATGTCTCAACAATTTATAAAACTGTTAAGTGATCAGTCTGCTCTACGTCTTACTGTTTATGAAATATGTTTATTTATGACACAAACTATGGACAAAATGATGAGTTACCTAGTGTGTATTTAATAAACCAACTCTTGAAATACCTAACGGCTTACTCGTATGATTTCCTATTACGTGTTTTCATAACCAGCTTTTCTCGGTTGAAGTGTTTGATCATAACCGATCGATGATGGATCGACTTTTTATTATATCTTTTACGTAATTCGTAAAAGATTAAATACGTTATAAATAAATAACTCTGGCAATTACTTTTAGCTTCGTATAGGAGATTTTATTTAATATATTAAATACTTTCGATGATGCATACAAAATGATGTTCACACAAACGGATCGTAGCTGTATGAAGATCAAGTAAATGGATCATGAATAAGACCCACATCTCCCAGCGTTTATTTTTATTTATTCTCTTAACCGAAGTACACGGCGGTGGTAGCGATTATGAAATAAAATGAAATTCAATAACAATACAAAACATTACCGACAAAATGTGTTTTTTGTATTCATATCAGTCACAGATATCACACGATCACTTCCCTTCTTTTAAATGATAATACGCCCCAATCAATATACCGGAACAGAACTCATTAATATTAATTTATTGAAATCGACTTCAACTTCTTCAATTCTTATTGGTTTATTGTTATCGAATCAAGTCAAGCATTACAAGTTTTGATTGTGATAATTTTAGTTAATTTAATATAATTTATAAAATAAACTAATATTTTCCCGCTTTTTTTTTTCTTATACTTGCAGAGCAAACAACAATTGGCAAACAAATTTCGCTTCAATAAGTAAATCAAATGAGAATTCGCCACAAGTAAACAAAAAGCAGAGAGATTGCGGCGAATCAGTAAGGGATAGCTTAGCATATTCTTGTTTGCTTAAGAACGAGCTTCTTAACGCCGCTATTGAAGATGTTAAATCAGTTAGCGATGATCGTAATGAAAATAACTACATGCCAAGCGCCAAAAGGAGTCTCTTCAAGTATCATTCACCCACCAAACAAGTAAGTAAAAACGTAACTATAATAACAATTTTCTTGTGTTTTTATCATCATGCAATTTTCTATGATCGTGTAAAAGGAGGAAGTACTTGAATTCTATTTTATCTTCTCTCTAAAAGGCAATGCCCTTAGGGGGTACCTACCAACCAGATCTCACTATACTATACGTGGTTAGTATGATACCTTTTCCGGTTACGAGTGCTAATTTGATATATTCAGTTCGTAATCTCAGGAAATGTGCGGTGAAGTGTGTCTACCTTTTAGAATGCATGAATCATGAATCCCGGAAGTCGTCGTCTCTCCCTTATAGCATAGGAGAACATTTTCACATTATTTCGGAATGCATTTTCCACGTAGTCTCTCTTTTTACTACATCTTCTTGTTCTTCCCTAATTCGTATTCAATTTCTAAGCCATAAATGTAAGGTGATTAGCACTTATCTCTTCTTCAGGTTGCAGCTGAAAATGATTATGATGATGATACTCTACCAACTTATATACAATGATGGTAAATCAGATGGTGATCGTCGGCCACTGCACTATCATGAAAGCCCCAGCGAGATTCTCAGACTGCATGAAGTTCGTTAACCCTATGCCAACAAGATCATGCACTCTTGACAAGAGGAGTTCACCAAGAGATCATCATGTCTCGTGTTATTTGTCTGACATGGTAGAAATATATTTCTTCAACTATGCTGCTGCATATATTCTTTTATAGTCAACAACAATGGAAAAGTGCATTTAATTTAGACGACGATGGGTTCAAGAGTGCATTATGCACATAACGAAAATAATCAGTCTTTAATTGAATTGAAATTTATTCCGCCAGACCAATTTTTTTTTATTTTTCAAAGTCATGCTGAGTTATCAGTTCTGTTCTCATGCTACTAACTATAGTCTTCCTCTGTGGTTGCCAATGCAGCAGGTTTTTTATGTTATGTTATCCCGACGACGTTAACAATTTTTTTTATTTACTACTTGGCCTCGATTATATTATTTTGTAGCAAATGAAGAATTATGGCAAAAAGTAGTTATTTTTAAAGATTTTTTTTGATATATAAAAAAACACATTTTAACTGCATCAAAAAAAGGTTATCTTTTGTGTGTTGATGTCACATACTGACCTCGGCTTATTTTACCGCATTTTATTACGCTTAAGTGCATATTATGAGGCTGTCTTATCATTGAAGATTTATTTATGATTTTCTTTTTTTTTAACAGACAGAAAAAACCACCATTTTTGTTTTTGTATTTCTTTTTAATGATTAGGAACTTATTTCTGTAATTAAACGTTGTGCATAGGAACATTTAGCAGTTTTTCATGAATCATAAATTGCGTTGATTAAAAACGATTTCGAATACACGAACGTGCTTGTTTCTCTTGGTTAACCTTAGAGAGGAATAAAAGCTTCCTTCTTACTTTTCATGTGAACATATAACAAAATTCAAATAGAAATTCAAAGTGTAAATATTTATGAATTGTTCAATCGATAGTAGTCAAACAGAGATGATATATACATTACAGAGTATAAGAAAATGTGTTTATTTTTAAACAGTCACGTTTTACAACCAGTCGTCTCGAAAAGTATACACGTTTTTTTTTAAAAAAAAAGATCAATGAGTGATCAGATCTGTAAATAAAAGTATCGAAAAGTTAAAAGAATGGAAATTAGTTTTGTAGCTGACATAAATTTTAATGAAGGTAATTTTCAATGCGAATTGTTAACAATAGTTGAATTGTTTTCTATTTCATTGCATTTAGTATGGCCCAATTACATTTTAGTATTTCCGGTGACATTGAAACAGGGGCGGCGCTTTCATAGGTGCGAATGGTGCACTTGCACTGGGCGCAATTTCAGAAATTAAGATTTGAAATGGAAAAAGTGTTCTCGTGACTTTATTTTCATCTATTAAAGGAATTCATTTCTATTACCACGATTTATTTTTTCAGAAGAGAGAGAAGCACGAGAAATTACGCAAATTTGCCCAATTTCTGTCCATGTACTATCTCACTTACTTCACGTCGTGCAGGAAATTACCCGAGATTTTAGCTTCGAGATTTTCATCAAATTTTACTCAATAAATTTTATTCAAAAAATGTTCGAGAATCAGAAGTAAACCCCTCAATTGAGAAAAAAATCTCTTTAGTGTCTTTCTCCATTGCCCTTCACTGCGATCAAAAAATGAGGAGCTGATGGGGCGCAATATGGCATACCCCACCGGGCGCAAAAAAAACAAGCACCAGGCCCAGCTTTGAAATTTCATAGAATATAGCATACAAAGTATTTTCACGTGTACTCTATAACAGACTACAATCATACGTGAAAAGGGTGCTAGGAGAGTCTCAATGCGGGTTTCGCACTGGAAGATCCACAACAGATCAGCTATTTATAGTCCTAGAAAAAGATGTTGAATTTAACCAGAGTCAGTCGATCAAAACTAGGTTTGCTACTCTAATAATCCGTTCGGAAATTTCCTATCCAATGATTTGCATTATCTTCAAATATCTGCTTCTCATTTTCATCATTTTCTTTGTGGTTTAAAAACAAATCGGGTATGTTAAGCAAAGCCAAATTCACCAGACCAAGTTTAGAGTACTAGTGTTTCGATGAAGTATCAACATTTGATTTATCTTCGATTATAGATTATTGATTGATCACGTCTCTTCTGAGGTGTAGTTACTCGCAATTCATCACCACTTCTGCAGTCATGCGTCTCCCAAAATAGCACGAACTTTTGAAAATTTTAGAAGTTACATTGAATTCATTTTTCATGTCTCCTTAAGTGATAATGTTTTGCATTAAAAGCAAATTAATCAAGACAAATGCTACTAAACAAACGGACAAGCGTTCCTAAAAACCAAATCAAAATCCACTTTACTACTTCCAAAAAAAAAACAACTCTTGGGTTTTTCTCTACACTTTTAAGCTGATAATGAGGACATAATACCTAAGTCACGAGGTTATTCCCCTTGTGACAACTATTATCGTCGAATTGGAAAGCTGAAAAACTTGAAAATTACTCCCTGCGGGACTAATCAACTTTTTTTCTCTTCTATGTACATTTCCTTCACTCCTCCCTATATAATACGAGATAACAAAAACTAAACACGCATCAAATTACGAAGCTTGTTCGGATGAATCGCGTACACAAAAGTAACAACAATTTGTTTTTAACAAAAAAAAACACCAAGTTTTTTTGTTGGTAGCTGTTGTGTGGTATATTTCGAAAGTTCAAAAATCTATCGGTTTTGCGCGCCCAAAGGTATGACTCGCACAATTGGCCACCTGAAAAACGACGAAGAAACGAAAAGGTGATTTCCTCCTCTAAGAAACAAGAGACGAAATGATTCTTTTTACCAATTTACTTAAAATCCCCCAAAAAACTTTTTAATGGGGATAAAAAAAACATCCGGCCCAATCGAAACGAAACGTACGAACCAATGTACGAACGAAAATACGCCATTCGAACATTCGAAATGGAAGGAAGACGATTAAGAACTAATTGTAGCCGCAAAAGTCACGGTCCATCAAGTGAAACTGCGTGTGTGCGGTTTTTTTTTCATTTCATTTCGATGGAGATGAATTTTTCACAAGATGATAACGAAAACTATACAAAAATCATTGAACTTATTTTTTTTATTTCGTTGTCGTTGTTGTCTTTTCTTCTCCACCAAAATCTTCTATACCGGAACGGATTTCGATCGAAGATTATCGCTTGTAATTAAAATGATCGAGAACGAATTGAGGATGAAATTTTATTTTTTACAATCGAGTGATTTGAAGAAATGTTTGGCGATACTCTCGAGATCGCAACAGGAAAGAAAAATGGAAATTTTTTTTTCAATAATAATTTTTGCAAATTCATTTTTATTCAATTAACTTTTCGCATTACGGGAATATATACTACTAAATAATAAAAAGCGCCGAGGTTTTGATTGTAATTTCGATAAAAATTGTTGGTGGCGCATATGCCACATCCGCTGACATTGATAGTCTCCATGGATCGGATTTCATTTGCAATGGACTGAGGGAAAATTCCTTTTTATGTGAAATTGTGGCTTTTGCATTTTTTTTTATTATTATTTTCAAATGTGTTTCCACTTTTGTGGTAAATTGTAGAAAATTCTTATCTTTTTCGTAAAAAAATTTACTTGCAGGAATTTTTGTAGAAGTAAAAATGCTAATTAAGGTTTTATGTTGATAAAAAAAAGCGGCGATTTCGTTTTTATTAGTTATGTTTCTGCTTCAAGGTAATTATTAATAGGTTTGCTTTGTTTTAATAAAAGTATCTGGTTATAGGAGTACCTCGGGATCAACTTACACCTATTGCACTCTTATCAGTCCCTCATTTCAAACACGTACCAAGATTGCTTAAACAGTCTGCCTGAAGACTTGTTTTGTCAATCAAAGTCGCACCAAAAAGCCTGACCCCAGACCTCTATATCGCGGGACAGTTAAGAGAACATGAAAGGCAGACTCGTCGTCCACGTGGCAAAGCCTCCAGTTTGGGTCCTCTGTCCTTCCGATCCTCCATGATAGGCAATGGTAGTTGAGGTCGCATAATCCGGTAACCGAACCAACTAGTGCCCTGACATTTTTTTACTGTGGTTCAGTAATTCTATCCTCTGGAAACAGCTTGGGTTCACTAGACCAAGTGTTGGTCTCCAGTGTGTGCGGTGCATTTAATCTGAGTCCGTTTATCTAGGGCCCTTTTCACCACACTCTTGGGTGCTCAAATAGGCGTTTCGGAACTGATGAACACAGTGCCAGAGACTTGCTAGAGAAAGCGTCCACCTTTTCTGCCCAGCATGTCACGATGGTCCGGGCCCCACATAAGGGTGACCCGATTGAAAGTACCCACCTCATTAAGGACGCTTTGGTAGTCCCAAACTAATTTGGACTTAGTCTTACAGGGCTTGGTCACTCTGCTTCCCTGTTGTAAGATGCTTGGCTGTCGGTAGGATGAGAAAACGCTACGTTATTGTAGGCTCTTCATAAGTTTTCAGAAGTGTATTGTCATGTACAATTCTGCGCATTCCTCCTTTCTCCTTTAGGTGCGTCGAACCAAATATATTGCATGTGAACCATAAGAGTCCATCCTGTGGTATCGTAAGGAAAATCCAAAGGCATAGCCGCTCTTGTATGTTACCAGAAGAAGTCTTAAAGTTTGAGATCCTCACGATCATGCATTCTGACAGCATTCTCGTTTAAGGCATCCAAATTGAGTCGAGTCTCCACCCCCGTGAACTAATCTTTGTTCGTGATAAGTGTATCCAGAGTCTTTTGGAGTAAATTTCTGTGGATTGCGCACCTTCGAGATTAAGTTGAGTGCAATCCCCACAACACAATATCCGTTTGCTGATGAATTTTATGGGAATGTGGTGCTATGCCTTTCACCGGTTACCACGATAACAACGTCAGTGGAAGAAGTTTTGGGCAGCTTGTAATTTACGAGTTTATCCACGACCACACGAGATATAATATAACTCCTCCCTGCAGACCTCGTTTTACTACCGTGCTTTCCAGAGATCTCTCGAAATGTATGACCATTAATCTACAAGTTCTCAACATTAATAGCGTTACCTAGTGCTAACAATCGATCTTTATCCACTTTTAAAATTCCATACAGAAAGTCGATAACACCTAAAAAAAAAACTATCTCCAGATATCCCAGCAAAAACAAAACCGAGTGATGGATGAAATTTTCTCCATGGAATTTCTTCTGTTTTTTTTAACATAAACTTCTGACTCACAGCTGGATTTCAAATTCTATAAATAATCAAGACCCAAATCGAACTCGTTTCTTACTGCCTGGCATACCACAGACTTTAGATAAAAAACTGCCATAAGTAGGATATAAAAAAAGCATACTGAAAACATTTTCTCCGTGCGCGACATTAAAACATAAAACACAACTTTGATTACATATAGCCGGCGAATGTACTTAATCTAAGTCTTGCTGTGACACATTCAGCTATCGGCTCATTGCGTTTGCGCAGTGTTACAAAATGCGCACACGCATAGCTTAGTAGCTTGCGAAAAAATTTTCCTAGAGAGAAAAAACAACATAAACCATAGATCGGGGGCAAATTATGCGTGAACGAAGACTATGGTTTGAATATTTTATTATCTACTATTAGCTTTGTGCAAATATTGAGTGGAGATGAATGCGTAAAAAGTGAAAATTTTCGCAATCGCAAATAAAACCGCGCGATTACCTGTTTTTGGATTGTGTAATGGTTACTCAAAACGTTTTTAGGATTAAATTTGCAGTTTTTTTGTTTTTCCGCTAAGTTTTGTAGGTCGACCTCTTATAATATACATATAACAATAACCTTATCCCTATTTCCTAGGATATTCCACTTAATCTCTGTCCTTTATCTAACCGTCTAGCAGCAATTAGACTACATCCGAAAAGACTGACTCTGGCTCTTAATCACTTTATGTAAGCCATTAACATTTGTGACCGCCGATTCTTATCGTGTGCAAACAGTAGTTAATGTTGCTAATTTATATTTTATTCTGTTTTACTTTATTTTTACAATGATGACAAAACTCTGGGAATTGTATTTTTTATTCTTCAGTTCATCACTTCACTTTTAAGTTGGTATTACGTAATCCAACGTAATCCAGTAAGTGCAAGCGGCGGTTAGAGGCAAATTCTTAAGAAAGATTTTCCTGTTCATGTACAAGAGAGATGACAATTAAGGAATTATTTATGGTGGTCTTGCATAAAAAACAACGACTGCTTTAATGGTATGAAGAAAAAAAATAAGAAAAATTGTGAATTCTGAAGAGTATTATGACCTGAGTGTTGAATTTTCATGATATGCAGTTTTAAAAAAGGTGGACATTGTTTTAAATAAAAATTTTTAATGGTGGTAATATCACTCACGAGTGGCATAAATATTGCGCTGACAGATACTTCAGGTTTAGGAGGAGTGACAAAAAGGATACTTGTAAGGATTCTTTTTTATAACGACATAAATAAGATTTATACTTGGCATGATCAACTATTAACACTTTCCTTTTTTTGGCAGGAGTTTATTTGAGAGACTTTCGTGAAGGTCTTGACATTTTGATATCTTTTACTGTATACTGTTTTTGTAACTCAGTTCAAACTTTGTTATCCAACTGATTTAAAAGTAGATTGTTATCTTCGTACAGTTAACACCAACTTTTTGGATCTTTCGAATCTTCCCAATAAATGTAATGGTACTACGACACAGTTTTATGGAAGACAAACTAGGGGATAATCATTAAAACTGATATCATCATTGCGAAAAAAGTGAGCCATGCTGTAAAAAGATTAAGAGGCTGAAAACCTCAGGAGGTCGTGCGATCTTTGCTTACGGTAGTCAATCCAAATCTTTCTAGTAATTCCGCATGATGTTAAATAAGTCACCCCGAAATTTTCTATTTAAATGAAGATGCGTGGTGATATCTCTCTTCGTCACATTTTCCACAGGTACATCTACAAGATTTGCACTAGTCTGACTACTTTCTCCGCTTTTTCTTTGCCCTAAGTTCGTCTGCCCTAGTATCTACTGAAGAGTGATCCTGTACCTCCTAGCAAAGGAAGACAGTATTACGGTATATAACGACTCACGTCTACGTCTGTATTACTAGGAATGCAGTCCTGCCTGGAAGGCAAACGGTAATATTTTGGAGTCAAAGTGTGGAAGAAAACTCAAGAGCCCATACCCGACTTTGATGTGGAGCCATTTGTGTATAAGAACTACCTCATGACCCTTATCAGAGTGGACGATTTTCCATACCTCTCTGGTGGGGATTTGGATATCGAAACCTGGGTTGAAATTCGGTTTCCATGTCATGTAATGAGATGGTGTCTGAGGGTTCTCAAGCAGTAGGCGATTAATCTTACTTCTATGTTATAAAACTTGGGAAATACTGATTGCGGAGTATTGTTCCACAGTCGGATTATTCGTTTTGTAAACGTTCGTAGAATACGCCGAAAGGACGGTATGGGAGTGAGTCGAGCGAGCTAGTCTTGTTGTGCTCGACTGCGCAATCGAACGCCGAGCCAATAAGAAGGCCATCAGGGCTCTTATCCAACTTTTTGAAATTAAATCGGTATGTGTTTTAGTAAATGAGTTTGCCATGTGTCCATATTTTTTAGAGCAGAATATTGTAATTTTAGGTTGATTTTCAGTCGATCAACGATCCACCATTGATCCACTATAGAACGCTCTATACTGCGTTACTTTTCATCTTGTTGAACAAATCTTTAAATTTAATTAATCACATTCTGCAACGACAGTATTTTTACCTCTATGTCCCACGAGGAGCGAAAGAAGCCGAAGTATACTAGAAAATCTTGAATAGAAAACACCATGAATCCAAACAAAACCCATAATGCCAAAACAATCATGTCTGATCATGTTCTCAGTGCTTCTTAATCCATTTATAGGTAAAAACCACAACCTCTTTGTATTCAAATTAATTCTGAAACATAAATCGGAAATTCTATACTTTTTTACAAGTCGGAGTGCAGCAGTTTATTTTTTATTTCTAGGATTAATTCTAGTGTGAGAAACTTGTTTGAAGACTTGCTAGAATATCTTTTTTTTTTCAAAAAATAAAATTACGAAATCAACTCATGCGATAAGAATTTTGGTCTGGTGTAAATACAAATAAAATAATTTCTGTTATCAACTTTGCAAATATTTATTTATTTCGATAAGTTTTCAGGTCAATGCGAGTGGAACAAGTATTTTCGTGTATAGTGTTGGTCACTTCGAAAGTTGCAATTCTGTCAATAAGGGAATTTTTAAAATAAAATACTTATCTGTAAGAAGGTAAATAAACGAAGAAGAAGCAATAGAGTGAATTCCCATGGTCAATGATTTCTAGGCGTAACCGCACATCCATTAACTTTTGAAATTCTTCGCGCTTGCAATGAAAGAACGAATAAATCATCAAGTAAATTTCCTAGCCGTGCAAAATCGAACCGTGACGATGTTTGATCGTGATTTATGGCACACATAATGTAACAGAAGAACAAAAAAAAAATTACCTCTCACTTCTAGAATCTAAGAATCTAATTAAGAAATCAATCCACAAACTTTGAAAGTAATAACATAAAACTAAATGTGGAACGAATTGCCATCATTTAACTTCTCCCGCCTTTTTCAGCTGTAAGTAAAGGAAAAAATTGCAACCAAACAAGAAGTAAAAGTTTTTGATTTCTTCCTCTGCGATAAGTAAAAAAAATACTTTGAACATTGAGCGAAAAACACATTTTTACCTATAAAACGAAATTCAAAAAGAACATCCCAAAAAGTTCTTTATTGGGTCTTAAAAGAAGTCATTTAAAAGGCAGAAACCTCAAGAAAATGAATTCCTTTCGTCTCGCATTTGAACTCATTAACCAAGAAGTCACCGGTGTGCGAGATAGTGCTTGAATAGTCGTCGCGTATTCGCCCTGATGAATTATTCATTCACCAACAGTTTTGTTTTTCTTACCTTTATGCCAGCGCTACTCTTCTGTTTTGCTTATCGGGGAACGCACAAATGTTTTAATCATATCACCAGACTTCGCTGGTGGGGAGGCATAATCAATATTCAGATTTTATATTCTATATCCATGTGCCTGAAGTGCGGTCTCTTATTATTAGCCACATGATTTCCGTCAAAAACTAGTCTAGATCAACTGACCAACGAACCAACGAAATTAACACAAAAAAAAACGATGCGTGGTCAGAATCGAAAAAAAAGAACAACTTTTAATCCAGAATAATTAAACCTAATTAAGTTAGAGACTGAGGTCAAAAATTTGGCACGAGCCTAATGATTCCGTCCAGTTAAAAAAGCGTATCTATGTGGATTCAATCCATGAGGATGGGGTTTTTCTATGTTTTTGTCGCAGTTTATTACATAAATATTTATTTAGGATATTTTTAAATTTCGCTATTAATTCTTATCTAATAGTTTCTTCCAACCAGTTTTTCTATATATTTTTTTTACATTGATAATCCTTAATTTTTACCTTAAAAAAAACTCCCTGCCATAATATTTTTTTTCATTAATTTATAAAACTCGTAAAATTTATAGAGAAATAGAGAAAGAATTAAGTGTCTATTGATAGAGAAATATATGCATCCTAGACTTTGGCGTCTAATTGGCAGTTTTGGTTCTAATTTATTTGATTTCAATTCACGAATATTGAAGTTTTTTTTGTTCTAGTTTCTTACGTTTTGACGCTCATGTTTTATGTATAAAAACTATGTTTTTTTTAAAAAATCACTTTTTTTGTTTGCAGTGTTTTGTTGATAAGCTCAGTTCAGATTAGATTTGATAGACACAAGTAGTTCGCAATTTAGCTTTATAAAGGAGTGATTGTGATGTATTTATAGTCAACATAATTTCAACGGTGAAGCTTCAGATTTCTTTTAAAACAAATCCATAATTTTATTACTATTAGATCAGCCAAGTAAATCGAACAGTCGGATAAACAAACTGTGCTTCAAAATTGTATTAATGTAGTGCTATACCATGCTCAATTTTTGCATGCATATTAAATTTATAGTTGAAAAGAATGTCATAATGGAGACCAAGCCTCAGTATGGAAAACGATAAGCTACGTACAAATTCGATTGAATAGGGACGAAATTAAAGAAAAGGTTGGATAACTTAAAAAAATGTGTCTGAACCTGGAGAGAACTGAACAACCTCAAAAAGAATGTTTTCTCTGGCTTGTTCCATCACACACCTACTAAAGTGGCTATTTTATGGAATTCTCATCCTGTCCGTAGTCAGGCTATGTCAGGTTCTCTAATGATTTTTGAATATTTTCCGTAGCTATAAGGATAAGCCATAGCAGCGACGATTGCACTCCACCTTGCTGCCGAGGATACTAGTTTAGTTTTTCTAACGATGCATCCAGTTGGCTTTCAATAACGTCAAAAATTCTTTTAGGACCTAGTTTTTTGGCTGGAGTTAATAATAGTTGTACAAAATTAAAGAGCCGTATCAATTTCGCCGCCATAACATATTTCTCAAGAGATAAGAAATAACCTAAATGTCGATTTATTTTTATGAGTTCGATTATAAGTCTGTAACAGGCAATACGTACAATACCCATTAACTTTCTACCGAGTAGTAAAGTGTTCATGAATGTTATTGATACTATAACGAATATAAGTTCATTATTTGCTAATCATTGCAATAGGAAGCAAACTTACTATCCCACTTTCCTTTTTTTATAAACCAAATAAAAAAAAACAATTCATCAAAAGATTGCATTTCACAGACGAAGTAATAGAGAAAGAGAACATGATCCGATTCCAATTTTTTTCTGTGGTTTCGAAAATAAAAATACTAAAAAAAGCATTTTGATAGATAAGAAATGAAATAAAAATGCACGATTTTTTTTCTGCTCGATTCATTTTTCATGTCATTATTTTAATTAGTGCAAAAAACTCATCAATACTGTTTACTTTATATACTCGCGCATAACGAAGGCGTTTTTGGATATTATTACATGGCGCGTAGTAGAAATGTTTTAGCATTTGGCAATTGGCTCAGCAGAGAAGAGAGATAAGTAATTGAACGCCTAATTAATTTGCAATTTCATTAGTGTGTACGCCCATTTGGTGGTAAAGAGCATTTCAATGGGTCATGGAAATTTGTTTTAAATAAATAAAAAAAAAATATAAATATACATATAAACATAGATATGGGGAATTAAAACTGAATTTGAGATTATTAAAAAGAAATATTTTGTTATCAATTTTTTAAGAAATTAAGTCAATATATGCAAGATAACTGCAACTTGTATGTTGATGAGGTTTTTTTTTGCATGGATTTGTTTTTAGATTGCAAATTAGCATCATGGCGCTGCGTAGAATCGAATAACGAATCTCTGGGATATTGATCGGGTGGGCCTAAATCTATCGAGGCGCCAAAGGTGAGAATCCCCAAAGACAGAAGAAAAAATCTGCCTAGAATGACATGAAGGAGAACTATTGAAGCGGAACTAAAATAAATCAATAAAACCTAGAGTGAAATGAAAAGGATAGTTCAAAACAGAGTCAGGTGGCGTGCTTATCTTAATACCTTATGATCATAATGTAAAGTGTCTTTCAACAAGAGGCGTTATGTTAAATCAAATATAACAAACGCGAGCTCTGTTATGCCGGATCCACACGTTTGTCAAGGCTTGGCAAGCATTGGCGCCGTTCTGTTGAAAATAAACGTCATCCATATACCTAAAATTCCAAGCCAAAAAGTCAGTCAGCATCATTCGGAACTGAAATTTATTCAGTGTAACGATCGATCAGCAGCATTTTTAAAAAAGTATTACACGTTGTGATTGAAGAAGTTGTTCGACTCTTGAGTTTTCGGATACATGAAAATAAGCTTCATCACGCAGAATGATTTCGTTTAAAAAATCATGATCCTGCCCGTGCGGATTTCAATGTGTTTTGCGAGTGTGTATCGATCCATATCTGAAAACCTCATAGTTTTTACTTGTTAAATGTCATCGTAATCACAGTTGTATTTTGGCACTTCAAAAATGGAGCGAAATTTAAAATGACACCTCTGAAGACTACGAAGAGTCTAAATTGTTCATCTACTGCTAGACAATAGTTGACTGTTGCAGATCAATAGTATAGTTGCGTTGCTTATTGCACCCCACCTTGACTTGTGAGATTGCATGAGCTCGTGTGACTCCCAAAAGCTACTATTACCCAGCCCTGGTATTGGTCTGACTAGAAAGATTCTGCATTTACACTTTATGACTTTTTTTATGATAAACACGAGGTTTTCAGATGAAATTCCAAGAAGATGAATTAGGGGAAACTAGCTATAAAATGATAACCAACAAAAAAACGTCTTGCTAAAAAATCAATTTCGTAAATCCACACACACCGTCTTTACTGTTTTGTTAAGAACGTATTTTAAAAAAGCCATGTTAACAAAAATCATGCAAAAAAAAACATAAATGTTCATATTCCATAAAAATCGAGTTTCCTATTCCATTCCCGCCCAGCATAGGTGTGAATAAACTATTGTTACCTTACAAAGGTCGAATTCATTTTCTTGAAATATTTTTTTTTGTTGCCATAAACAAACTCATAAGTCATCTGCTAGTCGACACAGCAATTTATTTTATTTTGTGCTTGTTGCATAGAAGAGGTAATACTCACAATACACAAAAAATGATGATTAAGAAAAAAGAACTTCATCATTTTTCTGGACATCCACATCATCATCATCATCACAGAACAGGTTGAAGCTTGTTCTGCTAATTTCGATTGACATGTTTTCAATCAAAATTTAATATTTATCCAAGGAATGTGTAAAGAGTGATTTTTTTTAATATCAACACAGTTTAATGAACTCTTGAATTGAATATCCGTTTTTTTATTATAGTGGATATTAAAGTCTTGAATGTAATAGGCTTAAAAATTCTTCAATCTTTCTTTGTTCCGTTGCAAGAGATTCGCTTAGAGTTAGTCATCATTTAAATAACAGAAAAACCTGAAAAATTTTGCTCCTTCGTTGTTCTTCTTTTTGGGTTTGTTATGGGTTATTGTACAATCAGCCGTAAATTATCAATAAATAACCACAATAAAATAATAAAAATAAAGGAATTCTCTCTCTGAGGTAATCAAATGAATGAAGTCATAATAAAATTGGTGACAATATTTGATAGAGAATGTGAAACGGGGAGGAAAATGGGTAAAAAAGGTTCATCATTCAGGAATTAGAGGGAGTGACAATAATAATCCACACCCTGAGAAATTGTAAAAATAGTTTGTTTCTCCATAAAATAAAGGTGAAGAAGTTTTATCTCTATATTTATATTATTCCCATGTTCCTGCCAGGGATTTAAATAATTTATAGTTTTTATTATATAATAAATTGTTATAAAATTGCCTTCGCAGACCACCCACATTGGTAATGCTGAAAGGTGTGTATATGCTACGGTTAGAAAGTCAATAGTGGTTCTGATTCAATTTTATTATGCAGAAATTTTTGCATAAGAATTGATCCTAAAGTGTGACATCTAGAGATTTCAAAAAAGTTATCCTTTTTAGGTGTTGGGGGGAAAAGGTTTCTGAATTTTAATTAAAATGTGAGATGTATTCAATTTACCCTTGTCGATCAATCTTTCAGTCGGCATTTATTAAAAATTCCTGAAGAAATTAGAAATTCTCAAATGAATCTGAATGGCAAATTCTATGTAAATTGTCTGATTGATGATCACATGGCGGTGTGTATGGTATAAGGCGAAGGTTTTATATAAAGAGAGTCAAAATAAGTTCGTTCAAACAATGCTGTTATGAGTTACAAGCTTTTCAAAAAGTTTGTTAAAATTCCGGTCTGGCCTTAGTCAAATCCAGGAATTGTAATAGAAACCTTCACTAAACAAAACTTCTGTAGGATGACTTAATTATTATTTGAGTGATCTATTGAAGATTCCAAAACAGACACTTCCAAGTGGCTTAGGGTTTCCCTGAAAGACAATAGTACTACCTAAACCAGTACTAGGAAATATTTGACTTTTCCAGAGCACCGGAAAAACTTTTGTTTATACATCTTTAACTCGAACTCAAAGCTTTTCCCTATAACTAACTCTCTCACTCGAACTCACAACCACGATATGACGGCTCTGGAACTACCGCAGAGTTCGTAGGACTCCCAATAGCTGCTATTGTCCAGCAGCACTAATTTAAACTGTAGTTGAACTCCCTCCCAAAAATATAGTCTCAATGTTACTACAATAAAACGAACTTCTTTCATCACCAGACCAAAAAAAAACTTTGAAATATAATCACCATGAAAAAGCATAAAGATACTTTGAAATGAAATTTCTCTATAAATTCCAAAAAAATCCAATTGATAGCGTTTTTACCTCACATAAAATCGAAATGTAATTTTACGCATGATTAAATCTTCATTATCGTGGTCTTTAAAAGGGGTGCACACCTTCACATAGGTCGGTCATTCACGGTATAAAAATCTATAAAGTGAACGATGATCTCTTTAGGTTAAATTATCTAGAAGGTAAAAGTTGGCTGCTTGCCATTTCCTTTATCGTTTATCTGGTAAATAGCAAAGAACTATCGACAAATTGATATATGTATGAAGAAAAAAAATTGTTCAAAGGTAGATTATGTATTATCCACAGGTGTATTGGATTCTGGTTTTTGTGTACTATCGTTCCATTTCCGTAATGCTTATCCATTTTTTTAGTGTATTTTCTAATGGATTCTTCTTTTCGTTGTTGCCAAAATAAAAAATTGATAAATTTAAGACGCTTAAAACCTGTAATATTGGCGGGAAAGATGAATTTTTATTTATTATTTAGTGGTTGATTTGTTCAAGTGGTTTTTTAAAAACAGTATTGATGATGAAAAAATTCTAAAAACATTAGAGAACGGACAATATAAAGGCGGTCGCCTATGCGGGCGACATGGTGATCATAGTATCCCGAAAGCTTATGGAAATGCCTCTTGGAAAGATTAACGAGTCTGGTCTAACCGCCATATTCACGCCTGGCAAGATCGCCATGTTTGAGAAGGCCTATACTACGCATGAGCGGGACCAGTCCAATAAAATAAAGTCCTAGATGATTGTTGAGGAATACAAGAAACCGCTGGCACAAATTCAAGCCAACCCTTCGGAGTTGCGGGAAGGGCAGGTAAGACCTCAATCCTCTCCTAAAGAGAAGATCGAGCGAAAAGCCAAACAAGACAAAATTTCCCAGGGTCCCCAAAGAAAAATGCAGCAAGTGCAGCAGCGGTAGGTGTGTCATAGTCAGGCCCAGAAAGGTTGCTGAGCGAAGTGGTCAGAGACCACCTGCAAGTGGCCTTGATCAACGAGAGGGCTTTGGGAGGATGCATTTGCCCCGAGACCTAGGTGGAGGTGGAAGCCAAACTATCGGAAATGGTTTTGGACCACATCCTCTCAGGCAATGAAGGACCAACGCCCTGCTATGACTTCGGTCAGAAGTAGTCAGAGGCTTTAGGGTGAATAGGTGCCTCAATTATTTCTCAAAGGACTAAGATCAGTGACGCATGGAAAGGCAAGAGCCTCAAGCTCATCCCAGGTGCGAATTTCCATTTCCGTTATGCTTATCTTGACGTATCTTCAAATGAATTCTTATTTTCGTTGTTGCAAAAAAAATTATAAATTACTGACGCTTAAAACCCGCAAAAGTGGCGGGAAAGTGGCAACCATTCATTCATTAAAGTAGTTTTTCAAAAACAATATTGATGAGCATGCAAATAAGGGTCACGAGTCACTTAGCGAATCTGCGTTTATGCAAATTATGCTAGAATTTTTAGACAACATCATTATTCTCTCTCTTTTTTTTATCTATCTGGGACTACATTTCTAAAAAATTGTTTCTAGTTTTAAATATGATATAAGCCTGGTTTAACCTGGTTTCAAACCATCGACGCACACCACCTCTAGAGAGCTCTAGTCACAGCACGATAGCGCAAAATAAAAATAAAAAACAGAAAAACAAAATGCTGATCATCACATCACACATCCAACCGCGGCAAAGTGATCGCCAGGTGATCACCGGTGATAAGTGGGAGGTGCATTAAACCTTTTTTTGTTGTTAATCAAGATTTATAAAAAAAAACCACACGTTTTCTCATTGGATAAAATTAGAAATAAAAAATTCTGTTCTCCATTTTGGAATTTTTGTTGGTGTGTTTTTGTTTATTATTTTTTCCACCAAAGATATATTCAATTTTAATTAATGCACATCCTCTGCCGATGGATAGATCAATTTTTAATCGTATTATTTAAATTTAAAGCGTATTTTTTGTTTTAATTCAATGTTAGTCAAAAGTCATCAGAACGACGAACTGCGTGTTGTTAAAGGTGTTGTAGACTACTGGACGGCGACAAATCTCTTTTTTTTTGTAGAAAGCAAACCGAAATCCGAATTCGGTGTTTTTGTTTTGGATTGTCTCCAACGATTTTTGAATGCTTTTGTTTTTGAGATTTCGTTTATGGAAATTTTGAAAACGATTACTTTTTGCTGCATAAGGAATTTTTTTTTTAAATGATAAAATATTGCTGAAAGTTTTATTCATTCTTATTTATTAAAAAAATTATATATGTAGAAAGAAATTGGAGAAAAATATTTAATTTATTCAAATAACAGAGCGCTTTTTGGAAGTATATTTTTTGTTTATTCTTAAACACTGTTTTTTTCTTATCGGTTTTTATCTTGCCTTTTACGACACAGAGTTGCTCAGATATCAGACAATGAACTTGAATAGTTTTCAAGGACAAAAGGAATAAACGTAAATCATATTTTTTTCATAGTTTTTTTTTTATAATAAAATGTTTTTTTCAAAAATTCTTTTTTATTAAAAGAAATAATCTTTTCTAGTCTGTCTGGACACACCTGCATTTATAACTAAAGAATTTTTATGTTAATTTCTTTTTCTAAAAGAATAGAATTTAAATTAATGAAAAAAAAACAAAATCAAATTTTTCTCCTTAATTTTAAACAATGTGCCAATTTGAAAATTTGATTTTATGACCGATACTTACTTAACATAGGATGCTCATCAGTCTAAATTTACTGGTCTGGTAAATCACTTAAGTAACCATTTATTTTTCATTCGGTATTCAAATTAGGTCTTAACATCAATTGACAGAGAAGAAAATTAATGAAATAAAGAAAATATGTGGAGTTTTTTATTTCTTGTATGTCTTTATGGAAATTGTCAAGAGAGGAATTCATTTAAGCCGTGGAGCTTTAGAGTTGTTAATTTTTAGAATATTTATGCCTTATTTTTTTTTGAGGGTAATGAAATTCTTTTAGAATCGATTTTTTTTATTTTTCAATATTTTAACGCTACTTTATTTATAGACTACAAGCCCACGACAATTTTTGGGGCGGGGGGCAGGTGAAACAGCATGAATTATATGCAGATCGATACTCCTAAAAAAGACGCAAACTTCAGATACTTATAGCATTAAGATCATTGAGTTTGATGTTGGTTCAAATGATCCACCTCTATACTAACTAAGAGGAGTGAGTTGAGTTGGGGTTTTCTCATATTTTAACCAGCAACTATGTACGGCATATCCACACAATAATTTTATGAAAGCATAGAAATCGAAATGTACAAATGACGTACAGGAATAACCCACCTTTCCCGGGGATTAAACTTGCAGAAATTCAAAAATTCTTATGGTTGCCGGTACCATTATTTTTGTACGTTTGCGTCTTATTTATAGGAGTATCGATCTTCATATAATTCATGCTGTTTCACATGACCCCCAAAAATTGCCGTGGGCTTTTAGTCTATTAGTATTTTGAATGGACATTAAGCATGGTGCACTTCAGTCGTGGATAATAAAGTCGATTAAGAATGACTTAGGTGCACTTTAAGAAGTAGCACAATCTAAAACCGAAGTGGTATCAAAATAATTTTCTGCAATGATTTAAAAAAAAAACCTTATCAGAGCCATGAACCGCCTCAAAATCAACAAAACCTTGGGTGCAGATGGCATCAACATGGAGCTGGTTTAATATGGAGAGCCTATACTACACTATAGTGTTGAGCCGGACTTACGCGAGGCAGTACATTTGTCTCTTACATGATGTAAATTGTACCGAGGCCTCAGTTTTTTTAAATGTCCCGGTTCAAAAATTATGTCCCTCTGGTATATGAGCGTGTATCAAGATAAATGAAGCGAGGTGTGATTGTAAATTACTTAGTGGAAAGACATTTCTTCCTTCTTTTGCCACAGTAAAATTTCCAATATGAATCGCGGCGAGGTGAGATTGTAAACACGAACTGGAGAGACATTTCTCACTTCTTTTGCGGCAGTAAAATATCCACTTTAAGCTGAGCCGTGGTGAGATTGTAAATACGAATTGGATGGAGAGACATTTCTCACATTTTTCGAGGGAGTGAGGTTTTGTCCTAAAGAGACAATTCTTACATTTTTCGAGGGAATGAGGTTTTGTCATGAAGAGACAATTCTTACATTTTTCGAGGGAGTGAGGTTTTGTCATGAAGAGACATTTCTTACATTTTTCGAGGGAGTGAGGTTTTGTCCTGAAGAGACAATTCTTACATTTTTTGAGGGAGTGAAATTTTGTGCTGGAGAAACATTTCTTACTTTTTTTGCAGTAGCAGAATTGAGAATAATGATTGAAGGAAATCAATAACAATATCGTAATGAATTCCTAACAGGACTGCTACATAAAAAAAAAAATGTATAAATGCAATTTTTATGAAACTGTTTCTAATTAGTTGTCCGTGGCTGTACATTGTGGAGGCATAGATTTCTTACTTACTCTAAGGCAGTTTAATGAATATTAGAATTAAGCTTGTAAAAATGCACTTCATTGGTATTTATTTTCTTTCTTTTTTTTAATCTGCTTGTTTTTGTCACTTTGGCATTACAATAGAACCTCGCCTCATTTGAAGTATGACATTGTACTGGGTCAAAAGAAAAAAGAGGCACCTCTTACAAACTCATTTTATAATCGTGTCCTACCCAACACTACTACACTAAGCGATTCATGAATTAATTGTGCAAGTTGGTAATGATATTTTTTAACAGATTCGATTAAATCATTACACAATTGTTCCTTGTGTCGTTTTGGGTACAGAATTATAATCTGGGGGTCAATTCTGGTTCGGTGTAGTGGAAACGTGAAAAAAAAGTTTACACTTGACGTTTTACACACCTTTTTCACTTTTTCACTGCACTGAATCTGAAAAAGCGATTCTCGTTGCATTCATGAAAACTTAATGCTGAATCAAGGCTGAATTGATTTTTAAACTGTCAAGTGTCAGTTTATCAAATTATCTAATATTTTTTGGTAAAAGTTTTCACGACTACTTGGCACTTTTGCACGCATATTTAAGACGTGTAAAGTTTTTGACACTTATTACCATGTTTTCACGATGTAAGAATCGTAAACAACGGTGCAAACGGGTAAACTGTTTACACGTTTTCACTACACCGAACCAGAATTGACCCCCCTGTTAAACTATGTCACTTCCTCACCTCCGATGAATCTCTCTACAAGTTTAAGTTTACACTTGAACTAATTTCGAGCACTCTTTTCAAACACTGTAGAAACTTTCCCGGAAATCAAGCCGGTTTTTACATGGAAAACAACACCACCACAATAAGGAACTAAACTGCAACATTCTCATACGCCTCTCTCATAAATAAATTTTGTGCCAATCCTAATTTTACACTTGTTGGCCATTATTGTCACACCTTTAACATAACACTAAAAAAAAGAAATAATTATTATTAGAGAACCATCAACAATGTTATGGACTTTTACTCTATACTATACACATTTATGAGATATTCGTGCCTCGCCCAGGTATATTCCGCGCTTAGTGCATATATTTTGCATGCAAAAGCATAACGATAATAAAATGTCAATTTTATAGCCACATATTTCACAATAATATTCAATATATTTTCACCTCTTGAATAGAGGGCATACATATATAAACTAAATTCATTATAAATAAAAAATAAAATGCAGAGAACTATATTTTGACTAATAAATTTTGAGTGGGTTTTTGTGTGGTACCTTCGTTTTCCATCTCTAATAAATTTCAATCGATTTAATGTAGAACCTTTTTTTTGTGTGTAAATAAAATGCCAAAATATAATAGGAGAAAGAGAAGCGTGTGCCTAATCTGGTAGATTTTAATAGTTTGAAACGTTTTTTTCATTTTTAGATTCCGTATTTTTTAATGGATCGTAATTTAGGGTTTCGTGTCAAAATAAACGCCACTGAATTACTACATATCTCATAGGTACAATAAAAGTTCACTCGCCTTCATTTAATCCGGTGCAAGATCTTCTTTTTATCTATATATATTTTTTTGGGTTAAATAAAAAAAAGTTATTTTATATCACGCAGAGCGCGGCGTTCTCTTCAAAACTTGTTGCATATTAACAGACTTTCTACCCACATGTATTCCGTCATCAGAAATGTCTAAGAACCTGTCGACAATAATAAACCCAAATGAAAAAAATTTGTGTAAAATAAATTTAAATTTTTTTTCGACTTGTTTGATGAAACCCCCGCAATTTTTGAATGGTTTTCTTAAGATTATGTTTTTTTCTTCTACATATTTTTTTTATACCTTAGCTTTTATACTAAAACTTTTTTTCTCTCAATCTCTTCCACAGGACTTTAATGAACAGTGTCCATATTCATTGTCACCTGTTAGTGTAAAAAGCCAAAAATTATTAAGATCACCTAGGAAAGCTACAAGAAAAATATCAAGAATACCGTTTAAGGTAAGTTGTTTAATAATTATGAAACATCATTTTTTTTATAATTAACGAAAAAAAAAACATTCTTTTATTAAAGGTATTAGATGCCCCAGAATTACAAGATGATTTTTATCTTAATTTAGTTGATTGGTCTTCACAAAATGTACTTGCCGTCGGATTAGGTAGTTGTGTATACCTATGGAGCGCTTGTACAAGCCAGGTAAGCTTATTATTTTCTTTGTATTACATCAAAACATCGTACCAACATTCTTTCTCTCCTTTTCCTTACAATTCCACGAAATTTAAGCTTTAATAACTTCAAATATGAAATGGAATTTTCATCATCTTTTTCTTTCACTTCATCATAACAATAAATTTACAGTTAATATAATTTCACCTAAAAATAATAACAAAAATTCTTATTCATTTCTCGGCAATGTTGATTTGAAACACGTATAAAAAAAATTCATTTTGGAAAATAACACACAAAAATTCATTAACATTAATTTACCTGAGAAGAAAATTCATTAAAGTTGCGTTTAAAGTCGATCTTAATTAAATTTTAATTACTTTTAAATGCTGTTAACTGTAGAAACAACGAAAATTGTGGTTTTAATTAGTTTTTTTCGTGATATTGAAGGCAAAATTTTCATCACTCATAATTAAAGAGAATTCGTCTACAAAATTTTTGTTTCTTACTTGGTTTATTTCTCTAATACAGTTTTGAGATAGATTGTAGGTAGGTTAGCGATATTTGTTATTGCGTAGCATGTAAAAATAGTACGTCATTCCCTGGGTGCTTTGATTCAATCTCAAGGTAATTACAAGTTTAATCTAACGCTTGAATGAGTCTGTTGTAATAGTTATAGATATATAATCAAGGGAGTATTGTGTGGAAATATCTAATTTCCTACCTAAGAATTTTTTTCCCTGAAGATGTCGGAATGAATGAAAAGAAAATTTCATTCTATGCCAGGTTTTGTAGAGTTAAATTATCTTTTGCAGTATTTAAAAAACTAATTTGACTCTTAGGGACGCTAGACTACCATTGCAGAGGTCGAGGTTCTAGTCCAGAGCTGGGCAATAGCACCTCTTGGGAGCCGTACGAGCTCATGGTAGTTCCCGAGCTCTCATATGCCGCTTGTGAGTTCGAGTGAGATAGGTATAAGCAAAGCTTTCAAGTTCGAGTGAAAAAAATTTGCGGAAATGGGAAAGCCAACTGATGCCCAGCACTTCTAGTCCCTCTTGACGACATATACTACGTATACATGATGAGTTGAACCCAGGTTGAACCAGAGTTCAAATGCATGTAGACGCGAGTCGAGTTGAGATAGGGTCGACTGGACTCGGCTCAGCTCTGCTACCTGGAATGAGTTGAAATTATGCATATAGACGCGATCTCAGTAGTTGAGTAGTTGAATTTATTTGACAGTAGCATTTCTGTGTTTTGTTTGTGATTTTTGTCGAATTTTGTCGATTGTCGAAAATTCAACTCAACCTCAACTCAACTATTCAACTCCTCATGTATACGTAGTAATAGTCCTTTCCCTTTTCGCTTTTCTTGTCTTAAGATCAATCTTTACTCTTTGTAATAAGAGTTTCCGCTTTATCTCTTCTACAACCTGTGAACATGGCGCAGAAATATTCTCCTAGTGGATCATCAAAGTCCTTGCGCTTTTCAGCTAATATTGGATAGGAGCTGCTGAAATGAAAAAACTTCATCGCATTCGTTCGTTCTTCTCTTTACTGTCCTTCAGACTTGGGCTTGTTGTCCGGAATTCCAGATTATAGTCAAACGATAGAACCATGGTCGGAATAAAATTGCTTGGCTCTGAGGTCTACTTCTTCCGATAAAACCACAAGAAACATTTATGATCGTGCTCTCAGGACTATAGCTTGAAAAATACGAAAACAGTCGCGAAAAAATTATTTTCACTGACATTGTCAAATTCATAAGGGCAAGAGGCGAACTTGGAATGATCATGTTAGTAGATCGAGCGATCATTTTCATTTCATTTCATCAGCCCGACATTGTCAATGGGACCTTCTTAGCCTTTGCGTAATCAATGGTAAACCAAAGCAAACGTTTTCAATTTGCGAACGCTTGCCAAGCTTTGACAAACGTGTGGATCCGGCATTAGGTTTACGCTCAGTTCGGCCCCAAGTGTAAGGCACTACTCACACGGGGATACGCAAATCTCGGAGCGACTGCGATACTCGGCGACTAAGAGACCCGTCATATGTAATCAGACGGCGGCACTCATACGGGGATACTCCAGTCGCGGATACTCGGCGACTAAGCAACCAGTTTCTAGGAGACTTGACATGCTAGTCTCCCAGTCGTTTAGTTGCTCAGTTGCTTGGTTTTTTTCAACTAAAAACGAAATGACTAATATAAGCGAGGAGTATCCGAGATTTGCGTATCCCCGTGTGAGTAGTTCCTAAGCGTTTTTGAGAGGGATCTTTGTAGGCGACTAGACATAGTCGAGTCATCCTTGCCTCTTATGATGGCGAGCTCAACGCCATATCTCTATACAAAGGCGGAGGATGAGAGCTTAGTGAATAAAAGTGTAGTAAACTCAATCAACTATGTATCACAATAAATGAAGACCTTAAACAATACTATCTTTTCTTACATTTCCATAACTGTTAAGTCAAAATATCCTAAATAAAATTGATATTAATTTTTACATTTTCAGGTCACTCGACTATGTGATCTAACAACGGACAATAACACCGTAACTTCAGTTTCATGGAATGAAAGAGGCAATTTAGTAGCAGTAGGTACCCATCATGGATTTGTTACGGTATGGGATGTTGCTGCAAGCAAACAGGTGAGTGAAAAATTTCAAATTTACAAAATCGAAAAACAAAACAAAAAATCAAAACTCATAAAAGCTACCTTAGAAGAAAAAAGGTGTTAAAGGCCATCCAAACATTTTGTGTTTGTCATTATTAAATAAACATAAAATCCAAGAGATGAATCGGATTTGCCTTCAAAAACGATTTTTTTTCTATTGGCAGAAGCACAATGTTTGTTTATTTAAAAGAAATATTATTAATGTCCAAACAGTAGTTTTTTATTTTGTTTTTTTTTTTTCATTTCCACTAAGCTATGCACTTTCATTTTCTTCATCGTGTTGCTGCAATATGCTTGGATAAAATTTGGGTCATGTTTTTTTGATTTATTATTTTTGTTTGTGCTTCGACATTGTTTGTGATAACTACTTACCAACATATAAAGAAAGAAGAGAGAGAAACATTGAAAATAATTTGTTTGTGCAATTTTTTTCTATTTCAGATAAATAAGTTGCATGGCCATTCAGCACGTGTTGGTGCACTTGCATGGAACGGTGACATCCTATCAAGTGGCTCCCGTGATCGTCTCATAATGCAACGTGATACAAGAACACCAGTACAGCAATCAGAACGTCGATTAGCTGGTCATCGTCAAGAGGTATGCGGACTTAAATGGTCACCGGATAACCAGTATTTAGCAAGTGGAGGAAATGATAATCGATTGTATGTTTGGAATCAGCATTCCTTGAATCCAGTTCAATCGTACACAGAGCATATGGCTGCTGTTAAGGCAATTGCTTGGTCGCCACATCATCATGGTTTATTGGCAAGTGGTGGTGGAACTGCTGACCGTTGCATTAGATTCTGGAATACATTAACTGGCCAACCGATGCAGTGCGTCGATACTGGGTCACAAGTCTGTAATCTAGCATGGTCAAAGCATTCATCTGAACTGGTCTCAACACATGGTTATTCACAAAATCAAATACTTGTATGGAAGTATCCATCATTAACGCAAGTTGCCAAATTGACTGGACATTCATATCGTGTCTTGTATCTAGCATTAAGTCCTGATGGAGAAGCTATTGTAACTGGTGCTGGTGATGAAACGTTACGTTTTTGGAATGTGTTCAGCAAAGCAAGAAGTCAAAAGGAAAATAAAAGCGTCCTAAATCTTTTTACAAATATTAGATAAATTTATTTAGATAGAATATTTTTTTTTATAATATTGATTGAGGATATAAGAGAAGGGAAAAAATCGATAACTAAACAACCTAACAACATTTCTCTTAGATTGATTTTATTTGTGTCCTGTGTGTTGTAGTAACTTTGCGTAGAATTCGAGATAGTTTTTATTTTTTTCTCGGAAGTTTTTTCTATATTTTCCTAGTAATTTTTATTTTTGAATTGAGTGATTGTTTATATTTTGTGTCCATTCTCATATACATACATATATTATACATATTACAAAACAACAAAAAAAAAATAACCAACTTCGCTGCATTAAATATTGTTTAAAAAAAATTTATTTTGATAAATTTTTGCATACACACACACATTTACCACACAATTTCTATACACAATTTGTTAATTATTTTTGGCAACCATTTTTTTTTATTGTAACAAATTTTTTTGGATTTTAATATGAATTTATCTCATTTTTTTTTTGAAGTAAGTTTGAAAATTTTTTGTAAATATTTTGAACGAGAGAAGTTTCTTTAAGATAAGAAAAAGCAAAATTGTTTTTAAAATTTGTATATTGTTTTTTGAATGTATTATTGAATGAAAAAAAAAATATTGAATATGGAAAAAAAACTTAATAATTTTTTAATTATTATAAATTCTAAAACAAAAAAATATTTATTAGAAATTCAGTGTACGTTTATGAAAAATTTGCAATTTTATGCATATTATCGAATTTAATTGTAAAAATCAATGCGTTCATGAATAATATTGTTTCATTTAACGCTTCTGAAGTCTTCTGGTGTTATCCATAGTTTTGTTTATAACATAACAAAAACTAATCCTATTTTACAAGATACATGACAAAAACTATAAAGGGATATGCTGTTTTTTTAGACATTTTAAAGCAAAGCTGGGCAGTAGCAGGGCTTGAGAGCCAAAGGATCTCCTAGCAGCGTCTTATACCTATCACTCACTCAAGTCTTACAAGTTAAAATACGGGGGTACTGAACAAAAGCTTGCCTGGTGCTCTATAAAAGGCAACTATTGTCCGTTTCTGTTTTAAAGTGTTGGCTCTAAAAAATTGAATCGAATCAATGAAACATATTTATGGCGGAAGAATCATAATTGATGGGGACGTGTACGTTAGAAGTTGTATTATAGAAGCACTTTTTTCATGCGTTACTAAAAACAATTTTTGACTATAAATGGCATCATCCTTCCTTCCTACACTATCATATCAAATCTTAGATTCTTCAAACATTTTCCTTCCAGTTTGCACGGTTGTCCAGCGGCTTGTTATAGTTATAGCATCCATTAGCCAGTGGCAAGGAACAACAATGCACTCTGCTCTGCATACAATCCTCTTAGTTAATACAATTAAAATGCAAGGCACTCTGTACGTACCAGTTTCATAACAGTGGAGTCAGATCTTTTGATTGCAGCATTTTTGCGAACCATCAGTAGAAAATTGGTGCTCATCCCGAACACTGGAGACGTCTGGAAGTTGAGCGTCCCCGGTGGCTATTATAATTTATCTTTAAATTTTGGGCTCATGCTTTGCTGCAAAAAAAGCCTACAAAGCATATCGGGCGTTCAAAAACGCTGCAAATCGTAAAGAAGCATGCGCAGACGTGGAGGTAGTAAAGTGGTGCTGCGCGACTGAGACTTGAAACAAAATTTGTGCGCATTGTACGCGTGCAGCATTTGCGATCAAAAATTTCTTTTGCATAACATGCGCATCAGCTGGCAAAGCAGAAGCATCAGTCAGCCAATGCTTTTCTGCACTTGCGGTAAATTTATTTAAATTGATCGTTTCTAGTGTGGTTCACACCCCAGAATTTCTTTTACTACAATTTTTCATTTCTGAACTTTTCCCTTTTTCCTTAAGAGCCGTTTTTCACTGGGACACCATGGCGGCGCAACCAGCGTGGCGGCGCGGCCAGTAATATTCTGTGCACACGTCTTTGGTGGTCGCGCCGCCGAATTGGTTGCGAAAGCTGTATACATTTTGTTGATGGCGACGACTGGTTGCGCCGCCATGGTGTCCCGGTGAAATACGGCTCTAAATAGTCATTAAAGAAGAAGAAGACTTGTTGGTTTGGGAGTGATTTTTCTCTTCCTTTTAGAGCACTTCTGATTTGTGTTTTGAAACCACTTTTATTTCATCAATTTGTAGGTTATAGTGTATCCGTTTGGTGACCAGATGAATTATATCCCTTCGTCCGTCGTTCAGGCCCCGGAGGACCATGTAAATATCGTCATCTAGAATGACTGCATGCTCGTTGGTATGCACAGTGTCAGTCAGCCTTATTCTCGTTGTCGAGTGACGTGACAGGTGTCACTCGGACCTTAAATTGATATTCTCATTTTCAATCTAAGAGTCTTCTGGCGACTAGATCGACAAACGTCGTATTCTAATTATCGTAATGTGGCGTGTGAAGTGACATTTCCCCGATACGTTTGACAGGTATCGACAGTTTCATTCTACCGCGTCCCTCTTAGTCACGTCACTCGACAACGAGAATACCACCTACTGTTAACATCAAGAAACCGATCAAAGTATATTTTTTTTTCATCTTTCTTGAACTACGTCTAGCTTAAATACCACTATTAATTATTCTTGTATAGGCTGTCCTTGCCGTGAAGTCACTAAAGATCGTTATGAATAATGTATAATATGTGATCAGTTTGATTGCTAGTCCTTTCATATAGATCATCCTATTCAGGTCATTTCTATGGATTTTTTTGCACGGAAACAATGTTGGCTTTTACTACAATTCCTTTGCTTTTACCGAAGTCGAAAAAAGGAACTGTTGGGCACTTCGTTTGCAAATGTCCGGCACTAGCCAGCCCAGGCACAGTTCATTTGGCAGCCAGGCACTGAACGCGAGCTTGAAAACCTAGCAACTGGGTGCTCTGTTGAACTTGATACAGTTGAATGCTACAAAGTGGATCTAAAAACCGTAACAGGCCTAGTGGTCATGATAATGGGTGGCGCTAATGCGCTAATTGAAGGTTAGCACAGAGTATGTGGGCCTCGCCACTTTAAACAACCAACCAACCAGCGAAGTCTACATGTCTCCCACCATTATCTTTATATTTAATGCTCCAAAATATGAACTTACGTTTCCGATATTACAGGTAACTTCGTATTTCCTATTATTAAATAAAATTCACTATATATTTTATAAAAAAAAGGGATTTTCGTTAATAAAATATGCTAGAAGAAACTTGTCTAGTTGTACTGTACAAATCTAAACAATTTATGACCAGTCAGTGTAATTAAATTAGACGGTGAAGCCACGTTTCTAAAAATTTAACGTTTTAGAAATATATTTTGTTAAAAAGTTCACAATTAAAGACCCCTTTACATGGTTAACTTACATTAGAATTTCTTACAAATATCTAACAAGCAGAGAGCAGAGAGTCTTCATTACTAATCGTATTACTTGTGCATATAAGCAACTATTGAAACATTAACCTTGAATATGTGCAGAAGCCTAAAGTAATGGAAAGTAGAAAATGCAGGTGAGTTCTGCAATTTGTTGTAAATTTTATAAAAACAAAAATTGACTATGAAAATGGCTCTTAAGATATAAAAGAAACAGTGAAGGTACAAAAATTATAAATATGAATGTATTTTGTTTGTAGAAACAATGAGAATAACTAACGAATAACTTATCTAGAAAATGCTAGATGGATACTGAATAAGTTTTTACATCAACAAATAAAATGTAAGCACATGACTTTTTATATCATAGAAAAATAATATCCAAATTGGGGTTTCATTATTACGATATAAAGTAAGTAGCTTATTTCAAACAATACAGTGCATATCGATTTCAAACTCGGTCTACAATAACAAAAAAAAATCTGAAGAAGCATCTACACATAAATATGCTTCGAATCAACGAAATTTTCTATTGTAAAAATTTCATACTATACCTAAAATAAAATCCATTTTCAATGAGGAATCATATAACGTGTTCTTTTTAAATAATCAAAACTTGCGCATTTCTCGATGAAAATCACACGCTTTCTGTTTGTTACTGAACAAAAAGAAAATAAAAATAAATAAATAAATTATAGCTTTTACTCTAGAATACGGTAGGCACACATCTCGCATATTAATACCATTATTTATTGTGCAATTTATTACTAAACAGTTTGAAATAACTCTTCAAACAAAACAACAAACTTTATAATAATGTAAATTAATAATATTTAATAAAGAAAAAAAAAATAGAAACAAAGTGCTCTTAACAGAGAGACTGTCTTAAAACTGGACGTTAAGGGCATTCTTTATTGTAAAATTGTAATTTTCCAAAAAAAATAAATAAATAAATAACAAAAAAAAATAAAAGTAATTAAAATAAATTAATATTAAAAACGAGTTAAGTTTGCAAAAAGAGAATTGTTTTATTTATACTCGTATTTATTTTTGGGGTCATTTTTTGTTTTTGTTTATGGAGAATTAAGTAATATTAGAAGATAATAAATTATTATTTGAGACTTGTTTATTTTTCTTCTGACTGCTGGTTAAAAAATTCTCGATGATTTATGTGATTTCCGGCAATTAATTATATTTTGTTAAGGAAATGACAAATATAACAAGATAAGGTTACTTCCGACATGTTCAAATTTGTTAAAAATCGGTGTCAGTTTTTGTGATAGTGAAAATTTGAATTATGGTTCCGTGCGGTTTGAGTGCAAATTAATTTCTTTTTGCAGAATATTTTATAGGCCCCTAGTGCGATTCTCGTCAAACAGTCGAACGAATGGTAGATCGAAAAAGTGGTAGTCCCATTCTCGATTGTAGTGAACCGAGTCGATTGCAGTCGATGACAGCTCACGATTGCATTTAGATTGTCGAATGCGTGTGTTGTGTTTATTTTATTTAAACACCAACAACTTTCTTGAAACAACATTGCCATTAAATTATCTTCGAAAAATTCATGAAAATGACAGAAAATTCTCAGTTATAATGGCGGTACTTTTTGTTCGATTCGACTGCGTTACGGACTACCAATCTTTTTCACAATCGAATCAGCTTTCGATTCTCGATCGATTGACGAATCGAATTTCGTACTAGGGGCCATAGTTAAAAGATGGATCGATGGTAGGTAGTTACGTTATTAATCAATACATTCCAAAATGTTTATAGAATAAGTAGAAGTAAGTAAAACATAACATAATAGTCATCAACAATTAACATTACGAAGAGGTTGACCAGAGGCCGTATTTGGTTTCTCGAGTCGATATCGACCTCTGTCGATAAATAAAAATTGGCATTTGGCGACACGATATCGACAACCTTCTCGTCTCGATAAAGATGTTTGACGTTTATTAAAAGGCTCAATTTATGCATACAATTAACTTTTAACAGTTTCTCTTTTAATTAAATATACGTGGTTTGGTGCACTTGGAGTAATATGACACAATTTGATTGTTTTCTATGGCAGCGGTTATCTGCCGATTTGGTCGTAATGCCAAATATGAACCTTAGGGAAAATCGAGGAGCTTTTTTTGTCGAGTCGATCCATCGACTCGAGAAACCAAATACGGCCCCAGCGAACGAGACAACCCCTCAAGGAATTGTAAATATAAAAAGATCGATAAAAATCGAAGGGGTTATGCAAGCAAGTGAAGATATGCAGCGCAAAAGAAAGCTCTATAAGGTAGGTAGAGGCTACATGGCTGTGTGCTTTGAGTGATACTCAGGTACTGGATCACTGAATACGAGTCAGACGAGGTAGTAAGTGAGTTCAAGACAACTTGCGGACTACCCAAGGCTCTTTCCTAGGCCTACCTCCTGCAGATCATCATGTACGATGCAGTACGGACGCTGCGCCTTCCGCAAGAAGTGGTCGCTATCGGGGTTGTGGTAGTTGGAAGACGACTCGATGACATCGAGATATTCGCGAACGAAGTAGCATGGGGGATAAAGATGTGGCTCGAGAACGCTGGTCTAATGCTAGTTGAGCACAAAACGGAAGTACTGCTAATCAGCAAGAGGAAAAGGTGGAAACCATAGCGGTTAAAGTAGGTTCCGCTCCCAGCTTATTTGGATATCTGGGAGTGGTGATCGACCGAAGGCTCAACTTCGGCGTACGCTTGGCAGAAAAAGGGTCTGGCATCCGCGAAGATGCTGCCTAATACAGGGTGCTCAAAGCCAAGCCGACGGCTTCTTATCACGAGAGCGATTAATTCTGTCCTATTGTATGCAGCGGCATAGGAGGAAAATAAACTGTGTATCGGCTAGTGCCTTTCGAACATGCTGAGCGCACCGTACTACGTCAGATGCAGCAACATGTGTCATAGCGGGAATGATTCCTATTGATATTCTAACGGCGGAGAGACAGAGATAGGCAAAGAAATACCAGAAGAGAGAGCAGCTAGATACCTGATGTAGCCACGGGACACAATGCCGTAAGCCGGTCACGCTGGGAGAAGGGAGGCTAAGAAGGAAGTGGTTTTAGGCCAGCTTAGAGACCCACAAAACCGAAAAGCAGGAGTTTCTCGGTAGATTGCTGTTCACTTTCTGACGTATCCACGGACACTGGGGTAGCGAGCTTCGTCTAATCCACCATTTCACAAAGACATTAGAGACGGAAAGTCGCTGATCCGTCTGCCTCACTGTCTCCATACATCGAGAGGCCCTTGTAACTTTTATGACGCAAGCCGAAGTAATGCCTCTACGGCTTGTGCCGGTCTGGCCTAACGTCATGGAAAAAAGTTAGTGAGATTAGTCAGTAGGAATCTGGCACTACCGTATGAGAGCGTATCCCCGGCAGTGCCTCCTTTTTGGGCGTGGACCTTACGGGAGATCGAGTACACGTTCCCTTGCTGCTTGACTGATGAAAAATTCTCACCACTACCTTTTAAAAATCGGTACTGGATCACATTTCCTATTTCAGGTTTCGAAAGCTCTCCTAAGCCCTGTAAGAAAAGTTTCGTCAATGTGTATGGTACTGTATTCTCCTAAGCTTCATCGTAGCACAAAAAAAATTGGCTAGTGTCAAGTGATGATCGATAGGATTCAGGCGATGATCTTCCACGGCAGTCTGCACCTGACTCTGATTTGGAATCGTCTGTATATAGTACTATGTCACAGTTCTTGTCATGCTGGAAGTTTTCCCAGCCTTATAGGAATGTATTTTGTCAGGATGAGGCACAACAGGCTCGATTAGATTAGCGACGCACAGCTCAAGAAATTCCTTTTGAAGGGATCACTTGAAAATCGTTTACTATACGTGAGGAGTCAAACGAGGGCAGAGGCGGGATCACGTATTTGAACACCAGACCCGATAATTTTGCTTAAATAGAATTTTTTTTATGCGAGTATGGGGCAATCCAGATGGTGAACACTGCGGCCAAGTTGAGCCTATTGTGTCCGTCGTCCCTCCGAACGAAGGCAGGATGGTCTTTAGTTGAAGAAGACTGGACTTGAGCAGGGCTCATTAGCTCTCAGGATAAACTTTCTTCTTCTAAGCCAGAACAGACCAGAACATTCACAGAGAATATGTGAAGAAGTCTCATCGCCTTCCATGTATAGTCGCCATTCTGTCTGCTGAAACCGTCCTAGGTTGTGAAGGTAAGAGGTCTTGTCCTGTAATGAATAAAATCATATCTCAACAAAAAAACATTCCAAGGATTTACCTGAAATAAAATAAAGTAACTTCCAGTTTTCTTCAGGGTAGTCATTAGGGTCCGCTTCTATTATTCAATAAATCCGATTTAACTGAAAAATTAGAAAATATCCCACATCTCTTTCAGTCGACCCTAAAATATATAAGAGTCATTAAGTAGGAACTATTGGATATGATCAAATTCAATAATGAAATTCGTCATAAAATTCGACAAATGCATGATAAATACCTTCAACATGTCTCCACAACACCGACATCATCATCCCGACAAACAAAAGTACATTCACGTCATTTTCTCATTCACTTGAGCCAAGATAATCCACTCCTAAACCACGTAAAAACTTCCACTGACACAACTTTCCCGAAAGCAACAGTTGAAAGCTTCAACAAAATCCCAGCAGCTGCTTTCCGTACATACCGAGATCATACCTTTACCTTCACTTGAGGCTTAACAGATTTCTTCTTACTCACAAAAATGAGAATTGCGTGGGCGTGCTGTCTTCGATTTACAAAAAATGTTCCAAACATTCAGGTACTAGGGGCCCAGCTCTTTCGGCCCTGGATCGAATGTGCATCTTTCGGGAATCTCCAAAAAAAAAAGAAGAAGCAAGAAAATAACTCTCCCGAAATTCCAGAAGTATCACAAACAGAACCACTTTTCCTCTGACGTCACACTCAGTCCCTTACACCAACGGTAGTGACAACACACAACGAAAACAACAACACTCCTCCACAGTGTCGAAAAATGAATAAAGAAAGCAAACGTCACGTGGCCCTTGATGTCTGGGCGCCTGTTACCGAAAAGATTTTCGATGTAAATTTTCTCCCCGGCACCGAGTCACGTGGCTATTAATGGCCGCAATTCATTCATGGCAGCCGAGAACGAAATGAATGGAAGCCGCCGAGACGTTCGACCAGTTTCACCACTCGACAAGTAAGATTACGACGCGTTTTCCCTCCCTGCCCTTGCGTGTACTCGAAACTGTAACTTGTGTGTAATAAAGTTCAAGGGAATCAACCCATCGAGAAGGACACGAGGAACGCCCTCGGGAATACGCATTCGAGCTAATCGAAAGTCGATCGATTTTTAGGGCGCGTACGACCACTCGGCCGCCGGAGATTTATTTTAATTGCATAGTTGGTGGCGTTTATGAGACAGCTGCCAATTTTGGGCCATAAATCAATTCGTGAAATCCACCAGGGTAGCATGCTCGAAAGCAGGCAGCTCTGCTGCTGGCGGATTCTGGCGGCAAGAAGGGAACTCTTGAAACACTGGCATCGATCTCTTTTTCCAGCAGCAGCACATCGCCGCGGAGCTTCCGGGTTCGGAAGAAGTGCGTGGAGTGAAGCCCTTCTTGTCCATGGATGGTAGCCACGATACTTGTGAAGCTGAAGTACACAGCTTCAGCGGCAGGAGACGAGGAAGACGAAGAACCGCACTTCTTGGACTTGGACCTGGCGGATATGCGGTCGAGTTCACAGGTTTTAATAAATAAGCGAAAATAATGTTTTTCTCCCTTTTGGATCTGGATGTTGGGAAGAGCACCATTCGCTTGAATTATGGGACAAGCACGTCCCTTGGGTATCATGGGCACATCGTATACGAGCATAGAGTATCTGCCTGCAGCGGTTCATCCGTTCTTGGTCGCTAGTTGATGTTTTTGTACTCTGTACATCGATTGCATACTCCGGGTCCGACCTTATTGTTTTTGTTTATGCTTGTTTTGTGTGTTTGCCTCACGGTCTTGCTCGGTGCGTACGCCTGGTAGCCAGACTGTGGGTCGATAACAGCTGGTTCTGGTGTATGACGTATGTAAGATGGGCATACCCCGAAATATTTCTGTTTTTGGGTTTTCATGCCCTTTTCGTTGTCTTCAATGTTGGAATGATATTTCTTTGCTGGTGGCCTATTACTTCGGATTTTTTGTTTGTGAAAATAAAAGATCAGAATTTGATTGAGGGAGAGAAGACAAGGAGAAGGAAATTCATTCATTCTCCTCTCTCTGAATTAAGTTTTAGGTTGTTCTGAGGAGGATTTGGGGAATTTAATGAAAGGTGGTTGATTGTTTGATATAGAATAAAAGAAATTATAGGCACAGAAAATTGGAGCTAGTCATTTTAGTCTAATTACTGCTTTCAGCGGCGGATTAAGACTACTTGGTGCCGTACTAAGCACTTCATCCTATGGATCCTTTATGGATTATAAAGTAAAAAGGAAGAGATTTTGTTATTAACCTTATATTGTTAAAGTTGTGCGATTTGTGATGTTATTCGGGGTGTAGTTTTCCGTTTATAGGATAATTTATTTATTCGAGGGGAGAAAAACGGATCTATGAATGTTAAAGACCAAGCTCACGTTGATGGCCTTGTTCCTTGCATACTCGGTGGGATGTGGATTACCTTAAGTGATTTCGTATTTTTTTATGTGGCAGATTTAAGCGCAGGAATCCACCCTTTGTACTACCGTCATGTCGTTGGTTACGTAATGGTGAAATATCTAGTAGTAAGCTTAGTATGGGGTGTAGAATAGGTTTGGGTTTATGAGGAATAGAGAGGATATCAAACAGGACTGTTGGATGTTGTAGGAGTTCGGAAATACTGGCTGCGAAAGATTGTTCCACAGTCGATTTGTTCAATTATTTATGAACGAATTCCTTGTTTGTATCGTGCGTCAAAAGGCGAACTGTTGGCAGAGGGAATGACTCGATCACGATAATCCGGTGATTTTTTCTAACCACGGCAATATATTTTTCGAAGCCCAACTTCAAATAAAGAGATGTATTCAAGGTAAAGTGGAATGTAGGATTTGTATATTGGAGGCCTGGAGGAGGAACTTGCACCTTCAATCTTGGTGTACGTTAAGCCATGCCTCGAATACAGAAAATCGCTATTACGAGGAAATTGTTATGTACTTGACTTTAGCATATACGAAACAAGAAAAGCCAAGTCCAAAGATTGTCATGTCATAGGGTAAAGGGAGCTTTGTGTACAATCGAAAATAAGCCCTGAAGGCCATTCCCAATCTGCTGCCACCTGCTCTACGTATCAGGCCTGAAGTTAGAAGTAGTCCAGTACACTGGGGGCCTCGGTAGTCTAGGGAGTAAGGCGCCTGACTACCATCCTCGAGGTCTCGGGTTCGAATCCCGGCAGCACCACGGTCCTTCGCCTTTCCCACTTTCATTTTTTTTATATTCAACTCCAGCGAGTTGTTTCTCGATGCCACAATGCCAGAGTCGCGATAGTAAAAGAGACTATACGACAGGGATACCCAACTTGAACAGAGGTCTCGATGTTCAGATCTGTACCAGAGACGATTGGGAAGACATCAATCCTGACAAGGACTATGATATAGTTTTATACACAAGGGACTCCAAATTGGAGTCGGGTGTAGCCGTTAAAATTTTCTCCTCCTATTCAATTCTGTCAGTGTCTTCCAAGCGGAATTGCTGCCAATTTTTAAAGCTTGTTTAGCTATACATACGAACTCAATGACCACGAGGCAGGGTTATCCTGTTATGTTATAGGCAAGTGACGCGGTCTGGCTACTGCCCAAGGTTGTACAAACCTGTCACAAGGCTCGCTCTTCCTTTACAAGGAGATAGAAAATCACTCTCAAGTGAGGGGTATTCACGAAACATCAAGCCTTGATGAGCAAGGGCGTTAAGACAGATGAATAGGTCAGCCTACAATCATATCTTAAAGACACACCAATGAAGAATATAATAGAAGCCGTGTATATGGCAAATAGAGGTGTCACCATGCATTTCCTTTCAATATCAGGCTTCAGTTGGAGAAGTTGAACTTTATGCACCAAAACTAGTATGGCTTTGCCTAATTACAGCAACCAGAGATTATGCGACTTTTAGACGGTACAGAGGAACATGGCTAGAATCGTGTCGATCATCACAGGACTCTCAGGCTAATTAGGTAATGCGCTGCAGAAGCTATGGCGAGGAGCAAGCCAGACAAAATCGAACATTTTTTCTGCATTTGTTTGGACCTGACTAGGTTCAGACATCGTGCATTTAGAAAACTTTTATTGTTAGGTTAGGTATAGGGCTGCCGGCAGTCTCGAGATCTCTTTTACGTTTTTCAGAATGTACCTGCCTAGTGTACGTTACCTGGGTTTGGTTAGAGCCGGACATTTGCAGAGGATGTGATCGAGTGTTTCCCTCTCGTTAATGTACCCGCAGCTATGGCAACAGACGTTCTGCGGGATACCCAGTTTATCTGCGTGGTTCCCTATGGACCAGTGTCCCGTGATGATTGCTTTAATTCTGACAATATCTCTTTGGAGTCCGTTTAGGAAGCCCTTTATTTTTTCTTTGTTCTTTTAGAAGCCGTGCGCGTATTTCTGGTTCTAAGTTATTGTCGGCTGCTACTATTGACCCAAGGTAGGTAAATGATTTTACTACTTCAAACTCGCGCTCCTCTACCTTTACTGAGGGATCAATGTTAGGTGTTCTTGCAGACGGAGCTCTATAAGCCGGGTGGGACTTGTAGAGGATTGTGCCTGTTGATATCACTCCCGAATCTGGGCCTTATTGTTGAATCCGCCGGCAGGGAAGTGAATGCGAATTTGACAGGTTCTGATTGTTGAATCCACCGGCGGGACAGTGAATGAGAATTTTACAGTCACAATGGGCCAATAATGTGTCTTAAGATTTTTCTCTCAAACGCGCCTAATAATTTGTCGACACCTCCGAGCCATAACAAACCACAGGCCTTATAAGAGATTTCACTGAAAACTTCAATTGCCCTGTTGTATTCTGCTCTTAACTTCCTTCAGCTCTTCATTTGTTGACGACACTATTGTTCCTAGTTACGAAACGACGTTATACTGCGATAATTGGTGCATGTTTTGATATCTCCTTTTTTATGTACCGGGCAGAGGATACCTTTTTCCAATCTTCTGGCATCGCCTCTTCCCATACTTGCCCAATTAATTCATGAATCGGTTGGTGTAGTGTAGGCCTTCCTTATTTAACCAGCTCCGCGGAGATGCCGTCTGCCTTGTTGTCCGCAGTGTAGAATTATCATCAGATATTGCTGGAGCCTCCAATTCCTCACTTAGCTCGCCATTTAACAATTTGTGAAAGTGCTCTTCCCATCGCTCCAAGATTCCTTCAGGATCGCTGGCCACATAATGTTCTGTTCTAGTTCACAAACGAGATTTTTCTCCCAGGTTTCCTTTTTTCGTCTCTATACATTAGGTAAGTTAATAAATTGTTAGCTTCCTCCATTTATTTAGAAATGTTTCTCCATTCCATCTCTGCTCTAATAGAAAATCGTTAAGGAAAGCAAGGATATTTTATAGAAAGGATCTGGTTTCAAAGAATGGATTTTTATATTTCTATAAATAAAACAACAAAATTTTTAAATAACAAAATTACTTTTCTTAGAAATTTTTTTTTTAAATTCATTAAAATAATATTTAATCCTATTTTATTATATTACTTACAACTTATAATTAATGTTTTTTTGTTTAAGACTACAATTATAATTTACATAGTATCACTTTTCAAAATATACATGGTATATCCTATTCAGTACAGACAATAAACACTAAAAAAAAATTATTAATTTTTAACTAGTGCCAATCTTCTTTCTTTTTTTTTATTTATTGAATTTTAATATGTTTTTTTAATTTTTTTCACTTTTATTGTATCTTTCTTTTTGAAATTAATCGTTTTCTTAATTGGAATTACAAATTTACCAGTTTGTAAGTCCAAATCTAAACGTTCCCGCTTAACACGAACACGACAATTAATTTTTACAAGTTTTGCAAAACTCTCGCATGATATTGGTACATCACGACCGCCAATTGTCATTTTTGTAAAGATTTTTGATAAATCTGGTTTTTCGGTTTTCTTAACTGGTGGTGGTGGTGGCGGTGGAAGTTTAATGTCTGATGTTTCTGAATTTGAGATATTTGGTGTAGATGTTGATAGTGGTGTAGTAGACGTTGATATTGGTGTAGTTGGACGATCTTTTTTGATAATTAATGCTTTTTTGGGATTTTGTATTTTTTCACTGTCTTCTGTCTGTGAAGCCCGACGTTTTTTACTTTTAGGCTTAGTTGGTGCAGTTTTTGTCGATAACGGAGATTCTACTTCCGTTGTATCATCGAATTCCTTTGGATCTTTCATGTAATCAGCATATTCCTCGTCGACAATATTTTTTATAACATCAGAAGTTCCAAGTTTTGTTTGGCCCAGTAATGCTTTTGGTATAACTAAGCCATTCGGTAGCACAACCTTAACTTCGTTTAATTGCTTAATTTTATTATTCATACAAACAAAAACTGTTAATTGATTTGGTCTAGAATTATGATCATCTTTTAAATGTTTTGAAAATTTCATAAATGAATTAAATTTCACTAAACATGTCTGACATTTATAATTGCAATTAAATTCATGTGTGTACATATGACGTATTGTTGTTTCTTCATCAGATAAGAATGTACAATGTGAACATAAATATAATGGTTGTCCTTGTACAAATTCATATTGTTTATCTTTATTTAAATGTTTTGTATTATGATGTTCTAAATATGATTCTAAACCGATTGGTATTTCTTTACAGTATAAACATTTAATATATTTATATGAATAACCATGTTTTAGTAGCTTATTTAACAGTGTATCATTAATAGCAATATTTGGTTCAGTTGCTTTTGGATGATTTGCCTTAAAATGTATCATTAAGTTCTTAATTGTATCAAATACAAATGGACACTGACTACATTTATTTAAATTTCTAACATTTCTTAATGCTATATTTAAATTACCATGTACAAGACTATGATGTCGTAATACATTAACTGTAACCGATTTAAATTGACAATGACCACATGCTACTTGTGGTGCTATTCTAAACCAAAATGGTAATTGTTTTTTTGTTAATTCATCGATAGTATTATGCTTTGATGAATGACTGCTTTTCCAATGTTCACGTAAATTAGCTAATGGCACTTTATACATACAATGAAAACAGAAAAATGCATATAAATCATCAACATCTTCAATCATAATATTTCTATGCTCAAATGTATTTGTATGATGTTTTAATTCTAATGCTGTTTTCCCAAAAAATGAACATAGATCACAATTGAAGGTGGCATTTAGTTTCGAGCTGCTACTATCATCATTCTTAGTTTTTGATGTAGTAGTAGTATCTTGTTTAGATTGATCCTTTTCACTTACAGCTTCTGGTATAGTATTAGCATCATTATACACTTCATCATCATCATCAACATACGATGAATCATTAATTGATAAATTCCTCTGTGATTCCTCTTCATCTTCCATTAAAATACCACGAATATTCTTAACACGATTAGCATCTCTTGTCCATATCGGTGTAGTATTATCCTGTTGCTGTATTTCACTTGGATTTTCATTAACTTTATAAAACATACATCTAGCCTCCTTTACTTTTGTTGGATGTTTCTCAGCAATATGTACAACAATTGATTTGATTTGTGCACCACCAAAATCACAATGTATACACTGATACCGGTTCTTAACCTCATGTGTTCGATTCATATGACAAACCATTTGATTATATGTAGGACGTTTAGCTTTACACAAGCCACATTCCCATTTCATTTCGCTACCAGCCGGTTGCGGTGACGGTACAGCAGTATTACCAGTTTCTTTATTATTTTTTGTTATTTGCTCGGTAGTTTTAATTGTATCAGTACCATTACGTTCATATGATAATATAGCTGAAGTACCTTGATGTTTTTCACTAATATGTCTTTCAACAATATGCTTTTGATGATGCATATAGAAACATGTACCGCAAACAAATAATTTCACATCATGACACTTTAAATGTGTAAGAATCTTATCAGCACAAAATGATTTCTTACAAATTTCTAATGAACAATGTGGACAAATATAAGATTTCTCATCGGAATGTAAAGCGGTTAAGTGACATTTCAGCATACTTTCCGATATATTTAAGTATGTACAACCAGCTACACCACAAACAAATCTCTTACTAGCTGGTATATACTCTGGTATTTCTGGTTCATTGCTTGATTTACCACCATCTTTACTATTATTTGAACTGCACGCTAAATTCTGCATACGATCGAAATGCCTTTCATCCTTATTCAAACATGGAACCGGATTGACTGGATCAATTGGTGCAACATTAAGTTCCTGCTTATGAAATTGTAAATGACGAAACATATTTGTACGGACCTTTGTCCGATAATCACAAATCTTACAGAATACTTCATTATAAAATATCGCTTGACGCGGCAGCATATCAATTTCATCTGGCTCAAAATATTTTTTAGTTAATGCCTTCTTTTTATCTACAGCTCTTGCTAATCTCTCTCCATATTGCATAATATCTTGTGGTCTAATATGCTTTTGACATAAAACAAAGAAATCTTTATTCTTATTAACTTTACCACTGATTAACGGTTGTGTAACAATAGCACTTTTTGTATGATATGAAATATGCTTTAAAACATTGTAAGCTTGTGCTCCGGTATAGTTACAAAAATAACAAAAATATCGATGAATTGCATGAACTTTAAGATGCGCCTTTAAGCTTAAAACCGTTTTAAATGGTTGATAGCAGTGATAACATTTCAATTCAGTTAGATTTGCTTGACTAGCATGCTCCGTAACATGAGAGCAAAACTCTGCTATTTTATTATTGTATTTAAATTTACATGCAGGTACACAACATTTGTATAAGTCCGGTTCAGTAAAACCAGTTCCATTTACCATTTCATTAGCAGCATCAAGAATTCTAGCGTTTACTTTATTTTTTATATCCTGTTCCATATGTTCTGCACTAGGAAATTTATATGGGTTTGGATATTCTGGTACTGATTCTGGTTCTGGTGCTGGCGGTGGTAAAGGAAGTGTGTTATTAGGAGTACTACTATTATTAGCAACATCAAGCTTTTCAAATGTTTCATTCGAAATCGTTTGCACGGATGCAATTGCTAAGTCATTACTTGGTTGTTTGCTTGGAATACGCAGTACCGCTGTTGAAGGTGGCGTGGCAAGTGGTTGCGTAGTTTGGATTAATGGCAATTGTGATTGTGGTGCCGATGATGGAAGAGATTCCGCTGTCGTATTATCCAACGGAATTACTATGCTCTCCTCTAGCGATAAGTCTTGGGTGCTCATCTGAAGACTGGTGTATGGACAACGTATGATATATTTGTCATCTACAGGTTCTGCTAAGTTGGCTAAGACCGTTGAAGATTCGAGTGTTTCTACTTCAACCTTCTGTAAAGAAATAAATGAAAAAATAAAATTAGTAAGGGTGATAATGGGAGATACATTTTTTTAGGTAAAAGTCTTAACTAAAGAACACTTTTTTTTTACTACCCACTATCAGTCCGTCATGTCATTGGAGGGTGCTACAAAGGAGACTAAGACGCACTGGTGAAACCAGGCTATTTCGCCCTTTCTTTTCTTCGTTTCTCTCCCATAAAACCGGTGGAAGTCTAAGTTGAGTTTATGGCGCCTGTGCTGAAAGTCGTAATTCGACTGAAACGTCACTTTCTTCAATTCAAAAGACTTGTCACGCGACACGACTCGACTTTCAGCACAGGGGCCTTAGTTTCCTGTGTAGCGCCCCCCATTGATTGTTTTATGTTGCAGTGGCCCCTGTGCTGAAAGTCGAGTCGTGTGACGTGACAAGTTGTTTGAGTTTAAGAAAGTGACGATTCAATCGAATTATGACTTTCAGCACAGAGGCCAGAGAGTGGAAGTCCTCAAGTTGAATTTAGACCCCTGTGCTGAAAGTCGTAATTCGGTTGAAACGTAACTTTCTTTAGCTCAAACGACTTGTCACGTCACACGACTGGACTTTCAGCACAGGATCCAGTATCTACTATTAAGATTAGTTCAAAGGAGAATAAAATAAATGAAGTGGATGGAGCTCGAGTTGCAGGGGTAAACGATGAACCTTGTGTTTTAAGTGTTCGATGTAATAAGAGTTCGAAAATACTACAGTCGCGGATTGAATGCTGATTTAATTACCAAAAAAATTCAGAGTGAACACTCATGCGATTATGAAATACGCGATATCGGATTTGCTCAGGCAAATTAGACGTTTGAAATCCGCGGAAAAATACTTGCGGATCATTGGGGCTGCGAATTTACACAGGAAGTGAACGAATCTTTCTCTCTCGTTCGCCTCCCCGCAGCTACAACAAACGTTGTGTGGGCTACCCAGGTTAGCTGTGTGGTCCGCTATAGGCCAATGCCGGGCGATCATTGCCGTAATTCTGGCAATAACTCTTCGAGTTCTGTTTCGGAGGTCTATTGTTTTATCTCTGTTGTAAGTAGGCCTAGTCGTCCTAAAGATAATGCAGGTATCGATTTCCCTGCACCTTTGGCTGGGTAGCAGCAGGTGGTAGTCAAAAATAGCGTTTTTGACCACGCCTATTGGGCTGCCAACAATCTCGATCTCCGATCCGCAGACAGAGGTTTCCTGCTTGGCTAGGTAGTTGGCTTTCCCGTTTATGTATATGTTCTTATGTCAGGGAACCCAAACGAGAGTCACGTTATGCTTTCTACCGACCCTTTCTACCTCTGCTGGGGCGCAACATCACTAAATATCTAGGGCTTGGCTATCTATAAAAATTCCAATGCTACTTTCTTGTGTTGGTCCGAGGTTCATTGTCTGGCAGGGCTTCAGGGTAGCCAGTAACTCCGCCTGGAAGATATTAGCAAGCACCAGAAGGCGCTACGACAGTGAAATGTTAATGATCTCTAGATAAAACCTCTGCCCCGACGCTTTCTGACTTCCTGGAACCATCGTGAATATCCGTAGATCAAACTTCTTCAGGACGTCTCCCTTCCTCAACTCTCTTCTTGAGGGTATTTCGACGAAGAACTCCTTCCTATAGGTCAATCTAGGGCGAAGGTAGTCTGTGGTTGTTGCGACAGTACCCTCGGGTAGCAAGTCCAAGATATTGTTATAACCGTAGGGTTGTGAAATGCAAGGCATGAATTCCCGAGTCACTGCCCTAGGCCAGGTGTTTAATGTGAAGTTTTAGAAAGAGCAGGTGCAAGAGTCCCCTATTGTTTCCTCTGCATCCTCCCAACTTTATGAGATTGTAGGTCCTGTTCAGCGCTGGCCATCACACCAGCGAATCGCACGAAAGAATTGGAAGTAGCACGGCTGTTTACATGCAGAGGGCCATCTTTGGCTTGAGGCTCCATTTCTTGCCGAAGGTCTTTTTACTGGCGTAGAAAACTATACAGGCTTTCTTTACTCCTGCCTCATGTTCGACTCCCAGTGCTAGATGTCATATGCTGAATTTCGCACTTCTCGTAAATAAAAGAAGGGGTTGCGAATGTAGTGAAATTCTCTTTCATAGAAATATCTCAGAAGCAGCCGTAAATCTGGAAGAATGATGTTTCTGATAGGGAATCGAATCAACGATCTCTAATATGGCAGCCACACACCTTAAACCCTCACAACTACCAAGACAACTGGAAATAAAACAATTATTCAATAATTTCTCTTACTTACCAGATTTCTATTTGGTGACAATCGAACGCACATGTAAGATAACGACGATGGATGAGCATTAGACATATGTATTCTCATTAAATCCATTGTAACCGTAGCAAATAAACAATAAATGCATTCATAAATGCCAATTTGATGTTTTGCCACAAGATGCTTTTCAGCTTGATCTTTATGTAAATTTGTATGACATAGTTGACACTTATAGTCGGTAACACTTTCATGTGCTTCTTGAATATGTTTTATATAATTTCTTAAAATATAGAAAGAACTTCGACATTCTGTAAGGAAAAAAATTAAAAAAAAATAATTATTGATATTATTTATGATAGTTTAAAAACTATAGTTGCAAAATTTGATAACAACAATACTTACTATTGCAAGGTATGGGACGAACATTTTGTGCTCTGCGCGCTGCTAAATCGCGTATTTCTGTTGATAGTTTCCGCTGTTCACCATTGCATAATAAAATTGATATAGTTCTATCCTTATGGAATGTATTTATGTGAACAACCACATTATGACCAACACAAGATCTATAGAAACAGTATCCACATTGATAGATATCTTTTGAATGTAAATTCTGAATGTGTTCTAGTAAAATAGTGTTTGTCGTAAATCTTTCAGAACAATAACAGCATTCTCTCCAGCTATGCTTAGTTCCATTATCTGGTAACAGCCCTGATGTTGATCCTAATATATCACTATGTAGAGAAAGATGCGCTGCCATTTTCGGCATATAGTTAGTGTAGTAGGTACATTCGTTACCCATACATTTATATAATGAAAAGAGGCATTTTTCACTAAGAAGTTTCTGAACAACAAGATGTGATTTTATGCTAGTTGAAAATGTCCAAGGTTTTAGAATAGCTGGACCAACGTTCTTAAGGATGCGTATTCCATTTTCTAAATCTGTAATGTATTTAAATAAATCTTTGATGGTTTTTAGTTGTGCAGGCTTAAGGACTGATCTTCCACTGCTTGATGGTACCGGTGATGAGCTTAATGGCTTATATATCGACCTAGTTGTAGATGGTAAGGATTGTGATGGGCATACTTGTAATATTCCCGGCTTTGATTGGACAGGACCATTCGGTGGTAAGCTAGAGCTGGCTAGAAGTACTCTTAGGCTGGTATTACCAGTGCTGCTACTGCTACTAGTATTAAAAGTTGAAATTGGGCTTGATATTTGTGAAACTGTAGGCGTTAATGTCGAAACACTAGTATTGTCCGATGACGCTGTTGTAACAACACTAAGCAATTGCGATGTTTGAATTGTTAAAGTTTTTACTGGTCCTGTTGTAACAACATTGGATATTTTCGGTGTTGGTGTTTTAGCTATTGAAAAAACATTTGATATTTCTGGGAAAGTTTCATTTGATTGAGGAGGCACTGTTACTGAATTTAATGTATTAGATATTGATGCTGTTGTTAAGGAAGCTGATGAATCAGTGGCTTTTGTTGATTTAATTGAATGTTCATCAGAACTTTGTGTTTTAGAAGTACAAGGATCAATTGATACAGCATCTGATACTTTTATACCAGTATTAATTTGCGTTTCTGGCGCTGTTGTTGTTGACTTAAACAAACTTACAACTTCTGCTATTTTTAAGAATGGTTCATCATTTTTCTTCGTTATCGTTGGTGTAAAATCACCAGCATGTGTTACAGATGATATTCGTAAATCACTTGGTGATGATAGTGGATTATTAATGATAATTGGTTGCTTGATCTCTGGTTTATTAGTTTTAGTTATTAAATATGTTTTTTGAGATTTATTTTGTGCTGGTACAACAATACCTTCTAGTTGTGACACAATACTTGAATCATTTTGTTGTTCCGATTCATCCAATTGATTACGTACTAAATATTGTTTTAGCATAACATCATTACTAGTGTTACCATTTGCAACGGTGTTAACCTTACTAATAATTGGTACTTTTGTTGATACTGATGTAAAATGCAATAATGGTAGTTCTTTTTCTTTTTCATATAATTTATTATGAATTTTTATAAATGGATATTGATGGGGTTCCGTTTTTTCTCCATCATTACTTGATTGTTTGTCTTCTAACTGTAAAAAGTTGTTAACAGATTCCTCTTCTGATTTTTGGCATGTATTATTATCATTAATTTTCGCTGATAATGTATCACCAGAAAATCTACGTATTTTAAGTAATGGCTTTTGTGGTGGTGTTAGCATTTTCTTACCAAAATATAAATTAAGATGTACATCTTGCATATGAAGTAATTCTTTTGATAATGGCATATTTTCTGAATCAACTACCTGTGATTCACAGCTACGACAATATCCTTGCCATCTAGCAGATTTATGCTCTTTTAAAAAATGATTTTTAAGACCAATAGGTAAGTTTGAATATAAGAAAGAGCATGATTCAATCAAGCAATGATACTTAACCAATGCTAAGCCAGCTTTACTGTAGCCAAGATTATCAATACGATGTATTGGTGGATTACTGTTACTATGTGGAGTATTTATTGATGTAGTTAATCCATTATCTTCAATACCATCTTTATCATCTGTTTTATTACCATTACTTGATGATTGTGATGATGATATCGGTTCGCTTGTAGATGATTGTGAATTCACAATTTCTGAGCTATTATTATCATTTTTTGTTGATAATTCACCTTCGTTACATGTTTGTAATTGATTTTGATTATTATCACTACTTTCACCTGATTTATCTAAGACATTTATTAATCCTAGAGCATCTTGTACATTTGTCTGTTCAGATAACACAAATATTGTTGGATTTATTGAATTTATATCTAATGATAGGCCTAATGGCACGCCAATTGTTTGTTGTGTATAGGGATTTATATCAATTTGATCTAAAGGACTTACCTCTGGATCAAATCCTAATAGTCCAGATATTTCATCAAGTTGCCTATTGGTATATGTATCGCTTGGTGAATTATCATTTTCATTATCTACAAATATTGTTGAAGGAATTGCTGTTTCAATTGTTGTGGCTGATGATGATGATGATGGTGGTGAAGTAGTTGAAGCTGTACATTCAGGTTGATTTTTATCGTTGTTTAAATTATCTGGAAAAGATTTTTCTGGTTCATTCTCGTTTATAGTATTTGTAATAGTTGTTGTTGTTGTTGTTGTAGAATTTTCTGTTTCATTATTATTACTAGAGTTATTTACAACATCATTTTGCTCAACATTTATATTAGTAGAAGAACTAAGATTTTCTGATATATCTTTATCTTCACTTAAATTAATCGATTTTTCTGAGCTATTTTTATCATCTAAATTACTATTACATTTTTCTAATGAATTTCCATCATTTAAATTTTGAATATTTACATCATTTGTTTCTGTATCATTATTTTTATCACCAATTATATTATTTTCATCAATATTATTTGGACTTACTGTATCTACAACTAAAGCTGATGCAGTTGTTCTATTACTATCATTTGAAGTTTCATCATGGCTAATACTCGAAATAGTATCGTCTAAGTTCTGTTGTTTTTCCTGTTGTTGATCATGTTGTTTCTGTTGTTGTTTACCAATATTTTTTAATTTTTTACTCTTATCTCTTTTAGATTTTGCTGGACGAATTGTTGCATATAATTTACTTAATGTTTCATAAACCATTTGTGCATTCTTAACTTTATCCTTACTTGTTTTTAATGTTGTTCTTTTACTAGTTGTTTCTGTACATTTATCTGGTAATATTTCAATATCTTCCCAATCATTATCATCATCATTAATATTATTATTATCACCTTCATCATCAACTGCTTCTTCAATATCCATATCATCGTCATTGCATTTATTTTCATCAATATTTTGATTGGTGTTTTTGGTGTTGGTGTCCTCCTCCTCTAATACATTTTCGGTAGTTACAGTCTCAATTTTAATATTGTCCTTATTGATGATTTCCTGTTGATTGTTGTTACTTAATTCTAAAGCACTTTCATCAATAATTAAATTACCCTCTGATGATGAATCAAGATCCTCATTTTTTTCCTTTTTGTCATTGTTAGTAGTCCTGGTGTGGCCAATATCTTTAACAATACTAACTTCTTTTATTGTAGATTCTTTACCCTCATTTTCATCGTCACTACTATCAATAACGATTGTATCAGTTATTTCGAAGATTCTAGAAGAGGTATTTAACGGGGAATTTTCAAGACGTGATTTTGGTTCATTTTCTTTGGTATTAAGTGAATCTGGATGATCTGTTATTGGCGTTGATGTAGCAGATGATGAAGACGGTGACAATAATGAATTGTCGTTATTATTATGTTCAGAACTTTTTAATCTTTGACTTAATCGCTCCACTAGTGATAATGATGCAGTTTTTTGTGGCATTGCTTGTTCATTAATTGCTGAAGCTGCTGCAGGATTTTGTGGCATTGTTTGTTCAAAAGCTGCAGCGGATGTACTTGGCTGTGATTTATCACAATTGAATAAATTATTATAAATTGATGCTGATGAATCCTTCTGCAATCGCTCACTTAATCGTTCTGTTATTGACATGGCACGATTTAAGTGTGGACTTTTTATTTTACTAGAAGAATCTTTTTCTGGCGTTGAAGTTTTTGCATTATTTAACAATGTTTTTATTGGTGTAGTTTCCTGATTATCATTAATTAAAGATGTTGATCCTAACATAATATCATCATCATCATCTTTTTCTGGTATAGCAATTTCTTCAACTTCATTTAAATCTTCACCATTTGTTAATTGATCACCGATTTTATCAACGATATATAAAACTGATGGTACTGGATTATTGTTAATATTATTAGTATCAACATTATTTAAATTTTCATCATGTGTTTTGTCCGTTTCAATTGGAGATTTCAATGATGAATCGTCTTTATTTTCAATTATACAAACATCACCATCATTTTCTGTAATTTTATCAACATTTTCAAATCTTTTACGTAATAAATCCGCCATTGACATACCAGATGTTGATGGTTGTGGCTCGTCGTCTTTTTTATTATTATCTTTTGGTTGATCTTTTTCAACTGTTTTAAATCTTTCACTCAACCGATCAACAATTGACATATCATTAAATATTGAATGTTGAAACATACTATCAAAATTATGTTCATTATTATTTATTTGATTTTGGCCTAATGTATCAACAATTGATGTTGTTGATGCTGATGCAGATGCTGTTGATGCAATGGTTGTACTTTGATCATTTAACGATAAATCATAACTATTCATAAAATTATCATCGATATTTAGATTATTTGTATCTTGTCCCGTAAATACTTGTAGTTGATCACTAAATAGCATATCATCATCTTTGTCATTGATATCATTAATATAATCAGAATCATTATCATCAGAATTGTTGAAACCTCTTTTTGGTATTGTAATTTTCTTGCAATTCAACAATGTTATTTTATCACAATAATTTTCAATATTTTTATTTTTATCAAAATTTTTATCATCTTCATGTTGTTCATTTAAATGTTTAATAACATTACTTTGAGACATTTGTATATAGTTACACAGATTGCATACATATGCTACAACTTCACGTGCTGGTCTACCTGGTTTTGGCTTATCTCGAATACGTTCTACAATTGCCCCAGTACCACATTTCTTAATGTGTTGATCCATAACTTTTTTGGAATTATGTACCTTACTACAATTTGAACACTTAAAGCTATATTCACCAGTATGTATACCAAAATGATGCTCCCATGCCTTTCGGGTTAGGCATGATTCAAGATCACAAAATGGACACTTAAATTTAAATGCAATATGACTTTTATCTGATGATTTTCTTTGCATTAATAATGCATCATTTATTTGATCGTTTTTAATTAATTGCAGTACATCAATTGGTAAACGTGATATTAATACCTCAAATGTTGGATGAGCTTGTATATAATGATTAGACATATAACGCCCTGAAAATCCGCATATAACACATTTATTAATGTACATACTTTTCGAATGCATTTCTGGATTGATATTTTTCATATTAATTAATGATTCTTCAGTTAATGAAAAATCAGATTTTAAACCACGTGGACCACGTGATTTTGCCGATTTTTTTGTATTATCTTGATTATCATCAGTAAACGATGTTGATTTATTACCAACAGTTATATGAAATAGTTCTTCAGTACTTAATATTTCATCTTCTGTATCTTGTCCTTCATCTTCTGAATATTGTTTTTTCCTCTTACTTTTCGGGCATGGTTTATATTTCTTCTTCTTAGACTTTTGTTTTGTCTCATCTATTGTTGTACCAGGTTTTGATGTTGGGTAAGCAGCCTGTAATTCCGGCATTTCTAAATACGGTGCATTATGTGCATTTGATTCATACGTTTCAATTTCAACTTGCTGTTGTTCTTCATCAATCTGTTGTGGTTCTTCATCGGTAACATCTAGTTCTTCATTCTTATGATCATCAAAATCATCATCATCATCATCATCTAAATTATTTTCATCAAAAGTTGAAGCCAATGATTCAGTTTCATCTAAATATGCTTTAGCTTTTGGTTTTCTACCTCGACGTTTTTTCACCTTCTTAACCTTTCCAACAGCCTTGCTTACTTTTGATTTTGCTGATGCTGCTTCTTTCTTTTTATTATTATTAGTTTGTTTTTTCTTAGTATTTTGTGGTAAAACCTCATCTTCTTTCTTATTTTCTTTTATAATAGTACACATACGTCTACCAGTTGCTGTTAAAACACCTTGACTAATAAACATATCACGTATATCTTCATTCAGACGATCTAATTCAGTTTTATGCCGTTTATTATTTTTATGTGAATCAGCTTTTTGTTCTAATTCATTTTCTTTTATATCATCTTCAGTTGGTTTATCTTTTTTCTCAATATTAACCTCATCATCTTTTGCTTCATCATGTTTATTAATATTATTATCATCAATTTTAGTTTTATTATCATCTGTTTCTTCAACAATTTGCTTAATTTGTTGAAATTTCTTTTCATCTAAAACTTTCTCAAGCATTGTTAATACATTTGATTGATTAACAATTGTTGAATTAAATATATTAACTAAGAATTCTTCAAGCCATTCTTTAGTTAATTCTTCCTTTTTAGTTGTAATTGTTGATGTTGTTGTTGTTGTTGTTTCACAATTCTCCTTCTTAATATCTGCTAAATCAGACTTATTATCAGTATCTAATTTTACTGATTTAGCTGATCCTGGTTGATCTTCAGTTGTGCCAGGTGTTGTACTACTAATTGCATTTATTTGTGCATCATCTTTTATATCATTTTTAACATCATCCTTGCATTTATCATCATCATCATCATAAACATCACTCTTACGTTTTCTCGGTAAAATTATAGCTTCATCGTCAGTATCATCTATACGAATACAAACACTTTTACGACGTTTATTAACCTTTCGTGTCTTTGTTTTCATACTATTATCCATTTCTTCTTCCAATTCTGTTGCAATAGCTGCCGAAGCAGCACAGAAACTTTTACGCCTTTGCATTAACTTTCGCGATGTTACTGCTGCTGGTTGATCGGTATCAACAATTTTATTACTTATAACATCAGTATCATCAGCTAGTGTGGCCCTTGAACAAATAGTTTGCCGTCGATTTACTATTTTACGTGGTGGTGGTTTTGGATGATCGTCAATAGCACTAGCTGATTCCTCCTTTGTTACATCTGTTACCTCGGCACAAACACTCTTTCGGCGTTTTGATGGTGGTTTTACTGGTGAAACGGGAAGAGAATCAGGCAGTATAAACTCGGGCTCGTCTAGATCAATTATAGCAGAACTAATAACACTTTTGCGCCTTTTTGTTATTTTTGGTGGTTCTGATGGGCTTATTTCAAATTGTTTAACTGGTTTACTACGTCTTTTGCCAGTTATTATATTTTGTGCTGATAATTGACAACCATCACTTGTTGATGCTGGAAAATCAAACCAATGTCGAGATTTGTGTTGTTTCTGTGCGATTCCAATTTCTTGGTCATTTGTTTTACTTTCTAGTTCTTTTGAATCATCCGATTCTTTTGAATCTTGCTGTTTTGGTTCGTCTTCTTGCTGGTTTGATTCTTTGATTCTTGAATCTTGCTGTTTCAATTCTTCATTATTGTCTTCTTTTAAGTCAACAGCTGGTACCTCCTCGGTGGGTGTATACTTTTCATCAGTCAATTTTTTTGATCCAGTCGAGCTTTTTTCTTTCTTTTTTGATTTATTTTTACTCCTTTTAATAATATTAAACGGTTCAGTGTCATCTTCTTCAACATCATGAGTAACGGATGGCTCCGGTACAGCAGGAACCACTGGTGCTGCTGGAAGATCATCATCCCAATTCTCTTCTTCATCTGCCACGTTAGCCTTCACATTTTCAGTTCTTATACTATCAAAACTGGAAGTTGGTTTGTCTTTTTTCTTCTCCTTACTATCCGTTTTCTTATCTTTTGTCTTATCATGTTTCAAATTTTTCTCCTTATTCTTTGTAGAAATATCAGAAGCTTTCTTATCATTAGTCTCCTTACTGTGATCTTCATCCTTGGACTTATTCAACTTTGGTATTTTAAATCCAGTAACATGAACCTCTTTATTATAATCACCCTTTTTATACATAGCGTCTAAGCAACTTGGAGTTAAAGCTGCTTTTGCTGCTGTAGCCGTTGTTGGTGGAGGAGAGGTCGTTTTAGAATTTTCCGAAACCTCCGTAGAACTACTGCTACTATCATTATCAATCTTCTTTTTCTTCTTTTCAAGCCTAGCTTGTCGGTATTCACCGTAGGTTTTAGGTTCTGGCTTTGTCCTTTTTGATTCAATATACTTCATCCTTTCTACTTGATCATTTAAAACAGGATGGAACTTCTTATATCCAAGATCAACATTATCTTGCGGCTTTCTAGCTGGAGGAACAGGAAAATTTACAGCTGGTGGTTGATTCATTATTGCATTATTATTGTGATTAACAGTCAATGGATTTGGTGCTTGTTGGTTCGGATGTGGGAGATTATTATTGAAGAATTTAAAGTGATTGTTACCATGCCTGGGACCAGCGGATGACATTTGAGTCGACATTGTGGAAAATGCTGGTTCTGATTGTCTTCGAGGATCAGAAGGTTGATTAAAGGAATTATTAAAGTTATTAACATCAGTATTACGTCGTGGATCATTACCACCTCTTGGCTCAAAATCAATTTCAATATTTCTTCGATCTGTATTCATTCCAATATTTCGCCTTGGATCAATTGCCATTAAATCCATATTCCTTCGCAAATCTGGTTCAATATTACCACGTCGAGGATCTATATTCACATTACGTCTTGGATCAAACATAGAATTAATTGCATCACCTCCATGACGACCGTCAATATCCATAAATCTTCTAGGATCAGTATCGATTCCTCGTCGAATATCATCTATTCCGCGGCGTACATCAGCTTCCATGCCTCTGCGCATATCATTATCCATACCCCTCCTTGGATCATTATTATCTAAACCGCGTCTCATATCGCCTGCCATAAATGGATTGACATGATATTCCAGACTATTTCTACGTGGATCTTGTGGTATATTTGTTGGACTTATCATATTCATATCCATTCCACGTCTGGCATCTCCAGCAATAAATGGATTAACCATTCCTGCAGTCATATTAATATTGGGACCTGGTATTGGTGATACAGGAATTGGTTGACCATTATTCATATCCATTGGTGACGCATTATTCATCATATAATTCATTGGGCGACTTCTAATCCGAGGATCAGACATATTAATCCCAGGCAGAGCAGTTATAATCGGTCGATTAATTCTTGGATCTTGCGGCTTCTGCTTACTTGCTGCAAGTTTAGCATCAGACAATGGATCTGGTTCAGTGATTTTTGTATCAATACTTTTCCGAGGATGTGGATTATATTTAAAGGCTAATCGAACATTTGAATCTGATTTCGAAACTTCTGTTGAAGATGATGACGATGAAGTTTTAGGGTGTGCTACATTATGTGGTTTAGTTGAAGATGGTTTCGGATCATGTGGTATAGTGTTTCGACTTTTTGATTTAGGATTATTCATATCATTATGAAGTTTCTTCTTTACTGCTTCTAAGTCTGATGCTTTTTTCGATTTTTCACTCTTTTTCTGCCTTTCCTTTTCTTGATCAGATTCGCTCATTAAGTCATCAATATCATTAGCACTCAGCGGTGGACTTTTTAATACTTCAGCAATTGGCGAGGTTTGTGGCTTCAGTTTTTTCTTAGTATTATGAATTTTTAATGTAAAATTTTCATATGATCCAGGTCTTGTTACATCCAATTTAGAACCAAGCCTGCTAAATATTGTTGAAGAATCTTTACTCCCTGAATCAGGAGATATATGACGATCATTCTTGGATATAACATCCTTCGAATGTCCTTCTTTTGTTTTCACTGGATTAGTTTGCTTCGAAGATATATTACTGGGTTTTGTTGAAGGTATAAAAATCTCATCCCAATTTTCCTCATCATCAACAGGTTCTGAGGCTTTTTGCATACTTTTATCAAATAACTTTTGATCTATAAAAGATTTATTTCTATCTTTTACCTCATCAAAAGGCGATGAAGAATAATTTGATCTTGTTTTCTCTCGTACATCAGAAGAATATTCTGAACCAATTTGATTATTATCTCTTCTATCAAAAGAAGGAGAATAATTCCTTTCAAAAAGTTTACTAGAATCAGTAAATCTACTTGGATTACTCCAACGTGACGATGGCTTATCAGATCTATCATAATAACTAGAACTACTACCTTCAGAACGATATTTAGAACTAGTTGCCGGTGGTGACCGTCTTTTATACAAATCAGATCTTGAATCACGACTACTACTACCACTACTAGTAGTTGGACGATCGAATCTACTAAAACTTCGATTACGATCGACCTTATCGTTATTATCCCGTTTATCAAATGGTTTTGGTGAATCTTTACGTTCTGTTGGTATTAATATTGGCGAACGCGCAACAAAATTTTTATCAGATAATTGTGGACTAGCTGGTGCTGACACGTCAGGGCTATCAATCTTTTCAAATGCGCTTGTATCAACGATTTCCCCAGGTTTTGGAGTCTATAGATAATAAAAAAAAATAAAAAAAATCGAGTTTAACAAAAATTACAAAACAAAAAACTACGCGATTAAAACTTACTGGTTCAACTTTAAGTTGCAGTTTCTTTAAAATCCCTTCACACTTAAGTAGATTATTCAAATTCAGCCTATTTTTAAAATAAAATAATAATGTAAAAATAAAAATAAAAAGAACAATAGAAAATAATTACAAACCTTTTAGTTCTATTTGTTAATAGTGTGTGAAGTGCTTGCATTTTTTTAAGTTGTACATCCTTAGTTTTATCATTCTTATTTCTTATTTCATCCATTAAATTCACTAAGAATGGGATGTATTTTTTCATATCCTGAAGCTTTCGCTCATAGAGCAAACTCTCCATGTTGCCTGCCATTTTTCTGCTTGTTAAATATTTTTATAGCCTATTCAAAATAAATGAAAAGAATATTGTAAATTCTACATTGCACGATCTTACTATGTATTTTAAGACTTATAAGGTATTCTTCCTGGCTTATTAATGATTGATTTAACAAGAAGGAAGTCGATTAGAAGAACGTTCCATGTTAAACATTTCCGACTTAAAGTTTAATAGAAGGCTTAAATCTTAATATAAAGGTAGTATATGTAAGTGGACGATGTGCAGAATAAGGACAAGCACATCATTTTTTAAATATTATCGTTCATTTCAGTTACAATTTCGACACAGTATACAAAGAACACAATGCCTTGCGATTTTTCTCAGATATACAAGTTCTCTTTGTGTGGCGTTAAAGCCGGCTCTACACGATGCGGTGAACGTTTCATTCGAATGTTTGCTTCCAACGATTGAGTCAATACCGACAATAGCCCGAACGTGTCCAAATACGGACATTGGACGCCTAACATTGTACGCTCCTACTTCGAGCATCGACCACACGATGCGTCCTACCATCAAGCGTCCAACATTGGAGGGTGTTCATAGCATCGTGTAGAGCCGGCTTAAAAAACGTCACGACCATCACTTGAAACATATCTCATTTTGCAGAAAGCGTTTTTCAATAAAAAATAACTAATTAAAATGTCTCTTTAAATTTGAATCTTGTATAAAAATATAACATAAAGAAATGCCTTTGTAGCTGATGTTACTTTTATCCGCGAACTTTTCAACTAACCTACAAATCTTGTAGAAATAAATTTTTTTTATGTGGCAATTCTAAGCTCAGGAATCACCCTTTGTACTACCAGTCCGTTATGTCGTTTGTCACGTCATGGTGCAATGTCTAGCAGTAAGCTTAGTGCGGGGGGGGGGGGGTGTCGTCAAAGGTGGTGATGAACCCTGCGTTTGAACTCTTGAATGTTGTAGGACCTTGGGAATACTGACTGCGAGAGATTATTCCACAGTCGAGTTGTTCTCTTTAGAAACGAATTGCTAGATATATTGTTGAGTGCGCGAAAATACAGGCTGCGGGTGGTGGGAGTGAGACGAGTGGGATATAAGATTGCTGTGGAGGCAGGAGAGCGTTTATTTCGCTGGAACAGTCGCTATGAAAGTAGCGATAAAATTTTGTTAGTGCTGCTACATTCCTCGCTCAAGGGGTCGATGGTGGAGCAAACGGTGTCGTCATCTATTAATTTAAGAGCCCCAAATTGGCGAGTTGTATTCGAGAAGAGGCCGAATGTAAATAACACCACGGGCCGATGGCTTGAGGAGGAACTTGCACCTCTTACGAAGACAGTACTTGGTTTTGGTGTTTGGTGGTGGTGTTTTTCGAAACGATTCTTGTTCCCCCAATCTAGAATGAGTTTAATGTCGTTGTTTATTGAGTTGGACATTATTTCGCGATCATTAAGACAGGATATGGCACGTGCTGTCGAAGCCGTAAGAGTAACGCGGGGTACCGTTGCCAGCGAAGCTGAGAAGTGGGTTGAAGGGGATTGAAAGTAGGTTATTTATCAAGATAAGAAATAGAGCAGGTCATAAAATTGAGCCCTGGGGACCCCTGCAGAGATAGGGTGAGATTCAGATTTGACGCCATCGAATACTACTTTGATTGAACGTTCAGAAAGAAAACTCTATCCACTTCTGTAGAAGTGAGTCGATTCCAATAGCTTTGAGTTAAGCTAGCAGAGCTTAGTGCCAGATTTGACGCCATCCAATACTACTTTGATTGAACGTTCGGAAAGAAAACTCTCTATCCACTTCTGTAGAAGTGAGTCGATTCCAATAGCTTTGAGTTAAGCTAGCAGAGCTTAGTGCCAAACTCTATCGAAAGCCTTGGAGATATCTAGAGCAACCAGACTAGACACACCAAATCCAAATGTGACTTCGGCTGAGGTTTTGTAAGGCAAACTAAAAAATCGCCAGCGCCTTGAGGAGGTTGCAAATGGTCAAAAATTTCTGCTGTTGATTTTAATCTTAATTATCCCTTCTGATACTTCTCTCTTTTTTCTTCCAGAGATAAAAAACAACAACCCCACAGCTGTCAAAAAGTTGACTCGAAAATCCACTGAAAGAGTTGGTTCAAAAAATCTGCCCAGACCTTCGTCCTCTCTTACCCTCTTCTCCACAAACGACGTTTTCAGCGGATTTTTGTTGGTTGGCTGTGCCCGTGTGAAACTGACCAATGCAAAAGTTAGTCTACTATACTTTTAACTTTTTCTTCATTACTGGATTCGACATAGCACACACATGCACTCGTTAGTTAGATTTTTAGGTTAATTGTGAAAGCCGAAACACAAACACATGGTGTGCTCCAGCGCATGTGCCTCGCAAATTTTGTGGATGAAGGGAGAAGTGGAGATTATGAGACGTACCATCCCACTTCTCCCCTAATCGACTCACATATGCGCCTGAGCGCACCATCTAAAAAGGAACTATGTCTTGACCGATATTATTTTATCACGAATAACTTTCTTGTCTTTGCATGGAGATATCCGTGTGTGAGCCAACATTAGGGGTGGTATTACCTAATTTGTTTCAAATACTTTGGTTCGACTTAACATAAAGTCGTTTCAACTTTCACTTGGTATTATGTAATTTGAAACTAGTTACAAACATTGTTAATGATAAAGTATTTCTTAAATTTATTACAATTACTTACATTTTCACTTTGCTCATTCACCTCCTTGACTACAACTTGTTCACGACTACTTTGTGTTTCAACTAGAAAACTGAGTGTTTCAATGTTCCTAATTACCAATTTTTTTGAAACAGTTGTCAAAGTTTTTGAAACAAATTACATGATACCAATGGCACAAATTACACTATTCATCACTCATCAAAACGGTTTGTGTATGATGCGGGTATTACACTAAGCATTAATTTTTCTGCCTCTTTTTCGTGTAACGATTGTGATGCAGTTGAGCAATAAACGCGAATGAGAAAGGGAAGTTCTCATTGTTTTCGCAGACCCCGAGTTCGATGTTATATTTGTGTTAGTATAATAGACCGGGAGATGATGACAGAAGTTCAAGCACGATTTTCTCACTCATGCCTCTTGGAGAACCGAAAGTTACATCAGAGATAAGTAGAATCATCGCAAAATTGAGCGGTGCCCGTGGTGCCAACATTTTTTAAAGAAATTTTTATTTTGTCACAAATTTTTGCTTTCTTAAGCAATTTTCTCCCTTCTGCCAATATTATAAAACGATAGTTAAGCACCGACTTTATGATCGAATAGCTAGGCATAAGTGCAGCCAGGGTTCTAAGGGTTGATATGGTAGGGTGAAAGTGTAAAAAAAGTGGGTCATAGTAGGTAATTTTCTCACCGCTGCCAATGTTAAGTTTGAAATTATTCAACTTACACAGTCCATTAAAAATATTGGCATAAGGGCAGATAAGGGCTGAATGAATTTCGGTTCTGCAAAAGTTGATAAACATTTTTAGCTTGGTTCTGTGATTTTCTCACTTATGCCATTGAAACTATATAATATTTATGATAAATTGAACAGTTTTTTTGAATTGGCATAACGGTCGGGCGTATCTATACTGAAGGCATAAGTCATTAAGTTGTAGAAAATTCGTGGAAATAACGACAATTTTCTCACTTATGCCATTTTTCATTTGGGTAGAACAGGTTGTTTTAAACTAATAGTGAAAGAGGCATAAGCGCTACAAAAGGCTTATACGTTAATATCATTAATCAAGTATCAGCCAATGTAACGTCGGCTTTCGGGAGATTTATGATTGATTTAACAATTTTCTCACTTATGCTATTTTGCACGTGGGTAGAAACAAATGTTACAGGCCAATATTGAAAGAGACATAAGCGTCACAAAGGGCCTTATTATTAAAAATTATTTCAGAAGTTAAAGGATGTATACTGTATTTGTGTACAATTTTATTATTATAAAGACAGTTGAAATATTTGTAAAAATTGCAACCATCTTCTCACTTATTTTATGTAAAATACATAGAAAAAGTTAAAGTTACTGTCCTTCTCGTATTTTTAGGTCTACCGACACCTCTACTTCCTTGCGGATTCCATTCAAGTGCTTTTTTCGTTAAAGCATTATGTAGTAGGGTGTGCCCTACCCACGTGTATTTTCTTTTCTTTATCTGTTTGATAAATTAGTTCTTGTTTTGTCAAATCCCATAATTCTTAGTTTGATATTTGCCTGGGCCAGAAATATTATGTATTATTCCCTTATATTTATTATACATATATAAAGTTTTTTCACTATATATTTCTTCAATTTGAATTTCCTTCTCAAAAAAATGGAGAAAAGACTCTATGATGTCTTGCGCATTCGTGTGGACATTTGTACGCCTTATAATACGTTGGAACATGTACGGATGATGATTATGAAGATGACAATAATAATAATAATGATACTGATGATTATTAATATTTACCTTGTTTATAGCTATTCTAAAAATAATTCGAATTATCGATCATCCAAAAATTTGTGTCGTATAAACGGGATAATTCGAATTATGGCTTAAACCGAAACTTTTCGGCTTAAGCCATAAGAATGTAATTATGAGAATCTTCGATATTAAATTCCCGTTTATACATTAATTCGAAATTTTGGCGTAATCTTGAGTTAAATCGATTTAATTTTGCTGCTATAAACTTGGTAATTGAATTGTAATTTATAATATAATTTTTAAAACTTTTTCAATAATTTTCTACCGTAAAGCCCTTTGTGGCACTTATGCCTCTTTCAATATAGGTTTATAACATCTTTTTCTACCAACATGCAAAATGGCATAAGTGAGAAAATTGTCAATGTTTCCACAAATTTCCTACAACTATTCCGATACTTTAAAGTATAAAAGCCCACCCAGGCACTTATGCCATTCAAACTAATGAATTTTTTAATTATTTATATTATGTTGATTTTTGTTTCATTAATGGGAAAATCACAGAACCAAGCTAAAAATGTTTATCAACTTTTGCAGAACCAAAATTCATTCAGCCCTTATCTGCCCTTATGCCAATATTTTGAATGGACTGTGTAAGTTGAATAATTTCAAACTTAACATTGGCAGCGGTGAGAAAATTACCTACTATGACCCACTTTTTTTACACTTTCACCCTACCATATCAACCCTTAGAACCCTGGCTGCACTTATGCCTAGCTATTCGATCATAAAGTCGGTGCTTAACTATCGTTTTATAATATTGGCAGAAGGGAGAAAATTGTTTAAGAAAGCAAAAATTTGTGACAAAATAAAAATTTCTTTAAAAAATGTTGGCACCACGGGGACCGCTCAATTTTGCGATGATTCTACTTATCTCTGATGTAACTTTCGGTTCTCCAAGAGGCATGAGTGAGAAAATCGTGCTTGAACTTCTGTCATCATCTCCCGGTCTATAATGGATGGGTGAGTCTGACAAATTTTCTGAGGCAAAAATGAGGAGGCATCACGCATGACATAGGCTGCATTCGAAAATTCAGCCAGCTGTGCAGAATCGGCAGTAACGCAGTATCGGCTGCAGGGAATATATACCCGGCTGCAGCGGTTTGATTTTTTGAATAATATGCTGCCAATTCTGCGCAGCTGGCTGAATTTTCGAATGCAGCCATATACTTCCCTGCGACCCCTTGCCTAAAAACACCGGTTTGTGTATGCGGGTAATAACGCAGTGATGGATAGTGTAACTTGCACCAATGACTATGTAATTCGAAACAAATTAGGTAATGCCCCTCCAGAGCGCAGAAAGAAGCAAGCAGAAGCACATTGTGTATGTGGTAAGTTTTCACGCTAAAATTTTCTGAAGATATTACTCTTGCCCTTTCTATACCTCTCTCATAAAAAACCGGTTTGGTAACAGCTGGAACAACGCCTCTGTAGACCTAGATTAACTTGTAAAACCAGTTCTGCTGTTATTGAAGGAATACTAATGTAGATTGGGCCATCAATGTGTATCATTAACCCTATGAGTTTTTCTAAGCTTGTGTATTCTATGTTTGTGTATTGTGATCGACGGTGAGTCCAAAAAATTTAGTGACACACAAGTGAGGCAAAAATACACACTTCCCTGTGACCCTTTTTTAAAAAACCGGTTTATATAAGATGCAATAAACGAAGGCCCCTGTGCTGAAAGTCGAGTCGTGTTTCGTGACAAGTCGTTGAAGAAAGTGACGTTACAGTCGAATTACGACTTTCAGCACAGGGGCCTAGAGTGGAAATGCTAAGTTAAGCTTAGGCCCCTGTACTAAAAGTCGAGATTCGACTGAAACGTCACTTTCTTCAGCTCAAACGACTTGTCGTGTCGTGACGATTCGACTTTCAGCACAGGGGCCAAAATGATGGATTGGATAAATCGGTTTTATGGGCGAGAAACGAGAAAAGAAGGGGAAAGCAAGACGCACATGCCGAATCTTTAGGCCGGTTTTACACGACCGGACCCCGAACAGACAAAACCAACGAACAAACTGGGGTTTATGAGGAAGAGGGTGAGAGAGGACGATGGAAAACCGGCCCCTCTCTCACCCTCTTTCCCATAAACCCCAGTTTGTTCGTTCGCTTTGTCTGGTCGGTGTCGGGTGGTATAAAACCGGGCTTACCGAAAGAATTTTTTTTCCAAAATATCACTGGTTAAAAACTAACACATATGCACATTTCTTTCTCTCTCCTTCTCTATACACCTGAGAAAATGGCCGCGCTCTAACCCACATACAAAGTTATACCGAACAGAATTTCTATACCAAGGCGACCACCTCGTGTAGCTATAAATAACGAAAGGAAAATCTGCTTGCGACCGATTTCTTGAGTCTTCGTGTAGCACCTTCAATGTGACCAAAACAGGTTCTTCTTTGTTTTTATAAGCGATCGTCGCGCCTCTGCGGGATATCAGCAAACTAAATTTCTTGAAAGTGACATGTTTGGTTTTTAATTAATTGAATTAGCTTTTTGATCGTTATTCGATAAAAAATAGGTAGCAGGCTCGTAGAAAAAAATACATTGAAAAATATTAGCACATCTTTTTGATTGAAGATTAAAACTCAATTTAAACACATCCTTTTCTACGTGTTATTGAAGAAACTTCCATTCAAAGAAACGCCCATTTTTTTTATTACCATCCAAAAAGTCTACCATTTTAATTTGGTAGCTTGTAGCATTTTCTCTGCGTACACAAAAATGGCGTCGTTACACGTTCTTCAAATGAGTCCAACAACACCGTGGGTGTGGGGATTTCAATCATTTTGGATTTAAATAAAGAAATATATCTTGGCAATGAGGCCATTTTTCTCTAATTTTAAAATCTGTAGTGAAGTGTACCTTTCTGTCTGCTCTTCTATTGCAATTGTTGACATTGAAATATTTAATTTAATATTGATTTATTCAATGTTCTTAAAATACCCTTAAATTTTAAGGAATTAAACATGCTTCCCACCAATCATAATTTTTTTCTATAAGGACTCATGCCATTTTTGATTTTATATACATCTAAACATTCTTACGCTGGTATTTTTTTTTTTGGAATCCTCAGATTGCACTTTTCACGTACACAAAACTCTGGCTTAAATTCTTGATGATATAATTCCGTGCGACTCCATGCCGTGAAGTGGTAACCGAAACAAACAAATCCATTGTAAAAAAAAGCGAAGGTCTTCCACTAATATTGATCCCGAAGGAATGAAATCCACTTCTTCACTACAGAATTTTTTTTAGATTTGTCAGCCACTTCAAATTACAAAGGCTTCGAATAGCTCGCCTTAATTTAGTTAAGCCAGCAAAACTCCGAGCTCCTTATCAAGATTTTTTCTTTCATCAGCAGCCCCACACCACAAGCCTACCGCACTTGTACGCTTATTTCTAGGAAAACCACGATATTTCTACCACTTAAAATATAATATTTAATAAAACACACCTAAGACATTTATCAAGTCGTAATTATCATCAACGTAACCAGCTCATAACACAACAAAATAATTCATTTTTACAAATTCACACGGCAACTACACAAAATGTCTGCCTGCTCCATTGAAGTTTTTTTTCGCAGGTCAATTAATTCCGAATTTCACACAGTTCTCCCCAAAAAATTTACTAACAACACATCAATTAATAAATAAACTTTATTTTAACCGACAATTAAATACTTTTAATTAATTATTTAACTTGATATTCTTAAATTACAAACAGCTCGCATCGGACAGGAAAAAGTAGTTTTTTGTTAGTCGCGGCCATTGACAACTTCCAGTTGAGCACGAATTTCACTCTGCTTTGCTCTGGAGTCTCTCTGCTCTGAGATTTGTTTACAAATTTCTCCTACTGAAACTGGTTCCGTCGCCCGCCAACAGAAGCGTTGCCGGCAGTTTTAGTATAGAACTTCCAAATGAGAGAGCGATACTCGAAAGCGCCGGGCGATCAGTGTAGTTGACAGCTGCTTGGAGGTAGGCGAGACTCGCGAATTTTATTTTGTATGAAATTGTCATGAGGGCAGGTGTTAATTTATTTTTTTTGTAGTTTTGCAGGGAATTGTGTCAGTAATTATTAAAATTCGTGTACAAAGTTTAATTTTGAAAGCTTTGACAGTGTAATAAATATGCAAAAACACATGGTTTCATTTCGAGTAGTTTTTAGTGTGTGTCAAGTGATCTCGGGTGTGAAATACAATATTATCGAATAATATGGTTGTCACTGATGACGAGAAACGGCAAATTCACTGACAATTGTTCTCACTTGATGTTTCTAAGTGAGGTTTTTCTCATTTGATTTTAAAGGTGACATTTCTCACTATGGTGAAGTGACAATCATAATACGGGCCATTGTATAACATTGAACGCGATTAACTAGTTTTTTAAAGGATATACCAAAAAACTGAATTAATAAATAATTGAAAGAACACATACATATATAAAATTTCAGTGTTTATAGAAAAGCTTTTGAAAAGTTTACCCATGATACACGAGTCAATGCATTGATCAATTTCAACTGTCAATTGTACAGAAGCTCTCTGAGCCAAGAGCGAGGATTGGAGTGAAGTTTTTTTTAAGTCAGGTGTCACTCTTTGCACCATCAGTCCGTCATGTCGGTCACGTCATGGTCAGATGTTTGGTAGTAAGCTTAGCTCGAAGGATAGAGAAAGGATAAGACATGTTAAGGGGAGTCTGGGGGGTGCATGTGGAGATGGCGATGAACCTTGCGTTTGAAGTCTTGGATGTTGTATAAGTTCGGGAATAATGACTGTGGGAGGTTGTTCCACAGTCGAGTTGTTCTCGAAAACAACGAATTTCTCGACTGATGTGTGCGTGAAAATAAGGGCTGTAGACAGTGAGGATGAGCCGAAAGGGCTAGCTTGTTTTGCGGGAAAAACGTTGCAAACCCTGGCACCTTGAGTACCCTCCCCTGGCCCATAAATTGGCAATTGACTTAGGAACGAAAGCTCGTGTAACATCCGCCTTGTATCTTCAAAAGAGCATTTTGTTCGTTCTGAAGTAGAGGGTGCTCGTTTTAGGTCGATTTTGTTTGGCCGCCATTTTGGTTTGGCTGTCATTTGACAGTAGTGGATAGTAGTCGATAACAATTTAATATGGAACATTTAACGCCGCAACAACGGGGCTTAAGCCAAGTTGGGCCTATTGTGTACATGTACATGCTCTACTAATGTAGACCGTTCGCCCTCTGGATGAATGAAAGGAGGTCTTTAGTTGAAGAAGACCGGACCTGAGAGAGGCTCAGAAGCTCTCTGATAAACGTTCATCTTCTAAGCAAGATCAGAACCAGACATTCGCAGAGAACGGAGTCGGAGTAAGCAGAGCAAACTAGCCTTAAGTTAGATTAGGGGTAGACCTGTATCCAGTACGTCCAAATGTCCAATCAGGAGGCTGATAAGTGCTCTGACCGAGTCGGGAAATCTTATTTGTCTTCCAAAACGTAACTGCCTAGTGTGTGCTGCCTGGCTTTGGCTCGAGCCGGGCAGTTACACAAGAAGTGAACGAGTGTTCCTCTCTCGCTCGTCTCGCCGTAGTTAGGCAAACAGAACGGTTGTGCGGGAAACTTAGCTTGACAGCGTGGTCTTCCATGGGCCCATGTCCCATAATGATTGCCGTAATTCTGGCAATACCGCTTTGGAGTCTCTTTAAGAGGCCAATTCTTCTTTGTTTGTTGCAACGTTATGTTATCTACAGAAATGAACATGAGCTCACGATAGTAAAGACAAGGTCTGGAATGTGCTTATCTTGTGTTGTCGAAAGCGCAAGAGTAACGCCGAATATCGCAAACAACGAACTTGTAAAGTGGGTTTGATTTAAAAAGATTAGGAAAAGACCGTGTGGTAAAATTGACTCAAATGAACGTCGGCAGTTTCATTGTGGGGTCTAGATTGAACGCTATTCAATACTACATTGATTGAACGGCCAGAAAGAAAACGCTATCCAAAATTTTAGAACTGAGTCGATTAGTCTCTTATTCCAGTCGCTTATACGTTTAGCTAGTTCTCTCCAGTTTGTTATACAAATTTTTCACATTTTTTTCTAGTACGCCTTCCATCCACCTCTGGTCTACCATTGAATACCCCCGCCAGCATTCTTTCCTCCGAAGCTCGTATAACGCGTCAGAGCCATCGTAGTTTGCTCAATTTTATGTTTGTAACTATATTTCGTCATACGGTTCTTCAAGCTCCGATTCTAATGCGCCATTGGTTAACTCTTATAGGCCCAACTATTAGAATTATCCTTTCGAAGGTTTTGAACTATGAATGTCGTCTTTTACCATATTTTCTGCGGTAAGCATTGCCATTTAATATATAACTTACTTACTTAATCCCTTTTAATCCCTCATGGGACATAGGGCGGAAACAGTTGCCCTCCAGCGGACTCTGTCTTACGCGACAGCTCTCAGCTCTGACCAGGATCTCCCAGTTCTTGCGGCGTCTGCTAAAAGGGTTCCCCCCTACGTTGTTCTAGGTCTAGGAATCGAAGGGTTCCTGTCAAGGGCTTGATGGGCTAGATTCTCGTTTTCGCGTCGCAAGGTGTGGCCAATCCAATGGCATTTCCTTCGCCCGATTTGGTCGTCTATGCTTTCTTGGCCGACACGGCGCCATAGCTCTCCATTTGAAATTCTATCTTGCCAGCGAATTTTTAGGATACAACGTAGGCATCTGTTGATGAAAACTTGTAGGCTCCCTGTGATGAATTGGGTGACTTTCCATGTTTCGCAACTATACAAAAGAACTGCCTTAACGTTGGAGTTGAAGAACCGCAATTTGGTGTTGGTTGAGATCTCCGTTGATCTCCATATGTGAGACAGGCATGCATATGCGCTTCTAGCTTTATTTATTCTGAACTGACGTCTTTTTCTGCACCGCCATTTTCGGTAATAATACTACCGAGGTAACAGAATTTATCTACCAATTCCACGTCACGGTTATTTAGCGCTGTCCGTTCAAGGGTGTTTGCAAATATATATAAAGTTGTCAAAAATTTTCATTCTATGACCGTCAAGGCTGATGCATCGTCCTAATCGCTGTTCTTCTACGTTGACTACGTTATTTGCTCATTATGAAAATCTGGTCTGTTGTCAATCTGTTCTTTCTAAATCCTGCTTGGTAACCTTCTATTTTGTCTTCGATTCTTCTATGGTTCCTTACCCGGTAATACGGCTTTCATGTTCGTCCTACGACTCCTTTATCATTCCATCTTAGTTCTTGTAGTTGCGTTCATTCGGAGTAGTTTTTGCCACACAGGAAGCGACAGAGTTTGTGTTAACACTGCGTAAACACAAATCCCAGTCAATGTAATTAGTCATTTTTTATTTTCGTCTTTCATACATGTGAAGCGTATCTACAGCGTGAAGTAAAGACCAATGCAATAACACTATATACAGAAGTTCGGGCGTCATGCGATCCATTTCATATTAGGCCCACATGCTATATTTTTGTAGATCCCTTAAGAAATTGATCCGAACCATTCGATCCCGATTGTGTCGAACATAATTTGACGAAAGAGTTAAAGTAACTCAAACACCGCCATCGGCAAATTTGTAGGGTGCTTATTAGAGGACTGATAGAAGATTTTTTTATAAAGATCAGAAATAGGGTAATTGATTACGACGGAAGACCGGCAGAGGTAGTGATTGTAAAAGAACTGCCAACACGCGGTTTTTATTCCACCGGCCATCATCCAATATTACCGCGATATCACGTTGACTTCGCTGACGAACATGAGATGAGTTCCTCCAAGCCCTCGTAAGTACAGGCCTGGAAGCAGACTTTTTGGTTGTGTCTGTGCGAGGCCAAAATCGTCTGACAGTTGTGGAATTAACATGGCCGAAGCCGTACGAAGCAATTTTTTAACTTTGGTTTTGGAATAAAAAGTGGTAAAATATTGTATTTTATCACTTTTGAGTGCACACGGATTATCAGTGATAAGTTATTTAGTGATCTGAGTCCATAAATTAAAAAAAAATTAGTGGTTAAGTGTATTTTAAGAGTGTTAATTGATTAGGTGACCATTTTTGTTTACAATCGCGGTGGTTTTTTCGTGTTAATTTAGGGAAAAAGTGTTGAATTTGTGTAGTAATGGAATTAAAAGTGAATTTAAAGTAGTTAAAAATTATTATAGAAGAGTTATTAAAAACATAAGTGCAAGTACTACCACACAACATGAATAACAATAACTTTTTCACCTTTCCTTCACATTTTTCTGCACTTATGTTTTTAATAACTATTCTATAATAATCTTTAATCACTTAAAAAGCACTTTTTATTGTATTACTACACAAATTCAACATTTTTTCCCTAAATTAACACGAAAAACCCACCGCGAATGTAAGCAAAAATGGTCACCTAATCAATCAACACTCTTAAAATACACTTAACCACTCACTTCATTTTAATTTTTTTTATTAAATCACTAAAGCACTAATCACTGATAATCCATGTGCACCAAAAAGTGATAATATACAATATTTTACCACTTTTTAGTGCAAAAACAAACTCAAAAAATTGCTTCGTATGGCTTCGGCTATGTTAATTCCACAACTGTCAGAATATTTTTGGCCTGTTTTCAGCTATGTTAGTATTAGTTGGCCTGGCTGCTTCCAGGCCTGTACTTACGAGGGCCTTGGTTCCTCGCTTATGCTTACAGGTAATGGTAAGAGAAAGGACAGGGAATTGTTGTAAAGAAGGAAGACAAGAAAGAATGAATGTTAAGGAGTTAAATCTAGTTAGGAAAAGTGGAAAGATGAAAGACCATGCCGCGGACTGGATTCGAACCACGAACCTCTGCAGTGGCAGTCGAGTGCTCTTACCCCTAGGCTACCGAGGCTGGCAGGAGCACGGTGCACTATTTCAGTTATATGAGTTATCGGATCATATTTTTTGGAAGATATAAATTTTCGGTTATAAAGGAACAATAATGATATATGATTGAAAATTGCCAAAGAATCTCTCGCGAGGTAAGAGAGGCACCCTTTAAAGACTACCACGCCAAGATGTAAAGTCATCGTGTCGCGGCGACATGACAGTGGGTAATTCAGGATGGACCTTCATTTTTCCACCATACTCATGGGATTTTTAGGTACCAAATGCACTGTATTCATCGGTTCCGAACTGGTTATTGGAGCACCTACTAGTTTGGCGAAAAGGGCCCTTACCGGTCGAACTCTTAGCGTTTCCTTCGTGGCTAAGGTCATGAGGACACTTGTTAGCTTGCTGTCACAGCACGCCACTAGGCAGACTCTTGAACATGTTCAAGCAGTCTGACCTGAAATATGAGTATAGGAGTGTAGTAAAAGTGGAACTTTTGGAACCAATACCTCACCAAAGAAGAAGAAATAATACTGATAAATATCAGTATCAGGTCATGGAATTGTCAGTAGTTCCTTATGAGATGGTCATATATGACCCTTTTCACAAAGAATTTTAGACATTTAGCAAATGCCTCCCCATTTTTTTATAAAGCACTTTAAAAAAAATTATAGCTTTTCAGCACTAAGCAGTTAAATCGTAGTAAAATCATTTGCAAATAAACGAGATGGTCATGAAATTAGTTTTTAAGGAAATCTTGTATCTTTACCTGGTTTAAAATCACTTCTGCGAGTAGGTTCGTAAAAAAAAGTTTAACAATTATAATAAATTACGTGTGCGCTTATTTCCTTTTTCAAATGTTTAAAGCAAATGTCCCGTCAAGGCATATTAATTTTTAGAAATATTTTGACAGTTCTCAATTACATTTTCATATCGCGCCAACTCAGGTAAGATTTTTTGTTTGGCATATTTAGTTTTAATAGGCGCGAAAAGGAGGAGTGCACTCTGCACTCTATCCTTTGAACTACCATTTCGTCTTAGTGACGGTGCAATATTTAGTAGTACCTTCGTTCGAAGGAAGGTAAAAAGCAGAATAGATTAATAAAAGTCTGAAGCCCTTGCGTTTGAATTACTGAATGTTGTAGGAGTTGACACCAAATAGAAGAAATTTGTACGAAGCCCACAATAACAAAAATTAAAACAAAAAATTTTTGTAACGGGGCTTCGATTTCCCCAATGTCGACATCCTCAATAGCAGCTGACTGAGCCAGAGACAAGGAGGAGTATCGTCCGCAGGATAAAGACCCGACCTAAGCGGAAATTCGTAACGTATTGTTAACCGGTTAGGCGTGCGAGATGACATATTATAGTACTCTGTATATTGCTTGCTGTCTTAAATTTAATTCAATTCTAGATATTCCACTAGCTTTATATTATTTATTCTCTCTATGGTCTTAAAAAGGAGATTAGTAATTGCGACACAGTGGTTAAGGACCATAGTGAGTATATTTGGAAAACCAGTAGATATGTAACGTCAAGCTCTTTGAGACGCTCTTACATGTCGTCCTGAGGAAAACTGCTTGCTTTGGATGGGTGGTCCTGGGGTACCATTGGTCTTTGTTGGTATTTTCTTCGTATTTTGTCCGCCTCCCCCATAACAAAATAAAAGGGATTATTGATGTAGCGAAATTCTTCTTGATGAAAATTACAACTGAAGATACTAACTCTCGTCATTGAAAGATGATTCGACTTTCTTGATGGTTCACTTACAGCAATTTCTCAACTTGATCTTCTCACGCTTTACACATATCTAGGATTTTTAGATTTGGTAGAATGAGAAATAAATAAAAACATCCCGCGGGCATCTCTCTGTTGATACAGAGAGTAGCAGAGTTGGCGTTTTTACTGCGAAAACACATATCCCAGTCCCAACCAGTTGATTTTCCCATAATGCCAGACAGTTCTTTTGGCTTAGGATTTATAGATTTGGTAGAATGAGGAATAAACAAACACATTCCTGCAGGCTTCTCTCTGTTCATACAGAGAGCAGTAGAGTTAGCGTTCTTTCTGCGAAAACACATATCCCAGTCATTGGCTTGGAAGAAGCGAATAAGTCCCAACCAGTTGTTTTTGCCATAATGCCAGGAAGTACTTTTGTTTAGACTTCTGCAATATAACATATGAAGGTAAAATTACGCCAAGATCCCAGCATGGTACTTTGCGATCGTACTTGTCGTCAATTTGTTGCTGGATATCTGTTTTTTGCTTACAACCCATGCAATTTTTTTATATGGTAAAATCTTCAGTCTTTCATGTCGTTCAAGTCATGGTGCAAGTGCAATATCTAGTAGTAAGCTTGATTTGAAGGATAGAAGAGAATAGAATCGATTAAGTGTCTGGGGATGCTGTAGTAGATGTTGAGTTAACTGTGACGGTAACATAACCATCGGAGCTAACGGGAAATCGTCTTCTTGTAGTGTTATACTGGGAGTCATTTATCGTGCGTTCTGTCTGTCAGCGAATCTAAATTGTACTAGTGTTATGGTAATCTTAGCTAAATTTTCACTTCACTCGCGCACGAAAATTAATAAATGATGTAAGATGGAAAATGACGTCTGGCCGCACCTCGCATAGTTCCTCTCAGTGAAGCAAATTTCGATCATACATTGCATTTTGAGTACGTTACTAAGTACTTTGCTAGGCATACCTATTGCTACTTGAATTGACATTCGCATATTAATACGGCATACCATATTTTTCATGGTTTTTCTCATTGAGGTTTTTGTTAATAAAATGCTGAAATTATTCTTAAATAAATGGGAAAACATATTCAGGAGCGAAGAGACGCACAAAGAAAGTTGTTATGCTAAAGTCTTAACTGTTTAAGAAAACAAGTTTTTTTTCATTATCTAAGGTTGCCACGTTCCTAAACTTTCAAACCCATCCCAGTAAGTCGCATCAGTAGGTACTACGCAACGAGATACGTTCAGATAGTATCATCGTTTTAAGCAGGCCTAATACGTGTGGTATGTTCGATGCATGGTACGATCGGTCATTTTTTATCTTAGTACACAGCAAAGTAACATCACATTAGGTACTAGTTCTTCAACTTATCATCAGCGTATTTTTGAAACAATTTACTTTGGAAATAATTTAAAAATCTACTAATTTTGCTTGTCTAATTAAAATTAATTGTTAATAGATTTTTGTAATTACACTCTAAAATTTAATTGATAAATAACAAACCCAAATATAGTTTCTTTATCACTCTAAACGCTTGAACAGTCCGAAAATATCAGCTAAAATATCTTCACATTACTTACGATCAAAATAATCATTAAATTAAATGCGAACTCGCCTTATATCATTTCACTATGGCATATAAGATTTTGCTATGAAGCAAAACTGATGACACATGTCAAATGAGTCCAAAATGTCACTAACTTCACACCTATTCATAATCCTACTAGAATTTCTCGAAACTAAACAAGAACTTATCTATGTATTGCCTACATACATACATATATATAAATATCAGTTTTGGTTCAACATTTGCAGTAAATAAATCATTATTCTTTTTATCATATTAATTAAATTTTATCACTTTTTCATTTCATTAAACAATATTCTTTCACTTGTTCTATAATTATAAAAAGTGCCCAGCCGATTTCAATATGGTCTCATCTGTCAAACTGACAGCTTACTTAGAATCTGTCATTTACTTACTTGGTAAATGTCATAAATTTAATCTTTTCTAAATACTATTATTTTTTAATTCTTGCATTTTTCTATACAAGATCAATTTGCCAAATAAGCACAATTTTCAAATGAAGCAAAAATCTATTGCTTCTGTCAAACTGACATTTATGTATTATATTGCTCACCCCCGATCGATTTTCAGCATTTTTTTACAACCGCACTGGCAAACATGTCCGCCATTTCACAAATAATAAAAATTCCACTTTAGCCAAGCCTCTTCATATTTCTAGGCCCGCACAATGCAGTCACGTAGGCACCAAATCGATTCGCCCAAGCGGAAAGAAAGAGACGACCCATATACATTCCCTCCCTTTCTGTTATATAAAGCAGCGCCCAAGTTCCAAGAAAAAAAAATTGAAAATTACGGGGCTCCACGTACGCACTTTCATCGCGTGAAAAATGAAATAATTACATTTGAGATTATCTCTGCCAAGAAAACTACTGCAGTTCTACCTTAATTCTAACGAAAAATCACAAATTCCTACATCTAACTGTACCTTAACATAATTATAGCATCGATAAAATAATTACAAAGCTTAGAAAAGAACTTTTTCATGTTGAATAGTTTCACACCTCCAAAATGGACTCCTAACAAATTCACGACATACGGGAATGGCTGCTGCCTGTGCACAAAGGTTTATTTCTCACATTATTATTTTTCCACTATATTTAAATCGATATCGTGTAGAACTTTTGCGATTGAGTAGTTTTTTAAAGAGTTTTTCACTATTTTCATGAATGCTATCAATTTATTTCCAGGTGAAAGAACTCACAGAAAGTTTTTCTTCTTGCACTTCTCGTATGAAAGACGGTGTGTTCCGAGTTACAGAATTGATTGCATGAAAATGAACGAGAAGTGAGCGGAGAGCAAGCAGCCCCCGAAAGTTGGTTGCCCTTTCCTTTCCCCCATTAGTTCTGAACACGAGCAGCAGATGTCTTCGCAGTGCTTTTAGTACAAGAACAAGACTCGAATGAGCGTAAAAAAATATTTAAGGCAAAACGGAGAGAGGATTTCACAGTGCGAATCAGTCGTTGTTGAGGTTTCACGAAGCGAAGGTCTGCAAGCCGGAGGCCGGTTGTATTCGCCTGGGATTTATCGGGTAAGGACGCCATTTTGTTTAACTAATTCTCTTTTGACAAACGTGCATTTTGCCGCTTAAAGATCGCGTCTGCTGATATCTCCACTGATCTTAATAACCCTTACGTTTTTTTTCTAAATGACGTCTTAAACCCGTAGACAGCAGATAAAACGGGACTTTTTATAGAACTCAAAATTTGCGGCGATCGATAGCTGTGAATTTAACTACGAAGAAGCTTTTTGTCGAGAGCTTTGACACTCCGTCCCTAGTCTAGTTTTCAGGCTGCATTTATAAATTTAATTCACAGTTTTGTGACGATTCATTTCCGCTTCGCTTTTTTTTCTAATTAAATATTTTCGTCTTGGGCGGGGGTTAACATAGGCATGAGGGGAATAGATACGTCGAAATCCACACGAAAAAGTCTCGTGAGGTAAATTAGAGATAAGAGTTTGGGAATATTTTTATCGGTGGTTTTATTTAATTTTTTTCATGATAAATCAGCGATAGCGGTTTCGAGTTTTTTTTTTCTAGATATTGGGGCTTTGCTTTTCTTATTGTCTTTTCAATAACAAGTGTGCGGTATTTTATTTATACGATTGTACATTTTTTTCGCAATAGATTTTTTTGTTAAATGTTTCTGTGGTTTTCTATAAAAAGAAATCGGCAGATGCACGAGTATTATTTATTCTGTAATCAAGAAAAGCTTTTTACTTTGATTTAATTGTTGAACAAAGTTTTTTTTGGAGAAAGTGGGAAAGATAACTGTTACGTATGTATAGTATGATTTTTTAAAATGAGGACTACTTGTTATATGTAGAGAAAAACTCGGTGGTTTCTCTAAATGCCTTTTTCGGAGCCTCAAGTATTTCACGAACGAGGGTATTGCAAGTTTAGAGTGAATGATTTTTTGTTCAGTGTAGAAAGCTCAAAGTACAGGCCCAATGAAAGCTAGGATTGTGCTGTACATACTTATTTTTCTCGGTAGCTTGCTTACGTAAGTTGTGTTGTATGTAGTTTTCAACAAGCCAAAATAATTTAAAAAAAAGCTTCCCTTCAAAACTAACTGAAAAATTAGTTTAACTGATGCCTCATACTGCTTGCGGTTTTATGTGCTTCTTACGGCGGGTGCGTAACATTTCGGAATGTAATGAACATTCGTTTTAAATTTATTACGTCCATTTAGGTTGGTGGTGGTGGTTCTCATTTGTGTTTCCTTATGGCAGTACCCCCAATAAGACAAGAAAACAGCGAAGTACAGCAAGATTAGCTTCAATTTAGATTTTTTTTCCAAGCCTCATGATACACGAGTCAATAGGTGTGTTCGATGACTGCTTAAGAAGTTCAGAGCAGAGCGGAGCAACTCGTTTTGGAGCAGCTGTCAAATTGATGTCAGAGCAGAAAAAAACAGGAAATAGCGACAATCTCAAAGAACACTTTTCTTCTCAACTTTGCTTTAAATTCTGTTTTTAGAGGTTATATACGAATGTCAATTTTAGAAGAAGAAATATATGCCAATAAAAACAATTAGTGTTATTTGTAATGTAATGTTATTTTTTTAAAAATTAATGTTTATTTTTTATTATTTCCAAGTATTTTCCGAATAAATCATTTATAAATCAATTTTCCGATTTTTACTGTTTTCGATTTGACAACTGTCAAAAGAAGAAGAAGAATTTTTCTTGCTCTGCTTGCTCCTAAAAATTTGGTGGAGTAGAAAAAGTGAGAGTTCTCAACCCAGAGGAGGCTCAAAGAACACATGGCAAGGCAATTGAGAGCAGAAAAGAGCTGTCAAAAAGTCTCAATGAACGCAAATTGCTGATTTTTTTCTGCTCCAGATTGAGTCATCGAATGCAGCCATCGAACACACCTAATGCATTGATTTATTCAAACTGTCAATTGTCAGTTTATAAATCAGGGGAGGGGGTTTAATCGCTCAAAACTTTACTATGATCTGTCCCTTCGTCTCTCAACTGGCATATGACAGTTCGATTTGAGTCAATATTTAAACGGGGAAGTGTGCGTTTTGCTTATTTAAGTAAAATTAGTTGGAGAAATATAAATATAATTATTTAGTTATTTTTTATGATTGAAGGAATATAACCAATTTAATTTTTATTTTTCAGTGATGTTCGTTAAAGTTTTAATGGAGCTTTTGTTTGCTGTGCTCACCAGTCTTGCTGCAATATGTCAAAATCAGTGAAGTAAGCAACCGCATTGGGGCGAACTTAAAGCTGGAATTATAATAGACGTTAAAATTCAAACAACTTTTACTGCGATTACAAGAGCTTACAAATACGTTTTACGTTCTATTATGGTCGATTGTACTTCAAGATTTACGGTGACAGTGGTATAACAAATATGTACGTGTGTGTTCGTTAAATAGGCACGTCGATCAGCCTGGCCTGCATCCTTTTCAACCTGGCGTTGGAGAAAATGATCCGAGATTCGTGAGTTACAGCAAGAGGCACAATCCTCCACAAGTTCACCCAATTACTGGCTTATGTAGCAGACATTGACAATGGTAAAATATCAAGAACTGTACGGGACGCTTTCACCCAGATGGAGCGGGCGCACGGAAGCATCAATCAATGAAAACAAAACAAAATACAGTGACCTCGTCTGCATGAACAGCTAACATTGGTCCCACAGTCAAGGTAGAGGAATACGAGTTTGAAGTAGTGAAATAATTGACCTATCTTGGGCTGCCAAGGCTATTCAAATCCAAGCATCTAACCGTAACATCCAAACTGGTGCTGTATAACACGATGGTCTTACCGGTACTCACATATGCATCCTCTTAGCCATGTTCGAGACGAAAGTCCTTCAGAGAATTGTTGGTCCTTTATGTGAAAGAAGATGATCCTGGAGACTACAACGACAAGGTCGGCGAGCGTTGTCGTTTCATAGATGTGATGAAAATAAAGCTCGGTAGGGTCCGATGGGCAGGACATATAGCTCGTATAAGTGTAGAGGAACCTGTTCAGAAAATTCTTTGCGGTAACATCTGTGGGGTGCGACATCGAGGGAGATCCATCCTCCGCTGAAGGATGGCGTAGGCCAGAACGCTCAGGACTTAGGGATGCCAAACTGGATGACTTCGGCTCAGAATCCGGACCTGTGGAGAGAACAATAGAGCGGTAAAAGTAAGTATCAATGAAGGAAAATCGTCGTATCTCAATTTTTTTTCGTTTCAACTACTTTTTACATAATTAGTCGATGCCACTTGGTCTCATCTTGTCAAACAATACTGGCGGTTGTTCTTTTGCTGATATCCACGACATTTTCATAAGCAATCTAGACGTCATGAATATGTTACAGCGCCAATCTACAGTTGTAAAAATACCAGCGCAAATTACAACCTATAGTTATAAAAAGAACATTTTGTTAAAAAGCAGTTTTTCAAGAAGTAATTTTAACATTGTTTTGTTTTACAGATCATTAGTAGAAGGAAACCTTCATCTTCATTTTTTTATTGTGTTTAGCCAGCAAGCGTCATCGCAGCGCTGGGCAAAAGCTTCTATTGGAAACGACATGAGTGAGATAGGTATAGGCAAAAGTTTTGAGTGCGAGTGGGAGAGGTATATACAAAAGTCAACTATTGTCGGACTCTGCGTATAGTAGAAAATCAGTGTCGAGACAATGGAACAAGCGATACTAAAGCTATCATCTGTAAAAAAAAAAACTTGTGGGTATATGCTGCTTGATTTCAGTGGTCGAGTGGGAGCTAGCTTATTATATTATAGAATAAGACTGAAGGGATATGAAAGTCGAATTTCTGTGAAAAATGAAGGAATCATAATTACGGTCATGTCGAATTAGGATTCGATCATGGCATTTGAGTTAGTACTATTATAGTATTGAAGCTGGTTAGTATACTCAAATGGCAGAGGGTATGGGAATTGGTGCGCAAACTTTTCTAGTACTATTCTCATGGTGCGGAATTGTATGGCATGGAATTGGAATAGATGATCTCGCGAATGCCAGATTCCTATGTCAGATGAAGACTTACAGGGGAGTTTTTATTTAATCATACTTTGGTTTGCAAGTATAGGCACGAGACGACCACCCGGGCGACAAAAGGGCATAACTCTGGAGCTGAAAATAGTGAGCGTGTCTTTTTTCCACGATCGGTGGATTTGTGGTAGAAGTTTATTTTTGCTCAAGCGATATGCTGGCGAAGGAAAATGTGTCCCCAGACCGACAAGTTATATACAAACGTTCCTACGCATAGGTCTACGACTGGTTACTCCGCCTCTCATCTCCAGAAAAAGAATAATTGAGTTTTGCATTGGAATTGAAATTTAATATGCCTGCACCATCGATATTTTAAATCATGAAACTCAATCGTTACATTCGAGTTCGATAAAATGTATGCTAAACGCGTTTAATCTAAATCAATGAACTTCAAGGTGGCCAACTCGTTCCATTATTTGATAGATTTGATCATCGATTGAACGTTATGACAATTTATTTCTGGACATTGAATGTGGTGCAATACCTCTCAATTGAGGAGGACTACATACACGTAAGAAACTAGCTTTAGTTTGTTCCTGTTTTTTGGTTATATGAGGCCTGGTCTGTATTAGAGTATGGAATAGCGTGCGCAGATTAATTTAATCATGCAGAATTAAATTGTTTGTGTTAAAATCGAGCCGAACACCTTCTCCTGCCATGAGGGTATATTTGTGAGTAATGTTAAAAGATAGTTTTTTTTGTTTTTAATAAATTTTAATATTACATATCTAAGTACAATGTGCTCTTTACAATTTGACTTTCTATCTTTTATTTTTCCGTTTGTACTCTAAAACGCTACAAAACACATAATACAAAAAAATTACAAAATATAGAAAAAAATTAGCAACTTAAAGAACTAAAGTCTTAACCAATAAAAGCACACGCTTCAACAAATAACAACAAAAATATTTTATAAATTACACGATTAGGAATTAATAAACTGAAAATTGAAAGTGGAAACGATTTTATATATAAAATAATGATGGGGTGGGGAACATGAAAATGGTTTAAAAGGGATGCGGTTAAACTATACAAATGGAAATAAATCACAGTCTGCTACTCTCTACTGGCCTACTGATTGTGGGTGGATTTGGTTTCGCATAGCCGTTAATTGTCGCCAAATGCGGAACACCAGTCTCATCAGCAAATACAGTATTATCATGACCATAGTCACGTGATGAATATCCATTCAATGATGTGTGGCTTGGCATCTCATTTGTTGTGGTTATGGTTTTCTCTGGCTGAGGTTTTGGTTTGCCTTCCATTAAGAATATTGTGATGAAGAATAAAATTGAACCTGAAATTGTAAATTTTATTAGTATTTTATGTATTTGATTTTCTAAACAAAAATTTCTTACTTATTCCATAGAAACCAGCATAGAACACCATAATGGATCCTCTGTATCCAATTGATTTTGCCAAAGGATCTACCAAAATTGGTAAATTTCCTCCGATATTGTTCATAACGAATAAGAAGACTCCAATTGTTGTTGAACGGACTTGAAGTGGTACAATTTCTACAACAATAGCAAAAACAATTCCGAACCACATTTCAGCAAAGAAGTAACTCATACCAAGAGTGATCATTGCCCATAATGGATCAAAGTAAACCGAACCAAAAGCTGGCAGAGTAGCAATCAATTGACTTAAGGCAAGTACAGCTGCTCGTGATCTTACACCCATTTTTGCGACAATTTTATCTGAGACAACGCCTCCAACAACAACACCAATACTACCAATACCAATAGTAACAGCGAACAACCACCAACCCAAATCAACATCGGGAAAGTAAATATTGTAGTATAGATCAGCATTGTAGGCGAATGTCATGCCACCGCAGTGACGAATTGAAGCGGCAATCATTAAAAGTATCATTCTTGGCTGGAAGATCACTTTCCAGATTGAGATTTTCTCCTTTTCTTTGCCATCATTTTGTTCACCAATCACTTGACGTTCTGGTTCTTTTAGTGTGGTGCCAGTAAGAACTGCCATTAGAATGCCCAAAATTCCGGTTCCATAGTAGCAAACACGCCATCCCAAGTTCCATAAGTTCGCTTTGGTGATGTATCGGCCTACTGGAAAAGCAATGCCGTAACCTCCATAGATTCCCCAGTTGAAGATTGCCATTACAAGGGCACGTTTGCTTTCGGGGAATATGTCGGACATGATGCCAGTGGCAAGGGGATTGCAGCCGGACTCTCTGAAATTGAAAGAAGATTAGTTTGATGTTATGAAAAATGGAGCAACACTCCTTCGTATCCTGATCAAGTTACAAGCGTCTAACGAAGTCGACTAATGCAGTTTGGTAAAGTATAAAAACTTGTTTTTTCTACTAATTTAAAATTGAGCCTTTCTATTTAGAACATATGACTACTTAGAATCATCTAGAACGCCTGGATTTTTAGTGGGACCAACTCGACAGCCGTGGTATGAAATTAGGCGCTAAACATATAGGACTACAAATAAATACGAACAAGAGCAAGATTCTAATTCAGTCTAGGGTGGAAAGAAGAAGAAAAAACCACGAATATAACTTCGAACGGGTAAACCAATTTAACTACCTAGGGTCCACAGTCAGCGAAGACAACGATGAAACGATAGACGTGCAAAGAAGAATAAACGCCGCAAATAGAACATACTTCTCACTACTGCCAGTAATGAAATCCAGAGACATCTACAGAAAAACCAAAATTAGAATCTACAAAACGATCATACGTAAAGTAGCTACGTGTGTGAAGCATGGAGTATCTCCCAAAAATCCGGAGACAAGATGGATTTTTTTTGAGAGGAAGGTTCTCCGAAGGATATAGGGCCCAATCAATGAAGACAATGCATGGGGAATACGCTACCATCGTGAATTGAATTGACTTATACCAAGAGTGTAGACTTTCAACACATGCCAGGCTAGTGCGTTTACTTTGGGCCGGTCTTGTTCAAAGAATGGACGACTCAAAGATACCAAAAAAGCCCTTTGAATGGTAGTATAAAGGGGACACCAAAGCTTAGACTCTTTCACATAAAAAAAATTCTACTACCGGGTCATCGCGACTTCCAAGGCAATGAAAAGGCGAATGCCCTGGCGAGGCAGGGCTCTGACATTGTGTTTCTTGGCCCGGCACCGTCTGTTGGGGCATTCACTAGTTTGGTGAAGAGGGACCTTGGCGAACGGGCTTTGACGAAACAAACCGAACTCTGAAGGTTTGCGCCTAGATTGGCCAACTCTAAGCGGTTCCTTCTTGTGCGTCCCTTAACACGGTCAAGGAATTGTTAGGGCGCAGTAGAAAGGTTGTCAGGCCACTGACACCTGTATTACCACTTATGGAGTATAGGAGGGACGGAGGGTCTCACTTGCAGGCTTTGCCTTGAGGAAGATGAATCTGCTCTTCATATTCTCTAGGAGTGCCCCACGTCGCATCCCTTCACCGGTTCAGCTTGGACCCTTCACCGTTCTGCCTAGAATGTTATACGAAAAAGAGGACGCGGAGCATGTCCTCTTTAAATGTGCGAGGTTTGTGGAGCACAGGACTGTGTTGGAAGCAGTCGCTGAGGTGCAGCTAACACCTGAGAACATCCTGTTCCATATGATCGTTGTAGGATATGTGGAGAATGCTGGAAATGGTGCTGAAGGCCATCCACCAGAAGCTTAAGCATTGCAAAGTCCAAAGAAACAGAGGAATGCAAACAAATGCAAGGAGAGATAGCAGCTAGACGTTTAGACTATTTCGGCTCTGGTGAGCACCTTTGAGGGATCGGGTTATGGTGATGACGCCAGGCTGGTGTAATACCTTTACGGATCGTACCGGACTGGACTTGAACGTCATGCAAAAAGGGGTGGGTGAGTTTAGTCAGTAGGAATTTGACACTAGCGTATGGGTGCGCACCCTCATGCATGGAAGCCTTAGACAGGCGGTCGCACACATTCCCTAGTTCAGAGATTGCTTAGTCTGTTCAAGCGGCCTGGCCTACAAATATTAGGTATAGGAGTGTAGTACAATAGACCAACGCCAACACACGGTTTTCTCCTCCTGGTTCATTCCAATACTCCCTCGACAGAAAGCTGACTTCGGCAATCGAGTGGTGATGGCTGCATGGCTTATTTTGTTAAAAGGTGATGGGAGAAGATAGGTCAGGGACTACATTGCAACAAGAAAGGAGGAATGTTATTTAGTTGGGAAAAGTGCAAAGAGGAAGCACCATGACTGAGTGGATTTGAACCACGGACACGGTGGTAGTCGGACACCTCAACCCCTTTACTACTGAGGGTTTATTGAATCCATCTTTAAGCTAAGATTAGTCTGTTGGTTTTATCCCTTGGTAAGAGCTGTTTAGCTTCGTCATTTTCGTTAATAGGGCGCGGTGAAAAAGTCAGCTAAATGCGCAGTCACTTGATGTTGAATGCCGAAAATGCACAGCTGATTTGCAGTCACTGTCAAATTAAACCAAACGCGTGCAATTTTTTTACAGTGGTTTTTGCTCATTGGACGACTAAATGCACGGAATGCGAATTGAGCTGACTTTTTGACCGCACCCATATTTGTAACTTTCCATTCAAAAATTGAAAAAAAAATATGTTTCCTTACCCAAGAGCCATTATCATCCTCAAAATAATCAACTGCCAGTATGCCTTTACAGATCCCTGCAAGATTGTAGCTACTGCAAATACCAGCGTGCAAGCGGTCAACATTTTCACGCGATTATACTTATCCGCTGCGATGCCCATAAACACCCCAGCAATTGTGAAAATCGCTATGAAACTTGGACCAGCCAAAAGTTGATAGTCAATCCCTAAACCATTATAGTTCCACTCGCAGTAAGGTGTTCCATTCATATTCAGCGCCATACACCTACAAAACAAAAAACAAAAAAAAAGCAACGTCAGTATTAGTTCCACAAAAAAATCCCTCCAAAAAAAAAACATAAACGATTTAAGGATACTCACTGATTAGATTCCAGGACATCACCGCAAGGAAGTGGTAATTGCGTCCGATCGAATTCCGTATTATTCTGTTGGCATGCATGGTCGCCGTAATCCAATTCTATGGCAGTCTGTTTCGATGTGACACCAATCAGATAATGGCCGAGCTCTCCAAGGATATAGCCGACAGTAAGGATGCCCAAAACGTACGTATTATACAGGAAGCCCAATTTTTTGAATATCGGAATCATCTCGTTGCTGCTGTGTCGACTTTTTTAATTGATCTGGAAACGGGAATAAGGAAGAAATCGAATTAGTAAAAAAAAAAAATTTCGTTTAGAACGTGACTGAAAAAAAAACTCTGCCAGGGGAAGATTCCGGTATGGAGGCGATTTGACACCTGCAAAGATTTTATCTCAGGTGAGTTAATTAACAGGTTACAGGTTGATTTGATTGATTATTCCAGTTAAGAATTTTCGTCTGCACACGTTTTGTATGACTTTAAAGTGAGATAAAAAATATTGTAAAAAAAAATACAAAGTGTGAGGGTGAGACTGTGAATTTTTTTATTGATAGAATTTTTAACTTATATTGATTGTTGTAATTGGCAATGATCTCACGGCTCCTTTTTTTGTGATTGGATTTATGTGTTGAATTGTTAAAGTGCTTCTGGTTGGACAGGTGGACTTTGGCTGCAATTCGTCTTTTTAGGTGTTAAACTGTTGCTATTTGGAATTTCAATTTGACTTTGTTGAGGATTTATCGACTTGCATTTGTTTTTTGACAAGTTGATATGAACTTTGACTTTTGAGCAACAGAAAATATTTTCCATTCAATAATTTTCGCGTAAACTCCGCCATAGCCGGTCCCAAGCCCGGTTGAGAAAGGAGGAGGGATGCGAACGATATATTCCTGGGATAGCTACGCTTTCTTGCCTAACCATATTGCCAGGGGACCTTTAATAGGGCCTCGGAAAGGGTATATTACCTAACGGTAAGTAACTATGCTGAGACAGGAGAAGATAAAGATGTTCAGGCCGGCAGCGATTGAAGAGGTTGACTCCGCTGAAGAGATCAGCAAAGGAATGGATAACCTGACAGTCATCAAAGGGAAAGAGGCTAACTATTACAAGAACGTTATAAAGGACGTCGAAACATCCCCAAATATTAATAGTAGTGGTAACACTAGCCGTAGACGCTGGCTCATCAGTGACGCGTGGGTGCAACGACAACCAATGCGCCTTCTAACGCCGCACAGTGGGGCAAATAGCTCATTTTTTGGACAAGCGACAATTCCCAAGCCTGGAATTAATAAAACTTAAAATAATTTTTTTTAATATTTTCGTGATAAAATTTCGTTAAATTCTATCGAGCCAGAATTTTGAAATTTGAAAATTAAAGATGGCTAATCCAATATGGCGGACATAAATTTGGAAAGAAAATTAAATTTTTTTCGTAAGATTCTTTCAAATTATTGAAATTAATTATTATTAATTAATTTTTGGTTTCCAAAAAAATATCCAAAGTAACAATATTTTAAAATATTAAAGAATCTTTGACAAAAATTTAATTTTTTTACAAAATTTATGTCCGCCATATTGGATTGATTAGCCATCTTTAATTTTCAAATTTCAAAATTCTGGCTCGATAGAATTAAAGGCAATTTTATCACGAAAAGATTAAAAAAAATTATTTTAAGTTTTATTAATTCCAGGCTTGGGAATTGTCGTTTGTCCAAAAAATGAGCTATTTGCCCCACTGTGCGGCGTAGAGAAGGGGCCAAAAACAATTGGAAGACAACGTAGTTTCTGACGTATAAATAAGTCATCAGGCATAGATAACATAATGACGATTGTTCTCCAGAAGACACATGGCATTATCGGTGCATGGCTTTGGTCAATCTATAAGAACTGCCTACACTACAGCTACGTCCTCCATTTCGGGAGAAGGGTCAATGAAATCTACATTATATTCCGAAATAAACAAGAAAACATTCTCCTTCATAAACATAAATACTCTCCCATAACCCTGACGAATTATTGTCACCTCATACAAAACTAAACAACAACAAACTCAACATAAAAACAAATCGCACTAATATAAAATTTCATTGCAGAAATTATATGTCTATTATGAAAACAGTAGGTCAAGGCAGAAAATGTTATTTATTCAAAAAATAAACACAATTTCTCAAGTTAATGTCCGTAAATAAAAATTACCAATGATGGAAGCTTAACACTTAATACAAATGAGGCATTAAGCTATAATATGATTATAATTAAACAAAATTTATTTATTGTTTACAGACAGATGGTTAACCACTCATAAAATTTTTGCTAACCAGACCTTGGCTGTTTGTAGTCATTGTACCGAAAAATATGGATTAACAAAAATTTTTGTTTTACAAAACTAACAAAAGGAAAAATTTAAGTTTTTTTGTTATCTGTGAAGAAGGAATTGTTCTTAAATTCGTTGTTTATAAATTTGAGGTGGTTTAAAAGTATGTTTAAGAATATATTAGATTAATCGAAGCATAAATATTCAGTATATGAAGGGAAACCCAGACGGAGGAAAGGAAATCTAAAGATGCCATTTCTTTGCGAGAAATCGAACCCGAAACTCTGGAATGAGAGTTGAATGACTCAAGTACTAAGCTAGCGAGGTCGGCAATTAAACCAAGCCAATTACAACGAGACTCAGGTCGGCGGAGTATAATCATTGTGGGTGGGAAGCACGTGAACAGTTAATTTATCAATACGGTCCCCCAACTGAGTACTAATTACATCCAATGCTGCTTGACTTCTGTAATCGAATCAGAACCCGGCTATTGAGTATGCTAAATGACACCCACATAATTCCCTGAGAACCAAATGCAACAATAAAAACTAAAGCTTTGTATGAGTTAACCTAAAGCTTAAGGGTATTTCTTTAAAGCTTTTTAAAAAGCTTTCCGAAAACGTAAGGCAGATGTTGGGATTTCCCCATTTCATTTGTTATGAGGTTTGCCTCATAGGGCCCTTATGAGAAATTGATGAGGCATACCTAATGGTCGTATCTTTATTTGGTCAAAATACAGTATATTTCCTCCAAAAATCCGAAAAATACTGTATTTCGATTTTTAAAAAACAGTATTTTTTACAGTATTCATTTTATTCAATGAAAATCACCGAAAAAAACCTAATTAATAATTATTAACTAATTTTTATCATCTACATCGTCTGCATTTCAACATCTTCATCTCCTTCTGAGGTTTATGTTATGTATTTCTACATTGCAGAAATTTGACGAAGCAATTCCGGCTTTGTTTTTAGTTGTTAAGGTTCCCACATCCAATCGAGTTTTGACTGATGTCCATGTTTTGTTTACTGCAGCAAAGATTCCCTCAACCGATGCTGAAGTTGCTGGCAAGGATAAAATATATTCAATGATCGTAGCCATTTCTTTGCATTCGCAATCGGCGTTATCTGTACACTTGGCTATTTGACGTTTACATGTGTTTAAATTCGCCATTGTTGTGTCTGACATTTTGAATTTCAGTTGAATTTCAGAGCGTAAAAAAACTTAAATTTTATTTTATAGTATAATACGGTGGCCCCTATTCCCATAGTCACATCACCCATTGAAAAATGTGACAAACTTATTTTCGTATTCTCGTAGTCACCTGTTATAGAAAAAGTGTATATATGTACATATGATATATTTCTATTTACATATCCTGTTCGTTATTTTAATTCTAGGATATAAGAATAATGTTAAATCATCAAAAATATTAAAATAAAACATACTTTTTACTTTAAAAGTGACATGACAAAAAATGTGAGGTGAGAAAAAAAGTGAAGTGACTATGGGAATAGGGGCCGGTATAAATACAGTATTTTGGGGAAAAATTCAGTATGCAGTATTTGGGTCGACAATACAGTATAATACAGCGAAATACAATATAGATACGAGCATTATGCATACCTCATAGCTGATTTTTTTTATGTAGTGTTTATGAGGAAATGCCTCTTTCGGCATGCCCCTCATTTGCCACATGGAGTCCTCATGAGGAACCTATGGGGAATCCCTTTTTCGGCATGCCCCTGAGGCAATCCTCTTTTTAAATGCTAGTGGAGTGCGGTTTAAAATGCTTAGGCTATACAGAAGTTCTTAATAGCTCTAATATAACATATTTAGTTTTCATATAAAAAGCCTTGCTTGTGTGCGGGCCACGTGTACCACCTTTTTTCGCCGCCAGCGACCATGACGGCACTATAACGTTCTGGGATGAAATATTTCGGGTGTTAATTTCGCCACGAGCAAAATCGGCTAAAAAATGTCAGAGTCATTCAATGTTGCAATACCGAAGGTCTATATGGCGCACCCCATATAACAAGAAGTGCATATTCATGCCTACGGAGATCTCAACTAAAACCAAATTGTTGGATTGGCGCCACACCTTGAGACACGAGAACGTGAATCCAGCCAAAATGTCCTTTGACTGGAATCCGCAAGGAACCCGTCGAGTCGTCGGAAGACCTGAAACAACGTGGAAGGGAACCTTATTAGCAGAGGCCGCAGCAAGTAGGAGATCCTGGGGCCGTATTTGGTTTGTCGAGTCGATATCAATTCCTGTCGATAAATAAAAATTGGCATTTAGCAACACGATATCGACAACCTTATCGTCTCTTTACGTGTCGATAAAGACGTTTGACGTTTATTAAAAGGCTCAATTTATGCATACAATCAACTTTTAACAGTTTCTTTTTTAATTAAATGTACGTGGTTTGGTGCACTTGTAGTAATATGACACAATTTGATGGTTTTCTATGGCAACGCTTATCTGTCGATTTGGTCGTAATGCCAAATATGAAACTTGGAGAAAATCGAGAAGCTTTTTTGTCGAGTCGATCCATCGACTCGAGAAACCAAATACGGCCCCTGGACAGAGCTGAGAGCTGTCTCACAAAACAGAGTCCGCTGAAGGACACGTGTTTCTGCTCTATGTCCCATAAGGGATTAAAGGAGCATAAGAAAAAGAATACAAGTTGGATGTAAACCACAAAAATCTTTTCTTTACCAGACTAAGCCAGAAATGACTGTCATTATTACTTAAAAAAACGTTGAAGCTTCTTTTGGGAACAAGTATTTATTCATCAAAAAGTCAACTTAAATCTTCTTTCTTCTGCACATGATTATGAATGTATATTGAAGTACTTGTATCAAAAAGCAATGGTAAACAAGTCTAAAGCTGTCTGTTTAAATATCTTCAGAAACAATCTATTTTGGATTTGCATCTGGTATTTGCGTATTTTGTCTGTCAGACTTTTATCACGTGTTCTTTCTCAAACGACTCGATAAAACTGTTCCAATTTTGAATCGCAATCGCAAAGTTAGTCTTTTACATTCTTGTGTTTTCAAGACTTAAGTTGACTTAGCTGCTGCATGTCTCTAGGTGGCGACAACAATATAAAAATGATTTAAAATAAAAATTGATCGTAGTTAAACAAATATTTTGGTTCTTTAGGTACATAAATCTTTAGGAAGATGATATTTAATCAATTTCAACTTCAGTATTGCCTTGAGATTTCGATGGTAACTATATTTTTCAGCAACCAAAGTCTGGGTCACCCCCAACATATTTATTATGGTTTTTATTTATGCACATAAATACCACATAAATCCTCGGTAGACTTGAGTTATCATTTTTAAAAAAACCTTTTATAACCTTCCTTTAACAAAAGATTTTTTTATCATTCATTATTCATTTCGGAATTTTATTTAAACAATAAAACTCGTTACTCTCAAACCAGTTTCAAACTAGCGTGTATCTTCAATGTCTGCTTCTTGTAGGCCCATCAATCCACAGAAGATTCTTCTTCAGAACAGAACATAAATCGCGTGTGCTAAAATAAAATATAATTATGTTTTGTTAACATAACAAGCAAACTTCAATTTAATTTTTTTTAATTTAAGTTTTGTGCATGTTCACACTCCGAAAAGTGCGGCATATTCTGTTGTGTCACTCCCGGAATTAAACATTTATTAATAATTTAGTCTCGTTTTCTCATAAAACATGGCAAGAAACATGCCGCACTAATGGAGCATGAAAGTAGATTTATTTTTTTCGCGTGTACATTCTTAACCACCATTTTTTTTATTGTATTAATTTCCCTCAATTATTTTTTATATGTATCTACTTCTTAAAGCTCTATTTTCATACACCTTCAAGGTGATATATAAATTTCTGCCAGCGAGAAAGAGAGATTGTAATAAAAATCAGCAATCGTGACAGTGACCTTGTTTGGCATTGAAATATGCCTCTTTTAAAAAAAAAAGCTGATTAGAGCGAAAATATTTTTTTTTTCAAATTCAATTTTTTTTCTCTTTTTCTTCTATTAAAATATTTTTAATTAATCCAGATTCTAGTGGCTCATAACCAACCACGCCTTATAAGAGTAGCAACAAGTAATTCCTGTCCCGTAGTTTGTACTTTGGTAGTAGAATGACAGTCACTGGATTTTATTTTTATTTTTTTTTTCACTTTTTTTGCGGGATTAAAAATGGCTTATTTGAAGTTGACTTAGTCACTCGGGAGCTGACGGAACAGTTTTCTAATAAACTTCAAACGAAATGCTTTCATTGATATTAATTGACTTCAATGTGTTTCTGGAATTGTCAATTAGCCCCGCGCGTTTTCATCTAATCTAGATCAGGTTTTTCCTTTCGGGAGGGGAGTATTAAGAAAATTTTTCGCTATTAATGTAAAAATGTCAAAAGTCCTTCCGTCTTAAAATGGTTTTAATTAAAATGAATGTCATTTGGGGACATACCAAAAAAAAAAAATATGAAAGTTATTGAAGAGTTTTGTTCAGATTGACAAGGGCAAGGCAGAGTCTTTTTTTGAAGTCAATGGGAAGTCTGCTTATAACGAGCTATAAAATAAAATTCGTTTTTTTAGTATAACTTTCTTGAAGGCTTTAGGAAATAGTAGAAAATTTTTTGCTCCAATTTACCCCTCACGAAAATCATCTCTTGCACCCAAACCCCAATATCACCTAATACTGACTTAGATTACATCAGGTGTCTGGGCTTACCCCAGTGCACAACTTGTGCAGACATAATAATTATAATAATATTAATAGAGTTATTTACTAAAATAATTTAGTAAGGCTCTCCGCTTATCTCCTGATAACTATGGAGAAAATAATCGAATTTTATATGAGAGACAAATTAGAAACCAAACCAACATCATATCGAAAAAGAAAATCCATCGAGGCAGTCATACACCGCCTCACCAGAAAAATTGAGAGGTCTCTAGAAACAAAGGATGGGGCTCTATGTACGTTCATAGATATAGAAAGTGCCTTTGACAAAACCTCCTGTAAATCCATAAAACAGGCTGCAAACAGAAAAGGAATAAATCCGTCAGTAGTATAATTGTTTGTTTCCATGCTGTAAAGCAGTAGTAACAGATCTAACAAGTACGACAATTGGACGTAGCCGTATGTCAAAGGGATGCTCCAGGGAGGAGTACTAAGATTTCTTCTATGGGGGGAGTCCTATGACCTTCTTCACTCCAAAACTTATGATTGGGGCCAAAGTGAGTAGTCGATTACGATTATAAAATGAGTTTGTAAGAGGTGCCTCTTTTTTCTTTTTAGCCAGTACAATGTCATACTTTAAATGAGGCGAGGTGCTAATGTAATGCCCAAATGACAAAAATAAGCAAATTAAAAAAAGAATGAAAATAAATACCAAAATCCCACCTCGCCTGATTTCAAGTTGGAAATTTTGCTGCCGCAAAAGATGTAAGAAATGTCTCTCCACTACGTGATTTACAATTACACCTCGCTTCATTTATTTCGATACACGCTCATATATACCAAGTAAGACATTATTTTTGAACCGGGAAATTTAAAAAAATTGAGGCCTCAGTACAATTTACCATCGTGTAAGGGACAAATGTACTGCCTCGTGCAAGTCCAGCTCAATTCTAGTAGAATATAAGCTCAAGGGAAACGTTCATCGTGTGTACTTCACCAGAAGAAAGATGCTAAATCCCCAAGCCCCCATACTGAATTAGATATGACTGACTTTTAAGAAACTGTGTAATACCTAAGAATCACTGTAGATAAAACACGCAACTGACTGAATGGTGCTAAGTAAACCTCTAGTCCATTGTGGCCAGCCTCGTTAGTCTAGGGTTTAAGACAATCCACTGCCATTCCAGAGGTTCATGATTCGATTCCACGCAGCGGCATGCCTCCACTAAAATGCTAAAAATGTTTCCACCACACGTCGTAGTTTTAACGCAATAGGATAACGAATTATAACACAATGTTCAGCTTCTCCTAAGCTTGACTACACAAATATTCCTCCAATTTAAACTCATCCCTTGTATTCTTTATCAACTCAAGACTATAGAAGCAGTCAAGAAATCTTTCAACGCTAGAACCAATATGGCTACTGTTGTTAACTGGCACTTGAATAAGACGTAAAATCGATTTTTTCACCAGAGTTAATACTTCTTGTAGTACAAACTTAACATAATAATCACATTACTTATCAATTACTAACATCCTGTTCACCATAATCTAAATACCAAACAGAAATTACCTGCTGATAATATCAGCATCCTCCAATAAATCCGCACATGCATTCCGCCAGTCAAAAGCGGATTGAATTGTAATTAACTAGAATTCTTACAAAGTCACCAGTACCAGTCGTAAGTCGTGTCAAATTCGCTCTTTACCAATGTCACCAGCAGCGGACTTATTTGACTATAAATAAATCCGACAAGTAATTAGAAAATCTAGAAGGATAGAGCTAGAGCGGACACTAATACTCATTCCTGTACTTGAAAGTCCAACAACACATGATGGGAATTGTGCCATTAGTTAAATGATTGATTATTTATAAATTATTCATTTTTACTCGTTGGTACATATTCATCAGCCGCACGGAGGTGGAATTCATTTTAACACAAGTACACCTGGTCAGTTAGTATGTACTTAGGTGAGAATAGGTGCCTGCTGCCTTACATTCTTTGCCATTTAACAGGTGGGCACCCGGTAACAAACGGACTCGCCAGCACCTGTCCAGTTCTGGACATCTGAATGACTGTGCGAAATGCGATTGTTAATAATATTTTTTTTTTCATTTTTATTATTTGTAATTGAAGCAGGTTTTCACATAATATTTTTTTCTCCCTGACGGGTTTGTTTATTACTTACTTAAGTGGGTCAATTAGAATATTATTTCAATTATCGTGTTACTAAGTGCTAAAGTGGCATGAGGAAGGATACAGATCGATTTTTTTTTATTGAAGAAAATTTATTTACTCAACTTTAAAAAGTTCACGTAATTCTAAAAGGGATACCCAAAAAGGAGAAGATACTATCTACTCTCTTGAGAAATGATACTTGCAGCAAGTTTTATGAGTTCAATTCCTTTAGCCGAATTATTGGAGTATTTGGAAATGCACTTTTCGGATTAATGTTAGTTTGGAAATTACTTGTGGAGGATGATTGCATTGAGGATTAAAGTTCAATTTCCGTTAGGTAAAGAGTATTGCATTCATTCCCTTGGTAGTGATGATGGTGCCACTAAAGGGCAAAGTAATTAACATAGAAGGAACGTAGTTTGAAAGTAGATAGAGGGAAGGATCATTTTATTAGTGAAAATAGATATATGTGGAATTTGGAAAGATACTGCAAAGGATGTTAACCAATACGGGAAATTTGATAGGTTACACAATTCTCACAAGTTCTCCTCTTTTAAACATTTAATTTTATTTGGAAGTCTGCGGGTAAAATATTTAACCTGCGTATTTTCCAATTGAATTATTTGTTTACTAGTTCAGTGCCACTGAGTAATTCAGTGATCAAGGTTACCTCAATTTTATGACGATTTTCAGTAGATTTAAAGATTGCAACAATCCAAAATTTGCCAATTTGATTTTTGAAGACCAAGCAAACTTCCTTATGCCAACTATAAAAATACATCACTTAGCACTAGAGAACAAGGTGCTATAGTTGTAAAGACATCCTATAAAAAAAACGTTTGGGCAGATGCCTTACCATTTTAATCACTCTTCACTCTACATACTCTTTTCTACGTAGAAATAAATACAAACATCAAGAAATATGGCCTACAAAGGTTTGGTCAAGCCCTACTACTATCAGAATCCGCTACTATCATTAAGTTTGGCTTCTCTAAACTTTTCGGGGGTCCTAGATTATATTGTAGAGATTCCGATAGTGTCACAAGTTAACTGAATAAGCCGATTCTAGTTTAATCACCGAAGTCAAGCAGCAATGTGTGCGGTTAGTATTTAGATGGGGGACCACCTTGTTTTTATAGTTGTATTTTGGGGGTGATGTTCGGGAAACAGTGACCATCATACACATCGTAACAGGTATTTTTTGTATCCCCTACAATAAATATCGATCTTAACATTTGGCTGTTAAATTTGCCCTCTAGACTTTTTTAGTCAGTAATAGCGCTTTACATGTGTGGCGAAACCTCCCAGCCTGAAAAGTGGAAGCAGCTTCCTCTGGAATCAAATTGTCCTTGTCGCGCTTCAGAAGTATTTTGGCAGATTTTCCTGTGCATGTGGCTATAAATAAGTCATTTTCAACTCTGTTGGTAAATTTTCTGTTTTGAGAGAGTCTCTAAATTTCGATTCGTAACGTTTTCATTTGTTGTGACATATTCTCTTTTGAAAAATTTCCATTTAGAGTTGTGCGCTCAGTAAAAAAAAATCGTGCGGTTTATAATTTATTATAGTTATTGTGATTTCATAATTGTGATTTTGATTAGTCCAGTGAAAAGTGATGAATTTTTTATTTTTTTTGTGTGTGTGAATGCAATTTTAATTTCCCTTTTTGTTATTGAAATAAAAATATTTATTTGTGAACTCTGTTTGTATCCTTATTATTCAAAAACGAAGAGCGAGACCCTTTTCCCTGCTCCCAAAAAAGTAAAAATGAAAGCTTTGCTGCTTGCAAAACTTAAATCTTCAAAATAGCTTCCCACGAAGCTAATTAGAAGAAAATCGAACAAACTGCTTCTTGCTGGTAAAAAAAAGATATGGATAGGGATACGGAAGGGAAGCACTTCTAAGACGCCCAAGGATAGCTTCTTCATGCATCAGTGAATGCTGCTATTTCCCGCTGGGCTGCGTCTCTTTAGTGAAGCAACATTTTCAGGTGGCGTATCGTTTGTGTCTACCTAATAGTATGATAGAGCATGGATAATGAATTTCATGGCTTTTCTCATACCTGATTAAAGCCTTTTTCCTTATATCCGAAGAGTTAATACTGGTTGGCACACAGAAAGACTCTAGACCGATAACAGTGGTTCAGTGGATTTTAGATCCATCAGTCCTCGATTGAGAGATCTTCAATTGGCATGTTTAATATGAAATGAAATTTTCGTGGTTGTATCCAAAATTAATCAATAACTTTTTTAACCCAATTTTACCTTCTAGTGTTTTCCATCTAAGAGAAATTGGCTAACGCGTAATACTCAATCTATTGCTTCGAAAAGATACGTTAAACTATTTGGACAACATAAAAATCCGCTTTGAGTGCACGTATAGTAAACTATAGTCGACTCATTGAAGCCAGAACTCATATTGCACTGAATTCGAATACTGCCCTTAAATACTTCCAATATTTACTGAGCAAGCGCAAATTTGACAGCCAAGAAATTTGACAGCTGTCAGGATTCTTACAAAATTGGTCACAGCTTGCCTCTTTTTTAAGATTTTAAGAAACGCATTTCAGATTTCTTATTTTGGGCTGCTAAGGTATTTTTTTAATAGACTCAAGTAAACCCAAGAAGATAACGTTAATATGTGCAAAATAGTGTACCTACGAGTCAAAATTCTATAGCTACTATTATAGAGATTGCTCGGCAGAAATAAACTCTCTCCTGCTTCCACGGAAATCTTATACCTATAACACCAGATTAGCCCGCTCGGCTCATGGCCTTGGCTTACAGTTCAACTTCTCGCGCACGCTACACTACAAGCACTGACAGGAATCTACCAAGGATGAATATTAAGATAGAATGAAAGCAAGGTACGACGAGCAAACAGTAGTGGATACAAGGAAGGGACCTGTTTGTTTAACCCTTGAAAGGGAATCTCCGAAATTTCATCGTCAATGGGAGGCACTCTATAGTATTCTAATACGGATAAACAACAGGATTCAATAAGGACCTAAGACGAAAAGGAAGATCGTGATGCTAAGAGGAAACAGTGTGATGATTTATGTGCGTGCAGTAATGGTGCGCCATCTATTAGATATAATTTGAACGAACTGTAATTTGTAACGATTTATCCAGTAATGGTGCGCCATCTATTAGATATAATTTGAACGAACTGTAATTTGTAACGATTTATCCAGTAATGGTGCGCCATCTATTAGAATTAATAGTAATTTAAGGCTCAAAAAGGTTTTGAATGTTCGAGAAACTTAACTAGTGTACAATAGTGGAACGAAAGTTCGAGAAAAGAATAGAAAAAAATAGAAAAATGAAGATATAAATTTATAAAGGAGTCTTGATATATAAATTCATATTTTTGAGACAGTTTTTGATTAGATTGTATCTTCTTTAGAGCTTTAGACATATTCAGTAGTAGAAAGTGAACCAGTATTGATTTGGATTTTTAATTATAAAAAAAAATCCTTCTTATATTAAATAATAATAAAAAAAAGTACAAACATTGCCTTGAAGATTAAATCATCACGTCAAATAAACCATACTGCTTGCTCTTAAATTATAAAACGTGACATATTGATTACACCCACAATATAATTATTTTAATTTAATTAAACCTCAAACAACATTTTCCTTAACCAAACACTTACTTTACCTATATGCACCTCATAACTATCATAAGTGAATCAACTTAATTCCTTTCCAACCAGCATATAATAAGTGCATATGTATAATAAGAAACAAATCACACTTTAAAAAAAAACGATCTAATCATAATATAAACATACATCAAAGTGTCGTGCAATTATTCAAATTACTTAAGGAAAACTATAAAATGCAAACACAAACTTTATTTAATACCTAGTTGAAAGCTACTAATTTAGCTTGTAATTTATGATAATCCATTCACAAGTATTTTATATTCCCTAGGACTCAGGAAATGATTATATAAAAAAAATGAGGGTTTTTTTTGCACGCGCATCGTGCAGAATCACGATATTTAAAAATATTTTTTATTAATTGCAACTTTTTTTTTTTACTTCTAATTAAAAAGTCTTTAAATGCATATGAGAAACTACTTCTAGTTTTCTTGTCAATTGCGCAGAATTTAGTTTTTTTTCTTCTTCTATTAATTAAAAATTATTTAAATTATATTTTTTTTAATGTGATAATTAAACGATTTGCATAGATTGTAGCAAATGGTGGCGGGGAAAGCCACCTTTTGCATTAAAGTGCTTAAAGTGAAGCTATTAAAATTGGATTTGCATTAAAACCATTTTTAATTCTGAACGTCAAGACTTCGAGTTTGTAATTAATAAAAAAGGTTAAATTTTCCCATTTCGATTACAGGAATTTATCTGGATAATTCACAATCTAATTAAAATGCGTAATCAAACACTTTCTGTGGAATTTTGTCACAACTTTCTGTAATTTTCTGAAAATTTCACAAAGTCACATTTTATATTAATGCTGAAATTAATTTACTAGAAAATTGTTGGGTATAGTATAAAAGGGGGATTTCCACTAAAATTTAATTATTCATATAAAAGATTAACTTGGAAATCCAATATGTTCGAAAACGAGATTAATTTCTTTATAGCCCTAATTTTGTGGATATACGAATAATAGCTTCGGTATTGAAAAGCTCTATAGTTTTGTTCACCATTTGAAATTGCTTTTTTTCGTCCTATCAAACGCGTGAGTGCCAACAGCGGGTTTGTAGAATCGGTCCCCCAACTAAGTACTAACCAGGTCCAATGCTGCTTGACCTTCGTAATTGAACGATAACCGGTGTATTGGGTATGCTAATCGCATCCTTTATGGTCACCAATATAATTGCCCTTTTTCTTCGTCCTATACAATTTCTTAAAGCTTCAATATTGCTTCCTTCGGAGCATATTGGCAGGGCTCCAAATTTGCTCCTATTAGTAGGGCTAAAAATTGTTCTCGCTGAGAACGTACACGAGCCTACATAAGATTCGCTGAATGATGACAAATAAAAATTCTTTCAAGTGATTGAAAGGGTACTTAACGCCTTCCAATTTGTGTCTTCTTCACAGAAAATTCCCTGGCAGAAGTTTAGCTGTAGATCTGCTACCCACTGAACTAGCGAAGGCAAGCAGATTCTTTACGGCAATACTTTTACTTTTTGAGAAAATCACTCAACTCAGCTCTGTATGAAACCTTAGAAGAAAGACAACAACGATTTAAATGTATGAATATGCATTTTCCAAAAAACCCAACACTTTAAAATCAACCATTAAAGCATCATAAACAAACATTTTTTCCCTCAACCGATCATCTCCTTCTATTTTTCCAATATGGTCCTCACCTCACCACGACCTCACCTCAAAACACCTCATCATCATTCATATTGCATAACGACAAAAAAAGCACCGTTCTTCTTCAGTCATGTACTGACAGTAATCGTTATAATCACGATTCAATTACTTCCACACGTGCGTATACTCTTCTCCTCAACTAGATTTGCGGCAAAAACAAACTCTACCATGCGACACTGACTCTATCTCTCTCTAAATACCTTCCAAGTTGATCTTTAGCAAGATTCTCGTTATTATCCCTGTTGGTCATCATCGATTATTCAAAAGGAAGATTCCATCGAAGTACACTTGAAGCTTGTTCGAAGCCTACTTGATGGCTTCATTGAGGTAATTAATATCAGGCATCCGACATGCCAATGTAGGATGATTTTGTAGATATACGAATTGTGGAAAGTATGGTGATGTTGTGGATTGCACCTGAATTGATGTTTTGCTTGCGTAAATAAACCACACTTTGATTAGAGCGGGAATGGAATGAATTGATTTGCAGTGATAATCGGTGCCACACTTGATATTTACTAGACTCGTCATACTAGAGTTTAATTTGCAATTATCGCAATTGGGAAATTTGTGTTTATTAATTACTGTCCATGGTTGAGGGAATTTAGTTTGACTTTTTGGTGATCAAATCAGTTGATGGGTCATGAAGTAAATATTCAACAGAAGCAAGGTTTTATCACAAAAAAAAATTATGTAGAATTAATTTTTGCTTTAAAACTAAAACTAGAACGAGACTGGTTGAAATTTTATGCAGTTTGAGATAATAGATTAAAATTTAGAAATGTTAGCATCTGGTATGCCGCATACCGTATGCCAGATAAAGTTCGTTCAACCTATTCCTAACTATTTCGACAACTTGACTCATTCACTAAATTAACATGACAGAAAAATACAGAAACAGAGATTTTTTTCTTATAGTAATTGAGTTTTACAATTAATTTAAAAGATTTACAAGAGATGGCGCCACGGGAGCACAGTGGCCATTGGTCCAAATCGAAACAAATAGTAAACTATAATCGACTCATTGAAACCAGAACTTTTATTGCAATGAATTCGAATACTGCCTTCAAATACTTCCAATATTTACTGAGTAAGCGCAATTGAAGTGAGAAATTTGACAGCTGTCAAATTTCTTACAAAATTGGTCACAGCTCGTCTCTTTTTTGAGATTTTAAGAAACAGTTTTCAAATTTCTTGTTTTGGGATGCTAAGGTATTTTTTTAATAGACTCAGGTAAACCCAAGGAAAAGGCGTTAAATTTTGGTAAATAGTGTATGAGTCAAAATTCAAATTCAACTTCCGTAACAATCGGTCATTATCGGGTTCGCGTCGCTGTAGTAGGAAGGCGACTCGACGAAATCGATATATTTGCGAACGAAGAGATATGGAAGACAAAGCCATCAGTCGAAAACGCTGGTCCAATGCTAGCTCTTCCTTTCTAATATTATTAGACGGCGTTGATTATTAACCCCACACCATTTCGATCGAATATGCTCAAATATAGTGCAAGCCAAGCACGAGTCAAATCTCCAGTTTTCATGATCTGACCTGTGACACACTATACTTTCATTATGATGGTAACTTTCATTATGATTGTCAAGGAAATGATGGGCTGACACATTACACTTTACTTTCATTTGCATCTGGCATATCAAGTGAGGATATAAACCTGCGTGTTTTTTGCTTTAATTTTAAGCTGTTTTAATTTGGAATATCTAAAAAAATATTTTTTAAAGTAGTAAAAAAAATATTCTTGCAAATTGTTGCTTAACTAACGTTAAATCAAATTATTTTATTTTAAAATGTAGTTTCCAATTTTCCAACAGATGTCACTTAACCGAAATTACAGTCCAAATGAAAGTAAAATACTTTCATTTTGGACTTTCATTATGGTGGGTTTTTGCCACGATAATGAAGGTTACTTTCATTATGATGGTATATGTGTCACAGGTATTATATCCAATTCAATTATCAGGAACTAAGCTTATCACATAAGAAAAAAGTTTGCTGAATGAAACATATTTTTTATGACACCAAATTTTGCTGAATAAAGGCGCCACACTCTGGTAATTACACGAACTAAAATTCTTAAACTTAATTTCACAAGTCCAGTTAAATAATGCCAAGTTTTTTTTCTTTCATATTAAATTAAAAGAGAAGTCTGATGCCAAAAAAAAAGTGTTCACACTAAATCATTCCAAGTTTGAACTTTCCTAAGAGGTTCGAGGTCGCAACTTTTGCAACTACACCTGACTAAGCTCCTTACGAAATCGATACTTGGCAAGATACTGGTGGCATGGCACGACGCTTTTAATTCATCAAAGAAATTATTGCAGCCACTTGAAAGTTTTTCACGATTGTTCTACGATGATGAGATGCACTTTTAGTTCCACTTTTCTTGAGGATTATAAGTTTTCGAATCAATTAAAGTCAACATTTCACAATTTTACAAAATAATCAAGTTCTGAATTTCACAACATTCTAACATGGAAACCCCCCCAAGAAATTACTCTTACTTCAGAATCTTCAATGAAGCTAATAATCGCTGCAATTAACAAGTTTTCTGAGATTCTCTTGTTAAAAAAAATCATTCAAAGCTTAATTAAAATTAATCTAATCACGATAAGAAAAATCATTGACTCTCGGCCCAAGATTCACATTTATTCGCGCGCCAATCATGTCTTGTCTCCTTTTGCATCCCGATCGCTGCAGCTCACATTAAACCGAAATCACGAAATGAGCATGTAAGGTGTGTGTGTGTACACAAGCATATGGTAATTACCATCGGGTCAGGTACAACAGCATAATTAAGCGAAATTAAAATAATTCAGTTGACATCATTAACTCTCGAGACGACACGACGTGTGGGTGATAACGATAAGAGCTGCTGCTGCTAATGACGCGTGCGTCGAGGAAATCAAGTCTTTTTCCATAAGTGCCCGTTCACCGCCCGCCGCCGCCTGCTACCAAAGCGATCCACGATAATATGCAATGTCATTACCGTCCATGAGCCTTGTACTGACAGACTGATAGCAAGCGGTAAGCCACAATCAAGTCATAATAATTCTTCGCTTAGTGAACAGGTGAGAAAAGTGCGAAAAGCATCAAGGTAAAGAATGTATCGCTGCTGAAGTTGGTTCGCGTAGCGGCATTAAAGCGGTAGAGGAAAACTATTTGAAGAATCAAATGCGGTTTTGTCAAAGTGGTTTTTTTTATGATATTTTAATTGTAGATCGAAGATTGTTAACAGATAAATGCGATAATTGAGATTGACGGGAAAAGACAGGTGCGCGAAAGGTGTGAATTCTGCGTATGGTATTATTGGTTACTGGAAGGATGATTTGTTGGGGATTTTTTTTCGCTGGTTAAATCAGTTCTTGTTTGTTTTCTGTGGAATGGTCGTAGTGGAATGTTCCACTTTGGAAAAACCACAAGAGTGGGAAATTTTTATTTGACATCATTTTATGAATAATTTTTAAAAACCGCAGAAAATCATAATTTTTAAACCGCACCTCTTAAGAAATATTTAAATTCTTTTATTAAAATAATATTAAAATTTGTTTTGACATATAAAATGGATTCTACATACGAGCGTTGTTCAATAAGGCCTGAAAATTTTTTTATTTTTATTTTCATCATAATCTCCCTTTAGGTCGATACATTTTACCCAACCCTTCTCCAATTTTTTTAAGCCATCCAAAAAGTTGGGTTTCAGAACATCCTCAAAATATGCATCTGTTTGGACGGGCAATTACCTTCTTTTTCGACACGAATTAATTTTTTCGCCGAGACAGTTTTTTTAAATTTGGAAATAAAAAAAACCACTCGGCGGCAAATCTGGTGAATTGAAACTTTAATTATATACTTTTGGGCATTGAAACTGCGCAGGTGGGTATCAGTTCATTGTTCTGATGAACCGGCAACCATTTGGTGTATCTATCAGAAAATCTCAACCAAAGTTTACATCGATTTGAAGAGTGTAGTTTGGTTGCTTTAGATATCTCAAAGACCTTTACTAGAGTAGGTCACTCTGCTTTCTCAGCTAAACTAAAAGCTATTGATATTGTGGAAAATGTTTAATACAAAAGTTGTAGATAATAAAAAGATCTAAAACTTTTGTATTTAACATATTTTGACATAACCTCAAATTTTCCAAGAAAATGGCGGAAAATCAATTTTTCAGTTTTTAATTTTTTTCTCCCATAAAAATAATTCAATTTACATGAAAATTTCTAAGAGTATACCTTGTGTTGCGTTAAATAGGCTTTTGTTTGGAAAACGGATAGTTTCCCAGAAATTAACATTTTTCGAAAAAAATACCCTTATCTTGCATGGACAACTTTATTGATGTTTTTTTTTCGAATTTTGATATTCAATAAGTGCACATTTAACCATTGAAATGTCTAGTTTCAAATGGTTTATACATTTTGATATTTTATTTTTATTAAACCGCTTAAAATTAAGAAAAACCGAACACCTGATTTTTCGAGTCACGTACGCTGTAAAAAAAATATGTAAATTCACAGTGCAAATGTACAGTAAAATTACAAATCGCGATATGAAATACTAATTTACTACACAATTATTGTAATTTTACTATAAATTTTGTAATTTCACATAAAGAAAATTGAGAATCTCCAATACTGCATGACGTAAATGTTGATTACATGAATGTGACCTAAATTTTACATAATGTTGTGTATTTTTCTAAATCATTTATGTAGGAAAATTACAATATTTCTTAGTATTATTTATCAAAGTTATGAACTGAACTTTTTACTGTAATTTTACAGTAAGAGGCGTAATTTTTGAACTTATATTTTCAGTAAAATTACAAATTGTTCATTGGAATGTAATGTATAAAATTTCCCTCTCATAGATATAATTCACAGGTAACAATGGAATACTAAGCATATAATACCCGATTGTTCTTAAGTTAAGGTCAGACCTTTGACTTTGATCAGGGTTATGGGCAGTTCTTGTAACAGATTTTGATAATTTTTTATGCTTAGGGCCGATTCGCAATTAGAGCTTCAAGCTGCAAGCTTCAAGCTTCAAAAATTAGGATAAAAGGGTTTGTACAATCGATCGTTTCGATCGTTGCCGCCACAAATCACATTCACAGCTTCAAGCTGCAGTGCTCAAATAAAGCAAAACTCAGCTAAAGCTTGTAGTTTGAATCTTGCAGCTTGACGCTTGCAGCTTCAAGCTTTCATTGCGAATCGGTCCTTGCATGGTGAGCAAAATGCTATTTTTATGTATAGGGAATGCCCATACACAAAAGTTTTGAAAATTTACAAAACTATAAAGTGAAAGTTCCAATACTGATTGTATTTTTACATCCCACAAATAATGTATATTTACTACACAGTTGGTAAAAAATACGTAAAGTAGAATTGGAATATTCCTAATAATATATATTGCAAATTTACAAAACTGTTTGTGAATAAAACTTCCAGTATTTTTTTTTGTAAAATTACCACAGCACATTTTTACAGTGTATCGCATGCTTAGTAGAACGAAGAACAAGTCTTCACTCCAATGAGTAGTGTTGAAACGGCCAATTTCTAGTATGTTTACTTGAAGATGGAAATGGTTTTCAAAATTAGGTAGGTACTTAGAAGTTTGGCAGCTTCATTGAATAGTTTACATTCGAATTGCTTTCCTCTATCTGTAATAAGTTCAAGTGGTACCTCGAATCGTAAGACATCTTCGGTGGCGAAGCGTTTTGATACCGTAGAAGCTAATATATCTCGAATCGGGAAAGCTTCTGGGCATCTTCGTGAGAACGTAGTAGTATCCTCAAGATGGTGGAAGGGATCCGACTGTGTCGATATGAATATAGTCGAATCTCGAAAGTTTCGAAAGAGATTTTGTGTGTTTCGAAGTTTTCGTCTTTTGGCAATCGATGCCAGAACTATTTCTTCGTAATAGTTCGTCTCGTCGCAGGAATACCTGGATGCTACAAGATGTGTTCAGAATTGAACGCGGTATTGCGCATAGAATTGGGTATAGAGGGCCTTGGGGTGTTTGTGATTATTTCATACCAGACCTGAGCTAGTGTAGGCAAATCGAAGGTGTCGCTAATGAGGAAGACAAATAGTCCGTGTCTGATATACGATGTAAACTGTGAGATAAGCCCTAAATGTCAGGTCTAACGAGAAGAACGCCAGAGCCATTGGTTTCTGATCAGTATAGATTCGGAAGTTGAGTTCAACTAAATGGTCCGCTTTGGTGCTTTATGGCCACAGCTGACAACTTTTTTGAATAAAAATATGGATGATGCCATCCATGACCATTGAACTCTTCCAGTACTCCTTCGATCGCTTGCCAACTAGATTGGCCTGTTAATTCCTTTTTAGCATTTTTTATCAAAGCTTGGATCTCACTCACTGCACTGTAGTTTTCTGCAATATTTTTTTAAAGTCAAGCGAAAGATAAGCGAGTTCACACACCACAGTTATTCGTCCCTCTAAAACTAGGAGATCTCATAGGTGTTTTCACGCGGCAACCAATCTAAGTGCTAGCCGTGTATAATGCTGCTTAACTTCGTTTACCGAACTCACTGGTCTATTCAGTATGATATTAGCATTCTTTTACAGCTCACGTTAAAATGCCTTTTAAGTCAACTTTCACAAGACAAGCTAGTAACTAATATAATTAGAGTCAAACCAATTAAAAGAATGTAATCATCAATTTTTTTTGGATAAGTAAATTTCAAATGAATGCTTCAGTAGATAAAAACAAAATTTTGGACACTTTTTTTTGGTCTACCACTACTCGCTCTCTGTCGATCATTTCATTTAGTCGATGATCACATTAAGACATTATTATCTTTCAACCAGTATCGCATCGTTAAAAGAGAATGCGAAATTATGACTATAAGTAAAGATAAAGCAAAGAAAAAATTGAGTAAGCCCAAAAGACTGGTTTGGACTTTACATTAAATAAAACTCTCATACGAAGAAGATCACGATCTTTGGTTGGTCGGATCGGGACAATATGGTAGACTATACAAATCGAAAAAACAAAAGGATGGTCTGAAAAAATTACGTTTATTCTGTAATTCTCTATTTCATGAGAAATAGAGAATCCTTTCTGGCATTCCGATCTACAAAAACGCCTATTCATAGCAAATATCTTCAAAGTCGCCTTCCAAAAAAATTTAAATTCATTAAGGAATATTCGAATTCTCTCGACTATGCATGAGCAGATTTAAACGCATTTCTTTTACGATAGATTTAAAAAAGTGCAGCTTCCAAGAGTGCTTTGAAAAATACCACAGTTTAAAATAATAAAATCATCAATTCATTTTACTACACTAAAATGAATTATAACTAAAAATTTTCTTTGATACAAAATTTCCTTCGTAAAAATACTAAATAATCTAGAAATATTTATAGATCATTAAAGATTAAATCTTACAAAAAAATCGATCGATACAAAATTTCATACATAGCAAATATCTTCAAAGCCGCCTTCCAAAAAATTTAAATTCATTAAGGAATATTCTCTACACTATGCATGAGCAGATTTAAACGAATTTCTTTTACGATCGATTTCAAAAATACCATAGTTTAAAATACCAAAATCATCAATTAATTTTGCTACACTAAAATGAATTATAACTAAAAATTTTCTTTGATACAAAATTTCCTCCGTACAAATACTAAATAATCTTGAAATATTTATAGATCATTAAGGATTACATCTTACAAAAAAATCGATCGGTACAAAATTTCATACTTTGAAAATAAACTTATTTCATACTTAAAAATCTCCAATCAAAGTGATAAAAACTTCTCAAAAATGCATATCCTTGATCTAGAAAGCATTAAGAAATTAGCCTTAACACCGAAAACTCATATGGCATTGCCAAATAATTTTCTCTCCTGACTTCTTCATGTTGCAATATTGTTCAAAAAAAAAATTATGATCATGCGACAGTGAAAACATTAATTTTATTAAGTGCTCGTTGGGATCAACATAATTACTCCATTATCCGTTAAAAGTTTACTTCTTTTTATTCACAAAAGAATTAACATTTTGTTTATGAGTACAAAGTCCCTGAATAAAAAAAAAATTCATAATTGTCAATTTTTTGGATATTCCATTTTTGTGAGATTTATATACGATAAGAAATTTTCGAAGAATCCTGAAGAAGGGGATTTTTTAATGAATTTGAATTTTTTGGTATCAATAAGCAATGAATTATTGATCAGTCTGTTGATCGTGGTCTATTCAAAAAATTAAATCCGAAGAATTGTGCAAATTTTTGATTGTTAAATATATTTTGTATTTTTTTTTTTGAATATTTTTTTAAAGGTAGTTTTAAGTGATATTTTACATAATTTTAGAATAGTTATAAAATAGGAAGACTATTCCACAAGAATAGTATTATTATCCAAGTTTTAAAAATATTTGTTAATTACTTCGAAAAAATTTGAAGATTAAATCATAAATTCCTTCACAGATTTTCCTCTAATTTATCCAAAATCCTCAGACGATTTAATTTATACCATTCTTTACCTCAATGAATTTTTACAATATCATGATTTTATCATTCAATCAAAACTAATAAGTTAAAAACTCTTATATAAAATTTATCAATTTATCAACAATCACGATTATTAAAATTATAGTCCTCAAGTATATTTAAATTGATTGCATTCGAACAAGTTATCCTCGTCAATGTGTTTTTTTCTTATTCAAATGCAAATCTTAAAAGGCGTGTTATAAATCACATTATTATAAAAAAATGTACATTAACAACTAACCTTTCAAGCTTTATAAAAAAAGGAAAATTATCTTCAAAAAAAAAATTATAGAAGATAATATCACCACAAAAAAACTAACAAAAACTTTCACTATGAAAAAACCAAGCACGATCACTTTTATTTTTTCTTAAAGAAAAGCCTGCAGATCTCAAAAAAAGACTTTGCACAGAAAATATCGATCGCGATTTATTAAACTAATTTTTACTTAAAAAGTTCTCAGCTTAAAATTGCTGGATTCTGGTTAATATTAGTAACCAAAATCTCCTAAAAGCTGAATTTCCGTCCGATCGATTCCGGCATTCAAACAAAACTGATCTTAGAACCTAGCCAAGCTGCATATAGTAGAGTCTCTTGAGCGTCGATCGGTGGTGACCAGTTAGCTTTGGGGAACATGGAAAAAGGTTTTTTCTTCTTCTTCTTCTTCTTGTGCAGGCGCAGAAGGGGCGAAAAGCTGGATGTGGTACATACAATCTACGTTACAAAATCCAAGTTAGCCTTACTCAGATCGCGCCCCACCCCGAGCCGGGGCCTGCCTTGACAGGCGGCGGGTGTTGGTCTTGGAGCTGTGCTACAAGATCAGTATAATAATGTGAAGACTTGTTGTGTTGAAATGTACCGCGCACGTTTGCCGCCATAATATTATTGAAGTAGCCTTTTCTGGTTGTTATATATGGTGGACATGCAAAAGTGTAGGTTGAAAGTATAGTGGCAAGATCGCATGTGTCCTTATGCCTTTGACTTTGGGGTTATCATGATCTGTGGAATATATATATATGGAGGCTTTCAACTTCATCATCTGAACATTAGCTGAACTAGTGATGATCTATTGATCGCTATGCAATTATTGATGATTTTCATTATTTTTTTTAACTAGTTTTGTCTCTTTATTTATTCATCTGCCACATTCCTTTTGTGTCTGCATACGATCATTCCTAAAATAGTTTCTAATACAAATGATTATATCATTGCGAAAAACTTGTAATTTTATAGACTTTACCGGAAAGTGAAGATGATTCTATAAAATTGAAGAATGCATTTAAATCACGGTTTCTTCTGCTACTAGTGTTGTTGTTTTTTTCTGTCCAATCTAGTGTTTTTAGATGTCTGACTATAACTACTCTTTTTTGTTTGGTCAAAAATTGTATATACTTTTTGCTTAATTGTACAATTTAATCACTAATAATTAATTGCATTTCAAGTTTTTTTTTTCAAACTCCAAGGAAGATTTACAGTTCCGACCGGAATATTTAGATTAACTTTTAATTGAAAAAATAAAAAATAAATTTTTTTTGTTGTTGTATGTAATTACTCGTTGTTACGAAGTGATTAAGAACAGATACACTTTAATTTGCTGATGATTTAGCGATTATTACAATAAATTTTATTGCTTAGGTATGATTAATATTTGTAAAATTTATATTTTGTTAATTACACTTTAATTGCATGGAAATCTGTCAAATATTTTTAGTGGAATTGATAAGCGGTAGACATTTGATTTATGCTAGTCTTCTTAATCAGAAATATGATGATGTTTTAGAATCTTTTACAATTTTATACCGCATCTTTATACATGATTAAGGAAAGCTTATGTAATTTTGATAATATTGTGGATTTGTTTTTTTTTTCGGTGAGTACAAATATATAAAATCATTGAGACTAATAATATTGTTTAATGCCGACTTCAATATGTCTACAAATTTTGAAATATGTGAAAAAGAGGCAAACCAACATAACCCTCAATCATTAATTGGTCTAGTTTATCGTGAATTTCCAATTAATGCTTGCTTCCTAAATCGTCAACCAAGCACAATGTTTTATAATAGTATATGAAAACCTAATTGGAACAAATTAACGCAAAAACTTGAATTTGTTGATGATAAAGGCCCATTATAGACGTGGACGTATGCATCTAGACGTAAAAGCTTTTCTGGAAGCTTACTGACATTTTAGCTGGACGAAGCTTTGCGTTTGAGCAGAGGAAAAGCTCATTTTACATTAGATTTCGTAAACTTTAAACATAAAATGAAAACATGAAAATTCGGGGTCGACGATGCAGCGAGGAATTCAATTTCTAATTCGAATTATTTTACTAACCTTTTATAAAGGAGATCACCCAGCCGTCATATATTTTTGGGCTAATTCTGAAAGTGCCGGCCAAGTAAGTTACCATGCGCCGCTGCGTGAAATCGAACCTGGAGTCTTTGGGATGCTAGTCGGACGTCCTAATGACTAAGCTACAGTTTGAATTAGGACAAAATTATGAAATCTCAGCTGAAACGGAACGATTGCTTACAAATAGATCACTTTGCAGTTATATGTAAGCACATATTTATTTTTGGTCGAAAATTCCAACAATTTTTTCCCTTGAGTTTCATATAGAACTATTTCTTGTTTACATACATAAGTGCGATCTTTCGTTCACCAAGGTAATGTTAAAATGCTTCAAGGAAACGCTAAATTTTCTTATGTTTGCACTTCGCACGCCTTACTTACCCAGAAAAAATTTTACATCTGGTTGTACATACATATATATCTTCAGCTGTAAAGGGGAAAAAAGCTCTTGGGTAGAACTCTTCTGCATGAAATGGAAAGCAAGGAAGAACAATGTGTTCTAAGAGTATATGGACATAGGACTTGGAAGAAAAGATAAATAAAGGATGTATTGCATAAAGTTACAAAGCGGCCGGCTGTGGATAGCTTTTGGATAGACGAATAAAAATCGTATGGATGGAGGGAACTCGTAACGGTTTTAAGTAATCCATATTTTTTTTCCAAAATTGGAAAGCTTGGACAATTTCCTATAAATATTGTCGTGACAGTTTTTGTGTTACGGCCTTTATTTTTGAAGATATTAGCAAATTTTGATGTTAAAGTTGGCTTTATTTGGTACTTTTCGTCATAAGCTTACGTGTTTTTTCTTGGGCGTCGAAGGATCGTGAACCATAATCTTAGTGATCTCAAAGCATATGGATTATTAATAATACCAATAGACGCATGGAGTTTTGAAACCAATCAAACAGATGGAACGAAACTGTCGAAGTCAATAAGTGCAACATCTTAGGCTGGTCTCACACTGCAGCAGATTCGGCCGAATTTTTTACCGCCGTATTCAACCGAATATCAACTTTAAATTCGGCCGAACTTTAAGGGTTAGTTTTCATCTGAAATGTTAGTTGTTTCATCTGAAATGGTCACACATATAAATATATCCTAAATAAAATAAAAGGAAGATTAATAAACATTTTTATGCAAGTGCATTTCCATTCTCAACTTTTCGCTATCCATTTCGGCCGACAATCAAACAAATCTGATCGGAGTAAACCTACGGACGTCAATGGCCGAAAACAACGGGTGTAATGTCCGAATGAGAATAGCAAAATAATTGTTTGAAAAATTCGACCGATTACGAACGTAAAAAATTCGGCCGAATCGGCTGCAGTGTGAGACCAGCGTTAAGAAGAATCCTTGGTCCGGGGAGAAATTAACGTAGATCAGAATTTGCAGAGATGGTGAGAGCTAGGGATGCAAATATACCCTATGAAAATAAATTTTGTGTTGTTATATACCATCTAGGGCACTTGAGGTCTCCGTCCACTACATCCGGACATATCATGAGCGTAACCGACATATATGGTCTCCGTCACCGACATATATAGTCTCCGTCACCGACATATCGAATTTCGCTAACATCAACTAGAGCTAATCTTTATCTTTTTTTGCAGAAATTCGCTTACCTTCTGTCTTCTGCCATCGCTTCTAAGCATAGCTGCGAAACCGGGCTCCTCCTGTTCGGTCACGGAAGTTAGAGATGTGTGGGGGTATTATTGAATGGCGTGCGTTGAAATAGAACCGCATTGTTATCACTTTCCATTATCTTTTAAACTGGAGCTTGCTGGTTAATATTGTACTCTCCGATAATGAAAACCTCGATAATATAAAGGAATCGTCTAGTCTTCTACATAAAAAAATTTAGAAGCTACAAAACAAACATCGTCGTATGAGGAAGTGACTCCATATCGGAAACTACTTAGTTCCAAAATTTTTTCGTAATAGGCAATTCAGCTTACTTATATATTGGTTTGATCAGTGATCTTGCCAATTCTCCTGCATCACTTAAAACCACCTTTTAAATTTTTCAGTATCAGATCTCCTAATAAATTCATTCATTTCGTGATAAGGAATTGTTCAATTTCTAGCATAGCTTCTCTTTGTGTGGAACTAAGCATTTTTCTTCAAGTTTGGTTCTCGATTTATTTATCATATTTTGAAAGCACTTGTATAATTTCCACATTATCTCAATATAAGACAAAAACTAGGAAATTCAATTTTCTTGTATATTAAAAGTATTACTTTATTTACTTAATAAATTAAAGGTTAATTAAAGGTTAATTATAAAAAAAAATACACTTTTACTTAACTTAGCACAATTTCCTACATCTCTAAATCGATACGGAAACAAGATCAAAACTTTCAAAACTACTTACTACAAAATGTTGTTGTTAGGAAGTTAAATATCGAGCAACAGCCACAATTTCCGGAACTCACACGTTTCTTTAACATGTAACTCTGTGGCAAATAAAAAGTCACGAAAAACGTGATTAAATTGTTTTAATTTCTTGCTTTAAAGTAAAAAAAAAACTTCATAGAAAAGAATCATGTGCAATTGATAAAATGTCACCTGCATACCTGTTGTGGCTTGTGAATTTTTTTCTGTTTAATCAAAAGTGGAATATGATGTTTGTTAGTGTTTTTTTTTCTCCGCTGCATTTAGTTACTAGATACAGTTAGAAGATAGCAATTAGTGAGTGATTTATGAGAAAGTAGAAAAGAATTTTTTAATAATAAATTGTAATAATACAAAGTTGTCTAACACCTGCGGGGGGGGGGAGAGTCTAGCTCGTGGCGTTTTTTTGTAGTAAAATTCTACTAGTTTTTCTATAGAATGAAAATGAATTTATTTAAACCAAATATGCTGCATTTTTGCAGACAATGTTTTGTCTCGGGTAGATTCATGATAGATCGGTGAAGAACTTCTGTGCTTGAAAAACTAAAACAAGTTTTTTTCACAGGGTTTTTCTTAAGACAGCTTAATTCCGTTGAAGGAGTTTTGTAGAGATTGGAAAAAGTAATATAGTTAAGTCGTACTAACTCTGGATTATACGACGTAAGCATCAAAACTTCCTAACCAAACTCCCAAAAATTTTGACAGGTCTTTAAAGAATTGTGCGGTTATACGTTGTCTTGATGGAAGACAAAACTTTTCCTAATCAATTCGGCCCGTTTTCATTCAATTGCCGGGAGTAATCTGTCTTAGTTGTCCACAGTAGATTTGCGCATCAAACGGACGATTCTCTCCCAGTCCTACCACACAAACAGCATTAATTTTTTTTTGTCGTCAATACTGACTTCGTGATTGATTGTGACGACTCACCAACACTAGTCTATGTTCCACGATTTTTGACACTTCTGATTGTCGAACGTGACCCATTTTTCATTTCCGGATATCACTTTAGAAATGAATGCTTCAGAAATTGGTCGATTTCATTGGGTTTCAGCAGCGTATGACAGATGTTTATTTGGTCCATCAGCTTTTCAATTCTAAACTCATGAGGAGTCCATAAATCGAGCTTCTTTTTCCCATCAAGCTTTGTGTAAATGCAATGCCCAGCTTCATATCAGGACAGTACTGACATGCCTATCTGGAAAAACTTTTTCAAGAATTTCATAAGCTTTTTCAGTGATTGGGCTACAAAAGCGTCATCTTTCACAACAAAACTACCACAACGAAAGCTAGTGAACCATTTCCGCGCAGCAGACTTTGCTATAATGTCTTCACCGTATATAGCACAACCAGCATCTCTTTATCGTAATAAAATTCCCAAATATCTTTAGTCCGGGAAAGTAAGCATTTTAAGGAGACAAAATTCCAAAATGGCTGAAAATTGGTCCACTTTGGGACTTTTTAAGAAAACAATTTCGGAATCACAAAAAAAAACATGGCCACCGGAGATATCACACTTTGCCAAAAAAAGCCATTCAAAAACTGTTTTTTTTGAATATTTTTTTGATCAGTCAATACGAAACGTTATTGCCTACAAAAAAAGCCCTCCTGTCATTTTTTTCGAAAACCTAACCCTTTCGAAGTTATTCAAGGTCAAAGTTTCCAAAAATCACTTTTCGCCCAAAAAATACCATGAATAATTCGGAAAGGTCAAGATTTCCAAAAACAATTACAAGACGGGTATTTTGTAGACAATAACGTTTTGTATTGACTCATCAAAATTTTTTTTCGAGTAATTTTTTTTGCCAAAAAGTGATATCTCCGGCGGCCATGTTGTTTTTTTTCTGATTCCGAACTTGTTTTCTTAAAAAATCCCAAGGAAGCTGTGGACCAATTTTCAGCCATTTTGGAATTTTGTCTTCTTTCGTGCGTTTTTTTTGCTAATTTCCCCTGACTAATTGCAAAATTTCATTATTTTTCTTCATTTCAAAACTTTCCAATAGCTATGCACGAATTCGATCTTTAAACACTCAAAGTAACCGAGTCGAACTGTCATATTTCAAACGACTGTTTTAGTGCTGACGATTCTTGTGGCCGCAATCAAGAATGAGTTCATTGGATGGTGTGAATAAAAACTGAGTGCGAGTGTTTACTCAACATTATTGAGCGAACACTCAACTTGGGGTGAAAAAAATTTACTTTCGTTAAGCTCCAACGAAAACACTTCACTCGTATTTTTTGACATTTGAGAGAGATCTCTACTTTGTTGCGAATAAAGTTGAAAATTGAAATCTCTCTTGGAGTGAACACTCAAGAAAAATTGAGGGTGCTGGTTACTAACCTGTTCCTCACGTACTAGTCCAGTCAAAACACGCGTTTGGGTGTTGAAATATAATATCTTTTTGAAACTCATTCCCTTACATGTTTTTTGGGTCACTGATTACGAAAATCGGGGTCATGCAGTCCTAAAATATGGGCGTCACCATTAAAAATGCAAAAAACACAAATTTTTAAGGGTTTTTCGCGATCATTTCAATAATAATCAAAACTAATCCAATGAAATACACTTTTTTCAATATTTATTCGCGAAGGTGGTTGATTTATAGGAAATCAAGTTAAATTTTATGATGAGGGATAATCCTAAAGGGTTAAAACCACCAAATAAAATTTAAATGAAAAAAAAAATTTAAATCTTTTTTTAAATTTGACATTATATTGTAGTTGCATGAGTACAAGCAATTTGAGTTAATTTTTATTCGCACCGAATTGAGTGTTCACTCTGGACAAAACACTCAACTCAAGAGAATCTTCTCAGAGTGTTCACTCAATTTTTATTCACACCACCCATTATGTCTATTGATAAAGGCGGACATGAGTTCACGATCAAACAGACAAGGTCTGGCACCTGCTTGTCCTATATTTTCGAAGGCGTAAGAGTAACGCAGGGTACCATCATAAACGAATATGTGAAGTGAGGATTGAAAGTAGATGAAGATTAGGAAAAATGTAATAGAATTGAACCCTTGGGAACACCGGCCGAAGTTGAGTGGGGTTTAGATTTGAAACAGTGCACAACTGTTGGAAACACGAAGGGACTTACCCGTTTTAGTACAAAAAAAAGAAACTAAAGTTGTGTCACTAAATAATAGAAGAGTCTGTCTCAGAGGACAGAAAATGACACATTTTGCTTATTAGATTTTCGTTGTTCCCATTGTGATGAAGCAGCAGAAAAGAATATAACATATTAATCACAGTTTCTTGTTGCTGTTTGGTATAGAAACCAAATTTTCGGTATTTTAAACAAATTTTCTAGTATAAAATTCAAAATTTGATCTTTAATATTTTTAAAAGTAAAAATTCTGATCTTGCAACACTTTTTGCATGCCGCCAAAAAGAACTAACCACGTTCCGCCCTATGCACTTCTCTGTCCATGAGAACTGATTGCATTCTGAGACTATTTTACAAAAAAATAAAAAAAAAATAATGCGAAAAAATTTGCGTTGAACCGGTTTCCGCCCGCAGTGAATGTCTTTTCAAAAGTCTACAAAACAAAAATTCTCCAATTCTCTAGATGGAAAATCACACCTGAGGGGATTCCCATTATGATGACTCCCCAATCACCTGATCTACCACTTTTGTTGGCGCGACAACTTTCCATTATTGAACTCTACTACAGCTTCAGGTTAACTCTGGTCAGTGTCAAGATCAATCTTTTTTTGCAACATCGGCATTTCCGATGGCCATTGGACAGGGCCCATTGCCACAGAAGAATTGGATCTTCACCGCATTGGCCCTATCTATGTATGTACAACAACTCTACCTTTTATTATCCATCAAACCATCCCAGGTAGGTATCGACTTACCCAGGAGAATACGGTTACCTGAATTATTACAACTCAACGTCAAGTTTCGTCTTGTGGAGAGTTCATTGGAATTTGTTAGTTTTTTTTTTTTTTTGAAATGGGAAACAACAACTTTTCTGGACCGGTTTTGGGCAAAAAAAAATTGGTTTTTTCGGATTTGTTTTGATAAAATAGTAAATTTGTCGAAATCATAACATTTCTAAAGATTTGCGTTGACGTCTCCTTGTTATGCGGAAATTTCATAAATGGTGCAAAGGTGGGATGGGAAGTGTCTTTTGATTGTGCCGGGGAATCACACGGTCTTGATGGTGCTTGGTGATATGTGGAAACGTCACGTTCAGGTGAATATGATGAAGTCGCCCAGTTTTATAAAACAAGTTTTTCGAAATATTTACACAAAAATTTGAATATTTTTTTTCACAAATTTCCAAGTAGTGCGGAAGATGTTGATTTTTGCAATATATTTTCGAAGGCGTAAACAATTTTTATTTATTTTCATTTTGAGTCATCAGGAATTTTTTGGGTTTTTTTGTGTATTATGCACTGAAAAATAATCACGCGATTTTTGTTTTATTAATTTATTTAAATATTCATTTTTTTTATAATTTTTCATATAATTTATGAGCTAGATCTGATTTGATGCTTTTATTGTTGCAATTGTTGCAATATAAGGAACGAATTATAATACACTATTTTCGATTTTATTTTTTAAGGCTTTTATTTTTCTAATAGATAAATTAATTAATTTTATTGTTAATGGTTTTGTTTATTTAATCTTGAAATATCAAACAAATCTTCATAATAAATTTAAATCTTTTGAATGCATATGAACGAGTAACAGGAATAGAGGAGTTTGGGTGGTTTTGCTTCTTGTTGTGAAAATTGTTTTTATACTCTTTATTTTGTTGCAAAATTTTAAGAACTGGTTAAGGCCACCATCGCCATTTATTGAATGTTGTTTTTTATTAAAGAAATAAACATTTTCTTGTGGTTTTCGTTTTTTTTATTGATCCAAAAACAAAAACAAATTTACATCACTACAGATAACATATACATACGAAGAAGACTGTTGAAGATAAACAATATCTAAAATGACCGGCCATTTACCTTTTTGGGAAGCTGAGATTGGTGTAATAAACTAATAAAATGTTGGTCATTTTTAAGACTTTATAGTTGTGATACAAAAAAATATTAGAACTTAAAATACATCGCAGAGGTTTCACAGTTTCACATTTAAGTATGTGCGCTGATATAACAAAGAATATAAAAATAATACTGTTTCAAGGGATGTCGTATTGGAGCAGGTCCATTTTCGTTTCTTTTAACAAGGATACGATGGACGGCAAGCTGTATTTCCATTGGGTCCCCTGTCTAAGTACTAATCGCGCCCAATGCTGCTTGACTTTAGGCATCTAAAGAGATGTGGCATATGCAGTATGGTAATTGGGCTCCTGGAAATAGTATAACATCCAAAACTGAATTGGACAGTTTTGTTCAAACTTATTTCTGAAAAGAAGATACAAAATTGATAATATAATCAAAATTTAAAACTGCAAATATATACCATTCTGGGCAATTATATTATTGCCCTTTCCAAGGAATAAACGTCGCAGCTTTCACCACTCTTTTGGTAATTCTTGAATCATAACGAGAAACTAGTTTTCTGGTTCTGGATCGAATATCGCCGAAATCAAGCGAATTTTGTCGTGACAATACTAAATCAGGGTCGCTTAAGAAAACCACGTACCGAAATTGGAATCTTTCATTTTTCTCCTTGTTCTTTGATTTTAATATTTCTCATGAAATAAAGTGCAACAACATCACTATCTTTAACATTTCTATTTGTCCATAGAATTATTTTTTTTTAATTATTTCAATCTCGAAACAGCGAAACATTTTAATATATTAAGCACACTCTACTTTCGTTCGAGCAATCAAAATATTATTGCAAAGAACTAAAGCTTTCAATAAAGCACATGAAGCTTTTATGACGTCACAGTGAAGCTTTTATGACGTCACACTGAAGCTTTTGAAGCTTTTTTCCAAGCACCTAAAATTTTATCCAAGCTTCAAACCTTCAATCGAAAGCTTTTATGACGTTAAAATGAAGAAAAAAAGCTTTTATTGAAATCGACGTAAAAAATGATAGCTATGAGGCAAAATAATTTTAGTAAGTTATTCTATTTCATCTTATACATATTTTATATTGAATATTATTTAATGAAGATACAGAAACTTCAACAATTTTAAGATTTTTGTATACAAAATTTTCAAGTACATGTGTTAACATATGTTAAAATAAATTCTCAAAAGATCTCTTTACTTAAGGTTTAACAACAACCAATTATGTCAATTAAAATACATAAATTCCCATCTCAATGTATAACCATCACAGCTTAAAAACCATAAGCCACCAATAAAAGCTGCCAATTTTCAAATCTTCTCATAAATCTTCAAAGTGACAAATTTCAAGCTCCACTCAACTTTATTTGCTTAATAAATCGCTAAAACCTTCAACCTAAATTGTATACGTTATTAGGCCCCTTAACCTAAAGAATGCCCTCCGAGATGGGAAGTTGTTTGATGTAGGGCGGCCGGAGTGAAGGGGGGCCAGGTGGGTGAGTGAATGGAAAAGCTTTTATGTAAATATAAAATTCCAGTTCGAGAATGTTTGTTTTCAATTCTAAGCTTTCTCCAACAAACATGGCAAGTTAACACACAAGTTCAAACTTTCAAGGTGTACTTTCCATCAAAGGGCATCAAGTCATAAAGTGCTGGGAAGCACGTTCGGCACTTCTTTTCCCTTTTTAATGGGCTACAGAACATATATACATACAAACAAGCTCCAGAGACTGCCCATGGGATCAGGATACTAGAAGGACTTAAGTATTGTTAATATTTAATAGAACTAAATTGAGCTCGCAATATTTTTCCAGTAAACTTTAAGGATTCATAACGTCCTTGCTACACAATATATAAGTAAAAAAGTGGTGCACAAATTATTTTTAAAAATTTACGAGTAGTTTCCTCGAAATTCTCGCTTTACATCCATACATCCATATTGGGGCTGTGAGCCTTTATATTATAAGACGGTGGTGGGTGGTTGCGGATAATAGTCAAAAGGTAAGTTGTAGGTAGAAATTTGGAATTCTTCTCGTATACCACTTGCTTACTTATATTTTTTTTTTACCTTTTCCAGGTGAATCATTTTTAAGTGCTTCCCATTTGGGTTTCAGTTTCACTTGACATATTTCGGGGTGTTTCCAAAGATCTGCTTCTGTTCGTGCACAATATAAAAATGCTGTTAAGTGAGATTCTTTGGGAGAAATATTCAAATATAGAAAGAAATAAGGAGAAAGGAGAGGATAATGGAGTGAAAATCAAGGACTACATAATTACGTTGTAATGTTCTGCTGCTGTGGGTTATGTTTTGCTTTTGTAAGAAATGATTAATGGGTGATGCCTAAACATTGGGAAGGATTTATGACAATATTTTTCTCAAGTGGACGGGGCGCTTTGAGCGATTGATTCTTCATAATATACAATGGTACTAGCACAGGGACCGTCCTATGGTAGTCATTTAACTTATTTAGCACGGAATTGGGTAATATTTGCGCCGAGTAACCATGACCCACTAACGGTGTCTTGTTATTTACAAATAGCAGACCCACAGTGAAAGAAAGGCACCACGTGATTCCTAAATTAGATTTTGGGAAATGATACTTTTTTTTGGGAATCAACGAACAGATTGACAAAATTTAAAGAGCGGCATGGATGATGTAGGAGCTCACACCAAAGAGAAGAAATTTGCATGAAGTCTACGTATGTAACAAAAATCAAAACAAAAACATTCGTAAAGGGTTTCGGTTCCTCAATATCAAGGTGCGTCATTTAACAAAAAAAAATGAAATATTTCGTTCTTTTGGATCATTTTACCATAAGCGAGTCCGTCCGGGTCAAAATTTTCTTCATTTCCAAATTTCCTTTTTATTCAACACCCAAAAATATGCAATTTTTTGTGCAAAACTCGTACTTAAGGCTGCTGGGGTGGCATTGGTGATATACAAACGCACTTTAAATCCATACTAATTCACTAATTGCCAAATTTGTTTTTATAATCTGAAATAAAAAATAAAGAATAATAATTACAAAATGATATACTGGCACGGCACTATATCAATGCTTTCACACTCTCTGTTGAATGTGAAACGGCAGACCTTCAAAATTGCAAAAATCATCCCCATATGGTTTGGAAAATTCATCCCACTCCTTGAAGTCACGAATCTAAAGCATTGAAGGCATGCAGATGTTGATTTACTATTTTACAGTACGCCTACAGTGGTCACTTTTAATCCCAAATTATCCTTTGCATGGACTTGGGCTTGGCGATAATCAAGTTTGTTGTCTGATTGATGGATTGGTGATTGAATAATGGCCATCATAATATGAGATGAGATTACCAATTTTTTTCTGTTTCAATTTATTTAATACTAGCAAAAACCCCGCGTGCGTTGCAATGCCTTTAAATAAAAAAAGTTTAGTAGGAAAAAAGTATAATGAAAACAACTAAAAATCTGGAAAAAATGATTTCGGATACCATACAAAAGTTTAGAGTTACCTATAAAAAATATTGTAATATTTCTTCTCGAGTGTTCTCGGATTCGTCAGGGATTGGAACAATTTGTTTCTTTTTAACAACTTTAATTTCAAAACCAAACTTTTTGCACACATGTGTTCCTCCTTCCTCTGTTTCCCGAAATTCATTCTTGCAGGCGACCCCAGATGCCGATTTTCATTGTAATCGGAACATAATTGGCAAATTCGTCGGCCATATTGGCGCGACCATTTTGAATTTATAAGTTTTTTTTAAGCATTCATTATTTGCTACCTCAAAAAACCCCAGATTCCGATTTTTATTGCAATCGGAACACAATTGGCAAATTCGTCGGCCATATTGGCGCGGCCATTTTGAATTTATAAGTTTTGGCCACAAATTCGTTATTAGCGACCTTAAAAACCCCTAGATACCAACTTTCATTGAAATCGGAACACAAAATTGCAAATTCATATTGGGGTGGCCATTTTGAATTTCGCTCATTTTTCGGCGGCCATGTTGAATTTCGAAAATCGGGCTTCGAAGTGTTTCATGGAAAACCCGCACGGACCTTCGTGCAAAATTTCGAAGCTCTGCGATGACTAGTGCGCGCGCTACACATACATACATACATACATACAGAAACTTTCTTTTATTAATATAGATATTTTTTCTTCTAAGGATTTTGATACTATAAAATATTAGGCTAGAATATAAGGTGAAATTTCAATGATAATTCACACTACAATAAACAACCGCCTTCCACCTGAAGCGATTTTTCTTTACCTACAACTAATTTTGATTTTCCTTCACACCTGAGCTGGACATAATACCCTTCGTGTAAGTCCTGCAATACTTAAAATTCTACCAGCATAAAGTCAATAAAAATAAGGTCAAAAATCATCAATAAAAAAAGAAACACAATTTCCCCGACATTTCTTGTATACTGTCACATCATAAATTTCTTACACGTGAAATTCCAGAGAAATTTTTTTTGGCTTCAATTCAATACTGCAGCTGAATATGGCGGAAAATAAAATCAACAAAAAAAAAACAAAAACAAGAAATATATTGGACCGATATAATGAAATCTAGTTGGAGGGTGTCCAGGTAAAACAATTCATAACTGACGGAACCAGTGCCTGGCCTTGACAGTGTTTGGATTTTGTTATTGTGGATATATTGGTTACCTAATCCAAAATCAATTTGGCAATAGGAACTATAGCTGCATTTGTAATTGCAATTTAGTTTCGTAATTGTGCTGATTTTAATTGGGGGATTTATAGATACTATAGTGGAACGTGGATGGATTTTATTAAATAGGATTTTACCTTCGAACTAGTTTTGAGTTTTGTTTGTGTTATAAGTACATAGTTTTGTGTTGACGCTAACAACGATATACAAAGTAGATAACAATAATTATGAGGGCGACAAATCTCCATGATAATTTCCAGACAGTTGACCAACCAAATCTATGGCTTAGGCTTAGCAAAGTGGAATTTTTTTTTTTAATTCACTGTTATAAAATTTGCTTATTTAGTTTTTTATTGTGGGCTAGTCGAGATTTGCTAAAAAAAATAGAAAACTGCATAACTTTCTAGTATTTCGGTTGGTCCAGCTAACACCGCATTGCCGTAGTAGCCAGGCGCGGATTTAAGGGGGGGGGGGGTCAGGGGGGTGATGACCCCCCCCCCCAAAAGCGCAAAAACAAAACCAAAAAATAACCAAACGACCAAAACCGACCCAACTTTTTTGCAAATTAAAAAGCGACCTTCAAGGTGTCTTTTTCAAGAGAGCAACAACGGGGGGCCCAGAGAGTCCTGACCCCCTTATATATGGAGCCCAGACCTCTATTAAGTAGACCCAATAATAAATGAAAGTTTTTCGAACCCATATGAGTGTAGACGAAGCGAATAAAAAAATATTGGATATTACAATAATCGAAAAATGTTTTAAATAATTTTTTTGAACAAGCATTGTATAAAAATTTATAATTATAATTTTAATTTATTTATTGATTTACGAATTTACTAAATTCGTTTCGCTGAGATTGTTCGAAACTTTTCATTTTATATCGTACAAGCAAATGTTTTAAAATCTGTAGACTCTTTGAACTCCAATGTTTATGATAACTTACAGAGTAAAGCCAGTCTCTTTAAGTTTGTTGTTCTTTGGTATTGGTCTGAGACTCCCACGACTATAAATATGGAGTCCATCACCCACGTGGGCACTGGAAAAATCATTTTTAGTCTTTTTCATGGGCGTGAACCAGAAAGAGAAAGGGAGTAAAGAAGAAAGTCACGAAAAAGCCACTAAGAGCCGTAATAAACATCATCGAGGAAATGCCTTTAACGGAGAGTCAAAGATTACCTTTACCCACAATCGGTGGTATGTTTAAAATGCCCGAGTAAAAATAATTTCTAAAAATGCGTCCCTATAGAGGTATGCCCGTCCATGTTACAGATATGAATGTGACCATTCCAAACGCGAGTTTCGTTTTACCAAGCGGTCCCCTAACAGAGTACTAACCATGTCCATTGCTGCTTGACTTACGCAATCGAACGAGAACCGGTCTACTGAGTTCGGGGTATTCATGTCACAGTTCATAGTCTTCGTAGCTCCGTAGTTCGTAGTTCATTTACATACATTTGGAAACTACGAAGCTCCTTTGCAACTACGCAGCTGATAAGCCTCTCAATTTCATTTCGTAGTATCGTAGTTTGTTTTTTGACAGCTGTGTTGTACGAATTGCGATCCGGTGGTAATACAATTCAATTTTAAATCAAAACTACGAAACTACAAGACTTTGAACGACTGAAAAATGACAGGAATACCCTTACTGTAGAGAATTGATGAGAATTTTTAAGTTTGGCAATTGATGAGAATTTTTAATTTTGGGGTTTGGAGAATTGTTAAGTTTTGAAAATCAATTGTATCGCGACTTTTGCCCGTGTTCAAACTCCCTTCAGATCTAAATTTTTGTTGGACTAATGCTTTTTCTTTATATTTTGATTTGCAAACTCTGAAGTTAGCTGCACTCACAAGAAAGGGCGCGTCTTCATCAAAAACACATATGTTTTCGTAGGGCTCGTTTATTTTTAATCCACCAGAAAATTCGGTTAGTTTTGTTAATTTGGTTTTTGTTTTTTAGGAGTACAAATTTTTTTCCGCCACTTTTATTTCCGTGACCCCGCCCCAAAACAAAACTCTAGATCCGCGCCTGTTAGTAGCTCTTTTCGAGAAATGGCAATATTAATAGGATCCAAACACAGAATTTCTTTAGGCCATAGGATGCATACGGATGGTTCGTTCAACTGTGGACATTTTTTTTACAGCGGATTTCAATCTGGTTGAATGAAAGCTCCTACTCCCACACATACAAAATAATTGTGGGCATTTGAAAAAAATTGTCACAAACTCAAACGTAACTGCAGATACCTACACAAAAGCTTATTTTTCTCATGCAAAGCTTTCTCGCCCTGAGTTTACAGTAAACTTTCAGAAAAGCTTTTGTTTCTGGATGCATTGAGGAAAACCATAAAAGAAGACAACGAGCTTTCCATTAGCTCTGGTTGTTTGAGTGAAGAAGGTACTCGTTGTTTTCTTTTATGGTTTTTACTTTATCTCTTCTCTTTTATGGACTTAAAGGGGAGTTTATAACCCGAACACAAAGTGGAAGAATAAAGTGGGCTTGTAAAAAATACAAGCGCAAAGTTACATCGAAAGCTCGAAACCTTTTACAACTGCCAAATGTAAATTTTTTTAACAGAGGAAACAATTTAATGAGCTGCAAAAAGTAGAGTAGAGCCCTACTTCGGGGTTGCAATTTTTAGTTACCACTTTGGTGAAGCAGAGACAGTACCATAATATCTTCTATGCGATAAAGGAGCTCAGATTTGCACTTCCACTTTGACTTTGGGTTGTAAATGGGCGTTAAATAATTGGCGATTGAGACTACATTCCCGTCGCGTCGTAGCAATCTATGTATGTCTTTGAAGAATGAATTAGCTGGTTAAAATTTAGGTTCACGCTATGTTCCACATAAAAAACTATTGCTTCGGAACACTAGTTTAGTCAATTACGGTTGCAATAGCTTTTTTTGTCACTATGTGGCCTAGTTGAAGCGACTTAGCAAAAGAAGAAGGTTTCAAGGCATTTTGCCCAAAAGGTAGTCTTGATTATTCGATGGAGTTGAGGGTCGGGGCCACAAGAGGAGGCTAGCTTTAGCTTGTAAATAGATGTTAAGTTATTTGTGCTATTGAAGTTTAGAACAAAGTGCTTCCGGAGCATTTTATCTCTGGGTATGAATCTTCGTGTCGATTTTCGACTTGTTTTCATAAGCGATCGATTCGTACTAAAATGTAATGGAATCGAACTAGAAATTTTAAGTGCTCTGCAGGATTTTCATCCAATGGCATGGAAAACGAGTTGGGCGATCTCAGATTCTGACGATCTAGTCCTGGATCCACACTTTTATCAGCTGTTACCATTGTAATGATGTTTTGGTTTAACCTGACATGCAAATGAAAGAAGAGCAGAAGGTACAGCACTTCACATATACCGGAAAAAAACAGCAGTGAAAACAGTGGATTGTACATCTTTTACCGGCTTCGTCTAATTTTCTGGAATGGTAAGAATAAGAACGTCAGTTTTTTAAAACGCAACACAAGTTCTTTTAGTTAATTTCGTCGAAAGGGGTTGCAAGAGTACAAACACACTAAACAAATGTAGAGTCAATATTGTTTCATCACGATAATGCCCCGCTGAAGTCACGTCTTGCCGCTGTTTCAAAATTTATTGAATTGTGTTTTGACCTGCTTTCGAATCTTTGTCCTATTCATCATACTCCCCTCAACTTATTACCATTTATCCCTGAAAGAGATACCTTTGCACAAACTATGTAACATTGATCATTCGTGAATTGATATTCGGTGCGTAGACTTCTTATGTTGAGATTTTTGGCGATACAATCTACACTGCTAAGAGACCTCAATTAAAAAAAATAACACTAGTTATTCTACAGGTAAAAGTACACTAAATACGTAAAAATGAAAAAAAACCATGTCCTCAAATACTTTCTCGTATTGCATGTCCACATCATAATTCGGCACAAGGACAAATTGATTACTAGAAATGCTTGTGATGTAGAACTATCGAAATCCCGTCTAAAAAATCCCCTCGCAGTATTATTTCATATTTTGTTGCCCAAGGCGAATTGTATGTCACCTGTATTTCAGATTTATTTCATATTAATCATCAGTGAAAAAAACATTGAAACAATATCAATGTACAAAAGTGGCCGAAATAAAATTCTAAAATCTTACATAGACAAGTGCAGGTAATCTTGATAGTAGTGTATTGGGGGAAAAACGCGCTACCTGAAAGTCCAATTTCGTAAAAGCGAGATTAATATAAGATTAACTTCGAAAGAAAACCTTAAGAATTTTATGTACATCTACCTACAGACGAATGAAACTCTATATTCTGTCCTTGGGGCGTCACCTTACCTGTGTGCAATTGAAAGTAAAAGTTCAATGCCGGTAGACAGGAATAAATAAAAAAATAAAATAAAAATACAAAAAAATAAAAACAATAAAACAAACAAAAAATAACAACAAACAAAGCTAAGAACATTTGACTTGAAGCTTGGGCTGTGGATTTTGTATCTCTTTAGATATTAATTCTCTGACTCTAGTGTGGCATTCTGGACAACTCAAGAACTAAGCCAGGGTATTTCCGTTGCTATTGAAACTAGTTTCTTGTGCATTTCAATTTCTTTTCTTATATTTACGTTGGCTTTTAAGTGTACAGATATTTATTTTAAAAATAGAATTTATTAATAAATAAAATAAAATTATTGCGTTAATTGATCGGGATTAACATAAAAATTACATTAAGAATTTTGCTTTTAACTCTTTACGTGTTTAATTGATGTTCTTGTAACCAATTCAAGAATTATAAATCTTTTGCTGGAAAACAATTATTTTTACACGCTAATAAATTTATAAACAAACATAAACACTTTGCGGAAACGTAAAATTCTTGTTTTAAAATTCATCATTTTTACTATCGATGATTACAAACAAAAACAAAAAACACGTCAAGGTGAACATAAAATCAAAAAATTCCAAAGTCCTAAGAACTTTTAAAATTAATGGAGAATTAACTGCAAATTCACCTTGTCCCTTTGGCTATACTTAAAGCCAGATTCAGATGAGCCGTAACGCTGTATTTCGTTCCGCTCAGGTGTCATATTCTAAAACACAACAAAAAAAAACACCTTAAGAAATTTAAATTAATATTAATTCCTAAAACAGGTGTGTACCTTACCTATAAATCTATCTTGCCAGCAGCGCCACAGCAAAAATGCAAATTCTTACAATGCATATACATAAATTTACCTCAAGTAAAAATCGCCAATTAAGCCTGCGCAGAGGCAATTACTGACAGATTTACTTATAGCGGGCGGCGGCATTTTGAAACTGTCTCGTGATAAATAAAAGTGTTAAGAATGAAGTGTCGGTATGTATTTTACCTTTATAAAGCCTAGCTTTGGAGATTAAGCTAAGCTCAAGAAAATTAACAAAACACAAAATCCAATGAATTTCTGGCTTCAATAGAGACCGTGTCGATTTGGCGATTGATTGGGTGACTAGACACACGCTGTTGGTTCATACCGCGACTTAATCATGCTCACCTTGATTCGACTCGAAGGTGGATTTATGCATTGTTTTCTCGGTTTTCATGGAATATTATACATTGTTGATGGATAATTTAGGGTTAAATGTGTTATAATTGCGATTGTACACATTTTTGCAATTGAAGATGAATTTAACGAGATTTTAAACTCTATCGTCAGGGGGTATTTTGCATGATGGGTGATTTTTAATATTCGATGTGAAAATAAGTGTTAATGGAAGCTGTGAACTATTTGAATATATTATATGCAAATTTTTAGTGAAAATTTTTTGTAGTATAGCGAAAATTAGCTTCATTCGGAAATCAAGGCAGGATTTATATTGTAACACGGAAGCCTAACCTTAGTTCAAGCAAAGAGAGTCTTTTTTGCTTTGCAGCATAAAAAAATAACGAACTCCATAGCAGTCTGCATGAAACTAAATGGTAGCTACTACTACTATAGTCGACCTCTGTAATCTAGGGTTTAAAACATTCGGCGACCATCCCAGAGGCTATGGTTTGTTTTCTCGCAGCGGCATGGTCCGTCGTCTATCTACTTACCTTACCTAAATAATACTATCTGTTTTTTTTTATTTCATTAAAGTATCGGGTTCAGGGAGTACCACAGCCCCCAATTGGACTCTTAGCGATCCCTATACCTAATACAAGTAGACCAGGCTTAACTTAGGAACATGCTCAGAACTCTTCTCATAGATTTGTCGTTCAACCGTGTGTGTTCAAGCAAGGTCGCACCGTACAAAAAAAACCCGTGCCCTCGAGGTAGGAGATGGGGTCCTTCGTTTATCCGATCATGCATAGATGGCTGATAGAGCCAAATAGTATCCTAAGATCCTTTCTAATGGGCCTCAGTAATTCTTGCGACCCTTTACGAAACAGAAGAAGAAGAAATCGCTTGAAATTTACCAGGCCAGAAGTGGAATTCCGGTGTATTTGATCAGAGTCCGTCTAGAGTCGAGGGTCCTTTTTTACCAAAGTGATGGGTACCTCAATAGCAGGTTCTGGATCGATGGGATGGGATGGAACGATGGGTGACCTGCATAATTCCATGTTGGTTTGGGACCCAAACAAAGGTGACTCAAATGAGAATACTCAGCTCATCAAAGGTGCATTGCTAATCCCAAACTAATTGGGACTTAAGAGCAGTTATCGTCACTTGACTGTCAGATAGGATTAAAATCCGGTTACTTGACTAGACCATTCCAAGTTTTCGTAAGTGTATGCCAATATAGAGTACTTCTCCGCTTAAAAGATAATAGCTACGAAGCCCAAGATCTTCAAGGGCATGTGATCTGATAGTATTCCCGCTTCTCGTATTTCTCCACTTTGAGATGGAGTTGGACCAAATTTTGTAGGGTCTTCTCCTTAGCGGTTGGCCCTGTTCGAATAGCCCCAGGCGCGTACGCAGGTGGGGTTACTGCGGGTTAAACCCCCCCATGATTCCAATAATAATAGGAAAAATTATAATTAATAAATATATCAACTTATTAAACAATTAAAAAAATATTCCGAATACCGATGTATAATATATGGTGGATTCTTTTCAAACGGGATAACAAAAAAATAAATATCTCTCAAACTTTGGGAATATGTTCGTAAACTCGATGTGATATACCAAAAATTTTTTTAGCGCAATTGGGTGCGCCTTTTCGGAGTTAAAACTGTTATTGAAAAAAAACGCGATTTTTCAAAAATCACGTATTTCTCATTTATTTATAGCTCTCGACAAACTCTGAGTTTCGGGATGGCCATATAGATTTTTGTAGGAAATTTTCAATCTTTTCAGATGAAATTACGCAAAAAACAATTGGACGCATTTTTGGCCAATTTTTTGGCCTTTTATGGCCAAAATTTGAAAAAAAAAAGGAATTTTTAAATTTTTTTTTCATGTCACCAATCGATTTTCTGATTCAAAAACTACGCCCCACCAAGTTTTCAGAGTAGTTCCCTTCTTTTCCGTAAAAAAATTGTAAAAATGCCCTAAATCAAAGTCTAAAGTCTTGCGCACACCACGAGACCATGATTTTTGGAGAAAAACAAGACATTTTGTGATATTCGAAAAATGGTCAAAAATTATTATTTATGTTTCTTCACAATTTTCAATAAAAAAATTGCGATAAAAATATACCTATAATAACATAACATAATAATATAAGTACATAGTCCTATTACATGAGAAAATTTTTTTTTACCCAATATGTGTACAAAATATGTTTTGTCAAACCCCCCCCCCATGGTTTCATCCTGCGTACGCTACTGAATAGCCCCAGTGACAGAAAGGCGAGCCATTCTTTGCATCAAGCTTTATTTTGTACAAAAACTATTAAGCTTGGTTCTGTACCACTGGCATTTAACTTTTTTGGTGGATAGCGCCAGAACCCTTTCGTCGAGATCGACATTGAGTCCTATAAGAAAGCACCGGCTGGAGATCCTTACATGTTTCAGACGCTACCATGAACCACAATGTTATCTTCGAAACATTGTATGAAGAAGTTTTGGGCATCGAGTAGCTCTGGGAGTTCATCCGTGACAAGACAGTTCAGGTCAGAAGATATATCTCCTTGCGGACATCGTTTCGTTATGATGCTCCCCAGAAAGTCGTCCAGTCAAAAAGTGCCGGCTAGACCGTGTCTTTTTGAGCCCTTACTTAATCCCTACTCATATATTTACATTAGATCCTCGTGTCTGTTATTGCCATCTAGTCTATTAGCGATGTAGCGTCTCTGTGGACCAGTTATTTTTTTCTTTAATTATATTTCTCTGTTTTTTTGCATACTTTTAGGAAAAAGGATACAAAATAGGTGAAGGGAATTTTAATACTACCCTACCTTTTGCTAGTTGATTGGTCTCGTTCCGTTTTCATTTGTCTGACTATGTAGACCGAATGCAACCAATCTGTATTTTTTTTATGTGAAAAACCTAAGCTAGGAAGTGTTTAGCTTATATTGCAGAAAACGTAAGAATAATGAAAAATATCGTCATCAACGTTGGGTTGGACGGAATTGAAAACAAATAATATTTAAAGATTGGGAAAAGTGTGGGTGACAGAATTGACCCTTGAGGAACACCGTATAGCCGTATCAATACTTTGGGGTTTATTTTACAGAGCAGTTTAAAGTAACCAGATATTTTCGTTCGGATACTTTGGTTAAGATGCTCTGTTAGACACACATATTTTTTGTCTAAAGAGGCTTGTCTTTTAAATGACTGATTTTTGTGGTTGAATTCTAGCTATTCCACAAGCTCTTTTTATATGTTTTGTCTCCTTGATTTTGAAGAGAATAGAAGTAATTGTTATTGAGGGACAGAAGGGATAGGGTTCACCTTTTTTCGACATCAGCTAAATTCCAAGAGTTTAGTTTAATTCCGGAGAAGTGTAACAGGGTAAAGAGTATAGTAAAAGCTTAGACACATTTCTTAATCACAGACATATACCCCCCATTGTCAGGGCCAGTAGATTTATCGGCATCAAGTTCTTTGAGATATTTATACACCACCTTCCGGGTGTCCATTCATAACAGGTTTACGCAAGTGCATCTTTTATAGCCATCGCCTTCCAACAACTGAATTGATTCCATTTAACCAAAAATAGCACAAATCCCTGCGTAAACATAAAAAACAATGTTTTTCAATTAAGCTCTCTTTCCTAAATCGAATTTTTTTTAACAAGCCTTGATTTTATTGCGTTTGCATCGAAAAAACAAATAAATTAAAGTTTTTTTTTTTTAAATTTATACAAGAACAAAAAAACGAAAAGAAAAACAGTACCCAATTTTCGCAAATGCTTCTTGTTAAACAGAAATGTACAAATACATCAAAATACAAGAAAAAAACACATTTTCTCAAAACTTGGGCTCTTTCATTATTTTTATAGCGCAATAGAATTAACAAATTCGTGTTTTTTTTTCGTATTTATTTCTTACAAATTCACAATTTTTTTGTATTTTTTTTTTGTTGTTGAATTTTTATTTTTAACTTTTTTTTTTCTTGAATAATTTTTAATTCAAAGGATTTTCACTCTCTATACACACAAAAAACAAATTGAAGAAAGAAGAGAGAGAGAGCTCAAAAAAAAAATAAAATAAGAAGATGAAAAATAAAATCACAGAAAAAAATTCCTGGTAAAAGTTTTTAATCAAAAAAAGAAAAAAAAAGAAATATATTTTCAGGACACAAGCGAAAAAGGAATTTAGAATTTGTTTTTTATGTGTATGGGTTCGGTTTTATTTTATATTTTTATTTTTTTTTTCGTTTTTTTTATCATGTCAACAAATATTAGAGACTTTTTTTTTCGTTTATGCTTAAACAAGCCCTGACCTTGTGCTTGAATGCACTGTTAATAAGATATCACCATAGATATTATATTTTCGCATACATTCTTGTATGATTTCGAGTCAAATAAAAAAAAATTGCATCCTGCCTTTTTCCAATGCATGCACATGCACCCAAAACCAGCTTAACAACCCCAACCGCTCAAATACCCACTCTAACCAGCCAAACCACCCAAATACCCACGCGCCCACCCAACAACAGCCCACGTACACTTAGATAAGTGCATATATATATAGCCGCCTTTGCTTGAATGACATACATATATATACATACTTACAATTGTTGCACCCACTGCATTATCCTTTTGGAGTGCATGCATCTGGAATATCAGAAAAAAAATTTTTTTGTTGTAATTTTTATTTATGTATAGGTATAAATTTTTTTTTGGTCCTTTTGAAAATTGTGTTGATAACAAAAAAGAAAAATAATAATAATAATATGAAAGGAAACCACAGGTCCACACACCTCGCGGCGAAACCCTCTCTCATTTCGAAAGAAAGTCATGTCCTTGTATACAAGAAGGATAACAGACAGCCCGTAACACTACCAACAACACAAAAACAACATAGAAAAAGGATATAACCAAGAGAGGGAAAAGCAGCCAAAGCAATATACACCACCAGCACACAAACACACATACCTACACAACAAAAAAAATAATAATAATAATGCGACTCTAACCCAAGTAAACAACACAGCGCGCCCTGGCAGACACAGGCAGTGTGGGAGAGAAGCACAAGAAAGTTTTTGAAAAAGTTCTGTTTTTTTTTCGTATGCGCCTTTCTTCTTCGTCCTTTTTAACGAAAATAAAATAATAATACCAAAAAAAAGAAAACATGGAAGAAATGGCAGAAGAAAAGCTCTCTTCCATGTCACGATGTCGTCGTCTCTACCATAACAACGGAGGGGATTTTTCGGAATGGAGGCTCCCTATAATATTTTTTTTGTGGGGGGAGGCATGCGCTGTTGTACGTTGTACATTATAAAGCTGGACACATCCTTTTCAATGCTCCACAGATTGGGGTATCCCTAAAGGATTTTCATGCACAGTTTCTTGCTTTCAGTGCAAATATTGACGTTCTTGATTTTTGATCGGTAACGCTCCTCCTGTGTTATTTGGTATTAAATATTATTTTTTTTAAAAAGTTTATTGTTTATATATATATAAATATAAATAAAAAAAATGTTTTATTAAATAAACATATTAATATAAAGAAATGTGAAAAACAATTAATTAAAATTTTTTTAATTTTATATATAAAAAAAAGAAAGAAATCGTTTTTGCATCTTTTCGATGCTTTTTACAATTTTTCAATCGAGGATTTTATATTAATAAAAATAAAAAAAAACAGGAAATTAATCCTTTTTCTTGTCTTTAGATATTATTTATTTCCTAATAGAGTGTATCCTTTTGCATATTTATAAAAGTTTTGAAGACTGTTTTTACGTGAATGTTTACGTGGTGCCCTACGAGTGCTTAACTAAAACAAAATATAAAAAAAAAGATTTAAGGAATATATGTGTATTGAATATCACTCGACCTAGTTTAAAAAAATTAAATCAAATATAAAACAAAACATTAAAACAAACAAATTGGGACATTTTTGCTTATTATAAATGTAATTTATAAAAAAAATCATTCATATTTATGCCACAACATTTTTTTTTGGCAGTAGTGAATTTGTGTATTACGAATAAAAAAATAAACAAAAACAATTTTTTGCTTTTTATAAAACCTTTTTTTTTAAAAACATCAAAAAAAGTCCTTATTAATTGTGCCTATGTACACCCTAAAAAATAATAAAAAAAATTAAAAACAAAAAGAAATTATTATAAGAGTGTGATTTTGTGCGTTTTAGTATATCGTGTTGAAATATTTTTCTGTTTTTTTAAAAATAATAACACAAAAAAATAAAAAAAAAATACGAAAAGGATTCAATCATTTTTTTGGTAACTCAAAACAAAAATATTATTATTACCTTAGTGTGTAAATTGTTGTTAAAAAAAGTGTTTATATTAATTATTAATTAAGTATTAAATTACAAAAATAAATAAAAAAATAAATATAAAAGTAACCAGTGTCCTTTATCCAAAAAAAAAAATAAAAATAATATTAACAATAAATTAGTAACAAAAGATTAAAAAAACAGTATAAAATTAATAATATTCTTGTTCCTTTATTTTAACAATCACAAAAAACATTTTAAACAATTTTCTTTTTGTGAAACGAATTTTTTGAATTAAATTTTTTTAAGGTAAGTAAAAATAATTAATAAAATCAAATTTAATGAGGGAAAAATGATCCTGCTGTTTCTCAAAAAATTCACTCGTCCTTAAAATATATCTATATAAAAAATTTCTAACAAAAAAAATATAAAAAAAATGTAAAATAAATCCTTGTTGTCCTTAAGCACACAGCGACGCAAAAAATATGAATATAAAAAATATATAAATACATATACATGCACATATATATAATATACAGACAGGAATTTTGGTCCTTCGTAATGTATCCTCTTTTATAATATGATTTCCTTGAATGAAATTGAAAAACCCTATGGGTTGGCGGTGATACGATTACAGGCTTCATTACTACCCAACAGCCCGGGATTTTGTACTCTTATTGTTGTTGTTGTTGTTGTTGATGTTATTGTTGTTGTTTTGTTGTTATTATTGGGTGTTTTTTCGTTGACTGTGTTGTTATAAACTTGACTTTTATATATATTTTGAATTTCGTTATTTTTTTATTTCTTTTCTTCCTCTTAAAATTCTTCTTTTTTAATTTATACATCGGATTTTGTTTTTTGGTTATATTATCAAGGGAATCAAATTGGTTTTATTAGTCCTTTTGTTTCTTTTAATTAAGTCTTTTTTTCGTGAAACGTGACCGAGGGAATTTTGTTTTTTGTTGTTGTTGTTGTGGAGTCCTTTATTGGATATTTTTTTGATTTTGTTTTTTTCTTTTTGTAAATGAGCTTTTAATACAGGTTTAATAAAATGTTTATTATCGAACTTAGAATTATAAATAAGATGGTGATATAAAGATTATGTAGTATCATTTGTTATAAACTCTTCAATCAATTGTCTTTCAATCATAAATACGATTTTATAAAAAACAAAAACTTATTACACATAGTTCTATATTTTTTTAATGTGAAAGACTAGAGCTCAGAGGTAGGTCGCTTTGTACTGCTGACGATCCAATCTAGAGTGCAATGTCGAGAAGTTCTGATCAGAACGACAGTAGAGAGAAGTGTGGAAAAACTCACAAGGCCGACATGCAATTTTATTCTACAAGCCAATACTACCCACGAGCCAGCTACAAGCCATTACTTCCACAATAGAAAGTAGACTTAACACGCCTTTAGGAGATCGGAAGATAGGGGCAGACATGACAGAAGAAATGTTATCTAAACGGAACAAGTGGCAAGACGAAAGGCTATACCAATGCATAGACGAAGGAATCGAAGCAAAGACTTCTGGGATGGTAGCCAGACGCCATACCTGAGTAAAAATGATTTAGTTTGTTAATTTTCGTGCATATACGCGCCCGCAACTAGCAAGCATAGGAAACAAATGCGCATGGCACACGGGTATGCACGCTCCCGCCAGAGGTATGCATGCTTCCGCTACAGGCATGAACATCTATAAATGCGCTCACATCGGCATAGACCATTTCAAACGGCAGCGCCATTTTACCAAGCAGTTCCCCAACTAAGTATTATTACGTCCAATGCTGCTTGACCTACGCATTCGAACGAGAACCGGTCTATTGAGTATGCAATGGCACCCTTTGTGATCTTGGTGATGACTTTACTCGATTTAGTCTAGAAAAAGTGTGGGCGTACCGTGCCCCTTTTGGGTATCGTACAGGCGATTTGACGTGTGCGTGTGTGCCTGTTGCAGGCTAGGAGTGGGCGAGTGTTATTTTTACTTGGGTAACTCCTACGGTATCGAGGCAGGTAAAGGTCTGAAAGTTAGTAAAAGACTTAATGCAAGTCATCTTCCATTTTTAAGGTACAAAATTGATTCAAATGATAATGATGAAACAGAGGTAAGAATCCTTCATAATGGACAATTAAGTAATCCAATAACAACGCAACTGAAGTGAAACAAGGTTACACCCTTTCACCATTACTCTTCATTACATAATGAAGAAAGTCAGCGAAGAAGCAAGAGGAATCAGATGGGGAATGATAGAACGGCTAGAAGATTACGATTACGCAGAAGATATCGCACTTCTAGCTCATTCAAGAGAAAGCATGCAAGGGAAAATAATGTAGAAGCTTTTTGGAAGGCCTATGCTCTAAGCATTTTCGTGAAGACGGTCAATGAAATAGGCCCACGAAATGAAATAACAGAAAAAATGGAAGAGAACCTATCGGAATGAGTCACCTTGGGCAATTAACTAGGAAAAGGAGGAGGCATAATCTTACGTTGCATTTGAGGCTAGGATAACCGAACACGACTGGTGGATATTAAAACAGCAGTCAATGTTATCAGAATAACAGTACACAAAATTGCATTTCTTTCCGTGGAGTCTAACCAGGTCTAGCCAGCATACCCACAAGGCAAAATAGGAATGATACCGCAGACAAGGAGCGTCATAAACGAAAACAAGGTCTGGGTTCGATGATCACCACTAGAATTTGTGGCTGTGATTTAGAATAAGATGGATCAGTTGTTAGTTCAATTCAGTTCAATTCAGTTAGTCAGTCGCTGAAATAGAAGAAAGATTAGTGCAGGTTTGTTTAGAGGTAAGACATTGTTTCGTTTTGGACGCCTTAAATTTAGCACGATTCTTGCGGACTCAATTAAAAAATGCATTCAATCTCTATCTTCTCTGACAGTCAACCCACAATCGATAAAGTTCTGTAGGACCAGTTCAAATTTGGTCTAGGATTGGGAGTTTAGAAAATGTAGAACGCAGAGTATTGTCGGCATCGAAGCTATGAAGTGGTTTGGAAAGTATGGAGAATGGGTGGAAAGAGATGGGGTTGAGAGTTTAAGTTGGATTCGATCCAATAGTACCTTGACTGAACGAAATGAATCTCTAAATCCAGGATAATCTAGAATATGTAGTGTATAAGGAGCGCACGATAATTTTATCATTTACTGATTGGCTTCGTGTTCTTACACCTGCAAAATTATTTCATGAATCGTAGATTATAGTGTAGTACAGGTATTCTATATTTTAATCATCTCTGCAAGGGTGTTGTCTAAAATAAAGTCTTATTAGGCAGTGAAAATTTTCAACAGATATTGGGGCATATTCTGTCAGTAAAATTTTATCATTTTATGTTATGTTATGCCATAACATAAAATAATTCCCTAAAATCCTATTCTGTCCGACAAATTTTATTTCATTTTATCGATTATAACATAAAATATTTCCTGTTACGCTTCATAACATAAAATAATCTAAGCAGCACACTTTAGTGGTATTTTAACCTATTTTATGAAAATAATAGACAGGAATTGACATTTGCGTGAAACTAGTTTTCATTGAGTTTTGAGTTAAATTAAAAATTAATATATGACAAACGCATTAAGAAAATAGAATTTTGTCAGATACTGAAACAAGGCGCGCTTTGATTTTGTTTGTTTTCATTCATAATTTTTATTTGTTTTCATTTGCAACCGATCAGCATTTCAAAACCTAATAGAACCCATAGCGGATTGTACTAAATATTTTATGTTATGTGTTCATAACAGATTTCATAAAATAATTTTTTCTACGCCTCTGTTAGGCTGCGGTTACGCTGGCTGATAGTTCGTGATAGTTCAGCTGGTGCCAGCTGTTACAATCCAAGATATCACTGTTTAGTGGTTATGCCGCAAAACAGATCGTGATAGTTATGTACTTACATAGGATCGATTAGATCTGTTGGTATTATTTTTTGGTACAAACTTTTCAGTGATTTCTTCAGTAATACTTAGCAAAATTTCATAATAAACGAGTCATTTGAAGACATGTTATTTTTAACATAAAACAGTTATTTTAAGTATAAGCTTCTATGTAAAAGTAGAGAATTCGCTGTTCATTCTATTTTTAAAAAACGATCACAACACGGCGAGTTCCATTATTTACACATGGAGTTGAGGCAGGACGAAGATCGATTTTATGAATACTACAGTACAGGAGAAGACCCAAAACCATTTTTGAATCTACTCAACTGGTGCCAGCTAACTAAACAAATTTGATTTTCTATCACGCTGTCATGAATATTCATGATAGTGTGAATGCTTGCAAGCTTTAGCGTAACCACTCTGGATCAGTTACTTTGTTTAATTTTCTTGTAACAGTTGGCACCAGCTGGACTATCACCAACTTTCAGCCAGCGTAACCGCAGCCTTAGAATACAGGCATTCTGATAATACTTTTAGTTACGGAATTAGCAGCATTGCACACCCGTGTGGAATATTCATTCCATCACTTGTTATGGAATGACTACTATTGGCGACATCTGTTCGTCGATATCCAAGAATATGATTTATTAATTAAAGAAAAAAAAGATTTATTAATTAAAGAAAGAAAAGGATTGTTTTAATAATAAACAATCAATGATGTTCCGCTAGAAACATTTAGCTTTAAATAAACTATTCAATTATTAAATTGCAGAAAATAATAGCATTTTTCTAATAAATTTTGCGGCGGCCATCTATTAACGAATTATTAAATTACAAAATTGTTATGAATGAACACTCCCTACTTATATGTTATTTAGCGTTAAAATATCTTGCTGTGCCTTATACATTATATTTCTGACAATAGCTTTACAGAAGGTACGTTTTTCTTTACAAAATAATAATGAAAACTAATTAAAGGCGTAGAAAAAGTATAGTCTGCAACACGTTTTGAATGGCATATTCACCACGATCTCTATGACTTGTTTTGCTTAGGATGAAGATGGTATTGACGATAATACTTTTAAGACGTTTCCAGCGCTCATTCACGCCCGCACTTTTGTTGCCAAGACCTAATCTTTCTTCACCAATTTCTACCCTGATTTTCCAGTAAACAGCTTTAATATATTTATTGTAATAATCTGGTCTCAGTGGACCATGCCAACAAAATAGGGGTTTGAGTCGAAGTTAGCACGTATTGTCATCAGACTCAAAAGGTTAGTTACTATATCGTTGTTTGTGTCACTAGTGTTCTCATGCTGCTTTTGTACAGGCTTCCGAACTATTATAGCATTCGAAATGCTCAGATATTCAAATTATATATCTTCTTCGACGAACTCATTTTTCTCATCGTCCACAGACTCTTCAATAGATAATATACAACATTACGGACTCTTCAATAGATAATACACAACATTTTAACGGTGAGATTATTAGCATCATTTCTTAGAAGTCCAATCCAATCACATTACTATCTGTCCTCTTTTTTAGCAAAGTTACCGCCAGCCAGTAATGGAGGTTATCATCACACTTCCATAATTCAAGAATTCCTCATGCACTTTCCCCAATACCTCCATACACTATATATGTTTTTACCCCTATTCCACTGATGGTTCATCAGCATCAGTGACACATTTAACCAAAAAAAATATCCTTCATAAAATTGACAATTTGCCAATAGTTTTCTCACAAAAAAAGCACAAGTAACAAAATACAAAAAATTTTCTTGTTATTGCTGCTTTAACACACACGGCAGGCATTTTATCTGTGTCGAAATCCTTCTATCCTCTTCACAGCAGGATGTTTTTAAAGGATTCTCGGATTCTCCAAAAAACTTTTATGTTCCACCATCGGTTTTTTCTCCTATTCTATGGATCTTAATCCTATTCATGGCATAGACAACATGTACAAAATACGTGCTAGAATTTGTCTTCTTATTCTGTTCTGAAAAACTCCTGAAATGACCTCAGGAATGACCACAGCCATAAACTTTAACTTGAAGAAAGGATCCAGAAACGGAAAACGGAATTGTGTTGGATTACATTCTTATGAAATTTGTATGAGGAGAGAGGGTTTTATTCGATATTGTGCATTGTAGGACTTTTTTTTTAGTTTTAGATTACAATAAAATTATCCTTAAAATCCTTGTTTTCAGTACAATTTTCTTATAATTATTTTCGAATCAATTTTATTCAAAATATCTTATTACTATATCTACAACCTCCAATCGCCAGAATTGACTTGGTACTAGTACATTTACCATTACAACTTTCTATCTATCAATCTTTCAAGATATTTATTACAGTAATTCCTAGAAGAAAGTCTGAAAGCAAAAAAGGACATTCACGAATAGGGTAAGAAAAGACAATAAAAAAGAAAATCTCCCCCCACCACTGGCAATCGTATTGATCAAGTGGCAGCAAATAATAGCCTCGTAAAAATGTAGAACTTGTTTTATACTTAAAGAAAAGTGGGTCCTGCAGGAGATCTAAGATTTGTGATAGAAGGCTGTGCTGTGTAGACTATTCCAAGTCCCTTTGGACAATAAAAATGCTACCAACAGAAGAAGTCGGCTTGAAGGTGTTAATAATAAAATCACGTTCAGCAAAAGGCTCACTTGAGAATTAATAAATTATTTTAAAGTGACTTCTTTGGGTTATAACAATTTATTGATTGGGGATTTTCTGTTAATTATTAAATCATTTTGGAAGTACTGTTTGCAGTCGGTATAATTCACTTAAATAAATTCGTTATTAACCTTACAGCACAAATGTGGTACAGGCGTCCACATTCATTATTTCCGAACTTGTAGAATACCTGAGAGCTCATGTACAGATTTTACAGTTTCTCCTTTAACAGCCTTGTCCTCTAGCTAATCTTATTCTTATTCTCCTACATAATTTTTCGAAGTAGACTTAATTTTCATCCTTGTGCTATTAGATGGCGAGGGATATAACGGATTGATAGTACAAAGAGTGGAAGAAGGAAAAATATGTAAGTGTAAACCAGTGCCAACGGAAGTTCAAAAAACTGCAGCTTACAAGAAGAGCCTCGTCCTGGAAAAAGTGTGCAGCTTGAAGAGAAGGTCCTGCACAGCTTCGGTGGAAGCAAACCCCACTGTAACTATTTAACCAGGATTTGGTCGTCTAACCGTTCATCGACACCCTCAAGCAGGGAAACCCAACAAGCTGGATCAATGTGCTCCTTACCAACTTTTGGAATCTAATCGTGGGTAGGCTCTTCTTTGCTGTCACGTCTCAAGAACGACCCATTTTTTGGACCGAATTGTGACTGGCAATGAAAAGTGGATCCTGTGATCCTGGCAGTGGCTAGACAAAGAATTCCAGGGTAAAGCAGGTCGTAATCAACATAAGGTGGTGCTATATGTTTGGTAGGATATAAAGGATTTAATCCACTACGAGATTTTAATCCCTAACCAGACGATAACCAAAGGGGTGTACTGCGAACAGCTTAAGCAGCTTGAGTCAGCGCTAGAAAAAAATCGAGCACTGTTCGTTTCAAGGCGAAAAGTGCTCCTTCATCAAAACAACGCTGGGAACATACATCAAGAACGACTTTACAGGAGCTGGAGGAGTTTAAATGAGAGGAAAGGTATTCGAAAAGTTTGACATTAATCCTTCGCCTAAAAGTAGGCTGAGCAATTGTTACTCCCTTGCTTTAATGACAAACTCCTCTAAAACAAAGTACATGTTCAGGACGCGAAGATTTCTGTGTTACTACCGCAACGCAGTATTCAAGGTATGTCTTTCAAGCCTAAGAGAATTTAACTAGAAGGGCTATAGCGGTTCTGGGCCAGTGACGTCATTGGTTGTGAGCTCGGGTGTGAGCTTTACCCGGGATAAGAACCTGTGGGGTTTGCTTTTTTATAGTGAGCTTTGGCGCCACCTGTGTGAAACTAGTTGAACTTCACTGTAGTGTGTCTTGGGTGGAATCAGCTGCAGGATCTTGTGGAGGATTTATCCAGGTTCGAATTATTGGATGTGTCTTGGATGACCTTTCACGATGGGTGAACGTTTACACTGGGGATCGAATCTGTAGTTTGGAGTGCGGGATCCGGTGAGGGATTTGGTCAATTTTTAATGGTGTTTGCATATTATTTTTGGTGGAAGCATACTTTTAGAGATGTTGATTTTTTCCGTTGATTTTCCACAGTGAAAGAACTACGTAAAAATTTATTATGCCGTTTGATGAGAAATATCGCGAGCTTTAGCTATTACCACTTGCCTCGAAAATCCAACGGTTTTCGAGATAATCGCAGACGAGATCAGATAGACATACCAGACCATACCTTGCTTCTCTTAATGAATCCCAGGCATTGGGATGCTTGTTTGGCGATTTGGAATATGTCATTCCATCAATAAAGTTATCCTTGGATATCAATCGGTAAATTGAGGGTGGCATATGTGTGAAAAACCTTGGAGGAATCTAAAGTAACAGGACGACCTCCCAAAGTGATCTGTATCATCCATCAGGAATGGGACGTTTCCATCACTATTTTGAAGATGCGCTATTAAAGCTATTTCAAAAATTGAGAGAGAAAAAGTGCACAGCTTGATCTATCCATTAAAATATAATAATACACCCAAAGCCTTAACACTAACTCGACTTACGTTTAGATTTAAGAAAATAATCCTATATCCAACAACAAAAATCCCAGCAAAAAAAAAATAAATTAATGTCCTTCAAGTTCTGACATCAATCATAACACCATAAAGTGCACTTGTGTTATCTTAATGTGAATATAATGATGATGAAAGCAGCAATTGTTGCCATATAACATTCGCAAAACATAAGCTTTAAGCAACTCGAAAGGTTCAACTATCAATCAAACATTTAATAAAAATCCCAAGAGCCATCCAAGATAGATGACTACCCATCATCATATCACGGAGACCAGAGAGCGAGAATCTCACAAGGAGGAACACAGGACAAGCAGGAAAATCATGAGCATATTAAAGTGCACATATTTAATTCCACATTACAAGTAGCAATTACCCCCAACTGAGGAGTGAAAAATACTTAAGTACATTAGATGTCATACTTGCGATGATTTATGACCACTATCCACCACGGCTGCAATCGCCCTTCGTGCGTTTCTCTTCCATCATCATAAAAGGAATTCTTCTTGTTTCGTTTCAGCAATCTGAGAAATTTTCCAAAGAATTTAAGTGAAACACTTCCATCACCACCACCACCAACCACCAACCACCAACCAGGACGACACGACGAGCATATCGACCACCGACGACCATATCACCCGCGCGGAATATACGCCACACACCAGCTACTTCTCATCTTCTTATCACATCGGAGACTGAGCATACATGAGGAAGATAAGATACCTATATAAGAAGGTCCAAGGCTTCCTTAACAAAACTGTACCCGGAACTCCCAGACGCTGCTGATGGGAAAGGCAATCGACAATGGTGACTATCGAGAAAGAAAAATAATCTTGAATACCTCCAAATCATCCTGAAATTTATCCTTAACGCTCCGCAGAGCATTGGATACCTTCTGTCTTCCTTGTTGCTTGGTTGTTTTGCTTGGGCCAGGGCTTCGCCTGCTGCGTACTATATCCGTCCTGGATGATGGCAGGTTGCCGGGGCCTATAATCAATCCAGTCATCATGACCAGAGTCAATCGTAGGCGTTCACTTCCCGTAAGCACACACCAAGCGAACACAGTCGATATCAGGTGACAAGAATCATAATAATAATGCCGACAGGTGAAAAAGTCTACAACACGACACGGCATTTTTCAGGTGGCGTATTGACGGGCTGCGGTTTACCTGATTTGCTGCCACCCCGCACAAGTCGCATTTTCGCCATATTTCACGCTCCATTAGAAGGGTGACGGTGAATTATTATTTTGCCTCAGTTTCTGGCTTCTCTCGACAACAAAAAGTTTTTCCTTACGTAATTCTAGACGCTAGATTCGCTCGGGCCACAATTGACTGAAGTGACAGCCCAGATTTTTATTGACGGTTTAACGATATCAGATCGATTCGATACGGGGATTTCGGCTTATTGATTAGAATTATCGAATTGTAATTTTGTATTTTGTTGGACGGTTCGATTCCGAGACGTGACACGGTTATTTGTTGAAATTCTTCTGGGGGTGGTGAGGGAGTGCTTGAAACGAAGTCAATAAAGCTTGGACTTTCATAGATATTTCATGGTGCTGATTTGGGCGTTTTTTTTTATGGGGACGAATCAATTGAGGCTTATTGAGTTTCGGCTGCTGTAAAGAAATTACGTTGTTGTATTTCTGTTTGAACTTTGTAAATGTATTTGTCGTATTAGATTCAGGTTTCATGATTTTTATTCAATTAGGAAGGGCGATCGCTTATTAAAGAAGTGAATATCCGGTCAACCTTGGTAGACTGGGGGTTAAGGCGCCCGACTACCATCGCAAAGGTTCGTGGTTCGAATCCATGCAAGGCCATCGTTATTAGTATTTCCATCTCGAAGAAGACATCTCCTGTTCGATCACCAAACTCAGGGATCTGAAAAACAGTATCAAAGCAGACCTGCATTGTAATGTGGACGGTCCTATCATTGAGGGTAATGTCGGACAGCAATCTTTAGACGGAAAGATGGTAGAAGGAAAAGTGAAAGAATTGACAATGCCAACACACGGTTTTATTCCAGCAGCTTCCATCTAATACTACATTGATAGAATGCTGACTTCGGTGATTGAACAGGAGATGGCTTCAATAGGTAGTATAGCAAGGTCATTACGAGCGAAATGACGTCATTGGTTGTGGACTCGGGTGTGAGCTTTATTCAGGACAAGAACAGCTTTGAAGATGAGCTTTTTTGTGATGAGCTTTAAACGTGAAGGTCACCTGTGTGTAACTAGTTGAACTTCGCTTGGGTGGGTTAGTGTGTTTAAGTTGGGCTTTCATACTGGGGGAGTCTTGGGTGGGAATCGTTGGTCTTGGGTGGGATCTTGTGGAGGAATTTGATCCAGCTTCCAATTCTTGGAAGTGTGTTGAATGACCTTTCGTGCTGGGTGCGATTTGAAATTTGTTGGGGGAGGAAAGACACAAGAAAGAAGAAAGTTATCTAGGTAAGAGAGAACAGGCTCACAAACGGAGTCAAAGGACCATAGTATCTGGCAAGGTTTCTCTTTGCAATCGCGACTGGTACAACTACTGTGGAGCAAGAAACCTCGATCTCAGTATACCTACTATTAATGATCTAGCACTGATGTCCAACCTGATCAGCTAAGTAGTTATGTTCTATTTTAGATTACAAGCTGAATTGGATACTCAACAACCAAGAGAGGTGAAAGAAGGACAGCATAGTGAAAATAAGAAACGCCTGTATGGTACCCAAAACAGGCACGGTACGCCTGAGTAAAAATCCTACTTTTCCAAATGCAGCCCGCTACAGCCACGTATCGATAAAAGACGCGCCGAATACTCCAAACGAAGCACGGTACGCTCACAATTTTTATATACTAAAGAGGGCAAACTTGGAGCTTTGAAAAATTATTTAAGACGAAGAAAACGGGCAATCATCATATTAGCACACTCAATTAATTGGTTTTCTTTCGATTGCGAAGGTCAAGCAGCATTGGAGTTGGAAGTACTAAGTTGGGGGACCCTTGGTAAAACGACACTCGAGTTTGGAATGGTCTATTAGATTATCTCTAGTCGTGTCTAGTAGGAAATACTTCTTAGCGAAGCCATAAATATACTTGGTCGAACTCGTTTGGCGGTATATTGGCTGCAAGCTTCCTGGCTTACATTAGAAGCAACCAAGTTGTCAGTGCTGTTGTTCTACGGGAATAGAAATTTCATAATGTGTTGTAATATTGTGTGACAAGAGATCGTTAGGGATCGTTCACTCTTTATTATTGATTTCACTGCCTTATATGCCAATGGTCAGGAATTATAGCCCGTTTCCTCGCACAGACTCTTAAAATGTTCGACTTTGCTTTTGTGATATCATTTTTCAGATTTTTCCTCGCTTTTTATATTCCCGAGGTGATCCTCAAACTCAGCCTGATCCCGATTACATTGGCCATATTTCTAGCTTTCATGCAGACTATTCGTCATTTTCTATATCCGAATTCCAACAGAATTTCGGTAGCGTTTTCGTATCCCAATGCGACGTGTTATACCATAAAGGATTTTATTTCCTTCGCTGCGGTGATCTGCACGTCTCTGTTCTTTACGTGTACTGTCAACCTCGATTAGCTTTCTCGCCTCCTCCCTATTCTCCTTTTGGTGCAGAAAATGACATTGGCATTGAAGGTCTTTGACAATTATATCACCATCGTTGGCAATCGGATCATATCAATTATACCTTTTCCCCTTTTGGAAGTTTCTTGCAACACCGCGCCGGTATTCGCTATCGTCACATTCAGTCTCAAGAATATTTCGAACAGGATTGCGAATATACTCCCAGTGTTTCAAATTGCTGCAGCCCCCCAAAAACCCCTTGCTAATATCTACTGATTATGGCGACTCACCTCAGCTGCTAACCTTTCCACCATTAACACGTATTTATCCACGCGTAATATTCGCCATTTTAAATCAAATTTATGATTATATTAAAAATAAATTTCAAAATGAAAAGAATAAATCGATAAAATTTTCACACGATACTTAAATTCGAATAAACCTAATTAATTCATCCTTTAATAGGTAAAATCGAATTAAATCTCCACCAACAACAACGAAAACAATATGAGAACTAAAAAATTATTAAAAATCTGATAATTTATGTTAATTGATTTAACAATAACAATAATAAAATCCGATTAATAATTTTTGCAATGAATGAAAATGAATGAAAAAAATAATTACGTTTTAACAATTGAACACGAAATGAACCATTATTATTCACCAACGTCACGCCATAGGCGTGAAGAAGATGAATACATCACCGGAAAGAAAAAAAAATCATGACTTCAAGTGAAGAGAATATGTAATTCCAAGCGACGGCGTTGCTTCGATTTTGTGTCAATTACAAGTTGATATGATTTAATTACACACGTAGACGGGAAATGTTTCAACAATGGCAAGAACAACGCCCCAACATCTTTATCGAATCTGTGTTTTTGATACGAGCGCGCCTATACGTTATGCAAATGCAATAAATCCATCAGAATCCGTTGGTTATATGCTCACGCAAGGCTGGCACCATTTTTCGTTGAATTTGTATAGTTAGAGGTGATGTGGGAGTGGGAGGGAGGCTATAAATTAGGTTCCGCTGAAGCGGTAAATTATTGGGTGCTGGTTGAGAAGTTCTGATATTGATTCTATTACAAATTGGGCTAGATTCTTTGACTTTGGATTTTTATGGGAAGCGCCTATAAGTTGTCTATTTTAAACGGGAATCAATAAGTTATGGCGGTTGGGAGAAATGCGATGTTTTAACACTATAAAATACTTTGTTTACTAAAATCAATTATGTTCAACAAGTGAAGGAAATTTTTTAGATTACACTTTCTCTTGTTAAAGCCTAGTAAGCTGTTGAAGCGAAATTTTCGTTTGCGATTTGGTTATATATCTCTACACACGAAAAATAATTGGAGAATGGAATGGAGAGTTTACGTTAAGAAACTGTTTATTCGAATACTTCCCATTCAAAATCTTCGAAAAGTCCTATTTTCGCTTTGAATCGACTTTTATTTAATTCACACTTGACACTAATTCACTTCCTACTTGAGTACTGTCAAAATTTCGCCCCGAAATAAATATTAAAACATTATTTCGGTGCGAAAACAGTGTCCATATACAACAGAGACATCTACATTAATCCCGAAAAAGTTGTGATTTTTCGTTTGAACAGCGTACTGCTTACGATATCATAAACGAAAATTTCGGTGGCACTTTTCGCGTGGTTTTTTTTACATAGAGTTTGATAGGGAATTTTCATTTCGCTTCAACAGCATACTAGCCTTAAGGCTTTCAAAAAAAATAGAATTTCTGACAAAATACAAAGTCTGGAGGCTTATGGAGCTTATTCCTTGTATTTTAAAACCAAGTCTGTTATTATTTGAACAACCTTAAAACGATCCTTACTTTTTTTTATGCCTCTTACCTGCAGCAAATATTGACTCGTCTTAACATGATGTGCGTTCCAGTTTGACGGTGGCAGAGATGGAACGGAAAGAATTCCGGGGTGCATGTAATCCGCGAAAACATTGTGTCCATCAAGGGCCAGACCATTTTAGATATCGGCTAGAACTTTACCGGCATGAGTAAAGTACTGAATCTAAAAATTTTGTGTTAAACTGAGACTCAAAAAGTTGGTGATCAAGGAAAACACCTGTCAGCTCGTTGCTTAGTGAAGCCATTCCCTTCTCGACTCGGTTGTAAGTACTTCTACGGGGTGCATTTGTAAAAATAAATAAAGCATCTAGATTGTGCTTCTGGAAAAGGTCAATTGCGTGCTCAATCCTCTTTAGTTACTTTCGGTTTTCATCTGGTCCACCACCGAAAGATAAAATGACAACTGGCTTAAGAACGCTCTATTCGTTTGTCATTACAGTCTAGCAGGATTGCACGCCGAGTATCTTTTGAAAATCGGCAACAGGGTTCATCACTACCTTCTCCAAATCGCTCCCGAACCCTTCGCGTATTCTATCCCCCGTACTAAGCTCACTGCTAGACATTCCACCATGACGTGGCAAACGACATAACGCACTGATTCCTGAGCCTAGAATTGCAACATAAAAAAATACATTTGTCAAGGGTGTCGAAGAGGAAGGCTTTCCACTTCTTATTGCAAGGTATGTTTGACCAGAATAAGAACCTGCCTCTGGCTGGCCCATAGCTGGCCCAAGCGCTCGTTGCTACGCGTTGCATATTATGGTTTATGGGCCGTTTTAGTAAGCCAAATCAATGGCAAGCAAATTCAAGTATGAGGAATAATTAGTAGGAAGAGGTTCATCCTTAGTTAACCAATTTAATAAAATTTTTAGATTAAATAATAAATATGAGTCAAAATTAATGCATCATTTCATAATATATCACAATATCTCTTTTGCTTTCAATACATTCCAGCCATCAAATAAAACCCTAAGACTCTAATTCCTAAATATAAACTTTATTTAAAAATAATCTTCTTTTATATAATCAAGTTATTATAATTATTCAGAGCAAGATGACAGCTGTCAAATTATTCCAAGAAAATCTCACTCTTCTGAATTTTTAATTCCACGTAAGCATTTTTCTCTACTTTAAATTCATAAACTTTATAAATATTACAAGAGCCATAAGCTAGATTCTTCATCATATTTATTCAAAGGTATTTTTTTAATAGAATACAATTTATTAATGACGTAGCATCTCTGTGGTCCGGTGATATTTTTTTTTCATAGTTTTAGGAAAAACTTATTTAAAAAATTTGTTTATTTATATTTAATTTTGCATACTTTTAGGGTAAATTTAATTTTTCATTTTGAAAAATTGGAAATTTTGAGTAGGGAAGGGATTTTTAGAATTAGATTTTCGAATTTTACTAGTTTCTGTTGAAAAAAAGGATTCTTTCAATAAAAGTCCAGGATAGGTAATAAAAGTAAGGATAGAAATATAAATTCGTTTTATTAACATTTTGTAGCCTAAACCAAGTCTGTTAAATAAGTTATTCAACCCTTATATCATAGTAAATTCTCTCGTATTTCCCAGAAATTATATATACTTACAAAGAAACAATATATTCTCGATAACTATTCGTGATACCACTATGCATCTTGCGGTAAATTGACCTTTTTCCCTCTAGAGAGATCAAGCGGGATTAATTCACGGCCTAAATTTAAAAAATATTTCCCACTTTACAGCCTTAAAAAAGGTTCACGGATTTCTATCAAAACAAAGTCGTTCTCTTTTGCCTCCCCCCACCCGTTTCATTTCCACCCAAAACATCTTTAATCTGAAACGATATCCTCAGCAGTCCCTAGCGTGCCTGACTTGCCTTTCTAAGCAACAGATTTGTTTATTTTTCCCAGAAAAGATACATACTAAATGCGCAAAAGAAAATTTACATAGAAAGAGCAAAATCTCAAGAAGAATATATCGGAGAGGGGATTTTTCGTGGAGGTGATGACGACGGTTAAAGGGGAGGTGTACGCCGAGTGGGGGGTGGATATAAGGTTGAAGAAAAGTTCGAGTCTTTGCTGAAGAATTTTTGTGTTTGCGGCATGTGTAGAAGACCACTATCAAGAAGCTTTTTTTTGGTATGTCTAACAGAAAAGAACCTTCACGCAGCATTGAATGAGCTTGGCGTGTCGACACGTGTAATAACTTAAGCGAAATGTCCTTTTATATTTAATCCCAAACACCATTGAGGGTATATATTTATTATATTCTTAGGTCATTCAGCCTCACGGGCATCAATCTGTCATCATCTCCATCTCTCATAATCTCTGGCACCATCATCGGCCTCATCCTTCACCAATAATTTTATCATCACTTGAGCTCCACCTCCTTGTCGTCAGGATCATATCGGAATTCCTTAATTCTCATTGGAATTTTTGAAGCAAAAATAATGAATCCTTGTGACGTAGTATCTAATAAAAATTTAGATAAAATTGATGCTTGTGTGACGTAATTCCTTTTCGAGGAGCAATAAATATTCTCTAGATGGATTATGGATTCTGGTCTGTATGTTTGTATGCGGTCAACGAGGCCCCCCCTCCACTTATCGTCATCCAGCAGATCCTGGCTAGTCCTGGCTGATATAAGCCGATAACATATTTTTGCCACACACTCGGTCCACACACACACACATCTAATATCGATTACTGTCATTTTTCACAATTTTTGATGTCTGCAAGATTTTCTATCCCTGACGGTACTAATAAATTTTTATTTATTTATTTATTAGCTCACGGCATATGACACGTCAATAGGACATGACTACATTTATAACCCATTTCGAGGAGGAAGGATTTTTTTTTCTCCTATTTTCCGTCTTATTTTATTTTATTATTTTTTTTTATTGACACAATCCTTGAGATGGGACCCAGTTTCCCTTTTTGCGTAGGGACCTTTTCTAGAGGGGCAGTTTCTTCTTACCCAAAGAATTTTTTCTTTTCCATATATGGGACCAAAGATTAAGGATTTAAGTATTATATATATTACAGTGAGATATCCTCTTAAGGTTTTATTTTTCAAGTATGTGTCTTTATTGAAATGTTATATTTTATTTTATTTAATATTTTTTCTGTGCTTTACTTTCTGAATTTTTAATCGACTTTTACTTGTGCCGGAAAGAAATATGAAAAAGGGTAGGAGTAAAAATTCCGTAAGTACGTACGTATATGAATTTACATGAATTACAAGGATGATGGGAAATTGATTTTCTCTTTGGTTCAAAGGATGTTTTTACGTAATGGATAAATCTTAAGAAATTGTATGTAATCTCGTAATGTAATTTGGTTATCATCTTAAAGAATCACAACACAAAAAAAAATTGAAAATGTGTTCCATATGTAAAGTGGAATTGAAATTCTACTTGAAAAAAATTCTTTACTAATTCGGTTTTTATATTGGAATAATTGAATTTGAAATTTTTCTTTGTATAATATTTCGTTTCAATTTAAAAAATCTTTGATTAAATGGAAATTTATACTCAAACGAATAATCATGTGATAAGGTCGCTTGATTTATTTTGGTTTTAAAATATATATGCGCATTTGTATTTAAATACTTAATTACATAGTTCACCAAAAAATTAGCTCTCTAATCAATTTCAGACGTAATAGTGAAGACATTCTCAATAATGCACATTTAGCTTAAGATTCAAACCTTTTAAAAGCTTAAAAAAGCTCAACTTAATTTATTGAGCTTTTTTAAAAGCTTATGATTAGTCTTCTTACGTCATAAAAGCTCTTAGAAAAGCTTTTTATGGAAAATAGGAATTAAGATAATTATTTGTTTTTTTTTGTATTGTTATCTAAACAAAATTAAAATAAAAGAGATTATACATTAAAATTAAAAATTTTTATTTTACATTTTGTGAATTTTTAAAAGCGCTTCGACTGAATATTTCGAACTTGCCCACTTTTGCGTGCTGCTCACGATCAGCCACTGCATGATTATATACAGTTGTTTATCTAAAAAATTCGTCCTGTTGTGGTGTTTCCTTCGTCAATGTAAGACGTTGTCTTCTCCATTTACTTTATTTAAAATAAATATCATTTTCACTGCTCTTGGTTTAGTTATTTTATAGTTATTTGATCGGTCAAAATTGGAAACTACACTATAACGTAGAAGAAATCTAGCTAGCGATCTTTGTTATCGTTGCAGTGGCTAAAATGAGATGGCCTCTTCCCTTTTATTACGATTTACAGATAATAAAGGTTTTGTTAAAGCGCAACCTTGGTGGTAAGGTTGAGTGCCCAGTTCCACACAGTCCTTTATTATCACTGATTTTAATTTTATCACTTCGCGCTTAAATAAAGTCACAAAAATGGCGTCAAATTTTATATCTTTACGCTGATCTTTGATCTCTATCACAATTCTCTTCGATTCCTTTAAAATCCAATTCTCAATCTCCATACAAAATCTAAAGTACACCGGTATAAAGACAGACTTTAAAGAATCTATCAATCCAGATTGTTCAAAGCCTGTCTTTATTCCGGGTTGCTTTGGATTTTTCACGAATAAAGTTAACTCTTTTGTACTGATCGACGGATTTATTAGAGAGTGCTACAAACAAGGTCTCGTAGAAAAAATTAGTAGAAGAAAACGAAAAATAAAAGGGACTGACTACGCCAACACACGTTCTGACTCAGACTGATTGAAGAGATGGTTTTTTGTTTACTATGTTTGTAGATTATTGCAACAGAAAAGGCAGGAAATTGCTGTAAAAGAGAGAAGATAAGAAAAAAGGAATATAATTCAGACTGTACAAGTGGAAAGAGATTATATGGCGAAGTGGAATCGAACCACAGACCCCTAGGATGGTAGTCAGGCGCTTTTACCCCTATACTAACGGTGCTGGCCTAGTTTAAGACACAATTCCATTCCTTGGAACCTTTTAAGACGAACTTAATCCAAAGTTTTTTACAAGAGTTTAGAATTGGTAGAAAAAGTTTTGATATTGTTACTTAATACAAGATTTCTTCGATTTAATAATGATGCCATACAAATTAATTGCTTCTCCAAATTGAAACTTTTTACGATTATCCTAGGTTATAAAATACACATTTAGGCAAAGGTTAGCATAATCATTGAACCGACATTTACAGTCCTCTTACAAAGGATTTATATCTAGGAAATTTATAACCTTCACCTTATTTCCAAAAAAAACGACGGCGAGGACTTCTTAAAATATTAAAAAGAACAAAAAAAATTTTAAATATGTATAAACAAATCAAGGATGAAGGCTTGATTTCTTCAGAATGCAACAAAAGGAGGAAAAAAATAAAAAAATTAGAAAAAAAGGATATCCATGAAATTTTAAAAAATCCTGGAACTTGATAAATAAATGCATTTATTTACATATATAAGGTATCGCTCCATTTAAGCCACTTATCTTCCTGCCAGGATCCTGTAATACTTCAGTCTACAGTTAAAGGATAAAAAGGATGTTTTGTTTATTTATTCACTTTTTATTTTGTTTTTTTTTGTATTCTTTAAATTTTTGTATTTATTTCCTGTTGCTGGTTAAATTTTGAACACGGAATATCGAGAATTGTAAATATCCATTTCGTCCTCCTGTCGACACAGAGGCGACCCACGTTGAAATTTTGTGTATTTTTTTCTTCTTCTGAGTTTTAAATGGAAATCCTTTTATCAAGAAAACAATTTCAATTTACTTTGGGGTTTTTTTTTTGGGATAATTTTTAATCAAAACCTTTTTTTTTTGTAAATTTTTTTTTTATTAACTCTCTGTGATATAAATATTTAAGGATGCGGATAAATGTTCTGCATATGTGTATAAATTTTGTTTAAAGGGAAATTAGGAGTTTTAGGTTTATATAAATTTTTTAAATATTAAAAGGATAAATTGATTAAAAGATAAATTCTGCTGGAAATCCTTTTGGGAGTTTTATGTGAAAGATCAAATGTGTTATGTTATAATTAAGATAATTTAAGTGATGGCGAAATGTTATATATATAACGAGCACGCGAAGAGAAATATAAAGAGCTCAGAAAAGAAGAAAAGAGAATTCACAAACGAAAAAAGGAAGCCTGGGAGAAAAATCTCGTTTGTGAACTAGAACGCTACAGAGAGCGACGGCCGCACCAGGCGCGGGAGTTCTACCGAAGAGTACGCGGTATGACGCAATTCACACCTCGTTGCACATACTGTAAGGACAAAGAAGGTAATCTGATCACCGATCCTCAAGGCATCTTGGAGCGATGGGAAGAGCACTTTCATGAATTGCTAAATGGCGAGCTAACGGAGGATTTGGAGGCTCCACCAATATCTGACGATAATGCTATGCTGTCACCACCAAGCTTAGCAGAAGTTAGCAGTGCCATCACCAGGCTCAAAAACAACAAGGCCTCTGGTGCAGACGGCATCCCTGCGGAGCTGGTTAAATATGGAGGGCCTACATTACACCAAGCGATTCATGAATTAATTGTGCAAGTATGGGAGCAGGAAGCGATGCCAGAAGACTGGAGAAAAGGCATCCTCTGCCCGGTACATAAAAAAGGAGATATCACAACGTGCAGCAATTATCGTGGTATAACGTTGTTGAGTACCGCGTATAAGATATTCTCCTACAAAACAGGATGGCCCCATACGCTAGAAACATCATAGGCCAATACCAGTGTGGCTTCAGCCCAGGCAAATCAACAACCGATCAGATTTTCACTTTGAGGCAGGCTATGGAAAAATGTCTAGAGTTTCAAAACTCAATCCAACACCTCTTCATAGACTTTAAAGCCGCCTATGATAGCATAGCCAGAGTAGAACTCTACAAAGCCATGAGAGAATTCAGCATTCCCAACAAGCTGACAAGACTATGTAGGTTGACCATGACCAATGTGACAAGCCAAGTAAAGGTATCCGGAACACTGTCCAGACCAATCAACATCTATAATGGACTCCGACAAGGGGACGGTCTGGCCTGCCTCCTTTTCAACCTGGCGTTGGAGAAAGTGATCCGAGATTCGGGCGTGACATCAAGGGGCACAATCCTTCACAAGTCCACCCAATTACTAGCTTATGCAGACGACATTGACATCATTTGAAGAACATCAACAGCTGTACAAGAAGCTTTCATCCAGATTGAGCGCGGCAGGAAATCTGGGACTGCACATCAACGAAAGCAAAACAAAGTACATGGTGGCCTCGTCTGCAAGAACACCTAACATTGGTCCCACAATCAAGGTAGAGGAACACGAGTTTGATGTGGTAAAATCATTTACCTACCTTGGGTCAATAGTAGCAGCCGACAATAGCATGGAACCTGAAATACGCGCACGACTGCTAAAAGCCAACAAAGCCTACTATAGCCTGTCAAGGCTCTTCAAATCCAAGCATCTAACCATAACGTCTAAACTTTTACTATATAAGACGATGGTCTTGCCGGTCCTCACATATGCATCCGAAACGTGGGTGCTCAGCAAAAAGCACTCTAACCTCTTGGCGGTGTTTGAGAGGAAAATACTTCGGAGGATTGTTGGCCCCGTATGTGAGGAAGGACGATTCCGGAGACTCTACAATGACGAGATCTACGAGCGCTATCGCGACATAGATGTTGTGAAGAAAATAAAGCTCGGTAGACTCCGGTGGGCAGGACATCTAGCTCGTATGAGTGAAGATGAGCCTGCTCGGAAAGTTCTCTGCGGTAAGACTTATGGGGTGCGACAGCGAGGGAGACCCAACCTCCGCTGGAAGGATGGCGTAGACCAGGACGCTCAGAGCATAGGGGTGCCAAACTGGATGACATCGGCTCAGAATCGGGACCGGTGGAGAGAACAGTTGCGAGAGGCCAGGACCGGATCCCGGTTGTAGAGCCGTTAAAGAAGAAGAAATGTTATATTAAAGGCATATTTAGAAAGTTTTAATGTGATTACACAGAGGAAGTCATTGCTAAAAGGGTGCACCCAATTTTTGGTGAAAGTTAGTCTTATATAATATTATGTGTTATGATGGTCTTGTTTTAGTTCTTATACAAACAGCCATAGGGCAAGTGAAAACTAGTGGGCGTTGAATGGGTTTTGATATACGAGCAATGACTTAGATGTTTGAGTTTTGTAGCTTTGTAGGAATTTTTAAATATTTTGGAAAAAACCGAGCTTTAAACTATATAAGCCGTGTTTTTTTAATGAACTATATAGTTCTTCCCCATACAAATCTGAAAACCCAGGTTTTATCCAGGTTTTTATCCAGGTCTTGGGACATTTCAAAATTTCCCTTTCTTTTCGGAATGTAGTATACTTACCGGCTGTCGGAAAACGTCATTTAAAATAAAAACAACATTGAAGTGACGAGAGCAAATTTGAAGGCATGAGGAAACAAATAATTTATTTTTTAGAAACTTATTCATTATTTGCTAGAGGGGAATTCGTGTAACAGTTGTTTACTGACACGCAACTTCGGATTAATTTTAATATATTTAAAGCACTGAAGATGGCGCTTAGTGAAATTTCCCTTGTCGTTTTTTTAATGAACTGGATCGAAGACCTATATAGTTCATTAAAAAAACACGGCTATAATAGAATCCTACAAATGAAACTTTAACCATATGGTGTCAATAGATGAGCAAAAGTCATTGTACGTACTTGCTCTCAAGCTTGGTTGGCGAAAAGGGAGACAAAAAATATAATTGTGTATTAAAGAAAACAATACAGAAGTGAAGCTTCGCGTACAATAAAAAAGAACATATAGACATATGAAAACTTGACGTCAATGTAATATTAATACAAAATCTTAACCGACTCCTCATTTTTACTTTACCGATGCCTATGCCATCTATTAAAAAAAATTAAAATAAATTGTAAATATTTTCCAGCTGAATTTATTTATATGACATCACTTAATTTCTATCATGGCTGTCGCTGTTAGTTACTTTGTTGAAGGAGGGTGGAAATTTGCTCTTTTGGCGATGATCTTCGCGAAATTCATCAGCTTAAGTTGTTAAAATCCAAAATGTTAAACGAAATAAAATGGAAACTAAATTGTTAGTATAACTTGTGCATTCATTCAATTATGAAATTAGTGTTACAAAACTTGCACATTAAAGTGACAGCTGTAAACGAGTGAGAAGGCAACTTCCGTTTCATACAACTGAGCTTGTTTTCGTTTCCAATTCTGAATTCACTCGTACCTGCCAGAACGGGAGAAGGGAACTTTCACTTCAAAACCCCCCGGAACGAGAGCAATAATGTTTCACTGTTCGCCGTCCGCATGTCTTTCTCCCAATCCGGGCCCACATTGGTAGGCCTGCAGCGCGACGTCAACCAGCTAAAGTCGTTGATTCTGATGGATGAACCAACGGCAACAGAACCAACAGGAATTTTTGGATAAAAAAACGCAAAACCTCTTATTTGATTTTATAATAATTATAGATAAAAACCGCTTAATTAACTAAATTACATTCCAAACTTAATACTTACTCTATACTCAATTACTCGCGTTGACTGTCTACATTCAGCCTAAACAAAAAGAAAATCCAAATCAACATTTATTCACATGCTAACTAAAATAATTTATTCACTCTTTTCTCGATTCATTCCGAATTTATACCCCCATATAAGCCCCCCAAAAAATCCTCCTTTCACCATCATCTCACTATAGTCTCCCGCCCCGCCCCGTACCGCTAAACATTACGTCTGTTTGTTAATATATTTGAGAGAGATTGAGACGAGCCTTACAACCGTCTACATAAAAGTCAATTTAATTTCGTCCCAATTGCTCATTAAAATTTTCGTCTGTTTTTAATGGCAACGAATATTCAACTCAGCAAATCCACAAACGATAAACAGCTTAATTTGTCTGTAAACAGATACAAAATTTTAATTAAGAGCTTTACGAAACCAATAATTATAGAAAACTTTGTGCTCCTTGTGCCATCCATTCCCAGTCCATCGTTTATTGCCATTACCATTAACCAAAATCATTCGTCAACATTGAAATTGGGTGTAAGTAAGTGAGAAAGTGACGACCTGTGCACAAACTTAAGATGATATCCTTGAAAAGGGAAGGTGAAAAAATACATATAATAATTAGAAACAATACAGAAATTCAGATTAAACAAATACCCTTCAGGAGGATTTCAGATGGAATTAATTAACATTTGATAAGGATTTTACATTCCATCGTGACACAGACCCTCGTCGACCGACTTGGCGCTGATAGAAGCACTTCCGGATCGTTATAGTCGTGGGACGTGCACGGTGTATCCTTCACGTAATTTTCCCCGAATTCAGCATCATCTCATCGCAAGGATATTGTGGAAAACAAAAATTGAATTTTCTTGTTCCTTTTTTTTTCTCGTATTGTTGTTTATTTTTTTTTTCTCCTTTAAAAATCCTGCGACGGAAATGTAGTAGTGATGGTGGTGGAGATCGGAGGGAAGATGTATGTAGTAAAGTGAAAAAGCTCCCGAGTGTGTACCTCTCTGTGTAGCCCAGGATATATAACGCAACAATGGAAGGTGTCTTTCACCTTTCAGTGAATATAGGTACGTGTCTTCTTCATGGTAGTCATAGGCGGAAAGTAAGACAGAAACGGAATGATAGAATATAGGTAGGGGTATTGCACATTTTGTGTACAATCATACACACATACATATATATATCTAAGAATTCTTCTCTTAAAATATCTTCTTCAGGGCATACGACAATAAAGCATATACGTGGACATATTGGACAACCTTTCAACGCATGAAATATTTACAGCAGGAAAGTAACTTTTACTGAAACATTTATGTTAAGACTTAATGAAATTTCTTGAAACAAGTTCGTTCGCCATCCTCTCTATATTATATATCCTCTGCCCTAGCATCGTGCACACCTTTGGGGCTTGTGATGGAATTGGCTTTAGGTCCCTTTGTGGTTAACCATTCATGTCAAATGGACCCTACCCCCTAAAATAACGACGTTTCCCTAGAAGCTAGAGAAGATGAACAGCTAACATGAAAAAGTATGTACAAAACAAACCAAAAAAAAATATAGCACAATTCATTCTTAGTATAACGTCATTTCTTTATTATTGAAGTAAATCAATTTTTGATCCCCACATCTCTACAACCCACCAACTCCCTCCACCTTCACCAGCAGCAGGTCCCAACAAAAAAGGACTCCCCAAAAATGGAAGAAGAATATCTTTTCATGTTGTTTATGAATAGTCATAAAAAGAGTTCCTAAAATCGCACAAGAGACTCATTTTGTGGCTCATTTTCTTATTTTTTTTTCTTTTTTGGTTATTAAACAATTTCATTCGGCACCTTTAGAAAAAAAAAATTGTTTTTCTTGTTAATAGCTTTGAATTCTTTGTGTGAAACACCCGAAAAAGAAATGTATAAAAACCAAAATGAACACGAAAAGAAAAACACATTTTTTTTTATATAATACTATTCTGGAAATTTTCTTCAAACCTGAATAAATGAAGGTGATAAAGGTGCAAAACCTTGTGAAAGTTTCCTTTTCTTTAATTTGTTGAGATTAAAATGCCACACCCATTTAAGTAGGAATGTCAGGGTATGTAAAAAGCTTTCTAACAAAGGTTTGACAAGTGGTTGGCAATTTTAAAGGTAATAAAAATTCTTTTCAATTGTTGCCCTTAAGCAATCTTTTTATTTTTCGCTACCTACAAAAAACAACAAAAAAAACGCTGTAAATTAATCAATTTTTTTTAAAATATGCGGTGAAATATTTTGAACAAACAAAATTTATAAAAAAAAAATATGTAAAAAATAGATACCGTTGGTACTGTAATAAATCATGAGTGAGAAATTTTTTTAGCAGAGATTTTAACCTTTAATTTATAACAATTGAGGAAATCTTAAAGATTTCTACTTAATTATGCTAAAATTTTGTGAAACTCATAATGTTTTGCGAATGTCTAAAGCCACTGAAAACTATATTAAAAAAGCAAGCAATACCAAAAAGTTTAACAATTAGTTCTTCTTCAAAATTTCGATTCTATTCTAAAAGTAAACAGACCCCATCAGGAATTATTTAAATTTCCAAAAAAAAAACCCCACCAAAAACCACTGAAGTATAACTAATATCCCAACAGGTGGCGCGCGAAAGATTCCCCAAGACACAAACCTTCCACAGTGAAGTTAAACTTATTCCCACAGATGGCGCTCAATTACGCCCCAGACGAAATCCGCATCCGAGATCACAACCATACTGCCGTCATCGATGAATCACTGAGCCCGAACTAACATACCTATACTACTAGCAAGCTGATGAACATGACTTAGAATTAGTTTGTAAAAGAAGGAAAATAATTTCTGCGTATCGGCTAAGTGCCTTTCGAGCATGCTCTGCATATCGTATTATGTTCGATGAAGCCTGGGCTTTGATTCGTGCCTAAGTTAGCACGGTATCGGTGCGCGAGCTGTCGCTAACCACTTAAACACGTGCTCATTTAAAATTTAAATCTTAAATAAAAAACAATAAATAATTAAAATTAAATTACTAAAAAATCGGTGCCGAGTCGTGTTTAAAGCAAGTGAACGGAAAAGCAGCATAAGAAATTTTTTGCACACTTTCCGCCCCGCGTGCGCGTCACAGCCTTTATCGGCCAGTTGGCGGGATTGTCCTTGCTTTAGCAGGCATAGTACTCTTGCAAGACACTTTCCGTTAACTCCGAGGGTTATGATAATGGCATTGGCATGGAAGATAAGAACGAGGCCAGGCACAGCAAAGCGAGAAACACAATTGGAGCTTTTCTGCCAGCTTTTCGTCTGGCTTGTAATAAAATAAAATTTTGCAGACAAAACTCGAAGACATTCTCCCCGGTTTAGCGAAGCACAGATCAAGAAAAGATAATGACAGCAGCCAGCTGAAAACTTAAAATTTTTTAAAGCTCGAACTGCCATTTTGGCTGACCGAAAATCTGAAGCTGTTATTCCCTGTGTTCTTTTAATGAACTGGGTTTTGAGAGCTTTTGAGGAGCTTTTGAGTTCCCATACAAAATCGAAGAACCAGAAGACCCAGATAAAACCTGGGTTTTCGATTTTGTATGGGAACTCAAAAGCTCTCAAAACCCAGTTCATTAAAAGAACACGGGGATTGTGAGCAGATGCGTAATTTTCTATATGCGAAAAGCTCAAGTCGGCAGAAAAGCTCCAATTGTGTTTTTCGCCTAACTGTAGCCAGTGAATTGAGTAGTGAGCTTCGCTGAAGCCACCTTTCTCACAAAGATAGCAGGGACGGAAGCTCGCTGATCCGTATTCTTCCGGCATTGCTTCGGTAAGCTAGGTTCGCGAGAGAGGCGAAGTTTACTCTACCATCGACCCTCTGAGCCACCATAGGAATGTAGCAGCACTGACAAAATTTTATCGGCTACTATCCGTATTTCTGGAATTTTTATCGGATTTAACATGAAACCACCCGAACTACTCTCCATTGCGAGATTCTGTATCATTTACTCTAGGTCCCCGTATCCTTGATAGCCCGACAGGAAAACGAAGACCAGGTCGCCCTAAGAAAAAATATATAGACGAAATCAAGGAAAACATAAGACAATTAGGAATAAGAAACTGGAAAAGAAGAGACAGAGATCGACAATCATGCAGGCAAACGCTGGGGGAAGCCAAACCCAACAATAGGCTGTGAAGCTCGTGATGATGATAATCCGTGATAGTGAAGATCTTTTAAGCGATTTCCTTTCCATTTCCTTTAATCCACCAGTTATACTTTCCGAAAAACTTTCAAAGTTGTCGCTTATTACTATATTAAAGAGTAGTGGTGAAAGTTAACAACCTTGTCGGATTCCAGAAATCACTACAAAGGCTTCAGAGAGCTTTCCTTTGTACAGAATTAATTCTATTATTTAGTCTGGTACGCTGCCATCTACCTTTTCAGGACCTATGAAGGCGGGGTAGGTGGGGCATCGTAATTCAGTAGATTCCTCAAGGTGTCGGTATGATCTTCACAGCATCGATCGGTTATGAATCCAGCATGATGTCTTCTGGTCGTACGATTTACTTTCCCTTTTTTCTAGATATCAAAATGTCAAACAGGGCTTTTCCCACAGTAGATACGTTTTATCAAATCTAAGAGATGGGTCAACCTTTACTTCAAAATAGTCTACTAAAAAGGCCAAGTCAATACTTCGTTTTGGAGGCATTTTATTCGACTAGGTTCTTGACCCCAGTCAAGAATAATTTCAATGTCCTGTTGATCTAGCTATACAGATTTAGAATTCAAGATCATAAAGACAAGAGTGACACCTAAGCTTAGACTTTCACATATAAAAAAATTGTCGAAGGCGTCTTATATTGTCGAAGGTGACGTAGAGCAGTTATTATTATAGGCGAAGCTATGGTATGAGTTTCAGAGGACTGAGAGGGGATTGTTTATGAAGATTAGGAGTACGGTGAGTGGTAGAATGGAGTTGAGATTTTTACTCGCACATTTAAAGCCAGTCTAACATCCTTTGTGAAAAGGCTCAAGCAATATAGTTCGTACAAATGAAACTTGGCCCAAATAACACCGTGCAGCAGATTCCTCAACTTGAAATCTTAAAGTAGTCATGTAAGACGTCGAGTTGGATTCGCAACAATACTAGAAGAATTCATATCAAAAGTTATTAAATTTCCGTTGTATATTTTCATTTCAAAAGTGCCCTGAAAACCACACCCCACGAACTTTATTAAATTCCAGACAAAAAACCCTTCACTATGGAACATATCTCTGTAACAAATATTGCAGCTGAAAGAAAAAAATATCCTCATAAGTCCCTATGAGTCCTTACGAGCGGCAGTAAAAACACACTTCAAAATAATCAATGAAGCACAAAAGTTTTGCAGATGAAGGTGACATAAACTGAATTACGCCTCCAAGAAGCTGCTAGCACCGCCACATCACCCCATAAGCCACCACACTGCCGGTCTACAGAGCCAGCCACAGCCACTTGAATACTAATTCACATTTCTCCTAGACCTTGACCAACATCCTTGCATGCATATAAAAGGAGCACGTTCAAGTGGAAGATGTACAGATAAGGATAAATAGTTCTTTGTTCATTATGACAGTCGTTGATGAGGTTCTTAGCTTTGAACTTGGACCGGGATTATGCGGAGATCCCCTGGAAGACTGGCCTTGTGTGTGTGTGCTGTGTTGTGTACCCCCACCCGATGGAGGTTAAGCGGAAAAAGCCTGTATTTAAAGGTTTCCTCGACCCTTGACCATCAGGCGAGAGGAGTTGGTTGTCATTTTTGAAGTGAGTTTCGACAAACAGAAGCTAATTAGCAAGACAAAAGGCTAAGGACGAACGAGTGGACTTGAAGGACTATTCTCGCAATTTTGAGGTCATTGTCAATTTATGTTTGGAAAGTTTATTTTTGACCCCCTCCATGCAAGCAAGCAAGCAAGGACATGCAAGGGATTCTTGTCATGGCTCAATCAGAAACGCCTAGGAGTATTCATGCGAAAAGAAAACAGCTACGGGGAGCCTCGAAAAAGGATGCTCCAGGATATTCCAAAAGCTAATTTATAAATATTCAAGCGACAAGCAGCCCCTCACCCCGTTCGATTTCACCCACCTCCAGCCCTAGTCAACCCTGAAACTCTTGGCACACGTGTGTCGATACCAAATGACTTCTTTTGGTGATCACTCAAGCCAAATGCTTGGCTAAATGATGTTAAAAATTTCACAACCGAGTAAACATGGCTTTATGGGGGCTGAAACACGAGCACGGGGTGATGGCTTAGAACCCGGCCACGAGAAACAAGTAATCCTCGCGTTATCCTTGGGGTTAAGGATTTTACAAAATTTCCCAAATTTAAACAGCAAAATTTTTGAGAGGAAAATTTCAGAATGAAACCGATCCGCGGCGCTAGAACCGAACTTTGTTCCTCAACATTTATCCTTGCTTTAAGGACGTTTTTTTTTGTTGGCTTTTATTGTTTAACAAATTTTTGTTACTTGATGCCTTTAGAAACCTTCGGGAAAAGTCCTTTTTTTTCTATATATATTATATTTAGATAGATACAAAATATATTTCTTAGCTGAGGGCTGCGCGTTCGCAAATAGGAAAAAACCCTTTAATGAGTTCGTGTGTTTTTGGAGCATCTGTTTTTGTATATACATATTTATTTTTTCGTTGCTTTCATTTATGGCAAAGTTTAATTGGAGTTTTATGAATTATGACGTAAAACAAATTTAATGGACTACGGGCGATATTAAAATTTTAAAGTTTTAAACGAGTCCGCGGAGAGATGGAACTAAAATATGAACATTTTGGTTTAAACTCGCTTGTTTGAAAGTAAAATCGTTTTTTTTTTGTTGTTTTCGGTATTTGGTAATTAAAATGTTGAAGTTGATGATGATAAATGAAAAAGGATACTTTTTGCTGGTTGCAATATTACAGTGAAGAATTTTTTAATTAATAATGATACTAGTGCGTTTTACCATAGGGACCAGATGTGGAGGTTGTCTATTGAGAAATAAATGGAAATTATGGTTAGTTATCTGGAAAATAATATTATAGTTGATATTATAGCGAATTATTAACACTAATAAAAATCCACATACCTACTGAAAATAAACCTCGTTCATAGCGTCAATTTCATGCCACAAAATGTCAACCAACCTCGTTCGGTAACGCAATCCATTCGCTGTAACGGTCGAACCAGCAGCATTTCTAAAAAAGTATGGTCCGATTACACCGCCAGCCCAAAAACTGCACCAAACTGTCATTCATTGTGGTTGGAGATGTTGTTCGACTATTTCTCTTGGGTTTTCAGAGCCACGGTTGCTTGTTGACAGATGAAAATAAGACTCACTCAAAATAATTTTGTATAAAAACTTATGATCTTATTCATGCGCAGTTAAACTCGTTTTGCGAGTATCTTTCAAACATATTTGAAAACTTCCTAGTTTTTACTTGTCAAATGTCATCGTAATGACAATTGCATGTTGACAGTTAAAAAATGGCGCGAAATTCAAAATGACACCTCTTGTTGAAATACCCTCTACTTGTGGTTGAAGGAGGGAATTGCCCGAGTAAAAATAATTAGTTGTTATACTCACGCGCAACCCAAGTACAGACGTACTTATATTTTTAGAAGCATATATGCGCCCGTAACTAGCACGCATAGCGAACAAATGCGCCCCGAGTATCGTTTTACTAAGCGGTCCCCTAACTAAGTACTAACCACGTACAATGCTGCTTAACCTACGCAATCGAACCAGAACCGGTCTATTGAGTATGCTAATGGCATCCTTTATGGTCACCAAGATAATTGCCATTTTCTTCGTCCTATAAAATTTCTTGAAGCACTAATTTTGCTCCTTCTAATCTGCAAAAAGTGTGATCGTGCCTGTAGCGGGCTGCATTTGGAAATGTAGAATGTTGACTCAGGCGTACCTTGCCTCAATTAGTTGTCATAGGTGTGCGTGCGGGTATATGCGTGTGTGCGCGATGTTTATCATCACCATCTTGTGATGTAAGGCTCTTGTCAGTTCAGTGGCCGAAGGATTGTTCGTATTGAACGAAACAATTTGTTATGGCAATGCCTAAAGCTACGCTGTGTGCAGTCGCCACATACTCCCCTCATAAGAATGTTATCCGGCAAAAGTTGGGCTACTTTCAACTTTTTCCGCGTTGCCGCGTTTGATATAGCATCAAATGCCTAAACACAGCCACACACAACAAAGGGTGCCTTCCATTTAGACACAGAAAGACAATTGTGTCCGACACAGCGTGTCGCTCTGTGTCGTTCTGTGTAAGCCCAAATGGAACACATAAGTTCATGAAAAATCCGCCACGGCGCACTTTCCTCGTTTTTATTTTTGTTTGGCAAGTAAATCGTAAATTTTATGTTGATAATTTCTTTAAATTAATTACCCGACATCTTATAAATGCTGAGAATCTTAAAAATGAAACAATATTGTTGTAATTATAAATTAACGATCACATTTCAATTGGCGAGGGTTGGTAGCATTGCCTTAGTTGTGCCCGGCTGTGTCTAGCTGTGTCGTTGATGGAACACTTCTGTGTCGGACACAGTGTAACACTGTGTCTCTCTGTGTCTAAATGGAAGGCACCCAAACTCATGCCTTAGATTTATAAAAACAAAGCTTTGTTGTCTCTTTTATCTATATTAATAAAAGAAAGTTTCTGTATGTATGTATGTATGTACATATGTATGCATGTATGTATGCGGGCGCACCAGTCATCGCAGAGCTTCGAAATTTTGCACGAAGGTCCGTTGGGGTCTTCCCTGAAACACCTCGAAGCCCGATTTTCGAAATTCAAAATGGCCGCCAAAAAATGACCGAAATTCAAAATGGCCACCCAAATATGAATTTGCAAATTGTGTTCCGATTTCAATGAAAGTGGGTATCTGGGGGTTCGTAAGGTCGCTAAAAACGAATTTGTGGTTAAAACTTATAAATTCAAAATGGCCGCGCCAATATGGCCGACGAATTTGCCAATTGTGTTCCGATTCCAATGAAAATCGGTATCTGGGGTTTTTTGAGGTAGCAAATAACGAATGTTTGGTCAGAACTTATAAATTCAAAATGGCCGCGCCAATATGGCTGACGAATTTGCCAATTGTATTCCGATTTAAATGAAAATCAGTATCAGGGGTTTTTTGAGGTAGCAAATAACGAATGTTTAAACAAAACTTATAAATTCAAAATGGCCGCGCCGATGTGGCCGGCGAATTGCCAATTGTGTTCTGATTCCAATGAAAGTGGATATCTAGAGGTTTTTAAGGTTGCAAATAACGAATTTATGATCAAAGCTTATAAATTCAAAATTTGAGGTGATTTAAAGTTTGGAATCGCGCAACAGGAAGAAGACCCACTACGATCTAAGGGCGAACGGATCTAGATTTAAGGAAGGCGATCAAGCCTAGCTATAAAATTCTCTACGAATAAAAGGTAAATCGCCAAAACTACAAAGGAAATGGAATGGCCCCTCCACGGTATTCACGAGGTTGAAGAATGTCATATATTGCATCCAAAAAGGTGTTTTTTACTAGTACAAAATAAACCAAAACACCCGCAGGCAGTATAAGAGATCATCCACTGTTTATGTACTCGTAAATTACAAATTCCAAAGTTTCTTGCCAATAAATAATTCACATTAAATTAATTATTATTATTCCATAGCTAATAAATTACGTTTATTATTAAAACACCAAAAATATTTACGTCGCATCCTTTTCCACTAGCCCCGCACAACCCAATTAGTAGCAAGGCAAAGACTCTGTCTCTATAGCAGCATTGTTTCGTCCTGGATGCCAGCATCTAATATCCCTTCAGGAATTTAACCTCTAATTAAAGGTCGAAATCAATGAGATACGCTCGGGCCATGGTATCAGGCTCTGGTGTCTCCGCCTCGCCCCCCCCTACCATTCCACAACGTTATTATCGTCGCCTATTATTTTACCCTTTTCCTTGAGATTGTTTCGCTTTTTTTTAAAGGACTAAAGGACTTGTATCTTGGTCCCCTTAATAAGTCTATAACACGACACTGAGATACGGATCATGGCTTCGTTTCGCTCTCTTTCGAGTCAATAAGGCCATCCCCACCGGAAGCCTGAAAGGATAATAAAGTTTCCCTTCGGAACTTATCTTGAAATCTTCATTATCTTCTTTATCTTCTGTTGTTTCTTTACACCGTTATAGCCTAAGCCCGCCCCGTACAATTGGCTAGCTGCTGCTGGGTGGGTGATTGTGGGTGATGACATTTTTTGCGGGTGGGAGGAGGAGGATCCGGTGGGGCCTCGCAGCGGAGGACCAGCCGACGAATTTATATTTACGCTTCAAATTGGAAAGCTTTTTTACTACTACAGATCCTTGTCCCATAGAAACGTCTCCTGCAAGGATATCACCAATGGAAGTAGCTTGTGGACTGTATTCTGAAATTGAGCGCCAGATATTAAGACTGCCCCCGTTCCTCGCCCCGACGTTCATCCTCATTCAGAGAAGCTCTCAGAGCGCTGAGATAAGTAATTTTGGCTAAGGTACATTTTACGTAAATGAGCGGTTGATGGCTAACAGCCTTTATTACAAGGAATCAAGATTCCTTAGAGAGGGGCGAACACAGGTCCTTCGGTTCCTTTTCCTTGTTTCTGATTCTAAAATACCGGAAAAGTTTCGCGGTTTTTTGTGATAATTTTTTGTTGTTGCTTCTTCGTTTGCATAATAATGACTGCACACACAGGACCAGCAGCACAAACTTGTATAAAAAAATAATTTTTTTTGGGGGAGAATTTGTTTTCTTTTTATATTATTCATAAGATTGGTTCTTGTTTTTGCCAGAAGGACAACGACAACAAAGCTTGTGAAATTTTAATTTTAGTTAAGTGGAAAAATGTTTCGTTACTTGTCTTGTCCTCATCCTGCAGATTTTTTTTTATCAGAAAACGCACAGAATCTCTTCTCAATGCACGAGGATAAATTTAAAACAGAACTTTTTTTTTATTATGTACAGTCCTTCATTTTTTCCACTGAAACGGAAATTTGGGGTAGAGGGACCCAATGCTCTTACATCTCATCCTTAAATTAGGATTTCCTTTTAGTGTGCTTATAATAGGTCAATTTTATTTATTTGGAAACTTTCTAAAAGGAAAAAAAAATAACTCAAGCAGATAAAAGTTTCCTGATGAGTGAAATTATAGACGACGAGAAGAGTGACGGCAAAGCTTTTAATAAACATCAGGATAGACAAGATCCTTAAGGGATTTTTTGATTAAAAATAAATTACCTTTTTTTTTCTCGTAATATGGGTCTGATTTAAGGATGGATGTCTCTCCTACTATCTATATATCTGTATACTAGCGGAATTGATGTACAAGTATCATTTACGTCAGTTAGAATTAATTTCTTAGTGCGAAAGAAAAGCAATCAAATTAGTGAGTGAGATTTTGATGGAATTTCTAGAGAAGTTTGGTTTTTTTTGTTGTTGTTCAAAACATGGTAAAGCACTTTTGAACTTTTACTGAATAAGGGTTTTGAAGGATATCTATGTTTTTTCTGTCATATGTTAAAGGAAGGTCAAATTGATGTCGTAGTTCATTCTGAAATAAAACTATTTAAGAATTTTTAATACCCGAATTCTACAATCATGAAACAGCACAGAGAAATAACTCCAATACAGTCTTTCCTTACTGAGAATCTAATCATTAGAATTAAATACTTATTTAGGAATGTGAGAAAGGCATAACATTTTTTTTGAAGAACTCCGTATTTCCTGGAAAACTTGATCTGGATTCAGGAGCGAACCCTTTCCAAGGATGCTCGGCAAAATCGGAGCACCTTTTTAAAAAAGTTTTTTTGCGATTTTCTAAAAGCTTCAACCTATTAAATAGTACTGTCACAGGTATCCCTGGATATTTAATCAACGACAGACGTACCTATTGGCTAATGGTATTGTTGGGTTACGTATAAGATAGGGTGAAATACATGCAGATCTAACTTTCCTGGTACCCGAGTAAAAATGAAACTCGCCCGCACCTGCCATGCAGCAGGCACACGCACTGGAACAAATTTTTACTCGGGAGAGGAGTGAAGGCACAAACAGATTGGCGCGGCGCGGTGGCGGAATCCTCTCGCCAGAGAGTTTCCCATACATTTAATTTCGCCGCCGCGCCAATCTGTTGGAAAGTTAAGCTGGAAACATATTGAACGTTCATAAGCGTTCATCAACGCTTTTGCTTTAATTGGGGAAATCCACGCCCAAAATATTTCAAGTTACACCTAGCAATAACGCAGAACGTTGGAGGCCGCTTCGGTCGCTGCCGAATAAGGAACGTGGTCGAATGGATGCACGCAAGCAGGGCGTTTCATACGAAAACTAAATATATTACATTAGACCTATTAAGAACTTATAACTGTATAGCCTAAGCTTTTAAAACCTCCTCTCAGTTACCTCATTTCCAATTAAATGGGGCAAACCCAACTTCTATTCGGAAAGCTTTTTAAAAAGCTTTAAAGTAACACCCTTAAGCTTTAGTTTTACTCATACAAAGCTTTAGTTTTTGTTGTTGCAATGGGCTCTTTTAGACGAGCGGACACCGAACAGACAAAACTTAACTGTAATCGTTAATTCTCTTTTGAAGCCCGGTGGAGTGCCGGCTGGGCATATACACGGGCGGACATCAACGAATGGACAAACGAACTAAAAATTTCAAAAATTTCAAACAAAATTTGAAAACTTCATGGCTTGCTGTTCTTGTTTCTTGAAATTCTCTTTTCCCTTTTCCTCTTTTCTCTTTTCCTAACAACAACAACAACGCAGGAACTGTCCAAATCCCCGTTCACAGTTCGCTGAAAATGTTCATGAAAATTGTCTGCCCTCCCCGTCGTCCTTTCTCACCCTTTTCCCTATACACCCAATTCGTTCGTTCGTTTTGTCTGTTCATTGTCCACCCAAAAGGGGGCGGCAATGCTTCATATTTCGGGCAATTATGTTGGTGACCGTGAAGGGTGTCATTTAGCATACTCAATAGACAGATTCTGGTCCTATTACCGAGGTTAAGCAGAATTGGACGTGATTAATAGTCAGTTGGGGGACCGCATAAGTAAAAATACACTCGCGTTTAAAAATATAAAGCTTTCGACTCCGGCACAGTTATTACACATATCCACGCCGAAATTCTCAAATTTTTCGGCCTCTTTTTCCACTCGGGATGAGGTAGCAATGATTTTTCCTCAAGGGGTCCAAAAGGGGCATTCCTTACAACGAGACGCGAATGAGGCAAATCGTAATATGTAGGCCAGTCAAATTATCGAAAAAAACCTCGATTTTTTGCCACCCGAGCCATCTGAAAAGTAAAATAGAGGTAAAATAGGAAAAATTCCGTAGAATTTGATGAACTACTTTTGGCACTCCTAGGCCTTTGGGAAAGTTTCCAAAATGGCGTCAAAAGAGGGACAAAAACAGATTTTCGCGTTTTAAAAAAAAACTACACATTGTACAAAAAAAAGGTTTAAATAAAGTTTGTAGATATTTTTCATACTAATAAAATGACACCAGTTTGATGTCAATACATAAACAAATAAAGGAGTTATTGCAAAAAAACCGCTAAAAAACACGTTTTTTTTAAATGCTCATATCTTTTACCAAAAAAACGATTTTGTAATGAAACTCGTGGAAAGTGTAGCCCTTGGGGAGTGCAATAAAACGTTTTTGTAAATTTGCAAAATAATAAATAATTTTTGCAAAATACGGGTTTTTCGAAAAAAAGACCTTTGTTGTCGAATTCGATTAGCTCATAGCCATCAACACCTACAGAAATGGTTTTGCGCTCAAAATGTTCTGGAAGAGTTGTGCTAATAGTTGTGTTTTGTGCGCACATTGCTACTTCATTGGAAACATGCGAAAAGATGGCCGGAAAAACGATAAAAACAATCTTGCCCACAAAATTCGATTATTTGCTCACGAAATTCTATTAATTGCCTATCGATAGGCAAAACAAAAATATATATTTTACGACCATCATAGAAAACTAACCCCTATAGATAGGCAATTAATAGAATTTCGTGAGCAAATAATCGAATTTTGTGGGCAAGATTGTTTTTATCGTTTTTCCGGCCATCTTTTCGCATATTTCCAATGAAGTAGCAATGTGCGCACAAAACACAACTATTAGCACAACTCTTCCAGAACATTTTGAGCGCAAAACCATTTCTGTAGGTGTTGATGGCTATGAGCTAATCGAATTCGACAACAAAGGTCTTTTTTTCGAAAAACCCGTATTTTGCAAAAATTATTTATTATTTTGCAAATTTACAAAAACGTTTTATTGCACTCCCCAAGGGCTACACTTTCCACGAGTTTCATTACAAAATCGTTTTTTTGGTAAAAGATATGAGCATTTAAAAAAAACGTGTTTTTTAGCGGTTTTTTTGCAATAACTCCTTTATTTGTTTATGTATTGACATCAAACTGGTGTCATTTTATTAGTATGAAAAATATCTACAAACTTCATTTAAACCTTTTTTTTGTACAATGTGTAGTTTTTTTTTAAAACGCGAAAATCTGTTTTTGTCCCTCTTTTGACGCCATTTTGGAAACTTTCCCAAAGGCCTAGGAGTGCCAAAAGTAGTTCATCAAATTCTACGGAATTTTTCCTATTTTACCTATATTTTACTTTTCAGATGGCTCGGGTGGCACGAAAAAATCTAATTTGACTGGCCTAATGACCGGTGTGGGCCTTAGAGGGCAATCCACACGGGGTCTAAATGCAGGAGTAGGGCTAGTCTCATAGGCAGACAGCTCTCCTCCTGGTATTTTTAGTGGGTACCAAGATAAATTGATCAGGCTATGCTAGGAGTAAATATTAACCTGAGTGAACTGTCACAGCAAGCAGAGATCTACTTATCTCTTGATGATGCCACCGCAAGGGCGGATCCAGAAAAGTTTTTTAGGGGGGGGCGATCTGAGTAATAAAAAATTTTAAGGATATTTATTATTTGTAATGTTTATATGTCAATGAACTTGTGAATATTTATTTAAGTACACTGTTTGAATGCTTCTACTTCGGGATATGTCTAAGAAATAAAATGAAATCTGAGTGAAATGAAAAAGGGGTTGAGGCTGTAAATGCACATTTATCTATAATGTTTTGAAAAACCATTTTTATGCATATGTTTGTGAATTACTTGAATTGCTCCATCACCTTAAAAGAAAACAATTCGCAGAAAACTTTCGCTTTTGGAATATACAAATTAATACAGATAGTGTTATTGATAGATACGCCAATACTAGAAAACATAGGATCGATTTTGTTCTATAAATTTATTTTATAAGTTTGATTATTAAATTTATAATAAATAAAAGTAAAAATTCTAGTTATTAATTTCATTTAAAATTCAAATATAAAGTTGAAAATTTTACTACTATGTATATTTCTCATAAAAAAACTTTAATTTTTTTTATTTTAGGGGGGGCGATCGCCCCAATCGCCCCCCCTGTGGATCCGCCCCTGTGCCACCGAAGGCCGAATGCACTTAAAAACGGCTCCTTTCAGCACAAATTGTGTCCTCATCCTCGAGTCTTGAACGGGACTAACACCTTTACCTACCTACCTTTACTCCTTTTTATTGCAAATAATTTACAAGCTCTTAACGTAACACAAAAATAAAATATTGAATCTTAAATCATGTAAAAATCTCCATTCCACTTCCTTTAACATCTGAAAGCCGAAAACCATGCATTTTTATTTTGCCAAACGTAAATGTGTTTTTTTTTCCTGTTTTGTAAAATCCCAAAGCAATCATTTTTTTACGAGTTTTTTCAACTTTGATACTACAAAAAAAAAAAACAATGACACAGAAGCTACCTATCTCTAATCTCATAAACAATATTCCTCAGACGACACAACACACAAACACACACAGAGCAAAAAGCGCACAAAAAAAGGAAATAACAAAAGGATTCCCCTAACAATTTGTAACTTGACAGATATTTTCCCAGAACGACAGGAAGCTTCTGGTTAAGGTTATCATAAATATTTCGCTGCTTTAATAAATGGATATTATTTATTACCACCGGAAAATCTGATTAATTTAATTCTGCTTGGGTAGGCGCAACTTAATGAATTCGCAATTTCGGGAAAATTTCCGTAAATGGTAACAACAACAACAACAATAACTAATATGGAGGTTGACCCTAGGAACAGAGGAGGAGGCATACACAGTTCCTCTGTGCGTATCTCTTGCTCTCGGTGTGTTTGTCTCTATCTCTCTCTTTACATCGCACCCCGCCCCCTTGACAACCAAAACTTTGTTCACATAGCATGCATTATTTATTATTGTTGCTTCCACCGAAATACATTGAATCCTTTTGGACCAGCTTAGCTGGCACATAAATAAGTGCCCGTCATTTCCGAAAACAAAGCCCTAAACAGTTCTAGGTGGTTCCCATCCGTGAGCAGTTTCGAAAACATATGGTTGAGAAATAATTCTTTTTTGTTGTTGTTGTTGTTGTTGTTGTTGTTGTAACAAAGACGAGGCGTCTCATTGGTGATAGCATCTCCAATTTCACCTCAACTTAGGGGCGGGGAAGAGAGAGAGAAGGGTGGTAGCTTTGTGATGTGGGGCTGATAGGTAAGTAGTATGGCACTCATAGATTCAAAAGTAAAGTAGACATTAGCCATGTTCAAAAGCGTATTTTATACTCCATTCAAGTACCGTTAACGTAAGAGAAACAGCCCCACCTATCACCAAATACCCCCTCTTAACACCCGCGCAAAATAGATCGCCCTTGAGTTTGTTTTTCAGAAGCTGTGTGTTGCCACTGAAACGGTTTCCATCACGCCCAGATAACGTCATTAGCCTCCAGATGAGAAATCAATTCCACTTCCCCACCCTCCCGACGACCAGCCATACTCCTTTCTAGCTACTGAGTGACGTGGCGATACCCCTACTTCTCGTTCAGATATAAAGTAAACATTAACGGGAAACACCTTGATCTAAAAATTTCTCTTTTCTTATATTTTTTTTTTGTTATTATTTATTTTCTTTTTTATTCCAGATGTTTACCGAGAAGCTTGTCACATCCAAAGGACATCATTATTTGCCGTTAATATCGTTCGAGCTGCGTCTATTCTGAATGTGCCTGACATTCTGCCGCCGCGTCCTTCTTCCCCTGGTGCTGTTGTCTGGTGGTTCATCCATAGAAGATGGGGAGTCTGCCTAATCTGCACGAGCTGGAGCGTGTAAGGCGCAAGCTTGAGCTAGAGCGGGAGCTAGCACGAAGGGAACAGCGTGCCCGAGAGCATCGTGAGTCTAGCAGGGAGCGTGAGAAGCTGCCAGTATTCCTGCATCCGCCGCAGGTAAACTATAACGCTATAAAAAGTCTTGTTGTTGCTTTAGAGAGCCATAAAGGTGCGTATACTTCTTAAAACATCCCCCCTTTTCTTTTCTCTCATCCTACAGGTGCCGTACAATCCGCAGCTTCTGGCGCAGACTTTGGCCGCTGCAGTACCGCCAGGTGCAGGCGGAACGCCGGGTCAAATACCCAAACATCACCATCGGCACTCCTTGACAACGAGACGCGTATTAAGGACAAGGAGTTCAGGTGCCACTTACAATGTTTGGGATGATCCAATGATTGAGGTTGGCGTTAGCCTTTCCCCCCCCCCCCCACCCTTCCTTCCTGTTCGCCCTATGCCTTTATTTCTTTGTATAGCCTTTGATTCAGTCGTTCGTGTGGACATGTCGGTCGTTGTTCCTTTTTTGCTTTTTTCCTGATGGTTGGTTGTTGGTGTGTTTTTTTCGTTGTTGTTTTTGTTGTTGTTGTTGATTTCCATTTCGAATGCAGATAGGAAACCGATGTTCAAGCTCCTTTTCAGCTCTTTATTTGGGGATTACGAGTGTTTTTTTTGGGGGGATTCACAGGTGTTTTCGATACATTTTTTCGAATGTTATAAAATGAGATTTTCAACTGTGAAAACTGGAATAAGCTGTAATAAAAAGAACGGTTGCACGTGACAATGATAAATTTTGAAGGGAAAACTGAACTTGGGTTGTGTTTTTTTTCACGTTTGTAACATTTATTCGCGACAGGTTCAATAGAATGTTATCGAAATGTTGCTACATGACAGCTATGGGAGTCGTTATATTTTTTTTTGGTATTATTGACTACGCGAATCGATGTTGTTGGGGATTCTTCTAGCTCAATAATTCAGTATTAAACGTTAACAGCGGCAATATTGATGGATATTTTTGTGATATGGATATTGGGTGGAAGGCAGTACAAAAAAATAGAACTTGTAAATATCGATTTACGTTTTAAAGCCATGATTAATTCATGTACAACTGGAGTAAATTCGAGTCCTTTTAAATTCCACACCAATTTACATTTCATGTTTTACACATGCCAGAAAAAGTTTACATCCCATCAAGTGTCTTTCCCCCACATGAATTTCCTGATACTCCTGAACGTATGCAAAATTAAATTTAAATATAAAAACAATTAAAAAAAAACTTGTTCCTAAAAGTATGCAGAAAAAAATTACCAGCCCACAGAGGCGCTACGTCTTTAGGTTTGTTTATTAGTCAGTCCTAGAACGATCTAAATCATCCTAGAACAGAAAAGTACAGGCTTTGTCGTTCATTAGTTTTAAAACTTGTTATTTTTTGTCCGAGAGTGTCCTAGTTTGGTGTTCATTAAGTTGTTCTAAAGTGTTCTAAGTTTTACTTTTTGGTTCTAGATTTTTTTCATGACAGTTTTGGTCAAGAGTTTTTTGTTGTTGTTTTTTCTTAGTTTTGACAGATGTGTATATGAAATTATGAGAACAGAAAATTTAGAACAAAAAAGTACAAAAACGCGTTCATTAGATTTTCTGTTCTAAGTTGTTCTAAAGTGTTTGACGTTTAATTGCTTGGTGTTCTATTCTGTTCTGCTCTGTTCTGTTCTGAAAACTAATAAACAAACCTTTTAATAGATTAGATTAATAAAAAAAATATAGCAACAAGAAAAAGCTGAGAATGTTACATTTTCCTTTGACGTGAATTTTTGTACTTTAAAGATTTCTCAGTTAAAGGAATTTTGTACATTTAAAAATGGAAATTAGAGAATTAATTTTCCGTTTAGGAATTGTTGTTCGCAGGGAATTATTATTGCATCAAATTCATTAAAGTGTGAATTTGATGTAAAGTCTCCCTGTATGAAGGGATATGAGAATTTATCTAAGGATTTTGTTCACTGAAACCCTTATGCCCGATTTCTTCACTTTACACTTATCCACGGGTTTTCTAACTTTCGAATAAAAATAAACTTCGATTAAATTTTGAACGGTTTTCTTCACGCGAATCTAAAGTTACGTATTCCACAGATAGTTAACCTACCATTCATATGGCATCTCTGCAAATTGCTGAGATATGTTTGGCTTTTGCGCAAGTCTCGTTAAAAAAACGCAAAATTATAATTTGGCGGTTTTTTGACGTCAAACATTGAAATAATTTAAAAAATATTTAAATTGTAATTGGGAGACAGGCAAATACTTCCGCCTACTTAATACTTAATACTTAAATTAATGTTCTCATTTATGAATGAAAACGTATTTTTTCTAATTTTAATGTAATATTTTCCATTAAATTCTTTTCTTTGCTCTCATCGGTCGAGAAAACATTAACATTCATAAATGCGTCCATTTTTAATATGATAAAATATTTAAAAAAATGTCAAAAACAAATATTTTGACACTAACCAAGAGATAAACCCTCAAAATTGGCCAGTTAACTTTAACCCCCCGATAAGTCCTAACCCAACGATAGCAAAAGTGAAGAAAACCAATTTCTTTAGATATATATACTATGGATAAAGCTAGCAGGGGTATAACCCATTGTGAAGAAATCGGGCATTAGAAATTCTATAGGTAACATTATTTCAACGGGTTCTCCACACGTAAGGATTTCTTCTTCGTAATATTTTTTTTGGGAGGCTTTGATAACTACTTTTTTTGGAAATGAAAGGGTTATGACAATGGCTCTGTTTGCCCATCCGTCTGTCACACACTGTATTTAGAGACACATGCTCTTTCTTTTTCTGGCCTCGGTAGCCTGGGGTTAAGGCGCTCCACTACTATCCCAGAGTTCCGTGGTTCAAATCCACTTCGCGGCATGGTCATTTGCCTTTCCATTTTCCGACCAATCACTACCATGACCGGTACAAAGAACTTTATAGCGCCAACAACAACATAAAGGAAGAGATGGCAAAACAACATATATGCTGGGGAGTACTTCAGCCTGAAAAAAGTGAGGGTGGTTCCCTGGGCCATGGATATTTTGCATGTCCCATATACGACTAGCTCTACCCCATTATAGGGTTTGGAGCCGTCCGTATATCAAAAGGTCGTGCTTTCGTTAGAGATGGGTCTGTGGTGGCCATTCTCACTGACTTTTGATAATCTTCAAAAATGGTTTGTCGAAGTCCAGAATGGCAGGAATGGTCTTGGACCTAGATTTAATTCTTTGAGAATCGATTGGTTATCCACAAGAGTCGGACAGGCTGTTTTAGCTCCCGTGATACCGAGACAGGCTACCCTTAGAACCTTGGCCAGCCTGATCATGACACCCTTGTGTTTGGTCTTGACTCACCATGCAATAGATGCATACGTGACCATGGGTCTTATGACCGTTTTGTATAGGCACTGGTTTGAGGCCCCAAGCTTTGCCTACAAATTAACGACAGATATGGAGAAATGTAATTGCCATTGCAGCTAATCTCTCAATCTGGGGTTTCCAAGAGAGATTTTGATTCAGGATTATGCCTAGTTATTTAGCCTCGTTGAGATAGAAATTATCGCTCTATCTACAGAAGGAGCGTTTAAGTTAAGCTTTCTTCTATTAGTAAATGGTACGATGACAATTTTTTGTGGGTTAATATCATGTTCCTACTTCGACACCAGCTATGTAGATATTACAGAGCGGCTTTTAAAAGAATTGAAATGGTGCCATCATGAGCCACTGATCGTTATGGCGATATCATCTGCATAGGCCTGTGCCTTGAAGCCCCCGGTAATTCAGGTAGTTCGTCGATTACAATTGACCATAGGAGAGGCGATAGGACGCCCTCTTGAGGACAGCCTTTTGTAGCCATGATCATAGCCGATTCGCCAATCATCTCAGCAGTTATCAATCTACTCCTGAGAAACGAAGTGATCCATTCGGCAGATGGGGGTTCAATGCCCTTTTTTTCTGGGGCTACAATAATAATCCGTCGAAGGTAACAAATCCTCAATATCTGCGAAAGCGTAGGGAGAGGTTTGCTTGGCCCAGAGGAACCTCTCGATATCTCTTTTTGGCACGTATCTGTAGATCTGCTCAGCCGGTAGGCAAATTGCAATTCTTGCAGTTAGTTCGATGTAAGGCCGTCCGTAATATTAGGACGGAAACAAGAGAAGCTGAAGGGTCGATAAGATTTTTCTTCCTTGTATGATCTTCTCCACGCTTTGGGAATAAAAACCACCCTAGCCTCTCCCCAGCAACTCGGAATATGGGCCAGCGGAAAGCAGCCCCGGAATAGTGGCAACAGGATTGGTAGGATATGTTCCAAGCCCATCTGAACGACAGTCGTTAAGATTTGGTCTTTCCCAGCAGCTTCTGAAGGGTGCCAATTAGGCCAGTCAAATTATCAAAAAAACCTCGTTTAGAAAAATATGTGTAAAATATGAAAAATTCCGTAGATTTCGATGAACTACTTTTGGCACTCCTAGGCCTTTGGGAAAGTTTCCAAAATGGCGTCAAAAGAGGACCAAAAACAGATTTTCGCGTTTTAAAAAAAAACTACACATTGTACAAAAAAAAGGTTTAAATAAAGTTTGTGGATCTTCTTCATACTAATAAAATGACACCAGTTTGATGTCAATACATAAACAAATAAAGGAGTAATTGCAAAAAAACTGCTAAAAATCACGTTTTTTTTAAATGCTCATAACTTTTACCAAAAAAACGATTTTGTAATGAAACTCGCCGAAAGTGTAGCCCTTGGGGAGTGCAATAAAACATTTTTGTAAATTTGCAAAATAATAAATAATTTTTGCAAAATACGGTTTTTTCGAAAAAAAGACCTTTGTTGTCGAATTCGATTAGCTCATAGCCATCAACACCTACAGAAATGTTTTTGGGCTCAAAATGTTCTGGAAGAATTGTGCTAATAGTTGTGTTTTGTGCACACATTTCTACTTCTTTGGAAACGTGCGAAAAGATGGCCGGAAAAATGAAAAAAACTATTTTGCTCACGAAATTCTATTAATTGCCTATCGATAGGAGTTAATTTTCTATGATTGTCGCAAATTATATATTTTTGTTTTGCCTATCGATAGGCAATTAATCGAATTTCGTGAGCAAAATAGTTTTTTTCATTTTTCCGGCCATCTTTTCGCATGTTTCCAATGAAAAGGCCTACGAGTGCCAAAAGTAGTTCATCAAATTCTTCGGAATTTTTTATATTTTACCCGTGTTTTACTTTTCGGATGGCTCGGTTGGCACGAAAATATCTAATCTGACTGGCCGAAATAGCCCATTCGATCTTACGTGTAGCGAAAATCATGTTTTACAGGTCTTTCTTGTTGTCCTTCCTATTCCAGAAACTGCCATCGATCCCGTGTTAGGTTTTAAAGCCATTTCTGGGTCAGTTACTATAAAACCAGGGAAATGAGACCCAATTAGTAGCTCCATGGTATGCCTGGTATCTCTGGGCCTTATTGTACTATTGTCGGCTTTAATCGAACTAGAAGTGATGAATAGTATTCTTCGATATTTCCTTTTCAAAGGGTAGCGAAACAGTCCGGTCGTCAACAGTCCTAAAAATGTAAATTTCTCGTTCAACAGGTCAAAGGTGAATACAAAGTGAAGGCATAACTAATTTTCCCCAAATAAAAATATTTCTTTCTAACTATTTTTATAACTATATCTAATTTTTTAGCATATGGCAGCATATTCTCCAATATCATCACGACCACATCGTATTAATGTAGTTCCACCATATCAAGTTCAGGCGGCGCTAGCAGCCAGTCGCCGTCGCGAATCAATCAACAGCTCCATAGGTGCCAATTCTATACGTCGTTTGTTAACATTAAATCGAAACTGCCGACACAAGATTCCTCCGCATATTAGAGCAAAAGTTTGTAAAAATTTTACATTTCTCGCCATTGCGCATGGCTTAATATGCGCAATCCTGATGCCACTGATAGGACTGCAAGGCTCAAATTCGATATGGCATCATCGCGAACAATGGGTTCATGTTGGACCAAATATCGGATCAATGTTGCTTAGCATTTCATTTTTAATATCATCGGGAATGTGCTTTTTAACTACGAGACTTATCAGAAAGATCGGATTTACGATACTTATAGCATCGAGCTACATTGGAATGTGCTTGTTTCTATTCTGTCACCTGTATCCATCCATTTATACACTGATACCAGCCTATGTTATACTTGGTATTACGCTAGGACCAGCTTGGGTTGGTAAGATAGCATTGGTTGTGTTCTTTGCTAGTAAGCTAAGCTGCAGTCAGCATGAGTGCAACTTAACGAGCACGGTTGATGCATTGGATGAGCATAAAATGTTTTGTAATCGTGATCAAAAAGTCCGGAGATTGGCCAGATGGTTTCAGGCAGCCCAGGACTTAGGAATTATTGTTGGAGCCTTGATTGCTTCATTGGTTTTAGCGTGTGCGTCAACAGATTCAACTTGCTTCACTCTACAGCCAAAATCATCAACAGAAACTGTGCCTGCAATTAATAATAATAATGATAATAATAATAATAATTATAATGTCACAAATATAACAGCAACTGTAGTTCCTACATATGTTGCAAAAGCACAAAGTATGCTATACAGTTTTCCCAGCCTTCTGCCGACCGATGTTAACTATATTGATGACATGTACAATCACAATGAACATGGCGAAAGGATATGCGGAGCTGATCTATGCCCGGTATGGCGAGTAACTGAGGAACAGGCTGCAAATGGTACGTTCTATGCGAATTTTGTACGTGAAGATGGCAGTAATGGTGGAATAGTATTGGTTATTGTGTATCTGATGTTTGCCATTATATCACTGACATTGGCTTGTTTGTCTGGACGAATTGATAGTACATTTCGTAATGAACAGGTTAAAGGAATGACTGATACGTTGATGTTTGCTGGACCAATGGCGTACTTTATTGGAACGGAGCAAGCTTATATGTTGGGGGATTTTACAAGGGTAAGAGATTTTGTGATACATACTACATATACATAGAAAGGTAGTTGAATGAGTTTTTGGTATTTTAGGCATATGTTTCTTGCTCACTTGGATTACAAATGGTAGCTGGAGCATTGATTGGAATGGGCCTTATGCAGTCTATTGTTTCTTGCACGTTGAGTATGCTTTTGAGGCATACTAAGAGAATTGTAGTTATAGGTAATGTAGAAAAGCACATTAAAACATTTAAATTTTTAACAATTTTATACATACGAAGTTGGGTCTGGTCAAAAACGCATGACTAACTGATTTAAAAAAACATACAAAGCAGATCATGAGTTCAAAAACGCAGCAAATGGTGTTTCTACGCATATGTTGAAGGCAGATACACGCGCGCTTGCGGTGCGGGCTATGACAGATAGTATAGCAGTGCGTGTATTCAAATGCTAGCTAACAGATCCTCGTACACAACGCAAAAGTCGCTGTACTTTTAAATTTTTCCGAGCTGCCGCAGCTATTATAGGCTCAAATGACGAGACGAAACGTAAGCCAAACAATTATCTGTCAGTAAAAACTTGCTCCCTACTCTGGAACTATTGCCCGCACCCCAAGCGCGCGTGTATCTGCCTCGAGTTATACAGTATGCGCGCAGACTTACAGCTAGTAAAGTGGTGCTGCGCGAATCTGGCTTAAAAGAAAAGAAAAAAAATTTCGCATGGAAAAGCGACCCGCAGTATTTACGTTCAAAAAATTTTTTTTGCAGTGCATTAAATGCGCATCAGCTGCAATCAAAATTTTAACGTTTTTGACCAGGCCCGTTCAGTACAGAATTAACAAATTAAAAAAAATAAAACTAACTAAACCCATTTTACCCCTTTTAATTTCAGCTGCTGGATTCTTCTTTCACGCATGTCTTCTACTAGTATTATCCCGATGGAAGCCATCAAAAGATGACAGCGCCTTATTTTACGTAATAGCAGCCGCATGGGGTGCATGCAATGCAATGTGGGAAACCCTACTGTTCGCTCTAGTAACCCTAACACACACCAATCATGTTGCCGAAGTAATAGCACCATTACAAGCATTACGATTTCTTGGATTAGGTGTAACATTTGCTGCTCATGGATTCTTATGTGAAAATCCAAAAATCCTTATACTAGTTATAATTCTAGTCCTTAGCGTACCGCCATACACAATGCTAGAAGTTCGGCTAGAAACACAGCGAAAAACACAAATGATTACATTATGACGAAATATATTCAGTTAGTCAAGAAGGATCAACGTCCAAAGGACATTTACAGTTTGATCATTATTAAAAAAAATGGCGCTGTGTGTAATATATAAAATACATAAAACAAAATGGGGTCAATTTTCATTCAAACAAAAAAAAATATTAAAAAAAAAGAATAATTTTAAAAGAAATTATTTAAAAAAAAAGATATGAAAAAGGACCTAAAAAAGGATCATATAAAGTTTATTACTGGCTTTTAATATTTAAAAAGAAAAACGCAAGTATTAAGAAAAAGAAAAAAGAAAGTTCAATGCATGATATCTTCCATTAAACAAATACAAAACCATAACCTCAAATTTACATGTAAACAAGATAAAAAAGGAAATTTAAAAAATATAATATTAAAAAAACTCACACAAACACAATTCATCCTTTCATATTTAATTCAATTAAGGCATGTGCAATATATATTTTTATAAATATAAAATAAGGTAATGTAGCAAAAAGGACAACGCCTGAGATGAAACCGTTATTAACCGCTTCAATGATGTCCTTGTTTTGTTTTTTTAGCTCAATTTCAAAAGAATCTCGCAAAATAAAACCGTAGTTACGAATTCCAGCGTTCATTTTGATCATAATGAAGAAAAATAAATAAATTTTAAAAACAAACAAAAAAAAATATTTATATATATTATATTTAAGTCGTCATAAAGAAAACATATCGTAAAGAAATGATTTAAATAATAATAATAATAATAATAAATAATATAAAAAAAATAATACGAAAGATTTTTATTATTGTGGATGATATAAACTCAGTAATTATTATTATACAAATCGCCCCACTTCCCCCTGTTAAATTTATACAAATTCACCCCCAAAAGTGTTGGGGTTTAAATATTTATAAAAAAACTAAAAGGAAAAATAATAATAATAATAATAAAATCACATTTGAAGAAAAAAAACTAAATAAATAATTTCCAAGAAAAATGTTAATAAGAAAAAAATTTAAAAAAAAATGAAATAAAATTTTAGATAATAAGACGATAAAAAAACTGGTTAACATTTTTTGTGAAAATGTACTACACGAAAACAAATAAATCATATTGCATTTGTGGAAACGGGTTTGGTTTTATTTTGTTTGTGCTTTTAATATTCATAAAATAATAAAAGGATATAAACTCATCTCTATTTATCATAGCTCAATAGGTTTCAAAATTAGACTTAACTAGCCACGAGAGTTGCAAAACAATCTCCAATCAACATAAATTGGTAAAAACTACAAAAAATACGGATCCACTGTTAGCAATGGCATGAAAGTGATGGCAAATGACATGATCGTCACTTACTTAACCATTTACAGATAATGAGTTCTTGATCCTTTCAAAAAAAAAGAGACTGTCGAATTGAACCATTATCTTACACTTGATAGAGACAAATTTGGACTAAATGGTGGATGAGAAAAGGTTTCCCAGCAAAATTCCCTTAGAAGATCTTTAGATCATCTGGGATCATGTGTTATCTTGCTAAAAGTTTTAATAGTCTCCAAGGACGATTCTCTTTTAACATCTCTTGGAATTTAAAGGACATGTCTTCTTGTTTGGAGGTAGAAGATCGATCTGAGCGATCATCTTCTTTCTTCGTCTCCCTGCTTTACTTGACCCGCTTCGTAACTTTCTTTAATGTGTCAATGATTTCACGACTACTCCATTCCAGTTTTAGACCTCCTCATGAGTTCTTCACTTCATTCCATTTTCTGACGTTCAATCCCGTCATTATTTTTTGGCTTAAAAGAAATCGTGTCTACGCATATTCAACCTTTTTCTTTTAATTAAGTTCAGGTAAAAAATGAGCTCATCCTGTTATACGTGTAGACTAATATTCATTCACACTCATAAAAAAGTAGAATGAAAACACAAAACTTAAACGCAAATTTCCTTTCCATTCTGAGCTGCTTTCCATTTTCTTTTCACTTGAGTCTATCTCTTACTTTGCATTGGACTGAAAGAGAAAGAAAACTTGAATGTCAGAAAATGGAATGAAAAACTGAATGTATAGAACCAGCCTTAAATAAATTGAATGGTTGTTCAAATTTCGAAACGCAAATTTTCCATTCTACAAAAAAATAGCTTACAGCCATTCTTTTCTCTCATTTCTGTCATCACCAGTAAGCACAATAACCGATGAAGCTATTGGGTAGAGTTTTCCGGGAACTCGACAGCTACGAAATCTACGAGTTGTGAAAAAAAATAAAGTTCGGTAGGGCTCCGGTGGGCAAGGTATCTATCTCGTATGAGAGACCTTTTTGGAAAGTTTACTGTCGTAAAATCTATGGAGTACGACAGCAAGAGAGACCCAGACTCCGCTGGAAGGATGGCGTAAAACAGAACGCCCCGAGTTTAGGGATGCCAACCTGGATGAAATCAGGCTAAAAATCGGGCCCGATGGAGATGAGAGTGACGAGACCAGGATCAGGTAGACCCTTTCAATACTTCCCACAGGGTCCGAGTCGGAGGCATAGACGACTATGCCATCTGCATACAGACGCGCTTTAGATCTGAGATTTGGGATAAGACCAGGAAAATCATTATGGTAGACGTTGAATTTCGGACCCAAAATTTTGCTTGCGGTACCCTAAACTAAAAAAGGATAACCCTAGGCTATACTTGGGAGAGTTCTGTGAGACAGAAAGCTATTTGATCATCCTTATGCGTTAGTTAAGCTAATGGAACGTTAACTAGGAGCGTCAGACGGAATCAAAATCGCATTTTATGATTTTATGTTTAATGAGTATATGACCGTAGCTTCCTTTCGTCTGAGGCAAAGCGTCTGAATGGATTATAATGGTAGAGCCGTTTTAACTCTCTCTAGATACAGCCGGAAGCACATTGTTCTATTACATTCGCTTCAGCTTGAAAAACCGTGCATAAATGATCCAGTACTTTAAAAATGCGGCATCTGGAGCAGTAGAAGCGTATTCCAAATCGGATTTTGAGCTGTTTTTATACCAAGCCATAAATTCTGAAGATGAGGATTAGTTTAATCAAAATCTAAGTGGGTTTTTCAAAGCAGATGAAGTATTAATTCAAAGTTTGCATCGCTTAGGACAACCCGAGCTTGTTGAAAAACATTTTTATAGAGTGGCTTTTTAGCCGCCTTATCCAAATTGATTGTATTTCAGTTCCTAATTTACCGCAGTTGCTCCCTACTCTATCCAGCCATAATGATTCTTCTAAATGCCTCAGCTCAGTCAGCATTCGTGCGATATGTCCTGCCCGTCTTACCATTTAATAAACTCAACCACATCAATCGTCTTCAATTGGATTTTCTAGTTTTTGGTTAGATCCCATTTCAAATTCTCCACTAATTTCAGGAAGGGAAAAACCATTTTCACAGTTTTCCTTTCTAAAAATTTTCTTTGGTCAGCTTTTATGATTCCCAGACAAATGTTAAAGTTGGTGGTGTAACTATAGTTAAATAAATGTTAGGTTATAAATAGAAAAAACATACACGTAAAAGGATCACAAAGTTGTTTGTAATCAATAGCCATTAGTATCGTTGATAAGAACCGCTCTTTACCTAAAGGAACTAATTTCTTCAAAGTTGAAATCATTATAATTTGACGTTACCTGAAGGAAACAGTTCTGCAACTAAACAAAACTCAACAAAATCTTACTAACAGGAAAGCGTTTATTCTGAGACAGAACAAATAGAAAACCCAAGGCCGACTTTCTACCGTCTCTGTTCGCCTCGAATTCTTCTTGATCCCATACTTGCTGCGCGAAGTGTTCAACATGCTCAATAGGCAGTATCTTCTTCAGCAGCCGTGAGGTGTATCGATATCTAGAAAAGCTAAATACCAACAAACCGACTGGACCCACTGAAATATGAGGCTGGGTGAATTCAAAAATTCAACACTCCCGCAACAGTGCAGAATTCAGCAATTAGAAGTCTGTAGCTGAATTCTGCAGTGTTGCGGCAGTGTTGAGTTTTTGAATTCACCCGCTATCAGCGCAAAAGTGGTGTAACCCACAATTTAATCTGGTTACGGTTTTGGTGTAATATACATTCCTTACATTATTAACTTTCAATACAATAGTGGAGTAAGCTACTTTTTGCCTTCCAAAAACAAATATAGCGAAGTAATAGAGAAAAAAGGGTGTAAACTGACTACACCGGTGGTTTACATCGTCTGCGGTTACACCACTTTTGCACTGATAGCCTCATATGTCAGTGACTGGACCTAAAAAACTAATCCTCACATTTAATTAAACTTTACGATTCTAGGAAATATGAACAAGTTCAGCCCATACTGAGAAAATGTGACTCCAACAACTTCTCTTCTTTCTATCTCTCCAAAACAATGACAATAATCAGCAAAAGGCTTGTGGAGTATCTAGAATTCAATCTGATGACAATCAGTGTGATTTAACGATGAAAATGTCCGCCGGTGACCTTATTGTGTGTCTAAAGGAGACTCTACACGATGCGGTGAACGTTTCATTCGAATGTTTGGTTCCAACGTTTGAGTCAATACCGACACCATCCCAAACGTGCCCAAATACGAACGTTGTAGAGCCGGCTTTACACAATACCTTAGTTTTTTAAATCTGGCCTGGTTGCTCAAGATATTTCCAAACTTTTGATAGAGTTATTACACCATGTTCTGTTAAATTTATGAGCTATTAAATAGTGATCTAGAAAAACTGCTTCTATTGAAGCAGTTTTAATACACTAAGTTTTTCCTTAAGGCTCCTCATATACATCCTATTTTTACCAAATTAAAATTATGTTACAAACAAAGAAAGAAAATCAAAAATATAAAACTAAAAACAATCTTTTAGAATTTTTCCATTTTTTTTTATCATTAAATCTTTATAATTATTAATCCCCTAATTTTCACCTATTTTTCAACTACAATATTATCATTGCTTCTATATTATAAATATTGAAATTTTCTCCTTGACAAATATTTTCGGTCCCTTCCATGTGTGTTTTTGTTCATCTTCTTTCTTTTTAGCTAAAAAAAAGGAAAAAAGTTCCACACAAATTAATAATAAGATAAGCCCTCCAATAAATATAACATAAAAAAATGTTGAATAAAATTTATATGGCAGTGGCAGGAACTGCTGTCTTGGGTTTATAAAATATTTGTCCATTCATAGCTCGTCTTTTAATTTCTCTTATAACAATGTTCTTCTCTTTTCGTAGCTTTTGCAACATAGATTTATTTTCATTTGCACGCCTTGATATATATGGTAGGACATCCTTAACTGGGCCATATGGAACGTATTTATATGCTGCATAACCAGCTTGTCCTGAAATTTATAAAAGAGAAGAATTAGATTATAGTAATTGTTATTTGGGCATGCAAGGTCTTTCAACAAGAGGTGTCATTTTAAATCAGCACAATATCTGCCAAAGCAAAGCAGTTTGTGCCATCGAGGTTTTGATATTAATGTATGTTGCCTGAAATTTTACGGCCCCTGAAAATCCTTTCTATTTTGTAGCTCAAGCGTGGTTGAGAAGATGCTATATTTAATCCGATCCGCATAATCCGAGGAGTCAGTTAGACTGTATTTGGCATCCTCGAGTCTGCCAGAAGCTGGGGGTGATGGATCAACCTATAACCTTCACCCAGAAGCAATCCACATTGGAGATACGGTAACCTAAGAAAGTTGATCTTTGGATTTACTAAAAATGTACTTTACAAATTTAATGGTCAAATTTAAGCTATTGAGGCTTCATATCTGAAAACCTCCTACTTTTCACTTGTCAAATGTCTTCAAAATGATAGTTGTCTGTCAACAGTTCAAAAATGGCGCTAAATTTAAAATGACACCTCTTATTGAAAGACTCTTTATTTTAAAAATATTTATATGTTTTTGTTTCTTATACGGAAAGCGATTTTATTTAAATAAAAATTTATAAAATAAAGTAAAAAACCCCACTTACCTCTTTTTAAATAGTAACTATGTAATTTAAAACAAAAGCAAAACAATAAACAATTAAAATTTTAACAAAATATAAATTCAATTCGCCAAAATATTTAATTTTTACTCATACTTTATTGAATTTATTTAACACCAAATAAATACAGGCTTTTTTGTTATTTTGTTTTGCTAAATATTACCACAATTTTTTTTTGTTTGTCTGTTTTTGTTTCTTTTTTTTTGTTATTACAATAATTACACCATTGTTTCACACTTGTACACATCCATATACAATTTTCTTTATTGTAATTGTTTTTTTTTATGTTTTAACTATTTTGCAAAACATCAGCTGCATGTGTATGTATTATTTTTTTTTTATATTTATTTGTTTTTAATTATTTTTCTTACTAAATTTTAAAATGTTTTTTTCTTTATTTATTTCTGCTTCATTTTTCTATTATTGTCGTTTCAAATAGTTTTCAGTTTTACACAAGTATATCAATACCACCTATATTCATTAATAATTTTACCCAATTAAATTTTTTTTCTACCTTTTTTTTTTGTTCTTACGTTTGTTTTTTGTTTGAGAAGAGAAACTTTTTAAATTCAATTTGTTTTTGTTTTTTTTATATACTTTTAGTTTTATTTTCGATGAATGAATTATAAACTAAAAAATAAAATTGTTTTTTTTTTTGATTTTATGCTTATCAACACTTTTTTTTAATGCAAGAACAATAACTCAACAACGGTTTTAAGTTAATAAGAAAATGTTTTTAAGGACATTTACGATATTTTGTTTTGTTTGTTTTAATATAATCCTTAATAATTGTACATCAAGATATGAAATTTTTTTTATGTATATCAGGATACAAAATATACGTTCAAACCTGTCCAGTCTATATTTTTAAACGTTAATGAAGTATACTCAACGGTAAAAATGGTTCTTACGACAATTATATAAATATATAAGAAGTTCGTTGATTTTGGTTTTTTTTTTTGAAAAAGAAGGGATGTAGTGTTGTATTTTTTTTAATACTAGGAAGAAAAAGATGTTTTAGTATGTTTTAAATGATAATTAAGATGGTATATTTGTTTAGTTGATTATCATTAATGTGGACGTTTGAATTTGGTTTTTAAACGGAATGGAAATAATATAATGGAAATAAGATAAAACTTTGAATGTCTTAACTTAACACTACAACAAATTGAAATTAAACGTGAAATAAGAGTTTCTAAAACTTCAAAAAAAAAAAACCATATTAATGTGAGCAAGAACAAAGCTTAATTAATTAATCTGCAAAATGTCATCGACTTTAAAAGTCTACATAGATAAATGTCGAAGTCAAGAGATTCACAATACCAAATCTCTGGATTCAATTCAACTACCATCAGAGTGATGCAGAGCTGAGTTAAATATGCTAGGTAGAAACACCAAGCAGGGAGCCTCTCTCAAGGGCTCGGAGATTGAAATTATTGGCAGCCCAGTAGGCGGTGTCAAAAACACTATTTTTGACCATTACATGATGCTAGCCAGCCAAAGGTGGAATGCACTCCAAAATGCCTCTGAACATTATCTCTAGGACGATTTGGCCTACTTAACAAGAAAGAAAAAACAATCGGCCTCCTAAACAGACCGCGAAGAGATATTGAAAGAATTACTGCAATTATTACGGGCCCCATTTTCCCGAAGAGGACCATGCTGTCAAGCTAGGTATCCCACAAAACGTCTGTGGTCGTAGCTGCGGATAAGCGAACGAAAGATACACAATCGTTCACTTCTTGTGTAACTGCCGGGCTCTAGCCAAAGCGAGGCAGTGCACATTAGGCAGTTACGTTTTGAAAATCGTAAAAGAGATCTCAAAACTAAAGTTCAGAGCGCTTATAAGGTTTCTAAACTGTTCAGAATGGGTTTCACACTCGCCACATTCGATTAAACAATAGCCTAACCTTAGGGTCACGAGTTTGTGGCATCAAAACACGCCAAAGCGGTAATTTTGCCTCCGGTCGCACTGGAGACAGCCGCACACCCAGTCTGAATATGTTGGGTAAAAACTTACACCTAATCATGATTTTATATGACGAAATACTTGTAATTGAGGACGTATTCGGATATGAAAGACCGTATCAAATCCGAAGGAGCATAGCAGAAGCATCAGCAGCAAACTTTTTCTATTGGCTTATACTGCTCACTTGACCAAAAAATGTGGCCGCTACCATTTCAGTTTCATTACTAATTCTGTTACCGCTCCTTCGCTATCACTAAGCCCTAACAGAACCTACATACGCATCGGCAGAAGTTTTAACCCCTAATTTACCCCCCCCCCCCAACCACCCACTCCGTGATGGGTCCACTTCCAGAAAAAAGTCGTATTATAACAAATGCTCCAAATTAGTTGAAAACCTAATATACCAGGTGGCAGAAAGTTGGGCCGACATGGTTTTTTTAAGAGTCAACTCTCTTACTATACTATGTCATGGAAACGTACTATGTGGTGCGCATTTGGATCAGAAAGCGTCATCGTACCTTAAAGTAAGGAAGGAAAGACCATCAGTCTCAATGGAGAACGCTACCATGTCTAGCTTTCATCTTTTTTGTGGATCAACATTTGGTTTCATCAAGATGACACACCACACAGCGACTTGAACATCCATGGTCCACACACCCAACTGCAAGCGATGCTTCCAAGCCGCATATTTACTCAAAGAGGTGATGTGTAGTAGTGAGGATAACTTGAGATTTAAAGCCATTGGGCTTCTTCCGTTGGGGATACGTCAAGTGGAAAATCTACGTTAATTATTCACAAAATATTCACGACCTGAAGCGCAACATTCCCTGAAGCTATTGATGAAATAAGCGTTATAGAAAATTTTACCAAAAGCATAGTTGTCAATAGAGTAAATAAATTTCTTTTTCTTAATTATGTAATAGAAGAGAAGCAATCCTTTTATCTCTGCTAAAACGTTATGAAACATTGCGTGATCGAACAATTCAACAAACTTGATCGCATTGTGGATTGCTGATGAAACTACAAAAGTCAAATGGAAGATTTGTATAACTAAATATAACATTATGACTTTTGTGCGAAAGAAATTGTACTTTTTCTATTTGTAGTACACCCTTGTCACCAGTACATTTTATACTCGTCGTTCTGTTTTCATAAATAAAATAATAATAATGCTTTAGACTCTCCGATTTTATTTGTTCGCATTTCTATATGAATTGAAGATTCCCAGTAAAAATATCCCAATTCATCATTATAAAAAAGGCAATAAAGTGAAAAATGCCTTGAAATGCGTCGAGAATCTATCGTGATAGTTATATTGCTGAAAGATATACCTTTTAAGGGTTTAAAGCGCATTCAATTAGTATTAGTATACGCTTTCTAGTTTATGCAATCTGCAAGTTTGTAGTATTTAATATATTTTGTGTAGGTGCTTAAACAATAAAACAATTTATGTAAAGTAACCAATTCCTAAAAGTATAAATTGAATAAAAAAAATCCGAGTAATGATAGAAAAAAGTAATAAACAACGTATTAAATAAAATTAAAATAAAATAAAACAAATCAACAAAATGTTTTTAATGTAAATTTGCTTTTATTATTTTTTTTTTCAAATGTTTTATGTTTTTTTATTCATTTTTGTTTTTTTTTTAATTTCACAGACAAAATTCGAGACTAATAATACAATCGCATAATTTTCTTACATAATTAATAATAAAAATCATCATCTTCAAAAAAAAATCTTCCTATTAATGACTTTGATATACAAATTAGAAAATATAAAAAAAAAGAAAAAAAAAGAATTACTATTAACAATTTAAAAAAAAATGAAAAAAATAAATAAGAACTTTTTTTTCTAAAAAAAAAAACGAGAAAACATATAGAATATAATAAAACAACACAGAACAAAGAGATTTGTTTTAGGGTTTTTTTAAAATAAAAAATACTTATTCTTTCAGCTTTTTTGAAAATGAGTGTTTTTTTGTTGTTTGTTTGTTTTAATCGTATTAATAAAATAAATAAAGCTGAAATAGTGAACCAAGTCTTCTTACTAGCAAAGTCAATTGTCATTTTCATATTAAACAAAATTATTTAAGAACGACATGACAACAAATTTACAATAATTGATCTTTTAATATAGAAGCAAATGTCCTGCAATATATGTGTATATGCACCACGAATCTTTTATAGAGAAGTTTTTTTTAATTCCATACAAGTATATATTTTTTTAAAAAAGTGCACTTTCTTCTATTAAAAAAAAATTTTTTTGATCAGTTTTTTCTTTGTTAAAACAAAAATTTAAATAATTATTTTTTTTTATATATATATAAATATCAATCTGCGTTTCTTTTTTTGAGTTTCCGTTTTATAATTATAAATATTGAGACTTTCCTTCTTGAATCCCTTTTTATTTATTTCACTACTTTTGTTTTCATCTTTCATCTTTTTTTTGTGTTTTCTTTCTTTTTTTATTATTGATAAAAATAAAGAAAAATGCATATTTTCCACCAAAAACAAAACAATTAACTTTTCTTTTTCTTCTCTTCTTCTTTCAATTTTTTGTTTGTTTTTTTTTCTTTCGTAGAATCACCTTCTTTGCTTCTTAATATTTTTTTGTTTGTTTTTAATACAATATTTTAATTAATTAACAACTAAAAAATAATTCAGTTAATTAATTTAAATTGGAACATAATTGCCTTTTGGTTTGTAAAATAATTGCCCACGGAGAAGACGTCGACGTATTTCCGCAAGCAGTAAGCGTCTTTCTTTTTTAATTTTTTTAAGGACACCCTTATTTTCTTGGGCACGTCGTGATAAATATGGCAGGACTTCCTGTACTGGACCATAAGGTATATATTTATATGCTGAATAGCCAGCTTGACCTAAAGAATATTAATTATTTATTTAATAATGTTAAATTCTTTTTGTTATTAAAAATTAGTAACATATTTTCCTTCTAATCCAGACATACCATCCGTATTCTGTCTTCCTAATTTTAATATCTTGTTTCTTGTATTCTAGGTTCATATCAAATTCTTCATTATTATAAAATTCTTGCTGTCACACTTCACACTTTAGACAAAAATCACTAATTGTTGCATACATATTCACACAAGCCCTTAAAACTAAATTGTGCACTTTAGGATCTTCTGCTTCGGTAAGGCTACAACCAAACCAACTTTAAAATTCCACATTAAACATCTATTCCACTCAAAACAGCATCAAAACAGATGTACTTATGTAGACCCAATCGTACTTTGCATTGCCAAAATCGTACAGACAAATAGTGTGACTCTCGTTTGCCTCAGGTAAATTGTAATCGACACTTTAAATTTTTCTTTTGTTCTAATAAACAAAATTGAGAACTTTCTTTGCAAGATTTAATCGTGGTAATACAATAACTGAAGTCGAGCTTAAATTCAAGTTATCCGAGCCAGCAGGCTCCATTCTTGTATTGAAAAGTCATAAGGTTTGAAAGAGCATGTAAACCCATACAGTTACGTATCTAATCCAGTGATATAGTAAAGCAAAACAAAAGAGGAAGCTTTCAAAATAATTCTTAACAGATATTCTAAAAAATCTCACCTTAAAGCTGTAAAATTTTGCACTTCATCAATCACACTTTTGAGTCACTTATTATATAATCATTCATAAATTACTAAAAAAATAGCAGTAATCCATGTGGATTACAATCAACTAAAAAAGCGATTCTATAGCACTAAATAAATTAAAACCTCTCAAATATATATCATGAATCACAACCCATCATCATTCTTTAACACGAATCCCGTTAATACATACCTAATGGGAATGTGATATAGTCACACATTCCAAGTAATTGACCGAAACATATGACCTTGTCCTCTGGTTCAATTCCAATTTCCTTCATTTTTTCAATTGCAAAACGAACTGTGTCCTCATTGTGCGAAGCAACCATTATACCAATCTTCTTAGCATCTTCCCCGATAACTTTAAGCTCCTAAAAATTGTACAATTTTTCAATATAAAATCGTTAACATATATAATTATGTTTTTTTATAATTATTACTTTTATTCTTCTTAAACATTCTACTAGTGTCTTATGATACGATTCAGTAGTTGCTTCAACAGAAGGACAAGTTGGATCTGGGTAATTCAATGCATCTGCACGTGCCCTTTCCTGTTCAATGTATGCACCTCGTACTAATTTACAGCCAAAATAGAAATCTTGACGCTTAGCTTGTTCGAGATCAGTGCAAACCTAATGTAAAGAAAAAATATATAGAAAGTATGTTATCAAAAATACGTATATATGCTAAAGATTATCTTACCTCGCTGAATGTATCTTTCAAGTAGCATTGGTAAGTATTAAATACAATTGCTTTCTCCTTGTTGTACTTTCTCATCATTTCGAGGGTGATACGTGAAATTGCAGGTTGGAAGTATGTTTGTTCAGCATCAATCATTATGCGCACATCTAACTCTCGAGCAGTCTACAATGGAAAGAACATTTCATTAACCATATCTAAACTTTTTTTTTGTTTGTGAAAATATATAAACAATTTCACTTACTCGAACAAGAGTGTTCAACCGACGAATCATATTACGGAACATTTCTTCTTCCTTGGCGGGAATCTGTGAGGTTAATCGACGCATTTGGCCTGTCTGTGGATCCGGTACACGGAAAGTATCACTAAGCTGGCTGTTCTCATCAACAATACCAGACCATGGGAACAAATGTAAAATACTGTAACGAAATGGGAGGTTAGTTATTATCTCCAATTTTCAAGCGCCATTATATAATATAAACTACATAAATATGATTGAATAACATTACCAAGCACTTAATTGTTTTTTGGGGGAGGAAAGGTTCAAAAACTTCTGCAGCATAGTAATTCTGTGCTTTCAAAATTATCACATTTTTTGGGTGCATATAGTATACAAAAACTGGTAGAGGGTAAAAAAAACTAGCGATCAAACTTTCATATTACAATTTTCAATTTATATTATTAATTAAAACCCGGGCACTATTCTAAATTGCCAACACCAACAAATCTTTTTTTGGGAAGGAGATTTCAGCATAGTATTTTTATTTCAATGTGCTTATGTTAAAACTCAAATAGTTACGATTGTTGCTAAAAGATTCTTTGTAAGTAAAGCTTTTTGATGAATTGTGGTGAATATATGTTGCATGTCAATGTTTTATATTTACGCTTTACTAATTTTAATTTGCCAAATAATTACTAAAATATAAATGTCTTAGATTCAGGCAAAACGATATGAGCTGAATCAATATAAATTCTGTTAGTAAAATAAAGTGCTGGGTTAATTGCGCTGGGACTTTCGGAAACCGTCTAGTCCAGGGAAGCTAAGGCGGAAAATCTCACTCCCAAATTTATAGGAGATAGCGCCATCTGCTTCACCGTGGACACAATCCGCCTCCATTTATAGCCCCGGAAAAATTTCACTAATTGAAATACGCGCAACACAAAAACAACCAGAGCTTGAATCATTCTCACACCCTGTAGTTCTTCTTTTCGAACTCACTCCGGTCTAGTCTAGAAGTTCTTTTATAAATAAAACAATTTGACTGTGGAACAATCTTCCGCAGACAACATCTAAGAGTTCAAATGCAGGATTTGCCGCCTCCTCCCTTCAGTATTCCTACAACTCCTCAAACTGTTCTATGACCTATTCCTCCTTCTTTCCTTTTAGTAAGGTATCAGTTCAAAGAGTACCATGCCCGCCCATTGGACTTATTGTACTCTTTAGAAGTACCTATGGGCGCTTTCCGAAATTCAGCTGACTGCAGCAGTTAAAGCAGTCAATTGTTCAAATATTCAGCTGAAGTTAAAATTTGTAAGCAAACAGAGCAAACATTTCAATTCGTTTGCATTTGACTGCTCAGACTGCTGCAGTCAGCTGAATTTTCGAAAGCGCCCTATATCTCGAATTTGTACGCCAGATTGAACTAAACTTACTATGAGTCATTGCATCATAACACGTAAGACATGACGGAATAAAAAATGTAGGTACTGTAGAACGCTTTCTCAAAGCTATCTTGGATCTTGCCATAAAACTACAATATAAAGCTAGAATTGATAACATAGAATAGGTAGAATGCGTTTTTTGTGGTTGGGCACGCATAATCATCATTGAACAATAGATAACTCCAGATAAAATAGTAAAACTCATAAAAATGCTCCAGAGTAAAGCAAGGTTGCTTACTATCCTCTTTACTCTTACTATGTTAGATGAATTATTGGAAAAGGAATTTTTAAATGAGGTAGTTGATAATCCCAATTGTGCGTAAATCCGCAAGGATTCTATATTATATCTGTCGATTGTTTTATTTTGTGCTGTTCTTCATCTACAATTTCTATTAGAGTTTCACATATGTTTCGTCTTATTTTCATTAATAATAGTTCAGCCATCGGTGCTGTTTTTTTCTACCAAACTTTTGCTACCGACATTGTTCTATGTCATCTGCATTATGACATTAGCTGAATAGACTTGTTTAGAATTGTCCCTCTAGTTTCAATGTCTGTCGGACCGCATTTTCTAATATAATGTTAAATAGTAAACAGGATAGAGAGTTTGCTCGACTCAATGAGGTTTTAGTAAGTTGAAGATCTGGAAATTTCAGGTTCACCATTGATTTGTAGATTCAAAAATCAAGAAATTATCGTTTTACAATGTATAAATAACCAAACAAACTCTTATTTCGAGCCATCGAAGAATTCGCAAAAATTCGGTGAGATCCTAACAGAATAGAATAAAACTGTTCAAGATAGAAATACATCATAAAATTTCTAAACGAATATGTAAGATCATCTCCTTATAATATTACGTAACATACTTAATAAAATATCACATAATATTTTACTTTTATAGAAAAAACATTGACGTGCAATATAAATCACCAAACCAAATTTTTTTACATGAAAAATGATTCAAAGAAAAAAAAAATATTGAAATACATATGTATATAGTAAATACCATAATAATTTTCAATGTCGAGCATAAAATACGCAAGCATTTTTAAAAATAATTTAAAATTTGTTTTTTTTTATCATTTATCTCCATTTACTTTGATTTACGCACATTGCGTTACTTGTGCTGCTTTGCTCGGATGTGGAAGTTTCCCTACAAGTTTTGTATACCTTTCTCTTAATTAATTTGGGTGATACTGTTACCACAGTATATGAATTTTGTAAAATAAGCTTTTGAAATTGTTTTGTTTTTGTTTAAAATATTTTCATTTTAATATAATTAATTTTATCAAATATATTTTCATTTTTCAAAAGCTATTTTAGTTACAAAATTTCAAATGTTGTAATATTTCTTTAGTTATACAATTTGCATTTTGAAAATTATAAGTTAATAATAATTAATAAAATATATATGCTTTTAGGCATTTACATTTTGCCTAAAAAAAAGTGAAGCCAGTAAGTAGCATTTTTGTGTAACTGGCGTTATATGTTTTTTTTAACAACAATCTACACAATCAACTTATAATTTCCTGCAAAATTGAAAGAAATAGCTACAACGAAATTTTAAAATATATTAAAATTAAACGACAAAAAAAAATTAAATATAAAATTATTGAAATATGCATTCTAACCCTTCTTTATCTGAGGTAATATTTTGAAGGAACTCCTTGACATCTTTATTATCACCCAAACCACTATAATATTTTTCTAAATCCTGAATAGTTTTGTGATGAGTTAAGACATTTCCATGACCACCAACCAATTCTTCCATATATTGACGTGTGCGCATAATTACTTCTGACAATTGTAACTAAAAATAAATATAAATATAAAAATAAAAAATGTAAGTGATTTGAAAATTTTAACTGTCTTTATTAATTTTATTCGAGTTATTTTTTGTGTCACTTACTAGCAATTGTGGACGACCAAGCGCTGTTAGCTTAATAGCTGTTATCCCAGTTCCAAAAGTGGCGCCTGCAATTGTATAATTGTTTAAGTATTTATGTATGTAAATTGAAAATAAATATTTAATCTTTGTTTACATTAATAAAAATAAATTATTTTAATTACTACAAAGCCGGGTGATTTAATAAAACATAAAATAAATTTTTTTTTAATCATGCAAAAATGAAAGTAAGTATATAAAAAAATAATAAGTGCTTTTGCTGCACATATGGCACGTGTGAAATATTGTTTTTCTTGCATCGTTTTTATATTGTATACAATATAAGAATATAATAAAGCTGTAAAATTTGTTAGTAAGCACTATCGATAATAAAGAGAACAACCTTTGCTTGGCAAGCTAGTCTAGTCGTAGTTTGGTAAGTGGTATTCCGCTGGTGCTGAATTGTCCAGATCATATGTTATTCATGCATTTTGGAGCTTAGATTAAAGGGATGTAACTGAAAATTACGCGTAATCAATCTAAAAAATGACGACTAAAAGAATATTTTAGATTTTTCGAAGTAAGTATCAACTAATATTAGACTTTTCTAGTTAAGAGTAATACTCTCTTGCCTGCGCAGATTTAGGGTAGTTGAATTCATCCACTGAACGGCAACATTTTTATTTTCTTAATGATATTGTTAGTTTCTTTGACATTTTAAGAACTATTTTTTTAGATTCTTATTCTAGATTATGGCAAGTGATTGAATTATTAAAAAACGAATGCCAAGGCAGAAATTATTCGCCGTTTATCAATCCAGAATGAATGCAATAATATACAAAATAAAGAACCAGCTTTTAAAGGAATGGTTTAAATCGATTGAAATCCATCAACTGTAAGATACATTGCAGAATTCTTTAGCATTATCCATCACCATCAAAAATCACCTTATTTTTCTGTTTAAAAAAAAAAGAAGTTACTCAAGGGATGGGCGTCACAAGAAATGTAAGGTTCAATAATAAATGGATACTGCACGCACGATAACATCAGAGCAATCACCGAGAAACATAACATAGCATATGAGGAGATAGCATAACTTTATCCAAGGTCATGGGAACTAGTAAAGATTTGATTCATTTATTATGCAATGATGTAAAACTTAGTGAGTATGTAGGTAAAAAGTATAGATTATGCTTTAATATTTATTAGACGATAGGTACAGGTCTATATATCCTTACGGGATAATATAATAAGTTGATATACAGTTTGTCCATTCAATATTGTTTGGCGAAGAACTAAAATTTAAAACAAGGTTTTCTAACAATACTTCTTGCGCTTTTGAAGAATTTATTAATAAAATATTAGGTAAACAGTCGGTGTAGTTAATTAATTAATGTAGAAAGTTGTTTTGAAAGATTTCGTGTAAGAAAAAATTAGTGGTATAGACTTGATATGTATACAAACTTCAACAAAGCTGTTCCATGAATAAATTTATTAAGTCTTCTAAACAAATTTCCAACATTATCTCACAAACCTTTTGCTTATCACCAGAAAAGTAGATTAACCGATTCTAGATGAAAAATTTATTTACCCCTTAGACTACCCCTGGAATCGTGTGGTAACAAGGGTTTTGGGCTGGATTATGTATCGCACATATGGTGTGCAATCTCTTCCTCTTTAAAAATCAATATTAATTCCATTGCAAAAGGAAAGAAAATGAGTTCCTTATTAGCGAAGAGTGATATCTGCATCAACCTGTTAAGTTGCTTCAAAAGAAAAAATTGCCTGCTTTTACCATTTACTTGTGATGAAAAGCGAGCACGTAAGTTCATTCTTTAGGCCCAAATATTGCTCAGAAAATGCTACTCTGTGCTTAGTTAAATATAAACAAATCAAGTACTAGAATGTACTCTTATAGTAGATTAATATCAAGACTAACAAATCAAACAGATTGAAGCTCTAGAGCAGTGCTGGGCAATAGCAGCTCTTGGAAGTCACAAGATCTCCCTAGCGTCCTATATCAATCAGTATCAAAAGTAGATTAGGGAGCTATTAAACAAAAGCTTTGCTTGTACTCTGGAAACGCAACTATTGCCCGGCTCTGCTCTAGCAGAAAAAGGAATAAAAGACTTTTACAATACATGTAAGGAAATGTGCAAATTAATTTTGCTTCATGATAACGTGGTGATTAGTTCTGTCCTTCAGCTTATTTTGCAGCTTTAATTCACTGTGATTAGTACCTGTGAAAATCGATGTAATAACATTTAACGGACCAGCAGTTGACAAAGGTTGAAGTTATGCAACAATAACCCGACCATTATTTTGCTTCAAAACTTATTAAGCTTTGTACACGAATGTATGCTGTTGATAAATCACAAACGACCATATAGAGTGGTTTCACTAACATCAATAATGTTTTCAGTTTCAAATTCGCAAATTGTTTCCAATTTTTTTCAATTATATCAGAGCTATTTTTTTTGAAATGTAATGAATATAAAAAGAAGCATGTAAACTAATAACTTTTAAAAGACAATAAAATATAACTACTTTTTTTCATTAAAAAAAATAATAAAACCAAATGCAACGTAACTAAAATGCAAATGAAACTAACAAAATAAAAATAAAAGTTACAGCTGCTAGCTTACCCTCGCCACCACCATCGGGAGGAGATTTTCGATTATCATCTTGCCAATATTATTTTGATTTTGATAAAAATAAATTTTCACACACAAATGCCAATATTATATTTTTTTTAGTAAAATTAATAATTTAAAAATTTTGATGCCAATGAAAAAAAAAAATAAAAGTAATATTTTTTTTTCAAATAATGATGACAGTAATGTTTGTTAGTAGTCAGCAGTGGGACAAACAACAAAAGATGAGATGAAAATTTTCCACACATTGACGATGTTTTCATGAAATTTTCAAATTAATGCGATGAGAAATGTAAACATACAAAAAAAAATAAGAAAATTAGTTAAAAAAGTAATGGTTATTAAAAAAGGGTTAGAAAAAAGGATTTTGGATTGCTATATTAAAAAAAAATTATTAATTTAAAAACAATTAGTGTAAAATCTAGTAAAATTGTAAAATATTATGTTTTATTAATGAAACAAACCAACGACTTCAATAACTTCAACCACTCAAGCTTATGAAAAAGTAATTAATTTTCAAAACTAACTATGTAATCCTCAACTGTAATTTAAAATAAATTAAAAAGGATTAAAAAAAATTGCAAAGGTAATTGAATTAACAACTTTAAATTAAGCAGACGAGATGGCTACAGACATCTTGGCAAAAAGTGAAATTAGCAACTATGTTCGTTCTATGAAAAGTATTTCCTCCCTAGCAGAAGTACAGATGGTAGAAGGGTGATTCACTTAACAATTTCCCACGAGATGCACTCTAAATGCAGAAATAGTATCTAAGAAGTGTGATACTTAAAGCATGTGAATGCTTTAAATTGCTTTGAGACTTATACAACATCTCACCACCATTCTCCCTCCCACTCATTCACTAAATCGACCTTTAAATAGTTCGAGGTGAAGCTAGAGAATCGTTTTTCAGTTTAACTTTTATATTTTCTTTTTAAATATAACAGAAAGTGAAATGGAAAGTTTAATGTGCTATAATTATATTTATTTACATTTTTGCTAATTTGCTAAAAAAAAATTACAAGAAAACTTATTGTAATTCTCGGATTTTTATCACCTAAAAATTGAGTAATGAAATTATGGCTGCTAAATGTTGTCATTATATGTTAAACCAATTAGCAACTGACTAGCAGACTACTTATGAATGGTAAAATTAGGCTGTTCATGCTAATTTATGGCTTTTCTTGTTATGGCAAAAAAAGTACAATTTTTACTTGAAATATTTCTCAATTCAAGGAAGGTCAATATACGAGAAAAATTCCTTTTAAGAAGATTTAAAGTTCGTATGTTAAGAAAAGAAGTTTAAAGTCGAAATTTCAAGTGATGGCTATGAATTATAAATTATAACTCAATTTTACAAATTGATATATGCCATAAAACGTGCATCTGATTATGAATCAGTGTTGTAAAACGAAAGATGACGTTTAAGAAATTCAATTAATTAAATCAGGTCTAAATTATCAGGATTGTAGATTCTGAGGTTGTGGCGGCCATACCCTCGGTAGGAGGATCTAAGATGTTGTTATGACCGTAGGGTTTTGAGGTTCAGGTCCTAGATTCCCTCAATCTAAGGGCACTGCACGAGGCAAGGCATTTGATATGAACGTTGGGGGCGAGAAGGTGCAAGAGAACAACAAGGGTGTTCGTGGGGCATGTTCTCAAGACCTCTGTTGCCCTATTTTTCCTGTCCTCTGGATCCTTCCCAGAGTAAGATATTGGTAAATTTTTTTCTGTACCCTGGGAGCGGTATATGGAGCGTCATGGCTCATTTGAGCTCCATCTGCTACTCCATGGGTTGAGAGCAGATCTTTATGATAATCATACATTTAAGGGCTCTGCAATGTTTACAAAGAAAATATTTCTCGAACGCTCTTCTGACTCCACGGCAATCATATATTAATATTTCCCCATTTTAATCGTGTTGCATTAAAAATATAAAAATCATGTAATATTTTCCTTCTTTTGTTTGTTATACAACTTTCTGTATGTCATAAACCTAATATTATCCTTGACATTAAAAAACTGCAAAAAAAAACTTTTTCCTAAATTATTAGATAATTTTCAGCTGCTCTTGTTCATAACTACAAATCTGCATATTTCCAACAAAATATTTCAAAATTTCTTTTGTCCCGAAGCAGAATTTAAAAAAAAATAATTTAAAATACCTGATCTCTAGGAGAAATGACTAATGCCACCAAATTTCCACACATCGAACTGAGACGTAACTCATCTGACTTCCGTTCTATTTTTATAAATGAAATTTGGCAATGTTCCTTCCTTTCGCTGTCGCAACTCTATATAATCTATATATTCGTTATTTAGTTAAAGACAAAAAAAATCTATAAATTATCGTAAAACGTGACAAAAAGCTTAATTTGTATCGAGTTTATTTTAGATATGAAAATGGATTGCACTTTTTCGTAATTATTTACTAAGAATAGGATTTTGAAAGGAGGTATATTTTTGATTTTACTCAATTCCTTTTTTACATAACAACAGTTGCAAAGTTTACTCGTGTTCTTTTTTTGCACCAATCAGCAAATTGTGCGTAATTTTAAACAATTTCACAATTACATAATATGAGTTTTTTTAAGAGTGTAGGATCTTTAGGCTACATATAACCGAAAAGGCGAGAAATCCATTATGACTGACAGCCCATCTTCTTCGCCATAGGTTGTTTTTTTACCAGGGAAAATATGGACTGAGAAAAATATTTTGGCAGATATTAATTGCTGTACTAAATTAGAACTTAGAACTTACTTTAAAAAAAATTAAGTGCAACGCATGTATTTTTATAAAAAAAAACTCTCTCTAAAACGTCCTTGTTATTAAAAATACACGAAACACACGTGATTCTTCTCAAAAGTGGGGTTTTTCCTAAATTTTCCTCTCTCCCAATACACGCGATTACAAAGTAAAATTATAGCTTTAAAGACGTGAAGGTAGCAAGTATTTAATGCTGTGAAAAATCTGTCTAGAAAATTTTCACAGTCGGAAAACTTAAAATAACACATTTTGGCATATGAATGAGTTTCACTGTGTTTACTTGAGGAGAGGAAAACACAATAACAAAACAAAATATATAATGAAAAAAAAAAAGAAAAATTGAAAGTAAAACATTTTTAAATTTAGAGTTTTCTACGTTGAGAACTATTGTCCTGATTATTATGTGACCAGTAGCAACCATACTACATTGTATTTATTTTTGGTTAATAATAATGTGAAAAACCAAAAAATATTTTCAGTGAAGGTCTTCTACAGAAATATTTTGATTATGTCTCTTTTTTTTTGAAATGTTAAGGCGGAAATTAAGCTAATTTAAATTTTGAGCCCCATGGAATTGTTTATCTATAACAATTCTCTCTCTCATATCTTTTACGTTTTTAAATTAGGTTACCATTTATTGTTGACAATAAATAGGTGAAGACATTTAAAATTAATTTATATTTACGTTGTTGCTATTATATTTTTTTTGAAAACTATTTCATTTATTTTTCTGGTTTTACATGCGAAGGACTTGTATATATTTTTAAAATAAAATAAACAGTCAGAATTTCGTGTTATTTAGTGGATTCGTAAGAACATCTTCACTGAATATCGTTAACTTATTTAAAACAGGAATATTATTCTTCATACTTTATAGTATGTTAAATGCCATAGTTTAATACTTAACGCAAACAACAGTGAAATTGTCTAAATAAAAAAGTTTGCTTATGTAATTTGTTCTAGAGGCTCTAAGTTTCACTATAAATCGGTTATAGAATACATGTGAATCTCATAGCGATTGTTCTGATCCCTTCTGGCATTTTGTGTAACACGTCGGCCTTATACACTGATATAGGGCTTGGTCGATGACGTTAGAGTCGAAGTTTTAGCCAAAAATCGTTGCACAACGAATGTTTTGTTCGATGGTCCATTATCGAGATGAGAAATTCAATTTGTTCTACAAATCTGGTCATTTTCACCATTTATTCCTTTGAATCGTAATCAAAGAAAACTTTTAGCGTGACTTTGATTTTGTATCGAATTGGATCAACGCCGTTGGGCTTCTTCCGTTGAGAGTAATGTCAAGAGTAAGGTCTGTGCCAATGATCCACAAAATACTCCGACCCTTACCTTTACACTTTTTAGACAAAGGTTTTGCATTCTAATGTAGCACTCTTGAAGTAGAAAAATTGTTCTAAAATGCAGATAATATAAGAATGGTGGCCAGAAATCGACTGAGGTACCTACTCACTTCTATAAAGCAAGGGATGAAAACTATCTAAAAATAAAAGCAGACCTCCTCTTTAAAATATCTAAATCGATCCACTTAAATTTGAAGAAGCATCTTGGCGTTCTACTGGAAATTAAAAGCAGTATGCATGACAATATCCAGGAGCCAAATCAAACCAGTAACCAGGTTTGACATGTCGCTCGAATGGACATAATCCGCCTTGAAAACAATAAGAGCAAACAATAAGCGCAAGAGGAGGGCAAACTAACTCATATTTAGACAGAAGTATCAAATGTTTTGTTTTTCTTAAAGCTAAGGATACTTTTGAGAAAAGGATGGTTCCGATAGGAAAAAAAAGAGGCTTGAATATGAAATCTCTCAATACATTTAGTGTGAACTAGAATAATTATTAAGATTAAAGAACGAGCTATTAAAATTTCATACTAAGCATTAGAATCAATTTTACGTTCTTTATAAGAGACTATGATGATTAAAAACAGAAGAAAACTGCGAAAGCTTAACTATACTTTGGTTTCAAGTGAATGCATTTGTTACCCAAAACAAGAACATTAAAATTAAATTTAATATTAAATATTAAAAGACGAAAATTTTGGTTTGTTTCATTAAAAAAAAAACTCTAATAAAATAATTAATAATATTAAAAAAATTCTTTCTTTCATGCTTAGCAAAAAGCTGAAGATTATCTCCAAAAAAGGATAAAAAAAATTAATCTCTAATTAAAAATTCAAAAATATAACAATGTATGTTTTACTTACCAGAAACAGCCTCAAGACACTCAATAAAAGTTTCCATATTTCGTTCACATGTAGCTTCATTTAGATAAAAGTATGTTCTAGCACTTTTCACTTTATAACGTCGATCAGCAAATGATTTATCTACATGATATTGCGGTAGAGAACCTTCGTCAACTTTATCACCCAAACTAGATACTGAGGATCTAAAATATTTAATAGAAGAGAAAAAAAAACACATCGCTGTATACATTTTCTATTGTTGTTAATATTTACTTTAGATTTTCTTACTCAACTTCGCGCTTTTCAGCTTCCTCTTGTGATATATCCTCTTCAACTGAATAATCAAGAATTGGTTTTACACCAAATGATCGTAGTCTGAAATTTTTTTGAAATAGAAATGTTTTTTTTATTTGAGATCCTTAAAAATTACTAAAATATAAATGTTAGAGTAAAATGCAAAAAAAAGAAGAAGTATTTTGTTCTTATTGTATTTTGTTAGATTAAGTAAAAAAATAAATAACAAATGAAATATTTTGAGTTTTATTAGGATAAAGTTGCAAAAAGTTTTTATATCGAATGGAAATTTTTCAAGACAGGGCGGATTGCAAGCAAAAAAAACAATCATGCAAGTGATATTGAGTCAGAAAATTATACTAGGAAATTAATTTGATTAGACTGACGCAGGTGATTGCTTTCGTGATTCCTATGAACCAGCACTATAAAGTCGGCAGTTACTTCGATGACTTTAGCAAGTCATAGCAACATCTATAAATCGTTGTGGTTAATTGCCTAAAAATCAATAGCTACATTAATCAATAGATGCTCCCCTCCTCTAAATAATTACAGTTTTACAGCTTTCTTTTTCAGTGTAGATGATTTGGATAATGTACTCGCCCCTTTCGAACTTAACTGAACGAATAAAAAGCAAACCACAACTAAAAATTATGTCTATTCATTGGTTATTACTTAAGAAATTCATAAGAAAGAACATTTAATGAAGAAATAAGAAATTTCAGCACATACAACTTTGATGCCAATGCGATTTCAATGATATAACCACAACTAATAAATGTTTATAGGCAGAAGTTTGATGAAATGTTTGCCCACCAAGTGGCAATAAAAAAAAGAAGTATTGTACTTCTGGTCGACATTTTGATATTTTATTGATAACCTAAGACTACATCCTACTCAGGTATGTAACATCAAAAGAAAAAGAATATCGACAGACTTTTACTACATGATTTGTGATCCAGACTCACTTATTTGGCTTTTCAACATTTCAGTTTCAGATTCATGTGAATTCCGAGCTATTTACTAATTAAATCTGCCTTTGGTAGCAATGTTACTTCCAGAACCTCATACGTTAGATCCGAGAGGTTACTTTACCAATCAAACAATTCTTTTACCAAATTTTGTAGCAATCTTGAATTCCAGAAAAGTAAAGAGAACGAAGTAAAGATGACTAGAAGAAGAGACTTCATAAAGGCTGAGTTCTACAAGGACTGTATGCACAGCACACTTAAATTAAGTTACAATATTGCCTTTATCTATATAACTTAAGCTATATAGGTTATTTGAAGACAGATTGTCGTTAGGACATCTAAGGTAAGGCGCGATATACGTAATTTTGTCGTAGCGATTGTCGTAGTCTTTAATAATCCCACGGGGCATGACGAACTTTTTCCGTACCCCTATTAGTTCAGTAAGTCAGATTTGAAGTGGTCGAACGCTCTTTCTGAATCCATATCGTTGTTCGTTTAGCTTTGGATCTATTGACTCTCTTGTCGAAAACAAGTTTTTCAAAGAGTTTTGGAATTGAAGACCGTTCCGTGATTCCCCTATAGTTGTCCACAAGGTGTTTATCACATGACTTATTCATTTGTGTGAGATAGTATTTCTTCCATATCGACGGAAACGTGCCTATTGGTTCGAACAACACTATAAAAGACTAAGAGAAAAATTGCCAGGACCGAGCGTTGGCTTTTCAGTGCGTGTGGTCAGTATGAACTGCACAAGACTTGGGGCAGAGCACCACCTTTTTTATGTTACAGATTTCTTTTAGGCACGAGTAGTGAGTGCTCTTAATTGTCATTATTTGAATCTTCTATTAAGTATGTTGATAAGACCCATCGAATCTCATTTGGACCAACGATCTGCGCAGTGTAAGCCATTAATCGTTATGCGCGCAGATGAATTATGTGCTAGAGAAATTGCTTTCCTAAATACATGAAGTACTATTTATTAAATTTTGCAGGTATGATAAAAAAAGTATTAAGTACATATATCATAAATTTCAAAACACTCCTGATTAACAACAAAATAAAACCTCAAATAAATATCATAAAAAAAAAATAAATATGCATGCACAATTGATGATAATGAAAAACTTGTATTTAGTTTGAATAAAAAAAAATAAAATCTAAACCTTTCCAGTGTTGGAACAATTTTGTATCGATCTTCTCCAGCTACAAAATGTCCATAAAATGAATTTTTCATCATAAATTCAAAAAGAGTCGGACCCAACATAGCTTTTGATAGTTTCAAAATCTTTTTTTTTTTTGAAAGAAAATATAATAAAAATATGTGAAAGGAAAATGTTAAGTGTAAATGATTTTTTCGATGTTAATTAATAATATAATTTATAATAAATAAAAATTAAGGAAAATATTCACACCAGCAAAATCGAAGGTTATATAATACATATCATAGTCAAAACAACATGCATATTTGTTTAGTGTGCATAAAAAAACGCATATATTAAAATAAAATAAAACATTAATAAACAAATAAATAAAAGTAAAACCAAAAATATAAATATAAATAAATAAAAAATTAAATAAAACCCATAATCCGGTACAAGAAGCCACAACACCCGAAACAGGAAAAATATAAGTTGAAGGTTTTTTTTGATTTTTATTTTTGTTTTTTTTATTTTTGTAGATCGAAGCGTACAAGGTACAGCCCACGGATATACATTGATTGTTTTTTTTTTTTATAAATATATAATGTAGGTACAGGTGTAAAAATATGTAATAAAAAAAAAGAGAAAAAAATACATTAGTAATGTGGAAATTTTTTAAGTTTAATTACCTTTCTAGTGTTGGGACGATTTTAATTTGATCTTCGCCGGCGACAAAATGTCCATAAAATGTTGCCTTCATTAATAACTCAAACATTCTAGTACCCAATATTCTTTGACTCCATTTCATTAACTGTAATTTAATTAATAATTTGCAAAAAACGATTTTATTTTTTTTTTTTTGATTGGATATTGGCAGTTTTTTGTTTGGTCTTTTATTTAAATTTTTAATTGAATCGAGTTTTTTTTTTAATTAAAACGAAATAAATTGTGGTACTGAAAATGAAAAATTAAAAAAAAAGAAAAAATCGATGGATACTTTTATTTTTTTAAAAATAGTTATTCAGAAAGTTTTGCTTTGCTTTAAAATTTTTTAATTTGATTAGTTTTAAAAGGATTTAATTCTAGAAAATATTTCCCGGTCTGTTAGAATTGTCCAAGTTGTTCAGAATGATTTGAAATCTTTAGGCCAGATGGAATCGTAGAGTTAGCTAGGAACAATTATCGATATTGGCGATTGCATAAGACTACAAGATAAAAGTTTCAAAAAAAAAATAGTATTTACAAATTTGATCCATCTCATCCTTTTATTCTCTTAATAGCATAATAGATTTAGTCTTATACTAGTAAACACCTACAAGTTACTCTCTGTAATCTAACTAAAGCCCACTCCCTTATTATGGAGATATAAAGCTTTTCCATACCCTATTTCACAAAGTTATGAAATTTTTCACACACTTCGAAAAGGGTTGGGCTAAAACAAACATCATATCCTGTAGCATGGCATGTGATTATTATTACAAGGAAAATTAAACACAGAAAAATTAGCTTGAAACATCCGTGTATTTAATCACTAACATTAATTACAAGTGCAATGAAGCATGTTTTCGTAAAAATTAATAAAAATCGACTAAACCCTCATGAAATAAATCATCATTACCAAAACAAAAAAAATATATAAATCGATTTTGATCCTTCTCTTCCTGAAATAGCAAAATTTTTCAAATTACAGAAAGAAAACACGGACTTCATTTTATGCAGTTTATAAGCGTTAAGCCGTTACACCCTATCTGAAAAACATCAGCCCTTTTCTGTTTTGGATAAACGTTTTTATGATGGTTTAGCATGAAACAATTTTGTTTCCTTCTCTTTAAAGAAGGTAGATAAATCGATAATAAGGATTTGCATTTAGTTTTTGTTAAAAGGTTAGATATGTGCATTTACAGTAGTTGTAGTGCTCGTGTTATTATAAAGGAGCCCTTGGTTCTTTCTAAAATAGATATTAATGCTCGTTTGGAATGTGCAATTTTCGATACATTTTTTAAGTTGGTCTACCTTTTTTTTTTTGAGTATATTCATTGGTTTAAAAGGGTCGTTGAATGGTGATTGTATTGTTGAATAGAGGGATTACAAGAGGTATATTTAGGAGGAGATTAAATCAGTAAAAGCATAGACCAATTTTGAAACAGAGTAACGATTCTTTGAAATTTTCAGGTAGTTTTAATACAATTTTTTTTGCACCTTGCAAAAACCATTCTCCATTAAATACGGAGGTAACGTCTCGCTCCTAAATATTTCATCAAAGATTATCGACAGTACAAAGGGTTTTCCCTAAGCTCTAGTCTTTCACATAAAAAAAAAAAGAAAAAAAGGTGAACATTTAAAAGCATAAAATTTTTTATCAGGTCAACCACTCATATACTCTATCACACTACTTATGGAAATACGTGGCTTAAAGCAACAATTTATATACAGGGTTATATATTTTATGAAAGGATCAAAGAGTTTTTTTTGTCAAGGTGTAAATTGATTTGAGAAAATTTTTAGTATGTAGGTTGTTTCTTTCTGAATGTATTCTACTACTTCTACACGTCTTCCAAATATATCAGAATTTTGTTGGGTTAATATATGTTTGGTGGCTGTTTCAGAGAATTCCGAAAAAAGTTATATTTATTTTCCAGCTTCCAAAATCGATGGGCAAGTTCAAAGCATCTATTTAGAAATTCGAATCGAGGGGTATAAAAACGACAATCGAAATGCGACGATAATATTGCTGGGGAAACTACCAACAGTAAAACGGAGAGAAGGACGCTCACTGACATATAGAAATGAACTGCTAAATAAGCAAAATCCCATACAAAAAATGGCACCAAAAACTATTGTTGTCTCCCTCGCACGTTAAATTCCTATGAACTTTAATCGATTTTAAAATAAAAAAAACAGTTCAGTGCATGTCAGTGATATCAACATATTTAGAAAAAAATAGACAGGTATAGAGCTTTTTTCTTCTTTCTCTCTCTTGCGTTATTTTTAAAAGTTTGTTAAACAGGAGGAAACAACCTTCACATATTTAAAAAAAAATACATTTATTTAATGAAAAAACTGCTAGATACTAAATAAAAAAGAATGGTGGGAATTTATTTCTATCAATTATAACACACATCTTATTAGATATTTTCTCCTATATTCGAAGAAAAATTTTTTGTTTACATAAAAAAGGTTTTCTACTTCTGGATAAAAATGGTGCCATTGAAAATTGTCAATCAGCAGTCCATTTCTATATGTCAGTGAGGACGCCCTAAGAAAAGATACATAGACGACGTCGAGGAAGACAATTAGGAGTATGAATCTACAAAAGACGGGCTGTAGATCGACAATCATGGAGGCAAACGCTGGAGGAATCCAAGAAAAAAATAGTATAATAAATGTTTTTCTTACTAGACTAATTAACAACTTTAGATCAATGGCGCAAAACCAACCAATGCCGGTTAGGGTGTTGCTATTATAATGAACTATAATTCTATGAGGCTTAACTATATTTTTTGTAGTGCACACTTTAAAATTGACGTTAAAAATCCTAACTTAGTTGTATAGTAATATAAAACCCTATGTTTATGAAAGGTAACGCTGACGTAAATTAAAATAAAGTTATTAGAATCATTTTTCGATAATTGGTAGTTTAAAGACTTGAAAATATCGCTTGTTTAGCCTAAATTGTTTGCTTTGATACTACATCATGAGTACTTGCTTACATAATTTCTGGTTTTTGTTGGTTATGTATTTATGGATAGAAGCAAAAACAATTACATTAATAATATGTGATTTCATAAAGAACATCGTTTATTTAATGTCTAAAAAAATGTATAATGGCATTATTTCAAAAAGAATTATCAATGGGTTTCCCTATTGATTTGTAAACCTCTTGGTTATAGACTTATTCAATACCAAACCACGTTGATTTGTCTGTCAAAATACTCTTAGCAACATTTATATTGAATGGATAAATATAAAATGCTTTCACATTCAAACAGCTGAATACAACCATAAAAAGAAATTCCAAATTCAAAAATCATTCGAAATAAACTGACTACAAATTTTCCACCTGATCTATTGACAACTGTCGTGCTGTGTTCGTTAAAACAATAACACAAAAAAAAAGAACATAGTCAAACCAACTTCAATTTACTGTGTAAACACACGGCTAATAAAAATGTGGATAAAACATGTCGTAAATATTTAAACAATTTTATTGAATGATTGCACCGAGACACAAAGAGAGAGAAATTGATCTAAATCATCTCCAATTTTAGTTTAATAGAAGAAAATCACTATTTCTCTCTATTTATATGTGTGTGGGGATAACATTACCGTCATGCATAATTTAATTTAATTTTTTTTTTGGTAATTTTGTCATGCAAAACGAAAATACTTAGTTTTTCATTGGACTTTGGATAAAATTTATCTTAAATATTTGTTTTTTTTTCAAAGATAATTTCACGTTTTTAAAAGTTTTGGAAGAAGTTTTCATTGAAAGATAATGAAATTCTAATCGTATCCTTGCTAAATAAAACAAGATCAGTTCTTCTACACTTCTTGATCTTAAGGAATGTCCATACCGGTTATATTCTGCTATTAAATTCCTTACTGCCTTCTGGTACCTGTTCTGCCGGTAGATACCTTTAGAATAAAAAGAAAACATATTGCAGACGTATGTATGTACCTTGGAGTACTTAAAATTGTCTGAGTAAAAGCAAAAGTTGCATTACTTCTCTCGTTGCTTTTCGATCACAGAGCACAAGCACTCGTCCACCGGTCGTAATCAACAATTCATCCCATCGTCGCAGCCCGAACCATTCCAAAAAGACAAGGAAAACAGATAACCTTAAAAAAGGTGAGCTTTAACAGGTCTGGAGGAAACAGGTACCAATGCCGGCCGGTCTTTCAATTATTCATCGTCTCAAGTGAAGAACTAGAATAATAACCGGTATCGGGTTCTCTCTTTTGAAAAAGGTATGCCTTTCGGTGATGACAGGTATTTTAAAAAGTTTAAAAAGTAGAGTTTTAAGTTAAGTAAGGCTTGACTGGTTGCATTGATTCGTTTCCAGGAGAAAGGTTTAATAATAATAAGTTATTTTTAGAGTTGTTTTTTTGTAATGGTTTTAGATATTAAATAACAACCTAAAAAAATTAAAAGAAATATTAAAGTTTGTTCTTAAAATAGATAAAAAAAAAACAGAACAGCTCAAATTGTTTAAGAAAAAAAAATGATAAAGTCAAAAGGATTAACTCTGGGAAACCCTCGAGCAAACAAACCAAGAGATGAAATTCAATAAAGAACTTTTTTTCACGAAACAAACCCCATCGGGTTCTTTTTTAATAAGAATGACAACAAAGCCAGAAGCCTATCTCCTTTAACCCTTCTTTTCCCGCAAAAGCCAACACAAGAGGAACAGAAATACTCCACCTTTGTAATATTCAACGGAAAAAAAAGTTCTCTATTAAAGTATTCCTGACAACGCGAAATTCTGCAGGAATTATTATGCTTGCCTTATGCTAACTACATTGGAGCTCTGGGACATCCTATGTTATTAAAAAATCACTTACCTTAGTTAAAATGCGATAAAGACACTTTGAATGTGGGCGGCAGGAAAGTTAAAAAGGCGCTTTTGTTTAAAAGCGTAGGAGGCCCGTATTTGAACCCATCACACCAGGTTTGGGTTAAGAAAAGGACTTTGAAAATGTTGATGGAAATGTTGAGAGAGAGATAGGGGTAGAAACATGAATACGAACTGATATGGAAGGGTGTTTTGTTGCAAAAGGATGGAGTAGTTGGGTGTGTGGTACCTTTGAACCGTAAAATAATTGTGTGCAAAGTCGATACCGTAACTATGGCACACCTTTTATGGCTGTTAAAAGACTTCGATTTTTATTGTACAAATATTTAGCAATTTCGAGGGTAAGGTGCTTTTAGTTGAAAAAATATGAAGATAGATGGAACTGGGGGTAGAAAAATGAAAATCACTTAAATATACGAAAGAGAACTAAGATTCAAGTGCGCATTCTGTGGAGCTTCGTTTATTTGGCCATCGACTGAAGGTATGGAACCAATAATTAGTTAATTGATCTACCGGAAATAGACAGACTCTAAATCAAGTTTTTAAGGCATCAAGCCGCTTCAAAGATGGTGTAGACCAGAACGCTCCGAGTTTGGGGACGCCACACTGGATGACATTGTCTCAGAATCGGGACTGGTGGAGATAACAGTTGCGAGAGGTCAGGACCGGATCAAGGTTGTAGAGCCATCAAAGTAAGTATGTAAGCAATTGATTCGAGAATAAGATTCGCTAGTATATGAAATCAACATCAATTTGTGCGCTCTTCCTCCATAGCATAATGGATGCTCCACACGACACAGACTTAGCACAGACTTCTACAGAATTTTGTCTGCGCAACCAAAGCAATGTCTCAGAGATATGCCTAAAAGTTTGAAGTATGCATCTATGTCTGATTGTAGAGTCTGTAGTAACGAAAAGTCCGCATTCAAAAAGGCAAAAGTCTGTGTCATGTGGACCCACCATAACACAAAGAGACAATCGAACATTTCCTTTGCAGTTGTCCGGCTGTGGCTCCGGCCCCGTTACAAAAGTTTTTTGTTTTGATTTTTATTAGCAAATTTCTTCTCTTTGGTGTGAATTCCTACGACAATCAGAAGTTCAAATACAAGGTTCATCGCCTCCTCCTTTAGCACCCGTAAGCTTACTGTTGACATTGCATAATGACGAGTTTCACACGACGGACTTAAGACTTTCGCATAAAAAAGCTATATAGGACAAGAAGTACGATAACATTAAGGAAGATCTTTCCTTTCAACCTGTTATCCAACGATAATTTAAGCTTCTTGATCTATTGAACTTACATAACCGTGGACGCTTGGAGAATGTACCCTTTGAAGGTAGCTTCTTTCCCATATGTTATTAAGTGGTGCTTGAATTTGAACTCCTTAATTTACAGCTCTCGTGTAAGATTCGTGATTCGATTTATAGCTAAAACATAAGAATTACTCAAGGCACATCTTTCGGGCCAAACATAAGAAGCACGAGTCTCACTCGTAAATTAACATAGTCGTACAAGTCTTGGCTTCTGTTATGCGTGAACGATTTTTTACCAATAAAGATATGCAACCGAATACGTTATCTAAAAATAGAAGAATTATTAGTACATCTGAAAATGGAAATAACAAATAAACGGTTGAGTTTGAAAACATTAAGTTCGTCTAGCCCAAATCAGATTTATGTCGGTGATCCTCATTTTATAAAGTAGATTCTGAAAAATATGATATGTTGTTTACTAAATACAATTGCTCGGACTCTTCTAATTACAAGTAACAAGAAGTTTAATCACAGTCTGTAACCTAGTTTAATGACAATAAATTCTAAAAAGAAAAAAACCACCAAGTCTACGGGGTTTGAATTACAAACAAGTGCAACGTTCGAGTAACAATTCATCTCGTGCACGTATAACACATGCTCTTTCAACAGAAACAAAAAAAAAATCAAAGTCACAGACTTATAAATTACCGAAAAAAAAACAGATCCCACATTATTTATTAAACAATACTCATACAATAACAAGAAGAAATATCACGATACTTAAAATTAGCTTCATTCAAGTCTTAAATTTCAATTAACAAGAGTTACTCGCTTTGCCATTTATATACAATATAGTCACTTCGCTGTTTTTCTTGCCATACGACAACAACTAATGACTTCACAATAATTTTCTACAAAATCATCAAACTTGGCGCATTTATGGTTTTTTTTTTATAATTTGTTTTAATAAAAAATCAAGGTGGAAAAAATTGCAATTTAAAAATAAATCAAGAAAGCGTCTATAAATGGCTTATAGCACATCTCGCCATGTCGTAGAATAATATGCCAAATGGAAAAAGATTCCGCCATAATGAGTCTTACGTAACTCGGTATCACTTAAAGACGACAGCAACTGACCCAACCAAGCTTAGAGAATAATTGACCGGCCGTCGTCGTCTTGTGTCCAGAGGGAAAGATTCAGGTTGTGTTGCATATTTGGTGACACTATGTCGGGCAAAATATAAAAGACGAAATTACGGTCACGTGAGCACGTAACGAATATATGTGTATGTGGACGTCGTCGTCGGGTGAATTTCGAACTGAATTTGCGAATTTTTTTCTTCACCGGATTTCGAGCCATAGCCCCCGGATAGGTTTCTTATAGTCGAGAGAGTATACTCGAAGTTGGATTTGGATTAGCCTGGGTGTGGACTTTGAGTCTTGACGCCACGTTGGACGGGCATCGTCCCAGTAATGACTGACAAAAATATTCTTTCTGTCCATTGGGGATTTTTAAACGTGCATGAATCTAAAAAAAAAATAATTTGCATTTTTGCACTTTTTTTTTTCTTTGTTTGTCCATTGGTGAAATTCTTCGAGAATTTTAATTTTTTTTTATAGATAGATGCTAAACGAGAGAAAGTGAGTCGCCAAGAAAAGTATCTTGTGACTAAAGCGGACTTTAAAACTGTGTGGGGGCGAGATAAAAATAATGTTATCTACTTAGAATCACCTCAAGTGGAATAACTTGAGGTAGCGTCTTGAAAAATCGATATTTTTTTAAGATAAAACATCACCATCGATACACATCAACTCTTTGTAGTCGCGAACGATGTAAATACACTGATTATTATTAAAATCCCAAAAGACACGAATAATTTGAATATTAAAACATACTGGGAGAGGTGTGATGACACCACAACACCCCCGCCGCGCTATGTACACCACCGTCTCCGTCAACTAAAAAACTCACGATAGAAGACAGACACCTCTTCTAGAACGTGTAATGATGCTCTATTTTTGAGTGAAAGCACATAAAAAAACGGGCGTTGTACACGTACATAAGAGAAAACTGATTACAGTTACTGAGTTACAAGACTTGAAGAATCTTAAGGTATATATGTAGAGAGAAAGCTAAGAGACAGGCTTTCTAGGGTGCTTAGTAGATGCTTGAAGATTCTTCTTCTATGTTCAATTTTTAAACTGTGTCACTTCTACATTAGCGACGTCTTAAGGAGTTTTGTGTTTCAAGTGGAAAGTTTTGCTTTTGCGTCTTTTTCATGAAACAAAAAAAAATTATATTCATCAGAATGTTGAAAATGATGAAGTTGATACCCTTTTGATGTCGGTTTAATATAATTTTTTTAAAGTATTGATTTTTATTTAAGATTTAAATTTTTACGTAATCAAAAAAAAAATAGGATTAAATTATGTTAAGTGATGTTATTATTAGCGCAGACTACAAGACTCTCTCTTCACTGCATTATCTTTGTAATTTAGGGTTTTATGTATTTGATTAATTTTAAAGTGAATTTTTTATAAACTCATCTAATTTCTGAAGTTATTGTAAAATGGGAAAATACACGCTGTCACGTCGTACAAATGTGTGATATCACACACAGCTCACCCACGCTGCTGAAAGTTTACAGAACAATGCAAATAAGGAAAAGAAATGAAGATAACGCCTTTGGGTATTCAGACGGTTCAAAACCCGGGATAACGGGGTAAGACTGGGCGAAAATGACCCAATATGCATAATATCCATGGCCCTTGAAAACACCGCCACTGTTTTCAAGCTAAAGTACTCGGCAAACAGCTCTACTAACATCGTTATTAACTTCCCAGTAGGAAGTTATTGTAATCGGTCCGAAAATCGGATTCGAAATTTTCAATGTATTTACACGTTTCAAGGTCCCAATAGCATTTTAAGCAAAAATTTGAGAAGAAATATGTGTGTGTGTGTATGCGTACGTATGTGGTCATTTTTTCCTGCACGATTTCGCGCGAACCAAAAAAGATATCGACTACGTTGAGGTGCCGTTCGAAGCGTGTTCAAGGAAATATGATCTGAAAAGATTTTCATAAAAATTGGTCGAGCCGTTTTTTTGTTTGAACGACTTAAGTGATTTTTGTACCAGCACGATTTCGCGCGAACCAAAAACGATATCGACTTCGTTAAGGTGCTGTTCGAAGCGTGTTAAAGGACATATCGCCGCCTGATTGTAAGAACTAGGTAACTTCAAATTTTGTGATTTTGAGTTATCTATAGTTTCATGATTCAATATAAGGCAGTATTTAATGCAAAGACAACTTGTTAAAGCAAACTAGCAACATCTATTAAACAATGTAAAAACTGGACAAATGAAAATACCGCCCTTATTATCATGTTACGGATAGGTAACTAGAGAAATTTATTTTTTACAGAATTCTGAGTTACCTGGTTCTTGCAATCAGGCGGCGATATAATCTGAAAAGATTTTCATAAAAATCGGTCGAACCGTTTTTTTTGTTTGAACGACGTAAGTGATTTTTGTACCAGCACGATTTCGCGCGAACCAAAAAAGATACCGACTTCGTTGAGGTGCCGTTCAAAGCGTGTTAAAGGAAATATGATCTGGAAAGATTTTCATAAAACTTGGTCGAGTCGTTTTTTTGTTTGAACGAAGTTCGTGATTTTTTTACCTGCCCAATATCGTGCGAACTAAATATGATACCGACTTCGTTGAGCTGCCGATCGAACTGTATTAACGAAGATATGATCTGAAAAATTATCATCATATTCGGTCAAGGCGTTTTTTGTGTTTTTAAACTGATTACTTATTTAAAGTAGTTAAATTAATTAGTTTTGCTACCGTCTAATATACTCGTTGGAATGAGACCCGTTCTAAATGAGGTTAACTTTTATGGATTCAGCCGAGCAATAGCTTCCCACTTTCAATAATTTGACAATTTTCTGCCATACATCTGCTTACACACACTTCACAAGTAGGTGATTTATGGTGACTAAGTGTTAGCGTATTTTGTAACGTAACGTCCGCATGAGTTGTTAAAGAATTAGCAGAGTGGTCCTTATTTTGGTAGATAGTAACTTCAATAGCTGCAACTGCTAAATAAGTTTTGGAATAAGAACATATTCTTCATTTTTCATCCAAGTGTCAGTGTTAAACGTAATACATTAATTTTGTTTACAACTTCGTCATCCTAATCTTGTAAATACGCACATATCATTTGACAACCTAGCGAACGTATTGATAAACAAATGTGGCAAATGTTAGGTATTATATATTATATATTGATTATTGTTTATTTATTATTAACATATCCATTGATAATATTCCACATTCATAATACTGGGAAGTTGATCTTGTGGACCGAAAGGGTCAAAACCACATCCCAACTAGTTTTCTCGGGCATTCAAGCTGCCTTCTTATCTCTAAAATCCCTCAGCAGAAACAACAATGTTACGCTGATGTGGAAATTCTGAATTTTCGTATGAAGAGGTCGATTGAAACAACTTACGTGCTACCACCCCAGTGTTTGAAACGGGGCGGACCTTCACCTGTATTATCGAAAGTGTAATGAAAGGAACGCAGAATATCAGTGAATCTCTGAAGTAGGTTCGAGTAAATTGACAGCAGTCACGTAAAAAGATTTGGGTGTTAGAATTGAACCCTGAGAGACCTCATCTTGACCTCTTGATCCTCAGGTTTAGATGAGTGTCTACTGTAAAAAAAAACCCATTTGTCATGTGAAACTCCTTGCTTGCTTTTGGCAAGAGCATTTCCATTGAAATACAAGTATTGGTCCAGCCAAATATCAAGGTAATTCGTTTCTGATTTATTTTCCAATGCTTTTCCAGTGTTATTTGTAATTTGGAAGTTTCGAGATTGTTTCGCATTTTCTATGTGGAGTGAGAGTTTCGTTTTTCTGTGCACAAATCGAGACTGCAGTATTTGCTTTTGGACATAAAAGGCTCTATTATCCAGTCGTATTTCTCTACTTATCTTTTCCATTTTTTCGTTCCCTTCGTAATTGTAGTGCCAAGCTAAACTGTTTCATCGACTACATACTCCTAGGTTGTGTTCGTCGATAGTTATATTTCTTCCCATTCTAAATGTTTCAGCTTTGGACTTTTTTTTCTTGGTGGTTGTCCAGGCCTATGTCCTTTACCGTCTCTTTTAGTGCGACATAAGCTTCTTTTGTAATTGTACAACGTGTGTTCCTTCAATGGGAGTGGTTGAAAAGCCTCGGGGCCAATCAATCTCCTTGTCTAAGACCTTGTCGTACTTCGAACTCTTCTGTTACTGCATTTTGGACTTTTACTTTCGGCATTGATTCATTCGTTGTGCATTTGACCAGTCGTACCAGCTAATTCTGATAATATCTTCACCGATCTGATCCGAGTCATCAATAGTCTTCTACAAAATTCTACAAAAATCGTCGTACAAACCTGAAAGCGTTAAATGTGACTAAATGAAATCTAATAGGAACATTCAAACTTAGCATAAGCTTCTGACATGTAATTAAGTCCTACTGTACGAGAAAGACTACATAGAACTTCATTTCTTATTGTCCTAATGTTACGAAATTTATAATTTTATTATATAATCTAAAGTGAATTTTTAGTATTAACAAGAAAAATTTCAAGTTTATGATAAGATTAAAGAAAAGAAATTGTTAAATAACAGAAATATTACATCAAATTCACTATTTTCCTTGTCCTAAATTATTTTGTGACAAAAATTTCTTACTTAACAACTCTTACATAACACCTAAAAATTGTATCCTCTCCTCATACTATACTAGAAAAAAAGTGCGAAGTCTGATAATATTGATTGTTCATATCTACAAAATGAATATTAACTATAAACGAAATCACAATACCCCATTGCCAATTTAAAAGAACCCACCATAAAATACAACGTGTCTTACGTAATCTTCCACAACGAAAAAAAAAAAATACGAAAAAAAGAGCACGTCTCAAGAAAATCAAAGCAATTTAAAAGCGCAATAATTGTTTTCTGTGGTTTTTTTTTAGTTGTTGCCGAATGTCAAATATAAGAATTCAGCACAAATAAAAAAACAGCGAAGCACCCAAAAGCGCCTCAATTTCTAGACTGGCTGCTCTTAAAGTAGTTCTTTTCTTGTCGTTTTTTTTTGTTTTGTAATTGGCAAAGTGTGAATTTTTATATTTTTTTTTTGTAACATTCTCGAAAATTGTTTGAGTATTTTCTTATTTGCTTTCGCCTTTAGAGAAGTTCTCGGCAATAAAAGAATTTACTTTCGTTTTGGCGAGAAAGAAATTATGTAGAATTTTCCCCTCAATTGCCCGAGGAGATTTGAATTAAAAATTTCATTTCTTTTTATCATATTCATGTTGATTCGAGGGTAAATTTGCCAGGTGTATATCGCCAGGTCAACGTACTACAACCCCACATTTGGGTCGCTTTTGAGGCCTTTGTTCTTTTTCGTTTATATTAAAAATAGGCGCTAGTAGAGAGCATCGCTTGTGGCTTTTTGTGTCTATATGTTTGCTCAAATCTTAAATTCCAACGAAAAGCAACTCTTTTTCTTATTTCAAAATTTTTATTTCTTTAGTTATCAAAGCCCCAACACGGTTTTCTGCTAACGTCAAGACTTTGCCGGTTAGTTCGACTTGCTCTAAAAATAAACACACAAAAAGCACGGGATCTCTTCCATGGCGGTTTTTTTGCTGGCAGGCATAATCCTCGTCGACAGTTAGTAGTTATGGAAGTCTGGGCTGAGATTAGCTAATTTCAATAGTGGGAGTCTCTCCGATGCCATGAACTTGCCGGTACCGGCTGGGGAACACTATACCGCCGTCGACGTCGTCATCATTCTTTCCACGATGTTAACAAACACACCTATTCAACAGTAGTCACGGTCTTACACCGCGATCACAGTTCGCTAGACATGTACTACGTATACATGATGAGTTGAACCCAGGTTGAACCCAAGTTCAAATGCATGTAGACGCGAGTCGAGTTGAGATAGGGTCGACTGAACTCGACTCAGCTCTGCTACCTGGGTTGAGTTGAAATTATGTATATAGACGAAAGTTCAGTAGTTGAGTGGTTGGATTTAGTTGACAGCAGCATCTCTGTGTTTTGTTTGTGATTTTTGTCGAATTTTGTCGATTGTCGGAAATTCAACTCAACTATTCAACTCATCATGTATACGTAGTAATGAATGGAGAGCTGCCATTGCCTCTGGTGGTGGCATCTTAATATGCACGATGTAACATGAAACGATGAACTAAATTAAAAGGTCGGATCAAGTATCACGTGTTAATGAGATATCGGAATTTATCTTTCGTAAAGATGAATATATGTAACGATATGGAGAAATGTACAAAACCAGCTGTAACTACTTAATTAGAGCTAGCAAATAATCTTTTATCTTGAAATGTGGTTTCGTTTCGGTTTTCGGTATTGTAATCTTACGGTAAACATCTAGCTAGAATTATAGCACCTACAGAGTTATTTTTAGTGAGATCTTCTTAATCTAACCTCATAAAGTCTTTCTAAGAAAAAACTAGATCTCGTGGAGAAGATATTTTATTGTGGCGTCAGACACAACAACGTAATGTCGATTCAGCGCATGCGTAACCCGCCTAGTTGTGAGATGAGTCACTAAAACGATTTTTTTGCTGGACAACAAACTTGGATACAAAAAAAACCCAACTGAATATTAGATTCCGTAAAAAAAATATTCCTTGAATTATTCATTAATGTAATTTTTGTGAGAAATACCACAATTTATGATGCAGGGTCGACAGTTGCAGTTCAGATGGTGTATTTAACACTGAAAACGCTTGACAACTGACGCCAATTAATCATGCTAATCAAATTTCTTTTTTTCTTTGTTTTAGTGAGATATCGAGTCCGAGAAATACCTATATCTAGTCCCTACACCTTATGGGGCCCCTAGACTATCAATAATATTGTGCAATATTTTGATTTGCGCAATATTATTGACGGTCTGTGGGTGATATTGAAAGATTGTCTGGGGCAAAGAAGGCAACCGTCAATATTTTGCTCAATATTATTGTACAATATTATTGATAGTCTAGGAGCCACTTAAGATTTGTAAGCTGGACTGCTTGAAGAGGCTCAGCAATCTGAATAAAAATTTGCTGCTCAGACTTGTTTGACTTGTCAAGTAAGGTCGAGGAGCACAACGAGTTCTGCTGCTCGTAATCGCGCGACGGTGATATAAAACGTGAAGGCCACACTAGTCCTCCTCGAGACAGAGCCTGCAGCTGGAGTAGCTCATTCTTGTGATTTTCCGTATATGGTCATTTGATGCTCAGTATTCATTGACCAACGCAAATAATGACCTGATCCCCTTTCTACTACCACCCAGAGTAATTCTCGTGTTGAAAGGTCTTGCAGTTCAGCAGGCCTCAGCTTCATCAGAGTTCGATAATCTAGTCTCCTTTTCACCAAATTGGTGAGTCGGTACCGGACCGATGCTAACAGTGCTCTGGACGTGCCTGGCAAAACGTCCTTTCTTCATTATTCACGAAACTCTGACCGCCCGGGACCAACATAAGGATGACCGATTGACAGTACCTACCTATCTCATCAAGGCTCATTAGCAGTCCCCACTGGTGAACTTAGCTAACAAACTACTGTCACATATCTTGTTGTACAGACCAAAACCATATAAGGAAGGTAAAGTAGAAGATTACAAAGCAGGATTTAGAAAGTAGATATCGACAAATACTTTACAAGTGTTAGGAACAAAGCATAGATCATCTTTTCTTGCAGAACTGTGAAGCAAGGTGAGAGAAATTGATTTCTCGAAAAAGCTTATAGAACAGTGCAACAGGAAAGGGGTACCAAATGGAGCAAATAGCATCCTCACAAGTAGTGTTGGGTAGGACACGATTACAAAATGAGTTTGTGGGAGGTGCCTCTTTTTTCTTTTGAGCCAGTACAATGTCATACTTCAAATGAGGCGAGATGCTATTGTAATGCCCAAAATGACAAAAAAGGGCAAATTAAAAAAAGAAAGAAAATAAACAACGATGAAGAGCTATTTTACGAGTTTAATTCTAATATGCATTAAACTGCCTTAGAGTAAGTAAGAAGCCTATGCCTCCACAATTTATATTTTGCAATCCCACCTCGCCTAATTTCAAGTTGGAAATTTTGCTACCGCAGAAGTACGTATTTACAATCTCGCCTCATCTTATTTCATGTTGGAATTTCACTTTTTCAAAAAAGTAAGAAATGTCTCTCCAGTACAACATTTCACTTCCTCGAAAAATGTAAGAATTGTCTCTTCAGTACAAAATTTCACTCCTCGAAAAATGTAAGAATTGTCTCTCCAGTACAAAATTTCACTCCCTCGAAAAATGTAAGAATTGTCTCTCCAGTTCGTATTTACAATCTCACCACGGCTCAGTTTAAATTGGATATTTTACTGCCGCAAAAGAAGTAAGAAATGTCTCTCCACTATGTAATTTAAAATCACACTTCGCTTCATTTATCTCTACACACGCTCAAATACCAGTAGGACATTATTTTTGAACCGAGACATTTAAAAAAATTTAAGCCTCAGTACAATTTACCATCGTGTAAGGGACAAATGTACTGCCTCGTGTAAGTCCGGCACAACTCTACTTACAAGAAACATTCTGATAGAAGCCTTCACAGATGATATCGTCATAATTGGTAGACCAACAGGAAATAGAAGCTTAATTATTTATTGGTCGTCATAGATGGATAGATGACGTGTTAAAAGACATACGAAACCCGCGGTTAGCTAGCTAGATAGGGCTAGAAAAAAGTGGTAAAGGCTGGAAGAAAAGGCCGGTTGAAGAGGCCCGAGTCCTACAAGTTAAAGGATAATTTTATCTACGTGTTAGTTTTAAAGATTATCATAGGATTTTTATAGGATAGAATTCTAGATTTTTTAATTCTAGATTTTTTAATTCTAGATTTTTTAATATTAGAAGTTTTTTAGTTTAATAACTACTTTTAAAACGAATAAACCCCCCGACTACCATCCCAGAGGTCTGTGATTCGAATCGACTCCTCGGCAGGTACCTTCGCTTTTCCATTTTTTCAATCTAGATAACTTCTCTTCTTTCTCGTCTTCTTTCTTTACAAAAAAAAACTCTCTGCACTAGGTTTGATGATACATGGCTCAATTCGAAGTATCGGTTGTCAGTTGAGGGGACAAGGGAGGGATCAGAATTAAATTTGCGGGATTGAGCCCCCTCTATCGGCCTATTAACTGAAAATTGGTGCAGGAATTGTGTCAATGCATTCGGCTCGCCTAGTCTTTCACATTAAAAAAACAATAGACTGATCTTCTCCGTGTTCTTTAACGCCCACCTACTCACAAAACAGAAACAATCACTTTAAATAGCATAATTCTACGATAACAATTATACTCGAGCAGGTGTGCATATCAAGACACTATTATAATACGCATAAAATCAACATTATTCAACAACCCCTTTAAGAGTCGTTAGGGTCCATGACCCAGACGATTACGACACAAATCTCTTATTACGTAACAACAAATTTTTTCTGTTTTCTTTTTAATTCAAAAAAAAAATACGACAAATTTAATTTTTGTTTACAATGAATAAGAACGTGAATTACAAATGAATGTGTCTAGTCTAGAAGAAGGAGTAATCGTCTCTCATATTCTATAGTGAAATACTCGCAATTCAAGCCCCGAATGTGGTGTGGTAGTGTTACTCAATCAAAGCTCTTGATGACGAGAAAAGGGGTCGGAACCCATCAAAATATTAAGAGCCCGGCAACTGCTTGAATATATATTGCAAACTTGCCCTTGACAAAAGCCAAATTAATTTAGGTGGTGGTGGAAATTGTTTAATAGTAAAGTGATAAATTAAATTATATTCACTAAAAAAATAAAATTAAGAAGAAAAGTTGATATTGTTTAAATAGTATAGTGGAGTATTTCTGGAGTTGACTTTTGATGATTGTGGAATATAAGTTTCTTATAAGTTATATGGATTAGTTGAGAGATTGATTGAATAACGACAGATTTAAGCCGTTACAATAGATAACAACTCATCTTGGCTTATTGTTTCAAGAAGTAGTTAACAAAACGATTTTTTATGGGATTAGAAGACATTCCACATCCACTTTCAACGCAGAAAACATTCTAGATCCACTTTCAGTTGATAGTGCAGAATTTTTTTTTCAATCAGTCTACACTAATCCCTCCGCCCTCTGGCTGTAAATCGATGCATATAAACTATAGGTACTCCTCTAGGCTTGTTCTTGCCAATGTATAAATCCTATTTTTTTTTTGTTGTTTTTGCCTCCACTGGAATTTTATTATCGATTTTATACTCAAGTTTGAGAAATCCTGAACCTGATGGTGTCATGTTCGTGTTGGTGATATTTAATGCATAAAAGAAGGTCTTTTTTATTTAGACACGACAATTGAAAGTATGTGTTTCGAGAGCGAAAGGAAAATCGCCTGACGGAGCACTAGTGGAGCACAAACTTTCCTCTCTAAAAAACAAAAAAAATAATAACTATATAATAAAAATATTGTGGTATTTTTTTTGGGGTGGTTTTAAAGCAAAGCAAACATTTTCAATATATAAAAAAAAACCGAATTTAACAAATAAAAAAAATAATAAAAATATTTTAAATTCCACAAGTTTAATAACCCGGACCGGGAGCCCCCTCCACTTTATGGATTGAGATTTTGTGGCGAAGTTCGCCGTTTTTTTTTTCTGTATGGGGCTGTTTCGGATGGAGGTTATGTAACTCTAATGGGGGGAAAACATTTTTTCGCCGTCGTTTTATTTTTTTTTTAAATTAGAAATAATATCAAATTCTAGAAAGGATTTTTAGTTATATTATAACAACAAAAAAAAAAATAGTTAAATACATTACCATCATGTTGTTGTCAACTAGCTTTTCGCTTGAGCATATTAAATAAACAATATAAGCTCGTACTAGCTCCCATGTCGTCTTGCTCTTGAATGCTGCTTCTGGATTATTAAATGATAAATCTAATGGATCCTTTTGCGGGTTTTCTGGTGCAACACGCGGCCCAGAGCCTGTTACAGTAGTTGATCTCGATACAATATCAGCAGTTACACTTGAACTGGATCGATTTCGTGCTGTTATAAAACGCAAGAATTTTTCATCCCGTGATAAATTCTGAAATAATTGACGTTCATATAATGATGTAGTAGTAGCAGCAGTTGAATAATCCCGACGTTGTGCCTGTTCCTTGTTATTATTACTACTAATATAATTTTCAGATGAATTTACATTATTATTATTATTATTATTGCCATCATTGCAATGTAATTTTCGTGCTCCCCTAACTGATGATGATAAACCCCCAGTGCTAGTGCTGCTGCTATATATTAAATTCGTTCGGTGACGGCAAATCGAACGCAAAAACGCCATTACACAGTTTCCGTTTTAGTAAAGAACTATTTTAATTGCTTGCTTGCTTCTGGCTGTATGCGGTTTCGTTTATTTTTTCTTTTATATTATTTTATTTGTATATATAAAAAATAATAATAAAAATAACACACACAAAAATTTAACTTATATTATTTTTTCCAACTCGAATTTCCAGTCTTGGGAAGGGTAAAATGCAAAAAAAAAAATAATGAAACTTCAGTAATTGATTAAACACCACACGATTCACAACCGGCAAAATCTGAAAATGGCACACGGCGAATTGCACACAGAGCACTAAAACTCGGAGAGATGGGCAAGTTCCTGTATAAATTTGTTTTTGCAATTCTCAAATTCGCCGCGATATGGTGGAAGAGCTTCTCGCTATGCCAGGCAGACACGAGTGGGTCGAGATCCAAAAACCGACTGAGAACTTAACTCGATTCTTGTTGGGGAAGCAGTGCCCAGCAGCGCTCAAGATGCTACAATAACCGCTCGCTCTATTGGGGAGCACAAATTTTCGACCCACACTCCGGCAAGATGGATATCCCACCGAAACAAAAAAAATACGGTATAATATTAATACTTCTTCTTCTTGTTCTCCTAGTTCTTCTTGTCGCTCCTCCAGTTATGTCACCGCTTTCAAAGACGAATCTCCTGCCAAAAAAAAGGATTACAGAACAAGCACACACGGAAGTTGCGGAGGGGGAAGGAGTTTTCTTTTTTTGGTAATCGACGACGAATTTTCCTTTCGCCGCAAAATGAATGAAAAATCGGGCGATTATGTAACGTTATATATATATATATGTATAAACACCCGCCTTCTTAGTTCTCTTCTCTCCCTCTCTTCACACACAATATCTATCTATATATATATATATAGAAATACTTTCAAGATTTTATTTTAGTCTGCTTCTTTTCTTTTTGTGGGAAGGCCCACTCCCTTCCGCTTTTCTTATTCGTCTTCTATTCTTCACACAGGAAAATTGTTACACGGCGAAACGTCAGCGCTCCAAAAAAAAAGCTTTTTCAAAAAAGAAATTGTGCAAAAAAAAAAATTCTAAGTCAAAATTGTCCACAGAAGAAGGATGTATTATAGTTGAGTGGTGGTGGGGGGTTCAATTCCGATTTTTTCCCGATTAAATTCGCTGAATTTAAGAACTAGTATTATTTTTTTTTTATTTTTATTTATTTTATAAGGATTTTGAAGTCACAATAAATATATTTTTTATTTCGTAAGTTCAATCCGGAGACTTTTCTCGCGACTTGAACTCCCTACAGACAGATTTGAGACTGATCATCGCCTGCTTTGTGTGTTTTTTTTTGTGTTGCTGCTGTACATGTACGGCGTACGGCTTGGAGAAGGGATCTCACCTGAGGAATACAGTGTTACCGTTTTTGTATTTTCGAGCGAATTCAGGTGGAAGTAAAAGAAATTTATTAAGAGAAATTTTATTAAATTTAAGTTACATAAAGTATGTGAAAACTACTACAGGGTGCGTTTTATGTTTGAGACTGATTTTGTTTGGCCGCCCTCTTCTGTCAGTTCATATTTGACAGGGATTCGAACCCGGGACCTCTGGGATGGTAGCCAGGCGCCTTACTGCCTAGACTACGCTAGTTTCTAGTCTGTGCCGAATACTGAAGCGAATAAAGAATTGGGAACGACTATGTCCCAGGAAATGTTAGCGGACTTTAGTATTATAAGTATGGAACATGATAAAGCTGTGATCTCTTCAGTTCCAGGTGATCATCGACCAATTTTCTGCAGAAAAGAACAGACAGAAAATTATGTGATCGAATCCATACCAAAAGCAATGTTTTCCCTAGTAAAAATGTGCCATGCGCATTAGTTTGCTAAGCGTGCTAGCTGTGGGCGTCGTGCAGGCTAGTGCGTACCTGATGCATGCTAGGTGCGGGCGAGTCTAATTTTTTCTCAAGCGTGCGTGCTAGTTGCGGGCGACATGGAGGCTAGTGCGTACCTTCTGCATCCCTAACTCTTGTCACTTCTGTCCTAATGAGAAGCCAAGAGTTATTGTTGATTAGGCTATGCATCCACGAAAAGTTAATGGTTGGTGCAGTTTTTGGAGCGGCAGATTCATGTGGAGTCAAGCTGTTACCGTGAATGGCATACGCGCTATCGCGCCAAGCCATGATAACGGATTTCTTTATGGCCGCAATTGGAGGCTGTGGACAATATGTGGTTCCAACAGGATAATGCCACTTGCCAGACAGCCCAAGAAACAAGGATTTTCTTCCGGCAAAAGTTCGATGGTCGAACTATCTCCTGAAATTGTGATTGCTTGCCCAGTTCATGTGATTTGAAACTGTCGTACTTCTTTCTTTGGTAAAATTTTAAAAAGCAGGTGTACGCCAATAAGCCAATAATCATTCAGAAGCTGAAGGAACAGATAATTCGACACATTAATTAAATTGAGCCGTAATTATTCCTTAGCGTTATCCATTTTCCAAAATGTAGACAAGCTTCTAGGTCTGTGGTGAACATTAGGGTAGCATTTTGTGCCATGCAATTTTGAGAAAAAATAACGCAACTACTCAATGGAAAATATATAAAAGCCTGCCCAAAGTCAATTGAGATGCTAAATTTTTAACAATTTCCTACAACATTGTAAAAGTATCGAAAAAGTATCAACTTACTCTAAAAAACTACTACCTACAACTAAATTCTTTAGAAAAAAAACGGTAACTTTTTACCTGACACAAAACCGGCATGCGCACACAATATTCTTTAAAATGCTCCTCTCCACTTCTCTCGACAATGGGGAAGCATTACTCCAAAAAAAAGAAACAACAAAACTTTACAAGTTCGCCCCTTTCGCTCTGCCATACCAGAAAAAAACATCCAACAAAAATCACCGTTTTTTTTGCTATCAAATTGTAGTTTCGCAGCGTGCAGCGGTAATTATCCTAGCAACAACAACGCAAAAACCTTAATTTCAAAGGAACCGGTTTCCTTTTTTACCTTTGGATTTGCGACAGCAAAACTGCCCGGTCTTGTCGTGCCCCTTTTTGTGGGTAATTAACCGTAGAAGAGTACCAAGAAAACGGGGAAGCTGCGGCGAATTCAACAGAGGGGAACAGAACGTGCTAAGGTAGTGGTGATTTTTTTGTTCTGCTTCCGTTATGACTTAATATAAACAAAAGCTGAGACAATAAAATGGGGGGACGTTTTGGCTGATGAAAAGATAAGGAGAGGATGGTAAGGGGAAGATATGTCTGGTGCAGTGGGTGGTGGCGGAGGGAGGTAATTACTTTTCCCCAGGTAATTTCACTTGCGAATGCGCATGATCGCAATTATTTGTTCGGTGTTTTGTGACTTTGTTTTTCGCCGAGATTTGAAAATGTGTCGAGAATTTTGTGTACTAGATTTTGAACGAGAGAACGAACGGGTTAAAAACGGAAATTTGGGTGTTTCGAGGTTTTTAGCCTAGATGTCGTTAAATATTAAAATTGTTTAATCAGGCGAATTGCGAACCCTCTCCGCCCAACTAGTTTGGGTTTTGGAGAAAAGCGTGAAAAAAAGTAGAGAGAGCAAACGGAAAAGAATTGTCTGCCATTTCTGGTATTGATTATTTATTTTTGCATATTTTTAGGAGTAAGATAGAAAATTTTACATATTATATGTTATATATTTGAATGGTCTTAAATAAGAATGATTTTATTACAGTAGGAATACACTAGACCATGATGAAATTTTTTAAAAAGTGAGGACCGCGTATGAATTTATAGAGATTAACTGTTAAGTTATCCTTGGTAAGCACAGTATTTTTGAGGTTGTTCAAAATATATCAAAATATATCGAGTTTTCCTATTCTTTTCCATGTTGAGAAAGGATAACCGAAATGTTTGAATCAACGATTTGTGGTCACTTCGGAGCAGTGCTACAAAGCTTCTAGAGCTATAAGACAGAAGCGAGAGTATTACGTCGAGGGTATGAAACAGCTTTTATCTAGCTTCTAATTCTCCTGCAGCAATTTTTGGCAGTGTAACACAAAAGCAGACGCTTTATCAGCCATACCTTCCAAGTGTGCTTTAAAATTTAGCTTCCAGCCGATCATCAGCCCCAAGTACCTTAGGGCGGGTTGTGAGTGAATAATCTGTTCCCCTACCTTGATCCTTATGGATATTGATTTTCTCCGTTTGCTGATCAGCACAGATTCTGTTTTTCTGCGATGAATATGTCATCAAGCTACTTACCAATTTCTTTACATTTAAATATCTTGCTCTATTCAGAAGAAAATCGCAGGTAACGCTTTTGATGTGGTGTTCCAAAATGCCAATTTTGATCAGTCGACATAAATTGGCATCGAATTGGGCAATCAAATACGGCCTCTGTGCGCCCTACACGGTGTTATCCAGTTTGGCATCCCAAAGCTCTGGGCGTATTGGTCTACACTATACTAACGTCTGATTCGTGTGTATTACTGGGGAGGTTTGAAGATTGTTAAGACACTCAAGCATTAGTCCAATATTTTCCTCGACAACGGGAAGATCGCAGTAATTGGACCACTCGCTAATTTTTCTAAGAGCCATCTTCATAATCTCGAGGATTGTGGAGAGAAAATTTGTGGATACTAGGATCACATATCGTTCTTTGGTGCTTGCGTTTATCTTACGTTCTCCCATATTTTTAAAATCTTACCAGCTATAATCTTAGAAGCCATAGCCATAGCAGCGGCGAAAGGACTCCTTCTTGCAGTGCGATCTATGATGTTTCTAGCTTATGGACGCATTCTGTTTTGTAAGATAGCGGAGAATATGTTATACGCGATACTCAACAACGTTATACCGCGATAATTGGTGCCCGCTGTAACATCTCCTTTTTATTCACCGGCCACAGGATGCCCTTTCCCAGTCTTCAAGCATCGATCCCTGCTCCCATACTTGCACAATTAATTCATAATCACTTGGTGTAGTGTAGGCCTTCCATATTTCACCAGCTCCACGGGAATACCATCTGCAACCATGGCCTTGTTGTTTTAGAGCCCAGTTATGGCTCTTCTAACTTCTTCTAAGCTTGTTGGCGGCAGCGTATATTATCATCAAATATTGGTGGAGCTTCCAATTCCTCAGTTACCTCGGCACCTACAAATATATGAAAGAATCTTAATAAATTTATGAAAGGTTGTACAAATTGAAGTGCAATAAAAAACCTAATAAATTTTATAAGTCGCATTAATTTGAGATAAAAAAAGTGATAAAAAACCAACAATAAAAACTTGAATGTTTCTTATCATAATAAGCGTGGGGTTGATATTGGCATCGGCCACCACTTTTTATAATCTTCCATAAACTAGAAGATCAATACTGGACACACTTTAATGTGAAAAAATACCATTCTCATCCCTAAGACACACCCATCGAAGCTAATCTAGATGACATTGAATGGAATATTGCCAAGGGGTAGTTTCATTGATTCTGTCATACAATCTTTATTAAAAGGAGGGAAGGTGGTTGGTGATAGTTTCAAATAACATTTTAAAAAAAGAGATATTTTTGCTTTAAATATTCTAATTAAGTTTCCAATCAATATTTAAATTTTTATAGCACAAATATGATAAAAATAAATCACAACTTCATCCGGAAGAATAGAAACTGACACATAAGAAAATACACAACTTCCCATTTCACCTAAATGCAATCCACTCCACAATAACGAAAGGTATAACACCAGGTAATTTCTGATCGCACCTCAGCAACAGTTTCCCATTAACCGTTGTGCGGCGAACAAGTTTCTCAAATAAATTGAAAAAAAAACATGTATTTTTTCGGAAAATTCACTTTTATTGTAATTTTTGCAACAATTTCAAACGCTTACATTGTGACCAGTGTTAATTTCATTTTCGAAAGTTTCAGCCCTTATGGTATGATAAGATTTTTCGAATTTAACGATAAAGGATGGAATATTAGTGTTAACTGCCTTAAGGACATGTACCAGTTTCTGGGTGGTCTACAAAAAGGATCTGTTTGGGCTGTGAAATGTAAGGAAAATTGGAGATTTTTTTTAATCAGTAACAAGGAAAGAAGAAAGAAAGTTATATTTTCGGAAATTCGAAATATTTTTTTCTGCGCCTGAAAGTTGATAATAGTGTAAACGACACAAAAATTAATATTAAATAAATTCTTTTTTTTTATCTTTAATCCATTAACAACAAAGATATATTTTTTTATTTAGAGAATTTATAGACAAAAATAGAAAGAAAACACCCAACAAAAAAAAATATAAATCGCACACAAAAAAGCGGGAAGAAAAAGTTAATTAGAAATGCATGAAAGTTTCATTTTCAATTTAGGCCGAGCGTAAAAGAAGTTCGTTTGAGGCGTCTTCATTACCTGAGCATATGAGTCTTATTACAGCGATTTATTTTTTTCTTTTTTTTCTTCTTAATTTTAATTTTCGTGATCTTCCGATTTGTGAATGAAGCTCTGTGCCCCCCATGAGTGTGTATAGATTGGTGGTGTAAAAGATGGTTTCAAATGGTTTTGGTTTGTGAAATTTTTTTTATTTTCATTTTCGTCAGTTCAGGCAAAGTTTATCATTTTTGGAGATAAAAATTCTCATTTTTTTTTAAATTAAAACAATTTTGAAAGGAAAAGTTTTAAAGATCTAGAATAAATCTAAAAGTAGCTGAGTTTCAAAAGTTTTCTAGACTGAATTCATAATTCAAGGCTAGTAAATACCGGATTAAAAGCAATAGCTATAGTTTCTACCATCCAGAGTATGTTGGAAGAGAGTCAAATACACAGTGCAGCAGTAGATGGCGCTCTGCAACTTCGTAACGGAACGGCAGAAGTAGTGGAACGGGTTTGCCAAGGGTCGATGGACCCACAGACTTATCCCAAACGTGGAGAGATAGGTCATGATAGACAATACCTTACCGTTTTCGGGCACGAAGGCTCCCAGGAGGTCATAGAGCAAGTCGTCGAATAGACGGCGGAGGTGGAAGCGATGGCCGAGGCGCGACTGACACCGAAGAACATCCTACACCCACACTTTCATTCTGGCCAGTTTTCTCTTCAACCTGGCGTTTAAGAAAGTAATCCGAGATTCGTGTAGAACATCAAGAGGGACAATCCTCCAAAAAAACCTAAATCTGGCTTATGCAGACGACAATAATGGCTGTACAGAAGGCTTTCACCCAGATTGAGTAAACGTGGACCAGACGAAACTTTTGACAGCACATCAATGAAAGCAAAACAAAGTAAACAGTAGTACCGTTTGGAGACAATATCATATTGATCCCACGGTAGAGGAATTTGATGTAGTGCAATCGCCTGCCTTGGGCTAATAATAGGAGTCGACTCGAATACCATCCTAAAGATCCATGGTTCAAATCCATGCAGCGGCATGATTTTTCACGTTTCCACCTCCCCTAGTGCTCTCTTGTGCCATCACCCGTAAGTTCAATAACCGATAAGCTATTTCCTGTTCAATCACCGAAAGTGACAGTTCTTTCATGGGTTTATCCGGGATAATCTAGATTAATGTTTATGATAAAATTACGAATAAGGATTAACCTCGTGAATTTTTGTGGCACTTAATAAATTTTAAATCTTTATTTTAATATGATCAAAATTTCAAAAATTGGAAAATAGTTCCAAAGATGACAGAAAATTTTGCTTATTGAAATTTTTTTTAAAAACATTATCTTGTCACAACAGTATACGATTCGACTGGATACTACGGTGGAGGCGCCTACGGTGGAAATAAATTTAGACTTGGTAATCCAGACCAATGCCGAGAACTACAAGAAGAATACATGAGCACATTACGAATGCACTGGAATTTAAGAATAAACACAACCAGCATTCCATTTCCTGTTCAGCTAATAGCAGCGAAATTTCAAGTTGAAATGGCTGCAAAATATCATGATGTAAGTAAGTCTAAGTATTAGTGACCCTAACATATATTTTTTTGTGATTTTATAGATTTACACAATTCAACAATCAATATGCTTTCCCAAATCTTGTACTACTATAGATTTAGAGCAAGTTTTCACGGCTAATCTCGAGCAAAGTAATCATATTGTTAGAAATGTTACTTTGATAGAAATTCGACTAGTTGAAGGAGTGTATAACTTCATAGAAGATGCCAGCTGCTTTGTGCTATTGTAAGTTTGCGTTAAACACTAAAACATTAATCACATTATTTAATAAATGACTTCTTTTAAAGATCAATACTAATAATAGCTGTTATCTTAATAATATGCGCCCATTTCTCCGAATCATGGTCATTTCTACATGAGGACATCTGCGATCCAACCACATGCACTGATGTCAAAGAAGATTCATCCAGTTCCCTACCAAGTCACTTAACTAATACCGAAGAGCAATGTGCATTGGATCAAATGTCCAAATCTAGCAATTGTGATAAGAATACAGTATCAAACTTAAATCTAAATCCTTTGGCTAGTACTGTGACTATAAACAACATTAATCCAACAAAGCACGTGAATCTGCTGAAGGTGAGAAAATTTAAGCCGAAAAATGTTGCTACCTTAAATTTGGATATTTTAAGAGGAAGTTATGATTATGGTAATTTTAAAAATTATTTAATTATTTTTAGTGAATTTAATAATGAATTTTTTTTTATAGAAAAATCTGTTAAAATACGTGATGATTCTACACTACTAAGAAATTTGCTCAATGCATTTTCGCTGCCTTCGAATATTTATGGATTAATCGAACGAACTGAGTATGAAAACGAAATTGCTGTAGTTCGAGGATTACATGTATTCTGTACTGTCCTAATGCTGTTTGGTTATACTACAACAATTTTGAATTTTGTTTCTGTTAATCAAAATATTAAGCAAATTTCGATTTTGAATTTTTTAACATTGGCAAAGACACAGGCGTCGTATTTAGTGGATTCGTTCTTTTTCTTAAGGTATGTTGATTTCGCTTTTTATTTCGTTGATATATTCATTGAAAATTGTTTAATTAACTAATATGTGTGCACTCTATACGAAGAAAATAGATCGTCGACAGTACAAAGGGCTTTCCCTGAGCTCTAGTCTTCTACATAAAAAAAAGGACTTCAGTTATATTAAAAAAAATTTCCATATTCGCATATTTTTTGTTATCATAAAAAACTCTATCTTGAAAACGGTTCAACGGTTCGGTTATACCACTTAAAAAATTGAAAAAAAAATTAATTTAGATTTTTAACTAATATTTCTATCTTTTTTAATTTGTAGTGGAACTAACTTAGCCCATCTTTACTTTAAAACAAACTGCAAAGATGTCACACATTTTCTAGAGCAAATTTCACATTTTCTTGGAATGATTGCGCATAAAATTTGTAGGTAAGTGTAAAATTTCCTAAAAGTATGCAATCGCATTACTTTGAAATTTGTAAATTCTTTCCTCAAATATAATTTTTCTTTCTTAATTATTTCTTATTTAATCTGAAAATACACAATTTTATTTAAAAGGAAATTATTTAGATACTTCTTAATCTGGTAGGTAGGCCCTACAAGTTTGAAGTATAGGGGCGGCTGGAGTACGAGATGTCCAATTGACGGCTTGCATTCAAAAATTGTTAAATTTATACTTTCTTGTTATCTAGAATTGAGTTCATAAAAATTTTTTGTATATTAATTAACTAATTAAAAACTAAGATATACAAAGGTATACAATATTCCATTTCAGCATAATCCTTCCCTACATAGTCGTACTAATATGCCTCGAATTATCCTCAAAACACTTCTACGACAACTCCGTTCTAAGTGTTCCATCGTACGACTACCAAACTTGTGAAAACAGCAAATGGAGAAACATTTTGTACATCGACACGTTTTTCCCGCTGGAAGAAAGGGTATGATATGCACAATTCAATGTAGAAGTACTATATGAATCCCAAATCCATCTAAATCTCTTCTAGTGCATGCCATGGTCATGGTTCATATCAGTAGAGGTACAACTCTTCGTCGCAGCTTGCCTAATCCTTCTCCTAGCACAAATCCGTCCGAAATACGCCGGAGCTATTTGTGCCGCAGTTTTTGTATCATCGATAGTAGCCTCAACATTTTTGGAATTGGAAATGCCTGGATTTTTTGAATGGAGGTTTGAAAATTTATATGAAAATATCAAATTTAATTTTATTATGTTTTTTTTTACAGAAAACTCCACCTAAGAGAATTAATGGATTTTAATTTAATATTCGGTAAAATTTGGTTACGGATTCCTCCGTATTTATTGGGAATGTGTTTGGGTTACACACTTTATAAAACTGAAGGAAAGCTGCAAATGAATATTTTTGTGGTGGTTTTTGGTATGTTATTTGTATATGCTTCTATTGAATGGATTAACTTAAGATTTATTTTTCTTACAGGGTGGTTAGCATGCCTCTTAATAATTCTTGGATTTATTTTCGGATTTCAACTTGTTTTTATCAGACTTAATCCTTGGATTAGAGCTGGTGTTATAACTTTAGCTCATACTATTTGGAGTATGATGATGTTTTGGGTGGTATTGGCCAGTATTTCACAGTATGGAGGTAAGATATTTTTTTTAAATATTATACAAAAGTTATTTTATGGAATTGAATATTAAAGAAATTTGGCTAGGATAGGTTTTTGGAAAGGGAAATGATATTTTTAATGAATGATATCTGTGATTTGATTTCAAGCAGCTGGGAATATACATCTCAGCTTACCAAGTGGAGATGAGAAACCTGATAATCGGCACGCTACTTAGGCATTGGTATAGGGGTGGTAAGGAACCACATCGAGAAATGGGTAGACCAGAAATGCTAGAAATGGTGGAATACTGCGACCAAATGCAGACAAGCTAAGGTGATGATTAGGCAGCCGAATGCTACAACAACAGGAAAGAGAACATACAACGGAAATCTTTAAGATAGAAAATTAGCTATAAGCTGAAAAGAATGAAAATTCTGGAAGATGACACCTGTTGGCTGTATCTGGAGTAATCCGAGGCAGCCAAGTATATTTTGAATTACTGTCTGTAGCTGGCGAAGAGGTGCAGGCACGAGGCTCTATTTGTTGGAGGAAATTAGGCAGGTTACCTTTAAATGCTTGCGATAACTCAGTATGTCGAAGCAAGGGAGCAGTAGGGCAATACTCGTACCCTCGCCGAGAGTCTCTAAACAGAGCCGGGAAGTGATGATGATATTTATTTTTGTATGAAGAGTTCGATGACGTTTATCTTGATAAGTAGGCCATTATGATGGTTTGGCACAAACTTACAACCTGTTTTCTAGAGCTAGTTTAACCAATTCACGGTCGCTTGTTGCTATTAAATGCAAGCGTCAATGCGTGTGTTTCGCTTTGAAGACACCGCCCATTAATAATTTTTTGGTATTGTGTTATAGTCCGGGGAAATTAGCATTTAAAGGAGACAAAATTCGGAAATGGCTGAAAATTGGTCCACAGCTTCCTTGGGACTTTTTAAGAAAACAATTTCGGAATCACAAAAAAAACAAAATGGCCGCCGGAAATATAGCGGTTTTCCGGTGTTTTCCTTGTATCTCGGTTTCTATAGGTCGTACAACCCCGTACAAAGGCTTCTTACAAAGATGTTGACCCGAATAACCCTTTCAAAGTTATTCAAGGTCAAAGTTTCCAAAAATCACTTTTTGGCGAAAACATCACCCAAAAACTGGTTTTTTCGAAAAAAAATTTTGATCAGTCAATACGAAACGTTATTGCTTACAAAAAACCCTTGTCATTTTTTCGAAAACTTAACCCTTTCGAAGTTATTCAACGTCAAATTTTCCAAAAATCACTTTTCAGCCAAAAATACACTTATTGATTTTTGCAAAAATTTTCGAAAAGTTTTCGAAAAAATGGCAAGGGTGTCATTAGGGTAGGCAATAATCTTTTGTATAAATAGAACAAAAAAAATTTCTCAATAATCAGTTTCTCATTTTTTTGACCAAAAACTGATTTTTTGAAACTTTGACCTTGATAAACTTCGAAAGGGTTAAGTTTTCGAAAAAATGACAAGAGGTTTTTTTGTAGGCAATGACGTTTTGTATTGACTGATCAAATAAAATTTTCGAAAAAACCAATTTTTGAGTGATTTTGTTGCCAAAAAGTGATTTTTGATAAATTTGACCTTGAATAACTTTGAAAGGGGTAATCGGGTCAACATCTTTCTAAGAACTAAAGTTGTAGAGAATTTCATTGTCAACATTTAGCGCCTTTGTACGGGGTTGTACGACTTATAGAAACCGAGATACAAGGAAAACACCGGAAAACCGCTATATTTCCGGCGGCCATTTTGTTTTTTTTTGGGATTCCGAAATTGTTTTCTTAAAAAGCCACAAGGAAGCTGTGGACCAATTTTCAGCCATTTCCGAATTTTGTCTCCTTTCGTGCGTTTTTTTTTGCTAATTTCCCCGGACTATTAATAATTCCTGATATTTTTCTGAACTAAGTTGAGCTTGTTGAAATTCAGCTATGTAGATTCAAGCACACATAATTTTTTTTAAATTTCTAGTGCCCTTGTGCTTTCTTTAACTATCTAATCTTATCGACGTAACGTCTCTGTGGGCCGGTTATTTTTCTGCATACTTTTAGGGTCACTTTTTTATTTCTATTTCCAAAGGATAAGAAATTCTTGGGCAGAATTTTTAGTTTGACCATATCCTTTTGCTAATTGGTCTTATTTTGGCTCTAGGTCTTCCAAACATTGATCATTTTCAAGTAGCCTAGCCTGAAAAATTTCTAAATCTTAAGCTTGATCTTCCAGCTTGTGATATCAATCAGCGTATTTTCTTAAACAAAAATCCTCGTTACTAATAGATACCTACTTATAATATGTATATCTTCGTCCAACTTGAGTTAAATAACAAGCTCCCATACCCATCCAAACTATTAAATCCATTATATGTCATAAATCAAAACAATCTCACTTCTGTCCCCACAATTTTTTTGTGTCTATGAAAGCCCAACATGCCACCACAAAAACTTGTGCTAACAATCTTTGTATTACAATCTATATAATAACCACCTTGTTACTCAACTTAAAAACAAACTTATCCCAAAAAAATCCACCAAACTCCTTGCCTAATCAGGTCAAAACATCGGTAATCATCAGGTAATGTCAGGTAATACCGACGCAGCTTCGTTTCCCTTTATTTCACTCTGAAATCACGTCGTCGTCGGCACAAGCAAATTTTTTAATGACAACATTTTCTCGAACTAAGACAAAACCGCCCAAAAAAATCTCGTCGTAATTAGTTGCCCTGAATTGCTTCAGATGCGCAGCAGCAATAGGTTAAAATTGATGAGGGCATAGACAGAGGAGAGTCTGGTCACTTAGCACAGGTAATCACATGTACACCTGAACTTTTTTTATGATTTCTGTAATTATTCGTGCACCACCTATATGTGAAGACCATAGTTCGAGAAGAACAAAAAAAAGTTTTCATTTCATTTTCTTGGACACTGACGACGACTGGGATATCCCCAATTTCAGTGTGTGGTAATCGAATTTCTGTCCAAAGTTGTCAAGTATTTTCTTGTTTGGAGTCTCTGTGTGGTTTTCCAGGTGAAATGCTGGTTTTATTTCAGCGCAAAGGTGGTGGCATGTGTGATTGCAAGCATGTGAATGCCGTACTTAATGTTTGACTTAAGCAATGCAAATTATGATTGCTGCTGGTGAGCAGCACTTCAATAAAGACAAACAATTTGTAGAATGATTGAGTATCAGAGTGGAGCCCTTCTTGGTTGGTTAAAAGCTGCCAGGTGAGTGATGTGTTGAAGGGCCTTGTTTTAAAAGGGGAAGTTTTGGAAATAAATGGAAATTTAAGAAATAATAATATTTACTATGGTTTTGTACTCTAATGGCCTTGATTCATTGAAGCCTTTTATTTGTTTATATTCGGATATATCGAGACAAAAATAAATATTGTTTTTTTAAGTAAGAATGAATTTCAAGGCTGCATACGATTTACAGCATGTAATTCATAAGTGTCTCAATAAGGAACTTGGTTTCTTTCTTGTTTAGAGTTCATGACCCAAGAACTTTCCTTGAACAAAAACGATGATTTTTAAACTCTTATCTGTATAGAATGGTAGCGTGACGAAGAAGAGGAATGTGTTTTGATTATACCTAGGATAGTACGCTTGTTTTAAAATCGTAACTCCTAGGGTACTTTGGTTTTAAGTAGCAGCAGATCTCGCCAAACCCCTATTCAATCAGACCAAGAACAGCTCCTACGAGCAGTTGATCGACCAGAGCAAGAAAAATATGTCGAGCCAGAGATCCCATAAACCATGAAGTACTCCTATGCAAGTACTTCACAAACCATCTTCGTCAAAAATCACAATGCTCACTCAGCCTAATTCTATTTATTGAATAAAACAAAACTTCCACCATTATCCATGAATTTAGTAACCACCAATCAAAAAAATTTTCTTATCAAATTTTTTTAGGAGTTTTGCACCAATTGCTCACTTCCAGGCTCTTTAATATTTTGGGGAAATTAACAACATGCTCACTACTAGTTGGCCCACTTACTATCAGAGTTGTAGTGCAAAGTGCAGAGACAGGAATTAAGTTTTCAAATGGATTTTTAGTAAGGAAACAAATTTAATTATAGTATAAAAGTTGAAAAACTAATTTTTTTTCTTTACCTTTTCAGTTTATAAACTTTGTTGGATTCACATTTTTAACGTATTTAATCGCTTTTGTTTTGCATATTTTATTTGAAGCTCCTTTAATGGTAGTTTTGAAGGTTGTTTATCAACATCGTCTAAAATGAGAAGAATATTTTTATATTTTATTTATTTGTATTATTTATTAATTTAATTGTTTTTTGTAATTTTGTTGAATTTTGATAAATATTTTTCATAGAAATAAGTGTATTAAGTTTTTTATAGAAATATTCAAAAAGTTGTACATTAAAATTAAACTTTTTAGATCTAAAGGTCGGCTAAAGGTCTAGAAGCCAAGTGAAATCCTTTAGGCCAATTGGCGTAACTTTCTCGTTCATCAAATCGATGGAGAAAGATTCTGATCGTCTAGTGCGCATTTTACCGAACTGATGGGTGCCGGTTCCAGATCGATGAAAATAGCACCAGAGCCAACGTATGACCAAGACATCCGTCTTTTCATTTCCTGGAAGACCGGATGGTCTGGAATGAAACATAAGGGTGAGCCGGCTGATTGTACGTAGCTCATAGAAGGCACGTTGAGCTAATTTGGACTTGGTCCTGGGACTTTATCAAGGCAATATAACACACACCTCTGCTTAGACAGTAGCTAAAGTGCCTTAAGATGAACGCTTTACTAATCCTGGCCAATTCGCCCCATAATCAATCATCAAATTTTTAGTTTGCAGTATGAGGTGGCGGACCATCCAATTTTCAATGTGTCAATTAGATCTAAAGGTCGAAAAAAGGGAGTTCCGTAAAGGATGTGATTATAGTTAGAGTCGAAGTTCCACCAAATTGCTAGGCAGGAGCGTCGATGTAGAATGGCACTTTCCACATTTCAAACGTTGAAAAAGATGGTAGTTGAGGTAATTTTCGATGTTATATTTTTTATGTGCCAAACCAGAGCTTTAAGGTAAGCTCTTTTGTAGAACAATCGACAATTCTATCTAGAGTGAATAGTATAGCTATGTTGGTTCTGGCACAGTATTTCATCATATCGGGCCATCGAAAAAAGCTCTGGTTTTCGATTTGTGTCTTAGCTTGAAACTTGGCTTGGGTTTGTGTCTTAGCTTGAAACTTGAGTTTGGCATGTGACTTGGCTTGGATTTTGCTGAAAGTTCCTGTGCGACTCGGAAAAAGCTTTGTATGCCAAGGTCCCACTAAGAATTAAGCAAAGCTCTGTGGGAGTTAAGGACTTGCTTTGGTTTAGCAAAAATCTCAAATTCAGCAAATTTAGCCCATTCTCATACAGGTACGCAAACGGGTTAGGGTAAATTTCGACTAAATCCTAGGATACCGAGGCCGATAATATGCGATAGCAGAAAATAGGAGAAAGTTCCGGAAAGTGCCGGAAGACAAGAAATAAGGAATAGAAACCAAAAAACATAGCCAAGAGTAAGGTCCTGTACGAAATTACTAAACAGTTCTCGAGAAACCACTCTATGAAAAAGAATGCGAATTGAAGGCTGTTGTGCAGCGACGAGGATGGAGAGATTATTTCATCATAAAGCGCCTTCAAGTTTCCATCAGCAGATGCCTACTTCATATCCTAAAGATTTTTCTGGGATGATAGAATCAAAAATTAAGAACTATATGCACCGTGCCGACTAAGAAAGGATAGATGCCGAAATCAGGCGAACGAAATGGAATTGAATTGGTCACACCCCGCGACGCGAGAACGAGAATCTAGCCAAACAGGCCCTTGACTGGAAGGCGCAAGGAACTCGTTGAGTTGGAAGACTTAAAACAACGTGGAGGAGAACCAGAGCAATGGCCGCAACAACTGAAAGATCCTGGACGGAGCTGACAGACAAAACAGATTGCGTTGGATGGCAACTGTATCCGCTTTATGTTCCACGAAGAGGGAATAAAGGAGCATAAGAAGAAAATCTAAGTGAAAGAAGTGTAAAGACAAAAGACATTGTGCTGCGCGGAATCGAACCATAGACCTATCGGAAGGCAATCGGACACCGAAGCTTCTAGGTTACCGAGATTCTATACTTTTTCTTGGTTGAGCGATGTCCACTTGAGTTCTATTGTTGAACTTAATAACAATGACGCGATAATCTTAGATTCATTCATCAAAGACATTCACCTTCAACCCACCATGTTTGTTTTAAAAATATTTTAATACACTGGAAAAAAACACACCTCATTCAAAAAAATACAGCTCCCCTCTTTTTTTATTACAAAACTCGTTTAATTTTTTTATTTATTTAATATTTTTTGATCCAAAATTGAATTTAAATTTTTACAAACATGTTGGTGGTGGGGGGGGGGGGGGCGCCCGGGGGGCGATTAAAGAAAAATTGAAATATTGAAGATTTCCTTTAGGAAACATCACAAACAATAGGCCAAGTTCTGTTCACCATCGTCATTGGTAAATTATTAATCCGGAAAATGTTCTAAGCGTAGGAGATCGAAACATCTCTTCCAAATTTGGTAATTTACATTATAATAATTTTTTTTTTGTGTTTGGAGGGGAGGAGGGGGTGTTATTTATATTAACTGATGATTAAAGAACTCGTAGTACCCAAATCCCTAGTTCCTAGTATTTTAAGTTGATTCTGATTTAAAGGTATTCTATGAAAAAAAAATAAAGATTCTAAAATATATAGAAGTAAAAAATGCTAGTTTCCATATTCAGTGAAATTTGGACCTTGAGTGTGTGTATTTTGTTTGCCTTTTATTTTTTTTTATTTTATATTTGTTGTAAAGTTGTGGGTTTGATTGAGAGAGTCGAAACAAAAATTTCCACTTCAAAGTCAAGGTAAGGTTGCCCTTATGCCGATGACATCTCTTCTATATAAACATACGTAAAACGTGCCAAAAATACTTAAGGTAAAAAATACGTAGGAGTTTTATTTGTGAATACGCGCGGTTTCTTATTATAAAGCACGTGGGACTACTACTATAGAGACAGAGACTGACTGACTGTGCCTTTGAACTGACCTATGTTAATAATATATACAAAACGGTTTGTTTTGATATTAAATAACACACGTGGAGGGAGATAAAAAATGAGAAGAAAAAAAAAATAAAAAAGAAAAACAACAAATGAAAATCAAGGTATTGTGGTGATGATTATGATTATGATTGAGAGGATGTTGACTTGAACATGGGTTTACGTAATGAACAATTTTTTTTTGTCGTAGTTTCCGTGTGCCTAGATTAGGGTAATCCATATGTTTTTTTGGAACTTTCACCTTGACGAGAAATTCATAAGTCGCGGATCATTAAACTTTAAACAAGAAGGTAAATATTTGAAGAATATTCCTCTAATGGTAATACATATAATGAGCTCGTATGAGACTTGCTGAAAAATTGGTTGAGGAGATTTTAGTTTTGTTAGTAGAGTAGTTATTGTCACCGTATGGATATTATCTATAAATTTGTCTGTTTCTTTGTCGCTGGTACCCAGGTAGACACCTTCCATCCGCCCACTTTGACTTTGGCCTTTGTGTAACCAGAAGAAAGTTGTTAAAGCATTTCTTTCCGATATTTGCTTAGATATTTACCGACGGAGACATTTTTTTTCTTCTTCTCATATTTCGATTGGGCGACGTTGTCACATCTTACATGTATAAGCCCAAGCGCATGCGCCTTCGCAGTAAGTGACACTCCAATGGCTGAGGAGATGCCGGTGTTTAAGCTTAAGTATGGCGAGGGGCCTTCTGAACACTGAAGATCAATTCAACCGATTTTTTTTGGTAGTTCAGAAGAAAGTGAAACTGAAATCTCAAGATTCAAGTCTGGGGCCTTTACTGTTTTTTTTTGTTAATTTCTTGTCTTTTCTTCGCTGTTCAAGCTGACCTTTATGTCATTCCTTATACTGTCTGCCTTTTTCCGTGTCTCTTGTGAATTTTGCTCGATATGGATTTAAGAAAGAAAAAAAAATAAACAAAAAAGTAAACGAAAAAAAAATAAACTTTTCTTCGGTCAATACTAATTCCAGGTGCAATACGTAATATTGCGAAAAATTTCTAACCGAATATATCAGACAACGTAACTGACGTAAGAGCCTCGTGAAAGGTTTTTTTTTTGAGGTAGTGCAAAACCTTTTCATCGAAGACAAATTACCTATAAATGGTAGCAGACCAAATTTTTTCTTTTGTTTAAAAAGAAATTCGCTACCAAAAAAAACAAAAAAGAATTTTGTTTTTTCTCACCTGAGTTAAAAGCATTTGTGTGAGGTGAGAATTTTATGGGTTTTTATTGATAGTTAAAAAAAATTATATGAAGACGAATGATGATTAAATAATTTTTTTATGCATTTCTTTTGTTTTTATAACAAAAAGAGTTAAGGGAAAAATTATAAATTCAAAAAAAAAAATTTCTCAAGTGTAAGAAACACTCTATATACACACATATACATATATATCGAGAGAAAATATTAAATTTAATGAAGTAATAGGTAGGTACACCTCACCTGGTCATAATATACCTTACACTCTTTTTACTTATACCTTACCTTTCTCATCTCTGAGGCCAATTAGAAAGTGAAAATTATTGAAACGGATTTTGAGGTCGATTACATAATATTTTTCTCGTGTGTCTTTGAATTGAATTACTTAAAAAAATATTTTTGGTTGTAGAAATGTTGTTTTTATTTTGTTTTTTATTTTTTTTTTTTGGCATGAATGTTGTGTTGTGGATGTTTTATTGTGTGTAAATAATGCATAATATTTAATGCAAAAATGTTATGTATTTTTTTAAGGTAGTTAGTTTGTGTTGTGTGTGCATTTTTTTTTGTTCATTTTACTTTAAATATTGCAAATTAATAATTGTAGGAAATGAATTTTTTTGGAAAATAAATTTTTTTATAGGAAATATTTAAAAATTAATTACTTTAAGACTGATGAAAATTTTAGAGTATTGAAACACGGCGTTAACAAATAAAATTGTGATTTTGAAACAAGAACATGAATTCAAAAAAAATTTATCGTTTTTATATATTTTTGAAAATTTAGATTTATAGACAAAAACTAAATTTACGACCAGTTAAGAAAACATTTTTATTTTGAATATAATCTCAAATATTTATTTAGTTGAGTTGAGGAAATATTATTGCAAACAATTTTTTTTTAAAATAATATCGAAAAAATTTTAAACAAAAAAATTTCAAATTTCGATTTCACATCACATTGATTTTTTTTTGTAATAATCCAATAAATTTCTGCGAAGACGTTTTCTAGGTGAAATAATGATGAACTGTTTTCTGCTTTTTTGGAAGGTATCCCTTAAAAAAAGCCAATAATACTAAATAAAATTTTTTTTGTTATTATTGCAACAAAAAAATTGTTGAGAAGTGTTGGAAACACATGTTGTATCACATCAGTGCAATATGTATTATGAGTCTTGTGGTCAGCCGCGTATAACGTAATTTATAACTTTATGCAAGCCACAGTAAAGAAACGCCCACATTTCAAAAACGCCAAGATCACAGATCAGTGGACTACTAAAGATTATATGGTGGTAACAACCATAGTCTTGCAATATAAAGGGTGTTTCAATACTGACGGGTGTAGATGATAAAATATACTTAAAAGGAGGCTTGGCAAATTTTGGACTATGAACAAATATACGATCGAAAATCACATAAATATCATCGCAATTTCTATATAAAAATTTGGTGATCTTTAAAAATATCCAGGGTATAAAATTCGTGATAATTTCGATTGACATAATAAATTGTCCAAAAGAATCGAAAATAAAAAAATTTTGGAAAATATTTCACGAAACTGTTTATGATCTGCCAAAAGTGATCGAGACTAGCCAAAAGGTGATCGATCAATCAAATGAAAATATTGTTACTGTTACACCTCTGTTACAGATATGAATGTATTCGTAATCGATCATTCCAAACGTCAGTATCGTTTTACCAAGCGGTCCCCCAACTAAGTATGAACCCATTTGCTCCCATTTTGTCAATTTCTTTGAAAGCGATATTACTGACGATTATATATTATATAAATTTTTGTCTGGCTTTCTGAACCTTATTGCTTACATCGTCCTCTGCTCCTCCTGAGTCAGCCATAATATCGCTTTGTTAAATTAGGACAGAGAAATCAACAGAAGAGTATTAACGACCATTATTACAAACTTGAGAAATTTTTTGAATGTCCAAGACTTAATAACTTTTACAAAAGATTTTTGAAAGGAAATTTCTTGTTAAAACGACAAATTTCAGTAACCAGCAGCAAGAATGGCAGGAAAATATTACTTTATGATTTTTGAAAATTTCACACAATTCACAATACCCAATCATCAAGACTTCTTATCACTTGGTCATCGCTTTAATCGACCTTAATCTCCTAAAAATTTCAAAACGTAACTACCATGCTACTTAACGCAATAAATTTCTAGTACTCCCAGCCAATACCATGTCCCATTTCATCAGTTAAAGTGTTTAACATCCGCTTGTAAAACAAGATAACCAAGAAGAAAAAAATTTAGTTTGTGTTGTTTGTCCCTCCAAACCATAATAGTAATAACCTTTCGCACCTTTTCATAATGTGTAGTAATAATGTACCACCAGAAGAGGTACTAGCAAAGGATTGCATTACTACAACACGGTAGTGTCACCACACTTACCCCACGTCACAAGACCCAAGTAAAAATGTTAATGACACAATTAACATTATTGCAGAGAAGATTACTTAGGCATAGTCCAGCGCTAATGTGATTATTTTGCAAGAGAATGATGAATGGGTTTGGTTGGTTTTTAAAGTGGTGTGTGGTTGAAAGATGGTCGAGGGACATTTACTTTATGAATTGTTTTGGTTTTTTTTATTTTTCGTAAAAAAGACTATTCTTAAAAATATTGCTATGCGCATTTACGAAAATAGAAATTAACATGCGCGCACTGCTCAACATCATCTATGTAACAACAAAAAAGTCACGTTAGTACACACCACAAAATGCAATTAGCACCTACTTCAAAACTGTGCTAAATAGACATAAATCGTGGATTACAGCTTGAGATCTACTTTAAAAGAAATATTGATGACTTTAAACGCGGATCTTTCAAGACAAGGAGAAAGAAAGTCTCTCTCTCAGTATTTTTTTTTTGATATTAAATGAAACGATGGAAATGGAATTGAAGAGTTGATCATAATATCGATCATCGATCATGTCAACGTACATATAGGTGGACATAAGTTTACTCTCTTGGACCGTATTATCTCGAATTATCCAGTGTAGAGCGGTTCCACGATTTGTGTCAGTCTCTCTTTCTGTCTGTCTTGTATCGCCCACTAAAAAAAAAACAATGATCGCGACGACTATCAGCGATCTCCAAAAAATTTTCATCGAAAACCCTAAAGTGGTGTCGGGGAAAAATTGTAGTAGGAAATCTCGACGACACGTCGTTGACTACCCATATTCAAGGCGATCAGTTCGAGGCTACCGATTATTCCACAGCGTGTCGAGTCGGTGGTAGGTTGTTCAGTTTGTCCGTCTGTCCAATCCATCGATCACTACCAAATATAGATCAATTCTTTTTATTTTGTGATCAAAACAATATTTTCGCGAGTTTTGTAAAAAAAAATTAAATTTGCATTTCTTCATAATCCCACGAAATTGCATTTACGATCGTGTACCTACAAACCGTTATTATTATTCAGCAAAAGATCAATTGTCAGCGCTAGTAGTGAGACGAACAGATCAAATGAACAGTACTTACAAACCAGTAGACAGTTACCAGTGCTGAAGACGAGGAGGATTGTATATACATATTTTTTTTTTGTTTTTTTGGTGTTGGGGTCTTTGGGTAAAAAGTAAAAATAATTTCGCTTTTTAGTTCACTTTCGTTTGTCCGTCATTGAGTTAAGTCAGCGGCGCAGCTATTTTGCTTGGTATTCGCCCTGCGCGAACTTGTAGTAATATATTATTATACCTTAGAGCGAATTCGCGGTTTTTTGTTATTAGTATTGATCTTGTTTTAAACAAAAAGAAAAAACAAAAGAAATAATCGTCTTATACAAGAAGAAAATAGAAACGGGAAGAAATTGTTGATTGAAAGTAAAAGTGAAGGAAGGAAGTTGGATTGTTGATTCGGTGTGGTTTTACATTGTTTATTTTTTTTACGTTGTCGCGCGAAAGAATATAGGATTTCCGTAGTTGTTTTAAGTCTGGTCTCAACGACGATTTTTATTTAGCTGGTGTTGGTTGAAGAAAGTGTTTTGTGAACAATTTTATTGATTGTTACACCAGTTTTAATTTTTTTTGACAGCAACAAAAAAAAACGATTAATCGAAAGTGAATTTAAATTTATGATTAAAATTGTGTGAAGCTAAAAAAAATATAAAAAAAGATTTTTAAAAATGTGGACGATTATAGTTTTTTGATATTAAAACAATTTATAAAAAAAATAAATAAATAAACACAATCGAATTATCGAAAATATATTTTTTAATATAAAAAAAAAATACACCCTACCCGCACACACACACACCCACAAAAAAAATATGACGACAAAAAGTAAACAATCAAGGATTAATATCCTTTTATCATTAATAATTATTTTAATAATTAATTCCCAAACAGTTTATAGTGAAATAAATAATGGTGAATTAGATTTAGCCAGACGATTACAATCAGCGAATTTAACTAGTGATTTACAATTTGATATTGATGATATGAAACAAATTAATTTAAGAATTAATGAGAATAGTGAAAGTACATATAGGAATTTTAGTAATTTAATACGATTACAAACTTATTTAGATGTTTTTAATATTGAGCAAATAGCAAACAATTGGAGCTTTATAAACAATGATTTAAGCACGAATTGCTCACAGGATATGATGGATTACTTCAAGGGCCTGCAATTGGGAAGGATATGGGCTGTTAAAAGTGAGTTTGGATTTTTATTTGTTTATATTCAAAAAAATAAGTTGTGTTTTTTATTTTTTTTTAAATATTAAAATTAATTTTAATCACGTTTTTATTTTTTTTTTTTTGAAAAATAAATGGTGACCGAGATTTTTAACAAATATATTTTTAATTATTTTTTTTGTTCACAATTCACAATCGAGACCACAGTAAATATATATAAATATAATAAAAAAAAACAAGTCCAATTTTTAATATTTTGAAATTTTTCTTATTTAAATTGAAATTTGAGGAAAAAATTTCACAATGAAAAAGCGGTTTAAAAGGAGAAGAAAAAAAACAACATTTATTTAGCAGATAAATTTCGTAATAGACCCCGAAAAAAATACTAGAGATAAAAAAAGGGAAAAATAGTTTTTTGAATTAATTTTGTAATATAATTTATGATAATGCAAATTAAAAGAAAAATACGTTTTTCGAGGTGATATATTTAATAGGGATTTACTTTGTTTTTATTTAGTTTTGTTCTAAAAAAAACATGTTTTTTTGGGTTTTTGAATTTTTTTCTGCGGTTGAAAGTAGTACAAATTTTTTTTTTGCAAGTGATGTGATAGATTTGACACGTTAAAAATGATTTTTGAAAACAATATTTATTTTTTTATGGGAAAAGTGTTAAATTTAATAAGTATGTTATTTTTTTGGGAAAGGGTCCTTTCTCCTACAAAAAATTAAGTGTTGTGTGAAATCACCAACCAATGCAAGTAGAATACAGAAGAAGGTAATGATTCATTAGTTTCAGAATGGAGCCGAAATACACGAAGACTCATAAAATGCACGTATAAACTTTTTTTTGGCAAGGGAAGAGTGCGTAGGTAAAAATATATCCTTTTAGTCCGCTCAAATTAGTCAAAAAATCGCTGTTTTTTTTGGAAATTTTTCCTACAACTATGAGACCGGTGCCACGTGAAGGATTTGGGTTGTCTAAACATGATTTTCACAACCCGCAGTACGAAAAAAGGATGGATTTTGAGAAATATTTGAATTTTAGAGTTTTATTTCGCCTTTTCTCTATTTTAAGGAAAAACTATGCATTTCCTACACATTTTGTCTTCAGTGTTTTTTCGAATTCCGCATTGTTTCGCCGCTAGAGGGCATTTTGCGCTTTTTTTTCAGATTTTGTTGATAATCAAATCGTCCAAAGAAAAGCCATTGAAAAACTGCAACTACTAATTTGTACTCATTTAATTTTTCATACAAATGCATAACTTTGGAATAGAGAAAAAGGCGAAAAAACTCTAAAATTCACATATTTCTCAAAAACCGTCCTTATTTCGAATTGCTGGTTGTGAAAAGTCCTTCATTTGGTACCGATCTTATAGCTGTGGGAAAAATTTCTTTAATTTTTCCTGATTTTGGGCGGACTATTTAGGGAAAACCCTTGGCCAAACTTTTTTTTGCGTCTGTAAAATGCGTCCTCGTGTATTTTGGGCAAATTACTTTCAATTTTATATGATCGGGTCAATTTTAATTGTCAATATTCCATGTAAAGTCATGATTATTATAAAAGAGTGTTATTCGGAAATACCGATACAGATTTTTAAAGGACAATACCCATAGTTGTGTCCGGTAGCACTTGTCCGGCCAATACTAGTGATGTTAATCTATTCTCCGCCGTGCTGTTCTTCGCCTTCTTATTTTTGGTGACGTATTAAGTACAAAAGTACCACGGTCACTTCACTTGACCTATTGTACTATACTCCTCATTCTTCATATTTTTAGGTCAGCCCGCTTGATCAGGTTCAGTATTTTGCCTACTGGCTTGTCGCTTAGACGGTTTCTTTCCTACCTAAGTGGTAATTCAAAGCATAGTGTTCGCTAATCAAGCCAACAAGTAACGTGACATTTAACCAAAAAGCATAGCCAAGTATACTGACAATCTTTCTACTCTACTGCGCCCCTAAAATTCGTTAGCCACGTTAAGGAACGCCACAGGAAGGAACCGCTTAGAGTTGGCCAATCCAGGCTGAGAGCCTGAGCGTTCGGTGTGTTTCATCGAAGTCCGATTGACAAAGGCCCTCTTCAGCAAGCCGGTGGATGTCCAATAGCTTGTTCCAAACTGATAAATACAATGAAATTGGTCCAGAAAAGTCGCAAGGTCAAACAAGGAAGGTTTTCCCTGTTAGAGCCTACGTGCCAGAATAAGGCATTCTACAAGCGGGTGCGCCTGGTACCCAAAGTATTTCATTAGGTTAAAAATGACCTTCGGATTTCTCGCTGGTAGTACAACCACCCTTTGCTGCCTATGCTGGACATTTTCACATGCAAAAAAAATTAGCATAACCCGAATTTCGAAATTTCAAAATTAAAGATGGCTAATCCAATATGGCGGACATAAATTTCGTAAGTAAATTAAAATTTTATCAAAAGATTCTTATTATTAATTAATTTTTGGGTTCCAAAAAAACACCCAAGTAACAATTTTTTATAATTTTCAAGAATCTTCTGCTAAAATTTTAATTTACTTACAAAATTTATGTCCGCCATATTGGATTAGCCATCTTTAATTTTGAAATTTCAAAGTTCGGGCTCGATAGAATTAAAGGCAATTTTATAACGAATAGTTGAAAAAATTTTTTTAAGTTTCATTAACTGCAGGCTTGGGAATTGTCGTTTGTCCAAAAAATGTGCTATTTGCCCCACTGTGAGGCGCTGGACCACTCGTTCTCCCTGACAATGTTCTCTCGGACACAATCTCTATTCTAAGTGAAAAGCTGCGCGAATACAGTTGAGTAGTGCTGCTCCGTGCATGCTACAGTCCTGACATATGTCCACCACACTTTTATTTGCCATTAACATACTGAATAGACCAATTGCTCTTCGACTGCTGAAGTCAAGCATCATTGAGGGGCGATTAGAACTGAGGTGATGGATCACCCGAGAGAGAGAAGAGAATATGTGTGTGTGTGTGTGTGCGTACGTATGTGGTCATTTTTTCCTGCACGATTTCGCGCGAATCGAAAAAGATATCGACTTCGTTAAGGTGCCGTTAAGGTGCGTATTAAAGGAAGTATGATCTGAAAAGATTTTCATAAAAATCGTTCGAGTCGTTTTTTTGTTTGAACGAATACTGGGAAGTTAATCTTGTGGACCGAAAGGGTCAAAAGCCACATCCCAACTAGTTTTGTGCTACTACCCAAGCCACTCGCCAGATGAACCAAAATAGTCTAAGAAATGCAATAGTTAAGCTTCTCAAACGTTCCATTGCAAAGCATGGAAACTACTTAGAAGTATAGTAAAGAGGGGTTTTTTTATGTGGAAGACTAAAGCTCAGACGCATGCCTTTTTGTACTGTCGACGGTTTTTATCATTGAAAGTGCAATGTCCATAGTCGGAAAGATTGAAGATGGGAGAGTGAAAGAACTGCCACCATTTAATACTACCGCGACAGAACGTGTTCCGCGATCTTTCTCTTCCCTTTCATTTCTTTGTGGATTATTCATTCGACGGCCTGTCTCGTTCATTGGTTCTTTATGATCATTTCCAAAAGGAATCCATCTGGTGTAAGAACAGGCATATTACAAATTTTAAGGCGATTGGTTTATAATTTCAACTAATTCATCATTTCTTGAATGACTATCACCAATTCTTGGGTAAAAGCACTCATTTCAAGTTTGCTAGCCCTTCCATCATAGAGTGATACTTTCTCACAATTAATCTAAATCCAATTCATCATCATTTCCTACCTAATAAATCATCACAATACACACACTCATAAATCTTGCAAATATTTTTATAAAATTTTTCAGCAAACTAAAAAAAGCAAAAACTCCTCATTCCTCATCATTACTCTTCATAATCACTCAATTAGAAACGCTCTCATTTCGATGATATAACATCGCAATTACTGCATCAACGAAATCCAAAAACAAAAAAAAAAATAACACAAAAATGCCGAAGAAAACATTTCACTTGCACCAAAAGATAACGACATGAAAGCATGAAAAGCATAAAAATTCAGCGCCGCGACGTCATACTTTCATCGTGATGTAACCAAAAAAGCCTTCATTAAGTCAGTAAAAAGCTAACTGAGCTCGACTCGCGCTGCTACGGAATATTCATGGACTTTGGGGGCAATGGCAAGCGCCTCCAAAAACCAGTTATAAGCCGCTAGAGAAATTATTACGATCGGCTTCCAAAGTAAAAAAAAACAAAGTCTGATTTTATTTCGATCTTGGACTTAAGACCAGCTTGATACCACTTGATACATCATAAAAGCAGCCATGGAGCTTGAGACTCTTCGTCATATTATAGCACGAGACTTCTATGCACTTTGCGGGAGTTCCTAACTGGGTTTTATAGCAGGGTCTAAGTTGCTCTAGTGACTTCGAGCGTGTAGAACTAGTCGGGGGCTTGTCTACTATAGTTACTAGTTGGCGACTAGTTATACTGAATGGCGACCGACTGTCACGTTCAACCTGATACGAATCGATTAAGACGAGAGTTGTGAAAGAAGTTTTTGAGATTTTTATCGTTTCGGAAAGACGTGGTGCAAGAAGCTCATTTCTAGAGAATTTAATATAACCATTGCCGGCGTCTTACCTTTTCTTTTTGAATATAGCACAAGACCTTGGACCATATTTTAATACAGGATTTCGATGCTGGAACTACACTGGAGAAGTGTAGCAGAGAATGGTTTCTTGGGACATATTCACTTGACTTGACTGTAATTGCAACAAACTAGATCAACGCCACTAGATCGATATAATCTAATGCACAAACCGATCTATCGATCTCACAATCAATGATAATATGAAATTTGAAAATCACACTCCAAGACTTTGTACTGTACGACAACTCAACGTGATCTGCCTGTGCGGCGATCGATTTCGGCAAATTGGCGCGATCAGACATGATCAGACGTGCTATTATACATAGGTAGACATTTTTGGGCAAAAGGTTGCTGATTTTTATGCAATACTGACCTTAAAGAAATGATTGGGTTTTTGAACCTGGATTTCTAATCGCAGACAATCTTCGAACGAGAAGTTTTATAAAATTTTTAGTTTAGATGGTCTATGGCGCTTTGTGGGATAGGGAAATAAAGATTTTGTTCCTTTTGTGGTATTGATACGGTTGCGTTTGAAATCTTTTCAAAAGTTGCGGACATATTTAATGATCAAGCTGATATTTAGTGCGATCGTATGCATTTGAAGATCTTTAATTTTTGTCGATCGTACGATCGTACTACGTTATAGACCAAAGCACATTTTTCATTCCTTAGGCATTAGAATGCTTACAATACCTGATATCAACTGCTTTGGGTGTATCACACCTGATCTAGCTTGATCAGTAAGTATGTCTAAGCTGTCTAAACTCGTGACGGCTGATTTCGGAGATTGGGCAGAGATGTATACGTCGTTAACTGTGCTTACAGGCGATGGCAGAAGAGTGATCAGACTATTACTGGAAACATTAAAGACAAGAAAGACTGAATATAATTTGGTTAGGCGTAAAAAGACGAAGGATCATGGCATGGAATCGAACTAGAGACCTCTGGAATGGTAGCCTTATCTCGTAGGCTACCGGCTTTGCTCTTGATAGTCGAACAGACTTGAGCCGTGATTTTTTGCGCTGGAGATAAACCTAAGGTATTCATTTTTCATCGCCAGTAATGATACGAGACAAAACACCCTTCGAATTTTGTCGTTGAGCCAGTAATTCTCTTAAATGTTGATCTTGGTCCAATAATGCCCGGAATTCTTCGTCTTTAACCCCTGCCGATTAGTCAGGACACTGTTTGTCTTCCAAATTCAAATTTCCACTTTTGAATCATCTTAACTAGAATTCGCAAATTGAAATCGATGAAGCATAATCCGAAGTAAGTGAAATTTTTTTTCAGCTGCCGATTCCTTCAAATAGAAACAAAAAAATTATGTAACTTGATTTTGACCCACTTCCACTTAACCGATCAACTTCAAATTTTGCTCATATGTATAGTTCGCGTGACAATGCAATCTGACCATTTTGTAAAAAAAATCAAGTTGGCGGTCGAATTTTGTAATTGTGCTACCCGACCCCCGACATGGGTATCAAATCAAAGGGTATGATAAGTACAATAGAATTAGCTATGTGGCGTCATTCAAAATTCAAAATGGCGGCCAACACAAAATGGCGGAATACCTTTTTCTTTACAACCCACTCGTTATGGGTATCAAATGAAAGGATATGACAAGTATTATTAGACAGTATTATTAGCTGTGTGGCGTCATTCCATATTCAAAATGGCGGCAAACACAAAATGGCGGATTGTTTTTTTTCTTTACAACGCCTCGGTATGGGTATCGTACAGTATAGTACAGTAAGCTGTGTGACGCCATTTTAAATCTGATATAGCGATCACTAAAAAATGGCGGAAGACATACATATAATAGACTAAAAAGTAGAAAATAAAAAATATAGTTTAAAAAAACTAAAAAATACGCTTTTATTTTAAAATGAACTAAAAAGTAAAAAATAATTGGGAATGTAAATAATTGGAAATGTAAAGTTTTTATTGCTAAAGCTAAAATATGGAAACAACTTACTTTTCGAAATGTAAAAAAGCGTGGGGCAAAAGCGAAAAGTTCCGGTGTTCCATATTCTGGCTGGAGCTATAAAAACTTTACATTCCTAATTATTTTTTACTTTTTAGTTAATTTTAAAATAAAAGCGTATTTTTTAGTTTTTTTAAACTATATTTTTTTTAAACAAAATTATTCTGAGTGATCATTTCCATGTCAACAAGCAAATCTGCCTTTTTTCTGGCTCCGAAAACCCTAGAGAATTAGTCGAAAAACCTATCTAACCACAACCAGACTAAAATTTAAAGGAGGTAGCATGTGGGCTCCATGTGGCAAATGAGGAGCATGCCTCATGAGGATTCTACAAAAAAATGAAGTGAGGTATGCTGTTTCTATGAGGCAACCCTCATTACAAATGAAATAGGGCAATCTCACCGCCTGCCTAACGCATTCGGAAAGCATTTTATTCTTAAACTTTAGTTTTACTCATACAAAACTTTATTTTTTGTTGTTGCCTTGCTTCATATTTCAGGTCATTATGTTGGTGACCGTGAAAGGTGTCATTTAGCATAGTCAATAGATCGGTTCTCGTACCATTAGGGAAGTCAAGCAGCATGGGACGTGGTCAGTACTAAGTTGGGAGATCCCTTGGTAAAACCACTCGCGTTTGGAAGGCAGTTGCAAAGGGGCGGACAAAAATATAAAGCTTTTGACACCGCCGCAGTTATTACTCACATATCTACGCCGAAACTCTCTAATTTTTCGGCCTCTTTTTTCCTCACTGGGGCTACATGTGGTATTCTTAATAATACCCGAATGATGTGCGCCTTATAGGGCAAGCTACATGGAGTTCACATAAGGCAGTGTTGCTAGCCTCATTGACGCCCTAGCACCACCCCTTAAAAAATTCTCATCAGGAACAAGTTGCAGTTTGATGCAGTTTTTGGGTTGGAAATACTTTTTTGAAAATGCTGCTGGTTTCACCGTTGCAAAAATCACACCTCTTCTTGAAAGGCCCTGTAGGTTAGGTGCTTTCCAGCAAAGAAATATAGTAAATGTTTGTAAATATTTGTAAGGCCTGCTGGAAGTTGACAAATTTTTGTCGATAACAAACTGCTACTTAAGTTATTAAATCGTCCGACTACCATTCCAGAGATTCTAGATTCGATTCCAGGCAGGAGCGCATGGATGGGAGTCATGATCAAAAATATTTGACGATCAAATGATTGACTTCTGGAACCATATGCATTGTTGTCAGTGATGTTTTAGAATTTATGACCATCGTCTTATGATCTTCTTTTGACTAATAAGTAAAAACGGCCTCGGTAGTTCCGGGGAGTTAAGGCAATCGACTACCATCCCTAAGGTCTGTGGTTCGAAACCACTCCCCGAAATAGTCCTTAATTTTTCTATTTCTCCGACCTAGATAACATTCCTTCTTTCTTGTCCTCCCTCTTTACATCTTCTGTAAGCATAATAAGCGAGAATGCTATCTCCTGCCGATCACAATCATACAGAAAAAAATCATATAGAAGACCAAACCAAATTTGGTATATCGAGAGTTGTATAGCAACTGACACTTCTGGAATTTCAAAATTTACCTACATTTCATATCTTAACATATTCTTGTAGTTCTTATGTCATTCTCATTCTATGCTATCCTTACTAGGCATAGTAATCACTCAATAAAAGTTGTAAAAATAATAACAATCAAAATTTTTCGACAGAGAATAAAAATGATATTAATATGAGAACATCGCCATTAATTGTTCTTATAGTCATCAGTAGGTGTTTATTGACAATTTAAAGAACATAAAATTTTTCTATCTTGTGACAATATCATTTCAATAAAAAAATCCATTTTTGTTGTAACTTCCTAAAGACATTTTAATTTTTTTTTTCGTTTGTTTTGAGCAAACGCAAATTGTAAAATCAATTTATCAAACTTCTTGAAACTTCATCTTCTACCATTAGTAATGATCTCAGTAAGCATATATGTGTGGGTTACAATGCAATAAAATTTTCATCCCCGATCTTCTAACCTTTGAAAGAATCAACAAAATATGCAGAAAAGTAATAAAATTTACTGTCGATCCATATTTGAACACATATTAAAATTAATAGAGTTTGTGTTAAGGAAATCTATCATAAAAAAATTGTAAAAAAAAATGCTGAGAGTTTGTGTTTTTATTATTGAATAAAAATATTAAAATTTTTGGGGATTTTGTTTAGAATCATGGTGACATTTTTAATTTTACTGCCGTGTAGGAAGCAGGACACCAGAGTTGGCTAAATGTCAACTTCAACCTACCCCAATTGAATGTATCTATACCTTGAAATTTCTTACTTTAACCAGAAAAATCTAGATAAGAAACAATTTACAAAAAAAACTCCTCAGACAGAATTGAATTGTAATTTTTCAAAAGTGGATATGAAAACAACAAAATTTACTATTAATAGATGTAATCGTACTGATTGTAATAGAGTCGGGATTTTGCATGAGTTGCAATTATTTCCGCCACATCTGTTAGCGGACGTCTTTACAATTTGTGGTCATATAATTATGCGAGTTTCAGCTTCTGTTAGATCACGACATTCTCAAGTCTTCTTTTGAGTTGAACGATGGAATGGAAAATAGCTACTATTGCATATGGATTATTGTTGATGTTTTGTTCAGTTTATCATAATGACTAGGTAGTTATGCGTAGTCAGTAGCTGTTACTGAGCGAGCCGAACAATTGTAAATAGAAGAAGTCGGGATCATTGGTCTTTAATTGTTTTATGAGGAATTGTATTTTTTTTTGGATTTTGAAGAAGTACGGATTTGGTAGCATATTAATAACATTGAAAGTGGTGATCCTTATCACAACAATCCGTCGTTTGTACAGGGTATTTCAACAGAAGGTGTCATTTTAAAATTTTCACGCAAAAAAAAACCATTGTTTCCTGAGCTGTGTGACAGGTAGCGCTGCACAGTGGTTCAGAATCCCGAAAACCAGGTCAAAAGTCGCCAAAATGAAGTATTTTTAGGGACTTTTGACCCGCCAAATATTTGTAAGGAAGCCCTTAGCATCATTTGGAGAAAGTAAGAAGATTTTCCAGGAATCCGTTATATTTCATTCTGAATTTTCGTCTCCGCTAAGTAAGAGAAAGTACTCCGCAAAAAGCGCGGCAGGAACTCTTTTCAGGAACTCTAAAGCCAGACATCTTTTTACAAAGAAAAGATAAATTTAGTATTATTGAGGATAAGCGCCCTCGAAAACCCCCATATAACGAGTTTCATGAAATTTGGCTGATTATTAAGCAAAACCGTCCGCCATTTTGTATCCGCCATTATGTTTTTTTGGAAAATTGATAGCAAATCCTTAATCAGCGCCCTTAAAAACCCCCAAGTACGAAATTTCATATAAAAAATTACTTTTAGATGCTAAAAAGATTTTTGACCAGGTTTTCGGGTTTCTGAACCACTGTGCGTCGTCCCGTTGAAAATAAACGTCGCCCACAGCCATAGCATCAATTTCAGACAAAAAACAAATCAGTCGACATCGTTCAGTAACACAATCCATTAACGACTTCCATCCCAGCTGTGCTCAGGCTTTTCTTAATTTATTTTCGACCAGAGATTGCTGTTCAACATTGGATTCTATGATAGAATCGACGGCAGTACAAAAAGATTCTACTTCTGAGCTTTAGTCTTCTACGAAACAATATTATATATGTATGTAAAACTTGGAGATTGCAGAAAGTTTTAAACCGCAAAAATTACCTTTCAAAATTTCAAATATAAAGTGAAATGTAAAATGAAAAGAAGCTCCGCAATACCCCACCAGCAAGGAGTGACATATAAAGGAAAAAATTGAATTTATTACTACAAATTGAATCATTAAAAAAATTTTATTTCCTTATTTCACCTTTAAACCCCATGTTTTCTGGCACAAAAGCAACATTTCAACAGCGAAACGTCTGCCAAAAGCAATTCATCATTTCACTATCACAACAAAAAAAAACATCAGCATAAATCACCTGAGATTGCGCACATAAATGTCCTACTTAAAGTCTCCATTCAAAAACTTTTCTATACACACCATTCACATCTCCCCGACTTCAATATGTATGGTATGCTGTTAATGTGGTTCAAGCTTTTCTGGAATTTTGCAATAAATTTACTTAATTACTTTTAACCCAATCAAAAAAAAAATTCTCACTTAAATCGCATTGAAATTCATTGAAAAATATTCACGTGAAAGGTGCTAAAAAAACCGCACACACAAAACAAGCAAAGAAAAAAAATCACAACTTCCGTATGGCAAATTTAAAATTTAAGAGAAAATCTAAAGTAAATTGGTCTAAGCTTCTGCGTAGCATTCCCCCAAAAGATCCGTCAGTCAGCATAGACTGGTAAGACATAATCCGGGGTGATTCTTAGCGCAAATCTGCTAACAAGCAATCTTAAGTCGCGATCATTGAAAAAGTTTCAGGTGTACTTAACCTTCGGCTATGGCCAAAGAAAATCTCAAGAAATTCTCAATTTTAAGCCAAACTCTGATCAGCGTACCCAAGGAACAGTTTGCTTTAGAGTTTAACAGATCGCCTGCCTTTGGCCATAGAAGATCTTAGGCAAATCTTATGAAGACAATTGGACAAATATTTGCTTCAAAGTCCCTGGATTCACACGAGGCGATCTTTAAGAGTTTTTAACGGGGCGGGGGAAGGAAGGGAAAAAGTGAAGTGAAGAAACTTGCCGAACGCTTAATTTCTTAAGTAATCATTTTTTAGGGAGACGAACTTGTGGTAATTTGTGAGCGGAACTGTTTGGTTTTTTTTGGTAGATCCGTTTGCAAATTTTTTTTAGCTGATTTGATTAATTTTTTTTATGTCGGCCCATTTAGTCATACAGTTCGACGAGAAGAGAAAATATAACCTATTTAAGGATCCTAATATATTTGGTCCAAAATCCACACTAATAAAAATAGTGAGAAGTATTCACTTTCTCAAATTCACTTAAATAGATATTGACTGGCAATTGGGTCCCAAATGTTACTATATATTTTGGATATTAAGCTCCATATGGCACACCCAAAAAGTTAAGAAGAGGAACTATGGTATAAATAGCTGAATCTGCTGAATATTTAGCTGAATAGCTGAATCGGCTGAATACTTTTTAAAAAACCCCGGGTTGGTTACTGGGTAAAATTCACCTTTCAATAATAAGAAGTCGTCCGCTTGTAGATGGTATTCGAAACATAGTTCTGAAACATCTGCTTGGTGGTTACGTCCATTTTCAATGTTATTCAAAAAAGACAATGGTGTGTCTAATTCCCAAGAAAGTTCAAGACAAAAATCCTACCGATCATGTTCGGTCAATAGGACGCTGGCGAATATAAGCAAGGTTTTTGACCCACAGGGCATGGCACTATTCGGAGTGTGAAATCATTGTTTCGGGTTAATTCAACGTTCACAATGTAAATTAAATAAATAATTGTTTACACAGCCATCAATAATTTACACCATATTGTCCTATATGAGAGTCTCCAACGTTGTACGTCAGGGAGCCTTGTACCTTGTTAACTTATTTCTTACATTTCATCCAACACGGTACTCCCTCGAAGTTGACTTTTCTTTGCGAGCTCGGACCACAGCCTAGCCAGCGCTAATTTCTCATATTCATCTTGTGCCGCAAACCAACACAGATCCCAAAAGAACTATTTGGCATTATTTGAAACCCAACTGGTTGAGGCCTGCTCGTTTTTTTCAAGCCACTGACTGGGATTTGTGTTTTCGTGGTGCCAACATAAACGAACTCGGTTAAGTTCTCCTAACTTCTTTGCATAAAATGATCGAAATATTATTTTTTAGTAACTGTTGAAGCAAAAACTTCCTACAGACTTCGATTCACGCTTTGGTGCTTTTCATATAATCCTTCAATGTTCAATGGCATAAGCGTAGTCTTGCATAAAAAATAAAATTAATAGAAAATTTTTCAATTGTGAAATGTTTTAAATTTTTATCAGATTCATTGATGAGAAAACATTTACAAATTCGGAGTTTACAATTATTCACACCCACTCCTACGACGGGGTGGGGGGTGGGGGTGAATAACGGCAAACCACATTTTTTCTCACGGATTATGATTCTCCGAAGAGAAATATCAAACTTTTGTTAGAAACATTTTTTTAACCGAAGCTTCCCTGTACCCCACCCAAATGAATGATTTTTGGGGATAATTTTGATTTTTGATGATTTTTGGGGGTGCAGGGGGGGCTTCGGATAAAAAATATTTTCAGATAAAAGTTTCATATTTTTCTTCGGAGAATCTGAATCCGTGAATAAAATGGGGGTTGCCATTTGAAATTTTAAAGTTACTCGCCGCCCCTTAAAGTGGGGGTGGGGCGGGGGGTCAATTTCTGTATGGTCAGATAGATTTTCAAAAAATATTAATCACGTGTTTTTTTTGTTTTTTTTTCAATCGAAACTTTCTTAGAAAATTGGGTCGCAATCGGCTTGAAACACCCTGTATAATGGTATCCAGATTTATTGTAGTTAACAAGATGTGTTAGGAGCCTAGGCTCGCTCTTTCGTTTGGTTGTACTATTTCAAAATAAATTTCAATGAGTTTACTAATGGAACTATAAAAGAGAGAGTAACGCCCAAATTCATATTTCTATAGATGCATGTCTTCACCATTAACCTCTTGCACATTCTTCACAATCATCAATTATCATGAAATCGAAAAATCCACTTTACTTATTGCACGTTTTTATTATTATATAACTTCTTAAATTTACTCAAAAATATCTGCAAACGCAAAAAAGAAAAATGTCAAAACAATCTAAAATTTGCGAAATAAAAACTGCTTTTTCTTTGTCGAAATATAAATTTTTTTTCTTACTTTAATAAAGTTGAAGTCATTTCATTCCGCATTGCGTTTATTGCAAACAAAATAATACTTTCCCGTGCCTTATACATAATACAAAAATTATCCATCAATACATTGACATCATGCAAAAAAATCACTTTGCGCCGGTATATTATTAATGGCATGGATGCGCATAAAGCATAAACCATATGTCCATAGGTAGCCAATATTCAGGTAATAAATGGTGGACAACTAGAGAGTAGTTTTCGGGGCAGGTGCAGATGAACTCGAAAACTTGAAACCATCAACTATGGATTGGGGAGTTTCTTTCATATTTTTCGTCTCATTAACATGAAAATATGTCGACAAAAGCAACGTGGTATCGACGATTAGCATGAAAAGGAGAAGGCATAAGTATCGTGAAAAAAAGCAAACAAACAAACAAAAAAACCGAAACAAACAACTGAACTGGTCATGACTACTACTTCATCAGGTACCGCGGCGGTATAGTAGTTACATAATCATGGCAAACTTTTATGCTGAACATTTTTTTTCTTCATGATTTGATTGATTTCGAAGAGAATTAAAAGCGAAATTTCAGTGGTTTTTGAATTTTATTTCAATTAATGCGGCAATGCGAATGGTGGAATTTAATTTATGATCACATAAATCGAGTATTAACCACATGTAAATACAAAACAGCTACTGATGGCATTGAGATTGAGAATTCTCTCGAATGAAACATAATATTTAACTGATCATGAATGAAATTATCGAGATTTTCGCAATATACGCGCATATGAAACATAACTACCAAAATAACCTTCAACGCATGCGTGAATTACATTACAAGTGCGCGTCCATTTCCAAATCCAGCAAGAATTTCCACCCATAACCAGGCTCCGAACCAACATCAATTAAAACGCACTACGAGATTTCCCCTTAATGCCAACCTTTTTATGAATTACACCACTCTATACCATACTATTATCATTCAGTGAATCAAAACGTCCGCGGTTAAAACCTCCCGTAGGTCATGAATTGTTACGAAAATTCGTGGCCGTTCAAAAAAAAAATTCCTTCATCACCTGTCAATAACAACACACAATCGAAAAAGGAGGACCAAATCGGAAATCAATATTAATTCGATCGATTTGATTCGAAGCAGACTCTCCCAGAAATGGTGAATCGTTTCTTTGTTGATCGGTCGAACGGTCGACGTGTGATTGCCCGGCATAATATATTTCTGGGAATAATAATTATATAGGAAAGGTGAAATTGTGCACAAGGTCGTTTAGGTGTGTGTAATGAATATTTATTCATATTTCACGTAGGGTTTCCTAATATTATTGCGACTTTCGAAGCCTTGGAATAGTTTTTTTTTCATTGTTGATGTTTGTGCCTTTGCTTTTCTTCATATTGTTGCAAATAGTTCAATTCCTTTTTGAGATTAAATTTGTTTTTCATTTTTTTTTTTGCAATGAAGTTTGTAATTAAAGGTCACAAGCTTTGTTGAAATTAGTTGCAAAATATTGAATGGTTTGAACGAATTTTAATGAGATTTTTTTCTTGGCTTTGGAATCAGGAAATCATCAATATAGTTTCTGGATTATCAAGCGAAATATTTTACCAAGCACAGCTCTTAAAAACATGAGCAACAGTATTGCCTAGTATTACTTAAAACATTCGGTAAATAAGTTTATGCAATTTTGGAATATGCCATAAATTTCATATTGCTGGTTTCATATTTTTTTCTTATCATGTTGGTACATATACGTTTACGCATTAAAATCTAAAAATGCTTTCGCTATAGAGGTATTTACGCCCCTCTTAAGAATATGAATTTACTTGAAAACGACCATTCCAAACGCGACAGTCATTTTACCAAACGGTCCCCCAACTAAGTACTAACCACGTCCAATGCTGCTTTACCTCGGCAATCGAACGAGAACGGTCCTATTGAGTATGCTAATGGCATCCTTTATTGTCACCAAGATAATTGCTTGTTTTCTTCGTCCTCTATAATTTTTTAAAGCTCCAATTTCGCTCCCTTTTGTCTAGGAAAAGTGTGAGCGTACTGTGCTTCGTTTGGACTATTCGATTTATTCACAGGGTTTGTAGGGGGCTGCATTTGGAAAAATATAATTTTTTTCAGGTTTCGGATGCTATACAGGCGTCTCGACGCTGTGCGTGCCTGTTTCAGACTAAGAACGGACCAGTCTTATTTTTTCTCGGGTTCCAAGACAATTAATCCTACGCAGTATAACTCTATGTAATGAATAACCAAAACATTTTTGAACAAATTGATATTTCTAATTTGGTGACAGGTCTATTTTAAACGAAGAATAAAATTACATGGACGTCTTCCTGCATAGACACCTGCAATGGAAAGGAAACCGTGGAGCAGATGGTTCAGAGCAACAAAGAAATATCACAACCACTAAAATTCACATTCTGGACAATGTACTTGCGCCAATCCTAATATTGGACAGTCTCCTCTCCAATCTTAAAACTACGAAATATGAGAGAATTTCATCAGCAAGTCCAACACTAAAATATGACAATGTATATTGCATATTGCAAGCACCGTAGACAATCAACTTACAAAGTTGCATTATTACAGCGTGGAATTTTATTTAAAAAAAAATGTCCGCACCTTTTTCACGTCAGCACAGCAGCACTTTCGCAAATCCACGTAACTTCCTCCTAATTAACGCAAATTGTGAAATTAAAAAAAAAATCGCATTAACACAAAACTAATTAATAAATCCCCAGGAATCATAAAGCAACAAAATCGCGTCAAATTGAATGTTAACAAAAACCACCAGCAACGCTTAACCAGAAAACGAGGAAAAAGAAATTTCCATCGAGAGATGTCATCAACTAATTACTTACAAAATGCCTCCTCTTCAATAGAATTCCACGCTAAGTGTACGGGGGTTACCTGTGAACAAAAACCATTAGCACCTGATGCCCATCCGTGTATTGCTATAACACATCAAAGATGCATGGCATTCCTCAATTGACACTAGGCATTTAAGCCTTAATAAAGCCCTTTAACACATCCATCTATACTCGTATAGCCACAAGAGAGAAACTTTCCCCCCGGATCGCCGCGTTCTTCATTCCGGCCGCGGCTATTATACAATCGATTACAGAGAATTACACCGGGGCCCCACCGGAGTCATGCAATCGTTTAAGCAACCGCCAAATCCAGCCACAGGTGAGCTCACACCAAAACTCTCACTTTCTTCAAACAAGAGAAAAACGTTACTCCCTCCTCAGTAATAATATATGAAAAGTTGGCACAGGTAAAAATATACAAAAACAAATTGCTTACCTGTGTGATTGTTGGCTGATAATTAAAGAAAAACGGTTCAGGTGTATTACTTTACGGCCGGAAGATGGCAGGGAGGGTATACACTACAATGGAAGAAAGTCTTGGTTTCTTCTTAATGAATTTTTTCTTTGTTTCTTCTATTTTTCTTCGGTGTTTTTGTATATTTCGATGAATTTTTAATATTGAAGAGTATTTTTTGGTTGTGGTGTTTCGTGAAATAACATAACACTATATTATGGATATGTAGAACGTGTTTTGTTTTCGATATTTTTTGTTTATGTTTGTTATGAAAAATGCAGAGTTGACTATTTTTTTTTTAAAAAAATATAATTTCAATGTTGACCTTTGAAAGAAATTTTAATTTAATTTAAAATAAAAGTTAAATATCGTCACGATTATATTTTTTTACGGAGAAATAGTGTGATTCATTCATAACTAGAGCACAGATCGAGTAGAAAATGAATAAAGTAGAAGTCATGATTATTTTAACATACATAAAAAATCTTAATGAGTTGAGTAAAAAATCTTAAACGCCAAAAATCCTGTGACTAGTATAGTCAGCAATTACTTTATAGAGGACGACCAGAAAAATGTATTTTAGGGAATTTATTCGGTGAATACTACATTCATTCCAATGTTTACCTTAAAAATACAGCCTTGCTAAATAGCTTTAGATTATCCAGCCTATGAATGCCTGAGATTTCTTAAGATATGCAAGTTCTCTCTTCAGCCAGTAGCCCTAGCTACAATCTGCAAGTCCTATATTCGGCCCCCAAAAACGCAACAACTTAACCATAAATGGGATTTCGATGTGAACAATTATTATTAGATCAAGGGGGGATGCCCATGAAGGTACCATTTCGTCCCTCTGACTAGAGTCATCACAACGATTGTGCGGTGGGATGGTCGACTGCTCCTATGTTTCGATACCCCTAGTAATCGCGAGTAGCTGTAAAATAGGGAGCTTGCATCATATCCTTCAACCAATGGAGTCATGTGAAAACAAACTTCTCCTCGAAAGAGTCTGGTAGTGACATATATTGCGAATAGACGTCTCCAGATAGACTCGACAGGAATCATTGAAGAGAGAATTCATGAACCTCATTCTTTTTATCCTATGCTGGAACTTCCGCCTTTTGTTGTTATATTAGTGCCACACCCCATCTGAGGGATCCTTGCTGCATTTCAGGATCTCAGCAAACATTCTACATATGAAAGTCACATTCTGGCTTATTTTCATATCGTACTCGCACAATCATGTCTCATCTGCCAATGTTAATACAAAGATCGATAGAAGCTCGGCAAATCATATTTTCGGCGACCTGCTTTCGATGTTCTCTTCGGAAAAAAATTAGCAGTTACGGAACTGATCATGCACCGACCAATTTCATGCCAAATTACCAGTAATGCTGTTACGAACGGGCTTAAAAAATATGCTATCCTCTTTAGCCAACATTCTAAGACTCATACCATGATTTTAGACCACCAATTTCTTTTTTCAAGTTGTTCAGAACAAGGCAAATCAACTACGCCTTCTCAGCCCTCTTTGAATGCTTTCTACTATTCATATTCCTGTGTTTTGACACGCACGAGTCATCAACATTTTCAGCGATTCGACATTAGTTTGTTCAACTAATTTTTACATTATGAAAATTGCAATTCGCTAAAAAAGTTTGTTTAATTTACACAAAAATACAATATGATTAACGTAAATTGTAAACACACCTAGTGGCAGAGGTGCTCAAATTCTCGTCACAGTGCTATACAAACTTTCAGGAAAAAATGTTAAACAATATCTTTTACGCAAGACTTTAAAATGATAAGTTTCCGATACTATTTACACCGACATCAATACAAACGGGAATTTGCGCATATAAACCTATGTCAAAATATATTAAGTGCATTCATATGCTCTAGCATCTAGAGTAGCAATTCATTATCTCAAATAGTCCGTTTGTTCGTGATATTAGTTACTGCCTTATTACGAACGTGGAAAATTTGGGTTAAACATTTTTATTTGAAAGGGTTATCCTAAAATTTTATAATATCTCTGAAAGAACATTGTAAACCCCGCCATTTAATTGAATACCCATAACCCTGATTTATTTAGAATGCAATACTAATTCAATATAACATTTTTCCAATAAAACCATGAAATTGCATTCCATGAGACCTACTACAACTTTCATGGAACACTTAATTTTACACGGATATTGGTTACACAATAAAGACCAATCAATTAAAAATGTAATTAATTTATTGTTGTTGTTATTGTTGAATTTCCTGTAATTTGTTTTTAAAAATAATTTATAAAAATAAAAACAGAAAAAAGGAAATCATTTAAAATCCATTTAATGTTATAATCGCAAAAAAAATGCATTTAATTTGCATTTAGCACTTAATTAATTTCAAATAATTACTGCAAAAATTAACTTTCATGCATGAAAAGACGTAATGGCTAACGATATGCTTACGGTGATTACATACTGCTCTTAGTATGAAAAATAAATTATGTTTCTTGTTTCAATGTATTAAGAACAAACTTAATTGGTAATTAAAGCAATGTGCGATATTTAGATGTGAGAAAATTGATTTTTAATGCGATTTTGTTTTGAACTAATTTGAAAAATAAAATTAGTGTTTTTGAACCCGCCTATTGGGGTGTCAACCATCTCGATCACCGAACGCCGGAGAGACACTCTCTGCTTGGCTAGGTAGTCGGTTTTCGCGTTCCCATCTACATATATTTCTATGTCCGGGAACGCAGACGAGAATCACATTATGCTTTCTACGGAGCCTAACTACCTCAGCTCTGCAGTGCTCCACTTGGGGCATATCATCATTCAATCTAGAGCTCTTACAGAGGTATGGTTGTTTAATGTGCGATTTTGTCATTTAATAAATGATTACGACCGATTTCGGTCGCTTTTGGGAACTAGGTCGTCTGCACATTCGACTACCTTAGCTCCACTGGTAGCTTTACTAGTAACCACACTAAGGGAGTTATCTTTGTTCCTAAATCCAGTTAAATTATTCTCGAGCTCAACATAGCTGCCAGCCATTGCCTAAAGGCCCCATACACGACCAATTTATGAGGCCAATGAACCTCGAGCCAAGCCAATACCTCACTATGTGTGGGGAAACTTGTTGCATCGTGACCTAGAACCACCGAGTTGGATTTTCAATAGATCCACCGAATTCACCTTATGTGGCCATGAATGCTCATAAGTGACACATGGCCCCTAATTTTGGACTCGGGTCAATGGGCTCAAGCCAAATGAAGTCGCTCGTGCATTGGGGCTCTTAGCGCTGCTTCTTTATCTAAAATATAAACTTTATCTAAACAATATACCCGTTTTTAATGTAGGGTCCTTTCAATAGTTCCCACCACCTCGTTCAAAGCTTTCTCAGTAGATCTACGTCTGAGAAAGATATCTACAGATTGGTGGATGAAGTTGATATGTCTTTCCAGTGTCTTGATTGAGCACAAAGGATGTTAGGCTAATTGGCCAGTGGTCCTTGGCGGATTCGTGGCCTCTTCTTCCTGTCTTTTCGGAATGAAGACAACTCGCACTCTTCTCCAAATCACGAGGACTTAACTGAAATTAAATATAGAGCTGTTTTAGACGGTGCGCTCCAGCGCATGTGCCTCACGAACGTTTGGTGATGAAGGGATGAGTGGGGATGAAGAGAGGTACCACCCCACTTTTCCCTTTATCCACAAAGTTCGTGAGGCACATGCGCTGGAGCGCACCGTCTAAACCGGCTCATAGTTACACAAATAATAGTTACAAAAAAAATAATTTCAAAACATACAAACACTTTTCTTTTTAACCTGCAAAAACGCACCATGAAAAATTGCATCAAATTCTAAACGTTAATTATTCAACTCTCAAAAAAAATATGTATGTTTTCTCTATTCTCCTTGTTAATATTAACAAATTAGTGCGAGGTTAATTTGAAGCTCTGTGTGATATCTAGAAAAAAAATGCATTACCCACGAACTTGTTCCCAGTTACTACTTTCAATTTAAAATAGCCTTCACAGTAAAATTGTGCAACCCTTTTTTAAAAGCCATTTTTTTTAATTTTTTTAATGGGCAAACAAAACTAGTACGTGCCTGACATGTTGTTTTAGGTGCAGGTGAGTCAGTCATGTATCATTACGATAAACCATTTTCTTATTTAAATTACATTTATTATTACATAATTTTTTACTAGTTAAAATTTTAATGTAAATATTTTTTAATTAGTTAATTGGTAATTTTCGATGCGTTAATTGGCAATTAACTAAACAAAAATTAATATAATCGATGCGTAAGTGCAGAATATTGTGGTAAAATCTTTTTTTTTTAATTAAATTTTATTCAAAAAGCGCCTGTTTAAAATATATTTTCAAGATCATCTCTCCAACGTCCTCGATAATAATAAAACGTCTTGAGTTACTACAAAGTCAAGTTCAAGCTTCAGCTGGCAACCGCAGACCATTTTTACAATTCTTAATAAAAATTGTGGGAGTTTTATGCATGGCACAACACAAATTTCTAATTTCAGAAAATCTCTGCGTGTTTCACGCCATCATACACCGCAATATTTTGAAAAAAAAAACATTAAACTTTTTAGGTCCATCCATTTTTCTTCCGCATTTACTGTCATAATGTCCCGGAATTGTTTTGAGTTCAAAATATTGAATAACTCTTGTATGAACTAGCCAAAGGCAATATTTGATTATTGGAAGAGTATTGAGTAACTCTGCTCCAAATTACTCCTCGAAAAAAGATATCCGGATCGCGAAAAAAAACTTATTTCAAAATGAAACCGACTTCATGAAATTCTTACGCGTAGCTGAACTGCATTTACTTTGATAGACTATGGGTCCGACCACTGTCGATCACTCACTGGGCACGATCAGCAGGGCTTCCAAATCAAGCTTTCAATCAATCGGTCTGTTGGATAATATGGCGTAAAAAATCACTGGATGCCAAATGTTTTTAATTTCTAATTATTTTCCTGTTAATTAAATTAATTTTCTCAATGAGTTAGGACTTAAGAGGCTTTCGATGATAAAAAGTAGCCAATCGTGACATCATATAATCGCGGGCACCTTTCATAGTTGAGTCCGGAGGAATGGAGCAATAAATCCAGGAAACTTTTATGTGGAATACACTTGGGTAATTTTACGAGGAGAGTGTAGGGTTATGTATGGTAAAAACATAATTCCATAATAATTTCGGATTAATTAAGGAAAAGCGAGAGTGAAATTAGAACTGGCAAAGCGTGAAGGTATTGTATATAGGAAGATCTGCATTTATGTAAAAGGAAATTTTTGCAAGTTAATTGTTTGGTGTAACACTGAAGCAGTCAAATAAAGTATGTTAAGAAAGTCTTCCTATTGTGGTGGAACGGAGAATTATCAATTCAAAGGCAACTAACCAGGAAGGCTTGCAATAACTATTACGTACACAGACTATAGAAACCCTATATGGACTACTTAACGGTGTGCTTGAAATTTATTAGAGCCGCAAGGAGGAAATACATTGCCAAGCCATAAAGGATCTAGGCGAATCGCAGTCACAAGTCACAACGCAATCACAAATGTGTGGTGAGTCTCAACTTGAGACGATTTGGTATTCTAATTATGCAAAAACAATTTTGACAATCTCCAAACAGTCACACCGCACATCAAAATTATGCAAGTTTCTAGCATATTTTTCATTACATTCTCACAGATTCGACAGCAGACAGCGTCAATGAGAGGTGCTCGGACGTTCATATACACTCTGCCTCATATTTTTTAGTGTACGTTGGCTACGTTATCGCCCAGACTTTGCTTTTTCTCATTACACGAATACAAATTCACCATTAGATGTGATTTTTTGTGATCTTTCTTGTGACTGGGTGCTTAGAATACCAAAACCGCCCATAGTCTCAATAATAGTTACTAACTATCAATAACAAGAACGAGTCACAAAAGCTTGTCACTTATGACTGGTCACAATTTAGAATAAGGTGTAAAGATATGTTTTTGAAAATGTTAGCGCGTTGTCCAATCGTCGCTGGAACTCTGGAAAATTGGCCAAATTGCAAATACCGTACAACACACCACTGGCGCAGCTGTGGGGAAGTCAAAAGACGCATTTGCTCTGCTCTATTCGGCTCTTGGTAGGATCATAACGCGTGCATTTTGAAGACAAGGCTTGGAAGATGTTTCGATGTTAATATAGGAAATATGATCCGGTACCTAGGATAGCTGACACCATAACTGACCTCAAGGACTTAAACTGAAGTTCTTTTTTTTGAGTTCACTTAAATAAATTTGCAACTTAACGCGAGTAAATTATTATTGCCATTATCGTATTGAATAGATCGGTTCTAGTTAGATCACCAAAGTCAAGCAGCTTTGGGTGCGTTTAGTCCCAAGATGGAGCACCGCGTGAGTAGGCTAACGGTTTCAGCAGTCTACTGAATATGACATTATCACTTTGCTGAATAAGCTTTACGGTGCCAGTGTCTGTTTTGGGTCGTTGCATAAGCTTTAAGGTCCAGCTGTGTAGTGACTAAAAAAGCTTATGGTGCAGGTGTCTGCCTCGTGTGGATACAGGATCACTCGGAATAAGCTTTAGAGTGCTGGTGTGTGTCTCGGATGCCAGGCAAAGCTTTAGGATGCAGGTGTGTGTCTGGGGTGGCTGAATAGGTCCGTCGACCCTCCCTTTTTAGAATCTAAACTTTACAGGGACGAAAAGTAACCCGCAAAAGAATAGTCTGTTTCGGTATCCACCTAAAAATATTCAACTATTATTATGTCATAAGTTTTATATTATGAATGTAAGATTAAGTGCTGTTTGACAAAAAAATAATTAAATAAAAGGCTTGATCACTCAAATCGTCCAATATCCCTTTGAATATTTACGCACACAACCAAGATCGACTCTCCCTTTTCAATGAATATAAATTTTAATAAAGATTCAATATTTTTCACTTAACAAATTTGTTGGAAGAATAATAACTTATTAAGATACCACACAAGGACTCATCTATTTTGCAAGACATCCTGAAGCTTTACTTGACTTTACCTCTTACTACACAAGGCAAAACAGTAATCATAAAAGCATTTGCAATTTTTATCTGACTCTAACATGATAATTCGATTATGGATTGTCCTACAGAAAACTTAAAGATTAATATTCAAAAATGATAAATGAGCACTCACTGCAAATTTATACACACACAACGGATGTCATACCGACTTAATAAAAATAACTAATAAGTAAGACATGTTATAACAAATTAAATATTCACAGTTAATAACTAAAAAAAATGTACATAGGTGTAAAAATTATCAGGTAATTAACCTGAAAAACATAGCATTGTATTTTAGAAGTTATTTCTTCATGGCGTAACGTTTTACAAGGGTGCGAACGCCATTCAAAGGTTCGACCCAATGTTTGTTTTACTACACGTTTTAAAATTTCCCAAAAGTTGTTAAATGTCGATTAAAGTTAATAAAATATTTCTGCATACAAGAAATTAAACTTGAACCTTTTTTACCTAAACAAAAAAAAATTTTTGACCATAATTCTTCATACTTCATTGAAATAGTTTCGCAATAGCGCCATTAACTCCTCGGTCTACGAGACTTTCTAGAAAATATTTTTAAAGAAAATGTCCACGAATATTTTTTGAACATAATCAAGATATAAACGAAATTATCATATTGCAACACCCTAGCAACAATTTTCATAGATTAATGAGTTTAAAGTTTTTGTCATTATCATGTCCAAGGACGGGCGCGGTGCGGATTAGAAGTTGCAAAATTCAGTGACTTAAAATTCATAGCAAAATACGCCACACCAGCATCCACCAGCACCAGTCCCCATCTCGATCAGGTTAACCAAATATCTTAAACCAAGAAAAAAAAACAAAATAAGATAAAAAAATTCCCCCAAAAAAAAAATGAATAAAAAACAACAAAAAGAAAAATATTAAAAAATTCCCTCAGGTAATTGTGCAGTTAACCGAATCGCATCAGTTTTTGTCGCACCTTGCATAATAATCCAAAAAGCCAAGACCAGAGGAATTTGGTGGCCAAATTAGGTCAGGCCGACAGGCACCACTTTTGTTGCTATATTTTTGCGCGCGCGCGCAGCTTCCATACCAAAAATACACGAGCGCGAGGCATCATATTGCAGGATGAATGTGGGACTCTATGACTATACAATATCCTTATCAATCATCCTAATAAAAGTCATGACTTCATTGTGGTTTGTCACCATTGCAGTAATACCAACAATTGCGCTAAGTATGTGCCCAACAGGTAAATCAAGAGATGTTGCGAATTGTGACGTTTATGTTAATCCCAAAAAACCAAAAAAACCTCCCAAAGTTTCTTTCGCACTATCTTGGTATGTACCTGTGTAAAAAGGTAGGTTGGTGTTTTTGCGGATTGCGGAATACCCTCTGGCATGGGATTATAGACGTGTGCAGATTTTCTTAATGAACCTTTGCAAATCTGCTTCAAGCCAGCCGATGATATGACTGTGTGAGGCAATGCAATGAAGATCATCAAAACTGATCGAAGATGAATAAGATCTGAGACCGACTTTCACTTATTTTGTGTCTGCGATCGGCTGGGATTGATATATGTTCCGCGAATTTATTTTTTCTGACACACACACAATAGGCTTTTGCAGGTAAATGGGACAGATTAGGTCTGTCCATGGTAGATTATTGCCTTAATTTATTTTTAGGAGATCAGTTAAAATTTTTGATTGAGTTGATCAATAAGATCGAAATTCAATCGAATAAAGCTTCCTTTAATCCGAGCCAATTACAAACTTTAATGAAATTTCACTGATGGATAAATTTAGTTACAATAATAGTTAAAAGTTAACCCAAATATGGATCGATGACTGAAGTTTGTCCTCGATACAAAATTAAAAGATCATGACAAACCTAATAGATTTTTTTTGTCATGGAAAACACGTCAAGTCGATCACTAGTGCCAAATATTTCGTGGGTGACCACTTCATTCTTTTCCATCAACAACAATTCTACTGTTTTAAATTCTTTTCTTGTTGGTGGTTCAAAGTCGACCCAGAAGTAAAACAATAATTTGAATCAACAATCCAGAGACGTAAAATAATTGGATGATAGTAGAAGGCTTTGGTTGAAACTAGACCAATGACAAAAAGTACTTGTGGTTGCAATCAAGGATAAGCCCAAGTAGGCTCAAGTACCTCCAACACCGTACTGGGTTTGAAATTCTAAAAATATATTTAAGTCAACTCTCGTAAGCATCTAATGATCGACATTGTATCACCTGTTCTCTATAAAAAGAAGATCTTCGCTCATCAAGGTGAGGCTTAAGAACACTTGAAAACATTCAACATTCTTGTGGTGGGTTACTTTAAGTAACTTGGCATGATCAATTACTTAACCTAAATTGGGAAAACGATAGAGAGAGATCTAGCTGCAAAAAAACGTGACCTATCGAGTAACAGGATGAAATGTTTTTGAAATGTTAGTACTCACAGCGACCATAAAAAAAAATATTGGTATGCCTGGGCGAAAGTGGTGCACAAATTTGGTATGTGCGTTTTCCGGAAAATTTTCCAATAAACAATCATATTGATTTCAAACAGTATATTTTACAAAGCATAGATACACAATCAATACAATGACATTTTTCTCACATAAACTACTTACTTGAACGGCTCTACTACAACTGAGATTCGGCTCCTTCTGTTCTTTCCACGAGTTCCGATTCTGACCCGATGTGTTCCAGCTTAAAATCTGGACATGTGACTGACTCGTACATAAGGTTTAAGCCTTTCTTAAAAACTAATTTTTTTGACCTAAACAATGGAGATTTGACAATGGAAATTTCTTTCCCATATACATTTAATAATTTATCCGCAAACTTAGTTGTAGTGTACCTATTGATATCATCGACGCTACTACTGCTGTTTAGTTCTAAATATAACATTTTATACTGATTATGTAAATCAGTTAAGAAATAGGTTTTTTCATTTCCGATAATTTCTGTATCTATAATTTCCCGAAAGGCCTGGAAAGTTGTTTTGTGGAATTGTCTCACGAAATGCCAATCGCTTTCTGGTTTTTCTTTTTTAATGCATTTCTCATATTTTTTTATGAAATTAACTTTGCAATTTCTATGATAATGATAAAAATTGGTTTCCTTACTTAATTTTTCACTTAACCCCTCATCACCTATGATTTTTGCATAATCTCTGGTTTTGGCTATCACTTCCAGCGAAGTGCATAAAGACATCGGAAAATATTTTATCCCTACTTTTTTGCGAAGTTTTCCACAAAATATACATGGCTCCTTCTTCGTTGAAGTTGATTCGGAATGAGGTGGACCATCTTCCGTATATTCTTCTGTAACCATTGTTGTGTTTTCTTCTTCTATCTGTAGAAACATTTTATAAACAATTATGATAGTTATCATTATCATATATCAAAACTTAATGCTTGAGTATATGAGTTTTAAAAACGGCTTAGAGAAGCTATATAACTATAGAATAATTTACTAACCGAGCTAGACTCTGCAACATCTGAAGATTCATCTTCTTCTTCAAGGCTCTGTTCTTCACGGTCGTTCTTTGAACCAGAAGTGCTCGATAAAACCTGAAAATTACATCATATTCTCAAATTATATATTATAATATGATATTTTGAATGAGTGAAAATGTTGGGTAAGTCCGTAAATAATGCGTTGAGGCGAAGGGGTTAAACTACCTGCATCAGTTTTTTTAACGAAGTAATGGAACCGTCAAAAGAGGCATAGTCGCCATTGTTTATTTACGAGATCAAGAAAAGCAATAATATTATCCGCCATCCTACAAAACGGGTTGGCCCCATCAGCTAGAAACATCATACGCCCATACCAGTGTGGCTTCAGGTCAGGCAAATCAACAACTGATCAGATTTTCACCTTGAGGCAGGCGATGCAAAAATGTTTAGAGTTTCAAAACTCAATCCAAAACCAATTCATAGACTTTAAAGTCGCCTATGATAGCATAGCCAGAGAAGAACTGTAAAATGCCATTCCCAATAAGTTCGTATGATTATGTAGGTTGAGTATGACAAATGTGACAAGCCAAGTAAAAATATCCGGATCACTGTCCAGACCAATCAACATCCAGAATGAACTTGAGCATGGGAACTGCCGGTCTGGACTGCCTTTTTTCAACCTGCTTTTAGACAAAGTGGTCAGAGATTGGAGGGTGACAGTAAGGGGCAAAATCTCCACAAGTAATGGCTTATGCAAACGACTTTGACAGAATTGGAAGAAAATCAAGACCTGTACCGGAAGTTTTCAACCGCATTGAGCGAGCGGCACGAGAGCTAGGACCGCACATTAATGAAAGCAAAACAAAGTACATGGTGGCCGCCTCATATGCTAGAACACCTAACATTGGCCTCGCAATCAAAAGTAGAGGAGCGCGAATTTGAACTAGTAGAATCATTCACCTACCTTTGGTTAATAGTGTCAGTCGACAATAACATGGAACCAGAAAAACGCACACGTAAATTACTACCTGTTTTTAAATTGTTATAAAAACAGGTAGTAATTTGCAGGTACTTTAGCCCGCGACCTTCAGTTTAGGCATTTGGAGAAACTGCATTATTTATGGACTGACCGATAGTAAATAAAGCTGGACGCAGATTGAACGTTCATAACCGCTCCTCAGCGACCAGTCATGCATTGAAGTTCGGTGAAATTAAATCTCGTCGAAATTAATCTCATTAAAAGAACCCATTATTCAAAGCAACCCAAACTGACAATCACAACAATGTCCCAACTGCCAGAAACGTCAAACAACGCAGAACTACGTTTATCAGAATAGAAATAAAGTCTATTCCAGCGCTGATTAATGCTGATAACCGTGCAATCTGTTCACTACAATTAGATTGTGTGTATTCATTTTCATTTTGACATTTCTCAGAGCTGATGACCGCTTATGAACGTTCAATCTGTGAATGAAGGCAATAGTTTATGACCAATCATTATATAGTTTTAGAATTGTACTTACCCTTTCATGCTGATCCATCAATTTAAATTCTTCATTATATTTTGCTTTTAACACCATGAATTTTCTATAACATTTGATATGATATCCAGCATCGTTCCTCGTTGAAGGAAAATCTATATCGTGATATTTAAAATGTTTTTTTTCACGAAACATTTTCATTCGTCTACACTTTTCAAAAGTCGCTTCACTGAAGTCTATTAAACTGTCACTACGACCACATAAAAAACACATCGTCATTTTCTCTGTTATCAATAAAAAATACTAATAAAATTGAAAGCTTCAGGCTTCAAATAAAACTGAAGTTCAGTTAGCAATTTCTGGAGTTATACGGATTTCTGTCGCCTGTTGTCGCTTGTCGGTATTCGACCAAACTTATTCTAAGAAAGAATAAAACAAAACTGAACTGTTTAACAGAGTGTGAGGAAATGTGATGTGCAGAGTCACAACCTTCTATATTACAAGCCATGAACAAGGAAAATATTGAGAGCGAATTTCCGCTCAATCGGACAACAACTCGGTGAAATCACGTTATGTTGTTAGTGTAATTTGGAGAATTTGGGAGAATTTGGTGGTCCGATTCTCTCAATTGAGATTCTTGTTCATGGCTTGTAATATAGAAGGTTGTGGCAGAGTTCTTATACATATTCTTTCTGCACTCAGGTTTCCCCACTGTATCAGAACCTAATTCTAAAGCAGCGGCAGCAGCAGCACTACAGGCATTGCTGCCTTGTAAATCAGAATTACCAGCAGCAGCAGACTTTTTATTTGACAGTTGCCTATACTCTCACCATTCGGTTTCCGTTTATTTCATGGATAGCGCGTGCACAGTGTATTAGTGCATATGTGAATAAAAAAACGTTTCAGTATAGGTAAAACTTTACCTGGCTTTCGCATCTTTTCCTAGGCACGTACCTGAATAAAATACATATAATATTCTGTACATCTATGAAAAAATACTTTTCGTTTGATATATATATATGTATTAAGATACGTGCACCGGAAATAGGTTAAAAAGGGATCACAAATATTGGGTTTGCCTATTAATAAAAAAACCTACAACAATAAAAAATCTTCTGTGATATTTAATTTTACCGAAATTTACCAGGAATTAAGTAATTAAATGGATTGTTTGAATAATGTGCGTTTTATAGGTTTTTTCATGCTAAAATGCTAAAAAAACGAAAATATTTGGAAGACTCAGATAAATCCGAGGCATTTTAAAATTTTTGCTGAAAATTGGGGCCTCTTCGAAAGTTTTAAGGCTTTTTAGCTTATTAGTAATACCCCGGCTTCACCGTCCGAACTGCGCAAGAGCAAATTGGTAAACGGAACTTTAAAATAACCTCAGTTCGCATACAATTACCACATATTCAACTGAAGATAAAATAGACCTCAGTTCGCACAACTGAACTCGAACTGAAGTTAAATGTAAAACCTTGCTCAAAAGAGAGTAATCTGGAATAATGGAAAGCCATTCCAGTGAGCTTTTGCATTTATAACTTCTAGCGAAAAAGCAACAACAATTTCAAGCACGAACTGAACATGAAATGGAATTTAGCCGGTAAAGCCACTTATGTGGATTGAACTGAACATTATTGAACTGAGGTCGGTGAAGCCGGCGCATTACGCTTTTTATATTTGCCTATAAAGGATACACGCTGAGACTTCTCATTGGGCGCGTTTAGGCCCGAGTTATTTTAACTCTGTTAAATTATCGCTGTTAACTTAGCAGCGTTTCTAGCATGCCGTTTGGCAATTCTCATTTTACTGCTAATAACAAGCAAAAATAATAACATTTCCCGTTTTACAAATAAAAAAAGCTAAAAAAGCGCCGCTGAATTACTATTTGGCACATCTGTGCTGATTTTTGATGCAACCTGATTTACATGTACTGTCAAAAGGTCTCTGAGGACATTGGGGTTACTATTCAGCGCAGCTGAATTTCAAATGCTTTATGTGCTCCTGGTAAGTTCGATGTGGTCAACGTGCTATCAACGCTAACACGCAGGTCAGGCTTCCATCCAATACTACTGCGAAAGACACTGACTTCAACGATTGGAGATGGTTGGCTTGTTTATTATGCTTGGAAGCGATTGAAACAGAAAGTGTAGAAAATTGATTTAAAGAGAAAAAACAAGAAAGAAGGAACGTTGTCTAGGTGGAGTAAGTGGTAAGGATCATGTCACGTAGTGGAATCGAACTGCGGATCTTTGGAATGGTAGTCGGTCGTCTTAGGACCTATGCTTCAAAATCTGGCATATAAGAAATATTGGAACTATTCAACAAACAAAATGCAACAACTTAGATAGTTAGAAAATTGAAAAACATAATTTTATAAAGATCGTCAATGTGCCAAATTAAGGCACAACATCTTTCTTATTTTACAAGGTACATGCTATCAGATAAGCTTGCTTTTCAGCTCAATTACATATGATCAAACAACCATAATTTATAACAGTTTAACACTTGCGTGTTAGAAACTTATTTCTTTTCAATTACTCCTACTAAAAAAAGCCTTAACCCACCACCAATTTAATCTAAGCCTTAGCCTTTAACTAACCTTGCCAATAGCTACCTACAAAAAAAATTGTATTTAAACACAAAAATTATAACTAGTTCCCTTGAAACCACGTTTCCTCGACCTCATGTTTTCCCAACAAGACATTGAATGAAAAATCCCGTCTGTCTTTAACCACTATTCGCTACTCGATCCATGATCTCTGTTCACGAGTCCATGAAGAAAACCAGTCTTTGTACGATCATCAAAACCAGAAAGGAGAAAAATTCGCGATCATTTCCAGAAGGAAACACACGACAAGCTTCGAGAAAATCGCACAAAAAACGAAACTGTTTAAGTGTCTTTACAACAAAACGAAAAAAATGGCCAAAAACAAAAATAATGCAACTTAAGCAATATTTCAGACGCTGACTTGCAGGGAGAGAGACTCACGTGCTCGAATAGTGGACGTCGCCGGACAGACAGACGAAATATTGCAAGAGGAGAAAGTATTGTGTAATGAGTGATCGTACCGTCTAGAGGTGGAGTCACTATTGAATAGAGCTGCGATCGAGACAAGATCCATCTAGGAAAATGGAAAACTTACTGATGAACATTGACTTGGTGACTTGTAGCTGGAGCGACATAGAAAAATTGGTGATCATCTGGAATTCCCATGGTTTTTATGCAAGAAATTGTGACCTAGTTTTTGGTGTGGGGCGAACTGGTAAAGATCACTTGACGTTTTTGTGGTATGTCTCGACGGATTTCCATGCTGCAATAGTTTCTTAGTTAACATTTTTCTTATTTGGTGCACTGAACTATATATTGGCGAGGTGGTTTGACTTCATTTATTCTGCGTTGGTTAGGTTAGGGGGTTTTTGAATACACATGGATTGCGAAATATTTCTGAAAAGAGTTTGTCATAAAAGAAAGTTTTTTTTTACACGTGATGCAATATATAGGATTTTCCCAAATCTGTAAAAAAGGACTCCCTTTTATGTTTTGTTGTTAAAACATTAATAACAACAGAAATACTTTGACACGAAGTTATGGGTTCGTTTCAGACAAGAAAATTGGCTTAAGAAATTTCTGTATAATTTAAATAGTTAATAGAAGATAGTTTAAGGTAGGCTGAATGTATCATAAAGGTGTGTCGCTATAATGCAAATGTTAACTATGTAGGTGTGAAAGATAAATTGACATTAGAAAAATGATTGAGTTATTAAACAAAAGATTTGAAGTTTAACAATCGATGGATCAATTTCTTTCTGCGAGTTATTGTCTTGGAAAAGCCAATTTTTTTGGGATTTTGGGATGCTGTATTTAGCTGTAAGCTGTTACCCAAGTTCCGGAAATCCTTTTAGAAATGGCGCCGGACTGCCACGGCAGCCTCAGGGTTAAGACACTCAACTGCCATTACCTAGGTCCGTGGTTCGATTCCACGCAGTGGTATATTCTTTTAATTTTTCGCTTCTTGCACCTAGATAACATTCCTTCTATCTTGTCTTCTCTCATAAGCATAAGATTGGCTGGAAAGTCGTCCAGGATGATCATACTCTTGCCTTGAACATTGAATAAAGTTTGTTGATGCAACTGAAGGAGCAGGGCTTTATCCCTGTTCTCTAGAGGTAACGGATCACTCCCTAAAAGGAGACCAGAAAATACCGATCTTCATATACGGATCCATGATTGACAGCAGAGCATGTACTAGAATTTTCTCAGATGATTTAAACCTAGTTGTCTCAGTGAATCTGTTGAAATACACCTCAGTTTACCAAAGGATTTGCTGGATATTCTTCAAGTGCACGATCACCCAAGTGAGGATCAGTTGCGAGAAAGAACATTCATTTAGCACTGGGCAACCAGATAGTGATTGGGCGTACGAATAGGACTGAGCAATAGTGATCCACAAAAAGTGGTTTGATTCGGCAGCGGCAGCATATCAGTATAGGGCTTAAAAAATAAAAAAATTAATTACACTATTAAGACGAGATCTTCCTTATCCCAAAAAAATAAACCTTCAAAAACTCGATCTCCTTAACTCATAAATCAATCATAAAAAAGAAATTCGCAATTTTTAACGAATTTTCAATCTTGACACATTTCTAGAAAAAAAAAACCTTTACCAAAAAATAAAACCTGTACCAAAAACCGACGTCAGATAAATTCTATCCATTCCCCTGATGCAATTGAGTCACATGTGATTAAAGTGCAACTTTCATTTACATATTATATGCAATCTCCTTCTGTGGACAAAGTTCAAGTATTTTTTCGTATAAATGGTTTATGCTGTAACCTTGGCCTGAAAATGGTTTAATGTACAGTACCACGCGACAAGTACTTTGCTACTTTATTTCAGATAAAAAGAATTTATCCATATTTTGACTCACTTGATTGATTCGGTAACAATTTATTTTGAATGATTGGGCAGATTCAGGTGACCTGATTATGTCCAAAAGACGAAATTGAAAAAGTAAATTTGTTTAGAGACTTGCAACAGATCAATAATTTCTTGTTTAGGTTTTTTGTGGTACTTATTTTACATTAGTCTATGAAGAATAGTTTTTGGGATGTCCCAATTCTTTTTTTAAGATAAATGGAGTTCAAGTGCAACCAGATCAAGTGTTGAGTACATTGGACTAACATTTATCAAATGTTTCTTTTTGCATTTCATCATCAGTGTGGTAATTAAGAAGTAATTATGACCGATATGACAGGCCGTGGAGTTTAACTTGATAATGATTGCAATAACAATTAACGGTCAACAAATTGCTCTTTATATGTATTAAGATTGGAGAGAAATAATAAATAATTGCTATGCACCTCGAAGCAGGATTTAACCGGAGAGCTATACTACTTACAATATGAATAACTAAAATCACTAAATAAATTTTAAATTTACTTCTATTCTAGTGGACGATGCAACAGGACACTATACATCAGGATTTTTCTATGGCAACAACTACTGGATGGGCTCACTATCATCCTGTGAAAGTATATACAAGCCTGGAAGGACTGCACCACAACAAAATCAAAAACAGCTAAAATCTCTTCCATTTCCCAAAAAGCACAGCCTTGGCTATACTCCAATATCACACGGTAATCCACCATTTCTGCCTGGATTTTATGTAGTTAAAGTCTTAATCAATGAAACAGCACTATTCCCATCTGTAAGTCATACTATAATTTTTTTTACCAAAAAAGAATTGCGAAAATATTAATCCTTAATACTTTTCAGACAAGAACAATTCATCTTGGAATATGTTTACCATCGACATGCTCTCTAGTAGATGTACGAACATTAACAACATCATCACAAAAGCCTGTTGCTAACAGGGAAATAACAATTTTAGATATTCGATCACCGACTGACAAAAGTTACGACATGTGGAAGGATAAATCTTTTATTATTCTCATGTAACTTCTATATCCTTTCACTTTTAAACAACACACACAAACTTATATTTTTTTTCACCTCCAGGTTCTTTTCGACAATAGTATTCATACTACTAGTAGTAGGAACTCTATACGACATCTTTCTCACACATCGATTTCAACAAGCTCTCAATGAAAGCAACAAGGAATTAACAAACAGTGAAACCTCATCAGGAATTGGATGTACAGTCTCTGAGTACAGCGATTCCAGTCGACATGACATCAAGAAGGACCTTTCTGTCGTCATCCAGCTTCCACATAACACTAACAATTCCGATGAGAACCTAGCCGGAAGTGCTATACACGAACCGGAAAAGATTACCGTCTATTCGGAACTGCTCCTTTCCTTCTCGGTTATCACCAATTTCAATGCTATTTGTGATAGAAGTGTTGGATCCGATACAATTCCCTCTATACATGGCCTACGGGCATTTTCAATGGCTTGGGTAATATTGGGGCACACTTGTATTGTGGTGTTTAAATATTCAGACAATATGGAATTAAGGAAAGTGGTGGAGAAGAACTTCTTATTTCAAGCTATTACAAATGGACCGTTTAGTGTGGACACGTTCTTCTTTATTAGTGGATTTTTGGTTTCTTATATTTATTTTAGAACGAATGCCAAAGGTAATCTTAAGAAACTTACAAAAGGTGTTAACGAAATCACAGCTGGAACAATGCACTTTTTTGGATTGGTTGGATATCGATTTGTAAGGTAAGTTAAACTAAAGTCCTTCTTATATTCTGTAATCTGCACAGCATTTTCGGTGGCTTTGACAACCTCTCACCATAGGCTACCTTAAACGAAATAGATTTTATGTTTTACATACCAAATATTTACTATTTCTCATACTTGTAGGTTAACAGCACCATACCTATTCGTCCTTGGAGTTGTTGAAGTAACAATGAAATATTTAGAAACACATTCAGTCTTCGAGCCACCAACAATGGATCATATAAACTGTCCAAAATACTGGTGGAGAAACGTACTTTACATCAACACTTTATTCCCAGTTGACGATATGGTAAGTATCATCACTTAAACCCTAATAAAACGTAAAATAATTTGATTAATCTTTCCTCTTTTACAAAAAAAACAGTGCATGCTGTGGAGCTGGTACCTAGCCAACGACACACAATTCTACATTATCGGAGCAATAATGTTAATAATCGGAGTTAGACACTTCAAGCTAGCAGCGACAACAATGGGACTATTCTTAATATCATCATGGATAACAACAGGAATTATAGCATATAGCCACAAACATATGCCGAACTCTGATGACCCTCTAGCGCTTTTCGATAAAATCTACGACAAGCCATGGACCCGACTAGGACCATACTTGATCGGAATGGCAGTTGGATGGGTATTGTTTAAGACGAATTGTAAAGTTCGTATGAATAGATGTACGGTCCTCATTGGATGGACTGTGACTTTAGTTTGTTTGTTGCTGTTAATATTTGGACTGTATAATGCTGAGCTGTCACTGATTACAGCAGCTGCATACAGTTCGTTAAGTCATTCAGCGTGGGCTTTAGCGCTGGCGTGGATTACAATTGCATGCTCGACAGGACATGGTGGATATATTAATTCTATTCTGTCGGCTCCGTGTATATATCCATTTTCAAGGGTAACCTATTGTGCATATTTAGTGCATCCAATCGTGATAAGAAGTCTAGCACTGAATTCTGATGCACCATTACATTTGGGGACAGATTCAATGGTAAGAAAAATGAACTCTTTTTTAGTTGACTGAAAATTTTGATTAAAGATTTTTTTTATTAATTATTGTTTTGTTGGTACATCTGTTTTTTGATAAATGTTAGAATTTAATTAGACGAAATTTTAAACAAGACAAAGAGTCGTTCATAAATAACACAAATCGACTGTGGAACAATCTTATGCAGACTGTATTTTCAAACTGCTACATTATGCAAGAGTTCAAAGGACAGAATTCATCGCAATGCCCTTAAACACCATCCTGACTCTACGTAACCTGAAACCTCTTTTATACTTCGGACTAAGCTTACTACTAGACATTGCACCATGACTTTATTAATGACATAACGGACCGCTGGTACAAAGGGTGATTCCTGAGCTTAGAACTGCCGCATAAAAAGAGCCGCGGCCTGAAGTTCTTCGTGTGAGCGAAAAGCCATAAAGTTTATTACATCAAAAACAGGTGTACGCATAACATAAGACAAATAGTTCTGCAAAGTAACGTTTCTAAGACCTCACAAAAAATTAAACAAATCAGCCAATACTTCAATATTAAAAACTACAACTTAACTAATCTTTAATATAATTTCAGGTAATCACATTTTTCGGGCTAGTAGTGTGCTCGTACATCCTATCATTTATAGTATCATTATCATTTGAAGCACCAGTTGTAACAATGTTAAAAATAATGTCACCAAATAGAAAAAAACGACTCGCCTAGCCACAGTATAAACACTGTATTATAAATTTTATCCTATAGTTACAAATCATATTTTATAATGTATAAAAAAAATAAATTTCTGTTAATTATATTCTAGTTCAAAAAAAAAAAGAAAAACATAAAAAAAACGACAACGCACTATAGGATTCGTCTCACTAGACTATAAGTTTGTTAATAAGTGTGTTCAAGCATCAATATAGTTACTAAAATATAAAAATAAAAACAAAAAAATTAAAAAAAAATAAAACAAACGAAAATTGAGAGTACTCAGAGCTCTTCAATAAGTCACAAATCGTTTTTAAACTATATTAATTAGCAACAAAATCATTCTCTCATTTATTGTTAAAAAGGTCATTTGAAAATTAATATTTTAATCAAATTTAACTTTTTTTTTGTTTGTTTTTTAATATATTAAGAACACGAAAAAAAATTATTAAATTAGAAATTAAAAGACTAAAAATCCAGTTACAAAATTTCTGGAATATGAAAATTTCATTTCTTAATGTTTTTCTTAAGAAATTTTGCTTTTTTTTATATATATAATTTTGCTTATTAAGACAAAATTCATTTCATTATCGTTTGGTAACGCAAGAAAAATTTAAAAATATAAATAAAAAAATTTAAGTAAAAAAAAAATGAATTAATTTTTGCCAAAATGTTTTCGGAGTCGAGTAAACAAAGCAAAAAACAAATAAAAAGAAAGTAAACAAAAAAAAACCTGCGCTGTAAATAACACTAAAGAGATCTTTGCTGAGAAAAAATTAAATTTTGTTAACCACATTGAAACACTTTTGCGTGTGATATGTAAAATTATGTTTTACTTTAAATTGTTTTAATTAATTAATTATTATTATTATTATTCATAACTTTAATCTATTATATCTCGTTTCTTTCTATCTTCTTTGTAGATTTATAATTGTAAATTTTTACTCTGTGTGTATTTTATTTAATTTGTTCAACTGATGTATATTATTTTTTTTTGATAAGATGAATAGACTTAATTTTTTAATAATATATTATTCATTTGGAGTTTTATTAGGGTCAACTCTCTTCTTCTACCAAATTTGTGAAGCTTAGGTAGAAAAAGATGGTATAATTGTGCAAGAGCGCAATTAAAACTAAAGAAACCGCCTTTAGAAGGTAAAAGACTTCTCCAGTTAATCCCTCCGTCATGAGTATATAATACTAAAAAACTCCTGCAAATCTATCTTCAGAAAAGTTTAATCATCATTTCAGTACAAGTTGCGAAGTAAACTCCTTAATGAAACCACTGGTAGCAAAAACTTCTAGTCCTTGGTAAGTTCTATCAAGAAGAATTTTAATACATTTCTTCTAAATTCTTCTTTGACCGACACTGCTATGACACTACCAACCTTCAAGATAGGTTGGGAGTCCGTATATAGCAAAAGGTCGGCACCCACAGCATCCAAGAAGACACTTATGACTAATATTGCTGCAAGAAAGAACTTCGCGTTACGAGTAAAAGGTTTGACGTAATGCAGAAAATCATTCTATCTGCGAATCAAGCTCGAATCAACACAAAATACTGTCATTAACATTGCGGAATTTATTTTAGGTAGAGATCAAGATCGAAACTATTTCAAAGGCATCTTATTCGTAATAGCACTTTCAGAATTCAGCTCATTCAGAAAAGAGCTAACTAAGGAATAAGAGGCTACGTTGCTGTATGGGAGCAGTAAGCGATGCCTGAAACAGCTCTGATTAATGTTTTCTCCTCGTGTTTAAAAACTGTATTTCGATGTCTTCAAATTTGCGGGGGAACAAATGCTTCGAAGAAGTCCCGAAACGATAAGTCGTCATATTGAGCTCGGTATCTACTTGTTGCAACGCAGCCTTTCGTATCCCCTTACGCAGAGCCGCGCCTAGACAATTTGCCGCCTTGTGCACACCCGCGGATGCCGCCCTTTAAGGGCAAAATTTTTGTTCGCTCGCTACGTTCGTGGGTTAAAGCCGTTCGTCCCGCGGAATTATCGAATAAAACCGCCCAAACAATAAAAAACGAGAAAATTCGATAATTGTTCATTTCATTTTATTATTCTCATATTTCATTCACCATTCTATTAATTCATTTAATTTCATTTCTTCGCTTTCAATGATAAGACCCGCGATGACAAACTTAAAACGGATGGCGACTTCTCTTCGTATTCTTGCTGTGCCACTGCCTTTCCTTTCGGTGGAACTTCTTGCTTAGTCTTCTGGGTCCGCAAACATTGCCAAGGCCCGTTCTCTTGCCCCATCCGCCATATATTGTACAAAGCCGCCCTTCACAAGTGCAGCCCAGTGCAAATGCACAATCTGCGTTGCGCCGCACTGCCCTTACGCCCCAAATGTACCGATCGTGTCCGTTACGTATCTTTTCTCACATTTTGGATAAAAGCGTTGCAAGTTTTTCAAATAAATTGATACGGAACGTGGATACGATAGGCTGGTGTAATGTTAAAAGAAATACATAAAATGTAATGCTATTACATAACTTTATAAGTTAACTGAATACTTACCATTTTCCAAATTGTCGAAATTGCGGAAAGAAAAGTTTTAAACAAATACCGACTGAAAAATATTCCTTAACTTCTAAAATTAAAAAAAAAACATTTATTTTTCAACTCTATAACTTGTTTATAAAATTTATTCTTTTTAAGTATGTACTGCATATATATATGTATAGACATTAGTAAAAATCGTACAGATATAAAAAGTCAAATATTAAAATAAAGTATACAATCAAAAACTCAATCTAAAAATCGGAAATTGATTGAAAAACTTTTAATACATTTAATACATTCTAGTGAGGGATAATAAGAACTTATCTAAAAACAAATACACGTTGAATGAGCAACAAAGGAGGAGCCAAAACCCACCCTCGCAAACGTTTCAATGTCAACAAGCATATCAAAAAGGATTAATCTTAAAAGAAATATTAAATGAAAAAAAAATAACACTAAACTAGAAGACGGATTGGATTCTATAATTATAAAAAAATAAAGCCTTTGAGGCCTATTGGAACTTTTGCTTTTATAGTTTCTACTTTGTTTTCTTATTCTCCTGTTCGTTATTCAATTCCTGTTTCTCGCTAACATCATCATCCTCAAATGCCATACCAGTATCGAGTCGAGTCTTATCGACTGGATATAACCATCTTTGGTACAAGTATATGACAAAAACTACATCATCCCTGAAGCAAGCGACTCTATGCGCAATCGGCATTGTTATGATGAAGGCAAAAATATCATCGATGAACGTGTTGAACGCTTTGTACATAAAGGCACGCCACGGTAATGCTGCCACAGATTTTAGCTTATAGTTGACGAATAATTGCGGCAGCATAAAGAGGAATCCAAATGCATAAACTCCATTAACTAAAGAGTTGAGTGTCCATGAATACCAGCTCTTATGTGGCTGATAAATTAGTGAGTAGATTGCTCCACAAATACATAGTGGATATAGAAGGTAGCTTAAGTAACGCATTGCTTCTCTATCGAATTCCTGTGTTGCCTTTTCAGCTTTATCTGCCTTTTCTGTTGTTTTTGATTTCTTAATGCCAAATCCAGACATTGTCAGCTCAAGCTTGAGCATCTTTTTACATTTCCACAGCTCAATAATAGCAGCTATTCCGGCTGGTATAAGAACTAGAAGTGATGTATTCTCATCGATTAAGTAAAGAAATATAACAATTTGACTAAATGCACGCCAAATTGTTGTGCGCATCGACAATCCAGCGTAGTTACGTTTCTTACGCCAGAACATAACATCGTTTTTAAACGAAAGAAAATCGAAAAGAACCTGAATTTAATTAAATTAATATCTTTAGTATATCTTTAGCTTTTTAAACCGTCACCACACACTTACATGAACACAGCTAACCAAAACTGTTCCGCATAATAGATAAACATTTGTATCCGAAAATATTCCTTTAACTTCATCGACATCCTTTTCTGTAAAACCCAAAAGCAGCATTGATTTAGCTGCAATTTCAATTTGTAGCATAAGTCTCAATTTTCCAGCTGTAACTGGATTGTAATTGAAATTGAGCGTAAGTTCAGTAGTATTCTTATCAATTTCTATTAAATCTCTTAGTCTATTTTTAAAGAAATCTGTTTGAATAATTGGAAGAATGTAACCATTGCTAGTTACACGAATCAATGGTGCCAATTCTGGTGGAACATCGTGTTGTGATACAGAAAAATCATCAGTCAAAATTACTAGGTTCGCTTTTGATTTAAAATGTGTCACAGGTTTCACAGCCTTTGTTTTATCTTTGGTCAATTCATCAGTTTTTTTCTGAAAGAAGAATTGGTATTGTTTTTTTCTTCGATTTATCTATCTTTTTTTTTATTAAAAATGCACCAACAACGACCGCAAATAAATGAAAAAACATATAAACAGAGAAAGAATTAAATTAAAATATAAGATTGGTGAAAAGCAGTGTTTGAAAAGTGCATGGCTTAGTAATGGGAAAATTAAAATTAAAATATTTAAGATAAGGTAAATTGTGTAAACAAACGTGCTCTGATTTTAGTGATATTAAATACAGCAGAAAATTTAGTTAACATTGAAAATTAGTCCCGGTTAACCGGCTTTAACTCAAGCAAGCATAACTTTCAGCAAGTAATAAAATAATGTAATCAATTTTTTTTAGAAAGTAAATATCAGAAAGGGTGTCTCGCTATACTATGGGGTCAAGGCGTTCGACTACCAAATTTGCATACCAATCCATGGGGACATACCAGATGATAGTATTAACATACAACGCTGGAATCTTTAACGGAAATAATCAAGAGCTTTAAGAATAAAGCCCTGGGAATCGATAAGATGATCGCTGAATTTGCTAAAAAGAGGCCCATAGTAGTAGGAGAAAAATTACATACATTGATAAAGATGACATGTGTGCAATCATTTTTACCGAACAACTAGATGGTCGCTCAGAAGAACAGCAGGCCCCTTGGTCGACCAGCTATTTCTTCATAGCTGAACAAAGACCCACAGGGCCGGCCAAGCTAAAATATTCATTCAAATCAACAAAGCTAAAGCGGGGAAACTTTTAAATCACAACAGGTGGGCTAAAAAGAATAGGAAAGCTTGCGACGGGCCACTGTTCGCTTAAATATTATTTAAGGAGAATAGCGCAGGTAGTTGATTGTGAGTGTTGGTTCTGCGGAGAAGCTACTGAAACAGCGGAGCAATTACTGTGCGATTGTGAGCCTTGTAGCCTCCTGATTAAGCCTCCTCCATCGCGGCTTTCTTACCCATACGGAGATTTGAGAATGAATCCTAAATCAACTTAATAAGGCTATATCAAAAGCCTTAACCTCGAAAGTTTGTAACCACGGATTATGCAAAATAGATCAAATATATCGTAGTACCTGCAAAGGTGCCCCCTCGAAGAAGTAAGTAAGTAAGGATGATTCCTGAGCTTAGATCTGCCACATAAAAAAATATGGAAGCGATTAACCAAACTCAACTTAGGGCTCCGTAGGACTTACAGCCGGTCTTTTTTGTAGCGTTTATCATTAATTTCGATCAGCCAGCCTACATAAACAACAGTCGGGTAATTGAGGAAACTATGAAATTGCATACTTGTGTTCAACAGTGGCTTGAAGCGGTATGCAATTAAGCATCATCAACGCTAAACAGGTTTAATAGGTAATTTATTTGCTTGGTTTTCTTGTTAATAGATCTAAGAGAAAGAAGCAATAAAGTAAACCCAAACCAAAACAGGAAAGCAACAAAGTTTGTTTTAGGAACGCCCTTGAAAGTACCCATTCCACAATGAAATGTCGTTAGTGAAAAGCTTAGTGAAAATTTTTGTTTTCGTGGTATGTAATGCGCAATACTCTGATTTCAGTGTTGTTTAAAAACTAACTAACTTAAAACAATACAAAACAAAGCAAAAATATATGAAATTAAGTAATAATATTTACATTATCTCCTAAGAGATTAAAGTATGCCGCTTTGGGTAAGGCAAATTCAGTCAGACTAAACCGGTGGTTTATGGTGGGTCCCTCCTTTCGTATATCTGCCCAATCTAAAGGACTTCCATCTAGTGCTAGCACTGAATACATGTACAATGTTCCATTTCTTCTAGTTTTCAACGGAATATCAATAATAAAATCCCTGAAAACACAATAAATATTTGAGACTCTTCCTTCCATTGCAACGTGGAAAACAAATAACTTACCGCTCAAATGATTGCCTATAATCAAAATTTCTTATATTCACTACTTTAGTTACTTCATTACCTACTGGATAACTGGATGTAGACGTGAATAATGCTAATTGTAACTTAGGATTTGTCCTTAGGTAAGTTTTGTAGCATGGTTCGCCGGTACATTGGACATTTGTAAAGAGTTCTGTCAGTGACCACATTAAATATCCAATATAACAAAGGAATGCACATCCTAGAATTGCGGTTAACGATGGTATTGTCATCTTAAATATTAATTTAATAAGAATTAAACAAAACTTTAATAAATTTCAGTCATTTAAAAGCTGTGGGAATGTTTAAGAAGTTTTTAATGCAAAACAAGTGATCCGGAAAAGACAAAAAGAGACAACCACGCAAAGGGGGCGCTTGAGTTGTCATTTGTGTTATGTAGAAAAAAAAACTGTTATACGGTTTCGAAGTGATATCAAAATAATTTTTAACTTAAATTAAATTTGGTTAAACTAATTAAATTGTAACAAATTGAAGAATATAAATTTAACAGAAAATTCTGATATTAGTAATCCCGAAGAATTTATCTCTCAAAAACAAAATAAACATAAAATAACCGCCAAAAATTCCTGCAATTTATTGCACCATCTAAATCCACTTTAAAAACCAAAACAATCTTCTCGTAACCTCAATTTTTTTTTCATGGGAATGACATATCGAAATTTAGTATTAAAAAGAAGTTTTGTTGTCATTTATTTCCTGGTTTAAATTTTCTTGATTTTATAGTGAAAAATACTTCAAAATGGACGAGGAATGGTGTCGCCAAAAATTAGCAAATCTTAAAATTGAAGAAAATCGCTTAGACACTCTTAAAGAAATACGAAATCATCTGGAAGATGTTCCGACCGTTGGTGCTTGGGAATCATCAAATTTCTTAACATCTTCAGCAATATTTGAATGTATCGGAGAAAATACAGAAAGGTATTAATAAATCCAATAACTACATCCGTAATAAAAATCGTAATTTTACAGTGAACAATCAAAAATAGCTCAAGAAATCCTTACAATATGCATGTCATCACTAAATCTGGACAGTTCAGATTCATCACAGCTACTGGAACATTCCCTACGTAGTAACAACACAAAAGTTCGAGCAATAACATTAAATGAAATTTTACGACTCCTGCGAAAGAATCCTACAACACATATCCTTAGTAATGACTTGATACTATCAGTAATTTCATGTCTAGATTGTCTTGAAACGGACGTTGGAGCTGTAGCTGTTGATATTTTGTCTATAGTCTTGGTCGACACGTATGACAACCCGAATATCCAGTCTAACTTCTTACAAAGACTAAATGGACGCGATATAGTCCGCTGTCGAGTATATGAAGTAAGTGTAAATCTAGCAAAAACTTCATCTGGAATGTTGGTTAAAGTGCAGCCGATTTTGGATAGATTACTGGCAGAATTGGATGGTGATGATGTTCTGTTCTTGTCAAATTTATTAGAGCTGCTTGTGATGCTGGCTGAACAGAATCATGGCTTGGTGTATCTAGAACATAAGGCCATTTTTGAGAAGATAAGCCACAGAGTGGAGCATATTGATCAGAATCCGATAGATCAATTTTTGGTGCCAGGATTTATGAAATTTTTTGGGAAGATTGCTTATAATCAGCCGCAAAAGATTATTGGTGGATATCCATTGATGGTTCAGAATTTATTTGATTGTTTGCTGTCTGGGGATGTTACAATGCTACCGATTGCGTTTGATACTTTAGGTGAGTGTGAAAATTTAACTTGATTACCAAAATTGGTCGTTTATTAGCATACTGAATGGTTGATAAGACTTCGGTGCCAGCGGGTGCAGCAGCGTTGAACAAGACGGCTAACAGCAGAAAATGAAGGACTAAGCGCAGACAGGACGAAGTGGCGTGCGTGATAGCGGCGATGATCCGCATAGAGATATTGGCGAGAGAAGGTATGCGTCTCTATGATCCAGAATATGTTAGAGAGAGCCAAATACCGTGAGGCGTCAGATGACGTACTGCGAGTGCGTAACAAAATTGCAATGGAAGTAGGACGAGGTTTTTAAAGGTCGAGTGAACCCACAAACTTATCCCAAAACGTGAAGAGATGAGTAAATGAGTTACGGAGTGTGAGGTATTGAGTTACGACCTCACGCACTTCTTGAGTGGACATGGAGGATATATGAAATATCTTCATCGTTTTGAGCACGATGACTCAGCTGTTCGCGGCACCGGCAGATATCCAGGATAACTCAAAACACGATGAGATTCGGTGACTTTAGGGAGGAAATAGAGGCAATGGCCGTGACGCCACTAACACCGAAAAATATCCCAGGATACATGTTGAGGTACGAGGATGGGTGCAGGAAAGTGGAAGGAACCTGAGGGAAAGCAACACCGGGAGTATTAGCAGCTAGATGAAAGGTGATCCATCAATGGGCGGCTATGCTAAAAAAAGTCAGTAACGGGATAGGGTGTTTTTATTGGGTTTTCCAAAGCTACCACAGGGGTAGACTATTATGGTACACTGATTGCTCCAAGCCGGAGACAGGTGTACTTCCGGGAGCTTTGGCGAAAGCTCCAGGTTTAGTAGATCGTTGAGTTTGGACACCCTAGCAAATCTCCTATTAGCAGAAGTGTACGCTATAATAGAATGATTTATGAAAACTTCGGAAATACCTACGCTAATAAGCTAAGTTGGTTTATTCAACTTAATCCCCGGAAAATCGAAGGGCGGAGTACCTCATTCGCCAGCTCTGCTTTGAAGAGGAAGAGTCTTCCCTTCACATTCTCTGTCACTGCCGCGAAGAATAGGATATCGATGCTCGGCACGACCTTGCTTGTGTCCTTATTATGTCCGATTCTGAACTAAACACCCATACCATTCTTTTTCTATTAACAGGCAACCTAGCGCATTCATCACAAGGGAAAATTCTACTAGAAACGAACTACAGCAATCGACTAAAACAAACCTTCGAGACTTTTAGAAACTACCTAAGAAATCTCCCAACAGATCTTAAGAATCGAGCATTTAACGCTCTAGAATTGATCTTCAAAACTGAAGGAGAAGTTACCAATAATATCAGGTAAAGTTAAACCCTTGAACTTGAATCTCCCACTCATTTCTCCTCGATTTCCAGCGCCATAACAAAATCCTGGTGTCAGCACTTAACTGGATCAACAGATTTTTACTTTCTATTTGAATTCTGTCGGAATCCATTTCCCGATATTAAAGTCTCCTGCTTCTCGTTCATAAAAACCCTTTGCCAATACAATTGGGGTGTGATAGCCCTCAGGGACACCGCAGGATTTGTTGAGTACCTTCTGGATCGTCGTGTAGAATTCGATAAGGATGCAAGATTTGTTAAGTTTCAGATCATAATAATCTTGTCCGAGACGGTTTCGGTGTTTGATGTTCAGACTATGCTGCAGCTTAAGAAGTATGTCGAGGATGGAGTTTTCTTTGTGGAAGGAATTGTTGAGGTTGCGGTTGAGGGTAGTTAAGTAATTTCGTTAATTTGTACTTTTGGGAATAAAAACAAATAATTTTTTTTTTGAATAAGATTGTGTTTGTTTATACTTGGAGCTGTTTCAAAAAACAATTTAAATTGATAACCTTTATCTGTGGAGATTAAGGTTTGATTCGAAATCTTATCTTTTAAGATATTGGTAGAAAATATCTCATTAGAATTTGCACAATTAGGAAAATTTTGAAAGTTAGTTTTAAATAAAAATTTAAAAAAAATGGATATTATTAGCCTAATGAGTCCGCTGGCGGTACTAGCGGCAGCTTTTACTTGTTACGTTTTTGTGTATCACAGAACAAATAAAAGAAAGTGCGGATTTTATACAAACCCTGGTAAATATCATTTGAAGCTACAAAACTCTTATCTCACATATTTCAATTACAAATCTAAATTCAAGATTGGAATTTCTTCCTTAAAAAATGGTGGGCAGTGCGCCAATTAGAAGAACGCAAGAAAAACGAAAGAAAATGTTTAGAGGGACTATCTGAAGATCCAATACCACTTAAAAATGAAGACAGCTCTGAATGGCAAATTTTCTATGCCACTGACCAAGAAGGAAATTCCATACTCATTCGTTTCGCCAGATATTGGTATAAGAATGTGGACGTGTGGCTGGTCTTGAGACTTAAAGATGGGACAGTTTGGACTTTACCTCAACATCCTGATACAAAAGTACGCAATGTTAATACTGGAAAATTCGAGGCCGAAGGATTGAAAATTGAATGTGCTCAACCTTATGCTGAATGGAGGATAACATTTAATGGACTGCTAAGAAATGGTATACGAAAGGAAGATGAAAGTTACCAAGCTGATAACTTATTTCAAGTTCAGCTGAATTTAAAGTGATTATTTTTTGTAATGTAGATTAAGAGATTACCAAAAAAACAATATTTTCAGCTGGAAGAAAACAGCAAGTGAAACATTTTTCTGGCCATTGAATTGGAGCTCATCGTTAATGGCTGATGGAATTGCTACTGAACCATGGAGAGATGGAAAATGGGCGAATGCTTTGTAAAAATTAGACAATTTCCCTTCTTTTCCATTTAAATATTTTACTTTTATAGAAATACGCCTGGTACTGGTGGTTATGATCAATTTGGCCAAATTACTGGTCAAGTAACATTTGATAACGGTAATGCAATTGAGTTAAGCCTTTCTGGAACTCGTCAGAAACGTTGGGAGTTATATTGTAGACCGGACTTACGACGATCTGCATCTGTTATTGGTGTTTGTGATGATGGTGTAATTTTTTCAGTGGGTGCAGTAAGCTATAGAGAGGATTTAACGCAGTAAGTTTTCGTTTTTGTTTTATGGAAGCGTGTTTTTTTTTGTAATTGCGACTTATAAATGTCGGGAATATTCATGATAAAAATTAAGCTGTGTAAACTATTAAAAAATCAATGACCAGCCTTTGAATCGGCGTTTGCAGTCAGGAGATTCGATTCAACTTGGTACCGATTTATTTTGAAGTAGAGAAATCTCTATAGAGCGTTCAGCTCACGTCTTTTTTTACAAGGGAGTGGTGAGAATTTTTCATCAATCGAGCTTCAAGGGGATGTCTACTTAATCGACTGTAAGCCCAACATCCAAAACAAGGCCAACATCCGCACTTGGACGATAATGTCTGATTTCTACTGACTAAACTTTTTTTCTTTCTTTTGGTGAGGCACCGGGCCCACTCACTGGGCCTATTGTACTACACCGCTATACCTCATATTTGAGAACATGAAGAGCATAGTCATCCTCCTCAAAGCAAAGCCAACAGGTGAAGTCCTCCGCCCTTCGTATACCCCATAAAGGAGTATCCACACATATCAGGGCCGTGGCCGGGACGTCACAGGGCCGTGTTCTGTCATGTGTGAACGATCCCGTGCCCGGATACGGACATGTGTGAACGAGTATCCACACATGTTAGTGTTCCGTCAGGGGTTTAAAAAATATTGGTGTGTACATTTTATATGAACTTGTTCACACATGTCGGTGTCCGGGCCGGAGCAAAAATCTAACGTCCCTGATGTGTGTGGATACTCCTTAAGTGGTAAGTCATGGCACAGTGTAATCAAGCCAACAAGTGCCCGGATCCTTTCTATTGCGCCCCAGAAATTTCTTGGCCGCGTTAGAAGACGGCCCAGGCTCGGACCTCCAGCGTTCGGTGTCACTTTGGCAGGCTCAAACTAATTTTGGCTTGAGCTTATCGCCCTGATTGTCACTGCCTATCAGAGAAGACAAAGTCCCGTATGTGCTACTTAAATTTGCATCAGTGAGTATATGCCAGTATAGCGCACACCTCTGCTGGAGACAGACATTTAACAGATCTACGAGTTCATCTACAACAGGGTACCACAGAAGGGGAAATAAGACTCCTCCCTTTGGACATTTTTTGCTATAGTGCCCTCCAGAGACTCCTTAAGATGACAGACTATTAGTTAAATTCACTAACCCTTTTCCATAACGTTTGAGTTCAAACCGGAACAAACCGTTAATGCATTAATCAGCTTGGCGTCAGCAATAGAGTCCCTCCACGAGGTACTTTGACAAATCTTTTGCTATAACCTGAAAAAGTGAATTAATAATGCAACCAATTATAATAAAAATAGTTTAATTTTACTTTTTGTATATATTTTAATCTAATCAGTAGTTGGAAATAATATTTTATTTTTATTTTTTATTGTTGATCGTATTAAATTTTTTGCTTTTTCTGGTATTACACACAGTGGTACAGGTAGACGTTTCCTTTAAAAATATATATGGGGGTAACTGCTTTTTATTTGTATTTATAAATAAAAAACCATTTGTACTTACTCAGTTTTAATATTGTCTTGCACATTTCTTAAAACTTTTGCACGCTTCTTGTTTTTTGTTATTTCTAATAGAGAAGCAGTAGGTGAACCTAATATTTTTACATCACCTAGTTTTGATAACTTTGAAGCTTCCCTGTTTTTTTTTAATTTGTTAATTAATATTAATATTCTGTTTTAAACACAATGTATTGCAAAAAACTTAAACACTTTATTCAATTACCAAAATACAATAACACTAAGCAATAAAATTTCATAAATGAACAACCAAAAAAGGCAATCAATTCAAAACTAAGCAAAATTTTACCTTTTTTGCTTCTTAATCTTCTTAGGTTTACTTTTAAACCTGAATTAAATTACTTATATATATTTTGGCTAGATACAAAAAAAAATTGTTTTCTTACATTTTTTCATATTTCCCTATTTTTTTTTCTTGTAAGTCTTCAAGCTCTACAACTTCTAAATATTCAGTATCTGATTCATCATCATCTACTGACAATGAAATATTAGATACCTTCGATGCTGCAAGAAATTCTTCAAAATCTTGTGGCCCAGCAGCATTTCGTTGTACAGCTCCAGCTGTAGCGAGAAATGTTTAAATTAGTACATAAAAAAATTATAGTATAAAATACCACCTTTACGTGGACCTTTATAAGGCCTTTTACGAGGAAGGTTATTATGCGTAGATGAAACAATTCCAGATGTAATAACTACACATTCTGATTCTGTTGATTTTTGACTCGACACTCTACCGTTTGCTGCAGGATTTGTTGGCTCATGCATGATTGCATCTCCCACATCCATATTTAACATAGGTTGCTTCTTATTATCTTTTTCGTTTTCTTGTTCGTAGACATTTCCATTTTTGCAGAGTGCCCTTATAAATTTTGGTATTTTAGGAAAATCGTCGAAAATTTCAAACACATGTTTCGGTGCTAACGATTGAATAAATCCATACATATCGAATAATGATGGATGTACTGAGAAATGCACTTGAAATAATCCAAATTTCTCAAAATTCATATTCTTTGGCTCAAAATCACATTCAATTAATCTCAATGTGATCTTTTTATGCTTTCTAAAACGCCTGAAAGAAATTTTGTAAATAAATGGAAGATTATAAATGATAAATTGGAAAAATATGATCTGAGAATTTTCGAATGGGACGTTTGGATCTTTTACTGAAGTTGAGCTGCACGGGTAATAACCTGTTTAAATATAACAGCCTTTTATGAGAAGTGGTGAGCAGTGCAAGGATTCTTACAAAAACCTGATTATGACGTACGAGGATACTAGAGGTGCGATACAAGATATTATATACTCAGGGAAGATCGGTAAAGGGGTGAAACATAATTACCCCTGTGCTGAAATTCGAGTGGTGTGGCGTGACAAGTCGTTTGAGTTGAAGAAAATGACATTTCAGTCGAATGCCAATGTTAACGGATTCCAAACGGTAAGAGAAAGGCAACGGGTCTCCACTGAAGATCGAAACTCTTCACTTTATCCAAAAAAAACTTCTTAGGTCTGCTTCATGCGTCCCCGTGTGTTTTGGCCCATAAACGGTGACTCATCTACAGAAGAAAGTCCTCGGATAACGAAAGAGAATTATTCCAGTCAATCAAAAGGGTATTTAATACCTGCCGAGATATGATGTAAAAATTACGAATATAGGAAGAACATCAACACCCACAGCATAGTCATCGAAATGACAGCAAGAAAGAACTTAATAGTTGCGAGTATTAGATTTACGCGTGCGGAGGAACGCTATCATGAATCTAATGTCCAAGCTGTAGTAGGAAAGATAGTACAGATTTATTAGAGTGGAAGATCTGCTTCTGTCAACACCAACGGTTCTCCTTCAATACTAGAGTGACAAAAGCATATTCTCACAAGCGATGGAAGAAGAATGCGAAGGGAGTTTTGTATAAAGAGAGAAGAAAATTAAAAAATAATTGAACCTAGGTGAGAGAAGTGGAAAGCCAAAGGACTATGCTGATGCGAGGAGTGGAACACCAAGCCATGAGATGGTATATGTACGCCTTACGACTAGACAAACGAGGTTGGTAACTAGAAAATTACAGAGATCAAATGCCGCACCAGCCACGAGACTTCTGTGCTAAATTATGATAGGATATCCAGGGCTTATTATGAGAAAGCTTAGCTCAAAAATCAGGAATCTCTGTGCTGCCAGTACTTTGTAAGTCATGCAGGGCTTGTGATGAAACAATGTCTAATAGTTAACTAAGTTCGAAATGTAAAAGAGGCGACATGAAAGTTTAAGAGTAGTCTGGAGAGTTCTGAAGGCGGAGCCGGTTAACCTTGCTTTGAACTGTGTTGTAGGTGCTCTGAAAGGCTGACTGCGAACGATTGTTCCACTCCACAGTCGAGTTGTTTTGAGATTGCACTTGTGTCCTGAACATCGTGGAAAGGCTTTTTGACACCAAAAGAAACTTATGTCGAACTAAAAGAGCCGGCAAAGGAACCTCAAAGGAGAAAATCAAAGGCGATACATCAGCCCAGAGCTGGAAGACTTAAAATGGGAGGAAATGTAATTAGTGGCGTTTGTGAGTCAGAAAAAACCCCGAAAATGGTAAATATTTTGAGCCGGAACAAGAGTATCTCCATCTCCGGCGTTGTTAGAATTTCTCTTTGGGGTTGCGCACACCTCCAAAACGGCCAACCCCCCCCCAAGAGGGTTTAAACGCGCTTTACACAGTTTCTCTGTAAAAAAACACTCCCCCCTTTTCGAGGATGCTGAGCACGGTGGTCTCAACATCCGGAACTGGAGACATGCTGTAAGGCACCGTCAAACTTGAGGAAATGCCCGATAGAAAGCGAAGGCTCATTTTGGGTTGTATCGCCATTGGATGGATGGGTCGAAATCGTGACCGATGAAAGGTATTCAATGACAGAAAATAAATTAAAAAATATTTACATTTCTTACCTTTCAATTTTATCAGCACCAAGAATTTCTGCTACAACTATTATATTAGCATTTTTTTGATTACGTTCAAAAATAATATCAATATTAAAATCCTCAAACGCCTTTAATAGTAAACTATCAACTGCTACTTTTAATTTATTAACTTTAACTAATGATACTAAAAAGTCCTCATATCCAAATTTGGGAATATTTAAATGTATTTGATGTCCGGGATGTTTTCTAAGAAATATAAATATTATATTATTTATTTATCAAATTGAAATTTAATTCCAGAAGGGCTTACCTATAAATTTCTTTGATTTGTGATCCTGCATTGTCTATAGTTGCTAGATTCGAAGAATGAGCTCTAACATTATCGACATATACAAAATCTATTCCCATATGCATATAAGATAGAAGAAACTGATTACTTAATAAAGTACGAGTATTTAATACTCTGCCGCAATATAAAGCGGTACGTGATTCACCTGTGAAAGTAATTTAGTTTATTAAGGATTCGGGTGTAAGGCCTGGGGTTTATTCCGCCTCGTTTAATCAACAAAAATGCTACCGCTTGACTAAATTCGAGTTTTCTAGGCACAACTTCTGGCAATCTTTCAATCCTGCTTAGCAATACAGTCATACCATGGATCTGGTAATCCCGTTATGAAGTAGCCATGCGGCAAGCAAGGCATTCTCTAGGAAGATTTGGATTTGTTATAAAAATCGGACATCGCGCGAACTTTTGGTGTTGCCTCGTAAGAACATCGTCAAAATCGTAGCTATAATTACGCGACCCAGACCAATTGAGCATCATGCAACTAGATGAAGAATTCCATACAACACCAACTGCTGTAGATTTGAAAAGAAACAGGACGGTGAGACAACCAAACACTTTCTCTGCGGCTATCCGGCTCTGGCCAACATTAGACAGTGTGTATTTGGAAACCTCTTCTTAAAGGAGTTAGGGAAGCTTCAAACTTCAAAATAGGAGATTTGATCCGCAACCTAAATATGATTGGCTTGATCTTTCCTAACTTACTGCCTTTCTGACTGCCGCGCTTATCTATCGACCAAATGATCTACTTTTTCTAAAACTAACTTACTTTCAAAATGAAAAACAAGATTCCCTGTATAACTAGAACTGGTGAACATTGTGACTTTAATCGATTGTCCATTGCGTAGCTTGACTGCAAATGGCTTGTCCGGCTTAGCCTCTCTGAAATACTTTAGTGGTATGGGCTGAAAACAATGTGAAAATGATTTAACTGATCATATAAATTTATTGTACATTTACCGGCTTCTTGAGCGCTAGCAGTCGGGAGATGTGCTTTGATGTGTAAATAACTGACTTCCAATCCAGTGGGACTGTCAAGGTTTCATCCAGGTGCGAAATGAAATGAACAAAGTTTTCCTGCATGATAAACAGAATAATTAAATTACAGTAATACCCTTAAAAGAGCCGCAGAAATTTTAGTATTTAAATGCAACCGCTGATTGGAAACTTAGGAATCGTTGAATGCAAAACTAAAAGAAACAACAGCAAACAATTTTCTAATAATACTTACACTTGTCTTCTGTACTAATCTATCAATGCAAATCGATGGACTAATCACACTTAAGATCATTCTATAATAATTAAAGATTTAAACTCCACGATTTTATTTGCCGCTAATTTGAAAACAAAACAAAATACGTTAACATATGTCACTTTTTACTAGCTACCGTTTATATGAAGCGTGTAAATATTATCAAAATATATATAAAAAAAACCCGTATTTATTTATTTTTGAAACCCAACTTTAATTTATATTGGACTAAAACAATTTTACTTAATTTAAAAAAACATATTAATATTTAAAACACAAACACAAATTTCTTTAATTTTGAAGAAAATCGCGCGGCATACATAAAAACAAAAAAATATATATATATATTTTCACCGATATAAAATTATGTGGAGGTCGCTTTGTTGAAATATTCAATTTCTAATGTCAAAATCATATGGGAACAAGTAGAAATGTTTTCGTATTGAAAATGTTTTTTTTTCACTGAGTTAACGGTTCGTTATGACGGTTATGTCCCTGGGGAATTTGAATTTGAAGATTCTTATAAGCTTATTAATAAAAGCGTCCGAGGTTTTATAGAAATGTTTTTATTATGATTACTTTAGTTTAGTAATTATGCTTTGCACTACCAGTCCGGTCATCTTGTTCAGGTCATGGTGCATGTATAGTGGTGAGCTTGGATGTAACAAGTTATGATAGCTTATCTTAAAGGATGCTCTAGCATATGGCGATGATCTTTATGTTTGAACTTCAGAATGTTGCAAGTGGCCGAATCCATCAGGAAGCATCTTTTTGATTTAATTTCGAATAGGACTGTTTAGAGCATGAATACAAAACTTAAATAATTCTTTTTAGTTTAATTTTTATAATTTTACATATTCTTTAACTGGTAATTCTAATTTCGTTCTGTCAATTTTTTTTTCTTTTGTTATCTTTTTTGTTATTTTTTTTCTCTCTTCTTGTTATTTACGCTGTCTCCCAAAATTTTTAATTAATGTACTATTATATAAGATTTTAATCTTTGTACATGTAGTCTCAAATAAATAAATAAATCCTGGAGGGGCGTCATAGTAAGCAGCATTACAAAACTAAGTAGATAAGGGTACGAGAAAGCAAATGACTAAAGATCTATAAGCTTTAAAGGTGGAGTGGAGACCATAGCGGTGAAATTATCATCTGCTCAAAACCCGCACTTAGGTATCTAGGAATGATGATTGACCGAAAGTTTAAATTTGGGGAATATGAAAAGGGAGAGTCCAAGGCAGGGTGACGGATTCTCTCGCACGGCCAGTCAACCTTAGCATGGCAGAGGAGGTGGGACGAGTCTACTAAGGACCGATGGGCCTATAAACTCATACTAAATGTGGAGAAGTGGGAACATGGCGAAATGAGTTACTACGTCACGCAGTTAATAAGTGGACATGGATGTTATAGGAAATACCTTCACCGCTTTAGGTTGAATTATTCGCCGTTCTGCCCAAAATATCTGAATACCAACCTACCATGCATTCCTAGACATAAAAGGCGCTTCTAAAATATCAGCACCGAGGTCATCCAAGTGCTCCCGGCGGAGTTTGAGATCCATAACAGAATTAGTCAGTAGATCCCCCGGATGCTGTAAACTAGAATCATCAACAGCAGGTTAGGCCACATCAGAGTTGTAAAATCGACGTGCTGTGGCACCTAAAGAAATGCCATTGTATACCAGCTTTATAACGCTTAGACGAGACCACACATGTGTTTGGCCACTTGAAACAAACTTTTACATAATGGGTATAATGTAACCACGATCACATCCTGGCCGAGAAACCTCAGTATACTTCCTTTTGTGCCTGACCATCATTCCAGAGGTCCGTGGTTCGAATCTACCCCTTAGTCTTGGCATTTATTTCATTCCTTTCTCTACTATTCCTCCGACTAGAGCTTGCTACCAGAGATATGAATTTTTGTGCCCATCAAATATCAGTGTACTTTTTTGCCCTCTAACATCTTTCTTATATATTTCAGTGTCCAATTTGGTAATATACAACTTCAAAATGGCAAAACTTATCCCATTGACTGGACTGATTTCCACATAAAAAATATTGCTGAACATCCAGATGCAGTTCCAAAAGTGGTTAGTGTTAATTTCATAGGTAGGTGACTTCTTTAATACACTTGTTACCAAAACGTCTCTAATGGTATATTTCTAGCGAATAAAAAACATTACAAAGCAGTTATTTACTTTCAAAGAGACGCAAGGATAAATTTTCTTCAAGCAGATCCTTGTGAATGGAAAATTTCTTCATTTCCAACAGAATTTGGTTTGTGTACTTAAAAAAATTGTTTTTTATATTTAGTTTAATTAAATTATTTTCTCAACAGACATAAATTTGGGAACTGGTCACGGTGTTGCTGTGCTGTGGTATCCTCAGTATTCAGGTGTAGAAAAAGTAGGACCATTACCAGAAAAGAAATTTAAGAAATTTGGAAGATTTGGGTCGTCTTCGTAAAATCTTTTTTTAATCATAAAATTATCTTCCACCACATCTCTCATCTTTAAATACTATACGCACACCCTAAACCATCTTCCCCATTTCATAATAGAAAAGGAATTTTATTTAAATGTAATAAATATCCAATTTTCATAAAAAAAAAAGATTTTATTCTCGAAAATTTCATTAAAATCTAGAAAATTAAAATGTCAGAAAAAATTTGCGATTGTGTCACTAGGATAAGGAAGTTTCTTCCATTAAAAAAAAATATTCCTTTTTTTTCGGTTGCCCCCTAGGTCAAAGAGTCAAAGAAATAAAAAAGGAAAGAATGAACCCAACCACACACAGTTGAATTCCAATTTTAGTGGCGGCGTCGCTCCCCCGTTTCTCATACCTGTTCCCGCACAATTCAGCAAAGGTACAGAGCAAAAACAAACAAAAAAAAATAGAATAATATAAAAAAATTCACAGGTAACCACCAGAGGAATAAGTGATGGTGTCACATAGCACATAGAGAAAGTAGCATGGCAATAATGGTCGTCGGTCGGTCGGTCGGTTGGTCGGTTGGTTGACTGGTGTACACCTGGAACTACCCCCGATTTTACTAGAGCAGCAAATGCCAGAGTGGCAAGCCATTCTTTCCACTACGTCCACATAACTTGCACGAGACTATAAATCAAAGATAACTTTTCCAATTTAACTAGAACAAATCTGTCGCGAATTTTCTACCATATTTTTTTTTTTTGTTATTTTATAATTTGTTTGCCTGGATTTTATCCTCGGACTTTTGTTTGTGAATTTTTATATTTTTATTTTATTTTTTATTGGGATTAAGAAGATGATAAATAATTAAAAACGGTCTTGAGGCTTGTACTATCGAGAAAAGTTTGCTACTACCTTTTACAAATGACTACGTACTACTATCATCTTGATATCGTCTATTAACTAATCAATCGAGAGTAGAGCATTTTTTTAATAGAACACATTGCCATGATAGTCCCATGTTACAGACAGGAGTAGTCGACCTATTGGTAACTGGACTTGATGAACTTCAGTTGTCTCTTTAGTAATGTTCCTTTAGATAACTTGGTCAACCAACATTTTTCCTACAAGGACCAGATGCATCAAACCTGGCAATATCTGTTTCTTCGTAAATGGTACTAGAACCATTTTGTCATAATGGACTCTAAGTCCTACTCTAGGTCACCAGCTGGTCCATGCGCCTTGATGTGGTACTACCTGTTTCAAGCTTAGGAATCACCCTTTTTACTACCAGTCTGTCATGTCATTCTGGTCCTAGTGCAATGTCTGGTAGTAAGCTTAGTTTGAAGGATAGAAGAGAATAGCATAGGTCAGAGGAGGTCTGGGGGGTGTGGGAGCAGATGACGGGAAACCTTACGCTTGAACTCTTGAATGTTATACGAGTTCGGAAAAACAGAATGTGAAAGATTGTTCCATAGTCGAATAGTTCTACATTCCTGCTGCTACATTGCTGCGCTGGCACAAAAAGTCAAAGGAGGTGCACAAGTTATCATCTCCGATGATCTGGATGGTGCGGTTTTGCACCTTTTCCAGCTACGCTAAGGCGGTTTTTGAGACGCTAGCACAGATAAATGAGTTGAACTCGAGGCCGGAGCGAATATAGGGCTTGTAGATTAGAACCCTAGCTACTGGTGAAAGCAGAAATTTGCTTCATTTGGACATTCAGTAGCTCTAGGAGTTCATCTACAATAATGGCATGGCGCCATCGAGTTATACCTTCATCATGCGGACATTCCTTTCCTCTAGTACCTTCCAGAGTTCTCGCTAAGTGAGTCACCGTTAATTTTCTAATTCTCAACATCATGTTGCTCCAATTGAAAAAAGTGTTACCTAGACTTGGTCTAAATCCTTTCCTAGAATATGAAAGGACGTTTGCGTAAGCGCAACTTTTGTGTTTTGTACTACTCTTTTCAATTTGAGGACCAGATTGTGAAAATTCGTTTCAGTGAACTTTCACTCCTGGTATGCATGGTAGAAGTAGTAAAGTGGTCTTTTCAAAAGATATGTGCTTTTACATATTTGTTGACAAGCTTCTCCATTGCTTCCTAAGATAAAAGACAAGAGTGTTATCCTCCTGGTAGATGAAGAAGGGTGTAATAAAAATTTCAATATTTTTCCGGGCTTTTACTTTCCGGAGGCTCAAAGGGTCCATGGTGGAGCAAATAATATAGGTTAGGCGTAGGCGTGCCTCCACTTCGACCTCATCGACATCAAGCGCATTAATGCGGTATATTCTCCTGCCTCCTGTTGTCACTATCGTGATCGTCCTCTGAACCCTTCCCAACTTTATGATATTATAGGTCCTGCTCAACGCTGGCCACCATACTAGCGAACCGTACGGGAGAAATTGACTTACCACGACAGTAGGTACTGGGACACTTTGGCGTGGGAAAAAAATCTGTGTACATCCACAGGATCGTCGTTGGCTTGATAGCCCTATCTCTTTTAGCAGTTTTGCCAAAAAACCAATGGCATAATTGTCGATTAGTTCGTCGTTCTCTTAAAAAGACCATGACATTGGGATGCTTGCTCGCAATTAGTAATATGTGTCATTCCAGTGCTACGTTAGGATATTTTAGTATTGCAATCGACACATGAAGGAGAACCCGATTAGCAGAGACCGCAACAATTGGGAGATCCTGTCTGTCGCACAAAACCGAGTCCGCTGGATCCAGGCGCGGATCTAGAATTTTGTTTTGGCGGGGGGGGGGGGGGTCACGGAATTAAAAGTGGCGGAAAAAAATTTCTACTCCTAAAAAAACCAAAACAAAATTAACAAAACGAACAAAACTAACCGAATTTTCTGGTAGATTAAAAACAAACGTGCCCTACGAAAACAAATGTGTTTTTGAGGAAGACGCGCCCTTTCTTGTGAGTGCAGCTAACTTCAGAGTTTTCAAATCAAAACATATAGAAAGAGTATAGATCAATCTGTTGTTGACCTTGAAGGTCATTTTTTAAGGTTGTTTTTTTAAATTTGCAAAAAAGTTGGTCGGTTTTGGGCGTTTGGGTATTTTTTGTTTTTGTTTTTTGAGTTGGGTTGAGTTGGGAGCGAGCGCTTTTGGGAAGTGCCGCTGCTGGCATATGTGCAGGGTGTGCAACTGCACAGGGCCCCGCGTGTTTGGGGCCTCGCGAGCAAAAAATTGTTTTGGCAATAAAAATCATTTCAATTCATTATTTGCATTTTTACTTCATCGAATGGGCCTCACAAATGAGTATGAGCCACACAAATCAGCATATGGGCCAAAATTCTGTCACGGGGACGGGCCTCTGCGAAGGACAATCCGCGAACGAAGCGAGCGAAAAAATTGTTTGGACTCTCTGGGGCCTCTCGCTGAATTTTTGCACAGGGCCTCTCAATTGTCTAGCCGCGCCACTGAATTTAGGGGGGGTCATGACCCCCGTGACCCCCCCCCCCACCCCTTGAATCCGCGCCTGGCTGGATCGCAACTGTTTCCGCCTTATGTCCATTAGGGTGGGACAAAAATGGCAATTTTTTTTCGAAAAAACGTGCACCCCCCCTATCTTCAAGTTCAATTCAAATGATGAATTTTGGCGGTAACCGGATAATTTTTGGTTGAAACTAACACATCGCGCACCGCAGATGAAGTTTTTGAGATTCACGATCGTGCGTTGTTCGTTGACAGCGTTTTTGACAGCTGTCATATGTCAAACCTTCAATTTGACATCAAATTCGTAATCAGCGACCTCGAAAACCCTATATACGTCACGTTCTAGGCATTTTTTATGACGAGGATGAACTGAACTATCGAATCTAGCACTAGCAGACTATCGTGAATCTCAAAAACTTCATCTGCGGTGCGCGATGTGTTAGTTTCAACCAAAAATTATCCGGTTACCGCCAAAATTCATCATTTGAATTGAACTTGAAGATAGGGGGGTGCACGTTTTTTCGAAAAAATTTTGCCATTTTTGTCCCACCCTAATGTCCATGAGAGATTAAAGGAACATAAGTAATCGACACTATTCTTGGAGCTCCATCCGATCTTCAATCAATTATTCAAGTAACGAGTTTGGCATGTGTTGTCAACCAAAAAACAGAGTCTGGCATGGGATTAGCTTGCATTATTGAAATACGTATAATGCCGCAGTCATCTGTAGTAACGGAGAGTACCGTCACCAGTGAAAATGTGTATTTGGATTAGAGGGATTTGAGAGAAGGTTGTTTATAAACATTAAAAAAAAGAGAGGGTGATTGAATTGAGATCTGCCAGAGATAGTGTATGGGTTAGACTCAACACTGTCCAATACTACCTTAATTGAAAGACCATAAAGGAAACTCTGAATTCAGTTCTGTAGAGCTGAGTAGATACTAATATCTTGGAATTTTATTAGCAAAGTAGTGCACTATACTCTCATCTTCATGGTGTTTTGGTCGCCGAAAACACAAGTCCCAGTCAGCGGATTGGAAAAATTTGGTAAACCCCAGCCAATTGCACTTTGCATAATCCCAAGCAGTTAGTTTTCTTATCTAGTTTGGTCAAGAGGGGACATTGAAATGGGCAGTTACTAAGTACGGCGTTAGATAAGTCGCAAGAAATAGGTCGAGAAGATCGGATCCTTTTATGTACGATCACCAAATTTGGAATAGAACTAAAAAATTGTTCAATTAAAAGATTAATGTAAAATCGAAGTCTCTGTGATTAAAGATTGCTCAACAAATCTCTCCATAAATTTTCAACAACAAAGTAGGTATGTGTATGTATAAGTATATTTTAAAAAAAAAATTTCAATATTTTTTTTTGTTAAGTTAAATATCGATATCATCTCATAAAAAATATCATCATCCATAACATTTACAAGCTCGTAATCACATAAGTATTAAATTCTCCAAAAAGTTCCTTTCTATCTATAGATTAATGTGAAAAAAGCTTTACGTTGTTATGTTTGTACTCCATTGGAAAAGGGACGAAATTTTTTTCCGCCCTTTTATATACGTATGCATAAAATATATATGTATGTATATAACGAAAATTTCACCACCAACCACCTCCCACTTTTTCTACCCTTAACGAGAGATAACGAACTTGTTTTATTAGGGAATATTGAATTTCCGCACAGAATTTCTTGTCGCTTCTAAAAAAAAATAAGAAAAAAAAATTTCGTCCTTTTACCACCGTGTTAGCAACAACAAAAGTGTATGTAGACAGAAAGTGCTATATGTATTTCAATAAATTGTTTATAGTGTTGCCATATTGGAGGGGAAATTTTTTTGGGGGGTATTAGTTAATAGAAATGGATTAATTGGTGTATTTTGGATATATGGGAAAATGGGTTGTTGGTGGAGGTATTAAGAGAGGTATGTTGGTCCTTGGGTTGTGTTTGGAGAGTTTTTAGGGTTTTAGTAGTAAAATATGATTAAGGTTTGTGTTTTTTTTGAAAGTGTATTTTTTTAGGTTATATTTAAGTGTTTTTTTGGTATGAATTTTAAATATTATGAGACAAAAATCCTAGGGTTTAGGAGGTACAGTTGCATCATCTTCAACCTCTTTTTTTCCAAATTTCGTGTCTATGCACAAAACCATTTTCCTGGCAACACTCTGCATCGCCTCCCCCGAAAATGGGAAAATACACACAACAGAGAAAATCTTGTCACTTATTTCTCCATTTTTGGTTTGGATGTCATCCTAAAAAGCTTTACTGAACCTTCCCACCTCCAGCATCCACCCAGCCCCAATGTAGATTCAAGATAAATTGGGGTGACTATGTACCCAAAATTCCATAAGAATAACGATAGCAAAGTATCTATTAGAGTTTATGGCATTGCCAGAGCGAAATTGATATAGTAAACAGTGGTGATACTATGGTAGCGCTATAGAGAGAGGATGAGTGGTGAGAGATAGATAGAGAGAAAGAGAGAGCTAGAATGGTTTAGGTAGAGCCATGGGGGTTGATTCTTTTATAAGTCGTGGAGTCGTGGGGATTTTTTTGGGATGGGAACAGTTTTGTGGTGAGGATAAGCTAGGGATTTGGAATTGAATTCGTTTCCACCACTTAATCATTCTTGTCATTAGATTTGATGATTATCCTCTTCTTTTCTTCTTGGGGTTTTCCTTATGTACTAGGATCAATTTGGACAGGGTAAATTGGTTCGAACTGGATGTGGACCCGGATTTTTTCTTGTATGTTTTTTTTTCTATAGTTTTTCGTCATCGTCATTATCATCATCATCGTCATCTTGTTGGCTGTGCCGAGACAAATGCTGGATAATTACTCTACATATCATTTCTAGGACGGAGTGATTTAGAACGAATTTAATTTAATTTCAAAAAGGATTAAAAATTAGATAACAACGAAATTTTCTACTCTCACTCTCTTTTCCGTCTTAAAAACTTTCTAATCAATTCTCTTCTCTACATTTCTTTCTCTATCTCTCTCTCTCGACCATTTATATCCCCACTTAAAAACCACTGGATACAATTTCTTATACACGTTGGATATGTGTTCTTTTTTTTTCGTTGGTTCGTTCTTGTATTCAATTTAAATTTGATTATCCTTTTCCCTATATGCACATCCATTTCACTTTACACAGCAGAAATTGGGGGCGATCAGTTGATTTTATTGCGATAACAAAACAACTTTGCCAGAGGGTTGGAAGCCATTTTGTAGGATGACACTCTTAGAAATTATATATAGAGAGAGTATATTTCTGTATACATACATATAATGTATGGTGTATATATGCTAGTTTATATCGTCCTTTTTTTTGGGTGGCTTGTTGTAGTACATAGAAAAGGATATATATGTATGTATGGATGTAAGTTGCGGAGGGCCTTTCCCTCTCTTGTGTGTAGTACACATGGATTTTTAGGGAAAGAATTTTGCAATTTACTAGGGTGAAATGGCACATGTATAAAGGAGGATTTATTGGGGATCGTTGTGTGTTGGAGAAGGAAAAACAACAACAATAATAACAACAACAACAAAATACAAGGAAATAGAAAGAATAAAAAAAAAGAACAAAATGTTGAAGAAAAAGAAGAAAACTTTCAAATAAAAATAGTGGAATCTGTGTTTTTTTTCTACTCTCTACTTTTGGTCTATATTGTTTGACTTTTAGTAGGATATTTTGTGTGGCATTATCATATAGGATTATGGGGTATGTTTTTTTTGTACTGTAGAGGGGGTGAGAATAATGGTCACTTTTGAGGATAATTTTTTAAAATGATTGCTAAGTATTTTTTTATAGATATTAAAAGTAAAATAAAAATAAAAAACACATTTTTTTTATGGTAAAAGTTGTAATAAATTTTCAAATTTGTATTACAAATCAATCAATTGTACAAATCATTATCGTGTGTAATTTATCTAAAAAAAAAAGTTAAATATTTCGCAGAGATAGTCTTAATGTCCTGAGAAACAGGAATCTTCACATCACTCCACATCATTCCATACTATTCTGGAGCATTCGAGAACTTTTCCAAGTTTTGAACTATAATTCACCCAAGTTTCAAACCATTTCTAATAGATGGCGCCACATTACTGCACAAATTGTCCTAATATCGAAATTTGACTTAAGAGTGTTGTCTTTTTATTAAATTTCTGTTTTTTCTGGATTTCTTCGTTTGCTAGTTGGATAACTTTTGCTTCATGGTCAGTATATGTTAGGCTGGCATTTTCCAGGTTCGCCTTTGCCGGCCACGGTAGCCTAGGGTTAAAGCGCCCGACAACCATCCCAGAGGTCCGTGGTTTGATTCCACTCTGCTGCACGTTGCTTCGCTTTTAAAATTTTCTGACTCAAATAATTTCAATCAAATTTTCTTGTATTCTGTTTCTACAAAAAAAAAATTTAGGCGTTCTCCTGCCATCGCATCGTTCACGGACATTTCTATCATTCTACCTCGGATATCGTCAGCTAACATGATCGGAACTGCCAGATCGTTTTGGCTAGCGTAGCTTCAACACATCACTATACATTGTGATCAACAGTAGAAGGCCCAAAACGGATCCCCGCGGAACTCCGTCCCATATGCATTCGGCACACGGTCCAATTCACAATGTAGCGAGTGCTACCTAAAAAGTAATTGATTTCATGATCACTAGGCACTTTGGAATAATCTAGTTTGACCAACGCCTTGACTATTTTGCTCCATCTTGACGAGTGATCAACACGATGCAATGGATTTTACTGTATGGAAAGAGCATCCATTTTACATGCTGCGCTCGCGGGGTCCAAGTTTTTGTTCTACATTATCTTTGGAAGTGCTAAGATGTGGTCTTTGACATTCTATTTATTGGTTCGGAACGGAGCTGACTATTGGAGCATTGATGTATGTAGATGGTCTTTGACGATCGGACCCTGATGAAACGTACTCCAGGCTGTTTTTATACGCTTTATATTAGCTTCACCTGTATCTTGTATCTTGTATGTAAACAAATCTTGCAACTAGATTTTGACCCACTTCCATATAACCGATCAACTTAAAATTTTGCACATATGTATAGTTCGCGTGACAATGCAATCTGACCATTTTATAAAAAAATCAAGAAGGCGGTTCCAAGATGGCGGCCGAATTTTGCAATCGTGCTCCCCGACCCCCGACATGGGTATCAAATGAACGGGTATGACAAGTAGAGTACAATTAGCGTCATTCCAAATTCAAAACACAAAATGGCGGACTACCTTTTCTTTACAACCCACTCGGTATGGGTATCAAATGAAAGAACATGTCAAGTAGAATGCTATGCGGCGTGGCGTCATTCCAAATTCAAAATGACGGTCAACATAAAATGGCGGATTAGCTTTTTCTTTACAATGCCCTCGGTGTGGGTTTCAAATGAAAGGATATGATAAGTAGAATACTATTAGCTGTGTGGCGTCATTCATAATGGCGGTCAAAACAAAATGGCGGATTACATTTTTCTTTACAACGCCCTCGGTATGGTATCAAATGAAAGGGTGTGACAATAGCATACTATTAGCTATGTGGCGTCATTCCAAATTCAAAATGGCGGCCAATACAAAATGGCGGTTTAAATTTTTCTTTACAACCAATTAGGTATGGGTATGAGGTGAAAGGGTGTGACAATTAGAATACTATTAGCTGGTGACGACATTCCGAATTCAAAATGGCGGCCAACACAAAATGGCAGTTTACCTTTTTCTTTACAACACCGGTATGGGTATCAAATGAAAGTGTATGACGAATATAGTACAGTAAGCTGTGTGACTTCATTTTAAATCTAATATGGCGGTCACTAAAAAAATGGCGGAAGAGATATAATAGACTAAAAATATAGTTTAAAAAAACTAAAAAATACCCTTTTATTTTAAAATGAACTAAAAATTAAAAAATAATTTTGCATGTAAAGTTTTTATTGCTAAAGCCAGTATATGGAAACAACCTACCTTTCGAGCAATAAGAATATAGGTTGAGTCCCACGCTGTTTTACATTTCGAAAGGCAGGTTGTTTCCATATACTGGCTGGAGCAATAAAAACTTTACATTCAAAATTATTTTTTAATTTTTAGTTCATTTTAAAATAAAAGCGTATTTTTTAGTTTTTTTAAACTATATTTTTTTATTTCTTGTGCAGTCCACAACTCGGCCAGTGAGGTGTTGGGCGTAGTAGGTTAGTACTGGTTAGTTTGATTACCGAACACTGCTTCCTATATTACCATCTATGGAGGATTTGAAGTGCAGAGGAGGATAAAACTTGTAGGTTTTTCCTTGAGGAGACTGTTTTTTGTCAATGTACCGCGATTCGAATAGGAAGGGTCTCGTTCTTTAATGGGACCAGTCTGGGATGATCTGAACCACATACCATTATGTCAAATGCTGAACGTGTTCAAACGGTCTAGTCTGCGAACTTGAGGTATTGAGGTTACAGGACTTTTGGATTTGATAATTCATTTGAAGAAGAAGAACTAAACATATGAAGAATAATATAATGGACATGAATAGGGCACGCACATTGCGACAAGATAATAGTGCAGTAACAAAAGGAGCATTTGAATGGAATACGTATAAGAAAGGAGAGTTCTTGTGTTACCATATCAAAAATTATGACAAAATATGGACTAAAACCCCAAGAATAACTCAAAACAGAGTTCAATGTAGAAGCTCTGTGGAAATACTATGCTTTCCGCAAAGGGGGGTTAAGAAGGATAATAATGACACTATATGTGGTTATCATTTAATTTTATTTCAACTTTTCCTTCAAACGTTGCTACGTAGACGTCAATAACAAATGCCTTTACAATGTTACAAATCAACCAATTCACTTTCTTTTAAGGACAACTGATTACACTAATGTACAAGCTTCCTCACACAAAAGAGACTGATCCGAAAATTAACTAGGCGCTAGCAAACATGAGTAAATATTGATAACATCCAAAAAAAAAAACAGATCTTGGAGCTCGAATCCTCAGTCAAGTAATTTTCATAATAAATAATGGTTTATCAACAAAATTAATCACTCACGATTCTATAATTTATTTAACCCTAACAAGACTCCCAATAAGACGAACTCGGGGCCGGTCTTTACCAAAAGACTTTGCCACAGATAAAAACCCCGAAGAAAATTAGTTCAGCTCCATTAGGATCAAATAAGACAACACAAAAAAAATACTGAAGATCGATCAGACGACTCAAGACTATTTATGAATTAAGAAGAGGAGAATGAAAAAGAAAAGTAGGAAGCTTGCGTCCAGATAAGTGCAATCATAGACAACTAGACGCGTTTCCTTCATGGGAGCAGTTGGAGCAGATCTTGCTGTGCTGTTATCGGGAGCTTGAAGGTGCCCCCCAATCGTCAACTAGATAACCCCGAATGTGCATCGTCTTCACTTGGATCTTCTTCACCCACGTCTTAGCTTCTGTGTTTGGTAGAGATTTTCTATATGGAATTGAGGGACATGCCTTATCGCATATCAACAATGTTCGACGACTAATTTTCTTGACAAATTGTTTTTTTATTGGGGCCCAGATTTATGAGCGGAAAATCTGTTAATGATGCGCAGATACAAAGTCAGCGCGCGGATCGGGAATCTATCAGGCCCTTTCGGATGGAGATCTGTCATCTGACCCGCGATGATGCCAATGAATAATTCGGATCATCTACAGCGGTGACCCGACGATCTTAATTGGTTGTTTTCAGTTTACTCGTTATACCAAGAATAGTTTGGTCTTCTTGGTATCACTACTTGTCCTCCATCCCTACTCCGCGGGGGTGCAGTTAGACAAATGCAAGAGATGGATGCAGTTTAAGGCCGTTAACCCTTTCAATCGTTCGGCTTAATCTCGTTAACTGTTTCCGTGTGAAGGACCACGACTTTATGGGGGTTTTTTTTAATGTCCGGAATTGTTTCAGCGAAAATCAGTGAACGGCTATTAAAATTTCGGATATTAACACTAAATTTTTCGTGAGTTTTTTTTTTTATTTTTTTATTTTGTATTTTGTCCAAACCAAGCGCAGCAATCGCCATTGGACCGCAACATAACTGCAGGCCCGAAGCAAGTCATAGCCGTAACCTTTCGTCTTTTTTTTGTTGTTTCGGTCGTTACGAAAAAATAAAATTTATATATAAAAAATATAAAAAAAAAATATATATAAACAAAAAAATTATCGAATCAAATAAAAAACGCACTTAAAATCCGCCAGCGTGTGTTAATTTATTATCTTTCACGGATGGATACCGGCCAGAAGGACAACGGCAGCCGACCAATAATAATAACAACAACAACAACAACAATATCACCGAAAAAAAACTGTGTATCGAGATCCAATTTTCAGGATTTCACGTATTCCTTTTTTCCAACCACCACCGTCAGAAATAATATAATAAAAAAAGCACACGTTCCTCCATCACACTACTAGTACTATACCTACAACGACAGGATTCAGGACATTCGTATTTTTTTGTCGTATTTTTTTTTTGCAACCATCCGTGGGGTGCGGGGTTCGAATTTCTCGATGGATTTCGCGATTTTTTCGCGCTTTTTATTACATTATTATTATTGTTATGATTGTCACATATTTTTATAGATCGAGAGGGTCGATGTGGGGGGTGTAGGGGGTGTGTGTGTGCCTTACTCGGATTTTGCCATCATTTATGACTTGTTTTTTTTGTCATGTCTCGTTGTTGCACAAACACTCGTCCCTATCACTGGAGACGAGATGCGTTTTTGGTGAAGAGGATACTACCAACAGAATAAAGAAAAAAAATGTGGATATTTATTTTTTTTTTGTACTTTTTCCTGGTGTAGTTTATTGGGGGTTTTTGTTTGTTTATTTTTTTTATTGAATTCAGATAAAGGTTGTGATTTTTTTTGGGTTGTTTTATTTATTTTTGTGTTTTTTTTTCGTACACATGAAACGGGCTTGATAGTTTTCCTCTTGGAGTTTGATTTGTTTTATACTCATACGTAGTTTATCACTAATTTGGAATCACCGAGGGAATATGGTGGATTGTAATTTTTTTTTATAAATATATATCACCGCGGCTGAATTTGGTTTTTGTACATAAGTTTTTGTAGTTGAAAATTGCAAGGACATCTCAAGGTTCTCCAGTTCGAATTGTAACTAGTAGAAACAGATTAGTGGAGTCCAAATTTTGATTTCTAAGGCTTAATATTTTCTATATTAATGGAATACAACTAGAAACGCATTTGATTCAAGCGACTCAAATATGGGTGCTCCGTCTGCTTTAACCAGAACTCGGCGAAGTATTCGTATAATACACTGTTCAAGATAGGTTCAAAAGATTTTTTAAAAAAAAAACGCAAACAGCTTCTTGAGCAGCACACATACCACGTATACATGACCGAATCAAACGATCCAGAGATTGAAGGATTGGAAGTGAATCTTCGTATTTGACAATGTCCGATCGAATAACTTAGTTTAAATGGATTCAAACGTAATCGAACATAACCTACACATTTACAACGTACAAATCTGTCAATCTTTGAATTTACGTCGTTACAACGAAATTTCGACTCAATCCAGGCCCAAATGTTGGATCGAATCGGCTCGATCCTATTTGAATACGATCTGCGTATATATGGAATTTTCTGTGTTCCAATCTGGCTTGAACCCAGCTTCAACTTCGCTTGTATACGTAGTAACAATTCCAAAAACAGTGCTTCTATCTGACATTATGTATGGGTGTCAATTTTACCCATGATATTCATTAGCATGTCGTTTGTGAAACCTGTTAAGACTTGGGTTCGAGCTCGATAATCGACTTATCTCTTTTTATGTGAAAAAAACTAAGCTTAGAGATCAACCCTCTGCACTAACAGTCCATTATATCACTCAAGGCATGGTACAAGGTATAGTAGTTAGCTTCCTTTCAGAGATAGAAGAGGATAGGATAGGTTAAGGATCTGGAGGGTGTTCAATGAGATAACGATGAACCTTACGTTTGCACAAGATGTTATACGAATTCGGAAATACTGACTCTGGAAGATTTGTCCACAGTCTAGTTTTTAGACCATGAGCCAAGCAAACTACTCTTGTATGATGGGAAAAATATTGCCGTATAGGTTTAATTTCAGTGGAACTATCGCTACCCGACTAGCGTTTAAAATGGCATGCCTCATGCAGTGTGTGCGACCCATGTGGCAAATGAGGGGATGACGATAGAGGGCTTTCCCTTAGATTCCTCATGAGTACCACACAAAGAAAAATCAGCGATATTGAAGTGAGGTATGCCATATCAGTTCCTCATAAGGACCCTATAAGGCTAATTTAATTACAAATCGGAAAGCTTTTTAAAAAGCTTTAAGCTTAAGTTTTAGTTTAATGGCCCGACAAAAGCTTTTATTGTTCTCAGATTGGCTAGGAAAATATATATTTCTGGACACATGTTTTCTTCCATACACAGGCTTGCTTCAAAAGTCGCGCAAGAGAAACTTCTTGGTCATACGGCAAAATCACGGAACTGTCAAATTGACGATGACTCATTCTTAATTTTGCCACAAAAATTATCAGAAAACAGCTGACAACAAGCAGATGCACCCAGGTGAACGATAAGAAGCGCCTTACGAAAATTTCCGAATACTGTACTTAGGCAAGCCAAAATTGAGCTGTTGTTATGCGGCATGCAGCTCTTGGGAACTCACTGTTACTCATACAAAGCTTTAGTTTTTGTTGTTGCCTTGCGTCATATTTCAGGCAATTATGTTTGTGACCATGAAAGTTGTTATTTAGCATTACTCGAAGACCAGTTCTCGTTCGTTTGCGGAGCTGAGGTTAAGCAGCATTGGTCGTGATTAGTATTCAGTTGGGGGACCGCTTGGAAAAATGACACTCCCTTTTAGAAACATAAAGCTTTCGATGTCTCTGCAGTTATAATTTACGTCCAGCCAAAATTCTCAAAATTTTCAGCCTCTTTTTTTCAACTCGCGGCGTTAGATTCCCGTTGTGGGCCCTATAAAGCAATTTACAGGGGCTCACATGAGGCTAAGTACGGCTGAACCCCCTCAAAATGCTAGTCGGGTGTGGTAATAGCAATTTAATTTTGTCAAGGCTGCTCTACATTCCTACGTTGGTTCTAGGAATCTACGAAAGCCAACAACAGTTCGCCGAAATGCATATAACGAATGAACCTTAGAATAAGAACTCGAAGCTTGTATGACGTAAAACCCTACTTCGTGAAAATGTTCTATTGAAACGTCTGCCAAAATTAGAAGCACATTCTCCACTGCAACCCCCTTAAATACACCAAAAAGCCACCCTCATCTTACCAAAAAAAAGACCCACCACAGAAAACATCATGGGTCGACTGAGAATCAAGAAGTGTTGGCAATTGTGGGTACGGGCAGCGACATAAGAGGGGGAGCATCCACTCTGATGAAGTGGCTTCCTTTTGGGAGTTTCTGTACATTAGTGACACCGAAGTGATGAACAAATAAAAAATGAGCAATTTATGTGGTCATTAATTTGCGGGAAAAGTTGTTGATGAAGAGATTTTTCCCTCCTACGATTTTCACCGTCATCATGAGTCAGTTATACTCTTACAAGTATGGCACAAATACCTCATACCACCCATCCCCATCCAACCTCCAACCACAGAAGCGATATATTGGCGCGCATATACAACAAACGGTGTAAAAAAGGGCAAGAAATTTGGCTGGCGAAGATGGCTGGGTGTGTGTGGGTGGATGGGTAGCAAGGATATCAATTTTATATATAGCAGCAACAACATCACGAATAAAGCACAGGTAATTTAGGTGACAATGTTGAAGGTAATGGCGGTATTTTGAATTTTTTCTTATTAAATTGGAGGATTTTCTTGTCTTGTTTAAAGGTGAATTTGATTTATAGGAAATTTATTAGATGAATTTTATTTTCATATTTAATAGTGATTTATGGTGTCATGTTAAATGGGATAAATGAATATATTAAAATGTAAAGTAGCTCGAGATGAATAATTTTTAAATATAAAATTGCATATTTATTTCGGTGATGGTTGGAGGAGGAGGGGTTGCTGGTTTTCTTAAGAGTGGAGGTAATGATGTTATTAATATTGTTAGTTAGTTTTTTGGGAATGTTGTTTAGATTTTGAGTGACTTGTAGCTTAAGTGTTGATGAAAATATTAAAGTTTATTAAAATTTGGCATTTTAAAGTGACATAAAGTAAAACAACTCTGTATAAAGGCAGCAGGATCTTTTGATCGGCTTGGGCTGTAACGCCATCTGCTTGACAAATCTGAAACTTTCATTCGACTTCGTAAAGTTTTAGTCACTAAAAGCTTTTAGCCTATGATCAAACCAATATTAAAAAGTTTTATGAGTTTTAAAGCTTTCACCAAAATGCAATGAGCTTTTGTGACGTCATCGAAAATTTGAAATTCAAATGCATGATCTCTATAATTCTTAAACCATATGTGGTAAGAAAGCGATAAACATATAAACGGATGTTAAATGGGTTGCTCTATTTATGAGATGTTGCTGAATTGTTTCATTTAGTGTTTTTTTTTAAAAATAGATTTTGTTCGGGCAAAGTAAAAAAAATCCTCAGGACACTTTTCCGTTGTAGTCCAGAGGCTTCAGTCAAGTAAATTGCGGTAAAGTAATTTACCATCACCATGACTATTCAAATTTTTCTATTACATACCCACCTAACAAAAATGCAGTTGTTATTTTTCAACTCCAAAAAAAATCATCATTCTTCCTTTTTTTCCCATCTAATGCAGCCATATTATATAATTCCACAAGAACCAGAAATAACATTTTAACATGAAAAATTCAAACTTATTAAAACTTTATTGTGAGTATCCACCTTTTACCTGGTACTGTTATCACAATCACTTCACAGCGCACATATACTAGACACAAAAAAAAAATTTTAGTTTTATTTTGATTTATCAAAAAATAAATATATGTATGTGAGAAAAAGTTATAATAAATGAAAAACTGCAAGGGAAACACCACGAAAAAAAAGACAAAAATATTTGAAATTTATGAAACACAACAAATTGCAGCCATGCATGCCACCCCCACACTTCAACCGCAACTTTTTGCATGCTGCGGCCTGAGTGTGCATTTATGGGTGCATGTAACGATATTTACCTTCAGGTAGGTTGTAAAATTGCAGGTAAACACCATTTGAGAAGATAAGTGGGCGGCAGTTTTGTGTATAGCAGAAGATGCAATTTTACATTGTATAAGAATAAAATAATAATGTTCACTTAACCATAAAACTGGCGCAATATACCTTCATTTTGTGGCGTATTATATTGATTGAAGGGAATTTATTAAGGGGGGAATTTGTGGGGTAAATAAGTGAGTTTAGAATCTATTTAGTTTATTTGATGATGTTTATTATATTTATGGTTTTTCTTTATTTTCGATGACGTCACAAAAGCTCATACGTTTTGGTGAAAGCTTTAAGCTTTAAAATTGATTGGCTGGTTTGAGCATAGGAAAAAAGCTTTTAGTGACCAGAACTTTAAGAAATTGAATGAAAGCTTTAGATTCGTCAAGCAGTTGGCGCTACAGGAGTAACGATAGCCGGAGAATTCTCGTTTTGCAGCCTCTTTATCTACATATTATGTAACAGGCAGCCTGTATGACACGGATGTTTCGTGAAATTGATTGCTGGGTCGAGAAGAAGATGAGCACAGTGCTCTATACCACCAAAAATGGTGGAAGAACCATCGGGATTAGTGCCAGTGAAATTGAACTTCAACAGAGGTTTCAATCCCCAGTTTTCAATGAATGGGACGACTTACAGCTTGACAACTACTGTGACATAGTTTTATACCCAGATGGCTTCAAAACAGGGTCGAGTGTAGTCGCAGGAGTTTTCTCGCTCTCGGTAAACCCTGAGATGATGGGATAGGTCCCACCAAATCTGAATATAGTCGAATATATTGCTCGGGAGCTTGAAAGCTTGTGTCCCGGGTGCAAGGTTTGCTTTCTGTGTTCACCTTCGTCTTGTGAATGAAAGAAGGAGTTGTGGAATTTTTTTCTGATGGAGGCTGATAGAATAGGCTTTCTAGAGGAAGAATACCCTTAATACTTTTTTCTACTCTCAATATCGCAAATAACACGGCAATCAAAACCCACCAATCATCCACTAAAATTCATTTTGCAGGTATTTCTCAACCCAGTACTAAAAAAAAATATAGATAGACAACCCCCCCCCCCCCCCAAAAATCTCCCCTGCTGATAATGCCGAGTAAATTAAAAGTCACCCACCCGTTTCGGTACAAAACTCAATTATAGCAATCTGTTCAGATTTCCGAACGACCCATCAACCACAAGACTGAAGTACCACCAATAAGTGCTGCATCCCCTGCTTTTTGGCCAGTATACAACACCCCTCAGTCGGCAAAAGGGGCAACAAAATAGACTTCGGGTGCATAAATTCCCCCCGTGTTAGCCTGGATATGTATGCGCGCATATATGAACGGATGCTGCTTGATCCTGTTTTAGGGACTTGTAATGAGGGAATAATGCAACCGACACCTTTTATTCACGTAATTATTGCTCATCACTTTGTTGTCACTATTATATGATCACCCCTCGGTAAATTTGAGGTTTCGGAAATCGATTTGCCATCAGTGGAAATATAGCTTAACATTGTGTTGCCCCGTGTATGGTTTGGTTGTGGTCGTTCCGATAGAAGAAAGATGAAGAAAAAGTGGAAAAGGACTTGTCAAGGACTCCTGAGACAAATCTTTAGATATCTTCGTTTTTCTTCCCTTTTTTTATGATTATCGGGGGTTGGACGCCTTCTTACATGTTTTCTTTCCCTTCGAGGCTACTATATAGTTTTTCAAGGGCGCATACTTTATTCTGTTGCTAGTTGAATTTTGACGATGACTTATGACCCTCCAGGGATGTTGTACAAGGATCGCTTTCAAGTGATTATGACGATCTTTTATGTGTGGTTGAGGATACGTCGTATGATGGCCCAGATTGTGGCTAGAGGTGGTACCAAATTGTCGACAGATTTTTCTCGTTATTGCGTTTTTTTTGTGCTGCTGGTGTTGCTCTAAACCAAGGAAAATTGATTGTTTCTCGTGAATAATTGATTTCGTTTTCATGGTGTAATAAACATTTGGTCTATGAAATTGTGGATTATGAATTTGTGTATTAAGGAAATTTTGCCAGCAGATGTTGGTTATTGTAAGATTAATGCCTTTAAGATTTTCTAGGGGCGGTGATTTTTATTGTTATTGTTTCCATATGGAAGGGAAGAAGTAATCTTTCTTTTTCTTTTTGTGAGGTATTGGGTACAAAAGCACTGCAAACTCTTCGCTAGGTTTATTTACCACACGTCTATATTTCATAGACAGACCTCTTGAGCAGTGCGCCTAGTGTCTTTTCACTTAGATTTGACTGCTCAAGCAGGGTCTCGTTAAACAACAAGAACCTGCTCCTCGCTATCGCAGGGAACTCACAGAGAACAAGAAGAGCATCTTCCTCAAGTCAAAGACTGCAGGTGGGGTTCTGCGCCATTCCTATCCTAAAGCTGGAGACAGATTCATGCGTGCGTGCGGTGCGTTCGGGGATAGATATTATAAAAGTGCATGTATTCAAATGCGATCTGACATACAGTTGCGTGAACGGAACGCACTCAACGCAAAAGTATCTCCTCTTTCAACTTTTTCCACATTGGCACATTCGATATAGCTTCAAATGCCCAAACACAAGCACACACAACAAACACATGTATTCGTCGCATAGATTTTTTTTTATAAGTGAAAGACAAGAAAGAACGCAAGATTTCGCAACTATCTGCCAGCGAAAACTTGCCGCGTACTACGGATCGGCCGCACGCACCGCACGCAAGCATGTATCTGTTTCCAGCTTTAGGCATTTGAAAGAAGAAATCGCCTGTGACGTGTGTGCTTTGAAGAATCAAGCTATTATTCAGGAAATATTGGCTTTGATTTGGTGGTACTCGAAAACAGGTCAAGAAATTGAAGAAATAGAAGAGACTGTTTCAAGTACGAGATAAAAATTCTTTAAATAATTATAAAAATATTTTCTTTCCATTTTCTGTTAAATTATTACAAAGAAACGAAAAAACAATTCCTCTTCCCTTCATCAGCCTTCAGCACTACCACCCTTCTCTCCTCTCATCTACTCAACTACCATCACTACTTTCTCTACAACTTCTCCTCTATTTTATCTTCATTGTTACAAAAAAAATGAAAAAAAATCACCAAGAAACAAAACTCCCGACTGGGAAAGGCGAAGGTGTATTCTGCCATTGAAGATATTCTTCTGCCGTTATGGTTTTTGGTATTCCTTCTTGGACACCGCCATGAATACAAATTGTTTCGTTAAGTGGTTGTCTTCCGTCAATATTTCCACCTTTCCCCCTCCTTCCACTCAAATTCCTCCTCCCCTCCAGACTTTTCTTGAAGTTTTGCTCAACGAAAATTATTTGAGAATTGCTACAGCTTCAGGGTGGCATTTCTCTGTACAGAATGAAAACGGCTGACAAGGTACTATTTAACGAAATAGAGACTAATGGGTGGTTAGTGTTTTTGGGGGTGTTGGGGGTTGATAATATTTTTTTTTCTTGCATTTTGTACAAAATAAAATTATAGAAAATATATTTCATAAGGGAATGTTCTACACTTGTTCTGTGCTATAATATATCTCTCGAAAGCATCTCTCTCTGAACTGAAACAATTTTTGGGGTTGAAACTTTAGTGAACATAATTCACTAGGAAAAAGCTGGAAAATTCACTTCTAACAGGGTGACATACAAGTACCCAAACCACTGACATTTCGTTTTCTATAACATAGCCAACATAGTGTTGGGGAGCAGCAGTACTTGTGAGTGCTCGACACGACAGCATCCTGCCGCCTTCTCTCCCCTTTCAACTCTTAGGAGAGGCACTTGTAGTAGGTACGGGGTGGGACTCTTTGGGGGCCCAAAACTAATTTAAATTAAATCCTAGTGAATTACTGAGTCGTTTTGCTTCTGCCTTCCTGTCCCCAATGGAGCCAGCTGCCGAGGCAACCTGCATGATGCCATCAGGTTGTCTGCCTTCAGGGTAGAAAGAGATTTCCGGTTGGCTTCCACCCAGAGCGCTCCCAAGTACACATACATATATAGAACAGTGGCAGTACAATTTTATGCAAAAGCCCGATGGAACTTTGTATGCTTGTATCCTTAAATCCCGTCGAGCATTTTCTAGAAGAGGATGTGAGGTGAAGTTTTTATGTTGTTTAATAATTTCCTTTTTTTTCGTGTTCTTGTTCACCGTTGTCGTCGTCGACGTCGTTTCGAAACTTCTTAACATTTATTTGCACGTGCATAGGGAGAGGAATGTAATGCTGCTGCACCTAAGGAGAGAAGCAGTGAACTTTTTTTTTAATGAGTTGAAATTTTGTATTTTATGATCTGTTCTTGTGCTTGTTTTTTTTTTGTAATGTTATTAATTATTACATAAAAAATATTAAAAATTCTAAAGTAACTTTTTTTCTTAGATTAAACGAGCAAAAAGAGAGATAGGTGAAAACATTTTCGCAAGAGTATCGCAGATATTCGAGAAAAACTCCAAACTTCACAAAGTTATAGCAAAAGGCGCGTCGGGAGATCTCAGTTCAATTAAAAAAGCGACGATGGATCCTTCACATAGACTAGGAAAGAAACCTTGACAATATTACATCAAGCACACTTTCCAGTCACAACCATTCAATCAAATGAGAACGCGCAGCTTTTGCTTGGCAGTTAACAGTTCCACTTTCTAAAGTGACCAAAGTAAGAAGGCTGGGACCTACTCACTATCTCTCACTATGCAAAATATTCACGGATTTATTTGCACATGCTTACATCCCATCTGTCGAAAGAATGTCAATATCACATTTATACCGAAGCCAGAACGCTCCGATTACCCCTTGGCTAAATCTTTCCTGCCGATAAATCTTTATCTTCTGCACCACTGTCTACTTCGGTGATGCCTTGTTGTAGATAAATTTACGGAGCTACTTAATGCCCAAAAGTTTTGCACCCAATCTTACGCAGACGATGTTGTCATCGTTGTAACAGCTGCCATCTGCTTGACGAATCTAAAGCTTTTATTCAACTTCTCAAAGCTCTGGTAACTAAAAGCTTTTACCCTATGCTCAAATCATCCATTCAATTTTAAAGCTTTCAGCAAAATGTAATGAGCTTTTGTGACGTCATTGAAAATTTGTATCTAAAATGCTTGATCTCTATAATTCTAAACCCAAACGTGGTAAGGAACCGGTAAACATATGAACGGATGTTAAACTAAGCGATCTATTTATGAAGTGATGCAAGATTGTTTTGTTCGAAAATTTTGTTCAGGCAAAGTAACAAAAAAATTCTATCAACACACTTTCCGTTGTTTCTCATCGTCATTAGTCTCTAGAACCTGATTGAACCGCTGCCTGAACCACTTTTGGTTAGTAGTGGTTCCCAGAACGCTTCTTTTACAGCCTTAACGCATCATGTCCTGTTTTTTATGTTATCATCTACCGCAGAGTGATCTGAGCCTACGTTTGCTTCACGATACGTCCTAACATCAATTATCGATGTACACATACTGTGCTTTCCAAAGCTTGGGTAGAGCCCGCACCATAAAAGAAGGGAAATTACCACGCATGTGAAATTGTGACTGAGAATACAAATGAGCCGGTTATATCCGTGTTTTTAAACAAACAGAGTAACGGTAGTCGCTTATGGAGACTTGAGATACTCACGGAAACTCCCTTCTTTTTTGATGCGGCCTCTAGCATTTTTTAAGCTTTTACTTACGATAAATATTATCTTAGGGTGTGTTCTTTTTCTCTTGTTATTTATCAACCAAATTTATTCTTTCCTTTCTAGCAATGAAAAAAAATACTTAAAAATTGTTTTAACCTCTTTAAAACACATGAAATTACATTCCCATTAAAATGATCATGAAACCACGCAGTAATCCTTGAACAGTCACACAAAAATAAAATCACAAAATTACACATTTAAACGTTGATTTTCTTTATAAACCCAAGCATTTATCATTTTCCACCCCCCAAAAAAAAACATATTCCATTTTATATTTATTACAAAAATATTACGCAATAAATGAACACAAAAAAATTGTACCCTTCTAAAATCTCCGAAAAAAAAATAAAATATAAATATAAATAAAATGAAACGCAACAAAATATGAATAATCCCTTCGAAACACAAATCCCAATTTAATAAAATCGCTCCTAAAATCCTTTTTTGAGCCCTTATATCAAATGTCTCTCTCCTTTTTGGCTGGTGCGGTTCATGATTTGAGGAAAATACAAAAGGAAAAAAAAAGTAAAAGTGTGTATGTATAACACAAAATTCGTAGATTTTCCATAAAAATAAATTGCATCAATTTACAAATTTGCAACCATAGCAAAAAGGCCTATAAACACCAAAGAGTCCTCATAAAAGGTTTCACCCCCCATGAACCGGAGGGCCACAATCCGAGTGGAGTAGCAACAACAACAACAAAAGTAACCAAAAAAAAAATCTAAAAAAAAAGAATACAAAAAACGAAAAGCAACAACAACAAACTGAAACAAACCAATAAAACGAAAATTCACCCCTGCGAATAAAATTGTAGAGAAAAGTGGCAAAGATCAGCACAAAAATCGACATTTCAATAAACCATAAACATAACTCGGGCAAAAGTAGTAGAAGAGGGCATACACCGTCACCATTACTACTGGGGCGTCACCACCGCCACACCACACTCCCGCAGAACAGCAGCAGAATTGACATTCAAATAAAAAAAAAGAAAAAAAAAAGAAAAAAGAAAAAGAAAAAGCACCGGAAAAATACAAAACAAATGAAATAGAAACCCCCAAAAGCCATGTTTCGATTTATATGTAAATTCTGTCACTTACCTCCTAAAACTTTAGTCCTGGCCAGGAGCCGCATATCCCACAGCCAAACTGGGTGACGACTGAAGGACCTTCGCCATATAATATGGCGAAATGATCGGATTCGGAGAGCATTGAGTATGGTCTGAAAACTGAAAAAGGGCATCCGGGCAAGAAATACATACCCCCCGACCCCCCACCGCCGTCGGTCGTCGTTTCATTCTTGTGTGGTGACCAATCAAGTGGACAATCGAATTAAAATTGGAAAACGGATCCAGGTTTTTGATGGCAGTGCACTTGGCATGAGATCGGGACTCCATGGCCAGAAGCAACGCTCCACCCCGACAATGATCCTACCGCTGCCACCACCCAAAAACAAACAGATACCCTTTAACCTTTCCATAAAGCTCGAATTGCTGAGGGATTTATTCAAATCGTTCAACCCTTATTTTACGGTCGAACCTTATGGTCATCGGTATTTTGAGGGTTTTATGCCAAATGAATTTTCAAACCCTTTCAAAAACGATTGCGAATGTGTTTTTTTATATCTAAACATGCAAATTACATAAAAAAGGTTACAACGTAAAACAACAAAAAGAAATCTTCTCCTCATCAAAAAAAAGTGTCCAATTACACTCAAACACACACACACACAAACACACAATATCACCGCACACACGTCCTTCAATATTTGATATCAAATAAAACCACCAAAATCTTGTCAAATATCACCACGAATCTCAATCAAGCTGCACAAGGACTTTATTTGCACAATAATAAATCCAACCCCGACACACGAGCACAGATTCCACATTGAAAGTTATCTCTCTCGAAAATTTTGAAAGGACTTCAAATGGTTTCGGATGTCACAAGGATAACGATCGCGCTATTACCACCACCACACTGTTGTACACCAACCACCCCAAGCCGGATCCTTAATTTCCAAATACACAATAGTTTTGACGATATAGACTCTATACTTACAGAGGGATGGTGATAGGATTTTGCGGGGCTAGTGTCAACAGCCTAGTCCTTGTCAAAATAGAAAAAAAAAAGATTTGTTGGAAGATGAAAGATAATAATATCGTAATGACACATTAATTACGTTGAAAGGACACCAAGGACCCACCAACTGGTGATGGTGACTGATTGTGGTGTCTTTTTGATGGTCGAGATGCATGCGTGATTAAGGGATGCTCATGTCGTGGCCTTTTGAACATAGTCAAAAAAGATCTCATCTGAATTATTTAGATTGTGAAAATATTGTGGGGTGAAAACTGATTGATTTTGATGATAATGAAATTATTTTGAGTTTAATGTTTCATAGGTTCATTTGTGGTAACAATTTATTATCAACCTTAACCCTAGGAAAAATTGTGTATACTCAAAAAATGTTTACCAGCAAAAAACACTTTAAATTCTGCCGTATCACTATCCAAATCCACGAGAAATTTTTGGTTTAGTTAGGTAAAGAGAGCGCATGCTTTTTTAAATCAACATTATAGTAATTCTATTTATTAATTACATTTTAAGAAAACTATGCTAAATGAAAAAAAACTGCACATGAGGTAATTCAGATGTTTGCTTACAACTGCTGAATAAGTTTAAACGAGAACGAGCGTTGACCAAGTTACAAAATCAAAATTGGAGCTGCATTGCGAGGGTTTTTTTGGCTCAAAACGATCATTTCTTCATAAAAAAAGTGTTTAACATGAATTAAAAGTGCAATTCAGCACATCCAACATATTTTTGTATGGAATTTCGTAAAAAAATCGAAAAATAGGATTGCAACTACAAAATCTAATATAATTGGCATGTTTAGCTCAAAAATCACAACTTTTTTGTGTTCTACTAGCATAGAAAAAGAAATACAGTAGTTGTTAACATGAAATCAGATTCAAATCAGTGAGCTGAATTGTGCTGAATTGAGCTGAATTGATCTAAATTGTTGTGTTTTAATGCATCAATAATACTGAATAGTTTATAATACCATAACCTTTGATAGAAAACCCAAAAATCATCTAAAAATTACACTTTCACTTTCTCTAACTAAGACTTTTCATCATTGATAACTTCGCATTAATACAGAAAGTTTGGAGATTTGTTGATATTGTGCATCAACTTTGACTAGGTTAATTTTACAACCTCTTCCTAGAAACGAATTCCAAAATAAAAATGTTTTCACTGTAGTTCACCGACACCACGATTTACTAAAAAAAAACCAACCGACAAATATGAAAATTTTTCATTATCCAAAAACACATGAATATTAAATATTTTTGTGATAAATCGTTAAAATACTCGAAATTCTAAAGGAATTCCAGTACAGAGTGAAATGTTTTCCCCTTTTTTTACAATCTTTGTAATCGAAATTTCGTTGCCAAACCCTAAAATTCCTTTCTTCCCTAATCCAATCATCACGCTCCTATTTTAATCATGACATCCTCATAATAAAGTTAATAAAATTTTAATTCCTCTCCTAATAAAGCCTTTCCAAAACACACACCTGAATCGGTGTATATAGCTACAAAAGCTCACCTTTATTTTTCTTATTTTTTTTTTTGGATGTAAAAAATCTCAGCGATCGTAAAAATTTTTATGAAATTGATATTAACGCCAATGACGCAACTTGCAAAAAAAAAATATAAAGAAGTGGTACAAGTCATAATTCAGGACAGAAGACGAATTTATGGCCATTTCGAGTCTTAAACGGCAGACGAGGGCCCCTCCTGCGCCCCCGGCTCGATGATTAAAATGGGATGAAGACGCGGGGATTAATAAAATAATTGAGAGATGAGCGCAGGGAGTTTTATTGAAATATTCCGTCCGTCCGTCAGTTCATAAATCAAAGCTCTAAAATAGATTTTCAATAGAGTCGGATTCCTTGGGATTCTTGGAATGGACTTAATTGACCATAAAACGTCTTCTCCTGTGTCAAGATCAAGAGCCTCCAGTCTGGTTTTCTTTGGATTAGGAGAGTAAAGTCGCACTTCGGCCGCACGATTTTTTGTCTGGAGGTGGTCTTTTGGGATATTTAAATAAAATCATGAGCCACATGGACATGGATTGTTGGTAGTGATTTATTGGCTGATTTCCTAAAAGGTGTTTTTTAATTAAGATTTGCTATGTCAAAGAACAGAATTCTTTTGGGGTGGGTTTTATGATATTTCGCAGAAGGTGATTAAACGGAAGTTGAATGAACATAACGAAAAATATGACAAGATTTTTGTGAACACCTTTAGATGAACTCAAAATGACCGTCCATCTAAGAATTTTTTAATATTCCTTAGTAAGTTATTCAAAAAGAGGTAAAACGAGGTTAACTTTATTGTAAACATCCAGGGTAGTCACACCTTCTAGATAAATTTAGAATCAATGGGCTTTATACGAATTTTTCTTTTGAAGAGTGCCAATTTCTTACAATTTTACCCATACAATTTTATTTGAGTGTAATTCAGCTCAATTCAGCGGATTATTTCAAATTCGAATCAAATTAAAAAATCACTGAATTGCTTGAACAATCTTCTTGGGTGCAATTCAGCTCAATTCAGCAGCCTTTTTCGATTGGCAATACAAGTAAAACTCACACCACAAAATCGTTTCAATATTTTTTTGACTATTAAATATTTTAAGTTACTATATATTACCGCAAAATTCTGTTCGGCTCTTCAGATTCTTCGATACTTGTGAATATAGTGAAGAAATTTAACTTTATTTTTTTTCTTTTTTTTGTTCTAATTTTTTGAAAAACTCCAATAAAAAGTTCGAACTCAACATTTTATACAAGTTACAACAACATATAGATAATCTGGAATCGGTTTAGCAGTAAAATTTTAGCGATGATATCTTATTCAGCTGTAATTCAGCGACAGAGAAATTGTACAAAATCTGAAATTAAATCTAATAAAAAATAAATTGAAGACGAATTCAAAAGATAAGCAAAATAAAGTCTAAAACAAGAACAAATATCCGATAAGGCGAACAAGATCTTTCTATCGAACATTTTTCGGTGCAATGCCTCTTGTACTTGACAAAGTTGAAGCCTTTTCGCACGAACAATGTACAAATTACATTCTTGTACATAGATTCAGAGTAATAAATCATAAAATCGTGGATACAAACATTATAATCGAAATTCAGCTCAATTCAGCGGACTTTTACGAATGTAAGCAAAAAGTCAATATCACATTTCAATCAATTCAGCGAACTTTTTAAAGTTTTTTTATGTGAAAAATTAAAATTATTAACACTCTTTGTACTATCAATTCGGTGGTTTGATATAGTGAACTCAATTTAAAGGAGTATATAAAGGGTATATATATAACCCTTATAATTTGGATCTTAATAATTTATTTAAGCTCAGTTCAGCTAAAATCAGCAGGTCATTCTAAATACAAATAAAATTAAAGAATTGCTCAATTGCTTGTACAATATTCTTATAATGCAATTCAGCTCAATTCAGCAGGTATTTTCGACAGTGGCGGACTAAGCCCGTCAGAGGCCCGGGGCGGCAAAACTGAATGAGGCCCTCAGTCTAAGAAGTTGATGCAATTTTAGAAGCCTTTTATTCAGTTTTCATTTGTTGGTAAAAGTGTGTGTGGATGTTTATTTCCCAGTAGGCATTTATTTACCCATCGATTCCGAAAGTGGTTCTAAAGCCAAGTGTCCACTATAGAGTTTTTTTGGTAGAGTGTAGAGTGTAAAGCTCTACCTGTAGTGTGTACACTACAGCGCGTCTCTACCACTCTACCACACCACCGCCCGTAGAATTGCTCTAGAAAAATTTTGAGTAGAGCTCTACAACGTGCTCTACAGACTGTACACTGCAGATGCGTTTTCTCTACTGTAGAGTCGGCCATCAACATTTGCATGTCATTTAATTTCTCAGTTATTCAGAGATGCGTGCGTACACATATTGTGTAAAAAATTTAAAGGAAATTAATAGAAAACAACAAAACAATGAAATGGGTTCTCGCCAAAAACAAGCTGCTGCCGTTTTAGAAGAGAAAAAGAAGGAAAGGAAATGTTGGGCGCGAGATTCGATTGCGAAAAGAAAATAAAACGCTGGAATGTATCGAGAATTATTGAATGAGCTCACGGAAGAAGACACATTTTCTGCGTATGTCGTATTCGAATTTCGTTGTTATTTAACAGGCCGATGTACAACAATTCGAAGCGCAGTCGAAATGCAAATAAGAATGAATACTGTAGAGAGAAAAACTCTATCAAACATGTTTGGTAGAGCGTAGAGCAAATGTAGAGCTCTACACAACACAAAAAAATTGCTTATACACTATAGAGTTTTTTAGCAGAGAAAACCTTCGCGTAGAGTGGGTGTAGAGCGCATGTGAGGGTGTATACACTTTTCTACGCGTCTCTACGCGAGAGTTTTCTCTAGCTCTATGCAAAAAGCTCTATAGTGGACACCAGGGGCCCGATTCCGCAAAGGTGAGCTTTTCGCCAGTGAACACCGAAGGAAAAACACACTGACAACCTCGGTGTTCACTTTTCTTTAAAATGCGATTCCGTAAGTGCCAGTTTTAAAGTGCCGAATGAATTTTAAAAATTCTAATTAAATAAAATCTTTTAGAACAATAAACTAAAACAACATTTTATTTTTACATACCAAACAAATCTCTCAAAAAAATTATTTTTAAAAAAAATTAAAAAACTTATTCAAAAGTAATCGCACGAAATTACAAAAACAGCTTTACTCGTCAAAATTCAAACTCACCGTAAATTCATAGCCTTTTTCTCAGTGAGAAATTTTTCACGGCGGTCACGGCAAAGGTCAAAAAACTCATTCTCACTCTTGCGGACCCGAAAATAAGCAGCGTACACTGAAATCGGTGAGCACCGTAAAACTCACCGTTGCGGAATCGGGCCCCAGGCTTAAGTTTAGAAAAACTCATCTTGCATGTTGCAACCGAGATGAAAATGGTCAAGAAGTATTGAAGAATAAGCGATGTACAGGATAACGATTCAATAAAGTCCCATTTTAATAATTACATGCTGTACTTATTTGTGTCTACGGGAACATTGTACGGGACCTCCGACTCTAAAGTACCACTTAGGTAGGCACTGACCATATTTTAAAAGCCTTGTTTAGGATTTGATCAAGGGAACTTGTAGACATTTGGAGGCCCCCAGGAACCAGAGGCCCGGGGCGGACCGCCCCTTCCGCCCCACCCTTAGTCCGCCACTGATTTTCGATTGACAATGGAAGTGAAAAGTCACTACAAATTCAATGCACTCCTTTTATGACTTTATCTTTTATCTTTATGAGAAAATAATGGATTCGTACGAGTTCGGAAACGCAGGACTACAGTCATTCTGCAGTATTCAGCTACAGACTTCCAATTGCTGAATACTCCAGATTGACTGCAGTCCTGCGTTTCCGAACTCGCACTTCATTGATGATCGGCTAATATTTCACTCTGCAGGCTTTGGGTATAGTCTGGTCAAGGTATTGGGCCTGCAGTATTCAGCTACGGCCTTCCAAATTGCTGAATACTGCAGAATGACTGCAGTCATGCGTCTTTGACCACGCCATCTATGAATTCTGTTTTTTTTGGAGGGGGTGATGACCTATCGGTTGCAATTTTTATACCATTTTGATGTGATTTTAGTTTTTTATATAACACCATTTTCTGACTGCAATAAGGTGTTGCAATTCTAGATGCACAATACTTTTCAGCCTCCACTTACAGTTGTATTTGTCTTATATTATTATTATAGGTATAATTATCTGATTCTGGTTAATAGCGAACATTTCCTTTCAACATAGATCAACTTTATAAGTGTTGACCACTCTTATGAAACGGCACTGTCACTTAAGTTAAATTAATCTATGTAAACAAGACTCCTTCTAATTTGAATTTTTCCATCAATTTCGCTTACATAAAGATTCTAGAAAATAGGTAGACACCCTAGAGCGTAACATCCATGTAATTGGACACGAAAGCCCACGCGCTAAAGAGATCTTATCACCCACTAGAGTCTTAGCACGGCATGGAAGTAATTAGTGAAAATCTTCCAACAAATTCACTTTAGATTCAGATTCCCTTGCCTGAAGCAATTAGTGATAACGCCTGCAGTGTTCTATGTCAAAAAACAGCGATGAAGGTTTTAGTTAATTTTAATTTCTAAACTCACCTTTTGCGTTGGAGAAAAAACTTATGCAATATTTTTTACTATACAATTAAATGCCTAAGAACCGTTACCTCCAAGAAGCCAAAACCTAATTAACAAATTACGGAAATATCACGACTTAAGAAAGAAAAATTCTTATAAAATACCAAAAAAAAAACCGTTGACCACTTGTTAACCGTATATGGAGATATTAACAGAAAACTTTAATTCCGCCAAAAGGTACTTCACGTGCATAAAACACCCCAGGTGTCAACTAACAACATCGCCGATTTGGTAGCTTAGTTTGCTTCTTTGTTTAAGCATAAAATTTTTAAGTTTATTCCGGATAAAGTCTTAATCAGCGGTTCTGGTAATAAGATTGCGGCCAAGCAGGAGACAGCGCAAGCGGTGCGCGCACACTGCGCCCGTGATGTTCTTAAATTGTTGACGATTTACTTTTAGGATCGGCTTCATCTCTGCTCGTCTGCTCCCTCTAGAGAGAGTCGTTTCTAGAGGATTGTGCCCAGTATGATGACGATGGTGGTTATGACATGATGATGCTGGTAATCGATGGTAATGGGATCCAATATAAAACCATCGTCCTCCGCTATTATATCAAGCAACAAGATTTTGCGCTAAGCACTCCAGCACTCTAGGGCTCTTGGCTAATGGTTTTAAATTACGTTTACAGCAAATTGTTGTTAAATGGAATTCATGTAGATGTGATCAACTATTGACCTTAAGGTGGAGCACCTCATCTTGTGACGAGTCAATATTGTGTGCTGAGGAGATTCAATATAATTATGAGAAGTTTTTTTTTGTTCCGTTTTTAATCAAGGAAGTGAAAGGAAATTATAGTTTGGTGATCCATCAAAGACTTGCTGGGATTTTACTTGGAGATGTTTTTTTAAAAACTGTTAAATGTCAGCAAATTGTTTTTTAGGTTTTATAGGAATTTGTTGAGGGCTTTAATGTGACCTATCTAACTTTTAAAAGTATAGGCATGCTCTTAACTGTATTGAAGACACCCAGACTATCCAACTTCAATTAGACAACAGAACGTTGAATCTTATTATTCGACCAACATACTTTGAATTTCTACTTTTTAAGCTCTAGAAGGGCATCAATAGCTTGTTAAACTTGTGTACAGTAAATTAAATATCCCCGACTAGCCCTTTGAGAGGTTACAGATGGGGTCCCTATAAGGCTAGCCACACAGCCTTATGTGGGCCACATGTGGAGTGTCCTAAAGGGCCCACAAGTGGGCCTTACCCCATAAGGAATGCCCCATGTGGTCCCGTGATGACTGCCCGATTTAAAAATTAAAAAAAGGCTGAAAATATTAAAATTTCGGCGCGTATTAAGGCGGCTACACACGTAACTGCATGCTTGACAAGCACGCATGTTTAATCTTTTTGCGCATTCTCGCACAACTTCTCTGCTGCCTCCACACGACACAATCATGCTTGAATAGCCGCAGTTTATCCTTAAATAATTTCGTTCGGAAAGTGACGACGCGCTCGCTCGCACTCACACTTTTGTTTTCAAGCGAGATTGGTTCAAGCATGCAGATGAAAATTCAATCAATCTTCAAGCTGGTGTTCAATCATCATGCTTGCGCAAAAGATCTCATACACACGCTCAAGCACGCTTGCACAAAAAGATTGAACATGCATGCTTGTCAAGCATGCAGTTACGTGTGTAGCCGCCTTAAGTAAGTTAATAACTGCTGCAGCGCACAGTGGGGCAAATAGCACTTTTTTTGGACAAACGACAATTCCCAAGCCTGGAGTTAATGAAACTTAAAAAAAAATTTTTAAACTATTCGTTATAAAATTGCTTTTAATTCTATCGAGCCCGAATTTTGAAATTTCAAAATTAAAGATGGCTAATCCAATATGGCGGACATAAATTTTGTAAGTAAATTAAAATTTTATCAAAAGATTCTTCAAAATTATTGAAATTAATTATTATTAATTAATTTTTGGGTTCCAAAAAAACACCCAAGTAACAATTTTTTATAATTTTCAAGAATCTTCTGCTTTTCGAACGAGAGCGTCGTTTTCCCAAGCGGTCCCCCAACTGAGTACCAATCAAAACCAATGCTGCTTGACCTCCGCAATAGAACCACTCACTGAACTAACGCGACATTGCGACTTAAGTTGGAAACAGATATTTGCGTTGCGTTAGGCCTTTCCACAGTGCTCTGGCCAGGATCTCCCAGATGTTGCGGCCTCTGCTAATAGGGTTCTCCTCTATGTTGTTCTAGGTCTTCCGACTCGACGGGTTTCTTGCTGATTCCAGTCAAGGAAGGGCCTGTTTGGTTAGCGACGAGTTTGCACTGACATATAATTACGTGGTTGCATTCCCTCGCTGTTGACTGATTATTCGCTGACCATCTTTTATAATCGAAAACGATTTGTTGGTTGAACTATATGAATTTATCAAAAGATAATAGAGTTGTTTGTAATTTTTTGGGGAACAAATTAATTATTTGCTTAAATGACGTAAAACGTAAATAGAATTGATAATCAAACGGCGTCAAAGGCTCATTATCTTTTATAACATAGGAATTCCTGGAATTGGAAATTAAAATTCTAGGAATTTTGGGCCGATGCTTTGAAAATACCTAAATATCACTAAAATTTTTACGAAGAATGAAGAATGTTCTAAAACAATTTTAATTTCTTTATTCCATAATTGGAAGGATGTTTTCACTGTAAATCCAGTAAATCCAAGTGTTTAGCAGGTGTTTAGAAATAAAACACTCTAGAGTGTTATTTCAAAACGATAAAGTATTTAATGGTGGGAAGTGTTTACTTTTAAAACAGAAGAAACGATTAATGCACAAAATCTAAATTCTAAAGTGTTTGATTCTTAAACACTTAAAGCATTTAACAGAAATTAAACGCGTAAGGTTTTTATCAAAAAATTCTAACCTAAGCACAAGTGTTTAAAAGTAAAACACTTATTCGCCAATTAAACACTTGGGAAGGTAAACACATAGTTATGATAAAACACTTATGGAAAACTAAACTCCCTAGCGTTTTATTTTTAAACGGTAAAGTGTTTAGGAGTGGGAAGTGTGTCTCTAAAAATGAAATACTGGGTGATCCATTTAGAGGTACTTTTTTCAGAAATAAAAAAAGGAAACCATTTAATTTTATCAGGTAATTTTTATTATCATACAAAAGAACTAGAATTTTAAGAAACAAGGAAGTTATTGCATTTTGCAACAAAGCTTTATGAAAAAACCAAAAAAAAATCACTCAATTAACAATGCTTGAAAATAAGTTTCTATAAAACTTAAATTTTTTTTTGAATTTATCACATGATTCATTTCAAAATGATACAGTCCAAATTATAGCTCAAAACATGCATTTGTTAATTAACAAATGGCCAAAATACAATAAGTTAAATATCTCGAGTTCACGTTAACAAAAATGAACTTTCTTTTTTTAAATTAAAGGTCCTAAGATTATCTACGAGATCTGATAAAAAATTTTAAATTATTTTTTCAAAATGGCTAAAAAAAATGCAATTGTTGTTATTTGAGTAATAAACAGAAGTAAAAAAAGTAACCAAAATTACATCCAAAAATTATTTTACAATTTTTATGCTTTTGTTGAGAAGTATTTTTTTAATTTGAAAATAAAACCATAAAGCTGCTTGAATATTACGAATTTAAAATTATCAGTATCAGTGCAAATCTGAGGTTTTTAAAAACCATAATTTAACCATATTTTTATTGGTTAATTTAATAAATATTAATAAAATAAAAGGGGTTTATTTCAAAACGCTTATAATGTTTTATTTTGACGTCACCCATTTGATTAACATTGTCGACACTTTTAAAACACGTTAAATGTTAATCAAATGGGTGACGTCAAAATAAAACGTTTTAAGCGTTTTGAAATCAAAAACACTTTCAAAAGCTGAGATTTGCAGTAATAAGACGAGAAAAATATGAGCGACCCATATTTCACGCAATTATGCTAATACCCGCCAAAAGGGTACGATTTAGCATATTCAGTAAAGCGCATCTCGTTCTATCACGGAAGTCAAGCAATATTGGAAGTGGTTTGTACTTGGTCGGGGGACCGCTTGGAAAAACGACACTCGGGTTGGTTTTTTTTGTTTTTTTTGTTTTTTTTTTACTTTTTGCAATGATAGTATTATGTTTTAATGTAATATTGATTAATAGTTTGATCAAAATTTTTATTATTCATAACCAAAAACACGCTACAAACGTTTACTAATTAAACACCTAAGTATTTACTAATTAAACGCCGCTAAGTGTTTAAAATTCGTCTATAACGGTTTAAACGCTTTACGTGTTTAAAAAGTAAATACTTGAGTTTACAGTGTTGGTATCTGATATATTTCTATAAATAAAATTGGCTGTAATAATATCCAAAAAAAATTACACGATTATTTCACACAGTGCTTAGCCCAAAATGAGCAATAATTCATCAAGATAAAATAAGCAAAAAAAAAAAATCATTACATCAATTTGACACACCGTCGAGCTAAGTGCTCTAATCCTTTAGATGTGTACCCAAAAAAAAAATTATCATCAAAAATCCCACACGTACGTAATCCCTACACAGCTATCACATATCCTCGATATTTTCTATCAGTCGTGTGCATCAGCAAAAATGATTCTCCTTCTTTTTTTTCTCCCCTCTTAACCATCAATAAATTCCCAGCAGAATTTAGCCCAACCATAGAAGCGTGCGCCCTTTTGAATAAAAGAAATAAATTTTACTATAATTTTTCCTTGAATAACTACAAGAATGGCGTTCATTAAAATTAATGAAATACCATAATATTAACATGTTAAGTATTGTATAAGAGCGCACAAAAAGCACAGCCTCAATGTTATCTTGAGATAACAAATTACTTCCAGAAACATATGTAAAATCTGTGCTGGTTTATGTGATGGAGGGGGGGGGGGGAATGATGGGGAATGTGTTTAGTAGATCTTCTTGCTGGGATTTCGGGGTAGAGGGAACACCCCCCAAAAAGGTGCCTTTTAACTCCTTGTAGTCATTTACATTTATGAGACTATACAAATTCAGTGGGTGATGCCATCAGGGATGTAGCGACTAATAAATCCTCGTCCTTGTAAGTGAATTCCAACGACCTTCGGCTGTTCCTTCTCTGGCGAGATGTTCTGATTGCCATGAATCCTGATGCCTGCTCCACAATTTAGAAACTCCGCGTCATTTCGATACGTAATAAATCTTCAAAGGAGAATACCACGCGCCATTCTGCCTGGCACAGAGGCAAGAAAAAATATAAACCAATTTCGTTTGGCGAATCAAGAAAAACCTCATCACAGTATGGCCCCGCACAAAAAAAGGACCAAAAAGGCAAGCATTGCAGAAACGATCTCTCTCCAGCCTAGCCTAGACCGAGGCAGGGGATGACATTCGTTCGTTCGCCCCCCCCCCCCGCGCCAACCCTAGGACGACGCTTGCTCAGGGAGGGAAGATAATATTAAATCCGAGCCAATTATCATATAAAACAAATTTTCCATTACAAATCCCTCACTTAATTTATTGACGGCGCTTATCTTGCTGGCAGTCGGAGAACGGAGACAGGAGCAGCTCCTGGGGATGAGATTGAAATAGAATTTTCTCCTTAGAGCGAGTATAGAGCCAGTGGCGGGGGGGGGGGGATCGGTGCGGGGATACTTTGGTGTTTTGGGCACGTTTACGTATACATTTGGCACTCTCTTTCTCTCTTTGTATATACATATAATATGGTGTGGTCGTTTTATTTCTCGGTTTGCTAACAATCCCCCCTCCAACCCCCTTCAACCCACTAAAAATATACCACACCAACTCTCGATGGGGCATCCACGTCCTCCAAAAAGTTTCACTCCATGGTCCCTTATACTCGGCAAACATTAAGGGATTGGCGACATTCATGTATGTAAAGCCCCAGCAAAATGACTTCGCACCAGCAACAAAAATTCATAAACTTCTGCACAAAGTTGGTAAGGCCGCAAGGGAAGCTGGTGTTCTTGTTAGTTATCTATTTCTATACGCGTCACATCTCTAAGAACTCTGGTAAGGGTTTGCCACACATATCCTTGCATGGCATACCAAAGAAGGGCACGTGCACCTACCACCAACCTACCGCCTCCCCCAAACAATATCCATACAGAGAAACAATAACAGAATATAATCTCGCAACGGGATGATTTTTGATGCATTTAAAGAGATCCCTGAACCTGAAGGGGTTTAGCTATATGTGTATATATATATGGAAGGGGACAGGACGAAGGGTCCTAAGGACACTAATCCAGCGTGTAACTTGCCCTATTCACATGCAATATGCTTTATCGCTGTTAAGCCCGACAACATAACTAATCGGATTACGGGAATTTTATTGAGTTTTCTCTTGAATTATGTTATTATATAGTTTGGGATTGGAGGTTGTTTTTTTTGGTGGGGATGATGCATAAGTGGGTGGTTGTCTTGAGGGTAGGTAGTTGTTAAGGTTAAGGGTGATTGCAATTCTTTAACACTAATTGATGAGAAGATAAGGAGCTTGTTAATCGGGATTGATATGACATGTATTTACAAATGCAGCCCGAGTACTGTTACGGATGAGGTGCAATTCATGTGATAGAAGAGAGCAAACTTCTCTAATTAAAAACTCCATTACGAATGATATTTGAAAGATTGTGCAATAAAATGCAGGATTTTAGTAAGAATCTACTTTATTCATTAATATTTGGACATTAGTACCAAAAATTGTAGTGGGGAGAAAAGATTTAGATACAATGAGCAATATTATACATATTCTTTTATACTTTAGTGTAATTTTAACCCCTAAAACCTTTATTTGTAGGTCCCAAACAAATTTATTACATATTTAGGACTTGCCTGTTCTGTTAATGATAAGAAAAGCCGTGCTGAATACTCCTTTATGCTATTCAGCGCGGGTGCTTACAAAAATATTAAAACAAATTCAAGCTCAAAAATATTTTTGGACGAATATAAAGACTTTCCAATGTTTAAGAATATTAAAAAAGGCTTATTTTAGTAATTCAAAACAAGAAATTTTATTCAATAATAATCGTTAGTCGATGCTGAACTGAGAAATGGTTTGTTGGTGACTAAAAGCGTAATTATGGGACTATATAAAAAAGTAAGGTTTTTTTTTATGTAAAAGACTAGAGCTCAGAGTTAAGCCAGTTTCTACAAAAAATTCAGCGCCATTCAGCGCTATTCAGCGCCAGTGCTTACAAACATTTTAAAACAAATTCAAGCTCAAAAATATTTTTGGGCGAATATAAAGACTTTCCAATGTTTGCTTATATTAAAAAAAGGCTCATTTTAGAAATTCAAAACCAGAAATTTTATTGAATAATCGTTAGTCGATGCTGAACTGAGAAATGGTTTGTTGGTGACTAAAATCGTAATTATGGGACTATATAAAAAAGTAAGGCTTCTTTTTATGTAAAAGAGTTTCTGTCGGTGATTTTATGATAAAGTGTAATATGCTGAATAGTAAGTTCTAGTCGTAAGGATAGGATGAGGATCAACTACTAAGTGCCAAACTCTTGCTTTAAGCTCGTGGCTTTAATGCCGACGTCTCCTATGCAATTCTAGCACGACAGAACGCTTATTTCAGTGATCGAACAGGAGACTATTTCCTCGTTAATTATGTTTAGAGGAGATGGTATGAATAGCCCAGGCAATTGCTGTTAAGAACGAAGACAAGATGGTATTAATGTTGTCTTGGTGGAAAAAATGGAAAGACAAAGGGTCATGCTGCTACGTGGAATCGAACCATGGATCTTTACGATGGTAGCCGAGATGAATTGATAATTTTCTTTTAATAGATTTTTTCTAAAAAAAATCAAGTTTGGAGAGATATGAGAAGTGAAGACACTAGAAAGAAAAAATAGAAGAAGAAGGCAGAAGAAATTTTCTTTTATTATTGTCTAGCTTCATATTTCATGCAATTATGTTGGGGACCATGAAACGTGTAATTCAGCATATTCAATAGACCAGTTCTCGTTCGATTCCGAAGGTCAAGCAGCATTGGAGATGATTAGTACTCAGTTGGGGGACCGCTGAGCAAAACGACACTCGTGTTAAAAATATAAAGCTTTCGACACCGTCGCAGTTATTACTCACATAACTCTTTTTTCCACTAAGAATCGAGGAACAATTATTTTTCTTCACGGGTCCCATTCCTTATGAGACAAGGCTTTAGGTGCCTTTTGTGGGCCCTATAGGGCAATCCACATGAGGCCCAAATAAGGCAGTCGGGCTAGCCTCATAGGGACCCTATCTGCACCCCTCAAATTCCTGGAATTTCAACCAATAGACTTTTAGAAGAGAACTTAAACTCACAACTCCAACTCACAAAAAATATAAGTTTACGTCATACTTGAAATTCTGTAAAGTTCATATAAAAAACCAAGAATTTTTGAAAGAATTCCAAGAATTATGTAGAATAAACACGTTCTTTTTCTTCTTACTAATTTTCAACGATTTTTGATGGTGTTTGTTGTCTTCAAAATTGAAAGATCTAATTATAAACTTAGCATTTAGGGTTGAATTTTTTCTTAGTCTATCACTATCGACACAATAGTCTTAGAACAATATATTATCACCAAAGTTTAATCAACAAACAAGTAAGCACATAACGTGATCAGCTTTAACCTGTAATTGGTGCACTATTATTGAATAAATTCATAAAGAAATGTAAAGATAAATAATTGATATAACAAAAAATATAAAATTCCTGGAATTTCTATATAAATTCCAGAAATTCTGTACCAGCAACGAAATATCTAATTCTGTATTAAATGTCCATCGAACCGAATGACTATATTGAATTATTTTACAGCCATAAAAAACATAATTATAATTATTAATACTTATATTTTATTGTTAATTTAGTGATACCTCTCAAAACACACCGAAAATACCCAAATTAAAGTGTTTTATATCAAAATTAATACAAAAAAAATCACTAATTTCCATTCATAACTTCAAACACCGCTATATAACGAATTAATAATTTTCTCATTCTTAGACCGAACACCCCATAAATTGGCGGCCATAAAAACACTCATTAATCTAAAGTTCTTCAACCCATCCGCGCTTAAGAACTTTGGGATGGAGTCAACACTCTTTTAATAACTCAACATTTACTTCAACAAAAAAAATAAAGAACGTTTAAAATATTTCTGCAGTAGCTTCAATGGCTATATTAAGGTTTTTGCTTTATTTTTTTTGTTATATTAAAGTTAAACTCTTTCTTTCACTCTCTTTCTCTCTCTCAAGCAAAAAAAAAACTTTTTAATCTACAACGGAAATGGCTCAAGGCTTCAAACAATTCCCATGTCGGTCGGTTCGGCTCCGGCTTCACACGCAATTTTTTAATTTTTTCTCCATTTCAATTCCTTAAGAACTGAAGTTCTCTTCCTAAAGTCTCTATATTATTCCAGTGTCGTCCCCCGTTTGTGGATCTAGAAGAAGACCGGGGGGACTTGGACATTTGTGGCATCCAAAAACAATGAAAAAACGATCTACACAAATGAGAGACTCTCAACTATACAATATTGCTAGAGATTCATCACTGCAGACCGAGACATCGTTAATATCGCATTAAAACGATTGCAAAAAGAAATTTACAAAACCCACCAAGGTGCACGCGCATCTCACCTCTAAACGTATGATAACTGCGCAGTTAGTGCAAAAAAATGCACGAAAAACACTTAAACACCTCGCGCATATGCAAATTGCACTTTTATTGTGGACGATCCATCACCAGAGTGTTTCTGTACGATATATAGTAAGAAGAAGTTCCGCTCACAGATTGTGCAGCAAGGTCTAGACTTTTTAGGTGCTGTTGATTGGTCGGTCCGGTGTCTTGCAATCGGTGGCGTCCATGATGGGTTGAGGAAGGAAGATCCGCGAGCATCTCTGCTTTGGTCAATCGGCAAAAACCCAGGCGATATGTTGTCGTGTTTAATAGTTCCTTAAAGTCCTTTTTACTTAAACATTTTATTACTATATAATGCATCCTTAACAGTATTTTCTTTTATCTTTTCATCTTTAAGAATACGCCGCTGTTAACCTTCACTTCGCCAATGCCTGAGGTTTTGACCATCCATATAAGTCATTTGCGCATGCAATCCTCGAGCTCACCTCAACAATAGCCCCGGACTCTGTTGCGTTTAGTTCTGGTCGTAAAACTACCCAAAACATCACACGAAGACGTCGTCGTCAAAACTCTTCTCTTATACAATCCGACTACCTGGATGCAGATCTAAAGATCGCGAGCTGCTGACCAAACCGAATAAGAAAACGAACGGAATTTAGTTGTTTGCGCATTCAGAATTAAGTCATTAGCGTGCGCAGAACGCTTTCAATTATTCGACACGGGAGAGAGACGGGACGACTTTAGGGGGGACTGTGGACCTTCACTGTCTTTAACTCTAACTCTTTTAAATGCGTTTTGTTATCGGCAATTCTTTTTGGGTTGATCTACTTGAATATTGATAGCTTTACCTTGCGGGTACGCCATTGTTTTATTACGAGGTGTTGGAAAGGTTTATGATAGCCAGAGGGAAGGATTTGTGTAATGGAATTTTTCGTAGTATATAGCAAATGGTGTGTGCTTTTGGGCTGAAATTGTGTATCTTTAAAAGGTGAGCCAAAGTGAATTTTTGATTGGATTGATTTGAGAAATGGTGGATTTTTATGGCTTTATTAATTTGAAAGTTTTTTGTTGTTGTTTTTAAGTATGAAGGTTTGACAGGTAAATTTATGATAAATGTTTGATGATTATACATATAGATCTGTTTAATAGAAAGAGAAAGTACAAAGACCTTGTGTAGATTTTGTAAAACAAACTCAGAGACATTTTGTCCAAATTTTTTGCCATTAAATTTTGTAAGCCCATGTAAAATTGAAATTTTTACAACCCTGGCTAAAGGCTAAGGTTGAGATAGTAATAATTAGGGCTGTTTTAGATGCGCTGAATTGAGATTTTAATTGAGTGACCTGATAGAAATTTTGCAATTTTTCGAAAAGCAAGTTTTTTTAGGTGGCTTGAAACTGGTTTATAAATCCCAGTAGATTCACAACCACATTAAGCAAGAATAGAGCTCTGATTAACTTCGTACCATTCCATCTTGAAGTAGCTTAGCGGGAAAAATTGGCAGCGCTGCTCAGGGGAGCATTTGCTGTCTAAAAGCTTTCATTTTTCTTCATGTTTTGCAATTGCTTTTTCCTTTCCAAGCGCGAGAGTGGTCTTACCAAAGCGGTCCCCCAACTAAGTATTAACCACGTCCAATGCTGCTTGTCTTCCGTATCGAACAAGAACCGGTCTATTGAGTATGCTAAAGTCAATCCTTTAGGGTCAACAAGATAATCGCCCGATTTCTTCGTTCTATAAAATTTCTGAAAACTCCAGTAATGCTCCCTTAGGAGCATATTTGGCAGCACTCAAAATTAGCTCCCCTGAAGAGCGCTCCCAATTTTTCCCGCTGGAATTGTTGAACTTATTCTACTACAATTGTCATTGGTAGCGTTGTGTAGCCTATTGTTTTCTAGACTCCTAGGAACTCCTCTTCTTTTTCTATTTTGGCATTCATATCTCCAAGAACAATTTTAATGTCGTTTGACGGGGATTAACCTGACACCGTTTGTGAGCTCGTTGTAGTATTTCTCTTTCTCCTCATCGGTTTTGTTTTCGATTGGAAGCATACTTATGAGGCTTATTAGGCTAATATTATGTAACCTTATGTTAATGCGAAGCGTTGTTACTTACTGGTTTGAACTCCAGAATTTCAGTAATTTCATTTTCTTTTCCATAATGAATGCTACTGAAAACTCTCTTCTTCCATTTGGTGATACATTGGAGAGTTACTGTGTTGGTTCTGAGATCCATTACGCCACTGTGAGTATATTTGGTTTCCGGTATCGAGCCCGCACCATAAAAAAGGGAATTTTCAAAACCGCTTTAAATGCTCAGCGAGAGTCTCAAGTCCCCACAAGCGTGTGTTTAAAAACGCAAATTATTGTCTCATTTATATTCTCAATGCTCATTTCCCTTCTTTTATGGCGCAAGCTCTACCTTTGATAGCTGTGTAGTTTTTTTTAGTACCCGGCTAGAATTTAAAGAGGGTACAGCTAGCCCCACTGCCTCATGTAGTCCCCGTGTGGTTTGCCCGATAAGGCCCACAAGGAGTGTCTAACACCTTGCCTCATCTCGATTGGAAAATAGAGGCTCAAAAATTTGAGAATTTTGGCGTGGATATGCGCGAGTAATAAATAAATATCTTGCGACCGTGTTGAAACATTTGTATTTTCAAGCGTGAGCGTCATTTTCCCAAGCGGTCCCCACACTGAGTACTAATCACGTCCAATGCTGCTTGACCTCTGCAATCGAATGAGAACCGATCTATTGAGTATGCTAAAGACAGTTTTCACGTCCATCAACATAATTGTTTGAAATATGAACAACGAAAACTAAAGCTTTATGAGTAAAATTAAAGCTTAACCATAAAGCTTTTTAAAAAGCTTTCCAAATACGTGAGGTTTGCCTTGTGGGGCCCTTATGAGAAACTGCTGTCATAAGTAATGCCTGCGGTGGGAAAAGTCTCTCGAGATTGAAATTGATTATTTAAGAGCGACAATGTCCATATTGGGATTAAAAAATTATCTTTGCAATCGAACAAGACTTCAACTATATTAAAGAGTTTGTCTTGCAAAAACCACGCAGAAGAATGACGTTTTATTTTGAATACTTTTGAAATACTGAGAGAATGTATCTCAGAGTTTTCACCGATTTTTTCCTTAATTGCGGTCGACAAATTTAGGACTCGTCCTGGATAACAAAAATCCACACTACGCCGCTGCATCACTATCCACCTAAAAGCAATTTTTCCTGCCCAACGAACACAATTAGTCAAACGTTTCTTGCCGAGGTTTTTTTTGTTAAATATTTTTTTTTTGTAGTTTTCCGTCGATCCTAGCAAAAATTTTGACAGAGCACATTTTGAATTGTCCAAAATCTCTAGCAAATAACTTTTCAAGTCGAACATACAATATTCCCCAGCAATCGTCCAACTCAATCAAGCACTCAAAATTCATGTCAGCAAAACGTACAGTTGATGGCGCATCAATTTTTCTGGGGTAAGTCTCTTCATCCACCCATAAAAATCTCAATATATTATATACTATACAACATACCCTGCATTTCATATTCCGAATCGGAGCATAGACCAGGCACAAGACTTATATGATAACATTAAACAATTTGTTAGAGAGGTGGAGGGGGTGGCAGGGGGTCCTACCACTCTTCGTTCTTTTCGTTCGGGCAAATGATTGACCTTCCACGAATGGTGAATGTTAGAGAAAAAGACAGAGAAAGAGAGGCAGGAGAGTGAGTATACCATAATTCGCGATGATTTATTACCTTGCATATGGCCATTATTTTGTGGTCTTAATAAAGTTATAAAAATTATTTATTAACGGTAATATTCGGACCACTTGTTTCATTGCATTCCAATTCTCTGTGCCCTCCAACAATTGGTCTATCGAAAAACACAGGCTAGGAATATAGCCTCCCCCCACCAACATGTATAGAGTAATAATAGCCCCAGTGCTGTGGCTGCCGGGGGCTCCCATGGGGCAGATGCTTATTCATAGCACACACACAACTTTTGGAAATGTTCCTAGATCCAGATCCCCGGCTCTTCGGCTTCAAGCAACCCCATCTGTCCATTCCTACCGCCCATACCCTCTGCAAAACTAGCTCCACTCAAAACAGCCACATAAGTACAACTCATGAGGGTTTTGGGTCTTTTTGGGCCTGACTTCTAATAAATTCCAATTTTCAGTCCAAGAACATCCCCACCATCCAGAATCTACCACCCGTCCTCTGCACCCCCCCCCCCCCCCCCGTCCGCCCTGGGTCCTGCTGTATAGCTGAAGATCTCCTTAGAAGCCATTTACGTCTCTTCTGGGCTAGAATGTTACTGCACAGTTGGCTGCTCACTGAATACAAGTGACCTCTTTAGCTCATTTTATGGTTGTGTGGAGGGATTTTTATTCCTTTCAAGGAAGGACTTTTTTCCTTGTCAGAAATGACCTTAAAGGATTGGTCAGCTTGAGTGATGAGGGTACTTTCGCATTCGAATATTGCTGTTAAGTGAACCGTAGTGATTGGTGGTCAACATTAAACATCTGTGGTTGAAAATTTAAGTGAATTTATCAACAACATCAAAAATTATTGCGAGGGGAAAAAATTCGTATATATTTCTATTTTTGTTGGAAATAATTTTGATTATATGAATACGAAGCGAAATGGTGTGAAAATGCATAGTAATTTATCGGATTAAAAATGGAGGAAATATCAGTAGAATCTCTGCTAAGCTGTACTCGTTCGTTTCGATAAAAATGTCGATGGATTATGGATATTGTTTTAGATTTTTTCAATTTTAATAAGAGTAACATGCAGATGATGCGAACAATCAAACAAAAAGGAGAATAGTGGTTTCAATTCTCATTAAATTTTGTAAGCCCATGTAAAACCCAAATTTTTGGCATCCTGGCTTAACGTTAAGGTTGAGATAGTAATATTTAGGACTGTTTTAGGTGCGCTGAATTGAGATTTGAATTGAGTGAGTTGAGCGCTCGTAGCAGAGAGTCCTTAGTTGGATACGCAGATGACGTGAACATCGTGGTAAGGTCCTTTCTGACAGCAAAAGAAGCTTATGTCGAAGTAAAAGAGACGGAAAAGGGCATAGGCGTAAACATCAACGAAGCAAAGGTGAGGCACAGTGGCGGACTAAGCCCGTCAAAGGCCCGGGGCGGCAAAGCTGAATGAGGCCCTCAGTCTAAGAAGTTGATGTAATTTTAGAAGCGTTTTATTCAGTTGCCATTTGCATGTACAAGTGTGTGTAAGTGACAATACGACCACTATTCAAACTCTGAACTCATTTACTTATACGTCACAATAAAAACCAAAAGCACCCGAGTAAAAATGAAAAACGGCCTTACAAAGGGCGAACACCGGCCGCTTGGCTTTTTAACGGGCATATGATGGGCGTCGAGTTTTTAACTATTTTTAATGGGAGCCAAATTTGACCAAAAGATTTAAAAGGCCAAGTACTGAGCTGTACAAACGGGCAATCGAAGGGAAATTTGAGCCAAAAAAGGAATCTGTACCAAATGTATTGTTGAATGTGTTTTGTGGGAACTTCATCATTTTCGTTATGTACAATGGTCCTTTCGATTTATCCTACTTAAAGAAATCGATGCACAAGGGAAACGAGTTCGCCAGTCGTCGGTTTGCTGTACGTGATGCGTGTTGGTTTATATTTTAGTGGGAAACTATGTTATTTCGCTCGAAGAAAAAAACAATCGATGAAAAATAAAACGAGCACCAGATTTCATGATGTTTTTCTCAATAAATACGCGGTGAGTTTTGTTGGGGAGCGAAAGTCACACTTTCCCCCAAAATGATTTCTTTTTTGAGTAAAGAATTGCGCCAATTTAACTTATAGTTTTGCCGAGTGTCGGCCTTGAATATACAGAAAATGAGGAGATTACGATTGTCCGTCTGTGAATGCGTCTGATTTATTACAGGGAAACCCAAGTGCATTAGGATGTGTGAAAATATCTCTATATAGATGTATATTAAAGAGATTGTTTTAATCGCATTATATTGAAACCTATACCCGTTTGTGTCCTGCAACCGCCACATGGCCAGGACTGTCTCAATCACGGCCGGCTTTCGCCCGTAGTAAGGCCATATTTTATTTTTATTCGAGCATGTACTGTTATGCCGGATCCACACGTTTGTCAAGGCTTTGCAAGCGTTCGCAAATTCAAAACGTTTGGTTTGGGGAGGATCCACACACGACCGGATCGGTCACAAGCGTTGCCAAGCTTACACAAGCCAAGCCAAACGCAGGGTCGGATTGGCCTATAGCCCATTCGAGTAAATGCTCGAAGGGCCGGGCCGCCGGAGGATCGAAGGTTGAGTGTTCACGATTTTTTTGTGTAGAAACTTAAAGTTTCGTAATATTTGTGACTAGGCTTACAAAGATCAGCTCGAATTTGGCCTTTCCTCTTCCTCGCCTCTCTTCCCCGCCTTCGGCCTTCCGCCCTCGCCGCCTGAGAGAAATATTTCTCAGAGCTGGCCCTAAATCGAGCGAAATGGTAGAGCAGAAATTAGCACGGTGCGCGCCGTGAGCTTATTGCGCGGGCCGGTCCAAGGTCCATAGAAAATATAAATTTTCGAGGAAATACTGCACAGTCCGTGCAACAGTCGCACTGCGCCCGCCGTGCGTCTATATCACGGTCTGTGCAGTACTTTCACTCTATGCTAATTTCGCATGAACCCTGGTCCGCCCCGTGCAATAGGCGCACGAAGCGCACGGTGCTAATTTCGTCTCTACCATTTCGATCGATTTAGGGCCAGCTCTGCAACATGCTAATTTCTCCCAAGGTACATAAAATTAAAGGTATTATCTTGCACACAAGAGAATCCATGAATAGCAGCGTGGGCACCACAATCCATATACATATATAAAATTTGGGCCGGGCCGCTAAAGGGCCCAATCCGTCCCTGCAAACGCCTTCTCCACAAGTTTGAATTTGCGAACGCTTGCCAAGCATTGACAAACGTGTGGATCCGGCATTACATCGTTTCATAATGAAATTTAATAGATTTAAAAAGAAAGGTTATGAACTTCTTCGACGAAAAATGTAGGCAAACGAGAGTAAATGATTTGCGCCTCATTCATTCAGGCTTCCCGCTTCAAAGTCGGGAATTCCCTAAGTATTGGACACCATAAAAGAATATTAGTACAGCGTAAAAAGTCTAGATAGAATTCAGTAAAACTGGAACTACACGAAAATTAAATAGACATTGAAAGATTAACAGTAAAAATAAATTTGATTTCAAAATTGTAAACCACCGGTACATGCTGCACTTATTTGTATCTACGGGAACATTGAACGGGACCTCTGACTCCAAAGTACCACTTAGGTAGGCCCTGAACATATTTTAAAAGCCTTGTTTAGGATTTGATCAAGGGAACTTGTAGACATTTGGAGGCCCCCAGGAACCAGAGGCTCGGGGCGGACCGCCCCCTCCGCCCCACCCTTAGTCCGCCACTGGTGAGGCAATGCTGGCTAACAGAGCCTTTCATACCCAAAAGCAAATACTGGATTCAAGATTTGTGCACAGGTAAAAACGAAACTTCCACTCTACCAAACAGAAATACGACCAGTACAGTGCTATAGTAGCGAGACTTGTGGACTACGGCCCAGGATATAGAGGAATGAGTCAACAGATTTGAGAGAAAGGTTCTCAGATGCATAATACGCCAATCGGGAGAGGATGGAATATAGCAAAGGAGATACAACAGCCATTATTGACGTCCCAGAACTCTCAACCATTATAAAAATCAACTGACTAAGGCTAGCCGGTCAAGTAATCAAGATGGAGGACAACCCTATTCCAAAACGGCTCATGTCAGCAGAAATTTCAGGAAATAGACCAGTAGACATATCTACATACATAGATAGTCCGGGGAAATTGGCATTTAAAGGAGACAAAATTCGGAAATGGATGGAAATTGGTCCACAGCTTCCTTGGGACTTTTTAAGAAAACAATTTCGGAATCACAAAAAAGACATGGCCTTTCCGGTGTTTTTCCGGTGTTTTTCTTGTATCTCGGTTTCTATAGGTCGTACAACCCCGTACAAAGGACCTAAATGTTGACAATGAAATTCTCTACAACTTTAGTTCTTACAAAGACGTTGACCCGATTAACCCTTTCAAAGTTATTCAAGGTCAAAGTTCACTTTTTGGCCACAAAATCACTTAAAAACTGCTTTTTTCGAAAATTTGTTTTGATCAGTCAATACGAAACGTTATTGCCTACAAAAAAGCCTGTTGTCATTTTTTCGAAAACTTAACCCTTTCAAAGTTATTCAAGGTCAAAGTTTCCAAAAATCAGAAACATACTGTAAATGGAAAGTCAAACTTGGAGAAATGCCCTCGAGGAGTCCAAGGCTCGATTTGTGCTGTATCGCACACGTTGGATGGATGGTATGTATGTAGGTATATTTTCTTTGATCAAATATTGCAACTCTATTTTGAACCGCTTACACTTGTCCAATTACGTTTAAATTTTGCATAAGTAGGGGAGAAGTGGGGGTTGTGGGCATGGGTCGGTTGTGGGCACCCCTACGTATATTTTCACAAAATGAAGATTGAGTTTCGTTGGTAATGTCATTCGCAAGCAATTACCCTATGTATGATTCATGCCAAATATCAAAGTAAACGGACGCGTTTGCTTTTGGAAATGAACGAATTGGGTTTTTTTGGGCTTGGAAAAGGTGGTGAAACTTCTTTCAAACATTTTCAATAGTGTATCAATCAAAGTGGATCGATTGGAAAGGTAAGTGTTATGTATTTTTATTTAGTCGAAGTATTATGCTGAATGGAACAATATCGATTTGAACCAAAAAATTTATGCATAAACATTTTTTCATTACTTTTTAAAATGTCTGCTAAAGTTGGTTGTGGGCACAAAAATTGGGTGGGTTGTGGGCACCCGTTTTTTTTGTCAAATTTTTTATATATCTACAATTTCTCGTAAAATTGTTCTAAAAATTTGTTTGGAACCCTTTAGAACATTCCTGTGGAAATCTTAGGCTCTTGGAAAAGGATCCTCTCTCGCTGAGAGGGATTATCACTAAGATTTTCACGCTCCATTCTTGATTTTTCGGCTTCCAGAATATTCGTTAGATAAAGATATATAAAGCGGTCCATTTCTTTCATGAACTCAGTAATCTTTCGTCGATCGTCAGATGCATTTCGTTTTCCATTCATCTTACGGTTTCGTTAGCTATGCCGTCCAAGAATAAATCTAAAAATTCGTCCGATATCAATTTTCAAAAGCTGCTCGATGCCATTAAACAATGTACAGTGGACAAACTGCCTACAAAATCGACTGCTGCAACTTATGGGATTCCCCGAAGTACTTTACAACGCTATGTAAAGAAAGTGGAAGCGAATTTCGAGGAAATCACAGCCGTCGACGATGGTGTTTTGTTGGATTTTCTTCGTGAATGTAACATGCACGTGCCAAATAATCAGGTAAATAGTAGATTGGTGTTTTTTTCATTTTTGACGTTGAATTAGAGAACACTCATCAATTATTTCAACTTTTTTTGTTCAAGGTCTTCTCGACAGCCCAGGAGAACGACTTGCTTGCATACATTTTAAAATGCACCGCACATTACTACGGGCTTAGCATAAATGAGTTGCGCGAGTTGGCATATCAGTTTGCTGTAAAGCTTGGCGTTAATTTTCCGGAAAATTGGAAGAGGGATCGGAAAGCGGGCATTGATTGGTACAAATTGTTTATGCGTCGACACCCTCAACTGAGTTTACGTTCTCCGGAGCAAACGTCATTGAACCGCGTAAAGTCATTTTGCAAATCTAACGTACAGAATTTTTTCGACAAACTCAGCGTGTTGTATGATGAGCATAATTTCCCGGCTACGCATATCTACAATATGGATGAATCGGGTTTTTCCACCGTTCCAACGAAAATTGGCCGAGTGATCGCTGCGAAAGGTTCACGGCGTGTGGGCAAGTTGGAGGCCGCCGAACGAGGCACCATGATTACCTTGGCGTTGACAGTCGCTGCCAATGGAAAAAGTTTGCCACCGTTTTTCTTGTTTCCGAGAAAGAAAATGCAAAGCTGCTTCCTTGATAATGTTTCTTCGGGTACAGCCGGTTTCGCAAACGACTCAGGGTGGATGGCTCAGCCGCAATTCGTTCTTTTTATGCAGCATTTTATTCAGTTTGCCAAGCCAACGCTATCCTCTCCAGTATTGCTGCTTCTCGATAATCACTGCAGCCACTTGTCGATCGAAGCCCTAGACTTGGCCGTTGAAAATGGTGTACACATTCTTTCGTTTCCACCACATTGCAGTCATCGGCTTCAGCCTTTGGATGTTTCTGTGTTTGGACCGATCAAAACTTATTTCAAGTCGCAGTGTATGGCTTGGCAAAAGAACAATGCAAATCAGGTAAGCGCATTTCATACATTATAATATTCTCGCATTTATTCAAGCTCATGCGTGATTCTCATGTCTTCGTTTGCGATATTGCAGGGTTTAGAAATACGCCACCTTGCCGGCTTGATCTGCAAAGCGCTTGATCTGGCGTTGACACCGAAAACAATAAAGTCCGGTTTCAGTGCAACGGGTATCATGCCATTTAATCGGGACATTTTTAGTGACGTTGATTTCATTGAAGCCGCAGAACAAACACAACCAACAGAGCCATCAACTTCAGAGCCATCCACTTCGGTTCCACTCGCCACATCAATGGGCAGTCATTCGATTTTGGATGAAATTGGTCCAGTGCGCAGTGTAACACCAAAGCAACACTCAAATCGCGGTCGCAAACCAATGAAGAGCTCAACACTGACATCCCCGGAAGTTATTGCTAATTTGAAGGAAAAGGAAGCTGAACGGGATGCTAACATAGCGGCCAAGGCAACTAAAAAAGCAACACCGACCAAGCGCGCTAAATCGACCAAGAAGGTGACACCAACTAAACGGGCGAAGGCGACTCCAGCTAAACCATCAACCAAGCGCGTAAAACCAACTTCCGCTAAGCATGACAAGGCAAAGGAGTCCACGCCGTCTGACGAGGATGTGGACTTTTGTCTCATCTGCTTGAAGTTTTTGCCACGCCAATTGACCGCAGCCAACTCCATCAATTGTAACATCTGCGATCGAGCTTTTCATTTGAAATGTGCGGGCATGCGGGCAAGTTATTATACATGTCAAAATTGTGTTTCCGACGATGAATAACGCCTATGCAGGCTTTGAGATTAATAAACTGTCATTTTGTTCATATTAGTTGTGGTTTTTTTTCATATTTTTCCATTTGTAGCATTTTTTCCAAGGGTGCCCACAACCCCCCCTAAAAAAAATTTTAGCTGAAAATGACGATTTTACGAAAGTCTATGTAAAATTTTTTTGCATGACGGAATCGGGTATGTTTCTTTATAATTAGTTAGCTTAGGTCTCTAGCTTTACACAGATACCCATATGTCCAAATAATATGCACTAGGTCGGTAATTGTAAGCCGAAAACAAAACTATGCCCACAACCCCCACTTCTCCCCTACCTATGCAGTCCCGATGATAGTAAGTTATCTGACCTAATGACCATGATCTGACGCTGCACCTAGGACAGTTTGCTCAACGTGAAACTTCTTAACAATCAATAATAGACTTCTTCTCGTATGTGAACCCGTTTTAGTCATACCTCGGTGCAACTACCCCCACGATACGCCACTGTGTTTTTTATATGAAAGTTTAAGCTCAGGTACCACACTTTATACTATCAGGTTGTCATGTTGTTTTCGTCATAGATAATATATTCGACGCTCGGCAACGTTTCTACCACGAAAATTCGTCATTATGACGAATTCTATTTTAGGGGGTGACTAATGGTAAAATATGTCGTTATCGACTAAATTCGTCGTTATGTTTAGTGTAGTATGTGTAGTAAAGAATGTCAATGGACGAAAATTAAAAAAAATTGATTTCTTGTTAAGTTGTTGTCTATCCGCCGGCTCTCAATAGACTAATCTGGAAACAAGCTATATTTTTTGTTAATTTTCAGATAAAATTAAAATCAATATCTGCTGAATTCACATGGCAATGAAAAAATGTCTGAAAGCGAGCTTTTTGCAATAACCTATCGACAGACAGAAACCCATTTATTTGAGATTTTCATCGTAACGACGTAAAATTCGGGTCCTTGGTTTTCGTCGTTACGACGTCCGTGGTTCGAAGGTATAGCATAGGTTACGGAAATTCTGCGGCTGCATGAGGAGGAGGATTTCGCGTTTGAATTCTTAAATGCTGAATGTTTTTTACGCAGCCGACTGAGCTATAGATGCAACCTTCATGGTTAGCGGGAGACAGCTTCGTCGGAATGTTATGACTCCTGAAACAAGTGCATCCTGCTAACCAGCCGACAAAAGCTGTGACGCCGACAGTACAAACAAAACTAAATGAACACGGAGGAGTACCGTTCACTAGGTGAGGTCCCGACCTAAGCCGAACTTTGGCATCCTATTATTAACCGGTTAAGCCGAGATGTCTTATTAGGCCTTGATTACCCGAATAAGGATGTTTACCATTCCCTTGAAAAAATTACTTCTAAATCCTCTGTCCATGTCCGAATAAAAATATTTTCGAGCTTAGTGTCTAAAAGTGTATCCCAATTTACAGCTTCACATCGCAATCCTTGTCCTTTTTTATATTTTTTTTTTCATGTTAGTACACAATTTTTTTAGCTGTTTTTTTTTTAGGTGGAGGTGGGGAGGGATGTTTTTGTTGTTCGTTTTTTTTCTTGTTCATCTTAATCATATTTTATCAAGCAAAATGACCCTTAAACCCTGAACTGAAGGTGGGTCCGAAAATATCACCATGGATCTAACTCATAATCATCATTGGTCCCATCATCAGGTCGCTCATCACGGTAAGTCCCCATTTACAAGGATTAGGGACAACAAATTGCATTACATCAACCTCAAATGGTCGTAAAGATGAGGCTGGCAGAGGGCCACAAAAATATACAAAAAAAAGGACAACACACAAAAAAAAGAAGAAGAAGAAGAATTCAAGGGAGTACAAAACAGAAAAAAAGTTAGAAATCCCTGAAACAAGCCTCCCCCCGAAAAACACACGCACATACCTTGCAGAAGGACGCCATCCAGGATCTGGTAAAAATTATGGACGACAAACATAAAAACGAGCAACAAAGGTGCACGTGGGCTATTCCGGGGGAAGCATGTTTACAACACTCGATGGCAACTGCTCAGGCTAAATTCTCTCACCTTGCCCACCGCCATACACAGACCGGATCTATACCCGGAAAATAATACTTTTGGCTGGTGTACAATGAATGGATGGATAAAGAGACACAGAGAGAAAGAGAGAGAGAGAGGAAGGGGATATGAAGGGAAAAAGCGCCACCCTCGGTTTATGTCGCTGTCCCATAAATTTTCATTTCTTCCTTTTATTGTCGCCCGCTGTTTCACTTGTCCTTAGCACCGTTGGAGAATTGTTTACATCCACCCCTACACTCCAGATCCTGACGTATCCTGACTGAGTACCGCAGCACACACCCGGACCCGACCACTGGGGGTTGTTTTTTTTTATCCAGTTTTTTTACGTTTTTTCGAACAGGACAAAAAGGAAAGGTCTTTCTCTCCGTCGTCGTCGGCGGCTGATTCACCACCACACTATATAGTGCCAATGAGTTGACGAAATTCCGTCCCAATTTACTCAACACTTCCTGCAATGGATGACGAGAGTTTCGAAACAATAAAAAAGTTATCAACGCCCAGGACACGGCCAGGACGATGCTGGGGGGTTGTGTTATATAGGCGTTAAGCGGGGGTGGTTTTGTTATAAGTGTATCTCCAGGACTCTTATAGATTTTAGGATAGCGCGCAACTGATTGAGTGTGTATAGTTGAAGGGAAAACGAGGTGGACGAGAGGTGTAAGAGATGTTTACAGGAAATTGGATCAATTTCCGATTTCATTTTCTTTCATAAAAGTCTTAAGTGACTTTGGTCTAGGGTGAATGCAAATTGATGAAATTGATACGGAACAAAGGCGAAGGATGTTCGGAACTGGAAGTTGATATTGAAGCATATATTTTGACATCGAATCTAGATTTTAGAGGAGAGAGGAAAAATATGTCCATTTCTATTAAAAGGACACAAAACAGCGGATTTTCACTAGATTAAAACTTGATAATCGTGAAATGAAGGAAATTGTCTGTCGGCTGAGGACAAAATTTGACGAAGCAATTTTAGTAAAACGTATCAGTGACACTAGTGACAGGACAGAAGTTTATGGTTTTTACATGCATAATTGTGAGGATTCACACCATACAAACTATTGTCAAACTTCTATAGAATTTTGTTTGCGCAAAAAAGCAGTGCAAACAAATGACTGTGCGTTACAAAAGTCGGATGTATACATGAAATTTGGAACGAACCGTCTACACGATACAGATTTAGCACCGACTTCTCTAGAATTTTGTCTGTGTAACAAGTAAGTGTATGTTATGTAATTTAAACTAGTCTTTACACATGTCTGCACTAATAAAATTCTGTATCGTGTGGACCAACCATAAAAGTCGTAAAGTTCTCCCTTTTTTATATGGAAAAATTCAAGCTTAAAAACCACTGTTTGTGGAGGCAGTGGCGTAGCGTGGATTTCTGCCACCCGGGGCGAACCATAAATTTTTTCCGCCGCCTACTTTAGCAAACACAAAAAATTTCTAAAAGTCTGCGATGTTGAAAAGTCAATATTTTAACAGGATTCAAAATAAAACGTCTTTCTTAAATTAAAACTTTATTCTGACTGTTTTTTGCAAAACGAACCCAAATTTTATAAAACAATGGCCAATGCTAATTTGTACCACTTGTTCGATTGAAAAGATAGCTAGATTATATCTCTAGAGCGGGATTAATCGCAACCTGGACATTGTAGATTTTAAATAATTTTTAGTCAATGAATCGAAAACGCAGCTTGAATTTCAAGTCAACTTCAAGTTCTTGACACAAGACATCTTGTAAACGTAATTAAAATGTAACGAATGAATTTTCGGTATCCCTCCTTCAAGGTTTGTATAAAATATAAACTCTAACTAACCCAGAGAGCTGGAATCAGTAATTTCTCTCTTGCAGTCTGTCTTGAGCTAGAAAATATGGTAGACGCACGAACTTAAGCTTCTCTGTCAATATGTGTGTGCGATAACTGCTTAAAAAATTCGGAGCAGAGCAGAGCAGCTCGGTTTGGACCAGCTGTCAAATTAATGTCACAGCAGAAAAAATCAAAATCACACAATCTCAAAAAACGCTTTTCTGTTCAATTTTGCTCTAAATTCCCTTTTTAGAGTTAGATAAAAAATAAACAATTGAATAGTATCGAAATGTTATTTTTTGTTTAAAAATTTATGTTTATTTTTTAATATTTTCAATATTTTCCGAATCATTCATTCATAAATAAATTTTCCGATTTTTCCTGTTTTCGATTTGACAACTGCCAAAAGAAGAAGAAGAATTTTCCTTGCTCTGCTTGCTGCTACAAATTTGGTGGAGCAGAAAAAGTGAGAATTTTCAACCCAGAGTAGGTTCAAACAACACAGAGCAGGGCAATTAAGAGCAGAAAAGAGCCGTCAAAAAGTCTCAATGAACGCAAATTGCTGATTTCCAGATTTGCAATCTTCCAGTTTTTTTTCAATTGAAAAGATTCAATTGAGTTATTTCCATTCGGGGGGCATAACGAACAAACCAGAAGAGAATCGTTCGAAACGTGAAAAAGCATTTTAAATTTTTCTCAAATTTTCTAATTTTCCGGGAAATTTTTCAATTTTTCTTTCTCTAAAAACTTATTTGGACTATTACGTGCACATCTAAAAAAAATTTACCCAAATCGTTTCAGCCGTTCTCAAGAGATGCACTTACCAACAAACAGCATTTCACATTCGCGCTCATTTCCCTCCTTTTATGGCGTGGGCTCTATTCTATCTCATAAAGAAAACATGTTTGCTAGGTATTGTCTATAGTACACAAGTGTTTTGAACTATTTACACAAACGTGGATACACAAAGAAGGTCCATGTATGAGTCCTTCATGAGTTGAACGCGAAAAACATTATAGGCCAAATTAAATATGCGCTGGAAGGGAAACGTCCGCTATGAGGTATTTCCAGTTGATAAGACGATTCATTCTCAACTCTACTGTGGACAACTAAGAGATTAGGCCATGCAATTGAACCAAAATGGCCCGAATTGAATAATAGAAAAGGTGTTGTCTTCCATCACAACAACGACCGACCACACACTTTTTTGATGACCAGTCAAAAAAGAGAGTTTGTTTGGAAAGTTTTGATGCATCCACCGTATAGTCGAGACGCTGTCAACTAGGACAATCTACTTCTTAACAATCATTGGAAAATATGTCGTTTTTGGACTCGTTTAGTCATACCGCCGCCGTGTCATAGTTATGGGCTAATGTTGCCAACCCAACAGGATTGCTGGCTCGGTCCAGTTTGGTTGCCGCCCCCCAAATCTGCGCCGCGCGGGCCATGGCCCCCTCTGCCCCCCCCGCTACGCTACTGTGTAGAGGCCGCACCATAAAAGAAGGAAATCTCAAAATCGCTGTTTTCATGGGCAGTGAGAGTCTCAAGTAGCCATAAGCGAGGAACGTCACTCTGTTTGTTTAAAAACGCAAATTGCCGCGCTCACTTTCACTTACATTCTGAACATGCGCACTCATTTCCCATATTTTATAGTGCGGGCTCTAGTACCAGTTCGAAAGGTCCTTCAATTAATGGTGCAATATCAAATGGTAAGCTTAGTTTGACGGATAGGAGATGAGGAAGATTATAGAAGATAGGGTCAGATTGGCCTGGCGGTAACCGAGTAAATGGCGATGAATTTTACGTTTGTTTAACTCTTAGATGTTAGACCAGTTCGGGAATATTGACTGTGGAAGATTGTGCCATAGTTGACTTGTTCTATTTTTAACCGAACTTCTAAATTGTAGGAAACCCGAAAATTAGGATAGCAGGGTTTAAGGTTGAGTTGAGCAGGCTATCCTTGTATTACGAGAGAAAAAATATTGCCGTGCAGGCGTTAATTTCAGTGAAGCAGTCGATAAAACTTCGTCAAGGCTGCTCTACGTTCCTACGACGGGTCAATGAGTCTAAAAGTAATGGCGTTGATGCTGCAATTTTTGTATCTTGTCGAACCATGTTACGGCGGCTGTCGCATTTAAAGGACGGCCCTAAACATGACTTGTAGATAGTTGCTCGGGCTGCAATTTCAATGCGAAAGACTAGATTTTAAAAGTAAGCCGCTTTGTACTAGCGACGGTTCTCGTATTATTCGGTGAAATGTCGAACAGCAAACTTTAGTCAGAAAGATAGTAGAGAGAAGAGTGAAAGAACTGTAGAGGATAAGATCCTCGCTTATTATGTTAAGAGGCGATGTCAGAAAAGAATACAAGTGGGACAAGTGGGAAGACGACGGACATGCTGGACGGACGGACGGACTGGACGGACGTCACAATACGTAAGCCCCTTTTAAGAAATCTTAATTCTTAAGAAATCTGAAGCACTAGGGTGCTCTCTTTGAGATTTTGAATATGTAATCATTCATTGCAGATTCTCGGTTAAAATTATACTTAAGGTGTGTTAGGAGATGGGTCAGCTGTTAGATTCACACCGAAGGCTGAGACAGAAGGAAAATCGGTTCAAGGTTTTTTAGAAAGGAGACAGTACCTCTTCGTTTTGGAGGTGTCAAATTCGAAACGTTTCTTCAGGTCTGGCGTGCTTGTCTGATACTGTCGATTGTGTAAGAATAACGATGAGCAGCGTCATCAACAAATAAATGCAGGGGTTGAAGGGAATTGAAAGCAGCTCGTTTATAAAGATTTGGAGAAGATCGGGGAATGGAATAGAGCCCTGGGGAACACCGGCAGATATGATATTATTGGCATATTTGCTAAAATCTTGTTCTCATATGAATTTTATGCAATTTTTCAGAAGCGCAAGCATAATGACGTCAATAAAAGCAGTTCTAAAATTGATATTTTCATAAAAAAAGCCATAAAAAATCAAGATTTGCGCAAATATTCTTGTGTCGTGTGGACCAGCCATAAGAGAGAAGTGTATTTAAAAAATAATAAAAGCATGTTTTCTTAAACTTGCTTGCGTTTGTTACCTATTATCGAAAATCAACCTAGCCAAACTTTCTTATAGGGCCATAAAAAGGGTACAACTCAGCAAGAGGTGTCATTTTAAAATTTGCGTCACTTTTGAACTGTCAACATACAACTGTCACTACGATGACATTTGACAAGTAAAAACCAGGATATTTTCAGATGTGGATCGATACACACTCGTCAAATGCATTAAAATATAGTGAATATTGGACTGGAAGTGTAATCAAGCCATATTTTTTAAAAAAATGCTGCTCGTTTGAACGTTGTAGTGAATAAATTGTGTTACCGAACGATGTTGACTGACTTTTTTGTGGCCTTGATGCTATGGATGTGGACGACGTTTATTTTCACCAGGACGCACATTGGACAGCTGTCGATTTGGCTTTAAAGAAGTTTTTTTCCTTTCGTTGCCATTGAAGTCTCAAAACTCGTTTTATTTTGTGGTTCATTGAATTTTGACAATTTGAATATAACATGCATATCATATCAAATTTTTTCGACGAAACGTCTTTACCCCATCAACGTCGCTAATAGGCCTTTCCTACACGAGGGACCATGGTGCTCCCATAGGCCATAGTGGAAAAAAATTTGCGCTTATATGCTTGGATCCGTTTTTTGAGTGCCTTTTATATCTTTCTTATAAATTGGAGATACAAACTTGCCAAGGTCGCCAAGAGCACAAGCTGAAAATTGAGTTGCGCGAAAAAAAAAATATTCACACATGTTTTCGCACTCAACTAGGCTAGGAGTTATGTGCCGAAACAAAGGTTTGAAACCGCAAACGGGGATTGACAAAGATCTGATCCAAAGGTTTCATACAGTTTTTCGCTTCTTTCACTTCTCTCTTTCCCTTCACTATCTATCGACTAGAGCTTGCTGTTCAACACTGCACTCTATATGAAAAAAATAGATTGTCGACAGTTCAAAGTAGTGTTGGGTAGGACACGATTATAAAATGAGTTTGTAAGACGTGCCTCTTTTTTCTTTTGAGCCAGTACAATGTCATACTTCAAATGAGGCGAGGTGCCAAAATGACAAAAACAAGCAGATTAAAAAAAAAGAAAGAAAATAAATACCAACGAAGTGCATTTTTACAAGTTTAATTCTAATATTCATTAAACTGCCTTATAGTAAGTAAGAAATCTATGCCTCCACAATGTATAGCCACGGACAACTAATTAGAAACAGTTTCATAAAAATTGCATTTATACATTTTTTATTTTTTATGTAGCAATCCTGTTAAAAATTCATTATGATATTGTTATTGATTTCCTTCAATTATTATCTATTTAAAAAAATTAAGAGGAGGTGGTGGGAATTATTTAATTTGATTCCTACTTAAAAACTGTAAAAATGCAATTTTTATGAAACTGTTTCTAATTAGTTGTATACTAGTGGGGACCCCTGTTTAAACACAAACCGTAAAATAGCAAAAAAATCAAACACAAAACGAAATTCTCTCCCGATCAAACAAAAAATTAAAAAAAATTCTTCTGAAAAAAATTCTCGTTCGATTTCTTGGAAAAATGTTGGGAGTGGCACAACTAGAATATTATTATAGATTTTGCAATCCCACCTCGCCTAATTTCAAGTTGCAAATTCTGCTACCGTAAAAGAAGTAAGAAATGCTCTCCAGCACAAAATTTCACGCCCTCAAAAAATGTAAGAATTCTCTCTCCAGTACAAAACTTCACTCCCTCGAAAAACGTAAGAATTGTCTCTTCAGGACAAATTGTCTCTTCAGGCACTCCCTCGAAAAATGTAAGAAATGTCTCTTCAGTACAAAACCTCACTCCCTCGAAAAATGTAAGAATTGTCTCTTCAGGACAAAACACCACTCCCTCGAAAAATGTAAGAAATGTCTCTTCAGTACAAAACCTCACTCCCTCGAAAAATGTAAGAATTGTCTCTTCAGGACAAAACCTCACTCCCTCGAAAAATGTAAGAATTGTCTCTTCAGGACAAAACCTCACTCCCTAGAAAAATGTAAGAAATGTCTCTCCATCCAGTTCGTATTTACAAACTCACCACGGCTCAGTTTAATGTGGATATTTTTCTGCCGCAAAAGAAGTGAGAAGTGTCTCTCCAGTTCGTGTTTACAATCTCACCTCGCCACAGTTCCAATTGGAAATTGTTTTGTCGCAAAAGAAGTAAGAAAATGTCTTTCCAGTTCGTGTTTACAATCCCACCTCGCCGCAGTTTAAATTGGATATTTTACTGCCGCAAAAGAAGGAAAAAATGTCTCTCCACTAAGTAATTTACAATCACACCTCGCTTCATTTATCTCGTTACACGCTCATATACCAGTAGGACATTATTTTTGAACCGGGACATTTAAAAAAACTGAGGCCTCAGTACAATTTACATCGTGTAAGCGACAAATGTACTGCCTCGTGTAAGTCCGGCTCAACACTAGTACAAAGGGCTTTCCCTGAGCTCTAGTCTTCCACATAAAAAAGCACTTTCGTGTGGTTTCGATATCATTTTAGATAAATTTGAAAAGTACGGACGTAAGTAAAAATGCGACAGAGTAAAAACTCAGGTAGGCAGCGACAGTGAATAATAGTAAGTTTCAGCCAAAGTGCATAATAAAAAGTTCTTTATTTCTCTTATTGAAAAATTGGTTTTTCTTTGTAAATTAAAATATATCAGCGACCCAAAAAAGCCCTCTGGGTTTGAATTTCAGCGATATCCAAACACTTTTTTTTAAATGTCCGCCATATTCGGCCAGCCATTTTATTTTTGGAAAAAGAGATATTAAATATATTCATTTTTTACGCAAATACTGCGCATTGCTATAGATTTAAAATGACCTTGTATTTATATTAGTGAAATTTTCTGTGAATATAAAACGTTTCTATGCCAATTCCACAGACATTTTTTTTCTTAGAAATTTGATAATTGTAATAAACCGGATCTTGTATTATAGCATCTATGACTTGTAATGCCTTCACTTAAACGCTTCTTTGTCAAACTCATATCAAAAAAATGTAATCTTGAGCGAAAAAAATATAATAATTATATTTTTCTTAGTAACACTCTTTTCTGTTAAATAATGATAATATTTCCTTAAAAATTGTTATTTTTCTCGCTTAAAAAAATAATCTAAAAGAATTAATACACAAAAAAATTATTAATAAATTTCAACTAACCAAAATGGAGACAATCTCACTGAATTATTCCAGTACGGAAATAAAAAACTCTTCGATAAACAAAGTAATTAAATCGAAAAGCATTTAGTCCAAAATAAAGAAAAACAAGTCCAGAAAAACCAACGAAACTAATTTAATAAAAATCGCGACATTTAGACCTCATTACTTCGCCAATTAACATACAAATTCGCTTCTAATTATTATAGTCGAAGCCATTTTGATTTATTTTTTTTTTTTTTTGGTTTGTTTGTTAGATGATTGCTTGGTAATTTTTGCAAATCACGAAATCCATAAGAAAATCATAAAATCCACAATCACATATAAAACGCGGAGCCAGAAGCATGTTAATGATAAGAAACGTCCCCAAAGTTGTTACCTCGAGTTGTTTTGTTGCTTGCGAAAATTCACAAAAATTCTCAGAATTTTTCTAGACATTTTTCTTGAGTTTGTTTCTGTTGTCTTTGTTGTTGTTGTTGTTAGTAATTAAAACAATCAGCGATAAGACGATATCTAGTAACGCTAATTATTGAATCAAATGTACCAGAAACTGGCTCCAAAAGAACCATATAAAAAGCCAACAACGAAACAAGCATCCAATAATATAATATACACATAAATGGATGACCTCGGCCTGTGCGCTTATATAGGAATATATAGAATATTGCGTTAAGACGACAGAGGAAACTCCCAGAAATAATATCGAATGGGAGTCGACCCATCCGAACGTCGACTGATAAGTGATAACAGACTCTCAACACAAGCATCTAAGCGGCTAAACGGCTTTCATCTTGTCGGTCGTGATTAAAACTTAATGATGAGATTGAAAAAAAAAATTTAAACGCATAAATAAAAAATAAAAAAAAATAAAAATAATAATTTTTATTGAAAATTTCCCTTATGGCTTCGCACAATCCATCAAAAATTAAGAATAAAAATTCATTTTGTTTTACGCCATAAACGAAGATTGCGAAATTTTTGCGACGCAGAATTCCCGGAATATTAAAAAATATTCCTAGAATTTTGACACCACATTGCACTGAATCATGGAATAATTTTGCGATTTTTTTTAAAACAAAAAATAAAGTGAATTGAAACATTGAATCCACCCTACCAAAACCACTCTATTCAAGCACATCACCCCCGATCCCACTCCCGTACCCGCTGCAGACCCATTCGTTTTTGGTTAAGTCATTTTGGGGGGCGGAGGATGCCTCATTCGCCGGAGCAGCATTTAACGACTTCGCATAATCCACTTAACCACACTAATGCCGGGTTTTCATTAGTAGAATTAGCGGTAGAGTAACTGGCGTACTTCTAAGTGGTAGAGTAACTTTACCACGGTGCTATCCCACTCTACTCTACTATAGCCAAGTTTTCATTAGGCGAGTTCAAGTATACTCGACCACTAATTCTACTAATGAAAACCCGGCATAAGTGACAACTTGAGGCGAACTCATTTGAATACAAAGGACATTTCTATTTACCCCTGGCATGAGGCGAAATGAGGCTCCCCCGAAGGAGTGCCAATAGTTGGTAATGGAGTCGCTACGTGGAGGCGCAATCAGCCGTGTGGTACTTTACTGAAACTCCGGCTCTTAACATAGAATAAATGCTGATGGTCGGTGAGGGTGGGGTCTAGGGGAACTATGAGACGAGCAACGATTTCGGTGGAAATTAACGACAACGAAGAAGAATTTTGTTCTAACGATATACTCCACCTACACCCACATACCCCATCCCTAGTCCTACCGGGGATCGGATGGTACTGAATTGTCGTTGATGGTAAAGTGAAACTTGAGGAATATTTTGGCGCCGAGACTTTTATTTTGGCATAAAATTTTCGAGCAGAAAATCCGCCGAATTTAATGTCCATTTTTGCATAATTGTTTGAGAGACTTGGTGGGGGCGAGTGGTGCGAGGGGAAAGGAATTTTAATAAATGGAGCAGAAGAAATTTGTGGTTTATGGTTCGAGGGTACGGTGATGACTCTTTTTGGAGATGCAATAGAAAGAAATTTTTTTTAAAGACAAAAAAGATTAGGCGGTATCGATAGCCAATCGTGTAGAAGGTAAATAGTAGTGGGATTTAATGCTTACAATGCAATTGACGATTACCAAAGAGCACTCGCTAACAACAGTCCGTTTATCAGGTAAAACCAAATGACAGACAGATGTTACAAGTGTAAAACGTGATGAGAGTATACGGACGTTTGAGTAAGAATTACATAATATCCGTGCTCCTTTTCTACTTTTAAGAGTGGCAGCAAGAACGAAATATCGAATTATAGACCAGTTGCGAAGTTGTCTGTCATTCCGAAACTCTTTGAATCGATTATCTATTCCGCAATCGCGCCTATCTGTAGGAGGTTGGTATCAACGAACCAACATGGCTTTCTTGCAGCTCGTTCCACTACCACAAATCTTCTTGAGTTCACTTCTCATGCTGTCGAGGGCTTCGTTTCCGGTTGCCAGACTGATTGTGTTTACACTGATTTTAGTAAGGCATTTGACAAGCTCTCCCACTCCATTATACTTCTTAAATTAAAGATGTTAGGCTTTCCAAGAGCCCTTCTAGCATGGTTCCAGTCTTACTTAGCTGACAGGACCTACCAAGTTATTTTTCGGGGATCCAAATCAGTAACCATTGAAGCGTCATCCGGTGTTCCTCAAGGAAGTCATCTCGGTCCCCTGCTCTTTATTCTATCAATTGATGACATTGTTTCCTTGCTAAGACACTGTAGAATCTTGATTTACGCTGATGACATCAAATTGTATCGTCACATAAAGAGTATCGAGGATTGCAAACTTTTGCAAGCTGACCTTGACACCTTTTACTCTTGGTGTGTGAACAACAACCTGGTTCTCAATATTAGTAAATGTGAAACCATGACTTTTGGGAGAAGTCGTAGTCCTATAATTTTTAACTACACCTTTTCTAGCGAGAGTGTACCTCGTGTTAATTTTGTAAAAGATCTCGGGATTAGATTTGATAGTAAGCTCGATTTCTCTGCTCACATTAACTATATTGCTTCCAAAGGTAGTTTAGTCCTGGGTTTTATAAAAAGGTGGTCTAAAGAATTCAATAACCCCTTGATTACTAAACACCTTTATATCTCTCTTGTCAGACCTTTACTCGAGTATGGGTCCCAGGTTTGGTCTCCTCACTACTCTTCGCACGTTGGAAGAATTGAGTTGGTTCAAAGGAGGTTCGTTCGATTCGCACTGAATCATCTTCCTTGGGATGACCCATTAGTTCTTCCACCATATGAATCCCGGCTTAAGTTACTCAACTTAAGCTCTCTTTGCAGGCGTCGTGAGGTTGCCGATGTTGTATTTGTTCATCAGCTCCTTAATGGAAAGGTTGACTCAGGTTTTCTGAGTCGCCGTGCGTCGTTTAGAGAGAGTGGATACAATTTGAGAGGGCCACCTCTCTTACACACCAACTCCTCTAACACGAATTACGGCAGATTCGAGCCTGTTAATCGCATGTTCATTAATGTGAATAGAAATATTGATGTTTTTAGCGTGAGCATTAGTAAGGACGTCCTTAAAAGGAGTCTTTTCAATCTCACGTGACTGACTTTTCTTGCACGCTTCTTTGTGTATTGCATTTCTTACTGTTTTAAGTTATATGTTTTTAACATTTTTTTGTGTTGCATGTCTTAGCTGAGCCACTGTGCAGTGGTAAATGTGACCGCGTTTGTGTGCAGGGACCGGACCGGCTCAGTACCGGAGTGCCGGGGAGGGTCGAGAAGGAGCCTGCATTTTCGATCGCATGCTCGTTATGTGGTGTTTTCTCTTCTTATACCTTTTTTGGTGCGTTCGGCCGGTTCGGTCCCTGCACATAGGCGTGGCCCGTTTCTCAGCCCAGCTGAGAAGTGTACCTTCTGAGCTAGAAGGATAAACTCTATTAAGTACTCGGGAGTAAAAAATTAAAGGAACGCAAAATTTGCCGATTTGAATAAAACCTACGAATTCTCTGTGAGAGCAGGAGTAGTTCCAAGTAAATACGAGTAAAAAAGAGCAGAAAAGGAACACCGCTTATATTCCGGATGCAGGCAAGAAGGCCTGAAGAAAACCGGAGTTGATCAGGGCTCATAGGCTCTCTGATAAAGGTTCGTCTTCTAAGCCAGATGAGAGCACGGCATCGTCTTCCATGCAGAGTCGGTATTCTGTCTCCTGAGACAGTCCTGCCTAAGACCTGGGACTGATTCCCAGTAGGATAGGTTCACACTCTTAATCCAGTATTCTATCAGGGGCTAGAAGGTGGACCGTGGAATGGTTTCAGACGGCTCCCTCGCTTGTCTGTCTGCAGCCTCGTTGCCCGCGAGACCTTACTTTTCCTGACCAGGCTCTGGAGTACGTCAAAGCACCCTGCAACTATTTTGGAAGAAAACTTCGGCATTGATGCCAGCTTGCCTGTCTGAAAAGGTTTTAACGTTTGTGTCATTCAATCCTTTCTCAAGGTGGAACCTACCACAGCTCTCAATGGCATGTACTTCAGCCTGGAAAACAGAGGTCCCCTCGAAGATATCAAACAACTACAGAAAGAACAAGTAACCCGGGCCTCTTCAAATCTCTTCTTCCAGTCATATCTGCGCCTCTTGCGCACGAAGTTTTGATATATCTTCTAGCGCCATCCATCCACCTATTTCTTGCATTGTGATTTTCCCTTTGAAGTAGATATTTTTGAACTCAAATTCTGTTTGTTCAGTCAATGTCCAAGCCTCAATCCCAAAGACCAGGAACACAGAGCAGGGAGGATTAATGTTTTATATATTCTCACTTTACATATATACTTGATATTTCTTAGTTCTTTAGAATCAGGACTACCGCGAAATTCGTCCAGTCGCTGGGGTTCGATTTCTCGCAGTGGTATGGCACTACGTGCTTTCACTTCTTATAAAACCAAAGAAGACTAGATCATGTTTTTTGACATTGGATTCTATGACAAAAACGCCGGCGGCGGTTGAACCCGTGATGAGAGGAACAGGTGATGAGAGTACTATACGGTGGATACATCAACACTTCCCAACCAAAAAGTTAAGAATCAATCGTCTAACCAACTGGAAGTACCCCATAGTGGACGATTCCCTTCAAGTTCCACCACACACGACTTCAATTCTGGCTTCGCGAATGTTTACGGCGGCTCACCATCCTTGTACACGATCTTTGATCTTTCCAATTGTCGTATATGACTCATTTTTTATCACAGGTTACGAGATGTTTCAAAAATAGGTCCATTTCATAGAGTTTCACCAGCGCAACGCAAATGTTAATTCGGTCTACCATGTTTTTCGCGCTTAATTCATGAGGCGCCCATACATCGAGCTTCTTTTTATATAGCTTTATACTAAAGATGGTTCAAAACAATTTTGTGGTAATGACTAGCTCCAGTTGCCATGCCTATATTGCAGGAATTTTTCAAGAATTTCATCAGATTCTTCTGTGACTACGTGAGAACGGTGATTCATCTTTCAAATCAAAATTATCAGAACGAAAGCGAGCGAACCATTTCCGCAGAACAGATTTTGATAAAATGCCTGCGCAGCGTTCTTTTCTTTGTCGTAATAATATTGCAAAATATTGCGCACTATTCATTATTTTTCTCCATTTTCAAACGCAAACAACTTTCCAACCACTGAAAAAATTTCGATGTTTACACTGAAAGAACACTCGAACTGTCACCTTTCAAACAAGCGTTTAGTGATGCCATTACGAACAGTTTCGAGACTTATTTACAATTGGTGACATCTATCGGAAAACAGCCACGAACTTTTTCCCAGAGGTGATGTGTTTGTAATTTAATTTTTTTGATTTGATTGTGATTAATTTAATATGATCTTCCACAGAAGAAGACAGTTTATTCGTTTTACTTATCGTTCCCAATAATTAATTTACCAAAATAACTAAAACCCAAAATCATTACAAAAATAATTCTAATCTATAATATTTTTTTATTACAAAACAAATCTCTTCGCATTAAAATAATTAGAGCAATACCACCAAAAAGAACAAGAATCCACCCACCCCGTTCCACAAAAGCATAAAAAGTCCACCATTTTCTTCATCTGCTCTCCGAGTAGTAATCCATGCCCCGTCTCTGTCTCTATCGCAATTAGTCGCTCTCTAATCATCATAATCCATTTAAAATCACTTTTTCCTCTAAATCAGATCGAGGAACGCAAAAAGCGGACGAGGAAAATCATTTTCATTCTCTCCACCCGCGCACAGCAGACGAATTTTAATTACGACGTGAAAAACTCCAGCATCAACGCTGATGGTGGCGAGCAGCAGAGTTATATCAATCGGGCAACACACATCGGGCAGCGTCGCCGCCGCCGCCCCTGTCACACTAGGGTTGGTATGAATGCTGCTAACTTTTTGGGGGGTTCTAAGCGAGCAGCAGCATCAGCAAGGAGCCAGGACCCGGGAGCAGGACTCGACAGAGAAGACGGCATCCAGCTAAGATGGTCGCAATTAGAAGTTATTGACCAACTAATAAAGGAAAACCGATTATCACTTTGAGAAAGAGATAAACAGATGGGGGCCATGCAAATTGATAAAGTTGCCCCGAAAGTGCCGCTACTGGAGCTGGTCGCTAGACAAGGACGGGACTATAAATAGGCAAAAACAACAAGGCGACGACTTGAGCAGTTAAAATCAATTCCTCTCCTCTTTTCTGTTATTAAAAAAAAAGAAGAAGAAGCAACACACTCACGCACGCATCCACACACACTCACGAAAGCATAGGGAAAAATTGAATTTTTTTCTTCCTTTTCTCCCTGAGAATTTTTCTTTGCAGGTCCTTTTGCGTCTCTTTTATGCTGCCGCTCTGTTTCGTGACGAGACAACATACTTCTCTCCTGCTTTGCGGTGCAGCAGCATAGAACGAGGGCAAATCATGTTCCGAAGATGCCCGCGAGGCCCGAGCAAGATGCATGCTCCCGGCCAGCATCTTAGACGTGCTGGAGAGAGCGAGATTCACGGCCTTAATTAATTAAATTCCATTAGGGTCCCCCACTCCTGGGGCAAACAATGAAATTAAATGCGAGTTTGGACCAATCACAAAACACAGGGGCGGCGCTTGCGCACCCTGGCTTCCACGCGAGCTTTTATGCTGCCGTCCATCGTTCGAGCAGCGACAGCTGCTGGGCGCTGTGAAAGCTCAACACGTGTTCGGGTGTGTGTGTGCGTGACGGCGTGCATACCGGTGCGGCGCGTCGATGGCCCGCCTATCTCTGGTTTCCCCCTGGTTCTGGAGAAAGCGGCCGTCCCTTTCTCTCCATGGCAACAAATTTCACTTGTACCGTCGCGGGTAAGTGATTTTCACTTTAGTTCATTGGCGTATGTAAAGTGAGTTTCCTGGGGGGCGGGCGGGCCGTGCATATTTTTCCTTTCTTCAATGGTCGTCACTGCTTTGATGGAAGTTTTCATTGTGTGACTGGGCGAAATAGGGGCGACACGATCCGATGGTGTGAGGCTCGGGTATATAATTTATTTGGCGACTCTGTCTGTTCCCCTCTCATTCGCTCCTAATGTGGGCCCACTTTGTGATGATCGTTTTATTATGCACCCGCCCCATCCCCCCACTCCGGATGTCTTGGTCATTATGATTCAGTATTTGAGTGTGTTGTTTATGAGAAGTGGGATAATACGTTATGTAGCCGTTATTCCAGCCCAGCGTGTACAACACCACACGGGCATACACAACGGTACCCGACCCCTGCTGGGTGACGCGACACCGACTGACGCGAGGTACTCGCCCACAACTTTGGGCCACATTCAATTTTCCCGGCTGCAGTTCTCAGTTCTCTGTGAATATTCAAGAGCGGCGGGTGCTGTTTAGGCAAGTTTCAGCGAAGGGGCTGACTTTGTGTGTGCTTTCAAATCTCATGGATTTTAGGGGGTGAACTGCGTGTTTACGGCCAAGTGTAATATTGCCAACCAATTTTTGTGCGGCGAGTGAAGTTTTGTCTTATAATGCTGGTAGCCCTCAAGTGCCGCGACTGAGAACGTGAGGAATGCGCCAACGATTGTCGTGACGTTTTCTGGGCCCTTTTTGTTGTTGTTTGTTATTATTGTTGAAAGGATTCTTTTCGTCCTTGCCCGCGTGAGATGTGAGTGAATATTTTTTCTGGTTTTTGTTCTTTTTGTTTAATTTCTGGCACAGTGCCGGGCTTGGTTCAAGTACAAATCAAGCTCAAGTGATGAGAGAAACGAAATTACTGATAGTCAAGCCTCAATGAAATCAGTTTAATGAAACTCAAGTGCGTTTTCAAAATTTATACAATAGTTTAAATTTAACGGTTAAGCAACGAATTCCCTAGCGAAAATGGTGCTGGAGCACCAGGGTCTACTGCCCAATTTACCTTCATCCGGGCTGCAGCCAGCCCTGCAGCTATATGCTGCGGCTGCAGCACAGCTGGCGCCTAGGGCTAGAGTGCCGCCATGGGCGCCGTTCCTGCAGTTTGGGGTGCCTGGCGTTTTTGGTGGTCCTTTTCTGGCCAGGCCACGTTTTGGACCAGCCGCTGGACATGCTGGGGGTGCTCCACCCGGTACCGGACCGCATGGCACCTTGACCAGCTTAAGTGGATTAAGCGCTGCTATGGCCAATGCAAATGCTCAGGCTTCGTCTGCTGCCGCCGCGGCTGCTGCAGCGGCTGCTCATCATCAGCTAATGAATGGGAATCGGACAATGCCGGGACCACCTAGCGAGGATTCAAACGAGGATCGTGGTAAGTTTTTTTGCAGTTTTTCTTATTGGTTGGGTTGGTGTCTTCGTTGATGGGAGATGACTCGGCAATTGTGGGTCTTGTTGACGTCTCCCTAATTATTACTTAAGTGGATTGTGACGAAGCGTTTCGGTTATTGGAAATTCTTTTTTTAATGTGAAAGTCTAAGCTTAGGTGTCACTCTTTTAACAAGAATAAAAAACAAAAACAAACCTTAAATCGATAAGTTGTTGCTCTAAAAAACAAACCATCATCACTTTAGAAATCACTACTAACTATTTAAAAAAACCTCACAAATGCAACATTAAATCTGCAAAAAACATTGACAAGAAAAATGTAAAATGCCGACGCACTTTTAAAGCGACTGTCAAGTGACTGAACCCAAATGTCAAAATCGCTATGAAAAGCGTGTTCTAGTTAAATTACCGAAAGGGATTTTTACATTGTTTTTGTTGTTGTTTTGATAATGAGCCAAATTACAAAAGGACGCATGAAGCAAACGCATAAAATTGTGTTTTTTTGGCATAAGAATTGCGATTTGTAAGTTTAAAATTGTTTTTTGTATCTATGAAGAAATGTGAATAAAGTGGCGATTAGTAATGAAATAATTTTAATGGTTTTGTGGGTAATAATAATAGATTATTGAAAGCTGATGAAATGTGAAGATTAGTAGTGAGATTTTGTGTTTTTTTTAATAGTTTAGTTATTAAAAATCATTGGGTTGAATTTATTTAGAAGGGGGTAGAGGGTGATTAGTGTGTTATTGGAAGCTTTAGTAAATGAAAATAATGTTTTAATAGTCTCTCTTCTAAACAATCAAAGAAAATTAGGAATAAAATTGTGGGTTTTGCTAGAAATATGGTTTTGTTACTTAATTTTCCATAATTTTTTGTTATTTCATCGCTTCTAGACAAATGATTAGCTCTAAGTGATTAGACTAGCTGATAAAGAGGGCTAAGTTGAGAACTATATTTATGTGATAAATCACTTAATCTTTTTTAGTATTAAATTTACTTAGTGAAGCCATTATTAAATTTTGAAATTGAAAAGTAATGTGAAATAGTGCCTTTGTAATAAATTAAAATAGAAATTGTAGTTTCATGATGTGAATGTGAAAAGATTCTACCGTAGAATTTTTTAAGTGGCTCTATTAAATTTGGCATTATTTTTACGCATATTTTATACTTTTGCAGTAATTTGAGTGATTTCTTAAAAAGGTTTTCATTGTTGTATTCATTGATAATCTTAAAGCACGATTCCTTTTGTAAGTTATATCTGATGATCAAAATTCAGATAATCATGTAAAAATACTTAATATCATAGTTTGTTGTTTTTTAAGCTAGCAAGCTATTAATAAAAAGTTTACAATTTATAAATAACCAGAAAACTTTACTACTTTAACTATTTTGTTGGTCTGTTTGAGAATTGAATTGAGAGTGAATTGAATTATCACAATCAACTATTTGATGATTTGTTTGTTATTAGCCGTGTTCCTTTTCTGCTCTTTTTTAATCGTATTTACTTGGAACTACTCCTGCTCTCACAGAGAATTCATAGGTTTTACTCATACCGACAAATTTTGCGTTCCATTAATTTTTTACTCCGGAGTACTTAAAAGTAGAAAAGGAGCACGGCTATTGTAATAAGACGCAGAATATATATGTTGTGACTTTCCATCATTTCAAAAGAGTGTATGGCTAATAATACATAGATATCTATAAATGTACTTTATGGAAACGACATAACGTTAAAAATATGAATTTCTTGCAACAAAATGCATACCACTTTGTGTTATATTCACTTACTGTAAGCAATTTTGTGCACTTCCTTTTTTCTCTGAATATATCTCATATTTTTGTTTTTTGCCGTCGTAAATGATAAAAACATTAATAGAAATTGTCTAAGCGCTCATAGCCATTTAAATAAAAGTACAAAACAATAGTACAGTGCTCCATCAGTGGTCGATTATAGATTTTTAATAGGTCAGTTGAAAAGTTCGCGGATAATTTTAATTTTAAGGGCAACTGTGCTCATACCTTATACTATATTTCAGATAGAGAAGTTATGCATTCATCGATTAGATTTTGAGCATTCGTTCAGGATTAGTTTGTTTTGCAAATTTCTCAATAAATTGTTAGATTCGTATGTTTGTGCTTTGGGTAAGATTAAAGGGGACAAGCTCAATAAATTGTAAAGATAGCCAGTTATGTTTTTGAACCAAGACTATACTTAGACACTAAGTGACTGTTTTTCATATCAAAATACTGTTTCCTTTTTGGAAGATTCAAATTCTTAAACTATACAATTTAAACACACAAAATTGGTCAATGTCTGTTTTAAAACTTTCTCTAAACATCAGTAGTTAGTTTTTTATTGCACGAAAAAAATTCATGCGTTTTAAATTTCTTTAAATTCATCGTGATTCATCGCTGAGTACAATTAATAGATTTATCTATTTTCGGTTTACAAAATTTCGTCTTTTCCTATATATTTATGAACGATGTGCAATACGAGAGCCTAGGAGTTTCCGCAATTACCTAAGAAGGGTTATCCAATAAGATTGATAGGATTTGAAATATGAATAAAGGTTTTTTGGTTATTTAAAAGACCCTTCTCAATGCCATTAATGATGGAAATAATTATTTGTTCTGATTGGCGATTATATTGAACATAAAAGCCACAAAGAACATGATAAGTTTGAGCAATTATTCGAATTTTTGTAATAATTCAATTGGCAAATCTCGATGAATACACAAATATTAAAAAAAATTGGTGAAGCAAATAATAAGAAGAAAAGTTATCTACATTGAATGGACAATCGCACATATAGGACAGCTTAAGGTGATACTACACAAGTTCTCTATAAGAAAAATACATCTACGATCAACTTTGAGGACCGAAGCAATTCTTCCAAAAATATACTGTGAAAAATGTTGGCATAAATGCAAATGTATTTATTTTTTGTAAGATTTCAAACAAATTTGTTGTGTTTTAGCGTTTCTTTTTGAATCGACGTTTGGAATATAGGAAGGAGTGACAACGACAATTATGGAAACTCCCTTTTTCTAAAAATCCTATAGATTAATGAAGACAAACTTTTGTTAATTTGTCACCAGTACAAATCTACGTCCATCATGGTGGGAAGATACCTGTAGGCAGGAAGGTACCTACAGTTAGATGTATGGATGACATATTTGAGTTGTGGGAGAAGTACTTTATAAGATTCTTCAAAGAAAACATAAACCTAATACAGGAAAACGTAGACGACCAATTTATGGATGATGAGTGAAGTTGCAAATGCAAAAGAAAAAATCAAAGAACACTAGGTACAGAGAAACCCACAGGGATCCTTTAATATAGTGGGGAGAATCTGTATCATGCCTTAAAAACTCTCGCTTACAAAATATGGAGAAGAAAAAAGATTCCGGACACAGAAAAGGTAAACTGGTGAACTGCGAGAACTACACATCAATCGCACTGTTAAATACACCTTACAAACCACTATCATGCTTCTTGTGAAATATATGGGAATCACATATGAATGCAGAGAAAAGAATCTCTCTATAATCAAAAGCTTCAACCACGAGAAGGAGACGATATTGTTTTCTCTGCGCATTTAGTAGAAATTCGTCATTAAGATCAAGCAGCATCTTCAGTTGACTCGAAAACAGTGTGCGTTTTCTCTTTCTTTATCGCTTAGAAAAATTTGGAATTAGGTACCGCTACTGCACCCGATAAGAAGATGAAATACGCAGGATCACCCGTCCAAGAGATCATTGATGCACTGCAGACCTTCTAAAACACCTAAAAATTGATTTCAATCCTCCGTGCGATTCAGAAAAAAATAACGACTATGATTTCTAAGGGCCGAAATACATGAAGACGCATAAATCAGACGTAAAAAGTTTTTTTTGTCGTACTGATGTGGAAACATGTGCTTAAGCGAATAATACTTGCTGGAAAAAGGCTTTTGCATTTGCGACATGCGTCCTCAAGTATTTCCGCCCAAAACATAGTTTTCTATTGGACTGTCACTACAAACTCTCGATAAAACCATAGAATAAAAGATTGAATGGAAATATAAAACAATGAAACTTACAGTCTAGGATTTTGTTAAAAAGAGAAGGAGATCAGAAGCGATTGCAGACAAGATGAGAAGATTTCGAAATCGAGGTTTTTGAAATCAAGATACATATATAGAACGAATTTGTTTAGCTTACAGGATGTGACGCCAAATAGGCTACAAGAAATTGAAAAAGCATCCGTGATTGTGAATATAAGGTAAAATTTCCGTGAAGACATTCATTTTAGCCCTCAGTTGCCGTAAAAGATTGTTCCAAGTGTATTGAGAAACCCTTTGCCCAACATGTTCTCCTTCCTCGAGTAAAAATAAAAACCGGCCTTATAAAGGGCGAACACCGGCCGCTTGGCTTTTTAAGGGGCATATGAGGGCCGTAGACTTTTTAACCATTTTTAATGGGAGCACATACGGCCTTACGACGGCCAAATTTGACCAAAAGATTTAAAAGGCCAAGTACTGAGCTGTAGAAACGGGCATTCGACGGGAAATTTGAGCCCAAAAAAAGAATCTGCACCAAATGTATTCTTGAAAGTGATTAGACAATATATTTTTGCCTTCCGTCCCGACGCCGGCTAGATTAGTGAATGATCATGGAAGTACCAACGGAAGGATATGGGTCAGAAATCTTTTTGTACTTATATTATGTTCGCACAACTATCTATTCTACTCTTGGCCTCAATTATTGCTTATGTCCAAATCAAACTGGTTAATTTCATCAAGAAAGAGATCAGTAAATCCTGGTTCGGAGGCGCCACTTGTTGGCTTTGTGAGCATTGAAAAACTCTTATAATTTGGCTTTAACTTTATAAGTATCAAACAAAACGAAATGTGAATTATAAATGCTCGACGTGGCTCACATTAAGATTGCAGGCAAGTATGTAATGAAAGAGAAGTTTTTAGTTGGCTTTAACATAGTCAAAATTTTATTTCGAACTTGACTTTCAACTAAGCTGGTTAAATCGTTTTGCATTCGATATTCGCACGTTTTTGCAAACCAAACTTATTCTTTCACATATCACATTTGCCAATCTACAAGTCGAATTCACCATTTTACAAATTAATTGTATGCTCTTAGTTGATTAGTTCAATTTTCATGCAGTAGGTACTTACCATGTATATCGGATTTCAAGCCAGTCAAAAAAGTTTATTTCCTACCAAACAAGCCCCTTTATGGCTCGTGACTGCTCGACTAAAGCGCAAAGAAGTGAAACCTCACTCTGCTGTCCTCAGATCGACGCCGTCGCTTGCCAACAACATGATATGCGGACACCGCATCGATCTCCGTTTCTATAAGTATCTATTTTTTGGAATTGTAGCACCCCTCGATGGTCGTAAATACACGAGGATGAATGAAGCAGACGCAAAAAGCTTTTCTGAATGCATATTGAAAAGACATGGGTATGAATACATGCCAGCTTCTCGTAGCTATATGATTTCATGTTTGTGTTTTTTATTTAATCCATAAATTTCTTATTTGTGTGAATGCGAGTTTCTGTGTACCCAGATCGAAATTGGACATAAAAACTTCTCCACGGACGCACGAAACTCCCCACTTTTCGAACTCTGCACGCTTCTTTTGCACAAAAAAACCTTTTACGCCTGCTTCATGCGCCCTTGTGTATTAAGGCCACATGACGGTATCCATTGATGGTTGCACTTTTCGCAACTATGTACATCCACTGCTAAATAAAAATAATTAGTCAACAAATCATTTATATCCCCAAAACGAAAATTAGAAAACCTAAAAATTATTATTGGTCAAAAACACTACACCCAAAACTCTCCGCCAATAAATCGTCATTAACTAAACAAACCCCCCCAAAAAAAATAATACAAAAGCGACAAATAAACAAAATTGCGGCAAAAAGGGGTTGAAAACTCCTAAACCAAAAAAAATACCAAATCGAATTAGTATAAAAAAAGGGTGGTTTTGTAGCTGGTCTTAGACGGCACCGCACAATCAAACCTCCTCAATCCCGGATGGCCGACCCGATCCCGGGGAGGGTGGCTAGCAGCAAATAACAATTAGTTTCGGGTATTTAGCATCAACTGAAGAAGTCCCAAGGAAGTTTCACAGAGCCACACTCTAGTTGCACTAAATTAGAAAGGAGCAAGGATAATGGGAATCCTTTTTCGTGCATCAACTTTATTATTTTCGGGAGAGGGTTGAAGGTGAAATAGGGATAGGAAATTAGCCGACGGCACACGCTGTTATGAACCGTGAAATTGAATGTAATTTTTTTTTGTTTTATTAAAAACAATTTTTTGTTAATTTTTAGGTGTCCTTTTTTTTAATTTTAGATGCTTTAAGAAAAAAATAAAAGTTTTGTATCATAAAAAATAAAGGTTAATTTCTGAGTGACTTTTCTGCTAATTAATTGAAATTTTTGTGTCACTTTTATGCAAATTCACAACTAAAAAACTGAAGAAAAAAAATCATAATTCGGAATGAAAAATTAAATTCAAATCAGTTAAGAAGTTCTTTTCAGAACCGCAGTCGGATTTAAGTCAAAAGTTTGATTGAATGTCTTGAAAGAATTTAGCAACGGCACGAATTCAGGTGTGGACATGTTTGAGGTTTTTATGATTTTAATCCAAGGTGGGTTTCGGCTTAATTAATTAATAAGCATCGGAATGACATTAAGAGTAAAAAGTCGAGTTTAGTAGAGTATAGAACAAAGAAAAAGATTAGCAAATGATTTTGTAATAACCAAAACGGGTTTTAGTGTTCTGTTGACAGCAGAGACTAAAGAAGATTGGTTTAAGCTGAAATGAATGAGGTTTGTTTGAAATTGTTTTTGTTATTATATTGGATCATCTCTTAAATAATGGGTTTTAGAAGTTGTTTTTAATTTCTTTTAAATTAAATTTTATTGTCCCTTATACAAAATTAAATTTTTATAATGAAATAAGAAAGATTTCATTAGACTATCATTAATATCTAATAGAAATTGTTTAATACTTCTTCTCATATAAACTTTCAATGATTTTCATTTAATGATACTTTCAAGAATAAAAAGTCTAAAAGTTTTACCATTTGTATATGAAAACTATAATAAACAGAAAAATTTCACATCAAAATTGCACCATTAAAAATTATACCAAATTACAGGCATTGTTTGTTCTGTGTGAATCTTTATTTTTTCTCTCTCTCTCTTGAAAGAAATATAAAAGAAAAATTAAAGGTATTTTGTGACTATGTAGTCAATGTCGTCTGCGCAATCAACCATAATCACAGAGAATATTAAAAGTGTTCAAATTAAAACCATTTACTTTCTCAGAGATTTTATGCTGATAGTCAGCGCTCAGCGGTAATGAATGATTGTAAGAGATTATGTTACACAATAGGACGACAAAAAATAAAATTAATTATTTTCCTTTTGCATATTGCTGACGATTGGAGTTGAAACAATTTTTTACGGTATTTGGCCGGCTTTGGTAGCATAGGGATTAAGGCGCTCGACTACCATCCCAAAGGTCTGAGATTCGAATCCACACCGAGGCATGGCCCTTCGTCTTTCCATTTCTCTCCGCTACAAAACACCTACATCTAGCCTGGATGGTCAAGCACGTAGGTGTTATACTTGAACCTAAACTGACTCATGCTTGGGAAGAAATGGGAACTTAAGCCATGAATCGTACATCCCTTCCCTACATATGGATCAATAGTATGATGACCAGCATTAAAGAAGGAGTACAGCTGTACCAATATATGCAGGGTCCAGAAAATGGCATGCATATGCACCACAGGAGTGTTTGGTGGAAAACAAAATTAAAATACGACAAATTGACAGATCTGGCTCGCAAATATCTGAGCGCTCCACCGGCCAGCGTTCCGAATGAGCAATTGTTCAGTGCAGCCGGCCTTATATTTGAGCCCATTAAGGTCCCATTCACAACAGGCCGCCGGCAGGCCGTAGCATTTTAAGCCAGGTCAGCAGGTACCGCCCGATGAAGGCCATAGATTACCCAGTCTGAGTGAGGGTTAAGGACTGGAGTCATACGTCTGAGAGGCCGTGGACTGCAGGTGACCTCATGATTCCCTACATACACATAGCCGAAGGCGGCCGTTTAGCGTAGCAGGTTCTTAATTCAAGTGCAAAAATGGCCATGAACATTTTGGAACGAAAATTTTAGACTGAATAGAAGCTCAGATCTTCAGGTACGGACTGACGATAAATACCCATACACATAAAGATTTTTGTCAGTTTTCTTGGACTGTAGGCCCAGCAAGCCCCATCCAGTTGGCGGTGTGCGTAAAGGTACGATTCCGAACAAGGCGGCAGACTGCAGACCGCAGACTGCCGACAGCAAAAATTAATGTCAAACCGCAGGCGACCCTACTGGCTTGTATGATTTTATATGGATGGAATTCGGAACACAGCGCCACTGTCGCCTGCAGTCGCGACACGTCTCGACCGCAGACTGCATCACTGGTCGAGAACCAGTAGTGTCGCCAACGCACACTTTAATTAAAATCCAAATCTAGCAGAACTTAATTAAGATTTGTAGTATTTGACACTTTGTTTAGAATTCTTGGATATTAGGTCAGTCCATAAATAATACGGTTTTTCTAAATACTTAAACTGAAGGTCGGCGGGTTAAATTGCTTGCACCAGCTTGTTATAAAACCCCCTTTACCTTGTTCTTGCTTTACCTTGTTCTTTTTCTTAGTGTAAAAGATGAAGTTTAATAGTACATCAATACCACCTTACGTTGGTGACGACCTGCGTTAGCCTGGGGTTCCGGTCTACATGGTCTAGGTGGTCTATCTGGTCTTAGGCTAGTCGGTGAGGCATTTTCATTGCAATTTTGGCCCATAGCTAAGATTTATTGTTGGAATCGCTTCGTTTTAGGGTGTAGTTAAACACCCTAAGTTTGCCCACAAATTGGTTGACCGCATTACTTTTTAACTAACTTATTGTGATAAAATAAAATAGGCACTTTTTTTGTATTTCTTTCAAAAGCTCCGTTCCTGCTAACTTTTAGTATAACATATGCATTGGGAAAGCTCTTCGTTACGAAATTCTCTAAAAAATAAGCCCTGTTAGAGATCGCTAGCTGCAAGGGTGGTCTTGGAAATAGCTTCCAAAATTTTCAAATCACGTTATTTTCACTATTTGTTTACAGGAAAACAAATGCACAAAGAAGGCTGAAAATGCTTGAAGATGGCCTCTATGTGGTCCCGGCAAGGTACAAAAAATTTCAACAAGATCGGTCCATTAGTTATTGAGTAATTAGTTAAGATTAACAAGTAAATAAAAAAATATGAATTAGCTGTTGCCCGCGACTTCGTCTACGTGAACTACAGTTTATAGCTATCGTACAGGAGCCACGTAAAGAATAAAAGGAGTAAAAAAAGGTATGGCGTGGCAAATAGGGGCATGAGATGACAACTGTATTCTAAGGAGTATTAACCATAAAAGAGTTTATAAGTTAAAATGAGATGGATACAGAAGATGCAAAATTGAATCCGTTGAATTAAACGCATTCGACATGTTGTTTTTGCTAACCCTTTGCAGCGGCTGCAAGCTTTATGTCGCCGCGTTCAACATTGGTCCGACCGCAGGCAGCAGCTGCACTGCCGTCTGCAGTCTGTGGTCTGCAGTCTGCCGCCTTGTTCGGAATCGTACCTTAAGTGAGGCGTGTGGTTATACTTGGCCTCAAGGCCATGGCCTGCCGGCGGGCTGTATAGGAATGGGGGCCTCATCGCCTCATGGAAATATAATATTCCTCTCTTGAACTTTGACTATGAAATACGAGAAGAAATAATACCATTACTGTATATAACACTGGTATATTGTTCTAATATTTTTTCATATCCTATCGTAAGTAATAAAAAAAATGAGGTCTAAATTTAATTAATTTTTTGTTAATGCTATTCCTAAACATTCGTATTCGCATTCGCAAAATTCGCTTTCCGCACCTTCGTATTCGCATTCGCGAATGTGAAAAATATGACATTCGTAACATCCCAAATCCAACCACCACGGACTACATTACCCCAAATTTGAAGCAAGAAGTTCAAAGTTAAAATTTTAACAAGACTGGAGGGAAAAGACAGATATGGACACGATAATCTACACTGTAAAAAAATAAGTAAATTCACAGTGCAAATGTATAGTAAAATTACAAATCGCGATATGAAATACTAATTTACAACACAATTATTGTAATTTTACTATTTTTGTAACTTCACATAATGAAATTGGAAATCTCCAATATTGCATGACGTAAATGTTGATTACATGAATGTGACATATATTTTACACAATGTTGTGAATTTTTCTAAATCGTTTATGTAGGAAAATTTCAATATTACTTAGTATATTTATCAATGTTATGTACTGAACTTTGTACTGTAATTTTACAGTAATAGGAGTAATTTTAGAACTTATATTTTCAGTAAAATTACAAATTGTTCATTGGAATGTAAGATTTAAATTTTCCCTCTCATAGATATAATTCACAGGTAACAATGGAATACTAAGCATATATACTCGATTGTTCTTAAGTTAAGGTCAGACCTTTGACTTTGGTCAGGGTCTGGGCAGTTCTTGTAACAGCCAAGAAATTTTTGATAATTTTTGATGCTTAGGGCCGATTTACAATTAAAGCTTCAAGCTGCAAGCTTCAAGCTTCAAAAATTAGGATAAAAGGGTTTGTACAATGATTCACATTCACAGTGCTCAAATAAAACAAAACTCAGCTGAACCTTGTAGTTTGAAGCTTGCAGCTTGACGCTTGCAGCTTGAAGCTTGAAGCTTTCATTGCGAATCGGTCCTTGGATGGTAAGCAAAATGCTATTTTTATGTATAGGGAGAGGTAATACACAAAAGTTTTGGAAATTTACAAAACTATGAAGTGAAAGCTTCAATACTGATTGTATTTTTACATCCCATAAATAATGTATATTTACTACAAAGTTGGGCAAAAAAACGTAAAAATACGTTACGAATTGGAATATTCCTAATAATATATATTGAAAATTTACAAAACTGCTTGTGAATAAAACTTCCAATATTTTTTTTGTAAAATTACCACAGAAATTTTTTACAGTGTAGAATCGAAAGAAAAGTACTCAATGAGTACTATTTACTTGTTCAGAAGTACTCGATTCCTTGAGAATCGATGAGTACTTTTTGACATTATGATTTGGGTACATGGAGGCACAACAGGGGCACGTCAATTCGGAGTAGCTTTTGTAGTCGATAAATATCTAAAGCCCCAAATTGGGCACTTCCAGCCAATCAGTGAGAGATTGTGAACATTACGAATTAAAACAAAATTTTGCAACATCTCCATAATCAATGCACACGGCCCAACGGAAGAAAAATCTGAAGAGGAAAAAGATGAATTTTATTAGAATCTTTTGCGGACTATATAGCCTCGAATGATATAAAAATTGTGTTGGGTGACTTCAACGCTAAGATCGGGAAAGAGGTTCAGTATATGGGAACAACGCTAAACGCTCTTCCCGCATAAAAACAACTATAAAATGACCTGGACATTATCGGATGGAAGGACTAGAAACCAGCTCGATCATGTACTCATTAAAAAGAGATCAGCAACAAGTGTAGGTAGACAAGCTAGAAGAAATCAGCAGGAGAATTCTATTCGGAAACAAAACCTTTTTCGCATTTCATAAACTGCTGAAATCTTACAAATCAATTCAATACATCGAAAGACAAAGTTTACGCTAAATAAGACACTAATTGGCCCTGTTATATGCTACAGGAGTGAAATATGGTCACTCACACAAAGGATAGACGATATGCTAAATTCCTTTTAAAGGAAGATTTTGAGAAGCATAATAGGCTCAATTTGTCAGGAAGGGACATGAAGATAAAGAATTAGCTATAAAAACCAGTCATGTCAAATCTATGACGAGATAGACTTAGTGAGGTTAGTCGAGCGCACGCCAGAAGAAAGAGCAGCAAAGAAGGTCTTCACTGGCATCATCGAAAGAGAAGGACCTGTAAGCAGGCCGAGGAAAAGATGGACGGATACGATTATAGCGAATGCGGAGACACTTTTCCACTTATCGAGCTGGAAACTTCGGTCAGAAATCGAAACGACTGGAGGAAAGAAATAAAGGAAGCCAAGGTTCTAATTGGGCTGTAGCGCCATTGGAAGAAGAAGAAGAAGTACATGGAGCAAAAAGGAGCAAATTTGCCACTCCTTACATTGGCATTTATTTTTTATCCTTTTGTGAGGTATTTGGTCCAAATGTACTGCGGCGCCTCTCTTGACCTATTGTACTTCTTGCTTTGGCAATACTGCTAACTTTCAATGAGTGTTTGTCTTATACCTGCGATCTCCCTTGGCGTATGCATTAATCGACTTCCGTGTGGGACAGATTACAAATAGCATAGGATATAGATTCAAACCTATAAAGGCCCGTTTACATCGCAATCGCAAAGTGAAAACGCAAATTGGAACTTTTTTATTGCACAGAAATTTATATGCTTTTCTTTGTGTTGTACCAACTTGGATTTCAAGTTGGTGAATAAATAGAAAACTTCTATGCGATAAAAGATTTCCAATTTTCGTTTCCATTTTGCGGTTTGGGATGTCAACGGCGTCAACGGCCTTAAACTTTCCTTTATTGAGGCAGAAAAATACATGTGCAAAGCGTCACGACTGAGATAAACTTGCAGTTGGCTTGAATTCTCACTTGAATGCAAATTGTACTCGGTACTCGATTCTACCCTATAAGTAATGATATGAGTAAAATTACTCGGTCAAAAGTATCGAGTAATATGAGTAAAATGGAAAGCCAATCGAGTACCGATTCCGTATCCTTATTTCTGCTATGTAGTGGTTCCAGTTGAGTTTGGCATCCTAGTGTCATACTTCGATCAATGTACCATCAATGTCGACTGTGATCTTTTCTGATTAATGGTAACAGAACCGTTTTGTCGCCAGCTTTTTTTTAACTTCTACATGTTGTAGGGATTCACATCAAAGAGAAAAAATTTGAACGAAGCTCATTGTAACAAAAATCAAAACAACAATTTTTGGATCGGGGTTTCTATTTCGCAAAGTCGATATCAATGGCTGTCACGCCGGCAATACCAGACTATCAGATGAACATATTCCACCCATGCCAGGTGAATCCCGACCTAAGCGGAACCTTGGTACTTTATTATTAACCGGTTAAGCCGGCGAGTTGCCTTATTAGAGCTAATCTGGAGTCTCCGTAGAACCCTTAGCTGCGATACATTGGAACTGGTAAACTACTCAAAACTGCTGCCAGCTACTAGCAACTACCCTGGCTCTTGTTTTAGGGCAGATACATTTTACTGGTAATTGTCAAAAACCGTGTTCCATTGGTAGAAAAAATCGCTCAATGGATCGCAGCTATTATTACAATGGCAAAGGATATATTATCAAAGGTGTCTTCGATATCCAGAAAGACCGTCATCGCAATTTCTGCAATACACTACTCCATGCATGTGTGGTGTATAATCATGTACAAAGGAAGCACTGAATATTTTGCAGATCGGACTAAAAATAAAACTCGCCCTTCTTAGCATGAAACAGGCACGCACTGCGTCAAAACGCTTGTAGGGTACCCAAACCAGCGCGATACGCCTGAGTAAGAATAAGACTTGCTTGCTCTTAGCCTGAAACAGGCACGTAGAAGGCATGGTACGCCTGAGTAAAAATCCTACTTTTCCAAGTGCAGCCCGCTACAGGCACGTACCAATAAAAGACGCACGGAAAAGTCCAAACCAAGCACGATACCCTCACATTTTTGTAGACTAAAGGGAGCAAAATTGGAGGGCTTTAAGAAATTGAATAGGACCGAGAAAACGGGCAATTAACAAAAAGGATGCCATTAGCATATTCAATATACCGGCTCTCGTTCGATTGTGTAAGTCAAGCAGCATTGGACGTGGTTAGTACTAAGTTGGGGGACTGCTTGGTAAAACGACATTCGAGTTTGGGATGGTCGATTACGAATTCATTCATATATGTAACAGGGGCGTGCATAACTCTACAGCGAAAGCTTTTTTAGATTTTGTGCTTGCAGCGGAAGCGTGCATACCCGTGTGGCAGGCGCATTTGTTCGCTACGCGTGCTAGTTGCTAGTTAAATTAACCAACTCAATTATTTTTGCTCAGCGATTTGGAAGTACTCTAGTGTAAGATAGATGGCTCCAAGAGAGTTGTAGAGTTGCTTGTACTGTACACTGCATTTGTTACCTTCCAGGCGGTTTTTCCGCTGCAGTAAGTGGTAATATTCACTGCCCGGTAAAAACAGCGCTTTCCAAAGTTAATCTGTCCAAAATTGGTCCTTCAAGCCAGATGTCCGCTTTAAAACTAATCCAGGTTCCGATTTGTCCCCAAAAAAAAATGGTAGTTAAAAAAATTATAATTTAGCTTTAAGGGAAATTGAATAATAATTAAATTAAGGCAAATTAACATACTTGCATGAAACTGAAACCCGCCTCTTTCCGTTTCCTTTCTGCCTTACCCAACAACTCACCTTCCGTTCTCTACTCCATAAAAAGTCATTTTAATTCGTTCATTTATATCAGCCTCCAAGAATCTAATAAACGATTAAGATAAAATTTTAACATAATCGAAAGAAAAACAATCTTTTTTCCTCTCTCCTTGAACGATATCTCATCATTGACAGTTCCACCAACAACAGCAGCAGCAGCAGCAGTAGCATCCGTTTTGCTGCGCAGTAAATGCAACATTTTAACAGGGTTAACCACCGCTAATGGAATTACGGCATTTATCGGCATTCGGCTACCTTAAATTTACACCAATTTTTATCAAGAGCGATAATATGCGATCAATTCCGTTATCATTCCCTGCAATCTTTGCCAATAAAAAATTTCCCAAAACCATAATTACGCGAAATAAAAATGCCCGTTAAAAAAATGGCATTTACCATAAATTGATCAGGCAAACAGAAATGTCTCAATTTTTCCCGAAGGCTCATCGTACCGATCGCGCGGCGCAGGTAATCTGCTGTGTGCAGGCAGTTTTCACGGGTCCCAGAACCCTTCACCAAAGGCATGTGAGAAGAAAAGCGTCTTGTTTGGTTGGTATATGTATTGTATGTACGAAGGAGAGACGAAGGACGAACGGAGACGATGGGTGGAGGTAACGTCTTGATCAGTCTCGATCGCGATCGGTTATGTAAATCAATCAGGGCAATTATCCCGTGAACGAGGAGGGTATGCAGGTATGAATTTATTGATTTCTACCCTGCCTTTGCCCCCAACACACCGCCATTGGATGCCATTCGAGTCTGTAAGGTTTGCGCATGCGCAGCAAGCTGAAAAGTATATAGTACGTGTTGCTAGATGATGGGGTAATTTTATGTCGATTAGTTTAAGCCAATCAATTACAGTCCCCAGCGCTATGGCATGGCGGCGGCACGGCAACGCGAAAAAGGGTGATCAGTGAGTGCTGCTAGGGCGACTGTGGATCTTCTTAAAAGGGACAGACGAAGGGACAGACATCTTTGAACAGCCCCCCAAAAAAAGATTCAATGCTCGAATCCGGGTAATTAATGGCTCCGCGAACACAAACCCAGCACTGAACGTGAAAACCTGGTGCTAGCCCTCGAGGGCTGAGCATGTAGTTATCATGGACCCTTCGAAAAGAAAAATTGCCCCTCTTTCCCCATCGATATCATCATACATTAGACACACAGAGCCCCGAAGGGGTGAAAGGGGGCATTGTGAATAGCCCCTAATTACCCGTTTTGGGATATTTCTGGTTCGTTAGGTTTTGGCCGATTGAAAAATGTCTCAATTTCGGCGGTAGTCGGTCTTCCGTTTTTTTTGTAGTCTTTTTGATTTTTTTGCCCCCCAAATACCTGTGCTACTCTTACCCTTTCGATCTCGACCCATAATGGATCAAGGAATGAAGGGACAACAGAGAGAAAGAGAGAATAAGAACGAGAGAGAGAGAGAAATTTTATCGAGAAATTAAGGTACCAAACCGCAGTCCAAAAATACCATCGGATAATTGAGAGAGCGGATACCTGGTGAAGATGCATGCGGCATTGTTGTTTTTAATGTCATAAATATTGATGGCGTCTTCAATTAATTCCATCCTTTTTTGCGGTTTTTAAGCCGTTTCATGACTTTAATCGGTTTAAGTAACTGGCTACCATCGAGACTGTGGTGTTTCTTGGTTTTGTACTGATGCGCTTCTGGGACAAGGGTAATTATAGACCATATCAATTTTTTTGTTGGTTGGGATGTGTTTTACTTAATATTCCAATTAGCTTTGTCAGGTTTATTGCTGGAAAATTGATTTTATCTATAGAAGGACAAAAGTTGGAGAAGGATTGAGAGTATTGGTATTTTTTTGTGGGTCTTTTCAAGTGAGGTTCGTTGAGAATGGGCACAGGTCTATTCAGTTAACTAATGGTCGTGTTACTATGACTCTTTTCAAGCCAAAACAAGTTGTTGTTACCAAAATCCTTCCAAATTCTCGCTTAAAACTGCTCTAAAACACATAGGAAAACACATAAATGGAAATGGCACACATCCAGCGATTCATTAAATTCGTGTCGTTCATAAATAATTCCCAATTTGTTTGCCATAGACCTAACTGCAAAAAAACTCCAAAACGAATAGAAATCCTATCCCCAATAGCTGCCATCGGGTGTGCCTACTACATCCACCTACACTAACCCAACAATAATGTAAATTTTTGCTAAAGCTGCACTATTTTCACTTGGTTCCCTTCGACCATGTACACAACCACCAAAGGGAGTTGGCAGCATGACAGTTGTCCAGTTTAGTATCAGTAACATCCCCCCCCCTCCTAAGCATTCCCTTATTTTAACAAAATCCATGTCCCTTTTGGACCCACCAATTCGTATACAGTATTCACTACGTGTGCGTGTGTGAAGCGAATTTAAACCAGTTTACACACACAAGCATAGTCTCACTCACTAACAAGGGATAGATCAGGACTTGTAAAGCCAAAAGTTAACTAGGGGATTTTTATTTATGACACCCCCGGGGATATGATGTGGATGTAAACATGTGCCACTTGCAGTTTTAGTCGCTCTATATATATAGGGGTGGATCGGGTCCGAGGATATACCACCAGCCAGAATGTCTGGAAGGAGAAACTTGTACAGTAATAAAAGTGGGGAAAAGAATGTATAGAAATTTTCACAGAACAACGGAGACGGGGGAAAGAGGAAAAATTGTAGTTTTGTCGAGGAAAATATGGACTAAGTTAGTGAGGTTATTGTGGGTTGTTCGTTTTGGGTTGGTTTAATAGATTTCTAATAAGATTCTGAACGGATTGAGTGGGTATCGTCCTCAGGGGAGGCTTTCGATTCTGGGTATTCGCTGTGGTGGTTGTGTGTGGGAAGAAGAGTTTACAATTTCGGTTTTTCGGGAGTTTCTTTTTTTTTGGTAAGTATGCAGAACATAAATGGGATCCAGACGATGTGGGCGGATTTTTGTGATTGCCTAGAAACTAGCTGGCAAAGGTCAAAAAAGGGGTTTTTAATATGAAAATTATGTCCTTGTAAGTCTCTGTGTCAGCAAAATTAGTATATATATTTTTTTTCTTTTACTGTGGTATCAGATACATAAGTACCGCGGCTGCTATTTGCACCTATTGTACTCTTGACAGCTCACGTCTTTCAGATTTGTAGAACAGATCGCCTGAACAATCCCAACAAGCAGAGACTTATTTTATCGAGACCTTTTCCTCGCTATCGGACAGTAGGAATGGATGGGTGAAGTACCATGCCACAGCGAAAAATCAATCCCACAGCCTCTGGGTTGGAAGTTGACCACTTCAATGCCTAGATTATCAAACCGGGAGAAAAGTGAAATAGCTGCCAGCGCTAGCACACAATTTCATTCAGCAAGTAGCTCCCACCGAATCCTGCAGCGAAGTAAAGTTGACTACGACAAGCGAGCACGAAGTGGCTTTCTTACTGTGATTATTAGTGGCGATGGTAGAGGAGTGAAAGCAAAGTAACTTTTGGTCAAAAGGGAAGAGAAATAAGAAAGGAAAGGCTTAGTGTCATGGCACCAAGTAGAATCAAATTCCAACCTCTAGAATGGTAGTCAGGCGCCTACATAACTGACAGAGAGATAAGTAAAAAAAAATACCAACGTCAGCAAAAGAGAAAACAAGAAGATTTTCTGCAAATCCCCCTTCAGTAGTCGGCCCGGCCATAATCTACAAAATTTTCATTTGTTTCCGCCTTGAATTCAACTCGTTTATGTGGTCCGGGCCCCAAAAACCCCATTTTCGTGGCTGGACAAGGTGGAAATCTGCACTCTCAAACTTATTGATGATGGCTCCACTTGCTGTTCAATCGACTGAATGACTTTTTTTTACAAAATGGTTAGATTGCATTGTCATCCAAACTTAACGTGTATACAAAATTTCAGCCCAATCGGAAACCGGTCAAATTTCATTTCCAAATGGGCAAATAGTACTCCTTTTACCACAATGACTGTTCCGCTGAAATAAAAAAACCTTCTGTATCCAAGGCTATGTTTTTCCCGAAACACAAGATCAGCTCAGTCGCACAATCTACAGTCCTTGAAAGTGGTTTCCAAACTTTATGATACCATTTTTCACCATTTTTCGACACAACGTGTCTCGGTAACTTGCGCTGCAAGAATTTCATCGTAGCGGCTGCAGTATGGCAAGGTGCGACCTCTTGTTGAAAATAGAAGTTCGACAGACCTTTTCACCTATTTTTGGACCCACAAAGTGCGCTAACATCCAACGATAGCGTGCGCCGTTGAGGGTTTCTCAACACTCTCTCGTACCGCTTCAAACACTTCATTGCAGCGACGTGGGCGCGGTCAAATGGGGCGCTGGCGACTGGCTACAGACTCGTATTCAAAACAAAATTCTTCACCAAACTACGATTTGTGTTGTCTGGAGGCGCCGAATTTCTTCCATATTTTTTACGATACGCACACACAGTTTTCACACAATTGAACGATTGTTTTCAATGTAAAGCGCTACAATTGCAGCGCGTTCTTTCGGTGTGAATTGACTGACTCATAAAGAAACTGGTACTGAATGACGTTTCAGAATCGTGTAAATTTGTCGAATGAAATCGGCTAAAAAATGCCAATATTCAATGTTGAAATATCGAAGGTGTAGATGGCGATGAGATGTATAATAAAAAAAAAATAAATAGTTTAAAAAATATAAAAAAAATAGAATTTGGAATGACGCCACACAGCTAATTGCATTTTTACCTGTCATACCCTTTCATTTGATACCCATGTCGGGGGGTCGTAGAACCCAATTTCAAAAATCGGCCGCCATCTTGGAACTGCCAGCTTAATTTTTTTTACAAAATGGTTAGATTGCATTGTCATCCAAACTTAACGTGTATGCAAAATTTCAGCCCAATCGGAAACCGATCAAATTTAACAAATTGGGTCAAATTTCATTTCCAAGATTTTTTTACATAGTCACAAGTGAAGCTAATATAAAGCGTATAAAAAAAACACAATAAGATTTAAATAGAAAAAGATGAGTCAAAAAAGTCAAAAAGGTAAAATCACCCGCGCCTTCCCTATGAGCTATAAACGCCCCCCTTTAGGGTCGCCCCCCCGTTTGGAAGCCAAGAATTCGTTTCTAACTAGAACAACTCGATTGTGGAACAAACTCCCACAGACTGTATTTCCAAGAGTTCATCGGCAATATCAATATCCAAGAGTTCATCGGCAAGGTTCATCGCCTTCTCCTCATGCATCTCCCAGACTCCCTTTAACCTATTTATCTATCGTTATATCGTTCAAGGCAAGCTTACTACTAGACATTGAAGCATGGCGTACGAACGACATGACGGACTGGAGCTTATACTTTCACATTGTTATTATCCTTCTTTAGGCCTGTTGGGAGCATGGGGCTTCCGCAAGACCTCTCCATCGGACACTGTTTTGAGCTATTCTTTTGGTTTCAATCCAGGTTTTGTCAAAATTTTCGATTTCTTTCATTACGGTTCTTCTCCAGGTATTTTTGGTTTACCAACATGTCTACTTCGTTGCGGATTCCATTCAAGGGCTCTTTTTGTTAATGCATCATTTTTTTTTCGTTGAGTTAGATTTTTAGTGTTAATTCACATTGATTTTGTTTTTTAACCGAGGAGGTTAGCAATAGTGTAGGGTAGGACACGATTATAAAATGAGTTTGTAAGAGGTGCCTCTTTTTTCTTTTGAGCCAGTACAATGTCATTCTTCAAATGAGGCGAGGTGCTATTGGAATGCCAAAATGACAAAAACAAGCAGATTAAAAAAAAGAAAGAAAATAAATACCAATGAAGAGCATTTTTACAAGTTTAATTCTAATATTCATTAAACTGCCTTAGAGTAAGTAAGAAATTTATGCCTCCACAATGTACAGCCACGGACAACTAATTAGAAACAGTTTCATAAAAATTGCATTTATACATTTTTTATGTTTTTATGTAGCAATCCTGTTAGGAATTCATTATGATATTGTTATTGATTTCCTTCTATCATTATATATTTAAAAAAAATTAAGAGGTGGTGGTGGGAATTCTTTAATTTGATTCCTACATAAAAACTGTATAAATGCAATTTTTATGAAACTGTTTCTAATTAGTTGTCCGTGGCCATATATTTATATTTTGCAATCCCACCTCGCCTAATTTCAAGTTGGAAATTCTGCTAGAAGTAAGAAATGTGTCTCCAGCACAAAATTTCACTCCCTCAAAAAATGTAAGAATTGTCTCTTCAAGACAAAACCTCACTCCCTCGAAAAATGTAAGAATTGTTGTATTTACAATCTCACCACGGCTCAGTTTATATTGGATATTTTACTGCCGCAAAAGCAGGAAGAAATTTCTCTCCAATAAGTAATTTACAATCACACCTCGCTTCATTTATCTCGATACACGCTCATATACCAGTAGGACATTATTTTTGAACCGGGACATTTAAAAAAACTTAGGCCTCAGTACAATTTACATCGTGTAAGGGACAAATGTACTGCCTCGTGTAAGTCCGGCTCAACACTAGTTAGCAATTCGACGGTATTTTTGTACATTTATTCTAATACCATGTTTCCATCGCACTTGAAATCCTCCGATTTCGGAAAAAATGCAGATTTCGAACGAAATATCATATGAAATCTCGTGTCGAAACGAAATCTCGCTCGAAATCTAGCTAATTACTATTCAGCCTATTCAGCCAATTTCATTTTTTGACAGTGCTAAACGTTTTTGAATTAATTTGCAGTCCTTACAATGTCAGAAACATCGGAAAGTAGTGCGATTTAAAAAAAAAGAAAATATAAAGCGCGAAAAATTTAATTTTATTTTCATTTTAATTTCTTGAAACGTTTTTAATATTTTGTTATGACAAGCGAAAACTGTTTGATGCGATGTAAACACATTTGGATTTCGTGAAATCGTTTTATTAAAAACTGCGGATTTCAAGTGCGATGGAAACATGGTATAAGACGTGCTTCCAATGCACATATTTCTAAGCTTTATATTTTTTTCTGCATGTCTTCTCTTGAATGAGCTAGGAGTACGATATCAACTGCGTATTCGACATCTTCTAGCTGTTCTACCCTTATCCATCGGATTTCTCTTGTTTCTCTGCTGGCTTTCTTCATTATTTCGTCAAGTACAGTAATGAAGAGTAATGGTGAAAGTGGACAACCTTGTTTCCCTCCAGTTATCGCTGCTGTTACGATTGGCACTTAATTGTCAATTATGAAGGATTTTTTTGGCAAGTTAATAATTTTTTCCTCTTTCCATTTATTTGCTTTTTCAGCTTCACCATTGCTTCTTTGACTTTTCTCACCGTTGGTGGATTTATTTTGAATTATACCTTGCTCCGTTGTTTTATTTCTTTCGTTCATATTTATTTGTCAGGCACTGATCTTTCTCTCTGTTGGTTTCGCTGTGTATAGTGTCGATGCCATCTTCGTATCTGAGCTTCCGTAGATGTAAGTAAACGTCCTTCTGATTCCAATAAGGGTTGTCTTCGGCTCAATCCTTTATTTGATAATTTCTTGATAAGGTCGTATAGCAAAAAATCCTTACTACATTATTGACCACCTCTAACTTTCTATACCCACATTCATATAGAATTTTGAAAGTTTGCATTACTCAAGATAAAATGCTAAAACAACACAACTCCTCTTTGATTTTGCATTCTTAAGTGATATTTGATTCCATAAACCAGATTTGCTCTACTGCTCTTTATAAAACAACAAAATAACTCTTCAAATTCAAGACCGCATTCGTGTCTATTCTCTCGTAAAAAAACCTCCATAAAAATACTAAGCTCTAAACATTTTTAATAACAATATTTCATTCAAAAGCCACACCTTTCCCCATCCGTTAAAAAAAATTCAATTTAAGCAATTTCCCGTATAAAATCCGTCAACACACACCTTTTCCCCATCTGCAATCTTTAATTCGAGCACAAGAAATCATATTTCATCACGAATGGCTGCTCATAATAATAAAAATAATAATAATAATTATGATGTTTTTGTTGAAAAAGAAAGAAGACCAGTAGCTCCTCAGGCTGCTCCCCTTTCATACCTTTGTATGATGATAGTGAAGTACGATGAGAAACTCCATGTAGACTTCACACCCACTGCGTTTTGCAGCTATAGGTTAACTTCATGTCCCACAATTTCTATACTCCATTCCACCTATAAAGGTGAAAAACACAACAATAAGCCTTCCGCACAGCCCCACACAACATCAGCAACGTAATACACCCACAAAAAAAAAGAAACAAACGCACAGAAAATGAACTTCAGTTGTTGACAATTAATCACCTGAGTTTTATCTCCTAATCAAGTCATTTTCTGGAGTTTTTTTTTATTTCATTTTTTGGATGAAATGACGAGAGCTGGAGGAGGAGGACGAGGAGAAAGGCCGGGATTCATTCTTACATTTTCCTGCTTCAGTATTTTTCTCAACATTTTTCCTTTTTTTTTTTGTTGGTTCCAATGTGTTTCAGTTGTTGAAACATAACTGACGTAACGTCATCAAGGTAAAAGGTAAAAAGTGTCTAGGTACAACAGAAACACAACAGCAACAAAACAAAAAAACTGGAAGTCTTTTTCATAGGTTGGCTCCGACGAGCGCTGCTGTTGAAAGCCCACAACGAGATTCTGAAAGGGCGGCCAAATCGCCTTTTTCGCCTCAAAACAATTTCACGGCTACCTAACTCGAGGCGAATTTTTCCGTCATGGTTAGTTTGGCCGCTGCTGTTTTGTGTATTTTTTTTCGAGCCCCCCCCTACCCCCTTTGAGTTCAAAGTTGTTGTTGTTGTTTTTTTCTGTTCAAAGAGGACACAAAACTCGAATTAAATTCTCGTTGCAGCTTCTTGTTTTTAGAGATACATTGCGTACCTGAGTGTATAGTATACCTGTGAAATACGCAACTGATTGGAGGAAGCAGAACAAGACCCACCAAAAAAAGCGAACGAACACAGTACGATGAAGAAAAAGAAAAAAACTTATATCCAACGACTTAACTAGCGCTTGTACATGCAATAATTGCAGAGCTTCCATCCTCTAAAAGACAATCTGTTTTCGTCAATTGTTTTGGGTCCATGACTTTTAATTAAACTCCGTAGGCAGCCGTTTCCATGAACGAACGAAAATAAAAAAAAAATACATAGAAAGAAACCAACGAGAGAGAAATGTAGACAACACAACACAAAAAAAGATGTCAAAATAACACCGAACAGAAACGGAAGCTACGAGACTAGATAAAATGGAATTAGCGTAATTTCCATGGCAAATTGGGCTTTGAATTAAATTTTTGTAAGCCACTGTGGGGCCAGGTTGAGTGCCCCATTGTGTTCAGTCAAATTCAGGCTAAAAGTGCTGCATTGTGACAGGAGAGAGGTAGGATAAATGAAATCAGTGCTGGTCTAGGTATCATCCCTGCCAGATTTTGTACCACTCACTAGGTCTACAGGGTGTGGGACGTTCCACAAGCGGGGGGAACGGAGCCACACAAAAACGAACATGAAATTAAACGACGCAAGGCAACGCACAAATCTGGATGGCGCCCATGGGAGTTGTTACTTTTACTGGCGGCAAATATCTGTGGTTACAGCAGCCCCCACCATCATCACCAAGACTACACCAGCAGCAACAACAAAAACAACAACAGTGCCGACTTTTGCTCAATGCCGCGAAATTGTTTTTTATCGACGGCCGGGGGCGCCCCAGCAGCACTTCTGGTAAGCACACCGATCCAGAGACACTGAGATTCCCTTAGGTGGAGGCAGAATTGTAATTAACTTTTTTTTTCTGCATTTCTTGACTAAAAAACAATCAATTTTTTTTACGTTTTCTTCCTTAAAAAAAAACACTACAAAAAATCACCCCCCAAAAAACACACCAATCAACCCCTACCCTCACTAACCACCCGTATTGCACCCATAACGTTTTTTTTACCACCCAAAATCCTCCCATAAAATTAAATTTAAATGGTAATAGAAAATTAACGAAAAAAAATGAATACGGAAACAAACAAAAAAATTAACGAAGAAATACCCAACATGATTTCGTTAATTTCACCGATCGTTGAGCATGCACCGAAAAAATGTCCATGTAATAATAACCAACCCTTAAGGATGTGCACGAATCAAAAAAATCACCCCCAAAAAGATTTTTTTCTCTTCTGCTCTTTTTGATTTCTTTTTTTTTTTGATTCCTCGAAATTCACCCTCGTGATACGTCACCCCCGAAAACGTTTTTCATCTAATTTTGGGGGAAGATTACTGGCCTCATTAGTTGCACTTTAAATCCATTCTTCTGACTCTAGTTTTTCTGCGTTGTGAACGAGAATTAAAACAAACTCACACCTTTTTTTCTAGGTGGTGTGGTGGTGGTGATTGGAAAAGGGTGGAAATAGTGTTTTTTTTATATTTTTTTTCGTTTAAAGTTAGGCGAGATTTTTTTTTATTTGTGGGGAAATTCATAAAAAATTACCCTTTGACTGGTGGTGTGGGGTGGATTGAGCTGTGTGCTTGGGGGTTGCTAACCCTGACGGGTGTGTTAAATGCTGAAAATTAACGTCTTAAAAGTGATTGATTGATTTTTAGAAGAAAAAAAAAATGCTTTGGTTCGTGGGAAAGAGTTTGGTGAGCCTTTGACGTTGTAATAGTATATTCTGTAACAAGTTTGGAATGATGAATATTCCGCACAAGTGGAAGTTTGGCGGTCCACGAGTCCGGAATATGCCATTCAAAACGTGTTGCAGACTATACTTTTTCTACGCCTCTAATTAATTTTATTAATATTTTGTAAAGAAAAACATACCTAATGTAAAACTACTGTCAAAAATATAATGTATAAGGCACAGCAACACTAAATAACATATTAAGGCCCAAACATATAGCAGAAACGAAAACGATCCGAAACGAAAAGAATGAAATAAATCGTATGAAAATGTATGAACTCGGTTATATAAACGAACAGAACCGAATCGGAACGAATGATATAAATTTATTTCATTTCGGTATTCGTTTCAGCTATTCAGCCCGTTACTTTGACAGTTCGACAGACAGTTTGTTTTCGAATTTAAAGTAATTGAAATAACGAAAAAGAAGTTATTTTAAAAGAATGCGGTCAATACGAGGTGAAGATATTTACATTATGATTTCTCTTGTGATTTCTCGACATCCGCCATAAATTATATCAATTGTATAATATGTATTTATCGAAAATAAAAAACTCTTCTACTCAGTGCAAAACTTGTCAACAAATGTCAAGAACCGATTCGCTCAGACACTGTATATAATCGCCATCATTTTCAAGTTCATTTCGTTTTCGTTTCGGTTTCTTTTCGTTTCTGCTATATGTTTGGGCCTTTAGTAGGGAGTGTTCATTCATAACAATTTTGTAATTTAATAATTTGTTAATAGATGGCCGCCGCAAAATTTAATAAAAAAAATGCTATTATTTTCTGCAATTTAATAATTGAATAGTTTATTTAAAGCAAAAATATTCTAGCAGAACATCATTGATTGTTTATTTATTGAAACAATCCTTTTTTCTTTAATTTATAAATATTATTTTTTCTTTAATTAATAAATCATATTCTTGGATTACGAAGAACAGATGTCGCCACTAGTAGTCATTCCATAACAAGTGATGGAATGAATATTCCACACGGGTGTGGAATGCTGCTAATTCCGTAACTAAAAGTAATATCAGAATGGCTGTATTCTAACAGAGGCGTAGAAAAAAACTCTTACAGGTCCGCCACCATTTTTTTAATTTTTAAATTTTTTTTTGAAACGGCGAGGAAATCCTTAGAGTCCATGAGAGATAGCGGAAAAGTATTCAAAAGTTGAAATAAATCTACCCTGCGATTTTTGGACGCTATAATTAAGAGAAAAATCGTAGGAATTCAATGAATGTGTTTTGGAAAAAATCGGTCCAGGAGAACAGGTGGAAAAAAGTTTTTCAACGTTTTAGGTGCGAAAAAATTTTGTTTTTGGAAAACAAAAAATAGTACGTAATAGCGCTTAAAAAGACGAAAATTATGAGTTTTGGATAATTGAAATCGGTCAACAGGTTTTTGCAAAAAAAACCGCGAAATATGGCAATTTTTTGCCATTTAATCACAGGGACTATAATTATCGTAGAACCTTGTTTCAGGGCTGAAATTGTGGCTTCTGTTAGTGCCTTACCTACAATAAAAATTTCATGCAAAAATAATTATAACTTTTCGGGTAAATCTCAAAAATGTAAAAACAGCCGTTTCAGGAAACAAGTTTGAACAAGGCCACGGTGGTGCTAGAGTTATTTTGAAAAGCCCTATTTATTCTCGGAGAGTTACTCTACCAACCCATTTTCATGAAAAGTTGGTGAGGTTCGATTTTTCTTGATTTTCAGAAAAAACAGCTTTGGGCGAAGGGGAAGTGAAATATGGTGTGGGCAAGCTTTCTGCCGGCCGAGCTGCCTGCGATGGAAATTTTCGAGCGTTGTCATATTATGTATGCCTGACAGGAAAAAATTTTGATTTCTCGAAATCTACTGAATAGAAATCCACACCATATTCCACTTTTCCTTCGCCTAAAGGTGTTTTTTCTGAAAATCAAGAAAAGTGCCTGTTTTCAAACGCGGGGAGATTATGCCCGTGGAAGAGGGCAGGGGGGGGGTTACATTAGACATACGGAGCAAAGACCTTCCGCCTCTGCTTCCTTTGTGAGAAAGGTGTCTTCCATTAAACTCGCTACATAAGTGCCCAGAAGGTGGACAACATTTCACCGAGAAGCTTCTGTCTATCGGTTCTGTGGATCTCCACCACGAACTAAAAAACTACCACCTTCTTATCTTCCATTCTCCCCGAGACACCGGTTTACGCCTTTGCATCACAGGAACAGCTATCTAGCTGCTGTCTTTCCTGACATTTCCTGACACATCCTCGGATCTTATCATCTGGCCCAGGATATTCTCCGGTGGTAGCTCTGTGCTCCGTAAATCTTGGGCATTTTAAGTGAACATGGTTCGCATCCTCTTGGTCGCCCAGACATTCTGGGTCGCCCTTAGTAGACTCGTCGCACCTCCTCTGCCATGCTGCGATGGACTGGCCTTGCATATCTCGAATCGTACAACCTTTTGCTCTCCGCCGCCAGAATAAAATACGGGTCATTCCTGCTATCACACATGCTGCTCTCTAAAATTGAACCAGTGAAAATATTACTGGTTCAACCAGTAAACAATAATTTCACAGGAAAGCCAGTTAATTTGAGTCTGTTTACTGATGGAACCAGTGAAAAGTTCTCTCTAAAAATGAATTAGTAAAAATTTCACTGGTTCAGCTGGTGAAAAAATTTATATGACTCATATTCTAGGCAATTATCTTCATGACTGTAAAGGGTTTCATTTGGCATACTCAATAAACCGACTCACGTTTCTTTACGGCGGGCAAGCAGCATTTCTGCGCTTAGATGGGGGCCCGCTTGGGAAATTGACACTCGCGCTAGAAACAAGCTTTTTTCTTCTTTAAATGAATTTCACTGGTTCAACCAGTCACTGGAAACTGTATTTTCACTGGAAACCAGTGAATAGTTACTGGTTCGTTTTTAGAGAGTGCTTAGTCGGACTCAGTCCATGATCTCCACCACTCGAACCATGTCTTTATCTCACAAATCGCTTCGTTGTTCGTGAATATCTCGATTTTCTCTTTCATTATAATTCTTAAATTAAGAAAGTTAGGCCTTCCGCGAGAACCTTCCTCTCAAATATATCCATCTTATCTGCGGACTTTTGGGAGAAACTCCATGCTTCACACCCATACGTAGCTACTGTGCGTATGATCGTTTTATAGGTATACGGCCCAACCAATGAAGATAACGCATGGAGAATACGCTACAATCACGAATTGTACGATCTATACAAAGAGTGTAAACTTTCAACACATGCCAAGCTACTGCGCTTACGTTGGGCCGGCCATGTCCAAAGAATGGATGACTCAAGGATACCAAAGAAAGCCCTATATTTACTACCAGATGGCAAAAGACCAGTTGGCAAACCACGGTCAAGGTGGGAAGACAGTGTTAAGGCTGATGCAGCAAAACTCCTAAACATCAGAAACTGGAGGCAAGCTGCGCAACAGAGAGAGGTCTGGAGGAAGAAGCTGATGGAGGCCAAGGCTCGAATTGGGCTGTAGAGCCATCGAAGAAGAAGAAGGCTTTCCGCGAGCCCTTCTATTATGGTTCCAGTCTTACTTAGCTGACAGGACCTACCAAGTTCTTTTCCGTGGATCCAAATCTGCAACCATAGAGACGTCATCCGGTGTCCCTCAAGGCAGTCATCTTGGCCATCTCCTCTTCATTCTATCAATTGATGACATTTGGGTGATCTCTTCCAAAATTTTCAAATCACGTTATTTTCACTATTTGTTTACTCGAAAACAACTGCACATAGAAGTACTGCTGAAAATTCTTGAAGATGGTGTTTATGTAGTCCCGGCAATGTACAAAAAATTTCATCAAGATCGGTTCATTACTTTTTGAGTAATTAACGATCTAGTTTTTTTTTAAACTTAATTAACAATGCTGCCATTTTTTGTAAGATCAGTTTATAATTGGGAAACTCATTTAGAAAACTTCATAATCGATTGAAAATGAAATCCCGTTGGAATTTTTGAAAAAAATCGCAAGTTGGATCGATTTTATGAGGGTTTTTAGGCACATACCTTTTTATATTTGTTTATTAATGTCGGCACGACCCTGATACGGATGGGATTTTTTGTCCTATTCTTCCAGTCTGCTCTACACCTTGCTAGTTCTCTTTAGTTTATTATATGAAGTTTTCATACATCTTCTATCACGTCATCTGTCCACGTTTTTCTTGGTCGTTCTACAATTCTTTTTGCTAGATGGTCTACCATTGAAAATCCTGGATAGCATATCTACGTACGTGTCCAAGCCATCCTAGTCTACTCTCTTTTGTCTCCTACTTAGTCTTCCATGTATGGTTTCAGCCTACTAAAATATGTAAAAGAAAGTAATTAGTAAACTATGTTTAACAGTGTGATTGATATGTAATTTTTTTAGTTCAAAATAAGCCGTGTTCCTTTTCTGCTCTTTTTTACTCGTATTTACTTGGAACTATTCTTGCTCTCACAGAGAATTCATAGGTTTTATTCAAATCGACAAATTTTGCGTTCCTTTAATTTTTTACTTCCGAGTACTTAAAAGTAGAAAAGGAACACGGCTATATTGAAGTATATAGTGTTGAGCTGAATCAATTCAATAAAGCTTCTAGTGAATACCAAACCATGTTCTGCGTTTTTTTCAGCAATAACTCTCCTAAAAATCTGACTAATATTTTAGTACAACCTTTCAAACCCCCAATACTCACGTAAATCGCGAAAAAAATAGCCTAAATCACCGCATTACTCCGCAGTTCTCTCCTGATACTCCCTCCAACACTGCCTGCTCAAAAAACAAAATACTTTCACAAATCCTAACACAACACACAAAAAATAGAACAAAACTTTTCCCGCATGTCCACAAATTCAATCTCCGCTCACTGAATCATGCCGTGGCGGCGCTGATCCCGATTTGTTCATTTTAATTACAATCACAGCAAATTATAAACCGGACCCCAAAGTCCGGCCGCAACGAACGCAGCCGAGGCATGTAATTACAATTTACAACGATTTCAATTAGCGGCCTGATTAAGGTGCTGCAAAAATTCCACACTACTTACTTGCTTTACTTACTCACCGGCCGACGGCTGGTGACCGAACTGAAAGGGGGCAAGCTCCCGGTCTCGCCGCTTGGAGCATTCCCGTAGCGCTAGAAAACGCCATGGTCCATGCTGATGGATTCTTGTGTCTCCCCCCGAGAGAATACTATAGAACAAAGACCGCGCCACGACTAGCCACGGGTGTGGAATTGCCGCGACGCCTCAGGTTACGGAAAAATGTCAGTGGTAGGGAAAGTGTGGAGTGTATCCCTGGTATAATTTATGGCGAACAGGCGACAAACTATTCACAATGCAGCGTCTGGTTATCGACCATGTGCGAGAAGTGAATTCATAGATGGTTTTATCCGTCGCCTGGTGGCTACCATATACTATACAGACCGGAACACCTCTTGTCTAGCTGCAGTATCTCCCTAGTCCCCCTCAATCCGCCCTGCACTAAACCCCTTAATCCGGCGAATTCTAGTCTATACATGAACCCAAGCATCGACGCGCTTTACACACAACCAACAAAAGCCCCGCTTGCCACCGGGAATTATTTTGCGCTGCGAAAATCGCCTCTAATTGAAAATTGATGCAAATTTTCGTAATTTTCCGTGATTTTCTTTGTCGCAATTTCAATTATCGCCGCAAATCGAATTTTAATGGAATCCGCTTAACAGCCGAACGCGCCTGTCCAACCGCGACCGAGCTTCGACTATTCAGTGTTGTTGTTGTTCTTATTATTATTATCATAATTTTTTCCAAACAGGGATGCAACCGCGAGCGGAGGGTACCGGCAACAGACTTGTGAATTACCTCCACCAGTGTGTGTTAAGTGTTTCCTCGTGGATAATTGGAAAATTGTTACTTAACTTTCGGTGAAAAACATACAGAAAAAAAAACTGAGAAAAAAGTTGCTTAGTGCCTGTTCACACGGGTGGTCACCGCGACCTTTCAACACGAAACTTACTGGTGCGGGGAGCGTTCGGGTGGGAAGGAAGTGCGTCTCGATTTGAAAGCGACTCACGTTCGCTTTTCTGACCAGCTGACTGTTTCAATTTCATTTTGTATCACCTTACTGTTCCATTTTATTTTCGTTTCACCCGTATTGGGAGCAAACGTGCGATAGGACAATTTTCAGGCTTCAGTTTTGTTGCACAGATTTTTTACTAAAATTAATTATATTCAGGTAATCACAGTTTATAAAAATTTATGTCACTTTTATGAAAATCACAAACTTTGTTCCCGTACCGTATGTTTCACCTGTCATAAAAACGACTGGACACAAAGCGAAACGTGTAAACAAATATTCGCTTTTTCGTTCGCTTTGTCGCGCCTCAAAGCGACCTGTGTGAACAGGCACTTAGCAAACATTAATTTTATTACGTGATAAAAGTTGGATAATTTTACAATTTATTTAACGGACAGTTTTTAGTCATTAAAAATTTTAATTAAAAGTTTATTTTAATTTCCACCATTTTTTTTTCGTGGTTCTGTTTTTTTGCGAGGGCGGCGGGTAAATGTTTTGTTTATTTACATTCAAACTTTGACACCGGGGGTGATAAATTGTCGTTTGTCAAGTGAATTGAGGAATTGTTTTTCATTTTTAATTATTTTCACGTTAAAACGAATTTAATGACTGCAGTGAAATCACATTAAAGCTGGATGTAAGCTCGTATATGAAGTAGAATTGGTTAACACTAGATAATCTTCCGCTATCGTATTATATGTTTAATTTAAAAAACCACGCTCAATCTCAGCTTTGAATTGACAAGCTAAACCATAATTTTTTGACTATAGAACAACGTTTGGCTATTTTTGTACTGATCATTGATCGATCTTTGCTAGCACAAAACCTAGTCAAAACAAGCTGTGATAAGACTTAAGTTATTCACACGTGGAGTCCATCATAGATGTAGTTTTATCAAGAGCGATTGAAGTTGCCATGGAATTATCGATTTCTTATGAGAGTTGATCGTATTATAACCCAGGACGCAAACCAGGAGTTGATGTTCACTGAGACCGCCTTTGAAACTAGTAGGAATACTTATTTACCAAATATTAAATTTTCAAACAAGGCATGACAACTTCAGGCAAGGTGCTATAAGGACGATAGAGCCAACCAAGGAAAAATATTACAAAGAAGAGTGCAAGAACTGACAACGCCAACACGAAGTTTTATTTCACCAGCTCCCATCCAATACTATCTACCACGACAGAAAGCTGACTTCGGTGGTCGAATCGGTCAAATTTATTATGCTTATAGGCAATGGCAAGAGAAGGAACAGGGAATTGCTATAAAGAAGAAAGATAAAAAACAAATGTTCTTTAGGTGGAAGAAATTGAAAGACGAATGATCATGTCTCGATGCGGATTCAAACCATGAACCTCTGGGATGGTAGTCGAGTGCCTTAACCCCGAGGCTACCAAAGCTGGTCTTGATTAAAGCTCGGTTTTCGTGTGATTGCTCTCTAGCTTCTGATGTGTAATATGGTAACGTCCTGCTTAAGATCTTCTTTCCAGAGTTCTTCATTTCGTTTTATCCTGTTACTCGCTCGACCTACCCATCTTATTCCTTGAGATATGATTCAGTCTATGGCCCTCTTACACTCTAAAAGCTCTTTCAATTCATGCTTGGTGTAAATTCTGTATGTATCACCCCAGCGGGAAATGGAGTGCTGCATTAGCAATCTTAGAACACTCATTAAGAAAGCTTGTAGTGCTCCTTCTTCCAATATATTTGTTAACATTGCATATCTGCAGACGGGATCATTCCTTTTAATACTCCTTTGAAAGCGTTTTAGAAGCAGTAGAAAAAAGCATTTTAAAAAAAGAATTGAAGGTGGCCTGTGGATATGTCAATAAGCTCCGGCATCGAAAAGTGTTTATTTTTGTTCACACACCTTTTGCAAATGCCTTTTCCTTTCCAAACGCGAGTGTCTTACGAAAGCGGTCCCCCTACTAAGTACTAACCCCGTCAAATGCTGCTTGACCTCCATAATCGAACGAGAACCGGTCTATTGAGTATGCTAACGGCACCCTCTATGGTCACCAAGATAATTGCATGTTTTCTTTACCCTGTAAAATTTCTTAAAGCTCCAATTTTGGTCCCTGAGAAGCATATTGACAGGGCTAAAAATTTCTCTTCCCTTAGCACTGTTCCGAATTTTTTTCTTAATCAAGAATCAAAAAATGGCGCGCCATTCCAACATCTACCTTTGCCACATAAGTGCTATGCTACAGCTAAAAACGCATGTTGTGTCAACCTAGGCAACGATTTTCAGCGAGGACATTCTATGAAAGAGATGTCAGGATTGAAAATACACGAAGATTTCAAAATTTAAGCCTCTTTCACTTAAAATACGGTAGAGGAGAGGCTATCCTGGATTTTGAAACTTGACGATCGACTGTGATCAAATACACCGAACACTGGGTGTCCTTGGTGAATTCCAATCGGATTATTCTTGGGTCTCGCAACGCGATGAGAGAAATTTTGCTGACAGTAAAAATATATCAGGACACTATTTGGCTTGGTCACTGGGATACTCCGCCCTGCATTATCACCTATAGAGGATCGGAAAGCCTGAAGGTCGCATCTGAGGATCGCACAAGGAGGATGAGTCTGCTTTTCACTTTATCTGTCCTGCGATAGCTGGGCACTACTAAACTAGGCTAAAGTAGTCCAGTCTGCACTACAAACCTGAGGTATAGGGACTGCTAACAGTACAATATATGTGCCAGTGTCGATCGAGGATTTTCTTGGACCCGATACCTCGCTAAAAGATCCAATTTGATCGTGTATGGGGGCCTTTACATACAACAAAAACACACCTTCAACAAAAGCTCGACTCACAGAACTTCCTCAAAAAAAATCCCAATAACAAATCAATTTATATCACAACAAATCTACCACAAATTTCCATCATCTCAAAATGGTCAACAACATTTCAATGAACACATTATACTTTTCACATCCCAACCACAAAAACCATTGAAAAATCTTCTACCATCCAAAAATCATCAAATTCCCAACCATAAAAGATAAAGGTAAGCAAATTTTTGTTGGTCCATATCAATTCAGAATGCTTATCAACAATTTTATAATTCTGCATTATTCATGGCGTCTGGTGGTGTCCCAAAACGTACAAAACAACGAAAAAGGTAGAACCCCAAAAAGCTTCGGTAGCTCCAATAAAATTACGTCCCTAAAGACTAGAAAAATTTTGATTAATGCAAGTTGGCCTTTTGTGTTAAGGATGCTTTTACGGCCCGAAATAGACGTAAATTTTATTGCATTTCATCCTGGTGATATCCACCCACAGTCCTCCGCTCTGTCTCCTGTATAGATACAATATATATTCCATCACCAGACCCTAAATTTGTATAAGAATACACACTACCACCACAATTATATGGCCAACATTAGAAGTCCTGGGGTATTTCTTGGGTGCTGGCAGCTATCGATGCTTTTTGCCCGTTTGTATTCATGGATCTTTGGGAATGAGCTCGTAAAACTGTCCTCAAGCAAAGGTATTTCACCCTTAAATCCCCTCAAAACGTCAATGAATACTAAACTTTCATCGACTTTTATTGTTTTTATATGGACCCCCGAAAACCCGACAAGCAAGTCCCAAAAATCTACATCGCCCCCACCCCCGGCGCCCCTTGTTGCCAGGGTAGACACTTTAGCCATAGAAAGTATCTCTATGCATCTCTGCCTATCTTTCAGTGTGGTTAGATTAACTCAATATAGTAACTTTGTTTCCCCCAACCCCGCGCTAAAACAATCCCCCACCACACCGTTGTCGTGATACACTTTCTATGTTTCATTCTCGGCCATCCACCCTCTGTGTATTCACAATCTGCTCCCTGCTGCCGTGGTATTTACTTTGCACAGACTTCCAGAGGGTGCGAACGTCACTTCTAGTTCATGTCCCAAGGGTGTCATAACTCCTGACGAGCTCATCTCTTAGTTAAGTTCTCCGTCATTTGGCGCCCTGCATCTCCACCAAGCCATCGTGCTCCCCTTCCCGGTTCTGGATTGGCCAGGATATCAGCTCCTCAACAAACTGGATCCTTTTCGTTTCGGATCTCAATCCGCCCCCCCACAACGGCTCCCCTGGTAGTATAGCGTAGGACCAACCGACAAAACACACAAATTATGTACATCAAAAGAAGGAAGCGGGGGTCGATGCCATCTCAGAAAGGACAGGAACAAGGGAAAATTCATTTCAATCGTCATCCCCCCTTCCGGCAATCAACCCCCCTTCCAAATTTGGTCTACTTTTACATCTTGTCTTGTAAGTCCTGAGATGGCTTGCCAGTGGCGGGGGTGGGAGAAAGAAGTGCGCTTCGTTCGCTTGTTCGTCGTCGTCGTCGTCATCGTTGTCGTCGTCGGGGGGTAATTTTGGGTCTTTCAATTGGGGGGCTTTATTGTATTTTAGAGAAAGTTGATTACAATCGCACTCACATACACCCGCAAATACACTGTAAAACTTAAATTGAATTAATTTATAAAGTTCCCCCGGGGGCCGAGGGAAAATTATTTTTTGCCTTCTTCGTTCTTGTGCTTAGGGGTCCTGTGCTCGGTGGTGGTGTCCTCGTCATTTTTCCAGAGGTGGGGGGGCTTCATTTTCTTACGAAATTAGGGTTGCGGTTTTCATTGGCAGCAACAAACTTGGGAATTATAAAGACCCAGCGCCAGAGTGCTTGATACATAGAGAACAGCGATACGCGAGCGGGGTAAGAGAGCAATGTCGGTTGCGAATTGTTGATGGTGTTTGTGGAGCAGTCGGACGGGGGGGGGGGGGAGTACATTGTAGAAAAAGGACGACGGTTTTCTTGAAGAGCCTTCATCTTGTCAAAATTACTTGAGAAAAGATTGTACTGATAGCAGTGAGGGACTTGTTTAAGAATTAATTTTTTTTAAGGAAGGAACCGTGATAAGATGGCCCCAACCCGATTATCTTTTTAATTAAGGATAAAAAGGACAAGGCAAAGAAAAAGGGACTCCTTTTTGTGCGGATGGTGATGTACTTTTGGTGATTTATTAACTTCGTGGTTTATTAAGCAGATAGTTAATTACGAAAAAGGAGAAGTTTTTGTTGTTGTGTTTTCGTGTTGTTGTAGTTAAATTAGGGATTGTTGGTTCAGTGGGTTGGTTTTTTGTGTAATGATGAATTTTAAGTTGAAATTATTTTTTTTTTCTGTGGGAATTTGCCATCAAAAATAACGTTAATAGCATAAGGGATGAGTTGAAATGCGTAGTTATAAATTTCGAGTTAATCTTTTTCGATTTTTCTTTATACCAAAACTGGGAAAATTATCGTTTCTTTTTCAATATTTTTCATATGAAGTTTGAGTTTTTTTTCATCACACATTTATATCCTGTCGATAATTTTGCACTATTTTAACGGGCACACGTGTTACAACATTAAAAAAGTTGACTGGCACCTTTTAAAATTTATTATAAGATACTAAGAACAAAAATTCATGTAACTGAGACAAAAACTACCAAATGTAAGAGAATCTTATAAATAGTTTTGTAAGCATATTATACAAACGATAGCCCTTGCCTTGTTTGTTCTGAATTTTAATTAAAATTTATTCAGCACTGTGTTTAAGGCTACGTAAACACTATGTGAGTACATCTGAGCATTGAAAGGAACGAAGAGTTGATGTATGATTAACGTATCACGAACTAAAGTAGAGACGACTAAAGGAAGATACTCGGAGAAGCCCGAATGTCATAATTTAAGAAGACGAGCCAAAAACTACTCAATATTAGAGAATCTTATAGAAAATTTTGTAAGCGTATATGACAAACGAAAACCCTTGTCTAGTTTGGTATGAAATTTTATTAAAATTTATTCAGCACTGTGTTTGAGGATTCGTAGACACTATGTGAGTACTTCTGAATATTGGAAGGAACGAAGAGTTGATGTATGATTAATGTATCACGAACTAAAGTAGAGACGACTAAAATAAGATACTCGGAGAAGCCCAAATGTCATAATTTAAGAAGAGCCGAAAACTACTCAATATTAGAGAATCTTATAGAAAATTTTGTAAGCCTATAAGACAAACGAAAACCCTTGTCTAGTTTGTTATGAAATTTTATTAAAAAATATTCAGCAGTGTGTCTTAAGCTTCGTTGGTACATATGAGCTAGGCTTTATTTTTTACATCTGACCTATCGTTTTTGTACTGAGGGATGTTAAGGACAGTTGTTATCCCAACGAATTACAAACAATTGACTCATTTAAGGAAAACAACCGTCGAACAATTCACGAAATACGGAAACAATCGAAAATGTACGACAAAATTTAGTTAACAGGATAGCCTACTGCAAAGCCAGTCCTGGCAGTATTTGAATGACATTGTTTTCACTGTATGTACTGTATTCACTGCAATATAATGTATGTGCTTAACAAAAATATGTGTGCTTACAAAAGAAACTATGAAGTAATATTTATTCCATAAGTTTTTAATAATAAAAATTTTATCTAGAAACACATTGAACATTAGCTGAATTACTATAATATACAAAATGTGACAAAAATATCATCTTAAACTCGAAGATCATCCTGTTCTCTTCAGCAAAAATTCAATTTAATTTGAAAAAAGATTGTAATATGAAAAAGGGAAATTGTTTTGTAGGATCAAACATTAAATCAATTCGAATGCGATTAAGGTCGATTTATAAAGTGCTGAATTAGCTTCAGACAAACTAAGTTCAGTTCAGGTGCCTTAAAAATAGTCCTAGTGACAATCTGCAAGTATGCTTGATGAAAACTAGTACTCGGAAAATACGCAATGGCTACTACATGACTACAAAATTTGGACTTCGAAAATCATCTTTCTTGATCTGATGGTGGAATAAATTTTTGTAAGCACTTATCAGAACCAGTAGATAATCGAGTAATAACATGTTTTTCTGTCATATATTGCCTCTAGTACATCTAGCAACCCATTACCATTTGATAACATGCTGCTGAATTGTAATTTTTTGTAAGCATGTGTTTTAAAAGTTAACTTACAAATCCTTTACACCTCTCTTATAATTACTAGACACATTTAAGTTAAAAAAAACAATTAATTGCATCTCAAGCAATTGTCCTATCTGACAATGCCTTAAAAGAACTTAAGTTCCACTTGCCAAAAATACTATCGTTATCTTACCGCTGGTATCACCTAAAAGTAAACAACAATTTCCAGAATTAAACAATAAACCATTCCCAGATTTCTGATAAGAATTTCTTATACTCCTGCAAATAGTCCTGAAAGTCCTTACAAAATGCAAGCGCGCGATAAGTGCAAAACTATTCAGTACAGAAGTGATTCCTTTTCTTCTATGTTCATTCATGCTGTCAGTGTGGTTATTACTAAACAGGATGTGATTACCCAAATCGTTGCTCTAGACCGTTGCACAGTCCATATCTATGGCATCCACACAATATATACAATACACACACACACACACACAAATAACAATACTACATTAAGAAGGGTTAGACTATTTCGCAGCGATTACTCTCGAGGATTTCCATTTCCATTCCATTTCATTTTGCAGAGCTAAGGATGATAGCTTAACTCTTTGCCTTATGTACAAATATACAACTTCCGCATAGATAGAGGATGCTCGCTTCCAGACTTCTACTATATATACGACGATGCCAAAACAGTGTGGCAGATGATATCAGATGGGAATCTTTCAGTTCTGGCCGTGTTTTAATGATTATGTGCAGAACAGCTTTACTCCCAAGCCCTGCTGGTGGCATACATTTTATTACGTTTACATGATTTACTTGAGTTCTTGACTTGAAATTTATTTATTAGTATATTTGAAGTCAGGACGAGTTTACATGCATATTTTGTTACTTGAAAACTACTTCAAGTATACTTCAAGTAAGCATGTAAACGTAGTATTTGTTACATTGTTGATAGTCAACTGTGTGTTAAGGATTAGACAGTTCTTGGGTAAACAGCTTTCATCCCTTATGCCATTGCATACGTACTACAATTATACACGAAGAACGGGGCTCAATGTACTTCCGTATGCATATGGCAGCGGAATATGTGCCTCCGGTATGCACTGGTGGCGAGCCTCTTAATAACCATTTTGGGTGGTTTTGGGTTGTAGATGAGAGGAGGGCAATCTTCTAGCCTCTATCAGCCATAGCCGGAACCACCAGATTTCGGTAGGCACTGTGTGTCTCGACACAATTCTGGCCTTTCTGGTGAGTATTTGTTGCTCGGAAACTAACTGATAAACCTGCTTGTAAAACGGACAATTTATATTTGATAGTGGGCTTTGTAAGGTTTAATTAGTTAAAGTGAAATGTTAATTACAGCCCAGTCGACAGCAAGAAGAATTGCGACCAGCTAATTGCTCTCAATTACGAGAGTCTGCTGCGTTTTAAGTGCTTGGCCGTGTGATAAATTCGTGCAATTGTACCCAGGATAATTGCCGGTTGTGTTTTGGGTCCAGTTGGTTGCGAAGCTTGAATTATGCACTTTAATCTAATTTCAAACCAAAATACTCCAAAAAAAAAAAACAAATACACAAATCTCCCCGAGGATATCAAAAAAAAAAATCTCCTTACACAAATCCTCATCCTTTTTTTTTCTGTTTCTCATCCTCCCGAAAATCCCGATTGTCACCCAGAAGAAAACTGGAATGCATAGGGCCAATCAGTCACCCTCCGATGATTTACGAGGACCAACCACCAGCTACAAAAATTTAGAATCCTTGTTGCGGTATTACTCTTCATCGCTTTTCCTTTTGGTCCTTTTTGTGTGTGGGGGCAAAGCGTAGCTCCTATGCCCTCGGTCGTCATCCCAGATAGCCCCCATGAGAAGAAGAAGTTCGGGGACCAAAGTACAATCTCCGTCGGGAGAGAGAGAGACTCGTCCTAAAAATTTTTGATTCCTTCAGAGTTACGCAGTTACATGCTTGAATCCCTGAATCCTTGTTGTGTGTTGTGTTTATATTTAACACAAGTGTCACGTGTCGCGAATAGATTGAACTGTAAATAAAGCGTTTGAGCCACGTGACTGGCATACGTTCATCTCTCTCTCTTTTTGCATATCGAATCCGAGATTTTCGGAGATGGTTTAAAGGTGATAAAGTCGGCGTCGGTCTAAGATATCCTTTCGTGTTCTATAAGCATGACACTGTTGTGTTTTGTTTCTTTTTTGTTGGTGTTGTTGGTGTTTTTGGTGTTGTTGATTCAAAAGGGAGTTTGTATATTCGTGGAGGCGGAATTGGGTGTTTAACGGGTACAAAGCGGGCGAAAATTTAAGGATTTTATAAGGATAACGCCGCGTGATGGGGGCGGTGAGTTGAATGCTGTGTGGGTGTGCATAAAGGTGACGGGTGATTTTTTTTATCTTTGATTGTTGTTTTATTCGAATTTTATCTTGTTTATCTCGTAATTTGTTTTGTTGCCAGGATTATGTGAAATTGATTTATTTTTAATTTTTACATTTTTTTTGGCTTGTTTCGGCCATAGGCAGACCCGTATAAGTAATTATTCAGATTGGAGGGCACGTCTTTCCAATATCTTTGTCTATTGAAATATCATAAAATCAACCCAAGCATCCCGAGTCGTGGGAAGAGCAAAAAAGATCTCGATCCTCTTATAAAGAGGATCAGGGTGCTCCAAGTAAAAGCGTGCCACAGCAGGTACAGCAGCGGCACGTGGATCACAGCCCGGCCTAGAAAGGCTACTGAGCGAGGTAGTCAAAGATCACCTGCAAGTAGCTTTGATGGACGCGAAGGCTTTGGGGGACACATTAGCCTCGAAACTTGAGCGGAGGTGGAAGCCAAACTATAAGAGACGGGCTTGAGCCACATCTCCTCAGGCAAGGAAGGACCATCGGTCTGTTATGACCCCTCCCAGGAAGTCAAGTTTTAGGGTAATCAGATGCCTCAAAGGACTTCTTAGGCGAATGAGTCACTAAGATCAGTGACACATGGGAAGGCAAGAGCCTCAAGCTAATCCCAGCTGCGTATATTCCGAGGAGACCTAGATCCTGGATGTGGTTACCTGTAACACTGGACACCGGAAAGCTTATCCAGTGTCTCCAAGCTCAAAATCCATCGCATTACTGGGTGGTTATCAAAACAGAGGACCTGGAGAAGAATAGCATTTCTTTGTTTCTTGTTATCAACGAGGAGTCCTTTGAGATATTGAAGAGGAATTCAAGCCGCCTTCCAAAGTTGAGTTTGGAGGAGGGCGCCAAGGGTTTGGCCCAGGGAGCTTCAGCAGCCGCTTGAGATCGTGCAGATCAACCTCCTACACTCCAAGATAGCCACAAACAACCTCGAGATTTTCCATAAGGAGCAAAACATGGATGTCGCCTTAATACAGGAGCCCCAGGTACGAGGGCCAACCAGCAAAGGGCTATTGGTCAGGCAGAAGGTACAGCACCTTTTACTACCTGGTTAAAAGGCACATTAAACCCTACCTCTGCCCTAACTTCAGCTCAACGAACTTCATGGTGGATAAATTGGAGTTCGGAGGAAGGAAGGACCTTTACTTAGCCTAAGCCTCTATGGGTTACGACTTCTCAGCACCCCCAGAGGAATCCAAACAGATGACAACAGCCCTAAAATAGAGCCAACCAGGTCGTAAAAAGAGAGAAGAATAGAGCCAACCAGAGACACATGTAATGATTTTACCTGATGATTTACAGATATACCCAACTTTGATGCTTGTTTTGATAATGATGGTACTTGTGCTGAATTTATTTTATTTTTAGAATCTGTTACATAAATGAACATCTCTTATTTTCAATATTGAACAAGAGCTTCACATTTGCACTTCGGCTGTAGCATGCTTCTGCATTGAAGTCATCTCAATCACCTTCATTTTTACTCCAAACACTGTCTTTGAAGAATGGAGATCGATTGGTTATGATTAATTCACTGCTTAATGAGTCTTTGACAGCTATAACAACCCCACTTGCTCTTGAGCGACAAGTGCAAATGAAGTCTCTATCGCACCTACAGGTCTAAGATGTATTCTTGAATCAAACAAACTTTTTTGTTTAGTAATAATTCTAGTGTAAATCATGTAAATTTGTCAATTGCTACAGTATCACCATCTACAAAATGGTAGTTCTGATGTACTAACATAGTCCCTACGAAGCCATTGACACAGTGCTGAATATATTTTAATTAATATTCATGAAAAACTAGGCATGGATTAACGTTTGGCTAATATGCTTACAAAATTGTTTATAAGATTCCCTTACGGTGGGTAGTTTTTGTCTCACTAACATGAAGTTTTGCTTTTAGTATCTTATAATAAATTTTAAAAGGGAAACAACGAACGTTTGGAAAAGTATTGTTTAACTATGTTCTTGTGATCACAAGTTAAAGTGACATGGTTTTGTGTCAATGAAGAGATTTTTGGGTTTTCCTCTCATATAGCTGCAATAGATAGAAAAGTCTAATGTCCTCAGAAAAGTTAGTGTTTGGGTGCAGGATTGAACGGGGGACTAGTTATGGGGGAGTGGGTAGTTTAGGGACGATAACATCTATTCGCTTCATCACGGAATTTTTGAAGTCGAATAGTGATCTTATACATGTGCTGAAAAAGTGGAAAGGTTCTTGCCTACTTGTTGCAAGTTAATTTTGTACTGCTCATAATACCTTGTGTATTTCTTCATAGAAAACTCGTTTCTATGTTAAATAAAAATTAACGATCAAACCGCTTTCTAAGTGAATTTAACACCACCAAACCACCATGTATGCTATCCTCTCTCTTTCTCTTTTAATAAAAGATCTTTTCTAATCTAAGATCTCCACCCACACTATATGCCCTCAAACAATACCCCAAACAGGAAACAATTTCAACTTCTTTCTTACAATTTTTCATCTCTTCCCATATACACAACAAAAGCTCTCAAAATCAGCTCCAAACAGCGCTAAAGAATCAGATAAATCGCTCAAATTAATTACAATTGAAAAGCGCACAGCGCACAGTGATTAATGCGCAGATTTAATTAACTCGATCCATTCGGCGACTTGTTGTCCCCCGGCGCGGCTCGTTGTCCACGGCCGCATTTTGACGCAATTCTTCGCTTTTAATTTATTTTTCAATTAAAATTTTTCTTCCTTTCAAGTGATTTATGAGATGACATCAATTCACCGCGCTTGATTCTGGGCTGTTGTTCATTCTTTTTTTTTACTTCTGATTCACGTTCGCGATCATATTTTTATGAAGTTTATAAGTTCTAGCGCGACGTTTTTAGCCACACGATCAGCAGCTACCATGATCACATCTGTATTAAGCTGCATCTCAGAAATTCTCATGAAGGTGTTGAAGGTATCTTAAAAAGATTCTTGAAAGATTTTCGATATCTTCATCAACTTGTAAAATACAAACTAAAAAAAATGTGAGAAAATAATTTATTTTATTATTTTTTTTCTTATCTCGATCAGAAAATAAAAACGATCGACCGATGATCAGTTTCTTGTTTCAATTTACAAAACGATCACAAAACGATCGGAACTTGCTTCGCGGTTAATATGGACTAGTTTTTTTCTAGATGGATTCTGGATCGAGAATTTGGACCGATCGTGGCGCATTCAATTGCTCAATCAAAATTTGGATTGGACACCTACTGATTGATCTGGATTCGTTTCAATTAAAGCCAGTTTGTTAGAAGCGGTTTTATGGTAATTCTTGACGATGGCTGAGTTTCTTGATTTTAAATTTATTGAATGGAAGGAAATTAAGATTAGATTTATTAGAGGAAGAAATCTTAATTGGGATTATTTTACCGAAATTTTGGAGTGATTTTTTCCAAAAAAAAATTTATTGTGACATGAATGTTAATTTGTGTAATGATTATTATTTTTTTTTCAGATTAGTTAGTGTGACTTTTGCAAATTGTAAGCTGACGTTAATATGTTGAAGTTAATGATTTTTGATTAATTGTAATTACTGCTTACTTAATTTTGTTATGACTTGTTTTGAAGTAACCAGTTTGTCTACAATAACCCACTGAGTCATTCGGTTACAAAATTTCGTTACTCATGCTTGAATCAAACTTTGGACACGTTAAAATCCTATTATAAACTAACCTCCTCTGTTATAACTATTTGAAGCCATTGTGGATTTTTTCTTAAAACAAGTTCTTTAATTCGTTAAGTAAAAACATTTACATTACAAAACATACTTTCAAATCTATATTAATAAAAGAAAGTTTCTGTATGTGTGTGCGATGTGTGCGCTATAGCGGGCGCACCAGTGATCGTAGAGCTTCGAAATTTTGCACGAAGATCCGTGGGGGTCTCCCATGATGCACCTCGAAGCCCGATTTTCGAAATTCAAAATGGCCGCCACAAAATGACCGAAATTCAAAATGGCCACCCAAATTTGCCAATTGTGTTCCGATTTCCATGAAAATCGGTATCTGAGAGCTTTAAAGGTAGTAAATAATGAATGTTTGATCAGAATTTATAAATTCAAAATGGCCGCGTCAATCTGGCGGACGAATTAGCTATTGGCGTTCCGATTACAATGAAAATCGGTATCTGGGGTTTTTTAAGGTAGCAAATAACGAATTTATGAACAGAACTTATAAATTCAAAATGGCCGCGCCAATATGGCGGACGAAATTATCCAATGGTATTCGGATTCCAATGAAAGTGGATATCTAGGAGTCTTTAAGGTTGCAAATAACGAATTTATGATCAAAACTCATAAATTTAAAATTTCGGGGCGAATTTGGCGGACGAATTTTACCAAATAAATGTCATTTTCCTGTAAGCTGTAGGTTGTTCAAGAGTTGGGAAATCTGAAAATCTTCACATCCTAGGTCCAGATGGAAGAACATTGAACATAGTATATCTTGGCCATTTCCCCTATTGCCTTGAAGTTTCCACGCGATCGAGTGTACCTATAAAATCCTCGACGAATAAAAGGTAAATCGCCAAAATTACTAAGAAAAGGGAAGGGCCCTCCACTGCCATCACGAGGTTAAAAGATGCCATCTATTGCATCCAAAAAGTTCGCTCGGTAAGAACGGGACGGAAGCTGTGTTCGGGACGAACACTAAGTAAGAGGGGGGCAGTGTAACGGCTAACCGAAAAGAGAAATACAAAATTATAAACCGTCCCCCACCCAGGTTGAATTTTAAATGGGATTTAACATGGGTTTTCGTTTTTATAGGTTCAACCGAGCGTTGAGTACTTGATTTCCATCGGTTCAAGGTGAAACTTGGCATCGTTAAGTTTTCGATACCGCTTAATACGAATATCATGTCAAAAACCGGTCTTGACTAATGACAGCTGTCAAAAAAGCTGTCAATAGAAATTAACCATATAAAAGGTATCCAAAATCATTTTTTCCAGATTTGTTGTTTCTTTCACTTTTTTCCTACCGTGAACAGTAAACTTTTTTTATATAAACGCGTTGCAACGCCAGCGGGTTTTTTGCTAGTATATGGTAAGCATTCTTTTGAAGCGATCAATAATGCAAAAGTAAGGGATAGCCAAAAACTGTTTCGAGGGCTCAAAGAATGTTATGAGCTTATAGGTCATATAATTTTGCTTTTGAGTATAACATAAGAAAAGGAGGGGGGAGGTGTAATAACAACTTTTTATATCGAGCAAAACCTAGTTCATTGCATTGGAATTTGACAACGGAGGAATCAATGACTGGAAGAGCTTTTTTATTTCGATCTTGAGGATCCTGGTTAATTCTGAGGTTTCGGCACTATAGTATTTTGCATTAAAATAAGGATACTTGTTATTATTTTATATAGTTTCTATTTTCGAAAAGCTTAAAAAGTTTTATTTCCAAAAAGCTTCAAAGCTTTTATTGCCGAAAAACTTTCAAAGCTTTTAATTCCGAAAGCTTTCAAAGCTTTTATTTCCGAAATCTTCAAAGCTTATATTTTCGAAAAGCTTCAAAGCTTTTATCATTCGAAAGGCTTTTATTACCGTTTTTTTATTACTACTTAAGACCTTCCAAGGCAGGAAGAAAATTAATAAATGCATCTTTTTTATTTATACTAGTAATACCGAAGTAAGACAAATCGCTGCTTGAAGGTATATTTCTCCTTTCAGGATATTAATTAAAAAAAGGAAATATGCTGTTAATCCAAAAGTGTCCGCGTCCATGTCTTGTAACAATTCCACAATACATTCCTGAAGACTTACATTTTCCGTCCAGCTATTTTGTGTAAGCCACTATGGGTGACTATAGATATAGAGATTCAATTTAGTAAACAAAAACTAAAAACAACAGAGGAGAACCTGTAGCGAACTTTTATAGTAGTAACCATAAAAAAAACTAATAAAATCTCGTAATACTTCTTCCCTCCTGTAAAACACTAATAAACATTCTCCCCATACATAAATACCATATCTCCAAATATAATTTAACTAAGCTCCAGCAGAAACACATCCCCAAAGAAACCCATCTCCTACAATCTGAACAACATAGAACAACACAAGCGCAACACTATCATAAATTTCCAAAAAAAGGACATGCTTAAAATATCCCAGGACATGTTCATATTGTTCTTCAATAAATTATCTAATATTTGTCTGTCTGTCTGTCTGTCCAATTGTCTGAGCAATATAAAGCCAGTCTCTAGTACCATCTCCTCCTCCCCTTGCCCAATCGACTACTGTGTTTTCCCGATCCTGCCGACCATCCTCTGCTCATATCCTGTCTTATCTTTAATCTGGACGCGCGTATATATCTTTGGCGGAGTTCTTCTGTTTATTTATTATTAAATTTGAAACAAGGAAGCGACTACAGAAATGGATATGGATGAAGTGTTCTCGTATCGTGGGTGCGTATATGTATAATAGCCTCCTTCTTGGCCCGTAATGTTTCATGTTCAGTTCATATTTTGCAGCGCTATCTTGGGTCTCTGGCCAAATTGAGCTATTTTATTGCTGCTTCATCCATGCTCTCCTCCATACAACCCCCCGGCGCCCGTTCCCAATCCTGTATATATATATGTATACATATGCCTTATGCCTGCCCGTGTCCCCGAGCAAAGTCCCTAGACTGGTAAAGGATCGAAGCGCACACAGGAACGTAGTCGTTGCTCGCATTCTATGATTGTTGTGGCCATGGACATAAATCATATAATTGGGAGCTGATAACCGGAGCAGAGAGAGAGCTTCATGTGCAGTCATAAAAGATAAGAAAATCCGATTTCGTATATTTCTGCTGGATTTCGAGAAAATTATTCTCCTGTGATCCTTCTGCAGAAGGATAAAAACCGAAGGGTATTCCACCGCCCCCTACACATAGATACTTTCAATTTCCAGAATTAACAACGTAAAGGGATTATTTTTCTCTGGCACAAGATTTATGCTAATTGATATTCGACTGGACTATCAAGACGTAATTCTTGTGTCATAAAATCCGCCATTAATCATTCTCAAGATTGGAATCTCGTCTGTTTTTATTACGGCACTAGAATCGCAGACTTTTGCACTATTTTCTTCTTCTTCTTCTTCTTGTCCTTATATCCTTTATATATAGTATACAATTTTTTTTAATTTAAATTTTGAAATTGAAAGCACTGAATTTTCTTGAATTTCCGGTCCCAGATCCCGGGTGCTACACCCTAATCGAAATCCTGGCTCGAGGAAATTTCCTCCTTGACATCCTAATGGAAAAGTGTCAATAGCATCATCAATCATTTTGCCAGCGTTGATTTATTATGGGATGAATTGACTGACATTGGGAACAAGGATATAAATCTGCAATTGTTTAGGGACTTTCAATATTTTTATGGATATATGAAGTGGTGAAAGTGTAGAAAGTTTCAAATTAGTTAAAAAAATGTATATATGTGATGTTATGGAGGTGTAAATAAAAATAATGAAATAAAGTCACAAATTGAGGGGTTTTTGGGAGGGCACTATGGATAGCAAACGTCTACAAACAAGAGTTATACGTAGTGCTGCACACGAGACGAGATTTGTCTCGAAATCGTCTCGTCTCGATTTTCGGGACGAGATCGAGACGAGACCTCCAGATTAAAAATCGATACGAGACCGAGACTACAATTCGAGATCTTGCGAGACATCTCGAGGTCTCGAAATCAAATCGTTATTTTGAAATCGTATCGACACCAACTATTTCAGACTCTTCATGCTGCGATCTTTGACGAGCACAACATTCGGCACCAATACATGACTTGTGCAGGCTGCGGAGATAAGGCGAAGAGTACGCATTCCATAAGCATTTAAATGCAGAGTCCATTCCAAAACATACGAGGTATTTTACTGTCATTTCATTTCATTTCAACGCATTTAAAATGAAATGCGTTGAAATGAAATGAAATGACTGTAAAATACGTCTTCTCGTTTTTGAACGGACTCTACGTAAATGTAACTCTACACAAATTAAAAAATAACTTTCCATTCATTCTACCCCGCCCTGGTGCCACTGCAAAAAGCAGATTTACGTCTGGGAAGTGACTAGCATGGAAATATAAGGAATATTTGTATACAATTTCGTTAATATGGCACATATTGATATTTCTCGAAATACAAAAGACAGCAATTTGTATTATTGACAGTGAAATTCGAGACTTTTCGAGACGAGGCGAGACTTTTTGAGACGAGACGAGACCTGCAAACACTCATTTTTTCGAGACCGAGACGAGACTGGGCCAAATCTCGTCTCGTCTCGTCGCGTTATACTAGTTATACGTATAGCTCCGCTCCTGTTGTTCATCGTCCAAAATATTTTTAGCCATGTTTACGCAGATGTTATTGTTATCGTAGTAACCGGCGAACCAAAGCAGCACCACGTTAAGGCGTATGCAGTACGAACTTGATTTGGACTAAACATGATGGTGCGATAGTGTGAACTTGGTCAAAGGGGTCAAAACAGTTCTAGTTACAATATGCCAAATACTGCGGCGTGTTATTTAATACGAGTAAGAAACTTCATTGGAATCAGCACATGAACAATTTATTGAGCAAGACGCCAGAATCTAAGTTGCGTCTACCGCGGAGACTGTGGAGTCTCTTGGGATCTATAGCTAAAAATTAAGTATTGGATATACACCACTATTCGTGATTTCAACGGCAGTCCCCACCTAAAAAGGGCTCCCTAGGTTGATGACGACAAAGTCAAGGCATTAATAAAGCAACCGTTATTATACGACACGTGAGATTGCAAAAATATTGAGGCCCCTGTGGATTCGCCTTCTTTTTCTCAAATGAATCCATCGCTTCTACCTCTTTTCTCAACGTAAAGCTTAAAAGCTCAGCTCCATCCAATATTTTAAACGCCTGCTTACATGCAAAGTAAAAGCTTTCAAACCGAAGCCGTTGTAATTTAATGTAAAAGCTCTTAGATTTCGCATTCAAAATTCTACGTACTTACGGCAAAAGGGGTGTAAAATCATTATCTCGGATTTTATGCGGTATAATCTAGGTTTATGTTTATGAAAAAATCTCGAATTAGGGTTATCCTTGTAGGTGTTTACGGCCCTGAATATCGCATGCTTCAAGCGTTTACGACCACCAAGCTAGATATTTGTATTCCATATGATCTAAAAAAAATGACGGCGTGTTAAAGCATTTATGATATTCTCATTGTCACATTAGGTCCCGTTTGAAGCCCGTTTCAACCTGGGTGTACGAAACGAAAGCTTGTACTCGTAACACTCATAACAAAATTTGCCACAAAAACAAATATAATATCTTATAGCCACACAAAAGCTGTTTTCCATAAAAAGCTTACCCCAATGAATTTTCGGTAAACTTTCAGAAAAGCTTTTGCGTTTTGATTCATACATCCGCGTCTGTTATGGAACTTCTAAATAAGGATAAGGATAGATCTTCTGTATGAGAACGAAAAAGGCTGTAAATTCTAAATAAAATAAAAGATTTAACATTTCCGATAAAAGATTTTACATTTCCGGAGTACTCTATCACAAAGAAACAAATGCTAGATTCTTTCCGAATTTTCGGAGTTAAATTCAATTTGATGTTTTTCAGTATACATATAGTATTTTTTAAATTTCCTCTATATTTCTTCAGATTTTAACCGGAAATTACAAACATAATTTATAAACAAAAAACATTCTAATCTAAAACACAAGATCACTTCCTTAAAAATTTTGTTAGCGCCCATGTAGGAAATTAACCATAACTAATTTCGCTCAATTACGTTAAATAAACTGTGCAAAAAGCCGTTAATTAAACCGTCAAAGCCCGTCATTCTATCATAAACCTGAGAAAATTGCAAAAGCAACAACAACAACAACAAAAAAGGCACACTATCACCTGAATGGGAGCGCGCATATCAAGCCGCCGCCAGATTAACGTGAAAATGAGAAGGTATCACAGGTGAAAAAAAAAGAAACTGCATGCAAAAGTCGCCACGATCAATTGTCGGCCGATGCCTGCAATCTCAATGCACCAGAGCACCACCGGCGCGCATTGAAGCCAGCCAGCATTGGTGCAACAACTGCACTTACTTCATTCAGGTGCATCCCTAGTGGCTACCTGACGGATTTTTGTTACCGTTTTATTGTGAACCGATGGTGATATAAAGGATTTTCACCTGTAATGACAGTGTTTGCACTTGGGTGTTAAATTTGTGTAAAAATCACGCTGCAAATGAAGCCAGAATAAAAAAAACCTTTTCAAGCAAGAGGGGAGCCAACAACTTACCGACGGCATTTTAATGATTTTTCTTTTCAGGTGAAAATATGTTTTTTTTACTGTTTTTATTGTTGTTGTTGTCATCTTATCAGGTATTAAGTCTGTTGGAGAGTTATCAATGAGGAAGCGATTAATCGATGTTATGAGGGATTTTCCGGGATTTTTATGGGTGATATGGTGTTGAAATTAGGACGAGCACAGTTTAATGATAATTGGAGGAGCGCACTTGCTTTTTTTTGTAATGAATGGTGGAAAATGTTTAAATTTCTTGCTTTACCGTGTTGATTATGGTGTTAAATTTAAACTTTTAGGTAATTTATAAATAAATAAATTTGAGTTTTAATTTTAAATACAGTAAAATAGAGGTTTTTCGTAAGAGAAATTTCTATATGGACCAAGGAGAGCTGAAATCGGAGATTAGGTAACAAAATGCCATTTTAAATCTGGGTTGATTTCGAAACTTTTCTGGATATTGTTGTACTCGGTCATGCCACAATATACATATATTCCGTTATTTTATAGCATAACCATAGAAATTTAATGGAAGTACTTAAAATATTTAATTTTCATGCAACAAAGTGTGGTTATGAGCGTAAACATAATACAAAAGATGCAATTGCTAATATCGGTTTAGGAGTTTAAAGTCTATATGCTTATTCCATTGTTTAACATTGGTCAGGTTATTGATAAGGATGATCCATCTAAGCTTAGAAAATATCGCAATAATTGAAACTTCAAATTTTTAACAATAAAACTCATAAAACTTGACAGAAGATATGTTCTAGGAAGTTCTAGTCGTTCTTCGCCCTTCTTGGAAGTAAAGACCTTTCAAGGAGCTTCTCTAACGGACTCTGTTTTGAAATATTCTTTCAATTTCAATCCAGTTTTTATCATTACTTTCGTTTTTCTTCATTACTATTGCTCTCCAATTGTTTTTAGGTCTGCCAACAGTTTTTAGGTCTTTTAGGTCAACTTATTATTAACTTCCCAGTTTATAGTGAAGTTATTGTTGTAATCGGTCCGAAAATCGAAATCGCAATTTTCAACGTATTTTCATTTTTCAAGGTCCCAATAGCATTTTAAGGATAAATTTTAGAAGAAGTATATGTGTGTGTGTGCGTACATATATGGTCATTTTTTCCTGGACGATTTCGCGCGAACGAAAAAAGATATCGATTTCGTTGAGGTGTCGTTCGAAGCGTATTAACAGAAAAATAAATGATCAGAAAAGATTTTCATAAAATTCGGTCGAGCAGTTTTTTTGTTTAAACGACGTTCGTGATTTTTGTACCTGTATGTTATCGCGCGAACCAAAACCGATATCGACTTCTTTGAGGTGCTGATCGAAGCAATTCTTGCTTTGTCAAGTTCCGTTGTTATTTCTCTAGGCCAAAAAATTTGATATAGATAGATTAATTGACGAAAAGTATTTTTTTATATTCTTCTGGTTTCTGAGCCAGGTTTCTTCTTCTTCAAGTAAATGGTTACCTACAGCTCTTTGTACTGCCAACGGGTTTATCTTGGAATGCAATGTCGCACAGGAAGGTCTAGTCCGAAAGACAGTACATAGAAAACTGAAAGAACTACAGACTCCAGCCCGCGGTTTCTGCCTCTCTCATCCAATATTTCCGCGACAGAACGCGCTGACTTCGGAGATCGAACAGAACATGGCTTCCTCGTTTATTTTGTTTACAAGCTATGGCAGGAGAGTGTGCAGCAGATTCTTTTAAATACGGAAAATCAGAAAGAATGAACGTTATCAGTTTTTGGACAAGTCGACAGTCGAAGGACGATGTCTTGGCGGGGAATCGAACCGCGGATCCCTCGGATGGTAGTCGGGCGCTTTAATCCTACGGATTTAACAAAAATCAAAACAAAATAATTTTGTGGCGGGGCTTCGATTCCGAAGACTCTATATCCTCAACCCAGTGACGCAGCCGTCGGGGTCTGCATTGCTAAGAGAGGCGCCTGGAAGACACTAGCAGAATTAGAAAAGGGGTAGTATTTTTGGAGTTTTAGCAAGAAAGAGATTTAGAGTCATCTGTGCCTAAAACTTCGTCATAGTTTTTGTCCCATTCGTGTCTTGCCGCGATTTGGACATCGAAAACTCTATTAAAGAGTTTCGCTGTCAGATTGCACCCCTCACGTTTCCGCTGGTAGAGAGCGCAGTGTTTTGCAGTGTTACGACATCTTTTCAACCCAGCCACTTGTCTGTCGTAGGGCCATTCAGGGGGGTATACGCAAAGCTCGTGCAAGTTCGTAAACGCAGGACTGCAGTCATTCTGCAGAATTCAGCAATTGGAAGTCTGTAGCTGAATTCTGCAGAATTACTGCAGTTCTGCGTTTATGAACTCGCACCTCCCATTACTCCGAGGCATGCCATTCCCGGTGTTAAATTGTGTAGGCTATCACCTATCGGAGATCTGCTTGCTGGCATAGAAAGCTATACCTTCCTTCTTTGCCACATCCTCAATGTTGATCCTACAATTTAGCTATAGGTCCAAAATAGGACTCGGCCCAGAGCGATGCCTTGTTTCGTAGATTTTATCACTATGCTGTGGATGGCCAGGGCTTGCCGGATTCTCCCTATGCTGATATCGGCGAAAGCGCTATAATCAGTAAGGTTGTCAATCAGTCTTCTCCGATTTTTTTTATGTAAAAGGCATACTAGGAGGTGACCTACGTTATGCCAGGAGATAGCCATATGTCATAGAATTTCGTAGGCACAGGTCTAGCATGCGTTCTAGGATCTTCAAACCAAAGGATGACAAGCGTATCGGCGTTTATTTCTTTATCGGCCTAAATCAGTGAAACATTTTAAGCCTATAAGAAACAGAGTGATAAGTGCGCCATCTTGCAAAGAACTTTGGAATTAAAATTTGGTTAGAGGATGTTTGTTACTTAATTGAAAATATTTCAATGTTTTTTCACAAATCTAGAAAAGATTTGATAAGAGAAATAACGTTAAGATAGTGAAATAGAGATTACGATCGAATTACCATTACAAATATGGCGTAGATTTTTAAGTGCATAGTTGAAAATACTGATTGAATTTCTATTTCATTGAAAACTAATTTTAAAACATAGTGTTAAATCACATTATAAAAGCTAAAGATCATCAATTGATAACAAAAACTCACTACAAAGTTAATCAAACGATAATAATCAAGAAAAAAATTACTCCCCTCTTCTCTAACTCAAAAAAAACCTGAACTGGATTATTAAAATAAAAATTATTTCATTATACTTTTTATTAAATCACATCAACGGCAAAAAAAAAGAATTTTATTTTATAGTGACGCTACATTAACACTAACACCATATTAACAAAATTATAAGAAATTAATTTTAAAAAAAATAAAACAAAATTTAAATTTGGATTTATTCTCAGATTTTTTGGGAGTTTTTTTGGTAGGGGAGAGTGTTTGAGGGGATTGAATTTCATTACTATAAAGAAATGTTGCAGCTTCTTTCTTGTGTCGCTAATAATAGCGTTTTGCCTCATTTTATATATTATCAAAATTTATCTTTCTGTATTTTGCCGACAAAAACCCGCTTTATTATAAATAAATCTGACACTCAGGTCAGACAACATAACCTCAATTTCAATTTCAGCTGCTGATACAGGAAATTCGAAGAGAAAATTTATATTTTATTACAAAAAAAAAAACTCCGAACACAATTATTTTTTCATCAGCGGTTTTGTTATCAACAAAAACAACACGAAAAAAATTGCTAATAAATAAATGTAGTTCACCCGAAAAAAAAAATAAAAAAAAATACGCTAAAATATTACTATTAAATCTTGCGAATTTTATAAATTGATTATTTTCTGTGAAAGAAGAATAAATAAATAATTAATTAAAACACGCAAGCGCAGATACACATGCATGCGCGCCGCTACGACTTATGTAAGTATAAGGAGAAAGGCTCTATATAAATTTGTGTTTATGCACTTTCGATTATCACTCGGTAATTAAGTGTTAAACAACAATTTTCCACTTTATTGGGATTAATTTTATTGAAGTTTCGTGCAACAATCACGAAAAATAATGAATGATAACTCAGTTTTTCAGTTTGATTATTTTTTAGTGCATTTTAGTTGCAAGGTTATCATATAAATGGATTTGGTAGTGTGTGTGTGCGAGTTTATGTGGTGCTATATGAAGAAGACATTGTATATACTTTAACCATTGGTCTATACCATCTTATTTTATGATAATTTGTTTTGTTTTTGTTGCAGGATCGGCTGGTGGAGACGATGAGAGCAGTGCATCGAAACGGAGAAGATCGAGGACTAATTTCAATTCATGGCAGCTGGAGGAGCTTGAGAGAGCGTTTTCAGCTAGTCATTATCCTGATGTTTTTATGAGAGAGGCCCTAGCAATGCGATTGGACTTGAAAGAAAGTAGAGTGGCGGTAAGAGTACAGAATCATTTTTAATATCATTATTAGAATTTATTGATCTGCTATAAGAATATAAATTGGTTCGTGTCTTTGCTATTTGTCGGCGCCATACTAAGAGGTGAATTTCGAATCAATAGTGATTAAGGACTTTTATAACGGTGCGACCAAGGTCACTTTCTATTCACTGCAACATTTATCACAGAACACAAGACCAGGACGATCGGGTCACTTTAACATCATACAACGTTCTTTTTTAGCGCGTTTATGTCTACCAGTTCAGTAATAAATGAAAAAACTCAACTGTGGAACAATATTCCACAGTCAATAATCCCGAACTCGTGTACAACTTGCATGGTTCATCGCCTCTCTCAAATTAAAGCTAAGCCCTCTAGAATCTACCCAGTCTACAATCTATTCACTTCTCAATACTCCACCATAAAAACGCCTATCGCATTCAAAACAAAATTTATTCGTCTTAAAGAACGGAAAATTACATGCAAACAACTTCCTTCAATTTGGTCTAAAATTCTGTTTGTAGCCTGCAATTTTAGACGTAATAGCTCCAAACCAATTTCAATTAATTACTCCGAAAACGGACAAGAAATGAACCAAGCCAAAGGATTCCCCCAAGCACGAGACTAGAAACGGAAGTTGAAAAGGAGGCTCTATACTTTACCAGTTCTACAAGCCTTCCCTATCGCTTCCTTAACCCTTTCGGAGTCCCTACGTCGCCGCCTCTTGCAGTTGGGAATACACATGCAAAATAATGAATTCGTTTAGATTTTTTTAATGAAATCCAAAACCTCGATTCCTTCGCTTCATTGTAGGGAAAAGGCACGAAATTTTTCAATTTCGGAGTTTTGCAAGGAGGTCAGGTCTACTACTACCACCGAATACCAAAGAAAATTATAGCTTAACCCTTTTTTTCACGGGTGGAGCAGTGTAGCATTTAGGATGGGTTGCAATTGTTACATATACATATATAACGTGACGTATACTTTTGCAACATAGACTTTGGAAACACTACTGCATTTAGAAGTTAAGTGGGAGGCGCAAGGGAGCACTCCTTAAATGACTGGGAATTGACATTTCATGTTCGGAAACAATTTTCTTTTCTGCTTGGAAAATTACTCGACGGCATTTCTGGGTTTTTTGATTATTTCAATTTAAGCGATAAAAATCAATTTTGCAATTTTTTTTCTTATATTTTTTTTCAATTCATTTTGTACGCTTTGCTTGCTTTTCTCTCTAAACAATTGAAATTGCGCGGTCGTTATCGTGATTTGATGGAGATTGTTCTGTGGAAGTTGCATAAGAAACGTTTTTGTTTAGTTTTTGAAGTGAAACTTCCTTGCTCTCGTTCCGGGGATTTTGAAGTGATTCGAGCAAGTACGAGTGAATTCAGAAAACAGAAACGAAAACAAGGACAGTTGTACGAAACGGAAGTTGCCTTCTCACTCATTTACAACTGTCACAATTCAGAATCGGCAACAAAAAGAAGGACTGCCATATGAAACGGAAGTTGCCTTCTCATTCGTTTACAAAATAACGAGAAAAAAACAAAAATCTTGAAACAAATTAAATATGTCCAACAAAACACAAACACAATGAATGCACAAGTATACATACTAAATTATTTAGTTTCCACTGTATTTCGTTAAACATTTTGGATTTAAACAACCAAGCTGATGAATATCACCGCCAAAAGAGCAGCAAACAACAAAACACAAACAAATTTCACAATTCAATGAATGCACAACTAAACTAACAATTTAGTTTTCACTCTATCTCGTTTAACATTTTGGTTTTTAATAACTTAAACTGATGAATTTCGCGAAGATCACCAAGTAGGTGACAGCGACAGCAATGATAGCAATTAAGTGATGCCATATAAACAAATTCTACCAAACCAGCAGAAAAATATTTACAATTTATTTAAATTCGTACATAGATGGCGCAGGCATCGGTAAAGTAAAAATGAGGAGTCGGTTATTTAAAAAATTAAGATTGTTTATTAAAGATAAAGTTTTTGTAAAAGCAGCGAAATGTTTTTGATTTTATACACTGTACTGCATTACTTTCAAAATATTCATCATACTATGATTTATCAATTGAGTTAAAATATTATGGTTCTTACTTGCTATTCCCTGCTTCATTCATATTTTAAATTATAACACAAGACACGAGCAAATGAAGAAAAAAATACAATAATAAAGATCATATAGACATAAATATGTACGCGAAGTTTCACTTCTGCTTTGTGTTCTTTAATACACAATTTTTTTTTTTATGATTTTGATGATAGGTAATTGTTGGTCAGATGTAGAAAGTTGCTATTAAAAAATTCAATTAACGACGTAACGTCCCTGTGGACTGGTTGTTTTTTATTGCATGCTTTTAGGAGACATAATTAATTTTTATTTAATTTTGCATACCTTAAGGGTTCATTTTTTTATTTTTATTTTAAAAGTATAAGAAATTTATGGAGGAATGTTACTATTAAGAGTAATCATGTTTTTGCTAGTTGCTTAATTTAATTGAAACGTCTATAGAAGTCATGCTGTACATCCATTCATAACAAATGTACCAAAATCAACCCTTTACACATCCATGCTAATTGGATAAAGTCAATGATCCTGAAAACTCTAAAAGACACTCATAAATACTCAAGTACCCTAAAACTGGCACATTTAATCCCCGAGTCATAATGACTAGTTTTCAACCAGCAAAAATTGAGAGGGGAAATGCACAATCACCAAATAAAAAATTTCCACAAAATTTCTAGCTAGTAAAAAGACAAAAGAAAAATCTCCAGGACAAATTAGGCTTTACCTGATCCTTAAAGGACTTATCTCCCTCCACTCAATAACTTATCATTTCGTCCAAGAAACCAGAAATCAGTCCTTAATCTCCGGAAAACGTCTACTCACAACGCATCAAGGAAGAGAAAGTATCCAAAAGCCGACAAAAAAGTAGCATTGAAAGTGTCCTAATCCCCTTCAGAAGTCACGGCTGAGAGGGTGTTTATCCCAGTTCATCCCCTTATAAATGTCCTTCTGTTTGTTTGTCCCTTGTTCATTGCCTCATTTTCTGTATTTTGATCTCTCTTATACTATATGTATACAGTTGTGAAAAAAGGGGTGCGAGCTTTATACAACTCCCCTAAGAGATCCGAATGGATTTAATATTTATGACACATTTGAGGTTATGTTGAAATAGAATGTTCTGCTCTGGTGGCAACGTATTTAGGGTGTTTCTTTTGGCTCAATTGTTGGGACTCAATTATTTCTCGCTGTTCTTTTTGTATTGTTGCTGTTGCTGTTGTCCCTCGTTGATGCGGTGCTGTTGTTGTTGTTGTTGTTGTTACTAGCAAATTATAATCTAACAGCAAATCCCTTTGTAAAATTGTTTAGACGGACTAAGGGAGAGCAGTTGGCGGGATGCAGGGGGTGTAACAAAAATTCGTCCTTGATTAAGGCAATTAATTATGTTTTGCAAGGCTGTTCATCTCTTTTCGGGTTGAATTATTTAGGGGTTGGTGGTGTTTTCTTTTTGAATTGAGTTGGGGTAAATGTTTTGATTATTTAAAGGGTTTTTGCCTTGTGGAGTGAGTTTGGGTGTGCGAAATGCAAATATTTGCTTTAAAGTGAGATTAAGTGAATTTGGGACATATTTTTTGGGACAGGTTTTTCAGTCTATTAAAATGTGATTTTTAATGTGGTGATAGCAGATGTTTTTAGTGTTTCTGGTTTTTTGGTGCCTTCATTGAGTCTTTTAAAGTGATTTTAGCGCCACTACGGGTAAAAGGAGAAGCTGCTGCTACAATTAAGCTCCAACCACTTTCAATGTGATTTTTAAAATGCCTGTCCGAACCCAAAAGGGAAAAATCGTTAGTAAATTACAGGGTCTTTCAAAAAGAGGTGTGATTTTGAAATTTTCACGCAATATATATAGTTTCAGAAGCTGTGTGACAGGTGGCGCCATCCTGCTGAAAATAAGCGGCTTCAATATCCATAGCGTCAATATCAGGCCAAAAAAGTCAGTCAACATCGTTCGGTATCGGAATCCATTCACTGTAACGGTAGATCTAGCAGAATTTTCAACCAGCTTAAAAACTGGACAAACTGTCACTGGTTAAAGTGGGAGAAGTTGTTGACCTATTTCTCCTGGGTTTTCGAAATCACAGATGAGACAGCTTTGCGACTACTTGCTTTCCACAACCGTTTTTCGAGTGAGAATCGATCCATATCAGAAAACCTCTTAGTTTTTTCTTGTCAAATGTTATAGTAATGACAGTTATATTTTGACAGTTTAAAAATGGCGCGAAATTTAAAATAACACCTCTTGTTGAAAGACTGTAAAAGTAAATCTAGTTCCTTTTAGCTGAAATTTGACTCTACTCGACACGGGCTAGAGTTATGATGCCATGGGCGAAGACCTTCTGTAGTTTCTGGTTTAAAAATTGAATCAAGTAGTTTTCACAGGCTTCTTTTGAAGCCAGCTTAATTCCATTGAGGTAGTTCTGCAGAAATCGGAACATGTAATACTTGGAGGACTAAACACTACTGTCGACAATCTATTTTTTTTCGTACAGAGTGCAATGTCGAACAGCGAGCTCTAGTCGATAGATAGTGAAGGGAAAGAGAGAAGTGAAGGAATAAGCTGCCACAATCACCTACTCCAAACCATTTCTATCGCGACACTGGCATCGGCGCAGCGAGTTGTGGAGTATTATGCTTCCTGAAACGAGTTGAATCCCATCAACCAACCGATGACATGCGCTGGTGGAGCGGGGCAGTGCTATCGGAAGGCTATGACAGGAGGACTGAGGAAAGTAAAGAGGGAAGAAGAAAGAAGGTGGGAAAGACGAAGGACCGTGGTGCTGCCGGGATGCGAACCCGGGACCTCTGGGATGGTAGCCAGACGCCTTACTCCCTAGACTACCGAGGAACCCGAGCATGCATCAAAACTTCCCAACGAAAATCTCTCAATTTTTAACTGGTCTGGTTTGTTGGAAAATAACATCAGGGATATTGCCGAGTAGACAACGCCGAGGCCCAACTCACTTGATTCTGATAATTCCCTATATTATTAAATGAGAGGAATACTTAGCACTGTTACTTTTGCTCCCATTAGATTGAATTTGGATTCTTCGGAAAAGACAACTCCTTTCCAATCGGCAAATGTTCAACTTTGTCGTTCTAGCGCCCATTCCAACCGTTTCTTTTTCGTTTTTTGAAGTAAAACTTCCTTGCCCTCGTTCCTGGGATTTTGAAGTGAAACTTCCCTTCTCCCGTTCTGTTGATTCGAGCAAGAACAAGTGAATTCAGAATTTGAAACGAAAACAAGGACAGTTGTATGAAACGGAATTTATCTTCTCACTCGTTTACACCTGTCACTTAAATGTACAAGTTTTGTAACACTAATTTCATAATTGAATGAATGCACAAGTATACTAACAATTTAGTTTCCACTTTATTTCGTTTACATTTTGGATTTTAACAACTTAAGCTGATGAATTTCGCGAAAAGCACCGCCAAAAGAACAATTTCCACACTACTTCAACAAAGTAACTGACAGGGCAGCCATGATCGCAAATAAGTGATACCATATAAATAAATTCTACCAAACCAGCAGGAAAATATTTACAATTTATTTAAATTTATTCATAGATGGCACAGGCATCGGTAAAGTAATAATGAGGAGTCGGTTATTTTAAAAATTAAGATTGTGTATAAAGATTATTATTTCGTTAACATTATATTGACGTCAAGTTTTCATATGTTCTTTATTATTGTACGCGAAGTTTCACTTCTGTCTTGTGTTCTTTAATACACAATTATACTTTTTTTTTCATAACTAGAGGTTTCTTGGTCGGCCTTCTTGACCTAAAACCCATCTCATTGAGGTGACGATATTGCCGTTGCTAATGAAACCAATGGTAGCAATAATTTCGTCAAAGTTCAGTAAACTTGGCCTACTGACGCCTACGAACGTCTCCTTTGCATACAAAAATCAATGATAACTTACCTTGAGAGCTAAGCAAACGAGGACACGATAGAATGGGTGAAATTATAAACTAATTTTTTATTTTTTTAGTCGATTACAGCGCCTTCACGAAATTCCGTGGAACTAAAATATCGTAAACCATAATTGCAGTCTTAAAGAAAAAAAGTCGTTTCCTATCGATTGCACGTGATTTATTTGCAGAAAAATACTGACTATTCGAAAAAACATAGGACAAACATAAGTTCGACCTTCCAAAAATGCAACTATTCAACTTTCACACCACCCGACACTATTTTTACTACATTTACTTCAGTTAAACTTCCCAAAAAAAACCAATTTTCTCTATTAAAAACCTTCAAAAACCCTTAAAAATTCGGTTCATTTCCAAAACCTCAAAGTCCCTCCAAATAACCATTAAAAAAAACCTTTCCACCAACTTTCCACCCATGTTCACACTACACACTCACATCCTTTTCCCATCAATGGTGGCTAGAGAGGTCCTTTTTTTTAGTTTTAGTTGCTCTCTCTCCTTGTTAGAAACTTCCGTGGAACTCCATTAAACCTTACAAAAAGTTCGCCAATACCTGAACTTGGCAACCATTGTGCAGGTCTACAGGTGCAGTGCATTTATCCCCATCAGGACATGCTCGTACAGCACACAAGTCGGTCCTAGTGTTGTTCTTTTGCAGCAAAGCACAGCAGGCACATCAGCCACAATTGATTATTGGCTCCGCCCATGAATTCCACCCTTTTGGGACTTTATATTGAGTGAGCAGCCCGACGTTCTGGAATCCTGACAGGAAACAAGGACCCCCCCCCCCCCAAGTGGTGTCTGAGGAGAGTCCATGGCAGGACGAAATTGCCCCTGGAAGCCGCACGAGAGGCGCAAACAACCATGGCATCGCAGCCCCCATATGAATTCGAAAGGTGTGCTAAACCTCGAACGGGGGATAAAATCGAATTTTCACCATGCTCCTGGGTAGAAAGGATAACGAACGGGAAGGACGTTCGGCTTTAGCGGGGGGGGGGGGGGGTGGAGGGGGAACGGTGCGCCGAATGGGGGCCTGTTCGGAAATTTGTTTTTCGGCTTTTTGGCTTGGGGTTGGTCTCTGATGTTCATTTAATTTGCTTCTAGCCCGACATGAAATCATCGGGGAGATTTCTGCTTGTTCACCAGCCAAATTGGCTTGGGATCCAGACCCCCTCATCCCCACCTCATGTGTCTTTTTCGGTATTATCCGAAGGGGAGATGGCATATTGGAAAACTATTTCGCCTCCCCTCTACCCGAACCACCTAGGAAAATTCCTTAAGTAAAGAGAACGAGGTGCAAATGAAATTAGATGCTAGGATCAGGGTGACTTGTGATTATCGGCTCCATCCTCCTCCAGCCTCTATCCAACCCTCCCCTCCCCCACCAGCCACTACTAACACCGTCATCTTCTCGTTTATGGTGGATATATTCAGAATCTGTAAAGCTTTTGCCACATACCGTTATAAAACATGGCCGTCCGATGGATGAGCACATGTCGAGGCCCTCACACATGCTGCTCTGCTGCTGCTAATGGCAAGGTAAAAGGGATTCAAACTGAACAAATTATGGCGACTTCGATTGAATTAGACGAAAATTGGATCAGGATCTGCCAGATTAGTCCCCGTTCTCGTCCTCGTCCTGCCATTTCTGTACTTTCTGTTGCTTTTCCACCTTCATTTTGTTAAATTGAAATTAATGGCGGCCAAATTGGGTTGACTATGGTGTGTGCGATACATTTAGAAGAAAGTTTGTTAGAAGAATCCTTATGTGGTATTTTTGATAATTTGGTGGAAAATGTTTAATTAAAAATGGATTAAGTGAAAATTTAGTGAATTAATAAAGACTGATTTCTAATAGTTCTTAAGATGACAAGAATGTGAACAAATTACTAATCAATATTTTTCTTTCTCAATTTTATTCTTTCAGGTTTGGTTTCAAAACAGAAGAGCAAAGTGGAGGAAAAAAGAGCACACAAAAAAGGGTCCTGGACGACCTGCTCATAATGCACACCCGCAATCATGCTCCGGCGAACCAATCCCTCCCAACGAATTAAAAGCGAAAGAAAGGTGAATATTAATTTTGCATTTATAAATCTTTATTCATAACTTTTCACGGCTTTAATATTGAAATTATGACAGATGATAAGCTATTTGATTTGAAACCTAGGGTAAAGCAGTATATGGTACCAAAAATTTGGATAGGGTATATTAACTAAAAATTGGGTCAAAAGTGCAAAATTTGGAATCATGGTAACGTTATTACCATGATTCCAAATTTGGCAGTCACGCACGTGATGAAAATTTGGTTAATTTTTGAGATAGAATTTCACTTTTTTAACTAAAAGATCTCCCATAAGGGATTCCACTATGTAAAGTGTGAACAAAGCCACACACACAAAAAATCTTTTATCATGACGCGATAGTGTATACCAATCACGACAACAGCTTGGTTGACTTCTTTTTCGAAAAAGTACGACCCCCTGACCCCACCCGCTCCAAAAACCGTACCAAACAGTGACTTTTCGTGGATGCATAGCCTTCTCAACAATAACCCTTGAGTTCTCATCAGCGATAGATGCGATAATTCTGCTTGTTGACGAATCCATTGAGCTGAAAGTGTGTCTGAAGATGATTTTCTGCGTAAAGTTGACATTCACTGACGTTTCTTTACGCATTATTTCGGCGTACTGCCGATGTTTCGGCGATTAGTCGGACACCCCTGGACGTCCGTTTTGTTTCCCACGCTAAAGCGCCCCAATACCTACTTCCTTCAGTTTCTGAGTTATTTCAACCAAGCGTTCAAATTCAAGTCCTTTCTCAAAATTCGTTGCAAAGCTGATGATTACCATGACGAGTAGAGGGCGAGGGCATCTCAACCGCACTTTCGGGTAAATCTGCAATGTTTGCGATGAAACGAACTGTACGGAAACGCACTGATAGGTACTGCAAAATTTACCACCGATTCAGTTGTCTCCAATTTATGACCGATATTTAAGAGGACAGGAAAGGTTAATAAGAGAGTCTGGAAGGTGCTAAAGCACAGACGATGGACCTGGCGGTTGTACTCCTAGGTGTTGTACGAGTGGTAAAACGACGTGACTATATCTAGTCTCCTATAAACAACCCTCTCCAAAGCTTATCCCACATGCCTTGACAGACAAAAGTATAGTGGATGGATTTTTCACATGAACTTCGCTACACAAATAGCACTAGCATCTAGGGTCCAAAATTTAACATTCTACCAAATACAGTGCTTTCACCCCAGATCCCGGCACCAACATCTGCCGTGTATCGTACGAGTTCACCTTGTGGTATCGCATAGTCCGGGGAAATTAGCATTTAAAGGAGACAAAATTCGGAAATGGCTGAAAATTGGTACACAGCTTCCTTGGGGCTTTCTAAGAAAACAATTTCGGAATCACAAAAAAACAAAATGGCCGCCGGAAATATAGCGGTTTTCCGGTGTTTTCCTTGTATCTCGGTTTCTATAAGTCGTACAACCCCGTACAAAGGCCCTAAATGTTGACAATGAAATTATCTACAACTTTAGTTCTTACAAAGATGTGGACCTGATTAACCCTTTCAAAGTTATTCAAGGTCAAAGTTTCCAAAAATCACTTTTTGGCGAAAACATCACTCAAAAACTGGTTTGTTCGAAAAAATTTTTTGATCAGTCAATACGAACCGTTATTGCCTACAAAAAAGCCTTTTGTCATTTTTTTGAAAACTTAACCCTTTCGAAGTTATTCAAGGTCAAATTTTCCAAAAATCACCTTTCGGCCAAAAAATCACTAACTATTGATTTTTGCAAAATTTTTCGAAAAGTTTTCGAAAAAATGGCAAGGGTGTCATTAGGCTAGGCAATAATCTTTTGTATAAATAGAACTTCTCAATAATCAGTTTCTGAGTCATTTTTTCACCAAAAACTGATTTTTTGAAGATACAAGGAAAACACCGGAAAACCGCTATATTTCCAGCGGCCATTTTGTTTTTTTTGTGATTCCGAAATTGTTTTCTTAAAAGTTCCAAGGAAGCTGTGGACCAATTTTCAGTCATTTCCGAATTTTGTTTCCTTTCGTGCGTTTTTTTTTGCTAATTTCCCCGGACTACGTATAGAAAGCCATGATAGCATTTCCCCTTCCGTCATATTTTTTCTATTGCTCCAACAAGAGTAGAACATCTCTGCAGAAGAGCTTCCAATCATAATCAGCTTCACCAAAAAAGCCTTAGTAGAGCAAATCACGCTTATGATGAATTTTTCTACTTCAAGTTGCAAACGAGGAATAACGAATCAGACTATCTAATGCCTTTCCCTAGAATCATATCCGCGATGACGCAGTGGATAACCCCTTCGTTTCCTTAGTTCGATTTCCCTAGTCATCGTGAGGAGCTATTTGAGAGGAATCTACTACACCCAACGAAGTTCCGTCATAGCAGCGCTCTTCCCTACCATTGTCGGACAGTTATAAAAAATCAGATCGGCCGTCGGCTTCCTTCAATAAAAATTCACAGGTTACATCTTCAAGAACTACCGTTTTTTTATGCTGCTTCCTGAATCTTCCATGTCCTATTGTCAGTGCCAAAAGCCATCCGAGAGATCCCCGCAGCATGCTCAGTCTCGCGGGAGTGGTTTTATATAGCGGTCCCCCAACTAAGTACTAATCATGTCCAATGCTGCTTGACTTACATAATCGAACGAGAACAGGTCTACTGAGTATGTTAATGGCACTCTTTATGGTCACCAAAACAATTGTTCTTTTTCTTCGTCTTGTACAATTTTTTAAAGCCCCAATTTTTCTCCCTTTAGTCTAGAAAAAGTGTGAGCGTGTTGTGCTTCGTTTGGGCTATTCCGTGCGTCTTTTACTGATACGTGCTTGTATCGGGCTGAATTTGGAAAAGTAGAATTTTTACTCAGGCGTACTGTACCTGTTTCATGATCAAGGCATAGATCATCCGTTAGGACTATGCCTGGGATGTTAAAAGATGGTTCGACGGTTAGGTCTAAACAATTGGACATAAGCTCACGACAATGTCTGAAAGTAACATAGAGCAGCGCCATCAAAAAATCTGTGGGTTATGTTGGCAGGGACTTAGGGGAGGTCGTTTTTAGAGATTAGGAATAAAACAGGTGATAGAATTGAGCCCTGCGGCATACCGGCAAAAATGGTGTGAGGTTTAAATACGAGGCTAGCTATATGTGTCTTTTGTTTTCCGCAAACTATATTATAATCAATTACAAAAATAATCATCTAAACTGTATTTTTAACTTTACATTTTTTTCTCTTTTGCAACGCGTTGATCGAACAGGGCGCGCCGACGGAAGAAGTTAGCTAAAGCCCTAGAAAGACAAGCTAGAAAGCTGCGAGCGAAAGGTATAGCAGTCGACCTAGAAGCGCTTAAGGCTGAATATTTGGCCCAGCATCGAGGGAATGGTGCATTCTCAGACTCAGATATCGATGATGATGACATACAAATCGATGTTGTTGGCGGAGCAGACAGTGATGATGAACCTGAGGACTTCTCTATAAAGACATCAACATCATCAATAATCGGCAGCAATGGCATCGTAAGTAGCTTTAGCATTAGTAATGGCACACCTAGTGGCGGCTTCGGTAGTGTGGACGGCGGTGACGGTGGCGGCGGCGGCACCGGAGGCGGATGTGATGGCAGAGAATCATCACTGCTGGCGGATGAAGGTAGTGATTTAGCTGATAGTGATCCCCCCAAGAATAGTATTAGGCAAAATCCATTTAGTATAGAATCACTGCTGTACAATAACACGTAATAAATAAGAGACATAAGGACTTTTTTAGTTTGGTTTAATTTATTTATACATAATATACTATATTTTTTTTTTGTAGTTTCCTGATTTTTAAGATGTTGTATAAAAGTTAAAATTACAAAAAAAACAAACACACACACAAAAAAAATAATGAAACTGTGAATATATTAAATCGATTTTAATTTATGAATTTTTTTATTTAAATAAGGAAACAAAAGAAATTATTAAAAAAAAATAATAAAAAAAAAGTAAATGAAAAAAAAACATAAAACAGTGAAAAAATTTCATCATTAAAAAATTTGCTGAAGAAAATACATGACCAATAAATAAAAAAAGAAAAATAAAAAAAATTAATTTTAAAAATCTAAAAAAAAAAACAGAAAATTGTAAAACAATAAAAATACATGAAGAAGAACAAAAAAAATTAATAATTATATAAATAAAAAAAAAAGAAAACCACGAAATAATAATAATAATAAAAACAAAACAAAAAAAAACAAATCTTGAGACAACGATGTGTGAACTATAGAATTGTTGTAATGTAAAAATTAACTGTATAAAAAAAAAGATCACTAAAATTAATAATAATTGTAAAAAACAAAAAGAATTAAAAAATATACAAAAAACAAAAATATTGAAAAAAAAAATTGTAGAAAAACAAAATGAAGTTCTTTTCAACAATGGCAGAGATTTTGTGCAATATATATATATATCAAATGAATGAAGAAAAAATGAAGAAAAAACACAAATAAAACCCACGATAGTTTAGAAGATGATGAAGAAGAAGTATGATGATGATGATGATGATGAAGTGAATAGCAGAGAGAGAGATTTTTGTGACATTTCAGACTACTTAAGTTATTTTTTTATACATATCCTATGTGCTTTAATTTAATATGAAGAGATTAGTATGATGAGAAAAGAGTTTTTTATTTTATATATTTTTTTTTATTATATTATTTTTTTAATTATTATTATTATTATTTTTTTTTTGTAAAATTTAATTTTATTGAAATTAAAATGAATATAAAGATTAAAAAATTTTATGATGGGTTTTATTTTTTTCGTGATTTAAACTAGTTTGGAGGTGTACAAATTTTTAAAGTAACACGACCCTACTAGAATTTTAGGGGCAGGAGTGCACCTATAGGGTAGCCAGACTAGCCACACTGCCTCATCTGAACTGCCTATATGAACTATCCCGTAAGACGCATAAAGAGCATTAACCGCGGTGCGTCATCGCGCGTCATTAGCAATGCCATATATGACTTTCGTGAAAAAAATAATTGCTAGACCCCGCGCCATAAAATAAGGGAAATGAACGGCTGCGTGGAATTATGATTAAGAATACAAATGAGCCTGTTATTTGCGTTTTTAAACAAACAGAGTTCCGTTGATCGCTTCTGGGGACTTGAGACTGAGACTGACTTGAGAGAACAGCGATTTTAAGATTCACCTTCTTTAATGGCGCGGGGTCTGCCAGGTGGAAAAAATATACGTAGATATGTAAGTAATAAAATGCGGCGGTGTTGAAAGCTTTATATTTTGTTTCCTTTTTGCAATTACCACAAGTTTCGTTTTACCAAGCGGTCCCCCAACTAAGTACTAATCACGTCCAATGCTGCTTGACTTCCGTAATTGAACGAGAACCGAAAGGCAGATGGTGGGAGTGCTCCATTTCTTTTATAATGAGGTTTGGCTCGTAGAGCCCTAATGAAAAACTGATAGGGCATATACCTCACTTCGTATTTCGCTTTATAAGGTCCTCATGAGGAGCCTACGACGAAATCCCTCCCGGGACCCATATGCTACATGAGGCATGCCCCCTTTTAATTCTAGTCGAGGACAGAACTATTCTACATGGAATGAGTATTAGTATTGCTATCTATAATTTTTTTATATCGAGGGAACTAAACAAAACAGTAGTACGTTACAGTTTCTAATCAACAGCGAATGTCCGGAGACACTTGGAAACGATTTCGGCATGGCCACGATAAAGGTGTTTAGAACGACAGGACTCAACGAAACAGCCTCCGCTAAAGAGATCATCAAACGACCTCTAAGTCATAGATATGGAAAGGGGGTCAGCCTCTACAACAACGGAAACAGTTGAATCAATAATGAAGAAAGTTAGAACCTCCGCAACCTCAACAAGAGTTGCAACACTAGCCGCTGACGCCAATACATCAGCGACTGGATAGGTTTTGGATGCAGGGGCAACCAGGGGGCCTTCTAATAGCTAACAATAGTTAGTTGGAAAAATGTCGAAGTGCCTTCAAATCGATCTTCGAAACAGCAGCTGCAAGTCAATCGGACAATCTGCAAGTCATTTTCGTTGAAGAACATACAGGTCTTGTGCAAGAATCTTGGGTCAGGTCATCAACGATTTAGGCTCAGGTCATCAACGATTTGGGATCAAATGTCTAAACCAACCACAAGAGACAAGGCGTAACAGGAGACATAACCCTCCGACGAGGCTGTCTCCTGCTAACCCCAAGGGTTGTATCTCTGGCTCAGCCATCTGTTATTGAGGATATCGACTTTGCGAAATCGAAGCCCCGTTACAAAATTTTTTTGTTTTGATTTTTGTTAAATCAGTGGTCTCCGTGCAAATTTCTTCTCTTTGGTGTGAACTTCTACAAAATTCAAGAGTTCAGAGACTCTAGAGGGATAGAGAGTCAAGTCGAGTACGGAATTTCATAAAATGTTAAAACGGATACCCTTGAGTGTATTCGGCCCGGCATACAGGGTATCGTGTCCAGTCAAATATTTTTTTATGTGGCAGATTTAAGCTCTTGAATCACCCTTGGTACCACCAGTCCGTCATGTCGTTGATCACGTCATGGTGTTATGTCTAGTAGTAAGCTTAGAACAGGGGATAGAATAATGGTGTGGCCACACTACGCGGTCTTGGGTCGCACGCGCTTTTGCCTTTTTTTTTCATATAGAGTTTTATGACTTTTTTACGACTTTTTTACGACTTTGTCCATGGTAAAGGCCGTGCGGCCAAACAACGCGGACAAAAGGCTGTGGTTAAAAAGGTACATTGTGCGTCCACACACTATGAGCTTTTCAAAAGCGCGTACGCCGTTTCAAATGAGAATTGATTTTTTCTCACTCATGACTCAGAAAATTAAAAGATCACGCGCGCTTTTGGCTGGCCGTACGACCAAAAGCGCGTGGATTCTAAGTCCGCGTAGTGAGGACGGGCCTTAAGAGTGGTACTCTGACAAACAGGGATGATGCTGAAGGGGATGGCGATGAACCCTACGTTTGAACTTTTGGAAGGTGTAGGATCGCGGAAATACAGACTGCAAAAGATTCTTCCACAGTCGAGTTCTTCTATTTTATGAAAGAATACCTTGTTTGTATCGTGCGCAAAAATTGAAGCTTCCGGCAACGATGTAAGAAATTCATTAGTTCCTCAAAGATACAATCGATTGGAGAAAACAGTGTCAATATGTAGGGAGTCTGTGCGTATCGGCCAGGCTAGGAGATGGTATGTGAACAGATTACTTTGGACAAGCCCTGGAGATTCTTCTGAATGCCCATTTCCCAGGATGCGAAGAAGTATTTTCAGATAAAAATGCTTTAGGTCGTAGCTGGAGATAGCAGTGGTATGTGGGAGAATATTGCATCATGTAAAAAGTAAGTTTGGGCAGAGAACAGAGTTAATTGGCAATTAGGGTAAATGTGAACTCACTAATTGCTAAAAAAACTATTAACGACTCCGCTTTTCATAATTTTTAAAAAATATCGTCAAAATGCAAAATATTAAACGTTAAATAAATTTGATAAAATTAAAACAGTATCTTATAATTGCCAATTAAGCTAAAATCTAGTACAAACAAAAATGTGTAAATTGAAAAAGTTTGGCGCCGTATGTTATTGCAATGGTCCTCCACCTTGCCCTACTTCTTTCCAAGTATCAAAGCCTCATTAATTTTAATAAAAAAAAATCCCACCAACCTATAATTTAGAAATTTCCGTCGTGTTTCTCAAGTTGAATTCTCCAAATTTTTTCCTTTACTTTTTTCTTCTTTTATTGTTTACCTTCTTTTGTTCAAATTCATTTCCGCATCTAAAATTATGCAAATAATAACTTTTAGCCCACCTCAGAAAATCACAACACCATCAACCCATAAACATGGACCAACCACACCTCCTCCTCTCCTCATTGCGTCGTCTTGTGTGCACCTTGGATTTTATGCGGCACAGCATTTATTCTGTTCGCCATCATAAAAACAAACAATGGCGCGTCGCTCGTTTACGTTTCCACAACGAAAAATTGGAGAAGGGAAAAACCTAGAGCCGAAAAAAATTGCTAGGTTCTTTCTTGTGTGATTGCAAACTAGGATTAATGGAAAATTATATTTAATTATGGGTCTTCCATTATACCCGAACGCATTCCGTCCATAAAGAATTAATTACCGCCGATGGGGAATAGTGAATATTAACGAAACGCGAAGACACACGGTGGAGGAAGAACTGAACTTTTGTGGATGATAGTGCGGATTTTGTGCGGATTTATGTGGGATTTATGTATGGTTGTATGGCATTGCTTTATTTTTGCTTATAGTGATGATGTTGCATGAAAGATTGTTGAAATGGTGATACTGGGACTTCTTCAATTCGGTAATTCGATGGCTGATAGGAGGAGGAGAGGTTATCGAGGTTGATGCTGGTGGAGCAAAACGAACGCATAATTAAAAGCTATAAAATTGTTTTATATGGTTTTAATTGGCAATTATTCAGCTGATAGAGAGACGTGGACGTAGAAATGATGTAAATGGACTAATATAAAAGTAAATAATCGAGAAGTGCATCAGGAATTTTTGTGAATTTTGCAATTTTTGGGGATCCATTAAATGGTTTTTGGTTGGACTATTTTTGATGCCTTTAACTTGTGAAGGAGACAAGTAATTTTTATTTGGGGGAGTTTAGGTTTCCCAAAAATAATTGAAGTCGTGTCTCTTTTGAAAATCCTGATAAAGGAAAAAAAATCCAGATAAAGGTTTACTAGAATGATTTGTACCGAGAGATGCAGCAGCCACGGGGGCACGCGAAGAGAAATACAAAGAGCTCAGAAGAATAGTAGTCCAGTCAAATGTGGTACATTCGCTGAACATTTTCTGAAAACAGCAATTTTTTTTGTAATGTGTAGGGGGTTAGTTGGGAGTATAAAACCGAGTTTTCGGGATCCGGAGGCGTGAAGTTCGGCCGCCATCTTGTTTTGAGTTATGAAAAATGGTTTTCCTTATTTCTCGGAAACCGTGAGTCCTACAGAATTTTTGTAAAAATATTTTTTTTAGATAATCAAATTATCTACAACTTTCGTAAATAATGTTTTGCCGTAATATTAATAATAAAAAAGATATGGACGAAAAATAACAAAAATTTTGCGGGTGATGAGCTTTAAAGCGCTATAACTTTTTTATTATTGATTTTACATAAAAAAATGCCTTAGAGCTTTTTTGTAGAGAATGTTCTTGCGAATAATTTGATGTGGTCATCTATTGAATTAGGGTTGTTTTTGTAGATTTTAGAGCAATGCAAACGGAGAAGTTATAACAAAAGTTCTGCATATGCTTCCATCTATACAGGGTGTATACCGTTAAAAAATCGTATGGGAGGGGGGCGTAAATCGTAACGGTTTAGCAGCTAGGGCGTTATGTAGATTTTTTGTTTACATATCACCATTCTTTTGCACCATTTTATACTGGACTATAGTGAGTTTAGAGCAGGCCTGGGAAAAAAATCTTGTTTGTATATTAGAAAAGTTCCGCCCTATGTCCCATGAGAGATTAAAGGAGCAATTAGATTAGATATTAGAAAAGTACAGAGAGCGAAGGCTAAATACACCTGGCGATCGAGCTCTACCGAAGAGGCAGTGGTATGACGCGATTTACACTATGCTGCATATACTGGAAGGACAAAGAGGGTAATCTGATCATCGATCCTAAAGGCATCTTGTAGCGATGGGAAATGCAATTGCATGAATTAGTAAATGGCGAGCTAACTAAGGAATTGGAGTCTCCACTAATATCTGAAGTTAGCAGAGCCATAAACCGGCTAAACAACAATAAGGCGTCGGGTGCAGACGGGTGCGGAGCTGGCGAAATATGGTGGGCCTACATTACACCAAGCGATTTATGAATTAATTATGGAAGTATGGGAGGAGGAGGCTTTGCCAGAAGACTAGAAAAGGGCATCTTGTGCCTGGTACATAAAATAGAAGATATCGCAGCTTTAACAAATATTGCGGTATAACCTTGTTGAGTACTGCGTATAAGATATTGTCCGCTATTCTACAAAAAAGGATAATAGGCCAATACCAGTGTGGCTTCAGCCCAGGCATATCATCAATTGATCAGATTCCAGGCAGGCGATGGAAAAATGTCTATAGTTTCAAAACTCAGTCCAACACCTCTTCATAGACTTTAAAGCCGCCTATGATAGCATAGTCAGAATAGAACTCTAAAAACGCATAAAAGATTTCGGCATCCCCAATAACGTGACATTATGCAGTTTGATCATGACCAATGTGACAAGCCAAGTAAAGATATCCGGAACACTGCTCGAACCAATAAACATTTATAATGGACTCGGACAAGGGGACGGTCTGGCATGTCTCCTTTTCAACTTTGGCTTTGCTGAAACTGATCCGAGAATCTTAGGTTTTAGGTAACTGCATTACCTACCAATCGAGTTCGGAGTTTTTTTTTTTTTTATGTGGAAGACTGGAGCTCAGGAAAGCCCTTTATACTGTCTCGATTTTTACTTAACCATACGAGATATTGTGTGAAGTAAAAAATCTTTTACTGAAATACTCATTTTTGAATGTTTTTGATCAACAACGAAAATCTCTTTTCTTAAAAAATTCAATTACAATCACCAACTTTAAACAGTCTCATTCACCTTTAATATAAGTATTTATAACTGAATAACTAATTCCACACACTTAATACCACTTCCACCTGAAATTATTTTCTCATAATTAAATTATAAACAATTTCTTCATCTCCTGCTGCATCCCAACACTAGCGTTAAAGACTCATGTGCAGCCTTCACATTCTAATCAAAACGTCCGTCACGGCACACATTGTCTCCTAATTATTACCTGGCACGAAACAATTCAATTACCTCGATCCGTTGGTCGGCGGGAATCGCCTGACCAGCAATTTTCTAAGGATTCTCTTTCCACATACAAAAAAAAACTGCCGGAGACTACACTGCGCGGTGTCATATGTACCTGGAGACTGAGTCTGGACGATGATTGCTGTACACCTTCTTTCCGTGCGTGGCAAAGGTAAGCTCGTGATAATATAGGTTTGTGGTTGTGGTGGCGTGGTGATGCATATGCAATTATTGCAAGTAAACTATATCGACGACCGTTGATGTTGTGATTTAAGCGCGTCTCAATCAGGTGATCTAATTGGACTTTAATTGTGGTATTCGATTGTGGTTTTTTGGAGTAAAGTTTTTATGTTGATGGGAGAGGATTGGATAAGAGTTTTGAGGTGGAGATAGATTTGAAATTGATTGGAATAACTCTTTTTATGTGTAGTGAAGGTAAAGACCAGGGGCGTAGCTACCGCGTAGCCCGGGCTACAGAGGGGCCCCGAACGTGTGTAAGCAAACATTCGTAAAATGTTATCCACAATCTCACTTAAACTCTAGGCCGTATTTGCCGAGAAAAAAATCATATCATAAAAAAGTGCCCAACGTGCCTAAAGAAGTTTTCAATTTAAAAATTACGAAAGTCAAAAAACGAATCCCTTTTTTTCCCCGGGTTAAGCGGGCGCCCAAAAGTTGGCAACACAGAACGTCTCACGTCACGATTGACCCGAGAACACAGATTACTAAATCCGCGACGCGTGTCAGAATAACATACATCAGTTATTTAGGCCAGTCAAATTGTCGAAAAAACCTCGTTTCTGCCAACCGAGCCATCCGCAAGGTCAAGTATGGAAAAAATAGGAAAAATTCCGAAGAATTTAATAAATTACTTTTGGCGCCCATAGATCTTTGGGAAATTTTCTAAACTGGCGTCAAAAGAATGCCAAAAACAGATTTTCGCGTTTTCAAAAAAAACTATACATTGTACAAGAAAAAGGTTTATATAAAGTTTGTAGAACTTTTTCTTAGTAATAAAATGACGCCAGTTTCATGTCAATATATAAACAAATAAAGGAGTAATTGCAAAAAAAACGCTAAAAATCACGTTTTTTTAAAATGCTCATATCTTCTACCAAAAAAAACGATTTTGTAATGAAACTCGTGGAAAGTGTAGCCCTTGGGAAGTGCAATAAAAACTTTTTTGAAAATTTGCAAAATAATAAATAATTTTTGCAAAATACGGTTTTTTCGAAAAAAAGACCTTTGTTGTCGAATTCGATTAGCTCATAGCCATTAACACCTACAGAAACGTTTTTGGACTCAAAATGTTCTGGAAGAGTTGTGCTAATAGTTATTTTTTGTGCACACATTGCTATTTCTTTGGAAACATGCGAAAAGATGGCCGAAAAAAACAACTTTGCATACAAAACTCGAAAGGAAAGGCTATCAGACTTGTCAATATTGTCTATAGAGGCAGAAAATTTAGAAAAACTGAAATCATCTTCAGCTATGAATGATTTAATAAATAAGTTCGCCAAACACAAGGAAAGAAAAGTATATATTTATATTGTTTTTGGCTAGCTTAGTTTCTAGGAGTATTTATTGTAAGTAATAACTTATTATAATTAATACGCTTTTATTAGCTTCACTTGTAACTATGTAAACAAATCTCGGAAGTTAAATTTGACCCACTTCCCGGTGTCCGATTGAGCTGAAATTTTGCACATATGTATAGTTCTGGTGACAATGCAATCTGACCATTTTGTAAAAAACTCCAGATAGCGGTTCCAAGATGGCGGCCGAATTTTGCATTTGTGCTCCGGACCCCCAACATGGGTATCAAATGCAAGGGTATGACAAGAAGAATACAATTAGCAATGTGGCGTCATTCAAAATGGCGGCCAACACAAGATGGCGGAAAACATAATAGATTAAAACGTAGAAAATATGACCTATCAACTTGAAATTTTGCATATTTGTATGCATAGTTCGCGTGACAATGCAATCTGACTTTTTTGTAAAAAAAATCAACATGGCGGACGAATTTTGCAATTGTGTTTCCCCGACCCCCACCCCGGATATCAAATGAGAAGGTATATCAGATAGAATGCAATTAGTTGTGTGGCGTCATTCCAAAATCAAAATGGCGGCCAACGCAAAATGGCGGATTACCCTTTTCTTTACAATGCCCTCGGTATGGGTATCAAATGAAATGGTATGGCAAAAACGACGCAGTAAACATGTGTGACAACATTTTAAATTTAATATGGCGGCCAGCACAAAATGGCGAAATACATTAAACAGACTAAAAAGTAGAAAATAAAAATATGTAGCTTAAAAAACTAAAAAATACGCTTTTACTTTAAAATGTACTAAAAAGTAAAAAATAATTTTTAATGTGAGCTTTTTTATTTCTCCAACCAGTATATAGGAGCAACCTATTTTTCGAAATGAAGTTAAGAATTAAATTAATGAAGTTATTGGTAAAAATTATATCTACATATAACTTACTTAAATGTAAAAAAGCGTGGGCGCTAACGAAGGCTTCCAGTATTAATAAAATAAGAATATAGGTAAAGAGCGCCCACGCTTTTTTACATTTAAGTAAGTTATATGTATAATTTTTACCAATAACTTCATTAATTTAATTCTTAACTTCATTTCGAAAAATAGGTTGTTCATATATACTGGTTGGAGCAATAAAAAAGCTCACATTCAAAATTATTTTTTACTTTTTAGTACATTTTAAAGTAAAAGCGTATTTTTTAGTTTTTTAAGCTACATATTTTTATTTTAATTAAATGTGATTCGTTCCTTTTGTGAAAAATCTTTACCCTCCATTTGGGCAACCCAACAAATTTTCATACAGGGCCCGTCTAAGGCACGCTACGCCACTGGTAAAGACTACCTTTTGGATAACTATCGGAGGTATTTTAACCTCTGAAAGAAGGGTGCGGCTCTACACTCAAGCAATGCTTTCAAAATGCCCCTAATCGAATTTTCTTTTAAGTTTCCTAGGATCTCCTAAAACGAACCTATCTACTCGACTGAGTATGTGTTCTTCTCAATCTTTAGAAGTTTTTGACCCTTTGATAACATGAAATTAAAATCACATTTAGATCACTGTGGTTGCAACAAAAAAGAAGTAGTTCTGTATAGCTTTCATCGGATCCCTCTTCGACATTGTTTCCCTCGTTTCTCTTTTGGTAACCCGGTCGGTTAGCAATAGTTTTGTCTATATTTATCGGTTTGTCGATTTACCACCGGATCAACTCTTCTGTGGTTTGTTGGTTTATCGGTTTGTCGGCGCACCATTGGATCAACTCTCCTATGGCACTCGTCCAGTCATGAGGCAGAGGAATCAAAGCTTCCACTGTTTAATCTCAACTGCCCTTAACAGGTTACCGCTGGCCTTTTTATATCTGCGGCGCATTGCTTGCCTTGCTGCGCTGTCGCTATTTTGTTTAGTCTCGTCGTTGTTTGCTTCGTTTTATGATTTAGTTACAGCGGTGGTGTACTGTTTCGGTACATGTTCTTTTCTAGTATTATTTTCCAGGTCATATGATCATAGAATCGAATTTCTATATACCTTTCGCTGTCTGCCTACAACCCATGGTCGTTTCGTTGCTTCACAGTAAGTGGCTCTGATGTTTCAGGAACTATTAGACGAGGTGACACCCTATCACTGCAAATCTCAGCTTTTGAAAATGTTTTATTTCAAAACCCTTAAAACGTCTTATTTTGACGTCACCCATATGATTAACATTGTAGACATTTTTTAAACACTTTTAAGTGTTTTAAAAGTGTCGAGAATGTTAATCAAATGGGTGAAATTTCAATGGGTCAAATTTTAAGCGTTTTGAAATAAAACACTTTTAAAAGCTCAGAATTGCAGTGATGTTATTGCTAATTCCTAACTTGATAAGATTGTACTTGACTTATGGATTTCTGTCTTACATGCCATTCTGGTAAATATAGGCATGTACAGTTCAGTCTGGACATACTAAGAAAGTTCATTTTGAAACAAAGATAATATCCACAAAATATGACACCAATCGTGCAATTTTAAAGTCCATAGATCAAAAGAAACATTCATTAACATTCCTTTCATTCATCTTCAACCTTTAACCCTCACCTTTCTCCATATTTTCACACACCTTTCTAAATCTAATCAATTCAATCCTTCACGCATAAATGTCTCAATAAATAATCCCGCCAAGCTGCTGTAATCACCGAGACCAACTAATTGCAACAAGGCTCTGCCAACTATATAGAAATGCATAATCTACTATCCATGGTCTAACCACAACAAGCAACACACTATCCATCCCAAAGGTATGCACAACACCGCGGGGACTTGGTAGCTATAATTAAAAAAAAAGGTATCAGCAAGAACGAGTCTCCTCACAGAGCCTTCGTGTTTCAATACGTGAAGGTAATTAAAAGCTCGCCAAGCTCCTTTATAACCACAGACACACTACACGTCCTCCACCCTTTCTCCCTCGATGCGGAGGTGTTCGCAACGGAATGACGTATACTAGATTCAGGTGTGTTCGCGCGACGTTCATGCGGGTTTAAACCCTTCCGATTCTCGCGTATACTACTTCCGATTGGGAGTTATGCGCCTCGTTTATGCAAAAATACTACCTTCGATATCTGCAGGCATACGTACACAGGAACCCCCGGGGGAACTGGAGGAGAAGAAGAAGGTCGTTAGTGCTGTGATTAAGTGCGCTGCACGAATGTCAATTTCGTTTAAGTTTTGCACACGTTAAAACGCATTATTTTTTTCGTTGTTGTTGTTGTTGTATCGTAAAACACGGCAAAGTACGGAGTAATTGAATTTCTAATAATGACAGTGATTGTTATGTAAATTTAACACTAAAAGAAAATCATTTTTAATAGTTTCTCATATTCACGTGTGGAAATCGTGGAATGTTGTATACGTGCCGAGCACAAAAATAAAGAACTCGTGTAAAGCAACACCATCAACCCTCCAAAAATAGGACTAGTCCATTCTATATCCACCAAAAACAAACCAATTTACTGTCGCGCTATCTTGCATAATTTATGGCCATACGACGACAAAGTACATACGTCGATGATGGGATACAAGTAGTGCTTTTCAATTTGTCACAATTCCTTCCATGTCGCGGCGCGCAGGTAACCCGGAACCAGTAATTTCCATTCAAACTGGATTCAATTAAATCTCCGTGGATTAATTTTGATACTCTGGGAAAAAAAACGCACAACAAACGGAAATGATTTTACCTGTCAGAATGGCATGAGGAATTATTGTCTGCACTTTGGGATAATGAAAATATAATAGATATGGACACAAAAGGTGACGAGCGACGATTTAGTCGAGGTGGAGTGAGGCTTGATCGAAAAATTCGGGAAAATTTTGGGTCTAGCAATTTCGTTTGGTCTATTTTATTTTGTCGTTTTGTATAGTTGGTATCACTGTTAATAATGTCTGTCAAAATCTGAGAGGAAACTTGTTGCTCTTTGGTTGGCTAATTAAATGAGTGACTGACTCACAAAAGTCGTCCTAAGATCACAGGCGCATCCACTTTGGAGTGGGTGAGTCGTTGGATACCCAAGTCTATCGAGACCGCAAGGTGCTGAGTCCAAAACTACTGCCAATACCAAGACAGGCGTGGATCTCTAAAGTTTGGTATATTGCATCAAAGTCCATTCGTTTAGGGTTGTTTTCATTAAGTTAGTTAATGGTGCAATGGTCGCTGGCGGACCCATGAATGCAGTGTCAGACCCTTGTTTGGCTTAGGCTGGTCTCACACTGCAGCAGATTCGGCCGAACTCTTTACGGCAGTATTTGGCCGAATTTTTTACGGCCGTATTCAACCGAATTTCAACTTTCAATTCGGCCGAACTTTAAGGGTTAGTTTTCATCTTAAATGATAGTTGTTTCATTTTAAATGGTCACACATATAAATATATCCTAAATAAAATAAAAGGAAGATTAATAAACATTTCTGTGGGAGCGCACTTTCATTATCAACTTCAAATCTGATCGGATAAAACCTACGGACGTCAACGGCCGAAAAACCGGTGTAATGTGCGAATGAGAATAGCAAAATAATTGTTTGAAAAATAAAATAAAAAATTCGGCCGAATCGGCTGCAGTGTGAGATCAGCCTTAGGCGTCCGCCTTTTAACTGCCTTCGAAGCCGCAACGACCCACAACCCAAAAAAACTGTGGCTTCATTGAGAATAACCATTTCATCAATATTGTTTGACAATCCTAGCCTAGTTTGGATTTTTTCCTTTCAATAAAGTATTGGGTCCAAGGAATACCGCAGCTGCGACGTGGTCCTATTGTACCATAACTAGCCCCAACAGCTTACTCAGTTTGGTATACCATACCCCTGGAAAGATTCAGCCGTCTGCCTAAAAGTTTGTCACTTAGACTTATTTGGTCAATCAAGCAAAGTAGCGCAAAACAAGAAGACCTATCGTAGAGCAGTGGAGGAGAACATGAAGGGTAGACTCATCCACTTCGTGATTCAGTCCTCATTCTTCTCAAACTTCATAGGTGGTAATTTAGAGCGCTTTTTCCAGTGGCCAAACAACCAAAACAACCAATGTCCTGACATCCTTCCTTCTGCGCCTCAGTAATTCCCTGACATATTTGAGAAAAAGCCCAAAAATAAAGCGCTTGGAGTTCACCAGACCAGATTTGGACCTTCAGTGTTCGGTATATTTTATCAGCGTCTACGTCTATTCTCGCCTCAATAGCGGATTCCGAACCAATGAAAACAGTGCCAGAGCTTTGTCTGACCAAGGCCAATTGCCTTCGAACCTCTGATGGTCTGGAATCAACCAGTGCCCCAATTGACAGCTGATGACAGGTGGGTGCCATTTGCAAACAAATTTGGACTTGGTCCTGCAGAACTTTATCAATTTGTGTGCCATGTGGCTCCCGAGTTAAAATAAGACTCGCCCGTTCTTAGCCTAAAACAGGCATGCACAGCATCAAAATGCCTGCATGGAATCCAAATGAGTCTCGGTACGCCTGAGTAAAAATTATACTTTTCCAAACCCAACCCGTTACAAGCACGTATCAATAAAAGACGCACGGAATAGCCCAAACGAAGCACGATACCCTCAGAATTTTTCTAGACTAAAGTGAACAAAGTTGGAGCTTTGAGAAATTGTAGATATAGGACGAAGAAAACGGGCAATTCCATTCCGGTTCTCGTTCGATTGCGTAGGTCAAGCAGCATGAGATATGGTTAGTACTAAGTTGGGGGACTGCTTAGTAATGGTCGACTCGCGTTTTTAATGGTCGATTACGAATACACTCATATATGTAACAGAGCCCTGCATACCTCTATAGGGGAAGCATATCAAATTTTCATGGCTGTAGCGGGACAGCGGTGCGGGCGGGCGTGACAGACCCAATTGTTCGCTAAGCGTGCTAGTTATGGGCGCAGCTATTAAAAAATTTAACAACAAACAAACAATTATTTTTATTCGGCAAATTGGTCTTCCCATAATCCCATACAGTTCTATTAGCTGGTTTGGTTGGAGTGGATAAATTGATATTGAAAACTAGTTGGGATGTGGCTTTTGACCCTTTCGGTCCACAAGATTAACTTCCCAGTATTCGTTCAAACAAAAAAACGACTCGAACGATTTTTATGAAAATCTTTTCAGATCATACTTCCTTTAACACGCTTTGAACGGCATCTTAACGAAGTCGAAATCTTTTTTGGTTCTCGCGAAATCGTGCCGGTACAAAAATCACTTAAGTCGTTCAAACAATAAAACGGCTCGACCAATTTTTATGAAAATCTTTTCAGATCATACTTCCTTGAACACGCTTCGAACGGCACCTGAACGAAGTCGATATCTTTTTCGGTTCGCGCGAAATCGTGCAGGAAAAAATGACCACATACGTACGCACACACACACACACATATTTCTTCTCAAATTTTTGCTTAAAATGCTATTGGGACCTTGAAACGTGTAAATACATTGAAAATATCGAATCCCATTTTCGGACCGATTACAATAACTTCCTACTGGGAAGTTAATAAGGTGTCATTAGGCATTGTTCCGAATTTCTTGGAGATGAATCAACTACGACCGAGTATATCGTTGGCCGAGCAGTAATAAATAAATCAAGGAATTTGGCTCCATGTCCTGCAACATCAGGAGTTCTCGTAGGGTAATTTCAATTTGAGGCAATTTGAGTAATTCCGTCACTTTACATTGTGAACGTTGAAATTCACTCTCCGAATTAGAAGATAAAAATTCGAGGATCTGTTCGGTGAAACATTGAAGGCTGAGGCAGAGGTACTTATTTTTCTGTCTAGGAACTGGTTTCGGTATTGCACTTAGGTGTACCCTGACATCTGACAGTGACCTAAATCGGTATCAGGAGATATTTGGGTTAGTGCAAAAATGGGTGGTTTAAATAGTGATAAATAGGGACTCCAGAAAAAAAAATTTCGCCATAATTTTGTGACTCCCTAGAAACAATTTTGTGACTTGGCTTCAGCTGCGCGTGTATAATCAAAAGAGGTATGTCAAACAGCAAGCTCTGCTTGGAAAGATAGCAGACAGAAGAATTAAGGCACTCCAAATGTAAACTTGTGGTTTTATACCATCGACTCCCATCCAATACTACCAAAAAAGGATAGTACTGATTTCATCGATCAAAGTGAAGCCGGGTAATGGCTTCCTCGTTATTGTCCTAAAAAGATAACAAGCAGACGAAAACCTATCAAATTGCTGAAAATAGGAAAGACATGAAAGAAGAAAATTATAAGTGCAAAGACGAAGAACCATGCATCTGCGTGGAATCAAACCCTGGACCTCTGGGATGGTAGTCGGTTGCGTTTATCTTAGGCTGTCGAGGTGGGCTACCGTTTAATTGGACATGTCGAATAATTCTGAGACTGATTTTAAAGGGAGTGGCTATTCGCACTGCAGAGTAGATAAGAGTAGATGAGAGTAGATGAGAGAGTAAATAAGAGTAGATGAGAGTAGATGAGAGTAAATAAGAGTGTATGAGAGTACGTCTACTTTCATCTACTCTCTCATTTACTCTCATCTACTCTCGTCTACTCTCGTCTACTCTCATCTACTCTCATCTACTCTCTCATCTACTCTCATCTACTCTCTCATTTACTCTCATCTATTCTCATCTACTCTCGTCTACTCTCGTCTACTCTCATCTACTCTCTCATCTATTCTCATCTACTCTCATCTACTCTCATCTACTCTTATCTACTCTTATCTACTCTGCAGTGCGAATAGCCTCGGCCGATTTTAAAAGCTGCGTCAAACTTTTGAGGAATTTGGTTCATTCTTTTTTCGCTCGTTTCTTTAAATTTTATTTGATTTTTATTGGAATTTTTTCACGACTCCATTCCACATCTAAATCCTACTTTAATTATGTAAAACATAATTAAAATTTAAACCAATTAGTCCCCATTAATTGCCTCATTAACATCAATCCTTAACTCTTAGCACAAAAAAAAAACATTGAAAATCTAGAAATCCCATAAAAACTCGCCCCAAAAGAATCCCCAAACATAAATTCCCATCAACATATCAATATCCTTTAAACATTCATACCTATGTTCTCTGTGTCTTAAATATTGTACCGATCACATTGGAATTCAATGAAGGTAATTTTAATCTGGCACCAATTTAATCGGTTAACATCTCTATGCTCATAACTATAAGTGATAAATTATCACCTTAACCAGGGATAGCCAGAAAGATTCGAGTTCACTCGTCCAGTAATAATAAACAACAACAACAACAACAAAAAACAACACCACCATTAACCCATGGTGACAAAACGAACAGATCAATAATATTGTATCAAAAAAACAACGCCGCAGAATCAAGACTACACATGGACGGCACAGGTTACAAAAAAATTTCAAAGTGCGGGAAAATATCGGTGATAAAGAACAAAAATGTTTCTTCGTACTTTTTTTTTTGTGTTGGACTGTGAAAAAATATTCATAATTTTACGGATCAAAAATTAATTTACGGTCTTCAAATCGATAATTTTCATCATTTTATTGCTAAACAGAGAGAGAGAGAGAAAGAGGAAAGGAGAACGCGACAAGACAAGTGAACACGTTTTAATTTCGTTTATGTGTTGTTTTGTTACCTTTGGACATGATTTTTACCTGGGAATATTTTTTCGATGCTGATGATCAACCCAACACTAAACGAGAGCATTTTTGGTATTTGATTTTTTTTCGAGGATTTTATGAGGTGAATATGATCGGAAACATGATTTTGGAAAGTGATGTCAGATTATGTTTTGTATTGCTTTGATGTTTATTGATTTTATTCATATGAAAGAAAATGCCTGTCTTTTTATCCAAAACAGTATTTTATGATAATTTTTTTTATAGAATCGTGTTCTTAGATGTTGTTTGAGTTATTATAAAGTATATGTATCAAGATGAACGGCCTTAAAAAATTTCTACAGTAAAAATAATTTGACTAAACTTTGACACAGTATGATCAGTAAAATTCTCATTTTTACTAACCACAAAACAGTACCAAACTAAACGAATATTCCACTAAAACAAGATCACCGATCATAAAATAACACCTCTAGACACAACCAAGGTGTGATTTCAACTGCTGATCGTACAACACAATATATGAGCATCCGACCAAAAATGATCGATATCTTTCCCTTTTCTTAAAAGCTATTATTGTTATTAGTTTGTGTTTATTATTATCATTAAAATTATTTATGACTAGCACACACAACAGCACTGCAACGCGGCTTAACCAAGAGATATTGTACAACCGAGACGTCCAAATCGATACCCCAGCATTAAGCACTTTGTGAGAGGATCACTACACCATAGCACGATCATACTACAATCCATACTACAATCCATACTGGCAATCCATTCTGTATATAAAATGCGAATTAGCTCATCAACAATAATTGATTCGATCTTAGCCTCGGTCGAGGCGTCCGAAAAAACATCAAAAGATTAACGCCCCCAAAAAACCTATAAATATGTAAGGTAACTTGTCTGTGCATTCTCAACCCTCTCTCTCTACATACAGAAGGGACGCAGAAAAACAATGTAAGAAAATTATTTCACTTCAAATAATTTTCATCTTTAACAAGAATAAATGCAGCCACAGGTGGTATTATAGGGCAGTACCGTATGTATATATAAAGATTTCACACCAAACCAACAACAATGCAAACGGAATAAAAAATCGATCGTGAAATTATTAAATTGATGATCAGCACTTGGTTAAAGGTAAGGCGCGAAAATACTGTCTTAATCAATTTTTGTGATCAGTTTAATATTTTCGTTCGTTTTTTTCTTTAAAAAAAAAAAATAAGAGAAACTCCTCGCAAGCGCGCAATTATTTCACCGCGATCGAATATTGAAAAGATCACTTTAGTAAAGGTATTTCCACCCACCTCTACGGTTCAATTCACTTTTATGGGCATTTTTCTCACCTGATCATGCCTAAATGTAATTTCCTTTTCGTGAACGATCATAAAATGCCCGTAAGGTGACTCTGCCGGCCTCTTCCAAGCCACCTATTATACACATACATATATATCTATATATTTCTACATATATATATATATATATATATATTTCAAAGTCGCGATCCACCTCAGTCGCGATCAGTTTAAAATTCTCATATTCCTTTAGCAAATTTACGCATCGATTATGCCATAGCGACATGATCACTTCTAACTTTTTTGGTATATTTTTACACCGATCCACAGCTTAAAGAAGTGTGAACTATGTTCTTAGGTGAGCATTACAGCTATTAGCTTACTTGGTAGAACGATCACATGGTCATGATCACTTAATACACCGCCGCGACTGCGCGTATATCCTACCCGTATTTGAACTGGAGGCGCAACAATAACAAAAGTGATCAGATTGCGCACACCTTCCGAGTATACCATAGGCCCGATAGCGCACAACAACAAATTACCGTGCGATCATTATAGCGTTTTTATTATGATCATTACCTGGTTTATCACTTTTTACACATAAAGCTGCGATCATCGGTGAAATATCAAACATAGAGGATTGGGGGTTCTTCTTCTTCTTCAATTTTTCCCTCTTACGTTTTTTTTTCGTTGTTTGTTGTTGTTCGTCTTTTCGTATTCTTCTTCAAAAGATGCGCTTTTGTTGTATGGTATGAAAATACATTGCCGATATTTAAGTGGTACAACACAAAAATCGATCGTTTTTGTTCCACATTTTACGCGGGCGGAGAAGGGGCGGGGATTTTTATCTGTATGTTGCTGTTGTCCGTTCTGGGGATCTTGTTGTGTATGTGGTGCTATGGTGATCGCTGGTTCGTGTTCTCTTCCAATTTTGATCGTTTTTACGGTGTGATCAGCGGTGATCAGATGCATTTTGTACCTGGAACTGATTTGTTGTTCGCATGTCGTCAATTATTGGCCATATCGATAAAGTTTGATGACTTTTAATTAACTTGTGATATGAGCATATTTCTGTTGTTGAGGCTCGATGATGATGATGATGATGATGGTGGAATTTATTGATTCTTTTGCTTTGATCGTGATAATGACATAATAATATACTTAAATTTATATGATCGTGCAAAGTTTTGGTTGATGGTAAATGGTAGGGATTTTATTGTTTGTTGAAGGCGTTTGGGGTTATCTTTATTAGATTAAAAGAGTTTGCTTTGTTATTATTTTTGGTATAGTTAGTAACATCTGGGAACGTTCAAAGGGAAATACTACACCAAGTCAAGTTGTTGTTCACACTTGAATCAATAATTATTGGCACGATCAATTTCCAATTGATCACATTTTAAAAGGCTCACTTCTCCTTGGCAGCCTTCCTAGATTTAGAAGGAGCCTTCAACAAGATCAGCACATAGGACATCCAATAGTTCCTGGCGGAGTTCACCATCCACAGTAGTAAAAGTCAGTTAACTGAAAACTAGTATCATCTACAACAGCTTTGACAACAGCAAAGTGGTAAAAACGACCAGCCGTGGCAGATTTCTCAACATCCTCTCCTCTGCATGCTGTACTTATGGCTATGGATGTGATTGTAAAAAATTCAGAGCACGGGAGGATAAAGGTAGGCACCTATGCGGACGACATAGTGATCCTAGTATAGGCGAAATCATGGAGATGGGTCTTGAAAAGGTTAGCGAGTAGTCCAACTGCTGTGAGGTATCCCGAAAAGCGGGAACTGGACGTTTATACCAATCCTCGAGAGCAATTTTATAAATCCTCGATTTTAGTATATCTCAAAAAAACGATCGAGTACTGAACTGGAAGATCAATATCAAAAATAGGGGGTAAAGGAACGGTAAGGTAAGAATGTTAATCTAAAATAGGCCAAGGCCAAAGATATGACATGTATCAGAGTAACTGGGGCTTTGTGTATGACCTCTCCTGAAGAAATAGTCGAATTTCTTGTTTTGCTGCCAGCTGATCTATACATCAAAAAACCTGCGTGACTCTGATGCTATAGGAAGCAATCTGGAGGACGTATGGACACAATCATATACTGCACTCTATACTATAAGGCCTAACAAAACATCGAACCTAAGCCTTAACGCAGGTTTCAATGTCCAGATCCTAGAAACTGATCCTAGATCAGTATAGAAATCTTTCCAGCTTGGCAAGAACTATGACATATGTAGTTGGCTCCAAATTATAGTCGGACTAAGAAGATGCAGTTTTCTTATCTTCCAAAAATACTACCACTTGCCTAATTCTGGCACCTTCTTCCAGGTGCTACTGCCTATCACTAGGAAATTTTCTAAGCCTACCTGACTTTCAATACGGACGAGTCTAAAGCTAGGTGCCAAAGTAATTCTGTTATCTGATAGCTAAGCAGCAATGAAGGCACTAGGGGTCATCAATGTAGAAGCGGAGAGCATACAGAAGTCGCTGTGTCCGGCGAAGAGTAGGAATATCCAAGGAAAGATGCATAAAAACCAAAACCATCACAGATCACACGACCTCTCAATGATACCGCCGCGGACCTGGTTAAAGAACAGAACACTGCAAAACTGAGAAGCATTCAGCCAAATTGAGTATTCCATAGAGGAACCACTGCCCACACCCACAGGAATACGAATGGACAATCCATAGCAGGGCCCTCGGGGGGGGGGGGGGGCGCAATCCGGACATTTGCCCGAGGCGACAAAATTTTTGGGGGCGGCATTTTGACTGTAAGTGTGAAAAAATATTAATGAAATAGAAAAATTTCACATATTAATTTCTTCATTCTCTAAAAATTTACATTTATAATTTCGAAAAAGAAACATTTGTATCATTTATAAAGGGCGCTGTTTGAACTTGTTTGAACATGCATATAGATAGAGTCGCGTGGGGTATACGGATATTTCAGAGTTAAATTTACCATTGAGTGGCACCAAACGGGAGAGCAGGCTAGAGGCCTTAAAGCCTTTGAGATTCCTTTGGGGAGATGTAAACGACGCCTTGCTAAGCATTATACGAAAACCAAGAAATTGATAATTTAATAAGAGACGAGGCCTCGGGTTATTAAATTGTATTTAACAATTTCAGTTTTTGTATTGGTTAGTTATCTATATACAACATATATATATAAAAATGAATGTGTGTATGTATGATCGCTATAGGCTCCTACACCATGCAACCGATCTTAATGAAATTTTAACAATATGCTATTTACATTCAAACTTAGAACATAGGCTATTTTATTACTTTCTAAAGCCACTCCTAGATGGCGCTGTCATGGAGAGCTTCGTTGAAAATCATCGCAGAGCTTTGAATTTTTGCATGAAGTTCCGTGGAGGTCTCCTATGATACACCTCGAAGCCCGATTTTCGAAATTCAAAATTGCCGCAGAAATATGGTTGAATTTGCCAATTTTATTCCGATTCCAATGAAAGTGTGTATCTAGGGGTTTTTAAGGTCGCAAATAACGAATTTGTGGTCAAAACTTATAAATTCAAAATGGCCGACGAATTTGCTAATTGTGTTCCGATTCCAATGAAAATCTGTATCTGAGGTTTTTTAAGGTAGCAAATAACGACTTTATGATCAAAATTTAAATTCAAAATGGCCGCACCAATATGGCCGCACGAGTTTGCGAATTGTATTCCGATTTTTAAGGTAGTAAATAATAGAAGACAATTGTACCTACAATTAATTCCCCTATGAAACGTATGGCATCTGTTACATTTAATTCGAATATATGAACGCAATTTTGCAATATGTGACATTAAGAGATAATAAAAGTTGGTTTTTTGGCATTGCTTTTTCCAACTATAAAAAATTTGTTTCATTTTTCAATTTAGTTTTATTGTTCTCGAAAAATTTCGTTATTGCAGATTTTTAGATTTAAATTAAAAAAAGCTATAGAAAATGGGGTAACGTAGACTAGTCATGATTACTATGTAGTAACACCGATTTTTAAGAAGAGAGGGTTGAAGGGGCGGGGTGAGTATGGAGTAAAATCAGTCTTACTACATGTTGAAGCATGACTAGTCTACGTAGCCCCAATGGCTCTCGAATTTCGAGTGCTGAATGCTGATATTTGCATTAATTTTAAATCTTTTAACGTTCATGGGGTCCCAGGTATCCAAAATACAAAAAATAAGCGGTTCATTGAGACATTTCATCTCTGTATTAAAATTCATATCTCGAAAAATGCCATGCGGTTTTTATTGTCTCGATCAAAATGTCAGATCCCTAATAGTTTCACATTTTGTTATTTGGAATCAAAAATACCAAAAAATTGCCTTTTTCAAACTCTCCTACTGTATATTAAAATTCATCTCACCTGATTACTACTATTGGCTTTTGGGAGCAGCATAGGCGCACCGGGTCTAGTTTGGCTAGTTTGGTATAAAATTCTAAATTGCATTAATCCATCCAATGGCACTACAGCCCAAATCGAGCCTTGGCCTCCTCTAGGGCATTTCTCCACGTTTGACGGTCCCTTGCAGCATGTCTCCAGTTCCGGATGTGGAGCATTGCCTCTACGTCAGCCAGAGTCAGACAGAGTCTATCCACCTCCTCCTGGGTCTGCCTAGTGGTATAAAGCGGTTTAAAGTTAGGTGCAAAATGCTGAAAAACGAAGAATATTGGGATTTTGCTCACACTTTAAACCTACATATATTCTAAACGGAGTTTCTCAACTTTTTGATCTTTATATCAAATTAAAGAATACACATTTACCTAAAAGGTGAGCCTAATTTTGTTGCTTTACGATAATTAGTCTAGGAGTAATTGAGGTTTAAGTAAATTTTAAAAACATTAAATTTTTTTTCGTAAACACCATGTATTTTAGTGGATAGTGGGGATAGCCCACCTCTCTAGAACAATTTTTTTCTCCAAATACATCCAGGAATCACCGCTGAAAATATTAGCCACATAGTCCAACAAAAAATTTATTGAGCGTCTGATGACCTTATACTCGTCGCAAATGAGTATTTTAAATCTTTAAAACGGCGATATCTCATGAATGGCAAATCGTACGGGAAAATGTGTAATATATTTTTTTGTAGATAATCGCATAATCTACAAACTTTGTAAATACTATTTTATGATAACACTTACGGTTTAAGAGCTAATAGTCAAAAATGGAAATTTTTTTTAGGGGGTGGTTTTTTGGTGGCCAACAATCGAAAAGGGGCGCTTACATGATTTTAGTTTTGACTCAAAATGACTTTTAGGTCAAAGAACATAGTCAAACAGAAAAAAGCGGGTTACCTTTCGAGCTCATAAAAACTTACTTCAAGCTCACCGTGCTGTGCATATGGGCTTAGTCAATGTTTCGAAGCTTAAGGGGTTATATACAAAGTTGGAGCTCAAAAAATCGAAATTGCATATTCTGAAAGTACATACTTTCGAAAATGTCTGTGTAAAATTTCATCCAGATCGGAGCACTAGATTTCAAATGACAGCCGCTCGCAACGCGCTGGTTCCATCAATAACACAAAACTTTAAACGCGATGATCTCGGAATAGAGTTTTTTGAAAAATACCGTTGCGGTGAACGTGATACCTCAAAAACTATTCAACCGATTTTCATATTTTTTTTTAAATTGTTCATATTTACAATCTCGTGTACTTGAAAGGTTCCTTTTTCATCTAAAAATTTTCGATTGTTTGCAATGAATTTTTGTTTAGAATTTTGAACACCTCAAAAATCGATTTTTTTGTCAACATGGTTTTTTATTGGAAAAAAAAAATTTTTTCCGAAACCGAACCGTTCAAGTACACCACAATACATTTTTCTTCAATTATTTTTTTACTCTTTTGATTTAAGTTTAGCGTTTCGCCTTGGAGAGTGTTCACCGCAAGCCTCTGCAAAAAAAAACGTGCTTCGGGGGAGGGGCCATAACTCCGACAATTTTTAATATTTTTTTATAATTCAACTTGTTTTTTTTTCTTCGATAGTACTACCAACAAATTGTCTTTCGCTTTTTCTAATAAAATTTGCATAAAACCCTTAAAAAAATCACCAACTTAGCTCACTTTTTCCCCTCAACTTTGTATATAACCCCTTAAAATAGGACAGATGATCCGTACGTGATCATGACGCCCTTGTATTCTCGTTCATGATTCTTGTACGGGGCCGGAACTGCTGGCTGTACCTAAAATATATCTAAAGTATTTACGGAGGCTTATAGTGAATCTATATTGATAAGAGCATTAAGGATCTTCAATCATGGTTCGAGGAGTTTGTGATCTTCTATGCAGGAATCAAAAATCGATCTTGCCAAGCGCTTATGGGAAAGTTTTGTTGCTTATATGTAATTTGTCATAAGCCTTACATACGTGTCCTACACTTATTAACTCAAAATTAATTACAAAAAAAAATTAATGAAACAAAGCCATTTTCCACAATACTCCGAAAAGACTCCCAAATCCCAAAAAAAATAACAACCAAGAACCTCTCAACAAACAACGCCAACATTCAATCTCTTTGGCATGATGTAAAGCCATAAACGAAACTGTCAAATCAGATGTTTAACACCCAAAATAAAAACATAAATTACGCCCTAATCGATAAAATATTGGATAACTCTATTCGATATGTTCTCACACTTCGGTCCGACAATGATGTGATCGCAACAAGATAAAGACCGGAACGATCACCACGTCAAGAAATCTACAAAACGGCAGCAAACCTGATCCCTCTTACCAATTCTCAATTGATCTGAACTCGACCCGTTGAGACTTTGACTGGAACTACAGTTGGTACCATTTTGGGACAAGGTGTTAATGCCAGAGGAAGGAGAGCATAAATTAACTTTCTATCCCCCTGAACACACTGGGTTAAATCCCATTAAATGATAAATTATTAAATGTAGTAAATGAGATGAGGACTTGTGGATATTATTCAATAAACATTGATCGAGGATCGTTTGTGCGCATCGTGGTCGTTGAAGAAGAACCAAATGAAGATCGCATCTTCTAACGCTTGAACCGACACGACGACGACGACGTTGTGGCTGTGCATCAGGGAAGGATTTCTAGTGATCGTCGCGGCATTACGGATGGAATTTGTTTGAAGGTAGGATCAACGTCGGAAACTACCTTATGTGGAGGCGAGAGAAAAAGAGAGACGTGGGCTATCTTCGGTCGATCTTTATTTTTTTTTGTATTTTGTTGTGTTTTGTTCTTGGACATACGATCATCATCATCATCATCTTGGATGATCTTCGTTTGCGCTAAGCATTTTATTTGTTGATGTCCTGCTGTGCAAATCGGATTCTTGTTAGTTGCGGGATGCTCCGAGAGTGCAGATCACAGTATGCGAGGTTATTACATCGGTTGCTTGTTAATTGAAAATTCAATTTTTTTTAAATATATTAAAGGCAATGATCACATTCCAATCAATCGATGGTGTGTTGTTTTTTTTTTCTGGTACAGGTGATTGCTAATTACAGAAGTGAAGGAGAATCGTTATGAGTTTTTAGAATCGGTTTGCATATTTTACTTTAGTTGAGTGGTAATGAGTGGAGGTTTCATTTTGGTACGAGTATGATGTGGTTACGCAATCGGAAGCTTTTATAGAGTTAGTTTAGTGGCTGTAAAATCATGAAATGTTGGTAGTAGGTTCACTAGTAAGTGTTAAAAGGAAATTAAGAGATTCCACGGGGTTTTAAGAAGCAATGAAAATATATGAGATTGTTTTTTGCTTACAAGAATGAAATTATTTTCTTGTTGATTTTGAGGAAAGAATAAACGATCTGCCAAGTATCCGTGCAACGACTGAATACGTATATATGTGGTAACGCTTCGAAAAACTGTGAAGTCTTCAAGACGACTCCAATGGGTCGAAAAATAACGATGTCAATAAAAAAATTAAGCCAATAACAATTTCTTACTATGGCAAAAACCAATCCAATATCACATCCGATCCAAATTAACACATCATTGGAGATTGGCCAATTTAGAAGGGAGTTTTTATGGTACAAGAACTACCTCAGTGGGTGTAATCAATTGGAAGCTGGTGGATAATTTTCAGCAAAATTTGGGACTCACTTGGAGATCTAAGACGTACGAGAAGACCTAGAGCCGGCAGATCGGTTAAAAATTTTGAAAATGTGAGATGATCGTTGCAAAAAGAGACATCAGAGGCTTTCGTATCGCAATCTTTGGTGATTTGAGCCTTGGACCCCCAAAAATAACGCCTGGGGACCAGGGCCGGATTAAAGATCTGGTGGCCCCTAGGCGGAATCGGTGGTGCGGGCCCCCTCAAAAAAATTCAAATCATTAAGTTCATTATCACCTCACATATTGATTGCCAGAGCTAATCGTTTCATCGTTTCCACGTCGGTAAAGAGAAACAATTCTGATGAATCAGTTCGTTTATTAATAAGGGGATTTGCGTAATAAACAAAACTGTGGTATAGACCTGGAGACGTCATCTACAGGAAGTTCGGAGACCTCCAGCTGGGCATTGCCAGGGTCATCCTCAGACTCAAAAAAGGCTACATTGACTAATAGCATCACACCAGGCGAAACAATACGAATTTTGGACAACTGGAACGATTCCCCTTCACCCGAGCAGGTTGTGTTAGCTTTGGCTGTATTTTTATTAACTCCGTCAAATTTCCCTTCGACCGAGATCATTCTGTTCGAATAACCAAGCTAGGGATATTTCAAGAGCACTCTGTAATATGAAACACTTCTGCTAAGCAAGCCGCTTGGTATTTTGCCTTCTGTAAAGGAGGAAAAATGAAACAAGGTGAAAAGAAAATAATGATCAGAAACTCTGAACCAATTTTTGTTTGGTCGTTGGTCAAGATTACGAAGATATGATTGAAAATTGAAGAATTCTGCTAGCAAGGCAAAGGCAATCAAAACTAGTACACGAGTTTTTCAAAGATATTCTACTGGATACGCACTCTACTTAAACTCGTACGACAACGGGAAGAAAACTATACAAATACGCCCGCGAATCTGTAATCTGGCAGTCATCGACGACATTCTCTATCCTTTGAGGTTATTGAATACTGCTGTATAAACAGAACTCGCACTTACCTTTTGTAAAAAACCATGTGTAATCCAATACAAAGTTTGGGCAGTCTAATTCTGATTGGATTGTTGAAATGTCGCACAGCTATCCACTACAAGAGCACAAGAGATTTTCTTTCTGATTTGTTTAGACAAGCGAAACTAGGACCACCTATACTCTATACTCGGGGGGAGCTGAACTACTTCGCGTGGTCGTTGCGCTGTAGAAGCTATCTTAGGAAGGTTAGAACACAAATTCGCGCAAATGCAGGAGCGACTCAATGGCTCATATACGCTTTTTCCCTTCTTTCATAAATTTTAAATATTTATTAGCTCAATATTACTGAGTTGAAAGTAAGTTTGCGCCCCCCAACTGGCCGAAATCGTAACTTCTTGCCATGGTTGTTGCATAGTTTGAAATAGCTTGAGTTGTAATATTTGGAAGTAACAATTTCTATGATCATTTTCAGTAGAAACATAATCTATCCGCATGCGCGTCAAAGTCGGTGTCTTTTGTGTTGAACTGCATAAAATATTTTTGTGTGTGGTGCGGGCCCCTTTGTGGTGCGGGCCCCTAGGCGAGCGCCTATGTTGCCTATGCTTTAATCCGGCCCTGCTGGGGACTACGCATTGCGCTTGGAATACAATAGACAGACCAAAGAATCTCATTCCCACCTGAACGATTTCGTAAACGAACAAAATTGCTAGTCCCAATAACAACGAAAGGAGTGATGGGGATCAGTCCCCCCAAAAAAAACACCTATTACGTTCGGCCGATTGATGTGGCATTACGGTCCAAGCCCATTGATGTGTGCTCTTTTCAGTTACTCCGCCCAAAACTTCCATATTTTGAACGCCAGAAGAATAAAAATCGATAAGTAATAGCAAAATAATTAAAATGAGTAAGACTGCTAGTATTGATGCCCTTTTGTAAGTATTACACATTGCGGAATACTATTTTTAGAAGAAAATTCAACGTAGATGAACTTCAGCTTAGAAATAAAAAAATTTATTTTATTCAGCACGATGCAATTGGACATTTTGTGACGTGCTGAATAAAGTTGATCGTTATCGTTATAAGATCTACCGAAATATTTAAATAATACTTACTAATGCATCGGAATAAACAGCAACATATGTTCAAATACAATGATTTTGTGTTGATCCTTAGCGGCACGAATTCAAACATCAAATAATAATACTTAAACAAGGTTTAAATTTTGTAAGCAGTCAAAATTTTTTGTAAGCACGCATGAAACGATATCCCCAGGACTCAAAGCTATGTTAAGACTTTTAAAAAAAATACCACAGGTGAAGATCACTGACTGTTTCAACAGAAAAATGTCGATTGTCACGATTTGAACTTTTGTAGGTGCTAAATTGACATTTCCATTCCAACATCCATTGGAAAATATTTGTTATACATTTTAATGATTCAGAGTCTTTTTCGGAACGTTTATGTGATTTTTGATTTATGAGAGGATTAAGAATTGATACCCCTTTGTAAGTATTACAGATTGCGGAATTCTATTTTTAGAAGAAAACTGAAAGTAGACCAGCTTCACCTTAAAAATAAACAAGTTTATTCTATTCAGCACAAAGCATTTCCATATTTAGTAACGTGCTGAATAAATTGATTGTTATTTTTATGATCTACCGAAATATTTAAATATTAATAATTACTAATGCATAGGAATAAACCGCATCATTTGTTCGAATATGATGATTTTGTATCGATCCTTAGTGGCATGAGCTTAAATATCAGAGAATGGCACTTTAACACGGTTTGAATTTTGTAAGCAACCAAATTTTTTTGTAAGCACTTATGAAACGATATCGCCAGGACTCAAAGCTATGATCAGACTTTTAAAAAAAATATCACAGGTGAAGATCACTGACTGTTTCAACATAAAAATGTCGATTGTCACGATTTGAACTTTTGTAGGTGCTAAATTGACATTTCCAACATCCATTGAAAAACATTTGTTATACATTTCAATGATTCAGAGTCTTTTTTGGAACGTTTATGCGATTTTTGATTTATGAAAGCATTAAGAATTGATACCCCTTTGTAAGTATTACAGATTGCGGAATACGATTTTTAGAAGAAAACTGAAAGTAGACCAGCTTCACCTTAAAAATAAACAAGTTTATTCTATTCAGCACAAAGCATTTCCATATTTAGTGACGTGCTGAATAAATTGATTGTTATTTTTATGATCTACCCAAATATTTAAATAATAATTACTAATACATCGGAATAAACCGCATCATTTGTTCGAATACGATGTTTTTCTATCGATCCTTAGTGGCATGAGCTTAAATATCAGAGAATGGCACTTTAACACGGTTTAAATTTTGTAAGCAACCAAATTTTTTTGTAAGCACCGTCGTAACGATGTTGCTAGCACTCAAATCAGTGTTCAGACTTTGTAACGAAATACAAGAAGAAGATGAAGATTATTGGCCAACCCAAATTAAGTCGTACAAGTTCAAAATGATTACCAAAGATTTATTGCCACTCAAAAATATTCTGATCACACCTTATTTCCAACGATTGTCTGAACTTAACCAATACAATCACTTCGTAAAAACCATCTGCTTCTGTTCTCCTGGCAGCAATTGTAATGTGCGAATAGCCCTTCATGCGATTATTGAAAACAATTACCTCGACCGGTCCAATTTTGAATGCTTCGTTTTGCATTAAGCACGAAATCAATAAAATCTCTCTTCCTTTACCCCGGTGCATTCAGGATTCTCACCTTTTGAATATTTATCTTGGGCTGGTGAGAAGCATTCCTTATAATCTGACTTGAGAGAAAACAGCATCCAAGCATCCATCAATTCCTCAGTTGCCACAGGGCACAGTCAATTGATTTATCGCGCGAGAAAAGTGGAATAATTTATAGGAATTTATGAAATGGTGCTAGTAAAGAGGTGGAAAAAGGAGTGTTTTGTAGATAAGGTTTTTATAGAATCCTTGAAAAAAGTCCTTTGGATAAGCCCTTAAGGATCGCTGCTCCCGAAACATCTGTCCAGAAAATCCATGTCTGATGATTTTAATTACAAAATCTCGTGGCATCAAATTAAATCTCAAAATTGTACCGCCACCTTTGCACGACGCTCGGACAGTGCTGCCACATGCAATTGAACTAAAAAAAAATCTCGCCCCAAGGCAAGAAGCAAATCCGAGCCCAGACCCCATCGGTGCATGCCAAGTCCAAGCAAGTAACAGACGGAACCGAGGCCTAGGCTCAAAGGAAAGGTGAAGCCCCACCAGCCAGCGCAGCGGTACAAGAAACAACAGCAAAGGGGGGTGATGGGGATCAGCCCCAGAATCGTCCGAAATGTCGAAAATAATAATAAAATGGTTAGCGGGTTTGTTGAGGCTAATTTAGACATTTTGTAATTTCGTGTAATTTACCTGTCAGAACGAGTTATTAAGACATCACGAAACCTGAAATATGTGTGTGCACACGTACTGGGGCCCCATGGATGCCTGTGCCGGAGGATTTATGCTGAGCCTCACAGACTATGAGGATATAATATCCAAGCATGTGTGCTGCTGCTGCTGCTGCTTTTGTTGCCTGTTACCTGGCCACTTCACTATCGCGCGGCGAACTCTTTCTCCCTGTGCGCTCTGTACGGCCGTCCGGTCCGTCGGTCGGTCGGTCGGTCGGTTTTTGTATAGTTGATTTCGTGATCAGAAACGAAATGTTTCGTGCAGTTTTATTGCGTTCTGTAGCGGCAAATCGCACTCTGGTTGCATTCATTATGCATTTAATACGGTAGGCTTTCACCGAGGGAAAACAACACAAGCAAAAAAATTACTATGAGGAAAAACGTTGACGGCAAAGGTTTGAGGTTAATTGAAAATTTAATCAAAATATCTTTTGTATATATGTATGATGGTGTGTGTATGCGCGATTGCATGCGTTTGAGGGATTGCGAATTGCGGAGGTGAGAGAGGAGAAAGTGTTGGATTCAAGCGGAATTGATTTGAAAACGTGTAATTATTTAAAAGAGTTTTGGATGCATGTTTTGTTGTTTTCGTAGGGGAGGAGGAGGTTGTTGTTATGATTACACCAAGGAATTGCTAATGCTGGTATTAAATACAGGGCAGGAGATTATGAGCAGAAGCTGAAATTGGCTTATAGATAATTTTTTTTTACATTTTATGCATGTTCCGTGCTCAGTTTGAACTTTTTTAACTATTGGAAGGTCGAACCTCCAATATGCTTGGAGAGTGTTTCGGAGGTCGGCCGTTTTCGAAATATGATCTCCAGGGACCTAATCTCAACGATTGGACTTATTCGGTATGAAGCAGGAACGATTGCAGAAAAGCTGGAGGAAACTAACATGATTAGGATGGTAGCTCACTTTTCCGTTAGCTTTGCTTCGGATAGGTCTTGGGTTATTCGAAAACGAAAAACAATGAGGCTGAACTGAGATCTGACTGATAGCGTGTAAAAAGATTTGTGTGACAGAAACCGAAAATTCCAAGAAAAACACAATCACTTTTAGGTACACATCTTTTTCATCATTTCGATACCAAAAATTCATCTAACAAACTCAGTGTGTAAGAAACAAACTAGGCACTGTTCAAAAAAGTTAAAGTAACATATTTTAGAAGAAAAAGCTATCAACTATCATCCACATAATAGGGATGAATCAATATCAAAAATACTAAAAACTTCAAAATTAAAAAAATTGAAGAATATATACATCACTCAAGATTTTATCGGCAAGGGATGTAAGATGGATCTGAAAATTTATTATACAAATGAGTTACTGCAAATACTTGTAATTTAGATGTAATAAACCAATTAGTTTCTAGAAACAGTTGGGATAAATACATTGATGTATAATCTAGAAAGACCATATTCCATATTTTAAAAAAATATATTAAGCACAGGTGTGCCAATGTCATAATTAGAACCAATTTTCAGCTGGGCATTTTTAGCACAAGATATTCAAATTTTTTCTTCTTAGTTTTATAAAAAAAAACATTTTCAATATTAAATTTTTTTTGCAGCTGCGCCTTAACCATACCAAAAAACCCGAAAACTATGTCCCTAAAAAAAATTCTTCATCACCTTCATCAACTCCTGCAGAGAGCCAAAAACGTTTACCATGCCTCCGGTGTCCTTCCACAAATCGTGAAGTCTCCAAAAACCCAAAAGCATAGAAGCAGAACCCAAAAAACCCAAAATGCATTCGCTTCCCAAATGCACCAAACAAAAACACATTTAGACTTGAACACGACTCGAGTGCTGCTGCTGTACCGCCTCCCAATACCTTGAAGCGATGCAAAAAAGGGCTCGATGCACCACCGCGCGCAGCATCAGCAACGATGCATAATATACCTGAGAGCATATGCGGGCTCCGCTCCGGATTCTGGCGATGATTTATCACGCGTTGTCGAGCAAATTGTTTCGAAGTTCCATTAATCTTGCGCCTCTTTTCGGTTCGTGTAAATTATTTTATTTTGGACCCCCTGCCCCGGTGCATACCGCCTGCACCCATGCTTCAGGTGGCACAGCCTGGACCGGGATCGGTGGGCGAGCTCCATTCAAATGCCGTCAATCTGTGTACTAGGAGGCCGCGCCGGTAGATGTTTTAATTTCTTATCCAACGTGTGAAGAATTTCAATTGGAAAATATACGGCAAGATGCAAGATCGACGACGATATCCGGACGAAGGTGTAACTGTGTGAGTGATTTTAATGAAGCTATCAAATATGTCGAGTGACTCGGAACATTTCTGATTCCTTTCGTGCGGTTTTTTGTTTTTTGTACCTCGTTTCGATTCACTTTGGGACAAGCCCGAAAAGAAATTGGATCAGGCCAATCTGTGAGTATAGAGGAGGACCCCGAAAACAGGAAGAGATCGTGAGACGAGATTCGATATGGTCTACAACACCTCGGAACACATTCATACACGCATCTTGACACCTTTTTTTTACACACATTCTGAAAAAAAAAACGTTTTCATCACCCAAAAAAAAATAAACATATTCGCAGGTGATAAATGTTAATAGAGGGGGAAAACGTAATTTTACGTATTTACACCTAATTTACGTAACTTGTGGCTACTTGCGTGCCTAGACACCCAAAACTTCCAGGTGGACTTCATACATTGTAGTGGAAGTCAGCGAAATCGATTTCCTGGTGGAACAACTGAATCCTTTCGGGGGTCATGTGAAGTTATTCCCCAAAGTGAAGAAAAAGGTGGGCATGAACCTAATGAAGGACTCACGCAAGAAATGGCCCACAAAAAAGGGACCAAGCGCATTTCTGTTTAATTAACATTTTAATAAGAATTCCTTATTAAGTATTCCGGTGCCAATTGTGGCGTTTTGGGGGGGGGCATTTTTTTTGTTCCGTGTTTTATTAATGAAATTAATTGATTTTATTCATGAATATTATTTAATTTGATGTAAATTGTTGTTCAAGGGCGAACGAGATTTTTGTCAGCAAAAAGAAATTACCAGTTTTAGTTAAAGCTGAATTCGGGGTGAAAGTTTTATGTTAAAAGAAAATTATTAATCAAGCTTCAATAAGCATTTTTACTATAAGTCCTATTAAACTAGAGATATACATAGGCAGACAAGAAATGTTGATTGAAACAACTCCTGTTCTGTAAAAAGAAGACAATAACTCCATAAGTATCATTAAAATTGAATTCAGCGCTGAAAAAATTTTAAACAAAGAAATTTTGCTTAATTTTGAATCTAATATTTGTTTAAAATCTTGAGCTGAAGTTAGCTGAATACATTAAAAATGAGCTGAATATGAGCTGAATTGTATTAAATGCACTCCTTTTATCATAATATTAATCAAACTTAACTTGATTTTTATTCTAGCCATATTTCAAAAGTTTTGTTTGAGTTTAAAGGATAAATTAGTTCATATAAATATTGAGCTTACTCGATATTGGTACGTTTGCACTAAATTACATATTATCATAGTATTTTGTTACGGTCAGAAAAACCTAAAATGCACTTGACAGGTGCAACACAGCTTTGTGAATTAAATTTACTCTTTCGATATGATAATTTTTAAAGAGAAGCTGTTTTTTTTTGTAAGCACTATTTTTTAATGAAAGGCTATCATATTTTGAAACAAAAAACAGACCAAGTTTTGATTAGTAGCTTCGAGTGTGCTGGGCTTACATTGCAATAAAGTATAAAAATGGGATTCTTAGATTGTTTATGAACAAAAATTATGTAAAAATGCCTTTTCATTCTGGACACCGGAGAGATAAATAAATTGTGTTACCACAAGATTATTGGCATATTTTATTTATCTATTCTAATGTCTGTTGTAGCTCTTCTGCGGTAGTGATAACTAATAACTACATGTATAAAGACATTCTGTGTCTCATACAAAATTATATCGTAAGATCTACAAAACCAAAAACATGAAATCGATATAACGTGCAATCTGCAGGACGAGGTACACGTTTGAGACACTTGACGATCCAATCTCTTGCCTCTATCAGAGATTGTAAGCCTTGGGTCATGGAGTTTTAAAAATTGTGATCTTTTACCAATTAACTCTTCTAATTTATTTCCACACCAGAAATATTTAACATTAAAACACAAATTTCCCTCCCATAAAAAAATCATCGAACCATTAAATTATTTCCCCAGAAAACTAAGAAAAAACTGTTATTCTCCACAAAGTTATCAGTATTAATCAAATTACGTATAAATATTTTACGATCACAGCACACTCACCGGGGGCAACAGGTACCTATACAAAAAATCACAGTTATGCAGAAAGAGTTAAAACGTGCAAGAAAATCGTGTGATTACACCGAAATCATGCATGTAAAAACTGCCACGCGAGGCCTCCATATTCCCCCTCGGTCGACAACACAACAAAAAAGATAACAACAACAACTTTGGATCCCGGAATCTCCAGCTCCAAATAGCGCTCAGGTAACACTCAAGATGTCTTAATTCCCGAATAATGAACTCGCCATAAAAGATTCACCCGACGCGAACCGGCCCCAGCAGCAGCGAGCGGACCTTTTATAATCACCTCCGAGTATGACGGCGGCGTCGACGACGACGTCGGATTGACTTACACAGGTCTAAAAGACATAAAAATCGCCGACCCCAAAGGGGCTAGGGCAGAGCACCATGCTGGGCAATTCGTGGGTCCCCGTGTCAGTTTGGACGAGGCTCGATGGCTGAGATGGTAAAAGACCGAATGCGAGGAGAACTTAATTAAAAAATAATTTAAGGCCCAGCCTGAATCCTTGAGCAGAGAGCACCCAAAATTATCTTGAGTCTGTTAATATCCAGGACTACATCCACATACAATGGTACATCCATCCACAGATCCCCAAGGGGTTGTGGGTCGACTTTCTGAGATCCAAAATCAAAATATTTACACCTGAAGACAACTCGACGTAATTAGTTGGTGGTGTGCAGTTTTTTCATATCTTTTTTTATTTTTTTTTAAATTCATTTTTTATTTTTCATTTTTATAAAACCGCGAATAATGTTGGTCTTTTAGAAATTTTAATGCCGCAAAGCACCTAGAGAACATTTCACGCTGGTCGGAGGTGTGTAAACAGAACAGAGCAACAAGAACACCAAAAGATTCACCGACAGCAACTATCAGATCAGCTTTTGCCGTGAGAGAGGCAATTATTATGTCGTTAAAACTAGATTTCAAGCAGGTGATTAACAGAAATTATCTTGTTTTGCCGCGCTCAATGGTCATGGGATCTTAACATATTGAAGCATCGGTAGCAAAGTGAATTCAAGAAAGGATTTTTTTTCTCGTCTTTTTGGCGGGATTTAAGAAAAATGTTTTCGTCAAATCTTCAAAGAAAAAAACACACTTTTTTGGTGGATTTTAAAGGTAGAAAGTTTTTTAGTGAAAAAATAACAAAATTGTTTATTGTTTTCAAGTAGCACAATGATAAAGGGATTGTGGGCTAATAAATAAAAGATCTTAATTGCAGTAAGTATAGTCTTACTTACTAAAGTCGCTTTGAGATCCACATCGAGTCAGTTTTAAGCGAGAGTACAAATCATGAAACTCTGGCATCAATGAAAGAGAAAACCTAGTTGGGATGTGGCTTTTGACCCTTTCGGTCCACAAGATTAACTTCCCAGTATTCGTTCAAACAAAAAAACGGCTCGACCAATTTTAATGAAAATCTTTTCAGATCATACTTCCTTTAACACGCTTCGAACGGCACCTGAACGAAGTCGATATCTTTTTCGGTTCGCGCGAAATCGTGCAGGAAAAAATGACCACATACGTACGCACACACACACACACACACACATATTTCTTCTCAAGTTTTTGCTTAAAATGCTATTGGGACCTTGAAACGTGTAAATACATTGAAAATTTCGAATCCGATTTTCGGACCGATTACAATAACTTCCTACTGGGAAGTTAATAATCCTGAAGTGGAAAACGATTCAGCAGTTGACATGGTTGCCGCCCTACGAACGTACCCATTTCAGGAGGTGAAAGCGGAGCTTATATTTATGTACTTAGATGCCGACTAGCAATATCTTTAGGAAAATCCGGTTAATTTTTTCACTCACCTGGATGTATACATCATAGACACATATGCCTGTAAATGTCAAAGTAGAAAAACAAACAGCACAACTATTTTTATAATGTCATACAGTCAAGCAGCCTTAAAAGGTTCATATACAGCGTAATAAAAGCTTATAATGAAATGCATCGATTCCCTACTAAACATCTTAGCACTTACTAACAGAGTTATCCTGAGGTGGGTTACCAGGGATGAAGGTTTCGTCGAAAATGAGCATTCATATCGCCTAACCAAAAAAAGGCAGGAGCATCCCTTTTATCGGTCCAGAGCATTTTTGTGGAACATCCATTGGTCACACGAAAGAGACTCCTGGTACGAGACAAACCAAGAAATTCATTACTCCTGCTCGAGCAAAATCTAAGAAATTCTTGATCTTACCACAAACCCGAAGTCAAAGGCTTGACAGACCTTCTCACAAGACATGCTCCTGTCAGATATCACATAAAGAACATGGGTAAAATTGATACCGACATATGCACATACTGTCAGGTTGATACAGACACCTCAGAACACGTCCTCAGCAATTAAAGCCAAAAGAAGCCACTCCAGTCCAGTCCACACTCATCCAAGAGCTATTTTAAGGCTGAATCAGTGGCCTAAGCCCATATCTTGGATAAATATCGTTTGAAAGGGACACACAAAGGACCTATTACAGGTCGAAGGGTCGTCTTACGCACCTATAACAAAACAACAATTCTAAAACGAATTTATTTTGTTGTTAATGTGTATATAATAAAGATCTTCGCTATACTTCTAAGGCACTCCCAGATGCAGATGATATTTCAAACCCAGAGACATTGCAAAAATTCGGAGTCCTCTCACAGTCACCATTTAAACTAAAACTCAATTCCAAAATATCAGTTATCACACCCCATAATTAACTGTTCACAATACAACCAAAAAAAACCCCAAATAACAAAGCACTAACAAAAAACGAATTCAAATTTTTAATCTCCGAAAAAAAGGCCGTGTGTTCCCGAAAAATTTTATAATTGATTTTTATATTTCCGAACGAAATTATGACATCAACTCATCCTAATGATACGCGGCACGGCCAAAAACGTAGCCAAATAAAATGATTAAATTAATCAATATATCATTTCAGACTAAACACTACCTGTCAGGTAGCTAAGTCTTTCAATTCCCCTGCCATACAGAAAAGAAGCGCGGCACACCGGTGCGCTTCGGTGGGTTTTTGTTTTGTCCGAAAATAACAACAACGCGGCCGCATCGTCGTCGTCGTCGTCGCATAAAGACAAAAAACCCATCTTCTTCTACACATCATAATTTTATATATACCCCGAAAACAGATAGACACATCCCATGCCCAGGTTAAGCAACCCAGACAAAAACCCCAATGATGATGATGAAGAAGAAGAAGAAGATGGTGAGCCAGGTAGGGTAGACCTTTGAGGCTCGGACTGAGGCCGATGAGGCTCTCTTCTGGCGGAGGATTCAATTCTCGAAATTCCTAACCTGTAATTAGGAGTTGTTGAGGTGAAACGCAGTCCGTGTCTGGGTTATTGCCACAAATTACCGACAACCTCCAGAATAGAGGAGACAGATTGACTTTCATAGGCTCGTAAATTTTGGTAGTTGGAGATTGGCCATTATGGACCACGACGACGACCGACGGCTCGAAGAATATGAATGAATTTCTCTGATCGGCTATGGATGCTGCTGCGCCTATGCGCACCATGAGTAATGGCGGTGGTGGTGGTGGGTAAATGCTGGCTTTTTGATTATTATTTTTTATTTTTTGAGGAAAGGTTTGAGAAATTTATTTAAACAATCCTAATTGGCTTTAATTATAGGGTTTTTGTTGAGAGAGGCCTTCTAGCCGCGCACACAGCTTACAGGGCTAAGGCTTCAAATCTATAGAAAAGGTGGAAAGATTAAAGATGTTGGTTCTTGACAGATTATGGTTGGTACTCTGGTATGTTGGGAGTTAGTTGTAAATTAAATGCACGTGTTTTCAGTTTTCTGTTAATGGAATGCAATTTGTAATGGCAACGAAAAACAAAGGCGGGAATAGAGTTAAGGAAGACATTCTGTAACAACTTAATTGTTGTAGCTTGTCGTAAGGTAGCTTCTGTAGGTTTTATCATTGTACACTCCCCACAGCTAGACGTTTTCAATCCACAAAGAAAACAGTCTTTGAGTCTTTATGTCCATCAATTATTAAATAGCGTCGATATTAGGAGTTAACATGTAGAAGCAATTTAAACCCTTTGCTCTACACTAACGTCAAAGTAATTTTATTTATAGCCGAAGATTCCTTCAGGAATGAATCTATTTAATTGCATACTTCTTAGTTTCTTCTTCATAACATTAAGCCCTATAACGTCACCTATGATACCCGTGGCCAATTAGAATTCTTAAACTAGTTCATGACATCAAAATATTTTTATCTATATATAAAATTCGATGTATGTGTGTATGTATGTATGTTCCCTAATAATTCCTAAACCATTCTACCGGTGCCTTGGTGCCTACTTTCAAAAATCACTCCTAGGGGGCGCCGTCTTGGAGAGCTTTAAAAAGCATAATAATATACGTTCTACGAGGGTGAAAATGTATACATAAAGGTTTCTGGGTACGAGAAAGCAATTGGTGATGTCCATTACTTTCGCAAAGATGGCGGTTCCAATATGGCGGCCGAATTTTGCAATTGTGTTCCCCGACCCCCGGCATGGGTATCAAATGAAAGGGTATGACAAATAGAATATTATTAGCTGTGTGGCGTCATTCCAAATTCAAAATGGCCGCTTACACAAAATGGCGGATTACCTTTTTCTATGCAAGCCATCCGGTATGGGTATCAAATGAAAAGGTATGACAAGTAGAATACTATTAGCTGTGCGGCGTCATTCCAAATGCAAAATGGCGGCCAACACAAAATTACAGTTCACATTTTTCTTTACAACGCCCGGGGCCTGCCCTCGGTATGGGTATCAAATGAAAGTGTATGACGAGTATAGTACAGTAAGCTGCGTGACGTCATGTTAAATCTAATATGGCGGTCACCACAAAATGGCAGAAGACATATAATAGTCTAAAATGTAGAAAATAAAATATAGTTTAAAAAAACTAAAATATACACTTTTAAATTAAAATGAACTAAAAAATCGAGCGAAGTTCTGCACAGGGCGTCTACTCCCCCGGTATAGCAAAATCAAATCTGATCGATAAATGCCAAGTCAGGGGATGGTTTTTATTGTCTCGATTAAAATGTCAGATCCCTAATAGTTTCACATTTTGTTATTTGGAATCAAAAATACCAAAAAATTGCATTTTTCAAACTCTTCTACTGTATATTAAAATTCATATCATCTGGGTACTACTATTGGCTTATGGGTGCAGCATAGGCGCACCGGGTCCCAGCTAGTATGCTATGGAAATGAATTAGATCAAATATCCCCAATCTTGAGCTGATTCTAACTGATTCTGCTTACATTTTTTCACCTGTGCGCCATTAGAAGTGAGTTGACACCAGTTTGGCACATAAAAGAGTGAAAACAATTAAACTAGATCAAATAGCCTTGGATGCCACTATGAAATTGAACCAAATGCCAAATAAGACGTGATGAACTAGTTCTAATGTACAAATCGGTCATAGGTACCAGCACAGCAAAGAAACTAGGCTGATCTTGATCGAATCATCTTCAGAGTTAGAGTTCTGTCACAAAAGTATTGGATAAAAACCGATGAAGTAATAGCAAGTCAAGGCTCTTTTTATGATCTACAGAAGGAGCCCTATGCATTTTCGACAATTCTATGATAGCATTCAATGTCAACCACAACCTATAGTCGGAGGTATGCTATAATCATTTCCGAACTCATACAACACCCAAGAGTTTAAACGCAAGGTTCATTGCCATCTCCTCCAACACCCCCTTGACTCCCCCTAACCTATCCTATCCTTCTCTCTCTTCTTCGCGCTAAGCTTACTACCAGACATTGCACCATGACTTGTACGACATGACGAACTGGTAGTACAAAGGTTGACACCTGAGCTTAGACTATCACATAAAAAAAAAAATACGCGATCTTATTCCACCTACTCCTATCTACAACTAACGCGACAATACTCAGACTATTGTATAGGAGATGGCTTCATTACTTATGCTTACAGGCAATGTCAGAAGAGTGGGTATGGAATTACTGTGAAAAGAAATGACGAGTAAGAAGGAATGTTATCTAACAAGGAGTACTAGAAAACGAAAAGGCAGACTTTTCTAACGAATCTAAACTCAACCCACGTTGTCATAAAAGGGTAATAAAGGGGTAATAAAAGAGTAATAAAAGGGTAATAAAATATAACTTTATAAAATTCACTTCACAGGCACATTAAAAGTTGAATTTCGTGTTTAAAAGATGGATTTTGTGTTTAAAGAACATAAATGATGTAGATGATTCAATGAAAGTCGTGTTTTCCAACCGCAGTCACATCCCCCCAAAGTTTTAATTTGTTTTAGGTTGAGAGCTATATTTGGTCAATGGTATATTTGTTGGTCTAGAGATTGAGACCTCTGAGTATTATCACAGAATTTAGGGTTGGATTCTACGTAGAGACATGGTTTGGCATTCTATAATAAATAAGTTTCACTATTAGATGTGTGTCGCTAGTTTATTACTGACGAATTCAACAATCTTGCAGAAAGCTTGCCCCCATGATATCGTAATGGAAAATTCACCGATGGACTTAGCCATAAAGTAGCCATAGGAGCCATACTCATTGATTCTTGAAGCGATGGTGTTTCCGCTGACATAGTGTGAGTTCGGAAACGGAGGACTGCAGTCATTCTGCCACATTCAGCAATTGAAAGTCTGCAGCTGAATATTGTAGAATGGCTGTATTCGTGCGTTTCTGAACTCGCACATACCTATACAAAAAGGGACGAAAGAAACAATGAGAGAGCCTTTTCCATGCAAGGGGTTATACCGACAAAATTAAAGTTTAATTCACCATCACCGATAGAACAATATATATGGATATTGTCGGTGACGGTCTCATTGTGTCGGACTCATTGTGAACGGGGGTTGTTCTTGGCTTTATTAAATGATATGGAGCGACTGAGTTGGCGTTTTCGCTACGGAAACACAAATCCCAGTCGGTGGTTTGAAAAAAACGAGGGAGCCCCAGCCTTTGGCCGGTTCTTTTAGAAACTGTGTTAGTTGGGGCAGAAGATGGAATTGGGAAATTTTTGCTTACTAGGCAATGACCCGAGTTACTGAAAGGTGAGTCAACATGGAGAGAACTAACAAAACGCGGAGACGACTGGAGACTCTCTGCGGAGAGTATAGAATTTTTTTTAACCAGTATTAATAGTTCTAGTTTTTAGCGTGGTAATAAATAGTGTACATTAAAATAATCTAAAGCGTTCCTCTTATTCTTCAAGGCCATTTAAAAAGGGAGTGGTACGGATCCACCATAATCACTTCCTCACTACTAAACCAATTCGACTTAACAAAACCCACTCCAAAAATGATCCGTTAATTGAAGCGCCTTAAGTAAACGAATTAAAAATTAAAACCTAATTAAAATAATTACTTCTAAACGAAATCTTTACGAGGTTATCAACAGCTCAGGCCGACACTCAACATCATCTTCAGCACAGCACCAACACCAACAATGACGTGGATGAAATTAAATTGTTTCATCAGTCGTCACCTTTTTTATTTGCTTAAAGCGCTTAAGACTGCATTAAGCCCCAAAGAGGAGGCTTCCTCCCCCCTGGAAAAAGTCTCGTCTTCATCATACACCACCACCACACACACTATATATAGTTCCGCCTTAAGATTATCCATACTCAAGTCAGTCAAAACAACAGCTTAAGTGAGATCCATGGCTAAATCTCGACTGCCTGGTGCCCGGCGGGCCATGGCTCTTATATTATTTTTTTTTTTTTTGTTTATATTTTTTTATTTCTGTTACCTGTGTGTTATCCCCTCGAGTTTACCTGCGTAGAGAGACGACGACCGTTGTGGTTACCTGGCTAAAGCCGCTGGTACAAATTTTAACTTAGCGCTCTATTATTAAACACCATAAATCATCCGGAGATCAGATGAATGTCAAGAAATTGGTTTACTTCTCTCTTTTACTCCTTGAGATGTTTGAGTATTTAATCATGAAGGAGTTCGTGGCTTATTTTTTTTTGGTTTTTTTCGAGAGAGTTTTTTTTCAATATTAAATTTACAAAAACAAAAATGAAACAAAAACTTTATGAGATCTTGTTTCATTTTGCTTAAAGAACCACAAAGACGAGGATTTTTGATAGTAAAAAATTAATTAACTAAATTGAGATGTTTCGAAAGGGAAAACCGACAATAATGGGTCTAAGCTAATAATAGTAGGTGGTTTCGGGGTTCTATTTTTATATCTAATTTATTTTGTTTTTTTTCTTTATAGGAATTCATTTAATTGTTGAAAAAAAACCCATGCCTAGAGACAGATTGATGACCATAAACATCAATGGGAATAATTCGAGATTTTTTCATAAACATCAACATAGATTACCCTGATTTTACACTGGTTGATGTTTAAGCATGTTTAAAATTCTTTGAATTGCGAATAAATGTAATCCTTAATTCGAGATATTGAAATTCCTTGAAAATGTTTTTGGATCGGAGTAACGAATCTTCCGGGCATTCTATCCAGGGTCTAGACTAGTATGCCCGATGGCGAGAAGTCCCGAATTGAGTGTGTTTTCAGAGATTTTCCAAAGTTACAGTAGGCGTGTACAACCTTCGCATTAAAGTGCAGTACTAAGTTCCCACATACCCACACACCCAGCGAAGCGTTCATTGTAGCGTTGTCGAACTTTTTGCTCTTTTTCGTCACCAAGCTCGGAAGTGAAGCCTGACTTAGTCAGTGTATATTAACTTATTTGTTTCGCTTATTTTAATGACAAAACGCTTATACTACGGGTAATAGTATGAAGGTACGAAACGTAATTGGCGTGCACCAGGGCTGTATGATAGCAAAATATTGTTGAACTTGTTGTCAAGGATATATTGCTTTGAGGCTCTGCTCGTGAGGACGAAAACGAGCAAGGAATCCTAAGTAGTCTGCTGCGTTTTTGTCGGTCTTAATGGATATTAAATTGAGCAATCATAGATTCTAAGACTATAGACGAGCACCGCTGGCTAGCATTACTGTTGTTCTTGAGTTAAAGTAGTGGTTTTTTTTATGTGGCATCTCTAAGCTCAGGAATAAACCTTTGTACTACCAATCCGCCATGTCGTTGGTCATGGCATTGTCCAATGTCTAGTAGTACTCTAAGTACGGCGGATTGAATAGGTTTGGGGTTATGACGGATCAGGAGGGTATTGACCGTGGCCATGAGCCGTGTTTTTGAACTCTTGAATGTTGTGTAAGTTCGGAAATACTAACTACTGCGCAGGTTAGGTTAGATATGGCTGAACTGCTGGTGTTAAGCTCATACACTTAGGCCAAAAGGATAGGCCCATTATGATGCCATAGTGATCCCACTTTAATCCCGATGTTAAAGTTTCGTTTCTTAGCTAAATCACCTCAAGGACGTAATAAATCTTCTCAGTTGCGGGATCCGTACGTAGCGTATTTAGAAAGGGTTCACCAAATGTAGTTAGTCTGGGCTGTAACAGAGGAAATGTTGCATACTTTCCTCCTCGACCGGACTTTTACAGCTTCAGCAAAAATCGTAGGTCTCAAGACCTAAGCGGGTCGCATGCGTCCCTATCAGACAGTGTCCGGTCAGCACCCACACTATAGCTAAAAGGTCTTGTCTCCCGGGGCTCAGTTGTGAAGTGGCCCGCCTGAGATCATAAGAGGGCCAGGTTGTTTTGGCCAAGGTGAATTTATTAAGATCCCTCCAATGCTTCTTTGCTTGTTGCATTGTGTGCTGTTTGCATCGGAGTTTAAAAGTGGCCCCTTTCCTTCCCTGGAAGGAGAGTTGCGGTCGTGCCTTCCCTAGCCAGCTAGTCAGCTTTACAATTTCCCTCTATATTTCAGTCACCAGAGAGTGGAGAGTCCTGAACTGCTGAGCCATCTCGTTAAGAGGTCTGCGACATTCAGAGATAGTTCTAGAGCTGTTTGTGCAACATCGCAGGGCTTTCAGAGCCGCCTGACTATCTGAGAAGATGTAGACAGTCCGATTTCTACCGCCTTGCTGGTTGATTAGTAGAACAGCTTCATGTATCGTTTGGTATACACTGCAGTGATCGGGTAGTCGGAAGGAGACTTCAATCCCAAGCTCCGGGGAAAAGACTCCTCCTCCTACTTGATCCTCGAGCTTAGAGCCGTCAGTAAAGAAGTTTAAGGCATCCTGAATACTGTGTGGTCTATTTCTCCATTCACGACGTGAAGGGATGTGGACTCCGTCGTTCTTCGTAAAGGTAAGCTCGGATATGCAAAAGTCGGTTTTTGTGGGGATGATAACAGAGTTCGCACCCCTGATTTCGGTCCAAAATCCAGATTCTTTTATTCTAAGGGCTGCGATGGTTGCAACAAAATTCAAAGGAGGTAGGTATACCATAACATTTAGGGCATCTGTAGAAACTTCTGACTATCGCCCTCAGTAGTGAAGCCTAATTTAAGCGTATGAATAGATATTTGCTTACTTGCGTCGTTTGCTTATTTGTGTCACTTGTAAAATGCTTGAGCCTTGTATTGATCCTTGTATGCAGATTTGAAAAGTTTTTTTACTCGAACGATTCATACGAAAATATCTATGATTGGTGCTCTCCAAGACTGTGGGCAAATAGCAATCGTTTCGCTTTTACAGACGAGGATGTGACGATCAGTGCCAGTCGTTTTTGATAGCCATATGATTGCCTTGTAGAACAAAGGATAAGTTTTGATTCCAATGAGTAGTGTTGTCCTTTAACATTAAGGCGACGCCCAGCTTTAAGTTGCCGTTGAAAAATGTCGACCATTTCCATTTACCTGCAGATGATAGGCGTCTGCTTTAATTCTGTGCAAAAAGTTCGGAAGAGTTTAGATTCGAATTGCGTTCCTTAATCTGTAGTGAGTTCAATTAGTAGAACTAATCGCAAGACGTTTTGACACTGTTGATGCAGAAATATCTCGAATATAGCAAGTCCTCTTAGGTGATCTCTCAAGTCGATTTACAATTTGGAAGGTCTTTTAGTACCTGAAAAAAAACAGAATTAGTGTTATTTTCAAAAGTGGCTTCCATTAGATACTATTACTACAAACTATGCCTGGCTTCGATAATAAAAAGAGCTCTTTTTTTACTCGGTATGTTATAGACAAAGCTAGAGAAAAATAGCAGGGAAATGCAGTGAAGACTTTTATGAACAAAAGCCTTAGGAATCGAATCTACAACCCCTCTGATGGTAGTCTGGCTGCTTTTCTCCAGGGTAACCGCAGTACATTGATGATTTTAAATGCTATACGTTTAGTGAATTTTGTGGACATACCAAAATTCTATTTATTAGAAAGTATATTGATGAAACAAAACAGCTTAGGATTATGTACATAGATAGAATTTAATGTTCAAACAACAAATAATCCCCTTATACAAAATCCTCTCACCCGAAAAAAACACCACATTCTCACTAATGACCGTCTCACCCTGCTTGCCCCATCAATATAAGCATTTACCTTGAGAACATATTCTCATACCAAAACGAATGCCCTGCATAATTACCCTATTCAGTTGCGTTGCTTTACCGAGCAATTAATGTTGCTAACCTGATAGAATCTAATGCCCTCCTGCAATAAGAACGGAACTCTGTTATAACGAAAAGAAAACGCGAAGAACAATGAATATGTTCCAAAGAAAACACACTGTGAAAATTATCACAAAAATTTATCACCAAAACACACCAACAACAACAATAACAGAAAGAAGAAAAAAAAATACCCCTAAAGAACAGAAAAGTCAACTGAAGGAGGCCATTAGAATTGATTGAAATGTCAAAAAGGTGACAGGACGTGCATAAAGCCCGCGGCGTCACAAATAGAGGGAGCTAATGAAATTATCGTTTTACACACACCGCGAATATACACAATCAAACTTTTACTCAGTACACATTCTTTACCATTTTTTTGTTCTTCTTCTTCTTTTATGTCCGTCCATTTTAAAGCGTTTCTTATTTTCTTGTTGTTTTTTTTGTTCTGTGTTTTTTTTGTCCTAGGCAACTCCTGATTTTATCAAATTTTCTATTAATTCCCAGGTAAAACAACTTAATTATCGTTTGACGTTTACAGGGCTACCACTATGCGCGTATATACCAGTATGAATTGAAGGGAATCCGCCTACCCTATATAGGACCGTGTAGCTCGCTCGCTTCAGCACGTCGCAACACTGACGCGTGTTAAATGACTTTAATGACAGTTGAGGTTATGTGCATGCCATCGTTCCCTCGGCCATTCTCCGGGCTCTTGTGCAATAGATGTAAGTTTCCAGTTGACCCGTGAAAGGGGGTTAGTTGACCGCCGCGGATGAACAACAATAACAAAAACAACAAAAGCAACACCAGTGGTGAAAAAAAAACTGAAGAAATGAATAAATGGCCAGGAAATAATTCTTTGGTCTCATGATGCAAATGGATTCCATCGTTTGTTCATATTTTTTTGTGTGTGTGCAGTGTTTATCGTTATGTGTTATTTCGTCCATCAAAACGCAGCAGCAGAAAACACAACTGTCAAGTGTCAAAGTGACAGCTCAGATGAAAGTCACTTTTGTTTGATGATTTATTACTTTTACAATTGCACAATTAATTATTATTCCCGAAGTTGTTTTCCTCGTCTCCATTGGGAGGTTTATATCTAGCCTCTGCCGTGGTATTTTCCCCCGTCACCCCCGCAATTGAAATAGGTTTTCCATTATTTAATGACTTTCTATTAAATTAGTTGCGAGACCTTTTTCCCGCAGTTGTCCGGTTGTAGTTTGGCCATAGTCACAGCTGCGGCCGTTCAGTCCAAGCCAGGAGCAGCACGTCAAGTAAAATTACCAGCAGCAGCCCCACACTCGGTCTCCGCGCGGTACATAAAATATGATAAAAACGATAAAAATCTGGGCTTAATGACGATGTTTCAGGCCTAGATAAAATTTTCTTAGACTGAAATTTCTCATCTTGTAAAGTGCTCTGTAATTTAAAGACAAGCAACGGGGCTGCGGCGGCGGCCATTCAGCGGTGTGGCGATCCTCACTTGGAGCAATAATATAGCAGCAACACACAAATCTTATGCTGTGTTGGATGTGGCAACGATGGCTGCGCGGCCAGCTCAGAGGTCGCAATGGCGTTAAGTACATCCGCGCGCATCTAATCGCTAAATAATTGAAGGCTTTGGGGCGCGAAAATTATTAATACGGACATAAACCAACAACTTCATACCGATTGCCCCTTTTGAGCTTCGAGGATGGACCGATGCGGTCCGGAGATGCATTTTATGCTGTACGATTCCACTCTGGGATTCCTCTGGTTGGTGTTTAATAACACGAAAAATACTTTGAGAAATTGCCACAAAATGAAGAACGCAACGACGGCGACGGTTACATAGAAGATCATTGCCTATAAGAAGACTCTTCGGGGTCTTATTTGAATGGAGGGAGGTAACCAAAGATAGTGCTGCGCAACTTAAAAGATCCATGCATTTTCGCGCTTAGTCCGCCAAAGGCTGGGGCTGGAAGGTGTTTGGAAACAACTCAATTATCGGGACAAGGATAGCACTGACGAGGTGTTTTAGTGACAATTAACTAGTTAACGGTGTAAATTTTACGAATATCATATTTCTTTGTTAATTGGAATGGTATTTAGTTGTGTGAACAGTATGGATTGCGGCCGTCTGTAATCATCAGTTTAAGTATGGCAATATATTGAGAATATTATGACCGATCGACATGGAAAAGTGTGGGAATGGTGTAGTCAGATTATGGCTAGTGGTAGTTGAGATGGGTTGTATCATAGTAGAAGCGATTCATAGTATAGCAGCAAATACTTTGAGGAATCTTGAAACTAAAGATCGTTTCACAGACAGGCGGATGATCAGTATATGGCGAATAGCAACTCTGTAATAAATCAGAACGTGTCAGACGCATCAATTACTTTGGATGATATATTAGCAATTTTGACTATATTGAACATTGGACAGCATTCTGCCCAATAACAATGTTACATATTTCCGTATCCAGATCATGCAAGATTAAGTAGAGAGCTGTGTTGATGCGAAAAGATTGTGAATGATCAATTAAAATCCTACTACGCTGGAGAGAAGCTACAAACCACGAAAAAATACAGGCTTCTTTTGAAAAAGGCGTAAGGTTTCAAAGCTAGAGACAAAATCTTAAAGTAAGATCACTTTTCGATATAACCCGTCTTCTGTTCAAGTACCCCCAGACTTCTAACCTATCCTCTTTCGACAGAAAAACCGATAAGTCTCTAGTTTTTTTGGCTTAAATACAATGAAGAAAGTTGTCGACAAGGAGATAAGAGATGCTTTTCTTGTCCGTCAATCATTTCGTTCTTCTCAGCACGCGTACCAGAAAAGGAAGTCCACTGAGACGGTCTATCACAATCTGTTACTCCAACTGGAAGGACCAGTGTTAAACAACAGCGTTACACTGCTGGTTTTTTTCGATATCGAAGGAGGAGTACTTTTTGTAACTAGATCTAAGCTGGAGCCAGAAACATGCGTGCGTGCGGCACGTGCGGCAATATAGAAATTATAGAAGTGCATGCATTCAAATGCAATCTGACATACTTGCATCATGGAAAACACCCATAGTTGCGAGAATGGGGAAACGCACGCAACGCAAAAGTTGGTCTATTTTCAACTTTTTCTGCATTGCCGCAATCGACATAATCTCAAATGCCCAAAACACAAGAACACACCCACCAAACAAAGATTTTTTGGATATGTGTGAAAGACATAACGGAATGCAATTATCTGTTTACGAAAAATTTCCGCATACTTCACATTGCCTGCCCGCACCGCACGCATGCATGTTCCTGTTTCCAGTTTTAGGGTCATGTAAAGGCGCAACCAGGAAATATTTGAATCGTCGGTTCTGGTACCATTAAACAGCAAGCGACGCATAAGACGCTAAACTCATTGGGATCAGAACTCAAACAATCTGGCGAGCAGATCTCTGTGACTAATTAATTACATTTGCACTACCATTGTAAGAGCATAATAACATTTGGAGTACTAATGGCCTTGAACTGAGGTTAATAGCTGTGTTAAAAGTCTAATCAAGATTCAAAGAATGGCATGCGTTTCCGTTGCCGACGGCAGTGCTTTAAACTCGACTCAAGTTAATACCGCTCCATGTTGATGTAGAGAAATTCGTTATAAGGCTGCATTCGAAAATTCAGCCAGCTGCGCAGAATTGGCAGCACATCATTCAAAAAATCAAAACCGCTGTAGCCGGGCATATATGCCCCGCAGCCGATACCGCGATACTGCCAATTCTGCGCAGCTGGCTGAATTTTTGAATGCAGTCTTAGGCTGAATCCGAATGGGCATCTGAGAGCATCTGAAGAGACCCTATCTTAGATACCACGGGGTGGACTTGTATGGTACACGGATGGCTCCAAAATAGAGAGAAGTGTGGGTCACGAAAATCCGAGCGTTAAAATTGAACAGTCTAGCTACCTGTACTTCAAATAGATGTGTTAGCTTTCCTTAGGCCTATACCAGAGAATTTTTATCTCCTCTCTGGTATCCAAGTGGTAATCAAAGCCGTAAACTCGCGTATGACACGTCCAAAATAAGTTTAGAACTACCATCCGCAGCGTGATCAGAGTACTTCCAATGGAGTTGCGCTTATGTGAGTCTCGCAGGTCATCGGGGCGTCAGCCGTGGAAAATGAAAAAGTCGTACGCCTTGGCCAGACGAGACTCGAAAAGGCCCGAGAACCCTACCTGCAGGCTCCAGCTTGAGAGACGAAAGCGAGGTTAAAAGTTTTATTTTTTGGGACGACTTTGTTTGACCAAACAAGTCTGAGCGACAAATTTTGAGGCATACTGCAGGACCTGGCCTACAAATCTGAGGTATAGCGGCGATTATACTGCAACTGTCACAAACTCACGAATTATTATACCAAATGTCAAAATTAATCATTTTGACAGCCATTCTGGTTTCGACGATATAGTAGAAAAATAAGATACTGAAGTTTTTCACTAATCTCACTTATACACAAATTAAAATGATGAGATAATATCGAAAGTACTGGTGAAGTCATAGTTATGATGGCGCTGGTTGACATTTCAAAGAATAAGAAACCGAAAAATTACAAAAATTTAATTCAGCACAATTCAGATATTATAGAAAAAAGAGGCACTATAGAAATTTACTAATCTCACTTATACACAAGTTAAAATGCTCAGTCAATATCGAAAGTACTAGTCAAGTCATAGTTATGATGCTGCTAATCGATATTTCCAACTATAAAAAACGAAAAAACTAAAAAAAATTAATTCAGCACAATTCAGCTAACAAGTTACTACTATGTACTAAGGAAAACTGTAGTAATTCAGATATTTCTTTACTTGTAGTTATTTAAAGTGGAGATTTTAGTTCTTTTTTTAATAATAAACAATTTTAGACATTGCAATCTTTTTTTCTAAGACAAATAAAATATTTATTTTAAGAAATAAAGCTTAGTTAAGCCGAGAGTGAATAAAAATTAAATGATAACATGGACAAGAAAGTACAATAATCGATGAATGTTGTAAGCACTATTAAAAACGGCTTTGTAAATTAAGTACGATAGAAAAAATGAATTGAAGAGATACTTCAAGTTAGAGCCTGGTCAAAAACGCATGACTGCAGTCATTCTGAGCTATTCAGCTACAAACCTACAATTGCTGAATACTGCAGAATTATTGGAGCCATGCGTTTTTAACCAGACCCTTAAATAGATCATTGTCAACGTAAAAAACTCTTCAAAGATCAGTTTTCTTTCATATTTTTCTAACCAATTTGTATTTTTAGAGTTCAGACGGTTATTGAATAAAATCTTCACTATAGCGACTACCTCTAAAATCCCATTTTCATTATCGCTAGTCCAAGTCGCATCGTCAGTTCCAACAGTTATTCAAGAACTCTATTGAAAAAAAAAACAATACAACCTCCTCATAATAAATTCTTGACACCAATTAAAGCACACCCCTTAAGAACCTTGATCCAGAAACAGAAAGAACCTCTTCCACCACCCCAAACCCACCATCAATAGTGCAATCATCATTACGAAATCCAATAAACCCAACAGAACCTGACTATTTCGCCAAGAGTAATCAACATACAAAAGAAATGAAAGTGAATGTAATTCCTCTAGATCCTAATCGGCTGGGCATACTTCATCCAGAAATCACAAGCCACCACCACCACCACGCTCCTCCAACAAGGCATCAATTATTCGCGCATGATTCAATAATAACCAAAAATTACCACCGTCCAAACTGATGACCAAATCCAATTCAATCCGCGCGGTTCCATAATTTCCATTCGAACTTAAAAAAAATATATATAAACATCAACTCCTTACACTGCTACGGGGTTGTTTAGGAAATATCCTTCGCGACAGGATCCACAGGAGCAAGGCCGTGCGCCAGGACTATGGGACCAGCAACAACAACAAAAACACTTTGCAGCACGCAAGACCCGACCAACCTATGAAATTAGTGTAATAAAATTCTATTACAGGACGAAGGATGGGCCAGGATCGTCGAAGCTCCTTGATTCGATTTGTTGTTGCCGATTTTGCTTGCTGGCTTCTGTTCTCGTCCGTTTTGGCATATTTTGCTGGTTCCTGGTTGTTATTTTCGTTATTATCCTGCGGGATTTTTGTCCAAATTTTTGTGCCCTCTGTGGGATTGGTGTGTGTGTGTGTGCGTGGTATGGTAGCTGAAGGTGGTGGAAGAGTGACATTGACATTTTTCAGTGATTACGTGAACATTGGTTTAAGATTGTTGAAGATATTTCAGGAGGTGGTTTTGGGTTCTTTAATTTTGTCGACATGCAATGTGAACATTAAGGCTGTGGACTTTTATGCTGTTGTTATGTAGTATGAACGTAATTGGACAAGTGGACGAGGAATAGAAGAAATTAGGTTTTTGTTTGTTGTTGGATTAGTTAATTCCTTTAGAGGAGGTGTATTGAGGGTGGTATGAAGAAGCACAGAGAGACTATAAGGCGTTTTGAGTTTGGTTCTTCTTCTTTCTTTGACGGGGCGTACTTTTGAGCTTAAGGGTTTTTATATAGCCTAAAATTGATTCTTCTTCTTTTTTTGAAGATTAGTCTTTACAGGCACTAACCACCTTTGAGGTCAAGGCTTTTGAGAGAGCCTAAAATTAATTTAGGATTCGTATTCCAAATCTCCCTCGAAATAGAGAAGCCCTGATGGAGGACATTCAATCTCCTCCTCCTATCCTCACAATCGCATACCAAGTGCTCCGCTGTTTCGGGAGATGCTCTGCAGAAACCACATCTACAATCAACTACCAGCGTTGTTCAGCTTAAATATGGCAGTTTATATAAATCGATCTAAACACCATACTCGCCAAATATGGACCAGTGTGACTTTTTTCTATTCCCGAAGCTAAAAGTAGATCTATCAAAATTGCGATTTTTCAAAAATTCCAACGGGATTTCATTTTCAATTGTTTCTTAAGTTTTCTAAATGAGCTTCCCAATTATAAACTGACTAGCTGGGACCCGGTGCGCCTATGCTGCTCCCAAAAGCCAATAGTAGTAATCAGGTGATATGAATTTTAATATACAGTAGGAGAGTTTGGAAAAAGGCAATTTTTTGGTATTTTCGATTTCAAATAACAAAATGTGACGTTGATGGACATTATACGCTAGCAGTCACGTACTGAGGGGGTGTGACATACAGCTAACCGGAAAATGACACTTATTTGGAAAAATTCTTCCGCCATATTGGCCCCACAATTTTGAATAAATTTTGATCATAAATTCGTTATTTACTACCTTAAAAACTCCCATATACCGATTTTAATTGGAATCGGAATACAATTCGCAAACTCGCCGGCCATATTGGTGCGGCCATTTTGAATTTAAATTTTAATCATAAAGTCGTTATTTGAGACCTTAAAAACACGTAGATACCCACTTTCATTGGAATCGGAATAAAATTGGCAAATTCAACCATATTTCTGCGGCAATTTTGAATTTCGGTCATATTTCGGCGGCCATTTTGAATTTCGAAAATCGGGCTTCGAGATGTATCATAGGAGACCTCCACGGAACTTCATGCAAAAATTCAAAGCTCTGCGATGATTTTCAACGAAGCTTTCAATGACAGCGCCATCTAGGAGTGGCTTTAGAAAGTAATAAAATAGCCTATGTTCTAAGTTTGAATGTAAACAGGCGCGTTTCATTTTCATTGGAGTACGTACGCCAGCGTAGTTGGGCGCACATCGGAGTAGATGCTGCCACAGCTGAATGTGCGCTGAACTACTCCGGAGTACGTACTCCAATGAAAATGAAACGCGCCTAGTAGCACATTGTTAAAATTTCATTAAGATTGGTTGCACGGTGTAGGAGCCTATAGCGATCATACATACACACATTCATTTATATATATATATATATATATATAGATTTTGCAAAAAATGGCGCAATTGTTAATTAACGTTAAAAAACTAAATCGTTAATTACTCAAAAAGTAATAATGAACCGATCTTGTTGAAATTTTTTGTACCTTTCAGGGACTACATAAACACCATCTTCAATTATCTAGGCAATTATCTTGATGACCATAAAAGGTTCCATTTAGCAATAGACCGCTCTTATTTTCATCACGAAGGTCAAGCAGCATTGGACGTGGTTGGTACTTAGTTGGGGGACGTCACTCGCGTTAACTTTTTTTCTTCTTTTTACGTGAATTTCGCTGTTTCTTATCGTTTGACTGGTAAACTAAAAAACAGTACATAGTTACTAATTCGTTTTAAGAGAGTACTTAGGTTTACCCAAACTTGGTAATCCTTTTTGGGCGTTAGGCAAAACGTTACATTTTATATTTGGCCCCAATGCAGATTCCACATGTGGCCCTAGTGTGGAATTTAGGGAAACCACATGCGGCCCAAATAAAATATTTCTAGTCGGGGTGTTAACGAAAATATAATCTGAAAAGATTTTCATAAAAATCGGTCGAGCGGTTTTTTTGTTTAAACGACGTAAAGTGATTTTTGTATCTGCATGGTATCGCGGGAACCAAAAATGATATTGACTTCGTTGAGGTGCTTTAGCTAAAACCAGGCAGCGGACACTAGGCAGTTACGTTTTGACAGACTTAACACAAATCCCCAGACTGGATATCAGATCACTGATAAACTTCCTAAATACCACAGGATGGCTTTCGGCATCCGTCACACCCGACCAAACAACCTACACCTACCTACCTATCTCGTTGAGATGCCGATCGTAGCGTATTAACGAAAATATTCTCTGAAAAAAATTTCATAAAAATCGGTCAAACCTTTTTTTTTGTTTAAATGAAAAGACTTCGGCTAAGGGTATCAAGCACCTTAAATTGATTAGTTTTTCTAATATCTGATATAGTGCGAGTTCGGAAACGCACGAATGCAGTCATTCCGCAATATTCAGCTACAGACTTCCAATTGCTGAATACTGCAGAATGACTGCAGTCCTACGTTTCCGAACTCGCACAAAATCTCTTTGGAATGCAAACCCGTTCTAAATTAAGTTACTTTTTCTGGATTCAGCACAGCGATAGCTTCCCAACAAGACATCACTTTTCAAAATCCAAGCACTCTTTAAAAATCGTGCAAAAATAGCGTTACCCTTACAAACATCACGCATTTTTCAAACCTTAGATCAGCACTTTTTGGACGGGGTGTTGTTTTCCACGTCTTACAGTTTCTGAAAATTGAAATTCGTCCCGGAATTTCCAGTAGTTTCCGAAAAGTTTGGCCTTTTTGGTCAATTCTGACAAGTCCTTTACATTGATTAGTTTAGCTAATATCTCCTCAAATCGTTCGAATTTCCAATTGAAGTCATTTGTTTCCCAGTTTATCAGCGGCGCTTCAACACGCTAAGAACGAATTCGACCACGCGTTCTGGTTACTTTGTACGCACACAAAAGGTACATTAATTCAATAGATGTGTCTTAATTGGACAACCATCACAACAAATAAAATCCTGACCAGTTTCTCAAGCAAGTGGATTTGCAAGAGTCAAAATTCTAGCCCAGGATTCTCTTCGAATTAAATCTGAATAAGCGAAATTTATCATCTCATTTATTTATGTGAGATTTCAAGGAATTCAGCTCTTGTAAGCGGATTTATAGGAAGAAGAATTTTGTTTGACTGCTTTCTACTAATACACAAATTTAAAAGATCAGCTAATTTCAAAAGTACAATTAAATTCATAGTTATCATTTAAGTGATGGATATTTCAAAGAATAAGAAACGAAAAAATCACAAAATTTTAATTCAGCACAATTCAGCTGATGGTTTACTTCTATGAATTACCAAAAATTTCATTAATTCTGATATTCCTTTGATTATAGCCATTCAAAATTCGGATCGTAGCTCATATTTTGTAACAAACTATTCTATTAATTGTAACCTCTTCTAAGTAACTCTAATTTGAGAAGTAAAACTTACTTAGGTAACGCGATGGTGAATAAGAGTAAAGTCGAAATGTTAGAAGATAAAATTCATGATGATCTATTAAGAACATGTTAAAATGTTGTAAGCACTGTAAAATATATATTTATTTGCCTTTCATTTAGGTTAGATATTACATTAAAAAAGAATCGGATAGAAAGAACAAGCTAAATAGATCAGTGGCAACGTTTAAAACTGTTCAAAGATCACTTTTTCATATTTGTGTACCATATTTTTATTAGGCGACGCGATTGGATATCATTCGATAAGTAAGAGAAATAAGATCATGCTTAAAACTATGGCACGATCAGTGATCTTATGATCTTCCACATAAACATATCTTTCCTACCATCATAGATCTTACAAATTACACCTCTTACTAAAATTTTTATCAAAATGTAAAAAAAAATCTATTCCCAAAATCTTAACTTTCCCTTTGAAGTTGCCATATTGCCAATATCGATAAATGCAGAGTTTCTATTGGCCAAAAAGCCGAACTAAAACCACAATATGTGGAACAAAATCCCAGATTCCATTCTCACAAATAACTTCCACACTAAATAATGCACACACTTAAAGTGGGGAATGGGCTGTTCCGTATCTACTTTACACACAACACAAATCACACCGATGTTGCGGGGACCGCCTTTTCTTGATATTCCTTTCTGGGCCGCGTTGCGCATGCGTAAGCCTCTTAACTCAACACAGCAAACTGGATTTTAACCCATTCCCAAATGATATTGTTGTTGCTTTTGTTATTGTATCTTGTTTGTACCTTCCTCTTCTCGCACAGTCATGGACTAATTGAAATAAGGCGGAACTCTTAAATGATTAAGAAATGATTTAATGATAGCAACTTTAAGCACTCCGTACATCTCTTTCACACCTACTGCACGACGATCTTGTAAAAGGTGATCGTGTCGATTCGATATTAGCTTATAAGCGCTATGGAAGCTGCTTTAAAGCCGATCGCGCATGTGTGTAGAGAACGAAGATGATGAAGAATGAATATTTTGTGTTTTCGTTAGTAAAAAAACAAATTTTTTTATTGATGATGAAGAGTTGGACAGGTGATTGCTGGGTATTAGGGGATTATTTATGGGTGGTACTTAAGTTTATATGTTGAAATTGTCAGGAATTTTGCATAATTTTTGATTAAGAAACTAATTTCCATGGGCTGATCGTGTCGTGTATCTTCCGGTTTTCTTTATGGATCCGTTGCTTTGTAGTGTGTTGTATTAGTTACGAGTGAGAGTAGCGGTCTTCATGGCTGATTAGGCGATTAATCACGATCGAGAGTCGCTATCGGTTAGCTACTGGATTTTAAGTTTTTTTTTATTATTATTCTTATTATAGTTAATTGGTTTTAACTAATTTTATTGAGTTTCGCATATGTTTTGTTGGTGAAGTAATTTGAAAGCGTTTGCAGTCATTAGTGTCGCTTAAATTGATTAACATTTGTAGTTGATTTACGATTTTGCATGGGAAATCTTTTTCATGATATTTTTTAACGGAGAAAAAATTATTTTTGGAACGGATATGATTTTTGAGAATAGTTTTAGGACCACCAAGATCTTAATATGTCAGCAGGAGACCCCCGACTTATTTGCGGCAATCTTTTGGTTATAAACAGCTCCAAGTTGTACGATTTATTTGAATATAAACGTATAGCCTACAACATTATGTATTTCACCCTACCAAAATTGCTGAATACGTCCTAGTACATCTATCCCAAAAATACTAGTTTCAAACTCAAGGAATTTTAATGATTACTTATTTTTAGTGATCATATAAAATTGGGCATCATTGATCGTGCAAAGAATATCAAATTAATGATCAAATTAAAAAAAAATTATGACAGAACTTACTTGACTTCTTTTTTTTCCACATCGATTTTGAATTAATTATGAAGAAAAATTATTGATCTCGTCAAAATCAAGGACTTAAGCGATCTTATATTTATCATTCAGTATTCAGCAAGGTATTCAGCTACATATTTTTTTACCAAGCAAGCAGTTTTTTTGTAGATTATTTAGTTGTCCAACTGATCTTACATATGCTTACAAAAATTTATGTTTATTTAATAAAGAAACGAAAGACATTATTAATAAACATGTGATTTTGAATTTATAAAAATAATTCTGTATTGTAAAAAACTTTCTTAGGAACATTATTGCTTAATTATAGACTTTGAAAATTTTAAATTAGTCTTAGATCAGTGGCATTGAATAAGAAAAATTAATAAATTTAGTATAAATATCGTATTCAGCACTGTGCTTACATATACGTTTTCGGCACGAAGATAGATTTATTTCGCAAAAAATCGTATTTCAAATATAATCAAACTTTTGTCATAATGTTATTAAATTGAAATTGAAAAGGATATTTGTACCGTACCTACTTAAAAATTTTCTCTTCAAGATGTGATTTCAAAGGATGGTAAGGAAAATTTTAACCTATTACGAAGTAGCGTCTCTGTGGGCCGGTTATCTTCTTCGATGAAGCATTTTTTTCGTGGGCCGATTTTTTTTCTGCATACTTTAAGGAGATGACCAAATTTGGTACTGTCAGGTTGAAAAGTTTCGAGAATCAGGGAGTCCTTATAGTCCAGGGAAATTAGACATTTTACTTCGGAAAAATTCCGGGAAAGCTGAATTGTGGTATGGACACTGATATTATTGCTCTAAGGGAAACTAGTCGCCATCGATTTGACACTCCGACACGATTTTACGCGGGATAGTTGCGCTTTTTTTTTGTCTAATACCCGTGTACTAAAATCAAAATATCTCAAAAACGGTTACTCTTACAAGAAAAAGTTATAGAATATTTTTTGTAGGAAATTACCTAAGCTACAAACTTTGTTTACATAATTTTTCTAAAAAAGTGAGCATTACTGAGATATTTTCGAAAAATCGCTTTTGGTGACCTTTGACCCCGCGTAAAATCGTGTCGGAGTGTCAAATCGATGGGGACTCGTGACATTTTCCTTAGAGCAATAATATCAATGTCCATACCAAAATTCAGCTTTCCCGGAATTTTTCCGAAATTGGGCCTTTTTTTGTCTAATTTCCCTGGACTATTATGCCATACAAGGAGTTTTGAAACATCCATCGTGAAATCTGACTTTATTTAAGGGAATATATGTGTATGTGTTCGACTTTCATTTTTCCGGATTTTTTTCTGCAAAAAAATTAGTATTTTTATTTAATACATTTTAAGGAGGATTTCCGAGGATACGAAAAGAGAATTCTGAGTATGAGGCTAGCCCCACTGCCTTATTTGGACCCCATGTGGATGGCCCTATAGGGTCCGCAAGGGGCGTCTAACACCTTACCCCATATGAAATGCCCCATGTGGCCCTCTTGAAGAAAAATGATTCCTGCCCGACTTAAAAATGAAAAAGTTGGACAAATTTGGCATAGATATGTAAAAATAGCGACGGTGTCGAAAGCTTTATATTTTTAAACGCGATTGCTTTTTCCCAAGCGGTCCCCCAACTCAGTACAAATCACGTACAACGCTGCTTGACCTAAGTAATCTAACGAGAACTGGTCTACTGAGTATGCTAAATGGCAACTTTCACGATCACCAACATAATTGCTTGAAATACGAAGTAAGGGAACAACAAAAGCTTTGTATGAGTCAGACTAAAGCTTAAGGGTAAAAAGCTTTCCGAATTCGTAAGGCAGGATTGCCTCATTTCAGGAATAAAAAATTTCAGGTGGAATAAATCCGCTTGTTGGCGTTTTCAGTTCTTCCACTCTTCTCTACTATCTTTCAGATTAGACCAGGCTGTCCATTTAGAACAAATTTTCAGAAACCGCAAATTTCTGTGGTACGTACAAAATATGCGAAAATATTTTTTTTTTGCCTCAATATGGTATGCCCTAGTATAACTACATTTTTACAGTGGGAGATAAAAAATATTGTAAGTGCGACTTCATTTTTAAAAAAAACATTTTGTTTGGAAATGTGTCCTTTTGTTTGAAATTTTTAGAAATAAGACCTATTGTATGGACGTCCATAGGAAATATGACTTTATTACATTATTATTATTATTTTTACATTATTCCTAAATTCCAAGGCACGACATTTCATCAGGTTCATTGCATTCACATATTTTTCGAAAATTGTTCACCTTTTTTTTAAAACCAAACATTACGCCCTTTTGTTTGAAATTTTTTAAAATACTATTGATTCACACAGGAAATATGGCGTTTTGTTTAAATTGAATACACGGTTTATTTGATATATGGAAATATGCCTTTTTTGACAGAAATCCCTATATTGGTATCCATTTTTTTATAGGAAAGAAGACGTTTTCTTTCGTCCTATGGACGTGAATAGGTGCTAATTTAGCCTTGCTAGTGGATTTCGTCGAAATTTGCTCTCGAGGAAAAAATGGAAATAAGACCTTTTGAAAAGTCACTCCTCATTTGTTTATTTTTTAAAGTTTTTATTTCCGAAAAGCTTCATTTTGAAAAGAATTTTATTACCCCTTCTTTATTACTTCTTATGACCTTCCAAGGCAGGAGTAATGATTTTTTTCCACTTACATGTAATGCAGAGGTAAAGTAAATAGCAGGCTTGTATACCTTCGCTCTATAGAACATCAATGTAACAAAATAAATGAAAGTGAGTACCCAAAAGTAATGCTTAAATGCCTTCGCAGTAATGCTTCCAAAATGCATACCTCAAGGCTTCTATATAATATTTCCATCTAGGCACCATGAAATCCATACCTTCATCAACACCCCATAAAGAAAATCGATACTCTCTAAATGTCCCCAACTACACCACACATTAACCATATACTTCCCCCCTCCGATACCCTCGCTTCAACTAAAAACTGAAATCCTAGAAAACTTTCATTTAACTGATTTATTACATTTAAAACCCTTATAAAATAGAAGTAAAGTACGCCGTAATGATCAAATGAAATCTCCCCCGTTCTGAAGCCCCCCATCAACCACCTTCCTCCTCCAGCACCACCCTTCTTCTTACGGTTAAAGTGGTTAACTTCAAACAGAAATTTAATGTCTTCTTGTGCCGTGACCATTTCTCGAGTTGAGCTCTCAAAATGGTGATTTTATGATTGAACTGTTCGACATTTATGGCGATTATTAAATTATTTTTAATTTATATTTTTTTTTCTTTTTATATTTGATTTCCGTTTTGAAAATTTTTACGATGTCAATATTCTTGGATTAATGTTCGGTCGGACTCATTTCATGTTTTTAAGTGCTCTATAAATTTATTGAATAATATACTTTTGTGAATTTTAATCTATGGTGGAGAGTTTTTGGTTTCTTGTTGGGTTTTTAAGTGATTTTTAACTCTCTCTGCGAACCTTCGAATACCATATTGGATCTAAATCCTTACTGTTGGTCCTTAGCTGCAAAAACATTAATTTAAGTTTCTTAGTTAATTTCAACAGGAGCTTTTTCTTTTATGGTCGTATATGGTCGTACTTGAGTACATTATTTTCCAAACCTTTCTCACCACTTTTCTGGATCATCAGGCTAATCGAATTCGTATTTTAAAAACCATTCACATGCTTGATTGCTTCTACTAAATACACACATTTAAATGTGAAGGCATTATTAAACAAGAGATCACAAAGAACTGATCAATTCCCTTGGACACCATATGGTAAACGTTGCCACCTTTTCAGCCACCGATCGACCATCGATCAATTTGTTATAAACTCAACATATTTCCCCCTTTCGTTTCTCAGCAACATTTTGAAAGGGCGTTACCTTTTTGTTGTTTAATAATAAAATCTATAAAAAACATGGAAATAAAAACCTTTAAAAATTATGATAGTTTCTCAGAGACTTCCTCCTTATTCTCCCAAAATTCTACAAAAAACCGGGGGATGACGATCCAGGTTGGTTCATGCCTGAACGATCGACCCACGATCATTCTCGTCGTCATTATTGAGTGAAAAAAATTAATTGGATACGCGAATTTGAAACGGTCTTTCTTCTGTTTAAATTAAATGGATTCCATTTTCGTGTTTTTTTTGTTTATTATAAATTTTATTATCTTTTCTCGGTTCGGGTTTTCAATCAATTTTCGGTTGACTTTTATCAATCTTTCCTTCTGCTGCAAACAAGGTTAACGTCATAAGTGCCGGAAGTGCAGAGTCATTCATTGCGAAAATTAAAAAAGAAGTTTGGTTCGACAGATGCGGAAATTGGTGTGCGGGGATTATTTTTTGCTGAAATTGGTGGTGAATGATTTTGGGGTTTTTGTTTGTGGGTATTCAATATGGTTTTTCGATAGTGTGGCGTAAAACGAAAAAGGATTGCATTAAGAAAATTTTGCCTGTTACATACATATATACCAGCATCACAAGCGCCATAATAACATATGGAACATTGGTGTGGACGCACAGAATATGTCAAGCAGTATTGGATGCGATTAGTACTCAGTGGGGGGACCGCTTGGAAAAACGACACTCGCGCAGTTATTACTGGAATATTCAGGCAGAAATTCTCAAATTTTTTAACCTCTATTTTCCACCCATGGAACCAACTAGAGGCAGGTGGGCTAGCCTCGTAGGGGCCCCATCTACACCCCCTCAAAATTCTAGTCATGCTGTAAAAACTTAAGAAAGACCTATGTTAAAGAGAACCTAAGTATGTTATTTTTGCACGTCTGGCAGTTCGGCGATTAAATGCCGCAGAACGGATTAGGTTGGGGCTGCCAACATGCTCTTAATGAGCTAGCTAAGCTTAATCGGGTCACCCTTATGTGACTACGGTACCATTATTGCTTCGCGGTTAACGAAAAGCTTGTCTGTTACTGTTTTCATAGATCCAGAACCAGCTATTGGGACACTCACCACGTTAGTGAAAAGGCTTTAGACGATCGGACTATCATGAGGGTCCACACCTCACATCTAACCTCATAAACTTCAAGAAGTTTATATTTTCGGGCCAGCTACCAAGGCGGCCAGACAATTACTGGAGTTCAGCAGAAGCAATGTCAGCACACTAAATTGCTTGATTCTGTACTCTGCGTCCACCTTACTACCACGTATGGATGGTCGAAAGAGAGGAGAACTCAACGTGCAGGTTCTTCCTGCAAGAGGACGAGGCTACAAACTATTCAAATCGTGCGGCCCACAAATGTAAGGCATAGTAGCTGCTGAGAGTACAATAGGTCCAAGGTGCGACCTCCATGTTGAGAAAATTCTTTGTAAGCAACGATGGTAAAATTTTTTACTCAGAAGGAATGTTAGCGTTTCAAAATAAACCCCCTTTAGAGTAGTTCGCAAGAGGAAGAGGAAGAGCCAAATTTGGTCGCCTTGTTTGACTACAATAGCTCGCAATTTGATATGCCAAATGAACTATTTATTCCTGCTATTGGTAAGAAAACTTTAGTGCAAATCGTTTAAGATGCATTCATTACAATCTGTCCCAATCGGTCCTAATCTGTCCCAATCTGTCCTAATCTGTTTCAATCTGTCCTAATCTGTCCCAATCTGTCCTAATCTGTCCCAATCTGTCCTAATCTGTCCCAATCAGTCCTGACCTGTCCCAATCTGTCCTAATCTGTCCCAAACTGTCCTAATCTGTTCCAATCTGTCCTAATCGGTCCCAATCTGTCCTAATCTGTCCCAATCTGTCATATTCTGTCCTAGTCTGCTATAATCTATCCCAATCAATTCCAATCTGTCCCAATCTTTCATAATCTGTCCTAGTCTGTCCTAATTTGTCCTAATCTATCCCAATCTGTCCCAACGTAAACAGCAATATCTCCTGTCTACCAGTGAGTATGGTAGAATGACTATATGGCATCGAAACGCAGCTTCAACTCAACTCATTAACCTGGGGAGAAGGTGCCATACTACCATACCACAGTTCCGACCAAATGATGATACCATATTTACCTTTTTATTTGGTATTATTTTATTTTCTGTAATGAGTACTCTCTCTTCCTCCTATTCTGATGTTGAATGCAACAGACTGAGTCACACTTTCAACAAGTCCTACAATCTCCACATTCTTTCACTAAATCTAACACAATAACTATAGATAATTAAAACCAAAAAAAAAATCCTTTTCAAAATGCTAAAAGCAGAAATAATTTCAGTAACACCGGTGGTCTGTCAAGAAACACCAACGCTTTTTAAAGATTATAAAAAAAAAACCAGAGAGCCCCAAACGTTCCCAGTCCACAACAACCGAGGACGGATAATTTCTCGCTCAACAAAAGAAACCAATTACGACAGATATGCGACCTCTGATCCTGCTATAAAAAAAATGAAATCACTTAATTAAGTACATTGAGATCAATCAGAACCCAATCGATCAGCTCCGAACGAAGCAAGGTAGTAGACGGGGCCATGAAATACCTGAACAGTACAAGATCACAACGTCGTTCGTCGTCGTTCGTCGATCGCTGATCGTAGTGATCGTCGTCGTTGTTGTGGCTGTTGTTCCGTCTACCGGTAAAGTGCCTTTCTACACAAAGATTGTATATAGTATGTTGAAAAAATTTAGTGATCTCAACAACGATCGCTCGTTGCTGAAACTATTGAAGTTGGCTCGAAAAACGATCAGATTCGATCAGTGTTCGTTTTTCTTATGAATATTGCTTTGGCGTAGGCACGATCACTTTGCTTCGATGAAAATCGTTGTCCCGGGCTGCCATCGATCAATTGATCTTCAGTTTTCGGTTCAATATAAAACGATCTCCTGTCGTCGTCGTTTTTTTTTTGGTTATTGTTGTTGTATGTCGATTAAGAAAGATTTTTTTTTTCTGCTGTGGTGTGTATGGGAAATTGAATTGAAAGTCAAGGAAGAAAGTCATTCAAGATGCTGAGTACAAAAGATGTCGGATAACTCGTGTCAATTGTTTAATTACTTGAGCCATTGTTGAAGTATCGATTGAATTTTTTTTTCTTATTTTTTGGATGTTGTTGTGCGGTTGTGTCTCCCATGAAGTTGGGTTATCGTATAAAAAATTTCAGTGTAGGAGGAATAAAATTGAGGGTTTTATTTAATGTCATGAATTATGCATATTAAACCAGGGAAAATAATGTAATTATCAGTGACCAAACATGGTAAAATTTGATAATGAAGATGCAGAAATTAAAATTGATTATGGCTTCATAAAACTTGCGAAACTGTTAACCTTTTAGTGGTTATACGGTGTTCGAAAGAGTCCCAAAATATAATAAAATTCGCTGTGATTCGCTACAGTCACAGTATCAATGGTCACATTTGCAAGGCCCGAAATGATCCTCATCATAAAATCTTTTACGATCTTCGACGATCATAAAATTTCGACAACAAACAAATTTGTTTACGCTGATGATAATTGAGTTATCAGATGACCGAAAAGATAACCAACCTTAAGAAAGAGGGAGAGGACCGACCAATGAAAAAAAAAAAGAAATAATTTACCTCTCTGCACGTACAAATTATCCAAGGTGTACAAAACCCAAGAAGATGCTTGAGGAGAAGATCTTCGTCGAGGAGGAACCTTCCTTGATTCTGTATTATACACCATCCAATGATGCCGCCTCGAGGGCTACGGATAGAGAGACAGAGGCAGTCTGTACTACAGGGAATTTTGTGCTGATGATGAAATCAGAAATATCTAACCCAACACCACCGCGACCCTACAGAGTGGTATTTCATTTCTCTTTGTTAGCCGCTGCTTATTAACTTCAGCCCAGCAGGGTTTTCACACCTTCGGTATCCTGCTGTGACGGTTAGGATTATTCACGATCGACTTATGGACTTATTTATATGGGCTCCGATACTAGAAGGTGTATTTTTTTTTTGCCGTCTTAGTCTTAGTCTATTGTGGCACTTCAAAAGGGAGAGGAGAGATCATTTCGTTTCTTTTTCGTCATTCTTCCTATTATGGACCTTTCTCTTCGACAATTGATCAACAACAAGATCATTAGCAGTGGGAACTGATCGAGTGATCTCTGATGTTATTGAGACATCATTTGTTACGTGGATGGAGGCGACTATCATCTTTATTGTGTAGGGGATTTGCGGGATTTTGTGTGTGATGATGTTTTAGTGGTTATGTTATCTTTTTTTTTGTCCGATCATGTTTTTATTGAAATTAATTTTTTTTTTTTGGATCTTGGAGGGATTGGTTTGAGGAATTAATTCGAGTTTGGGTTTGTTTTGAAATTGGGGTTTAATGAAATTTGAAAAATTGTTTGTTGATTGACTTGTCAAGTAGAATGAAATTGGATCGTGTGCATTTTGAGAGTTTTGATATATATTTTATAGATCGACGATCGACAGTGTTTTAAACAGTTCCGATATCTTTCGTGTACTTTTAATCAAGACTGACTTATTCGAGAATTACTTTGAAAAAAATTTCTTTAATTTTCACAGGTTTATCGCCAGACATTCCTATCTCCTACCTTTTACAGTTAACTTTCTAATACAGCCCTAGAGATCAGTTTTGAACACATAACTTTGCGACAACTTCTCTAGATAATCTGTCGCCTAGTATTTTGTTTATATCGAATATTCTACTTTACTCTCTAATTTTTCTTAGGACCCCTTACACTAGTATTCCTCTGCGATCTCGAAGATCACAATAGTGATCATTTTCAATTCGGAATAGCTCTAACTACTGAAGTCATGTCCATACGAACAAACCTTCCATGTATAAGTCATAACTGCCGTTTGAGAATTGGAAGAATTAATCTCTGAATGGTGGAATTTACTGTAGATCACTGATCTACCAAAGCATCCAACAGATGTTGACTACAATTTTAGTAAAACAAAGAAGAAGACTTCCCACTCGATCGCCGAAGTCAAGCAACAATTGGAAGAGGTATGACCGTAAGTGGAGGATCACTTATAAGATTTGTTGCTGATTAGTATCTTTCATTCCATTTGATTTTGTTGACAGACATTGCGCTCCTTCTAAGCATTAGCTATAAACCATTGCCGAAACCCATGTATAATCATAAGACCCATGATACCATACCGAACATTGTGATCAAATTAAGATCTTCAAAGAATCAAAGAATGGCCTACACTGTAAAAATATTCTGTGGGAATTTTACAAAAAAAATACTGGAAGTTTTATTCACAAGCAGTTTTGTAAATTTGCAATATATATTATTAGGAATATTCCAATTCTACTTTACGTATTTTTACCAACTGTGTTGTAAATATACATTACTTGTGGGATGTAAAAATACAATCAGTATTGGAGCTTTCACTTCATAGTTTTGTAAATTTCCAAAACTTTTGTGTATGCCCTCTCCCTATACATAAAAATAGCATAGCAAGGACCGATTCGCAATGAAAGCTTCAAGCTTCAAGCTGCAAGCTTCAAACTACAAGCTTCAGCTGAGTTTCGCTTTATTTGAGCACTGCAGCTTGAAGCTGTGAATGTGAATCATTGTACAAACCCTTTTACCCTAATTTTTGAAGCTTGAAGCTTGCAGCTTGAAGCTTTAATTGTGAATCGGCCCTAAGCATAAAAAATTATCAAAAATTTCTTGGCTGTTACAAGAACTGCTCGTGCCCAGACCCTGACCAAAGTCAAAGGTCTGACCTTAACTTAAGAACAATCGGGTATATATGCTTAGTATTCCATTGTTACCTGTGAATTATATCCATGAGAGGAAAAATTTAAACCTCACATTCCAATAACCAATTTGTAATTTTACTGAAAATTTATGTTCTAAAAGTACGCCTCTTACTGTAAAATTACAGTATAAAGTGTATAAAGTATAAAGATTTTTTTAGTACGTAGCACTGATAAATATACTAAGAAATATTGTAATTTTCCTACATAAACGATTTAGAAAAATACACAACATTGTCTAAAATATAGGTCACATTCATGTAATCAAGATTTACGTCATGCAGTATTGGAGATTCTCAATTTCTTTATGTGAAATTACAAAATTTATAGCAAAATTAAAACAATTGTGTAGTAAATTAGTATTTCATACCGCGATTTGTAATTTTAATATACATTTGGACTGTGAATTTACATATTTTTTTGCAGTGTACCTTAAAAAAAACCCAGATACCGATTTTCAATGGAATCGGAACACAATTAGCAAATCCGACAGCCATATTGGCGCCGCCATTTTGAATTTATAAGTTCTGATCATAAATTCGTTATTTGCTACCTTAAAAAACCCCAGATACCGATTTTCAATGGAATCGGAACACAATTAGCAAATTCGACAGCCATATTGGCGCGGCCATTTTGAATTTATAAGTTGTGATCATAAATTCGTTATTGGCTACCTTAAAAACCCCCAGATACCGATTTTCATGGAAATCGGAACACAATTGGCAAATTTGGGTGGCCATTTTGAATTTCGGTCATTTTGTGGCGGCCATTTTTAATTTCGAAAATCGGGCTTCGAGGTGCATCATGGGAGACCCCCACGGATCTTCGGGCAAAATTTCGAAGCTCTACGATCATTGGTGCGCCCGCTATAGCGCACAAATCGCACATACATACACGCATACAGAAACTTTCTTTTATTAATATTTATTCTTTACTAGCGTGCACCTACGGGAACTTGAATAGCATCTATACTAAGAAGATTATTTTTACCCAATCTAATATGGCACTGCCAAAGTGTTGTTGATGAGCAGGAAAATGTTGCTGGAAGACTAGATCGAATCAAGGATACTATTTGCATAGCTGCATTTGTCGATACCAAACACGAGATAGAATTCAGCGCCATCTGAACGTAAAGTCTGTTTTATGCGACTTATAGCATAGGCCATTCATACACGAGGGAGCATGGTTCCGGAGCAAAAGCTCTTTTCGGGCAAGGGAGGCGTGCGGAGAAGCAATAAGTGGAGAGTGTGGTGCTCCGGTGGAGACTTTTGTGCTCCTGCCTTTGGCCTGCGAACACGGAAAGCATGCACTCACACCAATAAGAAATCAATGCTTTGGCGAGGAAAAAAAAACTTTCAAACAGTAAAATTTTGTCAAAATTTGTACATAATAAGAAAAAACTTTTAATTATTGAGAATTCAAAGTGAGTGATTGAATTTTTTTAAATAAATTATTTCATAACAGCGAAAAATCTCCATTTTGTTTTTAATCAAAAATTTGACATCTCACTAATACGAACAAATATCACGTAACAACACAAAAGGTGCTTCCATCGCTTTTGCTCCGTGTATTTTCAGAAAACTTGCAGCAAAGCTTTTGGTTGCAGAATCATGGTCCCTCGTGTATGAATGGTCATAGGGATCAAACCTTTTACAGCAGTGTAGGCATGAGAACAGATCTACACTAAAATAACAGAGGGCGCTTTCAAAAATTCAGCCGATTGCAGCAGTCGGAGCAGTCAAATGCAAACGAATCCAAATGCTTGCTCTGATTGATTACAAATTTTAACTTCAGTAGAATATTTGAACAGCCGACTGCTCCAACTGCTGCAGCCGGATGAATTTTTGAAAGCGCCCAGAATCTTGATTGGAGTTAGTTTAGTTTGATCAGTTTAGACAAAGTGTTTCATATTGAAAAAACCTCCTTTCAAAACACAATTTAATAATTTCTCTCCACACGATCACATCAAAAAGAAGGCTAACAAACGACTTTATAAGCGATTTTCACAACAATTCCATTGCCGCATTAATAAAACCCCAAGACCTTCTCGCCATAGACAAAACCACAAATAAACCGCGCAGAAAAAAAAAACTATTAAAATCGTTCACATAATTAACTGGCAATAAATTTAACGCGAAGAAACAATCAAAAACCATCCTGCAAAAATCCAAAAAAAACCCTCGATCCAGCACCGATCTTGTCCCCCTGCACACCTTGATTCGGCAATCCGTCATGATCAGTGGCCGTGTCTCAGGTGGTAATTCTCGGTTACCAAAGCTGAAATCTAGTGCGCGCTTGTGCTGCAGATAAAATATGTACATGCACTTACAGAATGCCACATTAAATGGTGCAGCGTTATAGATTATGGCGTGCCAGGCAGGTATAGGCTCGACATTGATGGCAAAATTATTAAATGACTCAATCAAGGCGATTTATGGCTAGCACGTTCTTAGCCAGGATCGTGTGGACCTATAGTCGAGGATCGGTATCTCGTTGGGTGCTCGCAGAGTGCAGCTTGTGCATGCTGTGCATGGCTGGAAATGCACTGTGGTGCAGCTTTGTTTATCCCAATAGATCTGACTACGTGCCTTCGACAGAGGCCAAGTCAAGCGGAAAATATTGCACTCATTTGCAGCTGAGCCAAGGGATCGAGTGGCTTATGGGTTTCTATTAGAGGGACAAGGTTGCGTCAGAAGATTGACTCGTTCTCACTTCCATGTGGCTCGATCCGATTAGTGGTGGCTTCCCCAAAAACGTTCTGACTTTACAGCATCGATCCACGAACGAAATGTGGAACGCTTATGATCGTTTAATTATGACAAGATCTGCTAAGACTGTATGTGATCGTGTGTCGTGACAAAACCCTCTGCACTCTTCATATATGGCGATATAAAATCGGAAAAAGTACAAATCGTTTTCACCTGCCGTAACGTAAGTGCCTAAAGTAGAAGATTCTCACGGTACCGCAGCGGCAGAGCGTACATCAATCACGGCGAGGATTTACTATGAAATTAAGTTATTTCATTATCTCAGTCGGAGATGCATTTTGCTTTGCCAAACATCGGCCGACATCACCTAAGAAGACGCAATTAACTTTTCACACCGATCTCCGTGAAATGAGTTCTCGTCCGCGTTTCAATCAAAACGTGAATCGCGCCATAATCGAGATGAACTGCTGAGGGCGTTCTGATTCCTGGGCACACCATCATCGCCACGGTACCATCTCTGTGTCTCCGTCAGCATACCCCTCGGCGACGTTACTTTCTTTTGTGAGAACTATATATAAAATATGAGAGATATTTGTGAAAAGTCCGCGGCATCGTAATTATTTTAATTAGCTTTCATGTTGCCCATACAATGGACGCCTGTTTTTGGTGGCCCCGGAATATTGTGGATTCACCCTTTTGACAGTTGTTGTCTATTCCAATTAGATTCGATTCGATCGATTTTTTTTTGGCGGGCTTTGTTCTATTTTGTAAAAGACCGGATAACGGATTAGAGAAACTTTTTCGACTTAATTTGCACTTTTGTAACAAGAGATTCCTTAATTGCGATGAGATTCTGATCATTTCAAGCATAATTATATCATCGCAGCTGCGCAGTGGTGAAAAGGGTTGCGCGGATTTTGTTGCGCAATTAAAGATCGGTAATTATAAGTAAATTGAACGAGATGTGTTCATTCAGGAATCTGAGCTGGATGTGTTCCAGGTTGTTTTGTTTCGGTTATTTTGGGCGGATAAGGAGGCTTGAAAAGAAAATGATTATCGGATGGAGTTTGGCTTCAATTGGTCTAATGGAATGAATGAAATTTTTGGTGCCAACGTACAGAGTTTTGAGGTATGGCGGTCATCACTTGATGTATGATAAAAACAATCACAGTTACTCCTAATTGACCAGAACCGACCCTTAACAATCAGAAAATCAACTTCAATTATAAAAAGGTGATCGAGGAATTTAAGGCTACGGCGCGTGCTCGACGTACGCACAACAGACGACACAGGAACCCCTATCGAAGTAGGAAGTCTACCTGACGGTACCAGCGCCTACTTCGGTGAGCTGTACGCAATTTGGGAAGCGGTAGACTGGGCCAAAAGATCACGTGTTAACAACACTGTCATCTACTCAGATTCCTTGGCGGCTTTAAAGCACATTAGCAACCCGAAGGTCACAAGCCCACAGACGGACTACAAAAAAAAACAATCCACAAACAGGACATCACACTCTTGCTTGGTGCCCAGGTCACGTGGGAATTCAAGGAAATGATGCAGCGGACCACCTAGCAAAAAATAACGCGCCCGGGATAATCACGAAGGAGCCTCCAAACCTGGACATGCGCCGTATTTGGTTTCTCGAGTCGATATCAACTCCTGTCGATAAATAAAAATTGACATTTGGCAACACGATATCGAAAACGTTATCGTCTCTTTATGTGTCGATAAAGACGTTTGACGTTTATTAAAAAGCTCAAATTTATGCATACAATAAACTTTTAACAATATATTTTTGGAGCCCCTAAAAAAATCTAATAAATACATTACACATCTCAGGGCAAAAAAAATGTCCAGCATAGAATCGGATTTAATGTTCTTTCACTTGGAGTTAAGATATGAAGTTTTCGGCTTTACCAACTCTTCAACAACCCACATACAGCTGTCTGTGGGAGAAGCATCAGATCAAGTCCAATAACTTTCAGTGATTGTCCTTGTGACTGCAGTAGAAAATAAAATATATAGTAGTTTAAAAACTAAAAAATACGCTTTATTTCAAAATGAACTAAAAAGTAAAAAATGATTTTGAATGTAAAGTTTTTATTGAGCAATCAAAAAGTTACATTCAAAACTATTTTTTACTTTTAAGTTCATTTTTTTAAAATAAAAGCGTATTTTTCGGTTTTTTTAAACTATATATTTTATTTTTTACTATTTAGTCTATTATATGTCTTCCGCCATTTTTTGGTGACCGCCATATTAAAATGACGTCAGACAGCTTACTGTACTATACCCGTCATACACTTTCATTTGATACCCATACCAAAAGCGTTGCAAACAAAAAGGTAAACCGACATTTTGTGTTGGCCGCCCTTTTGAATTTGGAATGACGCCACACAGATAATAGTATTGTACTTGTCACACCCTTTCATTTGGTACCCATACCGAGTGGCTTGCAAAGAAAAAGGTAATCCGCCATTTTGTGTTAGCCGCCATTTTGAATTTGGAATAACGCCAAACAGCTATTCTATTTGTCAAACCCTTTCATTTGATGCCCATGCCGGGGGTCGGGGAACACAATTACAAATTTCGGCCGCCATCTTGCAACCACCATCTTAATTTTTTTTAGAAAATGGTCCGATTGCATTGTCACTCGAACTATGCATATGTGCAAAATTTCAAGTTGATCGGTTATACATATTTTCTACTTTTTATTCTATTATGTCTTCCACCATCTTGTGTTGGCCGACATTTTGAATTTGGAATGACGCCACACAGCTAATTGTATTCTAGTCGTAATACCCTTTCATTTGATAGCCATATCGGGGATCGGGAAACACAACTGCAAAATTCATCTTGGAACCGCCATCTTGATTGTTTTACAAAAATGTCACATTGTATTGTCACGCGAACTCTGCATATTTGCAAAATTTGGGGTTTATCGGTTACATAAAAGTGGGTCAAAATCAAGTTACAAGAGGCGTAGAACGTAAAAAATGGTGACGTAATAATTAATTAATTAAAAAAAAACGAATTAAAATTTCGAAAAACGGAAACTTTTAGGCACTGGAAACCAGTGTATAGTTACTAATCCGTTTTTAGAGAGTACCTAGAAATATTGATGAGACTAAAGCCAAGCTAAGCCTTTTATCAGATAGCCAAAGAAAGATATTAGTGGAGATCCAAATATTATCCAAACTGGTCGAAACGTGTCAAAAGTAGCTCTCTTCTTTAGATAGGATGTGCAGGATCACTCTTCAGTGAGTGTCAGGTCAGGAACATCGAGGATAACGAGAAGACAAATGAATTGGCCATACTAGTGGCAAATTTTGTAGACACTCCATAGTCCGGAGAAATTAGCATTTTAAGGAGACAAAATTCCAAAATGGCTGAAAATTGGACCACAGCTTCCTTGGGACTTTTTAAGAAAACAATTTCGGAATCACAAAAAAAACATGGCCGCCGGAGATATCACTTTTTGGCAAAAAAATCACTCAAAAACTGGTTTTTTCGAAAAAATTTTTTGATTAGTCAATACGAAACGTTATTGCCTACAAAAAAGCCCTCGCGAAAACCTAACCCTTTCGAAGTTATTCAAGGTCAAAGTTTCCAAAAATCACTTTTAGGCCAAAAAATACTTTGAATAATTCGAAAAGGTCAAGGTTTTCGAAAAAAAATTCAAGAGTGGTAGTTTGTAGGCAATAATGTTTTGTATTGACTGATCAAAAAAAAATTCGAAAAAACGAGGTTTTTGAGTGATTTTTTTGCCAAAAAGTGATATCTCCGGCGGCCATGTTTTTTTGTGATTCCGAAATTGTTTTCTTAAAAAGTCCCAAGGAAGCTGTGGTCCAATTTTCAGCCATTTTGGAATTTTGTCTCCTTTCGTGCGTTTTTTTTGCTAATTTCCCCGGACTACCAGTCAAGAACGTACAGAAGCCGCTGTGTGTAACGAAGAGAGATATCACCATGCATTTCTATTCAACTCCCAATGGAAGTGTTTAACAAGAAAAACTTTGGCAGCAACCAGGGATCATGCGAACTGATAATACCATGGAAGGAAAACGTTATTATTGTGTCGATCATCATAGGATACTGGCCAATTAAAGAAGTTGTGGCCAGATGGAGAAATCCATGTAACCCTCATTGCCACAATTGTGGGGAGGAACAAGCCAGAGACATAGAACCGAACATTTTCTTAGCAGTTGTCCGGCTCTGGCTAGGATCCAATACCGAACCTTAGGAAACCTTTTCTTACAGGCCTTGGGAAAGGTTTTGAAGCTTCAAATGGGAGATGTGATCCGGTATAGTTGAATATGACAGGCTGGATCTAAAGTCTAAAGAACATGAAAAAGTAAGACTATGAACAATCCACAAAACAAATTGTACATAATCTCATCAAATCTCATATTTTGGCTGTTCATAAAACAAAAATATCCAAAAACGAATGAACAAAACTCAAACCATACTCACAAAACGAAAGGCCTTCGAGCTTGTAATTAAAACAGAGCAAGTGAATTAATTTTCATTACGTAATGAAATTACTAAGCACACTAACTCTGTCACATTAATTTTGCCGAAGCTTAAATTTTAATTTTGTCCCAATGTCGCCCTACCATTCAATTGTTCCACAGGGCCAGAGTCTAGGATCAAAATGAATTCAGCATACACTGCCCAATAACAACAATCCCATACCACACCACCCCCGAAAAACATCATCATCCACAATTTTGGTGGGTCGTAATCGGTTTTCCAAATGCATAAAGCTAGACGGACACAAACATTGAATGTTTGGAGGGGGTTGATAGGTGGTGGAGAGGAATGAGAGTGTCTCCTCCAATATGCCACTTAGCCCCCCCCCGCCCCCCCCGTCATCCCGGATCTTCTGTCGACCATCCAGCATTTGTGGAGGTCCGTTACCACAGAGCGGCCAGCTCCACGCAAATCCATTGAATTTTAATTAAAAAATTAAAAACCAATCTCTAATTAATAATTATTACTCTGCCAGTGTTACCGATTCATTTAGCGCGCCATCCCTCGATGGTCGGATGCTGGGTACAGTACATACAGTACTACATGGAGCCCGGCATAGGCGCGAGGATTATTAAGTGAAAAATAGATAAAATTTTCGGCCGCCCTCCGAATGCAGTTGTTGATTGCAAATGCAGGTTGCCCCGAAACTGGATTACACAGCAGCAGCGCAATTGAAGGTGAATTGTAATAAATTCCAATTAAATCCAGAATTTCGGTAGGTAGTCCCCCGCTTTTCGCCCCGCACTGAATAAATCCCGACTCGCTGCATTCACCCAGAAGTCAGCAAAGGCGACTGATTAATTGATTTATCTTGCGATATTATTTCAGTCCATGCACACACAATGTTCATTTTTTTTTGTTCATTTCTGCTCTTTTAAACTTAATTTTATAATGAACTTTCTGACATTTTAATTTATGTGTCTGATTGGTGGCGGTCGGTTCGGGTATAAACACTGGCATTCCCCATCGACAACACCATAAATTCGGCTGTGTCTGGAGAGTGAGAGCGAGAGCAAGGTGGGCGTATCTAGATTAATTTATCTCTACAGCGAGAACCTACTCAGAATTGATCGTGAGCTCTGGCGGTGCATTGTCTGTGTGTGTATCTTCTAGCCCTGAAATCTATATCTCTGACAACCTACCAACCCAAACAACCCAACAACCTCTGAAAGCAAGCTCTATACTATATCAATGGGGAACGGGGGAGCAATGGGCAGGCATCAACTATGAAGGCTGTTGTATCTTTTTAAAATTAGTGCACAAAATTAATTGCAGTTTTAATTTATGACGTATAATTAAATTAGGGGTTGTTATCGGGTTTTTTGCATTGATAAATGTTTAAAAATTATTTTAATTTAATAAAAATGTTAATCGACTCTGATTTTGAAGAATTCAGTCAGCAATGGACATTATCTAGTATGCAGAGGACCTAGTGATAATGGAAGGATGCCTGAACAGAGTTGGGAGGTGTGCAGCAGACTGCTATCTAGAAGTTGATACTACAAAACTGAGCTAATTATATTCACTGGGAAAATAACAATTCTCACCTTCAACCCCTCCAAGTTCGATGGGCATACCCTCACTTTATGGTCCAGGGTGAAATTTCTGGGTCTAATCCTAGACCCAAAACTCGACTGGAAGCCAAACATTGAGGAAACGGTAAAGAAAGCCTGCATAGTTTTCTACGCCTGTAAAAAATCTTCAGATGGGGTCTCAACCCAAAGATAGTCCTGTGGATGAACACAGCCGGGTTGCGTAAGTTTCGCTAGTGTTGTGGCCAGCTCTGAGCAGGACCAATACTGTCATAAAGTTGAAAAGGTCCCAAAGACGGCAACAATATGTGCAACAAGAACCACGAGGGCATGCCCCACAAATGCCTTTGATGTTCCCTTGCCTTACGACTTACTTCTCCCCATCTTCACACCAAATAGCTGGCCTCATGCAGTGTCCTTAGTGCCCCCATCCACGAGGGATAAAAATGGCCGGAGTTCACTGGCCCACTGAAGATCGAGCCTTGATCCATAAGGATGGCGACACTAGGGACTATGAGAGCATACCCCACAAACTGTAGTATCAAATTCCTACTGACTAAACTCACAAACCCTTTTTGTGACGCTTGAGTCCAGGCTGGCACAAACCGTAAAGGAATTACTTTGGCCTGCCATCATCAACGTTACCCTTAAAATAGTCCCTTAAAATGGTGCTCACCAGAGCCGGAACAATTGGCAGACGGATCAGCGGACTTCAGGCTCTGCTTTATTTGTGAGAAATCTGACTTCGGCGAAGCTCGCTGCTCAATCCACTGGCAACATAAGCGCCCGCATGTGCTTCGGAAAGTAGACACTATTCTACCGAGAAACTCCTGCTTCAAAAAACACTTCCTGTTTATCTTCCATCCTCTTATGTCATTGCGTCACGGAGCTGGACATGCCTTGCGACGTTTTGTCTTCTTCTTCTTATGTTCCTTTAATTTCCCTCCAGCGGACTTTGTTTTGTGCGACAGCTCTCAGTTCCATCCAGGATCTCCCAATTGTTGTGGCCTCTGCCAATAAGGTTCTCCTCCACGTTGTTTTAGGTCTTCCAACTGAACGGGTTCCTTGCAGATTTTAGTCAAGGGCTTGTTTGACTAGATTCTCGTTCTCGCGTCGCAAGGCGTTGCCAATTCAACTCCATTTCCTTCGCCTGATTTCGTCGTTTATCTTTCGGGGTCTTTCTTGACCCAACAAATTCTTTCCTTTTACTACTTTCCCGCAAAACGTCTACGTTAAACCGTCTACATCGGCATCACGTTTAACGTTTCCTTTTCAGCGATTTTTACGCGCATAGTTGCTACTACCTACTTCTGGTCACTTCCAATGCCTGCTGCTCTAAATTTTGGGGGAAACGGTGAATCAACCAACCTTAAGTGAAGAATGTGTGCCCTATAACCTCCATGTCAACTCAGGAACTGCATAAGATAGTAACTCACTTCCCCATATGCCCTCATAAGCCGCTTCTCCACATTGCTGATAGGTCCATTGGCCCTTAGTAGACTCGTCGCACCTCCTCGGTCATGGTGCTATGGACTGGCCAAAATCCGTCGCACTGGCTATGGCTTCCCCTTGCACATTCCGGTTCACACATCTCCGCCGATAGAATACCAATGGGGATCGTTCCTGCTATAACACGCTGTGCATTTTGTCCTTCTAGCGTCTCTGCAATTATTTCTTCTAACAATGATGTTACCGACAAATCATCAACACCCATAACCAACGACTTTTTGTTAAAAAATTTCTTGGCTTTTCCACGTCAGATGACAGTTTCATGTGGCAGATGACAGTTTAAATTTTTTATAAATGCCCTGTAGATAGATTCAGTTGTCGCTTTATAAAATTTCCCTTGCCGTTCTTTTAATGAACTCAAATGCCGTGTTTTTTTAATCTGTTCTATTCTTTTCTGTCCTGGAACATTAAAAAACGGCAAGGGAAATTTTAATTTTTATTTACGTAAATTACGGCTTTGGGCATTTTAATTTCTTCCAATATTGCATAAAGATCGGTATTATTTATATCTCCATTAATTTTTTTCGTTTTTCATTCAGTAAACAAAACATTTTACTTTATTTGTCCTGTCAAGTTAAAAAACGTATGTGAGAAAAGGGAAATTTAAAATTTCCCTCTGTGCTGGATAGTGTTCTTGATAATTATCGGGGACAAGACTTTTGTATGGAAGCTGTTCTGTTCTGTGCTGGAACAGATTAAAAAAACACCCCTAATAGCTCTGTCCAGAGAATGGCAACAATTCTCTCTCTTTGCTTCTTCGTTTCTTCTCTCTTGCTCATTTGCCCTCTCTCTCTCTCTAGCTTATCTTTTTTATATATTTCTTTTTGAAGACGAAAAACGTGCTGGATAATGAAGAATCTAGGATACCTCAATAGCACACACCTATTCAAATAAAAAAGCAAGATCCAAATTAAGATCTGCTCTACTCTATTCTAATTACGAAGTGACAGTTCCCACAATCAATAGAAGAACCAAAAAAAACTCCCAGTGGAAGTTCGCGTTCCTCATCATAAACTCTTTTAACAGTCAAAACAAAGGCAATCCATCAAAAATACAAACTTTTGTCCTAAACACTAAAAACCGGATATTAAAGGCCAAAATACCATCGCGTATCTCTTCTTCAATAATAAAAAAAACACATTCGTTAAATCTTAATTTTAATTAGACTTAAATGAAACGAGAAAATTTTCACTGCGCAGTTATGACAGTTTCTCTAAACTGTTCAATACCAGTCTTTAGCATTAATCAGAATCGTAACAAAAGCTGCTGAGTGGAAAAAGCCACCTGAAGCGCAAAATCTGGCGCAACATTCAATTATCAATTGGTTCCACACCGCCTAGTAATCCAGCAGTGCGGGCCAGAGCCAAGTCGTCAGTATTGAGAGAGACGTCGTCTATTTTTCGTTACCTTCTACTAACATTTCGCTGTTAGCGCAAACAAGACCCAAAGCCCCTGGGCTTCCAAGTTATCCGTCCAGGTGCTGCTGTTTCTGTTTCTGTTGCTGGCTTTGGTGTGCTGATGCTGCTGCTGCAACCGTTTCACTAATAGCAGCGTAATTAATATTTTTCGTTATATTTCGATTACCGGTCCAGGTAATGAGATTCTGAATTGAGACATTCACTGGCTGACTGGGCCAAAGCTACTTTGGGCGGTTATTAATCGACATCCAGTGGTGAGACGTACACGATAATGAGCACCTGAACGGCCCCATCTGTGCTCCTTGGCCTCTTCGTAAGTCAAGAGTGCATTTTTCGGGGAGAACTCGACTGATTGAAGTTTTTCAAGATGAGATTTCTTTTGTGCGAGGCCCTAGACGTCTCTCAAGGCAGCTACAACGGCTACTACTATACTATGGGGCTAGCTTAGCTATCAGGCCCAAACAGAAGCTGCAAGAGATTTTTCTGGTGAATAGAAAGCGTGTTTCACTCCCAACTGGTAGATGATGATTGAAGTTGTTATAATGAGTAACTACCGAAATTTTAATGGGTATTTAGTAAACGATTAACACGCCAATTTCATCTGACATGAGGAGGGTAAAAATGTAACTTTTGTCATTTCTTTTTAAAAAGAATGAAAAAAATTAGTTTTAAAGTGTAACGAATTGGATTTGATTTCGTGTTCAGTTTAGGTATTGGAACGTGACTATTTGGAAGTTGCATTCTAAAATTACTGGGGATATAAAGATTTGTTGTGGAATGACAAAGCCCTTGATGTGGGTGCGAGGTATACAGTTAGTTTGCGTTATAGAGGAGAGATTTGAGTGTGGATTATTCTATTTCGAGCCTTCCTAGGAAAAACAACCGTTTGCATCGTATTATTTCTTAAACTACTAAAATTTATTCTTTATCACATTCACTACTAATCTATTCTTTTGTTCAAACCATATACGCTTTATTTCTTTTGATATTCCAAAAAAATCCTGTATACTTTCGACTTTCTTACATGTGAAATTCTCTTATAAAAGAAGTTTCTTTAATATTTTAAAATATTTGGTTCGTGTCTTTGATTTAGAAAAAGCTTTTTGAGCTTTTATGACGTCACAGTAACGAAATGAACTAAAGCTTTTTTTTACTATTTAAGGGAATATGTAGATAAATGAAGATTTTTTGAAAAAGTTTTGCTTTTTTTTTGAGGTAATTTTTAGGTTAATTTATTTTAGGTGTAATTTTAGGTTTGGGCGCTTTATAAAAATATCAAAATCATTATTGATTTTGAATTTAAAACAGCGAGATTTTCTAATTTTTGGAAATAAATTCTTTTTTTTTCAGATAGAGTGTTAGCTTAAGTATTAAAGTTTCATTTTGGTTAGTGATATCCAATTTTAATTACAACATATTTTAACAAGGACTATGCTATGGTGTATTGCTTAAAATTAAGATTGAAAGTTATTCGTGCATTATTCAAAGGAAGTTTTTTTCAATTTCTCATTTCGTGTGGGTAATGCGTCTGTCCCTAGTGTCACCATCACCATAAGCACAATTTTTTTTGTATATACGTCAAAATTACCCTAATTATATCTCAAACAGAAAACCAAATTCAGATTGACGACACGCTGTTCAACCAAAACAGATCCACTCTATCAAGCTTATCTATTTTTAATATTCTGAACAAAATTTATAATTTTTCTCTTTCAAATATCCATTCTCCATACTTCAGCATCTGCTTCAGGCTTGCTTCATAGAACCGCACGCCACTATGTAAACTAATAATTCACGTAATTGTAGCGGATTGCATAAGTGGAAATAATCCTAAAGTATAGAGCCGTATGCTTATATTTGCTCCAAATTGGAGGCTGCCTGCCTATTCTACTTTACAAAATATTTCCATCTGCCTTCCATGTTAAGTTCCTCTATCCTACACTACACCTTACTTACATGGATGGCACCTTACGGCTTGCGGCTCTTTGGCAATGATTAGTCCACTATTACCGCACCGCAATGGGATGTGATAATTTCGGTTCTGTTTGTTAGCCTACACAGGTATACGGTAGTACACACAGTGAAAAGAGGAGAGAATACCTGCCGCTGGGATGATGGGCCGTGCTGAAAGCGTTGATGATGATGTTTCCATTTTGATTTCAATTTTAAATTTTAATTTGACGCTGGACTCGTCGACTCATTCTTGACGGTCCTTCAATTGGTTACGGATATTTCGATTTGGTTCGGTATCGTTCAAAAAAATGTTACTTTTTCCTCACCGTTGTCGTTCTTGTTGTTGTTGCTGTTGCTTCTTGTGCTGTTGTCGTTGATTCACCTGCAGAGCACCGAATTGGAGGTGTATGGTGGTGTTGGATGGCTTTATGAATCCCCTTAGGATTAGGTCAATTAATTTTTTTTAAAAGAATTTCTTCGCCGTAGTTCGGTAAAGAATATAATTTTTTTCCTGAGGATTTCTTGTGTTTTTTATTTTCGCCCTCGAGGTGTTTCTTTTCTTGGTGTAGTTGTTTTTTTTTTTGGTTATGTTTGCGGGCTTCTTCACTTTCAATTTGAACGTGTTCTTTGGCATTGAAGAAAATTTAATTTCCAATCGCTTTGTTTGCATACAATTGAGTGAAGATAAATTTGTTATGGTTTGTTGCTAGAAATTTGTTCCTGATTTCTTGATGAATAGATGAAGGTTTTTTTTTGGGTTGGGTATGGTGAAATTTTAGTTAAGAGGTGGTACTAATTAGTGTGACTTAGGTTGATGGCGAACAGGGTATTTTATATAAATTTTTGTAACTAGTAAAAATATGATGTGATGAAATTCAATCTAATACTGGAGATACAGTTGTGGTATAGCAATTGAGATCGAGATATTGCAGTTTTGTTATATTGCAATATAAAAATGTGAAGACACACTTGCATTAGTAGACTGAGTTGTTTTGATGTTGTTGTTTTGAGCACAGAAACATGTCACAAGAAATGGCAAACGTCAATTGGCAGATTCATGCATGCAGTGCTGCCAAAATAAAAATTGAAATTCTGTTCTAAAGTACCATTTTGGTTTATGTTCAAACTATTTTCTGGTTAAAATCTTGGGTATACTGAGCTATACCACCATATTTTTCTCAATTGAGATACTGAGTTTCAATGTTCTGTATACCAAGTGTACACCGTGATTTTTTCTCAGTATACAGGGACACACTTGTGGTTTAACTGAAAATGCAATTGCTATACCACAAGATTGTCTCCGGTATAAGAGCTGAACAATGCGTACGTTTTTAACAAAGGGCCTTATACTTCAAAAAGTTTCTTCCATTTTAAGGATGCTAACGAATAAACAGCAGCCATTATACTCTCTCTGCAACCACTCACAGAATCCTTTTATCTCTAAGATCGTCACTTGATCAGGTATTTCAAACCTAAATAATATTTGAACATATTTGGTTCGTGTCTTTGATGTGGAGAAAGCTTTTGAGCTTTTATGACGTCACAATAAAAAAATGTACTAAAGTGTCTGTTTGATCTTTTGTAATTACTCGTGAAAGTTCCTTCAAGTTCCTTAATGAGGCAATAAGCGATGTTGTGGCAATAATCAAAGGAGCATTGTTTTGTGATTGACTGAATGAAGATGATGAATTTCTTTACCATTTAAATAGATGCACATCACAACCAAAACATTTCTAAATGCACAAATAGACCAAAACCCAATAAACAAGCTTAAAACTATGCACAAGCAAATATATAAATTCTAAATTAACTTTGTTTTCGAGTACCGACTCTATGATATGAGCGTCTAAACACATAAAGTCACAATCCAACTTTACATTTATAGGCGATCTCCAAATAATTAAACTGCCATAGAGAGAACACTGTATGTCTCCTCCGCAACCCAACCCACCCCACACCACCCGCACAATACATATTGCTGCTCATCTTGTCCGCCGAATATATGGAGTATGGAACATTAACGTTAGAAATCTCCGTCCTCACTATGCTGTGTGCGCCCTAACACAATACTCCGTATATATAATTACTGCTCGGCTTAAATCTAATCTATTGAAATGCAAATACCTGTCAGGAGCTAAATTAGATCCGAAAATAAATCTGCTGAAACCAATTAATAACAACTAATTAACAGGGAAATAAGCAGCAGCCGAAATAGAAGAGATGGAATACAGCGAAACTGGATGATTATTAACAAAAGGAAACTGTCCACAGAAAAGATGGACTTCCACTCAAAAAAAAAGTGTTGAATTGCTTCGATTTTTGTATAAATAAAACATTTTTGGAAAGAAAAAAAATATTGAAATATTCACCTTGAAATCCAATACTTAACACCTGGTGACACTTTGTCTTATTTATTAACACCAAACGAATTTAATTAAGAATTTCAAATTAATTTCGTGCAACACGGACTATTTTGCATTTTTTGTTTCACCCAAAACCAAGGTAACCGATGCCCTATAACGCATATTACCTGTAATAAACATGAACGCATTATCCCCAATAAACAGCAGCGTGCATCCAGCTAAGATTTTTATTTAGTATCATTCTTCTCTTCATCTTCACACAAATATCCGATTCCCAGAAGCGTAAGCTGCCAATAGTTTACATATCACGAAACGTCCAAAATCGGTCCACAAAACTCCTGACCATTTGTTTTCTTTGCCCGTTTCCTCGGTTGCCTTTTTGTGCTTTCATATTTCTCATGAAAACTACCGACGAAAATTTGAAATTTATTAACCGATGCACGGCCATGACTCAAACGGCCCGACCAATTTTTTAGGCTATTGGAATTGGACGGTTTATAGTTAACTTCTTGGACCGGGGTGTCGTCGAATGAATTTTATGAATCGGGCGTGAATTAATTTCGAATAAACTTTATTCAATATTGGATGTGGCTGGGAGACAAGGTAGTTATGGATATGAGCCTCTTGGGCCGAGGGAAGTTAATGAGGGCTTGTTTAGGGAGCGCGCTTCGATTGCAGTTTCAATTGGGATGGAACGCTTGTGGACAATAATACATAAGTGGTGTGGTGCAGGGTCGTTGGGTTGTGGGTTGTTGATGTTCAATTAGGTGAAATGATTATGTTTCGTGGGTTTGGGTTGCATTGATGTAGAAAATTGCTTCTTTAATGGATTATTTTAAGAAATGGTCACGGATGTATAATTGATTTCGTCGCAAATCTATTTAGGCCAGACACTTTTTATTTTTAGTCACAAACCAAATTACTGTTGATGATAAATCATTTTCGAGTTTGTTGTTAGGTTAGATGTATGGCTGCCTTCAGTGCGACCGGAGGCCTAATTAGCGCTTTGGCCGTTTTGATACCACAACCTCATATACCTAAAGTTAGGTGGTTTTTTGACCGATTGTGGCGGTGTCTAAAGTCATCCTGTGAAGTTTAGAAAGCTTATCAGTGCTCCGACATCTTCTTCTTCTTATTATGGTGAGGTGTTGGGTCCAAATATACCGCGGCCACTCGCTTGTCCTATTATACTACACCCCTATAACTCATATTTGTAGGCCAGACCACTTGAACAGGTTCAGCACTCTGCCTATAGTGGCTTGTCACTTAGCTTTAACTGTTCCAGCAGGATCTCGTTGAACAATGTACCCCAGCCATGATGCTCCCGGCCAACTGCAGCTTCCAGGGGTTCTGGTGTGCTCTGTGAGACTCCCTGAATCCACCTGCCCCCTTGCTTTGACAATAGTCTTTGATGCGGAAAAAGCTTTTTGAGCTTTTATGACGTCACAGTAACGAAATCAACTAAAGCTTTTTTACTATTTAAAGGGAATACATTAATGATGATTTTTTGGGAATGTTTTTTTTTTGAGAAATTTCTGCTTTCACCTCTAGTCTGGAAATCTCTTTTAAGCAAAATGTGCCTGACTGGCTTTGGCTAGAGCAGCCCATTTACACAAAAACTGAACGAGTATTCACTTCTCGTTTATCTTCCCACAGCTACGGCATTTTACGTTGTTCGGGATACCTAGCTTGACAGCGTGTTCCCCTATGGGTGATGATTACCGTAATTCGGGCAATAGCTTGACGCCGTCTGTTTAGAGGACCCATTGTGTTTTCTTTGTTGAAAGTAGGCCAAGTCGTCCTATATATAATCCAGGAATCCAGTAACTACATTCCATCGTTGATTGGAGGTCGTAATGAAAAATTCCTATAGAAACTCCCTGCTTGGCTAGGTAGTAAGCTTTCTCGTTTCCACCTATGTTCCTATGTCTGGGACTTCGGTCGAGAGTTACGTTATGCTATCTGGCCCCTATTGCTGCCTAACCCTTCCTAACTTTATGACAATTGTGTACATCCACAGGACCATCTTTGAATTGAGACTCAATCTTTGGCCGAAAGTCTTTTTAGAAAGCGGAAAGGTTGAAAATGGGAGTTTTCGTTTTCACAGTGAATAGCTTAGCCTGGGTTAACTGCTATCGTAGAGAAGGAATTGAAATCACTGATTCTGGACTTCAAGCCAGTAAGCAATAGAATATGCACGCTTCGCATCAAAACAAGGCTACATAACATTAGTCTGATAAACGCCCATGCTCCCACAGAAGAGAAGTCAGATGAAGAAAAAGAGGAATTCTACCAAGAGCTAACAAACGCCATCAGGTTAATACCTTCAAATGATATTAAAATCGTGCTTGGAGATATGAATGCCAAAGTAGGAAAAGAAGAGGAGTTCCTAGGAGTCATAGGAAGGCATAGTCTACACAACGCTACCAATGACAATGGTAGTAGATTGATCGATCTCGCAAGCTCAAACTCAATGGTAGTCAGTTCAACAATGTTCCCGCACAAAAATATTCATAAGATGACATGGCAGTCACCAGACGGGGTAACAAATAATCAAATTGACCATGTCCTAATTGAGAGAAGAGGGGCCACGAGTATATTGGACGTTAGAACAATGAGAGGAGCGTGCTGCGGCTCAGACCACTATCTAGTCAAGGTGAAATTGAGAACCCGGATAACAATCAAAACGCATAGGGGGCAAACTCATCCAAAATACGATATAGATAAACTAAAACTGGAAGAAAGAAGAGATGCTTACCAGCAAGCTGTCGAACAAAATCTGAGAGAGGCAGAAGAACCGCCCAACATCAACGACAAATGGGAGCAAATTAAAAGCAGCATAAAGGGGGCGGCAGAAGAGGCACTAGGCTGGGCCCCCAGACAGACTAGAGTTGACTGGTTTGACCAGGAGTGTAGAGCCGCAATTGAAGAGAGAAACCAGAGCCACCGGGAGTACATCGCAAGGACAACAAGAGCAAGGATGGAAGTTTTCAAGCAAAAAAGAAGAATCGCAGACAAGCTCTGCAGAAAGAAGAAGAGAGAGTATCTAAACAGGAGGATCTTACAAATACAGGAAGACTTCGATGAGGGGAGAATTAGACAAGCGTACAAAGGAACTCGCCAGATCACCAATAAATTTCAGCCAAGGACGGACATCTGCAAAGACATAGATGGGAACCTATTAGCAGACCCTGATAAGATAAAAGAAAGGTGGAAAGAATATTTTCAAAACCTATTGAATCCTACTCCCACACTAAACGAGGATCCACAGACAGAGGCATTTGTGATTCCTCAAGATAACATCTCAATAGAACCACCAACACTCGATGAGATACGTGAAGCTGTAAAAAGGCAAAAAGGCAACAAGTCGCCGGGCGTCGACGGAATAACAGCTGAGTTGCTAAAGGAAGGAGGGCCGCAACTCTTGCGTACCTTACACCAACTCATATGCAGCATCTGGGAGGAGGAAGTCATACCAGATGATTGGAAGAAAGCGATTATATGCCCAATATATAAGAAAGGAGATAAATTAACCTGCAAAAATTACAGAGGCATCTCACTCCTCAGCACCAGCTACAAAACCTTCACAATCCTTGTGAAACAAAAACTAGAACCTATAGCGGAAAGCCTTATAGGAGAATATCAAGCTGGTTTCAGGGCAAACAGGTCAACATCGGACCAGCTGCTGACCTTAAAGCAAATTCTGGAGAAAACCTGGGAAAGGAATGTAGATATATACCAGATATTTGTCGATTTTCAACAGGCATATGACTCAATAAACAGACAGAGGCTGTACGAGATCCTATCGGAATTAGGAGTCCCCTCAAAGCTGGTACAACTGATCAAATGCGCAACAAATAGCTCATTGGCGAAGGTAAGGATCCAAAATGTTATAACAGAAGAGTTCGAAGTTCGACAAGGACTTAGACAAGGGGATGGGCTGGGCCCAATGCTCTTCAACCTCGCCCTAGAATGGGTGATAAGGCAAACGTCAGTCCAGAGAAGAGCATCAATAGCAACACAGTCGGTACAATTACTTGGTTATGCGGATGACGTTAACATCGTGGGAAGGTCCTTTTTGGCAGCAAAGGAAGCTTATGTCGAATTAAAAGAGGCGGCAAAGGACATAGGCCTGAAGATCAATGAAGAAAAAACTAAGGTGATGCAACAATCCAGAGCTGGAAGATTTAGAATGGGGAGAAATATAACTATCGACGAACATAACCTAGAAGTAGTCGATAAAACAGTCTACCTTGGGTCTACAATCACAAAAAGAAACGAAGAAAAAGAAGAAATAACTAGACGAATACTACTGGCTAATAGAGCCTTTTATGCCCAAAAAAAAATACTTCACTCCAGATTTGTGCACAGAAAAACCAAACTCTCACTCTACAAAACAGTAATACGACCAGTACTTTGCTATGGCAGCGAGACTTGGACTATGACCCAGGACATAGAGGAACGAGTCAACAGGTTTGAGAGAAAAGTCCTCAGGTGCATAATAGGCCCAACCAGAGAGGATGGAATATGGAGAAGGAGATACAACAGCGAGTTGTACGAAATTTTTGACGACCCAGAACTCTCAATTTTAATAAAAATTAACAGATTAAGACTAGCCGGTCACGTAGTCAGGATGGAAGACAATCGCATCCCAAAACGGCTTATGATATCAGAAATTTCGGGAAATAGGCCAGTAGGTAGACCCAGGAGGAGATGGATAGACTCTGTGACGGCTGACGCAGAGACAATGCTGAACATCCGGAACTGGAGACATGCTGCAAGGGACCGTCAAACATGGAGAAATGCCCTAGAGGAGGCCAAGGCTCGATTTGGGCTGTAGCGCCATTGGATGGATGGATGGGTTAACTGCTACACCGCAGCCTTCTGCCCAGCTGGCAACTCTGTTAAGGCATCCTTGCATGATTTCACTAATCACGGTTGGAAATACTCCTGATACCATTATGACTAAGTCGTCTGCATATGTTACTACCCTAGCCCCAGTTCTAGAGGGAGGATAAAGAAGAATAATAAAAAATGTCTTCATTAGGTTGATCCACCAAATAAAATATAAACATACAAAACTACATAATATAATCCCAAAAAGATTACCATACACACGTAATCCATATAATTTATTCCTGATTTTTTTTCCGTCAGTATTTGATTTATTAAGTCAATATCAAATAATAATAATAATTGCGATAAGAAAAGGCAATAAAAATTGATTACTTCAATTAACTTGAACAACCTGACAGGCTTCCCTCAAATACAAAACAAAAAAAAACATTTTCCCTGTCGATTATTTCCACAAATCCTATACAAAAATTGATTTTTAATCTCTACAACAAACGCCACCCAACATATGGCCCCATGAAGACTGCTGCTGCTGATGATGGGGCAGGAAGGAAGGAAGAGCAAGAGGATTATATCAAAAATATACAAAAAAAATAAACTGAACTAAAGGTACATAGAAAAACCGTGATTATTTCACTCCCCAAGTTAATGGAATTATGTGATGATACCAGGTATGAGATAATTTTTAACAAATAAACCAACAAAGAAGATGATCGAGTACTCCAAGCAGAAGTAATCAACTTACCCCAATGAAAATCTCATTAATAATAGCGATAATATGATAACATGCTTTTGTGTTTTGATTAGAATTATTAAACAAATATAATATGTATATACATTTATAGATTCCACGGGGGAAAAAACGAACATTTTTATTGAGTGAAATTGAGTTTGGGTATTTGTTGGTAAGTAGTTGTTGAATTTGAAAATTATCGGTTTTTTTTTGGAGATAAGATAATGAAAGAAGCATTTTTATTGTCAGGATTTTGAATTAAGAAATTGGATCAAACAAATGTAAATTTGATTCACCTTTCCTTCTTGCTAACTATCGAAAAAAATCTAATCAACCTTGGCGCAGGTATTATTCACAGGTGTAGAAGGTAAATGAAGTCAGGTGTCTTTACTAGAAAGAGCTTTTACCAATTATTGAAAGCATATGCCGGTTTGTGCATTTGATAATTTCTGATACCGCCATCTACTGTAATGAAGGTAAACTGGCATAATTTAACTGAATTGAGTCATACGCCATCTCTGGGGGAATAGTAAAAGTGCTTTTTCACTGGATTTTGATGTTTTGAATCAGCTGTTTGATCACCAGGAACGATTGAATTTTCAAATTTAAATGTTTCATCTTTGAATGTTTGTAATATTCAAGGGCTTCTTGCGAATTTCTTTTCTGTTGTGTCATCTGCTTCAATATGCCCCCGCTATTCTTTCTCTAAATGAAGCCCAAATCACACCTGATTCGGATTTAAATTTGATGTCAGGTGACTGGGTATACTTTAGTGCACAACTGCTCCAACCATAGGGGAGTAGTCATGTATATTAGGAAAGTCTTCCGGAAAGTGTACAAATATTACATCTTCCGATTTTGTTCATCTTTGGATTAAAATAATTCTTCGTAGCCACGTGATATTCTTTTGTTTTCTATGCAGAAGTTCTAATATTAGTAATGAAGCTTTCACTTCAACCATCGATGCTATTTCCAAAAGAATCTCCCGATTTCTATCTTCCCACCAGGAGTGTGAAATGCGGGGAATTTCAACGATCACAATGAAAATGGGCTCAATTACTCAAATGGCAGCAGTGTTTGAAATCCATAAGGGAAAACCCAAAGCTGTGATTTAACAGAACGAGACCTCAAAAAGTTCTACAAATTCACCATCAAAATATAGAGATAGTTGATAAATTCACATACCTAGGATCCATAGTAACTGACATAGTTATGTTAAGATATGTAGAACATATTGCAAGAATGGATGACAATGGTACCACAAGCCATGTACTTTCTCTTAGCAGCTGGCTCCAGATGGAGGAGCCTATTATCATACGCCAAGGCTAAGAATACTTGTCCTTGTAACAACAACCAGAGATCGCGGGACCTCTTGGTGATGCCAGGCAAGGATATCGCCAGAATCGTGTCAATAATAACGGGATACTGACCAATGGGGCAGCATATAGCCAGATTCAGAATTCCAGCCACTGCTCTCTGCGGATGTCTGGCTTTGGCAAATATCAGAAACCGCGTATTTCGAAACTTCTTCAAGGATTTGGGGGGATGTCTCGAAATCCAAAATAGGACATTAGTGCCAATTGGGTCTCAGCCTACGGCTTGGATGGGACCGCCGCCCCTACCTACCTATATATCATGGTAACCACAAAGAATCGTATTTTACAAAATACGAGATAGACGAGATAGAATTACTGGGGCGCACTAAAAAGGATGTTAGGTCACTAGTTTGTTTAGTCACCGGACACTGCGTCCCAAACTACCAACTATGGATGAACAGAAGGGCGAACAATCCCACCTGCAGGCTTTGTCTGAAGGATGGTGAGTCTTTCCTTCACGTTCTCTGTCGCTGTCCCGTGATAGTGAGGAAGACCATCTCGTTCTTCGTGTAATGTACCTCACTAAAAGAAAAAAAGAAAAATGCTTTAGATCACGATGCAAGAGACCGACAAATGTGGATGCAGAAACTGACGCTAATACAAACCCGAATCAGACTTGATGAGAATATAAGCCTACTGCAGCAAACACTAGATAAATAATAAATTGCAAGCGCGCAAGTCGGCTAGCCAGTAGAATACTAACCTAGAGGACTAATACGCTTAATCCTAAAAAAACAGGATAATTCTCACAGACAATTCCGGGTAATTAGCGACTTTAAAAGCAATATTTCCATCTTAGTTTCAACGTTATTCAACTTAACTCTGAAAAAAAATAGCTAGAGGCAAACAAGTGGACCTTAAATACGCTGGTGAATAGAATTATATAATCTGAATATAGCGGGGAGATTTGAGAAAGAGTAAAGTGGAACTATTGCAAAAAAAGCGTCACTCAAAGACCCATCGAATAAACCCCAGTGAATAAGACTAGATAACGATGGAAACTAAATGTAAACGAACAGAATTTATCCTAAATATTAGAAACTTTAAACAGCACGAAAAATGGCGATGGCTCATTGAAATTAGTGAAGGATATTTTCTGAATAACCCTCTAAGCCGTCTGATGGGGCAGAATTTATATAACTTCATTCTGGCCATCAATATTGGACAATTGAGTAGGAACAGAATTATATTCGCGTTAACTGCGGAAACAACTTTGGGGTACCCAAAATAGAGCTTCCAACTAGCTTCATTTAAGAAGAAAACAGGAGATATTTTGATAACAAAGAAAAACATTTTTAAAAAAATAATATTTGGCGCCCTGTTTAAAATGTATCAACAACACCTCATTCTTTTAATCCTTTTACAAAAAGAAACTCTACTCGAAAATTACAAATTTCTCATTTTGAAACTTTATGAATGTCGGTTAAAAACAAAAGGAACCGTAATAAAGACTACTTTTGTCTTAAACCCTTTATCCTTTTCTTCACTCTCTTATCGATTACATTTAAAAGAAAACATAATGCTCTCTACCTGGTTTATTTATGATCATGTCTAGTCTCAAGTGTTTCCTTGGTCATATAAGACACACTTTAAAAATGAAATGGATCAACTAACAGCCTTTTTTTTACTTAATAAATTTTATTTTTTACACGCCCAAAAAAAATGTGCACTATCCTTTTTTTAGTAGATCATTCCTCGATTGTTCTTTACCAAGATTGTAATTACAGGAAATTCATTTATGTTTATTACTTTATGATATGCATAGCAGGTATGTAGCTTCATTGTGGAATAAAGACGCCGGTAAAATTTTGGAAAATCCCGAACAATTGAATGAAATCCAGGTGCAATTATTGAGGGTCGGAGACACAAAGTTCAATGGGAGGTAAAAGAGAAAGGAAAAAAAGAATTAGAAGGAAGGGAAGGATAAAAGGAATTAGAGTAAAAAAATGCTTTAATTAATTTGAAAGAATTTTGTTAGAAGCTTTCTTTGTTAGTTTGTTAATTACATTTAGTTATAGACAGGTTTATTCTAGGTTTCTAGTCATCTTGGCCGAGATTTGTAAGATATAAGATCGAAAACAAAAAAAAATTAGCTTCGTACGACTCGATCCATGTCAAAATTCATGTTGAAATTCATTATCTAAGTAAAGTTTTTCTTAATCTAACAACACAATTAAACAAAAAGGATTATGCTCTTTATATTTACACTAAATAGGGTAGATAAAATTCATGTTTGTAAAACTAGCATTGTACCCTCTCTACAGTATCCAACCAAATACAATTCTACCTGCCCTGATGCCCTAAAGTAGGAGTGGTTTAAATTTTTCAACGCAAGGTAACTTTTTCGAATAACCCTTCGACTATAAAGACTGAACCCATTGTGAGTTTTCATTCATAACATTCTGAGATATTCTTGTGATAAGATTACGTTACTACCAGTGAGAATCTTTCTAGTATCTTTCAATATAAAAATGTGTACTTTATCCAATTTGGTGATCATCAGCATTATCTTCGCTGTTTTTCTACTAAACGAATGCCACGCTAGAATAGCATACAAGGACTTTGGCAATGAAGCCAATGAAGAAGTAGCTAGATGCAGAGCAAAATGTTTATTTAAGGTAAGATATATAAAATTTATTCCTTTATCTATATATTTATAGATTGTATAAAATTCCTATATTATCTCTAAACAAAACAACTATTTTAATCATAATAATTTTCCATTTACAGTTTGTACCAGAAAATCATGACGATTCAGTATCAATGATAAGAGATAAATGTTCCAGTCTTCCTGATTGCTTTATGTGCTGGGATTATTGTCATGTTATAAATTTAGCAGAAACATCCTTGGCTAATTCTATTTGCGCTGATAAGATCTATTGTTCGGCTGGATGCAAGCTAGTATGTAAATTTTATAGGATAAAAAGTTTCTTTAAATTATTGAAGTTCAGTTTTGATAATGATGTGTAATATAATAATTTTGTACAATGTTTAAGTGTAAATAGTAGCGAAATTGTATTGTATTGTAAGTATTTATTTTTTGGTGTAATAATATTAATGTAAATTGTAATAGAATAAAAATAATTATAGAATTGAATCTGCTGTTGTACGAAAATTAACTTTTCTTTTGTTTCTTAGTTCAGTGATTTTTTTACATCTTAGACTAGTGATGGTAGTTTATGTGATAGTTATAGGCGATGAAACTGTGTTATGTTCGATCACCGAGGTCTAAGGCTAGGCGAACGCTGGTCCCAGCACAGCATAGATAATAATCAGCTGGGAGCCAGCAGAGACATACCGCCTGATTATCGTTGTCGAGTGACATATGTCACATCAACCTTAAATTGATATTCCCATTGTCAATCTAAGAGACTACTGGCAACTAGGTCGACAAACGTCGCATTCTAATTATCGAAAGGCGGAGTGTGAAGTTAAATTTTCCTCGATACGCCTGTGGGTATCGACAATTTCATATCACCGCGACCGTCGTAGTCACGTCACTCGCCAACGAGAATACCACCTATAATTTTCTGTCCAACAGCGAATATTGAACGCACGTCACTTAACGCAATGCACAATTTTGTATTGTGGAAATTGTTATATCGAATTTATTTTTACTGCCTTTATATCCTAATCCAATTGTAATTTTACTCCATATTTAATTTTTCAAACTTTCTCTTTCATAATTTTCATTATTTGTATCATATAAAATTAAAAAACGCTTTACTGCTTCTTGACTGTGTCTTACCGACGGAGGAAACTGAACTCTAGGGCTTTCACGGCGGTTCCAGCGTCCACACTGTTTTGGAGCTATAGACTCACCAAATCGATGTAGATTTTGGTTGCTGTGTTCTGTTAACGCAAATTAAAAGGTCGCCGGTGGTCCTTTTTGGCTAAAGCCGTATTGTTTGGGCTCTAGATAGCCCAATAAGCTTTTTGTTGATTACCTTCTCCATCATTTTGAAGAGAAGAAAAGTAATTGCTATTGGGTGTTAGTTTGAGTCCCTTTTTTCGGTCTAGGCTGAACATGTGTATTTCCACGAGTCAGGATAAACTCCAAAGAAATATGATATGACAGAGTTTGCCGAGGTTTAGCTAAAGTTGAGGCGCATGACTATAGGGGTATATTTCCAGGCCCAGTGGAATTGTTGACATAAGTCCTTTGAGGCACCTATCACCTCGAATACCTTGTCCATTGAGTGTGTGGGACACTTGGTAGCAGGAGATAGCATAGCAATGTCGGGCAAAGAAGAATTTGAGGCGAACAGAGACCCAAGTAAGTCGGCCTTGAATTTGCTTGCTATCTGTTATTACCTCCCCTTGTAGATAAAGTAAAGGGTACTGAATATGGTAAAATTCTTCTTAAAGACTTTACCAACGGCCAGAATTTTTTGCTGCCAACGGTACGGTTAAAAAGTTTATTTCTGAACCTACATATTATCAAAAGATGCTTTGATTTTCCTGATGGTAGATTTACAGGAAAATCTTAATTTCATGTACTTACAAGGATGCGATTAACTCGGGGAACTCTTGTATGCTCTGAAGACGGTTTCTTTAGTTTTCAATGTGTTCACTTAATCATCTGTTCGACCTATGATTCACAGATTTGATAGAATAGAGAGTGAATAAATGCTTTCCTGCCTGTATAATTCTGGTGATACGGATCGATTCTTCTACAGTGCACTTCCAGATAATCAGTCTATATACAGAGTACTGTAAGAAGAAATGAGATGGCTTTAATTATTTGGAGGCGATGTTAACAAGATAATTTACAGTAGCTACAAGGTGAATATTGCATGCATGTACAAAATTTCATTGTTTAAAGTTTGAATTAAAATTAAAATTATCGAATACATGAAAATTATAAAAAAAAGTTAATGAAATCAAAATTATAATAATAATAATAAAAAATTCTAAATGAAAATTTTACAATTGACAATAAAATATACAAAGAACGATTAAAGAAAAGCCAAATTAATTTTTCGAATAAAACGCTTTTAATTTTTTGTTTTTCTTTTTTTAAATTTTACTTTAAATGTTTGAAGTTCGTTCTTCTCTCAATAGAAAGGATTTCTAAAAATGTCCTAATAGGAACCATTATTAAATATAGGACTTCCAATATAACTACTACCAGCTACAATAAATTATTATTATTATTTTTTTGTTATTGTTATTATTGTTCAATAAAAATTGATGTTTTTAGTCAGAACTTGTTGTGGTTTTGTTAATTAATCAGTCTGTACGAAACCTTTTAGATTATAATAAATTTTTTGGTTGTAAAATAAATTTTTGTTAAATAAAATATTCTTTTCTCATTTTTTTTTATTTTCTCACTTTTTTTTATGTAAAATAATAATTTTTCAAATATTATTTAAAACATATTTAATTGTTTTTTTTGGTGGTTTTGTAGTATATTGTTTTGTTTTTTTTTAAATATAGTAGTGTATATAAATAGGTCATGTAAAAGCAGAATATAATTTATTTTATTTAATTTATTAATATTATTAATAATTATTTCTATTTGTTTCGCTGTGAAAAAGTGTATGTTTCTTTATTGTAGTGTGTGTTACTAGTTATTCAGCAGTTAAAAAACGATGCGTTTTATCATTATTATTTTTTTTTCTAAAAAAAAAGATATATCCTAAAAAAAATATTCAATTGACATTAAAATTAGCCGTTAATTTAGTAGATTTATTTATTTTATTATATTTTTAATTTTTTATACTTATATTATCTCTCTCTATCATCTCTCTCTCACAAAAAAAAATATTCCGTAATTAATAACATTTAAAAAAAATAAAAAATAAAATAAAAATAACAAAAACAAACAAAAAATATTTCTTTTTTTTTAATTTTTAATGTAAGATGGCAATTTTTATACAGATTTTTTTTTATATAGTTTTTTTTTACTTTCAAACAAAAAAAAGTATTGAGTCAGAAAAAGTTCTTTCAGAAAATAATGAAAATAATAATAATAATAAGAAAACAAATTGATTTAAAAATTAAAAAGTAAATAATAAAAAAGAAAGGAAATAAGATATAAATATAAATAATGGCATTACTTTCTTTAATTTATTATTATCATTTTTTTTTTGTGTATGTTGATTTTCCGAGTGTTTTTTTTAATACAATTTTGTCTGTGGATGATGTACGCGATGCTCTCTAAATCCACATGATTTGTGTTTTATTTTATTATATATTTCTTTTTATACAATTTACAATTTGGCAAAAGTTTTTCTTTTATCTTTTTTATATCGAAAAACAAAAAATGATGTTATGTTGTTTTTTTTCTCGTTTTAAATTATTATTTTAATATATATATATTTTTTTGTTTGTGCATTTTTTGTGGATTTTGTCTCTCCGTTTTACAATAAATAATTTTCTCTTCTTACTCGATGAGTGTTCCTGCATTCATATTTATTTAATCTCTAGTGATATATAACGTTATAACATACAATTTATATTATATATATTAAAATTTTTATTTATTTTTTTTTTGTGTTATAATTTAATTTTTTATCTTTTTTTTCACACCCTCTCTTCTAGCTCTTTTCTTTGCGTTTTTTTTAAATTTCTTTTGTTTCTTTTATGTTTTTATACAATAATTAAAATTCTTTTTACTTAATTTGATTTTTGTGTGTGTTTTTTTTAATTATTAAATTTTACAAATCACTTTCACCATAGAGGGCTGTACTAAATGACATATAGTCGAGGGCTCCAGGTGTGGCATTTGGTCCTTTGTATGGTGGCATCCTTTGGATACAATATTCAGCTTGATCTGGTGGCAATTCGCGACGGAGCTCATCGGGCAGAATGTAGGGCTATACAAAAAATTTAAATAAAATTTTAAGTAACATTAATAAATTAATTTTCATACCTTATCTGATGCCAAAATTCTAAATGAATCAATTACTTGCTCAGCAGTATCAGTATCAGTGCTTTCGCGTGTCATAAAATCAAGGAAGGCATCAAAATGAACATAACCAGATGAATTAGCATCAACAACAGCCAATATACGTTGGAAATCCATATCACCTTGTCGATCTTTACCAATTGAATAACCCAATGATACTAAACATGATTTAAATTCTTCAGGTGTTAATCGACCAGTTCGATTCTTATCGAAATGATTGAAGCTAGAACGGAATTCATTTAATTGTTCCTGTGTAATGCCCTTTGAATCGCGTGTTAATATTTGATTTTCAACTTCATTAATATTACGATTAATTGATGTTAATAATTGTTCCCAACCGACACGTAATGTTTCCATTGTATAATTGGTATAACGGTTCTCAAAGATCATAGATTCCTGTACAGCTTGATGAATCTTCTCGAGCTCCTCAATATGTGGCTTATATGCATAAACAGCCTGTTCATATTCCTTAAGACGATGCAATTGATCTTCAAGTGATCCTTGAAGACCCATACCAATAGCAGTAACAGCATCCATTTGACGCTCAATCCATGGCCCAACCGAATTAGCCTTTTCAGCGAATTGACGACGTAACATTTCATTATTTTGTTGCTTACGTAATTCATTGGCAAGTGTTTGATCACGTTGTGGTACCAATTGACGTACATCTGACCATTTTCTTGTCAAATCATTAGCTGTAAGTGTTGTATAGGGATTCTCAAGACCTCCAGGAATTTGGTGTTGTTTAACAATTGATTCAACTTCACGTACAAGTCCAACAATGAGATTAAATTCCTTATCAGCTTCACCTAATGTTGCCTTGAATTGATCATGGGCTTGTATTAATCCTTGAATTTCTTCCATTGTATGAACAATGAACATATCAACAAGATCCTCCCGTGTACCATCTAACCAATTATTGAATGGAGCAGCACGCTTAGCGAATTCCAAGTGTAAAATATCAATTTTCTCTAGGATACGTTCAGCTTCATCCAAAGCTTGGCGACGACGTTGGGTAAGTGCACCCAAACGATCCCATTGATCGCAGATGCGTTGACAACGAGCATTGACTGAAATGCAATCATGGTACTCAAGAGTACTAAAATGAAAATATTAATGATATTGATACATTTTTTTTGTTTGTTAATAGTACTAACTTCAATTCTTGTGCAATAGCAGCAATTTGTTCAACGCGATCTTGGTGTGCAGCCAAATCAGATTCAAAGGCTTCATGTTTCTTCTTCAATGCCTTCAATTCATTCAACTTGCATTGACGGAAGTCTTGTGATTGAAGCATTTCTTCCTTGCCACGGGTCCAATCTTCGTGTGTGTCAGCCTATTTTATTTGAAAAAAATAAATATAATATATTTTATGAAAATTAAAAATAAATAATTACCTTGTGCTTGAATTTCTGAGCCAAATGTTCAAGACGTTCAAGACGCATAGTTTCAGCTAATAGCCATTCCTCAAAGGCTTTCTCGGCTAATTCAAGGCCCTTCCATGAGTTAGCAATATCTGATACCATTTTACCCTCAGTTGGCATATATGCTGGTCGATTTGATAGACGCAATTTTGTTTGCAATGTATTGAAGTTAGTCTCGAGCTTGGCTTTTTGTTCAACACGTGGTGGCTTATGCTTACGACGATAAGTACGGTACTCTTCCAGTTTCTTTTGGACACCAGCCAATGAGTTATCAGCTTGGCGAGAGTTTAACCATGGCATAGTGCGACGGATCCATTCAAGGAGCTATATTCAATTATACTTAATTAGATCTAAAACATATTATATAAGAAAATAATATAACTTACGTCGCTAGCGAGACGTTCATACTCTTCCATAAGGCGTTCATTTTCTTGATTGACCTTAAGAACCTTGCAGATACGGTTAGCAGCTGTTTCAGCCTAGTTTTATTGTAGAAGTAAGATAAAGAAAAAAGTATTTTAATATGTTCAAATATTTCACTCCAAATAAAGGAGGACAAAAATCAAAAATTTTATAAATCCTCCACTTTTTTGGAAAAAAAACATATAAATATTTAAAGCCAGATTTTGCAGTGCTAAGCAAAGCTTAAGCTTCAATAGAAAGAAATACGGCATCACACACTAAAGAAAAATTGAGCCGTTTTTTGTTTTATTTTCAAACAATTATTAATTTTAAACAAAAATAATTTCAAACTAAAGAAAAAGTGTTTTCTTGTGTACTGTTTTTTGTTTTATCAAAAGCGAGACAAATATTCTAATGGACGTTTACAAACAAGAAAGATTTATAAAGAAAACTCTAGTTTTATTATTTTGTGTTTTGTTTTTAAGGATAAAAGAAACTTAAAATGTTTTTTGTAAAGGACCGACCTTTTGAGCGCCACTGAAGCAATGGTAGTAGGATGAGACATATGTCATTACAGCTCGTTCGTCTGGCATTGCTGTATTCTGCAGGTCTACAACAAACATTGTTAGTAGGACAAAATACGAAATAACAAATATAGCATTTAATTTTAGTAATATGTATATTCAAAAAAATAAATAAACAATTTGTTATCTTGATTTTATATTATTAATAGAGGAATGCTTTTGGATATTTTTTTTCTGCTGGATTATTTTTAACGACTTAAAAGTATTATTAAAAAAATTTAAGATTATTTGTTTTGAAGCATTGCTGGATGGGTTGGTTATGCATGCGTATAAAGGGCACACATCGATTACTGAAAAAGAATAAGTGCGATGAAAAAGTTTCTTTCATTTTCAGATACACAAAATGATCTATAGCTTCGCAGTAGTGAGATTACATAGATCGATAGATTGAATAAGCCTTTGTTGTAAAGACAGGCCAAAAAATGCTAGTGAATGAGTAATTATGAAGAGGAATTGAAACACAATTTAAGACATTTTGCTTGACTATTTGGTTATTGAAAAGGGATTGCAATTGATAACTTCCGGTCAAACTTTATTTGATTATGCCGAAGGTGAGGAATTATAGCTATCATATTCTGCTCTATCGAAAACATTTAAATTAATGAAAATATATTAACTTTTTCATCGCACAATATTAATATTATGAATAAATACAAAATATAAGCAGTAAAACTTCCTGATTTCTGGATCTCCTAGAGCTGTAAAAATATATTTCATTCATATCACTGCAAAGTGTGAAAATAACAAAACAGAAAAACCATAAATATGAAAAATAAAATAAAAACTAAAAACAGAAAATCACAATTCAAAACAAGGTTAAGTTAAGTGTTAAACATTAACAATCATTTCAAAAACAAAAAGAAAAATAAATAAAAATAACTAAAATCCTGGATCTCACTTGGTTTGTAATGTTGTAATGTAAGAAAGCATATAAAAATCAGACGAGCGTTTATTTGTGTGCTGAAAGTGATTATTGTTTTTCGGAATAAAAGGGTTATTTTTTTGCTTTTACTTTATATAAACTAAACTACAAAAACGAAATTTACTAAATTTACATTCTTGCCATGGTTAGGAACATGGAAGTTAATTTAATTAGAATTGAGCTTACTTAAAATATGAATGCATATTTGAAATTCCCCGCACGTCTTCATATATGCATACATTTTATAAAGAAAAAAGTTAAATCATCATTCCGGAAGGAAATGATGAACCTTTTCCTTTTTTTAAAAAAAAAATAGATTTTTCAGAGAGAAAGATAAAAAAAAAGTTGCAGCTTTACAACATTGACCACAAAAAAACTTAAAAAAAAGAAAGATAATAATATATAATAGTATGTATAAACATAAGAACAGAAATTCTTCATTCTTTTTATATATATTGAATTTCCAAAAAACAAATATATAATAATGTAAACAAGTGTATTTTTGTGGATTTTAGTCACATTATTATTGTAGTAGCTGTAGGCTCTTGTGGGGACGGGTACATGCGTCATTCCAACCTGTTGGGCTCCCTGGAAGGCATGATAGTAGCACGATACATAGGTCATGATTGCTCTCTCATCCGGTTTTGGTGTGTTGATAAGATCTATAGTTTTATTTTAATTTTTATATATATTCGTAAATAATATATTTAATAGATTAATGAAGATTGTTGTAAGATATCAAAAATTATTTTAATAAAAAAATTTCTAGATTTTTGATATCAAACAAGTGCTCATTGTGATATATTTTTAAATCTGTTAAAATCCCAATATTCCTATTATAACTAAATTTTAAATTATGATAATATGTTTTTATTATAATAAAAAACATCCATAGAATGTATACATTACCATCTGGATCTAACATGCGTGGAATATCCAGATACTTCTCAGCAACATCAAAGGCGGTATTCAAGTTCTCCAATGGATTGTCTTTGGAGAGTTTAGAGTAATCGATCAAATCTGGTCTGTGACGATGAATAAGAGCACAGAATGCCAGACCATCCTATAAATTATTAAAAAAAAGAAGTTTTTAAATAAATATTAATAAATTTAAGTAAATATTATTACCTTGAACGAAAGATGGAAATTTTGAACATTAACGTTCTTATATGGTGCAGTTTTGCGTTGGCACCATAACAGCAAACCTTCCTTAGCGGTCATTTCTTCAACAGAGATATCTTGGATAGCAAAACGTAAAATAATAGTCCAAATCATGCCAAGGGTCATTTTTAAATTTCCATCAACAATTTCTTCAGCTCCAATTGATACTAATTTAACACCCTTTTGTTCAATAAAATCTAATGCTTTATTAACATTAGCAATTTTATGGAAACGCATTTTGCCGCGATCTGGTTTTGGTAATGTTTCACCAGAGATAACTTCAAGCAATAACATTAATTTAAGACCATTACGAAAATCTTCTTCAATATTATCAATTGATGTTCCAGCCTTACGCAAATGACTGTTACACCAGGCAGTGAATGTCTGGAAAGATAAATAACAAAAAAAAAATTTAGTTTTAAGTTAGGAAAAAGGTTTAAGTTTATTTTTATTTTTTGAAATATTTTAAGTTACACAGAAAAGAATACAATAATTCACTCATCAAATTTTGAATAAAAAGCTTCTCTGGCTGTTCTTCAATCAATCCTCCCAGGCAAATTAAAAACCTGTAAATTTTTTAAGCTGAGGGTGGCGATAGAAAATGTCTTATTTCAAAATTCAATTCAACACTTGTTCATATACTCTGAGGCTAACTTCAACTATTTTAAGTAGTAGAATTAAATTGCTTCCTTAAAACTCAGTCCAGCCCTACTAGCATACAACAATTTATATTCATACTTTTCTCTGATGCTCTTTCCTTTTCTCATCCATCAAAGACATTTGCCGCACGAACATTATGATCGTTAACACTCTTCTTCAAACTATCTTTCTAATTTTCCGCACTTCTGTAAATTGCAATATAACATTAATGCTGTTGTAAATTAACGATCATGAGAACTATTTAACACAAGACTGGAAGTCATACTAAGATTGCGATTATTTAATAATATTCTTGATTGATCTTATCAGTATTTGTTATCTTTTGAGAGATTGCCTTTATCAGTATCATTTCCTAAACAAGAAGAAAGTGATAATTTAATCGTGGGAAATTTCATGGTGGGAGGACAGCTGATCAAATTCTATTGGAATTTTTAAAGATATCAATTTTTGTTATAGTACTTCGGTTGCGTTTTTTAGTCGAATTAAGGCTCGTGGTAGATAGTTTGAAGATATTAGATAATCCAAATAAGTTTATGCGGTTTTTGATGATTAAATATATGTATGAGGTCTAGAGTTGTCCTCTAAGAATTGTGCTTTCTTTCAATTGTTAAGTCTCGCCTAGAGTGCTACCTATAATCTATTCGCAATACGAAACCAAACCTGAAGTACTGAAGGAGAGAGATAGCGGCGATGAATTTTCTGTTTGAACTCTTGGATGTTGAAAAAGTTCGGCAATACTACTTAGGAAGTGCTCAGCTGAGGGGTGCTTGTTCAAAAAGTTTAATTATAGGTTCCATCTAATGTAAATCCTCTCCTCCTCAGAGGATCAGCATATGCTCTCTGGAGGAATACCATAGGACAAAAAGTCTAACGCTTGATGTCTAACTTAAGCTGAAGAGTATTTCCTTAGTTCCATCGGCGGTATATTTTTTCTTTCAGTGAATCAGACATCAGAATCAATTGAATCGCCAAAGACCCATCTCAGTGCCTGGAGTTTCTGAGGAGATGCAAATCTACAAGTCGGACATCCGATCCACGATCAGAGGCCTTAAACCATAGGTTACCGAGACTGGTCATAACTATTGCATCTTCCATCTATATTTCAAATATCAGACATTGCACCATGACTTGTACCACATGACGGAGTGGTAATATAAAGCGTGACTTCTAAGCTTAACCATGTCACATAAAATAATTTACTTATCTGCAATGGCACCGCACACCAGTGTTAGATAAAGAGTTTAGGGCATGAGATTTTATTTACTATCAATGAAGTGATTTGTACGGTGAACGCCTGTATAACCTGAAGTAGGTTTCTTTAGTTTTGCAATAGTACATTCCCTGTTGAACCACCTGTTCAGAATATGTTTTATAAATTTGTTTCAAGTGTGGGAAAACCATTGCATTCTTGTTTTTGTAGTTTTCACGATGAATAGAGCAATGGGATTAACATCCTCACTACGAATACTTTGGCTATAGGCAACTGGAACTAGAACAATCGATAAAGTTCACCCAGTTCGACTTTCAATAATGCTAAATAATTCTTTTGTGCTGGTTTAGTTTGGATAGAAGATGGATATATGAAACTAGTTATAACTAGGACTAGGTCCGAGATATGAAGATATGGATGGACTTCGACAAGATGAGTTTCTTGGCCAAATAAAGAAGATAAGTTTCTTGGCCAGCAATGTCAGTTCATTAAGTAAGAAATCAATTAGTTTCTTATTTATTGTGATTGTAGCCTATAATTTTTTTGTACGAAGATCGTGCCGATAGCACAGAGAAGTGGTTGTATCCATCCATTCAATTTATATTCGAAAATTTCGTGATAAAAATTATTGATAAATAACATCAACATTTACATAATATTATTAATCAAAGACCATAAATAATATCTAACCACAACAGGTATTGCCTTCATCCTCCAATTCTAATATTAAATATTCCTAAATTTACAACTACTGCAAGTGCAGTGATTTTTTTAGGTATTAAACTAATTGATTTTTATGACCATAATCATAGAAAAACTCGCCTTCATTAAAGCCTCTATCATAACGATATAAACTTGATATCGCAAGTTCCTCCTTTCAATCGACAACTGAAGTACAGCTGACTGGTAAAGGTAACATAGTTTCTTCTCTTTGCCTTCATCCTCTCTCTTCAGGTAATCTACACACTGTAAAAGTTAAACTGAACGGTAAAATTGAAAACCGGATCTACAACTGATTAGTTGTTGATGTTCTAGCAGCAGCAGCAACGGCCGGGCAACATCATGGATTTACCTGAAGAAGAAGCCGGTAAGACGACATCGACTACAACGGTTTTGATGATGCTTAGAGAGTGCTTGCATATAGAATAGTAGGAAGAAATGGATATCACTTGACTTTGTGCCTTGCGCTACAGTTAAGAGGGCGACAACAGTTTTATAAAACATGCATTTCCAGTTTTAGGAGTTTTTAAGCTGCTTTTTAAACAAAAAAAATTATATATATATTCCAGTAGTCTGGTCTGGATTAGAAATATTAGAAAAAACCGGAATAAAATTGTTAAGTTCAGTTTCAGTGGCACATCCCGTATCCATGGCGGTATTCATTTACGCAAGTGGCAGGTAAATTGCAAGAAATGGAAGTATTTAACACTTTAATTACGACTATGTTAAGTGTGAACAAGTTTTTATATATTTTTGCAGGCTACTGACATATTTGTGCTACGATCTCAATTAAAGCGGAGCCTTAAAATAAACTCTATATATGTATGTACAAAAGGAAAAAAGAAATACGAAAAAACAGATTGCAAAAATGAACGGTGATCATTCAAGATTAACCGAACGTCATTAAAAAAAAGCGCAAGACTCTTCGCATGCATGACTCAAGATGTGAAGCAACCGGTGTGTCTACCTGGGGCATGGATTTTGATTATGCTGATTGTGTAGACACGGTGGTGAAGACCTGGAAAAAAAATTGTCGTTTCATTGTCAATGCCAAGACTGATCTCATTGGTATGAAATTTTTCGTTTTATATACACTCAGGAAAATATTGTATACTTGTGTATAGAGAGTCATTGATCTTGACGGAGTTGTTTCTGATCGGTTTTTTTGATGAAGGATGATTAGTGAGTGAGCTGGATGTTTAATTTTTTGTACTGAAGGTTGGGTGTCACTTTCTCTTCTCTTTAAGGAACAAAAGATGAGTTGGGCATGATAGGCTTTAATTTGTTTGGAATGAGATGATTGGGTTGTGGAGAAAAAGATCTAGAGTGGTAACAAGTACTGTTTTGATAGTATTCAATTAGAGATTTGTTAGTGGCGGAAACTATAATCTACTCAAAGAGTCATCAACCACAAATGATTACTAAGTGACATATGAATACCATGAAAAATTACAGTATCGTAATCCTTTAAAGTGACACAATCATTCTGATTCATTGCTTTTATAGATAAAACTTAAATTCCGTGATATTAGATGTTCTAAGAATGGATGTGTACTACCAAACCTGGCAAATTGGTTAAATGAACGGAACAATATCGCAATTTAGCCAATTACTACAAGAAATCAAAGAGAATAAAAAAAGAGGAAGAAATTGTACACTTAAATATTTATACACCGTATGAAAACTGGTACCAGTAGTAATTTTATTCCTGTCTTTCTCAAGAAATCCTAAATCAAGCTAAATCATCTGCACCGCGACGCACGTGATAAGAAACTTATCGACAATAATCAATGGGAAAAGCGGTCTCTTCCATCAATGGACACAGAACAGATCATGAAATTTAGTCTGAATCGGGTCCCAGATAAGCACGAGTAAGATATCTCCACCGTTAATACCCTGTGCTAGAGGCTGGATAATAGTTAATAGTTGAGTGTTCACCTTAGGAAGTCTCGGATTTATGCCACGGCTCAGGGATAAGCTTGAAACTGCATACGCTCACTCGCCGCCAATCATCATCACCATGATTTCATTAGTGCCGGTTTTATAATTGTTCAATGCAGAAGATATTTAGTATAATTGTGAGTCTATATAAGTTGTAGAATAGGAGTAAGTTACTAAAAGCAGTCAGTGAAGTTGACATCAACTATAGTAATAAAAACTGATGATTACTCGGACCTTTCGATAATGATGATACCGAAAGTGAGAGCGATGTAGATTTCTAAAAGGAAACTAATGAATGTGGAAGGTCTAAGACTCTTACGACAATGAAAGCGCATCATTTGAAGCTCAACTAGGACTTATCACCTCGTGCTGGAAGAAGTGTTGAGCTTGACGAGAATATCCTCTGAACCCTGGTGAAACAAACCCCCGTGGTAACTAGTGACGTACGAATTTGGCCATTCTTCGACACCCTTATGCCATCACGAGAGTCAGCAAGATGGGTCAATGGGTTCCGCGGATTTGAGACGTCAAATTTGAGAATCGCAAAGTGACAAATCCGCACTCACTTCCGATCCGCCGGATCTGGGAATCGAGGCCATAGTTTATGTACTGTACAGAAAGTTTATAAATACCTTAATTCTTGTTGTTTTACTTATATTTTAAATTCTATCATGCTTATGGAAATACTATTTGAATTCTTAAATCCCTCTGTTTTGTGTTTGAATCATTACATTACGCAAATAAAGCTGAAACAATTTTTTCTTTAGAAATCATTCGTTACAGATAATTGACTTTAAGATAACGAATTTTAATTGTCCGGTTGGTTATTTGTTAAGAGAAGTTTTATATAGTTCATATACTTTGCATTATCACAAACATTCCTAAGTATTTTTGCATCATCAGTGGTTTTAGTATAACATGTTGTTTCTACAATGAAAGATATTAGTACATTTAGATGGTAATTTAATTGCCTAGAAAATTCTATCCAATCTATAACTTATCTACAAATGTATAAAAACAACAATCTCAAATGTATAAAAACCACATAGCCTTAAGCTGATAAATCTTTTTTATATTGCGTTATTAAGGTGTAAAAACTGCATTTTCAATTATTTTTCAAAATACATTTACTCTTTATATCTTATAAATAAATCCTAATAAATCTTAATGAGACGAAAAAAACACTCAATCTCTCACGCTCTAAATTTATTATATTTTTAATTTTTATTCTCCTGTTATAATAAATGAAGTCATGTTTATCTGCAACATAACGAAACAAAAACCGTCCATAATTCCCTCGTATTTCAAGAGTAAATTTCTAAATTAATTATGCTGCACGCAAAGATGACGGTTTTTTTGCAACTATGTAAGTTGTGCCTCATTCCACATCTCACACCAATCCAAAAAAACTAGTTTCAAATTATAGTAAAAGAAATAAAGAAAGAAAAGAAATTCGAAATTGTTCAGGTTCATGATTGATTGATTAAATAGTAGAGTAAAAATTGAAAAAAATCTTTCTCTAACTCTAAACAAATAAGACGCGTTCGTTTCTTTCTTAATTTGTTGTAATTAATTTGTTTTCGGTTTTATTTTTTAACTTCTTATTTAATTTCTTTCCATTTTATTCTTCTAATTTATTTTTTATTTTTTTTTATTTTTCTGCTAAAGAGATTGCCTCAAGTCACGACGAGTATTATTTACACTCTCTAAAGGAATTTATGCATGGGTGGTGGAAAGAAACTTGTTACAAGACCTTTAAGAAGTTGAACAATGAATGTAAAAAACGTAATTCTCTTGTAATTAATAGGTTGAAGCTAGTTGAATGTGGATAAAATATATAGGAGTATTCATTTTTTAGTGTTATGGCTACTGTGGGATGTTGATTAACTGGTTTTTGATTTTGTAAATACCTTCTTGCACTTGTGGAGTGGAATCATTGACGACGTTCAAAAATATTCAGACTGTGGGATTATTTATACCAAATTTGGAACAGGTTATTGGGATTAAAAAATTTGTTTTGTTTACTAATAAGTTGCAAAATATGGAGGTGAATAATTTGTAATATAAGATTAAATTGTATAATTCTTTTTGGAACGTTACAATGTAGTGTTTTTGCAAGAGAAAATTTGCAGGCATTTCAAAATCTCTACCTAGTCATTTTACTATACAAAATATTTAGGGCTTGCTTAGCATATATGTAGTTACATCCCATCTGTCTGGAAAAATGTCAACATCACATTTATCCCTAAGTCAGGAGGCTCTGATTACATCTTGGCTTAATCTTTCAGGTCGATAAGGCTTTTGTGTTTTGCCTTGAACACAATGGAGAACATTGTCGACAAGGATACGGGAAACATATCTTCAGCGCCTGGATCGACTCTATGCTCAGAATTCGCAAACTGATGGTTTCGCATCTTGAGGGGCATTTAGAGGCACTACAGCAAAAGGATGTCCATAGCTCCAACAGTGTCCACAGAGTCTTATCTCCATTTCTGTGATGACTTGTTGCAGATGAACTTTTTCGCCCCAGGTTACGTAGGCGAAGTTGCCATCGTGGTACAGGTGAAACCTGAGGTATCATATCAAGAGGTCTGCAGCAGGCACTTGATTTGGCCTCCAGCTGGTGCGTCAATGTAGGACTTAATGTCAATCCCGGCAAAATGAATATGGCTCCATACACCAGGAGACGAAAGCCATCAAAGACATCTTTAAATACCGGCCCAGCCGCAATCAGAGCGATAAGATCCGGTAGGACTAAGTAAAAATTAGTCTGGGAATGTCCACTTGGTGAGCTGGGTGTTCTCAATCAAGTTACCCTTGTTTGGGTGGCCGGTCATCGGACTCCAAAGGCAATGAAAAGGCAGTACTCATTGGCCCGTCTATTTGGGCAGCCACTAGTTTAGTGAAGAGGGCCCTTGCCGACCGGACTTTAATGAAATGCACCGATCACTGGAGGTTCCCGCCTGGATTGGCCAACTCTAAGCGGTATCTTCCTGTCGAACAGTCAAGTCTAAGCGACAAGCCACTACGCAGATTGCTAAACCTGTTCCAGCGGTCTGACTTGCAAATATGCGGTATAGGGGTGTAGTACAATAGGCCAATTGTAGCGGCCGCGGTACTTTTTGACGAAATATCTCGCCAAAAAGGAAAAAGAATACATTGATTGCAAGACATGAAGCAGGATCCTTTGAACCAATTTCTCGCGATAACTCGCGAAATCCACGTAAGGGAGCACTGGAGCATTCCTCCGGACCCTTACTGCGACGACTCTAGGCAGAGGGGCGGAAAGTAACTCACAAAAATTGGTCTGATCCGACATCCCTTGTGTAAATGAATTGCTGTTAATCTGTTGAATTGCTGTAAAGGTAATGTTATAAACCTTTTGGAGTGAACATTATGAAGGTAAAGTTAAAAAAACACCTTGACCTGAAAGAACTTTCACTGCTCCACAAGAAAGTACTATTGGATCGTACTAACTATCTCTGAAACATTTTCTAAACCGTAAAGAAAAATCATAAATCGCACTAAAAATCAATTTTACAATTACCTAACCATATGAGCGCGCCCTAAAAACAAAATTTCAATTATTCTCACTAATGGACTAATAAACAAGAAATCTTTTAGCTCTAATTTCAATTTAATAAGCCGATTTCTCAGCCGATTTAACAATCGAAAAACATTAACTCATTAATGTTAATAAAAAAGTAATAAATTTCACCCATTATGGAATTTATCAAACAAGCTGTAATTTGATCTTAATTTGTAATAATTGCTTGTTTACATTCTTTCTTATCAAATAAATTGTTGTATAAATATGGAATAGACACTTTAAATGTACTTCTTTCGTTTTATTTTGTTTAGTTTATTTTATTTGTTGTTCATTCATCGGTACTTCTTCCTTCAGATTTAAATTAGAATTTCTTAAAAGTGAAAATGAATCAATTTCCATCATAGAATTTGGTTTTCCTAATCATGAGATCATTTATTCATGAACTAAAAATATACTCTCCAGGAAAAAGGCGAGGAGTTTATGTTGGTTGGAACTGCATCATGCCCGATTGAATGTTTTGAGAGTGAAATGTGCTCAAATCAACGGAAATATTTGAAAGTTCATAAATGATTGGATTTCTATCTTTGAATTTCTTAAAATAGTGTTGAACTAAACAATTCTTGTATAGGGGTTTATGATTTGTTTTAGGAACGATCTTCGAGTCAGTTTTAGGAACGATCTTCTTTCGATCAACATATAGTTGGACAAAGTCGTATTCCACTGGTAACCCTTCAAAGTTACAAAATTCTCTCTTAGTCTTTTCTTACAACTTATTTAAAATTCTTACATACATTGAAAGAAGTAAAACAACCTGAATTTACCGTTCTACGAATGGAAACTAAGAAGGTACAAAAAAAACACCAGATATCAGACCGGCCAAAAAAGAAGCATATCAGCCAAAGATCATTGAAACGCATGCGTACATGTGTATAATATCACGATCGGTGAGCCCAGCCCATCGGAGAACTTTGTTTACGTTAAAACTAAGTGCGGTATTTGCAATTTCGAGTCGTCGTCGTCTGTTATTCACGTCTCCCATACCTCGATCATATTTTTTTTTGTTGATCTGTAATTCTTTTTATCTTTCCTCTTATTTCTTGGCCTTGACAAACATTCCTTAACAAAAGAATTACAATGCGGCAGTGCCGTACAGCAGTACAAAAAGCCGTTATTCATGTGTGCTCTCCATAATGGCGCGCATATACATTTGAGCCAGCAGCAGCAACAACGAAAAAATCAAGTTGGTACTATAAAAATGAACTCATACCCTCATGCTATGGCTGTATAACCCGACCAGGTAACGAACCGACTCACCTGAGATTTTGTTATTCTTTTTTTTGTGTGTTCATTTCGAGACTCTGGAACGAATAAAAAAATGGGTCAACGTCGTTTACGAACCGTGAGTTGTCTGGTTTTGTGAGAGTGACAAATCAACAAATGACCGGCCACAAAACGGCTCAAACTGTCTTTCTTTACATTTTGTTTTTTCTTTTTTGGAGGGTAATAACTCGACAATCAGGTTTTTTTTTCAAATAGTAGTTCGCGTTTTCGTTCTGGTGTGAGAGATGGTGTTTCACCTGTAAATTACATCTGATCAGCTGGTGAACTGAGGTGCTTATATTATATTGAGAACTAAAGAGAACTAATTGCTGGAGGTGAAGGCATAGATGATTTTTGAATTTGAATTTGTATTTTAAATTTGAAACCGAGCATTAGAGAATTTGCCAAACTGGAAGTACGTTTTGTGGCCGCTCCAGTTAACCGTAACGTATGCAGTTAATCAAAGGTAACAACAACAACAAAAAAAAACACGAACTATAGCTGAGAAATAAATGCCGGTAGTTTAGCTAATTTTTGGTTGAATGGTGTATTTTGTGTATTTGGTTTCGTGAATTAGGAAAACCCCGTTCGTTCTGGTTTGATTGTTTAGTGGTGCAGGTAATGTCCGTTAATATTAACAGGTTAGAATGTTATGTAAGATCATGATGTTCTGTGCGTTTTTGCTTTGTTTAAAGTTTTTTTTTGCGTTTTTTTTTTGTTGGAAGAAGTGGACAATTGAAGGTAAATAATTGGTGAATTTCGACAAGCGTGTTAAGCAATTTTATACAATTGACTTAAGATTTGAATAGTATTTTTGAATGCAGCAATCGACATTCTGCATCCTTTATGATAGGAAGAGTGTCTGCATTGTGCTTTTAAACACAGTCCAAACAAAAGGTGCTTATGAGTCTAATATAAATATGCCCAGTACAAAGCGTACTGTTCCAACTGACTGCACTACGATAATAAGCAGAATTTTATCCTTTCGGTCAGTCAGTCAGGCGGCTTTCAATGATAAAGTCCGGTAGGACCAAATCCAAACTAGTTTGGGAGTTTGCTCTTGATTACCTTGGTTTTCACACCTGCTTTGATCCGGTGTCATCAGAGCTTCAAAGCTCAACCAAACAGTGTTCTGACACTGTATTCATCGGTCCGGAATTGGCTATTGAAGCATGCACTAGTTTGATGAAGAGGGCCCTTCTACGAACGAACTCTGACAAAATACTCCGAACTCGAGAAATTCATAATTGGTCTGGTGAGCTCCAAGCGGTTTCTTCTTGTACAGTCCCGTAACGCAGTCCACGAATTGCTGAAACACAGTAATAAGGATATGCCGACATTGAATGGCTTGATTAAGGAACACTGGGTCCTAAATAAACATTTATGAATGATCGGAAGACGCAATCCGTAAGCTTTGCCTGTAGACGATGAGTCTGTCCTGCGATCACTGTCACTATTCTGTGAAAGCGTGGAGTAGGCTCTCGTTTTTTTGCGAGACCTTGATCGAACAAACAAATCCTTAGGCCGACTGCGTAGTGTGTTGAAGCGGTGAAAGCAATGGAAAATTCCCCAGAGACATTCCGTCGGCCATTGCACTTAAACTTCACATGGTGTACAGAAGCAGCACCGAAAGTCGGACCGACAAAAGTCCTTATCGTGTGGATCTACCATAGGCAATCTGAAGTTACATATTTTAACTACTCTATACCCTACGACCTATGGAGACTTGTTTAAATAATAATTTTAATAGGTATGAATATAGACGAAATCAATATGTATTGATTTACGATAAAAACAGGGTAACTTATATTACTCCCTTCGTTTGATCATAAGACTTGCTAGCTTTTCTCTTGCTTTTAGAATCATTTGTTTGTTCAATTTAATAAATAAAGTGCCTACAAAAGAAGTTAATTTATTTTAATTCTTTGAAAGGAAAATAACTATTATTTTGTTGATTTGAAATTTGTTTTACCTATATTATACCCCATTTTTTCTTTCTTTTATGATTACACATCACCTTGGTTATATATTTATTATATAAGAAAAACATTTGATCACGAAAACCAACCTGAAATGAAAAGAAAAAACGATTAGTTTTATATGAAAATTTATAAATATGTTGTAAATAATACAAAAATAAATATGAAGGAAGTAATTTAGGAAATGATAATGGATTTTTGAGTGCCTCACGCAAGTGCGTTAAACAATTTCAGTTATTTAGAATAATTGAACAAGTTTAAAACTGGAACAATCCATTGGTTCAAAAACATATTAGTGAAAGTTAAATAAAGCTGTAAATCTAAACCAGCTCATTTTTTTAAAACTACATAGAATAATCATGCCATAACAAATTGATAATTAAACAAACCCAGAAATCCCCTCTCAGAAACTCTTAAACTAAACAAATCAGCATCAATTTCCAGTCTCGCAAATCCGATTATCTCTAAGATAAACTCCCCATTCTGTGGTACTTGGATCATAACTTGAAGACGCACTTTTCAGTATCATAAGTGCTTTCTTCGTCTACGTCTTAAATTTTCAATTAATAACCAGACCAGATTCACTAGAAAGACACACACAGATAACTAGAGTAGCTGCAACATAGTAGCTTACATGCGCTTATATATAGGAAGTTAACCGACTATAGATCGACTAAAAAGCTTAATTCACTAACGAGGCTTGAAATTAGCTCAGTAAAAACTAGATTATCGAGTAATTACACCGCAAATCTTTCTTGATCCGATTGTGTGTCTTTAAAAACAAATTCGAGCAGCTTTGATTGGTGCTTTATATGGTTTAAAGATTTGTAAATGTTAATTAAATACCAGTTAGTGGTATAAAAACCTAGTTTACATGCTTCTTAATGAGTCAATCATTCATATTAGTGGTACATCAAGCAAGCACGTTGTTGTAAGGTCATCCTCTGCTTATATTTATTTTTATTTATGTTCATCTCTCTGTCGGTTTACTTTATGCTTGGATTTCGCGACTGATTCAGTCTCTTAATGTAAGATAAATTACCTTTACAGATCCGTGACAAATAATGTTATTACTGTTAACACATTTTCTTTTATCTTTTTCCAGAAAATAAAGCAACGAGAATAAAAAAAATAAAATAAAACAAAGAAAAAGCATGTCTTTCGTAACAGTTGCATTTGCGCGACTTCCAGTCTTATTGTGTCCCAATTGACAAGTAGCCTTGCTAATGGCGGTTAAATTTTATAAACTAAAACAAAAACAAAAGTCGTGCATTATCTACCGTGAACAAAGTAGACCTTTAACTTTCAATTAAATCCAACTTATGTTTATCTATTTGCCGACAGAAAAAAAATAAAATTTTCTGTGCAGTCATCAAGGCGAACGTTTCATTCATTTCACAGTAATAGATGAACGAACTCGATCGTGAATCATATGTATACTATATACGATGGTCGACCGACTGACGGTTTCACTTTCTTTATTATGGACCCACGACTGTTGTAGGATAGAATAGCACCATTTAAACGATATATAGTATATCACTGGAGACAATCTTATTTACTTCCAGATTATAAATCATTTCTTTATCTTGAAAATCCCAAAAAAAAAGCGTAAAATAAATACTTCCTCCTACCTTAACCTACGATCATCACGGCCAAAACTCTCCTCTACTTTCGCTTTCAATCGTACAATGGAGATCTTTGTGTCCCACGTTGATAATTCTTGTCATTCTAGTCATTAGTATGCTAGTTGCGGAGTCCCTTGAACAATGGTAATTGCAAAAATATGCTAATCCTGACCCAATATAGGAAAGACTCTCTTACTAGAGACAGTTCACTATACTTGCTCGATACTGGCAACTATATTAAATAGTGTGGTATAGTGTAATTGGTTTGGCTACTTACTTTTTGGAATTGATTCACGCTTGTTTGTTTACATGTTCGACAATTGAGAGAAATGTGTGTGATATGAATTTTATTATAGAGGGACCAGCGAAAGTGAATGCACTAGTATACACACACCTCTTCTGAAAAGGTGTATTACGAGTTTTTGGAATTTGGGACTTGATATGGTTATTTTGTATGGATGGTGTGCGTTCGATTTTGTCGCTTTTTAGATAGGAATTGTTATGCGTGATTATGTGAGATAAGATTGAATTATTTAAGATGGTAATACGAGATTTTATTGGAATTTTGAAGTGTGTTTTGGATACTAAAATTGATTTTTCCGAATAAAGACTGACTTTTATAGATTTATAGATTTGGTTAGAAGGAAATAATGAACGTACTAGAATATAAATTGGATTTTGAGGATCTGAATTTGAAATTACTTTTATTCTTGATAAAAATTTCAGTCGTTATAAAAGAGTTTAGTATAAAATGTGGACGTTGGTCGAGCAGAGTTTCAAGGAAAGGAAAACTACACAAATTCTTCTTTAAGGCAGTTTTAAGTTGTCGATGGAACCGTTAAACCAACCCCTTTGCTTGCGGATGATAAGCGGTGTCCTTATACGGCGACTACCGATTGATTTGGCAACTTTATTGGAAATGTGTACCCTAGATTAGTAGTGATTTCGACGGGTGCGCCGAATCATGGGATTCATTCGGTGACAAACTATTTTGCCACTGTTGAAGCGTTAATATCCCGAATTGAGTGGATTTCTGGCCATCTTGTAAATCGGTTTACAATGTACGAGTATCCAAGGCGAGGGATGGTGAAAGGGGTCCCACGTTACCCTTGTGGATATACTCGAACCGACTATCGGGAAGACTGTAGGCTCCAATTGGAAACTTCGCGTGTGTCGTTACTTTGAACGGGAGATCGAGTGAGTTTGAAGATCTCGGAATAATGGAGATCGCAGCTTGGTGATCTTCACGTTTTTCTTGATTGTTTTGATCGACAGTGGCTTGTGTAAACTTATCGATTAAGTTTTTACACAGTTGCCAGAGTATCTAACAGGAGAACTTCATTTTGGAGTTTTTGGCGAACATCTGGAGCTAAACATCATTACTATAACATCATGTTGATCAAGCTATTTAGAATATATTGATGAAAAAGTGTATGTTTTAAAAAATAATGCTAAGTATAACTTTTAATCATCATCACTTTTTCATACAGATCTGGGGAAGCCTTAATTTAATCAAATTTATTCCGGTGCGCTTGAATTTATTCGCTCCTCAAAAGAATTTCGAATAAGCAATAATTTGTAATGTTGTTGTCTTGCCAAAATATTCGAATGGCAGTTATTGCCCGCACTTTCTACGCAGGACTTCCTAACGACAGAAGTGTTACGGAAAATTGCGTGAAAGATTAAATTTCGTTAAAAATTCTATGAAAATTATTTCTTTCTTTTTTTTATAGTAGAGACCATATGAATTTTCTTTTATTTTAAAATGCTATTAGACAAACCATTGAAATTTAAGAAATTTAATAAAAAAAAATATTAAACAAAATTTCAAGGTCATTGAAAGTAAAATAAAAGAAAAGTGAACAATATTGTGAATATTGTTATTTTTAGAAAATAAAAATTGTTGTTATTGTTGAACAGAATAAAAAATAGATGTTTTTTATATCATCATCCATTTCATCGCGTAAATCTAATAATATATTTCAAGTTATAATAAATTGTTTCTTTTTCGAAGATAGAAGGCCATACCGAAAATTAATTTTGAATACTTTTCTAAATTTATAATTATATTATTTCTCGAAATAGTTTTCCTCCACCAATAACACATTCTTTACACATTTCAATCTTATTGCATAATCGATTATCACATTATATTTTTTTTTGGCAAATAATTAATTATTTGAAGAAATTTTCTTTCGAGTGAAACAAAATAAAAAAGCATGTAAAATTAGCGCTAAGAAAAATAAAAAAAAAGAATTTATTAAGATCGAAATGCGCATGCGCGACTAGATCAAAAAAAAATTGGCCACAAAACTTCTCTCAATTTGTGTGATGGGCTGCTTGCGCACACTCTCACACTCACCATTTTTGGACGCATGTAATTTGACGCTGTGCTGCGTGTCGTCTCAACAATTCAGCTTCCACAGCAGAATCCCAATTTTCCCCAAATGATAATGTGCTGAGCTGAGAAAATGGTATGGCAACTTTGTATGTGCCAGAGCATCTCTCTTAGCATGGATCATGTATGTGGATCGAGTTGTGGATTCTGTCATTGATGATCAAGTGTGAAGGTAAAGAAAAATTAAGAAATAGAAGAACTAACAAAAAAAAACGCGGAGAACTTATAAAACATATGTAGAATGCTGAAAAGTGGCGTAACGGAGGGTGGGGGTGCCGCGATTAATAGAGCACACGATAAAAAAAGTAGAATTAAACCCAGGATCTAGTAAAAAGGATAGAAGAGAGGGTGACAGTATTGTGCCGCGCGCGAAGAATGATGATCGGGCTGCGCGCCCGCGTAAAGCGTTGACGCCATGCGTAAGATCTTATTTTAGGTTCGTGTCCTCAATTAGATGATGTTGCCTCTCGCACCCTACCTACCATCGATGCTGCTCGCTATTGCTGGCATGGGAATATGCGGCTTCTTTTGTTTATTTTTCTCTTGTAGTTTACTTTCATTTCGAAGATAATGTGGAATGTAAGAAACGCTGGATGAAAACTGATGATTTTTCTTCTTTTCGTTTTAATTTTTTTATATATCAACGCAAATGTGTGGGTTTTTGGTTGAAAAATATAAACGAACCGCATTACTATCACCAATACTTCTTTCTCTTTCTTTTTTGGGCGGAGGAGTTGATTTATTTTTGCCAAAAAAAAATTTTTTTTGATCCATAAAAAATCTTTTTAATTTGTTAAATTTGTAGTTCTTTTTTTTGCTATTCTCTTTTTTTTTTGTAAGCAATTTTTTTTTATTAAAACTACTACAACACACTTTGGTACAAATGTGATTATGCAAATTTTTTGTTGGAATTTGTGATTTTTGTATTTTTTTTATATGGAAATATATAATTAATAGAGCAAGTTATAGGAGATACGAGGTTCGTATATTTTTATAGCGATTTTATCTTATGAATAAAAAGGTGCTTATTATGTAATATTGCAAAAACATTTTTGACGGACATTTTTTAAATGGATGAAGATTTGTACTGAATTATTTTAAGAAATGGGGAGATGTATAAAAAAGATATGGATTTAATTGAGCAAGAATAAAATTGAAAGTTAAAATTTAGTAGAGGAAAAATTGGACCAAACGAGAATCTACGTCATTGTTTTATTGTTTTGAAGTTAAATTTAATTTTTCTGCACTTGTAAAGAGCCTTAAAAATGTTCTTTCTACAAGAATAATTTAAGTACGGAAGCAACTCATATGGTGAGCACCTCGGCCAATTTAGGCCTATTGAACACATGCACCAGTAACGGAAAAGACTGTAGGCCCTCCGGACCAAGGCAAAAAGATCTTTAATGGAAGAAGACCAAACCTGAGGTGCGCTCAGAAGCTCTCTCTGATAATAATCGGTCTTCTTCTATGCCAGATCAAAGCAGGATATTCACAGAGAACATGGCTGGAAGTCTTGTCGTCTTCCATGCACAGTCAGCATTCTGCCTCTGGAGAGTTCTAGGCTGTTGAGGTGGTACCACAGCCCCAGATGGCCAGTGAAATAACCCACCAGCAGTCAGGTATATCGTGTTTAGACTAATAACGCTCCTTAAGGCAAGACTAAGACCTGGAACCGATTCCCAATAACTCAGCTCTCTATCAGGGACTTGGAGATAGACCATGAGATGCTACAGAAAGGTTCAGGGCCCTGAATCAGCACTCAGACCCCTTCCTCGCGAGCTTGTCCACAGCCTCTTTGCCCTCGATGCCTCAGCATGCGTGGATCCAGCAAAAAGCAGAGTTAGACGCCATTTTTCTGGCCAAGCTCTGGAGTACGTGAAAGTAGCCCGCAACACTTTTGGAGGAAAATTTCCACGATGCCTTGATGGCAGGTTTACTGTCCGAAAAAATGCTAGGAAAAAAGATTGGATATCCATATACTCTATACCAAATGGACTATAGAAACGCATATAATCTGTTTTATAAAGAACAGCGGTGAAACAACATTAAAAAAATGAGTTTCCCGAAAATTTTAATAAAACTGTGTAAAATGACCACGTATGATTTTAGAACACAAGTAAAAATGGAAGACAATTGCTCTGAGCATAATATAGACGTTAGTCCTCAAACATGTAAATCTATATGACCACTGGTTTCCACTACTATTTGCATCTGAAAGTGTTGAGCCAAGGTAGGTGGCTGTCAAATTACTGACACACTTCAAGTCTTGTTGATAGTCTCTCAATGCATGCTTTGTTAAATTACATTGAAAAAATACCAACTAAAATTTCCACGATTTTAATCACCATTATTCTAATATTGCTCGTTCATGGTAAAACTTATTCCCAGATTGAGTATTACACGTATTATGGTCAAATGACAGCGCTTGAGTATTCTTTTCACTTTCATTCAATGTTTTTATTGTAGTTTTCTCCCACGTTTTGATTAGGGTATAAACTTGAAAGAATACGACATTGATAGGCACAGAAGGGTCTTATTAAAGAAAAGAGCTACTGAAGGTAAATGGAGGTTTATATTAATTCAATCGCACCGTTTTACTGAAATTGACGCATTCAGTTACAATTTTTACTCAATTTCTGAATCTACACCCCAATGTCTAATTTGCAAAATGATTTTCTATTTATAGTAGAAGATCCTTTAAAAAAGATAAAGAAATGAGTATTAATTAAATTTACCAGCACATAACCGCAATTCTCACTGCTTATTTCCCACTCAAAAATTACATCATACATAATCTTTTAAATACTTGCATAAGCTAAGATTTTAATAATAGCGTTAAGGAGAAAGTTTTAGAGCACAAACTCGGCCAAACATTTCCAGTAAGGCATGCACTACTCAACAAAACAAACGCTAACCTTAATAAAAAAAATTCTTTAAACATCTGAATTTTTTCATGTGCATCTTCTATTATATGAAATAATTCCTTCAAACCTTAAATTTTATCTGAAAGAAATTTCATGTTATGAAAATACCCCGACGAAAATTACTACTTTAGAAGCCACTTTCTGGACTGTTGACCTGATTAAAAAACAACCTATAGTCTACTGTTCCACATGAAAAACTTCGTTTGTTCATGCCCCAAAAAAAATATAATATTTCACATTCAATGTTAATATTCGTTACCGACATTATCGCTTCTTCTTCTATGGTGGATATAAATCGTCAATAATATATCACTCTATTTACAATTTAACCAAATGAGCGAAAACATATCAAATACTACTTTCAAATAAAATCCGATGTAATTATAGTAGTAAAAATAAAAAAAAAATCCAATTAGTTCTCCCCCTTGAATTCATGCCATTATCCAAACAATTGACAATTTGAGGAGTTTCAGGAGTTCGTCAGCCATGACCAAAAAAAAAAGATTGTACGCAGCTTGCGAATTCCTACCACCTCCCCCAGGTGGTTTTGAATAAAATCAATAACACACCGTCTGACGGCATGAAATGTATCGCTGTATCGAAAAGCAGCACCCAAACAATACACCAGGCAACTCTGCTCTACTCAATCGGATTTAGAGTGTGGAATAGGAATTGTCTGGGTTTCTAGTTGAACGTTAAGAATAGCAAACCAAAAAAAATATATCATTGTTCATTGCATGGTTTCACCCTTGAATTTGTAGAAATGAGGGTCACCCTTTTTGCCGTGTAAAATACTGCAAAAAAAAATTATAGAAGTTTTGCTGAATACTTTGATGCACACACACCCTACTCTACCTGCCCTTGGTCCTTTGGTTGCTCAACCACAATAGGGAAGTTTGCTTATCACATGCAGCCCGAGAGTAGACATCATAAATCGAACCACCCTTTTAAGAATTGAATTACCCCATTCAAGAGTCTGGAAAGAAGAGGATTTAAAACACTTCCTAAAGAGTGCACTTTTATATATATAACGAAGCACTTCCGGATTATTAAAGGGATGAACCCCATTAGCTTCGTTTTTTTTTAATATAGATCCTCCCGCGTAAAAGACATCGATGGGTGGTGAATCAAGATAATTCCCTGATGACATAAAAGAAATCGAAATTTAATTTGTATTCGTTAAATTGTATTTTTGCCAAACTCTTCTATCATTTATCATCAAAATCGAGGCGAAAGTTCAATTTATTATTTGCTGTTGATTAATTGATGCACGTGCAACCAAAACCCGCTGCAATTTTGTGCATATGTTATTTCGGGCAATAAAAAACCTCTCTGGCAAGGCAAGGAGGAGTCATATGTGCAAAAATAGAAGAAAAATGCTTCTTCAATAAAATCAGATTGGACGAAAATAAATTTTGAGCGTGATGCAATGATCTTCAAATATTTAAGCTTCCGCTCTTTATACGAATGTAAATAAACATCTGTTTTTATTTTTGGAAACTGCATATGGCTTTAACATGAAAAAGATGAAAGGTGAAATACTTTACGGATGAAGTGATATTGCCAGATTTAAGTGGGTTTTGTTGAGGATTTGTTGTGATTTGAGAGAGAGAGCATTTTTTGATAAGATTGATTAATTTTTTTCTTGTACTATTCTAAAAGGCTCATAGATGTAACTTTTGTTCAACAACAACAAAATATGTTAATTTAAAACCGTTTATCGACTTTAAATGGTTCATCTACTAACTAGTTAAGCCATTGAATAAGATCGTTACACTTAGTTGATAGTTGTCTAAGGAGTTTCAATTCTTCGACACGATCTTCAATGTTAGATTTTTGTGGTCATTTTTTAACAGCCCTTATTTTACCTTGAGTCCAGTAGCTTTGTAAGGTACAAGTACGACATTCTTTATTCCCTATTAAAAGTACGATCATGACACGAGAAACTCAACAGTCGTCCTCGGTAGCCCGAGGTTAAGGCGCCGACTACCATCCTAGAGGTCTGTGGTTCGAATCCACCGAATAGTTTCATAGCTTGATTTTGTACCTTGTCCAAACCTCTATAAGGCGTTATTTTTTTATTAATAAGGAAAATATCAAAAAGCGGCCCATATCCTTCTTTATATCATTTTAAGAGCTACACAGTACTTTCTTTTTACAATGATTCTTGATTATTCTAGCATGGCTAACGACATCTATCATTGCGAGTTGACTTTTATGTTTTCTGAAATATTTTAAATATGTTGTGGCAACTCTATTTGTAGTGCTTCCATCGATTTCTAACCTAAAATAGATGCAAATTTAAAAATAGGTTATTAAATTATAGCAAAAAAAAAATATGATATAGAAATGCTTTTTTATCTACGAAAATCTTCTCCCGCAAATAAACCCAGTCAAAGATAATTGCTCCCTATCATAACAATTGAGGAATTTGAATTTTTATCAAGACTGAATAACAACACAACAATTGTTGCGTGAATTGAGATTGAAATGCAAAGAAAATACGAAAATAATCGTTCGCTTTTTTGAAGATAAAAAAAAGTAAACAAATATTCAAATGTGTAATTAGTCTTACTTGCATAATTTTTTTTTTCCTGATTAAAATTTGGCTAAAGTTAGCATTCGGTAATGACATTTCCTGTCACCTCCTTCTCTCTCCCTCTGAGCAAGATTTTCGTCCATTGCTAAAGAAATACATTTCATAACGAAGAATGTCTAAATTGCATAACTTGGCAGCCAAATTCAAGATTCAAGACATAGACGACGACGATGAATTTCACCCAACTTAACCAACCACCAATGAAAGAAACAAACAAACGAACAAAGTTGTAGCAATGATCGCACAAACAGAGTCGCACCACCACGACCAAGTGGCACAGCAAATCAGCAGAACTTAAACCGTTCACAAGTTGTTGGCGGACCACTTTTAAAATAGAAAACCTCGCACATTAATTTAAGAAAATCAGAAAATATACTTCTTGGTCGATCTTCAAGAAAATTCCTCAACACCCCCCTCGAAAACCGCTGAGCATTTTCCGCGCTTCGTTTTCTTATTATTTTGTCTTGTGGTTGACAAAAATGCCGATCTTCATTCGGGAAAGCGCATTGGTGATGTGCAATCTGTGATGAGTCCACCAACAAAAATCCTCGTTCTTTTTCAAAATGGGTGCTTGAAATTCGAAATTTTTCTTGGTGACTCTCGACTGGATCACTGATCCGCTCTGAATCAGCATTATGGGAATTTTGTGATGGTGACTTTAAAGTTGAATCTCGATCACACTAATGAGTGCAAGATCTGAGAGGTGTCTGTACTCTGATTGCAATTCCCCGATCTTGTGTGATGTACCTCTGCTCTATCGACTGCAGGTAGTATGCTAATGCTGGGACTGCAGCAGCAGCAAAGAGAAAGACTCATTCATGGTGAACCTATTTTCAGAGTTTCTATAGTATGTGGGTGGGTGGCCGATCTGCATACTTTCGAATCTATTCCGGTTTTCTAACCCAGGCCACGGTGAACACAGTGTGAAGAGATTTTTTGATTTATGAATGACTTTCGTATGGAACGAATTTATGATTTTGAACGAGTTTCTGCTAATTAATAAACTAACACTAGATGTAAATCATTTTGTTGTCCTAAAATTCGAAAAGGAATGCCACTATGATGATATTTTATAATATAACTAAAAATTACTTCGGTTGTAGTATCGCCTCTCACAAAACTAGGCCACTCATGACCTTCTAATATTACAGCTTTGACAATAACCTTCCAAACAAATTTTTCAAAATAAAAAGATAAAAAAAAATACTATGCAGAACCACATTTTAAATTCAGGTGTTTTAAAAATTATTTTTAATTACTGGTCGACCCTGAGACGGACAGAACTCTCGTGTTCGGGTAATTTGGAGTCTATATAGTTTGTGGAGTGTAAAAAGAAAAAAATACACTTTTAATAAGCGGAAACTCAAACAAAAATAAAATATAAAGAAGACATTTTTTGGCGCTTATAAAACTTGTAATTTTGGAATTTGAAAAAACACCTGCGGTGGAGTAGCAGCAGATTATTTGGAGATCTGAAATGTGTGCCTCTAGAATGATTTTGAATAGAGGATTTTATACATTTTACATACTGTTAACCTTAAAGCTGTCAAAATGTCAGACTAGTTTCTTTCATATGAAGACGAGGTGTTAAAATTAGAATATTTTATTTTAATGTTTTTGTTTATGTTTGTTAAAATATTTAAGTGGATATTTTATGGGGGACATGAAATGGATGGAAATTATGTTTAAAAATAATCAATTGAGATCATTTTTATGGAAATTACTTTTCTTGAAGACGGTAAGAATTGGCACAAATTTGTACAAATTCTGAAGCAGTGTGTGAGCAGCCTAAAATCGAAAATGTTTACCAAATACATAAGCCCAGTAGTAGGCTCGGTTTGAAGGCAGGAATAGAGAACAGGATAGGTTAATATGAGTCTGGAGGGTGCTAAATGAGCCGGAGGTGGGCCTTGCGTTTGAATTACTGGATGTTGTAAGAATTCACACCATAGAAGAAAAATTGGTGCAAGTTTCTCACTGTAACAAAAATCAAAACAAAAAAATTTTGTAACGAAGCTTCGATTTCGCATAAAAGTCACAATAAAAAGCACAATTTCGTTACGAAATTTTTGTTTGGTGTCGATTTCGAAAAGAAAAATGCGTTAGCTTGGTCAAATAGCTTCAGCATAATTCTGTGCAATCTTATAAACCATACAATATGAGTGATAAAAAAGCCTTAATCCATTCGAGGTGAGAATTTTTTTTGATATCCTCTGCATCTATGCCATCGTATGTTAGTTATCTTTTAGGGAAAGAAGTAGATTAAACACCCGACGTCGTCTAGGTTACAACTATAGTAGCTGAACCAAGGACATCTTAATGACACCAAATGAAGGTCCTAATGTCCTATTCAGAAAGAACAATTGAAATTGCCGATGATATCGTGCCGTATAAAAACGTAGTCGGCGTTCACCAGGGCTTGAATACATTCTTTTGAACTAGTTTCGAAGATGTGTTGCCTTTATGTTCCGCATATGAGAACGAAGGCGAGTGAAAAATTCCGAGTCTTCTATTGGCTTTTTATCAGTTGGGGTTGGGATAGAAACCGAATTGAGAAGTCTCAGATTTGACCGTATACGATCTGGGCTAGTGAGCATTGTAACTCGGTCTTAACTGCCGTGCGGATGCCCAACATGACGAAGAGCAAGTCTTCACAGTGTTGTCCCTTGCCATTAAGACTGCTTTCACTATTCCGTTTGCCTGAGATGGTGGTATCGATCCCACTATGTCCTCATGTATATGGTAGGAAACGAAAAGGCTACAAATGGAATACCGAATACCAAGGTGAAATAGGCTTTGTTCGGAATCAAACGCCAACCTGCGTAAGGCAGTGGGTATATCAGGCCTAGGAATGCTTGTATTAGTTTCACACCAGACCTGATGAGTAGTAAAAGGTACTGATGTGAGTACTAGTTTGGCCAGTGAGCCATTACTGAAATTCTCTTAGAGCTATTTCAACTCGGTGTCACATTGTTGAGCCTCAGCTATTGTAGGCAGGTCGAAGGTCACTGAGTCAACGTTGTCGGTCGTCAGTGAGCGCGACAAGTAGTCTGCGAAGCCGTTTTGTTTACCCGACAAATGTCTGTAGTAAACTGTGAAATTAGACCTAAATGTTTGGTATGTCTAGGGAATGGTTCGGTCTTTGTGTGAAGGACACGATCCGATGCTTTCTTATCAGTATGGACCACACCCTTCCACAAAATATCGGAAGTGTTTGATCGCTACACAGATGACGAGGAGTTTGCGGTCAAATGCAGAGTACTTCCGTTATTGTTACTCCTATGCCTGATAATATATTTGTTCTTACATAAAATTTGTAAAAAAATTATCGATTTCTACTTCAAAAATAAAATTCTAATTTTAATAAGAAAAACTAAAATGTAAATGATTCTATTTATAATGTTTCATCTTTTTTACTTTTTTGCTAGAATAAAGAAAGGAAGGAACTAAAGTGTGTGCCAACTAAATACTGGCCCACAACTCCCCATTTCTCATTTCATCAAAGAAAATTTGGCCCATTTGTTATATCTATCTGGATGCATATGGTTTTATGTTTATGTCCAACATAGTCTGAACTAAAATTGTCATGAGACAACCATCCACTATTTGCTACATCATCTGCATCCATGCATTTCCCACTAATCGAATTCTGCAGCAGACTCACGAAAGTGTAATTAAAAGTAAAAAAAAGAATCTTTCGAGGTTCTTAGAGACAAATTCTAGATTCTAAAGTAAGAATAAAAAAAAAATCATTTTATTTTTTTTCCCACAGAAAGAAGATCCACAACACACCATCATGAAAAGCGCTTCATTTTTATGTTCGCCCACTACTGACTGATTCAGATTTTTCACACAACGTGTGCGGAGACTATTCTCTTTCTCTCAGCACATTTTCAAAATGAACAAAAAAAATACAAGAAGAAATAGAAAAAAGAATTCATTTCCTCTCTCTGTGAAAAATGTTTTATTTTTACGCGTGGTAAAAATAAAACTTCACCACGGCACAAGATTCAAAAAGTAAGAAAAGAAATAAAATAAAAAAGAACGATGAAAATTGGATCAAATTTCATTTTTTCGCTGGCAAAAAAAAACTAAATGTTTTTTTTTGTAGAACGGCTGAAGAGATTAAGATTTTCGCTAGTTGGTGTTCTCTAGATAAAAGATAAAATGTTGATGATTAATTGAAAACGTTTTAGAGATAAGCTCTATGCCTGTCTGCACCCCGGAACGAATTGTTTGATGTAATTGAATTTTTTTTTCAACAGCGAGCGATTTGTCATGAGCGAAATATTTTTCGATTTTGTTAGAAAAGTGTTGCAGAATAGAGATTAATGGGTTGATCTGGATTGTGAAAATGGGGATTTGTTATGTCAGAGGTAGAGTGATACTTGGATTTGATTTTTTTTGGGGTAAATTTACAATAACAGTATTGGTAGCTTAGTCTGTCTTTTAGCGATAACTAACAATACAGGGTGCATGATGCGGATCAGAACACTACGTTGTAAAAACAAAATTCACAATAAGGGTTTTAGCACGATATTCTAGGGCCCAAAGACAAGCAAAGTATCACACCCAAAATACAATGAGCGGAGCCTTAGAAAGAGAAGAACCACCCCAACAACAATGAGCAATAATGAAAAATAGGAGAAGCTCAGAAACGGAATCAAGAATGTAGCAGGAGAATTTCTGGTGTGGGAGTCCAGACGCACTAGAAACGAGTGGTTTTATGAAAGAAGCAAAAAAAGTATAAAAGAGAGAAAAATCAGTGAGCCTACCTTGCCGGACCCAAGAGAGCAAAGTATGAGCTTTTTAAGCTGAAAGTACAAGCTGCTCTGATGAAACAGAAAAGCAATAAATCGCCAGGCATAGATGGTATTAAGGTGGAGCTAGTGAAGAACGAACGGCAAAAACAGCTAGAACAACTGCACGAGCTTATGCGAGATTTGGGAAGGAGAGACCGTACCAGACAAGTGGAAAAAAAACTATCATAACAAGGGAGACAAATTATCCTGCAAAAATTACACAGGAATCGCGCTACTCCCTGTTGGATACAAGATTTTTACACCTAAAGGATAGATTATAACCATTCGCAGAAAGTTTCCTAGGCAAAAATCACGCAGGCTTCAGGAACGATCGCTTGACAACCGACCAGCTGCTTACTCTGAAACAAATCCTTGAAAATAACTGTGAGAAGAACGTAAATGTATCCCAAATCTTTGTGGACTATAAGTAAGCTTACGACTCTATGCACAGTTGAAAACTCATAGAAATTCTAATGGATTTAAGAATACCCTCAAAGCTGACAAGATTGACAATATGCCTAAATACCTAGTTTTATCAATGCTTCTACTATTTTGCTCCATCACACCGAGTTGTAAGCATTTTTGACGTCGAGTATTATCAATGCGCAGTCATGATTTTTCTCTATGGCGCATTTTTCCATGGCCACCTCCATGTTGGCTGCGTTAATCGTTGACCTTGCCTTTCTAAAGCCGAATTGCTTCTCCGACAGGCCTCCGTCTCGTACAACATTGTCTACCTAGTATTATTCGTGTAACTATATTTATTTCGTCCTACATTTCTTCAAGCTCTTTTTTCGATCTAATGTGGCTTTCTTTTTAGTTAATCCTTCTAGGCTAGGTCTCTTATTTTTATCTTTTTCCATATATTTTTTCTATATTTTGGGAAATATATACCCTTTTCTGGCTTTATTCATAGGAACAAGACGTAATTTTTTTATAGAACGAGATAGTTGAAAATATATTAACCCCCATCAAACAGAGCCCTCCTATTCTGCTTGTGAGTTCGAGCGAAAGAGGCATAGGCAAAAGCTTTGCTGGTAATAAAATGAATAAAAAAGACAATATATTTGAAAGCTTTTATGACGTAAGCAGATTTTCCATAAACTTTGTAAGCTCATGAATTTATCCCCGTGTTCTTTTAATGAACTGGGTTTTGAGAGCTTTTGAGGAGCTTTTGAGTTCCCATACAAAATCGAAGAACCAGAAGACCCAGATAAAACCTGGGTTTTCGATTTTGTATGGGAACTCAAAAGCTCTCAAAACCCAGTTCATTAAAAGAACACGGGGTATGTAAAGTTTGTTGAGCTTTTTTTGAATTCGTATGGATTAAGATAAAAAAAATACATTACAATTTTCCATTGAATATAAATTTTATTATTAAGCTAATGTAGATTAAAATTGAATTTAAGGTACTACTACCGGAAAAACGACCAAAAATAAGCACTTTTTTAATAATTTTTTTCTCAGCCGCTATGTTAGATATTATAAAGAAAATTTTTTTTATAACATTATTAGTCCTTCAAGGTTATAAAAAAAATGTTTTAGTTTATTTCTATTTTTTGCCAATAAGGTAGGGGGCGCTGAAGTCAAGAGCTCAAAAAAGAGATAGTCCGATGAGTGAGAGATAATCTCAGAATTGAGAAGTTTGCAACAAAAAATTCGAACGGGATTTTATAAAGGAAAGTTTCTTACCTTGTAATTTACCACAATTAGTTAAAAATTAAAAACAAAAAAAAAATGGTGAAAGTTTGAAAAAAAGTTTGACAAAATTGCATTTTTTTCACCCTTTTTCACTTCCCAAATTTTTTTTTCTTAATTTTTTTTCTAAAATGTGGTAAATTACAAAAGGGTATACCTTAACAAACAAAACGCACCCAAGTTTATTAAAATCGGTTCAGTAGATCCTGAGATTAACTCTCACTTAGTTGAAAAAATGTTATTTCAAGAAAAACGCGTTTTAAATTGGTTCAGTAGATCCTGAGATTAATTTTCACTCAGCTGAAAAAATGCAATTTCAAGAAAAACGTGTTTAATGTTTTGGTTCGCTTTATCCCTACTAATATTATAAACTCTGTCTGTTTGTCTGTTACGCTTTCGCGCCTAAACCGCTTAACCGATTTTGATTAAACTTGGTACAGAGATAGATTAGACCTTGGAGAAGGACATAGGCTACTTTTTCTCCCGAAACAAAGGCTTTAAGGGGTTGAAATAGGGTATGAAAGTTTGTATGGGAGTCCGTCATTATTGAGTAGAAAATTATTAATGCCACCCACCATTTGAAATCGATTAACTTCAAATTTTGCACACATGCGTAGTTTTCTTGACAATGTAATGTGACCATTTTGTACAAAAATAAAGATGGCGGTTTCAAGATGGCGGCCGATTTTTGTATTTGTCTTCCTCGACCAACAACATGGGTATCAAATGAAAGGGTATGACAGGTAGAATACAATTAGCGGTGTAGCTTCATTCCAAATTCAAAATGGCGGCCAACACAAAATGGCGGAATACATAAAATAGACTAAAAAATAGAAAATTTAACCGATCGACTTCAAATTTTGCACATACCCATAGTTCGCCTGACAGTGCAATCTGACCGTTTAGTAAAAAATCAAGATGGCGGTTACAAAATGGAGGCCGATTTTTGCAATTGTTTTCAGCGACCCACCCACATGGGTATAAAATGGAAGTGCATGACAGGTAGAATACAATTAGTTGTGTGGCGTCATTCCAAATTCAAAATGGCGGATAACCTTTTTCTTCACAACCCTCTCAGTATGGGTATCAAATGAAAGGGTGTGACGAATATAATTCAGTAATCTATATAACGTCATTTTAAATCTAATATTGCGGACACCACAAAATGGCGGGAGATATATCTTATATTAATAAAAGAAAGTTCTGTATGTGTGCGCTATAGCTGGCGCACCAGTCATGGCAGAGCTTCGCAATTTTGCACGTATGTCCGTGGGGGTCTTCCATGATGCACCTCGAAGCCCGATTTTCAAAATTCAAAATGGCCGCCGAAAAATGACCGAAATTCCGGATTTCCGGTCAGCTGTATGTGAGTTGTTCAAGAGTTGGGAAATCTGAAAATTTTCACATCTTCACATCTTAGCTCCAAATGGAAGAACATCTTAGCTCCAAATGGAAGGCAATGAGTTTTCCGTTTGCTCTGGTTGTTTGAGTGAAAACGCTGCGCTTTCAAACAACTAGAGAGAATGGGACACACGTTGTCTTCTTTTCTGGTTTTTACACTACGAAGGCGGTCGACTATAAAATGCTATAACTTTTATGCTATTACGAATTTCTTTATAAAAATGAACTAAGCTATTCTTCATAGTATAAGAAATCGAAAAATGAAAAAAAATCGGTTTTTTGAAAATTTTCCCGGTAGTAGTACCCTACAGTGGTGTAACTTTTTTTCTATTACGAATTTCCTTATAAAAATGATGTAGGTTATTCTTCATAGTATAAGGAATCGTAAAATGAAAAGAAAAAAAAATCGATTCTTTGAAAATTTTTCCCGGTAGTAGTACCCTACAGTGCTGTAACTGTTTTTCTATTACGAATTTCTTTATAAAAATTAAGTAGGTTATTCTTCATAGTATAAGGAATCGTAAAATGAAAAGAAAAAAAAATCGATTTTTTGAAAAATTTTCCCGGTAGTAGTACCTTAAAGACAGAAAATAGATAGTAAAATTATCAAAGATTTATAAAAGCGTAACAATATATTCCAGAATTTATAGATATAAGTTTTTCCGATAATAAATTCCGCTAAGATTCCTACTACTACGAGTACTTTTTAAAATGAGCAATATAACAACATGAAAAAATTTCTCAAATTCCTTATCAATGTACAAAACAAATTAAATTTCATATCTGTGTACAATTGAAACATGAAGTAATTATCGATTAAACAATTTTCAAGTGTCGATATTAAAAACCAAGTGGTGATGTACTCAACTATTGATTTTTTTATAGTATCAAGATGACTACAAATTAAAGTCAATTAAAGTCCTTATCAATGATTATTAATGACAACGGTGCGAGATTGATTAGAATTCATAGTTAAAGATTAAATTTTGATTTCTTTCAAAAAAATATCAACGTCAGATAAAAATATTCTGTACATATACTAAGAAACACGACAGGTGATACAAGTCACAAGCAATTAAAACTTGGTTAAATATCGAACAAGAATATGACCACGAAATATTTGCAGTGTTTTCATGCATGAATGTAAATGCATTTCAACTAGATCTAGTTCAGACTAAATTTAAATTTGTATGAAACAAATTTTAGAATAATTTCACTTCTTCTGACCAGAGGTTTAATTAAAATCCAATCCCTCCACTATCAGATGAATTTTATGTTTTTTTTGTTCTAATATTTTTGTGTGTAAATCTGGGTGGTATTTAGCCAGCTGAAAATGTATGTCTAGGCTGATTCATGAAATAAATATGGGATGAATATTCTGCGATAATATATTTTCACACAAAAATACCATCACCATCGTCTGTCCTCCAACAAAAACGTCAGCTACACACAGATTATTCTCTTAAAGATCTCAAACCACTTTGAAATGGATCTTTTTTGTTTTATAGAAGACAGCCAAAAAATATGTTTACACTTGGAGGAGATCTAAATATATATATTTTTTCTTCAATATGTGAACACATTCAGGGACTTTTTTTGTATAATACATTGAGAAAAGGTTTATGCAAATTCTTTTTATTTTTAACACTATGAAAACCACTTAAAAATATATTTTTAAACAGGAAATTCAAAGGGCGCACATTTTTTATTTTGTTATAAAATCCCAAAATAAACATCCTTTTTGTTGTCCAATTAATAATTTTTTTTTGTTAATTCTTTGCAGCAGGAATGAAAATTATATAAACATTGTGGAGGCGTCTTGACATTCACCTGGATGTCGTTTAAATAAAAATTGTGAAAAATAAAATGAAAATTTTGTCGGGCTTTGTTTTTTTGCAGGTAGAAGAGAGATTCTTTTCACTGTTGTGAGGACATGCAGTGAATGATATTGTATAGAAGCATTCGAGGTTAAAATTTTAAGAATTTTATAAAAAAATATTTCGGTATAGACTAAATGAATGTCTTTGATGTCTTGATGAATATTTCTTTTAACTATGAGAATTATTATTCTTCTTTCAAAAATATATCATCCTTTTTTCTAATCAGATTAAGGAAGAAAAATTAAATTTCCAGATTTTTTTTCTATTTAAAAAAATCCTTTTGTGGGTGGATCCATCAGTAATCGTGGGTCCACACGATAGACTCTTTGTCGTACAGACTTCTATAGAATTTTGTATGTAAACTTCTAAGTTCCTGAAAAATCCCGCGAGATATTCTGTCGACATTTCCGCACAGATATTCGGGAGGACGCTGCATTCAAACTTAATAGTCTGAAGTCGAGCGAACAGAAGTCCTTACCGTGAGGATCCACTATTACTGAAAAAATGTCTTTAAAAATTATCGAAAAATGGAGACCTTGCAAAGATGTCCTTTCTATATCTTACCACTTTTTCATGGTCTAAAAAAATTCAAAAAAAATTTGTGAATATTTTTCTTTTATATCAATTCCTTAAATACAATGAAGAAGGCTTGTATCTGTCTATTTTTGGGCTGTTGTGTAAAGGGTTTTCCCACTTTACGGATTAAAAGGGCGAAGAGTTTCCATGTCGATATGAACCAGTCACGAAAGGATGTAAAGTATTGCAGTAAATCATAACAACGGCTTCTGTTTTTTTCTGTCAAGGATATTGGAAACGTAAGGACAGAATGTTGACAGAATGATATAGTGAAAACATTCACTCAACAGATGTTGGTGGATTTTTTCAAGGATAGAAAATAAAATAAGATTTATTTTATTGAGAAATTACTCCTATTTATTGTCATGCCTTTGGAAATTTATTTTTTCATGTGGAGTTAAACAATTTTCATGATAATCGAAATGTTATCAATGAAAAAAAAATAGTTTTTCTTTTTAAAGTTAATATATTTAACAATTGATATTCTATTTAATAACGATCTAGAGGCTGTTTAATTTTGGCGATCAAAATGTTTTGTCATTAGTAACTAAAATGTGTTCCAAATTTTATACAGTTTGGCCCAATAGTTTCTGAGATATGAACTTTGGTCCAAATAAAAGCTTGGTTTATAGCTCATATGCCCTTTGACAGGTTGGTCTCTAAAAACAAATCGATGTGAAAAGCGGTATAACTCCAGTAAACTTATTTAGACTAACAATAGAGCTCATGGTTTCTAGATTCGGCCCATACGATCCACCACGAGTGGGACTCGTTTAAATTACCATTGTAGTTTCTAAGCTACTGTTACACATTTTTAATGGTGCAAATTGATAATAGAAGTTTGAGATTGATCAGGCCATTATAGTTAAATTTATATAATAATATAAGGTTTCTGAAAGATAATTTCGACAACAAATTTGGTTTTTTATTTTAGACAGACCAACAAAGATACCTAATTCCGCCGCTTTAAGCCAAACCCGACGGTTGTGGCGCAGCCGGCTGCTAAAAAATGAACTCAAACAACATCCAAGAGCTCAAACGCTATGCTCACTGCCTCCCCATCATGCATCGTCCAGACTACCCTTAACTTATCATATCCTTTTCCTATCCTCGAGCTAAGCTTACTACTAGACATTGCACCATGACGTGAACGACATGACGGACTGGGAGTATAAAGGGAGACATCTGAGCTTAGAATCTTTCACATAAAAAAAATCATGTTATTGACTTGAATATAGTCCTTTTAAATTGCCTTTTCTCCACTGCATGACCTAACTACAAATCTTTTAGTATATCTATAACAAAGTATACGATAACCTGAAAAAGTAAGGCTACCCGAAAAAAAGTATACACTCAATTTACACAGAGTGACATTGATCACTTGAGGGGACTTGAGACTCTCATTCCGCATGGAAACAGCGATTTTGAGATTCCCATCTTTTATGGTGGGGCCTCTATCAAAAAGCTGTAAGAGAAGATATTATAAAAATATGCCTACTATCTACTATAAGGTAGCTAGACCAAAATTCTTTCTGTTACTCTGGAATCTTTTCCCTTCAAGTTGGTACAATCGTACCACAGACATGTGTGATCACAACTGCTATACATATTGATTAATAAAATCGCGTTTAAAATATAATTGTTAATAGCAATCACAAATCAAGAATGTGTCTGTTGATTGAGTTGGCCATAAATCGATCATAGAGAAAAGGTCTGGCACACGGTTGCTTTGCATTTTCGAATGCGTAAGAGTAACGCAAGTAATGTCATCAACGAAGCTGTAAAGTGCATTGGATAGCAGCAGATACGTTTTTAAAGATTAGGAAAAGAGTTGACGATAAGATTCATCCCTTGGGGATACCGACGACATTTAATACTATCTTAATTAAACGGCAAGAAAGAAAACTCTCGATCCAGTTTTTCAGAGCTGGGTCAATACCTGTAGCTTGAAGTTTAGCTAACAGAGCAAGGTGCTCTATGAAAAAGTTTGGAGATATCTAGAGTGACCAAACTTGACTCACCAAATCAATGCATACTTTGGTCTTCTGTTAGGTATAACTAAAAGTTCGTCGGTGGACCTTTTTTGTCTAAAGCCGTAGTGTTTGTCATTCAGGATTTGGTTGGACTCTAGATACACCTTTTTGTTGATTATCGTCTCCATGATTTTGGAGAGAATGGAAGGGTTTGAAAACAAGACTGTAATCAAAAATTTGGATTGGTGAATCGCCCAGTACTATGATACGGGTCTGAGGGTTGGGCATTGATGACGTGTTTCGTATAACAAATTGGAGAGACGATTGGAAGAACAGACTTCAAGAGGCCTAAGTCCTATTAGGACTGTAGCGCCATTTAAAAAGAGGAACATTTTATTTATTAGTGCAATGATTAACTTATTTCAATTATCGAGTATAGCAATTGTAAAGACAGCATCCATCATTGCAAGTTTGATTTATGGCAGTTTACGTAATATTTGTAAATATTGTATATTGTCTGCGCCTCTTTTAAGATACAAAATTTCAAATGTTTCTTTTTATACTTTAAAAATAAAAATTAATTTTTGGAAAACTTACTTTATTGTAAGAACTGTCATTGTAATAATGTTATAGAAAACATCTGATTTATTTATGTGTATTAGATAACATATGTATTATTTATGTGAGAACCCTTTAAGCTTAAATGTGTACAATAAAAAAATACAAAATATGACACAATTGTCTATTCAAAAATCAATAAGATTGAATTTTCAGCAATAAATTGAATATTTTTCACATTCAAACCAGAGTTAAAAAGTGTGATTCAGCATAAATCGCATAAATCACATAAATAAAGTTGCGTTTTCTCAGATAAAAAAGGAATTTTAAGTACTAAAAAAACACTTTTTACATTTTTGTTTTAATTGTACAAGTGTTTAAAATAAATTGTTTTAAATAAAACATTTGTTAAATAATTTTTTTTAGTGCAAAACATTTTTTTTGTTGTGACCTAATTAAAGTATTTATGTGAACTAAAAATTATTTGATAATGAAATGAATACTTTTATAAAAAGAATTTTTTGTTGCAGATTTTAAGCACAAAAATATAATTTTTAGCGGTGCTAATTTTATTTTTTTTAAACAGAATCAAAAAAAAAGTTAACTGCACCAAAAATATATAATAATAATAAAACGCCACCCTTAAGCAATTTATTTTTTTTGTTATTAAATGAAAGCAGCAATTTTTTTTTTAAATAAATTTTCGCAACATCAACTAAAATTTCATCTATTTATAAAACGAGCATACATTTATATATTTTTTGGGGTTAAATTCTGTTCGAAATTGTGTTTTTTTTTCTTTTTTGAAAAAATATATTTTCAATGTGGATAAAAAAAAAGATTTCAATAAAATTTATGTAAGAGAGTGAGGGCGATCTCACAAGGAGGGAGAAAATGTTGCAGAAGAAGCTGGCGGGCACCAGTTGGAAGGAGGAAAATAAGAAAATAAAAAAAATATATATATATAAGAAATTTTTCTTCTTTTTTAAATTTAGCAATCAGCACAAGCACGGTGTGTAGTCAAGGCAAATGTGAGTGCAGAAGATTATTTTAAGAATTCTGTTCGGACGTTTTTTTTTCTTCTTTCATTTATTTTTCAATCTCTCTACCACACATCTCAGTTTAGTATGTGACTACATCGAGATTGGATAGGATGCTGTTTGTATGATATTGAAAGAAGAAAAAAAAGTTGAAAAAAAAATATTATTTAATATTCTTCTATCATTTTGATTTGAAATGTGTCGAGGCTGGTTGGGTTTTAGATTAATAATATTTAAGGAGTTTTTTTTAGTTCTTAAATACTAAACAAAATAAAACTAAAAACTCACCTTCTTTTGCTGCTTCTCCCATGCAGGATCTAGAAGTCCTTCACGCTCCCATTCCTCCTCCTGCTCCATGTAGTCTTCCGCGTAACCATTGTTCTCCATCATCATCATGATAATTTTCTTTTTTTACGCTTCTTTTTCCAAAAACTTTTAAACTTTCTATTTTATTTGTGTATGTAAACTAAATTGTTTAAACTATTAAAAAATCATAAATAAATCAGTTATAAACGGAGTCCTATGCAATGTTGCAATAGTTGTTGTTGAATGAAAGTTGTTGTTGTTGATTGTTATATGAAAAAATGTTCGTTCGAATATGCTTAAAAAATAAAATCTGTAACAACCGAAAAATTTTAAAATAAATATCACGATTTTTCAAAAAAAAATTTATTCAATTTTAATTATTATAATTTTTTTTGTTGGAGGAAATATCACAACACACTCATCAATATTGAAACAAAAATTTTCTTTCTTTTCTTTTTATTCCCCAGTTTTGTTATATTTTATTTTATTTTATTTTATATTATCAACATTTCAGAAAAAAATATTAGTAAATTTTTTATTAACAATTGAGCCCAAAATATTCACAAAGCACTTTTTTTGGTATTTTACACTCTTTTATCCAAAAGAAAAATAAACTATAATACAAGATCGATTTTTTTTTGTATCCAAAGTAAAAAAAAAATTAAAGAAAATTTTTGTTTTAATATTTTCGAAATTTAAAAAAAAATTGTTTATGCAAAATGTAATTTTTAATAAAACCGATAAAAAATAAATAAAATTAAAAAAAAAATCTAGTACGTGTCTCGTTGACAGAGAGAATGACCCGCTCGCGATGGTAGCCAACTCAAAACTAAGCTCGCGCCAGTTTGTCGTCAAACTGAAGTCAAATGCGTTGAAGAAAGACTGAAGACGGCAAAACAAAAAAAAATATTAAGAAGTATTTTTTTTTCGTGTATTCCTTCTTTTCTTTAACAACACCCGTGAGCAAGCACTGTGCACGGCGCGCGATCAGTAGGTTAAAAACCCAAGAAAGTGATCGTCGTCGTCGTCGTCTCTGCAACTCCGCTAAGAAGTCAAAACTTTGAAAAGAAAATGCTGTTGATCTTAGTGGTGATCATCATATGCTAGTATGCATTCTCTAGTATTCTAGAGAAAGAGCGAGATTTAAGTTACCATTAATCCTCTCTAACTAACCGTCTCTCTATGTATATAATTCTCATGAACGATCTCTTTTACAATCGAGATACTTCACTTCTAGACTTTATTTTACATATATCTATATATATTCCACAATCAACCACAGGTGACTCTACTCTACTAGTACCGCTAGCGATTTATTGCAATAACGCGTCAACAATAACACCTTTCTATATGGTCGACGAAATATGGTACCAGAAGTGAGATAAGAATTCAATTACTAGAAAGAAATATTAGACAAAGTTGCCAGATGGTTGACGGTATTTGGATATTCATGTTGGTGATGGATCAATCTAATTATCTATAAACGTTTCGATTGTGATAAGATAAAAAATTTACTCATTAACATTTAAGCGCAAATTGATAACCGATAGACATGGGTGACATCTAAGCTTTAATTTATTTAATGAAATACTAATTAGTTATTTTTGTTTGCGGGGGAGGATAGTAGGTAGAAATGAAAATAAATCCTTTAAGGCAAGTTTTTGAAATAGATCGACGCATAGATATTAAAATGACGAGGAGCATGATCGGAAATGAAACGAACAAATGAAATCGATCTTTTAAGAATTTTATTAGAATTTATTTTAAGGATTTTAGTAGTAAGGCTATAGCGGTACCTAACCGCCTATTTCACAGTATAGCGCATTCGATCTTTTGGTTTGTGCCTTAGGCTGAAGCTTTTGCGGTGTGTCTTGGGTTGAAGGATTGGGCCCCCTGTGTAGAACTAATTGAAATTTTGCTGGGGTGTCTCGGGTGGGCTTTCATGCTGCGGGGGTTCTTGTGGCGGTTTGTTGGCGTCGCGAAAAAATAAATTTCAATAATAATAATTATATTAATTTTAATAATAAAAATATTATTATTTTCAATTTGTGAGTACTCATGGCACTACAACCCAACTCGAGCATTGAGTCCTCACTTGAGGACTTTGTTCAAGATTCACAATCTTTACTATAACTTTCCATTCAGATAACTTTTATAAAATAAGATAAAAGTTTGGAGTAACTTTTGATGCTATTTAGTAAACAAAAATACCAACAAAGAAAATAACAATTCATCCTGGCAACCCATCATCCAACAATTCTCGATTTCATTCTTTTAAAACAATAAAAGTGCGCAGCTGCAGAAAGCTAACAGCCAACTCAGCAAAGGAAACTCAACTAGAAGAAAAAAAAATAAGAAAAATCTTCAAACAAATACGACCACAATCTTTACTCCTCGATCTATACACTACACAAAAAAATTAAACTAAAAAAATAAAAGATTCATTTGAATTCTTAAACTTGCATTAATTGTGTCTTAACATCTTTCTTTTAGGATCGTTTATCATAATTTTCACACACGGCTGACCGCAATTTTCGTATTTGTAATACCTTTTGTACTCGCATAAAAATTTAAGAAAAAAAATCAATACCTGATTTACCTGAACGATCTTAACGAAAGAAATCTCTCACTTAAGCCATCAGAGACAGAACTTGATGGAAAATAGTGAGCGGGTGAGTCAATGATCGGAAAAAGATTTTTGATAACTTGTCGTCAACAGTCGCGCTAGAGCAAATCCGTTTCGAGGTTAGAAAAATATAGAAGGAGTAGTCTACTGTGTGGCGTGGCAGTGAAGATAGTGGCATGGTGGTGGTAGTAGTGGGAAAGGATTGCATTAACGCCATCTATTGTTGTTCTTGATTTTTACTTTTGCGGACATTTATTTATAGGATTTTATTTTTTTTAAGTTAAAAATAAGTTTTATTTTCTTTTCTAAATATGTTTTTACGAACGGAAATAATAAGTAATTTTGTTTTAGATCTATGGTGGTTATGTCTTGTGTACTGGCGCCAAATGATGATTAATCCGACGTCTTTTTTTGGTAGAAATCACATTTTGCAATCTCTTGTTAGACTTGTATCAATGTCATACAGTTTGAAAGTAATATTAAAATCATATTTTGACAGCTAAAAGCAAAACTAAAGCCAGAATATGATGTTAATGGAAAATGACAATCATAGAAAAGAAACATGGGCAGACATGAAACAACAGCTGCCATAACTTTTAAAAGATTTTGTGGAATTTCTTTTACATTTTGTTTGTTATATGAAAAAAAAATTCATCAGGAATATTTATGATTAAATGGGGTGGCAGCGGCAAACATGAGAGTATATCTATCACTTTAATAAATACAGAGTAGTACTCTCAGTGGTCAGCCAGCAGAGGAGCAGGTGGAGTAACAATGTAGTTCATGAAAGTTTTCACTCTGTCCTTAACGACCAAAACGAAAACGGTACAACGTTTTAAGAATTAGAGCTGCAGAAAAGCTTGTGGTTGTGTCTAATAATAATATGCAATTGACGATTTCTTTCTTTTCTAAACAGAGTGTATTCCCAACCGGTCCCCCATATAAGTACTAACTGCTCCCGATGCTGCTTGACTTCGGCGATTGAATGAGAACCGGTATGATAATGGCACCCCATACCCGATGAATTTTTTGAACTAGATCTTCTTCTTTAGCGGCTCTACTACCTGGATCGGGTCCTGGCCCGTCTGAAGGAGAGCCGGGAAGATTTGGTTCTCCCATAGCAGCCTTGAAGGGCTTGAAGCTTCCAATGTCCATTAAATCTTACGCGGAGTGAAAGTCCTCTTTGCCAGGTCTTTTTTCGTATTGTAGGACCAGTGGCGAGAAACTATTTCCGCTGCAGTGTTAAGTTCTAAGGCCATTCCAGGGTCAGTTACTAGAAATGAGTGCTGTAATGAGGGAGAAGATATTATTTGAGTGTATTTGATTTTTGAAAAATTCAAGTAGTACAACGATTCTACAAATTCAAAATACATTTTATTCAAAATTAATTTGACATCAACTATCACTTGGACTTAACATTCCTTGTACAACATACTAGTCGCCCGAGCAATTTAATTTAAAGCCTAATAAACAAGGCCCAAATGGCGTTCAGTTACGTGAAAGAATTCTCTCAACATTGAATTTATATCTTTCAATTAGATGAAAAACAAAATTATTATTGTCACAAGATTTCAACCGAAAATAAAATTTAGTCATTTCATTTCCGATGTTATTTATTTTGCAATTGTCGTTTTTGTTTTGTGCTTTATTAAATTTAAATTATTACAATTTATTTTTATGTATTTCAAATACCTTAAATCATATTTTGTGTGCTATTATTAAAATAAAAGCAATTTTAATTTAAATCGTTTTTTTTTCATTATTATTTATTTGTAACGCCTCGAAACAATAATTCTTTTCTGTTGAACACATTTTGATTAAATCGTTTCTCAAAATAGAATTTTAATGAGTAACAAAATGTTTGAAGGCAACACATTTTTATGTGTATGCGTATTTTTTGAGTGAAAAAAGAAGGAATCTTTTGATTTTCAATGCGTGATTTTAATCCAGAGTTTTTCTTCAAAAAACATTTTCGTACCGCATGAGTATTTTCGCCTCTCACCATTCTTTATTTACCCTCCACCTACGCCTTTAGTAACAGAAAAATTCAGCACTAGCCTGACACCATTTTTAATAATTGAAAAGAAGAATTTTATTTTTTTTGATTTAATCCAGATTTTTTTTATTATTTATTCTAGGGAAAAACTATCAATAAAAATGCAAAAATTAATTTGTCGAACTTGAAGCTAACAAATTACGTGAAAAAATGTATTACCACTTAAAAAAATTACTAAGTAAAAAAATCGTTATAAATTAATCTTTTTTTTTTGGAATTATTTAAATATTTAATTTTAGAATACTTCTTTTCTACTTTAATCTAAAAATAAACTCCTAGACTCTATATGTGTTTTGTGACTTTTGGCGTATGCATGTAGTATCCATTTCATTTGAGGACAATTATTATATCACGGAATCTTCTACTCGCTCGAGTCTTTCTGGATGAGTTATAAAATGGCTGTGGGCAATTTTTTCGCTTGTTATTTATTTGATAGGCAATTAACTTCGGGCTCATCAACCCGAGACGCAAATTATTTACGAGGTCACTAACGATTTGTTGTCTTAAAAGCGAAAGTTTGTTTTGTTTTGTGTGTGAGATTTTTTTTGGAGATGTTTAATGGTTTGGTTATTAAGAGGAGCAGATAGTGACACGAGCGTCAGAAAATTAGAGCTGGATGTTCTTGATGCACTAGAAAGTATTGTGGGAGATGTAAGGTGTAACATTAGAAAGGGCTAACCAGGTTAAAGGTTCCGGAGAAAACACGGCATTTGCACAGAACTATTTAAATTACTGTCTCATGCTACTACAGGAGGGCTACGACTGTATCACTGCAAAATATTCAGGGGTGGTAGCACGTAAGTTTTTTCAATCGACCTCTCCATACAAAACTTCAGAATTTTTGTATGAACAGGTCGATTGAAACAACTTACGTGCTCCACCCCCAGGTCTTCTTTCGCACTTGATTGGGTCAGACTTGATAAAAAGGGTTCTGGTACAATTTACCAGGAAATGCAGAATGCCAGGATTGACTGAATTGATCCCTGGAGGCAAAGGTTTATGAGTAGCTTAAGCCAAACACTTAAGGATGAGATTAGATGCCAGATTCCATTAGAACCAGCATATGGACGATATGATTGTTGGGTCACAAATATTTCTGGGAGCTTTCATCCGTACTACCCAGTTCTGTTACTTGGTTGGTTAAATTGGCGAGGCCGTTTTGATACCACTCATTCTCAGGACCACTCTCACGATTTTTAAATCCACTTTGTAGCATACAATAACTGTATCAAGTTCGTTGGATGCTCTGTTCCTAGGATTTCAAGCTCGTTCAGTTCGTAGCTGTTAAATGAACCGTGCCTGGCCCTGGCTAGTGCCGCACATTTGCACACGAAGTAAACAACAGTTTCTTTTTTGTGTGGATCCTTGCAACTACGGCATGATGTGTTGAATGGGATTCCCATTCTAGATGCATGGGTGGAATTGAGAACAGCATGAATGCCAGTTAACACCGCCATATTCCCTCTTCTAGAGTTGTCTTCTCTTGCTAATTGACACGTCTTCTAAATTCGCAGCATTGCGGCTGCAGGAGAGTGGATTTTTTTGGCTATATTGCATGATTCAGAGAAGACCCCGACACCCTTTTTTTATGTGGAATACTAGAGCTCAGGGAAATCCCTTTGTACTGTCGACAATCTATTTTCTTCGTATAGAGTGCAATGTCGAACAGCAAGCTCCGCAATTCATCTTTGAACCGTCTGTGTAGATTACCGGGTCTATATCTTGTTGGAATTTTGACTTTGAACTTCTTGCTCAACTCCAACTTGGGGGGTAATGTAGTCCGTGGTGGGATCAACCCTCTGTAAAACCTACCAAGTATGATGCTATTTCCGTAAGGCTTTCCTTGCTAGTATCTACCCATTTACTTTGAGTCTGACCGCGCTGTCTGAAGGCAGAGGATAGTATATAGTGCGTTCCTTGCATTGTGCGTAATGCTCCTGTGTTGCATATATACATGCCATTCTCTGGACCCTACCTATGTTGGTCCTTCCTTAATGCTGGCCACTATACTATTGATCCTTATGCAGCGGCCATCCATAGCACCCTTCGTGGCTTAAGTCCACATTTTTCCCCAAAACATTTTCTTTCATGAGTTGAGAACCATATAGGCCCTTCAGTTTAGGGTCAAGCATAACACTTAGGTACTTGACTGTGGAGGCTAGATGTAACTATACTCCATCCAATAATGAATACTATAAAACGATACCAAAGTTAGCCTTGTTTGGCTTATAAATAAATAAATATGGTTGAATTTTAAGGCACTACGAAAATAAAGCGATGAAAAGTCTAACAAATAAAATTATCAATTCTCGCTAATCAAGAATGTAACGAAGTTCCCAAAACACTGACTCAAACTTCAATTTCCTTATTAATTCTTCTATAAATCAATCTTTACCAAACAATAAATCGATTTGCATATAGTTAATGCGTTGCAACAAAGAATTCCCTGTTATATACATTATTTACTATTCTCACCAATCTGGCAACACCTTGATCAATAGTATTTGATTGATAAACCACACGGTCCACACACGACCTGGCTAACAGAGGGGAGGGTGTGTATGACATGACAAAATCCACTACAAAAAACTCAAATTGTGCAATCCAACATCGCCTGTACTTATCGAAAACTTTTAATTTTTATCAGATAAATAATTGCGCGCCAGGTGTTGTGATATCAGCCTCCAATCGCATAAAAAACAGCAAATAACAATTAGATTTTACCTTGCTGGAATCCCCGATTTCTCATTAAATAAATTCCAATTTTGCTCGAATCTTTCCAGTATTCAAAGAAGAGCCTAAACAAAAAAACACGCACACACACCCAACAACACAATTAAATTAATGTTTCCACCATCGACAATCCCGGGAATTTCTTAATTATTCCACTGTAATTATTGGCGATATTTGCTGGAATTGCGGCTGAGATTCACTGGCAATCGATGGAGTTTAATTATTTAATTACTTTCACTTCATTAATGATCGATTTTAGCACTTTTTTCGCCGGAACAATTTTACGGATTCAAAGACCGCGTCTGCAGCGCTTCCCGAGTTGTTTGCATTTGGTCCAGGAACTTGAAACGTATTGAGCTGGGGAAATAACGAAGTAGAGAATATGAAGGGGATGTGAAAAAGCCGGGAGTGTAGGCACCAAATGTTATTATAAAAAATAAATAATATTAAACGAAAAATCAATTAATTTCAATTTTATTTCTAATGAAATTTAGTTCATATAAAACTATTATTTAAAAGATATTTAGATATAATTTTATATAAGATAATTTAAGAAAGAGTATAAAAATTGTTTTGAAGATTTTAACCCGCACAATAGCGCCATCTTTCTGTCAATATACAAAACTAACTAGATAACTGTACTACACCTTCAATTTGAATATTTTCATACTTACATCAATTTTAATTTGATTTAATTTAATTCTAATGAAACTAATTAAAGTGCGAATTAAATTCTTGATAATTAATTTCGCGTCTCTGTAGAAAGTAGGCGCCGTTTGAACTCAATTAAAAACATTTGGACAGCCCCGGTGTATGCACACCGCTTTCGTTCTCTTTACCCAGTTTTCGTTAAGTACAATAACATTGGTTTTTGTGTGTTCAAGACATCTACCACTAGTTTATCTCTGGCATAACGCATCTTGGATAAGCCGGTAGAGGCTTCTTTCGTAAGTGAAGTTTTTAAATGTTCCAATAGACGACACTTGTTTACATTTTTCTTTTTACAGTAAAAAAAATCCCCTTTTTGAGAATTTCAATCATAAATTTGATTTGATTGAAGTAATTGTTGTAAATCAGCTCTCCATATCACCCAAAACGAGTTTTCAAGGTTCATTTGTAAGTTATGATGGCATGAAGTGAACCGTTGTTGAGGGTAATAACAGACGGGAACGGATGCATGCAGACGCAAATGCTATCCTCAAAGTTTACTCTGATTTAAATTCAGGCGAAGCACGCTTAATAGTCTGAACAGAACAGAACAGCAATTGTAATTTGCAATGGACTGTAATTTGTAACGATTTACTCAGTAATTTAACATCACGCCATCTATTAGTTAGAACTTGAACGAATGGTAATTGAAGACGTTAAGCTTCTCGAAGCTTCTAGAAAAAGAATGTTCCAGTAATAGAGGTCCTCCAAGGGGAGGAGCTTGGGATAAGGGAGGAGCTTGGATATATAAACGCAGTGGCAGCAGCATTTACAGTCAGTTTTGATTTTAAAAGTGATTCTGGAATATTACCTGGTTGGGAAAGTTCTAGAAAGGCGAAGCACTGCGTGGAATCGAACCACATACCTCTGTGATGGAAGTCAGGTACCTTAGTCTCTAGATCTCCTAGAAATTAATAAAGACAAGTTTCACGTCTCCTTTTTTACGTATATTTAAATCCATTAACATCTCAAGTACAATGCTATCAGTCAATGACAATATTTAAAACTTAACACTAAAATAAAAAATAATTTAAGCTTAAAACTCTAATCTTTGGAAAATAAATCTAAACTGACTTAAAATTACTCAACTTAAGTTTACAATTACCAACGCTTTCTCTACATACTGACTTTTTTTTATTGTATCTTTTAATTTTATAATTATTTTTTTTTTAGAAAATTGAATATCGCCCTGGAATATCGTAAAAGCGTGTGTTTTGTCCCATTAACAGCCCTTCAAGAAGTGTCATGTCCTTACTGAAGCACCTTTTAATTTTCCATCCTCTCTTCTAGTATGATGCTGACCATTTAGTCGACCACCATTACTAGCTGTCCGGCAGAGCAGTAGATTCCAGTATGCCTGTCGGTATTCGGATGACATGACAACATAAATAATTGGATTGATGCATGTCGTCAGGTAAATTAGTAAATATCCCATTATATTGAAGAAGTGTATATCGGTGACACCTTTCCAAATTTTCGTTATGGTTATTGGCAGGTAACAGATAAGAAACGATAGAAATATCACAAGGATCATTTTCAGTAGACGCCGATCCTTTTGCGTCATTCGTCCGGGATAGAGGATTGATGCTCCAGATGTGTTCATTGTTGATGTCTTATGGTATGAACGTTTTGCCATTCGGTTTATTGATGCCTTGAAGGATTTCTTGAAGGTTCGTCGTCTGGAAAAAGGAATTAGAAATATTTATGTTGGTCTCGTTTTTTTTCAGGAAATTAAGTAAGTGTACTTAGGAGGACTTTCTGGATCTAAAGGCAGATCGATTCCGGAACTGGAGGATGGTTCAACTTGAACTGAAAGAAGATGATTGCAGACATCACTTCCTGGTGTTATGTGGTATATCTAGTGAGAGTAATATTAGTGATTTAATAACAAACAAAACTCTTCACCACCCTACCTGATTGTTATCCGACGAACTTGTGCTCTCTTCAACAGCCGAATCGCATTCATTTATCGTGTTGTGAGCTCCATTCCCATTTGGAAACTTCTCCTTCAGCGAACCAACTCCACTGTTCGGAGTACCTTCCCTTCTATCACGTCTCAGTGCCGACAACGATGGCGGCATATCACTGTCCACACTAGTATCAATAAACTTAATCTCATCATCTCTACTCTTCGACAAATATGGCCTTAACTGGTGATGTTGTTGCTGATTCATAATCACAGGTACTGGATAGCCACTACAATTCGATATTGACGACGAATTCTCCGAATTGTCTTCCTTCGATGTTTTCGATGATTTCTCAATCAACTGTCGATCCGAATGATTTGTATCTTGGGTATGCGATCTTTCCGCTTTACCGCTTAAGATTCGCACTGATGAATTTAAAATTGGCTCATGTGAACGCATTGCGGTTTTTCGTACAATATAAAATATTCGCGCATAGCAGATAACAATTGATAAGCATGGAACTATGAATGCCATTATGAATAGGAATTCCTTGGGTGATGTACCTGTGGTAAGAAAAAAGTGGGTATAGTTTAATTCGGATTGGGAAAAAAATCAGGTTTTTGTATGGTAGGTACCATTGCGATCTCGAAGTATAGAACAGGAACCAATTGATTTGTCTAGACCAAATGAGCCCCAAATTCCTTTCCATGTTGGTATAAGTGATCCAAAGGCGCATATCCATGCTGATGCTACCATTAGTGCTAGGTAGCGATTTCGGTATATTCTGAAAATAGAAATGAGAGAATATTAGTTAAAGTTAGTTTCGTTAAAGTTGTTTTTATAAATTTGTTTTGCAGACCCAGAGCCTGCATCTGGTTGCCTAAGGTGAAGCTGGACAGGGGCAAGCTTATCAAGTGCCTCTAGGCTCAAAGTCCTGGAAATCCTGAGGAACCGCAGAATAGTAGCATTTCATTCAATTTTATCAATTAATTCAAACCAAGCAGTGTGTAGTCAGGCCAACACCCCAAACTTAGCGCATTTCCAAGCACGGACAATTTCTGTATCAGATCAAGCAGGGCCGGAGTGGAATAAGGGCGCCCACGGAGCACACCCAAGAACCGCTTTAGCAAAACTCCTTCCCAACATACCGAAAGCAGGAAGGCGGTCAGGAGCCCGAACCACAGACCTCTGGTATGGTAATAGAGGTGAGCTAACACTTAAACTATCGATATCCGTATATTGCTGGAGCTGTCATTGGTCCAATTACTTTTGGACGTTTTAACTGAAATTTTTAGTTTGGTTCGCATTGGAGCGCATTGGCCTTGGTGGTAACTATTTAAATTTGAACCAGATTTTTGACAAGAAGACAATGTGAATGTGACAGCACTTTTTACAACATGTAAATTATTGTCATTTATATTCATCTCGTCTAACTATGATTGAAAGAATCCTCGAATTCTTGTTATGATTGAAAGAATTACATTTTAATATCCACACAAGATCAAACTATGTCAAAATCTTTTGACAAACAACCGCGATTTGATACATTATGTTCCATAAACAAAGTGAAATGCAAAATAATTTTAAATTTATGAAAAATGAAATCAAATCTGAAAAATGCAAATTTTCGCTGCACTATTTTCAGATTGTTAAGGGGGTTTCATTGCTGCATCACAAGACATCGTAAATTTGCATAATTCGTCACGGAATATCTGATTTTTGATAAGAAATGAAATTTGTGTGTACATATGTCTTCCTGTTTGTAACGTAAAAATTGCATAAACAAACCGCATTTTATCCAGTTGAGTTGAGGTTCTGTGTATGGAGCAGAATTTCGTTTTTATCAGATTTGTTTCGTTTTAAAAAACCTTTTTTTTGTTGATAGCATTCATTAATGTTGACATTTTGGTCAATGGTCGATTTTAAACGTCTCATTTGTACCGTTACAAAAGTGCGATAACGTTTGGACATGTCGAATTGCATCGCATAGAGTATAAAATAGCCCAGAGGGTATGCGGATGTTAAGCTACAATAAATTTTCATTTAAGCACGAGAGAAAATGGCACAATTAGCCTTATTTTGCCGCCCAGCGAAAAATGGGTTAATGGCAACATTTGGCTTTGCATGCCTTTTGCTGCCCACCAAAGCTATATGGAAGCTACTTACTACCACATACATTGTATATGCATCATATACAAATAGCGAAATTCTGGTGCTTTTTGGACTAGTTCCATGCTTCTATTTAGTTTTATTCACATCTTGAGTGGACTTTACCATTTTCTGCTTCAAGGACTCATTCCATATGTCGTAACTAATTTCTCTACCGAAAAACCGATTTTTTTTTTTAATTTAATTTTCTTCAGAAGCAACGAAGCGTTATCAAAGAAAATTCCTTCTCTTAAAAAATGGAATGAAAATAAAAATACAGAAAATTTGCAAAGTATTCGTTTTGCTTAATTACTTCCATTTCAAGTATTTCGACGCGGTCCAAAGTATCTCCTAAAGTTCAAGCAGAATACTCCTCCGAAAAAAAAACAGAGTCGAGTCCTTTTAAAAGTGACTGAAAAGCAGCTTCCGTTTGACAAAAACTTCCTTAAAATTAAAATTAAATTCCGAGTGTTTAGGAGAAATTTCAATTACCGACAAACTCTTCATTCCAAAACAACAGCAACTATTCGATATAGTTCTTGCTGCAACTACACTTCACTACACCAATCTTAATCAATTTAAAAGTTTCCAATCGCAGTTAACTTTTTAACAAAAGGTGAACTCTCCTCTTCCACTCCATTCCGTCTTAACCCTTTATACTCCTTCTGTGCTGCATGGCACGCTCGAATATAATTCACTTCCTTTAAGATTGCATCCTTTTGCAAAGAAGTCCTGTTCGTGTGTTGTGCACAATCTGCTTTTAATAATAATAATAACCAGGAGGGGGGAGGGGGCATGGAATGAGGGTCGGGGCCGAGCACAATGATTTATGAAGGGTGAGAGCTCCGTTCTGTACCTTCTTAAAGGATCTGCAAATCCTTTGGTATGGGCATTCCCCCGCTGTTGTTAATTACCTTCATGAAATTTATAGTAGCCAACCACCCCTGTGTGCTGGGTAGATTCGACGTGGCTTTAAACATAGTGTCGTAACAATCTCGGGTGAGTGAAGTCAGCTGGTGTGGTTTAAATCTAATTTATGATGAACCTTTGCCGCCGCTCAGCTTTATGAGGTCGAAAATGGATCTTCAACGGTCGGTTACTGTGCGGTGAGGTCCTATCAGTGTGATCCTAGTTGTGGGAGGAAGTAATTTAATCACGATATTGACATACATTTCATTGTTGATATATGTATGTATGTGCCTTGAGGGAGTTTTGTGTGTTTTTAGTTGGTAAGACAATTTGAAAGTGTTTTGTAAACACACTTTTGAACAAAAAAAAAATCAGTTGAATTTTGAAGTCGAAATTTGTTTTATTGTACGTCTTTAATAGCAATTTGCACAAAATATGTTTTCACTTGACATTTTTCTATTCCTGAACAAATAATTTTAGAACTGACTAACTATAATGGAAATCCGTAAGTATTTCTTCCAACATGCATATTAGTAGGTATGGGGTCGGTTGCGGCAGATAGCCTTTCGAATAAGCTTTATGGCGCCAGTGGGTTTCTTGAGTAACTGAAAAAGCTTTAAAGCATACGTTTTTGTCTTGGGTGGCCGAATAAGCTTTGTCGTGTGTGCCCTAACTGCGGTGCGGATTATCTCGGCTTAACTGTTGCGGAAGTCTGGGGCTGATCAATCGACCCCACACCTACTCATATTGTCAGGGAAGTAGGGCATACCGAGAATATAAACAGTTTGCTTAATAGCCTTTCTAGGCAAAGATAGCGCTTTCAATAATATCATCATCGAGGCCACCCAGGACCTCACAGAAGTTAGCATCCACTGCTTAAAGAACCACCCACAGCAGCTTAGAAAAATACCAGAGCGGTAAAGAGAACTTGCCACTGGAGTCCTCTCACCACTGCTAAGGCTTATCGCTATGGTGGACAAACCGAGCATAGGAAATACATTTTCCTCTCATACTATCGGTCGGTCATGTCGTTCAGCTCATGGCGAATATCTAGTAGTTAGCTTAGTTTGAAGGATCAAAGAAAATGGGACACGTTTAGTAGAGGGAAATTGTCATATGATAGTGATGTAGCTGGGAAGTTGGATTTTTTTGTTTTTTTTTCTTTAGATATGTTAAGATAAAGCGAAAAAAAAAATTCTGCAAAATCGCACGGTCATTTTTTTTTATATTGTAGGTTTTTTTATGTACTTTCTTGTGATCATACGCAACACTTCGTTACATTATTTAAAATGTCTATTTTAGGACTTGGAAAAAACTAAAAAAATTCAATTTTCAATTTTTTGCCTTTTGCCAACTATGAAAAAAAGGCAAAAAATTGAAAAATTGAAATATTTTAGTTTTTTCAAAGTCCAAAAACAGACATTTTAAATAAAGTAACGAAGTGTTGCGTATGATCACAAGAAAGTACATAAAAAAAACCTACAATATAAAAAATTTTTTTTTACCGTGCGATGATTTGGCATGAAATGGCGGCTGTTTTAAATTTTTTTCGAAAACTGCCAATTGTTGCCGTAAAAATCGAAATTTTTTTTTGAAATTTTAACCACGTATTTATAGCATCAAAATACACATTTTCTCCAATTTTTATCAAATTTCGACTATTTTCTCGTTAGTTATTACATTTTTAGTAAAATAAAACAAAAGTTCATTCATTTTGGTTTTTTGAGGTTAGGATTCATTTTTAAAATATTTATACCGAATCAGTTCGATAGTCTATTCATTTACGAGTATTTTCCATTTTTTTTTATTTTTCTACGACCAACAGAACTGGAGAAATTAAAAAAATAGTGTAGCAATGCACTTAAAATGCATCAAAAAATGACATTTATGCAATTTTCTCGTGCAGCACAGGACCGATTTTGCAGAAATTTTTTTTTCGCTTTATCTTAACATTATGTAAAGAAAAAAAAACAAAAAAATCCAGCCTCCCAACTACATCATAACTTCGCTTTTTTTTGTTTAATTTCCCTCTACTAGTTAGGTGGGGCCTGGTTCGAGAGGGGTGCCCGTTTAGATGTCGATCAACCTCACGTTTGAACTCTAACATGTTGTACGAATTTGGGAATACTGACCAGGAAATATTATTCCCCAATCGTTTTGTTCTATTTATAAACGAAGTTTTAGAACGTAGTTTGTGAGAAAAAAACTGCAGGGGAGGTTGAAGGCGGGCATTTTCATTTTCCCAGTGAATAGTATTACTAACCACCAGAGCCGGCGCAAAGTGGGGCAAATAGCTCATTTTTTGGACAAGCGACAATTCCCAAGCCTGGAATTAATGAAACTTAAAAATTTTTTTTTAAACCATTTGTGATAAAATTGCCTTTAATTCTATCGAGCCAGAATTTTGAAATTTGAAAATTAAAGATGGCTAATCCAATATGGCGGACGTAAATTTTGTAAGAAAATTAAATTTTTGTCAGAAGATTCTTTAATATTTTAAAAAATTGTTACTTTGGGGATTTTTTTGGAAACCAAAAATTAATTAATAATAATTAATTTCAATAATTTTAAAGAATCTTACGAAAAAAATTTAATTTTCTTACCAAATTTATGTCCGCCATATTGGATTAGCCATCTTTAATTTTCAAATTTCAAAATTCTGGCTCGATAGAATTAAAGGCAATTTTATCACGAATAGTTTAAAAAAAAATTTTTAAGTTTCATTAATTCCAGGCTTGGGAATTGTCGCTTGTCCAAAAAATGAGCTATTTGCCCCACTGTGCGGCGCTGGGCTTTTTCGCGCCCGGTGCAGTATGCCATAATATACCCCATCAGGTGTCCATTTTTTGTTCGTAGTGAAGGACAATGAAAAAAATACAAAACCACTTTTTCAATTATTTTTTTCCAAAGATTTTAATTTTTTTTAAAAAAATTTTAATTTGTGAAATTGCGTGTTCGTCCAATGGCGCCCGGTGCAAGTGCACCATTCGGAAAGAGTGTCTCTGCACATTCCCTAAGGCTTTTTTTTTCGTCCTTGCATCCGGGAAGTGTGTTTTCATTGATAGCTCTAGGCACTCTAGACAATCCTGTCCAAGCTCCATTCTCCTTTTCTATCAAGGACATACTGTAGTGTTCTTTGGAGAGGATCCTGCATAGATTGGCAGAGTCACCTAAGCTCTCGATAAAAATTGGCAATACCCCTGCCAGATATCTTTCTTGATTGAAGCAATAGATTTCGTATACAGCTTTAGGCAGTCCTTATAGAAACCTTGTTTATAGCAATTATTGACATGGGACTGCACCCAATCGTGTGTTTTTAAAAAGGCTTGAATTGTTACAATATTTCCGTGGAATCATTCTGAAACATAATATGAAACTACAAATCTGGCATAACTTCATGTACTTATACTGGTCACGGCTTTAATTAAAAATTCAAAACAATAGAATATGAAATATAATAATATCATTTTACATCTCTGCTGAAAAGTTCTCCTGTAGCAGAGCATAATTAAAAGTTTTAAATTAAAACGTTGATAAAAAAAAACTTAAAAACTTGAATTTATTAAAATACTTAAGGAAGTGTTTCGTTGTTCCATTTCAACTTCTCCTATTACAATTAACTACAAAAAAGTTTCTTCGAAATGTAATTCAAATCTTTTAATTTAAGACAACTTTCTCACTAGACACAAACTATAAAATTATGAGTTATTAAAACGCTACACCAATGTCGCTTGCTTTCGTTCATGTTGAAAACAACACCGAAAATTTCGACCAGCTTTAATATCTAACAACCCTGAAGGAAAAAAACGCAAAGGATCTCAAAAATCCTATTTAAGCAACACCACGACAAAGTAATATTTTTTCATCATTGCGAAATTGCGCCAGATACGACTAGGATAGGATAAAATTCTAGTCGCACAGCCATAAAAATGCGGTGTTGAATACAGGAAAGAGCGTCCAGCAGGGAAATGCAGACATCTGTTTAGTATCTATTCAGTACTGCGGATGTCCTTCCATTTCATATTTTATCGCATAAGGATATAATAGCCTTGGCAAATTGTCCCTTTGAAATTCCCTTCGAGCGTCCACTGTCCAGAGCTTAACGAACCCACACAAAAGGGAGCTATCTTCTATCATAAAACTCATTTAGTTAATTACAGCTAGTAATCCCGAATAATCTGCATATTGTCCTTCCATTAAATTTTGACACAAAGCATAACTTACCGAGGATAAATCCTTGGATGTCCAATCATTACGTAGCGATTAATAGTAATTGCCAAAACGGTGAACAGTGAAACCGCCAGCAGACCATATCGCATGAGCGGGAACAACCGGCACAGCAGCTCACCATGATTCCAGGATCTTTGCCAGAATGTGGAGGCTGCCAGTGGGAGGTTGAAGCAGCAGAACAGCAAATCCGACAGGGACAGGTTGATTATGAACACAGCTGTTGCATTACGTACCTGGAAAATTTAAAGGACAACATTTTAGTATTAGTGTGTGTGTGTGCGTGTATTCCCCCCTTGCATTAAAATCCTTGGTGATGCTATAAATTTTTGAATAAGGAACTGGAAATTTTGCAACATTGCATTTATAGTTTTATTTTTGGGTTGGGAAAAGGAAATTTGCATAAATTTTTAGGTGACACCAAAGTAGAGCGTATATGAGGCTTGTAATTTATCATCAAAAAGGAGTCCACTGGTGCTGTGTGCATGGGACTATCATTTTGAATGCTCAATTTTTGGGAGGGATGCAAGGATTATTTTGTTATGTGTGAGAGATTTTGTTTAAAGGGGATTTGTATGGTATTTTAGTAATGGGAGCACACAAGACAGTTTCTATTTAACTTTCATTGTTCGTTGATTTTATAATTTTGTGGAGAGAGGCTAACTTTGTTTTTGGAAGGTAAATGAACTTAAATGGACTGTGTTTTTACAAGGACGACGTACAAGCAGTAACAAAGAGTTTTACTTTACCCTGATCAAATAGTTACGCAGGTTTTTTTTTAGCTGAAGATAACTAATAATAATAATAGACTGTTACGATTATTTTGATTCATGTATGTTCTAGAGACCATGGGATGATCAATAGCAAGATAAACTGGTGGTACGAAGATTGTCTGCTAAGTTACACTCAGTAACAACGAACAACTCACCTAAGTCAGCTTTAGTCCCTATCTACACTCGTGTGTGGGTCAATAAGATTTGTCCCGTCTCAAGAAGCATAACACTCTGACGAGGTCAAATTTTATTGACTCTGATTGTTGAGTCGTCTGTTTTGCCGAACATGTCTCTAAAATTCTAGCGGTTGAACCTTAAATATCACCTGATTCTGATTTAGGACAATATCAGCTGCCAGGATACGCCCTTAGGGGTACTGCCATTTATGTTAGGGATGACATGGCGTACGATAAAGTACATAAAAGTAGCTCTTCTGATTAGAACCACCTCTAGTTTGAAACCATTATTCAAAACCACGCAAAATTGGAGCTGTAAGAAATTGTATAGGACGAAGAAAATTGTCAATTAACTTCGTGACCCTAAAGGGTACCATTAGCAAACTCAGTAGGCCCATTCTCGTTCGATTGCGTAAGTCAAGCAGCATTGGATAAGTTAGTGCTTAGTTGGGGTACCGTTTGCGAAAACGACACTCCCATTTGGAATTGTCGATTACGAATACATTTACATCTGTAACAAATGTGTGCATACCTCTGGCGTGTGTATTTTTAGATTTCCATTCCTGTAGCGGAAGCGTGCATACCCGTATAACAGGCGCATTTGTTCGCTAAGCCTGGTAATTGCGGGCGCGTATATTCTTTTCAAAAAATTAACCAACTTAATTATTTTTACTCGGGCAATCATGAGTGTCAAATCATTCTTGCGAGTGATTTCAATGTTCACAATGTAAATTGGCGAAGTTACTTAAATGGCATCAGCATTTCTGGCCGATCTCTTTGCAGACATCAACAATCTTTATCAAATTGTCGACGAGAGTCCCTCGTATTATTTGTATCTCCTTGGCCTTTCTCTTACTTTACTTCCAACGCGATATTCAGCCGAAGACGATTCACCATATGGTAATTCGGAATTCAGCAAAAGTGTAGGCTACCTACGAAATCATAAGATTGGTCCATGGTGCAAACGAATTTTTCTCCTTTGTGAAAGCCAAGCGGTAATCTGAGCAATGTGGTCAGTAGGACTAGGTACAAATTAGTTTGGGACTGTCTGGTCAACATTGTTTGGTTCATTGGGGGGGGGGTGCTTCGAGGCAATGAAGCTGCGAATGCATCGGCCAGACAGGGCTACTGATACTATATTTATCGATTCAGAACTGTCTATTGAGACAGCTGTAATCGGGCTGTGATGAAACCCTGGTGGTCCACCGGTAGATTGGCCAACTCCAAGCGGTTTCTTTGGGTACCGTCTCCAAACGAGGCCAAAGAATTGATGGGCGCACTAAGAACATGGATCGGCTTAATTACCATATACGAAAACCGTTGGGAATAGTCTGCAGAGTAAGGGGGTGATTAGGAGACAGCCTTTCTTAAGTTGTAAGGGGATATATGTCTAAGGGACTTCCATTGTTTACACATAAATCGCTATCCACGTTTACTACCAACACAAAATATTCACAAACGCCACAAATTTCAAGCTGTAACTATTTACCGCGACAGATTTATTGGATTTGATACTTTGAGAAAATTAAAACATAAATGAAGCTATGAAATTTTATTTATGAAGAAAAACAGAAGAAAAGAAGAGTGCAGATAAAAGGCACTAAATATAGTGTTGTTCAGAAAATATTGCTTACCGAGAACAATTCCCAAAAAAAATCAATTCAAGAAAATTTTCTGGTTCTAAAGACAGTTGATGTATGGCAACAATGTTGAGCTATTGAAGGAAAGAAATGGTTGTCTGCAAGGTTTGAATTATATGTCTGGTTGAAGAATGTTGTATCTAAACTGATTGGATGCATGCCTTCAGTTCCTGAGGCAGGATACAAAGAGTAAGGCTGAACCCACACTGAACCAGTCAGAGCAAAACAAAAGCAAAGAATAAAATTTTTTAGAATTTTCAAATTTAAATCCTCATGTTAGAATTAGTGCGCCCCCACTAATTCACACAAGTCAGAGCAAAACAAACAAAACAGTTTTCCAAAATGTTCGCACAATAATTTGTATAAAGTTTAAATGAAACAACCCACACTGCGCCAAACAAATCGGTAGGAACACGCAAAGCACAGGCAATCCCACACAAGCACACACAGGCACACAAAGCAGTCAAAGCAAACAGGCAAAATATACACGCATTCCAAGGAAGCAACCCACACTAAACCAGTCAGGGCAAAAAAACGAAGGCAAGCAAACAAAGCATGCCTGTGATGACTGCTTGGTTTTTGCTTTGCCACACAGTCAGTTTGCAACTTCGATCCAGTGTGCTAATCTGGATCTTTCATTTAAATGATGCACCCAAGACTTTCTTTCCACTTTTTCACTAAACATGACATAGCCCACTCGTCTCACTCCCTCCACCAGCAGCCTGTATTTTCTCGCACTCTACAAACTAGTAATTCGTTTCTAAATAGAGCAACTCGATTGTGGAACAACCTCTCTCAGTCAGTATTTCCAACTCCTAGAACATCCAAGAGTTCAAACGCAGGTTTCATCGCCACCTTATCCAACACCCTCCCGAACCCCCATAACCCTTAACTTTCCTCTCCCGTACTAAGCTTACTGGAGCGCATTCAAAACCCTTACTATGGTAAACCACGAGGTAAGCTGTGGTTATGCTGCATCACTTCACTTAACCACGAAAGTTTATGTTTAACCATGGAGGTTTTTGAACGGACCGTGGTTAACTACGAGTTGAAAACGAAAAATAATTTTCCATAAAATAATCTCCGCTATTTGCTTCAATTATTTCTTATGGGTCCAATAATTATTTATTTGCAATAATCTAACAAATCCATTGTTTACCATTAAAACAATTGAGTTGTTTTTACTCTTCTTCTTCTTAACTATCGCTAACCATGCTCCCGAACAGGGTTAAAATTTAACTACACCATGGTTAACCACGGGAGTTTTTGAACGCCAAAAAGTTATGCTCGTGGTTATGTTGTAGTAAACCACGGAGTTTTTGAACGACAAAAGTTTACCATTGTTATCCATGGTTAACCAGAGTAAGGTTTTTGAACGCGTTCCTCCTAGACATTGCACCGTGACGTGACAAACGACATAACGGACTGCTAGTACACAGGGTGACTCCTGAGCTTGGAGCTACCACATAAAAAAAAATAAGTTGCCATTACTACATCACTTTCTTCTTCCGATTCCGATGACATTGCCGCATTGACTGGCTACAACCCACATTAAATCAAGCACGTCAAATATGTTTTTGCTTTGTTTTTGTTTTGCTCGATTTGATGTGTTTTGGGAGCCAGTCAAAACAATCGCCTTTTACTTGTTTGTGTGTTGTTCGGTGCAGTGTGGGCTTAGCCTAACAAAACAAAAAAAACAAAAAAAACTTGCTGTGGTGAAAAAAAAATAAAATATACGTTTGGGATTGACTTTTATGTATGTATATTTGAAAAAAGGACTAACGTGATGTTCTTTTTTTTGATAATATTGAAAGGAATGATCCTTAATTTTTTTAAGGTTTGATTAAAATCCTAAAAAAACATCAAAGTTTACCCGGAAAACCATTTTAAAACATCCTTTTTGAAATCATTTCCTTCAATATCTGAAATAGACTAAAAATAAATTTAATCAATTTACCCAAACCAAAACCAAAAATAGGCGGTAGATAATTTGAGGAAATTTAACAAAATGTCAGAACATTCCGCCCAATAAAATAGGTCAATTTACAGGATCATTTCCACTCAGGATGTTCCTTACGACCACATAATATTTCATTCCCGAAAAAGGACTTAGATATATTTTTTTTTCATCTCAGATATTCTCTGCCTTTCCGCCGGTGCCGATGATACAAGATGAATGAACGGTCATCAGTTTCAGGATATACATATATACATCCTGTCAATTCCAATCTGTAGGAGTATGTATCTAATTTATCCAAATTGCAAATGATTCCATTAACCGAGTCTGTTTCCAGTTCAAGGAAAGAATGATGATGAAGAATAAGAAGAAGAATAAGGACAAGAAGGATACTGAACAGCCAAGGATAAATAAATTCACAAGGAACGAAAAAAAAATTTTCCTTTATCCTTAACATAATATAAAACTATGTTAGCCGAAGCTGAAGTTGTTTGTCTAGTCTTGTTGTTGAAAGTTGAAAACAATCGGTTTCCATTTTCGTTGATCCTTCTGTGGCAATTCTATGACTTTTGCCTCAAGGTTATGGTGGTGGAGGTGGTGGTGGTGTGTTATCTGAAATTTCTTCGACTATCTTTTTTGTTGTTGGTGTTACTGTTTTATTTTTTTTTTTTTGGAAGACAGTTTCTTCAATGTTTTTCGTCCTGCGTATGCATTCTTCTCTCCTCGACCCAGTAAATGGCACTTGTTGGCAATATTGAAAGTGCGCCGTATTCCTCCGATTGGCAATTTGTCCGTCTGTTCGTCTGCCTCCTCATCCATTTGAAACAATGTTCTTAAAGTTAAATGAGTCTTAAAGTTGTTGCCTCAAGAATACATAAAAAGGAAAGTTTTTTTTTTCGTTCGTTTTGATTTTTTTTTTCCTATTTCAGATATGTCGAGAAAGGGTATCTCCGTATCTTGTGGGTATGAACTTCTCAAGACAATGAGCTCGTTTAGTTGAATAAAGTAGACCTGATGTTAGTTTCAGGGTTTCCCAAAAAGTCCTTTACCACGATAATAAATTTTTAGGATATTTAAGTGTGTGGTTTTGTTATTGCTTCTTTACTATAAAAACTAAGAAGATTTATTCTTAAAATTATAAACAAACAAATTCTCTGCCAAAACCTCTCTAATTCAGACACAAAAAGTTTATCCATGATTATATGATGAATTCGTTCTCAAATTAATAATTCTCATGCACACACATATTTAACAAATTCAAACCGGAAAATAAAGAGCAACCATTATCCTACACTAAACTAAAATCGAACTAAACCGAAAAGTGGCTTTAATAAATTATTCGAAATATTCACAGCGCAATAAATTTTGAAGCCATTAAAATTTTCCACCAAAATCATTTCATTATCGCGGATTCATCGCCGCGGCGGTTTTTCGTGTGGTTGAATTCATTTATGTGAATTTTGTAATCATCTTCGTTATTTATATGAAAATTATTATTCAGTGTTAATTTACTGCAGTGTTTTTGAAAAAAAAAATTATTTGAAATTTGAAAAAAAAAATTGTTGTAGGATATTCGAGGTGAATGTTTTCGTTGTTAGATGAAATATAGGCATAATCGAGTAAATGAAGATTTTAGATAGAGGATTGGACAGATTAAGAGAAGTTAGGAAGTGCGGGAGGAGTGAGCTGTGAGTTCGAAAATACTTGATTGTGAAAGATTGGATTTTTTATTATAAATATCTAAAATGATGAGCAGCAAAACGTGGAATTGGAGTATATGAAAATATGATCTTACTGTCACTATTCCGGATCATAGGCCGCATTCGAAAATTCAGCCAGCTGCGTAGAATTGGCAGGGCATCATTCAAAAAATCAAACCACTGTGCAGCTGCGTGACTACGATACTGCTAATTTTGCGCAGCTGGCTGAATTTTCGAATGCAGCCATAATCCCCTTAAATCTCTTTAAGCCCAAACGTAAACCTTCTCAGTACCGCCCAATAAACAATCCTCCAGATTTGTAACTTTGAAAAAGTAGTTGAAACTAGGATATCGAAATTGGCCTTACTCCTTGTTTACCTAACGAAAATCCTGAAGCTTCTAATCTCACCTGCGACATTTGGCTTAGTTCATAATATCAAAGTTATTGGCAACAACTCTAGAATATTAAAGCTTACCCAAAGCTTTCAAGCTCACTACCCAAAAGCTTATCACAAAGGTTGTTGTCCAGAATAAAATTCACACCCAAGGTTAGCATCACACCCAAAAAAGTTTTAGTTAAGACACAACCCCACAAGTGGCGGGGTAGTGGAATAGTTATACTACTCTATCTAAGTATAATGCTGACATCATAATTATGCAAGAGATGCTAGAAATAGAAAATGGTATTTTGCAAAAATATATTCTATAAGATATATGGTAGCAAACAAGAACGTGATCGTTGCGAGTACTCGGTTTACGCGTGAGGATATCCAGAAAGAACCCCACCTGGAGCCATTCGTAACCAAACCATAAGTTGATGGACTGCCGATACCTATCGGGTTTAATGTCAAAATAACTAACCGAATTGCCATCGTCGACTCAGATCACTATCTTGTTTGTTAGCATAAATATCACCAAGTCCACCTAAATACTAACTTACTTAGATGATTAGATTACAAACATACAATTGAAGTAGTACAATCTTTCACTTATCTTGAGCCAATAACAGGAGCCGACAAGACCATGGAACTAGAAATAACCGCACAACTGTTAAAAGCATACTATAGTCGGCTCTGCTGCTGTTGTATAAGACCAATTTCACATATGGATCCTAGACTTAGGTGTTCAGCCAAAACCACTCTAACCTCTTAGCCGAGAGGAAATTCTTTCGAAGATTTGTTGGCCACTTATGCATAGATGTCGTGAAGAGAATGATAATATTAATAATAGAGGAATACCGAATCGGACTACAACGGTGTTGATCGCATGTAAAGTTCCGAAGCAGTCCCCAATCTAAGTACTAACTGTATCCAATGCTGCTTGACTTCACCTATCGAACGGAAACTGGCCTGTTCAGTATAGAAAGCCCTAGAATAAAGTTTGGTATGCTCCGGATCAGCAAGGCTCGTTTTTAGATATACTACACCAAACCTAGAAGGATGGAGTAGGCCAGAATGCTTAGAGATTAACGATTAACGAAAACCATTGTATCGTCGTGATGATAATTTAATTTTTTGATTTTTTTTCAAACTATATTCCAGGACGATTTCCAGAGAGTTAAATCCAGTAATGGTACTATACGAACCAACAGCTGCATTATTAAAAACCACTTATGAATTCCGTGCAACTTCATCAAAGTTTTATGTATAACCTTCTGTTAACGTCACTCCGTATCCATACTAACAACAAAATTACATTTAACACACATGACTACCTCAATATAGTTGCTCAATTATAAAACATGTAAACCAGACAAGTCGTAATCGAAAAATATTCATGTACATTTCACTCACTGCACCCTGCCAACAAAATTTTCAATATATTCCAATCATGCATTCAACCAAAATGATTAACAAAAAAACTATGTAATAGCTTCAATCATTCACCATAGTGTAATCGGATATCTACATCCAATCATTCACTGGAAATAAACTCCAACAATCCGGATTGAAACAATTAAAACTTCATACTGTGTAACATACAAACAACATCAGCAGCTCCATCTGTGGCCAGCAATTTATTGGCAACACACTTTACAGAAATTTATAAACGCATTTACATGCGTAATTTGTATTATATCCTTTATTACATTAATTTTGTGATCACTGTTGTGGAATTTCATTATAAATTGAGAAGGAAGAAAAGAAATGTGGTGGTGAAGCGCTATTCAACAATGTTGTCCAATTCATAAAAAAGATTACCCTAATACCAACAACAATAGTCACTCAACTGTTACATAACATGAAGTCAATATCCTACAGAAATTGTGGAGTGCTGAGATGGTCCTTAATCTCTTAATATTGTCATCTTAAGTTCCTTAACTTTTTTTTTATGCTATCCAAAATCTCCTCCACGAAATAAAACGGCTTTCACAAGGAACAGGATGAGAATCTTTCATTACTTAACAACCAGGGAGTTGGATACCGCACCAACAGCCACAACTCTTCAAGGCGTCTCTTCTGGCATTCAAAGCACTTCAACGGCAGCCGGGGAAAAAAAGTGCAAGGATAAAAAAACCCGCTTTTGTTTGATTTATATCGTAATTCATGACAGGTCCTTCTACCAGGATACTAGCTACCCACAAAAGGAAGTCAGAAATAACTGAAGGGCTGTGTTGGTTCCTTTCCTTGAAGAGGCCATCTCCACTGAAGCAGCTTTTAGCTACGCAATCAATAAAGCCGCAATTCATTTTATTTATGGCTTTTTCTAGCTAAGGCAGCACCCCCCACCAGGCCCCAAAAAAAAGAGGCGGGTGACTATTTCTGAAAATACAAGGATAATTTTCGCCTCCTTTTCAACAAAACCGTATGCCTTTTGACTCATCTCTCCCTGGGTGTATTGTGGGACGATTTGAATTGTGATGGGCGCATTCACCGTCAACCTCTAGGATCAGATTTGACTGTGTTTAGTGTGTCATAAATATTAATAAAAATCACTCTCTGCTCACCTTTTCTTAGTGCGTCAACGAGACCCCATTTGAATCCTTCGTTCTTAACTGCCTGCTCCCATTATCGTATGCCTGCCAGGACGAAACATTTTTTTCCCGTTTTCGGCGACAGTGAAGGAATTTATTCCATCCGTCATTTGTGGGGGATGATGCCTTGTAATAGTATGCAGATGATGAATGAAAATGGAAATGAGCAAATCTCTTTCCTACCACGAGGAATCATGAGGGTATTAACCCCTGGTAGGCTGGAAAAGTGCTCAATGATTGTTTGTTGTCATTCAAGGGAATTTATAGGATTATTTTGTCGTTTCTTAAATATAAATTTGGTAGGACCAGAAAAAAAAGGAAATGTTAAACATGAACAACATTTTAATCACACAAAGTGGATTAGGGGTTTTCTTCGTCTTTTTTTTATTTCTTTTGGTACTTTTATTTAAGTAGAAAATGGCTTTACGTTTTTACAAAAACTGTCATTTACATATAATAAGAATTTTGAGTTAAAGAAAACTTAAGGGAAAGTATTTTGTGGGATCTTAAGAAGGGATTTCGTGAAGCTAAAAGATCGATATTCAAATTGGTGACCAGAAAATTAGCCATTATCTCTTTTGATGAAAGCTTTTAACCTTTTGGCATAAAAGTTTTTAAGCTTTCAAAAGCTTTTAAGCTTTCAAAAGCTTTTAATATTTTAAAACAAAAGCTTTTAAAAGGTCTTAATCTTTTAAAAGCTTTTGAGCTTTTAATATACAGAAAGAGGAAGACGTCCAGAAACTTGGAGCTCAAATAAAAAAGCTTATGCCCGATCTTAGCGATCTGAAGGCGCGAGAAGAAAGGGCACAGGAGAAAAGTGCACGGAAAGTGCCGGATGCAACTACCCAAACGGTGCCTACAGAAAACCTCAAACTAGTCTGAAAGCAAAGCTTTTAAGCTTTCAAAAGCTTTTAAGTTTTCAAAAGCTTTCAAAAGCTTTTAAGCTTTCAAAAGCTTTCAAAAGCTTTTAAGCTTTCAAAAGCTTTTAATATTTTAAAACAAAAGCTTTTAAAAGCTCTTAATCTTTTAAAAGCTTTTGAGCTTTTAATATACAGAAATAGGAAGACGTCCAGAAACTTGGAGCTCAAATAAAAAAGCTTATGCCCCATCTTAGCGATCTCAAGGGGCGAGAAGAAAGGGCACAGGAGAAAAGTGCACGGAAAGTGCCGTATGCAATTACCCAAACGGTGCCTAAAGAAAACCTCAAACTAGTCTGAAAGCAAAGCGTTTAAGCTTTCAAAAGCTTTTGAAAGCTTTTGAGCTTTTGAAAGCTTTTAAGCTTTTGAAAGCTTTTAAGCTTTTGAAAGCTTTTAAGCTTTTGAAAGCTTTTAAGCTTTTGAAAGCTTTTAAGCTTTTGAAAGCTTTTAAGCTTTTGAAAGCTTTTAAGCTTTTAAAAGCTTTAAAGCTTTTGAAAGCTTTAAAGCTTTTGAAAGCTTTAAAGCTTTTGAAAGCTTTAAAGCTTTTGAAAGCTTTTAAGCTTTTGAAAGCTTTTAAGCTTTTGAAAGCTTTTAAGCTTTTGAAAGCTTTTAAGCTTTTGAAAGCTTTTAAGGTTTTGAAAGCTTTTGAAAGTTTTTAATATTTTAAGACAAGAGCTTTTAAAAGCTCTTAATCTTTTAAAAGCTTTTGAGCTTTTAATATACAGAAAGAGGAAGACGTCCAGAAACTTGGAGCTCAAATAAAAAAGCTTATGCCCGATCTTAGCGATCTCAAAGCGCGAGAAGAAAGAGCACAGGAGAAAAGTGCACGGAAACTTCTACAATGCAACTACCCAAACGGTGCCTACAGAAAACCTCAAACTAGTCTGAAAGCAAAGCTTTTAAGCTTTCAAAAGCTCTTAAGCTTTCAAAAGCTTTAAAGCTTTCAAAAGCTTAAAAGCTTTCAAAAGCTTAAGAGCTTTCAAAAGCTTAAAAGCTTTCAAAAGCTTTTCAGCTTTCAAAAGCTTTTAAGTTTTCAAAAGCTTTCAAAAGCTTTTAAGCTTTCAAAAGCTTTCAAAAGCTTTTAAGCTTTCAAAAGCTTTCAAAAGCTTTTAAGCTTTCAAAAGCTTTTAATATTTTAAAACAAACGCTTTTAAAAGCCCTTAATCTTTTAAAAGCTTTTGAGCTTTTAATATACAGAAATAGGAAGACGTCCAGAAACTTGGAGCTCAAATAAAAAAGCTTATGCCCGATCTTAGCGATCTCAAAGCGCGAGAAGAAAGAGCACAGGAGAAAAGTGCACGGAAACTTCTACAATGCAACTACCCAAACGGTGCCTACAGAAAACCTCAAACTAGTCTGAAAGCAAAGCTTTTAAGCTTTCAAAAGCTCTTAAGCTTTCAAAAGCTTTAAAGCTTTCAAAAGCTTAAAAGCTTTCAAAAGCTTAAGAGCTTTCAAAAGCTTAAAAGCTTTCAAAAGCTTTTCAGCTTTCAAAAGCTTTTAAGTTTTCAAAAGCTTTCAAAAGCTTTTAAGCTTTCAAAAGCTTTCAAAAGCTTTTAAGCTTTCAAAAGCTTTCAAAAGCTTTTAAGCTTTCAAAAGCTTTTAATATTTTAAAACAAAAGCTTTTAAAAGCCCTTAATCTTTTAAAAGCTTTTGAGCTTTTAATATACAGAAATAGGAAGACGTCCAGAAACTTGGAGCTCAAATAAAAAAGCTTATGCCCGATCTTAGCGATCTCAAGGGGCGAGAAGAAAGGGCACAGGAGAAAAGTACACGGAAAGTGCCGGATGCAATTACCCAAACGGTGCCTAAAGGAAACCTCAAACTAGTCTGAAAGCAAAGCGTTTAAGCTTTCAAAAGCTTTTGAAAGCTTTTAAGCTTTTGAAAGCTTTTAAGCTTTTGAAAGCTTTTAAGCTTTTGAAAGCTTTTAAGCTTTTGAAAGCTTTTAAGCTTTTGAAAGCTTTTAAGCTTTTGAAAACTTTTAAGCTTTTGAAAGCTTTTAAGCTTTTGAAATCTTTTAAGGTTTTGAAAGCTTTTAAGCTTTTGAAAGCTTTTAAGCTTTTGAAAGCTTTTAAGCTTTTGAAAGCTTTTAAGCTTTTGAAAGCTTTTAATATTTTAAAACAAGAGCTTTTAAAAGCTCTTAATCTTTTAAAAGCTTTTGAGCTTTTAATATACAGAAAGAGGAAGACGTCCAGAAACTTGGAGCTCAAATAAAAAAGTTTATGCCCGATCTTAGCGATCTCAAGGCGCGAGAAGAAAGGGCACAAGAGAAAAGTGCACGGAAAGTGCCGGATGCAACTACACAAACGGTGCACACAGGAACCCTCAATCAGAAAAATTCTAAAAAGCGGTGGGTTTTTCAGAACCCCAGATGGGAAAGTTTTGCTTGTTTACGTACCCAGTCAAGTGAAAATGAGCCTCAACACTCTCAATTTTGTTTAAAAAATCATGATCTTGGTGCATTTCCACCAGCCAATCAGCGAATACACGGCTTTGTGCTGAATGGATTTGAATTACTATCCTCGCTGAAAGATTTGTTATTATTCAGTTCACGATTTGTTAGCAGGAGATCGACTTCTTCTAATTGAATATGGAAATTGGTCGTGTCTTTGACTTCTAAGCTTCTACTTCATTTGTTAATCTGTCAATAACGACGGCAGCTCTAAGCTCTAGTCTTCCAAATAAAAAAAACCTCCATGTCCTTAGAAGGGCTACAGACACCCGAAAAAGATAAATTTGAAAAAAAAACTTTTGTGTTAAAAAATACCCTTTTCTACCACTAAAAACTTTTTTTTGGAAGGCAACGCTTAATTTTAGGGTATAAACACCCTTAAAACGTGCCAACCTCCCATCAAAAATTAAAGGCCAACACATGTGATGAGATCCTTGTGCTCCTGTATCAATTCGATTTTATTTTTCGGGTCTGGCCACCTGATCTTTACTACTTTCATCCCAGAATATACGTTTTTTTCTCCCATAGTGGTTTTGTTCATAGAAACACCAAGACGAATTTCTGCTATATCGTACCCTGTTTGATTAAGTTCAACAACCCTAATTCCGTAATATCTAAATTATGCGCAAAACGTTAGAGCTCCACACCCACACCAATCTTCACCTCATAGACTAATAAATTCGTTCACTTTACAGTTATGCCACTAATTTCTCTACAACAACGACCGAAAAATTTGGGGGTTTTGTGATTATTTAAAGGATTATTCGTATGTATTAATGAAGGCATCATTGGTAGCGTTTTTTTGGTATGTGTGTGGGGATTTTGGTGCAGTTTATCCTCCCACGTCTGATGACTAGGTATCTTCATTTTTGACGGGGCAATCCTAATCATCATGACATTTAAGTTCGTGTCGATGGCATTCATCCTACCATAAATGGTGCACGTTGAAAAACCCCGTAAAATGTCTAAAACCCTAACAAAAAATTATTTCATCCCTAAAATAGTGCTAAGGACTGCAAACTTATGCACAATGAAAACTTTTACTTTCATCAAGGACAATTTTCTTAGTATTTGTTGGTATTTGGCGGTCTGAGAGGGTTTTTGGGTGATATTTTTTAGGGTCGCAAAGGCCTGGATGGGTGTGGTAAGGAGGGAAATCGGTCTGGTAGAAAATATTCTAGGATGACTGGAAATGTAGATGCTTTCGGAGCAATGGGGAGGAAAAAAATCAAGGGTAAAAAAAGGATAAATACACAAAAATAAAAAAAAGGGAAGGAAAAAACGAATAGAAGTAGACAGCAGGACATGGATTAGGTGGGGTGTATGGCAAATACGAGAAGAGATTGTTGTTTGTGGGTGAGACTGCCGGCAGAAAACCCATTTGTACCTTGCCTTTTATTGTGATAACTCAATTAGGGCCCAACGTTGCTGGTGGTGGTGGCGGCGGCTAATTCTTGAAAAATAATAGTTAAGTACTGCGACAATCACCACCCATTGTTTAAAGCAATCAGCAATGGTGAAATGGTGTAATTTGGGGAAATCCTTGGGGGGTTTTAAGTGAGCATTAATTCGAAATCAGATTTTTCTTTTATTTTTTTTCAAGTTGTGATAATGTGTTTTGACTGAAGAAGAAGCTTTTCAGGAAATTAAAAGTTGTAAATTTATTTGTTGCTGATGTTTTGAGGTAATGTTTTAAATTACCTTTTGGGTTGTAGTGAATTTGCTATAAAGGTATTTTAAGTTGTACTTAAGTAACGAAAATTGATTCTGATACATTGTAATAGAAGCAATAATTGGACATTTTGGAGCAATGTTTGATAGGGAAAGTTGGTTGGATTTTTGTTTAATATCTTTAAACGCGCTTTCCCCTCATCTCACTGAAAATTGGAACTTAGGTACTTTTTTGGGTGTAGAAAACAATAAAAAAATCTTTGCTGCGGTAAAGTGTATGCTAAGTTCACAATTTCGAAAACATACTCGAAAATTTGGTTTTTGCTATATAGTATATCGAAAAATAAAATTTTTTTCGAAAAACTAACAGCGCCACGTGAAAGAGCGGAAAATTTCACTAAAGTGTATATTATAACTTATTTTAAAAAAAATTGTTTTATTATTATAAAAAATTATTAAAAATAAGAAGAACATTCGAAAAATCTAAGCGCGCCAAAAAGCTGAATTAAAATATTCTAGCGAGGCGTTCGGGGAAAAACTAAAGTATCCTTGCCTAAAATGTACGCAAAAATAAAATTAAAAAAAGCATTTTAAAGAGGACACTCTAAGCTTTCTAAGAAAGCCACTAGTTTTTAATATTTTGTTTTTTTTTCTCATAGACTTGAACGGAAATTATAATTTGTAAAATTCTCACTCATGTTTATAAAATTGAAGATATATATTAATAGAGGCGTACAAAAAAAAATCCGTTTCGACGCCATTTTTATTTTAAAAAACAACCGGCACCAAACGAAAAAAGTGAGACTGCCGGCGGCCCGGGCGCGTCTTTCTTCTTCTTCATATTTTGCGTGCCGGCTGTATTTGAATATAAAAATGGCGTCGAATGAATGCTGTAAGAAAAAATGAATATTTTAAAACATAAATTTTATTAAGCAGAGACAATGTTTATCATTTTAATTTTTTTTCATCAAAAGTAAATGTCTAATGATGATAAATGTACAAGGATTTTTTTTTCGTACGCCTCTATTAATATATATCTTCAATTTTATAAACATCAGTGAGAATTTTACAACTTATAACTTCCAGTCAAGTTTTCTATGAGAAAAAAACAAAAAATTAAAAACTAGTGGCTTTCTTAGAAAGCTTAGAGTGTCCTCTTTAAAATGCTTTTTCTTATTTTTGTGTACATTTTAGGCAAGGATACTTTAGTTTTTCCCCGAACGCCTCGCTAGAATATTTTAATTTAGCTTTTTGGCGCGTTTAGATTTTTCGAATTTTCTAGTGCTATTAGTTTTTCGAATTTTTTTTATTTTTCGATATATAAAGCAAAAACCAAATTTTCGAGTTTGTTTTCGAAATTGTGAACTTAGCATACACTTTAGCGCAGCAAAGATTTTTTTATCGTTTTCTACACCCAAAAAAGTACCTAAGTTCCAATTTTCAGCGAGATCACATATTGTGCGAGCTTTCGGTCTAAATTTGTCTCTGACGACTGGGCTATACCTATTTATTATTTATTTACTATTTATTTAAATAGTCTAATTAAATAGAATATCTTTTGTATGAGTAGGTATATATTTTGCTGCTAACTTGATCACCAATGAAATTACAAAGCTGTCAAAAAGTTTCCGTATTAACTTTGTGGCAATTAGAGCTACAGTATATGCCTCCACATTTCCGCAAATCTGTTTAATGTTATTAACTGCATATTTCTCATCATTCACAATTTGAATTAATTTTTATAAAAAACATCTAATCTGTTAACGACGTAGCGCTTCTGTGTACCGTTTATTTTGTCTGCATACCTTTAGAGGCTTTTTTTAAAAAAAAATTGCATACTTTTAGGAATTTTTTTTTGTTAATATTTTTAAAGAATGAAATTTTTTTTATAAAGTCGGGATTATTGTTTTAGTGTATCCATCCGTACGATGGCCATTTGTTAGTCATAGTTAAACATAGGAAAAGAGGAGTTCTTGGAGCATGAACAAAAAATTTGGGGGGATTATTTCGAATGAAGGTTTAGTGCTATATTTTGAAAAACGATTTCATATAAAGATTAATGTTTTCTTTTAAATAAAACTTTTCGATTAAATGTTGGGTGATTTAAATGGATTAAAGCTGTAAAATATGTATCCAAATGCTACTAAATTTCACCACAATTAATCACTTTTCATCTTAGTATACTTTCAATGCTACAAAATCCAAAAATGCACAATATTCTAGAAGTATCAACGAATTTCTTCTCTAACCACAAGAAAAATTAAATAATATGATGAATGACTTTCCAGCTTAACGTTCTTCTTCAACCCAAAATCCCCTCCAATAAATATCCACAACTCTTCGCTGCATCTTCCAAGGATCCTTGTTAAAATCCAACAACAAAAAAAAATCTAACCAACTAAAATATAATGATACCTCATATCCCACCCGACGTGCACACAACGCAACGAAATGTTGCGATATTAATTGCCAGATATTTATCCTGCGAACTCATAAAGCAGATTTAAGTGACTCCTGACAAAAGGCAATGATCCGTCTCTTTTGGCCTGGATCAGGATCGTTATATACGCAAAAGGGAGAGCCAATTTATCACAGCGCCATATGTCTAATAAATTGATTTCACGATTTCATCCCAGCTAGTAGTTCACTAGCAGACATTTCCCCCCATCCCGACTCCTTCTCGCCCTTTAACATTGTCAGACAATTAGTGGGTGTCGTGGTCTCTCCCCATCATCGCCCCATCGTAATTTAAGGACAAATTTGCTTGTAAAATTCTTCGGTTTTCTCCAAAACACAAAATTCTCTTTTCTCTCTAAAATCTTCCCTTTTATCGTTGAATGTTTATATATATTTTTTGAAATCCTGATTGTGTTAAGGATATTGCTAGATTAGGACTAAGCCTGACCTCAGGGGTAAGAGTCGGTCTTGCCTTGTGCCTGCCTGCTTGCTGCCTCTAACTTAGAACAACAACGAGAACTAATGATTCTGTACATTTTCGATGTTACCCAACATAGTGAACAGTGAACCAGAATGAACTTTTTTGTTATTTGATGGCTTTGATTCGATCGCCCTTTCCAGAAACAACCAACAAGAATGGATTAAGGGATGATGGATGAGCGTTTTTGTTGTTTTGTTGGTGTACAGAGTGACTTGAGGTCAGAGCAGAGCTTCGTTGTAGAGATTTATGCCGAACAAGAATTTGAATGGTTGATAAAACGTCTTTTGGATCAGGGGTTGTTACTGACCATTTCTGACCATTTTGTAAAAAAATCAAGATGGCGGTTCCAAGATGGCGGCCGAATTTTTCAATTGTGCTCCCCGACCCCCGACATGGGTATCAAATGAAAGGGTATGAAAAGTACAATACATTTAGCTATGTGGCGTCAAGGATATGACAAGTAGAATAATATTAGCTGTGCGGCGTGATTCCAAATTAAAAATGGCGGCCAACACAAAATGGCAGTTTACCTTTTCTTTACAACGCCCTCGGTACGGGTGTCGTACAGTATAGTACAGTAAGCTGTGTGATATCATTTTAAATCTGATATGGCGGTCACTACAAAATGGCGGAAGACATATAATAGACTAAAAAGTAGAAAATAAAAAATATACATAGTTTAAAAAAACTAAAAAATACGCTTTTATTTTAAAATGAACTAAAAAGTAAAAAATAATTTTGAATGTAAAATTTTTATTGCTTCAGCGAGTATATGGAACAACCTACCTTTCGAAATGTAAAAAAGCGGGGGCTAGCGAAAAGTTCCGGTGTTAATAAAATAAGAATATAGGTAAAGAGTCCCACGCTGTTTTACATTTCGAAAGGTAGGTTGTTTCCATATACTCGCTGAAGCAATAAAAATTTTACATTCAAAATCATGTTTTACTTTTTAGTTCATTTTAAAATAAAAGTGTATTTTTTAGTTTTTTTAATTTAAAAAGACTTCGGCCAAGAACCAAAACCACCATCTAATAAACTCGATGGAATGAAACCGGTTTTAAATGAAATTAGCTTTTCTGGATTCAGCTTCTGATAGCTTCCCCATAAAACATCACTTGTCAACAAAATCCGAGCATTCTTTAAAACCCGTGCAAAAATTACGTTATCCTTTTCCAACATCACTAGTTTTTTCAAACCTTAGATCACCACTTTTTGGACGCGGAATTGTTTTCCACGTCCTACATTTACTGAAATAGAAATTGGCCTTTACGGTCAAGTCTTACGAGTCCTTTGTCGTTATTTGAACCTATTATCGTTACTTGAACTAGCTTCTCTCAGGATTACTTAAGCACCAGTTTTGGTACTACCAACTTCCAGAGTTATAAGTCGTCAAAGTCAAAATTTTGGCTTTTTTAACTACAATTTCAAGTTTCACTACTTTTTGTTTACGTATACCTTTTTTCTCCAAAATTAGAAAGCTTGGAATATTTCCTATGAATAATGTCCGGACAATTTTTATACTACGCATTTAAAAGATCTTGTTTTTTAATTTTTTGTTTCTCCCAACCTCTTCGTCGTTTCGTTGACATTTTGAATTTTTTAGATTTTTTTTAAATTCCCCACAATCCTTATTAAATAACAGTCTTCGACAAACTAATTGGCAATTTCGTAGGAGACCGCGAGATTTGTATTCTTTAAAGGAATTGTGATACGCTTGAAATTTGAATTTTTTTTTATATTTTTGTGGGAAAATTTTATTTTTTTCAAAAAAAAAATTATTTAGAGGAAACATTTTTGATTTAACATTCGGTACGGCCCACCGGGAAACTCCCGGTAGCTTGGTAGGCCAGTCCAGCTCTGGGCGTAGCCATCGGGTTGTACTTCCGTAAAAACAAAGCCGACGAAGCTGTTACCATGAATGGCATACATTATCGCGCCACGATAACGATTTTTTGTGGCTGCAATTGCAGGTTATGGATGGGCACAATATGTTGTTCCAACAGGATAGTGCCACTTACCACACACTCAACGAAACAATTTCTTTCTTACGACAAAAGTTCGATGGTTGGATTATCTCCTGAAATGGTGATTTCTGTTAGACAACCAAATCATGTGATTTCAAACCTTTGAACTTATTTTATTTGAAGAAATTTGAAAGAGAATAGTTGGTATTAACATGTAATTATCACCTCTTACTCCGTCCATTACCACGCGCCCGGTTCCCATGCCCAAGTGCGGCAGTACCTAGTTTTCAAAAATAACAACTTAAATTTTCGTAACTAGATTGAACGACTCTCCAATAATTTTCAAGATTATTGTGGTCTGCCAATTTAACTTAGTTATATCAAGTTTGGTAAAATGCATTCAAATCCATTTTAGTTTGAATGAAAATAATTTTATTAACCAGGAAAATTTGGTTAAGCGTTCCGAGGCAATGTTCCAAAAAGAAAATGAGAAACTTTTAAGAGAAGCCACTCTAAATAAATTGCCCCACAGCCACTGAAATTTGGGCACGCTGCCGAGCTTATAAAATTGGATATTTTCATTGAGACATTTTCTGAAGTCTTTTAACCGAACAAGAATGCATTTAGGAAGTAATTTACTGCAACAAGATTAGTTTTGAAGCTCTGAACTGATAAGATGATGCCACAAGGACTAACGATGCACACACAAAACAATAAAAACTCCAATTTTATTTGCAATATTCTCGTATGTCGTTGTGAGCCGTATTTTATTATGTATTGTACAAGGAAAACCCTTTTAACCTACAAAAATTTTGTTTTGGGTTCAATTTATAGCTCATGTTCTGCTCAAAACTGTCATAATCATAATAAAACCGAAACGAAATGTCTCTTTTGGAAGTTTCTTGCTACCAAACCAGTGAAAAATTTCGTACCAAATCGCAACAGTCATAACTTCCAACATCACGTCGCCAAGTTACGCTAGAATAAGCATTTTTAATAAAATCATCTAAAAATTGCTTTTTGCTAAAATAGTTTCCATGTTTCTGTACCGTCTTTTATACATACAACTCGCCCTCATCATCCCTTCAAAATATTTTTTTTTTATTAAACATCGTAAAGTCCAGAAATGCATAAAGATACGAAGGAAGGAAAGAGTCATGGCTTCCTTTTGGCAGCATATCCCGAATGCATTGTGCACATTCTATCAACGAAATGACACCCCATTTCAGTAAATCGATCACTTTCGTAGAGAATGCAGTCGACGGGGGCGGGGGGCGTAACAGGGATGCAGGAAGAACATATCCCGGCTAACCCTCTAATCCCTGATGCACTTTTAAGGGGAATTAAATTAGCGGTTGAAACAAACACTGCGAAAAGAAGTAAAGCGAAAAAAAAACACGGACTGAAAGTCGGATAAAGGATGGTGTCTAGTCGGAAAGTCTTCTATGTGAAGGAAGATAAGAAGGACATAAACAACTTCCCATCCCCCCCTTTACGGACTTCCTTCGTGTATTACTCGGGGTGGATTTGATGGCGCGCTCGTTGAAATATCAACAAAATTAGAAACCAGTGGCAGGGGTTGGGGGTGAGCTGGCCTTTAGGTGATTTATTGGTTTCTGGTTTGAAAATTTCCCGGATCCTCGATTCTTGCGGTGTTATTTTCTGGTTATCCTTAACTGTCCTACTTTAGCAGTTTGTTATCCTTTACCAGTCAATGTATCGGATTAAGGGAAATGTTTTCGCAATTTATTATCATACTTGAAACCCGTCCTCTCCTTCACCAACAAGACAAAAAAAACCGCAGTAAAAAAAATCAACAAATAACGAAAATTAATTATGAAAGAAAATAAGGACCGAAGGATGTGTCTTCTTAATATTAATAATCCTTGTAACAAAAAACTTCAACAATATACTTTATATCCTCCTACCTTCTTGCAGCGTGCCAAAGCAATGATGGTTATTAAATTTCCAGGAACACCAACCAGAATGAACACGATGCATGTGGTTGATGCGAAAGTTAATAAAGCTGATGAGTAGCCTTCAAAGAGTTCATCGTCACCAGTGAATGTCGATACTCCTGTAAAAGTTTAATTGAAGTTTAATTGGAAATTTTGGATAATTACAAAAAAAAAACACAAAAAAAACAAGGAAGAAAAATAGAGAGAGAAAGGAAAAAGTTTGCAATTACCTTCATCAGATGCGTTGCTGATGGCAATTGACGTTGATGAATTTGTGGTTGATGCTGACCAAGATTGCGGCAACAGGTCCATTGCACATTTATTATTATTAGTATTAAAGTTGTTCTTTTCTTTTTGGGTGGTTTCAATGTGTGTGATAAAGGGGCGAGGGAGATTTATTTCTGGCGTTGAAGGTATTGACGGTTGGTTTTTATCTATCGAGTTGTCCTAGAGTTCGACGGTCTTTGTGTGGACAACTTTTTCGAGGCATTTCTTACAGATTTATCTGGAAAATATGAAAATTTTTATTTTTTTAATTTTGTTTTATATTTGAAAAAATTAATAATAAATTACAAAACAATTTAAAGAGTTTTGAGGGATCACAAGGATGATCTTTCACGCTGCCAAGAGGAGTACCAAATGGGATAGCTGCAGAAGCTTACTAACCAGCCATAATGAGGCGATTATGAGAGCAAAAGGGGGCAATCGGATACTTCTCTGTCAGAGTATTGAAGGTATTCGAGATTTAGCAAAAATCCACAAAATACAAGTGAAAGCCAACTCGGGAGATCACTGATGACTCTTTCACACAAACAAGGGAGGAAACCCTGATTGTTCTAATAATACATGGTGCGTTTTATATTCCAGGCCGACAATTCACGTAGTAGTTCGAGCTTTGTGTGATGTGGCACCGTCTTGTTGGAACCACAATTTGGGCACAAGAAAGTTCAACATGTCATTCTGGAGGGATTTATATTACCTCTCCTGTGGTGGCTTGTCGTGAATGAATTCCTAGATCTACACGGTGCCCAAAACCGCTTCCATCAAAGTTACGCTTGAACAAGCTCAGCAATCTGCCTAAAGATTTGTAACTTACACTTGTGTGGTAAAGCAGGATCACGCCGATCGATCCTTCTACCACAGGACAGTGACAGATAATGTGAAGGGGAGACACATCCTTTACGAGCCAGATCGAGGTTGGGCCCCCTACCTATTGCACCCTACATAGGTAAGGTAACTTAGGATGCAGTGACCGGTGAATTCACAGACAAGTGTCTTGATAGTCTATCTACCACAAGACGCTCCAAGAATAAACTGCTTGGAGATCACAGGGCCACCTGTGGACAGCGATACAATGTCCGGTCTACTGCAGCAGAGTTCGATTGTATAGGGCACATCTCATCTTACGGTTGGGCGTCCTAATAAACAGTTCTGGGTCGATCAAACTTCTAATTGTTCATGAAGCCTAAAGGCTCTATCAGATCCAAAGCAGAAAGCAGAACCGTCGGGCAGAGAATTGTTTCTATTGGTTTAAGCTGGTCAAGTGACAAGAAAAGCAGAAGAGAGTTCTGCCGCTGCTTTTTCATCTCAAATTCTAATTTTGCTGCTTTGCAAAGCAGAATTTTTTGACATTTGAAACATTTTGCACTTGGCAAGTTGTTTTTAAATGACTAAAGGCGATGGCCCAATGCCGACGTCGCGTTATACGCGGCAGGCGCTTAGTGCGCGTTAACGTCCGTTGAAGGTTCATTCATAGCGTCAGGACGTCAAAAATATTGTTTTAATTTAAATTCATGTATGGATATTTGTGTATATACTTGTTAGAACTGTGATTTTTTTAAATTTCATAGCCTGCCAACGCCAAAAAGTTGAAAGTTGCTCGACTTTTGCCGTCGCTTAACGCCGCTGACGCCGCAAAATCGTGAATGGGATAACTCGATTTGAATTACACACAACCAAATGTCGACGTCAACGCGCGTCAAAGCGTTAACGCGCGTAAACGCGAATAAAGTCGTGATTGGGCCGTCGCCTTAATGGACGCGGAAAATTGAGAATTTATTGTTGTGTGACATTTTACGAAGAATTTATTATTATTAAAGAATAATTTACAAAGAATTTACTTTGAAATAAAAATTCTGCCGTTGCTGCTGCTTTACTTGGATCTGATTCAGCAGGCAGAATTCTGCTTCTGTCTCTGCTTCTGCCGCTGCTCACAAAGTTGAATCTGATAGAGCCTTAAATCCTAAAATCCGCTTGTGAGCGAATGCCATTCTTTAGTTTTGATAGGTGCATGCCAGTATAGCTTTCACCACTGTTTGAGAATCAGTAGCCAAAGTATCCAAGTCATTATTTATTTATTAGCCGAACAAGGCACTGGACATAGAATGTCCTCGCCCAAGACCTGCGCCCAGGTAGCCATTCGCTTTCAGCCGCAGCGCCGCGTTTATTTCTCTACCTCAAAGTGTAGTGGTTGCAGATTGAGTAGAGTCTCCAGCGCTACCGTCGGGAAAGTGCGGATGGCCCCGGTGAAGGAAAGACAGTGCATTTTTTCAATTTTGCTTAAATTAGTGATAACACTTTTAAGCGCAGTTCTGTGCCGTGTTGGACGAATAAGTTTCGGCCGTTGTATAGCTTTAGGAGTTCATCTACAAGAAAGCACCATAGAAGTGGAGATAGAACCATAGAAATATAAACTAAACACGGAATGCCTGTAAGCCAGATTAAGCGCACCACAATTCCTGATGTGTTTGAGTTCACTCGGTAGTAGTGGTCAGGTAGTGCAGGCCAAAATATCCAGAAATAATAAGAGGAACGTTTTAAAAGCGGGGCGATTAAAATTCCTGGAATAAAATCCATGCCCCCCGGATATTTACTAAGCACGCCACCATTCACTCAAGAAGCTACCCTTGACAGTTCGGCAATTTGTATCCCACTTGTGCACACGATTGCTGTCCCTTTAAACAAGCTACCTTTAATGTGGTCGCTCACGTACAGGGTTTTTACACTACACAGCCGTTCCATGTTAGTTTTATATTTCTATGGATAGAATCCCGGGTGAAAATATAAAACTGAAAAAGGACTGAAAAGAGACTGAAAAATGAATTTTAGGCGGAATTCTGTCCGAAATAAGGAGGAAATTATTATTTACACTGAAAACTGACATCAGTTACCCTTCATGAGTATAAGAAGAAGACTGAAAAGAGGCCGAAATAACGTGGAAATTTTTACCATTTTTAGATTTAGCATTTTCTTATGAGGGACTCGGCATTTCTTGGACTTAGAAAAATTTTGGAATTTTTTTTTAACCAATGTCTGCCTAAATTCCGCTTTATTTCCATTCACACTCTTCAGTCGAAATTACCTATCATTTTCAATGCATTTTCAGTTCCGTCTCCTGTTCACTACCTCAGTACAGAGTGCCCAATTTGGATGCGGCCAGTAAATCTCAGCATACAACTACATTCAAACGCCCTGTGCGTGAGCCCCCTTTCAAATGCTCTAGCTCATCCCAGTTTCTCAGAATTTTGACGACTTTTTATGGTTTTGTAATTTTCAACTTTTTTCTCAGAATTTCTAATAGTTTTTTAGTCGTCGGGGTTTTCTGAAATTTGAACAAGACGACTTTTCAATAGTTTTTTAGGGTGTCCCAGAATATTTCAGTTGAGGGTTTTCCGAAGTTTTTCAGTTTTTTCAACAATTTTTCAGAGGATTTCGACCGTTTTCTATGGTTATTTAATAATTAAATAATTTAAATTAAATCGATATTACGTTTTGAATTCTTATTGTGTCAATTCTCAAGAATCCTCATTTTAAAAATATTAAATAACCATAGAAAACGGTCGAAATCCTCCGAAAAATGGTTGAAAACCCTCAACTGAAATATTTTGCGATACCCTAAAAACTATTGAAAAGTCGTCTTGTTCAAACTTCAGAAAACCCCGACGACTAAAAAACTATTAAAAATTCTGAGAAAAAAGTTGAAATATACAAAACCATAAAAAGTCGTCAAAATTCTGAGAAACTGGGATGAGCTAGAGCATTTGAAAGGGGGCTCACGCACAGGGCGTTTGAATGTAGTTGTATGCTGACATTTACTGGCCCAAGACCCTCGTAAGTACAGGCCTGGAAGCAGACTTTTTGGTTGTGTCTGTGCAAGGCCAAAATCGTCTGACAGTTGTGGAATTAACATGGCCGAAGCCGTACGAAGCAATTTTTTAACTTTGCTTTTGGAATAAAAAGTGGTAAAATATTGTATTTTATCACTTTTTAGTGCACACGGATTATCAGTGATAAGTTATTTAGTGATCTGAGTCCATAAATTAAAAAAAAATTAGTGGTTAAGTGTATTTTAAGAGTGTTAATTGATTAGGTGACCATTTTTGTTTACAATCGCGGTGGTTTTTTTTGTTAATTTAGGGAAAAAGTGTTGAATTTGTGTAGTAATGGAATTAAAAGTGAATTTAAAGTAGTTAAAAATTATTCTAGAAGAGTTATTAAAACCATAAGTGCAAGTACTACCACACAACATGAATAACAATAACTTTTTCACTTTTCCTTCACATTTTTCTGCACTTATGTTTTTAATAACTATCCTATAATAATCTTTAATCACTTAAAAAGCACTTTTTATTATGTTACTACACAAGTTCAAAATTTTTTCCCTAAATTAACACGAAAAAACCACCGCGAATGTAAACATAAATGGTCACCTAATCAATTAACACTCTTAAAATACACTTAACCACTCACTTCATTTTAATTTTTTGTTATTAAATCACTAAAGCACTAATCACTGATAATCCATGTGCACCAAAAAGTGATAATATACAATATTTTACCACTTTTTAGTGCAAAAACAAACTTAAAAAATTGCTTCGTATGGCTTCGGCCATGTTAATTCCACAACTGTCAGAATATTTTTGGCCTGTTTTCAGCTATGTTAGTATTAGTTGGCCTGGCTGCTTCCAGGCCTGTACTGACGAGGGTCTTGACTGGCCGCATCCAAATTGGGCACTCTGCCTCAGTATAGTTTCCGTTCATTTTCCGACTGCTGTTTAACATGGAAAAAATTAGTAATTTTTCAGTCTGTTTTCAGCCTTATATTTTCACCCGGGAACTCCTCCGTATGGACATCCTTTTGCTGTAGTGCCCTCCAGAGACCCTTTAGTTTACGAGAGACCATTTGTTTACGAGTTCTCAGCATAGAGTCGATCCTGCTAATCAGGGCCGTAGCAACCCAGGGGCTAGGGGGGCTTAGCCCCCCCACGCGTTTTTCTCATACTTCATATATGTAGATTATTTTTTTAAACAATAACATTTAATAATGCACTTTGTAATTATTTAGTTCATCGAAAAGAACGGTGTTCACATATACAAATTTAATCTATCAGTAGAATTATTTAATCCTACACGACGATTCGCATACTGCCGTTCCGGGCGGGAAAGTGGTACACGTTTTCCATTCCCTGGCGCACCTTATACAGCTCTGTCAGTACCACAGTCTTGAATTTTTTAACCTCTGGCCTTTTCAAATCGTTCAATTTCTCATTCTTTGGACGAATTTTCGTTTTTAGCTCAATTTCATTTAGCAATTCGATGCCCAACTCGGTCAAAGGCTGCAGCGTTTTCAAATCCATTTCATCTTCTGTATCGATAGCTGTGAGATAGGTATCGTCTCTTACGAAACGTTTCATCATTTCGATTAACACAATGTTGATCGTTTCGTAAAATGCCGATTTCAGGCTGACGGACGATTCGTTTCGTTCTCGCAGAGTTTCTTCGACAACAGAATCCTTTAGCATTGTTGATTGGGGTCGATTTCGAATTGGGCGAGGCCGCCTTGAAGCGAGGGCCGATTCTCTAGGGTGTAATTTCTTCAACCCTTTTGTTGCTTCAGAGTAGTATTTCTCGAAAATATCTTCTGTTCTTATTTTTTCGATCGTTGTATAAACGGCTCTAATGAGTGCCATTGCAATGCTTTTGCTACTGGTTCAATTGTTTGTGGCGACGGAAAAATTTTGCATTAGGCGCAGTAGACCGATCTTCGATTCGATTCGAATCGAACGCACTAAAATCGATTCTCCATTAAATCGAGCATTAAAGGATCGATTCTCGATTAATCGAATCGTAAATCAGTTTTTGTTGAGCCACGGACAACTAATTAGAAACAGTTTCATAAAAATCGCATTTATACATTTTTTATATGTTTATGTAGCAATCCTGTTAGGAATTCATTATGATATTGCTATTAGTCCGGGGAAATTACCATTTTAAGGAGCCAAAATTCCAAAATGGCTGAAAATTGGTCCACAGCTTCCTTGGGACTTTTTAAGAAAACAATTTCGGAATCACAAAAAAAAACATGGCCGCCGGAGATATCTCTTTTTGGCAAAAAAAATCACTCAAAAACTGGTTTTTTCGGAAAAATTTTTTGATCAGCCAATACGAAGTGTTATTCCCTACAAAAAAGCCCTTCTGTCATTTTACGGTAAATCGTATGGGCTTTCTCGCAAGCGAAGTTTAATAACCAACTGTACTCCACAATGTTGTTGTTTTTTGTCTAAACCACATAGGTGTCAAAAAGTTGGCTGAAAAATCCATTGAAAAAGTTGGTTGGAAAAATCCTCATGCGTGTAGAAGATCCCAATGTGAATCGGGTCCGATTCGAGGGGTTTGTGAATCGATTCACTGAATCGATTCAGTGTTTGAGAAGTATCTAAAAAAACGATTATTTCACTCGAAAAGATCGATTTTTCGATTAATCGATTTTAAATCGACATGCCTACAGTAGACATTCATAATCAAAGATGATTGACAGCTAAATGTCAAACCTGGTCAAAAACTTACGGAATCTTTCGCTTCAAATCGTCTTGAATCAATCTTTGCACACCGCCATTACACAATCCTGGAATGCGCACTCTTTTTTCCCATATATTTTTTGCCATTTTCTTAGAATGATGACGCAATTTTGATAGTACACTAGAAGGCGGCGCTTTAAAAAGGACATAAAAAAGTGGAATTATCATTTTTCCAAAGAATTTTTTTACAATTCTCTGAAATTCTGAGAAAAAACTAAAATGAGTGCGTATCGAAGATTGTCTAGTGTGGATGTGCCATTAAGGATATCGTACGCGAAGCAGATAATGTGTGAGTGTTTATATTGTTGAGAGCTTGTGCTTCATTCTATTCTAATAATTATCTGTACTACCGACTGTGCTGTCGAATATCAAAATTTTTTAGATGTAACATTTAGTAAAATTTCTTTGCCCCCCCACGCGAAACAAGGTAGCTACGGCACTGCTGCTAATTGCTACTAAGACTACGTCTACTTAGAGGCCTATAGTAGGGTTTGTCAAAACTGTTTAACAGTAAGAGTAAAACAGCTGTTTTTTTGGCTAAAATCGAAAAACAGCAAACAGCTGTTTTTCTCTTAACTGTTTTTACTGTTTTTGAAATTGGTTCAAAAAAATTTGAAGCAAAATAAAAATAAAGAAATATGTAACCAACACTAATATAAATTGTTTTGGTTTTTTTTTACAAAATGCTCTTTTACACGACCGGACACCGAACGGATAAAACGAATGAAGATGGTGAGAGAGAACAATGGGGAATGGACACTTTTAATGGACACTCTCAGCGAACTTTTAAATAAATATTTTGACAGTTCCTGCGTTGTTGTTGTTGCTTGGCCAAGACAGCAAAAACAAAAGAATTAACGATTACTGTTGGTCTGTTAGATTGGTCTGTTCGGTGCACGCTTATGTAAAAGCAGCCAAAGGAATATGAGGACGACAACGCCGTATGAAAATAACATAAAATTGTATATTAGTAACAAGACTAATGCAGACTTTTTCAAATATAAAATGATCTTTAATATACATATTGATGTAAAGTCTTTGAGTTTTTTCAGGCTAGAGTAGCTCTTATGCAAGGTAAGGGGAAAAAGTAATGTCATAATGTGAATGTACCATAATTTTTTGGAAATGGCGTCAAATGTCATTTTACTCAATTCCATCAATGATTGAGTCACTGGTCAAGACGAAAACAGGAATTCGCGAGTTTAAGGCGTTGAATATGACATTCTGCCCTAAACATACTTGTCAAAGCAATGGAGCCCGGAAAATTAGTTGTCGTGAATCTTAGTGAGCCCTGAAAGAATTTTACAATTCATGTTCAAGAAGTTTTCTGACATTAACAGCGACATTAGTAATAAGCTCATGCAAAATTTAAATATTCGTGTAGATGGCCGAATGTACGGGGATGTCATGAAATTATTGCGAAGCTCAAGGTTCCCACCGTCACTCCATCAAAAACCACACTAGCTTTTGCAGGCAATCTAGCCTGTCATCTTTTTGGTGGCATCGATGTAAGGGCGGATGTAGTTCAACAGGGGTCGAATACTGATAAAAACGAAAACTTGCCGTTAAAAGATGACTACAAAAAGATGAATCGTCATTAAAATTTGCAGGATCGGATTTCAAGTGGCTCAAATCGGTACTTGCAATTTTCAAAAATACTGGTCAACGCCCATTTGCCAAAAATTATATAATGCAATTCTTTGTATCAAACCAATCAATGTTGAAAGTATATTTTCGGTAATCACTACTTTTAGCACCAAAATAAGATGGCGTCTAACAGACAAATCACATCAAGCGCTGGTGTTTTTGAAATACTATTATAAGAAGTAAAAATGTATAATAAAATTATATAAAAACAAACATTACTTGTAAAATTACAGAAAACTCGAAAAACAGTAAAAACAGCTGTTATCAGCTGTTTTTTTTGAAAATTAAAAACAGTAACAGCTGTTTTTTGAAAACCACTGTTTTTGAAAAACACTAGCCTATAGTATCAAAGGGTGTATTGACGAAGGCTCCCTCGATATCGAGCAAGGCCACCAGCGTAACTCCTTTGTTTAGTGTTGCGAATTCCAGCCTGAGCCCCAGATTGTACAGTGCTGTCTCAATGGACTTGCCCGGCTGGTACGCATGCTGGTAGGAGCTTAGTGGTGCTGGTGGTATCTCTGCATTACTTAGAAAGGTAAAAGAAATATTGACTAATCCTGATCATGTTTGGAATGACGTTATTTTGAAATAACCGGCTAAAAACAAAAAATGCTTATTTCTCGGAAACCGTAGCTCCTAGACGATTTTGGAATAGAAGTTATACAGAAAGGTGCAATAAAACTAAATTTCTATAAATAATATCTTTAAAACTTTTCGAAAATGAAAGCATTGAGAAATAATTTTAATTTCTCTTACTTTTGCCTTACTGATATTCTGCGAAGAGAAGGCTTACCGTATCTATCTTAGTATAAATTACTTCATTTCCCGCTGGATTCCTACATCCAAAATCAGACTCAGACACACTTTAACAAGGACACCCCATCAAAAATCACTGTCATTGTGCCGAAAGAAACATTTAAGCACTCTTTAGCGTTTCTAATTGCCGTGAAATGCAATCCAAACATCAACACCTTTCCCAATATCAGTCCTTGACGTCAGAATTTCTGATTTTCGCAAGAATTGTGTCAGTGGTCTTTTATCATCAAAAATGTTGAGTTCGTAATCTGTTCTTCTGCACGAGAGATGGTCGATGGACGAAAAACATATTTGGATCAGCTCCAAGAATACATCTTCTGCTCGATTAGACATGAGGAAGTTTTCCTCTACTCGTCAATCATTTCACACACACAGACATGAGACCCGATCGCAAATTTCACCATAGTTTAAAACTCCCGCAAAACATCTTCAAAAGTTTTGCTCTTCTTTTTTTTTCAGCGTGGAGAATATATTGATATTGCTTGCAGTTTTTGGGGTATTCTACCGAAATTACGTTATTCATCTTCGTTCTAAGGAGGTTGTTGTACATTGGACGATAGCACGTCTAAAGTTATATGAAAACGGACAAACGTACACAGCTCAGGTGCCACTTGTTGGGTTTGGGGAATTGCGTCAATTCATGTGAAATCAGTTTCCCTTTCGTCAGAAAAATTCGAGGAAAATTAGTGTTAATCCAAGAGATTTCGTTATTCAACCCCTTGGAAAACGTTTTCGTTTTTTTTTCTTATACATAGACATACATATGTATTTTTTTTATTGCAAATTAAATTATTGCTAACAATTTATTTTTATTCCAGACACTCAGAATTTTCTTCTCATTTTTTTTTTGTTGTATGTAATTTTAGGGGGGAAATTCCGCATGGATTCGTGTTTGGCATTGGTATTCACGGTTGGAATTCCAAATGAAATTGAAAAAGTCGCTGCTTTGCACACACACATCCAAAATGAAGAAAAAAATGTGAAAATCTTTATTTATTCACAATGGACTCTGGGTTGGACCAGTTTTTTTATACGAATTTCCTTCGTTGAAATTTTTCTCGCACATTTTCCCTCCATACAATTTTTCCAGAACAGATGAAGCACCACCGTCCGTGTCGTCCAATGACTTGGGAAAAAGGAAAATGCTTAAAAGTCGCTAATTATAGAATTTCAGTCAGGAATATTTTTCGGCGAAATGAAATCAGGAAAAAAAAAATCGAAATTGAAAGAAATGAAATTGATGGATCAATTGAATTTGTTTTGTTTTTCAACAGTCACTTAACTCTTTCGTGGGCTTAGTCTGGTCTGGAGGACTTACACGATCAAAAAGTCGAGACGGGAGTTACATATATATTTATGTATAATTGTGGTAATAGATGAGCTATTAATATGTTTACGGAGTGTGGACACACCTTGACGGAAGGAAATATATGAAAGGGAGACACATTAATTAAGCATAGGCATGGAAGAGCAACGTGCTGCATGTGTACATTAATTAATTAATTGGTACAGATGGACTGGTGGTGATGATCAACTTGTCGTTCTGTAGTAGTTCGTGTGGAATAATGAATAATTGCAAATAATGAAGGTAATCTCTCTTTTATCATTTATGTACGAGGGCAAATGGGAAAATAACTGATGTGTAAGAACGGTTTTGTAGCAAGCGATGTAGTTTCAACATTTTCGATGTTCTGCTTTATGTTAGTCCTTTCAACGAGTTTTGGCAACCGGTGAAATAGAAGGGCCATGTCATGGCGTATGCCCAAAAGCCCTTGATTAAGTCTCCAACTGGTGATCGCACTTCGCCGATTGTAGCACTGGAGACTCTGTTCCTAGGAAAATAGTTTGGCACTATAGGAAAGCCAAATGGTTGAAACTTGTTTGCTTTTTACAAGCCACAAACTGGGATTTGTGTTTCCTTAGTAAAAACGTCAACGCTCTCGCTCTCTTTTTACCAAGTCTATTAAGCCCAAGCTGCATGAATGGTTTAATTGGAAATAAATGGACGCGACGCAATCGAAGCTAAGGAAACCGACTGTACAGTGTTCCCGAAAAGAGAAACTTCGTCGTGAGTGACAGGTGATCCATTTAGAGGTACTTTTTTAGAAGCAATTTTGTGACAGAACCCGCGTGAGTTGCGTTAAACTGTCATGGCAGTTTTGATCAGTATTGTTTGACATTTCATCAAGGGAAGAATTAGCCCGTCACAGCGCCTATAAATTATTCAGTTGTATCACGAAAACTAGCGTTCTTCGAGGAATGTATTTCGTGCGCTCAGAGCAACTTATGGTTCACATAATCCGCCTACTAAACGCACAATTCGATACAGATACTATCGATAAATTTGAAACCCAATTTTGACCAAATAGATCACATCCAAAACGTAATATAGCGGCGGTAGCTGAGAGTGAACGCCGATGACCGTGATGAATCGATTCGGCACCGTTCTCGTCCGGCTTGTCGTATAGAAAAATTTTTCTCTTTTGACATTTCGTTCGACCTTTCAACTTGACATTTGGTTTCAACAAGATGGCGCTACTTGCCACATAGCCAGTGAAACTGTGGCTTTATTTTGAGAACAATTGGAACTTCCGAAAGTAGCGTGGAGCAGAAGAAAAAATCTTTAAAAAATAAATGTAAAGAATGGTTACTTTGTATGATAATAAAGAATACCCGATAAAATTGATTTTTTTATTTTTTTTTTTGGAAAAAAGTACATCTAAATGGATCACCCAATACTAGATCTTTCTTATGGCTAAGCTCAGTTCGTCTATTTAATTGATTCCTGGGACTTTATTACACTTTATATTTTTTATTATATTCCTTAGTACTTCAAGAGTCGGGATATCATGTTAATACCATTTTCTGGTAGTTGGTGTGCGTAGTCAGGGCCGCCGGTTGATTTTTTTGCGCCCGTTGCAGTATGCCATATTGCGCCCCCATCAGCTGTGAGTCGAAGTGAAGGGCAATAGAAAAAGACACAGACATTCTCCCTTAATATATGCAAATGAAGGCACGGGAAAACTTTTTCAATTTTTATTTTTCAAAGTTTAATTTTTTTTAAAATCTTAATTTTTGAAATTGCGCCCGGTGCAAGTGCACCATTTGCACCTATGAAAGCGCCGCTGCTGTGCATAGCGTCGGTGTTATTTCATTATTTTAACTAAAAGGAAATACACAATTGAAATGAAATAATGTTCAAGTGTGTTATATTTTTAAATTTGTACAAATTTCAATAAGAATAGAAAATATGTTTAAGAACTTTCTTCCTCCACTTAAAATCTAATTTAAATCGAAATTCATACCTTAATATTCACACAAAGAAAATCGAAATAAATTTCTAGCATCATTTTAAAACAATTTGAAATCATTAATCATTTAGATCAACAATTTTGTTTATATTCGACCAAACCTCCGTACTGAGTGATTGCATGCCGCCAATTCATAAATATCCGTGAACTATCCTTCGTTTGTCCTACTATACTAGGTTACATATGCATGTCTGAGGTGCGTGCTATTCTTACGATTCTTCTAAATCCGAGATTAGCCCAGAAGAAATCCGCAATAAAGGTAGAAGAATAGCAACAAAAACAATTTCACAGCTATTCTTGTGCTGCACAGAGACCTACAACCACCAGAAGCTACAGCAACAATATTCCCCTTCCTCCCAACAAACACAAAAAAAAGCAACAGAAATCGAATAACGAAAAAAACAAGAATCGAGAATCTCTGAAGTTAGCCGCTAGGAATTAATAAATCGCCAGTCGGATCAAAATAGAATCCTGAACTCACGTAGAGCACCGGGCAACGTGTAAATATTTACATTGTGGCTGGCTTAATAATTGGTCATCGTGTGCCTCATTTCTTCTTCGAACAAGATCCATGTGCTGGCGCTGCTGGGGTGGATGCTGAATGCGCCGCCAGGAACAGCCCAGAAGGCGATTCTCCAGTAAAAACTGCAGAATGAACCAAGATGAACGACAACAAAAAAAAATATGTGTATATTTATAGTATATGCAAGTATCACCTCTTAGTGTATTCTTAGTGGGTTATGTCAAACAAATCAATCTTCGGACCGGCATCGGTTGTAGCATAAACGGATCCCGTTTCGTAGTGACATTAGCTGCAATTTTATGGTGCCATTAAAAGTCTGGATGCAACATAAATTAGGATGATAGTCTCCATTTTCCGCCACATCGCAGGCGACTGTTATCTTCTTCATAGAATATGGGGGTGGAAGTTAACAGTCACATATTTTTATATGTGTATTGTGGATAGGTTGAACTGTTTTAGATAAAAGTTGAATCTGTTTTTAAAGGGTTCGTTTTAATAGAGGTCAAATCGTTAACAGTTTTTTTTATGAAAGACCATTTAGGGGTCTTTAATGGGTAAAATATGAAGACGTGTTACGTTCAATCTTTGACACGTAGATATCCGGTGGCTCAGTAAGTGTGAATGGACGATCTTTTGGTTATCTAATGGTACGCCATGTCGTTGTTATGGCCCACGAACTTATAATAAGGGAATTGAACCCGAGAAAAATATTATAAGAAAACTATTGTGACGATTTTCACAGTTTTGATCATTAACCCCCAACAATTCTATTTAGTACGACAAGTTCTTCAATGATACGCAAATAGGATAGAACTTGCTAAAACAGTCTATGATGGTCAGGATGTATTTGTTTGCGAGGCAAATGGTCAAATGAGATCTACACACCAACTATTCTCAGACCAAACTTTTTGCGCTCTGGTTACGTTTCGAGGGGCACCAGCTGCAGAATGCCGCCCAAAATACAATACAATACTAAAAATGCGTTTTTTATGTGGTGGACTAGAGCTCAGAGCTTTGTGCTATCGACTATCTTATCTAGAATGAAGCTCTAGTCGGAAAGATAGTTAATAGAAATTAGCATCCACGCTTATTGGGCATATCAGGTTGGGAAAAGTATAAATACGAAAGATTATAACGTTGCGTGGAATCGAATCACGGACCTCTGGGATGGTTTTTTTACTAGGGAGTGGTGAGAATCTGCCATTAGTCGAGCGGCAGGAGATATATGCTCGTCCGCCTGTAGGGCCCATGCCTAAAGGCCCCCATTCACACACAGGCCGCCGGCACCCATGGCCTGAACGTTACTCGCCTTGAGGCCAAGTATCGCCACACACTCATCGACCGCCGGCAGGCCGTGGCCTGCAGTCCAGGAAAACTGACAAAAATCTTTATGTGTGTGGGCATTTATCGTCAGTCCGTGCCTGAAGATCTGAACTTCTATTCAAGCTGAAGTTTTCGATGAGGCCGGGAACATTTTTACACTTGAATTAACAACTTGCTACGCTAAATTGTCGTCTTCGTTTGTGTGTCTGTGGGGAATCATGAGGTGGCCTGTACTCGATCAGACTGAGTAATGTGTGGCTTTCATCGGGCCGTGTCTGCCGACCTGGCCTAAAAGGCCAAGGCCTGTGTGTGAATGGTGGCCTTAAACCAGGAGACACACGGGGGGTCCGCTCCGCACCTAGACGGTAGTGTCAGATTCCTTGTATCTAAACTCACCAACCCTTTTCAATGACGTCTCAGTCCAGACCGGTGCGAGTCCTAAAGGCATTAAATCGGCCTGGCATCATGAACGTGAGCCTTTAAAGTGTCCCTCGAAGGGATGCTCACCAGAGCCGGAACGGTGGGGCTCACGGATCAGCGATCTACCGTCCCTGCTATCTTTGCGAGAAATGTGAATTCGACGAAGCTCGCTCCCAACTCACTGGCTAAGTGCCCGTAACTGTGTCAGAAAGTGAACAGCATTCTATCGAGAAGATCCTGCCTCTCGCTTTTGTTGGTCTCTCTCACAGCCTAAAAAACCAGTCCCTTATTATCTTCCATTCTCGCTGCTTGACTAACTTACGCTATTGTATCAGGAGGCTGGATCAGCTATCCTAGCATTTCTTTGCTTTTCTCCAGCGCCACTTGCACAATTCTTCACACACCCTCCGACCTTATCTTCTGGTCCAGGATGCTTTCCGGTATTAGCTGCACCTTGGCGGCTGTTTCCGGCACATCCCTGTGCTTCGCAAAGTTTAGGCATTTAAAAAATACATGCCCCAACATGAAGCGGTGAAGGTATGCCCTATAATGCCCATGCCAACTGTGAGGTAGTAGCTCACTTCCTCATGTTCCCTCATAACTCACTTTTCTACTAGGGTCCATCCGCCCTTAGTAGACTCGTCCCACATCTTCTACCATGCTGTTCTGTACAAGCTCCTACTCTCCGACGTCAGAATATAAATGAGGGTCATTCCTGCTATGACACATACTCCTTCATCGGACATAGTAAGGCATGCGCAGTATGCTCGAAAGGCACTTAGCTGATACGCAGTGTTTATTTTCCTCCTGTTGCTCGTTCTGTCTAAAGCCGCTAGCGAAACTGGCGCTTCATACAGAAGGACCGAAAGCATTCTTGTGATAAAGAGGGAGTCGGCCAAGACCCCTATTTTAGGCAGCAGATCTTTGGGGTGGCAGTCGGGCTACAAACCGGTTACTCCTAGTCTAGGCTATCGAATTGTGGTATGCTACCACAGTGAACTTGTTCCCTTCTATGTATGGTTGTAGTTTACCGGTAGCTAAGAGTACTGTCAAACATACTGATTGTAGGATAATCTTGACCCGCAACAAGATGAGTGAGTAGTGCACCTAATTCATAAACTTAAATAAAATTTAAAATTTTGTATATCGTGTCATATTGTGTCGCTTGCGAGTTCAAATCCCGAAGATTGCATTATTAATGCAGCATCAACCTCTTCTGTTAGTATCGTTGGACCCTCGGGCACAACGAATACTGAGTCTTCGGTAACCGGCGCCAATTTGATAACGGTACCCAGACCACGAAATATTTTCGTTTCGCGTTTCTCCCCTGAAACTACGTCCGAGGCAATCAAAGAATATTTAAGGGGAAAAGCTGTTGATCTTGCAACAGTCTCTTGTAGAAAGATCAGCAATGTTTCCAAGCCGGTTGCGTCGTTTGTTCTGACTGCACCGCCCATTACCGCTGAAAAGCTTTTGGACCCCACGTTCTGGCCTCCTGGTACCTTCTCAAAGTATTTCGTTCCCCGTACACGTGTGCATCGCATTCCTGACACTCGACAGGCTTCAAAAAACTCAAGACCTTTTCCCTCTACTACCAAAACGTGAGGGGAATCAGATCCAAAACCCGCAATGTGTTTCTGTCAACTTCGGCCAGTGACTTCGAGATAATCGCTTTTACAGAAACATGGCTACACAGTGGGATTCTTAATGCCGAACTTTTCGATACCTCCTTCCAAGTTTTTCGGAAGGATAGATATATTGACTCGGAGGCTCGTGGAGGTGGTGTACTACTTGCCTGTAGTAACCTTCTCAATTGCTGCTTAATAAAGCTTCCTAGTTTCTCCAACTCTTTGGACATTGAGCTCCTCGCTCTTAAAGTCTCCCTTATCCATAAGAACCTATTTTTAATTTGCTGTTACATCCCACCAGGTATGTTCAACACTCTTGACGATAGAGGTCAAAACCTCTATGATATTCTAATCTCTTGCACTAATCATATCCAGGATATGATGAACTCCAATGACGAACTCCTACTCTTAGGAGATCTCAACTTACCCAACGTTCAATGGGTATCTTCCGATGATGACGATAACTACCTTCCTGAAAACAACCTTAATTTTAGGGAATCCAGCTTTTTGAATTCCTTATTCTCATGCGGTTTGTACCAAATGAGTGGTGTGAACAATATTTTAGGAAGGCGGTTAGATCTCGTATTCTTTTCCGACTCAGACAACATGTATGTTGAGCCTAGCTCAATTGTCTTGTCGCCTGTTGATAATCATCACCCTCCTCTCCTACTGAGCTATTGTTTTGCCTTTACCGATAAGCTAATCCCGGAGGAGTCAACCTTTACCTTCAACTTCAAAAAAGGCAACCTTGAAGTACTGTCATCCAAGCTCACTTCCATTGATTTCAATACCTTGCTTTCCTCTAATGAGCTGGATGACGACGTATCAAGTTTTTACTCCGTCTTGTATGAAACCTTCGCATCCTGTATACCTATTGAGCCTCTTAAGTCATCCAGATCATCCCCACCTTGGTACAACAATGAGTTGAGACATACCAAAAACTTGAAGAATAAACTCTGGAAAACCTACCTGAAGAGGAAAGACACTGCGAGTTTCTCCGCATTCCTCAATTGCTATGACCAATTCCATGCTCTCTCCGAAGCTCTCTACAAGGACTACCTCAGTAACATGGAAGGTAAACTGTATGGTGATCCCAGAACATTTTTTCAGTTTATTAACTCTAAGAAAAAGGTTGATAACTACCCTAACACCATGCAATACGAGAACTCTGTTAGCTCTATTTCATCCGAGATTTGCGACAAGTTTGCATCGTTCTTCCGCAAATCTTTCTCGTCCCCTGTCTTCCAACCTGATGAAGACAATTTTCGACATATCAACACAATACAAACGGCTCAAAACTTAGCTCTGTCTATAACCAGGGAAGATATCTTGAAACATATAAATGATCTTCCACAAGATTTTTCGTCCGGCCCTGACGGTGTCCCTCCTGCAGTTCTCAAATCCTGTGCAGGAGCCCTACTATCACCTCTCCTATGTTTATTTCAAAAATCCCTAAATAAGGGGTGCTTCCCAACCTTATGGAAGAACTCTTTTATAATCCCCGTCCATAAAAAGGGTTGTAAGAACGAAATATCTAATTATAGACCAATTGCGAAGTTATCGTGCATACCAAAACTCTTCGAATCTATTATTTATTCTGCTATCGCCCCTATCTGCAAGAGACTTATTTCAACTAACCAACATGGCTTTCTTGCAGCTCGTTCCACTACTACTAATTTACTAGAGTTATCTTCTCACGCTGTTCGAGGCTTTGTCACTGGCTGTCAAACTGACTGTGTTTATACAGACTTCAGTAAAGCTTTCGACATGCTCTCTCACTCTATTATAGTTCTAAAACTAAAAAAATTAGGCTTTCCGCATACCCTCGTGGTGTGGTTCCAGTCGTACTTAGCCGACAGAACCTACCAGGTTCTATTCCGCGGAGTCAAATGTAAAAACATCGAAGCGTCCTCTGGTGTCCCGCAAGGAAGTCATCTTGGTCCTCTCCTTTTTATTTTATCAATCGATGACATTGTTACCCTGCTAAGGCACTGTAAAATCCTTATTTATGCCGATGACATCAAACTGTACCGCCACATAAGGAGTATCGAGGATTGCAAACTTCTGCAAGCAGACCTAAACACCTTCTATTCTTGGTGTTCCAACAACAACCTGGTTCTTAACATCAGTAAATGTGAGGTCATGACTTTTTATAGAAAACGTGGCGTTATAACTTATGACTATACTTTTCTCGATGACAAGATCTCCCGCACTAACTCTGTTATCGATGTAGGGGTTAGGTTAGATAGTAAGTTGGATTTCTCCACCCACATCAATTATATCTCTTCCAAAGGCAATTCCGTCCTAGGATTTATAAAAAGATGGTCCAAGGAATTCAACAACCCCCTCATCACCAAACACTTATACATATCTTTAGTTAGGCCTCTGCTTGAATACGCCTCCCAGGTATGGTCTCCTTACTACTCCTCCCATGTAGGTAAAATCGAATCGGTTCAAAGGAAGTTCGTCCGTTTTGCACTCAGTCACCTCCCGTGGGATGACCCACTTATTCTCCCGCCTTATAGGGACAGACTTAAATTGCTCAACTTGAGCTCTCTGCATAAGCGTCGCGAGGTCGCTGACGTTTTATTCGTTCATCGTTTGTTGAATGACAAAGTTGACTCAGGCTTCCTACGAACCCGTACGTCATTTAGAGCGAACAACTACAACCTGAGAGGTCAACCTCTCTTGTACATTAATTCCTCTAATACCAATTATGGGATGTACGAACCAGTTAACCGCATGCTTATAAATGTTAACAAAAATGCGAGTGCTTTTAGCATGCAAGTTAGCGAAGATGTCCTTAAAAGGACTCTTTTTAATGTGGCGTGACTCCCTGTGTGTCCCACTTTTTCATTGTTTTTGCACGCTTCTCTGTTTGATGTTTTGTGCTCTTAAATGTTGCATTGTTTTTTGTTTTGTGTTTGCATGTCTTAGCCGAGCCACTGTGCAGTGGTAAATGTGACCGCGTTTGTGTGCAAGGACCGGACCGGCTCGGTACAGGAGTGCCGGGGAGGGTTGAGAAGGAACCCGCATTTTCGGTCGCATGCTCGTTTTGCGGTGTTTTTTCTTCTTATACCTTTTTTGGTGCTTTCGGCCGGATTCGGTCCCTGCACATAAGCGTGGCCCGTTTCTCAGCCCAGCTGAGAAGTGTACTTCTGAGCTAGAAGATTAACTCGATTAAGCCGCATTTACATCCCAAAGTCAACGTGAAAGTTCACTTTGAAGCTCTTTTATCGCACAGAAATTTGTATGCTTTTTTCTCTGTTGCACGAAAGTATTAGAATAGAGCTTCAAAGTGCACTTTCGCGTTGACTTTGGGATGTAAATGCGGCTTTATAGTTTAATGGACCATAACACCTACTTGGGGCCCCTTTTTGAAGAAGACTGCACGTAACAAACTCATGGTCAAAATCGGGTTGACGAAGCACAAATGTAGGACATATAAACAAAAACCGCCATATTGTCTCCCTCCACATATAGTTATATTTTTAGCAATAAGCAAAAGTTTTTCAATCACAAAAATAGACTTAGTCTGTTTTTAGTTCTAGACTAGCCAAAAACACTACTTCTTCTTCCATATATAGAATGCCCTGGAAAATGTTTCTTCACACATGCAATCATCTTGGCGCATCTGTGTCTTAAGAAAAAAAATAAGAAATAAAAATAAGAAGGGAAACCGAAGAGAAAACTAGACTCGATTGTGTTTACATCTGAAACTTTAAACACAAATTTCAACACCTATGTAAACCGATAAAACTAACAATTTTATGATCTGAAAACTGAGATTTCGTTGATTTTCTCAGACTTTTAATTTTCAACAAAAAAATATTTACTCACGTCCCGTGAATGCTCTGCTCTGGTCACAAATTGTTCTTCGATAAAAATCCGGATATTTTCTTCTATGCTCGTTCCCTCTGTACTCCTGGGATTCTTCCCAGTTTTTTCAGCGCTGCTTTTAATTACTTTAATTGAATTGTGTCGGAGGAGAAATTATAAGAAATTTGTGTTGTGAAGAAAACAATTAAAAATATTTTCAGATTTTCAAAAAAAATAAAATTTCAACCCTCGCCTTGGGGTTAAGTGCATTGCTTTTGAAGGTTATACAATAACAACAAAAAAAACGTATAGAAGAACTTTTCGCGTTTATATTGTTTTGTAACTCAACCCCCAATGGGGGGTCGGTGTATGTTTTTGTAAACAATCGTACCCCTGGAGAACAAAAAAAAAACACTATTGAAGCATGCTGCCTGCCAATCAGTGATTAAGTGGGTTCTGGGAAATTTAATTAGAAAATTATATATACATGGATACTATAAATATAGTATAGAAAAAAAGTAGTACAATAACAAGTCTACGCCATTGATGCTATATTTAGGCGATAATTCAGAAGGAAACACACGGATTTAATTAGTAAATTGCCATATCAATGGTTAAGAGCCAGAGTGTGGTGAACAGGAACAGCTTATTGAATGGAAAACATCCAACCATCGTACATGGGCTAATTTTGTTATATAAATATATTTTTGGTTGTTTATTTTAATGAGCGTTTATTGAGAGTTTTGTTTTTAATAAAAAAAACGATTTTTTAATTGAATCTAAAGTTTGAAAAATTTCGTGAGAAATTACGGTAGGTGTTGAGGTGTATTAAGCGTAGGCTTGTTGTCTTGTAATTTGGTTTACGAAGAACTGAGTTCATATAAAATTGATTTTAATTTTTTCAGCCATGCTGAAATGAAATTTTCGAGCGGCCATGTTTTGTTCTTCTTCTTATTTTAGTGAGGTATACCGTCAACACGTACTGCGGCTGACATTTGGACCTATTGTACTTTTGAAAACTGATTGAACCCACGAAAGCAGAAAGGATAAAACCATGTTCGCACTGAGCCCAAAATTACGTGATTTTGGAAAGTGATTTCGAAATTATGTAGAACCGTTCGCACTGAATTGAAATGATTTCGTTTTTCTGGCACCACACAAGTCTTAAATTTTTTCAGCCCAAATTTTAACTAGCGCCTCTTCTAGCAAAGCCCGTGGCTTCTTTCGTTTATATTTCTTGGATTTTTGCATTTTGAAGAATGTGAAGCTTAAATTCAAAGTCAAATCAGTTATTAAAACGTCCAACTGACAATTTCAGCATCAATAGTGACGTGCTGAATTGGGCTGAATTCGATTTTCGGGTTTGAGCATTGGCTTTGACATGATTTTGTTCGTAATTTTGCCAAAATTACGAGATTTGAGATGATTTTGAAATCACCAGAATATATGGGATATCACATGATTTTTAACGTGATTTTAGGCGAAATCACGAAAATAGCCGAAATCACGTAATTTCGCCTCAGTGCGAACATGGTATAAGGCGACCGACTACAAGCCCAAAGGTCCGTGGTTCGATTTCACCAAGCGCTACAGTCATTCGCTTTTCCTATCTATTTACAAGAACATCGTCTCTTCTAGCATCGTCTATAAGAACAATAAACGAGGCAGCTATCTTTTGTTCGAACGCCGAAGTCAATCTTGTGTCGCGGTATTATTGGAGAGAAGTAGTTCTTTCATGCTTTTCTCTATTATCTTTTCGACTAGAGCTAAATAAAATCATTGACAGTACAAAGAGGCTTACTCTGAGCTTTAGTCTTTCACATAAAAAGGACAGTTCGTATACCTTTAATTTGTAGACCATACTGCATGGGCGACCTCATCAGCCTGCCTAGATATTTCTGGTTTAGACTAAGCGGTCCAAGAAAGATCGCACCAAACAACGAGACTCAGCTCCCCGTTATAGCAGGCAGTTACTGACTACGTGAAGGGCAGCCTAATCCTCTTCAAGGCAAAGACTACAGGTTGGGTCATTAGAACGCTATAGTTACTGGACACGACCTATCAATGCTCTAGCTTCCTTCCTAATTAGTCCGAACAATTTTCTAGCAGCATTACTAGACAGCACAAGATGGTATATTTCATCAGATTGTCTTGGGATCTTTTTACTTATCTGGTGGCTGCCTCAAACCCAAAGTTGCAGACCGATGTAATATAGTGTCAGAATCCCGCCTGGGATAGCCTGGAATATAGAACCTATCTCCAGGACAATATCTGTCACCTCCAATGCAACGTAGATTATATCCTGATAAAATGCCAAATCCTATTTGTCGTATAAGATTGTTTACTATTCAAGACTAGTACAGAGGTCCAACTAAATATTTATAAAACTTGGATCATATTGGGGAAAGAGAAAATATACCGCATTGTCCACCCGCTTCACATGGTCAAGGCCGAATCCTCCACAAGTTCCACAAGGGCCTCCACGACAAGCACCACAGCGACCGCAGCAGCAGCATCCGTATGGTGTTCCACCTGGTAATCGTCAATAAGACACCTCACGAAATAGAAGCAGAGCACCTTAAGCTGGGGGTTTTTGCGTGAGCCCAGATAGCAGTATTGGTCACTATAGAGTGAAAAGGAACTTGGTCGGAAATTTCTTTGCGGTACTGTTAATAACAACGTGACATACGACACGTGATAGATCAAACATCCGCTAGAAGGACGATGCAGTCCAGAATAACCAGATCTTAAGGATGCTAAACTGGATGAGATCGGAATCAAGTCTGGTGGAGGTACTTAAGTTATAGGTCTGTTAACAAGGCCGGAAATTTGGTCTCAATAAAATAATTTTAATCGTCCAAGCTGTCGAAAGTCTTGTCGGTCCGAAAATCGAAATCATAATTTTCAACGTATTTTCATTTTTCAAGGTCCCAATAGCATTTTAAGCATAAATTTGAAAAGGAGTATTAACGGAAATATGATCTGAACAGATTTTCATAAAATTCGGTCGAGCCGTTTTTTGGTATAACGACTTATGTGATTTTCGTACCTGCACAATATCATGGGAACCAAATAAAATACCGACTTCGTTGAGGTGCCGATCGACGCCTATTAACGAATATATAATCTGAAAAGATTTTCATAAAATTCGGTCGAGCCGTTTTTTTGTTTAAACGACGTACGTGATTTTTGAACATGCACGATATCGCACGAACCAAAAGAGATATCGACTTCGTTGAGGTGTCGTTCGAACCGTATTAACGGAAATATGAACTGAAATGATTTTCATAAAATTCGGTCGAGCCGTTTTTTTGTTTAAACGACGTACGTGATTTTTGTATCTGCACAAAATCGCGCAAACCAAAAATAATATCGTCCTCTTTGAGGTGCCGATCGAAGCATATAAACGAAAACATGCTCTGAAAAAAATTTCATAACATTCGGTCGAGGCCTTTATTTAGCTAACTAGTTTCTATCCACGAAATATATAAATATAAAATATAAAATCCTCAATTTACAAGTTTATGCAAAATACCCCATATGCAAAATACCTGTCCTCTTTCTAGTTTGGACTTTGCATAAATCCATTCATTTCCCATTACTTAACCAAACATCTACAAAAAAACCCGCACAGGATAAAACAATCGAAGCAAGGAACATCTTTTTTTTATTTAATTTACATATAAATCAAAGAATACACCTTATACGGTTTGCCTATCGATTTCGAACCCATGACTTCATTCTAACAACATCAAGAGGTTGCAACATTGACAATCCTTTCTAGTAAATCACAGGTGCAAAAAGGAGCAACATTCAAATCGATCAAACAAGGACGATGCACAACAAATCCTGAATGAAACAGGTTACCTGAAAGCATAAAGACGGATCAATGAGGGATGCAATGGCGGAATAAAAAAGGATACGCGAGTAAATTGCATGTGCTCTTCCACGTTTATGTTTTGCTGTTTGTATACAACTACAACTTTCTGTATTTTTTCCATTTTTACACCGTGTGTTTTTTCGTACACCATTTATATTTGGTTAAGATCATTGTGTATACGAAATGGATGGAATCATATCAGCAATATCCGAATTGGTTGTATTCATTGCCCTAAGGTTTCATGGATTTCTCGTTTTTATTTTGGTTTGTTTTTTTTGTGTGTGGTCCGCTTTTCCGCTGATGTAAGGAGTTATGATAAACGTTTGCATCTGATGAATTCCAAGGTTTCATGTTGTTTTTGTGGAGTTCCTTCTTTTGTAGAAGTACTTGTAGTCTCTGTGCGGTTGTGGAATCTAACCCTATATTCCCTATGAATTATTTAAGAAGTTTAATGTCGGAGATTTTTTCTCTTCTCTTCTGTTGCGCGTTGTCTTTTTGTTGGGAATTTTAACGAGGTTAATTTAAATAAAAAATGAATTGTTTGCATTTTTTTTTCTTTTAAAAATTGTTTAATATTCGTGATTGTAGAATTTAAGAATGTTTAATAAGAATGGTTGCGGTGAGTGTGGGTTGTTATCAAATATTTCGGGGGCAAGAATTTTATTTCTTCGGCCTTTATTTTATACCATTGGCAAACGATGTTATATATATGTATGTCTTTTGTGGCTCGATATTGTTTTATTTTTTGCAGACCCTTTGAAGCCTATTAATTTCATCTAGCGATATCGTGTTTCCGCGCAAATCAGGAAAAGTGTTCTTAGCAGCATTACTTCAAGCACTGGATTCAAGCTGGATTTATACTACCGGACACCAAACAAACTCTGAACTGACAAAATTTAACTGTAATCCTTAATTGTCTTTTTAAGTCCGATGGAATGTCGCATGAGCACTTGCACGGTCGTACTCCAGCAGCGTACGCAGGATGAAACCCCAGGGGGGGGTTCACAAAACATATTTTGTACACATATTGGGTAATAAAAATTTTCTCATGTAATAGGACTATGTACTTATATTATATTTTATGTTATTTCACTATAAAAATAATTACCTATAGGTATATTTTTATCGCAATTTTTTTTATTGAAAATTGTGAAGAAACATAAATAATAATTTTTGACCATTTTTCGAATATCACAAAATGTCTTGTTTTTCTCCAAAAATCATGGTCTCGTGGTGCGCGCAAGACTTACTTTGATTTAGGGCATTTTTACAATTTTTTTACCGAAAAGAAGGGAACTACTCTGAAAACTTGGTGGCGTGTAGTTTTTGAGTCAGAAAATCGATTGGTGACATGAAAAAAAAATTTAAAAATTCCTTTTTTTTCAAATATTGGCCAAAAAAGGCCTAAAAATTGGCCAAAAATGCGTCCAATTGTTTTTTGCGTAATTTCATCTGAAAAGACGGAAAATTTCCTACAAAAATCTATATGGCCATCCCGAAAGTCAGAGTTTGTCGAGAGCTATTAATAAATGAGAAATACATGATTTTGGAAAAATCGCGTTTTTTCAATAACAGCTGTAACTCCGAAACGGCGCACCCAATTGCGCTAAAAAATTTTTTGGTATATCACATCGAGTTCACGAACATATTCCCAAAGTTTGAGAGATTTTATTTTTTTGCTATCCCGTTTGAAAAGAATCCACCATATATTATACATCGTTATTCGGAATATTTTTTTAATTGTTTAATAAGTTGATATATTTATTAATTATAATTTTTCCTATTATTATTGGAATCATGGGGGGGGGGTTTAACTCGCAGTAACCCCTCCCCCCCCCGCGTACGCGCCTGGCGTACTCTAATGGCTCCTCTACACGTTGGCCAATATGTTTGCCGCCAATACTTTGGCCATCGTGTAGAGCGGGGGTTTTGGCTCACGTTGGTATGTATTGGAATGATGGCGAACACGTTGGCGCGAGATCCGTGTGGTGCGGTTTTTTGACCAATACGTTGCGTTGGCGCGAGATCCGTGTGGTGTGATGAAAGGGTTGTGGCAGAGTTATGGCCGCCGCGTCCACACGTTGGGCCATTTTGCGACAACCATTGGCACACATATTGGCCAACGTGTTTTTTGACCAATAAGTTGCGTTGGCGCGCGATCCGTGTGGTGTGATGAAAGGGTTGTAGCAGAGTTATGGCCGCCGCGTCCACACGTTGAGCCATTTTGCGACAACCATTGGCACACATATTGAACGAGCAATAATGTGTGCATCGAGAAATTTGCAGTTGGCGGGAGCATTGGAGATTGGCCGTCGCGTGTCGGAATCTGCACCAAAGTTCGCTGGTACCAGCGTTGGGACCAACGTGTGGAGCAGGTGTAACGAACAAACAAACCAACGAACTAGTCAAAACCGATTGGCATTTTGTAGCAAAAACAACAACGCAGAAACTGTCAAAATGTTCATTCCACTGTCCGCTGAAAATGTCCAATCAAATTGTCCTCCCTTCACATCGTCCTTTCTAACCCTATTCCCCACAAACCAAGTTCGTTCGTTCCTTTTGCTCGTTCGGTGTCTGTTCAGTGTCCGGTGGTGTAAACCGGCCCTTTGTGGAACTTCCTGAGTTTGCTTCAAAACTGCGGTGTTCATGCATGAAGCTATCAAGGAAGCGATTCAGTCAGTTTCACAAGTCCCTTGGAGCAGTCGGACTCTCCTACTCTGCACGATATTTAGGCCTTCCTTCGCTCATGGTTAAATCCCATCTGTTTGTAGGAATGACGACATTGATTACATTCTGGCCAAATAAGCCTCTCGTCTTTCGCTTTGAAGACAATTTCATCATCGAGGATAGGAGGCATTTATCTTTTGCGCCAATGGTTCTGATCTTCTCCGCGGGTGTACTAGGCGAGCTAAATATACTTAGATAGTCCTGGTTCTCAAGCTGAGAAGTACAGTGATAAATAAAGCAATTACGTTGGAGGCTTAAATAGCTAGATCGCTAAGGAGACGAGATCTATGCAACGTTTGTTTTGACGAGGCAATGCAGAGACGGACGCCCTGTTTAATCAGAGCTCTAACACTGTATTCATCAGTCGGCGATAGAGTATTGGGGCACGAACCAGCTTGGTACTTCTATTAAAACACATTGAACACTGCAGGTCCATGCCTGGATTGGTGAACTCCAAGTTGCTTTTCCTTGTATCGTCTTGCAACGTGACATCAATAGGGTAAATCCCTGCAAACATTTTCTTGACTCGTCGCTTAAAACGACTCGTTTACGAGTCGAGAATTGCTCGCCAAAAACTTGTTTCTCGACTCATCGCTTTAACGATTCGTTTACGATTCGAGAATCACTCGCCAAAATCTTGGTTCTCGACTCGTCCATTTAATCATAAACGGTAACCTTTACCGCAAAAATAGTTAGGATAAAAAATGTATCTGATCTTGAATAAACTTTTTCATACGTTCAACGTAAACTTTTTCATACGAACTTAAACATACGTTCAACGATCGGAATTTTCTTATATTTCATTTAATGACGTTTTTTCAGGTCTGAACGAATTTTAAGGAATCAGGGATTTTCCGCGAGCTGCGTAGTCCGGTTTTATGGACTTAAAAATAGAAAGGATTCTAGGAAAAGGAAAGGTTAGGATTCTAGAATGGGGGTGTTCTCACTCGCTTCCGTAACCGGTATCATGCCGAAAATAAGTGGACCGATTTTTTAGCGCTAATTGTCTCGCCTGTACTAATGCCTGAGAAAAATTGATGCAATTGATACTCTGGAGTTTAGTCGGGTAGAACCTTTTACTTTAGGTAGGTGAACCTTTTGTTTTAGGTAGGTGAGAGTACTCTGCGTGTACTGCTGCCTTATTCATGAAATTATGTTATAGGGTTACAAAAATACAGGGTGATATGTCAACCTCTACAAAAAAAATTTCAAAGCGCCCTAGCGGCTAAACCGTTAGGATTTCCCTCCCCCTCCCATACGATTTTTTGTTCGTCTATCCAAAACCTATCCACAGCCGGCCGCTTCGTAACTTTAGGTGGGACACCCTGCTTAAAGAAAACAATATAAATTCGAAATAATTTTTCATAATTTTTTTTTTACCCTCCATTTTCCGATCAAACGTGAGGTTTTCCGGAAAAGGCTTATAGGAACTTTTTGTCGAGAATTGTCATAGCTTTATTGTTGTTCTCTTGAAATTTTTGCAATTTCGACGTTTGTCCGGCGTCGGACAATCCGTTCAATCGAATTTTCTCTTGATTTTCACAAAGTATAGCCCGAAACTCAACTTTTACCTTTTCTCCTATTGCTAAACTCCCACCATTCCAAATTTCATTAACTTACAATTTTTTTTCAGAAGAAATCTCTAGGAGGTGTACTATATATTTTTTCTACAATTTCTCCCGCCCATCAAAGAAAATGAATAAAGAGCTCTTCGATTTTAAGTCGCTACTACGAGTCGTTATCGAGTCGTCAAAGCGATTTGCTATAGCATTCCGTTTTCGTCTTTTACAAATCGATATCGTTTCGATAACGACTCTCGTCTCGAAGATTTCGCGACTCGTCTTCGAGTCGTTCTCGAGTCGTAATGTTTGCAGGGATGTTAAGACGCTGGTTCCATTGATTATGGAACAATCCGCCCTAAATTACCATCTGTGGAGAATCGGAAAAACAAAAGACCCCATCATCAAGATATTCTTCGACGAGGCTCTGTGGAACTATCTAGTACTAGTACTAGTTTACCGCGAAATGGCTCAATCATACATGTCCGAGCGATAAATCGCAAGGCAATCTGCAGAATCAGTTCAAGCAGAGTGAGGTATAGGGGCCGTAGTACAATAAGTCCAAGTGTTGGTTGTAGTACTTTAGGATTTCATCCATCTCATTAAAAAAGTATAACCAAAAAAAATAAATTAAATATTGTTGTACCTTACTGTACCAGGAAGTTATATGGCAACCGATTGTACTTCAAGCGACCTGCATTAACTTTTATATGGTAGTCCAACCCTTTGTCATTCTTTGGACTTATCTGATTTACACTAACATATCTACACTCAAGTTTCGATAATTTTTAATTCCTATTTCTTATCATTATGTACAATAAATAGACTTTCACTTATACCATCCAAACAATTTTTACGACAAAAACCGGTTAATTTTATAATTTTTTCTTCAACAAACACAATTCAACTACTTGGTCTCTGATAACGTTATCAATTTATTTGCAAATTTTAGTCACCAAGAAAATGATAAGATTACTACCAGAAATTTTTTTTTAGGAATTTTAAGACTTAAAATAAAACAGGTATATTTTGGCATTGATTTTATTTTAATAATTGTTTTTATTATTATTATTATTATTATTATTAAACCTATTCAAATTTAAATAAAATTCCACACCGCTTGGATCATACACCAGAAAGAAAAAAACATTATTTTTTATTTATTTATAAAAAAAAATATATAAATTTTCATTATCACCCGTAAAAGTAGAGATGAGTCAAACATTGAATAAAATCGTGTAAATCTTAATAAAAAATTTACAAATATATTTTCAAAATTCTTTCAATATTGAACAATTTTGTAAAAAAAAAATTAAAACTCGGTATGAAATCCAGGAATGAAAAAAAGATTTAATAAATTTTCACGTATTTTATTTGCCATCGACCCCTCATAAAATAGTGTAGGTAAGAAATTGTTGTAAATCATTATTTATTTTTCGTTCACATTCAAAAAAAAAATAAAAGGAAAACCAAAAAAATAATTTTTTTTGGGTCATAGCGATATTTTGGGGACATTTCATAATTATTTTTTCTGTCTGTCGCAGTGCCGGAAGGAATATTTTTCAAAAAAGAAAAATGAAATATATTATTTTTTTTTTTGATTTATAATAAACACGTTGAATTTTTGAATGAAATCGTGCAAGACTTGGTTGTATTTTTTTTGATTAATTTTGTATATGACAAAATCATTTGGGAATTCCTTAATATCTAATGAGTTTCAGTCATAAAATTTTGTAATCAAAAAAAAAATATAAATAATCCCCGATAATTAAAACCGAAAGAAATCTCCCACAATCATTCCGTAAGCTCTTCCAAGAATATAAATAAAAATTGTTGCTGATAAGAAGATGAAGACCGTTCATGAATACTTATAACGAATATAAAAATGTGTGCTCATCTCCTCATAAGACATTTACCCTTTTTCCCTGGGTGTAATCTTTTTCGTTGATAGCAAATCAATCGTTACGAACTTTACGGACGTTGGCATCAATCTTGAGAGGAGTTTATCTTTTGGTAGCCTCCCGGGCATTCCAACAATACTCTTTGGATGTACTGATGAAAACACTTGTTGATAGAGCAGCAGAGGCAACCAATTTCGATCGTAATGAAGTGGAGGAATGAATAGTCTCAACTTTAACCTTACTTAAAAGATACTCACGGATCTGAATTAGCTTTCCTCGTGGATCAGGTTCCACCCAGTCCCCCGGTTCAAATCAACCCTTTTTTATCAGAACAGCAAATAACCAAGTCGAGAAGGGTTTTGAAGTTCTTAAAGGATTTTTTGATATCAGAACATTTCACAGTATTTTATTTTTATTATTATTTTTACTTTAGTATTCACTTTTTTTTTCAAATCATTTACTTAACACTAATCAAGAAACAAATAAAATTATTTTACAGCACTCTTAAAATAGCACAAAACTTAGCACGAATATTTTAAATACGTAAAAACTACTAATCATTTAAATTTAAACCACTCGAAAAACTTTTCCTTAGAATTTACTTTAAAATTGTAGTTTTTAATCAACGTTTTTATTTTCAAATTTTTTTTTTAATTCGTATATCCATAAAAAAAATTACATTTCCCAAATCAAAAAAAAAAACCCACGATTTTCAAGTTATCGCGTTGAAGCTTCGATTGCAACTAAATGAAATGTTTTTCGATACGTTTTCTTCAATTTTTTTATGTTTGTTATCAATAAATATAAGAAAATACTGTATTGAGTCCCACGATATCGTCTTCTTATACTACGAGTACACGAGTTTATATCTCTCTTCTGGCTGAGGAGTTCATATAGAATGACACAGAAAGTCAAACGTAGACCGACTGAATATATTCCAACGTGAAAATGTGTGTAGAAGCATTTTCATAACGGATTGGGAATTTTTTTTTTGAGATGAAAATGCCGGGAAAAATGCATGCAATTAAATGAAAATGTGGTGAAGAGAGAGGAGAGAGAGCGTAAGTATCTATGGAATTTTCACCACACATGATTTTATTGTGGCAAAAAGAAAAAGAGAAAGGAAAATTTGGTTAAGATGAAAATTCTTGATATACATAATAACATTGGCGTAGTAATGGGGTTGTATCTGATGGGGTTGTATCTGTATCTATTAGAATATTGTTATTGACAATGTTCTCAAGAGTAATTAAAAATACTAGAACAATCTGTGAATTTATAATATACACTACAAAATTTGTATAGGTGTTTTTGTCAAGGTAGGGGTCTAGGCGCTCGTCTACTATCCCAGAGGTCCGTGGTTCGAAGCCACTCTATGGTATGATCCTTCGCCTTTCTATTTTTCCAACCTGGCATTGAGACCAGCAGTACCACAGGCGCACTTGGACCTACGTTCAGGAACGGCGGAGAGCCTGGCGATGGAAGGAAAAGTGCACACGAGTGTCGCTTTAGGTGGGGAAATCCACACCCAAAATTTTTCAGTACACCTAATAACCCAAAACGTTGGAGGTTTATCTCAGTCGCTGGCGACGAAGGAAGATGGTCTAAGGGCCGCACACAAGCAAGGGTTTCGATACGAAAACCAAATATATTATATTAGAGCTATTTCGAACTTATAACGGTATAGCTCAAGCTTTTGGTGTCATTTCAATAGCTTCTGGCATCGCCGCAGGTATTCCTTAATTATCCATGCCGAAATTCTCAAATTTTTTGGGGTCTCTTTTCCACTCGGGATCGGGTAGCAATGATTTTTCATCAGTGAGGCATTCTTTATGACGAGGCGCGAATGAGGCAAGGCATCCCGACTAGCGTTTAAAGGGGGCATGCCTCGTACAGCGTCTGGTCGACATGTGACAAATGAGGGCATGTCGAAAGATGGATTTCGCCATACTCTTTTCCCAGTAGGACCCCATGTGGCAAATGAGTGCCATGCCGAAAGAGGGATTTCCACTTAGATTCCTCATGAGCACCACACAAAGAAAAATCAGCGATACTGAAGTGAGGTGTACCCTATCAGTTTCTCGTTAGGTGCAGCATTGGACGTGATTAGTACTCAGTTGGGGGCTCGTTTAGAAAAGCGATACTCGCGTTTAAAAATATAAAGCTTTCGACATCGCCTCAGTTATTACTCGCATATCTACGCCGAAATTCTCAAAATGTTTAGCCTCTTTTTTCCCCTCGGGATGAGGCAAGACGTTAGATGCCCCTTGTGGGCCCTATAAGGCAATCCACATGGGACCCACATGAGGCAGTATGGCTAGTCTAGTCTCATAACGGTCATATCCGTAGTTTGTGACTATTTTTGTGATTATCAGTGGTTTTGGTATTCTAAGCACATAATAACAAGAAAAATCACAAAAGAATTCACCTCTCATGGTGAATTTGTAATCATGTAATGAGCCTGGGCGACAACGTACCCAAAGTACGCCAAAAAATATTGATGCTGTAAAGCAGATTGTAAGTGAAAGTCCGTGTACCTCTCATCGACGCTGTCTGTCTGTCGAGTCTGTATGAGAATGACATGAAAAATATGCTAGAAATTGGCTGTTTATAATCTTGTGACCTGCTCTTTATACAGTCACAATTTTGACCAGCGTTGTGACTTGGAATATACCAAATTGACTCAAGTTGAGACTCACCACACACTTGTGATTGCGTTGTGACTTGTGATTGCTTTTAAAATACGGGTATTACTCTACCTTAAATTTATACTTGGGTCTTGTTTTCAGCTTTAGATGAAGTGGGGCTCAATATCGCAGTACCGTGTTTACCTACCTACCAAATTTTATAGATACAGTTTCGGAAAACCCTACTAATATAATTTATTTCACTAAGAAGATTCAAGTAATAATCCATGCGGAGTGATGAGTAGAATTTGGAGAAAAGGTTCTTCGCTTCAGAAGCGATACTAAACGACGCCTTTTTTTAATACAATTTCAAATTTTATTAAGTACTAGCTGGGACCCGGTGCGCCTATGCTGCTCCCAAAAGCCAATAGTAGTAATCAGGTAATATGCATTTAAATATACAATAGGAGTGTTTGAAAAAGGCAATTTTTTGGTATTTTTGATTCCAAATAACAAAATGTGAAACTTTTAGGGATCTGATCATAAAGTCGTTATTTGATACCTTAAAAAACCTCAGATACAGATTTTCATTGGAATCGGAACACAATTAGCAAATTCGTCGGCCATTTTGAATTTATAAGTTTTGACCACAAATTCGTTATTTGCGACCTTAAAAACCCCTAGATACCCACTTTCATTGGAATCGGAATAAAATTGGCAAATTCAACCATATTTCTGCGGCAATTTTTAATTTCGGTCATATTTCGGCGGCCATTTTGAATTTCGAAAATCGGGCTTCGAGGTGTATCATAGGAGACCTCCACGGAACTTTATGCAAAAATTCAAAGCTCTGCGATGATTTTCAACGAAGCTCTCCATGACAGCGTCATCTAGGAGTGGCTTTAGAAAGTAATAAAATAGCCTATGTTCTAAGTTTGAATGTAAATAGCACATGGTTAAAATTTCATTAAGATCGGTTGCACGGTGTAGGAGCCTATAACGATCATACATACACACATTCATTTTTATATATATTAGATTAAAAAAAGAGTTTTCAGAGAAAAGTAAAAAATTATTACAACCGCCACTGAAAGACAAATTTAACCCCCAGAAGCACATGGCCACAAGCTTTGTTTACGAACACCTTAAGAAAAGAAAATTGTGGAAAATTCATAACATGCGCCTTGAAGCCGGCTCTCAGTTGATTTTTAGATTTTCACCACACCTAAAACCACGCGCTCTCTCTCTCTCTCTCTCTGCCCTTTACTACACATTGGTCTATTTCGGATTCAACTTTGGTACAACAACAAAAGGAAATCTGCAAATCCTCAAAATCAACAAAGGGAAATGATACCGGAATTTCCCCCGAAGTTCTTTTGTCAGTTGTGAAGAAAAATCGCTTTCGATGACATCAACAAGAACGCCACAAAAATTCTATTTTCTTCCTTTTGACTGTTTGAAGAAAATTCATCGCGAAATTTTTTTTGCTCTCACACATGGCATACATTGAAAGGAAAAATGTTTGTGTGAATGGTGTTGTTGTTGTTGTTGTTTTTCTTATTGGGCTACAAAACTAAAAAGAATTTTCAGCAGGAAAATACTTATATGCGATGACCACAAGGAAAGTGTGCCAACGTCTTACGATTTTCATTAAGTTTTTAAAAAAGTAAATCGGTTTTCGAATTGAGATTTTTTTGCGTGTGATTTTTTTTTCTGTTTTTTTGAAAATTCTTTAATATTTTTTTTTTGCTTTTTGACAACAACAACAAAAAAGTGTCTTTAAAAATTTTATTTATAATACTTTGAAGTCTTACAGTGCAGTCCCTGCTTCCTTCTTGGTGCTCCTACGAGACACTTTAATGGGTCATAAAAAGTGTAAATTAAAAAATTGTCACTTTAAGTTAATTAAAAGCTAAGCGGGGGAGCGGTTTTCTTTTTAGGTGGAAATTGATGGAAATTGGAGGTGAAACTCGAAATACTTTGTTGCTTGGCTGGTGTGGCATTAAAAAGCGAATGAATGTCTCAATTTCTCATATGGAAAATTAATTTTAAACTTAATTGATGCTGAAAGAAGAAAAGGATATAATATAATGAGGGGTGTTTCTTTTTAAAGTAGGACTTAAGTTACACTAGAAGAATTTTACTTGTTTTTTAATAGAATTGTTTTATTTTTCATGAAACATACTCAAGACATTTCAAATGAAGAAAAAATACGACTTAGTGAATGAAGGAATTTCGTTGATGTCAAAAACAATTTAGAACGTTTTCATTGAAAGAAATTGATGCAAGTTTAGGATATAATAATACAATTATAATAATGGACCAAATTTGATATCATGCATACTTGTACTTAAAAGTTTCAACTAACCCTGATCAATCGATGGTGTTAATCGAATTTGTCGTCCCAATTGAGGTACCTGGTGGAGATCATCACCGATTTCTAGTTGACTGCACTGTGAATCCGATGATGAGCTAAAGATATATAGATGATTAACCAATGCTAGCCAGGATTTTCATTAATAGAGCATCAGGAAAAAGAACAGTAGGGCGACCAAAAATGGGTGGATGGATGACGTCCTAGAAGTTGATGGGTTGTGGCAGTGGCGTATTTACCCTAGGGCTATATGGGGCCATGACCCGGGGCGGTAGCTTGGAGGGGCGGCTTGCGTGATCAGCTTTGGAAGCCTTTAATCGTTACTTCCCAGCGGGAAATGAAGCGATTTAGAAAAGGTACTGAATCGCTTATTTTGAAGCAGAGGAGTGCTTCTTTTAGCATTTTTTACATTTCTTTTTTAACATTGCATGTCCTAGCGGAGGAGCGATTCAATTAAGTTTATTTGAAACGATTCGAAAGCGATTAATAGGAATGCAGAAGGAAACACAATTGGCTCGGTTCCCTTATAGCAGTTGGGAAAGAGCTTTTTTTAAAATTTGATTTCCTACTGCTATAGTTAAAAATATTTATAAATTTTATTTTGCGTTGACGTCCATCACATTTCATTGATCAAATGACTCTAAAAATATTGATTCTCTCTCTGGGACAACATGTGCTTATGAAGAGATTCCTTTGGCAGTGATATAAAAGCGATTCTTTTGTGCTTCGGTTAGAAGCACGTCTAATATTTCCCGCTGGGTTAATACACTGAGCGAAAAAAACTTTTTGAGATTGCTGCAAAATGTCTACGCCTTTTTTTCAGCATCAACGTCCGTACAAAATTACTGCAATCCTTTTGAGCGAAGCCTGCAAATGGAACTGTAGAAAATTTGTGATATACGCGATGGTCAGCTAGGGACGATGCCTGAGCCAGGCTTAACAAAAATTGGAACGAAATAAAAGCGGCTCTTAAAGCTATAAAATTCTTAAAGCTTTCGACACAGGCGTAGAGTTACTTTTCAGATCCTACGAGTCACTTATCACTTTAATAGAGAACAAACAGGAATCTTTTGATACTTTTGAGGAGGCAGGTAAGACAAAATGCACAGCGATCATAACAGAAAGAAGAAGAAAAGAAACTATACCATGAGTGTCGTGAGGGAATATTGGCGACCTTTTGTAACCAAAAGATTAAAACCTTTTTCCAAATATGGGACCAATTGTGGGACCAGTTCTGGGGGCTCAAGGCTGCTCGCACACTGCATCAGAATTTGTACGAATTCGTGCGAATTCTGATGAAATTCGTACAATTTGATCAGAATTCGCACAAATTCGTACAAATTCTGATGCAGTGTGCGAGCAGCCCAAATCTTCATATAGCGCCATTCTCGCAAATGAGATACAATTCCTGTTAGGGAAGTTAGAGTTAACGCCATAAAACTACAAAAATAGATAGATCTTGTGGATGGTCTACAAATAAAATGCGCTCTTTTAAAACAATTCTTGGCGTCACATTAAAAAAGCACAAGGTTTTGAAGGAAGCATTTCCATAAACGTATCTCAGTAGGTATTGGGTTACTTGAGCCTGGGAAAATTTCTTGTCACCGCGGTGTAGAACTTTCGTTTTCCGTACTAAAAAGAATAAAAAATTTTCCACGTTCGCGGATGAGCGAAGAATATTTGACATTTAAAAACTAAGCATTTAATAAATTGGGGATTATTCTTTTGTATGACCTAAGTTATGGGGCGGAACATCTTATAGGCCCAGGGCGTCAAATCTTAAATGGATGGGAGGTGATGGATGACGTGCATGGAAGCCAAAATAGAGGAGACTAAATCTTCTCTTCGCTGCAGCTTTACAGTCGCACAGTAAGTGCTCCGTTGTTTCGGGAGCTGATTCGCAGAACCGACAGCTAGAATCAGCTCCCGTCTGTTGTGATTTAAAAGCTTGCCCGGTTTAGCTTTGCGAATTGAAAGAGCTTGCTTCTAGGCATTGCACAATGACGAGTACAAGTATGTATGTAGTATGTTAAAAGCCTAAGCTTCGGTGTCAACCTTTATACTACCAGTCCGCCTTGTCTTTCACGTCATGGTGCAATGTCTAGTAGAAACCTTAGCTCGAAGATAGAAAAAGGATAGGATAGGTTAAGGGTAGTCTGGAGGACGTATGAGGACCAGCAGTGAGTCTCGCGTTTGAACTCTTGGATGTTGTATGAGTTAATTTTTTTAAGCAGCATCATCGGAGTGTTAAGGCCCCCATACACGGTCAAATTGGATGTACATCGAAGTGCGGATGTACAACCAAAACCAGCGATTGTGAGCCGGTCGGCCGATCAAAACTTGTTGCGCGCATGGGTTTGATGAAAATCTGGATGTACATCCAATTTCACCGTGTATGGGGGCCTTTATGCATCCTAAAACAAGTAAATCCCGCAAAGGCTGTGACGCAGGCAGTACCAGACTACCAGGTGAACAGGTAGGTCCAGGAAGACCCTACCTACATCATCACGACATAACTAGACCAAATCTGGAAAAGGAAATCGAACAAAAAATTAAAGAATTGGATTTGGAAACACTACCTCTATCCCCATATTCTCCTGATATTGCACTATCGGACTACCATCGCTTTAGGTCCCTGTACAGCGTCCTTGATGAAAACGGGTAGGCAAATTTTAAGGGTATCCAAATGGCAGTGGAAAACTCTATCATGCCTCCAGTGAAGGACTATCTCGCCTCCATTAGAAGTCTCATCCCACCTCAACCAACACATTATAATATGTATAAAGCATCCAATAACATCATAAATTGCCAATCACGTCCATGAAACTTGTCTCTATATAATATGAAACAAAAAAATTTACGACTGACACTTTTATGTTGAAAAAACTCTAATAACGCAAATGATGTGGAATATTCAGAACACTACAGCAGAAAAAAACGGTCATTATCAAGAAAAGTTCGTCCATCATTATATAGTATAGAAGACGCAAGTGTTTAACCTTACAGGACCAAAAAAAAATCCTTTTTTTTGCCGCTACACCACAAGGAAAAAAGCCACCAATGAAAACAAGACACTTCCACTCCTGCCGTCGTCTAACATATATAAGAAAAATGCTGCTCCTTTGAGGTCATGAGGAAGAAAGTTTATCTTTAGTTTCTGATACTGTTGCGACTATAGGTCGATGGCGACAATGATTTTTTTCTGTACGGATATTTTCTTGCCAGAGCCTCCTTGGACGTGACTTCCTCATGGACTTCCTGTTGTCGTTCGGGTCTTGGATGTCTTCCAATAACGCCCGCTGAAACAATGTCTTTTAGCAAATAGCTATCGAACTTCGACCCGTGTTTTTTTTGTTGGTTTAAATATAGTTCACTTAATCCCTCCGTCATTTTTCTCATTTTTGACATTAGGACATTGCCTCTTGCTTGGTGGTGTGCTTTCGTGACGCCATTGGTCTTGTGATAATTGCTTATAAATTAGAGCTGGCGAAGTGTTTTTCTAGTCCTTTTAAAGCCCTCCTTAGACTTATGAAAATTATTAATAGTATTGCTGCTGCTGCAGTCTTGGCTGCCCTCACCCCGTTTTGTTTAATTATTCATCCCCGCATTGACTAAAGCCGCATAATAGTCTCTGTGCTTGTTTCTATTTTGTTAGTACATTTTAAACCCCCTGAAACATCAGATATGCTAGCAATTATCCTCCATCAAGGTTCTAGCACTTAATTAACGTAAGTGAAGAAAATTCAAGTTGCTCCTTGAGAATATAAGGAGAACGTTGGCCAAACAACTAAAGGAGTCAAGGTTCGCACAATTTAGCAATTAACATCGTGCAAAAAGATGTAAAATTGGTTGACCCTATCCTGGCCCGCCATCTTCTCTGCCACTGCTCTATTGCGTTAGTGGCTTGAATAAATTCCACTTGAAGTGGGAATTTAGTGAAAATGGAGCAAAAACTTGTACTATATTAGACCAGCAATTGAGGTATAAAAATAGCACAAAAAGGACATTTGCTGTAGAGCTGATGATGCGGAAATATGAGAGCTGCAACAGGATAATGTTCTAGAAGAAAGACACTGTCTTTAAGGCATCATAACCCGCCAAATGCAGTCTGTTTTTTTTACTTATCATTAGCTCTGTTCCTTTAAGATTCCTTACAATGTAAATTCATACAGTCTTGGACCCAATTCTTCCTTATAGATATATGTAAACCCAAACCACCCTCCAGCGCTGGTCCCAACCAACTCTCTTCAAGTGGTTTAAGTAGAAAAATCGTGCATGTATTAGTGTAAAAGGATGTGCAGTTGTCGTTTATGCAAATTTTACTGCTGGCTGATTAAATTCATTCTGGATACTGCTGCATATGGTAAATCGTTTCGGGGCTTCCTTCAGATAACAAGATGCGACTTAAATGGACCGTGGTATAAAGGGGTTGTTCCACTCGTCCGTCGATGGAGAGATTACGATTCGGTTGTAGGATGCTATTTGAATTGAATACTGTTGAATTTTAGAATGGTTTAATTAACATACGTTGTATATTGGTTGTGATTTGAGAGAATTAAAGCTTGGTTCAGTTGGTTCAACTTTAGTTTTGGTGCAGTATATGCAAGTGTATTTGTGGGGAGTTGAGATATTGATTGAGATTATTCGATAGAAGGGAAAGGTTTTTCAATATATCACCTAAAATCGGATCAATCTCCGCTTTGAGGTAGTACCATAAGGTTGCACAATACACTCCAAACTATACTACCAGTAGTTGGATGGAATAGGCTCATTAATAAAAAAATATACTATGTTGTAATCAAATGAAGTCCTGTGCTATTCTAGCAAATAATGGGAGTTATCCTACTGTTCGAAGAGCCCTTAAAAAATTTGAAATATTAAAGCTGCTACTACATCTAACATTCTACAGCCCTAAATTAATGTCATTCCATCACCAAACTTCTAGATCAATGACAGACTTTCTGTCTGAGCATCTACTCCTTGTTAACTTCCCAGTAGGAAGTTATTGTAATCGGTCCGAAAATCGGATTCGAAATTTTCAATGTATTTACACGTTTCAAGGTCCCAATAGCATTTTAAAAAAAAAATTGAGAAGAAATATGTGTGTGTGTGTGCGCGTACGTATGTGGTCATTTTTTCCTGCACGATTTCGCGCGAACCGAAAAAGATATCGACTTCGTTCAGGTGCCGTTCGAAGCGTATTAAAGGACATATGATCTGAAAAGATTTTCATAAAAATCGGTCGAACCGTTTTTTTGTTTGAACGACGTAAGTGATTTTTGTACCAGCACGATTTCGCGCAAAACAAAAAAGATACCGACTTCGTTAAGATGCCGTTCAAAGCGTGTTAAAGGAAGTATGATCTGAAAAGATTTTCAATGTATGGCATATCTAATGTATGGCATATTCCTTGTCAGGTTGGAAATTTGTCCATTTGTCTCTGGGCTCGTACATTGGCTTGAATTTTTTAGACTAATCTAAAAACGTTGTTCCACTTCTACATAACAACTGGTGCTAGCTAAGCTAACTAGGACAACTGAACTGACACACCTTACATTATTAACGTATGTTAATGCAATCTTCTGCACAAATTCGATGAATAAGAAAACCAAATGCATAATGTCTGCTTCACCCTGTATTTCGGCAATCAGCTGTAGATCTCTCCCCTGTTCTTCCTAGCTCAATTTTTATATCCTCAACTCGATGGGTTTTCATATTATATTTTTCAGCTAAAAAAAAACAATTTTAAACAAAAAATAAATATTTGCAAAATAAAAAAAATTAGTAACAACCAAGTCGAGACAACGAAAACTATATTCAAATAGTATCCATTCATCACGTACTTAATGTGTTAAACAAGCATTAAAAGGACATTATCCACAATATACACGCACACACTCTCAACCAATCCCCGTCGAATATCCTCAAATCCTCCTTCTAAGTCCGCAGCGTATGCACAGCCATCAAATGCAGATTGTCTTCTTGGTTGTGTAAGCATAATATTATCATTTCCAAGCGTAAGTAAAATTTTTTAAACTCTGTCCAAGGAGATGTTATCATCCTCAAACCGGGATAAAAGGCAAAAATCTATTACCGCCCGTCTAGAATCCTGGGCCAAATGACAACGGAGCTTTATTCAATATCTAAGAGCACACAAAATATACGGGGGCACATTGAAAGATAACAAAAAAAAACATTATCCTTTTCCCTTTACACAAATACCATAAGAGAATGTAGCACCCTTATTCACCCCACAAAAAAACACACACCAAATTTGGCGAGAACCGTTTTTCTGCAATTGAATCCCGTTTCTCTCGTTATTGAAGACTAGACTTGCTTTTTGCATCTAATATTCGAGCATAATCCTCGGGTGCCCAACCGTATCCTGTTCCCCGATGGGAAGGAGCTGGGGCACTTGTTTTATTTTTTTTGTCCAAGTCCTCCTCTGTGCCCTTATGATCCTTGCCAGCTCTGAGCTTGACACTTTACAATGCCCTTTCGGAGTTAACAAAAAAGCCCATCAATGCTAGATGTAGGATCAAGGATAATGGCATTACTATATGGAATGGCTAGTGTTATCCCTTAAGATTTAAAGGATCCTCGCTTGTGCAAATAAAGAAATTTTCAAACTTCCTTTCAAGTTAGATTTCCCCTCACTTTTTTTGGAGGGGTGGGGGGAGCAGAAGTGATTTGCGGGGTGATTGGGTTTCTGTTAGTGGATATGAAATTGCTAAAATCACCGTGTGGTCTGGACATTAGATGCATGACATATGAATATTGCTATTTCCAGGGAACGAATATTGGTTAAGTGGTTATGGTGTTTCGATAACGTTGATGACAAAAGTTATGAAGTGATAAGAAAAAAGGTTTTTTTTTGTTTCTTGGTGGACAAACAAAGTTTGTAGACTGTATGGTGCTGAGAAATGCTTCTTATAGGAAATGAGTGATTCACAATTGTTTTTTGATAAATGTAATTTTTATAGAAGGTGAAGGCCGCAGCTGCAGTATTGTGTGAATGAGTAAGTCTGGTATCATGAGTTGTTCTTGCAAAAAATACACACACGAAACAAATTTTTTTTATGAGTAAGTCCAAGCTTAGGAGTCACTCTTTATACTACCAGTCTGTCATGTCGTACTCGTCATTGTGCAATATTTAGTATTAGCTTGGTTCGAAGGAGGAGATAGAGGACAGGATAGATTAACTGTAACAAAAATTAAGCCAAAAATTTTTTGTAATGGGGTTTCGGTTTCGCAAAGTGAATATCCTCAATAGCAGCCGAATGCGCTAGACACGCTTCCTAAAATAAGTGAACTACCAACGCTTACATACGCTTTTATTCTACTTACTCTCATCCAGTCAAAACTCCTCGGACAGAACCTTAACTTAATCGATGGAACAGGAGATGGCTTTCGCGGTTATTGTGTTTACATTCGATGGCAGAACAGGCATTCTAGGCATTGCTGTAAACAGGGGAGAAAAGGATGAAGGAATGATTTCCAGGGCCGGCGGAGGGCGTGGAATTAAGGAAAAGAGCTCACGCACTATCGCTTTGGATGGGGAAATCCACACCCAAAATATTTCATGTACACCTCCTAATAACCCAGACCGTCCGAGGGCCGTCTCGGACGATGGCGACGAAGGAACTTGGTTGAAAGGCCGTAAAAAAGCAAGACTTTTCCCACGAAAACTAAATATATTATATAGGCCAGTTTCACACGGGCCAACAGCCAACCAACAAAAATCTGCTGTAATCGCGCCGTCCCAGAAGGAGAAAACAACAACAACAATCACATAGATTCAAAAATCCAGTGAAAGAATTCGTTCAAAAAATCTGCCCACCCCTTCGTCCTCGCTTACTCTCTTCTCTACTGTTTCTACTGTGAATATATTGTCCCACTCATGTGCACGCTTTCTGTCAGAAAAACTCATGTCCATGCTTGCGGAATCAAAAACAGAGCAGTGAACCCGTTTTGGCGTGCACACAGTCGTGTTCACGCTTGCGGAATTCGGACCCTAGTTCGATTACAGAGGTCAAGCAGCATTGGATGTGATCAGTACTCAGTTGGGGACCGCATTGGTAAAACGACACTGGCATCTAAAAATATAAAGCTTTCGACACGGGCGCAGTGTGTGCTCACAAAACCACGCCGAAATTCTCAAATTTGTCGGTGTCTTTTTTCCACTCGGGATCGGGCAGCAATGATTTTTCCTCAAGAGGCCAAATGGAGCATTCCTTATGCCGAGGGGCGAATGAGGCAAGGCGTTAAGGCATTATTCGCCTACAGGCCGCCGGCAGGCCGTGGCCTTTAAGGCCAGGCCGGCAGGCACGGGCCGATGAAGGCCACACATTATTCAGTCTGCCCGAGGGATGAGGAGTTTAGGCAACCGCCTGACAGACCGGCGAACAGGAATTATTTCTATGCACATTTATCAAACTAGAAATAAATTCCGGCTGATTGCACTTTTTTTCACCCAAGGCCTCAAAGACAACTTCAGACTGAATAGAAGTTCAGATCTTAAGGCACGGACTGACGATAAATGCCCACACACATAAAGATTTCTGTCAGTTTTCCTAGACTGCAGGCCACGGCCTGTCGGCGGCCGGTGAGTGTGTGGTGATATTTGGCCTCAAGGCGAGAAACCTACAGGCCACGGATCAGAGTGTGCGTGAATAACCATGAACATCAAGAATTGAACATTTCACGCACTTCTTTGAGAGGATTTTTGCAAATTTTGTACAAAGTTCAATTGGTGCAAGAGCTGAAACCGCATGACCATCCGACGCGTTTTCGGTTCGCTCAATGGGCCGAAGATCGTTTGATCAAAGATGTGCATTTTTACCGAAAAATTATGTTTTCAGATGAAGCTCATTTCCACCTCGGAGGATACCTCAATAAATCCACACGTCATCGTGGAGAAACCAATGCATCCACAACGAGTGTTGGTGCCGATTTTGGTCTGGCGGCATTATTTGGCCATTTTTCTTCGAAAATGAGCAAGGAAACGAAGTCACAGTGAATGACGATCGCTACAGCGATTTTTTGTTTCGCAAAATTGAAGAAGATGACATAGACGATATTTGGTTTCAACAGGACGGCGCAATGTGCCACACGCCAACGCAACAATCGATCTTTTGCCCACTGTTTTCGAAAATCGCATAATCAGCCGAAATGCTGATGTCAATTGGCCAAGTCGAAGCTGCGATTTGACTCCGTTGGATTATTTGTTGTGGGGAGGCGTTATGGACAAGTGTTACGCTAACCATCCAGAGACGATTGACTACTTGAAACTTGAAATCGAAGTTGCCATTGACGAAATAGAGGTCCAAACAATCGAAAATGTACTGATAAATTTAGTCGACAGAATACGCTACTATAGACATTTGAACGATATTATGTTCCGTGTTTAATTTCAAAGTATACTCTTTCCAATAAAGCAACAACCAATACACAAAGCAGCTTTGATACTCTCTCATGAGCCTAACATAACGCAATGAACCAAGAACAAAAACACAAGCATTCCTCAAACCTTAGATACTTTTAAAAAAAATTTGAAAATGTTTTTCCAGGTCAAAGCTGTAAGTGAACTTTTTTGTAGCACTCTACATCTTATACTACCTCTCTGCCCTCAATATTCTTTCCGGTAACATTTCACAAACAAAATCCATTAATAACCTTTCATATCGGCAGCGTTCCACTCCAATTCTCTAAAAAAGTGCGCTCATATTTCACATGTAATTCCGTAAACACAAACTCATACATATGTACATATTCATTCATACATGGCCTAAAAAATAAGAGACTAAGAAAAAAAATTGTTCCTTTTATCCTAGATATCGTTTATACCATTAATCACAATTTCCTTATCCATATTTATCTCTCTCTCTCGTTAGAGGATCAGGATTAAGAAGGTTGCACATAGCTACGAGTACACGTGTTATACCATTAACGTACTATACTATATGGAATCGCATCGCGTCTCGGCCTATATAATAATAATATACCATACGTATGTGAGTTGAGAACAGTCTGCGCCATTCCCATACCAAATTCAACAATCATTCAAAACGTAAACTCCCATTCACTGGCCTCAATGGCATTTCAGTAGTCAATTTATTCTGGTGAATATATACGTATATATATATACAGAGGAAGCCCTAAACGGATATGTGCCTTGAATGGATACTAAAAGTCGTCCAAACACAACTACATTGCACAAGGACTGCATCCCTGCCGCTGCCACCCATTACAGTCGTGTGAGCTGGAAAATTCCGGCATATTGCAGTTTACGTATGCTTGGCTGCATATGTTGCAGAGAGGATCATTCACTTCCGGGAAAAAGACATACCGAAAAGGATTAGTCTAACGTGAATACGAGGACTTATGGCGAGGACGTAGTAAATGGCAAACGAATGGGAGGAATTTGACAAATTAATACCAAACAACAACAAAAAAAAAACGTTGATTAATTTGTTGTCCCAGAAAATAAAAAATATAGTTTAAAAAAACTAAAAAATACGCTTTTATTTTAAAATGAACTAAAAAGTAAAAAATAATTTTGAATGTAAAGTTTTTATTGCTCCAGCCAGTATAAGAAAACAACCTACCTTTCGAAATGTAAAAAAGCGTGGGGCTTTCTATATTCTTATTTTATTAACACCGGAACTTTTAGCTAGCGCCCCACGCTTTTTTAGATTTCGAAAGGTAGGTTGTTTTCTTATACTGGCTGGAGCAATAAAAACTTTCCATTCAAAATTATTTTTTACTTTTTAGTTCATTTTAAAATAAAAGCGTATTTTTTAGTTTTTTTAAACTATATTTTTTATTTTCTATTTTTTAGTCTATTATATGTATGTGTTCGGCCATTTTGTAGTGACCGCCATATTAGATTTAAAACGACATCACAAAGCTTACTATACTATACTCGTCATACACTTTCATTTGATACCCATACCGAGTGGGTTGTAAAAAAAAAGATAATCCGCCATTTTGTGTTGGCCGCCATTTTGAATTTGGAATGACGCCACACAGATTATAGTATTCTAATTGTCACACCCTTTCATTTGATACCCATATCGAGTGGGTTGTAAAGAAAAAGGTAGTCCGCCATTTTGTTTGCCGCCATTTTGAATTTGGAATGACGCCATACAGCTAATTGTATTCTACCTGTCATGCCGTTTCATTTGATACCCATGTCGGGGGGTCGGGGGGTCGGGGAACACAATAGCAAAAATCGACCGCCATCTTGGAACCGCCATCTTGATTTTCTTACAAAATGGTCAGATTGCATTGTCACGCGAACTATGCATATGTGCAAAATTTGAAGTTGATCGGTTATATAGAAGTGGGTCAAAATCAAGTTGCAAGATTTGTTTACATAGAACATACATACATACATACACACATACATACAGGTGAAGCTAATATAAAGCGTATAAAAAGTGAGTTTGTTTGATCGATAAATGAAGAATCAATCCAAAAAAAGCCGAAAGACTAATAAAATCTTGAATCCAATTATGTTTGAAAATCTTCTACTTTTACACCACAACTAATTAAAGGATCAGCAATTAGGATCCTTTTAGTTAGGGATGAAAAGGACAATCAGGTCCCTAAAGTACAATAAAGCACTCCCCTTTTTCCATTATCCTTAACATCATTCTCCATCCATTAAACTCATCCAAGGACATGGCTACGAAATTGTCTCCAAATAAACCCCCCCAACCCCTCATTTCACCGTCACCATTCAGCTGTGCCTTATTCAAGGACATTCCCATCGGTCGGTTGATAAACTTTCGATAAATACTAAGCATTTTGTTCCGAAATTGTTTTTTAATAACAATCCTTCAAGTACGACGCGCGTACTATACTACAATCACACACACACATATACATATATAAAAGAGGAGGTCTATTGAAATTAAGAAGATTTCTCCCAGACGTAAGCAATTTTCATCGATGGAATGGAATACAACGCGACTTATTTTTTAGTCCTGGAATTATTCGCATATATTCTGTGCTCGATGCTTCTGATTTGTTGAATTTACAGAATTGGCAAACAGTGCAGACATACGACGATATTCAGGACGTGAGGTGAATATGAATCTTCATATAAGTGTGTGTAATAAAAGGATTCAAAAATTTACGCCTTGTTTTCTGTTGTTTTTTTTTGCTTTTCAGGCACTGCACTGGTGTAAATTTGTTGTCGAATGGATATTACATGTGTCCTTAATATATTTTTTTATGTGGAGAATGACACTAGCGTGTTGGAATCGCATCAATTTTTGTGGTTTTTTCACTTATGAAGAGGATTTTTTTATGTTTTTTTTTAACTTTGTATGGGTGTCGGGTGTTTATTTGAGTAAAAGGTGAATGGCATTTTTTGTTTTGAACATCTTAAAGAAAAGCCTTTTAATATTTAGATTCTTTGGATGACAGGGATCACCATGTGGTATTTTTTTATGTGGAAGACTATAGGATCAATTTTTATCTTTCTGTTGTTCTTCGGGCAGTGCTTAGCTGTTACATCAGATCTCTCCTTTACGAAAAGCCTCCTCATCGGGCCTCCTTCATTCTCAGCTTTCTGTGGATTACGTTCATCGACTTATCCAATTTTTTTCACCCACTATCCCACCTCAATCTGTAGCCCAGGATATTCTCAATTTCGACCATATACTAGGACTAAAAGAGAACTTCAACTGAAGACGGATCGTCATGTCAGTTGCTGTACTAATGCATAACGATCAGTCAGCCGTCATGTTATGAGGATGTTGTGGTCTGCTGCTGGCTTTAGAAACCAGCCACTTCGAAGGGGTGGATTCGGATCCCACCGCTGCCCCCAGTATTAAGATCTGCTTGTCAATGTGATGACCGGAGTAAAAATAAAAGATGACCTTACAACGGGCGAACACCGACCAAATTTGAAATATAGTCCTTGGCCATGTAACGAGCATCAGAAGGTTGTTTGCAGGACTGTACGGCCGTACATTACACAAACACCGATAGTCCGGGGAAATTAGCATTTAAAGGAGACAAAATTCGGAAATGGCTGAAAATTGGTCCACAGCTTCCTTGTGACTTTTTAAGAAAACAATTTCGGAATCACTAAAAAAAACAAAATGGCCGCCGGAAATATAGCGGTTTTCCGGTGTTTTCCTTGTATCTCGGTTTCTATAGGTCGTACAACCCCGTACAAAGTCCCTAAATGTTGACAATGAAATTCTCTACAACTTTAGATCTTATAAGATGTTGACCCGATTAACCCTTTCAAAGTTAATCAAGGTCAAATTTTCCAAAAATCACTTTTTGGCGAAAACATCACTCAAAAACTGGTTTTTTCGAAAAAACTTTTTGATCAGTCAATACGAAACGTTATTGCCTACAAAAAAGGTCCTTGTCATTTTTTCGAAAACTTAACCCTTTCGAAGTTATTCAAGGTCAAATTTTCCAAAAATCACTTTTCGGCCAAAAAATCACTAACTATTGATTTTTGCAAAAATTTTTGAAAAGTTTTCGAAAAATTGGCAAGGGTCACATTAGGGTAGGCAATTATCTTTTGTATAAATAGAACAAAAAAATAATCTCAATAATCAGTTTCTGAGTCATTTTTTGACCAAAAACTGATTTTTTGAAACTTTGACCTTGAATAACTTCGAAAGGTTTAAGTTTTCGAAAAAATGACAAGAGGTTTTTTTGTAGGTAATAACGTTTCGTATTGACTGATCAAAAAAAATTTTCAAAAAAAAACAGTTTTTGAGTGATGTTTTCCCCAAAAAGTGATTTTTGGAAACTTTGACCTTAATTAACTTTGAAAGGGTTAATCGGGTCAACATCTTATAAGATCTAAAGTTGTAGAGAATTTCATTGTCAACATTTAGAGCCTTTGTACGGGGTTGTACGACCTATAGAAACCGATACAAGCAAAACACCGGAAAACCGCTATATTTCCGGCGGCCATTTTGTTTTTTTGTGATTCCGAAATTGTTTTCTTAAAAAGTCACAGGGAAGCTGTGGACCAATTTTCAGCCATTTCCGAATTTTGTCTCATTTCGTGCGTTTTTTTGCTAATTTCCCCGGACTACGACGGGTATACGTTTTTTTAAAAAAATAAACTAAAAAAAATGTATTCTTATTTACTACATTTTATTATATTTTTGCCAGCCTACAAGAGTGAATAAAAAAAAAGCAAAAAAAGGCTATAAAAATTAGAAAAAGAAAATTTCCCACTAAAATATAAATCAACACGCACCACACACTTCACGTACAACAAACCGACACGACTGGCGAGCTCGTTTCTCTTGTGCATCGATTATATCTTTAAGTAGGATAAATCGAAAGGACCATTGTACACAACGAAAATGATCAAGTTCCCATAAAATACATTCAACAAACAAATTTGCCGTCGTATGCCCGTGTGCAGCTCAGTACTTGGCCATTTAAATTTTTTGGTTAAGTTTAACTGTCTTGGGCCGTATGTGCTCTCATTAAAAATAGTAAAAACTCTACGGCCATCATATGCCCCTTAAAAAGCCAGGCGGCCGGTGTTCACCCGTTGTAAGACTACGTTTCGTGATAGTTTAAACATTGGCCGAACTGTAATTCAAGACTAAGAAAAAGCTTTCGCTTAGTTCAATAGTGCACCATCTATTGGACATACGTTGAACGAACTGTGATTTTTGTAAAGTGTGCCATGTAATTCGAATGGTCAGAAAAACCTCGAATGTGCGAGAAATATACTGCTCCCCAAGGAGGTGGAAAAATTTAGATATTGGATAACAAAGTAACTTGGATCTACAAATACAGGCACAGCGATAGTTAGCTGGTCAGTTTTTGAGCAGAAAAGCGATGAAAGTGTTTTAAGCGATCAGAGCGACCTAAAGCGAAACAGTGTCATTACATAGTGAATTAAAAGGCTATAAGGATTCTTCTATGTTCTTCATTTTGTTATAGTCAGGGCCGACGCTTGGGTTTTTTTACGCCCGGTGCAAGGGCAATGAAGAAAGGCACTAAAGAGATGTTTCTCTTAATGGAGGCATTTTTTTCCTGAATTTTTACTTCTGATTCTCGAAAGCGAGATCTGTTCGTTCATTTTTTGAGTAAAATCACGAGAAAAATTTCTTGAGTAAAATTTTATGAAAATCTCGGAGCTGAACTCTCGGGTAAGTTCCTGCACGAGGAGAAGTATAATTCCGCCGCTTTTTTGTATGAGAAAATACACGGACAGAAATTGAGCAAATTTGTGTATTTTCTCGCGCCCATGGTAATAAAAATGAATTCCTTTAATAGATGAAAATGAAGTCACGAGAACCCTTTTTCAATTTTTTTTCAAAGTGTTAATTTTTTTTAAAGTCTTAATTTCTGAAATTGCGCCCGGTGCAAGTGCACCATTCGCACCGATGAAAGCGCCGCCCCTGGTTATAGTGGATCAAACTCTTACCAATCTTTAAAATAATCGACTATTTTGTTTTACTGTGCTCAGATGTTAAAATGGTGAATCTAGTAGTACCGTCATGTCCTCAGACTCCTCTTCGCTAGATATAAACTTAATGATTAGTAATTTCTGAAGGAAAGCTCCGTTTGTGTTTTTTTTTCTCTCAAGTGCGAGCCATACTATCTTATATTACCTTATTTATACATTTTTTTCTTTAAAACATAAAACAATTTTAATTAGTTAATCGCGAAAAATAATTTAATTTTTGTAAAGGAACACATGTAGCTAATTAAATTTTGAACAAACATTTGTAGTGTGATCTGATCGCGTCATGCCATATTGTTATAAACACTGCAAACATCCAGATCTTGCTGCATTATGATGATAAATTTAAGTATTCATGATGTTTCATCCTTAATATCAGAAGTTTACATGTGCAGCACAGGTAGATCAATGCAAGAACTCGAATGAGGCATATAGGAGTCATTCAAATACAACAACTATTTCTGATCGTCTATCCATCCACCAAAAAAAAATCGAAAAAATTTACCAGATATTTTGAACAACGCCTAATACTACTCTTCTATTAAGAAAAAGCTTTCAAAAAGCTTTTAATATATTCCGAAACTAAAATCCGTTTTAGGCGCATTGAATTCTGCGCAGAAAATTAAGCTTTTTTTTATAAACTAACCTAATTCCAAAGAAGCTATCAAGAAAATTTTATTAAAAATGCAAATTGATCTTGAAAGTGTTGGACTCATCGATCATATTTTTACAGCAGTGACTTAGTAAACTAGTTTTTAAGAGTTTGTAACACTTCCAAGCCAAACAAGCCCCAAAATAAAGAAATTTTCCTTATCAATTTATTTTCTTTTGCATTACACATTTTCGTGAAGTTTGTCATTTTAATATTATCATCAAAATTAATTTGCTTTAGCCGTACCTTATCAGTGTTAATGTCTTCGACCTTCCTCTTCCCACATGACTAAATAAAAATGTTGCTAAGAGCGTATATTAAGTAAATTCGTGTGGCGCTTCAAGCTCAACCAAAAAAAAAATAAAATAAATAAATTAGTGAACCAAAACGATTTACGTATTTCATTTTATCAATAACAAAACCAATACAAAAAAAAATTGTTATAAATATCAAATTCCGATCACGTCCAAAGGCTACCAAAAAACATGCTACCTTCCATTAAAGTACACGCAGAGTGTTTAACTTAAATATATGCACATATTATGTATGTATACATTGCTTGCTAAACCGCAGGGGAAAAAAATATTTCACAGGTACAATTTGATTGTTTAAACAAGAAAGGCAGCTGCTGTTGCATACCTGTTCTGCTAGTGCACAGGTAAGCACACAGCGCGTCAATCGCTTCTAGAAATTATGAATTACAAAACAAAATAACAACAACAACAACGAAAAAAAATATCGGCGACAAGTTGAATATTTTCCTATGAATCATGGTTTGTTATTGAAATGGAATGCCATACAACAATTGATAACAAAAACGCCTTTCATTTTGTTTATATTATAGTTTTAGTGCCATTACAGAATTTCTATTTACTAAACATTTTCACGTTTCAACATAAAAATAAAAAAAAAATAGGTAAAAAAACTTTTAAGTTAAATGGTTTTATTTGAAATGATAAGCTGTACCAAAAACTAGAAAATAATTAGAACACAAACATGGACCTTCCTGAGATTCCGACGTCTGGTAAGAAATCATGCAATAGTAGCCGTGCTGTTTTCTTATGTCGTATGCCAAGGTACCCTTTGTGTCGCTGCGTCAACGGATTAAGTAATATTCTGGGACCTTTAACAGACTAAAATAAAAACATGGGGCGCATAAAAACCTGTATAATTAAATAAGAACGACTTGTCTAGAAGAATGTATTTCCAAGCCCACCAATATATTTCAAATGCGCCCCATGTTTTTATTTTAGTCTGTTAAAAGTCCCAGAATATTACTTAATCCGTTGACGCAGCGACACAAAGGGTACCTTGGCATACGACATAAGAAAACAGCACGGCTACTATTGCATGATTTCTTACCAGACGTCGGAATCTCAGGAAGGTCCATGTTTGTGTTCTAATTATTTTCTAGTTTTTGGTACAGCTTATCATTTCAAATAGAACCATTTAACTTAAAAGTTTTTTTACCTATTTTTTTTATTTTCTAGTTTTTAGTTTGATTTTGGCTCGTATCATTATGCAAACTCCTCATCCTTTCCAACTCTTTCATTGCATCTTTACTGCACGGTTTCTTACCTGTTAATTTCTGACAATCAAGCTCCTCAATACATAGCCCTTCCAAAGCCCTTACGCGACTCAATGCTACATACGCTTGACCTTCCTCAAACAGTTTGGAGCCCAAATACACTACAGCATGGTCAACAGTACTACCCTGCATTTTATGGACAGTGGAGGCCCATGACAAAATTATCGGCAACATCCTTCTCTCGGCCGTTCCATAATTAAATTTTGCTGGAAATTGTATGGCTTGAGGATGAATAAGGTGTACGCCGTCTCTTTCAAAATCAATTTGAACAGATGGTATATCTGTTTCATACATTTGCGTCCTACGAAACTGAGGCCATACAATCTCTGTGATGTAGCCGATAGCGCCGTTCACCAACCCTTTCGAGACGTCACGTTAGCACGTAACATAACTTTGGCTCCTACGAATAATTCAAGTTCTTGTGGTAAACCTTCTGTCTTGTTAATATCTGCTGGTATGATATCGATTATATTAACGTTGTCCATATTTCGTGTGCCATCTACCAGCTGGTTCTGGGCTTTGATTTTGTATATAGGGGCACTTTTGTTTCGGAACGAATTAAGAACCGCATTGTTGTGATTGTGAACCTGTTGGTTGGTTGGGTATACTCTTAACGCCTTATCGATAGCGAACTCATCAACTGCCTGTTCCCGTCTACTTTGTAGTTCAGCATGCCTGTCGTCTTCATTCATTTTAGTGCGCTTTGCTCTATACTCTTTCCTCGCTTTTTCTAGCCTCCTTTTTCGCTGTGTTTTAGTTTCAATTTTTTTATTAATTTTTTCTTTCATATTGTTCCCACGAGTATTGGACAAATAATAGTCGACCCCACCAGAGGTCCATGTAGAGGGGCAAGGCTCTTATACAACAAGGTGTGCCCAGCCTTGAGGCTGAAATGCTAACGACATATCATTTTTATCCATCCTAATTCCACACAGTCCTCGGCACGTTTCTAACGTTGACTTGGTTGGTGTATCGCTAACGACGTATCATTTTTAACCACCCTAACGCCACACAGTTCTCGGCACAATACAGAAACCTTAACTTGGGTGCATTCAAAACATCAAAAATTATTCCAATGAAATAACCTTATTGTATTCCTTTTAGTCTTAATTCAGTAATTTTTCGATTTTACTTTTTACAAAATTCTGGTGAATTTTAAATTTTATAATTTTGACAACAGATTCATTATTTCCCATTTTGATTTTTTAAAATTTTGACCACAAATTCGTCATTTTTAACCTTAAAAACTCCCCAATACCGATTTTCAATGGATTTAGGACGCATTTGCAAAATTCATGCGCCATTTTGTATTTTTTAAATTTTGATCACAGAATCGTCATTTGTGGTCCTAAAAAACCCCGATACCGATTTTCAATGGATTCAGAACACATTGGCAAAATTCATCCGCCATATTGGCGCCGCCATTTTGAATTTTCAAATTTTGACCACAGAATCGTCATTTGTGGCCCTACAAACCTCCCGATACTGATTTTCAATGGATTCAGAATACATTGGCAAAATTCATCCGCCATATTGGCGCCGCCATTTTGAATTTTCAAATTTTGACCACAGAATCGTCATTTGTGGCCCTACAAACACCCCGATACCGATTTTCAATGGATTCAGAACACATTGCAAAATTCATCCGCCATATTGGCGCCGCCATTTTGAATTTTTAAATTTTGACCACAGAATCGTCATTTGTGGCCCTACAAACCCCCCGATACCGATTTTCAATGGATTCAGAACACATTGGCAAAATTCATCCGCCATATTGGCGCCGCCATTTTGAATTTTTAAATTTTGACCACAGAATCGTCATTTGTGGCCCTACAAACCCCCCGATACCGATTTTCAATGGAATGGGAACACAATTGGAAAATTCGTCCGCCATCTTGGAACCGCCATCTTGATTTTTGTACAAAATTGTCAGATTGCATTGTCACGGGAGCTCAATGTGTGGGCAAAATTTCATAAGAATCGGTTCAGTAGAAGTAGACGAAAAAGCTGTCGCAAGATTTGAACCAAACAAACAAACAAATATACGAGGTGAAGCTAAATAAAACCATTAAAAAAACACACAACTTCAAAAAGTCGATCGACATTTTTTGCAGCTATCATTGGCTTTCAAATAAAGAAAGTTGCGACTGCGCACAGATCCGATGACGCATTAAGCGGAATTTCGATGACTATACTTACCTGAACTCTCTCGATTTTACACTCAGGTGTTTTTTAAACATTATACTCCTATGTACCGAAAGGTAGACGAAACTGGTATTTTAATCAAGGTGATTTCAGCGGTCGCGGAAATACTCAGTATAGTATCGGTTAAGCTTATCTTGAGGCTCTTGCAGTAAAGTGGTGTATTAAGTCATTCTTGGAAGGATGCTTGAGTCTGGTCTGTGAGATGCTATATAGCGTCCGGTAATTTCTGTGACGGCTACCATGGTTCATCGAGATTTCTGCATAAAATTAACCAATTGACCTTTCGATACTGAATCGGGGTTACGTCACATCACGAGGCCCACAATAATTTGTATTGATTGGCACTTGAATGGAATATTTTGTTTGATTGAATACCGGAAGGTGAATTGTTTTTTTTTGTCACAGTGAATTGATTTCGTTTTTATTGAAGGAGTGTTGATTTTAATTTAATTGAAGCAATTACGAGTGTGTTTTAATTAATATGAAGATAGGGAGAGGTTTTTGATGTGATGTACTATCAGAAGCTGGGAACAAGTGTTTTGTAATTATAAAAGTATTGAAGCAATTGTAATTGAAATGTAGTTATTGTTTGTAAAAATTTTTTAATGGGATTTTGAAGGGTTTCCATTTTTTTCGACATATATCCATTTTGAATAATTGTATTTTCCCATAATTGGTCTTTTACCATAAATAAAGTTTATCAATTCCTGAAGCAAATTTCGTTTAAAATTTTTGGGCCATACACTCCTCTAACTTCGATATCTTAATCAAAAAAAAATCATATTTGAAAAAAATCATACAGTAATGAAGCCCTACATCGGCATAAGGAAGATCCTCACAACACGATCGGTTTCTGCTTTGTCTGGAGGGCGCTTTGCAAAGAGATATTATAATAATTTCATGTGCCAGTACTAAGCTCGTAAATCGCTCATTTTTCGTCCTGTCCGTTATGGCGTTGGTCACGTGAGGAATGAGTCAAGTGTTGAAGGAGACCACGATGAAACCTGCGTTTGAACTCGTAGATTTTGTAAGAGTTCGAAAAAATTCTGATCATGGAAGATTCCTTTTCTGTATCGTTCACTGGGCGTAGTAGAATGAGCCGAGCGGGAAAGTTGCGGGTACAAGATTGCCGTGTAGGCAAGAGAGCGTTTATTTTAGTGTAACTAAAGCTTTGGTTGTAAGTAAGTAAATCACACTATCTCGGAACCCAGTCGACTTCGCTGTAGTCGAATTTCTCGTAAAGAAGATCCATTCTTGCATGCGATGTGTGGCTCATAGCACGAAACACATGTTGTTGAGATCGATATCTTTAAATTTGAACCACAAAAATTTGCTTATGATTGACCTGTACCTCTCGCTGGTTCATTTTGAAAGACTACGGGCCAATCACCCCCCAAATCAAACTGTGACATTTTCTGGATGCATTTTCAACTGGTAGGTCTCAAGTGAATTGTTATTTCACCGAATTCGACCATTTTACTTGTTCACAAAAATATTCATTCAAAAATTGTCCTCGCCACTGAAAATGATTTTCCATCCGAATCGGTGTCCACTTCCAACTGATCCAAAGCCAAATCAACGAATGTTTATAGTCTTTTACCTTCAGTTCCTGGGTCGATTGAATTTTGTACGGTTGCATGTCCAAGTCCCATCGCAAAATACGCCAATTTAAGGTTTGCAAAAGGCCAAGTTCTTGGGGATGACGAGAAATTGGCTGCCTCGAGTTATTCTGCACACTCTAGTAGTTCACTACAGCAATGCTTTCTGCATACCTCACGTTACGACTGCATACCAGTGTTGTTTGATTGTTTATTGAAACGATTGATTCGAATTTTACCACCAAATATCGAATAATCGACTCAAGAGGACTCTCTGTGCATCGTAAAAATCGCGTAGCGCACGGAACGTAGTTCGGACTAACCACTCATTTTGATAGTAAAGTTTAATAGTCCAGGCGCTGTAGCCAAAATTTTACTAAGACCTGACACTAAATCCAATAGAAATGATTTTTGGTACACGGGCAGTTTTTAAAGAGTACTTTAAGAAAAAAAAATTGTTCTGCACGCGAACACCTAGGGAAACTTCGGAAAATTCCCGGGAAAACTCGGAAAATTGATATTCCATCAATAACTTGGAAGGGGTTGAAAATTTCGATATAATGTATAGAACAAACTTGTAGAGCGTGAAAATCTTCACAAAAAAGTTCTCTACATGTTTTTTCGAAGATTGCTTCCTATGAGAGATATGAGCTATATTGATATTTTCAGATTTCCGCGCGAATAATTCGGGATAACATAAAATTTACCCCGACGCTCGACTAAAATCGCTGTAACTCCCTTGTTTTTCGTCGAAAATTGATAAATAAACTGTATATTAAAGGAAAATTCTTCAATAATTGTCATATATAGCTGACGGGTGTCGGCAGAAGTGGTTTCTATTTGATATTCAAAGGTGAATCTTTGATAAATAAAACAATGTAATTTTACTAATTCTTTACCATTTCCTATCGAATTGGCTTGACAAGCTGAGTTCGGTCAGTAGGTCAAAATTGAACAAATCAGATATAACATTCATTCCCAATTTATCTTGGGCTTAATTGAATCAAGTTTTTCTATACCTGTCATTTTTCATGACTGATATCTTCACAATCGATGTAAAAAAATCAAAGTGGAGATTTCTGAAAAAGCCTACTTGTCATTCTATTGCCAAGACCCTGACCTTTTAGAATGTGCATCTAAGAACCCCTGATAACAAAGTTTTCATTCATCATTTTCTACATTTGCCGGAAATTTCCAAAAACGCATGAAAATTCTTCTGATAAGTCTCCCGAGTTTATCTTATCGACTAGAGCTTTATAAATGTGAAAATTTGTAGTTGAGAATCTGTTCTTTCTCACGGTGACTTTCATTTTTTTTTTGGAAATCTCAGGCCAATTTATTTTGAAATTCCTAGAGGCAATTTCCCACCTCGGGGACCGAGTCAGCACAAATGTACGTATAGTTTCTTTTGCCCGTTAGCAAAATTCATTTCTATTGGATTTAGTGTTGCCGGTTAAAACCCCTGGTTCCTGGACTATAATGATTAGCACCCGCTGCTCAATACTCGATTAGTTACTATAACTTCCAAATTTGACAGATACAGCTTCGCCAACGTGACCACTATACACTGTAGAGTTAAGTCGGACTTACACGAGGCAGAACATTTGTCCCTTTGGAAGATTTGTCTTACCATTAATGTTCTCTTAGTGTTCCTTTAAATAATACACTTCTATTTATACATATAATTAAATTTATTCTAACGTTAAACTTAATACATTTATTCGGGAATTATAATTTTACAAAATGGCAGAAGCCGGCAAACTTATTATATCCGTACTCTTCTTCTTCTTTCTTTTTGAACAAACTCAAAACAGTTCATTTGTTGTTCAAGAACTAAATCAGTTCATTTATTGGACCCGTTCTATGCGTTCTACTTGGCAACGGCTACATCCCTTACAAGATGGTAAATTGTACTAAGACATCAATTTTTAATTACCCCGTTATATGAGCTTGTGTCGAAATAAATGAAGCGAGGTGTGACTGTAAATTACGTAGTGGACAGACATTTCTTACTTCTTTTGCGGCAGTAAAATACCCCATTTAAACTGAGCCGTGGTAAGATTGTAAAAACGAACTGGAGAGACATTTCTTACATTTGTCGAGGGAATGAAATTTTGTACTGAAGAAGAGACAATTCTTACATTTTTCGAGGGAGTGAAAATTTGCATTGGAGAGACATTTCTTACTTCTTTTGCTTTTCCAACTTGAAATGTTAGGTGGGATTGCAAAATATAAATAAATATACACTGTGGAGTCATATATTTCTTACTTACTCTAAGGCAGTTTAATGCATAATAGAATTAAACTCGTAAAAAGGTCTTCATTGGTATTTATTTCCTTTCTTTCTTTTTTTAATTTCTTGTTTTTGTCGTTTTTGGCATTACAATAACACCTCGTCTCATTTGAAATATGACATTGTACTGACTCAAAAGAAAAAAGAGGCACCTCTTACAAACTCATTTTATAATCGTGTCCTACCCAACACTAATACACTGTCCAAATTCGAGTTCTACCCCTATTGGAAAACCTTTTATAAGTACGGAAGCCTTCTCCTGTTCTATCACCGAATTCATCCGTCTGTCGTGGTGGTATTGGATGGGAGAGACCGAATGAAGGATGTGTACATAATTGAAGGGGGAATTTGCACGTGCTTGTCTTATGTTATTAAAATTGTATGAGTAACGCAGAGTACCGTCATCTGCGATGCTATGAAGTGGGTTGGAAGGAATTGAAAGTAGGCCATTTATAAAGATAAGAAATATAGCAGAATTGACCAGTTCCAGTTTTTTAGTCTATATTGAAATTTTGTAATTTAGTTAGCACAATTGGGTGCCACACTTTGTCGAACTACTCTTGGAGATATCTGAAGCAGTCAATCCAGACTCTATACTTACCGTGATCAATACTTTTTTATAAGTGCTCTTTTAGAAACAGAAGAAGATCGCCAGTAGATTTTCTGTGCCTAAAACAGTACTGATTGTCGTCTAATATGCGTTTGCATCCAAAAACTTTATATTGATTACTGTCGCCACGATTTTGAAGAGAAAAGAAGTAATAACTATTGGACGGTAGTTATATTGTTAGGTTCACATTTTTTCTATACTAACTTATCGTTTTCAAGGTCCTCATAAAAAAAAAACTACAGCACTACAATTATATCCAAAAATAAATGATATATCTACACTCACCTATTTTAAAGTCGAATCAATCTAAAATCATTTCTCTAAAAAACTTGATTAAATTTCACCCAATAATACTTTCAATTGTAGATAAATTATATTCATTTGTTACTATATTGTATCATTTATCATCACATCACTTTAACAAATTGTCCAAAATTATCACTTCCCGCCGTTTTTTTTATATCATAAATAAATTCTATTTATTGTGTATAAACAACTCCTTTAAAACTGCTTATCTATAAAAACGTATTTTGTTACAACATTATCACACACAGAATATCCAACTGTATTTTGCACATGCATCGATCAGCAAAAAATTTTGTATTGAACTTTGCAATATCCACAAAAGATAACAAAGTAAAATGTTGCTACACATAAAAATACTGATCGTTGTTGCTTGGATAAAAATTTTATGTTACTCTGATATCTTTACTTCACATTACATTGAATGAAACTAAAAATTCTATCGAAAATTAATTTAGATCATTTAAAAACGGATTTTGATTGTGTGTTTTATCAGCAAATAAATATTAAGGTGATCGCGCACGCAACAACAAAAATTACAATATATTTTCGCATTTAAATTTCAAGACTCGTGGAGTTTCCTAATGACATGCGCGGCATTTTACATAGATTTTCGTGTACTGCGTAGTAATTTTGTCTATGTATAAAATTATGTAATTTATATATAAACAAAAATTATGATGGAATAAAAAGTATAAAATTATATAGGGTGTCTCTGTGTGTGAGTTTATATGTTCCCTTAAAATAAATTACTATAAGGGCTTGTGAAATAGGGGAAAAAGTGGACCCATCGATCACCGTCATTCTCTCAGTAATCTCCAATTTCGACCCCTTTTATAGTTTTTATATTTTTTTTTTTTTCAGTATGACGAATCAATAACGACTCTGCATCCACCCCATTTTCTTTCCATTTATCAACAACTGCAATCATACACAAAATCCGTCCAAAAAACATGTAATGGTTCTCGCATTTTGTGTGTGGTACATTTAAGTTGTATATGGAAGTAAAACTCACCCTCATCATCCACCATCTCCGAGTCTGACCAATTTATCGACAGTGGGAACAATTTAGCCCAGCATGAGGCTCAGCCATTTTTATTATTGGTAAGCACAACAAAAACTTCAGTCACCACCGAATGTCCACATAAAACAACGCGTGCCGCATAGCACCATATATAAAGGGCTCGACATTGAGTGGTTTAGCCTTTATTAGTCTGTAAGTAGACTACACTACAATTTCTAAGCACTCTTTAGACAAGAAGACAAGAAATCGTTAAGGCCACTTTGTCACGGAAAGCCGGCGTTCTAAAAGATGACCGCGAAACACTTAAAGTTAATCGCTTAATCAAACATTTAGAGTGAAGTAAAAAAAAAAAAAGATCATAGTAGAGAGACATCATAGTTCAACAGATACGCCGTGATAACAAAAACGTAGAGTTGTGATTGTACAACAGCTTGTTTGATTTTTTTTTATTTTCATACATATATATCAAATCAACTATAAACTCTGTTGTCCCGCTCAACAGCACTTCGGTCGGTCTGGTATATGCGAAAGGGGTTATGTAGACACGATAAACTCCAGTGAATCCAAAAAGGGGACCACTTTTTGGACCCAAGCTCCCCATTCATTCATTGATAAAAGTCTCCCGTGTACGGTTGTCGCCCCGTCGAATTTAATCAACATATAGCTTTTAGCAAAACCGCGCGCGACTTAAAAGAGCTCTAAAGCTGCGCGCGCAGTGAATTCTTCGCGCTTACTGAAGACGGGACTGTTCCAAAATGTGTTATTTTGCTATGTAATATTCTTTTATTATTTTTTTTTTTTTGGTGTTGTCTCGATCGAAATCGATTAGTTGTGGAAAAGATTGGACCCAAAAGTAAATACAGGTTGGATTATTTATTTTTTTTTGGTTTGATCTTAAAAGTGTATAAAATGTGTTATTGAATAAAATCCAATTTACTTTGGCTATAATGGAAATTATCAATAATTGGAAATTTGTGGCTCTTTGTGTTTTCTATTTTTTAGTTATAAGTTTCGGTAAAAATATCTACAATAAAATCTACAGTGTTGAAAGTAATTAAACCATAAAAAAAAAGAAATAAAAGTGAATTTGAAACATTTTTTTCTTGTTACACTAAGCAAAAATACTGATCGCCAATCATAAAAATTGAACAAGGAGTTAATGAACAGAAAACGATCACAGCCACGATCACCAAGAGAATACCTGTAGTTTTGGATTACTCATCAGTCAGCGCAATTTACCAACCATAGTGGATTCCAACGAAAGAAACGTGAGTAAGAGACTTAACATTACATTTTCTGGGTTCTGAGCCTAAGTTGTTGTCGCTTGCCTTTCAGTATTTATGGGATTTAAAATTTAATTTCAAGAATTGTTATTATAATCATATATTACTAAGTATACACAAAACTATAAAAAAAACTAACAAACTATACCTGAGTATTTGATAGTTACAACAAAACGACGCTCACAAAATGATGTCATATTAAGACTAGCAATAAAGGTTAATGCTGCTGCGCAACTCTATTGTTCCGTTTGGATGTGGCTCAATCAATTTTACTTAGCGTAGTTTCATGCCCATGGAAATAATCGATGTTTGTTGTTAGTCTATCATCGAGTTTCAACAAAAAAAAACAATCTATGTTTTTTTTTGTTGTTTATTTTATATTCCTTCATTTTTGTATCAAAATTGTAGATATTTGGCGTGTAGCGTGTGTAGCACACTCGATTGTGTAGAGTGTCAGGTCAAGCACCGAATTCTGATAAGAGATAATCTAGGGGTGGGCTTTTTTCTAAACTAAGGGGATATCAATTTTCTAATTATTTTAGTCGTTTTTGTTTTTTTTTGTTTTCTGTTTGTTTTTTTATTTGTTTTTTTAATGAGTAGTTTTGTAGTTAAATTGACATATTTGATAATAATCAATTATTTATGTCAAGTGTTTAAGATATGATAATCTGTATGGATGTCGTTTTTTTGAAAATAATCGTGGGAGGCAATCTGTTATGTAGATTTGATCATATTTGTTACTTATTTAAAAGCTAGAGCTTAATGATCCTCGGCAAAATAGAAAAAATTAGTCTTGTAAAAGAAGTTGGAATGCGATAGAAAAAATTTAAACAGACAAATTTTCTATAATACAGGAGCCGTGCTATAGCAGGTGATCAGCACGATACAGCTCTCATATTATAAGATATTTTGTATCATAAAATAGGAACGCATAGCATAAAATTGGCAAATATAGTTCTTCTGCACTTCGAGTTCAATTCAAAAGATCACTTCAATTTATCTCTAAAAATATTTTATGTAGTTAAGGGATATTAAGGCATCAACACTTGACTTTTATTTATAGATTGCATACTACTATACGGAGCAGCATGTAATCTCTCAAGACCCTCGGTAGCCTCCTAGAGTTTAGCGCCCGACTACCATCGCAGAGGTTCGGGGTTCGATTACAGACAGAGTCCTTATCTTTTGTCATATTACTTCTTCCACTCAGTTAATAATCGTTTTTTTTATATTTTTTTTTCTTCTTCAAAATGTGAGGATTTAAGCTTAATTTACATATCCGACGTTTTTCTGCTGCGTCGCTCTTTTTTAAGATATCAGCCAATCAGAAACAATTTCGGTCATGTCATATTGTTTTTGATTGGTTGAAATGAAATCTTAAAAAAGAGCGGCACGACAGAAAAACGTCGGATATGTAAATTCCTCTTTAGTGTGGAAAAATATTGTCCATCACTAGCCACAACTTTTTCCCATAGTCCATAAATCGACCAAAATTTGATATCTTCATAAGAACGGAAGTGCTGCTTATCCAAGTAATGCTTCATCGATCGGATCAGGTAGTAGTGGCGATGTTAGGAAAATACGTTGGTTGAGTTAGTATGTCCAAATTCAGTGTTTCCAGGTAGGTTTTAATGACATTAGCAACATGCCGCCGACCGTTGTTGTACTGTAAAATCTCTTTGTCATGTCTTCACTTGAATTATAGCCGCTTTTCCTTCAATACTCATCTCAAACGCATTTGTTGCGTTCGGTAGCGAGCTCCTGTGATGGCTTCACCCGGTTGCAGCAGCACATGATATACCACGCCGAGCTGGTCCACCAAATATACAGTTTGTGCTTCGAGCCAACGATGCTTGGTTTGGCCGTCAATATTGATGTATGGCCGGAGGGCGCCCAAAGACTTATCGTAATGAATCCACCTTTCATCGCCAGTCACAATATGATCCAAAAAAACTCTTCATTCTTTGCTGTCGGAGCATCTTTTCGCTCGGATCATCTAGTAATGCTTCCAATTCGAGTAGGGGAGCTGGCACTTGAAAAAACCGTGTCGTCCCAACCTTCTGCCGTTTGGTATATAAGCTTTTGAAGTAATTTTAAGCATTTTTTATAATATGACATTTTTGCGGGAAGTGGACCCATTTCGAGTTAGGGGTTTTGGGGGGTAAAAAGGGGGTTAAAATTGAAAAAAATTTCTGCCGCTGCGTATGTAGGTTCTAATAGAGCTAAATAACCGTTAAATACTAGTGGCAGAAGTTTTTGACTATTTGCTAGGGTGTGGGGAGAAAAATGGCAACTTCAGCTAGGGGTGGCTTGGGGAGGGTCCAAATGGTCAAAAATGTCTGCCACTAGTATTTAACGGTTATTTAGCTCTAGTAGAACCTACATACGCAGCGGCAGAAATTTTTTTCAATTTTAACCCCCTTTTTACCCCCCAAAACCCCTATCTCGAAATGGGTCCACTTCCCGCAAAAATGTCATATTATAAAAAATGCTTAAAATTACTTCAAAAGCTTATATACCAAACGGCAGAAGGTTGGGACGACACGATTTTTTCAAGTGCCAGCTCCCCTACTATTCTGCCTCTTCAAACTTCGGCCCCGGACGCTCCTTATCTTCCACGTCAAAATCACCACTTTCATTGGCGACACATTCTTTCACTGTAGAAGCCTCACCATAAGTTTTTCCAATCATTCAACGCAAATGACACTTATTTGGCGCTAAGTTCGACATTGGCACAAAACGCTTACGCTTACCATTTGACGTTTCTGATCTGGCATTTTTGCCCAGCATTTTACTGCAGCGGTTTCCCATTTCTACTCCTGATATTTCTTATTTGTCACTCTTTGTACTAGTAGGCCATCGTGAATCGGTTCGAAGGGCAAGATAGAGGACAGGTTAGGTTAATAATAGTCTGGAGGATGCTAGGAGGAGGAGGAGGCAATGGAACTTGCGTTTGACCTCTCGGATGTTGTAGAGGAGAAATTTGCACTGTAACAAAAATCAAAACAAAAAAATTTTGTATCGGGTTTTCGATTTGCCCGAAGCACCAAAATTAAACCTCTAAACTTTTTTTGTAAATATAAATTTAAAAATAATTGTAAAAAAATTAATTTAAAAGTCGTTGATTGTAGTTCAACAACAAAATATGCAAATGACGATGAATTTTTTTTGTTGTAAATAAGAAAAAAGAAAATATAAATCAAAAAATAAAATCAAATGACACGAAAATGAATAAAAATCGCCTTGTTTTTTTCCAGAGTTATAAATAGCGGCGGTTTTGTGGTTTTTAGTAACAATTTTTAATGAGCTGAACAAAGCTGAAATTAATTCTCTTTAAAAAAAAGAACAAAATCATGACATTTTCCATATTTTAGTATAATTTTACCTGAGTTAATTAAATATTCATATAAATTTTTAATTTGTTGTAATTACAAGGTATAAACTACTATATTTTATTAGATTTCAACAAAGTCGGTTTAAGTGTCAAAAAAAAAGTTTTCCTCTCGATTGAGGGTTTACCATTTAGGACGAGGCTTATGTGAAAATATTTTTTTTTTGTATTTAAATATTAAGGGTATTCACGATTCGTAGGAAATGTTTCCCAGGATTATTTTTCCAAGAGCTGTTTTCTTCATATCGTGAACGCCCCTTGACAAATTAGAGTTCTTCTCATCAGCTGATTATCAAGAACTGTCAAGCTAGTCTACTTTTTATTTGGTTTCGATCTATTTTTCGTTTTTTCTTTTTTTAATGTTCGCTAGCGATTTTTCTAAAACAATTAAACACTTTAAACAAAATCGCCAGTACTTGAAACAAAATCGCCACATGCCAATTGATTTCTCGTTGCCATAGGAAAACTTTACACTGGCTCGGGGGTCTAGAAAATTTTTGCAGTGTTGGAAAGTATCATTCTGTACAATTGTTGTTGTATCGTTGGAAAGTTTTCCTACGTTGCACCCAAACCTACGAAGCTAGACCTGTTTCCACCGAATCGTGAATACCCTTATTGACAATTTCGGTTCATTCGGTCCTTGTACCGTAAACAACTTTCAATGATTTCTGGTTAGCTTCGCCTCATTAAGTCCATTTTTGACCAACGCTGAAAACAAATTTTTGGGCAATTTTTGATCCAACAGATTTTACACACGATCTTTTTCTCTAAAGTCTAACATCTATGACAGAAACGAATTCTACTCTGAGGCAGTAGCGTACGCAGGATGAAACCATGGAAGGGGGGGGGGGGGGGGGGGTTTCACAAAACATATTTTGTACACATATTGGGTAATAAAAATTTACTCATGTAATAGCACTATGTACTTATATTATATTTTATGTTATTTCACTATAAAAATAATTACCTATAGGTATATTTTTATCGCAATTTTTTTATTGAAAATTGTGAAGAAACATAAATAATAATTTTTGACCATTTTTCGAATATCACAAAATGTCTTGTTTTTCTCCAAAAATCATGGTCTCGTGCTGTGCGCAAGACTTTAGACTTTGATTTAGGGCATTTTTACAATTTTTTTACCGAAAAGAAGGGAACTACTCTGAAAACTTGGTGGCGCGTAGTTTTTGAGTCAGAAAATCGATTGGTGACATGAAAAAAAATTTAAAAATTCCTTTTTTTTCAAATTTTGGCAAAAAAAGGCCAAAAAATTGGCCAAAAATGCGTCCAATTGTTTTTTGCGTAATTTCATCTGAAAAGACGGAAAATTTCCTACAAAAATCTATATGGCCATCCCGAAAGTCAGAGTTTGTCGAGAGCTATAAATAAATGAGAAATTACGTGATTTTTGAAAAATCGCGTTTTTTTCAATAACAGTTGTAAATCCGAAACGGCGGACCCAATTGCTCTAAAAAAATTTTTGGTATATCACATCAAGTTCACGATCATATTCCCAAAGTTTGAGAGATATTTATTTTTTTTGCTATCCTGTTTGAAAAGAATCCACCATATATTATACATCGGTATTCGGAATATTTTTTTAATTGTTTAATAAGTTGGTATATTTATTAATTATAATTTTTCCTATTATTATTGGAATCAAGGGGGAAGGGGGGGGTTTAACCCGCAGTAACCCCCCCCCTGCGTACGCGCCTCCTCTGAGGAAATCTGCAAACCTTAAAAGAAACAAGTGAGTTCTTTTCTTATATCAAGAGATTCGCCAGTTATTACGCTTTTGCATGATTTCTTACATAGCATGGTTATTACCGGAGGTAATAAAAGGGTAATAAAAGAAAGCGTCATAAAATTCACTTGATAGGCCCGTGATACACCCCTTCATCGTATTTAATATCTAAAAAATAAACAAGATAAACCGAGGTGGTATAAATTAGAGCCGTTTTGCGACTATTTTCGTTGTTAGATGCTGTGGGGTTTAGAGAATTTTAAATAAAGTTAAGGCATTTATTTTCTAAATAGAATTTTACTTATCCACGAACCCTGATGCTGGGCCTGCTCTAGTAAGCTGGGACTAGTTGGATCTTCTGAAAGTGTTCCCGAGATCTTATGCTACAATTACTGAATTTTTAATCAACCATCTATACACATTTATTTATTAGAAACAATATAGGATGATAGCGACATTTCGCAATATCTGAAAAGGGATCAAGAACTGATACTCTTGGCCTTTGATCATAAGCATCCAACCTCTGTCACCCATCTATAAACCCCCAAAGAAATGTCTCCTTAATCCAATTACAATATCTTCCACACTAATCTAATATTCACTCGGACACATCTACTATAAAATTTCTTACGTAATTTTTTCGCCAAAGATTAATTAAATGAAATAATTGTCCACCATGGAACCGAAGAACAACACAAAAACACCGAAGCGTAATGAAGTGATATTCAAATCACTCTACAATAGGTTTACTTTCGCCCATGAATGAATGAAGTCAATTTACGACGTGTGCTAATGAATGAAATCCCACACTCTTTTGGTTAATTTTCTTTGGCCTTTTTCATTTTTTTTTAATTATTTATTATTTTTGTTTTTTTTTTCTTCAAAGATGTCTGTCGCTGCAACGTTCTTGCTCGTCTTTAGTATTTCAAGGAATCAGCACTCCCCTAATAGTCGCCCCAGAGTTGATTGATACTGACCTCTACTAATTAGAGTTAATTGACACCAATTTTGAAAGGGGTTTTTATACATTACTCTTCTCTCTCTCTCCTACAACACTAAAAATCGCGCATATGTTCCGAAATGGCTGAATCTGTTAGGGTAATACTGTAGATGATAATATGTCGTATAATTTGAATAGTGTGTGGTTTAATTGATTTTAAAGTGTCATGGGTGAAATATGCCAGAGGTTTAAGACATTTTGAAAATTTCAACAATAATTGTGTTTTTTGCGTATAAAAAAAATTACTTTCTTTTTATATTTTTAATAAAATCCAGACTCTAGACTGACTGACATGTTTTACAGGTCATTAAGTCAAAAAATTATAAGATTTCACCATGTTTACCACCTGCACCTGCAAGTTACGTACATAGGTAAATTGATACGCCTTCACAATTTTGCTAGTGAACCGTGATTTGTCATGGTCTACCGAGTTGTAAAAACTAAGTAAGAATAATTTTTGCTTGTTAAAGTTTCTTGGTTACTTGAAACTACTTAGGGATCGACGATTTGTAAATTGTACTTATGCCAAAGAAGTTGGGTATTAAGTAGGTGGTGACTCTTTCGATTTTGGATTTACGAGTTCATTCTTGTAAGAAAATTGAATGCGGTTGAAGCCAGGTTGAATGCAGATTTTTAATTTAATTTTAATTATCAAATCGATAGATCTATAATTGCTAGAAAAAACAATCCCATCACAGCTGCTACCAATATAGTGCTTAAAGATTTTCCCGTAAATCTTCCCGAGAAAGATCCCAGTCTCAGATTAGAGCTCCCAGATCAGTCAATCCTCGAATTATTATTTTCCTGATGAATCCGTTTTGTCCTAGTACTTCGTTTTGTACTGAGTACTAGTACCCCAGCTGTAGACCTAGTCAGTTGCTTGCTGTAGGCGTATTGCCGTGATGCTACTTGTTTCTCCGATAACCACGATCACAACATCATCTGAGTAACCTTGAATGAAGAAATGTTGTGTAGCAAGTAGTCCTAGGAGTTGATCCACAATAATGCCTAATCTCCAATGGGAGAACCAACCACGAACCAACCACGTACCAGTTGGCTGAATTAGCTGACAAAATGCGTTCACACACATTTCTATCAATGTAGATGTGAAATGTCAGAAATTTCTGTCTTGTTTTGATCGGGAATGCCGCGCAAAATTATATATGAAATAAATAATTTACAAACATTAGCTAATCTAGTAGCACTCCAATTAAATGTCATTTTCACTTTTTGTGTTGACATATTTTTTGGCGCGATATTCAAATTAAACTTAACGTCATTTTTGCCTTCAAATTTGACATTTTTCTGTACAAAATTGTTTAGAGCCACTGAAAAAAAAACCCGCTGAATTGCATATGGCAACTCAAATGGTTTAACTAACACATACGGAAAGTTACACAAGTCGACCAAAACACGAGCGAGACGGGTTAATCAATTTACAATGAGAAGGAGTAGGTAGCAGCATTTTGGTTGGTTGGTTCGTGGTTGGTTCTCCCATTGGAGATTAGGCATAAGGCACCACAGCAAAGTACAAACAACTTCTCCTTGCCGACATTTTTTTGGTATGGTGCTCTACAGGCCTGTTAAAAGGAGTGACTATTATTATGTACAGTCAACCCACTTGCGAAAAATTCCGGCTAGAGAGCCCTTGTTATAATGCCGAAGGATGAACAAATTTTCTCCGTTGTCTTCAAGGCTAAAAACGAGAATTTTACCGCCCTCAAGGATTTAGCTTGTGTGTAATCAGAATATGCTGGCTAAAGTATGAATGCACTATTGACATTCCTTCCCACATATTGAATATAACCTAGTACGGATAATCCCTGTAGATGCCGTCTGCTACTTGTAACGTTTGAACGACCGAATTGCCTGCCTGAAGCTGCAAACAAATTTGTGCGTGCGTGCGGTGCGTGCGACGATCCCGCAGTATACACCACGTTTCTAGCTGACAGAAAATTGCGTGCTTGCGTTCCGTCTCGTCTTTAACACATGACAAAAATATCTAAGTTAGGAGTTCATGTATTTGTTGTCAGGGCTTGGGAATTTGATACTATGTCGAATGCGCAAATACGGGAAAAGTTAAAAGTAGACCAACTTTAACATTGCGTACGTTCAGTTCACGTAACTATATGTATATGTAGCATTTGAATGGACCCACTTCTATAAAATCTATGAGCGCACACAGGCATATATCTGTCTCCAGCTTGATAGCTTAATGCTGTAAACATGCTAAGGGCGAAAATAGTTTCCACAGCGACTGGCAAAAACGAATAGAACACACAGCTTTTCTATGAGTATGAAGGGTGCAGCACAATATGCAGACCACTCGACGACGAGGTCGCCGAGAGTGGCGACTCAATCAATCCAAGTTCTATTTCGTAGCCGTTGCCACTCAAAGTTGCTTGGGCGGTGTGACATCGGATTGTGTTGCTATTCTCGTATGTTCCTGTGCGCGTGTGTAGCATCGGATGTCGAAGATGATCATTCTTGTGTGTGCTTTTTAATTTGTGTGCACCGTCGCCGTCGCCCTTAGCATGTTTACAGCATAATGCGTCTCTTCAGGCAATTTTTGTTGCGCCACCAAGTAGAAGTATTGATAGCGCGGCAAAAACAGAGTTTACTTTCGCATAAAAACCCAGTAGGAAAGTGAACTAGTTCTAAGACTAGTAGAAAAACTACTTTCCAAGGAGGGACTATTAGTTCTCAGTTGGATACCTTTTATATGAAAACAACCCACTACTTTTGTATAGCGTTGTTCTATGATGGAGTCAATTGCCCCTTCTGCGTTACTTCGAAGTACCTCGAGAACTAATTCATTTTGAACTAACTGGAGAACTAATTAATTTTTAAGTACTTCGAGAACTAACTCATTTTGAACTAACTGGAGAACTAATTAATTTTTAAGTACTTCGAGAACTAATTCATTTTGAACTACTGCTAGAACTAATTCATTTTGAAGTTCTTGGAGAACTTATGCATTTTGAAGTTCTTGGAAAACTAATTCGTTTTAAAGTTCTTGGAGGACTAATTCATGTTGCAGTTCTTGGAGGACTAATTCATTTTGAAGTGTTTCGAGAACTAATTCATTTTGAACTAACTGAAGAACTAACAAAACTACTAACTAAAAATCAAATTCTTTAGAAAAGTCTTGTGGGCTTACCACTGATATCGTGATTTGAACTAGCTCCTCTCAGGTCAGTATATTCCGACTGGGAAGTTAGACCTTGGAAGTACTGGTGCTTGTAGTAGTACCATCAAGCTTAACTCCTTTGTTTCGGTTTCGGTGAAAGAGCCATCGGTTCACTTTATAGATTCAAAATGTTCCTGAGGCAGCTTTCTCTAGTGTTTTGTGAAGTTTTGCCGAGTCTCAAACATCTTCAATACTCTGGTCGAATAGTTTCCAATGATCCTCGTTTTTGCTTTTGTAAGTAATCGCCTTATTTTAGATCATTAGTGAGCTTCTGTAGCTCTCCTAGTTGCCGCTCTTCTTGGTAGCATTGAAAAGCTTCCTTGTGGCGGATTTTAATTTTGACAGTTCCTTACTCCACTATAGAATTTTCTATTCTAATTTAATTTGTTCCTCTAATGCTATTATCTCCACTATCAAGTTAACTGACCGGGTCATAACTTCCTTGCAAAACCACTTGCAAGTTTTGGGCAACTTGTGCAAGTTTTTTTTTTGTTAAAACACTATCCGCAATCGAACTTCTTGAAATTTGGATAATCACACGAATACTCTTCAAGAGAAGAGAAATTATATAGCACATCGTATACTCTATATTACTCCTATGCTGTCGAAAATGCAAAATAAGCACGTGCCAGATGTGTATGGTGATAAAAACTACTGTTTTTCTTGTATCTTGCAGCAACAGCTCTATAAGGACTGCTTTTAAAATAACTTAAGAAATTAAGATTGTTTTAAGTTTTACTTCTTAATCGAAGGATGTAAAAAATTCCTTTTTATTTTCGTATACATATTTGTACCCATAAACAATGATCTCTAAATCAATCGAACATGCTGCAACCATTCATCTTAGTCTTACAACGGCATTAAATACACGTTATTGTTAAACTTGCACTGCCATCAACATAATAGACAAAGACAAGCCATTAGTCCATTAAAATTCCTCAAATAACACCCGGTCTTAAGTTTTTGTTGTATAAAAACTGACTCAGAAGATGAATTACATCCATACCTATGAGACGGGCATTGCTCAATTAATTTCTCATAGTCTAAAAATGGAAAAATGCATCATTTAAGAATTTTTCATCTGACATTGAACAAGGAAACTACCATCAAAACAAAAAAAATACTAGACCCCTACGAAAGAACAAAAACTAGAATCAGTTTCAATGTATAAGCTCAACCCCTGTTCAATATAGTTTTTATAGCTTAGACCAACTGTTTTCAACCTCTGTTTTTAGCCCCGGGAGCAATCATTCGACATCACATCAAATTAACCCCACATCTTTCAAGATTCACCAAAACGCGATGCCAGTGTTAATTACTCCAAAGCGCCATAAGTAATTCAGTTAAGAAATTCTCTCAAATTAAATACTGTCTTTGGTCTTTTCTTGCGCTGCTGCAAGACCCTCGTAAGTACAGGCCTGGAAGCAGAGTTTATGTTTGTGTTGGTAATAGACCCATTATCTGTCAAATCGGAAGATATTATATGGAGGAGGTAAAAGTTCGGGATATTTTGCCGTAAAAAGTCATAAAATAATATATTTAACCAGTTTTTATTGCAATAGGATTACCAGTGAATAGTGCTTCAGTGATTTAATTAAGAAAATTTAAAAAAATCGAGTGATTAAGTGTGTTTTAAGTGAGTTAATTGTGAAGGTGGCCAATTTTGTTTACATTCGCGGTGGTTTTTTCTTGTTTATTTAGGGGGAAAATGTTGAATTTGTGTAGTAATATAATAAAAAGTACTTTTTGAGTGATTAAAGATTATTATAGAATAGTTATTAAACACATTAAGTGCAAGTACCACCACACAACATACATAACAATAACTTTTTCACTTTTCCTTCACATTTTTCTGCACTTATGTTTTTAATAACTATTCTATAATAATCTTTAATCACTCAAAAAGCACTTTTTATTATATTACTACACAAATTCAACATTTTTCCCCTAAATAAACAAGAAAAAACCACCGCGAATGTAAACAAAATTGGCCACCTTCACAATTAACTCACTTAAAACACACTTAATCACTCGATTTTTTTAAATTTTCTTAATTAAATCACTGAATCACTATTCACTGGTAATCCTATTGCAATAAAAACTGGTTAAATATATTATTTTATGACTTTTTACGGCAAACTAATGCAAAAATATTCCGAACTTTACATCACGGCGTATAAATCCAACAAAAGTGACAGATTCTGGGACTACGAGCAGCTGCGTTAGTGTTAGTGAGGTAGGCAACTTCCAGGCCTGTACTTGAGAAGGGCTTGGCTGCTGTCATCTTGAAGATGGAACGAACTACTTATTTAGTTTTTTGGGTGGCTTTTCTTCGATGCGCACACTCCGGCGACTCTTCTTCCTTTAGTTGTTAACAAATCGTGTGGGTGCTTAGTGGACCGACGGAATTATCGAGCTCCGCAGCAGCACAGTTTTGGGGCTACACAGTTTTCTAAAAGAGAGACTCACAACGATTTCATATCATTTATAATTTATATGACACATATATTTTCTGGAACTGAATGGATAAAAACTAGTTTTTATATTAAAAAAAAATATTAAAAGAATTTATTTTTTTTGGTATTCGGAAGCAAAAAAACATATTCCTTTCCATAAGCAAAATCCACATTAGATTCCGGCTGTGTGTAAGACGACGAGTGATTATCGCGGAAATTAAATTCTTTATCGGCGCGCTTTGCACAAGTTGCATGTGAAATGTTTGCTAACTTCGGGGCGTGTGTTATCAGTTTCGTTATTAAATAAAACCTTCCAAGAATTTTTATAAAATATAGATATTTTTTTATTAAACAATTTAAACGTGGCTAGATTTGTTTTTTTTTTGTGAAATTGTGCAAAGTGTGATAAAACAAATTTTTTTTAGCAATTTCAATGCTTAGCAAAACACATATGGAAAGTTTAAGGAAACACATGTCTATCAGGAAGAGTTCAGTCATGTTTAACTGACGTACTTAAGGACTGTTTTAGTGATTCTGTAATGTATAAAAGAAACAATTGTATAAAGGTCAAAAATGAAGTATCTACATAGAGAAGCAATCAAATAATAATTTGCGAACGATGTACATAGTAAGTAGTTTCTATTGATTGTATGTGATTTAAATTTTTTGTCGAATTCCATGTCATTAGTGATGAGATCGTGATGTTTATTTTTAGATAATTTTTCTTTATTAAAAAATGCTAAACCCTCTCTTTTATAATAAACATCTACTTCAAAGCGTTTACAATGCAATTAAATAATCTTCGTTGCCTCTGCACTTATTTCTTCCGAATAAAGGTGGCAAATTTGATATTATTTCCGGTTTGAAACGAATTTCAAATATTAAGTCCACTTCTAGTCTTTTGTCTCAAGCAGTCGTTTAATTGAAAATTCTTAATTCATAAATACTATTTTCTAGAAGCAGATTTATGTTAATCCCATCCTATAACATTCATTCAATGGGCAAGGTTTTCTTCAGAACACGCAAAGGCATAGGTGTCTCAAAGCGCTTAACTTTAATAAATCCATTGGCCCTGATAATATAGCTCCTATCGTCCTAAAGACATGCGCCTCATCTTTAACTAAGCCTCTGCACCAACCCTTTGCCTTATCTTCGTTGTCCATAGATTATATTGACTCTTGATCACGCTGAGTCCATAGCTCATGTTCAGTCCATACCGAAAAGGTGCCAGTAGAAACATATTCTGAGTACCACCCAATAATACTTCTATTCTCTCCTGATAACTTCTACTTCTATTCGGATCTGGTAACATTCTCGTGTGCCCAATAGAACACCTCAAACGAAACAGAATAACTCGACCGTGGAACAACCTCTCGCAGCCAGTATTTCCAAGCTCCTACAACATCCAAGAGTTCAAACACAGGGTTCATCGCCACCTTCTTCAACACCCTCCCGAACCCGCATCGAATGGTGCCGAATCTGAACCCTACACCTTATCTGCCGATGCCCCATAGGTTTCCATTCTAACAACACCCATCTTATTAGTAATATTTATAAACTAGAATATTATTATAGATGACCTAGCCCCGAAACATTCAACTCACTTTAAAGTTTCGCCGATGAGGGTTCACTGCGTTAATCTTATGTCTTCGACAAGGGCATGATAGAGCTTGTCTTTAGGTTCATAATCTAATGTCCAATTATATTCAACAGGGCCATTGAACTTATTATAGATTGAGATCGCAAGAATATTGTCGAATCTTCTTAAACTGGCTCGAAAACGTACAAAACTGCACACTTTACACTGTAAAAAATTTCTGTGGTAATTTTACAAAAAAAATACTGGAAGTTTTATTTACAGGCAGTTTTGTAAATTTGCAATATATATTATTAGGAATATTCCTAATCTACTTTACGTATTTTTACCAACTGTGTAGTAAATATACATTATTTGTGGGATGTAAAAATACAATCAGTATTGGAGCTTTCTCTTCATAGTTTTGTAAATTTCCAAAACTCTTGTTGCAACTTTTTACCAGAGAGAGAAACGAAAAGGGAAAAAACCCAAAGCTGAAAATTACGGCCCTGTGCCAATGTGCTTGGCCCTGCCAGAAATATTTCCAAGCCCCAAATTTTATTATTAGTTAATGCTCCCTCCCTATACATAAAAAAATAGCATTTTGCTCACAAAGCCTTGTTAAGCATGTACGTGAAGCAATGCCTATCAAAATTTCTTGGCTGTTACAAGAACTGCCCAGACCCTGACAAAGTCAAAGGTCTGGCCTTAACTTAAAAGCAATTGGGTTTATATGCTTAGTATTCCATTGTTACCTGTGAATTATATCCACGAGAGAAAAAATTTAAACCTTACATTCCAATAACAAATTTGTAATTTTACTGAAAATTTATGTTCTAAAATTACGCCTCTTTAGTAAAATTACAGTACAAAGTGTTAGAATTTTTTCAGTACATAACGTTGATAAATATGTATATAAGAAATATTGTAATTTTCTTACATAAACGATTTAGAAAAGTACACAAAATTGTGTAAAATATACGTCACATTCATGTAATCAACATTTACGTTATGCAGTATTGGAGATTTCCAATTTCATTTTGTGAAGTTACAAAATTTATAGTAAAATTACAATAATTGTGTAGTAAATTAGTATTTCATATCGCGATTTGTAATTTTACTATACATTTGCACTGTGAATTTACATTTTTTTTACAGTGCAGTATTCGAGAGAGCATAAAAATCCAGCTGTTACCGCTTGGAGCATTTTTAAGTGCTCCGAAGTGCATTTCAGTATAGCATAACCCTCTGCTTGGAAGACAGCAGCCAGAACACCGAAGCTGAATGCTCTGCTAAATCTTGGACTTGCGCAACAGATCCTTGCAACCACATCGGCTCTGGCTAGGCTACACTGTGAATTTAATGATCTTCCACAAGATTTTTCGTCCGGCCCTGATGGTGTCCCTCCTGCTGTTCTAAAATCCTGTGCAGGGGCCCTACTGTCTCCTATCCTATGTTTATTTCAGAAATCCCTCAATACAGGGCGCTTCCCAACCTTATGGAAGAACTCTTTTATAATCCCTGTTCATAAAAAGGGTTGTAAGAACGAAATATCTAATTATAGACCGATTGCGAAGTTATCATGTATACCAAAACTTTTCGAATCTATTATTTATTCTGCTATTGCCCCTATCTGCAAGAGACTTATCTCAACTAACCAACATGGCTTTCTTGCAGCTCGTTCCACTACTACTAATTTACTAGAGTTCTCTTCTTACACTGTTCGAGGCTTTGTCCCTGGCTGTCAAACTGACTGTGTTTATACAGACTTCAGTAAAGCTTTCGACATGCTCTCTCACTCTATTATAGTTCTAAAACTAAAAAAATTAGGCTTTTCGCATGCCCTGGTTATGTGGTTCCAGTGGTACTTAGCCGACAGAACCTACCAGGTTCTATTCCGCGGAGCCAAATCTAAAAACATCGAGGCGTCCTCTGGTGTCCCGCAAGGAAGTCATCTTGGTCCTCTTCTTTTTATTTTATCAATCGATGACATTGTTACCCTGCTGAGGCACTGTAAAATCCTTATTTATGCCGATGACATCAAACTGTACCGCCACATAAGGAGTATCGAGGATTGCAAACTTCTGCAAGCAGACCTAAACACCTTCTATTCTTGGTGTTCCAACAACAACCTGGTCCTTAACATTAGTAAATGTGAGGTCATGACTTTTTGTAGAAAACGTGGCGTTATAACTTACGACTATACTTTTCTCGATAACAAGATCTCCCGCGCTAACTCTGTTATCGATCTTGGGGTTAGGTTAGAAAGTAAGTTGGATTTCTCCACCCACCTCAATTATATCTCTTCCAAGGGCAATTCAGTCCTGGGATTTATAAAAAGATGGTCCAAGGAATTCAACAACCCCCTTATCACAAAGCACTTGTACATATCTTTAGTTAGGCCTTTACTTGAATACGCCTCCCAGGTATGGTCTCCTTACTACTCCTCCCATGTCCATAAAATCGAATCGGTTCAAAGGAAGTTCGTCCGTTTTGCACTCAGTCACCTCCCGTGGGATGACCCACTTATTCTTCCGCCTTATGTGAACAGACTTAAATTGCTCAACTTGAGCTCTCTCCATAAGCGTCGCGAGGTCGCTGACGTTATATTCGTTCATCGTTTGTTGAATGACAAAGTTGACTCAGGCTTCCTACGAACCCGTACGTCACTTAGAGTGAACAACTACAACCTGAGAGGTCCACCTCTCTTGTACATTAATTCCTCTAACACCAATTATGGGATGTACGAACCAGTTAACCGCATGCTTATAAATGTTAACAAAAATGCGAGTGTTTTTAGCATGCAAACTAGCGAAGATGTCCTTAAAAGGACTCTTTTTAATGTGGCGTGACTCCTTGTGTGTCCCACGTTTTCATTGTCTTTGCACGCTTCTCTGTTTGATGTTTTGTGCTTTTAAATGTTGCATTGTTTTTTGTTTTGTGTTTGCATGTCTTAGCCGAGCCACTGTGCAGTGGTAAATGTGACCGCGTTTGTGTGCATGGACCAGACCGGCTCGGTACAGGAGTGCCGGGGAGGGTTGAGAAGGAACCCGCATTTTCGGTCGCATGCTCGTTTTGCGGTGTTTTTTCTTCTTATACCTTTTTTGGTGCTTTCGGCCGGATTCGGCCCCTGCACATAAGCGTGGCCCGTTTCTCAGCCCAGCTGAGAAGTGTACTTCTGAGCTAGAAGATTAACTCGATTATTATAAAAAAAATTTCTTACAGAACACTTTATACGTTTCCTGGATCTAAAGTCACTCCTGGTATTCTGCGATTCCTTCTATATTTTACATTATCACTGGCTTCCTCGTGCCCATTTTTAGGCGTGTCTGCTAATTTCGGATTGTGGACTATCACATCAGAATTTACTTCCTCCTCTTACGCCCAATTTAAACCTCATCCCGCGATCATATTTTACAGAATTAAACTCCAGTGCATCATGCAATAAATCCAAGCCCATTCAAAACTTAAATTAAGCCTCGAATTAAATTTTACATAAAAAAATAAAAGCTGGAAAATACCGTTGAAACAAAAAAAACAAATTCCCACTGATAAAAACAGAAATTACATAGCCACTATCCAAAATATCAAAAAAAAAACTCTCTCCCCGGAAATAGCTTCTGTTCTTCCTCGTTCTCTACTAAACTAAAGTATCACAAAACTGGGCCTTTCCGCGTGGTGTTTATATGCATGTTGCATATGCATCGTCTAAAAGTCTTGGTCGCAATAAATTTGAATTTTCCCCGACACCCCAAACACATGACATTTTTCGGGGAAGCTCCCATGTATGACGATGAGCCACTGTCACTCTTCTTGGTGCCATATATTGCAACATGGACATAAATTGTGGTTATGATTAATAAAACGGGTGAAAATTGAACGAAGACTTTCTGGGGCTAATATTCTCGTGCTTGGGATAAAATGCTTGAATTATGTGAGAGAGATATGCGCGATATGTGTGAATGCTTGTTTATGGCAGTTTTTTTTAAGTTTGATAATTGTGAAAATGGGTGGGGAGGGGGGGTTTTTTAAATGTGATATCGGATATATTCTTGTATCGTGACTGTGAAGCTTGGTGGGTTCAATGGGAGATTGATATGCATGGAAGAGATTTTTAAATGGAGGATATCGTGTTCGGAATCACCTCTATAAATTTTCACTGTTTTATTATAATTCAACGTCAACTCAATCCGCCAATCTAGTTTTATAGGAACTAGCAAATGGTAGATCCTACGTATGGCTAGACAGGTAAAAATAGGCGAACGTCTTGTCCAATTCTCGTAGATATGTACATACAATTGGCTTTAAAAGATTAACTCTATGTGGAATCTGATGTGCACGCTGATATCTCTCTTCAACACACACGGCGGTAACCACTGAAGAGTAATCCTGAACGTCCTAGTCCAAAAATATAGTTCCTTGTGGCAGGTTACGACCAGCTTAGACGCTATATAGACTGCGCCTAGTGCCTAGAAAGCCGCTAGTTATTCTATAACACGATTATCTTGGCACCTGACTTTGGGTTGGTCTATAGAGCTGGACGACCGTCGAGGAATTAGTATGTTTGGAAGCCGACTCTGATTTGGCAGTATATGATAGGTCTTACCACGCTGAAAATTTTACCATTCCACTCGAGTATGGGAATCTGGACATCGAAGCCAAGGTTGAAGTTTAGTATCGAAGTCATGTAGTCAGTTTGCCAGATTGGAAGTTATATTGCTGTGTCCATACGTTTTCTCGACCCAGCAAATCGCTTTTCATAGTTCATGGTTTGCAGGCTACTTACTACCTGATGTATAGACCAGGAGGCAGGAGATTGAGAATTACATACATCGCTTCAGTTGGGGTTATTCACAATGATCACGCTATTCCTGGATTTTTTTACAAGAGCAGACTCAAGCCCCATCTTTTTCTAAAACTCGCATTGGCGACTGCCCCTGTCCTGTCATTCTCTATATCTTTAAAATCCCAGAGGGAAAAATTAGGAGCGCTCCTCAGGGGAGCTAATTTTAAGCGCTGCCAAATATACTCCCGAGGGAGTATTACTGGAGTTTTCAGAAATTTTATAGAACGAAAAAAACAGGCGATTATCTTGTTAACCATAAACGCTGACATTAGCATTAACCGTTTCTCGTTCGATACGAAGGACAAGCAGCATTGGACGTGGTTAGTATACTTAGTTGGGGGACCGCTTTGGTAAAACCACATTCGCGAGTGAAAAGGAAAATGCAATTGCAAAAGATGAACAAAAATAAAAGCTTTTCGGCACCGGAGCTTATTCACATATCCGCAGGCGTGCATGAATAGCTCTACTGTAGATATTTAAAAAAGGTCTATAATGCTCCTTTTTGTCTCCAACTAAATCGTTGCAGGAGTGCTCCTATGGGAGCTCAAATGGAGTGGTAGCCTAGGAGATGTCCGCTTAGGCTTCCACTCCATTTGAGCTCCCATTGGAGCACTCCTGCAACGATGTTAAAAAATATATGAAGAGGGAGCGGAAAGGGAGCACTCTATCCTTCCATGGGAGTGCTCTGGAGTGCATTGTCTTTAGAGCACTCAATTTCCCGTTAGTAGGGTATTACCCCTACGAAATTGACCCGACTGCGGTGAGTACGAAATTGCCCCTGCGGCAGGCGTGGGAGTAGCCGGCTTTAGCATTGAGGCATACAAGCAGGAAGAGGACTCATTATTGCGGTATGCTCGTCGTTTTTACCATTCTCATCTTGCCTAAGCTGCTATGGAAGATTTTAGTTGCGTGAAGATTTTAACCTATGTTTTTTAACCGACTTCAAAAAAGGAGGAGGTTATTTATATCCGAACTTTTCATCTCCAATCTTCCATCAAAATAAACGTGTAGTATATATGCAAACATACCCTACAAGTCACGTACCCATCTGTAGATTCACATAATCAAGCGAGCCCGACACGATTCACTTCAAGATGTTCACGAATAAATTATTATGGATTTGAATATTTCACATTTATAGTCACATTCCCACACAAGATGTAATACTTAAAATGCATACTAATTTCCACAAAATTCACGTCAGTAATTCAAAATGTCTTAAAGACAATTAAATACATTACAGATATTACCCATTTGTATTACGTATTTAACCATCCCAATAAACAATGCACTACTAACCTAACCAATATGTTACCCCAAAATCTAATAATACCACATCATTAAAACCACCCACGAAACCGCCATAACTTAGAATATCTTCCATCTCTATTTTATTATAAATGGAATTTACAACCCCCGAAATTTAATTTACCCACTTACATTGATTGCATCTACCCACCCCAACACCATTTGAACTCTGTGTGTGTTCTCTCGAACAGAGAATGGTTATAAACTTCCTTCCATTCTGGCAGTCCATTATTCATCCTATTAAGGCGTTTATTATGACTTTGAAAAGCTACAAGACTCCATCCATAAAGCCTTACCACCAGCAGCAGTAGCAGCATCCCCGCATCTTTCAAACTGACTCAAAAACTTCTCCTCAAACTGAAGAACTACAAACCAGTTTCAAAACTTTATAACCTTTTATAGACACGGCAGTACTTCAGAGGATATACGAAATGTCGAGGCTTCTAAAAACGGGACACCCTTAGACGTATACCAGGAGAGATCCAGAATCCCTGTTTTCCCATTCCCATTTATATGTGCATTTCGAAAATAGTCGTATATATACGATGTGGAAGTTCTATCGAAGTCTTTCTCTCCTCCACTGGATCTTACCGAAAACAAACTGCAACTACTTATGGACTACTTATTCGTTGGTGCAATTGCTAGTCGTTTTGTAGCCCCTTGATGTTTATGGGACTGTTGTGACTGCCTCTAGCTGTCGAAAGGACATGCAAGACCGTAGGGTCCATAATAACATTAGAAGGGCGTACAGGGAGAGAGAGACAGAGGGGACGAGTCAAGATAGTGTAGTTGACCAATGCTGAAGTCATTTAATATAGCAAATCAGAGAAATTTTCAAATTTATAGCATGGACGTGATTTCTTTGTAGACTTTCCGAATTGTTTACTATCGCAGATGAAAATGCTTTTAATGAAATTTGCTCAATAAAACAATGTTTGACTTTTGTTTGTTTTTTTGTGTGTTTTTTAGGATGGATGGGACGAACCTTTATGATCATACAGAACCTTATGTGTCTTTTCTTTGGGCTTCAACTAGTACAGAAGAACCAAACAACATGGACGATGATACTAGTAACACTTCAGACGAAATTAGTCGGTGAGTTGTATTTTTTTTATTTAATATAATTTTAAGTAAATAGTTATTAAGTATTAGCATTGAAAATTAATCAAAATTTATGTAAAGAGTAAAGAGAGTAGAAATATGAATACATAGGAAAGTAAAATGGCCTTGGTACATGTCTCTGGGTGAAGATCCACCCATGACCTCTAGGATAGTAGGTAGTATGCTTTTCCGCTTGGCTATCGTGGCAACACAACAAACAGCCGTCATAGCAACCGCTCTTTAAAGTGAACGTGTGTTTCTATTCCTTTCGTCTCAGTAGGTATTGCGGTACTTGTGCGTGGGAAAAGGATTAAGGTCATTAAAAGGTGTGTTAATTACCTACTTAATGGCTTTTATTACCTGTTAATGGGTAATTAATCACTATTAATAGATGTAAAGTGCCTTGGTTAAAAACCGGTCAAACGGGTTTTTTCCCCACGCACAAGTACCGCAATACCTACTTGTCTCCTCGCAGCTCCGGCAAAGGATGTTGTGTGGGATATTCAGCCTGGCCTCAAATTCCTCAGTTAGGCCGCCATTTAAAAATACTTCTCGCAACGCACCAAGATGCCTTTGAGATCGGCTATATCCTCTTTGCTTTTAAAGCATGGGGAAAATAGTATGAATCACATTATATCGTGAGCGCTTCGGCAGACATCCCGCGATTGGTATGATATTCACTCTCTGAACTGTTCTACACGACACACAGGTTTCTTCTCCCACGACAGCTGTATTGTATACAAAAAATATAGAAATTCACTAGGGATTTGGCATCGCAGTACATTCGTATCGGTCATATCATCACGTGGTCTACTTCGTTGCGAGTGGCTCCATCGGTGAATATCGTTAGAATCTGCTTCCTCGTTTATTGAGCTTACAGGCGATGACAGAACAGAGGGCGAAAAATTCCCGTAACGCGGTTAGAGAAGAAGGAAGGAAGGTTATCTAGGTGGAAATAGTGCCAAGACGAAGAACCATGACGTTGCGTGGAATCGAACTATGAACCTCTGAAATGGTAGTCGAGTTCCTTAATCCCTATACTACCAAGGCCCATATATCACGTCGTTCTATTGGTGAGTGAGCAAAAAGGATTCTAAAAACCTTTTACTGCGATGTTTGTTATGTGGAGCTTATCCTTGTTTTGTAAGACGGCTTGACTCTGTCGATTTGGAACTCTTTTCGGATAAGCTCAGTTTCTCGATGCAATCTCCTCCCTCCTATACCTTCAATTGGATCGAGCTAGACCGGGTTAAACAACGAAATTCTGCAACAAGCTATTTTGGAACAGTGACAGAGAGCATAAAGAGTAGACTCATCATCCTCGAGGTAAATCCTGCAAAAGGAGGATCCTCTGCCCTTCCAATATAGATAAGTTATTAAATTAGGACGTAGAATGTTCTAATAAACCTAGATAGTGTCCTGACATACTTCCTTGCGTACTAACTACTCTCTAGTCGCCTTACGAGATTACACAAGAAGAAGACGCTTTGAGTTAACCAGACTAGGCGTAGATCTCCAGTGTTCGATATGTTTGATCACCAGATTCCGATTCTCAAAGACCCTATTGACCTAGTGATCGATCGTCTTGCCCTTCTTTTAGTTGACTGTAGTCAGACTTTCCCAAATCTATAAAATACAGATCATAATTTCCTTTACATAGGGTCTTATGTTTGCCCAGGCTTTTATACATGCATCTTAGACTCAGTCATTCTTTGCTGAATTTTATGCTGATGCTCGATGGTAGTCGTGATATTAACCGTTATAGAAGAATGGCTTTCTTCGTCTAGCTTTTGGGCACTGCTCAAGTAAAAACCTAGACTCAAATTTTTATGTAACCACATCTAATGGAAATTATTAATACTGACCTTCCGACACATTCGACTTGTTTCAGAATTCAATTTTTTCAAAAGGACTCGAAATCAGTCAGAACAACAAGGATTCTCATGATCAACAAACAGTGGTCTTCTCCACGCAATATAACGACTTTGCCATATTAATTATTTTTGGACGAAACTAATAACTCCAACGCGGATGGTGACATTAAAATATTTTTTTTTAAAAAAACCATCATGGTTCCCTTGGTCGACATTCATTGAACTCCATGCAAGTACTATATTAAAACAATAAATCCTACCATATGACCTGAATTGATTATCAAATCCGATATGCATTGAAAACAGAAGACCAATACCAAAAATATTTGCAAATTAACTTGATTTATATTCTTGGCCAATTTTAACGATCAATTTGATAATGGATTGACTAAAATATGAGGTAATAAATATCATAAAAAAACAAAACAAGAAAAAACGATAAAGATCTATGAAAAAGCATAAATTTGGCAAATTAACGAGAATTTATATGACAGCTTTTACAAAATTTGATTTTGCATACATAATGAAAGTGTATTGAAACAACACCAGTCCCCCACACACCACCGGTCAGATCCATTAACATTAAGCACAATATAATAATATCCGTGTACCAAATCTATATTATCACAATATCCTATACCCCGGCACTCGTGTGCTATGAAACTTCCAATTCACCTAGATAACAGCTCTGCAATTTGTGCCATATACGTGCTGCCATTCTAAACTGTGTCAACAGAGTAGCAGTACCAGCATCAACACCCTCCAAAATGTGATAACCACTTAACCATGGAGAGAAACGCCATGCCATGCCATCATATAGTCAGTAACTACAATGAGGAGCGCACACCCTTTGCCACCCATCTTGTAATGATGATGGGGTATCGTTTCAATTAGAAATCAGCGAATAGCATCCACATTTAGTGGTCTGTCCAGCAGCTTTTATTGCAATTTCCTGTTTCCTCCAGCATTTTCCTCATGGACTGTGGTGGGCAACAACTGGCGGAATGTCCACAAGAGACACCATTGACCACTCACTGGAGCAAAAAAGATATCCATTGAAATTATTGGGGGATTGTGGTCAATAAAAAGTTCGGTTTACTACAGCAGATCCACTTTTAGAGAAGCGGGTGGTCTCTAACATGAAGGACGATGGTATAATGTTGACATTGTTGAATGCGTGCAAAATATACCCCAAAGTCCAAGGAATAATAATTGTGCAGAGGGGTCGCGCGCAGAGGCGATGTTTTTTGTTGCCCCCCCCAACACAAGACCACCATACACCAACCACAAGTCCGTGTCTAATCCATTTGCTGTAATCGAATGGACAGAAGTGGACCAATTTGGTCATCATCGGAACTGCGGATAAATTTCCCACTTTAGAGACCGAACGAACACTCCAACGAAATGGAAAACATTTACAGTGCTTATTTTTGTAGCTTTACGAGAAGTTTTCATTTCCCGATAAAAACTAACAAAAAAAAACAAGAATTTCCACAACATTTTAACTTTTTTGTTGAAAAAGCATCAAACTCCCATGATTGTTCACAGGAACTTTATTGAAGTCCCATACATAAATTGTTGCTGTTGCGGATTAAATTTCTGCTACTGTCAACTTCTATGGGTTGGGCTACTGATGCATGCATATCCGTTTTTGGTATAAAACTCTCTCGGCTTTATTCTATATACATTTTGAGACATCATGCATGGTTCTGTGAAATTAATATCGCAAAATTTTTGCGGTATAACTTTTTTTTTGGGAGATTGGAAAAGCAGCCAGCAACTTTCCAATTACAAGTTTTAAATTGAAACTGAGTCTTCAGAATCTGAAGGAAACACAGTGCACCATCACATGCCATAAGTTGTTCTATGGTGTGACTGTGAAAGTAGGATAGATGCGGTGAGAATAATAAGAAGTAGAGATTTTATAATCTAGCTTCGTGTAACGAAATGGTGTAGTACAGCGTGGTTTTGTTGCAACAATTTCAACTTAGTTTAATGGGTTTAACTATTAAATTGTAAAGGTTTGGTCCATTGTTGCAAATGATTTTTGTTTTTGTTTTGTTGAATTTTAAGATCATTTTTAAGAGTAATGAAATTTTTATGTTACTATAAGGAAACAAAAGGATGTAATATTGTTTCTTGTTACAATATTGTTACAACATATTTGGAGGTTTTGCTACTTTTTGCTATACTGATGATGACTCAGTGGGTGTTTGAACGACCAAGTTTTATTTTTCATAAGGTAAATGACCCAAAACTTATGCTGTCGAATAGTGATACACCCCGTCCATGACATTCTCGGATGTCTTCACTCTTCACAGCCCTCATATCCATTAACTGTGAAGGTTTTTTTGTAGAGGCTAATTCATTCTGAAATTGACAATGAATAATAGTACTTAAAAATATCCTTTTTAAAAATCTTGTAATTCATCTCTTCAACCTAGATCCACCCGATCCTGGTATCTCGTAATTGCTCTCTCCTATTGGATCCGGTCTTTCTAAAGTTTCGTAAATCGTTTTGCTCGCAAGGAAATCATTGACATCTAACCAGAATTTAACTGAAATTAGTAAATGTTAATTAAAAGTACATTAAAATATTTGTAGAATACTTAACTTTCGACGTTATCTAATTTATCGATGCAAACCACAATCACTTTTAAGCTTCATGTAAGTCCACTTTATCCCACAAGTGTATAGTGTTGCTGCTGTTGTATACCTCACTATCCTCATACCATGCAATAAATCAAATTAAATCCATTAAATAGGGTGGTACCCAATTATCCATAAATCCGATTATCCCTGAATACAAAGTACCTAAAAGCTCCACCTGAAAGGAATATTTATTACCCCTTTAATAAATTTATGCTTATGTAAAACATCCTTTAAACAACGAATTTAATTTAAATAAATAACAATAAAAAAAATATCCTTTTCCAGTTTCTCTCGACCACTACTCACCTTTGCGGCTGTGATGACAATACTCATAATGATAGTCGGCATATGCGGTAATTTGCTAACAGTAGTCGCACTTATGAAATGTCCCAAAGTGAGAAATGTAGCAGCAGCTTTTATAATCAGGTATTTATATCACAATTTTTTTAAATTTTGTACAATTTTAACAAAAAAATATTCTTATTCACAGCTTATGCATTGCTGATTGTGTTTTTTGTTCAGTTGTTCTACCATTTAGCGCGTTTCGCTTCATACAAGGTACCTGGACCCATGGAGATTTACTATGTCGTATAATACCATTGATGCAATACGGAAATATTGGTGTATCTTTGCTTTGTATTGCAATGATCACTATTAATAGGTAAATTATAATATATTCTTCATTAGTTGTATGTAAATTAAACATAAAACTATATTTTTTCTAGATATATTATGATAGCACATCATAGTGCCTACACAAAAATCTACAAACGCCATTGGATTGGTGCAATGATAGCATTTTGTTGGCTATTCTCATATGGCATGCAGCTACCAACATTCTTTGAAATTTGGGGTGCATTCGGTTTTGACCCGAAACTTGGTACATGCTCAATTATGCCAGATCAGAATGGTCGAAGCAGCAAGACCGCACTATTCATAATCGCCTTCCTATTTCCATGTATCATAATCATTGGATGTTATGCAAGAATATTTTGGGTTGTTCATAAGTCCGAAGTTCGTCTACGACAACATGCCTCGAAACAAAATTCTGTACCAAATAATCTACGACCAATGCCAGGATCATCGAATCGAGTATCACCACCAATATCATCGAGTTCATTCAATGAAACTAGTGGTGATGGAAATAAGTATGTTGGTACATCACAAAAATCAATGCGTGTCAAGGATCAAAGAGATGTTAAGGCACGCCGAAATGAATGGCGTATTACGAAAATGGTTCTAGCGATATTTTTATCATTTATTATGTGTTATCTACCGATAACTGTTATTAAAGTAACCGATAAGGATGTTAAAATGCCCGGATTTCATGTTTTTGGATATATAATGCTGTATTTGTCTGCATGTATAAATCCGATTATATATGTTATTATGAACAAGCAATACCGGCAGGCCTATAAGAGTACATTAACATGCAAGGCATCACGTTTACTACCGTTTACAAATACAGGAAGTAACAATGCTGGTAAGTTACAAGAAAAGCAGGAATAAAGGATCGATAATAATCAATTGATTCACAACAAGCACGCACACACACACACATAAACAAAACATAACAACAAAATATAAATTCATAAAATATAGCAACTTCTTAGACTATTCTTTGTTTTAGAGAAATGGAAAGACATCGGATACAGCTACAACCACAGTCGTACCATGGTGTCACAAGTTTCGATTGCCGACCAGAACAGCAACAGCAGTACAACAGTTCCTCCGGTTACGATGGAGCTTACAACAACAACAACGACCAACAATCGCCCCAATTGGCAAACGAATATGGATACCAACAGCACCAACATTATCCACAATTCCAATTCCAATTATATCAACAGCAACGGCAACACCAACAGCAACATCCACCACACCATCATCAACAACAACAACAACAACAACAACAACAACAGTCTCAAGTCAAACCACATACAAGTCTTAGCCCAGTTGGAATCACGGCCACAATTTATCCAGCGGCAAGATTTTCATCGACCAGGTACTCGCATTACCTTGGAGGGGGGAGACGTGATAGTGGAGGAGGAAGATACGATAGAAGATCACCAAGCGAACGACATTCTAGATAATAATACCAAAGACACTAATATTAGGGCTAATGTTAAATTCTAGATTTTATTAAAAGTTAATACGCTTGTCTTAGACTTGAGCTTCTCACACGGCTTTACTCTGAAAGAAACACACACACAAAAATTTATAAAAAACAAAAAACTAATGCTATATATATTTCTTTCTCACCAAGTGGGAGGTAGTTTAATAATATACAGAAGATGTGGGATTGGAGAAGTAGAAGAGTGCTTTCATTCAACTGCGGTAGTTGCTGTTATCTTTTAAGTTTAGATTTAATTTATATACTATTTCTCAAAAACACACAAAATCTCAATCAACTTCATCAATCCCCGGTAGCTAGTTGTTGTTGAAAGGAATTATTTAAGGCAGCAAAAGGATCAACAGCTGAATTCGCGCCTCATTCAAAATGTCCTTAAATAATTCCATTCATTGAAACATATTTTTAGAAACGCCATTTCTGTAAGAACAAAATATTTTTTTTTGTTTTTTTTTATTTATATTTAATTTTGTTAATTTATTTTTTTATCTAAACAAAAATTCTAGACGAGAATCAAAATAAAATTAGGCTTTTTTTTTAGATAAACACAGACTAGTGAAAAACAAGCTCGTTTAGAGATTTACAATTTTAAGAAAATTACAATTTTGGACTCGAATTTGCAAAATGGTAGGAAAAAGAATTTTGATATTTTATTTAAGATTTCCTTTTTTTTGGCAGCTTGATTAAGTGTAAGGTTACCGAATGTGTACATAAGAGATATAATGGACCAAAAATTTTATTACAAATTATTTGAAAGAATTGTTTTATTTATTTTTTTACTTGATATTTTTTCGATTCCAGCTCTATCATTAGTTTAAGATCCGTGTTTTAGTTCGAATAACTAAGGCCCTTGCACTGAAAGTCGAGTCGTTACGACACGACAAGTCGTTTGAGTGGAAGAAAATGACGTTTTAGTCGAATCACGACTTGCAGTACAGGGGCCTAACTCAACTTAGCATTTCCACTCTAGGTCCCCGTGCCGAAAGGCGTAATTGGACTAAAATGCCACTTTCTTCAACTCAAACGACTTGTCACGAAACACGACTCGACTTTTAGAACAGGGGCCTAAAGCCATAAGGCCCATATACGATGCAAGAGCTAAAACCATACGATAGACAGACCAAGTCCAATGGGCAATCGGAATCTTGAATGTCAAAAGGTTATCGCAATCGACCTCAATAAATGCTTTGCAAACGACCATTTTAAGTAATCAACGAAAGCGACAAAATTGCTCAAATAATTTCTGACTTTACCCATCTCCTTTAAAAGGGAGAAGTTCCTTCTTTAGCCAGCAGCGCGAGCTACAATCTACAAGTCCTACATTCGGCCCCGCCTCGAGCGCAGCTCATTTTTCTGGGCTAGTCAGCAACCTTAGCGTGCCTTGACAAAGTTCAAAATGGCACAATAAAATTTATCGGTGGTGGTGGCACCTTTAACTCATCGTACAAATGCAGCAGCCTTGACAAAATTTTATTGCTTGGCTTTATCACATGAAAAAATGTACCATTCTGCAAGCAACCGATTAGGCGTGATAATCTGGAGTAGCTTTTAGCGATTTACATCATTTATCGTTGTTTGATCGACATGTGGTCTAGCGTTGATATCGCAAAATCGTCGGGAGCGGGACCTTTCTCAATGTGGAAAATCATATGGCCTCGGTATAAGGTAAGGATAGCTAGGAAGCTGCCATTTCAAAGATCATGGGTTCGATTTTCACCCAGAAGCATAGCTTCATCTTTCGACATTTTTTTACCTTCTTATCATTCCTTCACTGGAGTCTTCCTTCTCCACAGAAATTCTCTTATGCATTAGAAAAAGACAAGTATGTCCACTTGAAAACTAGTCAGGGTGATGGATTTATTGATAAGCGTACCAGGCTCAAATCTTCTTCTTATATGGCGATCAAGTCCTTGTAGGACTCGGACCTCTCGTCTCTTCTTCCAGTCGTTTCTATGTCGTACTACTTTTCGTATATCTTCTAGCACGTCACCCATCCATCTATTTCTTTTCCTGATGGTCTACCATTGAAAATCCTGGCTAGCATTCTTTCTTCTGAAAGAATTTTAATATCTACTTTCCATTTTGTCATACAATTCTTCGAGGTGTCTTTGTTTTAATGCGTCATTCGTTTTGGTTAATCCTTACAGGCCCACATATTCTCCTTATAAGAGCTGATATTCTGTTTGTGTGGGCAATGTCCAAGCCTCAGACCCGTAGCATAGAACTGTATATATTCTCACTTTGCATTGTCTTGAGATTTCTCGGTTCTTTAGAATGGGCCTAGTGCCAGGTTTTATTTACGATTACGATGCGTCTATGGATGTCTTCCTTTATCTTATTTTCTGGGGTAAGCACTATCCCTTAATATGCAGGGTGCATTTGTTAAGTTTACAAAGCAGCCGGCTGTTGATAGGTTTTGGTTAGACAAACAAAAAATCGTATGTGTGAGGAGGAAATCGTAACGGTTTAGCCTCTAGGGCGTTTTGAAATTTTTTTTGTTAGAGTTTTACATATCACCCTGTATTTTTGTAGCCCTATAACTTATTTTCATGAATAAGGTATCAGTGTATGTAGAATACTCTCACCTAACTAAAATTGTAAAAGCATCGTTTCTACCCTACCGAGTTCTGGAGTTTTTTAACTTAAATTTCAACCTTTTTCTCAAAAAACATTTTTTCCAAAATTAGAAAGCTTGGAGTGTTTCCTATGAATAGTGCCCATTTTTATGCTATAGCCTTTACTTTTGAAGTTATAAGCAAGTTAAAATTGGCTTTATTAAAACAAATTTTCATAAAATTATTCATATTTTATTATTTTCATAATTTTTTTACTTACAATCAGAAACTTGTACTCATTCCTTTCGAACCGAATTATTATTATATATAATTTTTTTTTCTTCATCATTTATATTTTTTTTTACTTACAATTTTGGAAAACTCTTTTTATAAAATTGAAAAAAGAAATAATTATTTATTTTAATATTAATATTATTATTTTATCTTAAGAAATAAAATTAAAAAGAAAATAAAGAAAAGAAAAAACGAACAAGCATTAAAATAATATATATAAAAAATTTAAAACAAAATAATTACGACATAAGGCGGCTTCATTCCACAACAATAACCGATATCTTTGCTGTTGCAGTATTTTATCATTATTATTATTATTAATAATAATATTATTACTATTATTATTATTATAATTATTATTAGTAACAAAAGCAGGCTAACTTATCATTCCGCTTGATTCTGGTGGAACAGCAGCAGTAACTGATCCATCATCATGAATTTCACCGCTACATATTTGTGTACTGTAACTAGATGAATTTGCAGCATTTTCAATGAAACTATCATTTGTTTCTTGGCTGCAGCTACCGACACTACCACTTCGTCCATCGTAGCAGCGTCTTTTATAGTCGCTAAGTAAGAAACGACTACTGAAGTTGGGCTGATCTATTTTAACTGATTGTGTTGTATTGCTGGAAGAGGAAATAGAAGGGATTTTTAGTGTGGGATTCAAAGATGTTTCAAGTTAAATATTTAGTTTAGTTCTAGTAAAAATCTTAAACGAGGCAGCTTGGTACTTGATCTACGCGCACAAAAATCCAGTTTGGGTTTCGTCAAGCACACAAACGATCAAATTTGATAGCGGACTGTTCCTGGTGCTAGTATCAAATTAAATTGTGTATGAAGGGTCTCTTTAGATTATCCAAAGGATTTGTTTAGGAATAGGTTAAGTTATCATTAAAGCAACCACCGAACCACCAGCTCTGGAGATGAAACGACCAAAGTCCGTATTGGTTGCAACGACCGCGGACCAAGGCGGAATTAATGTTGAAGAATTATAAGCAGCACTGAGCCTGTAGTGTTCATTGGGAAATACAACCCTCGCGGCTTTCCACAATATCTTATATATGTGCAGAAAATCGCAGCGTAGATAGGCAAAGTTGCCCCACTCACTCCTTTCGTGGATGGAACAGGCATAATCTGAACACTTGGTGGTCTTGAAGAAATAATAGATAAAGCATGAGCGACAGTATTCAGAAGCGTATTATAATGACGAAGAAGACTTCATTTTGTCAAAAACAACGATTGCAGTAGGATGATCGCCTCGGAAGTCTAGGTCGACTAGCATCCCAGCGATCCTTGGTTCGATTCCATGCAATTGCATGGTGTTTCGTCTTTCCACTTCGCCCAAAATAGATAACATTCGTTCTTTCTTGTCAGCAGCTTCTTTTTTATGTGAAAAAATCAAGCTTCGGAATCATTCTACGTGCTGCAAATCCGTCACGTCGTTCAAGTTATCGTCCAACCTTTAGTAGTAAGATGAGCTACCATGAGCCAGTAGCAGAAATTTCGGGAAATAGACAAGTAGGCAGACCCAGGAGGAGATGGATCGAGCTTGCAGACGCAGATGACGGACATGTCCAAAGAATGGATGACTAAAGGATACCAAAAAAAGCCCTGTATCTACTACCAGATGGAAAAAGACCAGTTAGCAACAAACGACACTCAAGTTGGGAAGACAATCTTAAGGCTGATGCAGCAGAATTCCTCAACATAAGAAACTGGAGGTAAGCTGCGGAACAGAGAGACGACTGGAGGAAGAAGCCGATGGAGGCCAATGCTCGAATTAGGCTGTAGAGGAATCGAAGAAAAGGGAGAAGACTATTAGCTTAGTGTTTAAAAAAAGCTTCAACTAAACCTAAAAATAGAAAGAAGACATATCTATGACATATCCTCTACAAAACTAAACTCATAAATCTTTCTCTTGAAAATTACCTTGTTTTATTTAAAACAGCACAACCATTATCCACAGACATCTGTAACGAGTATAATTTAGCCAGATTTGTTAAACTTTCATGCTCATGTATCTCAATATCCGGCAAACGAATCTGTGTCTGTCTAGCATCCTGCAGAAATCGTGCCAATCTCTCATTAACACTTGTCATTATAGTAAAACCAGGTCTCTCTTCACGTATGCGCCTACATCCAGCCCTAATCTCACGTATCTCCCCAGGCTGACATGGTGGTGATGATAGAAAATTATTTGATGTCTCCCCAGACATTTCACTCTCGATCTGCTTAACTGGAAAACGTATCTGTTGTGCTGAAGTGCCTCCAATAGAACCAGCTATTGCAATTGGCTGAGACTGTATCGGTTTCGAGAGTAAAGATAGTGGAAAGTTAATTCCACCTGGTGGTGACATGACTTCATCGCCACTCATTAAGGTATCGTCATCCCCTCCGGGGGCGTAGTCATCGGATTTTATTTGTGGTAGATTCGCTTTCTTTGTGGATTTACGCTTAAAGTCGTTTTTTGATGCGAAATTCACCATGACTTCGTTTCCTGGCCAATCTGTGAGCTCATCATCGCCTTCCCGATCAGATTCGTTTGTTTCAGCCGCTTCAGAGTCGGAAGAACTTAAGGAGCTCGAGCTTAAGAAATCGTGCAAGCCACCCCACTCCATGGAATTTGGATCATCGAACTGTAGCTGTGCTCGGATTTGTTGCCGCTTTAATCTGTGATGCTTGTGCTTCCTTCTATGAGCGGCAGCCTTCATTTCATTGATTACTGCTACCGAAATTGGCTCAGCGGTCACCCTCTGGCAGTCTTGATTTTGTAGAATATTCAGCGGTGCTATGCCAGTGAATGTTGACTCAAAACTGCTCGACTTGTGCTGGTCCTCATTCTTAAGCGCTGAATTTTCTGGAATCGTTTGACTGATGAGATTTTGATGTTCATGAATTGGTTCCCGGATTTCTTGTGTTTCATCTAGGATACTCCTAGAGCCATGCTCAGAAATGTGTGACTTGGAGTTGAGGAGGATTGGGGCAAATGAAAATCCACCCGAGGGATCAGACTTTCTTTGCTGGGCAGAAATGCGTTCTATTTTCGAGACAATGCTTTTGTTTAAGGGTAAAATACGGTCACATGAAGGTTTTGTCGCTGATGAGAAGCTGCGCGTCCTTGTCTTGTGTTCTTGATACGAATTTTTCGGTGTGAAGATGTCCCTTTGTCGTGGAACACTCGACGAGTGCTGTTTGCCATGCTCGTGATCATAATACCGATCCCGATGCGAGCGTTTTCTTTTCCCACAAAAGAAGAGATTTGTACGATAGTTTTCTTGTGTTGTATGCTTGAGGACTCGTTTCTTAACAGTACCAGCTATTGGAAACATGGGATTTGCTGAATTTTCACCAGCAGCCCCAGGCGTTGAGGGAGTTGTCTCGTACTCCACGGCCATTCGTTTGAACTTTCTCTTTCTTCGTGTGTTTGGCCTGAAAAACCTGAAAAGGGGCGCGCATTTTAAACATAGATTTACAATCTGGAAATTACACGTATGTATTATGTGATTTACCTTGCTGGACTGAAGTTTTCATTTAATGAATCCGATTCAAAATTGCCAGTTTGTCGTGATTTTAAGGATAACCTCAGGTCGTGACGGTCATCGGAGTCGCTTAGCATGGAATTGACAAGTCCATCTTGATTTGGATTGTTTGGAATCTCATTTGGGGCATCTGTTGGGCTGCTGGAAGAGTCTTCAGTAGGCTGTGGGGCGCAGGCTGATTGGATAATATAGAATAAAACCAAGAATATATGCGGTCTTCTCTCTTTCACAAAATCATCAGAAATATTTTTGTGTGTGTGTATAAAAAGGGGCAACAAAACTCACGCAAATTCCCAGTAGATCTTGTCCTGCGACGTTGCCCCCATCTTCCTACCCTGACGCCTCCAGACCGAGAGGTTTCCTCCAGTGCCAGTGTCAGATCATGAGAGAATTGATCCATAGTCTGCATTTTCCTGAGAAATTTTGAGTCCATTTAGACGATTTTTTTTTTTGAAAATAAATATTTTTTTTAATCCTTTTTTTTATTTAATTTTTTTTAGAACATTTAGCAAAGACACAAATTTCTCTAAAAAAATATTTTATTGCAATTTTAGAACATTTTTGACAACACGGCACACACATCTACACCATCATCGCACACAAATTCAAAAATGAAAAAAAATGATTTTTGTAGTCACTTCTTTTTTTTAGTACAAAAAAATCAAGATTCACATTCAAAACGCAATTTCATGTTTTTTTATGCACTTACACTGAAACATTTTACTTTAATTAATATTATAACACTTTAATATTACAAAATTCACTTAAATTAATTAATTATTTTACAGATTTTATATCAATTTTATATAAAAATCCTCGCAATCCGACAGAAGACAAGTTAATTTTTCAGCTGTCTATTTTCTACCACTGAACTGTGATTTTTCGAATTTCGGTCAGGTAGATTTCGAATTGCAACTAGAAAATTCATGTTTTATTAACAGCGGTACTGTTCGGAATTGATAGAGTTTTTGGGCGAAAACGGAAGAGTGTTTTTTTGTCGATAGTTCTTTAATTCTAAGGATTTTCCCGATAAATAAGTACAAAAATGATTGCAAATTATTTCCATTCAATTTTTATTGTTATTTGATGGTCTCCTATGCGATATTTTACCAGAAAATAATAAAATTGCATTAAAAATATAACTTCGCCTAAAAGTATGTAATATCGAATGTTAACGAAATCAGGAAATATTTATTACGAAATTCGATTACGAATCGAAACACAACTAACTTCACTTAACTTGTAGTGTAGTGAATTTAGTGAATTTTAGATAGTGCGCGAAAAGTTTTGTGTAAATAAAATATCAAAAAAAAGTTGATTTGGTTTTAAGTGTTCATCTTTTTTTGTGTTTAAAATATAAAATTATAATTACGGAGAAAGATAAGGTAATTAATTGTATTAAAAATTGTGCACATTACCATCTTTCCGTCGTTAAGAATTTTCCAACCCAAGACTAAATTTTGTGAATATTTATTTTAATTAAAGGGATTTAAATAATAACACTGCATCATAACACAATTTTTAAATGTTATTTTTAAGTTTAAAGGCTGAGACTTTTAAAAATATTCTTGACAGACTTTTAAAAATATGCATGCTAACTGGAGGCTTTCCGTTATGGAATTCGTATTAAGAATTCGTTGGCGGGAGAATGGCTGGGTGGCATTCGAATCCATAAGTCCGAAGATAGTTAGGGCTTTGTTTTACGAGGGAGCCTTGAGAATCTTTCATCAGTAGAGCTGTATGGAGATATCTGCTCAGTTTTGGTAAAGTTACTGCTAAGCACATCTAATGCAACTTTTGTGTGATGTAGGTTTACCTGAAGGCATCGTAATAGCTTTTTGTTGGGAAGAGAAGGGCTCCATCTGTGTCCCTTCCCTCCACCTTTTCCTTGTTCCCCTTGTTTTTGATTTAGGGATTTAGAAACGGACGTTTTATCATTGTTTTTAGGCTCTTTGGCCTTTCGTGTCCTTTTACCTCCCACGTGCGGAGATGACCGTTTTTGAGGTTCATTGGTAGAGCCGGGTTTTGCTGTCTACTTTTTAACTTCCTCGCCATTGGTTTGAGCTTCCTTAGGCAAAACAGGTCCATCAGAATCTTAACCCGTAAAATTTGAATTTGCCCAAATTGAAAATCTTATTTATATCTTCAAGATTTGAGCAATTGGGGTGATCAGCTTCAAAGGTCAGTTCCGTAACGGAGTTTTTGTGAGCTCTGTTGAGCACTTTGTGGCCTTTAGACCTCAATTTTGCCTTTGAACAAACTTGAATATTACTTCCATTCTTGTCCTTTGTACTTTTGAGAAAGTACCCAATCAGCACCTGAGCTGGAGGGATTTCGCTCTCTTCCAAGCTCTCAGTTGAAAGTCCAAGCTCCAAGAGGTTTTCCCAGCACAGACGAAGACTTTCTAAGATGGATTACTATGCTCCCCGATGCCTGCAGGAGGAATAAAGGACGGATACAGGTACAAAACAGTCACCTGCTGCAGCGTCCCTTACTGCAAGAAGACTAAATAAAACCGGAGCTCATCTTATGTCCAGAGTCCATCGTTATCGATACATTAGCTGTGTTCCAAAATTCGAGCAAAGTGCTCGCAAGCAGGTGGCTTTCTCTCTCTACTCATGCCTTTGTTGAGAAATAGGAACGAGTAGGCCAACTGCTTGCGAGCACTTTGCTCGAATTTTGGAACACAGCTATTATCGCAATATCATTCATCCCTTGGCACGAATGTCTACACCTTCCGATTGCGAGTTGTATCGAGTTTTCCTCTCTAGAACCTCAGTGTTCAATTAGATGACTGTCACATGGTGCCTAGGGGTTAAGGTGCCCGTCTACCATCGCAGAGGTCCGTGGTTCGAATCCATTCCGCAGCATGATTATTCGCATTTTCCGACGAAGAACAAAGGGGTTTTACTTCAGAGCGCTAGACTTTCACATAAAAAAAGGGGCATTTTTTAACTGGGCGGGGGGCTCGAACAAGGTGTAACACTATGTTATGCACGGTTGGTCTGGGGAGTGAAACATATGTTGTAGCTCCTTATTTCCCTGACAGGCAAGAACTCGTTAGGCCAAATAGATTGTTTAATCGAGAATTTTGGAACGTCGTGAGAGCTAAAGAAGCCAAAAGCGGATAAGAATTTCTCCAATTGAGCCATTTCGTCGTGAATAAGGAAAGCTGAATTGTTATTTGATAACACTTTATCCACATTTTCTTCTTTTATTTACAAGGAGGACGGGAACTATTTAGAAGCACCTCCCCACTCAATGGACAGAGTATATTCTTCACAACTCGTCAAGTGTATAGGTGCCTAAGAGAACTTGATGTCAACAAATCCACTAGTATGAAATGTTCCTAATCTCTAGCTAAACCTCCGCGCAAACTCTTTACAATGCCATACTTCTTCCAGACTCTTGGAAGCTAGCTTTTGTTAAGCTTGTAGGGGAAAAAGGTGACACCTCCCAAGAGTAACTCAAAATCATGTATAGCTTCAGTGAGTCTGTCCTGGTGCTTCTAGATATCACCATGGCTTTTGAAAGAGGTGACAAAACTCCACTAAAGCACTGATTGAGAGCTTCCTTCTTACACTACCTCCTTGCTTACCAGAGATCATGGGCTCGGAGATATGTATGCTCTTTCGCTTTTAAATGCCTATAGTTATCATTCTTTCAAGTATGGAGTCTTCTTTATTCACAGTAACACCCTGGCCTTCTCGCTTCAGCTGCTGCTAATCGATCGTCGAAGTTAATCAGTATTTGTCGCAATAGTATCAGGAGCGCGTTCAAAAACCTTACTATGGTAAACCACGAGGTAAGCTGTGGTTATGCTGCATCACTTCACTTAACCACGAAAGTTTATGTTTAACCATGGAGGTTTTTGAACGCACCGTAGTTAACTACAGATTAAAGAAAAAATAAAAAAATAAAAACAAAATTTTCCATAAAATAGTCCTCGCTAATTGCTTCAATTATTTCATTTATTATTTATTTGCAATAATCCCACAAATCCCACTTTAATTTGTTCATGTGTTGTTTTTATTCTTCTTCTTCTTAACTATCGCTAATTATGCTCCCGAGCAGGGTTAAAATTTAACTACACCATGGTTAACCACGGGAGTTTTTGAACGCCAAAAAGTTATGCTCGTGGTTATGTTGTAGTTAACCACGGAGTTTTTGAACGACAAAAGTTTACCATAGTTAACCATGGTTAACCATAGTAAGGTTTTTGAACGCGCTCCGGATAAGGCTCTCTTTGAAACATCGCGTAGTTGCCATATTGAGAATTAGTAGTAAAACAATAAAAACAACTACAATTTTTTCTTCTTCATTATTTATTAATTTTTATTTCTACAAAAAACGTTGGTGTCTTTTATCATGCTTTTTTTTTAACTTATTCTACGAAAAAACTTCGTTTTTCTAAAATTCGTAAGAATAAAACTATAATTATTAAAATTAATTATAAGAAAGAAACAATCTAGGTATTTTCTTTTACAAAAAATCTTCTTCCTTAAAAAAAATATATTAAAAACTTAAATTTAAATGAAAATTAATTTTAGGCCCATAAAAATTATTAATTTCGTTTTTTTTTCATTCTCTCTCACTTTTAATTTTTGGATAATTTATCCCAAAAAAAAATTCATTTTTCATTTCAAAATTTTCTAAATTTGTTTTTTTTCTTTTAATTAATTAAATCTTACTACTAGTGATTGGTAGGTATTTTAATAGTCGTAAAAATGTGTAGATATATTTTTTTTTCTTGCCATAAATATGACTTTGTGAATGCGCCACTAATTTTTAAGCTTCATTTTTTAAGTCTGTTTTTTTTTTCATTTTCGTTTTATAATATACCAAATTGTTGTTTTTTTTTCAAATTAGTTTTTGAATATAAATTTATTATTGCTTTTAAATTTCTGTAATTTTTTTTGTCTTGTTCTTTAAAGGATTCAAGTATGTATTTCGTTTGTAAGAATATGGATTTTAAATAAGAATAAGTTTATTATGGATATTATTTGAAATGTTGCCCCATTTGTCGATTTTTTATAATGTAATATTGTTTTATTCAATTAGAACACTATTTCAACCAAACGGCATTGCTACTCGCGGGATTAATGATGAAGATTGAAGGTGCCTTTCTTTCGATAAGACACAGTTCAGTAAACTGAAGAATGCTCTGGTGAAGCGGGTGGTCAGTTCCATGGTTGTTACATCCACGGACAGCATGCTGAAAATGTAGGGAAGATGTATTCAAACAGGAACTCGACTCTTCGAGGAAGGGTCAGCAGAGCATATACACTAGGCGGGGTTCTAACAACTCTACTATACAATATTACTGTGGATTCTTTACTCCGGCAGATAGAGGAACTTGTGAGATTATAAGCTGCGATTTTCGCAATACACCTACCTCCGATCTTGCCGCTGTTGGATGGTGGATAAAGTGAAGACTGCTGTAGCTTCAGCGATATGAATGAAATGAGATGCTGCAAGTCATTTGCCGGAAACCCAATATGGGCATATGACGATCCGGGATAACATCAAAGGGATTGTAGAGCTCGTGATGTTGACGATAGTGATTCCCAATGCGATACTGAGCCAAAGGCGGCAATGGATCGCTCCCTGAACACCAGAGGATATATATGTATAGGGTCAAAGGAGTGGCAAATCAGGATAGCTCTTTTTATCCACAAATAAAAGCTCGCACAGATTCTGAAATACTGGAAATGATTTTTCAATATCTCCCAGCGTTGATCAAGCGTAAGTCGATTTATTCAAGCGCGTCAGTGCTGCAAACTGTCGAAATAAGACGCACTACAACAGATGAGCCACTCTTTATATATTTTAACGAACTAACGACGGCATAGCTAGCGGGGAGCTTTCTCAGAGGATTTAAGCCTAGCCTGCTCGCTAAGTCTAGGATATTACATCTCAGTTTAGTAGGCGGGCATGCTGGTTCTGAAGCAAGCTCTGGATGACATCAGTGAGAATAATTTATAGGGACAGAATATTCTCGTAACATTGAACAATCAGGCAATTATTAGTCATATGAATAATTCAAAGATTAATGCATCACTAGCATTGGAGTAGAGAGAGAAGGAGGCACTGGTTTGATGATCAATGCAAGAGAAGCATTGAAATAAAAAACCAAGCAAGACAGGTGTACCTAGAAAGAATGACCAGAGGAAACCACGAGAAATATGTAGCAGCACGAAGAGACACGAAAAAGTTATTAAGGAAGAAAAAACGTGACTACTTTAGAAATAGAATAAGTGCGATTAAGCAAAGCTACACTAATAAAGACGCTAGGAGTTTCTACAAAGAAGTCAACATGATTAAGAAAGGATACAAACCCACCTGCACCATGGTAAGAAGAGAAGATGGTACTATAGCTAGTAGTATCGAAGACATACTCGAGGTGTGGGAGAAATACTTTAGAGACTTCTTCAAAGAGAACATAAACCTAACACAGGGAGAAGCAGACAACCGGAGTACAGATGACCCAGAAAACGATACGCCAGATCCTACAATAGAAGAAGTTGCAAATGCCATAGCGAAACTAAAAAATCATAAGGCTCCAGGTCCAGATGGCATACCCCCGGAAATCTTAAAAAATGGTGGGGAGAAGTTATGCCATGTCTTACATAGCCTCATCGTAAAACTATGGAGAAGTAGCAAGTTGCCAGAAGAATGGCTTTTAGGTACAATAGTCCCAGTCCATAAAAAAGGTGAATTGATGAACTGCAAAAACTACAGACCAATATCTTTGTTGAACACAGCTTACAAAGTGCTTTCACATATTTTATTTAATAGACTGAAACCACATTTGGAGGATAAAGTAGGCGATTACCAAGCAGGATTTAGAACAAATAGATCGACAACAGACCAGATTTTCATAATGAGACAAATACTTGAAAAATGCTGGGAAGAAAGCATTGATATTCATCTTCTTTTTGTTGACTATAGAAATGCTTACGACCTGCTTAATAAAATAGAGTTGTGGAAGAAGATGAGTGAAATGGGTTTCCCGAAGAAATTAATAGGCCTATGCAGAATGACGACCAAAAATTGTAAAACACAAGTGAGAATACGAGGATGCAACTCGATCAACTTCCCTCAAGAATCAGGCCTGCGACAAGGAGATGCGATCTCACCAATACTTTTTAACATTGCTCTGGAAGCAATAATGAGGGAAACACAGCTTAATGGAGCAAATAGCATCTTCACAAGGAACATTCAGGTACTAGCCTTCGCAGATGACATAGTCATAATTGGACGCAAGGCGCAAGATGTAAAAGAAACCTTTTCCAAAATTGTCCAAAGTTCAGCAAAGTTCAATCTACGAGTAAATGACACAAAAACAAAGTATATGATCGTATCAAAACGAGGACAACGATTAGGGCGTAGTATCAGCCTTGATGATCATAGTGTGGAAATTGTAGAAAACTTTATCTATTTAGGGACAATGCTTACTGCAGAAAATAAGATAAAGGACGACATCCATAGACGCATCGTAGCCGCAAATAAAACCTATTTCGCACTAGTCCCGGTCCTAAAAAACAAAGAAATTTCAAGACAGTGCAAGGTCAGACTATATAAAACATTAATCCGCCCAGTTCTATGCTATGGGTCTGAGGCTTGGACATTGACCCAACAAACAGAAAATCAACTTAAAATCTTCGAAAGGAAGATCTTAAGAAGAATATTTGGTCCTGTAAGGGTTAACCAGAACGAATGGCGCATTAGGACAAACGAAGAACTTCAAGAAATGTATGACGAAATTAATATAGCTACATACATAAGACTGAATAGACTGCGATGGCTCGGACACGTTGTACGAGCTTCAGAAGATAGAATGCTAGCCAGGATTTTTAATGGTAGACCATCAGGAAGAAGAAGAGTAGGACGACCAAGAAATAGGTGGATAGATGACGTGCTAGCAGATATACGGAAATTTCGTATAACAAATTGGAGAGAGCTAGCAAGACGTAGAGATGACTGGAAGAGGAGACTTCGAGAGGCCCGAGTCCTGCAAGGACTGTAGCGCCATCCAAGAAGAAGAAGCATTGGAGTATGCCGAAAAACTAAACAGGGTTGCGAAGCCAAATAATCTGATGAAAGTCTGGCTTAGAAGACACACATTCATCGATGGGAACGAGAAGGTTGGCAGAGTGGCAAAATATAGATCGACTTCGATTTTCTGTGATCCGGAATAGTACTGTGCCAATGGTAGGGGCTGGAAATAAATCATATGGAAAAATGGGATGAAGAATAATAGAATTGGTGAGATGCCGTGACCATCTTTTGATAGGCTAAACTGATGATTTGGCTGGTGGAAGAAGGGTTGCCATTAGAGACTCCATTAGTTGGAGAACATGAGATGGCTTCCCTTCAAACAGCCTCTCGCGATAACTAGACGAATCGAATTAATGGAATGGTGGGATGCTCTACTGCACCTTCACTGAAATGACTCCAGGCAAAGGGATGAAAAGGGACCGGCAAAAGATGGGTTAATTCAGCATAACCCAAACAATCTAACCTATTTAGCATAAGAATTCTAATGACCAATATATACTACTAAACCGACTGGAAAAAAGTAGCAAGGAAGAGACTTCCATAGTTTGATAAAATACATTGGAATCGGGTGGTTTGGTCACGTTAACAGAATGGACAACTTAACAGGGTGTTAAATAACTTCTTTGAGGCAAATCCTTGTGATAATATAGCGTCCTGTGTCAAGGAGGCTAGATGACTTAGAATGCGATTGAAGAGCTCTAGGTTAGGTTAGGTTAGGTTAGGTGTAGAGCTGCCTCCAGTGCGATAAGAAACCCAATTAACGCTTTTGCGAGCCATTTTTATGCCTTGTCAGTTAGGTGATTGTTTGATCGACTGTCGCAGATGTCTAAAGCCATCCTGTGGAGTTAAGGAAGCTAATCAGTGATCTGACCTCTAGCCTGGGAGATATTTTTTGATTCTTGCAGGCGCGCTGCCTGGTTTGTGCTTTCTACCGAGCCTATCTAGCTCAGTTCTACAACATTCCACTAACTTGGAGCTTATCATTACTGAATCCAGAGCTTGAAGAGTTCTAAATGTACAAAATTGAAATGGATACAGTCCGTGACAGGGTAACGTCGTAAAACTATATAATATTTTGGTTGGTATATTTGATAAGAGTACATTATAAAAAATTTACTGAGACAAACATTTTTTATTAAAAAAAATATGATTTGAATTAATTAATAAATAAATGATATTGATACTTAAAAACAATCATATATTATCATTATATTATTTTTATTTTTTGTTTTGTTTTTTTTATTATTATTTTTTCTGTTTTACAAAATTTGCTTCAAAATTTGTTCTGTTACATTTCTTCTTTATTTATTTTACCTGATTACTATTTTATTTTCTTATTATTAATATTCATATCAAAATATTTTAGCAAATACAATAATTACAATTGTGTTCCTTAATATCTGTCTTAGACAGATTTTTTAAAAAAAAGGAGACTCCTCTTTAATTGCGTCCTAAAAGTATTATTTGTCTACGTTGTTGATTCATATATATATATATATATATTTTTTTTTCATCCTCTTCATCAAAATAACTAATAAATACGAAATTATAATTACAACAAAAAAAAATATTAGCACTCCTTTCATTATTCAGAACATTATTTTTTTTCATTTTTTAAATATCAGTTTAAACACTGCAATTGAAGCACATTTTTGTTTTTTTTTTATTTTTGTTTAATTCTTTTTTTGTTTTTATACAATTACAATGAATTATCTAATTTTTTGTTTTTTGAGCTTCTAAAGCCAAATAAGTTTTTTTTTATTTTTTTGTGCCTTAATATATAATATTATTATTTATTTTGTATATGAATTTGTTATAAATTTTATAACTAATTACATAATTTTTTATTTTTTTTTTGGTTTTTATAAATTCAAAATGCATATTTTTTTGTTTTTTAAATTTTTTTATTACTATTATTATTTATTTGTTACTGTTTTTGTTTATAGTTGAGGATCATTATTTCTTTTTTCTTTTTTTTTGGTTTTGTTGATAAACATACATAGATACAAAAAATGTTTTTTTTTTATATTTTCGTTATTGTTCACAAAATGCATTTTATTTATAATAAATATTTTGTAATCTAACACTAAATTTTATAAAACAGTATGGAGTTCTTAGCAATTTTTTTCTTGGTTTTTTTCTTCTTATTCTTCTGTGTACAAAATTCTAGTTTTTTTTTTATTATTTAGATATATTTTTATAACTATATAAATTTTTTTTTGTTTTAAATTTTTCAACTCTTTTGTTTTTAATTTGATTTGCGAAGTCCTTTTTTTCTTGTTAAAGAAATATTTTTAAAATGATTGGTTATACTCGTATAAAGGAAGGAATTTTGATCTATCTAAATTTAGGGCCAGTTTAAGAAGTCAAAAATTTGGGCAATCTTAAACAATTCTTTTTTGTACAACATAATAACCGGACGAAAATTATTAAATTTTTTAGAATTTTGCAATTTTGAAAGATTTTAATTTACATCATATTCTCCAACTTACAATACAGTTGGTCGACCCTTTCATTATAACAAAAACCCTGCTTTAACACATCCATTGCCATAAGTAGACCTTTCTAATCTCTCTTTTTTTACAACGGTTCCTTTTCCAAAAATGGTAAATATGTTCTTAATGATATATGGATAATGATATATTTGTTATGATTTTTCTTCAAGTGATCTAGTAACAACGACAACTGGAGTGAAAAAAGGTTGCCCTCTTTCACCATTACTCTTCATTACTGTACTTGACGAAGTAAGAAAGAAGAAAACCAGCAGAGAAGCAAGACGATGGGAAATGGTAAAACGGCTAGAAGATCTCGAGTACGCAGTTTTACGACATTCAAGAGAAGACAAGAAAAAGAAAATTGATAGCTTAGAAATATGTGAATTGGGAGCAGGCCTAAGAATAAATGTAGAAAAATCAATGACAACAAACACTAAAAACCCATTAATAAGGATAGTATGCTAGAAGACGTGAAGGAGTTCAATTACCTCGGTAACATAAGATGATGCGAGGAAGTTCATCTTAGGAAGGAGGATAATAATAATAATGGAGTACCATCCAACCACCAATAAGAAGTACTAGAGTTTACGGGGTCCTACTTATCCCTTTTGCAAATCCGAAAGTTGAACTTCAGGCGCAAAGTCTTCTTGTCCATATGCGAATTTTTTATCACACGGGTCCAATCTGTCCTAAACCATTATTTAGAATCCTAGTAGTTCACTGCTTCTGGTGAAATAAAGATGCGTTCAAAAGTTATTCTTCTATAGTATATATATGGGGTGTTCGGATGGTGCAGCCCCGAATAAATGGGTTGTTGCTGTGGAATGCTTTCATAATTCAGCTTCGGATCAATTTGATTATGAACTTGTAAAATTTATTGCCTGACACATTATCATAAAGAACCTTTTTTGGGTTTGGGTGAACAGATTTGGGCTAACCAAACGATTGGTGCATGCCTGACAGTGAATATGAATTTTACTTTTAACTACACTTATTTAAACCTTTCAAAATTATTTATGGTATTTTGTAATTTAGTATTATCTAAAAAAAATAACCAAAAATGTACTCAAATTTCTTTTAGAACTAATTATTTTTATAAAAATCGTTTGAGTTTTTTTTTCATAAATGCACAAAAATTTCCACTGACACCAAAAGGATTCAATAAAGTCAAATTTCGAATAAGGACTACGCAAGGATAGTTTTTTATTTCGTGTTTTTTTTACAATAAATTTTTTTAAATATATTTCTTCATCCGATTTTTTTTTATTTTTTTTTATATTTAAAGTAAATGATTAAATTTTTTTTTATATAGAAAAGTTTTTCTTTAAAGAAAAACAAAATATTGAACAAAAAAAAATAAAATGGAATTTTTAAAAATACAAATAAAATACGAAATAAATAAAAAAAATTCCTACTTATTTATTAATTTGAAATAGTTTATCCCTTTTCCTTTAAATATTTTACTAAATTGACTTTATTTGCAGTCTTATTTTTATTTTATAATTCGATTACTTAAGAAATAACATGAAAAACGTTTTTTTTGTTTGTTATTAATTAATAATAATAATATTTCCCAAAAAAAAAATCAATTTTATTTACTAATAAATATTATATGATAATTTTATCAATAATGTAAATTTCACAATTAGTTTTTTTTATTATGTATATATAATTAAATATATATAATTTAATGTCAATATTTTTTTTTTGTCTATTTAAATTGATTCCATTTGTTCAGCGAGCTCTAAAATAGGACTCTCGCTTAGGGGTTGCATTGGTGGTGATAGGGGATGACTCGTATGTGGCCATGGTGGGGGATATAATGTTGTTGCTGTCTGTAATTACAAAAAAAAAGAAATAAAATAAAATACAAACAAATAAAACAAAGCGTAATAATTTCCTTCTTTTTTTTTTATAGAAAAATGTTTTTTTCGCTGTTTTAATTAAAATCATAATAAAATCAAAATGGAAAAATCAAATAAAAATTTATTTTCGATTTCAATTAATATCGGTGAGAAATATTGTGCTAATTGGTGTAGAAAACATATGTAGAAAATTATAGATTTAAAAACAAATGTGAAAAAATATGTACATATAGATAAAAACGGATTTAAGTTTTACCAGGAATTTATTAGGGGGGGGGGGGGGGTAACTTTGCGTTTATAGGGTATTTTATGGGAAAAAAATGTGTGTTTAAGGTTTTTTGTTTTTTTAAATGGAAGCTTTGATAGTGTTAAATTTTTTAGCTGAAAAATTGCCTTGCTTTGAATAATTTAATCAATCCACCCTATTTACCATTTCTTTCATGATTTATTTCAGCATTGGGACTATTAAAACTAACGCAGCTTATGCAGCTTATAGATATAGCAAAATTGAAAAAAAAATTGATGAAATTCAATTAGAAATGAAATGAAAGTCGGTGTATTCATACTTGGCATTGACAGATATATCACCAAGATCTTTGAGCCCACTTTTCGGGAGTGCATGGCACAAAACAAGGCCAAGGTTACACTAAATGTGAATTCTGTCGAAAACGAAATATTTGATTAGAACATAGTATGCAGTGTATTGATTAGAACATACTATGCAGTGTGTTCTGAATATCAGGATATTTCTGCCTTCGAGCGAAGTGGATTTTTACACAATACCTTTTATTACAGATTTTTGTTAGCTGGGATGGCACTACGAGCATCAAAAATCTGCCAAAACTTAACCTCTCCTGATGGGTTAACTCCCAAACAAGTTTCTTAAAGAGTAGATGTGTGATATCACCATCCTATATAAACTATATATAACAAAAAGGCAGGCTAAAAACAATGAAGATAAAGTGCAGGTAAAACAGCGATCGAACGCCATTCGACTCAAATTCAAGCAAGAAATTGGTCTAATTGTGGACAAACCAAAGCCAGAATTTAGTTTAACTAATGACGGTAATATTGCAAGACGTTTTTTTAGGTAACATGAATTGAGTGCTGAGATCACAGGATTAAATATTACACTAATTAAGGAATTTGACGTTTAATTGAGAACATTGTCGTCTGGTTTTGAAATAAACGTAATTGAGTTCAATAATCCTTATCTTGACACCAGACGACTTTATTCCAGTCTCTATTTGTTATATTAAATGCTTGTTACTGTACATAAAATATTGATCTACAGTACAGAAGTCATCAAAACTGCTCTTGTACCAATTGAACAGCATCTGAAAGACACCCAGGAAGCTAAAAATAAAGATTGCCGTAGATTTCGCGAACATAACACCAGAAAGTGCTCACATATTGCCACGAATAGAGATTTACTATCCATGTAGCTTGTAAGAGGTTCTCACAAAGAACTTGATTATTTGTAGAGAGCTAATACAACATTTTGTAGCTACTACTATAGAGCCTCGACCATCTGTACTTAGAGTAATTTCCCAAACTGAAGAGGACTATTATTTGTCTGATTCAATTTGCCTTGTCATTGCCATTTTGTTATTTAAGTTATTTTTGTGTAAAATATAATATGGTTATGTGAAAACTCTGTGTTTTATAAGATTCTCCGCAGATTGTGCCCTAATTATTTTTAAATATGCCTGCAAATCTCAAAATAATCGCCCCTATTGTGATTGTCGAGACGATAGTCGATTCTAAAATGATGACTGAATCCGTATTGCGAATGTCGACAATGCGAAATATTTGTGGATTTTATCGACATTTAAAGTCGATAACTATGCTTTTCCTGTTTGTTCAAGAATCTTTCGCAATACAAAATTAAAATCGCCTCGACTGGAGATTGTCGGGTCAATTGCTAGTCGTCTCGACAACCGCAATAGGGGCCAATACCTAAAGGTATGTCCTTCAATCCAGAGTCATCGAAAATAGTCCAGCTAGCTTGTTCTAGGCGAAATACTGTATGCCAAGTAGTTATTTCATCTAGGCCGGTATTCCCGAAAATCGCGGTCGGTAAATACGATATTTATTCTCCAGGTCGGTGAATACGGGCCCTAATTCATTTTTGTAATAGATTTTTAGTTTGCTTCTGAAATTGTTTAGCTGTGGGCTTCGTCAACATGGATGGTATTGTGTTTCAAATAAAGCTGTTAAAAAGGGAAATAGTGTTATGCCGCTTCAACTCAATTTAATCTAAACAATTAATGTATAGGAAAGAAGCCAATTGGATTGTATCATAAAGGAACCGGCTTGAAGATGGGCCAAGTGTATAAATAATATTCTTCAATTATTTTCCGGGTATTTTCCACAATTACAATCCTTCCGTCAAACATCCTTTTGTTTGTAAACTCTCATCAGATTCTTCTCATGATTACCTTTTTTAAATAGAACTTACTGAAATGCAAATCAATGATATATTTTCAAGGTGTGATAAAAACAAACAAAATGAATTAAAAGTTATGAAAACCGTTTTTTTTTATAAATATCATATATTAATTATCTATATAACGTAAACTACAGTCTCTAAGTATTTTTTTTTGCAAATTATAACAATCCAGTGCAATAAATAAAATTTATAAAACTAACTGTAAAAATTATTAATAATAATTCGTATTTCTAACTATTAGCTTAATAAAAACAAAAAAAAAACAAAACAACAATTAATATTACATAAATAGGAACTGAAATAACAAAAAAAAATAATATTAAAGAAAGTTTGTTTATTAAGAGAAATTATAAACATAATTTTTTCTCATTTTATATAAGCAAGCATTGAAAAAAAAATTATAAAAGTTATTTAAAAAAATTTATATGTATATTGTTTTTATACTTGAGAGTATGTATTTTATATTATATTTATTTATATTCGTGTTTTGTTTTTTTTTTATATTTTTAATTATTTAAACACTAACAATTGCATATTTATATAAAATGTAAAAAGCTCTTGGAAGCAGTATATATATATATTTTTAAAAAGTACCTAAATCTAATTAAGCTCTTCAATTTTTTTTTAACTAGTATTATTGTATTTTTTGAAATATGTTTTTGTTGTTTTTATCTTTAAAACAAAACAAATATTTTTATTTAATTTTTATGAGCCAATTGTGGTGTTTTTTTTAAATATATTTTATAAAATGTTTTTATTTTACTAAAATTTTTTATGAAATATTTTTAATATTTTTTGTTTATTACTTATATACATATAAAATTTATGCTTATATTTAATTCTTAAATTATTAATTTTTTTTTATTTAATAAAGAAAATGTTCATAGAACAATATTATATTTTTATTTTTTTTGAAATATATATTTTGCAAGCTTGATGAATATTTATAAAAATAATTAAAACGCGTGTGATGAGTTTTGTTTGTAATCTTTGAATATACCTTAATCTTTAGTATTGAGCTCTTTGGTCTAGTAAATGAACATGGTGTTTGTTATTGGGTGCACATTTGTACATTTGGTACACATTTCAATGACTAATCACTTTATTAAAATCGGAATTTTTGTTTCTCTTAGGTTAGATTAGGTTGAAATGGCTACTCTCTCACTAGGAAGCCCACTTAGGGGCACCATTGGGGCCCATTGTGATGCGATTCTAGTGTTGGGACGGAAGTTCAGGTCATTTCAAGCAATTTGGGGCTTTTAATAAAGCGACAGAGGTCAGAAACACCAGTGTTTTGCAGGTCACTCAATCCATCAAGGAAAGGTGAGTCAAGGAAGGTCCCTCTTTTTATCGCGAAGGCCGGGCATGTATAGAGAAGATGGGAGACAGTTTCTTCCTCATTCTCATTGCCACAACTTCTGCATAAGTCGTTCCCTTACCCCGGCTCGAGCTAAGCTGATTTTTCTCACAGCCAGTTATAGGTGGCTAATACCCTCGACAGACTAGCACCCTTAATCTAGATTATGACATCAGAATGACGTAAACTCCATTTAATTTCCATATCTTTTAGATGGTTCTGCGTCATTCTGACGTCATAATCTAGATTAAGTTTCTAGTCTGTCCCCGGTATAAGGGCATTCCCATCTGGGTTAAGTTAAGTTTTTCTCTTAAACAATACTGTTTTTATATGGTTACGCAATTTTTGAAGCGTCTCATAAAGAATTTCGTTAATATTTCATCTTTATTTCCCGTATATTAAAAAAAAATCATATTATTATAGATTTTCTTTTTTAATCACATGTCTGTTAAGCGTATTGTGGTACTTCAAAACAACTGAAAGACTGATTAGCAATGAATTGTGTATCGACCCTTTGAGTTAATGAATCTAATTTCTTTTTGTAGGATAATAACTTCTGTATTTTTGTTTTAAATACTTTTTTTCAAACTTTATTTATGAGCTTCGTGAAGAATTTAAACCTAGAGTGACGCTATGTGATGTGAGTGATATTAGGAAGCAACCTGGGGCCGTATTTGGTTTCTCGAGTCGATATCGATTTCTGTCGATGAGTAAAAATTCACATTTGACAACACGATATCGACAACGTTATCGTCTCATTACGTGTCGATAAAGACTTCTGATGTTTAATAAAAAGCTCAATTTTTGCATACAATAACCTTTTGACAATTTCTATTTTAATTAAATATGCGTGGTTTGCTGCTCTTGAAGTAATATCACACAATTTGATGGTTTTAGTTGGCAGCATTTATCTGTCGATTTGGTCGTGATGCCAAATATGAAACTTAGAAAAAATCGAGAAGCTTTTTTTGTCGATTCGATTCATAGACTCGAGAAACCAAATACTGTCCTAAATTGTAAAGTGTATTACCTAAACACCTAATAGCACTGACGAAAATTTCAATGTAGTGTAGAGCCAGAATAGATGGTAGATTATACTCCCACCCCTTGAGATCGATTAACACGACTAAACTAAACTCTTTGTCATCAAAATTAGTTTTATTTCGTGCCAAACTCATTATGTCGACCAATAATCAAGTCATCGAACAAAATCTTGTAATAACTCTCCCTTACGGTAAGGCCGAGCAATAGTTGACTTTTACAGCACCAGTTTATAACCAAGAGCTGCTTTTGCTCAGACCTGCTTTAAGGCTTGTAGTACATCCAAGAAAATTGATTTGATTGTTTCATCGAACTCAAACTTATATGTATTTTTACATGCGATGGTTTTAAGGAAGATATGTTCAGATTCTAAGCTATCTCTGACGATTATATAACAATATTTTTTCCACTTTGTTTAATGATTGTAAGAAATTGAAAGTTCACCACAAGATCCTGATGCCACTTTTATTCTTCTTTGAATTCTTGATATCATTCGGATTCCTGTTTATAGAAAAGCCTTCGGTAACATTTTAAATGACTCAGGAAAATAAGAAAACAGATTGGAAAACTGAAACAATTGTGACGACTCAAGCTATTGTTGCTTACTTTAGTTACTAATAAAGGTGATACACTTTAGTTAAAGGGAAAGTGAGTAGAGAGTTAAATAATTCAGCACCGAATATTGAATGAAGTATCTCAAAGGCCTGCTATTGTGGTAAGCAACAATAATTGCAACGTGGCATATCGAATTCTAAAAATGAACTCACTGAATATTTACACTTATCCACAGACGTAACTTCGGTCGTAAGCTTTAGTTTACTCAACACCTTACTTTTCATATTGTAATTATTTAACTACTTTCAGTAAGTTTTATACTATTGAGATGCGAATTCAAACTAGACTCACTGATTTATTTCCTCTTAATGTTAGATTATTTAAAGTGGGCGAACAAGGCGCAACAGGCATTAAACGACTATTTAAGTTCAAGATAGATTATCATTTTGTGTACAAGAAAATCATTAAACAAAAAACAAATTTCAATTTTAAATAAATTAAAACAAAGATTATTCTTATAAAAATATTTATCAAGCTCATCAATTTAAAATTACTTAATCGATATTAAAATCATGTAGTCTAAACTTTTGTAATTATATCTCAGTTTTTGTTGCTTGGTAATTTACATACCCACAAAATAAACCAAATAATAAATTCCACACTTTTTTTTTAAATCAAAAAAAAGGGAAAGAAAAATAAAAACACAATCTTATATAAAAAATGCAATTCATTTGAAAAAAACAAATTCAGCAAAAAACTTTCAACAATTATTATTCTACAACAGCAAACTTAAAAATTAATAAATCGAACAATGCTTTGTAACTAATATAATTTTCTGTTGTTGATATTGTTGTTTGTTTGGTGTTTATTTTTTTTTTCTAGGAAAAAAACAAACGCTTACACAAATTCAGCTAACAAAAAAAGATTAATCTTTTGTAAATATTCATATATATAACTCAGCACTCAACTAAATGTGTACAAAAACAAAAAAAAGAATAAATTTAGCTTTTTGTAAAACAATTCATTTTTTTTTCTTCTTAATAATTTGTATTTACAATTGTGAAAAAATAATAATTTCTAGCTAAAAGTGTTTCAACTCTACTGACTTGTTGTTGTAAATACCTGAAATAGTGGGGAGTGAGTTGTCCAACTATCTAAACTTAACGCTCCGTCACTAATTTGGCAGGTTTGCATTGAATTTGGTAGGGTGTTCCAGCAATCGCCGGTTACTGATGCTGATAAAGATGGCGTCTGTAGGTTATGCTGCTGTGATGATTGATTCGGTGGGGGATTTGATTGTTGCTGTTGTGACTGATGCTGTATATGGGATGTCTTCATCATTTTCGGTGAGCCTGTTACTGATTGGGTGGGTGACTGATTGCTGGAACATCCAGAATTTAAGGAACTAGCTGAATTGCCTTCAACAATTGCTTGAAAGGCTAGTAGATCTTCAGATTCTTTCTCGCTTAAGGGTAATGGTGGTAGTATTTGAGTTTGCTGGGCTATTTTATAGCTTTGCTGTCGCAGCATCTGTCGACGGCTTAAGCTATTCTCTAGGGCTACCTGTTTTTGAAAAATCTGTCTCTTTTGTTGTAGTAATCGATGCTGCATCAATTGCTGCTGGAGAGGCGGCTTCTGCATTTGTTGTGCTGTTGCTGCTGCTTGTGATGGATCCTTAAATTCTCTTTCATATTTACAACATTCCGCCTTCATGTAGTTCATATGCGGCGACATTTCATTAGCTTTGGCAGATAGATAGTCAGCCTGCTTTAGGGTATGATAGATCGTTGACAGATCCATGGCAGTTTTGTTAGGATTAACATGAAATTGTGTATGCTGAATTTGCCGAGTTGTCATTTCATCAGGCGGGACGTTCGATTGATACTGGGTTTTCAATTGTGCTGCTTCCTTCTGGAGTATATGCAGTTCAAGGACCCCTTTTGCTTTGTATGCTTCATGCAGTCGCTGACTGTTGAATGCTACACCAGAGTTAAGGGGATGCTCAGAATGTGAATGTAGTATGCCTTGTGCTACTAGACCGTCACTAGCGCGACGACCTTCTCTGTAATAAGAAAAAGAGGTTATGCATGTTTCTATGCTACTATACCTATGTATGTTGAAACATACCTAAAATCAACCGGTGATCGTGTTACAGCTCTACAACGTTTCGTACCATGTTGATGATGAATACCCATTGGATTATGCCTTGAGAATGTACATGGTGATTTTGTTGACATTGATACATAAACGCATGGATGTAGTGTTGATGAACTAATTACAGTTGCTGAATCGGTTTCAGTTGATACTGTAGCGCTTGTGGCACACGATGGAAGACTTCCAGCTAAATCACTACAGTCAGATAAATTAAGATCAAGACTTTCAAATGTTGAAAAGTTGCTTCTTGATGATTCACAGCTTAAATTCTGGCTCAGACTTTTTGAATGGAAATTCGTTACAACACCACTTGACGAACTGCTACTGGCATACGAGTTGAGTCGCTGCATTGGTGCAGGAACTGTGGGAGGTGCTTCGTCCATTTCTGAATGTTTTTTATTTTTTTTTTATATAAAAAAGAAAACAAAAATTTTCTATGTGTTTCTTGTTTGTATTTAAATGTGCTTTTTGAAAGTGTGATTTTATTTTTTTTTTAAAAAAATAAGTTAAATTTTAGTTACTGAAGCATATATATTTTTTTTAATTTTAGGAAGGTGCAAAATGTTTGGCGTTAAGGTGAAGGGTGAATTGATTTCTTATTCATTTCCAAAAAAGAGGATGTAAAAAAGCGTATGTTAGTTTTGAATAATTTTTTTTTTGATTTGACAAAAATACATAAGTTAATAATAATATGACAGATTAAAATGTTTTGTATGTTTGTTAAATTTTTATTTTCTTGTGATTTTTACTAAAAAAAATGCTCTAATACTACAAAAATAGATAACAAAAAGGAGGAAAAAAATTTGTTGCCATTCACCTTTTAACTTACCTCCGTGGTCTGTTTCACAACCTTCATCAGTACTAGAGCTGTATTGTGGGGTAATTTGTGTATATCGTGGATTTAATGATATTGAATTATCTGATTCTATTGTTTGTAGATATGAATATGGTGGTATACTATTAGTATATTCTTTATTGTATAAAGGTCCTGTACGATTGTGATCGCTGAAATTTAATTAAGAAAATGAAAAATTAATTTAGTTTCGAAATGTTTTAATATAGTGTGGAGTGTTAATATTGACTAGATTCGTGAAAGGAAAGGACCAGCTACGTGATATATGCGAAAACTAACAAGGCCGGTTTGAGAAGCACTTTCTATAATTTACTAGATAAAGAAGAAAGCATGAACGTAAGCCACTTGGATGGTAATCTGATTGTAAACAGACCCTTATATCCTCACTTTTATAGATTATGAGAAAGTGTTCGATTCGATTAATAAAAGTTTTATATGGCAGGCACTACGGCAACGTGGACCGCCTAACAACATAATAGAATTGATAAACTCTCGATAGAACAATTTCAAATGCAGAGTACTCCTTAATAGAAAATTATCTGACAGCTTTGAGGTGAGCTCAGGAGTACGACAAGGATGCCTACTTATAATAATAAATGACAATACATATTCAAGAAAGGAGAGACGGCGAAATCAGACGACGAATGTTATCAGATTGGCAATACCTTACGACGCGAGAACGAGAATCTAGCCAAATAGGCCCTTGACTGGAATTCACAAGAACGCCATCGAGTTGGAAGACTTAAAACAACGAGAAGGAGAACCTTATTAGCAGAGACTACAACAACTGGGAGATCCTGGACAGAGCTGAGAGCTTACGAACAAAACAGCCGCTGGACGGCAACTGTTTCCGACCTTAGGAGATGATTATCAAGCAAGAAAAATGTTAACTGATATAAGAGTATGTAGTGTTGAATCTTTGTTCTTTTCATAAAAATTTAAAAAGAATATTTCAGAATTGATAGATTCATAAACATGACATCGTATGATTGGAAACCATATCGCAAACCAGATCTCCAAAGATTACCATCATTCGCCAGGGTTAGTACTTATGCACAGCACTTGTGAATATTCCCTTTTATTCTACTTCTCCTATCCATATCTTTTGTGTAATACCGTTTCCTACTACAAACTCCACTTATGACTTAACCAAATGACACAACAATCGAAAATATCAAGAGGATTGTCGTCCCCTAAACCTTTAGTTTTATTTATAGAATTTTGCTTATTTTTATTTTGAAACAATATCACCCTCTCTCAGAAAGGATCATATTCTATTCATACACTCTTCCTCCTTTAAAGTGTCAATGTGATAAAAGAAAATTGAGTAAGAAACAAAAATTTCCTATCATTATCCCAATCCCTTCTTATTCTATGTTAAAGAAGAAAAAAAAACTTCTGCTTATTCAAGCAAAAGCAACCCTTATTTTCTCCCCCCTTTTTAAAAATTTCCAGTTGGTAGGCAAAATATCGGGTTTCTTGTAGTTCTTTTTTTTTTATATGTTATGTATATTTATATAGAAAAGAAAATTCAACCATCCCCTCCCTATTCGATATAACATTACTATTTAAGCTAACAAACAAAACTTTTTGGTCCTTTTTCACAATTTCGATAGTCCTATACCCTCATGGTCGGTCGGGGGCCACCAAGGATACTCGATTATCGAACGAAATTGCTTCAGAAAATGGCTAATCAAGCAGCAAAAGTTTATTATTGTGTATTTCCTGTAGCTAACAACTTTTCCGTTTTTTGTTGCACATATTTTCTCTATATAAATAATACAAGGATGTAGATTTAGGCATGTGTTTTTTCTTTCCTTGCAGGAATTTCCTTTTTAGATGTTTTTTTTAGTGTATTTATTGCTACTGAAAGTGGAGAGAGTAAATGACCGAATGTTAAGGTCACTTACTCTCGTTATGGGGTTATATGAAAAGGAAATTGAGGAATTTTGTTAATTCTCTTGGGGGATGGGAGATAAGATTAAAAAAATGGGGGTTTTTATGGTATAACCCGGAGGGAATAGGATAGAATGCTTACCTAAAATTCGTTACTTTCTCTTTAGTATTAGCAACAGCATCACTATACCGCAAATCGTTTTGTATACCATAAATGTGTGGCTGATTCGGTTGCGATATATACCGGCATGAATCCGTTGGTCTTCCCTAAAAAATATTAATGATATTTAATAAAAATTGCTTAAGTATTCAAAATTTTATCTATACTTTATAGAATATTAAGAAAAACAATAATTATGTAACGGAAACACAAAGTTATAGAGTAAAATCTAGCAACTAATTACATCAGGCGCAGCTAATGGTAGTGGACTCTGCTGTAGTGTATAGAATAATTTCGATGCTTCAGCAGACATTTGAAATGCTGTAGCAAAGCTGCTTGGTAGATTTGATTTCGAATCGAAACTATTCGATGATGTTAAGCTACGTGGCGGATTTGTTGATTGTGTTGGACCAATCTCCATTGGATTGACTGATGTCGATGTCATGTGACGATTTGGATCAGATATAGCAGTTGCCTAAAAAAACAATGTTCTTGTTTATTTTCTTTCCAATGAATAATATAAATAATAATATACCTGTTGTAACAGTCTTCTACAATCCTCAGAACTTTGCTTTAAAATTCGTTGATCAATACCGCACGATAATAATCGATTCGATGCTACTCGATGTTGCATTTCCCTAGCAATATATGCACTACTCTCCCTAATACCTGGATGACCAATGGAGGACGCTGCTCCACCAACACAACCACCACCACCACCACTGGCAGTACTGCATCCAGAAAATGGTGATGAACATTCACGATCTCTAGCTGATAAAAATATTGTGGACGACATTCCAGATATTTTATTACTACTACTATTACAATTATTGTTACTGCTGTTGTACATTAAGGAACCACGAAAATATTGATTGCTGCTACTATCACGCATTAATATTGATGCTGTTGTTTGTTCACGTATATTTGTATCACGTAGCTTAATTGTTGATGATGGCAATTGTGTACCACCCAATGTAATACCATGATCAAAATCATTTATCATAACACTAGCACATATTGGACCGCCAACTAAACGATCTGAAACATTTATTGATGCATGATGACGCGGTGATAGTGGTTGATCTCGAGTATGATTTTGTTGTTGTTGTGTTGTTGTTGTTGTTGTGCATATACCTAATTTTCTCATTGCTTGTTCAGCAATAGTGCTTGGTCGTCTACGTTGTGATTCTAGGGTGGGATGTTTGACTGGTGGTTGTGTTCCTGGTGGTACTGTTGTACTTGTTATATGACATAGGCCAGAGCCATCTTGTGAGAAGGAACGTGTTCGTACACGATCGTTTAATAGAAGATATATTGCTGCTATGTGATCGTAGCTGTTTTTCTGTAATGGAGAAATGTTTTAATTTTTTATAAAATCTTATTATATTTTATCATATTTAGAAAATTATAAAAGACAGTGAAGTTCATAAACTTTTGGGCTGCGATATTAAAACAGGCTCTTCTTCGATCACCGAAGTTAGAGTTTATCACAACAGTGTTTGCTGGAGACCACGTACAAAAGTTTTGTGGCTCTATTGGCATCTTACACTTCTTTTTTTATCCTGTTTCGACCAGAGCTTCCTTTTAGACAGTTTTTATGTGAGACTATTTTTTAAGCTGAGTTGTATCACATTGTGACATGTCCTTAATAAAACTGTCGACAGTCCTCCAAAAGGGAGTCTTCGTCTGCGCTCTAGTCTTCTACGACGAGATGTAGGAGAGTGAGTTGTAGTAGGTTTAATATCGCTTAGCACGAAATGCTGTTCAAGTCATTCACAATAATAGATTTGACTTTTTTGGGGCAGAACTATTAAGTTGCACATCATAGCGTACATTATGCATCTTAAGAGTTTTTTACTATCAAAGGAAGATAATTTATAAAAATACTGAATAAAAGTGGCCCATGAATGGAACCTTGAGGCACCCCAGATTGAGTTAGGAACTAGAGATATCTCTAGTTTAACTTTTTGAAAGAGATAAGTTAAAAACTATGCAAATATTTAAGAACAGTTAAAGAAAAATGGATTTGGGACAAAAGTTTTTGCAGTTGCATTTTGGGAATGAGGCTATCGAAAGCTTCTGAGAATTCAAGCTGTATTAAACAGTACTTATGGTGCTTATCAAGAGAGTTACGAATATCATCAATCTTTTGTATCACTTTAATTCAGCTAAGAACTGCGTTGTGATACAATCAATGACAAGCGGGTCTGTTAAAGTAAAAGAGCGAACAGATTGGTAACCTTTTAAGCTTACGACGTTCACATAAATAAAAAAAATATATATTCCATAATAATTACCTTCAAGCTTTCTCTAGTCTTCTGCGGATCAATACCAACAAAATCAGCCATAATCCTTAGAATATCTTCATTTGGCTCAACAGTCGTTGTTCCACCAGGATGAGTGCATGATATCTCTGTCACGACTGGCGTCTCCATAACTTCAGCCATCATCCATCGATGTCTTTTGATTTGCTCTATTGTATATCGACGAGTTGGATCTAGCACTAGCATCTTACGAATTAGATTTTCACAATCTGAAAGAAAAGTAATGAGAAATCAAAATAACATACGTATGCAAATTTCATCCTTTAAAATATATGCACATGCATAAGAAAAATATGTTTTCAAAAAGAGAAGAAGCTTCCTTTTATAATATATTCACGTCGAGAGTGTCGCGAGTCGCGAACTATCTTCTAGCTGCCATAGCCGATCCTTCAGTATTTTCTATTCCCTTCTTGTTTGTGTGTTTTTTTTATGAATAAACTCGATGGATCCTTGTTTGTATATATATATAAAATGTAAGGAAAATACACGCGTCCTCCTTCTCCTGGGAGGAGGTTTGTATATGAAAATGTTCTTTTTCATACTGAATTTTAATATAAACAAGCGCCAAGGTATTTCTTCCTTCGTGTTTCTTTATTTTTGTTGTTTTTTTTTTTGTTAAATTTTATCTAGAGAAAATTTTCCTGCAGGGTCTAATAATCACCTAATTCCGTTGCCATTTTCTAGGTGAAAAGCAAAGGACGTTATTTTGTGTGTGCTATATTTTCTTTTTCGTTGGTTAGTGAATGGGTGGGTGTGCTGGTTGGTGGTGGTGATGTTGGTTCATTTCACCGTGAAGGATAAGAAAATAATTTTCAAGCTATGTTATGAATGGAGATTACCTTCATTTTGAAAATAGCGAAAAAGAGAGAGTGGTGAAAAAATAGGTGTTTTTTTTGCAGAAGAGTGTGGAATGGTGTTTCATGGAAGGTTATCAAAATCATCAGACATTTAACAAAAATGTTAAGATATTTTGTGAAGGTTTGTGTTTTTGTTGTCGTTAGAGTATTTTGTGTGGTGAAGAGAATAAAAACAAAAAAAAATATTATATATATAAACAAAATATGATAAAACACGAGGAGGAAAGTCGAGAAAGATTTTTGTTTTTAAATTACGGTGGATTTAAGATAAAAAAAATATTATGAATGGTGGAAAAGGTAATAAATTTATATTAAATATATTTTCGGTGTATAATGAGAATGTTTGAATTTTTCTTATATTTTTTTTTAGAAGATATTTCATTTTGCGTTTCATAAATGGTGTACTTAAGCCCACTAAATGATTCATATGATATAACCTTGTATTGGGTTTTTACCAAAGATGTTTAAAACAAGAACTTTGATCTTTTTGATAAGGTATAAATTTTATAAGTCGATGGTACTGTAAAAACTTGGTAATTAAGATTAGTCGGAAATGAAATAGAATTATTAAAAATTTATAGAAAATATTTGTTTTTGAAATTTTTTAATAGCTTTGGGGTTTTTTACTTAAATATTTAGATATGAAATTCATTAGAAAATGCTTTCAAAATTCTAAAGATCTGCTTTTAGGTATATTGGATCTCTAAAGTGCTTTTTTACTTAGAAAATGTTTTTTAAAAGGAATTTGCTTTTTTTGAGATATGATAGAGAGTCTTAGATGATCTTAATTAAAACAAAAATTTCCTTGTGATTTTTAACGAACTTTTTACTGATACTTTGTAGTAGAGCAATGTAGGCGCCAGCTTTAAGAAATTGTATAGGGCACAGAAAACAGGAAATTGCTTGGTAACCATAAAGGGTGCCTTTAGCATACTCAGAATACCGGTTCTCATTCGATTTTATAGGTCAAGCAGCATTGAACGTGGTTTTACTTAGTTGGGGGACCACTTGGTAAAAAGAGACTCGCGTATGGAATGGTTGATGACAGATACATTCATATCTGTAACAGGAGCGTGAATACCTCTATAGCGGAAGTATTGTAGATTTTTGCTTTTATAGTGGGAGTGTGCATGTCCGTGTAGCGGGAGCGTATCGCAATAGTACCGGGCGCATTTAACTGGGCGAGATTGTTCCACATCCGAGTTGTTCTATTTATAAACAAACATCTAGACCGTATTGTGCGCGAAAGGACGGGGTGCATAATGTGAGGGTGAGCCGAGCGGGCTAGTCTTGTGTTGCGACCCAGCCCCGATTAATAAGTTGTACTCAGAACGGGGCCGAATATAGAATTTGTAGGTTGTAGCTTCTCATTAAAAAATCCTAGGCAATGAGATGCTTGTTTGGAGATTTGGAGTAGGTGATCATTAACAATAAATAGTCAAACTCAATTTAACAAATCGGTTCAAATCGGTTCAAAACGGGTCAAATCAGTTCAAATCGAATCAAATCGGATCAAATCGGTTCAAATCGAATCAAATCAGTTCAAATCGGATCAAAACGGATTAAATCGACACAAATCGGTTCAAATCGGATCAAATCGGATCAAATCGGTTTAAATCGGATATAATTGGTTCAAACCGGATAAAATCGTTTAAAATCGGATCAAATTGAATCAACATGGACATTGTGATGAGTAGATGTCGTAGATCACTGTGGGCTTGGTAACACGGATGTTTCCAAGACCAACACATGTGTGAGTGCCGGAATATGGGATGAAAACATCCGTTTTAGTAGATATTTATCCTTGGGCAACTAAGATGCCAACCCCAGGTTTAGTAGATCTTTCTGGTCTGCTAACCTGCCCTTATTGAGCTAGGTACTTTTAATCGGGTCACTCTTATGTAGATTGTGTGCAATCAGGAATTCGTTGGGCAACGAAAAAGCGTACCTTTTGCTCAGAATTTTACTACAATCTACACAATTATCCAATCCAATAATTTTAATTAATTTTGTAATCAAAAAAACTACTTTGTCCCATAAACACATTATCCTTTTTAATCAACAACGAAAGAAACCCTCTGAAGATTCTAGAACGTTGTTAATCATAGGCCCAACCATTGTCTTTTTGTCACCCATGTTTGTCATTTAAAACATTCGCTGACATATTTCTACCAGAAAGAAAATACGAGACATATCATGGAAAGAAGACAAAATGGATTCGTGCATGTTTTTGCCACTTTTGATGTGATGTCCCAAAAAAAAAAAAATACCGAGACGACACCGTCACGCCATACGTCATGCCAACTCGTGTCTGGCATCAAGTAATCACCCCGAAACAAAAAAAATATCATGAATTGGAATAGGACTAATTTTTTTCGCGGGAGGGTAGTGGGAGGGTTCGGGGTTCGTATTATGATGACGGAAACTTTTCACAACCAATTCAATACTGTTTTATCTCTAGTTTAATCCTTGTAATTTGGAAATTAATAAAACAAATTTAAAGTTGTACGAGAAGTTGTAACACCAAATTCACAATGTCCTTAGGACAGAATCAAAAATGTCGTTCTATAGAATCACATTCAAATCTTTGTGGTAATATATATTGTTGAATCAAAATTCATTTGTTAGAAAGTTTTTCTGTTTTAAGTGTTGTTCTTGGTTTACTCCTTTTTAAATGGCAATTAATCAGCGTCACTGGCAGCCATGAGCACGTTTCATGAATTTCTGGTAACCCCATTTTCGCTTCTACCATTTGACGTCATTCACAAGCCTCATCGTTCACTTAGACGACGCCTCCCTTAAAGCCTATACCATTCTTAAGGGTGCCCGGGTGGTCGCATATAATGGCCTCTGGGTAGATCTGGATAGGGTGGCCCTACACAGCTGTTGTCCTAGGCACCAAACGAAAGCAGAGCATTTCAAGAGCGAAGTTGGGAAGCTTTTCTGTATTATATATGTATGTATATAAATATACATATACATATATAAAGTGTATGTATATAAGAGGCTGTTAACCTTTCCCCATATCCACACAGCATGGAAGAAAAGCACAGAAAGTTGAATGGGGGATTGGGGTTCATGGATATTGGTTATGTGGTGGTTGTGCAATGGGGTAGAGGGGATTAAGTCACACTACTACTTACCCTAAGGGGTTGTGCGGCTACGTACTATAACTTGAGCTCTCCACACTGAATTTTCTTCTTTCACAGCATTTCTTTTTTTGTGTATTATATAGGGATATATATATATATTTTTTTCTACCCACCATAATGCCCCGGGACAATTTCTTTTTGGTATTCCCAGCCGTGCGTCATGACACGTCACATATTTCGTTATGGTTCTTATTCTCTATGCCAAAAAGGGAGCTTGTTCAGAGCTCAAAGCCGCACAGCAGCACATCCCAGCTCCTCCCTATACCAAAAGGCAAGTGGGGCCAAGTTGACAAGACAAAAGAATTTATTGCTACTAATATTCACAAATACAATGCCTACCCTTTCTTGAGATAAGGTAAGGTAAACTGCACGTAAAGTGGGGCACACCTTATTCAGGTTCCCATTTTCTCTCGTAGGAGGTTGTATGTAGGTCCGTGACATTTATAGCTCTTGCCAAATTTAGTCGCGCGGATATCTTTGGGCGGAAACGATAGATTGTGTCCTAATTTTAATATGAACCGATGGTATCCTTTTCTCCTCCTCATTGTTTCTGAGCCATTTTGGATATTAATTGGCACGAATGGTTGCTAGACTGAGAATATTCTGAACTAACTCTCATCTCTGAATGCTAGTCTATGCCATCTGTGTGTGTGTGTGTTTGTATATCCTCGACAATATCTCCTGCTTTGTGATTCCAGGAACCAAACAAAATCTTCGTGTCTGCCTTGATTGATAACTTTCTGCCAGAGAAACGGGAAATTAACAGGAAGAGGGTAGATTCGGGACGTGACTAGATCAAAGATAACAAAAACAAAAAAAAAATGGCGTAGGTTTGCCCAATTGCCTTCAAATTAATTTAGGTGAAGTTTGTGCACAAGATGTACACGAAGGGAGAGAAGAGAAAATACAGAATGGGAAAATAACAACAGGAAATTTCCTTTCTTAGTGCTTTTACCACCTTCTTCTACTACTATACTATAAACCAAGTATACCAGCAGCAGCAATAGAGCAGAGCACTTAACCCTTGCTTTTATTTTACTTTCCTTTTTTTTTATTATTATTTTGATACTCCAACATAGAGAATTTGTGAAGCATCATAAATGTCAACCTTATACTACGGAATTTTGATTACACCTGCGCTGGAACACAGGAAGCTACCTAAATGCTATGTTATGAATGTTTAAGAAGGGAACGCGGTTTTCAGGCTTGGTTTATTTTTTTCGTTTTTTTTTAAATAAACCATTGGTGAATGTCTGTATTCTCTTCATGTTCTTGTTTAGAAACTCCTGGAAATGAAGTGGTGAATCTCTTTAATGAAGTTTGAAGAATACCAACAGAAAAAAAAATAAAGAAAAGAAAAGAAAATAATAAGAAGACTTCTTTTTTAGAATTCTAATTAAAATAAAGTTACAGAGGAGGAAAAAAGTTGTTTTATTCTCTCCTGTTTTGGTAAAGGTTCTTTTGTAATGAAGTTAAAGCGCCTTGAATAATTTAGAATGGATTTATTTGCGGGTTTCTCCCTTTTTATTGTTGTTGTTGTTGTTCGCATTGGAATATTCAATTTTGAGTTTTTATTGCGTATTTATAGCTGATGGGGAGGGATTGTTTGTACTTTACTTGAAGAAGTTGTTATAGCCGATGGAGATTGTTTCTGGTGGAAGGAGAAGAGTTAAAATTTCTGTTTTTTTAATACAATATTCTTTATTGTTCATGTTTTATTACAGCAGGTGGTTTTTAAGAGTTTATTCGCGATTGTGACTACTTAAACGTCTGGTGATGTGGCTTGTACCCTAACCCTTTTGCTACGATAATTGCGTTTTCTGCTTTTTTAATTTTACAATGAAATAATCAATTAAAGAAAGTGTATTATGAAGGATTGGCGGATCCTCGGATATGATGTCTGCCACCGTCTCACTCCCAATCTCCTACTACGTCCTTTAAATAGTGACGCTGTTATTGTTGGTGCGCAGTAGGAATGATATCGCGGTTTCAGGCCAAGCAGTGGCTCCGGCACTTTTAAGCCAAATATCTCACCAAAAAAAAAGAAGAAGGCAGCATACTACCTTTATATAGGGTTCGTTTTATATTCCAGGCCGATGTATACCCATTGTAAGGCCGACATGCATCGTAGCACTTCCCGTGTTTGATGTGAATATTAACTGACAAATGACAGCCAATTCAAAATGGCAGAACGTACGCTGGAGGAACGAAAGAAAAAATTTGCAGTTCTGCTACGAGGAAAATGAGTTTGCTATTCATGTTGTAGTTGTAGATTTGCAGGTCTAGCATAGAAACCTGCGTTATAGGAGCTGCAGTACAACCAGGTTCAAGTGGTGACCATGGTACTTTTGGATGTGACTTAAACCTCATTAAAAAAAGAAGATAAATATTTTTACCCCTGTAAGCTGGTAACGCTGTACCGAATTATCACATGAAATGTGAGCCCCATCTCTCACTCAGTGTGTTCACAGCAATTATTTCTATTAATACTTCCTTTAAAGCGCTTCGAGATTTTTACAATGGAAAAATTAGTAAAATAAAGAGTTTGCCTTAAATGTTGGATTTAAAATGAAACTTTGTGTGCTGATCACTGAAATTGTTGGGCAAGACCTACCGTGAATGATGCATGTCCAAAACACAGCATTCAAAGAGGGCTAAGGATTGGTAAACGATTTGCCTATTTCTGATCCTTTCTTCCACGTTTTCGAACAATGAAAAATCTCGAAAAAATTAGAGAATGCTGATGCTCGAAAATCGTCATATGTAAGTGGCTTCACCGGGTAAAGTCCAGTTCATGTTCAGTTCGTGCTTGAAATTGTTGTTGCCAGATTTTTTAGAAATGCAAAAGCTCACTGGAATAGCATTATGTATTATTCCAGTTGATTACTCTCTTTTTAGCGAACTTTTACATTCAACTTCAGTTCGAGTTCAGTTGAGCGAACTGAGGTCTGTTTTATCCTTAGTTCAATATGTAGAAATTGTATGCGAACTGAGGTTATTTTTTAAGTTGAGCTCACCAAGTTGCTCGAACTTGTGAAATTTGGCCGGTGAACCTGGGTATTAGAGATTTGGTCGAAGAGGTGATTCCAAAAGAGTTCAGTTTTTCCTTAATAGGGTAGCGGGAGCAGGTCACTGAATATATGCTTTATTGAACTTTTACGAACGTAGTCTTCATGAAAATCATCATAACTGACGATGAGACATGTGTGTTCGAGTACGATATGTAAACAAGCTACAGACCCTTCGAAAATGAGTCGAAGACCAAAAAACCGTGTCGAATTCTCTCCCAAATCAAGGTCACGCTAAGGAGTTTTCTTTGATTACCGCGGTGTGATGCAACCGAAATTCCTTCCAGAGGGGCAAAATGGCATTGAGCATATTTGACTACGTGTGAAACTCGCAGTTTCCTTGTCATGTAACTTGGAACACCCTTTTATTTTAATCTAACCGAATGGCGGGTGTACTACGGCTACCACGTAGAAGGAAAAACTCATTCTTGGAAATACTCAGAAAAACGCGGCAGATCAGGCTTCAAGGTGCCAAAATACCTCGGAAAATTGCTTACGATGCATTTCTCACGCGCCCCATTGCAAGTTCCGCTAAAATTGTAGATTATTACCTGGTTGAATTTTGTACATAACACCGTGAGTAAGGAATAGTATTTGCTCGCACCTTACTCCTCTGGAATGGTTCAGTGTGGCTTTTTTGTCCCCCAAGCTAAAATTACCACTTCAAGAGTCTGAGGAAGGCATTTTGAGTCAATTGAAGTCGTAAAAGAAAATTTACTGAAGGATCTGATGGGCATATCTCAACAAGCCTGGGAAAAATGTATGGAGGATTGATTCACGCCCTGCCATAGTTGTAGTATCCTCGATAAGGCCTACTTTGAAGAAGGCGTACTTTGTTGTCTTTTAATTAACATTTCTTTACCCATAAGCTAATTTAAGATTTCTTGATTACAGCTCGAGTCCAAGAGTGAATATTGTTTTAATACTGGCCTCGTTAGTCTAGAAGAGTTTGAGGCGCCTGACTACCATCGCAGAGTTTATGGTTCGATTCCTCGCAGCCCTTCGTCATTCCACTTCTTTCACGAAGATTTCTTCTTATTTGTTTTCTCTCTTTCGCACTATTTCTGCACTCGCTTGTAACAATATACGAACAACTTCTGTTCGATCACTCTAGTATTGGATAGGTGAATATAGATTAAATTCCACGTGTTAGTATTCCTTTATTTCTTTCAGACTTGTTCAAAGTTGTTCGAAATTGGATTCTATGATAGAATTTTTGGTTGTGCAAAGGGGTAATACCTCTGAGGTTGAGTCTTTTATATAAAAAGATAAAGACTCACGCCTATAGTCACCTTTTTATCATCTATTGACTAGAATCTACAAAGCTTTCCCCAAATCCATAGTAAGATTATCTACTTGACTATCTTCTAGACTTACTGGACGCTTTATTACACTTAAGCCATTCCAATCAATTTTGTGGCGTATTTTTCCTTTGAATTTATAACAAACACAAGGATTTGAAAAGCGAATCCTTTAAAGCCGCAGTAATCCTAGTTCAAATTCCTATTTACGTTAAAACAAAATATCTCAAATTTCATTGAACTTTACATAATCCCCTCTAAAACAGAAACGGACAGAACACAAAAAATAAAACAAAAGGAAAATAAATAAAATAAAAAAAAAACAAAATCGAAAATAATCCAACTTACCTGAGGACATAAAAAATGGAATCCGAAACCGTCCAGACAGGACTCTATCACGCAAGGATTGCAGAGTGGAGCCATCGAACGGGAGGGCACCACAAACCAGGACGTAAAGTACAACACCCAGCGACTGATGGCGTAAACGTAAGTTGAAGGTAGAACGTCACAAGTCCAGGGACAAGACCGCCGCAGCCAGGGTAGCACCAGGTGAAAAAATGTCCATAATACAGCCATTATTGTAGATGATGATATCCAGCGTGGAGATATGAAAAGAAAAAAAAGTAGAAAAAATATAAATTTTCTTTTCCTTCATAAGTCTTCCTGGTTTTTTTTTTACAAAAAAAAAAGTTATTGGAATTCTTGTTTGGGGTGGACAGGGTGGATTTGAGGGCGCTAGTATATGTTGGGAGGTGGATGGGTCGATGGACAGGAAAGATGGAAACTAGGGAATATGAAATATTTTTATCCTCGTTTAAGTGCAATAATTTTTTTTAAGTATTTTTTAAGCTTTTGTGGAAATTTTTTTTAAATCCCTTCTCCTGCTCCTTCTGCTCGAAGGAATCCAAAGTTGACGTCAAACGGATATTTTTTTTCGTCCTTTCTGATTTCTTTTTTTTGTTATGTCTTCCATCCCAGACTTTATTAACTATGTAGGTATACTTAAAAACCTATCGTTGGTTAGCAACTTTTTTTTTTGTTCGCCTGAATGAAAAAGGAGCTTTTTTAGGATTAGGATTGCGTCATTCGTTAAGAAATGACGTAAAATATTTTCTGTCTAACAAAAAAAAAAGAAAAAAACACAGGGAAAAAATGTCCTTTTTTTCTGCCTTGTGCGGTGGAATGAGCATCAAACCGACGAATAAGCTAATATAGTCCCTAAATTAAAGAATATTCGTTCGTTCGTTGATGGTCCTTCTTTAAAGACATATAGAGTTTGAGTGAAGAAAACCTTTCATCTCTATAGTATAACCTAAGGATATATTTGTGTGTGCTTTAAATGTATGTTTCTAATGCCAGGTTTACATTTGCAAGTACTTTCACGAAAGTCGCTCTCATGTGTCTCTACTTGCACGAAATACAAGTGTTTACATGGCGTAAGTGAAGACGAAAGTTCTACTTTCGTGTCAAAAACGCCTTACATTCGTGAAAGTACTTGCAAATGTAAACCAGGCATTAGTGCTCTCCAACAAGAATTGTTGAAGAATGAGAAACAATGATGGTGTGTTGGGTATGGTGGGAAGGAGTTGAAAACCACCTCCTAAAACTTAAGCTTAGTACTTGAAGCCTTGAGGACTTTAATTAATGAATAAATTACGTTATGGTGCTTGTGCTATATTTGTTGGTCTGTTGAAAGGTTTTATTCTATCTTTGGACAGAAAATTACTATAATTTATTTTCAGAATTAGTATAGATCAGAAAATAGAATTGGGCAATTTTTGGATGGAAATTTTCTGTTGGCTTGAAATGATATTGAGTGGAAATATGATTTTTTTTTGAAGGGTGGTAAGAGTGGGTCAATAATATTTTATTTTTTTTTAGCACCTCAGAAGATTTAGTTGAATAATTTTGATTTTAGGGATTGTTGAAGAAATGAAATAGTGTGATCGCTCATGATGTATGAATAAAGAAATTTTTGTGGTTCTTGGTGTATGTATACTAATGTTATGTAGGACACGATTATAAAATGAGTTGGTAAGAGGTGCCTCTTTTTTAACTTCCCAGTAGGAAGTTATTGTAATCGGTCCGAAAATCGGATTCGAAATTTTCAATGTATTTACACGTTTCAAGGTCCCAATAGCATTTTAAGCAAAATTTTTTTTCTTTTGAGCCAGTACAATTAGGCGAGGTGCCATTGTAATGACAAAACAAGGAATTTAAGAAAGAAAGAAATTCAAGAAGCTTTTTTCACGAGTTTGATTCTAATAGGAATTAAACTGTCTCAGAGTAAAGGCCCTCATTCACTTACAGGCCGCCGGCAGGCCGTTGGCATTCAGGTCAGGTCGGCAGACACGCCCGATGAAGGCCACACGACTACACATTACTCAGTCTGACCGAGACAGCCGCCTGACAGGCCGTGGACTGCAGGTCTTCTCATGATTCCCCACAGACACGCAGGAGAAGACGACAGTTTAGGGTAGCAGTGTAAAAATGTTCCCGGCCTCAACGAAAACTTTAAACTGGATAGAAGATCAGATCTTCAGGCCCGGACTGATGATAAATCTGCCGTGCAAAGGACAAATGACCTATATGCATTATAGGTCAAAATCGCTTTGTATGCATTTTTTCATATAAAATGTTCATATTTATCCTTAAAAAAAATTTCAGACTAATTGTAGGTTTTAATTAAAATTTATCACTTTTAACAGTTATGTACTTTATTTGCTTCGGTTTCATGTATTTTGAAAATTTTGATCGTGTTTTTCTCGAAACGAGCTTTTTGCCGATAGGTCTTTTGCCCTTTGCACGGCAGAAATGTCCACACACAAAAAAATTGTGTCAGTTTTCCTGGACTGCGGGCCTCGGCCTGCCGGCGGCCGGTGTGTATGTGGTGATACTTGGCCTCAAGGCGAGAAACCTTCAGGCCACGGCCTGTGTGTGAATGGGGCCTTAAGAGAGTAAGAAACGTACTATGCCTTCACGATGTATATTTATATTTTACAATCACACCGCGCCTCATTTCAAATTGCATATTTTACTGCCAAAAGAAGTAAGAAAACCCATGTCTCTCCACTATGTATTTAGCGTCACACCCCGCCACATTTATCTCGATCGACGCTCATACCAGTACGGCATTATTTTTGAACCGGAACATTTCAAAAAATTGAGGCCTCAGTACAAATTTTCTATGAGACAAAAAACAAAAAGTTAAAAACTAATGGCTTTCTTAGAAAGCTTAGAGTGTCCTCTTTAAAATGTTTTTTTTATTTTTATTTTTGCGTACATTTTAGGCAAGGATACTTTAGTTTTTCCCCGAACGCCTCGCTAGAAAGTTTGAATTCAGTTTTTTGGCGCGCTTAGATTTTTCGAATTTGCTTCTTATTTTTAATAATTTTTTATAATAATAAAACAATTTTTTTTAAAATAAGTTATAATATAAATTATAGTAGAATTTTGCGCTCTTTCACGTGGCGTTGTTAGTTTTTCGATTTTTTTTTATTTTTCGATATATAAAGCAAAAACCAAATTTTCGAATTTGTTTTCGAAATTGTGAGCTTAGCATGCAGTTTAGAGCAGCAAAGATTTTCTTATCGTTTTCTACATCCAAAAAAGTACCTAAGTCCCAATTTTCAGCTAGATCACATTTTGTGCGAGGTCAAAGTCTCTGACAACTGGGCTACAGGGTTTCAACTGATTTTAAAGTTCGACGTCTCAAAATGATGATTGAACCTTCCTCTTTGAAGTTGTAAGTCCGATTTTTAATTTTTTGTTTATAACAATTTAAATCCGAAAACCTATTAGAAATGTCGTAGAAATGCTCCATTTTGACAATTTTTGGTATTTCAAAATGTGAATTGTCATAACTTTTTAATAAAAAAAAAATAATTGTGTATTAAAGAACACAAAGCAGAAGTGAAACTTCGCGTATACATATTTATGTCTATATGATCTTTATTATTGTATTTTTTTCTTCATTTGCTCCTGTCTTGTGTTATAATCTGAAATATGTATGAAGCAGGGAATAGGAAGTAAGAACCATAATATTTTCACTCAATTGATAAATCATGGTATAATGAATATTTTGAAAGTAATGCAGTACAGTGTATAAAATCAAAAAAATTTCGTTGCTTTTACAAAAACTTTATCTTTAATAAACAATCTTAATTTTTTAAATAACCGACTCCTCATTTTTACTTTTCCGATGCCTGCGCCATCTATGTACGAATTTAAATAAATTGTAAATATTTAAGAATTTGTTTATATGGCATCACTTAATTGCTATCATGGCTGTCGCTGTCACCTACTTGGTGATCTTCGCGAAATTCATCAGTTTAAGTTATTAAAAACCAAAATGTTAAAGGAGCTAGAGTGAAAACTAAATTGTTAGTTTAGTTGTGCATTCATTGAATTGTGAAATTTGTTTGTGTTTTGTTGTTTGCTGCTCTTCTGGCGGTGATATTCATCAGCTTGATTGTTTAAATCCAAAATGTTTAACGAAATACAGTGGAAACTAAATATTTAGTATGTATACTTGTGCATTCATTCTGTTTGTGTTTTGTTGTACCTACATATTTAATTTGTTTCAAGATTTTTGTTTTTTTCTCGTTATTTTGTAAACGAATGAGAAGGCAACTTCCGTTTCATACGGCAGTCCTTGTTTTTGTTGCCGATTCTGAATTGTGACAGTTGTAAATGAGTGAGAAGGCAACTTCCGTTTCGTACAACTGTCCTTGTTTTCGTTTCTGTTTTCTGAATTCACTCGTACTTGCTCGAATCACTTCAAAATCCCCGGAACGAGAGCAAGGAAGTTTCACTTCAAAAATATCAAAAATCTGGCTTACATTTCTATAGGGGAAGGCTCACTGAGTAATTTTAGATGTTAAACTTTAAAATCGGTTGAAACCCTGTGCCACTGGGTTCATTTAAAAATGACCGTTTTCCGACCATATTCCTGACCATATTCCTTGTTACATAAACAAATTAATACAAATCAAAAATTGAAAAAAAACACGATATATATTTCGAACATAAAAGACTACATTTGTGTTGAGTACTTCTGAATTTAGTAATTCTGGCCCTTAAGTGTTACCCTCTATACTACCAGTGCGTCATGTGGTTCGCATCATAGACAGGTGTGTCGATTTTGGTCGAAGTTTATATTCTTATTTCCAGAACTATAAGCAAAAAAACTTTCTTGAGATAACCAAAATTCTATATTATAAAAAAAAATGTTTGTACAAAAACTTTCATAAAGGTTCTCTCTATTAAACATTTAAAACTTCTTAACATGTACCAAACTTCCTAAAATCGAGAACATATCCTGTTTGGCCCCGCAACATTAACATTCATTTTTACTTTAACCCAACTTGAAAATATACATGAATTCACGTTTATATTATCGTGTTTAATATACCAAAGATCCTCCTTTTGACCCTCCATATCCGCTTCCATACCCTCTCGCCGACAATCTTAACAGAAAAACTTTGATTATTAGCTTTTAGTTAATCACTGATAAAGATAAAAGAAAAGAAAAAAATAAAGTTACAGAAAACAACCGATGAAAACAAGCAACAACAACAACAAAACAAAAATCTTATATCCAAAAGAAAATTGTAATCCTTGTCTCCTAGAAACTTGTTCTTCTCCTTTTTATATTATATGTATGTATGTTTGTATTTATTCATACTTAAAGGTAGGCACTCCTACAAAATCCCATCTAGTATCCATTTATGTATTTATACAATATATGCTTGTATACATACATATTATTTTTTTTTCATTCGTTATAAAGATATCAAGCCAACTTAGTGAAATGGACAAGAATAGAAACGTGACAGGATTCATTTATGCGAGAGAGAAGAAACTTTTCTGTTCATTTTCCACCCGTTCCACAACAAAAAACAACACAAAACGAAAATTCCCTTTTCTTTTCTGAATGTCCTGAAAATTACTTAACAATCTTCACACATTTAAAATTACACACATAAAAGGACGAGGGGAGGATGTGAGATGTTTATTTTTTTTTCTTTTCTTGAAAGGTGTACTAGTACCTATACTAGATTGTATTACCCTCCCACACCGCGCAGCAACATTGTTGTTCACGAATCGGTGGGTCCGCAATTTTACCAATGAAATCCACACTATATATACATATATACACAAACAGGATAAAACTAAACCTTAAGGAAGTGGTTTTTATCGTTGATTTCCTAGATTTAACCATCGCCCTTAGCAACTGTTTGTAATACGTATGTGTGAACGGTGTTTTTTGTTGTTGTTGTTTTTCGTCTTCGTCCTGTTTTATTTTTTTTTTGGTAGTGGAAAGTGCCAATAGGTTAGGGATAATGCATAAAGCTGCTCACAAGGTCAGGACGTGAAAAGGAGATATTTCTACAAGGAAAAGTTGCAAGAAGAATATTGCGTTATAAGAAGAGTGGGTGGCGATAAGCCGATACACATTTTCATCCCACACTCAAACCCCCGTTGTCGTTGTAGTCTCTCGTCCTTCATATGAATTCATCCTTTGCAGCCAACTAAAATGTGCTTTAATATAAAAACCGATGAAGAAAGGACCAACAAAAAAAATGAGGAAGAAGTTGTTTTGTTTGTGTCATAAATTTAACCCATTTGATAATTTCTCTCCCTATTTTCTTTACATATATGGATGTGATGAGTTGTCTTTTTTGGGGGGGAGGTAAAAAAAAAGGGTTGCGTAAGATATGAAGTTATATAGTGTGCTTTTTATAGACTCGGTTATAAGGAAGAATTTTTTAGATAGGAGAGGCTCAAGTTATCTTTAATAAATAAAAAAATAATAAAGGGAACTCATTTTTTTCCTAGGGCTGGAAAATATTACACATTCGGTTTGGTTGAGATTTGATTTATGATTTCATATTTTTATATTAGTATTCAATTTACGGGAAAAGATATGTTGTTTTTTTAAACGCATTTAGTAATTGATTTACAGATTATATGTCAAGACTAACAATATGAAGGAGTCGGCGCGTTTCCATTAGATAAGATGCATTCCATAGATGAATTTTTGTTTTGACAATCGTGTATTTCTTATGCAATATCTCATTGTGTTCGATTAGATAAAGTTATCACGAATGATTAAGGGTGGTTTGACGCACCTGTCTCTTCCGAGGCTTGGGTTCGAATCCCACCGCTGCCACCAATTAATTTGTTGTGTCACGCTGGTCTTGGATCTGGGTCTGGTCTGGTCTTGATCGAAAGTGATCAAGGGTGGTTTGACGCACCTGTCTCTTCGGAAACTTGGTTCTAATCCCACCGCTGCCACCAATTAATTTGTTGTGTCACGCTGGTCTTGGATCTGGGTCTGGTCTGGTCTTGATCGAAAGTGATCAAGGGTGGTTTGACGCACCTGTCTCTTCGGAGGCTTGGGTTCGAATCCCACCGCTGCCACCAATTAATTTGTTGTTACACGTTGGTCTTGGATGGACGTCCCGTCTCGTTACTTCTCTGTACTAAACAGCGTGCAGCCCATGGTCTTGCGATAGTGTATTAGGTAAAGCGATCGAGAGTGATCAAGGGTGGTTTGAGGCACCAGTCTCTTCGTAGGCGTGAATTCAAATAATCCCACCGCTGCCACCAATTTATTTACCGTGCTACATGATTGAAGTCTTTTTTTGCAGTGGGTCCAAAAGTACCGCGGCCACTCGCTTGGCCTATTGTATTACTCACCCCTATACCTCATATTTGTAAGCCAGACCGCTTGAACAAGTTCGGCACCCTGCTTAGTGCCTTGTCGCTTACACTTGCTTGTTAAAACTACCCGGGTTCCCGATCGCAGTCCTGCCTTCAGTCTGTTCGGAAGAGGAATTCACGCAAGCGTGCGGGTCAGTTATGATTAGACTAATTTTTTTTCGATTTCAATCTGTAGCTATATCGTATTCCACGCAAGAGGCAGATGCCCCTTTGACTTTTCACATGTGTTAATTTATAAAAGTCGAGTCAACTTTGATATCTTCGCAAGAATGCAGTTCTATAGCATTTCGGGTTTCGGAATTTCTTCTATAACACTGACAATTCGTTATCAGAATTTTGTGGACGTCTTCAGTCAACTCCCTATTACGCAGCCAGCAATACCAACAGATTTTTGTATTTATCAATGTTTTCATCATACGTAGACGTTGAATATCGACCAGAACGAGGCCAATCAACTACCACGCTTTTCGACCCTCTTTTTCATGGGTACTTTTTACACAATGTTTGTACGCTTCTCCGCGACACGTTTTCAGTTGAATAACGAGAATTAAGACTAGTTTCTGAACGTAATTTAAATTATCTTGATTTTCTAATTGTTGTAATTTTTTATAGCTTTTGCATTGGAAATTATAATAAAATTTTTATTACCGGTGGTAATAAAACGGTAATAAAACAAAGTACCATAAAAATGCATCATTGAGTTTTTGTTTAATTAGTAATACTTCGAGTAACGTATTCTATATATTATACTTATTGGACTTATAACTAATGGTTTGAGCGAAAAAAATCCAAGATGCTAATGTTTTGTCATAAAAAACAAAAAAAAATTAACTTTTATGCCTAAATATAATTTCCAGTTAATGAACTTAAATAAAAGAACTCGAAGAATGTCGCATGAATTTCGAAGATTATTATTAAATTCGGTGTTAAAAATAAAATTCAAAACATTCCCATGTTTTCATATATCGAAAATGTTTATCGTGTGCAGACTTGTGTTGACATTCTCACAAAATTTATTGTTTTATAAATCTTTATTTTATTATATTAATTTTTGACATATATAATATTAATTTTGAAAAGTTTTTAAATATATTCTCAACTGGTAATCACAGAATTCCATCCATAAAGACATCCACTTAATGACTTCTACACGTTCTCGATACAAGAAGAATTTTCATGTTTTTAAATTAGCAACAAAATCTCCACCTCCACGTGGCACGAGAAATCTCTCAATAAAATAAAAAATCCTCAAAGAAATTATATTTCAAAGAAAACTTAATTTATTTACCATTTACCCGGATTTGTTAGAAGTGTATATACACATATTTGTGAAAATAATAAAAAACAAAAAATACAGGGAAAAAAACGTAGAAGGAACATTTGAATATTTTTCTAGAGAAATTCTGAAAAAAAAATTGTCGATTTTCATTCAGTGAAAATCGCTGAATAAAATAAAAGTGCAAAGCTAAAAATATATACATGAAATTCGTTTTCTTCGACTCATGCCTGTGTGAATGTAAAAATAAAAATAAAAATAAATAGAAAAAAAAATAAAAATAAGAAAGTAAAACACTAAAAATTCAGGCAAAGTCAATGGCATGCTAGAGAGCTCGACTTTGTCACAAGAATAAAAATAATCTTCCTCGATATTCGCGCGGTGTGTTCTTCGACGTCATCACAGAATGCAGACAGCTTTTATTATCTACGTCAGCTGGTCGCTTGCTTACGTTAAGCAAGCCGCTAGAAAATAGCAGCTCTCTCTGCTAGAGACAAGTTCTTAATCGTAAAGGAAATCAGGACTTCTTTTGGCATATAGTTCAGACCCGAGGGGGTTGCGGGGGGGCCGCGCACACAAACTGTTGATTTAAAATGAATTTTTCCCTTACGTCATCTTATCCACCTACTTAAGTATTACGCGATATATTTTTAGATCATAATTTAGGGGAGGTCTTCTAGAGAGCACATTCAGGTTCGCACGTAAATTTTATCGATTTCGAATTTGATTTTTTTTTTGGTGGGGGATACATTTAAGGGGGTTGATTGGTGGTTAAAGTTGGGCTTGACTTAATTTTTTATTTATTGCTGCTCGATTTTGTGCCGTTTTTTTATTTTTTCATTCTTATTTCTTTGGCTTTAAGTGGTTTTTGGCTGATTAAATATTTGTTATCTCAGTTTCTGCGTCAATATCTGTTTTTTTTTAAAATATTATTTCTGTTGTTTGTGATGTAGGGTACACGATATCACCAGCACCTACTTTTGTATTTACGCAACAAATACGTCAACTCTGTTGATATTCACCAAGTCAGCAGGTTCATAAAGACAGGAATTCGTTTGTTCATTCCTCATTCTATTAAATATAATCGAATTCTTCTTTACCCGACAATGCTAAGTCACCTAATGCTCCCGAATATGCAGCCCACACCGAAAAAAAGACGAATGCAGCAACCCTCTAATTAGTCACTTCCAGCATACTGCCCTATATTTACGTAAAGCTTTTTCACGAGTACGGTTACAAAACAGTGCCCTTCAGTGCAAAAAGAATCCCGTCCTCGGTCCTTGTTCTGGGTTGACGTCCCTACCTACCTAGGGGCCTTTATGATAAAGGCGAGTTTACATCCCAAGAATAAAGTGGAAGAGCAAATCTGAGCTCCTTTACCGCATAGAAAATAGTATGGTTCTATCTCTGTTGCACCAACGTGGCAACAGAAAACGGCAGCCTCAAAGTAGGGCTCTACTCTACTCTACGAATGCGAAGTCCAAAAAAAAGCTTTTACTTTCGTTAAATTTAAGTATTCTAATGCCTACTAGATGTCACTTTCACGGTTTCTGGTGGTTATATTAGAAGTTTTTGCCTACTTACCTTGTTTTTGAAAATTTGAAAAATACGTTTGTTTGGAAAAAACGTTTAATTCTGTTATTTAAAAAATAAAATATGAAAATGTTTTCATTGTTTTCGAAAGTTTGACTGAAAAATGTGTTGTAAACTACTTTACAACTTAAATGCGGCCCTGTGTTTCTTTAAAAAACAATTAGGTCCCTAAAATATGCCGCAATTTATACCTCTTTTTATTTTTCTTTCATGTACATACATATATTTCAAAACTAAGTTTTCTCACAAATCAAAAATAAATTTCTTCGCTAATAATTTTATTTTGCTGCGCATTAATTTTATACATATATCTAAAGGCTTTGAAGCTGATTAAACGGTTTTCTCCGCGATCGCATTAAAAGCTTTACGTTTGACAGTTAAAAGTTTCGAGCTTTCAACGAAACTTTGCGCTTGAGTTTTGTACAAGGCCACTTTGTTCTTCCACTTTGATGTTGGGATGTAAACTGCCCTTAAAGCGAAGTCCGAAAAAAAAGCTTTTAGTTTCGTTAAATTTAAGTATTCTAATGCCCACTAGATGCCACTTTCACGTTTAATTCTATTATTTCAAAAATAAAATATGAAAATGTCACGTTGTTCGTGAAGAAACTTTAAAATTTTTGATTAGTCCTCACAAATCACACTTTTCTTTAAAAAAAGTGTCTTCACAAGTCACAATTTTCTTTAAAAATAACATTTTTCTTTAAAAAGGTTTCTTCACAAATCACAATTCTTTACGTCTGACACTAAAAAGTTTCGAGCTTTCAACGAAACTTTGCGCTTGAGTTTTGTACAGGGCCACTTTGTTCTTCCACTTTGATGTTGGGATGTAAACTCCCCTTAAGACTTGGTTAGTGAGTTTTTGGACTGATTCCTCGCTTTAAGGTCCTTATAGGAGTTCCGATTTATCGGAAACAAAACTAATTTTATAACGAACAGAATTTTTTCACCATCGGCCGGCGGAAAGTATGAAGAGGCCTTTATTGACTGATAGGAGTATAGCAACAGGGCCAGTACATCATCGATTATGGGCTCAGGTATGAATTTATCCGGGACAAGAACCTATGTGGCGAGCTTTTTTATGGTGAGCTTTTGGTGTGAGCGTCATCTGTGTGAAACTAGTTGAACTTCACTAGGGTGACTTACTGTTTATTGGCCTGGTCTATCTGATCTGGTGTGCCTGGTCTATCCGTATAGCTGTCCACCTTAGGGGCTCATTTCAACTTGTAATGTTTCGTATACAAATTGATACAACTACATAGCTATACCAGGAAGACCAGACCAGATACACCATCCCAGCGAAATTCAACTATTATTTTAACACAGATGGCGCTCAGGCCCAAAGCTCACCACACTGGTTATTGTCCCGGGTAAAGCTCATACCCGAGCCCACAACCGATGACGTTACTGGCTCAGAAGCCATGTTGCTATACTACTTAAGTACCATTAAGTTCTCAAGTTAGCATTTGCAGTTCTCTGGCTCTACCTTTTTTAATAAAGTGGTTGAAATCTGATCGACCTTATTCTAAACTTATGCAAACATTCTATTATTTACTGCACAAATTTTTCTACTAGACTGTTCTGTAGATAAAAGTTTTCCTACAAAGTAAATGAAAAAGAGTGATTTAATTTAGAATGGTGCAAAGAGAAGTATAAGACTAAATTTTGCAGGGATTTTTAATAGGCGGAATTATTAGGAGGTAAGAAGTATGTATGTACTTATTTTGTCATTAGTTCTTTAATTTCTACAAACTTTTTTTTAGTAAATTAGTAATTAAAAAAAAGTAGTTAATTAATTACTCACCCAAATATCAATTTCCGGACCAGTATATTTCTTCCCTTCAAAAACCTCCGGCGCAGCATATGGTGGTGACCCGCACCACGTTGCCAACAGCTCACCTCTCTTATACATATTGGAGAATCCAAAATCAGCTATTTTAATATTCATATTCGAGTCTAGAAGTAGGTTTTCAGCCTAAATAAAAATTAAAAAAAAAACTTTTTTTTTATCAACTTCATAACACTAAACAAAAGAGCAACATCGAAAAGGACACGTTCGTCTATGGAAATTTAGTTATTCCTTTTGAATATAATCTAGCCTTAACAGGCCTCTTCTCATCATAGCAAAAAAAAAAAACAAAAACAACAACAGGAAAAAAATTATCCTTTTCATGCAGGAGTATAGTAAATTCTACTCTCATCGTATAAAAGAAAACTGGATAACGACCAAGGATAACAAAAAAAAATATATGCGAAGAGAACTCAGGCACTAAGATAACATCCTTTCTAGGTTATTCACCTTTGCATGTGTATTATTTATCATAATGAGGAACTACTTCTATCATCTCCGCAATCCTTTTTTTTGTGTGTATATAATAGTATACGAAAGTCTGAGGCTACTATAAAGAGGTCTGAAAGTACTTGAAGGATAACTTCCTAGCGAGCTATAAGGTACTCGGTAAGGTCCTCTAGTGACAAACAGAAATGCTATAAGGAGACGATGTCACAACTATACTCTCCTTCAGATTTTAGTTTGCACATTGAAAAAGGGGCGAAGAGGAGCATTTTATATTGCACACAGAAAAAAAACCGGAGGATCTCCACTTACACTTAGCAACTATAAATTTAAAGGAAAAGGGCAAAAAAAAAATTTTTTGTATATAAACCTGGTACTCGTCCTGTAATATTCACAATAATAAGGATACACGAGCCTCTAGCTAAGACGGCGGCGGAAAGGAGCAGGTTTGCTGTGACATTTGTCAAGGATTTAAATTTTTCTGTTAACATTTCATACTATACTAGATTTTGTTGTTGTTGTTGTTGGGTGATGCTTGTTGGTGTTTAAGGATCTTGTAAATGGTAAAGGTCGCGCGAAAAGTATTGCTAAGGTGGGAAAAAACACCTGTTGATAATGAATTTCTCTCCTTTTCGTGTTTTTTTTGTTTCTTGTTATTTTGTTGTTGATATTGTAGAAGAGGATAATAGAAGCAAAGTAAGGATCTTTTTTTTTGTGCGATAAAGAAAAAGATTTTAAAGTTAAAGTGTAAATCCATGAAAATTTCTAGGTAAACTGAATTTTTTTTAAACAAGACGATTTGAATTTGCTGTAGCTGCTGGTGGTGGGGGTGGGCTACAGGTGAGATTGAACGGCTCTAAAGGGGATTTTTTGTTTGTCTATGATTTTTTTTTGTTAAAAAAAAGAAAAGGACTTTCTCGGGTCTTTCTACTGAAATAGATTTAAAATTAAAAAAATCACAGATAAGGGATTAGTCTTTACGTGGGAAAATATCCTTAAGGAAAATTTTAAGGACCCGATAAGCTTGTGTCTTTGTGATTGGAGATAATGTAGCATAACAAAAAAGGCATGGAATTTAAATTGTATATTTTATTTAAATATAAAATATTTTCAATCACTTTTTAACATGTTGAACGTCATATTACCTAGATCTGAACAATGGCTTTATTTGCTTGATGGATTTTCCAAATTTCCACTCATAAGTTGGTCACGTTCTTGTTCGCCTAGTTAATTAAAGTTTTCAATCTATATATATAAAATTCGATGTATGTATGTTCCCTAATAACTCCTAAGCCATTCAACCGATCGCCACAAAAATTTAACCACATATTACTACCACTCAAGGGGGTGGTCGGTGCCTGCTTTCAAAAATCACTCCTAGGGGGCGCTCTCTTAGAGAGCTTTGTTAAAAATTCGATAAAAAGCATAATAATATACATACGTTCCACGAGGGTGAAAATGTATACATAGAGGTTTTTGGGTACGAGAAAGTGATTGGTGCGGTCCATTACTTACAGAAAGATGGCGGTTCCAATATGGCGGCCCAATTTTGCAATTGTGTCCTCGATACATGGGTATCAAATAAAAGGGTATGACTAATAGAATATTATTAGCTGTGTAGCGTCATTCCAAATTCAAAATGGTCGCTTACACAAAATGGCGGATTACCTTTTTCTTTGCAAGCTATCCGGTATGGGTATCAAATGAAAAGGTATGACAAGTAGAATAGTGTTAGCTGTGCAGCGTCATTCCAAATGCAAAATGGCGGACAAGACAAAATTACAGTTAACATTTTTCTTTATAACGCCCTCGGTATGTGTATCAAATGAAAGTGTATGACGAGTATAGTAGAGTAAGCTGTGTGACGTTATTTTAAATCTAATATGGCGGTCACCACAAAATGACAGAAGACATATAATAGTCTAAAATGTAGAAAATAAAATATAGTTTAAAAAAAACTAAAATATACACTTTTAAATTAAAATGAACTAAAAAATAAAAAAAAAATTTGAATATAAAGTTTTTATTGATCCAACCAGTATATGGGAATTTACTTTTCGAAATGTAAAAAAGCGGCAGAACATTAAATATAAGTTTATCCTGAAGCTCTTTAAAAAAACATCGATACATCTGTTGCATGTCTGATTAAATGCTGGACATTTTTTTTGCTCCTTCTGTTCGTCTCAAGCCGAAATGACAAAAACAGAGAGAAAATGTGTGTGTAATGTATTTTTTTAGTGCACCAAATTGTGCATTTTTGAGCCAAATTTGCAAAATTGATTATTTTTGTTTGGGAATAATTTTGCTATGCCGGGGATTAGACGCCCTGTGCAGAACTTCGCTCATGGCGCCCTCGAGCGAAGTTCTGCACAGGGTGGCTAATTCCCCGGCATAGAAAAATCAAATCTGATCGATAAATGCCAAGTCAGCGGATGGTTTTTATTGGCTCGATCAAAATATCAGATCCCTAATAGTTTCACATTTTGTTATTTGGAATCAATAACACCAAAAAAATGCCTTTTTCAAACTCTCCTACTATCTATTAAAATTCATATCACCTGATTACTACTATTGGCTTATGGGTGCAGCATAGGCGCCCCGGTCCCCTATTATGATTCCCATAGGCGAGCGATCCCAATAGCCTGAGTCAATTAGACCCATCCAAAATTAGGGACCCTCTCACTATCAAGAGTCAGTCCGTCTATTCTAGTCGGTCTGTTTCATGTGCGATTACAAGTCCACACGAGTTTTCTCACACACGCTGAAGTTTTTGGTTTGGCTCGGGGTCATTTGGACTGAAGGATAGCTCGTGTGTGGGTCGTATGAAATATGAGATTTAACTCTGTGCAAATTTTTTTCCTGTCATACTTCTCCAGCGTTTATCTAGACTCTTAGAAACTTGTTAATGTTCAGGCCATACCGAAAGAATATCCAACAACCTTCAAGAACCCTTCTAACTACCGCCCAACTGCTATCACTTTTCATGGAGACATAATGGTGAATCTGATCAGATTGTTCTAGATATCTCCAAGAGTTTCGATAGGGTATGCTATGCTATGCTGACAATACTCCAGACGATTAGTATTGACTCAATTCTAAATAATTGAAAGGAGTGTTTATTTCTGACTGTTCCATCAAAGTGGTACTAGATATCATCGATTCTACACCCGACAAAATCTCTAAACGGTATTCCTCAGGGGTCAATTTTATCACCCGTACTTTTTTAACTTTTCATAAATGATCTGCTTTCAATCCATTCCAACCCACTTCACAACATCGCTGATGACGGTTCTCTTCTTTAATCCCATTAATTCGATAATGTAACGACGACCTTTCGAAGATCCTGTTCACTCTAGCAAGGAAATGAAATTGTAATAAAACAGCCGATTCAATTGTTATACTGCCACTGGGACTGCGAAAATTCTTTGTGTCCGAGAATGTATGAAAATTAATTTCGTCTAGTTTAGCTGATGTTCAAGGGTCGAGTCAATTAAATAAAGAAGAACAGCGAAAAATTTCTTGTATGTCTGTATGTTTTTATAGCGGGTTTATTTTAAACCATCGTTTCTCAACCTTTTTATGTTGCGACCCCCTGAAAAGCCAAAAAATTAAGTAAAATAACTTGGGACCCCCTCACTATAATTTTTGTTGAAAGATAAAAATCCAAACATTTGTAGCGATTTTCTAGGTTAGAAACCAAAAATTGAGTTTGATGGAGACGACAGAAAAAACAAACATGTTTGATCGGGTTTCATCTTCTTCAGTGAAATCGGTCGTAAAATTGTGTGATTAAGGTCGATCCACTTACATATATCCGTGACGGCACGGCACCGATGCATTCCGTGTCAGTGGCTTCCGTGATGAATTTTTCACTGACATATTTATTTAAATACATTATTTATTAAAATACTTTTTTTTGGATAGATTCCGACCTATATCTAATGGCGACCCCCAGGTTGAGAAACAATGTTTTAAACTATACAAACATGTTCGATTTTTTCAAGATGACAATTTCGAACAGTACGAAGACAATAAATATGATGTTAGATATCTTTGAAAATAAGTCAATATATTTATAAAAGACAAAGCCTTAAATCACAGTAAAAATTTTAGTTCTATCACTTAACTAATTATGCCATTCCGCGAACTATTCAACTGACGTATAGATAGTTAGCCATTATCTTAACTGTATATAATGAATCATGCATTCCCTACCCTATACATATAAAAAAAACTAGAAAACAATTCCAACCATCACTCGAAGGCATGATCTCATTACACTTTACTTAAAACAGCAACATCAGCTAATAACTTCGCCCCTTCTACATCCAATCATAAATTCTCACACAAAAAAAATTCCAATAATATTTCAAAGTAGCCTCGAAGCTAAATTATCCACCCCCACTCATTTCGCTGTCAGTTAATGATTTGTTTATTCAACCCAGAAAAAAAAACGGCACACTCGTAAAAAGAAAATTCCAAAACGATCATTTCCTCATCATCGATTCTTTTTATTTATTTATTTACATCTTCCACAGCGCGTCTTATTGTTAGTGTGTAGAGGTCACGATAGGAGTCTCCTTCAAGATTTTTGTTTTCTATTTCCATATAGTCATTTCAAGAAGAAGAGTAATGTACAACACACTATACACCAATAACAACAAAAACAACAACAACAACAACTACACCAAGTAGAAAATGGCATTTCTCAATATAAAATCGAAGACAATATATTCTACAAGATAGAAACATGCTGACTGTTATATATGTATGTAGTATGTAGGTCTAGGTCTAGTCTATGCCATCGTAAAGCTGGGGTAGCTCTATGATGCTGAGCCTCCTCCACTCTGACTGCAAAAAAAAACATGGACATTCTCTCCTCTATCGTGAACAGATTTTTCCTGTCCATTATTTTTTTTTTTTACTATTTTGAAGCAGTTTTCACTTCGCACTACTTGAAAGAATTTTTTTTTGTTGTATTTGAAGCTTTTTCATTCGAAGGAAAACCGCCATGGAAAATGCCTCTTATCAGGACGATGAACTCTAGTAGAACATTGATATAAAAAAATCTGTTTTTGCACTCTCCAAATGATTGAATCACATTTTGTGGGTGGATACCGGATGTGCTCGTCGTAATATCCCCAAGGGGTAAAACTTATTTTTTTTCTGTGTGTGTTTATATAAATGAGAACTATTCAAAAAAAAAAATACTAAAAAAAAAACATTTAAATGGAACGAGAAGAAGAAACCTTGTGATAGACTCCATCCATTTTATGCCCAGTTTTCTATGAATGGAATGAACACAGATCCTTAACTAGGTTGAATTTTTTAAACCGTAAAAAAAGGCGAACTTTTAATGATCCTTTTTGTAGATTTTTCCTGTTTTTTTTCGTACTTACTTTTAAATCTCTATGAACAATTCCCCTGTTATGGCAGTATTCAACGGCAGAGAGAATTTGCCAAAATTTAAAACGTGCTGCTCTTTCAGACATTCGTCCACATTTTGCTATGTAATCTGTGCACAAACAAAAAAAACAAATTTTTAAATTAAAAAAAAATTTTATATTGATTAAAAATTATTCGTTTTTGCCTTACCGAATATTTCACCTTGACTAGCATATTCTGATACTATATAAATCATATTTTTAGTCTCCATAACCTGTAACGAAATTAATTTTATTTTTAGGTGTTTCAATGAAATTCTATTGTGTGTGAAAGTTATAAAAGTTTGTAAAAACAAGTAATAAAATACTCATAAAAAAATATAGGTGGAAGGTGATATGTTTGTAGAGAATTACTATTGAATAACAAGGAAAGTTCGGCATTGATTTTGTTGTGAATTGAAACGAAATTAATGGCAAAAGTTAAGTTTAGACACTAATAAAGTTCTTTCTTTCTTTTTAACAACGCCAACACAGTAGTTTGAATTTAAAATAGACAGTATGACGCACTGTGACGTAAATGACATGATGCACTGGTAGTATAAAAGGTGACACCTAAGCTTAGCAATCCTAGCAGTCAGCCTAAATAATTGTCACTAGGAATTGTTTGGTCAAGTATGTTAAAATCACGCCAAATAAGAGGAGGCATAGCACTCCGACGAGGATGTCTCCGCCTAACGGCGACGGCTATGTCTCTGGTTTAGCCGGCTTATATTGAGAATATGGACTTGGCGAAATCGAAACCCCGTTGCAAAAATTTTTGTTTTGATTTTTGTTACATTCGTAGGTTTGGTGCAAAATTTCTGCTCTTTTTTATGAATTCAACATCAAGGATTTCAAACACATGAACCATCGCCTCCTCCTTCAGCGCCCTCCAGACTCTTATTAACATATCCTGCCCTCTATTCGTTCCTTTGAACCTAGCTTACTACTAGACATTGCACCATGACTATTACATGACGGATTGGTAGTACAGATTGGTGCCGCCCGATATCGCAGGACTTTGACAGAGAATGTGAAGGCTAGACTCGTTCTCCTTGAAGTAGAGCTTGCAGAGTCCAAACAAGTGGTTGCCCAAAAGCCTCTTTTGGAGAAATGAAAACAGTATACCATAGCTCTGTCAGACCATAGCCGCTTGGCTACAACACTCAGGCTGACCTGCTGGAGATTACCCAACTCATCAAGAGCGCATTGCCAGCCCCAAACTAATTTGGAGTTGGTCCTACAGCAGTTTATCGTTCTGATTGCCTCATAGGTGTCAGATAAGATAAAATCCGCTTAACTCTTTAGGTACATGCCAATGAACCACTGCTTAAAAGACAGTAGCTAAAGACGCACGAATCATATCGTTCGGTTTACGTAAGGTTTTCCTCCGCAGATGTCAATGTCTTGTCGTCATCCGAGTACCAGATGAAGTCGTAGGTTGACTATTTAATAATGAATACCTAGGCAGTCAGAGAGAATAAGCCAAAGTTGGCTAAAGAGATGAACTTGTCTTTTAAGTCCATCCCATAATATTATGACTAGTATTTTCGGCATAAAACACGTCGCTATCCAACTGCTACTGAAAGAGCAAATTTTTTTCCAAATAGATCATCGAAAACAGGTCGCTGAAGATATGATTTCTCGATAGTCCATGGACCCCACCTTCATAAAACTCATCATAACTAGCGACGAAGCATTGATCTAAGAGTACGACATGCAAACAAGCCAGCAGTTTAGAAAATGGCGTTACGAACTTGAGCTAAAACTGAAAGAATCACGTCAAGTTCGTTCCAAAATCCAATTCGATCAAATTATTGATCTAGGTGTTCTAGAAGAGGATCAGTTCAATTTTAATTTGGATTTCATTGAAATTACTACTGAATTCGACAATGTATTGGTTACAACAAACTTTTTTTGTACGCTGGTCCACCCAATCCTGGAATACGCATGTCCCATCATTGATCCTATATTTCAAACTAAGTAATATCAGGATTGATTCAGCTCGAAAAATCTTTTCTTTGCGCTAATACACCATCCCACAACGCCATCGCTATTCTCGGGTCTTTGGACAAAAAACTAGACGAATATCATCTGACTAACAACACGCAGCTTTATTCCACCAGCTCCCATCTCATACTACTGCGATAGAAAGCTGACTTCGGTGAACGAACAGGAAATGTTTTCCTCGCTTATTATGTTTACAGGCAATGGCAGGAAAAAAAGCAGAGAATTTTTTTTTGGTAAAGAGGGAACACAAGAAAGAAAGAACATTATCTAGATGGGAGAAATAGAAAGACAAATAACCATACCATGGCGTGGATTCGAACCACGAACCTCAGGGATGACAGTCGGCTGTTTCAACCCCTGGGCCAGCAGGGACGGTATTAAAGGGGATACAGAATTTTCTAAGGACATCAAAACTGCTTGTTTTAAATGTTTAATTAATAGCAGCGTTCCATTGGGCGAAATTTTCTACTCCCGAGTACTCCGGAGTACATGGCCAATGGAACACGATTATTGATATCAGAAGAAAATACGAGTAAAACATAAACTCAAATTAATTTATTGTCCTTAAAAGAAATGTGAAATAATTATTTTTTTTATAATAAAAGGAAATTTTATATCTTACGATATTTACCGTTTTTGTAGATTAAAGGCCCAAACATATAGCAGAAACGAAAACGAACCGAAACGAAAAGAATGAAATAAATCGTATGAAAATGTATGAACGCGGTTATATAAACGATCAGAACCGAAACGGAACGATAGATATAAATTTATTTCATTTCGGTATTCGTTTCAGCTATTCAGCCCGTTACTTTGACAGTTCGACAGACAGTTTGTTTTCCAATTTAAAGTAGTTGAAAGGGCGAAAAAGAAGTTATTTTAAAAGAATGCAGTCAATACAAGGTGAAAAATTTTAAATTTTGATTTCTCTTGTGATTTGTCGACATCCGCCATAAATTATATAAATTCTATAATAGATGTATTTATCGAAAATAGAAAACTCTTCCACTCAATGCAGAACTTGTCAACAAATGTCAAAAACCTATTCGCTCAGGCATCTATATAATCGCTCAAGTTCATTTCGTTTTCGTTTCGGTTCGTTTTCGTTTCTGCTATATGATTGGGCCTTTACTTTAAAAAAACACTTTAAAATAATTAATCGACATTTTACTTAACCTTAAAAAACAAAAGGCCATCTATTTTTAAGTAGTTAAAGCTTGCAAACCTGGCGGAAATTTTATGCGTTTCTACTAGGAGTGAAATACCCTAAAGCAAGAGCAGGGGTAGTTGAGTGTACTCGGGAGTACTCCGGCCGGAGTAGCAAATATTGCCCAATGGAACGCAGCTAATACAAGAAATTTAATTAGCAAAATCCAACTACATACAAACAAACAAAAAAAAAGAAATGTAAATTCAGCAATATTTCTACAAAAGCCCAAAAATTACTTCACTAATTTCGTGTTAATACCAAATTTCGGGAAAATCCCTTCATACATACAAAATGACTTCACGACTCTTTTGGTGTCCTGAATCTTTGAATGAAACCTCCCCAAAAACCCCCGAAAAACGAAATTAATCCCTTTTTACCTCAAAACATCGATGCCGATACATATACATACATATGCTTTAAATGAATGTATGTGTAAATTAAGTATAGAAACAAAAGGATCCCCGACAGCAGATTATATATAGGCACTATCGAGAGTTGCTAGAAACATTCTATTCGGAGTACAAAAGTGAAAGTCACGAAGAGACGACACGTCCCGAAATAATTGATAGACGAGAAATGGATAAAATTTTGCGGGATTTCATTTACCCAGAATTAGATGACAACAATAGCAAAGCCATTCAAATTCTGCTCTCATATATATCACGAATTAATTTTGTGGCGGTGGTGTGGGGTGGTGGTGGCGAAAAGTGTACCACTCTATAATATGCAGAAGGGTTGAACGGGCGTGCTAAATATGTAGAAACTCAGTCATTTCAGCACTTAATCCCCTAAAATCCTTGAACGTTTAGATCCTGATTATTCACACACAAATATTTTTGAGCTATAGTGACAAATTCGAGCACTCATCACTATCAAAAGGCACGACAAGAATTTGGTCTTCGCTTTCGTTTTTTATTCTGTTGTAATTTTTCTCTCAGGTGTGTTCTTTTGGTTGCATCAGCAAATCCGGGGATTTTCGCAACACTGTATGCAATAGCGCAATGTTAACGACGCATTGAAACAGGTCAAGGGTGAAATGAAATTTTCTAACAATTTTCAGGTTTCGTTTTATTTTTTTTTTGTTTCAGCAATCCCGGCACATTTCAAAAGAAACTCTTCCACCCCCAACCCACCATCGTCACACAAGAACTAGCACCCACGGACACCCATCCATCCACCCAAAAACCCCCCGGAATATAATGAGGAATAAAACGGTTGCTTTAGGAAATCCGTGATGAGTAATCGCGTGATTACGGGGATTTTCTCTTTTACACACAGAAAAAGGGAAAAAAACGAATACGTTGATGACGTCTGTTATGCCTCAGCTGTTCCCGGTAACTCAGGTGCTGGATTAGAAAAAGAAAATGCTAAAATTATACACGCGATGGCGGATAAAGTGTTTCTGGTTAAAAGTATTCTGATTGCTTGTCTGCCGAAGCGGGGGCGAACGGGAAGCGGTTTTACGTACGTGAATAATAATTGAAAACAAGTTTATTACTTTGTGACACACAAGGGGAAAAAGGACTGTAGAAGGATTAGAATTGGGATTACTTGTATACGTTTGAATGAGTTTCCTCATTTTTTCTGAATTGCGTGTGTCTGTGTGGGTGCTCTACAAATCGCTGCAAAAATAAAGGGAATAAGGTTTATCTGTCAAAACGGAAGACTAGAGCTCAGGGAAAGCCCTTTGTACTGTCGACAATTTTTTTCGTATAGAGTGCAGTGTCGAACAGGAACCTCTAGTCGATAGATAGTGAAGGGAAAGAGAGAAGAGAAGGAATGAACTGCCACAACCACCTACTCCCAACCATTTCTATCGAGCAACGAGAAACAGCTCGCTGGAGTGTTATGCCTCCTGAAACGAGTTGAATCCCATCAACCAATCGATGACATGCGCTGGTGGAGCGGGGCAATGCCAGCGGAAGGCTATGACAGGAGGAATGAAGAATGTAAAGAGGGAAGAAGAAAGAAGGTGGGAAAGGCGAAGGACCGTGGTGCTGCCGGGATTCCAACCCGGGACCTCTGGGATGGTTGCCAGGCGCCTTACCTCCTAGACTACCGAGGTTTGGATAATGTATAATTATGGCCGTGTTAGTGATAGTATTTTCATCATAAAAAATATTCACAAAAGTTCTAAAATCAATCTCTAACCACTCGCATAAAATGGATTTGTAGTTTGTAACAATTCGCTTGCTTAGGCCTGTTCAAACAATAATCACGGCCTAAAGAACCACGACTACCATCACAGCGGTTGGTGGTTCGATTCCACTGTCATAGTCCTTTATGCTTCTACTTCTCACGACATTTGGATCCGCAATTGTGGTAGCATACTCCTGCCACGGACAGACCTGCAATATAATGTGCATACAGACGCTTCAGATCTAGAATGGAAGCCGACATGGGGACGTCAACCATTGGCAGAATGAGGAATGAGTAAAGACAGTCTTGAGTGTATGTGATGGAGATGGCGGTATACTTGAAGTTTCTGTTACGAAAACACAAATCCCAGTCAGCCAAAAAATTTCCTCTGTTTAAGGCGCAATCATTCCAACCTCTGTGTAATTTCTACAAAATCATTGTTTATAGTTCCACAAAACAAAATTGCACGTAATCATAAACAAAATGATTGTAAAAATATTGCGTTTTTACAACGTTTTTACAACAATTTTACTTTCATCGGAAATTTTTTTACTACGTTCTTAGAGCAGAACCAGTTTATAACGGATGTGATGAATTACATAATTTCTCATTCATTTTTTTCTGCTTCTCTCCCAAAAAATTTATTTGCGAATCATTGGCGTCTTTTTTAAAAATTTATCCGAGATAATCAAAACGCAACTAACAACAATTTCAACAACAACAACACCAACAACAAAAAACAACAGCAGCACCGCAAGCAACACTTATTATAAGATTGTTTTAAGGTCACGTTTTAAACGTTCGTTTTTTTCCACAATCTGACAATCTATTTTTTTTTGTTATCGTTCTCTCCCAATTAATAAAAAAAACCGGCGAATGTATTCTTTTTTTCTTCTTCTCGTGTATATATTTCAAGTAGATAAGCCACGCGATAATCAAAGTTCATGAGAGATGGATGACGACACACATCTTTTGTGTCTCTGTGTATATTTATTTTTTTCCGCCAAAGAGCTTTTAATTGAAATCATGAGTCTAGCAAGTGATTCACCACAAGGCTGTCGTTCGGGTCCACTATGGCTTATTTATTTTAATGTCGTCGCACTACCCTTTTTCCAAGCGATTTTGTTGTGTGTGGCATGACAGTAGTTAATTGTGATCGATTATAAATCATATCTAGATAAAAGTTTTTACAGTTTATTACCTGATATAGCTTAATAATATGGGGATGATCTAGCCGCTTCATGATATCGACCTCACGGTAGACTTTCTGGAGATTGCTCGTGTCTAGTTGTGATTTATCGATTATTTTGATTGCAACCTGAAAATTATTGAAAAAAAAATGAAAATAAATAATTTAATACTGGCTTACATATATTGAGGGAGAGGGAGATAAAAACCTGGATGTTTACTATATGTAATTAATAAGGTTTTATTTTGTGATAATGAAAAATTTATTTTTATCTTGAAGTGATTAAAGAGAGTTGTTTGTTTTGAAATAATTTTTTTTTTGATTTTACGTTTTATTGGAGCTCAGGGTCTGTGCTTCAAGGGGTTTACAATATCTTGTTTTTGGGGGTGAGATCGAATAATACGTCAATGCTGAAATTTGAAATTTAGGACAACCAAAATAGACGTTTTTCATTTATGAAATGTTTCGTGCTAAATACAGTAGAAATGATTGGAATCATTTTATTTTGCCACTATCAATATCAATTCTAAGACAACACTTTTTGTGTCTTGATACACTCTGACTCTATGTTGTAAACTCGCAAAATTGAGCGTTCTTAACTTAAGTATGTACGCAAGTAGAAATTATATGTTTGTTCCTGCGATGCCTTGCTGCAGATAGACCCCAAGAGTTACTCGAAAGCTAAAACATTTTTGACAAACATACGAAGACGATGTTCTTATCGTGGTAACTAGTGAAACAGAGGTACGACGTCAGAGCGCATGCACCATGCACTTGATTTGGTTCGATGCTGGTGCTCAAGCGTAGGACTTAGTATTCATTTCGACGATGTGGTTTTGGTATCGTATACCTTCCAAATCAAGACTGCCAGGATTGATAGAACTGGTCCTCGCAGGAAAAACATTAGATTTTCTGCCAAGTACTTAGTGGTGACATTAGACGTTAAAACCCACTGGAACCAGTAAATGAAAAATCTGACGAACAAGACCCTCAGATATCTGTGGGCTTTCCGGAGAACCTACATTCCACATGGGAGTCTACGGTCGAAAACCATGTAGTATTTGATATTCAGACCACTCATAAGGCCCATGATAATCTCCGGAGCATTATTGTGGTCTACTGGTCTCTTCGTAAGTTAACTCAGCGTGGATTCGTTTGGTAGACAGAAGTTTCCAAGATAGAAATGGATGTGAATGTTGGGATTTAGAGCAAAATCCCCCGGTTTAGCAGAGCATTCAGCTTGTTCACCTTAGGTACGCCTTTGAACCGGAGATATGTGCGATAAAAGAGCTCCAATTTGCGTGTCCACTTTGCGCTTGGCCGGCGTCAAAAGCTTTATATTTTAAAACGCGAGTGTCACTTTTCCAAGCGGTCCCCCAACTAAGTACCAATCACGTCCAATGCTGCTTGTCCTTTGTAATCGAAGGAGAACCGGTCTATTGGGTATGCTAAATGGCAATACTTCATGGTCACCAACATAATTGCCAGGAATATGAAGCAAGGCCCTAAATGGGAAGTGAAGTGAAGTGAAGTTAGGTATCATTCCATATGAATGTATGAGAGTGACCAAAATGGAAGTGAAGCGGATCACTTCTGCGTCACATTTCATTTCGGTTGGCACTTGGGACGACAAAAAAGAAATAATGTTATTCTAGGTCGAAGAAATGGAAAGACGAATGATCATGCAGTCAAGTGGATTCGAACCACGAACCTCTGGGACGGCAGTCGAGAGCTTTAACCCCTACGTTACCAAGGCCGGAATTAAACTAGAAAGACATGAGATAGGTGCGTACCTGCTACATTAACATTTCCAGTGCAACACTCCACCATCAACATAATTTCCTTATTATCCAATAATACACAGAAAACACAATCAATTACAAAATTACAATTACAAATTAATTAATACGGATGAGCTTGAAATTACTTTAAACATCCCAAACGAGAAATAATAATGTAAAAAAAAAATCACAGATCCTCGGGCATAGCATCAGCACATCAGCGTGGAAAATCTCATTTCTATTTAAACGGCTAGTCGCCGGCTAATCGAATCTAATTAAGCTATCAGCGGCGGCGGGGGGAGGAAAACGAGAAAAATTGCTTCATTTCCGCATTTTAATTTGCTGAAATTGAATGTCAAGAGTCAATGACGAGCTTCGTTATGCGAATTGGAAAATCACATGCTCGCACGGTATTCGGCGCATGCATCGTTAATTCTTTCATTTCTTTTGTTGTTAACAAAAAAATAAAACAAAATTGCAATAATACAAAAACGAAGGAAAATTGAAACCCATTATTCACTCCCGAATTTCTTTCTTTTTTTTTGTTATTCCTCTTATTTGTTTTTTGGGAGTATGTTTTTTCATCAAATACTCTGAAGGGTTGCCAGGCTGGCTAAGGGGTGTGGTTTTGGTGCTGTACATTTTCTCAAGTCTCAAAAGGAGTTTTTCTTTCTTAAAATAAACATAATTGTTTTTTTTTCGTTGCTTAATTTGAAAGAGAAATTTGAGATTTTTCTTAAATTACACCAAAACAACAACACAAAAATGGAAAAGATTTCAAAACATGTTTGTACACACATTGATCAATTTTTTAATCCGTTGATTACAAGTGTGCTTGTTTCTTTCGTTTTTTTTTATTTCTCGAAACATAAAAATGGTGAAGAACTTACTACGTTCAAGAAAATGGATTCTATTAAAAATTTAAAAACGGCGGCATAATAATGGGGATGTTTTTTTTTCCTTTTTTCATTTAGGGTGCCATAAAGTATATTTTCTTTTGAATGAAGGGCGGAGGAAATTGGGTAATAATTCACTAGGGCACATGTGCTTTCTGTTGAAATTTAATAAAATTTTACTTAATTTTATTTTTACGTTAATAGATCCAAAATTATGGCGTTTTATTTTAAAGGAAATTTTTAGACTGACGTAATGGATACGTAAAAAGTAATTATTAATATTTAATTTAGTACAAATTAGATAAGTTCTAAGAAATGGGCGTGTTCAAATTATTACACTTCACTTTCCTTTTTAATAAGTTAATTTTGATGACGATCAACCTCACTCTTCGTAGAAGAATAAGGTTTCGTGATACGCACGCCATCTGTTTTTCAGCTATCGCGTCTTCATTTCAATCTGGGTTTTATTGATTACTTTTCTCTGCTTCTGTAGTTCTTTGATCTGCTTCTATAGTTCTAGGTGATGTCATTCTTTGTCGATGTCATTCTTCTGTCTCCTTGTGCATTCCCCATTTGTTTTATGACGTCCTTTGCAGGACGTTGTGACAGCCGCGTACAACTCGATCGATAAGTTTAACAAAAAAATTCAACTTTATATCAACGGATAATAATAAAGGCAGCAACAGCGGCAGCAACAGCGGCAACATCACGCTTCACAAGACAATTTGGCTAAAATGTTGATACCATCAACGCCATCTGTGCAACGATTAAAAATTTCCGTTATTTCGACGAAGGTTGCAACTTTGTTCTATACGGACCTCGAACCCTTACTATGCGCCCTTTATACGAAGATCGAAGGATTCCTTCGTCAGACCAGAGATTTGAATTTGATATCACAGTTTACGTCCAACATTCGGCATGTGTCCGGTAAACAAAACGTGGTTGGAGACTATTTGTCACGGTCACTAGCAACCGAAAACGTCGACTCGAGCATCTTCGACTTGGTGCACTCTCAAGTAAATCTAGTACTAACACCATTTACGACTCATCAGGTCTGGTACAGGCATTTCACGCCCTGGATACCATCAATTTTGCGCGAAATACTTCTTGACGGCAATCAACAAAGACGAAGTGGTCTCGGTCTTGCCTCGGTTGACAGAGTGACGAGGACTTATCGAGGAGGAATCTCTTCAGCCTTCAAGGTTCCGGATAATATATGTGAACATATTCATATAGATATAGTGGGACCCCTTCTCCCAACTCAAACTTACAATCGTACACCAATTCACGAGAAGGAGTATATGGCAACCGCGTACAACGTTATTGTTAAGTTACCTGAGCCGCTGTAAAGAAACTCTCGAACAATATCAAAACGGCCAAAAATGCCGTCCACTCAAAATCGTCTCTTCGGGGGATTATCAAGACTTCCAAGACTTCATCTATTTCTCTTTTCTTACAGGATACTCTAGACGACACAGAGTTTCACAGCGAACATGTACAGTACAGAGCAGCGTTCTACGATTCTGCAATTTTTTTCTAAAGGGAATCTTTCACTATTTTAATTTAAATTGTGTTACTAATCTTTCCAGATCTGGAAGAACACGTATAAATGGCACTGTACAGAATATTGTACGTAAATTGCAAAATATTTCGGAATACAACATCAACCAGCCGATCACTGAAAATGTTATTGTAGAGCCATCGTGCATGTTATAAACACAAGTAAGAACCTTAGAGAGGTGTCTAAGGAGATGAACATTTCTTTTACGTACACTCATAACATTATTTGATACGACGGTTTCCGAAGGACCATATTTTTTCCAAAATGACCATGGGTCGCTGAAGATTTGATTTGCCGTGCTTATAAATTCATCAAACGCATCGTAACTGTCGGCGTTACATGGCCGTAGAGGTACGACATGCAAACAAGGCAACAGTATTCGGAATAGCGCCTTGACAGCAATACGAAACCTATTAAGCCTAGTCGAAATCGTTTCAAAGATATTACAAAGCGTTGGCGCGAGAAAATCCGTTGAAAATGGCTGTGCAATAGTTTTAGGTATCCATCGATCAAGCACCAAATTTACGGGTAGCCCTAATAAGGCATATCGCCGGCTTAACCAGTCAATAATAAGGTATACCAAAGTTCTGATTAGACCGGGACTTCACCTAGCAGACAGTACTCCTCCTTGTTCTTCTAGTAGTCTAGTACTGCCGGCGTCACAGCCTTTCTTTTCTGGCTCACTTGTTTCAGAAGGGCAGCTCTAGATACTAGGTTCAGAGACTAGGGATTGAGGCTAGGAAGTCCTTCATATATCAGTACGAGGCTACAACTAACAGGATAACCTTCTGGAGCTGTTTTAGGATATTAACAACGCAAAACATCACAAAGCAGAACACATATCGTCCAATAACCATAATGCCGAAATACACCTGCAAAAACAACAAACAACACCCACCCCCGCTCCACCTTAACTGAGAAACTAGCAAGAAGGAACAACCATCACCCATCAATTCAGCATGAATAACCTCTTCCATATCACCTTTCACATATGATGAATCTCTTGAAGCATATTTCCTCGTATCCATCTTCAATATTCATAGACTTTGCCTCTCTTCTTATCCATTAGTACGTCAATAAAGGCCTCGTTATTCGCCCTCCCACGCTTCTCACGTGTAATATCCTCCGCCTACGAAGACAGATTTTAGTTTTTCTTTTTTTTTTGTTAATTGTGCTGCCACGGAAGAGCTTAGATATAAAACTTCCATTGTTTTCCGTTGGATGTGACGAGGGCACTACTACTGTTCGATTGGGTGAGGGTGGGGTAGTGGGGGCGCAAGGTGCAAACTAACATCGGAAATTTTTTGTTATTTTTGTTATTTTTGTTGTTTTTGTTGTTTTTTGCTGGTGGTGTAATCGATAATGATTCTGTCGCCGATGGAAGCTCTTGTTTAGATATATAAGCTACAACTACCCTATCTCGATATTCTGCTATGCTATGTGGGCAGCAAACGCCTAACTTTAGTTTTCTTGTTGACACAATGTGTATGCAGGCAAAGATATGTATAATAAAACTATCTCGAAAATGGCGGAGAGGGGATTTGGGAGGTTGTTATAGACGGCGATGAATTGGTCTTTTCTTGATGAATCAATAAACAGGGTTGAAGAGTCACTTAATATCTCGTTAGTAGTTTTCCCGGGGAAGTTATCGTCGAGGAATTAATTTCTTTTTTGTGTGTGTGTTGTTTTACTTGCACTTACCTTTTTGTTTTTTTTGTACCCAGACCCTGTGACACAGAATGCGCGTTGGTGTTTTAAGCGTTTTGGGTATGAAAGGCGCACTCTTGTAATACTTTGATATTTATTTTTGTTTTAGAAATTTCGCGGAGAGAAAGGAGAATGGAATTTACCCAGAATTTTCCATTTAGTTCGTTAACTACCACGCAAACTGCACGTGCAAAAAATGGGATTAGTTTTTTTAAGCAATTTACATTTTGATATCAACGATAAGAACAACTAAATAATTGCAGATTTACCCACAGGGACCTAATTCTTGAGGTTTCACGATTCAGGTTACGTCTATAGAAGCTGTGGTGGGTATGTTAAAGCAGTGACCAGAATTTGGGATTCATTCTTCTCAAACTGTGTGATTTTTTTGCGAAGAGGTTTAACTTGCACAGCGGGTTCCAAGCGATCGATATAGGCTTCAAACTGAGGTAAAGCTATCACCTGCGAAATAACTGAGAATTTTTAGTTGGCGAGATCGAGCGCTTTAAAATGGTGATCTCGCTTCATTTTTCTCAAGGTGTACTTCTGGTTTTCCTCCTCAGTTTGAATCATCTCGATTTGCAGTCTCGCTGCTGTCTTCAAATTCATTCTGTAGATCGTCGCTCAAAATCTGCTGTAGCCTGAATACTTCTAATCTGATCTGATCAAAAGTTAATAAAAAGCCGTTCTCGCAGTTTCTCGGCTTATGGTGAAATTCTGGATTCGCTGGAAGTGTAGGACACGCTTGCTTGTAACCAACAACTACAATCAACTACCAGCCTTATTCCGTTTAAATATGGCAGTCTCTGTAGATCTACCAGGCCGTGGTGGGTTCGCTGTAAGACCCACCCTAAAATGCTTGTCTAAAACTATTCATTCAGTTTTCACAAGCAAGGAAGGATCTTCTCCGCGATTTGGAATATAGACAAACGTAGTCTTTCTATAGCACCTCAGAATATAGACTAATATTGCTCCTACGAGTTACCCGAGATTACCATGGAAAGACTTAGTTAAACCGGAAGTCACCTGGTATCTGTAAATTGTATAGGACGAAGAAAACGGTCAATTATCTTAGCGACCAAAAAGGGTACCATTAGCATACTCAGTAGACCGGTACTCGCTCGATTGCGTAGGTCAAGCAACATTGGACGTGTTTAGTACTTAGTTGGGGACCGCTTGGGAAAACAACACTCGCGATTGGAATGGTCGATTACGAATATATTCATATCTGTAATAGAGGCGTACAAATGTACCTCTGGCGGGCGCATTTCTAGATTTAGCCCGAGTAAAAATAATTCAGTTGGTTAATTTTCTTACTAGCACGCACGCGACCGCTGCTAGCGCGCATAGCGAACAAATAGGGACGCCACAAAAGTATGCACGCACCTGCCTTAGTAATGCACGCTCGCGCCACAAGCACGAAAATCTAAAAATTTGTTCGCTAGAGGCATCCACTGGCACGAAAATCTAAAAATTCAGGCATGAAGATTTATAAATACATCCGCATCGGCATAAACCATTCCAACGCGAGTGCTGTTTTACCAAGCAGTACCCCAGCTAAACACTAACCACTTCCAATGCTGCTTGACCTACCCAATCAAAAGAGAACCTTATTATACGCTTTATATTAGCTTGACATGTATGTTGTATGCTGTATGCTGTATGTTGTATGCTGTATGTTGTATGTTGTATGTTTCATATAAACAAATCTTGCAACTTGATTTTGACCCACTTTCATGTAAAGGATCAACTTGAAATTTTGCACATATGTATAGTTCACGTGATGGCGGTTCCAAGATGGCGGCCGAATTTTGCAATTGTGCTCCCCGACCCCCGACTTGGGTATCAAATGAAAGGGTACGACAAGTACAATACAATTAGCTATGTGGCGTCATACAAAATTCAAAATGGCGGCCAACACAAAATGGCGGACTACCTTTTTCTTTACAACCCACTCGTTATGGGTATCAAATGAAAGATATGACAAGTAGAATGCTATTAGCTGTGTGGCGTCATAGCGGATTACTTTTTTCTTTACAACGCGCTCGATATGGGGATCAAATGAAAGGATATGACAAGAAGAATACTATTAGCTGTTTGGCGTGATTCCAAATTCAAAATGGCGGCCAACAAAAAATGGCGTTTTGCCCTTTTCTTTACAACGCCTCGGTATGGGTATCGTACAGTATAGTACAATAATCTGTGTGACGTCATTTTAAATCTGATGTGGCGATCACTACAAAATGATGGAAGACATACACATAATAGACTACAAAGTAGAAAATAAAAAATATAGTTTAAAAAAACTAAAAAATGAGCTTTTATTTTAAAATGAACTAAAAAGTAAAAAATAATTGTGAATGTGAGGTTTTTATTGCTCCAGCAAGAATATGGAAGCTACCTACCTTTCGATATGTAAAAAAGCGTGGGGCGCTAGCGAAAAGTTCCTGTGCTAATAAAATAAGAATATAGGTAAAGATTCCCACGCTGTTTTACATTTCGAAAGGTAGGTAGTTTCCATATACTGTCTAGAGCAATAAAAACTTTACATTCAAAATTATTTTTTACTTTTTAGTTTATTTTAAAATAAAAGCGTATTTTTTAGTTTTTTTAAACTATATTTTTTTACTGAGTATGCTATTGGCACCCTTTATGGTCACCAAGATAGTTGCCCCTTTTCTTCGTCCTCTACAATTTTTTAAAGCAATACAGGCGATTTCGTGCATCCCTGTGGCGGAAGCGTGGATCCCTGTGGGGGGAGTGTGCGTGCTAGTTTTGTTCCTGAGTAAAAATAAAACTCGCCCGCCACAGGGATGCACGCGCCCACCACAGGGATCCACTCTCCCGCGACAGGGATGCACGAAATCGCCTGTATTGCTTTAAAAAATTGTAGAGGACGAAGAACACCCTAGTTGCGGGCTAGTTTTTATTTTTACTTGGGTTGACACTCTGCGTGCGTACCAGAGGCATGCTAGGTACGCCCTAGTAAAAATGTGCCGTGCTAGCTGTGGCGCCGTGCGTGCTAGTGCGTACCTGATGCAGGCAAGCTGCAGGCGAGTTTTATTTTTACTCGGGAGAACCTCACAAAACGTCTGTTGTCGTAGGGAGACGAACAGTAGAGAAACACTCATGGACTTCCAGTGTCAATGCCTGCCTCAAACAACGGCAGTTACGTTCTGGAAGACTTAAAATTTTCAAACTAGAGGTCGCGGCACTGACAAGCTTCTTAAACTTCACAGGACTACCTTCAACAAGATTTCTAAACTGAACCGTCACGGCAGTAGCGGGCAAACCCTTAAAAGTCTACCAAGCCAAGATGTAAAGTTATGATGTCGAGGGTTGCACGGCAGAAGTAGTTCTTGTACTGTCATTTAACGATTTCCTCTGGGAACCGGGCGCCCCCAGTTGTATATTGCGTTATCCTGATATGAAGGCTCTATGAGCTTGGACCGACCCTTTCCTACCATACTCATAAGACTTCTAGGGCTGCATGTATTAGTCCGGAACTGGCTATAGGGCATCCACCAGTTTGGTGAACAGGGTCTTTGCCGATCGGACCTCGTTTATTTTTTTACGGTCTTAAAAAAATACAAAAATTTCGTTGATAAGTAGCAAAGCTGAGAGGTGATTGGAAGAAGAAGAAGTACCAGGAGGTCTGTTGCGCGCTATTTAAGAAGAAGAAAACCATAAAATAATAATGTTTCTCGCCTTTAAATGTGTTTTTCGTTTGAAATTTTCTGAAATGTCCCTGTTGCCTCCTATAAAAGACGTTCAAGTGTATGCCGATACCAAATTTGGACGTAAGCTTTTTGGTGATTCACTCAAGCTAAAATTCATAAAAATATCAATTCCCTTTATAAAACATATTATTTTAGATTTCATACAAGCATTTCAAAGCGAAACAAAATAATCTGTGTTTTTAGTTTCGATAATCTCTTCTATTACAACAAACACACAAAAAAAATCATTAAAAACAATTTCATATCCACCCTTTATCTTTGACACCATACACCCCCCAAAACCCATCATGTTATAGACAACATTTCCGTGATAAAATTCCACATCAAGGTCAACTAATTTAAGCCACCTACTTACGCTTGCACAACTGCACCTACGTCAATATAAATGACGAAGGTTTGCCTTTACGTCATCCGTAAGAATTATTTAAGCGCGTCAAGAATGAAAATTCTCTTCCTTTATACCTACACAAATTCTCGAATGTTGAAAATTCCGTGCGATAATACTCAATCCTCCTCCATGTTGGCAGGTTTAGGATTAAGAATTCAAAGGTAGACCCTGCCCTTAGTGCCAAAAAGCAAAAAAAAAAACAATCAGCCCCCGACGAAGATACTATAGTATGATATCTTGAGAGAGAGCACCGTCAGCACAGATGATGCATCGCCTCCACAAATCTTCGCTAGTAAACATACAGACAGATAAAATGACGCGCCATTCCACTTCTATTTTTATCTTTCTAGATATATAATAAAATCGCGAGTGGCAACCTTCACCCACTCTCAAGTACATCATAAATCAATTTCCCCAACATTGTACACGAGGACCGGAGCACCCAAGCCGCATTCTTCGATGGGTGTTTTTTCTTTTTTTGTTCAGTCTATCCTCGTCTGTAGGAGCCAAGTCAAGCACGTAGCTCTATGGAAGCACCTAATTTGGGAAAACTTCGTAAATATAAAATTGTTAAAAAAAAAAAATGAAGAAAAATACGAGAAAAGTAGGAAAAAAAATGGAGAAGAAAATAGAAAATATTTTCCCGTTGATTAACGAGTTAACACATTTCTTAGCGAAGAAGAGCCCCACTTAAGACTTCACTTAAGTTGATTCGGTAAAGATGGGTAGCCGCGTCTTTGCGTTGGTGCTCCTTCTCCGTCTTCTTCAAGTGATTTCTCAAAGACTTCAATTATCAGTTTGGCGTCTAGATATGCTAAAGATGCTAATTTCCTGTGACGTACATCCTCGGTAGCTCGATCTGCGTCAGCTACAGCGTCAGTATCGCTTACAGACGCCAGCCAGACAATCTCAAGAATTGAAGCTATAAGGGAACCGGCCATAGAGCGGAGCACCCCAAGCATCCCCATCTAGGTCGGGCATTATGCAACTATACAACTCTCTAGAACGCGCTTAATGCCCGAATTTTTGACCGCACAAAAATATAATGGCGCTGCTGATTGCCATATAAAAAAACAATGTGACCAAAAGAATTTCTCAAGTGCTGTTGAACTCTTGAACTCGTCGCATCAGTAGCGCGGCACTGTTGGCGGTGGCTGTGTGGCGCTACAAAATATATACATATATGTAATGTGTGTAGTGCAGCTACAAAATTTTGATTGATTACAAACAAGCCGCCGACGTCATAAGGCGGCATCTACATCCCGCCTTTTGATTAATTAATCACGGCATGAATGATTCGTGATCACGGAGGGACCTTTGATAGCGCCTTGATTGATAATAGACGACGCAGTTGACGCACACACGCAATCAACGCGACGGCGGCGGCACTGGCTTTTCGATGCGACATTTAACACGTTTTTATGCATGAATTACTTCCAATTTCATTCCATTTCATTTTGCTGTGTGTTCGGCACGTAATCTATTTTTAATATTTTGATAAATTCACGGCATCCCCCAAAAAAACAACAAAAAACAAAAAGGGGTGATATTTTTAGGTGGTTGTGTTGTATCGGAATGAAGAAATGAAATTGCAAAAAATAAAAGAAGAAAAAAAAAATAAAAGAAAAAAAAATAAAAGAAAAAAAAATAAAAGAAAAAAAAATAAAAGAAAAATGGAAAAGGACTTGGGGAACAAAGTGGCGAAATTCCCAAGTGACGGCTGCGACGGTTTATGAGCCGTTCTATACCAAATTAGCACACAGCCTTTATTTTTTTATTTTTTTTAATATATCAGTCGTGTGGCAAGAACATTTATTTGTGACGGTATAGTAGAAAATTGTCGGTGGAAAATTGTGCGGGTTATATGGAGGATTGAGAGATTTGCGTGCAGAGCATTAAGAAAGTAATAATCAACCAATGACGTCAGTAGACCCGTATTTTATTCTTGTACAATTGTTTTTTTTTAAAGAAATATCGATTTTTACTTCATTTAGACCAGATATAACGTGATGGACCAAGAGTTGCACTACAGTAGTTTTATTTGATCAGATAAATGTTTACGTTATGTTTACATATGAAAAACCTACAATCTAAGGTAAGATAAACCGCGTGTACCCTCTCCTTTCTAGTAATCGGTATCATATATTTACATTACGCTTCAAATTGGTCGCCATTTATACCATTTATACAAATTGAAGTTTACGATACGTTTACAATAAAAAATAAAAATTTACTTTATGTTTACACCTGCAAGTCTTAGAGTCTAGTGTAAGCTAAACCATATTCACCCTTTCCTTCCTGGTAACTTGTCCAAATTATACCATTCGATTCAAATTTGTCGCCATTTATACCAGTTTTCAGTAGTTTACATTGGGTTTACAATAAAAAATAAAAGTTTACATTCAGCTTACACATGAAAAACCAATAGTCTACAAGTCTAAGGTATACACCTTCCTTTTTAGGAACCCGTGTCCAAATTTTATCGTCCGATACAAATTGGTCGCCATTTATACCAGTTTTTTGAAGTTTATGAGATCTCAACAGTGCAAACGATGTGCAAACGAAATTTTTAGCTCTTCGTTTTTTGGTTCATCACGGTCGAGCCTAAGTATGTAAAATTGTCAACTACTTTTAAGTTATGCTCATCTATCGTCAACCTTCATTCTTATCTATGGTCTATTTACTCGTAATCAGTGTCATATTGGAAGAAGATTGGTCTAGGCTTTATTATTTTGGTAGAGTTGGAAAAAAACGATTTGATGACACATAGAGTGACGGAATTAGAATTTTTATTGCAAAAACAAAGAACCACACCTGATTACTTCCGTAAATTAGTCTAAAAAAAAACAAAAAACATTACGTGCATGTGCAATAAACTTTCTTGAATTTTACCGTCTTTCGTTATCAGACTAATCACTTTTTAGCTAGAGCTAAAGCATGAATCGATACTCCAATAAAACCCACAATTTTTTTTATTACTTCTGTCTCTAAATTACATGATTATAAGCTACAACACGAAAAAAATACCAAGATACGACACGACGAAAGAAAGCGTCTATTTCCTTTTCAATTTCATGACACAACGTATGCAATTTCGAAAGTGTTTCACGCCATAACGTTATCAACTGTCGCCGTAATAACAACGTCAATGAGAAATCAATATTAAATTATAGAAAATATCAGTCGCGAAGAGTTTCAAGATATCATGACTAAAAAAAAAAAATTTGGCAGTGAATTTTATATACATGTTTTTTTTTGTGTTAGTTAATAACAATAAATTATAATATTAAAAAAAAGCACACTCAAAAAATATGATTTTTCAATGATTTTTTTAATCTTTTTGCGGGTGTTATAAAAATAATCGCAATCTCACGACTACAAGTGTGTTTTTTCCTATATTTGCATACGTTTTTATCAAGATTTAGAATTTTTGTTATTTGTGGGGCCTGCAAAGAAATTCCTGGTCATGTTCTAAATCCGTGAACTTTTTGTTTTTTTTTGTTTTTTTTTTGGTTATAAACAAGTAAAAAAGTATAGAGGTCAAATTCTTATGTATATATTCGAATAGTAAAGACCTATATGCAAGACTGGACTTTGTTTACTTTCCTTTCACACATACTGATTTATTTATAGATTTTTAGTAACCAAAAAAAAAAAAATATGGTATAATCTTCGATAGTCGCTCTTGTGTTTATCCTTCGTTTTCGAGTTGAAGAGCATTCATTGCATTTGAAAAATTTTGAATGTCAGAGTCTCTCGAAAATATTATAAACAAACACATTCATCGCTCACATTTACACACCCTATGAATAAAAAAAATTTTGGTTATTTTTATATATTTTTTTTTAATTAATTTTTTTTATTCAAATTTTTTTTTATTTTAAAAAATTGTGACTGATGAACTTTTGCACCGTATTTTTTTTTCTGCTGCTTCAAGCATCTATAAAACGAAGTGATAAGAATGAATACCATAGCTTCTTTAATTGTTGCACGCTCACAGCATGCGCCTTGAGCCGGATAAAGTGCGACATGTGACTCATATGTACAAAGCAAATTCTCATATGTGAGGGGTCTGGTTTTTCACTGTGTAGAAGAAGAAGGAAACGGATAACACTCTTTTTTTTGGGGCTTAAAATTTACCCTTTTTGACTTTGTTTTGTAATTCACGTAAAAAAAAACCTCTCACAACCAGTGTACTTACCATACCCCTCCGCCTCATACCATTCATGCCATTCCTAAAAACACATACTCTCTGTGTCTTTTTAAGCTTTTCGCGCTATTAAAGCTTCAAAATTTCATCCCTCATCCCCTTCAACCACTTCTATATACACAATACAAGCGCATAAACCATGCAAATGTATTTTATTTAGAAGAAGAAGTAGAAGAAAAAACAAATTTTCATATTTTTTTCTTCTTCTTAAAATCACGTTAGTATTAGTTTTATTTGAAATACTCTGGCAAAATGTGAGTGTATGTATGTATGTAAAAGGTAAAGGGATGAAGAAAAAATGAGCAAAAGAAACATTGGGGATGGATTTGACGATGTTTTAATAAATTTCCTCATATGCGCAAAATGTTCTCTGCAATTTTCCTTACGTTTTCATACAATACAAAAAAAAAATTATAAAAGATTGACGTTGTTATGACGTCAGTCTGTGTCGACCAACAAGAATTAAGTTAGCAGGGATGGTTGATGGGGTGTGTAGATGATGGTAGATTACAATATATTAAAACAAAATATCATGACCCCCGCCGCCATCACTTTATAAGTAGAATGTTTTGTGAGATAATTAGATGGGAAAAGATTGGTCCAACAAAAAAAAATTTATTTGTTGTTTTTACACTACTTCATTTATCTGTGACCATCCCCTTTTGTTTGAAGGGTAGAAAAAGAGAGATTTTAATTATGACTATACCTAATAATTGAGAGACAATGAATACATACAAATGTAAAAGGGTTGTTTTATTATTACTCTTTGAATTTGTATTATTTACAATTGTAAATGTTGACTGCCTAAGAAAGGGTTGTAAAACTACAATGAATTGCCATAAGATTGGGTAGTTAACCGCCTGATAATAACTTTCTCTCTTTATCCACAAATTGCTATGTTTTTTTGTATTTTTTGTTTTAATTGCAAATTTTAAATAAATTTGTTCAATTATGATTCAATGTTTATAGTCTATCATTTTAGTAGAAGACATATATTTCTCTCCAAAAAGTTTTTATCTGCGAAAAATTAGGATCAGCTACATATAAAGAGTCTTTCAACAAGAGGTGCCATTTTGAATTTCGCACCATTTTTGAACTGTCAAAAAACAACTGTCATTACGATGACATTTGACAAGTAAAAACTAGGAGATTTTCAGATATTGATTTTACACACACTCGCAAAACGGATTGAAATAGTGAAAATTCACTACGAAAATGCTAAAAATATCGCGGAAACGGTTGGTGAAGATTCGGTACTACTTGTGGTTATCATTAGGCGCCTTCTTGCACAGGTATAGTAAATTAAACAAATGAATTCGAACGCTTTGAAAAAGTTAGTGACGCGAAAACTCCAACTTGGGATCATACGGTCAGATCAGCTGAAAATATCCTAGCTGAAAGTGTGGCTGAAAACTGAGGTTTGTCCATTTCGACTTTCAGCACAAGGGCCTAGAGTGGAAGTGCTAAGTTGAGTCTAGGCCGCTATGATGAAATTCGTAATTCGACTGAAACGTCCTTTTCTTTAGCTCAAACGACTTGTGACGATACACGACATCGACTTTCAGCACAGTAGTCCTAGTGATAACATTAAGTCCTGGGGACACCGTCAGAGATGGAGATGGATGCGTTTTTAAAGATTTTTTCCCGCTAGGTCCAAATAGGTTCCAGATAAACAAATCCAGGTAATAGATTTTGAATTGATTTCAGGTAATCCATCTCGAATTAATTACAGCTTCCCGCCTGTGACATGTTAATGCAAAAAGGATCGACTCTTTCTTCGTCTGTTAATCTAACATCATTTTTTGAAATATTTTCTTTGAAGTTCAATGCACCATTTCTTGAGCCTTGCGGTCCCTTCGCAGAAATGAATTTGACTCAACCGTGCGTCCAACTAAGAGAGCTTTGTTCAACATCCACGTTTTTATGCTGATCAACCTCTTTGATCTTGTACCGATCGAGCTTCTTCATCTAAATTAACTTATAAGGTTCCAGAAAAACTTAGGTCAACACGTTGACCGCGAAACGAAAAAGTTGTTCAGCAAGATCGTATGTTAAGCTGGTTTTCTTTCGTTCAGGCTATAGTGCTGTTTTCTTCCTGAATCTTCTCGATCTGTCGTCTCATGATACTGATCTTCAAAATCTTTTTTCAGTTCCTCAATCAAAATCTGATATAGATTCCAAACTTTTAATCTTCTCGTCTCCATGCCAATCAAAAGCTCAAAAGGCCGTTCTCCGAGTTGATCGGGTCATGGTGAAATTCAACGATATGCTTGTACCAATTCTAAAGTGGAATCGATCGTGATGTATTAGAATCGATTCTGAATGTGATTCTTCTTCTGTCTGAGTTAATATAATCACTGTAAACCACTAATAAGATGTGGCACACGTTTACCACAGCTTAGACTGTAGGGATTCCATATAATATGAACTTTTGTCTGATGATATAAAACAATTGTGTCGACAGTAAATAATAAAACACATCAATATATTCATTCGCCAAATATATCTTCTTACACACAAAAATATACGTTCTTCGATCAACATAGTTCTAATATTTGTAAGTACCCATACAGACAACCAGGACCGTCTGAAGTCAATTACAGGCTTTAAGAACGAAACAAAAACTCCTTGTAGGGATCAGTTATTTACAATTGGAAGAAGGAGCTGTATTCGCAATATTGGATCAACCTACAAACACTCTGTTAGATGAAAAGTTTCATTTCAATCGATAACTTTAGACCGGTTCTACACGCTCAACTTTTCATTCAACTTTAACACTTTTTGGTTTTTGCTTCGCATGCAACTTGCGAAACGGATAGATAATCTTACCCTTTCACAATTGTAAGCGAGCGAAAGAGAAAAAAGTGTTGAAGTTGAACGAAAAGTTGAACGTGTAAAACCGGTCTTAAAACAAAACGTTTCGGTCATTGAAGAGAACAGAACTCAAATTCATTCCGAAACTCTTAACTTTTCGTGTACCAAAATGCCTTGAAGTCAAATAAGTGTGTAAAACTTAATATTTTTCGACATTTTTTTATTTTTAGGAATATCTTACTAATGGATTTTTTTCGTGACACAAGATAAAACCTTACTAAACATATAAAAACTTCTCCAAGGATGCCGCCGCCACCACCAACAAGTTCTGAAATCGATGTCTGGAAAATAGATTTCTTCTTCGCAACCTTCCTTCTATAATAGAAAATCGCTGTTTTCCAAGTTGAACTTGATGACAACAACATCAACATCTCAAAAGTCTACGAATCTGAATTATTGGTGAAATGTGAAATTTTCCTTTTTTGCAAGAAGCACTCTTGTAATTTTTTTTTATTTTGGATGGCAGTGGGTGGAGTTTTTTGTACTGAAATGTTATCTCTGTTATTCAAAGCAAAATTCGTAATTCTATTTTTTGTTCATTCTATGGAATCATAAATCGATCATATATCAAATTAAAGATGACATTCAGAGATTTTATACTTAAGGAAAAAATATTTATATGTAAATAATATATTTTGATTTGAAATTGACATTGATAAAAAAAAGAAGAAAGAAGTTTTTGGAATTGTAATAATAAAACTGAGAAATATATTTTATTCATTGCCAGAAAAGAGAGAGTCTCCGAGTGGGAAGAATTTTAATTCGAAACTTTCTCAAAAAATGTCTGTCATCGAACTTTTTATTAAAAAATTATTTTCTATTTATATATTTTTAATTTTTCTGATGTAATGCTGAACAACTGTTATTTCATTTGTTAGTTAGAAACGCGAAACACTAAAATATTTAAGCGGTCCTTTGTAGATTAGAGCGTTAAGGTACTACTGAACATTAGAAAGGCGTTTTTGAGTGACTTTTAAAAAAACAAGATTAACTTCCCAGTATTCGTTCAAACAAAAAAACGACTCGAACGATTTTTATGAAAATCTTTTCAGATCATACTTCCTTTAACACGCTTTGAACGGCATCTTAACGAAGTCGGTATCTTTTTTGGTTCGCGCGAAATCGTGCTGGTACAAAAATCACTTACGTCGTTCAAACAAAAAAAACGGTTTGACCGATTTTTATGAAAATCTTTTCAGATCATATGTCCTTTAACATGCTTCGAACGGCACCTTAACGAAGTCGAAATCTTTTTTGGTTCGCGCGAAATCGTGCTGGTACAAAAATCACTTAAGTCGTTCAAACAAAAAAACGACTCGACCGATTTTTATGAAAATCTTTTCAATTCATATGTCATTTAATACGCTTCGAACGGCACCTTAACGAATTCGATATCTTTTTTGGTTCGCGCGAAATCGTGCTGGTACAAAAATCACTTAAGTCGTTCAAACAAAAAAACGGCTCGACCAATTTTTATGAAAATATTTTCAGATCATATTTCTTTGAACACGCTTCGAACGGCACCTGAACGAAGTCGATATCTTTTTCGGTTCGCGCGAAATCGTGCAGGAAAATATGACCACATACGTACGCACACACACACACATATTTCTTCTCAAATTTTTGCTTAAAATGCTATTGGGACCTTGAAACGTGTAAATACATTGAAAATTTCGAATCCGATTTTCGGACCGATTACAATAACTTCCTACTGAAAAGTTAAAAATTTCTCAGCTCCTTTATGATATCATTATACAATTATTTTAAAAGATTATTTAATATTTATAGAGAAAAAAGAATATTTTTTTCAGATTTTCATAAAGAGTAGGTGGCGCCAAAGTAGAGTTCTCGTTGCTCTGCGGCCGACAGTTAATCTCCGGATTGGATAAGCCGATATTGAAAAATCTTGCTGCGTTTTGTTAATTGACATATTTTTTACGTGAATGTACCTCAAGTTGCCAAAAAAAAATTATAAACAAATTTTTAGCAAGGTTAAAACGGTCAAAAACATGGTCAATTTTTGTAATTTTTTTCTTTCCTTTCCCATTTTTTTGTTTTTATCGATTTTTCGTTAATTGAGGTAACTTCTCCTGTGTAAGACCTTCCTTTTTAAGAATCTTTTTGGTTTATTTGTTTTAGACCAGCCAATCCGGAGATTAACTCTCGGCCGCAGAACAACAATTTTTTCGAAGGCTCTACTTTGGCGCCACCTATAATTTACACTCTTTAACAAAATTTGAAAAACTATATTGTTTTTTACTCTCTAAATATTAAATAATCTTTTTAAAAAACTTTATAATGATATCTAATAAAAGAGCTGAGATTTTTTTTTAAAAAAGCCACTCAAAAACGCCTTTCTAATGTTCAGTAGTACCTTAAGGGGATCTGACTACCATCACAGAGGTTGGGGTTCGATTGATTGCAGTAACATAGACTTTCGGTTTTTCTAACCTACATATCAATTATGGCAGGTTTCGGTGTTCCACAAGGTAGTCGTCTAGGCCCACTTTTATTCAATATTTTCATTTCCAACTTATAATTTGATAAGGTTGTCATAAGGTACCCCCTGAAATATATCTTTTGTGTTTTTTTTTTATGTGTATCCAAACACCAGACGTAGTCTAGTAATCAGCCTAAAGATAGATTTTAGATCAGTGCTCCACACTTCTTTATACGTTAATTTCGCTTTTTTTTGTGTGGGCGAAGTCTGCGTCTCTCAAGTGCAACACAATTGTTGAGAGGATATTCTGAGGTTTCTGTTTCCACCTGATAGTATCTGCATATGTCGGGATAAATTTTACTCATTTTTTTCAGGTAATATCTGACAAGAAAATTTCTTGTGAGAAGGTCTGTTAAGAGTCTGAGTTCGGGTTTTGTAAGCTCGAGAAGTTTCTTAGCAATCGATCTCTTCGATGCATCGTATTACAAGCTTTGATTTCACTGTACATGGGCTAATGCAGTTTAAATGGCTGCTTGACATTATATAGACAGTTGTGCTGTTTATCTTTCGCCTCAGACACTCACGGACACAAGTCTCTAAGGCGTATACCTCTGTTTGGGAAACTGAAGGGAGCTTGCCTAAACCTACTGATAATGGGCATCTGGGTCAATAAACTCCAGCTTCGGTTGTTTCTCCTTCAATTTTCCTTTTCGACTAGAATTTTCTGCTTGATATTAGGTTCTACGTTACAATCGCCCCGGCACACAGTGGTTCCAAATGCCGAAAAGGTGGCCAAAAGTCCCTAAAATCGATCTTTGATTTGGGGACTTTTTTGGTCTAGTTATGTAGGTTGGTACCTAAGGTATTAGAAACAGCGTTTTATAACGGTAACTTGCATGGGGGATCTCGGCGCGGTACATAGTGAAACCGGTTTTTTATGTTAACAGTGACCTGGGATCGTTTGAAATGGCTTCTGCTAACGAAAGTAAGTACTTTTAAACGATATTTCATATTGACAATCAATTTTCTTAATTATTTTGGTAATGTACCATTCAAAACAAGTTTTTTATAATTTCCCGCAGTAAACGTCAATGTTTAAAATTACATTACTCAAAAGTCCCACGACATCCCACTCTCTAACAAGTTTTGTCGCATTCTTGAGATCTTTCTCTATAATTTGGAAGTTTCAAAAGTTGCCCCAGTTTGCCCCGATTTGTTTAATTTAAATAGAATTTCATAAAATTCCGGCTTATTTATAAGGATTTTGTCCGCCATATTGGGTCCGCCATTTTGTTTTTTAAATTTTGAGTAGCAATTCGTAATCAGCAGACTCCAAATACTCTTCATACCAAATTTCATAAAAATCGGACCACTTTATAAAAATTTTGTCCGCCATATTGGATCCGCCATTTCGTTTTTTTTATTTCGAAGAAGATTCGTAATCAGCGACCTCAAAATACTATTTGTACCTAATTTCATACAATTTAAATAACGTCTACATATTTTGACCATCTTTTCGGGATTTGGAACCACTGTGCGGCAGTACAAAAAAGTTTGAACTCTAATCTCTAGTTTTCCAGACAGTCGAAGATTGACCTTTTAGCCCAAAATATTATTCCAGCACGTCCACGCTACTAAATTATATTTCATTACACATCTGCTACTTATAAATATGAAATACTAACTAACAAACAACTAACTAAAAACCAAAAACAAAAAAAAACGTCGACCACACTTAAAAGTTGTGAAACGATAATTTCGCGCACCCGTCGCAAGGCGCCAGAATCTTTTAAAATATTTCCCCATAGAAAATGAGAAAATTTTCATTAAAACAGTTTTAATTAAAATAAAATCTAATAACGCCATTCCCTGTAGCATCGTTCACTTCGTAAAACATTTTCTGCAATTAATAATCATCCATTCCACACAGCTTTGACCTCCCATATTTTTATCCTTCGTCCTTTCCATGCTTACTCTTGCAAAATACGCCCTCTAGACATAGCATAGATAACACAAAAAAAAACATCCTTGTGCACCTATCAATGTACCTGTGATAGAAAAAAAAATATCTCAATCTCCATACTCTTTAAAATTGTCAAATGTATCTAGGTACTCCACAAAATAGTACCCTACTTCTTCCAAATCCACATCCCCCCCAAAAAACCCACCCCTTTAAGATTGTATTTTCTATGCTTTTTTTTATGATACCCACAGAGATTGTGAGGAAAGGAAATTTTTTTTTGCTGAGTGGAATTCACTACCAAACTTCACGACTTCAATCGATAGGAGGAGCCCTAGCTTGATGCTTTCTAGCGCTTGATATCCTTGTATGTATATATTGTGGATGCCACTTTCTTCCTTCTCGGCTCCAAGAAATTGTGGTTCCCAAGGGGAATATGCCGGAATATGTTATTTTGATACATTTTCAAACATGGTTAGAGAAAAGAAAATATATTTCTTGGAAGAGGAATGCTTTATGTATTCAAAAAGGGTTTCTTGTTTGTTTTATTTTTTTTATAGGCAGTTTAATATTAAATTTTAGCTACTTTAAATTAAAAGTTGAGACCCATGAAATTGCGTATTTCTTTTTCAATTATTGAAATCGGAATTTTCAATATTTTTGTGTGGAAATATCTATAACATATCATCATAGAAGATCATGGACGTGTATATGGGTTATAAAAATACTTCTACTATTCTCTAGTCCGCCCTATCCTGATATTCGTATGTCCTCTCTAGGATGCCCCATGAACACCCTTGATGTGCTCTTGCATCTGCTCCCTCCCGACCTTCACATCAAACACATGGCCACGTGTAGTGCTCTTAGACTGGTTGAATCAGGATCCTAGAGCTCAAAACCCTACATTTTGAATCTGCTCCCCGACGCACAGTGGGGCAAATAACACATTTTTTGGACAAACGACAATTCGCAAGCCTGGAGTTAATGAAACTTAAAAAAAAATTTTTAAACTATTCGTTATAAAATTGCCTTTAATTCTATCGAGCCCGAATTTTGAAATTTCAAAATTAAAGATGGCTAATCCAATATGGCGGACATAAATTTTGTAAGTAAATTAAAATTTTATCAAAAGATTCTTTAAAATTATTGAAATTAATTATTATTAATTAATTTTTGGGTTCCAAAAAAACACCCAAGTAACAATTTTTTATAATTTTCAAGAATCTTCTGCTAAAATTTTAATTTACTTACAAAATTTATGTCCGCCATATTGGATTAGCCATCTTTAATTTTGAAATTTCAAAATTCGGGCTCGATAGAATTAAAGGCAATTTTATAACGAATAGTTTAAAAAAAAAATTTTAAGTTTCATAACTCCAGGCTTGGGAATTGTCGTTTGTCCAAAAAATGTGCTATTTGCCGCAGTGTGCGACGGTGGCACAACCACAGACTACCTTCTTTCTAGATTAACCTTCAGTAAAGACTTCGTTTTCAAAACACCCTCAAGATAAAAAAGAAGAACAACGGAGCCGTTCTAAAAAAAATTTGATCTACGAAGATATTCACTGACAGGTCCAGAAACATCAGAAGGTGTCGGGATAGAGGCTTATCTCTTTCCATGTCCTTGCACCTTCCGACTCGCAATTTGAAACAAAACAAAAATCCCTCTGATATCTAAAATTTATGACGAGGAAATTTTGTAGAGGCACACCCGCGAAGCTCAGAAAAACTTTTCAACAATCCACAACAGGCATCAGCGAAGGTTGTATACTTTCACCACTGCTTTTTATTGTTACATTCTGTATTCTGGAAGTAATTCGTTATCACATATCTATCAAAAAATGACAGTTTAATAAATATAATATAGACTTGAAGAATCGCTTTTCTATAAATTTAGGCAGTGCCCCACCTAAATACAAACCATGCCCAAGGCTGCTTGACTTTGATCATCATCGAACAAAAACCGGTCTATTCAGTATAATAATGGTTCTTTTGTTAATTACAAGCTTTATATTAACTTCGTTTTCTGTGTGGGACAAATCTTGCGATCGATTTTTCGACTATTTCCCGATATCCGGTGATGCTCAAATTTGGCACAAACCTTTGGTTCTGAAGACAATACAATATAGTATATTCAATTTTATGGTACATCTAATATGGCGGCCACAAATGGCGAATTACCGCTTCCTTTACAACCCCCCCCCAAACATGGATATCAAATGAAAGAGTATGACGAGTAGAATACAGCAAGCTATGTGACGTCATTTTAAATCCAATATGGCGGCTAACTCAAAGTGGCGGATTACATTTTTCTTTACAACCGCCGACATGGGTATCAAATGAAAGAGTATGACGAGTAGAATACAGTAAGGTATGTGACGTCATCTTAAATCCAATATGGCGGCCACCACAAAAAGCGGATTACCTTTTTCTTTCCAATCCCCCGACATTGGTATCAAATGAAAGAGTATGACAGTAAGGTATATGACGTCATTTTAAATCCAATATGGCGGCCACCAAACAACCCCTCGATGTGGGTATCTAATGAAGGGTTATGATAAGTAGAATACAATTAGCTGTGTTAGTAAGATATGTGACGGCATCTTAAATCCAATAAGGCGGCCACCACAAAATGACGCATGAGACTAAAAAGTAGAAAATAAAAAAAAAATAAAAAATTTTCTTTTAAAACAACCTTTTATTAGATAAACTAATTAAGTTTTTAAATATGCGTTAATAAGATGAACTAAAAAGTATAAAATAATTTTTTTTAATCCACCTGCAAGTAAAAGCTTTTGTTTTCAAGAACTTTTCCACCGGTCGGGGGCGCTTTTTATCTTATACGTCTAAATCAGTACTTTTGTAGCATTAAAACCATTCACGACACGTTCTTTTACTAATAGAAGCCTCACTATAAGTTTCTACAATCATTTGACTCGCCTCAGAAGCAGTTTTTTTAGCAATTTAAAGCAAAAAGCAAAACTTCCCGCAAATGACACTTATTTGTCTCAAAGTTTGACATTTCCACGCGCAAAAAAAAATTGTATGGCGCCGATAAAGAATCACAAATGTACTTATAAGGAGTTGTTGACAGATGCCAAGCTTATCGTTTGACGTTTCTAATCTGACATTTTTGTCCATAATTTTACTGCTAGCGCCATCTATTGGAAAACTTTGATTTTCCATTTGTACTCCTAATTACTATAAAAATTAAGTTGAACAACGCTCTCACATGAATTTAGTTGAACTGAAAATAATACAGAAAAATTGAAGCAAAAGAACTTTACATTGGGCAGACACGTGCCTGATCTTACAAATTTTATCAAAAATCAATTTAGAGGATATAAATGAAACTTAAGCAGGATATCCACTCTTTCATGAAATAAAAATCCTTGACCTCTACTAAAATGTAGCAAAAAATATAGAGAGATTTGATATCCGTCTTTTTTGAAACATGCACCAGTAAATAAATATAGTAAGTTATGAACTTTTTTGCTAATTTAAAAAAATAATAAACATTTTTTGAAATTAACAACAGGATTTGAATATTTCAAATTTAAACTTGTTTCAAAATCGTGTACAAATAAATAAATAAAAATATGTAAAAACACCATCAACTGAAATTATAACCGGTTTGACAGACTTTTTAGCGCCTTACTTTTTTTAAACTAGCTTAAATATTTTTTTTTGTATGTATTAGTTGGGTACATCCTCGCGTGGTGCATAAATCATATTATAAACAAAAACATGGTGTGAATGACATTCAGGTTTTTTTTGTGTATTATTTTTTTTTTAATTTATAATTAATTTTTACCTCATTCTTTGTAATCCTATGTCGTGCTAGCTTAACAACAGCGAAATTTCCTTTTCCAATAGTGCGTTCAATGTCATAGAAACCGACCCGGACAGGTCCTTTGCTCTTGGCACTACTACTGGTCGGGGCGACTGTTATGCAGCCATTTGCTGTTGTCCTTGATGTACCAATTATGCTGCTGCTGGCCATTGCAACTGAATTAGCACCTAATAAAGTACTGCCGTTCACTGTTACACAGCTAGGATGCGATAGCATAGATGATGGGGCCGGATGCAAGGATACTGGTGGTGTTGATGAATTCGTTACTGTACTTGATATGCCATTGCATAGTGGCATTGCGCTACCCATAACACTGGGTGGTCCCGGTACACCCGTTGTGATAGTATCGCGTTCACTCATTTTGATTTATTTTTAATTATTTTTTTTTTATTCTAAAATTTTGTTTATTTTTTTTTTATTATATTTTTAAATTTACAAAAAAAATTTCTTCTTCTAATTTGATGAAAGCGAAACACTTTTTTTATATTTATTTTTTTTTTAAATATTAATTGAATTATTTCTTTGTAATAACACAATACCGGTATTTTTTTTTAAACTTAATATTTATTTTATTTTATATTATTTTGTAATCACACTATATCCACTATCACATTAAGAAATTTTTGATATCTTTCATAATTTTTGAAATTATATTAAAATTGTATGATTTTGCACACCAGTGAGCATTTCTCGATCGATGATAATTCATGTTTGACAATCTGAAAAAGAATTAGAGAAATTTTTTTTATTTATTTTATTAATTTTTATTACTTTTTACAAAATGAAAACAAAATAAATATTATTTTTCGCCATCACGTGATTTTATCTGAATCAAATAAAACCAGTTTTATTAGTTTTGTTTGTCGACATAAAAAAATGGGTTTTATCATCGAAAAAAAACGTGTGCAATAAAAATTACGGTTTTTTTAATATTTTTAATATTTTTATATTTTTTAAAAAAACACGAATTTAAATGAAATTGGAAAAATAATCAATAAATGTATAAATACAAAGAATAAGAGTGATTTGTTAGTAATATTTAATGTAATCAAAAAAAACCTTGACTATACAACAAACTAGTAAAGTTCGATCAATGTTTTTTTTATTTTTTTTATTTAGTTTTTTTTTTAAAAAAAGTAAAGTGATAAGGAACTCAAAATTACCCACGCGCTTTGAAAAACCATCAAAGAATTCCTCGAAATAGACTTATATAATGAAACAGAAGGATTTTGAATATAGTAAAATACTGATCGGATGTTCTCAGCCCAAAACTATCACTAAATCTAGTCATAAAAAATAACGATGTGATACCGAATCTTAATTCATTCAAATTCATCTGATTCATAAACAAACAGAATAAATTTTATATTCGAATTTTTTAGTTAGTATTGTTATGTTTACGATTTCTGTTCCTGAATTTCTGATAGAAGAAAAATTAATATTCATATATATTGTAGGTGTATCGAAAGGTATTTGGAATAGTAAAATAAGCATATTATATTTTATTTCTCTACAGGTTAATTATGTATATAGAGGGACTTTTGTATCCGGTATGAGTAGATCGGTAGAGTTCCTTTATGATAAGTATTACCGTTCGATGTAAACCACATGAGAATATCTTGTTTAGTATGTTATATAGACAGACTCCAACTTATTTTGTTATGCTATGAGGACAAGAGCGCATCTGGATCATAGTAAAATGGATCGAGTGAAAATTTCGCTTTAAAACACACCACGATACACAGAAAAGAATTTCATGGTTCATAACAGAGTTCATTTATAAGTATAGCAATTCGACTGTGGAACAATCTCCCATATACTGCTTTTCTATACTCGTAAAATATCCAAGAGTTCAACAGCAAAGTTCATCGCCAGTTGCTCCAAGGCACAAACCGCCCCCCCCTAGACCTTCCCCTGACCAATTCTCTTCTATCCTTCAAACTAAGCTACTCAGACTCAGACATTGCACCATGACCAGAACGACATGATTTTGAAATTTAGTTTTATTACCCTTTTCATTACCATTTTTATTACCTTTACGTACTTTTTAAGTGGTTTACTACAAACACCAATATCTTAACATGCCTTTTAGGTGTATGTTTATTATATTTTGTTTTATTACCCTTTTTATTACATTTTTATTACCTTTATATTACCGTTATCTGAATTCGTACCCTCATCACAATATATTCTTTGGCTTTTACCCCCTCCCCCGTCAGTCATAAGTCACAAAAGCTATGGAAATTCGCGTTTACCTCTTATGAACTTCATATTTTGGGTTCTATGTCGTCAATGTTGAACAGAACTTTACGTCTACTTTACTTCTACTTCGCTTCTAGGTGTTACTTTTCATTTAGTATAGGCCGTCAATTTGAGACGACTCCCAAAACACACTTGTGATTGCAATTGTGCCTTTTTTTTAGAATACAGGGGTCTTAACTAACCCTCGATTTAAGCTGTTTACTAGACCCCGCGACACTTTCTTAAATTTTTTTAGCGAGGCAGTGTCGCGCGGTCTATTAAGCTTGTAGGCTTGAATTAGAACAGCACCAGTTATATTCTTAAAAAACAGTCACAAGTCACAACGTAATCACAACTGTGTGGTGGTATGTCTCAACGTGACCAACGACATGTTAGACTGTGGTACTATAAACCGGGGTGACAGTTCTTGAGCACATGAGAATATAGCTTCACTCCAATCAATAGGGACTTTTAATATGTGATTTGTAATAGTGTTCTAGAAGCCTATACGAATTTTTATATGTATGGGAATTTTAGTTTTTAAGTTTTAAAAGGTATTCTTCTTTTTTGTTTTTTTATTTGGACTCGAACAGGGAAAATTTAAGCTACTTGTTGAAAATTTATGTATGTGTGTGGGGGGCTGGGGGAAGGGGGGGTGTAATGTAAGAAGTACAAAAGAGAACTATAGGAAACCAAAAGTACAAAAAAAACTAAAGAAGTAAAAAAAACTAAAGCTATACAAAAACAAATAAAGAAGTGCGAAAGAAAAGAAAAATATTTGGAAGCAAATAAGAACTAAAGAAGTACAAAAGAACCAGAGGAAACCAAAAGTACTAAAAAAGTACAAAAGAACTTAAGAACTTCAAAAAAAACTAAAGAAGTACGAAAGAACTAAAAAATATAGAGAAGCAAAAAGAACTAAAGAAGTACAAAAGAACTAGAGGAAACCAAAACTACTAAAAAAGTACAAAAGAACTTAAGAACTACAAAAAAGAACTAAAGAAGTACGAAAGAACTAAAAAATATAGAGAAGCAAAAAGAACTAAAGAAGTACAAAAGAGCTAGAGGAAACCAAAAGTATTAAAAAAGTACAAAAGAACTTAAGAACTACAAAAAAAACTAAAGAAGTTCGAAAGAACTAAAAAATATAGAGAAGCAAAAAGAACTAAAGAAGTACAAAAGAGCTAGAGGAAGCCAAAAGTACTAAAAAAGTACAAAAGAACTTAAGAACTACAAAAAAAAACTAAAGAACTTCGAAAGAACTAAAAAATATAGAGAAGCAAAAATAACTAAAGAAGTACAAAAGAGCTAGAGGAAACCAAAAGTATTAAAAAAGTACAAAAGAACTTAAGAACTACAAAAAAAACTAAAGAAGTTCGAAAGAACTAAAAAATATAGAGAAGCAAAAAGAACTAAAGAAGTACAAAAGAGCTAGAGGAAACCAAAAGTATTAAAAAAGTACAAAAGAACTTAAGAACTACAAAAAAAACTAAAGAAGTTCGAAAGAACTAAAAAATATAGAGAAGCAAAAAGAACTAAAGAAGTACAAAAGAGCTAGAGGAAACCAAAAGTATTAAAAAAGTACAAAAGAACTTAAGAACTACAAAAAAAACTAAAGAAGTTCGAAAGAACTAAAAAATATAGAGAAGCAAAAAGAACTAAAGAAGTACAAAAGAGCTAGAGGAAACCAAAAGTACTAAAAAAGTACAAAAGAACTTAAGAACTACAAAAAAAAACTAAAGTACGAAAGAACTAAAAAATATAGAGAACAAAAAGAACTAAAGAAGTACAAAAGAACTAGAGGAAACCAAAAGTACTACAAAAGATGCAATTGTTACAAAAACCGATACAAAATCGAAACATTCTGTCTTTATAAAAAGAGTTAAGTAACATTATTGATGTCAGACCAAAAACAACAAAATTTTCTTATACTTCCTCAAAAACCATATTCTCACGTAAATTTCATAAAGTTTTTTTCTTAATATGTTAATTATTATACTACCTTTAGAAACAAGGTTATAACGTCAAACGGCAATTCACTTATATACTACAGCCACAACTAAGTTTTTCCATCATACCATACTAAGAAAAGCAAACATACAGCCAGCACCAATTTTATTTTTAATTAGCAACAAATTTCATTCAGTATTTATGCCGCTGTATGCAAATATTTTCCACGTTATAACAAAAAAAAAAGAAATATTTTTTTTCCTGTTGAGGCTGCTACTCTAATTTACATTTACTCTTCGCAGAATCGCACCTGGTGCTCGAAAAGAATTTGTGGAAAGATCAAAGTGAGGTAGAAGAAAAAAAAAATCGAATAATGATTTGCGAAAAATTTAAGAAATTTAGAAAGAAAACAAAAAGTTATTTGTGAAATGAAGAATCAAGTGTTTTCTCCCTAACGCCTCAAGTGTTGTATGGGGTAAATTATGGACGGTGAGAATGGGGAAACACCTGGGAACACCTGTTTCAAGATGCAAGATGTTCTTTGTTACTTAATCGCAATTTAAGTCGATACTTACATCATCTTTACAGCAGCAGTTAAGCGGTGGGATTTATTAATGTGGAATATTTTTTTTTTATTATCTGTTAAGATATTAGATTCCATAACTTCACCACCATTGCGAGAAGTATACTACAAGTGTTTTTCCCTTGCGCTGGATTGAGCTGTTATCGCGGTACTATCAGCAAGAAACTATCGCGCTACTTCCCGAACTCTTTGAACTACACAAAATCATTGCGGAGCTGATATCAGAGACCGCTCTAATGCCTCAGCGGTATTTTTGTTTAGACTAGAGTTTCTTTGTCTGGTTCTTTCTGATAAAGGCCAATGTGACTTGATATGACGTCAGAAGGTGATCACGTCATTCCTTTCAACTTGTTTCAAAAATTTTTTTTTATTTGGACAAAATGTTTTTGGTGTCACCATTAATAATCCAAAAAAAAAAAATTTAGCTAACAAAAAAAAACAAAAGAAAAAACAAGTTTAAGACGGAATTTTCAACAATTTAAATCTTCATAATTTTTGTTTATTAATGAATTGTTGAGGTAGGCCTTTTTTAGTCGTTAAAAAGTGTTTAAAGTTTGATTTTGATGACTTTTGATTATATTCAATTTTTTTTTGTTTGGAATATTTAAGATATAAAAGAACAGAAAAATCTCGTGACCATAAACTAAAATGTTGACGTCAACGTTTACGGAGTTATTTCGTCATGGGCAACATGTTGGTGACTAGCAATACAAGTATAAGTAATTTATGCTGATTTATGATGACGTACGAAATTAATATTAAACGAATTAATTTTTTTTATTATATAATTGTAAAATATGTGAGTATTAAAAAAATTTCACTCAATAATTATTAAGAATTTTTACAATTAAAACAAAAATTGGAAAATTATTAAGAGTTATCCAGTAAGCGTGATAGTATAGCCCAAGTAGATCATGCCCAATCTGTGGAGTAAATTCTTAAGTGAGCTTAGTTTTTTGAATACAACTTTATTATGGCGTTTTAAAGACTATGTCACAAATCTTCACTAAAATCGCAATCATCACAAAAAACTAATCAAGATCAAAGATCACGAATATCTAGTTTTCGCGAGATTATTTCACGTTCTATTGCTCAGAGGTTAATAGAGGACATTAATTAAAAAAAAATTCTGTATAATATTGTTTTTTTTTTGTAGAATCAACCGTTCCCATGATACAGGGTAGAGAAAGTGGATATTAAATATCTACGAAATCATTTCGAAATCACCTTGGACGTAGAATTGAAGGTGCATTTTTTAAATGATTTCTCCTTGACAGTTAAACTTCGCCTTCTTTTTCATGGAATAATTTGATTCTTGCTAAATAACGTAATCGTGGACAATTTAGAAACTGCCTTAGTGAATAACTTAATTCGAATTGATCAAATTCTTTTAGTTTCTGAATTATTCTAATAAAATTTCTTCTAAAACATGACTATTACCAGAGGTAATAAACTTCTTCTTCTTATTTTTAGCGACTCTAAAACTGTTCTCTCCACTGGTCCCGATTCTGAGCCGATTTCATCCAGTTTGGCATCTCTAAGCTTTGGGCGTCCTGGTCTACGCCATCCTTCCAAGTTGGATCTCTCCCGCTGCAGCTCATAGATCTTACCATAGAGGTAATAAAATAAAGCATAAAAAAACAACTGTAAAGGTTTATGTTTGTATTTAATATCATAAGCAACAGAGAAAACGATTTACACTGCGTTTTCCATGCGCACTAAGGATGAGGTGATTCAAAGTTTTACTTTAAGTTTAATAATAATTTAAAATATTTTCATTTCCAATTGATCAAATTTCTTTCAGTTACTGCATTATTTTTGGAAAATTGTAATAAAATTTCTTACAATTCATTACTATTACCAGAGGTAATAAAAGGGTAATAAAACAACGCATTAAAAAGCAGCCACTTGACAGGTATTTTAAACGTTTAGGTATGTATTTAATATCTAAAGTAACAGAAAAAATAAACGGGAGTTACATGAACGATTTACACAACAGTGTGTTTTTCATTGGTCCTGAGGATAATGCCTCACATGCAATACGTTTTTCTGTAACTTTATGATTTATTTAATAATTTAAAATATTTCTTTATTAATCAAATTCTTTTAGTTATTGAACGATTTTTGGAAAACTGTAATAAATTTTTTTTTACAAAACATGGCTATACCAGAGGTAATAAAAAGATAATAAAACTAAGCATAAAAATCCATTTGACAAGTACTTTAGAGGGTTAAGCTTTGTATTATTTTAGTTATTGCATTATATTTTGATAAATTTAATAAAATTTCTTACAAAATATAGATATTACCAGAGGTAATAAAAAGATAATAAAATAAGGTATAAAAAAAATATACTCGACATGTTCTTTAAAGAGTTAAATTTGATTTAATATATTAAGCAATATAGAAAATTAACAGGCGCATGTCAAAGAACGTTTTCCATGCGCACTTAATTAAAACTTTAATGTCATCTACAGTACGTTGTTCAGTAACTTTATGATATTTTGCAGGTGGAAATCCATTTGCAAGTCTAAAGTATATTCCTTCAAAATCTGCAAGCCAATAAAGTCACGGATAATCCATTGTCACTTGTTGGGTGATCTCTTTTAAGACTTCATTTTTATTAAGGGTGGGCCATTTGTTGGTTTCTTTTTTAAATGCGTGTTATTGCGACTGTTCGAAATGTTAAGGATTTTGTTACTTTAACAATCCCCAAATAATTGATTTACACTTAAGGAAAACATCCGTCGAGCTACTCGCGAAGTAGGGGCCACAAACAATGGACAATGTACTATAAAATTGGGTTAACAGGATGGTCTACTCTCAGGCTAGCCATTTGAATGAAATCATTCAAATTTCTTAAAGCCATCCATCAATCCAATCAATCCAATGGCACGGGCTACAGCCTGACTCGAGTCTTGGCTTCCTCTACTAATGGGAGCATATTTGGCAGCGCTCAAAATTAGTTCCCCTGAGCAGCACTTCAAATTTTTCTCGCTGGAATACTTCTTCGATATCTTACATACTTGAATGGATTTAAAAGCAGAGGTTACAGTGCTAGTTTGGAGTAAAGACTTCAAAGTGGGATTTTGTATCGCGATTGTTTTTCGCAAATGAATCTCTCCCTCCTAGTTCTACTCGAAAGGAAAGCTGAAGTTCAGTGTAAATCTGACTCTATCATTGTAAACGCCCCTTAAATGTTTGCTAAAACAAGCTCTAAGATCAAGTCTTCTACATAAGAGAATATTCTATCACAAAATCAATTCAGGGTAGATTGACAGAAAACTACAAAAAAAATTTAATTCTTAACAGATTTTATTTATAGCCTTATTTAAAATAAATCACAATTCTCATTAATCTAACTTAAAAATCTAATGTGATTACAAAACAAGACACAAAAATCTTACTTAACTCACGTTAAAGAATGCCCAAATAATTTATCAATTGGCATAAGTCCTTTTAGTATCGGACTAACCCAATTCAATCTCTTACAATATAAATTCCTAATAAAACCAAGAAGTTTCTCCACTAATAATTCCACTGGTTCAGAACTTTTACACTTGTACTTCTGTAAAACATTATTAAATATATGCGCAAAATCTTCAGGTGATTGAACACCACCTCTAGACAGCAATCGGATCAGCTTCAATACCTCAAAATATAAGTCATCAACGTCACTGCATGAATCGCAAACTAAATTACTTAAGAGTGCATGAAGTTCTTCAGCAAGATCCGTTGGACTTTTTGATGGGGAACATTGAAGATCTTTAGATAGTGACATTAATTCTTGAGAGAATAAATCGATAACTGTGGAATAACTATTGACGTTGATTGTAGCAAATGCAAAATCTTTAGGTGATGGTGATCCAGCTAGAAGATTCTCAATGGGAGCTAATTTTTGACAGCATAAGTCAGAGATTAGTCCTAGGAGTTCGTTTATTATTACGTCTTTAGGAAGAAGTGGTGAACATCCGAAGAGTTGTAAGAAATTTCTTAAAATTGATCTAAGTTCTCCTAGAGAACTTGGAGGATTACTAGCTAAAAGTTCTAGCAGTTCTACAACAGCACAAGCTTGTTCGTCTGCTGTGGTTAAAGATGGACAGTTAAGGTTCCTTGCTATTTTCAAAATGCCCTTCAATAGCACTGGAACTGGCTTGGTTGGTCTACAAGCTAGCTTATTAATAGCATTTATTAGTAGGGTTGTTGGATTTTTTTCTGGTGGTGGTAGCGGTATCATACCACTGTAAGGACATGAAACATCACCTCCAGCTAATAAGCCTACTAGTGGCTCTAGTTTCTTACAAGATAAGTCCACGATCAGTCCAAGCAGTTCGCCAACAAGAGCATCAGGTGGAAGTAGTGATGAACAATCGAAAGCTTGTAAGAAATCCAGTAGTATTAGTTTTAATTCAGAATACGTCCTTGGTGGATTGTTAGCTAAAATCTCTAGAAGTCCTAAGATAGTCTTAACTTTTTCGCATGTTGTTAGGTTTGGACAGTTCAAGCTTTGAGCGATTTTTAGAATATTTTGTAGTAACACTGGAAGTGGCTTGGCAGGTCGACAGCTCAATTTCTTGACAGCTTCTAGCAGTAGAACGACAAGATTTTTTTCTTTTGGTGGTGGCGGTGGTGGTCTCCTTCCAGTAAATGGACATGGTGCTAATAAGTTCTCCAATGGGGCTAACTTCTGACAGGACAAATCTAGAATTAGTTCAATAATAGCATTAACTAAAGCATCAGCAGGAAGTAGTGGTGAACATCCGTAGACTTGTATGAAATTTAACAGTGTAGATTGTAGCTCACTTAATGAATCTGGTGGATTGTAAGCAAGAATTTCTAGCAACTCGAGAATCGTTGCAACTTGTTCGCCAGTTGTTGTAAGTGTTGGACAGTTAAGATTTTGTGCAATTTGCAAGATACTTTGTAGTAATACTGGCAATGGTTTTGCTGGCTTACATGATAATTTCTTAACAGCATCCAAAAGTAGTGAAACAGGATTTTTCGCTGGCGGTGGCAATTCTACCTTCTTACTATATGGACATGGATCAGCGTTGCCATTGATTAAGTTCTCTATAGGTGCTAATTTTCGGCACGATAGGTCCATTATTAAACCAATTAATTCGTTTATCAAAGCATCAACAGGCAGCAGTGGTGAGCATCCGAATGTTTGTAAGAAATTCAATAAAGCAGTTTGCAGTTCACCCAACGATCTTGGTGGATTATTGGCTAGTATTTCTAGTAGTTCTATTACTATAGTTACTTGTTCGTTTGTTGTTGAAAAATTGGGACAGTTAAGACTTCTTCCAATTTTTAGGATACTTTGCAACAATACAGGAATCGGCTTGGCTGGTCGGCATCCTAGTTTATTGGCAGCTTGTAAAAGGAGAATTTGAGGATTTTTAGCTGGTTTTGGCGGTGGTGGTGGAGGTGGTGGTAGTATAAACTGTCCGCTTCCAGCACAAGGACTAACTTCAGGTGCAATTAATAAATTTTCAACAGGAGCTAGCTTTTGACATGATAAATCCATAATTAATTCCACCAACTCATTTATCAATACATCAACAGGAAGCAGTGGTGAACATCCAAAAACTTGTAGATAATTTCTTAAAACCGATCTCAGCTCTCCCAGCGAACTTGGTGGATTATTAGCCAATATTTCTAATAGCTCTAATATAGCAGCAATTTGTTCATTTGTACTTGTTAGTGTCGGGCAATTTAGGCTAGTTGCAATTTTTAAAACACTCTGTTTCAACACCGAAACTGGCTTAGCTGGTCGACAGTTCAATTTACTAATAGCATCAAGCAGTAAACTATCTGGATCTTGAGCACAAGGCGGTAGTGATGGTGGTGGTGGTCGTTTTGGTGGTGGTGGCGGAGTTACCAATTTTCCACTAATTGGACAAAATTTAATTTGTACTGACGTTGGTCCAGCCAATAAATTCTCAACTGGGGCCAATTTCTGACATGATAAATCCGTAATTAAACCAATTAAATCGTTTATTAAAACATCAACAGGAACTTTTGGTGAACATCCGAAAACTTGCAGGAAATTACGTAAAACTGATCGTAGTTGTCCCAAAGAGCTTGGTGGATTATTAGCCAATATTTCTAGTAATTCTAAAAGTGTACTGACTTGTTCTTGTAGTGTTGTAAGCGTTGGGCAATTAAGACTTTTAGCGATTTTTAACACGCTCTGCAATAGCACCGGAACTGGCTTAGCTGGTCGGCATATTAATTTATTTACAGCTGCTAGTAGCAAGTTTACTGGACCTTTAGATGATGGTGGTGGTGGCGGTGGTAGCATCAATGCTTTTATATTACTTGACTCAGCTGGTGGTTCAAAACTATACATTGGTGATGAGTATTCGCAAGGACTTGCCAAAAGATCACAATTTGGGCAATCGCCTTGATTTAACTTCATTTGACATAGCGGACACTTTGGTGGATCTGGTTTAGGTGCTGGTTGATATAATTCTAAAATATCAACACGATCCTTAAGATCTAAATATAAATTATTTAAATTAAAAGCTGGCTTTGGTGGGTTTACTGGTGGTGGTGGTGGTGGTGGAAGTAACAAATCAGCTTTCGGTGGATTTGGATTACAAATAGCGCATGGTAGTGCTTGTCCGACAGTTTCTACTAAGCCTGCAACTGGTTTTACAACACCTCCACTTAATGTATCCACTACAGATCCAACGGTTGTGACAACATTTCCTAGTAGAGTAAAAACTGGTTTAATTGCTTCAATGTTATTGCAGTTACAATCCGGAGGTGCATTACCGCCACCCAATAAATCATCGACAGCACCAACAACATCACCAACTAAATTCCCGACTGGCGGTAGAAGTCCATCAACAACATCACCGACACCACCAACAACATTTCCAACTAAACCTCCAACGGGTGGTAATACACCATCAACAACACCATCTACACTGCCAAGAAGGTTACCAACGGCTCCACCTAAACCTAGCCTAGTTTGAAGTAGCCCACCGACAGTGCCATCAACTGTTCCAAGTACATCGCCAACTAAACCTCCAACTGGTGGAAGGACTCCATCTACTACATTCCCAACATCGCCAACAACGTTCCCGACTAAACCTCCAACTGGTGGAAGAACTCCATCAACAACATCATCGACCGCACCGACAACATTTCCAAGTAAATTTCCGACGGTAGGTAGAAGACCTGGTTTTGGTGGTGCAGGATTTATTGCTCCAACAACATCGCCAACGGTGCTGACAACGTCGCCTAATAGTCCTACGACGGGCTTAAATACTCCATCTACGGTGCCTCCTACTGCTCCAATGACTTGTCCAACTAAATTATTTAGATCAACTGCTCCATTCGGGCAACAAAGTGGGGGTGGTGGTGGTAGCTTTTTCGGTGGCGGAGGTGGTGGTAATTTAGCTGGAGGTGGCGGGGGTAGTTTTTTTGTCGCAGGTGGTGGTGGTGGCATCAATTTCGCTGAAGCTAATAAAGCCTCAATTGGTTGCAATTTGGGACAACATAAGCCCTTTACTAAATTCAACAGAACCTGGATTACAACTTCGTCTTTTGTTTGTGTTATCTTGCATCCTAATGGTTGAACTAATTGCGACAGCTGCTTAACCACACCATCTGCACTATTAACTTGCCGCTGGAGTAATTTTTCCACTAATCCCAATACATCACCAGCAAGGGCGTCTGGGACAATTCCTGTATTACACTCCAACAATTTAAGAAGCCCCAGCAGTTCACTCTGTAATTCCTCAGTTGTTTTAATTGGAGTACATCCCAAGCTGTCTTTAAGTACACTGACTTTGCTAAGTAGAGCTGCTTTTGATGGCAATGCCATTCCATTGTACATTCCTACAGTTTCTGGGACAGCAACTAAAATTGTTTCCACAAAAAATACATTCATATTAACAAAACAACAAAGCAAGAAGGACTAAGAGGTACAAACCTGCAGTTAGCAGCACTATAAACGATAAACGAGCCACAAACTCCATTATCACGTAATCTGATTGAAACTGATGATAACAAATTGTTTCGTCGTCTTTAAATACCGCGACCATTTCGCCCGGTGGAACGTGATTTAATGTTCTACGAAAACAAAAAATCGTAAATCAAAAATTTTCTTATTTTCATTCTCAAAAATCTTGCAGAGAATTTTATATGGTGCCGTCTTGGATAGCATAAGTCACGTTTTTGCCCATTTTCTTTCCATCACGGAAATCATCAACGAAAAACGGAAGACTTCCGAATATTATCATCCGATGTGCAAAAGTTTTTCACATTTATGTTTTTTTTTTGAATTAAGAAAAGAAAATTCGTAAAATTTGAAATGGAATTTTTGTAATTTTGAGTTGCAGACGGTGTATTACAGCAGAGAATGGTAATAGTAAAATTGTCTGTGAATGCAGCGATAACTAAAAGGTTGCAGAAAGTTTTTCTTTTATAAAATGATCTGACTTCCTTCTCAAATAAAAATATCACTATGGCCTGGCCATAATAGGATAAAATAAAACGTTTCAGCTGCCATTTCAAAGATTTCCAGTTCGATTTTCATCTAGAAGATTAATATTGCGTATTTCTTTTCCTCCCTTAAAAATTATATTCTTCCAAAATCCTCTCATTTCATATATCTTTTTCTACAGTTAGCAACGACTCTCTTTTTTGATCATGTATAGTTAGTCAAGCAGAAACCTAGATAAGAAAAAGTCCAAAGATACGTAGGAAATAGTCAGAAACTTTCTTTAAGAGCAAACGTGATGCAGCCAGCAAGAGGGCCAAATTTCAGCCAATGAGATTTTTCCCTTCGGAGATACCTAAAAGCAGTGCTCCAAGATCGTCCTCAATCACTTGACGATTCAAAGGAAAGAATATGAGTGGAAATTAATGCTACTTTGTCTAATATGATCAAGAGAGTCCTGAAGAATTTTTGAACTAAGACGATCTTTATGCTCCGCAACGATCTTTAAGATAGTTAAGAATAATTGTTTGTCAAATTTAATGAATGCAATTAAATTGCCAAACAATTCAATACAAATTACGATTTTTTGCAAGCAGAGGTGGTTGATGTGTGTAGCGCTTCGAAACCTGAATGGGATCTTCCCTTGTTTTTATTTTTCTATTTTCAAAGCTTTTTTCATATCAATCAACGCTGAATAACAATTATCCAGCTGATGAACCTGAACCATCTTCAGAATTGGTGCATAATTGGAAGTTGACTGAATTACTAATGGCAGTTCTTTCGTTTCCGGAATGAAGTAGTGATTTCAAACTTGATGAAGCTTCAACCAATATAGAAACCGTGATATATGCTGCTTAACATGGCACAGGAAATGTTCATTTGAATGATTTTTTGTGCCAATGAGAGCAAGCACCATTTTAGGCATCGATCGCCATTTCTGGCTTACACCTGTCAAATTCTTCAATAAATAATATGGAACAGATGATATTTTAATATGCCTTTATGTATGCTTGTAGTGTAGTTACACAGAATACATCCGAATTGGGAAGGCTTTCGTACATTAGGATTTCTATTGCATGAACGATTCTTCATCAGTATGGTCATAGGCTAATTCTTCAGCTAGTTGAAAAATAAAGCATATTTTCAAATACAGGTTGTTGTTGTGTCACTTTGCATAATTTTTATGGCCTATCAATATTAGAATGCTTCAAAATTCTTTAACGTATTCTAATTTGTAAATGTTCGTGGTAACTTTTATTAATACTACTCGTATTTGCCCATTAGCTTGCAACAAAACTAAATTCTTTAATAGTAAAAAAAGACTATTAAGCAAGGTAAATTTCTGTAAGTAAATTTATTGTCTAGGCGTCTAGGGTAATATTTCTGTTTTAAGTACATATATGTATATATAAGTTCAGACAAATACAAGCTGGTACTGAAGGAATTTTCTTAAAGGTATGGCTATACTTCGGCCCCTGTGCTGAAAGTCAAGTCGTGTGGCGTGACAAGTCGTTTGAGTTGAAGAAAGTGATGTTTCAGTTGAATTACGATTTCCAGCACAAGGCCATAAACTGAACTTAGCACTTCCACTCTCTGGCCCCTGTGCTGAAAGTCGTAATTTAACTAAAACGTCACTTTCTTCAACTTAAACGACTTGTCATCCCACACGACTCGACTTTCAGCACAGGGGCCTTCATCTTCAATAAATAGGCTAAGCCAGCTATAATATATTTTTGCTTGTAATGACAGGCTAATCGAATTTATTTGACATGACCTACACAAACTGAAGTCTGATACAATTCTTTATAAATTTTGCTATTACAAACAAGCTTGGACTAAGGGAACCCTTAAGTGTTCTATGTTTTTCCTAAACTTGACCATAATATTATTAGCCAATTATATAAGAAATATTATTTGTGGTATCCCATTTCATCGACTTTCTTCCCATAACTTAGCTATATTGCCTGCCCTTTTTCTAATCTTTATAAACGACCATTATGTTAATTCCTTTCAACCCACCTAATAGCTTCGATGATGACAGTATTATACCTTCCTATATCTTGCCTTGAATACAATTCGGTTATTTGGGTCAGACTGGCGAAAACCAACCCACAATACCTGGAAAACATGCAAACCCACGCTCTCAAAGTAGCCATTTGCTTCTGTATAGTGACAACCATTAGACAAATGTAGCAGCCCCTGACAAAATTTAACAGATATTACCATGGCGACCTTTCCTGAATAGAGCACCTATACTATGGGACAACCTTCCGCAGACAGTATTCCTGAACTGTTACAACACCCAGGAGCTCAAACCCAAGGTTAATCGCTTCCTCGTCAAAGTATCTTTGGACTCCTCTTAACTTATTGTATCTCCTATCTATCATACTAATTGAATTAACCACTAGACATAGCATCATAGCCTGCACATGAGGGGCTGGTAGTACAAAGGGTGACTCATAAGCTTGATTCTGTTACATAAGATAGCCATTTACTTTAAACATCCGCGTCTTATCACCATGGGCGTAGCAAGGGGAGGGGCCAGGTGGGCCAGGCCCACCCCAGAATCTTTCTGGCCCACCCCAGAAGAAAAGTGACAATTAGGTTAAAACAATTTTACAAAAAATAGTATGGTACACGGATGGCTCCAAAACAGCGACAGGTGTAAGGCGTCGGAATCTGGAGCGAAAGCCCCAGATTCAGCAGAGCGATAAGCTTAGGCACCCTAGCAACTGTCTTCCAAGCAGAGGTGTACGCTATACTGGCATGCACTCATGAGAACTTAAGAAGGATCTACCAAAAAGAACGGGTTTTTATCTTCTGTGATAGATAAGCGCCAATTAAGGCCGTAGGACCAAGTCTAAATTAGTTTGGGACTGCCAACGTGCTCTTGGTGAGCTGGGCGTTCTCAATCAAGCTACCTTTGCCTGGTTCCCGGGTCATCGCGGCTTCAACGGCCATGAAAAAGCGGATGCCCTAGCTAAACAGGGCTCTGACATTGCATTCATCGGTCCAGAGCCGGCTTTCGGAGTACCTACCAGCTTGCTGCCCTAGCCGATCGGACTTTGATGAAACATACTGAACGCTGGAAGTCTACGCCTGGATTGGTCAACTCTAAGCGGTTCCTTCCTGGGCCGTCTCCTAACACGGCCAAGGATTTGTTGGGGCGCTGTAGAAATGATGTCAGAACACTTGTTGGCTTTATTACCGGACACTGCGCCCTAAATTACCACTTATGGAGGAAAGGCGGAGGCCCGCAAATGCAGGCTTTGCCTGGAGGAGGATGAGCCTGCTCTCCACGTTCTCTGTGAATGCCCCGCAACAGCGAGGAGCAGGACTTTCTTCTTCGAGGAGTCCCTGCTCGAGCATGCAAGTCTAAGCGACAAGCCACTAGGCAGACTGCTGAACTTGTTCAAGCGGTCTGGCCTAAAAATATGAGGTATAGGGTTGTAAGTACAATAGGCCAAATGAATGGCCGCAGTACCTTTGGACCCAGTACCTCGCACAAGAAAAAAAATTGTTGATGCGGCTATACATACGTAACATATAACGCGGAATTCAACCATAGATAAATTATATGGGCCTATCATCTTCTGTATGATACCGTGTAGGTACTTCATGACAGGCCCGATAGATGAGAAAAGTAAAAAAACAAAAAAACGTTCTATGAAATGAATTAGACGATCCTGGAAAATTGGGTCACTTAATGATAAAAACAATAAAATCACGACAGGCCCGTTTAAGAACAGCATGTGACCAAATTGCGCGATTTAGGGTCTGATTATGTTGGAGCTGCGATAAACGAGAGGAGGGCGGCGATGCTACCGGAGCGGAGATAATACAAGGTATTCAATAGAGCTGTTTATATCGGAACAACGCGCTGACTCACGCTTTGGTCGCAACCAACGACAAGAGCTGCGATAAAGCTTGCGTTACTTTTCTCCGCTAGTATCGTTAGTATCAAGGTGGATGTTGATTTCTCAGTCATATTGCCAACGTTCTGTTTGTGCTTCTGTCATAAACTGCTAAGGCTGCTTTATTCGCGCTACTCACAGCTTTTGTCACAGCTTCTGTCACAGCTCTGTTACCATCTATCGCAGCTCCAACATAATCAGACCATTAGTTGATTTTCCTCAAAATTTGTGTTAACACAAGATGTATGGTTTTAGTAGTAAGATGAGGCAGCATAAGGGTGAGTGCAGTACGCAGCGTAGATGGTAGAGTAGAGCATAGCTGCGCATACTCGCTTATAGAACTCTCAATGGGTTTTAAATGGGTGTGTGCATAACGCAGCTCGCTTTCCGCTCGCAGAAAAAGCAAGCTGCGTTATGCACACACCCATTTAAAACCCATTGAGAGTTCTATAAGCGAGTATTCGCAGCTATGCTCTACTCTACCATCTACGCTGCGTACTGCACTCACCCTAAGGCAGCATACTGGTCCATCGAAGGCAATTTTAGATTTTCCGAAAAAAAATCGGCGACAGATAGAAATGCTTTTCTTCAAAATATTATGAAGAATGTCCTTGGATTGAGTATAGTGCCAATGAAGAGAAAGAGCTGTTTTAGACGGTACGCTCCAGCGCATGTGCCTCACGAACGTTTGGTGATGAAGGGAATAGTGGGAATGAAGAGAGGTACCACCCCACTTCTCCTTTTATCCACAAAGTTCGTGAGGCACATGCGCTGGAGCGCACCGTCTAAACCGGCTCAAAGTTTACTGTTTTATTTGCAGAAACTTCTGTACCAAGAACTTACGTGCTCAAAACGAAAAGTTTGTTACAAGCGGATATGATAAATGGAAAAAAATAGGAGAAGCATTACAAAAGCGTCGAAAATCCTTGATACATAAGCAGTAAACCGAAATGCACGTTTTTTTCAAACACTCGACGGTTCAGGAAGTTTACAGGAGAGAATGCTTTGGCAATGACACAAAAATAGTTGAAAAAGAAAATATTTGATCAAGCTTATGATCTGTCTGTGGTCAGTCGGTAACGGTGGTTTAAAATCTGGCCCACCCCAGCAAAAATTCATTGCTACGCCCATGCTTATCACCTTCGTTACACACAATCTCTCGTATGTACGTTATCCCTTAATCGCACTACTGTAAGAAGTTAATTTTGTGGTAATGACGCCTACAGTTTTACAATGCTATATTTATAACTGGCTTAAGAAAGCATCGAAGGAATCAGTTTGGTGGTAATAGTTGGTTTTAGGTCAAACCCCACTTCACCTGAAGTATATTGGCATTCGTCACGGCAACTGCCACTTGTGGGTAAACAAAAACCTTTTGTAAAAGTAGTCAGACTCTTTGTTACATGCAAAAAGAAAGCGATTTTTCATGGGATTCAAGTTCTAGTTCTCAGATCGTGCTATGCGTATTTAGAGCAAGATTAAAAGGATTGTTGGTGATATATGTATGACTCAGAAAATTTGTAATCCTGAAATAGGGGATTCAGCTGGAGAAGTGTATTTTTTCGCATTGAACTTTTTTTGATTACAGAATTATAAAAATCATTTTAATTCTGCGATTTGTATTTTAATTGAGTATTCTGCAGTTATAAATTATGCTGCGCAGTTTTTGTTTTTAAAAATGAAAAACCTCGTACCCTTGTAAAAACAATAATGTACTTTTCGTGATACTTCTGTCAGCAATATAAAAACAATTACCACTTTTATAGTTAACTCACAATATTGTAATAATTTATATTGCAGAGCCACGAAAAATCCAATGCATGAATAATAAAATATAGCAAAATTTCTAGTATATAAGGCTGAGCATTTGGCAGAAAGGGTTATAGTTAGTTAATCTGACAATACAAAATGACTAAAATGTTTAACAATAAAAGTTCGGTGCTATTTTTTTTATTTTTTGGTAATTATTTTAAATATGATTTCGAGTAAACAATTTACAAAAATTTTTTTGTTTCTAATTGGTTTTTTGCCTTTCTTTCATAGATATCCTTTTAATGCTAACGGCTCCTGCAGACACACGCCCTTTAAGCCTCGGCAGCCTTGTTTGTAAGTAAAAAAATATAACCCAATTTGTATCTTGAGAAAATTAATACTACGCAACGAGTTAGTAGACGCTTTCTTTAGCCTAATTACTTTAATTTTAACATTTTTTAGCAAGCTTTTCTGGTGCTGAAAAATCCGCTACTAGCGCAGCTCAAGGAGCAACAAGTTAGTAGATGCTTCGTTCTGCCTAATTACTTTAATTTTAATAAATATTATTCATTTTTTTAGCAGGCGCTTCCAATTCAGCCAATGATCTTTCAGGCTCAACGGGTTAGTAGAAGCTTCCTTTAGCATAATTACTTCAATCTTAAGTAAATATTGTTAATTTTTTTTATATTATATATGTTTTACAGGAAACTCTCTTCTCTACGGTAGAGGTACAGGCTCAACAGGTTAGTAGAAGCTTTCTTTAGCATAATTACTTCAATTTTAAGTAAATATTATTAATTTTTTTATATTATATACGATTTACAGGAAACTCTGCTCCTAACGGTAGAGATACAGGCTCAACAGGTTAGTAGGAGCTTCCTTTAGCATAATTACTTCAATTTTAAATAAATATTATTAATTTTTTAGGAGGCGGTGTCGATCCTACAGATTCAGTTAACTCTCTAATACAAGTCTTCACGGGTTAGTAGACGCTTCTTTAGTATAATTACTTCAATTTTAAATAAATATTAATCATTTTTTAGAAGGCTTTACCCCTTTAGCCCAAAGCGTAACAGGTTAGTAGACGCTTTCTTTAGTATAATTACTTCAATTTTAATTAAATATTATTAATTTTTTAGGGAGCACTGTAGCTCAAATCAGTAAGTTTTCCGAGTTAGCGGGTAAGTAGACGCTTTCTTTAATAAAATTACTTCAATTTTAAATAAATATTAATCGTTTTTTAGAAGGCTTGACCCCTTTAGCCCAAAGCGCAACAGGTTAGTAGATGCTTTCTTTAGTATAATTACTTCAATTTTAATTAAATATTATTAATTTTTTAGGGAGCACTGTAGCTCAAATCAGTAAGTTTTCAGAGTTAGCGGGTAAGTAGACGCTTTCTTTAATAAAATTACTTCAATTTTAAATAAATATTAATCGTTTTTTAGAAGGCTTGACCCCTTTAGCCCAAAGCGCAACAGGTTAGTAGATGCTTTCTTTAGTATAATTACTTCAATTTTAATTAAATATTATTAATTTTTTAGGGAGCACTGTAGCTCAAATCAGTAAGTTTTCAGAGTTAGCGGGTAAGTAGACGCTTTCTTTAATAAAATTACTTCAATTTTAAATAAATATTAATCGTTTTTTAGAAGGCTTGACCCCTTTAGCCCAAAGCGCAACAGGTTAGTAGATGCTTTCTTTAGTATAATTACTTCAATTTTAATTAAATATTATTAATTTTTTAGGGAGCACTGTAGCTCAAATCAGTAAGTTTTCAGAGTTAGCGGGTAAGTAGACGCTTTCTTTAATAAAATTACTTCAATTTTAAATAAATATTAATCGTTTTTTAGAAGGCTTGACCCCTTTAGCCCAAAGCGCAACAGGTTAGTAGATGCTTTCTTTAGTATAATTACTTCAATTTTAATTAAATATTATTAATTTTTTAGGGAGCACTGTAGCTCAAATCAGTAAGTTTTCAGAGTTAGCGGGTAAGTAGACGCTTTCTTTAATAAAATTACTTCAATTTTAAATAAATATTATTAATTTTTTAGACGGCGCTGTAGACCAAATCAGTGAGTTTTCAGAGTTAGCGGCATAGTAGACGCTTTCTTTAGCCTAATTATACATCAATTTTGAATAAATATTTTTAATTTTTTATAACTCTTTCCCAACATTGCAGGTGGCGGTACCGGTCAAGTTACAACCGCAGTGGGTAAGTAGACGCTTTCTTTAATAAAATTACTTCAATTTTAAATAAATATTATTAATTTTTTAGACGGCGCTGTAGACCAAATCAGTGAGTTTTCAGAGTTAGCGGCATAGTAGACGCTTTCTTTAGCCTAATTATACATCAATTTTGAATAAATATTTTTAATTTTTTATAACTCTTTCCCAACATTGCAGGTGGCGGTACCGGTCAAGTTACAACCGCAGTGGGTAAGTAGACGCTTTCTTTAATAAAATTACTTCAATTTTAAATAAATATTATTAATTTTTTAGACGGCGCTGTAGACCAAATCAGTGAGTTTTCAGAGTTAGCGGCATAGTAGACGCTTTCTTTAGCCTAATTATACATCAATTTTGAATAAATATTTTTAATTTTTTATAACTCTTTCCCAACATTGCAGGTGGCGGTACCGGTCAAGTTACAACCGCAGTGGGTAAGTAGACGCTTTCTTTAATAAAATTACTTCAATTTTAAATAAATATTATTAATTTTTTAGACGGCGCTGTAGATCAAATCAGTGAGTTTTCAGAGTTAGCGGCATAGTAGACGCTTTCTTTAGCCTAATTATACATCAATTTTGAATAAATATTTTTAATTTTTTATAACTCTTTCCCAACATTGCAGGTGGCGGTACCGGTCAAGTTACAACCGCAGTGGGTAAGTAGACGCTTTCTTTAATAAAATTACTTCAATTTTAAATAAATATTATTAATTTTTTAGACGGCGCTGTAGACCAAATCGGTGAGTTTTCAGAGTTAGCGGCTTAGTAGACGCTTTCTTTAGCCTAATTATACATCAATTTTGAATAAATATTTTTAATTTTTTATAACTCTTTCCCAACATTGCAGGTGGCGGTACCGGTCAAGTTACAACCGCAGCGGGTAAGTAGACGCTTTCTTTAATAAAATTACTTCAATTTTAAATAAATATTATTAATTTTTTAGGGAGCGCTCTAGATCAAATCAGTGAGTTTTCAGAGTTAGCGGCATAGTAGACGCTTTCTTTAGCCTAATTATACATCAATTTTGAATAAATATTTTTAATTTTTTATAACTCTTTCCCAACATTGCAGGTGGCGGTACCGGTCAAGTTACAACCGCAGTGGGTAAGTAGACGCTTTCTTTAATAAAATTACTTCAATTTTAAATAAATATTATTAATTTTTTAGACGGCGCTGTAGACCAAATCAGTGAGTTTTCAGAGTTAGCGGCATAGTAGACGCTTTCTTTAGCCTAATTATACATCAATTTTGAATAAATATTTTTAATTTTTTATAACTCTTTCCCAACATTGCAGGTGGCGGTACCGGTCAAGTTACAACCGTAGCGGGTAAGTAGACGCTTTCTTTAATAAAATTACTTCAATTTTAAATAAATATTATTAATTTTTTAGGGAGCGCTCTAGATCAAATCAGTGAGTTTTCAGAGTTAGCGGCATAGTAGACGCTTTCTTTAGCCTAATTATACATCAATTTTGAATAAATATTTTTAATTTTTTATAACTCTTTCCCAACATTGCAGGTGGCGGTACCGGTCAAGTTACAACCGCAGTGGGTAAGTAGACGCTTTCTTTAATAAAATTACTTCAATTTTAAATAAATATTATTAATTTTTTAGACGGCGCTGTAGACCAAATCAGTGAGTTTTCAGAGTTAGCGGCATAGTAGACGCTTTCTTTAGCCTAATTATACATCAATTTTGAATAAATATTTTTAATTTTTTATAACTCTTTCCCAACATTGCAGGTGGCGGTACCGGTCAAGTTACAACCGTAGCGGGTAAGTAGACGCTTTCTTTAATAAAATTACTTCAATTTTAAATAAATATTATTAATTTTTTAGACGGCGCTGTAGACCAAATCAGTGAGTTTTCAGAGTTAGCGGCATAGTAGACGCTTTCTTTAGCCTAATTATACATCAATTTTGAATAAATATTTTTAATTTTTTATAACTCTTTCCCAACATTGCAGGTGGCGGTACCGGTCAAGTTACAACCGTAGCGGGTAAGTAGACGCTTTCTTTAATAAAATTACTTCAATTTTAAATAAATATTATTAATTTTTTAGGGAGCGCTCTAGATCAAATCAGTGAGTTTTCAGAGTTAGCGGCATAGTAGACGCTTTCTTTAGCCTAATTATACATCAATTTTGAATAAATATTTTTAATTTTTTATAACTCTTTCCCAACATTGCAGGTGGCGGTACCGGTCAAGTTACAACCGCAGTGGGTAAGTAGACGCTTTCTTTAATAAAATTACTTCAATTTTAAATAAATATTATTAATTTTTTAGACGGCGCTGTAGACCAAATCAGTGAGTTTTCAGAGTTAGCGGCATAGTAGACGCTTTCTTTAGCCTAATTATACATCAATTTTGAATAAATATTTTTAATTTTTTATAACTCTTTCCCAACATTGCAGGTGGCGGTACCGGTCAAGTTACAACCGTAGCGGGTAAGTAGACGCTTTCTTTAATAAAATTACTTCAATTTTAAATAAATATTATTAATTTTTTAGGGAGCGCTCTAGATCAAATCAGTGAGTTTTCAGAGTTAGCGGCATAGTAGACGCTTTCTTTAGCCTAATTATACATCAATTTTGAATAAATATTTTTAATTTTTTATAACTCTTTCCCAACATTGCAGGTGGCGGTACCGGTCAAGTTACAACCGCAGTGGGTAAGTAGACGCTTTCTTTAATAAAATTACTTCAATTTTAAATAAATATTATTAATTTTTTAGACGGCGCTGTAGACCAAATCAGTGAGTTTTCAGAGTTAGCGGCATAGTAGACGCTTTCTTTAGCCTAATTATACATTAATTTTGAATAAATATTTTTAATTTTTTATAACTCTTTCCCAACATTGCAGGTGGCGGTACCGGTCAAGTTACAACCGTAGCGGGTAAGTAGACGCTTTCTTTAATAAAATTACTTCAATTTTAAATAAATATTATTAATTTTTTACGGCGCTGTAGACCAAATCAGTGAGTTTTCAGAGTTAGCGGCATAGTAGACGCTTTCTTTAGCCTAATTATACATCAATTTTGAATAAATATTTTTAATTTTTTATAACTCTTTCCCAACATTGCAGGTGGCGGTACCGGTCAAGTTACAACCGCAGTGGGTAAGTAGACGCTTTCTTTAATAAAATTACTTCAATTTTAAATAAATATTATTAATTTTTTAGACGGCGCTGTAGACCAAATCAGTGAGTTTTCAGAGTTAGCGGCATAGTAGACGCTTTCTTTAGCCTAATTATACATCAATTTTGAATAAATATTTTTAATTTTTTATAACTCTTTCCCAACATTGCAGGTGGCGGTACCGGTCAAGTTACAACCGTAGCGGGTAAGTAGACGCTTTCTTTAATAAAATTACTTCAATTTTAAATAAATATTATTAATTTTTTAGACGGCGCTGTAGACCAAATCAGTGAGTTTTCAGAGTTAGCGGCATAGTAGACGCTTTCTTTAGCCTAATTATACATCAATTTTGAATAAATATTTTTAATTTTTTATAACTCTTTCCCAACATTGCAGGTGGCGGTACCGGTCAAGTTACAACCGCAGTGGGTAAGTAGACGCTTTCTTTAATAAAATTACTTCAATTTTAAATAAATATTATTAATTTTTTAGACGGCGCTGTAGACCAAATCAGTGAGTTTTCAGAGTTAGCGGCATAGTAGACGCTTTCTTTAGCCTAATTATACATCAATTTTGAATAAATATTTTTAATTTTTTATAACTCTTTCCCAACATTGCAGGTGGCGGTACCGGTCAAATTACAACCGCAGTGGGTAAGTAGACGCTTTCTTTAATAAAATTACTTCAATTTTAAATAAATATTATTAATTTTTTAGACGGCGCTGTAGACCAAATCAGTGAGTTTTCAGAGTTAGCGGCATAGTAGACGCTTTCTTTAGCCTAATTATACATCAATTTTGAATAAATATTTTTAATTTTTTATAACTCTTTCCCAACATTGCAGGTGGCGGTACCGGTCAAGTTACAACCGCAGCGGGTAAGTAGACGCTTTCTTTAATAAAATTACTTCAATTTTAAATAAATATTATTAATTTTTTAGACGGCGCTGTAGACCAAATCGGTGAGTTTTCAGAGTTAGCGGCATAGTAGACGCTTTCTTTAGCCTAATTATACATCAATTTTGAATAAATATTTTTAATTTTTTATAACTCTTTCCCAACATTGCAGGTGGCGGTACCGGTCAAGTTCCAACCGTAGCGGGTAAGTAGACGCTTTCTTTAGTATAATTACTTCAATTTTAAATAAATATTATTAATTTTTTAGGGAGCGCTCTAGATCAAATCAGTGAGTTTTCAGAGTTAGCGGCATAGTAGACGCTTTCTTTAGCCTAATTATACATCAATTTTGAATAAATATTTTTAATTTTTTATAACTCTTTCCCAACATTGCAGGTGGCGGTACCGGTCAAGTTACAACCGTAATGGGTAAGTAGACGCTTTCTTTAATAAAATTACTTCAATTTTAAATAAATATTATTAATTTTTTAGACGGCGCTGTAGACCAAATCGGTGAGTTTTCAGAGTTAGCGGCTTAGTAGACGCTTTCTTTAGCCTAATTATACATCAATTTTGAATAAATATTTTTAATTTTTTATAACTCTTTCCCAACATTGCAGGTGGCGGTACCGGTCAAGTTACAACCGCAGCGGGTAAGTAGACGCTTTCTTTAATAAAATTACTTCAATTTTAAATAAATATTATTAATTTTTTAGACGGCGCTGTAGACCAAATCGGTGAGTTTTCAGAGTTAGCGGCTTAGTAGACGCTTTCTTTAGCCTAATTATACATCAATTTTGAATAAATATTTTTAATTTTTTATAACTCTTTCCCAACATTGCAGGTGGCGGTACCGGTCAAGTTCCAACCGTAGCGGGTAAGTAGACGCTTTCTTTAGTATAATTACTTCAATTTTAAATAAATATTATTAATTTTTTAGGGAGCGCTCTAGATCAAATCAGTGAGTTTTCAGAGTTAGCGGCATAGTAGACGCTTTCTTTAGCCTAATTATACATCAATTTTGAATAAATATTTTTAATTTTTTATAACTCTTTCCCAACATTGCAGGTGGCGGTACCGGTCAAGTTACAACCGTAATGGGTAAGTAGACGCTTTCTTTAATAAAATTACTTCAATTTTAAATAAATATTATTAATTTTTTAGACGGCGCTGTAGACCAAATCGGTGAGTTTTCAGAGTTAGCGGCTTAGTAGACGCTTTCTTTAGCCTAATTATACATCAATTTTGAATAAATATTTTTAATTTTTTATAACTCTTTCCCAACATTGCAGGTGGCGGTACCGGTCAAGTTACAACCGCAGCGGGTAAGTAGACGCTTTCTTTAATAAAATTACTTCAATTTTAAATAAATATTATTAATTTTTTAGGGAGCGCTCTAGATCAAATCAGTGAGTTTTCAGAGTTAGCGGCATAGTAGACGCTTTCTTTAGCCTAATTATACATCAATTTTGAATAAATATTTTTAATTTTTTATAACTCTTTCCCAACATTGCAGGTGGCGGTACCGGTCAAGTTACAACCGCAGTGGGTAAGTAGACGCTTTCTTTAATAAAATTACTTCAATTTTAAATAAATATTATTAATTTTTTAGACGGCGCTGTAGACCAAATCAGTGAGTTTTCAGAGTTAGCGGCATAGTAGACGCTTTCTTTAGCCTAATTATACATTAATTTTGAATAAATATTTTTAATTTTTTATAACTCTTTCCCAACATTGCAGGTGGCGGTACCGGTCAAGTTACAACCGTAGCGGGTAAGTAGACGCTTTCTTTAATAAAATTACTTCAATTTTAAATAAATATTATTAATTTTTTACGGCGCTGTAGACCAAATCAGTGAGTTTTCAGAGTTAGCGGCATAGTAGACGCTTTCTTTAGCCTAATTATACATCAATTTTGAATAAATATTTTTAATTTTTTATAACTCTTTCCCAACATTGCAGGTGGCGGTACCGGTCAAGTTACAACCGCAGTGGGTAAGTAGACGCTTTCTTTAATAAAATTACTTCAATTTTAAATAAATATTATTAATTTTTTAGACGGCGCTGTAGACCAAATCAGTGAGTTTTCAGAGTTAGCGGCATAGTAGACGCTTTCTTTAGCCTAATTATACATCAATTTTGAATAAATATTTTTAATTTTTTATAACTCTTTCCCAACATTGCAGGTGGCGGTACCGGTCAAGTTACAACCGTAGCGGGTAAGTAGACGCTTTCTTTAATAAAATTACTTCAATTTTAAATAAATATTATTAATTTTTTAGACGGCGCTGTAGACCAAATCAGTGAGTTTTCAGAGTTAGCGGCATAGTAGACGCTTTCTTTAGCCTAATTATACATCAATTTTGAATAAATATTTTTAATTTTTTATAACTCTTTCCCAACATTGCAGGTGGCGGTACCGGTCAAGTTACAACCGCAGTGGGTAAGTAGACGCTTTCTTTAATAAAATTACTTCAATTTTAAATAAATATTATTAATTTTTTAGACGGCGCTGTAGACCAAATCAGTGAGTTTTCAGAGTTAGCGGCATAGTAGACGCTTTCTTTAGCCTAATTATACATCAATTTTGAATAAATATTTTTAATTTTTTATAACTCTTTCCCAACATTGCAGGTGGCGGTACCGGTCAAATTACAACCGCAGTGGGTAAGTAGACGCTTTCTTTAATAAAATTACTTCAATTTTAAATAAATATTATTAATTTTTTAGACGGCGCTGTAGACCAAATCAGTGAGTTTTCAGAGTTAGCGGCATAGTAGACGCTTTCTTTAGCCTAATTATACATCAATTTTGAATAAATATTTTTAATTTTTTATAACTCTTTCCCAACATTGCAGGTGGCGGTACCGGTCAAGTTACAACCGCAGCGGGTAAGTAGACGCTTTCTTTAATAAAATTACTTCAATTTTAAATAAATATTATTAATTTTTTAGACGGCGCTGTAGACCAAATCGGTGAGTTTTCAGAGTTAGCGGCATAGTAGACGCTTTCTTTAGCCTAATTATACATCAATTTTGAATAAATATTTTTAATTTTTTATAACTCTTTCCCAACATTGCAGGTGGCGGTACCGGTCAAGTTCCAACCGTAGCGGGTAAGTAGACGCTTTCTTTAGTATAATTACTTCAATTTTAAATAAATATTATTAATTTTTTAGGGAGCGCTCTAGATCAAATCAGTGAGTTTTCAGAGTTAGCGGCATAGTAGACGCTTTCTTTAGCCTAATTATACATCAATTTTGAATAAATATTTTTAATTTTTTATAACTCTTTCCCAACATTGCAGGTGGCGGTACCGGTCAAGTTACAACCGTAATGGGTAAGTAGACGCTTTCTTTAATAAAATTACTTCAATTTTAAATAAATATTATTAATTTTTTAGACGGCGCTGTAGACCAAATCGGTGAGTTTTCAGAGTTAGCGGCTTAGTAGACGCTTTCTTTAGCCTAATTATACATCAATTTTGAATAAATATTTTTAATTTTTTATAACTCTTTCCCAACATTGCAGGTGGCGGTACCGGTCAAGTTACAACCGCAGCGGGTAAGTAGACGCTTTCTTTAATAAAATTACTTCAATTTTAAATAAATATTATTAATTTTTTAGACGGCGCTGTAGACCAAATCGGTGAGTTTTCAGAGTTAGCGGCTTAGTAGACGCTTTCTTTAGCCTAATTATACATCAATTTTGAATAAATATTTTTAATTTTTTATAACTCTTTCCCAACATTGCAGGTGGCGGTACCGGTCAAGTTCCAACCGTAGCGGGTAAGTAGACGCTTTCTTTAGTATAATTACTTCAATTTTAAATAAATATTATTAATTTTTTAGGGAGCGCTCTAGATCAAATCAGTGAGTTTTCAGAGTTAGCGGCATAGTAGACGCTTTCTTTAGCCTAATTATACATCAATTTTGAATAAATATTTTTAATTTTTTATAACTCTTTCCCAACATTGCAGGTGGCGGTACCGGTCAAGTTACAACCGTAATGGGTAAGTAGACGCTTTCTTTAATAAAATTACTTCAATTTTAAATAAATATTATTAATTTTTTAGACGGCGCTGTAGACCAAATCGGTGAGTTTTCAGAGTTAGCGGCTTAGTAGACGCTTTCTTTAGCCTAATTATACATCAATTTTGAATAAATATTTTTAATTTTTTATAACTCTTTCCCAACATTGCAGGTGGCGGTACCGGTCAAGTTACAACCGCAGCGGGTAAGTAGACGCTTTCTTTAATAAAATTACTTCAATTTTAAATAAATATTATTAATTTTTTAGACGGCGCTGTAGACCAAATCGGTGAGTTTTCAGAGTTAGCGGCTTAGTAGACGCTTTCTTTAGCCTAATTATACATCAATTTTGAATAAATATTTTTAATTTTTTATAACTCTTTCCCAACATTGCAGGTGGCGGTACCGGTCAAGTTACAACCGCAGCGGGTAAGTAGACGCTTTCTTTAATAAAATTACTTCAATTTTAAATAAATATTATTAATTTTTTAGGAGACGCTGAAGGTCAATCCAGGGAGCTTTTAGAGTTAGGGGGTTAGTAGACGCTTTCTTTAGACTAATTACTTCAATTTTAAATAAATATCATTAATTTTTATTAGGCGGTTCCAATCCTGGAAGCGGTGGTCTCAGTAGCGCTCCAGGCACAACGAGTTAGTAGACGCTTTCTTTAGACTAATTACTTCAATTTTAAATAACTATTATTAATTTTTATTAGGCGGTTCCAATCTGGGAAGCGGTGGTATCAGTAGATCTCCAGGCGCAACGAGTTAGTAGACGCTTTCTTTAGACTAATTACTTCAATTTTAAATAACTATTATTAATTATTATTAGGCGGTTCCAATCTGGGAAGCGGTGGTATCAGTAGATCTCCAGGCGCAACGAGTTAGTAGACGCTTTCTTTAGACTAATTACTTCAATTTTAAATAACTATTATTAATTTTTATTAGGCGGTTCCAATCTGGGAAGCGGTGGTATCAGTAGATCTCCAGGCGCAACGAGTTAGTAGACGCTTTCTTTAGACTAATTACTTCAATTTTAAATAACTATTATTCATTTTTATTAGGCGGTTCCAATCTTGGAAGCGGTGGTACCAGTATAGTTCCAGGCACGTCGAGTTAGTAGAGGCTTTGTTTAGCCTAATTACTTTAATATTAAATGAATGTTATTAATATTTTAGGAATAACTTCCAATACTGCAAATACCTCGCTATCTCGCTACCAATGCTGTTCCTGCTATGGCAGACTTAACGGGTTAGTAGATGTTTTGTTTAGCATACTTTATTGAATTTTAAATAATAATAATAAATTTTTTATTAAAATTTTTATAGTTGCGGACTTTTTGTCAACCCTCTTCCTTGTTGTCGTTGAATAGATTCATAACATTTTTAATAATACAACAACAACCATGAAATATTATTTTGTTGGATTAAAATGTTATTTATTACAAACATATTGTAATTAATTAAAATTGTAATAATAAACACCTTAAAATTGTACTTATTTGTAATTATTTAAATTGCTAAGCAAAAATATCGCTATGGTCATAATAGGATAAGAATTAAACGTTTTAACTGCCATATCAAGGGTTCGAGTTCGAGTACCACCTAGAAGCTTGATCTTCTCTCATTTGCCCTGCTCATTTCATATATCTTTCTCTACAGTAAGTTTATGAATGACTCTCTTTTGATCATGTATAGAGCAAGTCAAGCAGAATTTGTTGCGGTTGTATTTAAATTGAGAACGGCCATTTTTTTCTTTCTTCACTTCACTCTTCGCCGTTTTTCAATTAAAGCTTGCAGATAGAAATTGAACACAATGATATAATAATTAAAAACTAAAGGAAGTGTTCTCTAAGCAGCTTGCACATTCGCAGCAGTTTAGGCAACAGAAAAGTGGTAAAAAGGATATGCTGAGGGATAACCTAGAAAGAAATCCTTTCGGCACTGATATTGCTTATAGCTATGGATACGATTTTAAAAACATTAAAGAGCAATAATATAAACTTTGTACGAGTTATTCGAATGACATTGTCAATTTAGCATCCGTTTCGCCTCTTAGTATCTGTTTAGGAATGTTTCTCCCCACAATCAGCGATATTGGAGAGATGGTTCTTAGACAGGTGAACGAGTGGTCCAACCTCTGCGGGCTATCGTTTAACCCGGAAAGAAATAACTGGTGCTTTTCACCAATAGAACAAAAATCTTCGATTCAGTCAACCTACAGTTAATAGACACACTGAGTCTATTCTGATCATCTAATTCCTTGGGTCTTATTTTTGATCCCAAGTGAAATTAGGCGACGATTGGACACAATGATTGGACTAATACGGGCATACGTTAACAAATCTAAATTAGGCCAAGACTATAAATTATCCAGACCCACAGTAACGGAGCTTCGCGTACAGCGTCCATTGAAGCAATGAAAGTAGTACTCGATCTGATGCCACGTGATCTATACATCAGGCAATAGGCAACCCGCACGGCCCTGAGGTAACGGAAAGCGGGTTTCTGGGTGGATACAGTAATATACTGCACTCTATCGCTGGGAATAGGCCTACCCTAAATGGGAAGTGAAGTGAAGTGAAGTTAGGTACCATGGCATATGAATGAATGAGAGTGACCAAAATAAAAGTGAAGTGGAAGTGTAATTTCGAAAAATTTCGAAAAGTCATTTAAAGAAGTAACCGTGCGGTAAGAACCGCACAAGAAGTAAACAAAAGTTAAGAATTTAAGGCTGTTTGCTTGCTACACTTCTTATGAACTTTTTATTTTGTTTTATATATCAATTTTGAGAGAAATTGCGTCTACTTCACTTCTACTTCACTTCTGCGTTACTTTTCATTTAGGGTAGGCCTAATGGTAGAAGAGCTACAGGACATTGAACGTCATCTTCAAGAGTGGTTTCGATGTTCAATATTAACAACCTATGAATAAATTTGGTAGTGTACCATTTTACTTTGAATATCTTTCATTAAACGGAAAATTAATGTTTAGGCCGCGAATCGCTGCATATACAGAACATTTTGCAGCAATAAATGCATTTATTCAGAGACCACCAATCACTTTAAGAGCAGCAAACATAATGCAATCAACACGATCACCAGATTTAATTAAGCCAATGGGATTTTTTCCTTTGGCGAGAAAGAGTTCCAAGATTAGTTTTATATAGTAAAGTTGAGCGTGATTTGGAAAATAATTCTATTTTTATTATTTTAGTGCAGCTAGTTATATTCAGGCACGTTCTTGTAATAAATTTATAAAATCGATCATGAGCCATCATAAAGTCCGTTTGTATGAATGATCATCACCTCTGATCATGCGATGACGATTATTCAGGCTGTTTCAATGTTTATTTTAAAAATTTCTTATGTTTAAGTTTAGTAAATATTTTTCTCGTACATTTAAGCTACTCTTGAAATCCTAATTGTACCAAAAGAAATTTGCAACATTTGAAGAATACATGAATAACTTCAATTTGATCACACGAAATAAGCTCGTTAGATTCAAAACTGTTTTGTTCGAATCTACGCAGCGCCATGGGTCTTGGTCTTGCTACTTATCACACGCAGATAACATTCCTCTTTTACTATCTTTCCGACTAGAGCCTGCTGTTCGAGAGTTAGTACAAATAGACAGTTAGTACAAATGCTATATCTAATCAGTAGCGTACTCAGGATGAAACCATGGGGGGGGGGGTTCACAAAACATATTTTGTACACATATTGGGTAAAAAAAATTTTTCTCATGTAATAGGACTATGTACTTATATTATATTTTATGTTATTTCACTATAAAAATAATTACCTATAAGGTATATTTTTATCGCAATTTTTTTATTGAAAATTGTGAAGAAACATAAATAATAATTTTTGACCATTTTTCGAATATCACAAAATGTCTTGTTTTTCTCCAAAAATCATGGTCTCGTGGTGTGCGCAAGACTTTAGACTTTGATTTAGGGCATTTTTACAATTTTTTTTACCGAAAAGAAGGGAACTACTCTGAAAACTTGGTGGCGCGTAGTTGTTGAGTCAGAAAATCGATTGGTGACATGAAAAAAAAATTTAAAAATTCCTTTTTTTTTAAATTTTGGCCAAAAAAGCATAAAAAAAATGGGCCAAAAATGCGTCCAATTGTTTTTTGCGTAATTTCATCTGAAAAGACGGAAAATTTCCTACAAAAATCTATATGGCCATCCCGAAAGTCAGAGTTTGTCGAGAGCTATAAATAAATGAGAAATACGTGATTTTTGAAAAATCGCGTTTTTTTCAATAACAGTTGTAACTCCGAAAGGGCGCACCCAATTGCGCTAAAAAATTTTTTGGTATATCACATCGAGTTCACGATCATATTCCCAAAGTTTGAGAGATATTTATTTTTTTGCTATCCCGTTTGAAAAGAATCCACCATATATTATACATCGGTATTCGGAATATTTTTTTAATTGTTTAATAAGTTGATATTTTTATTAATTATAATTTTTCCTATTATTATTGGAATCATGGGGGGGGGGGGTTTAACCCGCAGTAACCCGCCCTGCGTACGCGCCTGTCTATAATGCTCTCTGTGACACCAAAGTTTTACCGGCATTGTATGCATTTGTTTATTCCTTATGCCACTAAATTTGTATAGTCTAGGCCGAATATATGGTTCCAAAGGAAATGTGTGAACGCAATCAAAGCTAAAAAAAAGTCGCCTATAGAACGTAACTTTGTTGTGAGTATATTAAATTGAGAAAGTCCTTTAATTTCAACATCAGGAAAGCTAAATCATCATTAATGACAGGTTGAAAATAACATCTTCAATGTTACCAATATCAGTAAAAATGTCTAGTTCTTGATAACTTCCATCGCGAAGAATTCAACTTCATTCACAACCCCCCTTATTTTATTCACAAGAGAGATAAGTCAAAGCAAATCCAAGGTTAGTTTACTAGAATCTATATTCGCCTCAAATTTTTCATTACCCAACCTGCTATGCCACTCTTTGTCGCCGAGTATACGACCCAATCAATGAACGAAGTTTTCTTCAGGACTTCTTATTCTTCTTCTTAAATGGCACTACAGTCCCAGTCCGACTCGGCCCTTTTGAAGTCTCTTCTTTCAGTAGTGTCGTAAGTTTTGCTAGTTCTCTCTAGTTTGTTGTACGAAGTTTTCGCATATCTTCTAGAACGTCACCCATCCACTTATATATTGGTCGATCCACGCTTCTGTTCCCTATTGGTCCTATTATACTTCTCCAGAGATTATCCAGACTCCTGGGAACTAACTCGTGTTCAGCCCATTCCGAAAGAATGTGACACCAATAAACCATTTTATTACCGCCTAGCCAAATTCCTACACGACAAGCATAAAACCACCGAAGAAAGCGTGATTCGCATTTCTCTTATCATACGTCGTACTAAAAATATCGTGCTTTACTATCTCCCAAAACAACTTTATATTTTATTATAATCACGATACCAAATTTTAATGTTTTTGGAGTAACGATTTTCACTGTATAAATACCGAGCCAAAATCCTGAACTAACGCAGTTTAACAAAATGAAGATATTGGCGTACGCTGTTGTTCTTCTTGTCATTGGTAAGAAACTTTTATTTCATCTTTACTTTGCAATATATAAAAAATATAACTCAATATTTTCTTTCCTTTTAAGGTTTCCAATTGTGCTTTGGACCATCTATGGTTCATGCAGCACCAAATCCCATACCAAATACTACGCCAGGAGTTCTTGGAGGTTAATTTTTAGTAGTATAAAAATAATGATTTAAAATGTAAACATATTTTACGTTCTATAATATTAATTTGTAATCTCCATTCCATAGCTTTTAGTGTTGACAAAAATATTTGCTTAAAAATTGGTAACCAAAATGTATGATCAAATTTTATTGATCCATAATCACTTCCTATGCACTAAAAAATGAGATAATTTGTATGAAAATTAATTCTAGATAAAAAATGTAATAATGTACAAAAAATTCAAATTGAATAAAAATTTCGTTAAAGTTAACATTGATAAATTGGAAATAAAATTGAAGAATTGATCATTGTGAAGATTTTAATTTGTTGAATCGGTTTAACTAAGGTGGGTTTTTTCATAGTCTGAATAATGTAGAATTGTTTTTCTTCCCCAAAGCAAAAAATATTAAATTTTCACATCAAATGATTTACAAAAGGTCGCTCAGGACTCGAACCCGGTTCCAAGTCTGAAGAAGATGTGTGACATTAAACACGATTATTTTCTATGATTCACAGAAAGTTCGATTGCTCACAGTACAAACTCATATGAAAATTTTGGAAGTGTTTTTTTTGTTTTTAGAAAATATTCGATTGCATTATCCGATAGAAAAAATGGTTTTTTGGAGTCACATTTTTTCAGTATAAGTTGAAGAACATGTGCTAGATTCAGGGCTGCGGCTAGGCACTTTGCCGCCCAGTGCACATCCGCCGATGCCGCCCCCTTTAAGGGCAAAATTTTTTTTCGCTTGCTTCGCTCGCGGTTTTTTTTGTTCTTTATAGGAATTACTATAGTATAAGAAATTGTTAATTAAATAAATTTTCTTTCTATTTGGCAAAGTCAACCAAGTCATTTATTAGTACAGTTCCTCTCTTACTTCAGAATGTAGAGGGATTGCGTTTCAATGTTGCATTCTCAACATTCATTTCATTTTGCTTCGCACACCGTAGAATTTTACGCTGCTGTCTGTTGCTGGAGCTCGACCAAAAGTTGCCATGCTCTAGCCAGCTACATGGCTGCAACATTTAAATATTTTGCTTGGTTCGCTTTCGGCAACATGGAACACGTTTCGCCTATTCGATTAGGCATTTGCATTTTACTTATCTGTGCTTATATCTTTTTATTGGAATGAGCTGTAATGCAAAAGGTTGTCGTTATGCCTTCGACCCTAGGACCTCGCAATTAATCGAAGAGATGTTTCGAAAGTATACATTACGCATTCGAAGGATAATGTACGGAATCGACGAAGGTTTCTATTACCTATTGTGTTGTTTTTGTGTCGCCTTTCGCTCATCGTTTGTTTATTGTATACACGCTGCGTGTGCTAATTAATTATTGGTAATCTATTGGAGTGTTGTGCTTGATGTTTGTCTTCTTTTTATTTATCGTCGCCGCTTATTTAAATTGTAGCGCTCATCGCCAAAAATGCCTTGTCTTTTGGCGGTTGTCGTCGTTTATAAAATATATTGTTAACATTTTTCGCTCGCTTCGTTCGCGCGTAAGTGCCGCCCTTCCCAAGTGCCGCCCAGTGCAAATGCACAGTCTGCACATATGGGTGCCGCGGCACTGGCTAGGTTCTAAGAGTCGGGATAAACACCGAATAAATATAATAAGGCAAACAATTTGCGCAGAGGTATAGCTAAAGGTGAAGCAGATTTTTCAAGGAACAGGACACTCCAGACTCCACTTAAGCTATTGGATCCTCTACCTATCTTTCGATTTAACCTTATTACTGTACATTACACCATGACTTGTGTGACATGGTGAACTGGTTGTAAATTTTAAAAGAAAACAAGAAATATTTTTTATGGATGAAATTTTAAACAGCAAACAAAAAAGTTGCGGCTAATATTACTTCGAGACCACCTTAAACCGCAAATCCTCACAAACTTTGTACGCTAGGATGTTTATTTAACTGAAAGAATGAGACAATGACCACATTTATAATAAGCTTATACCCTAAGATAAATCAGATAAAACACATCTGTAAACCATTTTATATAATAATACAAAACAAATCCACAACATTTTTGTTTTGTTGTTTTCTACCAACTATACCACAAAAGCACTTCGATTAAATTTAAAACCGCTATGGTGAGGCAATTTGTAATGTTTATTTTTATTATATCTTGAAATTCAATATACTTCCCACTCAATCTCTTGATATTTAACCAATATTCCCCTACTCAGTACGGACAGTGCATTCATTGATCTAGAAGGGTAGACCCGGGACGAGTTTACTCATGAACAGAGATAAAACTCACCCTGACCAGGATCAGATTACAATGTCAAGACACCAAAAGGAATCAAATTGCTCGATTTATCGATTAATGAAATTAGATAAAGTGAAAATATATATATATGTACATGGATTGAGTTACAACTGATGGCGATGACGTCTTTTACGAGGAAAAAAGGGTTCAACACGACCAGGTTATTTTGTTTTTATTATTATATTTGAGATAAAAAAAAAACCAAGAAAAAAAAAACGACCACAAAATTTGTCCCTGTAACAAAAATTTCCATTAATTTCCTTTTTGAAATTATCTTGGGTCCCAAATGGAATTTATTTTTTCTTAGAAATATGATCCTTTTGAGGAACAAAGAAAAAAAATACGAAGTCGCAAAGGAAATTTTTTTAGGAAACAAGCCTAAGCAAGCAAGGTTCTACTCTACTAATTATTTTCATAACAAATTAGGGTATTTTTCATTCATTTTTTTAAAGGTTTTTTTTAATGGAGTTACAAAGAACGTACTTAGATTTATGCGAAAGGACGAAATTTTAACCATAGGGGGTTGATATTATTATTCATATGGTATAGACGTGTTTGCTTCATTGGCAGGATTTTGTACACAAAGTTGTTGATAGACGTAATGGATTTTGATTGTTATACTATATAAGGTCAATGTCTTTCAATAAAGTGTCCTTGAGAAATGTTTGCCGTGTCGATAAATTTATGGTTAAGCTACGACCAGCATAGGCAGAATATCGTTATAATACAATTTTTTAAAACTGCATAGGTGGAATGGAGACTACTACGCACGCAAGTCAGCAGGTTTTTTTATAAAGTAAAGTAAGGACAACTATTATCCCAGCAAATTTATTACTATATAAATCTCTACCAGTTTTTAGTATTTAGAAACTACTTAACATGAATTCGGCTCTTGATATCCAACCCCTACGTCAACTTTCTGACAGCTCGGAAACGTATCTACATATATACATACATATTTAGAGCCAACAAGAGCTATATACTCAGCGTCTGGAGGTATGGCAGGACCCCTCTTTCAATAATACAATGAACTTTACTTGTAGGCTAATCACCTGAACGATAGTATCTATCGGTTAAAGAAACAGAAGTCAGTCTCATATTTGGACTAACCACATGGCAACGACTTTTATAACACGAAATAGTATTTCCTTATTTATTTCTTTTAGTTAGTTATCGATTCTAAGAAGTACCTCACTATTTTATTCTTATCAGTTCCTATACCTCAGTTTTGTAGGTCAGTAGCGACTCGACAAAGAAACCTCTTGGAGTTCACCAGGCGTCCAGTGGTCGCTGTATTTCATTAGAGTAGGATCGTAAAGAGCCATTTTTACCAATTCTGTGAGCCAATAGCGCTAGTTCCAATGAAAACAGTGCTCAAACATGCCTGGCCAAACTGTCCGCCTTTTCATTAGCCAAAAATCCCTGATTGCCCAGGATTTACATAAGGGCGATCTGATTAAGAGTACCCAGTTTATCACAAGGTGTATTGGTAGTGTTCATTCTCCATATGGATCCACAATCTCTGCGGCAGCCCCAAAGATATCTGCAAAACCGGATAATTGTCCATATGTGCTGTTACCACACATTGCAGTTTGGCGTCTAGTCTTACCCCAAAAGTATTTGGCTTGTTGTGAGTACAAGTTAGTCTGCAAGTATCAATTTAGTCAATCCTGGCATAATCCGTTTCCTAGTGTATAGTAGCAGATTTATTTTGTGCTTTGAGTCCTATACCAGGGCACCATCTGAAGAACGAATCAAGTGCTTGAAGCATGCGCCCTTATGTGGTACTACTAAATGGCAACATCATCTGTAAAACTTTGGGTGGAGAAGTTTTGAGCACCAAATGATTCTAGAAGTGCATCTACAAGAAAACACTACAAGAAATATAGCTCTTCCCTCAAAATGAGTGACAATGTGGGAGCCCTCAACATCAGATCGATCAGACTAGAGTAATATTATAGAACGTTCAGAAAAATGAATGAAGCATCTAGGGTAGAATCACATTTTTTACTAGATCACTTCAAATGAACTAAACTTCTTTCTTTAAGGAATACGTTTTATGCCATAAAACTGCCATAGTCAAAATACCTCAGTTTACATTTTATCTTTCTATCGAATACAATGGCATACTATATAGCACTCGAAAATCGCTTGAAAATACGCAGTTTCATTTTTTCACAAAATTAATCCCTACCTTTTCTACCCGTACTATGATTAAAGCCCATAAAACAATCTAATCCTTAATCTCACTTAATTTTTACGATGCAATCCTTAAGTCGGCTTTGTACACAAGACTATAACAATGGCATCACTAAGCCAGCCCAGTTCGATCCTAACAACCGAAAATTTTATGGTTAGGTTGGGCCATTCTAATTAAAATATACGAAATCACTTCGCCAAATACTTTTCAAATAATTAACGCAATTACATTTACGTTTATTAATAAATTAAGTAACTATATTTTACTACGGTATAACCTCGAATGATAAATTTTTTTGAGTGTGTGTGTGTTTGTGTTTTTGGTGATTGCGGTAATTGTGATAAGTTGCAGCAACTAACTTGCATCAAGTTATTATGACTAACGTAAAAAATTCGACATAAGCGATTATACAGAAATAATTATTTGTCCATTATAAAAAAGTTGCAGAACAAACATAATTCGTTTCAACATCAAAAAAAAAATTAATAAGAAGAAAAAGAAATCTTGCATAGTAGGCTAAATTATAGGAGAGAGATAGATGAAAAAAAAGTGCAATGCAGAAGAAAAATATTCGTCCAAAAAAAATATAAAATAAATTTTGTAAGTGTTCAGCTAACATGAAGAGATTGTTGAATGAATGGAGAATTTTTCAAGTCTGATAGTAGGCTACACAGTCGAGGACCATCCTTCTACACCGAGACTTTTCTGGAAGTTGGACAATAATATGTTTTACAAATTTATTTTTTCCCTTTTGTTTTAATATACTTTTGGTGGTTCTGGGGTTTGGGGTGACAGGGCGCATCTGCAAGTCCTTAAGAGGTTGGAGCTTTATTGGCCACTTCAGGTCCATTTTCTATATACCCCCCAGACCAAATCGATATCACCAAAGTGAAAAGGTTGGATTTAATGGATATAAACTAACCAGTAGTCAAATACATATACAAAAAAAACTCAAGTTCAGTGCTTTTCTGTATTATTTTTGTTGTATTCATTCATTATTGTTGTTGTTAAGGTACTTTATCTGTAGTAATTAAAAGGTTATCAGGAATCAGTTGCTAAATGGATAGTCTCCATTAACAAGAGAAACGGAATGGGGGCAAGGGGGAATGATTGTGGCAGTATTAAGTATTTTTAATGTGTTAAAAAAATACACAAAGTAATAAGTAAAAATTAGTTATTAACTTACATAAGTAAATGCTTCACTTTTTTATGATATATCCACATTATTCATATAAGGACGGGATTAATTAATAAATCTTTATCCTTTTAAAAATTCTTGCTCATATTTAGATAAAACAAAAGAAAAACATTATTATTATTTTTTATAACTTCTCACTCAACAAATTCTTTTTTTAATGAAGAACACTTTTATTTTGCAAGAACATGTTTTATATACGAAACGTTTTACACTAATTGATAAGCTTTAATATCGCTAATTTTATGTATTATATCTACACTATATATTATCATTATAGAAAAGAAAATCGCAGTAAATCATAAATCTTTTGCTTAATCGAAGATAACTTTTTATAATTACTTCTAGATGAAAAAAACAAAACGAAATTAGATTTCCACCGAATATCCAGGATTTATACAAACTTCTTAATAAACAGAAAAAAAACTACTCGAGTTTCTTTTATAATCCCTTTTATAGTCACAAAGAAGAGAAAGAAGGTTCGATTTTCTTTTTCTTACTAGCCAAATTTATAAATTTACAATATTTTTTATTGGTTTTTTTTTTGGATCCACAATGAATAAACAAAGAAAACGCCACAACAAAAAAACTATAGCCACAAAATATCACCGGATGAAGGAAATGGAACTAGGAGTGTGATGTGTAAAAAGTTTTAATTCATGCCAAAGAAATAAAGCAAAGGAAACTTATCGCAATCGACGGGTTGCGAAAGATCCGTTTGGTCCAAGACCAACGGTTCCACGAATCAGACTGAATGAGGGTGTCCCCAACAAGAGCTTTGATTCTCAATTTGAAAAAAAAAAAAATATGCTCTGGCATATATATACACTAGCTTAAGTTTTGTACCGGAATATTCACCCTGCTGATAGCATATACCCAGAAACACAAGACCGGCTACGTCAGGGCACCTATCTACACACATACACCAATAAAACCATAGAAAAACTTTTTGCACAATAATACTATATCTATATATAAAAAAACACCACAGAAAACGTAGAAAAGCTCTTCTCTACATTCACTCTATCTCTTAGCTTTTACCCTCTCTGGAAAGCATAGCATTTTTCTTGATTGTGTATACGTGCTCTCTCTCTCTATGGACGAATCTCAAGTAGTATAGTCCCCAAAATGCCTAAAGTCTACTTGGGGAATCTCTACACTATCTTCTATCAGAATGGCTAGACTATCTTTATGTAGAATTTTACAAGTAGTATTTTCTGTTTACATACGGCCCAAGCTCTTATCTTAACGGCATATAGCGGATTGTGGGTGGTTGCAGGTCAGGTTGTATCGTATCTCTGAAGAAGCTCTCGAGTGACGAACAAATATACAGTGTTACCGTTCTTAATCCGTAGTAAACATAGTGAAAGAAGCTTTTTTTGCTAAACAAGAAAACAAAAATATTAATATTATTTTTTTTTTTTGAAAATTTTTGTAGATAAAATTACAATTAATGAAGCTGGAATGCAAGCAGCTACACAGTCTGAAAGAAATAATTGTAAGAAAGAAGAAACTTTTGATATGGAAAACGACCCAACAGATTCATCTGGAAGAAGAAATACTCGAAGAAATATGATAAACAGAGGTGAAATCATAATAACGTCAAAATACCGGACCGGACCGGAGTTGGAGTTGGAAGTTCAATGATAACTTCCAAGTGATGGCCATTGGTAGGATAGGTAAAGATGGCATCCCAAGATTGAAGACGGGAACACAGTTGCCGATGAAAGGACAACGTTTTTGCAACTGGACTTTTACGTAAGTATATATCGCAGTATTTTTGGTGACTAAACCCTGATCTGTGCTTGCTTTAGTCAAGCCTAATTTTGGCGTATATACATCCCATTACTGAGTTTCCATGAGAGTTCAACCAGAATTGAACCCGAGATATGCGTCATGGAAACAGACAGAGTTAAGAGTATTCTTTAAAGATTTTCAACTCTGCTCAACTCTACGAAAATAGGTAGAAAGGTTGAAAGGTTGATCTGAGTTCACGCACACAACTAAAAACCGCACACTGGCAAAGGAGCAAAAAGTAAAAATGTCGCGCCTCGCTTGGACGTCAGAAGAGACTTTATATTTAATTTAATAAATACTTTTAAAGAAAAATCTAAAATAAAATTAATTGATAGAAAAAGGTGGAGGAAGACGGAAGGCAGAAATGTAAACGCATAGAGTTAAGTAGTTGAGTTGAAGTGGCATTTCAACTCAACTCATTTTGAAAGAAAATGTTTGGTAATATCGTCACGCACGGTCAGCCTCGAATACAGCCTCGTTTACCTGGGATGGAGCCTCGAGAATTGCCTAAACTTGGCTCGACAATGTGCAAAATCGAGCTATCAAACTCATCGGTCATGGTACAGTGGCACAAAAAAGTATACGTACCCCCATTGAAATTGCGATTTCGAGCTAACTATCCATTTTTTTTTAAACAAAGTATACATATAAATAAAATATAGGCACAAACATTAAAAAAAATTTATTTACTCCGACATAATTATTTCATTTATATCCAAAAAAAATAAAATTCATTTTTTACAACTCAAAAAAGTATACGTACTCCATAAAAATTATTTGTAAAAAAGCAATAAAACTTAAACTAATATTTTGTAGGACCACCCTTGCTATCTAAAATTGCTCTTAACCTGTTCTTCATTGAAAATACTAGCTCCTTTGTCGTTTCTGGTGATATCTGACTCCATTCTTGGCTCAAAGTATTTTTAAGGTCGTTTTTGTTTCTAATAGTTTTTTTTCGGATACGGCGATCTAATTCGTCCCATAAATTCTCGATGGGAATGAGGTCGGGTGACTGGGGAGGCGAATTAAGTTGTTTTGGGACGTTATATAGCAACCACTCCTTCACAATGGCCGAAGTATGTTTCGGGTCGTTGTCCTGTTGGAAGTACCACTTTCCAGTAAGACCCATTTTACGTACTGATTCTAGCAAATTTTTTTTAAGTAGATTCAGATAAACAAAGCGATCCATAGTTGTTTCAATAAACACTAGATTTCCTACCCCAGCCGCCGACATGCATCCCCAAACCATGACCGATCCTCCTCCATGCTTAACTGTTGGGATTATGTTTTTAAGGTTAAGCTCTTCATTTTTTTTCGCCAAACTTTTTGTTTTCCGTCACAGCCAAACAAATTGAATTTGCTTTCATCGCTGAAAACCACATTGCTGCAGTTGGCTGTGACGGAAAACAAAAAGTCTGGCGAAAAAAAATGAAGAGCTTAACCTTAAAAACATAATCCCAACAGTTAAGCATGGAGGAGGATCGGTCATGGTTTGGGGATGCATGTCGGCGGCTGGGGTAGGAAATCTAGTGTTTATTGAAACAACTATGGATCGCTTTGTTTATCTGAATCTACTTAAAAAAAATTTGCTAGAATCAGTACGTAAAATGGGTCTTACTGGAAAGTGGTACTTCCAACAGGACAACGACCCGAAACATACTTCGGCCATTGTGAAGGAGTGGTTGCTATATAAGGTCCCAAAACAACTTAATTCGCCTCCCCAGTCACCCGACCTCATTCCCATCGAGAATTTATGGGACGAATTAGCCGCCGTATCCGAAAAAAAACTATTAGAAACAAAAACGACCTTAAAAATACTTTGAGCCAAGAATGGAGTAAGATACCACCAGAAACGACAAAGAAGCTAGTATTTTCAATGAAGAACAGGTTAAGAGCAGTTTTAGATAGCAAGGGTGGTCCTACAAAATATTAGTTTAAGTTTTATTGCTTTTTTACAAATAATTTTTATGGAGTACGTATACTTTTTTGAGTTGTAAAAAATGAATTTTATTTTTTTTGGATATAAATGAAATAATTATGTCGGAGTAAATAAATTTTTTTTTAATGTTTGTGCCTATATTTTATTTATATGTATACTTTGTTTAAAAAAAATGGATAGTTAGCTCGAAATCGCAATTTCAATGGGGGTACGTATACTTTTTTGTGCCACTGTATGTTACCTTTTGCTATTCCGTCCCCTACACCTTACTGTTCTTTCTCTTTTTCGTTCGTTAATAAATAAAATAACTATACTGAGGTACAATCTAGCACAGTACGTATTTCCGTACTGCTACAACATCCGAGTGTGTTCCAAAGAAATGTTTATAGCCATATACCGAATAGATACATACCTAGACCCTCAAACTATCCTATCATCTTCTATCTGTCAAATTAAGCTTACTCCTTCACTTTACAAACGATAGTATAAAGGGCGATTCTTAAGCTTGGGTTTTCACATAAAAAGAGAAAAATAGATAGATTATAGAAGAAATAAAAAAGATCTAAAATGAATAAATGATTGCCAATAGGCAGTCCTAAAAATTGTAGACTTATAGTAAGTTAGATTTGATATGTTTAGTTTAAGACTTTGTAGCGAAACAGGTGTATTTCGTAGATGTTGTAGGTTCTTGCTTTTAATGAATGAAAATATTGACTGAAAATACTAGCTAAAGTGAAAGAGAGAAATAAGAAACCTACTAAAAATCAAGAGTCCAAAGACCCCCAATTTGCCGTAAGAAGCGTTATTAAACATTTTTAAAAGCTTTTTCTAATATTTCCCAGGAGTTCTATATGCTAAACTTTCAACTGTAAGAAATGTAAAAAGTTTTCAACCTTAACGAAATGTAAAAAACCTGAAAGAAAAAAAACAAATAAGAAAAAGTCCAATAAATTTTACGGTCACACTTATTACATTCCAAGAAAGTCTACAATAATTATTCTCAAGATAAAAATGGTTTTTCCCATCGAGATTTTCGCCGGGGTTTACTCGCAGGCTCCGCTAACTGTTTATGCATCGTCTAGAGAAAGTCTCACAAAGTCACAATTTAGTTAAGCCTCACCCGTTTACAATGTGCGAGGCAATTTTTTCCTGCTCTTGTATTTGCGTCAGAATGACGTGAATCGGAGCAGATGTAGAGCTCCTCTGTACATTCACACTGGAAATGGGGAGAGCGACTTTCTAGTGGAGCATTTTGCTTATTTTTTTTTCTGTTATGTTCTTTGATGCAAACAAAGGAGACCGCGAAGGGGTAGAAAGTTTGACGTTTGTAACAAAGTTTACGTGCGCTCTGGGCGAAAAAAAGGTGGTATGCATTGAAGAAAAGGGCAAGAATAAAAATATCAATACAATCCGGTAGCTAAAAGAATACAGACCGACCGATATACCTGTACATACATATATAAACTTACTAGAGCTCTTTCACACAAGGAAAAGAAACAATCCGGTTGTTATGGTGAAATACTACTACAAAAAGTCCTAAAAAGGATCCTGAAGGAGTAACGTTAAGAAGCTTCCAAAAATGCTACCGAAAACGTAAATTTTTTAGCGCAGAATCCGTAGTTACGTCCATCAGACCCATTAGGATTACCATAACAGTCTGTTGATTTTGAACGTGTTGCCAGTAATCCTTAAATAACAGTATATTTTTTTTCCTAGTGTGAATAGAATTCTAATGATACTAATCAAGACTATTTATTTTATTTTTATTTTTTCAATATAAACCGAGTGGGAGGGCAGCAGGAATAGTCAAAACATTGATAAAAAGCTTTAAATGAAATTTCAGTGTTGGTTGAGGTTGTTTTGAGAGTTTATTGTATGGATCAATTACATAATTCAGGACCCATAGTAGATGTCCTTTAATGTAAACAAGGACAAATTTAGAATATTTTATGTATATGTGGGATGTTGTTATTTGATTTGATTTCTGCGAAATTGGCTTTTTGGGATCTTTTTACCGTCATTTTGTTTGTGATTTGTTATGAAATCATCAAAGCTCCTTTTTTTTGGTATCTTATGACAGGCTATGAAAGATTCGGATACAAAATTAGTAGAATGAGAATCTTTTTGGAAATGATTACTTGTAACTAATTTTATAATCAAACGCTACAAAAACGCTTCATGCGAATTTCTTCTTTAATTTGCTTCTATTGTGACTACTTGACAGTGAAGCTTAGGCCCCTGTGCTGAAAGTCTAGTCGTGTGGCGTGACAAGTCGTTTGAGTTGAAGAAAGTGGCGTTTCAGTCGAATTACGACTTTTAACAGAGCGGCCAGAGAATGGTAGTGCTAAACTGAGTTTATGGCCAGGGACCTTAACTTCAACAAGGAGACTCAGATCTCCAGTATAGAATAATGGGAAATCTTCTAGACTGGCAAAAACTATGACATAGTTTTATACACAGATGATTCTAAATAAAAGTCGTTTGTCAGCCAGGTCTGATGTGAAATTAACACAGGCATTTCTTGGCCTTATATACCTTCTCGTTTACGTAAGCTTGCGTTCAATTATGAATACAGCTTTTCGTATCGAGGTATTTGTGCCACAAGAGGAGCCATTACAAAGAAACACTTCTGGCCAGCAACCAATAAAAACTGCAATGAGTGGTCTCGATTCTGTCTTAGTTACCAAAAGTCGAGACATACCAAATCTCCATTTGAAGATTTTAAGCTTCCAAATAATAGATTCAACCAAATACATGTGGATATAGTAGGACCACTTCCATCATTCCGCGGATACAATCGTTGCCCCATTTACGATATGACCCGAGTCCTTACAATCGTAGTCCGATTTACGATATGACCCGAAGCTTACCCAATTCGGTATATTTCAGCTTCAACAGTATTCTTCACTGAATTCGTTTCAAGTTTCGCCGTACCACTTGAAAACACAACAGATCAAGGTACACAATTCGAATCTAAAATCTGCCAAACTACTCGGTACTCACCAAATTGGGACACTCCTACCATCCGCAGGCAAACGGTTCGATAGTCGAACGGTTCCACCGGAGACTCGAAGCTGCCTTAATGTCAAGGGACAATACTACTCATTGGAGTGAAAACTTGCTCTTCGCCATGTTAGGCAACCGTACGGCAATCAACAACGACTTACAATGCTTGCCAGCAGAGTTCGTCTACCGTCAGAATCTGAAGACTCCAGAATTCGATTTCGATCTCGACTGATGAAAATCCAATAGAAGACTCAAAATTTCTCACTCAAATTTATTCTCATATGCGTGCGTAAAATTAAATTTTTAGGATCGTTATACTTAACAGAATTGAAATATTTAATATCATACTTTGTCTATTGATAAAAAAATTTACCTTTTTAGATTCCTATCTCATAGCTTCAATTTTGTTACACAGTAAGCCGTTTTTTATCACAATAAGAGCTCAACAAACTCCACAATCACGAATCTGTAAAAAAAAATGATTATAAATCTTTAAAGGTGATTGGACTTTCCTACCTTACAGCGCTTATCACTTGGAATTTGACCACCAGTTTTTATCGCCTATCGGCAGTTGATGATGTACTCAAGTCGAGGATACTAGAATGCTAAGGATGAAGGTGTTATTTCTGAATTTGTATTTTTTTGCTTATGATTATTGGTCAATCTGTTTATTGCAGGTGTGGTCTTAGAGGAGTTTTTTTTACGTTCGTCGTCCTTGATTTGTATGTAATTCGGGTGGGGCTAACGAAATCAATGCAATTGTCGAAGTACATCTGCAATTTCGAAAAGATTTGTACTAACGACAATAAATTAAAACATTTACAAGAAAGACACAACGAAAAGAAAAACGAATTTCAATTTTAAAGAGAAACTCTCAAAGCTTTTCTAGTAGCTTTGTCTCAGCATCTCACCTGCGGCATCATCTCCCTATAGACAACAACGCCATGCTAGAAGCCTAGCAATTTCTGCATTCACAGCATACACCACGCTAAAAGCTTTCCTATAGCATAGAAGCAATGCGCACTGTAGGAGCAAAAGAGACAAGTCTTATAGCAGCTTAGATCCGACATGTGCTGTTAATGCACTCAAAAGGTAAATAACCAAGTCTCACCTTTACCTAGACCTAGGTAGAGCTGGATTTGAGAGAATCTAAAGAGGCTGTGACTGTTTCCCCTGCAATGTTTTTCACGAAAATAAAACCGACAAAATTGTAACAAACATTCTATATATAGGAAACCATAATAATTCTAAGCAAAAAGGATTCAAGATTCTCTCCTCCTTAAATGGAAAGGATACAACCATAACCACCTTTACTATACTTGTGTGCCTACATATGTGGCTGCAGGCGCCTTACCTAAGTGGAATTTTCGTTGCTAAATGAAGACATCAAGCACTGTTTACTTTGGTAGAATTTATTTTGAATATTGGAATCTTTACTACTATCCTACTATATATATACTATACATATATGTACGTGCTTGTAGGCAGACTGCATAGGCTTTACATATGGATTGTGGATGCTGGAATCCTCGTATACGAGATCCTTTGCAGACATGTTCTTTATGGTGATTTTACAAAAATATGTGTGTGCGTATTTTGTGATATAATTTGATTTTATGCGAAAGGACTCCAGCTTAAAATTTGATTAATGAGATGAAATTTCATGTTGTGTAAGGATTTAGTAAGGGTATGTATACATTTGGACTTTACCCTTAAGATATAGAGGATGTGTGAATATATATAATTTGACTGCTTTAATATAGGACTGGTATAATTTGATTATGTCTCGGATTGAGTTTTTTCCTTGAATATTATTCGGTTGAGATATTGTAATTATAAAGATAAAAGTAACTAGACGGAATGATTAATTTAATTATTGCATTTATACGAAATATATCTAAAATATTTTGTATTTTTCCTAAGAAGCAAAAAGCAAATATCACTAAAGCTGCGGCGTTCATTAGGGAGAACTAAGGGGCTCTCGCTATTCTTTTGGGGGTGATGGATTCACTCTTCATCCAGGGCATCGCTAGTCTCGGAGTTGACGCAGGCGAGACTAAATCTCAGAGGTCCAGGGTTCGATTTTGCACAGAACAGTGTTCTTTGGTCCTTCCATTTCTCCCACCTAGAACATTTCTTTTTTTATTTCATGCCTTCACTCTCTACAGTAATTCCTTTCGTCTCTTCTGTTATCGCCTGTACGTACAATAAGCGAAGATTGGTTGCCAAAGTCGTGTTAGTGTTGGTTGGCAGAAAAGAATGAAGAACTGCTAACGCTAATTCCCGGGACACAATGAGGCCGACACCGACAACTTCTACGGGAAAACAACAACAATTTATATGAGAATTGTTGTCGGCCTCATTGTGTCCCGGGAGTTAGCGTTAGCAGTTCTTCATTATTTTCTCTTCTATCTATTCGACATTGCACTCTAGATAGAAGAGTCAAAATCGACAGTACAAAAGCCATCTCTGAACGCTAGTCTTTCACTTAAAAAGGACGCCCAGTGAGTACTTCTAGCTAAGCATTTACACTATTCATGCTACATCGAATCTTGTATCCAATATTTCCTGGAATTTCTTAAAAGGACGGACAGAGAGCGGCTGCATGGCTCATCGATTTTAAGAAGGTTTTTAATAATAATTTTAACCAATAATTTCCTATCCTTAGTCGAACTACATATATACTATACTTGCGTTTCAGCCATATTGTTTTGACTTGTTAGATTGGGTCAGATTGAATAAGCCTTTTATGTACATTGGTTTGTGTTTGTATCAACATCATTATAAACAATGGTCAATAGCCTGTTAACTATTTTTCAACAGGGACAGTTTTCTGCTTTAACTCATTATCAACAAGCTGGTTAACTGATTTGACTACTTTTAAACAGGGTTGTTAACTGTCTTAACTGTTTTTCGATAAACCTGTTAATTGCTTTAACAGATTTCCCATAGGCCCGATAAATTCTTTAACTGTTTCTCAACAAGGCTGAGTTTTGCCAAGGAAGGATAGATTCGCATTTGTAAAACGTATATGAGATTTTTAATTGAGCAAGGAACTGTACTTCCAATGAGTCCAAAAAGTAGCTTGTAAAACTCTCTCAAATCAAAGCAATTCTATTTCCATGTCCACATATTTAAATTAGCATTTGACAGAAACTTTACCATCAGGCATAATTGACGCAAAAAAGTGTTCATCAACCCCAAAAAAAGAAGCCCCACCCCCGCCAGGACATTATCACTTCAAACGAAAATTTTGCGAAACATCTTAAGCCCATAAAAACGATACCCTTTCTATATTTAGCTCCTTTACAACAATATATGATACCATTGTGAATGGGGCTAGAATTACTTTGCATGTTACTCCCCAATCCATTCCCTTTTGTCAAATGTAGGCCAATAACCTTGTAAGGTGATAAACATCCACCCAAAGAAAATCATCTCTAAACTAAATCACAAAACGAGCCCGAACAGAAGAAGCTTTTTCTGATAACAGGACGCCACCACCTTCGGGACATGACAGATTTTGAGCATTTACCAAAAATGTTGATGGCGATGAAGTAAGCAAAAATCTATTAGGGCCTCTTTCAGATGTTCTGGCAACCTCATTCCCTGGGCTCTAATCAATTTCCACAATTGACGTCACGATTTGTTTAATCTTATATATGGAATTTTTGTTAGAGAAGGAAATACCCGACAAGAAAAGAAGGAGCATGCCGGAGCGCCTCTCCTCTCTCAGGGCTGATACCCATACAAAAGGTCAGATTCCAGACTTCCCCGGAGTATAGCGTAAATCATTGTTACATGCAAACAGGCCTCGTTATCAGGGTTCTAGAGGTGGAACCTACCCCGGTTAAATACATACGTAAATACTTTTTTGTGGAAAGTGTACAAGGACTACAGCAACAACAACAAAAGTGTAGGGTTCTTCAGAAATGCCAACAAACTCGGGGCTGATTCCCGTCACCGATAGGTCTGCCTGCCACTGCGGCTGTTGGGGGCGAAGGAGCTACTGTAAATGTTAAAGGGCTTATGTGTTAGTTTAGGTCCCATTGACGTCATGGCTTTTGCAAAATCTTTAACCACTATCTAAGGATTTCTTTTGAATAGGCCCAAACTACACTTCATTGATTATGTGTGCGTGTGCGTTAGAAACAAATTGCCTTTCGGGGGATGGGTCGCGAATCCTCATTAAGGAAACAAAATTTTCCTTTAGCACAGATAACGGAACCATTTGGCTGGTTGTGGGAGGACACTTCAGCTCCAAATGTCAACCGGCAGCAAACCAGTGACGTAAGTACTCGAAGCTATAAACACCGTTCTACGGCAGCAGAAGAAAATGGCTAAGGTTTAATACGGAAGTGAATTGGTCTTCTTGGGAAAATGAGCTGGAGGTGGTGGAGGTGGCAGAGGTGGCAGTTACCCTAACTAGGTAGGCAACCCTCTTGTGCTGCTGTCAGTTTTTGGATCACCGAATTAAACCCGTGACCCTTGGAACGTGTCAGTACGGAAGAAAATGTTTGCGTTGCCAAGAGCCCCCGGAATTATTCATGTCTGGGAAGGAGGGATAACCCATAAAACGTCAAAAGCATTTTAGCATAAGTGGCCTCCTCTTTACCGATTACGGTTTTAACAAATGCTCTTTTAAGAAGGGACTAAGTGACTGAGCATATAACTTCAACCGACATAATTTCACACTAAGTCACTACTTAAAAACCGAGAGCTAGCGAGCAATCCTTTCCGCATAAAACTGCAGGAGTTTTTGTTTTCGCTGAAAACAATGTTTCAAGACAATGTCCTTGATGCATGCATGTTTCACCCTCACGTTTTGTTTAAATTATGCACAATGGAGAGCAATACTTGCGATGCAATCTGATTGTTGTTTTATGCTTATCCTTTGCAAACAATTCTGTACCGTTCTGAGCAACCAACTCCGATACCGCTGGGCTCTATTCTTTCTGTACTGCAGAAAATATTCCCTAAACCAGTGCAAGAGAGTAAAATAATGTTGCATAATTAATGTAGTTAGGGCGGAGCTTTTTCGGGTTGATACAGAGTAAAATCGTATGTTAGTTTGGAAGCTCGAAGCAAAGAAAATTTGATTCTATAGCATACATTAGAAACGGAGAAAAAAAGGACGAGAAAAGCGTGACTTGGTTGTGTGTTTTTATCTTTTATTAAAAAACGAAGTGTATTATTGTCGCAACAATTGTTTCTAAGAAAAGATTCCTATACAGCACGTTGCGCGTTGTTGTCTAGGTTTGACTCTGTTGTTGTCTAGGCCGCGACCCTTTATCTCTTCATCGCTCGTTAATTGTAGCACATAGCTATGCGTGGAACAACTTTTGTTTGATCTTACCTGTGCCATACTCTACTCTACTGCTTGTAACTACCAGTGGTTTTGATCTGGTGGATAGACACACTACCTCATCCGATCCAGGTGTGTAGGAGGTGCAGATTTCCCCTTTAACTATCGGCTCGAGCTATAATCTACAATCTTCGTCCCCACCTTAAATTCAGCTCGACTGCTCGGTGTACCATCTTAGAGAAAACCTACGATAGCCTCTCTTGGATGAATATCTAAGTAGGCTTCAACTTTAAGATCTTCGTGGACATGATGGTATTTTTGGTTGTAGACCCTATGTGGATAGACAAGCTCAACGGCAGGACCCCAGACATCTACAATTGATCATAAATTGTCTATGTGCTTATACCAATCGAATTTGCCATATAATGTCGTCACTAGGCATTCAGATTGTTGTAATAAGCCTAAAGCTTTGTAGCAAGGACCAGTTCAGTCAATCTTCCTGGTGAATGGTACCAGAACCGTTTTGTCGGGATCTGCACTGAGTGCTATACTAGAGCAGTAGCTGAAGCACTAGCCAATCGCTTGCTGCGTGCAAATTGATCTGGTGCTCCTTTTTAACTGGTAACTACGATAGCAATGTTATTTGCGCAACCTTGGATGGACACATTTTGGCCATCAAGTAGATTTGGAAGTTTATTCAGGACAAGGCAACAACTCCCTACGGACATCCCTTTTTTTATCGTGACTATTGTCTATTACTTTCGAAGGCGAAAAACGACAGACTTATTGGCTTGAAGGATTTAGTCTGGTGGTGTAATCAAAACATCCTGGATTCGATATGAATGCAATATTGGTGTTCCTCCACACAAATTTAATAAAATCAAGAGCGCAGGAAGCCTTATAGATTTTGTAAAGTAAGGGAGTAATTAAATCGTAGCTTGCGTATAGCAGTATAGAATAAAGTGAACGGAAGTGGAACTAATGGCAAGCCAGGTAGAAAAAGGGATATCGCTTGCATGCATAGTTTTACCTGGGTTTCCTCTCTTGTTTGACGAAACAGCCGTCAATTCTATTTATATGTCTCAGATTTTCCCACTTACCTATTACTAGTGCTTTGTGGGGTGTTCTCGAACGTGTCTCGAACATCCTCGATACTCTGGCAAAAGCGGCTCCAGCTATCCTTTTTTCTTCTTCTTTGGTCAAGGACTACTTCACATCTATCGTAAGGTGCTCGTAGAAAACATGAACGGCACACTCATCCTCCCCAGACAAAGTTTGCAGGGAGGTTCTTCCGATCTTCCTATCCATACCCCATAAGTGGGTAGTTCACGGTGCGCTATCATGATTGTAACCAAGCCAACTAGTGTAGACAGGTGGTTCTGGGTAACGATCCCCCGTACCTCCGCCGCCAACTACCGCCCTTCTTGGGCTTGGTAGAGCTTCGATTTGGCAGAGCACGGCGGTTATTTTTGTAGATAGCTATATTTCTTGTGTGTCTACTTAAGGCCTCATGATGTTCACAGAGCCACACATTACAAACTAGATGTTTTTAATAATAATATTTACTTGAAATTTTAAAAATACAATATTTATATTTAAAGATGCAAATGCGATTATAGGATTTGAAATTCCTAACAAGATGTCTAAAAATTTCCTGTGAACTGCATTACCATTAGGGCCTATCTTCACAGCACTGAAAAATAGCTTTCCATATGCCCAACATGAGAAAACAAAACTCACACATAATTTTCAGGGCAACAAATTACAAAATTTATCAAGTCATCAACAATGGCAGAAGTAGATGTTATTATACCGGAAAAAGTGAGTAAATATCGTTGAAAATCGCTTCTTTTATCGCTAAATAATATTCAAATAAATAAAACTATCAAGATCCATGAAAATTTTATAAATTGTGTTATAGGACACGTCATTTTTGTGATGTTGAAATTTTTGACAATGGAGTTTTTCATATAAGTATTTTTTAGGAGGAAATTCTTGATTTCAAACAGCCGAAAGATGTTACTCATAGTTCATTAGAGGATTTAGATATTGATGATTTATATGTGCGCTATAAGGTTTGTTAATATTAAATTAGAAATTTGCAAATCACAATTTTATGACATAACCTCACTTTGAATTGTAGAAACTGCAAAAGACATTGGAATTCCTCGAAGTTCAAGAAGAATATATAAAAGATGAGCAGAGAAATCTTAAGAAGGAATATTTACATGCCCAAGAGGAGGTAAAACGTATTCAATCTGTCCCGTTGGTTATAGGACAGTTTCTAGAGGCTGTGGATCAAAACACTGGCATTGTTGGGTCTACGACCGGTTCGAATTACTATGTTAGGATTCTATCCACTATCGATCGTGAACTGCTGAAGCCTTCAGCCTCAGTTGCACTTCATAAGCACAGTAATGCTCTGGTAGATGTTCTGCCACCAGAAGCTGATAGCTCAATTTCAATGCTGCAGAAGGATGAGAAGCCGGATGTTGGCTATGCCGATATTGGTGGCATGGATATGCAGAAGCAGGAAATTCGCGAGGCTGTTGAGCTGCCATTAACCCACTTTGAGCTTTATAAACAAATCGGTATCGATCCGCCGCGCGGTGTTCTCATGTACGGTCCTCCTGGATGCGGGAAAACAATGCTGGCAAAGGCAGTTGCTCATCACACAACAGCAGCATTCATTCGCGTTGTAGGCTCTGAATTTGTACAGAAATATTTAGGCGAAGGTCCACGAATGGTTCGAGATGTTTTCCGTTTAGCTAAAGAGAACGCGCCCGCGATTATTTTTATAGATGAAATTGATGCTATTGCTACGAAGCGTTTCGATGCCCAAACCGGAGCTGATCGTGAAGTTCAACGTATCCTCCTCGAACTACTCAATCAAATGGACGGTTTCGATCAGACGACAAATGTTAAAGTCATAATGGCAACGAATCGTGCCGACACCTTAGATCCTGCCTTGTTGCGTCCTGGACGTTTGGATAGGAAAATTGAATTCCCACTTCCAGATCGACGACAGAAACGACTGATTTTCTCTACAATCACATCCAGAATGAACTTGAGTGAAGATGTAGACTTAGAGGACTTTGTCGCTCGCCCGGACAGGATCTCAGGGGCTGATATTAATGCCATTTGCCAGGAAGCTGGCATGCACGCTGTCCGTGAGAATCGTTACATTGTTTTGGCTAAGGACTTCGAGAAGGGATACAAGAATAACATCAAGAAGGACGAACAGGAGCACGAGTTCTACAAGTAAATGGGGCGCTGCTGTGTGGTGCGTTTGTTCTTACATATATTTTTTTTGATAAGTTTATTGTAATCGAGATAAATAATAAAACAAATTTTTTTTTGAAAGAATAAAAGATTTTATTTCAGCGGTACTAACACTAGATTTGCTTAGAAGGAAACTAAAAACCGGGAATGACTCGTCCCTTGTTGGAGAGTCGCTTCAGCTTTCTATTTTTCTTCTCTTTGATTTTCTTATTTATGTTCTCTTGCCGCTTCTTCTGCCTTCCAGCAATGTCCTGCTCTACCTTGTCCTTCCTCTCCACCCACTTCTGCTTGGACTTCTTCTTCTGGTCTTTCTTTCGCTTTATCGCCTTGTACAGCAGTGTCGGATCATCCTTAACCTTTTTCCCTTCTGTTTTATCAAACACCTTCTTCCAGGCCATTTCCTGCTTGACTTCCTTCACCTTGTCCTCGTCTCCTTGCTGCTCCAGTTCCGCAATTTTCTTCTTCTGATCCTTCATCTGCTTAAGAATTACTTTAGGATTTTTCACCACCTTTTCCTTTCTCGATTTTTTAGCTTTTGCACCAGGATGCGAGGCGAAATCAAACTTCGAGAACACAATCTTTCCCTCTTCATTGAAGATCGGCTTCGCCGCAGCAGGCTTAATTTCCACTTTGACTTTAGTGTCTTCCTTTGTGTATTTTTCTTCCTTCATTTTCTCATTTTTCATTGATTTATGAACGCTGGCGAGTTTCTTCTTAAACTCCTTATCCTTCTTAAGTTTCTTCGCTTCTCGCTTCTTTATCGTGCGGTCTGACATTTTTGATTTTTTCGAGTTTATTTTGTTTTTTATAATCTGCAGTCTCTCCTCCAAATCGTCAACATCTTGTGCCCGAGTGGTTTTCTTTGAATCTGCTACCGAGGTGGATGATGTGCTTGGCTTTTTATTATCTAGTAGGTACATTGATTCTAGTTCTTCATCTAAAATAGAAATGAAATAATTATGAAAATTACAAAAATAATAAAATCAAGTTATTTACTTTCTACTGAATCTGGCACATCAAAAGTGGTCAAAAGGTCTATGATATATTCATTTTCTTCCTCTAGCAGCTTCTTGCATTTATTCCTATCAAATTTCTTGAACTTTTGATCCATTTTCATTTGCATTTTATTTGTGTAAAACTAAAGAAATTTATATTTTTTCAATATTTACAGGCCGCACGTGCGGAACGACCATTCAAAAGTGACAGTGTCAGTGTCAAATGGATTGTAATGTCAAGAAAACGATAAGTGAGGTTGTTTAGTGGTTGGTAGTGAGGACACAAACCTAGAAAATAGTTGTTTTGATTTAGGGTAGTTCACAATAGTTGAGCGTTATTGGCAGTTATTTGACCTAAAATTTGAAATAATTTTCACTCGCGTGGCTTTGTGAGGAGCAGAAAATAAATTAAATTGATTTCTTAAATCAAATAATTAATGGAAAGATATAAAGGAAAATTTGTGAAAGAACAGTTTAACAAATCTGGAAATAAGATATTTGTTTAGTACTCGTCAAAAACATATTCTTTGTAATTTCTAAAGCAATTGTTTGGTGTCCTCACCAAACCAAGAGGTAGGAGGTAAAGATCCCGTCCTTTTGCAAGGATCTTATACGTATTTTCCAAGCTGCTGACAGGAATCTGTGTTTTTGGAACCATAATTCCAACCTTGCCGCTCTCTGTATTAACAAAATTATATTAGCCGGAATTCGTTTCTTGCATTTCTCCACGTCCATAAAGCATAGACCGCATGGATGGTTTAATCAGGACTGCATGAAGGCAATAAAAGCCAAAGAAACCACCTATAGAGAGTACAGACATTCTCTAAGTGAAGCATTTTGACTTAAATACATCAAGCTGACAACAAGCAGTACGGCTTTAGGATTAAAAGATCCACTGGCGACCTTCTTGTATGTGAGTCTGGCCTGGTTGCTATTGCAAGGATTGTGATAGAGTATGGTACCCTGATCCGTTGACTAAACTCCGAGTTATTAGTATTGACTAGCCTTATTTCTCGCGATTGAATCAAGGTAGTATTTTAAGGCGTCGAATCAAAACTCCACAACATCTCTACAGGTGTCCCTTCTCAATTACACCACCGCGACCACAGTCTACAGCTCTTATTTTCGCACACAGTTCGGTATAGGAATTCGTTAATAACTAGAACAACTTAACTGTGGAAAAACCTTCCACGGTCAGTTTTGCTGAACTCTGACAACATCCAAGAGTTCAAACGCAAGGTGCATCGCCTCTTCCTCATCCATCACTCAGATTTCCCTTAACTTATCCTTTCCTTTTCCATCTTTCGAGCTAAGCTTACTACGGGATATTGCACGATAACGTGAACCACATCACGGACTGGCAGACTTACACTTTAATATAAAAAAAGAACGGAGGATGAGACCACAACTGGCGATGAAAGGGCACCGTTTCATAACCACTCTCTTGAAAAACCTTTACGATGAATATATCTGTATACTGGGATTAGCTCAAGATCCAGCCTATCATATTCAGGTATCGGATCATATCTAGTATTTTAAGCTTCGAAACCTCTCCCAAGCTCTGAAAGGCAATAAGGTATCCAAATATACAGCGTCTGATCCTAGCGAGAACCACACGACTACCGATAAAGTGTTCGGCTGTCTTTTTTAAATGATGTGAAAGTCTCTCTGACTTGTTCCTCTGCACAGGTACAGTTGCATGGGAGTTCACAATATGGCCGTATCTTCCCTAATTGGCCAATGTGCTGCGATGATTAACACGATTCTGGCCGGCCTTGATACCCAGGGGCTAAGGGGTAGATTATCATCCCAAAAGCCCCTTATTAAAATCCATTTCTCTCATCTAGATAACTTTCCTTCTTTCCCATCTTTCGCCTATAAGCAAAATAAGTAAGGAAGTCTCCTACATATTTGATCACCGAAGTCAGCATTCTGTCGCGCGGTAGTATTGGATTGGAGCCGGTGGAAAAAACACTTTGACGTTGTCAGTTCGTTCACTCTTTTCTCTACTATCTTTCCGAATATAACGCTAATGTTGGACGATTCTGGAGATACTCTTCCTGGTATCTGCAGAAGCTCGCGTGATATTTGCTCTTTATGCCGTCTTTTTAGTACTGATCCATGCGTCTGCTATTAACACACAGAAACCTGCTATTCACACCTAGCAGCTTCTATTAATTCTCTACTGGTGTCTGTAAGAATTATTTCTAGCCTCACCACAGACCCCGACGAGATATTCCAATGGTCCTTCTACCATTTATTATTGTACAGGAATATGCGCCCATACGTGTCTCCAACCAGCAGCCTGCTTCTAGGGGTTGTACCGAAAACTCCCGTTACCCCAAGATATGCTAATTTTTGGGGTTAGCTTAGTCTGGATTTATTATATTCTTTTGAGAGAGCAGATAACTTCAGGGCAGAGCCGTATAGTAATCTGTATTATCCTACTTCGCCTCCTCTTCGAGGTTGCGCGCCTCCAAATCATCTTTGGGTCCACAATAAGACCCAAAATACTTAGCTTCTGTATTAACGGATAGCCCACAGCCCTTGGACTATATTTCGCTCTTATCCATAATCTCATTTATTGCCGGAGTGCAGCTAGCAACAGAGAGTAAACTGCGGACAACGCTGAGGTCATATGCAATTAGGTGGCAGAGGCGATGTGAGCTGTCCCCAGAAGGTACAAGTGTGAGCGATCTGGCCCCAGTTGAAATAAATGATCAAACCCTATTATACAATGCTGAATGCAATCGGAATGAAAGATGACCGAGAATCCTTCCATACCATCTTGTAACACTGAAAAAAATCTAGGGTTTCCAAAATACGGAAATGTGGAATAGGGTTTTGAGACAAATTCATCAGGTCTGGAAATAGAAAAATGTTTTTTTTTATTTGGAGGTATAAGCTCAAGAGTGATCGTCATGGAGCTGATCGTGACATAATGATACACCACTAGGCATTGATAAACTTAGTTTGAACGGTAGCTAGAGGATATCGTAGTCACAGAAGAGGACGCAGAAGAAGATGGCTATGAACATTATATTGGAACTTGTTTTAATGCTTTAAGTTTTGCGTGTTGTTTTGTGGACAGAAGAATTCCTTGAGTAAGGCATGATCGAAAAGCAAGATTGTATCCGGCTAGAATATTTGATCGGGCTAGTGTGGGGTTTTAACATTTCCGTATAGACGAGAGAGCGTCAACTTCAGTGGACCTTCGCTGTCATAGTAGATACAGAATTTTATTAGGGCTCCTACATTCTTATAGTGGCTCAAAGAGCCTACGATGGACAGAAATGGAAAAAAAAGAAATGAAACACATTTTCTGAAAACAAAAATATTTTATTGACATCGACTGAAATATATATTTATCTCTTTTTTTTGGTAGTGTGTAGCCATTAAATTCGACAAAAAAACAAAAAATTATTTACGTTTGGTTTCATTTTAAATTGTTTTTTTTTCTTCTTCAATTATTTATTCCTAAAACAACAACAAAATAGCGGGTAAAAATTTATCTAGGTTTATTCTATTAGGCGTTAACTACAGCATTATTCTTCCTTCTCTCGTAATAAGGTCTTCACAGCTATTTACAATATTTATATTATTTTTTTTGTTTTTTTCTTTAATTTATTTGAAATATCTTCAAGGATTCTAGACTTAGCAACTAGATAAATAACCAAAAAAAAAATGAAACATTCTACACGTACTTCCCGGATCAGCTATCGTCTAAAAATTCACTGATTGTCTGGGCATGAGTCAGGGTTGTCCATAATGGTGAACGATCGCCAGTCATCATGTACATTCTTCTTGTCTTGCTATTTTCCTTTTCCTGCTTTAGACTAACGCTAGACTTTGATCGTAAGCCGCTGCTGCATGTGGCAAAGACTATAGAGTCGAATCTGGTTCCGTTTGCGGTTGGTGTTAATGTTGATGAAGATGAGGAGACAACTGCTTTGGTGCTACCGTTCTTCGATGTGAACGATGCTGATGTTGACATTGTATGCTAGCTTGAGTTGAAGTCACGGAATTTTTGTGGATCTAATGGAGATTCGGGGCTAACGATATCGGTTTGCGTTTGCTCAGGATCGCTGCGTTCTTCGATTACTGTATCTAGCTCAAGGGATGGAAAGCCGCGACTTAAGCTTCGCTCAGGACGCAGGCTGATAGCTCTCGACGATCGGTTATCTGGAAGAGATTAGAAATTTTTGTTTTAGTATTTTCGATTTCTATGATGAAGGTGTAGAGTGGGAGGGAAGGTAGTGATTTTGGTGTAGGAAGGCTTAAAAGCTATTAGCTTGTCTACTTTTGATGGGATTCATAACTAACTACTGTGCTGATTACTAAGCTGCTGTATACTGCGATATTTGGAAGATGTACTGGGTTTTCTAAGCTATGGGTAAGAGCGTGGGAATTTTAAAAAAGGAAAGCAAAGCGCTGCAATAGTGTGAAAAGCCTGTAGGAATAGTCATTAAAAGGTTTAAGTGGGGATGAATGGATCACATCTTACGTCGACTTGCATGCAAAGTCATATAACAAGCACTTGACTGGAATCCCCAAGAATATCATGGAGCAGAACCCCAAAAACAGAATGTGATGGTGTGCTTGTCTTGAAACCTTATGCTTCTGCAAGGAGTCGGAGTGATATAGATGCTTTCTCGAAGATCTGAAATATGCGATCATTCCATCGAAATGGAAGGGGTATTGGTGCAAGAGACAAGGCAGTCTTTCGTTTTCGACGCGGTTATTGCTGCCCTAGTCCGTGATTGATGTCGCGTTGATAGAGTTGGATGGACCTGAGCTCACTATCTCAAATAGAAGGAAAGGAAACTTTCAATTCAGTTCTTCAGAACTAAGTCGATACCAATAGCTGGAAGTTTAGCCAACAGACGGCGTGCTAGACTCTGTCGAAGGCTTTGGAGATATCTAGAGCAATTGGACCAAACTTAGCAAATCGGTGTATACTTTATTTTAGTTGCTCGGTTAGGCACACAAGAAGGTCTCCAGTAGACAGTTTTGGTCCAAAGCCGTACTGCTTGTCATCTAATATGAGGCTGTATCCCATAAGCCTTTTATTAAGCTGAACTGAGTTGGATTCCAGGAGTCAGAATATACTTCGGAGAGAAATACCATAGGGCGAAGAGTTTGCGCACAGGTTTAGTTAATTGTAAGACATATTTCAGTAGGTACTGGAACGGTTGAGACTGAGAACTAGGTTTTATCATATAAAAAAAGTGGGCGTGTCCTACTAACTTAACTGTCTTAAAATATATGTCACGCTCTCCGCCGATCAACTGCCTCGCGCTGCTCAGGATATAGTGCACGCCCTGTTTCCACAGAACGTCCACACCGGCGATCTACTCATCATACAGGTGGAATCAGAGGATGTATCTGCGTAGTCAACAGGGAAGAGATTGTGAATCCAGTGGATATACCTGAGGCAAACACAGAAGAGATTCTGGAAGCCGTTAAAAGGGTAGCCAGCAATAAGGCTCCTGGTATGGACGGTATATCAAACAAAGCCCTTAATCTAGCAGCCATGATAATGCCTAATAGGCTGGCTAAAGTTTTCACGGCGTTCCTGAGAGAGGAAGTTTTTCTAGAGTGACGAAAACAGCAGAAACTCCTGCTCTTATCTAAGACGTAGAAGCCCTTAGGGGACCCAGCTTCCTATAGACCAATATGCCTCCTCAGTTGCATAGGCAAACTATTCGACAACGTCTCGATGAGATTGAATTGTGCGTGAACGAAGCGATGTGGGAGATAAAAGCGCGGGTGAAAAACGCTGGTCTAACGCTTGCTGAGCTGCAAACAGAAGCTGTATTGATCAGAAAACGAAGGAAACCAGTGTCCATAAATATTGAGGTAAGATAACAGATCATTCACTCACAGCACGCCCTAAGGAGTGATGATCAGCTGGAGGCACACTGCCGAAAATGCTGCCCAACGTCTGGAGTCGTAGGCCGAGTCGTCGGCTCTTGATGGCGAGGTTGGTTAGCTTAGTCCTACTGTAGGAAATGTAGGGCCGCAAACAGGTCCCGCCCGACTATGCGGTATGCGTTTTAGGATATTTCCCATAAGGCATGCGCTCCTACGACCCAGAGTATGTGAGAGGGGAACCGAAATATGTGGCAAATATTACCCTGCCAGTCCGTAACGTAATGGCAAAGAAAGTGGGACCAGCCTGTTAAAGGTCGATGTATCCACAAACTTATCCCAAAAGCAGAGAGATGGGTTACAGTTACAGGGGAGCGTTGGCGGAGTGAGTTATGACATCACGCGATTCTTAAGTGGACATGGCGGATATATAGACAACACCTCCACCTTTTCGGGCACGATGACTCATCGCTGTATCGGGCATGCCTTGGTGTCCAGAATGAAGCAGAACACGTTTTCTTTCATCGTGTGAGACTCGCCGAATATAGGGCGACTAACACCAGATTATATTCTAAGCCACACGATTAGGTCTGACGTGGTGTGGGGGAAAAGGGTAAGTGACACTGAAGCCCATATACTTGTAAAGATCGTTCGGAAGGCAACATGGTGTGCATACTGTATTACGTCCGATGAAGCAGCATGCGTGATAGAAGGATACTGACGCGCAGCCAGTCTAGCGTGGCAGAGGAGGTGGGACCAGTCTACTAAGGGCCGATGGACTTGATGGATAGGCTCATACCAAATGTGGAGAAGTGGGTTATAAGGGAAGTGAGTTACTAACTCACACAGCTCCAGAGAGGGCATGGAGGTTATAGGGCATACCTTCACTGCGTTAGCTTATACCTGATAACATCCTGGACGATATGATAAGGTCGGAGGATGTATTGGAGATTGATGGAAGTGGCGCTAAAGGCTATCCAGCAGAAGCTTAAGTATTACGAAGCCCAAAGAAATAGGGAAACGCAAAGAAATGGAAGGAGAGTTACCAGCTAGATAGCTAGACTATTCCAGCTCTGGTGAGCACCTTTGAGGGATCCTTTTTTAAGGGTTATGCTGATGATGCTAGGCTGAACTATTGCGTTTACGGCTCCTGCCGGTCCCGACTTGAACGTCCTGAAAAAAAGGGTTGGTAAGTAAGCGGGGTGGTAAGCGGTGCCTCCAGCTGTAGGCATAGAAGCCTTAGAGAGACGGTCGCAAACATTTCCTGCTGCTTGACTCATGTAAGATTCTCACCATTCCCTCGTAAAAAAAAGGTGGAAAGGCAACAACAGGGGGGACATAAGCCTTCCCACCTGCCGACCGTTACACACTGTAAGTCAGTGGTGGGCAGCGGCAGGTCTAGGGAACCACAGTGCCAGGGCTCTGCTATCCTGCTTGTGAGTGCGAGTGAGAGGTATATAGGCAAAAGCTTTGAGCTTGAGTGAGTTTGTATAAAAAAAGAGCTTTTAAAGCTTTTTTGTGCTCTAGAAAACTCAGCTGTTGCTCACCATTGCTGTAAAGGTTAAAATTGGCCGTGTATGGGGCCTTAAGTTGAGGCTGGGACAAGCCGAAAGAAGGAGAGAAAGGCAAAGAAGCAGGAAGGATTAGCAGCTAGATAAAAGCTATTCCATATCCGCGACGCAATGCTAAAATGCCAGACCCGTGGGGAAAGTGGAAAAGGACGAGTTGGTTTTAGTTAGGGTTTGAGTCCAAATAATCGACATGCATGCAGGGGCCTCTGTCGGTAGTCCAGAGTATCTTTCCACCTCCCAACGTTACTAATAAATTAAATTTAAAAAAAAAAATATTTAAATGTATATATGCAAAATATCTGTTAACTAAAACTACAAATATTAAAAGTGATAAATATTCTTCCGTCTGGATTGTTGCTTGTGCATATTTGAAAAAAAAAGAACAAATCAAATCACGAAAAAAAAAAATTCCAATCAAATTAATTCTCATATTTCTCTCCGTCTTTTACTATCTTGACTCACTGAGTCTATGTATAGGACTAAATCTGACCAGGCTCACAGCATGGTCCTGCATATCGTAATTACGTCTTCTATCTCGTTCCCTTGCCAATTTCGCTCTCCGTCTTAGGCAGCATATCACTAGTAAGGCTAGCAGTGGGAAGCCCAATATACAGGAAACTATTGGAATCACAATTGATTCTGGTGAAACTGAAACGAGAAGAAGGAAAATTTTATAAAAAAATTTAATAAATAACAAATTTAATAAAGTTTAATAAAAAAAATTCCACAACTTTAAAAATTTTATTTAGGATCCTTTATCGTCCGTGAAACTTCTCTACTCTACTCCAGAAACGAAATTTTCCATCTGCTTTAAAAATTGAAAATTTTTTTCCCTGCATCCTTTGCATAAAATTTCAAGCTTCAATATTTAAACAGGTTAGAAAGGGATTTTCTGGAACGTTGCAGGCATCTTAGAGTGCATCCTTCATGTAGATAACAACAATGCTTCTGCCACAAAGACCATTCTCTTTCGCCCTCGTTCCCCTCTTGGTAAAATTGAAACTATCCCAACGTCACTTATTTCACGTGAAACTTAAGTATTTTGGGCATTGAGCCAACATAGAGAAAAACGAAAACCTCCCCTCCCATCTTCTTCTTCTTCTACGGAGAGGATATGATGAAATACTGGTTGGTTGGTTTCGGCTAGGAGAAGGACCAGAAAACAAGGATAATTAATAAAAGTTTCTGGAACAGTTCCAGGAGTGTATTTCTGAATGGTTACATTCCTTGGGGTTGTCCCTATGCTCATACTGAAATTTGGGTACAACATTTCCTCTCTATACACAAAAATACAAACAAAAAAAAAAGGAACAAAACTAGTGTACAAGGACCCAAAAAAGCCAAAATTATTTACATTTCTGCAGTTTTAATGATGTCCTCTCATACGAGAAGTTTTTGGCACACATAGAACAGACTGTAGCTTGGGTTAAATGTTTTCCGGCTTAGTTCGTTTCAGCATAAAGCCGCACAGTTTCAATCCCTACCACAGGACCCGGGGACCACTTCAAAAACTGTTTTTATGGAAATGAGCTTTAGATAATTATAGTTTAAATGTTTTCAACCACATCGTGAATGACATATACTCCTTCTTCTATGACGGTGATTACACTAGACGTAGGAAGGAACGTGCCCACGTACGTTCTTCCCCCTTCATGTTCACATTACAAAATTAGACGAAAGCGACTGTCACTTTGATTGAAACGTTTGGAATCGGAGAAATATATTTTGTTTTGATTATGTTTTCAATGTTTGCATAATTTATTTTGCAAAATAATGGAGAAAGAATCCGGTTAAATTCATTCGGGTTTTCCACCTTTTTTATGACTAAACTAATGAAAACCTTATGCAAAAACTGTTTTTGCCAACAAAAACAATTTGAAAACAGTTTTGCCGGCGAATATTTTTATTTAAGATCAGGAACTAAAATATATTCACTCAAGGGGTGATGGTTATTAAAAATTTAATTCATCTTCAGTTGCAATTTTATTCCCGCATTTTTTGTTAAATTTTGAAAATTCGAAAATTCAGAGGATAGAAATCAGCGGATTTAACTTATTACCAGCTCGGAACTGATATTAACTTTATCCGTGTACCGAAAATCGCGGTCGGTAAATACGAAATCTCCACGATATTTATTATCCAGGTCGGTGAATACAGGCCTAAGAAATTCTTAAAACGTTTCAACATTTGAGGAAAGGAAGTTAAATAAATAAAAAAATAAATAGTTTAAAAAAACTAAACTAAATTTATTCTTTAAAAAAAATATACATACGGAAAAACCAGACACGAATACATTTCAATTCTAATAAAAATTTTCTAACTACAATTTCAATTGTTTTTGCAATATTAATAATTTTCTATATAAACCTAAAACAATATTTTTAAAAACATAAAATAAAAATTCAAATTTACAATTTGAATAACACTAGTTTAGTTTAATTGTAAAATTTTAATTTTTTTCTTTAAATCTTAAATAACGAATTTAACTCCTAACGTCAATTTTAGGAAAAATGTGAAACAGTTGAAAATGATACAATCACGTGGCTTGCAATAACCAATCAAAAACTGTTCCACATTCCGTCACGAACAAGAATTTTAATTTTCGTTCGTCATTTTCCTTCATCACCTCCACTTCCCCCTTCACCATCAAACTCGTGACGAACGTTCGTTCCTACGTCCAATGTAAACACCCTCTATCAGCCTACCCGTAACCAATCCTACCCCCTCCCCACTCGGGGTTAACCACACTCCAAAATTCGCACTGCCAGTCGTGTGCTCATTTCTATTCAGATAAGTTGGGAAGAAGTTGGGCCTCGAGTTTTCAATAACGATGTTTTTAACGCCAAAGTTTTGTGGACTAGAAAATGAGGCGCACTTCATGCTCTGAATTTTGATTTGCTAATTTTTGCTAAAATTGCGCTGAAATTTTTATGTTATTACGATAATAAACGAATTTCATTTGCCCTCCATCGCCGTTTATTTAATTAGAAAATTTTTGCTTTAGTAAATCAAAAGAAAATTGTACATAACTACGTGGAGGGAAAGGGGGAGTCGGTCTAGTCGTGATGGAGTCCAGAGGGACATTGTATCTGAGAATTGTACAGGCCTAGAACTACAGGAAAGGGCCTCGCGTGTAAAATTCCTGTACGTGAGCGTAGTGAAATCCGGTATCAGACACGGTATACAGAAACAAGGTAATGTCACGGTATACAGAAACAAGGTAATGTAACAGAGACTGACAGCTTCGAATATCGTAGAAATTCCGTGCCGAGTGACGTCAGCACTAATGTAGAAACAACAACACAACTCCGATTTTATATGGGAAGAGCGTGCCAAGTGACGTCAGCACTCAAATGACATTTCTCCATTACATTACCTTGGGTAATGTAAAAGAGAAATGTCATTTGAATGCTGACGTCACTCGGCAAGTCTTCCCCATACAAAATCGAAATTGTTGTTGTTTTCTGTATTAACTTGCCGGGTGACGTCGGCTTTTTCTACGATATTCGTACGATATTCGAGCTGTCAGTCTCTTTTACACTACCTCTTTTAGAGGGTGTTTACATTGGACGTAGGAACGAACGTTCGTCACGAGTTTGATGGTGAAGGGGGAAGTGGAGGTGATGAAGGAAAATGACGAACGAAAATTAAAATTCTTGTTCGTGACGGAATGTGGAACAGTTTTTGATTGGTTATTGCAAGCCACGTGATTGTATCATTTTCAACTGTTTCACATTTTTCCTAAAATTGACGTTAGGAGTTAAATTCGTTATTTAAGATTTAAAGAAAAAAATTAAAATTTTACAATTAAACTAAACTAGTGTTATTCAAATTGTAAATTTGAATTTTTATTTTATGTTTTTAAAAATATTGTTTTAGGTTTATATAGAAAATTATTAATATTGCAAAAACAATTGAAATTGTAGTTAGAAAATTTTTATTAGAATTGAAATGTATTCGTGTCTGGTTTTTCCGTATGTATATTTTTTTTAAAGAATAAATTTAGTTTAGTTTTTTTAAACTATTTATTTTTTTATTTATTTAACTTCCTTTCCTCAAATTTTGAAACGTTTTAAGAATTTCTTAGGCCTGTATTCACCGACCTGGATAATAAATATCGTGGAGATTTCGTATTTACTGACCGCGATTTTCGGTACACGGATAAAGTTAATATCAGTTCCGAGCTGGTAATAAGTTAAATCCGCTGATTTCTATCCTCTGAATTTTCGAATTTTCAAAATTTAACAAAAAATGCGGGAATAAAATTGCAACTGAAGATGAATTAAATTTTTAATAACCATCACCCCTTGAGTGAATATATTTTAGTTCCTGATCTTAAATAAAAATATTCGCCGGCAAAACTGTTTTCAAATTGTTTTTGTTGGCAAAAACAGTTTTTGCATAAGGTTTTCATTAGTTTAGTCATAAAAAAGGTGGAAAACCCGAATGAATTTAACCGGATTCTTTCTCCATTATTTTGCAAAATAAATTATGCAAACATTGAAAACATAATCAAAACAAAATATATTTCTCCGATTCCAAACGTTTCAATCAAAGTGACAGTCGCTTTCGTCTAATTTTGTAATGTGAACATGAAGGGGGAAGAACGTACGTGGGCACGTTCCTTCCTACGTCTAGTGTAATCACCGTCTTACACTACCTTGTTTCTGTATACCGTGCTTGTTAGTTGACTGTCAAATTGTAAATTGTTTTCCCGCGTTCGGTGGTGCATTTTCTTTGAAACGAGTGTTTTTTATCAAATTTACTTCCAGTTTTTTTCAAAACTAAATTAAAAGAAGAAATAAAGTTCAAAGAATTTGTTTTCAGTGCAATTAAAGTTGTTACAAGTGAATTTTAAGTGAAATAAGAACAATGAAGTGTGCAGTTTGTGGATGTACGAATAATTCGCTAATTCCGCGGGGAAAATCCTTTTTCAGGTAAGTGGGTAAACTCAAATACTTCCTAAACATACATATATATTACATATTTCCATTAATAATTGTGGAAATCACTGAGCTAAATACTCTAAATAATGTAAATTTTGTGTGCTTGGATTTCTTTGTTTACATTAACTAATGCCACGCAAAATTCAAGTAGATCAGCTGATTAGAATGCGTAGTGACGGCGTGTAAAAAGTTCATTTGTAGGGGCAAGATTTTATTTTAATTAACTGATTATTTCAACTCGCTCTTGCCCCTCCTCTATTCCATTTGCTTTATCCGCTTGTAATGGACAAACAACTACTAAAACGTGAGCACTCACACAAAAAGAATTTCACTAAGCTAAAATTCGGCGAGGGCCCTTCCTGTAGTTCCATATTCTAAGGTACAGGCTCCTTCAGCAGGAATCTAAAGTGCAAACCATGAGGTTAAAAGTGGAACACAGTATCTGCCAAATGTCATCCTCGGTTCTTCTTACAAACAGTTATTCTTTTGATAAAATTCTTCATCAGGTGTTCGCATCAAATCGGCTGTATTTGGCCAATAGCAAATCTAATATTAGCTGCGTTCGTGTTCTGCTCATTTTTACTATTTCTTAATCGCAAGTGCTCATAGCTACTCTTGCTCTAACACCCGAGTAGCAAACGAAATTAGTTAAGCAATGAAATCTGCTAGAGTAAAAGACAATTTTTGAGTCTATTGTGAATTATTTTTTGCGCCTATAAATAGGCTTTTGATTTTTTTTGAGCTTTTTTCATATAAAAATGTCTATAAATAAAAATAATAAATTTATAAATAAAAATATAAATAATAAATTTACCGTATTAATTTAAATTATGTTGTAAATTATTCTAACCTTTTATTTGTATACAAATAAAATAACATTAAAAATTTGAGGTTAGGTTTGACTCATAAGCACAAATTTCGCGTTCCTTTTCTTCTTTACTCATGAGTATACTCAAAAGCAGAAATGGAACGCAGCTATTGTCTTTGAGTGATTGAATAGGGAGCATTGGCGTAAACTTTATCTTTAATATAGCCCCAAATAAAAAAGTCTCCATTTAGCGAAGGCACACGCAATAGAGTCAATGTTTCACGAACTGTGTTGCAGATGGCGCTGTCCTGTTGAAAGTAACGCAATTCATTTTCACTGTAACGGTTGAACCAGAAGAATTTTCAAAAAAGCGATTAAACCGACGGCCCAAAATCCGCACCAAACTGACACTCGTCGTAGTTGGAGAGGTTGTTCAACTATTTCGTTTTCTTAGCCGATAGTTGCGACAGTTTTGCTTGTTTACATACTCAGACAGACTAAAAACAGAGCCTCGACAGATGAAAATGATCTACCAGCTTCAATTCTTGTGTTAATTGCAAACTTATAAGCATATAAGGCCAATATCTTTATGCAAAAAAGCGGTGCCAACTGGCTTCCAATATCAGCAATTCCTGTGCTCGTCTCGAAATGGATAAACCTCGGTTTTTAGCAACATTCTCAACTACAGCGGCGATATTTTCATCTGACCCTGGCTGCACGAGCACAAGGTAGAGTTTTCACATCACTAACTTGTCTGAGGCGGTGAGACTTAAGCTACTGACAGAATCAGGCGCAAAGGCGGTGCGGACATTGGCTTCGCGGTATGTGGCGACTTTTCACTGACATGATGTTGCGGTGTCGGCGGCGCGCTCCGACTTTGAACACAACAACGAAATCAAAGTGACAAGTCGACGTGATAAGAAAAAAATTGAAAAACCTGAATGATTTACATATAATTTTTCTATCCTACAGGGTTTGTCTTTTTTTAGGTGCTAATTTCATTACCCCAATTTGGAAAAATAAAGATTTTCATTAAAAAATATAAAAATCTACAAATTTGCTATCACAGCCAACACCAACACACGACTCCAAACATATGCCCGCCACCACCAAAACACGACTCAAAACACAAACATCTCTTGACACGCGCGGCGGCAACGCGCAAAAAGTAGAAAGTAAAGCAACTTGCGCGGTGTGTGCTTAGCGTAAAACAGCATTTCGTTAGTGCGGATTTGAATACACTACTTCTATTCTCTCTGTCATTGCCCGCACGGCGTTTGCGCCTGTTTCTGTCAGCAGCTTTATGGGGTGCGACAGTGAGGGAGACCCAACCTCCGCTGGAAGGATGGCGTAGACCAGGACGCTCAGAGCATAGGGATGCCAAATTGGATGACATCGGCTCAGAATCGGGACCGGTGGAAAGAACAGTTGCGAGAGGCCAGGACCGGATCCCGGTTGTAGAGCCGTTAAAGAAGAAGAAGAAGAACTTGTCTGAGGAGTTCGAATTTATTAATTAAATTCAATTGACCTGTTCGAGAAGGCGCTTGAAGATGATCCCAAGCCGTACGAACCGTTTCCGCGATATTTTCAATATTTTTGTAGTAAATTTTCACTATTTCAATGGGTTTTGCGAGTGTATCTCAAAACTCCTGGTTTTTACTTGTCAAATGTCATGGTACTGACAGTTGTATGCTGACAGTTCAAATATGGCGCGAAATTTTAAAATGACACCTCTTGTTGAAATACTTTATTGTAGGTAGATAGGTAGGAGCGAAGTGGCGCTAAGATGTGCCGTTTTGTAGGGACACACATGAAAAGTTTTTGCGTGAAAGGGGGCAGTAAACTAGGAGAGATTTTAAGACCCATCCCGTGAGATTTAGGTACTGGATAAAATCTCCTATTTTAAGCTTCGAAACATCCCCCAAATCATTCAAGAAGAGGTTTCCAAATACACGGTGCCTGATATTGGACAGAGCCGGAAATTCGCAGAGAAAATGTTCGGTTATCTCACACTGGCCTGTTGCTCTCCACAGCTACGGCAGTGAGTGTTATACGGAATTCTCAATCTGGCTGCATGATGGCCAATTGGACAGTGTCCCGTTATTATCGACACGATTCTGGCGATGTCCTTGCATGGCATCATCAAGACCTCCCGCCATCTCTGGTTGTTGTAAAAAGGCCAAGTCTACCTAGTATTGGCGCATGATAATAGGCTGCTCCATCTGGAGCCAGCTACTGAGAGAAAGTACATGTAGATGTCTCTCTTTAGCACGCACAAAGGCTTCTGTACATTCTCCACCTTTAATTCATCTGCGTTCTCGTTGCCCTTGATGTTCTTGTGAGCCGGTAGGTACCCATTAGAGAGCGGCCCTGTACCTACCGGCCAGATTAGAAACTGTACACGCCGAGCCTACTGCCTTGAAGGCCGCTTACTGTGGCTCTTTGCACACAGTATTTCTCTAGCACCTATTTCTTGGTCGTCCCAGACAGATTTTTTCTGTCAGATTCTCTATCTATCTGGCCCTAATAGGAATGTCGTTCCCAGGATGAGAATCACTTCTCACGCGCCGATTACATGAGCAACGCACAGCTCCAAAAATGCCGTGGAAATTTGATCCCATGACTTGATCATTCGGAAAACGCTTACGAACTTTTTTAAACGAGGGCGTGGTGAGAAGTAGGGGGAGACGCAGGCGTGCTCGACCTCTTGCAAGGCTCACTCCCAAACAGTAGACACCACAGGCGATTCGCACTCAGACGATAGTGTCAGATTCTTAAACTCACTAGCCACCCAATTCACTCGCTACATAAGTACGTCGTCGAAGGTGGAGAGCATTCTATGGGGAAGCAGCTGGATTGCCTTCAGCGTTACTTCCGTAATGGCCCGTCCACACAACCGAAAAAATTTTGCGCAAAAATTGTTCCCATAAGAATTTTATGTAATTTTTCAGGGGCGCAAGCATAATGACGTCACCAAAAGCAGTCGTAAAACTGATTTTTTTTCATATAAAAGCCATAAAAAAGCGAGTTTTGTACAAACATTTTTCTGTCGTGTGGACAGGCGATAAATCGTAAAAGTTTAAATTATTGCAAACATTCGCTTTAATCCACTATACTTAAGCTTCGACAAAGGCTCTTGTATCATACAAATTGCTCCCGCACATCCTTGTTCTGTAAAAAAAAAACCTCAAATCGGTTATGTTTCATGGCAGTTAATGGCATCAAAGTTTATACTTTCACCACGAATTTCCTAAAAAGAAATTATGAGATTAAGTTCGTTAAAAAAGAAAAATCCTTAAGTATCCATTGACTCGACGCTCAAGGCCGCAAAAACAAGAGAAACAACGCCACAAAAAATGCAGAGCGATTAAAAATTACTGACATAAATTAAGCCCCGCCATAAAAAGGATATCGTTAAAATCCTGTGCTGTCATATTTTTTTGTTATTAACCCTCCGTCGGGCGCGGCTGGCCTGAGAGGCCAGCAAAACGTTTTTGTGTGAAATTAGTAATTTTGCTTGGTTTAGATAAAGCTTCATTCCATTCAATAAACTCGTTCTATTCCGTTCAATTCGGAATATTTGCTTTCGTTAGATCATACCGAAGGATTCCCTTCCGGTGTTTTGAGTTAAAATTGATTAGGGGGAGGGCGGGGGGAGCTAAAATATATGTGGCCTCTCAGGCCGGGTGCGCCTGATTTTGTTCCGCTTAGGAGCGCGCCCGACGAAGGGTTAATGAATAATAAAAACCCTATCAACTTTTGTTATCGAAGCTCTAAAACCGGCGTCTTTTGGGGCTACATAAGAAAAAATCATCGTAAAAATGTTTTCGGCTTCCATGATTTTAGAGAAAATCGCAATTTTTTCCTTTTACCCAAAGCCAATTTTCTCGTTGTTCTAATCCCCGAAAAAAATAAAATAAGGGATGATAATGGTGTAAGGCTTATCAACAATAAATCAAGCACAACCCATTTGCGTCTTTGTTTTTTTTTGTTGTTGCGTGTGGTTGTAGGAAATTGTGTTTATAAATTTTCGGTTGTGTGCGAAAATCCGAAGGATCATAAACCGTCGTTTTATTTTTATTTTTAGTTGACTCCATTTCAGCTAATTTACACTCCAAAGGCAGTCTCCAATGGTAGTCTACTCCCGGAGGGAATCCCCCCCAGAAACGGAGTCTTTATGTCAAGAATAATCCATCAAGTCCTTTAGAGCAGAAGAAGTCCCTCAGTGGGTGGGGGGATGCCCAGAGGCTACTGACCGATTATAAACTCGCAACAATTTTTTTCCTAGTGTTGTTGTTGTTTTCCCTTTTGTCTGGGAATTTTTATTTTTTTTTTGTGTGGATGTGTTTCCTGTTGTTATTTTTGTCGCCACCACATCCTTGTATTATAACGCATGTTAGGTTCCCTTCTTAGGCCACAATTCGTCAAGATACACAACGTCTTATCCTATATACAAAAGGATGCCTTTTTCCGTGGATAAGTTCTGCTCCATGCTCCGACTTCTTCTCCTTGGCTTGTGCCGTTTCCGTAAATGAATCGTCCTCGCGAAGGTGCGCATCGACCGTAAATACGGAATTGTCCTGGATAAGAGATAAAAACCCTCACAATCACGAGAAAAGTTTTTTTTTTATTTACCTGGTGATTATCTTTTTATCACAGGTTTTTATGGCGCTTTCACAAAGTATATTTTAGCTTTGAGCCTGATCCTTTTTTCTATCTATTCGTGTGCGCCTTCTTTGTGGACTTTTAGCACTAAAAACAAAACGACAAATATTTTTTTTTTGCATAAGAAAAATCCTTTTGTAGTTGGCTCAGAATTTTTTCCACCCCATATCATCCCCAACCCAATTCATCAACAGTTTTTTTTTTGTGTTTTGTTTTAAATAATCTCTGAAGTGTGGGAATTGTAATTAATTTCGCAAGTCTTCAGCTCTTTTTCTCGGTGTTTTGACTTGCAAATTACCAGGTAAAAAAAAATTCCGCTGGGAAAGGAGTCATTTTGGTGCTTCCTACCTTTTTTTTAAGGTCGGAGTGCTTTTAGTAAATTTAACCTAAATTCAACAAAACAGTTTTTTTCTTCTGGTTTATAACGGTTTTTTCACCTTAAATGAGTGGAAAAAGTTTCTCATCATAACCTTGAGTGTTTTTATGTGACAGAAGCGATGCTATAAACAGTTTTTGTGTAAAACCCTTAAACGGAAGTTTTTTTAAAGATGATCCTTTAAGGTTGTTGCGGATTTTATTTCAAACGAGTTGGCTTTAAAGGTCCAGAACAGTTGGTTTAAGCAATCACCAAACTTTAGGTAGGTATGAGTTTGTGGGACACCGAAAAAGTTCATGAAACTCTTAATGTTACCGCATGACCCACAATATTGTCCAGTGACTTGTGATAATCGACACGATTATGCCGATTCATCATCAGTAGGTCACGTGGTATCCGCTCGCTTTAGTGATGCCAAGCCTTGAAGTCTTATCGCATGATTTTAAACTCCTCCCTTTGAAGCCTGTAGTTAAATGGAAGTGCAAGGGGAAATCTTTCTTCGACCCAAAGAGCAGTACATTCACCATTGCACTAGTTTGGCCAACTTTTTTCTACCCTCTTGTTGAGCTCAAAGGCCCTGTAATCCGGTATCCACTAAATAGTGGTCCTGTGCCTAGTCGCCAAAGAAGAAAGTTTTTCTTTTATTTTTTTTTTTTTTTTATGTGGAAGACTAGAGCTCAGGGAAAGCCCTTTGTACTGTCGACAATCTATTTTCTTCGTATAGAGTGCAATGTCGAACAGCAAGCTCTAGTCGATAGATAGTGAAGGGGAAGAGAGAAGTAGGAAGGAACTGCCACAACCACCTAACCCCAACCATTTCTATCGCGACTCTGGCATCGGGGCAATGAGAAACAACTCGCTGGAGTGTTATGCCTCCTGAAACAAGTTGAATCCCATCAACCAACCGATGACATGCGCTTGGCGGAGCGGGGTAGTGCTAGCGGAAGGCTATGACAGGAATGAAGGTGGGAAAGGCGAAGGACCGTGGGGCTCTGCCGGGACTCGAACCCGGGACCTCTGGGGATATAGTCCGGGGAAATTAGCATTTAAAGGAGACAAAATTCGGAAATGGCTGAAAATTGGCCCACAGCTTCCTTGGGACTTTTTAAGAAAACAATTTCGGAATCACAAAAAAACAAACATGGCCGCCGGAAATATAGCGGTTTCCCGGTGTTTTCCTTGTATCTCGGTTTCTATAGGTCGTACAACCCCGTACAAAGAACCTAAATGTTGACAATGAAATTATCTACAATTATTTTAGTTCTTACAAACATGTTGACCCGATTAACCCTTTCAAAGTTATTCAAGGTCAAAGTTATCAAAAATCACTTTTTGGCCAAAACATCACTCAAAGCTGGTTTTTTCGAAAAAAATTTTTGATCAGTCAATACGAAACGTTATTACCTACAAAAAGCCCTGTTGTCATTTTTTCGAAAACTTAACCCTTTCGAAGTTAATCAAGGTCAAATTTTCCAAAAATCACTTTTCGGTCAAAAAATCACTATTGATTTTTGCAAAATTTTTCGAAAAGTTTTCGAAAAAATGGCAAGGGTGTCATTAGGGTAGGCAATAATCTTTTGTATAAATAGAACAAAAAAATTTCTCAAAAATCAGTTTCTGAGTCATTTTTTGACCAAAAACTGAGTTTTTGAAACTTTGACCTTGAATAACTTCGAAAGGGTTAAATTTTCGAAAAAATGACAAGGAGCCTTTTTGTAGGCAATAACGTTTCGTATTGACTGATCAAAAAAAAATTTCGAAAAAACCAGTTTTTGAGTGATGTTTTGGGCAAAAAGTGATTTTTGATAACTTTGACCTTGAATAACTTTGAAAGGGTTAATCGGGTCAACATGTTTGTAAGAACTAAAGTTGTAGATAATTTCATTGTCAACATTTAGGGCCTTTGTACGGGGTTGTACGACCTATAGAGACCGAGATACAAGGAAAACACCGGAAAACCGCTATATTTCCGGCGGCCATGTTTGTTTTTGTGATTCCGAAATTGTTTTCTTAAAAAGCCGCAAGGAAGCTGTGGACCAATTTTCAGCCATTTCCGAATTTTGTCTCCTTTCGTGCGTTTTTTTTGCTAATTTCCCCGGACTAATAGGGTTCGATCAGCTTATATAAGTAGTAGACCTATGAGGTTCCGGCACCATAGAGGGAATCATTGCATACCTCCAAGCTCCAAAGCCTGAAGGTATGCAATGGGGTTTATGTCCGTGGTGTGATGAGAGTTATGCAGCAGTTTAGGGCCCAAATGCCCACCGCATCATTCTTAACAGGCACTGTGCTTGTGATGTCATGGGATAAAGATTTTTCTCCACTGAAGTTACAGAAACCAGCTACAGGTCTGACATGAAGAAGAACTACAGCACTAGTTTCAATTTATATTTAATATCTAATAGTTTATTTCTAGTCTTCTCTCTCTCTCTGTACTGCATCCCTTTCTCAATAATCCTTCTTCCTAACATGTTCCATTGTCGTCCAATTCAATAACCCAAAATCTTCTACTAAAATACAACAAAACGACATGTTTGGCACTCAACAACGTCATCAACCGCATTTACCTTCCTATATAGAGTGACCTGTTACCTTTTACGCCGATTGTTAAGAGAAGATCTATGCAGACCAAAAACAAAATGATGTGTTCTCTCAGTCCAATAAATTGTAAGGACACGCTGCGGACATAACGTTATACACCACACTATGAGAGTTAGCAAGTCACGTAGGAAATTTTTTTCTTCTGTCTCTCGTAAGTCACGTAGAAAACATCACAAATTCAAACGTATGTCATGTTTGGTATCTTTTTGGAGACTGTTACAAGTCTATATTTATTTTAAGGGGAGGAAGGGGATTTGGCAAAACCAAAGAGAATTGGAGTTGCTATCACTAATTTGATGTGGCATATACAGGAATGGTTTTCGGTTGCGTTGAGTTGCAGCTCTTGAATGTTGATAAAGTTTAGCTGAATTTGTGTCGTGGTATGGAATTTACTCAGACATTTTAGACACTTCTCGCTTTTTGAGATTAGGGAGTTGAAATTTTCAGCTTGGGTCTCGGTGATAATTTATTCTCTTTCTCTCAAAATTTTTGGAGGACCTGGTTTCAGTTGAAATTCTTTTATAAACCAAAAAGTGTCATTTTTATTTGGAATCTATTCTAAGGATTTGATGTCACTTGAACATACATACGAGTATGTATCCCAGCAAACCAAATTTTAAGATATCTTACCGAATTCGTTACGGAACTTCGTATATTTCTCCCGAATTCGCAATCGATTTCTGAACAAATTCGGAACGAAAAATATATGAAGGGGTTGACACGACATCGTTACAAAAATTCTTTTAGAATTCGTTACGAAATTTAGTCAAGATTTAGCAAAGCTTTTTTTTATTAGGGGTAAAAAGCTTTGCTAAATCTTTACTGGGAAATTGAATTATAAAATAAATTCACAAAAAGGCCACTCGCGCACTTCATTCAAAGACTCACGATTTCACAATGAAGTTTGACAGGAATGTTCCGATTTCTTTCCTACTTCTTTAAGAAAATTTGTTACCGGCTTCTTTGTGACATTGTTGCGAAATTGTTTTCCGAATTCTTTTTGAACTAGTTTCGACTAATCGCCACATACAAATCTTTAGTTTTTGTTGTTGTGTTACTTTCGAAAACCTTTCGACTTGTAGGAATTCGGAAAGTTTGGTTTGCTGGGTAGCTAGAGCTTAGGAAAAATGTTGGTCTTAGTAGTCTGAGCTGAGAGTTGATTTAAACGTGTAAAAATGAGAAGAAAAAAAGTAATAATTCGTTACAGCACTCTGACAGTGGGATATTGTCGACCAAGCTCTTGTAAAAGAGGGAAAAATAAATCGAACCGACAGCTGTTATCCGGGGAGGAATGGGGGGGTTTTTAGGGGTTCAAAACAGTTTTTCGCAATTTCTGGCTAAACTGTACATCCTATCGAAAAAAGTTAAATGTAAAAGTTGTAGGAAATAAAAAGATCTTTTTTGTTAATTAAATAAAGTAAACATAACAATGGCATCTATAATTTGTTTCTGAATAATCGGCGTTAACGTGAATATAACAATTTTCCGGCCATTTTTTCCTTCTAAATATTTCCGTCTGAAAAAATTACTGCATTTTTGCAACACTAACAGGTACCTTTTGCTCAAGTTTCAGCTTCACAGGAATTTTTTTGTCAAAGAAAAAAATAAAAAACCGAAAAACCGGTTTTCCGCCATTTTCTCGAAAAATTTTGAGGTTAGGGAAAAATGGTAAATACAAAAGTTGTAGATCTTTTTACATTTAACTTTTTTCGATAGGATGTACAGTTTAGCCAGAAATTGCGAAAAACTGTTTTCAACCCCTAAAAACCCCCGAATTCCTCCCCGGATAACCGCTGTCGGCTCGATTTATTTTTCCCTCTTTTACAAGAACTTGTTCGACAATATCCCACTCTCAGATTGCTGTAACGAATTTTTTTGTTGTTCGAACCCTATTTCTACTGGACTATACAACAAGTTGGGGGTCGATTCCTAGCAGTGGCATGGCTCCTCGTTTTTGAATTTCCTATCCTATCTACATTATACTCCTTCTTACTTGGCTTCCCTCTTTACAGTATAATTCCTTAACTACTCTTCTACCTTGTCTGAAAAACATAAGCGAAGGACTTCTGATCGCTCGGCAAAGTCAGGGTTCTGTCGCGTTAGTATTGGAAGGGTGTGAAGTAAACAATTTCACATAGAAAAGATACGATTGAGGGAATCAAAAAAAATCCTTGTGAAGCGTCCCAATGTCGGCTTGAAAATTGACAACGGAAATAAGACTGGAAAGGAAATGAAAGTCATCAAACAGGAGATTGAGACTCTTTATGAGCATTTCCGGTGGATTTTTAAACAATTTTAAAGTGTCACTCTTTTTGGTAGCAGTATTTTGTGTACGTGTGAAATACTTGCGTGGTTTAAATTTTAAGCATTCCAACGAGCAATTTGCAATAGCGATTAAATTTCCAAGTCTTTAAAACACGATAAGCCCACAATAAAGCCCCCATTAAAATCTCTCGTAATTAAATTTCCTATACATAATTTTGGAAAATGTTACGTGCGATGGGGTAAAGTGCAGAGGAGTCTCTCACCCATAGTTTAAAATTAATACAAACAAAACTTCTACACTTGCCCCGTGGGTATGGCCATAAATTCTGGAATCCCCACCATCAATATTCGAGTAATAATTCATAACTACCAAAGCTCTGCCTAATAATACACCATTAATTTTGGCTCTACTTTAAAGTCCAAACTTCTGCCTAAACCCCCTCAGCCCACATTCTTCCTTCTTTGCTGGTGTAGCCCAAAAACAGAGCCACCACCACAACTCGAACCCTAGCCCTTCAGATCGGAGGTACTCACCCGTTGGATAGATAATAACAGTTGGTCGCTTGTTATTAGTTATTATTGTTGCTGCAGTACGGCTGGGCTGGATGGGTATTGTCGTTAGTTGCCTAGGTGGAGCAGCAGTCGCCATGGGGGGCTGTGATACCCTCTGCTGGAATACAGATGCTCCGGTAGCATTTGCTGGTGGCGCTGCAGCCGGCGATGGTGGTGCACCTGCTGAGGTTGATATTGCATGGACTGCTGTCGGTTGGAAGTTGGTTGCAGTAGCAGCGGCAGCTATAATTGGTGCAGCTTGGGTCGCTGTTAAGTTAATAAATGGCACTTTGTAGCTGGTTGTGATATTAATGAAGTTTCGTGTTGAATTCGCAACAGACGAGTCGACACCAGTTGCGGACATTATTGCTGCTACAACTGCCACTGCTACCGCCACTTCCAGTTGTAATGAGATGTTGATATCGGTATACACGTCTTGAGGTGGGGGCGGCTGATATCGTTCGTACGCGGGATGGGGGGCTAAGGTAACGTGGTTGCTACCTTCTTAGCTAATAGCGAAATTGCATAATTAATGATGATGATGAATTAACACGATATTTCCGTCTGTCGCTCATGCTTTTGACTCTGTTGATAATGGGTGGCACCCATACCATTTTCTAAGGCGTTAATGGTGATCTGCAAGTAAATAAGCATTTTCAAATTGATGAAAAGATTCTTTAATATTGTCATGGGTTTTAGGGTGTAAATGGGGGAATAAATATTTTATTCACTACAAATTTCAGGATCACGAAAGTTTCGTCACTGTTTAATTTTGAAATTATAAATTGATGTGCTGAAGACAAAAGGTAGGGATATGTTTATATCATGAAATTCCGGATGATGATGTTTAATTAAAATTTAAAGAGGGATTTTGAGTTGTGTAACAGATTGGATAAACTTTATGTAGGACTTTAAGGGGTTATATACAAAGTTGAGGGGAAAAGTGAGCTAAGTTGGTGATTTTTTTAAGGGTTTTATGCACATTTTATTAGAAAAAGCGAAGGACAATTTGTTGTTAGTACTATCGAAGAAAAAACAACAAGTTGAATTATAAAAAAATATTAAAAATTGTCGGAGTTATGGCCCCTCCCCCGAAGCGCGTTTTTTTTGCAGAGGCTTGCGGTGAACACTCTCCAAGGCGAACACTCTCCAAGGTTGACAAAAAAATCCATTTTTGAGCTGTTCAAAATTCTAAACAAAAATTCATTGCAAACAATCGAAAATTTTTAGATGAAAAAGGATCCGTTCAAGTACACGAGATTGTAAATATGAACAATTTAAAAAAAAATTATGAAAATCGGTTGAAAAGTTTTCGAGATATCACGTTCACCGCAACGGTATTTTTCAAAAAACTCTATTCCGAGATCATAGCGTTTAAAGTTTTGTGTTGGCGTTTACATCGCCTCGAAAACACGTGTAGATCGTCAAAATTTGGCGTTTTGGGCAAAAACACAATCGAAAACAGGTGTTTTTCATACAAATCGAAAACAACTTGGGAACCTGTTTTCAATAAAAACGACAACGAAAACAAGAAAAGTGTGGACAAGAACCCAATTCAGCGTTCAGCACTTGTTATACGAATGTCATTTTCCGTATCACAATTAATTCTCAGTTTGCCATGGCAAAAATATAAAACGAAATAATTAAATCAAAATTAAATTAAGGCATAACTGTCACTCGAAAACAAGTAAAAGGCGATGTAAACGCCTCACTCGTTTTCCAAAAACATGAAAACACTTGTTTTCGAGGCGATAACGCCGTATTAACTTCGTGCCAAGTGCTTATGGATGGAACCAGCGGCTGTCATTTGAAATCTAGTGCTCCGATCTGGATGATATTTCACACAGATATTTTCGAAAGTATGTACTTTCAGTGCAATGCAATCAAAAAATTTTCGATTTTTTGAGCCCCAACTTTGTATATAACCCCTTAATAAGGTAGCAATATTTAATATGAATGTGTTCTGTAAAATAATGTTTCTTCCACACCAAAAATTGTCTATGGTCTTCTTTTTTTCTTTTAGTAAAGTACTGGGACTAAGGCTGCAGCTTTGATCTACTGTGCTCTTAGCAGCACCTACACCTTGAGATATAGGTCAAACCGCATTTTTTATGTGAAAGACCAAGCTTAGGAGTCACCCTTTGTACTGCCAGTCCTTCATGTCATGTCGTACTCGTGATTGTGCAATGTCTAGTAGTAAGCTTAAGAGGACAAGATAGTTTAATAACAGTCTGGAGGGTGCTGTAGGAGGAGTTGGTGGATCTTGCGGTTGAACTCCTCGTTGTCGTAAGAGTTCACATCAAAGAGAAGAAATTTACTGTAACAAAAATCAAAACAAAAACTTTTTGTATCGGTCTTTGATTTCGCAAATTCAATATCCTCAATAGCAGCCTACTGACGCATATCTGTCGGTATCAGCGGGAGACGTTTACAGGCTTAGAAATTTGCCTGTCTGATTTGTCGCTTAGATCTGTTTGGGCAAGCTAGGTCGCACACGATAAAAAGGCCTCATTACGTCCCTCGCTATCGTAGGACAGAACGTGAAAACAGATTCGTCCTCCTCGATGCAGAGCCTGCGGATTTGAACTTGAGAATGAAAATTACCCCCATAATCTAAATTGTGACCAGTCATAAGTCACAAGCTTTTGTGACTCGTTCTTGTAATTGTGGGTATCTACAGTGGTATTCCTTCAACTGTTACCGTGCCAGCTTTACAACATAATCTAGGTCTAAACGGATATTCCTTCATCACGAGTAAATTTCTTGTCTTTGCACGGAGATATTTATGTGTGTGTGTGTTATACTTACTCATGGGTAATAGGAGTAAGCAGAAGCATATTGTGTATGCATTAAGTTTTTACACCACAATTTTCTGGTGAAGATGTTACTACACTTCTCTGTTGTCCTTTTTATAGCTCTCTCCTACAAAACAAGTTCGATAACAGTTGAAGGGATACCAGTGTAGATACCCATAATAACAATACTATCATTGAGAGTTTGTGACTATTATTGTGACTATCAGTTTTTTTGGTATTCCAAGAACCCAATCACAAGAAAAAATAAGAAGAATTCATCTCTAATCGTGAATTTGTATTCGTGTAAAATGAGATAAATCAAAGTCTGGGCGATAACGTAGCCAACGAACGCCAGAAAGCATTGATGTATGTCGAGTCTGAGAGAAATTATCTTGTGACCTGCTATTTATACAGTCTAAATTTTGGGAGCTGTTGTGACTGTTTGAGAATTGTCAAAATTGTGACTGTCAAAATTAGAGTAGAGCTCGCCCCATAAAAGCGAGCAACGTCCCTATTTGTTTAAAAACGCAAATAACCGGCTCATTTGTATTCTCAATCACAATCCGACATATGCCCGTTCCTATTTCCCTTAAGGCGAGGGTTATAGAAAATTTTCTCAAGTTGAGACTCACACCATACACTTGTGATTGCGTTGTGACTTGTGACTGCTTTTAGAATACGAGTACTAAAATCTGACTTCTGGGGATGAAAAAGCGAGTTGGGCTACGATTCACATTTATATCGTGTCTAAATGAGATTTAATGTGTTCATTTTGTGGTCCGGCTTTTGCGTCTACGTTTTATGTCGTTTCGTGGAATGACAGATATCTTAAATTTTTTGTCACCCTCCTCATGCAATTAAAACAGAGATGTCCCGGGTTATGTAGGAGTTATTTCGAATAGAGTTTCAAGCTTTTTCGCTCTTTTCACCCCTAAAAACACTCCTGGATCCGTCCCTGTCTGCGGGATGGCTCCCCCGCCTTTGCGATACTCCATAGGTGATAGTTTAGAGCAAAGTGTCCGTTAACGAAAAAACTAGTGCCCTAGCATCCTTTCTAATAGGCCGCAATAATTCTCTGGTTGCGTTTCAATATGTCTCAAGAAGAAATCGCTTGGAGTTCACCAGACCATGTACCCGCATATGGATAGTTCGATTGGGAATATCCAGCTCATTAAGGGAGCGCGTTGCTAGACCCAAAATAGTTTGGATTTGTAAGTACGGAGTTTTTCACTACGATTGCCGCGTGTCTGTCAGATAAGATAAACGTCCGCTCGTTAGCATAATCCCTTCCTTAGTTTTCATAGCTGCATATCAATATTGCCTTCACTTCTGCTTGTTTTACAATAGTCAGGATGCCCAAACTGAACATTTTAGGCACGCACACCTATCTCTATCTTAAAGCTGACGCATCTGTGTACCATACGAGTCTACCCTGTGGTATCTTAAGAAAAACCTAGGATACCCTCTCTTGTATTTTTTTATATGGCCGTTCTAACCTTAGGAATCACGGTTTTTATACCACCGGTCCGTCATATCGTCGGTCACGGTGCAATGGGTTGTAGTAAGTTTGGATCCAAGGATAGAATAGGTTTCAGGTTACAAGGAGTCAGAAGGGTGTTTAAAGAGAAGGTGATGAAGCATGTGTTGAAACCCTTGGAAGTTTGGAAATACAGATTGCGCAACCTTATTCGACGGTCTTATGTTCAAGAAAGGAGACTTAAACTTTGAGTTTTTCGTGGGAATGTCATCTGATAGGATTTTCGGTTTTGGGGTCTTTCATCGCTTGCTATCGTGTTAGTTGTCTACAAAAAGCAATAGAAAAACTTGATTCTTAGGCTTGGTAATGTTGCTTCGATTAATTCTAAAAGTTGATGACTTTAAAAATAACGCAGATTTGATAGATTCGTCTCGCCAATTTAGTGTTAATTGGTATTGGTTGGTGTGATGAGCTAATATTAATCCTTCCCTATACCTTTTTGAGATAATAAGGAATTTTTTGTATGATTCTACTTTCTACTTTTGCAAAGTATCTGCGACACGAATAGAAATGCGTCTACTGCACTGATAAATTTTATATAACTCCATGTAACCACGCGCGCCGTTTTAAAAATTCTCTATAATCTGTAATCAATAGGATTGATTAACAAAAAACTGAAATCTTGATATATTATATTATAAAAGCTACGTTCCAGGATTGATTCCAGCCATAATAACAACATTGACTCTTAAAAAATTGATTATTTCAAAGATGGACAAATTTTGCAGTCATATAGAGATCATCAGTTATATTACATTTTTACTACTTGTCTTATTTCACTAAACTACAGTTCGATTAAAACAAAATCACTATTTATATAGTCTATTCATGAAGTTCGTTCTCTTTTATTCTTAATTCGTTCTTAATAAAACGTTAAAAACTATCTAAACTAACTAAAAATTTATTTAGAAATTTTGGGACACTTTTTGGGACACTTTATTTGCCATTTTTGTGGCAATAAAAAATAAGAAACCAATTTTAAAATCACTTCCTGGAAGATAAATGTTGTGGTTTTCAAATTTCAATATAGTTGGAACATTCGAATGTCATTCTGTGTTGTTGAAATGTGGTGAAAGTAATATTAAGTGAAAAAAAATGAATAATATTCTGTTGTAATCCTAAAATTAAGTCTAAAATTCAACCTTACTTCAATCAAAGTCGAAAAATTCAACCTAATTTCCATCAGGTTTCGAAATTTGTGAACTTTTTTTTACAAATTTACAATTGTAATTTTTTTTACAAATTTACAATTGTATTTTTTTTTACAAATTATTGTAAATTTTCAAATTTTTTTTTACTTCAAATTTTAGTTCTAACGTGGATTTTCGATAAAACGCAGACAATATTCTTTTTCATATTTGGTTGCAGTTTGTGGTCTGAGGAAGGTTTGTGAGTGTTAAAAATTAGAAGTCGCACATCTTTCAAATTAGAACTCCTCGTAAATCTCGTTCTCCTACGCAAAAAAAAAACTCTCTCTTAACTACGCTCAAGACGAGTTACAAATTGGCTAATCGCATGTCGTCTTTCTATTCATCACACATTTGCTTTTCTTATTTTTATCTTTTGTTAAAAAAAAATCTTTTCTTTTTTATATCTTGAAATTTGTCAGCTGTCTTAAAGTGGTTCTATTTATAGTCCCAGGATAATCGCTGGAATTTTTGTTTTGTTTTTTTTTTATTTTTTTTTTTTTTGTAAATGCATTCCGCCTGCAGGTTTTTAACGAAAATGCTTCCCTTTATCTCAAGTTCTATTCACGGCACCTGCGTTCAAGTTAAGAAAATTAGGTCAAGGCTACAGGTGTAGTGTTTTTTGCAAGCAAACATTTTTATAGTATACTCGTATAGGTAAAATAACGAAAAAAGTAAGAGGCAAAAAAATTTATTTAAAAATTGCGTTTCGTTATTGAATATCTCAGAGGAGTTTTTTTATCAGTGTCTAATACTCTACTTCACCTTTAACAACTTTCATCTGTACACCAAAACTTTATCTACAATTTTTCAGTTTTTTTTTTGTTAATTTAAAATTCATGAAAACTATTTAAAACAATTTTCCGAGTGTTTCCGACGGCAATCGCTGGCTTAAAACAAGCGGGTTTATCCTGTTCCACATCCTTGCCGTACAAAACAGGCAAAGTTCCCTCCTTAAATCCTTAAATTGGGCAACTAATTTCAAACCAGAAATATCAAAATCCCTTCCTTGCTCTGTTCCATCCTGTTCCTGTGCTATCTTAAAGGCACCTCGACTTTTTAAACTTATCCACCCCGGAAATCCCACAACGTCCTGAATCCTTCCTTCCACGCTTTCATGCTCCAGGATTTCACCGCGCCACTACATTTCCAAGTAGTAAAGTAATAAGTTAGGAAATGTGTAAAGGACAAGAAGGGAAAAAAAACGCTGACAAGTGATTTATAATCACTCAGGATTTAATTCCATCTTACACCACCAGCTGAAGGTTTCTGTAACAAGAAGATGATGCTTGGTGGAGGATGGTTGGTTGGGAAGTAGAATATAGAAGAGTACCTACTCCTGGGGCTGGTGGAGAGGTGTGGTAAACTTTTCATTGGGTATGCATAAGGGCACAACACTTTCGGGCTAGTAGTGCTTCTTAAAACTCTTGTTTTTTTCTTCTCTATTTTCCCTTGGGAACGGATGGAATATTGTCCGGCATCGTGAAAGGGTTGAAATGTAGGGCTGTGTGTGTAGTGTAGTTCATACAATAACAGCGTGGCGCAAATGTCTCCCCGATCGTGTTGTAAGGAAAAGCGTCAAGGAAATTTACAATGAAAATTTATGTTGTGCGAAGTTCACTTGTTATTCAAGAACATTTTCTGCGAGATTAAGGATTAAGGACACTTGTCATAAGGGAGAGGAATACATATAAAAATTTTTTTTTTGGTTCTACTATTGTTGTTATAATATTGAAATTTATTGCTGTCCCAGGAGAGTCGTTATAAAATGCTAAAAGTTATGTAATATTTTGATGTATTGTTTTCGGGTGTGTATGTGGTTGAAACTAGGTCAGAAGCCTATCTAATACTTGTCAGACCTTTGATTAACTGCCTGCTTTTTTTTGGTGGGTTATATTTTTTTACTTTAACTGCGAGTCATTTAAAAGAGATAGAAAGAGTCAGTGACGGAAAACACGAAAACAAGACTCCATCCTCCTCGAAGCAAAGCTTTCTAGGTTAGGTCCTCTGTGTTTTCAGTTTTCACAGATAGTAATTCAGGACATAGTGTTCGGCAATCAATTCAGCCATTTCCTTGACATCCTTCTTACTGCATTCCAATTGTTCTCTGGCTGCGTTAATAGACGACACTTCAAAAAAATCCATTTGAGTTGATCATGACACGTGTAGACCGGCGCTTGGGTTTTTTGCGCCTGGTGCAGTATGCCATATTGCACCCCATCAGCTTCTCAATTTTTGATAGCAATGAAGGACAATGGGAAAATTGCGCCCGGTGCAAGTGCACCATTTGCACTTATGAAAGCGCCACCCCAGCTTAAGTCCAATTACCTTCTTGTCGCATTGGAGCAAAGCGGAGGATATTTCACCAAGCCGCGATTTCTTGACCGGGGAAAATGTATCTATATAGCACGTTTTAATCTCTGTTCTATCACGATCACGTCACGTTTGCATTTGATTTCGATGTTCTCAGAATTTCCTCGACCCCCGCACTCTTCTTCGCCGTCGTAGAGTTTTCTTCATTTATTTTTTTTTTCTGGCCAAGCAGATGAGTCGTCGCCCCTCATTACCCAAATTAAGGCCCTTCTAATCTCCTTCTTCCGCTACTCCAGTTCCAAGCTCTACTAGAGTGTATGATCGTGGTTCTCTACTGGCGTAGGAGGCAGGGCCGGCGCTTGGTTATTATTTTCTTAGTAAACCATATTGCGCCCCACCAGCTGTTTTCAAAGTTTCAATTTTTTTTTAAATTTTATTTTCTAAAATTGCGCCCCTGTCCAATTGCGCCCGGTGCAAGTGCACCATTTGCACCTATGAAAGCGCCGCCCCTGTGTAGACCAGTACTATAATGCCAAAGTCGCGTCTGGCTAGGACGTTTAACTTTTCCTTGGTTCATAGCTTTGATTACCCACGCTCCAAACCAGGAGGCCCGATTAAGAATACTCAGAACATGAAGCTCGTTGGCAATTCTAAACTAATTTGGACTTGGTCGTACGATATTTTATCGCTTTGATTGCCTCTTGACTATCGAAAAGAATAAATTTGTGCACACCTCTGCATAAAAGACAGTAGCTATAGGATCGCTTATTCCCCTTTAATCCCTCATGGGACATAAGGTGGAAACAGTTGGCCTCCAGCGGACTCTGTTTTCGGCGACAGCTCTCAGCTCTGTCAGGATCTTCCAGTTCTTGAAACCTCTGCTAATAGGGTTCTCCTCCACGTTGTTCCCGGTCTTCCAGCTCGACGGGTTCATTGCGGGTTCCAGTCAAGGCCCTGTTTGGCGAGATTTTTTGCTATGGTGACCAAGTGAATCGCTGCATCTTGAGCTTCCAATCCAGATCAGTACACAAAACCTTCCTCTGTCTTTGAGTCATCAATGGACCATATGTGCCCACCGCACGGTACCTTAGGGAGAACTCGATATAGCCTATCTTTTATGTTCAACGTAGGAGGCTAAAACTCAGATCTTTGCTAGACATGTAAATCTAAAAATGCACCCGTCAGAGTTATGCACGCTCTCGCTACACCCATGAACATGTACCCTCATCGGCATTGACAATTCCAAACGCGAGTGTCGTTTTACCAAGCGGTCTCCAATCTAAGTACTAACCACCTCCAAGCTGCTTGACCTACGCAATCGAATGAGAACCCATCTGATAGCACTTTTTATGCTCACCGAGATAATTGCCCGTTTTCTTTGTCCTATACAATTTTTTAATACCCTAATTTTGCTGCCTTTAGTACAAAAAAACCGTGAGCGTACCGTGATTTTTTGGACTATTTGGTGCGTATTTTATTGATACGTGCCTGCCGTGGAATTTTTACTTAGGCGTACCGTGCCTGTTTCGGATGCCTTTTAGGCGTTTTGAGGTCGTACGTGTCTGTTGCAGGCTAGGAGCGGCAAGTTTAATTTTTACTCGGGCCACTTCGATTTGTAGAATATCCCCCGCAGAACTTCGTCAATGGGTCAATGCATGGGTCAGTTAGAATTAATAAACTGGAAAAGGCAATGAAAAGTGTGAAATAGAGAAGCTTCGCAGAAGGGCCCAAAAGTCTTCCTTGGGGTTTGGAGCTAAATGACGCTAGATTTTAGGCATCTTCCACATATCAAAATTCCAAAGTCTGATACTGAAAACCTGAATTCTAACCCAAATTTAAGAGAGTATAACAACGTTAGATGAAAATATTCTTCTTAAATCAGCTATAGTCCTTGTAGAACTCTCCGAAGTCTCTTCTTCCAGTCATCTATATATTTTGCTAGTTCTTTTCAATTCGTTACACGTTTTTTTTATAAGTTTTTATATTATCTTCTAGCACGTCATTTATTCGCCTATTACTTGGTATTTCTGCACGTTTTTCTTCTCTTCTCTTATCCCTTCATTACGACAGTCTTCTGCGATCTATGATAATATCATAAAAATGGGGAAAAAGGTAAGTATTTCCGTAGTAATTATATTTTAAAAATTTGGGACACTTTTTGGGACACTTTTTCTTTATGTTTCGTTGCAACAAAAAATAAGAAATTAATTTTGAAATAATTGTAAGAAAGATAAATGTTGTATTTTTCAATCTAAAATACATTTTTAATATTATTATATCATATAGTCTTGTTAATATGTGTTATAAGTAATCTATGTAAAAAAAGGGATTTTGTATTAAAATTTTCTGTTATTTTTCTTCTACCGCTGGAATTTACACTCTTCAATATAATTGAATTCCTAAAATCATTCCCTTTAAGTACAACGAAAACTCCTACAAAAGTGTTAACAATGTTTGTGAATTTGTCAAACTTGTTTGTTAATAAATTACCATAAGGTAATAAATTCCATTTATCATGTTTTCCAATAGGTAAAAGGTAATTCAAATGTAATTACATTAAGGATAGGTTGTTCCTATGTTGTCCGCCCTTCCCCCACCCACCCACAACCAATAATTGATTTTACATCAAAATTCAGACACAATAAGATTATTATACAAAAGCCGATGACATACCGTATTCTGTGTGTCCTTTTATGCCTGCCCCTATACCAGTGTAGCAGTAAAGTAACGTCAGTCAATTTTCCTATATACTCACTTCAATTTCAGGCATACACCTTCTGGTGAAAAGGTTTCCATTTAGTTAATACTGGTATGCACAAAAGAATCCTGTTATCACATTTCTCTGTCATATTATAGCTTATCTGTCCTTTATTATCTCACTCCTGTTGGTGTTGGTTTGGGTGATTTTGGGCTTCTGTTAAACACACTGAATGAGAAACACTCAAGAAATTCGTGACACCCAGAGAGGACACACATAGGCCGACACAGAGAGCAAGGGAATCCACAAAATCAGTGATATTGATTGATGTTCCTTAGCAAGGAACATGAGACCTATTGTATTTTTGTGTCCCTGCCCCAGTGATATCCTTAGAAACTTCTAGAAGATGTGTCACAGGAATGCTATTCTCCCTTACTGATGCCTCCTAAACGCACACTAAAGGCTTTTAGGCATCAACAAAAAAAATAAAAAAAAAATAAAAAAGAAAGCCTCTTTTCAAAAATTGTTTTTTTCCGTGTTGTTCCTAGTGACAGGAGAGAATTTTGCACAAAGCTAAACTTTATCTGAATTGGAAATTATTTTTTTTTTTTAAAGAATTTCAAATCATTTATTCTTTGGGGCTTTAAGGAATTTTTTGGGCTTGTGCCTTTAAGGATGAGATTATTTTGAATGGAATTTGTAAAGTCGGAAGGATGAAGCGGTGTCGGGGGTTGATGCAAAGTTGTGATTAGTTGAATTAAAATGTAATAACCGACTGCATTCTAAAACTTGAATGAAATTTTCTTTTTTTTTGGAGGATGATAAAAACAAATATTCTAAAAAAAGATCTTGAAATGTGAGGATGAAGAAAGACAAAAAAAAAATATTCAAATTAAAATGGAATTGCTTCGTGGGTTTCAAGGATATTCGTTAATGAAAAATGAAAATAAGAAATGAATTTTTTTTTATTCTTTGGAGTTTTTAAGGTATTTCAGAGATTTTCATATAAGATTTATGGTCTTTTATCTTTTCAAGGAATTATATATAATTTTACAAAAAAAAAATTGTGATTATACCACACCATACTCTGGGCATCTATTATAAGCAGCCCCAACTATTTTCCCTATGTAGACCAGTCAAATTAGATTTTTTCGTGCCAACCGAGCCATCCGAAAAGTAAATATATAGTTTAAAAAAAATAAAAAATTCGCTTTGATTTTAAAATGAACTAAAAAGTAAAAAATAATTTTGAATGTAAATTTTCTATTGCTCCAGTAAGAATATGGAACAACCTACCTTTAGAAATGTAAAACAGCGTGGAACTCTCTTCCTATATTCTTATTTTATTGACACCGGAAATTTTTGCTAGCGGCCCACGCTTTTTTACATTTCTAAAGGTAGGTTGTTCCATATTCTTGCTGGAGCAATAGAAAATTTACATTCAAAATTATTTTTTACTTTTTAGTTCATTTTAAAATCAAAGCGTATTTTTTAGTTTTTTTAAACTATATATTTTTTATTTTCTATTTTTTAGTCTATTATATGTCTTCCGCCATTTTGTAGTGACCGCCATATTAGATCTAAAAAGACGTCACACAGTTTACTGTACTATACTCGTCGTACACTTTCCTCTGATACCCATACCGAGGGCGTTGTAAAGAAAAAGGTAAACCGCCATTTTGTGTTGACCACCATTTTGAATTTGGAATCACGCCACACAGTTAATAGTATTCTAATTGTCACACCCTTTCATTTGAAACCCATACCGAGGGTGTTGTAAAGAAAAAGGTAATCCGCCATTTTGTGATGGCGGCGATTTTGAATTTTGAATGACGCTACAGAGCTAATAGTATTCTACTTGTCATTTCCTTTCATTTGATACCCATATCGAGTGGGTTGTAAAGAAAAAGGTAGTCCGCCATTTTTTGTTGCCCGCCATTTTGAATTTTGAATAACGCCACATAGCTAATTGTATTCTACTTGTAATACTCTTTCATACCCATGTCGGGGGTCGGGGAGCACAATTGCAAAATTCGGCCGCCATATTGGAACCGCCATCTTGATTTTTTTACAAAATGGTCAGATTGCATTGTCACGCGAACTATACATATGTGCAAAATTTCAAGTTGATCCGTTACCTGAGTCAAAATCAAGTTACAAGATTTGTTTACATGAAACATACAACATACAACATACAGGTCAAGCTAATATAAAGCGTATAAAAATTGGGTAAAATAGGAAAAATTCCGTAGAATTCGATGAACTACTTTTGGCACTCATAGGCCTTTGGGAAAGTTTCTAAAATGGCGTCAAAAAAGGGCCAAAAACAGATTTTCGCGTTTTAAGAAAAAAACTACACATTGTACAAAAAAAAAGGTTTACATAAAGTTTGTAGATCTTTTTCATATTAATAAAATGACGCCAGTTTGATGTAAATACGAAAAAAACAAAATTCGATTATTTGCTCACAAAATTCGATTAATTGCCTATCGATAGGCAAAAAAAAATATATTTTACGACCATCATAGAAAATTAACTCCTATCGATAGGCAATTAATAGAATTTCGTGAGCAAAATTGTTTTTTTCGTTTTTCCGGCCATATTTTTGCATGTTTCTAATGAAGTAACAATATTCGCACAAAACACAACTATTAGCAGAACTCTTCCACAACATTTTGAGCCCAAAAACGTTTCTGTAGGTGTTTATGGATATGAGCTAATCGAATTCGACCAAAAACGGTCTTTTTTCGAAAAAAAACCAAATTTTGCAAAAATTATTTATTATGCCTAGTAATGCCCTTATGACACTCGCTTTTTTTCGGCTGATAAATCTGTTAATTAGAGTGAGAGGAAATGTTAGTATAGGAAATTTAAAGTGGAGTGAGTGACCAAAAAAATTTGACAAAATTGGAATGGAAAAATGAAATTTCCATATGAATTCTTCTAGCAGTTCAGCTGGAAAATATGAAGAAAAATTTCATATTTTTTGACAGTTCTTGATTTTTCTACTGCTACTTTGATTTTATTTCTGCTAACAGAGCACAATTGAGATAGAACTGTCAAAACTTATTTCAAAAAATATAAAAAGCAATGTTATCCTTTTTTCGTAAAATATTTCTATCTTTTTCCCACAATTGGTTTTTCTAGCAGATTTATCAGCCGAAAAGAAGTGAGTGTCATAAGGGCATATAACTAATATTGTTTTTTTCTCAAATTGGAAAGCTTGGACAATTTCCTATTAATAATGTCTAGGAAATTTTTACGCTAGGGCCTTTAGTTTTGAAGTTAGCAAGTTTGATGCTGAAATTTGCTCTTTTTTAGTACTTTTCCACCTAAGCTTTGCCAAAAAGTACCAAATAACCACCAAATAAGGCAAATTTTAACATAAAACTTGCTATAATAACTTCAAAACTAAAGGCCCTAGAGTAAAAATTTTCTAGACATTATTAATAGGAAATTGTCCAAGCTTTCCAATTTGATAAAAAAAATATTAGTTAACTAGGCATTTTTTGGAGAAAAAGGTGGTTTTAGTTGAAATTTTAGTTAAAAAAACCAAAATTTCAGCTTTGACGACTCATTGCTCTGGAAGTTGATAGGGTAGAATTTTGACGGTTTTAGATAGGTGGGAGTATTCTACGTACACTGATATCTTATTCATGAAAATAAGTCCTAGGGTTGCAAAAATACATGGTGATATGTAAAACTCTAAAAAAAATCTTCAAAACGCCCTAGCGGCTAAACCGTTACGATTCCCCCCCCCACCCATACGATTTTTTGTTCGTATCCACAGTCGGCCGCTTTTACCCTCCTCATGGGACACCCTGTATAAATATTTCGATCTTGTCGATGCGCCCTCCGTCCATCTTCGAAACTGATAAGGTCCATTCAGATACAGCAGCAGCAGCGGCAGCAAACAGTTCCTATTGGCTAATGGTGGTCACATGACAACAAAAGCAGCAGCGATTGCTAGTAAGACTTAGCTTGCAGCTGCTGCTGGATCTGAATTGGCATATAGAGTCGACGCTGTGCAGAAAATGTTGCTTCACAGTACTCGATCATATTTTATTACTTACAGAAGAGGGCCCATCACGGATCCCTGTGGAATCCCGCAAGTTGTTCAATATATCTTCAAACCATCATACAAATCACAGTGTGGCCGCCTCTACAATTGGAACTGAGTAACGCTAATACCTAATACTTTGGAGGATAGTGTTTATCCTACAAAAAATTTTATTTGGGTTTGGAGATTGGTGTTGTTATTAAATAAGCTTTAACTGTAGTTCTCTACTAATTTAATTCTCGGATCTCCCTTCAGTTTGGGGTTCTTAAAAGCTTGTCGTACGGGCGAGGTCTTTAACGACAGCATCTGCTCCTTCCGCAAACCTTCGCTTAGCTAGACATTTAAATCTAGGTCACCTCCTGAATTTCCGTTCATAAAAGGAATTTCTATTTTGTAAGAAAAAGGAATTTGTTTGTTATATTTTTACGAGAAATTGTCGATTTCCTTTGAAAATAAATAAACGCATAAAAGAGTAATTTCTGTATCACGTTTAAGTATTGTGAAAAGTTGTTTTAGTGTTTCTTCACGTATATCGTGCACTTTTAGATAACAAAAAACAAATTTAAAATTAAATAATAAAAAAAAGTTCACGACTAATTTTGAAAAAATATGAAAATTTTTTGTATAAAAACTGGAAGAAGTTTTGTAGAAGGCATCAGTTTTCTCTTGAAACAATTCCAAACATGTTTAACAAAAAGTTGTTGGCGTTTGGTAATACATATAATTTTTGTTATTCTTATAAAACAAATTTAATTAAAACAAAATTATTACTTTTTTTATAGAACTCATTTTTGTAGTAATTTCTGCTGCAAATGGGAATGGCGGTAACACCGGTGGTAGTACCTATAACCCCCGCAGTATAAGCTATGGCGGTGGCAATGCCGTCCAACTTGATAACCGTATGAATTTGATTATTGCATATTTTAAGTAACATAATTAAAATAAATTTCTGTTCTTTTAATCAGAGGGGAATATCGGTTTTGACGATGCAAATTTTGTCTCAGGTAATTCCAATAACTTTAAATCGCTAAAAACTAACTGTAATTTTTAACAGGCGTGGATGATGTTTATAGTACTGAATACACTTCAGTTATTAATTATCCAACAACGTATGTACTAGGAGACCGTTCGACATACTACCCAGGTAATTACAATAACTTAAAATAGCTAAAATTAACTATAACTTTTAACAGACTTAAGTGGTTCTGGCGGTTACTCACAGCAATCCTCCCTATACCCAGGTAATTACAATAACTTAAAATTTCTGAAATTAACTATAATTTTTAACAGACTTCGGTTATAACTTTGGTTGTTGTGGTGGTTGCGGTGGTTGTGGTGGTTGTAACCAATACCCATCATGTATGCCATACAATTGTGGGGGCTGCAATAATTACCAGGGATGCTGTCCATGCTATTATTACAATAATTATAAGAAATAAAGGACATTTTGGGTAAAATATGTGCAACCCGAAATTGCCTAAATGCTTCGTGTATTTGAAGTATCATAAATAAATGTTTTATGCAGCATAAAAAATGTGTTAAGTACATATTTTTTGTTTTTTGTTAAAAATTAAGTTATTTTGACGTTATTTTATCAAGTGAGCCGAATTGGCATGTGTCACAGCGGAAGATTCAAGCGTCCATTGGGACATGGAAGCAATAGGTACACACAATTTTGCATGAACACTTGGGCGTTCAGAAATTTTGTAAAAGTTAGACCCTACACAATTTGATGGAATCTCAAACAGAGCCTCGAGGAAAATAGTGTAAAGAGATGCTGAGACGAGGTTGGTCAAATTTAGTTTAGAACATCATTACTGCTTGATCTGTTCGTAGTTACCTCTAGTTACTATGGATATTTTAAGTCACACACCCATAAAACCATTCAATTTTTATCAGTAAAATATCGAATAAAATATCACTTCTCCCCAAAGTTGAGAACTCCTCTCACGAGTAAAAATAAAAAACGGCCTTATAAAGGGCGAACACCGGCCGCTTGGCTTTTTAAGGGGCATATGATGGCCGTAGAATTTTTAACCATTTTTAATGGGAGCACATACGGCCTTGCGATGACCAAATTTGACCAAAAGATTTAAAAGGCCAAGTCCTGAGCTGTAGAAACGGGCATTCGACGGGAAATTTGAGCCAAAAAAAGAATCTGCACGAAATGTATTGTTGAATGAGTTTTATGGGAACTTCATCATTTTCGTTATGTACAATGGTTCTTTCGATTTATCCTACTTAAAGATATCGATGCACAAGAGAAACGAGCTCGCCAGTCGTCGGTTTGTTGTACGTGAAGTGTGTGTGCGTGTTGATTTATATTTTAGTGGGAAATTTTGTTATTTAACGGCTTGAAAAAAAACACAACCGAAAAAAAATCAAACATTTAATTGCAGTGAAATATATTTTCTTATAGGAGGGCGAATATCCACGTTGCTGCCACTGTACCACCGTCGTATACCCGTAATAGCAACCATACGGCCGCCGTACCACCGTCGTATGGCCGTTATTGGAACTGTAAGGCCGTTGTTTTACCGTCAATCGCCCCATGTACGGCCGTACTATCCTGCAACGAGCCTTCTGTTAACCGACAGATGGCCGAGGACTATGTTTCAATCACAGTCGGCATTTGCCCGTTCTAAGGCCATCATTTATTTTTACTCGGGCTACTAGTCCGGGGAAATTAGCATTTAAAGTGGACAAAAATCGGAAATGGCTGAAAATTGGTCCACAGCTTCCTTGGGACTTTTTAAGAAAAAAATTTCGGAATCACAAAAAAAACATGGCCGCCGGAAATATAGGGGTTTTCCGGTGTTTGGCTTGTATCTCTATAGGTCGCACAACCCCGTACAAAGGCCCTAAATGTTGACAATGAAATTATCTACAACTTTAGTTCTTACAAACATGTTGACCCGATTAACCCTTTCAAAGTTATTCAAGGTCAAAGTTATCAAAAATCACTTTTTGGCCAAAACATCACTCAAAAACTGGTTTTTTCGAAAAAATTTTTTGATCAGCCAATACGAAACGTGCCATATTGCGATGAACTGGCTGCGCCGCAGAGTCCGACGCACTTCCTAAGACTACCCTCTTGCATATTCCGGATTGTACAACCTCTTGCCCTCCATTGCAAGAATATCAATGGGGATCATTCGAGCTAATTTCGAATTCCTCAAGACACCCTAGCACAGCAAAAATTATTATAAGCAAAAGGTCAGACGAACACAGATACAAGGTAGTCTTGAGCGAGAAGAAGTTTCTTGACAGCATTCTTTTTCGCCGTCATAGAGTTTTCTTCATTTCCTCGAAGGGCACGCCAACCAAAAATTGGGCAAAAAATCTGGTCAATCACATGGGCTGATTCCACACGAGCGTACACATGACACGACAAGAGTCGGCTGCAAAGGTGGTTTATGGAGAAGAGGGTGAATGAGGGCGATGGAAAAACGGCCCCTCTCACCGTCTTCTCTTCAAACATAACATCGTTAAGAAAATCGAACTCTATCTGGTTTTTGGGTCGCTGATCACGAAAATTGGGGTCCCGCGGTCCTAAAATATGGGCGTCACCCGGAAAAATGGAAAAAATACCCCTTTTTATACGCTTTATATTAGCTTCACTTGTAACTATGTAAAAAAATCTTGGAAGTTAAATTTGACCCACTCCCCGGTTTCCGATTGGCCTGAAATTTTGCATACCTACACGTTTAGTTTGGATGACAATGCAATCTAACCATCTCGTAAAAAATATCAAGATGACGGTTCCAAGATGGCGGGCGATTTTTGCAATTGGGTTCTACGACCCCCCGAGATGAGTATCAACTGAAAGGGTATGACAGGTAAAATACAAATAGCTATGTGGCGTCATTCTAAATTCAAAATGGCGTCTACAAAAAATGGCGGAAGACATATAATAGACTAAAAATTAGAAAATATACTTATCAACTTCAAATTTTGCACATATGTATAGTTCGCAATGCAACCTGACTTTTTTATAAAAAAAAGTCAAGATGGCGGTTCCAAGATGGCGGGAGAATTTTGCAATTGTGTTCCTCGACGCCGTGACATGGGTATCAACTGAAAGGGTATGACAAGTAGAATACAATTAGCTGTGTGGCTCCATTCCAAATTCAAAATGGCAGCCAACACAAAATGGCGGATTACTTTTTTCTTTACAACCCCCTCGCTATGGGTATCAAATGAAAGGGTAGCCTGTGTGACGTCATTTCAAATCTAATAGGACGGCCGCCACACAATAGACATATAATAGACTAAAAAGTAGAAAATAAAAATAAAAAATAAAAATAAAAAATCTAAAAAATACGCTTTTATTTTAAAATGACTAAAAAGTAAAAAATAATTTTGAATGCAAATTCTTTATGGCTTCAGCCAGTATATGGGAACAGCCTACTTTTAGAAATCAAGCTCAGAATAAAATTAATGAGGTTATTGGTAAAAATTATAAATATAACTTACTTAAATGTAAAAAAGTATGTAGCGTTAACTAAAAGTTGATGTATTAATAAAATAAGAATATAGGTAAAGAGCGCCCCACGCTTTTTTACATTTAAGTAAGTTATATTTATAATTTTTAACAACTTTGGTAGAGGAGTTAGTAGAGATAGAATATGTTTGCGATTCAACTTCTACAAAATTTCTGAACGCCCAAGTGTTCATGCAAAATTGTGTGTACCTATTGCTTCCATGTCCCAATGGACGCTTGAATCTTCCGCTGTGACACATGCCAATTCGGCTCAGTTGATAAAATAACGTCAAAATAACTTAATTTTTAACAAAAAACAAAAAATATGTACTCAAAACATTTTTTATGCTGCATAAAATATTTATTTATGATACTTCAAATACACGAAGCATTTAGGCAATTTCGGGTTGCACATATTTTACCCAAAATGTCCTTTATTTCTTATAATTATTGTAATAATAGCATGGACAGCATCCCTGGTAATTATTGCAGCCCCCACAATTGTATGGCATACATGATGGGTATTGGTTACAACCACCACAACCACCGCAACCACCACAACAACCAAAGTTATAACCGAAGTCTGTTAAAAATTATAGTTAATTTCAGAAATTTTAAGTTATTGTAATTACCTGGGTATAGGGAGGATTGCTGTGAGTAACCGCCAGAACCACTTAAGTCTGTTAAAAGTTATAGTTAATTTTAGCTATTTTAAGTTATTGTAATTACCTGGGTAGTATGTCGAACGGTCTCCTAGTACATACGTTGTTGGAAAATTATTTACTGAAGTGTATTCAGTACTATAAAGATCATCCACGCCTGTTAAAAATTACAGTTAGTTTTTAGCGATTTTAAGTTATTGGAATTACCTGAGACAAAATTTGCATCGTCAAAACCGATATTCCCCTCTGATTAAAAGAACAGAAATTTATTTTAATTATGTTACTTAAAATATGTAATTATGAAATTCATACTATTATCAAGTTGGACGGCATTGCCACCGCCATAGGTTTCACTGCGGGGGTTATAGGTACTACCACCGTTGTAACCGCCATTCCCATTTGCAGCAGAAATTACTACAAAAATGAGTTCTATAAAAAAAGTAATAATTTTGTTTTAATTAAATTTGTTTTATAAGAATAACAAAAATTATATGTATTACCAAACGCCAACAACTTTTTGTTAAACATGTTTGGAATTGTTTCAAGAGAAAACTGATGCCTTCTACAAAACTTCTTCCAGTTTTTATACAAAAAATTTTCATATTTTTTCAAAATTAGTCGTGAACTTTTTTTTATTATTTAATTTTAAATTTGTTTTTTGTTATCTAAAAGTGCACGATATACGTGAAGAAACACTAAAACAACTTTTCACAATACTTAAACGTGATACAGAAATTACTCTTTTATGCGTTTATTTATTTTCAAAGGAAATCGACAATTTCTCGTAAAAATATAACAAAGAAATTCCTTTTTCTTACAAAACAATAACTCCTTCTATAAACGGAAATTATGGAGGTGATAGGGATGTGTGCACGACTTCTAAGGTTTCAAGGTCCAACTAAGCGAAGCTTTGCGAGGGAGCAGGAGTAGGTGCTGTCGTTGATAACATCCGTCTGCACGACAAGCTTTCAAGGACCCCAAACTGAAGGGAGATCTGATAGCGAAATTACAAGAGAACTAGAGCTAAATCTTATTTAATAACTGCACAAATCTCTAACTCCACATCAAGTTTTTTTAGGGTAAACTACCCTACAAAGTATTAGGGCAAACGCGGGTCATTACTCAGTTCAGATATATATTGCACAACTTGCGGGATTCCACAGGGATCCGTTTTGGGCCCTTTTCTGTATGTAATAAAGTGCGATCGAGTACTGAAGCAATATAAGCGTCGTCTCCATCTGTATTTTACTCCGCCGGCATCCATTACTACCGATAGAATACGGTGATTGAATAGAAGACACTTTCGTCACCATAATTGATCGCAGAAAAGCGAGCGTTCTTCAGAGGAAATAGAAGTGAAAAGGATTGATGTATAGGCACAACAAACGAAACGGCGAAGAACCATATTACTCTGAAGGTATCGAACCATGACCTCTGGGACGCCTTAATCACTATCCTACCGAGGTCGACAAATCCCTAAGCCTAAGAAATGGTACAGGTATCGACAATTTTATCAGATAATCAATAACAGAGAACCATCCAGCTTAGTGGTTTACATAATCGAAGAAAAACACTGCTTTGGGTTTATTGTAGTTGGTCGAAGCTGCAATAACGAAAATTCGAATTGGAAAAAAATTTTCCGCCATATTGGCGCCGCAATTTTGAATTTATAAGTTTTGATCATAAACTCGTTATTTGCTAAATTAAAAACCCCCAGATACCGATTTTCATTGAAATCGAAACACAATTGGCAAAATCGCCAGCCATCTTGGTGCGGCCATTTTGAATTTATAATTTTTGACCAAAAATTCATTATTTTCGCCCTTAGAAATCCCCAGATATCCACTCTAACTGGAAACGGAATACAATTAACAAAATTCGTCCGCCATATTGGCTGCGCCGTTCTGAATTTATAAGTTTTGATCATAAATCCGTTATTTGTTACCTCAAAAACCCCAACATACCGATTTTCATTGATATCGGAATACAATTAGCAAATTTGTCAGCCATATTGGCGCGGCCATTTTGAATTTATAATTTTTGACCAAATAACGAATTTGCGACCTTAAAAAAACCGAGATTTTTTCATTGTAATTGGAACACAATTGGCAAATTATACTACCATATTTGTGCGGTTATTTTGAATTTCGACCATTTTGAATTTCGAAAATCGGGCTTCGAGGTGCATCATGGGAGGCCTCCATGGATCTTCATGCAAAATTTCGAAGCTTGGGAAATACGGAAATTTAATCGGAATCGGAACACAATAATTAACATAATTCGTCCGCCATATTGCCACAGATCACATTTAGGCGGCCATTTTGAATATGCACGAAAATTACATTTCCCCACATGCGCCGTCATTTTCCTTTTGATTTGGCAATAACTCTACCTTAAGTAGTCTCTGTAACTTGACTGGTATGGGCCGCACCAAAACAGAAGGGAAATGAGCGCGTGTATTTAGAATATAAATGAGCCAGAAATTTGCGATTTTAAACAAAAGAAGTGACGTTGCTCGATTGTGGGCTCTATCCTTTCCTTTAAGCGCTCTCTAGAGAGTCTAGCTGTCAGGACCTGACCAAAATTCTTCCAGTCCATCTTTCTTGGACTTCTGTACGGTTGAGGTTTACTCTGAAGCGTATCCACCGGTGATACGAGAACGACATTAGATCTGACACTCTCCAGTTTTCTACTTTAAAAATGTTTCAGTGTCCGTAAACAGCGTGATGTTTCAGACTTCCTCCCAACCCTGACATTTCTCCGTGGTTAGGAAAACGAAGGTTGGGGGTGTGGTCGTCCAGGTTACACGCTCCTAGGTTTGAGTTAATGATAAAATCAAATAGTGACGCTCCCCGCTCGCTATTCTCGATGCTTCCACAAAAAGCATGTGTCTGGCGCAAAAGCCTATGTCGCACCCTGCAACCAGATTTGCTCTATTTGATCTTAGAGATATTAGCTGTGCTCCTTTTATACTTTTTAGTACTTGCGATCAGAGCAGAAAAGGAACGAAAAATTTGTTGATTTGAGTAAAACCTAACCTAACATTTTTGATGTTATTTCATTTGTATACAAATAAATGGTTAGAATAATAATTTACAATATAATTTAAATTAATGCGATTTTATTATTTATATTTTTATTTATTTTATTTATAAATTTATTATTTTTATTTTTATTAGACGTTTTTATATGAAAAAAGTTCAAAACAATCAAAAGCCATCTATGGGGTGATAGGATAATTATAATAATTCACAATAGACTCCAAATGGGAGCTTTCCTCTAGCGGATTTTAATTGCGTAACTAAAAGTGTTATCTACTCGTATGTTAGAGCAAGTGTAGCTGCGAATGCTCACGAGTAAAAGATAGTAAAAATTAGCAGAAAAGGAACGCAGCTATTGTCAGCTGCCTGATCTCCTCGAGACGTGCAGGCAGGTCATGATCCAAGAAGATAAATAAATGAGTTATAACCAAGAATAATATCATATTCTTGGCGATTTATGGCAATAGTAAAATTTTACGTAAAAATAAAGGGTAATTAAGAAAATTACATATCTTGACTCTCACTAGTCAGCGAACCCAGACCTTCTCTACTAAACGATTTATGCTTGAGAAAAAAAGGCACTATCATTTTAAGGCTCTTCCAAATCTCAATCCATAGCACCCTAATAAAAATTTCGACTTTAACATGGCGTGATCTTTTAACGACTAAACTTTTTTGATATGTGCTTGAATGAAGTGCACTTTACGTCTTCTATTTTTAATCCCACATTATTTTACTGCTTCAAAGGATATCAAATTTCTCCACACTTTGAGTTAAAAGGGACACTTCTGAATTGAAATATTTTACATCCTGATTTTCCATTCCATCAATAATACTGTGAAAATGTTGTGAATAGCACCAGAAGAATGTTCATAGTCATTGGTTTTTGTGGGAGGATGATTTTCAAGGACTTGTGGAACTTGTTTGGTGTTGATTTATGTTTTTCTACAATTACTTAAAGTTACTACCCTAAAATCTTTGCGTTTTTTTTAGATAAAAATCCAAAATAAATATTTGAAGTGTTTTGAGGGCTGCAAGACTTTTTAGCGTGTCAAATAATGGACAACTTGACATGGGGCTAAAACGCAAAGACCTTCGGAATTCAATGGTGGTTGGGTTCTGAACTTTAAGGTCAGTTCAAGGAAATACTTAACGATCAAATTCTATCCGAATGTGATGAGAACTTTTGAATCTTTTTAAATTTTAATTTCTTTGTAAAGTATATTTTTTAGGGATTTTGTAAGGTTTTGCAACTTTGGAATGGATATTTTGAATTTTTTGAAGTGAAAACTTCTTTAGGCGCGTTGAGCAATTTTTAGTAGTAGATTTTAGAACTTATGAGTTCGCGTCATCGACATGCTAATTTTGCAACTTGATTTTGACCCGCTTTCATATAACCGATCAACTTAAAATTTTGCACATATGTATCGTTCGCGTGACAATATAATCTGACTATTTTGTAAAAAAAAATCAAGATGGCGGCTCCCAGGTGGCGGCCGTTTTTTGCAATTGTATTCCCCAACGGCCAGACATGGGTTTCAAATGAAAAGGTATGAGTCATACCGTATGACAAGTAGAATGCAACTAGCTGTGTGGCATCATTCCAAATTCAAAATGGTGCCAACACAAAATGGCGGAAACCATTTAATAGGCTAAAAAGTAGAAAATATGACCGATTAACTTAAAATTTGGCACATAATTATATTTCGCGTGACTACATTGTCACATTTGTAAAAAAATTGAGATGGCGGTCGATTTTTGCATTCGTGTTGGCCGACCCACCGCCATGGGTATCAAATGAAAGGGCATGACAGGTGGAATACTATTACCTGTATAGCGTCATTCCAAATTCAAAATGGCGGGTTACCTTTTTCATTACAAGCCCCTCGCATACGGGTATCAAATGAAAAGGTATGAAGATTATAATGCAGTTATCTGTGTTGTAGTTTTTTTTTATGTGGCAGTTCCTAACTTAGGAATCACCCTTTGTCCTAACCGGTCTACCATGTCATTGGTAAGGTCATGGTGCAATGTCTAGTAGTAGTAAGCTTTTTTTCGAAGGGTAGGTTTTTGGGTTATGAGGGGTCAGGAGGATGTTGAAGAAGATGGCAATGAACCCCGCCTTTGAGCTCTTGGATGTTGTAGCAGTTCGGAAATACAGACTGCGTACTGCTGATCCAGAGTTATGCTTTCTTTTCCAATAGCGCTACAGCCCAATTCGAGCCTTGGCCTCCTCTAATCTTTTCCTCCAGTCGTTTCGATTTTTAGCCGAAGTTCTCCAGTTCGATATGTGGAGAAGTGTCCATCTTTACCCCGGTCTGCCTATGGGTCTTTCTCCTTCGATGATGCCAGTGAAGACCTTCTTTGTTGCTCTGTTTGGCATGCGATCTCACCTGCTAGTATTACGTGGATACCAAAGCCAGTATTCTTAGATTTTTACCTACTTACTTACTTATGCTCTTTTAATCCCTTGTGGGCCATAGAGCGGAAACAGTTGCCCTCCGTCGTTGCTATCAGCTCCGTCTAGGATATCCCAGTTGAGCGATCTCTGCTAATCCCGACTAGTATTTTAGCCTTATGTCAATTGTTGCCCTATAAGGGCCACAAGAGGCATCTAACGCCTTGCCCCATAAGAAATGCCCCACGTGGAAAGTGTCGAAAGCTTTATATTTTTAAACGCGGGTGTCGTTTTACTAATCGGTCCCCCAACTGAGTACCAATCACGTCCAATCCTGCTTGACCTCCGTAATCGAACGAAAGTCCGCCTATTGAGTATGTTAAATGTCACCCTTCACGGTTACCAATATAATTGCCTGAAATATGAAGCAAGGCAACAATAAAAACTAAAGCTTTTGCATAAGTCAAACTTTCTGAAGTCATAATGGCCCGTTCACACGACACAAGCTTCGCTCGTGCAACCCCTTTTTTATTGAAATTTATGCAATTTTGACAGTGCAATCATGGCTGCGCAACCAAAATCTGATGTTAGAAAGATGGAGTGTACGCATGAGTGAACGCATGAAATGCGTGCATGCATGTACAAAAGGTCGCGCGAACAAAGGGTGTGTAGTGCGGACGGGCCATAAGGCAGATGTTGGGTTTGCTCATTTTACTTGTAATGTAGTTGGCCTCATAGGGCCCTTATGAGAAACTGATTGGTCATATACCCTATTTTTCTTTGTGTAGTGTTCATGAGGAATCTAAGGGCAAAGTCCTCTTTCGGCATACCCCTTATTTGCCACATGGGGTCCACACACCTTATTTGCCACATGGGGTCCAGGGAAATTAGACATTTTACTTCGGAAAAATTCCGGGAAAGCTGAATTTTGGTATGGACATTGATATTATTGCTCTAAAGAAAATGTCATGAGTCCCCATCGATTTGACACTCCCTCACGATTTTCGGCGGGGTCAAAGGTCACCAAAAGCGATTTTTCGAAAATATCTCAGTAATGTTCACTTTTATAGAAAAATTATGTGAAGAAAGTTTGTAGCTTAGGTAATTTCCTACAAAAAATATTTTATAACTTTTTCTTATAAGAGTAACCGTTTTTGAGATATTTTGATTTTAGTCCACGGATACTTTATTCATATAATTTTTCTGTAAAAGTGAGCATTACTGAGATATTTTCGAAAAATCGCTTTTGGTGATATTTGACTACGCGTAAAATCGTGTCCGAGTGTCAAATCGATGGGGACTCCTGACCAGGCGCGGATCTAGAATTAAATTTTTTTGGGGGGTCACGGAATTAAAAGTGGCGAAAAAATATTTCTACTCCTAAGGGCCCATTTAGACGGTTCGCTCCCAGGAGCATTCCTTACGAACTATGTGGATGAAGGAGGTAGTGAGGCAGTGCCGCGGCTGGCATATGTGCAGGATGTGCAACTGCGCAGGGCCCCGTGATTTTGGGGCCCCGCTAGCGAGGCGAGTGAAAAATTATTTTGGAATAAAAATCATTTGAATTCATTTTTTGCATTTTTACTTCATTGAGAATGGGCCATACAAAGGGGTATGGGCCACAGAAACCAGCATATGGGCCATTATTCTGTCGCGGGGACGGGTTTGTACGAAGAGAAACGCGCGAGCGAAGCGAGGGAGATTTTTTTTGGACTCTCCCCAAATCCCCCAAATTGTCTGGCCGCGGCACTGTAGTGGGGTTGATGAGAGGTACCACCCCACCTCTCCCTTCATCCACAAAGTTCGTGAGGAACGTTCCTGGGAGGAGGCTTTTTTAGGGATAAACACAAAATTAACAAAACGAACAAAACTAACCGAATTTTCTCGTGGATTAAAAACAAGCATAGTCCGCTCAAATTAGTCAAAAAATCGCTGTTTTTAGGAAATTTTTCCACAACTATGAGACCGGTGCCAAGTGAAGTCTCTATTTTGTGGAGAACCTATGCATTTTGGTGAAAATATCAAAGTTGGAGAGCATAAAATTACCTACAAATTTTACTTTTACAATTTTTCCCAACTCCGCATATTTTCGCCGATGGAAGCCGCTTTGCGCCATTTTTAGATTTTGAGCCAAAATTATGCATTTGTATGAAAAATTAAATGAGATCAAAGTAGTAGTTGTAGTTTTTCAACGGCCTTTCTTTGGACGCTTTGATTACACTAGTTTACAAATTTTTGCTTAATTGCGTGAACCTAATAAAAAAAGTGTTTTTTAACCTAATTTGGGGTCGCTGAAAACGAAAATGACACTCATTTATTTTTCCAAAGAACCGTTATCGAGAAATTAGCAAAACGACTTTTTTCCATTTTTTTCCATTTATTGCCAGATTCTCGAGAACCAAGAACCAAGCTTAGCTTAAAAAATGCACTCTTTTACGCAGAATACTCCCACCTATCTAAAACTGTAAAAGTTAAGGTTCTACCCTGCCAACTTCCAGAGTAATAAGCCATCAAAGTCAAAATTTTGATTTTTTTTAAAAAAAATGTCAACTTCAACCACCTTTTTCTCCAAAAAATACGTAGCTAACCAATATTTTTTTACCAAAATTAGAAAGCTTGGACAATTTCCTATGAATAATGTACGAACAATTTTTGTGTTACGGCATTTGCTGTTGAAGATATTAGCAAATTTTGATGTTAAAATTGACTTTATTTGGTACTTTTCGACAAAGCTTAGGTGAAAAAAAACAGTAAAAAAGCACAAAATAAGGCCAAGGTCTTAAAAAATAAAGCCAATTTTAACATCAAAATTGCTTATAACTTCAAAAGTAAAGGCCGTAGCATAAAAATTGTTTGGACATTATTCATAGTAAATTGTCCAAGCTTTCTAATTTTGGAAAAAAAATATTGGTTAACATATTGGATAGGTGGGAGTATTCTGCGTAAAAGAGTGCATTTTTTAAGCTAAGCTTGGCTCTTGGTTCTCGAGAATCTGGCAATAAATGGAAAAAAATGGAAAAAAGCCGTTTTGCTAATTTCTCGATAACGGTTCTTTGGAAAAATAAATGAGTGTCATTTTCGTTTTCAGCGACCCCAAATTAGGTTAAAAAACACTTTTTTCATTAGGTTCATTTTTCGTGTAAACTAGTGTTATCAACAGAGTCTGAAAAAAGGCGCAAAACGAGCTCTACCGGCGAAACAATGCCGAATTCGAAAAAACAGTGAAGGCAAAATTTGCAGGAAATTTTATGCCTTATAACTTTGCTCTTTTGATATTTTGACCAAAATGCATAGTGTCTCTTAAAAATAGAGAAAAGGCGAAAAACCTATAAAATTCACATATTTCTCAAAAACAACCCTTTTTGCGGGTTGTTAAAATCATGCTTAGACAACCCATATCCTTCACTTGGCACTGGTCTCATAGCTGTGGGAAAAATTTCTTTAATTGTCCCTAATTTGAGTTGAGTAGGGCAGAAAACGTGCCCTAATGTGTTTTTGATGAAGACGCGCCATTTCTTGTGAGTGCAGCTAACTTCAAAGTTTACAAATCAAAATATATAGAAAGAGTATAGATCAATCTGTATAGTTGACATTGAAGGTAATTTTTTAAGGTCGTTGCTTTAATTTGCAAACAAGTTGGGTCGGTTTTGGACGTTTGGCTATTGTTTGTTTTTGTTTTTTTAGTTGGATCAATTTTGTTTTTAAACATCCGCGCCTGCTCCTGACATTTTTCTTAGAGCAATAATATCAATGTCCACACCAAAAATTCAGCTTTCTCGGAATTTTTCCGTAGTTGGGCCTTTTTTTTGTCTAATTTCCCTGGACTATAAGGACATAATCAGCTGATATCGATTTAGTTAAGAAATATTTCGTTAATTTGTTTTATACATATTCCATGATAGTCAACCACCCCCGATACACTTTTTAGCTACGAACTTTATGGTCTATCAAAATTTTTAATGTGAAAAAAGTTTCCCTTACGAAAAATTGGATTTTCTTTACTATCTTAACCCTGAACTAAGTTTACAATAAAAAAAAATAATTAAGTAATAATAAAAATAATAAATAAAAAATCGTGTATCGTGTGAATCGTGACATAAAAAAAAGTTTTTCATGCAATTTTTCACGTTTTTCACGGGTTCATGGGTAATAAAAAAAATTTATTAAAAATTATGAAAAAGTTCGTGTTAAATACATAAAATTTCTTGTATAAAAACCCAACAATATCCAACAGATGTCATCAGTTTAGTCAAGTATTATCGAGTATTGATTTGATTTGTCTTGAAAAAGTTGCAATTATTTCTATGATGGTGGTTATAGTGGTGGTGGATGCTATGTTGTATTCTTGCCACCACCATTATAACCACCATCATGGATATAATTGCTTTAGTAATCTTCTGTTTGGATAATTTTTTTGGTCCGTTTCTAATTTAACATCTAATATTAAAACTTATTAAAAATTACAAAAAAATTAACATTTTACTAAAAATAATATTTAAATAAAATTATATTTCATCACGTTCAGATCCCGATTTGTTAATACCAACCGAATTTGAATCAAAAAGCGATATGCCATCTCCTAGAAATTTGAAATGAATAATTTTTTAGTCTATGTATAGTAGGAGCACAGTAGAGTCGGCATTCTTTCTCCTGAGAGAAGTCTTATGTTGTGGACCGCAGAACCAGATGGCCAGTAAGATATCCTATCAAGGTACCCTATGTTTTGAATGATAATGCCCATTAAGGTAAAGGGTCTTATTAGTTCTTTAGCCTGTCTAAGTCCTGGGACCGATTTGGAATAGATTAGGTTCAATCTTTTAACCGAGACCTCTATCAGTGACTTGGAAGTGGACCATGAGATGACCACGTAGAATTTCGGGGCTCTAGACCAGCGTCTCCAGTGCACTATCACTCGTGATGTCAAGGAACGCACATAAGGCAGTCTCCTTAGGGAGGAGGGGTTTTTTGATTTTGCTGACCAGGTGATGTAAAGAAACTTCTGTGTACCTACCCTTTGAGTAAGTGAACTGAGAGCTATATGTTGAGGAAGAGAGAGAGCTCCAGCTTCCACCTAATTTGAAGGTCCAGCAGACTTTCCATCGTTTTCAAAAAAATGAGGTTACGCTGATAGGTCTATACGATTTAGGCAGCTCCAGACGCGTGTTGCCTTGTTTAGGAATAAAAACAACCACTACTCTCCTTGGAGAGTTGGAATGTATAAGTATACCCAATTGAAGCTGGTTCTAAAGAGGCAGATCAGATCACATCAGAATCAGCTTGAGGCACTTTTGAAAGAATTCCGGAAAAATTCCATCTGCTCCCGAGGTTTTGAAGGGTTGAAAAAATGCCATTGCCCATTTAAACTTATCACAGACAAAAATGTTCCCAGAAAGGCTCACGGAATAAAGGTCTGAGATGGTCCTATGACTGTACCCAGCGTCCAAGGGATTAGCAAGATTAACCGCGGAAATGCTCGCTGACCAGATACCTCAAAGTTTCTCTATGGTTAGAGGTGTAAAAGCTATCCTCCTCTTTGGAGAGAAGCTTTTGGAGTCTAGTCGCCTCTAGTAGAATGTGTAGGCTCTCACAAAGCTTCCTCCTGGCAATCCTTTTGGAGCGTCTTAACTTTTTGTTGTAGGGTATTAGGGTGAACCTATATTCTTCCCAATGCCCAGCATTTTTTGCCCTATTGAATAATTTCCTATCTTCTCTCTATGCATTGCAGTTAATCTGTCGTCCCACCAGAGCACTTTACGTGATTACTGAAAGGAAGAGGCAGTGTTTCGTCATGGTAGGAGGAGATCCGTACATCAGTGAGCTACGTGGCCGCCATCTTCAGTTCAGACACTGAGCTGATAGAAGCGGCAAAAACATCTGATTCTGAGGCCACAAGCCCCTGAAACTTACACCAGTTGGCTTTCTTAGGAAGGCCCACAATGTCGTACTTAATAAGCAGATAGTCCTAGAGTGAGGCCTCGTCCAGAACACGCCAGTTTTCAATCCAATTTTGCATGGTGCAAGTTTACTTCTGGTATTCTTGGCTTGTCCTATACCGTCTTTCGCCTTGGGGCTGCCAGGAGTGTTCTTCCTCCGTCGCGCTGTTACTTCCGCCACAGGCTCCTTGAAGCCAGCTCCGGATCTCGAACAACGCCAGATGATCCCGGAGTGACTTCATTACTGCAGTGCTCGGTTTCACCAGAAGCATTCCTGAGTAAAAAGTAAAATTCGGCCGCTCCTAGCCTGCAACCGTCACGCACGCACAGACTAAAGAGAGCAAACTTTAAAAAATTGTATAGGACGAAGAAAACGGGGAATTATCTTGGTGACCGTAAAGGGTGCCATTAGCATTCTCAGTAAACCGGTTCTCGTTCGATTTCGTAGGTCAAGCAGCATGGGACGTGGTTAGTGGTTATTTGGGGGCTGCTTGCTAAAACGACACTCGCGTTAAAAATGGTATATATCATGCATTTATAGATGTTCATGACGAGCGTGCATAACTCTGGCGGGCGCATTTTTAGATTTTCATGCCTGTGGCGGGAGCGTGCATACCCATGTGGCATGCCTGTTTGTACGCTATGCGTGCTAGGTACGTGCGCTCACATGCTTTTAAGAAAATTAACCAACTAAATTATTTTTACTCGGGATGGGAGGTGCCATTTTAGATCCTGGATTCTGTGCGTCACCCAATGTACCCTGTAGTAGGGGAGCTGGCACTTGAAAAATTCGTGTCGTCCCAACCTTCTGCCGTTTGGTATATAAGCTTTTGAAGTAATTTTAAGCATTTTTTATAATATGACATTTTTGCAGGAAGTGGACCCATTTCGAGTTAGGGGTTTTTGGGGGGTAAAAAGGGGGTTAAAATTGAAAAAAATTTCTGCCACTTCGTATGTAGGTTCTTTTAGGCCTAAATAACCGTTAAATACTAGTGGCAGACATTTTTGACCATTTGGACCCTCCCCAAGCCACCCCTAGCTGAAGTTGCCATTTTTCTCCTCACACCCTAGCAAATAGTCAAAAATTTCTGCCACTAGTATTTAACGGTTATTTAGCTCTAGTAGAACCTACATAGAAGGTTGGGACGACACGATTTTTTCAAGTGCCAGCTCCCCTACTACTGCCCCTGTGGCTGCTTCGTTAGAGGATCCTTATTCTTGAGGATTAGCCTGATGTGGGAGAGTCGATATGCGATTTTCCCCTTCAGACTAATCAACTTAGCTATGGAAACGCAGTCCATTACCATGACCAAGGGAAGAGTGTTATCATTTACCCGCCTTTGGACTTCTTGCGACGGGAATCGAGTTTTGTACGGCGATAGTTGCCAACACTTTATCGTTGGTTAAGGTAACACTCTGGGAAAGTAGGAAACCACCTCCTTTCACCAGAGTGATATCAAGAGCACTTTTGCTTATGTAGGAGACGTTACTCCTCACCCATTCTGCTGTGTCAGGGGTTTGAGCAGACCAACAGCAAACAGCCTTTTCTTTTGAAGCTTCCCTCGAGAGCCTTCTTGGCTTCGCCGCCTGCTTCGTAGCAACATACCAACAAAATAGTGATCCGAGTTGAATTTGGCACCGGAATACTGCCAATATACGGGCTCCCGACCTACTTTAACGTTCAAACCTCCCAAGATGATTTTTACATCTGGGGCAGGCATTAAGTTCCCGTTCAACTACTTCGAAGAATTTTTCTTTTTCATCGTCCGGGGACTCTTCTGTGGGTGCGTGAACTTTCATGAGGCTTAGCTCTTAAATGTCCAGATACTAACAATAATTATTTTGTACTAGCTGGGACCCGGCGCGCCTATGCTGCACCCATAAACCAATAGTGGTAATCAGGTGATGTGATACTACTTGTCATACCCTTTCATTTAATACCCATACCGAATGGCTTGCAAAGAAAAAGGTAATCCGCCATTTTGTGTTGGCCGCCATTTTAAATTTGGACCGATCGATCTGAAACTTTGGGAATCGTATTTTTTTCGGAAAAAACCAAAATAATATAGATCTGAGCTCTTTAGCAGTAATTCGAAGAGTACCTCCCACACAAAAGTTCGAATTTTACGGATATCGGTACACTACAGCCACCCGAAGTGTTCGAGATAGAGCAAAATAGACCGCGTAAGAACACCCGCCGTACCCGAAAACCCATATATACAAAAATTCAGGCCAATCGGATGAGCGGTTTCGGAGTCTATTGAACATTTACAGACATACTTTCACTTTTATATATATAGATTATATGTTCAAACAAATTTGAGATTGAGTAATTATATTAGGGTTTAACCATTCAGAATCATTTTAGTAATATTTTAAATCATTATAGCTTGTTATATTATGGCAGCTTTATTATTACCTTAGAAACTCACGCATAGAGCTAATGAATAGGACATGAAATGGATCTCTTTCCATAATCACGAGATGAAACCCCCATAACCCATAGACATCGTGCACAAAAATCTTGTAATGCCCACAGAAAAAACCCAATTTTTGCATAGCTAATGAATGGGAGTTGAAATGGTTGCCTGCCGCCATACCCTCTATACCCATATCTCGTCTGTTAATTTTGCATTTTGCCTTTTGCGCATGCGTATTACATCGTAAAAATTCACAATCAATCATAAAGCGCGCCAAATGATGGGTCCACACTTCTGTCTGTCCGACTTTCCGTGCGACTTCTGGGCAGACTGTGAAATTTGAATGAAATGGCCGAGGGAATGTCGGTGCAGACTTTTCTCAACGACTTAACAGCGATTTTCTTTATTTCACTGATAAAATTCTATAAAAAAGTTTCTGCGACCGTGTGGACCCACCATTAAGAAGTATAACTTCAAAAATCATAAACTCAATTATCGTGGGTTTGTAGTAACATAAAATATGATTTTAGTATTGCTTCACGTATTTCATGGACACGACGAATTTTGCAAAAAAAATACACTTCTGTATAAAAACTCGACAATATCCTGCAGAAATCATCAGTTTGGTCGAGTCTTATCAAGAATTCACTCCAGTCACCTCTAAGGAAAAAGTAAAAATGTTCAACAAACACGGGGTGATGTTGTTGGCTCTTGGTGAGTTACTTGAAAATAAATATTCTTTATAAAAGTTCAATCTTCTGACTTGAACCAATTTTTATTTCACAGGAGCTCTTTTCGTCCTGAATATAAATTCTTATAATTTTCCCAGTAAGTGTATTTGAATACTATTAACCGCCATTAATACATAAACTAAATTTTTTTAAATTTCCAGTTGGTGATGTCTCAGTCGTGGGCTCAAATGTAAACATTATTGATATTACCGATCAGTCAGCTGCAGATGATAACATAGATGTAGATTTTTCAGCGAATCAAAACATATTGAAGCCAGAAGAAGAAGATTACTATAGCAATTATTTCTATGATGGTGGTTATAATGGTTGCGGATGGTATGGCTGTGGTTGTTGCGGCAAGTAAAGCTGGTTTAGATTCGAGCCTTGATAGGCTCAGAATCATTAAAAATATTGCGTACATAAAAATATTAAAAATAAAGTTTGTGAATGAATATTTATTTTAATTATTTTAATTGTAGTCCGGGGAAATTAACATTTTAAGGAGACAAAATTCCAAAATGGCTAAAAATTGGAACACAGCTTCCTTGGGACTTTTTAAGAAAACAATTTCGGCATCACAAAAAAAACAACATGGCCGCCGGAGATATCAGTTTTTGGCAAAAAAATCAGAAAAACTGATTTTTTCGAAAAAAAATTTTGATCAGTCAATAAGAAACAAAAAAGCCCTTTTGTCATTTTTGCGAAAACCTAACCCTTTCGAAGTTATTCAAGGTCAAATTTCCAAAAATTACATTTCGGCCAAAAAATACTTTGAATAATTCGGAAAGGTCAAGGTTTTCGAAAAAAATTCAAGAGGGGTATTTTGTAGGCAATAATGTTTCGTATTGACTGATCAAATTTTTTTTTCGAAAAAACCCAGTTTTTCAGTGATTTTTTTGCCAAAAACTGATATCTCCGGCGGCCATGTTTTTTTTTTGTGATTCCGAAATTGTTTTCTTAAAAAGTCCCAAGGAAGCTGTGTTCCAATTTGTAGCCATTTTGGAATTTTGTCTCCTTTCGTGAGTTTTGTTTGCTAATTTCCCCGGACTATTGGTGTATATGTTGTAGAAGAAGAAAGAGTTAACGAATAAGCTCCTTAATAGCCAGTAGAGTCTTCGTGGATGTCTTCTTCTTGTTCGGAAAACGCTACCGCCACACAGTGTTTCAGAATCCCGAAAACCTGATCAAAAGTCTTTTCAGCATGTAAAAGTATTTTTTTTTATATGAAATTTTGTACTTTCGGGTTTTGTAATGGCGCTTATCAATTTTTCAAAAAACAAAATGGCGGATACAAAATGGCGGACATTTCATGAAACTCATTACAGGGGAGTTTTCGAGGGCGCTGATTAAGGATCCGATATCAATTTTTCAAAAAACAAAATGGCGGATATAAAATGGCGGACAATTTTGCTTAATAATCAGTCAAATTTCATGAAACTCATTACAGGGGGGTTGATTGGTTGCGCTGATTAAGAATCCGCTATCAATTTTCCAAAAGACAAAATGGCGGATACAAAATGGCGAACAATTTTGCTTAATAATCAACCAAATTTCATGAAACTCATTACAGGGGGTTTCGAGGGCGCTGATTAAGAATCCGCTATCAATTTTCCAAAAAGCAAAATGGCGGATCCAAAATGGAAGAGGATTTTGCTTACTAATCAGCCAAATTTGATGAAACTCGTTATATAGGGGTTTTCGAGGGCGCTGATTAAGAATCCGCTATCAATTTTTCAAAAAACAAAATGGCGGATACAAAATGGCGGACAATTTTGCTTAATAATCAGCCAAATTTCATGAAACTCATTACAGGGTGTTTCGAGGGCGCTGATTAAGAATCCGCTATCAATTTTTCAAAAAACAAAATGGCGGATCCAAAATGGAGGAGGATTTTGCTTACTAATCAGCCAAATTTCATGAGACTCATTATATAGGGGTTTTCGAGGGCGCTGATTAAGAATCCGCTATAAATTTTTAAAAAAACAAAATGCCGGATGCAAAATGGCGGACAATTTTGCTTAATAATCACCCAAATTTCATGAAGCTCATTACAGGGGGGTTTTCGAGGGCGCTGATTAAGGATCCGCTATCAATTTTCCAAAAGACAAAATGGCGGATACAAAATGGCGAAAAATTTTGCTTAATAATCAACCAAATTTCATGAAACTCATTACAGGGGGGTTTTCGAGGGCGCTGATTAAGAATCTGCTATCAATTTTCCAAAAAACAAAATGGCGGATCCAAAATGGAGGAGGATTTTGCTTACTAATCAGCCAAATTTGATGAAACTCGTTATATAGGGGTTTTCGAGGGCCCTGATTAAGGATCCGCAATCAATTTTTCAAAAAACAAAATGGCGGATACAAAATGGCGAACAATTTTGCTTAATAATCAGCCAAATTTCATGAAACTCATTACAGGGGGGTTTTCGAGGGCGCTGATTAAGAATCCGCTATCAATTTTCCAAAAAGCAAAATGGCGGATCCAAAATGGAAGAAGATTTTGCTTACTAATCAGCCAAATTTCATGAAACTCGTTATATAGGGGTTTTCGAGGTCGCTGATCCTCAATAATACTAAATTTATCTTTTCAATTGTTCTTTACGAGAAAGAAAATCGCGAAAAAATTGTGGCATTTTAGTAGCTCTAGGAGTTCATCTACAATAAGGCATTACAGAAGTCGAGATAAGACTCGTCCCTGTGGACATCCTTTTGTTATAGTGCCCTCCAGATACTCCCCGAGATGAGAGGCTGCTCTTAACTGACGAGTTCTCAGCATAGACCCGATCCAGTCGCAGAAAGTGATACTCACACCTCGTATACTTAGAGCCCTAGCTATAATACCAAATGATGTATTGCCGAAGGCTCCCTCGATATCGAGGAAGGCCGTCAGAGCAACTCCTTTGTATAATGCTTCACCATGCAGCCTAAGTACCAGATTGTGAAGTGCTGTCTCATTGGACTACCCTGATTCTATCATAGAACTAATGTCGAACAACTAAAAAGAAACACAGTAGTAGGTACCAATGCCAATGGGTGGTTTTTTTATTCGCAAGCTCCCACCACCACTACACAAAGCTGACTTCGGCGATCGAACAAAAGATAGCTCTCTTTGCCTATTGTTACAGGCAGAAGAGTAGGTAGAGAATTGTTATTTACGAAGAGAAGTTGAATGTCCAACAACACTGCGAGAAATCGCATCGAAATAGATGTCTTGTCTCCGAGGCTATTGAGGCCGGCTTAGGTTTTTTGTCAACTTTTTTCAGCTTTTGTATTGAAGTCGAAATATGATGTGTGCTAATAGATTAAAATTATTGGGTATTGGGTTTGTTTTATTACACATAAAATGACTAGATGTAAAATTCTCCAAAATCTGAGTAAATGAAAAGCAAATTATGATTCAAGATATGTAATTAGATCCGATCAAAAATTCTGTAAATTTTCACCTTTACACTCTAAATAAACTAAAAGTTAATACCTTTTGTGGTCCTTTCCAAACAAACTTCTGTAGATATACACCAGCTCCTGAAATGTCCACTTTATCTAAATTAATTTTAAAAATTAAATTGGTTTTTTCCCTCCAGCAAAACTACAAGACCAAAGTTTATCTATGAGAATCATACCACATAGTTTCCTTAACTAAATACCCTCTGGATTCTCAATTCCCTGTTGAATATCCACAGATAGTACTGGACTGGAGACAATTTCCGTCCCAAGGTTTCCCCAAAGTCTGAACGAAAATAAACTTTCCATTTAAACAATTTCAAACGTAATAAAAAATTCTAAATTAAACCAAACAAACCACAGAACCCTTTTTTATTCCCTACCATGTTTTACATTTCATAGCATTATTAAATTTAATGCATATGGAAAATTTATTTGGCGTTACTAAGTATAATTAATTCGTTACCACCTGGCCTCACTCTTTTGCAGGATCCAGCAGCCATGTTCTTTCTATGGGATGATATGTCGTTCCCATGTTTCTACCTATTTTCACCAACAAAATTTTCTTCTATGTTTCTGCGTATTTTGGATGTACCTTATGAGGTATGGGCTGCTGCTGCTACTTTGTAGCCATAATAAAAGTGGTGATCTGGGACCTCAGGTATCATTTTTAGGTCCCAAACATGCTTCGTGTCTGTGGTTATACGCTATTCATGGAATAGAAGAAGAAGGAGAGAGACATTAACTTGCCTTGGGCTTTTATTTTTCCCTTAATGTGATATATTTAATTCGTTCTATGTTACTTTGTGCCTTGTGGTGGGGGTATGCAATGGCGGAATGATTGCCATTTAATGGGGAAATTGAAGTATTTGTTTCATTTTAATTGCCAAAACTAAAATATAGTCAAAATTTTAAGGATAAGAAATAATTACAAGATTATTTCCGAAATTATTCCGAAAACTCCGAAATTATTCCGAATACTCCGAAATTATTCCGAATACTCCGAAATTATTCCGAATACTCCGAATACTCCGAAATTATTCCGAATACTCCGAAATTATTCCGAATGCTCCGAAATTATTCCGAATACTATGAAAAGAGATTATCTTTAAAAACTAATGGTATAACCAACATAAAATATTATCACGCTTTTTTCCTTGTGGGGAAAAATTCATTCACAGAAATATATTATGGTGAATAAATAAAAATATATGGAGAAGGATTTTTACGGGGATTTATGAAAAGATTTAAGACTTACCTTTTGAAATTTACGCGACATGTTACCTTCAGTGAAATTTATGGAGGTGAGTTTACACAATTCAATATACAACACTAAAACAAAATGCGATTTCAAGATCCGGGAAAAATTTATAGTTTATAAAAAAACAGTAGTAGGATTTTCTTCATACTGGCAGAATGGATATTGATAGTAAGGAAAAATATAATTGTGGAATAGATGCAATGATCTAAGAAGAATACTGTGATGATTTATGCGCCATCTATTAGAATTTGAATAAACTGTAATTTATAAATTGTTAACGTGGCGCCATCTATTAGTTAGAGTTTGTAATTGAATTGTAATTGAAGACGTTAAGCTTCTTGAAGTTTCCACAGAGTGCGAAAAGAAAAGTTTTGAATCTTCCAGTAACAAAGGGATTTCTCGAGATTGTCGTGGTAAGATCTGGAAATTGGATAAGAGAGGAGCTTGGATATATCTATAAATGCAGTGGCAGCGGCATTCAGAATCAGTCAGTTTTTGATTAGAAAAAACGATGTATGTGTTCCAAAGTGATCAAAGTGACAGAATTATGATTATGAATTTCTCTCAAGTGCCCGAATTATTTGTGGATCGTCATTCTAACAATGGTCCTTAAAGGTTTCCTATAAAATTAATCTAATGGAAAGATATGAGAAAGGAAAGTGCCTGCGGTTTTTTTGCATTTTCAAAGCCTCTGACTGGGATTTGTATTTCCGTAGTACGAACACCAACTCTTTTGCTGCTTTTTGTCACTAGATTTATATATGTAGATGATAAATCCTAGACCAAATAGATAGATTAATCATCAGTAATGTAATAGACTTGGAAAATAATTCCTTACGTTTTACCGATAGATGGCGCTAACGGCCGATTTACCTAGACTCTTTATAGCTTGGCAATGATTGTCTGTCTGATGACGGTTCTTCAAAAATTCCATCTGAATATAAAAACTGCAATTCGTATTCACCATCTCTTCCATTTCACATACAATTTTAAACCGAATTTTTCACCATCAATGTTATTTTATCTCGAACATAAAATTTCCATCCCTATAACACCTTACAGAAGACACATTTCTCCTCGAATTCACGTGAAACTACTAAATAAGAACAAATAACTCCAATATTAGTCGCTTCTGATCCTCAATCCTCATGCATCCATTCAGCAGCATCCAGAAACCTTAAAAAAATATAAAACACTTTCTCTATTGGGGGTGAAAGTGTGAAAGTCCGAGGCGTGGGAGAATACCGAAAGATTTTTCCAATACTCAGGGTTTATGATCTGTTAAGACGCCAATATATAAAGCCCAATTTTATTACAAGCTAGCACCTGACACGTTTTCATGTGCCTTGCACCTTTTTCGTCCCACCTTGAGAAAAACATCCGTGACTGCCGTGAAAAGGGACGAAGACGAAAAAAAAATGGGAGAAAACTTCCCAGAGGCTTTTATCATTCCTCATATTTTTTTTCTTATTTTTTGTTGTTGTTGTTGTTGTTGTAGAATTTCACCCTAAAATAAAATGCGGAAAATGACATTTTACTTAAGGCTTTTTGGCATATTCAAAACATTTTTTTTCTCCCCAGTTTGCGTTCTACATCTTAAAATATCTCTCTCCGGAAAGGATTCTTTTTGGGACAGGATTGGGTCTCGGGTAATAATTAAAATTGTGTGTCAAGATGAATTTTAAAAAGTTATCCTTGAGCCATCCGAATCTAACCATTTCCATTATCCTGAAGGATGCCCCGAGTGCCGATGATGGAGAAACGGGGAGTGGTTGAAAGAGGACAGGGGGAAAGGAAACAGCAGCATAAAGGTGGAAATCTCGATCTGAGGTTATTTAATCAGAGATTTGAGGGGATAACAGTTCACCCCTTTGAGCGCCATCCTTAAGGTGGGGTTTATTATTCAAATCACGTTCACAGTTCCTCTTTCGTAAAGCGAATACGAAAAAAAAAATATATTATGGAAGACAAAAAGATATGAAAGATGATTATTGTGCGTTGGTCGGGCGCCTGCTGAATAATTCGAACATTACATTAACGGAACGGTGTTATTTATTATCCTTGAGGAGCGGTAATCATGCATTATTTGCTACTTTTTATCCTGTAACAGATGAATAAACGGGAAGAATTTAATTTGTTATAAATGACGAACGTTTCGGAGATAGATCGTTCAACTATTTGCTGAGGATGAGAAGGAATGTGACTGGGTAGACATTTTTGGGGTTGTCGTTTCTTGTATTAAATGTATGAAGCAAATTTATAAAGTGTCTGTATACACTAAGATATTTCGGAATTATTTGAACTAAGTTGTTAAGGATCTGGAGATTCCTCAAGTATAACAAAAAGAAGTTGGAGGTAGCCACCAGGCGCCTAGAGACTTTGGAGTGGTAGGAATAGAAATTAAACAGCGAAGGCAGCAAGAGCAGGATCATTTTGTGATCAGCCTACCTTCCTTATGACTCTAGGGATTCACAACGTTCCCAAGTATTCAAAGAGGTCGTAGATCATTCCAAGATCGGTTTGCTGATCATCATAGAATCTAACTGAGAGGATCGGTAATTGGGAGAGCTATAGCAGGTCACTAACCAATTATAATAAAACGATTACATTTTTGCCAGAATAGTTCAAGACTCGGTAAAACTACACAAAGAACTAGCGAAAGGCTGGCCGGGTAATTCTGATCTATAAAGAGGACCGACGTCTGTCACAGTGTTGGCAAAAAATTAATCCGATTAGTGATTAAAAATTAACGATTAAAAAGTTAATCGCGATTAACGATTAAAGATTAATATTTTCAATCGTTAATCGCCGATTGACGATTAATTTAATTTAATCGCCAATCGCTAATCAAGATTACGATTAATTGTATCTCGTCCGTATCAAAAAAAAACTACAAAATTTTGGAATTTTTATCTTGTTAAAGGGAAGTGTTACCGTCCATAGCCTTTAATTACTGTTTTCTTCATACATATGGCAGCAAGAGTATTGTCAGAAAATTTCTCAGAAACTGGTTTGAAGAAGGTGCCGTCAAATAAAACAGAAGATGACGAACAAGATTCACTTGGTAGATTTTTCCTAGTGTTTTGGGTCGAAGATGTTGTTTGATTCCCATTTCGTAGTTCGGTGGCTTCATCGCCTATATCCATTTTTAATAACGTTGTAACTTTAACTTTACGTGGAATGAGAAAAATACCTGCATAGTAATTACGACGTGTGTACACAACATGTATTTTTAATTTACTAACCGCCGAACGCACGAAGTAATACGCAAATGAAAAAGACATCCAACATCGACGAGAACCCACGGAAGTTAACGATTCTTCCTTGTTTACGTAAATTACTATACGTTCAAGTAAGAGATAAGCATATTTAGAATAGTGTGTCCTCACACAGTCTGAGTGAATGAGACAACACAGTATGCTGTCATTATTACGTGGTCCCATTATTATACTATGATTTTATCTTGGGTATTGTTTTGCTAATACCACTTGTTGCAGTATGCCTCTGTCTTATTAAAAATTCTGTGCAAGACTAAATGGTACCACAGTTATGCTGCCGAACATCAGTGCCGTGCCGTGGTATACGGCGCCTAGTGGACGCTTTTTCTATTTACGTTGATTTTTCATTTTAATAATTTTCAACCTAACTATATTTAATTTGGGGTGACTTTACACTAGTTGTTTCAAGTCATCTGTTTCGAGTTTTCCATTGAATATTTCCATTTAAAACTAGTAACAAATGAGTTGAAACGACTTCTGTAATCCCACCCCAGCTTTTTAATGGATTCATACTAATCAAAACTAACACGATATGACTCAGTCATATATCAATCAAATTAACGATTGACGATTAACGATTAATTAAATTAATCGCGATTAGAATTAATATTTCAATCTCGATTAATTTTGTCGCGATTAACTTAATCGATTAAATTTATAATCGATTAATTAATTGATTGATGAAATTAATCGATTGATGCCAACACTGGTCTGTCAAAGACAAGACGGAACGCAAGCACGCAGTTATCTGTTAGGGAAAATTTACCGCATGCTGCGCATTGGCCGCCCGCACCGCACGCACACATGCGTCTCATATTTTCGAGATAAGCTTACGTGAACGACATGGAGGACTGGTAGTGTAAAGGATGACACCTAAACTTAATATCAGTGGTAAGCCCACAAGATTTTTCTAAAAAAATTGGTTTTAGTTAGTAGTTTTGTTAGTTCAAAATGAATTAATTCTCGAAGTACTTCAAAACGAATTAGTTCTCCAAGAACTTCAAAATGAATTAGTTCTCCAAGTAGCTCAAAATGAATTAGTTCTCCAAGAGCTTCCAAATGAATTAGTTCTCGAAGTACTTCAAAATGAATTAATTCTCCAAGAACTTCAAAATGAATAGTTCTCCAAGAACTTCAAAATGAATTAGTTCTCCAAGTAGCTCAAAATGAATTAGTTCTCCAAGAACTTCAAAATGAATTAGTTCTCGAAGTACTTCAAAATGAATTAGTTCTCCAAGAACTTCAAAATGAATTAGTTCTCCAAGAGCTTCCAAATGAATTAGTTCTCGAAGTACTTCAAAATGAATAGTTCTCTAAGAACTTCAAAATGAATTAGTTCTCCAAGAACTTCAAAATGAATAGTTCTCCAAGAACTTCAAAATGAATTAATTCTCGAGTACTTCAAAATGAATTAGTTCTCCAAGAGCTTCCAAATGCATCAGTACTCGAAGTACTTCAAAATGAATTAATTCTCCAAGAACTTCAAAATGAATATTTCTCCAAGAACTTCAAAATGAATTAGTTCTCCAAGTAGCTCAAAATGAATTAGTTCTCCAAGAGCTTCAAAATGAATTAGTTCTCCAAGAGCTTCAAAATGAATTAGTTCTCCAAGTAGCTCAAAATGAATTAGTTCTCCAAGAGCTTCAAAATTAATTAGTTCTCCAAGAACTTCAAAATGAATTAGTTCTCGAAGTACTTCAAAATGAACTAGTTCTCGAAGTAGTTTTCATATAAAAGGTATCCAACTGAAAACTACTATTCCCTCCTTAGAAAGTAGTTATTCTACTAGTCTTAGAACTAGTTCACTGGGGATACTTCACCCAGAGATCAAGACGATTGAAAGAGAAGAATATGGGAGGCCATGGCTCGAGTTAGGTTGTCGTAGTGTCATTGGAAGAGTTTTATACAAAATTGATTAAAACGAAAAGTCAAATTCAATCAAAATACAGAAAGTAAACAAGAAGCAAGATTAAATCGTTTTCAGTGTTTACTTAGAGATAAAACCTCTTAGCACTCTTCTTTGATCAAATCAACTCGTCATCAACAAAAATAACACGAATAAACACACATACACAACTTGAAAACATCATCAAGTAACCTTTAATTTCCCTTCAGTAAAATTAGTGTAATTTCCCATCAAATTTCCTCTACTCAATCAATATGACAAATTGTTTATCAAGCACAAACATTTCTAGGAAGGGGAGAAAAAATTGAAAGTGTATTTACACCCTCTACTCTCTAAGCCGGGAGTATACATTTTCTTCACTTTCCCCCGAAAATAAAAAAGAAAAACAGAAACTTTCACTCTCTGACATCGCAGCTACAACAACAAAAAATGATGTTGTGTGGGTCGACAGATAGTTATATGTTTTGTAAATAACAATCTCTAAGTAGAGCTGGGCTACAAGTAACCAGAGCGCAACCAGAAAACTTTCCCCAAAAAACTTGTAAACTTGTAAGTTTGTAAGCAGCCCCAAAGCAAGCTGCCAACCCCCACTGGAAAAGTTTGCCGACTTATGATTAGATCACGACGGGACACCTAATTTAAAGTTGCTTCAATTAAGGCCCTAAATTGCCGTTTCTTAGTATCATTGGAGGAAGGTTTATGGGGTTTATGGTCTTAAGATAACGTCAGAGGCAATCTGTTTTCGAATTAAGTAGCAGCATTTCACCCCCATACAGATGAAAACAGTTAAAGTAAACAACCCTCCGACCTGATAATTATAAGCGTCACTGCGATGGACTCGGGTGTATTTTTGGGTGTATAGAGTGAGAGAGAGTATCCTTCTGGGAGTTCTAGGAGATCTTGTATATATGTATATGTATATTTGTGTATAGGTGTTTATATAGTCGGATATACTAAATAGCTACCAGCTACCAGAAAACGGATCCTGACTGGATGTTTCTTCGTGTCAGCTGTTGCTTGCTGCCTCTGGAATTAGACAGGAGAAAGGACGCCTGTCTCTGAAAATGACAAGTCCTTTCTAAATTAAAGATAAGACAATGGGTCTCTTCTAGCACCTTGAGAGAGAAGCAATTATCCGGTGGTTAAAGGAGGGGTGATCAGACCCAGAAACCAACCTCAAAATAACACAAACAAAAAAAAATATATTCTCGTCCTTGATGAAAAATTTTAAATTCCCATGAATCCTCTAGGCTAGAGTCCTTGTTCCATTGTTGGGGTTACATAACAATTCAAGTTTACTTAGGATAGAAGTCACGAAGGTACAAACAATTTTTTTTTTCGCACGGCGAGTTTCATGCAAATAATCAAAAATTCCTATTACGCATCAACATTCCACTAAATGGCTATCATCATCATCCACACAGGAGGTCCTTTACTAAAATATTGATTACATTACAACCAACAAAAAAAAAGAAAAAAAAATACTTCCAATCGAAGGAAACAATTTACACACAGGAAGTTTCTAGCTCACTGAATTTGCTTGGTAATCCGGCGTTCATTATTAATGCCAGGACCTTTATCCAGTTACAAGGATGACCACCAATATACCCTCTTACACTAGTTTTATCTTGTAGGCCCGCCTTCACCCAAAAAAAACAAAACAGAATGAACATCGTGTTTCCAATCGCCTATATACTTTCACTACAACAATCCTTCGCCTGATTAAGTATTCGCATCGATGACTTTGTTTGCCGCTTGACCTGTCCTTCGTCCTCTTTAAACAATTTTCTACCATAAAACTTAAATTTTTTGTTGTTTAAAATAAAATAAATTTTCCACTAATACCCCTCTCCTCCCCCTACCGTCAAAAATTTAAAACAAAATAAATTCCTCCTGTTCTGCAGAAAACATTAAAGATATGCTGCAGGACACTTTTCCACAAGAGAAAGCATTTCCTTTTTTCGCATCGTTTTCACACAAAAGGATCCAAATTTTTCTTTTTTTTTTGCTTTTTTCGGTGTCCTTGTGCACATTTTGAATGAGAAGTAGATAGAGAGGGACGAAGAGGACGAAATGTTTTATTTTTTGTTGTTGATATAGAATGTAACAATGATAATTCTATATTTGTCCCTTGTCCGGAAGTAGGTCTCCATCTAGTTTTAACATATTGTCAAATGGGGGCGGGGGGGAGCTTCCAATGTTTTGTGATGCGAGATAGAAGAGGAGCAAAAAAAAATTTGTGTCTTTTTTCAGGATATTTTTGGTACATAAATTTCCGTTTTTGTTGTTGTTGTTGTTGTTATAAATTCTAAGGCATGTAAATGTCGATCTTCCGGGGAGTTTAACAATAAAATGGATTTTCCTATTTTTAATTTATGATTTAAGGTTAGACATTTGTGGAGATTGTTGCAGATTTATGGTGGAGATTTGAAGTTTTTTAAAGGTCCTTCATGACGATTGTGTGTTAGACCAAATATAGACGAGGACGTATGAATTCAATCGCAAAAGCTTTTTGTTAAAGTTTACTAAAGCTTTGCGTTGTTGGTACAAAAAAAAAAGCTTTTGTGTAGCTACACGATATTGTCCTCGTGTTTGTCAAAATATAGTTTAAAAAAACTCAAAAATACGCTTTTATTTTAAAATGTAAAGTAAAAAAATAGTACATTTTAAAATAAAAGCGTATTTTTGAGTTTTTTAAACTATATTTTTTATTTTCTACTTTTTAGTCTATTATATGTCTTCCGCCATTTTGTAGTGACCGCCATATTAGATTTAAAATGACGTCACACAGCTTACTGTACTATACTCGTCAAACACTTTCATACCGAGAGCGATGTAAAAAAAACGGTAATCCGCCATTTTGTTTTGGCCACCATTTTGAATTTGGAATGACGCCACACAGAGCTAATAGTATTCTACTTGTCATATCCTTTCATTTGACACCCATACCGAGTGGGTTGTAAAGAAAATGGTAATCCGCCATTTTGAGTTGGCCGCCATTTTGAATTTCGAATGACGCCACACAGCTAATAGTATTCTACTTGTCATATCCTTTGATTTGACGCCCATACCGAGTGGGTTGTAAAGAAAATGGTAATCCGCCATTTTGTATTGGCCGCCATTTTGAATTTGGAATGACGCTGCATAGCTAATTGTATAGTACTTGTCATACCCTTTCATTTGAGACCCATACCGAGTGGGTTGTAAAGAAAATGGTAATCCGCCATTTTGTATTGGCCGCCATTTTGAATTTGGAATGACGCCACACAGCTAATAGTATTCTACTTGTCATATCCTTTCATTTGACACCCATACCGACTGAGTTGTAAAGAAAATGATAATCGGCCATTTTGTATTGGCCGCCATTTTGAATTTGGAATGACGCCACATAGAGCTAATAGTATTCTACTTGTCATATCCTTTCATTTGACACCCATACCGAATGGGTTGTAAAGAAAATAGTAATACGCTATTTTGTATTGGCCGCCATTTTGAATTTGGAATGACGCTACATAGCTAATTGTATAGTACTTGTCATATCCTTTCATTTGAGACCCATCCCGGGTGTCAGTGAGCACATTTGCAAAATTCGGCCGCCATGTGGGAACGGCCATCTTGATTGTTTTACAAAATGGTCAGATTGCATTGTCACGCGAGCTTTACATATGGGAAAAATGAAACTTCTCGGTGATTTGGAATTTTAACTTTCACTTTTCGGTTAGCCGTTACACTGCCCCCTTTTAGTGTATGTCCGTCTCGAACAAAGCTTCTTACAGGTCCCGTTCTTACCGATCGAACCTTTTTGGATGCGATAGATGACATTAGCCGTGTTCCTTTTCTACTTTTAAGTACTCCGGAGTAAAAAATTATAGGAACGCAAAATTTGTCGATTTGAGTAAAACCTATGAATTCTCTGTGAGAGCAGGAGTAGTTCCAAGTAAATACGAGTAAAAAAGAGCAGAAAAGAAACACGGCTATTGTTTAATCTCGTTCGTGATGACTGTGGAGGAGCCGTTCTATTTCCTTTGTAGTTTTAGCGATTTACCTTTTACTCGTAGAGGATTTTATAGCTAGACTCGATCGCCTTCCTTAAATCTAGATCCGTTCGCCCTTAGGTCGTAGTGGGTCTTCTGTTCATCCTGTTGGGCGATTTCCAAATTTAAATCACTTGTCAGGGTAATCTGTTTCCCGAAAATTATCCTTGCAGGCATCTGACCGGTACAACTGTGGATAACTGTCCTGTACATCGTTTTTTTTAATTATATAGATATGTTCTTCATATTAATTTGAAACCTATTTCCACCGTTTCTACCGTTTTTACTGTTTCTATACTGGTTAGGGAAAATTTAAGAAGTTTCCTACATTTAAGAATGTGGTAAACTTCACGACAATAGTGGAAATGACCAGGATACACTATCGTCAATGTTCTTCCATTTGGAGCTGGGATGTGAAGATTTTTCGATTTCCCAACTCTTGAACAACTTACATACATCTGACCGGGAAAAGACACTTATTTGGAAAAATTCGTTCCCCAGATTGGCCCCGAAATTTAATATTTATAAGTTTTGATCATAAATTCTTTATTTGTTACCTTAAAATTCCCCAGATACCGATTTTCATTGGAATCGGAATACAATTGGCAAATTCGTCGGCCATATTGGCGCGGCCATTTTGAATTTATAAGTTTTGATCATAAATTCTTTATTTGTTACCTTAAAATCCCCCAGATACCGATTTTTATTGGAATCGGAATACAATTGGCAAACTCATCGGCCATATTGGTGCGGCCATTTTGAATTTATAAGTTTTGATCATAAATTCTTTATTCGTTACCTTAAAAATCCCTAGATACCCCTTTTGATTGGAATCGGAACACAATTGGCAAATTCGTCGGCCATATTGGTGCGGCCATTTTGAATTGATAAGTTTTGATCATAAATTGGTTATTATGCAACCTTAAAAATCCCTAGATACCCACTTTGATTGGAATCGGAACACAATTGGCAAATTCGTTGGCCATATTGGCGCGGCCATTTTGAATTTATAAGTTTTTACCCCAAATTCGTTATTAGCGACCTTAAAAGCTCCTTGATCATTGAAATCGGAACAAAATTTGCAAATTCATATTTGGGTGGCCATTTTCAATTTGGGTCATTTTTCGGCGGCCATTTTGAATTTCGAAAATCGGGCTTCGAGGTGCATCATGGCATTTATTTGAAAAAATATAAAAATTTTGTTCGAAAAATTTCACTACTATCCTTTTTACAAAAAAAAAATGCAACAAAATCCATGCTCATTCTCATAAATAATATATTTATCCCATTTTGATTTTTATATCCTATACCAAAAACAACATCGATAAAAATCCTTATATATATGGAAACAAACACGCTCATTTCCATCAGCATAATCCTAATTTGAAAAGCAATTACCAGGATCTAGCGGCAAGGCAGCAGCCGAAAGCAAGGACTACATCAGATCGTCTAGAGAGCGGCAGGAATCAAGTCCCGGAAGTTTTGGTAGTAGATAAAACTGATTACAATGATAGCTTATATGGCACTTAGGGATTTCTCCATAGATTAAAGATTATTTGTTTATCTCATAACACCCTCTCAAAGCTGGATTTTCGGTAGATCCTAGAGCGCACACGGAATCCTATAAGGATAATGTGTTCAATCATCATCGAAAGTCATAGAAAAGATCATTTCAGACGAGCATTGTTGGTTGGTGTACGTTTATGGCATTTGTTGTGTGCTTTGATTTCATATCAGTATCCTTTTATTTCGTCCTTTTTTTTTGAAGGGATTTTTGTTGTTGTTGACTGTTTTCTTATTTTATTTCTGCCCAAAAATCTTAGATTAAGTAGATACAATTGAATACAGAAGGGTAATATGGGAACGGTGGCGGCGGTGGAGGGAATTGGTTACGTGAAGGATGGAGATGGGTGGTTTGATCAACTAAAAAGGATTTCCAGGACATTGGCTAATCAATATAAAAAGGACCTGGCATCTAGAAGGATTAAAAAGGGGTTTTACACGCTCACATTCTGCTTTACTCTTTTTATTTTATTCACTAAAGGCACAAATTTTGTAATCTCGGAAGTTATGCTTGATTTTATTTGTAGACCCGTCGAGATACAATAGCATTTTTTTAACTGTTTCTTTAGGGGGGATTTTGTGAAAGGATGCGGTCTGCTTTTTGGGGTATAAAATTGGCAACGAGACCCAGCTATAAATTCTTGAATATTTTTTTTTGGTGTGTACTTCCTTCTGCCCGTGTAAAAGGGATATTGGAGGCAGCTCGTTATTATTGCCCATCAGGATTGTAAATCATTTCCCAAAGAGAGTCGCATTTCAGCTTTCTCAGCAGCACAAGATTTTATCTGGAGTGTTTCGGTTTGCTATTTTTTTTATCTTGTGTATTAAATTATGTAATCTTGATGTTCTATGAATAAAATGTACTTCTATGACTTGTATTTAAAGGACTGTAGAGACAGGAGCGGGGGTGGCTATAAGATTGTATTGGTATGGGTAAATGTTCGTCGCGTTTGTTTTTTAGTAAAGTTCAACTGGTTTTCTTATCGATTGGTGAAGAATTTCAGTGGTTTCTGGTTGAAAAACGGAATCAAGTATAGTAGTTTTCACAGACTTATTTTGATGCCAGCTTAATTCTTTTGAGGGAGTTCTGCAGAGATTTGAACAAGTGTTAGTGGTCAGACAATGCTATGTAAGGACTATGTACGGTGGATTCATCAAAACTTCCCAAACCTCTCTAACCTTTCCTATTCTCTTCTATCCTTCAAACTAAGCTTACTACTAGATATTGCATTGCACCATGACCTTAACGACACGACATACTGGCAGTAAAAAGGGCTAAGCTTGGTTTTTCACATACTTACCAAAAAAAAAAAATTCCAAAATTTTAATGGGTCATCAGATGTAGTCAGCCATTGTCGTGATGAAAGACAACACATTTCCTATTATTCAATTCGGGCCGTTTTCGTTCACTTGCCTGTCGGAATCTCTCTAGTTGTCCACAGTTCAGTTGAGAAACAATATTGTTCTAATCGACAATTTTCTTTCCGTCCGCTCTCAAACTAAGCTTTGAATGCTGTCAAATCTAAGCCCCACATAATCTCTTCTGGTGTCCCTTAGGAGTCAATTTTATCACCTGTTCTTTTTATAATCTTCATAAATGATCCATTGTCTGCCCCTTCCAAACTACTTCATAGCTTCGGTGATGACGATAGGCTGCGTTACTCATACCCCTTCGATAGTGCAAAACCAAGCACGTGCCAGATCATGTCTTTACGACCGCTGACTTATATCTGACTCAATCAACAGGGGCATTGAGCTCATTCATGCAAGTTCCTCCTCCAGCCGTCGGCTCGTGCCGTTATATACAGATCCAACATTTGACCTCTTCTGGAATACAACTCTCTCATTTGGGCACTGAAACTTATCGGAGAAGACGACGCTTGTTCGACCACGATCGACACAAATATAGCAGCCCTGACAAAATTCTATCGTTTTTTCCCGCATCGCCAAATTGGCCAACTCGGGTCATTCTTTTTGCGTACAGCGCCCTCTTTACGCACACTCCACAAACTAGGAATTAGTTCATAAATAAAACTAGTTGGGTTGTGGGTTTGACCCTTTCGGTCCACGCGATCAACTTCCCAGTATGATGAATGCTGAATAAATGGCTCGACCGAATGTTATGAAATTTTTTTCAGAGCATGTTTTCGTTAATATGCTTCGATCGGCACTTCAAAGAATACGATATTTTTTTGGTTCGCTCGATATCGTGCGGGTACAAAAATCACATAAGTCGTTTAAACGATAAAACGGCTCGACCGAATTTTATGAAAATCTATTCAGATCATATTTCCGTTAATACACTTGGAACGACTCCTCAATGAAGTCGATATTTTTTTTGGTTCACGCGATATCGTGCAAATACAAAAATCACATAAGTCGTTTTAACAAAAAAACGGCTCGACCGAATTGTATGAAACTCTTTTCAAATCATATTTCCGTTAATACGCTTCGAACAACATCTTGACCGAAGTCGATATTTTTTTTTTGGTTCCCGCGATATCGTGCAGGAAAAAATTACCACATACGTGCACACAGACACATACTTCTTCTCAAATTTATGCTTAAAATGCTATTGCTATCTTGAAAAATGAAAATACTTTGAAAATTACGATTTCGATTTTCGGACCGATTACAATAATTTCCCTATAAACTGGGAAGTTAATAAACCAACTATGGTTCAATCTTACACCATTTCCAAAATTCGAAACTTCTACATCACCTAAGAGTTCAAGTTCAAACGCGGGGTACAACACCACACACTCTCAATCCCAAACCTATTGTACCCTTCAAACTACGCAATGACTAGTAGTAACATTGCATTATGACGTGACCAACAACGTGACGGACCGGTAGTACGGTAGTTAAGTATAATTCCTGAGCTTAGAACTGCTGTATAAAAAAAGTTTTGTGGTCAATGTCTAGTTCCATATCGAGACTGTTAACATGCCTTTATTGCTGGACTGTTTTAAGAATATCATCAGCTTTCCCAAGGTTTGGTCCATTCATCTTTCGCATTGAAAAAACCAGAAAAAAATATAGTTTAAAAAAACTAAAAAATACGCTTTTATTTTAAAATGAACTAAAAAGTAAAAAATAATTTTGAATGTAAAGTTTTTATTGCTTCAGTCAGTATATGGAAACAACCTACCTTTCGAAATGTAAAACGGCGTGGGACTCTTTTCCTATATTCTTATTTTATTAAAACCGGAAATTTTCGATAGCCCCACGCTTTTTTACATTTCGAAAGGTAGGTTGTTTCCATATTCTGGCTGAAGAAATAAAAACTAAATTATTTTTTACTTTTTAGTTCCTTTTAAAATAAAAACGTATTTTTTTAGTTTTTTTAAACTATATTTTTTATTTTCTACTTTTTAGTGTATTATGTGTCTTCCGCCATTTTGTAGTGATCGCCATATTAGATTTAAAATGACGTCGCACAGCTTACTGTACTATACTTGTCATATACTTTCATTTGATACCGATACCGAGGGCCTTGTAAAGAAAAAGGTAAACCACCATTTTGTGTTGACCTCTATTTTGAATTTGGAATCACGCCACACAGTTAATAATATTCTAATTGTCGCACCCTTTCATTTGATACCCATTCCGAGGGTGTTGTAAAGAAAAAAGTAGTCCGCCATTTTGAGTTGGCCGCCATTTTGAGTTTTGAGTGACGCCACATAGCTAATTGTATTCTACTTGCCACACCCTTTCATTTGATACCCATATCGAGTGGGTTGTAAAGAAAAAGGTAGTCCGCCATTTTGAATTTTGAGTGACGGCACATAGCTAATTGTATTCTACTTGTCACACCCTTTCATTTGATACCCATGTCGGGGGTCGGGGAGCACAATAGCAAAATTCGGCCGCCATCTTGATTATTTCACAAACTGGTCAGATTGTATTGTCACGCGAACTATACATATGTGCAAAATTTTAAATTGATCGGTTATATGCAAGTGGGTGAAAATCAAGTTGCAAGATTTGTCTACATACATACATACATACATACATACATACATACATACATACATACATACATACATACATACAGGTGAAGCTAATATAAAGCGTATAAAAAAGCGAGTGAAGCATTTTGTTGCAGGAAATATTGCTAAAGTGTTTATAAACTCAAAGTAACACTCGAACTGTCACATTTCAAATGAGAGTTTCATGGTGTCACTGTCATCAGTGGTTCATGACTTATTTTTAAATTGACGCCATCTATCGGAAAAACGCCACGAACTTTTTTTTCTCAAACCTTATATTATATTTATTACTTCACTGATGGATTTTTTTTGTCACTGCTAAGAGTGCAGCCATAAGGTCAAGTATCAATGCCTTGTGGAGTTCGTTTAGAATTTCAATGACCAATAAGTCTCTAAGGCGCCAGTAACTTGATAACATCCTTCCTCCAGTATATATCTCTCTTATCTAATTGAATAATTTAAGGATATCATTAGACCAATTTTATCTCGGAAAATCTACTTTACCCCAAAGCAATTTCCTTTAGTCTCTCTTCCTTCTTCCTCACAGTCTTCTTTTAATTTAAAACTTTGAACTTTTCCAATTGTGTGGCATTAAGAGAGTTTTTGTTCAGTTCAACACAGTAAAAGGAAGGGTGAAAGGACAAAACTGACAGTCGATATATACTAAACTGATGGTGTTCACCCTGTAAATGGAAGAGATGTGGGTTTAAATGGAACACACATATAAATTTTAATCAATGCAAACAGACATTTCTAATAACGTATGATATTGGTCCCACAAAATTTTAATGGTTTCCAATAAAAGAAAAAAACCCCGAATTCTTTTTCCATACTGCATTTTATAGTCAATATCCTGACTGAATCGATTTTTAGCTACACGATGATGGCAGCTTAACGGGCAATTTTTATCCTGGAAAAAAAGTCATACATATATACAAGAATGGTGAAAATATAATGGGTTTTATGTCGATGGATATGAAATTTTCTCTCCTACTATACTTTTATCACCCCCGTCGACCCCACCTTAAAACTCCCTCCATACAACATTGTCATGCTCCAGCTCCTATCCCCAAGTCCTTTTCGAATTGTACTGCTGCTGGTTGGCGCTGGTATTGAACTTTTGTCATATCGGAGATATAATAATACCAAAAGGTTTCGTAAAACTTCTACAAAGGACATACTATGATTTGCACATCGAAAAGGGAGAAATTTCCTGTTGGATTGAATTGAATTGAATAAATGTGACCTCTTAAGGCTATATTTGGCTGCAAATCCATAACTATATATATATTAAATTTTATGAAATTTTCATCAGGTAATGTAGATATGAAAAATTCCTTTTTGAAAAATACCTTTTCTGCAACAAAAGAAGGGAAATTCTATAATAAAAAAAAAGATAAAAACTTTTTGACTCTTTCTTTCTGCATTCAATCGCAAAAATTTTCTTTTATAGAATCCTTTTTATTAATAAAAATCTTTTTTGATCTCTACAGCAATAAAAGGATATTATTACGTAAACTATAGCTTGAAAATTTTCGTTGTGTCTCTATAAATAATTTCAACGGTACCAAATTTACTGTGAATAAAACTTTATAAAGTTTCATCCCACCTCCTCCGATTCGCCTACTCACACCCGCAGCGCCATCTTCTTGTGAAATGGTTTTTTGGGGGGAAAACTACTATGAACTGTTGAAAACTTTCTCCTTTCACAGTTACCTACAGTATTTTGTGGGTAAAATGAAAACTTATTGAGGGGTGGGTTAGATAGTAAACTTCAATTTAGTTTCTGTTAAGTCATAGGTATAAATTGCATGCCCCGTGATAGTTATGGATGTTACTTTGGGTGTAATTTATATTATATATGGAGTTGTAGAGAATAGTTTATTTGAAGATTGAGTTCATTTTGCAAGTTGATTTGATGATGAGAAATGTTGGTGTTGTGTTCTTGTTTTATAATGAGATATATCCAATAGTAGATATATAACTTATTTAATTGGCTGTAAAATGTGTTGAATGTAAGTGGAGCTTTTGAGAGATGTGAAGGAGGAAGTTTGGTATGTTTAGTCTTCTGTAAGTATTTCAATCAATTCAATCAAATGTATTGCAATTTGTAGCCGTAAAGAGGATAGGCTAACATGATCTTGCTAACCGCTGTATAGAACACGAGCTGTGCACAAAACCTGGCTGATAATCAGTCTAGCTAAAATGCTACATCCATCCAACAGAGACTGGGAATGGCATCTTACGAAAAATCATTTAGCCAGATCATGAGTCTTTTTTTTGGTCGTGGGTCGAGCCACACCGTGACAATGCCTTCTCGTCTTTCGGCTCCTCTCTCCCTAATCTTACGCTCTTTTCCTCAGGTAGCTCAGTCGATAAAGCAGGAGAGTCTTTTTCTTGGGTCGTGGGTCGAGCCACACGTTGACAATGCCTTCCCGTCTTTCGGCTCCTCTCTCCCTAATCTTACTCTCTTTTCCTCGATAGCACAGACGATAGAGCATAAGAGTCTTTTTTCTTGGGTCGTGGGTCGAAGCCACACGTTGACAATGCCGTCTCGTCTTTCGGCTCTCATCTCCCTAATCTTACGCTCTTTTCCTGGGCTAGCTCAGTCGATATAGCATGAGAGTTTTTCTCTTGGGTCGTGGGTCGAGCCACACGTTGACAATGCCTTCTCATCTTTCGGCTCCTCTCTCCCTAATATTACGCCCTTTTCCTCGGCTACCTCAGTCGATAGAGCATGAGATTCTTTTCTCTTGGGTCGTGGGTCGAGCCACACGTTGACAATGCCTTCTCGTCTTTCGGCTCTTCTCTCCCTAACCTTACGCTCTTTTTCTAGGCTAGCTCAGTCGATAGAGCAGAGAGCTTTTTCTCTTGGGTCGTGGATCAAGCCACACGTTGGCAATGCCTTCTCGTATTTTGGCTCTTCTGTCCCTAATCTTACGCTCTTATGCTCGGCTAGCTCAGTCGATAGAGCATGAGAGTCTTTTTTCTTGGGTCGTGGGTCGAAGCCACACGTTGACAATGCCGTCTCGTCTTTCGGCTCTCATCTCCCTAATCTTACGCTCTTTTCCTGGGCTAGCTCAGTCGATATAGCATGAGAGTTTTTCTCTTGGGTCGTGGGTCGAGCCACACGTTGACAATGCCTTCTCATCTTTCGGCTCCTCTCTCCCTAATATTACGCCCTTTTCCTCGGCTACCTCAGTCGATAGAGCATGAGATTCTTTTCTCTTGGGTTGTGGGTCGAGCCACACGTTGGCAATACCTTCTCGTCTTTTGGCTCTTCTCTCCCTAATCGAGTGTACCCTCGTTGTAACGATCGGCAGGAATTTCAAGGCAGCCATCTTGAATGAAGAACAACGTATATCGTACTATTGGAAGGTAGCAGACTGGATCAGGTTCAAGGCCAAGGCTGTGTTTTTGTACTATTACGAAAAATGGAAGGTCAACCAATTCATCGCAATGCGGTTTTAAGTTTTCATCAAAATTTGCCTTTGTCATATATTAAAAATCCGCTGAAAAGGTAGAATTAGGTATGAAGAATTTTATCTTCGTATCAGCCAAGAAACGATCAATGAAGTGATTCACTGAATGAAGTGGAATTGGGTTGGACATATCGTTGGCTCACTATTACAAGGTTCTATGTTAATTTTAATGAAGTTCAGTAATTAGACTTTGAAATCTTTTTTTTTGGTAAAATATAAACAAAGTAGCCCTAATGCTTACATAACATTATAATATACTAATGTAGGGTTATAATGCTGAATAGATACAAAAAATTGGCTATCAATTATCACCGTAGAACCTTGTAGAATTCTTAACTCAATAAGTACAAAAATTGTAACATAGAACTTTGTTATAGTGAGCCAACGATATGCCATGCTCATATATTGTCTCATGATGTATTCTCACTGTTACCAAACAGTCAACGAGTCCTACTTTTGTATGAACTTCAAAAATTTTAAAATGTGAAACATGCATTTCTAACTCATGAAATAGTCTCTCGACAGAAGATAATGGAGTCAACCTGCACCCATCCTACACCGACCCACTTTGGGTATACTGAACCACATTTGGCCAAAACGACTCAACAGTGACTTTGATGTAATTGTCTGAATTTGAATCGTGTGTTTTTTTTATTTTTATACCATGTTCGCACTGAGTCGAAATTACGTGATTTTGGAAAGTGATTTCGAAATTATGTAGAACCGTTCGCACTGAATTGAAATGATTTCCTTTTGCATGTTTTTTTCTGGCACCATGCAAGTCTTCAATTTTTTCAGTCCAAATTTCAACTATCATCTCTTCTAGCAAAGCTCATCATAGCTTCTTTCTTTAATATTTCTTGGGTTTTTGCATTTTTGAAGAATGTGAGGTTCAAATTCAAAGCCAATCTGTTATTAAAACGTCCAACTGACATTTCTCATCAAAAGTGACGTGCTGAATTGGGCTGAATTAAATTTTCAGGTTTGTGCATTGGCTTTCGACATGATTTGGTTCGTAATTTTGACAAAATTACAAGGTTTGAGATGATTTTGAAATCACCAGAATACATGGGAAATCACATGATTTTGAACGTGATTTTGGGCGAAATCATGAAAATACCCGAAATCACGTAATTTCGGCCCAGTGCGAACATGGTATTACACAATAATACGTTTACGTTTTCGGAAAACGAGTGAGGTGTTTACATCGCCGTCTGCTTGTTTTCGAGTGACAGTTATGCTTATTTAATTAAATTTTCATTTAATTATTTCGTTTTAAATTTTTTCCATGGCAAAATCAGAATTAAAAAAAAAGTGTGATACGGAAAATGACATGCGTATAACAAGTGATGAACGCTGAATTGGGTTCTTGTCCACACTTTTCTTATTTTCGTTGTCGTTTTTACTGAAAACCAGAGGTTCCCAAGTTGTTTTCGATTTATACCTGTTTTCGATTGTGTTTTTGCCCAAAATGCCAAATTTTGACGAAAACACGTGTTTTCGAGGCGATGTAAACGCCGTATAAGCTAGACATAATTGAAAACAGCCTTCGAAAATACTACTACAGTCATCGTAATCGGTACCCACTTTCCGGTTGCTGACTTATAGTCATTCAGTTAATGGTATGGAGCCCCTGTTTCAAAAAATAGTACTGTCAAAAGAATATACAGATGTAAACTTTGTCCCAAAAAATGGTTTTTGTTTTCCTGTAAAGTAATCGTTCTTATAAAAGGAGCAAAACTTTACAGAAACGACGAACATCAGCTATGTTACTGGATCAATGGCAGCTAAACACAAAAAATGGTACAATCATCTACGAACTGAGTCAAATGTTTGCTTAAGTTATCAAAGCATTGCTTGCAAAAGTAGAACATCACCAAAAAGTTGAAACATTTCGTTTCTTTTGTTTTCCTTCCAGAACCACATTCATTCATAAAGAGTTGGTTACACATTGTGAAAGGAGATGAAGTTTTGTAGAGTATACACGCGGTTTACCCTATGTGAATGAAAGTTACTTCAGGGACTAATTTACAAATGCACCTTACCCAAAATGAATTGTTTTTTGAAAACTCACTAAAGAATAGTGAAAGGAAAATTATTTGTGTGTGTGTAAAAGTCTTAATAGTTGTTTTTTTAATTAATTAACTCTTTACAAAAATTTTCCCTTCTGTTCTGAATTTCTTTTCATCGAAAAACAAACGACAAATTGAATACTTAACTGTTTACTGGCATTCATCAAATGAAAGCTTTTATACTACAGAAAATAGAAATAATAAAAAGAAAAATAATTACGCATTAATTATATTATTTTCGTCTTCCATTTCGGTTCTAGGATTAAATTAAACAAAAAAAAAATAAACCCCCAACGATGATGAATAGCAATACAAAAAGCCTTCGTTTGGAGTTCCGCAAACAATTAATGGATCCGCCGTGAATAATTCCATCCCATGACTGAGAGAAATCAGTGAAAAGCTGATCGATTAATCGATTCCAGGCACACAGAGTGCTTGGGTTCTTCATCCTTCCACTTACTCCCACCAAAAAAAAAAGAAACCAGCCCACCCATGGTAGTCCGTATATACACAATAAATCCATAGTCCACACAGTCCCCCAAAAAGAAATGTATCAGAGTAAACTCGTATCCGATGTATAATACCGGAATAGCATTAAAGCAGTTTTTCAACCCTCATTCAGGAAAGGCATTAGGGTATGACCCGGAGGGTAGACCGTCATTAGGCCTCTAACCAGAAACCAAATACAAAAACTGACATGGTACCCACTCGTATAGGATCAAAGTTTTACATGGCAATCACCTTAACTATTCACCTGGCAAGTTGAGTTCCAGTACGGCATAAAATATTCATCCGCATCCGCTATGTCCTTGGCGCCCCCGGCCCACGCATAATAGTATAACCATAGCCACTATCGGTTTTTGCCGAGGTAATAATTTAATGAATCCACTCTCTATCTTTAGGATGTCGTCGATACCCTTATCAGAATGTCACTACTGGGAATTTAACCCAAGGACTTCCTCTCCGCTTCACTACTTCGTCATCGTCATGATCATCATCATCATCATCACGAGCAACAACAGTAACAACAACAAAAACAACAACCACCAAAAATTCAATAAACACCCCCTTGTGAAGTATCACCTGAAAACGGGAATGAATAGAGCATCATGGCGAAGGCGCGGTTTTAAGAAGACTAACCCACAAAAAGAAACCAACCACCCCGAGTCTACCCTTGTTTCATTTATTCAGCAGCTTTTATCATGTTGGCTTTAATTCGTTGAAACTCTCAGGATATCATTCTCCGAAACACCGGCAACGAGCAGGTAGATCAAATCAAATGACTATACTATTGATATTGAGGCGGGGGCGCTGCTGCTGCTTTCATCCAAAATCGTACCCTAATAAAAAATTCCTTAAACCAATGTTCCATGGAGATGAAAAACTGAAAGGCTGCCGGGGGGGGGGGGGGGTCCCCGAAAAAGGAAAGAAACAAGGCGACTACTACGTATACTGCTATGCTGCTGCCGAGGCGATTGAATCCGATCGATTGTCGATTACTTAACTAATTTTGACACAAATCAGCGAAATTGGTTTTCCGTTGACGGGTAAATTGAATTACAGCCCCTCCTAAAAATAGGGGAATCGAAAGCAGTACACCGAAATTCTGAAAATCTAAATTGAAATTTGATTTGACTCATAGATGGCCTCTCGTTCCAACCCTGCTGATAATGGGCAAAACGAGAAAGAAATTCTTGTGACGATTGATGGTCTGGCATAATAATTCTTGACATTTCTTCTCTCTTTTCTTTCTTCGGTTTTTTTTTTTTTTTTTTTGGTGTACGTCCTTAGGTCCTGACAGTTAAGGAGGCTTGAGAGTTTTGTTTCAAACTCAATTTCACCAAATTTACTTCGTTCAACAGCAGCTGATTGCCATGGTTCCTTTTAGGGCTTTAGTGGTGGTGCCGTATTATGTACGGTAAATTGACAGATAGACGGATTTCCAATGATTTCATTTTTTTCCTGATTGGAGCGAAGTTGAGAGGGAAATAAGAGAGTATCGGTTTCAGAATTATTATGCTGTGATTAATTTGCTAAGTGGATTTGATTGTTTTAATTTTGTTTTCGTCTCTAGGAGCACAGATTTGGGAGAGATAGGAGATCATAGAAGACTACTTGAGTTCCGTACATGTATAGACTGAAAAAGACGATGATGAACAAAAAAAGAGAATCCTAATATCTTGAATGTAACCAAATATGAGAAGAATGTAACCAAATATCAAAAAGATCTACTGGTGATATTCTTCTGTGTCTAACAGAGAACTTCAACAAAAGTATAAATTGCTTTGGTGAATATGATTTGATTACATATATCCAAACCTTTCCATGGCAAACAATTGGTTTCATCACCAATTCCAAATCGCCAAACAAGCTTTGAAATCAAATTTGTGTCTCAATCGTCTTATCGTCCCAAACACGCTGACGTTTCAAACAGACCACAGTGGGACAGAATCCCAAAAAGCTGGCCAAAACCTCAAAACGTGCAATAATCGCTTTGAAATTTCTTACTTGCGGGTTTTCAAGGTCGCTGATTACGAATTAGATATTATTTTTTCAAAAAACAAGATGGCGGATCCAATATGGCGGACGACCACATGAAAAAAAAATGCATATTCGCGGATGAAATTCTGTACCCGCGGGTTTTCGAGGTCGCTGATTACGAATTTGACATTATTTTTTCAAAAAACAAAATGGCGGATCCAATATGGCAGACAGTCATATAAAAAATTGATATTTTTATATTTAATACAATTTCATCGTATTAAAAAAATTTCAGAAGCATAAAAATAGTATCGTACACAAGGAATAGGTACAAATAAATACAAAATAATAATTCAGTTTATAATTTACATTTTTATTTTTAACACATAGGCTCTATCTATTCGCTATCGCTATCACATAAATCGATGTCGGAATCTAAAGTAGACACATCAGTTTCATCTTCAGTGTCACTGTCATCGGGTACAACTAAATCTTTAGCATTAGACGACATTTGTTTTCTTTTAGTTTTTGGAAGTTTTCTTGCGCTTGAAATGTAAGGATCAGAACTAATTAAAAGGCGGCAAAATACATCTCTCATTGTCAAAGAACGGCTGCTTTTGCGCGAGAAGTCCTGACGAAATTTTTTAATATATTTATTGCAACTTTCCTGGGCTTCTTCAGACATCTGACCGATTGGAAGCAAAGCCGAAGCGATGATTTCTGGGCCATGAATGAGCAGTTTATGAACTGATGGTGGCATGAAGAACCATGGGTACAATTAAACAAATAGTTTTGCAGTTTCCCAAGTATAATCTCTAAATTTTTGAATATTAATTTCGCGTTCTGATGAAACAACTTGTAAAATGGAATGAAATCTGGTAATCAAACGAAGGTCTACTCCAGTTATTTCGGATGAAATTTTGGCATTTTCAAAAAAGCGACGAGCAGTGTTACCATCATTCGTGCTCCCGAATCCTGGCTTTGGCTTGTCAACAATTAGACCAAGGTTTTTTCTAAAAGACTCTTGAGTGGCTGTTTTTCGTTCTTTTACATTTTGTTTTTCTTTCTCTGATCGTGCTTGCCATGTTTTAATGTCTAATTTATAAGACACAATTTGTACATGACGTATTTAAAATTTTTCTTCACTTCTTCAGTCATGAAGTATGCGAATCCCAATTGGAGCGTCATGTGCCTCTCAATAGTGAGAGCTAATTCGTCAGCAGATTCAGTATAAAGAGCATCTTTAATTAGGCAGAAGATCTCATTTCGTGTTATTTGAAGGGTTCCTAAAAACATAAAAAAACGTTAAATTTAGTCGCTTCGACTACAATTTAACAACAAAGAAAAGCATTAAAACGCAGGAAAAAACCGATACTCGATATGCCCCGGCAAATACAAAAAAATTTTAAAAATAATATTTAATTCGTAATCAGCAACCTCGAAAACCCCCGGATATCGAATTTTATCCACGAATATGCATTTTTTCATGTGACCGTCCGCCATATTGGATCCGCCATTTTGTTTTTCGAAAAAATAATATCATATTCGTAATCGGCGACCTTGAAAACCCCCGAGTACCGAGTTCCATTCGCAAATATGCATTTTATCATGTGGCCGTCCGCCATATTGGATCCGCCATTTTGTTTATTAAAAAAATAATATCAAATTCGTGATCAGCGACCTCGAAAACCCTCCGGGTATTGAATTTTATCCGCGAATATGTATTTTTTCATGTGGTCGTCCGCCATATTGGACCCGCCATTTTGTTTTTTGAAAAAATAATGTCAAATTCGTAAACAGCGACCTCGAAAACCCCCTTTTATATAGTTTTCAAGAGATTCCTTGCCATTTCGGAACTTTTTGTCGGTTTCATTACCCCGTGCTGTGCAACGATTTTTGCGCGATTTCAGAAAAAAAATTGTATCTCCAAATTCGCACAAATTCGCACTTTAATTTACTTCTTGTTTTTTTCTTTAGACTATGACAAGTGAAAATAAAAAAAATTTAGAAAACGAGCGAAGACGACTAATAAACTTTAAGTTATTTGAAAAATTAGTTTTTCTCTGCGTTTTGCAAAAAAGTTGATTTATTTAAATTCATATCAATAATTCTGCAATGAATATTTTACGATTATACATATTCGAATTAATTCCACTCACCTTCATGAACAGAATCCATTTTTAAACTTTTCAAAAGCACTAATTGGCACTATTTAACAAATAGTTATTTTCAATGCACAATATGTGTTAGAAACGGCTACTTTCGAACTGATCCTACAAAGGGAGAAAACGTACCTGTACCCAGGGGCGGCGCTTTCATAGGTGCAAATGGTGCACTTGCACCGGGCGCAATTGGACAGGGGCGCAATTTCAGAAATTAAAATTAATAAAAAAAAATTGAAACTTTGAAAACAGCTGGTGGGGCGCAATATGATATACTGCCCGCGCGCAAAAAAACCAAGTAATGAAGGGCGACAACTCATCTGCTTCACAAAAAAAAAATAACTGAAGAAACATTTACGACGACGAAGAAGAGTGTCGTGGTCGAGGAAATTCTGAGAGCATCAGAAAGTCCTAAAGTTTATGAAACAATGAGGAGGACGGAAGAAAAGCAGGAGGAAACTAGTAAAATCATGATGGAAGTTCACTCTCCAATCAAACGGAAACGAGGCTGAACCGAGATTGGGTTGACAAGATCGTGGCAGAAGAGGGATTGAAATGTGCTATACATTTTTACCGTTCAAGAAATCGCGGCTTGGCGAAATATTCTCCGCTTTGCTTCAATGCGACAAGAAGGTCATTAGACTTAAGCTGGGGTGGCGCTTTTTTAGGTGCAAATGATGCACTTGCACCGGGCGCAATTTTCCCATTGTCCTTCATTGCGATCAAAAAATGAGGAGATGAAGGGGCGCAATATGGCATACTGCACCGGGCGCAAAAAACCCAAGCGCCGCCCCTGCCTGTACCCCGAGGACAGATGTTCTGTGACCCTTGGGGCCCCTACTTAAAATTCCGCAAAGAGAAAGTCCCGAAATAGAATCTTCATTTTAGGGGTTTTGGCCAGCTTTTTGGGATTCTGTCCCACTGTGACACGCAAAAAGCCTTTTTCGAGGAAAGACGAACAAAGGTTTTTGCTTTAGAAGCGTACATCTTCGTATATTTAGATCCAAATGCACACGGATGCCTTAAACAGAAAGCCATGCTCCATTCATACTTGTAGCAGTTCTTAAAAGGCGCTAGGCCATTCTTCTCACTACGGTATGTCTAATGCCTTTTTCGATCCAATAAATCCATCGAAACGATCAATAGTTTTAGCTTGTAAGAATAGAGGAATTGTTTAATACATTTCGAGTGTGAATAAGTGGGCACTAAAGAAATTGATGGTTCATTTTTTGAGAGGTATCAGTTTTCTATTGTACTTCTCTACACTTTTAATTTAAACTTACTACCAGAAATGATCAATAGACAATGATAAGCATTCGACTTTAATAAATTTATGTTAGTTACCTTGAAATAAAAAAAAAGATTTTGTTTTGGGACAAAACTTTACTTGATATTTTCCGCAAAACAACTTGTAGCTTCGATCTAATAAATTTTTTTGTTGGGAAAATGATCTTTGTGTTTTTTAGCAATTGCCAACTTCCATTTCTCGGTTTAACTTAGATGAAATCACCGAATCAACCAAACAAATAATAAGAAATTTTTGGGACAAGTTTACGCTTAATATCTCGTGTTTGGTACCATTTATCAAACCAGAGTTTTTTTCTTCTGATCAATTAAAGCGACGTCATCAATCGATTTCGATCACACAAACTTATATTCCCCCACCCCTCTTGAAAAGAAAATAAAATCAAATTTTTTGGGACAAAACCAAAATTCCCATAAAATGCATTCCTCCCAAACATTTCTACTCCTTCTGGTCATGTTTTCACAAAATGCCATAAATCAAATTCCCCAACCAAAAAACAAAAATTAATCATCATCCAATCAACGAAAACCAAACATCAATTTGCAACTTGGTGTGATCAAAAGAAATGGTTTATTTCGGCCGTCAAACGAACGTGAACCAATACAATTTGCCATATGTTGTTATTATATCCTTTGAGCGAACAGAGTTCGCGGGAAATATTCGAACGAAATTATATGACTTCTAGTCAATAACTTTTTATTTATAGACTCATCATTTCTAGCCATCGATTAAGCCATTCCAATATTCTCGGATCAATTAAATGCGGCTTTTATATTCCATCGTGGTTTTATAAATTAATCACACGCTTTCTTCAATGGAAATATAAATATTTTTTGAATATTAAAGATTGTGATTATTTTTTGTGTGCTGCGTTGTCTAAAAATTTTGGGACAAATTTTAATTTTAATTAAAAATATTTTGGGACACATTATTTTGTGATATTACCGATAAGAGTTATTTTCTAGTTTAAATAGTTTATTGCGATTTTGAATTAATCTTGTTACAATTTTAGTTCTTGTGTCCCATTTTTGCAGGTGAAGTTAGACGTGCAAGTTTAATTTCGCAGAAGACGCCCCTTTTCGTGAGTCCGTAATTCTATAATAGCTTTTCGGAAATTGGAATTTAAATAGCTGATAGTGGATAAGTAAACTGCTCTAAATTTTAAGCTTGTCTCAAAGTTTCGGAATTTTAATGAATCGCAATCCTCGATAAGGGAATAAATTCTAAGAACTTAGAAGCAATAAATTTTGTTGAATATTTAAAGGAGAATACGAGTTTAAGAATTCCCAATTGAGTCGAGTTGTACATTAAAGTCGATATTAGCATATACCTAGTTGGTATAATGCAGCTCCTGCAAATGGCTCTCAGGATAATTACCACTTTCTAAAATTTGAAACAGTCTATACAAATACTAAGAATATTGGTAGGTAGCTACTTAACGATTTTATACATATATAGTATTTCGATTCGAACTATCTCAGAATTACTACTCCTAATAAATTAGGGCTGCTCAGCAACTTGTCCCTATCTGTAGCAATACCACAGGTCAAGACCTTCTTAGAACAAAAATTTACTAGTTTAAAACCGTTTAATTTGTTTTTGTATGGGTCCAAATTTGGTCGTTTTAAGAGCAGACAGGACACGAGTAGTAAACACATTTTAATTGCCTTAGTTTATTTATAATATTGTATTTTTAGAGAATAATATTGTATTCAACGTGTCGGACTTTAATTTGACGCCTTAATAGGCTTTAATTTGATTCCCAGCACAGGTTTTAGCAGGGAGGTTAGAACTGTCACCAATTCTTTTTTACATAGTTTTGGAGTAGTTATGAGAAAGACGCCAGACGCCTGACTCATAACTCTGGAAGTTGGTCGAGTAGAAGCTTCGCTTTTACAGTTTTAGGTAGGTCGGAGTCTTCTGCGTACACTGATCCCTTATTCATGAAAGTAGGTCATAGGGTTACAAAAATACAGGGTGATATGTAAACCTCTACAAAAAAAATTCAAAACGCCCCACGATTTCGCTCCCCCTCCCATACGATTTTTTGTTCGTCTATCCAAAACCTATCCACAGCCGGCCGCTTTGTAACTTTAGGTGGGACACCCTGCATAAAGAAAACAATGTAAATTCGAAATAAATTTTCATAATTTTTTTCTTTACCCTCCATTTTCCGATCAAACGTGAGGTTTTCCGGGAAAAGCTTAAAGGACCTTTTTTGTCGAGAATTTTCATAGCTTTATTTTTTTCTCTTGACATTTTTCCAATTTCGACGTTTGTCGCGAGTTACGGCCGGGAAAGCGTCGGAAAATCCGTTCAATCGAATTTTCTCTTGATTTTCACAAAGTACGGCCCGGAACTCAACGATTACCTTTTCTCCTATTGCTAAACCCCCACCATTCCAAATTTCATTAACTTACAATTTTTTTTTTCAGAAGAAATCTCTAGGAGCTTTACTGAAGGTTATGTTGCAGACACAAAGGAATAGACCAACGATAGAAAGTAATTTGGCGGCAGATGAATATAAGCACAAAAGTGACTACCATAAAACGAAGATCTGGAAGTAATCAATACGATAACTGTACGCGGAAACAAAATCTTTTTCGCACATTGTTATCTGCTGAATTCTCGGGTACGTAGAAAGATACATTTTAAATAGTCTAAGAAGATGTTAATACTGAATAGACAAAATTCTCATTTGATTGAAGTCAAGTAGGGTTTCTCATACCGAATAACTCGGAATCGGATTCGGTGATTCTTTCCCATGGGATTCGCAATCTGGATCCGTTTCTGAAATTCGCCGAATCCCGATTCCCGATTGCTCGATATGAAATTCACTATTAAAATAAATATTCGTGATTATAACAAAAAATAAAATTAGTTGCTCCATCTGTTAGAATCTTTGGTATTTAAAAGTAACGACTCAAAATTTCAAAATTTGAAAAAAAATTTGTCTGGATTTCATGTCACGGTGAAGAAAATTGTATTGACATTTTAGGATTCTCGATTGTTTTAGTTTCAGTTTAATTTTTCAAATGCAAAAATTGGTTTAAAAAAAATAACATACAAGTACCTATAAATAATAATACCTTTTAAATTAAAGTGCATATTCTAAAATTAATATGCCTAAGGTAAGGGCAATTAAAAGATCTAAAGTTTGGAATTAGTTTACCTTGGAACCAGCAACTAGCAATTCAATTCGGAAAGTTTAGATAGAAAAAAAAACACCTTTTTCTCAAAAAAATACTAATTTTTTCCCCCCAAAATTGAAAAGCTTGGACAATTTCCTATGAATAATTTTTATGCAACGGCCTATACTTTTGAAGTTAAAGGCACATACTCTTTTCCTCAGCCCGAGCGGAACAAAAAATGTGCGCAATGAAATTGCGCGTGAAAAGCGTTATAATCCTTTTTGCAATAAAACGTGTAATTAAAAAGATATTGGCAAAATACTACTTTTGAATTTACGTTTTTGGATACTTAAAGCGCTGTAATTCGTGAAATATTAGCCCTACGTAAAAATGGCTAATAACAAAAATTATAGATAATCGCGTGTTCTATAAGTATTACGCAGGATTTTTTCATGTGGAATTAACCATTAACGAAATATAGCTCAAAGAGAGTGATATATGAAGTTTGAAGCACTATATCTCCGTACATATAGACTTTACAAAAAAAAATTCTAAACAAGAAAGTTAAATCACTTATTTATCTACAAAAAAGATTATATCAATTTTTGTCGGAAAATGCATAGTTTCTGAGATACAGAATTAAACCTGTTTCCCTTCACTATAAGTTTAGCATTTTGAATTTAAGCTCATAAAAATACAGGGTGTCCCACGAAAAGTAACAAAGCGGCCGGCTGTGGATAGGTTTTGGATAGACGAACAAAAAATCGTTTGGTTGGGGGGGAAATCGTAACGGTTTAGCCGCTAGGGCGTTTTGAAGTTTTTTTGCTAGAGTTTTACATATCACCCTGTATTTTTGTAACCCTATGACCTATTTTCATAAATAAGGTATCAGTGTACGCAGAATACTCCCACCTATCTAAAGCTGTAAAAATGAAGGTTCTACCGTACCAAGTTCCAGAGCAATGAGTCATCAAAGTCAAAATTTTGGTTTGTTTTTACTAAAATTTCAACTAAAACGACCATTTTCTCCAAAAAATACGTGATAAACCTAAACTTTTTTTTGCAAAATTAGAAAGCTTGGACAATTTCCTATGAATAATGTCTAGATAATTTTTTTCCTACGACTTCTACTTTTGGAGTTAAAAGCAATTTTAATGCTAAAATTGGGTCTTTTTTAGTACTTTTTCACCTAAGCTTTGCTAAAAAGTACCAAATAAGCACCAAATAAGGTCAATTTCAAGATCAAACTTGCTAATAACTTTAAAAGTAAAGGCCGTAGCATAAAAATTGTCTGGACATTATTCATAGGAAATTGTCCAAGCTTTCTAATTTTGCAAAAAAAAGTTTAGGTTTATCACGTATTTTTGGGAGAAAATGGTGGTTTTAGTTGAAATTTTAGTAAAAACAAACCAAAATTTTGACTTTGATGACTCATTGCTCTGGAACCTGGTACGGTAGACCCTTCATTTTTACAGCTTTAGATAGGTGGGAGTATTCTGCGTACACTGATACCTTATTTATGAAAATAGGTCATAGGGTTACAAAAATACAGGGTGATATGTAAAACTATAGCAAAAAAACTTCAAAACGCCCTAGCGGCTAAACCGTTACGATTTCCCCCCCCTCACCCATACGATTTTTTGTTCGTCTATCCAAAACCTATCCACAGCCGGCCGCTTTGTTACTTTTCGTGGGACACCCTGTATATAAAATCATTTGGTAAAAAAAATCGCGTGCGGTATTTTTCGCGAAGGCCTTTTTTTCGACCTATTTAAGGGACTATTAATGCAATATATATTTTTTGTAAATTAAAATTGTGAGTTTTTACTTGGAATCGGAATCGGAACCGGAATCGGCGGTTCTCAGTTTTAAGGACTCGGATTCGTCGAATCCAAAAAAGGCCGGGTTTTAAGAAATCCTAATGTCAAGCAGCCTTGGACGCGGGTGGTACTTAGATGGGGGACTGGTTGTGAAGACTGCTTACCGTCGACAGCCTTGCCTAGAGGTCGAAAGGGGGACTTTCTGACCTCCTTCTAAAGGAAAATTCTAAGTTGCGCAATAGACCCAGTTTGTTTAGAAGGAGCAACAAAATAGATCGTCATTGACTATATCGAAGAAGAGAAAGACCGGAAACAATTCTCCATATATCGAACTGTAGAACTTCAGCTAGAAATCGAGGCGACGAGTGAAGGAGAAGAGTAGACGAGGCCACGGCTCAAGACGGTCTCTACATAATTTGGATGTTTGAGCTATTTCTCAAGTCTCATTTCAATATTGACTACTAATTGTTCAAAACTATGGTTTCTCAGGTTCTTTATCGCACTTGTATCCAAATTGATTTATTAAAATACACATTATTAAGGATTTATTATTTATCAAAAATGCCTTAAAGTAAAAAGTTGTTTGCCTACAACTGACTGATAAACCCAAAGAGGGCTGATAATACAACAAGTATAACCACATTTATGATGTTATGAACAGTTTAGATTCGGAAAGAAATACCTAAACAGAAATTCTCTTCGTATTGAGGGGTGGGCGAACAACCGAAAACAAAACAGCCCTAAGGCTTTAAGCAAATCTATTGGAGTGTGAAATCGCGTTGTTACATATTTTCGCTGACTGAAAGTGTGAATCTATTTGAACTTCTTAAATTTAAAGTAGCAAAATATAAAAACTCATTTTAAGTGTATTTCTTAAGGTGAAAAAATTTATTTCGACATAAACATATTTACTTAGACTTTTCGATGATAATTTCAGTTTGCAAATCAAGGCTTGAATACAGTTTGCAAGTTAAAGCAAAGATATAGCCACAAACAAGAAATTCAGCACTTAAATATAAAAAAACAGCTTATGCCTGAATAAATTCTTTAAAGAAAAATAAATAACTTAAACCACAAAAAAAAATTGTGAAAAATGCTACGAAAAACGTTAAATCACCACGGTATAATTCGATCATTAATTCTATACCGAAAAAAAAGGATTCTCTTGACACACAATTCAACAGAAATATTTCTTACCCTTGGCTTCACATTGAAATCCTTAATCTACCTGTATACACCTCGTCCCTGACCTTCCCCTCCCCGCGTTTAAGTCATAATACCCCAAAAAAAAAAGAAAACCTTCCATAAAACCCTTATTTTCCTTGTTAGTTTCACCGACTTGTTGCCGTCCAGGGAAAAATAAAATATACCAAAAAAAAAACCAGAGATGAAGTCAAGTCATTTGTCATGAAGGAATTTTTTTTTTATTTTTTTTTTTTGAAAAAAGAAAAAAATAAAAATAAAAGAAAATAATATCAAAAAGGAAAAACAATCTTACACCATCATACGGTGCAAAGCAATTTATTCTAGGACTTTTTTTTTGTAAGTACAGTTCCTTAACTTGTTCTAAGTTAAGCAAATCGTCCTTAAAAACAAAGTGTCAAAGCTTCCAATAAATTTCGCAACAAGCCATCCTGTATCCAAAAAGCTGTGTTTTATGACTTTTGACATCGTATCTTGAAACCCTTTTTTTCTTCAATCCATTTTCCCACACTCGATGTTTTATTTTTTCCGAAAAAAATACTCTCAATTTCTCTTTATGGGTTTCGAACCGTGATCCTTGCGATAAGCGATAAGAGTTATATGTATAAATAGTAAAAAGTTGAAATGCGTGTGCAAAACTAAGCCGTGTATAAAATGTTTAGCTTTATTCTTTTTTTTTGTACTTTGATAACCTGACTGGTGGTGGTGGGGGTGGTAAAATGGTAAAGGTGTTGTCAATGTACTTTCGGTTATTTGCGTTGGTAAATGTTTGTTTAGGCAAGTTTTTAGGTTGGTTGACAGGTGGGCTTTAATAGGGAAATATGTCAATTTTGTGAAAGCGTTATTTTATGGGAAATAAGCTATAAACATTTTGAGTTTCCGTGTTTTATGGTTTTGTATGGAAGATAAATTAGTATTTTCAGGTGTAGGAGGAGAAAGTTTCTTTGGTGGATTAAGATGATACTAAAAATGTTTTACTACATTTACTGCAGGTTTTCTTACCCCAGTATTAAATTGCAGAATTTGTTTCCCTTCCTCTCTATTTTTCGATCTCTTAAAGTTAATTAAAGAGTCACAAGCGAAGTTGGAGTATTTGATGTTTGACATTTACATAACTTTGCTGTCATGTTGGATGAGTTGTAAAACAGTGTTGCACAGAAAAAGACGGCACCACCTCAGTATATGAAGTGTAGATGCTGGTGCTACTGCATGTACTACAGCAGTGGTGGCGAACCTTTTTATGTGCGCGTGCCAGAAAATTACAAATATTACTTATCGTGTTGCTGGCGTGCCGGACAGTTTTTAATTTTACGGTTTCAGAATTTTATTTACACAATTTCAAAAATTAATTTACAAAAATAATAAGGGTATTCATTTCACTTCGTAAATTCTTCGTACTTGTCGTACCTGTCGTATTTCGACATCTTGTGTGAAGTACGAAACTGCAGAGTTTGTAAAACGGGTTCGTAATTTTAAATTGTTGTACTTGATGTTGACAGTTGTCAGCTGTTTTGAATTATTTAATTAAATTTAATTCCTGTGAATTTAAAAGATGGCTAGTGAAACCAATAATTTTTGTTTTTCACTTTTTCTGGGCATTTTATCAAAAAACAACCAGAATCAAAATTTTTAAAATTAAAGAAAAATTTAATATTATTGGCATTTTCGATCAACGCCTATTTTCATTAAAATAATACTTGTGCTCAGTGGCGGACTAAGCCCGTCAGAGGCCCGGGGCGGCAAAGCTGAATGAGGCCCTCAGTCTAAGAAGTCGATGTAATTTTAGAAGCCTTTTATTCAGTTGCCATTTGTATGGACAAGTGTGTGTATATGTTTATTTCCCAGTAGGAAAAGCATTTAATTACGCATCGATTCCGAAAGTCGTACTAAAGGCAAGTGTCCACTATAGAGTTTTTTTCGGTAGAATGTAGAGCGTAGAGTGTAGACCTCTACCTGTAGTAAGTACTCTACAGCGCTTCTCTACCACTCCACCGCCCGTAGAGTTGATCTAGAGAAATTTTGAGTAGAGATCTACCACGAGCTCTACAGACTGAGTACACTGCAGATGCGTTTTTCTCTACTGTAGAATCGTATGGTAGAGCGCGCAACTGCGGCCATCAACTTTTGAATCTCATTTCATTTCTCAGTTATTCAGAGATGCGTACGTACATATATTGTGTAAAAAATTTAAAGGAAATTAATAGAAATCAAAAATATAATAAAATGAGTTTTCCCCAAAAGAAGGGAAAAGAAGGAAAGGAAATGTTGAGAGCGAGATTGGATTGCGAAAAGAAAACAAAACGCTGGAATGTACCGAGAATTATGGAATGAGCTCACGGAAGAAGATACATCTTCATACCAAAATTTTCTGCGTATGTCGTATTCGAATTTCGTTGTTATTTAACACGCCGATGCAGTGCCGCGGCTGGCATATGTGCTGGGTGTGCAACTGCACAGGGTCCCGCGTGTTTGGGACACCGCGAGCGAAGCGAGCAAAACATTTTTTTGGCAATAAAAATCATTTGAATTCTTTATTTGCATTTTTACTTCAATGAATGGGTCATACAAATTAGCATATGGGTCATATCAGACGAACTCGCATCACACTAAATATTACATGGGGCCCATTTTCCATAATTCTGTCGCGGGGACGGGTCTTTATGACAGAACATTTTTTTGGAGACTCTGGGGCCCCTCGCTGAATTTTTGCACAGGGCCCCCAATTGTCTGGCCGCGGCACTGCGCCTATGTACAACAATTCGAAGCGCAGTCGAAACGCAAATAAGAATGAATACTGTAGAGAGAAAAACTCTATCAAACATGCTTGTTAGAGCGTAGAGCAGATGTAGAGCTCTACCAAACACAAAAAAATTGCGTATACACTTTATAGTGTAGAGTGCAGAGCGCGTAGAGTGGGTGTAGAGAGCATGTGTAGAGCTCTAGACGGTGCATACACTTCTCTACGCATCTCTACGCGAGAGTTTTCTCTAGCTCTACGCATAAAACTCTATAGTGGACACTAGGCTTAAGTTTACAAAAACTCCTCTTGCATGATGCAACCGAGATGAAAATGGTCAAGAAGTATTGAAGTATATGTAAGCGATGTAGAGGGTAACGATTCAGTAAAGACCCATTTTAATAATCACATGCTGTACTTATTTGTGTCTACGGGAACATTGTACGCGACCTCCGACTCCAAAGTACCACTTAGGTAGGCACTGCCCTTATTTTAAAAGCCTTGTTTAGGATTTGATCAAGGGAACTTGTAGACATTTGGAGGCCCCAGGAACCAGAGGCCCGGGGCGGACCGCCCCCTCCGCCCCCCCCCCCCCCCCTTAGTCCGCCACTGCTTGTGCTCAACAAGACTTTGAAGCAACTCAATTGAAACAATATTCCGGAAGGCCGCAGTTTGATAATGAGCACGTACGACATATAGTCAGATTAGCTATTAACAAAAAGTATGAAACATTGGCACCAGTCCAGGGGCTTGTACCTGCACGATATCGTATGAACCAAAAACGATATCGAATTCTTTGAGATGCCGATGGAAGCATATTAACGAAAACAAGCTCTAAAAATTTCATAATATTCGGTCGAGCCCTCTTCGATGGGCACAAAGAATATTCTTTATGGCGATCGACGCCACCCGCTGGACGCTGGCAACAGGAAAGCAAGCAACCTGCTTTCTTTGTGTTTTCACCCTAACGATTTGTTAGTTATTAATGTTTCGTTTCAGTGCCGGATTCCGCAAGGAAATTTTATTTTGTATCGTCGTGCACACTCACGCTTGTGGAATCCGGCCCCTGGACTATATGTAAGTACCCTTGTACTATAATCACTGGACGGGTTCATTTTAAAAAAGCACACGAAACTTCATCCAAAACATGGCTTAATTTTAAAATTAATCTATATTAAAATTTAATAATAAATCGTTCACGTGCCAGCAAAATTTTCGTACGTGCCATCTCTGGCACACGGGCCATAGGTTCGCCACCACTGTACTACAGCATCTAAATGAGGATCGAGTGCAGGGATATAATTACTGTGTTTCCATGCAGAGTTTACCCTGAGTTTAATCAGATTAAGCGCCCATGGAAACGGGGATTGAGTAAAGTGTCGTTATATCAAAGTAAACTCAACGAAGGCAGTCCGATTAAGCCGGGTTTTGCATATGTGTGTGTTCAGTATCCTTTACTGCACATATACCAACGGCAACGCAATGTAAAATTAATTATCTGTCACTTTAACCCAGAACCGTCATGGAAACAGCATCTAGTGATCTTGAGAGAAAAGCTTTCAGTTTACTTAACGAAAACTCTACCCTGGCCCATGGAAACACAGTAAATGTTATCATACCAACCCGAGTAAAAACAAGACTCGCCCGTTCTAAGCTTGAAAAAGGCACGCACAGCGTCAAAACGCCTACATAGCACCCAAATAAGGGGCGGTACACCTGAGTAAAAGCTATACTTTGTCAAAACGCAGCCCGATACAGGAACGAATCCATAAAAGACGCACGGAATAGTCCAAACGAAGCAGGGTACGCTCACACTTTTTCTAGAATGAAGGGAGAAAAAGTGGGACTGTGACAAATTGTATAGGACAAAGAAAACGGGCAATTATATTGTCGACCATAAACGGTGCCATTAGCATACTCTATAGACCGATTCTGGTTCGATTGCGCAGGTCAAGCAGCATTGCCCGTGGTTAGTACTTAGTTGGGGGACCGCTTGGTAAAATGACAGTAGCGTTAGGAATGCATAGTCGATTACGAATACATTCATATCTGTAACAGAGGCGTGCATAGATCTACCGGGCGCATTTTTAGATTTTCATGTCTGTAGCGGGAGCGTGCACACCCGTGTGACGGATGATAGTTGCGGGCACATATATATGCTTTTAAAAAAATTAACCAAATAAATTATTTTTACTCGAGAATGAATGACGGGGTTGTTCCAAAAATTAAAGAAGCGTGCGAAGCAAAATAATTTCACGATCGTTTTGGTTAGAGGTATCACAGGGATCGATTGGAAAGAGAACGCTGACAAGTTGAAAAGTAGAGGTAAATTTCGGAGTTTTGGAATCCAGAACCAGACACTATGATTGGTAAGAAACACTGTAGAGGCCTGGTAAGGAAGGAAATGGTGTAACCACTGGGGGCTACCCGTTAGCCTTAAAGGACAGACATGATACGAATATCTTCCACCAATTGGACAAAAACCTTCGATTTCAATCTATTCAAAATAAATGGTCGAGGACTAAGCCTATTCCGATCAGCAATTCCGTCTTTGGTAGGTTAACATCAAAGAAGGAGCATAGATGGCCAGCGTAGCTTTCTGGGAAAATCTTCTAAGCGCATGTACAGAAGCCGCTGTATGTGATGAAGTTGAAGTTCTTGAAACACCAAAATGCAATTAAATAAGTTTAACAATTTGTGCCAAGACTAGAAAGGCTTGGCCTGACTAGAAGAAGCAAAGATCACACAAGTTAGAAAATTCCATACAGCACTCACTCGGTTACTTAACCGGGCCCTTTCAGCGAACATTATACTACCCAATCTTCATCCCTTCGGGTTAGTCGGAGCTGCCGTTTTTACCTACCTAACTACCAAAAAGAAGTTTCCAGTCGAATTTTTTTAAAACTAAGACAATTCCAATTGTTTGGAGTGTAACTAATAGGCCAGGAGTCATACTCTATCAAAAACCTTGCCGATATCTAGAGTGATGCATATTTTGGTCGATGTCTTCATAGTTTTGAAAGGATAAGAAAAATTGGTAAACTTATGCATGTTTAAAGTTGACAAATATTTGGTCTATACTTGGGTATTCCTCTTCTAAAGCTAAACATGCCGAAAAACGTTGTCCCAAAATCGTCCCAAATTGGATAAAAAACCTTCTTTAACGATTCACTGAAGAACCTAACCGGGTTTTTTAGGACACATCTCGGATTCTTCTCCCAGCATTTCTCTAGCACCTGTCCAATCGTATACATTTGATTCAGTGTTGGCCTTCTCCTTCTTAAGCCAGATTGATACTCCCCAAAAATACTTACCAATACCAATGTCTTAGTATGCTGGTGAAAGTAAGTTCAGTACATAATAGCTACCCAAAAATTCTTTTAATTTCCCAATTTATGATTCCAAACACTTTGATTTATCGACCATCATTCTACGTTAATTAATCTTTGAATAGAAATCATTAATATCAAATATCAACACAGAAAATCTAAACTATACACCAAAATTACGACATTTCAAAGCTGGTATGACATTCCATAGAACACCTTAACAAATCAATTGTATTTTATGTCGTACAATTACAAATTCCATGTCGTCCTGTATCACATTCAATCAAGGTCTCTCTGCCAGTTCAGGGTTGTCCTTTAACTCAACAAAGATTTTAAAGGTGAATGTCCTTGTTAAATAGTTAATCAGAATCCATTTCATTCGACTTCATCTCGGCATGGGTCAGAGAATTTTTTGTAAAAGCTTTCAATCACAATGATATATTGTTGTCCAGTGATGTTTGTGAGGTGAACACGCAACTCTTTCCAAAAAAAATGGGTTTTTTTTACTCTGTTTAGTTTATAAAGTTACATATCTTCTTAAAATGTTTCTATGTATAAATTGTTTGTTATTTTTAAACCTTAAAGATACTTTTATTATTATATGCTTGATCTGTTATGTATTGATGTAGGAATTAAATTTAATTTTTTTTAAAGAATTGTAATCGTTATAATAAACTGAATTTAGTAAAAAAACCTTCGTTTAACTATTACTATCTCTTTTTTATTATTAATAATTTTAATAAATTACTGGCAGAAGCGTAGTCTGTATTACTAAACTCCGCCCGGAAAGTCTTAAATTCATAAGAAATATTAAAAACTTTTAAAACAACTCGCCTAAAAGTATGCAACATTAAATACAAATATTTTTTTATATAAATTTGACCCTAAAAGTATGCAAGAAAAAATCAACCGGCACACAAAGACGCTACGTCGCTAACAGACTAGAAGATAACACCTCAAACAAAATCATATTTAAGCTGAAATTACTTTTAAATTAACACGTTTGAAGCTACTTTAATAAATTCTTAATTTTTTTCATTAATTTTCCTTTTAATAATTCAAACATTTTTTTGCCCTTTTTATTCATTTTAATATCGAAGCGAACAACATAAGCCTCAAAGAAATAAAAAATACTGCAAAAAAAAAATAAAAGTTTGTTAATTTTTTATATTTTTTTTTTTGTCAAAGAAAGTAAAGTTATGGTTGAAGAAAAAAGAAAATATAAGTAAATAAATAAAATAAATGTAGACCATAGCATGACATTCATCTTGATACACCACGTATAATACAAGAACGAAGTAAAAACAGAACCGATTGAATTATGTCCTTTTTCGAGGAGGAAAAAAAGTAAAAAAAAAATTGTAAGGAAAAAAGAAAGAACGACGATCCTTAAGAAATCAGAAATCTAAAAAAAAAACGAAAGAAATGTAAGAAGGAAACTTTTCTTTCTTTCTTCATATATCTACCAACTCTTACCGGGAAGGAAATGTTGTTTTCAGTCACCCCCAATGGAGATGATATAATGAATAAAATAAAGGGAAACACCTGCTACTACAACACATTTTCATCGTACTTTATGCCGGGGAACATAAAATCTATAGGTGTATCCTCGTCGCTCTGTTGCTGCCTTTACATCGTCAATTGTTGTAAGAATGAGAATAAATTTCAGTTTTTTTTTTTCGTTGTTCAATAACAATGAATTTTCCGCGAAAGATGCATTTTCTTTGGGGAATTGTTAATATATCTTTTTCGTCTATATGTATGTGTATATCATTGTGTATTTACATCCTTGTACTATAGTACATAATTCAAAAGATTTATTGACTTTTTTGTTTATGTTGTTAGGAAATTCCTGTTTGTCACAATTGATTTGCACATACATTATTTTTTTTTTTTTGATTATTTTGTATGAAATGATTTTCTCAATGAAACGATTTATTCAATTACCAGCATTAAAAATACAGTTAATATAAAAATCCTCTTTGCTACCATGGCAATTAGTTTGGTTATAAATAGGGATTTGAACTCCCAATGTACCTTCATTTATACCCACCCCCACCACCATCATTAACCGTTGCCATTCCACCTAGTATTTTTCTATTAAGTCCTTATCTTGTTCTTGTTTGAAAAGTTTTCTTTTTCCATTTACATCTGTGTTATTTATGGAAAGCTATTGCCTTAAGTAATTAACCATAAAAACACACCCTAAACCAGTGCTATGGATACTATGATACTTCCTACAACTAACACACATACAAACACACACTCTAATACATTGACTAGGTAATAAGGCTTGTCATGCCGCTTGCACAGTACTGTGGTTGGCAATATCGTAACTTCTTATATTTACTAGACAATTAGTAAAGGACTGGACTTGGTTCAGTTGAATAATCTCTAAGAATTTTCATTTAGCACGAACGGATTAATACCAAGCAACACACCCTCCTAAGCCCCTATACTTTTACCCGTAACTCCCATATTTTAGTTCTTCTACTAACCCCAAACCATTTCTCTTGAAAAAATTTCTACAAGACAGCTTCAGAATTTATTCCTTTCGAGAGAAGCTGAATTCTTCTTTTCGTTTTTTTTGTTGTGTGTCTGAAAGTCGAAGTCCAACGATACGTCTTGTACTTTATGCTTATACCCATTTTGTGGAGTGGGAAATGATCTATTGTTCAAATATTTATTAATAAACAAAACCAAGAGGGAAATAATGATGATAAATATAAAAATAATAAACAATTTCTTAAGTCATTAAAGAACGCGATCCTATCAGATTTTTTTAAACTAAAAAAAAATATCTTAAAGCATAATTAAATTACCTGATACTCATTCCTCCTCTATTCTTTTCTGTTTTAACTAAAACCGCCTTCTGCAATCACTTTTGTAACTGACGTCACAAAGCCGCAATTTTAATTAAATCTCGACCAACAGAGACACAACCGCGTATCACCCCAGAGACACTCGGCACTACTCAAAGAATCAGAATCGGTGTATAAAATAAAAAAAAATGGCTCAATCTAATACCACTTTTTCAAAACTAAAAAAAAAACAAAAAAAACCCCAACACCTCACACAAATCTATTTCCCTTCACTATATTCACTAAAAAAATCACATGTGGCAGTTGTTGATTACTTTCTAATTTTATTTCTCTATTTTTTAAAAACTCTTCACTTGCTCTGGAATGGGAACAACCAATTTTAATTTCCTTTTATTTATTTTTTGTTCTTATTTTTTTTTTTATTTACTGACTGACTCTATGGCCTTCCTCCTCTCGTTGTTATTTTTAATACACACCCCTAAGGAAATTCGTGTTAATATCGCGGCTATTTTCGGAGAACTATACACAACATAAACCCCTTTTTTTGCTACACAATTTTCATCACATAGTTACACACCCGCAATCACCTGTGTCCCAAAATGAACTGATGTTAAAATGCCGAATGTGTCGACTGTTATGGCTACAGGAAAATCTTGTTGTTTTGACTGATATCGTTGCGTTTCTGGGGAAAATATTGTGAAAAGCTTTTACATTTCCAGTTTTCCAAGAAATTTTCATCTGTGAAAAGCTCTTTTCATTTGTATGACTGCGAGGAAAATCCGTTTTGGAAGATTCGTTTTGGAAGAAATGAGGGGTAAGAGAAAGTTTTCTTTTATATTTTCACTTAAGTTTTCTTTTTGTGTTATTTGATGGAATTGTTTTTTTGTTTAATATTATAATATTCCAATCCTTTCTTAGAATTACTAAAGTTTAATTTTTATACAATTATCCTCATTTCAATAATATCCAAGCACATACGGTTTGTCCCAAAAATTTCCGAACTTCAAACAATGGGCTAACCGTTTACAAACGTACACTGTATAAAATCTCCTTTCTAGGAAAGTCGAATTCGTTTTAACGTCGCCAAAAAACTTTGTCCCAAAGTTGTCACAAAATGGATTAAATCTCTTTTTTAGCGATTCACTGAAAAACCCTTTAGGACATACGTTGGTCGAAAACGCAAACAATCTCCACAACTGCTCCATCACTGCTTTTTTGGGAAAGACTAATTCGTTTGAAATTACCAAAAAAAACTCGTCCCAAAATCGTCACAAAATTAATAAACAGTCCTCTTTAACTACTCACTGAAGAACTGAACCATTTTAAGGGGACATTTCCGTCGAAAAATAAATACTACAATCTACAGTTCTTCACAGTAAAAATTTTCTTTTTCAGGAAAGTTGAGTTCGTTTTAAAATTCCAAAAAAACGTTGTCCCAAAAGTGCCACAAAATGGATTAACAAGATTATTTTAAGGCTCACTGAAGAACCTAATAAGTTTTTTGGGACACTTTCAGACATATCTTCCTTTTTGGCAAAGCCGAAAATGTTTTAAAGTACCAATAAACGTTGTCCCAAAATTGTGACAAAATGGATAAACAAACTTCATTAACGACTCGCTGAAAAGCCTAACCATTTTCTCGGTCGATCTCCATAACTTCTTCACAGTAGAAAATGCTCCTTTTTTGGGAAAGACTAATTCCTATTGAAAAATAGAAAAAAAATTCTTCCGAAATTGTCCCAAAATGAATAAATAACTATCTTCAACTACTCACTGAAGAACTTAACGTTTTTTGGGAAATGAAAGTTGGATTCGTTTTAAAATTCCAAAAAAAAACGTGTCCCAAAATTGTGACAAAATGTATAAACAAGATGCTTTTAGGGAGAGCCCAAGAGAAACTAATAAGTTTTTTGGGACACATTCGTACATATCTTCCTTTTTGGCAAAGTCGAAATTGTTTTAAACGTCAAAATAAACTTTGTCCCAAAATTGATAAACAGTTCTGTTCAACAACTCACTGAGAAATTTAACCGTTTTTTGGAACACGTCTTGGGTAAAAAACAAATACAATCTACACAAGTTCTTCATAGTGGAAAACTTCCCGTTTTTCGATAACGGCGAGCTCGTTTTATAATTTCAAAACACTGTCCCAAAAATTGACAGAAAATGGATAAAAAAAAATAAGATTCTTTTACGGGTCACAGAAGGACCTAACAAGTTTTTGGGACACTTCCTTGGATACATCTTCCTTTTTGGAAAATTCGAATTTGTGTGTTTAGTCCCAAAAACGTTGTCCCAAAATTGCCCCAAAATGGATAAACAAGATTCTGAAGAACGTAATAAGTTTTTGGGACACATCTTACTATTTGGAAAAGTCAAATATGTTTTAACGTCTCAAAAACGTTGTCCCAAAATTGTCACAAACCGAATAAAGAAAATTCTTTAATGACTTACGGAAGAACTTTCGATGAAAACAATTCGAAATTTGGAAATTTTTGGGACATACTATAGACAGAGAATATAGACTACGAGAGAATGTGAATAGCAGATTCGCCATTCTCGAGGCACATTATATAGATTGGGTCGCTCTTACACCCTACCAAAAACTCAACGTTCTATGAAACCTTCAACTTTTACGCCAGATCTCGGCATATACTCTTGCTTCGATGACCATACAAGACCCTGTGGTATCTTCTTAAAAACATAAGATAGTCTATCTTGTATGTTCATAGAAAGAAGCTTAAGCTTTGAGATTTTCGCAGCCATGTAATCTGATAGCATTCTCGCTTCTGGGCTCACTTTAATTACGTTGACAATAATAGAATGTGGCCACTGAAGACCACCTTGATGGGTTTCTTTGTATTTGTTTCACCGGTTTTCACGATGACAACATCATTTGTGTAAGCTTGGAAGAAAAAGTTTTGCGCAGCGAGTGGTTCTTTAGTTCATCAATGACAGGAGATTTAAAGAACTCCACAGGAGATATAAAGAGCTCCACAGGAGATTTAAAGAATTCCACAGGAGATTTAAAGAACTCCACAGGGGATTTAAATAACTCCACAGGAGATTTAAAGAACTCCACAGGAGATTTAAAGAACTCCGCAGGAGATTTAAAGAGCTCCACAGGGGATTTAAATAACTCCACAGGAGATTTAAAGAACTCCACAGGAGATTTAAAGAACTTCACAGGAGATTTTAAGAACTCCACAGGAGATTTAAAGAACTTCACAGGAGATTTAAAGAACTCCACAGGAGATTTAAAGAACTCCACAGGAGCTTTAAAGACCTGCACAGGAGATTTAAAGAACTCCACAGGAGATTTAAAGAACTCCACAGGAGATTTGAAGAACTCCACAGGAGATTTGAAGAATTCCACAGGAGATTTAAAGAACTTCACAGGAGATTTAAAGAACTCCACAGGAGATTTAAAGAAGTTCACAGGAGATTTAAAGAACTCCACAGGAGATTTAAAGAACTTCACAGGAGATTTAAAGAACTTCACAGGAGATTTAAAGAACTCCACAGGAGCTTTAAAGACCTGCACAGGAGATTTAAAGAACTCCACAGGAGATTTAAAGAACTGCACAGGAGATTTAAAGAACTCCTCCCTGTGGACATTCTTTTGTTTGCCCTCAAGAGACTTCTAAAAATGAATAGCAACATGGAGTCGATCCAATTGCATAAAGTGCTGCTTAGACCTCGTCTTTTTCGAGTCCTTGCTATAGTGTTAAAGGATGTGAACGCCGCATTTGCTTCTCCTCGGAAAGTTTTTGTCTCGCCATAAATTGGAAATGCCCGATTTTCTTTTGCATGAATAGAAAACTATATGTAAGTCTGCTTCTTCTAATACTGTCAAGATGTCTTTCCTTCTTTTTGTGCAAGCATCGCAATATTTTCCCCAAGCATTTTGCTAAGCCACACCTAAAATTACGACTGTCCATCAACTCCTGAAAATACTCCGTTGAAAAATTTATGACAAACCGTAAAAAAAACGAAACCACATACATCATCAACTCGAAAAAGAATTTCTTGAGCAGAGATATCCGTGACAGCTTCTTGCCAGCAAATGCATCCTTAAACAATATTTACGGCAACTAAATAAATTCGCTCCATTTTTAAAAATATCCTTTCGACTGGTGTGCAAGTTTTAAATTTACATTTTTATTGCTTTTTTGGTGTTGTTGGCTGCAGTCTTTACTCAGCTGCAAAATTGCATTCACGTAGCACAAGGCAATCGTTGACATAGATATGTTTTCCATATTGTGTATAAAAGGAAACTTTTCATTTTGTTGCTATTTTTGTGCATATCAAAAACGTATGTTCCGCAGCAGCTCGTGCTTGATAAAAAAGAGTGAAGGTTTGGCATAGAAGAACACTAAAAAAAATATTATCAACAAACTTTAGTTTTATGAATAGAAACAAAAAAAGTAGTTTTTTTTTGATAAAATTCTGTCACAATCTGTCACAATGCTTCCAAAAATTTCATAAAAATGCAATTAATCTCCCTTAAGGCAGGCAGCCCCCACCCACCCCTTATGGAACTTTTCTTTTTTGCAGCTTATTGCACGATGCTAACACGCGTGAAAAGCTCTCAGCTGGGACAATTTCTCCTGTCAACATTGCATTAACGTGGGAAAAGACGGATTACAGTCCTCGGCGCGCTCCGAATGTGTGGAAATGTGGTGCGGCAGAACTGTCCATGGGACAACCAACATGGTGGACTTTTCCGAGGATAAAAAATAATGGAGATTCCTTGGACAGCGACATCTTCATCGATCTTCATCCTTCAGCCTGTCGAATCCAGCATAGCCAGGGGATAATGTCGCTTCGCACTAACCGAAAGAGTACCATATAAGGGTGGAGGCGAGCTATCATGTGTGTCCAGCTTAATCATGTAGAGATTGGGACGCCGGACTGTCCAATATTATATTACGTGTACAGAACAGATCCTTGCAGGGATATTATCGCAGAGTGTAAGTGGTTCGTTTTCTTCATCTTCCACTCTCAGTCTTGTTGCCTGGTGTGTTCCTCTCCATCGGAGGTTGGTGTTATGTGGCGGAAATAATTGTATTTTAGTTCACCTATAAACGAGCTTAATGTAAGTGTGAAGATTTATACTAAAAGAGGGGCAAAATGCCTAAGGATTTAGTGGTGTTGAGCCGGGAATGCAGGCCTATTGGACTTTATTCATTAGCTGTCTGCTTGGGTAATTAATGTTCGTCTTGGGGCGTTGTTTTTATTACAGGAGGGGGGGAGCCACCAAGTTTTCCAGATTAGCATTAAGACTTTGGAGACTAGGGGATTATTAGTGTTGATGAAATGATGATGTAGGTTCTACAATGAGGGGGAGATTTTTTTTTATATTTATGTATGCATATACAAAGGGAAAGTTTTTTATGGAGAAAGTTGTGTAATATTTTTTCATAAGTTCTTCTTTATTTTGCTTTTCAAGTACTTTCAATGTCGTTATTTAGGGGAGATTTGGGCTTTTTTGATCATAATTTTTCTAGAAAGATATTTTGCTAGGTAAGGGTAGTGTTGAGAAACAGAATCATAGACAAATAAGTTTCTTTTAGTACAGTTTGTGCTACAGTAAATCAATAAAATCTTACCTTATTTTTAAAAGTAACATTCTAGTACTTGTGTTTGGTATCTCCTTCTTAAATGTAGCTACAGTCTTCTCATCCTGCAGTCGGATGGCACCACAGCCTAACTCAATCCGTTCCGAAGCGTTCTTAGAGAATTCGTAACCGTGGCGTTTATCCAGGCCCGTGTTGTTACCCTTCGTTCGTTCTAATTTCTTTTGGCTAACCCTTACAGGACCAAATACTCTTCTTTGGATTTTCTTTTCGGATTTTCCAATACGATCGCGCGGTAAATAAGAGAAAGGAGAAGTGGAGACATTCTTAATTCATGTGCACGGGCGTCATTGTAAGGTTCTCGGATATTTACATACACTTTACCTCAGTGCGTCAATACTTTCGGGATTACGTTGGCTACGTTTTCGCTCAGACGTTTCTTCTTCTTCTGCCAGTTTATGCAAAATTTCAAAATCGTTACACTATCCACAGCTGTCAAATATGAATTGACAAATGACAGCTAAACCAAAATGGCGGCGAAACGAAATCGACGTGAAACATAAAAACCCAACCCGCACAGAATGTAAGCGAGGGTGATTTCCAAAATGCATCACTGCGGTATCACTGCAGAATTCAGCAATTTAAATCCTTTAGCTAAATTTTGCAGTGATACCGCAGTGATGCATTTTGGAACTCAGCCCTACTCAATACGGAAACTCTTTACAGGGGCGGCGGAGCTCTTGGGGATGGAAGGAAAAGTGCAGACGCATGCAAGGTATACCTTATCAATTTCTCATTAGGGCGCTATAAGGCAAACCTCATTACAAAAGAAATTGGGCAATCCCAACATCTGCCCTAAGTATTCGGAAAGCTTTTTAAAAAGCTTTAAAGTACTATACTTAAGCTTTAGTTTTACTCATACAAAGCTTTTGTTTTTTTGTTGCATTGTTTCATATTTTAGTCAGGTTAGTGACCGTGAAGGGTGTCATTCAGCCTACTCAATAGACTGATTCTGGTTCGATTACAGAGGTCAAGCAGCATTCGACGTGATTAGTACTTGGTTGGTAGACCATATTGGTAAAACGACACTCGCGTTTAAAAATATAAAATTTTCGACACCGGCGCAAGTATTAACTAATAAATTCACGCCGATAGCCGATTCTGGACCAGTGATGACCAGGGACCACCTGAAACGCCCCGCTCATCAAAGGCATGTTGGCAGTCACCAACTTGTTTAGAGTTGAACATGCATAACCTTATCGCTCTAACAGTCGTCTGACTTTCAAAGAATATAAAATCACCTTGTTGGCATACGCTTCTGCTTAATACACAGTAGCTATCTCTGAACGCTACGCAGAAACTTTAGCCCCCGACAAGACTCATACACCCCTGTACCTGCTTCTATCTCTCTCTGAGACGTCTGTGTACAATGCGAGATTTTTCTGAGGTATCTTAGGAAGAGCGATTTTCACGGACATGAAATCCTATGGCTTTTTCGCCTCTGAAATCTCTTCTACAATACGGAGAACTAGAGAATGTCGCCTCTGAGGACTTTTGCCCAAGTAGTCATTCGTTCTCTATCTCAGGCCAGCGATTATAGCGGCTTTCTCTCATTGAAGCGGTATGAAGTTGATTCATGTATCTAGCCTCGCAATGTTCCTGGTGATGGAAAGGCAGGTCACTCTTCACATCTTGCTTAGTTTAGAAGCTATTTAGTAAGTTTGGTTCGATGTCTACTATCATTTTGAGGCGTAATTTAAAATTTTAAGTAAGAAAGTTGAATGTGTTTCATAATTCCATCTGGAACAGGATAAAATCTGAGCATCTACACAACATACCACACTACAACATATCTTATTGAAGTGAAACTTCCTTGCTCTCGTTCCGGGGATTTTGAAGTGATTCGAGCAAGTACGAGTGAATTCAGAAAACAGAAACGAAAACAAGGACAGTTGTACGAAACGGAAGTTGCCTTCTCACTCATTTACAACTGTCACAATTCAGAATCGGCAACAAAAAGAAGGACTGCCGTATGAAACGGAAGTTGCCTTCTCATTCGTTTACAAAATAACGAGAAAAAAACAAAAATCTTGAAACAAATTAAATATGTCCAACAAAACACAAACACAATGAATGCACAAGTATACATACTAAATTATTTAGTTTCCACTGTATTTCGTTAAACATTTTGGATTTAAACAACCAAGCTGATGAATATCACCGCCAAAAGAGCAGCAAACAACAAAACACAAACAAATTTCACAATTCAATGAATGCACAACTAAACTAACAATTTAGTTTTCACTCTATCTCGTTTAACATTTTGGTTTTTAATAACTTAAACTGATGAATTTCGCGAAGATCACCAAGTAGGTGACAGCGACAGCAATGATAGCAATTAAGTGATGCCATATAAACAAATTCTACCAAACCAGCAGAAAAATATTTACAATTTATTTAAATTCGTACATAGATGGCGCAGGCATCGGTAAAGTAAAAATGAGGAGTCGGTTATTTAAAAAATTAAGATTGTTTATTAAAGATAAAGTTTTTGTAAAAGCAGCGAAATGTTTTTGATTTTATACACTGTACTGCATTACTTTCAAAATATTCATCATACTATGATTTATCAATTGAGTTAAAATATTATGGTTCTTACTTGCTATTCCCTGCTTCATTCATATTTTAGATTATAACACAAGACACGAGCAAATGAAGAAAAAAATACAATAATAAAGATCATATAGACATAAATATGTACGCGAAGTTTCACTTCTGCTTTGTGTTCTTTAATACACAATTTTTTTTTGTATACCTTTAGCCATAATGTAGAAAAATTTGATGCCTTAACTGGACAAATAATACCTTTAATAAAGTCCATAACATTCGACTTTAATTCCCATTTCGAAAGTCCAAGGAGTCTCCACATTTAAAACTTAATCACGTAACTTCATTTACGATCGTTGTGTCTCTACTAAAAATGTACGCGGCAATCTCTCGCAGGACTACAAGAACAATAAAAAGGTTTTCCCTCCCATAAACTAGGATGCATTAAATTTTTCCCTTATTCCTGGCTAATTTTATATATACACCAAGTATAATACCATACCGCACATGCTGCCACATAATTATTGTCATTGCGGTCGTTGCATGGGTAGAGAACCAGAAAAAATAAAAAAAATAAAATAAAACAGGACTTCACTATATATACAGAGCCCTGCACAGAAGGATCCCGACCATTAAAGGAAACTCTGAGGAAAGAATTTTCACATTCATTGCGAAAACTGCATTATTTCCACCACCACTGGTATCACTTCTATTACTCTGAGGATTTTTCTGTATTTTTTTTTTTTTTTGAAGGATGAATCTTCATTCCAACTTTAAAAAGGACATAGGGGCATGCTGCCATTAGGGCATTTCACATACTCGAATAGAAAGTTTTCCATGCAAAAGGAAATGGGGAAAATATAAATTGAAGCATTTCTGTTACTTCCCAGGACATATTTTTTTTTTTTTTTTTTTGAAAGTTTTATTGACGTTGTAGTAAATTTAAAATTCTTTCTCAGAGTTTTAGGTTTGATTGTGTTTGTTTCCGAGTTTTTTTTTCAATGGGGGTGGGATGAAAGTGCACATGAATGTTTCCTTATGAAAATTTGTTATTTGATTTTTGTGTAGTGTAATTTCCATTTTTTAGTGCTTTTTCGCTGGAAAAAAATTGTGCATTTAAGAAATTCATTAATCAATACAGAATTTCAACTTGCAGAGGAGTTGTTTGAGGGTTCATTTGTTTAAGAATGATGATGATGAAGTTTTAGAGAGAGTTTGAAAGTGTAAACATATGTTACGGAAATGTTTTCGTTTATGAAATAAAAAAGGAATGTCAATAACAGGACTTTTGTAATTTTAATTTTTGCCAATGTGCAGCATAGAACCATCTTTTTCTACGCCTCTGTTAGAATACAGGCATTCTGATATTACTTTTAGTTACGGAATTAGCAGCATTCCACACCCGTTTGGAATATTCATTCCATCACTTGTTATGGAATGACTACTATTGGCGACATCTGTTCGTCGTAATCCAAGAATATGATTTATTAATTAAAGAAAAAAAAAAGATTTATTAATTAAAGAAAGAAAAGGATTGTTTCAATAATAAACAATTAATGAGAAATTTTTTGCTTTAAATAAACTACTCAATTCTTAAATTGCAGAAAATAATAGCATTTTTTTAATAAATTTTGCGGCGGCCATCTATTAACAAATTATTAAATTACAAAATTGTTATAAATGAACACTCCCTACTTATATGTTATTTAGCGTTAAAATATCTTGCTGTGCCTTATACATTATATTTTTGACATTAGCTTTTAAAAGGTACGTTTTTCTTTACAAAATATTAATAAAAACTAATTAGAGGCGTAGAAAAAGTATAGTCTGCAACACGTTTTGAATGGCATAAGGCCGTATCAGAACCTCTGCAGCGCTGCAATCACAAGTGTTTCTATTGGCTGAGGCTGGTAAAATGACAAGCAAAACAGCACCAGACCAGCGCAAAGTCTAGATATAACAAGTCTTTCATCTTCATACAAAATTTTCCCCCCGTTAGTTGTGTGCGTGCATATATGAACATCATGCGGAGCACAACTCGACGCATACATCGTGAACTCGGCGAGACAAAGCCAGATTCTCCCTCTTTGATAAAGTATGCAGAACAGAAAAGGAAGGTAAATTGAATCAGCTTTTTTTTCATAAATAGTAAATATGCACCAATACATCAAGTTCATCCCCATATAAATTCATAAAATCTTCCGCTGGCTAGTTGTGTGCGAGCGTGTATAAAAATGCTGCATTCTCTTTCTGGTACCCTGACATCGTCATTTGAAGAATGTGTGCATATAGCTGTTCGCCTTTCACTTACTAACCATATGAAGATGAAAGACTTGTTAATATCTAGACTTTGGACCAGCGTGCTGCATTTTCATCTTAAATCCTAATTTTGACACTTCGTAATGCGGCAAGTGATTTTAAACAAGGAGATGCGGGATTTTTTTTTTGAATTATTTAAAAGGACATGGAGGAATAATTGATAGAACTAGTGCGATTTTTAAATTTTTAATTTGAGGTTTAGCTGCCAAATAGAAAGTGCGCTGCACAGCGGAAACAACTAGGATCTGATACCGACGGCAGCATGTTGCTCTGGTGCTGCTTCTGCACGCTGCATATTTTTAGGTTCTGATACGGCCTATATTCCGCACTCGTGGACCGCGACAAACTTCCACTTGTGTGGAATATGCATCATTCCAAACGTGTTACAGAATATACTATTCTTTCACCACTGATGATGACCAAACCTAGAAACTCACCAAAAGTAAATAGCGCTACTTAAATTAGACTAGATAGTAATCGTATCTGAAACCACCATTCACGAATTCTTACTCTAAAGTTTAGTTTAGACCTTGAAAATATTTTCATGGACAACCCTGACGAGTTCCAGAAGTAATATGGATTATTCCCGTCACTTGAAAGATCTTGAAAGATAGGGAAAGATTGTACAGAGAGTAAATTGCATGCCATAGCTGGTACTAATCGAACTCTAGCATCATCATGACAAAATTTCATAATTTTTCAGCTATAATCCATAATTACGTCTTAACATAAGGAAAAATTGATACGCTTTTGTTAAATCTTTTTTTTTTTGAATTTAAAGTGACACCTCTTGTTGAAAGACCATTCTTTAAAAATTTTGCAATTGCGTCTAATTCAAGAACTGTGGGGACTAAAAGGACTGTATATTGTCTTTAAGTATTAGTACCAAAATAAGCCCTGCCATGAATATAGATAAATTATATACTTAGATGCAAAGGCATTTATTAAAAAAATCGGAAGTTTTTTAAATTCCATTCTCCAAATAGGATCAAAGATAGACTTACATTATAAATACTTCTAGGCAGAGAAGAAAACGTTGTCTTTTGTAATTTGATTATAGAAAAGAGTGTCTACGGGTGTTATATAATGTATATAGTAAAGAAAAACTCCAATTAACTCTATTAAATCCAGATTAACTTTTTGAATTTGCTTCTTCATCACTAAAACAAAAAACAACTCCTTTTTCATACAAGTATTTTCCTGTTCCAATCAATTATCTTAATTCCTCTTAATTTTTATAGCATCAAATTTACACCAAGTTACCCCTTTTCATTGTCTTAAATAAACTTCAATATTTTCGCCCTCTCAGTAATTTATGTTAAGCAAGTCTCAATCTAATTAGTTCAGGTAAGTAACGCGACAGTAAAGTCTTTCCGTGAAGAGATGATGCGGACTTATACTAACAAACAAGGGAAAAGGAAAAGGAGTGGGGATGGTTTGGAAAGGATATGCACTGGGAGGAGACTTGTTGCAAATTAATTACAGCGACTTCATGGTCTTAGCTTTCATTAAGCGCATTTCTCCACTTAGTCACGGAGAAAGTCTCTCTTTCATTTTCCACGTAATTAAACCCTTCTATAATCCCAGTAGTCCTTCCCTTAACATTTACCAAGTAAAATGCTTTATAGATACCTAATCTTATAGAAAGGACTCTCTGCATAATAATTAGTGTGCGTACAGTGTGGAGTGTGGAGAATGGTAATTACAAAAACAAAAACAAAAATTGACACCACTCTTGACAAGGTATACTCCAAAAATAGAGGGTCTTTCCAATCCCACTCGACCTATCTAAAAAAAAAAAGAAAAATTTAAATTAAACGTGTGCAGCCTTGTATTTTAATAAAATATCACAAGCCGTGGTCCGGGAAAAAACTCCATGGCTATTGAAAGGACCTTTTCAGTGGCTGCGGCTCATCATGGCGGCTTTGGCTTCTGTTTTATTCCCTGAAAAGGGCTTCAATTTAATTAAGCGAAATTCAGATTCCCAGCTTCCTACCGCTTAAAGGCCACTTTATTTTCCATACGAAAGCGGTGCCCTCGATGTTCAACAACTTCCCTCTATAGAAAATTCCTCCTGGCCAGGACCAACAAGGATCATGTTGCCACAGACCTCAAATTATGTATCTTTCGCCTCCTTTTTCTGTCTTTCTCTCGCTCTCGTATATAGTACATTTTCGTGGCGAATAGAGGTCATTTGTGCTATTTTCTGTTTCGTGCCCTTTGGCTGTGTAATCGGAGTATTTTTTTTCCTTTTTGCTCAATAACAAAAGGACAACGGAGCGAGGACACTTCACACAATTTCACACAGACAAAATTCTCATTTCAGGGAATATCCTAGGAATTATTTGGCAATTTTCAAAGATAAATTTTTCGAGCGCACTCTTTGGACACTCTGCCATCATCACAGCTAACGCACTTCGTCCTGTGGCGAGAAAATAGAATTTTATATCCTTGACAGTCTCTAAAAGGGGGTGGTGTTGTTTTTTTGTAGTGCTATATTTTTTTCGATCCTTGTTGTTATTTCCCATTCAGACGACACGAAATATCCGACTTGATCTGTCCTCTCAATTGATTCTATCTCTCGTTCGTTTTTTGTTGTTGTTGCAAAGTAGATTAAAGTACAAATGAAAATACCAAGGACCAAGGATGACGAATAAAGGACCTTTTCGATCTTTGGCACATCTAAACGGATTAAGTGCCATGTAATGTCTCATGCTAACAGAGAGTGCTTTCATAAATTTTAATATCGTTTCTTCACATCTTTCAGATTTCGCTCAATCGTTTCCTTTAAATATTTTATGAAATTTCCTGTAAGGCACTGATCCTGTATAAAAGGAGTTGCAAAATACCCGATTTATTTTTTCTTTTTTCGCTTGTGTTTTGTTGTTTCTCTTAAGATATCTTGTGTGTGAGTTAATATGGTTGAACAGGACGGAAATCATGGAGGACACCAACGAAGTCTCCTTTTTTATATACTATAATATGAAAGTGTGACGTGGAATTTTATTTTAGATGAAGGCTAATATTGGATGGATATTGGATGATTGTAAATTTTTAATGGGATATTGAGAAGCATATGTCAAGTCAGGTTCTTGTTTGATATATTTCTGAGAAGTTCAAGTGGAGGATAATATAAAATATTCACGAGACAATTTTGTTGTTTATTATCCTTTTCGTTTTTTTTCGCTTCTGTCAATAAATAAATATCTACTTTCGTCAACAAATAATGAATTTTTTATTTGAGGTTGAATTAGTTTAAATAAAGTCTTTCAAAACATTTTCTACCAATCCTTAAATGATATCCTTAATTTGGGAGGTGAGGGGAGAGAGTAGGTATATGTAAAAAAAATTACGCATTGATTCTCAAAGAATCGAGTACTTTTGAACGAGTAAAAAGTACTTATTGAGTAATTATCTTTCCATTCTACTCATGAGTACTTACTCGAGTACTTTCCAAGAATATGGAACGTATACGTGACGATGTTGCACTGGCACCACAGCCACATCCTCTTTAATCACTGGCTTGTCATTATACTCTCATCAATGTACCTTTTCACCTAGAATTAAAAAATGGCGAATTTGAAGTGGATCTCTAAGTCAACGTAGCAAAGATGATGCTGTGGAGTGCAGAGGAGGGTACTTATCTTTGTGAAGATAGGTTAAGAGGTTCTGCTGACGACTTGCCATACACTGGCTAAACACCACAAAAATATACCAGCATTTCACGGAAACATGCAAGCCTCACTTTCACGGCAAGGTATATAAAATTAGACTAAAGCTTCTTCCTACTGCCGAAGGTTCTATTTAGCGTGGAACTTCGAACAGCAAGCTCTTGTCTGAAAGATAATAGAGAGAAAAAAGAAAGAATTTCCAACGTCAGCACGCGGTGTTACTCCATCCGCTCCCATTTCAAACGAACGCTACAGAACGACGATCTTGGCGGTTGCAAGACAGGGCACAGGAAATTGCTGAAAATGGTGAACACAAGAAAAAATGTATGTTATCTGGGTTCGAGAAAAGGCAAAATGAATATTCTACTACTTGGATTCGAACTGCGGACCTCTGCGTATGGGAGTCGAACAACTTAACCCCTAGGCAACCGATTTCCTGATTGTAGTTGACCCGAAAAAGGGGCGACAATCATTTCATCTCCGATGAGACTTAGACCAAATATGCACCTCCTCACATAATTGAAGTTTGTTTTAGGTCTTTACCTAATTGAACATACTAGTATCGCCCATTGGTCGAAATTCGACCCTCTCTCCCTACTGTTCTCTCAACCCGTCCCGTAACACCGTCGCTTACAGTGATATATTTTGACAATCATTTTCATTTTGTTTTGTTATTTTTTTTAATTAAAATTTGACGAGACGGTCTCCACAGAAAGAGAAACCTTTTCAACATAATCAGAATGACGCTGACATATGTATATCGCACTACGGCAAGAAAAGTGGCACAACTCAAAAATTGGCTGTTTTGAATTATTGCCGCCAGGTAACTGTTGGCATTAAATTTTGTTTTCAGCTCTCCTGATGTGTCACTTTTCTTGCCATATTCCGATGTATAGTATATACATTTATTTCTAATCTAATTTGTTGAAAAAAACAAACAAAATTTTGAAATTCCAATGTGATATGTTTAAAGCGACGACGTGAAAAGGAGGTACCGCAAACTTTCGCTAAGCAATCTAGGCTCATAAAATTTAGTCGATTCACAAACATTAATAATAAATTTTTATATTCGCCTGTTTATATGCTAACCGTAATTTCTACCTTATATTGTTGTTATCATTTTATCATTTTATATTGGGAAATACAACATTCACTTCTGAGTGACAGAAATGAGATAAATAAATAATTCCTGTTTTGTGCACACCATTACGACTCCGACTTCCATATAAAACCAGTTTGAGCAAAATCGTTTTAGTAGAAGTCGGTTGAAGTGCTGTACAAAAAAAGTGCTTGCGTATTAATATACTAGCATAAAACCCGCGTGCGTTGCAACGCCTTTAAATAAAAAAAGTTTGTGTGTGCACTGTCCGCGGTAGGAAAAAAGTATAATGAAAACAACAAAAAATTGGAAAAAATGATTTTGGATATACCATATAAAAATTTAGAGTTACCCATAAAAAATATTGTAATATTTCTTCTCGAGCGTTCTCGGAATCGTCAGGGATTAATATAATTTAAGAAATTTTCTACATTTCAGAATGTGGCAAACTTCACGACAATAGAGGAAATGACCAGGATACACTATGGTCAATGTTCTTCCATTTGGGGCTAGGATGTGAAGATTTTTCGATACCCCAACTCCTCAACAAATTACATACAGCTGACCAGGAAATGATACTTTTTGGCAAAATTTGTCTCCTATATTGGCCCCGAAATTTAAAATTTATAAGTTTTGATCATAAATTCTTTATTTGCTACCTTAAAAACACCCAGATATCGAATTTTATTGGAATCGGAAAACAATTGGCAAACTCAACGGCCATATTGGTGCGGCCATTTTGAATTTATAAGTTTTGATCACAAATTCGTTATTTGCAACCTTAAAAACCCCTAGATATCCACTTTCATTGCAATTGGAATACAATTGAAAAAAATTGTCCGCCATATTGTCGCGGCCATTTTGAATTTATAAGTTCTAATCATAAATTCATAATTTGCTACCTTAAAAACCCCTAGATATCGATTTTCATTGGAATCGGGATACAATTGGAAAAATGCGGCCATATTGGTGCGGCCATTTTGAATTTATAAGTTTTGATCATAAATTCGTCATTTGCAACCTTAAAAACCCCTAGATATCCAAATTCATTGCAATCAGAATAAAATTGAAAAAATTCGTCCGCCATATTGGCGCGGCCATTTTGAATTTAAAGTTCTGATCATAAATTCGTTATTGGCTACCTTAAAAAATCCCAGTTAATGATTTTCATTGGAATCGGACCACAATTGGCAAATTCGTCGGCCATATTGGCGCGGTCATTTTGAATTTATAAGTTCTGATCAAGCATTCGTTATTTACTACCTTAAAAACTCCCAGATACCGATTTTCATGGAAATCGGAACACAATTGGCAAATTTGGGTGGCCATTTTGAGTTTCGATCATTTTGTGGCGGCCATTTTGAATTTTGAAAATCGGGCTTCGAGGTGCATCATGGGAGACCCCCACGGATCTTCGTGCAAAATTTCGATCACTGGTGCGCCCGCTATAGCGCACACATCGCACATACACGCGTACAGAAACTTTCTTTTATTAATATAGATGTAGGTATAGATGACACCTGACAAGAAAAACTTTCAATAGCGCTTCGTTGAACTTAATTGATAATAAATAAAACAAACTAGGAAAATATTTAAAGATTTAAATTCATTTCATAGCTTTTAATTTTCATAAATATTTTACCTGACAAAAAAAATGTTCAATGTTGGCGCTCTGTGTTTCATTTCATCCATAATACACGCTAGAATTAATTGAATTAACAAAAGCCATACTTTTGAATTTTATTTCATATAAAAAAATTTCATTGAATATACATAATACATAATATACGAATGTCAAGTGGAATTTGCAATGCTTAATTCGATTGGATCAATATTTAATTACCATTTCCATAATAAAAAGAATTGCTTTAAATTCTACAAAAGCGTTGAATAAATTTCACTAAAATTGATCCTAGTTGAATTGAAACATAATTTCAATTGATTGGTTTAAAATCACCATAATAATTGCAAATACTAGTCCTGCATTCAATTTCAATTAATTTCCTCCCATAGCCTAACAATTGCTCGATAGTAATTCTGTTCAATCAGGAATTTACCCATCGAACATCATTGGAAATACACTTGAAACTTGACACCAGAAATATATTCACGTGTTGCTTTAAGTTTGAATCCTTTAAACAGGATTTTAAGGAAAATTTGATTCGAGGTAACAAATACACCGACATGTGTGTGAAAAAAATATACGAAATCCATTTTTTTGCCGCTCCTAAACATTCAACTTTCGCTTATTGTTGTTACATGCGCTGGGATTCGCCCCCAATAACCCTTGACGGTGGGTAGAGACTCGCTTTGCTTTTGTTGATCCTCTCATGGGGCTTCCATAGGCAACTTTCGCATGCATAGAAATATCCGATTTGAAAATATATTTCCCGGGATAAAATCCATTTTCAAATAGCAGTTGTGAATCCCCTGTGGGATTTCGGATCCTGCAGATAGGATCTTCCACCGCCATTATAGTTATTACATAGTCCTGTGGGAATTAGCGTGATTCCATTAAAAAAAATACATATCCGCAGCTACTACACGAGGATTTCTTTTTGGGCGATCGAGGTTTAATTAAAAATTGAAATTGTTTTCCAATCGGTGAATTGGGTGGTGTAGGTTGACACATTACTAACTATACATGAAAATCATTTGTTGTTTTTTTCGTCTCGATTGTTTTTATTTATGACAGCCTTCACGTTGCTGACGTATGTGCGGGGTATGGGTGGCCATCTCCACATTGTCATTTCATACGGGTGTAGGACATCTCCACCATAATAAATGGCCGTCGTCATATCAATGGAATGTGTTTTCTACAAAAATGAGCACGAAATACATTATTCATCCCTTATCCATAATTCCAGGATGAGATGTTGTTATCCTTTATCTGTGTGCGTGGTTTCTGTTTTTTTATTATTATTACTACACTCTTTTGTTTTTCTTTCTATACATAAAATCAAGTTCGTTAGGATTTTAGTTTTTTCGCGTCTGTCATATTTTCGTAATGTGCGGATTTGTCTAAAATCTTTTAAGCCCTCTAACGATATCCTCACATCTCTATCTCTCGTTTGGCCTTACTTATCCTATAGTATGAAAGCTTGTGCCCTTTATGAATTTTCCATATAGTCTCTATCCTAGCTGATATTTTCATCATGTCTCCTCGTTTGGGGACGTATATTCCTTCATGAATGAGGAAAGGATATAGAGTGAAGCTTCACCAGCTAGAAAATTACCATCGCAGGATCGATAGCAGTATTATTATGCTAGGTGAGTGCAGCTCAATAAAGAGTGAAGGCAGATGCGAATTGGATAGGATAGGATTTGCTTAAAGTGTATGTGTTGTGCTCATAGAACTGGGAAAGTAAAGTAAATTATTATCCTAATTATCCTTGAGGAAGGAAATTGTAATGTTATCTTATTGCTGCAAGGTAGAACGGAAATGCATGTTTGATGGTAGAAGCTGATCGAAAAGAGAATTTTTGATGGTGCATTAAAAGAGGATTTTGTAAGTGAGGAGTTGGTTTTACGTTAATGCATTATTTTTTTTGTGTGAATTCTCTCAGTGTTAAATTGAAAATGGAACACCAGTTGTTCTAAGGATGAAGGTACTTCAACAGGAGCATGAAATTTGAAGACTAGAAATCTTACTGTATAGTCCGGGGAAATTAGCATTTTAAGGAGACATAATTCCAAAATGGCTGAAAATTGGTTCACAGCTTCCTTGAGACTTTTTAAGAAAACAATTTTGGAATCACAAAAAACAACATGGCCGCCGGACATATCATTTTTTTTGCAAAAAAATCACTCAAAAACTGGTTTTTTCGAAAAAAAATTTGATCAGTCAATACGAAACGTTATTGCCTACAAAAAAGCCCTCTTGACATTTTTTCGAAAACGTAACTCTTTCGAAATTATTCAAGGTCTAAGTTTCCAAAAATCACTTTTCGGCCAAAAAATGAGGAAATGTCAAGGTTTTCGAAAAAATGTTTCGTATTGACTGATAAAAATTTTTTTTCGAAAAAAACAGTTTTTGAGTCATTTTTGTGCCAAAAAGTGATATGTTCGGCGGCCATGTTTTTTTTATGAGGTTAAGGTTTAAATTGAGAGCTTTTTGAGTTCCTCGACAGACTAACTGGAAGGCTAATCGCACAGCCCTCAGGTTAAGAGTCAGCCGCATAGGTAATAACCCTATCACTAAGGCCGATCTCGGCCTTGTCTCTGCCAATCCGCAGGGAGCGATCGTGACAACTCTTTGAAAGGAGCAGTCCTGCGAAACCACGAAGCAGCAACGAAGTTTTGCGTGGTGGAACAGTGATCTCTGCAGAAAAAGGAAAGTAGTTAAGAAACTATTCAACAGGGCTAAGGTCTCGATTAACCCAGAAAACCCTACTAGACAGCCCTTACAGATTTTAACAAAGGGTTGAGAAGATCTAAACGAAGGTCATGGAAATCATTCTACGAAGAAATAGGCAAGCTTCCAGCCTCCATCAGATTACACAAAGCCTCCTCCAAGGATCACTCAAATGGCATTGTCTCCCTCAAGTCTCTTGAGGAGTCCTTTGCAGAGGATACCAGGGATATCATGGGGCTATTAATAAGCACTCATTTTCCGGACTCTCTAGTAACTGACCAGTGGATTGGCCTTAGAACCTAACATTGGATCGAAGGTAGTTTGCTTTCAACGGTCTTACAGTAGGAACAAAGGCCTGGGAAATAGGATTTTTACTGCGGGTAAGATCGAAGAGAGTCAGATCTCCCCGGATATCCATCAGAGGGGCTTGGAAGAGATCCTACTCTGCTCAGAGGAAACACCAGTTTTGGGTATAGGGGCAGTAGGGCTGGGCGTATATGGCTCAAGGTGCAAAATATCCATGGCCTTTGGAACTGCCCTCGTCCCTGTTTTTCAAGCTTCGGGGGCCTCGGTAGTCTAGGGAGTAAGGCGCCTGGCTACTCTCCCAGAGGTCCCGGGTTCGAATCCCGGCAGAGCCCCACGGTCCTTCGCCTTTCCCACCGTCTTCCTTCTTCTCTCTTTACATTCCTCATTCCCCCTGTCATAGCCTTCCGCTAGCACTGCCTCGCTCCACCAAGCGCATGTCATCGGTTGGTTGATGGGATTCAACTCGTTTCAGGAGGCATAACACTCCAGCGAGTTGTTTCTCATTGCCTCGAGGCCAGAGTCGCGATAGAAATGGTTGGGGTTAGGTGGTTGTGGCAGTTCCTTCCTACTTCTCTCTTCCCTTCACTATCTATCGACTAGAGCTTGCTGTTTGACATTGCACTCTATACGAAGAAAATAGATTGTCGACAGTATAAAGGCCTTTCCCTGAGCTCTAGTCTTCCACATAAAAAAAAAAAAAAAGCTGGGGCACTTGCCATCCAAGCAGGTCCGCCGCCTCAATGGGGGCCAGTGGGACGAATTGCCTCAGGCTCTAGGTCAGAGGTGGCCTCGAAAATATATTGAAACATAAAAAGTTCTCACTGTAAACTCAAGTATTTACTTTCTAAACACTTAAAGCGTTTAAACCGTTGTAGACGAATTTTAAACACTTGACGGCGTTTAATGAGTAAACACTTAAGTGTTTAATTAGTAAACGTTTGTAGCGTGTTTTTGGTTATGAATATTAAAATATAATACTATCTATCATTGCAAAAAGTGAAAAAAAAATTAAAAAAAAAACAGAAAAAAAATTCAACACGAGTGCCGCCGTTTTTCCAAGCGGTCCCCCGACTAAGTACAAACCACTTTCAATATTGCTTGACTTCTGTGATAGAACGAGATGCGCTTTACTGAATATGCTAAATGGTACCATTGGCGGACGTTAGCATAATTGCGTGAAATATGATTTCTCGACTTTTCACTGGAAATCTCAGCTTTTGAAAGTGTTTTATTTCAAAATGCTTAAAACGTTTTATTTTGACGTCACCCATTTGATTAACATTTAAGTGTTTTAAAAGTGGCGACAATGGCGATTTGCAATGATACTGATAATTTTAAATTCGTAATATTTAAGCAGCTTTATGGTTTTATTTTCAAATTAAAAAAATACCTGTCAACAAAGGCGTAAAAATTTTAGGATAAACTAAACTAAATAAACGAAAATCGATCACCAAGTATTCCATTTTTAGAGAGACACTTCCCAACCCCTAAACACTTTACCGTTTAAAAATAAAACGCTAGAGCGTTTAGTTCCTCATAAGTGTTTTATCATAACTAAGTGTTTACCTTCTCAAGTGATTAATTGACAAATAAGTGTTTTACTTTTAAACACTTGTGTTTAGGTAAGAATTTTTTGGTAAACACCTTAAGCGTTTACTTTTTTTGAGTTCGATGATCCTAATGAACGATTTGAACTAAAAGATCACGATCGTGACGACAAAATCTGGCACGTCCCTGATTTACTGTCATCACCTAAGCTGTGAATTAGTTTAGAAGGGATTAAGAGAAGTTCGTTGATAAAGATTAGCAAAAGGGCAGGTGTTCTCGAATAGTGCCCTGTAGAACACATCAGAAGAGATTGTATGAGGTTCAGATTAGTTACTTAGAAAACGTCCAGCTCTTTAGAATTAAGTCCGTATCAATAGCCAAACGAAAAATTTTACTACGATCCATAGTTATCACACCGCAAACTTCATTTAGCATTGCGGATTTCTATCGGATTTTTGCAACACGTAAAAATCGTTGATCTTGCTAATGATCGTTGATTGCAAATAGTCATAACTGATCATAAATGCAAACTTTATTCCCGAAACTCCTGTTATTAAAATGCAGATCACGCTATCGATGAAACGAAATTTTCGTTTTTTTCCTAAAATCCTGGAACTGAGGCAATTTTCACTAATATTACCTCATTTATCCCGCAGTGTTGCCAAACTGTACATTATTAATGGAATTTTCCTCATAATTTTTAAAACTCTGGCTATAATAAAATCGAAATTCTCCATAATTTTTTAGGATAAATTTCGATATTTTAAAGTCGCCCTAGTGTCAGTATTTAAAGTTCACACCCACGCCACCTGTTATTGGGAATTTCCACTTCGCCCTTCACCTATAAATCACCTAATTACAAAAACGGAATTTCCTTAAAATTAATTTCTAGTTTTCATAATAATTTGCAAATCTTTTACCCATTAGCACACCATCATCAGGTAACAATCACAACAGGTGTTGCTGGCAGTTCATTCCCTTCACAAGAGGCCGCGCCGCTGCCGACAGGTGTGGGTGGGGCAGAAACAATTTTTTTCCGTTGAACGCTGGTAAATATTTAAGGTCGGCAGCGCTGCTCAGGTAGCAACTTAAACGCCATCCAATTTGAAAATTTCTCAGTAATGAAAATAAATTCGCAGTCATAAATTCTCTCTTCATAAGGGTGGTTTCCACGAATTTCTCACCCCTCAAATGGCCTTTTCTTGACTTTTTCGATTTATGCACTCGTAGGGACAGAGAAGAGTGCTGGACGACAAAGGGAGGGGCGAAAAAGTATGCGTTATAGGTAAAGTTAAACATATAAAAACCTTGGGTGCCCTGAGGGACTAAATCACATCTCAGTTAACTTTCACCAAGTAAAGTGACTTTAGTTTGAATAAAGCAAAAAAAAATTGTTTTTTTTAAATACAAACAGAAAAAAAGAAATGGAAGGCAGCAGGAAATCCAGTGCAAAATGCCCTCGTCCTGTTAAAAGGACGAAAAAGTTTATAAACTCTTTGCAAGGACTTTTTAAAAAGCGAGAAACTTTGCCAGGACCAACAATGAAGCGCTTAAACATATCGTCGGAAGTTAGAAGGAAGTTGGCCAGAAAATTTGGTTACAATTCGACTCCCACGAGCTTTGAGGAATTGGAGGCGTTCATAAACAAAAATTTTGAATTTTTGGACAGGAGCTAAAGGAGCCACCAAAGGGACGACTATGGACCAACAAAAAAAACACAGAACAAAGAGGATGAAAAATTGTTTTATTTCTTTTTTTCCACGGCATAATGCTGAAGAAGGACAATTTTTAAACTGATTTATTATTTTTTATTTAGACAATTTTTTTTCTGTGAGAATAATAACTTTTTGAGTTGAATAAAATTTTGTAATTAGATAAAAAATTTACTTTTTTTTGTGTTGCCCTGTTGACTTTTAAAATACTTTTCTCTAGTGAATTGGAAGAGTTTGATGGGTTTACTTGGGATTTTCGATGATATCTAAGTGAAATATTTACGTTTTTTTTCGTTGGTGGCAATATTTCATGATAATGTCTTCTTATTCCATTGTTATACACCTTCTGGACTTTGGATGAACCCAAGGTAATTTAAGTTTTCGTTTCCATAATTACTTTTCTGCCATCTAAATATAGAACATATTCCATAATTTAAAGAACATATTTTATTTTCTCAGGAGATTTGTGTCTTATTTTAAATTCGCATGAATTTTTACTAAGAAAGTTGATCATAAGAAAATTTTTTGGGACAACGTTTTTAAATCTAATATTTTTTCTACAGTAGCTGGAATAGTAAAATTAAATCACTAGAAAACTATATTTTTATACCTAACAATTAAAAACAGAAAACCCTCATTAACTTGTTGGTAGACAATCTGGTAACTAGAATATTGTGACAGCTTCATTCAAGTTGACACATTTCACAATCCAATCGAAATCTGCTAAATGGCGTTGCATATAAATTAAAGATTAATTAAAATTGTAATGTTTCAGATTTTTCATTCTGGAAAGTATTTTAAAAGTGGAGATGGTTCAGTTTTAAACGAGTAATACTTGTTAATAGTGTCCCAAAATTATTGTAATTAAAATCTGCAATAGATATTAGCAACGATAATTTTTTTAATATTTTTGATTTAACTTATCTGAAGTAACAATAAAATAATTCATGGTTTTTACAATTTATTGACCAGTTAATTACATTTTTTCAGTATTTTTTATAGCAATCTACCAATAAACCATGTAGACGTGAAGAATAGTCAAAGGTTTTGTTTTTTTATAGTTAATTGATTTTATAAACCACCCAATGACTCCAAATAAGAGAATATTTACAGGCTAAAACTAGTTTACCCTTTTTTTTAAAAAGTTTGGACCATTGCTAAATGTTTATGACATCACTTTTTGAAGTATTTGGGACAATTAAATAAAGGACCAAGTACTTGGAGAAATACCTCCTTTATTCCCTATGTCATCCATCATGTCATTGTTCACGTTATGCAGCAGCAGGAACATATCAAGACATAAGTTGGTTAGGCCACTTGAATTGGTTAGGCGCCATCTATGGAGGATCTCGAGGAGGACATATCTGCCCACCATATTCTCTCTCTCTCACTATCCCCAATAGTGAGGAGCAATGTTTCCGTGTTCGGCTCGACCTTGTTTGATCACACAAAGTGTTAATGACAAATTTTTAGGCAGACCGCATCTATCTTAAGCTTAACCATCCTTTCATCTCCATCTCTAAGCAACCTAAACGTGATATTAACCGAGGATCAGCGATGGTATCATCACATATTCCAAATTGCCAAACAAGTATCTCAATGCTTGGGACAATTAAAAAATATGCAAGCTCCTCTTTCAGCCAGCAACTCTACTTTCAATCTACAAATCCTACGCGTTGAATAAAACTCGCTTATCTCCAATGGCGTCTCGAGCGGAAGGTTCATCACTTGTCTTATCTTCAGCTATCTTTTAAACTAAGTTAACTGCTGCATATTGTACTATGCTCTGAACGACATAATGGGCTAGTAGCACAAAGAGTGATTCCTAATCTGTTCCACATTTTTCTACATTAAAAACGTCTCAAAAAAAATGGAAGAAGAAAACATTCCAAATTTCCAGCGACGGTCTTCGTTTTCAGTGCCCTATTCAAGTAATAATACCCCAATTGCTGCTTGACTTCTATAGTGGATTAGAAGCCCGTCACTTAGATATGGCCTGTCGAGACGAAAGTAGTGTACAGTATCACTGGAAACTTTTTGAAAACAATGAGGAAAATTGTCAAGACGACTATATCACTCGGCGTGAATCGAACCCATAACCTCTGGAATGGCAGCTAAGGTATAAGTGAAGAGCCAGAGTCAATTAATGAGGATTTTTAAACTACAAACCAAAATGGAACAATCACAACAAAATAAGTCCATTAAATAGTCTCGTTTTGTGACATTTGGGTCAACCCAAACTGTGTTTTCACTATACCAACCCCCCCCCCCCCCCCAATTAAACGTACTACTACCATTCATAAAACTGCAATTTTTATCCTGATTTCTGTTTAATTTCCCTTAATCTAATCCTTTTTTCCTTTCTTAATACTATACAACATATTGTCACATTAAAGCGCCATTCGCACCCCCCCCCCCCACCCCTTAGCATCACTATCATCACATCAGCAACAAAAGGACAACTTTTTCGCCCAAAAACTTGCTCCTTCGCTACTAGTTTCCTTTTCTCTTTCTCTTTCGCTCTCGCTCCACGAGCTGTCACGGAACTGTGTGAGGCTTAATGACTTGATTTTGTGGGAATCACTCGCTTTTCTCTCACAAGCTGTTGACTTCTATGGACCCCTCCCCGCAAAAATTGACCTAAAAAAATTATTTCTTCTCAAGCTATTTTCAGTCCTTAAGGGATGAGGATAATGTTGGCTACCCTACACTCATTCGACCACTGCCAACACTTTCCTCCACGTCAATTAGTGCCAATTGTATTCGGGAAATCGGGGAAAGAGGATTCCATTTTTGTGTGTGGGGCGGGGGGGTGTCCTTGAAACACGTCGCTGTATGTAATGACAGTGCTGCCAACCTCGCTAAGGGTGGATTGGTCGACGGATGGCTGAATGACTGGATTGGGACACAGGCGGCGGTGCGAAAAGTTATTTTTCGTTAAAAGGTAGTTAAAGCTTTCTCTCCTCTGGAAAAGGATAATTAAATTAAAACTTATCCGATACAATATCCTTTTGGGGCTTGTTCTGTGGGTTTAAGGTTAAGAGTTGCACATGTAAAAAGTTTCCGTGGTACCTTAAGGGTTTTTTTCTGGCTGTTTTTTTTTCTTTTTGTGGTATGAAGGGATGAAATTTTAGATTTGTTTCTTACTGGATTATTGTTGGCTTAATTAATTAAAATTGTTTGGGATTTATTGCGATTTTTGTTTATATTAGACTCGACACTATTTAATGGATCAATGTCAACTGTTTAAAAATTAAAGCCAATCAACATTTTCAAATGGAATACTAAGCTTAAGGATCGACCTTTTTACAGGACAGTCTGTCATGTCGATCACGTCATGGTACAATGGCAGTTAGTAAGCTTAGTCCGAGAGAGGAAAGGGATAGATGAATTAGATGGGGTCTGGTGGGTACTGTAAACCGTGACGATAAGCTTTGCTTTTGAACTCTTGGATGTAGTACGAGTTCAGAAACACAGACTGCGGAAGTATGTTCCACAGTCGAGTTATTCTATTCATATACGAATTTCTAGACTGCAGTGTGCGTGGAAAGGGCCGACTGTAGGCTGTGGGAGCGAGCCGGTTGGGTTAACGTTATGTTCAGGGAATAATTTTTCCATGGAAGCAAGAGCTTTCTTATTTCAGAAGACAAATCGATGTAATAATAGCGATACAAGTTGGCCAGAGTGCCTATAGTCTAATACCATGTTCGCACTGAGCCGAAATTACGTGATTTTGGCTATTTTCGTGATTTCGCCCAAAATCACGTTCAAAATCGTGTGATTTCCCATATATTCTGGTGATTTCAAAATCATCTTATATCTCGTAATTTTGGCAAAATTACGAACAACAGCATGTCAAAGCCAATGCTCAAACCCGAAAATCGAATTCAGCCCAATTCAGCACGTCACTTTTGATGCTGAAATTGGCAGTTGGACGTTTTAATAATTGATTTGACTTTGAATTTAAACTTCACATTCTTCAAAATGTAAAAACCCAAGAAATATAAAAGAAAGAAGCCATGGGCTTTGCTAGAAGAGGCGCTAGTTCAAATTTGGGCTGAAAATATTGAAGACTTGCGTGGTGTCAGAAAAAAACACCGAAACGAAATCATTTCAATTCAGTGCGAACGGTTCTACATAATTTCGAAATCACTTTCCAAAATCACGTAATTTCGACTCAGTGCGAACATGGTATAACGGTGGCTTAAGGAGTCAATGTAAGAGGCATGTTTAAGATTGCGACAACAACGCGTTTTTAGGTTGTCCTGCCAGATAAACAAGGGGAGATCATAATGTAAGATTTAAAACATAGCCGTAGCCAAAATACAAAGTTTAATAGGAAGTACCTTCCAGTTCCGTAAAGACCTGCTAGAATGAAACTCTTTTGCCCCCTTTTGAAATAGGAATTAAGATAGCCACAGAAAACCGAAGGGTCACAAGTCCAGTAAAAATAAGCAGGATAAAGGAGGACACCACTTTCAGACGGATGGACATTCTTGACCTAACAAAATGCCCGGTTTATCCGCATACCCGTACGCCGAACAAACATTCAAACGCTCTTTAGGCCAGTCAAATTATCGAAAAAAACCTCGTTTTTTTTGCCAACCGAGCCATCCGAAAAGTAAAATATGTGTAAAATATGAAAAATTCCGTAGAATTCGATGAACTACTTTTGGCACTCATAGGCCTTTGGGAAAGTTTCCAAAATGGCGTCAAAAGAGGGCCAAAAACAGATTTTCGCGTTTTAAAAAAAACTACACATTTTACAAGAAAAAGGTTTAAATAAAGTTTGTGGATCTTTTTCATACTAATAAAATGACGCCAGTTTGATGTCAATACATAAACAAACTAGTTGGGATGTGGCTTTTGACCCTTTCGGTCCACAAGATTAACTTCCCAGTATTCGTTCAAACAAAAAAACGTTTCGACCGATTTTTATGAAAATCTTTTCAGATCATATGTCCTTTAACATGCTTCGAACGGCACCTTAACGAAGTCGAAATCTTTTTTGGTTCTCGCGAAATCGTGCCGGTATAAAAATCACTTGAGTCGTTCAAACAAAAAAAACGGTTCGACCGATTTTTATGAAAATCTTTTCAGATCATATGTCCTTTAACATGCTTCGAACGGCACCTTAACGAAGTCGAAATCTTTTTTGGTTCTCGCGAAATCGTGCCGGTACAGAAATCACTTGAGTCGTTCAAACAAAAAAACGGTTCGACCGATTTTTATGAAAATCTTTTCACTTCATATGTCCTTTAATACGCTTCGAAAGGCACCTTAACGAAGTCGATATCTTTTTTGGTTCGCGCGAAATCGTGCCGGTACAAAAATCACTTGAGTCGTTCAAAAAAAAAAATGGCTCGACCAATTTTTAAGAAAATCTTTTCAATTCATATGTCCTTTAATACGCTTCGAACGGCACCTGAACGAAGTCGATATCTTTTTCGGTTCGCGCGAAATCGTGCAGGAAAAAATGACGACCACATACGTACGCACACACACACACATATTTCTTCTCAAATTTTTGCTTAAAATGCTATTGGGACTTTGGAACGTGTAAATACATTGAAAATTTCGAATCCGATTTTCGGACCGATTACAATAACTTCCTACTGGGAAGTTAATAAAGAAGTAATTGCAAAAAAGCCGCTAAAAATCACGTTTTTTTTAAATGCTCAAATCTTTTACCAAAAAAACGATTTTGTAATGAAACTCCTGGAGAGTGTAGCCCTTGGGGAGTGCAATAAAAACGTTTTTGTAAATTTGCAAAATAATAAATTATTTTTGCCAAATACGGCCTTTTCGAAAAAAGACCTTTGTTGTCGAATTCGATTACCTCATAGCCATCAACACCTACAGAAATGTTTTTGGGCTCGAAATGTTCTGGAAGAGTTGTGCTAATAGTTGTGTTTTGTGCGCACATTGCTATTTCATTGAAAACATGCGAAAAGATGGTCGGAAAAATGATAAAAACTATTTTGCTCACGAAATTCTATTAATTGCCTATCGATAGGAGTTAATTTTCTATGATGGTCGTAAAATATATATTTTTGTTTTGCCTATCGATAGGCAATTAATCGAAATTCATGAGCAAAATAGTTTTTGATGTGAAACACATTGATTATATACTAAGTAGATATGGACAAACATTTGTCCGACTACGACGCTAGATGGCGATAGTTACACTGATATGAATTTTTGGGATTCTAATTTCTGTTGTAAACCTCTAAAATCAACGGGGGTGGGTTTTCAACATTAATTTTATAATATTATTTCGTTCTACGTGCATAATAATCATAACATACAAAAATTTTCAATTTTATTAATTTTAAGTAAAACGTGAAGAAAAGCAGGTTTGCGCCTGAATTTAAAAAAGCATTACAAAGCCCTTCACGCATGTTGGAAGAAAAGCCAGAAGTTTTGGATCTAAAAATAGATTCCTGTGCGCATATTCCTTTTGTTTTGTTGTTTTGTTGTTGTTGGAAAATACGATTTCTTGGTCGGTGGCTGAAATTTATCAATGAAGGGAATTATGAATGGAAGAGATATGCGAATGTAATCGGAAATTTGCTATCGTGTTTTTTTCTATTTTGAGAAAAATGAAGTATGTAGGTTTTTTTTGAACAAAAATTCAAGCCTTTTTGTATTGATTTTATTATTGATTATAATTATATAATAATTATAGAGAGAAAATATGTATGAGTCATTTAGTTTGGGTAAACTATTTCAAAATATAAATTTGAATATAATTGTTTACAGTAATAAAAAACAATAAAAAAAATCAGAATTTCGCAAGAGTAGTGGAATCATTGAAGGGAGAACAGTTCCGATTTTGAAATTTCTTTTAAAATGCTTGTATTAAGGGTAATTGTTTACTTTATCACCCCGCACCGCTTTGGGCGGAACACCAAAATAGTCGCGCCCTACTCCGAGAATGAGATCGAGGTTGGGGTGGGGGAGTGTTTGGGGGCGCGCAATCCAGAGTCAAAATCGTTACTAATATAATTGCTTATTAAACCGCTATTTTTAAAAAAATACTTGTAAAAAAGTGATTTTTACGAAATTTCAACCCTGAATAACTTTTTAGAGGGTGGCCGACGGCTAATTCCAAAGGAAATGTGTTCAGGTCAACCCCCTATACAACCACTACCGCCTGCGGGGGTGGGCTGATAAAGTAAATAATTACCCAAAATTCTAAGATATGTACATAATGGAAGTGAATGAGATCAGTCTGTAAAAGTTTTATAGACTCCGAAACCGGAGGAGGAGAAGTGGGGGTTCAAAATTTGTGAAACTCGAAATGGTCTTCATTTAGGGTTCATCATTGGCTTCATTTAGGATTCGTTTTTGAGTTTCACATTTTGTTATTTCGAATCAAAAATACGAAAAAATAGTATATATGAAAATTTGTATCACCTCAACTGCAAAATAAACGGAAGCTACTATTGGCTTATGGGTGCAGCGAGGCGCAACGGGTTCCAGCTAGTTCATCTATATATCCCACGCCATCACCCTTCATTGGTTTCAATAAAACCACCTCCTTGCTTACTTCCGATGGCATCAAATTTTAAAATTCAATGAAAATAATCCAAGAATTGGAAATAAAAATACTGCCGTGAACCATAATTAGTGGCGAGTCCCTCGACACAAAAACTCTCTGGTTTTCTGGTGACAAAAAGATTGCAAACAAGTTGGAATTCTTGATGTACAGGTTGCAACGAGATCCAAAATCAAAGAAGAAAGTTGTAGATGTAGACATATTGTGTAGTTATAAGCAATATGAGGGGACGCAAACCATTGTTTGGGACGACCAGCTTCAAAAAGGGAGTATGGTGTTACAGAAGTATTAGAAAACGGAAATAGAGATACATACATAAGCACAGACGAAGAAATATCTAGGATATAAAACTCTAGTATGTATTTACAAATTAACCGGTAATTGAAAGAAGGAAAGCCGCTTGAAAATTTTAGCAAAAACATTCGGTCGACATTGACCGCACAGGCACTCCGTCACTTCAAAATACGACCGACAAAAGCCTCTTTCAAGTGGACCCACCATAAGTTCTATAATATACATATCTACAATATGTTCATTAATTTTTAATATTTTTTTATTGGTTCAAAGGTAATTTTTTTTAAATGCTTGGCTTTTTCTCAAAAGTTGTTACTTTGCAAATTACTGAGTAGATAGAAAGGCCGGCCGTCTTCTGAACTACATACATTTTTGTTCTTTGCAGAAACTTAAAAGTAGAGCAATGCGTGCAACGGAAAAGCGGAAAATTGTTGCAGACTTCTGTAAAACTGTAAAATTAACTTACATCTCAGTTCTAAGGAGCTGGTATGAGAGCTTTATTTCTGGCCGTTCAATCAAGGTGGTATTGGGTGGCTTCGAATCCAACAATAATTCCATCTCGGCTGGCGTTCTCCAAGGGTCGATTCCCTCACCTGCTTTCTTTCTAATATTCATTAATGATCTGCTCTCAATCCCATCCAACCCACTTCATAGTTTTGTCTATGTCGGTACTCTGCGTTAATCCTACGCCTTCGACAATATAAGACTTTCCAGACCTTATCTCCTAGACCGTGAACGCATGAATCGTGTCGAATTCAACGCTACAAAAACAAAGTACTGTCTTATCTCTACAAAAACCTGCATCGTCCTTCCCTTTATCTCAGCGGGCAAAAAGAATATAATGTCTGACTCATATCTAAATATCTTAGACGTAATTTTATCTTCAGATCTACGATGGAATAATCAGATATTCCAAATCGCCAAAAAAAACTTATCAATGCCTAGGATTCCTCCTTCAGCCAGCTGCCTTGGCTACAATTTACAAGTCCTACATTCCACCCTGGTTTGTATATAACTCGTCCCAAAAACTATTTTGGCTGGAGAAGGTGCCAGGCCGCACCTTTCTCCTCCATAGATCCTTTAAGCCACCGTAGGAATGTAGTAGGACTCATTAAGTTTTACCGCTTTTACCATAGCGACTGCTTCCACAGTCGGTGTTTCTGAACCCAGCAGAGTTCAAACGCAAGGTTCATCGACATCTACTCACACACCCTCCACCCCTCTAACCTATCCCTTCTCTTCTATCCTTCAGACCAAGCTTACTACTAGACATTACACCATGACTTGAACGACATGACGGACTAGTGTTGCAAAGGGAGATTCCTTAGCTTGACCATGCCCATTAAAAAAATTCAAAAATAAAAATCATTTTATATATCTCAATACTAGTACAATTATCCATAAAAATTACAAGTTTCTACGAATTAAAATACCTGAGAAAAAAATCTAAAAATTTGTCACATTTTTCGCTAAAAAAAGTTAAATAATCCCTTAAAACCCATTTCATTTTTCTCAACATAATAAGAAACCCTTGATGCCAAATTTCCCATTAAAGTCGTCTCGCCCATTCATTTCTTTACCCCATTGTCAAAGTTCACCCATCGGCCACGAAATCATCATCACAAAAAACGTAGGAATCTATTTTAAGACCCGCAGCCACTAAAATAAAAGCCGCAGCTAATGATTTTTTTTCCAAAAGCGCGAAAGGCTTTTTCATAAACAAGAAAAAGTTTATTTCGGAAACTAACCATATAGAGGAGAACAAAACCCTGCGATACTAGCGCACGAAGTTCATAGCGTCGTAGTCTGATGTTATTTTGACTCGCGTTTGTCCATATCTACTTAGTATATAATCAATGTGAAACATCTTTGCGCGCGTTGAGAGTAATTCTTCAAGGTCGGGAACGTTTTCTGGGAACGCTTTTTGGGAACGCTTCGTCCAATCCAATTTTTATTCCAGGAAACGGAAGATCTGTATTGAGGAAGATAGAATAAGATGGAGATATTAAAAAAAATAGTAGCACCAAAGAAAAGTCTTTATATGCCGCGAGCCAGACATAACGTGCCAGCCATAGGCAGAATGGAACAAATGGTTGAGTGGTTGCCCTACGACGTTGATATTCCAAAAAGTCGCAGGTTCGATTCTTGACCACGGCATTTGAATTTTATTATTTATATTTCTAAGCTTTTATTTCAAATTATTTCAAAAAGGTATAATAAAAAAAGAAGTGCGCTATTTTTGCATAAGAGTTTAAGAGGACGTAAAATGACTTTTTTTATTAAATGTAAGTTGCACAAAATATTACTGAGACAGTAAATTTCTTAACTAGAATTTACAACAATTTAGATGGAACAATCGGATTGCGGAGAATTCGGTCTGTTAAAAGTCAGGAATGGCGGAAGTTACAATTTTAAAATTAAAGATGGCTAATCCAATATGGCGGACATAAATTTTCTAAGTAAATTAAAATTTTATCAAAAGATTCTTTAAAATTATAAAAAATTGTTACTTGGGGGGTTTTTTTGGAGCCCAAAAATTAATTAATAATAATTAATTACAATAATTTTAAAGAATCTTTTGATAAAATTTTAATTTACTTAGAAAATTTAAGTCCGCCATATTGGATTAGCCATCTTTAATTTTGAAATTTCAAAATTCGGGCCCGATAGAATGAAAGGCAATTTTATAATGAATATTTAAAAAAAAATTTTTTTAAGTTGAATTAATTCCAGGCTTGGGAATTATCGTTTGTCCAAAAAATGTGCTATTTGCCGCACTGTGCGCTGGGCTACGACAATTCTGTGGACTCTGGGCTCCAGGACTAACGAAGGGTTTTGTCCGACGAAAGATTTTGTTTTGAAATTTTGTTTCCGCGCTTAAAAAAACAAAGGGGGTGAGACTAAAGAATGAGTTCACTAATGTCGGGCCTGTTTCTTCAGGAATTCTTTAATTTTTGGACTCCTTATCTGTAGGATAGTCCCTTTGCTAGTTTTTATTGCTCCTTTGTTATTTACTACTCATGTTTAATATGAAATCAGCAAAAAATTACCATTAGTTAATTTTCTTGTACGACCACAGTACACCAGTACGACCACAGTATTCCAAATTCATCTACAAATACGATAAGAAGCTTTCGAAATCATCATTACATGTTGCTTTGTCACGTGCAGGTTGTGTCCAAGGACTATGGCCAAAATGGTCATCGTGGTGCGATAAAAGAGCTCAAGAGCTGCGTTTCCACTTTACGTTTGGGATGTAAAATGGTCTTTATTCTTACACACAACACAACTATTAGCACAACTCTTCCAGAACATTTTGAGCTCAAAAACATTTCATCTACTATGTGATTGGATTCAAGCAATTCAATTACTTTCTCATAAATTATTGTCTTCCATCATTTTGGAAAGAATTGGAAGAAATTCCTAACTTAATCGTGATTGACCAACGTTGATCAAACAAAAATTAAACATTTATTTGCTAATCCTCACAAGGACACTTCCCAAAACAATCGTCGTATGTTTTATTCATCAGGTGTTGAGATGACTGATCACATCCTTCATTCTGTCCACAATACCTAAATCCCAACAACAAAAAAAGCTGTCGGTTGTCCTCGATTCGGAATCATCACAAAGTCGAGTATCGGCAATCAATCAATTTTTGGCCAAAAGTTTTTTTTTGTTTGGTTCTGGTTTTCCATTAGACCCAAGTTCTTCTCTTTTTTTTTAGAGAATTTCTACTTTTTCATTTCTCCCTTTCGGATCAACCTACTCCTCCTCCTCGACTCCAAGTAAAAGGAAAAAAGTCCCAAAAATTTACATATTTTGTTATGGTTAACTTTATCTATGGTATGAATTCCGCATTTTTTATACTCAGAATTTGTGATTGATAACATTTCACTACTTTTTTTCCCTCCTCCCGTATTCTCTGTGCGTGGCCATGAGACCAAACGGAGAAAAGACAGACATACAAGCTGTACAACCCCAAGGAGTCTTCTGTCCATCCTTGATTTGAAGGAAACCAATTTAAAGGATGATGTTGAATTAATATTTTTCGATGTGCCTACAGAAAGGACACCATTTCTCAATCTGATGTGACGTCGTCTGTCGTGCATGTGTGTGACCATTTCATATTTGGAAACCCCACCGAGAACAGCCTTCAAACATTTTGTTTTTGGGACAGAAGATGAATGGCTGTCAATTATTGGGGCAAGTCCAGCACCAATTTTGGGGACTAATAACCGAATATATATATTTTTGGGCATTTCGGATTATCGAAGGATTTATGATATGTGTTTTATGGGAGTATGGAGTTGGAAATTTATAGGATATATATAGGTAGGCACATTTAAATTCACTGATAAAGCAGGAAAAAAGGGAGCGATTTGCTTTTTTTATGATTTATGCCTTTTGGGGGGGATTTTTTTGGGTCAGCTTGAATCCTAATCCTTTTACGAATAGACAATTTTAGACTCATTTTTTTTAGTATTGATTTTGTATTTATGATATTTCTTATCTTGCACATCGCAATATTGCCCAAAAACCTGTGGCCAAAAGAAAGATTTGCAATCAACTCGTCTACAAGATTTCATCTACTTGACCTCAATTCATTTTTACTTCCAAGTCGTGCCCAAGAATCATTTGTTTGGATATATCCGTGTGTGTGTGATGATAATGTTGTCAAATGTGTACAAAATAGTTTCTTCTTAGAAATATCTTTTATTGGGCTTTTTGTAAATAAAATACAAAAAATATTTCGAAAAATATATGTGAGCATCCTTAATAAGCTAAACTACTTGTATGATCCTTATGTGTAAAAATACCCGGAATTGTATTAAAAATTAACAAAAAAATTTATTCATCAAAATTTATTTTATTACCTTCAAAGTAGGCCCCATCGAATACAATACAAAACTATGCGACCACCTGACCCAATGTTCCATCCTTTTTTCATAGGCTGATTGAAGAATAGCCTCCATGTCCTTCGTTGAATTTTGTTTTATAGCCTCAATTGACTCGAAAAGGCTTCCTCGAAATGGTAATGTTACCTTTTAGTCGTACATGGCCATATTAAGTGAGTATGGGGCTTCACTTTTTGACTTTTTGGCCAAAAACTCTTGGACAAAGTTTATCCTTTTCGGAGGAATTTGGAGTGGACCACATCACCGTAATCAAAGAAAACTGTCATCTTTTCCTTGATTTGGAGTATTTTACCCGGTTTTATGAGCTTCGGCTCGTTTTGGACGTGCCATTTCAAAAACTGTTGGATGGTTTGCATGTCGTACTTATAGACCAATAACACAACGCCAAATATGATGCATTTCGGCAAATCATATCTTGAATACCTGCTTTCGATTATTCTTTTAAAAAATTAACTCTTTCAAATTTTGCATTTGAACTCTTTGGTGTGATAGGAGTTTGTAAATACTATCTGTGGAAGGTAGTCTCCTCCATCCTCTCCAGTGGTATTATTCACTTATTATACCTATACCTTGGTGTGAGATATAGAACTACTCGGTATCCAAAACTGATTCATCCGAGATAACGCAAATGATGTTATCACGATGTCGATTAGTGAAATAGGTACCGTCACGTCAAGACGCTCGCATTGGACCCAGTGCCATCCCCACAAATGGATCATGCCAGAATTACCTGATCTGGCCAGCTATTGGGACACGCATCAGTTTAGTAAAGATGATGAGGGTCTAGACGATTTAACTCCGATGAAACGAACATTGGAGGTCAGCGTTTCGTTTCGTCATCTCCAAACTGTTTATTCTTGCAGCAGAAAGGATGTCAGGACACTAGTTGGTTTGGTCATCAAATACTGCGCCCTAAATGATCACATACGGAATATCAGAAGGGCGAAGAACTCCATCTTCAGGCTCTGCTTTAAGGAGAACGAGTCTGACTTTCACGTTCTCTGTCACTATCTTGCGATGGTTCGTCGCGACGTGGGAAATGTTAAGGCTGCCTGCTAAGTCCGTTCAAGCATTCTGGCCTACAAATCTAAAATATAAAGGATTCTAAAAGCATTATATGTCCAAGTTGCGACCGCGGTAGTCTTTAGACCCAGTAACCCAATAAAAGAAAAAAGCTTGTTTATTACCTTCCTTTATTTTATTACCCTTTTATTACCTTCCTTTATTTTATTATCCTTTTACTACTTTCCTTTATTTTATTACCCTTTTATTACCTTCCTTTATTGTATTACCCTTTTATTGCCTTCCTTTATTTTATTACCCTTTTATTACCTTCCTTTATTTTATTACCCTTTGATTACCTTCCTTTATTTTATTACCCTTTTATTACCTTCCTTTATTTTATTACCCTTTTATTACCTTCCTTTATTTGATTACCCTTTTATTACCTTCCTTTATTTTACTACCCTTTTATTACCTTCCTTTATTTTATTACCCTTTTATTACCTTCCTTTATTTGATTACCCTTTTATTACCTTCCTTTATTTTATTACCCTTTTATTACCTTCCTTTATTTTATTACCCTTTTATTACCTTCCTTTATTGTATTACCCTTTTATTACCTTCCTTTATTTTATTACCCTTTTATTACCTTCCTTTATTTTATTACCCTTTTATTACCTTACTCAAGTGCAGTGTAAGTAAATACGCACGGACGTAACTATCTGGGACTGGTGAAAGGTCCTTTTGGTGACCGCTGGACGATTTTCTGAAAGGGATAGACTAATATGGTCGGGTCTACCCAAACAGCCGCCGCTCTGTCCAAACTCTCTGGGCCCACCAGAACATAGGCAGCACCAGCTCTCATATCATCTAGGAGGAACAATCCCTTGCTGGGCCCATCTGCTGTGCTACCAAAACGCTAGCGGTCAGAGGACTCTCCAGTGGTGCAGAAGAAAAGAAGAAGAGAAAGGGAGCCGCAATAACCCTCATACCGGTACAACAAGCAGACCCAGACTGCTGTCGTTCTGCCGTAAGTTTCTGGACCCACCAGAGGACCGGAGTGGATTTGTGGAGCCGAGCCCCCTCTCGGAAACTCCCTCCCAACAGACCGAAGGCAGAATTCCAGTCAGGAATCCAAGAAGCCCAAATCGGCCGGGATCACCTTTGCAGTGGTACGTTGTTCAACGAGATCCTGCTGGAGCAGTCAAGCCACTCCACTAGGCGGACTTTTGGGCGTATAGGGGTGCAGTACAATGGGCCTAGCTCACCAAAAGAAGAAGAACGTCTCCCTTCCTTTTTAATATTAATATATAACTAAAACCGAAATTTCATAGTATACATACAATATCTGATGTAAAAAGATTGGTGTATGACGTTCCATAAAATTATATTTGGGATCTCCATAACAAAGTACATGCGACGGAAGTCCTGCACTATACAAACTAAGAAAATATATAAAGTTTCATAAGTTTGATTTTTGTTTTACACCTGATTGACACACAAAAATACAATTTCAACTCAGCATAAATATCCTTTTCCTGTGTTAGCAATGAAAAATAATGAACAAAAATAAAATACAAAAATGCAAATTTTTCATACAAAACTTGTGCAAGTTTAGTGCCATTTATTTGTAAAACTTTCTCTGTCAGATTCAATAAAACACGAGCCAAACGCTGGTCAAGCACACAATAAAAACTTGACGTCCTTTTTGGAAGAATGTTAGTTTTAAGAATATCAAGGAGTTCAGTTACTCTCGTTCAATATTCTTTCATACAAAAAATTGGAAATAAGAAATTCCATTTTTAGATGGTGTAGAAGGGTGTACTGTAGTATCTTAATCCCCTTTCCTATCTTTCCTCATACATATAAATATGATGATCATATTTTAAAAAATATATATAAAACCAACACTGATACAAAAAAAAAATTATTAAACAATTTTTTTTTTGGCAAAGGTCGTGAATTACAATAAAAATGTCCCCGAAAAAAAATGTTAATTTCATCTTTGACGTCAGTTGGCCACAAAAGCCAGCACTTTTTCAAGCTCCCACATTCACTACATACATTACCAGGAATATTCCAAGGATTCAGCCAGCTCACACCATAAAAATCCTCAATTTCTGAGGGAAACTTTGTCCTTTTTATTGTTTTACAAAAGGCGAAAGATACAAAACCTTTACAGAATCCTCAGAACGACTCCTCTCGAGCCAAAGAGGCAAAGGAATTTCCGAGTGCCGCTCTCTGACTTTTATTTGTTTTATTCTCCGCCGAAGATAAATGGCAGGAAGCAGTGAAAGGTTTGTGAATCTTCAAAATGGCGCGCCAGCATACGCCAGGCCGAGGAAGGGAGTAAGTGCCACGGGGGAGCACACAATAATGGAATTCATTTTCCTTCCATTTTCCTTTGGTGTATAGAAAGCGTTGCGTTTCTTTGGCTGATGGCTGATGTTCTATGTGTAGTCGTGGAATGTATAGCCTTAAGAGACGCACCCAAGGATGATGAGACTAGGGCAAAAATATATACTATGGTAATTATTCGTTCTATGAATTGAAACCCTTTTGGCCCCCGAAAAGCAACCAGAATGGTGGTGGGGGATTTTTGGGCTTGGATGACGAACTTTTGGAAACTTTGAAAACTGAAGGCCCTAATTTGACAAAAATTCATTATCTTTTGGGGCAACAAATATCTGTTGTCCTTAAGAGATGAAATTTACAGAATTTATTGAATCCCTTTTTATCTAAATATAAATTGCGGACCTTTTGAATGCACGACTGCACATTTTATGTATATATATTTTATTGGGAAAGTTTCAAAAAGCTAAAGGATAAGGATTTCTCGAGAGCTGGCAAATGCTGGCATGATGATGATGATAAGGATAAAAAGAGAGAGTAGAACAAAGTATAATCGAGTTGAATCTATGGGAATTACTTGTATCTTCCAGACGATTTGAAAATCTATGGTTTAGAATATGCTACTCGATATTAGGAGAGAGTTATTTGAAGTTTATGGTATTTTTCAACTTCAATGAAAGCGAATGAATCTATGATATCCTTGAGAATTATAATTCTATAATTATAGGTGCCTTGAATTGGAAATTGTCTATGTAACGTAATCTTCAAATGTGTATTCCTATTTTTGATTTTAAACGATATAACTTTAAAAAATTATTTCATGCTTCACGAAATTGTAGCTTTTGTCTGTAATACAGAAAAATACAGAGTTTCCTTTCAATTCAATAAGTCATCTTAAGTCTGTTTGTATGCTTCAGTTCAAAAATGGTGAAAGTTCTGTTAAAGCTTCTAAGCCTTGTAAAAAGCTCTAAGGAATCTAGCACCAAATTTGGACCCAAAAACTGCAACGTTTGCGTTACTTCAATCTGGAAATGTTTCCTTTAAAAACCCTTTAGTTCGAAATTACTGAAAGCTTAATTAAAGCTCTTAAGCCAAGAAGAAAGCTCTAAATAACATTCCACCAAATTTGAAACAAAAAAGTTCAAGTTCTACGTTCATTAAATTTGGAAATATTTTCTATAAAAAAAACTTAATGAAAAGTTTTCTATAAAAAGCTCCATAAAAAAAACTTAATGAAAAGCACGGTTAAAGATCCTCCTAAGTTTGCTAGAAAGCTCTGAAGAACGTGTGAGTACGAGATTGCCGTTGTCTCATCTAAAAAGTAGAAGCATCAAAATCGACATTAAACTCTCAACTTTTTCCACCTTCCAAAAAGATCTTTCCCTTTAGAAGCTCTCAGCCGTGTTCTTAGGGCCTTAAAACCTCTTTTAATTCAAAATTACTGAAAGCTTAGTTAAAGCTTTAAAACCTGACAGAAATCTTACGCACCAAATTTAGACCGAAAGTAAAAATGTCTGTATCCCTTAAATATGGAAATGCTTTCTTCAAAATAACGCTTTAGTTCAATCAAAATGGGTGCGAGTTTGTAAAACCTCCTACGACCAGTAGAAAGCTCTAAAGAACTTATCACCAAATTAGGACTAAGAAAAATGGAAGTTTTGTGCCTACCAAGGGGAAACCAATGTACGCTTACTTGCTTGAACTTGGTGAGCTTTTCAGAGCTTTTTAGATTTTATATGTGAAAGCTGTCCCTTAGTCATTTGAGAGAGAGAGCTTTTCAGAGCTTTTTAAATTTTATAAAAGCTGTCCCTTAGTCATTTGAGCATTTGGTTTTGCCACAAATCTGCACTAAAGCAATCCAGGTGAGCCCGCCAGAGATCTTTACATGCCCTCTGCTGAATTCCACTACAAAAGCTTAGAATTGCTGCCGTCGGCTTACCTCAGACAGGAATTCTGGCTGGGAAGCGAGAAGGCCAACACTGCTTTCTATGACAAAAGACATACCCTCAGCAAGAGATACCCAGCGGGAAATTGAGTGCTCCAAAGACAATGAAAGAGCACTCCCATGGAGGCATGCAGTGCTCCCTTTCCGCTCCCTCTTCATATATTTTTTAACATTAGATGTCTGCCTAGGCTAGCACTCCTTTTGAGCTCCCATAGGAGCACTCCTGCAACGTTTTGGTTGGAGACAAAAAGGAGTATTATAGAGCTTTTTTAAATATCTACAGTAAAGCTATTCATGGAGGCCTGATATGTGAATAAACCTCGGTGCCGAAAAGCTGTTATTTGTGTTCATTTTTTGCAATTGCCTTTTCCTTTCTAAGTGCGAGTGTGGTTTTACCAAAGCAGGCCCCCAACTAAATACTAACCACGTCCAAAGCTGCTTGTCCTCCGTATCAAACGAGAGCTTTATTGACTATCCTAATGTCACATTTTATGATCAACAAGAAAATCGCCCGTTTTCTTCTTTCTATAAAATTTCTGAAAACTCCAGTAATGCTCCTTCGGGACCATATTTGGGAGCGCTCAATATTAGCTCCACTGAGGAGCACTTCCAATTTTTCCCGCTGGGTACGGCTTGAAGATATATTTGCTGTGCCGGATCTACACAGTAGTGATTAGACAGTGCTGAAATATAGCTCCGCCAAAAAACTATAACAAATCCAGCCTATGCCAGGTCCAAAGAATGGCAGGTCTAAGGCTAGTACACACTTATAGGCATGTTGAGCGATTTTGGTCTCCGAGACATGTCTAGAGTTGTCTACATAGATATGTCTATAGACCAATATTACCGTCTACGAGTCTGTTGCAAGACCAAAAATTGCAGGTCTACGGTCTCCCGATCGGAATAGGAGACCACGTGCAACGGTAGACACATCGCGCAACATTTCGCCAGTATGGACTTCACGACGAGACGCGAGACACGTCCCTCTCTTTCTCCACCTACCGAGCTTGTGCTTCGGCCATTTTTATTCGCATTGTTTAAACTTTTTTTTTAAATGTGCTCAAACGAAAAAGTAGTACAACACTTATCGAAGACTATCAGGCGTCTGATTGTCTTTGGGATGTTACGAGTTTCGATTACAAAAACCGCGTAAAAAAATTGGCACTTGAATCACTGGCTAAAAAACACGACGTGACAGTGGCAGACATTAAAAAGAAAATCCACAATCTAAAAAGATCCTTCAACCGGGGGCGAAAAAAATAGCTCTGAAGAGTGCGACCTCTCCCAGAAAAGTCCCCGTGGTTTGCATTTGATTCTTTGCTATTCCTGCTGCCAGCCAACGAGTCAACACAGAACAGAAGATATGATCCGGTACCTAAAGCCGGAATTACACTTTTGTGTTGTGGTGTGTCGTGGCGCTCTGTGTCGTTGATCTAATTCATATATTTTATATGGGGCTGATTACATTATTATGGTGTGTTGTGGTGTGGCGCATCCCGATTTGGCGTTTCTGATCGGGCACAGAGCGCCACGACACACCAAAACACAAAAGTGTAATTACGACTTAAGTGTGACTGGCTGGATCTGAAAGTCACTCTTGGCATATAAGACCACATGCTCACGTAAAGGTTAGTTTTAAGACTGCGTATACGAAACAGTGTCCTTCAGAACCAATTATGTCCTAGTTGTCGATTCTTGAACGGAATATCTCTATACATCACCAGTATTGAGATAATAACTTAACCTAAAAAAATCTTTTGATAGATAAGAACTATATGAAATCAATATTTTCCTAAATAAACACACACAACCATGAATTCCTAATTAAATTTTTAATCATAATAATTTCCAAAAACAATTATTTTATTAATTATTTAAAAACCAAAAATCATTTTACCTAAAAAGCATAAACTCCTTAGCAACTTTTATTTTCCTCCTATTTTTAATTAACAAAAAAGGATATTTCACAAGATAATCCTTCCCATCTCTAACTTGCCGTGTTTTCGTAGTAAAATTAGTCCAATTATGGGGAAAAGGACTAAATTACAAATCAAACCTCGTCGGTTTTTGTACAACAAAAATTACTCGGAAATTTCCTGTTCTTTAACTCAACTTTCTCAAAAACTTTATGCTGGAAACAAAAAAATTCCGACGGCATTTGCCTAAGGAAATAAGAAAATTTTCTAGTACATAGACAACAACAACAAAAAAAGGAGTAAGAAAATATTCTTAAATTTCACAGAAAATCCTCCAAGAAATTCCCTTTTTTCACAAGGACCATGCTGCCTTCGAACTTGCTTATTTTTTTTTAGCTATAAAAGAATTTCCGTAGTACGAAGACAGCGGAATAAGGATAATGTGGACTTTTAAAGAATTAAAATAAAAAATTGCTTTAGCTCCTTTCCTTTTAGGAGTTTATAATTTTAGACCTCTCCTGTCTCTCTGCCTACTTTCTTATTGTTCAGCGTCTCTCCGTCTCCCCTCGAGCCTAGCGGCAAGGACTCGCGAGGTCAGCTGATGGTAATTCTTAAATGTTTTGTCTCTACGAAACAGCATGCCAGATTTATGGGGAATATCCTCTGGGGAAATCCTCATTATCCTTTAAAAGTAATACTTTTCACCGTTGATAAAATGGACCCTTCCCGGCGCCCCAAAAAATAAAAAGGATCTGCCAAGCGATCTGCTCTTGTAAATGGATTTGGTGCCTTCTGATATAATTTTAAGTCAATTTCCCGGAAATTCAATGAATCAAATCCATGAAACAGGATGTCGTGGCACGTTTCGCCCAGCATACACCCTTAAACAAGCACACAAACACAAATACACGTAAATATATTAATTCTCAAATTAAAATTTAATTACCATCGCAAATGGCTTTGTTTGCCGTTAATTTGCATCACAAAAAGGACCCTCCGACCGAGACGCGAATGGTGGTGTGAGTCAACCGCCAGGAAAATTGCCCCTCAGATTTTCCTTTCGACACTGCCACATCTTATGGGCTGTTAATTTCTGTTCAGCTGCCGGATCAGGATGTGAGTAAGGACGAAGGGAAAATATATATAAAATTTTTTTTTTTTATTATTATTATCCTGTCATAGGATTTGCTCAGTCTTAGGCTATATACAAGGACCGATTTATTGTGAGTATAAATAGCGGTACTTAACCTCACTTTTTCAATCAAAATCGAGCCTTGGATATGACGTGATAAGCGATTTTTCTGAAAGAGTCACACAAAGAGGGCGCGCAAGTGAGTGAGGAGGTGCTATGGCGGCGTGGAGGGTGAGAGTCAGAGTGAAAGTTGGCAAACAGGAATTTTGATTGTGACGTTTATTAATTATTGCTAAAGGAAAAATCCCGATTTCGGATAATGGTTATTGATGGTTAAACAGTTTAAGGGCTTTTATCATGTTTTATGGGGGTTTTTTGTGCGGAGATGAAATTTATTTTTCGAGCGGCATAGAATGCTAACAAGGATGCTGATAGGATTAATGGGTATTTTGCAGAATGGAAAAAGCTGTTTTAATGTTGAATTCTTAAAGCGAAGGTAAACGTTTTTTTATTTAAATTGGTGATTTTATGCTAGATTAAACCAATTAAAGCTTTTTATAGCACAAAACTTTTTAACTTATATCTTTATTACCTCGTTGATTACCCATTTTCCATCCGTTCCTTCAGCTAAGGTATAGTCGAACCCGTGGTGGACAGGAACTGGAAAAGCAAGAAAACTCTATAAGCGTCTCGAAGTAGACAAAGAGATCTGGTGGTGGATCCTCGGATTTGTTGCCTCACACTTCTTACTCCGAAACACCTACTACGACCTTAAAGCGATGACGCTGTTAGCTCCAAATAAACGCTGGGTAGTCAAGTTCACCGGATAATGTAGAACGGTAACGGTAAGTATACAATGGATACAGTAGGTGAAATTTTGGTAGCACACCCTTCAAAGCTTATGCTTATGACACACATTGGGTATTGATACCACGGTATTGCGAATACCCAACTTATACCACATGTCTGTCACCTTATACCCAGTTTATACCAAGGAAAACAAGTGGGTATGAACTGGGTATTGACACCATGAAAATTTTGTGGGTATAGAGTAGATATAAGATCTTTTCACTGCGAACAGCGCCACCTGTGTGCGAAAATCGAATAAAAACGTGTAAATATATATTTTTATAGCAAGATATCTCATCTTTTTTTTCTTTTTCGTTCCAAATTTTGAATTTGTCTCAGACCCAGATTTATTTTCTCTTGTTTGGCAAGGAATAAAGTAATTAAATGTTCCATTTTCATATCAAATTCAATATGCCACTAAACACTAAAAAGTTTAAATTTAACAAAATTCGCTTGCTAGATTTGAACAATTTTCCAGCTGTCGACAAACGTCAAACGATACCCTCGTTCATATGTGTGAGGGGTTCCTCAATACCCGGTATTCGCCATATCCTTCGCCATATCCTGGCATCGATACCTTGGTATCGATACCTCATGTGTGTCATAAGCATTACCAAACCAAATTGTAAATGTCGTCGCGTCGAGTATACCGCATGTCAGTGGGTAGTTTAGCACCGTTGCGTACAATCTCCTCTGGACATTGTCGGCATGACTGTACAGTCTGTCAAGCAGAAGCTATCTGGCACTAATAGGAGAGGGTGGGCTAAAGAAAGGATGGTCCAAAGGGAATTGAAAGGATCTTGGGGACCGATCGAGCTGCACTCTTCCGAATTCCTCTTCTACAGATCGAAAACAGGATGCGAATCTGAACCCAGCGTCGTTTCAACTAGACTAGATTTCCCATCCGGCCCAGGATAGATGTATCAAAAACATGGCAACACCACAGACTCTAAGAGGGACAGCACTTTGCCGAACATTTATGGTGTTCTGCCTAAACGGTCAAAAGGCTCTCCAGGGCAGCAGGGATATCAAAAGACGTAGAAAGATGTGTTGCAAGGCTCATCTTACCGGGATAATTTCGCTTGAATGGTCACGGAAGAAATGGCGAGCATAGCCTTACTAATTTACATTGCCAACTTTAAGTCAATATTAAAAAAAATTCATTTACATCAACAAAAATCAATAAGATTGCCCATTCCTCTCCAAAGTATAATAAGTTTAAAAGTAAACCACTCACCTACATTTTGCCTATTTTACAGCTGGTGGGGAGCCTTCATAATGAATCAACAACTTGTTTTTTCTCTCTTTCAAACACCATCGAAACAACTCCTTCAAGTAAAAACCAAGTAAGAAAAAAAATCCATTAAGATGAAAAATGAAAAAAAAAAAATAAAGAAAATCCAAACACCAAAAAACAAACTCTTCTTGGCTTTAATTAAAACAAAAAAAAAATCCCCAAGAGCCGCGCCAAAGTATCAACTTTTTCTCAAACAACTCAAAAATTGAATCCTTGTTTCCCTAACAAAATTCCACCAAAAATGTACCAACGACCTTCTTGGAATTTTAATTCAATCTCAGAAAGTCTTAAAGTTCATCATACACCTAATTACATCGTTTTCTGCGCCATTTCTGTTGTGTACTTAATTACCGAAATTCACTAGCGTATGAAACGCCATAGGAAACTAATTGGATTTCGTATTGTAATTAAGTCAAGGGAATTTATCTTTTACGTTTAAATATAGTATAATACTTGTGTATGTGTGTGTATTAGTGTTGGTTTGTGTAATTGGGAAAAGATCAAAAGCAGCAATGGTTTTTAATTTACAGAGGCTTTTGGTAGTAATAGGGTATTTTAAATAAATCTTGATTGATTCTCATGGAGATGCTTTGATGGGAGATCGTATTTCACTAAGGATTGGGTGACATTTTCCTTTTATAATTAAAATTTCGAAGGATTCAGAAATAGTATCCTTTTTATGCTTTTTAGTTATCACTTGATTTTATAATTAGTTTCAAATGGAAGTCCTTGAAAAGTTATTAAAAAGTAAACTTTCACAAAAAACCATTCATTCTATGTCACCAAAAATTTCAATCACTCATTTTCAACACATATTCATTATAATTTACTTATTCATCAATATTTTGTCAAATATCGTACAACGATTTATTAATTACAAAAAAAAGCTTAAAAGCTTTTTTTAAAAGCTTTTTCAGCCAATTAGATATCGTGCAGCTTTTTTGACGTCATCGAAAAGTAATTGTGCTTTCAGTGTAAATTAAATTCTGAACTCGAACCTTTCAAGCTTATATAGATAGAGTACTAAGAAGATTAGAATAAATTTCGGTAATTTATTTTTGATTGTAGCTTTGAAAGGATGAAAATATTTATTTGGATGATTTTATTCAACTAAACGTTTTCCTATTGAAATCTGTTAAATCTACTGAAAACTTCTAATAAAAAAATCAATTAATTTTCCTCTCATTGGGAAAAAGCAATATTTTTCCATAATTTACTCTTGAATATTTTCTTTAATTAGTTTACTTTTAATAACAAAATTCCCCAACAAGGCATGAAAATCAATTTTCCTCTCGTTAAACCACGAGACAAAAAAAATGTTCCTTTATAAAATAAAAAGTAGGCATTACAAAAAATAAGTAAGAAAAAAAAACAAGAGGAAGAAAGTACTCTCTCTCTCTCATCACGCATTATCTACATTATCCTTAGTCTTTTCCTTCTTTTTATTGGATTTTGTTCCTTTCGCCTTTCCTTTTCCTTATCTGTAACGAACCGGGAGAGGCAATTGCTTTCATCGTTTCAAGACATTAAAAATCCATTAAAGTTGTCGAATGGGAAACGTAGTGAAATTGCAACTTTGTTAAAGTCATCCTGGAGAAGGAAGCTTAAGAGAAAGTAACACGATCCTACAACAAGGATAACGAAAATAAGAAAACAGAAACACCAGAAAAAAACTGTTTTTTTTTTGTTGAAAGTTGAGAGTATGATGGAGAGGAATTTTGTTTTCAAGTAATTAAAATTTAAATGGTGGACATTATATCTTTGCATCTCATGGGAGCAGGTGGAAGTGAAATATTTAATAATTTTGTTTGTTAGCAGTAAAGTAGATGTAATTTGGTAGTCAACATATGCTAGATGTTCGTGCTCCTTGGGGAATAGATTTTGATGGAATTGTTGTTCTCTAAACATTGTTGAAGGAATAATACTAAAGGTTGTATTAATTTACATAAGTTTATACAAAATACTTCGGTTGTTTGTTGGTTCATCGCCTTTAAGCTTAAATTGTTAATGGATAAAATGTTCGATTGAAAATTATATAAAAGCTCACGAGGCTCTATTCGATTTTAGGTCTGTTGTTATCTGTGTGAACGGTGGTGCAGCCAGACCTAGAGCTGTGTAGACTGACGCTAAATAAAAGCCCTTCCTTCGTCCGGAGAGCCTAAAGGTTATCTGTGGCTATCTTGGAGTGTTAGAGGTTAACCTGCACGATCTCAAGCATCTGCAGATGATCCCTAGGCGTAATCCTTAGTCCAATTTCAAACCCAGTTCGTCCAAGTAGGAAGACTCCTAACCTGGGCTGGGGTTTTTCAAAACTTTACCTGAACCTTAGGATGATTTCATTCCTCTCCAATATCTTGATGGACTTCTCGTTGATAAGGAAATGCATGAAAAAATGAAACAGTCCAGTCCTTCATTGGAACCGAAGAATAATGAGCCTAGAGGCACTGGGTAAGCTTCCCGGTGTCCAGCTTTACCTTAGGCAAGCAGATGGGGGCTCTGGGTCTTCTCGAGCAGATATTATGGAGCTTGAAGCTCTTGAAGCGTTCCTGATCTTAATGGAACATTCTCCTAGGAATCCCTTTGAGGCTTGGTCTTCGAATCTGATCACCCTAAACCACACTACCTCTGAGGAGTCATAGCAGCACCTTGGTCCTCCCTTGCTTGAGAGGATAAAACCTCCCCTCTTGCCTGGTAAATAAAACCTAGATAGTTTTGGATTCCACGATCAGCCAAGACTCGGGGCTAATGCATCCCCACAAAGCTCTCTCGTCCATCGAGGCCAATTTCTTGGTGATCTCTGACCACCTCTCTCAGCACCCTTTCTGAGCCCGGCTGTGATCCATCTGCCCCTGCTGTACTTGCTGCGGCAAGCTTTTTCTTGAGGCCTTGGTAAGTCTTGCACCTTTTGGCCTCTGGTTCGAACTTCTCTTTAAGAGAGGATTCAGGTCTTTTCTCTCCCTCCTGCGACTCCTCAACAATCGCCCTGGAACTTTATTTTATCGGACTGGTCCAGCTCATGCATAGTTCCGATCTTCTCATTCACAGTGATCTTGCCAAGCATGAATATGGCTTTAGCAATGGTATCCATATAAATCCCACGAGTATGAAAGAAAGTGACTCGATCTATTAGAAATTGTAATTCAAGTAAATCATGGTCGGTATGACTTATCCAGATGAACAAGCTTGAACTTCATATTGGTCTTAAACCCCATTGCATACCCCCGCCCCGGCAATAAAAAGCTCACAATCACTGGAAACACTTAACCCGTTGCATATCCAAAGGATTTATTACCTCTGGTTCGGTTTTATTACCATTTAATAACCGCGGGTATATTTTTATTACCTTTTTATTACCTCTGCTTTGGTTTCATTGCCCTGTTATTACCCCTGGTTTAGTTTTATTATGGTTTTATTACCTCTGGTTCGGGTTTATTACCATTTAATTACCGCTGGTATGGTTTTATTACCCTTTTATTACCTCCGCTTTGGTTTCATTACCCTGCTATTACCTCTGGTTTAGTTTTATTACCCATATATTACCTCTGGTTCGGTTTTATTATGATTTAATTACCCATAAGCGCACATCCCAACTTACCTAAACCCCATTGCATACCTCCAGGTACCAAAAGCTCACCGCCCCACGGATACAAACCCCCAGCTTGTAGGCAAGAGGAGTGGAGCAGCAAAGGAGCATGCAGGAACCTCATAGCTATACTACCCTAAGCTATTCCTTTTCCTGAACTTGGGACTGGCAGGACTTCTAATGACTAATGGCATGACAGAATGACTGGAAAATGATGCTCGCTATTACAAAGCCCTCAAAAAAAAATTTTATACATAATTTTTGGTGTATGTGTAAAAAGTATTTTAAATTTGGACTACCACAACATTAACTAACCCTTGAATCCCGTCTAGCCTAGACTCATTATCATTTATTACTATATAATGCGAGCTTAAGAATGCCAAAGAAGTTGTTTGCCCCCCATTTAATCCAATCAAGACTTACACCGATAACAACCGAAGGATACCAGCACCTCCGCCAATTAATTTAGACCTAAAGTCTAAGGCGATCAATTTCATAAGCCGATAAACACAACATAGAAACAAATACACCAACATACCACCCACCATCCCCCGAGAGACTATTAACCCCAAAACGAGGCTTATATTAACTTTCGATTCCACCAACGAAGCCCCAGCATTTATCCCATAATCAGCTCATGTTACTTAATCCTTATCAATAATCTAAACTAAACATCGAATAATCTCATTTTCGATTAATTCACGTGGAAGATGCTCCCATTTACGAGCACAATCCGACGGTAAATACTCGGATGTCCTTAAGGATTTTATTGAATTTTTTCTTCTTCACAACCTGAAAACCAAATTTTCGAGGAGTTTTCCCCGAGTGAAATAGTCGTCCTGGAACTATACTTGCCGATAGAGGACACATAAAAGCGAACGTAATTGAAAAATATACAACGTTGAAACTTTAATCCTGTTCGTGTTTTTTTGGTGTGTGTATGTGTGTGTGTGTGTTTGGATTCCGATGAAAATCGCATTTAACGAAAAGGATCCACCGATATAGTAACAACTGGCGAACTGCTGAACTTACAGAAATACACAGAAGTAAAAGGACTATGCTTCGACTTCGTCGTTTTGGTTTCGTTCGTCCTTGTTTCTCGTGCAATCGTAGATTTTGGGATTCGTCCTTTTTTTTTTGGTGTAATCGAAGTTCAAGAGTTGTGTAACGTCTTTAAGGAATTTTATGCTGATAACAGAACTCTCGAAAAGTTTTTTCTTCCTTTATTCAAACTTCCTGTTCGTGCATATTTCCATAAGCGAATTCAGGATACAGATTCAGACATCCTTTTTGGGAAGTTTACTTATTTTTTTTTTTCGGCATACTCTGGACTGTAAGATGTCATGGAATCTAATTATTTTTCTTTTATGTTGAAGTTGATGGATAAGCTTGAAGGTTTTTTTGGGCGGGAGGGGGGTACTTTCAGGATAATGGTAAATTTGTAATTTAGTACAGATGAGTCTAGAAGTTTTGAGTTATTACCCCACATCCACTGTTTTTTTTTTTTGATACCTAGGAAAAAACTCCTTCGAAGTAGTACCATAAAAGTTCAGGACTAGAAACTTTTATGACTTTACCAGAAAAAAAAGGATACAAAACTCCAAATAAAAAAATAAATCCCCATCGTCTCTGCCTCTCGACCATATGTATTCAGAAAACATATTCCCTTTAAGAATAACAAAAAAACGTACACAAACACACTTAACTCGGCCGTCAGTTTCATCGTTCTTTCTATCCTATGCCTATCCTTATTTATCTAGGATCAATTTGCAGTATTTTTATCCCACAGGATAAAGTCTTTCTTCATTCATAAACTTATGGCGAATGTGAAGGGATTTACTATGGCATAAGTTATCCTTGATCGTATTCCCCTTGAATTGATTCGTCCTGATGGACACGCTCTCGCACAAATTAATACCGACTAAAGGTATAAATATGGTTGTCGCTCCTTCTTCTAGATGTGGTGAGATATACACTACAGAAAACAAAATAAAAAATAAAAATAAAGGATATCCACAGGATCAATGAGGTAGGGAAGGGGCAGCAGGACTCGGCACGTGAATGAACTGATAAATTGGCGGCCATAAATTCAAGTTATGATGGGTTCAAGGAACAAAGTATTAATGTCGGACTAATTTTGTAGCAAATTCAGGACTTTACGAGCGTTTGGGGATTTCGATTCGTCTTCTTCTTCTTCTTATATTTTTTTGTAGGATAAATAGTGGTTTTCTTTTGTTCTCAAAGTAATATGAAAGGACTTTGTTATCGGATGGGGAAAGGGGTTATATATGGTGTATTTTTGGGTGATGGATGCTTTGTAGAGGGATAAGATGAAAGCTGAGGTTGGTTATTACATGGTGTATTTAAGGGATTTTTCGCCACTGGTGTAAATTAATTCTTTGTTGCCTATTGTGTAAGTACACGGATAAAAATAACAATAGCCAACAGCTTACGTAAAACAGGTTAGGTTTTTTAGAAAGATACAAACTAACTAAGGATATTATTGCAGTAATTGCAATGGTATCAAGAGCAGACAAACGTAAACTAAAAGTAATTGCTGCTTTCGCTTACCTCTAAGGGGACGAGGAGCTACCCAATAGAATACTGGTGATCCTAGCAGACCCGCTTTTATCTCCGTACTTTTACTGTATCTGTGACCGTATGCTTATCTCAAATTATATGTAAGGAGATTTAAAAATAAAAAACCCAGACGGAACCGGGAATAGACTTAATACTAAAAAGAGAGAGAAAATTAAGAACATAAATCAGCACAAATTTCTGCTGATTTGACTGACCTTTCTGGTTTTATGAAATCATTTACTTTCATAGTGGAGATATGTCATTTTCTTCTAGATCTTCTAATAAACACGGGTTTATCTACTCCATTTTTTCAAGTTTATTTTCCTGTTAAGTGAATTTTAATAATATTTTGGTTTTATTACCTTTTTATTACCTCTGGTGTGGTTTTATTACCATTTTATTACCTCTGGTTTGGTTTTATTACCTTTGGTTTAGTTTAAGGGGACCATTCAAGTATTACGTAAGCACCAAAGGGGGGTGGGGGAGTCTTTGATTTGCTTATTTTTGATGACATGGGGGACGGGGGGTCTGGATGGTGATTACGTCAGCAATATTTATGTACTTACTTACTTTGATTTTTTTGCAAAAATTTATTGGATTTTGATTTGAAGATATATTGAAATTATTGATATTGCTTACTGCGGTGTTTTATTGTTAAGTTAGAAAGAGCCGAAGTAGGGAATTTACCCCGCGCGCTGCGCACTTGTCTAAATTTGTTCGGTCTCATTTTGGTTCAGTTCGTTAGACATCATTGGATATGACGTGTATATTCATATGATATGACTCATAACTCCAAAAGATGGAACCATCGCTTTTACCATCATAGATAGTTGGAGGAATTCTGCGTTCATTGGTACCTTATTAATGGAAATAGATTATACTGTTACAAAAATACAGGGTGATATGTAAAACTCTATCTTTGTACAGTTCTGACCTTATTACTCAGAACGGACAAAGATTTCGTACTAGGCGCCAGAGTAACTTCAACTCAAAAAAAAACCTATCCAACGAAGTATTGAACATATAGCTATTGGAAGTGGGTACAAATTTCCATTCTCCTTTCTTTATAGTCTATAAATGCCTTATTTTTAGACTCATGAAAAACAATAAAGAAACCTGAACAGATTTTAAAAAAATATATACCAATGTTTACGTAAGCATAGGAGGGGGGGGGGTGGGGGGGGGGTAAGAGCTTACTTTTGCTGACAAGGGGGAGGGGAGCTTAAAAATTACTAAAATTCTGCTTACGTAATACTGAATGGCCCCTAGTATCCTTTTATTACCTCTGGTTCGGTGTTATTACCATTTAACAACCGCTGGTATGGTTTTATTAACCTGTTATTACCTCTGGTTTGGTTTTATTACCTTTTTACTACCTCTGATTTGGATTTATTACCATTCTATTACCTCTTGTTTAGTTTTATTACCTCTGGGTTGGTTTTATTACCCTTTTATTACCCTTTTATTCCCCCTTTATCACCGTTTTATTACCTGGTAATAAAAACATGTTTTGTAAGAAGTATATTACGTAGGAAAATGCTCCTTGTTGGACGTAACCAAGTAGTAAGTCCTTCGACACAAGAACCAGGTTGTTTTATTTTATGCGCATCAATATGAACGGTTATAAACTTCCCACCTGAACAGGCGTCCTATAAATTTAGGATGCCTAAAAGAAATTAGGACAATTTTCTTAAGTATCATTAAGTGATGTTTTTAACAGGATATGGGAATGTCTTATGTTAACCATATTAAATTCGAAGGATTGTCTTCTATATTGTCTTCTACTAACCCCAATCCATGATAAAAATAAATACTGCCATTCTAAAAATAAATCTAACAAACAAATCCCATTTTCAAATTAAATCCCAAATCGAAGACAAATTATAAATCCCATCAAAATCAGCTACAGCATTTCCACCCTTGTTTGATAAATGAAAGCCTACAAAGGACTCCCAAAAAAACATACACACACTCTCTCTCCTCATAAGTAAACAATCTCATTGCTTATCCTGTGCCCAATTAATACTTGTCATCTCCATCCTGTTCGCTTTATATATTCGTCCTTGTACGAGTGCCTTTAAGCGACTTCCTTTGTCAACTAACCTCCACCCCCGTCCCGCATCCACCACTGTTCGGCAAACAAAATACGGAATCAACTTTTTCCATGCTATCACTTTAAGACACAAGCGTTTTCAATGTAATTGAAAAGTTTGTCAATTTGTTCTGGATGATTCCTCTAGAGGAGCCCAGACTGTTGTATAAGGAATACAGCCAGGATTGTCTCTCGCTCTCTGTCGATTCACCTCCATTCTACGGTTACAAGTTATTTTCAATGTGTCTTCGGAGATAACGATTATCTCTAAGGTTACACCACAAGAGCCGAAGACACACTTTAATACCAATTGTGGTAGAAATTTTCCTAAAGATTGATGGTAAACATGATGTCAGGGTCTTATCTACTTGTGGACAAAGTAGTTACGTTGCGGCTGGTCATGTTGATAAATTGAGGAAATTAAAGGATTGCGAATTTATATTCTTTTAATACACTTAAATTTTCTGCAATCAATCAACCGATGTCGCTCGATATTGACAGGTCTTTTTTTTGTAGCAGGCGGAAAAGGGAAATGGGAGTTTTCTGTGTGTTTTTTTAATCGACAAGAAATTGACATTGAAAATGTTATGTGGAAGCTGGTTTGGAGAACATAAACATATCTTGAATTAATGATGGCTTTTCGTTCTAGAAATGTCACCGAATGTTATAGTAGTATTTTACAAAACACACATACAAAAAAATATTGACAGTTATAACAAACAATCCCTCGAACATCATCTGCATTAGTCTCTAGCGTTATAAGTCTGTGAAGTAGATTAATTGTCGTCATATTTTGATGCCAATAAATCATAGCACAAAAGCGCTATTCTGAATAATATGCTTTCGTATATCCTGCAACACTCTCAATGGCACAGAGAAAGGGCTGTACTTGTAAACAAACTGTTTCAGACTGTATCCTTTTGGATGATGCTAATAAGACTGGAGTATGTACACACAAGCAGGAGCAGCTCTACTTACTATATATGTATAAGGACGACTTGAGTACTTTAAAGAAAACAGAACTCCTACTGTGGGTTTGGGAAATTGAAATTTGAGATTTAAGGCATGTGACTTACTTGATGTTAATATGCTTTTGTTTATGCTTGCTGAAGTGATTGAAATTGCATTGATTTAATTTGTCCCAAATTGCAATATGCAACCAAGCTTGCTTTACTTATATTATATAAAAAAAGCAAATCCTTAAAGCTACCTAAGCTTCTAGTCACTATGACTTAATTCAGTGAAATATTTCAATGCATATTTTCCAAGTCAAGCAGAATTTCCAGGAAGGATATTTTCAACAAAAAAAATCACCTTAACAGTGTTGACATGGAAGGTCAGTCATGCAGGATGTGAACTTGCAAGACTTGGCACAATTTCCTTGGGGACGATTCACTCAAGTAGATGTGAGGTGGACTATAGGAAAAATTGGAAAGTCAGACCAGATTGGAAAATTCATATAGTTGACATCTTGTGTTCAAGAATATCCACCAGAGGACTTTGAAGCCAGGCCACAAGGGGAAAATGATACTTGGAATTATTCATTCTAGAATATCGGGAAAAAATGGAAAAATTTTGTGATTCATCTATAACACCTGTCGTTCTAGAAACAACTCGTTTTTTTCACAACTATCACAACAAAGAATAACCTTCACTCACTTAAGTATAGGGCAGTGTGCCTAGACACAGCCTGTCATATTCAGTTACTGTGTCATATCTACAATCTTAAGCTTTGAAACCTCTCCTATGTCCTGAAAGAAATCGTTTCCAACTGCTCCGTCTCTGATCACCACTGTGTCCCTAAAATAATATAGTGTAAAGCCAAAATTTAAAGAAATCGTTTCCAACGGCTCACCACTGTGTCCATAAAGTAATATATAGTGTAAAGCTAAAATTTAAAGAAATATCATCTGTATACAAGAGCTGGACGGGTCTTCGCAATTTGGTTCCTTTGGAGAAGCGAATCTTACAGTCTCGGACCTTCCAATCTCGTCCTGGGAATATCGTTGCTACCACCGTCCAACTTCCAAAAGAATCTTGGTGAAGAAACATTGTAGACTTAGACGACAAATACATCCGGTGCCATTAAATTTCTAAGAATTTCAAAATTTCTTATAAATTCACAAACTTATGTATCACACAAAAAAAATCAGTCACCTTGTTATTTTAAAAAGAATAAAAATGTCTATCTCGATTTCAGAAAAGCTTTTGTGACGTCATAGAAGAGCTTTTACATTTATTGGTTTGTGACTTCACTAACGAAACATAATATTAAACGAAGAAGTTTAGTGAAGACTCGAACTAATTTACTAAACTTTTAACGAGTTATAAGAGACTACAAATTGTAAGTTTGAAGTTTGTTGAATTTTTACAATTGAAACGCAATCTTTTTTTTAAATAATTTATACAACAAATCTTCTTCTTCTTTGACGGCTCTACAACCGGGATACGGTCCTGGTCTCTCGCCACTGTTCTCTCCACCAGTCCCGATTCTGAGCCGATGTCAACCAGTTTAGCATCCCTAAGCTCTGGACGTCCTGTTCTTCGCCACCGTTCCAGCGGAATCCAGTGCCTACATCCAACTCTGATTTGGAGCCATCTGCATAACGAACTGCGTCATACTTATTGTCAGACTGGAAGTTTTCCTATTTCTCTTTTGTGACTATCTGCACATAGAAACTTGGGTTGATACTGAGTCTATTTCTATGCTCTTACGTCTTCTCCAACCAGCGTAGGACCACGAAAAAAAGATTTCCCTGGCCAGCATATTGTCAGGCCAAACCTCGATGGGAGAAGCAACTCTGCTGAACCATCTGATTACATAATCGGATTAATTGGAGAAATTAAATTGGACATGGGGGATGCTGTCACCAACAGAACAGAAGTAGTTCGTTGTTTCGTTGAAAGTCGCAATTTCGTGGTTTATACTGATCGCAAACCATCCCTCACACAAATCTGTCGCGGACTTGTTGCGTAACTTCAGTCACCTTCGACCTACCTAAACTAGTACAGGCATTCCTAGATACTCTTACATCTTAAGGATAGAAGACCGATTCACGAGATGACCTGAGGCATACCCATGTCAGCTTTCACAGTGGCAAAAAGTTTTGTCACAGAGGTCGTTCCATGTTTCGGCGTAGCCCTTGAATTGACAACTGATCAAGGTACCCAATTCCAGTGGAAACTTTTCAATAGAGTTTGCCAAACTACCCGGTACTCACCGAATCAGGACAACCCCTTGCCATCAGCTCACAAAAGGAATAGTCGAACGGTTCCGTCGGCAACTAAAAGCAGCCTAAGTGGCAACACCATACGAAGGTCCATACCAAGTAATCAAAAGATTACGAAAACATTTCGTCGTCAAATTGAATGGCACAAAGAAGTCGATATCCTTTGACAGGCTGAAATCAGCCCTCAGTTGTGAACGACGAATGGAAGGCACACAAAATGGTAACTTTCTAGTAACGCTACAAATACTTGATTTAAAAGTTCACCCAAGCCACAGTAAACAAACTCCCAAGATCCAATAAACGTAGCCATACAAAAATATACTTCAGTTACCCCGGTTATAACTCAGGTTGAACCCAGTCATAAACGGTAATCGAGTTGAAACTGGGTCCACTCAACCCAACTCAGCTCTCCCACCTGGGTCGAGTTGATATTTCGCCTCATAAACGCGTGTTGAGTTGAAATTGGGTTGAAGTGACATTTGTTTTGTTTGTTTACCATCCGTGAAGTCCGCCTTCGGCGGCAGAAAAAAATTAACAAAAAGAGGTTATGTTTTCATGTCAGTTCAACTCTATTTCAACCCAAAGTGAACTCAACTCGACTTCATATACGGTGGTCGAAACTTCAACTCAACCTCGACTCAACTTTTCAACCTAATCATAAACGGGGTAAGTGGACTACAGAACAAATTAAAATGTAGGAACTACTTGAAAACGTATCCTTAATATTGAAAATTTAACAAATAAATCACTTTAACCATTTTTAACTTTATTTTAAGGCCAATTACCTTAATTTTCATTATAACCTTTAATTACTACCAGAATAAAAAAAATGACCCAATTTCACCACTTAAACAGAAAAAACACGGCACGTTTTTAATTTTAAAAATTTTGCAATAATTACAAGAACATTCTCCCTTACACCACAAGACTCCAATCCTGCCACTAAATTGACGCTATCTATGCACATACATACACACAACAAAATTCTTGTACACACAAAACACCACACCAAAAAACCCCTACACATTTAACGATGCTTCTCGTACTCCGCACGTACGAACCAGCATCCTTACCTTTCTGCATCCTTTTTTTTTTGTATATTCCACAAGAAAATTACCAAAATTATCCTGATCAAGAGTATCACAGGAGTGGCACCAGCAAGGAACAGCACGGAAGCCATGTAATTTCATTCTGATTCGGTTAATGTGGCGCCACCACCAAAAAACCACATATCGGAAACGCGGTATGCACGCTTCCGTAATTATTAAGGAGGACTACCCCCTCCCAAGCATGGTAGACTATGTAATAATGCTACGGGACATTCAGGATTCAAGTTCCTTGAAGCCACCACTCACAGGCTGTGACCCCGGAAAAATGCTTCCTATTTAATTTCCGGAAAGGTTGTGAATATATTTTTTTTGCTTTCCTTCGTCCTTTTTTTGTCGCTGGTGGTCGGGATTCGTTTCGCTGATTCCTTGCGAATATTTTTTTTTTTGGGGATAGTAAAAAGGGGATTTTTTTCCATAAAAGGATTTAGAGAAAAATGAAAAGGGATGGAAAGTTTTAAATATTTTTTTGAGTGTGTAATTTAAAAAAAATAAAAATCTGAAGGAATTACGTGGTGTCTTAACATCTCTAAAGTCCTGGTACACATTTAAGCAAACAAGGATTCTCTCATTCGATGGTGAATCCTTATAAAATAGTTACGAAAATTTTACTCTAAATTAACAACAAAGCGACAAACTTTTATTACTGGCAAAATGCTTGAACGTTTTTACTGCCCTTTAATGCTGTATCCTTAAGTGGAGGGAAAATGTGTAATTGGGACTATTCTAATTCTTCTGGCTCCTTTCTAAGGAAAATGTCATCCCTTGTTCCTTGTTTTGTCGTACACAGAAATTTTGTTCACTTTTATGATTCAAGGGACGTGATTACAAGCATAATTCTAAGTGAATTATGTCTGCTGATGTACGAGTACATATGTAACAGGATACTCTAGATGTGCAAATACACATAAATAAACACAGAACAACAAGATGTATATCCTCGAGCAAGCAACGAAAAAAAAAACCTGCTATGTGATCCTTAACAGTGAAACAAACAAATAAACAATAACGAAACAAAGTTAGTTTATCATGAAAGTGAAATAAAATCACAAAAAAACCAGGGTAAAAGGGGGTGTGTGTAAGGGTAGTAGATGGTGGATATTCATAAAACAATCCGTAGTGTGGGAGGAGGAGATTTCTGTTAATTTACATTTTTTTTGTTAATTTTTTTTGGTTCGTTGAAGCGAATAGCAACTTTAATTAAGGCTGCCACAGGACATTAAAACGCGAAGCTCTGTGTGGTGGTAAATACCTCGAGGGTAATTTCCAATTAACATAATTCCTTTAATTATGTCCTCCCAGTGGACTGAGCCAATTTATTCATCATCCTGTAGTGACAAGCACTCATCCTTGATAAGCTAATTAGGAGATTCATTAAGGAAATGCCTTCTTTATATTTCACATGCCTTGGACTGTTATTCATTTTAATACTAACTGACATAATATGGGTGCGCAACTGCTACTGCTCTTTTCTTCTTCTTCTTTTTGTGATATGACATTTTTGTGAGTGGAAAATTATAGGTAAAAAGACTGCGGAACTAGAAGAGCTATTGAAAACGTATTCAAGTAGTTTTTGTGCGTGTCTTTTGAGTTTTTTTTAAGTTATATCTACCTCTTTAGGCTCGTTTTTAAAATATGAAAAAAGTGAATTTTTACGAGACAAAAATTAGAACCTTTAGCGAAAACGTTATAGGAGAATATCATGATACATCAGACCAATTACTGACCTTAATATGCTGCTGGATATGCAGATCACGAGAACTTCGTGGGAAGGTCCTTTTTGGCAGCAAAGGATGTTGAACTAAAATAATCGGTGAAGATTTAAAATGGTAAGAAGCAGATAAAGCAGCGAGCTGTAGGAATCTATAATAATATTCTAGTTGTGCCACTATCAACATTTTTCCAAGAAATCGAACGAGAATTTTTTTCAGAAGAGAATTTTTTTATTTGCTGTTGTTTTGTTTGATCGGAAGAGAATTTCGTTTTGTGTTTGATTTTTTAGCTATTTTACGTTTTGTGTTTAAACAGGGGCCCCACTAGTCTATATAATAATAGGGAAGGACAAAAATTGTGATCCCTTTTTAACCTATTTTCGGCGCACGTATCTTAATGAAACATATATCAAACGAAAGGTATTTTTTCATAGATGGTCAGAATCTATATTTTATTCAAGTATGTACCAAGGGAAAGGTGTGAAAGCCAGGTAAAGTTTTACTTATACTGAAAATTTTTTAGCTTACTAATAAAGCGCTATCATATTTGAAGAGAATACATTTTGTTTCGATTTTCTACGCTTTTGTTTCGACAGTTGTGTTTTTCAATGCTTCGACGGCCTCCTTTAACCGGTCGAACTCGGTTTTTTTTATTCGAACCGACTCCGTTTTGTTCTATTATTTCCTAGAATAAGTTTGGTCGAATATCGACAACAGGCTTGACTAGTTTGTTGAAAACCCAGAACTCTTAACCTTTATAAAAAATCAACAGACTAAGACTAGCCGATGACGAAATGGCAGACGACCTTACTTCAAAACAGCTCATGATAGCAGATATTTTGGGAAATAAACCACCCCTGGAGGGGATGGATCGACTTTGTGACGGCTGTCGCAGAAGCAATGCTCAACATTCGGAACTGGAGACATGATGCAAAGGACCGTGAGTCAGTGTCAGTATCGCCTTCAGTTTTAGCCATTTCCTCTGCATTATTTATGTTTGGATCTATCGTTTCTCCTAGGGTTGCCTGATATCTGTCAAATACAGTATGCTTTTGGAGGCGGTCAACGTCGACTTTTTTCTGTTTGTTGCATCTGACAATGATATGTTTGCTCATTACAGCAAAGTCGATAACATGTTCTCCGGTATAGTTTGATGTTTTCTGTCGATCTATGCCGGTTCTCCCTTCCAAATTTGACATTCAGGTCTCATATTGATGTCAATGGAAAAGGCCGTATAATATGAAGGCTCAAGGTTATAAAAGAAAATGTCCTTGGTCGTAGGGTGACCCAGCTATACCCCCGAGCACTAGACACGTCCATCATCGATTGGTTATCGGGGGCACCAGCGAGGATGTGACGAAAGGAATTTATTTTACCCCCACAAAATTACACTCACCCACTTTCTATTCAATTTATACACTTAAAATCTAGGCTTCATTAAATTCTTTATGGATGATTATATATATCCTTTTTAGGAATTGCCTGTACAACCAAAAACAGCTCTACGCATGTCGTGTTAAGGCGATTTAATGAGGCCGTCGTGCCTAGACCAATAAAGAAAGTTGGTCTTAAAATGTAAAGAAAAAAATTGTTGCAATTTTTTCCCTTGCAGCAACCTACGTAAAATTACATGCCATTAAAATCCTAGAAAATGTATGCGTTTTTCTTTTCGATAGCTCTTCTAGTTCCGTAGCCAGACGGTTTCAAGTGCACCCCTAAGCAACACTCGAGTATAACACAGTATTCACACAGCAACATAGTATGCTGCACTTTCACAAGTCATGCCTTAAAGTAAAAGAGACCATACCGAAGGCTTGTTAAGTGCATATATGTATCGTAATAATAACCCTCCCACAACCCCTTGGAGTGTTTAGAACGTGATAAGGGTTCTTGCATACATATATATATCGCGGTGTTAGTATCTGGAATTGTTGTTGAAAAGGGTTAAGTACCTTGAAATGATTGTGAAAATATGGTTTTTGTATAGGCGATGAATGAAGGAAGGACTCAAATCTCATTATTAATAATAACATAATTAGTTTAACTTTTTTTCTAATATATTTCCTTAATAAACGCTTTATTGTTTTCACGCATAAATTTTCAGGAGTCATTAATTAATTTTGATTAATTATTTTTTTATTTGTAGCTCTGTGGGCTGTCAGAACGATGTGGTAACGAAATTGTGGGGTTGTTACAAGTCATATAGGAAACCGTAATTTTGTGGTTGAACGTTAAAAATGAAGGGATAATATTTTTCTAGCCTGTAATTATCGGAGAGTTGTGATAATCGTGTTCAGAATACCATTAAAATTGTTTTGTGGTATTGGGAGGGTATAGGAACGGGATATGTAGTTAATTGGGTTACAAAATTGTCCAATTATGATTTTTTAAAAAAGATTATGTTCATTTGGTAAAAGTCAGATTCTTCAGCGGAAGAACGACGAGGAGAATGTGGCTATCCATAACCTTACAAATACTGTTAGCGATACTATCTAGAGTGCAATGCCGAACAACAAGTTTTATTCGGAAATTTAGGAGAATAGAGGGAAGAACCGTCGAGTGGAATCGAAACACGGACCTCTGGGGTGACAGTCGTGCGTCTTAATGACTAGACTATCGAAGATTAAAATAAGGGTTCTACTGACCGTTATTAGTCCGAATAAATTGAAAATTAGAGGATCAATATTTATTGAATATAGTACAACCAGTGACTTTTGAAAACAAAATTTACGATTGATTGAACTTCTTGCTATGTACTTTTCAAAAAATTTGTCAAGTGTACCTCCAACATTCTAACGAATTACGCACAAATAAAATCCATAATAAAAACCATAAGGAAATGGTGTCTTGTGTCACGGAAGAATTTAAATAAATTTTCATTTACAATCGCAAACAGCAATACACAATATCCTACAACAATTTTCATAAATATTATTTTTGCACTCTTTTAAACTAAGACTCAATTTTCCACCCCTCAAGCAAAACGGGAAAATGTAAATAAACGAGAAACAATTTATATGTCAGAAGCAGACACTTTACAAACAGCCAATTACAAACGAAAAATATGCCAACATCATCATCCACGCATTTTTCATATTCCTTTCTTTTCCTGGTTTTTTTGCAGTTTGAAAATATATAGCAAGGATATAGCGCACATAGCCGCTAGGCACTCAGATGATTTGTATATACATATATATTCGCATCCGACATATCAACCACACCCCGTTGAATGAGGATTAAAAAGGAATGAAATCCTCGAGCGAAAGAAATTGAAGGAATATTGATTCTAGCTGAATTTCGAACCTCAAACCCCTCACCCTGGCAGCCAGTTGATATGGCAGAGAAGCGGGAGTTCCTATCATTAAATAATCCCACCATTTCCGGGCTATTGACGAATACACAAAATTGATTTTCAGGATGTGAGTCCTCCTCTATCACGGAGTATTGAAGTAAAAATCAGGATCCGTCGGTATTGGGTTGGAACCGAAATAAATGACATCGGATTCAATTAAACAAATCCCGTTCTGAACAGTCACACAGAATTGGTCGATCAAGTGGCACTTGTTACAAAAGCATAGCCAAAGGGGAGTTTCACTATATCATATTATTTTTGGGGGTAAGAGGGAGAGTAAATTTATTTTTAGGCTGCTCATGTGGTTGATTGCTCCTCAATACACCAGGGTAAATCTCCTGCATCCAAATCAAATTTAACGGTGATTGATTTAGGATTTATGCAGCGGAACCCCTCGTGGAGCAATTAACCAATGAAAATCCCTCTCCAAAAAGTCCTGAGAACTGTTTACAGTAGTTAAGTGGAGTTTGTTGGGTTCGTTGCGGGTTACTATTCTACTCTGTTGTTGAAGTGATGGCGGCGCCTGCAGCTTCCATGACCTCTTAAATTACGAAAATGCACCCTTTATGGGCTCTTAATGCACTGAACCGTAGCGAATTCCCGCCCTCCGCATTTTGGGGGAAAGAAGCTGATAGAAATTTGGGTTGCAGGATGGTTTTAGGTGCAGTTTCATTCCTCTCTCTCTATCCTCTATTCATGCGGGTGTTTGTTATTGATTTCCTTTTGCATCTTTAAATGCTTTTGGAATATGCTGATGGCTTTAATTTTAGTAGCATGGGTTTTGGTGTAGGGGAAACTTCAGGGTTTAATCGATAGTAAAATGATAATAGCTTTGTTGGTGATCCTCAAACGTTTGCTGTTTCGTTATTTTATGCTGATGTTGTTTTAAAATTGTTTTGATTCTTGTTTGTTTTAAAGAGATTAAATAATGAAAATGTAACCGATTCCGAGAAGTTAAGCCGTTTGGAAGTATACAAAATTAAGACAACATTAAATCAGGAACATGTGCTCATAATCTCGTGTACAACAATGGATTACAACGACACGAGTGATTGTATAGTATTATTTTTATTATACTTAGTGAAAAATCACACATGGCTGCACATTGGTTCCCACGCTAAAGCGTCCCACTACCTACTTGCCTTATATTGTGATGGATGGTATTCATCGCCATTTCGACTTTCTAACATACATCCAGAATGGTCCGGTATGTTCTCTGACATTTGTACAAATAGTGCAGAATAGCGACTCTTTCAAATTGTGTGTTCAATGTCGACCGGTGTTGCTAGGGCCGATCTGCGCAACAATAATGTCTACTCTTAGAATAGAACGAAAACATCATTCAGTGGCATATAAAACTCGTCCTTGATGTCATCGTCTGTATCTTTAGTACTTCTTACTGGTCAGCAGTTTATGAGGTTTCCTTTGTGGCTGTTACGCCAACGCCACTCCTACGGTTTTCGGTTTCGTTACTACCAGAACATAAGAAAGACTCACCGTTTGGGTAGACATGCTCCTCCGCATCGTATCATCTGTTCACCGGTAAGTGCCATGATGATCTTGATATTATGTCGGTTCATCTGGTTGAGGAGTTCATCCAGCCGTCCATCAGAAAGCAGCGTTCTTATATTCCATGTTCCAATTCGTATCCTGGATTGAAAATCAAAGGGTGTCGTAGTGTATCCATCCGGCCCCGAGGCATTGGTTGCCGAGTCGTAACAAGAGTGTTTTCCTGGGTGTTGGTTGCTTATCCCCAACCCAATCGACCTAAAACTCTGTTTTATAGCGCAAAGGGCGCACTATTCGACCGTCTCCCGTTTTGAGTGGAGCCGGACTTACACGAGGCAGTACATTTGTCCCTTACACGATGGCAAATTGTACTAAGGCCTCAAGTTTTTGAAATGTCCCGGTTCAAAAATAATGTACTATTACTCTTTGTATGAGCGCGTATCGTGACGTTATTATTTTCTTAATTTTTGATTTTTAACATTAGGTACATGAAGAAATGAGCCGAGGTGTGATTGTAAATACACGTACGTAGTGGAGAGACATGGGTTTCTTTCTCCTTTCTTATGCCTCGGCTTCGCCGACTTCAGTTCAATAATGTTCAGTTCAATCCACATAAGTGGCTTCACCGGCTAAAGTCCAGTTCATGAAATTATTGTTGCTTTTTTACCAGAAGTCAGAAATGCAAAATCTCACTGGAATGACATTCCACAATTCTAGTTGATTACTCTCTTTTGAGCGAGCTTTTACGTTTAACTTCAGATCAAGTCGAAAATGGGCGAACTGAGGTCTGTTTTGTCCTCAGTTAATATGTGGACATTGTATGGGAACTGAGGTTATTTTAAAGTTCAGTTCACCAATTTGCCCGAATTGGCGCAGTTCGGCCAGTGAAGCCGTGGTATTATTTCGTTTGGGGCAGTAAAATTGAACATGAAAACTTAAACGAGACGAGGTGAATTGTAAATACATAGTGGTGGCTTTCTTCTTTTTTTACTTCTTTTGGAGCAGTAAAACTCCCACCCACCAACTTGAAGTGAGGCGAAGTGCAATTGGCATTGTAACATATTGCGAGGGAGTGAAATTTTGGTCAATTTAGCATTACAATGGCACCTCGCCTCATTTGAAGTATGACATTGTACTGGCTCAAAAGAAAAAAGAGGCATTTCTTACAAACTCATTTTATAGTCGTATACACTACTCCCATCAGCTCCTTCCGAAGAAGTACTCTCGGGGGCACTCAGATTTTGATAGAAGTGACAAATCGGCTGCCCACACCTTCCGAGACCTTTTGTTAGTTATTGTTGCTTTTAGTACTTCCGTAATCAACAACAATGTCAGCGTCTGATTCTGTTTTATTATTAAACAACTCATTACCAGCGACACACACGAGACAAGCAAACCTTCTGCTTGCTCTGTCTCAAACAAATTTAAACTTTCTCGTAACTTACATACCTGAGGAACGTACATAAAATTACCTGTTCGCAACTTTTCTCTTAACATTCTATATTAACACCAAAACAAAAAAATTAGCGTAAAATTATGTAAGAGCATCGAACTCCATCTCGATCTTGCTCCCCTCACACGAGAAACTCTTGCCGAGATTCTGAAAACCAGATAAGCATCCTTTACACCATGACACGAGCACTCAAAAGGAGCGCCTCCTCCAAGGAATTGCCGAAATACGACGACGAACACGGTTATCACACTTAGGCTCACACCCATTCAGTGACTTTCTGATGACATATTTTAGAAGCGAAGCCTTCCACATCCTTTATCATTAAAATAAGCTTAAAATTGTCACAGTTTTCTTTTTTTTTTGGTTTTTTATTTGTAAAAAAAAATATTGTAGGAAAAAAAGACCTGCTTTGAAACTTTTGACATCATCCGCCATAATGGAACCGTGTAAGAGGATTAAGCCGTAGGAGTGTGTCTTAGCTGAGTAGTAGTAGTAGTAGAAATGTGTTCCTCGTCAGATTTAGCACTTTTTATGATGCGCATAAATGTGACGATAAGACACGTACTCCGCCACCGAGTACACAGGAAGGAGCTCTCAAGGATTGCTTAAAAAATGATGAACGAATATGACACATTGGAAAGAGAGATCCTTGCAGACAGGGAACAGGGATTCGGTTCCATCCAGAGTGAGAGATGGAGCCAGAAAGAAGGCAAAAAAAACGAATTTGTTGGGTGGTTATAGAGATCTAAGTAGAAGGACAGAATTGTTTAGCATATTTCCATATAGTCAAAAAGGATATGCATGATTATGGAACGAATCCTTTTATTCAAAATTAAAATTTCCATATTTTCTCCTTTCAAAGTATAATAATAAAATAAACAAAAAAATTGTCCTAGACTGAATTTCGGATTAGTTTTACAGCATATATAGTTGTCCTGCCGTCAACTATATCCTTACGAACTCAATAAAGTCTTGTTTTGCATATGTATAGTCTGAATTTTTTTTGTTTTGGTTAAGTTAAGCGCTTAGAATCCTTTTTAAACATACAATACATAAACAAACGAAAATACCACTCCTTTGAGAAGCAACAATCAAGGCATATCAAAGACTCCCGGAATTTAGGCAGGATTCCATGAGACTTTATACTTTTCAATCCTTATCTCGTTGGGAAGGGATGTCAACAAAAAAACCGCAGTCAAGGGCAATGCTTGAATTCCTTGACATAATATCCTACTCACATAGACATGATTTTCCTGTGCTGCTCCTCCACCGAAAACGGAATGTTTCTTATATGGAATATTCACATTCCAGAAATATTCTAAAAAGGTGCACGGAACAAGGAACGTACTACTCTACCTACCGCCCCCCTCCCGTCTGAATGATGGGGGAGTAGAGATTGGCGACGCGGAGTGGTTTTTCCTCCTCAATATCCAAGGAGCGATGAAATGATTTCAGGAAAAGCAAAATTCAATTTAAACAGGGCGTAAAAAGATTGTTAACTCAACAAAAAAAAAACCGGGTAAGAAGCAGTTTGCGGTGTGGGAAAAACGGGTTGGGGACAGGAGCATGAGTGTTTTTATATCGCAGAATGGCATATGTGAGTATGTGACAGATTTACGAGAGAAAGCACGAGGAAAGGACTCACTTAGAATTTATGAATGGTTTGAAAATCGACGACATGGCCCTTCATGCATTCAGAATAAATAATGTTAATACAATTTTATATGTTTCCATCTTATTGGGGATTTTATTGGTGTACTTTCTGATTTTTGGAAAGCATTTTAGGGAATAAATCGAATAGACATAAATCACTTAAAGGACTATGTTAAATTAAAAGTGGCATACTACATGGGAACATGAATTTTCGTACCAATGGGTCATAGAGGCCATACCATAAAAGAAAGGAATCTCAAAATCAAAGAAACCAGCAACACTGGGACTGGATCTCGGACACAACCTGGCACAAAATAGAACGCAAGAGGGCTCTCAAAAATAAATTGAACTGTACAAGCGAAAAACATCATCGACTTAAAAAAGCGGAAAACGCGGCAAACACGCGACAAACAGTAAGGTGCTGTACCAAATTACTAAACAGCTCTCGGATTAGCACTCTACAAAAAAACATGTCGTAAAAGTGCGGATGAAAAAAAGGAGCCGGAAGAAAACAGCAGCAGAGCTATCGAACAAGGCAGAGTCCCGCTGTAGAGCCAACTATTTCCGCTCTATGTCCCACAAGGGATTAAAGGAAAAGAATAAGAAGAAAAAAAACCGATAAAATTTCTAAAAAAAAACGTTTAAAAATTTCATTCATATCGAAACAACTGGAGTCATCTATATTCTCATTTATTAGTACTTAAAAAGCTTTTTTAAAAGTTTTTAAGGTTTGTGCATTTACTAAAGCTCATCTCAATATATTCGTCATATTCAAATTTTATTTAATTGCCGATTTTTACCACGTTTTTTATTTTCGTTTTAAAAGTGTTTTTTTGTTATTTAATAACAATTAAAATGCTGAATAAATATAAATAAAAATATTTTTTGTTTTCGAGAATGAAATGGAATTCTTTGAATAATTAGCAGAAAAGTTAATAAACGGATTGAATGGAAAACTGTGTGCGAAAAGTAGAACTGGAAAAACATATATGATAAAAAACAGTCTTTTATTATTTAAAAAAAAATAAAGGCATGATGAATAAAAGAAATACTTATAGATTGTCATACTTTTTCTTAAATAAAAGAACAGCAGTTTCAATTAAGTAGAGTAACACGGTTTTAAAGTACAGTTCTCTTTATGGCGACAAGTCAATCTAAAAAGCTGATAAAGATTAATTTATCATTAAGGCAAGTAGTTGGTAACATAATAATATTTTGCCTCTTCTCTGTTTTATATTTAGGGTATAGGGTCGAAAAGTGCTGCTTATTCCACTCTGGAGTTGACGTACTTTTCACAAGCAAGGTTCAAGCAAGGTTGCACGAAATAACGAGACATTGCTCTTCGTTATCGCGGGTGACTAGTATTTCAGGCTGCAATGAACCACGTCCGCGTCTTTTAGAGGTTTTCCTGCTATTATGAGACAGCAGCCTCTGATTTAGACATAAACATTCAACATTTGTCTTTATTTAGTCGATTTTGGGTTACCAGCTTGCGAAATATCTCCTCTGGTTACTCAAAATCGCTAGAAACCCAAAAACTGATCCTTCTGAATTTCGGGAGCTCATTCTTCTCAATTAGGAGTCTAGAGGATTAGAGCCAACTATTGGCTGGTAAATTTTTTAGTGCACTTGAGCTTTGTGAGGCCATGTGTCACCTTGTTCAAGGCTTTTGTCCACCTTGTTTTAAAAAGAATTCACAAACTAAGAAAGATTCGTCATTACTAATATATGGTGATGATTGATGTAGCAGTGCCATCTATTAGACAAAGTAATTTAGAACGATTAATGCATTGGTGGTGCGCCATCTATTGAAACGAACTGTGATTTGTGGAAAGTGTGGATTGTAATTTAAATGCTCAGCAAAGTTTCGAATGTTCCAGGAACAGAGGGCGCTGCAGAATGAGGTGGGGAAAGATCTATAAATTGGGATAAGAAAGAGGTTATATAAAGAAGTTCTGTGTGAAGTGTATGCCTTAATTAATCCTACGAATTTGTTAGGCCGTAACAACTAAAAACGTAACAATATGAAAGCGTGATCTTTGATTTTTTTTAACTCTCCATTGTCCAGATTTTTGAGACTTTGTACGTTGACTAGCCATACTAAGACGATTTTGAAGGCAGCGGCGCAGTGGCCAAGATAAACGAGTCGAATTCAGGACGAATGTAGGACTGGTAAATGGAGGAATTAGGATCTCCTAAAGGAGGAATTTGGATCTCCAAAGAAATACTAGGAATTTGAATGCTTTAACAATTTAGAACAGATAAACGAGTCGAATTGAGGACGAAAGTAGAACTTATAGATGGAGGAATTTGGATCTCCCGACGGAAGAATTTGAATCTCTTAAGAAAACCTAGAAATTTGAAAGCTTTAACAATTTAGAATAGACATACGAGTCGAATTTAAGACGAATGTAGAACTTACAGATGGAGGAATTTGGATCTCCTGACAGAAGAATATGGATCTCCTAAGAAAACCTAGGAATTTGAATGCTTTGAACAGATAAACGAGTCGAATTCAGGACGAAAATAGAACTTATAGATGGAGGAATTTGGATCTTCTGAAGGAGGTATTTGGATCTCCTAAGAAATGCTAAAAAGAATTTGAATACATAAAGGTGGCAGAGAAGGGCTAAGAATCCATGGATCGCAAGCTGGGAAACTGGCAAGCAACAATGATGTACAGAGAAAGATCGGAGCGAATTGTATCTCCTCCAGGTAAAGCTTATCCCGAGCTGTAACACTAAAAAATGATGACGATAGTGACGATCGTCATGATCACTTTACGATCTTGTTGTTTCAAGAATAATACGCACGAAATCATATTCAAGTATTTTTAGAATGAAAGGTATACAAGTATATTTCTTGAGTGTTGAACTAGACTTGGTTTTGCGTATTTTATCATAATTTTAGAATGGCTGTAAACTAATTTCATAAAAGGTAATACAAATTTTATAGCTAACAATTAAAAATTCGTATTTTCACGAATTTCTTTTTAGTGCCAACGTACATTAAAAAAAGTTGAGCCCGACATATCCTTGACCATGGAAAAGTACCATGAAAAGTGTTGCAAGTTTTTTTTATTACAAACCTTAATTGCAATTGCAGTTCCAATAAACTACTTTGCATCTCCACTTACTATCAAATCTACCCCAACGTGTCGTGTCGTCGTGTTAACATCTCTCTCAACACCATCCATCTGATATCTGTTGAATCTTCCAGAAATAAACTGAAACATTTAACTGCAATAACACCCAGCCTTAAATGCCTCCATTGTATTCTAGTTGTCTAGATCATGGCTCCGCGCTCAATGGAAAGACACACTTCTGTCACACAATTCACCTTATTTCACATGCACATGTGGAAATAAGATTAACAAAAAACGCGAGAATAACACCTTATCACGTGTATTATTGCCCGGTAATATTCAGAGCCCAAAAACCGGAGTCGTCTAGCACCTCTAAAACCACACCATCTCTAGATAAAAAAAAATAACGTTCAACGTTTTTATCTTTATTATTCTTTTATATTTCTCATTCATGAATCATTATCGTGGCTGTGTTCTTTTTTTAAATTTTATTTTGCAGCAGGGGATGCAAATTTATTGTTGTTCGGCGCTACATTTTTTCGGGGGGAAGATTTTTAAAACCCCCCATAAAACACAACAAAAATATAATTACTAAAAAGCAAAAACGTGCTATCGTGACTTTGTAATGCGGAAAATTACTGCAATTAAACTTAACTACAGACTAGAGAGCTTCGTTTATTGAAATGTTTTTTTCTTTCCTGATAAATCTTAATATATCTTATCATTTCGCACGTTTGCAATTTTATTTTTAGATAAATGAGAGAAATTAACATTGAAAATTTGCGAAGAGATTTTCTAGTTTTTTTTTTGTTTTTGAAAATTGGTTTGATGAACTTTCATTCAAGGGAGATTTATCGGAATTGTTTTATTTATGGTAGATAAGATCGCAGTATTATGAAATAGGTGCGAGAAAAGGTCAATAGTTTTTTTGGGTGTTCAATGATTTTTGAGGAGGTCTTCTTTTAGTATAATAAAGTGATCGTACAAATCATCGATCAAATCAGATTTATTTCAATGTTCATAAACAATGCTGCAAAAGTATAAGTATAAAGGATCTGTTCGTCCATTCGCCCGTCTCAATTTTATCTCCGGAACTACTATGGCTAATAATAGATGCTATGGGCCTGATCGTGGTTGGCCAGTCGAAAAATTGACAGCGCCGTTTGTCGTTGGCTTTGTTCGTATCATAGTTGGCCAGTGCAACGACATGACCGTTTTCGATAATACCTTATCATGGTTGTCGCTTGAAAATTTTTGAACATTTCTTATAATTAAAAAAATTTAAAATTTCTTTATTTGTTCAATCTATTTAAAAACCATTTACAAATATATAAAATACTAGCAAAAACCCGCGTGCGTTGCAATGCCTTTTAATAAAAAAACTTATGTGTGCACAGTCCGGGATAGGAAAAAGATATAATGAAAAAAATAACAAATCTTCAAAACATAATTTAGGGCACACAACTCGACTATAGAATAATCTCTCATAGTCAGTATTTCCGACCTCCTACAACATCCAAGAGTTCAAACGCAGGGTTAATCCCCACCTTCTTCAACACCCCTCCCGAACCCCCATAACGCTTAACCTATTCCCCCTTACTAAGCTCCTTGCTAGACATTGCACCATGACTTGCAAACGACATAACGGACTGGTAGTACAAAGGGTGATTCCTGAGCTTGGCACTGCCACATAAAAAAAATAAAAAAAATTTCAGTTACTTATAAAAAATGTGTTACAACTTTTTTAAAATGCGGTGTTGAGCGCAACCTATCGGAAAAATTTTGTGCTACATGCACAACAATCATATTCAGAATACGTGTCTCACCCTGTGCGGAATTTGCCCAATAGCGCTCTCAACATTTTGTTCCCCTTGTTCATTGAGTTCTATATACTCTCTGTTTAAATTTTCTTCAGACCCATCGATCATTTGCTATCTTCACAGTATTTCCGCAAATTGAAAGAGCAATATCTCGCCGTAACAGCATTTCATTCGCGTTCCTTCGATTATCGAGTCATGTTTTCGGTCTAACCCGACAGTCGGATAATAGTGAAAAGTATGCTAAACGCCTAAGAAGATTCTTAATCATCCCGTGAAAGTCCTAAAATCGGGTTAACCGTTCCGAGCTTTGAGGTTTACAATTGGAATGATAAAAAAAGTTTCCTCTCACTTTTCTGCGACTGTCGGATCAAGTTTTCCGTCTGAATCAATACTCGGAACCTAGTGAAGCCTAGAACATGCCCAAGAAAATACTGAATCTTCCCGTTAAAATCCCATTGCAATCAGATTAGCCGTTGTTGGTACGTAGGTAGCTAGGTTGTTATTATATACTGGCTGGACCAATAAAAACTTTACATTCAAAATTTTTTATTTTTTACTTTTTAGTTTATTTTAAGATAAAAGCTTATTTTTTAGTTTTTTTAAACTATATTTTTTATTTTCTACTTTTTAGTCTATTATATGTCTTCCACCATTTTGTAGTGACCGTCATATTAGATTTAAAATGACGGCACACCGCTTACTGCACTATACTCGCTTTCATATGATGCCCATACCGAAGATTAATCCGCCATTTTCTGCTGGCCACCATTTTGAATTTTAAATGACCCCACATAGCTTATTGTATTCTACTTCTCTTACCCTTTCATTTGATATCCATGTCGGGGGGTCCGGGAACACAATTGCAAAATTCGGCCGCCATCTTGGAACCACCATCTTGATTTTTTCCCCAAAAATGGTTAAATTGCATTGTCACGCGAACTATACATATGTGCAAAATTTGAAGTTGATCGGTTATATATAAGTGGGTAAAAATCAAGTTGCAAGGTTCAAGTTTTCGGTCTAATCCGGTAGTCGAACACGGTAATCGGGCCCGATAATCGTATCCGATAGTCGGATCCTAGTAGCCTAAAACATAATAATATAGCCTAATAGCCTAAAACATGCCCAAGAAAATACTGAATCTTCCAGTGAAAGTCCCATCGCAATCGGATAAGCCGTTTCCGAGATTAGCCCGGACAAACAGACAGACAGACATACAGACATACAGACAGACAAAAATTTTAAAAATACATGATTTCGTGTTAATATCGTGTAAATAACCATATGAACTTAGAAAAAGACAATTATTTTGAAATCACAGACAGACACTCCAATTATATTTATATAGATAAAAAAAACATCTTTTCTCAGACTGCACCTACCAAAACCAAGCGCCTGAAATACTCACTTGACAGTCATGAAAAGCGCAACTTTGTCTCTTAACACGTCAACTGTTAATACGCCTGAAGGCGTTTCTCCCGACAAATGTCTTGCTTAGTATGAAAAACTACTTGCCAACTATGAAAAAAAGGCAAAAAATTGAAAAATTAAAATTTTTTATGTTTTTCAAAGGCCTAAAATGGACATTTCAAATAAAGTAAAGAAATATTGCGTATGCTCACAAGAAAGTACATAAAAAAACCTACATTTTAAAAAAAAATATTTTACCGTACGATGATTTGGCATAAAATGGCGGCAATTTTAATTTTTTTTTCGAAAACTGCCAATCTTTGCCGTAAAAAGCGAAATTTTTTTTTTGAAATTTCAACCACGTATTTATAGCATCAAAGTACATCTTTTCTCCAATTTTTATCAAACTCCGACCTTTTTCCGGTTATTTATTGCATTTTTAGTAAAATAAAACAAAATTTCATACATTTGGGTTTTTTGAGGTTAGGATTCATTTTTAAAGTAATTATACCGAATCAGTTCGATAGTCTATTCATTTACGAGTATTTTCCAATTTTTTTGATTGTTCTACGACCAACAGAACTGGAGAAATTAAAAAAATAGTGTAGCAATGCACTCAAAATGCATCAAAAATGGACATTTATGCAATTTTCTGGTGCAGCATAGGACCGATTTTGCAGAAATTTTTTTTTTCGTTTTATCTTAACATATGTAAAGAAAAAAAACAAAAAAATCCAACTTCCCAACTACATCATAACTTCGCTTTTTTTTTGTTTAATTTCCCTCTACTACAAATGAAGTTTTGCTTGTTTTGCTGCACTAATTTTGACTAAATCTGTTTTAGTGCAGAATGCATAGCAAAAGGAGGCCCAATAAAAATTTCGGCAAATCAGGACGACAACGTTTTTCTAAAGTAGAAGATGGTCTTTATCAAAAGTCATAAAAGGGTAATAAAAGAAAACATAATAAATAATTTTATTACCCTTTTATGACCATGTTTTGTAAGAAATTTTATTATTTTTTACAGAAACTAAAAAAATGAAACGGAAAACAAGAAAAAAGGCGTGTTATATAGGTAGGTCCAGGTGAGCTGTGAATTTATTTGAATTCTATGAATTATTTGAAAAAAAAAGTCGCGAACCACCCAGTGAGCCAGCCGCGATGTGCTTTATATGAAATTATGGTTTTTTAAATAGTGTACCAACCACATTAACCACATCCAACCCTTCAACTTTAAGTGATGTTTTTAACTCTTTCGACCTTGAATACAAAAAAAACGCATCTTAAGGATTAAATTCGCTTTAATTCTTCAATCTACATAAAACTGTATCGTAAAACTGCATCTGACTTTATATGGCTTCATATATTAAGATTAAAACAATTTAATCTGCAACACGAAAACTTTTTAAGAGCAAATAATTAAAATCTCTGTGCACTAAATGAATGATGTAATAGTTTGAATAGGTGTTGATGTAATTTTAAATGATGTTCCACCTTCGGAATGATCATAATATGCGGTTTCATAATTTGTACCCAATTGTGGCTTTATTGCCGATAAGAATATTTTTTATGAACAATAAAAGCAAAAAAAAAACAAATAAAAAAAACACAGAAATAAAATGTGAAATTCTTTAGCAATGTTGACTGGTACCTTGCATCAAGGCTAGAAAGACTTGGCCTTGTTATAGCCATCAGAGATCGCGCGACCTCTTGGTGTTGCCTCGTAAGGACAATCGTAGCGATAGTTACGGGATACTAGCCAATGGGGAATCAGGCAGCCAGATTGAGAATTACGTACAAAACCCACAGAACACTCTCGCTGCGGCTGTTTGGCTCTGGTCAAGATTAGACACCGTGCACTTGACTGGATCTGGATCTAAAAATCTTCCTAGCTCACTGCCTTTCTTACGTTTATTACGAGTGCTACGACAAATCAGCGCGCTTCGGCTCCAATTGTGGCCCAGTCTCCGGTTTGGATGGGGCTGCCGCTTCTACCTTCCTACCTGCCATGATTAACTGAAACAACGCCTGTGAATACACTGAATGACAGATGGCTCTAAAATTGAACGTAGTACCTCGATTCATCGTTACTAGCTTATAGGAAAACAAATTTTGCTAGAACTGTTGTAGTATATTTTTATACAGTGTGGTATCCAGATGAGTATACAAATTTTCCAATTTTTGCAGCATGTCTCCAATTGTGAAATAAATTTTGGGTTTGATATTTCTTAAAGTAGTTTTGGTCTTAATATTCTTGATAGCTTCCCTCTTTGATCGAATAAAGTTGCAGCTTTACTTCGGTAATCAGATGAGAAGCTATCAATTAATTATGCTAATGGCACCCATAAACAAATTGATTGTATACTTAAAGCTAAAACTTTCGATGTAGTTTAGGTCAATGACTGTTTGTAGCGCGGCTAGAGAAGTGCACAAGAAGAAGGTTTCGATTTCAACTGTTGTCTGACAAAGCTCGCAATTAGTGGACCATTTCGAGTTCGTGCTTTATATTCTTTCGTCTTACCTTACCTTTGTCCATTTGAAATTTTAGAAATGACACTTAATTTTTTTAAAAAAGGATTTCAAAAAAATATCCCTTATCCTTAAATTAGCTTTAGTGATCGTTCTATGATCAGAAATATAAGCCGAGCTATACAATTCCAAACCATGTTTCGTTCCACTGAATTCGTCTTGAAACATCAATTTTCAATCGATTTAAATAATAACCACAAAAAGTTTTTGAAAACAAAAATTTTTTTTTTATTCAACAACATAAAAAAAACATAACAAATATTTCCAACATACTTTTCACATAAATTACACAATTTCCTTAAAAAAAAATTAACTAAAAAATAATTTAATAATAACATAACCTAAAAGTAAATACCCTAGTCCTATGCTACTACTACTACTACTAATACTATGACTTCCACTCCCTATGCCCCATCTGTGCCAACCTTCTTCACATTTCCGATGAAGATGAGCAGCTGGACCCATACACGCGGCATAGCTCATCACATAAGCCAAGTAATTCTGCTCATAAGTTCCACGAAGCAAACTAGATCCTGGCCCCGAGGCATAAACACCAACATCTTCACCACCATGGGTTTCATCCTTTAATGGCATAGCAGCTAAGTGCCGGTAAGTAGGACTCATTCTTGCCAAATCGTTGGTGTCCATCTTAATCCAAGTGTTAAAGAGATTCTCACTTCTTGTACTATTCAGAATGTGATGATCCCAAAATCCTGGACCATTTGCATATGTGATGGTTTCATACGGTGGTTCTTTGGCAGATTTATTCGCAAATCCAAGAATATCGGTACCACGTTTTGGGTATCCATTTACAGTCATCGAATGTGAGTGATCAGCTGTTACTATGATAAGTGTTTCACGTGGATTCGTTAATTGTTTTGCCACTTCAACAGCAGCGTCTAGTTCTAGTACTTCTTGTAGAGCGGCACGAGCATAGTTTTGATGATGAGCTTGATCGATTCGACCACCTTCAACCATTAAAACAAATCCTTTAGCATCATTTTTATCAAGAACACGAAGTGCTTGTAACACCATTTCACTAATCAAAGGCTCATCTGGCTGTTGGGCAATAGCATATGTAATATGATTATTACGAAACAATCCAAGCAAATGCGTGACATTTTTCAAATCAAGATTCATCAATTGTTCACGTGTTTTAACATATCTCCTACCATATCGCGGCTCTAAATCCAACCATTCATCCGTAAGATTTCTTCCATCACCTCTTGAACATATATCTTCTGTTTCACCTTCAAATTTCACTGTACTTTTTTCATAGTAATTTTTATCACCCATTGGTGACAAACCACCACCAAGTATAACATTGAATTTATTCCCCGGTGAATCTTCAACTAATTGCCGGGCAATATCCTTGTAGATTTGTGAACTTTCTTCAGGTACCTCAGTATCACATTCCCAATCACGATTATAGATATTAGCGTAGGTCGATGCTGGTGTAGCATGTGTGATTCGAGTTGTTGTAACAATACCAATACGTTTACCAGCTGCTACAGCCCAATCCATAATTGATGTTAGACGGCCACGTTCAGCATCGAGCGGTGTTGATGAATTGTCCATACCAATAACACCATAACGTGTTTTTACACCGCTGAAGATTGCTGTTGCTGTTCCAGCTGAATCGGGGACTTGCTTATCAATGTTGTAAGTCTATATATGAAAAAAAAATCTTTATTATTTATGATATCGAATTTAAATCAAAGAAAACTATACCTTAGCAAGTCCTGTATAAGGAAAATCTTCAAACACCAATTGCTCTTCTTCACCGGTACTACCATTTTGTTGCCCTTTATAGATACGTCCCGCAGTAACCGAATTTATTCCCATTCCATCTCCAATGAAAATAATCACATTTTTAGCTTTATAGTTGATATTATATGTTTCTTCACTTTCCAGAAGTTTTTTAAGGCGCGTTAGTCCTGAATTTCTCCAAAATGTTATATCTGAATATTTTGTGTTTGTTTTTGTTGAATTAGAAGAAAAACAAGGATTTTATGTTATAGTATCAATAGATAGGATTGCACTATTTTATTTAAAAATTTTAAACTACCAAAATATGAAAAATTAATCTACCTTCATTTCGACCAACATTAGCACCAATCGAATACTGCGTATATAATATCAAAACCGCCACGAAACAACTACGCAATCCGTTTACAAACATTTTTTTTTATTATTAAATTGTAAAGTAACAAATAAAAAATTAATAAAAAAAAATATCACTAAAAACTCATCTTGGTGTTAAAAACAAAAAACTTAAAAAAAAAGCTTTAAAAACAAAAAATTAAAGGTCCACTTTACTACTAGTGGTTATCGGACCGGAGACCGTCTCTCGACTATTTACAACTCGCCAGTAAACGCTGCCATTTATACCCTACTTAACCGCTCCAGTAGTATAATAATAATAAAGCTTGCTCTGACGATGGAAGAAAGCCCACCTCTCGCCAGCCACACTATATTCTCGTGATGGTTACTCAATTTTGTTTTTTAACAATTAAAGATATGAGAATCAACCACTAACACCCCCACCCCCACCACAACCATCAACTTACTTGTACAATACATCATTATGGCCCATATTACTACTCCTAGACGGAGGCTGACTGTCGAAATGTCTTCATGTCTGACTTCCTTTGGTTCTTATCAAAAATTCTACAAAAGTCTCTAATCAGGTGAACATCATCACTAGACTGACTGTAAGAAGATCGAGAGTATTTACTTAGCGCTAACAAAAGTTATTGCTCCAAGTTTATGGGGTAGTTTACCGTGTAGCAAGCACACCCCAATATCACTCAATAAAATAATAAAATAATTTTTGCCTTATTATATGTAAGACAACAAGTAATAACCGCCACCAATCTACAGTCGGCCGTTGTACTCGTGATGTACAAATCTTATCACGTGAAATATCGTTAATTCGAGGTATCTCACCGGGAACTTTTTCAACTACCATCAAACAGGTGATGTTCGGTTTTTTTTACTACTGTGTACTGTCTTTCACAGAAGGTAAATACCTGGCGTTGCATAATAAGTAGTGACTGTTGACGCATGTCATTTTGGCTAACCCAAACCCATTGGTTATCTCTTCCATGAAGGTCAGAAGCTTTCTGGATGTTTAAGAAAAAGAACATTTTCTTTGACTTTGAATAATTTTTAGTTCCGTTTCCGGAAAAACTTTCTTTTCTTTCAGGTGGAAATTTTCATTAGTTTCGGGGTTTTTTTAAAAGTATTAATTTGTTTGTATCCAATTTGATATTCTAGTATAACTGCTTTAGTGCTAGTGACTTTGCATCGAAGGTTATATTCTTATATAAAATTCTAACCGAAAAACAAAAAGTGCAGAAAATCAAAATTTTTGGGTGACTCGGTGAATTTATAATTAAATGCGGAAACCCTTGTGAAAATCGTATTTTAAAAATAAAGGTTATCCTATAAATAACTCTTAGTGGACAGACTAAGTATACCTATAAATCATGAACTACACAAATTGAATACAAAAATTCAATCAAAAATTTTATCACCGCACAACTCTTTTAATACACAAAATAAACTAATTACCAATTATTTAGATGTCACCTTCAAAACACATTTTTTTTTCAAAGAAAAACAAACCGAAATTAATATTTAAATAAAAACACACTGATAACAAAAACAATACCTTTTAGTTTACTCAAATTCAGTTGAATTGATACTTTCCAAACCAGGGGGTTTCCCCGCGCGTAAATGAGAACGTTCGCTTTTAAAAAATAATGTGTGATTTCGTATATAAGTGTGGAACTTCTTTTTTTTACACGTGATGAAACGATGTGGAACGAGTAGAAACTTGTTCAGAGCTTAAGGCCGCCCCCTCTAAGCTTGGCTTGTCTGTTCTTAAAGAAATTAAATTTAATATTCTTGTCTTGAATTTACTAAGTAATCATGCTTTTCGATGGAAAAAAAGTCTTGAGGTTTTTACTTGGTAGTTCTTTTATCGATCGAGAAGATGATGTTGGTTAAATTTGTTTTTTTATCTTTAACCAATTCAAATAAAATTATATCTCTAATGGTGGGTCCACACGAGACAGACTTTGGTTCGCATATAGAATTTTTCCCTATAGAATTTTGTCTGCACAAGAAATAAATGAATGTAATGAAAAGTCTCCACAGACATTCCGTCGATTCGTCTCTACAGATGTTTGTACGAACAAAAGTCTTTATCGTGTGGACCAATCATAAGATTTCATTTTTCTGTCTTCTGTCATTCTTTTTTTGTATCTTACTCTATATGCTCCGAAAAGAAGTTTGTACAAATAATAAGTAAAATAACTTCTTTTTAAAAAGAACAATTTAGTTTTAAAACGTCAATTGGAAGCTTCATACAATAGAACCAACAAATTTCACATTACACGTCTCCATCTGTTCAAATTTGTACAATTCTAGAGAAAAATCGCATTCAATCAAAGAATTTCAGTCGAAAACAACTGCTGCACGAAAAAAACTGTTTTTCTCTTATAAATTCTCCGTCTTAATAAAAATATTCGAGTATATTAATGCCCAATAACTCGCATATTCGTTTTTTCGCGGATGCTACCGACAAAGAATTATTTAATAAATAGAACAATCCGATGATGGAACAACCTTACACAGTTTAAATTTCCGCACCCTTACAATTTCCAAAAATTCAAAAGCAGATTCATCGCCATCTGTTTCAACAACCCACATCACTCCTCTTAACCTGAAATCTCTTCTATCTAACTAAAAACTAAACTTACTACTAGACTTTGCACCATGACTCGACCAAACGACATGACCGATCGGTAGTTTCAAAGGATGATTCCTAAGCTTCAAACTGCCACATAAGAAAAAAGAGAGTAATCTACAGTTTATAATAATAGAATGTAATACGAACACCCACCATATCGCCTGGAAAGACAGCAGTGGAGTAAACGAAGAAAATTTTTAAATATCTCTTTACTACTTGCTTAACCTAGACATAATAAACCGCGGCACGAATCCCACCTTGTACTAGCGCTGCAAGCTTGAGGTTATTGAAATTATGTTGGCTGTTCAACAAGTTGCTAACTACGTGACCGGCGAATCTCAGAGGAGATGTGCACACACCAGAGACATATCCACTTTGGGGTATGTGAGTCCTTGAACTTGATGAGAGTACTATATATGTATAGAAAACCTAAATACACGAACTTGGCAGCCTTTCGAACTGGGTAGTGTTTTGAAAATATGAAGTTGAAATTACATGGTGAATATAAGAAAATACTGTAATGGTCAAGTTAAGATCCACCACAAGGAAGTTCTTCAACAGTCCTCAACCTGTGTTAAACAAACGACTTTAACGTGGTATCAAGTCCAAAACAGTACCACGGCCATCATTTTGTAAGCCAGACTGCTTTAACCAGCTAAACACTAATGCCTAGATATTTATCAATAAGACTTATGTATCTTCGGTTGAGTCATCGGTCCTCCATTTTTTATATGTGTCACAATCAGACTTAGGAATCACCAATTGTACTACAAGTCTGTCATCAAGACATGGTGCAACGTTTACTAGCAAGAGCGAATTCAAGGATAGAAAAGATAGGTTAGGGGTCTGGGAGTACTTGAGTAGATGTTGAGCTGACTGTGCCGGTGACACATCCATCGGGGCTAACGAGAAACAATCTTGTTGCCCTGTTAGGCCTGCTTCAACAAACCGGCTCCCATAAGCGACAAATGTAGGCTACGAAACTCGCGTAATCAAGCTGGTAGTCATTTACCGTGCCTGTCTGTCAATGGGGCCCTGTGCTGAAATTCGAGTCGTGTTTCGTGACAAGTCGTTTGAAAAAAGTGGCGTTTCAGGACCTTATTGCTCTGATTGGCTTTGGCAAAGGATAAAAATGCGTTGGTACCGTTGGTGCGTAGCGTAGGCTCATCTTGTGATCTATGACATGCCATCTTTGCTTGAAAGACAGTAGCTAGAGTGCCAAAGCTTATCGCTCTACTAAACAACACCAGCGCTTAGAGGTAATGGTCCCTTGCTACTGCCGACGCGTTCTATCATTGAGTGTAATAACGGACAGAAAGCTCTAGCCTGAAAGATTAGAAAGAAGAGTGAAAGAACTGACAACTCTAAAACGCGGTATTATTTCATCAGCTCCTATCCGATACTACCAACAACCGACTTTTGGCGATCGAACAGGATATGGTTTCCTATCTAATTATGCTTACGGGCTATGGCAGGGTATTTTTTGCAAAGAGGGAAGACAAGAAAGAAAGAAAGCTATCTAAAAACTGGAAAGGCGAAGGACGATGACGCGGAGTGGATTCGAACCACGAACCTCTGGGATAGTAGCTAGGCACCTTAACCCCTAGACTACCGAGAAAATCTTTATTACTATAGAATGCCCTCTTTGAATCGTGGTTTTTAACTGCAGACGTCGTGCAAAGCTCCTGGATCATGCCCACAGAGAACTGCTCGTTCTGCTCATCAGACTACACTTATGCTATTTCCAGTCGAATTTAACATCTACTGTCACCCGCTTGTTATAAGAAGCCTAAAACTTTGACCGTTAGGACCAGTTCCTTCAATCCGGGCGATGTCATATTCCTGGAAAACCATTTTGTCGGCATTAGAACTAAGTGCTATGAAAGCGCACCAGTTAAAGCACAAGTCGAGGATGTGATGCCTGGGACACATCACATGGGAGATATATACGTTCTCCTTGCGGACATCTTTTTGTTAGGCGTAGAGGACACTCAAAGCTGTTTAAAAAGGTTTGGGGCGAGTTATCGCCGTAGATTCAATGCAGTCACCAAAAGTTTTGCCTAGACACCGACTACTCAGAGCAGTTGCTATAGTGTAGAAGAAGGGTGCGGTCAAAAAGTCAGCTATATGCGCAGTCACTTGATGTTGAATGCCGAAAATGCACAGCAGATTGGCAGTCACTGGCAAATTAAACCAAACGCGTGCAATTTGTTTACAGTGGTTTTTGCTAATTGAACGACTAAATGCACAGAATGCGCACTTAGCCGACTTTTTGACCGCACCCGAAGCAATTGCCAGAGGCTTGCTCGGTATCCAGGAAGGACACGGGCGCAATTCTTCGATTCATGACCAAATTAAGGGCTGATCTCCGTGGATTTTTCTCTTTGATATACGTGTTAAGAGGAGCAACTAGATGTTTACAACGATCGTGTTAAGAGGAGCAACTATATGTTTACATCGATCGAATCTTTGGACGGACGTTCCATCTTTAGCACCATCTTATAACTTGTCACTGCTTAATCGATAGATGGAAAAAGTAGCATCGGAGTACTTTTTTTATGTGAAGAGAACGCGATGGATGATCACTTAATTTTTTTAAGGCAGAACCAGAGATGCAACCGTCGGGGTTAGCGGGAGACAGGCCGCGTCGGAGTGTTATGCCTCCTGAAACAAGTGGATCCCGCTAACCAAACGACAAATGCTGTAACAGCGGCAGTACCAGACTACCAGGTAAAAAAGGAAGTTCTCTGTCCACTAGGTGAAGACCCATCCTAAGCGGAACTTTAGTACGTTATTATTAACCGGTTAAGCCAGCGAGATGCCTTATTAGAGGCTCTACTAGACCCTGAAATACTCCATTCTTTACTCACAAAAGTAATTCAATTTGGGGATTAAACAAAATTGAGATTGATTTATATTTAAATGTATTAATTATAATTTCATTTGAAAAAATTGATTATTTCCAATTGTTTTTTAAACAAAATTCAATTTGCATTCTTATTATAAAAATAAATCACAACAAAACTTAACGAAATTTCGCAAATATTTATTACAAGTTTTTTTTTTGTTTTATTATTATCGTTTTACATTTTGCTTACTTTCTCAATAAAAACATAAGTATCGAAAAATCTTTGCAACTATTCAAAATTGGTATATCTTTTCCTTCATCTTTTCTTTAAATATGAGTATATAAATTGGTAAATCAGTACAAACATGTTTGTTTTTTTTTTCGTTTTTAATTCGTTTCATTCAATAAATTTTGGCATTTAACAATTTAAAAAAGAGCAAAAAAATTTGAATTTTTTCTTTAAGTACTCTACATAAAAAATGGTTTTTGAAAATAAAGGAATTTTTTTTTAATTTACAAAAAGAAAACAGTTTTTTTCTGATTATAAATGCTTAAGAGTAAAAAACTTTATTTTTTATATTTCCAAAAATTACAAAATACACAGAATTTATTATAAAGATGCATTTTTTATTTATAGAAAAGAAGAACAATACAGATGTCGAATCAGTCGAAATTAATGATGAAGACTTAAAAGTATAAATAATTCAGATTTAATTTTAAAAATGACTGCTTTGTGACGACGACATTTAAATATTTTTTTTGTATTTTTTCTATACATATACAAAACTTCGAGATTGCTCTACACAAATGACTATATATATATACCGATTACTTAAGGGAATTTTGGGAAAGAGTCGTTTCTATATTCTAATCTATTACAATATATACCGAGACTTTGATTCTGATCGGTAGAAAATATAAAATGTTTCCTCTCTATATAACTTTCAAAGAGGATGTGGAAAAACGATTGAAATCTACACTTTTTATTTACGTATGAGCCTTTCTATCTTCCTTAAAATAAATGGGAATTTACATAAGCCTATTTTATATTTAAAAAAAGAAAAACAATAAATAAAAGTAACATCATTTTAGAAGCGGTTAACGTAACACACTACACACAGTCTCCCCGTCGTTTACTGCCTTCGAATCGTCTCTCTCTACTCTCTTCTCTATGCAGACTATGCCTTGGCGGGGATGTGTTTCCGGTGCCTAACCTCGCTTTTCGAGATCTCTTAAATTTAGCCATATCCTCCCCAAATACATCGCCTGTCCTTAAAGCCGATATTAAATCATCAAATTCTCCCTTGCTGTTATCGTTCTTAGTATGGCCAGTCTCCTCTGTTGTTCCATTGCCCGATTTTAATCCTAGATTGCGTGCAACTGAATTCATTAGGCCCTCCTTGTTTTTGCGCTCGATCGTACGCTTTTTCAATTCAGCTTCCTGTTTGGCACGCTTTTCCTCCTCCTCCTGTCGCTTCCGGTAATTATCGTTGTCTTGTCTAGCTTCAGCAAACGCTGTTAAGAATGTATCAAAAATACCAAAGAATTCATCAGGCTGCACAACTGATCCATCTTCCCCGAACAATCTAACAGCACGATCGAATCTTGTCTTCATATCCTGAAACTGATCCTCCAATTCAGCAAATCGAACAGATGCTTGCGCATGGAATTCACGCATAACTGGAAGGAAACGATCCCCGGGCTGTGGTGGTCCAGCGCTCCGATGAAACTCAATCTCGCGTGAGACTTCTGTTAGTCCAGTTCGCAACATCTGAATATCCTTGTCCATTTCCCCAAGGGAAACTTTTGATGCTTCACGAACATGCGGTAAGTCCTCTTCAAGCTTCAGCAAGTCTTTAAATTTTTTATCAATAACTTGCACAAGATAGTGCAACAGTGTTGTTCCTTTAAGAGAACTTGATTTGGTATCAGCTAAACGGTTGAGGGATGCTAAACGGAAACCAGAAGCATTTCCTCTTGCCCCGCGATTCATGTAATTTCCTGTAATTGCATTTACATTAGTAGATATAGAGAATGACGTAGCTACAAAAGAGCAGTGTAATCATTTACCTAAAGCAAGTACTAATTCTAGAAGCTTTCTTAATCGTCTCGATCGAGCAACTTCTCTTGACGCTTCCATAACGCTTGCGATTCGTGGTGATAAGTCGTTAACAGTCATCATAAATCGTTTCTTATAATGAAGACTTTTTAATCGTTGCTCGTAGTGTGGTATTCTGGAAAGAGGTAAAAAAAAAGTTGTAAATTACTCGAAAACGGCAACAATGTCATGAGATGGTGATTCCCTACAAAGATAAGTCTCATTAAGACCGATTTGTGAATGTAAATTAGTTTTGCTCAGTAATAGTTTAAGATAAGGAAAATCTTTATCACAAGATTTAACTTATGCAATTAGTAGAATATTTTAAATTATTCCTTGGAATTTGTTAATGTTCTTGAAATGGTCTTACATTGAATATAATACTGAGTTGGGCGATCGTTGGAGATTGCATTGTTATATATTCACTTCAAGCTTTTGTTGTATTATCGTGTTAATTCACTTACTATTCCCACAAGTCATAAACTGCCCAATGGTATGGTAAGTTCAAGGTGGGAAGACCGTGTTAAGACTGATGCAGCAAAACTCCTCAACGCAACAAACTCGAGCCAAGCTGCAGAACAAATAAACGTCTTGAGGAAGAAACTGAAGGAGGCCAAGGCTCGAATTGGGCTGTAGGGTGATCAAAGAAGTTCTAAGCTCACGAATGAGCCCTAGTTCTACTCATGTCATGGTGTAATGTCTAGTAGCAAGCTTAGTTGGAGGCGCAGAATAGGTTTAATGTTATGAGAAGTCAGGAGGATATTAAAGGAGATGACGATAACTCTGGGATGTTATGGAAATTCGAAAATGCAAAATACAATGAATCAAACATAAGTCCGCGATCATTGATCTGTCTCGATCGATCGATCTTGCATTATCGAAGGCGTAAGAGTAACGCATAGTAATATACTTCATCAACGAAGCGATGAATTGGATTGTAGGGGACTAAGTGTAGATAATTTATAAAGATTAGGAAAAGAGCGGGTGATAGCGGGTTTTTTTTTTGTTGATTATCGTCTCCATAGTTTTGGAGACAATCGAGTAATTGCTATTGGGCGGTAGTTTCACATTTTTCGGGTATGGGCCGAACATGCGAAGTTCTCAAGAGTCTGGATAACCTGCGGAGTCGTATATGTCCAAGAGTTTGCGTTTGCTTTATATAATGGAGAATAAACACGTGACTGATCCGAATGATTTGGCTCTCTTAGAACTATATAGTCGATCACAGCAATATTGTCTCATTGATAAGCATGTATTGCCAACCAAGTGAAAACTCCTCTACACCAATACCTTCTGCTTAATTGTTTACAATTGCAAGCTTACAATGTTTCCACCCGCCTTCCACCTTCTGGATAGACCAAAACCGAGGTTTTAGAGCCTTTTACTTACCTCTCAATAGCGTTGATTTACATTTAACTTCTAAACTTGCCATACTTACTTGGAAATTTCATACAAAAATCTATCTGCTCTTGCTAGTGAATCAATATCTTCACTATGCTCATCTAAAAGTGCTCTTTCTTCAGCAGAAGGTGTGAATTTCAACAATTGTTCAACCATATCAATTGGAAGCTGTTCATTTGAATCCATAGAAAGGATTGCTCTGAAAAATAAAAGGATATAGAGAATAAGCAACAAAATTTTTTTAATAATAAAAATCTCATACTTGGATATTTCTTCGTCGCTCATCTTTAATTTACTCAACAAAATCGTACAATTCTGGGCCCGACGTCCATCAATAACAGAAAGGATTTTTGTTCTAGATTTTCCCATCATTCTGAGATCTTCTATTGATCCATCGTTCTAGAATAAATAACAAAAATGGTGTAATTGTGTTTCAAAATTTTGAGATTCAAACATACAGAAACGCCATTTTTCTGATACGCTGAGAAGAGCTTGTCGATAGATTCTAGCTCCATTGTATTGTACCACTTCGAGTCATCAAGCTCGCTCCAGACTGTCCCTTGTACTTTAGCATCAGGCAACTTAGACCAGTTGAAACTTTTCAGTGGATTGGCGGGTTGTGGAACATTCTTTTTTGGTATTTCTGGCTTAGGTACGGGCGGGGCTGGTAAGATAGTAATGAAATTAATAACAGTACAATTTATACAAATTTGGACTTACTAGGAGTCATCGCCATTGGTGGTGGTGGTGCTCCTGGACAAGGTGGAGGTGGTGGCGGTACAACTAATGGTGGTGGTGGCGGAACTGGCTTAGGAGGAGGTGGTGCAGGCGGTGATACTTGTCCATTACAACCTGTTAAACCTGCTACTTTTTGGTCATCTGGGATACTACCCTCGGTAACTAATCTCTCAAGACGGCTTCTTTCTTGCTGTTCAGTCATCAAACGATGCTGCAAGTCTTCAGCTTTCATTTCAGCATTTAAAGCTCTCTGCACAGCCTGAGAGTGATTGGCGCTCTCCTTTTCTAAACGTTCTCTCATTCGAGCTAGACTTGTTTCTAAATCTTCCTTCTCCTGCATTCTTAAGTCAAGCTCCTGTTCTTTCTTTGCAAGCTTTCCTTGAATTTCGGAATTCTCACGTTCAAGTTCTTCTGCTCTTGTCCTTGCCGCTGTCAATTCTTCTTCCTTAACAAGAAGCTTAACAATTTTCTTGACATCAATGTGTAAGGGGGAAACATCCGGATCCTGAACGTTACCGGGTTTTTCATTACCAACTACATCAGCATCAATGTCACTACGTGGTCTTTCATCGTTTTGTAAAACAATTTGTTGGACCACGCGATCGAACATTAACCAATGCTGGGTACATTGTCCTGTGACTGTAAGATACAAGTTTGTTAGTACAAAAATTCGAGAAAGGATTGAAAAGAAGAAAAAATGTGTTATCAGAAAGAAATTAAATTACATGGAAGTAGAAGCATATGTTGCAGAAGAGACAACAAATGCGGATAAGCTGCTGAATGACTCAGCTTTCGCCGAAGGAGATCAAACATTGAGGTTGCACTTTTGGTATCGACATGTTCATGGTTGAATTTTCTTGCCAATTCTTTCTCATCTTCATTGCGAACCATTTCAAAGAAATCCTAGAACATGTTCTTCATTAGTCTTCGGTTTATGATAATAAATTTTATTGATTTTAAATCTTACCAAATGACGATCTAAAGTTTCATTCTCATGCTTCCGTAACTTATCTATAATCGGTTGAATTCCAAGCATTAAAAATTCGTATCGAAGATGCAATCTGAACTCTAAGTTCTCTTGTCCAGGTCCGTAGTTGAGAACAGCATTGATGAAAGACATAATTGCAGTTTTCAGGTTGACGTCATCTCGATAGGCTCCTGTCGATCTGTCCAAATCGTTTATGATGCCCTAGTGGAATTTTAATTTGATTTTATTAATTAAGATAAAATAAAGTCTGAATTCCCTTACCTGAAATCTTGTCCTTTCTGCAGCAAAATCTTGAAAGTTCAACATTGCCGTGAGAACTTTCTTGTGGCCACCAGGGACTAAGCATACAGCACCTAAAATCTCAAGTGCGGCAACCTTCGTCTTGATGTTATCTGCCGCTAAAGATCGTGCTATTGTGTCTATACTAGTTGGATGTGCTAAAACATGAGCGCGACCAGTCTACAATGAACAAATGAAATGTGTTAACATAACAAAAATATAAAGGTACAAAATCGCACTCACCGAATTGTTCATCAGCGCCTTAATACATCCAATTAAGCTTGTATGCAGCGAGCTATTCGCTACACGTATATCCAAATTTTGCAGCGAATCTAAAAGTGCTGGCAAACCCTGAAGCTCAATAAAACGTATAACAAAACTATGAGCTGAAGTTCGTAGAGCAGTTTTTAATGCATCTAAAAATGCTGTCTGAGCCTCAACTTTTGAACTATATTCATGGCACGGTGAATCTTCTGGATTCGTTTTCAACTGTATGGCAATATCTTTCAGGCGTTCAATATAATGGTCTGGTGTTGGTGGTAATGTTATAGCAGCTGTACCACCATCGGTGCTATCCATTGGACTCTTACGGGAGCAATAGATTTGCCATTTTTTCTGCGGCGGAAGACTTAGCATAGCTGCTTTATTTGGTGCTGTTAGATCTAGTTCCTCGACAAGTTCTGCAAATTTGGCATCAAGTTCATCGCCAGAAGGCATAGGTTGGGTTGGTGTTAGGGTTTGTAGGGTGAATGCTCCCTCAACAACGCATATTTCGGGTGGCTCATCGTCCTAGAAATATAAGAGAGGTGATTTTTGTTATTAGAATGTTATTGTTTAAATATATTTTGTTATGATCAAGGAGTTGAATGGTAATAATTGCAAGTATTGTGGAACGAGTGAAACATGTAGAGGCAGAGGACAAAATTCTACTTAGAAAGATACAGAAACAAGTCTTAGGCGAGAATCGAGGAAGAAGTATTATTTACAAGGGTTGGAGACTACAGCAACAAATATAGGAACTGTGTCTAAATTTAACCCAAAACGACACAATCGAGGAACCTTCGCTGCCAGACCGATCGTACGTAACCCTCAGGCCACATTTTACTCAAGGTACCCCTATACTGCTACGTGGACAGGTGAAGGGAGAAGCTACCTTTGCCTGGCCATGGATTAGACTAAATACGGTGGATCTAAAGAAGACATACTCGATAAAACCTGCAATCCCAAGGTGTAAACAATCGTGCTGAAGGGATGAATGATGCTGTGTGAATGTACTTAGTTTGTTAATCGAGTTAATCTTCTAGCTCAGAAGTACACTTCTCAGCTGGGCTGAGAAACAGGCCACGCTTATGTGCAGGGACCGAAACCGGCCGAAAGCACCAAAAAAGGTATAAGAAGAAAAAACACCGCATAACGAGCATGCGACCGAAAATGCGGGTTCCTTCTCGACCCTCCCCGGCACTCCTGTACCGAGCCGGTCCGGTCCCTGCACACAAACGCGGTCGCATTTACCACTGCACAGTGGCTCGGCTAAGACATGCAAACACAAAACAAAAAACAATGCAACATTTAAGAGCACAAAACATCAAACAGAGAAGCGTGCAAAGACAATGAAAACGTGGGGCACACAAGGAGTCACGCCACATTAAAAAGAGTCCTTTTAAGGACATCTTCGCTAGTTTGCATGCTAAAAACACTCGCATTTTTGTTAACATTTATAAGCATGCGGTTAACTGGTTCGTACATCCCATAATTGGTATTAGAGGAATTAATGTACAAGAGAGGTGGACCTCTCAGGTTGTAGTTGTTCACTCTAAATGACGTACGGGTTCGTAGGAAGCCTGAGTCAACTTTGTCATTCAACAAACGATGAACGAATATAACGTCAGCGACCTCGCGACGCTTATGGAGCGAGCTCAAGTTGAGCAATTTAAGTCTGTTCCCATAAGGCGGAAGAATAAGTGGGTCATCCCACGGGAGGTGACTGAGTGCAAAGCGGACGAACTTCCTTTGAACCGATTCGATTTTATCGACGTGGGAGGAGTAGTAAGGAGACCATACCTGGGAGACGTATTCAAGTAAAGGCCTAACTAAAGATATGTACAAGTGCTTTGTGATAAGGGGGTTGTTGAATTCCTTGGACCATCTTTTTATAAATCCCAGGACTGAATTGCCCTTGGAAGAGATATAATTGATGTGGGTGGAGAAATTCAACTTACTTTCTAACCTAACCCCAAGATCGATAACAGAGTTAGTGCGGGAGATCTTGTTATCGAGAAAAGTATAGCCGTAAGTTAAAACGCCACGTTTTCTACAAAAAGTCATGACCTCACATTTACTAATGTTAAGGACCAGGTTGTTGTTGGAACACCAAGAATAGAAGGTGTTTAGGTCTGCTTGCAGAAGTTTGCAATCCTCGATACTCCTTATGTGGCGGTACAGTTTGATGTCATCGGCATAAATAAGGATTTTACAGTGCCTTAGCAGGGTAACAATGTCATCGATTGATAAAATAAAAAGAAGAGGACCAAGATGACTTCCTTGCGGGACACCAGAGAACGCCTCGATGTTTTTAGATTTGGCTCCGCGGAATAGAACCTGGTAGGTTCTATCGGCTAAGTACGACTGGAACCACATAACCAGGGCATGCGGAAAGCCTAATTTTTTTAGTTTTAGAACTATAATAGAGTGAGAGAGCATGTCGAAAGCTTTACTGAAGTCTGTATAAACACAGTCAGTTTGACAGCCAGTGACAAAGCCTCGAACAGTGTAAGAAGAGAACTCTAGTAAATTAGTAGTAGTGGAACGAGCTGCAAGAAAGCCATGTTGGTTAGTTGAGATAAGTCTCTTACAGATAGGGGCAATAGCAGAATAAATAATGGATTCAAAAAGTTTTGGTATACATGATAACTTCGCAATCGGTCTATAATTAGATATTTCGTTCTTACAACCCTTTTTATGAACAGGGATTATAAAAGAGTTCTTCCATAAGGTTGGGAAGCGCCCTGTATTGAGGGATTTCTGAAATAAACATAGGATAGGAGACAGTAGGGCCCCTGCACAGGATTTTAGAACAGCAGGAGGGACACCATCAGGGCCGGACGAAAAATCAAGATCATTTATATGTTTCGAGATATCTTCCCTGGTTATAGACAGAGATAAATTTTGAGCCGTTTGTTTTGAGTTGATATGTCGAAAATTGTCTTCATGAGGTTGGAAGGCAGGAGACGAGAAAGATTTGTGGAAGAACGATGCAAACTTGTCGCAAATCTCGGATGAATTAGAACTAACAGAGTTCTCGTATTGCATGGTGTTAGGGTAATTATCAACTTTTTTTTAGAGTTGATAAATTGAAAGAATGCTCTGGGATCCCCATACAGTTTACCTTCCATGTTACTAAGGTACTCCTTATAAAGAGCCTCGGACAGAGATGGCCAATGATGGCCTTCGATTTAACTTAACCTTTCAGGTTCAGGTTCAGGGTAACGGTTCTTTCTCGCGTAACTGGTGGGATCAATATTGATTCATATTCTGAGGTGCTGGACAGAGGCTCTAGGGTGGTCTTTATTCTCTAAGCGGGGAGAAGATAGTACCTGGGGCACCTATCAGCATCTCTTCCTTTCTTCTGAAAACTATGGAGAAGGTTTTAGACAAGCATATTAGCGTGGGTCTTACAATGAACTCACTCTACTGCTTCCAATTTGCCTACCGCCTGGGCAGATCTACAGAGACTGCCATTTCAAGCAGAATAGGTCCGGTAGTTGATAGGAGCTGTCGGTTCTGCAGAACAGATCCCGAAACAGCGGACCACTTGCTATGCGATTGTGAGGCTATAGCGAGAAGGAGATTGAATCTCCTCCATCACACCTTTTCCATTCCCCGGGGAGATTTGCGATATGAATCCTATGGGATGATGGTCGAGCGTCTTAATCCAATGGCTACTGACAAGCGCAGTTCTTACCTGAATTTAAAATATTGCGAGGAGGAGATTGAGTCTCCTCTATCATGGCTTTACAATTAACAGGGAGATTTAGGATATGAATCCTATGGGATGGTGGTCGGTGGCACTCATAAGTTTCTTGTAATATCAGAGTCCGAAAGACTTTCAGAAACAAGTGTTCGAAATTGCAAATGAATATAAATAGCGCGTGATATATCCACTAAGAAGAGAAAAGAAAGGTTCAAAGACACTACCCAGATCTGAATTCTTTCTTTATTTGTCGCCAACATAGCAACAGTTCATTAATAACTAAAATTCCTCTTTGAAATTTACTATCACCACGCGAAATTAATAACATGTTAACAAAACAGAATAAAAAAGTGAAATGAAATTTTTCACAGCGCATTTCTCCACATCCACTCTCGTCGTCGTTTCCTGTCGAATCTAAAAAGTCTTGACATATCCAACAATCGACATAAATGACATCTACTTTCACACAGAATTTAGCGCTCTCACCCGAACATAAGTGGTTCCAACAGCGTCCGTCCAACCAATCATTTTACCTGATATCAAATCCAGATGATAATTTTCCACCTTTTTGACAGTTGAAATGTCAGTAGGCCGCAGACGATTGCTTTTTTTTGCTGGTCCACTAAAGTGATTATATGCCAGATGAGCACTTGATTGATCATCTACAAGAGTCACTTGGACACGATCGGTTACCATCTTCTGATGTTTTTATATTTCTTGTTTTTTTCTTGATTTTCTTTTTTTAATGGTGGATTTAAGGTTTTTTGTAAAAATTTGTATGTTCTTCGATTTTATGTAATTGGAAGCATTACGATTAAGGACGTGATAAACAAGAAACAATGAAAATGTTTAAACATCGTACTCTAAATCCTCCCACTATAGCTGGGTGCTGGTCGACGCCGAAGAAGATGTTGCTAAATATCGTCGTCATTAAACAATGAAGACCTTAAAAGTGTGATAAATTCCCCATCGGAACGTTTTATCACGAAACATGAAAATCCAATTAAACTGTACAAATGCTAAACTTAAATGTCTTGATTGAACTCTCACACCTGTATTTAATCTTCGTGTTTACTACAATGTTACGCAATTGCTGCTCGATGTTTACGCTGGGCTGCATTCTTTATACGTTTTTCAGGTGTAGGAATTCTGTTTTTTTTTCGCGCTGCAGAAAGGCAATCCCAGATTTTTTCTGTCTTCGGTCATTTTTGGGCTATGTGCAAGTAATTTTTTTTTTAAGGTGAATTTTACGGCCATCATTTAGTCAACAATGCGTGAATATCAGCTGGTGACCTTTAAAAAAAATTATATTTTTGTGAATGGGATAATTTTTGTTTGGCGGGGGTATGACGATATTGAAATTTTTCAGTGTGAAAGCGAAATGAGGACCTTAGAATGGTTTTAAAGGTGTAAAAGGTAAGGTTTCGACAGAAATAAATACAACGGAGTCGTATTGGAGTATTGAAGGAAAGAGACAAGGTTTCGATATCGCATTGTTAGTCCAAAAGAGGTACAATAGCGAACAGATAAGGGTTTCATGCGTTTCATACAAACAAATAGGATCGGCCTTTAAATATTCACACAAACAAAGGTCGGTCCATATATATTCTGGAGTCATTCGTAAAAATCGCCGATTCTACTTATTGATACAAGGATAGAAGAATGGAAAGATGCCATTTATTCAAATTTGGTAATAGTTCGTCCAGTCAAATCCGAACAGTTTAGTTCCTCAGTACTTCCAGATCAAGTTTTAAATCCCACCAATTACGACTTAAGCCTGTTTCCTGTTTTCTATTACTCACAATCATTTTTAAAGGTCTTAACAAATCATTTCATAAAAAACCCACAGTCTTTTACAACATCCTATAACTAGACGAAATCTAATAGTTTCAATTTCTAAACATTAATCAACATTTATTGTTACTGAAACACAAAATCTCTGCTTTTGTTGTTATTGTCAACGAATTCCTTAATTCCTACCTAAATCCAATTAATTCCGGTAATTAAACCTTGAACTTATCTGACAATACCTGAAGAAATGTACCTGTAAAGCTCTAGCAAGTCTATGTTTTCTACAACCTACATACATTTGCTGTCATGTCTATTTTTTTTATGGTATCTATGGCTCTCAACAACAACATATCGAATTAGGCTTAAGCCGGGCTAAAGTGACTTTAATCAGATGGACTAGAGGCCGAAAGGATTGAGATCTTTTGTTGTTTCCCAGTTGGGAGCTGCTGTTGCTGTTGTTGTTGTCACTTGTTTTTTTTGTTACTTTTTCTAGCATTTGGCATTGTTATACCTTATCCAGGAACTGATGTATGTAATTTGATAAAAATTAACGTGATTTGATTAGTGTCGTGGCTTATTGTTGCGTGATGATTAATTAGCAGCCTTCAGTCTTACCAGAAATTCTAGTATCGGTGTTGTTGGTTTTTTTGGTGTGCAGAAAGTATTGATTCGGTGTTCTAATTGCTGTCAGATTAAGGGGTTTGGTACTTTAGCACCTTAGAATGCACTAAAATAATTAAATTTATAAAATAATGAGGGACAAATCGAAAAATTATTCACCGAATTTGCTGTGGAAGCAAAAACTTTGACATGTATCCGGTCATAAAGGTTTTTGCATATTTTAAAAGGAATGTATGAAAGTTAAATTATTTAGTACAGAGCCGGACATGGAACAACAAAATAACTCAGCCGTTGATGCGGACGACATGGTGATTCTAGTTTAAGGAAAGTTTCTATACACAATCAATAAAATTATAGAAATGGTTCTTAGGAAGATTACGGCGTGGTCCAACCGCTGTGGGTTATACGTAAAGCCAGAAAAGAGAGAACTAATGCTTTAAACAAAAATCCGCGATTTCAATCTATCTTCCTTTGCCATAGGCTAGGCATGGTACTTACAACGTCCAAGCTTAGCGAAACTGGTCTTAGAGAACTTTCTTCCTTGGCAAATAGGTTCAGGATGACTTTTCAGAGGATACCGGGAGTCACAGAAACACGGGAGCCAAGGGACGATAGATGAATTGGCCAAGATAGATATACTAGTGAGAAGACTGCACAGAAATCGCTTTGTGGGTAATGAAGAGAGATATCACCTTGCAGTACGCTCAATAGCAAGCTCCAGATGAACGAACGCATCGCACGCAACGCAGAAGTTGGTCTAGTTTTAACTTTTTCTGGGTTTTCGGGTCCGACATAGCCTCAAATACGCAAACAAAAGCATGTACAAGAAACATATGTACCCGTCACTTAGATGTTTTGGTTATGCGTGAAAGACAAGACGGAACGCAAGCCAGAGTCAGTGAAAACTCGCCGTATACTGTGCAACAACTCAGGCGCGGATCTAGAATTTTATTTTGGGGGGTCACGGAATTAAAAGTGGCGAAAAAAAATGTCTACTCCTAATGGCCTATTTAGACGGTTCGCTCCCAGGAACATTCGTCACGAACTTTGTGGATGAAGGAGGTAGTGGGGCAGTGCCGCGGCTGGCATATGTCCAGGATGTGCAACTGCACAGGGCCCCGTGATTTTGGGGCCCCGCTAGCGAAATTTTTTTTGGACTCTCCCCAAATCCCCCAAATTGTCTGGCCGCGGCACTGTAGTGGGGTTGATGAGAGGTACCACCCCACCACTCCCTTCATCCACAAAGTTCGTGAGGAACGTTCCTGGGAGCGAAGCGTCTAAACAGGCTTTTTTAGGGACAAACACAAAATTAACAAATGGACAAAACTAACCGAAGTTTCTCGTGGATTAAAAACAAACGTAGTCCGCTCAAATTAGTCAAAAAATCGCTGTTTTTAGGAAATTTTTCCCACAACTATGAGACCGGTGCCAAGTAAAGTCTCTATTTTGTGGAGAACCTATGCATTTTGGTGAAAATATCAAAGATGGAGAGCATAAAATTACCTACAAATTTTACTTTTACAATTTTTCCCAACTCCGCATATTTTGGCCGCTAGAGGCCGTTTTGCGCCTTTTCTAGATTTTGAGCCAAAATTATGCATTTGTATGAAAAATTAAATGAGATCAAAGTAGTAGTTGTAGCTTTTCAACGGCCTTTCTTTGGACGCTTTGATTATCAACAGCGACTGAAAAAAGGCGCAAAACGAGCTCTACCGGCGAAACAATGTCGAATTCGAAAAAACAGTGAAGGCAAAATTTGCAGGAAATTTTATGCCTTATGACTTTGCTCTTTTGATATTTTGGCCAAAATGCATGGTTTCTCTTAAAAATAGAGAAAAGGCAAAAAAACTATAAAATTCACATATTTCTCAAAAACAACCCTTTTTTCGAACTGCGGGTTGTGAAAATCATGCTTAGACAACCCATATCCTTCACTTGGCACCGGTCTCATAGCTGTGGGAAAAATTTCTTTGATTGTCCCTAATTTGAGCGGAGTAGGGCAGAAAACGTGCCCTAATGTGTTTTTGATGAAGACGCGCCCTTTCTTGTGAGTGCAGCTAACTTAAGAGATTACAAATCAAAATATATAAAAAGAGTATAGATCAATCTGTAGTTGATCTTGAAGGTCATTTTTTAAGGACGTTGCTTTAGTTTGCAAAAAGTTGGGTCGGTTTTGGACATTTAGTTATTTTTTGTGTTTGTGTTTTTAGTTGGTTCAATTTTGTTTTTTAAACAGCGAGCGTTTTTGGGGGGGTCATGACCGCCGTGACCCCCCCCTTAAATCCGCGCCTGCAACAACTGCGCTCATCGCACACACGCATGAATCTGTTTCCAGTTTAAGCGCTCCTCGGGAATGCTGCAGGTGCCGACGTTGTGAGGTAACTAGAATGATATCCATTGACATCTTGGAGAATGAAAGTCAGTGGATCTATGACCAACCAAATGTGTCCAACTGGGGCGAAACAACATGGTCCAACGACATATAACGTAATGCCAATCTACCAAAAATTCGCATAGAGGGGGAAATGAGTGGTAAAACTATCACCGGACTAACAGAATCATCTCAGAGATGGCAAGATGGACCAATAAGGATTATGACGTAGTTAGCAACGATCTTGTCTATTTTTAAGCGAGAGTGAAATCAGTAGAGCGCCCATCTCCACCGATATGATGATGATGACTTGCAGTACTGTTCGAGATGTACGTACGAAACGCAACACGTGAAACAAATAATTTTCCGGTGTACTAGGTTTGCCGTGAATAGCACCGAACTAGAAAATATAGCTATAGAGCAGGTAGCGCTGTGAATATACTGCAGAGCATATGTTGAAGCCAGAGCAAATATGGAATAAAGTGAAAGAGACGATGGGAATCATCCGGAGAAGGCTCTAATAGTCCAACTGGAGGAGAAAGTGGAAACACAACACGGGGATAAAAACTAGACCTCAAACTAACAGTTATTTCCCTGCCCTTTAGCATTGATCCATGCCTGATGTGCAGACATCAACTCCTTTTCTTGTAATGTCTCTCTTTCAATAGCAGTATAAAAAAATTAGGTCTCGCTCTGCTGGGTTCCAGGACACTGGGGAATCAAGGGCACTGATGCTGCGGACAAGCTCGCGAGGGAGGGGTCTGAGAGATGCTGGTCCAGGGCAACGAACATTTCTGTGGTTTCTCATGGTACAACTCCAAGTACGTAATACAGGACTGGGTTAAGGAACTAAATCTAATCTATTCGGAATCGGTCCAATAGGGCGTGCGGACCTTAGGCTGTTGTTGGAATATCTGACTGGCCATGTGGAGCTACAGTACCACGCCCCCAAATTAGGACTGCCTCAGCCAACTTTGCATAGAAGACGACGAAACTACCTCACATGTTCTCTCTGATTGTCCTTCTCTGATCTGACTTAGAAGAAGAACGATCATCAGAGAGTTTCTGAGAGTCGCTCGAGTCCAGACTTCTTCAATTAAAGACCTTTTTACCTTCGTCTGGAGGACCGGCCATCTTTTTCGTTAGTGGGGTATGTACACAATAGTCCCCACTTGTCCGTGGTGCCCACCATATGGGCTGCGTATGAAACAATATTCCCAAGTCACGATGAAGCAGAGCTGCAAATATGCCAAGATAGGATGCAATGCCTACTAAGTAGTAATTTTTTATTGAGTAAGAATACTGTGGTTTTTCATATTCAACATTCTTTAAGTTGTTGCAATTCATTTTGTGTAACAAAGTAACAATAATTCCATTTCACACACAAATAAAACTTTCATATGCCCCCAAGTGTTAACGTTTACGAACTTAATCAAAAAGAAAAACTATCGACCTTAATATTTAACACTGATTGAGAAATTCATTACGTTTCCACATTTATCAATAATTGGATTTGAAGTTCCATTTACAATTTGTAATCCCAGGTAAAAATCGCTCTTCTTTTTTGCCACACATCAAACATAAGTCCACAAGGAAAGAAAAATGAAAATAAAATAAAACCAAAGCTCCACAAAGCCCAGCATGTAATGAAAACCTCAATCCTGAGCTACTTCAGTGTGTTATTATTATTACTTTTGAAATATCTCTTTTAAATCGACCGCGCAACCTGCACCACACTAAACCACAGCACTCATAACCTGGCGATCTTCATAATTTCACTTTTATATCGAATTAATACGTAAATATCTCATCGATTAATATTAATTCATTTTACTCAGACGATGACTACTACTAAAAATTATTACAATGACTCGACTTCATCTAATTTGTAAATCTCAAGACGAGCTCGGTAACAAAAAAAAGTGTGCTCATTAGGCCAGGTATCACCCCGTGTGCACCTGAATTAATAAAAATAAAAAAAAATTAAATCTCATACTTTATGTATATTGCAAATTGGCAAGTGGTCAATAGTCGGTTCGCTTCAATGGTAGTCATTTTGTCGCCGCTGCCGCTATTCTCCTGCCTTGGCCGGGAGAAATTCGCTATTTCTAGAGAAAGTGGAAACATAAATTCGACATACCTGATGCCGTGTGTGTGCATATATGAATTTTTCAGGTATATGCTCGTGCGAAAGTCTTTCATTATGAAGTCTCTAATCAATTATGTCCATTTGAGAGCTTCGAGCGTGTTTGTATTTTTTTTTTTATTATTTTTATTTTGTAAAGCTTCTCTTGTCACAAAATAAACACACTCGAGGCAAAAGGTACGTTGATCCGAGAGAGCAAAAATTTTTCGTTGTTTTGTATGTTATCACCTGAAGTTTTTTTGTGGAATTTATGTTTTTCTGTTTCTAATAAATTAATGCAAATCACTAAAGTCACTTCGATTTCAAACGTGTGCACCACAAAAAAAACAAAAAAAAAACTATATTCGAGGAAAGTTAAAGGAATTACGCTTTTATACGAATTTAATCGCGGTTGGAGCTTGTAAATCGTGTGTGATCAGATGCAAATGGGATTCGAAATTTTTAGGCAAATTTTTTAAAAGCCCTTGAAATTTTCTTAAAGTTCATTTTGAATATCGATTTTTTGAGGTAGAAATTTTTTGGGGTTTTGTTGCTGTGAGAGCAAAAAAAAATTCAGTTAGGGATTTTATTTATGAAATTTTTTAACGGTGCATCGATCAGTTTTTAGTATAGGAGGAGCGATCGAGAGTGATCGACCAGTCAAAAACATCATGAAATAATATCGCAATCCACTTTGAATATGAACCAATGCACCAATCCTATCGTTTGAGGATCCCATATAGAACATACGTTAGTTGAAAAGTTTACCTAAATAAATCTTGTTTACTTCACACCTTTGTCACCTTGTCAATCACGAATTCCATTCCTTCATTAGACAAAAATCTTAATTGATTGGACCTTAATCAATATCAGTTTTGAATATGCAATAATGTGGAATGTGGTATGAAATATCTTTACTCCATCCAGCACGAATCTGTCCCTGCCCATGGAACTAACAATATCCGGCTTTGTTGTTGGATATTTAAGACTAAAGATAGATCTTTGGGATGAGCGCAGACAAATCTTGGTTATACTGAAATCAAGGGGAGAAAAATTCCACAAATTGGGTTCGTTGTTAAATTGGGTCAGGTCCATTTATGCTTGAGGTGTCTTATGAATCCTCTCCTATACTCTCCAGGGGCGGCGCGCTCATAGGTGCAAATGGTGCACTTGCACCGGGCGCAATTTGACGGGGCGCAATCTGAAGTTGTTGAAACCGCCTTCTATGTTCAGGAAGGCTGCGAAGATGGACTGTTTTTATTTTATGCAGAATTCTACAGTGGAAAGAAACTAATACATGCAGTGCAGTGACCACCGATTATCTCTTGAAATATGAAGCCTTGAAGAACGACCGATTATGGAGATTCGAGTGTCTATAGATTTGCGGAACCCAGGATTGTGCTAGGGAAAACAACGACACATCCAGGAGCAGATGATGATTTTTGTGGGATGCTTGGAGAATTGTGGCAGTGGTGCTGGAGGCCATCTACCAGAAGCTTCAGCAGTACGAAGCTTGAAGAAACAGCATTAGCGGAATAGTTTTGTGAAGTTAAAGCGCAAGAAAAAAGCAATATCGCGAAGCAAATCCTGATTGGACACAGGTTTTTATAGGTGCAAATGGTGCACTTGCATCGGGCGCAATTGGACGGGGGGCAATTTCAGAAATTAAGATTTTTTAAAAGAAAAGTTAATCTTTGATAAAAAAAATTTGGAAAAGTGTTCTCGTGCCTTCATATGTGAATATCCACAGAGTGTTTGTGTCTTTTTCAATTGCCTTCATTGCGAACAAAAAATGAGCACTTGATAGGGGCGCAACATGGCATAATGCACCGGGCGCAAAAAAAAACAAGCGCCGGCCCTAAGAGTCTCCACTATTTTTATATTTATAGTTTACAGATTAAGATATTAGGAGTACAAATGGAAAACCACAAATTTTTTACCATTTTTCTGGCAGATTACGGATTCGGCCTCGAAAAAACTGTTTGCCTTTTGAGGCGATCCACACATGGACTCAATTTTTAGTCTCTCCGTAAGAACGGAAGTGCTGCTCAGCCAGGCCGTGCGTCATCGATAGGAACAGGTGGTAGTCGGAAGGGTGATGTCAAGAAAATACGGCAGATGGGGTGGAACATCCCAATTCAGGGTTTCCAGGTAGTTTATAACGACATTAGCGACATGCGGCCAAGCGTTGTCGTCGCCCCCAATATCACTTTACCATGACTTTGCTCGAATTGTGGTCGTCTTTCCTTCAATGCTCGGCTGAAACGTATTAGTTGGGTGATGGTTTCCCCCGTTTGCAGCAACTCATAATATACCACGACGACAAGTACCACCAAATAATACACAGCATGTCCTTCAAGCCATGGATGTTTGGCTTGGCCGTCGATGTTGATGCATGCCCCAAGGTAAATCCACGATTTTTTTCGCTTTGAATTATCGTAACGAAACAACTTTTCATCGATACAAAAAACGTTACGTCTCTCAGCTTCCAATCGTATGGTATGGAACCCAAATTCCTTGCTTTTTGATCATTCCAAAAGTTTTCAAACGATGGGGAATGGCTGACACAGCTAAAATCTGCAAATTCTTGTTGCGTTTAGGATCTTCATTCAGTAATGTTTCCAATTTAGCGTCTTCGAACTTTTTCACCGGTCCGCGACGCTTTTTTATCTTCGACTTTATCACTTTTGTAGCGTTGAAACCATTCGTTGAAACGTTCTTTCACTATTCAAAGCCTCAACGTAAATCATTCGACGACCCTCAGCCGCATTTTTTCGAACTTAAGGAGGCAAAAAGTAAAACTTCCCACAAATGATTATTTGGCTCAAAGCCCGAAATTTTCACGCACAAAAAAATATATGACGCTGATAAAAAATCACAAATGTAACGAGAAGAAGTTGTTGACAGATGCCAATCTTAACATTTGGCGTTTCTGATCTGCCATTTTCCCCCATCACTCTACTACTGCTGGCGCCATCTATTGGAAAACGCCATTTTTCTATTTGTTCTCCTAATATTATTGAACGACCCCCAATAATTCTATTCTGTCTAGTTTATTTATTCTGACCAGTTTCTTCTTAATTGTGCTTAACTGTTTCTTCTTGCTTTGCTAAATTTATACTACTGAAGTCTTTTCTTCGCCATCGCAAGGAGGAATAATCCAAACTACCTCAGGCTTTATGAGGGACTCCAACCCACTAAAAAAAACCATTCCTGCCCATAAACTTGGCTAACAGCGAAGGCGGCAGAGTTGGAGTTCTTACTACGGAAAACACAAATCCCAGTCAGTGGCTTGGAAGGAGCGAAACCAGTTGACTTTCGTATAATTCCAGACGATTCTTTTAAGAACTGTGGTTAATGGAAAAAAGGATGGATATGAGAACTTACTAGGCATGCACCCAATGATTTTAATTTCTAGGTGAGAGCTTCTGAATAGATAGCAAAAGAATACGAAATGGTATCGAAGTACTATTATAATCCAAATAGGATTAAATGATTCAAGTCAAAAAATCAGCTTTTCTTCAACTTCTGGAAGCCTCATAATTTTTAATATAAATGGCCATTCCCTCAGTGATAGAGTAGTTGTTCAATAAGGTATACCCAGACACCTGATATCGAACCAAGGCACCACCAGAGAAATTGTCCTTTTCATCTAAAGGGATATAATAAAGACGGAGCATGAAAGAGCAGATGACAAAAATCAGGCAAAAATTTGTTATGAATATTACAAAAATCAAAACAAAAATTTCAAACGTAAGGTTGATGACCACAGTTACAACAGACTGTGCCAGTGACACAAAAATTATGAAAATTGAGAATGACTAACTGAAAAAAATTTAATTAAATAAAGCAAAAACTCACCTGAAAACAGCCACACCAACCCCGTTTACCCCGGAATGCTGGCATTTTCTTTTGCTGCTGCGCTCTATAGAATCGATGAAGAGGTGTTTCTTTAAAATAATTATTAGTAGCTGCGCCGATATTATACCCTATGATGTTATTATTGGTGTAATTACGATTATTATTGCTGTTGCTGGAAGCCTCCTCTTTGCTAGATATATTATTCCTTCCACCATCCGGATCAGCTGTTGCAGTATGATGATGACAATTTTGGAGGCTGTTCCAGCAACTAATATCCGGCAGACGCGATCGTAGCGCCGCCAAGTTAAAACCTTGGAAAGCGCTACTATATGTATTTGTTCCGTCGCTATCTGCTGAATCCTTATTTGATGTGCAGTTAATTGGACAGGTTGGAAATGTCTGTAAAATTAAACAAAAAAAAATTAATTTAATTAAGGCTGATTAAATGGTGGATTAAAATCAATTAATATTTTATGCATACAAAAAATAAATAAATAAAAAAAACAAATAAACATACATGTGTAATCATTTTGTTTAATTACTGGGAAAAAGGTATATTCACTAAATGATTTATGGTGATTTTGCGTGGCATAAAAGCGAAATTAATGAATAACCGCTTAATTCTGACAACTACAATTTTTACAGGTAGCCCCAACCTAAATTCCATATTTTTCAGAATGAATGCAACAACAACGGCAACAACAACAAAAAATTCACAACATTTCAACACAGTCGCACCGCACCGCTGCTGCGTTACTCTGGTAGCCGCCGCAAAGTGAATCGAATCGGACAAGTCTTCGCACTTCATTAGCATAGCAGCTTCATCAATTCAGGTGACCTTAGCACCGATAAAGCATTACGAGCGTATCAATTAAGCGATTGGTCCAAAAGAAGCCAAAGATCGCCACTGATCGAGCCGCGATCGTGCAACCAAAATGTTCGTTGTAACCTCTCCAAAAATCCATATACCTTCTCTGTTCCGTAATTTTGCGCAAAGATCTTCTCAACCACGGAAAACCAAAAAAAAAAAACACAACTCAGAAAGATTAATTTATAAAAGAGCATAATTGGAGCATATTTATGCTAATTGGTAACGTTTAAGGCCATTTGCCATACCTAACAACAAAGCATCAGGAAAGGCAAAATGCCGCGGATCGCCACTCACCGAACAAAGGTAATATTGCGCTTTAAGCCATTGTATAGTTATGTCGACACAGTCACAATGGGCCACACACTATCGCCGCTAATTACCCAGGAAGGTGTTCTAGTTGCGAGCGCTACTTTGAAATTTTAATTTCTCCTGCAGCTCTTGCATTTCTAGGATTAATTAATTAACGCGCGCGCAAGCTCTGAAAGGTGCGCGATAAGCGCCACATGTTTCCCCATCGACCATCGCACACCATTCATTCTCGACCCGTCAATTGAAGGCTTCCTGGTCTCTTTTAGACTATAGCGCAGGAAAAAAAACCAAACCCCAGCAACAAGCACATTACACATGCGCAGGTGTTGCAATTGTTATGTGCACGCCGTTGTGTCGGATTTTTGCAACTTGATAACAAGGAATTTTGCAGGAGAGAAAGAGAGAGAAAGAAAAACAAAAGAACGAAAAAAAATGCGCGAAAAGTGAATTTCTGCATTCGCGACAACAAAGCTGGTTGATGGCGATTTTTCACGGTGATGGCTGAAATCAGTGCTTTGCGTCCACTGTCGTCGTCGGCTCTAATTGCCGGTATGTCGCCAACTTCCTTAGGGTCTAATGGGTTAAAAATGTTGGGCAACCACGGTTACACCGCAAAGGCGCGACAGGTAAATTTCGCGAAGGTATATAGAAAAAATGTAGGCAAAGTTCAACCATGTAGAAAATTCGCGAATAGTTTTATGGAATGTTTTTTTTATATCAAAAAAAAAATATAAAGAAATTTTTAACGAGAATAGCTTAACTCTAGTAACGACTTAGAAGGTGTTAAGTGAACGGTTTTTATGGCTACGTTTTTGCAACTGTTTGATTTCGACAGGAAAGTGAAAATTTACGACTTTTGAAGCACGTTCTTTTGAGTAACAGAGGAAAAACCTAAATCCATATTTTATATATTTTTGTGAAACACCCTACAACTCGAAGTATCTATTAAGCCTATATACCAAAGATGACAAGCTCTGTGGTAAAATCGAGGATCTTCTCCAGAAAATTTCAAGATATGGTAGTTTAACCCTGGAGTAGTTTGAAACTCTGCTCTAGATGAAGTTGAGAACATCATCAATGAGCGTCCACTGATCTACATCGGAGATGACCCTATGAAAGCGAAGTCTCTAACGCTAAACCTAGTTTTGAGAGGATCTGTAAACCCAGAAACCGTCGACAGCTCCAAGAACGATTTCACTTCAGCAACCTTAAGAGAGGTGTGGCTGACGAAGTGTCGAACCAATCGTTATCTTGCTAAAATATGGAAAAGCGAGTACATACAACTTTTATGATTTTCCCATAACAGCACCAAATCCTTTAAAACCAAGCTATGTCCTAGAGACATCGCCCTATTGCACGATTCTTCTACTCCAAGTGTGCATTGGAAGATGCCAGTCATCACGAAAACCTTTCCCAGTCGATCTAGTAAGATCTTGTAAACTCCGACTAGGTAATGGAACCGTACTGAAGCGGCCGATTCAATTGTTATACCCTAAGGACCTGCAAAACTCCGCTTGGCCTGAGGATGTGAAACATTAAAACGATCACCACCAACGCCCCTGACTCATCAGAACAAAGCTCAACGAGATTCCTCTTCGCACTGCGAGAAAAAAAAATCTTAATTTGAAATTTGTCGAACGTTTAAAGTGATCTTGTCAACAATGGCGAGCAGCAAATTTCGCACAGATATTTCTATAGACTCGAAATCAGAGCGCTGAGAATACCAATGAGCCCTTGATGAGCTGAGTACTATTAATCAGGTTATCCTTATATGGGGAGGTCCATAGACATCACGGCATCGTGGGCAATGAAAAAGTGACGGCTAACCATACAAGTCTCTGGCTATACAACGATCAGTCTGAAACCGGTTATTGGAGCACACACCAGTGTGCTGAACCTTAGACGATCGTACTGTGATGAAATACACCGAACACTGTAAATCTGGGCCTGATCTCCAAGCAATTCCAAGCACTTTATTCTGGCAGAGAGTTGCTTAGATGCAGCAGGAAGGATGTCAGGGCATTGGTTGGCTTGGTTACAGGTTTTTTTTACAACCTGTATTAGGTCAGAAGGACGGGTAACCTCACCTCCAGGCTATGCCTCGAGTAGGCCGAGTCTGTCCTTCATGTTCTCTGTCAATGGCCCTACAATAGCGAGAAGCAGGGTATTTTTATTCGGTACGACTTTGTTTTACCAAACGAGTATTGATGACAAATTTTTAGGCAGACTTCTGAGTCTTTTCAAGCGATCTGGTCAAAAAATCTGTGGCATAGGAGCTACTAATAGGACAAGTCCAAGTTGCCGCTGGGATACTCTTTGGATCCGATACCTCATTGGAAGAAAAAGAGAAAGATACACAGCAGTAAAAGCAGTTGGGTACCGGGTGGAAATGCTGTAACGTCGGTAGTAGCGGGTCAGCTCTGAGATGCCCAAAGTTCAAATAAAAACTCCTGTTACGTTTATGTTCTTTTTATTAGGTACTAAAAGTTCTATATTACACAACTACCGAGGGGAGGGAAAGAGAGGAAATAAAGGGTTACCTCTGGATCAACGCTCCCGAGGTAGCCCGTTCGATCTATTTACGTCGGAGTCCTCCCGGATCGACTCTCCGGGTCTTGTCGGTTTATCGGTTGGTCGCCGCCACTAGATGAACTCTCCGTGGCTTGTTGGTGTATCGGTCGTTCAGTACCACTGGATCAACTCTCCGTGGTTGTAAATTTATTGGTCGGTCGGCGCCACTGGATCAACTCTCCGTGGCTTGACTGTTTTGTCCGTCTGTAAACCATACGATCAACGCTCCTATGGTTCCGTCAACTTATCAGGCAGAGGAATCAACTCTTCCACTGCCTGATTACGACTGACTTTCTCAGGCATGCACCGGCCTTTTGTATTGGTGCCTTGCTGCGCGTCGCTGTTCTGTTTCGTAATGTCTTTTACAGCGGTTTGTTCTTGTGTTAACAGCGGTGGTGCTGGCCTGTCTCGTTACAATGCACCAAAAAAACTTAAGACCAATCTGTCGCTTTAGGGGCTGGCCTTAGAAAAAGCTATGATGCTATCAAGATTATTTGATTTATACGGTGATCCCTATTCGAATAGAGAAATATGTACGTCTAAACGTCGTCGTCAAATGTTTTTTTTTACTTTTTGCTTTGACAAGTTCAAGGTTATTCAAGCCTTTTATGAAAACCGGATTGGTGGTAAAATATGACAGCACCAATGCGTTTGCGTGCAGTTCCTTTTATAGAAAACATTGCAACTGTACGCCATAGTGTGGTCGAGACTCTGTCGATCTCTATTCGTTTTCGCTCTCAGGAATTGCACATCTCACGGAGGTCGTTGCAGCGAATTTTGACAACCAATTTGAATTTGTATGTTTAAAAGGTTCAATTGCCTCAGGAAGTGAAGCCCTTGGACCATTTGAAACGTCACCAACGCGTCAATGGATAGGAAACGATCTTCAGCGATGAGGAACACTCACCTCGACGAATTCATGAACAAGCAAAATTGTCGCATCTGGGATGATGAAAACCAAAGCGTTATTGTTGAAAAGGCTATGCATGTTTGGTGTGTTTTTTAAAGCGGCGGAGTCAGCTGGCCGAACTTCTACAAAAACGAAGCCTGCCAATCTGTTACCGTGCATGGCATAAGCGATCGTGCCTTGATAACGATATTTTTGTGTCCGCAATTGTAGGCGATGGATGTGGACAATATGTGGTTCCAACAAAATGATGCGACTTGCAACACAGCCAACAAAACAATGATATTCTTGTGGTAAAAGTTCGATGGTCGCATTATCTCCCGAAATGATGATTTCAACTGATCGCGCAGATCATGTGATTTGACACCGTTTGACTTTTTTCTTTACGAAAATTTGAAAGAGAAGCTGTATGCCAAAAAGCCAACAACAATTCAAGAGCTGAACTAAGATGAGATGATCAATCTTGTGCCGACGTATGTAAGAGCAAGAAGCGAGGAAACCAACTCGTCTCCGATCGTTAAAGACAGGATTCTATCGTGGTAACTAGGAAACTAGGTGTTGAGGTTGGCTATTGTTTAATTCTTCTCTCTGCTATCTTTTCGGCTAGAGTTTACTGTTCGACAGCGTTTTCTAGATAGAATTCATATTTGCTTTAATATTTTAACAAAACTCATAAGCCAATGAAAATACATTCGCTCGAAACATAATTCTTCGATATTAATGGGATATTCTGTGTGTGGCCTTGACTGTTCTTTCACATCTGTCTGAATTTACAGCTTTGATTCATATTATCATAAATATTTGACATATCTTCCACACACACAAAAAATCTTAACAAACAATTGAACAAATTCTGCTTCACTACAAAAATTCCCAATCTTAAAATTATTTGAATACAAAAAGTGAAACTACACGATCGCATATTTCTTCTTCTTTTTTTTGTACCGATCTTCACAGCATTCCTCACAATTCAAAATACAAAATCAATAAAAACTCCCATAAAAATTATTTATGTCTCATTTAATACGAACTTGAATCGATAACGTTTATTCGCCTTCGATATTTCTTTATTTATCGCTAATTGATTATTAATAAAAATGTGTCTCTCAGTAGCCGAATAAATCTTTTTTTAATATCATTGATTTTTTTGCTAATCAACATAAACGCAATTTGTTGGATCGCATTTATTCAAACCAAACTGAAAAAAAATGTAAGTCTTTGCATAATGTAATTTATGTCATTGTTAATAATTAGTTTCAATTTCGTTAAGTCATTATCAATTTAACTCTTTTTTTTTTAGTCCATGTCATAATTGATCAGTTGTGATTATATTTGTGTGGTAACTTTTCTACACCGAGTTACAATATCACAAACAAGGAAGTGAAATAAATCCACACAGTTGATTAGATCGTGTGGATAATTGGTGGTTGGCATTGACAATCAAAATATCTGAAATAATTGCCTTTAAACTTTCATTCAATTATTAACGATCGTGAGCGACTTTGTTAATTGTTGATCACTGATCGTTGATGGTTTTATTCAACGCGGCACAAAAAAGGGAAACGCGTTAACAAAAAAACACAACGAAAGACACGCACAAAGATAACAACCGAAAAATAAAAACGGCAAACGTCACCTTCACCTGGAAGTGATGCGCTGTTTAAATGGAAAATTCACTTTTAATAGGTGAGCAAGGTTCCTTGCCTTTTGCTGGTGTGCGGTGCAGGCACAAAAAACCACGAGCCTTCACACGACTTGTGGAAGAAATTTTCTCATTACATGATTTGACAGTGAAACCTGATCGCTCCATCTTCCAGCAGCAGCAGCATGATCGGTAGCCTTTAAGTAGTTCGAGCTGAACGAAAGAATCCCAGGCCATTTCAACTATATGAACGTGCCCCGGCAGGTAAGTGATCCGAAAGTGCTGATCAAGCAGATCTATTATAACCAATTATTTTTACACCATACTTGAATGTGTGCTCCTCAAAATGGAAGTTGATTCAATTATATTTTTTTTTTGATTCAACTTCTCCAATTCACAAAAATGGCTCTGTTCGGACCTTATCCCTCTCTAGATCGGAGGAAAAACGAACGAACTTTTCTTTAATAGGGTGTGATTGATATCGAAATCCAAAACAAAACAAAAAATTGACAACCATTTATATTGAATAGGTATGAATGGACAGTAGTGACAGGAAAGTACATCCATTTTATATACAATTTCTCCTCGCGATCCCATCTAATCTAATTGAGAGTGTGGCCATAAATGAAATTCATTCATGGGTGGCGACATTGATTATTGGTTTACCAATGGATTACTGCTGACCCACAACTGGTCTCTAGCTGTTGACAGTTGCCTGAAATGTTGACAGATTCAAGTTCATATTTTTCCTCAAGCTAAAGAAACTAGATGAAAGTCTCTCAGTCTGCCATAATCGAGTGTCGAGTTTGTTTCTTATTGCAAACATAACAAAAAAAAAAAAATAAAATGGTTTTTGTTGACGGATTGTTTCTAGTTAAAATTTATTACTTTTAACGATTGATGAATCGCGATCAATCGTTGCACTTGGTTTGAGTACTGAAGAATCAAGTTGTTGGACGACGTACTTGAAAGTTGCACGAAAATTTATGGAATTTATGAAGTAAGTTAAAAAATTTAGATAATGTCATTAGCACAGCGAAAAAAGATCGCGATAAGCACAGTGAGTGAAACAATACGTCCGTAAACAAAAATTGTTGAATTCAAATACTCACGACAATGCACTTTTGTTGATCAACATTTATGGTGACGATCTTTTTTTAATGGGTTTCTTCTGGGAATAGCTCAAAGTTGTGATGAGACCAAATTTTACAAAATTTTGTACAATTGAAACAAAACAAGATCGATGGTGAATTTTATCCAGGAGAAAGCAATAATAATTGATATTCTTCACGCCGATTCTGTTTGACCGCCATTTTGGTTTGGCTGTCATTTGTCAATTCATAATTGACAGTTGTGAATAGTAGCCGATAACAATTTATTATAAAGCATCAAATGCGGGTTTTACAGCTTTACAGCTTGGTATAAACGATCATTATTGGTAAAAAATCATCATGGTCGTCGAGGCACATTTCGACTTGGCTCTAGCTCTGTTACTAAACAGAATACCAGCTATTGGAGCATTGAAAATCTTCAATTGATACCCCAATGACCTTTGCACTATCGTAGAGTGACTGTATGGTGCGCCATTTGGGCCGGCGCCACAGTTGTTCCAAATGCCGAAAAGGGGCCAAATGTCCCTAAAATCAATCTTTGATTTGGGGACTTTTTGTGTCTAGTTGTGTAGGTTGGCGTTTTATAATGGACAAACTTGCATCTCGGTAGTCATTGTTACGTGAGGGCCTCGGCGCGGTGCATAGTAAAACGGATTTTTTGTGTTAACAGTGACCTGGAATCGTTTGTTATGGCTTCTGCTAACGAAAGTAAGTACTTTTAAACGTTATTTCATATTGACAATCAATTTTCTTAATTATTTTAGTAATGTACCATTCAAAACAAGTTTTTTTATAACTTCCGGTTGTAAACGTCAATGTTTAAAATTACATTACTCAAAAGTCGCACGACATCCCATTCTCTAACAAGTTTTGCCGCATGCTTGAGATCTTTCTCTATAATTTGGAAGTTTCAAAAGTTGCCACAGTTTGCCCCGATTTGTTTAATTTAAATAAAATTTCATAACATTCGGGGCACTTTATAAGAACCTTGTCCGCCATATTAGATCCGCCATTTTGTTTTTTTAAATTTTGAGTAGCAATTCGTAATCAGCAGACTCGAAATAATCTTCATACGAAATTTCTGACGAAACGATTCATACGAAAATCTGACCACTTCATAAAAATTTTGTCCGCCATATTGGATCCGCCATTTTGCTTTTTTTATTTCGAGTGAAGATTCGTAATCAGCGACCTCAAAATACTATTTGTACGTAATTTCATACAATTTGAATAACGTCTACATATTTTGGCCACCTTTTCGGCATTTGGGCCGTTCTTCGAGGATGGTAGAGGCAAAACTGTAAAAGTTACTGGTGATCTCTTCAGTGACATGTTTAAAAACCATCTCGCGTCGGAATTGAGTCATTTGAACCTACAGCACATATGGTTCCAACAGGACGCTCTTCAAGGCTCTTCAAATTCTATCATATTACAATACTATCCAAACTGCCGCTTAGTAAAACCATGGTGTTACCAGTACTTACATATTGAACTAGACTTGCGCCAACCTCTTAGCCGATTTAAAGAGGAAATTATTTTATAGATTTATTGGTCCCGTGCGTAAAGCAGGACTATTCTGAAAACTCAACTTGAAAGATGGCATAGATTAGGATACACAGAACGTAGGGATCTTTAACTAGTTGCCATCGTCTCAGAATTGGAAGCAGTGAAGGGAGAAGTCATAAAAGGCCAAGATTGGATCCCGTTTGTAAAACCGGATAAGTTAGTTGATAAATACACCAGTTCTTGATCGATCATCAAAGTCAAGCAGAATTGGAGACGGTTAGTACTTAGTTGGGGGACCGTCAGCACCCCTGTGTAGAGAGATGAAAATGGATTAGCAAAACGTAATCCGAACTGGTATCGGTCAGAAACAACAGTCTGTTATTATTAAGTTCTGTTTAGGAACTTAAAGAAGCAGGAAATCACTTATGTCAGTTTTTGGAAGCGTCGAGGTGGAATTTGACATGATTCATGATACCAGTACATAGGCAACTTGATGTACAGGTCACACCAGGAGCTGATTCAAAGAATGACTTGCCTTTTTATGACTGGAGCTTATTGATAGCCAACGGGAGCGCTGGATAATCTACTCAATTTGGTCGTTGCATCTGGAAGTATAGAACTCCACTATAAACGCTGTATACTAAGGCTCTATCGAATAGCCACTTGGGCGATGGTTTTCAGCGGGAATATTCTACAATTGTCAGCGTTATGGAAAAGTCCCCAGAAGCAGGAATGCTAAGAGACTGTATCTCTGCGACGATCTCAAAGTTAAACCTCCTTCTGTGTACATACAATAGCCTAGGCTGCGTTTTCGGTGGAAACCACAAGATGGGGTCATAGGTACATGGATAGCTTTAAGAGAGAGATTTAAATTAAGGTAGAAGGTTCAGCTTGGGAGCTTTGGCTGCAGACTTTCAAGCAGAGATGTTCGCTATATTGGCGATTTACCTGGCATCCAAATCAGTCCTGCGAAAGCGAAAGGCAGGGCTTCGTTGTTTGGTACGACCATGCTTCGCCAAACAAGTCTATGGGTGCGGGTGGGTGCCAAGTTACAATTCCGAATTTGCTACTTTCACCACGAACACTTCGAAATTACAAAGTGTGCCAAAATACAATTCACGTATTTCATTTGACAACATGGATGACAATGAAAATTTGTAATTCCTAAAATTTTTAATAATTTTTTTAAAGAACCTTTTATTTGGCTTTAAAATAATGGAAATGGAATTACTTTACGAACATTGGGTAATGTTCGTGAAGTAACTGGGTAGTGGGGGTGGACTGCAAAAACCATTGTACATATTTGAAAGAGTTTTAAAAAATATTTCATATTTTACGCCGAATTTATTCTGTTCATGTTTTTATTTTGCTTTACGTCTGCAACGTGTAAGCATGACCAGCCTTTAATGTGCCATATTATACGGTGAGGACAATCATGCACTGAAAATTGAGAGAATTTGCGATATTGTTCTCCAATAATTGAAAATATTCAGATTCAATCACCAAAAAGCAAATCCAACAAACTGTCAAATAAATGTTTAGCTAATATTTCCCTACAATTCAAAAATTTCCTTACAATTCCAAAGACGCAAACCTCCGAAAATTGAATTGTAAAATCGAAATGCGTTTTCCATACAAATTGACATTTGAATTGTAACTAGGCACAGGCCCCAAGTGACGAATTTTTAAGTACATATACTGTTGAATCTGAGTAGTGGAGCTGGGTCAACCCCGTAGACCATATCAAGCTCAGACCAAAATACGAATCAATTAAAAAAAACTATATGTATAAAGACATGATATAACATTTCTTCTAAAGAAAACAAAATCATAAAGGTACTGACGACTTTTGATCATATAGACCAGTGATTCCCAAAGTGGGCGCTACCGCCCCCTGGTGGGCGCTGAAGTGATCCAGGGGGGCGGTGATGGCCACAGGTCCATTTGGGGGGCGATGAATAATTGTAACGGGGCGATGAAAGCATAATAGAAAGAAGGGAAGATTTAGAAAAATTGATTTATGTATTTGTATTTGAACAAAGTACTGGACGTTGGCTCAATTCCAGCATACTCCCTCACTTGCAATGAAGTATGTCGAATCGCGCACTGCTACTGTTTATGTGGAACCACTGAATTGCGTTTCCAAAACACGTGAGCACTACGAGCATTGCTGCGGGCAACTGCCACTCGTGCGATTGGTCGATCGCAAGGCCAAAGCCTGGAACGGCAGCGGCAGTACTGACTACTGGCAGTACTACCAGCAGATTTTGGAGCACGCTATGGCCCATTTTACACGATGAAACTCGAAACGAAGCAAAGTTTCCCGCAATCGATGATTCCCTTTCTCAATAAGGGTATTCACAATTCATGGGAAATGCTTCTCAGGACTACTTTCCCAAGAGTTGTTTTGTTCATAGTGAACGCTCCTTGACAAATTAGAATTCGTCCACTTTTTATTTGGTTTTGATTTACTTTTACTTTTTTTAACACTTTCGCTAGCCATTTGAAACAAAATCGCCAGCTTCCACATGTCACTTGACACTTAAATGATTTCTCGTTGCCATAGGAAAGCTTTACACTGGTTCTGGGGTACAGAAAAGTTTTGCAGTATTGGAAAGTATGGTTCTGTACAATTGTTGTTGTATCGTTGGAAAGTTTTCCTACGTTGCACCCGTACCTACGAATGAATCTAGACCTGTTTCCACCGAATCGTGAATCCCTTAAAGCCCGTTACACCCTATCGTCGTTTAACTCCGCGTTCGTTACAGAGCGTTGCCCGAACGACGAACGACGTACGCCTCAATTCTATACACATTACTCGTCGTTTAGTTCGCATAGTACCATGGACGAAGATACTTTTTGGCAGTAGCGGCGGTTCTTTCTGTAAAAAATTCAAGGAAAAAAACGTGTATGGTGCAAACCCTTTTTTGTGCACAACAGGTACATTCTTCACTGCTTAACGACGAACGACGACACATAGTTTTCATCCACACTATCATCGCACAGCGTATAGTGAACGGAGAAAAATCAAAATGGATTTAATTTTTCGCTGTAGCGAAAAGCGCGGCGGCGTTGTCATCCACACTGCCATTTTCTATCGTCGTTCGGACAACGCTGTTCGACGAGCGCGGAGTAAAACGACGGGCTTTATGTTTCTAATTTACACATTTCTTTACTATATTTTAGGAAAAAGGTAGAAACATTAATACATACATATATCTTATGTTTAATGGCTATTAAAATTTAAAAAAAATTAATTTCCAGGGGGCGTTGAGTAATACTTTTTCTGGGAAGGGGGCGGTAGGCCAAATAAGTTTGGGAACCACTGATATAGACGAACCAACTACAACTGTAACTTACTTACTTAATTGAGTTTCAATTTTTTTTAATATGGCTACGAATTTCGATGTACGTCAAAAACATGATTACCAACAGTGCAAAACGAAAACAAAATTTATCGACAAGCATGACGGAAATCGAAAATTCGCTCGAAATTGATTGGATTAAATCACGTACTGTTTATTACCCACCAACCTAGCAATCAAACACACTTATAAAAATTGTGATTAATTTCTGCCAATACAAAATAGAACAGCCAACGTTATTACTCAATCCAAAAAAAAAATAGTCTTATATCAAAAATTTTGTAATAAACAATTCCCCCGCAATTATAGCATCCACAAGCCTCAAGCACGATACCTATGCATTAACACCTATTATTACACCTAATCCATTAAAAAGAATCAGACCATTTCACACTCGAGATTCTGTTGTGTTTTTTCCTCGAGTAGATTGAAAGAAAGTTACGCTTGTTAGCATTAAAAACTGATCTAAGAATCCATTTCGTAACAGATTATAAACCGCAGACTTTTATCCTATAAATTATAAAATAATGATCATTCAGCACGCACCTGCCGTCAACCATTTTTACCTTCACTCGATAGAGTACAAAAAAAATAAATAAAACCTGAGAATATTGCATATGACATAACATAATTGTATTGTTACATAAAATCCACGAAATCGTAAGCATATTAAAAGCGCCTTCAACAATGCACCAACAGCCAATAACCGACAAAAAAAATGTAGTCAATGAGCAAAACTTAATTTTTTAGCACTGACTTCCACCGATCTTCACCTTCTTCGAATTCCATACTGAAAGATCGACACCTGTGCACCAACAACAAAAAAGCGTTATTAACGAGGAGTGATCACAGCACAGCATTTCACCTGATATGGCTGGTAATGCATATATCTACCTGTGCGCCTGTGCCTGTTGCTTTTGTTTACACTCGATAAAAGGCGTGCGAAATTAATAATTATTCTTTAGAAAGCTTCGATTTATTTTTTGCCGTAATGCGCGCGCACTCGCTAAAGAGGCAAGAAAGTCGCGCGCACAGTTGTAACAGGTGTAAACCTAGGCAGGTGAGTTTTGTTTTGCGTGGCTAGAGGTGGTTGATGTGTTGTGGGATGTTGATGGAATTTTTGGGTGAAATATGTTAATGGATGTTGCGAAATTTTTTTTCTTCTAGAGGAGTTTTGATTATTTCGTTGGGTCACTTGTTCGTGGTTTTTTTGTGGTGGTGTGGTGGGTTGAAGTGATGTGAAAAGGGTTTACTTGGAGAAAGATGAAAGGAAATTGAAATGTGGAAAGGCATTCCTTTTTCGGTAGTTGAGATGTGTTGTTCATTAGGGAATTTTTTGGTTGGTTTGGCCGAATTAACGCATAGTACAAAATGGTTGGCTCACTTGCTACGCTTTCCAAGAGCCATCTCCGAAATTCGCTAGTTGTCGAGAGAAACTTTGTAGCATCAATATTATTATCTTGTCGTTCTCAAATGTCTTAACCATAGCAGAGATGAGAGGAGTTCTGTCTGATTTGGGCCACGACACATCGTCTTAAGTAATCCATCCGGCTCAGTAGCTCACGGGTTTAAGGCTTTGGCTATCATACGCCTGGGGTTCGATTCAACTGTTCGGGTTTTCACTTTTCCCATCTAGACCCCAACCTGTTCCCTGCGCATTCATCTTCCATCGCCTGTAAGCATAAACTTGTCCAGTCGGCCTCAGCAGCCTAGGAGTTAAAGTGCTCGGCTACCATTCCAGCGGTCCGGGGTTCGATTCCATTCCTTCGTCTTTCCATTTGACTCACCCTTTCGATCACCGAAGTCAGCGGTAGTATTGGATCGGAGTTGGTCAAATAAAATCGCTTGTTGACGTTTGACAATTCTTTCACTCGCCTCTCTACTATGTTTCCAGCTACAACTTGCTGCCCAATATTGCACTCATAGGTATAACCATCGACAGTACAGAAATTCAGCGCTGGCATAGATTCCTTAGTCCAACTTCCAGCTCATACATCCATAGGTTGAAGATCTGTTAGTCTCCCATTCTTCGAGACTAACGATACTTTCTAAAAATGATTTGACAAAGTCTAGCTTGGCCTGTTATGGGTTAAGGATGTCGATAACCATTCCAGAGGTACGTGGTTCGATCCCACGCAGCGGTACAGCCATTCGTTTTTCTAATCTTCCCTCTTTACAACAATCACTTGCCCTCTGTTCTGCCACTGTCTGTAAGCATAATAAACGAGGAAGACTAGTGATTCTTAAATGATCAACCAATTCGCCGACTTAATCAATGCAATCGAAATGCACCGGAGAGCCCGAAGCCCAAAGAGGAGTTCTAAGATTGCCCATAAAACAGGAACATATTCACCGGAAATACTTATACTTTTTTTACGAAATCTTTCTGCACCTGTTTTGTTTTGTTTTAGGCTATCAAAGTTCAGCATCATAGATGACCATGGGTTGCAACTTCGAGTTTAATTTCCAGGTTTTGTCAACATATTGACGAGAACAGATGGCATTTCTTTTCCGCACCTTAATAAGATGAAATTTCAAGTGATCTTGCCATTTAAGATCACACCCATATATTATGCTTTAGCAATATCGCAACCTTCTCTCCAGCAATACACAAGCAGGAGAAACTGCCCACTAAGCTGGGCAGTTTAGGTAACATGAAAAATGATACCTGATTTAAAATTCTTCAAGTCGCATAAGTACAAAAATAAAACGAATTTCCTTGGGATTACGATTTCCATTACTGTAACAGTAAGCGACAAACCAAATGCAAACATATATATGCAAAATCATCTCTTCTAACATTTATATCCAAACATTCAACTTTCCCTCAAATGTGTTACGTCAAATCCTTTACTTTTTACTTTGGACTATCATTGAATAAAAGTTAAAAACGTGAAATTTTCGCTAGAATCAATAGATACGCGATACGTGCCGCTACCAGAAAGCAGATAATCCGGTTTGGTTCATAATAATAATGCTAACTTGCACAACATACACCACACAGCTTTTCATGTCCAAAATCATGCGCAGTTTTTCTTTCATTCTCTCTGAAAGCGGCAATTTTACATAATCCAATAAGGGATGACAGTCCATCATGACATGTCATGTTTGTTTGACTACAAAATCGATCTTTAGTCGGTGAATAATGAAAATTTTAGCTTAAGACGCGATCATCGGGCACAGAAGTAGGCTTGATCCATGATGAGTTTTTAAGTTTAAAAAAAAATCCTTTAAAGAAAATATTTTAAAAAAAAAGTGAAAGCTTATTACAATTTGCGTATTTATGTAACAAAACACCATGAAAAAGTGATCGAACAAAAGATCCACTTGCATATTATGAACTTATGGACAACTGATCGCATACCAGAAAAAAAATTGATCTTGGATTCTATGATCGAATCTGATCTTGCCAAGGATAAAGTAAATTGAGGAAGCTGCACAGTATGCGTAACCACAGGTGATCGTTCTGACAAAACGTCATACCATATACCCTCAAAAATGTTTTGCCAAAGCGCTTCCGAGTAGGCGAGTCTAGGTTATCTTCGCAGCAAGTTTTCGATTTTCCAAAGTTTTTTTTATCTCTCGTTTCGATCAATTTTTTCTTCGGTTTATTGTAGATCGAAAAAGCAATTTCACATTGAATAGAATTCGGGATTTTTGTTGTTAAGACCTAAATACGACCACCTCCGGCCTTGGCTTATGATTTTTCTCACAAGACTCAATAACTTTCAAATTCTTGGGCCATTATAGATTTTCTTGGCAAAAATGTTTATGTGTGATCTACAATAAATTTCCGCTTACTGAAAGGGAAAGTAGAGATCTTGCGATTTTTGAAGATCACTTTTGCAGGATTTCTCAGGATTTTTGTATCATCCACTAAATCTGGGTCCACTTAAAACCCGCGTACTTATTCCCAGAATTAAATTATCAAATGATTTATTGTTTGTATGGTTTTTAAAAATTGCTTTTTCTTGGTACCAACTTTTTTTTTATTCTCTCTCTCTCCCCAATGAAATCACCTGTAAAGTACGTGATGAAAGTATTTTGGGTGGATCAGTGTCAAGACACAAATCTTTCGTGAAATGTTTCGCTGTTTGGTCATTCCGCTCCCACAAAATGTCCGTGACAAAAAGCATGATCACATTGGCCGTCATTGGGGCATAAGAGTAGTTGCACATGAATTTCATGAGAGATGGATTAACATGCGCGCTGCAACGAATGCTGGGGGCATAAAACTAAATTATTACTTGACATATTTTTGCGGCGAAAATGTGTAATAAAAGTGATTTAATGATTGGTGAAAAGAAGAATTATGGAAGAATGGGGATTTTTGTAGAAGAATATTGAGTTTCGTTGGAAAAATGTGAATTATGATGTTCATGGGGTTAAATCCGGGTGGTTTAGGGCGGTAAGGAATATCGTTTTTCTGTCAGCTTTCATATGACTATTTATTGACTTCTCATTAGGGTTTCTCAAAACCCGGTCTTTTTTGGATTCGCCGAATCCGAATCCTTAAAACTGAGAACCGCCGATTGCGATTCCGATTCCAAGTAAAAACTCACAATTTTAATTTACAAAAAATATATATTGTATTAATAGTCCCATAAATAGGTCGAAAAAAGGCCTTCGCGAAAAATACCGCACGCGATTTTTTTTACCAAATGATTTTATATATTTTTGTGAGCTTAAATTCAAAATGCTAAACTTATATGAGATACGTTTTATTCTATATCTCAGAAACTATGCATTTTACGACAAAAATTGATATAATCTTTTTTGTAGATAAATAATTGATTTAATTTTTTTGTTTAGAATTTTTTTTTTGTAAAGTCTATATGTACGGAGATATAGTGCTTCAAACTTCATATATCTCTCTCTTTGCACTATATTTTGTTAGTGGTTAATTGTACATGAAAAACTCTTTCGTAATACTTAGAGAACACGCGATTATCTATAATTTTTGTTATTAGCTTTTTTTATGTAGGGCTAATATTTCACGAATTACAGCGCTTTAAGTGTCGAAAAACGTAAATTCAAAAGTAGTATTTTGCCAATATCTTTTTAATTACACGTTTTATTGCAAAACTGATTATAACGCTTTTCATGCGCAATTTCATTGCCCAACTTTTTTGTTCCGGGAAGACTGTGGAAAAGAGTTTGTGCTTATAACTTCAAAAGTAAAGACCGTAGCATAGAAATTTTCCAGACCTTATTCATAGGAAAATGTCCAAGCTTTCCAATTTTGGGGGAAAAAATTAGTTAACTACGTATTTTTTAGAGAAAAAGGTGATTTTTTTTTCTATCGAAACTTTCCGAGATAATTGGGTGGCACAGGTGATTTGGATCACCCTGTATAGTTCTACTTTTGCCAATAAAAATATAAAAAAAAACATAACAAAAAGGTACTAATTACTTTTGCTTGTTTTGAATTGCTAGTTGCTGGTTCCACGGTAAAATAATTCCAAACTTTAAATGTTTTAGTTGCCATAGCTAAGGTCATATTAATTTTAGAATAGTTTAATTTAAAAGGTATTATTATTTATAGGTACTTGTATGTGATATTTTTTTAAACCATTTTTTGAATTTGAAAAATTAAACTGAAACTAAAACAATCGAGAATCCTAAAATGTCAATACAATTTTCTTCACCATGACATAAAATCCAAACACCCAGAACCTACCAAGATTTAATTTTTTTTCAAATTTTGAAAATTTGAGTCAAGTTTTCACTTTTAATTACCAAAGTTTCTAACAGATGGAACAACTAATTTTATTTTTTGTTATAATCAAGAATATTGATTTTAATAGTGAATTTCATATCGAGCGATCGGGGAATCGGGATTCGGCGAATTTCAGAAACGGATCGCGATTCCGAATCTCAGGGGAAAGATTCGCCGAATCCGATTCCGAGTTTTTCGGTATGAGAAACCCTACTTCTCATCGCTTTCAACATACGATTTTAGTGAGAACGACATTTTATTGGCACAATGCTGCATCAACAACTACGGCAGCGAAACAAGAGGTGATCGAATTTTACAGCGTTCCCGGAGTAAACGTACATCAGGACAAAACTGAGTATAGAAGAATGACGATTGGTGATTTATATTGAAGTATATCAGAATGATGAGATCAGTTATGACAAGATCACCTACTACAGGATCTACAAAGGAGATAATACAAGCTGCCAATAGTTTTTATGAAAAGAGAAACCATTATTAAAATCATTAAAGCTCAAAGTATAAGATAGGCCAGACATGTGGCTCGACCTCGTCACCCAAAACAATAGAACGTTCCGATCATATAGGACCAAGAAATAAGCCAACACCAAGGATCATATGGGATGACAAATTTAATCAGGATTTTTTTTAATATTTCGCCTAAGTAAGTCTTATTTGAACTCAATGCTGAATTGGAGACTCAACATCAAAGGGGAGGTCTAAGAAAACCAACACAGCTTTCTATGTCAGTAAGCAAACTTTCAACAAGATATAGGTTTTTAACCCACAAACTGAGTGTGCTGCCTCTACACAGCAGTGATTGAAATAGGGCTGATATACCGATCTACCGTGTGGTGTCGAGCTCTTGCATAAAATATAAGAAACATAGACTACACCAAGTCCAAGGAGGACATGCCTCGATCTGCACGATCACCTGATCTATATACGAGTATCAGGCAACAGGCAGCCTGCGCGGCCTTGAGGCTACGGGAAATGAGTTCCTGGATGAACACAGTAATAAACTGCTTCATACCACATGGAATATGGCAAAAGGACGATCTGACTGCTTGGCATCAAAGCTCAACTTCAACCCCCCAAGTTTCGACATCCAGGTCCTAGCAAGAGCGGAATGAAAACACTTCTTTTTTTCTGACCTCAACGATTGAGCAGAAGCTCCTTCACAACTCTATTTTTTTTGTCGTGGTAGAGTTTTTATCATTTCTCTTTTCTTAGCCTTGTAATTTTCAGCTCATTTCCTGATTGAAGTTACTTCTAACCTCCTTCTTCGATTTCTCCAGGTCGTTACTCAGGGTGCAGGATCTAAATCTTCTACTGGTGGCGCAGGAAGGCAAGCCACTTAAACAGCGGTTTCTATTACGATCTGTAGGTCTTGCAACTGGGTTTTCGCGTTCTACCTGAAATTCGGCACCCTGTCTCCGAGATTCACCGTACCAATTCATTGCATTTTGACACGATCGTGTTGCAGGAAAATCTCACGGTTTTAATTCTGTCTCCTTTACTCGGGTATTTACAGAAGACATCAAATAAAATGGCTTTATAATCTAACTGTGGCGGCCGCGTACAACCTTATTTACAATTTTACGCAAGCCACAGCAAACAAATTTCCACGATCAAAACGATCAACAAAATCACCACCCTAAAGATCAGTGATATAGATTTCTGGCATCTTCGCCAAACACTTGTGCTACGATTCCTCAAGCCACACGATATGGCCTACAAACTTACGCGATGCTTATGGCGGACCGCGCCAAATTACTTCAAGTGATTGCAACACTGCCGCGAAAGGTACTGGCCAGAGTGCTGGACGGCTCAACCGACTTGAACACCGCGTGAATGAGAGCGGCTGGAGCAGCAGCAAAGCGATGAATCGAGCAGCTGCTGTCAGCACAACAGCCTGGCAACAGAAAGTCCTTCAGGCTCTCACCGCACTAGCGGACAGTAGCACAGCGGTTTATAGTGACCCGATCCGGACCCTGTATCAGAAGAGGTCATTCAGGTTCGCACAGCAAGTCGCGCTGCCAGACGAAAAGTGGGAAATCCTGATACCAATCTGCTTTCTTCGCTTTGGGGCGACGCTGGAGAGCTCAAACAGATCTTACATTTGCGTCGCTCCAAAGTGGATGTCAATCAGCTGAAGTCGTTGGTTCTTAAGCTGGAGACAGATACATGCGTGCGTGCGATGCGCCCGGTGATAAGATATTATGAAATGCATGCATTAAAATGCGGCTAGGCCGATAGTTGCATGAACCGAACGCACCCAAAACAAAAATTGATTTACTTTCAAGATTTTCCGCATTGTCGCATTCAACATAGCCTCAAATGCCCAATCCCAAGCACGCAATTATCTGTCAGTGAAAACTCGCCGCATACTGAAGAACCCCTGCACCCACCGCACGCACGCATCTGTCTTCAGCTTTAGGATGAACCAACAACAGCAGCAGCAATAAAGGCAACGCTGACATAGTCGCACACCAACCAATCGGCAAGGCGGCCAACGTCCTATGTCGGTTAATAGGCTGCAAAGCCCGAATCAGCAGAGGGGTGGGTGGTACATACTACTTATGGGAAGGAAGCGCACGTGCAAGTCCCCTGCAGCTTCAGTGGTGGCCAAGCCAAGTCGGCTAAGAAATCGGCTACCAACACGTTTTGGTTGGTGCAACTATGACTTCCCTTCGCCTAACATCTATAAAAGTATGTTTAGTTCCTCCCCAGCGAGAAATGGAGTGCTGCAAGATCAAGTTTAGAACACTCCTTAAAAAGCTTACATCGCTGCCCTTCCCATACCCGTTCTAAATATGTTTTAACATTGCATGTCCGAAGACGGCTCCTTTAAAAGCGTTTTAGAAGCAGTAGAAAAAATGCTTTTTCATAAAGCTCCGGTATCGAAAAGCTTTCATATTTGATCACCTTTTGCAATTGACTTTTCCTTTTCAAACGCGGGTGTCGTTTTACCAAAGCAGTCCCCAACTAAGTACTAACCCTGTCCAATGCTGCTTGACCTCCGTAATCTAACGAGGACCGATCTGTTGAGTATGCTACTACTAGCTACTACTTTGTGGTCACCAAGATAATTGCCCATTTTGCTCCCTTGTGAACATATTGACTGCGCTCAAATTTCGCCACGGCTTTACAGCGCTCCGAATTTTTCCGGCTGGGTCTGTTTGCAATGGCCACATGGCTGCAAACCACAAATTCGGGCAGAGCTTCTCCTCTGTGGATGTCATTGGTGCCGTTTTGTGTAATTGGCGATGCAACCAACTCTTAGTCGTGTACTTAATACAGCTTCAATTTGTTGTATCCTGTTCCATAACAGAATCATATGGTATATAGGCTGAAGCTGTTCTTCTTCTTGGATGGCGCTACAGTCCTTGCAGGACTCGGGCCTCTCGAAGTCTCCTCTTCCAGTCATCTCTACGTCTTGCTAGCTCTCTCCAATTTGTTATACGAAATTTCCGTATATCTGCTAGCACGTCATCTATCCACCTATTTCTTGGTCGTCCTACTCTTCTTCTTCCTGATGGTCTACCATTAAAAATCCTGGCTAGCATTCTTTCTTCTGAAGCTCGTACAACGTGTCCGAGCCATCGCAGTCTATTCAGTCTTATGTATGTAGCTATATTAATTTCGTCATACATTTCTTGAAGTTCTTCGTCCTAATGCGCCATTCGTTCTGGTTAACCCTTACAGGACCAAATATTCTTCTTAAGATCTTCCTTTCGAAGATTTTAAGTTGATTTTCTGTTTGTTGGGTCAATGTCCAAGCCTCAGACCCATAGCATAGAACTGGGCGGATTAATGTTTTATATAGTCTGACCTTGCACTGTCTTGAAATTTCTTTGTTTTTTAGGACCGGGACTAGTGCGAAATAGGTTTTATTTGCGGCTACGATGCGTCTATGGATGTCGTCCTTTATCTTATTTTCTGCAGTAAGCATTGTCCCTAAATAGATAAAGTTTTCTACAATTTCCACACTATGATCATCAAGGCTGATACTTCGCCCTAAACGTTGTCCTCGTTTTGATACGATCATATACTTTGTTTTTGTGTCATTTACTCGTAGATTGAACTTTGCTGAACTTTGGACAATTTTGGAAAAGGTTTCTTTTACATCTTGCGCTTTGCGTCCAATTATGACTATGTCATCTGCGAAGGCTAGTACCTGAATGTTCCTTGTGAAGATGCTATTTACTCCATTAAGCTGTATTTCCCTCATTATTGCTTCCAGAGCAATGTTAAAAAGTATTGGTGAGATCGAATCTCCTTGTCGCAGACCCGATTCTTGAGGGAAGTTGATCGAGTTGCATCCTCGTATTCTCACTTGTGTTTTACAATTTTTGGTCGTCATTCTGCATAGGCCTATTAATTTCTTCGGGAAACCCATTTCACTCATCGTTGTCGATCTATTTGTTCTAAATCCTGCTTGGTAATCGCCTACTTTATCCTCCAAATGTGGTTTCAGTCTATTAAATAAAATATGTGAAAGCACTTTGTAAGCTGTGTTCAACAAAGATATTGGTCTGTAGTTTTTGCAGCTCATCACTTCACCTTTTTTATGAACTGGGACTATTGTACCTAAAAGCCATTCTTCTGGCAACTTGCTGCTTCTCCATAGTTTTACGATGAGGCTATGTAAGACATGGCATAACTTCTCCCCACCATTTTTTAAGATTTCCGGGGGTATGCCATCTGGACCTGGAGCCTTATGATTTTTTAGTTTCGCTATGGCATTTGCAACTTCTTCTATTGTAGGATCTGGCGTATCGTTTTCTGGGTCATCTGTACTACGGTTGTCTGCTTCTCTCTGTGTTAGGTTTATGTTCTCTTTGAAGAAGTCTCTAAAGTATTTCTCCCACACCTCGGCTGAAGCTGTTACAAAAGCCTAACTTCCCAGACATAAGTGTACAGATGTGAGGTCTAACACAACACGCATTTCATACCTCACCAGCTCTCACTCTGTCGTTCATATATGGAACGTACAGAGTGCTAAAGCCTGTAAGTCTCTGAATTGTGACCATAAACCACTTACAAAAACACATGCTTCACATAGTTCAAAAGGTAACAGATCTTCAGCGAACGTTATTCTAGTCATAAAAGATCTCAACCATAAAATTGATTACTGTCCGTCCGTTCGTACTTAGTTCGCTGTAACTAAGATTCGTACCTAAAGCTAAATCTCATAAACAACCAATTCAGTGACACATTAATCAACCTAAATACAATGTCGCTACAGTACATACCCACCAAGTCTATCTCATAAACAACAACGTTGGTGACATCCCAAAACATCATAAATACAACACTTAACAATTAGGAATCAGCAAAGCCAGTTAGAATCTAGAAAACAATAAAAGCCTAACCCTTAAGCGATCGCAACCAAACGTTATATTGTACCACTTGTAAGTACAATCTACAACCCGCATACAAATCATATCACAATTCTGCCGCTGTCACGCTATTAGAAGGCACACAACATCCAAATGCATACGCGAAAAACATGTAAAGTCCATAAACAGGCACCTTAAGAAGTTGTGACAAGATCCGACAAGGTTGGTTGCACACCTGAAGGACGTTGCACATAATTTGTTCGTGTTTCTTTATGTTTGTTTTGTTGTTGTTGTTGTTGTTGTGAGGGGAGGGGAAATATATACAATGTCTACAATCACCAGAATCTGATACACATGCCCGCATGCGCGACTGGATAATGAATATTTTGTATCCAGTTCACACGTCACAGTTTCATTGCTCGCCTCATAGTAGTAAAGAGAGTCCGAAGTATAATTCCCCGTTAATCAATTTAACACGCGCATGCGTAAGTCGAAAGAAAGTCTCGAGATAATTGCAGTGTGTATACTCTCCTCGCAGCAGCAGCAGAAAGGTAAATTGATATGAGATTCACGTTCAAGAATCATAAAAGTGTGATTGACAACGATGTCAGAGATTGGTGATGTGTGGTGTTTGTTTTGTGTCCAATTTTTTAGTGCAATTCAGGAACAAAGAGAGAGAGAGGGAGAGAAGAGTAGAAGAAGGTGGACACCAATCTTTGTGCATAATTGAAAATTTTTCCTTGATTGTTTTTTGTGTTGTTGTTTTTTTTCGCCTCTCCATTGAAATTCATTTAACGAAAATTGAGACCAGAATTTCTAATTGATTTCGATTTGATGCTTTTCAACAACAAATTGGAAAACACAAAGGAGAATTTGAATAAATAATGACTAAGTGCAGATCCGTGTTCGTTATGCAAAAACAAAAACGGAAAAAAAAACGAATGAGTTTCTGCACTCATCACCTTCGCGGGTCTCGATGAAGTCAGGTAAATAGACAACAGCATAAAAAGCAAATTCCAGTCCTGGTATCAGCAAAAGTTTAACCCAATAGCGAATAAAAAAAAATGTGTCATAAATACCAATTCGAAATAGAAACAACCTTGGCACAAACTGCACAATTTTAGAGTTATTGATCGTGTCATGCTGCGCGTTACCAAAAATGCAAGCCATCATCATCAATTGAAACACGGTCGAGAACCCATCAAAAATCGTGTGACCTTTGGGAGTTGTGGGACTACGCCCGAAATATTTCGCAAAAAAACTTTTCGAATAATTTTAGATCTAAGCCAAAAATAACCATAAAAAAGTTGATCCATATCGAAGCTGGACCAAATCACGCGATTAAATAAATAAAAATAAATGCGCCCACAAGGAAAGTTGCTCTCGACCACCAAACAAAGTTGCCACCAAGTAAGACCAAGTCACCAACAAACCAAGGAAGACAACCAAACCTGGAATATGTGTGGCAAATGGCAATTAGTTGCACGTTGCCCATTAGTGCAGATCAATTGTCGTGATAAAAAGTCGCTGCTGACATTTTTCTTTAATTGGTCGCAGGCACAGAGGTATAAGCGCAAAAAAGGAGTGAGAATTTTCTGGTATTTCTAGTAATTAAAATACAATAAATAACAACGATTTTTTCTTTAATTTAAAGAGATTGGAAAATTAATGAATAAAATTCCTTTTATAAATGAGAAGATTCTTCGATTTTTCTTCTTCTTCTTAACTGGCTTCAAAAAATCAACCACACAAACATAAAACAAGGAATGCGCGCGCGTGACTCCCAGTGACATTCGTCTTGCATCGTGCAATTTGCTTAACCCTTTCATGATCTATGCAAGCGGGGCAGACTTATATAATAATAAGAGCCATGAAGGTATTTTCTGAACACACTCTTTTGGAATGATTTCTTGAGCTTGATGCTGCCGCACTACAGTACTGTATAGAGTAACTTCGCCTACCTTGATGCTGGCTGGGTGATAGATACCAACCCAAGTCTGTGTACCGCGTAGCGTCTCGTCATCGGTATTGTTCTCACCTTTAATCGAACAAGAAGAAGAAGGAAAAAAATACACGAATTGCACACAAAACCAATACAGCCTCCGATTGTGACATTTAAGGCAGGTCAGACTTGGTAACTAAAGGAATTTTTCGCTGGGTTTGAAGTGATTCATTTCAAAGTTTGTTATTTTTGGATATTTTTTTTTATCTTTTTTAAAATTAGATAAAAAAAAATGTTGTGTACTTACTTTGGTTTGCGGTTGCTTTTATATGCATGCAAAGTTAGGCTTAAATTTATCAAGTTTTGCTCACTTACCTAGAAGAGAAAGAAAGAATAATATTAGCACATTTTGTTGGTTGAGTTAAAACAAATTAAAATATCTTAAAAAAATCCCCAGAACAAGTTCCGTTTCCTCTATGACATAATCTAATAATAAAAACACTACTCTTAAAAAAATCTTTCCATTTTCAGATTCGAAGCAGAATCGTTATCGACCAATTTTGCCTACTTAAGCCTGATTCACACAAATGCATTTTGCGGTTTTTAGATTAGGTATGAGTCTACTTCCAGTACGACCAGAGACCTAATTAGAGCTTAGATGTACCGCTAAAGGTATTCTGGGGAGTTTAGGAAGCTAATCAGTGCCCCTGAAGAGCCTTCAAGGGACCCAAGTCGTACAAAGTCTGTAGCGCCATTTAACAAGAAGAAGATCAGTGCCTCGACCCTTGTATGGAGATCTATTTCAAATCTTCTAGAACGTAGCTGTCTGGTGTAAGAATTATCTGGCTTTGCATAGAACCGGGAGTGTGTTTCTATTTATTTCGTCTCAGCTACTACAACAGACCGGCCAGCCTCGAAAGGAGTTAAGGCACTCAACTACCATTCCCGAGGTCTGTGGTTCGAATTCACTCCCCGGTATCGTTCTGCTTCCTTCCATTTCTTTCTTTCTTGTGTTCCCTCTTTACAAAAAATTCCCTGTCCTTTCTTGTGCTATCGCCTGTAAGCATAATAAACGAGGAAGCCATCCCCAGTTCTATGACCGAAGTCGCCCGTCAGCTTGGCAGCGTCGTCTCCTATGGGTCAATGCCCCGTGATGAATGCCGCCACTCTGACAATATCTCGTTGTTGCCTGTTTAGGAAGCTCATTGCTTTTCCTGTGCTGTGAGTAGGCCGAGTCGTTCTACAGATAAAAAAAAGCTGACTAAAATCAGGTTGACCATCTCAATCTCCGAGCTCCAGAGAGAGGCTCCCTGTTTGGCTAAGTGATCGGCTCTTTCATTCCCCATCCATGTTCTTATGTCCGGGAAACCAAACGAAAGCCACGATATGATTTTGCGATCGTACTTTACTTAGGTTTAGTTTATCGCCTATAAGATAAGTCCAAAAAAAATCCATTGCTCTGCAGCCATTCAGATCAGTTAACATCGACTGATCTTCAGAATAATAGCAAAAGAACTTAGTATGACAAATCATTCGTTGACACGGGTTTAGTTGGAGAATTAAAAATAAACCAAGTTTTGTGCCACGACTAGTCACTCCTCAGTAAAAACTAGGACGGGCACTAGTTATCGAAAGATTAGAAATCGTTAGATAAACATGTTAAACTGCTTGAAATGGTGGCTTACAATCCTATACCGATCGTAGCTGAAATCACAAAGTAAATAGTGAAACATTCCACTTCAACAAAACGGAAAACCCACTAGAAAGCAAATCCAATCTTAAAGCAGTACTTATTATGTTTTTATCTATCTTGGATTGGTGCATCATTTCAACGTAGAAGTTTTGAAGCCACTGAGAGATCATATGCGTCGTGGAACCGATTTGGATTCCACAGCAGCCACGACAGTGCACGATCGTACTAAGTATTGATCGTGAGTAAATTCTTGAACATCTTCTCGATCACCGATTTGAGCAGATTAAGGCCACCAACGCCAGAAGAAGAGATATGAAGCAATAAAATTGAGACAAGAGACAGTGAAGAAGTGATCGTACAACTTAATATTGAAAAAATGAAGATCGGTTAATCATCAAAAGCCATTAATTAATTTAGAAGATAAAGCTTTAGATTTAATGAAAATAAAAGGATTACTATTGAATAGAAAAGATCAATCATACAACAAAACCAAGAAACAAGATCAAACGATCGGTGGAGAATAATTAAAAGAACTAGTGATCGGAATGAGCGATCAACCATGTAAATAAAGAAATCTTTTTAAGAAAATCGTTATATTAATAGACAGGTCTATGCTAGGAGAAGTCGCGAGCCAAACTCATAAATATAAGAACTGATCGACAAGAGATAACCGATCATTATCAAAGAAACAATGATTCACCGACGAGATAGAGGAATGAAAGAACAATAAACATGGTTTCGAATAGGGAATAAACGCCTTTCATAATGGCCCCCTAACTAAATACCGCGTGCGGAAATGCGCCCTTGACTTCGGTGATCAAATGATAAGCAGCTTGAATAGTATTATGTGATCAATAGAAACTGCTACACAAGCAGACTGGACCTAACTAACGGAAATAAAATCTGTTTTTTTACTAGATACAAAAGGGTTTCATTGAGAAGAATGCGAGAAAGGAAAGAGAGATCGGTTTCATTTGCTTGAAGACAGAGTGTTATTGAGGTGGAAAATCAGGAAGGTATAGAGGACTATGATGGTGTGAGGTACGAATCCATATGATCTCTGAGACAGTACATTCTCGATACAGTCTGTCCGATATCCTCATACTCAAATTTCCGATCGTGCTGCCTATAATATACAAGTCTTACATTCAGCCCTACCTCCGGAGCCAAATTGCTGATAATTGCGGTAATATTGGTGATAGGTACAATGACCAAGTCTAGTGGCCAAGGTCCTTCGTCTTGCAAAACGCGCCGCCTGCCAGTCTTGTGATGTCTCAACTGGGAGGTTCCGGCAAAGGAGGCCTAAAGGTAGTCTGTATGTCTGAGCCTTCTTTGGAACTGAGAGGCAGCACAGCTAGTTTGACGACTGCTAAACGCAAAAATGCTGAATGCTGAGTCCTGACTGTAGTGACTCGAATTAATCGATCTGGACCAGGATACCAATTGATCCTAACGATCATATTTGAGTAAAACTAGATCGGTGATCTTGACTGTTGTATTATCTCGAGTCCACTTATAACGCCCACTAAGGTACTCCACGGACCACTTTTTCCAGAAATCTTGTAACATTTTCTGTGTGAACGGGCCATCCCATTGTCCTTCAACGAAAGAACGCTTGGTTCAGTGGTCATCTTTTCAAAAGTTAGAATAGTATCTCCGCGAACACGCTTTAGATGATGCTTCACACACTTGACTGCCTTCCAGATAACTCCAAAATGGAATGAATGCGGAGGTATGAAGTGCCAATTAGTACCATCTTCAGACAGGATCTCCATAACTCAATCAGAGACACAATTCCTGGATAATATAAGCTCAGAGCGTAACCCGACATCAGGTCGAATCAAATTGGTAGCGCGGTTGAAATAAAGGTTCATATAAATTATGCATCGTGAGGTTAACTGGCAGAACGCGGTTAAAAATGAGTCTCTCTCCTACAATTTCCAAATTCTGGGCATTGGTGCAGAGGTAGACAAACACCGCGATGTACTCTGCCTGCATTTTGAAACCTCGCTTCTTATGAATCTTGAGCACAATGGGTCCAGCATAGTCTACCCTGGTATGTTGAAACGGTTGTGACAGTCGCACTCGATTAGTGGCGGTAGTTTGCTCATTAGTTGATCTTTCCTAACTGCTTGTTGTTGGAAAATATCATAGACACTGGTGGATGTAGTCGTCGGACTGTGTTTCTACTATCGAGCATCTTCATTTTATAATGGCGCCCTGGCCTCCTCTAAACTTTTCCTCCAGTCGTTTTGATTTCTGGCTGACGTTCTCCAGTTCTCCTACTGATTTCTTCTAATTCTTCGTTTTTATTCGTCACGGTTGAGCCGAAATATGCGAGCTGATCAACTACTTCTAACTTATGCTCATATATCGTCAAGTTGCTACTACATATCGTCGATTTATTTACTCGTGTCTGCAGCATTTTCTTGGTAAAAATGCTGATGCTGCATAGTTGAAGTTTACCGAAATAAACGCCACGAGCTCATTCCCAAATCTAATATTATGTATAGGAAGTCAACTTCGATAACTTCGATACTTTTTGATTAAAGAAAGAAACATTCGGGTTTATTTCACTGCCCGAGTAAAAATAAAAGATGGTCATACAACGGGCGAACAATGGCCACTTGGAATTTTAAGGGGCATATAATGACCGTAGAGTTTTAACTATTCTTAACGAGATTACATACGGGCCCACGACGGCCAAACTTGATCAAAAGATTTAAATTGCCCAGTACTGAGCTGTACACACGGGCATACGATGGCAAATTTAAGCCAACAAAAAGAATCTGCACCAATGTATTAGGGCCGTACAGTCCGACAAACAACCTTCTGACCCTCGGCACATGACCGAGGACTTTGTTTCAAACATGGCTGGTGTTCGCCCGTTGTAAGGCCATCTTTTATTTTTACTCGGGTGACGAGAAAAATCTCAACAAATGTCTAAAATAAATTTGTTTACTAAATCAGTCCTAATCATATCTTCAAAATTTACTCTCCTCAGCACTCTTTCACATTGGACGTTCTCATACACCAATCTTTACAATCAAACAACACAAGCGCCAATAATACAACTTTCTACAAATTGAAAATCTCTACTTTGTAATCAGATTTCTTTATGTATTAAAACAGAATAAAAATTGCGAAAGTTAATTTTATACAAAAAAATGCGAAAAAAATAAAAAAAATAAAAAAAAATAAAAAAAAAATAAAAAAAAATAAAAAAAATTAAAATCCTATAAAAAATAATATATTATGGTTTGTTTTTCTAGAATTATTTTTTTATTGGTAATTTTCCTGAGAGTAAATCGTAATGTCTCATCATCGTAATGTCTCATTAAAATCCTGGTAATTGCCAATTAAATATTTTTTCATTTTTTTTAATGATTTTTTCTGTACATTTTTATGTGAAGTTGTTAAGTATACACTTTTTACTAAACAATCAGTGATTTGTATAAAATTTTAAGAAAATGATTGTTTTACGTTAATATATTTCAATTACATTTATAAATTCATTTAAAGTACTAATTTTAAAAACCTTCAACTAAAAATCTCTAAAACATACAAAACCGTGGGAAAAAAAGAACCTCAACCATTATCTAAATTCTGCACGATATCACAAAAAAAAATAATTTAAAAAGAAAAACTCCGTAACTACCACGAAATGAAACACAAACGATAATTAATTAAGCTAAAAATGCAATTACAAATCGTAATTTTCTCTTAATAAAACAATTCATTGCCATGCCCATTATCCGGCATATCTAGCGCCGAAGACTTGTGCACACCTCTTCTCCATCTGTACCTTGTGTACCTGGACTCCACCGGGATTATCTGCTCTTAACCATATTATATAACAGTACTTTAGTGGTAATAGCTACTTTTAAATATATATATAGCATCTGAGCTCAATTTAAACCCGTTACAACTTGACCATGAAAAGCATGATACAAAGTAATGACTACAACCATTTTGACGGATCATTTACTGCGATCGCGCGCGCTTTAATAATAATTTTTAACTAATTTAAAAATTTTTTATCTTCGTTCCTTTTGTGTACATATATACATTTTTTTTTTAATTAATGGAGAATCAATTTTGTGTTATACTTAACCTTCGTGCCTTAATTAACAACGATCAAGCATGCGCATAGCACAAATCGATCTTCATTACCATCGATTACCTGACAAAATACCCACAGTTTAAGGTACAAAACTACTTGCTACTTTAGATATTTTTATCTATCTCCAATAAAAATCATAAAATGACACATTTTTTTTTTGTTTTGTGTTATTGGTTGTTATGTCCATTACAAATTTATCAATTGCGTTGTCACATAACTAATTGAGGCTATCGAGAAGTATATCTGCATTCCAATTGACTTTTATACATATGGCGACTGTTCAAGGAAGTCCAACCACCTACATTAATATACATACAATATTTATTTGATACCTTACAAGAGTTTATCTCAAGTTGTCTCTCATAAACGCGCGCACTTAAGCTGGCGTCATATATACACTGTCTTGGTTGAACCGATCGGTGATCACACACAGCAACTAACTTGCAGCTATAACGATCATGATCGGTGCAACTTCTTAACAACAAGAAATTCAAATGATGACGAAGTTGAGAGAAATCTCTTCCGCATTCACTACGATCACTTATCTTTGAGTGTTTCACGATTTGTCAGTTTAAAAAAAAAATATATATATAAAGAAACAAACATAACACAAGAAAAAAATATATAGCATTAACAATACTATACAATAACAAAACGATCTTGAATTGAACATTAAAGACTAAGTCACTCAACTGATCTGCGATCCATCGATCGATCTGATCCGATCCGATCCAATCAGGTGTTGTTGATTGATTAAATCTTGATTGCCTCTCGTTCACTTTCGATTTTTTTTATTATTAGTTATTATTGCCGCGCACACACTTTAGAGAGACGTTTTCACACAATAAACTTCTCTATTGAATCCGGCTGCATTTGATTATCACGAATGCGAGCAATCTTCGTCCCGATTCGAAGTGATCCCGGCTTCGTTATCAGTATTTATGCAAATTATCTGATAAGATTTGAGGCAGATGCTTTCACTAGCGCAGCACGGTTCTCTGGCGTATTGCTAGGAACGTTGCTAGTTGATAATATGTATATCGCAAAAATCTTTCGCTTTGGCCGCGACTTAATAGGGTTTGTTGGAATTTGTTTTGTTAGTCATTTTTTTTGTTGTTGTGATAAAATCTTGCGATAAAATTTTAAGTATGAAGTTGGGAAATCTCTCTTAATGCGTAGATATCGACTATAGACGTAATGATTGTGGGTGATTGTTTTTTGAAATGGATTTGGACTTGGCTCAATTGGATTGATAAGTATATTTCGAAGGTTTGGGATATGGTAAATACGATAATCTTTACGTAAACAAAAAGTACTTAGTTGTCTACTGTTGAATCACTCCCGACTATAAACTATGAACTAGAAATAATACATAAATTGCCAGAAGAACGCTTGGTTATCAGATTGAAAAGATTTTGCTCAAATAAAAACCTTAGTAGGTATAACTTCTGGTGTTCCTCAAGGCAGTCATCTAGGTCCACTTCTTTTTAATATTTTCTTCTCAACCAATCGGAGAGTGTCAGAACGACTAGAAAAATCCTCACATATCTTTTATAGTATCATTAAGGCCCGTCCTCACTACGCGGACTTAGAATCCACGCGCTTTTGGTCGTACGGCCAGCCAAAAGCGCGCGTGATCTTTTAATTTTCTGAGTCATGAGTGAGAAAAAATCAATTCTCATTTGAAACGGCGTACGCGCTTTTGAAAAGCTCATAGTGTGTGGACGCACAATGTACCTTTTTAACCACAGCCTTTTGTCCGCGTTGTTTGGCCGCACGGCCTTTACCATGGACAAAGTCGTAAAAAAGTCGTAAAAAAGTCATAAAACTCTATATGAAAAAAAAGGCAAAAGCGCGTACGACCCAAGACCGCGTAGTGTGGCCACACCATTAGGGGCCATTTTTGATCCCTCCCCCGTCCTTGTCACAACTGGTCACATTTGTGAGACTCCCCCCTCCCTAGTGTGACGTCACATATTTTGCAATTTTACATCTAGAAATCTTATACTATTAAGTGAGCAATTCTTGTATATTTGTAAATATTTTCTCGAAAACTGCTCTAACGATTTTCACCAAAATTGGTATTTAAAGGTGTTTTCATCCAATGAGTCCGTTGGGCTTACTTAGTCAAAGCTGGCGGAAAAGGTGTTTTCTGCGAGTTTTCCTTGATTTCGTTGGGCTTAGTGAAAAGGTGTAACAATTAGAATACTATAAACTGTATGGCGTCATTCCAAATTCAAAATGGCGGCCAACACAAAATGGCGGATTACCCTTTTCTTTACAACCCACTCGGTATGGGTATCAAATGAAAGGTGTGACAATTAGAATGTTATTAGCTCCGTGGCGTCATTCCAAATTCAAAATGGCGGCCAACACAAATTAGCGGCTTACCTTTCTCTTTACAAAGCGCTCGCTATGGGGGTATGGGTATCAAATGAAAGTGTAAGACGAGTATAGTACATTGTATAGTATTTTAAAATGAACTAAAAAGTAAAAAATAATTTTGAATGTAAAGTTTTTATTACTCCAGCCAGTATATGGAAAAAACCATGTAAAAAAGCGTGGGGCGCTAGAGAAAAGTTCCGGTGTTAATTTATAAAATTATAGGTAGGCTGTTTCCATATACTGGCTGGAGCAATAAAAATTTTACATTCAAAATTATTTTTTACTTTTTAGTTCATTTTAAAATAAAAACATATATTTTTGTTTTTTGAACTAAATTTTTTATTATGTAAAAGATTACAAAAAAAAAATTAGTTTTAAAAACGATGTCCCAAGATTTCCTTGCAACAATTATTGTACTAAATGTAGCAAAAAGTAACTTAACCCAAGCGCAGCCGACCCGATAAGAGTGTGACCGATTATAGATCGGCTTCCTGGTACTTATTAAATTAAAACAGCAGTTCCGAAATTAGTTTTATTTCTATTTAAATTATTAACTTCCCAGTAGGAAGTTATTGTAATCGGTCCGAAAATCGGATTCGAAATTTTCAATGTATTTACACGTTTCAAAGTCCCAATAGCATTTTAAGCAAAAATTTGAGAAGAAATATGTGTGTGTGTGTGTGTGCGTACGTATGTGGTCATTTTTTCCTGCACGATTTCGCGCGAACCGAAAAATATATCGACTTCGTTCAGGTGCCGTTCGAAGCGTGTTCAAGGAAATATTATCTGAAAAGATTTTCATAAAAATTGGTCGAGCCGTTTTTTTGTTTGAACGCCTTAAGTGATTTTTGTACCAGCACGATTTCGCGCGAACCAAAAAAGATTTCGACTTCGTTAAGGTGCCGTTCGAAGCGTATTAAAGGACATATGAATTGAAAAGATTTTCATAAAAATCGGTCGAGCCGTTTTTTTGTTTAAACGACTTAAGTGATTTTTGCACCGGTACGATTTCGCGAGAACCAAAAAAGATTTCGACTTCGTTAAGGTGCCGTTCGAAGCATGTTAAAGGACATATGATCTTAAAAGATTTTCATAAAAATCGGTCAAACCGTTTTTTTGTTTGAACGACGTAAGTGATTTTTGTACCAGCACGATTTCGCGCGAACCGAAAAAGATATCGACTTCGTTCAGGTGCCGTTCGAAGCGTGTTCAAGGAAATATGATCTGAAAAGATATTCATAAAAATTGGTCGAGCCGTTTTTTTGTTTGAACGACTTAAGTGATTTTTGTACCAGCACGATTTCGCGAGGACCAAAAAAGATTTCCACTTCGATCTGAAAAGATTTTCATAAAAATCGGTCGAACCGTTTTTTTGTTTGAACGACGTAAGTGATTTTTGTACCAGCACGATTTCGCGCGAACCAAAAAAGATATCGACTTCGTTAAGATGCCGTTCACAGCGTGTTAAAGGAAGTATGATCTGAAAAGATTTTCATAAAAATCGTTCGAGTCGTTTTTTTGTTTGAACGAATACTGGGAAGTTAATCTTGTGGACCGAAAGGGTCAAAAGCCACATCCCAACTAGTTTTTTAATAAAATCAACATCACACTTTTGAAAAAATTAACAAAACAAAAAACCAATAATTCCACTATAGTCCGGGGAAATTAGCAAAAAAAAGGGCACGAAAGGAGACAAAATTCCAAAATGGCTGAAAATTGGTCCGCAGCTTCCTTGGGACTTTTTAAGAAAACCATTTCGGAATCACAAAAAATAAAACATGACCGCCGGAGATATCGCGTTTTTCCCGTGTTTTCCTGGTATCTCGGTTTCTATAGGTCACCCAACCTAGTACGAGGGCCCAAAATGTTGACAACGAAACTCTCTACAACTTTAGTTCTTATAAACATGTTGACCCGATTAACCCTTTTAAAGTTATTCAAGGTCAAACTTATCAAAAATCATTTTTTAGCCAAAAAAATCACTCAAAAACTGCTTTTTTCGAAAAAGTTTTTGATCAGTCAATACGAAACGTTATTGTCTACAAAAAAAGCCTTCTTGCCATTTTTTCGAAAACTTAACCCTTTCTAAGTTATTCAAGGTCAAAGACTCAAAAATTCAGTTTTTGGTGAAAAAATGACTCAGAAACTGATTTTTGCGAAATTATTTTTGTTCTATTTATACAAAAGATTATTGCCTACCCTAATGACACCCTTGTCATTTTTTCGAAAACTTCTCGAAAAATTTGCAAAAATCAATCGAGCGATTTTTTGGCCGGTCTTCGGACGAATCGAATTGATTTGCATTTTGTACTGACTTTTGGCTATGTTTAAACGCAACCCCCTATATACGCGAATTTCACTTAACGCGAGTTTTTTTCGAACGTGTCCCTCGCGTAAGGCGAGGTATTACTGTTCTTAGATATATTAGATTTTGAATTGTGACGTCACGAAATTTAGGACCCCTCCCACCCCTTGTCACACTATGTCACACTTCGTCGACCCTCTCCCTCCGCCTTAACGTGTGACGTAATTTATGGATGGCGCCTTAAGTCCCAAACTGATATATCCTTTATTCAATCGCATTGAAAGCCTAAAGCACGATCAAAGTGTAGATCAGAGATGGGCAACGGTAGCTCTTAGAAAAAGACAAACCCCAAGTAGTTCCATGCCCGAGTACTTAAAAGTAGAAAAGGAACACGGCTAATATGGCACATATTGATATTTCTAGAAATACAGAAGACTGAGCAATTTATATTATTGACAGTGAAATTCGAGACTTTTCGATACGAGACGAGACTTTTCGAGACGAGACGAGACTTTTCGAGACGAGACGAGACTTTTCGAGACGAGATCGAGACGAGACCTGCAAATACCCATTTTTCGAGACCGAGACGAGACTGGGCCAAATCTCGTCTCATCTCGTGTGCAGCACTATCCAAATCCAGGAGAAGACGCAGAACATTTACAATGCCTAAGATGATGCCGAACACAGGGTCGAGCTGAAAGCGACTAATAGCTAATGCCGAAGAACGTCGGAGGATGGACGTAGGAAAGTGGAAGTGACAATGACAGCAGCATCCACCGCTAAGGCTAATGCAGGGAGAGGCCATAAGCTTTTGGAACAGTCGAATTTTTACTGAGGAGTACCTATCGTGCGTCATTTGGGGTTTGAAGCCGTGCGCCCTGTTTCAGGCTAAGAACGGGCGAGTCTTATTTTTACTCGGTTTGTGCCAAATAACGAAAGTCTGCTCCTTGCTATCGAGAGACAGTGACAAAGAATTCCATAGTCTGCAGAGTCATCGTTCTTAAGGCAAAGTCTACAGGTTGGATCCCGGTCCTCAGTCTTACCGATCCGCCATGGATAGTGATTTAAGACACAATGCCCAGAAATCTTCTTCTTCTTTAGCGGCTCTACAACCTTGACCCGCAACTTTTCTCTTCGCCGGTCCCGATTCTGAGCCGATGTCATCCAGTTTGGCATCCCTAAGCTCTGGGCGTCCTGGTCTACGCCATCCTTCCAGCGAAGATTGGGTCTTCCTCGCTGTCGCACCCCATAGATCTTACAGCATTCTTCCTATTGCGCCGCCAAAAATTCCCTAGCCGTGCTGCGATACGGCACAGAAAGGAACCGCTTCGAGTTTGTCATAACAGCTGTGGGGACCACCAGTGTTCAGCATATTCCAACAGAGTCCGATTTTCTAGAGATCTCTTCATTAAACTTATTAGAACCCCAATACCCTATTTTGGATCGACATTTTGTCCCCAATGTCCCCGGATTGGCGGATGTGAGTTTCGATGGTTCTTTCCAGTATCTGGAGCATTAAGGATGTTAGGCTAATCGGCCTGTAGCCTTTCGCAGATTCGTGGCCTCTTATTTCCGTCTTTGGGATGAAGACGACTCTCGCCCGCCTACAAGTCCGGGGGACATAACTGAGCCACACGCAACTCCTTGAACATAACGATCAATCACCAGGTATTAGCATCTTAGTTAATTTCTACAGCATGACTGGTAGTATTGCGCCCGGATCGGATGCTTTAAAGGTGCAGAAGCTTCTTATCTAGTAGAGAACGTTCTCTTTTGCAATAACAGTGGAAACCTCCTCGCTCTGACCTGCCTCTGACCATTCCTTGAGGTTTCGACTTCCTTGTCGTCCTTGCATAGCAGCTAGTAATAGTAGCTCTAGGTAACTCTCAAATACCCGATTTTTGTAATAATGAAAATTTATTTGAAGACTGAGGGAAAATACAAAGAAATTATTTGAGCTTTTAAACAGGTTTCAGTTTAAACCCAAAGAATTTAATCGAAAGTTAAACTCCCTAGTAATAAAATTCCAAACAAAAAACTGAATGTGATCGTCGCCGGCTTCGACCTAGCGCCTCTTTCTATGACATGCCAAAAAAAACACCTTTTTTAAAAGTAACATTTTCTCTGCAGTTAAAAAATCGCCAAAAACTCTGTTCCCCCATTTTTAACCCAATTCCACTTAACTAGATCTAAACTGGTGCATGGCGTCCGAACGCAGCCGACAATCCACAAAAAACCACGACAACCCAAAAAAGCGCTGTTCCGGTGCAGCCGACGATCAACATAATCAGCGATCTTCAGGGCCCAGCAGGTGGCAAAAAAAGCTGGACGGACACCCAATCAGCGCGCGATCACAAAAGAGGTCACAACCCGAGAACTTTTACTCTTTCTCAAGAAAGCGAAATGAAATTCCACGGGAATCGAGTGTGTTTTTTTTTCTGCATCCTATTTTTGGAAAGCGAAAAGTGAATTTCCAGAAAGACAAGATCGATTCAGTGGTGGTGTGGGTCTCCGGTAACGCGCGATCGCCCGACTAATCTAATCCAATATTCACGGAAATTGTGCCGAATCATGAATATCAAATCTTCAAAAGACGCTCTCTGGGTTCGCTTAAGATCTTGATAAAAGAACGCCATTGATTCGCTTCTTCAGTTCAGGGGTCCGCCGCCGCGGAAGTAGACATTTTAGACCCGGGGCAGATGTGGACGAGCACAGTTTTTTTTTCTGGTGTAGAGCTGGTGCTGTTTGGTGTATGTTGTGGATGCGCCAAAGCAGAAAATTGACGAGCTTTATATAGCAACAACGCGGCAACAACAAAGATCAGCTTGTGTCTAGGGAGATTTTGATAAATAATTCAAGTGCGGCTTTCGATTTCATAAAGTGAAATTGATTGTGTCTGGGGCGACGAGCAGAAGATGCTGAAGCGAAAATTATTTCTGACGCTGACCTTTAGATGGGGACTAGTGTTGTGGAGGTTGGGATTTTTGGGCACTTTCTTGTGTGCCGCGATCTGATGCCACATTTTTTATCTGTTTTGGAAAAATTTTTAATTAGCAGCTGAAGATCGCCTTTGGTGATTGGTTGATTTGAAAATTATTGACTATTAACCTTAATTGGGGGACAATTACGGACAGCTTTGAGGTATCCGAGAGAAATTATTTGAAATTGAGTGAATTTTGAGATGTTGAGTTATTGGCGAGTGGTAGAGTGTGATGAATTATGTCATTTTATCGTTTTAGTTTAAGCTCGCATTGTGAAGCCGAGCGATGTTTCCTAGAGAGCCAAGCCTATTAAAAAAGCTCTAGATTCAGTAATAATGCCCTCCAAGCTAATGGAGCGATGCAGAGCTTATTTAGATCGGCTCGGTATATAAAGTGCAACGTCTGGGCTCACGGTTAAAGGAGCATAGATGAGAACGATAAAACCGATTACCTAGTAGAGTCTCTCTCTGAAGTTCAGAGGTCAAGATGGTCGACAGCCCAATAGGGAAGGCCAGGGAAGAGAGCTCCTTCTGGCAGTTAACGACCAGCTTATACCATGAGCCAAGTAGTCTCCGTTCTATTCTATTCTTTATAAACGACCTTCTCTCAACTCACTCCATCTCACTGAACAACTTTGCTAATGACGCTACTCTTGGTTACTCTTATGCAATGGTGGGCAACAGCTGATTTTTCTAGAGAACCAAAAAAGCTTTAAAAGCTTTTGCTTATGCGTCCTTACTAAAACTTAAAGCTTACTAAAAGCTTTTGGCTATATCTCTCGCTCAATCGAACTCACAAGCAGGATAAGGAGGCTCTGGAACTGCCATGGGAACTCGTGTGGCTCCCAAGAGCTGCCATTGCCCACCACTGATCATATGCCTTCGATAATGCAATCTGATCTTGCTTTCATGATCGACAACTCTTTTTCAACCGAATCGGCAAGACTATCGATCTCATTCTTAACTAGGGCCCAGAGAACCGGGTTGAATTTAAACCTTCTAAAAAGAAGTACTGTCTAAGACCGGTTCTACACGTTCAACTTTTCGTTCAACTTCAACACTTTTTTCTCTTTCATTCGCATGCAACTTGCGTAATCTTCATAATCTTACCCCTTTCACAATTGCATGCAAGCGAAAGAGAAAAAAGTGTTGAAGTTGAACGAAAAGTTGAACGTGTAGAACCGGCCTAATATTCAAAAAAGCCTGTCCTTTCATTCCCCGAATCTGTGGACGCATGGACGCACAATGGCTCAAAACGCGAAAAACTTGACTAAAACTAGAAAGAATTGAGATAATTCTTTGAAATTTGGAGTCCGTTGGCTTTCGATGTCGGTGATTACGAATCCGAGTGTCTTGGAACACGATCACTTCCCTAATGGTTTTAAGAGGCAAGGCACGCTTTACGGACCCCCTTATAAGCCGTATAACATGCCAAGAATACCACTCTAACAGTATAGGGACAAAAAATCCATATAAGAAAAACTTAATATTTTGAGTTTTGGTCGAGTTTTTGGTGTTTTGAGCCACTGTGGGACGGTCTGAATCTAACGACTGGCCTATCTCTTAAAATCATAAGAGAAAAACGAGGATTTGCAATAGAATGACTACATATATTCCCAATCGCCTGAGATTTCTTAATAAACAATCGTCTTTTGTAAATTGAACAACTTCACTTTGGAACAATCTTTCGCAGTTAGTATTTCCGATATCATACAACAGCCTAGAGTTTAGGCTCTTCCTAAATTATCCTATCCTCTTCTATCCTGGTACTAGACATTTCACTATGACCTGAACGTCATGACGGACTGATAATACAAACACAGTCATCAAATTGAAATGAACCACTCTAAAATAATTTAGCACAGATAGTCTCATCATAAACACTTTTCAAACCAAAACACAAAACACGATCACCAAAAAACAAGAGAATTTAAAATGAAGCAAACTTTTTAACGTGTCTTAATAAATTTCTTTTATTCTCATTTAGACCACACCTGATCACCAAAGAGTCAAATTTCAAGTTTTTTTCAACAATTAAATCAAAAGCTTACATAACAATCCATCCTTTTATCTAAAGCGCATTCATAACAACATTAACGATCATCCAAGAAAACTGGTTCTGAATACTAAAGACGACCTTCAAAGCTTTTCGATCCACAAAAAAACCCCGCAAAAAAACAATTAATTTCACAGCGCGAATCTTCCTTTCTTCAGCTCTTTCTTAACACAAAAATCTTAATTTCTTTCTTAAAATAAAATCTGTCAAGAAGATTAAGAAATTGCCATAAATTCACACAATATTTTAAATTTACTCGAAAAAATAATAAAAAAAAATAAATAAACGAGAATTTCACATTTTCAAAAAAAAAAACCGAAAAAAAACCAAAAACTCCACTTTGGGTCATAATTTTTCCACGATTTTGTCAGATTTGTTTATTGCTTTTCATCAGTTCTTATCGCGATTAACCCAATTGTTTACTGGCACCGAAAAAATAAAAGGCATACAAAAATGCGCTCCGAAGACCTTAGCAGAGATACCATAGATACCTGAGCGAAGGTGTTTTCTTCTTTCTGCAGGCGATATGGATGCTTCTCTCCCGTCCCGTATATATATGCAAATTGCGTTTAGCCATAATTTATGAATTTTTGACTTTTTCGGTTTGTATGTAAAAATTTATTTTTTTTTTTTTGGTTTGTATGTTTTGTCGTCGTCACTGGTTGTGTCGAATAGCTTTATTAACCTTCACCTCCAGGCGGATGTAACCGCAAAAGCACATAATTTTTTAACGTGACTTAAATTTATATCTTAGATAATGGTGGAATGCAGAAAAATTTACAATTTTTTTTTTCGTATAAATGCAATTGCTTGAGATGGAATATGAACAGTTATAGAGATTGTAAGATGTGGAAATGAAATAATGCTGGAGCGCTGTTAAAAATATGGGATGGTTTGGTCGTTATATTTAATGAAACTGGGGATTTATATATCTGCGGGAAAATAGTGGGTAGATTTTATAGTTTTTAGCCTAGTGAGAACTAAATGAAATGACGTAACTATAAATTATCTTAAGAATTCATTTAAACAAACTAATAAAAAATATGAATTCAGCCAAATTACATAACATTTATTCATTCTCTTTTTTTTTATAAAACATCAAACCATTTCAACATAATCCTTACAATTCACAAGCAAAAACAATCCTAACAAAATCAAGCATCATTAATTTATTTCTTAATTTTAAAAAAAAAACACTTTTTAAATAAAACTCCTTTTTAAATTACACAAAATCATCGCATTTTATAAAAAAAACCTCACGTTATCTAACATAAACACCCATCATCCTAGCACCTACACAAACCTTTCATATTAAATCAATCAATTCTTTCCACAAACCAAGGATTCAGGAACGAAAATTTGATCCCCATAACAACTCGGTTTTCGGTTATTGTCTAAACTAAGAAAAGTTCTAAAAAAAGCTTTTGTGACGTCAGAATGCCTTTGCTAAAAGATTTTATTGTAGGAAATCGATTTTTTGTATGAAATATTCAATCACTCGTAAAATGAGAAAATAGTGCGAATATTCTAATTTTTATTTAGGGAATTTGTGATAGAATAATGTAAAAATGTATAAATAAATGAAAGAATTAAAAAATTAATAAATAAATTGAAAATATGACAGAATTTGTCTAGAATTTTTCTCGAATGTGAATTCATGACACAATTTTTTAATGTTTTTACATATAAAATGATGAATATAAAAAAAATCATGATTAACCATGTCATAATTTTTTGCTAGTTTCAACCTCGACCAATATGGGGAAATTCCCGAATGCGAACTCGAACAAATTGTAGGTGTCGAAGGATAAACCTACGATAGTGATTTAAAAAAATCGATCGGCATTAAATAATATTCTTTTTCTTTTATTTATAGCGAATGAAATAAATAAATATACTGAAATGATAAAATCCATCGTTTGGTAAGAATTAATAATTATAAAATGTTTTACATTTTTTCAGTCTGGTACAACATATGAATGGCTAACAAGAATGAATGAGACCAGTGACAACCTGGTTAGGCAATGGCTGACTTCGGAGTTCTGGAGTCCGGAAACATATTCTGCCATTGGTATAAGCCTAATAAGAAATCGCATCGGGAAATGGCTCGTCGATGAATATCAAAAACGGCCAGATGTTGTAACCACTTGTACGCGAAGTTCTACAGAGTGATGCAACAAGAATAGAGACGGAAATCCCTCAGGCGGCTTGTGGAAAAAACAACAGAAGATGGAAATTTTAGGTGTTAGCTGAAAAGAACAAGAAATTGACTGTGCCTAGGAGAAATACGAGGCAGATACGCACATTTGCTTTATCTAAACTAGTATTGCTTCAGTAGCAGTAGAGCCGGGTTTTTAGGAGAGAGGTATAGAAAGGGTAAGAGGGAACTGTAGTAACCTGTTCACAAAAAAATTTTGGGGTGAAAACTTAACACATAATTCGCCTTCGCCTACTTTTCTTAATCGCGTATAGCAAGTATAATTCTCGACACGCATACAGATATCTCCGTGTAAAGACAACAAATTTAGTCGTGATGAAAAAATACCAATGTAGACCTACATTAACTTCCAAAACCGGTTTCGCTGCTGATGAAGGAATACTAGTTTAGATCTCCACATTGAGTGTAACTGCGCGACGCTGTCGAGGAGAAGGGCTGCTATCACGGGACTCCATTGGTTGCAGGACATGATGCAGGTTCCTTTCAAATCCCTTGGTTGGTTGGTTATAATGGCGAGGCCCACATACCCTGTGCTGACCTGGAATTATCGCATTAGCGCCGTTTTGATACCAATCATTCTTATGACCACTAGGCTTGTTACGGTTTTTAGATCCACTTTATAGCATTCAAGAACTGTATCAAGTTCGTTGGGTGTCCTGCTGCTAGGTCTTCAAGCTTTTTCAGTATGTGGCTGCAAAATGAACTGACCGCGCTACAAGAGGCTAGGTTCTTAGTATGGAGGTCGAGTGGAATAAGGTAGAGGATAGTATTTAGTGCGCCCGTTGGAGTTGTGCTTAATGCTCCTCCTGTGGTGCATATACATGCCATTCTCTGGACCCTGCCTCTATTGGTGCAGTTGTACTCGTTCTTTAATGATGGCCACCATACTATTGTACCATATGTGAGGATAGGACGTACGAGCATTTTCCTACATGAGTATAGAGCTGAATAGGCCCCTCGATATCTTTCCTCAAGATTGGGTCTCCAGTTCAGTTTAGGGTTAAGTATAACACCTAGGTACTTGACCGTCGAGACTAGATCTAACTGTACTCCAACCAATCTTGGGTACTAGACAGTAGATTTCTTTGTTCTTATAGTGAAGAGCATCAGTTGTCTTTGCAGGGTTACTACACAGACCACAGCCTTTGGCCCACCTGCTGACGCTGTTCAGAGTTCTTTCCATAATCTCGCTCATTATGTGAAGGTATTTACCAGAAACTAGGCAGCACATGCGACCCTTTAAATTCCTTCTTCTGTGGTTTTCTAAGAATTTTGCCCATTAGCAGAAGCCATAGCAGCAAGGACAGAACTCCTCCCTGTGGTGTTCTTCTACTAACCTACCCAGCTTTCAAGATGGGCATGATTCTCTCTGGTTTTCAGCATGATAGCTATCTATCGGCTAAGCGTTGCCTCCACCTCTAACTCCGTCAGGGATTCTAGGATAGCTGTATTCGTTACATAATTGGGGGCGCCTTCTATGACTAGGAAGGTCGCTAAAGTGTATTGTTTATAATATATGGAATGCTCAACAGGGACTTTCCTTGCATGTTTGGCTTTGCACAATGGTGCTTGCTCGAGTGCTTTCCTTAACTTTAGTTCGAATATCCATTCCAGGGTTAAAAGGGCAGAAAAGAGGAGTGACTTATCGGCCTAAAATCTTTACTTCTGCCAGGAGCCAAAACTTTTGAGAGAACAGTAATTAACCCGTATTTTAAAAACAGTCACAAGTCACAACGCAATCACAAGTGTGTAGTGAGTCTCAACTTGAGGCAATTTGGCATTCTAATTTTGCAATCGCAATTTAAACAATCCAAAAACGGGTGCTTAGAGTACCAAAACAGCTGTGTAGTCACAAGAATCAATGACAAGCACGAGTCTCAAAAGCTTGTGACTTGTGACTAATCACAATTTAGAATATGGGGGGTAAATGTAAAACTGAAAAAAACGAAGGATTGCTGCATGAGTTTCCTTAAGTTGGCAGGCAATATCTAACACACTCTGGTGAGAATTTTCATCATGTGATTTAAATAATGTTAAGGATGTCACAAATTAAAAGTTCATTAACGTCATAAACCTAATGAATTTCGAATGTAACGAATTCCTTTTAATAGATTTTTATGTTAATCTTGAAAAATTGAACGTACTTTGATATATGACCACGTATAAAAGTAGCTGTGAACCAGGAATAGATGCCGCATATTACGAAGAGCTCAGTTAGCGAATTTTTATGATTATATAGCTACAAATTTCGTGTAAGCTACCATTCAGCGATGACTTCTTAAAAAGATCTTTCCATTATTGTGTGTTAAAACAAAAAGACCCTTTTACAATTTCCTCCTCGAAAAAGATAGAGTAGAAAACAATTAAAGCTTCCACCGGAGCCAACTACCCAAGTAATTTCCAAGGTAATAAAATTTTCATTAATGAAAATCACCATTACAGACTAATTGCTGCCATTTCGAACTCGGTAACTTCATTCGCATTAGTTCAGTACCGGCAGTCAGTAATAAATAACTCTTCATGGGATCCATCCGCAACGGAGATAGAGAGAGAATGGGATCCACACAAGACGACTCTTGGGTTGTGGCTATTTTCTTACTAAGGAAATGCTTCTTGTGAAGATTGATCAGTTCAGTAATTTTCAACAAAATGCCTCTCATTGCATGGCTTCAAGTATATATGTATATAGCTCTATGTGTCGATAAATTTGCTTGGATTTTCTCTACGACAGAAAAGATCTTGCGTAGCAATCTCCTGTTATGGGGGGACCATCTAGTAGCCTCATGATTGTAGCTAGGCTTTTAGCATCTTCCTAATCGCAATAAGCGCGTCGAGACTTTATATATATTGCTGGATCGACAACGAAAGCAAAACTTATCAGATTGAACGATGTGATGAGAAAATACCTTTCACTTTAGTTCTTTTTTTTTGTCTTTTTCCTCAAAAAAAAAATAAAAAAAAAAAAGAAAAAGGAATTATTTTTTAAAATTAAAACTTTTCACGTTTAGTTCGATAAGAGTTTAATTAAAACAGAAATGGAAAGTCTTGAGTATTTTTGTATACGATCGTGGCGCGATCGGTTCTATTCTATGAAAATACAACTTTCAAAAATGAAATCTAACATAAAAATCAAGGTTCTTATTAGATATATCAACATAATATCCGATTTCAGTAGTACTATCAAAAACCATTGCAACACACTTCCTCTATAACAAGCCCGATACAAAATTATCACTTAACCACGATCAGTTACGCCTCGGTTTTCTTTGAGAAAACTAGAATAATTCGACACGCAAATTTTTGTGTTTAACGAGGTAAAAAATAAAAAAAACCTTTCCATTTGCTTAATCTGATCGATAACCAGTACCGCGCGGTCCAATTTTTCCTCACTACTATACGACGGCGCGCATAGTTACTTTTGTTAATCGATCGCGCGATATTTGTTTACGAAATTTTCTTTTTTCTCTCTCACCAGATCAGATCTCCCGCCAGATGCCGCGCCGCCAATGTATTGGCAGAAAGAATTGCGCTAGAAACAATATCTGTAGTTCGTCCAGACAACACGTTTTATCGAATCGATCGTGCGATGATCGTGTTAAAATTCGCATCGATTACCCAGCCACGTTTTTTTTATCCTAAAAAATTGGATTGTGCAACCTTAAATTTCCACTGTGACGATTATGTCATTTTTTTTTTGTTGTTTGTGTTGTTAGAAGCAATAATTCTTCGATAATCGATAAATTGATACCGATTATGGCGTCAGAATGATCATACGAAATCGGACAGGTGTGGGATATATATATTTTGTGTTATTGACGATCACAATAGATCGAGGCGATTATTAAGTTATTCTTCATCGTTTTCGTTCGCTTGAATGTTTCTCGAGTTTATACCCAATTTTAATACCATAATTAGAATGTGTGTGGTAATATGAATTGTGTGTTTGGGTAGCGCGAATGAATGGAAATTGTCGATCGGCTGCGTTTTGGACGCCTACAGACTGATTTTTTCATTATGGTTGTGAAAGTTTTGTTAATATCGGAAGAATATAAATAAACTTCTGAAATTTTGTTTGGCTTTTTTGGGAAACATTTTCTGTTTTATTTTAATTTTTATTAATTTTATTAGCGGAAGTTTACTATGAAAGGTAATTAATAAATGTTATTAGCAAATGAGAGAAATCGTGATTGGAAAATGTTAGTAGCTTGTTCTGTTGATGTTGATGGGGTGGTTGTGAGCTTCCGAGAAAAAAAAATATGGGTTCCTGTAAAGACCGATACGGGCGAATTTTTTACGTGATAACGTCTTTTTTGTGTTATAAGTTTTTTGGAACAAAGGATTAAATGAAGATTACACTTTTAAATTCATAAATCACTGACATGTTTTGTTTTATTTAGTTTTTCAGTTTTATTTTTCAGTTTTATTTACACTTTTCGTCATTTGAAACCCCCCCCCCCGAAACTGATTTTCAGTCCAATCGGAACACAATTGCCAAAATTAGTCCGCCATTTTGAATTGTCAAATTTTAACCACAAATTCGTCATTTGGAACCCTTAAAGCCCCCCGATACTGATTTTCAGTCCAATCGGAACACAATTGCCAAAATTAGTCCGCCATTTTGAATTTTCAAATTTTAACCACAAATTCGCCATTTGGAACCCTTAAAGCCCCCCGATACTGATTTTCAGTACAATCGGAACACAATTGCCAAAATTAGTCCGCCATTTTGAATTTTCAAATTTTAACCACAAATTCGTCATTTGAAATCCTTAAAGCCCCCTCCATACTGATTTTCAGTACAATCGGAACACAATTGCCAAAATTAGTCCGCCATTTTGAATTTTCAAATTTTAACCACAAATTCGTAATTTGGAACCCTTAAAGCCCCCGATACTGATTTTCAGTACAATCGGAACACAATTGCCAAAATTAGTCCGCCATTTTGAATTTTCAAATTTTAACCACAAATTCGTCATTTGGAACCCTTAAAGCCTCACCCGTCCGAATTAGTCTCGTGTGTAGCACCCCCCATTGAGACGCTTTCTTTCTTTTGTTCCGACGCTAAGAACGCGAGCCTTTTTCTCGAATGTTGCGCGAGCATCGTAACGTTACTGGACGTTAGTGGCTTCGTTACAACTTTTTCGTGAATGCCTTCCAACCGCATCGATTTATAAGACGTTATCACGTCAAAACCTAAAGGTATTGCCACTCCATCTACAACTTGATGTACTGCTGCACCTATGGCGTTATCTGATGCGTCGAAGTAAAGTTAGTGAGCCGTTTGGATTCTTTGCCTTGTAGGCTTCATTTACATTGACGCTGGCTGTCGTCACATATATATTTCACACCTCTTCCCCTATTTATACTACGGGTATCACAACACATGTCGATCCCGACACACTTTTGGGATTAAAAATTAAAAGTAGATCTTATGTATACAAAAGTTGACCACCCCTGATCTAGAGGATCTCTCCTATATTGCATAATTCATCTCCATACCATTACAGATGGAGGATTGTTTACAGTTTTCCACCACGCTTATTACACTTATTTTTCACCAATCCAATTTATCACCTGTGCTGTGCTATCATAAAGAATTAATCAGGAAACATTCATAACGTGCATTAAATCGTTTTTCTAAACTCACATTATTTATGTTCTGTTCGTCTTCTACTATCTTAAACACCAACTTCAAAAATAGCTTCTTCTATTATTTTCCCATAAAAGCATTAAAAAAACATTCTAAAACTTACATGAATTTTTGTTCCACTCAGATATTCTAATGACGTCACGAAAGCTTTGCTCTTAAGCTTTTTTAGTTAAGAAAAAGCTTTGTTGGTTCTTGTCTGAGAATATTTTTTGACGTGACGTCATAAAAGCTTTAATTAATAAGATGAAAACTTTCGTATGCTTGAACTAAGATTTTTTGGGTCTTTTGAGTTTATTTTAAAAAAATCAAATTTTTAGGATTTGAATATAAATTTTTTTTGGGAATTTTTGAAATTATTGAATTTGAAACAATCAGGTAAAAATTGTTTTCTAAATGTTATGCTAAGTACATACATATTTAGAAATTAAATTCAGAAATTCTATGAGAAGACGACATGATCAAATTATTTTATATATATTGAGTTTCTAGTATTATAGTGCAATAGAAAAATATTTTTGCTTTAATAACATAATTATTAGAAACTGTATACCGTCCAATAAATATCGATTTTGCTTATACAAAATAATATACTGAAATCGTTAACTCATTATAAAGTAGTAAATAAATGGTTGCACAATTTAAAGCAGACGCGGAAATCTGAAAGTAATGATTACATTTCGGTAGTTAGTGGCTTCTACAAATCAGATACTTTCGATAATGGTTTTTGTATTGTTTCGAGATATTTCGCGTGTTACTCCTAACCCAGCCTACATTGTATATAAATGAAAGCACACAGCTACAGTATCAACCACTTTTGAATTTTTAACTAATGATCTTCCTTCAGTTTTATGTCACAATTCGTCGCTTACCTATTAGTGCTTCATCACAGTTAAGTTAAACAAAAAACCGAAAGTAATTAAAAAGCTTTCAGTATCTTCCTCCGTTAAAATCTAATCACGCATTATTAATTGACTTCCAGCTAACCTCATTTGGATTCCAACCACTTCTCTTCAAAAGCCTTCCTCCTATGCTTATTACACATTATGGTCGCCGAACAATGCTTAAGATCTTTCGGTAATAAGCAAAACTGTTTACTCCTTACATAAACGAATCACCGCCAAAGATAAAACCGAGATAAAAATGGATAAACATCTTTATAACAAAAAAAAAGAAGAGAAATAATAATTTTACATCATGATCCCCTTCAAGCCCCCAACAACCAAACTTTCTTCTTTTGATGGATCTCAGGCGACCACAGAAAAATAACAAAGCTCGTAACAATTTCATTACGAGTACATACTCACATGCACACACCTGTCCACGATCATAATTAGCGAAAATCTCATCATTTATCACCTGAATGCCGATCTTATTGATTCGGCTGCAATTTGAGGAAACTCATGCTATAATTGTGTAAAAATCCCCTTCGACACGATCGGTGTGCGTAAAAGTTTTTTGAGTTGAAGGCGCTTTCATTTAAACCGGTTACAAAAAAAATTGAAAGAAAATCCGCGCAAGCGCGATCGCCCGCCGATCGGTAAAAATTGATCTGATCTAGCGTGATCAATGCCATCTACCGATAGAGTGAAGCTAATCTAAGGGAATGCGACTTGCGTTTATGTATTAATGCACTTGTGCAAAAATGTGAAAGAGGCAAGTTCAGAGGCAGCCAGGAGTATAGTATGTTGTGTATAGTAAGTAGTTAATGGGTCGCAATTGAAGCCCGTTGCTGCTGGTGTCGACGTCGCCGCGCCATTGCGGTATTAAAATTTATTTTATTCGAGAGGAAATCGTGGCGCGTCGTAGGCAAGAATGCGACTCCCAGGGCCACACGGCGGTGGGTTTCGGTTGATGGCGTGAGACCTAAAAAACGCTGCAATTCGAGTCTCTCTCTCTCGGTTTGATAAAAAGGAGGAGCGCACCAGCATGACAAGAAATCCATCGTCTTTTTGAGACTTGAGAGTTTCAAATTTAATGTTTTTTTTGTTGTTGTTGTTTTTGTTTGCTAAGGCGCACTTAAGATTAGCCAAACAGAGCGCAAGGTGCAAACTGGTTCCGCTTACATTTTTTTTTCTTACAACGGTGCAGAAAGCTTAAGGTACAAGATCAGAATTTAAAACAAAAAAAAGAAGGCAGCAACGCATGCGGGTTGAAAAGATACGAATGACATGCTTCTTGCTATGTTGGTAAGCAGGTAACTTGTCAAAATGTAAAAATACAAGGTGAAAATGTAGTCATTTAAATTCAGAAGATCGCTTACTTCTTGATGGTGATCAGGTGGGTGAAATTGATGAAGATCAGGTGGAAATGTGAGTTTGGGATGATCTGGAAGTTTGTTTTGATCATAACGAAGATTTGGGTATGAGATGGTAGACTGAAATGGGTATAAGCAGTGATCGTGACTGTGGTGATCGTGCCGATGTTTAAGCTTTTCCTGAAATGAAACTTTTGGAAGTCAGAAAATTTATTCTGTACAACAATATACCGCAATGAACAGACAATAATCTCTTCAATCTACATTTGTCAGTACAAATTAAAAACTTTAAGAAGACAAAAGCGAAAAAAACTGAATTGTTTCAAAACTGGTTTACAAACAACACACGCGACTTACTGCACCCATTTAATGACAGACAACAATACACAAATACATAAAAAACAAATGAAACAATTAAAAGAAAATAAATGCCCCGGTGCCGAACAAAAACTAAACAAAAGTGGAACACTTAACTGGACCTTGAGTTAACCGTCGTCGTCATCATTGCAATGACCACCCAAAAATGGGGTTTTTCGCCTTTTACTAGTAGTATGAAAAATTCAGGTAAGACAATGAATTGTGTGATGGCGCTGGGTTCATTTGAATGCCGTATGTGCAGTGTCGATATCTAGTTGGAATTCTTTGATGTATTATAATGGGTTATTTTGGAGGTTTTATAGGAGATATATGATTTTATTCACTGTTTGAACTTTAAAAGATATAAAAGAAAATCTTTTTAAGGTGGGTTTTGAGGGTGGTGATGTAGGTGTAACCTTAATCTAGAGCAGATAAGTGCTTCTTGATGTATCAGTTGATTGGGTATATGTCAATGCAACAAATGATCTTTAATTACTTAAGTCTGGTTACATGTATCAATGTTGGAGAGAGACATTAGAGTATACTACAAAATTAGAAGACAGATATTTAGGATTATGAAAGAGATTTATGTTAGGAAGTTTATTGGAAACCATTAAAAAATATGATCTGTTAGTTTTAAAGGTGGATCTTGGATGTAAGTTACTGGTGTAACTGGGTTCAGGATTGAACGTTTTACCCACCGATCGGCTTAAATTTTTATAAAGAATTCTGTTGATTTGTTGCGTTGTTTTGTGACGCAGTGGCGGTTCCTCTTTGGAAGCAAAGGAAGCACTGCTTCCCTTGACCAAATAGGCAACTTCATAAAAATTAATTTAAATATATTAAGACTAATCAGAAGAAAAATCTTAATATATTTCCTCCTCTGGAAACACTAAAAGCCATGCTGTAGAAAAATATTGAGAGCCAATTTCCCCTGAATGGGACTTCAAATCTCCAAATTACACTAAAAACATAATGTGGCTTCACAGATTTGAAGTCCCATTAAGGAGAAATTTTTAAAGCCAAATTTTCTACAGCATGGCTTGTAAAGAAGGCTTTGATACAAAGAGTAGCACAACGTAAGGAAGCTGTAATATCTCCAGCTTTTTTGTCACAGAAAATCAACGTGAAAAGTGCAACATATTGGGCTGGCATACAGGGATCATAAAGTCAACAATAAAAAAACCGGTTTTTTATGATGCTCTCGGCGTACATGGGTATTCTCTTCACCGAGAGTAACTTTACTATCCTTACATGGGATATCAATGTGTGGACACCTCGTACGCGAATAATAAAGATATATGTCAGCATCAGACCCAAACAAGAAGAAGATACATTTGTGCATGTATTAGTTTTCACGCCAAAAATTTTTGTTCAAAAAGTTACAACAACTTTCTCTCTTCCTTTTTCCCCTCTATCCAGAAAACCGGTTTTTTAGTGTTGACGTTATGATTCGTGTATGTCAGCCCATTTAATTTAATTGAACTCAGTCACGCAAAGGTTTGCGTTCATACAGCTCGCTCAGAAGCTGAACTAAACGCAGCTTCTTCGGAGCCGAATACCGGGATATGAGGAATCGAACATAGACAAATTTTCTCTATCCACCATATTCTGCTTGTTTTCTTGGTTTCGTTTTTTGGAAATCTGCTCTGCTTCGCCTGCTTTGGATAGTTGCAACCGTTGCATACTAGCAAAAAACCCGCGTGCGTTGCAACGCCTTTAAATAAAAAAGTTTATGTGCTCACTGTCCGCGGTAGGAAAAAAGTGAAAGAAACAACAAATCTTGAAAAAATGATTTTGGATACCATATAAAAAGTTAGAGATACCTATAAAAAATATTGTAATATTTCTTCTCGACCGTTCTCGGACTCGTCAGGGACCAATTGGAACAATTTGTTTCTTTTTAACAACAAAACTTTTTGCACATATTCGCTGCTTCTTCCTCTTTTACTTCTCCCTCTTTCCAATTTTCTCGATGGTTCAGTTAGAACAACTGTACTAAATTGAGATGTGACGCTGCGTTATGGTTATATGTATATGTATGTATGTATTCAAGTAGATGCCACTGAACATGAAACTTCTCGGTGAATAGGAATTTTAATTTTCTCTTTTCGGTTAGCCGTTACACTGCCCCCTTCTTACTTAGTGTTCGTCCCGAACACAGCTTCCGTCCTGTTATTACCGATCGAAATTTTGGATGCGACAGATGGCATCGTTTAACCACGTGATGGCAGTGGTGGGCCCTTCCATATTCTTTGTAATTTTGGCGATTTACCTTTTATTCGTCGAGGATTTTATAGGTACACTCGATAGCGTGGCACACTTCACGACAATAGGGAGATGACCAAGATACACTATGTTCAATGTTCTTCCATCTGGAGCTAGGATGTGAAGATTTTCAGATTTCGCAACTCTTGAACAACCTATATACAGCTGACCATATTGGCCCGAAATTTTAAATTTATAAGTTTTGTTCATAAATTCATTATTTGCCACGTTAAAAACCCCCATATACCGATTTTCATTGGAAACGGAACACAATTCGCAAACTTATCGGTAATTTATAAGTTTTGATCATAAATTCGTTATTTGCAACCCTAAAGACCCCTAGATATCCACTTTCATTGGAATCGGAATAAAATTGGAAAATTTCGTCCGCCATATTGGCCCGGCAATTTTGAATTTATAAGTTCTCATCATAAATTCGTTATTAGCGGCCTTATACCGGCGACACACTACAGCAATTTATGATCATATCCTTTATGTTCATTTTTATTTATCTTAATAAATTTTTAAGGTTGACACACTACAAACCTCATAAGTGCAAGCTTTTGACATGCGCTAGTTTGAAGAACTCAAATATTTAAAATTCGTAAAAATGCAAAGAGAGAGGAATTTGTGCTCAGTTTATTTAAAAAAGCGCAGAAAAGCATACATTTATTGAAAATATGAGTAGTGATATCAAGTTACCTCAGAATTTAACCAGAACTGACATTAAAAATGCCGACTGTGCAATATAAAAACGGGGAAAAAAGCTTTTACTTCCAATATTTCCAACTTCATATTTAAATATGAGCTTTGTAGAACGTCATTTATGAAATTAAAATGAAGTTCACAAGCACAATTTATGATCATAGTAGGTGACACACTTGAAATTTATCTTAATAAGTTAGGATATGATCATAAATTCCTGTAGTGTGTCGCCGGTATTAAAAACCCCTATATACCCACTTTCATTGAAGTCGGAACACAATTTGCAAATTCATATTTGGGTGGCCATTTTGAATTTCGGTCATTTTTCGGCAGCCATTTTGAAGTTCAAAACTCGGGCTTCGAGGTACAGCATGGGAGACCCCCACGGGCCTTCGTGCAAAATTTCGAAGCTCTGCGATGACTGGTGCGCCCGCTATAGCGCACACATCGCACATACCGGCATACATACAGAAACTTGCTTTTATTAATATAGATGAGTCAAGAAAAAAGAGATTGAGGATAGGTAAACTTTCTCTTTATCTATTGTTTATTCTAATGGAATGGGGTGGCAGGAGGTGTGTATTGAATATAAGCTGATAATTTTGTAGCTTCCATTATGTTTTTTATGATTCTCTTTAATGGTGATTTAAAGGAATAGAGATTATTTGTTTGAATTGTCTTTTCGAGTATGAGTTGCCTGAAGTGTTTTTTTTCCGAATGATTTGAAAGTACGAATACAAAATAGATTGGAAGTAAGGGTTTTCTGCTTTTTGCATGGGGTAATTACTTAATTCGTTTTCATAATTGTTATTTTTCAGTTTTTTTAATTAAAGCCTTCAATACTTTTACTTTCATCGTTCGCGGCGTACATTAGATTTGGCGCCCTGCGCATTGCTTCCCTTATCCTGAACCTTACGAACCGCCACTGTTGTGACGATCACCGAGACTTGAGTACATCGGTATATCCTGGGAACAAAAGAGTTGCTCATAGTGAACCAGCACCCCCCCAAAAATCTAACCTGCCTTATCCTAGTCTATTCTTTAAACTAAGTTTCCTATTAGACAATGGATGATTCCTAAGCTTGGTTTTTCCACATAAAATCTCCGAATATGTTCCATGTGCTGCAGAGGTGATATTCCTAGATTTTTGCGCTCGATATCCATTTCAAAATATCAGTATTAGCTCCAGCGCGATTGCTACAAACTCAAACAATTTTTAATTCGGTCGAAAAGGCTCTAAGTGCCCTTGAGAATCGTCCTGACTGTCTGAATAGATAATTATACATATATTTGTCTACGATATCGAAAATTGCTTCTACTATCATTTTCCAATAAATGCATTATAAAATACATTCTACAACTTGCATTAATTTTTGTTTTCTCTCGGATATTCAAATGACGTCACGAAAGCTTTGCTCTAAAGCTCTTTTACTTAACTTAAAGCTTTGTTGGTTCTTGCCTGAGAATATTTTTGAACGTGACGTCATAAAAGCTTTGATTATTAAGTTTTTGATTCTGTCATTAAACCTTTAAGTGCTATTGGAGCATTCTGGCTATCCTTATGGATAATTAGAGTAGAGCTGTTTATGCCTCTTCTTGAGCCATCATTTCCATTTGCCGGTAAGTGATTCAGTGCATTAGAAATGTGTCATTTAAGACCATAGACGTTTTAGTTCCAACTCCAAATCGGGTTTTCAGTTGTTTGTATACCAGACAATAGATCCAAAAGATAAGGGTCTACTTCCATTCTTCGCTGCTGCCGATATGAACTACAAATGTTTTGTAGGATTGTAGCTTGGAACTTCTGGCGATGCATCAAGGAGTGAAAGAGTTCAAGCATATTTTGGAAGAGCGAGAATTTAGTATATTTACGGACCACAAACCGAAGCGAAGGTAAACTTTTAAACAAAAATTCGAAAAAGCATCACCACGTCAACTTCGAGAGCTCGACTTCATCGGCCACATTGAAGGAAAGTAGCAAGATATATTATTCAGAATTAAGGAAATAAATGTAAAAACGGTGACAATCGATTAAATTTGAATGGATGCTTGGCAATCTCCAGTGGAAAGAAGGAGATCGGAAGCAGTAAGTGAGAGGGGCACGCTCTTCAAAACCTACCTAGACAAGATGTAAAGATATCACGTCAAGGGCTGCATGGCTGTGCGTAGTCCTTGCATTTTCGCTATAACGATCTCACTTGGCACCAGGACACCCAGTTGTTTCAGTCTGGTAACGGCTATTAGGACAACTATCAGTTTGGTGAAGACCGCCTTTGCCCGATCGGACTTGGATGCAAATCACCGAACCTAGAGATCAGCGCCTCCATCGGTCAACTCGAAACCGGTCCTTCTTGTGTCTTCTCTTAAAGGAAAAGGAAAGGATGTCAGGACACTTGTTGGCTTGATATCAGGAGACTTATTGGCTTGATCACCTTACACTGCGTCCTGAATTACCACTTACTGACAATAGGAACGGCGGAGGACCCCGTGAAGGGGGTGAGTAAGCACCTCATGTTCTGTATACGTGCCCGCGATAGCTTGTGTCTAAGCGACAAGCCACTATAGGTCGACTGTTGAACCTGTTCAAGCGATCTGACCTACAAATATGAGGTATAAGGGAGTAGTACAATAGGGCAAATGAAGTGACCGAAATACTTTTGGACCCAATACCTCACCAAAGAAGAACATCTTCTGTTCGAGCGCCGAAGTCAGTGTTCTGTCGTGGTAATATTGGATGAAAGCGAGTGAAGTAAAAAGGTTGGCGTTGGTTATTCTTTCATTCTGCCCTCAACTATCTTTCTGACTAGAGCTTGATTGTTCGACAACAGTCCAAAGAACAAAAGGGCTTACCTCTGGCTCTAGTCTTTAACCTATGAGAGCGATGTTTTCTAATTGAAAGGCAATAAAAAACACTGATCACCGGGCTTTGTAAAAAATGTATCGATCCTTTTTGAACAGAACAAGCAATATTTTCCAGAGTTTAAATTCGTCGGGATGCTTATTTGAGACAATCCTTTACAAACTACATATATCAACAAAAAATAAATTCTACAACTAATGACTTGAAAAATACCATTAACGACACAAAGAAGCATTAAATCAAACCCGTGTAATAATTAGACATAACTGATTGAAAAAAAAAATTCTCATTTATAATCATAACCTCGAAAAAAGTGACGAAATTAACCTAAATTTTTGGAAAATTTCACTTGAAGGAAGAAGAAGAAGAAAAAAGAAAAATCATTTTTAGAATTCACCTTGACCATCAAACCACCATGAGAGAGATTCAGCACAACTTTCTTTTACATCTTTAACAATCCCAGAAGATGAGTTTTCTCTAATTGACAAAAGAAATTGTTCTCACTAAAACGCCAGCATACGACAGCATTCACCAACAACAACAACAACAACAACAGCAACACCCAACAACAGAAAACTGATCGATCGTGCAAATGAATTTATATCCAGGCAAGTATAGTATATCTTTCTATATGTGAAGAAGATTGCGCCTTACCCAAAACATACCACAAGCATAATTACACTGCAAATAGTTAGTTGAAGAAAACCAGTTGTGGAACGCACAGGCAGGCGTCGGTCGTCGCAAAACAGGGCCACATTTCATCTTAACACCTCAAACTGATCTCGACTCAGGACTAATTGATCACGGTAGACGCACAGAATTGCTTCCTCAATTAAGTGCAATCCCTCGTACACTCGACTATATTTGTTGGTTTTTTTTTTTAAAAAAAGTAAGCCCATCGCGCATGCGCATATAAGGTGTAGACATTGTAAGATATTTTAATGCGGTTAAGAGATATTGATCGTGGCTTAGTTTGAGTATTTTTTTTTCTGGTACCTATGATCGTGCGATTCGATCTGGTTCTTCAGGTATTACATAAAAGAACACATAATCGAGACGTTTATGTGACACACGTTTGGGTTATACATTCGGAGTTAGAGGAGCAATCAGTGAATTGAGGAAGAGGAAGTGATATTTTTGGTTTTAATTGTAACTAAAATTGTTTTTAGACACGATCACGATCGTTTTTTTTTGGTAGTATATAGTACAGAACCCATAATTACAAATCCCATGATTTATGAGCTGAATTTTCAAGTAGATAGAAGAAGATATATTTTGTTACATCACAATATCAAGAAAAAAATAGTTAAATTTATGTGCATTCCAGCAATGCTTGCTAATACATCGCGATCAATTTTTGGAATTGCATAATAAAACTATCGACAAAAATGGAATTTATCCAAAAATAACTTCGATGCATCATCGACATACACTAAACTACTCAGTGATGCTATTGTGTGATTAATTATCATTACGGATCTTTGGTATTTTAGCCCTTTTTATTAATTTCTGTTACATCATAAATTAATAGCAGGTTAAGACACAGCGCTGTAGTAAAAAAAACTATAGACATACATGTTAAGAGAGACAGAGAAAAAGACAAAGATATGCCCTAAACAGATTTGGTAATAATCATGCATAGTGCATAGTTACACACCAGCTATGGTGACCCTTGCCCAAAAAATATATAAAAAAAAAAATAAAAAAAAAAATAAAAAAAAAATAAAAAAAAATAAAAAAAACGACAAAAAATAACACAAAATTCCACCGATCACAATCCAATGACATGATCTCATCAATTTCATAAAGGAAGTTGCAGCACTTTTTTGTTGTTGTTGTTTGATGGTTTTTTTTTTTGGTTTTTGGTTGCTGTAGTGTTGTGTAAATTTCTCTTCCATCTGATAAAAGTTAAAGGAGAGGAATCTTTTCGTACTTTCTTAATGCAACGAAAGTGCACGTATGCAACCAACAATCGGTCTGAATCCAGTTTGATTTATTGTTTGTATGCGGTAATGTTTCAAGTTTGACAAGGGTCAAGTTGTGGCATTTTTTCTTCTACCTTAAATTTTTTTTAATGTTTTTTCTTCATTCTATATATCGACTGTTCTAAAAAAAATTTATTTAAAGGTGTTTTCTCTGATTAAATGGACACTTACAAGCTCTTAAGTGAAATATATTTTGTAAACGTAACTTTTCAAACAAGCAAACAAAAAGATGCAAAATTAGACCTTAAAATCAAATCTTCTCGTGTATAAAGGAATTGAGTTTTTCTAAGAACGGATGTACAGAAGAGAGGAGCTGTGGTAAAAGAATATCACTACTTAGTATATTAAAATGAAAAAATGTATGTAAGTAAAGCCACCGGACTAGCATTTAAAGGGGGCATGCCTCATGCAGCGTGTGGGCCTCATGTGAGAAATGAGGGCATGTCGAAAGAGGGCTTCCTCATAGATTCCTCATGAACGCCACACAAAGAAAAATCAGCGATACTGAAGTGAGGTATGACCTATCAATCTCTAATAAGGGCCCTATGAGGCAAACCTCATTACAAATGAAATGGGGCAATTCCAACATCTGACTTAGTTTTCGAAAAGCTTTTTAAAAAACTTCAATGTTAGCGATTTAGATTTACTGATACAAAGGTTTTATGTTTTTTGTTGCCTTGTTTCATATTTCAGGCAATTTTGTTAGTGACTGCAAAGAGTGTCATTTAGCATACTCAATTGGACCATTCCCGACTAGAAATCATAGTAGGGCATGCTTAAAATAAAGTGCGGCCAAGCAGCATTAGACGTGGTTACTACTTAGTTGGATGACCGATTGGGAAAACGTCACTCGCGTTTGAAAATCTTTTTCTACTTTTAACGCGATTTTCATGGTTTCCCATTGGTTGACTAGTAAACTGGAAAACAGTAAATAGTTACTAATACGTTTTTAGAGGGTACTTAAATTTGCCCAACGTGTGCCAAACTTGGTAATTCTAATTGGGTCCAAATCAACCCATATGTTACATTTTATATTTGGCCCCAGTGCGGATTCCGCATGTGGCCCTAGTGTGACATTTAGGGAAATCCCATGCGGCCCAAACAAAATATTTCCCATTCGATTGCGGAGGTCAAGCAGCATTGAACCGTGATTGGTACTCAGTTGGGGTACCGGTTGGGAAAATGACACTCGAGCTTATTAATATAAGCCATTAAACCCTATAGAGCAATCCAAATGGGATCCACATGAGGCAGTGTGGCTAGCCTGATAGGAACTACATCCGCACCACCTCAAAATATTAGTCGAGCAAAACAAGATTGACCAACATTTTTACTTATTGACAATTTTGGAAGATACATGTCAACTGATATCGATTAACTATCAATACGAAACGGTGTGGATTTTTACAACTGCTTTCGATTCCGAGCCGACGTCATTCAGTTTGACATTCGAAATATCTGGGACTCCTAATCTACGCCATCCTTCCATAGCAGGCCGTTCTACCTTGTCCTCGTATCCCACTTTACGTTCTCCTTCTTTCTTACTAGGCGGCCGTAAACATTAATAAAGATTATAATTATTCGAAATTTTATCATAAACATCAACCTAGCTTATCCTGGTTCAAATCTGGGATTATCGTTAAGATAATGATTTGGGTGGAAATTGTGTTTGCCATGTGTAAAATTTCGAAATCCAAAATATTTCGAATATTATAAATTTAAGATCTTTTTCCTTCAAAATCCAACAACAATGCTTTAGTTTGAATTGTGAGAAGACAATTTACGTTGAGGTTGAATTTTATATTGAATCAGAAGTAGAAGCGAGAGATCGATTTGCGCAAAAGGGTCAAAGCCGCGATATTAAAATCTACTTTTCAATGTTCTACAGCTATCAATTCAGTAGATTTTCGAAAATATTCAAAAAACATTACTAAATTTAAAAATTTTCATGTTTTTTACACCGGTTGATATTTAGGTATGTTAAAAATATCTCGGATTACGGATAAAGGCAATCCTTGATTCGAGATTTTGAAAATGTTGATGTTAAAGTCTCAAAAAACTCACAAAATTAATAGCTATAGCGCTCGTAGATGATAGTGAAAACTCGGGTATTGAACCGACCACCCCCAGCCCCGCGAACACGCCTACAAAGTCAGAGTACCAAAGTTTCGGTTCAGTTAGTTATCAATTTCGATGTTATCGTGGATCTGAAAAGCTTTGCAGACAAGGAATGATCTAGAAGGAATAACTAAATACTACGAAGGCCTATTGTTTGGACCCCTAGAACGCATGCTAGAACTATACTTCCGAAACTCAATTACAGTGTTCCCTATGGTTTCCTCCTTTGATCCTATACATATTGCAACATACCCCGCTGCCAACCCCCAACGGAAGCAATAACGTAATTTTCGATATACTTCCATCTGATCTAAGACTATTGGAAGCGGGCTTCTGAGTGGAGAAAACATATTGACAGAGCAACAGACTACACTCTCTACAACTAGGAATGATAGACAATGCACCAGCCAGAGGCATGCACGCCTCTATTACAGATATGAATGTATTCGTAATCGAGCATTCCAAACGCGAGTGTCTTTTTCCCAGGTGGTCCCCCAACTAAGCACTAATCACGTCCAATGCTGCTTGACCTACGCAATCGAACAACAACCAGTCGACTGAGTATGCTAGTAGCACCCTTTATGGTCAACAAGATAATTGCCCGTTTTCTTTGTCCTATACAATTTGTTACAGCCCCACTTTTGCTTCCTTTCGAACACTAAAGATTAGATACTATGCATTTGGAAACAGTTTCTTACCGGGATTGGAAAAAACTTCAAATATGAGATACGGTCCGGTAAATGATTATTAATGCCTGGATCTAAAGCATAGAGTCGTATACTTGAGTAAAGGTTTTATTCGAGTGCGATTATACAAAACAGTCCGCTTCCGCGCTAATTGTATCCCCCGTTCTTGATTTTTATGCAGAACTGAACTGCTCCCTTTATCTACCCACCTAAAAGCTTTTAATTTTGATTGAAACCCCATCAAAGAATGACGATGAAATTTTATTGAATGAACACAACATTTATTGAGCACCGAGTAAGATTTTATTACCTGAATTGCATATCATCACTCAAAAATTATAAAAACCACCAAACGCGATCTACATGATATCTACTAAGTTTAAAACTAAAAAAAAGTTAAAAGCTTGATACCCTACTAAATATACCCCAAAAAATCAATCTACATCCAAAGCTATAACCAATCTAGAATTAAACGCTTGCATAGCAATAAATAAAAATACTGTAACTCGTCTGCCCTACTAAATCCTAAACTTGAACTAGACTGCATCAAATCAAAGAAGCAATTACATCAGATCACGTACAACAGCGATGGTACAACACTCGGTATAATCAAATTTGCTATCGCGATTCCTTAACTTCAAATCATGGTGACAATGTCCAATCCAAATCGAGCATATAATATTGCAAATTGCCCTCAATAACTGTCCCAACATTCCATTTCTAATATACTAGTAATATTACTGTAATACTGTGAAAAAATTTATATTATTAGAAGTTTAACCACGTCCAGATACTAAAAAAAACATTTATTTTTGTGCATAACTTGTACATCAGGTAATAAAAATTTTCATGACCTCTATGAGAGTCATAAAACAATCATTAATTAGGTAATAAAAAAATTTGTGCTGGATAATAAGAAGTTTTTCTTGTTCTTGAAATCATTATTCTTACAAAAATCTCAATAGACCTACTAAGAACCAAAATTTGGAATAAGGTCATATCAAAATGCTTAAGCAAACAGAACCTTATAGCCGCCCCAAATTACAACAGCACATTGCTCAGCACTTATTGGTAAAACCATATAGAAATACTTACCACGTTAAATTTCTCCATCAAAATATTAATCTGGTTCTTGGTGCACATTGTGACTGCGTTTTTTTATTTTATTATTATTATTTCTCTTTACAAATTTTTTTTTCTGTATTATTCCAACAATTCAAGAAATCTCTCGATTTAAAGAAAATAATGAACAAAAAAAAGGCCGCGATTTTCTCACATGAAGAGAAGTAAATGAAAAGCGCACATCAAGAAAACAAGTCGTCAAAAGAACTTGAGAAACTCGGTCACCACTTGAGGGCAAAAGGTACCAAACAACAATAACAAAACATCAACAAGTATCGATCACATTTTTCCATCCATCTCTCACTGCACACAGAATTATTTAAAAAAAAAATAAAAAAAAACGAAAAAAAAAATCACTCAACTTTAATCGTGGTTAAGTCTGTTACAACAAAGTATGGAAGAGTTATAAAGTAAGTCACAATTTCCACAATTATATTTCTTTTTTCGGTTTAATGCTTGCCACCCTTTGGGCACAGTTTACAACAATAAAAACCGTTGAGTTGATGATGGGGATTCCTCAAGAAAGTAAAGGATTAACAACAAAACATTAACAACAAAAAAAAAACTAAGTGCAAAGACACCGAAAATCGGAAACGATCAAAAAATTAATCACTTTGTCCGTCCAGCCGTCACGCGATCGTTCTTCAGATCATATCCGTTCCACGACACGTTCACGCTGCTCCGCGGATAGCGATTGAGTGAGCCAGGCATGCGCGCACAGGTGTCTGCTGGCGCAAGAAACCCACGGCGCAGACACTAAGCCAGCCCCAATAATATAATCTCAGGTGGAAAGGAATGGTAAATGCAGACCTACTATACCAAGTCTGCGGGCCCACTATAGCTGGCCCAGGTGAGAGAAGACAGTAATGCTCCAGGTGAAACTTTTCCATTTTGGGACTTACACTTTTTTTTGATAGACGTCTTTTTTTTTATCTACATGCATTTTTGCATCCTATAACAACAAGTGTCAGATGCACTTTCGATACTATAATTTCAATCTATTAACTGCGCATCAATAAATACCGTGCTTGCGCAGAGGATTCAGATTCTGCGTGTTGCTGGCGAGGTACTCAATATGAAGGTACAAGTTTGTATAAGCATTTCGTTTCATAGTGCAGCGCACAGCAGCATCATGTTACGGGGCTATCGAGGAAACCACTGCGCTCGGGTGCAGTTTTATGGCTGATAAAATATTTTTCCAGTCCTGGTTTTCTTTTGGGGTAAATTTGGTAATCAATGGCCGCACGGATTGCACAAACGGCACCGATTATGTCATCCGAAAATATTGATAGGAATGCAGCTTCTTGCGTGTGTTGCATAAAAGAGATTGAAATATTTCGTGCTGGAGTGGCTAAATGCTTTTAAAAGTATTATGAGAAAATAGATGAAACAAACAACAACAACAACAAAAAATCAAATAAATGTGAAGAAAATATTTTAATTGAAAGAAAATGTTTCGAGATGAAAGTTGAAGTTTGAGTCCTTAGTTTGCCGATTGAGTCGTCGATTGAGGAAATGCGGCAGGGATTTTATGTAATCACAACTCTTTAAAAGATTTTAATGGACAAAAGAAAAATTTATTATAAATGCACTTGTCCAAAAACTTATTGCATTATGGACTGACATTCAAAGTACTCAGTCGTCAGTCATTAGTGGGATGGGAGCAGCACGAGCTTAAGAAATAAGTAGGTACTGTTCTCTGACTTACAAGCATCAACGATATTATAAATCTGAAGCCTGAAGCGATATTATAAATCTTAGGAATAATAACATTCACCAGTGACAAGATTTAAAAAAACGACAATATTGACGATAATGTGAAAATCACTAATGAACAAAATCGTTTCCACTTCTTTGAAATACATTCGTCAATTGGTTCACGAATGAAACTTTTGCAATCCCTGAAGCTACCCCTCACCGGAGGAAAACCGAGGAATTCATGCTGCCGGGTTCCTGTAAAGCTGCTCTGAGCCTCTTTGTTGATAAGCCATATCTCTCCAACAGCTGCTTTTTGGCTTCAGCATAGGTGCACGTGCCAATCTCACACCGATCCATAAATCATGCGATAAGCATTTAGTGTATAATTATAGGGGCATTGCCATCCTATCTATGATTCCTAAACTATTTGAAAAGCTCGTACATGACAGGATTTCTCCTGTTATAGACCGTAACGAATATGCATGACCTGTCTGGGATCGTGGGATATTTCCCGCCGGTAGCAACAGGATTGAATCTATTCAAAAACAATTTCTTCTGTTCGCACTATGAAATCTATATAACCGAGGCTGATTTATCGAAGCCTACGAGACTACACGGACAGGATCAAAGTTTTGTATCTTTTACCGCTCGCTGTCATGAAGGAGAAAACTGTATATCTCTCAAAGTGCAGTTCTTGTCGTATAGGATCATATTCAATTAATTATGAAGTTCAACACACGCGGCACGAAACTGCTTAAGGAATACTCTCATTGCACCGAGTACGCATGGCACGAACCCATTAATAGATGCTGCATGGTCTTCAATATGATCATTCTAGTCTATGCTTTACTCCTTCCAATAACAAACTGTCCTACAAAAGAAAATTAATAGGTACTAATCACGAAACCCTAAACACGCCGCCTTTGTTAAAATAAGCATGGTAGTCTACATATAGTACATAGGGCCTTATTCTGAAAGTCATGTGACATTGTAAGTGAAGTGACACTCAAGGAATGGTATTCCCCGAGTCGACTTAGAGACATCTCTCATTCAAAATTGCCAACCGTCAGTTGCATGGGGAATTCCCAGAGTGGAATGAAGGTTGTTAACTACGTTTCCACTCTGGGAATACCTCTTAGAAATTGAGGTGAAAATCAATCGAGAAATGTCATGTGAGTGATTCGACTCTCAGAATAATCCCCTTAGCCTAGTCTATTTATTTTTGCACCTGACTTAGCATTATATCCTGGCCCCTGTGTCGAAAATCGAGTCGTGTGGCGTGACAAGTCGTTTGAGTTGAACAAAATGAATTTTCAGTCGAATTACGACTTTCAGCACAGCGGCCTGAGTGGAAGTGTTAAGTTGAATTTAGGGCGCCTGTGCTGAAAGTCGTAATTCGAATGAAACGTCACTAACTTCAACTCAAACGATTTGTCACGCCACACCACCCGACTTTCAGCACTGGCGGCCCTAATATAGTAATTTAATTTAATTTAATTTTGTGTACTTAAATTTAAGTGTGCCTTGCTTGACAATAAATAAATAAATAAATAAATAAAATGCTGTCTTCTAACTGATGGAATGCTCTTTGTTGTTCCCTAGCCCATTCTAATTGATCCTATTCAATTAGTTCAGAAAGACGATCTTATTCGATGAGATGTCCTATATCCTATGGTTTTTTTGTTGTTACTTCACCAGTTAAACTAAAATTAAAACACCAAATCAGAAAACGTAGTCATCATCGAAGATTTCCCGGTATCTTTTGACATTTATTTATTGTTACACCGAATTGGATAATTTCCTGTGCTAAGATGCAGAATTTGATTAATCCCGATGATTACAATCCTCCCTTTTTGAAAGTTGAACCACCATAGTTCATTCAAATAAATCCACGGAGTAAAATTTATCGCTTGTTGTTAGTCAAGGTAATGGAGAAAGTACTAGGAGTACAGTGGGACAATGTCGCTACAATCTCATCAGTGAATTCACGGATCAAAGTCACACAATACAGCTTGTTTCGCTCCTGAATGTTGAAAGTTTAATCGAATTTGTTTTCGATATTGCAAATAGTGAGCAAGTACGTTAGGTTTGATACGAGCAAGTATGACATCTACGCTTGCGTAATTCACTACTACATTTGTAAGAAATATGTCATTTAACAGTTCCTGTTATATGCATCTCTAAACATGATCGTCAACTACAGTACTATGTCATGATCATCTAAAATGTTCAGTAATGATCTAAAAAGTTTGTCATACTAAATGGTAATGACGATCGAACTTAAAAATAAACTGGAAGAAATCACCTTTAAGTTTAACTGTGCCTCTAATAAATAAATCCAAATCTTCGAAAACATTTTTCATCTCCTAAACAACTTCTATCATTTCTTTAAAAAAGCAACAGTTTAATGTCGACACGATTATTCGGTTTTTGTTATTGTGACATTTACACACCCACATCTACTGCCATCGATGACTGTCAAGCAACAGGTGAACATCCAAATAGACTACAAGTTTTGACAAGAACAATTTATCGATATTGATCAGTGGGCAGCTTCCCGATAACATTGATACCATAGTAGTTTAGATTTTACTTTCAAAATGTTCGGCAACACTGAAAATACGAAGAATAGATAAATGAGGATAAAGAATAGATAAATGATTGTTACTACATAGAAGACCTTGAAAAAGAATTTTCCATCTTCAAACTCTAGTTCTCATAAGAACACACTGCCAACTCTGTAAAACCATGAGCAATCTGAAAGAATAGTTCATCGATTATTTTTTAAATTTACATCAAACTTTTATACAAATCCACTTTAAAAAAACAAATTCCAATTTCCTATTGAAACAAAAATGCTTCTTCTCAAGTTATTTTTCTGTTATACACGAAAAACCCACAACTTTTGAAACAATAAAAACGCAACAAAATCCAAAAATTACATTTCGAACATCTGCTCATCTTCGATCAACATCAACATCATCATCATCATCATCCGAAAGATTGCGTCGAAGATGACGAACATTTTTTTTACAACTTTGGAATTTATTATAAAGCTTGAAACTGTCTCAAGAAAGGGCCCAGAAAAGTCTTCATCGTATTTTTTTTTCTTCTTTCTTTTTTTTTATAAGAAAAAAAAACACAAAAACCTGCTGCAAAGGGAGATGTTGACATTTTTATTAAATAACGCACGATTGAGCAAAACGCGGAGAAAACCACCTGAAACAACACCAAAAAAAAAACAACCAATCATGATTGGATGCTCTTTACCTGAAAAACTAGTGATTAATAGGTCAAGTTAAGGTTTGATGTTTCTCGGCTGGTTTCGGGCTCTCTTTCTTAACTGGTTTGCATGTTCTTCTCCTAATATTTTTTGGAGAAAGTATCGAAGAATATTAGTGAAAGTGATTAAGTTTTTTTTGATCATCATCGATAAGATCGCGCTGATGATGAATTAATAAAATTTGTTTAATTAATAAATACAAAATTTATATTTACTAAAAGAAGAATCTAGGTTAACATACAAACCGATCCATTGAAACTAAAATTTCTAGCCTTCGCATCGATCCTCTATGTCGTGACTGGTTAAACACAAAATTTTCACACGATTATCAAATCGATCGTCGCGTCGGCGGCAGCTACATCAGCGGCAGTCATCATTTTACATATATATACAAAAATCCTCTTTAGGTAAATGAAAAGATCACCAAACCATTCTTGATCGCAAATTTTCTTGCATTTTCTTGAAAGACTAAAAATAAAAGAGTATAAAAAAACAAAACAATTTTACTCTTGCATTAAATTGTCGTGAAGTTGAGAAGGAAGGTGTACCACACAGCATCCAGAGTGCATATTTGTATATACACCTTAGCCTGAAGGTGGGTTTGGTTGAATTATGTGTACAACAACTGTGTCTGGAGAACATGTTGATGCTGATCTTTCCATCGAGATAATGTAATAAAACTACCAATAAAACTATCCCATATATACACCATAGGCAGAAAATGTAAATTTTATATAGAAGCATCTCTAAAGATTTCAAGAATATCCAAGGTGATTGTAGTTCTTCTTCTCAATAAATCTCTTGAGTTGTACAAGAAAACGTTTATAATTGCGCAACTTTCCCCTCATTCACCAATTAAAAACCATTAATACTAATTTATCACATCGAAACAAAACCATCAAACTTCTATAAACTTCCTTATCACCACTTAATGGTATTCTATTTAATTAAACTTTAATTTCACAGAAAATTACTTTAACATGATATACCAGGAAACACATATATAGAAGAGAGAAAATAAAAAAAACGGAAAACCCTCGTCAAAAGTTTATAAAAAGATCCACGCCCATATTGGATTGTGTATGCCCGTAGAGTTCCGCACAACCCACATCGTAGTATAAACCTATAAGGGATAAACGGGAGCACTACCATCACATCATATCAGCACAAAAATGAAGTTAGCCGTAGCAAAAAAAAAGGCTCTAGAAAAAGAAAAAATTCTAATCAAATTCAATGTCTTATGGCAAAATGTCGAAGCTTTTAGTCTTCTGTGTATTAACTTAAGTTACCACTCACCCGTTACAAGATGTTCTTCTGCATTAGAAATTCATGACTAGGTTCGATATCCATTGAGATTATTAAGAGTGTTTGATGGTGGTGTATCTGAAATTTATAGAAATTTTGATTAATTGTGATTGGATTTGACGGTAGATTAGCTTTTAATAAAGTAATGAGAACACCGTCAGGGAACATGGTAGAGATTAATAATATTTAAGATAGTAGAATAATTCTGAATCTCTCATCACGCCGATTACTTTCAGAACTCCTAAAATATAATCATGTTTTCTTCGAAATTGTTGTAACATCATCAAAAACTTTGCACAGAGTATACACAATCATTGAACAAATCTTAAGCTGGGGATACTGTAAACTTTACTAATCAAATCAACAACAAAAGTTTGCACAAGATTTTAGTTAGAGAGGACTTACTGAAAAAATCAACAAATTTAGACTTTTCACGCAGACTTGACTCAAGAAGTTCATTCCTAAACCAGTCTTTGCAAACTCTTAAATATCCAAAAATTCTTACACTAGATATTTAGCAATCTTTTTCTGCTTGCAGCGTGCTACACTTATCTATTCTATCATGTACTCCTTCAAACTAGGGATACCGAATCGGTCGCAAGTACTCGAGTAAATATTCATGAGTAAAATCGAAAGCAAATTAATTAATGAGTACTTTTTACTTGTTCAAAAGAGAATCGATGAGTACTTTTTTTGACATATATCTACACTCTCATGGATGAATGTGTTTCGGGTATATGGAAAAAAAATTTGGGCGAATTTGCCATTCCTTGTTTTTGGCATTACTGAAATGTATTACTCGAATTTCGGCTGGGTCAGATTACAAATACTTATGCAGCTTACATGGGATATAAATCCTATAAAACCTATATACGTTCGTTTACATCCCAAACGCAAAATGATACAACAAATTGGAGCTCTTTTATCGCACAGAAATTTGTATGCTTTTCCCTCAGCGTGGAATTCACGTTCGTGCTTACAAATTTCTGTGCGAGAAAAGGGCTCGAACTTGCTTTTCCACTTTGAGTTTGAGATGTAAGCGGCCCTAAACTCTCCTAAATTGAGGCATAAAAATAGATATATGTGTAAAAGCTTTATATGGAAAATATTTATGACGGAGATAAACTTGTAGTTTGCTGAAATTCTGATTTGAATGTAAATTGTACTCGGTACTCGATTCTACCTTATAAGTAATCATATGAGGAAAAGTACTCGGTCAAAAGTATCGAATGCTAGCTGTGTTCCAAAATTCGAGCAAAGTTCTCGCAAGCAGTTGGCTTTCTCTCTCTCTACTCGTGCCTTTGTTGAGAAGTAGGAACGAGTAGGCCAACTGCTTGCGAGAACTTTGCTCGAGTTTTGGAACACAGCTACTGATATGAGTAGAATCAAAAGTCAAATACTCATATGAGTAAAGAATCGAGTACCGTTTCCGTATCCCTACTTCAAACTACTTCTTCTTCCATTTACTCCTTCAAACTAAGTTTAAAGTGTGCTGCACTAGCTTAAATGTTGACATAAAAAGGAGGCAACCGATTCAGTGTCCTAAGAAACAAAACAAATGGAGATTGGCCGGACGTATCACCTAAAAGTAATCGCTTATATCTAAAACGTCTGAAATTTTTTAAATACATATGTTCACAGAGACTAACGAGTTATCTATAAAATGTTGGAAAAGGACTATTAAATGTTTCTGTATGATTCCGCCTTCTTCTTATTCTTCGAGTAAGGTATCAGGTCAGAACAGCAAGTCCCTGTTCTGTCTCCTAGCATCAGTTGTAAACATAATACGTGAAGAAGGCATCACCGCCTGTTCGATCACCAAAGTCAGCGCTGGTATTGTATGGAAGCCGATGCTATAATACCATATGTTAGAGTTGGCAGTTTACTTCACTCTTCTCTCTCCTATCTTTTCGACTAAAGCTTGATGTTCAATATTTACTGTGTTTCCATGAGCCAGGGTAGAGTTTTCGTTAAGTAAACAGAAAGCTTTTTCTCTCAAGATCACTCGATGCTGTTTCCATGACGGTTCTGGGTTAAAGTGACAGATACTTAATTTTACATTGCGTCGCCGTTGGTATATGTGCAGTAAACACACACATATGCAAAACCTGGCTTAATCGGACTGGCTTCGTTGAGTTTACTTGGATTTAACGACACTTTACTCAATCCCCGTTTCCATGGGCGCTTAATCTGAGTAAACTCAGGATAAACTCTGCATGGAAACACAGTAATTGTAATGTAGATAAAACTATCGACAGTACAAAGGGGCTTTCATATGAATAAGAAAATAAGGTCCAAAAGTACCACAACCTATTATGTTCTTCTTCGTTCTTCTTCTTTAAAGGCTCTACAACCGCGATCCGATGCTGGCCTCTCGTAACTGCTCTCTCCACCGGTCCCGATTCTTAGCCGATGTCATCCAGTTTAACATCCCTAAGCTCTGAGCATCCTGGACTACGTCATAGTCAACCTACATAGTCGTGTCATCTTATTCGGGATGCCGAATACTCTCATGGCTTTGTAGAGCTCTACTCTGGCTATGCTATCATAGGCGACTTTGAAGTCTATGAAGAGGTATGGAATTGAGTTTGGAAACTCTAGACATTTTTCCATCGCCTGTCTCAAGGTGGAAATCCGATCAGTTGTTGATTTGCCTGGGCTGAAGCCACTCTGGTATTTGCCTATGATGTTTCTAGCGTATGGGGCGATCCTGTTTTGTAGGATAGCGGAGAATATCTTATACGCGGTACTCAATAATGCTATACCGCGATAGTTAGTGCACTATCTCCTTTTTTAAGTACCAGGGACAGAAGATGCCTTTTTTCCAATCTTCGGGCATCGCTCCCTGCTCCCATACTTGCAAAATTAATTCATGAATCGCTGGGTGTTGTGTAGGCCCTCCATATTTAACTAGCTTCTCGGGAATGCCGTCTACATTGTTGCTTTTAAGCGGGGCGATGGCTCTGTTAACTTCTTCTAAGCTTGGTGGTGGCAGAATAGGATTATCATTAGATATCGGTGGAGCATCCAAATCCTCAGTTAGCTCGGTATTTAGCAATTCATGAAAGTGCTCTTTCCTATTGTGTTACAACTGTTTTATCTCAGATTTGTAGGCTAGGGTGCTTCATTAGGTTCAGAAGCTTGTCTACCACTATTTTGTTCTCTGCATTACCTAAAATAAAAGCAATTTTGAGAACAATATCAATGAAACTTATATGTGATTTACCTCATCCGTGTTATCTATGAGTTCTTACAACGAGGCTGCTAATCCATCTATATTAGTTGGAATTACAGAATCCGCCACTATCGGGAAATCAATTAGGTCTACTGCTCGACCAACCTAGCAATAAGCCATGAAAATACATCTCCTTTTAAAATTGTAGCCATTAGAACTCCAAATGTTATCTATTTCACGCCTGTTTTTTGATATTTGTTATATATGAATCTCAAAATAATCTGAAAAGCAAAGCAAAAAAATTCTAGACTGTGCGTCTAAAATTTTTGTCATTCTTCAAGTACTTTTGCCAAGCATAGAGTTAACGAAGACCTGCTGGCATCTGCAACTGATCAAAGCTATGATTTAGACTAAATCTTATGTTTTGTTATGGTGATCTATCTAAGTCTTTTGATGCTCTATTCCGCACATTATTAGTATTTCTATTATAATTTGTTTGGAGAACTCATGTTGATTGAGAGAATTTTCTAAGATTCATATTTTTGTACAACTTTCTTCTATAGCCAAACTTCAGTAAACCCAGCTCATATCAGATAAGCCAATCTCGTTGCGTTTTTAGATAACAACTTCTCATTACTAAAACATATTTCGATTATGCATGCAACAACTAAAAATCGATAAACAAACTTCGATAGAGGTTAAAACATGCAAAATTTGCCTTTTAGAGAAATCGCTACATTTTTTTTCTAATGCACCTTGAATTGGTTTTTCTTTCCGTCTCATCGTGTTATTATAATTGAACAAAAGGTTTTTAGCGATTTTAAACACACACACACACAATAAAATGCAAATTTTTTTGAAAGCGAAATCGAAAGCGCCAAGAATAAATCAGTGTGTGAGTGCCAAATTTCTCCTTAAGCAGCTGTGATCTTGTTAACAAGTTCAATGACAAACAGCACTTCCTTCTTCTTATACATATATGTACAAAACAAATTTTCTTTTAGCATCCGCAAGCATAAAAAATTCCAGTAACGTTTTTGTATTTTTTTTATTTTTTTTGGAGCTACAACAAAAATGCATTTAAAGATGTTCCATCAAAGTGTAACTAGAAAAACTCCAGATCACGATTTCTTTCACTCTTTACAAAATAACCCATTAAAGAAGAATAAAAAAAAAACTGCCGTCTTTAGGAGCGCATGTGATGCGGGCTTAACAGACAAAATCCATTGAAAAGTGAAGAAGAGATCCGTGGATATTGAAGATATTGAAAGAATAAAAAACGAGCCGACAACTGACTCTACTCAGTCTACAGGTGAAGAAGCAGGTGGAAAAATCGGCGTGTCCCCAAAGTGTCTGCGCAGAGCACTAGACTACTGCCGAACTCTTATAGTGTTGTTATAATAGTGGAGAAGCACACGCTAATTCCTCATGTTGTTCGATCGATTGCAGCACATACGAAAGCTGTAATAAATTCATTTCGGTAGACGCTGCCGCCATTAAGCCGGTGACCTACACTACACCATCACCCATCATAGCCCATCGAAGAAAGCTGTTCATCAGGTACACTACTACCTGATGCCGGACACATGCAGGCCTGCATTATACTGGGCGATTAATATTCAGGGCGATCGCATTTTGTCGATCGTGCTTTTTTCAGTACGCTTTATTATCGCTAACACTCTTCTGGATTAAAGTGTGTCGTCGATCTGACGCACAGCAAACAGACGATTGCCCCTAGACCATTGTTTATTGCCGAAATGGCCCGGACCTATCCTATATTACCTGCTTGTCGGACAATTCGTTCTTGCACACGTGACGAGGATGTCAAGTGCCGGAAATATAAGGTAAACATCATCCATTCGTGATGACGACGGATCGAAGACGGAATACTAACTTGTTATAGGGGCACTTGACTTCTGCGGGAGAATTAGAATTGTTGACTGACTGACTCTGGGTGGTGGAGGAGGAGGAGTATGGTGTCATTTAGGGCTTTGGGTCAAGGCTGGGGAAAGCGGAACCAAATTTGGAAGGTAATAGATAAATAAACTTTCAATTTGATTTATGGTCAGGTAGTAGCCGATAAGCATCATTGCGCTTATGAAATGAAAACAATTTTTTTCTTTGAATTTCAATGGAGGATTTAGAACGGCGATTTCCATTTCCAGTGAGAGAGAAAGAGTTCTTAGAAAGTTTTTTGTTTTTTTTTGGGGAATAGTTGAGTCTATTTATGATTGTGCATTGAAGTGGAGAGCTCATTCCCTCATTAATGCGATGAAATCTTTTAAATTTGTATCTAAAAATTTAATAAAGAAAAAGTTTAGGAAAAATATTATTTTTTAGTGAAAATTGCAACGATTATGAAAGAATCAATTGATCGATCGTTCGTTCCTTTTTTTTGATATTTAAAGTTTGATCGATTAAACGTTAATTGTCATGCTGTGAACGACTGCGCTATCAATCTAAAGAAACCGGAACTGGATAATGGCAACTCTTACCGGAACGATCGAAGGAATTTTTTTTATGTGAAAGTCTAAGCTCTGTTGTGTCACCCTTTATACCACCAGTCCATCATGTCGTTTACGTCATGGTGTAATGTCTAGTAGTAAGCTTGGCTCGAAGAATAGACAAAATATACGATATACAAAATATATAATACAAGATAGGTTACGGGGAGTCTTTGGGGATGCATGAGGAGAAGGCGATCAACTTTGCGTTTAAACTCTTGAATTTTGTATGAGTTCGTAATACTTATTGCGGAAGGTTATTCCACAGTCGAGCTGTTCTTGTTACAAACGAATTTCTAGACCGAAGTGCGTGCAAAAATTAGGGCTGTAGATTTTGGAAGTGAGCCGAACGGACTAATCTTGGTTTAGTGAGTCAATTGAAGAGCAAATGGTACCATCACCAATTAGTCTTATAGCGCCCTTTTGCAACTATTGCGACGTATAGTATAAAAACTTAAGAAGCGCCCATGTTCACAAGCGCATTTGTGTCTTTTCTGTCAGCCAAGCGGCAATAAGAGCGATAAAAACCCGTAGGACCAAGTCTGAGTACCTTAGTCTGGAATTATCATCGTGCCCTTGGTTGTGTGGAGTACTCTCAATCAAGTTACCTTTGTTTAGGTCACCAGTCATCGGGGCTTCGAAGCCAATGAAAAAAATTATGTTCTGGCCACAGGGCTCTAACACTGGATTAATTGGTCCGGGACCGGTCACCAAGTCCATGTTATGACAGAGGATCCTATCTGCAGACTTGCCTTGGGGAGAATAGATTTGGCCATACCGTTTTCTGCCACTGTTCCATAAAAGGGGGGAGGAAGATCTTGCGATCGATAAATCAAGTCTGACGGACAAAACGCAAGAGAAACTGCTGGATCTGTTCCGGCGGTCTGGCCTGGACTTGTCTTGGACCAAAAAGTCTGTTTTAGAAAAATTTCGGTGATTTTGGATCCAAAGGATTGAAGAAACGCTTTTCTGGTATTGATCGAATTCGTTTTTTTAGGAACTGCAATGGCACGATCTTTTAGCACAATTTCATCATTCATTTTTCCACTTTTCTCACCGAGAATACATTCCTTCTATTTTCCTATCAGCGTTCTGTCTTGATAGTAGTATTAGAGATAGGAGCCGGTGAAATGAAACCGCGTGTTGGTGTAACCAGGGAAGTATGACCTTTATTAACGATCTTCTAGAGTGAAATGTCGAACACCAAGCTCAAGTCGGAAAACAGCAATAGAAACATTTAGTTATCTAGGTCGAAAAAGTAAGATCTTGGGTGCGACAGTAAGAGGCCCAACCTTCGCTGAAAGGATGTCGTAGACCAGGACGCCCAGAGCTTAGGAATGCCAACCTGGATCACATCGGTTCAGATTCGAGATTGGTGGAGAAATCGGTTCCAGACCCGTTAAAGAAAAATAAGGTGATATGAGAAGTGGTTCGTCAAAGGAGTATGGAATCGAACCGCGAGACCTGAGATGGTAGTCGGTCGTCTAAAGCATTGGGTTGCATTGGTTGATTTGCCTGGGTTGCATCTGTTGATTCATTCTAAGCAAGTATGGCCCCATGATGTTTATAGCGTATGAGGTTAATAGCAAATTTTTTGGAACCAGACTACCAGGAACTACAGGGATGTAGTGAATTATGAGCTGCTACAACTATATGAATATATCATAATCGAGGGTTACCGGCGTCAATTAATTCATTTGTAGTGAAGTCTAACCGCAAAACTATCAAAATGAGAGAATAGACATGATAAGATCACTTTATTCAAGGCAACGCTACACCAATCTTAGAGTTAAGTTAACGAAAAATTTAGAGATAGTGGACACCGAAACTCTACCCCTATTCACCAAAGACCTTTTTGATTATCTCTTGTTCTAGTCGATACAATCGGACCAATTTTACGAGGAAGTCAGACTTCTTCCACCGCGGAATTCATTTGTTGTCGAACATACTTCTTTAGAAGATAAGAGAATGAAGAATATTTTCTTTTCTTGTCACATCATACAAAATACCAACTCTATAAAATCAATAGCATTGATCGATGTATTTCTGATCATAACCTCCCGGAATTGATCGATCATAAAAATCAATAAAACAATCCAAAAATTTCGTTCTCTCTCAAAATCAATTTCTAATTACACTTAATAACTAGGTCTACCTCACATTTTCCGGCTAACACTTCCTAGCTAACACCATTCAATTAATAAAATCGAAAGTTTTCTAAAATGAAAGTATATTTTCAAGAAATTTTCGCGATCACAACCAAAAAAAAACTCCCCCCAACTTTTCAGTCTAGTTCTCATGACCTTAAAAATTAATTGCAAAAAAAAATGAAGATAAACAACCAAAGACGAAAACGTTTTCGATTTTTAAAAAAAAAAAAAACAAAAAACCAAAATATACTCAAAACCCTAGCCAACAATTCCGAGTAGATGGTAGTAGGAAGTAAGCCACAACTCACAAAACTTCCATAATAAATGCTAATTAGCAAAGAGATAGCGACAAGATTGGCAGTAAAATTCACTTTCCTTGACAAAAATATCTCGCAGCTAGAATTGAGCCCCACCGGGCCTCAAACAGTTTCCACATAGCATTTTTCAATCAAATGATCGGAAGTCCAAAGTATAGTCACCAAAAAGATCGATAATTATTACACAGAAGAAGAAAAAAAAGAATGGAGTTTTTCATATGAAAAAAAAACGTTAAGACTTCGATGAATTTCACGATATTACCATATTGATGCATAAAATTACCGAATTAGTGGGTCAAAGATTCATAAATCCGGTGGGCTTTTCTCTTTTCATTTCGGGCCTTCGCGCGGCTGATCTGAGGGCGCATGCGCTGACCAGCATAGCCACGACTTTTGACATCTTATGACGAAATCTGAATGCTGGAATTCAATAATAATTTCTTTGGCGGGACACTATACATAAAAGAGGATGGAAAGGTCAGCACTTAACTGAAGATAAATACTGTTCATAATTTGCCATAGTGCATGAACCTCGCTCAAGTTTAAGGCCGACCATAAGCCACTAAACCTGCAAGAATCGACAGACTGCACCAACCAGCATCTCTCGTGTAGCGAAAACTTTAAAACTCCACCAATATAGAGAAAATGCCCGGAAGTTTTATTTTTATTTATTTTTAATTCGCAGCATTCATAAATAAATTATCAGCAAAATTTCGTTTACGAAAAACAAAAAAAACAAAAAAGAACCACCAATAAAACATGATCCGATACAATGGACATTTGAGAAAATCTGTACAAAAATGATAAGCCACGATTGAGGCTTTTTATGGTGCCGGTTATTGCACACACACACACCAGCGGCATACTTGCTTGCATTATTGCTAAACTGTGAGGCCTGCGATTGCCCTTCTATGCCCCCTGCGTCCGGCCATTGTAGTTCATTTACCTGGAGAGCATGATTGTGTTTACAGTTCGGAAAGCACATAATATTGCAGGTGATTGCGTTTCAGGTGGTTGTGAAAATTGGAAACTCTCCTAAGGTTAAAAACAGCTCTGCTAATATTGTAAGGTCGGTGCAGTAGGTGCCAATTACCTCTCTTACACACTCCTTAATAGAAAGTCATTCTGCAAGTGATAGAGATCTAATAAAAAAAATATAAATATAGAAGCAATAGAGATAGTCATGCTCTGATAAAATAGGAGGTATTTAATAAGCAGGAATATGCGCGATTAACTACCTTATGTGATTATAGGGTAATTTGTAGTAGCTAAAAGTGAAGGTTGTTTACATATATTGAATACATATTTGATATTTTCTTTAAAATATCTTAATTTAACTTTATTTTTAAGAAGCTGAACAACGATAACAAGGTTTGCAATGAATAAAGAAGCTTCGGCGATTTTCTTAGTAAAGAATCTCCTGAATTTTGTATATCCTTCCAAAGCTACGAATATTTCAATACAATTTATTTGTAAAAAAAATTAGAAAATTAAAAAAAAACAAAAAAAATTAAAAAAAAAACAAAAAAAATTAAAAAAAACTTGGCTGGTTCAGGACTCGAACCCGGATCCCCTAATTCTAAAGAAAATGTGACACCAAACAAGATTATTCCCTACAGGCATATGATTCACAGGAAATTCCAATTCCTCCGAGTATAAATTCATATGAAAATCGTGGGAGGAGTTTTTCTTTTTTAAGGATGTACCCAATTACATAGTCTTCTGTCTAAAACATAATTTTTTTCTACTATAAATCCTTAATTGTGGGAATAAATTGATTACACAGGTCAACAAAAACAAATTTTTTTTTTGAGTCTATATTTTAATGATGATTTTCTAAGCCTTTGTACCAAAAAATAACTAAAACCATCGTTGACTGTTGAAAAACTTTGCTTTTGTACCGTTTACAATGATCAATACATTATTTAAGCTTTTGTATGAGCAAATAACTAAGTATCTTTAAATGTATTGTTGAAATGAGCAAATAACCAAGGACGATTTAAGACTCGACAACTACGAGTGCTGTTAGTATGGCTATGTCGTTTCTGGCACAGTAAAGCCATCGGTTTTAGCCTCGGGTGTGAATGTGGGCTTAGCTTGAAGCTTGGGTTTTGGTTTGTTCTTGGCTTTAAGCTTGGACAACAACCTTTGTGGTGAGTTTTGGGTGGACTTAAAAGCTTTCGATGAGCTTTAATACTCTAGAGATATCGGCACTAGCTTTGATATTCTGGACTACAACCGATAATTTCACTGCGTCAGAACCGACATATCTATACAACTGGAAGCAATTTGTTAAAGCTTTCCGTCAAGATTCTGATGCTTTTCAAAATTTAAAGAATTTCTATCCTAGTTTATCGGAAGCCAAAGTAAAAGCTGGTATGAATTTTAGTCGGACCACAAATCAAGAAAATAAAGGCCAGCAATGAATGTTGACAGCTACTCAACACTCACGAAATTCAAAGCATTGGTTCATGTTTTTCTCGAAAACAATAGAGCTGTCGATTGGAATTACAAACAGCTTATTTCAACTACGTTTGTTAACTTTAATAACATGTGTTGCAGAAAGTTCTTAAAGAAAACATTGATTTTTGTTCACAAGAACAAGGTGAACGTTTTCATCAAGACTTTCATTCTGTCATCTACAAAAGCAAACTTTTTCAGGTAAAGCTATTTTTTCTTAAATTAGTAATGTGAGAGAAATACAAATCAGATACGCAGAACTCAGACTCAAAATTTGTGTTGACCGGTGTTATCGAAAAGGTTCTTCTTTTTTTCGATTAAATGAAGAGGATTTTTTCATATTTTAGTTAAAATACATGAAATCAAGTATGTTTAGTCTTGATTGATGATTTTAAACTATCTGGGCGAAGGGCAGCGGAGGTAAATCTACCTCAGCTGACCCCCGTCCAGGCGACTGCCTCCCATGAAGTAACGGCACCACTTACTTATAAGCTAATTATCCATAAAGCTATCAGGGCGGAATACAGTGGAGGAACTCCGTCTAGGCGACAAACTTCCTTCCACGAGTTAGGGAAAATACCAAGAGCTCGTGGAAATTCGCACCATTAACCTAAACTTACTTAAATATAAGTAAATTACTAAAGTAAAATTTAAAGCTATATCTATCTAAGTTTTAAACTAGTCTTTAAAACTAACATACAAAATAAAAAAAGCCTAAAACCTAATTAGAGAAGGGAGATATCCAACTATGGGGGATCTTTCAGCCACCAGTGCAAATAAGTGGCATTAAAGGCGTCTCTCTTATCTCTCTTTGAAATTTGCGTGCTGAACCTCAGAAGATCCTGGGCATCCCTGCCTTCATCAGCAGCATGCACTTGTTTATCGCACGCATTGCGAGACATGAGATAAAGAAGGAGGCAAACCTTATCCATCCTGGACCGATTTCTGGAGTTCAGATAGATAAATGCCTCTAGAGGGATAAAATTAATAGCCATTCACAGCCTACTCTATGATATTCAGGGTTCTCGTAAAATTATCCTCGAATAATAGGATTGCCGTGTACTGTCACACTAGCAATATGACCTCGAATCAACTTGATTAAAAAAGTTGTTAATCCTATTAACAAATGCTTTATCGTAGAGAACATTGTTGGCGTTAAACTCAGTTAGTCCAGATTCTGGTGTTCGATACAAGCTTAGGCACGCCCTTAAGCATTGTCTTTCAAAACTCGGAAGCTTTTCCATGTAAGGAGATATGTTGGACCATAAGGGGCAATCATAGGTGAAAACGGGCCTGGCCAAGGCTTGATAGCAGATCACCTTGACCGGTGGACTTCTTCGGCCTCGTTCTGTACACAATCAGGTCATCCGCTTCCGCTAGTACTAAGCAAAGTGAACTTATTAGGTCACTCGTAAAGATATTAAATAAGAGCGGCGAGTTAACCGCACCCTGTTTCTGATCATTTTTAATGTCTTGATTGTGAAATTTCCCACTTTTGACGACGAACTTCTTTGAAATCATATTATAAATCATATATAGCTGAGATCCGGTCATGCCGTATCTGCGGTTCAAGTTTGTAGAGAAGACCTTAGATCCACACTGTATCAAACGCCTGTAGAATTTACTGGGGGATCAGGATGATCATTCGCTGGACAATCTTCATTGACTTCGATGATTGTTTGATTTTCAGATTCCCAAGTTTCGAATTTCATGTGAGTGGTTCAGCAAGGCACTGCTCTCAAAATCAAAGATTTGTACGAACACAAGTATTCGCTGAATAAATTCCCTTATAGGAGGCCCACACAAAATCCACCTTCTTCAGCTCGTCCTGTATAAAGAATTATCGTCTGTACGACTAGTTTCTTCCAGATCCACGTTGGGAGACCTCACAAGTACCTGGTTAGCCAAAGTCTTAGGGATACGTGGCATGTCCAATTAGTAATGTGTTTTACTCCTAAAGATGTTATTTATCTGTGGGAACATGCTCGCGCTTTGTATAGCACGAATCTTTCAGATTCACAGCCTGTGAGAATTGCTGTGTTTGAAGTTGGAGATTTTTCATTATCGATTTAAGAGTTACAATCTTCGGACTCCGTCTATCCTGAAAATAACGGCAAAAGGATTTCAATCTCCTCAGTACTCTATTTTTGTGTTTTTGTAGTGCGTTGATTGTAGCGTTCTTGTAGCATTCTGTACTGTTATTTTTCTTTGTGGTCGATATAGTCTTACCATCGCCTGAACAATGAGGTTGTCCATATTTTTCAAATATGAGTCGATCTTGTAGTTGGTCAGATTCTTGTCGTTGAAGGTATTAGTGCGTTATTAGTTATTACCCTTTTTATGACTTTCTCGAATTTTGGCCAGTGCATCTTCTGGTAGACAAAATGATGTACTTCGGAATATTCAAGGAGTTTTATGGAATCGTCAAGGACTTGTATTGTTATCTCGAGTCTGTGATGGTCACTGTCGTACTGCAATGTCGTTTGTCTCGTTTGTGTTCAGCCCCGGTAGATTCAATCGAGAGTCTAGCAAGCATAAATCCAAAAAAGTTGGATATAATGGTATAACTGCAGCGAGACGATTAACTTTCCGCTGAATTCTGTTCTACACCAACCGATCATTCAGTTCGTTGCCCCTGATGTTAGCTGTTTGATTTCCCCATGCTGCATGGCGTGCGTTTAAATCTCCGGCCAACAAGTAAAAATTGTGGTCCGACTCCAGTTAACGAGCTTGAAATAGCGACTTCAATTCCGCTTTAAATAGTCGGTATAGTTGTATAAAGAAAGATTCCTGAGCTGAATTCCTCACCTAAAAAAAAATTATTTAAGACTTAATTACATAAGGTAATAAATCAACTTACCTATTTACTTGTATAGTCCTTGCATTTATTACAAAGCCTTACTCACATTAAACAAATACAATTAAAACGCAATTCTCCACAATTTCTAAAATGACAATTACAAAAATTTCCAATTCAAACAGCATCCATCCAACAACCTACATAAAACCCCTGTGTATAGGCAAATTTCGTTCTACACAATAACTGCGTAGAATCTAAAACCCCTTCACGAACGGCAATCGTTAAGTTGAAATATGCGATAGCAATGCATCACATACACTCAGGCGCAAAATGCAATTACAGCGGGAGTCATTTTGTTAATTGTTGATGCAAATCCCCCATTTTATCTCTAAATTTATGTGTGTTTTGGGGTCGTTTTATTTCTCAAATGATTTAAGTGGCTAAAGGTTGAGTAAAAGTGATTAAATATTGTGTGTAGTAAAAAAAAGGGTGTAAATAAAAAATGAGTTTATGAATCGAGGCGCCTAAAAGTATGATTTTTGATCATTAAATTCGTTAACTCTTTTTTTTATTATATTGTTAAAGGAATAGTTGTAGATCAAAATCAGTGCTCCTTAACCAATACTAGACTACTTAAAGCGGCAATCCAGACTTATTTTATAATAAAATAAAAACAGACTAAGATAGCGCACGCACATCACCAAGTACACTTTTAAAATTGACGGTGTCTTCTTCACTTAGCACTTTTTCACCCTTAGCATATGTAATGCAGCTCCCCTTCTAGCTGCCCCAATAGCAATCAAACGGACGGGGTGCATAAAGCTTGTGGAAACACTAGACAAGAACACACGGGAAAGAGGTCTGGCTTTCGTTCGCTATAAACAAGATATGCAGTCAACGGGAGGGCGGTACTTGTACATCACCCTAATGAAATGAAAGAAGACTTCTTCTCTCCGTGTTCAATTGAAACCCTCTTCTATTATGCATTCTTCTTTTCTAGAATGCACCTCTAGACACAGCCTTAATTACAAAAAGGGATGAGAGATGAAGGTTTAGCACAATAGTACCGCACATTAGTTGTGAAGGAAACATAATATTTGCCGGGGGTGGGTTAATGTGGATGTAGTACGTGGGTGGCTTTATTTCTTCGATACATTTTCGTGTCGTCTTCTAAGTCGCCTTAAATGTAATTGTTCTCGGCTTATTTTTGAGAAGAAGAAACACAAAAAAAATATATAATAATAGAAAATGTCCTTCCGCTGGTGAAATGTCCTTCCGTTCATTTTGTAGACCCTTTTTGGGTATATAGAGAACATCAAGCTAAGAGCTCCAGTGACAGTGTAGTAGGGTGGTGTAATGTGACAGAAAATCGATGGTAGACATGCTATATATGGAGTTTTTTTTTTTTCTTGAAGTTCATTAGGAGAAAGAAGCACATTTCTTGGATATCTACAGACTAATCAATGGACACCCCAGGGTGAGTGGGTAACTCGAATTTTTCGGGGATAATGAGCGAATATCGTTCGGTGATTCATTCTCAAGTTCCACGAATTCTTTGGGTTTTTGCGGGTGAAATTCACGACACACAAAAATCTTTTTTTTGGGGGTAACAAAATTGGTTTCAAGAATGGAAGTAGATTGACACGCTTGATAGGTGCTGCTTCTGTTGCGTGAGTCTTATTACTTTCGGTTCGTGTTATACAAGTACTAAAAACTAAAAATAGATTTCTAAATATATACAAAAACCACATATCACACCAGCAATAAAAAAAACTATCAATTAACGTAAATTAATAACAGCTCCAAATACAGCAATACAAATTGTTGACCCCATAGAAAAGTTCTTAATCGAGCACTGTTAATAAATTTAACGAACTTAAACCACCAGCAATAAAGTGCATAGCCCATTGTGACTCTCTCATTCGTTTTAACTCAATTTGAACTCATCTCAATTTGTCGTCGTAAATTTATCAATCGGTTTTGATGCATTTTCATTTCAATTTCAATTTTTTTATTTTTGTTTTATTAATCGTAGAGACAAAATCTTGAAAGATGGTCGATCTAGTGGTAGCTCCTCTTATAGAAGTCGAATTAATTTAGAAGGACGTTGATGCACTTGAACCCAGGCAACTTCTACAATAATATTGTGGAGCGGAGTTATGGTGATGTTGGGAAGGATATTTTTAGATTTATTCAGGCATATCGAGTTGCACTCGGCACCCATTAAATTAATGAATGTATAAATCTTTGATTTTTAGTACTCGACGGTTATGAATTGTAAGAAATGTTTGCGGAAGTGAAGATATATGGATGTGATGTAGAGGTTTGTTGGGTAATTAAAGCCAATTAGTAGAATATGAGCAATTAAATAACGTAAAATATGACGGTTTTGAGAAGGGATGGGTCTAGGAGATGTCGGAATAGTGATTAATAGCTTTGGGGTAGGGTTTTTAGCGTAAAAATGATATTATGATATTATGGAATGAATTAGGGTAGTTTTATATGTCCCAGCAAATCTATTAAAAGGTAGGACTATCCTCGATTTCAAGAAATCCCATCTGATTGAGATTCTCAGGTAAGCCCACAACAACTCCAATGGGAACATATTTTGAGGCTTCGGTAGTCTAATGGTTAAAGCACCCGACTACCATACCAGAGGTCAGGGGTTCGAGTCCACCCAGCGCTATGATCCTTCATCATTCCACTTTTTCACCCGCTCTGTCTCGATATAATTGAATGGCATCGAGTGGATTAAAACCGAATATTGGGGCGATGCAGAACTGAGCTAGATAGGTTCGATAAAAAGAATAGTGTGACTCTCGCCTGGGTTCCGGGGCTTAGGAACATAGATGGGAACGAGAAAGCCAAATATACCCAGCCAAGCAAGGAGTCTCTCTCCGCGACTCGGAAACCGAGATTGTGTGCTGTTGCTAACCACCCAAAAGTAGCGAGCACTCGAGATCTATACTATCTCTAGGACGACTTGACCCACCCACAAAGAAAGAACAATTAGCCTCCTTCGAGATATTGCCAGTATTACCACACACTGCGAAGCTGGATATCTTGCAAAATTCCTGTTCCCGTCGTAACTGTGGGAAAATGAACGAAATAGGAACACTTCTTCACTTCCTGTGTAAATGCTCGACTCTAACCAAAGCCAGGCAGCGCGCACTAGGCATTTTCGCTCGGCTCACTCTCACAGTTTACAGCCCTTATTTTTCCGCACCTCCTACAACTTAAAAGCTTTTGTTTTAAAATTTTAAAAACTTTTAAAAGCTTTTATGTTATACCCCGGCTTCACCGGCCGAATTGCGTAAGTTCGAGCAAAATTGGTGAACTGAACTTTAAAATAACCTCTAGAGGTTATGGGACTAGAGCTGAAATTGAACGTAAAAGTTCGCTCAAAAGAGAGTTATCAACTAGAATAGTGGAATGCTTTTCCAATGAGCTTTTAGATTTCTGACTTCTGGTAAAAAAGCAACAATTTCAAGCACGAACTGAACATAAACTGGACTTTAGCCGGTGAAGCCACTTTTCTGAATTGAACTGAACGTTATTGAACTGAAGTCGGTGAAGCCGAGGCATTAGAAGCCTAAAAGCTTTTATATTAGAAACTTAAAAGTTTTTAGGTCAGGAGCTTAAAAGCTTTTATGTTAGAAACTTAAAGCTTTTATGCCAGAAGCTTAAAAGCTTTTATGTCAGAAGCTAAAAAGCTTTTATGTTAAAAGCTCAAAAGCTTTTGTGTTTGGAGCTTAAAAGCTTTTCTGTTAAAAGCTTTTCTGTTTCGGTCTAACAACCACCTAACTTTAGATGCACGATTTTGTGGCATGAAAACGGTTCACCAAAGCGCTAATTGCGCCCCGGTCGCACTGGAGGCAACTCTACCTCACCTAATCTAACCTATCCGATTTGATGCCGAATCTAAGACAAATTTGAAGATTAAACTTTAACATTTTAAGAAATAAACGCTTGCTTGGCGATTTAAAATGTTTTTTTTTTATTTCCGTTGTACGTTCCCGGTCTATATCACCATTAGGACATAAAGAAATGAGTTAGGCATTAAATCTAGATCGCCCACTAAAAGGAAAAAAGAGTACGTACAATTCACTTTATGGAGATACGACAATGCTTCATTCTGGAGAGGGTGTACTTTGCTTGATAGTCTATCTTGATTTAGACTGATTTCTACTCATGAACAGAATCGATCCAAATACATGTAGGTAGACGCATATAGCGAAGAGATATATTCTGCCAATGACCTCATGAACTACAATGTCGGACAGTAGGCTCTCCTCTATTCGATTGATGTTGTCATCGTGGTGAAATAGAAACTGGTAAAACTTGAACTTGATTTGGTCTGAAGTTAGTTCGCTAGCGCAGCGTTTAGTGGCAATCCCGCCAAAGCAATTGCTGTACTTTTTCTCCCTGCGCTGTCTCGCAACACGGCTAGGGAGATGCTAGAACGCAGTGGGAATGATGTCCGAGTACTAGCCGACTTGATTGCCGAAACACTGCGCCCTAACGTACCACTAATAGAGGATGGAAAGGACGGAGGAGCCAACGTGTGGACTTTGCTCGACCAAATCGAGTCTGCATTTCACGTTCTGTATCACTGTCTTGCCAAAGCGAGAAGTAGGGTTTCGTTGTTTGATACGACTTTGCACAAACAGACAAATCTAAGCCACATTATTTTCTAGACATGTTCGCTGCGTAGGAATCGAACTCATGATCTCTTATGCTTCCAAGGACGTTATATATTTAGGATTGAACTAATTTTGCATGTTCAATCGATTCTGCTGAGTGCAATAGCCCATTCCGCGTACTTTTCAACTGAGTGCAAGTAGCGTCATCTGAACTATTAAAGCGTCACTTTTTTTATTGTAAAGCAAAACCATGTATGTTTATCAAAAAACAACAAGGAAGGGAATTCAGTTTTCTTGGTGACACCCATAAGAAGTCACACCTCAATAGAATGTCTCCGTTGAAACGTTTTAAATTAAAATATTCAAATTTTAATAATCCTAAATATTTATAACAATAAAACACCTTATAAAAAGCACACACACACACAGATGTATGCTGAACGTAAAAAAACTCATTTGCCACGTGCCCTCTGGCACGTGAATGACTATAATTATAGGCGTCTAGCACACCCTGCACGCACATCTGACGCGATCGTCATGCGATACACAATTTTAGTACCTTTTGTATATAGGATAACGGGTGGCATATGAAGATCAAAGTTAGTTCTGCCTGTGACCATCTGTCATTGATCCCGCCTCGATACGATCTAGCGTGTACCGTAGAGTAAAGTTCACATGATTCTTTCTTCCTCATTCTTAGTTTTCCACGAACTCAGTTCTCGCGAGCATTTTCACAGTGATCTTTTCGGTCTGTTTATTGATCTTGTATTTCTTTTTTTGTTTTTTTTTTGTTATTCTTCGTATGTCTCATATATATTGTGCTCCCTTTACGTTCCGGTCTCTGGATGACTTCCCCGGCTTGAATTCTAGACGCCTTCTACCGCAAGAGTGATACATGCACAGCACATATATCTATATAGGAACGTATGTGTATTTACTATGTTGACTCTAGTGGAAATGCACGATCTCTGATCAACCTCAACAGATGTATCCAGCCTTGACTGGTTCGATCGTTTCATGTGTCTTATTCAGCGGCTCTTTACCGATCAGAAATGGTGATTGACATCGACTGGCCGATCGTGGGCTCTAATTGGTTTCATGATTTTGTGGATTATAAATTGATTGAAGATTCTGAGAAATACATACATACATACATATATGTCTCGGTTTATTAATTTTTTTTGGGATGAAATTAATTTTGAAGTTTAAAGCTATAAAACTGTTTGTTTGTATTACACAGGAACTATTTGATGAGTTTTTTGACTTCCGTTTAAAATTTCATTCATGCTCTTTGATGACTCTCCCTTTTCTTCAATGTTATATTTCCTAAAAACCATTTAATTGACGATTTCAATTCCTCCTTTTCTCGTAGTCATTTTGCTTGAGGCGAAGATGCTGTGTGTTATTTTTCCTGTTTGTTTTACTTGGCAGCTGCAGATTTGAGTTATGTTAAACAGGACGCCCCTGTGCTAAGTTAAATTCGCTACAAATTTAAACTTTGGTCTGTATCGTTCTTAAAGAGGCGTTAATTTATGGTTGCAAAAGTTAAAATGTCTATAAATTAATTGTGATGTTCTGTGGATGGAAAAGGATACTAATTAAAATTATGTCTTCAGGCTGAAGAATTTGTGTATCGAAGAAGATTAGGAATGGAAGGGATGTGAGTTTGTGATGTTGGGTGGTCTGTATTTTTAGATTAAGTTAGTAGCGATCACTTTAGTTGTAGTTGATCTAAAATAGAAGTCTTAAAGTTTTGATTTTCAAAGTAGATGAAATCTTGAAAAATAATGAAACATACGAAATATAAATACTAATGAATTGATGTCATATAAACATGATTCTTTGGATAAAAAATATGTCTGCTAGAAGTGTGTAGTGTGAAAGCCTTTGAATAGAAGAAAATAAAAGCAAAAATGCCCAACAACATCACCAGATTACAAAATTTCCACTGTTTAGATATAAAACACAGAATTTATATGGCTTGACTTCGGTACTTTACTATGTACAAAGTTGCTCAGTTGATAAATGGGCGGAATGATGTGGGTCTCGACAGCCCTCGAATCCAAAATTTCTAGGCTGATCTCAAGGACATCTTACTTTTAGAAATAACAAGATCTTCAATGATTTGAGTGTAGCCTTTTTATGACTACCACCCGCAGGCATTGAGTATCCTCTGTGGGGCTCCTCAATTCCATTGCGGCTCTTTTTGCCTTGGCCCTTTCCAGCTTAATTGGTCCACAAAAGTCGCTTCAGTATGGTAGGAAGCGCAAGGTCCATCCTGACAGAGCAGAGCAGGATAGGGCATTATACAACTGGGTGAGCCCGGTGCCCAGAGGATATCGTTAAATGACAGTGCAAAAACTACCTACTGCCCTCGACATAGTTACGGTATGACATACTTTTTCAAAAGCCTTATCTAGAGAAACCAGACAAGAGTCCCAAAAGCGGTGGATGCTTTGGTTGGAGTGCTCTGTTAGATACATAAAAGTTGATCTTTTTTGTAAGCTCTCGACTATTGTCTCCATGAGTTTGAAGAGAATAGAAGCGGTTGGCGGCGTGCGAAGAAAGTTCTTGGAGTCACCCTTTTTTGATATGGGCTGAACATGAGCCAATTTCCAAGAGTCTGGATAAACTTCAAAAATATGGAAGAGAAAACAGTTGGCGCAGAGGTTAAGCCAAAGGTGAGACACATTTTTTAAGGACGGGCGGTGGGGAATATTATCAGGACCTGTAGATTTATTGGAGACTTAGTTTTTCTTTTCTTAACCGAGTTTAGGTTGTCTTATACTTTCAAGGTTTAGGGGTAGAAATGTCCCTGGCTTAGCTGCGTGAACAGATGGGGGTAGGACATCAAACTACCCTGTATGGCCATTCAACAGACTAAGTACGGCGGATCAAGTTAGAACATCTATATAAAATTCGATGTATGTGTATATGTATGTATGTTCCCTAATAATTCCTAAACCATTCAACCGATCGCCACAAAAATTTAACCACATATTACTTACATCAAGGGGGTGGTTTTAGCATCGGTGCCTACTTTCAAAAATCACTCCTAGGAGGCGCTGTCTTAGAGAGCTTTAAAAAGCATAATAATATACGTTCTACGAGGGTGAAAATGTATACATAGAGGTTTCTGGGTACGAGAAAGCGATTGGTGATGTCCATTACTTTCGCAAAGATGGCGGTTCCAATATGGCGGCCGAATTTTGCAATTGTGTTCCCCGACCCCCGGCATGGGTATCAAATGAAAGGGTATGACAAATAGAATATTATTAGCTGTGTGGCGTCAATCCAAATTCAAAATGGCCGCTTACACAAAATGGCGGATTACTTTTTTCTATGCAAACCATCCGATATGGGTATCAAATGAAAAGGTATGACAAGTAAAATACTATTAGGTGTGCGGCGCCATTCCAAATGCAAAATGGCGGCCAACACAAAATTACAGTTTACTTTTTTCTTTACAACGCCCGGGGCCCGCCCTCGGTATGGGTGTCAAATGAAAGTGTATGACGAGTATAGTACAGTAAGCTGCGTGACGTCATTTTAAATCTAATATGGCGGTCACCACAAAATGGCAGTAGACATATAATAGTCTAAAATGTAGAAAATAAAATATAGTTTAAAAAAACTAAAATATACACTTTTAAATTAAAATGAACTAAAAAATCGATCGAAGTTCTGCACAGGGCGTCTACTCCCCCGGCATAGCAAAATCAAATCTGATCGATAAATGCCAAGTCAGGCGATGGTTTTTATTGTCTCGATCAAAATATCAGATCCCTAATAGTTTCACATTTTGTTATTTGGAATCAAAAATACCAAAAAATTGCCTTTTTCAAACTCTCCTACTGTATATTAAAATTCATATCACCTGATTACTCCTTTTGGCTTATGGGTGCAGCATAGGCGCACCGGGTCCCAGCTAGTACTCGATAAAACCCGCAATCCCAAGCAAGGCCGGCCATATTAGAATTTCCAAAAAGTGCTCCAGAGCAGTATAAATAAATGAAAGCTTTTTCTTTCACTTGGCGAATTTTTCTCCTGAATTTTTACTTCTGATTCTCGAAGACGAAAGTCCATTCTTTCACTTTTTGGCGACACGGTCAGAAATTTTATGAAAATCTCAAGTTAGTTTCTGTACCAGTGAAGTGAACTGAAGTGGAATTTTCCCGCCTTTTCTTCTATGACAAAGTACAGGGACAGAAATTGAGTAAATTTGTGTAATTTCTTGCGTCCGCGGGATTTACATGAATTCAGCGGCAGACGTACAGAATATTTCGAGAAAATAAAATGGAAAAATAAATCGAGGTAATAAAAGTGAATTCCCTTAATATGTGAAAATGAAGTCACGGAAACTTTTTCAATTTGTTTTTTAAGATTTAAAGGTTTTTTTTTTAAATCGCAATTTCTGAAATTGCGCCCCCGACCAAATGCGCCCGGTGCAATTGCCCCACTCGCATCTATGAAGGCGCGCCGTCCCTGATCCCAAGGTGTAAACAATCGTGCTGAAGGGATGAAGTACGAAGATATTTTTTTGATTAGCTTAAAAAAATTTGCAATTATACCATGATTTTTAATTTTTTAATTTAGTTTTTAAACCAGAAGTGATATAGTAAATGAACTCTCTTTAAACCAAAATATAAAATAAACCGCGAAAACATAGTGATCCCTATCTATTTAGTAAGCATCACAGCAGCTCGCCAAAAAAAGAAGTTTCTTCAATATTCATTCATTTTTAATCCCTATTCTTCTTCTACGTCATAACTACCAAAATACCCCAAAAAAAGATTTGTCATCCCCGAAATTCTATAGAAATTTGCAAATTTTTTATTTGTTTTGTCATCCGCCAAACATAATTTTTTTATATTTTTAACGATACGATCAATGCAGACACTTCTTCTGTGTGTAATCTCTTCTCTGTTCCCGTATCATTTGTCATTTCCCAAATAAATAATTCCACATACACCCTCGTCACACTGGAGATGTTTCCTCTTTGAGAGAGAATGGAGTCTCGAAAAAATGCCATCTCCGGAATTGACCCGCTGTGGCTACACAAGGGTAAATAAATAAAACGAAAAATCTTCAGCCAATCATGAAACTTTATTATTCTGCCACGTTCTAGTGTGTCACAAAGAAACTTTAAGAAAGAATGACTTTAGGAGATTCGCTTAAGATGCTTAGCGATTGAATGTGTTTCTTCGTTGTTGTTTTTTTTTTTTTGAAGTGTCGGTTTATGTACAATCCAAATAAGCGCTGATGATTGTTTTCTGCACATTGTAGAGAAAAAAACGTGACTAGTTCTTACCTAGACGTCTAGAGAGTAACCGGCAGAGGTAGTATGTCAGTTCTGAAACAAAAAAATGACGGATCCCGTGAATTTCCTTTAAATTGTAACAAGAGAAGAAAGATTACATTTTGTGTGCCTTTATAATATGCACGAATATCAAAGTCAGCTTTGTTGGATTAATTTGACAGTTCCTTCCCCAAAGCCCATCAAAGCAGCGCTACACCAGAAACCACTTACATACTCCAAATGATCCAAGACCTCTGTTCCTCCTTAGTTCCTTTCGTTTTCGTCGTTCTTCCTTCACTTAAAGATTAACTTCCATATCCATAATGACTATGGGGAGATTCGTTTACACACAATCGCCTCCAGCTATTTTTAGCCAACATTTTTTTGAAGTCTACACATACTCCATCTCCGTCTCTCTCTCCTCCTCGTCTGGCCAAAGCTTGAGCCCGTCGCCCGACCAACTACCATCCATCGGTTATCGGAGCGGGTGATGTCATTTTGGTTCAAAAACCTTTAAGACAATTTTCGAGACTTCTTCAAGGGTCTTCTGGTGGTGGCTACGCTCCGCCGAACGCATATCGGTGGACTTGTTTCCTTATTAAAATATATCAGGATAAATCTTTCACTTTTATATCTAGAATTCATTCTGATGGACAGTTATTGTGTAAACACGATACTAAACGATAACAAAAAACAGTTCTAATAAATTCTAGCACTTTATGTCTAATTGGGAGAAAATGGTCTAGAAAATCTAGTGTGATTTTTTCCGGTTAAATTTATTTTTAAATTGTGTGTGTGTTTTTTTTTTCTCCCACTAAATTAATAGGGCTAGGATGTGGTGCCGCGAGAGATTCCAAAATAGATTATGATAAAACATCTGGAGTGAAAATGGTTCATTTGAATTTGGATGATGACTTCCTATGCAGTTTTTATCTCTTATGATTGTCATTATTAAAGCATATTCTTTCCATGTGAGAACGATCTGATTTTGTTGTCTCGTGCCAAAAAATAATGGACACAGGACAGCAGCTGGTTGCATTTAAAGTGCTTGTTAAATTCGTATGCAGAAGACAGAAGCATTTTTATTGCCAGTCAGTTTTTTGGTTGGTGAAACGTGTTTTTCTGGAAGAGCATGACGTGTGTAGTAAAACTTTTAAAAATAGATTTTACTTCTTCAAATATCGCAAGAAATCTGGTTGTTATAAGAGTATACGACTTTAAATTTAATTATAGTAACTACAGTGAAAATTTTAATCCATCACCCAAAACATGGATTTTTAAATTCGATTGGGAGGATAAGAGTCCGGAGATACAAGAGGCATTGCAGCAGTACAGAATCGTGTGGCCGAGACTGTGTCGACCTCTATTCATCATCGCGCTCAGGACTTGAATTTGTATCCGAGAAAAAATAAGACTAAAGGCACGGTACTCATGAGTACTTTTCCAAATGCAACCCGCTACAGGCACGAACCAAAACGCACGGAATAGTCCAAACGAAGCACGGTACGCTCACACCTTTTTAAATAAAGGGAGCAAAATTGGGGCTTTAAAAAATTGTATAGGACAAAGAAAACGACCAATAATCTTGGTGACCATAAAGGGTCGGCATACTCAGTAGACCGGTTCTCGTACGATTGCGGAGGTCAAGCAGCATTGGACGTGATTAGTACTTAGTTGGGGGACCGCTTTGTAAAATCTCACTCACGTTTGGAATGGTCGATTCCGAATACATTCATATCTGCAGCAGAGGGGTGTATACCTCTGGCAAATCCATTTTTAGATTTGCATGCCTGCACGTTCCCGTTGCATATCAGCGTGGCAGGCGCATTTGTTTGCTATTCGTGCTAGTTTCGGGCGCGTATATTCTTTTCTTAAAATTAACCAACTAAATTATTTTACTCAGGTTCAATTGTCTCAGGAATCGAAGCCCACGGATTATTTCAGCAAACTTCAGTGGATGTCAACCCAGAAAATCATCTTCAGCGATGAGGCACACTTTCATCTCGATGGATTCGTCAACAAGCAGATATTTCGCACCTGAACTGATGAGAACCCAAGAGTTATTATTGAGAAGGCTGTGCATCCACTGAAAGTCACTGTTTAGTGCGGGTTTTGGAGCGCCGACGTTATCGGGCCGCACTTCTTCGAAAACGAAGCCGACTAAGCTGTTATCCTGAATGGCACATTTTTGTGGTACACAGATTCTTTGTGGCTATGAATGTGGACAACATGTGGTTCCAACAGAATGATGCCACTTGCCACACAGCCAAAAAAAGGCTTTCTTGAGCAAAAGTTCGATGGAGGCATTTTCTCTCGATATGGTGATCTCAATTGGCCATTGGCCGCCCAGATCATATGATTTGACATCGCATGAAATTGAGCCGCAATTATACCACAGCGTAATGCAAAATTTGGACACGAGGAAAAATTTCTGTCGATAGAGCCGTGGTAAATAGTTGAGTGGTTTTACAAATTAAAGGTAAAAATCTCGAACTATCTTTTAAAACTGTTTAATTTATTCACAGTTTACATGGTGAAATCCCTAATGGGACACCCTTTATTAGGACTATTATAAACATAAAACAGAAGAAAATGACAAAGCTCCCAGAAAATAGTTTAACCCAAAGGTAAATTAAATCGGAAAATGTACTATTGCACCCCTCCTGGAAGACCATATTGTTCCTATATAAAAAATTAATATGGGTACAGAAATTTTTCACTCAGGTGTATCCAGACACCTGATATTGATCTCTCAGTCATCATCACCTAAAATTTTAGTTTCACTTAGTGCGGATAGAGGGACATTGGCGGAGATGGCATACAACCAAAAAAATCACATGAAGTCCACGAATGTACTTGTATTGAAAATGTTAAAATCTCCACCTGCAAGCAACGACAATTGGTGCTAACCATCTGAGCTGTAGTTAGCCCCTTTTCTCTGAGCCCTCCATAACGAATCAGTTAAGTAAGGTATTTTTCTGCAGTCTGAACATGTTTCATCATCACATAATTAAGAATCAATGAATAGTTATATGTATCTTGATAAACATCTAAAATTACACAACACCATACTTCGAGTGCATTAAAATTCATCCTCTTCACTCATCAAATTCACGGGAAATTAACTTGTTACACGCTTTTACCTACCTAGAACGTCTTCGGCTCATAATGCAACAATCCTTTTAATCTTTCCCAAAACAAATTCATCAAAGCCTCCAATTACAAATTCACACGCTCTTTTCGCGTTCTAAAATTATGTTTTGTACAAAATCAACATGCAAGCCACAGTTCAGGTCTCAGCTCATAAATCACCAAACATGTTGCGAGGATGAGGAGAGTGTTGAAAGAAAACCGAAGGAAAATTACGACGATATGAGACAAAATATAAATGACGAAAACAAAAAAAAACATTATTTTCAGCGAAAAACAAACAAACAAGCAAACAAAAACAATGTAATAGCGACGACACAGCCACGTCAACTGCACGAGAAAGGCAAATAGATAACGAGACAAGAGTATTGTTTTACATGTAATTATCTCCTCTTCCCTGCGAGTGTGCGAAATGTCCTTAAGAGGTCAGGGTAAGGACGAACCTGATATATTGTGGTTGACTGAGAATTTTCCTTCATTTGTTTGGTTTCACGGTAGTGTCGTTTTGATGATTTGCTTTGTGTTACTTTCACTTTCACCAAAGTAATTTATTTGTCTAGAAAGTTCTAGTCTAGAGTAATTGAAAATTCTTGTTCGAAAAATTTAGATAAAAATTACAATTCGAGAATTTATCAGTTGTGTGCCTCTAAATGTCCTAAGAAATATTTCTGTCAATGGGAGATAACAAAAAATGCGTGCAAAAGGTTTGGTAAATTTAAAAATTATGAACGGGCCTACAAACTATCAACACCATATGAAAAATTTCCCATGACTAAAAAGATGATTCAAAATGATAATATTCAGAAGTATCGGGCCCCATCCACTAGAGGAGCTAGAATTTATCACCAGAAAAGTACAGTCAACTTTATATGGGCACATAACAGTGGCACCAGAATGTCTTCATTGCTGTGCCGATTTATTTATTTGCACATGAAAAAAAATAATCAATACTCTACGAAAGTTTATCTGGACGGTATCCAATTCAGGCAGTATGATATCATTTCACTGCTGGCTCAGGCCTATTTCCATAACTATGTTATCAGTCATCCTTTTTCGCATTTACAAAGTGTGAACAAGAGCGTGTTTTAAAGGATTTCTAATAGTCAACCTACTTTTGTAGCTTTTCGTTATCACACGACTTACCATAAAGATTGAAAATTATTAACATAAGAACTAACGCGGTGTGAATAAAGAGAACAATGCCACCCCTAAGAATAACAATATTAAAGCATTAATACACTAAGCCTTATTCAACAGAATCTATTTTTAGACTCAATGTGTGATTACACTAATATCTGGTCGCAAAAATTTACTTCAACAGAACAGAAACAAGCGTCATCAAGTTACTGATTCACCAGCTGAACAAACTCGCATCCCGAAAAAATTAAAACTAACATGAAAAAAAGGACACAGTGTTAATTGTTTTAAACAGTTTAGTTTCCACTTTCCTACTGATACCATATTTCAGGTCAAATCACTCTGACATCACAAATGGGAACACCAATTAGACCATTTTTTTAAGCATTCGTTGGACTTATGTTCTTGTCTATCTTCTAATTCTCGCACTTAGAGAGAGACCCACGTCTCACCTGATGCTGAGTCAGGTCCATATCAGGTGTCTGGATACACGTTAAGCACAACATTCCCGCCAATTTGGCAATCAGTTTCCTTTTTTGGCAGTTAGTCATAAAATTATTGCATGACGACAAATTTCAACACCACATAGTACCCACCGGCATCTCTATGAGCCAATTCAATCATCTTCGATGTTAGAAGGAGTTCGGAAATACTGACTGCGAATTGGAATGAGAAATGGAGGACTATAGGCAGAGTGAATGAGCCGAGCGGGCTAATCTGGTGTTGCGGGTATAAGATTGTCGTCGTGGAGGGGGACTATTTCTATGGAATAGTCGCTAGGAGAGTAGCGATAAAAAATTTCCAGAGCTGCTACTTTGCTATTGCCGCAATGAGATTCCGCTCTGGGCCTTATATAAAAAAAATATGTCGGCGTTCATAGCTTAGGGATTCAGGCATCCAATTGCGGCTCGAACTCTTCGTCTGTCTACTTCCTTCTTACTGGTATTAGCTCTTTATAGCAATTCCCTGTGCTCTCTTCTACCATCGGTTGTTAAGCCAGCTCTGCACGATGCGGTGAACGTTTGATTCGAATGTTGGCTTCCAACGTTGGAGTGATACCCATCACAGCCCGAACGTGCCCAAACCCGAACGTTGGACGCTTGACATTGGACGCTCGTAGCTCGAGTATCTGCCACACGATACGTCTTAGGGTCTGATTATGTTGGAGCTGCGATAAACGAGTAGAGAGCTGCGACAAAAGCTGTGACAAAAGCTGTGAGTACTGCTCTGCAGATGGGGTGTTCACATTGGAGCTGAGAATAAAGAAGTTTTAACCAGTATCTGATAAAAGCTTAAACAGAACGTTGAAAATATGAATGATTCGAACATTATTTTTCCATTGTTTTACAAGGATTTCTTGATGCAAATTATAAGTTTCTTAACATTGAGGTGGGCAGATACGGACGGAAAACAGAGTAACGGGGAACATTTAGATCTTCAAGTCTATTTTTTAAATTGATGAACGGCCGACTCAGAATTCCTGATGACCGTGGTCTGCCGAATTGTAATATTACATCACCGAACGTTATGTTAGGTGACGAAGCTTATCCACTTCTACCGAATTTGTTAACACCTTACAAAAGAAACAATTTAGAACCTGACAAAGAATACTCTAATTCTAGATTATCTACGAAGAAGGGTAAATTCCGCTTTTGGTATTATGTATTCTAAATCTAAATGAAGAATCTTGGGCACAGCAATTCAAACAACAGTAGATGCAGCTGATCAAAGTGTGAAGTGCATTTGCTTATTGAATAATATTATAATAGACAGAGAAGGTATGGAGCATAATCTAAACGAAGTAACAACCTTACTACCCAGAGCCATACCTAATCATGTTTCTAGTGGGAGACCAAATGATTCAGCGAAAAATATTCGAAACCTATTTATAATATAATCTTTACAAATAAAATGGAAATTGTAAAAAAATAGTTTAATTCATCAAAATAATAAAAATATAAAATATTCAACATCTTGATACTAACGATACTAGCGGAGAAAATTGACCAAAGCTTTATCGCCTCTCTTGTCGTTGGTCGCGACCAAAGCGTGAGTCACCGCGTTGCTCCAATATAAACAGTTCTATTGAAAACCTTTTTTGGATTATCTCCGCTCCGCTAGTATCACCGCTCTACTCGTTTATCGCAGCTCCAACATAATCAGACCCTTAGCATCTAGCGCCCAACGTTGGAGGGTGTTCATAGCATCGATCATCGAAGTCCGCGTTCTGTCAAGGTATTATTCAAGGAAGCCGCGTGTTGCCTTTGATATTCGTTTACTCTTCCGTCTACTACAGGGTCTTTTAAAAAAGGGGTCAGTTTAAATTGTTCACGCAATAACGCTATTGTTTCACGTGCTATGTGACAGATGATGTCATCCTGCTGAAAATAGACATCATCCACATGTGTAAAGCCGGCTCTACACGATGCTATGAGCACCCTCTAACGTTGGACATCAATTTCAAGCCAAAAAGTCAGTCTACAGCGTTCGGTAATGCAGTCGAGCCAAGCAATTGAATCAATGCATTGAGCCGCCTATCATCACCTTTGCTTATCGCCGAACAGATCTTTTTCTCTCACATGATACGCCAATACGGACTCTCACTTCTGAGATCTAGACTTTCATATAAAGAAATTTTATCTATACAAAAATTCTTATGTTATAAAAAATCATTCTACGAAAATTAATCATTTTTGATGTTAACATTAAAAAAATAAATCAAAGCATCAAATCTGATGGTCGATTTTCTCCTAAAACTCTGGTAGCGAGCAAGTTCAACGTCCAATCTTCTTTTTCCTCTTAATTAGAACATTTTTGGGGCTCTTAAGAAAATTACTAATATTTTGTTCATGCGTCCTAAAACATTCTTCATGACAAATTAAATAAAATGTATCTAAGTGCAAAACATGTACATAGATACACATTTCTTCTGTTCCCAGGGCAAATCTTAATTATAAATCAGCAATTTCAAGAAAAACTAATAAAAATTTAATTAATTAATAAAGCTTAATTCACAAAACCCCAGTAATGGAAATCTTCGAGCTATGTTGTTGCTGATTCTATTTTTAACTAGAACAACCCTTTTCATACCCAATAAATCTTACTAAAAGATGCCAGATGGATTTCATCTCAGAATTTTGATGTAGGTACATACACACATCAACCAAGAAATTTCGACAGTAGCTGAAGGATCCCTAAGGAAAATAGAATTATTTATAAAAAAAAAATGTATACGTATTTTATTTGTAACCTGGCAGCACTTGAAATAAGAAAAAAACTGTTTTATTTCGCTCCAAAAATGACCTTTTTCCCCCTCGTTACAAGGTGAGGATTACAAAAAACCCACAATCCGCCAACGTTTTTCAACAAGCAGAGGTCATTGACGATCATGAAATTTTCCTTGAAGGATTTCGCAAGTGTCAAGGTAGTGCCAAAAAGCATAAAGGATTCACCCCGAGTGCAATCAAAAAAATCTCTCCATCTCTTTCGTTTGCCCTCCTATTGATGTAACACCATTATAATCAGGGTGGATGACCAGAGAAAAGATTACGGGGTGTTTGTATCCCTTTTTTCGTAATATAAATCAACAACCCCACCACCACCACCACACAGCAAGGACATGCCGCAAAGCGCGCCCTACACAATCGCAACGGTATTTTATAATATGCGCTCATGCTACTTCTACTTTCATCCGAAAGTCAAATTGAGAAACGTTTTTCCCACTAACTAACGGTACTCCCCTGTACAGTCATATATAAATACTGAACTGCACACACCTAGGGGAAAAATCGATTTTTTTCTTCCTTTTCATGCAGCCTCAGCCCTGTCTGCAAGAAGTACCGGTGCATCTGACAGATGTCATAAAGCGCTAAAACATTTTTTTTCCCTCAATCGAAATTCGCTGGAAGTGTGCAGAGCACCGAAAAAAAGGCGTCTTCTACTTACCGGCGAGTTATCCAACACCGTTGCAGCAGCAGACAAGATTCTCTTTTTATCCAATTTGAAATTCCTTTCTCGTCGCTGATTTCGCCTTGATGCACCACTCAAGATCTCTCACTTCACTTCCGCGTTTTCCAATGCTGCACTCAACTTTTTTTTCGCTCGATTCTTTCTCCTCGAACTTTTCTGCACTTAGGAAATTTCGTTTTCAGCACAAACGCACCGCAATTAATTTTATTCACCAGGAAACCCACGAAATTCTGCACTATTTTAACACTTTTTTCACACCTCCACGGAGGCCACAGAATCCACAGAAATCTTTAAGAAAAATGCAAACGCCTCCAGAGCTCGGCGCACGAGAAACTGTTCTTGTTCCGTTCTGAGAGCAGAACTCGACGGATGGCCAGACCACAGAGAACTGAGAGCGCCGAGTCCAATTCGAACAAAAAATTCTTTCATTTTTGTTGTTTTTCCCCGGCGAGTGTGTTCTCCGCTTTTGCTGAATTTTTCGTTCAAGTGCGGTGCCGTTGCTAGTGACAACAGTGAAGTGGTTCGTGTTTTGGATGGAAGTTGGAGAGAATCTGGAATAAAAAATATATATTAAAATGGAACCGTGATTTTTCGTTAAAAACTTGTTTTTGTGTATTGCATATGTTTCGGTGTAATTTTCGTTTGTAACGGGGTAACACCAAATTCGTCCTTTTACTAATTATTTTAGCCCTGTTCCATCCATCCAATGACGCTACAGCCCAAATCTAGCCTTGTCCTAGCCTGGAACATTTCTCAGAGTTTGACGGTCCCTTGCAGTATGTCTCCAGTTCGGAATGTTGAGGATTTTGCGTCTGCATCAGCCCTCACTGAGTCTAATCATTTCCTTCTGGATCTGTTTTGGAATGCGGTTGTCCTCCATCCTAATTACAGTCGGCCACGTCTTAAATCTTTTTCTTTTCTTGCAAAGGAGTGATGAGAATATTTCATCAATCTAGAGCAGTAGAGGGATGTGTGCTCGAGTGCTCGACCGCCTGTTATGAGAAGAGACACCGCTAGGGTCCTCACCCAGACGGTAGTGTCAGATTCCTACTAAACTCACCAACTCTTTTCCATGACGTTTGAGTCCAGACCGGCACGATCCGTAAAGGCATTATTCGGACGTGGCACCATCAACGTGACTTTTAGGCCATTCCTACAGGAGGGACCGTGGCTCTGGGAGCACGAGCTTTTTTTGAGCAAGGGAGGCGTGCGGGGACACTTCGCGCGCTTCCGTTGCCCGAAAAAAGCTCGTGCTCCAGAACCATGGTCCCTCGTGTAGGCATGACCTTAGGATCCCTCGAAGGGGTGCTGACCAGAGGGGGAACAGCAGACCATACGAATTTAGCATCTCTTTTTTCATTGCGAGACCTTCACGAAACGTCCTTTCATCACCGATTGCGTTCCGGTCGTAGATCCTTAGACGAGGCTGGCGCCTGTACCTATCAACTTACCTCCAAAGAAATGGTTCAGGCAAAACCATTAACAATTTACTGCTGGAGGAACTGACGGCTGAGATCATAAAGCAGAAACCGGTCTTCATTGTAGTGGAAGTCGAAGATCTTGTACATTGTCTTGTAAAGTTCTTCCAGACTCTTGGCCCACCACAAATTCCAGTTACACCCTCTACCATAAAGTTGGCCCTCCTATCATGCTGTTACGTAATCTAAGCCCTCCGACACTGTGCAATGGCACCAGATTTTGGGTGAAAACTCTGAAATATCGAAGACAAGATTAACACAGCCATAAATCAAGAAGAAACAGTCGTCATCGCACAAATTCTTTTGATACCTTTACCACAAGCACTTTGAATTCAAGAATCTGCAATTTCCTGTGGAAGCTACGATTTCTAAGCTATGATCATACAAAAGGCATAGGGACAGAGCTTGTAAGATGCTTGTAGGAGTCTGAGAAGTGACTGGCCAGTCATCCTCCAGCCAAAGAATGTTGTATAAAGGAAGATTCTAAAATATAATATCTTTAAAACCATGGAAGGACAGAAGTTACCAATAATGTGCTTCTACGCAGACAAAGTATATTTTTAATAATAAATTTGTTTGTTTACAAAAACCGCCAAATCAACAAAAGGAATGAATGTCTTATCACAAACATAAATTGCGTTTTGGGCTGAGGATGTTATTGGCTATTGCAACAAATTGTCATCCCAAAAGCAAGCACGTGTCTTCTGTCGAATCTTAGTCATATTACTATTTGATTCACAAATAAGTTTGCTGCTGATACAGCAGAAGTCTTCAACGAAATGCAACAATCACAGTCTGGGAGAAAACAAGTTTGATCCTTAGCTTATACGATCATGGTCTTGAGACATTTGACCCAAAAGATAAGATATTTTCGTTACTACAGCAAGCTTTAATCATAATTGTTTTCGAGGAATTCTACAATTACATTAATCAGACAAAAGCTTTTAGTCTGTTACAAATACTAATCCTCCCATAAGCTTGCAGATATTGATCCTACCTTATATGAAGACACGTGTTAGGACGCTTCCTTTTTTTAAATAACACATGAAAATAAACACAAGGCGAATTTTTTTAGGCATTAAATAACATGAGGCCACAAATTCCCCGATAAGAAAGGTTTCAACACATAAAAATAATAAGTATAAAGAAATATAAATAAGTAAACTCAAAGACGCGAGCGAGCTCTTGTTTGTGAGTCATGTCCATGGCTCGAAGAGACTTGATTTTAATCCTATTGTGTTGTCGTTATGAGCACATGCATAGAGTAAAAGACTGATTCTTTGTGACCAAGTTAGAGTGACGACGATAAAGCCCTGGTGTCCATTGCAGTCAATTAAAGTACTTCCACCAGCAGCAGATTCAGTTGAAACGGAGCTTCAAGACCAGTTACAGCAGCTTAGCCCGATAAGTGTCGGTTGCGCCCCACCAAACAAATAAATATATAATCAGAATCAGTTTGTGTTGGACCGTTGTTGTGCTTGAATCGCTTTCTTAAAACTTAATATCATAATTTAATACAGTTTTTATTTTTAAAGTTTACTTTTACTTTTTTTTTAATTTAATCATGAAGCAATTTTTATTAATTTCAATTTTATCAATAATTTTGTGTGAAATTAGCTGCCTTCAATTCACCGATTGTGGTATGGAAATTTTGGTTTTGTTTTCAATTTAAAATTGATTTTGTTTTCAGTAATCTCTTATCTTCTATCTAAAAAATTTAATTTTGAAATAAATAAATAAAATATAATCGTGAAGCCAGAAAAAAAGCAAAAGTGGAATAAAATTCGCTGAATTAACACACAGCTCAACTGAAAGCGGAAGCTCGCTTAATTGCATTAAAACTCGCACGGGAGAATAACACAAGAATTGCGTAGTAACTTGTGATGTTGTTTTCTATTTTTATTATTTATTCCGGAATTGTAATTAAAATAAAACCAACATTCAACAATACTCTTTAGAAAAATCATCATCAATTCTTCAATTGTGGGTGGAGTAATTCTAACTTGTAACGTTCGAGTAGCTTTGAAAATAACATAACTTAACTATGGTGACCGCATTTAATTAATTTCGAGTACAAAATAGAAGTGTACTGTATATAAAATAGCATATATAGAACACGAAATATTTTCTGACTTTAACAAAGGAAATCGTAATTTATATTGTGAACGAAAATATTGAGGCGTTGCGTTACAGAAAGGTGGTCTTTCTAAATTATACCTTGAGTAACACTTAATTGAGGTTGAAATAGTGTAAATTCCGACTATGTTTAATGTTATTATACCAATCAACAGCTGTTGGCCATAGTGAAAGACCATTAAAGTTTATCTTAAGTACTACTTCGATGGTTAAATTAAACATATTTTTGCTGATAACCCATTTCTTCTGCAAATTTCTTAATAAATTTTTCTTTAATTTCCAATTATTTAGTTGAATTTAAAGTTCTTATTCTTAAATGGCGCTACAATCCTTGTAGGACTTGGGCATCTTGAACTCCAGTCGTCTTTAACCAGTCGTCTCTACGTCTTGCTTGTCTTGATTTCTTCAGTTTGTTATACGAATTTTTCTTATATCTCCTAGCACATCATCCATCCACGTATGTCGTGGTTGTCTTCCTCTTCTTTTTCCTGGTCTGGTCTACCATTGAAACTCCTAACTAGCATCCTTTCTTCCGAACCTCGTACAATGTATCCCCGTAGTCTAGTCAATTATAAACTATATTTATTTCGTCATACATTTCTTCAACCTCTTCGTTTGCATCGACGCGTTTGCATCCAATTATGACTATTTTATCTGCGAAGGCTAGTATCTGAATGTTTCTTGTGAGATGCTATTTGCTCCAATGTTCTTCTTTTCCCATTATTGTGAAAAAGAAAATCTTTATGAGAATTCAACAATTGTCTAAATGGGATTTGAATCCAGGCATTGGCGCTATGACTTGGGCTCTCGACTACCTAAGTTGCGCTATCACTGAGAGTACTCTTTGAGATTCGCTTATCAAAAGTGGAAAATGGATACTTACGACAGACGAGATAGATGTTGTGAAGAAAATAAAGCTCGGTGGACTCCGGTGGGCAGGACATCTAGCTCGTATGAGTGAAGATGAGCCTGCTCGGAAATTTCTCTGCGGTAAGGCCTATGGGGTGCTACAACAAAAGAGACCCAACCTCCGCTGGAAGGATAGCATAGACCAGGACGCTTAGAGCTTAGGGATGCCAAACTGGATGACGTCGGATAATTGAGAACTTCCATTTTGGTTATTCAATCAAAAAAACGCGTTAAGGCCGAGAACAACGTGGAGGAGAACCCAATTAGCAGAGTTCGCAACAATTGGGAGATTATGGACGGAGCTTATAGCTGTTGCGCAAAACAGAGTCCGCTGGAGGACAACTGTTTTCGCCCTATATCCCATGAGGGATTACAGGGGAATAACTAAATAACTAACTAATCAAAAAGACTCAATGGACTGGGCATACTTCAAGAGCAGAGACCAGCAGTAACACTGGTTTCTACCTTAAGTTTTTATAATAATTAAAAATGCATACAACTCTCCATCCATTTTCTAGCTACTGTGTGTCCACTTTAAAACAAGTCAATTCGAAAAATATCTGTCTTCTTGGTCCCCAAAAAATATTCCCCATATAGAAACTATCTTCATCCCTTTCAAAGCAGATCCACCTTCAACACTACACTGTTTATATCATTTGTACTTTCATCAACAATAAAGTAATAATAACAACGTATCGTATCGAAAATTGTCCTTGACTATGAGTCTGTCATGTATATTATCAGTTCAATTCCCTCGAATAAACTAAGCCGAGCACAAGTTCCATCTCAGATAAAGAACATGAGCAACAAGAATCTTTGTGACCCTGTCGATAAAACCCGAAAAATAGAATGCAATATTGTCTGAAACACGATATCAGTATTTTTGATGACCTTATATTTAGAATTGCACGCTTCCTGTTGACTTTAAAGAAGCCCGGAATATTTACATTGTAATAGAATTTTTTTATACTGAAAAATCGTTGCGTAATGTTCATACTGAAAATTAGTTTAAGTTAAAGGCGTGCCTGTAAACTTCGACTTCTGCGGTATGGTTTCCTCAACTTCAAAGAGTTGATCCATTTTTTTCCTGGATATAGTTAATTCTGTTGGATGATGACGATAATGATCAACACTTTTTATTGTACATGAAAATTATGAATCTATGATAATCCTTTAAAAAATCCTTTTTTTTAAATCTCTCAATCAAAAATTCTAATACTAATCAAAATTTCTATTAATTTCTAGGCTCTAAAGTGGGAAAATTCACAAAAATTATTGTATCAGATTGTGACACTACAAAAAATGAATGCATTCTACGAAGGAACTCGACAGTATCAATAACAATTGATTTTACTTTAGGTAAGTACCATACTTCGCCCTCTTCTCAAATACAGGTTGGTCGAAAAGTAATTTCCTTCGCATACACCATCAGACAGTAATAGAAGATGCCGTCTCAGGAGTTCTGTAGAGATCGAAATAAGTAATAATTGATGCGATAACAGATCTACCGAATATCGTGGGTGTCATATCATAACCCATCCAAGCTTTTGCAGATTCTAACGAGTCAGCAAACCTGTATGATGTCTGATGTTATCATTAAGAGAAACACAACGCCACAACGCCTTTTCTGTTAATTAATTTTGGCCTCTTTTGTTTGATTGAATCACTCAATTTGTCCAATTGTGGTGGAAGTGCAATTCTGAATTAATTGAAAGAAACTCAAGAAAAAAAACTATAAAAACACCCAACAAAGAACATCATTTTCGTCACTGATGGATATCGGCGTTGACTCGACTCATTTATTTTGCTTCATCATTTCCTCAGTTCAACATCTTGTCGACATCCTATTATACACCGTTAGTTGTGACTAGTTTTAATATCATTTTTAAGCAGAAAATTATAGATGTCAATACGGAATACAATATCGACCATTATTGAAGCGAAGTCCAGTCATTTCAGACGACCATTGACTGTCGGGTTCAGTTTACCCAACAACTGGGACCTGACCATTCAGACCTAGAATTATTTTCCATCTAACAAAATACACTAAATAAATAATCTAAAAACTAACAAACATTTCAGGTGAAGATGTTACAGCTGTTAATACCGTAGTACATGGCAAAATAATGGGAGTTGAAATGCCATTCCATTTACAAAATCCAAATGCATGCGTAGAAAGTGGCTTGAACTGTCCATTGACTAAGGCAACAAGCTATGAATATCAAGCCACATTACCAGTGCTTAAGGCCTACCCAAAGGTATATTTACACACTGTTTTCAATACTGTTGTCGTCTTGTTCCTAATATTATTACTATCTTAATTATTTAGGTCAATGTTGAAGTGAAATGGGAACTAAAGGACGAAAATGGCGATGACATTATATGTGCTCTCATTCCAGCTAAGATTGAATAATTAAATTAATAAAATAAATGCATTTTTAAATCCAATTGTTAAAATGAAAAGAAATAAAAAAGTGATTGGTTTAGAATAAATTAAAGAAATGTTTTAATCTTCACAACAGTTTCTTCGGTAACACTTAAAGGGAAATTTTCAGTTTCAAGAGGAAAAAACGGTTTGATTTTTAGAATTGGTTGCTTCAGTAGTTGGTTATTAAGATTGTTAGTTATAATAATAGAGTTAACCCTTTAACACAGAAGGCGCACTTCTCATGTGGGCTGAGAAACATTTACCACTGCTCTGTGGCTCAGCTAAGGCATTCAAACATAAAAAAATAACAAATATAAAAAATACAACAACAAAGAAGAAGTGGGGTACACAAGGAGTTACGCTACATTAAAGAGATTCTTTTTAAGGACAACTTCACTTGTAGGCATACTAAAAACACTCATATTTTTGTTTACATTTATAAGCATGCGATTTACAGGTTCGTACATGCCGTAATTGGTGTTCGAGGAGTTAGTATGCAAGACAGGTCTGGTCTTCTCAAGTTGTAATTACTCACTCTAAAAGACGTACGGCTTTGTAAGAAACCTGAGTCCACATTGCCATTCAGTTGCCTATGAACGAATATAACGTCAGCAACCTCGCGACGCTTATGGAGAGAGCTTAAGTTGAGTAATTTAAGCCTGTTCTCATAAGGCGGAAGTATAAGTGGATCATACTGCGAGTATAAATCTGACAAACTTCCTTTGAACCGATTCGACTCTACCAAGTTGGGAGGAGTAGTGAGGAAACCATACCTGGGAGGCGTATTCGAGTAAAGGCCTAACTAAAGGCATGTGACAAACAGAAGTGACAAACTATGCTCCGGTCAAATATAATTGAAAGAGTTGAATCATTAAATAAGTACAACTCAATTCTCCCCTAAATGCCATATTTTAATATACTAACACTTTAGCAGAAAGTTGACATTTTTATCTATAGCCTCATTACTGGAAAAGGCAACAATAGAATCAATTGATTTAGGCATATTCTAGATTTCTTCTTTCTCTCTACCACATTTCTTTATGCAAACACAATTATTATTCTTATTTTTACTTACATTCAAAATTAGAATGTAAATAAATCCTTTCTTCCTTTACATATTCTTAAACTATTATATGATTTATTACAAAAAAATATATAAAATTAAATACCATAAATATTACTAAGATTCGAAGTTGTCTCCGATTTAACTTTCTTCGGCAATGTAGCAGCCCTAAGATATGGATTATCTATATTTGGATTATTTAATATAGCAATATTTGTTGCAGAATTGCTTTTAATTGGAGAAATTTCACGTTCTCCCTTAATATCTTTCTCTTGCTTCTCTATTTTCATTTCATCACCATCGTCCTCATTTCCACTTTCGTTTTCATTGTCTTTAAATTCAAGAAAGAAAAAAAAACAATAATTTTTTGGTTTTTAAAAGATAAAAATAATGCTTTACCTTTAGTTGTTACATCCTCAGTTCTATTGGCTACTTGATAATGATATTCCAGTTCATCAAAGTCAAATACTTGATCTGTAGGATTAAGAGCAGCTAGATATGGAGGAAAAGCTGGCTTGCATGCTATAACTATAATAGAAATTATATTTATATGACACAGAAGGAAAATTTTCTCTTAAATAAAAGCTTACGTGGAAACATATTGTCATCAGTATCAAATAGACTATGTGTTTCGCTAGTTTTTGATAAAAATTTAGTCAAAGCCTTTTCTATATCACGTTTCTGGTTTGCTGCCTTTTCTCTAATTGCTTCATATTCTGTTACTGGTTGTTTATGTGTCTATATAATAAAAAGAAAACATAAAAGGTTTATTCTTTAACCAAGAATTTAAGATTAATGAAATCTTACTGGTGTTCTAATATAAGCATGCGGATCTGGTAGAACTGGCAGATACTGAGGAATATGTGGTGGATGTGCACTCTTAGTACCGGCTTGTAGTAAATTAAGCTGCTTCTGTTGTGATGATTGCTGTGGCATTGGTATTATATGTCTAGATTCACGCTTAGCAAAAGACTCGACACCTTTCAATGATACTCCCATGTTAACTAATGCTACTACAACATCACCAATTACTGGTATTGTTCTTCCAGATAGCTCACAGAAATTTTTTGATGAATTACCAACTTCAACAACAACTGAAATAATAATTCTGTATATTAATTGAATAATTTAAAATATTAAAATACTTACGACTTTGTATCATTTCTGTAAGCGTTTCTAAACATGCTTTTTCTACAGATTCAAAGCCTTTCTCTAGTAAAATACTTGACACAGCCATATTTAGAACTTTGCGGCGAGGATTTCCATAAACTGGTGTCTCTTGTTTTTCCATTTTAATTAATAATATTTAAAAACGAATTCTTAAAGCTGGCGGATATACACTTCGCAAGGAAGCAGTATTTTGACACAAGTGACATCAAAATCTTCTTCTTTCTTTATAGGTACTGAAGACGGCTATTTAAAAAAAAGAATGCATTTTTTTAAACACTTTTATGGTAGTATTAAATTATTTTGTTCCATTAAAATTAAAAACTTACAAATAGTTATTTAAAATGAATATTCCCATAAAATATTATAATAGAAATTAATGCACTCAACAGTGCTATCTTATAAACGTAGTTCTGTGTGGGCTGCATTTTACCTATCAAAAGTGGATCTTATTCTAGACGCAACAATCAAACATCTATCACCAAAACGCTTCGCGACGCAACATCAATATTTGAGAATTTTCCGTATACATTGGTCGAGTTTGTGTCGTGGGTGAAAGAAAATAAAAATTAATGGAGTTTGTGTGCTAAATTTTCAGGAAGGATAAATAAAATATAAAAAAATGCTTCCTGACGGACCGAAAACATTAGAAAATTATATGGTACGTGAAATATATTTTGTGATTAAAAATAAAAACTTGATTTTAGTGTAAAGGTTTGCTCGATTTTTTGAGGTTAGATGATAGGAATAGATTGCGCCAAAACATTCGGGTTTATAATTGTGTAATTAAATGCGCTTAGTAATTATATTGTTTTTAATAATATTTTAATTAGTAATAAGTTGTGATTAAATAATTGTAAATGGTAATATTTTTATGTAGGTCATGTGAAAAATTAAAGTAGAAATTTTTTCAGATTGACATAAGGAAGCTTGTTATAAAAATGGCCGCCAAAATAGAGTTTGTTTACGTCTAGGGAATTTTCTTGAATGGATAACACTGATTTAAGCGTGATTATTTATAATTTATTGATACTTTATTAGACAATGTAATATAAATACTTTAAAAGCATAGCAGATATAATTTGGATATTAATCAAAGTGTGGTTCACGTGAATCTGATAATAGAAAATTTCTCTTAATGTGTAGAGCACCTTAACTCAAAGTTATATTGCGCCAATTAATTTTTGTTTTTATCGATTCTTAGGTTGTATTAATTCGAATAACGTTGATATCTAATTACTTATTTTGATAAATTCACTTTTGTAGTCACTGCCAACAGACACGATGCATATACGATTACCAGTTAAAATAACATCAGACGAAACGCATCCCAGTTTAATATTGCCAGGAATCTACTTAACAAATACCCTGTCTCATTGGACAAAAGAAAGACTGCGTTCCCATGGATTCACTCACATAATCAACATTGACGAGCATATCCGAGAATGTAATAAAATAACACCGATAGACAATAGCTATCCAAATAATATAAATAGTAGTAGCACATCGCTAGACTTTAAAGATGATTTTGAGTTACTTGATTTAAATTTCGGTGAAGAATCATACCTAACAACAGTATTGCCAAATTGTTATAAGGCTGTGAAATTTATAGATAAAGCTCTTAAGAATGGTGGGGCAATACTCATTGTAGATGGTAATAATAATCAAAAGTGCTTAACAATAGCGACTGCATATTTAATGTATAAAAATAATATTAATTTTAAGTAAGTATCCTTAATAATCAAAAATGTATCGTTTTATTTACAACAAATTATATTTTTCTAGTGACGCATTTCAGCGGATCAAGGGTGTTTTCAAGAAGGCAGAACTTGAAAGATTTTTTATAAGCCAACTATACGAGTATGAGCCTATTTTACAAGTGCAAAAATCATTAGCAAGAGGACATAGCTGCTCTAGAGAGCTTAGATCAGCATTTTTAAAACGTAAAAAAATGCACGATGATAGCCCAGTTCAGAGCGATTACAGCTATAATCATCTTAATTATATAAATAACTCTCATGACAATGGTGATGTCGTCATGGAATAACATTTTTCGCACATCCATCAATCCAAGTTTTTACCTCAACCCCCCTTGTAAGATTTTAGTTTTATATATAATTTTTACGTTATTATAAAACAAACAAATAAAAGCGGTGATTTATGTACCTTTTTGAAAATTAGTTTTTTAAGTATATAATATTTTTATTCGTTACTCAATGTTTTTTAAAAAAAATTGAATCTTATTTCCGCGCACTGTAAAAAAAAATTTCTTTTCTTAAATTTTCCTTCTGAAAAAAAATTTTTTTTTATCTCATACCAATTCGTAGACGTCATTTTCTATGTAATGCTAACGCTATTGACAACTTTTGCTTGTTTGTTAGTACATTATCATTTAATTTCTTAATAAACACTATTTTTGTATTATAATAAAAATTAACTGATTACCAGTACTTAGAATTTCTTTTGTTATTTAACACTGAGATTGGGCATTGGAATGCGCGCAGATCATATTTACAAGATTTAACAATAATCTGGTCCACTGCAATCGACTTGAAGAGCTCCTGCACAGGTTCAATTACGATATCTGCCGCGGATTCCCGGATGTTACCGTTTGTGTTTAAAGCCACTAACCCAGCGGGAAAAACTCGAACTGATTCGATCAGAATGAGTTCGGAATACATTACAAAGTAATTAGTTTGCACTTAACGAGATATAAACAAAACCATTTTTTCCCTTTCTTTGAAGTTCCTGTGCAATTCATTCCACTCTATGCAATCGTCGTGTAAATGTAATTCATTCGTTTCATACAAAGGAATACAAATGACCTGGAATTAGTTGTATTTGAACTAGTTCTAAAGTAATTCTAAATTAGTTTTTTTTACCGCTGGGAAACATTGCTTTTAACGCGATAAGTAACGCAGCAATCGATTGAAAACTCAGCTGAAATCCAGCTGGTTAACCCCTCTGAGCCTACCGCAGATCTCAATGGCATGTATGTCAGCCTGGAAAACAGGGTCATCTACCCATTGCAATCGAGACCTTGGCGTTAAGACCTGCAACACCAGCCCTTGTACCAAGTCCCATCTTTAACACACCGGTAGAACCAGTATAGGTTTTTTGGACCCCATGAAGAATGAGTTCCTCTCGGTGCGATTCAGAATAATCAGCCAACCATATGGTTAGATACACGGCAATTCTAAAGGAGTGCCTGGAAAATTCCATCTCCTCCCGAGGATTTGTAAGGTCGAAAGGAGGCCACTGCTACCTTAACCTTATTCCGGTAGATGTTCTCAGAGATATTCCAGGCAATTCTTTTGGAGCATCTCAACTACATTTTGTAGGTTGTAATGACGAACCGATATTCTTCCCATTGCCCAGTATGTTTTGTTCTATGACGATGAGAGATAAACTGAATGTTTCTGTTTTTTCTTGCTTCTTTTATTTAACAAAAAAATATTTAGCCCCGGATATAACGTATATGTAACCACCCCCTTTCCACCTTGAAAGAATCCGTATTTCACCACACCAACTACTTCAAATTTTGCTAATACACCACACTTTCACCCTGTTGGCAATCTGTCACAATGACATTTCTCATATAAGAAAATTTCGCGTAGCTGTCATATTTTCCTTATCAAATCAGTTCAATTTTGGTTTGATTGTGAAAGTGGAAAAATTTGTTTGTTCTGTAAATAATAAAGCAGCTGTGCTGCAATAAAACAAATTAAATAATATCAATGGAAATATTTTGACAAAACTTTACAACTAATATATATTTTAAATTTTGTTAATTGTTATTGCTTTTTCCAAAAGTACCGTATCAATATAATAGTATATATAGAAGCGAAAAAAATAAGGTTAAAGAAACTCTTATCGGCATCGTCAATAAGAAGACAGCGCGTAACCTTCTAAAGGACGTGAAAACTGAAATAAGCTTTCTTTTGATGCCTTTGCTACACGTATTTCGATTAATAAATTTTAATTGAATATTATTTTATATTTTTTAATTATTAAAAACAATTTATTATGATAAGAGAAATGTCAGCGCTTAAAAGTTTACCAACAGTTTTTGCGAAAACAATACGGTAATTTATTTTAAAACTTTAACTTAAGCTTCACTGTAGTTTTTAAAATCTTTATATATGTAAAGTCAAAGGTTATTTGTAATTAGAAAAACATGTGTGTGGCGCTATTGCCCAATTAAATTCTAAGCAATATTATATTTATTATTTAGAATATCACAATCTCATCAATATGAGTGACCTAAATTTTTTCAGTTCAAAATTGCAACTATTTAATTAATAAAACAAATGTCTACTTGTTAGTGCGTATATCTAGACTATGTAATCCTTCTGTGAAACAACAGAGAACATACAGGAATAGCGTTACTCCCACGTTATCAAAATATAAGTCTAATAAACAAGTGCTCCGTCACAGACACACAACTATGACAGATAATGAGGAGCTATTTATAACTATGTATATTGCCAATGCCCTTTGGACTCGTAAATCCACTAGGATAGTAATATAAAGTATTGTTTAATAACCTCTTTTATCGGCAATAGTTTTAAGAATAGATATCGATAACGATATGCTCATTGCGTTGTCTTTAACGGCGGTACTTTTCATGCCAAATATAGCATATGTATTTAGTATAAATTTGTATTTTTCTATTGATTGGTCGACTTAAGAATAGTAAAGTAGCAAATATGTTTGTCTAATATATGATTTTCGGCCTTGGTAAGGAATTTCTTAAAGTTTGGCGGTACTTGGCAGCAGGTCTTAGACTTAGGCCCAAAAATTCCGCAGCCATTTCACTTTGCCTATTGTTCTACACCCCTATACTCATATTGGTAGGCCAGACTGCTTGAACACGTTCAGAATTGACTGTTCGAGCAGGGTCTCGTTAAACGAGAACCTGCTCCTCGCTATCGAGGGCCACTTACAGAGAACATGAAGGACAGACTCATCCTCCCCAAAGCAAAGGCTGCAGATGGGGTGCTTCGCCCTTCCTATCTTCTGTACATGGTAATTCAGAGCGCAGGGTCCGGTAACCGAGCCAAGAAGGTGCCCTGACATTAAGCCAACAAGGGTTCTGACATCCTTTTACTGCGCCCCAACAATTCCTTAGCCCTGATAAGAGACAGCACAGGAAGGAACCCCTTAGAATTGGTCAATCCATCAATGAATACTATGTAATTGGTCCATAAAAGTCCCATTAGTAGGTAGAAAAGGGAAGGTCCATCCTGGTAAACTTCTGTAATCCCACCCCTGCTTTTCCACTTTCATATAAGTTTCTAACATATGTACTTTATTCCATTTTTTTTGCAGAGGAATTTCCGTCTCATCGCAATTGAAGCGTGATTCCGAATCATGGTTAAGTAAACTACTGGTTCGCAAAATCGAACCAACCAAGGAGCCTCACAGTCGTATGCTAAGTGACAAGGAAATAATATATGAATTGCATACGCATAATGTAAGGCCGGATTCAATTAAGAAATATCTAAACAATTAGTAAGGCAAATTTATTTAAATTTAATAAAATAAAATTGAATAAATTGATGAGCTTTTAGTCAACAAACAGTCCAATTAATTAATTCTAAAAAAGATAACTTATCTTGTAACTTAACTGGTTCATGGACTGTTCAAGTTGGTGATATGGATCAATGTGTTCACTTATGGAAATATACTGGAGGTTTTGAAAAAATAGATCAAGCTAAGGAGGAATTATGGCATGATGAGGTATGTATAGTTATTTAATTAATAGGTTTCAAACTAAAAATTGATGATTCAAAAAACAAAACATTGTATTTAGGACTATCTAAGACTTATGAGTGAACGAGGAGGCTTTCTTCGTTCGAGACATTTACAATATCTTTTGGCATTTAGCTATTGGCCGCAAATACAACTACGTGAAGGGAAACATATATACGAAATGCGGTATTTAGTAACAATAGTATTATAGTTTTATAGCATGAAACTAAAATATATTCAATTACCTAGATCATATCGCTTAAAACCAGGAACAATGATTGAATGGGGAAATAATTGGGCTAGAGCAATTAACTTTAGACAAAACAACAACGAAGCATTCGCAGGATTTTTCTCGCAAATTGGTCGATTATACAATGTTCATCATATTTGGTGTGAGTTTCCATTTGTTTTTCTTTGTAACACAGATCACTTGAAATTGAGGTGAAATGAATATTTTTAAATAGGTTACAAGTCTCTACAAGAGCGAAAAGAAACACGAGAAGCTGCATGGCGTTCACCTGGATGGGATGAATGCGTTGCTTATACGGTTCCTCTTATAAGAGAAATGCATTGCAGAATTTTAGTTCCAACAGATTTTTCACCAACTCAATAAATGGAAATTTCTTTTTTTTAAATTATTATTGATTATTTAAAAAAAACAGAAACAAAACATAAAAATGAAAAACATTTCATGTTCTTTTTTTTTACAATAATGCAATAAGAACAAAAGTTGTGTATTTCGCTTATTGTGCTGCTTCGATTTTTAGTCTAAGCACAACTAATAATTATTCTATATATTTTGTTCTTTTTTTTTTCTTTTCAAAATTCCTTATTTAATATATTGTTAAAATATTATATATAAAAACAATTCAACATATTCTTATATATTTTTTGTTCATTTAACATATTAACTTTATTTTATATATATTATTTTGTTGTAAATCGTATATTTGTTTATATTTTGGAGAAGCAATTTTCATATTTAGAAATTTTTTAAAGGTTTTTTGTGTGAAAACAAAAGCATTTTTAAGTAAAAATTATAAAATGAAGTTTAAGATTCAAAGCATTTATTATGTAAAAATAAAAATAAAATAGAACAAAGCCATGTACTGAATGAAGAAAAATGTTATGTACTTTTTTATGTGTCCAATAAAAGGCCATTTAATATCAAATAGTTAAATAAAGAATTATTTGTGTTAGTTTATGGAAATTCATGTAGCCATTGCAAATTTAAGGATGTTACGTGCTGAGCTAAGCTTAAGAATCGCACCCCTGCAATGCTTGTCCGCCAGGTCGTACATTCCATAGTGCGATGTCTATAGTAGTTAAGATCGATAAATTAATAGGGGATAAGCTAAGGATTCAGGGACCTTCGGCTGTACATGGCATGCTACCGAATCCTTCTTACCCTACCCCGGTAAAAACCCATATGTCGCGAATCCTCAAGGTATGCCTCATTGTGGAAAAGAGTGAAATCTCTGATTCTGGACTTGAAATCAGTAAGTAACCGAATATGCTCGATTCGCAACAAAATAAGGTTTCATAAAATTAGCCTAATAAACATCCATACGCTCACAGAAGACAAGACCGATGCGAGAAAGAGGAATTCTACCAAGAGCCATTAGGTAAATCCTGTCAAACGGTTAACCAAAGTAGTCGTCATGGTGCAATGTCTAGTAGTAAGCTTGATTCGAAGGAAGGAATAGAGGTCAGGATGGGTTAATGGTAGTCTGGAGGAAGCGATCGACCTTGCGTTTGAATCCCTGGATGTTGTAGGAGTTCACACCAAACCGAAAGAATTTGCATGAAGCTCACGGATGTAACAACAATCAAAACAAAAACATTACGCAAAGTAGATAATATCCTTAAAAGCAGCCATCTAGTTAAACTAGCTAGTAATATTCCACAAACTACCTAGCAGTTGCCAATTACCTAACTCAAGTCGTGTTAATGGTAATGACAAGGATAATAAAGAAGAATACTTCTTATACCAAACTATAAAGTTCAAAATGAAACCACAGCATTTATTTAAACATTAATTGAACAGTTTTCATCTTCCGCAATCTTACATACATCTATAACGTCTTGTATTTCTCTAAGCAACTCAAAACCAGTTGCCCACCGCAATATGCTCGCTTTAACATTTGGTACATCATCAATTCTTTTATCTAATTGAAAACATTTTCGTGCACAGCCATAATCATTTTCATTAAGTCGTAATACTGGACAAATATCATTTGCACCATCCCCCACATAAAATACTTGATGATATTTTATATTATCTTCAATATTTCTTCGTTTAATATAATCTTCTAAAATCTTTCCTTTGCATAAATTCTCTGGACTAATATTGCAATCAGTTTGATGATGGTATGGTTTAATTTTTAATAAGCCATTCTCTAGAAACCAAGCAGGATTTGTAAATATTTCATCAAAGGTACATGATAATCCATGAACTTTGTTCCATTCATTTATAAATACACTATTCGAATCACTTATTATGATTATATCAAAATTGCATTTTTTAATGTTTTTAAGACCTTAACCATTCCAGGAACTTCAACTATATCAGTTATTGATTTTTTAATTCGTCCTTCTGAGAAATTATGTTTATGTAAAAGAGCAAATACTTCACCCATATATCGGGTAAAATCCTTTTGAGCCAACTGTTGTACTGCTGAAGGAATTTGCCCTGGATATAATAAATCACGAGCGACACGATCAGTATTATCATTAACAATTGTATAATCAAAATCGAAGGCAGCAAGTCTTCGTGGATAATTAATTGAGGGGTCAGTACGAATATCCATTATTAAACTGTTTTCGTTTTTTTATGACAAAAAAAATAAATAAATGTTATTAATTTAAATACAATTACCAATTGTTTATAACTCTTAAAACAAAACGATGATTTTTGTTGGTCAAATTATTGTAAATAAAAGAAAAAACCATGGGAAAAATTTAACCTGTTGGTCGGATTTTCTTGTCCCCTTTGTTTACAATTATTTCTTCTTGTTCTTCTTTGATGTCAGCTAGAAATTTAAAATTTTAATTTAATTAATATAAAACATTAAAGTAATTCTTAAAATACTTTTTAATTTCTTTATTTATAATAAAATATAGTTTTTACGTTTTTTCTGTTTTTTTTAAATAAGCACAAAAATATAAATTTTATTTGCAGTTATAATCCCCGAAAAATATTTTATTTATGACCATTTGACATGTTCGTAACCATCGCAATAGGCGAAATGTCAAAAATCAAACAAGTAAAAAAAGGCGGTGACGGCAGGGCCAACCAACAATACGCGAAGGTTAAATGTAAATAAAACAATTCTTTATCAACAAATGTTAAATCGTTAAAACATTATAATAAAATCTATACAAAAGAAGTTATGGCTGCGTTAACGCAAATACCTCAAAGAAATAATAGAGAAAACAATTTAACAAGAGATGATTTCGATGGTGGACCAGTTAGTGTAGATGAAATTGAAAAAGGACTATTTCTTGGTATGAATTGATTTTTGCACAATTAAATTTTTTTCTTATATTATTATTTATTAACAGGAAATTTAACTGCTGCAACAAATATGGAAGCATTAAAAAATTATAAAATAACTCATATATTAACAGCAGATTCGGTGCCATTGCCCGTGCATATTGTTGAGGCACCGTTTTTAACAACAAAATATGTTCATGGTACTGCGAAGTAAAACTATTTATAAATGAAACTATTTATATATTTCCATAATTTCTAGTTTCTGATATGCCAAAAGATGATATTCTACATCGTTTAGATAGTTGTATTGATTTCATCAACTCAGCCGTAGATAATGATAAAAATGTTCTTGTTCATTGGTATTTATTTTGTTTTTTTTTTAATTTCCATTAATCATTTTTGTTTTAATGAATAGTTATTTTGGTGTAAGCCGAAGCTCATCAATAATAATTGCGTATATAATGAAAAAGTATAACTTAGAATTTTCTCAAGCATTTGAAAGAGTTAAAGCCAAACGAAAATTTGTTCAACCAAATTCGGGCTTTGTATTTCAATTAAAATTATATCGAAGAATGGGATGTAAAATAGATCCACAATATCAAAAATATAAAACTTATAAACTACGTCTTGCTGCTGATAATGTTAAGAAAGGTATGTAATTTGTATTTTTGTTTTAAATGAACTAAGTAAATCCAAATACTTTTTGGAGTTATTCATTGCTTTTAGAGAAACGTAATACGGCATCTCGGTGGCTTAACTGGTTAATAAATTTCCATTTAGGTCGGGTCTTCATCTAACGGACGATCGACATCTTTGTTCACTTGGTACTATTATACTGCCGACATTACAGCTTTTGTCGGCGGGTTAGCAGGATTAACTTGTTTCAAGGCAAGGCTGTCTCCCGCTAACGTGGGCGGTTGCATCTTTGGCTCAGGGGGCTGCATAAAAAAATGAACTCACAACATCCAAGAGTTCAAATGCGAGGTTCACCGCTTCTTCTTCTTGCATCCCCCCGGCTCCCCTTAACCTATCCTATCCTTCGAGCTAAAGGTACTACTACACATTGAACCATGGCGTGAACGATGGCCCCTGTACTGAAAGTCGAGTCATGAATTTTTTTTATGTGGAATACTCGAGCTCCGGGAAAACCCTTTTGTACTGTCGACAGAAAGCTGCCCGATTGACAGAAGAGCTGATTTTGGAAATTCCTAGTGTCCTGCTTTCATGCTGCATTTACGATTCTGTTTGTAGGAGTGACTGGTAGATTTGGAGTCCATGTAATAAGCCCATGCCTCTTCTTTGGCTAAACACCTCTGTTCAGATGTGCCGCTAAAACTAACACTTTTTTTCATTTTTTTTACAATTTTCAGGACTAATGTTGGCTTCCTTAATAACTCTCGCCAGATCCCTGTTGATATCGCGCTGAAACTTCCACAGCAGTCAATAATTCTGATGAGTCCTTGAAGTGATCAGGTCTTGAATTCTTCTTTTTTTTATTTTGTCGCTCGATTCCTTGAAATCTTTGTGAGATCGTCCTGGTGCAGATGTTGAAGGCTGAAATTGTTTAAAGGAGATATTAAAAACCAGATCTCCCTTACTCCATTGACTATGAGTTTTCAGAAATCGGTCCTTACTTTTGCCGCATTTTGTCCACTTTTGCAATACCTTTGAAGAAAACCTAGTTAAGACATTTTTGATATCCCTCATCGATGACTCGGTGATCCCAGAAATGCTATATTTAGAAGTTAAACTCATAAAGCTTTCTATTTTGCTTACCTTTGTCGTGCCTCAGCCATTCTTTAAGGAGCTCTGCCTGGGAAACAGAGTAGGAATATTTAAAAAAAAAATAGTACTAAAGTGTACTGCCAGAAATTGATATATTTCGAAACTAGAGAGTCACAGCTTCGATATATTGCGCTTTTCGCATGCTTTTTTTGTTATTTATGTTTGTACTCTTATTTCTTCTCTTCGTCTAACTCTGTATTCTTCTTCTGCTTTTAGAGAGTTGTCTTTTTAGTATTCTTTTATACACGTTATTTTCTCTTCTATTATGTACTATTATAAATAAAGATTATAATTTAACTTTCTTATTTTTTAATAGCAAAAATACTTCCACAAACTTGTATGGACATTATTAAGCCAGATCCAGGAGTAACACAAGAAAATCCCGATCCATTAGTTTATCGCTGCCGTAAATGTCGACGAATAATTGCTACCAAATCTAACATACTTATACACACTCCAAAACCTCAATTGTTAAAAAATTGCCAAAAATTAGATGAAGATAAAATCGATGATGAAAATGGCCAATCCAGTAAGCTAGTCGAACAATTAACTAATGAAGTGAAAAATTGTTCAATTAGTGAAAAATCGTCTGAAAATGAAGAAGAAGTTAATTGTAAAAGTATTTTATTTGTTGAGCCAATTGCTTGGATGAAAGATATTATAAATCAAGCCCAAGGACGTTTAAATTGCCCAAAGTGCTCGCACAAGCTAGGAAGTTTTAGCTGGATTAATGGATGTCAGTGTCCATGCGGCGCTGAAGTATCCCCAGCCTTTTATTTAGTGCCATCGAGAGTTGAGCTATCACATGTTGTGCAAAATTTACAAATGACATTCTAATCTATCATCAAAAATTAAATAAATCTACGCAATTTAACGAAAGTATCAACTGATGTTCAAATAATAATAATTAAATACAAAAATCTGATTTTTTTTATTTTTATTGTTTTTAATCATATCGACGAAAAGTGCTCAGCAATAAAATATCTTCCATTTTTAAAAAATATATGTAATTACACATAAATGTATAATTCGTAACTATTTTACACAAGACAACAAAAAATTAATGGTACTAAGAAAATTTAGAGAAAAAAAAACAAAACAAGAAAAGAAACTACATTTTTAATAGATATAAGACGAAGTATTTTTTTCACTAAAATAACTAATGGATGGATTAAGTAATGTTGAACCGTTAATGAATTTTTGCTTAAGAACCTGGGTACAATTGTATTTATTGTATATTTTGCCGCATTGTTGGTGTTTATTGTGATTTGTATATTGTATATAATTTGGGATGACAATATTTCCTAGATTAATTGCAAAATTTTGAAAAAATCGTAAATAATATAATATATATACATTGTTTTAATTATCAAATATTGCATTTATTGTTGTCACATAAATTATTTAATATAAATATTTATGATTAAAAATACTTGACTTTTACTCAATAGTTATTAAAACAAGAAAATCGATTAAGATGATACGTCTTTTGCCTTGAAGACAGTGGACAGTGACAGGAAATTGTCGACAAGGAAATAAGGCAAACTTGTCTTCTGTGCCAAGAGCTAAGCTCTTACCAGCATGCGTACAAGGCAGGTAAGTTCGCTGACACAGTTCTTCACAATTGAGTGCTCAAGCTAGAATGGGTCGCGCTGGCGTTCCTCCTAGATATCGAGGGAGCCTGCGTCAAGACAACCTTTGACACTGTAGCTGGACCTCTAAGTTACAAGCACAATCACCTTCTGCAACAAGGTCGACTCTATGCTGAGAACTAGCAAACTAATGGTCTCTCATCTTGGGGGCGTCTGAAGAGCACTGTAGGTAAAGGATGTCCACAGGGAGGAGTCTTTATCTCCCATTTCTGTGGTGCCTTGTTGGAGATGAACTCCTAGAAATACTCAATGGTCAACACTTTTTCGCCCAAGGTTACGAAGCCGATTTTATCATTGGGGTAACAGGTGAAATAGAAGACACTACCTCAAGACGTCTGAAGCAGGCACTTGATTTGAGTTACCCTTGTCTGGGTCTTGCGTCATCATGGCTTCAAAGGCAATGAAGAAGCGGATGCCCTGGTGTCTCTTATTCAAGTCGGATATTTAGGTGGGGATCTCAAAAACTTTACTAATGTGGCTAAACAATATGCAAAACCATGGCCCTTTAAATCCATAACCCATCCTCTATCATAGACTCAATGAACCTGACTAATACCGTGGCTGGTCTATCCACATTATAGGTAATCGTTCATCAGTAAAACAGAACAGTTATAGAACAATATACCACAGATAGTATTGCTGAGCTTTTATATTCAAGAGTTTGAAACCAAATTTGTCGCTATAACCATAAATCCGAAATCAATTTTTTTTAATAAGAAGAAAAATGTATTTTCATTTTAAAATTTTCAAATAATAATATTTAGAACCGGCTTTTACAATTCATAACAGGATCTCATTTTTATAAAGTAATTTTATAACGCTCACAATTACGTTTACTTACACACTGTGTGGAACAACAAAAGTCAAGATTCTTCATTTTTTTTGAAATACAGAAAAAATTAATATTTTACCTGATATTCTGCATAAATCTAATATTATATTTTGTTTTATTTCATTTAAAAAAGAAAATAAAAAAACTAAAAGAAGAAAACAGACCTATGGTCCGGCAATTCTTCGACAATTTCTTTTATGTTCGGCTATCCAATGTTTTTGCTGGCAGACAATTGAACAATACGATGTATTCCAGCAACAATAATAGAGCGCTTCTTCTCCACATTGATAGCACTTTAGAAAAAAAAGAAAAAAAAACGAAATATGTTTCATATATAAATGGCTGTAATGCATTTTACTTACCCATTGCTTTTTCTTAACATTACCAATGGTTTTTTTATGTTCTTCTATTAAAGTATCAATTTTCATCTGCCAATGTTTAACTTCAGCTTGAAGTGTTTCCAGAGCTAATCTTTGGACAGCTGATATGCTCTTCATATTTACAAATTGCCTTTTGAGCTAAACGACAAAAATTAAATAAACAGTTTTAGTTTGTATTTTATCCGTTATTGTAAAAAGTACCAAATCCACGGAATTAACCCGTAGTTTTTTTCGTGTTGATTCCATATCGCAATTATCTTGTTGAGCTTTCTTAGCACTTTTAGATTTTCTGTAATGAAAATAATTATAATTAATTTAAGCATAGACAATATGTTTTAATATACTTTTACATGTTTTCTTATTTCATAATTGCTTAGTAAAAACAAACGAGTCGTTTCAAACTGATACACAAACAATTTAGTGGCGTAAAACTTTTCAAATATAAAAAATAAAATGCTTTTTAAACAACTAATTTGAATGAATCATCATAATAACAGTAATAGTTTATTAAATAAATATCAATAATAATTCGAGAAAACATACAATTTTTAAATAATCTAAATTAATATTTGATACAATAACAAAACGAAACAAAATTTCTTAGGAATTTTGTCCTTTTAACAATTTCTTCATATTATATGGGTTTTTTCATAAACCTCCAATTCTACCATTATTCCATTTTACGCGTATATGAAATCTGCAATAATTGAAATTGTTTTTATTTAAAGTAAATCAATAACACAAGAAAAACTATCTGACAATAACAGTATTTTAGTAGATGAACATAAATCTCTAGATGTTAAAATATAAATTTAGGAACATTTTGTGAACAAGGACTCTGCTGTTTCAGGAGCTCCTTCGCAGAACCGACAACTACAGTCAACTACCAGCCATATTCTGGTTAAATATGTCAGTTTCTGTGCCGGTAGGCAAATTACAAGCCTGAGTGGGTTCGCCGTAAAACCTTCTCCGTCGTTTTCAAGAGAAAGGAATAGAGACTGATGTGTCGATAATAATTTGTTTCCTTGTATGATCTTCCTGCTTTGGGAATAAAGATCATCTTAGCCTCTTTCCAGCGCCTCAGAATATGGATCAGTATTGATCCCACGAGCTACGCGAGAAAGGAAGGTCACACATTACCATGGGAAGACTAAGTTTAATTGGAGGTCGTGTTGTATACGGAGTACATCGTTGGTTGGACATTCACGTATTACCATTCATCTCTTTAGCACGATCTTTTACACCTTGGAATTACGGAGTTTATCGAATATGTCCTCTCCATGGTTCAAATATCCAGTCAGCGCAGCCTGATCAGCTCTTACCTGCCTACGCAGCAGTGCTGGGCACCTCGAGCAGAATGTGGTGGCTTAATGGCAGGACACTTGTTGGCCGTTTACTGTGCCCTGAATTATCGCTTATGGAGGATAGAAAGGGCGGAGTACCCCACCTGCCTTGAGGAGGATGAGTTTATGAGCAGCGAATAACATCGGCATTATTTTAAAAGAAAACAGCTCGACGTATTTCAATGATTTTGAAGCTATGGTATTTTTTTTTGTTTCTATCTAATTTCTCGAACTTAATACTTATAGCTTTAAAAATTTAAATAAAAAAGCATAAAGTACTTACTTTTTTTGTTTTTTTGTCTTCTTTTTATCTTCATCAATTCTCTTCCTTTTAGATGGCACACGTTCAACACTAGAATCATCATCACCTTTTTCCAACTGTGCATAATTTCTTACATGCCTTTTCCGCTTACTACCATTCAGTTCTGGTGTACTGGTATTCGAAGTAGCTGGCGATGCTACAACTTTATTAATTGTTGAGGGACGACCCCTCGGCTTTCGTTTTTGACTATCATTAAAATGAAATGTCGTTTCAAAACTAAATCTAGAAAGATCAACAACATTTTCTTGCTCTGTTTCATATGAAAATTGACCTGGCGGTAGCTGAAGCAAAGACTGATGCTTTTCTAGCTCTTCCATTGCTTTAATAAATCCAATTGATTTTTTTACTTTTAAATATTTTAAATCTGTATCAATTGCTTTAACATTAATCCCATCAACAATTGCACGTGAATGTTGCCCACCAAAGAAACGTACATCATATTGATTATCTTTTACTTTAATTACTTTTGCTGGCCAATAGCTATAACCAATTTGTTTAGCAAAAACAAGCTCATGCCTAGGTACACATGGTTTACAGAACCAAAGTGGTGAACTTTTCTCATTTGAATGACGATAACAATCACGACATTGTCGAATTTCAAGTAATTCATAATCGCAGTCAGACATAAGATATTTTGTTGCTTCATACTCCGCTGTGGCAGCTATAGAATAAACAATTTTTACAAGCTTGAGAAATATGTATTTGGAAAAGTAAATACTTACTGCCATATAGAATACCAATGCAATGCTGCACATCCGTCATATCACATTTAAATTCTGTTAAACAAGTATATTCATTATTATCAAGTTTTTGGTTCAATTTATCAAGGCTCATGTAATTTTTGAAGCATAACTTTGAAAAGATTTCCAAATCCTTTTTAGATGGCATTGGTAAACTATCCGAAAAGGGTAAGCTAGAGAAGGTATCCATGCACAACTGTAAATGGTAATGGATAATACAAACAATTTAATTTTATGTATAAATATTCGTACCCAGCTTTTAATTCGGTTAAAAATAAATCGTAGCAAGTAGTTAAGTTCTTCAGGTTTCATGTTTGGAGGATCTTTAATTACAGATTTCTCAAGTAGCCGACATCTAGTACAAAGACTGGAATCATCTGGTGTATCAAAGCTGGTATCTCCCTCTTCAGGTTTACATGATTGCGGAGAATCTTTACGTCGCCTACTTGGAGGTCTTACTTCCCCTATACAAATCACTTCTTTTGAATCTACTAATTTCGTCTCTATAAGTGGTTTTTCTTCTTCAATATTGCTCGGCACCAGCACAGGCGCCTCTTCTGCTGCTGGAATTGAGTCATCATTTTCATTTGCACCATCTTCAGATACTGATATATCTGCAGAATGTTCATCAAAAACTTGTTGTGCTAGACGACGTCGATTTGATACAACCGATTTTGAATTATCAATTGTTTTATCTGGATTATCTCGTTTACACGTTGCATGAAATGATCTTAGACATTTTGTACAATTAATTAAATTCGATGGATTATGACATTCATAGCAGTACCAATCGTGATGATTTTTATCAACCTTTTAATGGATTTTGTAACACTATCAAACAAATTAAACTAAAGTAAGTTACCTGGATTTCCTCTAACTCGGGGATTTTGTATACTCTCACATCACTAAATTTTTTAGAACTTCGACTGTTTGCATTATTAGAATTGCTTGATGCAGCTGGTACTGCTATCAGCAGGCCATCTTCCACGGCATTATTTAGTGCAGTTTCTGCTTCTTCTAAAAATAGTGTTTCTATAGATTAGCACTATTCCTTTTGCAAGGAATCCACAAAAAACAAACCCGGCTTGTATCCAGCCTCAGATGTCAAATATTTAAAGACTTTTGTGGCAGTAGCTGGATTTTGTTTTTGCTCCCTTACCGCTTGCCATAGGTATCGAGTATTATCTGGTGTCATTTTCCTTTCGGAATTTATCATTGTGCTCTATTCTATATTTTTAAATGTTTCACTTTAATTTGTTAAGGCATTAAAAGTTATAAGTTAATGCAACCAAAATGGGCAACTCCACCGTATAGGATATTTCGTTGATCGAGACTGCAATTACGGCTAAATTAATTTTTGCAATCAGTTTATAAACATTTTGTTTAATTTATAGAATACAACAAGAATTTTCCAGTTAACACGAAAATGTCGGCACAAGCCACCTTTCAAAATTGGAAAACAAATTCCACTACAAAAGATTTTCTTATTGAGGGGCTTACTTAGCTACAATACATAGGCAATTTTTTTTCGCAAATTTTAAGCTGTCAGTTGGTGCGATGCAGTGAAATTTACTTTTGAGCAAATTTTGATTTTAATTTTATTTATATAATTTAAAGCTGTAAAATAAAGTTTATTTGTAATTCTGCTTTAAAAGTTTTTTTTAACTTTTTGTTAATATTACAAAAAAACATTTTATATAAAATTATTAAGGTTGTTTTCCAAAATTATAAAAACATGCATATGATAAGCGAACGCGCCTCGTGTAGAGCAATAATGACAGTTGAATATAAACAAGTTCCATATTTGAATCACTCACCAAAATCAGTTGAAGAATATTTGAACAATTATTTCTAAACAAAAGATTTCCTCAAATGCATAGTAATGGAAGTTACAGACGAAATTGTTTCGCTTTGGTCTAGTATCAAAGAAGATAATAAAACCATTGAAGAAGTTGAAGATATAATATGTATAAAAACCAAATCTCAAGTGTTGGGGCAACAACTTCGTGATGATTTAGAAAAACAAAATGATTTAAATAAATTAATTAAGAACTTGGAATTATCCGAGAATGAATTACATTGTAATGTACGAAGTAATATTGATGCCCTTACTTACATGAAGAAGACAATTAATACCCTTTCTTCAAGGAACAGTTCTATATCTGAAGTAAGGAAACAAGGTAATTTTTAGCCAACAATTTTTTCACTTTTATTTTATACTTGATTAATATTTAAGAATCAGATGACTTGATTGCAAATATTAAGGAAAATGTAGATGTTCTTACTAAAGCACAAGAATTTACTGTTAAACAATTTGGCGTACAAGTAAACATAACAAAAATAGATCAAAATATCTTCGAAGTTCAGGTAACATCATTTAATCGATATAATAAATGTTGATCTTGTTTTATTTTTCATAAAAACCATTTCCAGTTTCTATTTTCAGAAAATAATTTTGCGATTGTCAACTATAGTCTTGAAGATCAAGAATTTAACTTAAAATCAATGATACCAGACCATCCAAATCTTGAAAAAATTAAGTCGTTTCTACGAGCGACTTCAGATATATCTGGATTTTTGTACTATACTAGGAATTTTTTCAAGTCTATTAATAATAGAAATCTATGAAGTGTTATTGAACTTATTTGAAAATGTATTTCTATTTTGTTGCATAGTTCTAATACATTCTATAGTAAGCAAGCATGTCACAACAGGAACATAATATCCGAGCAGGTCAGAGTAAAACCATTATTCTTTTGAGCTCATAATTTGACAACTTTTCATAGACAAAGAGTGCATATATAATTTACAAATTCAAGGATATTCAGTCAGGTACGCTGATATATGGTTAGTTTCGGGTCTTAATCTATTATTAAACTTGGTTTGCACACGTAAAGATAATTTAAACGCCTCTGTAACAGTTTTAAAATCCAAGAGTATGAATTTATTCATCCGAAAATCTACACACAAAAAAGATATTAATATTTTATATTACAATAGCATCGTATTTTTATTATTTAATACCAATAATTTTTTTTAAATATTTTTGTTTTAAACAAATGAATCAAAAATAAAAAAAATTAATTTGCAGCTTCCATTACCTGATGTTATTGTTTTAATTTATAAAGACTCAAATTTATATCACATAACGGTTATCATATCATCATCTCAGAGACTCAAATAACGTTTTGTATCCATGATAAAGCTCCACGAATACGTCGAAGACGGGCACGAGCTAGAAAACTGCATATCAAAATATATTCAACATAAGTTCTTCTTCCTTTCTTGAAATAAAGATCATTTGTATTTCTATTTTCACACATAACTTTTGTTGATAGCGACAGTAACCACTGAAGTACCTGGAAATTGTTTACGATATTAAAGTATGGATATATGTAATAAAAATTTTAAAAACATACTTCAGGGCTGGAAGGCATTCCACCTGCCTTTAGCCATGCTGATGGAGCCCATAAATAAAGCTGCATAACATTTGAAGCAATGTCAGGGCTCAATCTTTTGTTTGGATTTGGATTAAGAATATTAAAAATAAGTTTTTGCACAATATCCGGGCATAATGGACCTAAATCTGGTAGATCATCTTGATTATAATTCACATTTCGTAATGATTTTGTGCCCTCTGTTATATTTTTATCAGCTAATGAATAGAAGGGATTGTTTTGGCCAAATATCTCATATGCTATCGCTCCACATGCCCATAGATCCGCTTTTGAATAATTAAGAACCGAAAATGTGCCTGGAGTTTTATTAATAATTTCTGGAGCCATTAAAGCTGCATTTCCGCCCTTATCAACATCATGACTGTTATACGGAATCTGTAGTCCATTGACTTTATCAGCTAAACAGCAACCAAAATCAGATAATACTAATAATGGTGGTGAATTATCATCATTAAACTCAATTAATATATTGTCCGATTTCAGGTCCCTATGCGCTATTCCATGTCGATTTAGATGGGCAATTGCTTCAAGTAATTGCGCAAATAGAAGGACTCGGGTTCTGATATTAACATCTTCATCTAGAAATTGACGAAGGCAGCAATCATATCGTTTCATAAGTAGATAGAGACTCATATTTCTGCCATAACCTTGAGGATTAATACGTGGTGGTTGTGCTATTGGATACAGGATGTGACCATCTTTGAAATTGCGAACTTCTGCACAGAAGTAACCAAACATAACGACAATGTTAGGATGTGGAGGTAGTGTTAGAGTTTGATCCTGAAGTGTCTTCTCCCATTCGTTTGTAATTTCATTGGAAATCCTGCTTCGGGCTGGGATTGTTTCCTTGTACATTGCGCGAAGGATTGTTAAAGCGTTGCTTTGTATATCGTAGTTGAACATCATTTTTAAAGCAAGTGGATATCGAGAGATATTAGCGTCACCTTTTTGAAGATTCTAAATATAAAAAAAAAATTAATTCTAAATGAAGAAATGAGTGGGATATTTTACGAATTCTCAAGATTCTAAATATAGAAAAAAAAATTAATTCTAAATTAAGAAATGAATGGGATATTTTAGGAATTATTCTGGCAAACAGTTTACAGGAACAACGTAATTATTTTTTGTATGGGCTTCCTTCATCAACCATACTGTACCCTTTGAAATCACGTAGTAATAAAATTAGTTCATAGAAGGGTTTAAGGTTATAGAAAGAATACCGCGATTTAAATCTTGGTTGTACGAAATTATTGACCGCGTAAGGTCTATAGCTTTGAACAAAATAGAAGTAATCTCTATTAACTAATAAGGGCAGGGATTAGTAGTCCCGATCACTATAACAAGGCCAGGATGAGAGATAACTTACGTGGTATATTTATTTGTTATTTACTTCCATAATTACCTCAATATCGCTTTCCTACGAAAAAAACACAATGTTTAAATACTGACTCAAATAATAATGATTATATATACCACTTGAACCGTTCCAAAAATATTTTCCATTTCAGCTTCACTCCAGCTTATCGTCGAGAATTTCCTTTTTTCTGAACCACTCGTCGTTTCGTTCGATCCTCTAGCTTCATCAGGAGAAAGAATTCTGCCATTACCAAAAAATGTATCAAAGGATGCTCTCTGATTATAAAGATGCAAGTTATCAGCGCTGCCACCAAAATTATGTACAAAACGGCTAGTGTTCTGAATCGGTGACATCATATCAGATGTAAAATCAAATTGCTGTTCAGGAATTCGTCTATATTCATTCAAAGTTGGTTTTGTTGGCTGATGAATAACAGGCGTTTCTTGATCCTTAAATGATGCCGCATAAACAACAGCAGCACAGCCCTTTTCAATTGGTGGGCCAATATCTAAGTTATCAAGATCGAAGTTTTCATCCATGGTTTTCGAGATTTCTTCCGTGTTCCATAGATTTTGTATACGTGTTGCTGCCTCGCGAATTTCCCAACAAACACCTTCTAATTCATCTTCTTTGGTTAATACACCAGCTCCTGAAGCTAAGCTGACACCAATTAAGGCAAAAAAAGGTGCCGAATCCCCATAAAATAATTTTTTCGATGCCTGCGCTCTTAAGTCGATCGAATAGTTTGTTGTTACCCTGTTAAGGATATTATCAACAAATAACTTGCGTGCATGCTGACCAAAACGAAATACTCCGCTTGTATTTCTTGCAGGGAGTTGGGCTAATTGTCCTCCGGCCTTTTAAGGAATTATTTTTAATGATTTTAAAGACGCAATAATAAATATGTATATATACCTTAGGGAGGCTAGGAATTCCTTTATTTCGCCCCTGTTCCAAAATGTTTGTATATATTTCTCGTTTACAATACCATTGTACGAAATATCGACCATGTTTAGCCAGTCGATTTGCAATTAAGCGGAACGACATGTTCTTAAGTTTCTGTCAATTCCTGTTTCGTTACTATTGGAAACTGATAACGACAAAAAAGATGCATTTTGTTTTTCCATAATCATATTTCAATTAAAAAAATTGTAAATATTTACCTGAAAATTTATCTATAATTTAATAGAAACCCCTACAAAGGGGAATGATGTATTAACATCTGCAAAAATGGGCAAGAAAAAAGATGGGCGACAAACTTGGGAGTTATAGGATAAATAAGTATCCAAGGGCTGGTGGATTTTTAAGACTTATTTTTTAGTGGAAAAGAAAACTGAAATAATTTATGAAATTATTAAAATGTAATTTATATTGTTGAAAATACTAACGCGTATCCACTTTTCGAAACAAATTACTAAACTTGAAAGTCGTTCGCTTGTTGGATAACAAATAATGATAACTTTCTAATTTTAGAACATTGACAGACGTGAATTTAGCAAACATGTATTTTGATTTCTACGTAGTTTCCAGGTGCTACGACAGCCTGCTTTATCGACAACATATTTTTGTAGGAGGTTTTGACAATTTTCTAATTTGGATGAATTGTTGTGGGGGAGTTTTCGAGGTTTTCTTTGGTAGATATTTTAACTAATATTATTATTAGTTTTGTAGAGCTTGTCGGGTAAAAGTTGATTATATATACGTCAACAAGATCGTGAAGAATTAATTATATTTGCAGTAACATACAAAAATTTAATTACATCTACTACTGGACAATCTCCGATACTTTACAGATAAGGTTTGATTCAATAATCTAATAACAGGTGGAGTAATTTTGTCGATACTTTGTAGAACACGCTTTTCTTCAGGAAAAAATCGTTATTTTTTTAAGGAGAAATGAATAATTTTCTAAATCGATCAAAAAAATTACTTAGTCTTTCTGTAAGTATTCTCATTCTCTAATTATCAATATTAATTCAATGGTTTTTTTTATATTTCAGGAAACTATATGTTTTGTTTTAGGCAATGAAAGCTGCGATTTGGACTCAGCAGTCTGTTCACTATCTCTAGCATACTATTATTCATTATTTCCTGAAAAGAATCCATCAAGGGAGAAATTCAATCATTTTGTGCCTCTGATAAATGTACCAAAAAAAGAGTTTCCTCTAAAAACCGAAGTTGTGTATTACTTAAAGAAAAACAATATTGATGAAAGCAATCTTATATTTAAGGATGAAGTAGAAACATCAATAATTAATAAACATAAATTAATTTTAGTCGATCATCATGTAACTAGAAATCCTGAACTGGTTGTTGCTGTATTCGATCATAGACCATTTGATCCTAGCTCAAATCTTCCAACTGATTGTAGTAAATTAATCGATCCTGTAGGATCATGTGCAACATTAATTGCTAATCAATACTTACCATATTGTAATGATTTTGTTGAATCTCGTTATGATATTATTGAACCGTTAAAATTACTTTACGGCGCTATCGTTCTTGATACTGTTAATTTTTCAAAAGAAGCAGATAGAGCTAAAGAACTTGATTTTACAGTAGCAGAAAATATTGAAAAGATTCTTTGTGTAACAGATTACACAGAACATAGACGTAATCTTTTTAATGATCTTGTTCGAGCCAGAGTTGATATAAGCAGCTTGAACTCACATCAAATACTCTACAAAGACTTGAAAATTATCGGAAATAAAATAGGTAATAAAATTGTAGCACTGCCTGGTTTTCCTATTCTTGCTCAGGATTATATAAAAATGGATTCAGCTGCGGATAATATGAAAATATTTGCTAGCAAACATAATTGTTCTGTTATATTATTGATTGGAATGAAAGTCACCGATGGTATTGTTAAAAGAGATTTAGGATTGATTAATATTAGCGATAAGAATATGTTCGATGATATTTGCGAGAAGCTACTGAGTCATAAGGATCCGTGCCTTCAGCTGGAAGAATATGCCGAATGTAATTTTATGCAGGGGCGAGTTTTTAAACAAAATAATACTAAGGCATCGCGTAAGCAAATTTTGCCGATTGTTAAGAATGTACTTGATACGTAATAAAAAATAGATCTCATTTTTGTTGTTTATTTATTATAATAAGAAAATTTGGTAGATCTTGAAAGCCTAGAGCAGTTTATGGTTTAGAATAATTTCGGGAGGGATTTTAAATACATCCTTTGACACGCATGGAGCCAAGTCAGGATGGCCGAGTGGTCTAAGGCGCTGCGTTCAGGTCGCAGTCCACTCTGTGGGCGTGGGTTCGAATCCCACTTCTGACAATATTATTTTTGATTTCTGTTTTTTCATATATTGAGTGTTCTTCTTTATTTTGATACTCAATGATCAACGTTGATGACCTCCTAAAGTTACACAGACGAAGTTGTTATCATGGTAACAGGTGAAACAGAAGGTACCATGTCAAAGCGTCTATAGCAGGCACTTGATTTGTTTTTCAGCTGGTGCGGCAGAATCAACAAACAATTCTGGTTGCATTCACCACGAGAAGAACATCGCCGGACTACCAAGACTGCTCTTCGCAGGCAGAAATACAGGCTTTTCACAACAAGCTAAATACTTAGCAGTGACACTAGATGCCAAGCTCAATTGGAACCATCGCGCCTGGATACTCTTGGTGAGTAAGATACCCAGATCTTTGTGGGCCAACTGCAGAGCTTGTAGGTCCACATGGGCTCCACATGGATATATATAAACATCATCAGGCCCATGGTAACTTATGGGGCTTTGGTGGGGTGGTGACAATTTGCCATAAACGCGACGCTGAATACAAGTGGCTACCTGGGCGTTGCTCTTGGGCGGGGGCATCCTGTAACTGTCAACATTATAGAAGAGCTTGCGGACTTCATGCCGGTTAAGATCTCAAAAATTGAACAATTTTCCTCATACAAGACAGCCTATACTGGACTTTTCCTAAAATACTGTATGGACTAGTATGGCACACCGATGGCTTTAAAACAGACAGGTAAGGGTGCCGGAATCTGGAAGATTCAGTAGAGCGATAAGCCTAGGCACACTAGCGACTGTCTTTCAAGCAGAGGTATACGCCATACTGGCAGGCACTCATAAAAACTTAAGGACCTACAAAAACAAACGGATCGTCATCTTCTCTGATAGGGGGTTCTCAATTAAGTAGTGCTTGTTTGGGTCCGGGTCATCGGGGCTTTAAAAGCAATGAAAAGGTGGATGGATGCCTTTGCAGATGGGCTCTGATATTCTGTTCATCTCTAAGCGGTTCCTTCCTGCGCCAATTCTTAACGCGGCCAAAGAATTATTGAGGCGCGTTAGAAAGGATGTTAGGACACTTGTTGGTCAGATGTCAAGGCACTTGTAGGGTTGATATCAGGACATTTGTTGGCTTGATTAGCAGACATTGTGTCCTGAATTACTACTTATGGAAGATACGACGGTCGGAGGACCCCACCTGTAGGCTTTGCCTTGAGAAGGATGAGTCTGTTCTTCATGTCCTCGGGGTTCTGCTCGAACAGTCCAGTCTAAGCAAAAAGCCACTAGGCAGATTGCTGAAAACCGGTTCAAGCGGTCTGGCCTGCAAATATGAGGTGTAAGGGTGTAATACAGTCGGCCAAGCGAGTGACCGCACTTTTGGACCAAGCACTTCACCAAAAGAAAGAAAGAATCATTGCCCGTCCGTCGTCCGTCTATTTACTGATTTATTTATCATACAAGATTGTTTTTTCACCATTTTATATTGGGCGTGAAAGGGTTAAAAAGGTACATAACACATCATTGGCACTATGCCAGCGCACGGCTACTTAATCACCACCAGCAGCAGCATAAATTCTGGATCCTATAGACACAATATTGTGATAATACACCAAAATCACACAAGATAAAAAATAAATCTTTTATTGCTAAATTAATTACAAATATCTTTTTTTCAATTTTTATAAATTTTATTAAAAAATTTTCTATGAACATAAGATAAGTTCTTCCTAACTTTAATAAATGTTTTTGTATACATAATAAAGTAACAAAATAACGGGAAGAATGAAGTTTTAAATTAAAAAATAAAATAATATTACACATGATGTGACTTTAAAAGCCAATCAATTACATTAAAATGTTTTTTGTTTTGCTTTAATTTAATGCAAAGATAATTTTTCTTCTTAACGAAATAATAATTTGATATTTAAAAAAAAATAGAAATGAATAGGGGAAAAATATTAGTGTAAAAACATTGGAACATTTCTTTTGAACTATTAACATTACACTCAATATTGAGCAGAGACAGTACACCACTTATTCGATGATGTTTTAAATCATTTCCTTTTACTTTTTTTAATAATATTTCTTTTCTTCTCTTTTGTTTTAAATTTATAGAAATTCATAAGTTTAAGTTTTAAGTTTTTGTTTTGAGTGTATGTGTGAATTGCACATCTTGATATTTTGAAGACTGATTTTTTTGTTTGTTTAAATATTCCTGCATTAATAAGGATATATATGTAGCCTCGATTTGATGGTTTTATATAATAGAATTTTCAATTCACTTTCAATGTCCCTTTTTTTTAATTATTAAGTCCTTACAAATTCACTGTTTATGTCATAAAAATGTCTTAGTCTTAATCTTAAGAGAATTCCAAATTTCCGGCATGTTCCGTACTGCTAGTGACAGTGTTCAGTTACATCCACAATAACTGACTTCTTCCAACAGAACAGGAAGTAACCAACAGCAGCACCAAGAACAACAGCCAAACATAACCATACGTTGTATGTCATGAATATCAACATTAACAGGAATGATAGGGTCACCTGGATTATGTGCAAGAATGTTTGATATAGATGCATCCAGGAGAGCATTGAAGGCCTGCAAGAGAAAATAAGTTGATGTTTTAGTTTTTTTTATTTAATTTGTTAAGTAATTTCTTTTAAAAAAAACTGAAAATCGTACATTTTATTTATTATTTAAGCAAAATATATAGAGTTAAAGGGGACATGCATAATATACACCAGACACCAAGTTTAGTACTTTAAATCTAGTGTAAAAGTGTAGCTTGTTTGCTGGAAATAAAATAATATAAAAAGCAAAAAATATATAGTGAAAAACATCACTGTTTCTTTTCTATATATATATAACAGCAAAATAAACATAATATTCTGTATAAGTAAGTATGCTAGTAGACAGTATAAATACGAGCATATATACTCTTAGAAAACTTATATATTGTGTGAAAAGGAAGGTTCTGTAAGTTTTTAACCATTGTACCTTGTGCCTTGTGAACGATTAGCGTATAAGTGTAATTTATTCTAAGTTCTTCTATAATTTAGGAGGAGGAGGTAGGTACAAAGCGGCAGGACCGGCCGAGGACTGTGCACGGGGACAAAATTCGTGCTGAAGGAGCACAGTTATGTAATCACGTTGGTGAAAAATATTTAGCAAATACAAGACTGTCTGCTTGGAGTAACTTTAGATCCAGCCTGTCATATTCAGGTTCCGGATCATAACCTAAATTTTAATATTCACAACCTCTCCTAAGTCCCTTACGAAAAAAGTTTGAAAATGCATGGTGTGGTCTTACTCAAAGCTAAAATGCATGGTGTGATCTTACTCAAAGCTGGAAAGGTGCAAACAAATGTTCGGTTGTTTCTTTGGATTGTTCCTCCACACAGCTACGGGAGTGGGTATTGTATGGAATTCTGAATCTAAGCGTATATTCCCAAATTAGCCAGTATCCTGTGGAGATCTGATTGATTTGATTCTGGCGATATCAAACATTTATCAATTACGAGTGAAAAATCTAGGTGTCCATCATAATATTAACCTGTTGGCCATGGTGCTCGTTCAAAGCTAATCAAAACTCTAATTTTACCATACTTTACTTACGTCAGCCTGATCTTTCCCGCAACTGATGCCTCATGTCGCGATAATATTCGCCGATCTAACCATATCAGATGATATTTTTCTTCCGTTCTGGTGTGGCCATTTGGTGTATACTTATCATACAAGGCAATGCCATTTGTTTACAAACTCCGACTGTCCATCACAACTCAATGAGTATCTTCGACTCGGTCGTACGACTAGAGGAATACTGTTTATTCTACGTAGATTCTCCTATTTAGTTGCGCAGAGATCTTTTTTTTTGTTCGCTCTATTAAGTTATGGAACAGTTTACCTCTTGATATACAGAATGCAGGTCATTAAGTGTGTTAAGTTGTTCTGGCTTTGGCTCATGACGTTCAACATCTTCAATTGGAGCTTCATATTGAAAAAAGTGAATGGTGATCGCTCTTCACCACATAAAGTAGCTTGTACACATTGTACAGATCGAGAATTATGTTCATTGCTTCAGGGGGCATTGAAAAGAAGGATTCAGTTATTTCAAAACATACCATTCTTCGGATTGAGCCTAGTCTTAATTTGTTATAGCCTTTTGTGAGAGCGGGCCACCACACACCCGATCCATATGTCGCCACTAGACTTATCTGTATACAATCAGCGAAGCATGTGTGGCTTCAAGCACCATCTCTCGATTTCTGAAGGGCACCAAAATATTTACTATTCAAATACAGTATCACAACACTACTAGGACACCATAGGAGTATTACAATATCTCTAGGACACCCATTAAGATTATCTGATACTCGAAACTTTTCTACCAAACCTTGTGTGCATCATTTTTGGATGGACTAAAGGCAGCAATGCTTTTCACATTCACCATGTTTACCAGATCTAGCTTGTATATTTCCCATTTGCTTCAGAAACCCTCTGAAATCATTGAGTATTTTGAAGATCTCGAAAAACTTATTTCCTTGAGGGAATCGCGAAATTATGGTAGGGCAATCACTTTGAATTTTCGCTAGGTGTGATATGCGAATGAGCGTTCATATTAGGTGTGACACTTTCACTCAAGAAATGAAACAGGTTCTGCAGAACTATCAGAACATGTTGCACCAATTGACGCTCTATAAAAATGTGTTAAAATGGAACCTTATGTTCTTCTTTCGAATCTTCTGTATGTTGGTCTTGCGAATCTTATGTTTGGCTAATGTATTGCCATCAAAGCCTTCTACATTTACAAGCCATGCCCTACGAAATCTCACACTCACATTCAAAGAAAATGGGACTTCAATTTATCTGAGAGAATGGACTTCAGTTAGAATGGACTTCAATTTAGCTGTGAGAAAAGCAATTTTTTAACTTAGTTTTTGGAATAAAAAGTGGTAAAATAATGTATTTTATCAATTTTTAGTGCACACGGATTATCAGTGATAAGTTATTTAGTGATCTGAGTCCATAAATTAAAAAAAATTAGTGGTTAAGTGTATTTTAAGAGTGTTAATTGATTAGGTGACGTTTTTGTTTACATTCGCGGTGTTTTTTTCGTGTTAATTTTGGGGAAAAAATGTTGAATTTGTGTAGTAATGGAATTAAAAGTGAATTTAAAGTAGTTAAAAATTATTATAGAAGAGTTATTAAAAACATAAGTGCAATTACTACCACACAAAATGAATAACAATAACTTTTTCACTTTTCCTTCACATTTTTCTGCACTTATGTTTTTAATAACTATTCTATAATAATATTTAATCACTTAAAAAGCACTTTTTATTATATTACTACACAAATTCAACATTTTTTCCCTAAATTAACACGAAAAAACCAACGCGAATGTAAACAAAAACTGTCATCTAATCAATTAACACTCTAAAAATACACTTAACCACTCACTTCTTTTTAATTTTTTTTATTAAATCACTAAAGCACTAATCACTGATAATCCATGTGCACCAAAAAGTGATAATATACATTATTTTACCACTTTTAAGTGCAAAAACAAAGTTAAAAAATTGTTTCGTACGGCTTCGGCAATGTTAATTCCACAATTTTAGCACTTCATACACATACATGCACATACCTGGGGCATGGCTTGTAAATGTAGAAGGCTTTGATTGCCATTCATCCATCAGCAAATGTATTGTACTTACAGATAAAAGTGACTTTGGTTAATGATAAGTTTAATTTTGACGAACGTTTCAGACTATGATTAAACTTTCATAAAATCACTTAAGCAAATCATTTAAAAATTGTAGCGTAAAAATACTTGTATGTCAAAGAGTATATCGCTCACAATAATCCAAATTTTAAGATGTATAAAGTAAATACAAAATGCCATTTATAAATGCAAATAGAAATAATTCAATGCTTTCTGTTTCTATCATGCTAAAGGCAAGAAGTACATGTCCTTTAACATAAATTCAAAAAATAAATCAATAAATCAAGAATTTCTGGGAAAGCAGAAAATTACGAGCATAAAAACTCAAAGTAGTTGCACAATCTCTGAAGACAGATTTCAACATTGAAACGGTAGAGCACCGAACTTGACAGTTATGCATGCAATTATTCTTAATTAAGTTCAAATTCCACTTGAAAGTAAAGTGTTGTATGTGTATCTCTGCTCAAAAATGTTTCACTCTAATTTGGAATTTAGAATGATATTAACTTTCTAGAAAGTACTTTTTACTTTTTTGGTCATGGTCGAGAAGGATTTTGAAGAGGACATGAGCTAATAAATCAAAATAAATGCATACTGATCATATTTGGGATATACAATATCAAGGCAACATAATTAGACAAGAAAAATTAAAAGAAGATAACAGACGAGCCATATTCAATTGGTTCACATTTGAATCTCAATTTTTTTCCAATCAAATTCAGATTTTCTATGAGAGATTCAATAGTAAATTGGATATGACTGAAAAATTTATGTACATTATCTTTATTTATTTTTTTTACTTACTTCGTAACTTTTTTAATTTGGGGTTGTGATAATTCACTATCATTACTTTCCGCCCCGCTTAGAAGAAAAAATTTAATATAAATTACAAAAATAACGATCTATAGATTTTCTTCATAAATAGAGTTTGTTTGTTGTAATATTATTTGTAATTGTTGAACTTTTTAGTTATTGTAATATTTTATTAATATTTGTACAAATGTAATTTTAAAATATGAATATGTATACCCTATAAAATGATTAATAATTAAATTAGTTCAATTAACCAAAACGTTTCGTTCAAGCAAATCAAAATAATTTTTAATATAAGCACTTAAAAATATTGTTCACCTCATTTTAAATGCTATTAATAAAAATAAAGCGTGAACTTATTATATTTCGTCTGCAACAATATTTTTTTAACAAAATAAATACTTAAATAATAATCAGTACCAACGTAGCCTCAAATTTGTTTTAAAATGCTTAAATCCATCCATTGTTAAATATCAGGAAACAATTAACATCGAAAATTCAATATGAAACAATTTATTTCCATTCACTCTCTGTATTACGACTGGTCTTCCATTTGTATGTAGTAAAAAAATCACTCAATTAACTCGGTTTCCACTTATGCGGATTCAATTAAAATTGGTTGTTGCACTCGTTTAGAGTTTACAATGTAAGTGCATGATGACCTTTTTGGAATGCGTTTTAATATCGAAAGTGGTTAAAGAACAATTTTAATACTGGACAGTTTTGGTTTGAGTATAGAAAGTGTGATGTGTGGAATGTAAACTTAATTTGATGGTAGAAATTTTATTTACACATATAAAAATAGGTTTCACTCGAATGAAAGTTATAATAAGGCGAGTATGATGAAATCAGACAGACGGACAATATATCTTGGCGGCCTTCCTAGGCATAGAAGGCGCATTTAACAAGATCAATTTGGGAAGCTTTCATAGCCCTAATTGTAGAAGCAAGCCTTAGGCAAGATGGTAATAAAACACGCGAACAGAGCTAAACCACAAGGAGGAATGATCTTCCCTGTACTGTACCGATAAGTAGCATACTACGGAGCTTAGGTAGTAGTATACGCAGATGACCTAGTGTTAGAAATGTTTCCAACCGTGATAAGTAAAATTATGCAAGAATGCCTGAATAAAGTTGGCAGATGGGGAGTAGATTGCGGTCTGGCTGTCAAGCTGGGCAAAACCAAGCTAATGCTCTTCACGGGGAAAACGACAATTCCCATATTCAACCTCCCCAGGTTGGATGGGCACACGCTCACTTTATCCCCCAGGGTGAAATTTCTGGGTCTAATATTGCACCTTTCTTTTTTGTACGAAAGATTTTCTTATTTAACGAAGAATAATGGATCGGTGATGGTTCTAGTAAAAGAAATCTCTACTAGCTTAAAATATAACAGATATATTACGATGCTATCTATCTCAAAAATCTCTTGACATAAGTACATAAATAAGCACTTCAGAAGTGTATGAAACATAAGTAAAAATAAGCTGCTTGAAGTGGCGTTTTCATTCTTGCTATTTTTCATTCAAGGTCTGAATGGTACTTTAAGCTATTGAAGCTATCAATGATCGTATCTTAATGATAAGCAAATGTCAACGGCGATTTCGCAAATTTTAATCTGTATTTAGAGACTTGCAGGATGACCCAATTTCTGAAAGAATTTTGACGACGACATATTAAAATGATTGTTCGAAAGTGATCCAAGATTAACTAATAATAAAATTATATAAAAGATCAATTCTCTTTGGTCTACTGTGATGAAAATGACGTGGATATGGGAATTTTAACCCCTCCTGTATTTTCAAGTGCTAATAAAAGGCAGAGAAAGAACAGTTTGCAATTATTTGCTGGCAAGGTACAGAAACATACCTTTTACCTGTTTATGGAGAAAAGAAATTGGGGTAACGTAGACTAGTCATGATTACTATGTAGTAAAACCGATTTTTAAGAAGAGAGGGGTGAGGGGGAGGGGTGAGTATGCAGTAAAATCAGTCTTACTACATGTTGAAGCATGACTAGTCTACGTTGCCCCACTGATCGTATGCGTTAATAGAGAACGAAAGAGCAATGATTTTTCTTTAGGTCACAAGTCTTTATTGAAACAGCTAAGCCAACTGACTTTAAAAATGTGTCTGATTAGACACGTCTGGTGTAATTAATTAAGACAAAGCAGGTAAAACTATCACAACCATTATTTATTGCCACCAATTGAAGAAAGTATTGAAGAAGAAACGACTCAGTTAAATCAATTGAAACGGAAGAAATGGTAACACCATCCTATTTTATGGAAGAGTTGGAAAGGTTAAAATATCCTTGGACACAACTTATTGAACATCAAGGAGATTCTTAAAAATAAAATTAATTCTTTCCAAAGTCACGGACTTATGAAACACTTTTTTGTATATTTTCAATCCACTCCGCGGCATGGTCCTTCGCCTTTCCATTGTTCCGACCAAGATAACTTTCTTTCGTTCTTAACATCCCTCTTTATAAAAAAAATCCCTTCTCGTCTTTTGCTATCGCCTCTAAGTATATTAAGCAAGGAAACCATCTCCTGTTCGATAACCGAAGTTAGCGATCTGTCCCGGTAGTATTGGATGGGGGGAGCCGGTGGAATAAAACCATTGTTGGCGTCCTTCCACTCTTCTCTCTACTATCTTTCCGACTAGAGCTTGCTGTCCGACATTGCACTCAATGATAGAACCCTTATACATAGATAGACAGTACAAAGGGACATTATCCTTGAGCCCTAGTCTTTTACATAAAAAAAATTAATGTTTTAAGATTTATATAAAAAAAAAGTTGTGTCTAAACTTAAAAATAATCGCTTTTTTATGTAATATTTTGCAAGAGTATATAATATATACTTCATACATTCAGAGATCAACTCTTTCATGATACTTCAAAATAGATTCAGCAAAGAATCGATACGTGACCTTTACGAGATTTTAACTAAAATTTGCAAAAGTAAACTTCAGTTCCCGGAAGAGTTATAAAATGAAAATCAGCTTTACCAAGTTTATAAATGCACAATATTTAATATAATCAGATACTGTTGTTAACCATCCACCATACTAAAAATCACATATCAAAATCATGCTGCTTGGGTTAAAATAGAATACATTAATAATTGATAAGGTATTGTATAATATGGAGTTGGGTAGAGCATTTTCAAGGAATTTATTGGAATTTTTAAAGCAAACCCACAGATAGTGTTATTTTACATTGAACATCAACACATAGATAGCTAAACACCTATAGTTAATTTGCAAAAGCATTTACCACAAAAAAAAAACCAAAACATAAATACATTTAAAAAAACCCAAAGAAAAACAACAATTATGAAGGAATATACTTCTGTGAATATGTTGATTAAAAACACATAAATATCTTTAGACTTACGGTTGTTTATGTATCACTTCCCCGACATAGCTGGAAATTAAAAAATGAATGAATAACACAAACAAATGGGCACAAAATGATATTAAAAAAGAATGAATTTTTGAAAATATATCTATCTATAAATACTGGAAACACATTCTAAATTAAGTGTTTTATAATCTATTTGCTTTTATATATATATATGTACTCACTGAACTGTTGGTGCCGGTCTGGCTTCGTCTGGTGGTGCACCCTTTTCAGGCATCGATACTGGTCGATATTCTAGTAAATTATATGTTTTCCAGAATAAATACTCCCGATAGTATTTCAGTCCTTCATAGAGTGTAGCCATTACAAATATTGCAAACATTGATCCAATAAGTCCAGCTACGGTACTAATTTTCCATGGTGAAAATAGTATTACTTCGTCATATCCAAAGTGAAACTGTTATTATATTTAAACGTAATATTGAAATTTAATTCTATCACTAATGGGTATTCTGAAAACAAACCGCCATTGACATGCCATGTTCCATGGCCGTGTGCACATTATGGGCATGATGGTCCATAGCTGGAGGTGTAGATTCTGTTGACGCAACAACGTCATGCATATGTTGATGTGTTATATCAGGCATAGCAGAATGGCCTGCAAAATAAATTTTTGGTCATAAATTGTTAAAATGTAAATGATATTTATAGAATGTTTTACCATGACCGTGAATGCTATGTTGTGAGTGATCCATTGTGTTTCTTTCCGATATTGTGTTTTGCTAAAATAAATAATTAATTAATCAAAATAAAATAAGAAAATGTAGCAGATATATTGTAAAAAATCTTTCAATGGAGTAAATATAGATCATTAAGTCTCCTTAAGAGATTTGAAGTTTTTTATATATGATGTTATGTGTTTATTCGACATTTTCGTTGATAGTCTTACACGTGGCACATCTCAATTGGTAGCCCTAATAAGGCTTCCCGCCAGTTCAACCGGCTAATAATAGGATACCAAATTTCCGCTTAGATCGGTGCACCTCCTAGTAGCCTGGTACTGTCTCCGTCACAGCCTTTGTTGGCTGATTGGCGGGATTCACTTGTTTCAGGAGGCATAACACTCCGACGAGGCTGTCTCCCGCTAACGCCGACGGTTGTGGTCAGCATCCAAGAGTTCAAACGCGAGGCTCACTGCCTCCTCCCGACTACCCTTAACCTATCATATACTTCTTCTATCCTCAAGCTAAGCTTACTAATAGCCATTGCACCATGACGGAATGGTAGTATAAAGGGTGACACCTGAGCTTAGACTCTTTCAAATATAAAAAAAACAGCTCTCGGGAAGCACTCTACTAAAGAGCATGTCGCAAAGAATGTGGATAAAAGGCTGTTGTAAAGCGACGAGGAACAACTCCAAAGATGGAGAGATTATTTCTTCACCGCCCTAAATGGTTCATCTTCACATGAACCTGAAGAACACAGCAACAATAAGAATCGCCACTCGTGCCCCATCCAAGACAGAAATATAACAGCAATTCAAACACTAGCCAATGGCAAGATAGAATTAGAGCTAATGCGCCTTGCCGGACGAGAAACGATAGACGTAGATTGGCCACATCTCGCGACGGGAGAACGAGAATCTAGGCAAATAGGCCGTTAACCGGAATCCGCTTGGAGCCCGTCGAATTAGAATACCTAAGAGAAAGTGGAGGAGAGCCTTATTAGCACAAATAGAGTTCGCTGGAGGCTGTTTCCGCCTAATGTCCCACGAGGGATTAAAGAAGCATTAAGCAGATTAAGAAATTTCAAATAGTATAACAGCATAAGAGATCTCAAATAGTACAACAAATAAAGGAGATCTCTACAAAAAGGAACTGTATCGAAACTATAAAAACGCATCCAAATTAAAGCAACTAAATTAGGAACTTCCATATACTCACTTATAACAAATAAAATAATTTTCTTTATTTTCATAGGCTCTGTGTTACTTTGGCTGATGCTGTACTTTCTCATAAGGTGATGGTGCACCTTTTTTCTGGTCCGACTTTTATTCGATAATTTATATTTCAAAGTACTCATCTGTCAAAATTTATTATTGAACTAAAAAAATTCACAAAATTTTATTAAATTTTTCTTTAAAAAAAATATCGTTTATTAATTTTATTTTATAAACTTGAATGTTACGGTATATTTCAAATTTTTTGAAATTAATTTTGGTGGGAAAATGTTTTGATGAAGAAATTTCATTGATTAAAACACACGGAATTGTCAAAAACCGAGAAATTGGTCTAGTAAGCTAGACCAAAGTGACACCAGGCCATAGTGTTGTAGATAATACAAAAAAAATGTATTTTTTGCAGTTTTTAAGCTTACGTTTGTGACGTCACAAAAGTTTAAAAGCTTTTTCCAAATTTTCTTAGTTTAGACAAAAACCCTATAACTTAATTTCACGTGTCCTTGCTTGGCCCTTGTACCCTTGCGAAGCAGTGGTTAAATTAAATGTGGGAGGTACTTGTAGATGGTCAAATGCGGGTTTATTTTAAATAAGGCGATGTTTATTTGAGAAGTGATCGTTTTGTGTAGTTCATAATCAATATTGTTGTGCAGATATGTATAAGTCCCGAAAGATATTTGAGAAATGCGAAATGAAAAATGTGATATAATAAATATTGCAATATATTGTGATTCCTGGTGCAGTTATTATCTACATCATGTTTGTACCAGTATGAATCAGCCATTACCCAATAAATAAATAAGCTGAAATAGCAGAAAACTTTTCCGATACTCATGGAAACAGGATAAAAATTATGATTATTTAAGCAATCTTATTTCTACGGTAAACACAGTCCACACGAAACGAAAGGATAAAGGGCGATTTTTTTTTGTAAATTATTCCAGCACCGTCCATGGCTAGTATTGACTAGACTTTGCTTTGTTTTTAAATTTATGTGACGAAGGCCTAGTGAAAAGCTTTCAGTATGTAGGAAAGCAGGAAATTGTGAAGCATTCTCAATTTGCAATGATGTTGTGTGGCCAGCTAATAACTACAGAAATAAACTAAAACGACGGAGCCTTTGATAATAAATATTAGACTAATTTTTAATGTCATGGATTTTAACTACGTTCATTTAATATATTTTTTTAATGGAAATAACTTTTGTTGCTAAAAATATTAAATATGTAAACAGATATTACTACAAGCAAGACCTCGATTGAAGTTAATTATCTAATCTACATTGTTTACTAGAAATGCTGTCCAGATATTGCAATTTCTTAAGATCTACTGCGTTCTCTCGTTTTAATATGAACACATACGATTGTGGAGATGTTATCAAGAAAGATAAAATACCAAGAATTTTTCAGGTCTTGTTTGTTCCAGTTACCGCTTTAATTGCAACAAAATGTACTTAAAGGTGATTTGCAGGAATTGAGAATTTAATCTTAGCTTTGTTATAAGATTAAAAGTATGAACGAACACAAAAGGTGCGATGTGGTGCTGATTATATCATAGATGCTTTTAATTTCTTTAATTGAATATAGCCATCTTCTCGGAAGGAAAGGAACAAATTAATGTTAGATCACGCAATCTTGAGCGTCACACTAAAACATATGATTCAAATCTTTCACGTTTTTTTCAATAACTTCATCTCTCAACACGAATTCCAGGTGCCTACGGTTTGTCGAATTGATGTTTTTTTTTCTTACAACACTATATTCGCTGCCATTGCAGGTGTAGCTATATTGTGTATGGTAGAGATACTGGTTTATCTTTAAAACCATTTTTTCCTTAAATTCGTGTACTTTACAGCAGCAAGCCTTTTCTGCATGGTCGACATATGATAGGTGTAAGGGAAAGCTCTGTCATTTTTAAACATGTTACACGCGGTGCTGGCATAAAAAAAACTTGTGTGAAGTGTTTGAAGAGGCCGCAGTGACAACTTGAAGATGGTTCACGAAATTTCTAAGAGTACCTACTGCGTTTTTTACATACATCAGAGTATGTCAAATTATTTTCATTTTAAGTTTTTCTTAATTTTCATATACTTTTAGTAAATGTAATCAAGGAGTGATTTTGATAAAATGTATTAATAACTAAAAATAGTTGTTTTTAATTAGAATTATTCTAATATCAATTTTGTCATGTTTAAATATCACTAAAAGGCAAAGATAACGCAAAACAAAAATATTATATTTTCTTGTAGAATAGTCTGCAATCCTATTAAATAACTATCTTAGAAGAAACTAAAAAACTCGTTAAAAAAATAAAAAAAAGGACAATTCCATTCATAAATACCGTGATAAACCGAAAGTCTTTTATAAAATCATATTTTTTATGGTTTTGAATTAAAACATTCCAAAAAATTATTACTGGTAATAAAAATAAAGCAAACAATTAGTAATACTTAAAATCATATAAATTATTTTATTTAACTAGAATTTTTTTTCGCCTTGAAATTTTTTGATAATGAAATGCAAAGGTCGGGATCATTGTAATTACTTAAAAACTTTCCTACACTAAAACAACATCAAATTCAATGGCAATCTTCGCAGTTTGGTCTTGAAAAAGAAATACAACAAAATTACATTATATCTGTACAATGAAGAAGATTACAATTACAATAATAAAAAAAAATAACACTCGCCGGCAATTCAGAGTTGTTAATAAAATGACGCGGTTTCAATTCTGATATGCGACTTTCTCATAAACAAATTTCAAGTTAAAGAAACTCTCTTGAATCCAAAACATGAAATTGCGCTGCTAATAATGTGTAATTAAATGATAAGAAAGTAAGTTTTCTACGTGTTACATACAGAGTAATTGAATATATCATAAAACTGCAGCTTATCTTCTCAAGAATAAGAGGAAACTTTTCTGAGTATTTTTATTTGCAGGTACTTGACCCAAAGAGTGCAAGAGTGTTAAAATTGTTATCATTATTTATATTTAAACAAGCTTTATCTTAATTTTTAGCGTATAGTATTTTGGGGATAAACAAAAATAAATACAAAATTTTTTGAAAATTCTTGTTTTGATATTTCTGCAATTAATGATATGCGACAAGATAATATTTTTATTAGGTGGGCAAAATCGAACCGTCACCTTCGTGTGATGCCCACTGGATATGCAACCAACGATGGTAGTAGCAAGGTGGGACGCTATATTCTCACCCACCAACGAATGACTTGCGATTCTCCTTGGCAATACCAATTGCTATGAACCCGACAGTAGAGCGTCGGTCTGGGACCGAACGGATAACATATTGACGAACTGGCAAACGGAAAAAGAACAATGATATCGGAATTTTTACATGGAACATGCGAAAGTTATACCAATCTTAGGTAAGGTACAATGGACGATCTTGAAAAATACAGGGCCGAAATAACGGAGTTCCAAGAAGTTAGATGGCCGGGGAAAGGCATAATGGAGAAAGGGAATTACACAACATACTACAGCTACTGAGAAAAAGAGCACATCCTAGGTACGGCATTTATTGTAAGGAAAAGTTTAAAACATGCTTCAATAGAATTCGAAGCAATAAGCGAAAGAATGTGTAAAATAAGAATTTAAAGCAAATTAATTAGCATTAATATATATGCTCCAACCGAAGATAAGTGTGAGGAACAAAAAGGAGGCCTTATACGAAAACCTAGAGAGAAACCTCAGAAAATGACAAAAGAAATTATATCATTCGTCAGGACAGGCAGAAGGAGAGACCCTCAAAGAAGAACACATAAAGGAAGAATATGTCGCAGAGCTAAATAAAAGGTTCGGCGCACGAATTAGAATAAATAGATAAAGATGGATGGCACAAATACAAGGGCTTGACTTTAGCGATCCTGATAAAATAGCGATAAATCGAATGCCTGATGGAAAGCGAAAGTCCGGTCGACCAAAGAAGCGATACATGGAATCCGTTGAGGAAGACTAAATTAAGTTAGGCGTTCGTAACTGGACCGCATTATCTAGTAACCGCACGGCATGAAAAAGAAATGCAGGAGGAAGCCAAGGCCAATAATAGTCTGTAGTGCTACAGATGTTCAATATTTTTGTTGTATCCATATTTAACTGTTGACAATTGAATTATTAGTGAATTACACTGATATATCAAGGTTTTCTATTATCATATCTATTTAACTAGAAGAATGAAATATAAATTCGTACAACTACAGGACTTTGAGATGGCAATAAATGCCAATATTGAATACTTTTATTTCTTACAACCCTATGCTTTTTTTTATCTATAGACTAATAAATACAAACTTTATGATTTCTCGCTTTATAGTAGTTAAATTTAACATTGTTTACATTAACTTCAAGAATTTATCGTCGTCTGTCCTCTCTCTATTTGAAATAATTTTAAGTGATGGATGTTTTCGATTTTAATTTTCACCCCTTTGACTACCTCTGAGTATTTACTTTAATGAGGCTCTAACTAACTTGTGTTTACCCTAAAAAAAAGTAAAGTTTGTTTTGAATTATTAGGTAACTTTAATTTGTATCTGAAGCTGTAAAAAGTAGATGAATGTTAGTTATAAATTAATCTTCTAAAAAACAGAAAATTAGCAATAATGAAGACTTGCGTTCTGCAGAGTATCTGAAAAGTACGTGTAAAGGTATTTTTTCTAAATAAAATAAAAACAAATTGGAATTTCGCAGTAATTATTTTTTTAAGTAGATACTTGAACAGAGTAATTTCCAAATGGTCGTTACGTGCTACGTAGATCTTGTTGAAATTGAACCCTATGTTGTTCAAGTCATATCGTCCAGTTCATTCCACCAAAAAAAAAGTGTAAATCAAGCTCAAGTGTTTTTCTTGGACGGTGACGGTCTTTCCTACCTAATTTACCAAAAAATTAGGACCAAGCAGTTACGTCACCTATAATTGATTACATAAAGTGTCTGGCTCCTAATAAATGTTTATTTTGTTCATTACATTACTTGTGACAGAAATGGTTAGGTAGTTTTAGGATATTTTTGTAACATTCACACCTTGACACCTAACCAATCGGAATCATACCATTAATAGTCCAAAAAATTCTAGCAAATAATTAATGAAGTTTTAATATATATCAAGAATTCAACGTTAGCCTCGACTTGAATAATACTTAACAAGTAATACTAATCTTCAAAATCCAACCTTATCTAGGCATAAATTCTTCAAATCAATTATATTTAATCCAATCCAATTGATGTATGTGTATATACAAACGTGAATTGTGGGATTTGCTATCGGAAATAGGAACCAATCCGCTCATTAAGTATTCTAGACATAATAATGAATACAAATAGTCTTAGTTAATTTAAGATTTAACAGAATTTCATCGTTAAATATGTTATGGAATGTAATATTGAGGATAACAATTAATAATGCGGTTTTTACGATTATCAACCATACATTCTTTTTGCCTTATTTATGCAAAGTTTGTGTTTTGTTAATACTCAAACTCCTAGAATGTAAATTTAAACTCCTATATGTCCAAGTTTGTTTTTCCTATAACAATCTCTCTTAGATATGGAAGTTTTGCCATATTTAAAAATTATATCAAACAATAATAAATTTAATATATACAATATAATTCAAAATGGTAAAAGAGTAAGGATACGATGCTATGTCATAATTAAAATTCCACAAATTTAATCTTCTCCGGTCATTGTCTATCTTTGGCCCGATTAAGGTCACGTGCATAGATCATAGAATTTATTGATTTCGGACCCGAGCAACAACAGCAACAACAAAAAATGCTGCTTTGTATTATTGCTTCAGACTACACAAAAACTAGGAATAATTTATATTCAACAATGCGCAGAACTCACCATGTCCAATTCCCATCGCCCCCATATGTTCATTGCAATACTTTTCAACAGCAAAAAAAAGAAATATTTATTAAAATACAATTTAAATTAATGCAACTTTTCCCCCATCATGGATAAGTCTACAAAGAGCGAAATAATTGGATCTGTGGTGACCATATCTATTGTTGTGGAGAGATGGAAATTTGTAGAATTTGTGCAACGTTTATATAACATACCATTTACCGGAAACTAGGATTAAAGGTCAGGGATTAAGTGAAAGCATTAACAGGGGTTTGCAGAAATGTACAGAATTATATCCAGATTTTGGAGCATATATATCACTGATATATCCTCCAACTCTGCTTTGTTTTAGTTCCTATAGGACACAATCAAGTTGGTCTTAGATTTACTATACTATATAAAGACTCCTGATTTCTCATGTGGATTAACATGATAAAAAAATAAAGCATAGAACAACAAGTTAAGTAGTTAAATAGAAGAGAAATATTATGCAAATTTATGATTGCCTGTATGTGATGGGATTGGGAAATTGTGTAGTCATAAAACATAGAAGTGGTGATTTAAATTGTTTTTTTTTTGTTGTCGAATTTATGTTCAGTTTTATGTAAACCAACGTTAGAAGAGGAAATGTCCACTAAAAAAAAGGGTAAATTCAATTTAAATATTATTTTTTTAGGAAAATGTCCCAATTAATTAATTTGTTATAATAAATCTAGCGACTTGTTGCTTCGTTGAATTATGACCCATTAAGATACCGGTCTCTGTTATCTGATAGACTCTCCTATTTCAGATATGTATATATGTAGATACTAAAAATTCCATTATCACCTACTAAATAGCCTAATTTAAATTCTCCCCAAATTCCATTAAATTACCGAATATCGATTTACCGGCCACGAACTGACCTATTCTCTACATTAAAATTTTCGTTGCCGATAGGAATTTTTGGTGTATTTTGCATGGTTCACCAACACCATTTTCAGGATGTAAAATCACAAGGGTCTGTGTTATATTACCATCAGATACTCTGCAACGGCATCTCACTCAATGTTATTTTTGATACAATAAACAATTTCCTGCAACACATCGTAAATTCAATAATATTCATTGATTTTCAGGTGGGTTGGTGAATAATAATGCACGCTTTCATATGATCATGATTATTATGATTATCCAATGTCTCTATCGGTTCAAGTCGTTCAATGCTAGAGAATAATTTATTGGTATCTTTCGAATGCTATAAAAAGTGCATTATGAAAGAGAAATATTACGACATGACGATCAGGAATATACAATAAAGAGAGATTCGCTTTAACCTGTATTTTTTTAGAAAAACTTTTAAAAATTACCTCCTCGGCTTGGCATGGCTTGTCGAAAAATTATCGATTTTTTATATTATTTTTATGTGAAAGTCTAAGTCATGTCTTTCACATCATGATGCAATGTTTAGTAGTAAGCTTAGCTCGAAGAATAGGATAGGTTATGGACTGTCTGAGGATTGCAAGTCAAGAAGGCAATTAACCCTTCCTTTTCACCTTTGGTTGTTATGTGAGTTCGGGAATCCTGACTGTGGAAGATTGTTTCACAGTTTCTTCTTCTTCCATGACTCTACAGCCCAATTTGAATCTTGACTTACTTTTGCTTCTTCCTCCAGACATCTCTCTGATCCGCAGATTGCCTCCAGGATGACACCTGAGCTTAGACTTCGACATAAAAAAAGGTAAACATAAGGTAGGAAAGTCTAAAAAGCCACGGATAGAGTCAGTAAGCGAAAACAGCAAACGGCTGTTAAGCATTAGAAACAGGAGGACAGGGTCTGCAGATAGGACGATTAAGTAGCCCAGGTACGATTTGGACTGTAATGTATCGCAGCCCTTGAATGAACAAATATCAACCGTCATCCTCATGGTGCAAAATAAACAGAAAAATATTCTCGTGTAAAATAAATATCCAATTTTCTACCAAAAAACTTTTTCAGAACAACCTAAAAAGTATAGTTAAAATATCTGAAACATTCACACGTTCTACTTTGTGTGAAATTGGATTTCTATCGAGACAGTATATGAATCACCGATGGATGATTTTTACACTTCAACCTGAAATCATGAATGCCCGGTGGGCTATGCTACTATTTCCAGATATAAATCAACGATGAGTCGCACAACCAATTTTTACCATCAAACGAAATTTATGCCCCAAATTGAAATTTATGTCCTGAAAATTTGGCATGGGTTGAACGTGTTAAATCTGACCCTGATCGGAAATTTTCTCTCTCAATTAATATAATAAAAAGCGGAAAAACGTTAAAAAGTACTTTCAAAGTAACTTAAAGCTTTAATTAACATCTGAAAAATAACATGTATAATTTAATTTACATTTTAATTAAATACTGAAACTTACTAGTGACGAAAAAGCGAGTCAAAAATAAAGCAGAAGCACAAAATTCAGTTTATAGTGAGTCCGTAGAGACGCCTTCATTGTGGCCAGTCCCAGTAGTTAAGCTCTTATAAATTTATGTTGAGATTTTTTTTTTAAATTTTATAATAAATATGAAGCAAGTAAAATAAGCTTTAATTATAATAAAAATTTTAAAAATATTAATCAATGATTACATATTTTTTTGCTTTACCTAAAAACCATTTTAATAAAGTTTGCGTCTGCATAATTACTTCGTAAAATTTACTATTGTTTAAAAATTAGTTTTTGTTAGTTTTACAAACGCTTGTTGTTTCGTATAACTTTAAAATTTAACTTTAATTTTTAAACACAAAAATTGCTTCCAACAAAATGAAAACAACAACCCAACGATTTTTGTGTGGCTCTATTTAAGCTTTAAATTGCTGTTAATACGAAAAAACAATACAAACAACAATTTCAGACCATTTATGTCCCTCTTCTTGAAATGAAAGTGGTCAAATATACATATATATATATGGATATATCTGCAAATATATATTTTATATATATACAATGAATACTAATATCAATAAAGACTTGTTTAAAGAGACCCGACATAGAGTTCCTAAATCGCCTCAATCAAGGTTGACATGGCAGAAGAGTGCTGCTGCTGTTGGAATGCTACCAGCAGAAGCTGAAAACAGTGGAAAACACTGACCAGCTTTTATTTAGCAGAATATCAAGAGAAGATTCTCCCCATACAACAGAATTCAATTAAGCATGTTACAATAGTTTTGTGTCAAGTATTTTCTCGCTTATTGTTTTCGAGCTGCACAACAGCAGAGCTCCTGACACGTTGTTGCGGCGGCGTATTTTGGATATTTAGACAATCAAAGGATTGCCACTAGGGTAATAGCATGTATCTGGGTTAGGGTGACTTCTTGATTTAATTAAATTTTTGGAGTATATATAGTGTTTGGTCGGCTATGTTTGAAATTTGCAGCTATAAATTAAATTGGTTAAGTCGCTAAGTAATTTAGGATAGAAAGTTACTTACTAATTTACTAAGCAGCGCTCTACAGCTTTGAAACATCTAGGGCAATGTCTAAAAGACTAACCCTTAAAGAGGAGTAAACAGTAATTCCTGGCAGACGAAATGCCGGACATTGACAAAAGTTAGACACAACTTCAAAATATACTGAGTCGTATAGATCGGAAAGACTGGTTCAATGATGAATGTAATCTAGTGTGACTGAACGAAAGAATACTATTTAAGCGATAGGAAGAGTGTGTAAGTTACCTAAAGATAAAGCAAATCCAAGACTTTACCACGTCCAAAGAATCTCTTCCCGGTGCTCGCTCCGAAGACTTGGTCACAACTGATCTAGAGATGCCTCGGCACTTATATACTCCATCGACACTACAGAGCCACTTACGCAACCCTCCCGTTCCGGTAAAATATTAACGATTAACACGCTCGAAACATATCCGGCAGTATATAATAAAAAGATTTTACTTGACCGAGAGCGAACGCATAACGTGAACGTTTCTTGAGATAAAGTGAGGGTCAATGACCAGCCGATAACCTACGGCAAGCCAGACTGTCTGTTTGATCGTGAACTCATGTCCGTATCTATCAATAGGGACATTGAACTCATTCTTGACTCATTCGTGTCGAATTCAACGTATCACGGCCACTTGCTTAGCCTATTGTACTACCTACATGCCTATACCTCATATTTGTAGGCCAGACCGCTTGAACAGGTTCAGCAGTCTACCTAGTGACTTGTCGCTTAGCCTTGAATGTTCGATCAAGGACTCGTCGAACCACGAGACCCTGCTCCTTACTATCGCGCGGCACTCACAGAAAACATGAAGGGCATCCACACTTACAACTGCATCCTTGAACGATAATACGGCCAAGGCTAATACATTATGGTACAAAGGGTATGTCCTAAGCCTAGACTTCCATATAAAAATATACGACACATTCATTCACTGAATGGTAGAACTGATAAAAAAATAAAACGAAGTTCTTTTTTCTTTACAACTAGACAAAAAAATCAATCCTTGTTGAAAAGCAAGAAACATTCATCCAAAATGGTGAAAAGAGATTTGCTTACATAAGTATACACATTAAAGTCATAAATATAGTCAGCAATCACACCATTTGATAGAGTAACAGATTTATCCTTGTAGTATACAAAATTCTACGACTCCAGATATAACGCATTTCACAAAAATTATCATCGTTTAGTTCATTCTACATTGAAGAATCTTTGAATCATATTCGCTTGAAAAACCATGAAATTAACGTACCGCGAAACAAAAACAAAACAAAAAAGAAAAGAAATTCCTCAGCTCAAAACAACGATATATAAAATCAATTTTCAATCAGGAACTTTATTGCAAACTTTTTTTTTAAAGTAAAAATTTTATACACGATTTACAACAAGAAAATTTCAAGATATCGATTATTTTTTTTCTGTGTGAAGAACACGATGATAAAACTTGAAACACAATATTTTATCATTCTCTTTACACCACTGCTGTTATCTTGCAAAAGTTCATTTACTTATAATATATCAAGTATTTTTATCTTTAACTTATTGATTCAATTGAAGAAGTTTTCACCAAATTGTTATCAACCAGACAGAAGCTAAAAGTGCCACTCATAGTAGAAACTGATATCAAATTACTTAAGGTTTTCCTTGTTGTATAAATAATAATAATAATAATTAATTTTGTTATGAAGAATAGAGACTATAATTTAATTGAGTAAAAAATTTGTGGTATTTCCTTTCGTTTGAGTATGTTTAGTTGAGGATAGATGTTGTGGGAAGATTGACAACATTCTTCACTCATATTTCGTATCATATTGAATTTCAACAAAACATCATATAACAATGATGATGATAGTATCAAAACATGAAAGACATTTTCTCTTTAAGTTCCGACTTTGGCTTTTCATTATAACAAAGAAAATTAACTTAGCCATTAATTAGCTAAAGTGCTTTGTACATAAGTTTTTATAATTTAGATGCAGATATGCCTGTCCTTGAAGTCCTCATCCTGCAATCTTGATTATATGCCAACTCAAAATTCCGGATATTTAAACACAACATATATAGAAGGAAAAATAAATATTACAAGAAATTCTTACCACTTTCAAATGTTTTAGAGAAGTTTGTATCAATTATCTGAATTACAAAATTCAACAATTAACTTTTGTTTACTTTAGTCTTGGTATTTAAGGAGTAATTGAAAATAATCCAGAATTTTCTGCTCTTATCCACAACTTTACACAACTTGTGTTTTTACTTCAACAAAAAAAAAAGATTTACTTTTGGACGTGCAATTAATTCGCTTTTGTAAAATTAATCTATTTCCCGAACTACTAACTTACTAACAATGTTTAACTTTTGAACACTTTCAATGCCAGAAACTAATTACCGACTGCAGCAAAAACAGCTTTAAAGTGGGTCGTACATGTCCTGACTTAAGAGGCCCACAAAAAAAAAGATATAAAACTAATTTTTAAGGAGTTATCTCGGTTTTAAGACCAAAAAAAAATTTTCGTCTTCTTTTAATATATTCCCAACGACAATTTATCACACAGAAAAATTACCTAACCGCATTTATTATCTCTCTACATTTTCGTGCGGATTAAAAAAAATTTTGTTTGTAAAGGAATAACGTTGATTAAATTCTATGCAAACCTTAAAAACCACGATAAAATTTAATATGCATATCAGTATTTACCGAAAAAGAATTATTTTATTTTTTCATTAAACGGAAAGATTGATCAAACTATAAAAGTCTTTAAAAACAGCTGCATAGAACTAGAAACCCCCCTGAGGCTGTTTGAGTACTTCCAACCAATTTACATTTTGAACATTTAAATCACCCGTAACAATGATTTCAAAATTCGAGTTGAAAGATAATATTTAATTAAAGATAGCATAGAACGAATAGTTACTTACATTAGGAGTTCTCTATAGAAGAGACAGAAGAATATAACGTACTTTGAAGATTGATTCTAGGTCAAATGTGGTTAATACAAGAGCATATACTATTCCATCTGTACAGCCTGCAGAAAAGCTTCGTAATTTCTAACATGTGTATATGGCAATTGCTTTATTGGTAGAGAGATTCTACCATAAAGTGCACTTAGACACCTGAAGTAGTGCTAAGCCAGTATTTATTCATGCATATTAAGATAGGTGGCATCACTTTACAGAGATGAATTTCGACATGCAATTCTCGAATATTATAAAAATCAAAACAGACACTGCTGTAACCGGTGTTTACATTTAATCCGGGAAGTGATAAGGATTCTATTTGTCAATTATTTGTAATAGGGATAATTGCTTAAAAGCTCTGTATTGAAAATCTAAATAATATGCTCCATCGATCTGTATGCCTGACGTATTTGATTAAGCGGGCTCAAATGAATGATTTTGTGTAAATAAATCAAAAACAGTAGACATTTCGACTGCTTGTAGGTGTGAAATTAACTTAGAATCTGCGATAGAATGACCACATGTTCTAAATCGCTAAATAACCATCCCAGAGGCTGGGATTTTTTAAAAGATACAAATCTCCTCCTTCTCCTTCAGCCAGCAATGTCAGCTGGGATCTACAAGTCTCACATTCGACCCCGCCTTGAATGCAACGCGTTGAACTTCTCAAACTCATCGGAGGCAGCGCCGGAGACCACCATAAGAATGTACCTGCTCTGGTAATATTTTACCATTAGGTGCGTTTCATTTTCATTGAAGTACGTACGCCAGCGTAGTTGGGCGCACATCGGAGTAGATGCTGCTACACCACAGTATGGGCTGGGGAAGCTGCAACTACGCCGATGTGCGCCCAACTACTTCGAAGTATATACTCCAATGAAAATAAAACGCACCAATTATTACCACAGTGGCTGTTCCACTGACCTTAAAAACACCACTTCTATGGCATCACTTTTCCCGCGACATAAGATTAGCCCGATCGGTTCATTCACGCAAGTTGCAGCTCTTCTTTTTGTGCCAAGCCAAAGGATTCATTAGAGAACATCCAAAGCCAAAGGATTCATTTATAAAGAGAACAGCTCGACTGTGGAACAATCTTCCGTGGTCAGCATCTCCTAAGTGCAACAACATTCAAGAGTTCAAACGCAATCACCTCGTACAGATGCCTCCAGACTTCACTTCCCTTTTTGTACCCTCTTTCTGTAGAGTTAAGCACCATGTCTTGTGCGACATGACGACTGGTAGTACAAAGTAACGCTTCTAAGCTTAAATCTGTCACATAAAAAAACCAAAAACGAATAAATGTTAGCGCTTCTCAGAATCATATTAACAAGGGGATACTATATTGCTTTTAACTGGTTTTGTAGCATATTGATTCAGCTACAATTTAGTATAGAATTTTGTTGGGTAAATGCAAGGCCCTCTCAACTACAGGCCATGCTATAGATTTTTGCATATGTGTGACGTAGTCTGAAAGTTGGCTGAAGAACTGTCAAATTTATATGGAAAGTGCGCGAGTCGGGACAGTTTTTAAGTTTCGTAAAAGAAATTAAAGGATATTTTTTGGAGTTAATAATACAAAATAAAGGTGAAATAGTAATGATAAATAGTGGCAATTTCTTATAATAAAGTTAAATAGTGCAAGTGTTAGGGTAATTCCTGCTTTTATGTGAAAATTTAAAATTGTTGTGCCGTTTAGTGAAAATGGTTTCAAAAATAATTTTTGTTTATTTCTAATAAAAATATTCTTATTAAGAAAATGAAATGGGGAAGTAGTTAAATTGTGCGTTTAGGGTAAAACGTCCTTACCATAAGTCAGAATTATTTTTTACAGAATGTAATGAAACATTTTGAGGTTATGGTGAAGGCGCGTAGTAATAATTAATTGCATCGTGAATAATTTACTTAAATGAGGAATGTGGAAGAAATCAATTTTTATTTTATAGTGCAAACTCATTAAAAAACTAATTTAATAATTTACTGTTTTAATAGAACACCAAATAACAAATGAAGTTTCTAAAATAAAAAAAAGAAATTTTAAAAAAGCAGAGAAGCTGGTAAGCTTATATTTTACGTAGTTCGAGGTTTACCAATTTGATAAATAGTCATTGATTTTTATTTATTTGAAAATTTATTTTGTTATATTTTATTGTTAGCATTTCATTTATTTGAAACATTTTTTTAATAAGTCTAGTTAATTAAAGAAATGCTAACAATAATGTGGCTCCTAAAATCCAACCCCTCGTCCTAGCCGTGGGAGCTGGAAACGCAGTAAGCGGCTAACGGGGCGCTGGTAAAAACCTTATAACATTTCCGAAACGATAGTATATTTTACTATTCAATCAATTCCTAATATCTTTTCTCCTTTCAAAGGCGACACTAAGAAAAGTTGGTTTAGATTTTTCGCAAAAGCATCTATGAATTCTTTTCTTGTGATCTCATTGTACTAAAAAAAAGTTGTTAATTCAATATTATTACTAACACGTTTCGTAACACAACACTTCCGTACTACTAAAATTTTAAAATTCATTTATGTTACATGATTTATGATGAATAATTTACATATTTTTTATGTCATTCTAAATTATTTAAGAAATTAATTGATTGTCGAAGTTTTTATAAATAAATTCAGTATAATTTATTTATCTAAAAGCAAAAAAAATTAAATAAAATGATTGTCATGGAAATAATTCCATTCATAATGTCAAAAATCCCATCACTTGCCTACCTTGCTCAACAAAAATTCAGACTAAGTTTGCGCTTAGTTGTGTTTGTGCAAAGATTTTATGCAAGGCCTGTAGTTGAGAGGGTCTTGGTAAATGTCAAGCGACATACATACATATAAGTTTTCACACAACCAGTTGATAATCTCTACTGTGTGAAAACTTTTGTCCACACAAAAATTAGTCCATTGCATATATTTTGTTAAGTTGCACGAATATGTTATTATTATAAATATTTTATTTTTGTGTTATTAAAATACATACGCATAAATATTAATTTTTTGAAAGAGTGAAACCAATATTTTCTTTTGATTTGATTTTACCACTTGTTTTGCTTAACAAATAACTTTGTGTGAAAACTTTTGTCCCTTACTGTATGTATTTACATAAAAATACGTTTGCGTTACCTTTAAGTAATTAACGTCAGCGACTTTTGCATAACATTTTTCCATTTATTTCATTTTCCACAAATGCTGCCTCGATAGCATACATAGATGTTAAGGCGTCCGTCTACCATCCAAGAGGTTGGGATCCGATTCCTTGCGGCAGCATGATTCTCCGTATTTCCACTTATCCAACCTAGACAGCAATTCTTGTTCGATGTATTTTTTATGATACAAACAAAATACGATGAGATAATGGTCGATGGCAACAGGAAAATATTCAAATACATTTACAAGTGTACATAAGTCTTTCATTCATATGGATTAATGGTTTTCCGTTCCATCGTATGTTTTCATCACATTGGATTCTAACTTTACTTGTCTTTCATATTTACACCAGTTCCCTGGCCACTTTTTTGTCAACGTCTGTAAGAATAAGGACGCAAGAAATCTCACATTCGATCACCGAAGTCAACCTATAGTATTAGATGGGAGCCGGTGGAGAAACATCACGTATTGACGTTAACATTCTTTCATTTCTTTACGACTCAAGGTTTTTGTTCATCATTTGGATTCTATGCCTGAATAGGTTGCAGTGCAAAGGGTGCTATAGCTTAGCTCTATTCTTCCACATAAAAAAATTAAAGTCGTCGTTTACATAGTCTAGCTCTAAATACATTCACACATAAAACGATGTCCTAGAAATAAACACTCTTTGGGTCTATGAAATTAAGGACAATTTTTTTCGTATCTTACTTAAACTCCATTTTTCATATCTTACTTAAACCGATTTTAATGTTTGTCATTTTTGTGGTAGAGTCATTATTCCATCACTGTATTTATATAACCAAGAGAAAATCTTCTTTAACCTCTTCAAAAACCACAATACCATAAAGGGACTCTCTTTTATGTAGAATTAAGAATACCAAAATTAAATTTTCAAACGAAACTCTAAAAATAATTTAAAATTAAATCCGGAACGACGTAAAAACCTGACAAAAACAACTTCACTCAATTAGATCTCAATTCATAATTTTTCAGTTTTTTTCAATTTTTCAATTTAAAAAAAAAAAACAAAAACAAAAACTTATAAAAATATGGTTCCGACTCTGTTAAAAACTAATCAATCTTTCCTAATAACTTCACGTAATTTGATGCGCTAGGTGTGAAACCCCCGCATAATGCAGGTGCTTTCGTAATCACAATTTTTTTCCCCTTATATATTATTTTCACGCTTGAAGTTCCGTCTTGATATTGAGACGTTTTTGGTGATATCTATTTATAAAAAAAATATAAATCTTCGTAAATTTTCTTGTGATCGCAATTATAACCTTCTAAAAAGGGAGATATAATTAAAAATAGGGTATCACCTGTGAAGAAATTTGTTTTTTTTACAACACACATAAGAAATAACTTGCCATCGAACGTGTTGAACTGTCGTTGAACTGTTTTGGTTAAATGGGATGATGAATATTTTATATGAATCAATTTTGGCTGTAAGTAAACGGAAAAGTTTATTTTATAAGAGATTTGCTTGAATTATTTGTAAATCTGGGTATTCCCATGCTCGGGTGATCTATATGTATATGTATGTATATATATATAAAAAGAATATAATACAATTTCAACTAGTCAAAACAGCCAAAGCCCATAAATAATCAAAATGAATTAAGAAAACAAAACAATAATAAATCTTATATTCTAGAATGGTGTCTGTCTTAGGGCAATTAGGACCAGTACAAAATTTAGCTTTATTTAAATCAGTAAATAATCAGTTCGTTTATAATAATTTATCCGTAAATGATTGCTACCCTAGAAGGTATTCAGTTTAATTTTCATCTACTTGTCTCTATATATAATCTTATCCAGAACTTTTAACTAAGAGTTGGCCAGATAATTGTAACAACTGCCTAAAATTCTAAACTCCACAACTTATAGCAAACTGCTCAAAAATGTACTAATTAAAGTTAAATATAACTTTTTCAGAGTTCTTCTCATATTTGTTTCCTGTTAGCAAAATACTTGATATTAACTATACTTTAGTTTTTCTTAAATAGTTTTAAAAACAACTTGTTACAACTTTTTAAAAATCACAGTCGGAAGCGAAAGAGAGATCTCAATATAGTCTAAAAAAATTTCAGCATGACTTCTATGCAGAAATCGGGCGACTGACGAGGTGACACGTCCCAAAATTTTTAAAATAGCGACAAAATTTAAGAACTCTTAGCTTAATATATCTTCTAATGCGTGGTAGTTCCAGTGTTGGTTAAAAAATCATCCCACGTAATGATCCCAGAATTATTAGATCACTTGCAGGACACCGAAAATTGTTAGTCCATCACGTCACATAACCATTATAAGGCACATACGAAACTTTCCTCAGTGTGATGGTATAGAAACATATCCTTAATAGCTCCACAAGCAAATTAAACAAGATTCAAAGGATGGCCTGACTTTATATTACTGATGCTTTTCACACCTCACCTGCTGTAACCTTGGAGGCGCTATTCAACTTAGTACCACTCCACTTTGCATGAAATAAATCAGATAAGACCTTGAGGTAGAGAAATCCGCCGTAAGCACTGTTGTGAGGCTGGGAACGATTGGCCACCTGGGCGATGGTCTTCATTGTCACGAAGGCATTTTACAGTTGTTGGCATTATGGAGGAAATTCCGGAAGCAAGAATGCTTTCGGTATGTATGACGGTGAAGTCAAAATTTAAATTCCCTTCAGAGAATTCTTGTATATTCCTGGGATTTCTTTAAGATAATTCATCTTGTATGAAACACGCTCCAAAACAGAGGCGCTTGTGGATGCCGAGATCTGAGATCAGCTTGGGTATCCTACCTACTGTTTTTTAACAAATGTCTACACAATACTGGCATGCTCCTACAGTACACAGCTAAACGGCAATCAGGGCAAAAAGGTCCTGCAGGACCAAGTCTAAATTAATCTGGGCCGCCAACGTTCCCATAATGAGCTGTGTATTAACCTTTTCACTGCCTTCGAAGCTGGATGCCCTTGATTGGGACTTCAACTTCCATAAACAGGCGGCTGTCCTGGTCACTCAGAGCTCACCATCTTGGTATTATAAGCGTCCGTGACGATTCTTGGTTAAAAGAGCCCTTGACGATTTCAGAAAGAGTCCGGACTCACAGAATTGTTGGAGAGCATTAGAAATGATGGATTGATTACCATATACTGCGTTTCCGTCTATCATATTTCGATAGCGAAACAAATCCCACTTACAAGCATAGCCTCCAAAAAGATGAGTCTGCCTTCTCTGTCACGGTCCCACGATAACGAGGAGTAGGATCTTGTTGTTTAATGCGACCTGGTTAGTATAGTCACGTCTGAGGGACAAATCACTAGGCAAATTACTGAACCTTTTCAAGCAGGCTGGCCAAAAAAATCTGAAATGTAAGGGTTATAGATAGCACAATAGACCAAATGTGGACCGCCTTACTATTAGGAGTTAATATCTCATTTGAAGAAGAAAAAGAATTTTATCATATCAATCTTACAATATTTAGCAATAAGCTTAGTTCAAAGGAGGTGAGACCATTTGCAACGGTTAAATGGAGTTAATGGAAGATAATGGGTCCAAATTATTTTATTGAATCGTTGAATGTTCAAAAATAAAACAAAAATTGAAGGCTGTTACTCAGTTTCGATGTTTGATTGATAAACAATTTTTTTGAGTGAAGTCGATACGTCCAAAAGGAGGGCTCTAATACCATCGATCTAGACTGGTGGTGTCAAATTGCCATAAATGCTGGATATTTCCAATTTCATTAGGGTGTTCGCTATAGTAATACGGATAGGGTAGCTGATTCCAATGGACGATCAAATGGCATCATTCCTGATTAGTTTCCATATTCATTAATGTTCTTCGATGCCTCAACCAAAATATAAAAATTTTTATTATGTTCAAATCTACGACAAATTAAATGAATTTGGTAATTAATATAGAGCACAGGGTATAGGGTTTAAAAAAGCAAAAAATTGAGATACGAAAGCGAACCCCTTAGCAAAAACCGCATTTTCAAAATATGAAATATAAATTCTCATCCAACCTACATAAATATTGCGACACTTTGGATTACAATTTCTTAAAAACAAAAAACATTTAAACTTAACGCCTAACGACTGGAAACAAATAATTTTTCTATTATAAACAAATTTCCCTTAGGACAGAAGGATATTCAAATGCCATCGTCATGTTCTTTTCTTTTATATTCTATTCTACAATGAGAGCACCCATAATATTTTAAGGAAATCGATTCACTTTACTTGACGTCATCTAGAAGAAAAACTTCATCCTTACAACGTCCAGAATATTCGTAAAACACACACTCTATGTTGGGATGTACGAATGTAGGGAGTTTTAATCAGAAAAAGTGTTGAATTCCTCCATTTTTTAGATAGTATTATGAGCATGCAACCAGTATTACTAGGTCGTCCTAAGATGAGAGGGGCTTTTATTAGCATATAACGACTCTGTAGAGTAAAATAGGATCGATGCAACTTCTATATATGCAAAATAATGCACAATGGCGCACTGCAAATTCTTACGATAAAAGTTTCCTTTCTTTATACAATATCAAACTTCTTTCTTATTCTTCCAACTCTGGTGATTTCAATATAGTAAAAAATGTATTCAATATCTTTAAACCACCAAGTTTAAAAGAGATAAAATACCAAAAAGGCACCACAATGCAAAATTATCCAGAAAGAAAGGGCATGGAAGTTTTATTATTAATGAATTCATAACAAGTGAATTTGGCATTTTAGGGGGCTTTTGGCAGAGTATCGCATTGGCTATGTTGGTTAAACTCTTAAGTTATAAAGAATTGGAACGGAGGTCTACTATAGAAAGAGCACATATTACAAATTGTTAAAGTAGCAATATAATGCCTGGAATTTCTTAAGCGATGCCTTGAATACAACTTGTTTTTTGGACCGGGACCATGAACATTACTTTAGCGTACAAATCTCGGCTTTAAACTAACCGGAGGAAACAATATTTACTCCTTCATAGACCCGTTAAGCCATCATTAGGAATATAGCAGCCCTGTCAAAGCCACGAAATCGATGCATGCATGGGAATGGTATTCCGGCAACACCTAAGAATTCATTCATAAATAGAACTCGACTATGGAACAGACTTCTGCAAGCAGCATTTCCGAACTAGCACAACATCCAATATGGTTCATCAACATCTCTTCCAACACCTGTTGAAATTCAAAAATTTTCCTGATTAAGCTTTGTTGATTTCAATGAATGTTTTAGCTTGATGGGCACCCTGAGGCCCAATTCTTGATGGCAGATCTTACAGATTCAGAGGCAGTCTGATGTCGCCCCCTATGGGTTTCAGGTAAGGCCCTATGTACTGTCGACAATCTATTTTACGTATAGATTGCAATGACGGACTGCAAGCTCTAGTCGGAAGATAGTGATGGGAGCGAGAGAAGTGAGGGAAGGAACTGCCACAACCAAGCCGCGATATTTTTTTTATTCCAGCTACGCCCAACCATTAGTATCGCGACTCTGGCATCGGGGCATCGAGAAACAACTCGCTGGAGAGTGTTATGCCTCCCTGAAACGAGTTGAATCCCATCAACCAACCGATGACATGCACTGGTGGAGCGAGATCAGGAATGTAAAGAGGGAAGAAGAAAAGGAAAGTTCTGTAGGTGGGAAAGGCGAAGAACCGTGGTGATGCCGGGATTCGAACTCGGGACTTCTGGGATGCTATCCAGGCGCCTTACTCCCTCGTCTACCTTGGCAATATAGTCCCAGCCCTACCCCATTAACGGTTTTGGAACCGCCCGTATACCAAAAGGCCGTGTTTCCATTAAAGAGGGGGCGCCGTGCAACCATTATGACCGACCTCCAGAATGGTAGAAATGGTATTAGACAATGCAAGCGTTGGCCAAGGTTAAATTCCTTGTAAATCGATAGGTGATCCACAAGGTCTCCTGGCTCAAAGGAGAATAGCCCCATAAATGCAGGGCTTCTGCCAGGGCCTTCTTCGTCACTATTAGGTGAAGCGGGGGTATTCTATTAGGGCTTCCATACCCGCAGTCGGACACTTGCTTCGAGCTCCCGTGATACCGAAACAAATAAGCCTTTCAACTTTGGCCAGCTTAATCGCCTTAATCTCGTATCGAAGCCCTACGTTTTGTCTACAAATTGACGACAGATATAATAGCCTTGGCAGTTAGTCTCTCAATCAGAGAAGACTTCCATGAGAGCTTTTGATTCAAGATTATGCCTAGATATATGTAGGTGGTATTCTCGTTGGCGAGTGACGTGACTACGAGGGCGTGGAATGAAACTGTCGATACCTACAAACATATCGAGTAAAATGTCACTTGACACATTGCGACAATTAAAACACGACGTTTATCGATCTAGTTGCCACGATTCTCTTGGATTAACAATGAGAAAGACCAATTTAAGGTCGAAGTGACATCTGTCACGTCACTCGACAACGAGAATAAGGCTGATTTAGCCTCCTTTGAGAAGAGAGCGAGCATTAAAATTTAGCTTCCTTCTATTAGTAAATGGAACGGTAAAAGTTTTTTTGTGTTAATACCCATGTTCTTGCTCCAAATTGCTCTACACATTGCAAAACATTACAGAGTAATGCCTGAATGAGGAATTTTCAGTCCTGAATAAAAATATGCATAATATTGAAATCTCCAACCATATTTTTCAGATAATATACCCATAAATTTCTACATATTTTTACCAAGCAAGATCTGAAAACACCACAAACTGTCGATAAAATTTTATATCCATCCTGGTATTCTAAAATGCGACTCGCTGTTAATATTTACAATTATCTAAAAAGCTATTATAAGGCAAAAGCCACAATTACATGCCAAAAAATATTTCGAAGTTAGCATTAAATAACCTTGAATTTAATCTGTGCAAATAATTTTTTTACCGGAGAAAACGCAAATATCATTAACTAGAAAAAAAAGAGATCGGCACAATTCCCGATGATCGTAAGCAGACTAGTCAACCATTTTACTCTAAGGAAGAATGAGGAAAATTGAAGCATACGTTTCTATAATGAAAACCTCTTGCATCCATGCTAATTAAATTCTAATAATAGACATTAAAAAAAAACTTTGTCATTCGCGTAGATAAAGCCCCAAATAATGCTGACTGCTTGAGATTAGCGGAATTAATTACAGAAAATAATGTTTTTTTTTATTTGCAATTTGATATGCAATCGGAGAGTTAAAATATTTTTCATTTTCATTTTTTGTGTTACTTGTATTTAAGCTTGGCTAGCGTCTGTAGTAACGAGATTGGCATCTTAATTTGCTCTATTTTTGCAGTATTTTTTTGCGTTGCCATTGCATATAAAACTTGTTCCACAACTTTCTATTCAATCATGTAAGGTACTCCCCCCTGGAAGTTGAATGCCCAACAGAAACTTCAAACGGAAATTTATATATGGCAAATATTTCGTTTTTTTTGTATTATATTTCTGAGGAATTTATTAACAATTATCAGAAGAGGAATTGTTTAAATTATGAAAACTACACTGGAGCTATTTGTTTATAATATTGATGTTAAAAAAAAGAGGAAAATTTTCTTGAAATTTGATTATTTCGGTTTTGCTCTATTGATTTTAATATGATAAAACCATAAAAAGCTGAAGCATTGATAAAAGGTATTCAACAAAGGTTAATAAGGTTTGCCAAAAAAATGACCTCAATTACAGCTTAAAAGAGAGGTGGGCAGTAGATTTAGAGAGGAATTAAAGTGGGTTTCCTGGGATTTGATATGCGTATCTGTTCCTAATTCCGTTATCTTAATGCCCGGGATGTTATCTATATTACAGTAGTTTCGCATTTAATAAATCGCTTGTCACAAGTGTTATTTTTTTTAAAGAAAAGTTACCTGATACATTGCAAAGTTGTATACACAGTAAATAGTAGAAAAAAATAAGGAAAATACTGCAATAAATGTTACGGAAAGTTCGAAGAACCGTATTACATCATCAAATGACAGTCTCAAGATTTGTGGTTACACAAAAAAAATTAGCAAGGCAGATAAAACATAACAACACGTATTAGCCATTTATTCTTACCTTAATTTAATAAATTACTTTAAATATTAATATTACTATAGATGAGTAAACTGGAAGTAACGTGTGTGAAATCTCTTGGTAAGGTCAAACTTTTTTAGAAACATTAACCATAGGAAAGTATTATTTTAATATATTATATATGTATGTACAATTGATCCACTTAGCACTTTCCGTATGCGAGTTAAGTAGTACTAACTTAATACAAAACTACTAACTTATAAACCTTTTGTTTTGTTTTTAAATCACATTTGTCTCTTTTTCCTTGATAAATTTATATATGAAAAAAGATAATTATGTTAACACGGAGTTTCTCCCGCTAAGCACCTTTCACCTGTCAGACGGAACTGAAACGAATATGGAAAATTCGCTTTGATATTTTTGACGTCAGAGTGAATTTGCCGTAAAAATTCAATTTTTATATAGTTACAATTATCACATATAGGTGGCTAAAATTTATAATGAGACGTTTTTTTAAACGAAGTCAGTTAATTTTTAGTAATATTGAAATGATTTATTTTTCAACAAATCGATTAGATTATTATCAAGAAAAACAATTCTGAAATTAAAATTATACAAAACGTTATATTTTCTTGTTACCACCAATGTCTTCCTTCGACTGGTGCAACTTAAAACTAATGAGATACAATTACTTTTTTCTTGTAGAAAAACTGGCACTGGGGTTTTCCATTAACTTTAAATTTCGCGCCAATTTCTTTCTTGTGAGTACTAAACCTGTCAACAACCTAAGTAAACATTTCAAAACAGCCTGCAACGTCAACGTTTTTTCTACGAAGATCTTAATCTATATTCTTACTACGGGCTAACCGATATAAAATCTGAAGTAGATAGACCATGGAAAGCGTTGCATGTTCGTTTAGGGCATTGAAAATGCAGTCTGCTGTTCAATTTTTTAAAAACTCATTGCAGAGGAGCCCAAATTTTTGCTTTTGGGTCTCTGAAAAACCTTGAGCAATCGTTGGATTTTGGGCTACATGGGCTATTGGGGTGCATTTGCATGTTAATTGTTTGAGGTGTATGATATGAACCGGATCGATGTTTTGGGTGCCACAAAATTCTTAAAATAATCGATTTATTGCGTAAAAAGTTTTCAGGTCACATAATTTCCTGAAACAGGTCGCCTAGATTGTGCGTGTAACACTGTACACTTTTTAACTATAAATTAAGTCTACGTCAATGCTCTGCAAACGATTGACATACTTAAGGACACTATCGATCTCGTATTGGCGACGTAGACCCACATGTTATGAAGAATCTATTCATCTAGAACATTGATATAATTTAATATCTTACCTTATATATTTTGTTTGGACAACTTCCGTTAAAATCAATTAACAACAACAGATTATGACAGAAATGCAATGACAAGAATAAAAGGAAAGGAACCGGAAAAAAAATCAACCCTCATAAATATTGAATGAACATTTTATATGTATTAAACTAAATAAGAAATACAAGTTTCCAATAAACTACCTTAAAGAAAACACATTATTTCTTTATATCACATATATAACTGTCATTAACTTATCTACTTATTATTTCTTAACTTAATAGCATTATTAGTTTCAAGCTTAATTGCATTGCCGCAAATTCTTAATATTTCCGTAGATGAATAGTATTTATCCTCATCAATTTTCTTAACAAGCATCTGATATAAATTATTCATAATACCTTTAACCAAATTCTCAACAGCCTTTTCAGATTGTTGCTTATTATCATCGAATTGTGATTGTAAATTTTCATTCTCCTTCTGTAATGTTATTAAACGTCGATCTAGATCTTTGTATTTCTTTTCTAATTCTTCATTTTTCTTTAATAATTCATTTTTTGTATTTATTTCATTTTCAAGTTCTTTTAAGCTATTTTTATATGCTGCTATATTGTTTGAATTCGTGTCTATGATGGATTGTAGTTCTTGTTGTTTTGAGATGGTTTGACGGATTATTTCTTTTAAGAATTCGTCAGATGTTGTGAAGTCACTTCTATTTAGTTGATAACTTTCAATTATATCATTGAACTCACTGAAGTCCTCTTCTACAACTATGTTTTCTTCAATTTCTTCTTTTCGTTCTTGTACTTCTGCTATTTCTGCTTGTTTAGGGGTGGATTCTAGCTCATTTATTTTCTGCTTTAAGCTTCTATTCTCTTTCTTAAGCTCCAGTAATTTTTCTTCCAACGCAATCGTTTCATCATCTTTATTACCTTTACTAGAATCGGCAGTTTTTATACTCAAAAAATCGATTTTATCCAAAACTCTTTCAATTTTACTTTCCAGCTTTGAAATATTCATTCTGACTTCGGTATTTTGTGTTCGATTTTCCGTCAGCAGCATTCCTAAGAACTGTGACTCTCCACCGTATGGCACCACTCCAGTTATAATATTAGACTGAATTTGCGGCTTTGTAGCGATTACTGGGACTAAATCCTTCTGTGGTAGTTTTGGCTTTCGCTGTATAACAGTTGATTTTGGAGGGATTTTCTTCTTAACATCAGCATCAGATGAATCACTTAAGTCTGTTGTTGTTGGTGCAAATTTTGGTAATGGCTTACCCATTTTTGCCATTCTAGATAATATTTGAGCTTTGGATTCACGCGTTTTCTCATCGGACGAAACATTACCTGATTTTCTACCTTTCATTTCTGTTTGCGATTCGACTAATGATGGTAAACTAGTTTCGGCTAAATTTAAATTATCCTCCGGTGTTTGATCAATACATGAATTTTCTTCAATAGAAACTTGCGCCTTTATTAGATCGACTATATCTCTATCTTCAACAAAAACACTCCAAAAGACTTGAAAATCATCACGAAATTGTAAATAAGAATCTTTAAAATACAATTTCACATCTTTAAGTGTCAGCGTGGAAAGAATATTGGTTTTAGTTTTATATAAAATTATTTTGTGTAAATTATCAGGATTCTTTAATATTGCTAATCCAACTTTTCCTTGGGATATATTTTCTTGATTAACCCTAAAATTATTTTAAAATTATTAAATCAAATTTCTAGATATAAATAGAGTAACTAACAATTTAAAGGCATTAACCACTTTCGCTGATAAGATGCTCCATGATGAGCTGTTTTGTTCTTGGCTTTGTTGTTCGTTAGCTTGTTTTGTTGGAGTGTATTTAAAGGTATGGTCCACATCTTTAGTTGATTTTTCAACAGGCACACCAAATATATTAGATAAATTTGAGCGAGAACTAGAGAAAAAGGCTGTTTGTCGGCTGATTTTTTAATTTAAATTGAACAAAAACAATATACTTTTCTATATCACCAAAAAAATCGTCATCATCATCAAGCTTTAATTTCCCAGAAAACATAATTTAATGTGAAATTAGATATATTAAACATTAATCCCATAAAATAATAATAATTTATAATATATTTATTTAATATTAAATAGACTAAAGATATTCAGTAAAAAGCTTATACAATTTCTGTTTAGCAATTCTAATTTCACGCACTTCACTTTTTTATTTGACACTTAAGAACTTATCAAAAGCACAGCAAGTTGCACACAAGTATGTTAAAATAAGTTCCATTTTTCGATAACGTAAATTTATTTCGGTTTTGTTTTTTTAATGTAATATACAAATAAAAAATCAAAAAATATTTCATTCATCAAGAAAAAATTATTTTGTATATTATTTTAAAAACTTTGTGCCAAAAACCTTGATGTTCTCAACAAAAATTTGTTGTCTTCCCGGTTCATTCGTCGTTTTATTTGGTTATATATTCGAGACGCTTGCAAAATTATTTAAATGACAACTTCCAAAAAGAAGAAGAAAAATTGAATTTCGAAATATTTTCGAAATTCAATTCATTGCTCGTTTTCTAAACATTGGGGACTTTTATTTTTTTTATTAAATTTTATAATTTTAATAGGGGACATTAAATAGATATAAAGAAGTCATTTTCTTATAATTTAATTTACTATATACACACATAATTTTTTGCTAAAACATATTCTTTAATTACATATCCTGTAATTTATTAAATCTTAACTTATAATTTCGTACAATTCAATAATTAAAAAAATTACAATTTTTACCATGGATAATATAGAATTAACAGGGAAAGCTGAAGCAGGGAATTCACCACAAGCTGATAAAGAAGCAAAGGATAAAGCAAGACGAGAAAAGGATAAAAGTAATTAATATATAACCTCTTGTCACACAAGAAAAAATAATACTTTCACGTGTTTTTCTATCTTGTAGAAGCCATAGCCAATTTAAAAGAAAAGATTCCCGATATTAACAATATATTTGACGTAATTGGAAGAATAGGATATGGTACCTTCAGCACTGTACTACTAGCAAGTCTTAAGGGCGAATCGAATCTTCCTTTGGAACAGCGAAGATTATATGCTATAAAACACTTGATCCCAACATGTCAGCCTAATCGAGTCCTGAAAGAATTGAAATGTCTAGTGGAAATGGGGTAAGGTTATTTATTATTTAATTACATATAACATGGCTATAAAATAACACTTTCTTTGTAGAGGGTCAGATAATATAGTTGGAATTGAACTATGCCTTCGTCGCAATGAATCAGTGGCATTTGTAATGCCATATTTATCTCATGATCACTTTCAAGATTATTTTAATAAAATGGATATTGCAGAAATACAAAATTATATGAAAAATTTACTAACAGCAATTAAACGTGTGCACAGTTTCAATATTATCCATCGTGATGTGAAACCAAGTAATTTTTTATATAATAGGAAAACAGGAAAATTTACACTTGTTGATTTTGGTCTTGCACAAAATGTTAAGAAAGCTGATCCTAATACATCATCATCAACTACCTCAACATCAAGTATTGAAAGAAAACGCAAAGCAGCTAGTTTTGAAAGTATAGATCAGGTAGCTGTTAAAAAAATTAAAATAGAATCATCTGAAAAGCAAATACCACCAACACAACAACAACAATCCCAATCAACATCACAAAAAGATGATCTAGTAAAAAGTCCACTGAAGCAAGTTAATGAAATATTACCAACAAAAATATCCGAAGTAGTAATTCCAGATAATACACATCAATCACCACTAGTAACAGTTAAAGCATCAGTTATAGATACATCAGTTACTAATCGACTTAAAGAACGAGGGAAAAGTACTAGCTCATCATCAAGATTACCATCAACAGCTGAACATTCACCATCAACATCTAGGCATGTTAAGAAGGAAATTCAAGCATCAAGGGCAGGAACACCGGGCTATCGACCACCAGAAGTTCTGCTAAAATATACTGATCAAACAACAGCAGTTGATATGTGGGCAGTTGGTGTTATATTTATATCAATATTATCTGGTGTTTATCCATTTTTTAAAGCGCCAGATGATTCTGTTGCATTAGCAGAAATTGTAACTATTTTTGGTGATGCAACAATACGGCGAACTGCTCGCGTACTACAGCGTCAAGTAACAATGAGTAGAAAATGTAAGCCATTAGATATAAGAAGATTATGTGTAAGACTACGTAATAGAAACAAAATTGATCGGAATAAAATGTTAAGAAAACATCAAGTAAATGGCAAATGCCCAGAATGTCCTAATTGTCAGCAAAAATCATTTGAATGCCTTTGCCTTAATTCAACATTTACCACAGAACCATGTGGAGAAGACCTGTTCCCACCGGAGGCTTATGATTTATTGAAGAAATTTCTTGAAATTAATCCCCATCGACGAATTAGTGCAGAGAAGGCTCTAGAACATCCATTCTTGAAAGTTAAATATACGTAGGCTTGGTTTGGTGATATTTTTAGATCTCAAATTATTAAAAGAAAAAAAACATTTTTATTTCATTGACCTTTTTTTTTGAATACACATTTCACGTAATATTAATGTTTTCTTAACATCTCATCTTTATTTATTTTTTCTCTATTTTAGTTAAGTTTATGCTCGATGTAAATGTTATATTAACTTCTTTTTTATTTAATAATATTTTTTTTTTCTGCTGTTTATAAATATACAAAAGAAATATAGTAAGTATATGCTTAAAACTTTTTATTGTAATAGGAATGAAGTTTTAGTTAGCTTGTGGAGGCTACTAAGCCGTGTGTTCATCTGATGTTTCCAGGTCCTTTAAAGGGGCTTCACAAGAATAGCGAATGAAATTGAAAAATCTCTAGGCGTTATCCGAATTGCCAGCTTGCTTTGCGTTCGAGGACTCGAGATCAGATTCGTCTTAGCCAAAAAAGCAGAGCACTAATAAGGTCATGCTTTCTTCCAGCGGTCTCCAAGTTTTGTTAGCTATCTCCAATTTCATATATGTATAATGTTTTCGTGTATCTTCAAACACGCCATCCATTCACGTTGTCCTAGGGTTCTTTTTCCTGTTAGTGTACCATTGTAAATCCTGGCTACCATTCTTTCTTCAGAGGTTCATACAACATGTCCGAGCCATTGTAGTCTGCCAAGAATTTTCGTTTCCAAGGTTTTAAGCTGATTGTCTATTTTTTGGAAATGTCCAAGCCTCAGATCCCTATTTGCTGATCAAGGGATGCACCACTAACTTTTTTCCTTTTAACATTATAGATCGGAGATTTGCCTGAAATTTTGACCTTGCCTTTTGTATCAAATTTTTCTTATCACAGGAAAATGGTTTGTAGGTTGAGAATGTAAAAGGATATTAAAGGTTTTAACAAAATAATTGTGTACAGCATACATACTTTTTCATTTAATTCCTTAATATTGTAGAATAAAATGTTTCAACATTAGAGATTTGTGCCAAGCACAGATCGGTCCATTTATCTAATCAAATATATTACATTTAATATATTTACTTTGTACAATCAAAAGGCTTCCATCCATCAGCAAATATCTTTACTTTAGATGCAGAATTGTGCTCTTTTCTTGGCCTCCTCCATACTCTTGGATCTAGCTCTAGCATTCCGCCAATTATTTCCTAATACAAAATAAAATCTTTACTAACAACCACGAATATTTAAAAGAATTTACCTGAGCAAAATTCGATGGGAATTTCTCCTGATCTTCAATAACATGAGCAAACCCCGAATCCATACCGAAATGCACCCAAAAATATGGTAAACCTTTAGGTATAGCTCGTCTTAAATTTGTATCTTTCAATGAAATTAATTGCTTGTTAGTTGACCACATGTATTCTGATTCTTGTATAGCTTTCTTGAAGTAGAACGGCGCCATTTCGAAATTTTTGCTTGGAATACAATGAATTTCCATATGTGGCCGACGGTTTAAGTAACGTGCAATCTCAAAAAATATAACATCTTGTGAACGTTCAGCAAACATTCTTGTTAATGCTTTTCTAATATCAGTTATTTCACTCCAAACATCTTCATCTAGCTGTGTTGAACAGGATACATGATGAATAGGTACAATTAAGCAATGTCCAGGCTGGACACCTTCATGCCATGGTAGACTTAAGTATACAGAGGATCCTACACTTACTAATAAATCCTTATCCATTTTCTTCGAATCAAAACATTTCTCACATGTTTCTAACATTTTTTCATATCGTTCATGATCTCGTATAGCACGATTCTTGTCTTTAATATCTTTTTTATCCTCGGAATTGGATTTGCTTATTTCATCAGCAAAGATATCTTCCAAATCGTCCTTTTTATTTCTTTGTTTACCAGCGATTTCCGCGAATTCAGCATCTCCATCACTCGCAGTCAAGTGTTTTTCACGTTCAAACTAAAAATAATTTTGTTTTAGTATAAGTTTTATAATTTAATTTTGAATATAATAAAAACCATTTGTTTTATATCATAGCGATCATCGTCTGGGAAGTATTTAGTGCGTTTGCCATCCTCGTGTGTCTCAACATGCTTCTTGCCGCGTTTACCTCTGTTATTGTGTGAATCTCTAGAATCTGATGATCGACTAGAAAGTGGTCGCGTTACTCCTCGACTGTCGGTTGTTGTTAGTAAAATATGTTGATTGGCATCTTCACCATCTTCTGGTGTCGAAGTATCCTTTCGTTGATTTCTGGTCTCTCTAGCTCGTTCCAATTTTTCTTGAAGTTCCTTTACAAGTTCTGTATTTCCAAGTATTTCAGCCTTGATTAATTTTGCACCGATTTCATTCATTTGTTGATCTGTGAGAAAATTTGATGTGTCTTTTGTAGATGTTTGTTTCACTGGATTCTCACTAGTTGCAGTTGAGGTACAAGGCGGGTTTTTATCCTCCTTTTGGTGGCCAGAAGATTGTTCCTTACTCTTTCTCCAATTTCCTTTACTATATGAATTTCTAGATTCTTTATATAAGCTATCCCTAATACTTCTGCTCTCATATATATCCTCGGATGGTTTTTTGAACGCGGGAATACCAGACCCTCCATCTTTCCAGTGTGGATTTAATTCTCGAGAGCTCTTTGCCGGATCATAAGCTTCATAATCTTGATTTTTATTTTTATCTTTCTTTTCAACATTTTTAGAATATGTTGGTATTAAAAATGGATCTTTCAGCCAATCTTCACGAGCTAAAGGCTTCTTGGTTTCTGCTTCTGGTTTCTTTTCGATCCATTCATCAGCATCCGAATTACTATCAGCGTCGTTTTTATTTACAGACTTGGATTTTAAGTCTGTATCATTATCATCGTCCTCAGAATTGGATGATGTAGAACTATGCTTTTTCTTCTTTTCTTTTTTATGCTTTTTCTTCTTTTTCTTTTCCTTTTTATCTTTAGATTTTTGAAACTTTTTCGAACTCATCTTTTCATGAGTTGTATCCGCTTTGCGTAGGTTTTTGCTACCTGACCGCTCTTTTGCCTAAAAGTAGAAAATAGTAAATTAATGATATGTTAAAAGGAATAATGAGAATAAGTCTATATGAAAGTAACAGACGGAGGAGAGTGAAAAGCGAGTGTTTCGCGCCTAAAAAAAAGCAAATATCGGACTGGTCGACCAGGTTGAAGGTGGGCGACAGGCAGATCAACGGGAAGATGGATCGACTGTTACCGCTGACGCAGTGGCAATGACAAACATTCGGGAATGGAGACATGCTGAAAAGGACCGTCAAACTTAGAGGAATCCAAGGCTCGATTTAGGCTCTAGCGCCATAGAATGGATGAATCCAGAGACGCAACCGTCGGGGTTGGCGGGAGACAGCCTTGTTGGAGTGCCTGAAACAAGTGAACCCAGCTAACCAGCCGACATAGTCTAAAACACCACCAATAACAGACTGCCAAGTGAACAAGGGGGAATATCGCCCACTAAATGAAGGCCCGACTCAAGCAGAACTTGGGTACCCTAATATTAACCGGTTAAGCCGGTGAGATGCTTTTTTAGTGCTACTCTAATATTATGATATATTAAAAGGAAAAATAAGAAATATGTAAAAGATATAAGCGACAAATATCTTGAGTTATTAAATTTGGAATAAACTAAAAAAATTTACCTTTTCCAGTAACTGCTTTTGAACATCCCGAAGCTCCCTTAATAGATCAGCTTTATCCCTTACATTAGCAGCACTCATTTTATAAAATCTTAAATAGTAAAACTTTTGTTATTAATTATTATTATTTTTAGCTTTTCCGAAACATCGAAGATTTTATTTTGTTGATAGCGTTTGACATATTCGAAAAAACACACACACACTGCTACATATACTATTTTCGAAATTGATGCCTGACGTCTTGTTCCGGCGGTATTTTTGAATTTGATTAAAAAATAGTGTCTGGAGGCTGTTTTTATTACTTAAATAGGTAAAAAAGTATTATGCTATATATAAAATATTAATATTATAATTAAACGACAAATTCTTATTGCAATTAACCTCGTTTTAAAATAAATAGAAAAATTTTGCTGTTATGAGTCAATTGTGAACAGAACTTAAATCCGTTCAAACGAACGTAACCACACATTTTTTTTTCGAACAGATATCAAAGCCAACTTCAAGACGCAGGGCCTTTCTTCCGGTTTCCATTGTCAAGCAAGGTACTCATCATCAGTAAAATTGTCTTATTTACCATTATTTTAACATAAAACAACTAATTTCAGATGCCTGGTGTTACAGTTAAAGATATCGACCAACATGCAGTCGTTAAGGCTGTTGCAGTGTTCTTAAAAAAGTATGTACTTAACATTTTTAATGCCATACTTAACCTCACAACTAAACCACAATGTTTCTTCAACTCGTTTTTTTTTTTGTTAAATTTTTCAGAACTGGAAAACTAAAGGTTCCAGAACAAATGGATATAATTAAGACAGCTAAATATAAGGAACTAGCACCATACGATCCTGATTGGTTCTACATTCGTTGTGCCTCGATCTTGAGGCATTTGTACCACCGTAGTCCAGCTGGTGTTGGCTCAATAACAAAAATTTATGGTGGACGTAAACGTAATGGTGTTCATCCGTCACATTTCTGTAGGGCTGCTGATGGTGCAGCACGTAAGGCGCTTCAAGCACTTGAACATGCCCGTTTAATTGAGAAGCATCCCGATGGCGGACGTAAGCTGACATCATTTGGTCAACGGGATTTGGATCGTATTGCAAATCAAATAGTTGCTAAACAGAGAGATGCTCGCAAGGAGGCGATACCAGCAGTTGTTGTAACATAAATTTATTAATATTAAAATAAATTTATGATATAATTTCAGATCAAGTGTTGTTTACTTGGATTTTGAGTTAGGTTTACTTTTGGGAGAATAGGTTATGAGATGAGATGGTACTAGTGATTTTTTACGGCTTAGGGATCATCCTTTGTACTACCAGTCTGTCATGGTGCAATGTTGAGTAGTAAGCTAGTTTGAGGGATAGTATAGAATAGGATTAGTAAGGGTCTGGGGGTTCCTCGGGTCGATGTTCAGATAACGGTGCCGGTGATGCAGCCATCGCGTCTAATCGGGAACCACCCGTGTTGCGGTTGCCATCAGCGACTGAAGATGGCCAATTCATACGCTAATCTCCAGCGTGTGGTGTGTTTTGTCAAACCCCGTTTTTCAAGGGCCCTCTTCTAGTGGGTGACGTTCCAATAGCCGGTTCCGGACCGGTGAAAATAATATTAGAGCCCTGTCTCGCCAGGGCGTCCGCCTTTTCATTGACACGTTTGCAGTCCCCAACTGATTTACACTTGGGGTGGTTCTACACGAGCGTACAACGAACACATTTTTGTGTTTTCGAAACGTAGTTTTGTGAGAAGAGGGTGAAAGAGGATGATGGAAGTCCACCTCTTCTCTAACCCTCTTCCCCATAACTCACGTTTCGAAAACACAAAAATGTGTTCGTTGTACGCTCTTGTAGAACCACCCTTGGTTCGATGGGAAGGTGGCCCAAATGTTGATATCCTAATGGGTATGCAGTCCGATAGCCTTCCCGCTTTCGGCATCTCCTATAGACAATTAGCCAAGAGCAACACAAGGACCTTGTTGTGACAAGGTAGCCATTCAGTCTCAGCGTAGCGTTGTGGTGCCAAATTGAGGAGAGTTTGGCACGACCTCATGAAGTATGTACGGATGGCACCGGTGTTGGAAAGGTTGGCTATTCTTTGAATTTTGCTTAATTTAGTTATGGAAATTCTAAGCGCCATTCTGTGCCACCACACTAAAGTTCCGTAAGTTACCATAGCCCTTATGATGGTAGTATATGTATATCCGGTACATGCCTTGTAGTTCTTTACCATATGTGATGGTTCCAGCTGAGCTTGGCGTTTAGCGTCACTCGTTAAGTATTTGGCTTGTTGTGGAAAGCCTAAGGTCGGTTCTTCCAGTCCCGGCAATGTAACAATGCAACCGGAATCGTTTTATTAAGATAGACCTAGGCCCCTTAGACGAACAAGTTTTGGCCATAGTAGCTTTAGCTTTATTTACAGCAAGGCACCACAGAAGTGGAGATAAGGCTACTCCCTGTGGACACCCTTTTGCTACATTGCCCTCCAGAGATTTAAAGAAAATTGACTAAAAAAAACTCGCATACAGCCTATTTAACCGCTTTTCAACCCTTTAGGGGGTGAATTTCAAAAAATCGCTTCTTAGTGGATGTCCACGTCATTATAGGGACGCGCTGTGAAAATTTCAGCCGTTCAGGTCCAGCGGTTTGGGCTATGCGTTGTCTGTCAGTCACTTACTGTTTTATATATAGAGATTTATGATGATGGGAGTGTTCCGCCTAGATTATATGGGAGCTGGTGCTGCCGATTTTCTGGCTGGGCCAGCGTCCTGTCTTTGGTCTTCACGAAAGCGCGGCTCGGGTGTGCTCCGCGGGGCTCCTCAATACCACTTCGGCCCTCTCCAGATAAATTGATCCACAAAAGTCTACTGAGTATGGCAGGAAAAATAAGGTCCATCCTGACAGAACCTCCATATCAGAATAAGGCATTATACAACTGGGTGCGCCCGGTGCCCAGAGATCGTTAAATGACAGTGCAAAACCTACCCACTGCCATGCAGCCCTCGTCACGATAACTTTACATCGGCTTGGTAGGCCATCCCTTTCAGGACAGCTTTCAGTGGCCACCACGGCACTTGATGGCACTTCCACCAGTCCAAAATAGTTACGCCACGTGCATATTTAAATATTTAAATACACTGCATGTTGCTCCCCCTAACTCGCTGGTGACTGATCACCCTGAAACATAATTCGGAACTGAATTATACATAAAAAAAAAACTATTTGTTAGCTAAAAAAGCTTTATTTCTCTTAATTTATATAATTAAGTTATGTTACATCGAAATTTATCTTAATTAGAGGAATTCAATGAACAAAAATAAAATTAGGTGAATGGATTTGCGCTTCACATTAACGTATGTTTCAGCCTGTTTCCTTTAAGAGTAGCATTCTGAGTACCACAGCCAAAAAGTGTATGGTAATAATTATTTCATTTTTTTTTCTTAAAATAAAAACAAAAAACATGAGCTCTTTAATACTATTTAATTTTCCTTAAATGTTCTAGCCACCAGTTTACAAAACAAAACACTGGAAATCTTTCGATTTGCTTTGCAAAAATGGCATTGATTTGTCGCACGAAAAACTGCACATTTTAAGGGGTTTGTTCCAGTCCACCCCCAGTCGATGAAGAAAGCTGCGTTTTTGTTTATTTGTTTATTAAATGATGAAAATTTGTAGTCATTTGGTGGTGATGGAGGATAAAAGGAAGCGATTGTTCTTGCAGTATAGTTGAACTTGACCAAGCTTCAGGTGAATCAGGGTGCAGCGAATCTCCTATTGCCTCTAGATTCCATCAACTTTCAAAAAAAAAACTGCAACATTTAAAAAACTGCTCGACAAATACTTTCCCTTGCATTATGCAAATGGACGTGTTAGACTCTCATTATTTACAAACAAATAAAAACTTCTAGATATATATAATTTATAGTTTTAAATAAAAAAATGTTTGCATTCGGTTTTGTAAATACTTTTATTTTGCATTGTTTTGCAAAGAAAATGTTCTTTTTCTTTTTAAATTCAAAAAATATTTAATTTGGGATACATTGTGTATAACAATAAAAGGACAACAAAATTCATTTAAGTTGGAGAAAAAAGTTTCGCATTTTGTTAATTCTTGTTATTATTATTATTATTTTTCTTTTACTCGATCAGATGACTTTTACATGGACATTTTTTGAATTTTTTTTGTTTTGTTTTTTTGTTTTTGTTTCTTTTAAATATTCCTTATACATTACTGAAATTCTATATTTATCTAAACAAGAGTGCTTTCATACATTTACATTAGGTAAAATTTTTTAATTTCATAGTTTTTTTTTTAAAAAAAAAGAGAAGAACAAAGAAAAAAAATTATAAAAACAACTGAAAAATAGGTATTTTCTTTTTTTTAAAGTTATTTTTTTATAGTATTAATTTTAATCGTTTTTATTATTAATTTAACCGCTCTTAAATAATAAAATTGCCACTTGGCCTAAGTAAAAATAGATAAAATGGCGAGTCTCATGTGTTACATATGAACCAAAATTTCTTCCGACAATACAATGCCATGTGGGATTATATTTTTTGTCAAATTCTTTCTTAATGTATGCAGCAATATCCTGGAGAAGAAAAAGGAAAATTTAATTAATATTTTTAAATAATAAATACAGGAAAATTATATTTAAAAGAAGAGGTTACGAATTGAGCTTTTGATAAAAAATGGTTGCAATGTTTGACTAATCTATCTGCAATAATTAAATGAAGAGAATTAAGAGCATATATTAAAGGGAAAACGGGTGAAATAGTTGTAACGGTCTCAGAAACCTTTGGTGGTGCCGGTACACCAAAGAGATAAGTCCTGAGGTCTCCACCTCCGCGAATATGTTGACTTTACATCGGGTGAACCTTGGATACTCTTGCCTATAAGAGTAATGCCGGGGCTACACAGTACGAGTTAGCATGCGAGCTGGCCTAGTCAGTTACTGCAGTGCAGCTACTCGCATCGTGTGACCGCATCATACGAGTTACTGCCATGTGCGTGTGGGTCAGTACCTCGCATGCGAGTCACTACAACATTTTTTGTTTTTACTCGCCTCTCGCCTTCCCAACGGCAAGCAGCAGCTCGTATGCGACTTGGACGTCAACTGGCACGGTATTGGGAAATTACACTGGCTCGTAAACCAGAGAGTATGCCATTTTCATGATAGTACTGAAATTTTTGAAAGCTACTGACACGCGAGTACACAAGTGTATCCACTATCAGGCGTGCAACTCGTACTTGTGACCGGGCGAGGCGAGTCGAGCTACTGTCATGCGAGTACACAGGTGTAGTAGCTGTCCACTGTCAAGTCAGCAACTCGTATTGTGTATGCACGCCTTAACAGACAGGGTAGGGTGAAAGGCGAGTGTTTCGCGCCTCAAAACGAAGCAAACACCGGACTGGTCCTCCAGGTTGGGGTTGGGCGGCAGGCTGACAACCTTCTACCATAAACACCCATCCGTCACGAATCCTCAAGGCAGGCCTCGGACAGGACGGATTCAACGGCAACAAAAAATGGAATTCGATCAACATCCGTAACTGGAGACATTGATGTTTGACATCCGAGGGAGGTCTTTGGAGAAATGCCCACGAGGAGGCCAAGGCTCGATTTGGTCTGTAGCGACGGATGGATTAAAGGTAAAGATATTGTTGTCCTTGAAATTTGCAATTCCTAAAGCTACTAAGGCTTCTACCAGACGGACACGGGGACATGGGACGATAAAAAAAGATCTACAGATTGCGTAGAAAGTCTACGAACCCTAAGGGATTAAGAAGTTGGAGATTTAAAGCCACCAACAGTGGAAGAGGATTTTGCTGGAAGCCACGGCCAATAACAGGCTGAATGATGAAAGCTACTAAAGATACAAAACACCCTTTTCGACATTTTGTATGCGACAGCGACAGTTTTAAGCCTCAGGAATAACTACCAGTCTGCAATGTCTTTAGTCACGTCATGGTGCAATGTTTAGTATAGTAGTAAGCTTTAGTGCGAAGGATAGAAGAGGTTTTAAGTTACGAGGAGTCAGGAGGGAGTTGAAGTAGATGGCGATGATCTCTCGGATGTTGTAGTTCGGAAATGCAGATTGTGTAAGGTGTTTCTATTTATGAACGAATTCCTAGTTTGTATCGTGGGCGGAAGAGGAAGCTGTAAGCAGAGGGAATTGCCGGAGTGGGCTAATCGTCGTGGTGGCAGGAGAGCGTTTACTTTGGTGTAGTAATCGTTATCATAGTAAAGATAGATTTTTGTCAGGCCTCCAAGGTTCGATCGTGTCCTCTCCGTTAAGTTTTAGGACAATTTTTGGCACTTTATCTAAACTCCGCCCCAAATAAGGGAGTTGCATTCGAAAAGAAGCTGAGTCGATGGCTGGACTTGGATCTCTTTAGAAATCCCAGACATTGACATGCTCGTTTGGCGATTTGGAAGACGTGATCATTCCATTGCACGTCTTTGGCTAATGACACGACGCCTAAGATGTTAAGGGATGAGTCAGCTATTAGTTCTACGCGATCCATTGACACGAATGTAAAGAGGTTGCAGATTTTATTGGAAATATGACCATACTTCGTTTTGGAGGCATTGAATTCCACTCGATTCTGGTGGACTCAAAGGGTTCAATGTCCGCGTTGATTGAATCAAAGAAGTCTGGATCTGACACGAGCTTGTCTTGCATTATCGAAAGCGTATATGAGCAACGCAGGGTAACCCTTATCAACGAAGCTGTGAACTGGGTTGAAAGGGACAGAGAGCAGGTCATTTATGAAGATTAGAAAAAGAGCGGGTGATAAAATTGACCCCTGAGAGACACCGGCAGAGATGGTGCGGGCTGAGATTCCCAGCTTGATAGAACGGCCGCAAAGAAAATTCTCATTCCAGTTTTTCATTCAGAACTGAGTCAATGCCAATAGCTTGGTGTTCAGCCAACAGAGCAAAGTGCCAAACTATATCAAGTCTTGGAGATATCTAGAGCAACCAAACCGCACTCACTAAATCGATGCACGCTTTGATTCAGGTATTATGCACGACACAATAAAAGATCCCAATGGACCCTTTAGAAAACCCTGTCCATTGACGGGAGGAGGTGGCAGGGCAGTCCACAGGGTATTGGATTAGAAGAAATGTCAAGGAGAGAAGCTCCTTCGCCTGCAACTTCAGAGACTCGCGTGTGGCGATCCACAACTTGCTCAGCGAGTTTACATGTGAAAATTGAAATCGTCCGCAACAATGATTTCACACTCACATGCTATTTCCGAAATAGACTTCGTATCACGAGAACTTATATCCAATATATTTTAAAAATGTTAAAAGACAATTGCTTAATTTATGCTTAGGTTGAATATATGCGCCTCAGACTCTGCGGCTGCTCAAGATCCGTTTTTATATTGTTTTATAACATTCCAAGCATTTTTCAAGTTCTTTGATTCGCCAGAGACCGTTAAGTCTAAATCGATTGTGCTAATAGTCATTGTTTAATATAGGCACTTGCTCTTGAAATCCAAATATAATTGGATTATGTACTTTTATCTTCCTATCAGCTTTTTTTAAGGCATAGTTTATTTTACACTTTTGGTAGTATCATAAGAATTGAACGACTTTGACTGGTTTTTTATTGTATCAAATGAGATGGTAATTTATTTATAGTTTTTTTTAAAAATAATGTGAAATATTCAGTACAAAGGACTAACATAGACTAAACATGTAAAAAATTGGCCATAAACGATTCTGTCAAACGTTTTATTTTAAATAAACAAAATCAATTCTCTTTCTTATCCGATTTCCTTCCTTACAAGTTATCCTCTTGTATAAATCGTATTACTCTTATCACCTAGCAACGGAACAAATTTACTACTGTAGATTGAAGAAAGGAAAATTAAAGCCATTGCGGCAACAATTCCCGTCTTGGGAGGGGTAAGATTTTGGTTATATACACTTTTTCAAGTACACCTAGGCTATGATGAATAGTAACGCAAACAATGCCACTACCACCCCAACAAACTTTACATTAAAATTATTGATAAAAAAAAGGGTTAAGTAAAATATATACTGATAAAATGTTAGACCTTGCTACAATGCGGTTCACCTCTATTCAACCGTATATAAATTTGTTTTTAATTGTTTCATGCCAAATTATTTTTAGTTTTAGTATATGAAATAAAAATCAATAACTTCTCGCAAATCGCCACTGTAGAATATCTTTTTAACATCGTACTTTGGAGCAAGCCGAAGGCAAGTATTTATTTGCATAAAAAACTATGGCTCGTTTTAATAAAAAAAAATTCATTTATATTTCACATTGTAGTCGAGAGTACACAGATTCGTTCTTTTTTTCTTTTCTTCTTTTTTTCTCTTATTTAAACGTAAAGGATAAACTTTTTCTGCTCGAGTTAATATTGTAAAAGTAGTGCGGTAGGGCACCTTAACTTCATTTCCGTAGAAACCATCCAATTTATTGATATAACTTGTAAATTCTGTGTCATTGGAAGCAGAGGAGATAATTTTTTGTCGCTATTTTTAAATATCCTCTTTTTCTTGCTCCTCACAATAAACTTAGGAATTTTGTTGTGCGTGAACAAAAATCGATAAAATATTGGTTAGTTCGTTTCTAATACATGCCCTTCTAATTATAGAACGATTTTTTTTAGGTTACAAGGAGCACACACAAATTAATTGCAAAAAATGATAGCAAATTAACTTGATTGACTGTTAAAACATTAAGGAGTTTTAATAAAACCTCATCCTTCACATTCACAAGCTACAAAGAGTTTAATTTGTAGATTATGAAGATTATTGCAATTAACAATATTGCAATTTTTCGTTGAATTGCATTGTTACTCCGTTTATGTAGATGAAGACTAAAGGCAAAAACTTCACTCAGATGCAGAAAACAACAGGTGTAATTTATTTAAGTGGGATTATCTACTTGGAGCTTTGTTTTAAATTCTTTACTTTGATTCTCATTGATGAAATAAATATATTAAAATAAGAAAATAACATTTCTGTGCGTAATGTTCTTAGAATTGGAGAAGCTAAAACCATAGAAATTATGGATCGAGCACCACAGATATACAAACTCTGGGTAAAAAAAAAGTACCTGGCTTTCTGTAAGCCGGTAATCCTGTGAGTTAGAACGCGAAATCTGTCACTTAGGGCATTCATACGAGTGTCCGGCTTAAATTTGCATGTTGCAGGCGACTTATGGTTAATTGTGCATGCTAAAAATACAGAGATATAAATGGTAATGCTAAAAATACAGGGATATAAATGGTATCAAGTGGCAGTAGTTTTGTATTGATCTTCCACGTACCCGAAGGTCGAAAACATAGACAAATCCAAGAAGCTGGTGATCAAAAATCATTGACGAAGCTTAGAGTTGGCTGAAGAGGGCAATATATTTCGTAACTTCCGTTTATAAGATTATGATTGATATTTTGGACAAGAACGCGTCCGACACAACTAAACTAGCCGAAAATGTCTGCAAAATTAAGTTTTTGCAGACATTTTCTTCGGAGCTTTCTTAATAACGTCGGTGTGGTGTGAATAAGAAATACTATTTAAACGCCATAACGCATTTGTGAAATCGTTCTGCCAGTCCGTCATGTCGTAATCGTCATGGTACAATGTCTAAGAGTCAGTCTGTGTCTGTATCTTCATCCGACTTTTCTAACGCAGCAACATTTTTGTCTGCACTGCTTTGTTGTGCAGACAAAATTCTATATTCTAAATAATATTGTCTATACGGACAAAATTCTGTGCCGTGTAGACCCACCATTAAGACCCTCCGCACACGAGTCGACTGATTTGCAATCCTAGTTGCACTGTTTCGTGACCTTGCCTGTGTACGGAAGTGGGAATCCACACACGGGTCGACAGAAACGAGACCGATTTAAAACAAGTTTGCAACTGCTCGCGTGCCGGCTAATTTTTGATGAATGACTAAAAATTATGCGGGCCCAGAACATCGATTGATCCAAAATAAGTTGCGGTGGTATGTGGACAAAGGTTTCATTTTGGTTGCAAACTGGTGGTGCACGTGATTATTGTGAAAGTGGGATTGCAAATCGATCGACTCGTGTGCGGAGGGTCTAAGGGTTGGACGGCAGACATTTAAAGCTGTTGATAATTCTTATGAGCTCTACTTATTATGACACCATCGTAAATCTTTCAAAACTTACGAGTATATATCCGACATAATTTATGCAACTAATTAATATTACAATTTTGTGTAAATGTTTATCTTGTAAAATCTTGGCACTTAGAGAAACTGGGTTTATACTATTCCTTTGTACATTCGTTGTTCACCATCTTCTAAATACAGACTAGGCTTATTGCGTTTAGTCATAAAGGCATCGAAACTTCATCGGTTTATTTGTTAGCTTTGTTCTGATGCAAATTTACTGATATTCTTTAGCAGTCTTTCAGTTGTTTATCGAATGTAAACTTCTAGCTTCAGGCTTCATTTAAAAACATTGTTGCAAATTTCATCAGTTAATGATAAATAACTTGAGGAGCTAATGTAAGTTAAAAAAAAATATTTAGGAATTACACTTTTTACTACTAGGTCTGTCATTTCGTATATGATTTGGTTTAGTATGCTTTAAAGGGCACGATACACGAGCTCTCCATCCGATCACGCCACGCCAAAACAACAACAATTCGTATGCATTCGAAATCTCGAGTGCATACAAATTGTTGTTGTTTTGGCGTGGTCGAATGGAGCGCTCGTGTATTGGGCCTTTAACAGTAGTTTTTGCTTATATACAGATATTATTCTCTATCAATGTTTGATTGATTTTGGACGGTCAAAAACCTTGCATAATATTAACACAACCCCCTCCCCCGGCTCCACTACTGATTCAACTACCATAAATTCCCTAATAAAAAATAAACAACAAGCTATTATTATTGCATAGTTCCTATTTATATAAACTGGTTGAAGTAAATCAAGTCAAATTTTCTAAATTTTTTTTGTAAAACAAAAAAGAAACAAAAAAAATTTAAGAAAAAACATTGTAAACTTTTCAAAAGAGAAGAGTACACCTACATATATCGTTAATTACATTAAAGGAAAACATTATAAATAACTTACTCTTCACCAGTATTTATCAGTTATATTTATATCTTTTGTTATCTGACACATGAGATGTGTTGTAGTTTATTTATGTATAATAAGAGAAGGTAACACAGAATCACGGGAATGAATTTTTGCGACTGAACGTTTTTATATTATGGATGTAACAAAAAAAAACGTTTCCTTTTTCAGAATTAAAATTTGTTTTGAGTGTATTTAACTAAAAGATAAGTGACAAGTAACGGAAGAAATTTTCAAATGGTTTAATGGTGTAATGTTAATTTTATTATTTTGTTTTAAACATTTTAATAACATTACCTTCTCTATATTGAACTTTTCTAAAGCATGTGTCGCACAATCCACAGCATCCTGCTGCATTTCCTCGCTCATGTCGGCATTTTTAATTACTGCTTTGCGGTCAGACATTTTTCTTTTTACAGATGGAGACCTAATTGAAAATAATTTCATTTTATTTTTATAATATTTTTGAATGTTATTAACAAAAAAAAAGAAATTTCCTTTATATGAATATTGTAAATGGATCAATTAGGATAGCATTATAAGTTCCGTGCAAATAAAAATTATTATAGGGTTTAACTTTTTACAATATATACCTACGATTTGTTAACTTCAAATACTACTTTTATATTCTAGTTTTTAATTAAGAATATATTTTTTTTGTTTAAATTAAATAAATAACACATTCTGGAAGTAAAATAAAGTAAATAATATATTCAATAGATCCAACGAAGCGTTTTTATACAAGATCAACAGTCTGCAACGAAAGTCATCATACACCCCGAATTGAAAATGTCATTTGCCAAAAAAGAAAGATGTAACTAACAATTAGGAAATTTGATAACATCGTACACTACTCGTATGAGTCAAATATGAAGTGTGATTTTAATCGAATTAAGAAGAGTTGTCGTATTTGCAAACTATGGTATGGAGGATCAGAAAGATGCCGGAAGAATGGCCTCTACGCAAAATTATCTCAGCCCACAAAAAAGGTGAATTAATGCACTGTAAAAACTATAGACCAATCACGTTGTCCTTATGTATATGGAAGACAAAGTTGGAGATTACCAAGCAGAAATTAGAAAGAACAGAACGACAGCAGACCAGAATTTTACAATGAAACAAATACTTAACGTATCAGTGTCCTTTGAAACGGACAGAGACCTCAAACAAGGAGACTCAATATCCTCCTTACTATTTAACATTGTATTAGAAAAAGCTATCCAAGAGGCATGTATTGAAACCAGAGGGACAATACTAAACAAGTCTGTTGAGCTAATAGCTGCGTTCCATTTCCGCTTTTGAGTACTCATGAAAAGGAACGCGAAATTTGTGCTTATGAGTAAAACCTTTTACTCATATCTTAGAGCAGGAGTAGCTGCAAGTGCTCACGAGCAAAAATAAGCAGAAAAGGAACGCAGCTAATGGCAAATGCAGATGATATAGTCAACAATGGCTGTATCAAAGGAAGACTTATTATCAATGAAGACGAAACAAGTGTGGATCCCTAATAGAAATAGTAGAAGACAAGAACATAACAGCGGAAATTAAATGAATATTGCTAGCAGAAGTATAAAATTTAAATTTAATAAAACCAGTCCTCAAGTATGGATCGGAAGCATAGACGTTAACCAGGTATGACAAGCAGTTTCTTGGAAGTTGTGATAGAAAAATTCTCCGTACCATCACAGGCGTAGTAAGTAAAGAGAGTGTCTGGAAAAGAAGATATAACCACGAGTTGTACCAAATAATACAAAGAACCTGACATCACCAAAAGCATCAAAATCTCACGCCTACGCTTGATAGGACATGTAATGAGATCGTCTGAATAGGCGCCCTTACAAATCGTGTTCTTCCAAACGCTAGAGAAGGACTTTTCGCACAATTGGGAATACCAACTGGAAGAGAGTAAGACGCAAGGCTCAGAGCCATGGGAGAAAATTTTTGTGGGCCAAGGCTCACAGAGTATGCTAAAAGTATATCCAACAATTGGAGAATTCGACGAACTTTTGACGAAAAAGAATCTGGTCTCGATGTCATCAGCTATGCAGATGATCTTGCCACCTATTGGCCTTCAGCAACAGCAGAACCGGTTATTAGGAGAGAGGTATAGAAAGGACAAAAGAGTAGTATAACAAGTTCAGCAGAAAATTTTGGCGTGAAAACTTAACACATACACAGTGTGCTTCTGCTTACTCCCTTACTCTTACCGTGGGTAGCAAAATTATCGACACGTACACAGATATATTCGTGTAAAGAAAAGAAAGTTACTCGCCATGAAAGAATACGGGCCTAGTCAAAAACGCAGAACTGCAGTCATTCTGCAGATTTCAGCAATTGAAAGTCTTTAGCTGAATTCTGCAGAATGACTGCAGTTCTGTAGATTAACTTGCAAAACCGGTTTTGCTACTGCTGAAGGAATACTAGTGCAGTTTGGGCAATTTTTTCGGGAGTTGATGGAGTATGACTGGCCACGTGGGGTTGCGATACCCCCTCCACCATGTATCTCTGAATTGTAGCAATTACGCGAGAGGAGGGTGGTAATTGTCAACAGAAGTCAGGATTATTGGACTGAGTTCAACAGTTATATTGACTGAGTCCGTAAAGAATACAAGATCTAACTGCCTCCCTAACACATTAGTCACACTGCTCATTTGTTTCAAGCCGAGTGAGAATATGGAATAGAAAAAGCAGGATACTGCAGAATTCAGCTTCAGACTTCCAATTGCTGAATTCTGCAGTGATGCGGCAATGATGAGTTTTTGAAGATACCCGTAGTTATCGTCATCTTCATCAGATACACCCATTGGGGCTACGTAGACTAGTCATCATTACTATGTAGTAACACCGATTTTTAAGAAGAGAGAGCTGAAGAGGCGGCATACTCACCCCGCCCCTTCACCCTTCTCTTCTTAAAAGTCGGTTTTACTACATAAAAATTATGACTAGTCTACGTAGCCCCATTGAATATTGGGTAAATTAAAGTCCCCAAGTAACTCATCACTAGGGTTCATCATACTCAAGATAAGATCCACACAAGAGATGAGAATATCATAGAGGCTTTTACCTCCATCGTCCAGGGTGCTTATCATATCTGGTGGGATATAGCAGCACAGCAAGTAGATATTTGTTTTGGAGAAGAAAATTTTGAGAGCTCAATGTCAAGGTGGATAGAGAAACTAGGAAGCGAGTTTGGGTTAGAAATTAGATGCCTACTGCAAGCAAGAAGTACGCCACCCCACGAGCTTCCGAGTCAGTGAAACGATCCCTCCGAAAAACTTGGTAGGAGAAATCAGAGTTCGGAAATAAGCAATACCTTCATGGAGCCAGGTTTCAGTGAATGCTATGACATCGAACCTGCAAGCCGTCGATACCTGAAGGATGTCGTTAATTTTAGACCGGGTCCCGGTTCTGGTAGTAGAGGGAAAGCGTATCGAGTTTTTTGGCATCTGTGGAGCGCTCGGAGTTGAAGCGTTTGCATGATGGGCTCGAGTGTGGGTACGCGGGACAAAAAGCTTGGTTAGGGCACTAACAGATTTGCCATAGTACTGGTTCTACCAAGACTTAGTGGATTAGTGAAGTGCAAGTTTTATATCATCCTTTTAGGTCAATAAATTTTTTTTTTAATAAAATCCGGGATGTCCAATGACTTATGTTGCATGCCGCATGAAACCGCCATCCAGTATTATTATCCTGTAACGAATACTAAAAAAAAGACGCATTGACGATATATAAAAAAATATCAATTTTGGGATTCAGCAAAATATCCTGCGCCTGATTATAATTCAACAATATGTAGTCATGGGCATCAAAGCTTCACAATAATCGACGCGTCATTTTATGGACATATCGGGGGCTGACCTAGATTCAAAAAAATGTTTCCTGCTACAATAGTGGATGGATATGGTCACACATTGTCAACCAGAATAAAAATGTTCCCGCGCTGTTTTCTATCATAAATCTAAAAGGGCGTTCGGTTCATTTCATATAGTTGTGTATGACATACGTTTTTTTCATATTTGTGTGACACAATTCAAGGGCTACTGAAGTGTCCTTAAATGAATTTTTGTTTGTTTAAAAAAAATAAATATATGTGTCAAAAATTTAAATTCCCCCATTTTTATTTAATTTGAAAATTTTCTTTCGAGACCTGTTCCCTCCTGCAGAATGTAGATTCAAGGTCATTTAGTTGTTAGCTTGTTTCCACCTGGTATTCCTGCTGGGTTTATTGAAGTTATTCTGTAATTCTTGTTGTAAATTCGTCATTATGAAGTTGAGAAAACAGTTAAAATAAAAATTTGGATTTTTGTCTCCTAGAAAAAAAAACTTCTTCCTCAAGGATTAATCCTCCCCAACAGCGGCAGCAATTAATCCTTTTATATATACATACGCGGCCGGGAATTGGCGGTTATTCATGAAAAAGTGGCTTTTATAAAGGTTATTTCACAAGGTATAATGACTAGAAGCAATTCCTCAAGGTTTTGAACACATCAATTTTTGGTGTATGACAAATACCTGAGGATGCGGGGGAATGATACCATGCGACATTATCGACATATTTGTTAGCAAATTTCTAGATGTCCCGCAGCACCACCAGCAGACCCAACTTTACATCCAATATTCTCACAAAAAAACTTACCAAAACTAAATTAAAGCACTTAATAAACAGATCTTGTGGATTTTATAAAGTAAAAACACCTATTTTACATTCACGATGCAGTCAACAACAAAAAAAGAATTGTTTTTTCTCTTCTTCAATCAACTTTCAATATTTTTTGTAAAGGAAAAAACTTTTCAACACAAAAATAAATATTTTACGTATTTCATGCAAAGAAAATAAATACCTAATATATAAATGCAATCGTTTTTTTCACAGCTACTTTGTTTTAATTTCTTCTACAGTGATAAGGTTTTATTTTATATTATATCTTTTAGTAATTTTTCTTTACAAAAGTAATTAATTTCGGTCACAATTCTAAAAAATTTGAACAACACCTGAATGCCTCTGCGGCTTCGAATAAACTGAACAAATACAATGAAAACAAACCCCATGAACAAGATTCCATGGCGGCAGATGTCTTCTATCAGTGGACTTCTATCAGCCCGGAGTCAGTTTTCATCAGTGTTGTCATATCGATAAATTTTTTCGTTTGTATGAAAATCAAAATCAACTTCTGTAAAAATATATTTTCGTTGCAGTTTAGAGCTTTTAGATCAAGCTTATATTTTTTAAAGGTTAGAACTTGAATTTAGAACTATTATGGTGTATGTTTTTTTAAATTTTTTATTGTGATAATTCGTAAAATGAATAATTATTACTCAAGAAATTGGTAGAGAAGTAAATTGATGAAGAAACATAACAATTTCACCAAGGCAACTTAAACTGTTATTTTTTTTGGCTTTTATACTTTCTACAGGGTGGCGCAAATTTTATTAGGCCATTTTATAATAGGTCTCTTCCAGTATTGGAATGTGGTATCACGCTGCGCGAACATTTATTCAATTTCTTTTCGCATAGGCCCAAAACAGAATGAATGCAGCAACTTCGTTATGCAGCAACTTTAGCTAAAAGGCAGTATAAGCTGATTCAGAACCTCATGCAGCGCTGCAATCACAAGTATAGGCCGTATAGTCTAAAAATATGCAGCGTGCAGCAGCAGCACCAGAGCAACATGCTGCAGTCGGCTGCATCCAAAAATGTTGATCGAAAAGTTGAACGTGTAGGAGCGTTATAACACATCGAAAGTGTTGAACGTGTAGAAGCGGTATAAAACAACAAAAGTGTTGAACGTGTAGAAGGGAACTTACTGACATGACAGTTTTATAAGTTCGCGATCGCACAGCATTTTTCAGGACGAGAGCAGTAAAATTAATATAGCTCGAGACTGTGATGTGATACCATGTCCCGCGAGGTATTACTGATTTCGTACAATGCAACACCTATCAATATTTACAACAATATTTGCCAGAAAACTTGATTAGGTGTGTAAAAAAGTGAAAATGTTTGAGATCAAGTCATAAAAATGAAATGGCCGGAAATGTGGAATGTGTTTTTTATTTGAAATACTAAAGCTCAAATGTAAGATCCTTTGTACTGTTGACTGCTTATATTTATCGCTTTATCCAGGGTTTCAACTGAACATTTCTACTGTTATTATTTGCCCATATGTTTTGCCATTTCTGTCTAGACAGAAATCTGATATTTTCGAAGTAAAAATGGCGGAGTTTAAATTACAAAAGGCGGAAGTTGTAAAATTTATAAATATTTTCAAAAGTTCCGAGTGTTGTTGACCCAAAATCTAGGTCTTCTCTTCAATTTCCTCATCTCTTCAGCTTCTGTCACTTATAATGCTTGTAATAATCTCAAAGAATCAATTTTCAAACATAAACTTGGCAGCTGCCTTAACAGAAAAGACGTCTTGTGGAGACACGGCCTAAAGGAAGCTCAGAGGTAAGACTGTACGCTTACCTCCTATTACTTATTTTATTTCACACGCTAAACACTTCGAGGGAAATTCATGTAGTTTAATTCCTAGAACAGATAAGACGCATTTTATTCTTAATGCGTCCTTGATCAAGAAATCGGATCTTGTTGCGCACCTTTAAGGCTGAAGTACAATGATTCCGTTCCGAACCGCACCGTAAGCGTACCGTCCCGTGGAGTTGGATAACTGGCTACAATACAACCTATTCATTCCGTTTTTGACAACTATCAAGTTTAAAAGAAATGAGTGCAGAAATAAATAAAATGTTGTGTCCAAATAGAATTAATTTTTTTTATCAAAATTTTCCGGATATTTTTTTACTAATTCAATTAATAATTTCGTCGTTCACATTTATGTTTTAAATTACCGACCACCAAATGAGGTTATGTCTTCCGACCTTTTCGTAAAAAGATGGAATTTGCTCATCTTTTCCATTCCGCACCGTTCCGAACCGTCCATTGTAGTCACCCTTCCGTTTCCACGAACATTTCCAATGAAAATTCCTACAATCCGACTTTTGACATTTATACGAAACGGTACGGAGCGGAATCATTGTACTCCAGCCTTTATCTGTAGACAATTTTCTTGTTAAATCTAATATAGAATTTTAAGCTTCTTGTAATGGCTTCCGGCGTCGACCTACTGTTCCTGCGCACTCATGTCCCAGTAGTGTGAAAAGACACTTGTGGAAGAATATGAATCGTGAAAGGACGGATTTTTCTATTGTAAATGTTGAAGATTGGTATCATCAATAAATTGGTAAAAATAAATCTAGTTTTTTGTAATGTCGAATAGCTAAATCTACTCGAAAACAGAGTAGAGAGGATAATTAAAGAATTGCCAACGCTAACATGCAGTTTTACTCGCGATTGATTGAACAGGAGAAGGAGCTCTTGCTTGTTGTATGTATAGGCGAGAGCAGAAGAGGCATTTTCATAAAGAGAGAACACATGGAAGAAGGAATATTTCACGATACTGTTTTCAAGAAGATTCTAATTTCCTGTAAAGGTAAACGAGATGAAAATTAATAAAAAGGAATCCATAAGGCTCACTATAAGAGCACGCAAAGCAGAAGAAATGCTAGCGTCGTCGGTTACTGACAAAATAGAGATAAAGATGCCGAAACATAATCGAGTATGTCTATAGACCTTGGACATAGCAAAGTGTCACAACATTCGTAATAGGACAGCCCGGAAGAGTCAACAAGTTAATCGTAATGTTGAGCTAGTCTGTCGAGTCTATGCAGGATGACGATGCATGTTTTGGACAGAAGGTACATTAAATTTAATCGGCACCCACTGGCACTAGACCTAGGTTATCCCAGGATATTTCTTCCTGTCTTGAGTGCCCTGGAATAACGAAGCGACAAGCTACTAGGCAATCTGCAGAACCTTTTCAAGTTGTCTTGCCTACAAATATGAGATATAGTAGTGTAGTACAATAGACCAAGCGAAGTGGCCGTGGTGCTTTTGGACCCACCTAAAGAAAGATCTGCAACTGGAAATACTGGATTTTTTCGGTAAGTTTCTTAAAACCAGATAAATTTTTTTTAAAGCCGTTCTTAATCCGTTACAAAACTTAAATCCTGTATAATGAATAATACAAAAAAAACTATTTAAATTAATTGTTTTTTGATACGTAGCCATTAACAATATCTGTTGTAATCAATTGTATGTATTTCATTATTTTTTTTCTTATAAAACAAATTTCATTCATGCGGGCATAGAGTAAAACATGTTAAAGGAAATTAAATCAATGAATAAACATCTAAAAGCTTTAGCGGGGGCTCTGGGGGGGCATTTTTGGTAAAAAGTAAATAGAACATTAACTAATTTAAGAGAAGAAAAATAATACAAATTTACCAACGAATTTTCAATTTAATGTTATCAGAAAACGTCGCCTTAACTGTCTTGCTCATGAAGTCATATCACAGGCCTGAGAGAAAAGAAAAATAATTGTCGAAAAAAAGTAAAAACAATGAAGAAATTAAGGATAACAAACATAAATAAAAAATAATAAAAGAAAGATTAAATTAAATATATTTTTATTGGGAAAGTGAGAAAAAAAGTATAATTTCCACTTGGATAACAATATTTTCCTCTTTTCTTTTTTTTTCAAATCTATAAAAGAAGAATATGAAGTGAGAGCTGCTTGACACAATTACATATATAATATATATAAAAAAACAACAAGTGTTTAACAAAAAAAATATAAATGTGAATTTGTTAAAGTTAAATAATGTATGTTTATGTGGCAAAAATATATAATATATAGAGATATTTATTATAACCAATTTTGATAAACAATAAGTAATAATAAAATGTCATGCATAATCAATAACTGGCCTTCCTTGTTGTTTTTCTTGTAAGTTTTTTTTTATATATATATATTTAGTTTTTAGAATATATATATTTTGGCACTAAAAATTACCGTTGGTTTCAGTAACTATTTACTATTTTATATTGGGAGGAAGAACTATCACACTCTTTTTGATGTTAACCTTAGTTCCACAAGCAAATATTATAACAGGTGACTAATCAATACGCCTAAATTAAAACCTTTCTGTGGACTAAAATTCACTGTACGTATATAACAGATTTCAAAAGAGTACTGCGCAGAAATCATGTGTAGAAATGTACTATTTATCTGTTTATATGAGAATAGTGAATTCGATTTAATCATTATTGTTAAAAGTTGTAAGTGTTAATTAATATTGATTACAATACATTAATTTTTTTCACACTCATATTGCTTTGTTAATCTTGATAACGTGTGATCGGCGTGCATTATAGCGATAATGGGAAAACTTCCTACCATATGACAATGCTTCAGCGCAGATAGCCTTACTTAAAAAAATTTGTCTCTTGTAGTATGTAAACATGGCTGCACCAAAGAGAGATAGATACGACAAAGGCGCTGGAGTAAAACCGGCTCCCGTCCAATACTCCGGCGACAGGAATGATCACTTCGACGATCGAACAGGAGATGGCTGCCGCGATAATGTTTGCAGGCAATAGCAGAAGAGTGAGTGAGGATTGTTGTAAAAGGAAAAATCCCCAATGACGGAATGTTATCTAGGTGTAAGCAATGGAAGGACGAAGGATTATGCCGCTGGAAGGAATCGATCGAAGAAGAAAACCACAACACCACCTGGGGGAAATATAACTTCGAACGGGTAAACCAATTTAACTACCTGAGGTCCACAGTCAGCGAAGACAACGATGAAACGATAGACATGCAAAGAAGAATAAAGGCCGCAAATAGAACATACTTGTCACTACTACCAGGAATGGAATCCAGAGACATCCACAGAAAAATGAAAATATGGATATACAAAACGATGATACGTACGGTACCTACATATGGGTGGGAAACATGGAGTATCCGTATCCGCGGATGTCAAAAAAGATGCAACCGCAACATCCCTGGTATGTACAATAATTTGGTGACTGCAGTAAGCACGCATCGTGACGCATCTCTGTGCGTGCTTACTGCTAAGCTTACTGCAGTAAGCTCGACACGTGTCGGCAGGCAGTAGCCCAATCTGACCAATAAATCGTGGGCTCTCGCTCCAGATCTAGCCACTCATATTTGTTACTTCCTTGGAGTCGTGGAGAAATGGAAAGGCAAGCAAGCATACTATAGCTGCATGAGTAACAGGTTTAACGATCGTGTTGTACATCCAGTACATCATTTATGACGTAAGACCACAATGCATTGAAGCTATAATTTAAAATTAACGGCTTTTGATGCAATAAATACAGTTTTATAAATATTATATTTTGTTTTTTACTTAAATGTAATTTTAAAAGTCATTAAAAGACGGGTTTTAACGAGTTTTAATCAAATTTGTATTCACAATAAAACACTTTAATTTAATTAATTAACACTAGATTATTGTGAATATTATAAATAAACAATTTCTAAACTTTAATAAAAACTTGTTATACTCATAAATTTTGATTGAATTCCCCGCTATTAACTGTTATATCATTGGCTTTGTCATTGGGAAAATACTAAACATCTGTCAACACCAAAATTTTGTTGCTACCTGCTGCCAATGTTAACTTGGGAAATGAGTGAAATGCATAGATAGGCATGGCCGTATGCCAGACAGGGAAGGAACGAGGCATTCTGTGTAGGTCGATGATTATATCGCAAAATCAACCCCAGACCCAGCAAAGGTTGTCAGGTTGAGTTTGAAGTGGAAAAGCGCTTCACTTTTTTGTATATTGTGAGTCTCTGCTAAAGCTGGGATTGTACTGTGACTACCAATTTACTAATTGTGCAAAAATAACATAAAAGTACAGATAAATATAATTATTAGTTGTCATTGTTTAAATAAAATAAGTTAAATAAATTTACGAAATTCGTTATTGCTACAACGGAATAATTTCGTATAATTCAAGATCTTTTCTGTGACGTGCATAAAAATTGTTATATTTGGTATTGGGGGGATATTTGTGGTATTAATCATGGGAATTCTGAAAAAACTTTGGTTTCCTGTATTTACACAAAACGAACGCTAGAGTGTGTTCGATGTTCTTTGGTTGGGCTTTACGGTGTAGTGTGTGTTAGTAGCGAAGTTGGGCTTATGAAGGCGCGTATGTCAAATTGTGACAAAATCTGATGCCAAGTGTAAAAATAAATAAATAATTATTTAGTTTATGTTATAAATGATTGTTTTAATAACTATGATTGATCGCAATTTATATTTATTTACTGTATTATAATAATAATTGTGTGCGAATGTATTGGGAATATGAAAAAGTTACTCAACCATTTCAAATGTGATGGAAAAATTTGCTCTCTTGCTTCTGTTATATATAAATCCAATGTGAAGCCCGTAAGCTAAGTTGAATATATATACAAGAACTAGTGGATAAAAGTGAATATATTGTTCTGCGTACTTTAATTTTGTTCCCCTTTTATAAGGGTAGTGTGGAAAAGTGATATTATTTGATAAAAGAAAGAAAAACATTACCAAGATGCCACCAACATCAATTGGAATAAATTTACGCGTTACCGGACATTGTAGTCAAGGCGGTAGAAAGTATATGGAAGATTTTTTCTCTGTAGCTTATCAGCAATCGCAAGACGAGAAGGATTTGGAATATGCATTCTTTGGCATATATGACGGGCATGGCGGTAGCGAGGCTGCAACATTTGCTAAGGAGCATCTGATGAATGCAATTGTCAGTCAGAAATTGTTTTGGTCAGATTATGATCAGGATGTATTGAGGGCGATACGCGAAGGTTACATTGCCACACACTACGCTATGTGGCGAGAACAAGGTGAGTAAGCGAGAAATTAGTTATTTCGGTTATAAGCATTATAACAATGCATTAGAGCGAGATATAAACTATACCAGCGTCGCTCAAACTTTTGACAATTCGATACGAAGTCGTCGCTTCTTTGCTTTTTAAAATGATGCCTGATGCCTATTACCTGTGGTCCGGATTTGGCATCAGCATTGCCATGTGAAAATTTTCATTTAAAATTAGCTTGATTACAAATGCCATAGAAAAATACTACACCTTTTCCAATTGTAATTCAGAAAGCATCAATTGTAATTCAGATTAGTCAATTCTAATTCAGAAAGTATCAATTGTAATTCAGATTTGTCAATTGTAATTCAGAAAGTATCAATTGTAATTCAGATTTGTCAATTGTAATTCAGAAAGTATCAATTGTAATTTAGAAAGTATCAAATGTAATTCAGATTATATAGTCAATTGTAATTTAGAAAATTTCAACATTCATCTCATTGATACAACACTGGTAAGATATTGGAAATGAACTGGAAGATTTGGTAATTGTTTCAGACAACGCACCTTGCCATTCAAACCTAGAAACAGTTATTAATGGAACGATGGCGTCTCTGCTGCAGCTAGGGCCATATTCGACAATGCCTAATCCTATCGAGACTTTTTGGTCAAAGATAATATTAGAATACCCAGCGTTACAGGTCCTGGTGCTATGGAACAAACACTGATCTACTTGGAGGTGATAATAGCTCAGGCAGCTTCTGCGTTCCATACAAAAAATTCCTGTTGCAGAAATTTCTGCAATTGGATGAATGTTGAATTTTTCTGAATTTCAATTGATACTTTCCGAATTACAATTTATACTTTCCGAATTACAATTGATACTTTCTGAATTACAATTGACTAATCTGAATTACAATTGTCGCTTTCCGAATTACAATTGACTAATCTGAATTACAAATGATACTTTCTGAATTATAATTGATACTTTCTGAATTACAATTGGAAAAGGTGTAGAACAAAGTTATTGCAACAAAGTAAAATTAACAAAAAACGTTTGTATTCGTTCATAAAGTAGAGAAACATATAAAATAATATAAATCACACTAAAAAAAATCTCTTAAATATTGCTTTCAATATTAAAATACTAAATTACGTATTATTTTTCGTTTTTAGAAAAATGGCCAAAAACCGCAACTGGTCTGCCGAGTACAGCTGGCACAACAGCTAGTGTTGCATTTATCCGTCGCGGTAAAATATATATTGGTCATGTTGGTGATTCTGGGATTGTTTTGGGCTATCAGGAGGATGGAGAGAAAATCTGGCGATCTAAGCCCTTAACACATGATCATAAGCCAGAATGTAATGTCGAAAAGGCCAGAATTATCAATTCGGGTGGCAAAGTAATCACAAAATCTGGCGTTCCACGAGTTGTATGGAATCGACCAAGAATAGGTAAGTGCAATTTAACATATCTTTTATCTATCCATGCCATGGCGCCATAGCGTAAGGGTCCGGCCTTGGCCTTCTCTAGTAGGGCTTTTCTGCAAGTTTGACGGTCCATAGCAGGAAGTCTCTAGTTCCGAATGTTGAGCAAAGTCCTTGACATTCTCCGCAATAGTTTTCCATATGCGGCTGACGGCAACGTGGTCTATCTGACTATCCCCTTGTGTATCTTCTTCTGGACAAAAGCAAGTTCCACCTACCATGAAGTCAACAAAAAGCTCACCATGTTGGTATCTTATGCCTTGATTTCCGAACACTTAATCCGGTGGTGCTAGAGCCGCCCTGTGATTTTGGCGTGGCGTCACTACCCACGTGTCCCACTTTTTATTGTTTTTGCACGCTTCTCTGTTTAATGTCTTGTGCTCTTAAATGTTGCATTGTGTTTTCTGTATGCATCTTAGCTGAGCCACTGAGCAGTGGTAAAGGTTTCTCAGCCCAGCTGAGAAGTGCACCGTCTGCGCCAGAAGGGTAACTCTATTATTAAATTATCCACTAAAAGAATGATGTCTTCTCGTGGAATAAAGCGAAAAACCTCATTCAGTCTCATATAAAATTCGTCCTTGATGTTTTCTTCGGCGTCTTCAGTAATGCTTCTTTGTCTGGTACACAGACACACAGTAATAACCCTCTCAAAAACTGATGACCAGCTAACGAGGCTGGACTTAGCTTGGTGAGTATTACGCCAACGACACTCCTACGGTTTTCGGTTTGCTTCCTGCCAGAATATAAGAAGGACTCACTGTTTGGGCAGATATGCTCCCTATTCGCCAAGTTTCTTCTTGTGTCTTGTCTTCGTTTCCAATTTTTGAACGATTTTAAATCAACAAAACCTTAACGATTGATCTCGAACAAAATTCATGTCCGAAATCCATTTAAATCTATAACTAAACTATTGTTAAAATATTCTTTAAATATAACCTCTTTTTACAGGACACAAAGGACCTGTACGAAGAAGTACACCAATAGACGAAATACCATTCCTTGCAGTTGCCAGAAGCTTGGGTGATCTTTGGAGTTATAATTCAGCATTAAATGAGTTCGTTGTTAGTCCAGATCCTGATGTAAAAGTGATTAAAATCGATCCCAAAACTTTCAGGTAAACTATATAAACGAAAACAATAAATTCACATTAATAAAACCACATTTAATATTTTTAGATGCCTTATTTTCGGTACTGATGGCCTATGGAATGTGTTATTACCCTCAGATGCCGTGGATGCAGCGCATGATGCTGAAATAATTAACGAACGTTTATCCTATCTAGGTGGATCAACAGATTGGACAAATCCTAGCAAATGCTTAGTTGATAAAGCTTTAGAACGATGGGATTCGCGAAAAATGCGGGCAGATAATACATCAGTTGTAACAATAATGCTAGATCCACCAGGTCCACCAAAAAAGAGCACCTTATTACGGAATTGTACAACAGCATCATATGGGTTGGAATATATACAAATGGGCGAAATGAATGATAGCATAGACCGAGATTATCAAAATGATTTTATGCAAAATTATTCACCTTTACATCCGCCGGAAGAGAATGGTGTTACAATGCATAATCATCTTCATCATCACCACCATCATCATGCAGGAAGTATGATTGATAGCTACTCAATGTCGAACAACGGGTATGCAATAATGACAAGGTATGAAAGTAGTAATTGTGATAGTAATTATTTATACTATGACAATCATAATGATATGATGTCCCCTTCTGCTTCTTCATCAACGAGCCAACAAACTATAAGTCCCTTAAATCAATCTGATACATTCATAGATGGTTCACTAACAAATGACTTACAGTATATGAACAGCTTCGCTGAATCTTACAATTCTCTTTTGGTTTCTAGCTATGAGAATGAAGTAAGTCGTGATAGCAGCAACAGCAGCACTAGCAGTGAAGGAAGTGATGTTAACGTTAGAAACGAATTTCACAGCTATCATAGCTTAGATGAAACTGGCTTAGCTGGTCATGATCATGTACAGCATCATCAAGCAACAACTGTTAGTCAGCAGGAACAGCATATGTATCAGCAACAGTGCATGTCAGCTGAAGAGGGATATAGCTTAACAAAGTTAGAAACGCGAGGTGAGCAACAATACAATTCTTTGCAATCCTATAGGGAACAACACAACGTATCATTCCAAGATTTCGGAGAGGAGAGTTCATTTAATCATTATGAAAGTAGCACTAGTAATTATAATCATAATATTACGGTTAGCTCGGAACGAGACTATTCACCTCCGTATGATGATCATGCAATGATAGGTGAAGATGCAATTTCAACCGCCCAACTAATGGTGCATCAGCGAAGTGAGTTAATTGACGAAGTTAGTCGGATTTATGAGCCGACATTAGTTTTAACAGAAGATAAAGATAAAAATTGGCTAGATGATAAGAAATTAGATAGTTTTACAATGGATGAAAGTATACAGATAAATGAAATATCATCCAGCGTTATTGAACCAGCTGTTACTAGTATTTCCAAAAATGATGAAGATATAAGTGAATCCTTTATTGTAAAGACAGAACCTACAAATGTTGACAATTTTGATAATTATAAATGCCAAAATCTTGATAAGGACAAGGCAAAAACAATAAAAAGTACAATTATTAAACATAAACCTAACCGCAAGTGCTATTCAGTAGAGCAGAATGAGAATATATCAATTTCTGAAAGACGCCAGCTAAGAAGCTCCGTTGATTATACAAAACGTACACTTAGATCTCGTAATTCGCTGTCCAAAGACTTAAAGGCAAAGGTCCATCATACGCATTCATTGCGCCGGTCAAATTTAGCTAATCAATATCAGAATGCATGTCCAAAGCAACGGCCGCGTCATCTACAGCAGCAACAAGTTACTATATGGTCGCCTAGACAAAATCGAAAAACTAATACTACAACTACCACAACTGTTACAACAAAACAGCAAACCTCACAGTGCAGCAGCAACAAAATCAGTTCTAAAGTTGATATAAAAGATAAGCAGCAACCGATTATTACTACAAAACCAAAGATTCCCCCGAGCATTGGCAGCAGCAGCAGCAGCAGTAAAATGCAATCAATGTCAGCCTCATGTAATACAGCTTCTTCATCAGTTAGTTCTACAACAACAATGTCAAAGAAGTCTAATACATCTTCACGTAACAGTGCCTGGTGTCCCAGTAAAACAGTTCAAACTAGAAATCGAGTACAAAAACGATTAAGTCACTAGCCTAACAGGTATTTGCCCCCTGTATATTCTCCCATTTTATAGTAATGTAAATGAGTTCTACCCCCCATTGTTTGTAAATTTCTACTTTTAATTTTTAACTTTAATTCTTATTTTAATATATAAAATATATATGCATCTATATATATATATAAAAAGAAAGTTTATATTTAAGAAAAGTTGAATATTTTTTTGTAATAATGTTAGATTTTCACAAAGGAGGAAAAAAAATATTTGAAAGAAAAATACAAACAAAAATTTACAAGAAAAAAAAAAGAAAATGAGAAGAAAAAAATTAAAATAATATTTTGAAAAAAGCAATTTAAATTAAATAGAAATTTTCAATATAGGACATTATTTGGATTTTATTTGTGGACCCTATATTTTCCTGATCTATTGCTAGGAAACAAGCTGATGCTCTCAGTAAAATCTGGAATAGTTCAAGAAGTTTTCTCATCCAAAAGATGTTATGGTTGAAAATTAAACAAGAACACAATTGCGCTTTCAAAAGAGAAGAGACCTTTGTTCGAGGTAAGGTATTTCTTTAATATTAGAAACTTTGGAAGATTTACGTCCTGCAACTCGATGTGGAAGACTTAATGATTGTTTTCTTTGTCTTTAATTTTTACTAAATCAACACTGGTCGGACAAGTGCGTTTCCATGAAACTAACGATGGCAGAGCGTAGGACTGGGAAATCGGACCACTTAATTTGTAGGACAATGGGACCCTCTTATTGTACGCACAAGTTCTAGCCAACAGTGAAATAATCAGCTTGTTACTAGTAATTATTTCTGTTGGAGCTTCTCGTCAAAAGAAAGCTACTCACGAAGTTTCAGCTTGCTACTAATCATTAAAAACCTGCACTGTGGACTATTAGCTCAGTTTCTCTGAAAAAAAAATTTGACAAGCATAAAACTGTTTGAAACGTTTTTTATGTAATGGCTTTAATGTATGCCTTTCAGTCAATCCCTTTGTATACAGCCCAACAGTAATCAACCATCGTTTCATCGTGCTTGATAACGCTCTTTCATTGTGACCAAGTCGTAAAGAATTCTTTCATCCTGGTCTGCACTGCAATCGCTCGATTACCATCCCAGATATTCGTGTTTCGATTACACTGGTTTCATCTTTTCACTTATCTTACTACAGCAATTTCCTGCATTCTCTGCCAGAACGCTCTGATTAAACACTGCGCCGAGACAATGAAGCAACGAAAATAAGAGCATTAATCTTCTGTGCGAACCGTTTTGCTCCGCCTAGCATGAGGATGACGTGTCGGCCAGCCAGTAGCCTACAGGTTAAGGCGCCCAACTGCCGTCCCAGACGTCCGTGGTTCGAATCCACTCGGGGAAATCGTCCTTCTACTTTCCATTTCTCCCAACTAGATAACTTTCATTCTTTCTTGTCTTCTCTCTTTACAAAAAATCCTGATCTTTCTCCTGACATCGCCTCTAAGCATAATAAGCGAGGAAGACATCGATTCGGAGTGCCAATCTCGACTTTTTGGGTGGTACAACCAGGAAACAAACACTGCCGGGGCTGACGCAACCTTTTATACTTCTTACAAGAAACCAAATACTTAGCGGTGAAATTATATGCCAAATTTCTCTGGAAACAGCACATGGGCAATCTTATGACCAAGATTTCGCGTGGGCTTGCCGCAGAGCCTCTAGACTCACATGGGGTCTACAGCAAAAAAAACATGTATGGGATATATACATACCATCATGAAGCCTATGATAACATAATACCGGATCCACACGTTTGTCAAGGCTTGGCAAGCATTCACAAATTCAAACGTGTGGATAAAGCGTTTGGCTTGGATTGTGTAAGCTAGGCAACGCTTGTGGCCGATCCGGTCGAATGTGGATGCACCGCAAACCAAATCAAATGTTTTGAATTTGCGAACGCTTGTCAAGCCTTGACAAACGTGTGGATCCGGCATAAGAATCCTTGGTCTGCTGGCATAGAATCAGGCTTAATATATTTGCTGCAAGATTAACCAAGCAAGATTCAATGTTCTGTCTTTCCATACCATTCGCACCTTGCCCAGACTGCTGGACTGGAGACTGCTTAATTTGGTATAGCCTATCTTGAAGTAGACAAATCCGTTTTAAATATTGCTGTAAGGCTAAGATACTATACTCTTCAGCGGGACGGGAACATATGTAATACAATTGTCATTATTTTGGAATAGCGTTCATTAGGCCCACGTTGACAAGTGAAATTTTCTCCTTTATGATAGACAAAAGGAAATTAAAGCGTATGACCAGTATAGTAGGTCCAAGTCCATTTAGTTTTGGGACTGAATGAGCTGGAATTTTGCAATCGAGTCAAACTTGTTTGGATCCTGGCTGTGTATTTATCGGCCCAAACAGGCTATTTGAGAATCGAGTATGCCGAATATCCACACGTGGCCTGGGGTGGCAGCACAGAAGTCGTTTTAAGTCATCTCTTTCGAATTTTCGTTTGAAAACTCGTTACAAATGAGTTTAAACGACTTCTGTGCTGCCACCCCTGATCAGCTACAGTTTCTTCCTGTCCTGTGCCTTGTAGAAAGGACTACACGATAGTGGTTAGATTGATTGCCGAATGCTACACTTTAAATTACCGAAGGAACAGAATCGTAGAGGACTCGACTTGTAAGTTTTGCCTCGAGGAGGATGAGTCGTCCTTCACATTCTGTGTTGCTGTCTTGTGATATCGAGGAGGAGATTCTCGCTGTTAGGTGCGACTTTGCTCGAACAGACTAGTACGTGCGACAAATATCTAGGCACACTAGAAGGAATGCATGACGAGCTAGAAAAAGATATATGAGCGCTATAGGAGAGGATCTAAGAATATTAAAGGTTACCGGCGGTCAGAGAATCCTGGAAATAGCGGCTTGCAAAACTTAACACTTAAAACAACCTGTAGCAACAATAATGATGATAATCTGAAGATGTAAAACATTTTATGGTAATACTAGATGAAGAAACGCTAAGCCCAAGATAGACAACATTGGAAGGCGAAACAACGAGAGAACATTGTATGGAATATTCTCTGGAGCCGTTAATGATGATTCCTCTCAAAACGAAGTTATCCGAAGTACGTTTTTCGTCATATAACGGTTAATAATGTCCTTTTTTAAAACAAAATTGTGTGTTTAAATGGTTAGTAATATTATTTAGTCTTTTAAATGTAGAAAGTTGAAAATCTTTGTTGTATTGTTTACATTTAAAATCCTAATCCTGGCTTTCTCTAATCCATATCTACTTTCAGGTATCGCAGCAACCTTTGACGTAAACAAGAGTTCATTTTCAAAGTTTATTGAGGTAAAAATTATAATTTTCAATTGTTTTTCTATTAAACAAAAACAATTTAATGAATAGGAAACATGAAGAGGAAAACATTTAGGACGTTAAGGGACATTTGATCACAATGACCCCGTATATAAATACAAATGTAACGTAAGCTATTTGCCTTTCTTCAGGTAAATAGTCCAGGATCGATATCCCTGTTGGGCCATTGGGAATCGCGTTGAAAAGCTACAATTCCCTGATCCGGATCCGCTGTAAAATGCAAGCGAGAAGCTTTTCCCAATATTAAAAACGGGAGGGTGAATTTGCGATTGCGAGCAACCCCAACAAATGTCAAAGTAAGGGGTGGTTAGTAGATACATATATAACTTTCTATAAGGGGCTACAAAGGGGCTGTCTCTCCGACGACCACCGACTCTATTCACTTGCTGCAATTTCAATCCTATTATTTGACACATCCAGTTTAGTCGCAAAAGGCTACCATATTTGCTGTTTTTAATTTTCTTGATTGACAAGTGTTGGGAAAAAATTGTGTAAAATATTATTTTTTTTATAAGAATTCAGAATTCGCGTTTTCAACCTCTACTACCCCCTTTCAAAAAAAAAAAAAAAGAAAAAAGCTCGAAAAAGAAATTTCAATATTCTCATCGTGGATTTCTTTTAAGAAAAAGTTGTGACGGAAATTTATAAGGAAAATGTTCGATATTTTAATTTTGCAAAAAGTGTTAATAAATTTCGTGTGAAAAAGGCAGAACTTTATCGAAAGGATCGCAAGACGAAAAAAAAGAAGAAATCTTTCGTTTAAGGTCATATTGTGGGTGGTTCATGGTACCTACAAAAATCAAGGAATGACGAATAAAAGACGGAGAGTGAAATAAACAATCGATAATAAGTTGTTATTATTTTTATTCATCCCCCCTGAAAAGAAGAAAAAAAAAACAGAAGGAAAGAAGAATATACGAGAAAAGGGTAGAAATTACGCTTTGCTTCGTTGTTAACGAAATCAATTTACTGCCGGGAAATTTGTTTTCGGTCTTCCAGAGAAATGACAAGTGCTGGTACCGCTTCGCCCTCAGTCATTTGTAAGGAAGTTTTCGATGATGGATATCAGCCATCAGCTGAGGGTATGTACTATACTGAAAATGTCCTAGATATATATGAATTTATTTCTATTGTTTTAAGAATACAAAAAAAATAATAATAAGACAATTTCTCTCTCAAAAAAAATAATCCTGAAACAATGAATTAAATTGGGTCTTTTTGTTGTGCTTTAATTTTCCATTGTTGTCAAAGAGTCCTAGATTTAAATCGATCGATATTATTTTTTTTAATTTCACAACATGACTGCAAAGGATGTTAATGTTTAATTTATTGTGCGATGTATTTATAAAAGGACGAAAAACAAAAGAGTTTCAATTTGTAAAGAATATGCCGGTACGAATGGAAAAAATATAGTTATTATGTTGGAAGTTGGTTGGTCTATGCTTTTTTAAAGAGGCATAATTGTTTTCGCATAATTATCAGAATCAATCAATGTTAGAACGAAGTTCATGGCTTGTAATAACAGAAAAGGCGTAATATTTGTCTTGAATGTCGAAACATAATTGTACACATGCCATATTCTAATTGAAATTCGTCTATAGGTGACTGTCGATTTCATTTTCTTTGTCAGTAGTGTAGAGAGGATTCTTAAAATCGCCGGTTGCAAAACCTCTACAATTTCTTATAAATATCAACCATTTTTTTTAATAAGTAATTCTTTTTATATAGCAGGAATTTTATTTGAGCATTTATTATCCTTTCGTCGACAGTGTTTTTTTTAGTATAAAACTTTAAAGATCAATAATAGAAACGTTTGCCAGAAATAATGTATGTATATGAAAAGAATTCAAATTCTTTCTTTATATTATTCTTAAATATTTTTTTTGTTGTTTCATCATAAAGAAAAGAAGAAACTATTCGTCATATGAATGAAAATATTGTTCAGTTTGAAGTAATTTTCAATCGATTCGAGTTGGTCGTATTAAACTTAGATAAAAATCGTTATTTCACTTGGTCATTGTTTGCACTAATACGATGGTTTACATATGGTACTGTTACCGCTGTAAGTAGCTTACATTTCTAAGATGGGATAAAGTGGAATGGTTGGTTTGAAGCCGCATGTAACAAACAAGTATAAAATTAGATTGAAATTGAATAAAGAAAAGGAATTACTTAAATAAACGTTTATCCTGCTGTAGCCTGTGGAAAATATGGGTTTTATTGAGGATAGATTGACGGATATGCAATAAGGTTGGAGATTCTCTAGCTGATTCTCTGTTCTAGTGTACCTTTGTTCAATATAATTTGAACAATAAAGGGGGAAATAACTTAAGTAATATTTATTTAACAAATTCGGAAAAACAAAATGCAAACATAGACGGTGTCGTTGTTTCTGCATAACTATATTGTCTAAAAAGTCCGGTGATTTTTGGATTTTTGTTCTAAATTTTCAGTCGGTTTTTCAGATATTAGAAAAATTTATGAGAAAATTATGTACAAAAAAGTTGCAAATAAATTTTATGAGACACAGAAGAAGTTTTCAGGAAATATAAATCCAAACTTTTAGAAGAACACATATACTCCACTGTATATTATCTATAGATAGTGCAATATCTTTGGTAGAAAAATCTTTCTTTTTTCTCCTCTTTATTTTAGTGAGCGATGGATCGACTCGACAGAAAAAGCTTCTCGATTTTCTCTAAGTTTCATATTTGGCATTACGACCAAATCGACAGATAAGTGCTGCCATACAAAACTATCAAATTGTGTGATATTACTCCAAGTACAGCAAACCACGTATATTTAATTAAAATAGAAATTGTTAAAAGTTTATTGCATGCATAAATTAAGCTTTTTAATAAACGTGAAAAGTCTTTATCGACAAGTAAAGGGACGATAAGTCGATAGTTGCCAAATGCCAATTTTTATTTATCAACAGTAGTCGTTATCGACTCCGGAAACCAAATACGGACCCCCGGTCCAGTGAGTACAGCTGCCTCAGATAGATGTGTAGGCTAGACTGGTTTAACAGGTTTAATTTCTTATTTCTTGGAGGGGCATATTTGCAGACACTGCGATCTATTTGGTATATTGTGCCAACTCCGTCAGTAAAAATCCTTAAGTTAAACCTTTTGATATAGGCTAAAATTGATTTGGGATTCATATCTGTTTAAATTTAATTAGTTTGCCCACTTTAGCTTTGTCGATTTAAATGAATCTGAGAATATGAATCCCTGGGTCTTTGTGCAGCTATGAAGAAATAACCGGTTGAACCAAACTTTGATGGCCGATCTGGTAATTTCATTATCATTTTTGGCCTGGGATCAACATCACCGTAACATTGTTGTTCCTGCTGAGGGATTTTAGCGATTGGAAACAATCTAGGGCACCCTGTGGGAGTTAATAGCTAACGCAGCTTGACTGTCCGAGAAAATAACGATGGTGATATTTGTAGCTAGTCTGGACACATATCTGTATGGCTTGTACCTCCGTTTGAAAAACAGTGGGGGTGGTCCCAAGGGCCATGGATAGTTTGCAATTTGGGCTATATACGTCCAGCCCTTCCCCATTATCGGTTTATGAAAAGTCCGTATACGAAAAGGCCAGTCGTGCTGCCATTCTGAACGACTTCTGATAATCGGTTCGGGAATTGTGACCGACAACCCGGGCAACCCAGATATGCATATATGACAGAGCGACTTACAAGAGGTCCGAGATGGTGCCATCATGACCGCCGCTGAAACCGATTCGCCATTCATCTCAGCAGTTATCAACTGAGAAACGGTGGGATTCATCTCACTGAAAGGGGGGGGGGGTGGGGGGTTCAATGCACTTTTTTGGTTGCGGCTTCATTAATCGCATCAAATGTAACGTCAAACGTCATTACCCTCTTTAACGAATAGAGCCTAAAGATTCCCTGTTCAGACTTGCTTGGTGAAGAAACGTCCCGCCGAACAACGATATAATGCTTCTTGCTATCGTCAAGTGACAAAGTGGTGCCCTGATAAACTTATCTACTGCACCCTAGTAATTATCTGGCTGGGTTGCAGACGGCCCAAAAATAAACTGCTTGAAGTTCGATGGTAGGTGCCCTAATAGCCGTTTCCGGACCAATAAAAACATTTCCAGATCCGTGTCTGACCAAGGTGTCTGCCTTTTCAATGCCCAAGAAGCCCTGATGACCTGCCTATTCCTTCCTCGCCTATGATGATGCCAGAAAAGAGTGTAGGGGATTGCTGAAAAGAGGGATGAAAAGAAAGAAGAAACGTTAATTAGGTAGCACAAGTTGAAAGACGAATTCGTATGCACGGATCGTGTCGTTCGATTTCATATGGCGGTATGTTGCTTCGTCTATCCACTTCTCCCACCCACTTTTGAATGACCACATTATAACGAATTTTCTTAAGTATTAAGCGGTCAGGACCATTTTTTGACCTAGAGTTTAAAAAAATGTAAAGCTCTGACAAGATGGATTATTTTAGATAAAGAACAAAGATTTTTTTTTGCATTAACACATGTAAATATTTAATAATGATTATCTACTTTTTTTATCTCACGTTACAATAAGGCTAAACTGTCTAGATAGACTGTCAAAAATTGTCTACAGAATTAACATAGTGTAATTATACCTCAAATAGTAGTTTTAGATTATAAAATTTCTGGAATTCTTGTGTTTTACTAATATAATTTTTTATTTTCAGAAATTAGTGAATATGCGTTAAAAATTGGAATTAATCCGGAGCGTGAAACGCATTTGCTTTATTTAGCTAAGGAAGGCTTAATGCAGGCACTTCCACCAGATTGGAAAATTTGGTAAGTAATATTATTCGATTAAAAAAAAAATACCGTACAAAATCTACGTTTATTCCTTGAAAGAACCAAACGTTTACCTCGCACGATGGTGTATTGGAATTGTACTTTTCGTCACTTATTCCTGAGTACCTGTTGGGCTGTAACGCCCTATGATACGTTCTTTGCAATGCAGCCGACGCGTTTTGTTGCTTGGTAGCTTGGGTCGTTGTTGGAGTCTGCAGATATTTGGGAAGTATACTATCGGCTGTAACATTAACACAGAGCCAGTCAAAAAGTTGGTTCGATAACTCCTCTGAAAAAATTAGTTGCAATGGTCCGCCCATTCTACCATCTTCGCTTCGACTCGCGTGCGAAAACCGAGTTTTTGTCCAACGTTTGTTTATTGGCTGTTGGCTCGTGTAAAATGTAAGCTTCATTGCTTAACCTTCAAGAATATAAAGAACGAAACAATCATGGTGCGTCGAATTACTGATATGTACGATTTGAAGACGTTTTCTGTCTTGGTACCCAGCATAATACCGAGCTCGCGTGATCCAATATGCTGTAAGGGCTTCGGGATAACATTATCCGCAGTGTTCGAAATATTTTCCCTATTACAAACCAATCATTCTTTTCACAGCAATATTAATCTCTATATTTATTTTTTTTCAGCTATACCGATGAAATTGATGCTCATTACTATTACAACATTAGAACGAAGGCTTCACAGTGGGACCACCCTTTAGATGCAGTTTATCGCAATTTTGTTGATCTAGCTCGACAGAAACTTTCCGCATTACCACCACCATCATCATCAGTAGTCGATGTATCTGATGATATATCACAATTGGACTCGGGCATAAGAAGCCTACAGGGTAACGAAGACATCGAACTAAATTCAAACAATTCCACACCTATACCAGTCCCCAAAATGACCACCAGCAGCAGCAATCGCTTCAGAGTAACGCGCGACAATAAAACACCAGGCTTGAATCCTATAAAAACTTCCCGCTTTGAGGTAACAAAAACCGCTCCACAAATTGGATTGGACATGAGATTTGGTAGTGAGTCTGACACTTCTACTGATGTTATTGTCAGGAGACAAGGCGAGGATATAGAAGGCAAGAAGGGATTTTCATTGTCGGGAAAAGGATCGATGTTTTTAAAATCAAACACAAAACGAAATAACACACTTGATTATTTTAAGGATGAGAGGCCAAGAACATTTCTAGACGAGTCATTGAACTTAAGTGTAAAGGGGATTTTACGGGATTCTAGTCTGACAGATGTTCGTAAAAAGTTTGATGATATTGATTCGGAGGATAAGAAAAGTGTGCGGTTTAATCTCGATGAAATCAAAATGAATTTAAATTATTCCCCGGAAGAAGATCCAAGCAGTTCTAAAAGATTTGAGGAGCAAAGTCCAGATATGTCTGATAACTCCGATGATGATCCATGGGATTTTATGGAAGAAGAACAGGAAGAAGAGAAACATGTTAAGGAAGTGAAGGTTGTTCCAACATCAAAGAGTCCAACAACGGTGAAAATTTTAAAGCCGCTTCTCAGGCCACAAATCAGTTCTGATGACATTTTAAACAAGCCACAAAACAAGCTGACAGATTTAGGTAGAACATTCAGTGCGGATAGTACTGGGGATAAATCGAATTCATCACTTCTTGATAAGATAAAAGAGAGGAATGTGGTGAAACCTTTGTACGAAGACACAGATTCGGATTCAAGAGGAAGTTCAGTAAGAAGTTTCATACAAAAACCAACGGATGAGCTTTCGTTATCGAATCCGTTCTATCAGCACAAAGAAACAGCAGAATCGAATGAAAATCATGATAAGATGATGAAAGAGATTCAACAGGAATTTGAGGCTGAGGAGAAGAAACTCCGTGAAGAACTGCAAGATAAGCTGGAGAAGAAAAGACAGGAAATATTACAAGAAAACGAGGCAATATTGAGTAAGCTCCAGCAGCAAGAATCACATCAAGCCGATGCTGATAAAAAATTTGAAGATATTAAGACAGAAATTGACAATCAAATCGAGAATGAAATTGAAGCATATCGAAAGGAAAGCGAAGACCGAAAGAAGCAGCGACTTCAAGCAGAAACTGAAAAGTTCGAGCAAGTTCTGCAAGCTGAAGTCGATGAACTGAAACGCGAATATAATCAAAAAATTTTAGATGTTCAGCATGACTATAATCTTAAGCTGGAAGCAGCGAAAAAGGACATTGAAGAAGAGCAAAATGTTCATTTAGTTGAATTTCGTGCTAATCTTGAACAAGATTTCGAAAATAAATGCAAAGCAATTATAGAGGAGCACAAGGCTAGCATGGATACGCTACAGAAAAATCATGCTGAAATATTGCACGAGCTTGAAAGAGATCTGAAGAGTGAAGAGGAGCTACTTAAGAAGGATCATACGATCAAGCTAAGCGACATGCGTGATAAGCTGAGTCATGAACTGGAAATGGAACGTCAACGAATGAGAGAATCTGGAGAAGATAGACTTTATGAAAAAATACGATGTGAAAAAAGACTTTTAGAAGACAAATATCGGTGCCTGAAGGAAAAGTATATTCGTTTAAAAACGGACGTTAAGTTGTCACTGGAGAGACGTAATCGAAGAAGGGAACAGCAAGCAGCACAACAGCAAAGCCTCACAACAACCGGATCAGAAACAGAACGTTCTACATCCAATAAGCCATCAATTGGTAATAGTGAAAATAGAAGTGCGTCTGTTTCGGCTCCATTTGCAGATCACGGTAAACCACCTCTAACTCCAAAAAACCAGCTGAAGGAGAATTTGAGAGATAAGTCAGCTGAACGGCATCCTGTACGAGATCGCAAATTAGGTATCGCATCAAAGTATATAAAGCAATTACAGAGTCATTATCAAGATGACACAACTTCCATCAGTCAATCTGATACAACAATCTCGAACAATTATCCTAGGGGCAAGTATCTAACTGCTCCATTTAGCGATAATGGTAATTCTGATACCGAGGCATTTCGTCGGAATCAGGAAAACAACAATAACCTTCGCGATAGACAACGAAAAAAGTTGTTTACACGAATGAAATCGGCCTCAACATCACGTTTAAATACTGAAAATTTCAAGGTTGATCGTCCTTGTACACCAGTTGAAAATCTCCGACGGCAATTACAAAAGCTAGAAGATTTAGAAGATCAATTCCCAGACAATACATTAGATACAACCTATCATCTTCGTTATCCATTCTCGGATATCTCAAACGATCGAGCAGGAACTAGCTCTGAGCTTGAATTCTTTAAGCATCGTATTCATCTCGAGAGAGATTCTGTTCGACGTGCTAAAGAATCCTTACGTACACAACGCACAAATTTCAGAGCCCGCCAAAGGGAAATTAAGCAACGGCATAAAGTAACTAGCACACGTCACACTCTAGAGCAGCTAATTCAAGAGGAACGAGAATTAACTGAAATGGAGGTGAACCTACATCGCACTCGAGCATTGTTGGGTGAAAAAGTTATACGATTGAGACATTTGGAACAGTCGTTGCAGAGGATTTATGAGAAGGAGAATCCTGTAGAATATTTGCAAATTGAGAATAAGGATGATGCAACACTTAGTGATTTGTCATCGCATTCTAGTTCTGGATTTAGTAGCACTGATTTTGCTAGTGATATGCATCATGCGAATGTTAATCGAAGAAAGGAAATGTATCAGGAATCATCGGAGTGTATTCAGAATCTTGAGATATTAAATGCTGAGATACGAGAGATTTTAGATATTTTAAGCAAGCAGCAGTCACATGGTGAGTATTATTTTTTAATATATATTATTTTCCAAAAACATTTAGTGCATTGGCTCGATCGATTAGTCCATTTTCATAGCTTTCACAGCTTTTCTTTATGCGCCCTGTTCGTTCTAAGAATATTTATTCTTCCATACTGATACGACATGGAAGAGTTCAACCCCAGATCTTATCACTTTATCTTTCAGCTTCCCTTGAACTTGTTTAGCTTGTCCTATTCCCAAATATTCTTCGTCAACTACTGGCAGAGATTGCACTATGATATGACCAATTACATATCGATTATCTGAATTGCGCTGAATCTTGTACGCTTTCATTAAAATTATCGAAATTATATAGAAAATAGTAAGCAGTAGATCTTACCTCATTAAGTATTCACTCAAGAATTACTTTACCATTCATTTACTAAACAAATCAATTTGATATAATTGATTGCGACTAGAAAATCCCAGCACTCATCGATGTCGAAATTAGTTGCCGATATTTAATTTGATTGTATGAATGCGCGCGCAACTTTCTTTCACTGCTTCTTTTACAGCTTCAATTGGGTTTTCCCAAACGCGAACATTATTACCTAAACTAGTATGAGGTTATGCTAAACGTAAAATATTTATGCAATCATTAGGCTGTGATTTGCATTTGAATTTAACATGAAGCGCACTTGAGCTCATCAGCAATGTTATTGGGCGAGCGGTGTGCTATTGTAAAGCTAAAATGTACTTTGCTTAAGATTTTTTCTATGCTTGACGTGTTGGGAACTCCGTTTTACATTTATTATAAATATAATAAATTTGGCGACAGTAGTTTATGGAAGACCTAGGAATTACGTGTTATCAAGTTCTAATGATAAAAATTTGGCATAGTTTTCAAAAAAAATTTTAAAGATAAATAAAAATTAATCTATAATACTTATTGCCATTATTTCTGCAGATTTTTGAATTGGTTTATGTAAAACTTAAGGTGTTGGTTAAAAAAAATAGTGATAACAATTCTTAGAGATTTAATCCAAATGATGATCCAAAGTGGTACAATTTTTCTTTTACCGCTTACCGCACTATTAAATAATTGCACCTTTCCTATGGACCAGCTCTTTCTATCTTAAAACGTGATAAAGACGCTCTCTATTGTTAACAGAGCCTTTCACAGCTCAAAATGAATTATATTTCTAGAGCTCCGCAGCATAAAATAAAGTTCCATTACTACAGCATCCCTTTTCTTGGCTGCAGTTGTCTCTTCGGTGTTTATTTTGAAATCTTTCTTTTCTTAAGCGAATGAATTCATTAAGTTCAATTTTCCCCAAAAACGATGATCGGCATTGAACTAACAAGAGAAAATGCATCAGGCTAAAAAGGGTGACACCGAATTAAAATCGTCCAACTTCAAATACAGCCTATCTCACCCTGGTAATCGTGCTACACGACGAGCTGTTCGTTACCAAGAAATATTTCTGGCCATCGATGAACATCGTCTGCAATGAGTAGTCTCGATTGTGTTTTGGTTGCTAAAAGTTTCGAGACATATCAAATCTACATTTGAAGCCCAAATAACAGGTTTGACAATATCCATATGGACAGATTGGGGTCACTACCATCACCTCGTGGACACTCTTACATCTAAACGATCTAATCGAGTTACGTGATGGCCTGAAGCATAACCAATTCGAACATCTTAGCTTTAGCAGTGGCAAAAAGATTCGTGACAGAATTTTTTCCACGTTTCACCGTCCAACTGATGAAAATCCAATAGAATACTCAAAATTTCTCACTCGTCTTCGTTCTCATATGCAGAACCTTAGAGCAACATATCCTCGACAACCAATTCGAAAAAACGTTTACGTGCCGACAGCACTGGAGGATGCCGAAATCCGTACAGATCTTTTCCAATCACTTCGAGGCGTACTTAGCTCGTTCCGTTCTTATGTTTCACAAATGCTTCTACCATACTTCTGCAATTCCGTTTGACAATTACTATATCATCGACATAAGCTATTATTTGTCATAACTTGCTAAATGGTCTCATCTGTCTTCTTTGCTAATTATTGATGTAATTCAAAACGATATTGAACGCTGATAGCGTATTACTGTGGGGTCTTCCATTGTTGATACTGAATTCATTCCGTCATTTGGTCTTGAACTAACACATCACTTAAATTGATTAACTCTCTTAGGATTATATGACCTACATATAAGTGCGTTTGTGATAATACTTGTAATCATACTTTCAAATGAAGGTTTGAAATCTATGACTAAAAAATGTGTAAATCCAGTGGTTTATTCATAAATTGTTTCTATAGCTTGTTTCATCACAAATATTTATTCATAGTTAATCTCTTACTTCCAAAATCAGCTTGCACTACACTTTTTTTATACATACATTGTATTAAATAGTATCTTATATCATCATTATTGCTCTAAAATTTTCGCAATCTTTCTTATCCCAAATTAAGCCCACTTTACATTTTTGAGCATTTCTCGTTCCTATAACATATATATTTTTTGGGAAATAATATCACACAATCCTTTTAAAAATTCCGCCATGATCCCATCTTCTCTTGGAGCTTTTCTGTTTTTTTATTTCTATATTTTATGGTTTGTAATATTTTTACCTTATGTAGCGATGTTTACGTCTACTTCCTCATCATAAAAGGTGCTTCTGTTTATTTCATTTTCTTTCTGATCATATTCATTTAACAATGTTATTAAGTATTCCTTTCTATAATTTTTTTCCATTTCCAAATTTATCTTTACATATTCCCAATCGTGGCTGATATTCCTTCGTTTATGTATTTTCGTAAGTTTTTTGTAAAATTTTACTAGATCGCTGATGTATAAAAAATTCACAAAATATTTATAATATATTTAATAATTTTAGGGTTATCTGCTTCACCATCAGGTGGTAATACTGACATAAATTGGACTCTATTATCACCAAGTACTCCGCAAGCAAATATGGCATCATCATTCCTTCATGCTCCACAATCAATACCAACATTAGCTGATCGTTTGGAAACATACCGTCAAATAGCAGCTGGCAGAATGCAAACGACAATGGGCGGGGCTGTAATTGCAGCAAATACAATTGTATCACAGAGCCCGAGGGCAGTTAATTATACTACAAGCCTAGTAGAGAGGACACGCGACCTAAGAAATTGGCTAAGGCAAGCAAAAAATGAACATGAAATTCTTACAAGTGCAAATATCGGTGCTCCCGTTGGAGCCGGTCCTGGTCAACAGGCAAATTTATAATTTTTTTTTACTATATAAAAAAGAAAGAAAGAAAACATTTAAAAATAATATAAATAACTGTTATGCGTCATTCTTAAATAGTCTATAATAGTATCTTATATTCAAGAGCTCAATAATAAGGCTACAGGATCAACAATACATATATATTGAAAAATCCTTGAATTTATTTGGATTTATAGTACTCGTGTATTTGAAACACTTGAAATATGGCAACTACTGCAGAGTTTATTAAAATATGTTATTTCTTCTCAATACCAAAAAAAATGGACTTGATTATGTGAAAAAAAAAACAAAACAAACAAAGGCTGAGCCTTATATATCATTATATTAAAGCTACATTGCTGTTGATGCACCTTAAAAAAAATAAGTGTAAAGTAGTGGAGTAATATTTCAGAAAAAAAAAACTTTAATAAGTCGTTTCGTTTAAAAAAAAAAGAACAAAGTTACCGTTACAATGATAAATTTTAATGAATACTACTTAAAAACCAGCTTTTAAAAAAAAACTTCAATATTATTATTACATAAAAAAAATTTCAATTTCTTTACAATTAATTAACATTATTATAACTAAAAAAAAACGAAATTTACAAATCGTTTTTTTCGTTTATTTGAAAAATTTTTAACGTTTTTTCAGAATTCTTAATGTCTTTTAAGTTTCATATATATTTATCTTAAATACTCCTAAATGGAATTTTTAAATAATATAATCATGCGCAAAAAAGCTTCCAATAACTTTAAACACAACAAATGATCGCTATGAAGATATATTATAATCTCTGGGGTCTAAAGTAAAAGTAAACTGATCTCTCTAGGCTCTACTACAGATCTAGAATCTAAAAACGATAGTTGAAATTGAGTTTGGCCTATTAACTAAAAAGATATGCGATAAGTATGGATTTTATCTAGAGTTGCATTTTGTTTTATTTATTTATTTTTTGTGGTTCTATTCTTGAAGGACAACATGCAGCGGTCTCTGGTAAAGATATGATATTTATTTATTTTATTTTATATTTTATTAATTTTATTTTATTTTTCATTTACAGAAGTCGAAAGGTGTGTCATGTAAATTAATCATTAACTTTATGTATTTAGATTGAACAAGGATCGTCAGGTGATATTTTTATTTACATTTTTGTTTTTGTTTAAATTGAATTTATTTATTTATAAAAAAAATTATACGTAGCTGTCCGTCCGTGTACAGGCCCGTCTGTTCGTTTATTTAGTGTCCGTCCAATTGTTCGAATGTGATAACAATTACTACGGTGATAACGGGCATTGTAGACAATTTTTTTAAATTAACCCACAATTTATTTAGTTTTAGTGATTTATATATGTTATAAGGGATAAATGAGTTTATTTTTATATTTAAGTTTTTTTTTGTTGGATTGTTTTAAAAGTAATTTTGTAAGAAGTTGGGTTTATAAAATTATTTAAATTCTTCGAGCTTAATAATCAGTGGCGACACCATTTGCTCTATCATCGACCCTCTGAGCCAACGTATGAATGTAGCAGTATTGACAAAACGTTTACTATAATAGCGATTGTTCTGATGAAATAAATTCTCTCCTGCCTCCATGACAATTTTATAACCGCAATACAAGATTAGCCCGCTCGGGTCTTTACCTCTGCCTGCAGCTCTCCTTTTCGCGCACGATACAAACAAGGAGTTCGTTCATAGATAGAACAACTCGACTGTGGAACAATCTTTCGCAGTCTATATTTCCTCTTACAATAACACTACTCCTACCACATCTCCTTCACCATCCTGCTCCTCATAGCTTCAAACGTATTCTTTCCCCCGTACAAGGCTTACTACTAATGTATAGCACTATTTTGAGATTGTAGTCCGCGCTGTTGACTGCAGGAGGAACTTTCATCTCTTAAGGAATTCCAGGCATTGTGATGCTTGTTTGTTGATTTGGAATATATGATCTCTCCATCATACATCATACGTTCTTCTAATTTGTCTAATTCCTCTAGTAAAGTATGCAGGGTTCCGCTGGAATTTTCTTACAATCGTATGCTACCAATGTAAGAAAATTCCAGCGGAGTCCAGAATAGACCTGATTTTTCCTTCAGAATTGTATTTTTAGTCGGCATTTGTAAAATTATGCGTTCTGGGACTCTTTCTAGATCGGAAGCCTTAACCTCCTGCTCCATGTGCCTGTTACGAATAGATTGCACTGATCTCAGCTGTCCTTTTGAATATCACAGTACTAAGTAAGATGATTTCCTAGGTAGCATTTGCCTGAAACTGGACTTTTCTATTTGTAAAGCCTTATTCTCTTTGATTAGTTGCTCTTGACTTCAACGATTTCCTTCCCTATGGCGCTACAGCCCATATCAATCCTTGGCCTTCTCTAAAGATTTCCTCCAGTTTGTACGATTTCCAGCGGCTTGTTCCGTTCCCAGTTACGGTTTCGTAGGATCATACTTGCTTCTGCTCTTACTGCGTCCTTCGATTTCAGCGAGTTTTGTGGTGGATAATTTCCATCACAGTTTCCATAATTTTAAAGCACCTTACAAATTCATACAGAAGTCAACTAACCGACTTTGTTTCTGTTGGTTTAGAGCTCATAAGGAATTCATGTTTCTTCCTTTTGTTTTATTTTTTTACATTTTCGCCATTGCATGCAATCGAATTGTGATTGCTGCTTGAGTAACTCGTAGTCGTTGAGTTGAAAACTTGCTCAATAAATCTTTTAATTTCTTCGTGCAATAGTTTTGGTGAAGCTTTGGTATATCGAATCATTTTCAATCGGTAAAATTTTAATCTCGAAATCTTTAAAACATTTTTTTTATAGCTAAATAACTTCATAAAGCGAGTCCAAAGCATCAGTAGCATTTTTTTCACTTCAAAACAGAATAAGAAACAATGTTGTAAATGTTAATTTATTGAAATGGATATGTGTGAAAACTTTGATAAGTATTCAATTAACGCTTGTAAAAAAACTGAAACGCATGTCATATAAATATGAATTTTAGAGTTTTATTATTATACCTAAGTGAATACATTTGAGCATGTTTCATAAAAACCAATCAATTTCACAAAGAGAATTTTAAAAACTTTGTTGAATGGTAGCGTCAATTGATGTAAGTTAGTTTCAACTAAAAAGGAATTGTTTATTCAAATATTAAGTCAAATTCGCTCCGAATATGATTTTGTTTTAACAGAGAATGGTGCGAAATTGATGATGAAATAGAGTTCGGGCTGCTGGTCTTTCACACTTTCATGTTTTCTCGAACTGCAACAGTTCGACGTATTCTAGGCTTCGGATTATCTGTAACATTCCTTTATCTTTAAATTCATGAACAGTGTCAGAAGTTTTTATATTTTGTTACCCACTAAACCCTGGCACATTCAAATGTACGTAGTATATCTCCTCGTAGAATAATTTTTAGTACATTTTGTGGCAGTATTTAAAAACAAGTAGATTCATCCTTTTTTGGGTAAAGCCATTTCTTCCAAAAGATCGAAGAGCCTATATTCGGCTTGACATACTAAAAGGTTTAAATAAATCGTAGTCGGATAACTATTTTAGATTGGCATTGACTAAAAAAGTTTTGTATTTTAGAAAGTGTATATGTACTAACGAGCAAATTTTAGCAAGTTTATTGTACAATGGCTGAATGTTTAGGGTTTAATTTATTAATTACTTAACAATTAATAAAACACAATCGTATTTTAACTGATTTGCTCTATTCCACGATCCGATCTTTTTAATATTTAAAATATTAATAAAAATAAAATTTTATTTTTAATTCTCACTTTAAGTAAGCTCAAAAATATCGAATTGCGTCGGTTATTATTGTTGCTTTTTTGCACATTGCATGAAAAAAAATAAAATATTTAAGAAGTTTGGAGCGAGATCCTTAAGAAATGAAGACAGAAATTTAAAACAAAAATTGACTAATATTTTTTTTTGTTTATATTGCAAAAAAAAGATGATTTTAATAATCAAGAAATTAAAAAGAAAGAAATTAAACAAATTTTCAAAAAAAGAAAAAAATCATTGGCTATGGAAATCAAAACAAAAAATGAACTTTTTAAAAACTATAAAAAAAATATATATAAACTTCACTTACATATTAATGTAAAGAAAAAAAAATATTTAAATAAAATAAAAAATCTTATACTGTGAAATTGTGATAATGATATGTTTCCGTTCCCAATTATTTAAGGCAATCATCTGTGTTGTAATGTTTGTAATATTTAAATTATTAATTATTAATACTTTTAAAATTATTTAGTGAAAAAAAACGATATGAAAAATGGTTAAAAAACTGCACTAAGTGTAATGCCATTTTTTTAAATTAAAAACACGGTATGTATTATGTAACTATGATTTAATTTTAATTAGATTTTTTTCCAAGTTGAATTAGGTTAAAAAAGGATATTTCTCTTTAAAAACAAAAACAAACAAAAAAACATACAAAACAACCAAAAAAAAGTAAAGAAAAGATTTCTCCCTTAAGTCTGGAGAGTATAGAAATAGAGAAAAAAAATATTACGATTTCAATGTCGAATATTGTTGAAATTAAATGTGTCCGAGTACGGAGATCATAAATAAAATATTAACAAAATCTGCAAGTGATGGTGTTTTTTTTTTCAATTATGTTAATTTTTCGTTGTGTATAGCCTTTGATTTTATATATGGATCATTTTTTTTGAATGGTTTGGTTGCGAGTGTTGTTATTATTGAATATATTGAATAGTATTGAATCGCAATTTACAATGTAAGAAAAGAAATGAACAATTGTATGAAAATAATGACAGATATGATGTTCCTATTTGATACGATATTTCCTATTGATAAATGTGTTTTAGTACCAGTTACTATCAGTCCCGAACATTACAAACTATTATCAAATAAAGACAAGTCGTGAAAAGTCTTTTATTAGCTTTATACGGAAGAACTATCTGGCGATTGTTGGGCCTTTGGGTTGTAGGTACTATGTACATTTCATTTGCTCGATCGAGACGTTTAGTGCTCGTACGATCATGTTTTAATCCAGCAAAGCAACAATTTATCTTTGAGAACTTTCAGTTTACTCCTCTACCACACAGCTTTCTTTTCGTGCAACCCCCAAGTCGTTAACTTATACCAGGAGATGGAATTTGGACAACAACAGAGCACGTTTTGATTGGGAATACATTCCCACCATCTCGAGGGAAGTCACGGTGGTTTTTATCCCTAAACAAGGCAAAGCAAAATCGAGAAAGCCTTCCTCGCTAAAGGAAACTGCCTTACGTGCTGTGTGTTCCTAGATATCGAGGATGCTTTCGATAACTCTAGCTATGAAACTATTTCTAGGACACTCGCCTCATAGGGATCCAATAATAATTGTAATGGTTCGGTTTCGCGAAAAAATGTTCTAAAATTTTAGATAAGCTTAGGCGTTTCTGTGGTCGATCATGTAATAAGAGTAAAGCCAAAGAAAATATCTTAAAAGTATATTCATACAAACCGCCATTGGAAAAAGGTGAGTTGGTAAAGCCCGACAACGATGAGAATGAAATCTAATAGAAAACGCAAAGTCCTTTATAAAGGGTATGAATTTTAAAAAGAAGAAAACATCAAGCTTGAAAGATAATGGTTGAGAATGCAATGACCTAGACTAGGCTAAACCGTCCTTGAAGTCCTTTGGAAAAAATAATCTTTAAACATTTTTAAGTATCCTTCTGTAGCCAAATTTTAAAATATTTTTCCAAACATAAATTTAATTTTTATATCAAAGAATTAACAGTAAACTCTGCACAGCAAGTGCTGAATCCTTGACTGAACAAGATTTTCGTGCCGCATTAAATGCAGTAAGTAGAGCATAGCGATTACTTGTATAAGAAAAGAAAAAGCGATTCAAGTGCATGTAATTATTCACACCGCAAGTAAACATTCACATAATAAGAATAAAAACTAGTAGCATCATGCATAACTGGCAAAAAAGAAGTGGAGGTGCAAATATTCAGATTCTGTTTTTTATTTTTTAGTTTTGTGTGTGCACTATACGTATTTCTCTTGCCTGATACAGCAGACGGTTATGTAATAATTATTGTTGCACTAATTTTATTGAGTTATTTGTTTTTGGTTTTTGAAACTCCCTCCCTTAGTTAATATGAGACGGTTTTTTTCATTTCTTCTTCTTCATCATCTATAATATTGTACCACCGTACAAAACTAATTGTGATAGTGCGCAATTATAAAGATGCATTTACTATTGGACATAATCCATGGAGGTCTGGCCATGCAGCAAGCCAAACACACAACACAAGAACCCGCTTTTAATGCATTTTATATAATCGTTCGTCGTAAACTTAGATGGGGTCTTGTTGTGTACCGAATAAAATTTACTTTCGCTTAGGTGAGTCAAAGTCTAATCTATATGTATATCCACCTATGCTCGTACGTATCAACCAACTATAGTACGTTGGACAGTTGAATTGGGCAAGCGAAAAACCTGTTATTTTTGCAGAGTAAGATAATATGTATAGTAAAAAAAAATAAAAATAAAAAAGAAGGTAACCAACTGAGACTGCGCCGAGTATTTTTCTTCTTGATTCTTCTTGATATAAATCTTTATAATTAACGACTGGCATAGGCGAGTAAATTTTTGTCTGTTATAACCAATTTCTATGAATAATCTATATATAAATATATATATAAAAAAAATAAATAGGAATAATCCTCCTCCATCTATAGTCGGGTAGCAAAGTTTGCTCTGATTAATTTGAAAAATTCATATGCACACTAGCTCACCCTCTGCGTAATGGTTTGTTGCCTAATGGTATTTCAAAGTATTTTTCATACAAGAAGTTGAGGCTGCGCTATGCTGCTTGCTAGGTGGCATGAGGTTTCGCCTTCAACTTAGGACGTTGCACTAGATGCAGCCAGTTGCAGATCTTACTTTCTTCGTTGAACAGCCACAAAGCGCAAAGTGCGGTAATCCGGGAAAGTGCATCAAGTATTTTTAAGAAAATATACGTTAAATAAATAAGTAAATAATATTGTGAAATAAATAAAGTTATTTGTTTCTTTGTTTTAAAAGTGCAACAATTTGTTATGTAAAGTTGATTAAATTCTTACTAAAAGATTGGATTTATTTTTTATTAATGGAAAATCCTTAATTTTAGATTTATATTGTAGAAAGTGAACTTAGTGGAAAGTGTTATTGCGAAATTCGGTCGCTTTTTAAAAAATACATGTATAAAGTTCAATAAATAAATCGGTTTGAGAATATTATTATTATCCTCCAATTGATAAATACTCTATTATTCTGATTAAGGATTACTGACCTGATTATAATCTTTTCCTTTAATACAAAACTCTTAATAGTCAAATACTTTTGATCTTTTATCATGTCTAGGAGCGAATTTGGTAGGTTGTTGAAGACTTTGTAGAATCTCCTTTTTTCCAGATCAGGGTTGTCACGAAAATATTGGTTTTTTTACTCGGTATAAAACTAACTTTCTAAAAAAGAAAAAAAAAGATACTAGTAATGATGAAATGTTGTTACTTTAAAAAATAGTTACAAAACTTTTAATGTCACGTCTTCCAACCTCTTCTTCTTTTTGTACCTTTATAATAAAGTAACCATATCAATACTATATACGCAATCTTCTTCTATGCTGTGTAAAAATTGTGAAAGCTGATGTAACTTTGAGCAAACTTTGTTTATTGGCATCAGCTGTTTTTTCTAGTCGTTCTCTTTCCATCTTTCATGAATAACGTATTTTCTGTCTTATATTTTCTTTTGCAGTATTTGCGATCATTTCTTTTTCTACTTATTTTTAAACATAGTCTAGACGGTATGTTTGTTTGTCACTGAATATACACACTATTAGTATATTTCCTTACAAAAGTAAACAAAATTTGTTATAAAATTTATGAAAATATAAATCAATATAACTTACGACTAAAATATGCGTCTATTTAGAAAACTTGTTTTTCTCACATAACATTACATACAATTTTTACCCGGATGTAAAATCTAGTTTTGGTAGAGTCACCAGAAGAAGGCGGTTTTTAGATAGTTTAAGCATAAATTGGTTGAAGCGTTTTTGCAAGTTAAGTGAAGAAGAAAAAATGTTAGTATTTTTTTAAAACAATTATACCTGGGGTGGTAGAATTTTTGTATGGAGAGGTCGATTGAAACAACTTACGTGCTACCACCCTTGATAGGATAAGGCTGCTCGCAGACTGCATCAGAATTTGTACGAATCATCAGAATTTGTATAGAATTTGAATAGAATTTCATCAGAGTTCGTACAAATTCTGATGCAGTATGCGAGCAGCCTAAGTTAACGAGATTATCGCTCCAATTTAGGCATACAATTTATGAATTCTTTTAGCAAAAATAACGTTTGTGATTTTTGTCCCAAATTCAAAACATAAATCACTCAGACTTATACGACGAAAAATATGTGCTGATGACTCGATTTCAATTCGATATTTTCTCTCATGGCACGACTTATATATTTTATTTGAAATCGCTGTCCCAAACATCGTCGGGTTGGTCTCTTCAACTATTCTTCTCCAGACTTCTTGATTGCCAGTTTAGTTCTGTTTTCCAGTACATGACTTCCCTAATGTTCGAAGGTGCAAACTTGCGCAATATTGTTCGTGATCGTCTATGATGTATGCTGATCTATACACAACTTGTACTTTATTATCGTTCTTTTTGGGGCAGAATTGTTCCTATTCCAGAGCCGGGCAATAGTTGACTTTTGACCAGCAGAGCTTTTGTTTAGTAGAGTTCTATTTGTAAGTTGTAAGGCTGAGTAAGAGAGTTACATATAAGACGCTGGAAGCTCACGTGTTTCCCAATAGCGGCTATTGCCTAGCCTAACCTAACCTATGCAAGCGACATACCTAGCCCAACACGATTATTGTATTTTCTTGAAAAGAGCTTAGCCAGTTTTTCATTGGTATTTTACTGAATTTCTTTTATTACCAAGGATTTTTCTTTGGAAGACCTATAGGTCCTGCTCATCAGTTCTTATTGTTTTCTGTATACGCTGGATTTTCATTTTCTTGACAGTAATTTCGACTCAAATAGCTTAAACTGCACACATTATACCCCCTCCTCCCCCCTCCAATACTGTCAATATAAGCTGTGGTCGTTTTTAAGCAGAAATATAAGGTATTGAAATGTTGACACCTCTTCAAATATATTTGGACTGATCAAAATATTTTTTTGAGAAACTCGTCAACATATTAGGGGTACTCATGTCAACCCTCGTAAATCGCATAAACTAGTAAACTGCGTAACTAATGTCAGATTAATATGAATGTGACATTAGTTTACGCCGTTTACTACGTTTACGCAATTTACGAGGGTTGACATGAATACCCTCATTGTGTCTTACTCTCAGAACACAATGAGGTCGACAAGGACAACTTCTACGGAAAAGCAACAACAATTTATATGAGAATTGTCGTTGTCGGTCTCATTGTGTCCCGGGAGTTAGACTTTTGTTTCATAGACGTTCACAGTTCATGCATATATACATATGTTCCGAACGGTGATGCTTTATCAGAATCTGAATTAATTTGGCTGAATCTGCTGAAAATGTGTCTAGTTCTTGCTATAAGAGTATTCTCTACACCCAGGCGTGTTGCTGACCGAGTGCATCGTTACTTGACCCCAGTCCTTATTAATGCTTAATTCTGCCGGTATTTATTTTCCATCTCATCAATGCTGTCGAAAATTTCTCTCTGTAAATAGCCTGCAAAGTTCGACGTCAGACGCCCGGCATTTACCAGGTTCAGGGTTTCAGAAAGAAAACCTGTGTTGTCTGAACCCATCACCTTCACATTCACTGAGAATGCTTTCGGATCTTGTTTTGAAGCGTTGCGTTGTTAGTATATTTGAGAATACCTCGTTGCAGACATTTAGAAACACGATCTGACTGTAGTTGTTACACTTTGATATTATAGCACGACCAATCTGATTAGTGCTATTTATTTCCAGAATTTTTTCTTTCATTTGTGGATCTTTTTCTGTAAGAATTGGGTTGGTCTGCTTTTAGATAAGATGAAGCCTGATGTGCAATGAGCTGCTGCAAAAGGCATTTTAAGTATCAAACTATTTAGTCCAGGGAAATTAGACATTTTACTTCGGAAAAATTCCGGGAAAGCTGAATTTTGGTATGGACATTAATATTATTGCTCTAAGGAAAATTTCACGAGTCCCCATGGATTTGACACTCCGATACGATTTTATGCGGGGTCAAAGGTCACCAAAGGTGATTTTTCGAAAATATCTCAGTAATGCTCACTTTTATAGAAAAATTATGTGAATAAAGTTTGTACCTTAGGTAATTTCCTACAAAAACTGTTATATAACTTTTTCTTATAAGAGTAACCGTTTTTGAGATATTTTGATTTACAGAGTTTTAAATTTTATGTATCTCATGAATCGTGGGCTCCTTTCCGTGCTTTTTTTTGTCTAATATCCGTGGGCTAAAATCAAAATATCTCAAAAACGGTTACTCTTACAAGAAAAAGTTATAAAATATTTTTTGTAGAAAATTACCTAAGCTACAAACTTTATTCACATAATTTTTCTATAAAAGTGAGCATTACTGAGATATTTTTGAAAAATCGCTTTTGGTGACTTGACCCCGCGTAAAATCGTATCGGAGTGTCAAATCGATGGGGACTCGTGACATTTTCCTTAGAGCAATAATATCAATGTCCATTCCAAAATTCAGCTTTCCCGGAATTTTTCCGAAATTGGCCCTTTTTTTGTCTAATTTCCCTGGACTATATTACTCCAATTTCGTTATGTAGTTCGTTTTCTGTTAATGAAGTTGTCTATCAGAGTCGCTGGTTCAATGTTCGACTAATTCGGATCCGTCAATCTCTCTTTGGATTCTCTTTTCTACTGGATGCTCTCTTACAAATTTATTTTCCTATATTTCAGCCTAAAATAACGAACAAGTTTTTGTAAAGGTTTCTATAAAATAAAATTTAAAGGATTGCGAAAAACGGTGACTGTAAAGTGCAAATCCTTTGTTGTGATTCCATAAAAATAATTAATGATCTTTAGTTTTCTCTAATAAAATCTAACAGAAGCTTTAACTTTTAAAAGTTTCCACAGATGGCTACTAAAAAACCAAATGTAATCTGCAAAAACAGTTATAAAAAATAACAGAAACATTTATTAAAAAATACGCTTTTCAAAAAAAAAAAAATAACGATCACTATTAAATTTTAAATAAACATGCAAAAAATAATTATATCAGTGTTAATATTACTATTAATAAATGGTGTTCATCTCAACCAAATACCGGAAAAGAAATCTAATCGTAAAACCAAACTAATATCAAGTCCATCATCAACCAAAATTGCCGACAGTGCTCTGCCCGATGAGCTGGACATCACCAATCCAAATCCATACCATAAAACAGACCAAAGTTCACATGAATTGATCTTGTCCAAAATACCCGAAAAGGAGCCATACAAAATTCTAGAAAAGCTACCCGATGGCGATGATCATACATACCCCGAAATTGATGTCCATCCAGAGTCATTTGACTTCAATCTAGACGATTTGGAAGATGTTCATCAAACATTTGCTAAAGGTGATCTTAATCCGGAAGAGATTCACTTACTAAGAGACGCCAGCAAGCTGCAATACGATGAAGTTTCAGTCAGAGAGAATAGTACTCCGCCAGTGTTTGTGGATTCAGTTAAAAATATTGAAAAGAAGAACTTAAAAACTCCGAGTTTGACACTACCAGATGCATTCAACAGTAGCCGACATATCTATAAAGTAACCAAAAACAGCAAAGACAAATCCAAGTCCAAGGGTCGAGAGCTGCTGAAAAGTGAAGGAGTATTGAAAAGTTCCGCGAATCAATTTAACAGTGTTAACAATTACCTTGTAGACAGTGCAAACATGAGCTCAAACGATGCGGCTGGCAGCCAAATAAATTATTTTCAGCTTTTAGTTAATCTATTCGATCATTTCCACTGGAAGCCATCGGAGATCCGGACTAGGGTGTCCCCAGTTTGTGGTGTTGAGCTTCTGTCATACTTATCAGCTTTGCATAACAATTATGAGTGGGCACAGCGTGGTAAGTTTCAATTAAGGATTATTTACGCGAATCCTCTTTTGTTATGTACTTTACTTTTGTAATTCTAGCTTATGACTCTTCCGGGAGATATCGTGGACAATTTCATTTTGGAAATGATCTTTGGCTGGGAGAGAAAATGTTTTGCGAAGAAATTAATTATAAAAATCATGCGTTGGATATAAATAATTTTGAAGTTGGATTTTTTGTTGCTAGAGTTGTAGCTATGTTACCAACTGGAAGTAATATGGTGAGTTTTTAATGTTTTCTTGTTTTCTAGTAGCTTAACACTTCTTAATATTGAATACAAAAGTCGTACAATCGGTCTTGGTAGTCTAAGGGTCAAGGCGTTCGACTGTCGTCTAGGGCTTGCTGTTTGACATTACATTCTACGTTAACAGAATCATCGACAAACCATTGTATCAAAAGATCCTACAATCAAGCTGTAAACGATTGGTCGGTGATCGATGGAAAAATACAGTGAAGGTGTGATAGATTATCCCACTGCTGCCTTGCGAGTAGCTGTTTGAAAGGAACCTGTCGCCCAGCCAATGGGATCCCAGCGCAGGGGTGGTAGCACGTAAGTTGTTTCAATCGACCTCTTCATACAAAATTTTTTGTAACACTTGAACTTAACGTGCTACCACCCCAGGACAGTGACACACAATGCGCATAGTCGCCTCGGACTCCTCATCTTCAAAAATTCTCAATCTTTTCAGCATATACTTGAAACTTCCGTGTGCTGTTCCCATCGATACCTGACGATGCTTTAAGCTCAGCTAGCGCCATACTACACTTCTTCACACATCTGTTTAGTTTTTGCACAAAATTCAACGCCAGTGATGCATTCTGTCTGTCTTAGTACAGGATCCGTAGAACAACGACCTTCACCGATCGAGTAACCGAATGAAATTTTTTTTCATGATAGATAATATGCTAACAAAAGTAACGGTGATAGGTTGCCTAACGAAATATGTTCAAGGCTATATTTAATAGGCGTTTTTTCGCCATTTTCCGCCTTTTATCTATTTTGAGGAGAAACTATGCATTTTGGTGAAAATATCAAAAGAGCAAAGTCGTAGAGCATAAAATTTCCTACAAATTTTGTCTTCACTGTTTTTTCGAATTCTGCATAGTTTCGCAGCTAGCGGTCGTTTTGCGCCGCCGCCGCCGAGGATCAACACGACTCCCGAAATACTCTAAAACCTGATTGAAATCGCATAGTTACGGCTGTAACTGTTCGTTTTAAAAAAAATATCGAATTCGTTGCATTTCAATAGAGGATCACAAGCAGAAATTTGGTCTATAAAATTTGTACTTTGTTAACTCATGTGGCATCTATATATTGGCCTTGTTAAACTTGACTTTGTCTCTCGAGTTGTTCTTGTCAGCCTTGGTAGCCTAGTGGATAAGACGTCCGGTTGTCATATCAGAGATCTTACGTTCAAGTCCAAAGTATGCTTTTATTAGTGAAAACCGGCTCCTCTTCGACCATAGACACATCGATTTTAGTTGGCTAGCTGATATGGTAGCAGCTATACAATTTTCCCCAAAAGCTGCAACATTCTTACGATGGATCGATGGGTCAGTGGTGTAGCTTGAGATTTCTGATGATTTCGAGGACGTGCTTTTGCATATTTCTAGCCGTGCTAAACCGGATTTTGTAGCCCCGGGCTCAATCAATTAGTTATATTTGAGAAGAACCCGTATGACACCTCGCGCCTCTGGTTGATAGAAGAATTTGTATCATTTGAGAAATCTTTAGGCCATTCGATGGTTTTATCTAAGCGCATAATTTCCTTTGTGTATGAGAAACAATCCTGCTCTTGTGGAAACAAAAAAACGTTCAAAACTTTCGATGCCCTAGTATCCAGATCGAGTGAAATTTCACTTACTTTTCACTTTCGTCATTTCACTTTGCATTATCATAGGATTAGTTTGCTAGTATGACAACAAGAGGTTATTGTGATAAATGTTATATGTAACTGACACTCTAGGATATTAATTATCATTCAAAATGGCACGATTTCACAAGTGTAATCTATGTTATTTGGATACAAATTTCATATTAAATATTTTTTTATTTAGAAATCTAGTGCGGAGAAGATTAATCGCAGTAATGATGCTAGCAAGACAAATCAAATAAATCCTGTGATTGTGAATCACAGTCAATAATTAAATTCAAAACTTCCTTCATAAAAAGAGAAAAATACAAATGTACGAATAGAATTGAAAAAAAAACCTACAATTTCGATATTTTCCATGTTTAAATTTGATTTTTTCAATTTAATTTTTTTTTAAATAACCGTTGTTGCCTAGCAACTAAAAAGCCAAACATGACCGACAGTCGTGAAGTGAGGATTCATGGTCATTTCGCTGCGAAATATTGAAACAGCGACACCTGTTCATCAAATTTTTAACCTGTGAAATTTCTCTCGAACTGGATACTAGTAAGCGAAAAGTTAGCGAAAAAAAATTTTGCTCTCATTTCAAGTGAAATATCACTCGATCTGGATACTGGCCTTTCGGTCGAAAGATATCAATACCGTACAAGGGACAAATATATAGATACAACTCGTAATAACACCAAAAACCAAAACGAGTTAAACTTTTGCATCGATCTAGCTTTGCATTCGACAAAATATGAATTGATTCTCTCTAGCGTATAATATAATACATCATATTCTTCTTTTCAGACCAACATCATTCAAGTAGGACAATGCCTACCAAAATCATGCACAATAAATGACATCCATGCAGTTCTAGACATTGATCCTTATGCTCAACTCTTTGCCAACAAGAATAGCACAAAAAAATTTCTACAAATCCTTGGAGTTCGACGAGTACCAACGGAATACAAATTGTGGGCTGATAAAAAATTTCAAGTATTTTGGTAAAGATTTGTTATTAAAAATTTGTAAAAAAAAATATTTATCAAAAGACATTGTTAACTTGCAGTGGAATCACCATAACTTTACTTGTAATTATAATATGGGCGACTATAGTTGAATCAAGCTTAGGCAGTGATGGTCCGTATGAGCTGCCAAAAACACATACTAAAAATAATAACAATAACACATTGAATGGAGAGACAAATAAAGTTTTTGAGCTGCATCAAATGAGTAATTTGGATAATAATAATCTTAATATAGAAGTGGATGCAGGGAAGATAAAGACTAAAATACCAGAAAAACAGGACGATGGAATTTTGGAGAGTCAACATCAGATAAAAGATAAAATAAGAAAGTGTTAGTAAAATACACAGTAATTTGTTAGTGTGGAGTTGTAATATATTACATTTTCAATATATTTCAGCAGCTTATCAAAAAATCCTTTTATGCTTCGCTTTTGGATCTAACGCTAGCACAATTCTGTCAGTTGAAAGAAATCACGAGGTGAACTTAAGAGCTGAATCAAAATTTTTAATATTATTTTTATTTATAATTAATTTTTAACAAATATCAACAGGATTCAATATCTTGTGTTCATGGTATTCGCGTATTTTCGCTGCTTTGGACAATAATGGTTCATACTTATCTGCAGTTGTTTGGTATTGGAGAAAATCGAGTATGAAACTTATATTTTTTTGTGTTTTAAATTTATTTAGTAACATTTATTTATTAATTTCTTTTTAGTTTCGTCGTGCAATCTCCGAAAGAACATTCAGCTATCAAGTAATCGGAAATGCAACATTTTCAGTTGATTCATTCTTTTTCATAAGTGGCTTGCTAGTAACATTAATATTCTTAAAACATGAGAAGGGAAAGGAGCCAGATAATAATAACAAGGATTTTATTAAAAAAGGAGTCAATCAAGGCTTATTGATGGTCTTTTACAGATACATACGGCTTACACCAGCATATATTTTCGTTATTGTTTTTAATCAGATTTCTTTAAAGTATACACACTAAAAAATGAACTATCTTCTTTTTTCCTTATTTACTAACAAAAAACACCTTATTCTAGATACATATTCGATCGATCTGTGTTTCAACCAACCGTAACTGATAACATAACTTGTGCTATATACTGGTGGAGAAATATTTTATATATAAACAATTGGTTCCCGTGTCCGGATATGTGCATGGTGTGGTCGTGGTATTTAGCCAATGATATGCAGTTTTATATTTTGGCAATCGCTTTGCTTATTATGTCGAAAAAGTAAGATTATAACTTATCTTGTTTCTTTATTATTTGGCTAAATATGTTTTAATTTTCAGATATTTCAATGTGGCAACAATAACTTTATTTATATTTTTAATAACATCATGGGGAACGTCCGGACTTTCATCACTTCATCATCGCTATACACATAAAGTCGCGGATCCATTTGAATCGTTTGATTTTCTATATGATAAGCCCTGGCAAAGGATTGGTAGTCATATTATTGGTAAGAGATTTTAGATAGATCGACATTTTTTTAAGGAGTTGTTGTAAGGATGAAACGCTTCTAAAATAAGGTAGTCTCCTTTTATCTCTTCAAAAATTGCATAATTTTTTTGTGCGACTATTTTCCCCAAGGAACATATTACAAAGTTAACTAAATGATGACTTGAAGCTACTGGTATCAATTCTATCTCTAAATTGATAGAAATCCTCTTTCAAAAATTACATTATATTTCATTCTGTAGAGTGTAGGTTATGTCGAAAGGGAGAATTGATTATTTTGAGACACTCAAGGTGTAGAGAAATTTTTAGCTAGAGTTGAACCCTGCGCAGAACTATCTCTTGTATTCTTTCTTCTGTTTCCATGAATCTTTTAAGTATTGCATTTATAGCTAGACTAGTGCATAATATGATAAGCTTTGGCCGAAATTGCCAGTTACTTGTTCCCAGACTATATAAAGCTAACCTAGACTATAAAAACTGAAATTCAATAAATATTTCAAGTAATTGTAAACATTTCAGGAATGATAACCGGTTACATACTATATAAAACTAAAACCCCGCCAAGAATACCATTTGCAATAAATTTAACACTTTGGATCATCAGTACTGGAATATTATTTATAATAATTTTTGGAGTATGGGAAGGACAACTAAATATTTTAGCTACAGCATTCTACGTGAGTGTAGGCCATACAGGTAATAATTATAATTTTTCACTTTTAACAATTATTAAAAACAAATATTTTTTTAACTTAACAAATTACATTTAATTAGCTTGGGGACTTGGCCTAGTATGGATAACACTCTCATGCTCTTGGGGATTATCACCAGCAATGAATAGAATGCTTTCATATCGTGGATTTTTACCATTAAGCCGCTTAACATATTGTACATATCTTGTTCATCCAGTTATTATGATAATGACAGCATTTCAAATGGAAGGTCCAATACATTTAGATCATGCAATGATATTAACGGTTTTCTTAGGTAATGCGGTTCTATCATTTATTGTTGCCTTCATTATTTCTGTATCATTTGAAGCGCCTGTTATAAGATTACTTAAGTTATTTATAAGACAGTAAAAGTAAAATTTAATTAAAAAAAAATAACGTAATCAATTTGTAAATATATAATATAATATTTTTTATACGAGAATTTTTCTTGTATTTTTCTTTACTTTCTTTAGAAGTTGGGTTTAACCATGTTTGTTTGTTACGTTAAGTAAATGCAATCTCTGTTCACAAATAAGTAATATATAAAAACTACGACCCCACGATATACATTAAAGAACGTAGTTGCCCACAATGTAACGGACAACTGTGCAGTCGGATATCGCTGCTACCACGATGACTGTTACGCCGAAATGAACGATCTCCTGCCTCGGAGACAAACCCATTTCAGTAACAACAGACTAGCTCTCGTTTGGCTCACGACAATACTTTCTGCGCACGCACGATTCGTTCATAAATACAGAGACTCGATTATCCTTCCGACATTCCAATCAGCTAAGCCAAGCCCATTGAATGATTTTCTCTCTTAAATCACTCTGCCAGCCTGAAGCTGATCGTAGCCTATTCGACGATTTTCTATTTTGATACGATAGGTCTTTCTCAAGCCAATCAAAGCTTGTTGAAAGAAATACTGTATCCGTTGTAGATATTTTCTAATTCAGTTGGTTTGCCTTAAGTCGGTCGCAGCTTATTGACCAATTTTGTAATTTTTTATTTAATTCACCATATATTTCTCGAATAGGTAAATAGTAGAAATTTTTATAAATAGAAGAGAAAGAATTGCCAATGTGTACAACATGCGGTTTTACTGTACCATCTCCTCAGCTAATAATAATGTGACAAAACGCTAATTTTGGCGATTCGCAAAAAAGAAAAACCAAGGGAATTTCTGTTAAGAGGGCAGAGAAGTAAGAAGGAAATGATAACCAAGACAGAAGAAGTGAAAAGGGAATGTATACCATGTCTCTACGAGGAGCTCGATCCCTAGCCGCTGCAATGGTAGTCGAATACCTTAACTCCTGACTATTTAGACCAACCTGATCACAAGCCGGAAACTACAGCTTATAAGTGCAGCCTCGTCCTGGAAGAAGTGTGGAACTTGACAAGGAGGTCCTATGAACACTGGTGGAACAAAGTAGGAAATATTTTTCTTTTCTTTTAAAACGTATTTCAATTTATTACAAAAAAGGTCCATCATCTTCACATAATTTTGCTAATTTCTTAATTGATGACTTAACTCTACCCGTAAAATATGAATCAACTTGTCCAAAAATATTAATAACCTGCACAAATCTATCAATAGCCTTAGATATTATTTCAGCTCTTTCAGCACTAGTTGCATTTAAGAATGCATTTGTTTTCTCACTAACAATTGAATTTGTATTAACATGTGCTAGCTTACCAGCATCTAAATCACGTTTTAAGTTCTTATTTGCTAATTCATGTAAATTAACAGTTGAATCGCCGAATTTAATTAATTTCGTATCAAATGGATTTTTATATGATTTTATTTCTGTATTTGAAGCTCCCAATTCGGTTTCATTACGTTCAAGGAATGTATTTAAAAATTCTTCTTTATTATTATTATTAGTGCTTGAATCGTGATTGTTTTCTGTGATGTTTTGTATTGTTGGATAAATGTCTTCGCGTTGTATTATTTCAATATTTTCGGAATATGGCATTTCTAGTGAATTGGAATTGTTTTCTTCAACAGAAATTGGAGTACTTTTCGTAGTAGATACTACTTCTTCACTAATATTAATATCTTCTGAACTACCATTAACATTTTCATTTGATATAATTTCAGATGAGTTTTGTTGCTCTGTAAAAGTGTAGTCATTTACTTTTTCGATTTTAAAATTATCATTTTCAATATTTTCATTATTATCTGGTGTGGGAACTGTTACAGATTGATGTGGAGCTGTAATTATTGTTGAAGCATAATCATCAAATGTAGTACCACGATACTCTTCGACAATATCTGGATTTATTGAGGTAGTTTTATACAAATCAAGTTCATCCTGTTGTCCACTTGTTTCTTGAAAAATATCTTCTTCACTCTTTACCACTGGATAAAATTCAGTTTCTATTGAATCACCTTCTTCACACAATTCACTTGCACCATAACTTTCAGTTGTTACTAAAAAAATAATAATAATAATATTAATATAATAAATCCTTATTATTATCCTAATTCACACACATAAATTATTTTCCTTCATCAGTCTCAGTTCTTTATTGCACACCAATCGAAAACCATCGCAGTTTATTAAAACTACCTAAAAAGAAAAGTTAAAGTTTTTTTTTATTAAATTAAATTCTTATATTTATTAAAACCGTTAAAATTAAGCTAGTTGCAACTATGAATATTAATATATTTATAAGAATCTGTGATTTTCGGTCTTCTTTTAAGAAAATCTTAGATTCGTTGATTTGTTCTTTTTTAAACATGTTTTTTTACTATAGAAATATATACTAAAATGTAATATTAATTGTACTAACGAATATGAAGATAATAAATTCGGCTGTTCTTTTCATTATGTAAGATTAAACTAAGTGTTAACAAGTGATATCAACGAAGCGATATTGCACAAAACGCTTTACGAAATAAATAAACTGCCCACCATCATATACTAGGTGCTCGCTCAGGTGGTGCTTTGCTTAATCAGCAGACAGACAGACAGTTTCCTCGTAATATTTTAGTGATGAGTGTTATTTATGAATTATTTATGGTGTGTTGTTTAATAAAAATTGTCGTATAAAGAGTTTAGTTTTACAAAATCTATTATTACATGGTAATGAAACTTATGTTATGGCTGACTCCGTCTTAGTTCCAACAAATAAACAATCGAGCACCTGTACTTATGTACATTACATTCTTTGAGGGGGGTCTTTGCAGGTCATATTTGGTCTATTGTTTCCCAAACACGTCATTAAAAACCTTCCAGGCTAAGGCTTTTGAAATAGCCTAAAATTGTTTTAGGATTCATATCACAAATCTCCCTGATGGATGATACCCAATGTCCTCCTCGCTTTTGTTTCACAATCGTACAGCAAGTGCTTCGCTATTGCGGGAGCTGCATCGACAACTGCAATCAGCACGTGTAATTAGTTCCAATAACTTCAAAACATCAAACTGGTTTGTTTTTTTTTTCTTAATGCTATTATTATCTAAATACTTTTACCATTTTTCAGATTTTCAAGAGTAAAAACAACTCGATTGCTAAACGAATCATAACAAGCGACATCTAAACGTCAAGATCAAAAGTTTAAACTTATTAACCGACCAACGATCACCTCTTCTTATCTAAAGCTTTTTCCCGCTCATTTGATATTTAAAAAAGAGCTTTTCAAAGTTTCTTTTTGTTGACCGGACGTCATTTGTATAATGGCAGCAAGAAGAGTTATGTTTACTAAAAAAAATCATTTTTTAAATATAAAATTATTATAATGATCACGGATTTATTATTGCTAAAATATGAATCTAAATGTTCTTTATTTATATGCATACAATTAAAGCTGGTCTTCCTCAGGAAATCATCAAAGAATAGGTAAAAACTTAACTTAATTCGAATGAAATTTTTCCGAGGAATTCCAATTAAAATTCCTCTAATTACCGGAGTTGGAATGCATGCAGAATGTGTGAAAAAGTTTTTTTTAGTAGAACTGTTTGCATTTAATTGGTTGGTGGAGCTATTAAATTTTACTGCTTGTTAATAACAATTTTAAAAGATATACAAGAATTTTGGTAAAGTTTTCTATGGTATGGAATTTTGGTAAAGTTTTCAGACGGTGCACATAAAACTGCATTATCTTACCTGCATTTTAGAAAAGCAGTAGTTGTTCAGGTTGAAACTGTTATGTCCAGTTTCTGGCTAGTTTAAACCATGAGAGGAAGTTTAAACAAAATTTTAGCACTGCCATTTATTTAACCCCCGATTGCGAGCATACATAAATTTGGTGTTTTCAGAATGGAAAGTTTAAAAGTATTTATTTTAAGAAGACTGTGATGATTTTTTTCTTTAATGTGTTATACAATGTTCGTATGGAGGTTCGAAAGATTTTGTAAGCAATCGATTCGTACGAAATTGTAATGTTATAAGCAAATAAACGTCCTTTCGAGCTCATTGTCGAGGATGTATTGTCTAGAAGCTTCATCCGCGAGAATGAAAACGAGCTACGAATTCTGAGACCTTCGTTATATTTTAACCATACAGGATAGCACTCGAGTTGGGCAGCCTAAAATTAGATAATCTCTGCCTGGGATAATTACACGTAGGTTTTGATTGTCGTGCGTATGCCTAGTAGAAAGGAAGTCTCCAATCCAGGGAGAAGGTGTTGTCCGTAGCCATTTTGTCTTCTGTAAGCTGCTGATGGAAGTGTTCAACCATCCCGTTTGCTTGAAGATGATAGGGGGCGCCCGTATCGTTGCATACCGAGTAGTTTGACAAATTTCGTTGAACAGTTTAGATTAGAATAGAATATCTTGAGTTGTAGTAAATGCCATGAGCACGCTGAATTGGAAGACGTATTGAAGCAAGAATATCTCGTACGAGTGAAGCTTCAGGTCATCTCGTGAATCGATCTTCGATCTGAGGATGTATGTGTATCCTCGACACGCTACGATGAGCCAAATATAGGCAAACATTAAAAATTCCCCAGGTTTGTAAAACAAATGGTGACCTGTAAACATACAGCAAAATCATACATTTTGTTTTCGTGTCTTTTCCTCTTGGATTAAAGTTTGCTGAGCTTTCAGAAATTTTTGAAATATGCTCCTTTACGTTTTGCCCTTGCGGCTCAATTATGACGATGGCATTTACGAAGGATAGTATCTGAATGTTTCTTGTGAATAGCATATTCGATCAATTTAGTACTGCTTTATTTATTATTGTTTCTAAAGTAATATTAAGAAGTATTGGTGAAATCGCATATCTTTGTCGCATGTCTGGTATCCGATTCTTGAAGAAAATTGATTGGATTGCAACCCTTTATTCTCATTTTTGTTCTACATTCGTCCGTCGTCATTTTACACAGAGCGATCAGATTTTTCCGGAATCCTATTTTTATTATGCTGCTCCTTTTTGAATCAGGTCATTAGCGTTTCTATTATCTACAACGAGAAGGTGTATATGCCTTCTTCCCAGGTTTCTTTTCAATATTTGTCTCATTGTAAATATTTGGTCTGCTGTCGATCTATTCTTTCTAAACTATACTTTTCCTGAGTTGCTTCCATATACGGTTTCAATCTATTATTATGTATTTAATATAAATTCATTTCATTCGTTGATAAACAATTTTAATTGTAGACATAATCAGTACTATCATCAAGTTTTCTAACGGTAAAATATACGATCAATTATTGAATTAACAAGCACGTTCCAACTATATTCAATCAACAACAAATAACCAACATTTAATTTTACAGAAACATACGAACAAAAAAAATAAAATTGAAGAAGATTTTTCTATTTACAAAAAAAAAATTGCTGTGCCAGATAGTCACTGGCTTTCATGTAATTTAAATTAATCAAAAAACGAACTTCCTTTACTTCACCTGATAACGAGTTCTTAATTGCAAGAACTTTTTCCAAATAATAAGAGAAATAAAACCGTTCACTACCAAAAGTAAGGGACACAATCTTGCCCATCTAGAAAAACCCTCATTCAAACATACGAAATTCAACAAAAATCTGCCCATCAGTTAGGAACTTTGTCCCAGTTTTTGTCGATTAAAACGCGTTTTTTCCATCATTGTACGCTTCAGTTCCTTCTAAAGAGTTGTGCTATTCCAACGGTTATTCAATGACAGTAAAAAAATTATGGTTTTTAATTTATTTTGCATTTTGTGCCTTCTTCGAAAAATACTTCAATACAACACCAGAAAATCAATACGATGCCTGCACCTCTTTATTATACACCGATCAAGCATTTAATATACTGTGCTACGATCAATGGATGATGGTTCACACTGGCCAAACTCCGTCTTCTATTCGCCCGATTGGAAGTGCCTTTATACACGAATACAGTTCTTCTTGCTAGATTGAAGTAGCAGATAAGATAAGGCTTCATTTTAGTATTTTTATCTGGTTAAAAAAAAATTCAATGCCTCGGTTTCTTCACGGATATTAAAAGGAAAAAGAAGCTCATGACTGGCTCGGCAGGGAACAATCAATTTCGCTTGGCCTCATAAAAGCCTCTAATCATTTTAGAATATCTCTCAGTTTTCGAGATTGGTTCGATTCGTAATATAGTGGAGGAAGTGCTGGATTCCAGCACGTAATTGAATTAAACAAAAGTAAGCGTTCACTGGTCTTCGGTGTTGCTTTTGGTCCACTTCATGATGCTTTATTATAGCTAAGCCCTCAATCATCCAAGTTAAAAGGCAGAAAATTGAATTTTTGAGTAACTAAGAAATTAAATACAGTTCAATGCATGATGTTAATCAACATGAACCGAGATGGATACAATATTGGACAAATTGATCTCAACATAGACACCATGAAAGAGGACACAGCTAGACACATTTATCACACTGCAATTCAATACCAGTTTTGGGGGAACCAATTTTTGTAATATTGTCTTTTATGCAAAAATCTATTAATTCGTCACAATTGGATTTCTATTTTCTGTTTATGCAACTACCAACCATCACGATCGTACTGCCCTAGTTTGTTTCAATTTATTTACTTAACTAAAAGGAACGTGGTTTAATTCAATTGCTTCAAGACTGGAATGTGTTCAGCTTAGTTGATCCAAGAATTTTTGGTGAAGTGGATTTTTTTTTTGTGTTAATTCGCCGGTGTTGTTGTTTCTTGCAAGTGTTCTACTTTTTGGCATCATTCTTCTACTTTTATAACAAAAGATACTACTTTTTGTTCGAGATCGTTAGTGCAGGAAATTAAACCGATCGAGCTTAATTTCAATTTAGGCAAATGCCTTAATGTAATGCTGTTGTATGCTCGTGGCAAGAATCGTAAATAATTTGAATTAAATGTTTACAACAATAAATGAGGATTTTAGCTTTCAAGTTAACAATCATTCTTTGTTCAGTAAGAATGCTTTCAATTAAAATATAATAATAATTGTACTTGATTTAGAAAGACTTAATGTTAAGCTGGATTACAAAAAAAATATACATTACCGATATATAATTGTGCTTTACGGGATTTCAATTCAGGCAAGCAAAGCGGAACGATATATTTTTTGTTTGAAATATCTCTAGCTTAATTTTCACGCCATAAAACTCTTTTATTGTTGATTTTCTATAAAAAAAAATTTAGCGCTTTACGAAGCGTTTTTTTCGAGTTAAGAACCGTTTTCTTCTAAATTCTGCATTGATCCTTCATGATAATTGCATGATCGCACGCTTGCTCAATTTTGACCATTAATTGCCGTTCGAGCTTCATAGCTGGAGGCATTCGACCACAATTTTTCATCCTGCAAATATAAAAATGTTGTCATTATAAACATATAAGAACCGAACTAATCTAGAAATTTGTGTTTTTATTCTCATAAAGTTTCAAAACGTTTATTTTAAAATTAAAATTAATCGGATCTAATCTTGAAGACCAATCAAACTCTTTTTCGTGAGATTTACGTAATGCGTTCGAATGATGTCGTGTTACTGGATTATTTCAAATTAAACGTGTGAACGTTTAAAACTAAATGTTTCTTACAAATGCCAATTTTTTACCTCAAAAAACAGCAATGATGATTTTATTTTAATCTAGCAATTTCCTAGACTAGAGTAACGCAGCAGGAAAACATAGGTTAAAACGAGGGTGTCGGGATTCTCAAGCAGATAACGATAAAACTTACATTTAAACTCTAGAATATTGTAAGAATTCGGAAATACTGACTGAAGAAAATTGTACCACAAAAGAGTTATTTATAAGATAAGCGAACCTCTAGACCTTAGTGTGAGCAAAACGGAGGACTGAAGGGAGTGAGCAGAGCAGGCTAGTCTCCTACTATATAATGACTACGGAGAATTCAAAGCAAACAAATATGCTAAAAAATCGGCCTTTAATAAAGTGGAATTCTTCTTCGAGGAAATTTCCAAGGACTTTACAGGCAGCTCAAAGTGTCATCAAATGATTGGTTAACTTACTTGATGATAAATTTCAGGACTTTCACAAGTTAACTCACGAGGAAGCGACTCATTCTAAAAACTTAAGTAGGGTCTGTAGGCCGTTTCTTTAGCTTTAATTTTATCGTTTTTATTATGCGTCTTTGGGATCATTCCTGTAATGTAAATTGAAATTTACCTAATGGCGTTGGTGTTATTTACATACCTATAGTGTCAGTATCATATGGTACTTGGATTTTATTTAGCTCAAGGATCGCCCTGGAAATATTATAATACTAGCTGGGACCCGGTGCGCCTATGCTGCACCCATAAGCCAATAGTAATAATCAGGTGATATGAATTTTAATATACAGTAGGAGAGTTTGAAAAAGGCAATTTTTTGGTATTTTTGATTCCAAATAACAAAATGTGAAACTATTAGGGATCTGACATTTTGATCGAGACAATAAAAACCATCCCCTGACTTCATTTATCGATCAGATTTAATTTTGCTATGCCGGGGGATTAGACACCCTGTGCAGAACTTCGCTCGATTTATTAGTTCATTTTAATTTAAAAGTGTATATTTTAGTTTTTTTAAACTATATTTTATTTTCTACATTTTATACTATTAGGAGGTCTTCTGCCATTTTGTGGTGACCGCCATATTAGATTTAAAATGACGTCACACAGCTTACTGTACTATACTCGTCATACACTTTCATTTGATACCCATACCGAGGGCGCGCCCCTGGCGTTGTAAAGAAAAACTGTAATTTTGTGTTGGCCGCCATTTTGCATTTGGAATAACCCCGCACAGCTAATAGTATTCTACTTGTCATACCTTTTCATTTGTTACCCATACCGGATGGCTGGCAAAGAAAAAGGTAATCCGCCATTTTGTGTAAGCGGCCATTTTAAATTTGGAATGACGCCACACAGCTAATAATATTCTATTTGTCATACCCTTTCATTTGATACCCATGCCGGCGGTCGGGGAACACAATTGCAAAATTCAGACGCCTTATTGGAACCGCCATCTTTGCGAAAGTAATGGACATCACCAATCGCTTTCTCGTACCCAGAAACCTCTAGGTAAACATTTTCACCCTCGTAGAACGTATATTACTATGCTTTTTATTGAATTTTTAACAAAGCTCTCTAAGACAGCGCCCCCTAGGAGTGATTTTTTTGAAAGTAGGCACCGATGCCAAAACCACCCCCTTGATGTAAGTAATATCGTCGGGTCAATGCAATAGTCATGAAACTGAAATTTTGCTATTTTGAACTAACATAGTACAAAAATTCGAAAAAAATAATACAATTAAAATAACTTTTAGTTATTTCGTGAAAAAATTCAAATTGAATCCCGTAGATTGCCATAAAAATTTAGATCCGTAACTTTGGCAGAAGATAATATGACTTTTTTCGCATTTTTGCACAATGTTTAAAATAGCAAAAAAAAATCAGTTTCGTGACTATTGCATTGACCAGACGATATGTGGTTAAATTTTTGTGGCGATCGGTTGAATGGTTTAGGAGTTATTAGGGAACATACATACATACACACATACATCGAATTTTATATATATAGGTATATAGAAGATTCAATATTCGTTTTGTCTTACTAATTACAGTTTCAAGTAACCTTCTAACTGCTTAAAACATTTCAGTACAGTCCCTGCATTCGGTAACTGAGATTTTGCTTTGAAAAGTGAATTAATGATCAGAATTCGAACAACATAATAGCCAAAGAATTAAATAACATATCAACAGTCCTTTTCACATCTTCTAATCCCATCATTATTCATTAAGCTTCTTGATATTCTCTTCATTTCTTTATCAATACTCTTCGGCTTAATCAAATGTTCTACAGTGATGTGAAACAGGTTGAATACACAGTCATCAGAATTATATTTTTTTAAAGCTGTTGAACACATAAAATGAATCAATGTCGGATTAATATCAAGCAAAAAGGTTTGCACAAAGAACCTATCTCTGAAATATAATCTTAAAAATTGTATCAACTGCCAAAATAATTGACGATTAATCATCATAACGTTGCCCCCGAAAATGACGTCACTTTCTAATTCCTGAAATTCTTTACAGTAATAACAAATAAAACAGATAGACAGATTGGAGTTGTGGTCCAAATTCATTTCTATAGTTAAAAAGAAAAAACTTTCACTTACTGACAGTTGTTTACAGCCATATACACACACTTCAGGGTCAGTATGTTAGAGCATGGGCGTTTTTATGGATTCCATTCAAATCATGTTTTCCCTCAATTCCCAAATACAGGAGAATTTTACTTTAATTTTTAAAAACCACAAAAATCATTCAGAAAACGGAAACCACAAACGAAAATGGGCGTTACAAACTGGTATGTACCTACTTAAGGCACAACCGAAGCATTATCTGTGGCCTTTTTAGAGAGTGGGTGATAAAAATCGAGCTTAAAATCCCGAATACTTCCTCTTGTCTTCTTTTTTCCGTTAAAAGAATTGAATTAAATTGAATTCAAGCCCCAAAACTAAATTATTCATATTTGGGTAATTGTGTGAAATGCCTTGAACTCGCTTAGCGCGTAGTCCCAAAAAATGCGGCGATGCACTCACTATACGACGACGTTTGTGTGACATGCATTTACTTTCCGAGAGATGGGGCTTCTTTTTTTTTAGCTGGGGCAACAGGTAAAACTTGTTCTACTCGTGCTGTTTGTTCTAAATTCAGTTACTTTCAGTTTGAAAGATCTGATTTGACGATCTGTTTTCCATTCTTTCCAGGTTGTGGGAATAACGCAGCAAAAACAATTAAACACAACTGAGAGTGAGAACTTTCACATTTTTTTTTGTCATAACTTAAAACGGAAATGACCTCAAAACTTTTGTTTCTTGAACTTCTTGCAGAAATGGTCAATGTACTTTTTTTATGTATAGTCTTCTTAAAATCATATCTTTAACACATTGTTAATTATCATCCGGTCACAGATCTGCGGATTTAAAAAAATGTGTAACTGGGACTGGATTTTAAAAAGGAATTTAAGTTAGTGTAGTCTACTTTAAAGTTCATCTAGATAAAAGCTGATTAAGATTAATAGTGATGTGGACGAGTCCTACTTTTGTGAGGTAACACAAATTATAATTAATTATTGTTATTTCCTGGATTAATTATTAATAATTAATTTAAGTAAGCTGTTTTAAAAGCAAACATTAAGTATAATATTAAATTTAAATGGATCGCTTATGTTCTCTAATTGATTTTTTGAAAAAGCCTATACCATCCTCAACGAATTTCACAATCTACTTGATGCTATTGTCTAAATTACATAAATCTACATTAATAAAAATTTGTTACGTTACATTCTTCTTTCATAAATAACGGATTTTGCGAGGTACAATTTCAGTATGGATGGCGAATTACCGAGTTAAAGAACGGAGGAGGTATTTTAGGATTAACTGACTTCAAATGAGGCAGGTTACATTGTTCCATTATAAGATCCAGTCATACATAGTTAGAGAAACCAAGTTCACGATGCATTCGCCTTAGGCCAAATACTCTACGATATATAGAGGTCAAGAACTTCCACACGAGATGTACTCTCAAACTTTATCAAATGAAGAAAGTCAAAAGTTATCCTTGCACGTTGACTCTCCGCTTAAAATGACCTGTGAAGAATTATAGAATAACAAGCATGAATTGGTTTATACCCCGGCTTCACCGGCCGAACTGCGCAAGTTCGAGCAAATTAGTCTACTGAGCTTAAATTTTTGCCTGATTTCCCATACATTTTCACATTTTGAAGTCAGGAAAAATAAAGTTTGATTTCGCCTAACAGAACATCGAAATCGAGCTTAAAGGTAAAAGCTCGCTCAAAAGAGAGTAATCAACTCGAATAGTGGAATGCCATTCCAGGGAGCTTTTCCATTTCTGACTTCTGGCGAAAAAGCAACAACAATTTCAAGCTCTGAACTCGACTTTAGCCGGTGAAACCACTTATGCGGATTGAATTGACTTGATTAAACTAAGGCCGGTGAAGCCGGGGTATTAGTCAAAAGGTCAAATCACACCCTATTCGAATTTGCAAAATTCGGCGACTATTACTGAAACTGTATCCGTTGATGGTACTGTGACAGCAGTTTCTCTTAACTATAGCTGTAGTGGCTGGTCGTTGCCAATGCTGCAGCAATATCTGCTGGAGATGCTGAAAGCCCATTCACGTTTCTGTAGTCCTGTAGATGTTGTAGCCCATTAGCGGTGATTGCCTTCTAGAATTGACGTCTTGTAGTTGGTCCTGCATTTACCTACGAGCCGGCGCACAGTGGTTCCAAATCCCGAAAAGGTGGCCAAAATATGTAGACGTTATTCAAATTGTATCAAATTACGTACATATAGTATTTTGAGGTTGCTAATTACGAATCTTCACTCAAAATAAAAAAAAAACAAAATGGCGGATCCAATATGGCGGACAAAATTTTTATAAAGTTGTCAGATTTTTATAAAATTTGGTATGAACAGTATTTCGAGTCTGCTGATTACGAATTGCTACTCAAAATTTAAAAAAAATAAAATGGCGGATCCAATATGGCGGACAAAAGTTCTTATAAAATGGCCAGAATTTTATGAAATTTTATTTAAATTAAACAAATCGGGGCAAACTGGGGCTACTTTTGAAACTTCCAAATTATAGAGAAAGATCTCAAGAATGCGACAAAACTTGTTGGAAAGTGGGATGTCGTGGGACTTTTGAGTAATGTAATTTTAAACATTGACGTTTACAATGGGAAGTTATAAAAAAACTTGTTTTGAATGGTACATTACTAAAATAATTAAGAAAACTGATTGTCAATATGAAATAACGTTTAAAAGTACTTACTTTCGTTAGCAGAAGCCATTTCAAACGATTCCAGGTCACTGTTAACACAAAAAACTCGTTTCACTTTGTGCCCTCGTGTGCCAGACGCTCACGTAACAATGGCTCCCGAGAGCCCCCCATGCAAGTTTGACCGTTATAAAACGCTGTTTCTAATACCTTAGGTACCAACCTACATAACTAGACCTAAAAAGTCGCCAAATCAAAGATTGATTTTAGGGACTTTTGGCCGCGTTTGCGGCATTTGGAACCACTGTGCGGCGTCCAACTGAGGGGTCAGCTATAACCAATGATGGTATGGATATGGTGGATATTGATACAGATAGAAAATGAAGAGATGAAGCCTTTTTACTTTAGAGTAAAACCATATTGCTATAATTTTTTTTCGGGATTGAAAAATTTTACTTTTTTTTAGGCTCTACAAAAGGACATTTATGTCACCAAGAACAGCTTATCGAAGCTTAAAGGCTGCTAAAGTAGAACATTTCTGCGAAGTATGGTGAAGACACTGCAAGACTAGACGGACTAGACGACGAATTCAGCTCAACCTTTGTAGTTCGCAGTGTCGTGCCGGCCAAGAAAGGATAGACGACCAAATCAGGCGAAGGAAATGGAATTGTGTTGTGTTGTGTTGGCCACACTCCCGTCTAGTCGGAGGACCTACAACAACGTGGAGGAGAACCCTATTAGCAGAGGCCGCAACAACTGGGAGATCCTGGTCAGAGCTGAGAGCTGTCGCGCAAAACAGAGTCCGCTGTAGGGCAATTGTTTCCGCCCTATGTCCCATGAGGGATTAAAGGAGCAATTAGTTAGTTAGTTTTGAAGTTCGACGAGAGAATCGTCTTGAGGTATTTTTGAAAGAGATTAATTATTAAATAAGTCTAGAACTAGTTAAGAAGATGGGGTATCCGTGGAGGACATCCGCTGTTTTTTGTGTGTGTTTTTAACCAAAAATAGACACAAAATTGTAGTTAGTAGCAACAATTAATGAAATTGTTTCAGTCAAAATAGAGAATTAGATCGGTTTGGAGTCTATTGTCTTTTCATGTTTATTCAACAAGTACATGTGGGAGCAAAATAAGTATAATTAGATGTATTCGTAGCGATAAGGATAGCTGTAGGTTAGAGATAAGCAATAGAAAATAAGGGGAAAGAAAGTGTCGTAAAGAGTACGACACCATTATATTTTTACGGAGTGAAATTCGACATTATTTTCTTTTTCAAACCCAAGTATCATCCTACATACATACATATCGAAAAATTATCAGAAAATAGAAAGAATCACACTCAGTGGGTTAGCCATTAACCTTAAACTGAATTGTATTTTCTAAAACAAAAGCAGATTAATTAAATTCTAAACTTAATAAGGTAAATCCTCCACTTTCCTACTTTCTATACAATTTTTGCAAAAAACCCAAGGTCAAACTCGAAAGTGGTCCTCGATTGTTTTTTGTTTGCGAAGAAAATGTGAAATCCATATGTTTACAATATTTATTAAATATCCCAAATAATTGGTGATAGGGAGAGTGAATGAATTTCTTCCAACGACCTCCTAATGTCAGATTATATTTAGAATATCTCTTACTGACACGTTTCTTTGTAATATCTCACATGGGTTCAAATATAGAAAAAAAATTCCAACTTTCTCCTCGCCAAAAAATCAAACAGAATATTTCACCGGGGTTATAAGCGAAAAACAAATCCTAATCTGGTTTTATTCATCGCATCCCATAAATGGACAAATATTTGCAAATTCTTTCAATAAAACTTTCAAAAATTCGATCTTTCTCGACCTCGATTCATAAGTTTTTTTGTGAATGGTGGTGAGTATCTCAATCAGAAAAAAAAAATTACAATCGAATATTTATGAGTTTTCAATTTCTACTTTTGTCATCATTTTTGTTCTAAATTGCTTCAAATAAAAAAAACGAAGCAGTTTAAAGTAGAACTCGGACGACCATATTCAGCGGCGACTTTTATTCCAGCCATCAACTTTCTAATTATGCCACTTGATATTCAAGCTGAAGGTGAAATTGTAAAAAGAATTGAAAGCCTCTCTCTCTTCGTATAGTTGTAGCAGACAGAACATTTCTTTTGCGGGGAGCCTTAATTTTTTTTGTGTTGTACGGAGCGCGAATCAACACAGCACAGCAGCGCCCATATGGTATCGAGAGTCGAATGGCAATTAACAAACTCTGATTGCTTTTCAATGTCGACACATTTTCTTAATTACTCTTTAATATACGTTTCACTTTTATTTTCCGATGTACACTGCTCTGTTTATTGGAGGTACAAGTGCCGAAAAGTGGCATCCAAACAATTTTTTTCACATATAAACGTAAAACGTGTGGACCGACAACCAATAAACTAAATTACTTACAAAATTTCATTTCATTCGGTTCGAGTGAGAATTCTAGCTAATGTATGGTGATGGTGCTTTTTTTTATGTTGATTTATGTGAGCTTTTAGGTAATTTTATTGGTGCTAAAAGTATTGTAAAAGCAAAAGGAGAAAAAAAATAATAGAATGAACTGCTCTTGTACAATGTCCGTTCCTCGGAACTCTCAGTTCATATTTAGCAAAAGAATGAACAGTTTTATATTGCTGCGGAACTGGGCATCATGCATTGGATGTATATGTACGTTTTGTACATGAACAACGGTTAGAGTTTAAAGAAGAAGGAACGAATAGATTGCTTCAAAGCTTCAGTCAAGGGGAATTTCACCCAATGATGGAATAATTATGTAATTTCAGGTGCGAGCTGATAACCCGAAGAAAGTCACGTAACTGTACCTGGAACATCACTCACGAGCCTCTAAACCACTGAAGGTGTTCAAAAGTATGTTAATGCCATTCCATCTTTTTTTTTCCATTCCCGTACTAAAACGTAGGTAAAAATTCTCTCTCTCTTCTCTTAAAAAAGCCCAAAAAACAAAAAAGCAAAAAAAAAAAAAACTAAGACAGGAAGATGGCATGCCATTGATAATCAGTGTCATTAGCGCTCCAGAGTCAAGGCAGTTACTCTTGTTATGCTCACCTTCGTCAAAAGGAGTTACTTTCCTCTTGACAGTTATGTGGCTTTTGCATGTGCTACCGCCAACAACAGTTTCATGAAAGTTCTCTCAAATCTGGATCATCATTAGTAAAGTTGCTTCTATCTTTACATGATCAGCGAGATAAAACTTGTTTTGATGTTTCTAGCACGCAGTATGTGGTCAGCAGGGCAATCAGTCAATCTGAGGGGGCCAGATAATCCATTTAACATCTTAAAAACCCCCTTTCGGCGGGGAATAGATCTCTTGCGACCGCTACGTTTATTCTTACACGCGTTGCAGGTAGCTTTTACATGTTTTGTTACAAGAGCTATAAGAGATAAGCGGGGCGGTACTGTTTCTTGTATTTTTTTTTATAGTTTTGTTTTGGGTGTCTTGTAATTTTGTGTGCTTCGTGTGTTTTGAAAGGAGGAAGTTTGTAAAGAGATTATCGATAGTAGGTTTTAGATTTACCCAAAAGTATTTGTGTTATTGAAACGGGTACTTTAGTATTGCTGATGAAGAATGTAGAAGGATATATTTCAGAGAGTACTTGAGAGTTCCTTGTACGACCTTGGCTTATTTTTAAAGCGTGATGAATACATTCGATTAAAACTTCATCAAAATTAACAAAATTAAATTAGCCTAAATTATTCCGCGAGGGGACCATAAATTTCCGATAAATCATAAATTTCCATCGCATTCGGGTGCCACCTATTTTTTAAACTTCCGCCCAAATTTTATTTATTTCTGCAGACTCCGTTATGACCGTTCTTTTCCAAGTATTTTTTGGTCTGTCCCTTGCGCTATTTCGTTGCGGATTCAACCTCTGCTGCACTATCGCGATTCTTCAAAATATTGTTAATTATGTTCTATTTTCGTCTTTTGATCATGAGGGCCATCCAGGCAACGATGTAGCGGACTACCTACCCATGAATGGTATGTGTTAGGGATGTTACGAATGTTCGCATTCGCTTATGCGAATGATTTGCCATTTTAAACATTCGCATCGACATTCGCATTCGAATCAAATAATGCGAATGTCTAGCGAATGCGAATATGTGTAGATCGGCTCGTGCCTCGTGGAAAACAAAATTAAATTTCGACAAATTGACAAATCTGGCTCGCAAATATCTGAGTGCTCCACCGGCCATTTTGAAGTCGCCATTTTGTTTTTTTAAGAAATAATAACAAATTCGTGATCAGCGACCCCAAAAACCTTTATAACTTTATTTTCAAACAATTATCTCAGTTTTTTCGACTTTTGTCCATCTTTTTGCCGATTTCGACCACTGTGCAGCGTTCCGAATGAGCAATTGTTCAATGCAGCCGGCCTTATATATGAGCCCTCATTTACAACAGGCCGCCGGCAGGCCGTAGCCTTTTAAGCAAGGCCAGCATGAACCGTCCGATTAAGGCCATAAATAACTCAGTCTGACTGAGGGATAAGGACTTGAGGCATACGTCTGACAGGCCGTGGACTGCAGGTGACCTTATGATTCCCTACATACACCCAGGCGAAGACGACGGTTTAGCATAGCAGGTTGTTAATTCAAGTGCAACATTTTTGCCTCAACGAAAATTTTATACTGAATAGAACTTCAGATATTCAGGCACGACGGACTAATAAATACCCATACACATAAAGATTTTTGTCAGGTTTTTTGGACTGCCGGAGCAGGCCCCATCCAGTAGACGGTATGGGTAAGTGAGTGTGTGGTTATACTTGGCCTCAAGGCGAGAAACCTTCAGGCCATGGCCTGCCGGCGGCCTGTATAGGAATGGGGGCCTTTGGAAATCGCCTCATGGAAATATAATATTCCTCTCTTGAGCTTTGACTATTAAATACGAGAAGAAAGAATACCATTACTGTATATAACCCTGGTCTATTATTCTAATATTTTTTCATATCCTTTTGTAAGTAATAAAAAAATTTAATTAAATTTTTTTAATGCTATTCCTAAACATTCGTATTCGCATTCGCAAATTCGCATTCTGAACATCCCTAGTATGTGTTCCATAACACAGCCCGACAAAATTTAACAAGTCACGTCTGGTTTTCGAGATATCCTAACCTAAAAGTGCAAAAAACGCGTTTTTTGCAGTTTTTGAGGTTACGTGACGTAAGGAAAAAAATTATAATCAAAAAATGTTGTATGGCAATTGAAAGTACCACACTGTCCCTTTTAAACCTAATTGGATTTTTTGAAATATCTTTTTTTTTCACCAAAAAATCGCTATTTGAAATTTTACACTGTGTGTATTAACTCAACTACAAAAAAAAAATCGAAAAAATAGGTAGGTAGGTATTAGGGGGGTTGGGGGTGGGTAAGCAAACTCGCTAGTATTGTGGGATCCAATTTGAATAAAAATAGGACTTATTTCAAAAGAAATAATCTACTTAACTCCCTGTTCCCAAGGTCAGGTGGGTTAGCCTGGTTATGGTTTGGTCGAGGTGGTTTTTAGGGGCTGTTTTTTGAGCTTACGAAAAATTCTGACCTTATGGGGTGAATTATACCTCGGATTCGGATTTAGCGACCCCAAAAAACCCAAGATCAACATGGTCTGGTCTCGGGCAGAATTTTTTCGATTTTTTTTTGTAGTTGGGTTAATACGCTAAAGTGTAAAATTTCAAATAGCGAAAAAAAAGATATTTCAAAAAATCCAAATAGGTTTAAAAGGGACAGTGTGGTACTTTTAATTGCCATACAACATTTTTTGATTATAATTTTTTGCCTTACGTCACGTAACCTCAAAAACTGCAAAAAAACGCGTTTTTTGCACTTTTAGGTTAGGATATCTCGAAAACCAGACGTGTAGGAGCCATTCTGAACATGGATTCGGATTCAGCGCATCAAAATGCTTCGGGTACGATAGGTCTAGTCTCTAGGTTAAAAATTTGTAGGCCTGTGTTTAATGGCTCAGAACTGACCTGTGTCGTATCAAAATTCGCTATAATACCGACTGTTTGTAATCATCAGCATCATCAGGAGCTCCACAACCTATTGTTGGCCTTGGCTTCCTCCAGCGTTCGCCACCATGATTGTCAATCTCTGGCCCGTCTTTTCCAGTTTCTTATTCCTACCTTTTTTATGTCTTTCTTGACTTCGTCTATATATCTTTTCTTAGGGCGACCTGGGGTGGGATTACAGAAGTCGTTTCAACTCATTTGCTACGAGTTTTAATTGGAAAAATTCAATGGAAACTCGAAACAGATGACTTGAAATAACTTCTGTAATGCCACCACCGGTCTCCGTTTTCCTGACGGTACTTTCCCCAGCACTATATTCGCCGGATTCCGTTCCTTGTTCGACATGACCAATCCATCGTAGTCTGTTTATTTTAATCAACAGTTGTGTAAGTTGTATTTTTTCCTCCAAATGCCATCCACCTGTATTCCTATGTAAATCGAACGAAGGATTTTCCTTTCAACTCTTCCTACAAAGGCTTCGTCTGCGTTTTTCAATATCCACACTTCTGGACCATATAGTAAGACAGGCCTTATTAGAGTTGTGTAAAGCTTGAATTTTGTTTCCTTGATACATTTCTGGACGTCAGGTGCTTGCGTAGACCAAAAGTAGTATTTATTAGCCAGTGCTATTCGTCTTCTGATTTCGGCATTATCATTATCTTTCCTTATAATCGTCCCTAAGTTTAAAAACTCATCTACTGCTTCTATATTGTTGGTGTCTATCGTTATGTTTTGTCTGTTACTTCTGGCGTTTTTTGTGCACAATGGCACATTGGCGTTTTTTGTTTTGTTCCCATTTATTTCCAACCAAATTTTTTTGCGGTTTGCTCGAGTGATCAAGCATTTCTTTCCGTCTCCACATTTTCAATCAGGAGAAGAAACTAGTCTCCCAATATTGGTCTACCAACATGGACTATGCCAAAAGGAAAAATTCATTGAAATGCACACGCACTTCGCTTTGGGCGGGGAACTCCACACCGAAAAAATTTCATGTACCTACACCTAATAACCCAGAACGTGGGTACGAAAACTAAATATATTACATACATATATTAGAGCTAATAAGAACTTATAACTGTATAGCCTAAGCTTTTTAAACCCCACCCGACTAGCATTTTAATCGGGGATTGCCTCATGCAGCGTGTGGGCTCCATGCTTTGGAAAATGAAGGCATACCGAAAAAGGAATTTCCCGTTAGTTTCCTTATGAACACCACACAAAACAAATCAGCGATACTGAAGTGAAGTATGCTTTATCAGTTTCTCATAAGGGCCCTATGAGGCAACCTCATTATAAATGAAATGGAACAATCCCAACATCTGCATTACTTTATAAAAATGTTTTAATACCCTTAAGCTTTAGTTGTTAGTCACACAAAGCTTTACTTTTTGTTGTTGCATTGCTTTATATTTCAGGAAATTATGCCGGTGACCGTGAAGGGCGTCATTTCGCATATCCAATAGAGTAGTTCTCATTCGATTACGGAGGTCAAGCAGCATTGGAGCTGATTAGTACTAAGTTGGGGGACGGCTTGGTAAAATGGCACTCGCGTTTAAAAATATTAGGCTTTCGACACCGTCGCAGTTATTACCCACATTTGGACTCGGAATCGGGTGGCAATGATTTTTCCTCAAGGGAGACAGATGGGGTATTCCTTATGACGAGGCGCGAATGAGATAAGGCATCTGATGAACTGTTTGAGCCTTATAGGGCAATACTCACGGGGTCCATATGAAGCAGTGGGGAGGGGGTGTAGATAGCCTCATAGGGCTCCTATCTACAACCCCCCCCCCTCTCTAAGATGCTAGTTGGGCAAAACCCCATAACCAAAGAATTTAAAACCCTATAACTCAACAGACAGCTAGTAGATAAGTTGACCGATTAACTATTTACATTTTAACGGTTATCTGTTCACATGCTCCCCACCCACAATGATTATGCTCCGTCGGTCTTGTGTGCAGTTGCGAAGTGGCTGCCAGCCGTAGATTTAAACAATTTGGGATCTTCTTCTTGGCACCGATCTAAAGCTCATTAGAGGCTACTTCCAAGATGTTAAGGTGAACTGGGATGAGCACTAGATAGGCTCACACAATAAATTTTATAGATCCCAGCCTTCGCGGAGGTTTATGGTCCTATCTTACTCTTATCCTAATTTTAATCTTACTCAATAAATTATTTCCAGAAAGAAAATTTTCATCTGATTGTGATGTCACTCACGATTGTCAGATGAAAAGAGTACCCTATTTCTTTGTAGGAAATAAGCAAGGTGTTGGCCAACAAGTGTAAAAATATTAAGTAAAATGAAATCTTATAAGGTCAATAGAGACGACAGACATTTATCCAAAATAACATTTTGTACATGATTCCCAACACTCCGAACAAATCGCATACCTTCCAATAGAACAATCTTAATCCATAGCAACGACGATTTAGGTTGCAAATGATGCTTACAAAAAACATGAAATAATTTCAGAAAAACGCTTAATAAATTAAATCCGTTTTTCATCCTGGCATGATTTATAATTTCATCTTTAAATAAATATTTGAAAAAAAAGAGGACGTCTGCTCATTCAAAAAATTCATCATCCAACATTCCGATTAGTCTAGGTCTGTGCTAACTCACCTATATCCTGAAATTTGTTGTTCAGACTGGCATTTATCCGCTAATTTTACTTCCTGTAGGTGTAATGCACTGGTTTTTATTTAGATCACTTCTTCGCCTAGTCTAGGTTCTAAATCTTGCCTGTCAATGTGGTTTTCTATTTATAGCATCGATTTATTTATTATTACATTGAAGAATGCAGTTTGGTATGCGTAGAATAAGATGATTGTACAAAATATTAAATTTTATGTTAATTTTTTCCATTTCGTTTTAGATGTATTTGGAACAAAGTGACAATTTCACCAATTGATCGACATTGGTCGCCGAAATGTGTTGTGATCTATTCAAATAAATTCATCTATTGAATGATATCAAGACTCACCCACTATTAAACAACATCTATATTAAAGTAAATTTGAAGAATGGTGCTAATTGCCCTATTGGTGTCATTTAGCGTTTAAATTTGAGGTTTGTATGTTTTCGCATAATTTTTCTCAAGAAAAAGAACTACAAAATTTTTATATTTTCAGTTTGAAATGAATACGTTGTTTGTATTTTAAAAAAAAGTGGATTCTACCTGAAATTGCAAAAATTTGAATTGCAAAACATTCTGTTCAAATATTTCACCGTTAAATTGAATTAAAATATCTGCAAATAAGCCACCCTGTTCCGTCATCACAAAGACCAACCTTTTTTTTTAAAATAAACATTTCATTTTACTCTAGCACTTAAAAGTACATCGAAGAAAGCTAAACAACTTCTATAGATATAAGTGGTATCCACATTCTCCTAATAATCTTTTATTGACTCTTCTTCAATAAAAAAAAAAACAGCATAAGCAAAACAGTTAATAAAGTAGAACATTAGATTTTCTAATATTTAACAACTAAGTCAGTGCACTCGATGGCATTAATATGAGCACATCCACACACAATCTAAATCCATTGCTATTTGACACTAAAAAACAGTTTATTTTCTGTTTCCGCTAGTTTCCATCTTCATGGTCTTCCATAGTCTTATGCATGCAGTTTATGTGCCGGATCTCCACAGTGCATTCGCAACTGTGGGCATCCTATATGTATATATGAGAAGTCATAGAACTTGTTTCTCTATGCTGGCCTAGTTATCAAAAGATTATTTTCTTCCACAAATCCACATTAAGACCTAGAAGAAGACTCATCGAAATCTCAGTCATTTGTATAATGGCTCTTTCCCAAATTCCAAAGAAGGCTCTTCAAGAAAAACTACCCAATTTCGCTTTGGATGATGACTTTCATTTATGAGAAGAACGCATCTTCTTAAAAAAAAAAGTCTAGTCTAGAAATATGCAACATTCAAATATGGAAAGCTAAAAAATCTTAAGATGCGCTAAGATGTTGTCGGTTGTCTTAAGTTGCAACTTGGCACCTACGCCCCTGATATACACGGGGCCATATATGTGGATTAAGTTGCACTTCCAACATGTATAGCGGTAACAGAATGGTGATTATGCGTTAAAAGTAGGTGACTGGCGTAAATTCCACGCTACAGCTCTGTTAGCTCTATAAGTTACGTTAGGTTGGGTTCATTTGAACGGTCAGTGTAAATTGTTCAGTATATAACTACAATCGAACTGTTCCTACACAACCTGTGCTGCTGATGTTGCTGCTGCTGCTGTGGCTCGGCACTGGTTCTTACGTGAGCAGCGATCAGCCCAGGTACAGGTGGAACCGTGTCGATGAAGAATTTTTCAGGAAGCATTCAGCTGAGACGAAGACACGTTAGCCAAAATTGGATTTCACGTTTTTTAGTTGTTTTTTTTCTTACTTTTCTTTTGTGAGTGTCATCTCCACTCAAAGGTAGAAAAAAAAATAAGAAGAACAGCAAGGTACAAAGAAGAAGTACGAACGATAAAACAACTTTTGCGCGATTTTTGGTTAAAAGAAGGCACCAAAAGCAACACCAGGCTACGTGCCAATGACGTTTTTATGGAAATAAAATTAAAATGACGTTAGGGGAAACACTTTGATGTCAATTATTTTACTTAAAATTCTTTATTATTGCAATGCGGAAATATTTGGTTTTATTATTGCAGCAATTTGGGATATTAAGAGAATTGCCCTGCTTCAAATGATACTCAATTTATGAGTTTAGTTTAAACTTGTCTTCTTTTTAGCTGATTGAAGAAATTACCGGTGACGATGCCAGAAAAACAGTTCATTTTAATTCGTACTGAGCCATATAAAAAAACATTTTTATTATTTCGTTTGGTAAATTTGACATTCAAAAGAGGAAATATTTCGGTAAATTACGTCATTATTCTTGCGATTATTAAAAAGCTAAAAGAACACGCGTACTTAATAAGTTTATAAGTTAAGGAAAGGAGCGGACCATAGATTTGTATAAGGAATACCGATTATAAGAAAAATGTCTACCATTGATCTCTAATCTTTCAAATAAAAAATATCAGAAAGCTCAAACGCAAAATACACCGGATTATCCTTCAGCTTCTCCTAGAGTCCATTTAGAAATTGCGCCTTCAAATATATTACCCAAGGAAAAGTAATTATTTGAAGTAAAAAAGGAATCAACATATTTCGAGAGCTGTATTTCTTAGCCATATTGTGTAATTTTGTCTGGTTATTGTCCAGAGTAAATCAAGCCATGTGATGCCAATGCACTCGCCATTTCTTTATAAATATGAGAATTTTTCCTGTTTCCTTTTAACGGCTGGTAATTATTTTTATCAATTAGTAGTAGTTCTGCCCTTGTAGACCAAACAGATCTTTTTTTCTTTGGCGACTGCACGACTCATTCCAATTTCAGCGAGAAATTTCATCACCTGGCTTTTGACAACCAATTTTGATAGATTGTTGTAAATTTTCATTGATAGATGGCACCCATGCCAGTTGATTATCGTGATTAAACGAGTTACCATAGAAATTTTTCTTTGTTTGCAGTTCTTGCTTGGTTTGAATATGTACGACAAAACCATGTACAAACCATCTAAATTATTACGGTTAACGCTTAAATCCATCTCAATAGTGGTAACCAAGTCGGTGTGTACATGCTATAACACAATGGATCTCAATAAAATAAATCGATAGTGCTAAGATAGATTCTACTTCCGCAATCCGTGTACGTAATCTTTGCATTACAAAAACCATTTTATGTTCATCTCCTCATAAACTACCACAAATACTTTATGACATGACATATTTTTGAAATTAAAAAAAAAATATACAAAAAGACCGCCATCAATTTTCAATTTTATCTCCAGTTATTCTCACAATTTCTGATGGTTGCCTTTCAATCTATTTATTGATTTGAGATTTCTATTACTGCCAATTCGATTTTCTAAACAAAAATTGGAAATTGTTCTCACGACTAGAAATTTCTCCTTAGGCCACATCTAGTTAACATCAACTGGTTAAGCATGAAAAGATACATTAAAGTTGACACAAAACCCACAAATCTCACCAGCAAAATAAGCCACTACCAAATTTGAAGTTTCTTAATTCCATTTTATACAAACTTTACCAAAAAAAAAAAAAATGAAATTAGCAATTAACATGTAGCACGGGCTAATTAGCATTTACCTATTATGGGTTAGTCCCAAAAACAAAAATTCGGTCGCCCCATTAACTCGGGCAAGAGTCAATAATAAATCCCTTTCGTTTTGATTCTTGAAACTTAACGCATAACGCCCGGCAGCATAATTAGAAAGTTGACTTCTAGAAGACTGAAGCCAATTAGAATGATTATTCTGATCTTGGGTTGAGGTTTCGTGATTTTTCAAGAAACAATTTTTTTTCTTACATTCTCTTTGTTTACATTTCAAAGAGCTGAAAACTATCTTGTGAAGTATTAAAATCCCTACTGGACGATCAACGCTGCCATACAGACAATTTGGTAGCCACGGATCGTTAACCCAAATAACGGCTTCATTGATGTAAGATATCATCGGATCTCTGTGGGAGTCTATTGTTAGTAAACGTAAACTACTTGACCTGAATTTTATTCTTGAATTTACGCAAAAAAAAATATTGTATATATATAAAGATTTCAACCACACTACTGAATTTTTTCGAAATAACTTCAACAATGTGATCTCTCTAGAGGTTTGGTCGTGATCTACAGCCGTTAAGATGCTATGACTATGGCCACCAGTGTCAAGATCAAGTAAACGAGCAAAGCCGGACGACGGGGCAATGTGAGCAGACAGACATAACAATGTCACGGCCACCAGATCCAAAGTAACATAGAATGAAACTTGTCTTATGGGAAAGAGATTTTACACGACGAATAGGTATCGCTCATCCGCTGCGCACCTAAAATCTTACCGTGATCTTGGTTAATTTTTTTCCTCTTGGATATCTTCTTGCGTGTTTCAAGTGCTTCTTTAGAGACCCCGTTCATTCTACAACTGCTGGGATGATTACTACGTTATTTTTTTTTGTACCATCCTAGAAAAGATCAAAGCTCTATGAGGCAAAATTACCTTCGTGTTCTCAACATTGTCTGTCTTAAATTCTGGGAGTTCCCACACAAGAAAGATCAATTTCTTGAGGTATGATCGCAGATTCCGTTGGACCTTAATAGTTTTCCTGTGAATATTTTGACATTTAAAGTGAAAATTCCCTGTGATCATATGGTGAGCGATTATTAGTCAGTTTCTGCGCACACAATGATTGCTCAACAAATTTTTTTTTGTGCTGTTACGGTTCATTTCCTTTGATAAATTTTATTTTATAGCGGAAATGTATTGTATTTAGACACGTAGCTTTCACTCGCGTTTTAGGAAATGAATTAAATAAAAGAAAATGTCAAAAGTACTTACCCTATATTTTTTATATAGGTTCTGCCTAAGAATGTAGGGCTCACTTTCACTGTGCCGTCTCGAAAGCATCGCAAAAATATTGCAATGAAATATAAAATAGAAATAGAGTAACTTTTAATTGTAAAAGTATCTATTAGTTAGTTTTTTTTAATAAACATGAAAAATATTAAGCTGTTTCTAATTTCAGATTGCTACAATACTGCAAATTTCCTACCAGGCAGAACTGCATTGAGATCCATCCTTGACGAACATTTTTCTCTATCGAACAAAACTCCTTAGTAATTAATTAGGAAAATGCCATCTAATGGAAGCAAGTGTAACATGTATTCATATTTATGGAAAATATCACTAAAAATAAAATCAATTTCAGAAGCTTCAGACAAGCGATTAGCATGTTAGTAAATTGGGCACACTTCGTCGTGCATTAGAGCCTTAGAATTAAGGATGGTAAATATTTCTTATATTATCTACGATAGTTGTAAAAATTTAGAATAAGATACTGATTCACAAAAAGATTGCATCTCTCATGAAATTTTAGCGAATAGAAAAGAATATAATAGTTTATAAGTTCGAGAGCTGCAATTCGCGTTTTGCTGTGTAAACGGGCTTTTCTAGGTTTGAATTTATATCCAATCCTGACGAAAACTCAAACTCACCCGTGCTTAGCCTGAAACAGACACTCACAAACTCAAAACGCACCCCGAAACAGGCAAGATACGTCTGTGTAAGAATTCTGCTTTTCCAAATTCAACCCGCTACAGGCTCGAACAGAATAGTCCAAACGAAGAACAATGCGCTCACACATCTTTTCGACTAAATGGAGCAAAATTGGGGTTTTAAAAAATTGTATAGGACGAAGAAAACGGGTAATAAACTTGGTGACTATAAAGAGGGCAATTAAGCATACCCAGTTCGATTGCGCAGGTCAAGCAGCATTAGACGTGGTTAGTACTCAGTTGGGGGACCTTTGGAATGGTTGATTACGAATACATTCATACCTGTAATAGAGGCGTGCAAACATCTAGGGGGGGTGCGTTTTTACATTTTCATGCATATATAGCGGAAGCGTGCATATCTCTGGCGGGCGCATTTTTATATCTTCGTATTTTTCATGCATGGGACCGTGCATACCCGTGTGGCAGGCGTATTTGTTCACTATGCGTGTTTTTACTCAAGATGTAAGCTACTTAAGCATTTGTAATCTGTAGGAGCCGAAAATCGAGTAATTCATACGCTAAGACAGTTCGCAGAAATTTCAAAAAAGTACTCATCGATTCTCAAGGAATCGAGCACTTTTGAACGAGTAAAAAGTACTCATTGAGTAATTTTCTTACGGTTCTACTCATGAGTATTTAATCGAGTACTCTCCACCGATGTGTCTCCTTTGCTCCTATATTAGTCATTTCACCTGCTTTCGCTTTGTCCTCGATGCTCCTGTACACACTGAAGAATGGTCCTATACTTCCTAGCCACCAAAAAAGCTCTCTTGGCAGGCTTCTATTTGCTTACATATCTATATATATATAAATGAATGTGTATGTATGATCGCTATAGGCTCCTACACCGTGCAACCGATCTTAATGAAATTTTAACCATGTGCTATTTACATTCAACCTTAGAACATAGGCTATTTTATTACTTTCTAAAGCCACTCCTAGATGGCGCTGTCATGGAGAGCTTCGTTGAAAATCATCGCAGAGCTTTGAATTTTTGCATAAAGTTCCGTGGAGGTCTCCTATGATACACCTCGAAGTCCGATTTTCGAAATTCAAAATGGCCGCCGAAATATGACCGAAATTCAAAATTGACGCAGAAATATGGTTGAATTTGCCAATTTTATTCCGATTCCAATGAAAGTGGGTATCTAGGGGTTTTTAAGGTCGCAAATAACGAATTTGTGGTCAAAACTTATAAATTCAAAATGGCCGAAGAATTTGCTAATTGTGTTCCGATTCCAATGAAAATCTGTATCTGAGGTTTTTTAAGGTAGTAAATAACGACTTTATGATCAAAATTTAAATTCAAAATGGCCGCACCAATATGGCCGGCGAGTTTGCGAATTGTATTCCGATTCCAATTAAAATTGGTATATGGGAGTTTTTAAGGTAGTAAATAACGAATTTATGATCAAAACTTATTCAAAATTGTGGGGCCAATATGGCGGAAAAATTTTGCCAAATCACCTGATTACTACTATTGGCTTTTGGGAGCAGCATAGGCGCACCGGGTAAAGCAATAAGTAAAGCAATTTTTTACCATGAAAAAAAACAAAATTGATAAGCAAGTTTTTAAGATTTATCTAGCCTCGGTAACCTTGGGGTTAAGGCCCCTGACTACCATTCCAAAGATTCGTGGTTCAAATCCATTCCATTGCATAGTTTTTCGCCTTTCCATTTTTTGTCTTTCCGCTTTACAAACGAGGAAGCTATCTCCTATTCAATCACCGAAGTCAGCGTTCTGTCGCGATAGTATTGGATGGAAGCCGGTGGAATAAAATCGCGTGTTGGCATTGTCAGTTCTTCTTTCCCTCTTCTCTCTACTCTCTTTCCGACTAGAGTTTGCTGTTCGACATTGCACTCGCCTGAATAGCTGGTTCACATAAAAAAGCAGTCGTAATGCTTGGTGATGGATTTGCTTTTTGCTTAACACCAAACTAAGCTTCCATTCTCTGCAATTCTTTGTCACACAGCGGCTTGCGTACCTTCTCCATTCGTGTGTTACAAGTAGGGATACGGAATCGGTGGAAAGTACTCGAGTACATACTCATGATTAGAATTGAGAGAAAATTACTCAATGAGTAGTTTTTACTCATTCAAAAGTACTCGATTCCTTGAGAATCGATGAGTACTTCTTCTGACATATATCTCCCTCTCTCGAGAGAATGTGTTTCGAGTTCATGAAACAAAAATTTGAGCAAATTTGGCAATCCTTGCTTTGGTATTACTGATAACTTTCAACGAAGGGTTGTCCTATACCTGCGACCTGCCTTAGCGTATGCATTACTCGATTTCCGCCTGAGACACATTGCAAATACTTATGTAGGTTCCATGGGATATAAATTCAAACCTATAAAGACCCGACCCAAAAGAGTAAACGCAAATTGGAGCTTTTTTATCGTACAGCAATTTGTATTTTTTGGTGAATAGAGAGCGAACCATATGCGTTAAAACAGTTCCAATTTGCGTTTGGAATGTAAACGACCCTAAACTCTTCTTAATTGAGGCAGAAAAATACATAATATGTGTAAAGCATTTATATGGAAAATATTCACGACTGAGATAAACTTGCAATTAGCTTGAATTCTAACTTGAATGCAAATTGTGTTCGGTACTCGATTCTATCCTATAAGTAATGATATGAGTAAAAGTACTTGGTCAAAAGTATCGATAATGAGTAGAATCGAGTAGTTACAAGATTTGCTCCTAGTCTACCTAATTCATATGCCTTCTCTTTGCTCTCGATGTCCTTATGACTTGATACACACTGAAGAGTGATCCTGTCAAGGAAGAAAACTCCTTTTGGCAGGTTTCGACCAATTGAAACTCCAACGCTTGCACCCGACTCTGATTTGGAGCTATCTGTGTATATGACTATATCATAGCTCCTGTCAGTCTTTAAGTCTTCTCATTCGTCTCTTGTGAGGATCTAAACATCGCAACTTATGACAAAGGTTGTTTTCACTGTCAATTGGCTCTTTTACCATTCCCAGAGCGCGATATATTGTTGCGTCTATACGTCGTCCGACCGCAACCCACAGTGGTTGTACCAAGCACTTATCTTTCTAAGAGCATTTTCATAACTTCACTGATTGGATTGTGGAAAGAAAATGTTCAGATACTAGGATCACTATGTCGTTTACATAGGCGGCTGCCTCCTTCCTGTCGTTTTGTATTGTTTTTTCCATAGCCATAAGCAATTGCAGCGACAAGACGTCTTCGCCCTGGTATGTAGTCTTAAGTAGTCTACTGTTGCCTTAGTTGCTGTGGATGAATTTAGATTTTAGCATACAGGGGATCCACTGACTAATATCATTGTGAATCCTGAATTGCGCCAAACCTAGAAAGCCTAAGTAAACCAATAATGTCGTGCGTACTTTGGAGTATAATTACACCGTATTTTATATGCTTTTGAAGCCCACTTTTTATTGAACTTATTGTACTAGCATGGCACTAGCATCATCATATAAGAGGATATTTTTCGTTTAAAGAATTTAAAAAGTGGTTCGACATTCCTAAGGTAGTCTAATCGATAACTAAGGGGAAACAAGTGGACTCTGTAGCCGACTCCTTGATAATGAGAGTTTTTGGTACTCCATTTTCATCTTTTCCAGTCATGCAGTAACGGTAGAGATCATACAGATGATTTGTTTTTAATATATTTTTTTTGTACTACTATTCCGTGAGTTGTTGTGAATATATCTTGACTTCATTATTAACACGGATTCAACACCTTTGCAATGATCTTGTTTTTTTTTGCAATGATATAAACCAATGTGCGTGCAACATGGCATATTCCATTCCAAAGAGTATATGACAAACGAAGAAAATTCTAAAAATGATTTGAAAAGATTTTTTTATTGTTACGTCATAAGGAATATTTTTCAAAGTTCGTGCTACCCAACAATCGAAGTTGCAATTATCCATTTTACTCACGCTAGTTTAAGTGTGCCAAGCATTTTAAGTGGTGTCAACTAGGTCAATAAAAATTTATCTATAACACTTTGTCCCAAGACACAAAGTGAAATGTAGTTAATTTACACGCTAAAATTGCTTTACTTTTCCCTATTCATATAAGGAATGCAAATTTCATCTTACACTAAATTCAAATTGTAATAGGAGGAGCCACGGATCTACTTTTTGGCTATTGTGCTCCGAAATTTGTTTTACACCTTCCAAGGGATAATAAGGAATTAACGTTTACAAGACTTCGAAATTCCATCGTGTCAAGATCGATACTTTCACTTGAAACTAAAACTATCGATAATTAAGCGTGTGCATAAAATTTCGGTGTTTTTTTTTTTAAAAGCCCAATTAAAAGTCAATATTTCATATCTAGCATAAATCTTCTAATGTGCATCTTGATGAGCAGTGATATCACAAGTAACCGTAAATCATATGACAGCTCTGCGGCAATAAATTAATATTTTTTTCTTTATTATTTTCTTTTTTTTTTGGTTTTGATGATCATATATGACTGAAGGAAGTGTGTGCAATGTCAGAGTACAGACAGTAATGATTGTCTTTAGCGATTGTTGATTACTTGGTGGTGAAGATCAAAATATAAAAGAAATACGAACAACAAAAACACAACCAAACCGTTCACTTGCTGTCAGACTTTAGTGTAGAGAACATTAGAAGAAGCTAAGAAGTTACCATCTACGGCGACAATTTTCTACACATGACGACATTCCACAATGACTGCACGAGTGAGCCCAAACTGCCTCTTGTCGCTCTTTACGCATTGCGACCTTGCTGTATCTACGGTCACTGAAGAACTACCGATGAAGAAAGTTGGTAGCGGTCTTACGAGGGTCACGGATGGATAAATCTTTGATAAATTGAATTGAAATTAAACAAAATTGTTAGAAAATTTTTCGTAAGGAAGTTAATTAAAAAAAAATTAGAGGAATTTTTCTGATTAGGTTTTAAAATAACAAAACGTGTTTGTTCGTAATTTACGATAAAATTCTAATAAAATCAATAAAATAAAATAGAAGAAGAGTGGTAATATAAAAAAATAAAAATAAAACAATAACAATGAATTTTTAGCTTCCGTAGTAAAAAAGTTATAAACAGTTTCCCAAAAATGAATGAAATTCGATTCCATCTAAGCTTTGGACGTCCTGCGATATACCGTCCTTCCAATGGAGGTTTGGTCCATCACCCTGTCGTATCCCATATATCTTACCTCAAATTCCGACTTTCCGAGCAGATTTCACTTCACTTATGCAAGCTAGATGCCTAACCCATCGGAAAGCTCTTGTAGATCTCGTTATCATAGAGTCCTCGATATCGTCCTCCCCTACGTAAAGAACCAACAATTTCCTGAAGGGCTTTCTTCTTCTTTCTAGATAATTTTCCGGATATATTTACTTGGTTTGTAAAATTGCTTATAGTCAACATACACAATCGTATCAGTTCATTAGGGATGGCGAATTCTCTCATGCCTTTTTGTACACACCGACTTGGTTACCACTATTGAGATGGTTTCAGGCCTTAACCGTAATAATATATGTAGTTTGTTTGTGCTTAGTTTGTCATATTTTTTTCAAGCAAGTACAGCAAACCAAGAAAAATTTCTATGGTTAACTCGTTAAGCACGATAATTAAGTGGCATGAGTGCCATCTATCTATGAAAATTTACAACAATCTATAAAAATTGGTTGTCAAAAGCCACGCTGGCATCATATAATTAAATTAATTTCTCGCTGAAATTAAAATGTGCAAGAGAAAAAGATCTGTTTGGCACCAAAGGGCAGAACAACAAATAACCGAACTTCTATTTCCCAAAAACTGCTGGTACGATGCTATATAAATCATGGACATAATTAATGAACTAATGTAGACAAATAATTCCTATATATTTCTTCGAATACTTTTTCTCATAAACAAAATATTATACAAGAATTTTAGTCTTTTGTAATGGCAAATAGCTCTCCAAATATGTTGCTTTCTTTTCCTTGAGTAATAGTCATCCATAATTAAAAACAAAGCTAAATTATTTTGTAATAACAAAGAATTGACATCCATATCTAATAATTTAAATGACAGAAATAACCAAGTCAGTTTGTGTACAGTTGTTAGTTTTGAAATAGTCGGAAACAATATAAAACGATAACCAAGTCGGTGTGTACATGCTATTAAAGAGCTCTACACTGACTATGCTATTTCAGGTGGCTAAGTCTAAGTCTATGATCACGTTTTGGAATGCGTCTTGAAACTTTAGACATTTTCCATTAGGCAATAAGGTAGGATGAAAATTTGATCACATATTGGTTAGCCTGGAGTGAAGCCCACCTGGTATGGAGCTCCCGAGTAAACATAATTTAGTTGGTTAATTTTCTTAAAAGCATATACCCGACCGCATCTAGCAAGCAAATGCGCATATGCCACACGGGTATGCACGCTTACGCTACAAGCATGAATGTCAATAAATGCATCCGCATCGGCCTAGACCATTCCAATCGTGAGTGCAACTTTACCTAGCAGTCCCCCAACTAAGTACCAACCACGCCCAATGCTGCTTGACCTACGAAATCTAACAAGAACCGTATGCTAGAGTATGCTAATGGCACCCTTTATTGTTACCAAGATAATTGCCCGTTTTCTTCGTCCTATACGATTTCTTAAAGCTCCAATTTAGCTCCCTTTAGTCTAGAAAAAGTGTGAGCGTGTCGTGCCTCGTTTGGGTACCATACAAGCGATTTTACGCTGTGCGTTCGTGCCTGTTGCAGGCTAGGAGCGGGCGAGTGTTACTTTTAGTCAGGCGTATCGTACCTGTTTCATGCTACTAGTTACGGGCGAGTCTTATTTTTACTCAGATGTACAGTGCCTATTCCGGGTGCCGTGCGTGCCTGTTGCAGGCTAGGAGCGGGAGAGTTTTATTTTTACTCGGGCGGTGATATTTTTAGCGTATGAAACTATCCTGTTTTGCAGGGCAGTTAAGCAAATCTTACAAACAGTGATCTAATTGGGATAATTACTGCACCCTGTAGTATCTCCTTTTTTATAAACACGGCACATGATGTCTACTTTTCAGTTTTCTACCATTGACTCCTTGATCCTGCTTCGATACTTGCACTTACAATTATGAATCACTTGGTGCAAGGCAGCCTGCACCCGAAACCTTATTGCTAACTCCTTCTAAGGTTGGTGGCGGCAGCGTAGATATTGACGAAGCCTGCAATTCCCCAGTTAGCACATCATTTAGCAATCTATGCAAGTTCTCGTCCCATCGCTCCAAAATGCCGTTGGAAAGCCAATTACACTTAGTAGACTGGTCCTGTCCTCGCTATCTTTGGGGCCATTCAAGTATTACGTAAGCAGAATTTTAGTAATTTTTAAGCACCCCTCCCCCTTGTCAGCAAAAGTAAGCAAAGTTCTTACTCCCCCTCCTATGCTTACGTAAACATTGGTATATATTTTTTTAAAATCTGTTCAGGCTTCTTTATTGTTTTTCATGGGTCTAGAAATAAGGAATTTATAGACTATAAAGAAAGAAGAATGCAAATTTTGGTACCGACTTCCAATAGCTATATGTAATAGCCTCGACACACGGCAATCAAAATATGACGAAAATTCTTAATTTCGTCATCGTCATCGCCCTTACGGGGTCACACACGTTAAAATACCTCATTATATTAGGACAGTTGTGGTGTAGTGAAAAATGTCAGAGAACGAAAAATAAAAAAAATTATATCTTTGGTACGTTGTTGCCCCCCCCCCCCCCCCCAATGGAAGGGAAACAAGTAATATTTAATTTTTTAATATGGAAAACAAGAATGTTTTTTATTAATTTTCAAGTAAAATAAAAATAAAAATTAGCTGACTCTGGAAGAACGCCTATAAGCCGGCTTTTTAACGTGATCTATCGTTCGAAAGATGGCTCTCTTTTGAGATTTCGTTCTAGATTAACCAAAATTTGCCTAATCGGTTTTCCTAATTGATGAGGTTCATATTCCTAATTAATGATGAATTTTCGTCATAAATGCGTGCGTGTGTCGAGGCTATAATACGTCGTTGGATAGGTTTTTTTGAGTTGAAGTTACTATGGCGCCTAGTTCGAAATCTTTGTCCGTTCTGAGTAATACGGTCAAAACTGTACAAATATAGAGTTTTACATATCACCCTGTATTTTTGTAACAGAATAACCTATTTCAATAAATAAGGTACCAATGAACGCAGAGTTCCTCCACTTATCTATGATGGTAAAAACGATGGTTCTATCTTACCAACTTTTGGAGTTATGAGTCATATCATATGCATATACACGTCATATCCAATGATATCTAACGAACCGAACCAAAATGAGACCGAACAAATTTAGGCAAGTGAACAGCGGGCGCGGTAATTTCCCTAATTCGGTTCTTTCTAACTTAACAATAAAACACCGCAGTAAGCAATATCAATAATTTCGGGGAATGCCTGCACATACTTTTTGCTTTCGAGGATAGACAAGTAGGGTTGCCAATTTGTTCAAATCAAAATACAATAATTTTTGCAAAAAAATCAGAAAAAATAAGTAAATAAATATTGCTGACGTAATCACCATCCAGACCCCCGTCCCCCATGTCATCAAAAATAAGCAAAGCAAAGACCCCCACCCCCCTTTGGTGCTTACGTAATACTTGAATGGTCCCTTTGCTGTACTAGTATACAGATAAATTTTTTGTCCCAGACTTCTTTTTTCCATCTTGAACTATCTATTCTTCTGTTCTAAACTCTTTGCATTCTTCTTTTCGTAGCAGTACTCTATGAGGCCGTTCGGTTGGTAGCATTCTTATGTTCAGTCGCCAGTTATCATCGAATCTCCATATTATATTGCGCAGCTGCGAATTGGTACATTTTTAAGTATTGGAAGTGTTACTTTTATCAAATTTTGAAGTTCTTTCTTAGATTTTTAAGTTCTCTGGAGAATGACCATAATATATCATAATGACCAGAACCTACTGAAGAACTGGTTTCTTGAAGATTGAATCATCCGTTTCGACAACTAAACTTTTTTATAACGATACAATTTATATTTTTCCATCAATTGACATATCCAAAACCACTTTTCCTTTTCTGACTAATCTCTAACTTAGTATATAATCCTGTATTGGGATGTTAAATAGAATTTAAAATTTAAATCCACAAATATCTCGTAGGGCACATGCACATTAAACCACTTTCTAAAACTACATTTTAAAAACCACTCCGAAGTAGAATTGTTCCAATTCTTACTACTAACACATGAAACTCGAAGAAGTTCTTGGGTGGCTTGAAGATTTATAGGCTATTTAAGCTCAATTACTATATTAACACTTTGTATCTGATTCATGCTTCTGGGTATTCCTGTTTACTGCCCATTTAGGACACAAATAACAGAAGCGGGAAAAAAAGATTCATAAAAATGAAATCACGTAAAGCAATATGATACCGCGGTCGTAGGATGCCTGGTATGTAAAGGTTCTCTTTACTGTCTGCTACTTTGCTGCAGTTTTTTTTTTGGATCAGATTACATCTTGAGATTTGGGTCGCATCTTCGGTACTGTTTGCAGTAATTCACTGCCTTAAGGTAGTCAGACTATTTGTCTTCATAATATTTATCTGCAATATTTATTTATCCTATAGAATTTCGCTTATCTCGAGCTCACCACCAGCATTTAAGGTCATAATAATTCTGTAACGATTCTGAAGAAATATGCATTTTTATTTTTCATATTAAGAAGAAGGAAGAAGACTCTTAAAATGTTTTTCGAAATCGCATTCTCTATGTGAAGAGAAAAGGTTAACAGGAAGACAACCGCATAGCTGTTAACGCTGTTATTAAAACTCACACAAAACAAAACTTTTTATTTCTTTACTTAAAATTCTCTTGAAGCAAAAACGAAAAAAAAAACGAACTACAACCAACATTCATAATTTTCATAAGATTCTTATAACGCCATCATCGCATTATTAGTTAAGGTACGAAATATAACAGTCACACAAAAACAAAAACGGAATTTCGAAGCTTGTTTATGAGAAAAGCATTAATTAAACCAAGAAGTAAAAACTGCGCAAAATTGAGCCCAGGTACAATACAAGACACAAGAGAGTAATTAGAAGATGATTAACCACCGAACATAGACTGGAAGAAATTCTCATTGTTGATATATTTCATATCATCAAAAAGTAACATCACATCTACCAAAAGAACCGTTTGGTTCCCTTGCGCTTCTTGATTACTTTAATTTGAGCAAGAATCATAATTACAGATTGCCGCGCGCGGCTGCTGCTGCTTGCTGCTTGTTATCGCGCTGAAACTATCGCGATGAAACGAGCTCTTTTAAAGTGACACCCCGTACGACGACTATAAGAACAACACTGGCTAGCGATATCAGTAACAGTAACGGAAGGTTAAAGAGGTGGAATTTCGCGGAAAAAAAACAGGTGATCTGATGATGACTAGTTACAAAAACGTTAGGGACTTTGTACTTTGTGAATCGTTTGATAATAATTTATTTGGGAACTGTTTTCTCATTAAAATGATTCTAGTTTTGGAATTGTTAATATTTCAACAATTCTCACATTTTGAATGATGATGGGATAGAGCAGTACAGGAATGGGTTTATAAAAATCGTAGGACAAGCCTTACTTGAAATTATGGAATTGATTATATTGCTGGAGGCTGAGAGTGTTTAGGAATGATTATTTGAGGTTCACCTAATGTTTCCATTAATGTCTAAACAGTATTTTTCTTTTTCTAACCCATTCAAAGCGTAGAATTTTTTTTAAATGAAATTTAAAATGACATTTCTATCACAAGCTAAAACTTGTTACTTCAAAAATAAAATTCACATACAGTAGATGACAACACACCGCTTCCTGAACACAATTTTCACTTAAGAGAAATGTGTGTACTTAAAATTCCGGAAAACACCTATAGTCCAGGGAAATTAGCAAAAAAAGGCACGAAAGGAGACAAAATTCCAAAATGGCCGAAAATTGGATCACAGCTTCCTTGGGACTTTTTTAGAAAACAATTTCGGAATCACAAAAAAAAACATGGCCGCCGGAGATATCAGTTTTTGGCAAAAAAAACCACTCAAAAACTGTTTTTTTTCGAAATTTTTTTTTATCAGCCAATACGAAACGTTATTGCATACAAAAAAGCCCACTTGTAATTTTTTCGAAACCTTGACCTTTCCAAATTATTCAAGGTGTTTCTTGGCCGAAAAGTGATTTTTGGAAACTTTGAACTTGAATAACTTTTTCATAAAAATCGGTCGAGCCGTTTTTGAAGTGAAAACTTCTATAGGCACGTTGAGCATTTTTTGGCCTGGGGAAAAAACTAAAAACTCGCGTCACGCGCACTTTTTTGTGTATCAAGTGAGAAAAAATTTGAATTTGAATTTGTTTATTTTATGAATTATTATATATTATTATGTATTCTTATTTATGATTATGTGTTATGGATTAATATGCATTTTATATTATTATACATTGTTATGGATTATTAGTATGTATTATTATGCATTATTAATGGCTTTATTTAGCTTGAACTCGTATATTTCTTTGGTTCAAATCTTGCGACCGATTCTTATGAAACTTTGTACACACATTGAGTTCCCCTGACAATGCAATCTGACAATTTTGTAAAAAAGATCAAGATGGCGGTTCCAAGATGGCGGACGAATTTTGTAAAGGTGTTCCGATTCCATTGAAAATCGGTATCGGGGGGTTTTTAGGGCCACAAATGACGATTCTGTGATCAAAATTTGAAAATACAAAATGGCCGCGCCAATATGGCTGATGAATTTTCCAAATATATTCTGAATCCATTGAAAATCGGTATAGTGGGGTTTCCAGGGCCACAAATGACGATTCTGTGATCAAAATTTAAAAATTCAAAATGGCGACACCAATATGGCGGATGAATTTTCCAAATGTGTTCTGAATCCATTGAAAATCGGAATCGGGGAGTTTTTACGGCCACAAATGACGATTCTGTGGTAAACGTTTGAAAATTCAAAATGGCGGCGCCAATATGGCCGTACGATTTTGGCAATTACCATTCGATTTCACTGAAAATCGCTATTTGGGGGGTTTAAGGTCGGAAATAATGAATTTGTTGTCAAAATTAGAAAATTCAAAATGGCACTGGCAATATGGTATGCATAACAAATCACTTCATCAGAATTTTGTAGAAAGGAAAATCCAAAAATGACTGAATTAAGACTAAAAAGAATACAATAAAAATAGGTAAAAAAAACTTGTAAGTTAAATGATTTTATTTTAAATCATAAGCTGTACCAAAAGCTATAAAATAATTAGAACATAAACATGGACCTTCTTGAGATTCTGACATCTGGTAAGAAGTCGTGCAATAGTAACAGTGCTGTCTTCTCATGTCGTATGCCAAGAGGCGCTGCGTCAGCAGATTAAGTAATAATCTGGGACTTTTAACAGACTAAAATATAAACATGGGGCGCATAAAAACCGGTATAACGACTGTATATAATTAAATAAGACCGACTTGTCTAGAAAAATGTGTTTCCAAGTCCGCAAAAAATATATTTCAAATGCGCCCCTATGTACTACGTACTATGTATTATGTACTATGTACTAAGTACTATGCACTATGTATTATATGCTATGCACTATGTATTATGTATTATCTATTATGTTTTTGTTTTTCTTATTTTATTGCGACATCAAGGAACAATAAAATAAACTTAACTGGAATATTCATACACAAAATTTATTGATCCTTATCCTCCTGTAGAGCTAAGATTGGTTTGGAAATATAGACTGGTCATAGAAGTTTTCACTTCCAACGTGTGGTCCTATGCACACAAATATTTTTTGATTGAACGAAATTCGTGATTTTTGTACCTATACGCGATACCGCGAGGACGAAAAATGATATACACTTCGTTGAGGTGCCGATCGAAGCACATTAACGAAAACATGTTCTGTAAAAAAATTTCATAACATTCGGTCAGGCCGTTTTTTTTTGTTTAAATGAAAAAACATTCGGCTAAGGGCCGCAAGCACTTTAAATTGATTGGTTTTACTAATATCTAATAAACTCGTTGAAATGAAACCCATTCTAAATAAAATTACATTTTCGAGATTCAGCAGAGTGATAGCTTCCCATCAAGATACCACTTGTCAAAATCCGAGCCCTCTTTAAAATTTACGTAACCCTTTACAAACATCACGAATTTTTCAAATTTTTAGATCAGCACTTTTATGTCAGAGAAAGAGAATTGTTTTCCACGTCCTACAGGTTCTGAAAATTTAAGTTCATCCCGGAATTTTCAGTAGTTACGAAACATTTGGCCTTTTCAAGTCTGACAAGTCCTTTACATTGAATAGTTTTGCTAATACATATCTCCTGAAATCGTTCGTATTTCCAAATGAATAACGAATAATAAATAATTGAATTGAATTGAAATTGAATTTTCAAATGAAGTCATTTACTTTAAAGTTTATCGTTATTTGAATTAGCTACTCTCAGGATTACTTTGACACCAGTTCTGATACTAGCCAATTTCCCACTACTACTAAAACTATTACTACTTTCTAAGTAGACAATTTATTTTATTTTACTAATCATGTTTTCTTGTGGCTATTTTAGGAAATCATGAGCTTCATTGATGGTTCCAGTAGCTGAAGAATTTCTTTACTAAAGTCTATCTTTCATCTGAGCGCTTAGACTATTACATATAACCTTTTAAAACATTTACATCACTGCAGAATGGTGTTGGTATTAATTAAATCAAGGTAACTACAAATTTTCTCTTAAAAATTATTAATAATTTCTCTTTGTAGGAACTTTTTTATAACCATTTGTAAAGTTATAAACTGGATCTTAACCTACAATTAACCATTCTTGCTATTAAGAATATATAACTACTAAATCGTCGTTATTGTCTCACCCAAACTCAGAAAATACATAATTAAGTATAGTTTGGTATTAGTAAAAAATAATGTAAGTTCCAATTTTTTTGTTTAAAAATTATTGCTTGTACACCTCCTTTTACTATAAGTTTGTTACTACAACTAATTATAGGCTTATAAAATTAAAACCATGCTGAAGCCCCATAAAACTGCTATGCATACAAATTTATAGGTTAATAATTATTACCCACTCGTCTATGCTCATCCTGTATTATATTCTTAATGTGTTCTCTACCACGATTGATTGAAAAAGAATATCAAAAAAAAAAAACAAAAAAACTCAATCGGTGGTATTCCTAGCACATCCGTCTATCGTGTCAATTCCTTAACGAAAAATTAATGTTTCAACGACTTTCACGCAATTAAATTAATGTTCCATTAATATTCCAATAGAAATTATACAAATATTCACAACCTTTCAGAATAAGAATCAATTCCAATTCCATAGAGCAGCGCCCCCCCATGCAGTGAAATACAGAATAACACAAAAATACATCAACAGTCTACGCACAAACTAAAAATCATCGACATCAGAGATTCAATTTCCCGAGTTCAGTTCTGGTAACTGTGAATGAGATAAATCTTTTAAAGTGATCATCGACCTTGGTAAGATACCGTCCAACATCTTACCCAAAAATCAAAAAAAAACTTTGTCCGTTACACCAACGATTTCTTTGAAAGTACTTTTAAACACCAGAATACCCCCGAAAATATGTTCCGCTGAAACATACACTTGAGAAGAACCTGGCGCTTTTGTTATGCTATTATATAATGAAGAGATCAATCAGTGATCGGTCTTGCTTGATGCGTTCCTTGAAAATGAAGAAAAGAGAAATACTGTACAACAACAAAAAATATTATATATTCACTTTGGATGTGTTCTCCTTAGAAGGTTCTATCTTCTCCGGGTACATAAAGCAAGCTCGATCGTCTTATTGCCATGTCTATGAAGAGTAGTAAAAAGTATAAGAAAATTGTTTCCACATCACGAACGAAAATTTTTGTTGTTGGCCGAGAAATTCTTTATTGTGACTTGTTGTGAGCATTGAAGCTTCCTTCTTCTTTTTAAGATTAACAAAAAAAAATGTATTATTAATGGAATTTAGGTTATTATTTCAATTATCTTGCAGTGATGGGTTTTTTTTTGTTGATCTGAACGATTAGAAAGAGATAATGTATAAAGGTGCTAAGTTAAGTGATGGGTGGACGGTTCAAAGTAATATTTTGGTTGTCTGTACAATGAGTAATAAAAAAAATGTTGTAGTTAATAAATTACTAGCAGGATGTGATCTTTTTAAGTGCCTATCAATAAGGGCTATTAAAGAATCGATAAGCGATAATCAGTTCATTAAAAGATCCCGTCAAACAATCGTAGATCAAGTTAATAGATTTTTTTTGTCTTAAATCTTTAAGCATTTTTTTAAGCTGAACTGTTTTTATTTTGTGAGAGGAAATCAAATCAAGTTAGGTGCTATGATTTAGAACACAAATGCTATAAAAGATTCCAAAAAAACAAAAGCAATTTTTATGTACATTTAAAAACTCGAAAGATTTCTGTCTAACATAAATTTAAAACTTAACTTATGCTACGGTAGTAACTGCACTATGTTTAAATTCTTAAAAGAATGTAGCTTTACTATATTCCTAAGACTGTATTGAAAATACTGCAGCTTTCAAACCAATACTTTTAAAGTACTTATGAACAGCTAAACCTGGCTACCGCATGGTTAGAGACCTGTACAGCGGTCCAGGAAGACTTTGGTCTTAATCATTCATTAATAGCGGCTTTCGCTGTGAATTCGATTGAAGAACTGGAATTGCTATAGAATCCAATACTCGTAATATAAAATTAGTATTTTAATATGCACTTTTACATTAACCTGGCGCTAACCAACCAAGTATGCAAAGAAGACATTTCCCAAACTATTTTCTCCTCATTTAATTTTTTAATTTTTTTCAAATATTTTAGTAGCAAAAATTGTTTTGCTTTTGAAAAACGTGTTTTTAAAAGGGAAATAAAAATATTATTTGAAATTAACTTAAGCCTGTTTCGCAGTAGAGGTTGTGATCGATTTTTCGAGAATTCTCAACAACTTACAATTTCTCTACTCTCGAGAATTTATGTTATTTCTCGATAAAAAAATTATTTAAATCAAAGTAATTTTAAACTAGGGAGAAAGAGGAACTACACTTTTTTTTTGAATGTCGATTGTTTTCTACATTGATTATCACTAGTTTACAAAATTTTTCTTAATTGCGGGTAATAGAAAAAGTGTTTTTTAGCCTAGTTTGAGGTCGCTAAAAACGAAAATTGCAGTCATTTATTTTTTCAAACAACCGTTATCGAGATATTAGCTGCGATCCATTGGGACTGGTAAACTACTCAAAACTGCTGCTAGCTACTCGAAACTACCCTTGCTCTTGTTTTTGGGCAGATACATTTTAATAGTAATTGTCAAAAATCGGGTTCCATTGGTGATGCACACCCGCAACTACTTGCGAGTAGAAAAAATCGCCCAATGGATCGCTAGCTAGTAGCAAAACGATTTTTTCTAAATATTGCCAGATTCTCGAGAAGCTTAGCTTAGGTTCTTACCATACCGACTTCCAGAGTTATGAGTCATCAAAATTAAAATTTTGTTTTTTTTTAACAAAAACATCAACTTCAACTCCGCTTTTCTCCAAAAAATACGTAGTTAACCGATATTTTTTTTCCAAAATTAGAAAGCTTGGACAATTTCCTATGAATAATGTCCGGACAATTTTTGCGTTACGACATTTACTTTTGAAGATATTAGCAAATTTTGATGTTAAAATTGACTTTATTTGGTACTTTTCGACAAAGCTTAATGAAAAAAAGTACTAAAAAAGCACAAAATAACGCCTATAACTTCAAAAGTAAGGCAGTATTTACACTAGCCATCATCCATGGATTGCCAAATGTCAGCGTGACGTAATCCTCAAGTTAACTGATGTCTTGCCATGAGACATAAGGCGTCTACACAGGACATTTTGATTGACATTGCCATGGATGATGGCTAATGTAGACACCGAGTAAAGGCCGTAGCACAAAAATAGCCTGGACATTATTCATAGGTTTTCCAAGCTATCTAATGTTGGGAAAAAAAATTATAAGTTAACTACGTATTTTTGGGAGAAAAAGGTTGTTTTAGTTGAAATTTCTGTTAATTTTTTTTTTATTTTGACGACACCTAACTCTGGAAGTTGGCACGGTCTGAATACACTGTCTACATTATTCATGTAAATAGGTTATACGGTTGCAAAGCTACGATATGAGCCGTGTTCCTTTTCTGCTCTTTTTTACTCGTACTTACTTGGAACTACTCCTGCTCTCACAGAGAATTCATAGGTTTTACTCATATCGAAAAATTTTGCGTTCCTTTAATTGTTTACTCCGGGGAACTTAAAAGTAGAAAAGGAACACGGCTATGATATGTAAAGCTCGAACAAAATAATTTGAAAACGCCCTAGCGACTAAATCGTTACGACTATCCCCCCCACTCACCCTCATACGATTTTTTGTTCGTTAAATCAAAGCCTAACAACAGCCGCTTTGACTTTTACCATCTTTTACATAAAAAAACGCCGGTATTTTCCGTTCTCTTGCCTGACTAGTAATCAATGACTGAGTCCGATTTTTATTCCGCCATATGCCATCCTCTCTTGTTGGGCCTATTATGCACCTGAGAACTTTTCTATCAAACCTATTGACTCGTTGCTCTATGCCTTGAGTCATAGTCCAAGTCTCATTACCAAAGCATAGTACTGGTCGTATTACTGTTTTGTAGAGTGAAAGTTTCATTTTTCTGTGCACAAATCTTGAGTGCAGTATTTGTTTTGTTTTTGGGCATAAAAGGCTCTATTAGCCAGTAGTATTCGTCGAGTTATCTCTTCCTTTTCTCGTTTTTTATTTGTAATTGTAAACCCAAGGTAGACTGTTTTATCGACTACTTCTAGATTGTGTTCGTCGATAGTTATATTTCTTCCCATTCTAAATCTTCCAGCTCTGGATTGTTACATCACCTTTGTTTTCTCCTCGTTGATATTCAGGCCTATGTCCTTTGCCGCCTCGTTTAGTTCGACATAAACTTCTTTTGCTACCAAAAAGGACCTTCCCACGATGTTCATGTCGTCCGCGTACCCAAGTAATTATAAAGACTGGGTTGCTATTGATGCACTTCTCTGGACTAACGTTTTCCTTATCACCCATTCTAGGGCCAGGTTGAAAAGCATTGGGGCCAGTCCATACCCTTGTCTAAGACCTTGTCGCACTTCGAACTCTTCTGTTACTGCATTTTGGATCCTTACTTTCGCCAGTGAGCCATTTGTTGCGCTTTTGACCAGTCTAGTAGAGGGAAATTAAACAAAAAAAAGCGAAGTTATGATGTAGTTGGAAAGTTCAATTTTTTTATTTTTTTTCGTTACATATGTTAAGATAAAGCGAACAAAAAAAAATTCTGCAAAATTGGTCCTGTGCTGCACGAGAAAATTGCATAAATGTCCATTTTTGATGCATTTTGAGTGCATTGCTACACTAATTTTTTAATTTCTCCAGTTCTGTTGGTCGTAGAAAGATAAAAAAAATTGGAAAATACTCGTGAATGAATAGACTATCGAACTGATTCGGTATAAATACTTTAAAAATGAATCCTAACCTCAAAAAACCAAAATGTATGAAATTGTGTTTTATTTTACTAAAAATGCAATAAATAACGGGAAAAAGCTCGGATTTTGACAAAAATTGGAGAAAAGATGTACTTTGATGCTATAAATACATGGTTGAAATTCGATTTTAACGGCAACAATTGGCAGTTTTCGAAAAATTTTAAAATTATCGCCATTTTATGCCAAATCATCGTATGGTAAAAAATATTTTTTTAAATTGTATGTTTTTTATGAACTTTCTTGTGAGCATACGCAATACTTCGTTACTTTATTTAAAATACTTATTTTAAGACTTTGATAAAATTAAAAAACTTCAATTTTTCAATTTTTCGCCTCTTTTTCATAGTTGGCAAGTAGCTTTTCATAGTTGGCAAAAAACAAAAAATGGAAAATTGATTTTTTTTAGTGTTTTAGAAGTCCTAAAAATAGACATTTTAAATAAAGTAACGAACTATTTCGTATGCTCACAAGAAAGTACCTACATAAAAAGACCTACAATTTAAAAGAAATTTTTTTACCATTTTACGGTGGAAGGTTGTCAGCCAGGTCGTCGTGTAATCTAGTTTAGTTTCATCTGGAGCTTCTGTAAAATTGTATACAATATTTTAGAATTGCATTGTAAGAGAATTAATTTTCATTCTAATTAATTTCTACTGTTTATAACTAAAATTTACAATGAAAATTCACTCTTTAAGGTAAGTATGCTGTTCCTAAGTAAACTATAAACTTTATGTAAAAAAACGCTTAAGTAATCGGTCAAGAAATGCTCTAAGAATTTTTGCTCAAGAAATGTTTGTACCTAGTACGCTGTTCGCTCAAGAAAAGTGCTAGTACTATTCTGACACGTAGATGGAGCCGTTTCCTGATGCGGTAAAGAACAAATTGGGAAGACAATTCTTTCTTGACCGAAATTGACATTTCGTTTGTGACGGAAAATAGATTTGACCGCGGGAAGAGTTTTCATTATTTTTTTTATAGTTTTTATAGAGCTTAATATAATTAAAGGACAATTTAAGTGATTATTATTCATTATTTTAGTGTTGTTTTAAAATACGTTTCTGAGAAAATTCTTTTTTTTTTATTGTGCCGAAGGTCTATAAAAAAACATTTCCCGCAGCCAGATATTATTTTCCTACACATAAATGTAAAATGCCAATTTTAGTCAAAAGTCTTCCCATTCACTTGTCAAAATTTTCTGTACCGGGGTCAAGAAATAATAAGAGCACTTTTCTTGACCGCCGTACTTAAGAACAGCATACTTAGCTTTAAGAATCAATTCTATGACCAAAATATTATCTCCAATTAACGAAATTATTCTTTAGCTGCCGATCCCCCGAAGTTCTCCAATCAAAATACAATACGAAAATTGCCTTTTAAAATGCCATCTTTATCTCTCATGTTCAATCATGAATAAAATGAAAGAAAAAAAACGAAGAATTTTGCATCTAGCGACGACCTACTTGATGCAAACATATTACTGGATGTGTACATTATGCGTTCCAGGAATGTGGTCAGAGTAGAAGAAACATTATTCCTCCCCATATGCGATGCTACTCTAGTATTACGTTAATTACCAAACCATGCACAATTCATACAATGATTGTAAAAAAAATACCATATACCATATATCAATAGAAAAATAAAAATAAAAAAAACAACGACCATACACCCCGAATAACTGTATTTATTGCCACGTATATATCATATTTCCAACAGGCATTTGGATTTTTGCGGGCAAATTTTATTATAATAGTTTACACTTTTCTTGCCCCGTTTTCTTTGGTTGAGGCGTATGCGTTTTTTTTTCGACGACCGACGACGGTTACCTGGAATCTATCAAATCGACAAACATCAAGTGAGATATATTCTCATGGTCATTGCCATTCAGAATCCCAGTTTTAAAGAATGAATGAGAGAAACCAAATAACCAAAGAAGTAATTGCTTCCAATAATCAACCTAGGCTTAGATAGCCACAAAGAACGCAATCGCAATCAAATTGAAGGCAATAATAGCAGTCGACCTGACCGCGCTTGTATGTGCGAGGCGCGGGAATGTTAAGGTATACATTTTTTTTTTTATTTTTTTTTGTATAGATGTATGTATATGCACCTTTGCCCCGGGATAGATCTTCACTGATCTGAAATTTTATGCAAGCACCAATGATAAAATTTTTGAGGATGGAAATAGCGCATTCCCCCTAAAAAGTAAAAACAGCAAAAGGTAAAACGAAGCAGAAAGATATATAAGAAAAAGTATGCTCCATGCATTCTAACTTTACTACTATACCCGCTTCTATAGCGATCTACTTAAGCATTCTTCGCCTCTATTCTTTTAATACGACAAAGTGGAAGCTTTCTCTATCTCCTTTCCTTCTTTTACCTTTTCCCATTTATGCCCAGCAAATGCATTCGAAACGGTTAACCGTGCAAGTATGTTGCGCAAAAGACCATCGTCATCTCTGCTCATCACCATTATTCTTAGGGGCTAAAAAGCCAAGCACGAAGAGCAGCACTTGGGGAAAACTCGGACTGCTCGGAGCCATTTCTTACCTTTCTTTTGGACTTCTTTTGGGGCCTGATGAAAGAAACAAACAGAACCATTGCCAGAGCTTCATCCATCGCCATAGGAGGAAGAGAAGGCATAAAAAGAAGCCCGATTCACAGTTCAATGTCATTGCCCATGATGCAACCTATGTGGTAACATTCTCGAGGAAAGTTGGTGGATAAGAAAGATAAAAAGATAAAGGCTAAATGCTAATAATAACGAGGACTTTGTGAGAACTCGGTGTCCTTCAGTCATTTATTAAGTTTGTTATAAATTTTTTTTCGTGGTGAAAGTGGAGTGTTTGTTAAATTAATTTCAAAAAAAAAAAAAAGAAAAGAAAAAACACAAGAATTAACAAAACAAGAAAAAAAACAGAAATTTTGTGCCTTCATAATTTTTATATACAAAAAAAAGGATTAATCGAGAATTACTACATCTGGTATACTCCCGCAAGTGTTATCATCAAAAAAGTGAAGTGTTCTTGTGCATCTTGCAAAATTTTTTGGAAATTAAGGGATTACGCACCTGCGTCAGTTTATATCTGACAAAACACAAAGGATTATAGTGAAGTGAATGATCTCCGGTGCGCGCCTAGTGGGTTGTCTCGGTTGGAATATATAACAGAACAGAACATAGTTGAAGAACCTGATATCCGATTTTTACAGTTACACCGCAAGACATTTTTAGCTTTGATCGCGGAACAGCATTTCACCAGTAACGACGTATTCCGCTTTATATATTCACAAGGTGAGAACAGACAGAGCCGGTTTTTTTTTACTTTATTCTTATAAAAATTTCGCATTACCTTTTTCCTCTCTTTTTTTTATATCTTCTTTAATTTTTATTAGATGCTCATTTCCTTTTTCTTTTTTTTTGAAAATATTACAGTTTTTTTTATGATAATTGCGACGATTTATGTTATTAAACATTTTACCTTTTTACGATTGTTCACAGAAAAAAAAAATTTTTCCCAAATTAAAAATTGTTTTTATAGCGAAAAAAGATAATATCGCAAAAAGTGATTAGGGATTTAGAGTCCTCGTAATGTTTTTACAGAAAAAAAACACGTACTTGATGAGCGACACAGAGTAAATGGTAGACAGATTCATATAATTGGAAGAATTAGAAAAGAAGTCCAAAATGACGGAATTCTTTTGTGCGCGGTTGAACTCTATGAACTCAAACCATGTAATCTACACTAATCGATTTGAAACCCCAAAATTGAGAATTAGCTTGGTTGTGTTCTTTTTTTTCATTTATTCATTCATTCATTCATATTCTTTTGTAGATTACACGTTTACATAAAGAATAGCACAAAACTGTTTCGTTGCTTCGATTAAGACGCCATGTTTGATTTCTATTTAAAAATATTTAACTGTTTTGTCGGAATGTATTTAGACATTATAATTTCTAAAATGATCTTATAATTGCAATTTTACCACCAGATAGCGATAGGATTATTATTATTAATCCAAATACTTGTTTTATAAAGTTCTTTGTATTAACAAAATTTCGATTTGTTTTAATTCGAACCAAAGAATTACTTACCTTTAGTTCTTTATGTTGATTTTAGTCTATTGAAAAAAATGCAATCGACTAACGTTATTTAATATCTATAAATTTAATTAATAATCTCTTTCCAAAATTTCTATTCATAAATTTTTATGTTTTAATGTACATATAAATTAGTTCTTAATTGAACAGAGGGAACAGTTGCTTTCACACACAAAGAATTTCAAATTTATCAAAATTTAATCAGAGCATCTCACTTATCCTATAAGAAATATAAAAGACAAACTGTTAGTCCTCCAAGGCAATTTATTAGTCTGTTCTTTGTTTACTGGGATTCATTCTCTTTGTTACAGAATTTCGCTCGCACATAATTCTTACGAATATAATTAATTACTTTTTAAAGTTCTGCACGAAGAAAGTTCGCTCTGTTTCTTATGCATTTTTATGCATTTGTATTTCTTATGAAGTCATTCATGACCTCAATAAAGAATTAATGATAAAATATATAAAGTAACGATCATAAGGAGTTAAATGCTGTTAGATTTCTTAATTCAAATGTTTGAAATGAACTTCCTTCAAATGTTTGATATATTATTCTTCCCTTAATTTATAAGTTTATAAGATTGTACCCAAACTCACTTCAGGGATACAAAACCAGGCTCTGTACTTTAGAAATACAAAAAATCATAGCTGAATTTAAAAGTCAAATGTGGATTTTAATAATTATTGATATTTTTCCATTTTCATAATTTTGTGCAGAGAATTATGGAATTTCTTTTCAATTTCTTTCACACAAGTTCTTTCAATAGGAAAATAATATTACTTAATAAAACTAGTTTATTTTGTGCCACCTTGTACTATCAATCTCTTTCCTTAGTGATTTGAAATTTCATAATCGAAATATTCATCATTACTATCAGACAGCTGAAATTCTGTAATAAAAGGATGATACGTACTGAAACACTGTTGAGACATCTTCAACCTAAGCAATTTGGTACTCTTTAGAATAAATTTCCGAATTAAAATAAACTAAATTTTAAGAAAAGATCAAATTCAGGAACATTCCTCTTCCGAATCTATAGATGGTTTTAAAGTATTTTTTTAGCTGCGTACAGGCAGTTTTAAGTGGGTGAATACTTTATTTAACTACTATTAATGCAGATCTGTAATAAGTCCACAAAGTTCGATTTGTTACTTTTCATACCGTAATACTTCTACCAAATTTCATAGTCTCATTGTAAATTATTCCAATTTACAAATTCCACTCATCATGTCGGTTTCTGCGCATGAATACTAAGCTTTGAAAGGTATGTTGATAGTTTTCCAGTATCAACAAAAGCTTTTCTTCGTTAAAAATAGTCATAGAGAATGCCCTCTTCATATGGAATATACAAAAAACTGTTTTAAACCACTCTTAATAAATTCACATTTATGGCCACTTATCGAATTTTTGTCTTTTCATTTAGCATTCGTTTTTTATTTCTGTCTGCATTCCCGAGCACATCCAATCAAATTACAATTATTGTTGCATGAGTAGTTAGCTCCTAAATATTCAGAAAATTATTTTTAAGTTATGCCCCAGTTACACGAATGACAAAAAATGACAATTGTCATAATCTCTGGTCATAATTAATGGCATTGTTGTTGTTTATTTTTTATGACAGAAATAATGACACAAATTATGACCGTGTATGATGATAATGACAAATTATGACAGAAAAAATGACAAGTATGTCATTCGTGTAACTGGGGCATTAGTGTAAAATATTTGTCCAGAAAATCATTGTTAATTTCTTAATCCAACACATTTGGTAAAGCTTCAGCAAAAACACTTTTGGTGACGCTTCATCGTCTTCAACTCTTCATTCAATCATTAAATTTTCCAGACCGTATTTTTCCAGTTGAATAATTTTTTAGACTTTTTATTCAAACTTCAATCCCGTTGCTTTAACAGCATTTCTTTCGTTTGAAAATAGAACAACATGCAATATACCTTCAATGTTGCTTAGTAAAATTCATTTATTACAACTTTGTGGTAAACTGAATGTAAACTTGTAAAAATATTCCGACTTTAATCAATTTTAAAGCATCAATGTTTCAACTACATATGATTTTAATAAAGAAATAAATAATTGAAGGGTACAGGGGAAAAACAACGTAAGTCCATAAAATCAAATTTCGGGAGAATTGAAATTTTTCGTTTGAAGTCTTTTTGTTTTTCCCCTGTATGTGAATTCTTTTCAATTGATTTATATGGGCTGGGTTTGAAATTCATCAAAATTGAATATACCAGCTGAAAGCTTACGTATTTCTTCAATAGATAGCAGCACTAACTCGATTTCGAAAAAAAATGGACTTACGTTGTTTTTCCCCTGTACCCTTCAATTATTTTTTAATATTATTTTAAGAAACAATGTATAACTTTAGAGTTAAAATGTTTTTTTAGACCATTGAAATTGAAACACATTTTAGAACATGGATCTGAACACCAAATAATGTAAATTTAAGCAAATTATTTCAAGTAACGTTAAACCGTATAAATGTCCTAAGAGTAAAAATAATTTTATTAAGAAGTTTTACTTCTATTCGTCTTTTTTTATGTCATTACGATCTCAAAACAAATTTTGCCTAATTTTGCACATAATTTTAATTTCTTACTGTGTTCACTAAACCGTAACTCTAACTTGACATTCTCTACGGCTCGTGTAGCATGCGTCCTAATTTACTTTCAAACAAATTAAATCATTTGTATTTGTTGTATCATTACATTTTAACTTATTATATCATTTTCAAGATTGTTTTACACGTAATATTCCAGTAATCTGCGAATGAAAGAGTTGTTTTGACCTTTAATAATTCTGAAACTTGGAATTGTATAAATTTTTTTAGAGTTCCCACTATTATCTATCTGATTAAAATTGAGACTTGTTTCTATGATTCGCTGGAGTTTGCACAGAGATCATTAATAGTTTTATAAAAAATGTTTCATATTTACTCTTTAAAAATCGTTTAGAATTTGATTAAGTTTATATCGTTAGGCCAGAAATAAGGCGTCTATTGGCATCCCAATTGTATGCAAATTTCATAGATCTGCATCTTTGTTTTTCACAGAAATTCTTTTAGTTCACTCTTCTGCCATAACCCAAAGGCATAAAGGGATTGAAGGTCATTGAAACCAGGTATTTCATTTCTTCAAAGAAAAAGAAATTCAATAGTCTATGTAAAATATGTAAATTTTCAAACTTCGTTAGCTTTGATCTCATAATTCCGAAGGGGTTATTTCCTTCCAGTAAACTCACTGCCATGAAGGCGATTCCAAAATACATTAATATTTCTGATATCTAACTTAACTTATAAGTTCGTTGTAGCTTTCAACAATTAGAGTTGAGCCGGACTTACAGGAGGCAGTACATTTTCCTCTTACACGATGGTAAATTGTACTGAGGCCTCAATCTTTTTAAATGTCTCAGATCAAAAATAATGTCCTACTAGTATATGAGCGTGTATCGAGATAAATGAAGCGAGGTGTGATTTAAAACGAACTTGAGAGACATTTCTTACTTCTTTTGCGGCAGTAAAATATCCAATTTAAACTAAGCCGTGGTGGGATTGTAAATACAAAATGGAGAGACATTTTAGTACTGGAGAAACAATTCTTACTTTTTTTAAAGAAGTGAAATTTCCAACGAAATGAGATGAGGCGAGATTGTAAATACGTACTGGAGAGACATTTATTACTTCTTTTGCTGTAGCAACACTTCCAAGTTGAAATTATTATAATGTGGAAGCATAGATTTCTTACTTACTTTATGGTAGTTTAATGCATATTAGAATTAAACTCGTAAAAAAGCTCTTCATTGGTATTTATTTTCTTTTTTTTTTTTTTAATTTGCTTGTTTTTGTCGTTTTGACATTACAATATACAATAGCACCTCGCCTCATTTGAAGTATGACATTGTACTGGCTCAAAAGAAAAAAGAGGCAAACTCATTTTATAATCATGTCCTACCCAACACTAATACGTATAAAATGGTTTTCACAAAATTTCCTCGGTGAAGCTTATTGGATATATGCGCAAACTGCCCTCATCTACTTAACAAATTTTTTTAACCAAAATCTTGAATGAATTTTGTAACTTCTTCTTTTTCGATGACTCTACAGCCCAATTTAAGCCTTAGCGTCCTACAACTTCTTCCTCCAAAGGTTTCTTGTGTTAAGTAATTTTGCTGCATCCAACTTAACACTGTCTGACCGTGGTTTGTCAACTGGTCTTTCCCCATTTGGAAATAAACTCATAGCTTTTTTCGACATTCATTCTTTCGTCATTACCGGCCCAAAGTAGACATAGTAATTTGGCACGTGCTGATAGTATATACTTGGGAAAGAAGGAACAGATACTTTCAGTCCCTCCATGAATTCTAACCGTAACCCTCGTATGTTTCGTTGTTATTTTCGTTAAGTTCATTACTTTTAAGGTAATAGTTTAACATCTAACAACGAGGCAGCATTAAAATTTCAATTCAAATTGAGTGTTGGTAAATGCAAGAAATTTTTGATTTTTAATCTTCTATAACTATGTGTGATAAATTGAGACTAGTCTTACACAGCGCCGGCCCTAGCCCTTGTTTAGGGTAGAGCGAGATTTTCTTTCGACGCCCTTTGATCGATGCTTTCACATCACATAAATTGTATTTCCGGTTATCCAAGATAAACCTTTTTTCGAGCACTGCTGAAGCCGCCTTGGGTTGATGGAGGTTTATTTGGACAAGTTACATATTGGAAGCAGTGTTCATTTCCTTAGGGGATTATACTCTCCACTCCTGCATCCTTAGAGACCTGTTTTGCACCCCTTTTATTTTTAACATAATGTCAGTGGGGCCTTCCGTTGCTGCCAGGAAGTATCCGACCACAGTATGGCTCGGCTATATCATCCAGAAGACCCCTTGCAAGGCAACTAGTCGTCCGTGGTCAGGAGAGATTCCGGCTAGTCAGCCGCAAGCACGCCCATTCTTACACTTTCTGCCATTTGGCATATCTTTGGTATATCTTTTCCCTTCAGGAGCCACGCAGAGCCATCATGAGTAGCCAGCTCCCAAAAATCGTCTAATATCCCGGCTTCACCGGCCGAACTGCACAAGTTCGAGCAAATTGGTAAACTGAACTTTTAAATAATCTCAGTTCGCACACAATTTCCACATATTAAATGAGGAAAAGCAGTCCTCAATTCGCCCAACTCGAACTCGAACTTAAGTAAAACGTAAAAGCTCGCTCAAAAGAGAGTAATCAACTGGAATAGTGGAATGCCATTCCAGTGATCTTTTGCGTTTCTCACTTCTGGCGAAAAAGTAACAACAATTTCAAACACTGAACTATAACTTTAGCCGGTGAAGCCACTTAGGTGGATTGAACTGAATATTATTGAACTGAGGTCGAAGAAGCCGGGTCATAACACGTTTTCGGAGCGCGCCACTCGTCTTCTCAAAGCGGGTCGCCTCTAAGGAGATCTTCTTCTAATGAAGGATTTATCTCAGCGTACTGGAGCCACATTCGGCACCCTGCTGCATGGGTGTAGAAATATCCAACTGGCCTTGTAGGTCGTACTGTTGAAGCTATGTAAGCCCCAGAAGTGTTTGGAACGTGGAGAGGTACTCCATCCTCAAAAGTTTTTTTAAAGGTATCTATATTGATCCTTCCGCATGATTGTTTACACCTGGTATTGCGAGTTTTATCAAATTTATTCTCTCTAGGTCAGTCTGCTCCATGGAAAAGCAGAGGCACCTCGGGTAGGATGAGGCCTAAGGCCATGTACGATCGGTCTTGGAGTCAGTGCTCCACTTGCTGCAGCCGCGCGCCCCTCAAAATATGCCATCAAAATTTTATTTGTCGCTCGAAATAGTTTTTCATATTCATTTTGGCGTTCCTTGTCAACTGGCGCCTAGAGTGACCGCTGCTCTCGCTCTACCCTAGGGCCGGCGCTGGTTTTACAGACCTAATGGTCAATAGATACTTTCATAATTTTCTAATATTTTGAGTAAATAGTGTGGCGTTCGTTTTTCTGCATTAATGATGGTGCACAATTCTCGAATGAAATTCATTTCGTCTTTATGACTGAAAAGTTTATATCACAGAGTAGAACTGGAGAGAAACTATGACTGCATATAGAGTAAAACTGGAGAATGTATTTAAAAATCTTCCAAAAGTATGATTCGTATTTTTTCCAATAGATATCGGATAAAATAATGAATAAAATAACTATCTTAGCTCATTTAAAATAATATTGGAACCATTTTCTTTCGCCACCATCTGTATAACTTCTCTTCTAAAAAGTTTAATAAACCAAACAGCATTCACATACTAATGACCTTGAACGACCTTGTACATGCTTAGCTACTATGACATTGATATTGAACTTAACTTTTCTTTAATTAATAAAGTGTAGAAAACGTGAAATTTAATCAACATTTGTTGATGATAGAAAGCTTCCACATAAGCACTAACAGGTGTTATCCATGCTTAATCTCAATCATAAAAAATTACCACGAATCATCATGTTCTTTTTGGAGTGCCAAAACGAAATAATGATGACCTTGAACTTTTGCATTAACCATCCTCTCTCTCGATAATATCACAAAACATGCTTTCACTTAATTTCACGCGAATACCTTTATTATTGTGTAGTTTTACTTTGGGTATACATAGTAACAAATATCCCACTTACAATATGGCAAGGTTGTTATCCTCTTTCACCTATTAACAGAATTCTGATACCTTAATAATATAATTAATCACTACCTTCACACTATATTTTGAAAGAAAAGAAAAAAAAACACAGAACAACAAGAAATTTCGCCTTGTTTAGAAATTTCCGTGTAAATCCAATAAAACTGATTAATAATTCTGTTCGGTTTGAAAAATTTGATCAAATTAACAAAATAACACACACTATGTTCTTCATTCCAAATTTAGATTTAGATTTAGCATAACCGTTAGTATCCATCTAAGCATTTCCTCATAAATTAAAAACTTTTCCTCGAAATTCTTCACAAAGTAAAAGGAAACCAGTAATTTGACAGCTGTTGAGAATCTGAGCCCGGCTTCGTTGATCACTGAGACAGAAACAGTCCCCAATATCGCCGCTGACCCACTTCGATGGTTTATTCTAATTTTATTCAAAAAAAAAAAAATAATAAAAAAAAACTCACACGATATCGGTTTCTTCAGCGGTATCCAAGGTATGAATTCTTTCTCGGGATTCCCGCAGACCGTGGCGAGTACATAAAAACTAGAGATCATAACCCAAAAATTGTTTCCGATTTTTTTGTTGTTGATGCTCTCTTCTCTCCGACCACACCACACCATGGTCCAGCGTGTTATCAAAATAACTTTCCAATTTCGATTTCATAACTCGATAGAACTCGAAGACGAGAAATAGCCTCTAACAAGAGAGTTAACAAGTAACGGGGACACAGCAACCAACAAACGCACAGAATTGGATATACGATATCGTATACTGTGCGAGAGAAAATCAAAAATCGTGTCATAAAATCGTGTCATAACCTGGATAGAATTTCTGATGGTCTCAAAATGCGAATACCCCGGGAACCTGTTCTGACTGTTTAATTCCGCCAAGTTTGGACGCAATGAGCCCCCAAGTATCATTCTCTCTGGACGTAATTCTTTTTTCTTTTTCTTTTTTTTTCTTTTTTTTTTGTATTTTTTGCTTTGCAATTTTGTTTACCTTTCGCTTTGTGGTGGTTATTTTCGTTACCCACCCACAATCTTGTTGTTCTGTTCGGTGTGTCGAGCGCCGAGTCTGGCAGAGAGTTCAATATCCCGGACAATCCGTCGAGGAATATTAATAAGGCAATAATTCATGCCATTTTCGTATTATGTATGCGTGACAATAGAAGCGATCGTTCAATATGTTCATATGGGAATATAAACACCATATATAGAGTTGAGAACAGCGTTTTTTTTAATAATGTGGAGAATGTTAACGATAAAGTAAATAAAACACTTGAGCAGGTAAAGCATAAGTAGTAAAAAAAAAATTATGTACGCATAGACCATTTATTAATATTCCAATCACATTTCTACTTCTTTTTTTTTGGTTATTTTCTATGTCCGTAAAATGACTCAATCTTATCTAGTTTTTATAGATTCGATTTGTCGTTTATAACACTACCAACTATCTTTGTTGTCATAGCACTAAAAACGCTCTTTGCTCCTCTGGTAATTGATGCGTCTTGATGGAGAGAGAAAATACTTAAACCTAATAATGGCCTTCATTAACATACAAAACTTGTCCCTCGGTAGATAGGTTCACGATATAGCGCATGATAAGTACCATATAATAATGGTGCCAACTTGATGGCGTACAAAATTTTGCACATGTACTTTACCGTTAGAGGTTATAATGTACAATATCCTCCTATACTCTTATTCTGTCCGTGATTCTTTAAACGTATTTTTTTAAGCACTTCCCAGAATTGAGGAGGCACTACCAAGAATTGACGCACGCAAATTTGCCATTTAGCTGTTAACAGGTATATACACCAGTAGCAGTATTGTTATTTGGGAAGGATCGTGGTTGTCCGGTACTTAACGAATTCTTTTGCTTTAAGAATTTGTGTCAATTTCAGATTATAACGAATTCACGTACGATAGATAACAATTTTTTATATATATGGGCGAATTCGAGTGCAGTTTGCATGTAAATCGAGTCATTGATGAGTTTTTATTAGTTCTAAGACCTTTAGTAAAAATTTGCTATGCAATTTGCTATGCATGAAGGGGATTGTAGGTTAAACTAGAAGAATTTGATCAATCTCTTGATCAATCTCTCTTTACCAGTTTTTGTATGGAAGTTGGAATTCACTTAACTCGCGATTTTTCCATTATTCTATTAGTCATGTCATAAGCAATGTCTAGTAGTATATCGTTTAATGTCAAATGATAGATAGAGCAAAAAACATACTTCTAGCCCTAATAGACCAATAAATAGATCGAAAAAAAGGCCTTCGTAATGCGAAAAATACCGCACGTGATTTTTTTACCAAATGATTTTAAATATTTTTATAAGCTTAAATTCATAATGGCATCATCCCCATCCTCTTGCTAAATTTACAGTGAAGGGAAACGCGTTTAATTCTATATCTCAGAAACTATCCATTTTACGACAAAAATGTATATTATCTTTTTTGTAGATAAATAAGTGACTTAACTTTTTTGTTTAGAAATTTGTTTTGTAAATTCAATATCTACGGAGAAATAGTGCTTCAAACTTCATATATCACTTTATTTTGCACTATATTTCGTTAATGGTTAATTCTAAATGAAAAAATCCTGCGTAAGACTTATATAACACACGATTATCTATAATTTTTGTTATTATAATTTTTTACGTAGGGCTAATATTGTCCGAGTTATGGCGGTTTAAGTGTCGAAAAACGTAAATTCAAAATTATTTTTTTGCCAATATATTTTTAATTACACGTTTTATTCCAAAAACCGATTATAACTTTTTTTGTGCGCAATTTCATTGCCCACATTTTTCGTTTTAACTTTTTTCTGTAAAGTTGATATTTATGGATTTATTACACCTTAAACGCTTATAAAGAATGGGGGTTTTTTACAAATATTTCGTCAACTATTCATTTACGACGAAAATTTATACCAACAAATTTGTTTGTTATAAAATTCTGTAGGAATTTTACTTTAAACATTTTTTTCTAGCATTAATACTTAAGCCGCTCGCTATTCAGCGCCGAAACTTTTCGTATAACGCATAAATGTTCATACAATTGAAATATTTCTTTGGCGCACAAATAGCTAACTAACTTTATGCTTGAACTCATGGATACTACCAGGTTTTTTATATTTCCAGACTATTTGGCCAATGGCTGACAGTGGTACTTTATAGATGGCTAAATCCCTGTTCTATTACAACTATTATTCAGTGGAGTATCATATCAAATTGTTAGCAGTACGATTTGATTTTCTTTCCATCTATATATAACACTTAATAACAATCCCAACAAACGCTTCTAGTATCTTCTAATGGCGCTACAGCCCAACTCGAGCCTTGGCCTCCTTCAAACTTTTTCTTCAGTCTTTTCGATTTCTGGCCGAACTTCTCCAGTTCGATATGTGGAAAAGTGTCTCCGCTTTTGCTTCAACCGTATCTGTCCATATTTGACCTCGACGTGTCTTTTCCTTCGATGATGCTAGTGAAGACATTCTTTGCTGTTCTGTCTTCTGGCATAGGATCGACTTGTCCAGCCCAGCGAAATGAGTCTTGCGAACGTCAATAAGTCTATGTCGTCATAGATTTGATATAATTCGCTGTTATATCTGATTCTCCATGTCCCTTTCTGACAAATTGGGTCTATTATGCTTCTCAAAATCTTCCTTTCCATGTCCTCTATCCTTTGTGTGAGCGTCCACGTTTCGCTCCCGTAGCATATAACAGGGCGAATCAGTGTCTTATATAGCATAAACTTCGTCTTTCTATGTATTGCTCGAGATTACAGCAATTTACGGTGTGCGAAAATGGTTTTGTTTCCGCGCAGAATTCTCCTACTGATTTCTTCTAGCTCTTCGTTTTTATTCGTCACGGTTGAGCCTAAATATTCGAAATGGTCAACTACTTCTAACTTATGTTCATCTATCGTCAAGTTGCTACTTGCTACCTACCATTGATCTATTTACTCGTGTCTGCAGCATTACCTTGGTTTTCTCCCCATTGATTGCCAAGCCTACTTCTTTGGCTGCTTCTTTAATCTCTTAGTATTATTCCTTAACTCCTCTGACTGACCTGCCTACTATGTCTAATTTCCATTGCTACCGCTACACATTTCTCTAATATTTTAGGTAATTTCTGGATATCGTTCCAATATAATATTTTCTTTTAGTTTTTAGTCACACCACGTTCGAATTTTCCACTTCTTCCTATATTTTGAAGTGCTGCTAAGAAAGTGCATGTTCCATTCATCGTGACAAGGTGTTATCTGATGGCGCAAATCCAACAGAAAACAGCGGGATAGATTAATACATGCTTCCCATGCAAGATCTTTTTAACATGTCCTTAACTGGTTTTAAAGTGTGTATAAATGTTGCGTTATCATGAAGCAAAATTACCTTGCCAAGTCTTCTGGACTGGTTCTGGTCGTATTTTATGATTAAAGCGTTGTTTAAATCCGTTTATTTGTTATTGAATCCCATGATATAATATAAAATCAGATCATTTTAAAGTAGGGCAATATTACAATTTTCACTCTTATGAAACCTTGAAAAATAAATCTTTGCGTTTTGTACAGTCGAAACAGAATCAATTGGAATTTAGTTTTAAAAATAGTTACTTACAGGTATTGCCTTGTGCACAAATGGGAAAGTAAAGTTTTTTGATATTTCCACTGCCTTATTCTGTATTTACTTCACATGTTAAAATTAGAGAACATCATTTATTATGCCTCGTTCACAATGACAAATTGAATTAATTTTATGTTTCGTCTCGTTCATTCCACTGCATAATTCTGTATTTGCATCTCATGTCAAAATTAGAGAACATCAGTTAAAGTTGGCTCAACTTCAACTTCAACACTCAAATTTAGGATTATTTCCGAAATTCGGAATTAATCAGTGACATCTGTTTGTCGCACTAATGAATAAGCAGAATCGTTACACCAAAGTAGGTGATTTATGTTTATTATTTTATATTTAAAAACATAAAAAAATTAAAAATAAAAAAATTATTGCAACAAAATTCATTTGAGAACTTTACGAATGCATATTTTCTGAAAATTTAGTTAATAAAAAGCTAATTTTCGGTATTTTTCTCTTTCGGGTCATTAGATGGCAGTACCATACATTTTTTTCCGAAAGAGATAGTTATGAATTAAATTTCAGTTAACAGAAATCTCTCCAAATTCAAGACTTTACTGAAAATTTTACTTTAAAATTAAATAAACTCCGATCAAACAAAAGTTTTAGTTAAGGTCGAGAATTCTGTTGGCAGTTTCTTTTCTGGAATATTTTTAATTTAACAGCTGTATTGACATTTTTTAAATTTGTCCGAAAGTTGCAATTTAACACTGTGCACATAGCAAAATTAGCACTTTAACACTGTGAACCCGGCATTAAAGTTGGTTCAACGTCAACACTCAAATTTATTTTTATTCCGAAATTCGGAACTAACTAGTGACATCTGTTTCTCGCATTGATAAACAAGTAGAGTTGTTGTACCCAAAGCAGGTTTATTTGAGTTAATTATTTTGTGTTAAAAAACATAAAAAATAGTAAAAATAAAACAATTATTGCAATAAAATTCATTTGAGAACTTTACGAATGCATATTTTTTGAATATTGACTTATTAAAAAGCTAATTTTCAGTTTTTTTTCTTACGAGTCATTAGATGACAGTACCTTACATTGTTTCCGAAAGAGATAGTGTGAATTGAATTTTAGTTAACAGAAATCTCAAACATTGTGAACGAAGCAATATGCAACTTAATATTTACTTAAAGTAAAATTCTATTATTGAAATAAACCTTTTGAAATAAAGACGTATTTATAATCTTCCTCTATATAAAATCTTGCATCAAAGAACGAAGCAAAGAATGCATAGCCTAGTTTAGCATTGTATCGTCCAATTACTCTGGTTATTGTTTCTAAATCAGTTAACAAAACAACAAAAGAAGTAATCTCATCATTAAAATCTATTACAAAAAAATTCTTTACCATTAAAAAGTGTCTCTATTATTCCAGCCAACATTAAAATACCAGAAAATTTCTATAGAAAAAACTGAATCCCTTTTAGTCCTGTTTCAAAGTCGGTAGAAATATTTACGTCATGTACATGTCGTGTTCAAAATGTATAAACCATGTCCTAATTTGTTTTTTATTCTTTAAACATAAGCTTTACCAGCATTATTTAGACACCAAATAAATATAGGTAGATTGCCGATGTTTTTGTTGTTGTTGTTGTTATTGGTGTTGCTATTTTTTTGTTGTATTTTGTTTTTTATTTCAATCATGAATACCCAACCACAAATAACATCATTAGCATAGCAGCACATATTCCTTGTTGCCAATTGAAACAGTGCAATGCACTATTTGTACCTAACGAACGAAGGTACATAGGTTAGCGCTGTGCTCCCCATCCCTCCCTTTATGGCCAAAGCAATATAAATACAGGCGCGCAAAGGTATTGCGATTCACACCACAATTCCCTCAGCGGCTGCAGTTAAGCTTAGGTATACACCATCATCGTACCAACAATTTTAAACGAACAAGAGAATAGCAGAAAATTATTGCAGCATCTTTCGTTTTCCATTCGTTATGTAGCTGAAGCCATTCATGCAAGTCGGTACAAAGGCCCATTTTCCATGCCAAGGTAAGATAATCTTCATAAAACGACTAGAGTTCAGCGCGCAATGTTAACTTTAAGAATCTAGCTAGCTAGCTAGCTAAAGGAGGAAGAAGGCGGTCTAGAAAGACAAAGACCCCAGCTTGATAAAGGAAAATTATGCGCTGGTGCTTCAGTATCGAAGCATAGATATATTTGTGCTGCAATGGTTTTAGCCCTTTACTTACCCACGATTTACCAGGCCAGATCAAGCAGAAAAAGTGAAAAAGTAACCAACAATAACTAGAACATGACACTTCAAGTAGCACGGAAAACCATCTTTTCTGCAGTTCATTGAACCTTAATGGAGCTTGCGGGCAGCGGCAGCAGCAGTAACAGCAACAAAAAAACATTTTTATTCAATTTTACGATTAGAGCCTCAATTTCTGCGTGTACACGACGACGACAGAACAGCATAGCAAAAAATTGAAATTATCGAAAATTATCGCGCTTATTTTAGAATTATTTCTTTTTTTTTGGTAGAAGCAAAAGAAGAACCGCCGATCATCATTCCATCACACACAGCGAAAATTGAAAATAAGTAGCGATATGGTTGCTTCCCTTGTTGCCTGATGCCAATTTACATGATTACATTTCCCTTTTTGGCTTGTAATAACAAAAGCCTTACATTGACCTAGAAAATATATTACAAACGAGATCAAATTGTGAAGATACTACTATACTACTGACTGTGCGCATACTTTTCGCAAATATAAAAGACCAGGAATTGGGTTAAGATGTCAGATGCCTTTTTTTATACTATTGCTCTTCTCTTGTTGAGCGCGGCGAGGTTAAGTGAATCGAAAAGGTGAAGCTAGGAAATTTCTCCGTAATTAGTCCCACTTGTCGTGAAGGTAAATGAAAAAAAAACAAGCCAAAAGAAACTGTTCTACCATTACTAGTTCTCTTTCCAGCTATACGTTAGTTGTACAATATTGCCGATATGGTGAATGATTGGAATATAACGCTGATAGTAAACTCGAGTTTGAAGCCCGCAGGTTTTTTGTTCGCATATATAATAAATAAAACAGTATGAAGAATGAAAGTTATGCATATTGGCTGCTACTGTGTAAATTGCACGTATAATTGCTTAGCGGATTAACACAGTGTATTCTTTTTTTTTGTTTTTAGAAATTCTCGTATTCAGAGTGGTATGTAAAAGCAAGTGAAACTTTGATGGCATTTTGCCAAAAGAAACTTTCATTATGTGAAGAACTGTACTTGCTTCACTCAATAGCAGTGACCCTGAAAGGTTTTTATTGTATTAGTTTAGATGCTGGGACGATTTCTACTTAAATATTCTCTTATAGTTAGTAGATTGAACATAGTTAGTAGATTGAACAACAATAACAAACCAAAAGTTTGAGTTATCTCATGAATATGAAGTCTTTTAAAATGTATTGATCTATTGGGCATAGTTGCCGGAATTTAAGTAATTTCATGGGGTTTTATTTCAACAACCTTTTTAGATCAAAGCCCCTATCCATTTTTTAATCCGTGTCCCAACAGTAAGTGTAGGATTTAAATTTGTTTGGGGTCTTTAATCACCTTTTTTCAGTGTACGGTAGGGGGAATTCACACACGGGTCGACAGAAACGAGACCGATTTGAAATTAGTTTGCAACTGGTCGTGAGCGACTGTCCTTGATGGTCGGAAGCGATTTCACTTGCGTGGTTGCACTCATTGGAAATATTTGACATATTGCCAAGTCTTCGTGACTACAACCTACATGTGCGCACAGAACAGCGATTGATCCTAAATCAGTTGCGTTCGTGTGAAGACAAAGGTTTCATGCTGATTGAAAACTGGTTGGCGTGTGATTATTGTGAAACCAGTTTGAAACTAAGATTGCAAATCAGTCGACTCGTGTGCGGAGGGCCTTTTTTTGATTGATCGATAGGAAAGGCAACTCATAATCTAGTTTCTTAGAATTGCCACAATGGCAATAGCTTTTCAACTAATAGTCTTATCAACAGAGCAGGGTACCATAAGATCTTAGGTCTTTTAGGTCTTAGACCAAGCTCAACAAACCGATAAACACTTTGCTCGAGGGCTCTTTTTTTATGTGTAAAAACGAAGCTTAGGAATCACCCTTTGTACTACCAGTCTATCAAGTCGTTCGGGTCATGGTACAATGTAATTCATTGAGCCATTGTGCGAAAGAGGCCATGATAAAATTTCGTTTAGGTCATTATAAATTATCCTAGGTAAGGTTCAACACACAAGGTAATGCCTATCGCCAGGTGTTTGAGCACCCAATTGACTCCTTCTAGCCTATCTTATGCTCTTCTATCGTTCAAACTATAAGCTTACTATTAGGCGTACAACGGTTGATTCTTAAGCTTGAGATTGATTTTTAATCTCCAATAAAAATTTTATACCTTTTTCCAATGTTTCTGTGTTTTTTTATGAAAATTAAAAACAAAACGCTTAAAAAATCACCCATTATTAACAACATTTTTTTTATGAATTCTGGCATTCGGTTACGAACACACATCGACTTCGAATAATCGTTGAGAATCACTTTCCACTTGAGACAAAGGCAACACTCCTTAACGTTTTAGCGACTTTTTTTTTGTAATTGGTTCAGTTTGAGTTTGAAATAAAAGTTTAAGGTCGTCTAAAGCCCGGTATGCAAGGCTCAAGGAATTTGCTCAAGAAAACCTTTGCATTTATTTCCTTAAGAAAAATTGACAACAGTTCAGAAATTTTGACAGTTCCTTTTTTTCATTGCGAACATTACATAAATTGTTTTATGATTGTTTGGAATTAATGAAATTGTTTTAATTAATAAGGAATTAAAAAAATAATAATAAAAATTAATAAAATGTTATTTTTAGTATTGCAGAAAGTTCCTTTCAATTTCAAAAAACAGCTGACATGTCATGTACTCATGAACCGTTAAAATTCCTTCAAGAAATAAATGAATCGACACTTATTTCTGGAGGAAAAACTAAAATTTTATCAAAAGCGACATCTGCGTGTCACTAAAAAACACGATATTTCTGGTGTGAGTTTCTTGACTCTAGCATACCGGTTACAGAAATCGCTCCAGAAAATATTTCTGAACCATTTCTTGACCATTTTTTTTACATAGGTTTAAGATAGGCAAAGAAATTTCTTGAGCCTTGCATACCGGGCTTAAAGCAGTAAGAATATTGCCACAGAAACTGCACTACTAAAAGTCTCTTCTGATATCTATGATGCCTTGGACAACACTAAAGTAACTTTCTTGACTTTACTCGACTTTTCGAAGGCATTTGATTCAGTTGATTATGTAAAGCTCTTACAGAAATTAGATAATAATTATGGTCTACTTATCTGGGCGTTTTGATTGGACTGTTACCAATAAACTGCCCCTAAATCCTAGGAAATCTTCTTGTTTGGTGGTTAGTAAGACTCCTATGGTATTAAGCCCCCTCGCACCAATTGTAATAAATGATGCCGTCTTGCCTTATGTTGAGTCAGTCAGAAACCTAGGTGTTGTGTTTAATTCTAAATTTAGCTGTTGTAGTCATACGAGCGGAGTTCTTCAAAAAGTTTATGGATGCTTACGTCAACTATGGGTAAGCTCTAGCCTTCTCTCACCTGATATGCGAAAAATGCTTGTGATTGCTTTAATTATGCCCCACTTGAGGTATGCTAGCCTAATTTTCCTCGGTGTGTAGGAGAAAAATGGAAGTTGCATTTAATGATTGTCTCCGTTTTGTCTATAGGCTAAGACGACATGATCATATTACTCCTTATGCATCCAGCTTACTGGGTCTTACTTTTGAAAACTACCGCTCGTACCACGAATTAAAATTTATTTTTAAGGTTATGAATAAAATGTGTCCTCGTTATTTGTTTGAGAAACTCCGCTTCTTACAATCCAATAGGCAGATTACAATATTGATTCCTAGGTGTAACTCGTTATTTGGCGATCGTTCTTACTTTGTCTACGTTGCGCGTAAATGGAATGCCTTGCCCCGGGGTATTCGGAGTGCGACTTCTAGCCGAACTTTCAGCAAGCTTTTAAAAGATTACTTTAGTTGATCCTTTCTTTTTCACTCTTCTATCTCTTTCTTTCTCTTTTATCTTCTCTTCACATTCTTTTCTCTTTTTCAATCATTAAAATTTTGTTTTTTTCCGCTGTTTTTTGTAGAGTTAAGATGTTTAATCTTTGTACTATGCCAATAAATGTTATTATTATTATTATTATTATAGTTAGATAAAGGCCCCTGTGCTGAAGGTCGAGTCGTGTGTCGTGACAAGTCGTTTGAGTTGAAGAAAATGACGTTTCAGTCGAATTACGACTTTCAAAATAGCGGCCTAAACTCAACTTACCACTTGACTGAAACGTCATTTTCTTCAACTCAAACGACTTGTCACGAAAGACGATTCGACTTTCAGCACAGGGGCCAAAGTGTTGAGCAACAATCACGAACCTAGATTCTACATCAGCAGAAGCAGTATGCAGTGGAGTTTGACCAATGGACTGCACTGCACCTTTATTCTTATAAAGTTAAATTGGTGCAAGTTTATTAATATATTATTGTTTATACATTGCCCGTCACTTTATACCAACCTCCTCAATTAATCGAGTAATTTATATGTTCCAAACAAACATTTTGAGTCCAAATTTGTTTTGATGGCACTTCGTCAATCATACGACATTCGACGTCTATGAATTTGAAATTAGAACTTCCCGATAGCTCCAAAACTTCACTTCCAAACTCTTTTTTAATACTTTTCTGCGGCACTATTCGAAATAGAAAAGTTCGTAAAAGGATCGATCCATATTTCTTGAACTTGTTCTTCAGAACCCAATAATCTCATTAAACGTTGCTTTGGAGTCTTTCTATAAAAATATTTGAATAACTTCAATAATCAACGCTCTTCTGTAAAAAAAATCAAGTCATTTGTATTCGTACGCTTTCTACATCCACTTTTTATGATTTCTAACCAATATGATACTTCCGTTAATGTGTCGACCCACATAGAAAATAATAAATTAGATTTAAATCAATCAAACAAAATCTTCATTAAACCAAATTAAATTTCTTCTTCTTCCTACAGTTAATTTCACATCACATAAAAGTTTTCACTATATTAACAAAATACGAAAAATTACTAGGTCAAATTCTACCATATAATAAATAAAATTTTCTATTTTAGACATAAACGTATTAAAATAGGTAAAATTTTGATTGATTTAACGGTGCTTAGCAAATTGCACATAATATTATGCATTAATCCCGAAGCAAAATTGATTCTTCTCATATCATCCGTGTCTTCTATTGTATGTGCGCGCGCGGCTATGTAGACATATAGATACCGATAATTACTCTATCCCATGATATGTTTATGTTGATTTTATGTTGTAATTTTACCACTATATGTTAAGTCAAAGTTCGCATGCTCTTTTCTTGAGTGAAAGAAAATTAACCAGGAAAAGCCATAACTCTGTATCTCTAGCGGATACATATAATCAAATAATATATGAAAAACCACATGACTGTGGTGTGGCTTACTATACTCATATATTATGATGAAGATGAAGAAAAAGAAATGCTGTGAAATGTTTTATGTAGGTCTTCCTGAGGTTATTGATGAATTTGTCATCATTGTATAAAAAATATGCACAGTTTTTTTTTTCTTTTTTTTTAGTTTGTGCTTTAGTTGAATTTTACTTAACGATCTAGTTATAGAATTTGTATTAACAGTTTGAGTTCAGTTTTTAAATTTTTTTGAGTAAGTCTAAAGAATATTGCTCCAAGATTAAGAGTAAATGCAATTTAGCAATTAAGACTTTAACTGCGATGCCAGGGTACACTTTTCGAAATTGGTATTTTTTTGCCCTCCTCATCATTCATGCTATCAGTGCTGCCATCTCATTTCTCTTCTTCTTCATTAAGTAGGTTTTTCAACTACTCGCATCATATTTCTAAGATCTTTCCTCAACTGTGTTATCTTGGCTGTGTTCCGAAATATAACCCAGTGTACAGGGCAGTGCCAATGACGTTATTACTTGATGCCATATTTTACTTGTGTGAACCGGTGTGACGTACTGGTAGTCACAAAAATATAAGAGATTGGAGTCTAAAACAGTTTCAAGTGGTAACACTTTTATGTGTGCTGCTGTTAATCACAGCGTAAACGCTTGAATTTACCTTTTTTCGCTGGACAGTATGCTGGGTTATATTACGGAACACGGCCCTTGTTTATTCCTACAAAAATTGGTTCTTGGCTTCTGATATGTTTTGTAGAACTGTCGGACATCATTTGGGCCGATTAATCCCTCCAGTTTTTCAGCTACGACTTCTCCGATTCCAGTTTTTTTTGCAGTTTGTATCCTTCTGTCTGTGGAGCTCCTTGTAGCTAGCGAAGGCCACTAGAGGCAATTCTATTCTGCTGTATTCTTCGGCATGCTTTATTTTTCATCTGTGTCGCTTTCATTAATCTGTAGACGCCTCTTGTGCTCTGTTGTCTCACATCTAGTGTGCTACCAACTACTTTCTGGAAGGTTTCTTGACTTTTTTGCCATTTACCCCTAGTCGATCGTAATTGCTTGGTACTACCTAACTCAAATCCCGCTCTTTAACAACAACCTCTATGCCTTTTCCCATCCTTCAGCTGGTATATATGATATATTTCATTGTCGTAACTCCTCCACCATCATCTTCCAAAGAGTTTCTCGCCGACACTGAAATTTATATGAGGTGTTGATCCGAATCTATGATTGCATCCCAAAAGTCTTAAAGTTCATGAATCACATGATTATCTTATTATGCGTTTCCTGATCTCACCACATCCAAACCACTATTTATGTGATATTTCTTGGGGACATAGTGCTGCTAATTCACATGCCTTTTGTATACCACAAAACAAAAAACAGGAACGAACACCTTTCATCAAAAACAAAATCACCAAAAACTTTTGTAAATTTCAATTTAATTTCGTTTAATTCCTTTATCCATTTTATTTGCTAAAGAAAAAACAAAATCATCTTTTATTATATGTATGTATATCATCTTACATTATCTTTTCACACTGCGGTTGCAACAAAAACTCGTAACTTGTACATACATAATATGTACGAATAACATAGAATTACTTGAATATTAAAATCAGGTCATTGCACTCAACTGCACATTCTGTACATTGACCTCTCATCATTTAAGAAAAATTCGCACCACCTATGGTGGAATTTTAAAAACCACTTAAAAGACGTTAACGACTAGACATAATGAATGTACAAAAAAAAAAATACAAAAAAAAAAGAAGAATCTCAACAAAGTCTTCAACAAACTAGAGAATGATGATGGTTGTGCAACACACGTTGACAAACAATGAGGTCAACCTTAAAACGTATATGACAACAAAAGAAATTTTGAGCTCATTAAACATGGACGTTGAGTTTAACGACATGTAATTAACTTGGTATATATGAATAAAGCGCGCCCGATTTAAATCATATTTTTTTTGCACATGGTAGAATGTAGAATATATGTTTTATTATATGGTGTCTTTATTTCATGGCGCTTAAATAAGCTGTACTTCGATTGAAGATGAAACAGTTGCCATTTCATTAGATTTGTTACAAATTCTTAACTATAAAAAGCTGACTTTGTTTTATTGCGATCCTTGTTTGTTTAACTCAGGATCTTTCAATTAAAACAAAATCAAGATGTCTACATTGTTATTTACATATTCATAACCATTCTCTAATTAACCTAATAAATATCGGAAGAAATAAAATTATTAATTTGAAACAAACCCTTCTCTATACGAAGCTAGGAAATCATTAATCACTTCTTGTTCCAGAAAATGTTCATTTCTAAAACGTGACAGCAAACAAGAGCACGCATCCACTCTTGGTGCACGACTAGACCTAGAAAATTTTGTGTTCTAATTTGCTGACTTAATTTTTTAATATCGTGCAGGTGTTAATTAATTGTTAAATTACTAAAACCAAGTTATAAAAGTTTCGATAGAATTCGCCTTATCTGAAAGCGGTTAACGTCTTCAACGAACTCGAAAATTTTACTCGTCTACTAATAGATAAATCTCGACTTGGCGGTTGTGAAATTAACTTTTGACATTCTTGTTTCGTGGCGTGACACATAGGAGGCGATGAATATACCTTGTGATTTTCGCTGTTTTGTTACATTGATTAATCTTTTAAGGCAAAATATGTGCTATCAACAGGGGCGTTTCTAGCCAACTGGCTTAGGGGGGGTAATTTTAAAAAAAGAAAAAACTTAAATATTTTTTTATTCCATAAATACAAAACAATCAACATCAAAAAAAAATTAAAAGTGCGTGTCAGTTCCGACGATTGTCTTAAATTATATACAACTAGCTGGAACCCATATAAATCCCACATTTCCGCTTCTCCTTACCATCTCACCAAAAAAAACCTTGTTGATCCATTCTGAACCGATTGCTTAGAAAGCTTCAGGATACACTATGTTCAATGTTTTTCCATTTGTAGCTAGAATGTCAAGATTTTCCGATTTTCCAACTCTTGAACAACCTACATACAGTTAACCGGGAAATGACACTTAGTTGGAAAAATTCGTCCGGTATATTGGTCCCACAATTTTGAATTTATAAGTTTTGATCATAAATTCGTTATTTGCTACTTTAAAAAACACCAGTCACCGATTTTCATTGGGATCGGAACACAATTTTAAAATTCGTCGGCCATTTTGAATTTATAAGTTTTGACCAAAAATTCGTTATTTTCGACGTTATAAACCCTTAGATATCCACTTTAATTGGAATCGGAATAAATTTAACAAAATTCGTCCGCCATATTGGCACGGCCATTTTGAATTTATAATTTCTGATCATAAATTCATTATTTGTTACCAAAATTTCAGATACCGATTTTCATTGGAATCGGAACACAATTTGCAAATTCGTCGACCATCTTGATTTTATAAATTCGTTATTTGCGACCCTAAAAACCTCTAGATACTCACTTTCATTGGAATCGGAATAAAATTGGCAAATTCAACCATATTTCTGCTTCCATTTTGAATTTCGGTCATATACGAGTATACCCCATGTTACTCGCTGATAATAGAGCTTTCTATTGGCGACAGAATTTTTAAAATCGGTTCGGTAGTTTTTGAGTTTATCCGGAACCAACAAACAATCAAATCTTTTCTCTTTATATAATAGTATAGATAGGCAAAGGAAGCAAATGAACCCATATATTTATTTATATTGATTTGATAAAACATATTAAATAAATTTTCTTTCCTACTTTTTAGTCTATTATATGTTTTTCGCCATTTTGTGGTGGACGCCATATTAGAATCAAAATGACGTCAGACAGATTACTGCATTATAATCGTCATACCCTTTCATTTGATACCCATTCTGAGGGGGTTGTGAGGAAAAAAGTAATCCGCCATTTTGAATTTGGAATGACGCGACACAAGTAATTGTATTCTATCTGCCATGCCCCTCCATTTGATGCCCATGTCGGTGGGCCGGGGAACACAATTGCAAAAATCGTGCGACATTTTGGAACCGCTTCTTGATTTTTTTACAAAATGGTCAGATATTCAAGCAAACACAGATCAAAAATCTGCTGAAAAGATCATTCAAATTTGTGTGCCCTCCCCATCGTCCTCTCTCACCCTCTTCTTCATAAACCACTTTGCAGCCGACTCTTGTCGTGCCGTGTGTACGCTCGTGTGGAATCAGCCATAGCGTGCCATATTAGCGGGAGTCTCCAGCAGTTTTGGAAAAATTCACCGTCATATATCGCCGACTAGATTCACCATAACTTATCTTGTTTGTTTGAAATTGTGGTGATTTTTAAGAATAAAAATAAATAAGCGAACGAAAATTCTTAGGGGGGGTAATTACCCAATTACCCCCCTCTGAAACCGCCCCTGGCTATCAATACTTCTGGTAGTCATATTTAACCGATCTCCAGGTTACATTATACATGATATCAATCCATGAATCTGCTTTTTGGGTTTTGCACTTGTCCAGCCAGTACTATTACGATTATTTGTAAAGATATATGTACCTACTAATTACATTGCTGAATTGATTAATTAGTCTCCGCGAAACGTCTTCAAAGTTATTTCTTTCTTTTTATTCTTGTTGGTTTAGTTAATAATATACAAATAAAACGTTCCTTTCCCCAACTGAAAATTTAGTTTAATGCTCTAGAATGTATTCCTTCAGGTATATTTTTTTCAATTTTACTTAAGACGTGGTTGAATGATCGTTTTGGGGGTTCTTGACTCTTTTAAAGTCATTGGTTGGCGGTTTCTACTAGATTGATATGTGATTATATCTATATTATGTATAGCAATCCTATTCGGTTAAAGGTTTTCACCAAACCATATACAATTTAAACTATTTTCTCTCTCGCCACCTACAACTGCGACTGCTGTCCCAAGAAAAAACAAGTCACAATCAAAAGTATCCAATAATGGAATAGAAACATAGCAGAATAGGAAATCAGGTGACTAGTCAATAGGGCTTAAAGTTTTAGTAACTGGATAAAGTATAGGTGTACATTAATTGCCTTCAATAGAGACCCAAAAAGTTAAAAACGTAGAATCTGGACAACTTTCTGGGTAATTATGGAGTAAAGACCGGCTTATCATAGCAGTTTGTCCACAAAGTGAAAGAATAATCATAAGAAATTGGTAAGCTTAAAAAAACCGTTAAAGATCCAAGAGAAAATCCAAGATGGTACTCTAAAAAGTAACTCGAATGGTCTTCCCCAACGATTACAGGAGCAATGAATACGTATATGCTCCACTCCGCGTAGAGGTACGGAAAGAGGCAACCATCAACCTCTAAAGACTATGTAGCAGCGTCAAAAAATTGTAAGTCTGGAGATGAAACGATCACCTTAGTGTACTCGAAGACTTTCAGCCGGTTTTATACAACTTCAATCTCTTTTTCGAACTAGAGAACTAGACTAGACATTGTATAACATGAAAAATAAACTTATATAACTATCTACACTATAAGAAATGTTAGCCCCTTAGATTTTAGTCTTTCTTTCAAAATAAATTGGTATTTTTTTTTTCTAACTTTAACTCAATAATCGAAATATATTTATTAATGTTATTTTTTTCTATTTTCAGGCTTACTTTCTTCTTAAACTTAATTTATAAAAGCAGTCAGGCTGTTATTCAAAAGGTAAAAATATATTCTTTTAAAGAAATGATGAAACTTATGTTTCAGCTCACCATATACTATTCTATTAGAGACTGTTTACCTAGGCAATAGTCTGTAAGACGCATCGTGTTATACCATAGATAAAAGACGTTAAAACTTTCACAAAACCCATTTCCTTTACATGTTAAACTTACAAAGTTTGTTTACTACTAAAACTGCAAAAACCTGTCAAATGTTATGCCATCGTTATAATGGAACTAACCTAAATCGTTTCAAGGAAACAATACTTTTTGTTATAGAAGCATCGTTGCAAAAACTCAGTAGATGATTATTTTTTGTATTATCGATGCATTTATAGTTTTGTGCTCCCATTATTTTAGCAAATAGCGCCGCCATTTTGAACTCGTAGAATTATTGAAACATTAAAATTATATTCCGAAAATTGTTGAACACTGACGACTAGGCTACTTAAAAATCGAATAATAATCAATCGCAGCAATTGAAATTGAATTAGTTTTCATGCAATATTAGAAAATTGCTTAAATACTTATTTAAAAATATCAAGTCTTATCCTATTTTACATCAATTTCAACATTCGTTATTTAATCAAACAAGTTTCTACTAAGTGAATCCTATACTAATTTGTGCTAAAGCTCATAAATCTTCTTTTGTACTAAATTAAGTATTGTAGATCTAAAAATGAAGTCTACCACATCCATAAGAGGTTCAATGTTCTCATCACTTACAAAATGAGCTAAGATAACACTAAGAAAAGCTAATAAATAATTACATATCCCTCCCTTACCAAAAAAGAATGAAAAACACCAAACAACGAAAAAGGTCAATGAAGGTACAATAACAGGAAATTAATGTAATAAATACGTATTATTTTAATTAATACAATTACATGCACACTTAACTCTTACTTTTTCGGCATCTAATACGAAAATTTCAATTAAAATATTTCTTGTATTTTTTTCCATATCAACATTTCTGTATTTTTTCCCCCCGACTATTTTTTTTTAATTAAAACGGAATTATCAACAATTGAAGTCGTGCAGATGAGATCTATCGTGTGTTGATTCTCTTTCAGAAGTGGTAATCAAATCTTCATTAGAGAAGACTCTTTTCGGTGGAGCTCTTCTTTTTCGATAATACGAAACCAACCGTCATTAATCACAATTCGAACCTCATTAAACTTGTAATTCACGTTTCGGATTCTTCTACACAATATACACGATGGGGGTTTTGTGCTCACCCAAAAAGATCGGACAGAAGAGTGTTATATGCACACCTATATGTGCGCTGGACATCGAGCAGTCAACACATTTTTTGTAGTGACAAATGATCAGATATGTTACTTTTGAATATATTTTTAGTACTTATACATTAACAATTTTTTTTCTTTTAGTAATAAATTTATATTAACAACAACGAAAAAAAAAGGTTCAATTGATTTGTGAGAATATTGTGATCACGTAGTATAAGACAAGACTAACATTTTTAAGCCTAAGCATGACGATGAAATTGCACCTTTGGTTACGATACTATCTAGAAAAAGTATTAGAATCTTACAGACATCAGTTTTTTTCCCTTTTTTTACCTTTTAATTGAACCGATTTAACCTTCATCCTCTTGGTTAAGGTTAAAATTACCATCAACATCTGGGAATCTTATCTTTAAGGGAATTACTTGTCAAAACACACTTGGTTTTAATATATAAAAAAGTTACTGTACTGTGAAAGGAAGGTTCATTTACGTACATATGCATATATATACATATATAGTAGATGAATAGACACAAATGCAACATAGTTATGTACATTTAAAAACTTGTTAAGGTACCATATATGGACAGTAAGTAGGATAATTACAGATGATGGGTATGGGAGGCTACTCACTATTCAGTCCACCAGACTACTGTGCTATTATTATTATTATTATTTCGTTCTCAGTCTTTTACTTCATTCTTTTAGCTAGAAAAAGATACAATGCACCACAAGCGTCTTATTAAATCTTAAGAAACAGAAACACAACAACGAACACAAAAAAAAATTCGAATAGTTTTCTTCCCCATGAAATTATTACTTACCTGCAATTCAGCGATTTGACGAAGATATCTCGAGAGTAATGGATATGCACCATTATTAATAGCAATGCAAGTAGCGCGATTTAGGTTCTGTATATAGTATTATGTTAATTCTCCTTTTAAAAAATTTATAATAGCCCAAAAATTACCTGCTATTGTAAACCTATACTATTTCGATGTTAAAAGATCTCTTTAAATAGTGAATAAGTTAACAACCTTTTCGGCCTTGACTACGTTTACGTTTTTATCCTTACGTAAGTGCTTCAATTATTTTTAATCTTTATAACGGAAGGCGCATCATGATTGGAGAAGAAGCACCTGATGGATATATATATAGATAAATTGAATTCGCTTGAATGATGATGCGACGGAAGTCATTGACGGATGGAATGTATTTTGTTTAATCTATAAAAGAGGATATAACGATTAAGTGGTGTTTAGTGTCTAGAAGTTGACATAAACATTAAAATAGTGATCCGTGGTCTTTGAAGTTTCCTTCATCAACTTAGATATCATTTAAAGTTGTGTATTAATAGAAGAGGCTGATAACGTCTGTCTTCGGAAAGATGGTAATTACTTAAGTCTTACACGTTCTGTGAAAAAAAAAATATAGAAATTATAAATTAAAATACAAAAACAATTAATTTACACATTAAAATTTATTTTTTCGCCTTCAAAGTAGAGCGAAATACAACTATGCCATTTTTTTTGTAAGCTGATTGACGGATTGTTTTCAGGTCCTTCAGGGAGTACCTCTAATTGACTCGAAACTCCTTATTCGAATAGGTAATTCTACCTTCGGGAACAGTAAAAAGTCACACGGGGTCATATGAAGTGAGATGGTGGTTGATAGGTGCCATTGGTCGAGTTTTTGGGCAAAAACTCGTGCGATGGGTTCATGCGATGGTTCATTATGTTGCGCTAAATCCTTGAATTTTTCTTCCATAAATGTAGTCGTTTTCGGTGGATTTTCTCGTGAAAATTCAAATTTTGACTTTCTAATATTATTCCATATATCATCGACAGTTACGTTTCATTTCATCAAGGTGGGGACTGTAGAAGCTCAAAAAATCACATCTTCCGCGACCTGCTTTCCATACCCTTTTTGAAAAACATTGATTTCTTTCAGAACCAGCCGTGTGGTGGCACTTTTCATGCCCAAAATACCAGCCATAGTGTTATGAACGGACTTAAGTGAAATGTTCACCACACCGGCCAAATCTCTAAGACTCATACGACAATTTTCGATCACCTACGAGGTTGGTCTGAAAAGTTTCCGACCGCAACGTGAAGATGGCAGCACTAGTCAATAAAAGCTAGTAAATGTAGTTTTGACAGTTACTCAACAAAGTTTCAGCCATTTGGGACGCGCAGTTGTTATTTGGCAGTCGATGTGAGTGATTTTATGAAAATGGAAAAAAATGCTTATCGGGCTGTCATTAAATTTTTGTTTTTGAAAAGGCCCCCATCCACGGTCAAACAAATCATCAAACCAATTTTCGACAAACAGCGCACACATTTATGCTTTGACATTTGTTGGCCATCAACGAGGGAAACTTTCTTCAAACATCCCGAGCGACAATTCCTGTAAACAAAACGAAATTTCATTATGCTTTACATGGCACACATAAAAAATGCACACACACACACACACACACACACACCTTTAAGCTGTTTGAAGAAAATATTAAACCAGACGAATATTTTCTTCAAAAGGCCCCCATCCACGGTCAAACAAACCATCAAATTTGTGGCCAACATCGAAAAAATTCTAAGTGTGCGTGTATAAAATACAAGTTTTCGAAGTTGGCCGCTGTTTGAAGAAAATATTCGTCTGGTTTAATATTTCCTTCAAACAGCTTAAATGTGTGTGTGGATTTTTTATGTGTGCCATGTAAAGCATATGAAAGTTAGTTTTGTTTACAGGAATTGTCGCTCGGGATGTTTGAAGAAAGTTTCCCTCGTTGATGGCCAACAAAAGTCAAAGCATAAATGTGTGCGTTGTTTGTCGAAAATTGGTTTGATGATTTGTTTGACCGTGGATGGGGACCTAAAGGCAAAGATGAGTTGGAATCTGTGTACGGGGACTCTGCACCATCATTTACCACAGTGAAATTTTGGGCAGCTGAATTTAAACGTGACCGTGAGAGCTTGGGAGACGATGAACGTTCGGGACGTCCAAAAACTGCAACTACTGACGATAATATCGCTAAAGTTCACCAAATGGTGCTAGACGATCGACGAATTAAAGTGAGAGAGATAGCAGAGGCTAGGAAAATGTCCAAAGGCGGTGTTTGTCACATATTAAATCAATATTTAGACATGAGAAAGCTGTTGGGTACCGTGTCTGCTCGTTAGACCAAAAACGTGTTCGAATGAACATTTCCAACGCTCTGTTGGCGCAGTTTAGGCGCAATAAATCCGAGTTTTGGCGTAGAGTGTAGAGTTACAAGACTATGTAGAAAAATGAAAATAAATTTAAAAAAAATGTCTTGTATCTTTGTTAGGTCGGAAATAGGCATGTCGATTTAAAATCGATTAATCGAAAAATCGATATTTTCGAGTGAAATAATCGATTTTTTAGATCGATCTCAAACACTCAATCGATTCAGTGAATCGATTCACAAACCCCTCGGATCGGGCTCGATTCACATTGGGCTCTTCCACACGCTGAAAACATCGTTGAAGAGGGCGAGAAAGTATTTTTCCAACCAACTTTTTCAATGGATTTTTCAGCCAACTTTTTGACTATGTGGTTGTTGTTGTTTTTTTTTTGAAATTCCCTTTTGCTAGGAGGATAAAAGAAAGGGAAATCACAGTAGGCAAAAGAGAATTTAGACAAAAAACAACAAAATTGTAGAGTACAGTTGGTTATTAAACTTCGGTTGCGAGAAAGCCCATCCGATTTACCGAAAAAATGACAGGGGGGGGGGGCTTTTTTGTAGGGAACAACATTTCGTTTTGTTGAACAAAATTTTTTTTCGAAAAAACCAGTTTTTGAGTGATTTTTTTGCCAAAAAGTGATATCTCCGGCCGCCATGTTTTTTTTGTGACTCCGAAATTATTTTCTTAAAAAGTCCCAAGGAAGCTGCGGACCAATTTTCAGCCATTTTGGAATTTTTCCTCCTTAAAATGGTAATTTCCCCGGACTGCAATATCATAATGAATTCCTAACAGGATTGCTACATAAAAATATAAAAAATGTATAAATGCGATTTTTATGAAACTGTTTCTAGTTAGTTGTCCGTGGCTCAACAAAAATTGACTTACGATTCGATTAAACGAGAATCGATCCTTTAATGCTCGATTTAATGGAGAATCAATTTTAGTGCGTTCGATTCAAAACGAATCGAAGATCGATTTTTTTTGGAATTAATCGACATGCCTAGTCGGAAACTTTTCAGACCACCCTCGTACTTCGTGATTTTGTCTATTTACTTCGTCGTTCGTAGACTTTGAAGGTCGACCAGAGCAAGTCAAATAAGCTACCAATTCACAGAGGTCTGTGAATGCTTTATACTATGCAGATGCCAGTGTTTTTGACATGTACTATTAATCGTAGGTCCTCTGCACCATTTTCAGAGATTCCGTACACGAAGTTTCACTAAAATACAAAATTTAAAGCTAAACTCTTTGCTCAACATTCATCCATCCATCTACCCAATGACGCTGCAGCCCAAACCGAACCTTAGTCTCCTCCAAGGCATATTTCCAATTTTTAATGGTCCCTTGTCTCCAGTTCAATGTTGAGCATTGCCTCTGCTTCAGCCATCACAGAGTATATCCATCTCCTCCTGGTTCTGCCTACTGGTCTAGTTCCCGAAATTTCTGCTACTGTGAGCCGTTTGGAAATACGATTGTGCTTCACCTTGATTACGCGCCCGGCAAGTCTTAGTCCGTTGATTTTTATAAAGGTTGAGGTTGGGTCGCACAGTGGGACAGAATCCCAAAAAGCTGGCCAAAACCTCAAAACGTGCAATAATCGCTTTGAAATTTCTTACTTGCGGGTTTTCGAGGTCGCTGATTACGAATTTGACATTATTTTTTCAAAAAACAAAATGGCGGATCCAATATGGCGGACAGTCATATAAAAAATTGATATTTTTAGTTTTAATACAATTTCATCGTATTAAAAAAATTTCAGAAGCATAAAAATAGTATCGTACACAAGGAATAGATACAAATAAATACAAAATAATAATTCAGTTTATAATTTACATTTTTATTTTTAACACATAGGCTCTATCTATTCGCTATCGCTATCACATAAATCGATGTCGGAATCTAAAGTAGACACATCAGTTTCATCTTCAGTGTCACTGTCATCGGGTACAACTAAATCTTTAGCATCAGACGACATTTGTTTTCTTTTAGTTTTTGGAAGTTTTCCTGCGCTTGAAATGTAAGGATCAGAACTAATTAAAAGGCGGCAAAATTCATCTCTCATTGTCAAAGAACGGCTGCTTTTGCGCGAGAAGTCCTGACGAAATTTTTTAATATATGTACTTTCTTGGGCTTCTTCAGACATCTGACCGATTGGAAGCAAAGCCGAAGCAATGATTTCTGGGCCATGAATGAGCAGTTTATGAACTAATGGTGGCATGAAGAACCATGGGTACAATTCAACAAATAGTTTCGCAGTTTCCCAAGCGTAATCTCTAAATTTTTGAATATTAATTTCGCGTCCTGATGAAACAACTTGTAAAATGGATTTTGTTTATTAAAAAAATAATATCAAATTCGTGATCAGCGACCTCGAAAACCCCCGGGTACTGAATTTTATCCGCGAATATGCATTTTTTCATGTGGCCGTCCGCCATATTGGATCCGTCATTTTGTTTTTTGAAAAAATAATGTCAAATTCGTAATCAGCGACCTCGAAAACCCCCTGTTATATAGTTTTCAAGAGATTCTTTCGGAACTTTTTGTCGGTTTCATTACCCCCCCGCTGTGCAACGATTTTTGCGCGATTTCAGAAAAAAAATTGTATCTCCAAATTCGCACACATTCGCACTTTAATTTACTTCTTGTTTTTTTCTTTAGACTATGACAAGGAAAAAAAAATTTTAGAAAACGAGCGAGGACGACTAATAAACTTTAAGTTATTTGAAAAATTAGTTTTTCTCTGCGTTTTGCAAAAAAGTTGATTAATTTAAATTCATATAAATAATTTTGCAATGAATATTTTACGATTATACATATTCGATTTAATTCCACTCACCTTCATGAACAGAATCCATTTTTAAACTTTTCAAAAGCACTAATTGGCACTATTTAACAAATAGTTATTTTCAATGCACAATATGTGTTAGAAACTTTGATAGCTGCGTCTCGTGTAACGGCCACTTTCGAACAGATCCTACAAAGGGAGAAAACGTAGGTACCTGTACCCCGAGGACAGATGTTCTGTGAGCCTCGGGCCCCTACTTAAAATTCCGCAAAGAGAAAGTCCCGAAATAGAATCTTCATTTTAGGGGTTTTGGCCAGCTTTTTGAGATTCTGTCCCACTGTGGGTCGTCAAAAATTTCATACAACTCGTTTCGCTGTTGTGTACCCTTCACCTTCACTGTTTTGTGTAGTAAGAATTTCGTTTTTCTGTGCACTTTGTACAGTGTGTTGCTATGGGCACACTTCTTTGGACTCACGTTTTCCTTATAACCCGTGTGAGGTTGAAAAGCATTGGGGCCAGTGCATCCCCTTGTCTAAGACCTTGTCTTACATCGAACTCTTATGTTTCTGCATTTTCGATCTTTACTTTCGCCAATGCGTTATTAGTCGTTGCGCATTTGACCAGTCGTATCAACTTTAAGGGGACTCCTAATTCCGATAAGATCTTGTACAGCCTCTCTCCTGTTGGAATTCTTCAAATATTTGTATATATCTACATTCCTTCATCATAAAAAAAGAGTTTTTTAAACAAAACAAAAAAATTCATTCTTTCTTTTAATTTAATTCATCGAAATCTTTTTATTTATTTTCAGATGTCGACTTCAAAAATATTTATAAGCGTAATCGCCATTTTAGCAGTAACAACAATATCAACCGTCAATGGGCGAATGGCCTTTGAGAAACTAACAGACTATGACTTCACAGGCGTTACATATTACAGTGTAAAAAATCTCTCCCTGTACGAATGTCAAGGATGGTGTCGAGAAGAGCCAGACTGTCAAGCAGCAGCCTTTAGTTTTGTAGTTAATCCACTATCACCAGCACAAGAAACACACTGTCAGCTGCAAAACGATTCGAATGCACATAATCCAACAGCTATAGCACAACGTTCAGCCAGCATGTATTACATGGTAAAGCTGCAATTACGTAGTGAAAACGTTTGCCTACGCCCATGGGCATTCGAAAGAGTACCAAACAAAATTATACGTGGATTAGATAATGCATTGATCTACACTAGCACAAAAGAAGCTTGCCTTTCAGCATGCTTAAATGAAAAACGTTTTGTCTGTCGTTCAGCTGAATATGATTATAATAATATGAAATGTGTACTTAGTGATTCGGATCGCCGATCAACAGGACAATTTGTACAGTTAGTAGATGCACAAGGGACAGATTACTTTGAGAATTTATGTTTGAAACCACAGCAAGCTTGTAAAAATACACGAGGATTCCAGAGCCCAAGAATTGGAGTGTCTGATGAGAAAGTTGCACAATATGTTGGTTTGCACTATTATACTGATAAGGAGCTGCAAGTTACTTCAGATTCAGCATGTAAATTGGCATGTGAAATAGAAACGGAATTCCTTTGCCGATCGTATTTATATTTAGGACAGCCTCAGGGATCGCAATACAATTGCCGATTGTATCACTTGGATCACAAGACTCTTCCAGATGGACCGTCAACTTACTTAAATGGTGAAAGGCCGCTTATTGATCACGGTGAACCTCTAGGGCAATATTTTGAGAATCAATGCGAGAAGGCAGCTACACCACCACCTGGTACTGATCATACATTACCTGTTACATTTGATGCAACTGAGGATCCTACACTCAATAATATGACAAGGACTGATGTGAACTGTGACAAAACTGGAACTTGTTATGATGGTAAGTAGCTTACACGAAACTATATTTATGTTGTGATGAAATTAATCTCAAATTCTGTCTAGTATCAGTACACTGTAAGGACACTAGAATTGCAGTTCAAGTTAGAACAAATAAACCCTTCAATGGACGTATTTATGCTCTTGGACGTTCTGAAACTTGTAACATCGATGTCATCAACTCAGATGCATTCCGTTTAGATTTGACTATGGCTGGACAGGATTGCAATACTCAGAGTGTGGTTAGTTTCTAAATATTATATTTATAATAAAATCTTAGTTAAACATTTTTATTTACACTAACGCGCGTTAAATTTACAACTCTCAAGACTGGAGTTTATACAAATACTGTTGTTTTACAACATCACAGTGTTGTTATGACTAAAGCTGATAAAATTTACAAAGTTAAATGCACATATGATATGAGTTCTAAAAACATAACATTCGGAATGATGCCAATCCGTGATCCAGAAATGATTCATATTAATTCATCACCAGAAGCACCACCACCAAGGATTCGTATCTTAGATACAAGGCAGCGTGAAGTTGAAACAGTTAGAATTGGTGATCGGCTAATGTTTAGAATTGAAATCCCAGAAGATAGTATGTTTTTTGATCATATTTAACAAATATAATTATTTATTTAAGAACGTTCTGTTGTAGCTCCATACGGTATTTTTGCCAGGTCCTGCGTAGCTATGGCCAAAGATGCGCGAACTAGCTTCAAAATAATCGATGATGAGGGTTGTCCAACGGATCCGACGATATTTCCAGGATTTACGCCGGATGGAAACGCTTTACAATCAGTTTACGAGGCGTTTCGATTCACTGAAAGCTATGGTGTAATATTCCAGTGCAATGTTAAATATTGTTTAGGACCATGTGAGCCAGCGGTTTGTGAATGGAATTTGGAATCTGTAGAGTCATGGGGAAGGAAGAAACGTTCCGCTGAAAGGTTAGTTGAAAGGTGTTTTGTATTTATTAATATTTTTTATTTATGTTTTTTTGTTTTTTTTTATAGTAATGAAACCAAAGAAGCAGATGATGATATGAATATCTCCCAAGAAATTCTTGTTCTTGACTTTGGTGATGAAAAACGGGAATTCTTTAAGTCTGATCATAGTGCAGAATATACTAAAGGTATATTAAACAATTTAAATCTTTCTATATTTCTTTTAGATTTTCCATCAGCTTTTGCTAGAGGCCCCTAGTATGAAATACGATTCGCCAATCGATCGAGAATCGAAAGCGTGAAAAAGATTGGTAGTCCGTAATGCAGTCGAGTCGAACAAAAAGTACAACCATTGTAACTGAGAATTTTCTGTCATATTGATGAATTTTTCGAAGGAAATTCAATGGCAATGTTGTTTTAAGAAAGTTGTTGGTGTTTAAATAAAATAAACACAACACACTCATTCGACCATCTAAATGCAATCGTGAACTGTCATCGACTGCAATCGACTCGGTTCACTACAATCGAGAATGGTACTATCACTTTTTCGATCTAACATTCGTTCGACTGTGTGACGAGAATCGGACGAGGGGCCAGAGTCTGGAAATCTCTTTTTGAAACACTGAAAAGAATCAGCTTTATTCTCGTTGTCGAGTGACTTGACATATGTCACTTCGACCTTAAATTGGTATTCTCATTGTTAATCTAAGAGACTCCTGGCGACTAGATCTACAAACGTCGTATGCTAATAGTCGCAAGATGCTGTGTGAAGTGATATTTCCCTCGATACGTTTGTAGGTATCGACAGTTTCATTCCACCGCGTCCCTCGTAGTCACGTCACTCGCCAACGAGAATAACCACCAAAAATATCTAAATAAAGTTTTTCTCTCTTCCGTGCTATTTTCTACAAAAGTTTAAACCAACCTGTTATCCATAAATTTTTAATCCATTTTTTTCAGACAAAACAGTGACAATAATAGAGCCATGTCCAACAAAAACCTCAGTACTAGCACTAGCAGTTACCTGTGCTCTAATGATTCTGGTATACATCTCAACACTTTTCTGTTACTACATGAAAAAATGGATGAAGCCTCAGAAGATGGCAGCATAGATTAATAAATAAAAAAAAGGACAAAAACAAAACAATCTAAGCACATAACGGTTTCAATGAATGACATTCAAGAAAATCCATTAGTCTTTAGTATTTATAGATTAGACTTACTAGAAAAAAGTTACAAAGGAAACAAAAAGTCCGATTAAGTAAAAAAAACACAAAAAAAAACAAGAAAAAAACGCTATAATTTTCCTTTTTAACACAAGAATTTTTTTTTTAATATTTAAATACTTTAATTATTTATTGAAAAAAAAGACGAAATTAGGTATTTTTAATAGCAAACAAACAAACAAACAAAAAAAAATGAAACTTGAAACCAATGTAGGCACTTTCTATTAAGCTTTTGATGACTACAAAATTATATATGTAAATCCTTTCTTTTTATTTATTTAAAATGAAAAGTTATAAAGTCTATATATACGAATGTAATAACAAGAAAAAAAAACATTATCGTATCCTTTATATAAAAAAAAAATAACAAACTTATAAGGAAACAAAATATATAAATGCCATCATTAGCTTATTATAGAGACTGCTACTAAGCAATTATTAATTTATTTATATTTTTTATTGAGGATAATAATTTAATCTAAAGTGATTTTGCGAAGTTTTAGTGCCGCCGAAAACCTATGACATATATTTCTGATTATATAATTTCTCCGTCGTGTTCAATTTGTGTTGATCTTCAGGGATTAAAATACAAAAATGAGATATGTGTACTTATTATTATATATTTAATAATAATTATAACAAAATTTAATTTAAATAAATAATATCATAGGTTTATGTGTAAGGTATAACAAAAAAACTATTCTTTGCAATACTGTAGTTTGTACATATTTTTTAAAATTTAAATTATTATAATGAAAACAAAAATAGAATTAAAAGCAAATTTTAATTAAATCGTTTTTTTATTTACCATCACTAAATTGAGTACTGTGAATGCTGTTGTGACATTGAAAGATGACCTAAGCTCAAACTTGTAGGTATCGCAGCCTTTATATATCGGCGGGTAAAATTTACGCCATGAGAGGCGTAGGTAGGTAGTTATAGACGGTAGCCTCATCCAAGAACCGAGGACGGGAACACAATCGTCATTGAAAGAGCTATGTTTTGTAAACGCCCTCGTGGAAAACCTTTAAATCCAGCCTGTCATAATTAGATGACAGATCATATCTCCTATTTTCAGCTTCGAAGCCTCTCCCAAGCTCGGTTGTTTCTTTGGCCACTTTAGCATTAGTTTTGGCTCCTATACTATCCAACTCATCTGCTTTATCTTTGCACTCGATGTTTCTGTAGCCTGTTACCCTCTCAAGAGTAATCATATGACGTATGGTACCGTCTAAAGACTGATACTTCCTTCTACCTGTCTTGATTTCAATCAGTTAGACGATATATAGGCCGAGCCTAGTGCGCTTCACTTTTTTTACGATGGAGTGGTGAGAACGTTTCATGAGTCGAGCAGCCAGGCTATACGTCCTCGACCGCCTGTGAGACCCATGCATAAATACAGGAAACACCGCCAGGGTCCGCACCCAGACAAACGGCAGTCTCAGATTCCTACTGACTAAACTCGCCAACCCTTTTCCATGACCTTTGAGTTCAGACCTGCAAAAGCCTTAAAACAGTGGTTTCCAAACTTTATGATACTGCCCCCTGGCACAAAAAAACCTACTATGAGTTCGTCAATGGCCTTCGGCTTGCTGGAATAAACTTTACTTTTTAAATAACCCCACAGAAAAAATTTTGGTGGCGTTAAATCCGAACGAGGAGGCCACTTCAAATCACTATTTTTCGACACAACGTGTCTCGGGAACTGCAAGAACTTCATCATAGCGGCTGCGGTATGGCAAGGTCCGCGCCCTCTTGTTGAAAATAGAAGTTCATCAGACCTTTTTCACGCATTTTCGGACACCCAAAGTGCGCCAACATCCAACGATAGCGTGCGCCGTCGAGAGTTTCTCGAACTTTGAAGAAGACAAGAAACATTCGACAGTTTTTTTCATTGACTCCGCTAGAGAGTGTAAAATGAGCTTCGTCCGTCATCAAAATTTTGTACCAAAAATCATCTTGCGAGCTCCATATTGCAAGCGACGCGGCTTGTCCGTTGGCAATGGGCCTTATCATGGTTGGCGCGGCGAAAAAATGACAGCGCCGTTTGTCGTTGTCATTTTTCGTATCATAGTTGGCGAATGCAGCGACATGACAATTTTCGATAAAAACCTTATGGCTGTCGCTTGAAAATGTTTGAACATATCTTATAATTAAAAAAAAATTAAAATCAGTCGTGAAAAACGTAACTTTGTCTCTTAAAAACGGCAACTGTGATACACCTGAAGGCGTTTTTCCCGACAAATGTCAGTTTTTTCGAGAACTATGATTCCGTTTTACAGTCGCCGCGCCATTTCTCACTTCAAGCGCCCACCATGATCAGGCCCAATATTCTTTGAGTAAGTTGCATTTTGTATGGGAAAAGATGAAGATCTTGCTTCATAATCCTCCTTAGAGTCGCTCCACTCACGTTTAACTCCTGAGATCTGCGGCGATACGACACATTTGGATTATTGGCAACACTATCTCTTACCGCTTCAACAAATTGATTGGAGCATCGCGGACGCGGTCGAATGGGACGCTGGCGAGTGGCTACAGATCCGTACTCAAAGAAATTCTTCACCAAAAAAAGAATTGTGTTGTCTGAAGGCGTCGAATTTCTCCCATATTTTTTACGATTATTATTATTATTATTAATAGCTAAAATGGTACTGAATAACGTTTTAGAATCGTGTAAATTTGTCGTACGAAATTGGCTAAAAAATGTCAGAGTTAATCAATGTTGAAATACCGAAGGTCTAGATGGGGATGAGATGTATAATAAAAAACACACAATCAAATTTAAGTAGAAATTAAAAAACGGGCCAAAAAAGCCAAAAATAAAATCGCCCCGCCCCTTTGAGGTATAAGCGCACCCCTTGCGCCCCCAATAATTAAAAACAAGCAAATACTTATAAATTAATAAAAGATATTTATTTTTTTCACTTTCACGCAACATATTTTTTTATTATAATTTTAGTTATTAAAAATAAAACAATAAAAAGCCAAAATAAAATTATCTCCAATATTTTTGTTTTTGATCTGATTTTGCCACTGTATTCGGAGTCGTAATATAAATGCGATTATGAAAATATAATGAGTTGTTGCTTAGCATCCATTAACAGAAGATAGGAAACAAGTGATGAATCTTGATAAGAAATCCTGTAAAGAAAGCTTTTGGTTATTACTACTATGAATTCAAATTTATTATTGTTTAACCTCTACTATTGCTTTGTTTAAGAGTGATAAATGATATTCTGTTGAGGAAAACATCTGATATAAACCTTACCTATAACATTTTTATGCAGCAGCTTCCTGGTAGTACAGAACACATTAATTTATGTTTTCAATTATTATTATTTTCCATTTTTCGAGAGTATCGGCAACATGATTTAAGACATTTACATGTAAAATAATTTTGTTTTACAGCCCAGAATTTTTCACCATAATCAAATCTACATTTTAAAATAATCAAAAATATAATTAATTATAATTAAATTAAATAAATTAATTAAAACTTACACTAATTCATCACCAGCGGGAATATTTTGATTAGCAAAAAATGCAATTTTTGGAAATCGAAAATCCTGATGCTCATAATAAACTCGTACAGGAACAATATTTGGTAAGCATGAGTGATTGAAGAATCTACTAACATTACCATAATAATTAGCATCTATACAATGATCAGAAGCTCCCAAATCAAAAAAATAACTATCATCAGTCCGTCGGTCAGCTTCTTGATCGGTTAATATTTCACCAACATATTCTGAGATAAAGGTGCCAATTGGGATTTGTATTAATGCCCGGACACCCCAACCTTTTGTTGGGTCTGTACATTCGAAAATTTGTAGTGGAATTTTTAAACCATTTTGAACAACGCGATTTTTGCAAAAAAGCTTAAAGAAAATTAAAGAAAAATATTATTTAGAAATTTAATTGTTCAAATTTAAGTTAAAGATGAGTTTTAATTAATATTATTACTAGAGATTTTCAAGTACTGGTCTATCATATTTTAAGTAATAAAAATTAACATAAATCCTTTTTTGGAAGATATTATTTGTATTGTCCTACTGTTAGCCAGACAAAGGAGTGGACTGGAGACCTGGTATTGTCGCTAGAACAATTTGACCCACTTACAACAAACTCGACTTCCAAACAGACCCCGAAGAGATATTGCCAGGATTATGGAAATCACCACAGGACATTGGCCCATAGAGGACTACTCTGCCAAGCTGGGTATCAAGCACAACGTCTGTTACGGTAGTTGCGGGGAGACGAACGAAAGGGAAACATTTTTTTACTAGGCAGTTATGTTCTGGAAGACAAGAGACCTCCAAACTAAACGTCGGGGCACTGATAAGCTTCCTAAACTCCACGAGATGGCTTTAGACACTCGCCACAGCCAGTTAAACAACCATCTATCTTTAGGTACTTACGAAAACTGAATAAAGAAGTCTTTTATTGCTCTTTCTCCTCACATTATTTCGACTAAAGTGTTGTCGCCCCAATGAATTGTTGGGGTCCAGTAGAAAAAATTGTCAGGGCACTTGTTGGCTTGATTACCGGACACTCTGTGAGTGGCCACGTTAGCGAGAAGCAAGGGGCCTCGGTAGTCTCGGTAAGTAAGGCGCCTGGCTACCATCCCAGAGGTCCCAGGTTCGAATCCCGGCAACAACATGGTCCTTCGCCTTTTCCACCAACTCTTCTTCCCTCTTTAGATTCCTCATTCCTCCTGTCATAGCCTTCCGCTAGCACTGCCCCGCTCCACCAGCGCATGTCAACTCGGCATAACACTCCAGTGAGTTTTTTCTCGTTGCACCGATAGAAATGGTTGGGAGTAGGTGGTTGTGGCAGTTCCTTCCTTCACTTCTGTCTTTCCCTCCACTATCTATCGACTAGAGCTTGCTGTTCGACATTGCACTCTATACTACGAAAAAAATAGATTGTCGACAGTACAAAGGGCTTCCCCTGAACTCTAGTCTTCCACATTAAAAAAAAGGTCTCGTTGTTTAACGTTAGTAGGAAAAATCCTAGTGAGGCAGACTGCTGAACCTTTTCAAGCGGTCTATAGAAGATGCCCTTTTAGATTCTAACTTACCTTATTACATCCACAAACATCATTGCACTCAAATATCATAGCTGGATCTTCGTAATTGAATTCACCAATTAGTCTACCCTCAGGTGTATACCAGTTCTGAACTGATATCGTACAGCATTGGCAGTCATCACTAATGCATCTAAAATATATTTTACATTACTTCTCCTCGCCCAATAAACTACAAAATTTTTTTTTATACCCATCATTACAAGAACAAATACGCATTTGTGATATTCTCTTATCAATTTGTACAGAATTTTGTAAAATTATAGATTTTGTGATATATTTAAAATCAGGCAAAATAATATCATCAATAAAATCCGCCAAATGTGTGTCACGAGAAATTGCCTTAATAATTTGTATAGGATGTGCTTCCCTTCCATTCGATATGTCCCTGAAAAAAATAAATACATTATTATAGCAATTAAATTTTGTTTTAAAAAGAAATTATTACCCGCATAAAATTCGATTTCTCTTTCCATTAGGAAAGTACGAGCTCATTTGCATATTAAAACCTACAGATTTAGCGCATTGGCTGCTCTTTTCTGGTATACAATCATATGGTATTTCACCAGCCTTATTCTTTACCATTAAATCAGCTCCATGTGCGATTAATATTAAACAAATTGGAGTACTTTGCTGACGACATGATATATGCCTTACAAAATTAAATAAATATTATTTCTAATATTACTCAATATTATCATCAAATAATTACAGTGGTGTATCTCCGTTTATATTTTGAATACTGCAATCCACATGAGCTCCTAAAGTAACTAGAAATGTATCGATACGATCTGATAGAGATGCCCAGTGTAGAACTGTATTATTTTCACTATCACAGATATTTGGATCAGCACCGTGATTAATTAGCATGCTTTAAATAAAAAGTGAATTAATATCGATATCTCAAAGCATATAATCATATATTTACCTAACTAACTCTGTGTGACCATTTTCAGCTGCCCATACCATTGCGGTCCAGCCACCATCATCAGCTGCATTTATAAATGTCTTAAAACTTGTGATGCTTGTACTGTTTTTGTAACTTTCTAAAATAAGATTCATTGCTGGTATACGACCTAGCTTGGCTGCTATATGCAGGCATGTCATTCCATCGGGACCCTGATATAATAAAAATTTAATTAAAAAGTAAATGAAAAATAAATTAAAAGAAAAAAGAAAACCTTCGGTGTAACATCTGCACCGCACTGTATAAAAAGCTGCAAAACATCATATTTTCCAGCTATCACAGAACACATCAAGGCAGTTCTTAATTCTTTATCAGTGGTATTTAGAAATTGTTGTGACGAATTCTTACATAGCAGCAAGTAAACCATTTGTACAGTTCCAAAATGTGCAGCTAAATGAAGGCATGTACCAGAAAATAGTTCTCCCATTGTTGAGCTCATTTCATAGTCAGATGCTTAAGTAATAAACCAACATAAAAACACTAGTAATTTATAATATAGAAGCATGTATCTTACCCAATATTTCTGCCACCCTTTCTAGATCATCATTCTTAACAGAATAAAACATATCTTGTGATGAGAATTCATTTGGATGATGGCTTCTTTCCCGAACGATAATATTTACAACAGATTCAGGAATAAGATTTTCTAATGCTAGACGTGCTGTGAGAGGCCTATCTTTAATACTAGAAACTTTCCCCCCATCAGATACGCACATTTTTGCTGGTTTCCTAACAAATTAACAACCAAATATAGTTATTCACAATTTTATGGAATTGATGTTATTTCAACACTTACACCAAGCTATGTTGATTTGGAACAAATACTGGTATAGATTTTGTTCTCATTATAACAGCAGATGTTGCATTCGGTGTGTCTTCTCCGCAATGTGGACATCTCAATTCAAATGTAGAATCGGAGTATTCAGACTCGAGAGATGGGCTGTATGAATTCTTAAGAGCGATATTTCTTGCACAAGATAAATGGAAGAAATGTTTTTGCTCACATATTGAGAATATACCCTGAAATATTAATATTAAATTGAATTAAGCTGAAGAAATGAAAGATGAGTGATGTTATATGACTTAACAATAAGTAATCGTTTTGATAAGCGTGCCCATGAAGGCTAAACCCCACACCATCTCCGCAGATGTTCCCAGGGCTTAATTCTATCATCAACCTACTCGCATAATCTACAGCCCTTATTTTAGCCGCAAAATTCAATCTAGAAATCCGTTTATAACAAGAACAACTCGACTGAGGAACAGCCTTCCACAGTGAGTATTCCTGAGCTCATACAACTTCCGAGAGTTCGGACGCGAAGTTCACCGCTTCCTCCTCATGTATCCCAGACTCCCAGTCTTATCCCCTTAAGCTTTCATATCCTTCGGGCTAAGGCTTGCTACTAGACTCCGCAGTAGGGGTGTACAATTAGAAAATACATCGATGTTTTATTTCGATGCAATACATCGAGATTGTGCATCGATGTTTTCCGATGCATCGTTTAGAAACATCGATGTTTTCTCAAAATTTAGTAGTTTTTCTAACAATTACTAAACTGTAAATAGTAAGCCCCCTGACGATTTGAGCTACTTTAGAAAATAAACGTTCAGATGGTACTGAAGTTCCCACCATGGTCAAGTATTTGTAATGATAATGACGTTTAGAAAGCTGAATTTTAAGATCATTCAAAATTTCCAATGGGTTCTCATTGAGTCTTCCTATTGGACTACGTAAGTAAATAGACAGTTTGTCAGAAATAGTATCGTCAGACTTCGACGGTTCCAGCTCTTGTGTACTAATTTGGGAAGATCTTTACACAAAGAAAAGTTCTCTTCTGGTTTGTCAGAATGATCTGAAGATCAGATGAGAACCTTGTTGTCCCTGGGATTGGATATAATCTCTCTGGATTATTCATTAGTATACTCTTAAGTTATTTCTCATAGAAACGTCCTCTAAATCTAGTCTAACATTTTGTGTTCAACATTATCATTAATAAATTTTAAATATATACTAACCTCTGTACAGAATATACCACATATTGCACAACAATTATGAGCCTTTAATCGACTCTTGTGATGTTCACAAAGTATCATATAACCAACTTTAGTGCTTGGCCGCAATAAATTAACAAGTTCCCCATTAATTTTATTACAACAACCAATTCTCTGCTCATCAATATCATCTATAGCGCAACAGAATGTATCTGAATTATTTTGCGTATAATATTTCGATTGTTTATTACATAAACAATTAATAGTACCAATATTTAAATTATCTTTCTTATCAATTATAGTAATACCATCAATTGCAGTTTTCGTTTCACAAATTTGTGGTGATGGTGTTGGCGTACATTCATTTTGTTGTAAATTAATAACAGTTGTTTCCTTATTTCTAAGACGTAAAGTCACTCTAGATCTGTCTACATTAATTTTTGTTGATGGTAAAAATTCATCATTATCACTGGATGAGTTAATTGAATCTGAAACATCGCTAGCAACACGACGCAGTCCTAATTTTTCGAAATGTTTCTCTTTTTGCTTTAATAGTCTCCGATATTGTTTCTTATTGAGTTTTTTAGTTTCTGGAGATCTTTGTAAATTAATATTAGCTAATTTAACTTCACTAAGAAAAGCATTTAAGTCTATACCAATTTTTTGTATGCCATTCGGGTATATATTATCAACATTTAAGTTACTCGTTAATTGTCGATTCAGTCTATTTTCAATTGCATTCAATGTTACCTGTGAATTATCAACTGAGCTATCAGTACTACTCTTCTTGCATTTATTATGATCATCATTCTCTACTTTAATATCATTATTATAAGCAGTCATTCTTGCTACATTCTTTGATTCAAATTCATATCGTAGCTCTTCATTTTCTAATATTTTTACTGTTGGTTTTATACGCCGTAGAGGTCGTTGAGATGTTAAAACTGTTTTAATATCCTGTACTGATGCTGCCTTACTATCATAGCTGCTAGGCACAAATAAGTGACTTAAATCCTTAAAGGAGTTCATAATTGATTTTTGCATTTCCGTATCGATTGGTGTTTTTTTCTTTCTACCACGCTTCTTCGCTTTAACAATCATAGTAGTATCGGTTTGTTTATTATCAATAATTTTATCTATGATTTGTTGTTGTTTATCAATTTCGAGCTTAACATCAGTTTCTAACTGAGTATTTATTAGTTTTTTCGGACTATTATTATCTTCTGAATGGACTTTCGACTCTAAACGTACACTTCTTCTGGTTTTCTTAATTTTAACATTTTCTTTTAATTTCTTCTCATCTGTATCGCTAGTTTTTGCTGTTGAATTCTGAATTAGGTTACTTTCTTCAATACTATCATCTTCATTTTTCATATCAGAATTGCGTTCACTTCGTCGTGGTTTCTTAATTGATTCCCTTTCTAAAATAACTTTCTCTGGGCTGCTTCCTTCGTCGGTTTGTTGGGTGTTTGGTCCGTTCCTTTTTAAACGTCCTCGCTTTGTTATAGGTGATCTCTGGCTTGATTCATATGATGGTGTACCATTATTATAGTCTGTACGACTTCGTGTTACACGTCTCCCAGTGTTTTTAGTGGTTTCCTATAAGATAGAAGAATTTGTATAAGATTGTTTAAATTATAACTTGAATTACCTTTACTTCGCTTGTATTTTTCTTATCTTTCTGCTCTAATAAGACATCATTTTTATCAATATCAAACGTGGTAGCCTCTTGGCTCTGCCGGTCTGATCCTTTACCATTTCGATCATTCTTCTTCGAATATCTTCTAGCATATTGGTTATTATGTAGACTACGCCACTTAAGTGTTTTGTCTTCACTTAAATCAACCGAATTTTGTATTGAGCCGTTTGTAATTGATGTATTAGAATTAAATGCTGATGACATACTATCTAGTATATTTTCCAAAAAGTTAGCCATTGTAAACAATTTTATTTTCTTATCCGCACTATTTTAACGTGTTCACAAGAATTATTATAATGGTTTTTCTATTAAATCGCACATCTCACACCTTTATTTTTATTATCTTTCCTCCTCGTCCAACTTGTTTCCTTCACCAGTGGTAATCAAATGCAAACAAAAATATCAGAAAAAAAATTTATTTAATGGTAACGATAGCCTCATCAAAAGATGTCATTTGTCCATTACCATTAAAAGTTATTAAATTATTAATTAAAAATAATATAAAATTACACTCATAGTATTTGTTTTTGCCTAAAAACGTTTTATTTCACTTTTTAAAAACCCTTGGAGCAGGATTTATAATTAAAAAAAAATTTAATCGCTACTTTAGGGACCAAATCACATTTATGTCATTGGAAAATGACATTTCTAAGGCTGATTTCATACGTGGCCATTTTCAATAGTCATTCTAGAATTTATAATGGTTATATCTAAAACTTACTTTAGATATATTTCAATATACAGGGTGTTTTTATCTAGTGTCTAATCTTTTCAGGCGTGATTCCTAGATATATTTGGAGAAAACTATTGCTTTAGAGAGGTGGGGCTATCGGTACTACTATCTACGAGAAGATACAACAAGACGACAAGTTTATTGGCCTACAATTTCTTGGCGCTTCATGCGCGGGTCTGTCGACCTTCTGGATCAAGAATACTTTGATCCTCCTTCAGGAGTGGGGTACGTAAGTATAGTGTAGGTAGGCAGTACTTGTAAATTGAGACAAGCCTATCCGGTCCATGCCATACACTGAGTTTCCATTAGAGTCGAGTTGAGTTGTCGTTGAGTTTAAATTGTTGTATGTACTTAAATATTTAACGAAAACTCCTAACGCTGTCTGTTTCCACTCGAGTTCGACTCTAGTTCAACTCAAGTTGAACTCTTATGGAAACTCGTTGATAATTAATTTTGTTACCTGCTCCTGTTTAAACTTTACTTTCTTCTTGCTTTGAAGTATCTACTTGCGCTAGTACAATGGATTCTGCAAGCGTTTATTTTATATTCGACTAATATTCCGCAAGTCACACTGAAATTATTAAATATATTTGCCTATAGAAATAATTAAAATCCTTTACAATATTATTTTAATTTCAATAATTCATAAAAATTTCAAATTATTAAAAATGCACCAATTGCTATAAACTAGCCACATCTGGCCAAGCCATTACTACAAGAGACAGCCGTGTGCATCGTACTTCATCCTTCACAATGGAAAACGCCTTTTGGGCGCAAGAAGAACGACGACGAAGAAGTAGGTAGTGCGAGCGTGTGAAGTGAGTCAGTGTCAGATAAATTATTTGGGATTATCAACATTTTTCTAGTTCGGGACCTACAGCATAAATATATATAAATAATTCACGTCCGTTGCCCTGTGATTAAAATAAAACAACAAACAAAAATTTGTGTCACAGAATTACGCAAAGAAAAGTGTTTTTTTATGTGTGTGCTAACAACAGCAGCGCGATAACAGAAGAGCCCCAACTTTGGTACTACTCCGTTCTTGAATTTATTTTGGTATAAAGGAAACCTTATATAGAGTGAAAAAACTTTCTAAATTCCAAACGTGTTTTATTTTGAGAAAAGTGTACCTGTGAAGATATATATATATAATATATATAGAGTTTTTTAATATAAAGAGTGTTGTTTTGCGATGCGGGACCTCGGTACAAAAATGGCCGAGCTTAAATTTGAAGCCCCTTTAGCACAATTTGAAGAAGCCGACGAATGGGGTGGCAGTGAATTTATTACACAAAATGGACCAAATACAACTGCATTAAAGGCAGCATTCAGTGATACATTAAACTTAAACTTAAAAGAAAGTGAAAATAATATATTATTACTTGAGGAGGCTGTACGAGATGCGAATGTTAGCAAAAATGGCAGCCCCAACTGTAACAGTTTCCAAAATTTAAATAATGGCTTACCGCAGCCAATAAATACAATTGGTAAGGATACAAATGCGGATAATTTCACTGAGACATTCAGTGGCAGCTTGGAGGATTTGGTAAATACATTTGATGAAAAGATTACTAAATGCTTTGGTAATTATGAAGAGAATGTCGAGGAGCTTGCCCCAGTTCAAGTGCGCAGTCAGGAGGAAATCATGAATGAATGTCAGTAAGTATAATCTTCTCGTATATTAATATCGCATGCATAATGTATTTAATTACAAGTTTTTATTTAAAAAAATCATAAAATTTACTCTTTAAAACTTTTATTTGCTTTCTTTTCTTTTTTTAGTTGGGAATTGTTACATCAAGTTCTGCGCAAGTCATTTAATTTCAATCGATATTGCGTTGCCCTCGTTTTCCAAGGGGAGCTTCATTCCACTATAGGTTATAAAACTCCAATTATGTTTCTGTTATATATTGACATTTAGAATTTATTATAAGTCGAAGACCTTTAAGAAGTAGACCGTCAGGTTTCCTAAACAAACTTGTATCTTTGACGTAAGAAAGATGAAAAATTAATTGGAAAAACTTGTTCAATAAAAACTATCACAAATGTTTTCGATAAATATTCTTCACTTATAGCCATATCATGTTACAAATTGGTTATATTCATCATCATAAAGTAAGAATATTTCTGTTTATTTGGGCATCATTTCCGTTCGCTCTGTTACTATCTGCACGAATCTTTTGCCCCAGTCAAAACAAAACTCATATCTTTTTCTATCTCACCCTTGTTCTCCATTCAAATAAGCCGACTTATCTCCCAGAGAGAATTTTTGTTCAGAAGATATAAGAAAAACAAAACTGGTTAGGAAGTTAGTAACTTTCACCATACAGTGCAGTTCTGTTCGTCTAAACTTAGCCCTAATTTGCCTGCAAAGAAACAAACTTTGGAGGAACATTAAACAACTTGGAATTCATTGTGATGAAGATAAAGCCCAGATCAGCCTTAGTGCTAAGCAAAAATTATAGACCTACCTAAATGCAAACCCCCAAAAAGGTCCGCTGATTATCATCCTCTAAGCATATTATCTTCTTAGGCCAAGTACTGGAAAAGCTAATGTCATGGCAATTCGAAGGACACTGTTAAACGTGGTCCATATTGTTGCATGCACAGCCTGGTTTTCGCAAAAGATGTAGTTGTGAAACTGCCCTGCTTACGAGCTGCGGATGGCTCTTAATTCTGATGCAATTGCTTCTCTTGTGTTTTTTGACTTCAGTAAGGCTTTTGACATTGTTAGTAATAATCTTCTAAAAACTAAGCTAATAGACCACATAAGATTTTCATCTTTAGCTTCCTCCTGAATTCGGGATTACTTACATAATCGATTTCAAAAGTATGGCTACAAAATTCAATATCATTTACCAATCTTCTGCGGTGTTCCGCAAGGCTCCATACTAGGACCGTTGCTTTTCAGCAATTGATGTCATCGGCATATCTTGCCAGCTGTTTTGATTTGTTAATCAATGTTGTATTAGCGTCAATATATACTTTGCAAATTACACCTAGGCAAAGATTGAACAGCATGGGTGCCAGAGTCATCGCCCTGCTTTAAGCCTTGCTTGACTGGGAAGGGCTCTGCCAGTTCTTGTATTCTGACTGTACACCTTGTATTTTTCATTATTAGTTTCTTTAACTTCACTATTAAGGGGATATTTAGATTTAGCATTGTCGCATACATTTTATCTCTGTCCTTTCTTGAAATCGACGAAAAGTTGATACACATCGATGTTGTTCAATCTCGAAGGACCTGCCTTACTGAGAATAGTTGGTCCATTCTGTATCTGCATTATGTTTGGATCTATCCAATACAGTCTGTTCTTGCAGACGATCAAACTTTTTTTGTTTGTTGCTTGAGTGGTCAGCAGACATCTGAGTCTAGGTTTTTCTAGGAAGTCGTCCGATTCACAAAAGATCATACTTGTAGCATACTGGAAGCTGCCCTTCTGTCTATGAATATATGGTCTGTTTGATTACATTAACTTTTTTGTGAAATATGTTGAACTGACGAACTGTTAAGACAATTTATTGATATTAATCTATCTCCTACAAATAATCTATAATAAACAAAAGTCCTTGACATGAAAAAAGTCATTATGCACAAAATAAAAACTATTTCTCCGAAAAACCTCCTCGTATTCAACTATTTATAATAATAAAACCTAAAATAAAATATAGTAACAGCTCGGAAACCATATAGGGAAACATATATATAACCAAATGAGCACGCCCCCATCATACCCCATCATAGTCGTGACAAACTCTTTAAAAAAATAGAAGCAAACACAAACAAAAAAAACCTAAATGAAACAAAAACACCGACCGACACAAATGTCTAACAACAAGAGTCTCTCGACGGAATCATAATTAAATCAATTAATCTAATAAAAAAATGAAATGTTGTTGAAGGCGGCGAGGAACAATTTAGATGATAAACTACAGCATGAATGTTTCTGGATAAAAAAGGCAATGAGTAATGTTTATCTTGTACGAGTACATATATAAAAAATACAATAATATTAAAATAAAACATTCCAGACAGTTAATGGATGAAAGTTTTTTAGGGGAAAACTTTATGCAAGAGATTTTTTCTAACCTCCAGCAGCCTGGGATTATAAAAATATCGACTTAAAAGAGAAACACTTTACGTTGGTCACCAGGTGTCGACAGTATGGAAGGCAATTTGTGGGATGGCATCTCTCACTGTCGTCAGTAAATTTTATATGAGATTTTTTTTTGTCGCTTGTCGTCAATTTTAATCAAAATTTAAATGCTCACTTTATGAGTTTAAAAATAGATAAATTGTTCATCATCTAGAGAGACTTGGGATGAAATTGATTCGTGGAAGCTATTTCATATTAGTTGAAGTAAAATTTCGAATTAAGATAATCTTATTATTGTATAAGTAGGACTTTGGGTGCAGATAAGAAACGTAATTTTACTGTCATTTGTTTTCTTTCTACCCAAAGGTCCAGTGTACACATCTATAAACTTGTTCATTGCCACTGACTATCAGTAAAATAGGTCATAGGTGGTGTTATGATGTAATATGTAGTAGTAAATTTAGCTCGCAAGGTGGTGCATAGAGCCAAAATATCCTGAACAGGATGGCAATGAACATTGCCTTGTGATTTTGTGGACCAATCTTTCAAAGACAGTATTTTCAGATTCTTTTCTTACAATGCCCCAGATTTACATTGTAAGAATCCAGAAATAATCTTTCAAATGTTGTTCAACAAACTTGTAAGCTTGGGGTAGTGCGCACCAAAAGGAAGGCTATTGGCTCATGGCGATGAGCCTGCTAGTCTCGTGTTGTGGGAGTAGTCATTCTCCTTTAAGCGAAAGATGCTCGATTATGGTGAATTCGCTATGTAGCCGCTTCATAATTGCAAATAGAACCTATTGCGTTCTAGTCGCATTTTCAAGAACTAAGATACCTCAAGGTAGTTCTACATTAACATTAAGAAGTACATTAACTAAGCAAACAGACACTCATCCCAAAACTTTCGAAGGGAAAATTGCAAGCAGAACATTTGAGCGCATTAGTGCTAACTAAGAGTTTGAAGGAAAAATATTAAATCTGAAGAATCTGCTAGCCAGGATTATCAATGATAGACCAACAGGAAAAAAAGCATAGGATGACAAAGAAATAGACCGACGAATGACGTTCTAAAAGATATACGACAACTACGTATAACGGACTGGCGAGAACTAACAAAACGTAGACAGGATTTGAAAAAGAGATTTCAAAACACCCTTGGGTGTGAGACGTATTGAGATATATAGTTTCATTTCCATAAATAACTCTACATGCCATCGAACAATTTATTTTTTAATAATCTTATAATCTATCTCAATTTTTTGTTTTAGAATGTGGTGGACGATAACTGGTAATTTTGGAAACATTCTACCAATTGATTGGTCAAAATCATATGCCAGACAAATGCACATGCCTACTTTAAATTTAGGCGAAAAGAGGACATTTAATGGCGATAGTATTCAAACCCCAGATGATTTAAATGATTTAAGCAGTGAAGATGAAGCAGTCGCAAATGATCTTGACATGCATGCATTAATATTAAATGGATTACATGCTGAACAAGATGAGCCTATCAAAACTGCAGAAGAAGTTATTAAAGAAATCGATGATATTATAGATGAAGCAACACCATCTGATGCGGACGCTATTGAATCAGAAATGATAGAAAAGGCCAAGGAAGTTCTTGGTTCTCCGCTTTATGAGGAAAGTTAGTAAATTTTTTTTTATAAATATGTACTTTGATTTGTAATATAGTAATTACTTGCCTCTTACATGAAACTTATCATTTATGTGATTATTTTTTATCTAGAACTTCAATCACTTACAATAACACAATTAAATGAATTGTATATGGAAATGGAAATATTGATTCGAGAATTTAGCGAAACATTAATAAGCGAATTGGCCCTCCGAGATGAATTGGAATATGAAAAGGAATTGAAAAATACTTTCATTTCACTTTTATTGGCTGTGCAAAACAAGCGAAGGCAATATCATGTTGAAAAGAAGAAAGGAAAAGCTTTAGGAAAGCCCAATGGTATATTAAATAATAAAACTATATTTTCTAAATAATTTCTCTATATCTTAAAATTGTTTCATTTCAGGATTGGATCCTAAATATCTCACAACAGTTATTCCATATCATTTAGATGACGGGTCACCAGATAATCAAGCTCTTCAGGTCTTAATAAAAAGTATGTACTAGTTTTATTTTTGGATAAATACAGTGCCTCCACCCACAGTAAAACTTCGTTGTGCATATTTCATGTCGTTTGGTCCTAAAGCATTTGGTTAAGAATATATCATCAAGCTGAAACATTCTTTCTTAAAACATAAATGATTTCCGACTTTTATTATAATACATTGCACATCCGCAAATGAATTTTTTTCATATTTTCAATGCTTTCAAATACATGGTTCTACTTCTAGTAAACTATGCCAAAACCTTTCATATTTTCGATTAGAACAATGCGATAAGTTACATTATTTAGTGAGAGGTTCTTTAACCAGCTGATAAAGGAAAAAAATTAATCACGCCTAGCATTTATTAGCCGTGAATGTCAGCGAGATTTTGTTGCTTTACATTTTTCGTTATTATAGTGTTTTTTTGATTTAACCAATTCTATAAAAAATATAAAATGGTTTTAATAATAAATTTGTTTATTACATTTCAGTCTTAAAAGCAATTAACGAGGATAGTCCTACTGTACCAACTCTACTAACAGATTACATTCTAAAAATTTTATGTCCAACATAGATAAATTAAACAAACAAACAAAAAAATATTAAAATAAAAAAAAAAGTTATGTTGTTCAGATAAATAAGCTACATAGCGAAAGCACGTGCTTACAAGTTCATGTATTAAGGCTCAGCTGTTTTATTATATAAATTTATTAACTGCAAAAATTTTATAAAAAAAAGAAACAAGAAAAAAACCAAAAAAAAAATGAGATACATAAAATTTCAACAAAAAAAAATATAAAAAATTATGCAAATCATAATAATATAATAATAATAATAATAATGTAACACCTTGTCACAAAAAGCTTAGTAACTTAGTGTAAGGTGAAATTCTCTACAACTTTCATTATCGGAAAAAAACAAATAGTAGATCGCAATAATAATGTGGAGTAATATTTTCAATACTCCTATACTTGCTTCAAGTTTATTAAAAACAAAAACTGTCTTTTCATGCAACATAAGAAAAACCTGCAACAATAAAAAAATGTAAATGAAAGTTGAGGATTGAATGAAAAATAATTATTTATTCAAATTATATATTAATTCTATTGTCCGCGGTTTGTGTAAGTAGACGGGAGGCTTGTATTTAAAACTATGATATTAGTTGGATATTATAGCATGTACATTAAAACGTACAAAATAAAAAGAACACGGTGTCAGAAAAGTATAGGATCCCAAAGATTTTGCTGCATAAAAACATATTTAATAGATTGGTTGAAATTAAAAGGTGATAGTAGGTCGATGATCGTAGATAAGGCTTGAGTATTTTTTCCAAGTTATAGTGTTATCAAACCATTTAAAAGAGTATAGTACATATTCTTAATAAAAACAAATTCCTTTAATCTATTTGCGCGTCATTAATTCTAGTGTATTTTTTAAGGAAAAAATCCTTTCATAAAATACCTTAAAACTGACTGGTTATAATATGGCAATGTCGAACTGCATTTACATTCCGAAGAGATTGTATTTCTCTTTTTATATTTTCAACGAGCACAGTATTAGATTGAATAAATCCATTGCAGTGAAATTTATTTCCTAACTTCTTTTTTCAAATGTGCTGGGCAATAGTCCAGATCACTTTTCCAGAGCACCAGAACAGTTTTTGTTTATACCGGTCTCACTCGAATTCAAAGCTTTTGCTTATATCTCTCACACTCAAAATCACAAGCAGGATATGAGGGCTCTGGATCTACCCGGAGCTCGCGTGGCTCCCAAGATCTACTATTGCCCAGCGCTATTGTAGAGGGTAAGATTCCAAGATCTTGATATGATTTTAGATTTACATGAGGAACATCTGTTTTTTCATGTATGTAGTTGTTAAAAAAGTTTTCACCTCAATAAGGGAAGTTCTCACCCTCTTCAAGGCTATACCCTTCTATTAAATGATCCTGAAGAATTTTGTCATGTTTATTTTTAAAACACATTTTTCAAAGGTGTGATTAACCATAGTAAATATACATGTAATATCGCGGACTTTTTGTAGGATCATCATAGAAGCAAACTATCTTTTTATATATTAACTCTGTTTATTAGTCAGTCTTACAACGATCTAGATCATCCTAGAACAGAAAAGTACAGGTTTTGGCGTTCATTAATTTTAAAACTTGTTATTTTTTCCGAAAATTTTCAAGTTTGGTGTTCATTAAGTTGTTTCTAAGTTCTAAAGTGTTTGACGTTTATTCTGTTCTGCTCTGTCCTGTTATGAAAACTAATAAACAGACCTATTATTTTCACGTATGTCTTAACAGCTTACGGGCACATACTAAGAAACTAAACTAAGAAATCGATTTTCAAGATGATTTCTAGAACAATTTTGAATATGAGCCTCTTATATGTCCTAATATAAAGAAGCCATTCACAAAATCTCTACTTTTTCTACTTGAGTAAAAAAATAATTGTTCTAACAAGAGTTGAATTCGTCTTACTTAAAATCCTTATGAAAGGAAAAATAAACTTTATGTTGTGAACGCATTTGATATTAGTAGATTAACATAAAATAAATTGTATAAATACGGCTATAAACATTTGGTATTGATGAAGAACAAAAAAAGTGAATATTTTTTTATTATATAAAAACAAAATTTCATACGCAAAATTTATAATTGCTTTGCACGATAAGAATCATCGTATATTTGTATATTGTTAATAAATTTTAATCACAGTGGCTCTGATAATGAATTTAAATTATTAAAAATCGCTTAAATAATAAACAATACAAGAAAACATATTATTATCATTTTTTTCCACCAAAAGAAATTTCAGCAATTGTTTAATAAATTATAACAAACATAATTCGGTATATAAAATGCAGTTTAGTTTTAAGTCATCAACAACAGAATATGTACACGAATTATGCGAATGGGGCTTGTAATTAAACTTATCAAAATCATATGATGAAAGTAATTTTTGGATATATAAAAAAAAAGAAGTGAACTAAATTGAATACTCAAATAAACTCAAATTTTAAAAATATAAAAATAAAATTAATTTGTTGATTTTAGGCAAATAGAATGTAATAAACTTAATGCTTAAGGATTAAAATGCTGAAAGCAGAAAAATAAATATTTAATTTAAGGATGTAAAAGATTTTAATTCCATTTTCATTATAATTAAAAAAAAAGAAAGAAGTGAAAGAAAAATAAAGAAAAGATCTAGTCAATATGGCTTTAAGAAATATAATAAACAAGAAAGCATGTCATAATAAATAATTTTTATGTTGGAGAGTAGAAATTTTATTTAAATAAAAAAAAACAAAATATCAAAATATCTATTTATATGATAAGAAGAATATTTCAATGTCGAAAATAATTATTTTATATCATTTACTAATTTTATTTCAAAAAATTATATTAAAATTATATCGCTTCTTTATAACCTTATAAACTTTTTTATATTCCAATGAAAACAACAAAAAAAAATTATGGTAAACTTGTGAATAATATAAAACATAATTACGATTCCTGTAATGGATCACAGTGCATTAATGTATTGCTTACACTTACACTTAAAATGTAATAATTCCAATTTAAAAATTGATTGTAAAATTATATAATCTTTATAAATTATCTTTTGTTATGTAACAAGCTACTAAACCGAGCAATTTTGTAAAGAGGAAAAAGAAAACATATTTTTTATACTGTTTAAATAATACATAAAACCATACCAAAAGCTCGATATGGCCATCTCGAGATTTAAAATCCGGATGTCCTTTCGTCCGTCCGTGATAATAATAGCCCGTGTACACACATCTTTATCTATCTATGCTAGGAATGTAAACTTGCATTTCTTAATTTGAATATTATAACATTCATTAGAGGTTTTGACATTATTTTCGTATAAAATTTTTATATTTTTCCTTTCCGCTGGAGACGATCTAAATTAAATTTTTATATCGGTTCTAAGTTTTTTGAATTGTTCGCATGGTCGTATTCTATGAGACTGCTTCATTGCTAATTATATGTAGCAATTTAACGATCTGTCGCCAACTTAAAGTCATCATCAAACTAGCCGTTCTCATTTCTGCTATTTCTGCCTTACATAGAATCAGTCGCAAAAATGCCAGAATTTTTGTGTAAAGGGAAGGTCCATCTTGACAAACCCTCCATAGCAAGATAAGGCATTCTACCATTGGGTGTGCCCTCGGTGCCCAAAGGAGATCGTTAAACGACAGTGTAAAACGACTGACAGTCCTCGAAACGATAACTTTACATCTTGGCTTGGCAGGCTTTGAAGGGTGCGCTCCCTCTCATCTACTGCATTCGATCTGGTATTGCCCAGCATCCATTCAGTTTAACAGCGTCAAAACTTGAAGATCGTGGTAGGAAATCATAGCCGGGGATCCGCCATCAGGTTACACATCACTCCCCATAAGACCCCGAAAATCAGTGCTACTAAAATAAAAGTATAACAATTTTGCTCATGTTGCTTTTATTAGAATCTCATACAAAGAACTCTTATATCACTTTTATACTTCTACATTTTTAGAATGGTAAAAACAAAAAGGATTCTGAAATAGGCAACAGTCATATTATATACACAATACTTCGCTTACCTTCTTTTCCATAATCAAACTCATAAAACTAGTAAAACTTTCAAAAATTATGGGCCAATTTTTCGGGATCGATTAATCTAAATATAAAATGCTCAGCGTTTTTTTACCGCCCTATTCTAAATTGTGTCATAAGTCACAAACTTTTAAGACTGGTGCTTGTCAGAGAGTTTGATTCTTTTGACTATCAGCTGTTTTGGTGTTCTAAGCACCAGTTTTGTAGTTTGTCTAAATTATGACTGAAAAATTAGAATACCAAATTGCCTGAAGTTGAGACACTCACCACACATTTGTGATTGCGTTGTGACTTGTGACTGCTTTTACAATACGGGTATTAGTATAAATTTTATTTGTTTGTGGACACTTTCCGCGTCTTTAGTAGTTAAAGCACATTTAAACATATTCCATAATGCATTATTAAAAACTTAGTATTTGTTCCAATATAATAACTGTTATCCAGTTAAGTTTAAATCCTTTTTTTTTGTTTTAAACAAAGCTGCAATATTTTTACACTCAACAGTATAAAGTAATAACAAAATTCAAGAGGGAATTACATATACTTTGAACTACAATATTATATAGCAATCTTATACGCGCACAATTTGAACAGATGCATTCCCTTAATCATTTTTATTTTGTTTTTTCTTTTTATTTAATTTAGGCTTTCTAGAAATACAGATTTGTATTTTTTAGCTAAAGAAGCTGAATTGTGTTGTTGGGGTAAATTTTTAAGCTGATTTTAAAAAGGGATTTGTTGTCTGCGATTTGTAAATTATTTTTTTTTGGTAAAGTGTTGTGTTAATTCAGTGAATCTTATTTAAAATTTCACTAAAACGTGTGAAAAAGTATCTATAATAAAAACTTATAATTCAGTTTAAGAATATATGGGTTTAGAGCTTGATAGAAAGCCTATAATTTTACATGTTACTATATTACAGCAAAGGATGCACATTATAAATAAGTATTTGTTTGTAAATGCAAATTTGCGATAGAAATTGAATGATTTAATACAATTATGAATGATATAACTTTTACTATCTTGGTTACACTTCTTCTTAAGCTCCTTAATCCCTCGGATACGCTCCAGCGGACTCTGTTTTGTGCCACAGCTCTCAGCTTCGTCCAGCATATCCCAGTTGTTGTGGCCTCTGCTAATAAGGCATGTATTAGCGCTTCTTGATTTATTTATCCTGGAACTTGCGTCTTCTTCTTCCCCACCATTTTCGGTAATAATGCTACCGAGGTAACATAATTTATCTACCAATTCCACGTCACGATTATTTAGCGCTGTGCGTTCAATGGTGTTTGCATTTACCCGCATTTCTTTAGTTTTAATTGGCTTTAGCCTGCCGAAGTATTTTCTGTTGCTAAATTGTTGAAAAATATTTTTGAGGTCCTGATATCTGTAGACGATCAAGCAGATATCATCCGACTAGTCGAGATACTTAAGGCAGTCTAACAAGCCTCATTGTATGCCACCTATTCTACAATCTAGAGTGCTGACAAGGATATCGTTTTATTACTATAAGAAAGAGTAATGACGAAAGTAGGCATCCTTGTCGTACTCCTGATGAGCTCCCCTCAAAGCTGCAGAGATAATATTCCATTTTGTTAACTCTGCATTTGCAATTGTTGTATAGAGCCTTTATCAATTCTATTGTTTTGATGGTTAAACTTGCACCATTTTAATTAAGGTTGAGGTTTATAAATCGCACTTTTGCATTTATGGACATGCTCTAATATGTTACAGTTCTCCTTGGAAAACAATAACACACCTGAGAACTATGAATTTCTTATTTTTTTGTTTGTTAATAATATTAAAACCAACAAATACATCTGAGTTAATTTAATAAAATTTTTTTTGTTAATATACAAATATAATTTATGAATGCATTCATAGATAACATTAATTAGTTTATAGTTAATTTTGTAAAGTCTCATAGAATTGTTTATATTTATTTATTATACATTAGATCCTTTTGAAAATGTGACACAAATCTCTAATAATAATAATCGAAAAAAGAGAATACAATTAGTAAATGTGTGTCACGTATTTTGACAAGATCTAATTTAACATTTATATATCGTATAACATACTTTATTCATTTATTTAAATTATTTCATAGATAAAAAACAGAAAATTTGTAAATTTCTTTATTAAATGTTGTAATTTTAAATATATTCATTTAAGAGATTCCTGTATAATTTGTTTTAAAAAAAGAAACAACGAAAATGGAGTATTTTTAGAACAAAATAAAAATAATAAAGTGAATCATTAAGCACACTCCTATAGCCTCTCCCCCTTACACCCTCACCCAAAAAAAACATACATATTTATCTTATTGACAAAGTCGGTAGTTATTTATTAAACTACTGCGCATAAAATTTCGCTTAACATCTAGATATAAGAAGAACTGAGTTGCATACATACATATATAAACTGCAATATTTGTAAATGGTAACAAGAAAAAATTATAAGCAAAAAAAGAAATTGTATCCATTTTAATTATCGTAAGTTTGTAAAAACAAGTTGCTGTGAAAATAAAAACAAAAAGGAAAGCTCTCTTAACTTAAATTGATTTTAAATATTTACTTTTAAGTCCACCCTGTCTGTATGTGGATGACTAAGATTGTTAGAACTACCAGTGCCCGTGTACCTCAGGTTGGGTGTTTCTTTGACCAACTTTGGTGGATGTTTAAAGTCATCCTAGTATGCGCTGCCTAGCTTTGGCTAGATCCGAGTACTTACACAAAAAGTGAACGTGAAGTTCTGTTCGTCTCCCCCCAGTTACGGCAACAGGCGTTGTGTGGGATAACCAGTTTGGCAAAGTGGTAGGGTATATGTAGTATTTTGTCAGAAATGCCAAATTGTTACAGTCTACGCAGGATCACAGCCCGGACTAGTGATGCAGGAGAAATATTCGAAACATTGGAATGTTAATAAGCGATTTGGAACAAGTGTTTGTTCTATAGTAAATATGCAACCGTCGGGGTTAGTAAGAGGCAGTCGCGTCGGAGTGTCATGCCTCCTGAAAAAAGTGAATCCCGTCGACAAAGTCTGTGATGTCGGCAGTACCAGACTACCAGGGGAATAAAGAGGCCCGCTAGGTGAAGACCCGACCTTCGTAACCTATTATTAAGCGGCTTAGCTGATAAGATTCCTTACTAGGGCTATTCTACCTAAAAACTCCTGCCTGTCGGTTCAGACCCCCAGAAACACCCGAGCTGGTCTTCCATTCTCCCCATGTGACCGGCTTATCCCATCTAGCTGCTATCTCTCCTGGCATTTCTTTGCCTTTCTCTGCTTCCTTGAGCGAACCCGAGAGCGTCAATACTTCATAATCTACAGGAGGGCGCTTGGAGAGGAATCTTGGGGAATTCCGTAAATTTTCCTGTACTCCCTCGTCTGATTCGTAGTACAGTGCTCTACCTACAAGGAATTTTATCACAATGCGCACTAGATACTTCAGTGTATACAGCTTATCAACGCCCGTCTTACTCGATTTTGGGATGAGCACAAGCATTTGACGCTTCTAGTGAGAGATCTCCTTTCCTCAAACACGCTGTGAACACCTAACCGAACCTACATGCTGCTATACTGGCTGCTAGCTTCACTGTTCGGTATGCCACCCAGCCCAGGGGCTTTTCCAATGGCAATCCTTTCCACGACTCATAATTTCTTCCTCCCTTACCTCTTGAACTTCTGCAACATCCACGATTGCTGCAGACAGTCTGTCGCAGGTCCTTAAGTTTTCAAAAGTACATGCGAATATAGCGTATATCTCTGCTTGAAGGACATTATCTGCCCAAATCCCGGAACTTACACCTGTTTTGAAGGCATTCATGTATCGTAAGAGTCCACGCTATGGTATTTAAACTCCAGGGTAGCCTTCATTGCACATCCAACTTGATAGTATTCCGGCTTCTGTGATTTCTTCCAACTATTCTTATGTGAAGAACGTTTTAAAATAATATTTGACAGCCTTGCATTGCTGGTTTGACTGAAGCAAGACTATTATGCGTATGCGAGTCTCGCATTGATTGTAAATGGGCCTTTACTGGCCATAACCTTCTATATTACAAGCCATGAACAAGGAAAATATTGAGAGCGAATTTCCGCTCAATCGGACTACAACTCGGTGAAGTCACGTTATGTTGTTAGTGTAATTTGGAGAATTTGGTAGTCCGATTCTCTCAATTGAGATTCTTGTTCACGGCTTGTAAATATAGAAGGTTATGTTACTGGCACTTCCGCGCTAACATCTAAATTCCCTTTGGTCCAGCTTGTATTATATCATTTGGTCCAGCTCGTATTATACAACTCTCAGAGTAGACACTAGCTGTTTTCGATTTGCCACATTTATCTGATATTCATCACATATTCCTCACATGTCAAATTTCGTACTCACTTTTGCCTCACTTTTGTTCTGTCAAATTGTAACTGATTGCAAAAAGTAAATCGAACAGTCACTTTTGTGATAAATAATAAAAATTTTATAAATTAATTTTCCACACACCGAGATCAAAGAAATTGTCTCTTCGTAATACTTCCGCTGCTGAATATGAAATTATTACAAAATAAGATATTCAACCACAATAAATACATCAGTGCATAACTTCAAAATCACTTACTCAACTGATGTGATGAAAAAATATTTTTATCACATCACTTGGTTTTGTATCAGTTGGAAGCTGTCGCCATCTGTTGTGAAATAGGAACTGAACCGCCAAATCGAACAGCCATTTTCAGTGAAACTGAGGAAAATGTGAGGCATATCAGATAAATGTGGCAAATCGAAAACAGCTACTGCCTACAAGTTAATTCAGGGTTCCTTTTATCCTAATTACGTTGCTTTCGTAATGAAAAAGGGAATTTCTGACAACGGTCGACAACGATTCGATTACGTCGATTTCTCTTCATCAAATTCGAGTCTTGCGAGTAAGAAAAGCTCACAAAATTGTCACATAGGTGGCACTTTTCTCAATCTTATCTCCGCACCATTCTTTTACCATTTTACTTTTCAGTATTTTCACCATGCAACGGTCACAATTTCTTATCAATATTCACATTTAATCGTTTCCTGGAGCAATAATTTTCCAAATTCAATCAAGAATATTTGTGTTAATAACTTTGACCTCTCCATTCTCCGCAGTTTTGACATAAACAAATTGAAATATTTGCTGATATTTCCTTTCGCTAATCGCGCTGTATACCTGCGCCGTGCAGAAATGCAGCTGTCATTTTGTAGTGCGGATGATACTAGGATACGCCTTGTCTGTAGTTCTGTGTTGCCTGGTGTTAAGTGAAGCGGTGCAGAGAAGAAAACATTTAAAATGGCATTAAAAGTGCTTGTGGGCCAAAGTGGGTGATTTTGTTAATAGTTTTTATTAATTTAAACATATTTCTGATTAATACAATGATTTGGAAGGTGTAGTAATGAATTGTTAGTCACCATCCGGAGTGGATGTGCAGCATGCAAAGTTTTGTCCAAAGAGAAGACTTGTCAAAACTATGACTCAATTGTTCTAATTAGTGCAATCGTGCAATTATATTTTACAGGATTTAATTAGGGCTGAAAAGCTGCAATAAAGCGTAATTTCGCAAGTGTAATATGATGAAAATTGTTCGCAAAAAATTCTTATTGATTTTTCAGTTTTGACGCCTGCGCCAGATAATTCGCAGCGTGACGTCATTTGGGGTTGACAATTGAAGAGTTTGCAATGGCACTTTTCCTCCTCGTTCAATACTTAAAGTACTTCTTGCTTAATACCCTCTAAGGAGGCAATGCAAATCCTCTGCCTCCTTTTAAGACGACAATCCCAAATTATATTAGTGGCTGCCGTGACATGGGCCCCGTTTAGGACTATTCGTTTGAGCATGGTCGTGCACGGGGAACAGGGTGAATATCGTCCGACTTCAAGCGTTATTCTATGCCTCCTGGATAAAAACTTAATATTTTTCAGATGATTTATCTTTTCAGGTGTATAAAAGGGTTACATATACGCCTCCCCACTTGAAACATACAATGAGTCATAGATGTTATTTGTGGGTTTGGAAATTTCCGATATTTTGTCCATATTCGCACACGATTTTCTGTATTATTAGAATAATGTCTGGTGGAGGATGTTATTTTTGTAGTTTGTAAGGTAGCTGGAAACATTACTGTTTTTTTCCATGTATTTAAAGTGAAGGAGACGGAAAGGATGATTCAGAAAATGAAAGACCGAAAACGCAGCTGTTGCGCGTAGCAGTAACCAAACCCAAGTAAACACTGAACTTCTAATTATACATGATAAGTATTTGTATTTCGGGGGAGGGGTCGAACGGCAGACGCTAGCCTACCTGTATCCCGACCTGTAATAATCCTTTTGTGTCTCGCCTATAATAGGCTCTGATTAAAGAACTAGATTTAGACTACTTATCAGGCTTTACATAGCTCTTTGTGTTTCACACTTCTTTAGGCGTTAGTTGCGCTTTGTCAGTGCTTTATCTGCAGATGTATCTGGTAAGATCAATTCCTGTGAGAAAGCGTTTTAAGGGTTTAGTAAACTCAAGGAGCTTCTTAGCTTTTCCTACAGGAGAGGCTATGAGTTTCATGGCTTATCTCATCCTCGGTGCAAGAGGCCAGTAATGACCCCTTTCTCTCCACACCTGAAGAGTGACTACTGAATGTCCCTTTGCGCACATTTTTTTGGCTGGGCGGTCTGCTATCTATTGCTTAATTGTAGCTATTGGATACAGTATTAAAATTAATTAATTAGTTTATACTTGGGACAAAATCTATTACTGCAATTTTTTACAATAAACCTTATAACATCTTCCAAATCATTACTTAACAGGAAATATATTTAAAAAATTCTAATTTTATTTTATTTTTACAGAAATAATGAACGAAGTAGTTCGTTACAAGCCGCCTGCTCCAGTTAAGAAAGGAGCTGCCGTAGCAAAACCTGGCGGTGTTGAATGGAGGGTTCTAGTTGTAGATAAATTAGGTATGCGTATGGTTTCCGCATGCTGCAAAATGCACGATATAAGCGCTGAAGGGATAACATGTAAGTTTTTTATAATTTAACAAAAAAAACCATTTATTTTTCTATCTTTCTATTTTAAATTTATCTAAACTCTCACAATTTAGCCTAAGGTGAAGCGCGTTTTTTTAGAATCATAGGCTAGTGGATTAATTGACTGCAAGCTCTTTGAGACCGACACCTGCACGCTTCATGAAGGCTGAAGCAAATTCCGTCAATTTAGTGAGAGATTCTCTGGGGCGGGAGTGAGGTATCACTGCCAAGTAAGGAAGAAAGATAAAACGGCATTGGAATTGCTATCTATTATCACCTCTGCTTTGTAAATAAAAAAAAGTTGTGGATAAAGTGAAATTCTTCTTAATAATAATAATAACATTGACTACTTCTCAACTTGTTATCAAATGACGATTTCACTTTCCTGACGTTGTACTTCTTAACAGAAAGTACTCACGACGAAGTGATTTATCCAGAGCATGTCTGCATGCTCTCTAGGTGACTCGTAAAAGTAAATTGTTTCTTTCGAATGACCTAAAATGTAAAACGATCCAAAATTCATTACAAATGGCCGAATATAAATAGAATATATAAAATCATGAATTCCATTACAGACATATCCACTGTATAAACCCTAAGAAAAAAACAATGTAGTAACTGCTTACACACGACAAGTGCTATTTTAAAGATCATAAATCACACACAGCTATAAAGCTTGGTTGATTGATTGGTAGTTAAATCTAATTCAAGGGCTTTTGCATATATCCTGAAATTTTTATTTCTATAAATACCTCCCGACTGCTACTGTGCCAAGTACGGTGCCTTCTAGCTAGAAGGTCAAAGTTATAATATGAGAATACTTTTATTACATATTTAACGGCTTCAACACAACGAATTTCTTCACAAATAACAAATCAATAATAAAACTTTATTTTATATAATTTCCATTTCATTTGATTTATTTTAGTGGTAGAAGATATTCACAAAAAACGTGAACCATTACCAACTATGGAAGCTGTCTATCTAATTACACCATCGGAAGATTCAGTTAAAGCATTAATACGAGACTTTGAGCATCCAAATCGGCCAATGTATCGCTATGCGCATGTGTTCTTTACTGAAGGTAATTTTCCAGCATATTTTGCGCATTTTTATTTTGCGTAATATTCTTGATTTTTATTTTTTTTATTATTTTTAATCTTATTTTATTGTTATTTAATATTAAATTGATATAAATAGCGGTTCCTGATGTAATATTTGATATTATACACAGAGAGAAAACGATTGTTAGAAAATATTTTAGAGCGCTTAAAGAAATTAATATCGCGTTCATCCCTTACGAGGAGCAGGTGACTATGATTATAATTTTTATTTTGTTTTATTTTATTTTTTTCCTTTCTCCTTAAATATTTTTTTAATGGATGCATTTTGGGGGATGTATCACAATGACGAAATGTTACTACTAAAATAATAATTATTGGATATGGAAAATAATAAGTGGGATTTTATTTTTAATTTGAATCTCCTTAACACAAATAATAATATGCTACTGTTTTTTTTAAATATTTTATTATGTAAATATGGAAGAGTGGTGTTTGATTTTTTTTCTGTGTTATAAGATAATAATATTTATTAATGCTTAAAGTAAAATTGATCTAGACGAATTTTGAGAAAATATCTAGGATGTTTCTACAACAATTGATCAATCTTAATTGTTTTTAAGAGTGCCATGCACTCTAATAGGGATGTTTGATGAATCGTGCAATAAAATCGAAAATACCAATAATATCTTCAATACCAGTCACCATTCTTGCTCTGAAGCGTAGCTTTACATATTTTAATGCAGTCATATCCATGGCGTCGAATGTTGCCATTGCTCTTAACAACGTCAAGATTCTGGGGCTTGTTAGTGATCCTTGCAATTACGCTCCATACGTAGTAAGTCCAAGGGATTTAAATCTTGATTTGTAAGAAACCAGATTTTTTTGGGCCGCTTTTCCTCTCTTCTGGCATCAGCTTCCTGCGTCCATAATTGCACAATTAATTAATGAATGGCTTGGAATAGTGTAGGTCCTCTATATCTTACCAGCTCCACAGGTATGCCATATGTACCCGAGGCCTTGTTGTTTTTTAGCCGGTTTATGGCTCTGCTAACTTCTTCTAAGCTTGGTGGTGGCATCGTAGGATTATCATCAGATATTGGTGGAGCTTCCAATTCCTCAGTTAGTTCGCTATTTAGCAGCTCATGAAAGTTCTCCCCCCGCCCGGTTCAAAGCGGTCTTGAAGATCGGTGATCAGATTACCTTTTTTTGTCTTTGCAGTATGTGCAGCGTGATGTTAATTGCGTCATACCACAGACCCGGGTCGATCTCCCGCGCCTGATGCGGTCTTCGCTGTCTATACTGTTATAGTTCCCAAATGAGATTTTTTTCCTAGGCTTCCTTTATCCGTTTCTGAACTCTTTTCTTCTTTTCTGAATCTTTGTATTTGTCATCGCGGGTCCGTATTCTCGGAGACTACTGCATTGCTCGATAACACAGCATACTTACTTTCAGTTGCGAGCTTGCATTCATCAGCCGTTCCGATCTCTACGAGGTCTTCCTAAGATAGAGTCAGCAGTACTAATGACAACATTTTTAAGGTGTGTCCAACTTCAACATTCATGCCATCACCGAAGGCAGCCCGAAAGGTGTTTGCGGTCTATCAACACATGATCTATTTGGTTGCGAATGGCTCCATTAGGAAATATCTAGGTGTTTTTATTGCTACATTTACGCGCAAATCTTGTTCTTGCATCGTCCAAGTTCTTACTTTTTGCTATCTCTTTAACCCGTTGTCTATTGTCATTAGTGTTGTCATGCAAGCTGTGTATACCAACATACTACCTGTGTTCGGGCTCCCGACCTACTTTGAGGTTCAAATCTCGCAAGATGTTTTTATATCAGTTCAGATCAGCATTAGGTTCCAGTTCAACTACTTCAAAGAATTCTTTTCTTTTTCATCGGGGCTTATATTATTAAATTTGCCTCGAACAGGGTCCATAGCCTTTCATTTATTGCTTTAAAGCATGGTGTCTTGTATGACAGCTGTAATACATGTTATACTCAGGTTTTTGTGACACTCAATTAATCGAGTTAATCTTCTAGCTCAGAAGTACACTTCTCAGCTGGGCTGAGAAACGGGCCACGCTTATGTGCAGGGGCCGAATCCGGCCGAAAGCACCAAAAAAGGTATAAGAAGAAAAAAACAACGCAAAACGAGCATGCAACCGAAAATGCGGGTTCCTTCTCAACCCTCCCCGGCACTCCTGTACCGAGCCGGTCCGGTCCCTGCACACAAACGCGGTCACATTTACCACTGCACAGTGGCTCGGCTAAGACATGCAAACACAAAACAAAAAACAATGCAACATTTAAGAGCACAAAACATCAAACAGAGAAGCGTGCAAAGACAATGAAAACGTGGGACACACAAGGAGTCACGCCACATTAAAAAGAGTCCTTTTAAGGACATCTTCGCTAGTTTGCATGCTAAAAACACTCGCATTTTTGTTAACATTTATAAGCATGCGGTTAACTGGTTCGTACATCCCATAATTGGTGTTAGAGGAATTAATGTACAAGAGAGGTGGACCTCTCAGGTTGTAGTTGTTCACTCTAAATGACGTACGGGTTCGTAGGAAGCCTGAGTCAACTTTGTCATTCAACAAACGATGAACGAATATAACGTCAGCGACCTCGCGACGCTTATGGAGAGAGCTCAAGTTGAGCAATTTAAGTCTGTTCACATAAGGCGGAAGAATAAGTGGGTCATCCCACGGGAGGTGACTGAGTGCAAAACGGACGAACTTCCTTTGAACCGATTCGATTTTATCGACATGGGAGGAGTAGTAAGGAGACCATACCTGGGAGGCGTATTCAAGTAAAGGCCTAACTAAAGATATGTACAAGTGCTTTGTGATAAGGGGGTTGTTGAATTCCTTGGACCATCTTTTTATAAATCCCAGGACTGAATTGCCCTTGGAAGAGATATAATTGATGTGGGTGGAGAAATCCAACTTACTTTCTAACCTAACCCCAAGATCGATAACAGAGTTAGTGCGGGAGATCTTGTTATCGAGAAGACACCATTCCCTGTGATCGCTTTTTTTGACTCTTAAATCTTCTTTTTTTCATCGCCGCCCCCGTCGTCGTTTGTTCCAATATCCGAAATATGCTGCTCGTTTCGTAATGTGCAGATTTTTCCAAATGAGATTTTTAGCCTCGCGGGGCTAGCCTATCCTCTCTTATAGAATAGTTACCAGTGGTACCACTAGGAGCTTATGATCGTACTTCCATCAGCTCGAAATAGTTACGGCGCCTGCATATTTTCATATATTAATTTAAGGTCAATTTCTTGCTAATTTATTTATCCTTATTTTTAGTTTTAAAATTCTTTATATTATTTTATTAATCACGAAAAAACGAGTTAAGTAATGTACAGGTGGTCTTAAAAAACAAAACACGACAGGCAAAACTTTTAAATAATTAAAACAGGAATTGCGATCATCAGAAAAAAGTAAGAATTAGTATATTATGTATAATGCTACTCATTCGGGACGTTTTTAATGGCAAATATGGGTAAGGTAATTCGTTGTAGTCAATATATATAGAAAATACCCTGCAGCAGTACCAATTAAAGTTTGGGTCGACGTGTTTCGTTAGTGTATATTCAGGTGCTAATTTTTTTTTATTAATATTTTGAATAAATTTTTAAAATGAATGGCTTAAATTAAATTAATTATTTAAATTTTTATTATAATAGCTTTGAAATTATTGAAAGCAAAATTATTTATTTTTAAGCAGTCCCAAAATTCACTTTAAGCTATGATTTATAAATTATATTAAATAATAGTAGTGTTATTTATACATATAAAAAAATAGTTAAAATATGCCAAAATAAAAATATCATTTTAATTTTTATATTTAAATTATTATTATTAGCAAATTAATTTTTTTTATTATTTTAATACACATGTAAGATAAATTTTATTTTCCTTTTTTTCTTTTCATTAATTATTAATTAAATTAATAAAATCACAAATCATAATCATTTAGTATGCCCTGAGGAATTATTTAACGATTTATGTAAGTCCTGCGCTGCAAGAAAGATCAAAACTCTAAAGGAGATCAACATTGCTTTCCTTCCTTATGAGTGTCAGGTGGGAATCTCCTTTAAAAGTTTTGTTGTGTTTTGTAGTGCTCAGTGCCACAGTAAGTCTTGTCTAGTGTATCAACGTTAAATAGCCGCAGTTTTAATAATTATAAGCATTATTATTTTTTATTATTATTATTATTATAGAAAATATTTAAAAAAGCAAGTTTTTTATTATTTCAAATTTACTTTAGCTTGTATTAAATTTTTGAACAGCATCATCCTGCGACTATTTAGATGTTGGTATACTTACTACTCATGGGCCTGACACACATCTTTATTATTATTATTTGTTGTTATGCATGTGAAAAATGATAAACCGCTTAAAATATTATGTTTGTGTATGCATTTAATTTTTCCGCTATATTTAATAGAATATAGACTATTTTTTGTTCGTGCAATACATAATTATGAAATGATTAAGGGTCTTTGAATAAATTTAAAATTTCTACTAATATTCTTCAATGTAAATAATTTTTGTATCATTTATAAATAATTTCATGTAAATCGACAAAAAAATTTAATCGCATAATGCTAGTGCTATGTGAGTTTTAATTATTATGGAATTACCTACTTTATTTTCACTGATTTCAAATATAAATTAAATATTTTGTTGTACCTTGAAAAGCATAATTTATGCATGTATCGTTATACTTATTTATCTCTAAAGTTCTATATGCATTTATCTCTTAAACTCTATAATTTTTCTCGTTTGCCATTTTATAAAATATTCACCAATATGATCTAGATTTGTTGAATATGAAGGTTTTATGTGTTCTTCTATCTGGTGGTTTAGGAGAGCAAATCTAACAGTATTGTTTCTTCCTTAACCTGATGGCCTACAGTTCCATTTGAAGATATTCATTTCTCAATATTTTGATATTTACTTACTTCGTCGTCTCTACAGACAGGATCCGGGCTCCTAAAAGGTCTCTCCACCGTTTCCAATTCCAAGCGGAAACCACCCAGTTTTGGTTCACCCTACGCTGTCTGTCAGATTCCATAAACCTTTCCAAAAACAAACTACGCGCAGGATGTTCTGCACATAGAAGTTTACCGAACGTTCACCTATTCTACGAACGTCCACCTATTCTACGAACGAATTGCCTATTGAACACAGCTAAGAGGTCAGAGTACATCTTACTTTCGGATCCATATTTTAGTACTAGTAAAACCATTGTTTTATACAGCAGCCATTCGAATGTTTTGGTTAGATGTATGAATTTGAAGAAAATTGACAAACGATAACAAGCTTTGTTGAGTTTTAGCAGCCGTACATGAATTTCCGGCTCCATAATGCTAGTATTAATTCGATATAGGTGAAGGAGCCACTATGTACATTGTTTAGCTTTCATTAATTCACACAAGTTTACAGAAGCAAGTCTGGTACAATTTGGTGTTTTATCAATGATGCCATTTAAGTAAACCGGTATCTATATGGATTTTTGAGAATGTGTCTATTGAAAGTCGCAGTTGAATTTCGGTTCGTTTTCCTCAACATCAGGTTGAACCCTCAACTTGTCGGACTCCATTTTAGGAGTTGATTGGTGTGAATAGCGTTTCGGATATCTTAGTTGGCTTGTCTCATTAGTCATACTCATACAACATTGGTAGGTAGGGAGATGCAGACGGCAGCTCCGCCCAAGGTTCGAGGACGGGACACAATTGCAGATATTTTTCTTCGTCATAACAAAGGTCTTTTGTGCATTCTCCGTCTACGAGATTTACCACTAGCCTGGTCAATTCCCGCCTTCTCGTTGCCCTCGATGTTCCTGTGACCCGATTCCCACTGAAGAGTGATCCAATAACTCCTAGTCAAAGAAGTGAGCTTCTTTTGGAATTATATAGTATGCATTTTATATTTCTTAAAAAATGTTCCTAGAGCACAAAGGAGTTACAAAATAATATAATAAATTGCTGAGTTGTCTGTTATCTCTAACTCTGAATAAAAACTGTAAGTATCGTTGCATGTTACATAAGAGGACCACTTTACTGCATTGTGGTATACATGCCTTTATAGCTAACATAAAGCTTAATTTATTTGAAGGCCCTAATCAATTGATTCCATATAGCTTCTCATTTTAAATGTTGCTATTTTTTGTGTAAAAACAAATATATAATTAATATTAATTAATTGCATTACATTTTAATTATTTTTGCTTCCTTCACTGATGCGCGCTACTTGTGAATGTTTGTTACTAAAAAAACTTGTTTCTATTCTTATCTTTTCTTCGTGTGTGTGTAATTTTACTCATCGTAATTAATTTTTATTTTATTATTTTAGAAAGTAATGCTTTTTTAATTTATAATAAAAGGTATTTTCACTCGATTCGCCGGATACCTTTCAATGTTTATATTCACCAAGCTTTGCTGCTGCTCGCCCAAAACATATGGAACGTATAGCCGAGCAAGTAGCTACATTATGTGCAACATTAGGTGAATATCCAGCAGTACGATATCGTACAGATTGGGAAAGAAATGTTGATTTGGCTGCATTAATACAACAAAAATTAGATGCATATAAGGCTGATGAGCCAACAATGGGCGAGGGGCCAGAAAAGGCACGCTCACAGCTATTGATACTTGATCGTGGCTTTGATTGTGTATCACCATTATTACATGAGTTAACATTACAAGCAATGGCATATGATTTATTGCCAATTGTTAATGATGTTTATAAATATACTGCTGCACCAAATACTGCTGAAAAGGAAGTATTACTTGATGAAAATGATGAATTATGGATTGAGCTGCGGCATCAGCATATAGCTGTTGTATCACAGCAGGTTACGCAAAATTTAAAGAAATTCACCGAATCAAAGAGGATGACTCAAGGTGCGGAACTTGTTTTTTTAATTTAATTTTTGTTTTTAATATTGTTACTATAATCTGCATTGTTTATAATTAATTAATGTTTATTAGGTGACAAGTCATCTATGCGAGATTTATCACAAATGATTAAAAAGATGCCACAGTATCAAAAGGAACTTTCTAAATATGCTACTCACCTTCATTTGGCTGAAGATTGTATGAAATCATATCAGGTATAGAGCATCGTTCATTTGGTGACACAATAAAAAATACTAATAATGGAAGAACCTCTGCCAGAATTCTCCACAATATTATGTTTTAATTTATAATTGAAACATCTCATACCCATTCGAAAAAAAAACATTTCCTAACACTCTACTTTATTCTATTATTCCAAAGAGCTTTAACTTTGCATTTACCTTCGTAAACTGAATCTATGGACTTAGGTATTTCATTATCATAAAATATTCTTTAGGCTAAAATCGTTGATTGATTTTAGCGAGTCCATAGCGACCTTCAAATATGATAAATACTACAAAATACATTTCCAGATAGACATGAAGGTATGCTTATATTCTATAGATAACTGTTCTAATATAGAAGCAACCTTCATTTGATTTTTTTCTCTTCAATTCTATTATCCTCCTTGATCGAACCATTTTACACTCTCTAACTTCTCAGTATTGCATTTTACATTGGTTTGTTAGCATCTATTCACAACAGTACACTTCCTGGCGATTTGAAGCAAGTTCATATAACTATTATTGCATTTATTAATACTCCATAACCTCATATTACAGAACTACGTAGATAAATTATGCCGAGTTGAACAGGATTTAGCAATGGGAACAGATGCAGAAGGTGAAAAAATTAAAGATCACATGCGAAATATTGTGCCCATATTACTAGATGCAGTAAGTGTTAAAAATAATAAATTAAATATAATCGTTTAATCGTACATAACCAGATTATCTTGTACATATTTAATTATATTTTTTTATTAAATTTCCAGAACGTTTCTAATTATGATAAAGTTAGAATAATCGCCCTTTATGTAATGATCAAAAATGGTATATCCGAAGAAAATTTAACAAAACTATTTACCCACGCGCAGCTAGGCCCTAAAGATCAAGATATGGTCAGAAATTTAAGTTATTTAGGAGTTAATGTCATTGCAGATGTATGATAAATTACTTCTTTGTTTTTTTTTGTATTATAATAAGAAATATGTATTGTAGGGAAATAGAAAAAAACCATACATAGTTTCGAGAAAAGAACGAATTACTGAACATACCTATCAAATGTCACGTTGGACACCAATAGTAAAAGATATAATGGAAGACTGCATTGAAGATAAACTGGATGCCAGGCATTTTACATTCCTTGCTGGACGATCTCAAAATGCTACTTATCACGCACCAACCAGGTATTATACTTACATATATATCACCTTATCATCAGCCTTCGCTTGTTTGGTATTGTTTTGATTATTACATTTTATTTATTGCCTTTTAACAATAACATAAATTTTTAAATGCTTCATCACGTATTGAACTACACTATATTGTATGTGCAGTGTCCATTGCCAATGGTTTAGCCCAGTTTACTTTTGCAATAATATTAGGGTGTTTATGTACTGTGTTATGTTTTGGATCACAGTGACTCAGTAGAACTGTTGCTGACCCTCTGATATGTTTTATGTGCTAGAATTAAGCTTAGTAATCACCCTTTGCACTAATTGCGATCATGTTGTACACGTTATGATGCAATGTATAGTAATAATCATAGATCAAAGGATTAATATAGTATAGTATATGCTAGGAGGAGTTTGGTGGAGGGTTGCTGAATGAGGGGACGCTGAACCTTGGGTTTGAACTGTTGGATGTTGTAGGAGCTCCCAAATGCTGATTGTGTTAGATTGTTACATTTATCCTCGAGTTATTATACAAGGTGTTTCGTAGCACATATACGATTTGAAATTCAAATATTTGTAAAACCGCTCCGCGGAGGATCTGGAGAGGGCTATAGTTCGCGGCATGCATACTCCTGGTGGTTCCAAACAATGGCGCAATGGTTCAGTGATCTCCGCGCGTTCGCAGTAGAAGCGTATTTTAAAGCAAACGATTCGTTAATCATAGCAAAAGTTATCGTTTGGGCTGCTCTATCCACGAATCGAATTCCTTTATGTATAAGGATTCTAGTTTGGCGATTTGGAGAATGTGGTAAATCCATCACATATCTTTCGGTTAATGTTGCGCCTAATTGTTCTTGATCCTCGGCTTGCAATATATATCAAGGGCGTAAGAATGACCACCGATTCCATCAAGGAAGCATCGAGTAACACCCGCAAAGATTATGGTGGGATTTAGGCTTTTCACACTGTTTTGGGATGTGAAATAGATCCCGCATATGTTGAAAGCCTTCCACAGGCGCATGTCATCGGTTGGTTGATGGGATCCAACTCGTTTCAGGAGGCATAACACTCCAGCGAGTTGTTTCTCGATCCCCCGATACCAGAGTCGGGATTAGGTTGAGAGTAGGTGGAATAAAAAAAAGATCGTGGTTTGGTTGTGACAGTTCCTTCCTTCACTTCTCTCTCTCTCTTCACTATCTTCCGACTAGAGCTTGCTGTTCGACATTGCACTCTATACGAAAAAATAGATTGTCGACAGTACCCTGAGCTCTCTAGGCTTTCACATAAAAAAAGTCAAAAGACAACCTCACAAGCAGTGATGCAAACTTCCATGATCCTTTGTCTAGGTGATTACGTACCACGAGCTTCCCCGGAGTTTGAAGGATTCGACACCGTGGCGACAGGAAGATATTCGGTAAGATACTTCAATGCACTCCTCGAGCGGCAACAGCAGGATTCCTCCACGCATTTAATCAGTTGCAGGAAATATTGCATTCACGAACGTGAGCGCTATACCACGCCAGATTAGGTTTTGCTGGATCCTGCAGGGTGTCTTCGGGCTTTCTGTTTTCCGTCGAAACATCGTAGTTGGCAATTTTCATCTCACTCCAGATCTTAGTTAGCGTCTCCCCTGAAAATTGTGTTTTCCAAAATCTTCATCGATAGTCACTCCTTTGTTGAACCAAAATGCTGAGCATTAGTCGCGATGAACGCCTTAGGTTGTATCTTTTGAATGGTTGAGTTGCAAAGTTCTTGATTTTCCGATAACGCGAGTTTTCGTCTGGCCCGCCATTAACAAAAATGATTATTACTAGTTTCACAGGGTGACTCGCGTATGTTTGTTGTGTGTGCTTGTGTTTGGGCATTTGAGGCTATATCGGTCTCGGAAAACATTTAAAATTGCGCAACTTTTGCGTTATATGTGAGGCGTTCGGCAACAATTAGCATTTCAATCCACATTCTTCTATTCTATCTGTTTGCCTCATCGCAAGCGCGCGTGTTCCCTTAGAGTCCGATCGTTGGGCTCTAGCAGTTCGACGAGGCTCTAGCAGTTTTATTGGACTCTCACAGTTACTCTAGCATAATGCTATATTTCCCCTGTGACGGCCCGTAGCAAGATTTACGTTTTTGCTTTAATAATAGTTAATGCAAATTTTAAAAGGATTAAGGACAAAGGTGATGAAGAGAATAGAAATATTATTAAGTCAATCTCATGCTGGTATTTTGCTTAAAACATAGTCTGATGATTAATTGATACTAACTAAAAATTATATTTTTCAGTGCTCGATACGGACATTGGCATAAAGATAAGACGCAAGCAGCAGTTAAGAATGTACCTCGTTTAATTGTATTTATCGTTGGTGGAGTTTCATTTTCAGAAATGCGCTGTGCATACGAAGTAACTAATACAGTTAAAAATTGGGAAGTTATAATTGGCTCATCACACGTTCTATCACCGGAAGTATTCTTAAGTGACCTAGGAGGTTTGTCAAAGGAAGATTAAACATTCTAATTTGACCATAACATTCCCTTCGAAATTATATGAGTTGAAATAATTAAAAAAGAAATGGAAATCTATATATATAGCAAGAAACAATAAATCATTACAGTTTACGATATTGTATAAAAATCGTCATAAATATTAAATTAATCAAAGCTATTTAAAATAATATTTAAAACGTTGAACTTGTTGAACTTTGAAAAAAAAAAACCCAGAAAAAAATTTTACCAATTGAGAGTTTTGAAACGATATATTAAATTTGAAATTTAAATTAAAACAAAAAAAGTGAATTTGATTCAAAAAAAAAGTATTTTTGTTAGTTTTAGCATATGTCGCATAGTTTTTAACGGAAGTTCTTTTGTTTTGTACTTTAACAAAAACAAAAAAAAAATGCTGCTAAATGGTATAACATTCAAATGTTCGAATGAAATATTTATTCTGTGTCATTTCATTATTATCCTCTATGTAAATGTTTACTTCAACAAAAAGTTTTCCGCAGTTTTCATGTATAATATTTCTGATTAACAAAAAAAAAAGAGAAAATAAACAAAAGAAAAATGGAAAGTTTGAGATATAAATAAATAAGGAACAAAAAAATAGTTGTAGTAGGTGTATGAATGCACTTTATTATTATTATCGATGTGTTTTTACTTTTAAACGTTTTTTTTAGTGTTTATCCTTCTTGTACTAATGAAATACATATTTCGCATCTTTTAGAAATTGGTTTATTTTAAAATTTTCGGGAATAAAAATTGAGTTACGCCCAATAACAAAAAAATCGCCACGTCGAATAGAGAAATTACGCAAGTGATAGATTGCAATGAGTCATTAGTGCATCGATTTTTACAGAATTGAAAAGAAAGTGGAGGCTATGCGTGTAAAAGTGGAACGAAGAAATATGTACACAAACCCCCGGGACGAGTGTTGTTTTAGTCGATTAGCTCAATCCAAATCAGTCTCAAGGATAAGAGTGGAACTTGCCGAATCTACTGGTTCACAAATTAGTACACGAACAGTTCAATGAAGGAGCAATGAGATGGGCCTTAGATCAAGGAGGCCTGCTTACGTGAAAAATCAAGAAGAAAGCCTTGGAATGAGCGGTAGAACAACGAAATTGATCGGTTGCCGATTTGAAAAGAGTTGTCTTCTCCGATGAATCACTAAATTCAAACTTATGGGACCAGACGGAACAGTCGATAGAGCAGAAGAGAAAGATATTCTGATGAATGGATTCAAGCATTATGATATCGAGAATCATCACATCCAACGGAGTAGGGTCTCTACTGACCTTCCTAAGGGTCCGTGTTCGCTGCGAAATATAGAGGTCATCGGCAATGGCGCTATTCCAACCCTGGAGGATCTTCTCGGCAATATCCCCGATGCCATTTTTTCAACAAACAATGCAAGTGTGGCGATTTCTAGCCGTTCCGCACCCCAGACCAGCTATATCAACAAGATAGTGATCCAAGTTGAAGTTTACACTTCGGCAAACAAGTTCATCACGAGGTCCAAATAGTATTGGCGGTTTAGGAATACTCAGGTGGCGTTGAAGATATGTTCCGACATATTTTAAGGTTCCCGACATATTTTAAGGTTCAAATCTCGCAATTCGGCATGTATCACTAAAAAGTTTATACTTTGAACCCACAAAATTGGTGATTCAACCTTTTTTTTGTCAACTAAATTAAATAACGAATGATGTTTATAATAACATATATTTTTCTATATAAAAAATTACACAAATTATTAAATACAAAATGGTTTAAAATAAGAACTGATTAACTTTGCTAAACTCTTGCAACGAAAATTTTAATTAAATTAAATAAAATCATAAGAGCATATATTATTTTGCGTATAAACGATACTCCTTTACGGGCTCCAAAATCTTCAGTCTCTCTTCCCTTTGCATTGACAAAAATTTTGAATACATTTTGTGAAAAATGTAACCATCGAAAACTTTTACTTTAACATACTTAAATAAACCCGATATAATCAAACAGTCCGATACAACTCTTGCTAAATGGACAACAACAAAAGCAATCCAAAATGGACGTTCCTTCAGCAATTCTGGTGGGGATACTGCAAATAATTTTTCTTGTGGAGCATTAACAGATTCATGTATTGATAGAAGCAATACATCAGCTTCTTCAAGAGTTATTTGCATATCCTAAAATAAAAAAATCAATTTAAAGTATGTTTTCATGAACTAGTTTAAATTTAATTAAAAAATTTACCTTAAATAAATAATAAATAACAAGTATTGATACTAAGTATGGCGTTTCTGCCAAAGTAATCAGTTCTGCCACTTTTAATTTATTCTTCTTTGGTGATAGTATCCAAGAGAACAGTTCGAATTTTTGTTCTAATGTATATTCTTCTTCACCATTTTCATATCCAAGTAAAACCGATAGTTTCGGTATCGGTTTCAGTGGATATATAGGAGTGAATATGCGTTTTTGATATGGCTCCTCATGGCTAGGCTTAAAACAAATTATACAGCTGCGATTTTCATCACGAATATCATTGAAAGCAATTCCGAAAAATCGACGGTTAATTGGTATAACATTATCGGCAAATGGTCGAACATCGGTCTTAGAGAAATCTATATAGGATTCGTGAATGATCATTGGATGCCCCTTTAATAGTTGATATATTAGAGTTGAGCCAGTCTCTTCAACATGTTTCCTTAGCCATTCAGGTTCTACATCAGGATTAGTATGTTTCGCCTATTGAAAATTTAATATAGTATTTAAATATATCTGCTACAATATAGTATTATAATAAACATAATAAATTCACAATAAAATAGTTTTTTAGGTGTTTAGTCATATTTAAATGCAAGGATTAGTAAACAATATTCACGCAATACAAGCTGCATATTTTATTTATCAAGATGGTGTGAAATACATCCTTCATTATACAATGGTCCAAAATCTGTGGTTAATTTAAATTTATCAAAACCAAACGTAAAATTTGTCCAATTAAATTTTCTACTCTAATCAAACCAGGTAAGAGAACTGTTTAGCATTATGGCAATGCCAATTGACTGAGGCTTCCTCATTTTTTCCATATCCGCTGACTGGGATCTGTTTCAGAAACAAAAACCTGAAGTCCTCCGCTATCCTTGTCACCAGGATCATATAAACAGGAATGCTTTTTGTACATTCCCCATTCTACCAAGGAAGCCTAGACCGAACCGATGGTTTAACCGGAAGTGCATGAACGCAAGCAACACTAAAGAAGACGCCTTCAGAGCGTAGAAGAACTCCCGTGAATCGCATCGTCGTGAGTACATCAAACTAAAAAGTCCCTGTAAATCCACCTTCAGGAAAGTCAAATCATCATTTGATAACAAGTAGAGAAATAAACTGTGGAATGCAACCGCTGGCTGGCAACAAAAACTTCTGGTCCTTGGTGTCGTCATCAAGATGTAATATTACATCCACTGTCTCTTCCTTTATCTACAGGGCGGAAGTGATAACAGACAGAAAATTCATGGCCGACATACTAGCATCAATATACCCCTAAAGAAATGCACCTCACCTTTTGCTTAACCTCTGTGCACACTCTTTGCCCTTTCATACTTCTCAGTACTATTCGTATTGACCCAGCTCTAAAGAACTGGATCGAAAGTTTTCTCTCTGCCCGAATTAAGATAGGATTGGACGGCGTCAAATTTCAACTCCAAACGATCTCTGCGAAGTCGACCAGAGGACAACTTGACCCGCACTCTTTCCGTAATCTTTATAAATGATCTGTTCTCGGCCCCATCCAACCTACTTCATAGCTTTGCTGATGACGGTATTTGACGTTATTCTTACGTCTTCGATAATGATCGACAAGCGCATGCCAGACCTTATTTCTATGATCGTGGTTTAACTCAATCAACAGACATTGAACTCATTCTCGATTGGGGCCGAAAGAATCGAGTCAAATTTAATGCTTCCAAAGCAAAATACTGTCTTATTTCCAATAAAACGTGCAACTTCGGTGCCAGTGGAACTAACGGCTGATCCACCCATTTAAATCCTAGGCGTTACAATAAGGAAAGACTTGCGATGGAACCACCAAACAAGCATCTCAGTGCCTGGGATTTCTTAAAAGCTGCAAGTTTTTTCCATCATGGTTAGATCAAGAGCAAAAACGCCCTTTGCTCCACAATCGGACCCTTTGAGCTACCGTAGGAATGTAGCAGCAGCCCTGACAAAATTCTATCGCTACTATCATGGTGCTATCCGTTCTATCGTTAATTCGACTATTAACCTTAGGGTGTTTAAATTATCTATACATACCGAACCAGGTCAATCGAGTGTGGCTATCACAAGATATTCCGGCGTACAAAGAGGAATACAAGTGAATACAATACAAGAATACTTAGTAGTAACACAGAAAAGCTCAACATTAGAACAATTAGAACAGAGAATGATGCAGTTTCTGTTAATATAACAATAGTAAATAAACAAAAAAAATAAATAAATACGTACGTAATTATAAAAATCAATTGATTTTCGAACAAGGCGTTCTGCTTCTTTCTCTGAGTAACCATTTTCACCATTGTTATAAATAAGATCAGTAAGTATCTGTAATTCTTTTCCATGTAAGCCTTGTACGCCACGAGGAAAAGTTTTTTGTATATAACGAGCTAAACCAATTTGAGGAACATCTCCAAAAGCTAACTTGTCTTTTAAATACTGCAATAAGATTCATTTTATTATTTCAAAAATTAATATCAAAGTAAAAATGAAAAAAACAAACTTGAACTTTTTCATATGGTATAAAATCGTTTCCTGCAAGTGTTGAAAAAATTGGCATTTGATTTTGTTGTAATTTTAATTGATCTCGCAAGTTCCTTTTATTCCATTTGATTGTTGTAAAATGATTGATATTAAATTTAAATGTAGACCAAATTGCCCAATCACCAGGCATTATTAAAAAATCTGTATCTAATGCACATACGGCAACTGCCCGTATTTTAGTAGCAAACGATGCCAAATCAATATCGCATTCATTTGTTAATGATACAAAGATTTTTCCATATTTTCGGGCTATTATTAACAGATTATCAAAATATCCAGATATCATTTGACCGGTATATTTTATATTTGGATTTTCTCCGTTTCTTAAACTTTCAAAAACAGCTTGTTGTGTTTCATATTTGTAATTCTTTCGTTCTCGCCATAACTCAAATTTAAATTCTTTTATTGGGCCATCTATGAAAAATACTAGATCCACACCAGCATCGATCAGTTTCTTGAAAAACATTTCCGCTTTATAATTGAAAACATTTTGTCTTCCTGCAGATAGAATTTCACATGCATCACTTATGAAAGCTGTGATGGTTGATATAAAATCAAAAACTATTGTTGGTTTATGTTCTGGATTGCGACTAAAAAAGATGTTGACATTATGAAATATGATTTTTATATTTATGTTTAAACATTAATAAATTCATTGTATACTATACACGAGTACTTACCCTTATCTTAAATATTTTAATATATTATTCTAAATATTAATTTAATCGATCATAATTCTAAATAACTGGGTGAGTCTGTTTCATTATCTTGAAACAAGACTAATGATGGGTTCACACCATTGAGACTTCTGCTTTTAGAATGCTATAGAATTTCATCTGTGAGACAAAGGAAAGTCGCTGTAAAAGTCCCCAGTGGCATTCCGTCGATTGTTTTATTCAAAGCTTCACAGTCTTTACAGAAGTCGGACGGACAAGAGTCCTTGCGTGTGGACCCATCATAACGTATTGTTTACGAATTATTTCAAAGGAAATGTTCGACTATTTATTTGGGAATAACATATTGAAGGTGTGTATTTCTTCTCAGAATCGTTAATGACTTTCATACGTATGCATGTTCCCAACTCGAAGTTTGTAATTGGAGTCATGCATTGCTTTGTGTACGCGTCTACAGGAGTTGCAATTCGGGATTAATATTCAATTCAATTATAGAATGGAGAACATGAGAGTTGCTAAAGGGGATTATGCTAGCGGCCTCACAAATTTTTATAGATCATATTTTTTGTGGAATATTGCCTTTATCATTCTAGGCAAAAAGGTGGCTCTAGATCAATTCAAAGTTTTTAAATAGATTATAACAAGATTTTCAGTTGGGCAAGCCTCTAACTTTTGGTATTGTTTTCTTACTGCCGCTCAATCTAGGTAGACTCGATGGCGTCGAATCCGAATCTCACTTCACTTCCTTCAGTAATACTCCAGGACTCAATTCTATCACCTTTATCTATTATTTTTTTTATAAAAACTCGCTTCTCAGGTCCTTGTTATTCAGCTTTTCAGTTTCGCTGGCTACGTTTTCGATAATGCAAGGCAACCATGTGTCAGGATCTTGACTTTATAATCGTAACTCAATTAACAGAGAAAGGCAAGTATAGAGCATATTCATTTCTCTAAAATAGACTGACATTTTGCAGTAGAACCAGCAGCGGCGGACTTGATCAAAAGATGCATTCTTTAAAACACGTAGGCCCCTGTGGTGAAAGTCGTATCTTCTCTCATATAAAGTGAAGCTAATACAGCGGTGTGCTGATAGTCGATTCTTGTCGGGTCTGTGTCGTTTAAAATCAGCTGGCGTAAATGACAGCTTATTTGGTGTGCTGACAATCATTTTTATTGTAATTTTATTTTCACTTTTAGGCGGGGTGTTGTACGTTAGTGAGAAATATGCTGTACTGAAAGTTGTAATTTGACTGAAACCTTCTTCTTCAACTCAAACGACTTGTCACGCCACACGACTTTCAGCACACCAACTAAAAAACGAGACGACACCCACTTCAGCATGCGACTGTCATATGACTCGACTTCCAGTACAGGGGCCGTACTCAAGTGACCGGCGCATTTAAATCTATACCTAAGAAAACTGGTGCTATCTGGGGGCTTAGCCGGTTAATAATAGGGTACCAAAGTTCCGCTTAACCTATCATATCACATGCTTTTTCTATCTTTGAGCTAAGCTTACTACTCGACATTGCATCATGAAGTAAACGACATTGCGGACTGGTAGTATAAAGGATGACATCTAAGCTTCGAATCTTCCACAAAGGTAAAAAAAGTTCCGCAGTCCGTACTTCGTAGATGAACGAATGATTGCTCCTAGTACTGTGCATTTGCAGGACCGAAAACCGAAGGTCACCTGTGGCATGTGCTGAAAACATGTCTACAATGAAAATACTGAAGATATGTGTCAAGAATTGTGTCACCAATAAAAAGTGATATAAGCTATCTACTGCAAAACCAACACTTCTAATTAAATTATTTTTTATTTCATATAGGGACGTGCATTAATACCGGAGCTCAAAAGAAGGGGGAGGGCTCGCAAAATATAATCAAATCTCATTTAAAGAGAGCGGGGGTGTCATTGAAAATCTCACAATTTTTTTAATTCCAAGAACTTATATAATTAGAGATAACAGTTTGTATTACAAAATCAATCCCGGGCATAGACAAGATTAAATATTTCCATTTTCCCGGGATTCCCCGAATTGAGGAATTCACAAGAATTGTTGCGTGACTTTAGTGGTATGTAGCTAAATACATGAACATACCATTTTATTATTTAAAGAATACAGGGTTAATTTCACGTGAAGGTGAGATTGGGTCCCACACGAGGGGCTTGGTCCCACCAAAGGGGCGAGGTGTCCAAATTTAACAAAAACATCTCAAGTAATTAATGAGCCTCCCCTAAGTGTGAATTCGCTTACGGAAATCGACGTCGTGCCGTAATTTCAATATTACAAAAATATTACCAAATGAATATACGTCAAAATGTTAACTCTAGTTACACTATAGAATTTATTCCGTGGATCCTTTAATATTTATAAGATGGAAAATTTATTAATTAAAAAAATAATCCATTAATCATTTACCTTTTGTATTTTTCAATATCCTGAAAGATATTTATTTTTTGTGTTCCTTTTGGACATAGTTTTCTGTTGTTAATATACGACGATAAATATCGAACCATTTTCGGCAAAACGTAATTATTTTCAAGGATTTTTAATTCGCTTTTTTTATTGTAAGTTGTGCGCGATTAAAATGTAAACATTAACTTTGTAGCTGAACAATTAAAACACACCCAAAACGCCGGCTCCCTAGGTTAATGAAGACCTCCTTATGCAGCTAGAGCTAATCATGCAACGACACAACCTAACACGAGGAAATGCTAAAACGCATTGCGAAATACTTTTTTGCAAAAATGTCAGTGCACTTGCATTAAAAATCAAAAATAAAAAATTGATTGTCAAAATATGTGGTTTGCATCTCGGATTAGATAGCGGATGCCTGTGATTTCTTATTGGGATTCAGCAGAGCATTCAATACGGTGATTACACTAGACGTAGGAAGGAACGTGCCCACGTACGTTCTTCCCCCTTCATGTTCACATTACAAAATTAGACGAAAGCGACTGTCACTTTGATTGAAACGTTTGGAATCGGAGAGATATATTTTGTTTTGATTATGTTTTCAATGTTTGCATAATTTATTTTGCAAAATAATGGAGAAAGAATCCGGTTAAATTCATTCGGGTTTTCACCTTTTTTATGACTAAACTAATGAAAACCTTATGCAAAAACTGTTTTTGCCAACAAAAACAATTTGAAAACAGTTTTGCCGGCGAATATTTTTATTTAAGATCAGGAACTAAAATATATTCACTCAAGGGGTGATGGTTATTAAAAATTTAATTCATCTTCAGTTGCAATTTTATTCCCGCATTTTTTGTTAAATTTTGAAAATTCAGAGGATAGAAATCAGCGGATTTAACTTATTACCAGCTCGGAACTGATATTAACTTTATCCGTGTACCGAAAATCGCGGTCGGTAAATACGAAATGTCCACGATATTTATTATCCAGGTCGGTGAATACAGGCCTATGAAATTCTTAAAACGTTTCAACATTTGAGGAAAGGAAGTTAAATAAATAAAAAAATAAATAGTTTAAAAAAACTAAACTAAATTTATTCTTTAAAAAAAATATACATACGGAAAAACCAGACACGAATACATTTCAATTCTAATAAATATTTTCTAACTACAATTTCAATTGTTTTTGCAATATTAATAATTTTCTATATAAACCTAAAACAATATTTTTAAAAACATAAAATAAAAATTCAAATTTACAATTTGAATAACTCTAGTTTAGTTTAATTGTAAAATTTTAATTTTTTTCTTTAAATCTTAAATAACGAATTTAACTCCTAACGTCAATTTTAGGAAAAATGTGAAACAGTTGAAAATGATATAATCACGTGGCTTGCAATAACCAATCAAAAACTGTTCCACATTCCGTCACGAACAAGAATTTTAATTTTCGTTCGTCATTTTCCTTCATCACCTCCACTTCCCCCTTCACCGTCAAACTCGTGACGAACGTTCGTTCCTACGTCCAATGTAAACACCCTCAATCGGCGGGATGTGTTTTTTCATGTTTGTGACAGGTATGCCAGTTTTCAGTTCGAAACTGTTATACATGCATATCGGAAGCAGGTAATTATTTAACTGAAAGAGGATTTAAAGACTTAAAACAGATCATTAATTAAATGAAACACATTTTAAAGATTGTGAAAGATTATTAGTTGTTGGTGATTAAGGAGAATGTCTTCTAACCATAAGAAACCGAATGAATTAATTATGTGTGAAAAAATCATCATTGTTGGGCATTATTCAGAATCATAAGGTATTTATCAACTTTAATTAACAAAATCAACATATTCTTCTTAAATGGCACTACAGTTATTCTAGGGCACGGGTGTCTTCGAGTCTCTTCTTCCAGAGGTCTGTATTAGTATGTTTCCAAGACAAGTTGAGTGCTCGAAAGCTTGCAAATCTTCAAGAATTCGAGCGCGTATATGCTCTGCCTACTTGAACCGGCATATTAGCTTGATATAACCTTCAGTTCTTGAGGAACTGATGGACTGCGACTGCACAATTTCGAGCACTCAAGCTTTCTAGCCCGGTTTACATGACAAGCACTCGAGCCGATCAGAATTTTTTTTAGATCGACTCCAGGCGATTGTCGAGCTGTCATGGAAACGCACTATTATATCTTGCTAGTTCTCTTCAGTTTGTTTTACGAAGTTTTCGTATATCGTCTAGAAGTTCTAGCACGTCATCATCATCAACAGATCCACAGCCTATTACTGGCCTTTTTTTTATATGATAGAGTAAGCTTAGGTGTCACCCTTTGTACTACCAGTCCGTCATGTCGTACATCATGTCGTACCATCATGGTGCAATGTCTAGTAGTAAGCTTAGCTCGAAGGATAGGGAGAAAGATAGGATAGATTAGGGGGAGTCGGGTGGGTGTTGGAGGAGATGGCGGTGAACCTTGAGTTTGAACTCTTGGGTGTTGTATGAGTTCGGGAATGCTGACTGTGGTAAGTTGTTCCAGAGTCGAGTTGTTCTTATTATAAACGAATTTCTAAACCGAAGGGTGCGCGAAGATGAGGGCTGTAAACTGTGAGAGTGAGCCGAGCGGGCAAGTCTTGTATTGTGGGAGAAATGTTGCCGGGGAGGCATGAGGTTACTTATTTCAGTTTCAGTGGGGCAGTCGTTGTGGTAAAAGCGATAAAATTTTCCAAGAGCTGCTACATTCCTACGGTGGCTTAGTGAGTCAATTGAAGAGCAAATGACGCTATCACCAATAAGTTTGAAAGCGTGGTTTTGCACCTTGTTCAGCCAAGTTAAGGTGGTTCTCGGGGCCCCGGCCCAGATATACGAGTTGTATTCGAGGCGGGGACGAATGTAGGACTTTTAGATTGTAGCAGTTCTGGGTTTTTGCAACATCCTCCGGCTGAAGCAGATCTTGGTTTTCAATTTCTTATACCAAAATTTCGTAGATCTTCTTTTACGCCATCTACATATAGTTTTTTTTGGCGCCGCATATCTCTGTGTCCGTCTGGCCGTTTGCTTATAATAATTTTTGCTAAAAGGGGGACTATGGTGTGTGGAGCTGAGCCGAATGGTGCAGCCTTGCGTTGCGGAGTGATAATATTGTGCCAACGCTGCTACAATTTCACGATGCCTCAATGAGATTATGGAGGCGCAATATGTGTCATCACTGATGAGTTTGATGGCGTTCTTGAGCACCTTGTTAAGCAACGCCAAGACGATTTTTGGGCCGTGAACTATATTTTAATTGAAGAAGTAGCAGACCTATATATAGCGTGTAATGTTGTACAGAAAGCTCTAGTCTGAAAGATAGTAGAAAGAAGATTGATAGGACTGTCACCGTCGCTTTTTGTGCTTGGAGGAGATGGTAAGAGAGAGTGCATGAATTTGTTTAAAGAAGGAAACAATAAGGAATGAACATTATGCAGTCTGGAGAATTAGTAAGACGAAGGACCATGGCGATACCTGAAATCGAACCAAGGAACTCTGAGATTTTAGTCGAGTGCCTCAAGCTATGGTAGTAAGCATACAACTGACAAAATAAAAAATATTTTTATATTTATTTACACTTTTAATAATTTATATTGCTACATAATAAGTAAATGTTACTTAATAATTAAAAATCTATAAGAATATATTTTCCTTCAACATCATCCTCACAATAATATTTCCTTTTACAACAATCTGGGAAGGGATCTCTTATTTTGAGAAGTTCTCCTGGTTTGCACCCAGTAGTTTGTTGCGGTATGCAGCTGAAAAGAATAAACAGTAATATATATTTTTGTGTTTAATTTTTTTTTTTTCGATTAATATTGGATATATTAAATTATTGCAAAAGATTATCAATCTCCAAAATAAATGAGGCTGTTAATGCACTCGTTGTTTAATGTATGATGCAGTGTTACTACTAATTGGTTCAGTATTTTCTCTTTTCACTTACAATTTTCTATCATGCATAAAAATTAGTGTCTTAAGTGTTACTAATTAATAATTTATGATAAAAACTCAACTTTTTCGTGCTTTTTTGAAAGGATTATTTGAAATGAATTAAAAAAAATACCTAGCACCACTTATCCAGCCATTTGCCGAGCATATAATTTTAACGCAACGTTTATTAACTTTATGTTCACCAGGTGGATATGGTTCGTCTTCATAAACACACATTCCAGGATGAGCTTTTAATAAAAATAAAACGTTATGTAAGTAAGATTAGAAAAACGTATTTCTTTTTCTTTTTTTTTTAATAAATCCATACCAGGATCACTTCCATCCATCGTAAATGTTTCTCCAAACGAATAGTACACGAACGTTAACATAAATGCAAAAACAATTAAAACTTTCATTTTTACAAAAATTATCTCCACTTAAAAATTTATGAAAGTAAAAAGGATATCAACTGAATCTATCCAATTCAAATTTACAAATGACACCAACCCCCAAAATAGTGATCAGTTTTTAGCTAGTGGCTTGTTCACGTTGTTGTTCCTCTTAATACTGGTTTGATCTTGAGTTAATTGAAATATAAGACTTTTTTTTTTGAAAGACAGTTATTTACTTTTATGTGATGTATTTAAGAATAAATTATATTATAAAACTTGTCCAGCTGACTTCTTGTGATATCTTTTTGAACTGGTTATTGTGATCAGTCTAGGGAATTAGTTTTTTATAAATAGGATTTATTTTATGTTCTACATGTGCGCATTATTATTAGTTTGGCTTTAGATAACATTTTTGTTTTCTTTTTTGTTATGTAATTATATTTATTTTCATTTAATTTATGTGTTGTTACAATTTGAAGTACTTTAACATTCTATGATATAGGCCAAGTTGCATTGCTTTATCCCTTAAAGGTTTGTAATTATAAAAAAAATATTTTTACTGAGTATCAAACTACAATTTGACGAAATTTACTAGAAATCTTCACCAAAAAGTAAAACATCTCACGTGCGTTCCCGATACTGCAGATGAAGGAGCAGGAGCACACTTGTTTAAGCTGTTTTTTAGTTACTGTACTGATGAAGGCAATTTACCTTTCCTTTTTGGTTGTGAGGTTTTGTCCAATTCTTTAAGCAAACAAATCGAACACATTCTTGATTGATTTAGAGTTCGTATCAAATTACTGCCTTATTTCTAAAAAAAACATCCATTGAAAAGCAAATAAATATCCAAATTTCTCGAGTTTTTTAACAAATGAAAATTCCTTCTTCAGTCCTACATTCGGTCTTGCTTCGAATACAACTTATCTCCAGCAATAAAAGACCAGTCCATTCAGCTCACCACTTCCTTCCCATTTCCTGCAGTCTAGTAGTTCGTTTATAAATAGAACAACTTCGCAATCAATATTTCTGTTCTATCCTTTCAACTACTACTACTATTAGATATTGCACTATGACCTACCTGAAAGACATGACGGACGAACTGAGCTGGTACAAAGGGTGATTCTTAATGTAAATTGATCACATAAAAAACTCCTAGTGAATAATCCAAGCCAAAGAAAAGCATAGTACGTTTGTTAGTACCCAAGCAGGAAAATACTACCGTTTTTTTACTGGCTCAGTACCACATTTCAGTAGTGACTACTGGATTGGTACTGATAATATGTACTGGATTGGTAGTCTATATTTACTGGCATGATAGAATTGGGCCAGTACTTATTTTCGGTACGTTTTGAGTACTTTAATGTAATTTTTGCTGTAGTAAGAAAAATAAAAAACCCCGATGGTACCGTTAAGTTTCGTACAAGTATTTCTTTCTAACGTTTTAAAATTTTCGATTACTCGTGCGGTGCTGTAACTTTACGATTACGGTACTGGTGTAATGTTTTTAAGCAGTACTGTAATGATTCCTATTTTAGTACTGGCTTCGTACTGTTTTTTAACCGTGTACGAGGTACTGTATTGATACTTTTCTATGTACTGTTTGAGTACCGATAAATTCGATTTTTTCACTGGTGCAGTACTGGGTCAGTAATTAAATCGAGTACCTTATTTCAATACTAGACCGGTACAGCGCCATGAGTCAGTACCGGCCGAATAACATCGATTCCTGCTTGGGTACGTATGATTGAGAAAGTCTCGCACACTCAATGCCATACGATTCTAGAGTAGTAGCAAGTAGCTACCCTTAAGTAGGATTGCGTACCCTTTGAATAATTTGAGTAGAACCATTTTTTACAGCTTTCGATATACTCCAAATTGAGGAATGTCAAAAAATAAAATTAAACAAAATTTCTATAAAACAAAAAATAGGAAATCCCAGCTTTATTCCCGAATGAAACTGAAGTACGATCTTTAAGATATCAGGCGCCACTTTCGCTGTTATTAAAAACCCATAATATTTTACCAAAATGAATTCTAGTTCCTTAATGAACCATTAACAATATAAAATTCTACCTCAACGATCGCACCTGACATCATTAATAATTTATGGGGACTAGTTCTTTCCCCCGTTGATTTTTTCTTCTAAAAACCAGATCGCTGGGATTAAGATTTCGAGGCTTCTGCGTTAAGTTATCCACCGATCAAAATTATCATTCAGATATATCTCTTAAAGAAACCACACGCGATACACATCACTACTTTGTATTCCTGAGACGTTTAAATAAATCAAAACTTCGGTTTTATTGTTTGGTTTTGTCGAATCTAAAAGTGAATCTAGTTTTTCAGTTTAATAATAATAATATCAAGTGCTGTGATTAGTTAGTAATAATTAAAAACGACTACAATGAAGCTTGTTCTACTAATGTTCATTATTGTTGTGACTGCTTTATCCTGTAATGCTGATACAAACTCTATGGATGCATCAGATGCAGGTTTTGAAATTAATGTTTATATATTTTTTTCTTTCAAAAATAAAATTGAATATTAAATTGCAGATTTTCCTGGAATGTGTGTTTATAAAAACACACCCTATGCACCTGGAGAACATAAAATCGATTCCCGATGTGTTCGTATAACTTGTTCTGAAAAGGGTTGGATTAGTGAGCACAGGTGAGCATTTTTTATTTTCAAATTTAATATATTACAATTAATTTATTTATTTAATTTTTTTTAGCTGCGTTAAACAAGCGAAAATTCCTGGATGTTTTAGAGGAGCTTACCTTGATAGGAAGAGACCATTCCCGGAATGTTGTAAAAGACTCTATTCATGTACATATGAGAATGGGACTGATTATACGATGGAAGAATATTAAGCTTAAAAGTTATAATAAGAATAAAAGTTTATATACAAAAGATTTAATTTGTTGATAAAGTTTAAAGGAAATAATGATATATTTATTAAAAATGTGTATCTGTTTTTTTTTGTTTTTGAAATTGTGGAGCTTTAGAATGTTATATTTATGTTGTCATACTAGAAAATGTTTGTCAAGTCAAATTCTTAACAATTTTCCTTTTTTGAGTGTACTTATACCTTGCAGAGTAAGGGGTTGTAGGCAAAGCGAATGAGCCGAGTGGGCCAATCTGATGTTGCGGGTATAAGACTGCCGTGGAGGCAGGAGAGTGTTTATTTCGGTAAAGAAATCGCTGCTATAGTGGTGTTAGAATTTTGTCAGGACTGCTACATTCCTCGCTTCCGTATGGTATTTCCAAACTTCTACAACATCCAAAAAGTCAAACAGAGTGTTCATCGCCACTCATACCTCCAAACCTATTCTACGCTTCGAACTAAGCTTACTTCTACATTGCACCATGCACGATTTAAAATTATTAAATCTCTCTCAACATTTCCACACAACGGGTGGAAGGATAAGAATTCGGAGATACGTTCGAATCGAAGATACAGCGTCAAATGCCAGTGGAGAGGTTCCATAACTAATATTGGGAATGCTGTATAGAAAAAAAGAAAGGGACGTGGTTTTAAAATAATATTTTAACATCGAGGTTCTTAAAATAAGAGGATATACTCTTGTACACCTTCTGGAAGGCTAGAATAGATGGCCTAGGAGGGGAAAGATTATGCACTAAAGTGTATTCGGAAATCTGATAACAATGTAAGTCGCTATTAGGTAAAATTTGGGTTTCACTTAGTGCGAAAATTGGGCGTAAATATTTATAAAGATGACACATCACGGAAAGTAAATTCGCTTGAAGCCAGCCAACGAATATTACAAAAAGCCAAGCAAAATTTTTTGTATCATGGCTTCGCATGCGCAAGGTCGTTAACCTCGGTTTAAGCTGGCAATACAGAAATTTCTTACTCTTTCTACTTCCAAATACTCTAAGCATAATAAACGAGAAATCCGTTTCCTGTTCAATTACCGAAGTTAGCGTTCTGTCGCCGTGGAATTGGATGAGGGAGTCAGTGTAATAAAATCGTGTATTGAGCTCTATTCTCCAATATTTTTCTGAATGAGAATTAAATACAATCTTAATATTATAACTATTGCAGGTTACCAGCAGACTACATGATGAATATAGTGGATAAAAAATTATTAGTTAAGTCGAACACCTTCGAGCCAACTCATACTTGCCTGTGATTGATCATCGCAATCACAACCTTATGAAATGAAATACCAAATCTATTATAATTAATCGAGTATTTTAATAACTTATAAAAAATTAATCTTAAAATTTAAAGCGCTTCCATTTCATATTGTGTTCCATTTTCAAAAGTGCATTTATACTTTCTCATACAGCATTCAGGGAATTTTCCTTTTCTATCAACATATCCACCTTTAGCACATCCAGAAACAGGTGGCATCTTAAGGCAACTATTTTTTAAAAGAAAGAACATTAGTTAAACATCACAACGCATGCAGTTCATTCGTAGTACCTATGTCCACTAATCCAGCCGTTTTCTGAGCAAGTTAAGCGAATACATCGCGATTTGACTGTTAATTCTCCAGGAGGATATGGTTTCCTTTCATAAACACACATTCCAGGATATTCTATGAAGTAAAAGAAAATATTTGATTAAAAAACATTTAGTTATTTCTTTATGCAAAATCAAACCTGGATCTGTTGCGTCCATCGACCATACCTCAGCCTTACAACATAGAGATTCTAAGGTTATTATTGTAATAACGGCGAATAACAAAAATTTCATGTTTACTAATAGAATTTAAAATTAAGAAATTTACTAATAAAAATATTTTTTTATATATATAATAAAATAAAAATTTAGTTCGGTTTCGTGAGCGACTTGTGTATATACCGAGTGTGAGATCTTTAAGATTCTGAAAGGTGATGCCTGATAGTAGATAATTTAAATCAGATGCTTCGAACTTTTAATCCACCGAATTTAAACTGGTTTAAAGAAAAAGAATTTTTTGGCAAAGAGAATACAGAAAAAAAACTTGTCGTCGATTAATTAATGACTGACTTGTATATACATATATACATACAACAAGATCGTAACATTTTTCAGAATTATAAATACTTTTTTTGTGTAGAGTTCATAATCAATTTATAAGAATTATTCTGTTTAACATACGGAACTGGAAATTAGTTTCTTATATTCTTTTAGGAAAGCGACGTTCATTTACCTTTTCTTTATTTATTTATTTACTATATGTTCGCTCACTCGGGATCTGCACATGACGTGATTAAAAAAAATATTTTAAACGAAAATACTTGGAGAGATGAAATGAAACAAATTTCATTTTATTTTTTTAATTGTATCAAGCGGTGGGGGTTTAAAAGTTATTACATTTTTTTAAATGTATATAGTAAGATGTCTGTGATGTCAAAATTTGTGTCTCCTGTTTCAGCTTATTAAGTTACCTATAAAATAATATAGCTAGATAAACAATTAAATACAGATTTTTCCCTGTTTATTTGCCCAGAATAGAGTTGTAAGAGGCTAAACAGATTATCATATATTTTTAGAGATTGCAGCAGTAGTTAGTATCATCTGTGCACTGGATTTGGCGCTCAAAGATTTAAGCGCTCATCTAGGCTGAATTGAAAATTAAATTTGAATATTCACGTCTTCTGCACGCCCAGTAGTAGTACCAACTAATCGTGAAAGATTTAGATCAACTGCACAACTGCAACTGAAGGTGAACTATAGGAATGAACTTGGGCATTTTTTTATGAAAAGACCAAACTTAGAAATTACCCCTTGTGTTATCAGCCTGTCATGTCGTTCAGGTGATGATATAATGCAAGAAGTAAACTTAGTTTAAATAATAGAATAGGTTAGGATAGATTAGGAGGGATCTGTTATGTGCTGTGTCATGAATGTTAAGTTTGCACTTTAGGATGTTGTAAGATGTTGTTAGGATGTTTTGGAAATACTGATGGTGAAAGATTGTTTCACAGTCGAGTTGTTCTATTTATAAATGAACTTCTAGACTAGACCATAGTGTATATTGTGGGATCGAACAAGAGATGGCTTCTTCTCTGATTATGCTTTAGACAATGGCAGGAACGAGTACAGGTAATTGATGTAAAGAAGGAATGTTATCTATGCGAGAAAGTATAAAGGCGATATTGGCGATGCATAGATGCGTACCATGGACCTCTAGGATGGTAGTGTGACGCTTTATCTCGTAGGCTACCTAGGCACCAATATCTTACTTATAGGTTCTACGTGAAAATGTGTTATTCCTTTCAGCTCTTTTCAGTTAAAAAAGTTAGTGCAGCAGAAACTTGCAAATAGAATAAGGAAGAAAAAAAAGAGAGGATATTCCTTTTTGTATAAAGTCTGTTTTTGTCTGGTGGTATCAATTCGATGACGATTTAAAATATTCTTCTCAAATTCGATTGGACATGCAATTTTAAAATCATCGTGATTTTCAATACAAAAATAACTAAAACGCATTTCAAGCTTAAACCAGAATTTTCAAATTTCATCTTCAATCATTGAACTTTAGTTTAAATAAACATATATATTTTTTTATATTTACTAATTTTTTGTTCGCTATGATTAATTAATAATAAACTTAGTTTCCGGTGACATATTTACAGAGCTTATAACTAAAATAAATGTAGTAATATTGGCTAACTTTAAGACTCAATCCTGTCAATATATCAACTTAATCATCACCTGTGATCTACATAAAGTGTCGGTAAGAGATGCGCAAAAAAATGCTGAAAATACCGGAATAACTCGATAATCCTAATTAAGTGTGAATTTTTGTCAATTTTTGCATTTTAACAGAATTTAAGAAAAATAATTTTTTTTTAAATATAAAACCAGTCTTTGAGAAGAATTTTTGTTTTTTAGTCGTCACATCCGTCGAGACTTTTATTTTCGAGTTAAATGACATCAAAAAGTGCGTATTCTTTGGGTGGAAGTGTTGTATAAAAGCGAAGATCATCCTCTAATTAAGTCATTGCTAAACCATTGACACGGATTAAGTGAAATTTTATATGATGATAAAAATGAAAATATTTTTTATATTCAGTGTTTTATTAGTTAGCTTATTAGAATGTAATGGTGAAACATTTTCAGTGAATGCAACTAGTGATGGTAATTATTTTTATTGAACGTTTTAAAACAAAAATAGTTTAATTCAAAATTTTTATTTTAATTTTTAAAGAATATCCCGGAATGTGCTTTTATAATGATAAAGTTTATGCGCCTGGAGATTTTCAAATAAAAAATCGTTGTATACGATTAGTTTGCTCACAAAATGGTTGGGTTAGTGGTCATAGGTAAGAGTTTTAATTTATGTTAAAATTAATTTTATGATTTACATATGTTCTCTTTATTTAATAGCTGTGTTCCTTCAATGCGTGAAGAGTGTGATAGGGGCCCGTTTGTTGATATTAGAACACCATTCCCTGATTGTTGTAAGAGGAAATACACTTGTAAAAATGATGATGGATCAGAATATGTTGTAGAAGATTTTTAAATCATATTCTTAAGAAACGAAAAAAAAATTGTTCGACACTATAAAATATATTTAATGCCAAAACTTTTTTTTCATAATTTATATAATTGTTTTTATTATTTATTTTAAATTTTACAGCGACAGAAATGTTTTTACATATAACTTAAGAAACCATGCTTTCAGATAATTATTTCTATATTTTTAATTCTCAATTTTATTTTTTTTTATTTTAAACAATAATTTTCATTGTTTGTTTTTGTCACAATCCCATGTCTCACAGCACAATGGGTATTCCGTAGGGTAGTCATCTGGGATATGAGGACATCCCATAGCAGCACAACTAAAATGGGAATTTAAAACATGTAAAATTCAACATTAATAAAGTTTAAAACTTACATTTGCTCCTTAAATTGATTTGGTGCTAAACATTCTAGTAAGAGGCATTTTCCAGGTGGGCGATAAACTTCTCCTACTTTCCATTTATGATCCGTCTCTTCATAATGGCAGCCTTTAATTAAAACAAATAATTGAATATAGTTATTTTTTAAATAATAAAATAATGGCATTATTTGTTCTTCTTTGAAATTTTCTTGTTTCTGGCTTTTGTCATCGTCTTTAGAACGATGGAGGAAACCGATGACCTGATAGATTGAGTTCTCAAATAGCTTCACACCAATAAATCCAATGCGTTATGCCTTGGAAAACGTAGAACCGCTTTCTTTTCTCGATCGTAAACTCATATCCATTTCAATCAAACTTGGGGAGTTGGGGCGTAAGAACCGTGTTGAATTCAACGCATCCAAAACGAAGTACTGTCTTGTCTACCTACTCTCACGGCAATAATTCTCCACCTGTTCCGCTCATTCTCATAGCTTACAGCAATCCTTTTCACGAACACTCCAGTCGCAGGACTCGTTCATAATAAATTGAAAACAACCTTCTGAAGTCGATTTCGATTTTCGAACTCGTTCAACATTCAAGAGTTCAAATGCAAAGTTCTTCTATAACTAATACTCTTCCGGGTCCCTCCAGAGTTGTATGCCATGATAGACTGCTGGTACACAAGGTGAACCCTAAGCTTTATTCTGTCACATTTAAATAATAGAACAACAGGAAAAAGGAGTATGGGGAGATCAAGAAATAGATGGATAGATGATGTGGTAGAAGATATACGAAAACATTTAAAAAGATTTAGCCAGCTTTGGGGTTGAAGTGTTCGACCAGAGATTGAGGTTCAATTCTCGAAGCGCCATGTAATCTTTGAATATTATTTCGACAAAAATATTACCATTGAATATTTATCGACCGACACTTTCTTTTTTTTTTGAAAGAAATTTTTTCGACAGCATTTTTATTTTAAGTGAATTATTAGTATTAAATGTATTAAATACCTTCTTCCGCCAAGCAAAAACAAACAACAAAAAGTGTTGAAACGTAGGCTAGTAACAATAATTTCATGTTTCTCTCCTTTATAGAAATTTTTCCTCAAAACTTTTACACGATAGTCACTATTTTTTTTTATAAATTTTTAATGCACTGACTTCTACTAAAGATGAAGACTGTTTGAATATGATTTTAATTTTTGCATGTTCTTTTATACTTAAAAGCACTTTATTTCTACCGATAACGGTAATTACTTGCTGTGGAGCAAAAACAGGTGTAATAAACTACTGACGAATAAAAAAATACCCCTATGGCCTGGCCTGTTGGGTCTTTTACAGGGTGAGTTAAAACTATAAACTGGGGATAATCTGCTGCAAGTTGTGAAATCGGGCATTAAAGTTTTTGAAGTTGTTTTTTTTACGTTAACTTAAGTGAAATTTTATATGATGATGAAAATAAAAATATTTTTAATATTCAGTGTTATTTAATGTCAAAACTTTTTTTTCATAATTTATATAATTGTTTTTATTATTTATTTTAAATTTTACAGCGACAGAAATGTTTTTATAACTTAAGAAACCATGCAACACCGATCAGTTAAATTCTAAATTCTCAATTTAATTTAATTTAATAATTTTCACTGTTTGTGTTGTTCTCACTACAATCCCATGTCTCACAGCACAATGGATATTCTTTAGAATAATCAACTGGGACCAGAGTACATCCAATAGCAATCGATAAAGGACAACTAAAATAGGAATTTATACAAGTAAAATTCAAAATAAATAAAATTTCAAGCTTACGTTTGTGCTTTATATTGATTTGATGCTAAACATACTAATTCGAAGCATTTTCCAGGTGGGCTATAATATTCTCCTACTTTCCATTTATGATCCGTTTCCTCATAATGGCAGCCTTTTATTAATAAAAATAAAAATAATGAAATGGACATTATTTAAAATAATAATGGATTAATGGCCTTAATTGTCAGTCAAGGCAAGCAGTGTAAAATTTTATTAAATATGAGATACCCAAACTCTCGATTATGTAGCATTATACAGGTATTGGAGAAATCACAAATTAATTTATCAATTTCAATTTTAATCAATTTTCTTTACTTTTATTTTTAGCTACAATTTTATTAGTTATCAACTGAAGCTGAACATCTTTGAAACACGGCCATAAAGCTAAATATTTATAATTAAAGCTTAGAATTTAGAACACTAAAAAAATGAAAATTTGCATTTTCTGTTTGCTGACTGTAAATTTTTCAGATGAGTTCCATTTTAGATCAGTATTACAAAGCCAATCGTGTTTTATGGTTGAATAGGCTCAGCAACATCATGCATCTGGTCTACAAAGCAATTCTTCTCGATCATCTTGTTTCTGTCGATTATTGTCCAGTTTATCAAACTCTAGTAAGTGCCATCAATTTTTTTTGGATGGGAATTTTGTTTTTTCTCTTGCTTACATTTGTCTTCTAGATCTAGACTGACGCAGACTCCTTTCCTCTGCTTTTGTGTTAGCATACTTAGCACTAGATCAGCATGCACTATGTTTCCATGAGCCAGGGTAGAGATTTCGATGAGTTTTCGGTGATTTCTAGTTAACTCGATGCTGTTTTTGGCAATGATTTCTAAAAGACCTAATTTTGGGTTAACGTAGGGCAATGGTTGGCATGCCGCGGCTCTTTGGCCGCTTGGGTATAGCTATTCCAGAAAATACCACGTGCGGGCCACGGTACAATGCTATTGAAACTTCGTGGCCCATGGCCAGAAATCGGTTTTCGGCATACGCGAGTCTATTTTGAAGAACTTACTTAGGCGGGGGTGTAGGTGACATTGCGATTCTCTCTCGCATTTGCTTTAGATACCTCCAAGGCTTTCGATAGAGTATGGCACCTTTGGTTTACTAACTTAACTTCAAGCTATTGGTATTGAATTCCATGAATCCAAATAGCGGTGTCCCCCGGTTGATTTATTCCAACACCCACTATATTTCTAATGACCAGATCTTGTCCTCTCGATCGTGAACTCATGCCCAGTTCAATCCAACAGGGATATCAAACTCATTCTTGACTTGGGTCGCAGGAGTCATGTTGAATTTAACCCATCCAAAACGAAGTATTGTATTGTCTTGGAAACATCTAAGAGTTCAAACGCAAACTCCATCGACGACTCCTGGTCTCGCCAGACTTTGTATGCCATGGCGAACTGGTAGTACAAAGGACGACTCCTAAGCTTTATTCTGTCAAATAATAGACACAAACGAAAAAAGGTTTGCAGGAAGACCAAGAAATAGGTTGATAGATGATGGTGAAGAAGACATACGAAAACTAGCAAAACGTAGAGACGAAGGGACGGATTGTAGCGTCATTTAAGAAGAATTAGTCGATCTAGGTAGCCTAGGGGTTAAAACATTCGGCTACCATCTCAAAGATTGAGTTTCGATTCCCGAATCGCCATGTTATCTTTGAATGCCCTTTCGACAGGAATGTTATCCGTGGATACTTATCGACAGAGACTTTGCACAAGCTTTTTTTTTGAAAACGTTTAAATGAAGAAAATTTTTCGACAGCCCATTATATTTATTTTAAATAAATTGTTAGTATTAAATGTAATAAATACCTTCTTCCGCTACGCAAAAAGAAACAACAAAATGTGCTGAAACGTAGGCTATTATCAAAAATTTCATGTTTCTTTCCTTTATAGAAATTTATCCTCAAATGTTTTACACGGAAACCGCCACTTTTTTTTATAAACTCTTAAATCACTGTTCTTTCTACTAAAGATGAAGACTATTTGAATGTGATTTTAATTTTTGCATGATCTTTTATACCTATAAGCACTTTATTTCTACCCATGACGGTAGAGTCGTAGAGGGAAAAAATGTGTAATAAACTACTGACAAATAAAAAAAAACTTCTATATCACCTTTTGGGTCTTTCACAGGGCGACTTCAATTCACGAACTGGGTATAAAGTGCTGTGAAACAAACGAGCATTAAAGTTTTTTAAGTGTTAATTAAATGGAAACTTTGAAAAGAGAATTGATTATATTTAAAATTAGTGCTATTATTTCTCCTTAATTTTTCTAAGAAAAATAATATTTTATTTTCATATAACTTTATTCACAAAAAATATAACAAGTCGTAAATATTAAAAATTAATAAATAAACAACAAAAACTCGACCACACAAAATTTAAAAACAACAAAACGGATTTTAAGTGTGGTTCATAAGGTTAAGTTAGCTGATTGCAACCTATTCAGAATATGTGCTAGTAATCTCCTCCTTGCCATCCTGATCTACACAGCTAAGCTTTGCACAGCATTGCGGAAATGGTTTTGTTCGATCTCCAGAAATTGGCTTACATCCTCCAGGAACTTGATACCTTGGGCAGCTATAAAAAAAAATTAAATAAAACATGTAATTAATTAATTAATTAAATAAAAAAAAATTTTACTCACTGATTAACCAATATTACAAAATCATCTCTGCACGTGTATTTGGCGCACGATTCAGATCCCACGGGTCTGTAAACATCATCAACAGCGATTGCGTAATCGGTTTCTTTATGATAGCATTTCCCTGGATGATCTTTACAGAAAAGATAAGAGTGTTAAGAAATTGAAAATCTCTCTCTCAGCCAGGCACCTGCTGTATGATGGTGGCTCTATGACCTTGAACTACTCACCTGGATGACGAGCGTTTCCTATGTATTGCTCGTAGGCGGTAGCACCGGCTACAAAGCAAAATACTGCGGTAATTGTGATGCAAAGCTTCATATTGATCAGGTGGTGTCGGATGTCGGTTGGTATTTCTTTCTTTCTTGTTTTTGTTTTTCGGGTTGTTACTATTATTGTTATTGTAAGTGCTTTTTTACCTGAGCGGCTTACTTATTACACTTTATTTCTTCTTAGCTTGTGCAGCTTCTGAGAGTCTTGTGTGCCTAGGTAGACTTTTTGCAGTCTTTTTATACACAAATCTTGAATGATTTTAAGTAGGGTAAGATCTCATGATCTGATATCATCTGGGTTTTTTGTTTTTTTCGTTTAATTTTTTAAGAATATTTTTTTGTTGTTGCTTTTTTTATTAATTATATTTTTGCAAATTTTTGCATTTTGAAGCTGATGATTAGGAATTTTTCAATGAAAAACGAATCTTTTTTGATGAGATATCAAAAGAATATTGTTTCTATTGAAAAAAACTAAATCAGAAATGTTATGTCGAAGCTGATTGCGTAATGCTTTCACTGTAAATTTATATGCAGCTTAGTTAATTTGATACTTTATAAAAAGTGAAAGATGTAACAATTTCCAAAGAAACACGATATTAGTTTGTTGAGTAATATTATCAATAGAATGCAGTGAGCCTACGAATATAAATTAGAGTAGATCAAAAATATCTTCGACAGTATTTAATATTTAATCCTTTACAACTGTTGACTTACTTACTTTAAAATTCCAAGAGATCTGTGACCAGCATCGAATTGGGGTAAAATCTGTCTGTACGTTGTAACCAGCACATCCCAGAATTGTTTTTTAGGAGATTATTATATATTCTGTTATATATCGTAGTTGTTCTTTGAGTTTAAATTTAGCGCTGTGATTTCTTTTTAGTAAAGACCAGTAGGTAGGTAGAGGTAAAGGCGGTAACTCTGTTTACTATTTGGTAGTATATGTTAGGAGTGATCGTTCCCTTCATATTCCGGTAACGAGTCATACCTTCTATTTTAAACTTAGAAAAATCTCTCAAGCCATGTTAAAAAAAGGTTTCCAAAAGCACGCTGTGTGATCCTAACCAGTGTCGAAGTCCTTGCGTGGCATCATCAAAAGGTCGAGTGATCTCTCGCTTGCTGTAGTAAAGCCATGTCCTTCATGTCTTGTCGCATAATGTTAAATACCACCACCTGGAGCCTACCGTTGAAACAGGGGCGTTTCCAGCCAACTGGCTTAGGGGGGGGGGGGGTAATTTTAAAAAAAGAAAAAACTTAAATATTTTTTTATTCCATAAATACAAAACAATCAACATCAAAAAAAAAAATTAAAAGTGCGTGTCAGCTTCGACGATTGTCTTAAATTATATACAACTAGCTGGAACCCATATAAATCCCACATTTCCGCTTCTCCTTACCATCTCACCAAAAAAACCTTGTTCAATGTTCAACTATGAACTATGTTCATTGTTTTTCCATTTGTAGCTAGAATGTCAAGATTTTCCGATTTTCCAACTCTTGAACAACCTACATACAGTTAACCGGGAAATGACACTTAGTTGGCAAAATTCGTTCGGTATATTGGTCCCACAATTTGAATTTATAAGTTTTGATCATAAATTCGTTATTTGCTACCTTAAAAAACCCCAGTCACCGATTTTCATTGGGATCGGAACACAATTTGAAAATTCGTCGGCCATTTTGAATTTATAAGTTTTGACCAAAAAATTGTTATTTGCGACGTTATAAACCCCTAGATATCAACTTTAATTGGAATCGGAACAAATTTAACAAAATTCGTACTTCGGTACCTTCGTAAATTCGTAAATTAGGTACCTTAAAAAATTTCAGATACCGATCTTCATTGGAATCGGAACACAATTTGCAAGTTCGTCGACCATCTTGATTTTATAATTTTTAACTGCAAATTCGTTATTTCCGACCTTAAAAACCTCTAGATACCCACTTTCATTGGAATCGGAATAAAATTGGCAAATTCAACCATATTTCTGCTTCCATTTTGAATTTCGGTCATATACGAGTATACCCCATGTTACTCGCTGATAATAGAGCTTTCTATTGGCGACAGGCAAAGGAAGCATTTATTTATATTGATTTGATAAAACATATTACATAAATTTTCTTTCCTACTTTTTAGCCTATTATGTGTTTTTCGTCATTTTGTGGTGGCCGCCATATTAGAACCAAAATGACGTCAGACAGATTACTGCATTACAATCGTCATACCCTTTCATTTGATACCCATTCCGAGGGGGTTGTGAGGACAAAAGTAATCCGCCATTTTGAATTTGGAATGACGCGACACAACTAATTGTATTCTATCTGTCATGCCCTTCCATTTGATGCCCATGTCGGTGGGTCGGGGAACACAATTGCAAAAATCGGGCGCCATTTTGGAACCGCTTCTTTATTTTTTTACAAAATGGTCAGATATTCAAGCAAACACAGATCAAAAATCTGCTGAAAAGATCATTCAAATTTGTGTGCCCTCCCCATCGTCCTCTCTCACCCTCTTCTTTATAAACCACTTTGCAGCCGACTCTTGTCGTGTCGTGTGTACGCTCGTGTGGAATCAGCCATAGCGTGCCATATTAGCGGGAGTCTCGGGTATCGGTCCCTTCTACGACTCTCCAGCAGTTTTGGAAAAATTCACCGTCATATATCGCCGACTAGATTCACCATAACTTATCTTGTTTGTTTGAAATTGTGGTAATTTTTAAGAATAAAAATAAATAAGCGAACGAAAATTCTTAGGGGGGGGGGGTAATTACCCAATTACCCCCTCTGAAACCGCCCCTGTGTTGAAAGGAAATGCATGGTGATATCTCTTTCCCTTATACACAGCGACTTCTGTACTTTATCCACCGGTGTGTCTGCCTTCTCTTCGCCTTCTGGTGTTTTTGTAACCCAGTACCTATACTAAAGAGTGATCCTGTACTGCAAGGGTATAGACGAGAGCTTCTGATACATGACCTGCTGATGCAATTGTTTCAACAATCTCTCGTGCATTGGCAAGAGTTTGACCAGACCATTCTGGCCAATTATCTTCCATCGCATGGGTCGCCCGTTTTGTGTTTCCAGCCTGCTTAGAACCTATTCTAATTCTCTGGCGTCGTTTGTATCCCAGAAAGTGATCTTTGTGATACGTTAAATTGCTCAAGAGCAAAAGGACAAAACAGTCAAGCCAAAAACTTGTTAAGATTTATAACGTATTTTCTATCTCTTATTCCAGCGCTGGAATCCGAAAGGAACTCGTCGAGCTGGAAGACCTAGAACAACGTGGAGGAGAACCCTATTCGCAGAGGCTGCAACAAATGGGGATATGGCGGGACGGAGCTGAGAGTTGTCGCACAAAACATAGTACGCTGGAGGTCAACTATTGGGCAATACCACCTCTTGGGAGGGACTGCTGGGCAATAGCAGCTCTTGGGAGCTCCCGGTAGTTCCAGGGCCCTCCTCTCATACTTGCGAGTTCGACTGAGAGAGGTATTAGCAAAATGTTCAAGTTCGAGTGAGAGAGGTTTAAGTAACGCTTTGTTGGTGCTCTGTAATTTCAACTATTGCCCAACACTTCCTTGTTCTATTGCAGTGCTTTGACATCTAAAAAAAATTGTTTGTGCGCGAATGGGTTTTAAATGTTATCCTGGAGTAATGAACGAAACTAATCCTTGTTTAAATATTTGATTAAAACACACTGTAACGAATTCTTGCTAGATAAAGAATTTTTATCGCATGCGCCATGAACATCATAGAAAAATCTCAATTACTAAAAACCAAAAATTAATAATTTTCTCTTAAAAATTGTTCAATAAACTCTTCAACCTAGACAGACAGACTAAACTAAATAATAATAAAATACTTTATAAATTGTTGCAAACATCTTCACTTGACTGTTGTTCTCTATAGACCTGTTCATGCAGTGGGTTAAGGTGAAGATCACAAGATGCGCGATCTTCATTTCTTATTACTATTATTTTTGTTGCTGTTTGTTGATAACTCTATTTACGACCAGAAGAAAGAAATAAGATGAGAAGATAATAGCTTCTCTTTAACATTGACCTTGTCAGCTTTTATGTCTACATACACGGGGGTGATTATTTTTAGAAATTTTTTTACTTCAAATGCTAAATTACGGTCAATGATTTTTGTTAGTATGCAACTTTTTTTTTGGTGTAAAAATAATTAAAATTTTCAAATAAAACAAAATTTTATTATTCACGTTCTATTGTATAAGTAGTTCCATTTGGATACGAACATATAAAAGCATATTTGCAACAATCCGGATATGTTCCTGATATTCGTTCTCCTTTCTTGCAGCCATCGATTTGGCTGCTATCCTCAAAAGAGCATCTAAATTGATTTATAGTTTTAATGATATTATTGTTTTTTTTAAGTTTTAAATTAAATCAAACCTTTCATAACCAATAAATCCATCTTCTTTACATTCAATTACCATACAAACATCATCACGCCGGTGAGTACCCGCTGGGATCATATCTCCACTGAGAAGCCAATCGATGCATTCGCCTTTAACGAAATTAATTTGAAAAAAATTATATGGACAATTTTTTTTTTTAGATTATAATAATTAAAAATAATTGCATTTTTCATGTGATAGAATCAGATGCGGGTGCAGAGGTCGTATTACAAAAAACAAACTTTATGAATAGACTAGAACTCTGCTGTTACTAAATCTAGGGGTAGTATTGAAAGATTAAAAGTCAATGTCAAGGCAATTTGATCAACATTGTTGAAGTTGATAATGGTTCTTTTTAGAAATTCTATTAAAATGCGGTTGGTACTAATATTTAATATATTTTCCATGAATCGAGTAAAAAAATTACATGGAATCGTGTTAATATTGTCTCAGCGAGCTTTTGACCAAGATTTTGTGGTATCGCATTTAATTCCTTTCGTTGTTGGGTTGTTTCAATAATAAAAAAAAAACAATTATACAGAGGCTATGCTCGCTCTAAAAATGCCTTTTGCTTATGATCGTTTCTCACTTTCACCCTGTTGCATAAGAGATCGAGAAAAGCATTTTATCTTGTTAAATTCTTCTTCCCTAGTAATCAAAAAGTATTCATCTCTGATTTCCAGTTTATAATTTAAAGTTTTCTTTGTTTCTTTTTCCTCTAGGCCAGATAGCATGGATATAAGACGACATTTCCAGCTCATCACAAACGTTGTACCTCCACTAACTTAACTATTTTCCTGTTATGCCAAGTTGAAGGAAATCATTACAATTTCTCTGAATGTATTTTCATGCTTTTATTAATTTTTCTTCATTTTAGCCAAAAAAATCAATATTACGACCCAAAAAGCAGAGTAATCACGAAATTTTATCAGGATTCGGGCATGAATTACAGCAACATAGAGAAATGTAAAAAGACCGTGGTAGAGATCGTCGAGTCGGAAGACCTAGAACAACGTGGAGGAGAACCCTATTAGCAGAGGCCGCAACAACCGGGAGATCCTGGTCAGAGCTGAGAGCTGTCGCGCAAAACAGAGTCCGCTGGAGGGCAACTGTTTCCGCCCTATGTCCCATGAGGGATTAAAGGAGCAATTAGTAGTAGGTAGAGATCACCGAAAGAATTTATCGACTTTTTTCCCAACCATCTTAAAAAGATTCAACGGCGACTTTAGAGTGATGAGATTAAAAAATCTTACGATGTATGGCCGAAGCTGAGTTCAAATGGAGGCGATTCTCAAAGAAGCCTTTTCTAAACGAAAGTATGAAGACAGCGCCATATTTCTTTGAAAAACAATAACAACGCTAGACCATTTGTGCCTGGCTGGAGCTACAGTGCTACACCATAAATTACAACCACTTCTGACAACATAAGAAATGTTTTGGTAAGCTTGACCTAGCTGCTCTAGATATCTTCTAGGCTTTAGATAGAATGATACAGATAAAATACCAAGCTCTTGCTATTGACTCAGTTTCTTTCTGGACAGTCAATTAAGTAGTATTGGACGTTCTGGCGTTGTTCAATCATGGTAATATTGAATGATTTAAACCCCAAACTATCACTCCCTGTGTTCCCCAGAGTTCAACTCAATCACACTCCTTCCTAATCTATATAAACGACCTTCCAACTAATTTTTCTAGGCTTCGATAACGCAAAACAAGCACGTGCCGGATTTTGTCTTCATGATCGTTAAGTAGCTTATGTTGAACGTGATGGACGGCGACATCAAACTTATTCTTGTTTGAAGCCGAAAAAATCAAGAATCCAACGCCTTCAAACAAAGTAGTGTTTTATCTCTAATAAAACCTACACAAATCTTCCTTCTGCCTCAGTGGATCGTGTGGAACTAAGTGCTGACATAATCCTCTTAGTATCTGCTAGAATCTACGATGTATCGAACACATGTTGGACCTCGCCTTAAATACAACTCGTTTATCTAAGTTGGGTCTTCAGAAATCGGCTAGATGTACTTGGACAAGATACAAACCGACGTTCAACTCATTAGTGATGGCGGGATGTGCTCCATTGTGTCATCGTAAAAATGTAGTAGACCTAGTAAAAGTTTGTCGATAACAATGACACAAAAAACACACCTGCCTCCACGCAACACAAACTAGTCCATCCGTTCGGCTCATTCTCACACCCTGTGGCACTATAAGCAACCCTTATTTTCGTTGTTATGTTTATGGATAGGGTTACCTATAGTACGATTGAGATGTACTTAGACAACCTGTGATATTTAAATTTTAAATAGTAAGAACATGTTTTCCTTCGTTGTGGGATGCACTTCTTTTCAGGTTTTTGGTGTCCATCCAGTCCAGTTTTCGTTTAAATTAGAATTGGAGCCGGTAGAATAAAAAAACTCCAATTTGCCTGCTCTCTCTATTATCTTTCGGACTAGATCTTGCTGTTAGACTTTGGCACTCGATGATAGAACTTTAGACAGTACAAAGGGGCTTGCCTCTGAAGTCGGGTCTTCCACATAAAAAGTTTAAGAACTAAAACTTGCTTTCCATGGTTTAGTAAACGTTCTCCATCGAAGTCAATTCAAAAAAATTTACATGCAAATAAAAACCTTTAAATCAGTCTTCTAAAAAAACTTTATTTATAACATTTAAAAAAAACTACAACTACTAAAACACATTTAAAAATTACCAATTAAACTAATAACACTCTATCCTGAACATGTAATTTTTGGACAACAATCTGGATATGCTTTTCTTAAATCAGCAGGTTGTTTAGTACATCCAGCGCCTGACTGTGCCAGAGGACATCTAAAAAGACGATTTGAATAATAAAAAAAATCACTATTGCAATTATATTTCATATTATATTTAAAAGCACTCACGTTAATGCAAGACGATCACCTTGAGCTGTACACTTAATAGTAACACATTGACCGATCGGACGATATTCCTGGCCAGCTGGCCAGTAATGATTTGTGTTCTTATCGTAACATTTTGTAACTCGAGTTACTTTATTTAGTTGTATTAAATAAAAATGTTAGAAAATAATACGAGAAAAAATTAACAAATATTATTAACATACCACGAGCTGCTCCATTAGCATCCAAGCCACCCAATAATCCGGCAATTATAATTGTACAAACAAATATTAATTTCATTTTCAATCAATGTTACAAGAGTTTACTTCTTACTGAAATAATAAATTTTTATTCAAATTTAATTCATTTACTCTTAAAACGTATCATTCGAAAATGTTATCAGTCTAACGCTGATAAATTACAAGAAATTTAGTGTCATTAAGGTTACAAGTTATCAATGATTTTCTAAAAATATAATAAAAGAAAATAAAGTAGAAAGACAAAGGAGTCAGTATCATTTTGTTGTTTTGAAATGGTTCCGACGTCATGAAACGGCATTGTTTACATATTAACATTATGAATCATTACTTATGTGTATTACTATACTGTATTATTCGAAATTTTAACTAGGAAATATTTTTAAATCTTTTACAGGTACATAGCCCAGTCACTACATGACACTATTAAACTTCCGGAACTGATTACAAAATCCCAAAGACGACACAACTATGAATTTCAATTTTGGATAGGTTATTCAGTAGTTGAGAAAGATTACTAGAATTATCTAATAAAAGATCGTTTTCTTTCAGAAGAACTTATCATCTACACTAATGTTCTAAAGAAGGAACGTTTGTTTGGATGTTTCTAGGGGCTTAACTATTAAAGTACTGGATTTATTTTTCAAAATTCTTGGATTATAATGGTAATTTAATAGCTTAACAAATATACTATAGATCATTCTTAATTTGCAAATATCTTATATTATCTTATATCTTATCTTGCCGACCTAAAACGTTGAAGTCGCAAAAGACTAATCTGTTTCAAGTTCGGTGTACATACCGAAAACCATTAAAGATACGATAAATCTACGTATGGCTTTTGCCAATCAGAACGACAAGGCTCTGTAAAAGCTAGTCCAAATTAGTTTGAGGCTGCCAACGTGCCTTTAATGAGCTGGGTATTCTCAATCCAGTCACACTGGAATAGGGAACGCAATCCCGGAAGTTTTTCCCAATCCCGGGATTGCGGGATTCATATTCATCAATCCCGGGATCCCGGGATACCCCGGGATTATGCCGGTTGCCGAAAATTCAATTTTTTCGCTATCGAGGATTCGAGGGGTTTGAGGAACATAAGCATGGTATGGTTGTTTTTATAGTAAAAAAATAATTACAAACAAAACATATAACTTATAACAAAGAAGTTTAATGCAACTTACTTACATATACATAATGTAGTTTTCAAACTTAAATTTTCATTCGTGAATTAAAAAAAAACAGAAAAACAATTCATTATTTATAAAAGAAAAATTAGGCCTGCTTAGCCTGTTGCTGAAAATAGCTTCGAAGGAAGCAAAGTTCATCCAATGTTTTATCGTTCAATCTTGACCGAAACTTCGTACATAAAACTCCGGCTGCGGAAAACGCCCTTTCAGCATCCACGCTTGTTGGTGGAATGGTCAAAAGAAAGTCATATACCTTCTGCATATGGTAGCCACGCGCTCCACCGCCCTCAAATAGTGACAGTTCTCTTTTTATCACTAAATTTAAATCAGCTGCCGATGCGGACGGAATAGCTGATTTGGCAAACCCTTGCACAATCGCCATTTGCAATTGGTCTTCCATTGAAATGGATTCTAATTCAGTTCCGGGTGGGTCAGTTACCTCAGCACTCTGATCTTGATCAGGATTTATAACTGACAGTCTTTTTAAAAGATTATGTAGACCCTTACGTATCGTAGCTTTCGAAGGTATTTCGAAAAGATCGTCATCTTCCGGAGCACAAGGGTTGTGGAGATATTGCAAGATTCCAGAGAGTTCTGTGCAAACACGTTGACGTATACGGAATCTAAGTGATGCTGCCAATTTTGCGCATATTGGAGTTCTCTGGCAATCTAATTTCTGCATCAACAACTGTAATGCTGATTTTGCGGTCAACAAATTGGAATCTTTACGGCACAATGCGTCGACAGTCAACTTGACAGGCTTCAACGCTGAAATGAGATCGGTGATGCAGATGAAATCTTCTTCTAGCAAAAAGTCCGTGTATTGAAGGTCTATTAGACATTTTTGAACAGCAGTCTTAAGAAGACAAAATCGTTCCAACATCATAAACAGACTATTCCACCTTGTTCTGCAGTCTAGAAGAAGAGTCAGCTCTTTCCCTTGCTCTTCCAGAATGTACTTTTGTAGTGAATCATTTTTAACTGGTGATCGTTTAAACATACGAACAATCTTCCGCACTTTTTCGATGGTAGGAGATATATTGTCCGAGAGATCTACCTGAGTTTCCTCTTCAAACACAGCAATTCCACTTCCACAGTCTTGTTGATGTTGACTAGGGAAATCTTCTTCATAATCCTCATCATCTGATTCCCGTAAGTTCTCGGCATCTGCTTCTAAGCAATCGTTGACCTCCTGATTTTCGTGCAGTTTTCTCTTATATAACACGTCCAAAACTCCTAGCTGTATTCCATGAGCAAGGCAAAGTTGTTGTTCCGCAGCAATAATTTTTCCAAGTTTGACCATTACGCTGGCGCCATCGGTGGTGATGCACACGATGTCGTCAGTGAGAGACAAATGATATTCCTTTAGTCTTTTCTCAAGTATTTCTACACAAACTTCAGCTGGCATGGATCCAGAAACACGTACAAGGCCCAAATTCCAAAATTTGGATTCATTTCCATGGATATTGACGTTCATGTATCGACGACCACGCACTGACGTCCATTCGTCAAGCGTAAGGCTGAACTTCCGTCCTTGCTTTTTGTCTCCTTCAATTTCTTCCACATTACTCGATCGGATTGCCTTAGCATATTCCATAGTCATTTTGCGGAAGCCATGTTCTGACTTTGGTAAATCGAACCCTTTCGCTTTTAATGCATCTCTTAGATCATCGGAAGTCATGAATATTGCAAAGGGAAGTCCATCTCGTGCCACTAGTCGGGAAACCGTTGCTGCAAGAGAATTTTCTTCTTTTATTTGAAAAAAATCCTTTATTTTGCGTTTCTTTGCTGGATCAGGCGTTAAAATGCTGTTGGATGTTGAAGCAGTGTCATCCTTCCTTCCTATTTCAATACTGTGTATTGCTTTCAGGTGTGTATGAAGCCCTTTTGTGGATCCACCTGTGGTCTTTATTATTTTTGGGCATCGTGTACACTTCGCCGATGCGCTGCCCTCTATTTTATTGAAAAATTGCCACACTTCCGCTTTATTAGCCATGACAGATTAGATATGCCTAGGTCGTAAACCGTATAAAAAAATAAAACTACTCGACCTTGCGCTCCACTCTATTACACGTCGCCAATGAGACTGACAGAATTTCAAGAGCAGGGGCGGGATTCCGCAAGCGTGAGCTCGACTGTGCGCACAGCGAAACAAAGGAAATTCCTCGAGGAGAGGCACACACTAGAGAATACAGAGAGCAATAGTCTCCACAGTCGAGCAAATTAGAAGCTGCAAAAAGAAATTGGATTTTTCGTTGCGTGTTTCCAATTAAACAAAACAACAGAATATAAAAAAAATTTCTTCTGAAAAAAATTCTCGTTCGATTTCTTGGAAAAATGTTGAAAGTGGCACAACAATATTATTATAGACTAGAATATTATTATAGTGTTCAAAATATTTTTCCACCGAAAATTTTTTTTTTTAAATAAATGAGGTTTTTTGTTTAAAAAAACCTTTCCGGGATCCCGGGATTAGGCCGTATCAATCCCGGGCTTTCGAGACCGCAAAATCAGCCGGGATCCCGGGATCCCGGGATCCGGGATCCCGGGATTGCGTTCCCTACACTGGAAGCTAGAACCGACCTGCATTGGTCAATTCGAAGCGGTTTCGTTCTTGCTATCTCACAACGTAATCAAATCAACGATCTGTACTGAAACTTTGGGACAAATACCATTAGCGAAATCATCGTATTTAAATATTTAAGTGAAGATCGACTACATACCACGTGAGTGCTGAGGCCCTGTAACTATTACGTACGAAAAGAGTACCTTTACAACAAAAACTTGTTGAGTTCGATTTTAAATACAAATGCGGTCAAATATTTAAAGCGATCACTTAGCACTGACCTGATAAGGATGTGGATTCAGTCTATCTCTTGGTAAACTCCTTTTTCTAACTCACTTACTATGAACTCTTTAGAGTGCAGGTTCTCCTGCAAGAAATTAATTTGTTTTTTCATTAGTCTCAATGGAGTTGATCAATGATTTTGAGCTTCAAAACTGGTTTAAAAGTTTTATTTCATTTACCTTGGCTGTTTTTACTTCTAGAAAAAACTAAATCTAACCACAATTTGCGATTTCGTTTATTTTTCATTAGACCATTATTACATGTACAGATAATGCTGGTGGTAGTTCTACCAGTATACGAACCAAGATACTTATCAAATCACCTTCATAAGGAATAACTACCAACAACTGAATAACAAACTAATTACTGAAACAAACAAAAATATTTTATTTAAACAAAACCACATGACAAACTACAATAAAAATCTCTAATTATTCCAATATTTCCTTTCAAATTCTCTAATTTTCTTATACCAAACAGGATCACCTTCAGAAAATGTTTCAGGTCGACCATCATTATTCCTGTAGTGATACTCAGCAATTCCATAACCTGGAATACCATTCATATTGCAATGCACAAATTGTTCAATAATTTTATTCTCCCACTTCGCAGTTATATATCTAACATCACAAGACTCCTGTACTATTTGCACAGTATATGACTCCAGCAATGAAATCTGTATTAAAAATGCCAAATCAGTCGGAGGTGTTCCACCTTCACCATGTTCATGCAGCTCGAAATCACATCCTAATATTGTTTTATAAATTTTATCATGAGTATAGACGAATCCAACCTTAATCGATGATATTAACGATGGTTGTGAATACGCACCAAAAAATACATAAGTGCCATTTTTTAAGAACAGAGTAAATGATGCATAACGATGCTGTAGTGACCAATCTTTATTGTATCCAGAACTTCGTTGACGGATTGTTTGCAGATTTAAGTTATACTCCATATCGTTTATTTGTAATTTTCCATGCATAAATCCAACTTGTTTGTAGTGTTGCTGTGGGAATTGTCGAACTGATTCGAAAAATTTAGCGCTCCATACTTCCTTAGCCATTCCATCAGCAAGTAACAATGGACTTATGTCGGTGTCAAAACTGAATAATTTTGCATTAGACACGAATTCAGCATCAATATTAACCATAAAACTATCCTCATCCTTCCTCATAGTACCGTTATAAGTGATTTTCCATTTATTCATTGGCAGCACAGGTTGTACGTTGAGTCCAATTCCAGAAAACTCGATACTTTCCTCACCATCTTCAGTTGTAAACACCATAGTGTCTGGCAAGTTTGGTGATTTAAACAAACCTCGGTTGGGAACCCAAAAATACAGAACGACATGTGAAATACCACGTTTCCGTCTTTCAATTCCAATCACCAGCCTAAATCCATCATAAGATGCAGCTACAAAGAATGCTGTATCAAAAGCCTTTGGATGCTCGGACATTGGTTTTGGAAATTCCATTTTTTCAATATCATTCGCCTCCTTTGCATCTACGTAACGGTTCCCATTCTTTAGTTTTGTTAATGTAAAGAAGTACAAAACATAAAAGTATTTCAACCAATAGAAAGGTCCTTTTTGTGAGTAAATTCCAAAAATCTTTTCAGGATTTATTGAAATTTTATCGTAGATATATGTTAAAATTAGCAAAATTATAACTAAACACCACAAAATCATTTTGATAACTAAATTAATACATATATTAAGAGAAATAGTGAAAGTGATTGTAGGTAAACGATTGTGATAAGATTGTAAGTGTGTTGATAGGAATTTAGTAAAAAAGATTGCAAATGTTTAAAGGTGATTGATACCGCCACAAATTGCATTAATCTTTAAATGATAAGTGTTGAAAGTAGAGCAAGTATTTGTTATCGGTTCTATTTTTAATAGTTTATCCCAATTTTTGTGATATACAGTGACTCACATTAAATGTCCAGAAAGTTGTATTTTCAAATAAAGAAATAATATTTAATATAGCCTTAGAAGACTCGTTCCACCTTCTGGCCAGTGGCCTAGAACAAAACGAAAGGGCTGAAGCCTCTTTTCGAAGCACTACAATTTTAGAGGAGCAAAACAATTAAGCCAGGCGATCTGGTTGGCCATCTATACATCCTAAGCTGTGAGGCCATCTACTCTGACGTGTGAAAAGAGAAGAAGCCAAGTTAGACTGTGGCAAACCGTATGTGGTAACAGTAGCCACGAGGAATAGAACTCGAGCAGTTTCCATTTTCTAAACCTTTAGACTGATATGCAAACGGCTCAAACCCCGCCTTGCGAGTTGGACTAAACGTCTATAGCCGTAGATGCCGCATTTTTAATGCATTGAGTCATTAACTATCAGTTTATATAGCTGAGATGCTGGCCATAGAAGTATACTGTGAATACTGAGGCCCCTATTCTCGAAGCCGGCGGTTCTGAAATCTCATGGCCTGAATCTCCAGAGGTATTAATGGCTTTACAATCAATATTCATTCAGACAGTCAAGCCACTTTTTAAGGTTCTTATAGAGTGTTAATACCGACTCAAAAATGAGTCCTTATTCTGAGAGTCGAATCACTCACATGACATTTCTCGATTGGCTGTCGCCTCAATTTCGGAGAGGTATTCCCAGCGTGGAAGCGCAGTTAACTCACTTCATTCCACTCTGGGAATGGCCCATGCAATTGACGGTTGGCAATTTTGAATGAGAGTAGTCTCTAAGTCGACTCGGGGGATACCATTCCTTGAGGGTCACATCACTTGCAATGTCACATGACTCTCAGAATAAGGCCCACTGACTGGTATTGTATTCATCTCCTAAAACTTCTCCTCCTTATAGAAAATGAGTGGAGAAATCTGGCTAAAAACAAATTAAATGCAATTCTTTTTACCTTTTTATTTTTAGTTTAAATATAATCTATATTTATTTACTTTTTCTTTTATCTCAATATAATAAAATGATCATTTTTTATTTTAAACACAAATAAGTAATACAAGTTATGGTCTATGTTGTTTTTTATGAATTTTACACATACTTCCTTTTTTGTTTTAATTGTTATAAAATATAGAGAAAGAAAAATTTACTTTTAATTTAAAAACATTGTGGTGATAGCGTTTTTTACGAAAACACCATTACACATTACATCGATGGATTAACTTAATTTTTAAGTGTTTTTTTTTTGTATAACGTACTTACATCTAACTAGAAAAATTAAATTACAATTAGAAATACAATGAAGAAAGGAAATTTGCAGGGCAGGAAAAAGGGTGGTTGAAGGACACAATGAAAATCTTAAATGGGCACACTTAAAGGAATATTATTCTCATCTTTTCTCTTGTAAAAAAATTATTAATAATTAATAATCATAATAACGTGTTATATCTAAAAAATTTATAAAAAAAAATTCTTATTTTTCAACCATAATTCTTATTTTATAAATGATGTTATTCATCAACATCTTCATTGGATTCTTGCTGTTGGCTCTCAGCTATTTGATCAGCAGTAACAATTTCGCCTTGACCATCATCATCAGCAGCTAACATATCACATATTGCAAATGATAAATCATCAGTATACTGCATAAACTGTGATTGTAGCTCAATTGAATTTTGATCTAAACCAGGATATGCCGCGGCAATTTCATTTGCCATATCTTGAAATGTTTCATTTGTTAATATTGCTGGATCTGAATATGGTCGTGATATTTGTAATAATACAACTTTAATCAAATTCTCAGCTATTTCAGGAACTGTAGTAAATTCATGTTGCGTTTCTAAATGCTTAACAAGATTATCTCGATGCAATTGTATAAAATTACATAATTTACATATGTATGCCTCAATTTTATTTGTTTTCTTATCAAAATCATAAACAATTTTTACAACAGCCTCACTAGTACCAACACGACAATCATTTGCATGCTTTTGTGCATGCTGCCGTCTCGGTCTACGTAGGAAACATTTATTACATTCATAGCCATATTCACCAGTATGCATTGTATAGTGCTCCCACCAGTATCGCAGTGCAAAGCTCATATTTCTTTTACAAAATATGCACGTTGATGCATAAATATGATTTGTGTTTCTTTGTGTTGATAATAATCCATGATTAACATTTCTTACTAGAAAAGCAACATCCTTTTTTGTTAATCGCGATATAATCACCTCAGATTCACGATGTTGATTAACATAATGCGAAACAACGAATTGTATTTTTGTATTACATATAAGGCATGTATCTATATAATCACTACGACAGTGATATATTCGATTGATGTTCTTAAATGGCCAAATAGGTGCTTTTGTATGCCGTGACGTTTCATCTATTACTTTAGGCTTGCGATCTGTATCAGCATCCTCGTCATCGTCTTCATCATCATCGTCTCCACCAAAATCTAGATTTAAATTACCTTGAAAACGTGATGTACGTTCATTTGTTGATTGTGGCTCTTCATAATTATTATCATCAGGCTGACTTGGTTCGGCATCACAATCGATACGTATTGAAGAGTCTTCAACCCATGTTGGTGTTAGCAATTCTGTTTCAAATGTTTCTATACTAACATTTTTTTTTAATCGCTGCCTTTTCGGCTTTGTTTCTTTATTTTCATTTACAGGCGGCGGTAATGGCCTCTTTTGTGTTTTTTTCTTCTTATTATTATTCGATTGTATTCTTGCCTGTTCATCGATATACCTTATGAATTCATCATCATCTTCATTATCATATGCAAAATATTGTTTTCTATTTAATTTACTTTCTCTACGCAACGATCTTCGCCTTTCACTAACAACCTCCTCATCCAAACATAACATAACATTGGGCGCATACTCATCATCATTATTTGGTTTATTTTTCGATCTTCGACTTTTACTTGTTACTTGTCCATTTCGTCGATCTGTTGTAAAGACACTGCTACCATCCTGACTTGCTAAAATACATAATTGCTTACCCACTTCGGTCATAATTCCTTTTTTTATAAAAATCTCACGAATTGCTTCAGTATTCTTATCAATCTCAATTTCAATATCAGAATCATCAGAAGCACATTCATCATGTTGCTGGACAATTGCCTTGATTTGATCAAATGTTTTTCTATCAAGAACAGCCTGCAGCATATCCATAGCATGCGTTGATTTTATTTGTGTAGGACTTAAGAGATTCGTTAAGAAATTTTCTAGCCATTCTTTATTCATATATATATCCTTGCTATTTTCGCTATCAGGACTTCCATTTATCGAACCATCAACTGATGTGTCTGTTGATACCTGTTTCTTAAAAGCATTAAGCACTTTACAAACTGGCTTAACTGGCGAAGGAGGAGGAGGAGGAGTCGATTTTGGAGGTAGTTTCCTTTGATTTGTTACATTACTAGAAGAATTTGATGCTTTGATTGGTGTTGATGTTACATTATTCACTTTTGGGCTAATCGATTCAACATTAGCAATTGCAAACATTGGCTTATTTATTCTAGTAATAACAGGAGCTGATTTATTTAAGACACGAGGCTGAGATTTATGCTGTAGCTGTTGCTGTAGCATGGATTTTGGACGTGGAACTAGTCTGGTTCCTTTTGGTACCATTATTATTTTTGGTGTTGGTCTCTTCTTTAAGCCAACTTCACTTACTAAAATTACATCATCATCATCTGAATCCGATTCTAGTAATTCTATAGTTTCAACTGGTTGGGGCTGCTGTTTCGGTGGATTGGTATTTTTCTTAATAAAATACACAACAGCTGGCTTGTCAGTTGGTCCTTTCGGTTTTAATTCAATTTTTTTAATTGAATCATTTCCAGATAATTTTAATTTACTTAATTCATCTGCTGAATAATTTTTACTATCTATGGAATCATTAAATATATCGGATTTATTGGGTTTCGTCGGAGATGGCTTAATTTTAACTGGTTTTGTAGTAGGTGGGTCCTTTTCTACACTCTCATGATTATCTTCTTTTGCTGAACTTGATAATGGGACAAGTAAATTGTCATCATCGTCTGATAGTGGAAGAATATCATTTTCTGTACTATTACATATTTCTTTAGGAGGCGTTACAGATTTCTCTTTCACGACCTTACAATCATTCGCTTTTGAATCTTCTGTTACTTTTTTTTCGTTATGCACTTTATCTTCATCATTTTCTTCACTGTTACGCATTTCTTTAGGAGATTTTTCTGATTTCTTGTTCGTAACTTTACAATTGTTCGCTTTTGAATCTTCTGTTGCCTTTTTTTCGTTATGTACTTTATCTTCACCTATCTGTGAATCATTACTGATCTTTTCTTGTTTAGATATTTCAATTTTATCTTCTACAACTTTTTTATCAACAATTTCTTCAACTACTTTTTCATCTTCTTCACTTTGGCATACTTCTCTTACCTCCTCTATATCGACGCTCTCTTCTTCAATTTCCATTTTTTCTTTTTCTTCTTCTATTTTCTTAATATCTTCTAACTTTCCATCCGATCTCCCATCCTCAGGTGAAGGTGATTCATTACTCTGTTGTACGAGTTTAGTCGTCTGTTCTTCTTCTTTTTCTTCCTCTTGAACATCCGGGCATTCTTCTTCTTCTTCTTCCTCTTCAACATCGGGGCATTCTTCTTTAATCTCCTCTTTAACAATGCACTCTCCTTCCACTTCCATTTTTACATGTTCTTCTAATTTTTTTGAATCTTCTAAATTTTCATCAGATCTCTCATCCTCAACTGGTGGCGATTCATTACTCTGTTGAACGATTTCAGTCGGGTCTTCCACAACTGTTTCATCATCTTCAGTTTCCTTGTTTGATGTAACCTAAATAATCAAAATAAATAAAAATAAAGAGACAGACTAAAACTTTTACTTTTGTTTCATCTTCAGGCGAACTAGCTTCCTTATCTTCTACTTCAGAACATTCTTCTTTGATTTTTTTATTGCTTTCATCCGATTCACATTCTGTAGTTGGAGAACACTGTAAAATAAAATGGTTTTTGAATTTAAGGACTTCTTAAGAGCCCAATACACGAGCGCTCCATCCGACCACGCCACGCCAAAACAACGCCGGATGGAACGCTCGTGTATTGGGCCCTTTTACCATTCATTTTAGTTATGGAGAACTATGTCTAAAAACTGAAACGCCCCAACATTATTCTAACAAAAAATTCCCTCAGAAGTAGGAAACAAACAAATTTTTTTGAATGCGAATATAGAACTCAAAGGTACACCCATGTGCACTCTTGATGGACATATCATAGAATTTAGTGTCGGGCAGAATTTCAATTGTAAAAGAAAAATCTTAATTACCGATAATTCTTGATTATTTTCCTCTCGGTCCACTTCCATTTCTTCTGTAGGAGTTTCAGCATGATCATCAGGCTCCAGCTAAAATTTAATATATACAAAATATTATTATAGTATACAAAATAGAATATAAGACATCAGCTTGCCGAGACATGCAGGGAAATATTTGAAGCAAGACAGGGCAACGACTACATCCATGGGTACAGGTGTTCGGTCAAAACCTCGAGTCGACGGTCTTAAGGCTCAGCTAGGCAAGGTTCAAAGGCTGGGCTGGCTCGGTATAAAGGGAGCTAAAAGCACCGGTCTTGCGGGGGTTGTTCTCCTTTAAACCAGGAAACCTTGTGGATCACCTATAGATTGCCAAGGAATTAAACCTGGAGCCAATGTTCACATTGTCCGATACCACTCATGCCAGTGACGAGGTCGGGCAGAATGGTAGCAAGAATATACGGCCTTTGGTATACGGATGGTCCCAAAAACTATAAGGGCCAAGGGGTGCAAAATATTCGTTGGAGAAGAAGACTGGATAGGACATGTACTGAAAATGCTTGAACAAGCTTCCTCATCCTGCTCCTCCAAAACCCAGCGGAAAGAAGACAACAAGGAAAGCCTAGGAAGAGGTGTAAAGACGTTCACACGATCAGGGGCGCGGCTAGGCACTGTGCCGCCCAGTGCACATCCGCCGACCCCTTTAAGAGCAAACATTTTTTTTGCCCGCGGTTTTTTTGTTCTTTATAGGAATTAGTACATAAAAAATTGTTAATTAAATAAATTTTCTTTCTATTTGGCAAAGTCAGCCAAGTCATTTAGTACAGTTCCTCTTTTACTTCAGAATCGAGAGGGATTGCGTTTCAATGTTGCAATGCAGACGTCACTCTCAACATTCATTTCATTTTGCTTCGCACACCGTAGAATTTTACGCTGCTGTCTGTTGCTGGAGCTCGACCAAAAGTTGCCATGCTCTAGCCAGCTACATGGCTGCAACATTTAAATATTTTGGATCGCTTTCGGCAACATGGAACATTTTACTTATCTGTGCTTATATCTTTTTATTGGAATGAATTGTAATGCAAAAGGTCGTCGTTATGCCTTCGACCCGAGGACCTCGCAATTAATCGAAGAGATGTTTCGAAAGTATACATTACGCATTCGAAGGATAATGTACGGAATCGCCTCTAGAAGGTTTATATTCCCTACTGGGTTGTTTTTGTGTCGCCTTTCGTTCATCATTTGCTTATTGTGTACTTGCTGCGTGTGCTAATTTATTATTGGTAATCTATTGAGTGTTGTGCTTGATGTTTGTCTTCTTTTTGTTTATCGTCGCCGCTCATTTAAATTTTTGCGCTCATCACCAAAAATGCCTTGTCTTTTGGCGGCTGTCGTCGTTTATAAAATATATTGTAAACATTGTGCAAATGCACAGTCTGTACATATGGGTGCCGCGGAACTGCACACGATCCATTATTTTGGTTGTAGAAACTTCTGTCTATAGAATTTTATCTGTGAAGAGTAATTCCTTGGGGCATTTAATTCAAACTGCACAATCTGTACAAAAGCCCGACTGATTCAAGAGCCTAATTCAAACTGTAGCCCGTACCGATCGAACAAAAGTCGTTGTCGTGTGGACTCATCATAAGGCCCAAGCTCACACAGAGAGGACTGTAGCGCCAGTGATGATGTTAGTGAAAATATATTAACAGTTAGATATTAATTATTTGCATATTTTTACCTTTATATTTTCTTTTAAAATACATTCTGGAGAAACATCACCCGCGGATGCTTCTTGGTTAATAGATGTATCCTCTGATACCTGAGAATCTTCTTGATCTGATGAAACATTCGCTTCTTTACTTCCATTATTTACTAAGGCAGAATCTTCAGGTGGTTTTGAACTACATTCTTCTGTTTTATCCTAAAAATAAATTGATATTTAGACAGGGGTTAAATGGAAGATTAGAAATGTTTATACATCTGCATTATTTTCATTTATTGATTCAGTTTCTTCTTTATCGCTGCTCATTTGTGGTTTATCAATTTCCTGAAAACAGGGAAAACAATATGAGAAAAAGTGCCTAAAGGGGAGTTTTTATAACCAAAGTAAAGGATTTACCTTATTTATACTGTTACCAAAAACCTTTTCAAGTACCTCCTCACATTTAACGAGCGTATTTAATGTTATTCTGTAAAAAAAAATTATGTTTTAAATTCTACTTATTAACTTACAAAGTATCCATCTCTACCCCTTATCAGGTTTTGTCAGTAAATTGTATAACAGTTGCATCTGGCTGAGTTTAGCTATATTTGTCTTATCCTTTTTTAAATTTTCAATTAATTTCCCTAAGAACGGGACATATTTTTGCATTTCCTTGATTTTTCCTTCACAAATTTCCATTTTTATTGTGTTTATTCTAAGTAAGAAAAAGTTATGATTCTTTTACAGATTTTTTGGTTTTTGTGTACAGTAGTGATCTACTAGTGTTCATGCATTAATAACGTAAGGAGACAATACGCCTTATGCCACTTTAAGTCTAGCTAGTCCCTAGTGTCCCCAGTCTGTCAAAATATGCACGAAGCAGCTTTGAAATACAGAATCAGAAGACCTAGTGACAAGCAGCGTAATTTGGGATGCAATTCAAAGGCTGAAGCCCTATTTCAATAGACTAAACAAAAAGCAAGCGTTCTAATGGAATTATTCAACCGAATACTATCTAATATATCAAAAAACAGTCCTTATAAATCTAAAAACAAGACAAAACCATCTTTACATATATATAACCAAAAAAAACAACAAAACTCGTCTGCAAACCTATTGTAATTTTTGTTGGAGTGAGCACCACCGACACAGCAGCAGCAGTGGTAGCAGCAACTTCTATGGTTATTTACCTTCCCGGAATGTTACCTTTGCTGGTGTTTTATTTGTTATCTAAACGAATTATTGCATCTCAAATAGTTTCTCTAAAGAACGGCTAAATTCTTTGTAATAAAATCACAATTTTTTTATTGAAAAAGCATTAATGACATTTTGGTCGATTATAAACACGCACACATTAAAGTCGGCGAACCAAATTTTTGATATTCCCTTTTGCTTCTATTTCGCTTTTTCCGAAGAAAGCCTGCTCCATGTAAAACTATAGTTCATTGGTGATATTAAGGTAGTTTTCAAATTTTTAGTTTCTTATAAATTGTACTGTTATGAGCAAGTCAAGAATCAGTCACGACTCGATGGCATATTTTATTGTTATTGCTTTTTTCTCTTATGTGTAAGCTCTGTGTTTAGTGTCCAAGACGGCAAGAAATATTATTATATTTTATTAGTAAACTAATACTTTTATTTACATGAGTTTTAATAGGTAAGAAATTACTTACACTGTTTATATCTTCTTATATGCCCCTACAGGCCGTTTAGGACTCGGGCCTCTTGAAGAGTCTTCTCCAGGTCTGTTTTAAACCCTTTACCTCATATTTGTAGGCCGCTTGAACAGGTCCAGCAGGTCCTAGTGGCTTGTCGCTTATACTTGACTGTTCGAGCAGAGTCTTGTTAAAGAACGAGACCCTGCCCCTCGCTATCGCGGGGCACTCAGAGAGAACATGAATTGTAGGCTCATGGGCGGATCCAGGATTTCTTTCTGGGATGGGAACAAGCAGTACCGGCTTTAGTGAAGCGGGGCGAACGCGGTAAAGCGCAGAGCGCGGAGCATGTCTTCTTTAAAGGCCCGAGGTTTGCGGAGCACAGAACTGTGTAGAAGCAGCCGCTGAGATACAGCTAACACCTGAGAGCATCCTGGATCATATGATAAGGTCGGAGGATGTGTGGAGAATGATGGAAGTGGTGCTAAAGCTTAAGCATTACGAAAGAAACAAAAAAAAAAGAAACAGAGAAAAGTAAGAGATGCACGGAGAGATGGCAGCTAGATATCTAGACGGCTAAACTGTCTCGGATCCGGTAAGCACCTTTGACGGATCTCTTTTTTAAGGGTCATATTGATGACGCCAGGCTGAAATAATGTATTAACGGCTCATACCGGATCGAATTTGAACGTCATGAAAAAAGGGTTGTTGAGTTGTACTCTCCAAAAATGAATCAATAACTATTCACTGGTTTTCAGTGAAAATTCCCTGATTGAACCATTGCTTAGTCAACCAATGGGGAAACAGTGAAATTTCATCGGTTGAACCAGTGAAATTCACATAAAAAAAGGCTTTTTTCTAACGCGAGTGTCGTTTCCCAAGCGGGCCCCCATCTAAGTACTAAAATGCTGCGTGACCATCGTGATCAAACGAGGGCGGATTTGAGGATTGCCAAGCTTAGAAGAAATTGCGACGACATTATAGCTTGAAGCAACGAAAATGCAGGTGTAGCCGTCTATCCTCTTGATCAGCAATTTTTTGCAAAATTTCAGGAAGACATGGTAAGAGGTCCGAAAATGTCTTGTCATGTTTATTAGGGTGTCCCAAGCTATAAGGGCGAAATATTTTTTTGCGAATTTGGATACGCATACCCGCTAATTTTTTTCGATTTGTCCCTTAAGTCTTAAATATGAAGTATTATTGCAATCGGATAATGGTAGCCCGTGCCGACTTAGCATCAAAGTTTGAACCTGAAAGCTAGTATGGAGAAATAAAGGGAGATTTAAGAACTTAATTTCAATTCAGTAAATAAAACATATTTTTTTCAGTAAATAGTAAAGGGCTTTATTTTTCATATTTCCTTTTCAGAGTTTGCTTTTTACAGTCTGGATATATCTGCCTGTGTTCTTGTACGCAACGTAGTAGAAATTGTTTTTGTTCCTCTTCGACAGTGATCAAGCCATGAAAGTCTTGCATCAACTTGACTGCTCTTTCGGCGGTATCGTTTACTGCTCTTAAGGTCTGTACCTTCATATTAGCCTGTTGAAACGAAGCATTATTCGACTACAAAGAAGGAGACTCGTTGAGAAAGCTGTCGTCAAGTTTCAGCCGAGTGAACCAAGACTTGCTTTTGGCGGAAACGAAGTCTTCAAGTTTTTTTGCATAGAGTGGGCCACAGAGTTCTTCTTTTGATGGCATGTACCGTTTCCCATGAGCTGATGGAATTGTATTGGACAAGTTAGCAACCATTTTAGCTTTAGTCTCTTGGTCTACACTATCATCAAAGAGAGACAAGATAGGCACCTCATCGGTCAAATACCACAAGTGCTGACAGAACTTCTGTAAAGCTGCCTTTGAGATGCTTTTGTCAACTGCCTCGTAGGCCTTCATGGCTTTTAAAAAACAGAGGTCTTGGTAAGGAGCTTTCACTGCCAAAATACATTGCAACCAGGGTTTGACGTAAGATGTGACGATGAATAGGCAGACGTCAAGGAGGGCTTCCTTTTCCTTCTTTGCGATTCTGAATTGCGAGCTTAGAAATGATACTTTTAGAGAGTAAATAGCTCTTGCCATCCACCTAGCTTGGTGCATGGCGCCTGGAGGCCGAATCTTAAATTTATTTTCTGTATCACCGCCAAGAAACTTTATTGAAAGCTCTATTAATTCGCGATGGTCATCTCTAACAATATCTTTAGGTAATTCTCTCCGGTAAAACTCTAGCAATTCATTAATATTTGCATCACTCAGGCAAGAAAGCTTTTCTTTATGACTCTCTATTCTCTCAGAATTTATGTTTTTCCAGTTTTCTCGGAATTTCTTGAACAATGGGATGTCAGGGCTCGTCGTAATTTGGTTGATTTTAGCTTCAAATACGCCTTTCAATACTAATTCATATACATGATGGCGACAGGCAAATATAAGCATTTCTCTGCCTAATTTCTGTTCCAGGAGCACACAGGCGCCATTAATGCGACCTGTGTTTGCAGCAGTAGTATCACAACAGAGCATCTGCACTTTGTCTTCAAGATTCCAGTCTAAAAGAGCATTCCAAACCGCTTCTGCCTGTTCACGACCTGAAGAGTTGTCCAATTTAGGTACAGCAAGAAGTTGTTCTTTATCATCATATGTAATAAGTATCGGAAGTCGTTCTTCTTTACATTTGCGTGAATCTAAAGCGGGCAACAGCTTCCCGTCCCAATGGACGGTTACAGTATCTGGTACCTTGTTCTCGAAATCAACTTTAATTGCTTCTGCGCGCTCTGTTCGCTTTTCCGTACGAATTCTTTGAATGGTCGACTTACTTATTGGAAATTCGTCAATTTTATGCCCAAGAGCTTCAATAGTTGCTTGTATAATATAAACAGAATTCCTCATACTTATCTGACACCGATCTAATGCAGCAACCAATTTTGGAGTTATGAAACTTTTCCTTACGGAAATATTAGACTCGGGTCGTGTGCTCTCAACGGGTATAGGAAAAATTTCTTGTGAACTATTTTTTTCAGAATCAGATGATGAATCTTCTTGAGGAACATAAGATGAAGTTGAAGGCAACCGAGTTGAATAGTGTTTAGCACGCCGTTTTTGCTCTTCAATGCTCCTAACTCGCGCCTTTTCTTCTTCAGCTAAGTGACCAGGCCGACCTGGCTCTCTCTGTCGCTGTAAGAAGATCCTATCTTCGTCAATCTTTTTTAATTGAAGCGCATCGGCATGTGCAATATCAAATAAGTTGTCTAAGTTTGTAACAAACTCTTGTCGAACTCTTGACAAATTAACTAGTTTCTTAACGCAGTTAGGAAAAGATTTAGTTGGAATACGTGCCTTTTCCCAATAAATAATGCACTCACGAATAGCCAGATTTGCACTTTCATTTACACTTAAATTCACTTCACGAATATTGTAGAATATAACTGCGAGTATTTGGCCATTTGACGGAAGTTTTGAACCAGTAATTTGATGTTTTACGTTCCCTATTAAGAAAATATCCTTTTTCGAACTGCGTAACTCCACCGACATCTTGATTGTACGAAAACAATGCGTTCACTAATAAAACAAACAAGTAATAACATGAATGTCGGTACGCTCGCTGCCGCGCGCCTAGTAAACAAGTACCCACATGTTTCGATGCAAGTCGGCACGGGTTGCCGTGGTTCTAAGGACATGAAATTTTATATACGGTAGTTTTGACATCATTCGAACAAAATTAGAGGGTATGCGTTATAAAGAAACAACTTTGATTTTTTTGGGACACCCTAATGTTTATGTCTTTCCATCCATATACACTGCGCGTCACTTGATTACGGACACCATATTTTGGAAAGTCTTTAGCGTTTTTCTCTGCGTTACGTTATGATCATGCGAATCCGAGCTTACATGTTGGAAATGCAATTCATTCCGATGGCACCTCACAAAAATTTACCTTCAATTCATCTAGGATGTCGTTATCTCATGTCATATTTGTCACCGACTCGAAAAGCAATCAATTTTTTTTGCGTCACTTGATTGCGGACAGACTAAAAAGTAGGTCTTATTTCAATAATTAAAGCAGTAAGTATTATATAAATTTATCAGGACGGTTTGAAAAAGATTGCTTTTTGTTATTTAAATAAATTTTTATTATTTTGAAAATTTTTTAATAGTGTGTGTTGCCCCCGTTCCGTAAAATAAGGTAGAATAATCTGTTTTCCATCGAATCATAGAGAGAACCTAAATACCTTAAATCAATTTCGCTCCAAGCATCTCTGATAGCTTCCACTAATTCCTCTTTTCTCTCGAACTGTCGGCCCCCTTCGTATACTCTACGAACTAACCATCCCCAAACATTTTCTACAATGTAGTCTGGAGAGTATGGTGGCCACGATAACAAATCTACATTTTGTGTTCCAATCCAAGCTTTGGTGGCCCTTGCATTATATATCGGTGCATTGTCCTGTTGAAAAGTCCAACGTTGTCCATGAAAAAACTCGTGAATGTTCGGAAAAGTTTCGCTTAGTATTCTCTGATAACCCAGTGCATTCATTGTGGTACTTGGAAAAACGAGATCTACTGTACCATAATAAGAAACAGCTCCCCAGACCATTACGCCGCCTTGTCTGCTATGGCGTCTGCTCAAAGTAAGTATGTCCTTTCTCAGGTCATGGAAATAATAATTGTACCCGTCAGGCCCATCCAAATTAAACTTTTTTTCATCAGAGAACACAACCCTTCGCCACTCATTTTTCCACGTCATATGAATCCTTGCAAAATCAAGCCGTTTTTTCTTATGTTCCGTGTTTAATGGCGGTTTCTTCCGCAATCTTCTCCGTACAAGATGTTCAGCATTTCGTATTACTCGACTAACTGTACTTTTTGAAGCGGTGACCCCAGTTCTAGCTTTAATCTTTGCTACTGACAGAGCCGAATTAGAGGCTTCTTGTAGAATTGCTCGACGGTCTTGAACGGTAGTAGCTAGAGAAACTCTTCCTTTTCTTTTTTTGCGATGAGTTTCTCTGTTTTGAAGGTAGCTGCTTACTGCTGTCTTGCCTCGACCGATCTTTTGGGCTATAAAACGGCAGCTTTTACCTTCATCATTCAAAACGTCAATTTTGGCTTTCTCTACTTCCGTTAAATCCTTGCCGGCACCCATTTTCTTCTAAAAACGCAATAATATTCTTTAATTAATTTGTCCTGACCCATTTATAGCATACTTACTGATCTAATTATTGAAATAAGACCTACTTTTTAGTCTGTCCGCAATCAAGTGACGCAAAAAAAATTGATTGTTTTTCGAGTCGGTGACAAATATGACCTGAGATAACGACACCCTAGATGAATTGAAGGTAAATTTTTGTGAGGTGCCATCCTAGTGAATAGCATTTCCCACATGTAACCTCGGAGTTGCACGATCATAAAGTAAAGCAGAGAAAAACGCTATGGAATTTACAAAATATGGTGTCCGTAATCAAGTGACGCGCAGTGTATAGTCTCACACATTTTTTTTAATATACATATTTAGTTTTTCCTTTGGGAGATTAGCTTGCATTTCTTCTCTGAGAAGAAGTATTACGTTGGACTGACTCACGAAAGAATGTTGCTAGATTTGAGATCACCCCACAGCATTTCTTATGCTAGGTACGATGCAGGCTGTACTGTGTAAATTTATGACCGTCGCGGGCGGGGGGGCACGTGTCCCCGGAACTGCGATAGAATGACATTTATTCCGGCATCAAAATGTCTGGAATTTCGTAAGAAATGCAAGTTTCTTCTTCAGTTAGCTCCACGGGCTGCGATCTGAAAGGCCTACCTAGATTCGTCCCCGTATCGAATACAATTCGTTTATACAGTTTGATTTCTCGAAAACCGCCATAGCATGGCTCTACAAGTGTAAAATCGCGCCATCAAACTGGTCGATGGTCATAGCACCTTTTGCGGTTAAGTAGAACAACTTAACTGTGGAACAATCGCTTCTGTAGTCAGTATTTTTCAACTCGTACAAACGTAATGTGGTGTTCCTTGTTATATCGAACTAGAAAACCTGTTCTTAAATATAAAAATCAAAGAATAATTATCCTAGTATAAAATAAGATATTTATTAACATAATATTTACATCTCTTCAACATTGTATCTTTATAATAATATTGCGACAGTACAAAAATATTAAAATAACTTAAAACTTAATGAAAATTTAATGTTAACAAATTCTAATTAATATTTGTGGATGGTCATCGTATAGCCATGCCGTGATTTAATCCATATTTCTGTAGATCTTCTCTATCCACAGTCTCAATAAGCTTAATAAAATTTTCCATGTTACCGTAAATGGTTTGTTTCAGTTCACTCTTCTTCGTAATTAAACCATTTGGAAATACTATTATCATATCACTATAAAAATATAGTAAATCTGCAATGCTCGTGTAACGATATCCAATCTCATTTGTGTTATGATGCTGCTGATAATGTAATCTTAGTGTTCTATAATCATGGAAGGATGATCCGCAAAATCGGCATAAATACGGTTGTGTATATGCACGTAAATGTTGTATGGCTACCTTTTCATTGTTATATAATACATTGCATTGCTTGCATCCGTATAATAAGCTAATTTCTTTATATGGTTCATATGATACATTATAATGTTTATGCGATTCGACAATATGACGGCTCATTAAGGTTTCATCTTGATATATATGATTACAATGTCGACATTTATATGATTTTGATGATTGTCCCATTTTTAATAATTGATCCAGTAATTCTCCGGATAAAAAGTTAACCGATGATGATGATGATGACTTTAGCATTAAATCTGGATGTTGATTTGCAAAATGATCAAATAATTCGTTACGACTTTGTCGGCATGTGAATGTACATTCAGAACATTGCATAACATTATTTAAAGTGCTTGTTGAGAATATCGTATTTGGATGGGCTTGTATATGATGAGCTTTAATTGATTCAAAATTATTTTTATATTCACAACAACCACAACGTAATTTTTTAGTTACGAAATATTGAAATGGTCGAGTACTCATTTCTAAATTTATGTGAATTGTATTGAAATGAAATAATAAATCATTTATATAGAAGTAGGAACTGTCACAATGATAACAATTGAATACTACTTCCGATAATAGTTCGGCTGGTGTTTTTCTTATCAGTTGTTGATGCAGTTGTAGCGATTCTGTGTATTGGACAGATGTATTACTAATGGTAGTCATAGGTGCATAATTAATATTCGATACCATTTGATTAATATTTATTGTCGTTTGTGACGGTATTGTTTGTACATTTTGTGGCTGTATCACTGTTGGTGATACTGTGTATTGAACAGAGCTATTACTAACGCTGGTTATAGGTACATAATTGATATTTGATACCATTTGATTATTAGTTATTATGGTTTGAGATGGAATTGTTTGTAGATTTTGTGGCTGTAACATTGTTTGTGGTTCTGTGTATTGAACAGACCTTCTATTAATGGCAGTTATAGTTACATAATTATTATTCATCACTTCAATACTATCTGTTATCGTTTGAGATGAGATTGGTGGTGATCCTGTGTATTGAGCAGAGCCAGCATTAATGCTAGTCATAGGTGTATAAGTAGTATTCGATACCATTTGATTATTATCTGTTATCGTTTGAGATGAGATTGGTGGTGATCTTGTGTATTGAGCAGAGCCAGCATTAATGCTAGTCATAGGTGTATAAGTAGTATTCGATACCATTTGATTATTATCTGTTATCGTTTGAGATGAGATTGGTGGTGATCTTGTGTATTGAACAGAGCCACCATTAATGCTAGTCATAGGTGTATAAGTAGTATTCGATACCATTTGATTATTATCTGTTATCGTTTGAGATGAGATTGGTGGTGATCTTGTGTATTGAACAGAGCCACCATTAATGCTAGTCATAGGTGCATAAGTAGCATTCGATATCATTTGATTATTATCTGTTATGGTTTGAGATGGAATTGTTGGTGATCGTGTGTATTGAACAGAGCCACTATTAATGGGAGTTATAGTTACATAGTTATTATTCGATACCACTTGATTATTACCATTACTAATGGTAGTCATAGGTACATAACTAACATTCGATGCCATTTGATTGTTATCTGTTATCGTTTTAGATGGCATTTTTTGTACATTTTGTGACTGTTTCATTTTTTTTGTAGAGCTGGAGTTTACTGGAGGAGGACTTGATTTTTTTGGCAATGTTGGTAAAAAATCTTCCTTAAGAAGTTTTGTAAGTGGCACTAGCCGTATCATACCTTGTTTTTTAGGTGGTGGGCTCTCTTGAACATTTTCTACATGTAATGCTGTATGTTCTGCTGTTGCTGCATTCGATTCAGGGAAAGTATAATTAATATTTTGATTAATAACTGGCTGATTTTGTGAATCCATTTCAATAGTAATATTGGTAATTATGGAAGCTTGTGCATTCGACATTGATGATGCTGTACTTGATTGCTGTAAAGATGCTGATGATACAGATGATATTGGGGTATATTCATGCGCTATATTTGATGATGGTGTAAGCTCTGGTACAACCGTCTTTGGCATAGATTCATTTTCCTGATTAGTACAATTTAAAACTGAGTTCTGCGGTGTAATAGTAGTAGTATTTTTTGTTATTACTGATATAGAATTTTTGGTATCATATTTCGTTTTAAAATTAACATGATTATTTTTTATATGTTTTTTAATATCTTCTTCGGTATTAGCATGATATTTGCATCCAGACTTACAAATATATAAACCATTTTCAAGTGTATATATTATTATTTTACTTGTATTATTATTCTCTTCAATAATCGGTAATTCAGGTATCGAAACTGATAAAATTTCATCGCGTTGTTTACATAAATCGGTACGATAACGAAATATTTTATTTTCATGTTCCGTTTTAACATGATTTACAACATTATCTTCATCTGCACCACGATATTTACAATATTCACAAAGATATCGCACTGTTACATCATGTAATTCAGTTGCATGCTCAAATAGCTTTTGATAATTCGAAAATATTTGGTCGCACCATAAGCATTTAATATTATTATTATTATTAATTGATACTACATCGCTTGGTGGTGTACTATGAACAATTTCGATTTGTTTTTTCATAATAGATTCTGCACGTACATAATTAATAACAATACAATCAACATCTTTATGACATTGATTTAAATGTCGTGTTAATTCTGTTCTTGAACAATGAACATGGCTACAATTATAGCATACAAATAATATACCAGCATGTAATCGCAAATGATCACGTATACTATTGAATTGTTTTGAATATTTTATTTGTAAAGAACAATGTGGACAAGTATATATACCACCAGATTTAGCATGCATTTCTTTTAAGTGACTTTCTAAATGTGTTTCGGTTCGTCCACGAAACTTACAGTATTTATAGCCACAAATGAAACGTTTTGAATCTTTTACAAATATCGGTATTTTATCATCTATATTATCATTATCGAATGATATTATTGCTTGTTTATAATTTTCCTTAGTTAGCTGCTTTGCCTCCTGTGATTGGCATAAATCAAATGTATTTCTACTATTATTATTATTTAATTTGCTTATAGATTGTGAATTTCTATTCCTATATTTTAGCTTTAATACATCAATCATATGTTTCATTAATGATTCTATATCACCATGTAAAGCATCTGCGGTTATAACATAATATTTCTGTTGGCATGAATCTGTTGTTGTATCTAACAAATTTATAATACGACTATTAATATATGAATGTTTACTTCGTAAATGCTTTTCAGCTGACATACAACATAAGAATGTCTCACCGCAAAAATAACAAAAATACCGATGTATTTCATGTGATATAAAATGATTTGCATATTCTTGTATTTGATATATATCATCGCAATGTGGGCATCGTTGTAACGTAGTATTCGATGTATCAGGATGTTTTGATCGAAAATGACTTCGCCATTTTTTATAAGTTTTAAATGATAGCGTACAGTTTGGTATACAGCAAATATATAATTTTTTCCCTGATAATCCAGTATTTTGCACAACCATATTTATCACTTTCAACAATTCTGTTGCGAATTCCCTGTCATTCTTTAATCCATTTCGATTATTTTTATTTATACCTTTTATATCGCCAAAATTGTCTTCTAAACAATTTTTTAATTCATCAAAATTAATTACATTTTCTGCAATTGTTTCTGGTTGTCTTGACGGCGGTAGACCTTCATATACATCACAAATTGGATCATATAACATATAATCATCATCTAGATTAGGTAGCTGCTGCATTGGGGCTTCTGTTATACACAATTGTGGTATATCAAAAGGACATTTTTTAAGTAAACCAATCCCTACTAATTCTCCAATATACATTAATGATGTTGATTTAACTGATGACTGATCAACTTGAGCCTGTATTGCAAACAAAAAAAAACATATATTTAGATAATATTTATAATTTATTATAATATTTAAACTTACATGAATTTTCTCTGTATTTAAATATCTTGCGCAAACATATAAAAGTTTAGTTGGATGATTATTTGCCATATGTTGTCGTATTTCTTGAATTGCATTTGTTTCAAAATCACAGTATAGGCAAGCAAATATTCCAAATTTTAGATTTTTTATATCGCATTTTGATTTATGAAATTGGCGTACGTGTTCCATAAGATATTTTTTAACGAAGAATTTCTTTTCACAACCTAAAATTGAAACAAAAAACAATGTAGTTTGTAAGTGAAGAAAAAAGATCATTTTTTATCTACGATAATCTAATATTTTTAAGCAATGTATTTGTCAAAAGTACTAGGAAACGCGCTGAACGACGGGTCGACCAGCAATACCTTATATTCAAGATGGACCTTATTGTATTGCAAGTAATAAGGTATGTTACATGAAATTTCTAGTGGTAGTTCAAAGGAAAGTTAGACGATAGAATAGATTAAGAAGTGTTGGGGTGCCGATGAAACTTATTTTGTTTCATTAGTACCATTTCATAATTTTTTACCAGCGCTTTTTTATACCAATGATAAAGAGACGGGATTTTCTGAGATAACAATGTACTTCATTTTGAAAGTACTGAATTTGATTGATTTTACACCTTATCTAGCCAAGACTAGGCCCAGATAAATAAGTTGTATTCAAGGTGGGATTAGCTTCTTCTTCTTCTTTAACGGCTCTACAACCGGGATCCGGTCCTGGCCTCTCGCAACTGTTCTCTCCACCGGTCCCGATTCTGAGCCGATGTAATCTAGTTTGGCACCCCTATGCTCTGAGCGTCCTGGTCTACGCCATCCTTCCAGCGGAGGTTGGGTCTCCCTCGCTGTCGCACCCCATAAGGGATTAGCTAGCTGAAGGAAATATTTGTACCCTTACAAGGGTTTACGGGCAGTTCGATTTAGAATATAAGATCAGCAGGACCCCGGGTTAATGTTATATGTGCAATGTAGAAAGATAATACAGTCACCAATTTTTGATCGTCCACTGAAAGGAAACGATGGATGATGTGTGTTTTGCTAGATTATAAGGCAGTACTTCAGTACTTAGAAGTGTTAAATTTGCACAGTATCATTATCAACCAAGAAGTAAATGAATTTATAAAAATTACGAATAAGGCAAAAGATAGAATTGAAATATATCTTTCCAGAAATAATGTGGGCTTTTAATTTGATGACGTTTAATAACTCCTTTGATTTGACAGTCTAAGCTATCTAAAGTAACCATATAAGATCAATCAAAATAATTTAGTTTTACGTGTGATGTATCCCAAAAACTTATTAAAGCTATGTTCCTAAATAGAACCCAGGGGTGGAAGCACGTAAGTTGTTTCAATCGACCTCTTCATACAAAATTTTTTGTAACACTTGAATTTTTGTATGAAGAGGTCGATTGAAACAACTTACGTGCTCCCACCCCAGCATATTGTCCAGTACTAATGACGTCTTAAATCGCACGCAATCTGTATTTTTTCAATATCAATTGCGTGCGATTTAAGGCCCTTTTACATCCCAAACACAAAGTGCAAACGCAAATTGGAGCTCTTTTATCGCACAGGAATTTATATGCTTTTCTCTCACGAACGTGGATTCCAGACAAAGAGAAAACCATACAAATTTCTGTGTAATAAAAGAGCTCCAATATGCGTTTACACTTTGTGTTTGGGATGTAAAAGGGTCTTAAGATGCTAATAGCACTGACCAATATTCTGGATTCTATTTCGGAACACAGGCTAAAAGTTCGCCGATAAACATTTTTCTAAAGGAATATTTTAATCACTTAAGAATTGATTATGTTCTTGGCTCTCTTCCACAATAATAAATTAAAATACTGATAAAATACCAAGAACATAATCAATTCTTAAGTGATTTAAATATTCCTTTAGAAAAATGTGCATCGGCGAACTTTTAATAAGTATTTGGGTATACAGCAACAAAAACTAAATCGAAAGAACTAATTTTTGCTGCAGGCAAGTTCTTAATGGAAGTCTCGAAAGACCACCATTTTTTAAAACCAGTTGTTCTACCATACTTTTAGTACAGTGGGAATTATTCAACATAGATGAAGTCCATGTTTCGGTTAACTTTTTTAAAAATTGGCTACGGTCCAACTGGTTTGTTTTTTTAGATATTTTTTTTGCAGGTATGTTTACCAATGTGAGATTAACATCGAAAATTAGCACTTAGCAGCGGTCCGCATTGCCAAGAGGTGAATCGATTGGAAGGGATAACCTTATTTGGTTAAAGGCAAAACAAATTGTGTAGTTTGCTCCTTCCTCAACATAATCAGAAACCCTGCAGGAATATTGTCTGAAATTTGGTTCAGATTATTAATGTCTGAAAATATGCAATAAATTTGAAAAGAGAATTGGCAAACAATATTCAACATATGGGCTCATAGATTAATTATGGTATTATTTTGCTTGTGCATTATCTAAATCAGGCCTATTCTGAACTCCGCTGGAATTTTCTTACAATCGTATGCCACCACTGTGTGAAAATTCCAGCGGAGTTCAGAATAGGCCTGAATATGTTTCCGTCAACCAAAAATATAGAAAATCAATTAGAATAAAAAAGCTCTTATCAAATAAGAGAGATGGACTATTAATAGAATTCAAAAGAGACTCACTCAAAATATACATAGTAGTAATTTATTTATGTATATAAAATAATGGAACTACAATGTTCCAGAATTTGACGATATTTGGCAAGGAGCAAATTATGAAATTTAGTGGCAAAGAAATAGTTAAAACTATTACAATTAGAAAATAGAACAACTGTGAAAACCTCATTTGACACCAAAAGAAAAATAAAAACCTGAAAAACAAAAAAAATATAATTATGATAGAAAAAATACGTTATCGATGAGTCGACCCAACAATGCTCCCTTGTATTTTTATTAGACTAGGCTTTAAAAAAGTGTATTTTGTTTCAGCAGGTTCTCTGGAAATTTTAATATTTGCAAAAATTGAACAAAAATCTACTAAACAATAAATAAAATTAATAAATTTAATAAAAAATCAAAACGTTTATCTTACCTGGACATTGTAGCGGCTTAATATATTTATCTCGATGTTCTAAAATGTCGAATGTTTCTGATTTGAATGCCTTTGGTTTTCCATGACAAATAAATATGGCAATATCTTTGGTATCGTTTACATTATGTATAACTTGCTGATGTGTCTTAACATTACAACTAGCACAGCTTCGATAGAAACATTTTGAGCATTGGAATATGCTTGAACTATGAACTTCATTAATATGATTTAATAATTTTTCTGGTTGTGAGAAAATATCTGAACAATAACAGCATTCTTGCCATGGCCTTTTTATTATACTTTCATTTGATATCCATGATAATTGTGATCTAAGTTTTTCATCATGCTTTTTTAAATGATATAAAAATCCTGATTGTGAACTAGTTGCAAATGCACAATCATTTCCCATGCATTTGTATAGAGCATAAAGTTTAAGATTATTTCGTATTTCTTGACATAATATTTCAGATTTTTCACTTATTGTTGAGAGTAGCCAAGGCTTAAGGTTATTAATAACATGAAGATATTCTGTTGATATTCTCATTCGTTTCTTTTGTTGAACACTTTCTTCTTCTTCTTCACCTTTCAAATGAATTTCTAGTAGATGATGAATTTCATATTCTAAAGGAATTTTTGTTTCATTATAAACACGTTTTTGGCAAATATTACATTTTCCACTCCATGTACGTTTGTGCTCTTTTATATGAGTTCGTAATTCTTCTATGTTATATGTTGACAAAAATTTACATTGTTCAACTAAGCAATAATATTTAATTTTATTGACATTCTTTTGATAGCCAATATTCATTACTCTTGTAATTAATGTATTTTCTTGAGATCCAATTGCCATTACTAAATCACCCTCGTCAGCATGTTCAGAACTGTCAGCGCTTGATGTTCCGTCGCTCTCGTTTTGTAATTGATCTAAATCGTCATCATCTTCTAACTCAATTACTTCATAGTTGGCTTCATTCGAATCTTGTCTTTCACAAAAATCATTGACGATTGGTTGATCAGTTGGGGCAGAATCACATTTTTCATTTAATAATTCAGCTAATTTTTGTGTAATTTTATTATTAATATCATCTCCAATTTTCTTGATTTTTTCGAAACTATCTTTATCGCGATCAAGATAGCCTAAATCAGGCTGGCCATCATTTATTAATACTTCTTTAGTTGTTAGTTTTATTTCTGATCCAGCAACTTTTATTGGAGGTTCTTCTGTTACTTCGGTTTGCGTCTCAATCACTTGGCATTCTTCTGGCTTTGAAGGTACTGTTGGTATAAGTACAGCGTCTAATTCGGCCGGGTTTGGTTTTATATCTTCAGATACTGTATTATTCACTTCATGATTTTCCTGATTGGCTGGAAACTGTTCTGTCATGTCACTAATAATAGGCTTTTGTTCAACTATATCGGTGCATTCAAATGAAGCTTCTTCTAAATATGTTTCCGAATTTGGCATCGTTTGTGTTCCTTTTTGTAAAATTTGATCTATTGTATCTTGAGAAACACTTTCAGCGTTGTTGATTGAATCTTGGCAATGAATAACAGTCATTGTTTGATCAGGTGTAACTAGTGTTTTATCGTCTACAGTTATACTTTCATCAAAAAATGAATCCATATTTTCTAGCAGTGTATCAATACTCATATCATTGAAACTTGTTTCCATTTCATCCTTACAATCAACATTTGTAGTACATGGTGCAGTATCAATATAAGATGATGTTTGTATTTGTAGTATTATTTCTGTTTCTTCTGCTTTCACAGATACCGGCTCATTTGCAACTGCTATATTATCAATTTCATTCCTTTCGTTTGATTTTTCCTCTTCTTCGGGCATTTCTGATAGAATTACTTCTTTAAAGTCATCAGCCTTAATTATTTTTAATAAATGATGATTTTTTAAATGCATTGTTATATGAGGCTCATGTAGCTGAATGTAGTTACAGTATGTACAAACGAATGCGGAAATTTTTTTATCATCTTTATAGGTATAAAGTTTCGAGTATTTAGCAGTATCTTTGCTCTTACACTGTTTCTTGCAGTGAAATATAATATCTCTTTTTGAGCTTTTTTGTACATCACATTGTGTGCACTCAAAAGCAAATTCACCAGTATGTGTGGTATAATGCTCATTGAAATTAACAAACGAATCCTTTATCTCTTTGTTACAAAAGATACAAATTCCTGAATAGTTATTAGTATCCGGTATTTTAGTTGCTTTTATTGGAGTCTTCATTAAGGATTCAATATCTTCAATATGAAGTCGTGAACATAGAACTTCGTCGTATGGATGTGAGTTCACATAGTGGTCAACAATATTCGAAAATGTTTTCTTACATATCAAGCAAGTATCATAATCTTTTGATTTTGTATGATAATTAATATTGTTATTTTTAAGCTGCTTCGACTTTGATTTTACTCTTTGTTTTTTCAACTTCGCACCAGATGACTCTTTAATTACCTTAAGTGGTTTCAATAGTTCATTATCATCTATGATGTTTGTGTTCGGTTCAACTGTTTCTTCAATATCTGGCGGTAATCTTGTCAATTTAACAACGGGATTCCGATCTGTTGATGGTATACATCGCCAAGTATCATTATTTGGAGTTTTTGTATTTTGTTTTGATAGCACTTCACGTACATGTTCACTATAATCATCAGTGTCATCGTCAGCATCAGCAATATGCCGTTTCCTTATATTTTCTTCTTCTGATATTTTAGTTTTGTTTGGTGGATCAGTTTGGGAAGATTTACGACGTTTCAATTTTTTCTTATTATCTTCCCAATCACTGTCTGAGGAATCCGATCGCGAGGCATGACGATTTTCATTCTTTCGTTTACCTTTAAAGATAAAGAAATAAAGAGTGTTATTTATTTTATTACTTTATAAATAACAATTAATGAGATGTTTTTAGTTTATTTTGGAATAGATTTCTAACAATGTTTTGGAACAGACATCTAATAACGCGGGGCCAGACGATGAATTTGTCTGCAATTGCAATATGGGAGCAGGAGCATTATTGCAATTGAAAAATTGATCGTCTAGCCCCCGGGTTACGAATCAGGCGAGAAATGTGTTTGCAGCGGTTTCAGTCACAGTAAAAACTAAGTACTACACTATGACTGTACCCAGATAAACTTTTCAAATTTTTACTTTAAAAAGGCTGTTCAAACTAGCTGATCGAAATTGACTCTACCCTGTCTTCGTACCTATCTGACGATGTCCTTTCTTGTCTAACGAAAACACAATTTCGAGCACTTAGAATCAACTTTCTTTGCTATACCCTCTTTAAACGCAAACGTATATCTTCTCCAGTGTATCTGACGATGTCCCTTCTTGTGTAACGAGAACACTAGACCAGAAAAAACAAGTTAATTCAGAACGGTTTACCGGCAAAAATGCCACTGTTAACAGAAAGGCTAAAAAGCCGATTACTGCTGTTCCGATTAAGTTTTGAATTTTTCTGATTCTACTGTCTCGAGAACGCGTAAGGCACGAAGTGAGGGTAGGGTGAATTTGGACCACTTAGTATCAACAATCTTTTATTTGTACAGCCCTATCTAATCTATACTATCTTTAAGCACAAACGTATATTTTCTCCAGTGTATCTGACGATGTCCCTTCTTGTGTAACGAGAACACTAGACCAGAAAAAACAAGTTAATTCAGAACGGTTTACCGGCAAAAATGCCACTGTTAACAGAAAGGCTAAAAAGCCGATTACTGCTGTTCCGATTAAGTTTTGAATTTTTCTGATTCTACTGTCTCGAGAACGCGTAAGGCACGAAGTGAGGGTAGGGTGAATTTGGACCACTTAGTATCAACAATCTTTTATTTGTACAGCCCTATCTAATCTATACTATCTTTAAGCACAAACGTATATTTTCTCCAGTGTATCTGACGATGTCCCTTCTTGTGTAACGAGAACACTAGACCAGAAAAAACAAGTTAATTCAGAACGGTTTACCGGCAAAAATGCCACTGTTAACAGAAAGGCTAAAAAGCCGATTACTGCTGTTCCGATTAAGTTTTGAATTTTTCTGATTCTACTGTCTCGAGAACGCGTAAGGCACGAAGTGAGGGTAGGGTGAATTTGGACCACTTAGTATCAACAATCTTTTATTTGTACAGCCCTATCTAATCTATACTATCTTTAAGCACAAACGTATATTTTCTCCAGTGTATCTGACGATGTCCCTTCTTGTGTAACGAGAACACTAGACCAGAAAAACAAGTTAATTCAGAACGGTTTACCGGCAAAAATGCCACTGTTAACAGAAAGGCTAAAAAGCCGATTACTGCTGTTCCGATTAAGCTTTGAATTTTTCTGATTCTACTGTCCATTGACACGAATAGGGGAATTTAAAATATTAACATTATTAATATTAAATTACAGTGAAGCTTACCTGATTTCTGGTTAGCTATTTTGCTTGCCGCTATAGTAGCACTAGTTCTCTTCCCACTCTCATTAATGCCGCCATCGCGGTTGTACATATCATCAACACCACGATAAAGTGTTTCCAATTCTTTTGTCCCTGGTTTCCTCTTATTTATAGTGATATCATTATTGCTTGTTTTTGTTGAAGGCATAGCTGGTACTGTAGTGGCCACTGGTGCCGTTGATGGGGTTGACAATGATGGAGCTTCTTCAGTATTTTTAACTTCACATTGACTAACGTTAATATCGGGTACTTTTGGTGCATCTTGCTCTATTGCTTTGTCATCTAGTATAGACTTAACTAATTCATATTTCTCATCGCCTATTTGTTCTTTTAAAACTTCAAGAAGGCTTTTCTTGAATTCATCAGGTGTGATCCGACTTTTAAATGCTTTTGTTGCTTCTTCACGATCTAAGGAAATTGTATCTTCTGCTTTTGTTGGTGAAATAACTGATTTTGTTGGTGAAATAACATTTTCATTAGCAGTTAATTCTTTATTAGGTGTTAAAGTTAATTTCTTCTTAACAGTGTTCATTGTTAGCAATGATGTGGAGTCATTGCTAGTATCACTTTCTAGGTCTAGAGGACGACTTGCTCGCCTTTTAAGAGATCTAAATTTTTTTGGGCCATCAGAATCACTGTCCGATGAGCTGGACTTCTTCTGGATAGATTTTTTGTCTTTATTGGGTGCTAGTGACTTTGTCTTGTTGTCTTTGATACTTTCGTCCTTTATTGATTTTGTCTTGTCATATTCTGCGATACCTTCCTCCTTTGTTGATTTTGTCTTGCCATGTACTTCTATGCCTTCTTCTTCGGTTGATATTGTCTTGCCATATACTTTGAGACCCTCAGCCTTTGTTGATTTTGTCTTGCCAAGTACGTCGATACCTTCTTCCTTTGTTGATTTTGTCTTGCCATGTACTTTGATACTTTCTTCCTTTTTTGATTTTGTCTTGCCATGTACTTTAATACTTTCTTCCTTTGTTGGTTTTGCCTTGCCATGTACTTCGATACCTTCTTCCTTTGTTGATTTTGTCTTGCCATGTACTTTCATACTTTCTTCCTTTGTTGATTTTGTCTTGCCATGTACTTTCATACTTTCTTCCTTTGTTGATTTTGTCTTGCCATGTACTTTAACACTTTCTTCCCTTGTTGGTTTTGCCTTGCCATGTACTTCGATACCTTCTTCCTTTGTTGATTTTGTCTTGCCATGTACTTTAACACTTTCTTCCTTTGTTGGTTTTGTCTTGCCATGTACTTCGATACCTTCTGCCTTTGGTGATTTGGTCTTGCCATGTACTTTAATACTTTCTTCCTTTGTTGGTTTTGCCTTGTGATATACTTCGATGCCTTCTTCTTCGGTCGATTTTGTATTGCCATATACTTTGCGACCCTCATCCTTTGTTGATTTTGTCTTATTACATACTTTAATACTGTCTGCCTTCGTTTCATCCTTTTTCTTTGGTATTTCTGTAGTTTTTTTTGCCATTCTAGCCTTTGCACAATCTTCTTGCTTCTTTCTAGCTTCTAACTCAGCTTGTTTTCGATGTTCGATTTCAGCTTCTTTTCGCCGTTTAATTTCAGCCTTTGCATCATCTTCTTGCTTCTTTCTAGCTTCTAACTCAGCTTGTTTTCGATGTTCGATTTCAGCTTCTTTTCGCCGTTTAATTTCAGCCTTTGCATCATCTTCTTGCTTCTTTCTAGCTTCTAACTCAGCTTGTTTTCGAGGTTCGATTTCAGCTTCTTTTCGACGTTTAATTTCAGCATCTACTGCATCTCGCTTGAGTTTATATTGACCGTAAGTTAGCGTGGCTTTAGTACGAGTTGGTTTTTCAATATTTGCTGGATCTTGATGTGCCCCTGGCAGCTGTGAAATATGTTCTAGACATTCGGATTGAATTTGATTTTGAATGATGGATTCCATCCATGGATTGATAACAGCTGAAGGGATTGGAATTTGTGAAGAAGATTGTGATTTTTCTTGCTGATCTGAACCCCGAAACTTTTCAGCTTGGAGATTTAAGCGACTGCAAAGTCTAGGATCGTTTGCTCTAATTGTAGCAGGTGGGGGTTGACGTGGCATTTGCATTTGTTGCTGTGGATAACCATAATACCCCCCTAATGATGATTGAGCTGCTGGATCAACATGTCTTGCATATTGAGAATATGGTCCAATATTATTGTATTGATTAAAATTCGAATACTGTTGTGCTTCAAAAGGTATTTGTTGAAGTGGAGGGACTGACTGAGGTGGAAGGACTGGCTGAGGAGGAAAGACTGACTGAGGTGGAAAGACTGGCTGAGGTGGAAAGACTTGCTGACGTGGAGAGATGGGACTACTTTCTACTGATGGAACATGTAAGCTGGTATTTTGAAATGTTGTTTCAGATAATATTGCTGGTGCATTACAGTCTTGTTGTTGCGGTTCTTGTTCTCTCTCTGAACGATTAATAAAATCTCGTAATGGTTTTACGCCTATCCGCTTTTCTATTGCTTCTAGCATTTCTTCGAGTTCAGCTAAACTTTTGTTGCCCAAGTTGGAAATGTCATATTCAGGAAGATCTAATGTTATTATTGTCTCTTCTGTAGTGTGTGCTGGTCCATCATTGGAAACAACTTCTTCTGGTATATCTTTTACAGAATTGATTTTGTGTGGTTCTTCTTGATGTATTTGGACTTTCGGTCGATGATGATCATTTGCCAGGTTTATAGGATCCCCGATTGATGTTTTCATTACTTCATACGAACTATATTTTTGTATATGTTCATTTTTATCGTCTTTCTTCTTTTTAGTTACATTTTCAATGTTCTCTTCAATTCGTGTATTAGCTTGTACTGTGCTTGTTGGAACGTGACTAGTTCGATAACTGTCCATCAATGGTGTATTTTTAAGCACATATTCATCATCATCATCATCATCCAATTCAATGATTGTAGTTTGTTTTATCACAGGCTCTTTTGGTTTTGGTAAAGAATATTTTGAAGATCCCCAAAAGATATCGTCATCTGCTGCTCTATTCTTATAGTTGCTTGGGCGTGCAGTTTTATCTTCATTCGAATAATGGCTCGTTTTTTTATCATTTGTCTTAATAGTTTCTATAGGTTTTGAAAAATCGAAAAGGTCTTCGGGATCATTGCTCAGCAATCTTTCTTTCGTTTTTTTAGTATGTGAATCAGTTTTATGACGACGATTTCTACTAGAATACGAACAATCTGATGGATAATTATCGTTTGAATGATAATCTGATTCCGTATCGGTATCTCTATTTATATGCTTATGTTTTTCCCTACGTGATCTGGAACGTTTCTTCTTATGAGATTTACGTCTCCTTTGTTCTTCCGTGTCTGATGGTAGTTCATTTTCATTGCATTCACCTAAATGTATACTAATTCTTTTTATAAGGTTTTTATCATCATCAGATGTTTTTTGTGATTCTTCTGGTTTTGTTTTTGGTATATGATTTTTATAAGATTTTTCTAAATTTGTTTTTAGTATATGATTGTTAACACGAGCTGTATACGATGCTACATTTTGATATATTTTTTTATCACTATCTACAGAATCAGATGAATCGCGATCGTTCTTACATCCATGCCACTTATTTTGCGATACATTATCTTCATATCTCCATGCTATTGGATCTAAGGGTTGACAAGCTGGTTTTGGAATTGCAACTGGTAATCGATCTACACATGATGATGAATTATTAGAATTTCTTTCAGGTGATGGTGAATGTTTATCTCTATGCCATTTATGCATGTTTTTACCACTTGTCAAGTTTTGGGATGTAGTTTTTATTACATTCCTCTTATTATCAGGCTCCTTTGAGTTTACTAAAAAACGTTGGTCATCCTTGAATCCTGATTCAAGATTATGAATTTTTTTAAATGATGACTTTAAAATACCATCTGATTGATCTGATATACTTCCTTCACTACTCTCATTACATATATCAATGGAATCAATTAATTTCATATATTTATTCCGTGTTTCACTTAAACCGATAGCATCATCTAAACTTGGACTTTTATCTCGTTCCGCAATTTCTTTATTATCTTTATTTAATTTTAATAATTGTTTATTTTGTTGATTTACATCATCAGCCTTTACATTATCATCAAATTTAAGCTCTTCATCGGAAAATGGCTCTGTGAAATCAATATGGGTTGCTTGACTTGGAACAAGAAATGATTTTTCATTCTCGTCTAAATCTAAGTATAGACAATCTGAAAAATCTGACTCTTCGATTTGTTTGGCGCTTGAACTTTGTTCAGAAATTGACGTTGCCGATGACTTTTTCTTTGGAAGAAAATTTATTTGAATCTTATTTTTAATTGGGTTCATTTCGTTTGTACTCTGCCTATTGAGATCGGTTTGATTAATACTTTTATTTTCTTTATTTATTTCTAGGTTTGTCTCTACAATAATTGACTTATCGACGTTTTTGTCAGAATCGTTGGATTCTTTAAGTACTTCAGATGAATCGCCTTTTTTTGGCGATGTTACTTCACTTATATTATCTTCTACTAATTTATTCTTTGCAATGGCATTACTGGGATTTTTTTTAGGTATTTTATACTTATTATTCTTTGTAATTTCACCATTAGTTCGACCTTTACTTGATGAATCATTACTGGATATCGATGAATTCGTTTTATCAACAGATCCTTTTAAATTTAAATTCTTCGCTACTGTATCTGACGTGATTATTTTGTCCAACTTTTTTGGGGGTTTACTTAAAGTATCCCTTATTACAAAATCGATTGTAGAAGATTCGTTAGTATTTAAAATTAAAACGTCTTCGGATTCATTTACAGACTTTTTACAGAACTTATCATTATCCTTTAAAATTTTATCAGAACTCTTCGCAGTCACGCTGTCCAATTCTAACTTATTAATTGCTATTGTGGGTGAGTCTTTAAACATTTTAGATTGATCCCGAATATCAGTCTTTTGCTTATAATTGGCTTTTTTAATAGATTCTGATGCTTTGCTTGTATCGAGTTTATTTTGTGGAACAGGGTCCGGCTTAGTAACAGCAGCATTTTTGGTGTCAATATCATTTGTTTTAACGTTTTGAGAGTTATTTAAAAGTGGCTTGTCTTTATTCACTTTTAAATCTTCGTCCCTCTTTTTAGAATCTTTTTTCGCTGTATCACTATCGTTTTTCTCCTCACAAACATTGGTCGAAGTCTTTGCCGGATTCGATTCTTTATTATCCTTAGTAACAGCAGCATTTTTGGTGTCAATATCATTCGTTTTAACGTTTTGAGAGTTATTTAAAAGTGGCTTGTCTTTATTCACTTTTAAATCTTCGCCCCTCTTTTTAGAATCTTTTTTCGCTGTATCACTATCGTTTTTCTCCTCACAAACATTGGTCGAAGTTTTTGCCGGATTCAATTCTTTATTATCCTTAGTAACAGCAGAATTTTTGGTGTCAATATCATTCGTTTTAATGTTTTGAGAGTTATTTAAAAGTGGCTTGTCTTTATTCACTTTTAAATCTTCGTCCCTCTTTTTAGAATCTTTTTTCGCTGTATCACTATCGTTTTTCTCTTCACAAACTTTAGTCGAAGTCTTTGCCGAATTCGATTCTTTATTATCCTTAGTAACAGCAGAATTTTTGGTGTCAATATCATTCGTTTTAGTGTTTTGAGAGTTATTTAAAAGTGGCTTGTCTTTATTCACTTTTAAATCTTCGTCCCTCTTTTTAGAATCTTTTTTCGCTGTATCACTATCGTTTTTCTCCTCACAAACATTGGTCGAAGTCTTTGCCGGATTCGATTCTTTATTATCCTTAGTAACAGCAGAATTTTTGGTGTCAATATCATTCGTTTTAGTGTTTTGAGAGTTATTTAAAAGTGGCTTGTCTTTATTCACTTTTAAATCTTCGTCCCTCTTTTTAGAATCTTTTTTCGCTGTATCACTATCGTTTTTCTCCTCACAAACATTGGTCGAAGTCTTTGCCGGATTCGATTCTTTATTATCCTTAGTAACACCAGTATTTTTGGTGTCAATATCATTCGTTTTAGTGTTTTGAGAGTTATTTAAAAGTGGCTTGTCTTTATTCACTTTTAAATCTTCGTCCCTCTTTTTAGAATCTTTTTTCGCTGTATCACTATCGTTTTTCTCCTCACAAACTTTAGTCGAAGTTTTTGCCGAATTCGATTCTTTATATTCTTCTTTATTATCCTTATCAGTTGATTGAAGATTATCCTGCTTCCTGTTAACATTATCATCATCATGTTTCGATGATGAGTTTAGTTTGTCATCATCTACGACGTCGTTTTGAGTTTCAGAAGCTGGTTGTTCTTGTTTCTTGTGTTCTTCAACGGGTTTTTGAGGAATATCACTTGAAGAAGATGAGGCAAGTTCTGTGCCATTTAAAAGAGAAGATGCAGAAGCATCTGCTTTATGAAGATCAGATGCTTCTTCTTCAATATTTTTGTCTATTGTTACTGGAGGGGAATCGTTTGTTATTTCTTCGTTGGTGTTACTAGTCTCATCTTTATTGTTTTGAATTGTTATCTCAGTTTCAATATTCGAAGATTGTATTTGCTGATCAACTTGATTGTCATTATCATCAACAGATTGTTTTTCCACGTTTTCGTCATCTTCTTTGTTAAAATCAAAAGACTCAGAAAGGGAGTCAAATGGACTATCAGGAAATTCTAATCTTTCATAATCTTCAAGTATTTCGCTGCATAAGCTTATATGATCTGGAATACTGCTTTGTTTTTTAATATCACTTAAAGTCTGCTCTTGTTCCAGCTCACTGTAACTTAACCCATGAGATTCAATTTTGATACTTGATTCCATTATATTTTCAGTTTCTGAAGGAACTAAATCCGTGATTTGAGCAGATTGTTTGCATATTGCATCTTTTATTATATCATCTTTTTCCTTATTAAGAGTAGCTATTTGGTGAGAATCATTAGAAACTTTATTTTCTCTTTGTGCACAAGATGTAGATGGTTGATTATTTGTTTCATCATTTTTAATACTAGAAACGGATTTTGTAGTTTTATTTTCCTGGTTATCATTATTTTGTTCATGAGTAGAAGGTATTTCTTGAGCTGTTTTCGAATCGTCTTTCTCGCTTCTAACAGATTTTTCACATGAAGGAGTAGAAGGTGTTTCTTCAGCCGTTTTCGAATCTTCTTTCTCGCTTCTAACAGATTTTTCACACGAAGGAGTCGAAGGCGTTTCTTCAGCCGTTTTTGAATCTTCTTTCTCGCTTGTAACCGATTTTTCACATGAAGGAGTAGAAGGCGATTCTTCAACCGTTTTCGCATCTTCTTTATCGTTTCTAACAGATTTTTCACATGAAGGAGTAGAAGATGTTTCTTCAGTCGCTTTTGAATCTTCTTTCGCGCTTGTAACCGATTTTTCACACGAAGGAGTAGAAGATATTTCTTCAGCCGTTTTCGAATCTTCTTTCTCGCTAGTAACCGATTGTTCACAAGAAGGAGTCGCAGGTGTTTCTTCAGCCGTTTTCGAATCTTCTTTCTCGCTAGTAACCGATTGTTCACAAGAAGGAGTCGAAGGTGTTTCTTCAGCCGTTTTCGAATCTTCTTTCTCGCTTGTAACCGATTGTTCACAAGAAGGAGTCGAAGGTGTTTCTTCAGCCGTTTTCGAATCTTCTTTATCGCTGGTACCCGATTTTTCACTTGATATATCATGTACTTCCTGTACTGTATTTGTGGGGCTTGATCTTACCTGAATTAATTCATCATTTTCGCCAATATCAGCTTGATCACAAGGCGGTTTCGCAATTTTTACCTTTTCTTCACTAATAACATCCTGCGAAACTGAAGAAGAATTTTCAATTACTGTTTCACTGCTATCATTTTCCTTAACAACAGAATCCTGAGTTTGAAAATCACTAGAACTATTCACAGCATCTTCTTCTTCATCGCAAATTTCTCCTTCTTCTAATTCTTTACTAATAGACTCTGTTGCCGGTTTTTCTTTCACGATATTTGTCTCCTTAACATTATTTTCATCAATTTTAAATACTGCAGAATCAGTATTATTTTTTACTTTTTCTAAATTTTCCTGCTTATTGCTATCACTTAACTTATTACTAGATGGAATGGGAGTATTATTAGTGGCAGTATTTCTTTCATTTGATGCTACAATCGAAATATCATCGTCTTCTTCATCTGAACTGTCAATTACTACAATTACTTCGGTTTTATATCCCCTTTTACTTGGTGTCGGAGGAGCAAAACCAGCAGCACGACTTGTTGATGGCTGATTTCTATTATCTGATGCTGATTTCGGTGAGTTAACTGGTTTTAATTTTAATTCAGCTTTCTTTTCCTAAAATATATTTAAAAAAATATTATTATGCGAAAAGTTTATGGGTTAATTAAATAATAGAAGACTTCCTAGCTAATATAGATTATATATGTATAAGAGAACGACAGCGTCGATAGGAAAAAAGTATGCGACAATGCTAAACCTAAATATTACCTTAAATATAGTGAAGCTAACCGAAATGAAAATGGATACAGTGAGAACTGACGGAGTCCTTCCCAGTCATGCAAGGTTTAAAGCAGCGCGATGGGTTGGGATACTTAATTATTGCATTGAAGAAAGCGTTTACTTGGGGCGAATGCAACCCTATTTAACAAATCAAAACAGTTGTCAGGGTATGCCGATGGCATAAATTACCTTGCCAGATCACTGTTATACCTTAGAGAAATAGCCATGGAATTAGAAGATGGGGCTAAACATATAAGACTACAAAAAAAATGCAGACAAGAGCAAGAACCATGTTGTGATCGAAGGTAACTTACCAGATATTGCTCAGCGTCTGGGGTGCAAATTGGTAGGCAATAACTGCCGGAATGATCTATACCTAATTATTGTGCTTAGCAGCTAGGTTCTGCAGATTGTATAGGCACTAATGCCGAATTAAATGAAGAAGAAAATGAAAGAAGTCTCGGAAGCCGATTTATTCGTTAATATTACCTTAGGAATTCTCCCTATTGCCAGGGTTGTTCCTTGATTTATACATAAATTTTTCTATGTTAATCATTAATAGTGGTTGCGGTATTCCATTATGAGTACATCAGTGATCGATTTTGGATTTCCAGTATCCATCGCTTATTTACATAAATATCTACCTCAGCGAATTATGTGCACTTACACCGTGCTTGCATGGGTCAATTTGTGATTCACACTTGTCTTGCATTTGTTTACTTTTCCATTATAAGTTTCTGCATGTGTTTCATTCATTCCTTCTGACGTAAGTTTTCTGTGTTTTGTGTTTTGCTTTTTGCTTCATTGTTCTTTTTGTTTATTTGGAGATTTGATATCACAACAACCACAACACCTCCTGGCGAGAATATAACTTCAAATGGGTAAACCAATTTAACCATCTGGGGTCCGCAGTCAGCGAAGACAATGATGAAACGATAGACACATCGCAAAGTAGAAGATAGACGCTACAAATAGAATATACTTCTCACTGCTGCCTGTAATGAAATCCACCAACATCCGCAGAAAAACTAAAATAGGAATCTACAAGACCATCATACGCTTAGTACGCATATAAAGCATGGAGTATCTCCCAAAAACCTGCAAATAAGATGGTAGTTGAAAGGAGAGTCCTCCAAAGGATATACGACCAGTCAACAATGCGAGTATCTACACTGGTATTCCTTCAACTTTTACCGAATCAATTCTACAGCATAATCTTGGTCTACACGGGTATTCCTTCACCACTAACTAGTAACGCGTGTCTTTACACGAAGACCTCTGTGTGTGCCAATATCAGAGCCAAAAAAAGAGGGAGTAACCAGAAGCACATTGTGCATGTGTTAAGTTTTCATGCCACCATTTTTTTGGTGAAGATGTAACTACACTTCCCCTTTCTATACCTCTCTACTAAAAAAACGGTTCGGTAACACTTGAAGGAATATCAGTGTAGATACCCTCAATGACTCAAGGATGCCGAAAAAGGCCCTGGTACCAGGTGGGAAAAGACCAATTCTAGATGGGAAGATATCGATCAAGATGAAAAGACGGATGTTAAGGCTGATGCAGCAAAAATCCTCAACGAAATTCCTCTCAGCCTTCATAATACTGGATGTTCTAGGAGTTCACACCAAAGAGAAGAAATTTGCATGAGGACCACGAATGTAACAAAAATCAAAACAAAAAAATGTTGAAACGGGCATTCGATTTCGCAAAGTCGTTATCCTGATTAGCAACCGGCTGAGCCAGAGACGAAACCCTAGAGTTTAGAGGAAGACAGCCTGTTCGGAGTGTTATGCCTCGTGAATCAAGTGAATTCCGCATATCAGTTGAAAAAGGCGGTGGCTCTGGTAGGCTGGTACCACAAGAATAAGGGGGTTTACCGTCCGCTATGGGAAGACCCGACCTAATCTTGAATGTTAAATTTGCATCCTAATACATGGTTTAAATGAAAACAGTTGTCTTTCAATAGGATCCATATTTCTTAACTTAAATTCAATCTTAATATATTCTTTAAATGTTAAAATTACTAGTTTATACTTACATCTCTGTCAACTCTATCACAAAACAGCTCCAACCACTTTATGGTCGATGCTAAATGTCGATCAGATATTCTGAATTAGACAAAAAAAAATTATTAAAAAAAAATTACATTTAAATAATGATAATAATACTTACGTATCGCGCCTCGCTCGTATTGTCAATAAATCACGTACTGTCTTTATTTTAAGAATGTTGGCTTTATCGGAAGGATCATTTTTTAATATGAGATTCTCAAGGAATCTATTTAATGTAGGAAGACGTATTTTAAGTATTGCATCGATCTCTTTATCTGATATGCGTTTCTCCTCCTTTTTGCCTTTCTCCTCCTTTTTGCCTTTATCCGCCATTTTTATTTTAATACTGTGGAAAAGAAGATAAAAAATAAATTAATGTGTAATTCAAGATATAAATTATACAAAGCGTCTGGTCGCTAATTAGTAGGCAATAGTTGCCAAAATAGAGTTTCCTGTTTATTTGACTAAGCAGTCAGGAACTGCAGATTATAAGGTAAGAATGCCGGATTAAAAGAAAAAGAATTAATGCTTAATCAACCGAGGCTAATGCCTAATCTCCAATGGGAAAACCAACCACGAACCAACCACGTACCAGTTGGCTGAATTAGCTGACAAAATGTGTTCATACACATTTCTATCAATGTAGATGTGAAATGTCAGAAATTTCCTTAGAATAGAGAAGAGAAGGAAGCGCAATTAATTAAAATCGGGAAAGCATTTCGGCAACACATATTCACAGCACTCCCATAGTAGTTGTGCAGTTCCCGGACAGTGGCGGTATCACATTTAGTCAAAAACCGGCAGGGGATTGCGTTTCTCAGCAACCATCCAAATGAGAACACATCACTTGGCTGAAAATGTTTGGAGCAAACGCGAACGAATTTCGGTACGCCTCTGTCCGGGAACTGCATGAAACCTATGAACATACGTTTGTTTCTTTTCTCTTAGAGCGAGAGGTTCTTTAATTTAAGTGCTTCCCTCCAATCCGTATACATGTACGCTATTTTCGGTTCCTTATCTTCTCTATTCTAAGGAAATTTCTGTCTTGCTTTGATCGGGAATGCCGCGCAAAATTATGGATGAAATAAATAATTTACAAACATTGCCTAATCTAGCAGCACTCCAATTAAATGTCATTTTCACTTTTTGTGTTGCTATTTTTTTAAATTGTTATTTTTTAAAAATTGTAAGAAAAGTATATACATTTTTAAATTCGATAGTTGTAAACAACATTCAAATTTAACAGAGAAAATTTATTTTACATTTATGGGGCATGCGACACGTGTCGAGCTTACTGCAGTCGTTGAACGAGTTTTATGGCAAAGGGTGAAGAGGCGCTTAAGGGCGAAATCAACTCTTCTGGATTCTATTTCTCGCTTTGATTTCACGCACACACTTGCATTGACGTTTCGTGGGGTGGGAAATTTTAAATTGGAAACAAGCAGTCATTCGTATTTTATTAGGCGACTGCAGTAAGCACGCATCGTGTCGCATCTGTACGTGCTTACTGCTGAGCTTACTGCATTATCCACCTCTTCTTATACCGAATTTAAAATTTTGTTATTAAATTACAAATAAATAATTTTTCATAACCATTTTAGTGGGTAATGCAGCACTTGGGTCATCAACCCTACATCTTGCACTGGTGCCGGTCTTGCCTTGTCGGAGGCCTTGTCCGTGGCAGATGCTATAAAACTTTGTTGTCGTATGCTCGAAAGAACATGTTAATTTGTTTGATACTTATCGGTTTAAAAGGAAATAGAAAACGGCCGTTCAGGGCGTGCAAATAAAATAAAATAAAAAAAACAACTTCTGCCTTTTGCGCTCTGAATTAAAATGTTTACGGAAATATTCATTCCTTTCAACAAAATAAAAAGAAGAGTTAAAGTCATCTTGAGTATATAAAATCAGTTGCATCCAACTTATTGTTGTTGTTTTTATTCAGTCCATATTCCTTTGGAATTTCGTTCTGATGAAAAAATAAAAAAAAATAAAAACCCGATCACATCTTACCGTCGGCAAAATCGGATCGTCGGCACTTCCGCTTCAAAGATACTAACGTACATCGGAAGGAGCCGCCTCGCTGCACCCATCCACGTAAGCGCCAAGTGACTCAGGTGGATCATTCAGTTGTGGCAAATCAACTTTGCTATTGGAACAGCACATTTCAGGTGCTTCTTTTTGAAATTTTAAAGCATGACAATATTGGCACAATTTATCCAATGGACGGACCAATCATAACATTGCGGTGCATGGTGTAATCGTGATCTTTATTGTAATTGAATGCTTCCATCTTAAAATCGGTTCTCATTCTCAAAGTAGATGCACTGGTTTCTTATATTAAGCTAAGTGTATCAAGAAAAAATAATTCGCCGCTACCATTTGTCACTGCAGTGGTAATTTTATCGTACGCCGATTCGTGTTCTGCAACCAAGTGTTTTATTACTGCGCGAAATGTACCGAGGTGTTTAATATCGAATTGTTGTTCTCTCAATAAATCTAACTTAGAAATATTAGTTTAGTCAAAGCTTCATTGAAAATGCTATGCGAAAATGAGACAGTATTGCTTCGGCTAAGGTCGGAACGGGACAGAACCAATCGCTTCATCATACCCAAAAAACCCTAAATGCGTCCCTAGGGGTGATTTACATAAGTAATGGACATCACCAATCACTTTATCGTACCCAGAAATTTCTATGTATAAATTTTCACCATCGTAGAACGTACAACTATGCTGTTTATGGAATTTTTAACAAATCTATGACAGCGCTCCCTAGGAGTGATTTTTGAAAGTAGGCACCAATGCCAAAACCACTCTCTTGATGTAAATAATATGTGGTTACCGCTTTAATGGTTTAGGAGTTATTAGGGAACATACTAATGCTAACGTATTGTACTTGTCATACCCTTTCATTTGATACCCATGTCGGGGGTCGGGGAGCACAATTGCAAAATGTTGATTTTTTTTACAAAATGGTCAGATTGCATTGTCACGCGAGCTATACATATGTGCAAAATTTTAAATTGATCGGTTATATGAAACTGGGTCAAAATCAAGTTGCAAGATTTGTTTACATACTATTATGTTGTCCATTATTTTGGAAATTAATTCGGAATCCAATTTATAAGTTCTGATCATAAATTCGTTATTTGCTACGTTATAAACCCCTAGGTACCTACTTTCATTGGAATTGGAACACAATTCAACCATATATGCGTGGCCATTTTGAATTTCGGTCATATTTGCGGGGCCATTTTGAAATTCGAAAATCGGGATTCGAGGTGCCTTCATGCAAAATTTCGAAGCTCTTCGATGACTGGTAACACATACAGAAACATTCTTTTATTAATATAGATTGAATTAACTACATTAGGCGCGGCACTTTGTATTAACTGCATTATCTTTAAAAAAAATCCGTACAGTATTGTCCTTTTAAGAATTTTGTAATATAGACAGGAACTACATTTGCCAAAGATAACATTTCGAAAAATATGTCCTAAAATAGATAACGACATCCTTATTTTCACGATAATTAATATATCTGTGTTCACCAGAAACGCGAAATATACCTCAATAGCACTTGTTAAAATTCCAAAAAATAAAATTGTAAATAACACCGAAAATCTTTAATTTTCACATATTTTTAACATAAACTAATATTTCAAAGTTTTTTGTCGACAAATTAACGCCTCACACGATGCTACTTCTGATCATACTTTGGTATCGGGTACGCTGCTAGGTAAAATGGCGTCGGCATCGCGTCTTTTCCATAATATGACGTCATATTTTCATGATTCTCCCTAGCTTATACCAATCTGCCAAGAAAATGGCGGATAGTCCTAATCTGATTCTCAGATAATTGAAGAAAAACATGTGCGAGGCCATTGAATAAGGTTGTTCCGAATATTCAAGGAAATAAATACATTTTTTGCCATAAATTGGCCTATTGGTGGAATAATTCAAACCCCAAAAAAATTAATTTTTTTTAATTTTCACTTATTCTTGAATTGAATTTAAATTTCTAACAAAAACCGAAATTTATCATATGCGCATATTCAAAATACCCAAAATTACCAGCTTGATTCAAAAAAACCCCGCAAATGTAACAAGTGCGTATATTCAGAATATTCGCACACAAGCTCAATTCGAGTAAACCTTGCAAATGTAATAATTGCGCATATTCACAATACACGCACACAAGCTCAATTCAAGTAAACCCCGCAAATGTACCAAGTGCGCATATACTCAAAATACACACACACAGGTGCATATTAAAAATGCGCACACACAGGCGCATATTCAAATTACACGCCCGCACGCCCTCCTCAATTTAATTAACTCTTCCCTTAAGAAATTTAAAGCTCTCGAAAAATCATTTTTCATCGAAATTAATTGATTTCTTATTCGAAATATAAAAATTGAAAAAAATAAATATGATCTAAGCCACGAACACACGAAAAAAATACCACGCCCTAATTTACACGTCATCACCGCATGCATTTTTTCAGATCCGCCATTTTGTATAAATTTTACACGAAAAAAGTCGATTATTTTTGGCTCATTAACTAGTACATGTTCTAACCTTTCTCTTAATTTTTCTTTAATTCATTAACTTCAAAATTAACACAAAATTTGCATTGTAAAAAAAAAACTAAAAAAAAAATAGAAAGTATTTGTTTTTCACTTCACAACTTCACTTCACTTAAAAAGAACCTTCCACCTTGATTGCGGACAATCGTCTGATTTCACAAGAGGCTTTTCAAGTATTTATAGAACTTACAATACAATGAAAAATTTTTCATTTGCTATGTAGTAGTGCTATATGTGATATTAAGAGGGGAATTTCACCCGTTGATTTACGATTATCTTGCAATACGCTGCATTTATTGCGAAATTCTCTTTAATAACGAACTTCTTTTTAGAATTATGGTAAGCCATTTTGAAATCGGGACACGTTGGAACACGTCCCAGCGGATGTGGAATTTTATCGAGCAAAGGCAGACGCTAGAACATTGACCTTTAATGGAAAATAATCAGTCATAAAATTTTTTTTTCGCAATCCCTGGTTCTCGTTGTAGCCGGAAGGCAAGCATATAAATTTCGCCTTTTAGTCGAGCGTGCTTGGCCCCGGCCTTTGTAGACTTAAACTCGTTTATTCCAGACTGTTTTCTTATTTGATTCTTTTTGCGCATTCCTTATCGAATAGGAATATGTGTACATAGCCAAGAATCTTATTGAGTAAGTTTCTGTGCTTTTGTAAAAAGCTTTTGAAAGTGATGAAACTTGTTTTGAGAAAATTAAACTAAATTAAAAAATATAAATTAATTATGTAAAATGTGTCTACTAATTTATCAATATGTAATTAAATTTCTTTTAGGCGAATTTAACTAAAATAATTTTTATGGAAAATCGTATTCCCTGCACCCTGCAACTATTCTCGGCGTTTCTTCTTTGCGCAGATCTCCATGTGGGAGAACGTCATCGTTCCGAAATATACTGGCACTGGCAGTGTGCAGCTAGTTGTGGGAATGTTTTGCGGGAATTATTTTTACCGGAATTTATGAGAAAGTTAAAATTGCAATTGCAGCTTCTAAGAGCCAACTATTACCGTGTTTCAATAAGAATTCGTTCAGTGTTTTCTTTAATTATTTAATGCAACTTCAAGCAATACAACAACAATTTATATACTTACATAATTGATTCCAATGGAAACTCGGTATACATATAATGCACATAAGAAGCGCACTTCATCTGTACGTTATGTAAATCAATGCTCTTGCACATAATGCACGTACGTCGTTCATGTTATTTCGTTAAGTTCCGTTAAATTTAAGAAGGGGAATAGAACCGCTCTCTCAACGTATCTCTTTTGTGAGGTGGTGTGTTAGTTGAGAGCTGATTTTTTTGTTGTTTTGTGGGTTTTAAAGAAAAAGACTATTACTGTGTTTCCATGAGCCAGGGTAGAGTTTTCGTTAAGCAAACAGAAAGCTTTTTCTCTCAAGATCACTCGATGCTGTTTCCATGACGGTTCTGGGTTAAAGTGACAGATAATTAATTTTACATTGCGTCGCCGTTGGTATATGTGCAGTAAAGGATACTGAAACACACACATATACAAAACCCGGCTTAATCGGACTGGCTTCGTTGAGTTTACTTGGATTTAACGACACTTTACTCAATCCCCGTTTCCATGGGCGCTTAATCTGAGTAAACTCAGGATAAACTCTGCATGGAAACACAGTATATGGAAAATGCTGTGGTTAAATTTTTTGTATGTTCTTGAGTGTTGAAATTTATTTAATTTGAATACATTTAGGATTTTTTTTATAAATATAGTTTATTGGTTTTTTGGCATTAATTGCATACATATATTGACCGTAATTTTTCCAAATAATGGTCGTTAAAATTTTTGTTGTTGACGGGGAAAATATTCCTCAAACTGTTGTTCCTATTGTAGGAGATGGAGCCTACTTAGAGCTTTCTCCTTTTTGATGTACGGAAGCAAGCAAATGGTTGATTACATGAATAGACGGATTGTTAGGCATGCAACTGTTACTGCCGGGGCCCAATGATTCCGTCAACGTGATTTTCCCCTACCACTGTGGGTGAGAGCTCGCCCAATGAAACCGACACCGTCAGCGTAGCTTTTCGTTGAGAAATGTCATTTTCTGGAGTGATTGTATTGTGCCTTTCCACACTTGTATTCTTTCGGCAGTATGCAAACCGGATTAACAACAACCGCGATTTCCACACCCGTATTCTTGCAGCGGCGCAAGCATTCATATTCCGATTAAGTACTTGAATGTGTTCGTGTGCTTTTCTGATAATTTCGCATTGAGTCATAACCTTCTATATTTACAAGCCATGAACAAGAATCTCAATTGAGAGAATCGGACCACCAAATTCTCCAAATTACACTAACAACATAACGTGATTTCACCGAGTTGTGGTCCGATTGAACGGAAATTCGCTCTCAATATTTTCCTTGTTCATGGCTTGTAATATAGAAGGTTGTGATTGAGTGCTTGACCCCCCAACAGTGGTTCTCTACTTGTGTTAGTGAGTTGAAGCCGAGAAATAGGTTTAAAATGTGCTGCACATTTCTCTCCACGCTCATCACTTTTTGTAGAGAATTTTCTTTGATTCTCTTACCCCTTTCCTAAAAACTCGGTTTGAATACTGCAGCAAAAATACTAGTGTGGAAAGGCCCATTGATTGTTGGCTTATTTTGCGTTTGTTTTGATTTTAATGAAAAAAAAGTACTTGTTTAAAATTTACTTCTTCATCAACTACATTTTTCCGCACTTTCTGCTCAAGAAAATTGTGGACAGGTTGCTAGTAGCAACATAAATGTAAAAGCTTTCTTGTTTAATTCATCAAAAAATGAGCGAAAAAATGAGAGAGCTTTTGCTCGTGGAGGGGTAGACCGGCAAAATGAAAATTAAATCCAAGTGTCCGGCACCAGCAAAAGCAACAACAATTTATATGGAAAATCACGTTGACAGATTCATTGGGCCCCGGCAGTAACTTTTTGTTTTTTTTTGTGGAAAGAATTTTCTATCATGTGGAATTATTATAACGCTATGATAAAAATTCTAACATTTGAAAGTTTTTGTGAGTTTAGGCTCTCGACAGCCTGCAAAAACCTGTTGACCGATTTCAATTGTCTAAAACTCATATTTTTCCTCTTTTCATTTTCAAGCGCTATTACGTACTATTTTTTGTTTTCCAAAAACAAAATTTTTTCGCACCTAAAACGTTGAAAAACTTGTTTTCGCTATTATTATTAACTTTTCCCCACCTGTTCCCCTGCATCGATTTTATTCAAAACACATTCATTGAATTCTTACGATTTTTCACTTAATTATAGCGTCAAAAAATCGAAGGGTAGATTTATTTCAAATTTTTGATTATTTTTCCGCTATCTCTCCTTGACTATATAATATATTACATTAAATTTACAGTTTTGGACGACTTTCAAAACTTTATTTCAAAGAGAGATAAAGAATTAGTGAAGTTTACGGAAAAATAGATATTTGAAAAAGGATGTTTTTCTATTGTGACACTATAATTTTTTTACACCATCTCAAAGTAGAGGTCTCAACGGAAAAAAACTGTCCTGAAAAGTTGAAAAATCAAAAATTTGTTCGTCAACTTTTTTGATTCAAAATTGGACCCTTTTTTTAAATTAAATTCGTTAAAAATGAAACGAAATAATCCATCGCTTTAAAAAAATTGCAGCTGTTTCAAAACATAAAAATGAACAATTTCACAAAATTTCATTAAAATCGAATCATTTTTGTGAAAGAGAAAAATGATAAATGAACAAATCGGCTTTTATCGTTTTTTATCGTTTTTCTCCATTTTTTTGATGTTATATCGGAAAATGGTTTAAACGAAAGTTATAGAGTTTTTAATTATCTACAACTTTTACATTTAACGTGTTTCGATAGGAGGTCTACTTTTCCCAGAAATCGTAGAAAAAAACCTTTAACCCCTAAAACCCAACATTTTGGCACCCCCATTCATAATGCAACTCACCACGATAATCGAAAAACAAACTGTCAACATCACGTTGATTTTCGACTTGCTTTGGCGAACGGTCTTGGCTAACCTTTGGCACCCTTTTCACTTGATTCATCGTCAGTTTCCGGGACGCATGCGTAGATCCATATCTCATTTTCCGTAATAATGCATTTGATGACGTTTTGGTAATCCGAAATCATTGTTTAACAGACATTAACAACACGAACCTCTTTTTCGAGAAAAAATAGTGTTTTTAAAACAAAACTAGATACGACGCGTCTTTTGAAGCAAAATTGCTGAACTTTTTCAATCGGATTTCAAAAAGGGATTGTTGGAATCGCATTTTTTCGGTATGGGTTGAATATGAGCGAATTTCTAAAAGACTTGGTAAACTCCAGAGATTTAAGATAGGGCAAAGATTTCGCACAGAGAGTTAGCAAAAAGTGAGTCACTGTTTTTAATAACACTGCGGCTATATTGTCAGGGACAGTGAATTTATTGATGATAAGTTCTTTGTCACATCTATACACCTCACAAGTTCTGAAGAAACTCACGTCTAAATCCCATTCTAGGCTAAAAACAATTCTTACTTGTCAGCTAAAAAATAAATTTCAACTCCTTTTTAATGCATTGGGAAATTTTAAGGCACTCCGTCATGATTTCGTTTAAGGGATATCAGCATTTTTTTATAATTATTGCCTCAAGAACACATGCTTCACTTTTGGGGTTTGTTATTGCTTCATTTCTCCGAGTGCTGACCAAGTGTAAAATTCCAACTTCGGTCATATCTCCTGCGCGCCATTTGTTCACATTTGTTTTTTTGTTTAGTGGGTGAGCTACCACCATCGATGCCCAAATTCGTTTTGCTGTGGCTGTGTATTTGTTTACTAAGCATTTTGTTTATCGTTTTTTTTGTGGTTTTGACCATTTGCTAGTTTAGGACTTTAGTTCCTTCACTGTAGCACATTGTTGGAGTGATATTTTCATATCACTTCAGCAGCTTATCTGCCAGAACTTTAAATTAAAAATCTTTTAACAACACAATATGAGATTTTCCAAGAAAGGGTGTCACAAGTTCGAGGCGAATTATCGCGATTAAAATGAGAATTTTTTGTTATTTTTTTAAGTACAAAAAAAAATTAAATATTAGAAAAAAAGGGTAGAACTAATGATACCATGATACATTTAAAGCATCTTGATAACTGAAGAATGCAAAGAATTTTTGATATTGTGTTTCTAAATCGGATAATACTCTTATTACATAAGACCCATTAATTCACTTAAATGCCTATCTTCTTTTATTATAGTGTGATGTTGTAATCCAAAACATTTTTCATTAATTTCTAAATTTGTTGTGGTAATAATATCTTTCATGAATTACGGAAGTGGCGAGCTACATAACTGAGGAATTGGAGGCTCCACCAATATCTGATGATAATCTTACGCTGCCGCCACCAAGCTTAGAAAAATTTGGAATTAATTGTGTAAATATCGAAGCAGGAAACGTTGACAGAAGACTGGAAAAAATGTATTCTGTGCCCCGTACATAAAAAAGGAGATATCGCAGCGTTGTTTGTTGAATACGGCGTAAAAGCTATTCTCCGCTATCCTACAAAACAGAATGGCGTCATTCGATAGATAGGCCAATACCAGTGTGGCTTCAGCCCATGTAGTAGCTCGTTTCTGTAACTTCAGTAGAGAAAAATCTCTATGCCATTACGTCACGCGCACAGTGCAGTTGAGAATGATGTGGTGAAATGTGGTGGAAATGTGGTGAAATGTGCTGGAGAATGGTGTCAAAATGGCGTGTAATAGAGAATTCTTGTAGAGAACTTCTATATTTGCGAGAGGCAGGCAATAAAAAAATTTCTAGAGTTTAAAAACTCAATCCAACACTTTTTTATAGACTTTCAGGTTCCCTACTATATGGGGTGCGCCATCTAGACCTTCGGTATTTCAACATTGAATAACTCTGACATTTTTTAGCCGATTTTGACAAATGAGCAAGATTTATTTAGGATATTCTCTATCATTTATTTCAAATCAGTTTTTGAGTACAACGTCGATTAAATGACCGCCTCCATTCGATACGCAAAAAAAACAGCTCTTTTTCGGGCATTCTGCATAACATTGGCCAGCATTTCGGTGGTTATAGCAGCTATTTCGGCTCGTATGTTAGCTTTGAGTTCGTCAATGGTCTTCGGCTTGCTGGCATAAACTTTACTTTTCAAGTAACCCCATAGAAAATAGTTTGGTGCCGATAAATCCGAAGAACGAGGAGGCCACTCCAAATCACCATTTTTCGACACAACGTGTCTCGGGAACTTGCGTTGCAAGAACTTCATCGTAGCGCGTTGAAAATAGAAGTTCGCATTTTCGGACACACAAAGTGAGCCAACATCCAACGATAGCGTGTGCCGTCGAGGAATTCTCGAACTTTGAAGAAAAATGGTCCGATGGTGGTTTTTGTGTCCCCAAAAACAGGTCCAAACAGTGACTTGCTCATCGTGTAGTGGTGTTTCATGAATGACGTGTGGGTTCTCTGTTCCCCAAATTCGACAGTTTTGTTTATTGACTCCGCCAGAGTCAAGCAGAAATTAAGTAATGAGTCAAAAAAAGTCAAAAAGATATAATCATCCGCACCCTCCCACCTTTGAGCTATAAGCGCCTCCTAGTTTGGGCTCTAACCACTCTAACCTATTAGCCGTGTTCAAGAGGAAAGTCCTTCGGAGAATAAACGACCGAAAACTTGATCCGGTAGTCGGAGGAAGGCGAGTGAACACTTTTTTTTATCATCTAAATATCTAGGTTTGCCTAAGTTGATCGTACTATAGGCAACCCTTTGCTTTTTTGCCAGATTTTCGCGGATAGGGTTGAGTCAGATAGGCAATGCTGCATATTTAAGTAGAGCTATTTGAGGTCTTCAATTGAGATGATAAAAAAAATTCGAAAGGCAGACGTGGATATTTATTATTGTCTTTACAAATTTTATCCTTCCTGAAACGATGAAATACTATTCATCATTGACCTGATTTACACGACACGTTTTTTGCTCTGCCTTGTCAAGAATTCTCTTTTGGGGTACGTGCGTGCCCACCGCTATAGGTTTATACGATGAAGTTTTTAACGTGCGTCAAAAATGACGAATTGTTGTGTTTTTACAGCGTGATGTTTGTGTGTCGGTGTGTTTGTTTGTTTGTATGACGAAAAAGGGAGAAAAGAAAATCAAGAAAATGTCTGCTGTGAGTGCCGTGAGTGAGCCCGTGATGGCAGTCCCTCTCGGTCCCCCAGCTTCCCTCTCGGTCCCCCAGCTTCCCTCTCCCAAAAACTCGTGCTTTATGCAGCAAAAAACCTGTCGTGTCATAACTCGCTCTCAATATTTTCCTTGTTCATGGCTTTTAATATAGAAGGTTGTGGTCGTGTAGATCAGGTCTACCCGTGATGGCAGTCCTCTCACTCCCTCAGCTTCCCTCTCCCAAAAACTCATGCTTTATGCAGCAAAAAACGTGTCGTGTAGATCAGGTCATTATTATTTGCCATCTCCGCAAGTAATTGATGATAATTTAAACAGAGAATATAGCGAACAACACAATGAACCAAAGTTAAACAATGAACAAAAATAAGTTTACCAACGCATCAACAGTGTCAATACGGGTGTGGGTGGTGTATATTTTTAGTACGTTTTGCACCAGGCGGCATTGGCAAAAATTTCTAAATTAATCCCATATTAGCCAAAATACGGGCAGATAAAAGGATTGTCATAGCAGTGGCATTACTGCAACATTACTAACAGGAAAAACAGCTCATTCTATGTTTAAGATACCGATCGAAGAAGATTATATGGAAAATCCTGCGTTGCATGTTCACTGTCTGGGATGAATGTACCATGGCAACTAAAGTATCCATTAAAGCTGTTAACAGAACAATGCGATTTTTTTAGGGGCTCCAAATTGTGAATTTTAAGGCTGAACGATGGGCGCCAAATTTCGCAAAATTAATTACATTTTTTGACGCTTTTTTTCGAGGGGAAAATTATTAAGTGCGAAGTTCTCCACAAATCCCCCCGTCTCCGCAAAATCTACGTGGACGAGATTGCGGACGAAAGGTGGTCAATATATTAAATTTTCGATTTCTTTTATTATTTGAACAAATCCAGTAATCTTGGATGTCCGATCGTACACCATCACTATACATGTAATTTAAATTTTACTACATAAGCTAAAGCTTGTAATTAAGTAACGATTACCACCACAATAAATTAGATCCGATAAATCTTTATCAAAATTCCCTACAATCTATTTTTGAACAGTCTTTCTGTGAAAGGGCTGAAACGAATTTAAAAAATCTTTTCAGATCATACTTCCTTTAACACGCTTTGAACGGCATCTTAACGAAGTCGGTATCTTTTTGGTTCCCGCGAAATCGTGCTGGTACAAAAAATCACTTACGTCGTTCAAACAAAAAAACGGTTCGACCGATTTTTATGAAAATCTTTTCAGATCATATGTCGTTTAACATGCTTCGAACGGCACCTTAACGAAGTCGAAAACTTTTTTGGTTCTCGCGAAATCGTGCCGGTACAAAAATCACTTAAGTCGTTCAAACAAAAAAACGGCTCGACCGATTTTTATGAAAATCTTTTCAATTCATATGTCCTTTAATACGCTTCGAACGGCACCTGAACGAAGTCGATATCTTTTTCGGTTTGCGCGAAATCGTGCAGGAAAAAATGACCATATACGTACGCACACACACACACATATTTCTTCTCAAATTTTTGCTTAAAATGCTATTGGGACCTTGAAACGTGTCAATACATTGAAAATTTCAAATCCGATTTTCGGACCGATTACAATAACTTCCTACTGGGAAGTTAAAAAAATACTTTCTCGCGGTTGAATTCTTAGCACAGTTAAAAGCACCCTAACGAAATCTATACTATTTTGTATTCGCAAAATTTTGTGCAGGAAAAAAATAACAGATTTAAAAAAATAAATAACAGAGTTTTTTTTTGCAAAAATGGTGTAAGAAAACTCGATTGATCTTGAAATATAAAATTATAGTATTGAAAATTTTTATTTCAATTTTCAGACTTAGAATTTCGAATAGAAAAATTGTAATATAATTCAAAATTCCATTGTTTATATTATATTCGCTTTTAAAATTTCTTTAAGATGAATTTTTCAAAGACTTCACTGATTTCATCAGATTCTAAAATAAATATTTTCATATTACTTTTCTTGCTTTCTTTAAGTTTAAGTGGCCTCCTTTAGTTCGAAAGCGGTTTGCCGTCAGTAACTAGCCCTAAAATGTTTATGACCCATGAAATTATGAAAAGAGGTTTTGCTTGTGACGGATGAAGATATGTTAGGATCATATTTCGTCTCTTGATGACATTCCATCGATTGATCTATGGTTATTGAATTTTGGGGTGAGAAATTTATATTTTTGGTTCAGATTGCACAGATTAAAATTAGCTGAAAAGGGGTATGATCACAGAAGGGGGTTATAGCACGCGGCGCAGCAGGTTGTTTATGACGACGAAGCCGGACTTTTTTGGAGGTGGTTGCCTGCGAGAATATTTATATCAAAAAATACATTTTTAAAAACCGACTTCAGAAAAAAACTAGTCCCGTGATGCACAAAAAAGAATGAAATAATTGCTTGTAATTCTTTACAACACTTAACCAATCAGAATGAATTTAGAAAGAAGAATCACTTTTGAAGACAGTGCCAGGTAGTAGTTGACTTTCATTGCACTAAAACTGTTGCTTCGAAAATTGTTTTCATCGGCCGGAAAACAGGTGTTAGCACCTATTTTTATAAGGTAGTAATTTTACCTTGTTTTTATTTCTATTTCAAAGTTTGAAGTGTATAGCGCAGTTAAAGTTTCTCTCTAGTTCTCCATAGCAGAGTTAAGAATCAATCGTCTGACCAGAAGGAAGTTCTTCATAATGAACGATTCTCTTCCAGTTCCATGTTTTAACAAGCCCGCGCAGCGTTTTTTCTTTTGTCGTAATTATATTGTTAAATATACCGTTAACTTTTCATTATTTTTCTCCATTTTCAAACGCAAACAACTTTTCAACAGCACTATACACCAATTATGACCTTTAAACACTCAAAATATCACTCAAACTGTCAAATCCTCAAATAGCAATAAAATCAGTGCATTAGCGATCTGCAATTTTTTACTTAAATAATGCTGTTTACTACCTGTGCGTTATGTCTTTGTCACGTCATGTGCAATATCTAGTAGAAAGGAAAGTACGAGGGATAGAAGAGGTTTAGGCTGATGAGGGTTCGGGGATGTTTTGAAGAAGATGAGGATAACCCTGCGTTTGAACTTAGGGGGCGTCCCTTAATTACGTGAGGCCCTTAGGGGGAGAGGGTCGAACCGAATCTCACGCAATCTCACGTGGGGGAGAGGGGAGGGTCTCGGCAAATATCACGTAATTTTTTTCCGCAAGAAAATTTTGAATGTTGTATGTAGATGTTTTTCCACATTTAGGGGTTGATTCACCCTCACTGACGGGTAGTTCCTAGAAAACGGTTATGTATAAGTGCCGGGAGATAAATTTCCTTTGTGTCCTTTGTGTTCGAATTGCAAAGTACTGCTATGTCAAGAAAGTGCTGGGAATTGGTCAATGAAACACAAAATATATTATCATTCATCCAAATTTATTGTATCGCCTTCAAAGTAGACCCCTTCCGAAATAATACACTTACGCCAACGAATAACCCTATCTATCATCAAAACATTTTTTGGAATCGCCATTCCGGGGTATGCCGGGTCGTGCCGGGGATTTTCTGTCTAGGCTAGATTTGGTTAAACGAGGTCTGAACAAATTCATTCCAGCTTTTATGATCCTGGTGACACCAATAGCCGCAGAGTTGATGTCTTTGTAGGTGAGCCGAGCGGGCTAGTCTTGTGAAACAATAAAAGCCTCGATTCCCGAAACCGGCGGCGCGAAAGTGAGTGCGAATTTGAAACTTTGCGACTCCCGAATTCGCCATCGCGGATTGAATGCGAATTTGATTCCAGAAAAAATTCGGAGTGAATACTCACGGGATTATGCAATTCGCAATGTCGGATTTGCTTGGGCAAATTTGACGTTTCAAATTCGCTGGAAAATTGTTGCGAATCACACTTGTCAAAATCCTAATTGGACGTCCGGTCGCACTAGAGCTAGCCCCCACCTAACTTTTACTGAATAATATAATAGCAAATACAGCAGAAAATGTTTTATTTCTATTTCCATAAAGCCATCGACAATAGCTAAATATACCATCTGCTTTTTAGAATCCTCTTCAACAACATAATTAGGCCCAATTAGTAGATCCTTTATTTGCAACTGCACGGTTACAAATTATTTAATTCTATGTTACACTTAAAAAGAATTTCGGTATTGAACATTTAAAAAAACAAAATATAAATTTAGTTCTTTACTTTCTGATTAAAGCCCACAAACGATATACACAACTTTAACACTCTAGCACCAATTTTGTCCTTAAGAGCTTCTCTGGTTTTGTTTCTGGATGAATCCAATTAAATCCCTTTCAGGTTTATGTTTAGTTTTTTTGACAATTACACTGCCATCGAATCCACCGGGTAAAAGAAGAGCAGCCACCGAAGCATCATGTTGGCGAAACTTATTTAATAGATACACGCTAACATTGCTAACTACACCGCAGGAAATTACATTTAATTACACTTCTAATTTCCTTTTTTATACGCTTTATATTAGCTTGACCTGTATGTTGTATGTTGTATGTTTCATGTAAACAAATCTTGCAACTTGATTTTGACCCACTTCCAGGTAACGGATCAACTTGAAATTTTGCATAGTTCGCGTGACAATGCAATCTGACCATTTTGTAAAAAAATCAAAATGGCGGTTCCAAGATGGCGACCAAATTTTGCAATTTTACTCCCCAACACCCGACATGGGTATCAAACGAAAGAGTATTACAAGTAGAATACTATTAGCTATGTGGCGTTACACAAAATTCAAAATGGCGGCCAACAAAAAATGGCGGACTACCTTTTTCTTTACAACCCACTCGATATGGGTATCAAATGAAAGGGTGTGACAATTAGAATACAGAACTGTGTGGCGTGATTCCAAATTCAAAATGGCGGTCAACACAAAATGGCGGACTACCTTTTTCTTTACAACCCACTCGGTATGGGTATCAAATGAAAGGGTGTGACAATTAGAATACAGAACTGTGTGGCGTGATTCCAAATTCAAAATAGCGGTCAACACAAAATGGCGCTTTACCTTTTTCTTTACAACACCCTCGGTATGGGTATCAAATGTAAGCGTACGACGAGTATAGTACAGTAAACTGTGTGACGTCATTTTAAATCCAATATGGCGGTCTCTACAAAATGGCGACAGACTAAAAAATAGAAAATAAAAAATATATAGTTTAAAAAACTAAAAAATACGCTTTGATTTTAAAATGAACTAAGAAGTAAAAAATAATTTTGAATGTAAAGTTTTTATTGCTCCAGCCAGAATATGGAAACAACCTACCTTTCGAAATGTAAAAAAAGCGTGGGCCGCTAGCGAAAATTTCCGGTGTTAATAAATATAGGAAGAGAGTCCCACGCTGTTTTACATTTCGAAAGGTAGGTTGTTTCCATATTCTGGCTGGACCAATAAAAACTTTACATTCAAAATTATTTTTTACTTTTTATTTTAAAATCAAAGCGCATTTTTTAGTTTTTTTAATTATTCTTACAAAACTTCAAATACCGACTTTGACATTTCCCATTTGTCAAAGAATCAGCTGATTAATTTCGGAGTTTTTAAATTCGCAGTTTAATATGGCAATGCTCTCGGCGGATATAAGAATCGCTCAAAAACTGTGAAGGAAGTCTCAATCGCGACGGGAGTGTCCACGCAGCCGGTTTCGGGAATCGAGGCCAAAATTAAAAAAACGAACAAAACTAACCGAATTTTCTGGTGGATTAAAAACAAACGTGCCGTAATGTGTTTTTGATGAAGACGCGCCCTTTCTTGTGAGTGCAGCTAACTTCAGAGTTTGCAAATCAAAACATATAAGGTCCGTTTCATTTTCATTTCATTACGTACGCCGGCGTAATTTGGTGCACACCGGCGAGCGTAGAGGCAGCTACACCAGCCCACACTGTGGTATAGCAACAACTACGCCGATGTGCGCCTAACTACGCCGGCATACGTACTCCAATGAAAATGAAATGCACCTATCGAAAAAGTATAGATGAGCTCAATCTGTTGTTGACCTTGAAAGTAATTTTTTTAAGGTCGTTTTTTTTAATTCGCAAAAAAGTTGGGTCGGTTTTGGTGGTTTGGTTATTTTTTGTTTTTTAGTTGGGTCCATTTTGGTTTTTAAACAGCGAGCTCTTTGGGGGGGGGGGAGTGAATTTGGTCAAGGTTCCATCGTCGATGAGGTTGATGGCGCAATTTTGCACAATGTCCAGCCACGCTATGGCGGGTTTCGTTGTACTAGAAACGGCCCCGAATATAGAAGCACACAATATAAATTTATATAAGTTGCGTTCTTTTTACCGGTTTGACCCACATTCCAACGGGCGGGGCCCTGACCTACATTCACAAAACAGGTTTTGGTTCTCAGTCTAAACCGGCGCCCTACCTACTAACGTGATCCAGATCAGATCATTAACTTTCAAGTAAATCAACAAAAACAACTTGATCCTTGGTGTTGTGCGTTGCTACATCTGTTTTCTTTAGTTTTGTGTGTTGGTAGTTCTGCAAAATATAACAGATTTATTTGCAAAAATTGTTGGCGGAATTTGCGTGATTGTTGAAAGTTGCTTTCTGTTAATTTTTTGAAGTCAGGAGAAACATTTTTGATAAATTGTTTTAAAAGCGAAAATACTTTTCGTAAGTTTTAGAAACTAGCATAAATTGAGACAGAACACATCCAAAAGCAGAATTGCAACTTTGAAAAACTAAATTTCTTTCATGATCCAACTCCGTTTCTTTTATGCTCCGCTATCTGATCTGAATAACGTTGTAACGCTGCATTTTTTATTTTCAACGTCCTACATAAATCTTATGTGAAACATTCCACTTCCCCTAGACTATCAATAATATTGTGCAATATTTAGATTTACTCAATATTATTGACGGTCTATGGGTGATATTGAAAGATTGCACAATATATTGAGCGGATCAAAATGGATTTGATATTTTTTGTGCAATATAAAAGTGCTGCAGTCTGTAGTTAATATTGCGCACTATTTCTCATTTTTAATTAGATGTCGTGCGGTAAATATCGTTGTCCGATACATAAAAAATCGAACTCGTATTGTTATGCACATAAGTTTAATTTGTAAATATTTATTCGTAATTAGAATTAGATTTATTGTACAATAATATTGATAGTATGAGGCAAAGAAGGAAACCATCAATATTTTGCTCAATATTATTGGAAAATATTATTGATAGTCTAGGGGTCACTTAAGGGCCACTTTAAACACTATGGTAGTTAAATACATAGTCTTAAACCTTTAACGGACGGATAAAAATCAAAATTTCATTGTTTATATTCCTTAAAAATTCTTTAAGATGAATTTTCTCAAGACTTCACTAATTTGATTTCATCACATGCTAAAATAAATATTATCATATTACTGATCTTGTTTGCTTTAAGTTTAAGTGCTCTTCTATAGTTCGAAAGAGGTTTGCCGTAGCCTTCCATAAAATGTTTATAACCCATAAAATTACGAAAAGAAGTTTTGCCAATGAAGGGTGAAAATTTATTAAGATCATATTACGTCTACTATTGATCGACAGTTATTGAATTATGTTGTGGGAAATGTATATTTTTGTTTGTATAAAATCAAAGATCACAAATTGAAATTGTATTTAATCATAATTAAAATATAAATTTATATTCGAACTAAAATATAACTATGAAAAGCTACTTGCCAACTATGAAAAAAAGGCCAAAAATTGAAAAATTGAGGTTTTTTACTTTTTTCAAAGTCCTAAAATAGACATTTTAAATAAACTAACAAAGTATTGCGTATGCTCACAAGAGTGTACTTAAAAAAACCTACAATTTAAAAAAAATTTATTACAGTACGATGATTTGGCATAAAATGGCGACAATTTTAAAATTTTGTTGAAAACTGCCAATTGTTGCCGTAAAAATCGAAAGTTTTTTTTTGAAATTTCAACCACATATTTATAGCATCAAATTACATATTTTCTCAAATTTTTGTCAAAATTCGACTATTTTCCCGTTATTTATTTCATTTTTAGTAAAATTAAACAAAATTTCATACAGTTTGGTTTTTTGATGCTAGGATTCATTTTTAAATTATTTATACCAAATCAGTTCGATAGTCTATTCATTTACGAGTATTATCAAATTTTTTTTATTTTTCTACGACCAACAGAACTGGAGAAATTAAAAAAATAGTGTAGCATTGCACTCAAAATGCATTAAAAATTGATATTTATGCAATTTTCTCGTGCAGCACTGGACCGATTTTGCAGAAATTTTTTTTTACGCTTTATCTTAACATAATGTAAAGAAAAAAATAAAAAAATCCACCTTCCCAACTACATCATAACTTCGCTTTTTTTTTGTTTAATTTCCCTCTACTATTTTTCTATAAAATCAAAATAAAATTTATTTCACGTTTCAAAGTTTTCTCTTAAAGGTTTGCGTTTTTGCTTAGATGAAATTCTTAAAATGTTAAAAAAGCTTTTCAAAATTCATTTCGCAATACTCACTCTGTGGTGGAATAAACAAAACAACAGAATCCTCGGCGTTTTTATCTTCACACGTTTTTGTATTGTTTTTTTTTTGCTGGGAATTTCGCAAACACTATCAAATAACAATACTAACGTCCGCATTAATGGTAAAATTTCGTGGGAAACACAACAAGACGCCACTATGATATCACACATTGATTAAAAATTAAATCGTTTAGGAACATTTTCAGTCTTTATTTATTTTAATTTGTTTATTTTTTTTTAAATATTAAAACGCAACATTAACATATTAATTAAATATTAATTACGCACAAAGTACAACTTTCATTTCACACTGCACAGGTTAACTCCATATCTCCACTCCACTCGCGCGTCACACCGAAACAAGGCAGCCAACCATCAATTCCTGGTTTATTTATACATAGTAGGATACACAACACAGTGAAAGGTTGTTGCGTTTGCTATGTAGTAGTGAGCTCAGTATATAGTGTGGTAATATATGCATGTTTTTTTACAATGCTTTTGCCTGCACGAATTGCATATTAAAAAGAACAACAAAAAGTCGACAGGTAATAATTACAAGTCATTATATTCAACAACTTCAGGAATTTTTTTATTTTATAATCGTGTCAAAAAAAAAGAATCTATCCTTGAGATGCCAATGCACTGTATTGTGCTGCGCTGTTAAAATTGCATCCAGGTAGGAAAGGAAATTAACATACATTTGCGCCCCGGCGAAATAAAAAACTGCGGGCGCATACATAAATTAATTTATATTACTTTGTATAGTATATGCCCGATTCCTTTACCGCCGGTTATACCTCGGATAAAGTTAAACGCGGGTTAAGAATTCTCATAATTTTAATCGGTGTTTTGTGCAGTTTCTCCCTTCTCAAATTCGCGATTCTCGTACTCTTCTCAAGCTTTAATGATCTTGCTCTGGAAACTGACTCAAGACATTGGAAATGATAGGAGACTTTTGGAAGCGAAATTGCGATCTAGCCATCGAACCGGCTGCGAATGTACCTTTCCAGTGTAGCTGAGACGGCTTCGATCTTGAACTTGTATCACAGATGTTCAACAACTGTCGAACGTGAAACTCGGAACACTTCTTGGGTAAGAAAAGAATCGTGTGTTTTCATTTGGGTAAGTTTTTGCGTTTTGTTTTCTTAATTACTCTAACAATTCTTGCATTGTCCACGTGCAAAAAAGGTCGAGTGTGATGTGTGAAATGGGTAACTCCAGCAATGCATTTAGGGTTTTCTTTTTTCTGAATATGTCAGCGCAAAAGGATGATTTTTTTCCTGTAATTCTAAACCAGTTGTTTATAGTCTTGCATGGGTGGCAAATTTTATTTACGATCGACAGCATTTTTTTTTAGATAAGAGCTTCAAACTTGAAATTTTTAAGGCACTTAAGGCTTGATTTATTAAATATGTAGGTGTTCTTGGAGGATATTCTTTTATGTATATATGCACATATTTTAGCAAGATTTTTTTTTTAATTTCTTGTTATGGTTAAAGGGTATTTTTTTTTTAAAGAAGAGACATTTTAAATACAGACAGGAGTACAATAGCCTCGTAGCAAACATAATAGCTGCGATCCATTGGGCGATTTTTTCTACTCGCAAGTACTTGCGGGTACATCACCAATGGAACACGATTTTTGACAATTACTAGTAAAATGTATGTGCCCAAAAACAAGAGCAAGGGTAGTTGCGAGTAGCTAGCAGCAGTTTTGAGTAGTTTACCAGTCCCAATGGATCGCAGCTAATGGCGCAACTCTATAGCAGAGGGTATTGATGATTGACCTTGAAATATAAAAATAGCTTCGCCTGTTACTAATTAAGGGGTTAGTCTACTGTTAAAATATGAAAATTGAGCTTTTTTTTAAACTTCATTTTAGGCGAAAATATAAGTTTTTTGTAATTTGGCACACATTTGCACATAGCTGCGTTGATTTTGGTCATGTTTTTATTTGAAAAAGTGCTGCCAAATCGCCAAAAATTTATTTTTTGCTCTAAATTGAGGTCAGGGGCGTTGATTGTACTCAAACCTAATAGAATAGTTTTTTTTGTTGTGATTACAGATTTATATTTTTGTCAGGATCTTACCCCGCGATATTTTTATTTTCATCAGGCAGTGCTACAGTGAATGCCTGGGATGGCCACCATTTTGTTTTTTTAATTTTTTTTTAACAATAAAAATGTAAACTTTTAAGTTTAATAAACGAGCATATAAAATTTCAAGTCGCTATCTTTTGTCGTTTTTTTTATACAGCAGTTTAAAAAAAAGCTCATTTTTCGCATTTTAACAGTAGACTAAACCCCTTAAGTAAATATATCTACAAATTTTGTAGATTGGTTTTAATCTACTTCTACATAACCGATAAAATTTCATTTCATTTTTCTTCACAATGACATTTAACAATTTTTTTTGCAATAAACAAAATGGCGGTTCTAAAATGGTGGACCAATTTGACAATTGTGCTGCCATTCCACTGAAATTTGGTATGTTGTGGTTTTTTTTGCGGTCGCTAATTAGCATTTGTGGTTACCTCATGCAAGCCGCTCTTTCATATGTGTATAGGTGATGTCGGAGCAAGAACATGCGTAATAAAGCCCAAAACAGAATAAATGCAGAAACTTTGACTTTGACTTCACCGTTGTAGTAAAGTAGACTTTTCTGCACAGAGCTAACACATTCATTTCAGTAATCGTAAAGTTGATAATTTGACGGATAGGATTCGATCACCATTTAATAACATATTAGAAATTCTAAATTTTGAAAAATGTGTTACTATTATGTGGCCTTTACCATGGGCGTAGCTACCGCCGTATCAATGATACGGGCCCTCCGGCTACGGGGGCCACGAACGTGTGTAACCAAAATTCGTAAAATGTTATCCACAATCTTACTTCAACTCTTAGGCCGCATTTGCCGAGAAAAAAATCATATCATAAAAAAGTGACCAACGTGCCTAAAGAAGTTTTCACTTTAAAGGTGCTGATAGACGATGAGAATATTCTCATGCAAATGTTCTCGCGAGAACAAAAATTCGTTCTCATACACGTGTAAATAGGCATGAGAATACGTCCTTGTTCTCATGGAGCTATTCTCAAGCGTTCTCATGAGAATCGTTTTCTCATACGTGTAAATAGGTGGCGTGAGAATATTCCCATTAAAAAGCATGAGAATGCATTCTTTCCAACATGTCGGAAAGGACGAATGTTCTCATGCGATTTCATTTGCCATTTTCAAGTGGTTTCTTGTGGAAAAAATCAAACGAAAATTATACAGGCCAACGATGAAAAAGCTTTTTTATGGTTTTGCCTGATACTTATGTTTTTGGGTGTGCTGAGTCCGAAAACAATAGAAAAAAAGTCGTATCACCCACCATTTTTTCACAATTATTGAATATACGAAATATGAGAAATTCAACTATCCTGCTCACGATTGGATGATGTGGAGATTCGAAAGTAATTTGCATGCTCCTTGGACAACCAAAGGGGTTACTAAGTTCCCATGTTTTATATGTGAGTGGGACAGCAGAGCAAGGGATCAACACTGGTCCACAAAATATTTGGGCTGCAAGGAAAATCTTAACACCTGGAGAGAAGAACATTTGGCATAAAACTTGAGTAAATCAAAAAAAGGTCCTTCTGACACCTCTTCACATTAAACTGGGTTTAATGAAACAGATCGTAAAAGCCTTGCCTAAAGATGGTGAATAGAGCCGATTTGCTCCATTGTAAACATAATCAAGGTCATATTTTGAAAGAAATGTGCGTGATACAAAAAAACTCACACAAAATCCCAACATTAATTTTCGTCTTTTTGACATGGCGATGAAAATACAATACAAACAACTGGCAGGGCGAGAAGAAAAATTATTCTCAAGCCACAGCTTTTATTCTCATCGTGTAAACGCACATGAGAATTCATGAGAATATTCTCATGATAACTGCCACCATGAGAACAATATTTATTCGCGCTGGGGCAAATACCATTCCTCGTGTAAACAGCCATGAGAATATTCTCATGAGAATACCAAAATTTACTTTGAGAACATTCTCATCGTCTATCAGCACCTTAAAAATTACGAAAGTCAAAAAAGGAATCTCTTTTTTCCCCGGGTTAAGCGGGCGCCCAAAAGTTGGCAACACAGAACGTCTCACGTCACGATTGATCCCCGAACTCAGATTACTAAATCCGCGACGCGTGTCAGCATAACATACATTAGTTATTTAGGCCAGTCAAATTGTCGAAAAAACTTCGTTTTTTGCCAACCGAGCCATCCGCAGGGTCAAGTATGGAAAAAATTGGAAAAATTCCGAAAAATTTGATAAACTACTTTTGGCGCTCGTAGACCTTTGGGAAAGTTTCCAAACTGGCGTCAAAAGAGGGCTAAAAGCAGATTTTCGCTTTTTCAAAAAAACTACACATTGTACAAGAAAAAGGTTTATATAAAGTTTGTAGAGCTTTTTCATACTAATAAAATGACGCCAGTTTCATGTCAATACATTAACAAATAAAGGAGTAATTGCAAAACAACCGCTAAAAATCATGTTTTTTTTAAAATGTTCATATCTTTTACCAAAAAAACGATTTTGTAATGAAACTCGTGAAAAGTGTAATAAAAACGTTTTTGAAAATTTGCAAAATAATAAATAGTTTTTGCAAAATACGGTTTTTTCGAAAAAAAAGGACCTTTGTTGTCGAATTCGATTAGCTCATAGCCATTAACACCTACAGAAACGTTTTTGGGCTCAAAATGTTCTGGAAGAGTTGTGCTAATAGTTGCTTTTTGTGCACACATTGCTACTTCATTGAAAACATGCAAAAAGATGGCCGAAAAAAATAATTTTTCATACAAAACTCGAAAGGAAAGGCTATCACACTTGTCACTATTGTCTACAGAGGCAGAAAATTTAGAAAAACTGAAATCATCTTTAGCTATGAATGATGTAATAAATAAGATCGCCAATAAAAAGGCAAGAAAAGTATATATTTATATTGTTAGGCTAGCAGTTCCTAGGAGTAGGTATTAATTGTAAGTAATAACTTATAATCAATATATAATTATTTTAATTAAATGCGAGCGTTTTTGTTCCATTTGTGAAAAATCTTCAAAATTGAAATGTTCTGCCGGTAGCTCTGCAACTTTTAAAATTTTTAAAGTCCAAGTCGGCGCAACTATTTTTTGATGCAATGGGGTTGATGTACCCTAGAGGATGATTTTCCCTCATAGTCATCTTAAATTAGTTATGAAGAAATTATGTCGCCCGTGAATGGTGCGAATAGCAGGCGCGGTTTCAGGGGGGGGGGGGGGCACGGGGGTCATGACCCCGCCCCCCAAAGCGTTTGCTGTTTAAAAAACAAAATTGACCCAACTAAAAAACAAAAATAAAAAATAACCAAACGACCAAAGCCGACTCAACATTTTTGCAAAATAAAAAAATGACCTTCAAGGTCAACAACAGATTGATCTATTCTCTTTCTATATGTTTTGATTTGCAAACTCTCGTTTCTTTAGCTGCACTCACAAAAAAGGGCGCGTCTTCATCAAAAACACATAAGGGTACGTTTTCGTAGGGCACGTTTGTTTTTAATCCACCAGAAAATTCGGTTTTTTTTGCTCATTTTGTTAATTTTTTTCTGCCACTTTGAAGGCACATTTACAATTATGCGAGACGCGCATGCAAGACTCGCATCCGAGTATCGCACAGCTATCAAAAGTAGATTCAAAGCATACACTTAAACCTGGTAATTTACAATGAGATCCTTGGCGCGAATGCGTTGCGAGAAATATTCGGAAAATTGAATATTTCACGCATGCGAGATGCGTGAACTTGTAAAATTCATGTGTCAGATTCGTTGAGGTTGTGTGTTTCGTGAACAAAATTAACTGATTACTTTTAAATTAAATAAAAATAAATGGAATTGAGAAAATCTAAAATTTTTTGCTATTTATTTTGGATCACATAAAGTTATGTGAATAATGTTTTAAAATAAAATTTGACAGCCTTGCTAGGTGCGAGATTGTAAATTGCATTGCGAGGTTTGACTGAAGCGAGACTAGTATGCGTTTCTTGCATTCGAGCCTCGCATTAATTGTACATGGGCCTTTAATTCCGTAAAAGCGGATCTTGAGAACGGGAACGACTGAGGATCTTGAGACGAAACTATTTTTGTTATATTTTATTTCTCAAAGTTTTATTTATTTTAAAATTTAGGGAATTTCTTATAAAGCAAGGAGAAGACAACGCGAATTGCATTTGTTTCCTTTAAAAATGACAAGAGACGATCGTTTTTCAGGTTTTATTTTGTATGAAAGTCCATTGCCCATTTTTAACATGAACAGGCACGGTGTACGCCTGGGTAAAAATAAGACTCGCAACCAGAAGCACGCACCCCGTCAAAACGCCTGTATGACATCCAAAACAGGCACGGTCAGGGCCACCCTAACCACAGGGCTAAATGGGCTGTAGCCCCGGGGCGCAAGCCTTTTCGGGGCGGAAATTTTTGTTGGTCTTATATTTTTTTTGTTATTTTTAGTTATGTTATTTTTATTTAAAATATAAAATAAAATATATATTTAAAACTGAGATACAAGGAAAACGCGATATCTCCGGCGGCCATGTTTTTTTTGTGATTCCGAAATTGTTTTCTTAAAAAGTTCCAAAGGAGCTGTGGACCAATTTTCAGCCATTTTGGAATTTTGTCCCTTTTCGTGCAGTTTTAATTTTCAGCCATTTTGGAATTTTGTCCCTTTTCGTGCAGTTTTTTTGCTAGTTTCCATGGCTATATGTTGTTTTTTTTTTAATTTTGTATGAATTTTTTGTTTTTATTTAGTGTAAATTGACTTTTTCTAGTTCTGACGCTTTTGTCTAACTTTGCCGGCCACCCCACTCCCCTCAGACATCACGTGTATTTTCTTACCGAGAAGCCCACGGGCGCCGAATATCTTAGGACGGTCCTGGGCACGGTACGCCAAATGCAACCCACTACAGGCACGTATCAATAAAAGACTCAGAATAGTCTAAACTAAACGAAGCACGGTACGCTTACACCTTTTTCTAGGCTAAAGGGAAAAAAATTGGAACGTTTAAAAATTTTATAGGACCAAGAAAACAGGTAATTATGTTGGTAGCCATAAAGGGTGCCATTAGCATACTCAGTAGACAGGTTCGATTGCGTAGCTCAAGCAGCATTGGACATGGTTAGTACTTAGTTGGGGGACCGCTCGGTAAAACAACACTCGCGTTTGGAATGGGTCGATTACGAAATCGAATTAAGATATGTCTCTCCAGCACGTATATTACAATAGGTGTGTTCGAGCTTGAGCTGGAGCAGAAAAAATCAGCAATTTGCGTTCATTGAGAATTTTTGACAGTTATTTTCTTCTCTCAATTGCTCTGCTCTGTGTTCTTTGAGCCTGCTCTGGGTTGAGAATTCTCACTTTTTCTGCTCCACCAAATTTGTAGGAGCAGGCAGAGCAGCGAAAATCTTCTTCTTCTTTTTCTTTTGACAGTTGTCAAATCGAAAACAGGAAAAATCGGAAAATTGATTTATGAATGATTTATTCGAAAAATATTTGGAAATATTAAAAAAAACATTAATTTAACATTTCGATACTATTAAATTGATTTTATTGGTATATATTTCTTCTTCTAAAATTGACATTCGTATCTAACCTCTATAAAACGGAATTTAGAGCAAAGTTGAGCAGAAAAGTGTTCTTTGAGATTGTTGCTATTTTCAGATTTTTTCTGTTCTGACATCAGTTTGACAGCTGCTCCCAAATCACGGTATACAGAAACAGAACCAAGGAAATGTAAAAGAGACTGACAGTTTCGAATATCGTAGAGAAAGGTGACGTCACCCGGCAAACTAAGGCAGAAACAACAAAAACAATTTCGATTTTATATGGGCAGAGTTGCCGAGTGATGTCGCACTAAAACGATATTCAGTCTTTTACATTACCTTCTTTCTGTATACCGTGGTCCCAAATGAGCTGCTCTGCTCTGAACTTTTTAAGCAGCCATCGAACACACTTAATCACTCCTCGCCTCATTTATCTCGCTCTATACACGATCATACCAGTAGGACATTATTTTTGAATCGGGACAATTCAAAAAATTACGGTTTCAGTATAATTTACCATTGTGTACGGGACAAATGTACTGCCTCGTGTAAGTCCGGCTCAACTCTACTCCAGACGTCTATACTAATCCATCATTCAAACTAATTTTACTTCTTGATTCGCGTGATTTCCGTGATTCCCTAGCTTAGATAATTACACCCTGAAAACAGGATTTTTTTTTGCGTAAAAATGTACATACATTTTTTTGGCGTGAAAATTTACATACTATGTATTAATATTTGTAACCGCATTTAAGGCCGAGGTACATTAATGCGAGAGTGCGATGCGAGATCTCGTACGAGCCTCGCCCAATACTCGGTCTCGTTCATACCTCGCGTTTCAATGTACAATAGTGCCAGTGCGAGTAGTTATATATAAATCAAATTCAATAAAATTTTATGTTTTTTTATATTTTTAAAATTAATTTATGCTCAATCTATTAATTGTTCTATGTTTTCTCCACAAATTCTCTGCATTCTGTTCGTATAAATAAGAAAATAAACACATATGATCTGTCATCGCATCTCGCTGCGTCAAAATTTCAATTTTTCGAATTTCTCTCGTCTCGCATTATCGCATCGCGTGGCATTGTACATTGCGGCATTTGAAAGCCTGCTATGGAAAAGGTTTTGACAGCGCCTGCGAGACTCGTCTCGTTCTCGCATCGCACTCTCGCATTAATGTACCTCGGCCTTTAGTCCGGGGAAATTAGCATTTTAAGGAGACAAAATTCCAAAATGCCTGAAAATTGGACCACAGCGTCCTTGGGACTTTTTAAGAAAACAATCTCGGAATCACAAAAAAAAACATGGCCGCCGGAAATATGAGTTTTTGGCAAAAAAATTACTCAAAAACTGGTTTTTTCGAAAAAAAATTGTCTACAAAAACTCTCTTGTAATTTTTTCGATAACCTAACCCTTTCGAAGTTATTCAAGGTCAAAATTTCCAAAAATCACTTTTCAGCAAAAAAATACTTTGAATAATTCGGAAAGATCAAGGTTTTCGAAAAAATTTCAAGAGGGGTATTTTATAGGCAATAATGTTTTGTATTGACTGATCAAAAAAAAATTCGAAAAAAAAACAGTTTTTGAGTGATTTTTTTTGCCAAAAAGTGATATCTCTGGCGGCCATGTTTTTTTTTGTGATTCCGAGATTGTTTTCTTAAAAAGTCCCAAGGACGCTGTGGTCCAATTTTCAGCCATTTTGGAATTTTGTCACCTTTCGTGCCTTTTTTTTTGCTAATTTCCCCGGACTAATTCTTCATATACTAAACTTAAAATTAACTAAACGTAAAGCGGTAAACAATACTTTTAATTTATTAAAAATTTTTGCTTAAATTTACAGAGTAAACACCGCCACCATTAATACAAAGTATCCGGGTGATCTGGAATGATATTAAGTAAAGAGTTGATCTCTGCAAGACCGAGATATTGCTTAAGGTATTTTATTCAAGTATTTCCTCAACTAGTTTCTGTGGTAAACGATGAATTTCCAATGTGCATGCATGCACAAAGGCGGAATACAGGTTAACAACTTGCAACGACAGGCGACAACAACCCAAATTACTGAAATTATTATGTAAGTTCTGATATAATTACTTAATTGTAATTTATTGTTTAAGTTGTTAAAATTGTGGATTGTGCATAATTTTATTGATTTATAAACAAATTAATTTATTGTAGAAGTCGCAATTGCAACACTGATATCGACTTTCATCAGACAGTTAGAAGCCCGAGACATACCACCATCCATATCGAAGCATACCTGCAACCACCATGAGAGGCGATCAATTAATATAATTCAACAAGCCATTAGCAATCTTTTTTGAATTAACTAAGAAATACCCAAAAGATAGACGAGTACCTATCGTCGTCGTAAAAAAACAAGAAGTAGTGCAAAAATAAATTATGGACAAAACTTGACCTTCGCCGTTATGTGAATTTTATTTAAATAAGCGAAAAATCCGAAAAAAATTTCAAGCCCATTGCTACCAGCAAAAGTTGACTAGAGGTAAATTAAACAGGTAATCTTATTTTTTATACACACACAATGGTACATATCACACCCCTTTATATTCTCACTAAACAGGTAAAGAGAGGTCTGGATTATTCACTGTGGGATAAACTTACCTGTAAATCTAGAGACAAGAGCAACCGTGGAGGAGTTTACGATTTTAAAAAATAAATGTTATAAATTTCATTTTTATTTTTAGACGCCGGCGCACAGAACTTTGCGGTTCCAGGTACGGATCTAAACTTGCTTAAGTAAGAGAATTTCTTTGCAAAGAACCTCGGCACGCACATAAAATCCTTTGGCTTGAAACTTGATCGATTTTTCATTTAAGTCGGTTAGTGCTGACCAAGGTTCTAGACTGGCATTTGATAAGGTGAGCACATGAGAACGATAAGTCGCAGGTAAGAATTGTTTAATTCACTCCTATACATTGTAATGGAACAAGATTTAGAGCGATTTAGCAGGAAGTGGTTGGATAGTGACCATTGATCGATGCACTGACGATCTGCATTAATGTTGTAAACACAGTTATCTACTAGTGCAAGCGATAGGTAAAAGTAAAAATAGGTAAAGACAGCAACCCGGTCCATGGGTCGAGACCGGGGAGACAGCGCCGAATGGAATGTAACCGCACTCGGGAAACACCTTTACGTAATTACAGTGCGCTTGGATAGTAACTTGGATATAGCATGAATCGCAATCGGATCGCACGTTATATTTTAAGCATCGAAAGCTCTCCCAAACACTGTTAGAAAGTTTCCAAATGCTTGTTGTCTGATTCTAGACAGAATCGGACAACTGTAAAGAAAATGTTCGGTTGTTTCTTTATCTATATTATGACTTGTTCCTCGCCTCGCTTGATTGTTATGTCTCCTAAAGTAAGGCGAATCCCATCAACTGACCGACAATAGTGCTGACGCTGCCGCTAATACTGCTGACGGTACCGACATCGGGAAGCGGGAAGGGACTAAAGAGCTTACTTGTGCTGTTAAATCAATTGTAGCTCCGGATGTTGATAACACCTTCACTTGCTAGTTAAACACGATACACAGATTTTTTTTTAGTGTTTTGTTTGATTTTTTTTATTTTATTGTTTTTTTTTTCATTATTATTTTTATGTCTAATAGCAATGAAACAATACTTGGCGCCAACTAAACTTAGAACAATTCCGGGTAGAATTTATAGTAACGCTCTGTGTCTGTTTAATGAGGTTTTGTTTAATCGCACGTGTTTGCTATCTTCAGCCTCCAAACAATTTGTGCAAATTTACTGTTCTCTTTTGATATTTCTGATGGCATTTACACAGATTGTAAGCAAATCTAAAATTATAGAAATGGAATTGAAAATATTACCGATGGTACGAGATATCTGGGAAATAATTTGATTTCATTATCATATATTAATTGTCTGTTCAAGTTTAACGAAATTCCTTTTGTTGGAAAATAAATTCCCGAAATAATATAAATATGAATGATTGCTTTGCCACAGAACTTGCAACTCAGCAATAATTTACGACTGGTGAAGCAGCAAAAATGAAGTAAGTAACAATAAATGTACGTTCATTGATCATTATTGCTGTTTCCTTTCATGACAGTGAGTACCTTATGTATTAAAAGTACGCGGAAGTGTAGTGTATAGTTACATGGATCGGTTTGTGGTGCTTGGTCGATGACTTTCGCTGAATTTTTAGCCAAGACGTCGGTCGTGTTGCAAGTAAAATTCATGAATTTTCTTTACGGTGTCTCCGTCAGTGAATACTCGTGTACTATGGGGACTGGTTTCAATTGGTTTTAAAATTATTCTCTCCATTTTCCTTTTATTCTATAAGGGTCTGCTAATAGGTTCCGATTTATGTCTCTGCAGCTGTCCGTTCTTTGCATTAGTTTCATTAAAGCAAGCATGCGTTTGCACCGACTTCATAAATCCAAAAATGCAAAGCAAATGTGCGCAAGCTTTGCAAGTTTTTTCGATAGCCCTGCGGACAAGTTTCGAAGAAGAAGAAGACACTTCGATGTAAAATGTCAAAGTATTGGTTGACAACATAAAATGGATGAAGAGAATATTGATAGCGTGTGGTAAATATAAATAGTGATAAATATTATTAACTAGCTGGGACCCGGTGCGCCTATGCTGCACCCATAAACCAATAGTAGTAATCATGTGATATGAATTTTGAATTTGGAATGACTCCACACAGAGCTAAGGGGCCATCCATAAATTACGTCACACGTTAAGGGGGGGAGGGGGTCGACGAAGTGTGACATAGTGTTACAAGGGGTGGGAGGGGTCCTAAATTTCGTGACGTCACAATTCAAAAATCGAATATATCTAAGAACAGTAATACCTCGCTTTACGCGAGAGACACGTTCGAAAAAAACTCGCGTTAAGTGAAATTCGCGTATATAGGGGGTTGCGTTTAAACATAGCCAAAAATCAGTACAAAATGCAAATCAATTCGATTCGTCCGAAGACCGGCCAAAAAATCGCTCAATTGATTTTTGCAAATTTTTTCGAGAAGTTTTCGAAAAAATGACAAGGGTGTCATTAGGGTAGGCAATAATCTTTTGTATAAATAGAACAAAAATAATTTCGCAAAAATCAGTTTCTGAGTCATTTTTTGACCAAAAACTGAATTTTTGAGACTTTGACCTTGAATAACTTCGAAAGGGTTAAGTTTTCGAAAAAATGGCAAGAGGGCTTTTTTGTAGACAATAACGTTTCGTATTGACTGATCAAAAACTTTTTCGCAAAAAGCAGTTTTTGGGTGATTTTTTGGCTAAAAAGTTTGTCCTTGAATAACTTTAAAAGGGTTAATCGGGTCAACATGTTTATAAGAACTAAAGTTGTAGAAAGTTTCGTTGTCAACACTTTGGGCCCTCGTACTAGGTTGTGCGACCTATAGAAACCGAGATACCAGGAAAACACGGGAAAACGTGATATCTCCCGCGGTCATGTTTTATTTTTTGTGATTCCGAAATGGTTTTCTTAAAAAGTCCCAAGGAAGCTGCGGACCAATTTTCAGCCATTTTGGAATTTTGTCTCCTTTTGTGCGCTTTTTTTGCTAATTTCCCCGGACTATCATAAAATTATTGGTTTTTTGTTTTGTTAATTTTTTCAAAAGTGTGATGTTGATTTTATTAAAAAATAATTGAAATAGAAATAAAACTAATTTCGGAACTGCTGTTTTAATTTAATAATTTCTAGATGTAAAATTGCAAAATATGTGACGTCACACTAGGGAGGGGGAGTCTCACAAATGTGACCAGTTGCGACAAGGGCGGGGGAGGGGTCAAAAAATCATGAAATTCGTGTGACGTAATTTATGGATGGCCCCTAATAATATTCTACTTGTCATACCCTTTCATTTAATACCCATACCGAATGGCTTGCAAAGAAAAAGGTAATCCACCATTTTGCGTTGGCCGCCATTTTGAATTTGGAATGACGCCACAGAGCTAATAATATTGTACTTGTCATACCCTTTCATTTGATACCCATACCGAATGGCTTGCAAAGAAAAAGGTAATCCGCCATTTTGTGTTGGCCGCCATTTTAAATTTGGACCGATCGATCTGAAAATTTGGGAATCGTATTTTTTTCGGAAAAAACCAAAATAATATAGATCTGAGCTCTTTAGCAGTAATTCGAAGAGTACCTCCCATACAAAAGTTCGAATTTTACGGATATCGGTACACTACAGCCACCCGAAGTGTTCGAGATAGAGCAATAGACCGCGTAGGAACACCCGCCGTACCGGAAAACCCCTATATACAAAAATTCAGGCCAATCGGATGAGCGGTTTCGGAGTCTATTGAACATTTACAGACAGACATACTTTCACTTTTATATATATAGATTTAATTTTCAATATGGCGAAACAAGTTCACTAATGCATGCTTACCTTACTAATGCATGAGACCTCCAGATTTAAAATCGATACGAGACCGAGACTACCATTCAAGATCTCGCGAGACATCTCGAGGTCTCGAAACCAAATCGTTATTTTGAAATCGTATCGACAGCAACTATTTCAGTATCTTCACGCTGCGCTCTTTGACGAGCACAACATTCGGCACCAATACATAACTTGAGCAGGCTGCGGAGACCAGGCGAAGAGTACGCATTCCATAAGCATTTAAAATTTAAATGCAGAGTCCATACCAAAACAGAAGAGGTATTTTACTGTCATTTCATTTCAACGCATTAACAAGGAAATGCGTTGAAATGAAATGAAAAGACTGTAAAATACTTCTTCTCTTTTGGAACGGACTCTACGTAAATGTAACTGTACACAAATTAGATTATTAACTTTCGATTCATTGATCCCCTCTACTCCGGCCTGGCAGATTTACGTGGGAAGTGACTAGCATGGAAATATAAGGAATATTTGTATACAATTTCATTAATATGGCACATATTGATATTTCTCGAAATACAGAAGACTGAGCAATTTGTATTATTGACAGTGAAATTCGAGACTTTTCGAGACGAGACGAGACCAGAAAATACCCATTTTTTCGAGACCGAGACGAGACTGGGCCAAATCTTGTCTCGCCTCGTGTGCAGCACTATACAGCACGCTCCTCTCATTGTTCTTATATCCAGCGTGGTCGTGACCGTTCCTCTCTCAATTAGGACGTTTGGTGATTGCCACGACGTGTTATGAATATTTTCGTGCGAAGTCATTGTTGAATCTATTACCATTGTCATTGGTAGTTGTCAATCTGCCGCCCAATCCCAGTCCGTTGTTTACTTCGTTTTGAGGCTCGAAATACTTCTTTTTCGCCCTCTTATGTCTGTTACTCTTATATATACAAGATCCAGGGGTCAACCGATGTAAAGTCAACTTCTTAGACGAGGTGGAGGCAGGGTTTGGTAGCATGGCTGTAGATCTTACGTTCATTGTATTAGCAGATGGCGTTACTCGTGATTTATATCTTTGGTGTACCGGCATCACCAATGGTCCCTGAGGTCGTTACTACCATTTAACCCTCTCTCTATTCGAAGTGTACCAAATCATGGTAATCAATACGCGTTATTTTGGGGTTTAGGCTCGTTTTTGTTGCTTATTATACTCATACACATATTTACCGGCCTTGGTAGCATTGGAGTTAAGACACCCGACTGTCGTTCCAGAGGTCCATGGTTCGACTCCACTCCACGAGATGTTCTTTCATTTTTCCATTTCTTCCACCTAGATAACATTCCTGATCTTGTCTTCTCTCCTTACAGCAAATGCATGTCGTTTCTTCTGCCATTCCCTATAAGCATAATAAGCCATGTGTTATTCGATCACCGAAATCAGCGTTCTGTCGCAGTAGCAATTGAATTGGAGGCGTTGGAATATATGTAAACCCAGGTTGGCGTTGGCAGTTCTTTCAATCCTCTTTCCGACTAGAGCTTGCTGTCCGACATTGGATTCTAATTATAGAACAGCCAGTCATGTTTCATACCCAAAATACCAGTCATAATGTTATGAGCGGACTTAAAAGTTATATTCACCTCTTCAACCAATTCTCTAAGTCTCATACCACCATAAAAAAATTAACAATGTCAGTTAAACTATACAAACTTTCGATCCTCTTTGGACGCTTCTTCTTTCTTTGAGGGGTTCGGACACAACCCAACGAAGCCTCCTCTTTGAATATTTTGTACAATTCATATGACTATGTTTTTGATATGGACAATCCAGTTTTCTGCAACCTTTTCACCGATTCGGCACTAGAAATTTCATTTAGATCACAAAATTTAAGTAACAAACTTTGTTTCAACTAATTTGTCCATTGCAAAAGTATGACTAACATTATCAACTGCTATAAATACACTGAGTGACAGATTGGGTTTAAATTCCATGTTGCAGCTTGGTACAGCATTACCATCTTACAGAATTTTTTAACAATATATTTTACTCGCGTACCTTTTTACACAGTGCACTGTACATAATAATGATAACACCCACGAAAATCCGGACACACTAACTCCACGTCCTACATCTTTGCTAAGAAATAACCATCAAGGTCATCTGAACAATCTCAAACAACTTCTTAATAAAACCTCGCAAAATATAAGGTATTACGTACGAAAACTCTTTATTGAACAACTATCAACAAAAGCAAAATGAAGAAAATGACTCGAACAAGCATAGCTTTCCTTAGTACCTACTTTCACCATGTCACAAACAACTGATTTATGAACAACGCTAAAATAGACATCCTATGTGAAGCTGTATACCAAGAATTACCATCCTTCGCTATTCGTTTAATCTTTGCGCATAACTTGATTTTAGGTTGTTTAAAAAAATATATATGTTTATGCAAAATCACAGCATCAACTGTGCAGCAGTGCCAACGATCAGGAAGATCAAAAGAAGAAAAAGACAAGATCGAAATACAAAAACATCAAACCAGCATGGAACATGGAACAACAAAGTAACAACACCTGAATAGAACATAAAGGAAAGTATGCGGCTAGTGAAAATAAACAAGTGGGAAACTAAAGTTTAGAGCAAGGGCAGCAGGAAGGGAAGAAGTACTTTGGCTTGGAACATGATCGCAACGTACATGTGGAAGTAATGAATTATGATGTAAGTTGGAAAGTATGAACTCAGACCAAAGCCACTTTGTCAGAGGAATGTAGGTTTTTGGACACATGACAATGAGAAAAATAAATTTAAAGAAAAATAAGTAAATATGTTCATTAAATTCGGTATGTATACAAGTAGAGAAATTACTCGTAAGACTCCTGACAATCTTGTAACAGAATCTCTCATGTCCAAGAGGCCAAGAGTCTCCCTGTACACCTGTTTCCAGGAAATATAGTTTCAGCCCTGCAAGGAAGAATAGGCGAACGAAGCACATTTCGCATGTTCACTGATGCAATTTCATCTTTCTTTCACGTCGTTTTTTTTTTTTCGTCTATTAACTATCTTCGCGATTCACCTTTTTTTGAAATCCGGTATGAGCTCTCCTAAATTTTGCTTGGTAACATTTATCTTTTGTTACCTGCTCCTACTCTTGATCAAGCCAGGCTCTTCTGCATATTGCTGCGTACCCAAGGATCATTTTTGTTTTAAATTCGGAAGCTCAGCATTTGGCACTTGATATCCACAAAGGATGTCCCTCAAGCTCATTTGATATCTGCCTTGCGTATTCTTCTTCAACTGACTCAAATTGTAAGGCTTATATGTTAATTTTTCTTGACCTTCGACGTCCATTTAAATTGTTTATTTTAAGTCGAGCCCTGGTAGCTACTAGATAGTGCTGATTTCGTATTGCACTTTCCCCTGGCATTCCTGACAGCAAAAGATTTTTATTTACATTCGTAATTGTCAGACCCCAGGTGAATAATTAGATGTACTTACCCGAAGGTCAGGGTCTGATTCATAGACGACTCTGCCATCTGCGTACAGAAGCGCTTTAAAATTAAGTTGTGGGATTTGATAAGGAAAATTATTCAGGTAGAGGTTGAATAATTTCGGTCGCAAAATTGAGCCGTGCGGAGACCCAAGCAATAGCCTAGAACTGGAGCCAACAAGCTGTACTTGAAGAGTTTTGTGATACATAAAGCCATTGATCATTCTGATTACATGTGTGGAGAAGCTATGCTAATGTAACTTAACTAGAAGTCCATTGCGCCAGACCAAATCGAAAGCGCATTTCATGTTTAATTAGCGTAACCTCTGATAACATTCATTCCGTAACACTGGGGTCCTGTTGCTTACACCCAAATTGCTCATCGGGGATTGTGTTGTTTCAAGAAGCGTTAGTACCACCATGGTCCACTGTGATCAGTCGTTTCCCAAGATTAGAGAAGGATGAAATTGGTCCCCGGATAATTGTTGCCATTGAAGTTTTTGGGGTTCGGGATAAATATGGTATTCTTCCATCGGCTGGGGAAATACCCATTGTTTAAGGCTTTAGACAGAAATTTTTTCTGATAAAAGTTGAAATTTCGCCAATTTTTATTGCTAAGCCAGGAGATTAGGCTATGCCAGGTTCTTTGCATATTTGATACAACTCGGGGTACGTGAGAGATACGTAACTAGACTAATGCGTACCTGTATTCTATGTAAATCGAATTTGAAATTTGAATTGTCGATGTTCTCGTACAAACGTTGATTGGGATTCAGGATCGATGAGAGCCCTACATATCTGTTGTAGTCCTGATGGGGATACCACGATGAATAATGCAGTGCCCAGTAACACTTTTGGGGTTCATCAGGAGATACCTGAGAGAAATTGACTGTGTTTGGGGGTTCAGTGCTTCTTTATTTAAACATGGTGGATTCGAAGTGCCGATCCTGGTGTTGCATTGGTCTGATTCTCTGATAGATTTCTTCTCTACGTTGGACACACGATGGCTCGTTCCCAAACAATTGATGCGAAGCTCCTTTACCTTGACTGCCCTATAACTTCGATCCGTATTCCTTTGTAGATATTTGGCGCATTTCCTCATGAAGTGTAAATTTTTGAATAAACCACATATGTACATTGTTGTTGGATACGTGGAGTATTCTAGTTCTTCATCTTCACCCTTTGAATTGCTCTCATAGTGTTCACTCTTGTTTGTTGGCTTGCTGACGGCCTCTAAGGTCCTGAATCTGGTCTCCAGAAATTCGCGTAATTCCGACCATGTTGGTATTCTCGTCTTGATTTTGCGCTCTGTGATGGCTCCGATAGTTCATGTGTTTCTGAAGGTAGTTTCTAGACGAGTAAGTGAATCAGGATTGCATCCCAATTCCCTGTAGAATTCCATTCGTTTGTTTTGAGCTCCTTGATACTTTGAAATTTCAAAATTATTAACTAAAAAGCTGATGCTACATACAAAATGCTTTCAAAAAAATATGTGGTCAGCTGGACCCCAGTGCACCGAAATGCATTTACTTTATTTCAAACCGTCGTGAGCAATTTATAAACAATAGTTTTGATTCGGATTTTTTGTATTGTGTGTAAAAGATATTAGTTGAGGCAATCCTAGTTGGCGGTTTATTTTAGTTGCCGCAATTTTTTTTAAATCGCATTTTAAATGGACTGGGGTCTATTTGACCCCAATGCACAGAGTGAAGGTTAAAAGCACGCGATATTTTTTTGTACATTTTTATTTTACGTAACTACGAATTTACGTATGTCGGGGAATTACCATAAATGCGATAACGATGAAGTAGATCTATTGGAAATATATTTCCCTTTACTTATATTGAACTCGGAAACCCTTTTTCAAACACAAAATCATAATAGGAATAATTTTATAGTTATACATTAAGATAATTTATAAACATTATTTACATCAATCACTTCGTATCTTTATAATATTATTAAGGAAGTACAAAAATAGCTTGAAATAAAATAATAACTAATTCTACATTAACTTAATTCATATTAATCATAACAAACTTAAGAATATTCTCTCCAAAAATATTTAAATTCAAAATAAAATTTAAAATCTTTAATTTATTCTTGTGGCGGCAGTGAGGTTTTACCCGAGCCAAGACTTATAGCGCATTTCTGAAGATCTTCTTTATCCACAGTCTCAATAAGCTTAACAAAATCTTCCATTTTAGCATAAATGGTCCTTTTCAGTTCTGTTTTCCTCGTAACTAAACCATTTGGAAATACTAATATCATATCACCATAAAAGAACAGGAATTTCCTAATGTTAATGTAACGATATCCAATCTCATTTTTCTTATGCTCCAACTGATAATGGGATCTTAGCGTTGTATAATCATGAAAGCATGATCCGCAAAATTTGCATAAATACGGTTTAGTATGTGTTCGTAAATGATGTACAGCTGGCTTTTCATTGGTAAATAGTACATTGCATTGCTTGCATCCGTATAATAAGCTCATTTCTTTATACGGTTCATATAATGTTTCATAATGCTTATGCGATTCTGTAATATGACGACGTATCAAGTCTTCTTGTTGATATATATGATTACAATGCCGACACTTATATGATGTTGATGTTTGTCCCAATTTTAATAATTCATCGAGTAATTCTTGTGATATAAAGTTTGATGATGACGGCTTTCGTATTAGGTCTGGATGTTGATTTGTAAAATGATCAAATAATTCGATACGGCTTTCAGTACATGAGAATGCACATTCGGAGCATTGCATTGGATTATTTAATGTGTTCATTGTTAATATCATATTTTTATGGAATCGTGATTGATGATTTTTAATTGATTCCAAACTGTTTTCAAAGTTGCAATAACTACAACACAATTTTCTGGTAACAGAGTATTGAAATGGTGTACGCACATCATATTTTATGTGCATTGTATTGAAATGAATTAATAAATCTTTCATAAATGAGAAAGTACGGTTACAATGAATACAAGTGAATATTACTTCAGATAATAGATCTTCTGGTGTTTTTCTTATCAATTGTTGATGCTGTTGTGGTGATTCTATGTATTGAACAGATATACTATTTGTGGTAGCTACAGGTACTAAATTTACATTCGTTACACTTTGATTATTATCTGTTATCGTTTCAGATGGATTAGTTTGTACATTTTGTTGCTGCATTATTGTTTCTATTGGGCTGGATTCTACTGGAGGAGGAGGAGGACTTGATTTTTGTGGCAATGTTGGTAAAAAATCTTCCTTGAGAAGTTTTGTAAGTGGTACTAGCCGTATCATACCTTGTTTTTTAGGTGGTGGATTCTCTTGAACATTTTCTACAGGTAATTCTGTATGTGCTGGTGTTGCTGTATTCGATTGAGAGAATGTATAATTAATATTATGATTAATAACTGGCTGATTTTGTGAATCCATTTCAATAGTTATATTAGTAATTATAGGAATTTGTTTACTAGACGTTGATGCTGTTGTACATGATGATTGTAAAGCAGCTGATGATACAGTTGCAGGACAATCATATATTACACTGGCTGATGGCGCAAGTTCCATTGGAACCGACATTGATACTGATGGCATTGGTTCATCTTCATGATTAATACTGATATGCTCTGCTAAATCATTTTCATTATCGCATGCAAATAAACATTTAATACATTTTAAAACTGGCTTTTGTGTTGTAATAGTACTATTTTTTGTGATTAATAATGTAGAATTTTCTGCATCATCTTTCATTTTAATATCAACATGATTATTTTTTATATGTTCTTTAATATCTTCTTCAGTATCAGCACGAAATTGACAGCCACAATTACAAATATATAAACCATTTTCAAATGTATATTTTTGTTCTGGTATTTCATTAGTAATATTACTTGTATTATTATCATCATTAATAACAATTGCATCATCTTCAATGATCTGTACATCTGGTAGAGCAACTGTAAAATTTTCTATACCATGTCCATCGCGTTTTTTATGTAAAACACTACGATAACGGAATATTTTATTATCATGTTCAATATTAACATGATTAACAACTTTATCCTTATCTACATCACGATATTTACAATATTCACACTGATAACGCACTGTTATATCATGCGATTCAGTTGCATGTTCAAAAAGTACTTTATACGTAGGAAATCTTAGAGTGCATAATAAACATTTAATACCATCATTATTATTTGGTGATGCTATATCATTTTCTGCTGTACTATGAACCATTTCGATTTGTTTTTTCATAACAGCTTCTGCACGTGTATAATTAATAACAATACAGTCAATATCTTTATGACATTGATTTAAATGTCGTGTTACTTCAGGTCTTGAACAATGTACATAGCTGCAATTATAGCATACAAATAATATACCAGAATGTAATCGCAAGTGATCACGTATACGATTGAATTGTTTTGAATATTTTATTTGTAAAGAACAATGTGGACAAGTATATATACCACTAGCTTTAGTATGCATTTCTTTTAAGTGATTTTCTAAATGCGCTTCAGTTCGTCCCTTAAAAACGCAATATTTATATCCACAAACGAAACGTTTTGAATCTTTTATAAATTTCGGTATATTATCATCTTCATTATCAAGTGATATTGTTGCTTGCTGATAATTTTCTTTAGTAAACTCCTTTGCATCTGATGAACATGAATCATCTGTATTGTTACTATTATTATTATTTAATTTGCTTGTAGATTGTGGACTTTTGTTATCGCATCGCAGCCTTAGTACATCAATCATATGTCTCATTAATGATTCCATATCAGCACGCAATGCTGTTGCGGTTATAACATAATATTTATGATGGCTAAATAACTCATTATTCTTATTATCAATACTACCTTCCGGTAATAATTTTATAATTCGACAGTTAATATATGAATGCCGGCTTTGTAAATGCTTTTCAGCATTTGTATAATGTAAGAATGTATCACCACAAAAATAACAAAAATATCGATGTATTTCATGTGATATAAAGTGATTTGCAAATTCTTGTAATTGATATATATCACTGCAATGAGGACATTGAAATATTCCTGTATTCAATGTATCAGGATGTATCAATAGAAAATGATCTTTCCAATAATCATAAGTTTTAAAAGATCGCGCACACGTTGGTATACAGCAAATATATAATTTCTTGCCTGTTAATCCCGTATTTCTTACAACCATATTTATTAATTTCAACAATTCTTCTGCTAATTCCCATTCATTCTTTGATCCAGGTCGATTCTTTTTAATTATACCTTTTACATCACCAAAATCATCATCTAAACTATTTTTCAATTGTTCAAAATCAATTACATTTTCTGCAATTGTTTCGGTTGATTGTTGCCGTGATGGTGGTGGACCTTCATATATATCACAAATTGGTTCATATAATTCTGTTAAATTAATGTAATCATCCTTTAGATTTGGTTGCTGCTGAATTGATGCTTCTGTTATACACAATTGTGATATATCAAAAGGACATTTTTTAAGTAAGCCAATCTCTACTAATTCTCCAATATACATTAATGATGTTGATTTAACTGTTGCGAGATCAACTTGAGCCTGTATTACAAAAAACAAAAAAAGAAAACATATTTAGAAAAAAGCATTTCTCTCAATAAAATAATTAAAAAAACAAAAAACTTACATGAATTTTCTCTGTATATCTTGCACAAACATATAGAAGTCTAGTTGGATGTTTATTTGCCATGTGTTGTCGTATTTCATGAATTGCATTTGTTTCACGATCACAGTAGATACAAGCGAATATTCCAAATTTTAATTTTTTTACATTGCATTTTGATGTGTGTAACTGGTTTATGTGTTCCATAAGATCCTTTTTTGCGAAGTATTTCTTTTCACAACCTAAAATTGAAAACAAAAAATATAATTTTTAAATGGAAATATTATTATTTTTTTAACAATGCGTTAAATTACGGCCATAGAACTCTGGAAGACGGCAATGGTGTACGCAATACCCAAGAAGGATAAGGATAATCTGCTAATCTTCGGTCAATAAATCTGCCTCCGAATATAAGTAAGGTGTTTGATATACAGGCCTATTCTGAACTCCGCTGGAATCTTCTTACAATCGTATGCTGCCAATGTATGAAAATTCCAGCGGAATTGATTCCAGCGGAGTTCAGAATAGGCCTGATAGTGATTAATAGATCATTGTCTAAATGTGTCGAGGAAAAGAAGATAATTCCCGATAACCAATTCGGATTCCGATCGGGCATGGCACTATCATGCCGTGTCAAATTATTATCAGACATTCACTGGAACTTCATGAACGGCCAATGTACCGGAGCACGCCTGATCAATTTTGAGAAGGCATTCGATACAGTGTGGAACGAAGGTCTTCTCTACAAACTGGTCAGGCTCGGCATGACCGGACCTTTGCTATACATGATTTATAATATAATATCAAAGAAGTTCGTTGTCAAAAGTGGCAGCTTTACATCAAGTAAGGTCTTTGACATTAAAAATGGTCTGCAACAGGGCGCGATAAACTCGCTTCTCTTATTTAATCAGCTTTATTCTCGTTGTCGAGTGACGTGACAGATGTCACTTCGACCTTAAATTGGTATTCTCATTGTCAATCGAAGAGTGTCCTGGCGACTAGATCAACAAACGTCGTATTCTAATTGTCGCAAGGTGGTGTGTGAAGTGATATTTCCCTCGATATGTTCGTAGGTATCGACAGTTTCATTCCACCGCGTCCCTCGCCAACGAGAATAACCAATAATATCTTCATGAGTGGCCTTGATAAGTTTACTCCGCTTCGCACTAGCGTAGGCGGATGACCTGATTGTATACAGCACAGGATCGAAGATTGGAGCGATCAAGACCCTCCTGAAACATGACTTCGAAACAACCGACCGTTTTAGTGATGATTGTATGTTGAAGATCAATTTTAGCAAATGCGAGTCGATCCTTTCCCGAACTCCTCTAATCAGAGCTTCTTACAATGCGCAGAGCAACTGGAAAATCTTCCAAATTTCGAACAATACTGGGCAAGCATTAGAATATAAACTGGAAGCAAGGAAGCCATCTCCTGTTCGATCACCGTATTCAGCGTTCTATAACGATAGTATTGGATGGAGAGCTGATGTAATAAAACCACGTGTTCGCCTTGTCAGTTCTGAGTTCTTTCACTCTTCTCTCTACTAATTTTCCGAGCTTGTTATCCGACATTGCACTCAATGATAAAAACGTTTTAAGTACAAAGAGGTATTACCTCTGACTGCTAGTATAACCAAAATCCATGTAATACTATATACCACTATCATAAGGCCATGACAATATATGGAGCATTTAGAGTGGTAGCACAAAATCGAGCTTAATAGCTTGCAAATATCCAGATTGGTCTATCTATTCGCACAGCACCGTAGACAGAGCTGGAGACTTGTCGCAATTTTATTGAGAGTCTGGCTCCATAACAAACATTGCACTGAGGTTGAATAGAATGGCATTGGGACATTCTACAATTTTCGGCCTTATGGAAGAGATCTTAGAGGCAGGAATGCTTATAACATTGCATACCGTAGAAGATCTCAAAGTTTGAGCCTCTTTCTGGAAAATTGGTTTTTCTGGATTTCCCCTAAAATAGGATGAATGGGTAGGGGTTTCCCTAAAATAACATGAATATTGTGGTTCCATGTTAGGAGCCAGGTGTGGTGTTGGGATATGGAGTGAAATCTCCAGCTTTAATAGAATTTTCAGCTTGAGATTTATTGACATCTCTGATTACGCTGGTTCAACGAGTAATGACGTTGATAGACTTGCTGATAGTAGTGCAGATCGTTGTGGTTGTGTGGTGTGCGAATTTTGGAAGTCTCGAGGTTTACTTTCGGTCCTTTTGCTTCATCCTGTTTGTACACAGTACTATTAAACCGATTGCAGTTACGACTGCTAAGGTCGACATTCATCATGAAGCAAACGAGTAATGGTGGACTTAAATTCCCAATCTTGATCTGTTATGTTCGCGGACTCCTCCATTTGTTCTGCTGAGGCTTGTTGTAATCTCCATGCCGTTCCAGAGTTTTATAGATGATACCCCTATAGATACATCAGTTTTAGCGGAAATTATCTTGTAATAACTGCATATGGTTGGTTGTAATCTAATCTGATATAATCGGATCGTTTATATGGGTCTTGATTTTCTTAAATAGCTGCTTGAATAAGGGTCGTTTATAACATGCAGCAGCTGGCTACCATATTTACTATCACTCCCCGTATTGTACATTCTTGCAGTTCTCTCCTGAGTGTTTTAATGTTGCAGTAATGCCAATTGTATTGTTTTTATTCTCACACGCAACAATGATTCAAACATGACACTTCGAATACTTCAACTCAATTCACTGCCCAACGAAATTTTACTCACAAACGTAAGATTGGGTCCTCTGATTTTGTAAACTCATTCCCTAGCTGTTACATCTCTTTTCATATTTCGAACACTTAATTACTTTCAGTGAGCTCCGCAGTCACAGTTAAAGTGGTGATCAAGACCCAAGATTAGGTAATTAAGAATTGAAAATTATTGTGAATTTGGATTAAAAATTATGGAAGCAATGTTGAAATATGAGCATGTACGATTTTTATAAGCTAATACATAATCTTGGTGATGTTTCAACGACCCAAGAAGAACATATCTGCAATCTAAATCTTGTTTCTTTATTTTTATTAGGGTTCTCAAATTCTCGATTGAACTAGCTGTTCTACTAGTACTTTGCTATGGTGGGAAATAAACTAACGCATCCCTATCTGTATAATTCGAATGGTAAAGAAGGCACATATCCCAGTGAGACCCAGCCAGTGGGTTTTCCTACATTGCCCTACATTTCGGGTAACTTCAAAAACCTATCATTGCTGCATCACTGCAGAATTCAGCAATTGGAAGTCTGTAAGTGAATTCTGCAGTGACGAGTTTTTGAAGTTACCTTCTGGCACTCGGTTTGATTGGAGTGGAAAATGTATATCGAAAAGAAGTGCCGACTTAGTAGAAGTGATCCGAATTATCGAAAAACGCATCGAATGAGACAGAGTACCGCATTGAGTAAGAAAAGTGCATACCTAAAGTGGATCAACTATTAATAGCATTAAAAACGAACGAAATATACATAACTTAGAAGGTGATATTTTACGTGTATATAAAGTAGAAATATTCCAAATCCCAAGGATATTTGATGATGCAGTCATTGGTAAATCACACAACTCGGTCGAAATTATCAAGTAATGCTGGAAATTCAGAGATATTCAACTGAGTAAATTCAATATTGTAGAAAAACTCAACAAAATAGATGTTAGCGATTACATTTGACAGGATCCAACTACCTTGCTCTTTCGTTATTAGACTAGGCTTTAAAAAAGTGTATTTTATTTCAGCATGAACTCTGAAAATTTTCGATATTGTAAAATTGAACAAAAACTCTACGAAACAAACGAAAACAAAATAAAAAATTTAAATTCTTTCACAATTTAATAAAAATCGAAAACAAACAAATCTTACCTGGACATTGTAGTGCTTTAATATTTTTATCTCGATGTTCTAAAATTTCAGCCATTTCGGATTTGATAGTCTTTGTTTTCCCATGACAAATAAATATGGCAATCTCTTTGGTATTGCTTATATTATGTATAATTTGCTGATGTATCTTAACATTATAAGAAGCACAGCTGCGATAGAAACATTTCGAGCATTGGAATATGCTTGAACTATGAACTTCATTAATATGATTTAATAATACATTAGGTTCTGCGCATTTTTCTGTACAATAACAGCATTCTAACCATGGCATATTATATGGATTTTCATACGGTGTCCATGATGAATACGATCGAATTTTTTCATCATGCTTCTGTAAGTGATGTAAGAAACCTGATTGTGAGCTAGTTGCAAATGCACATTCATTTCCCATGCATTTATAAAGGGCATATAATTGTAGATGTTTTCGCATTTCTTGGCATAATCTTTGTGATTTGTTACTTATTGTGTTGCATAGCCATGGCTTAAGATTATTGATAACATGAAGATATTCTGTTGACATTTTGATGCGTTTCCTTTTTTGACCAGCTTCTTCATCATCATTCAAATGAACTTCCAGTAGATGATGTAGTTCATGTTCTAAATGTATTTTTGTTTCACTATAAACCCGTTTTTGACAAATATTACATTTTCCACTCCATGTACGTGTATGCTCTCTTAGATGGGTTCGTAATTCATTTACATCGTATGTTGATAAAAATCGACACTGTTCAACTAAGCAATAATATTGAATTTTATTTGCATTCTTTGAATAGCCAATATTCACTACTCTTGTAATAGCAGTAGTTTCTTGAGATTCTGGTGCCATTACTGAATTATTATCGTCACCTTGTTGATAATTGACTGGGCTTGATGTTTGTTCGGTATCGTTTTGTAATTGATCTAAATCTAATGGTTCGTCATTGTCATCATCTTCTAATTCAATTACTAAATAGTCGGCTTCTTCGGAATCTTGTTTTTCACAAGACTCATTTTGTACCGATTGATCAGTTACGACAGGTTCATGCTTTTCACTTATTAATTCAGCTAGTTTTTGTGTGATTTTTTCATTAACATCTTCTTCATTTTTCTTAATCGTATCGCAAACATCATCATCATCGCTATCCAGACATATTATATCGATTTTCTCATCCTTGATTTCTTCTTTATTTGTTGGTTTTGATTCTGGTTCAGTTTCGTTTGGAGATTCTTCTGTTACTTCCATTTTTGTTGCTTCCATTGATTTGCATTCTTCTGGCTTGAGAGTTTCTGTTGTTACGGTTTCAGAGTCTAGTTGGGTTGGAGTTGGTTTTATGTCTTCACATTCTGTATTATTCTCTTCAAGCTTTTCCTGATTGGCTGGAAATTGTTCAGACATTTCAGTAATCATAGGCTTTTCTTCATCTATATCGGTGCACTCAAATAAAGTTTCTTTTAAATCTGGTTCTGAATTTGTCACTTTCTGTGTTTCTTTTTGTAAAATTTGATTTATTATATCTTGCGTGGCGTTTTCATCGTTATTAGTAGAACTTTGGCAGTGAATAACAGTCATTGCCTGATCACTTATCGTCTTATCGACTACGGTTCCACTAAAAATATCATCTAACTCATCTAATATTTGTTCAGTCTTAAGATCATTGAAGCTTATGTCTATTTCATCAGTACATTCGTCTTTTGTAATATACGGTCCAGTATCAACATAATCAGCTGAAGTTTGTATTTGAAGTACGATTTCTGCTTCTTCTGACTTAACAGTTACCGGTTCATTTGCAACTGCTATGTTATCAATTGCATCCCTTTCGGTTGATTCATCTTCTTCCGGCATTTCTGCTAGTATTATTTCTTTAAAGTCATCCGCCTTAACTATTTTCAATAAATGCTGACTTTTTAAGTGCATAATTACATGAGGCTGATGCAGCTGAATGTAGTTACATAAGGTACAAACAAATGCATTAATTTGTTTATCATCTTTATATGAATAAAGTTTAATATATTTAGTACTAGTTTCTTTGCTCTTACATTCTTTCTTGCAATGAAATAAAATATCTTTTTTCGAACTTTTTTGTACATCGCATAATGAACACTCAAAAGCAAATTCACCAGTATGTGTGGTGTAGTGTTCATTGAAGTTAACAAACGAATCCTTTATCTCTTTTTTACAAAATATACAAATTCCCGAATACTTATTAGTATTCGGTATTCTACTTGCTTTTATTGGATTTTTCTTTACGGTTTCAATATCATCAATACTAAGTCGTGAGCATAGAACTTCACTGTACGGATGTGTATTCACATAATGATCAACAATATTCGGAAATGTTTTCTTACATATAATACAATGATTATAATCTATTGATTTTGTGTGATAATGAATATTGTTATTTTTAGGTTGCCTCGACTTTGGTTTTACTGTTCGTTTTGCCTTTGTAGTTGATGGCTCATCAATTATCTTAAGTGGTTTTAATAGTTCATCATTATTCTCTATTATGTATGATTGTGATTTAACTGTTTCTTCGATATCTGGCCGTAATCTTGTCAATTTAACAACAGGATAAAGATTTGTTGATGGTATACATTGCCAAATATCTTTTTTTGATATTTTTGTATTTTGTTTTGATAGGACTTCACGTACATGTTCACTGTAATCATCAGTGTCATCATCATCATTAGCAATATGTCGTTTCCTTTTATTATCTTCTTCTGTGGTTTTAATTGATGTTGTATCAATGCTACAGGATTTACGACGTTTAATTTTTATATTTTTATTTTCCCAATCACTGTCTGAGGAATCCGAGGCTTTACCATTTTCATGCTTTCGTTTACCTATAAAAATAAAGAAATATGTTTTAGTTGTCAATCGGCAATTTATAATTGATGTGTTATTTTAATTTTGGTTGAAACATTTGAAATTGAAGAGAAATGTGATGTAAATAAAGACTATTCATGCGATATCTTCAGGCCAACAACGATACATAGCTTCAAAATCTAGAAACTATTTCTACCATTCTTCTTATGTCACGGCGAATCTTATGTAGAGTAGCCTTATATGTGCACGGCACAACGCAGCCATCGCACTGCACATACCGCCATTTAGGTTTAGTGTGCGATAGTCAAATTCTGTCATTGCTAGGTGCGATGGCTGCGTTGTGGTCGTGCACTAAGGCAGCCACTTAACCGGTTAATGGCCCCTATTGCGGTTGTCGAGTCGACTATCAATCGACTCGACAATCTCTAGTCGAGGCGATTTTGATTTTGTATTGCGTAAGAGAATTGACTAGAACAAACAGGAAAGGCATAGTTATCGACTTTAAATGTCGATAAAATCGACAAATATTTCGCAATGTCGACATTCGCAATACGGATTCAGTCATCATTTTAGAATCGACTCGACAATCACAATAGGGGTGAATAATAGGGTACCAAGTTCCATTTAGGTCGGGTCTTCACCTAGCGGACGAAGCAACTTCCATGGTTGCGTCTCTGGCTTAGTCACCTGCTTAAAAAAGACTTCAGACGCGAGGTCCTTTAACTTATCTTATCCTTTAAGCTAAGCTTACTTATAAATTCTTATTAAAAGAAAATTTAGAAGTTCTTTATCCCTTTGATTACCAAAGGGACTGTATGTCGCAGTATTCAGTAAATATCACTCGAATAGCAGCAAGTTTAAACTACATTGGACGTCATTCCTGCGGTACTCTACGATATTTCAGACTAGATGATGACATTGGAGCGTAGTGTTGCAATGCAAGGCCGATAAGTCTCTCCTCTTTTCTGCTGAAAATCCTGGAAAGGATAATCGAACTCGAGTTAAGGAAAGCTCTTGAGTAAGCACCATTGTGCAAAGCCCAACATGCCTACTACAAGGGCAACTCCACGGAAACTGCACTCAGTGAAGAGGACGGAGCTATTGAGCATTCCATAACAATACATATTAGCAATCTTCCTAGACATAGCCAGGCGCCTTCAATAATGTAACGAAAACAGCTATCCTAGAATCGCTGACGGAGTTAGGCCCCGTTCATTCTGGAGCGATATGCGATAAGCGATATGTCGCGAACGATATACGATACGCGACACGCACAAAAAAATACTTGAAATCTAAAGGGAGGCGATAAAAAAGGTTCACAGAGGCGCGATGGCGCAACATATCGTAAGCGACATATCGCTTGAAGTGCGACTTGCTGGTCGCCTCGGCGATATATCGGCACGATAAAAATGTGGTGGGAACACAATTCTTTGCCGGTCGCTTTAGTGATTCGTTGCTGGCGCAGTATTTTGTACTATTACAAGTTTATTAAAAAAAACAATTCAGATATTAATATATCTACGTATATAAATTTATTTATGCACTCATGAATATGTGTATCTAAGTTTTCACATTATATATACGCGTATTTTAACGAGGTTTGTTTGATGAACGCACTTATGACGAAATGATGTATGTTTGCGATATAATTGATCAACTGTTCAAACTGGACGTGTATGTCTATATCACTAAACTGAAGAAAAGCAAAAGGTCTGAAAATAAACTACCTCATTCATGTTGCTCTTAAAATATCAAAATAATTACTACAATGCTTCTATTCTACTGTGTAGTAAGTAATGCCAAAGTAAATAAATAATTTGAAACGTACGGCTACCTCAGCTTTACTAGTAGTGCAGAGGTAAGGTAAGGCAATGTTCCTTTTCTCCTTAGGCCGGCTCCACACGTTAGCATCAAGGTTATCCCCAATGCTACTTGTCCAACGTGTGGATCGAGAAATTTGCAGTTGGCGTGAGTATTAGGGATTGGCCATCGCATGTCGGAATTTTGTATCTTTTTTTTCAAGGGTTCGTGACACCAGGCTTTTCAGAAAATTAAAGTTTTCAGGATTCATTCGATAATACTCCCTGAACTTTGATTCATATTGAGACAGCTCTCGAGAAACAACAGCCGAGCTATGGTGCAAGTTGGTAAGATTGTAGGGATGGACCCAGTATTTTCTTTTTCTTCTCATTCTACGCCAGAACCAATATGCCTCTAGCGAAGAGCTAAAATGGTCTTGCTCTTGCAGTCTTGTCTTGGTCTTGCAAATTTAGCAAGACCAAGAACAAGACTCAGTTATGCTCGCAAGCACAAGACTAACTGTGCAAGAACAAGACCAAGAACAAGAGCAAGATTTTTGCAAGAGTCTTGCAAAATTTTCACCTAAATTCATTCTTTTAAAAACAAAAACTATAAAATTGATTAGGATGTTCAAGTAATTATGATATAAATATATGTGTGTATGGTATATTTACTTTTTCGAATGGTAATAGTAAAAGCAATTATTCACATTTGTACATAAGTACCTACACAATATTTCTGCATTTCGAAGCAAATTTGCCGAAATGATTTAGGTAGATGTTTCACACTGTCAAGTCTTATTTTAATCAATTGGGTGCTCTGTTACTTTCTTTCAATTACTGGTGCCTAGGAAATGAAACTTTCTTCTGTTAAATCTTATTTAGTTAAATTATTTAAAAAGAAAACCATACAAAAATGAAAATTCCTACGTTTCTTTTTTTAATAACCAATTTATAATAATACATACAATATATACTTGATGAGCGAAAATAGCCTTGCTTTTCCAGTTTTGTCTTGTCTTGCCTTGGTTTTGCACATTTAGCAAGATCAAGGCCAAGACCAAGAGTTAGCTATGTTTGCAAGAACAAGATTTAGCTATGCTCGCAAGACCAAGAACAAGACTGACTGAGCAAGAACAAGACAAGACCAAGACTTTATTAGTCTTGTCTTGTTCTTGCGTTTGCTCATCACTATAAACCACTACAACGTCTTCCTCACTTGAACTCATATTTGTGACTGAAGTAATGAGAATTGTGCTCCCACCACATTTTTATCGGCAAGGTCGCGCCGATATATCGCCTGCTGGTGTGTACCCTCCTAGAAATATATCGCCGCGACATATCGCGAGCGATATGTCGCTTATCGTATATCGCCTCAGTATGAACGCCGCCTTAGGGGTGGAGGCAACGTTTGGCCGGTGGATAGCTATCATGCTGCAAACCAGAGAGATTCATGCGCTTGGAACGTGTAAAATTGCCAGAAGTAGAGGCATATCACAGGGAGGAGTGCTGTCCCCGATATGCTATTTTTCAAGGAATTTTCAGGAAACTACAGGAAGAAAGAACTCATGTGGTCGCATATGCTGACGATCAAGTAATTCTAGTTGCTGGTAAATACCTATACGTAATGAGCGAGATTGTGGAAAGCGCTCTGAACAACGTTAGCAGATGTGCCAAAGGCTGTGGTCTGTGTGTTAACCTTGTAAACACAAAACTGATGCTGTTCACTAAAAGAACAAAGAAATCAACTTTCAACTGTCCAAGATTGGATGGAGTACAGTTACATCAAGGTTATACTTGACCCTAAACTCAACTGGAGACTCAATATTGAGGAAAGAGAAGCGCCTATATAGCTCTCTACTCATGCAATAAAATGCTTGGGAAGAAATGGAGGCTTAAGCCATGAATGGTGGTATGGATCTACGCAGCCATTGTACATCCCATCCTCACATATAGATCAATAGTATGGTGGCCAGCATTCAGGAAGGAGTAAAACTGTACCAATATAGGCAGGGTTCACAGAATGGCATGCATATGCACCAAAGGAGCATTACGCACAACGCCATCAGATGCGCTAAATGCTATTCTCTTCATTCTTCCATTGGACCTCAATACTAAGTACCTAGCCTCTTGTAGCGCGGTCAGACTCAAAGAAAAGAGGGTTCAAAGTCATGAAAAGCGGACACATTTAAGCAGATATGGACACGGTAATCTAGACCTACGGACCCAGTGTCTTCCAAGAAGAAATGCTGCCAATTTAAAAGGCATGTCAACTAGCGAGAGAATACAACTCTAGAAGAGAGAATATGGTAGTGGTAACTGACAGCCAAGCTATCTTGGCTCTCAACTCCATTTTGATCTTATCAAAACTAATCAAGAAATGCTCAGATGAGCTCGAACTCATAACCAGAAATGTAAACATCGTCCTATTGTGGGTTCCAAGCCATAGGAATATACAAGGAAACGAGGAAGCTGATAAATTAGCAAGGAAGAGTTCGAATATGGATTATTCAGCGGACGAGGTAGATCTCCATATCAATATGGTTAAAAGACATATTTACCTACACTTCCTATCTTTGGCCAACGTTACAATATACTATACAACAAAAACGAAACTGATAACCTCCTCAAGCTATCTCGCACGAACTTAGCTAGAGATATAGCTGTGTATACGGTACACTAGCCAATAGAACAGCATGCATCAAGAATGGGCATCCCATTAAACACATCATGCTGTAGGTGCAAGTATCTAACTGAAAAAGAAACTGTTGTGCACTTCGTATGCAAATGTCCAGCACTAGCCAGGCACAGCTCATTTCGCATGCACTTACTGAACAAGCTTGAAGACCTAGCAGCAGAGAATTCAACGAACTTGATACAGTTCTTCAATGCCACAAAGTGGATCTAAAAACCTTAAAAAACCTAATGGTCATGAAAAATCAGTGGTATCAAAACAGCGCTAATGTGTTAATTGGAGGTCAGCACAGAGTATGTGGGCTTCGCAAGTTTAACCAACCAACCAAGATGGGTGCGAGATTGTCTCCACCGTAGACACTCATTCAGATGTCAGATAGATAGACGAAATTGCTTAGTAATTACGACTAGACCTAAAAATTAACGGTTCAAGTAGCCCTAGATTGAGCAGAGCCAAACTTATGGCCTAAGGTGTGCTAAGGAAACAAGATAAGAGAATTAAATACAAGTAGAACAATACGTTTCACTACACTTTTAGATTTATACTAGTTTATCTGAAATTAAGATATTATTTTCTGTTTTTCTTTATATACCCTAAATTAATAAATCAAAACAAGACGATTTTGGTGTTTAAAGAACTACAAAGGAACTTACCTGATTGCTGCAAAGCCATCTTATACTCTGCTAGAGTAGCACACATTCTCTTTCCGCTTGCATTAATCACGCCATCACGAATAAACATATCATCAATATCACGATAAAGTTTTTCCAATTCTTTTGTACCTGCTTTCCTCTTATTTGTAGCGATATCATTATTGCTTGTTTTTGTTGATGGTGTAGCTGCCACTGACGTGGCTGGTGGTGCTTTTGATGGTGTTGACAATGATGGAGATTCTTCAGTATGCTTAATTTCACATTGATTAGCTTTAACATCAGATACTTTGTTCGCATCTTGCTCTATTTTATTATGAAGAACTTGTTTAATTCTTGCAATTTTCTCACTACTAACTTGCTTTTCTAAAACACTAAGAATTTTTTTCTCTAGTACACCAGTTGTTAGTATACCTTCAAGGGCTTTTACTACCTCTGCACGATCTAGTGAAATACTATCTTCTGCTGTTGTTGGTGAATTAACATTTTCATTAGTAGCTAATTCTTTAATAGGTGTTGAAATGGATTGCCTCTTAACAGTGTTCATTGTTGGCAATGATGCCGAGTCATTGCTAGTATCACTTTCTAGGCATAGAGGACGACTTGATCGTCTTTTACGTTTTATTCTAGTTCTTATTGGCGTATCAGAATCACTGCTCGATTCCAGGGCTGATTTTTTGTCTTTAATAGGAGATGGTGATTTTGTCTTGTTATATACTTTGAAGCTCTCATCACTTGATTCATCCTGTTCCTTTGGTGTTTCTGTAGTTTTTTGTGCCATTCTAGCCTTTGCATCATCTTCTTGCTTCTTTTTAGCTTCTAATTCAGCTTGTTTTCGATGTTCTATTTCAGCTTCTTTTCGACGTTTAATTTCAGCATCTAATTCATCTCGCCTGCGTCTATATTGACCATAAGTTAGCGTGGCTTTAGTAAGAGTGGGTTTTTTAATATTTGCTGGAACTTGATGTGCCCCTGGCAGCTGTGAAATATGTTCTAGACATTCGGATTGAATTTGATTTTTAATAATGGATTCCATCCATGGATTGATAACAGCTGAAGGGATTGGAATTTGTGAAGATGATTGTGATTTTACTAGGTGATCTGGACTTCGAAACTTTTGGGCTTGGAGATTTAAGCGACTGCAAAGTCTAGGATCATTTGTTCTAACTGTACTAGTTGGGGGTTGACGTGGTATTTGATGTGGAATTTGTTGCTGTGGATAACCATAATACCCCCCTAATGATGATTGAGCTGCTGGATCAACATGTCTTGCATATTGAGAATATGGTCCAATATTATTGTATTGATTAAAATTCGAATACTGTTGTGCTTCAAAAGGTATTTGTTGAGGTGGAGGGACTGGCAGAGGTGGAAGGACTGGCTGAGGTGGAAAGACTGGGGGAGGTGGAAGGACTTGCTGAGGTGGAAGGACTTGCTGACGTGGAGAGATGGGACTACTTTCTACTGATGGAACATGTAAGCTGGTATTTTGAAATGTTGTTTCAGATAATATTTCTGGTGCATTCCAGTCTTCTTGTTGCGGTTCTTGTTCTCTCTCTGAACGATTAATAAAATCTCGCAATGGTTTTAAGCCTATCCGCTTTTCCATTGCTTCTAGCATTTCTTCGAGTTCAGGTAAACTTTTGTTGACCCAATTGGAAATGTCATCTTCAGTAAGATCTAATGTTATTATTGTCTCTTCTGTAGTGGGCGCTGGTTTATCACCAGAAGGAACTTCTTTTGGTATTTCTTTTGGCGAATTGTTTTTGTCTTGGTCTGGTTCTTCTTGATGGACTGGTTCTTGGATTTTCGATGGTTGATGATCCTTTACCGGGGTTATAGGATCTTCTGCTGATATTTTCAATACTTCATGCGAACTATTATCTTGTATATCTTCATTTTTCTCGTCCTCATTCATTTTAGTTACATTTTCAATGTTCTCTTCAATTTGTGTATTAACTTCTTCTGTGCTTGTTGGAACGTGACTAGTACGATCACTTTCGATCAATGGTGTATTTCCAAGTACAATTTCTTCATCATCATCATCTAATTCAATGATTGTAGTCTCTTTTATCACAGCGTCTTTTGGTTTTGGTAAAGAATATTTTGTAGATCCCCAAATGATATCATCATCTGCTGCTGTATTCTTATAGTTGCTTGTACTTGCAGATTTATCTTCATTTGAAGAAAAGCTCAGCAATCTTTTTTTCGCTTTTTTAGCATGTGTATCAGTTTTATGATGATTTCTACTAGAATAAGAACAATCTGATGGATAATTATCGTTTGAATGATAATCTGATTCCGTATCAGCATCTCTATGCCTATGTTTGTGCTTTTTCTTGTGTGATCTGGAGTGTTTCTTTTTGTGAGACTTACGTCTCCGGCGTTCTTCCTTGTCTGATGCTAATTCATTATCATCGTATTCGCCTAAAGCCATATCAAGTTTTTTTAAAAAGTTAGTTGTATCTTCATCGACCTTCGATTTTTTTGTTTTCATTTTTTGAATAGACTTTTCAAGACGCTTTTTATACGATGCTATATTTCTTTGTTCTGCTTCATTATCTGTGGAATCAGATGAATAGCGATCGTTTTTACAAACACGCCACCTATTCTGTGATTCACCATCATCATGTCGCAATCTTATTGGATCCAAAGGTTGACAAGCTGTTTTTGGTATAGCAACTGGTAATCGATCTACACATGATGATGATTTATTAGAATTGTTTTCCGGTGATGGTGAATGCTTATCTCTAAACCATTTATACTTGTTTTTACTACTTTCAAAGTTTTGGGATGTAGTTTTTATTATATTCTTCTTATTATCAGCCTCCTTTGAGTTTAATAAAGAACTTTTGTCATTTTTCGATCCTGATGCAAGATTATGAATTTTTTTAAATGATGACTGTAAAATACCATCGGATTTATCTGAAATACTTTGTACATCACTATCATCACTTATATCAATTAAATCAATTAATTTGGAATATTTATCTGATTTATTTGGTGATTCATCAGCGCTAATATCACTTAAACTGATACGTTCATCTCGTTTCGAAATTTCTTTATCTTTATCTGATTGTTTATTTTGTTGATTTACATCATCAGCTTTTACATTATCATCAAATCTAAGCTCTTCATCGGATAATGGCTCTGCGAAATCAACTTCGGGTGCTTGAGTTGGATCAAGAAATGATTTCTCATTCTCGTCTAAATCTAAGTATAGACAATCTGAAAAATCTGACTCTTCTGTTTGTTTAGCATTTGAACTTTGTTCAGAAATTGACGTTGACGATGGAGTTTTCTTCGGAAGAACATTTATTTGATTTTTAATTGTGTTCATTTCATTTGTACTCTGCCTATTGAGATCAGTTTGATTAATACTTTTATTTTCTTTATTTAATTCTGTATTTGTCTCCGTCATAATTAATTTATCAACGTTTTTGTCAGAATCATTGTATTCTTTAAGTACTTGAGATATATCTCCTTTTTTTTGCGATGTTACTTTACTTATAGTATCTTCTGCTAATATATCCATTGCAATATCACGAAGAGTCACAGACTTTGTCTCTTTACTGGCAATATTTAGATCTATGCCAAGCTCTTTAGCTGCAGCTTTATCATTAGTTGTGTCTTTATTTGATGTATCATTGCTGAGCATCGATGCATTCGTTTTATCGCCAGATATTTCTATATTTAAACTATCAACTACTTTAGTTGCCGTGGTTGTTGTTTCCAACGTAGGCTTTTTTGTTATTTTAGTTAAATCCTTCCTCACTACAATTGAGAAAACTTCTTCAGCTGTAGAAGATTCCGTAGTATTTTCTACATTCGATTCTGACAATTTTAAAACATCTTCAACATCTAAAATTTCATTGGAACTCTTCGCAATCGCTGAAGATTTTAACATGGTAATTTCATCGTTCAATTGTGCTTTATTTATATTGTCCACTTCTAAATCTTTAATTGCTGTTGTAGATGAATCTTGATACATTTCAGCTTGTTCCCGAGTATCATCAGTCTTTTGCTCAGAATTGTCTTTGATTGTTTCAATAGATTCTGAAGCTTTACTTGTATCAAGTTCTGATTCTTTATTTAAGTTAATAAAAACAATCTCAGACTCACCACAACTTTTTTTATGACCATCAGTTGAACATACATTGTCATCATTCTTTACAATGTCACCTTTTATTTCACAGATTTTACTAGAATTGTTCGGCAAATCGTTTCCTGTTTGGCATGAAGATTCTACATTTACACTGGAACTGTCGCTACTTGTAATCTCTTCCAAGGTCTTGTCCTTAATCAAATCTTTCCTTAAGGTTTCGTCGTCTATCGCTTTTTCTAATACTGGTTCAGGCATGTCTGATTCCTCAGTAACAACAGACCTTTCGGTGTCGATGTCTTTTGATTCAATATTTTGAGAGTCACTTAAAAGAGAACAAGGTTTGTCTTTATTGACTTTGAAATTCAGGTCCAAATTTTTACAATCGGTTAAAATTTTTGTTGTTTCACTATCGTTTTTCTCCTCACCGACATTAGTCAACGTCTTCGCCGGACTTGATTCTTCCTCATTATCCTTATCAGTTGATTGAAGATTATCCTGCTTTCTGTTAACATCATCATCTTGTTTCGAGGATGCGTTCAGTTTGTCCTCATCTACGACGTCTTTCTGAGATTCCGAAGCTGGCAATTCTTGTTTCTTGTTTTCTTCAACGGTTTTGTGAGGAACTTCATTTGAACAAGATGAGGCAGGGCCTAAAAGCAAAGAAACAGAAGCACTTCTTGCTTTATGAAGAAGATCAGAAATTTCTTCAACTTTTTTGTCTATTGCTACTAGAGAGGAATCAATTTTTATTTCTTCATTTACACTGCTAGTAACATGTTGATTGGGTGGAATTGTTGCCTCAGTTTCAATATTCGTCGATTGTATTTTTTGATCAGCTTGAACTTCATTAATAGATTGTAATTGCACACTTAATTCCTCATCTTCTTTTTTAATATCAAAACATTCAAACTGGGAATCGTTGTATGCACTAGGACTATCAGGAAATTCTAATTTTTCATCATCTTCAAGTATTTCGCTGCATAGACTTATATGATCTGGAATACTGCTTTGTTTTTTAATATCACTTAAAATCTGTTCTTGTTCCAGCTCACTGTAAGTTAACCCCGGAGATTCAATTTTGATACTTGATTCCATTATATTTTCAGTTTCTGAAGGAACTAAATCCGTGATTTGAGCAGTTTGTTTGGAAGTCTCTTTGATTATGTCATCTTTATCCTTATTAAGAGGAGCTATTTCATTAGGATCTTTATTGCCATCTATTTGTGCGCTACACGTAGATGATTGATTATTTGTTTCATCGTGGTTATGAGAATTTATTTGAAGAATCGTATGCATCTCTTCACCAATTTTGTGATCTTCTTTCTCGCTAGCAACATTCTTTTCACATAATGGACTTTTTTCATCTGATGTATTCGACTGATTCATTTCCTGTACTTCTAAATCATCCTCCTTGTCCCTAGCAGCAGTCTTTTCACATGATAGATCTGTTTCAGTTGGTATACTAGACTGAATTATTTCCTGTACTTTTGAAACATCTTCCTGGTCCTTAGCAAGAGTCTTTTCACATGAGGGACCTTCTTCAGTTGATGTACTACTAGACTGAATAGTTTCCTGTACTTCTGAATCATTTTCCTGTTCTCTAGCAACAGTCTTTTCAAATGTTGGATCTTTTTCATTTGACGTAGTCTGCATGAGTTCCTGTATTTTTGAATCATCTTCCTTGACCCTGGCAACAGTCTCTTCACATGATGGATCTTTTCCAGTTGATGTAGACTGAATCAGTTGCTGTACTTCTGAATTACGTTCCTTATCTTTAGAAATAGTCTTTTCACATACCGGATCAACTATTTCCGTTGATGTACTTGTCGAAATCAATTCCTGCACCTTTGATTCATCTCCCTTGTCCCTAGCAACAGTCTTTTTACATGATGGATCTTTTTGAATTGATGTACTAGACTGAATAATTTCCCGCACTTCTGAGACATCTTCGTGCTCCTTAGAAAGAGTTTTTGCACATGATGGACCCTTTTCAGTTGATGTACTAGATTGACTCAGTGCCTGTACTTCTGAATCTTCTTCCTTGTCCCTATCAAGAGTCTTTTCACATGATGGATCTTCGTCAGTTGATGTAGACTGAATGAGTTCCTGTACTTCTAAATCATCTTCCTTGTCCCTAGCAACAGTCTTTTCAGCTGATGATGTAGACGGAATAGGCTCATGTACTTCTGAAGCATCTTCCTTGGTTTTAGAAACAATCTTTTCACATGCCGGATTTACTTTTTCAGTTGATGTACTAGACTTTATTATTTTCTGGACTTCTGAAGCACCTTCCTGGCTCGTAGTAACAGTCTTTTCACATGACGAACTCTTTTCAGTTGTTGTACTAGACTGAACCAGTTCCTGTACTTCGGAATCATCTTCCTTGTCTTTAGAAACAGTCTTTTCATATGCTGGATCTACTTTTTCAGTTGATGTACTAGAGTTTATCATTTTGTGCACTTCTGAAGCACCTTCCTGGCTCGTAGCAACAGTCTTTTCACATGACGAACTCTTTTCAGTTGTTGTACTAGACTGAATCAATTCCTGCACTTTTGGAGCATCTTTCTTGTCTTTAGAAACAATGTTTTCAATTGCTGGATCTATTTTTTCAGTTGATGTACTAGGCTGTATCATTTTCTGCACTTCTGAGGCACCTTCCTGGCCCGTAGCAACAGTCTTTTCACATGATGAACTCTTTTCAGGTGTTGTACTAGACTGAACCAATTCCTGTACTTCTGAATCATCTTCCTTGTCTTTAGAAACAGTCTTTTCACATGCTGGATCTACTTTCACAGTTGATATACTAGGCTGTATCATTTTCTGCAATTCTGAGACACCTTCCTGGCCTGTAGCAACAGTATTTTCAAATGACGAACTCTTTTCAGTTGTTGTACTAGACTGAATCAGTTCGTGTACTTCTGAATCATCTCTCTTATCACAAGCAGCAGTCTTTTCACCTGATGATGTAGACTGAATCAGTTCCTGAAGTTTTGAATCATCTTCCTTGTCTTTAGAAACAATCTTTTCACTTGCTGGATCTACTTTTTCAGGTGATGTACTACGTTGTAACATTTTCTTTTCTTCTGAAGCATCTTCCTGGCCCGTAGCAACAGTCTTTTCAGTTCGTGTGTTAAACTGAACCAGTTCCTGAGCTTCTGAATGATCTCCCTTGTCCCTACCAGGAGGCTTTTCACTTGATGGAACATTTTCAGTTGATGTACTAGGCTGAATGATATCCTGTACTTCTGAATCATCTCCCTTGCCTTTAGAAACAGTCTTTTCACATACTGGATCTACTATTTCTGTTGATGTTCTAGTCTGAATCAATTTCTGCACTTCTGAAGCATCTTCCTGGACAGTATTTTCACACGATGGACCCTTGTCAGCTGATGTATTACGCTGAATCAGTTGTACTTGTGAATTACTTGCAAAGCTTGACCTCAGCCGATTTAACTCATCATTTTGTGTAATAACATCACCTTGATTGCAAGATGCTTCCACTGTATTATTTGCAATTTTTACACCCTCTTCACTAATATGATCCTCCGTATCGGAAGAAGAACTTTCAATTAATTTTTCGCTATTATCATTTTCCTTAACGACAGAATCCTTAGTTCCACTAGAACTATTCACAGCATCTACTTCTTCATCACAAATTTCTCCTTCTTCTAATTCTTCATCAACAGTTCTTGTTATCAGTTTTTCTTTAACGATATTTGTCTTCTCGCTATCATTTTCTTCAATTTCAATTACTGCAGTATCAGTGTTAATTCTTAAGTTTTCTAAATTAGTCTGATTGTTGCTATAACTTAACTTACTACTAGATGTAACAGGAGCATTATTAGTAGCTTTATTCTTATCTTTTTCATATGATCCTACAAAAGCTATATCATCTTCTTCATCTGAACTTTCAATTACTACAATTATTTCAGTTTTATATGATTTTTTAGTTTTCGTTGGTTCTGTTTTTTCTAATCTTTCTGTTTCTGCAGCAGGAAGTAAACCAGCACGACTTGTTGATGGTTTATTTATATTATCTAATGTTCTTTTTGGTGAGTTTGATCTAGATTCATCTTCTAGTTTAAAAGTCAATGGTTTCATTAGTTTATTTCGTGGTATCTGAAATATTTAAAAAGAATTTTTATTAGAATAAATATTTGTTAGTTAAATTAATATGTTTATGGAAGTCTTTAATCGGCTTGACTAATTTTAGTGTAGTAAGTATGCAAAACTAAATTGAAGAATTTTGCATACTTATTTGATAAGGTGCCCCTAGAACTCCCTGGGCATTATTGGAATGAAAATTGGTTGGAGCTTAATCGACTTTAACAAATTCTTAAATAAAATAAAATTACTAATTTATACTTACAATATGGTGAACTTTGTCATAAAGTTGCTCCAAGCACATTATGCCAGATTCTAATTGTCGAGGTGTTAATCTAAATAGATTAAAATAAAAATTATTTAAAACAAAATTTACATTCAATTTTATTATAATAACACTTACGCATCACGTCTTGCTCTTGATGTCATTATATAACGTAAAGTCCTTAGTTTCTCAATACTGACACTATTGGAAGGATGCCTGCCTGATATATGATTAGCAATGAATATATCTACTATAGGAAGGCATCTCTTAAGTATAGCATCAACATCTTTGTCTGGAATGCGTGCGTTTGCCATTTTTATTTTGTTATTTTAATACTGTGGAAAAAATAATGAAATAAATAAATGTGTAGTTTGAGAAATTTTATTATTATGTATATAGGAAGAACAAAAATTTAACAGTTTCTTCTATGTTAGTTTGGCATGCACCGCGTGGAATCGAACCTTGAACCTTGGAAATGGTAGTGGTCACCTTTACTCCTAGACTACCAAGTCACACTTATGCAAATTTTCAATTACGCAAATCATAAATGTATCACCAGCGGATCTGATCTTGTTAAGTAAGACCGAAGAAGTAATGGAAGAAAGGTTTCAACTGCGCCAAAGATGTGCAAGATGTGAATTTTCAAAATAAAGTATAAGTCTAAAAAAAAATTTATATTTTATTCCATTAAACATTTGAAAACATGACATTTTTTGGGGTTTAGTAGAATCGACGTAATTAATGTCTGTAAAATAAGGTTAGTAATCTAGAATTATATTATTCATTCTACATTATTTTATTATTATAAATGAGGAAGGTTGTGTGGCCGTCATAATTCTATTAGCTACGATGTCCACTTCTTTTGACAGTTTTATGGTAATTATCGTTTATCTTTACAAATTATGCCCGTGTTGTTCAAGTTTCAGGTATAATGATTTCAATATATTTGAGATAATCATCAAACAGTGGATAGTGTTCGGTAGAGTCCACCTCAGAACAAGTGTTCTCGAGAACAATTGCAGCAACTTCACGAAATACTTTTGATTGTTTGCTTTAGTATCAAGATTTCGATAAAACCTCGTGCATGTATTATGATAACAAACCATTGCCTCCGTCTCGGTTGTTCGTCATTCATTTTCATTGTTCGTTTGGCTGGAATATAATCATATAAAATTCATCCAAATCTTAAGAAAAATGCACATTCCACTAATGTTCTTCAATCAGCGATAGGAGAAAGGTTATAATAATAAAACAAAGAACAAATTGGTAAAAATTAATTTTCTTATTTATTTACATAAGTGCTTAACATAAATAAAATATGGCTGAATCCATCAGAAATGCAATCCAAGAATTCCAAGTTTCATTTGAGATTTTTGACATATATCCTTGATATATGTCATCATTTAGAATCCAAAAAATGGTTTAAAATTTCTAAAAGTATAAAAAAAATAGCGTTAACGAAAATATTACAGATTATTATTTACATACATACCAATGCCATCGTAGCCTGCTGAATTTTATGTTTTTTATGTTCTAATGCAGCATACGCTTTGGTTAACCCTTACAGGACTTTCCTTTCGAAGATTTTGATCAGATATTCTGTTTGTTTGGTCAATGTCCGAGCCTCAGATCCATAGCACTCGGCGGATTGGTGTTTTATTCTTACTTTGCATTGGCTTGAGATTTCTTGGTTCTTTAGAATTGGAATTAGTGCGAAATAGGTTTCATTTGCGGCTACTGTGCGTCTATGAAAGTCGTCCATTATCTTATTTTCTGCGGTAAACATTGTCCCTAAATATATCAAGTTGTCTACAATTTCCATTCTATGATCGTCAAGGCTGATGTTTCGACCTAATCGCTGTGTTGCTTTACATTATTTGAAATGAAATTTAAGACAGCATCATTCACGGCTAATGGTGCATTGTGGATCGTTATGAAGATCGCGAGTAAAAATAAAGGAAATCTTGAATTTGATACTTCGATTTTATAAACTTCGCGAAACTTCCAAAACAAATCTACGTATATAACAAACGCTACAAAAGTCAATATATTCTTGTGAATCTTTGGACAAAACCTTAGCCCGACCTGTGAATGAGAAGGAAACAGTTCCAAGTATCCAAAATAACATATGCAGTAAACTTTTGTAGTGAATCATAATGAAATCAAATCTGGAACATATTTTGGAACAACAATTTTCAAGAACGATCTCGATTAATGTTATTTTGGAAAAACCTGACAAAATTAACACACGTCTTATATTCCATTCCGATGAGTAACGACATCTTTTCTACGATTAGAGTAATATTTACAATATGGCATGTGAATTTTCATTTTCACTTACCTTTCGTAATTTTTGCTCTGGCTCCTTTTGTACTTTTGCAGAACTCTATTATACAAGGTGGGGCAAAAGTAATGTCAAAATATGAATTGGCTGCCATTTTGTTCGAAATAAAAAAAAACTGGGCTCTGTTTTAACGGCAGGTTTATTTGAAGGTGTAAAATTGATATCATTAAGTTGAAAAAATGTTAACGGTCAAATGACGACCTTCTGAGTTGATGCACATTTGTGCTCGTTTTACGGTATTTTGAATTGTTGCTCGCAAAACATCTGGCTCCAAATTAGTGATGCCGCACTAATCAGTTACTTCGAGGATGCCTCTTCGTGCATTTCATGTGGATTCTCCGTGACCCAGAAACGCAAATTTTACTTATTCAAATAACCACTGATAAGTGGAAATGGGCTTCGTCGCTCATTACGCGGACTGGAAATTGGTGAAAAAAGCAGTAACAATAATTCCGCGTTCTTCAGGTGTGTATCGCTCCGTTGCTTGTTGCCAACTAATTCTCTATCTTTCTGCGACATACATAAATGACAAAACACAATAACATTTGACGCCATTTGCAAAAAGTATGGCACATTTACATTATGACATTACATTTGCCCTACCTTATACAATGATGTCTTCACTTTTGCTTTAATTGTTATAAATGTTAACCCACGTAGAGAGATTTTTTTACAAATTAAACATTCACTCATTTTCACAAACACAATACTTTTACTAAACTCTCCGAAAAACAACGAAAAATTGAACATGTCGACACGACACCATAAACATAAGGTGATTTACGATACAGTAGTTAAACGCGGTCGTCTACACCCTAACAACGTGCCTGTAAAATTGAATCGTATAATTCTTCGTTTTATTACCTCTAGTAACAAACTTGTTTTGTAAGAAATATAATAATAATAAAAATAATGCAAAAACAAGAATTGGAAATAAAAATATTTCTTAGTTCACGTTCTTAGCCAGTTTGGGTTCGTTATTCAACTGAAATCGTGCCCTGAATAATCGTAATTTGTAAGTAGCAAGTCCCTCAACACAAGAAACCACTTGTTTATATATGTGTGTAACATCTACATTCGTCTTAACTGAGTTTTCACCGCTGAATCAATAATAGTTCTAATTAAAAAAATGACAACATTAAATTGTTTGTAATAAAATGCTCTGCTAATACTTTGCTTATCTCACGACCGAGATATAAGAAAAAAATGGGTTTCATCTCCTTTGAGTAAGATGGCGGTCGAAACCCCCGAACATTGAAAACTAGGTTTTACATTCACTTTTATCAATTAATAGTAAGATCCACACGGCGTTGCCCATGATACACTTATGGGTCTTTCTGATAAAATAAACTCACGTGAAATATCCTTAAAAAGGTAACTACCCACCAAAAATAATTATTAGTGCGAGTATTTATGAGCCGGTTTAGACGGTGCGCTTCAGCGCATGTGCCTCACGAACTTTGTGGATAAAGGGAGAAGTGGGGTACCTCTCTTCATTCCCACTCCCCCCTTCATCTCCAAACGTTCGTGAGGCACATGCGCTGGAGCGCACCGTCTAAAACAGCTCTAAAAATAGTCTTTTACCAGCAAGCAAATAGTAGTAAGTAATAGTATTAAGTTTTGACCACAAATTCGTTATTTGCGAAAACCCCCCTACACCGCTTTTCATTGGAATCGGAATACAATTGGCATACTTATGGGCCATATTGGTGCGGCCATTTTGAATTTATAAGTTTTGATCCTAAATTCGTTATTTGCGACCTTAAACACCCTTAGATACCCACTTTTCACTTCATCGAAACACAATTGGCAAAATTCACCCGCCATTTTGAATCTACATATAAGTTTTGATCATAAATTCGTTATTTGCTACCTTAAAAACCCACAGATATCGATTTTCATGGGAATCGGAACACCATTGGCAAATTCTTCGGCCATATTCACAAATTCGTTATTTGTGAAAACCCCCATATACCGCTTTTCATTAGAAAACTTGTCGGCCATTTTGAATTTATAAATTTTGATCCTAAATTCGTTATTTTCGACCTTAAAAACCCCTAGATACCCCACTTTCATTGAAATCGGAACGCAATTGGCAAATTCAACCATATTTCGTGATCATTTTGAATTTCGGTCATATTTCGGCGGCCATTTTGAATTTCGATAATCGGGCTTCGAGGAGACCCCCACGGACCTTCGTGAAAAAGTTTGAAGCTCTGCGATGACTGGTGCGCCCGCTATAGCGCCACACACACGCATACATTCATACATACAGAAGCTTTCTTTTATTAATATACAGGGTGTATCCGTTAAGTTTACAAAGCGGCCGACTGTGGATAGGTTTTGGATCGACGAACAAGAAATCATATGGGAAGAACGAAAATGTAGCGGTTTAGCCGCTAGGGCGTTTTGAATTTTTTTTGAGTTTTGCATATCACCCTTTATTTTTGTAACCCTATGACCTATTTTCATGAATAAGGTATCAGTGCACGCAGAATACTCCCAGCTATCTAAAACTGTAAAAGTAACGGTTCTACCCTACCAACTTCCAAAGTTATGAGTCATCAAAGTCAAAATTTAGTTTTTTTTAACGAAAATATCAACTTCAACTACCTTTTTCTCCAAAAAATACATAGTTAACCAATATTGTTTTAAAATTGGAAAGCTTGCACAATTTCCTATGAATAACGTCTGGAAAATTTTTGTGTTACGGCCTTTACTTTTGAAGTTATAAGCAAATTTGTTTGTTAAAATTGGCCTTATTGTCCAAACCCTGTATTTTTGTAACCCTATGACCTATATCCATGAAAAACGCATCAGTGCACGCAGAATACTCCCACCTAAACTGTAAAAGTAACGGTTCTACCCTACTTACTTCCAGAGTTATGAGTCATCAAAGTCAAAATTACCTTTTTCTCCAAAAATACATAGTTAACCAATATTTTTTTCCAAAATTGGAAAGCTTGCACAATTTCCTATGAATAACGTCTGGACAATTTTTCTGTTACGCGCTTTACTTTTGAAGTTATAAGCAATTTTGATGTTAAAATTGGACTTATTGGCCAAACCCTGCATTTTTGTAACCCTATGACCTATTTTCATGAATAAGGTATCAGTGCACGCAGAATACTCCCAACTATCTAAAACTGTAAAAGTAAAGGTCTACTATGTCTTCCGCCATTTTGTGGGGGTTGAAATATTAGATTTAAAATGACGCCACACACCTTACTGTATTCTACCTGTCGTACTCTTTCATTTGATACCCATGTCGTGGGCACGGTGGAACACAATTGTAAAAATCGCCCGCCATCTTGATTTTTTTACAAAATGGTCAGATTGCATTATCACGCCTACTATACATATGTGCAAAATATAAAGTTGATCGGTTATATCAAAGTGGGTCAAAATTCAGTTGCAAGATTTGAACTAAAAAAACTAACAAACATTGCAAGTTAAATAAAAGCTTATAAAAAAGTCAAAAAAATTAAATCATCCGCGCCCCCCAGTTTGGAAACCGCTGCTTTACGATAATAGGTATAGGAGTTAGCCAAGTTTAAGTAAACTAAAAAAAAATTCCAAACGTCTTTTCGTAAACACCCTGTATTTTAATGGATAGTGCCGATGGGACCCCTCCCTAGAACGATTTCTTTCTCTAAATATACCCAGGAATCACCCTTTAACAAATTAGCATTTTAGTCGGAAACACCCTGTAATACTCACTTCAAACCAGAACCTATATCGGGTTAACTAGATGGAAAAGCTTTCTGAGAATTGCACTAAAACTGAACGGTGGCAGCTCTTGGAGACACAGTTAGTGAGCCTTTGCAACTTAAAAGTTGGTCTACTTTTAACTTTTCCTGCATTCGATACAGCTTTAAATACCCAAACACAAGCGCACACAACAAATACATGCATTCGCCACTTAGATTTTTTGCTTATCCGTGAGACGCAACGCAAGCACGCGTCAGTGAAAACTCGCCGCATATACTGAATAGTGGGCACATGCACCACGCACAGCTCAAAATTGAAAAAGTTCTATTAGCCAATATACAACTCACTTCAAACAAGAACCTGCATGGAAACGGCATCGGGTTAACTAGATACGAAAAGCTTTTGAAAATTCCACTAAAACTGAACGGCTTTTTTAACGCACATCATGAAAATCACATTTTATAAAGTATAAATGTAAACGCATACAACTACATTCAGTTTATCGGAAAAAATCCATATGAAAAAACCATAAACTGCATATTCTAGACACAATTGCTAAATTATTAAGGTCTGTGTACTGACTTAAAAGCTTTTTAAAACATTTATTTTGCACCTAAAAAAAATAAATTTAAAGCTCTCAAAAATCAAATTCTTTTTATACAAATTCATTGATAATTTTTTATTCGCAATGCAAAGAACTGAAAACAATTAAAATTAATCGCATAAAAAATATAAAACACCGCCACGATTCGCGCACCCACGGCACATTATCACTTTCAAATTAACATGAACGAGCGTAACATGAGCTCCGCCATTTTATGTTAATTTACAAGAAAAATCTACATTATTTCTGGTTATTAACTAGTAAATGCTCTAACCTTTCTCTGAATTTTTGTTTAATTTATTATCTTAAATCTAAAACTACGCACAAAACTTGCATTTGAGAAAAATAAAACTAAAAATCTTTTTCCTCACTTCCCTATTTCACTTCACTTGAGATCAACCTTTCAACGTGAATCCACACAATCGACTGATTTCGGAAGAGCTTTTTGCTGTCGAAGTGCGTACAATACTCAATACAGTAAAAAGTTTGGTCGTTTGCTATGTAGTGGTGCTATGTGTGATAAATCTGATGTAATATTTTTCACAGGACATGAAACCTTCATTTACTTTACAAAAGGAGCAACATGTCGTCGGCGCCGCGATCTTATTTCGCCAATTTTGTTAAAATTAAGGCAAAAAACCATTGAAAAAGGGGCAAACTGCGACTTGTATTCTTCAGAGGCAGACATGGCGGCGCGTTATTATTGCCTATGGAAGTTTTATAAAAGGGTGGTAATGGTATGTATATTATTTTTATTTTCGGTAAGTACAATATGAGTAAGTATACATATTTGGTGCTCTTTTGTAGGAAAAATTAGTTTAAGACGTTTTTAATTATTTTATTATGTGTACTCTTATCTAATAATCCCATTACATATTTTGATAAGAATATTAATAAGCTTTTGTGCTTTTACAAAAAGCTTTTGAGAAATATACACTTGGCATCAGAAATTAAATACTTTTTTTTATTTAGTAGGTGATTAAAAAAAATACGAAACGATGTGTCAAAATTTTATCGTCCAGAAATATATTTGAATAACTCAGAAATAAAAGAAGTAAAAAATACATTTTATTTGTATATTAACTTAATGGGAAAAGTTTTTATATTTATAATAAAAACATCCGAACAACATTTGGGCTGTGTTCCGTAGGGTCCAATACACGAGCGCTCCATCCGAACACGTCACGGCAAAGCAACAACAATTTGTATGCACTCGAAATTTCTAGGGCATACAAATTGTTGCTGTTTTGGCGTGGCGTGGTCGGATTGAGTTAGTGTGCGGCTATTGTTTATACATCTGAGAAGAGAGAAGAGAAAGAAATGTGCACATGTGTTAGTTTTCAGTTAGTTTAGTTTTTTGATGAAAATTCTTTTGTTAAAGCTTCGTCATGTGCGTCTTTCTTTTTTTCTCTTTTTTCGTTTCTCGCCAATAAAACTTGGCGCTCGTGTAGGCGCGTGCCCAACTTAGGAGTTGACCCTTAAATTTAGGGGGAAAACGTAATTGTGGGCTTTTTTGAGGGATAGAATTGGTTAGGGTTTTTTAGGGGTGATTTATGTGATATTTTATAATATGTATCTGTATATTGTACTATGATTGTGTGTATACTATGAAAAGTTACAAAGCGGTCGGCTGTGGATAGGTTATGGGTAGACGAACAAAAAGTCGTATGGGTGGGTGGCGGAATTCGTAACGGTTTAGCCGCTAGGGCGTTTTGAAGTTTGTTTTTGGTAGAGGTTTACATATCACCCTGTATTTTTGTAACCCTAAGAGCTATATTCATGAATAAGGTATCAGTGTACGCAGAATATTCCTACCTATCTAAAACTGTAAAAGTCAAGGCTATACTCTATCAACTTCCAGAGTAATGAGTCAACTAGGGCGTTTTGAAGTTTTTTTGGTAGAGGTTTACATATCACCCTGTATTTTTGGAACCCTAAGAGCTATATTCATGAATAAGGTATCAACGTACGCAGAATACTGCTACCTATATAAAACTGTAAAATTCAAGGTTATGCGCTATCAACTTCCAGAGTAATGAGTCAGCTAGTGCGTTTTGAAGTTTTTTTTGGTAGAGGTTTACATATCACCCTGTATTTTTGTAACCCTAAGAGCTATATTCATGAATAAGGTATCACTGTACGCAGAATACTCCCACCTATCTAAAACTGTAAAATTCAAGGTTATACCCTATCAACTTCAAGAGTAATGAGTCATCAAAGTCAAAATTTCGGTTTTTTAACCAAAATTTCAACTAAAACTACCCTTTTCTCCAAAAAAATACATATAGTTACCTGGAAAGCTTTCCGGGAGTTTTAAAAATTTGTAATTTTATAGATTTCGATGTGCTCTTTCCGAATTTCAACTTTGCCACTTCGTATCTTTGCTGCTCGCGCCGCCATGTTGGAAAAACGGCGCCCAAAGGAGTTTTTTGATAATATCTCCTTTCCGACTACCATGACAGAAGGCTGACTTCGCTGATAGAACTTAAGCTTTTAATGTTTAAGCTCAAGACCCCCGTAAGTACAAGCCTGGAAGCAGCCAGGCCAACTAATACTAACATAGCTGAAAACAGGCCAAAAATATTCTGACAGTTGTGGAATTAACATGGCCGAAGCCATACGAAGCAATTTTTTAAGTTTGTTTTTGCACTAAAAAGTGGTAAAATATTGTATATTATCACTTTTTGGTGCACATAGATTATCAGTGATTAGTGCTTTAGTGATTTAATAAAAAAATTAAAATGAAGTGAGTGGTTAAGTGTATTTTAAGAGTGTTAAATGATTAGATGACCATTTTTGTTTACATTCGCGGTGGTTTTTTCGTGTTAATTTAGAGAAAAAATGTTGAATTTGTGTAGTAATATAATAAAAAGTGCTTTTTAAGTGATTAAAGATTATTATAGAATAGTTATTAAAAACATAAGTGAAGAAAAATGTGAAGGAAAAGTGAAAAAGTCATTGTTATTCATGTTGTGGGGTAGTACTTGCACTTATGTTTTTAATAACTCTTCTATAATAATTTTTAACTACTTTAAATTCACTTTTAATTCCATTACTACACAAATTCAACACTTTCCCTAAATTAACACGAAAAAATCACCGCGATTGTAAACAAAAATGGTCACCTAATCAATTAACACTCTTAAAATACACTTAACCACTAATTTTTTTTAATTTATGGACTCAGATCACTAAATAACTTATCACTGATAATCCGTGTGCACTAAAAAGTGATAAAATACAATATTTTACCACTTTTTATTCCAAAAACAAAGTTAAAAAATTGCTTCGTACGGCTTCGGCCATGTTAATTCCACAACTGTCAGACGATTTTGGCCTCGCACAGACACCAAAAAGTCTGCTTCCAGGCCTGTACTTACGAGGGTCTTGTTAAGCTAGAAACATACATGCGCGCTTCTGGTGGGGGCAATGACAGATAGTATAGAAGTGCGTGCATTCAAATGAGACCTATCAGATTGTTGCCTGTTGCCTGAACGCGTCGCGCACAATGCAAAAGTTGCTATACTTTTCGCTTACCGCGTCCGACAACGTCAAGAATGCTCAAACACAAGCACACTCCCGGCAGAGCCCCACAGTCCTTCGCCTTTCCCACCTTCTTCCTTCTTCCCTCCTTACATTCCTCATTCCGCCTGTCATAGCCTTCCGCTAGCACTGCCCCGTTCCACCAAGGGCATGTCATCGGTTGGTTGATGGGATTCAACTCGTTTCAGGAGACATAACACTCCAGCGAGTTGTTTCTCATTGCCCCGATGCCAGGGTCGCGATAGAAATGGTTGGGGTTGGGGGGCTGTGGCATTTTCCTTCCTACTTCTCTCTTCCCCTTCACTATCTATCGACTAGAGCTTGCTGTTTGACATTGCACTCTATACGAAGAAAATAGATTGTCGACAGTACAAAGGGCTTTCCCTGAGCTCTAGTCTTCCACATAAAAAAAAAAAAAAAAAACACATAACAAACACAGACACACTTCACTTAGATTTTATTTTTATGTGTCAAGAATAGGTTTGGCGTTATGAGGGTTGATGTCGTACAAGGTATGCAATTGCTAAATTAAATTAAATTGTTAATATGGGATTACTTTTTTAATTATTATTTTCAGATATAACGGAACTGATATGCTCTAAGATTTCAGAAACGAACTGAGCAATACATTTTTGACATGCTCGTCTGTGTTTACACGGACGACCTCGGATCGCACCGCACAAGTTCCGCGCCGCACCTTTGATGTTACCGATTCGCGCCGGATCCTATGCACCACTACAGACTTGTCTGCGCCTTCATGGACGACACGCCTCCCATGGTGGTTCATCTGCGTCTGTCCGCAATATCACACACCGTGTGGAAGTCAGCTTTATACGCCGTGTGGATAGCGTTTTCGAAAGTTTTGACCCTATTTGGTCACTATAAGGTCTATTCTTTTTTGTGGGAGAGAGTCTCGTTCTCAGAACCTGGTCGAACTTCTTCCAATCAATCTTTCTTGGGTTACTGATGATGGGATTATTTATTAATAAGCCAAACAGGGCGCTCTTAAACTTCTTCTTCTTCTTTAACGGCTCTACAACCGGGATCCGGTCCTGGCCTGTCGCAACTGTTCTCTCCACCGGTCCCGATTCTGAGCCGATGTCTAGTTTGGCACCCATAAGCTCTGGGCGTCCTGGTCTACGTCATCCTTCCAGCGGAGGTTGAGTCTCCCTCCCTGTCGCACCGCATAGATCTTACCGTAGAGGGCTTTCCGAGCAGGTTCATCTTCAATCATACGATCTAGATGCCCTGCCCAACGGAGGCTACCGAGCTTTATATTCTTCACAACATCTATGTCGCGATAACGCTCGTCGTTGTAGAGTCTCCGGATCGTTGTTCCTCACATAACGGGCGAACAATTTAAGCTTAGACCTTCAAAAAAACTAACTAGAAATAAAACAACAATATAAATAGTATACGAAACAAACATTTTTTTTTATTTACGTCCTTTTTCTTTCAATTATGGTTTTTTTTGTTGTTTTTGTTATTTTTCTTCAATCATTTTTCATTTATTAGATAATTTTTTTTTGTTCTTCACTAAACTAATAACTTGTCTGTAACAACTAATCAAAATAGGCAGTTTTTGTTTAGCTAGTCTTATTACAAGTGTGGTGTGTGTATAGTGTGTAAAACGTCTATGTCTCTTATGATGAATCTTTTATGTAAAAACTAAAACAAACTCTTCTTTTCATTCCTTATCTTTTAATAATTTATATCTAAAACAATAATCAGTTCTTTTTTTTAAATGGTTTTTTGTTTTTGTTTCTCTCTAAAATAAATAAAAAATCAATTATATTTATAAAAAACAAATGTTTTTTTATATTTTAGCGAAATACTTTTTTATTTTTTTTTATTTATTTTAATATTTTTTTGTGTGTTTTTTTTCGTTTTTAAATAAAAAAAAGGCCTTAAAATGTTTTTTTTTATACTTTGCTAAATTGAAAATCAATTTCTTGTTTTTTTCTTTTCCTTTTAAAAAATTAATTTCCTTTTTTCCTTCTTAGATTTTATTAAATTAACTTTTTTTTGTTTTTGTCCAAAGATTATTTTTGTTTTTTGAATTTTTCTTTCTTTTTGTTTTTTTTTTAGTTTAATTTTATATATTTTTTGTTTTTTCTGATTTTTGATAAAATAGTGTTTATATTTAACTACAGCGTTTATTTTTTTTATATTTATTTATTTATTCATTCATTTATTTTTTTTTTGGTACATTTTTACATCTTATTTTGTAGATAAATGTTAATTTTACAGACTAACTACAATTTTTTTTTGTAATTATAATTTAAGTTTTTGAATTTTTTTTTTCAATTAGTCCAATTTGTTAAATTTTAATTTTGTTCGTTTTTAATATGGAATTTAGATTTTTTTTTATTCCAATCTAAAACAGTTTTTTTTTGTTTATTAAATATTTTTGTCGAAACGTTTATCTTTTTTCTCTTCAATTTTTTTTATATATATATATATTTTTTTTAATTTAACAAATACTTTTTATTTTCTATTCATCTAAGAGCACCATTATTTATTTTTCATATCTTTAATATATATAATTTATCCATTTATTTTGAATATTTTTACAATTTACTGCCTAAATATTTTCTTAATAATTTTTTATTATAATTTTTTATGTTTAAACAAAGCACGCCTTTGTGCTTTGTTCATTTTTTTCACTTCTTCATTTTACATCGAACCTTTCCATTTTGGGAATTTTCTTCTTTCCTATAAAAAAAAAACAGTTATAAAAATTTAAAGAAAACTTCCCAAGAAATTGCAAGTTTCTTTTTCAAAGCCGCATTTCATATGAGCTTTTTATATCTTATGCAGCAACCCTTTTTTAATGATTCACGTTATGGTGGTTTTATTATTTTTGGAATGGTGTATGTACATGGTATTTTTAGGACAAAAAAAAGTTATTTTCTTACATTTTGATTTATGTCTGAGATAAATTTGGTTTGTGTAATTGAATTGAACTTTGACGGGATTTTTTTTTGTTATTTTGAAGATTTTGAATTATGGGATTTTTTTTATAGTAAGTTAAAGTGCAATGAAAGTAACAAACTGTCGCGTTGCGTAGATATTGTCGGTCTCTACACTATTGTTTTTTTGTTTTGATAAATTATTATTATTTTCGTGTTGATTTTATTTCTTTATTGAGAGAAAAAAATGATTAATATTTATTTTGGTGTTATAAAAATATTGTTTAATGTTTTAAGAGTGCTTTGTTTTAACAAAAATATGTTAATATTATTAAACAAAACTTTACAAAAAACAATTTCATTTTTTTTATTCTGTTTATTTGTTTTTATTTATGGCAATTAACCCTTTGCAGTCGTATGTCTACACTCAGGATCTGGTTTGTTGATCAATTTAAGAGAAGCATTAAAACAATAATGACAAGATGAAAAATACGTAGAAGCCCGTAGGGAAACGAAAAATTTATTAAGGAAGAAAAAACGAGGCTACTTCAAAAAATAGAATAAGTGCAATTAAACAAAGCTACAGTAATAAAGATGCTAGGAGTTTTTAGAAAGAAGTAAACATGATAAAGAAAGGATTCAAAGTCATCTGCGTCATGGTAGGTAGGTAGTATCGATGACATACTCGGAAGCAATACTTTAGAGGCTTCTTCAAAGAGAACATAATCCTATTGCAGGGAAATGCAGACCACCGAATTACTGATGATCTTAAAAACGATACAAGATTCAAGAATAGAAATTGTACTTCTGGTGAAGGAGCTACTTCTTGGGAATATTTTGAAATACTGGATGAAGAATTTCAATGTGCTAGAAAATTCCCTTCTCCCTTCTAAACTATCAGGTTTCAGTATTTTTTATTTTGTTAACATTTTCTAATCTTTTTTTTTTGGTGAAAAAGTCTAAGCTTAGGTGTCACCCTTTATACTACCAGTTCGTCATGTCGTTTACATCATGGTTCAATGTCTAGTAGTAAGCTTAGCTCGAAGATAGAAAAAGGATATGATAGGTTAAGGGTAGTCTGGAGGATGCATGAAGAGGAGGCAGTGACCCTTGCGTTTGAACTCTTGGATGTTGTATGAGTGTTTTTTTAGCAGACGGCTGAGCCACAACGGTCTACAATTTATGGTAAAAAAGGGCAATTGGAAAGTACACGTTGTGTGAGCTTCGGAAGAAAGAATGCTAGCCAGCATCTTCAATGGAAGACCGTCAGGAAAACGAAACGTACGACTACCAAGAAATAGATGGGTGGATGACGTGCTAGAAGTATACAAAAACTTTGCATAAAAAACTGGAGAGAACTAGGAAGACGTAGAGACGTCTGGAAGAAGAGATTTTAAAACGCCTGAGCCCTGCAAGGATCTTAAGCAATGCAAGGCTCAAAGAAGGAAACAAAGGCCAAGAAATTCCAGGAGAGATAGTAGCTGGATAGCTGATCCAGCCCGAGGATGTGATTTTTAGGTCGGGTTATAGACCCACAGATATATCGAACCGGAGTTCTCGGTAGAATGCTGTCCAACTTCCAATCCACCTCTAATGTAGCCAGTGAATTGGGTAGCGAGCTATGTCGAAGTCATCTTTCTTACAAAGATAGCCGAGACGGAAGGACGGACAGTTTTGGCTTTAGTGAACATACCTTCGAGGGACCCTTTTAAGGGTCAAGTTGATAACGCTAGAACGAAGTAATGCCTTTACGACTTGTAGGCGGTCGAGCACACATCCACCTGCTGTTTGACTGATGAAAGATTCTCACCACTCTCTCGTTACCTTGTTAGTACCGGGCGCGAAAAGGGGAGCTGTAAGCAGAATGAGCCGAGCGGGCTAATCTGGTGTTGGGATATAAGATTGCCGTGGAAGTAGGTGAGGATTTATTTCATTGGAACAATCGCTTCCTACGGTGGCTCAGAGGGTCGATGGTGGAGTGAATGGCGTGTGTCACCCATTAGTTTTATGGCCCTTTTTTGTACTCCATCTAACCACGCCAAGGACTTGTTTGGACTCTATATACACCATTAGCTTTTTGTTGATTATCGTTCCCATGGTTTTGGAGAGAATAAAAGTTATTGCTATTGGGCGGTAGTTAGAAGGATTGTTAGAATCACCTTCGGGTATGAGCTGAAAATGTGCATGGGTCCGAGAGACTAGATAAACTCCGGAGGAGTATGATAAGGCAAAAAGTTTGCCCAGAGATTTAGCCAAATGTGGAACGTATTTCTTTAAGACGATAGGGAGTATACTGTCGGGTCCAGTGGATTCGTTGGCATCGAGCTATGCATAAAATGAAACTATATTACTGTGCTACATATACATACATATATAAAGTTGGGAAAAAAATTAATAAATTTTGTTTATCATTTATAACCTTGCATCAATAAAAATTAATTCCGATCAGTATGGGATGGCACCTGTGTATATGAAATAAACTAAATACGACCGCAAAGGGTTTTCAGATATCTTTCAAAATCACTTTAGCAAATTCTGTTATGGTCTTTTTCAAAAAAAAAAAATTAAAATCATTCAGCGTTGTCCTATGTTTGGATATTTTTGTTTCGTTTTTGTTCATTCCAAACACTTAATATTATTACTATAATATCCTTAAATATACTTAAAAGTTAATTTTGATTTCTTATTTCTTATTCCATAAATTAAAAATGTGTTTTTTTTTTATTTTTGTTTATTCTTATTCTCTTCAGTTTAATTTATTCATATTATTTTATTTTTTATTTATAATTAATAAATTTTTGTTTTTTGTTTACTTTTATTTTTCTCCATTATTTTTGTTTTTCTTTTTTTTTGGTTTTAATTGGTAACATATCCGTCTCAGCATTTTTTTTTATATATTGGTATACAATTTTTTTTTATACAATTTAATTTTCAATATTTTTGTTTATATTATTTTTATTTATTTCTTCTTGTTTGTCTGTTTGTGTATTAGTTTTAATAATATCCTCCCAAAAAGTCAAATTTTCGTTTTATTTTTATTTTATTAATTAATTTTATTTATTATTTTTACCCATCTTCATCTTCAATAAGTCATAGTTTTTTTTATATTTATAATTCTTATATATTATTTACATATGGCTCATTTTAATTTTTATTATTATTATATAGATTATGTTTAAAATTGTTTTTTTTTTTACATTTTATATATGTATGTAGGTAAATAAATATGTTTTTTTTCATATCTGTACAATTAATTCGTGCAAAAATATTGTTTATATTTTAGATTTACTTACTTACTTATTTGTTTTTTTTTAATTTTTTTTTAATTTAAATTTTTTATTTTTTTTTATTATATAGATTTATTTTTTGATAAATTTTCGAATGACGTTTGTATATATGTATATTTTCTGTTAGTTAATATGTTGTCAGTTTAAATTTTATATGGATGCGTTTATGGGGAAAAGTTTTCTCATTTATTATACAGGACGTATACCTTTAACCTCGCTCAAACTCCAGGATTATATCTTCCCTTTATCCTCTAGGGTGAAAGTTTTGGATTTAATCTTGGACCCAAAACTCAACTGGAAGTCAAACATCGAGGAAAGGGTAAATAGAGTAACGAAACTGTACGATACCTCTGTAAACCTAAAACGAAACAGAACGCCACCGCTGTACACTAAAGACGAAACAGAACGCCACCGCTGTAAGAAAGATACCAAACAGAATAGCCACGCACAGCAAGTCATAGATATAAAAGGCCGGTGCTTGCATGCTGAGGACAGATGTAATCAGACAGTGGAAGCATTGATTCCTCTGTCTGATGACTGAACAGAATCATACGAGAGTTGATCCAACGAAACAACAAACCACAGGAGAGTTGATCCGGTGGTAAATCGACCGACCAAGAACGGACAAGCCACAGAGCGTTGATCCAGTGGTACACCGAAAACCAACAGAACCCCGGAGAGTTGATCCGGTGGTAAACCGACTAACGAAGAACCGACAAGCTATGGAGAGCGAATCCGGTGGTACACCGACAAATATACACAAAGACTACCACTAACCAAAACGGGTTACCACAGGAGAGTTGATCCAGGGGTAACCCGCAAAACCTGATTTTCCCTCCCCTCAATAATTGCACTCGAACGAAATTTGTATAATTTCTTATATTGAACCAATTAAAAACAATAAACGTATATTCGGAAGTTTAGTTAAACCTTGGTATCTCTAAGAACTGATCCGCCACTCCCGATGTTACAACTTTCTTCCTAGATTGACCTTCAGGAAGGACTTCTTCTTCGAAATACCCTCAAGAAGAGACTGGAAAAACGAAGACGTCATGAAGAGATTTGATCTACGGATGTTCATCGAGTGCTCCCAAGCGTCAGAGGAGGTCGGGGCGGGTATCGATCTAGAGACCACTACCAGTTCACTGTCCTGGCAGCTTGCAGTGCAATCTAGTAACTTCCAAGCGGAGGTGCTGGCGATCTTAAAGGCCTGCTAGACAAGGAACCTCGAACTTACACAAGAATGTAGCATTTAATTTTTTATAGATAGTCAAGCCTCTATAAGAGCTCTAGATTCAGTGATGATACGCTCCAATCTCGATAGAAACCGCAACGTGAATCTTGTCTGGGTTCCGGATCTGGGAACATGGATGATAACGAGAAAGCTGCCTACATAGCCAGGGGCTCGGAGATCGATCGATGGTTGGCAGTCCAATAGACGGGGTGAAAAACGCTATTTTTGACTATCACCTGCTGCTAGCCAGACAAAAATGGACAGCACTGGGGATCTGTATTATCTCTTGGCGACTTGGCCCACTTACAATAAAGGAAGTACAATAGACATCCTAACAGACCCCACGAGATATTGCTAGAATTGCGGCAATTATCACGGATCATTGTCCAATAGGGGACCATACTGCCAAGATGGGTGTCTCACACAAAGTTTGGAGTTTATTTAACAGAGCAGGATGCCATACGTTGTCAAAAACCTTGAAGATATCTAAAGCACAGACCAGCAATGGATGCTTTGATTGAGATGCTCGGTTAAATTCACAAGGACGTCGTCAGTAGATATTTTTGGTCTAAAGCTGTACTGCCTGTCGTGTAGAATTTTGCTAGATTACAATATTGAACAGGAGTTGGCTTCCTTCCTTATTATGCTTACTGATGATGGCAGGAGAAAGCGTAGGAAATTTCTGTAAAGATAGAAAGCGTTAAAGAAAAATTCTATCTATGTGGGACAAGTGGGCAAATGAAGGGCTATGCCGCGGAGTGAAATCGACCTACGAACCTCTGGGATGGTGGTGGGTTGCATGGGCGACGCTTTCACAGATGCAAATGGTGCACTAGCACCGGGCGCAATTGGACGTGGGCGCATTGAACTCTGGCTCAATTTCAAAAATTAAGATTTTTAAAAAAAATTTAAATCTTAAAAAAAAGTGTGCGATCACTGCGATCAAAAAATGAACAACTAGGGGCTAACAAGGCGTTATATTTATTTTTGCTTATCTATCTAAGTACCAATCATGTCAGTACTGCTTGACCTAAGTGATTGATTATTATCGATCATCAAGTTTTCCAGCTCGAAAGTTTCAAAACTTAAATGACAACATATTAACAAAAATAAAATTTCCAAACTTTCTTTTTTTAAATTTATCATAACTAATTTTTGTTTTTGCCATTGAAAAAAAAATATCAAAAAATTCATGATATTTTCCAATTAATTTTAAAAATTTTGTTTTTTTTTCATTTATCATTTTTTTTCAAAAAATTTGAACTAATTTTTTCACCCATATTTTTTTTTTACTTCTTCAAATAATATTTTTGTGAATTACTCTAAATTATTTTTTATCATCCTTTGTATTGATTTCTTTATTTTTTTTTGTTAATATCTAAAATAAATCATTCTTTTTGCTTATTTTTTACTTTTTTTTTGCATTACATTCATTTTATTATTTTGTTTTACACTTATTTATTTATAAATATTTTTTCTTGCATTTTATTCTTTTGTTTTTTTTTTAAATAACGTTTTTTTTATAACTCGAATTTATTTATTTTATTTATTTATTTTTAATAATTTACAATAATAATTTTTTTTCTTGAAGGCATTTTTATTCAGACTTCCTAGTATTTTTGAGAGAATTTCTTTTTAATCATTATTTTCTGTGTTTCTTCTTCGTTTTTTTTTTATTTTTTATTTTTTTTTAATTAATATTTTTATCTTTTTTTTATTCATTCATTTACAATTTTCCTTGTTTTTGAATATTTATTTCTTTTTATTAAAAAAAAGTTCTCGGTTCGTGATTACTTTCTTTTTTGCAGGTTTTTTTTTAATAATTCAGTCATTCCTTGTTTTTTATTTATTTGTTTATAATCTTATTGTGTTGTTTTTGATTTTAGTTCATACTTTTTGAAGAAGAATTTTGTTTTAATGGATTTGGTGTATATAAGCTTAATGAAATGTCGACTCCATGCATACCAACGGTAATTTACCAGATGATGGTACGAAAATGGAACCGTTGACTCTCGAAGAGGAAAAAATCTTAAAGAATAATAACCCGCCGAATATCGATGGGAATAGCCACTGAACTTTTTAAAAAGGATACGTGATAGTAGCACAGAAATTGCATGCATTGATCAAAAAAATATTGATGGAAGAATGTCGATCGAGAAACGGGAAGGAAGACATATTATTTGTTCCACTCATAAGAAAGGATGGTGAGACTCTATAACTACTCTCAATAGGATGTAAAATACTCACAACCTTTACATAGAATAGCCTGGAGCATATATCAGAAAGATTACTAGTGGAATACCAAGCTAGATTCTGGAAAGAAAGTCCACCATTGACCAACTTTTCATATTGAAACAAATCTTAGAAAACAGCTGAGGGAAAAATATAAGCATATATCATATCTTTCTAGACTAGAAGCAGGTAACGACTCCATTTAAAGAATAAACCTACTTGAAGTACTAATCAAACTTATAGGTGTGCCACCCAAACTGAACGTCTGATAGAGCTGATCCATCTCGACGCAAAAGCCCAGGAAATGAAGTAGCGCCTTCCGTATTAAACCTAGCATTGGAAGTAGTCATTAGCAACACATCACTTCAACGAAATTGACAAACAAATCCGCTCAGTTTATCGAATATGTCGATGACATTAACATAGTAGTCACAGCGCTTGAAGAATATTACTCTGACTTCAAGGGAACAACTAAAGAAGTAGGTCTGACAATCAACGAAAAGAAAGTAATGGGCAGACACGACTGAATAGACCACGGATAGGAAGAAACCTGACGATAGATGAGCATAAGTTGGAGGTAGCTGAAAATTTTACATACTCAGTTTCGACCGTGACGAACAAAAACGTTTGCGTCGTATGCCAGAAGGAAGGTCGCACCGGAGGCAGCCCTACATCTAACCTAACCTAACCTATACAAGGAGAAAGACTCACAGGCTATAGGCTAGGCAGACTGAAAAAAGGTGGACCGATGCGGTTGTAGCGGACGCGGAGTCACTGCTTCATACATCGAACTGAAGAACCTCACCAAGAGATCGATACGACTGAAGGAGAAAATTAGAGGAGGGCAAAGCTCGGGCTAGGCTGTAGTGCTATTGGAAGGAGAAGTGAAGGTTGGTGTTGTTTTTCAAACGATTGAATTCACTATGGACAAACAAAAGTGAAAAACAAAATGACCCCGGATGAACGCATAAAAAGACCACAAAACCACGAGTTGGAGCAATGATATATTAGTATGAAAGAACCCAGGCAAAAACTTAAGCGTACAAAAACTTCTGTAGTCTAATCTGTTCACCAGATGGACAATACTATCTTTCCTGTACATGGAACAATCGCTATGATAATAGTGGTAAAATTCTAAATCCCTTCGATGGCTCGATTATTTTAAGGAGGCGCAAAAGGTGCCGCAGCGGATGAGCTTAATGGCATATCTTGTTGGTTGAGTAAAGACCGTAAAACCGCGTTATTTAAAGTGCCAGGAGAGATAGACGAGTTGCCGAGCCAGAGCTGAATGTACGATTTGCAATTTATAGCCCGGGCTGCTTGTTGAGGATGAAACTTGCATCTCTTAAGATATTTTACGCACGTTCTTGCCTTGTATTTCGAAAGCGTCAGGGTAACGTAAGGCATGATCAACAGGCAAGCTTTGTAGTGGGTTGAAGGGGATTCAAAGTATTTATAAAGGTCAAAAAGAAAACTCTCAAAACAATTCTTTAGACTGAGCCGATAGTAGTAGCTCGGAGCCTTGGACATATCTATAACAACAACCATACCAGACTCACCTAACCGATGATGGTGAGCTGTTATCGACTGCAATCGACTCGGTTCACTACAATCGATAATGGGACTACCACTTTTTCGATCTAACATTCGTTCGACTGTTTGACGATAGCCGCACTAGGGGCCATGATAACATCTAACAAATAAAAGATCTCATTTTAGATCATTTAAAGAACACCAAATTCCTTGGCAGATGAGCCATCACTATAGCAGACCTTCACCGAGCCGTGGTTAGGGGAAAATTCTAGTCTTTTATCTACTATTACATGATAATACTGTCCAAATGAACTATAACAGCTGAAATCTACTAAAAATCTCTCGAGTTTAATCTGGATTTTAGAGGAAGTAAACTAGTTTCTTTAATCGTATTCCTCTAGGCTAGGTAGCATATTTCTCTCTAAGAATATATTGGATCTTGACTCGAATCTTGTGCCATACTCACCGTATTCACTCGACTCACCTAGTAACTACTGACTACTGTTTTTTCCTTCGAACGTCTATGCTCGAGTATTTGAACCTGTGCGCTTGCTTGTAAACATTGTTCGAATAAGATTATAGAAAATTAACCACATACCTAAAAATAATGTTTAACTAGCAACTTCTAAGACACAAATCCTAGTGGCAGATTCTCATATGTATAGCTTTTAATTGTTTTTTCTTATTTTACATAACTATATCAAGTAATAACTACTTTTTAGGGGATTTTTAAACACGTTTGCATTATTGGTTCTCAATAGCTTCCAAAATGTATATCAAATGCTAAAAGAACGGGGTAAACGAAGTATTATTTCATTTTGTTGCGAGACTCTCGAACGCTTGCCGCTGAGATGGCAATCGGACCCCTTAACTTTAAAACTAATGACGCCGAAACTTTGACACTATTCTATGTATATGCGTGCCCTTTAACTATGAATTTGTTTATCTCTGCAAATATTCTCTCATTGATAAAAAATGCTGGGCTGCAAAAGATGCAAATTTGAAAATATTCCTTTTTTGTTGAATCAAAAAAGGCCCCTGTACTGAAAGTCGAGTCGCTACGACACGACCAGTCGTTTGAGTTGAATAAAGTGACGTTTCAGTCGAATCACGACTTTCAGTACAGAGGCTTAAACTCTTAAACTTAGCATTTCCACTCTAGACCCCTGTGCTGAAAGTCATAATTCGATTGGAACGTCAATTTCTTCAACTCAAACGATTTGTCACAAAACACGACTCGACTTTCAGCACAGGGGCCAAAAACCCCCTTAAACAATATAAGGACAACAATATACAAAAATGGAATTATAGATCCACGCATATTCCGAGGTTATGACTATTGACAACAAGTGAATCATGAGTAGGACCCGTGCCATATATGTTTAGGCGGTAAAGCGTTTTTGAAACCAAATAACCTTCAGCACCTCAAATGCTATCATTAAGCTTTTATGAAATGCGCATGTGTATCTACCTACATAGTGATTATGACATGGCCATATACAGTAATTTTAGTATATCGTTTTAAAAAACGGCAAATTTTAATCATATCAAGGTTAATGTAAAGAAGTTAAAAAGAAATCACAATAAACCATCGATAAGTAGGACCTCTTAAAATAAAAACTAAAGATACAATAGAAGCAGTGTTTCTTCTCAACCTGTGTTTCGCTGCTGCTGCTGTTCTCTAAGCATTGCAAAAGCGTTTCCCGCAATAATAGACTGGATTTAATCGAAATGCGGAAGTTTAGGCCTGTATTCGAACCAAGTATTTACTATGATAACAGGCATAAATCGAAAGAAAGTCGTTTCAAGTCTCTCTAGAATGCCATACGTGTTCGGAAATATTGGCTTTGGAAGAGTTTTGAACTTTGTCCAAGTACACTAACTCAATTTTCAATATGCCAGCCCAAATAAATGAGTTGTATTTAAGGCGGGACCGATAATAGGACACGTACATCGTAGCCCGGGGTTACTTGGCTGGATAAAACTTGCACCTCACAATTAATCCCCTAAGCATTGGGATGTTTATTCGGCGATTTGAAATATATTGTCAGTCCATCGTAAATACTCGATATCTCACATCCTTGGCATAACACTAAGGCCAGGACGTGAAGATATAGGTCATTCGCTAGTTCTTCGCCGTCCAATGCGACAGGTGGAAAATTGGTGCACCCTTCATTAGATATAAGACAGCACTTCGTTCTGGAGCCGTTAAATTCATATAAAAACATGTTTGTTTGGCTTCAGAGTGAGTTCGATCGAGTTGGATATGAGCTTACGCTTGATAGATTTGAACATGGGTTTACGATCAGTCAGTCATTTGTCGAAGCTGTTTAGTGGTTAGTGGGTATTGCGAGCAGGCCATTTAAAAGGACTAGGAAAAGAGTGGGTGATAAAATTTACCTCTAAGGAATGTCGCCATTTATGGTGCATAATTTAATATGACTTGATTGAACGGCCATAAAGAAAACTTTCTAGTCAATTATTTAGAACTGAGTCAATACCCGTTGGAGTTTAGACAACAGAGAAAGTGTGCCGTTCTCGGTTAAAAGCCTTAGAAGTATCTATAGTAATGAGACCTGAATCACCAATACGTTGGTTCAAGTGTTCTGTTCGACTCACAAGAAGGTCGCTAGTAGATTTTTTGGTCTTAAGCCAGATTTCTTGTCGTCTAATATTTGGTTGGGTTCTAGATATTTTAAAAGATTTCTATTAGTTATTGTCTCAATGGTTTTGGAGAGAATCGAAGTATTTGCTATTGGGGAGCAATTAGAGGGGTTGTGGGTTTTACTATTATTCGATATGGGGTACATGAACTAGTTTCCAAGAGTCCAAAATAAAATTTGGAGAATTATGACAGTACAGAGTTTGCCCAAAGCCTTAAATAAATTTGAGACACATTTCTGAAGGACTATATCAGGGGTATATTATCAGCACCAATGGATTTGTTGAATTAAACTCTTTGAGGCACTTACATACCTCGAGAGTCCTGAAGAAAAGCCTGTCCATGTATTTTGGACCCTAACCTATCCATTTGCAAGAAAGATAATCTATTATATGGCTGCATTCTAAAATTTAGCCAGCTGCGCATAATTGGCAGTATCGCAGTATCGACTGCAGGGCATATACGCCCGGCTACAGCAGTTTTGATTTTTTGAATGATGCGCTACCAATTCTGCGCATCTGGCTGAGTTTTCGAATGCAGCCTATTACTGGGAGAAATGAAAAGTCGAAAAAAGATAACCGTAGCGTGAAATCAAACCACGTACCTCTGGAATGGTAGTCGAGCGCGTTAACACTTAGGTCGCATTAACACTACTACAATAGGACCTTTTTAAGTCTAGTAAACATTTTGTTAAAAGGTTTAAGGAAATAAGATAATATATATATTGTGTAGACAGGGTTAAGGTTTAAAATTAATAATGGTACGCGACCATCAATCAAAATTCATAGTAAAAAAAAATACGACCGTTTGCATTATAACAAAATCCCTCAAAAGTCATATTTTTTTACTAAAAATTCTTACGTGTTTTTTATTTTGTTACTTTAAAATTCAAATTCAAATATAAATTCATAATTCATTTTTTTTTGTTAAATTTCAATTAAAGGCCGAGACGCTTTCTTGCTTCTATATAACAACAAAAAAAAACCTGAATATAGTGCAAATAACAGAATGGAAAAAAACAAACAAAGAAAAAAATAATAATAATAGTAAAAATTTATTAGTAAGAAACTACAATCAGTCATTTTATGTGCTCCAGTATTTAAAGGAAAAAAAAATAAAATAAAATAAAATTAAAAAAAAATATAAGAATAATAAAAAAATATTTTTTTTAAAAAAAAATTAAAATAAAAAAATTTTCAATAAGGAAAAAAATGCACAGAAAAGTTATAGTAATAGTAACTTCTACTAAAAAACAAATAAAAAAAAATACTTAATATAAAGTGAAAACAAAAATTTCAGGATAAAAATAAAAATTTACTAAAAATGGGTTTTTTTTTAAATATTTTTTTAAATTGTTTTTAAAAGCCTTGTTTTTTTCTTCTTTTTGTTGATATTATTTACATTTTTATATGTGTGTGTGTGTTTTTTTTTTGAGAAATAAAATTTATTTTATTTTTTTATTTGTTTCTCGATTTTTTTCATATTTTTCTTGCACTGCCTTTAATAGTAGCCTCGGTTTTATTTTATTTCTTTTATTTTTAAAATTAACTTTTTCTTGTTCATTTTTATAAAAAGGCTTTAAAATATTTGTTTTATTTTAATGCGGAAAATAATAAATGAGGATGTATTTCTTTAATTTTTATTTTTTATTTTTGTTTTCAAAAAAAATTAATTGAGAATCAATACTAACAAAACATTTTCTTTTCTTTTGTTTAATTTTTTTTTACAAATTACAAAAAACTTATTACTTTTTTTCCTTTGCAAAACTTCTCTGTTTAAATTCTATAATTTTCTTTCTTTGTTTTTTTTATATTTTTGAATATGTTTTTCTTTTTTCCTTCCTTCTATTGATTATAATAATTACAATAATAATAATAATAGTACACAAAAAAAAACGAAGAAACTCTTAAGAGATACACAATAAAATATTTTCTTTTTTTATTTTTTTTACTATTTGCATTCACTTTATTTATAATTAATATGTAATAATAACAATCTTATAGACTAACAAAAAAAAATATGTATAAATGTAAAATATTTCAATTTTTTGTATTTTTATTTATATTTAAATATGTATAGACAAAAAAAAATAGTAAAATGAGAAGAAAATTGAATATAATTACAATAAAATATTAACAAATAGAAAAAAAATGGTAAAATTGGTGTGTGTGTGTGTGTACAATAATAATAATAATAATAATATTAATGATGATCGTAATAATAATAATAATATATATAAAAAAAATCGCGTAAATTTTTTATCTATTTTTTCTCTTTTCACTTAAAAAAAAATTTATTTATTTTCTCTCATAAACATTTTTTCTTCATACATTTTTTTTTCTTCTTTTTCTTTTCTAATTTTAATTAATTAATTAATAATAATAATAAAAAAAATTAATTCAGTCGTCAGGTAACATTGTTTTAAATACAACAACAGTAACAGCTTCATGATGGCCACGCCTACCAATACCAGCACCGCCAGATGCCCCCGGTGTTGTTCCGCTAGCGCTAGCGCCAACAATAGATGGCACCAGCTGAGTGGATGTCATTTCATCGGTTTGGGTTTGTGTTGTGGCCGTTGCTGTTACTGTTGATTGCGTTGATGATGTGGCAGTGGCAGCTGATGTTGGACTAATATTATTTATATTTCTACAGCAGATGCTGCTCTTAGTGCTACTACTGTTACTACTATTACTACTACTACTAGAACTATTATTAGAATTAATACTACCGCCACTTGTACTTGTTGATATAACAAAATGTGGCAGTAGCTGCGCCTTACGCATTTGTTGTTGTTGTTGTTGTTGTTGTTGCTGCTGCTGATGCTGATGTTGTAGCATACTTTGATGATGCTTCAGCTGATGCAGCTGCTTATGTGGCAGTGAAAATTGCTGGTTATGTTGGCGACTGGCGTTGCCAACTGTACTTAAAATACTTGATGATGATGATGATGTTGCCGCTGATACTGATGATAATGATGATGATGATGATGATGATGGTGACGTTGATGATAGAGACATTCCAGATGACGTTGCAACACCTCCTCCAGACGAATATAGTAAAGACGATGATGATGTCGACGTTGCTGTACTTGTCTGCTTTGATGTTAAATGCGAATGCAAAATTGACTTATAATGTGCTGGCAGTTCTGTTGTTGCTGGTGTTGATATTGTTGATTTTGTTGATGTTGTCGTTGATAACGATGATGATGATGATGACGACGGTGATGAACGTGCTGTTGATAACTTATGTTGCAATTGTTGCTGTATATTATGCGATTTATCTTGTTGTTGTTGGATGGATATTGGCAGAGTTGATGCCATTGGTGGATCCTCGTCTGGTGGTATGAGTCCACGCTCAAGCATTTGCTACCTTATGCTAGCTGAATTTAATACGAATGGTACATAAAACATTTTACTTTCAAGCAATAGACTAGCTGCCGCTTGTATCTGAAAATAAAATTTAGTTTTAGTTGGGAGTGTTAGAAAGAGGAATTTTCAAAAATGGGTTGCCAACTAAACAGGATTTTGGTAGGGATAAGGTACGTAGAAGCAGCAGTCCCATCCAAACCGTGGCTGGGACACAATTGGGGCTAAGTTGCACCGTTTTGTAGCTGTACTTGTGAAAAACTTTGGCCAGAAAGGAGGGAGTAAACTAGGAGAGATTTTAGATCCATTCCGAAGTATTTAGGTACCGGATCAAATCGCCTATCTTAAATTTCGAAACATCTCCTAAATATTTTAAGAAGCGGTTTCCGAATATACGGTGCCTAATATTGGCAGGAGCCGGATATCCGCAGAAAAAGTGTTGGATTGTATCACTGGACTGTTCCTCTTCGCAGCTACGGCACCAAGAGGTTTCGCGATCTCTGGAGCCAGCTACTAAGGGAAAGTACATGGAGTTGTTTCTCTTTAGCACGCACAGAGGATTCTGTACAGTCTACACCGATCCGCCTGGAGGAGAGTTGGCCTAGTCTGGCCAATTAATCTGCCTCATCGATGTTCCTGTGACCCGGTATCCACTGGAGAGTAGTGATGAGCAAGACTGGTCTTGCAGTGGTCTTGCATTCTTATCTGTTTTTGCACATTTAGCAAGACCAAAGCAAAACCAAGACAAGATCAAGATAGAAAGACTTTTTGCAACACTTTTGGCACTTAGTGATGAGCAAAAAGTCTTTCTATCTTGATGTTGCAGTCTTGTCTTGTCCTGTCTTTTCTTGGTTTGCTTTGGTCTTGCTAAATTTGCAAAAACAGACAAGAATGCAAGAACAAAGGCCTGGCAAGCAGGAAATACACTTCAGGTAAGATACAATGCGCCATTGGTATCTCCAAACCCTTCAAGGCTGCTGGGAAAGCTGCTCTCCATATCTGCAACTGTCAAGGCAAGTACATCTCTCCATAACTGGCGTCAGTTTGTATGGAAAACCTGCGGTCTCAGAGCGAGGCTAATGTTTACACGATGGTCATAAGGCCTATGGTTACGTATGCATCTATATTGCATAGTGGGCCAAGACCAAGCAAAAAGGTGCCGTGAATGGTGATCAACATGGTCAAAATTCAAAGGCTGATGGCTTGTGTCGGTATCATGGGAGCTAAAAGTACTCGACTGTGGCTATAGAAGTCCTACTGAACCTCCGCCCACTCCACATAGTAGTGAAGAAAGAGGATTTGGCTAAGTCTATGGGGCTGTACTGATTTTTTAAATGATTTAAATGATGCTGGAATTGGCAACTAAATGATATACTAAAAAATTTCACCAACATATACTCACTTCAGGTATATGCGCTAATAGCTCCCCCAATCTTCCTGGATTATTGGGTGCTGAATGTTGTAGAAAAGTCTTTAAAACCTGCACATATCTTTCCTGTATACTTTCGAGTTCCACCTCTGCAAGAAGACAAACTTTTTTTAAAAAAAAATACTCTTCAAACCAATACAATAAAGCAAACATCAACAAAATTACCTTTATTCAACAGTATATACACCTTCAAGCAAACATATTCCTCCATTTTCAGCTTAATCCGTCGAAACATAATTGTTATCTGTGTCATCTTCTCAATCATATGGCCAACATCCAATTTCAGTTGCTCCATGGCAATTGGCTGACCCATCAACGTTGTCAGGCATGTCTGTAAGGTACTCAAATGGGAATTAACCTCCTGAACAAATTCCGGATCATCCTTATGCAATGGCAAACCAACTGGTGTTATTTGTGTTGGTGTACCGGGCTGACTTGATGGTGTCTTCTTGCCATGCAATGCCTGATATGATGCCGTTGTTAAGATTAATATTTCATGCCATTTATCTGTTAGCAATTTTGTATGTATCTCAACGGGAATCTCTAAGTAAAATGGTAACTTTTTCGTCCACGAGACCAGCTTGTGCACAATTGAATCTCCAATGTTGCATAGTTTCTCACTAATTTCAGACTTATCCTCAAGAAATTCAGAAAAATGTGGCAGCGTTGCAATGTCCTCCATTGCATCGCATTCGATTAATGTTTGTATCATATTTAACGAATGTTCATAGGAGATCTGACGATCCTTTGACGAGCTTACAGCATTATCGAGCCGATGCCGTAAGTGTACTATCTCGCTGGGATTCGTCAATGCAGTCTTAAGGATTGTTCCATTTACCAAATGCGAGGGCAATTGGATACCTTCTTCTTGCTTTAAGGTAATCTGTTGGCTTGGACTTAGGAACATTTGTTTAACGGTATCATTACCATCACTACCAGTTAATTTGGTAGTAAGTGACTGTGACTGACTTTGTTGCTGCTGTTGCTGCTGCTGTGAGGGATGATGGGACTGATGCTGCTGCTGGTGCTGTTGCTGGTGTTGCTGTTGATGTTGTTGCTGCTGTTGAACTTGTTTTTGGGCGGATTTTTTATGCTTTTTATATTTAACTTTGTACAAATTGTAAACGGCACCACTATTACGTCCTCCTGGCATTCGATCTTCTCGAACAGCTAAAATGATGTGTAAGAAAGTGTTTAGATTAGTTTGAAAGGGAGGGATTATAATCATAAAAGGCTTTCTTCAAAAATATTGACTTAAAGTGAAACCTTACCTTGCAGCACCATTCCTTGTTCAATGCATTTCTTAAAACGACAATACTGACATCTATTTCTCTGTGCTTTGGTTATTTCGCAAGTACCATCTGCGACGCATGTATAAACCCTCCGATTCTGGACGGTCCTCTTGAAAAATCCCTTACAGCTGCAAAAAGAAAGGAGAGTACGGGGCAATGACTGAGATTTCTTTCATTTATAGAAAAACTTTTTAGCTTACCCTTCGCATGTAATAATCCCATAATGTAGACCAGTCGCCTTATCCTCGCATATCATACAAACAAGTGGTTGCTCATCATCCTCTCCAGTAGGATCATGCTGGGAATCGAGTGGTCTACTTAAAGCTGCATTAGGACCAGTCCATTGCTGTTGCGAACTTAGATTTAGGGCATGAAGCTGCTGACCAGCCGGAAGTTGGCTATAGTCGCCAGCCCACAGTCTTTCCATATTAAGGGCATGCGGTGGCCGAAACTGTTGCGGTCTCGGTCGGGCATCCTGTATTCTAGTTTGCCCTAAACTTAGTAGCAAATGGGCAGCCTCTTCGTTATTTTGTGACGGCCCCGCAGTTTGTGTTGGGGTCGTTGGTGTCGGAGGTGACTGCACCGATTGCGGCGGCGGATCATAGCTCCATACCATGGTGCGGACGCCGCAGCTTTCACCCATTATCACAGTTGGGGTTCCACGTGGAGGTGTCTGTGATGGCCCTTGTGGAGATAGTTGCGAAGGAGGATGATGTGGCGATGGTGACTGGCCGGGGCCAGAAGGTCGCAGACCACCCATTGGGCCGCTTATTACTTCTGGCTTTACTCCGTTAATCCTTGTGCTTGGCCAGACCATTCGCTGTGATGACTGCATCAGGTTAGGCAGCTGCTGCTGCACTTCGCTCTTAACCCTAAGCAGGATCGCGTCACGATTCGGATGTCGCAGCTGCAGTGTTGGATGCATCAACGACTGCGTTACATTCGCCAAGGATTGTGGCGATAGCGGTGACGGTGGCTGCTTGTGATGCTGCCTGTGGTGTGCTCCAGATAGACCCGGACCAGCACTGCCAGGAGAGTGATTCATCATGGATTGGCTAACCATGCCGCCGCCCTCCTTCTTAATTCGTATCTGCTGCAGCTGCTGCTGTGACGAGTGCACCTGTCCGGGAATATTTAGCCGTGACGTTGGTGACATTGAATTCGGTGACATTTGAGCACGTGACATCATTTGTGATGAGGCTGCATGAAGGATTTGCATTTGCTGCGACTGCATCAGATGCATTGGTGAACTTGATGTGGTTATTGCTAGACTTGTGCCGCTGTCTCCTGAATGCCTGCTAGTGAGAAATGTTGATGGGGGCGAAGGCTTTCGCGACAAATGCTGCGGCTGAGGCTGGCTATATTGATGCTGTGAGTGTGGTTGCTGCGGTTGTTGTTGAAGATGGTGTTGTTGTTGATGTTCAGCCTTAATACGTGACGGGGTTACCAATACAGTTACATGCTGCTGTGATTGTGTTGGAGTTTTCGGTGGTTGTTGCTGCTGATAGCTCAGCAGCTTTGTTGGTGAAGAAGAAGCTCGCTCCTCCTTTACCGAACGTATCACACTTTGAGTTGCAGTACTTGATGTTGCCGCAGTATTGGCAGTGCTGACATGCATACCGTTTGACGGTATGCCCATTGTTGTTGTTGATGGTTTTTCATCAAATGAATCTGGTGATGCCCTACTACTTCCACCACCGTTGCTGGTGCCGCAGCTGCTTGTACCATTACCTTGCGGTGGTGTTGGTGTTGTTGCTATTGGTGGTGTTGGTGTAGCGATCGGTGTTGGCGGTGTAGCTACTGTTGGTGGTGACATTGATGTTGATGCAGCTGCTACAGACATGCTACAACCAGTCACTATACTGCTATGTCCCTGCTGCTGCTGTGACTGTTGCTGCTGCTGCTGCTGTGACAACTGTTGTTGCTGTTGCTGCTGCTGCTGTTGTTGCGGCTGTGTTTGCTGCTGCTGTTGTGTTTGTGTACTTGCTACTGATAATGTTGCGGGATCGCACATTTTTGGTGAGATTGGTGCTAATAAATCTGGTGATGAAGTACATGTATCGGCTACTGATTCACCATCGCTACTGCATCTTGAATCAACTTTTCTTCGTTTCAGTTTTAGATCCTGAAATAGGCTCATTTTATCGAGCTCGCTGTACGGGCCACGGCTCAGTGTCATAATTCCTTTAAGAGAAATGAAGAAAAAATAATGAATATTATTAAATTTTTTTATTTTTTGTTATAATATCATTTATGGGTGTTATTCTAGTTATTAGTTAGATTGGCTTTTATTTAGCGACGATGAGAGTTGAGAGGAGAATGATATTAATGCGAATTTTTGGCATGCTATAAAAAAATAAAAGTTTAAATGAGAGATGCTTCGAAAAAACAAAAGAAATGATTGATTTTCTTTTATAAAAACACAACAAATGCAGACTTTGTTTTTGCGCAAAGCAAAAATTGTTTTCTTTGCGGTTTTATATTCACATCAGCCATGAATTGATTGGTTTTATATAAAAGTTGGCTGAGATAGATAGAATCATTGTCACTTTTAACAATATTATAAAGTCTGCTTGTTTTCTAGCCGAACTATTATCGATAACATTGTCCAAATTACTGGATACGCAACAAGACCCGTTTCCTGAAAATAAAAGTGCCCTTCAATATCAGCTGGATCGACATCCATGACTCTATATTCTCGTTATATGCATACAAAGTGTAGAGATAGCAACCAAAACGTAGTATCAAATATTGCGGATACAAGAAGTACAGAAACATTTTCTTGCTGTATCAATTTTACCAACCAAACAATAAGTTTTGGTAGATCATTGCAGAAGAACCCAAAAATTAATACTAGTTTAAGTTAAGTACACTAAACCAACTCAAAAATTTAAAAATATACTATTATTAAGAATACAAATGGAAAACCGCTATTTTCCAATAGATGGCGCCAGCAATAAAATATTAGGTAAAAATGTCAGATCAGAAACGTCAAATAATAAGCTGGACATCTGTCAATAACTCTTTATCGTTACATTTGTGAATTTTCATCGGCGTCATATACATATATTTGTCGAACTTTGAGATCAATTTGAGCGTCATTTGCAGAAAGTTTTGGTTTTTGCCTTCAATTCAAAAAAAACTGCGGCTGAGGTGCGTCGAATTATTAGAAACTTATGTTGAGGTTTCTATTAGTGAAAGAACGTGTCGCTTATGGTTTCAATGCAACAAAAGTGGTGATTTTGACGTGGAAGTGGTGATTTATAGGACAATTCTTAGTTGTGACGGGTCATAAGTCATAAGGATATATAAAAATATTAATCTTAAGACGAATCTTGTGACAAATCAGCTGTTTCCGATTCTCAGTGAAAAATCACAACATTCATCACTAGAATTCCACCACAATTGTGGTGGAAATTTGATATGTCAAATGTTGTGAAATTCTTATGTGAAATGTCAATCATTAAACGTGCGCCAAAATGGAAACAGGTAAATTTTTCTGTAAATAGTATGAAATTTGACTGTTAATATTATTTAGAGAAGGAAAAAATTCGTACTAGAGACCCCTCTCCAAAGCAGCTTGAGTATTTCCTCGAATTTTGCCGGAATCATCCAGAAATTCGACAAAATAAAAATTACCCCACCAACCGGAAGCGGATACAAAATCTTTGGGCTGATTTGGCTTGAAATTTAAACGCCCTTAAAGGGCCAACCCGGAGGCCGTGTGAAAAAACTATGTTTTGTTAGTTTGCTGTGAAAGTATATTTTATTTTGAATTTAGTACAAATGGACGTGTGCAGTTTAGTACAAATGTACGTGTGCCTTAGTCGTGTGAAAAAATCTTGTTTTGTTAGTTTGCATGTTCTACAAATAAGATATTTCTTCCATTGTTATTATTTTGTCATCCCTGTGACCAGCTCTATATGCCATCACAAGCCTGCGATTGTCATAACTTGAGACTGGCGCACGAGAATACGAAAAAGTCACAACTGCGGCTCACCACGCCTTTATGACTTTGTTGTGATTTGGGATATGTCACTGATGATTTGAGAATTGGACTATTAGACGTTCGAAAGCCTTGGAAATGATCCAAAAACAAGGAAATTGTGTGCTATACGCGTTGATGCCGAGAGACGTCGAACTTGGTTTTTCGCGTGCGAACAGCTCCTCCGATGGTAAAGGAACGTGTTTTTTCTGCATCGCATTGTGACTAGGGTTGAATAGTGGTTCCGTTACGATAATTCAAAGCGAAAAAAATTGTGGGGCCATGCATCAATAACGACGGCCAAGCCAAACATCCATGGCTCAACGCACATGCTGTGTTTTTAGTGGGTATGATAGAGCTGTTTTAGACGGTGCGCTCCAGCGCATGTGCCTCACGAACGTTTGGTGATGAAGGGAGGAGTGCGAATGAAGAGAGGTACCACCCCACTTCTCCCTTTATTCACAAAGTTCGTGAGGCACATGCGCTGGAGCGCACCGTCTAAACCGGCTCATATATTTTGAGCTGCTGCAACCGGATGAAACCTCAGAAGCTCGCTACCGAACACGACAACGGAAACACTGAATTAGGACGTCCTGCATTACATGCGGTATGCCCCAGACATCTCCTCAAAAGAGGAACAATTTTTCGACGCGGAATCCCTAAGTATGCTGCCAGAAAGATGGGAAAAAGTTGTGGCTAGCGCTGGACAAAATAGTGAAAAATAAATATGTATTTTTCCACAATAAGCCCTCAAATTTTGAAAAAAAGAAACGGTTTTTCAATTTGTACTCCTAATACCTATATCAAATCCAGAACTACCTCTAGTTAAGGATATGATTGTTATTTCCAAACTAGAATCCCATCTATAACTAGTTGCATTATTTTTCCATATAAATATCGTCCTTGCCCTTAACATTAACTCTACTATCACCGTTAGTAATTTGTATAAATACTACTGCAAAATTTGTCATATCGATACGCGTGTTTCACATAACATTTTTCAATTTTATTTTTCTTAAAAATTAAACCAGAAATAAATTTCATGGTAAATAAGATTAATTAAGTCTGACGTCACTAACAAAATCAACCAAAGTTGAAATCAACAAGAAATCTTGCAAATAAATTTTTTTTTGTGTAATGACTCAGACGGAATCCACAAGCATCACGTAGTCTGCTTAAAAAATATAACTGGTTTTTCTTAAAGTTAAATCATAAGCCAGTTAATCCAATCCGTCCACCACCCTCCACACTAGCCAACAAAATAAATGTCTACAGTTTTCAAACATTATCATAAAAACTCTAATCCATATACAAAAGTTCATTTTAATTAAATAAAATAAATTCAAAAATCACAAAAAACAATTCATTCATCTAAAATTCTGTTACATTTGTGGATGACAGGGATGTCTACCAAAAAAACAGCTGATGTAGAGACAGACACGTAATAACAAAAAAAAATGTTATGCCCATTCACAAGCCTCGTTAATTAAATAAAAGTGTTGATTTTTTTTATAGATGTAATATTCACGAATTTCATAATGAACTTAACATTGAAAATGAATTTTTTTTTCGTTGTTTTTGTTATCGTGATCATTATTATTATTTTTATTAATAATAAATCGGAAATGTCCTTCTCAGCTGTACAAGGACAAGAATGTGAAATGTGAAATCTTTGGGGAGAGGAAGTTATAAATAAAACTGACCGCGAAATTCAACAAATTTTTCACGCTTTATATTTCTTTTTTTGTTGTTGTTGTAGATAAATAAATTTAGATAACAAAAACAGAAACAAAAAACAAACAACCAGTCTAACAAAATAAAGTCTAACTGACATGTTGAGAAAACTTAAGTCAGAACTTGATTTTGTTTTAAGAGTAGTTAAAAAAAAATAAAATAAAAATATACACAAAAACTTGAAAGAAAATATCAATATAAATGCAACAGAAAAGAAAAAAAAAGAATAAAAGTACGGAATATTGTTGCTGTTCCTCAAGGAAAACCCCAGTCAACCGGAAAAGGCCAAGCAACGAAACTTGGTGCCAAGTTCAATGTTCGACCTACCTTCATACATACATACATACACGAACACACAGTTTTACCTGTGCAACATGCTTCGAGCTATTTTGTTTCAGTTTCTCCCGTTTTTAATAAAAAAAAAACACACGAAAAAAAGAAACTTTCATCTTATACTATAGTGCGGTTGCGCAAGTGACTCAGGAATATACTTTTTAGTATCTTTCATCAGGTAAAAGAGTAATTGGAGAAATATTCATGATTCTTAACTAGCATATAAAAGAAGCTTTTTTAATGTGGGAGATCTAAGCTCAGGAATCATCCTTTGTACTACAAGTCCGTCATGTTGTTGGTCACGTTATGGTGCTATGTCTAGAATAGTAAGCTTAGTATGGGGGATAGGATAGGTTTGATAGGGTTATGAGGAGCAGGGAGGATGTTGAAGGAGTTGGCGATGAATCCTGCGTTTGAACTCGTGGGTGTCGTAGGAGTTCGAAAATACTCCCTGTGACAGATTGTTTCACAGTCGAGTTGTTTTACTTTTGAACGAATTTCTTGTTTGTAAGGGGAACTGTAGGCAGAGGCAATGAGCCGAGTGGGCATTTCCACGATGAATCACCAAACAAAAATCCCTAAACAAATTGTAGAAAGTTTCATTAAAATCGACTCAGCCATTGTTGAGTTTTAAACTCCAGCACAAACCAGCCGCAAAATCAAAGTCGAGAATCGCCTTTCTTTTTTTTCCCAATTCACTTAAAAGTCAATCTCTTTACGCCTGCGCTGACCCTTCCCCCTACTCCCTTGAGCTTTTCTGCATATCATCAACTTCTGGACAATCTTGAGAAGCATCAAAAAACTAATAACAATATCCAACAACAACAAAAAAAACTCACTTTCACTGCCAAATTTTGCTTCCACACCCAATTCCCTTCTGGCCTCTCCCCGAAAAATTCAAAGTGAACCTCGTTATCACTGAACTCGAGCGGCATTCAAGATCGAACAAACCACAGTTCAGCATCCGCTCAGCTGTTTTCCAGTTACTTAAGTAATTTCAGGTTCAATCTTAACAACTCCACGATAAATTACCCGAGATTGGGTAAATTAAATACCACACAAAAAAAACAAAAAAAAAACGCCACCAGGAACCAATCGCAGCACACAATTCGAGGCGAAATGCAGAAATAAATTCACCGAAACGAGAAATGAACACAAGAAATGAACTCTCACTTTCCGTCACTCGCCGTCGTCGTCGTTTTCTTGTGTTCATTTCTTGTTCCTGACTATTGTTGTTGTTGTTGTTTTTGTTGGTGTGGAATCGTTGTTGTATAAAAGTTTATAACTGAAAAAGAAATTATGTAAAGGTGAACGCGGCGGCGCGATGGCTTGTGAGACTCTTGTGGATTGTTATTTTGTTTTTTTGTTCAATGCTTTTTTTTGCTGTTTTGTGTTTGGTTTTAAGCTGCGCGCGTCTCTTTTACCTTGCGTCATGCGTTAAGCAAGGCGGAAAAAAAGAAAGTTGAATGGGGAAAATAAAATGAAGAGAAAGAAGAAGAGAAGTTGTGAAGAACGCTTTCATTTTTTTTCTTGATGCTTGAAATTATTACTTGCTTGGATGGGGAGAATGATAATAATCATTGGAAACGGATTAAATTGTAGCTAATTGCGAAATTTATGTAATTTTTATATGAATGGCAGTTAAGCTGGTTAACAGTTGCCGTAATAGGACACGCACGACAAGCGGAGAGTTTGAGACGAGAAGACAAGAGGGTTGGAAGGAGTTTTTTTTTGTGCATATTCATAGTTTAGTTTTTGCAAAGGTTGTGGGTGGCACACGATCATATCCAAAATTTGTAATTAAAGGAAGATGTACAAGATCATCGATCGAGTTACTTTCACTTTTTATAGATCGTAATAGCAACTTTATTATCCGAATTGAACTAACAATATAAGCTAACATACAGCTTTTATGAGCTTTGAATTGCGATCGAGAGATTTATATAACGATCATTTTGGATAAGATCTCATCTCCTCAGATCTAATTCAAATATCTTGATTTTATGTACAAACGTGAAAGTCTTGAGTATTGACCCCATCAAAAAAGTCTTCTAATGGTAGGTAGGTAGGCACAGCCGATAGTCCCGTCCAAGGTCTGTCGACGGGAGATTATCCTCGCTGAAAGGACACTGTTTTATAATCGTCTTCGTGAAAACCCGCTTACGTAGTAGTAGTTATGCTATAAAGGCACGAGCGCAGTGACTTTAGCAGATGTGGGCTCTGGTGTGAGCTTTATTCGGGACAACAACCTATGTGGTGAGCTTTTTGTGGTGAGCTTTCCATGTGGGCTCCATCTATCTGCATAGTTGTATCAATATGTAATACGAAACTATATAATTTAAATTAAAGCCTTAAAGTGGACAGCTAGACAGTATGGCTGTTTAGGTTTCTATCTGTTAAGCTTTTTGTGTAGATCAGCTGACATTAGATGGAGAATTACGTTCAATGCTCTAGTGAAATTGTAACGAAAGACACCATTACTCCAAAACATGTCATTATTTGGACTTGGCCCAGTCTTAATTTGTTATATTATTTTACCAAACGATCGTGTGTCAGCACTGGTAGGAATGAAGATCACTTTAACTCTTTTCCAGGAGTAAGGTACGTAACTTCATTGTAAATATTTCTTATAGATTAACATTGGCCATGGACCCTGAGGTATTTTAACGAAAATCAATCTTGTATGTTCACGGAATACTTTGAGATCTTCGCGATCTTCTTCACTTCATTGTAGCTTCTGAAATGTTTTCCAAAATTTGAATGTCGATCAACACCACGACTTTGAAAAAAATGGATGCCCTGTATAGCAGGGACAACCTCTTAGTACGAAACAGTTCAAATGAGTAGATCAGTTTAGGGGTCGAATAGGAGGTAGCCAATCCACTACAATGGATAAAGGTCTGTAGGCTAACAAGACACATCACAAAAACAATATGTTATGGGAGCTGAAGAAGAAGAAATCGGTCGGAAAACTCAGAAGCGATCTGGCTAACAATAAACGCAAACGATTTGATATTAGGTACCTGAAATGTAAGATCACTGTATAGGATGGGACACAGAACCGTTTTGTCGGGATTAACACTAAATCCTGGGCTAGCGTACTAGCTGGAGACCTAATCGTGTTGCATGCATTTAAACGGGGTATGCCTCATGAGCATGTGGGCCCCATGTAGAAAATAAGGAACATGCCGCAAGAAGGCTTTACCCTTAGATTTCTCATGAGCACCACACAAAGAAACTCCAATGATACTGGAGTGAGGTATGCCCTATCAGTTTCTCATAAGGCCCCTATGAGGCAAACCTTATTAACAAATGAAATGGAGCAATCCCAACAGCAGCCTTATGTATTCGGAAAGCTTTTTAAAAAGCTTTAAGCTTTAGTTTTACACATACAAAGCTTTACTTCAGGCAATTTTGTTGATGGCCGTGAAGGATATCATTTAGCATACTCAATAGGCCGGTTTTCGTTCAATTGCGGAGGTCAAGCAGCCTTGGACGTGATTGATACTCAGTTGGAGGACCGCTTGGTAAAACGACGCTCGCGTTTAATAAAAATATAAAGCTTTCGACATCGCCGCAGTTATTACTCACATATCACCGCCAAAAATTCTGAAATTGTTCAGCCTTTTTTCCACTCGGGATCGGGTAGCAATCATTTTTCTTCACGGGGCCACATGGGGCATCCTTTATGGGTCAAGGCGGTAGATGGCCCTTTTGAGCTCTATAGGGCACACCACATCCAAATGAGGCAGTGGTGCCAGCCTCATAGAGGCCCCATCTGCACCCCCTCAAAATTCTTATTTGAGTCTTATCGTTCATATCACGGTTCATTTACTAGCAGAGTAGTATTAGTTTGAAGGATAGAAGGAAAGAGGATGTGGTGGTACACTCTGTTTCACGATGTTTGCGTAACCTTGGGCGAACAATTTTTGGACACCGAACAATTCTAGGAGTTCAATCTACAACAAGACACCACAAATATCTTTTTGCTGTAGTGCTTGCTTACTCCCGATTATATCTGTGCTTTGGTAGCATCAAATAAAATACAATAAATCGAAATAAAAAAAACTCAAAATTAACATAAATTTATCTGAAATCACTTAAAAAAGCATAAAATTAAATTTTCTAAAATTAGATTACTCGAAAACTGCGCGTTCATTGCCAAGTTTAATACCAAAAAAATGTTTTGACGTTTATGTTTGTTGTCATTCGAAGCACGATTTTTCAATTTTCCGCTTTATACCACAAAACACTATTTTCTCGCCTTAAATTCTCATTAACATTTTTACATTTACAACAATTCTCTCTAGTCATATGCCGGAAATAATAGTTGAGATGTAAAAATATGAAAATTTGAAAATTGAAATTTCCTTCGCGCAAAATTTTTAGGCTCAACAAATTTTCAAGGTCACACGAAAATTATAAAAAAAAATTAAAAATACAATTCAGCAAATTTACGCTGAATTGTATTTTTAACTGCAAATTTAATATATTTAATTAATGTGTTTTAATTACTTTTCTTGTAATTAATCAAATTTTTGGTGATATTAAAATATGCCCGAAGATACCGCCGCGAGATAAACCCTTAAGACCGCCATTCCGCTGTCGCGGCCGCAGTTGAATGATCTCATTTCGGTGTTGAGCATAAATATTTAAACAATTTTTGGGCGTCTTATCAGAATGTAAAGATATTTTTTTTTATTGTTTGCTTTTTTTGGTATAATTATGTTAAGTTTTTAAACTTAAAGCATAAATGGCGCGGATTGGGGATTAGAAGTAATCGGATTACACGTGGCTGACTACTTTGGAGGGATTTACAGGGATGGAGGGAGGAGTTACAGTACGGTTGGTTAATGTGACCATTTTGGATGTAAATTAATTGATTTAAAGTTGATTTACAAGAGAATGAATCATGATTTTGTTTTTGGGATATTTTGTCATTGTTTTTTGTTTTTTTTCAATTTTTTATGATTGGGGTTTGGTCAAGAATTTATATTATGTCTGGGACAAAGTTCATGATGTTTTCCCAATAGATGGCGTCAACTACTGCAAATAAGTCATGAACCACTGATCACAGCGACACCACCAAACTCTTGTTTGAAAAGTGACAGTTCGAAAAACTCGAAATTGGTGGGTGCAGTGATTTGTGTGATTGCAAGTTGTTTCCGTTTGAAAATAGAGAAAAATAATTAAAAGTTACGTAATATTTTTCAATATTATTACGACAAGGAAAAGAACGCTGCGCAGGGTTGTGGGAAAGTTTTTGCTATGTACGGTGAAGGCACTTTATCAAAATTTTGATGTGAAAGATGACGCTCTGGTCTTCCAATCGCTGAAAAAGTTAATGAAATTCTTGAAAAAGTCAAGCAACATAGATATATCAGTAATGGCGATATAAATATGGAGCTATGACCACAAAATTGTTTTAAACCATTTACACGGAAGCGTCAAAGATCGTGGACAAGCAATTGTGAGCCGTCACAAGCATTCGCAAAGCCAGGATTGATATCGATAAAGGTGATGCTGGGTCTGTGGTGTGATTGGAAGGGAATCGTCCACTATGAGGTACTTGCAGTTGGTCAGACAATTGATTCTGAATTCTACTGTGGACAACTAGAGAGAGTACGCCATGCAATTAAACGAAAACGTCCTGAATTAACACCATTGGCTTACTTCTTTTGTTGTTACGAAAAATGGTCGAAAAAAACGATTTTGATGACTTAAAATACAACATTCTTGAAAAATTTGGTGATCGAAGACGCGAAATGTGCAAAAATTTCAAGGGAAATTTAAAATATAAATACACAACGTAAAACGCTCCCAAAGTTTGTCATTTGGAAGATGAGTGTAAAGAATATAGCTAGAAAAAATCAGTAAGTACATAGCTACCACGAAGAATTTGATCCCCGCCTCAGTGTGTTCTTAGTAGTTGTTTATGTTAATTCCGTGATAGTAGTTATGCTATGAGGGTACCGAGCGAAAGCTTTGCTTTGCGTCTTGGTTGAAGCTTTTTTGCATGTGGTGATGAGCACTAGTGTGAGCTTTATCTAAGACTAGTGTGGTGAGCTTTTTATGGTCAGCTTTTGGCGTGAGCACCACCTGTGCGAAACTAGTTAAACTTTGCTGGGATTGGTTAGTGTTAAGTTACAGGCATGGTCAGGTTGGGATACTCATTTGGAATATTCAGAAATTACGTTTTATTTATGAAATTACTTTTCTTTCATCTGCTGGTAACGTATAGAAGAGGAAAGTAGTAGTAGAACAAATATCTTTACTTTCAGATAATTGTTCCGATTTAATTGATAGCGAATTTAGTTAATATTTTACTTCTTTTACTTTGTTTCCTTTGTCCCCAGTTTCTTCAAGCAATTTGGTCGAATCCTTATAAATGTTCATCGCCGCAGCCTGAAGCAAACTAACCTTACGTTTCACTTTTTCGAGTATTTATATGATTTTTAAGATTAAAAGGGTGAAAATTTCCGTTTAGATCCCACCCAAGACCCCACCGCGAAAATAGATTCACCGCAAGATTCCCAATCCAAGATCCACCACTGCAAAATTGAACTACAGATTGAATCCCAAGGCACATGTAAGAATTGGAACCTGCATCAAATTCCCCCACAAGATCTCACGCAAGACTACCTCAGCATGAAAGCCCACACAAGCTAAACTACAACAAAGTTCAATTAGTTTCACACAGGTGGCGCCAGAACTCAATAAAAAAGCGCATCACACAGGTTCTTGTCCCGAATAAAGCTTACACCCGAGCCCACAGCCGATGACATCACTGCGCTGGTACTCTCGTAGCACTACTGATCGTGATTTTTACAATGAAGCAAAGATATTGCCTTAAATTTTCGGTTTCAAACGATATTAATTTCGTGTGTCGAAACACTGAAAATATTGCTCGAAGCTCGTCTGGGTCTACAGTGTTGACTGAAAAGGTGAACATAATAACATTTGGGCATGAAAAGTGTGCTGGTTCCGAAACGGCTCATTTTTGAAAGAAGGTTGCTGAAGATATGATATTTCGAGCTTTTACAGACGTTCGGGTACGACATGCAAACAACCGAAGTGTTCCGAAATAACGTCTCAAAAACGAGCTAAAACCGAAAAGACCGCTTCAAATCCGAAAATTTCAAGATTTTACACCATGATAATGGATCTTGCACTATGGTATAAAGCTAGTGCAAGTGTTTTTCAACGAATGTATCGACCAAGTACGACTGAAATTTGCCCGTGTGACATTTTCCTCTGCCCGAAACTAAAATTAACACTTAGCGCAGGGCAATAGCAGCTCTTGGGAGCCACACGGATTGTCGGTAATTCCAAAACTCTCCTATCCTGCTTGTGAGTTCAAGCGAGCGTCCATTATTAACACACAAAATATCTTCTATTCAAATAAAATTGTGCAAAAGTTAAGTTTAAAATAAAGAAAAAGGCATCATCTCTGATTACAAGAACAATTTCTTCTTCTTCTTCGATGGCTCTACAGCCCAATTCGAGCCTTGGCCTCCATCAGCTTCTTCCTCCAGACCTCTCTCTGTTGCGCAGCTTGCCTCCAGTTTCTGATGTTTAGGAGTTTTGCTGCATCAGCCTTAACACTGTCTTCCCACCTTGACCGTGGTTTGCCAACTGGTCTTTTGCCATCTGGTAGTAAATATAGGGCTTTCTTTGGTATCCTTGAGTCATCCATTCTTTGGACATGGCCGGCCCAACGTAAGCGCAGTAGCTTGGCATGTGTTGAAAGTTTACACTCTTTGTATAGATCGTACAATTCGTGATTGTAGCGTATTCTCCATGCGTTATCTTCATTGGTTGGGCCGTATATCCTTCGGAGAACCTTCCTCTCAAATATATCCATCTTATCTGCGGACTTTTGGGAGAAACTCCATGCTTCACACCCATACGTAGCTACTGTGCGTATGATCGTTTTATAGATTCTTATTTTCGTTTTTCTGTGGATGTCTCTGGATTTCATTACTGGCAGTAGTGAGAAGTATGTTCTATTTGCGGCGTTTATTCTTCTTTGCACGTCTATCGTCTCATCGTTGTCTTCGCTGACTGTGGACCCCAGGTAGTTAAATTGGTTTACTCGTTCGAAGTTATATTCTCCCCAGGTGGTATTGTGGTTTCTTCTTCTTCTTTCCACCCTCGACTGAATTAGAATCTTGCTCTTGTCTGCATTTATTTGCAGCCCTATATGTTTAGCTTCATCTTCTAATTCTGTGAAGATTTCTCTAAGGTATGACAGTGATCTGGCAAGGCAGTTTATGTCATCGGCATATCCTGCCAGCTGTTTTGATTTGTTAAGCAGGGTTGCGTTCGCATCAATGTGTACTTTGCGAATTACTCCTTCTAGGCAGAGATTAAATAGCATGGGTGCCAGCCCATCGCCCTGCTTTAGGCCTTGCTTGACTGGGAAGGATTCCGTCAATTCTCCTTGTATTCTGACTGCACACCTTGTGTTCTCCATTGTCATTTTTGTTAACTTAACTATTTTGAGGGGGATGTTTAGGTCCAACATCGTCGCATACATTTTTTCCCTGTCGATGCTGTCGTATGCTTGTTTAAAATCGATGAAAAGTTGATACACGTCAATGTTGTATTCCCAGCATTTTCGGAGGACCTGCCTTATTGAAAAGAGTTGATCTATTGTTGACCTATTTCTTCGGAATCCAGCTTGGTACTCACTTATTGCGGCTTCTGCATAAGGTTCCAGTCTGGCTTTGATAATGTTGGTCATTAGTTTGTATACCGTGCTTAGAAGAGATATGCCTCTATAGTTTGCACAGTTGAATTTGTCCCCTTTCTTGTGTATTGGGCAGATAATGCTTTGCTCCCATTCTGCAGGCATTTTTTCATTCCTCCATATGCAGCATAGTAGTTGGTGTATAGCTGCTGCAAGCGGTTCGCCTCCTTGTTTTATCAGCTCTGCTGGGATGTTGTCAATTCCTGGAGATTTGTTGTTTTTTAAGGCTCTTATGGCACTTTGTACTTCTTCCATGGTTGGTACATTTGTTTCTCTGGTGTCATCGTTATGTTGTAGACGGGGTTCTGGTCCACGTATGATGCTTTCATTTCCGTTCAGCAGCTCGCTGAAAAATTCCTTCCACCTTTTCTTTACATCCTCGCTGCCTGTGACTATAGTGCCTTCTTTTGTTCTACACAGTCCGGAGGAACAATTTCACAGCCTTGAAATATCTTTTAAGGAAACGCATAAATTTACATTCCTTCATTTATAATTATCAAAAACTTTTTTTCTAATCTAAATATAATATTACTAACCCAATTTACTAAAGACAAAATCTCTCTTCTTCTACCCCTACCCTCTTCCGCTCTCTACGTTTTATTCCCCCCAAAAATTTCACAGCTGACCTAATTAAAAGCGGTATTGACTTTTTACGTAGCAAAACATTTTCTAATATCATAAATAACAACAAAACCAAAAAAAAAAAATAAAAAAAAAATACTATAATATAATTTTCCCTCCATTATCTCTCCATCTAAGACGCGCGGGCACACGAGTTTTTATCTCTAAGCAATGTTTAAGTAGTCTGACCTTATTTCGAGCCTAATAAAATGCAATATCATGATTTGTTGTTTCACACATAAGAATACCACAAGAAAAATCTACATTCGTTATAAAAATACTAAAAAGTTTTTTTTTTGTGTTAATAATAAGATAAATATTATCAAAAAAAAAAATTTTAAAGAAAAAAGAAATTAAATAAAAAATAAAAGCTTTATCTTTCGTATATTTATTTTTTTTTTATTTTTTCGTATAAACTTGCTCTTGCTCTTGAAACCTACGCCCCTGATTTTTTCTTCGTTTTTATGCTGTTCCAAAAATAACAAAAATTGATGAAAAATTTGTGGTTTTTTTTTTGTTTGAAATTTTTTCCTATAAAATTGTCAGAGATTAAAAACTTCCTTCTTTTTTGATGGCATTATTGCTGGTCGGTATAGAGTTTGCTTAGAAGCGGAGTCAGTCACATCTGCTGAACGTGTACATAACCTAAATTAATTTTTATTGACAGCAATTTGTCATAATCTTTCTCTCTCTCGGCTGTGTGTCTCTATACTCTCTGTGTGTGCCGGCAGCAGCAGCGACTTAATAGCAATTAAAACTAAAGCCCAAAGCCTGACCTAATTTTTTTTTATTTTTTATTCAAAAAAAAAAAAAGAAAACACAAAAGCGAAAGAGTGTCAGAATCGCCGCAGTACAGTGGCCAGCTCCACACTATATGTACTTACAGTATACAACAGTGTCGATCGACTATCATAATGAACTAAAAAAAACAGTGCTTGCAGCTCTATGTAGCGACAAATCTTGCTTTTATCATCGTCAAGCTTTACGCACATTTTGAAAATTAAAGATAACGAAAAAAAGCATGTCCAAAAGAAGTTCTGTGATAAAAGCTCTTTTTTTTTGTACGTTTTCGACCAAATTTGGAATCTAGTCGGACCAGGAAAGAAATAACACTCAGCCAACAAAACAGACAATACTAGTCTGGTCTGACTAGAATATAAAAGAACGAAGCGAGAAAAAAAAGCTTTGAATATAAACAGCTTTAAAAACAACCCCCCACCACCCCCCGCCCATTGCTAGGTGATAGTGTGGAACGTTATGAATAGAATGAAAAGAATTCTATAATAGCCCCCACAGTTGACTCGGCGCACGGCTCGGGACTCCTCTGTATATCCAACACAACACATCAGGAACCGGGGCAGACGACCGCACCAGTGCGAAACTGACCTATTCTAACTTTTAATTTTAACCTATTTTCGTAGTCTCGCACACACTCAAACCTAGGGTGGTTTATCGACTTATCGCCTATTTATAAATATATATATTTTTTGCTTTACAAGCACAACTATATATAAATTTCTTGTGTGAGCTTTCGGTGTGGCTATAAGAAGCGACCAATTAGTACACGATACAAGCGCTGAATATGTTGCTGAATATCATCGTGTGCGAAATTGCAATTTTTCTAGAAGTGTACCAAAACGAACTAAGCCAAAAGCGGTCGTTATACACATGTATACAGCTTATTCTGGCTGGTTTGTAGCTTTATTCTAAAGGAACAGGAGAGAGCGAGATGGAACGAGGAAGAGCCTTGTCGTCACAAACAAGCAAAAAGCCCCGGCTTAGCAATTATTTTCCTGAATAAAAAAAAAATACTGAACATTTTACAGAATATGACGAACAAAATCCCCCTCTGTCTCCACCATATACTGAATCATTTAGTAAAATGAATTATGCAGCGATGTGTTAGATAGTACCTTAACCCCCCGGGGATGGCGCGCACAGTACTAGCTTTTTACCACTTTTGGTAGCACAGCAGCAACATATCCTGAACGTTTGTTGTTTTGATGATACTTCAAAAAGAGCTTTTTTTTTCTTGAAAAAAAATGCAAATTCTTTTCCCGCCAAACTATGTAAGTGCAGCGCAAAAGCTCCCTCTGTGTATTTGCCATACTATTCAATGCGGTGCAATAGTGCAGTGTGGAAGTAGAGTGGTTGCATTCCTGGGAGCATGTTTTAAATGCAAGCCTTGCACAGTTGCACTTCAAATGCTGCGCTGCTCTGGGGTAATGAAGGGTGTATGGAGGGAGATGGGTTGTTGGGGCGAAGTGTGGAGGGGAACGGGGGGTGTGTGATTTGGAGGAATGTGTGGGGTGAGACTGACTACATGACGTAGCCCCACTGTGGTGATGTAGTATAGGGCTACCGGCACAGTTTTTGCATAAAATATGGTATATACAAGAGAGAGACTATCGCGACTATGCCCTGCAAACAATTTCTCGGCTTTTCTCGGAGGCTCGCTTTTCCGAACCATTCTCGATTCGAAAACTGCTTGCGAAAGGTACGAGAAAAGCTTCAAAACCCACCATAAAAGCTTTCCTGGTACATTGGTTTCGATATGTTGCTCCGCTTTTATTGCCTTCGAATTCGTTTACGAGTCGTTTACGAGCCCGAGTTCGAAGCAAGCTTTCGCTTTTGCGTGTCGTTCTCGAATCGTATAATAAATATATATATTTATATGTGTGTATTGAGATTTGTGTATAGACCCTCCAACTTGTGGTGGAGCTACATGTGAATGACACCAGGGGTGATTGACGCTTTGGCACAGATTTTTCTGTCCGATTAATGCCGGTTCTTGGCTCTTTGACTTTTTATCGGCTTCTTTTTATTTTCTATGCAATTTTTCTCTCTCTCTCTCTCTCTCTCTCTCTATCTCTCATTTTTCTTCTGTTTTATATATATTTTTTGTCTTCTAAAAATGGGATTGTTTAGAAGGTTTGGCTGTAAAACAGGTTTATTCCTTTCTCTATGGAATTTATATTTTTTATTATTTTTTTTTGCATTGTTGAAAAAAAATAAGTATTTTTATTATAATTGAAAAAATTGATCCGAAATTCATTATTTTCTTTTTATATAATATTTTACAAATTTTTAACAATAGATGAGAACACACAATTTTTAGACATTTTTTTTTTATGTGGAAGACTAGAGCTCAGGGAAAGCCATGATTAATTAAAAGGAAAAGACATGATTAATTAAAAATTTATTATTTCATTTCGTGGAGGTTAAATCATTGAGAAGTATATAAAAAAAACTAGAAGCATAAAATCTTATGCATTTTCTTTTATTTTTATTAATATGACAAATTGCGTAAGCGGTATGAAGTCATTTTTATTGAAAATGTTTTTAGACTATGTTCTTTTTTTTTCTGTGTACTCTTCTCATATATTGTTGTTTGTCTGACTAAAGTTATTCGACAGATGAATTTTTTGTTTTGCTTTTATGAAGCAAAAATGTAATGTTTCGATATATTTTTGAGCAATTACGAAGCTGTATTATAAACGAGATGATGTCCGAAAGTTTTGTCTACATTTTTGATTAATTGGTAGTATAGTTTTGGGAATTATTCAATTTTATGCTTCATAGAGCAGATTTGCATTCAGGTTCATTTTCGTGTTTTATATTATGATTGTTAGAAGTCACAATTCATAGCCGTTGGAATATGTTTAGAACTATTAAATTTTGTATGTTTAATAATTTCTGTTAAAACGAGCAATATTTTTTTAGCTCTCTTCTGAGTGTTCAAAAGTTTACATTTAGACTGGATAAATTGAGTTTTTATAAGCGTCGAAACACAAGACTATTGGAAGTATTTAACTGGTCTCACTCACTAACAGCATCAGTTGCTCATTTTTAAATTTGTATAAATAATGGCCATTATTAGTTGACATAAGAATTACTTCTTATGTGGGGAATCTGTCATAATATTCGTGTCGAATTTACATAACTAAAATACATTCCACACGATCAACGCCAGACGATCTTGGTGATCAAGTCCCCTCTTGCTTCAAACTAGTTACTTTTAGGAAGAATTGAGCTATCCATTATGAGTTCAACTCTTAAAGCCTTTTAACGGTACGTCCAACACGATCCTTAGCAGTAGATTGCAAGTTTCTGGTATGGTTTCAATACATTATCGACCGTTTGAAACTATGTGTTTGTGTACACCGCCACGCACTCTTATCCTGTAGATGAAATTGTCTTGATAGGGGCAACGATATCCAAGACGACATCGTACCAAATCAGGACGTGAGGACCTGTGTACTTTTGCCAATTGATAGAATTGCCGAACTTATTGGTACGCACTGAATTCGGATGACCGCTTACCAGCCACAGGCAAATGATTGAAGATGATTCAACAATTCTACAGGCAAGATCAAGCTTGGGAAAATACTATTCATGGGACTATAGACTCACTGTTCGGTCTACTAGGGATACATACGGAAATAAAGGCGAATTTGCAATATTCGGTTGCACAACTTCTTTCAAGTCAAAAACTGAGTTGGCCCAATTTTATTTTCATCCCATCGGATAAAAACCCAATGTATCACTGAGAATTTTTTATTAGTTTTCGTTCTAAGGTTACAAAACATGAAGGCAACGCAACCCCAACAACAAGCTCATAGGCTATTCCTCCACGAGGGACCATGGTTCTTGGAGAACGATCTTTTTTGGGCAAAGGAAGTGTGCGGGGACACCATGGTCTATGAATGGCCTATGAGCTTGTTGTTGAGGTTGCGCTGCCTTCATGTTTTGTACCTTAGAACGAATACTAACAAAAGGATATTTACTTGCCTAAAACCCTGGAAGACACCGACTAGGTTTTGGCACAAATTAACCACATATGGAAACTTTTCGGACCCCGTATTTGAGGCCCATACCAACTAATCAAACGATTTCATCAACACTTCGTCGTCAATTATAAGGCCACAAATAAGTCAATACCTGAGGCTTAAATCAACCTTTATTTAGGACTGCAACGACGAAGCTGAGTTTAGACCGATCGGTAACTTTTCAGTGAACGTCACACTGAGTGGGAGAGTGTGTACAGACCGCGCATAACTTAGGGTGTTTTCAATGTTGCACGTTGCGTGCGCAATTGTCTTATTCGGCAACACACTTCCATTGCTGAATAAGTCAATTGCGCACGCAACTTGCATCATTGAAAACACCGTTATAATGTCGAAGTTACGCAACTCATAAATCTTTAACCCAAACGATGTGAAAGCTAAAAAATTCCAAATTTTTCAACTGAAATTTGAAACACAAAACGGACCATTATCGACATTTGTTTATTTTTCATAATTGTAGGTAAATGCATCCAATAGATTCGACAGATTATTCAATGTATAATACCTACAATAGGCAGGGTAAATTGAGGTGCATTTATTAATTACTTCTCATATTTAATAATAGATGTCGTTTATTGAACATACGGAGCTTTTAATTGCTTTTAAGTTCATTTAAGTTCGATAGGTCACCATAATGAACATTTTCTTGATTATTGCTTGTTTTTGGTTTATATTTGTTTGAAATAGATTTTTTTTTTGTTTTGATAAAATGGGTTGTAGAAAGGTTGCAAGTATAGAAATATCAACAAGGTTGCATCAAAAAGTAACCAGGCTCTCTACTAAAACTAAGAATATTGCTATTTATTATACCCTCGACACACGGACGTCGTTACGACGAAAAATTGCCGTTACGACAAATAATCAGCATTGTAAAGACGAAAACCAAGGACGCATATTTTATGTCGTTACGACGAAAACTCAAAAAGAGGGGTCTCTGTCAGCCGATAGATTATCGTACAACGATCGTTTTTAGACGTTTTTTCCAGTTTTATGGAATATTTGTTCATTTTTATTTGAAAATTAATAAAAAATATTAGTTGTTTTCAGATTAACTGATTAAGAATGAACAGAATTAAGGCTGAAGATGACAAGGAAATCAATTTTTTTTGATTTTTGTTCGCCGACATTTTTATACATCCATTTATTTGACCGTCTAACATCCCTAAAAGGGCATTCGTCATAACGACGAATTTTCTTCGTACCGATATTTTCGTATTTGGGGTTTGAGCAACAGCCAAGAACATCGATTTGCCATTGATATCAAGAAATAAACACCAGCAGAAGCAGTATTCAGTGAATTTTTACCAAACATCTGCATCAAAGTGGCAAATCGTTGAAAATGTTGCAAAAGACTTACGATGAATTGTGCATGTCGAAAACATAGCTATGTGACTGCTAAAAAGCATTGAAATATGATACCTGTTTTGCGAATACGAATGAGTCGACAAAATCCACAAGCTGCTGCTGAAAAATTATAGAATTGCTCTTCGAATTTCTTCAAGAAGTGGACATATCTTTTAAGAACCTTTTTAACATGATGATTGGTATTTATGGCATGGAACACGTCGCCACACGAATGATTAGCTAAATTAGAAGATTTCACGATATGCAAACAAGCTAACAGTCTTCGCAATGACGCTTCGAAATTGAGCCGAAACCCAAAAGACTGCTTCAAATTCCCAACAAAATCAAGGTTTCTGCTGATAGTTTTGCTTGATTACCGCGGTGTGGTGCACTTCGATTCGATTTTCCAAAACGGACAAACGATAAGTAACACTATATGATGGGCGTTGCACGAGAATATCCGTCAAGAGGTTAAGTCGTATGACTACCACCCCAGGAGGTCTGTGGTTCGATTTCATACCGTGCTACGGTTGTTAAGCTTTCCATTTCTTCAACCTAGCTAACATTCTTTCTTTCTTGTCGTCCCTTCCCTCTTTACAACAATTCCCTACTTTCTCTCTATCCGGTGATCGCCTGTAAGCATATTAAGCGATGAAGCAGTCTCCTGTTCGATCGCTGAAGTAAGCTTTCTGACGCGGGAATATTATATGGGAGTCGGTTGATTAAACGTACATTTTGGTGCTAATGTTCGTCCTTTGCTCGACTTGAGCTTACTGTACGACATTGTAGTCAATGATAGTGCCTTCGACTGTACAGCAGAATTGTACTTCTGATCTCTAGTCTTTCAGATTAAGAAAAATAAAAACGTTTTGTAGAAGGAACATTCATGGTTTTTGCACCACGATAATGTACCATCGCACAAAGTTATCGCTGCGCAAGAGTTTTTACCTAAAAATTCGATGAGTCATTGGCTAAGCACCAAATTCGCTTATATGACTTCCTCCTTTTTGCAAAGATAAAATTATTACTTCAGGAAAAGCGTTTCGTATCAATTGAGGTAAATAAAAGAAAATACATTAAAGGCCATATGTCAATTAGACTACAAAAATTTATAGAGTATCACACTCAATTGAGCCTACTTTGAAGACCAGAAGAGAAATTTTGACGAATAAATTTGATTATCAATTGCGTGTACTTTTTACCCAATATCCAACTCCGGATAATCATTATCCTCTCAATAATACGCAAAGATCCTCTCAAAAACTCTATATCACATCAATTTAATGATGTTTAAGCAACTATTTCTTAAGTTAATATCCTCATACTTATATCCATATTTCTACGGATAATGAACAAATGTTGTAGAAATGTAAAAATGTTATAAAAAAATATACACGATAATAAATTCGCACAAGAAACAAATGAGTATCAAAAATAAAGCACAAAAAATTAAGATTATTAAAAGAAAAACCCAAATTATAAAAGCCAATTGTTAGAAAAAAAATAAATAAATTAATAAATTAAAAAAAAATTATAAAAAAAGAAAAAATTAATAATTTTGAAATTTTGTTTGTTTTTACCTAGAGATGTCATTTCTTAAGACAGTACGCTTCTTCCCCTAACAATGTCTTCATAAATAATCAAAAATAATAATGATAATAATAGTATCAAAAAAAAACGTGAAGCAATATTTCTTTATGTATATATATATCTATGTGTGTATATAGTATCACCAACGACAAAACATAGGGTTTTATTCTCGAAAAAAAAAAATTGTAGCGTATTATAAAAAAAAATGTATACGGAAATATAGAAACAAGAAATTTTTTTAAACTTATATAACAATTAAAAAAATAATATATTTGTATATTAAAAAAAAATAGTAAACTTGCAGATTATCCATTTGCACTTTTTCGAAAAAAAAAATATATATAATCCTGCGATTTTTTCTTTCTATACAACAATTTCAAAAAAACGTAAACGAAAAAAAATTTTTCTATTAATCACTACTAATATTACGTGGTTTTTTACTGTTGTTGTTGTTGTTGTTTTTGTACAAATTTTGAATGTTTTTTTTATGAAAAAATAAATGTTGCCAATTTTCACTATATTTTTTTTTGTTGTTACGTTTTTAAAACAGCACAATTTTGTTTTATTATTAAAAAAAATCGAATAAAGTTTTTCCTTTTTCAAATTTAAAAGAAAAATTCACACTAATTTTCTTTATTTTTATTTTTTTTTTGTATTATTAATAAATAGTATTAAAAAAAATAAAATTTGATACTAACGGCATGTGGGTATACGCGGTTTTTTAGTTAAATATTTCTTTTCACATTTTTGCAACAGCGTTTTATTTAATGGTGTTGCTATTATTGCTGTTGTTGATCCTTGTTGTGCTGCTGTTGTTGGTGATTTTAATGTTGTTGAAGAAGAGTTTGTTGTTAAATTAATTAAATCATTTATATTCATTTGAAATTCCGTCTGTATTTATTTTTTTTGTTTATATATTTTTATGTATATATAATTATAAAATTCACTATTTTTGTTATTATTTCATTTCAATTTGGATTATTATTCACATTTTTTAAAATTTATAATATTACTAAAAACGATTTTAATTTTACACATTCTGGACGGATTTTTTTTTTAAAATAATTCAATTTCTTTCTTGTTTTAGCACCAATTTTGTTTTTATTTTTTATAAACAATATTTTATTATCGAAATTCTTTATTATTATTATTATTTTTTTTCAAATATATTTTAAAAAGTCCTTGACACTCACAAGCATTTATAATTGATTGAAAATAACAATCAGCAAAGAGATCAGCAATATTTATATTTATTTATCCAAGGCAGAGTTTGAATATAAATAATAATAATAATAATAATGTGTATTCCTTAATATAAAGTACACATTACTACTGTTTTTTTTATACTATATACGAGTATATAAAACACACGCACAACTTTATTATTATTTATTTATTTTTTACTTTTAAACTTTATTTCTTGTTCGCTTTTAATTTTATTCAAAAAACTTTTTTCTTTTCTTTTTCTTATTGTGTTTAAAAGAAACAGCAACAATACAAAAAAAAATTCACGCGGAAATATCCTTGTGTGCAGAGTAGAGTAGAGTAATTATAAATATAACACAAAAACAATAAACAAATTAATTATAAAAACAAAAAAAATGCGTTTTATCTGCGCACTTTGCTTTATTTTTTTTTGCAAAAGTTTATTTCCGCACATTTGATTGATAAAATTAATTTTTAAAACAAAAACATTTTTTTCATATTTTAAATGATGTTTTATGGTACAAAAGCTGCGCGCGCTTTACACTTCCTTGTTAATGCTGTTTTATAAATTTTGAGATGATGTTTGAGGCTTTAACGTGGATCCATTTACACTTTAATGAATTTTAATTGTTTTATATTATTACTTTAATTTCACATTAAGTCTTTAATAACATTACAGAATGTTTATAATCACTAAAATAATTTATAAATGTTATTTTATATATAACGTTAATCATGCTACTTTCCATTTTGTATATAAATATTTTTGATAATTCAAATGCAGTTTATGTGTTTTTTTTATATAGGAAAAAACCTTATAAATGCAATCCTTGTTTCTTTTTCGTTTTAAAAGTAAGGAAAATCACTTGTTTTTTAATCATTTTATATTTTTCACTTCACTTTTTTCATTATATTTTTTGTTTCTTTACAATATTAAAACAATATTTAATTAATATTATTATTAGAAAATTGTGTTTGTAAAAATTTATATTTTTTAAAAAACCTGTGTATTTTTTTCAGTCTTTTCTCTTATATGATTTTTTTCTTTTTAAATCCAAGAACTACACCATCAAAAACTACACTTTATTTTTCGTATCATATATATTATTAAATTTTACATACAAAATCATTATCCAAAAAATTTATTAATAACAATTTCCAAAACCGTTTTTTCTTGTTTCACATTTCTTTTTTCTTTCTCTTTTACTACTTGCACCACTATTATTATTATTATTTTTGTGTCGTATTATAAATCACACTCAAAATTAAACTCACTTTCATTTATACACAAATAACAATACAAAAAAAAAACAAAACAATCCTTTTCTTTTTCTACTTATTAAAAAGTGTCACGTTTAAAAATTGCACTTTCATTTTTATTTTATTTTCATAATGTTTCTTCACCACCGTTGGCTCCTCTCCCGTACATTTTTATTAATATATTTCCATTCAATATAATTCACAAGAAATAATTTTAAATATTTCTCCCAAAGAAAACAAAATTCTTCCGAGGAATCTTTCAATTTAATCGAAACCGTTTTTCTTCGTTTTTGTTTTTTTTAAATGTTGTCCTTTTCTTCAGTTAAAATTAATTAATTAATAATAATTATTGGAAAAAGTAAAAACCAGAAGAAAAATTATACTACCGGAGAGAAAGAGACTTTTTTTTTATTATTATTGTATATATTTATATTTTATTCAAAAAACCGCACACCGCTTGCCGTACGTGCGAACGTTCGAACGGAACAAAGTGAAATGAAAGGAGTACGCTAGAGAGAAGAAAGCACAAGCAGCCAGCGTCAAGCCAGCCCAAAAATTGAATCGCTTTTTTGCAAATGAAAAGTATCAGCAGCACAGGCAGCAGAGCAACAGCAGCGACACTAGCGGCAGCCAGCAGCAACAACAACAACAGCAGCAGCAACAACAACAAAAAAAATATACAAAATTTTGTATATATACCTACATACAAAAACCACACTACATCATAGTAGAGATATTATTTTTTTATTATTATTTTGAATCAGAGTATATCGTGTCAGACATCCAGACACGAAAGCTATACTATATATTTTTTTTAAACAAAAGTATAAGTAAGAAAGACGTTGATAAAGAAAAGACGAAGGCGAAGAAACAAGAAAAAATATTGTTGATAGTGATGAATTAAAAAAAAATATATAAACTTTTTCCTGGTTTTGTGCACAGTTCATATTTTGTTGCTTGTTTCTGTAGAATATACATACAATATACGAAAAACCCCATTTATTTAGTGTAAAAGTTCAGTCACTCTTCATAAAACTGCCACATTTACTTATACACATCCAAAACAAAAAAAAATTTATAGAGGCAAAAATTATATTTATATAAAAGTTATACGCGCGGCGAAAAGGTGTGTGATAAAAAAAAAGCTTGTGAAAAGCTTTTATTTCGCTTCCTCTTTCTTTCATAAAAAAAAAATGAGCTTAAAATGCGCCTACATAAAAAATAAAAATTATTAAGATGTGTAGAAGACGACAGCGAAGGAAGTCGTCATAAAGAAGAGCGCAAAGAAAAAGAGAGACACGGAAACACGCACTTTCTGTGCAATATATAAAATAACAACAAAATCGAGCTTTTTTTTTTACCAAAAATACCAAAATCGAAAGCTTTCTCCATATTGTACGCACAATTTCTGGGAAACTTTCACGCACATTTTTTATACATACAAAGGAGCTTTTTTAACTGAATTTTTATAAAAATAAAAATAACGAAATTTTTTTTCCGTTTTAAAGAAAAAATTTTTAAATTCTTCTTAATATAAAAATATGCATTTATTTTCATGGTAAATAAATTTTTATAAACCTTAAATTATATTTTATACAAAAAAAAAATATTAATAATAAAAATTCACTTCATACTTCGCCAAACCAATCCTAAAAAAAAAAAATTCTTCGCGAAAAATTTCACTTTTACTTCGACTCTTTTCATACACGACGACAACGCCACACACGAAATCACAAACCAAAAATGTGCGCGATTATCACCGTTTCTTGCCTTACTTCCTCCTTTTTACGCTACTTACAGGTAACAACAATAAACATACGGTATTTTTCTCTTCGGCTTTTTTATTCCTCTTTTTTTTTTTAAAACAAAAAAATAAAACTCCAAAAAAACCTGTTATATGTTGAAGGTGTTTTGAGTAGTACTTGAGAAGAAGGTAATAAAAAAAGCTTTCACCAGTCATGAACATCATCCATGAAAAAGCTTTTTTTTTATTGTAAAAAGGGGAAATAAATTTTCAAAAATGAAGTGGGGAATTTCTTGTTATATATGTAACAAAAAAAAGCTCAAAATTAAAATTAAGAAGGGGTGGAAGATTTTAATTAAACAATTTTTTTTATTATTACAATTTTTTTTGTTTTCTTTATGTTTTATTTTTTTTTGTGTGTGTGAAAATGTTATCACATTTTTTTTTCTATTGTTCATCATATTTTTTTCCCCTGCTTCTTCTTGTTCGTTTTCGTTTCTTCAGAGTGTTATACGCCTGTGCAAAGAACTTTCACTCATGCTTATGCATTTTTTTTGTGTTGTTTTTAGTATGTTAACTTAAAAAAAGTAAGTTTGAATTGATTTTTTTAATTTTTGGCGGGTGGGTGTGCAGTTTTTTTTGTTGTTAATTTGATTTGAATTTTTGGGAGAAGATGTTAACGAAAAGATTGCATGTATTAAAAAGAAGATATATTGTTTTATTTGATTTGCGAATTTTATGTTTTATAAAAATAACTTGTAATCTTGACCTTATGTCTTTGAAGACTCGCTTGGAGAGATCTGGATTGATACAAGCGATTTCGCGTTGGATATTTTCCTGTGGGGTCCTTATTGTTGATGACGAATTGCTGTATACAGGGGATTTGAGTTATCCCTGCAGGAAAAATCGCAAGGGGTTAGGTCAGGTGATAAAGGGACCAGTCAATGTCACCAAAGCGACTTATTAATTTTCTCGGATAAGTTTCCCTGTTGAAAACTCCAGTGGTATGGGCCGCGGCATCCATGTTGCTGGAAACGGGTTCTTTTATTGTAGCCAACCTAAATAGACCCTGTGTATAAAATCTGTCGCTGTCAAACCTGGTCCCATCCCCAGGCATTTTTCGTAGGCTGAATGTGGTATGGCCTTCAGCTCCCTCAGTGAATTTTTTTAATGACCTCTATTGATTCAAACGCCTTCCCGAAGTGGTAATTTTAGCTTTGCGATCAAGAACAATTCACATGGAACTATATTAAGCCAGTATTGTTCTTGGTCGATGACATACGATTGGTACATTATCGTTGGTGCAAAACCTATGAATTACTAGCTGGGACCCGGTGCGCCTATGCTGCACCCATAAACCAATAGTAGTAATCAGGTGATATGAATTTTAAATTTGGAATGACTCAACACAGAGCTAATAATATTCTACTTGTCATACCCTTTCATTTAATACCCATACCGAATGGCTTGCAAAGAAAAAGGTAATCCACCATTTTGCGTTGGCCGCCATTTTGAATTTGGAATGACACCACAGAGCTAATAATATTGTATTGTCATACTCTTTCATTTGATACCCATACCGAATGGCTTGCAAAGAAAAAGGTAATCCGCCATTTTGTGTTGGCCGCCATTTTAAATTTGGACCGATCGATCTGAAACTTTGGGAATCGTATTTTTTTCGGAAAAAACCAAAATAATATAGATCTGAGCCCCTCTGAGTACCTCCCATACAAAAGTTCGAATTTTACGGATATCGGTACACTACAGCCACCCGAAGTGTCGAGATAGAGCAAAATAGACCGCGTAGGAACACCCGCCGTACCCGAAAACCCCAATTCAAACCCCCATTCAGGCCAATCGGATGAGCGGTTTCGGAGTCTATTGAACATTTACAGACATACTTTCACTTTTATATATATAGATAGATCATCCTTTCTCAAGGCAAATGAGGATCCCCGCCCTTCCTATCCTCAGTAAGTGGTAATTCAGGGCGCAGTGTAGGGTAATCCTGACATCCTTCCTACTGCGCCCCGAAAATGATTTGGGCACGCTAAGACACGACACAGAAAGGAACCGCTTAGAATTAGCCAATTCAGACGAGGACTTCCAGTGTTCGATATGTTTCATCAAAGTTCGTTCACCAAGCTAGTAGGCGCCTCATTAGCTGGCTCTGGACTGATGTATACAATATCAGAGCGAAATCCAGGCTCTTAGATTTTCCGAGCCTCCCTAAGCTGAAAATCTTGCTTATTTACGTAGTCATAGAGATGAAAATACGCTCGATCAAAACAAATCTGAGAACATAGAGGTAAGGAAATACTGTAGAGAGAGAGGGAAGACAGAAAGAAGAAAGGTCATTAGGTGGAACAAGTGAAAGGACAAAAACCATGGGGTTTGGATGGAATCGAACCACGAACCTCCGGAATGGTAGTCGGGCGTCTAGACCCCTATACTATCGAATCAATTAAACTCCATGTGCATGAAAATGCACACTTTGCCCAATTTCGTTGTATACTGCTTCTGTTGAGATCGATGGCGAATCATAGTTTTTTGCTGTTGTTCAACTTATTTTCTAACTGCGAAAATATTCTCAAGAAAGACTTGTAGGCGACCGTCCAAATATTTTTCGATCACAAACTGCACCAATCTCAGCAAATATTATTATGTTGTAACTTTTAGCCAAATTTCCACGTAATTTTCAACGTAGATATTTGCACACACATTTCTATGCGGTTTTTTACTGTGAAACACTCCATGATTAATGCTACAATGTTACGTGACCAGATGACATATGTCAAACTTCAGCCGGCCATTTTGAATATGTCATAAAAGGCGCGAAATTCAAATCCTACACATACTTTTGGGATACGTGCTAAAAGCTTAATTTATTTTTGTACTGTATATCAATTTCATTAATTATTAATAGGAAAGTAAAAGTTTAAATAGTACAAGAAATAATTAATTTTTGTTTGGAATATATTGATATTTTGTTTCTAATTTGTAAATATTTTTAGTTAGTCACGGAAGGTTGACAAGAAATAGTTGCTACAACTTTTCTTGATCGCAGTCATAAACCTAAAAAAAGATGATCAAGAAAATAAAAAGAAGATATTTTGATAATAATAAAGAGGTGTGGAAATACTAATGGGGTTAACACCTAATTCAAATATTTTTCTCTTCTTCAAATTTCAACTGAAAATGGCAAAGCGAAATTGACTCTTTGTAAGTAGATAAAAGGTTGGAGGTGTTCAAGTCACTCACCAGGTGGCTTCGAACCAACAAAACAACGAGATTTGATTGAACATGTTTTGTGTTTAGAAGATGTTACGATAATATTACATTTTTTCTTCACCTGTAAACCTATATTATTAGTAGGGGAGCTGGCACTTGAAAAAATCGTGTCGTCCCAACCTTCTGCCGTTTGGTATATAAGCTTTTGAAGTAATTTTAAGCATTTTTTATAATATGACATTTTTGCGGGAAGTGGACCCATTTCGAGTTAGGGGTTTTGGGGGGTAAAAAGGGGGTTAAAATTGAAAAAATTTCTGCCGCTGCGTATGTAGGTTCTACTAGAGCTAAATAACCGTTAAATACTAGTGGCAGAAATTTTTGACTATTTGCTAGGGTGTGGGGAGAAAAATGGCAACTTCAGCTAGGGGTGGCTTGGGGAGGGTCCAAATGGTCAAAAATGTGTGCCACTAGTATTTAACGGTTATTTAGCCCTAAAAGAACCTACATACGAAGCGGCAGAAATTTTTTCAATTTTAACCCCCTTTTTACCCCCCAAAACCCCTAACTCGAAATGGGTCCACTTCCCGCAAAAATGTCATATTATAAAAAATGCTTAAAATTACTTCAAAAGCTTATATACCAAACGGCAGAAGGTTGGGACGACACGATTTTTTCAAGTGCCAGCTCCCCTACTATATATTTATAATAGATTTGTTATAATCGACTTTTTGTGGCCTCTGAAATGTGGACAAAAATGTCGATTAATGAGAAACGTGTGCATTTTGTACTTTAAAATTTGTGTAAGTTGCAACATTTTATATTTTTTGAGAGTTGTGATTCAGCAGGAGCATTGTTTTGGTTATTGTTATGTTTAGAAAGTTTGCAGATATAAGTTGTCAAAATGATAGGGAAAAACTGGCAGAAAATGTGAAATGTAATGTTGTTTAAATAGAAAGACACAATATCTAAATTAAGATGTGTTAGTTGTTTTGCAGTAAAGTAGGACTATCTTTTTATTAGATAAGTCAAATGAAATAACGTATAACAAGCGGAAGGTAGTATATCAAAAACACAAGGTCTCGTAAATATTTATTTCTTCTTCGACAAGAAGTTTTATGCCTTTAAATTGTTCCTTTAGATTTCTTCGCTTTTTTTTCAACTAAAGGTGTTTGGTGTGCGTAGTTTTACTTCCTTAAATTTATATGGTAATGTTTTGTCTATGGTTAAATATGCTACCTATCAAAAGCAGTTTAAGCTCGTCACATAGATAATGCTAGTATTTTTTTAAAGCTTAATTCAGCTGTAGATTCATATCGCAGCATATTTTCGTTATATTCATGTCAAGAGTTTTTAGTAGCATCTTTCTCTAGTGAGAGAGTAAACTTCAGAAGAGAGAGTTTTTTGCTTATTTTATACATATACCCCTTTCCTTCATTTTTAACATCAGAAGTGCCAATGGTACATGTTTTTTCTAAACGGTCCCCATCTAAGTACTAGCCATGTCCAAAGCTGCTTGACTTTAATGATCGAACGAAAACCGAGTCTATTTAGTATCCTAAATGGCATCCGGCAGAAAATGGATGTGTTATCAAGGAACATCTAGTGTTTGGAATTATTTTTATCAACATGACAGGCTTCACCAATTAGTACCTACACTTTTAAAATAATAGATTCGTGATTTTAGACCAATGTTCAAAATGTCCATTGTAAATGTCAATTTAGGGTAGAATTTATTTGTAAAAATTCCTTTTAGGGTGCTTTATTATTGTTTTTATCTCTAAAATTCTCTTTTTTGAGAGTACAGAGCTTACGATGGCAGTAAAAAATTGATCCTCGTAAAATAGTGGACTGGTTGGAGAAATAAATATCTTAAATTCACTTATTCAGGGCGACATAGTTTTTTAAATATAAAAACTTGTAAAAAATAGTAACTTCTCGTTAAAAGATTAAATAATCACAGAGGGTTCCCTTGTTGGTATTAATTATGAGCTAAAAGACACGAGGACGCATGCAGGCAATGAAAAAAGCTTTTTCCGGAAAAGGATTTCATTTGAAGCATATTTTCCGCCCTTCGCATGCCTCAAACTAACTGTTTTGCGACTGCTTTATGCATCCTTGTGTATTTTGCGGAGACATTAAATTTGGAAGCTATCAGAAGCTCATAGCCACGGTAGTGGGGGTTATATGGAAATCTTAAGTGATGATCGACACGATTTTGGTATCACCAGGAGGACGCGTAATATCTGCTTAGTATAGTCAGACCAAATTTAACTAGTTTTGGCGCACGATATTAAACGTCCCCATCTCGAGCTTGAAATTGAAACGAAGTGCATCTTCCTCTTCGTCAAACATCGATTTCTGTGCATTTTCTATTGGTGTGTCTATAACATTTGTTCCTAGTCTGGGCCAATCCCATCTTCCTTTCAGTTTCTCTCGATGTTACCGTGATCTTTACGTCACTGAGCAGTACTTCCGTAGTTCTAATCCAATGTTTTGACAAATTTCGGCGAGTTTGGACGTTATATAGACCCTGGATCTTGACCTTGTGTTTGTCTGTATTGATAGGCTTTGAAAATCCCAATCGGTTCAATTGTAGAATTAGACAAGCGGTAGAGTTTTTGAAGGTATAGTGACGGGCAGAAAACTTCAGCACCAAGACCAGACTCTAGTTTGGAACCATCTGTGTATAGAACTAACTCATAGTTCTTGTCAGACTGGAATTTTTTTTCCTCTCTAGTGCGTATCTGGATACTCAAACCTGGGCTAAAGACGAGTTTCGGACCATATACCATGTTATGAACAGCGCTTAGGAGGCAGATTAGAATCGATGCTCTTTTTTAATGTCAAGGTTATTCAAATCTAACCTTTCCTATCTTTACTTCGATGATCGAACAGGAGATAGCTTCGTCACCAGGCGGTGGTAGGAGAAAGGGCAGGGAGTTTTTATGTTGTTACGTTTGTATGTTTGCCCTACCAGTCCGTCATGTCGTTTGTACCGTCATTGTGCAATGTGTTGTAGTAGTTCTTGCTTAGTTCGAGGAATAGAATCGGTTTCAGATTACGAGGAGCTTGGAGGATGTTGAAGGAGATGTCGATGAACCTTGCGTTTGAGCTTTTGGATGTTGAAGGAATTCGGAAATACAGACTGTGCAAGATTGTTCCACAGTTGGGTAGTTCTATTCATGAACGATTTCCTTGTCTGTAGTCTACTTGCATAAAAAGGGGGGCTGTAATAAAAGGCAATAAGACGAGCGTGTTAATCTGCAAAATAGAAAAAAAGAGTGGTTTTTTAGCTGGGACAAGTGAAAAAACGAAGAACCATGATATGGAGTGGAATCGAATCACACACCTCTGAAATGGTAGTTGGACGTCTTTACCACTACTTTACCAAGGTCGACCAAGATTTGGGTATCAGTTTAAACTTTTAACTTTTTGTACATCCCTTTTGCCTTTTTTTTGTGGATTGATGATGTCAACGATTGTTTTTTTGTCTTAGCATTTAATATGTTTCGGCGAAATACTTTATGAAGTTTAATTTTTATTAAATGTTTTTTATTTGATTTTTTTTTTGTTGGGGAGTTCCACACTTATCTTTTAAGTACAAAACTAGAGATTGTTTAATTTCTCCTGACAATACTTTTTAAGACCGGTGCGTAGACTACAAAACTTTGTTCACTTTATAGAAATATTTATGCTGAAATGCCATACGAAAATGAATGTCACATACATATACAATAAAAAATCCGATAACAGTGATAAAAAGGGTACGTAAAATGATCACTAAAAATTATCACCAGTGTTTTTCAATGAAAATCTATAAATATTATTATTATTATTTTTTTGCATAATGATATGAAAATACAACATCCAATCACAATTATTATTTATGTTTTTTGAAAAGAGAAATGATTTGAAATTGATGAAAAAATTAAATAATCACTTTTAATTATGATTCAAAATGTGACATGAAATGGCAATGAATATGGAAATGAATTTTATGAAAAATTTTGAAAATTTTTGTTTGGAATTTGAAATTTTTAATATTTTTAATAATATTTTACGTACCCGACCACATCGGAGGGCCAGGCATATTTGTATTTGATGCCACTTTTGACGAAATCTTGTTGAATTTTCTAATATTCCCAGATGGTGATAATAATATTGTTGAACAAGAAGATATATTATTATTATTATTATAATTATTTTGATTTGTTGTTGTTGTTGTTATAGTATTATTATTATTTATTATATTAGAAGAAGTAGAAGAAGAATAACTAGTAGAAGAATTTGACGACGATGAAGTCGACGATAGCGGTGGTGTCGGCGGCAATGGCGATAATATTGATGACGTTGATGATGTTGTTGTACACAATGTAGAAATTGGTGCTGATGTCGTTGAAATAGTTGTAGTAGTAGTTAGAATAGTTCTTGCTGTTGTTGTTGTAAATTTTTTTGTTGTTGTTATTATTGGTGGTGTTGTTGATAAAAAAAATTTCCCCTCAGATGCTGTAGTTGGCGTTGTAATATTTGAAGGTGTTTGAGTTGAAGTTGATGAACTTTTTCAAGGTGAAAATATATTTAAAAAAAAAAAATTTTTTTTAAATTTTTAAGTTTTAAAACTTTTAATTTAAATTTTTTTTTTGTTTTAAATTGACATTAAAAAACAAGAAAGTAAAACAGTTATTTTAAAGAGTAAGTAGAGAGAGTGGATATTAAAATAAAAATTGCATTTTTTTTATATATAAAAGAATTTGAATTTAAAAAAAATTATAATTTATTGAATAAATTTTTTTTTTAAAAAAAAAAGTATGTTTTTTAATAAATATTTATATAAACACAAACACTCAGCAAATATACCTTAAAAATACGACCGTATAACCTTTGTTTTTTCTGATCATTGGAATATATTATTGAATATATTTTTAATAATTTTTAAATTAAAATCGCACTTTTCGTATTTAATTTTTGAAACTAAAAAAAAAAATTTTTTTTCATATCTATGAAGAATTTTCCTTTTTTATTTTAGAAAAAAACCATATTTTTTTCTTAGAACATTCATATAAACATCCGCTTAAGCATTTTTTTAATTTTAAACTTCATTATTTATTTATTTTTTTTTGGTATTTTATTTAATATATTATTTTTTTTTTGAAAAAAAAAATATTTTTTTTATTTTGTTCACACCTTTATATTTCTTTTTATGGAAAGCATCGTAGACACTTATATTTAATTTTTTTTTAAGAAAAATAACAAATAGAATTGATATATTTATTTATTTATTTTTTATTCTATCTAAGCAATAACCACACAAAATGCAACACAACACATTTTTTTTAACGGATAAAATATGGATACTGGTGTATTTTTTTTGTTGTTTTTTTTTTCAAATTGCAAGGATCGCGTGAAGAAATAGTCTATAGAAAATAGATCTCCCCCACTTTTTTCTATTCATTTATAAAGTTTATTATTTTATTTATATTTTTTTGTATGAAAATAATTTTCATTTAACAATCACACATTTTTTTTTTGGGGGGATTTTTTTTCAAAAATTATACTCCCTCCGTTTTTTTTGTCATAAAACTATAATTCTTTATTCTTTCGCGCCCTACTTATTTTTTGAATTTTTTTAAAAATAATATAACAATAAATATATATATAGGTATACATATATATAATAATGTGTGACAACGGTCCGTTTTCCCGAAGCAAAATTAACGGACGGTTGATGTAAACTGTAAACTGTACGAAGGGACCCAAGGAGAGTCTGTGTCATGCCACATAATCTTGCAATTTTCGGTTTCGTTTCGGTAGTATTTTTCGAATATATATATACATATATTGTTTGTAGAATGAAAAGTGGAGACGACAAAGCTTTTTGTCCCCCACCTCCACCTTTCCTTACACCAAAATAAAAAAGCTACATACAGTCATATCACAGCTAAGTACGTATACCAAAATAATCCGAAAGCTTTCATTTTCATATGAAGAAAAACGCACTAAAAACACTATTCGCAGCCGAAACAACATCCATGATATAATAATATAAGAATAATGAAAAAAAAAACAATCAGGAATTGAATACACAGAAAAGCATGCACAAAACACCTACAGATGCAGTTTTACACGGGAAAAAAGCTTTTATTCCACCGAACACTCGGTAAAATATAACGTCAAATAAACAAACTATACAAAAGCGACTCTACACCGAATGCGCGCTTTCAGTGTTTCAATGTGTATCCATATATGCAGTGGTGTAGATCCTATCAATTCACTTTACTTCACCTATATATACATATACATTGCTCAAGTGCTCACGTCATGATTTTATGCATTTTTATATATAAAAACAAAAAAAAAGCTTTCCACGATAAATTCGTGTTTCCCCCCAACTATCGATGTATTGGTTTGACCCAGAAACGGCTGCCCATATAATCTATTAAAATGCACAAACACTTGCACACATACATACGCATAGCTCCAACAATTTACTTCGATACAACTTTTTTTTCTTAACTCCTCGATTAACAAAACAAAAACGATGCATTTTTTTTACTTAAACTTAAACTTTATAGAAAAATTGTTTATAATTTTTTTTAATATCACCCAATATTGAATATTATTATTTGATCTCTTATCAATGTGTGTGCGTGCATTTTCTGTTACAAATAAATGCGTGGCCCCATCCAATGGTATCCCCCAAAAAAAATAAGCTTTCACACACTGCAAATCTCGCATGAATGGAGCTTTTTTTTCTTGATTCTTTCTTATCGCTCCTAAGTGAATTCGGCTTGAATTTTAAAAAACTTTTTTGGGTTTATTTTTTTTTATGGTTGGTTTCCGTTTGGGTTCTTCTTCTTTTATTTTGTGCGGGAGTGGGGAGGTGGGCCTTATGCTTTGACCCACTGAACTTTAAAAGGTGAAGCTTGTATTTATTTATTTAGTTTTGTTTTTTTATTTCATTTTGGTTTGAATGAAATTATGTTGAAGATGAATTTTTGCCATGAACGTGATATTTGTATGCTGCGATAGGCACAGACAGAGGCGGGATTACTATTTGACGTTTTGATAAGTTTTTAGGTACAATATGGGTTTATATATTTATATATTCTTTTATTTGAGAAGTATAAGTCATCAGTGGGATAGGGAGATTATGAAAGTAGTATATCAGCTTCCTGTGTCTTTCAATCCGAATTAAGAACCGGACCACTTCCTAGGAAAAGACTGAATTCAGTTGTTGGCTGTGCAATCAGGTGAAAATAAGCAACAAACAAAAAAAGCGGGTGTATCGCGGATACGGACAAATGACGTGAATACGTCTACAATGTTCTGAAAGAAATCGTTTTATTTTGTTATTGGTATCAAAAAGGTAGGAAATAAACAATAAAAAAAAAAATTGAAAAAACCTTGGCCGCGTTTATGTGTAGGGACCGAACCGGTCAAAAGTACCAAAAACGGTCCAAAAAAACCCCACATAAATGAGTACGGGACCGAAAATGCAGGCTATTTATGGACCATTTTTGGTACTTTGGGCCGGTTCGGTACCGATTGGGTCCCTGCACATAAATGCGGTCCTTGTTGATCAATTCTGAGCAAAATTCGTCCGCTATATTGGCCCCGCAATTTTGAACTTATAAGTTGTGATCATAGATTCGTTATTTGCTACCCTAAAAACCACCATATACCGGTTTTCATTGGAATCGGAATATAATAGGCAAAATTGTCAGCCATATTGATGCGGCCATTTTGAATTTATAAATTTTGATCTTAAATACGTTATTTGCGACCTTAAAAACCCCTAGATAGCCACTTTCATTGGAATCGGAACACAATTAGCAAAATTCGTCCGCCTTATTGGCCCCGCATACAATTGACAAATTTGTGGGCCACATTGGCGCCGCCAATTTGAACTTATAAGTTTCCACAACAAATTCATTATTTACGACCTTAAAAACCCCTAGATACCCCACTTTCATTAAAATCGAAACACAATTGGCAAATTCAATTATATTTGCGCGACCATTTTGAATTTCGGCCAGATTTGCGCGGACATTTTGAATTTGGAAAATCGGGCTTGGAGCGGCATATGGGAGACCTTCACGCACTTTTATTGGAATCAGAACACAATTGGCAAGTTCGTCGGCCATATTGGCGCGGCCATTTTGAATTTATAAGTTCTGATCATAAATTCGTTATTTGCTACCTTAAAAAACCCCCGCTTCCGATTTTCATTGGAATCAGAAAACAATTGGCAAATTCGTCGGCCATATTGGAGCGGCCATTTTGAATTTATAAGATTTGACCACAAAATCATTAATTATGACCATAAAAACAACTGGAACATAATTGAAAAATTCAACCATATTTCGGCGGCCATTTTGAATTTCGGTCATGTTTAGGCGGCCATTTTGAATTTAATTTTGAAAGTAAACAATAAAAATTCTTTGATTCTTCATCTACGTTAAGGTATATGTATTTCTTTTTTCGATATAAACAATAGTTTTTGAGCTGCTGTATGCCATAATTTCGTTATCATCGGTTTTTTGTCATGGAAGAAAACTTACAGACGTATTCGAAATTGATCGTCAGACGTTGATCGTCTCCAAGAGCAGACTTTATTGTAGAGATAGCAGGCAACCTCGCAGAAAGGTTAGGTCCAAACATAAATAATTCAGATACAGTCGAAGTAAAGTGGCTAGAACCGAAGACCATAACAGATGTCACGAAGGAAACCGTAGCTTTTTTTTACCATTCACTTATCAGAACTCCATCTACAACATAATGATGACACCAGACAAACAAACGTACCAAGCATGGAAGAAGTACAAAGCAACATATGATCCTTAAAAAACAACAAATTCCCAGGAATTGATAACATCTCAGCAGATGTCATCAAGGAAGGAGACGAACCACTGTCAACAGCACTATACACGAACTAGCCCAGTTGGGAAAAGAAGAACCCATTCCAGAAGAATTGATTCACAATGCATTCCGAATGAACCAATTGAATCCTTTTCTGATTTTGAAGAATGCAGAAGGGAATCGAATTTATTCCCAGTTCGTTGATAAGCGTAAAAAAAATTCTAATCAATTCTAAGGAATCAATTCCGAACCGATTCTAGGGAATGCAGAAAGGAATGATTGATTCCGTCCTATGACATCCCAATGCAAAAAGAATCGGTTCTCTACATGTCTTTGAATCTAAAGCGAAGTAATCACTTCCAATGTACTGGAATCAATTCTGAATCCATTCTGAATGCATTCTGTTTCCAAATGGGAGCACTATCTGCCCAATACAAAAGAATGTGACCAATTCAACAGGTCAAACTATAGAGGCATATCTCTTTTAAGAACAGTATATAAACTAATAACAAACATGATTAAATCCAAACTGGAACCCTGGAAGAAGCAGCAATTAGTGATTATCAAAGCTGGATTTAGAAGAAATGGATCGACAATGGACCAACTATTTCCAGTAAGTCAGATCTTCTGATAATGCGTGTATCAGCTTTTAGTCGATTTCAAGCAAGCAAACGGTAGCATCGTCAAGGAATAAATGTATGCGACAATGCTGGACAAACATTCCCTTAAGATAGTGAAGTTAACGAAAATAACAATGGAAAATATAAGGTGCGCACTGACCTTCCCCTGCTCAGTCAAGCAAGGCTTAAATGGACCCATCTTATTTAATCTTTTCTTAGAAGTTATTGAAAAACTATACATTGACGCGCGAACGCAATCCTGCTAAAAAAATCAAAACAGTTCCGCTGACAAAAAATCGGTGACCAAGACTGGAATTGGTCGGTAAAGCCATGGAAAAAGAAGAAGATATGAAAATAACGATTATGTAGTTGTTGCCTTGTTTTATCAGGCAATTATATTGGTACCGTTAATGTTGTCAATAGACCAATTTTCGTTCGATTGCGGAGGTCAAGCAGCGTTGAAAATGATTAGTACTCAGTTGGGGGACCGTTTGAGAAAACAACACCCGCGTATAAAAATATAAAGCTTTCGACACCGCCGCAGTTATTACTCATATATCCAAGTCGAAATTCTTATTTTTCCATTTTTAAATCTTTTTCCATTTTTTAAATTGGGCAGCACTCATTTTTCCTCACGCGGGCCACATGGCGCGTTCCTTATGGCGTTAGATGCCCATGTTGTTGTTTTTTGAGCTTACGAAAAATTCTGACCTTATGGGGTGAATTAGACCTCGGATTCGGAATCAGCGACCCCAAAAACACAAGATCAACATGGTCTGGTCTCGGGCAGAATTTTTTCGATTTTTTTTTGTAGTTGGGTTAATACGCTAAAGTGTAAAATTTCAAATAGCGATATTTTGGTGAAAAAAAGGATATTTCAAAAAATCCAAATTGGTTTAAAAGAGATAGGGTGGTTCTTTCAATTGCCATACAACATTTTTTGATTATCATTTTTTTCCTTACGTCACGTAACCTCAAAAACTGCAAAAAACGCGTTTTTTGCACCTTTGGGTTAGGGTATCTCGAAGACGTGCCATTCTGAAAACGGATTCGGATTCAGCGCATCAAAATCCTTCGGGAACGATAGGTCTAGTCTCTAGGTTAAAAATTTGTAGGCCTGTGTAATCTATCGACATACATATCTTTCATAAAATTTGGTCGAGCCGTTTTTTTTGTTTAAACGATGTTGTGATTTTTGTACCTGCACGATATCGCACGAACCAAAAACGATATCGAGTTCTTTGAGGTGCCGATAGAAGCATATTAACGAAAACATGCTCTGAAAAAATTTCATAACATTCGGTCAAGCCCTTTTTTTGTTTAAATGAAAAGACTTCGGCTAAGAATCACAAGCACAATTTTAGCATTAGTTTTTCAAATATCTAATAAACTCGTTGGAATGAAACCCGTTCTAAATAAAGTTACCTGTTCTGGATACCGCACAGCGATAGCTTCCCAACAAGACATCACTTGTCAAAATCCGAGCACTCTCGTACAAAATTGTGCAAAAATCACGTTACCCTTTACAAACATCAGGAATTTTTCAAAACTTAGATCAGTACTTTTTGGACAGGGAATTATTTTCCACCATCGATCATGCGCTCTAGTGTCGCGAACGAAGTACGAAGGAAATGTTCGTTTGCTAACGTTCAGAACAAACAAATTCTCTAGATAAATCCTCTATATTTACCACTTCATAATATTAAACATTCATCATACTGGAAAGTTGATCGTGTGGACCGAAAGGGTCAAACCCACATCCCAACTAGTTTTTTTTAGACTTGTTTCAAAGCAGAACGATAAGTGCGAAGCAAGAGAGAAAGTGAGTCAGCGATACCATCGATCGATCCGGCCGTGCCGGGTTCCGCAAGGAAATTGCCTTTGTTTCGTCGTGCACACAGTCGTGTTCACACTTGCGGAATCCGGCCCCTAGACTATATGTAAGTACATGATTGTACACTTTGCAATGACTGGACGGGTTCATTTTAAAAAGCACACGCAACTTCATCCAAAACATGGCTTAATTTTCAAATTAATCAATATTAAATCCAATTTAATAATAAATCGTTCACGTGCCAGCAAAATTTTCGTACGTGCCATCTCCGGCACGCGTGCCATAGGTTCGCCACCACTGGCCTATAGTACTCTTAGTCATATTCTAGAGAAAAATCCTTTGGAGAATTGTTGGCCTCTTATGTAACGGAGGGAAATTCCGGGACTCTGCATTGATGAGATCCTCGAGGTAGTCCATACTTTTGCTGGAACGATGGTGAAGACCAGAACGGCCAAAGCTTAAGGATGCAAAAATGAGTGACAGCATTGGTTCGAAATCGGGACCAGTGGAAGGACTGAACCGAATCTCGATTGTAAATAGAGTGTGAAACTAGGTTGGTCATAAGTTGGTTGGTCACATCACCCAATTTGAATCAAGTGAGACCATCAGTATTTTTTTAGTTCAACGCTTTAACAAACGGTGACGAGATTACTTCCTTCAATTTGTTTTCTGTGATTGGCTATTGATCTCGTCTGATCTTGTTTACAAGTCCCAACAAAGTAGCAGACTTGATTTTTACTTTTACACATTTTTTTATAATAGCGATAGTATTTTCTTAATTTCTTAGAACTTAGTGAGTTTTTTTCCTAGTATACATTGTCGTATATTTTTTTGCTGATCTTTTACTAAATTTCCACTATAAGTCTGACATGAAATCGCAACAAGCTTAATTTGAATAAAAAACTGTCATTTTACAGACGATCTTCTATTCTGTATGTCCTGTTCTGTGTTAAACGCTTCTTTTCTTAAGGTTGGATAACGTATTTGACGATTTTTAAAATATAATAGCTCACAGAAGCCCTTGATTGACAACTACATTTTTTTTATAATTATAATAGTTTATTTCGTTCTTAATACGAAAAAAAAAACATTTCCCTAATTTCGAATCTCTCAGCAACAAACTAAACCGCAATCGCCCGATGAAAGGAAAAATTTTACACAACACTCAAAGATCAGCGCCACCCACAATTCCCAAGCTGTTCGCTACCTAGATTTAATTAACAAAAAAAAATCTGTCAAAATTAAATCGCATTTCCTGTTTCCACCTCCCACTCTCTCAACTCTTCAACATCGATTCAAAAAAAAACCAGCCATCAACCAAAAAAAAAAAATCCAGGCCCAAGGGGCACCTTCACTCCAGGCCAACAGATCAGCAGCATTACGCATGTCCAAACGAAAGCAAAAGTGGTCAGACCACCACACGTCAACCTAGAGTCTTCCTCCACTTGTCATAACCAGCATAGAGTCGACCTGGCTAGAGATATTCGCTCTGACATCATCGTCATCAAGCCTGCGCATGGGAATCTTGACTCTTGTGTGAAGTATGTAGTTCTGAACACACTGAAAACTGACTGATCGACAGCGACTGCGCTGTCAGCTATGTACTTCCTCGCCGCCTCGCTCGCTCGATGACAAGAGAAAAGAAAGTTCCTCCATGCAATCAGCATTGACTGAATGGCGCATGCGCCTTCGGCTATGAAAGAAAGCCCCGGAAAAAGTGATCTCAACTCCACCAGGAAAAAGGTGGCCCCAAAGACGAACCAAGATCGGCGTGCGCTTTTCCCGGTTTTTGCGTGCGTGCGCTCGCGCAATCAGTCTGTCTGTGTATATCGACAGAAAACCTACAGAAAGTAAGAAGAAGCGAACTTCTTCCTCTTCCTCGATAGAAGATCGATCGACAACTTAGCCTGTTGGGGGAGGCGAGCGGTATTCGGGCCAAGGGGTTACCAGAAACATGTCTGGCGCGGTACAGCGACTTCCTGGTTTTGCTCCGGTATGGTTAATGTTGCTCGGGTTTATTGTGGGAATGAAGTATCGAATGATCAACATTTTTATTTTTTTTATTTTTTATTTTGATTAAATTGAATTTTATGTTTTATGATTTTTACAAGTATGCGAAAACGTCTATTTCAATAAATTAACAGTTTTTATTGCGAAAATAAAATGATGCACAGTAATGAAACAAGGACAAAATACATATATTTTGGTGCAGCTATAGGTTAACACATAAGGAAGTGTGCCAATTATAGGAAAAAAACACTAAATTAACATAAAAAAACATTTCGGGGGGAGGGGTGTGAAAATTCAACGTGAACAGCTTTCATATTTTACAAATAACACTGCAAGGGTACTTTTAGGGAATCGTTGAATGTATTTACACAAAAACAAAAATTACCTCTTACCTTATACGAAAAAATTCCAACGCTGCAAAAGAAATGCTCGCGTCATTACACATATGTCCTGGAAAATTAAAAAAAACAAATTTATTATTAATAATGTAATATTTTTATATTTTTTAAAAATTTAATCACAGAATTTATTAGAAAAAGATCTTTTTACGAAAGTGATTCGAAAAGACTCGTAGGTTTTACCAAATTTGGTTACAGTTTGTTCTATTTAAGAGTCGTGTGGCTTTTAAAAATAAGGTTTTCGTCCCAAAAAAGCTTTCTTTGTAATTAAGCACAATCAAAACTTGCTTTCATTCATTACTAGCAAAAAACCCGCGTGCGTTGCAACGCCCTTAAATAAAAAAAAGTTTATGCGTGCACTGTCCGCGGTAAGAAAAAAGTGAAAGAAACAACAAATCTGGAAAATATGATTTTGGATACCTTTTATATGGTTAATTGGTTTTGGCTGCGATAGATGGAATCGTTTAACCTCGTGATGGCAGTGGAGTGTCTTTCCCTTTTCTTTGTAATTTTAGCGATTTACCTTTGATTAGTCGAGCATTTTATAGGTACACTTGATCGTGTGGCAAACTTCACGACAATAGAGGAAATGACCAAGATACACTATGTTCAATGTTCTTCCATTTGGAGATAGGATGTGAAGATTCAGATTTGCCAACTCGTGAACAACCTGCCTATAGCTGACAGTGAAATGACACTTATTTGCCAAAATTTGTCCACCATATTGGCCCCGAAATTTTAAATTTATTAGTTTTGATCATAAATTTGTTATTTGCTATCTTAAAAACCCCCAGATACCGATTTTCATTGGAATCGGACCACAATTGGCAAATTCGTCGGCCATATTGGAGCGGCCATTTTGAAGTTATAAGTTTTAATCATCAATTTGTTATTTGCAACCTTACAAACCCCTAGATATCTACTTTCATTGGAATCGGAATACAATTGGAAGATTTCGTCCGCGGCCATTTTGAATTTATAATTTCGGATCATAAATTCGTTATTTGCTACCTTAAAACCCCCAGATACCAATTTTCATGGAAATCGGAGCACAGGTGGCCATTTTGAATTTCGGTCATATTTCGGCGGCCATTTTGAATTAATAAGTTCGTTATTTACTACCTCAAAAAAACATTTTCATTGGAATCGGAACACGATTGACAAATTCGTCGGCCATATTGGCGCGGCCATTTTGAATTTCTAAATTTTGACCACAAATTCGTTATTAGCGACCTTAAAAACCCCAATTTCATTGAAATCAGAACACAATTTGCGAATTCATATTTGAGTGGCCATTTTGAATTTCGGCCATTTTTCAGCGGCCATTTTGAATTTCGAAAATCGGATTTCGAGGTGTTTCATGGGAGACCCCCACGGACCTTCGTACAAAAATTCGAAGCTCTGCGATGACTGGTGCGGCCGCTATAGCGCACACATACATACATACATATACATACATACGTACATACATACATACAGAAACTTTCTTTTATTAATATAAGATATTCCAAATTTTGTTGTCGACTTTTAATGGTAGCAACTACGACGAAATGAATCGTATTTAAAAACAAACACTGGATACCAAAATATCAGCTTTAGGCATATGTAAGGACACGAGCAGTATTATTTCGTGAATAGACTTTAAAGGCCCTTTTACATTTCAAGCGCAAAGTGGAAACGCAAATTTGAGCTCTTTTATCGCACAGAAATTTGTATGCTTTTCTCTCTGTTGCACGAACGTGGATTCCAGTCAGAGAGAAAAGCATACAAATGTCTGTGCGATAAAAGAGCTCAAATTTGCGTTTCCACTTTGCGATTGTGATGTAAAAGGGCCTTTATGGTTCGAACTTGAAAAACACGAGTCTGACTCGTTTCGGGTTTGAGAAGTATTTTAGGAAAATATTAAAAATAATGACGGCGTCCAAAGGACCATTTAAGTTTTGTAGAAAATTATAAAGTAGATCAGCTTGTACTAATCCTCTTCTTCTTTAACGGCTCTACAACCGGAATCCGGTCCTGGCCTATCGCAACTGTTCTCTCCACCGGTCCCGATTCTGAGCCGATGTCATCCAGTTTGGCATCCCTAAGCTCTGAGCGTCCTGGTTTACGCCATCCTTCCAGCGGAGGTTGTGTCTCCTTCGGTTATGATTTCTGCAATAATAGCTGCATTGCAAGTTTTTCTCTTAGGCTTCTGAGGCCGATCGGGAAGTGATGTGCAACCTAATGGCGGATCCTCAAATATCATGACGCCTGCCACCTTTGACTCCAAATCTGCTACTACGCTCTTCTGGTCACGCTATTAACTCAGAATAAATGCTGGGCAAGCCATAGCGGAAAGAAGGAGAACGAATGGAGTAGGTTAGAGATAGCACAATATTCAAAGCCTACCAAGTGACCCACCAACGATCTCTCCTGGGCACCGGGCGCACCCAGTTGTGTAATGCCTTAGCCTGATAAGGAGGCTCTGTCAGGATGGATCTTCCGTTTTGTACTATATTCATGGAACTTTTTTGGACCAATCATCTGTCCGGAACCGGTTATTGGGTCCCCCAGCACCAGTTTGATCGAATAGACGATCGAGTCCTGATGAAATAAACCGAACGCTGGAGATCTGCACATATTCTGGTGGATTTTAAACGGCTTCTTCTTGCAGGGAATTCTTGGAACCCATTGTGAAGAATGTCAGGACAGTGGTCGACTTGATTACTGGGCGGGATTGGATTGGAAGGGCGGGATACCCAATCTGCAGGCTTTACCTCGAGGAGGATTAGCTTTCACTTTGTCTGCAACTATCTCGCGATATCGTGGAGCGACAAATTCTTCGGCAGACTGCTGGGCTTGCTCAAACGGTGTGGTCTAAACATCTGAGGTATAGCGTTGTGTCAAGAGTACAGTAGGTCGAAAAGGCTGCCGCAATATTCGTAGATCGTCTGCTTCATTAAAGGAAAGAAAGAATTTTTAGTCAAGCTTGTTGATGGATCAAGTTAAACTTCACTCTAAAAACTAAGAAGACAGGAAGCGTTCAAGCATATTTTGGTCAGTTACTTTCAAATATTCGGAGTGGTCACTCGTTGGGCTGGTGCCGGTCTCCTTAGAGGTGATAAGGTTTTCGATTCTATTTCTTTCTCTTGGAAGGTTTGTCGAAGCTTTTACTTGAACTTCTTCTTTTTCTTTCTTTCAAGGGGCGTCTTTGTAGGCAGTGGGATCTACTTTATTTGGTCTATTGTGTTAATCCCGTCATTAAAAACATTCGAAGTTTAGGCTTTTGTTACAGCTTAAAATTGATTTAGGATTCAAATCGCAAATCTCCCTGGAAATAAGGAAGCCGCGCTGGAGAAGACTCAATCTCATCCTCGCTGTAACCTCACAATCGCACATCAAGTGCCCTGTTCTTTCAGGAGTAGCTCCGCAGAACCAGGGGCGGCGCTTTCATAGGTGCAAATGGTGCACTTGCACCGGGCGCAATTGGACAGGGGCGCAATTTCAGAAATTAAATTTAAAAAAAAAAATTCAAAACTTTGAAAACAGCTGGTGGGTCGCAATATGGTATACTGCCCGCGCGCAAAAACACCAAGCGCCGGCCCTGCCTCCTACGCCAGTAGAGAACCACGATCATTCTCTCTAGTTGAGCATGGAACTGCAGTAGCGGAAGAAGGAGATTATAAGGAGCTTAATTTGGGTAATGAAGGGCTTGGCGAGAAAAAAAATAACTGAAGACAACTCTACGAGGACGAAGAAGAGTGTCGAGGTCGTGGAAATTTTGAGTACATCGGAAAGTCCCAAAGCTCATGAAACAATGAGGAAGATGGCAGAGAAGCAGGAGGAGACTAGTAAAATCATGATAGAAGAAATGGAAACGAGGCTGAACCGAGATTGGGTTGACAGGATCGTGGCAGAAGAGGGATTGAAACGTGCTATACATTTTTCCCGTTCAAAAAATCGCGGCTGGGCGAAATATTCTCCGCATTGCTCCAATGCGACAAGAAGCTCATTGGACTTAAGCTGGGGTGGCGCTTTCATAGGTGCAAATGATGCACTTGCACCGGGCGCAATTTTCCCATTGTCCTTCATTGCGATCAAAAAATGAGGAACTGATGGGGCGCAATATGGCATACTGCACCGGGCGCAAAAAACCCAAGCGCCCGCCCTGCGCAGAACCGACAGCTTGAATTAGCTACCAGCCATATTCTGCTTAAATATGGCAGTCTCTGTAGATTTGCTCGTCCAGTAGGCAAATTGCAAGGAGTGGAGTGGGTTCACTGTAAGACCCACACTATTGGGCTTGTCTAAAATCTTCCCCATCATTTTCAGGAGAAAGGAAGAGCGGCTGATGGGTCGATCGGATTTTTCTTCCTTGTGTGATGTTCTTCCCTCTTTGGGAATAAATACCACACTGGCCCCTCTCCAGGACCTTAAAATATGGATCAATAGCAGTGTTGCCAACCCCATCCTGGAGGAAAACTACATACATGCTTAAACAAAACTGTAGAAAACTGTAAATATTAATTAAAAGACGGTAAATCTACCGTTTTTTTCTTATATTGTATTATTTAATGGTAATAATAAATAAAACAGATAATGGGGAAGTAGTCCAGTCAAATGGTACTTTCGCTGAACATTTTATGAAAACAGCAATTTTTTTTGTAATGTGTAGGGGGTTGGTTGGGAGTATAAAACCGAGTTTTCGGGATCCGGAGGCGTGACGTTCGGCCGCCAACTTGTTTTGAGTGGTAAAAATAGTTTTCCTTATTTCTCGGAACCCTGAGTCCTATAGAATTTTTGTACAGATATTTTTTTTAGATAATCAAATTATCTACAACTTTCGTAAATAATGTTTTGCCTTAATATTAATAATAAAAAAGATATGGACGAAAAATGACAAAAATTTTGGCGGTGATGAAATCATACATATTTTTTTTTGAATTCCTTAAAATAGGCATTGTGCGCATCGAACTCGAACTCGAACCAATTTTTAATTTCTGATTTTGTGTGCAAAGCACCTCTTATTGTGGTCGTAGTAAATTTATTTCTAAGTTTCGTTTTCATAACATTAATGCTCGAAAACAAGTGTTTTACCGTAGCCGTACCGTAGCGGCAGACAGAAGCTTTTTGGTCAAATTCGATAAAAGTGGAAATTGTACAGATCCATCGCCTTTATTAATTGAGAAACATATGGCCTACTACGAGATAGATGGCGCTAAATAAAAAACTGTAGATTTGCAGGCCTAAACTAAAAACTGAGAAGATTTCCAAAAAACTGTAAATCTACAGTTAAAACTGTAGAGTTGGCTACACTGATCAATAGCGACACATGGTAGAGCTCCACATTACCATGGAAAGGCTAAGTTAAACCGGAGGTCGTCTGGTATCCGAAATCCAGTGTTAGTAGTTTACATTCACGCAGTACCATTCATCCCTTCCCAATTAATTACACCTTGGAATCGCGAGTTTTATCGAATTTCTCCTCTCTAGATCCGCCGTATTCGGTCTGTTCTATGCTCAGGCAGAGACAGCTTGATGACGCCTTAACTGTCCACTCAGCATGAAACAGCCACGATATGCTTGAATAAAAATTATACTTTTCCAAAAGCAACCGTCTACAGGCAGGAATAGTCCAAACGAACACGGTACGCTCACACTTTGTTAGACTAAAGGGAGCAAAACTGGGGCGTTAAAAATTTTATAGGGCAATTATCTTGGTGACCATAAAGAGTGCAATTAGCACACTCAGTAGACAAGTTCTCGTTTGATTGCGTAGGTCAAGCAGCATTGAACATGGTTAGTACTTAGTTGGGGGACCGCTTGGTAAAATTACTCTCGCGTTTGGAATCATTTCACCAGCTCCCCAACCCCATCCAATACTACCGTGCCAGAACGCTAACTTCGGGAATCGAACATAAGTTGGCCTACTCGCTGGAATTTTTGTAAAGAAGGGGGAAAGCAAGAAAGAAAAAAAAAGTTATCTTTATTAAATTTAATTTTAATTAAATTTAAAAACACAGTATGGATTCGAACTACGGACCTCTGGGATGGTAGTTGGGTATCTTAACCTTAATCTATCGAGCCCGGCAGTGAATAGTGAAGAATCTGAACTGACAAACCACTAGAAAAACGACAGAACTTGTTCAATCAATTTAGCCTACAAATGTAAGGTATATGGATTATAGTACAAGATGCTTTGGTATGATCGCCATGCTTTTGGAGCTGTTACCTCATTCGAAGAAGAAAAAATACACTTTTAACTTGTCCTAGTTTCAAATTTAATCAATTTTAATTGGTTATGATATGATATTCTAAAAAAAATAATATTGGACATCCAACCGTCCAATCTATGTGCAACCAAAGCAGATGTTTCTAAGCACTTAAATCTTAGCTAACTCAATTATTTATGTGCAAACTTTGTTTCAAATATGCATGATTAATAATAATTAAGGAAACGCATCGGGTTTACTTCTCAGAAAATCATAAAAAGACAATTAAACTTATGCAGAAAACAATGTACACTTCCTGATTTCTAAGTGAAGTCATAACACTTTGGTATACTCTCGATAAATATAATTATTTCTACAACAAATTTACCCTAAAAACATTTCAACAATGTAAAAATCCTCGCATTCCAATGCTCTATTGCACTTCCAAGTATTTAAAATAAAAAGTTAACAACAAGGTTTCTTTTGAAATTATTTTAACACCAACGTTGAAATTTTTATGATTTTACATAATTTCCGTGCATTCTCGGTTCACCAATAAAAAAACTGCATTAAAAGAATGTGCCAGAAAAATATATATATAATTCACAACTCCTAAAATAACCCACCAGCATCACCAGCATCAACAACATCATGATGATGATCATCATCAGCTCAACAAGAACGACTTTTCTCAATTTAGAACTCAGCATGAACGTGTTTTAAAGTCTCGTTCGCGGCTCATCTAATTTTTAACTCACGTTCCTTTTGCGAGAGGCGGGCACAGGGGTGAGTCTAGACAGCATCAAAATCCCGCATTTGCTGCAGCTTCCGCGTAAAGCACGTCACTTTCAAGATCGCCAGTTTCAGAATCGCGATCGTTTTGATATAGTTCCTAGTTTTCTAGCTCTTTCGAGTCTCTAAGGCACGCATGGACACCACAGAATTATCGCACCAAAGCCGTCATAAGATTCATGACTTGTCTTGGACTTTGTTTTTGTTTTTATTATTTTTTGTGTTCACTACTCTTTGGGTATGATTCTGCAGCGTCAATAGTAGTGCAGTTGGGGAAACGTTCTAGGTCCGCTTGTTAGCGATAGCCGTTCGCGATTAGATGAGACCTCGACCGAGTCAGATTTCATTAGAAAATTGCAATTTGAAGCGCGCTTGGAACAATAACAACAACAACAACCAACAGCGATAGTCGTTTAGTAGTAGATGCTGGAATAGGGTTGTGGTAGTGCCACAGTCGCTATCTAGTTGCACAAAAAAGGTTTAAAGTCATGGCTACTATTATTAATGGCGTCGTCGGTTGCTAGCTATCTCGCACAGCACTTTGAGCGACATCACAAAGTCGCCTTCCCGGCATCTCGCGAAGCTTATTTATGCTCATTGGTTGACCTAAAGCCGATTATTAATCGCTAGATGCAAAGCTTTGGCGGTTATCAAGGCTTTCAACATTCAGAACCTGAACTGAGAGAAGATCATCGCGCCGCCGCAGCACCAGCAACAGCAGCAGAAGCATTGCACAACGACAGAAATACCTTTGGCTACTTTTGTCGTTTCGAAATCGACCCAAATGATCGTGTGACTTTAGTATAGAGCGATCTCCTTTTGGAAGATCGCTCGGCCGTTTCTGTTGCCAGCATTATGCACCTATATGCCACTTTCCAGCGATCGCCACTCACCAGCTGCGTCAGTCCTCCCTCACCTTCTGCGATCACTGATCGGCGCGATCTCAGGTGATCGGTTGCATTTGTTTTCGCTAAGTTAGCCAAGTTTTAGCGGAGACTAATGCTATGCTGGTGCTGCTGGTGATCGCATTTGTCCGCTCGACCAATGGGTTGACATTGGCATAACTTACGGTTGTATCTTACTGTAAAGCAACAACAGCAACACACCAACAACAAACAAAGCCCAAAGCTCCAAACCGATCGAAACTGGCCGACAATGCACCAAGTTTTTTTTTCAGCCGTCGATTTCCTTGGACTTGTGCGTTTTTCAAGAAAATCATTGGTTTTCGTCACTTGTTTTTTGTGTTGTTGTTGTTGCATCTGTATGAGTATGCGAGCACGGGGCAAGCTTAGTTCGATCAGAAAAAAAAACAGTCCGTAGTTGACTAACGCGTTATATGCTAATTTTTAATAAAGTATGGGCCGGCTTTATGCGATGACGACTGCTGCGGCAATAAAAGCAACAACAACAACAAAAACAACAACAACAGCAACATTTTTTCTGAAGGCTGTCGGCTCTCTGTTTTTAAGCGGTAGTAGATAGATAGTCTGTGTGGCAAGTCCAAGGATAATCGAGACAGCACGACTTTCTTGGGCTTAGACGAACTTCAAAATGATTGTGTTGAATTGCGACAAAATGAGGAAACGATTAGGCTTTATCGAATGAAAAATAACAACAACAACAACAATAATAATAATAATAAAAAAAAACGCGCTGAGCGAAACAACCGTTTTCTACGAAACGCCATGAATAACGGGCTGATGTGAATTTTTATGCGCCACCATCAGGAAAAATATATGAGGAAAATTATTTTCGGTTTCCAGTTTAATGTTTTGATTATGGTTTAGTGGTAATGGTAACACTGGTGGTGGTGGTAGTGATTGATTAAAATTTGAATTGAATAACGCACGTGATTTTTTGGGGAATTTCGAAGGTAAAATTTTGTTAGATGAGTTGAATTTGAAATTTTTGTGAAGAGTTGAGTGAGTTGTGAGAGTTACGGTGTATTTTTTTTAATTAAATTATACTTAGGTTGTTGTTTCAGGAAGTTAAATGTAAGTTGAAAGAGCTATCGATCACCCTTTATTGCTTAAATAGCTAAAAATATAGTTCAATTCCAAAATGCATGCACTTTACTATTGGGTGGTCAGCCGTCCAATCTTGTTTTATAAACTGAAACTGTATGTATGCTTCTTGTGTACGTTAATTCAAGCTTTCATGATCCTTTTCAATACGAGCTTGGGTTGGTCGCGTGTACAAAAACCCCGAGTCGATTGGTGTCGATCCATCCACTGGAATCGCCGTGTGTGCAATTCCTTATCCAAACTACTTCAGGCCCGATTCACAATGAAAGCTTCAAGCTGCAAGGTTCCAATATTAGGACTATAGGATTTATATACAATCATTCATATTGTAGACTGCAAGCCACAAGCTTCAAAAAGAGCTGACCCACAAATGTAATTAGCACGCTCGTGCTGTAGGCATGAAAATTGAAAAATCCACTCGCCAGAGGTATGCAGGCCTCTGTTACAGATATGAAAGTATTCATAATCAACCATTTCGATCGTGAGTGTCGTTTTACGAATCGGTCCCCCAACTAAGTACTAATCTGGTCCAAAGCTGCTTGACCTACGAAATCGAACGAAATCCTGTATATTGAGTATGCTAATGGCACCCTCTTTGGTCTCCAAGATAATTTCCCGTTATCTTCGTTCATACGTTCATTTATTAAAGCTCCAATGTTTCTCCCTTTAGTTTAGAAACAGTACGCTCAGTACCATGCTTCGTTTGGACTATTTGGTGCGACTTTTAATGATACGTGCCTGTAGCAGGCTGCATTTGGAAAAGTAGAATTTTTTCATTCATTCGTACCGTGTCTGCTTCGGGTTCCATACCTGCGTTTTGACACTGTACATGCCTATTCCAAGAAGATTATCCAGCAAAATAGAAAACAGCCAGTTTATGGGTCCAGAGGATTGACAGTTAGTCTTTTTCAATTTCATTTTACTTTTTTTATGTGTGTTGCCAAGCACAATGGCTTATTTTCAGATTTCTTGATAGGAGATTTTAAAAACTCCCAAGTGGAGATGTGGAAAACGCAAGCATAGGAATCACCCTTTGCACACCCAGTCCGTCATGTGGTTCAATGTGTGGCAATGTCTAGTATTAAGCTTAGTTTGTAGCATATAAGACTGACTGAAATGACACTAGCGTTACATTTAGTTGGACTGAGCTAACACCAATATAGTCTCCGATCGATCAAAACTCAGAGGTGCCTGATCCTTGTGGGCATTGGCTTTCTCCGTTTGCCAATCAGCACAGATTCTGTCTCGTGTTTAGCAAGCGTAGGACCAGCACTTTCTAGCCACGCTTTTATCTCCCCGATTGCTTCGTTCGCATACAATTCAATCTCATCGAGGCATTGTACAACGACCGCTGCCCCGATATCATCTATTAACCTGAGCTCTCTATTTCAAAAAGTAATAAATTCGAAAAATTCCAAAATGTCACCCATCTCATAATTAGCAAATGTTTGTGAATTAGTATCTGCTTCCCGTAGCCATGATTTATTGGCATTCTGATCACAAAAATTTTGAAAAATTGTAAACATCTTACAACGAACGAACGAGAATACATTTACATACATATGTATAATAAATCACAAAAACTTCTTTTATTTCCCAATTTTTTCTTTTAGAGTTAAGGAATATAACATTAAAAATTTTCGGAAATGTTAATCGGAAAATATCAAAATTAATTGTTTTTTTTTTGTACAACGTTTTCATGTTCTTTTCATGTTCCAGAAACAAAACTCTTCTATAAAAAAAAATTTAAACAAAACAAGAATTTATAAAAACAAATCCAAAATTCCACTTAAACATCCAACAAAGATTTTTGACTATAACATGATACTTTAAGTGATAACTTTAATAACACCCAAAAAAAATTTTTTTTCTTTTTATCACACCTTTGGGAAAATTCTATTTTAAGTTTACACACGTCTCTTTCATATATATAATTTTATGCTTAATTTCTAAATATAACCCAAAAAGCATAAATTTTAATATTTTCCAACTCAGTCGTCATAATTGTTTGTAGGCGGTATCGGATTTAATTAACAAAACACGAACATAATTTTTGTTGTTGTTGTTGTTATTACCCTTACTTATTACCGTACTTAAAGGTTATTATTACCTTTTAAGTATCCCCTTTCATTCTTATATGATTTATCCATATTACAAAAAATATCGAAGAAGTCTTTCAAAAATATGTTAAAAATTCATCATTGCCAAAATAGTTAACGATATTATTAAATGATATTATCGTCCCTTCATTTTAAAGTAAAAAAAAATATTGGTAGTTTTTTTGTGGAGATAAAGAAAAAAAGGTGTTAATTGCTATTTGAAGCCACATTTAACACTTACGCAACAAGCCTTGTTTTTGTTATATTTTAAAGCAGCTCTTTCGTAATATACATGTATGTATAAACATATAGAGTATGTTTTAAATATGTATTTATGTATGTACATATGTATTGTAGAGAAAATGAAAAATATCCCTTTAATGTGTGCCCTTGTACCTAAAAACTGCAACCTTATAAGGTAAATGAACTCTTCTTCGGTAGAAAAGCTTTCACCGAAACGAGCTTTTTCGTGTTCCCAACGTATGTATATATGCATCAGAATCCGTATGTATTTTCTACATTAAAAATTGTGCATCCAACACACTATCCATATCTCCGCTCCCCCCGCTCCTCACAAGCCCCAAAAATACTTTTTATATGTATGCAATGTGCAGTGGAGAATGTCATTGCCAAAAATACCCCCCAGTAGCAGCAGCTACGAAACTCCGATTCCGAAAAAAAATCCCTTCGTTGGTAATCTTTATATATGCTTTCCGAAAAAAAAAACGTTAACCTATATTTTTGATTGTGTAGGGATGTCGATTGATGGGGGAATGAGGGTGGTTATAGCTGCAGCTGATCTAATTCTTGTGTGGAAGGAGGAGGGCAAGAGCTTTCCTTGAATTTGATTTCCATCCAAGCGGAAAAAATATACATGGTGGGTGAAGGGGGAAATTTTTTTGAATGTCGAGTTCAACTTACCAAATTTCTGCATCGCTTCCTTTTACCACTTTCCTCTTCCCCTCCCCCCACCCAAATAGCATTCTTCTTTACTAATTAATGTTTTTCACCGGAAATATGCTGAATTTTCTCGGTTTTTCTCAACGTGATTATAGCATCAAAAAAATTACCTCCGCCCACACGAAAAATCCGTGTCAGATTTCAAAATTTCCTTTTGTTTATATTCTGAAATTACTGTAACAGTGTTGGCAGCCACACTTTTTTTGCTTGTATTGGTGTATACTAGTCGCACACTTCTCAAGAATTTTCTTTTGTAGGTCATCGGACATCAAGGAAAATCATAATTTGTCAATTTCAACAGATTCAGGAAAAATTGTCCGCTGTCCCTCTGGCGACTGGCGGCGACAGCGGCGGGACGATAATGGAGAACATTTTGTCTAGCTTTTAATGACAATATTTTTCATGGTGGTCCGCCCGCTGATGACCGATGAAGAAAAATCCCAAAAAAATTTTTGGACGCTTACTCCGCGAAATGAATTGAAATTTTCTTTTGAGTTTTTCCTCCTTTCATTTTTTGTGTACGTGTAGCTTAAAAGAAAATTTCAAGATGCGCAGACATGAAAAAAGCGCCTTTCTTGACATTTGATCTATGTTTAAAAAATATTTTATTTTTTTTTCTAAGACGTTAAAAATTGAGGACAATTTTTTTTTGGTAAAGAAAAAACACAAAAAAAATTAAAAAAAAAAAATTTCCTGGTTCTATCCCTGGGCCGAGGTGTGGTGACCATTTTTTTGTGTGTTTAATTTATTTTTGTGTGAAAATATATTTTTTTTTATTTTTTATTTATTTTTCCCTTCGTTTCTAATTAACGCGTTTATTTTTTTTTTTTATCTTAGGTGTGTTTTGTAATACACCAACTTTTTTGAGTTGACACAAGTTGCGTTTTTGTATCTAGGTTGAAGAAAAAAAAACTGTGGCTGAGGTTCTTTTGGCTGTAAATAAGATTCCGTTTAGCTTCTTGAGACTTGAGACTAGTTAAGGTTGAGACACATCCCTGGAATGGCACCAATGTGAAGGTCTATTTTCGTTTTGCTTGCTTCGGCTGCTGGGCTTCTTTAAACATATCTAATTTTTTTTTTACTTCGTTTTTTTTCTTAAGGGCCTTGTAAAAAAGCAGACTTTTTATTTTTGAGTAAATGTTTTCGTTTTGCTTCATTGGAATGAATGAAATATAGGTTAGTATCCAGGTGTTAAAGAGTTATTTTTGGTTTACAGGTTAAATGGTTTTTAGATTTTTTTTACTTTTATTTTTGAGGAAGTTTAAGGTGTATATGTATACTTAAAAGTAAACAAGATATCATGTGTCGTGTGTATGGTAGCTGGGTGGTACTGAAGGAAGGGCACATTATGTATGGAATGTTATGGTAAAAATTGAAAATATTTTGCGGTAAGTTATTGAGAATTTTAAATTATAATTTTTTTTCCAATCAACTTGAAAAATCTGGCAATCAAATCACAAACAACATTAAAACTACTAATTCGTTTTTTAGGGCCGTGCCGGATTCAAGGAGATGAGACAAAATTGTGTCTAGACATGTATCCTTGATTTTTGTGGCATTTACACTAATACATTTTTAAATTCAATTTTAGTTTATATTTTTTAGTTTTTAGGCGAAGGGCAAACAAAAATTTTAAGACTGCATTTTGTAGTTTTGTTACATCAAACTAAATCTTGCTTTATCCTCTTGAAAATGTGTGCTACCAAATCAAAGCACGTATGATATTTCAAAAATATCTTTTTAATGGCACATGTTTTTTTAACTTTCCAGTTTATAGGGAAGTTGTAATCGGTCTAAAAATCGAAATCGTAATTTTCAACGTATTTTCATTTTTCAAGGTCCCAATAGCATTATAAAATCAAAAATTTGAGAAGTATGTGTGTGTGTGCGCGTACGTATGTGTTCATTTTTTCCTGAACGATCTTGCGCGACCCAAAAAAATATCATCTTCGTTGAGATGCCGATCGAAGCGTATTAAGCGAAATATGATCTGAAAAGATTTTCATAAAATTCGGTCGAGTCGTTTTTTTGTTTAAACGACGTAAGTGATTTTTGTACCTGCACGATTTCTCCCGAACCAACAATGATGGTACCGATCGTAGCGTATTACCAAAGTTACAATCTGAAAAGATTTTCATAAAATTCGGTCGAGTCGTTATTTTGTTTAAACGACGTAAGTGATTTTTGTACCTGCACGATTTCTCCCGAACCAACAATGATACCGACTTCGTTGAGGTACCAATCGTAGCGTATTATCAAAGTTACAATTTCATAAAATTCGGTAGAGCCGTTTTTTTGTTTGAACGAAGTTCGTGAGTATTGTACCTGCCCAATATCGTGCGAACCAAATATGATACCGACTTCGTTGAAATGCCGATCGACGCGTATTAACAAAAACATACTCTCCCGCTGCAGGCATGAAAATTTAAAAATCCACTCGCCAGAGGTATGCACGCATCTGTTACTAAAACGTGAGTGTCGTTTTACGAATCGGTCCCCCAACTAAGTACTAACCACGCCCAAGGCTGCTTGACCTACGCAATCGATGCAAGATTTTGAATTTTGGATCCATGTTGCCATTTCCAGCTTCTATAAACTTAGCACTAGTACTAACTCTTGTGATTCTAACGTTCTTCGCTGTTGTTGATAGTGTCGTAAGTGGTAGATAGTCCTAATAGAAGATCCCGTGGTAGTCAGTCTTCAACGCTGGATGAATGCAAAGAGAGACTGGCCTATCGACGGTAGTTCTATTGATGTGGGAGGAGGCTCTGATATTTTATGCATTCAGAGCCGGCCCGCTCCTATTACAGTGATTATCTACTCCATCTGCGATGACGTATCGCTGAAAAAATTTCATAACATTCGGTCGAGCCCTTTTTTTTGTTTAAATGGAAAGACTTCGCCTAAGCGTCCCATGCACCTTAAATTGATTAGTTTTTCTAATATCTAATAAACTCGTCGGAATGAAACTCGTTCCAAATGAAGCTACCTTTTCTGCATTCAGCAGAACGATAACTTCTCAACAAGACATCACTTATTAAAATCCGAGCACTCTTTAAAAATCGTGCAAAAATTACGTAACCCAAACGCCACAAACACTCTCATTTCCCTTCTTTTATGGCGTGGGCTCTACTAACAACCCATGCAGTTTTAGTTCTTTTCATCACTGAAGAATAACAATTGCCTAAGTTTGTTTCTTTTTTTTATGTAGAAGACTATATCTAAGGGGTGTAAGCCCATCTGTACTGTGAATGGTCCTACAGAGTCCGTGTGAAGTTTCAGGGAGATTTTGTTTGGCGGCCATTTTAGTTTGGCTGTCATTTGACACTTCATACTTAACAGTTGTGGATATTAGTCGATAACAATTTATTATGGGGGGGGGGTAAAATCGTACCGTCACCTCCACGCTGGTGCCTCCTGGATAACCAACCGACGACGGACGTACCCAGTGCCCGGGGGTATAGCTGGGCCACCCTGTCCGATGGGGTATAATTCACGGATCCGGTCCCCCAGGTTCGGGGGTTGGGCGAAAGGTTGACAACCTCTCCTCGGAAAACAATTCTTGTTATGGAATCGAGAAATCAGCCCCGGAACAGTCAGGATTTACGGCAAAGACCCCAGCAACGTCCCAGGACTAATGATTTAAGGACTAACGATATAAAATTTGCAACATGGAATGTGAGAACATTATATAGACCTGGAGCAATGGCAGAAATGATAGATGAGCTTAGACGATATAGAATACTCATTGCAGGATTACAGGAGCTAAGATGGACTGGTAAAGGAGTCCTAGAACGAAGAGACGCTACGATATTCTACAGTGGCAATAATGACTCCAGAAGAAACTTTGGGGTAGGTTTCTGTGTACTTAAACCTCTACTCAACAATGTAATAGACTTCACCCCGATTAACGATCGGATCGCGACCCTAAGAATCAAATCCAGATTTCATAATATAACATTCATCACGGTGCACGCGCCTACAGAAGAAAAACCAGAACAAGAAAAGGATGACTTCTATGAAACTCTTAGAGTGACTTATGACCAAGTCCCTTCTTACGACATGAAAATCGTATTAGGCGACTTTAACGCTAAAGTGGGTAAGGAACCATATTATTACCCCTACGCTGGCAAATTCTCGTTGCACGAAGAATCAAACGATAACGGGAACAGAATGGCCGAATTCGCTATAGCAAGAAGTTTGACAATAGCTAGCACCTGGTTTAACCATAAAAATATACACAAAAGGACATGGACATCACCAGATGGCAGGCACCATAACCAAATCGACCATGTTCTAGTTAACACTAGGCATGGAAGTAGCATACTGGATGTAAGGAGTTTCCGAGGAGCGAATGTAGACACCGACCATTACCTAGTTGTTGGGAAAATGAGGGCGAAAAAACTAGCGACAAGACATAGAACAAACAATGATAGACAAACAAAGTGGAACATAGAAAAATTAAAAAATGAAGAAACAAAACAACAGTATGAAAGAATGTTAACAGGAAAGCTAGAGGAAATAGCAAGGAGTCTGGAAATGGAAAATGATCTGAACGTGATGTGGAACTCCATAAAAGAAAAAATCACAGAGACAAACAACAGTGTATTAGGCACACAAAACCAAGAGAGAAGGAGGCACTGGTTTGATGATCAATGCAAGAGAAGCATTGAAATAAAAAACCAAGCAAGACAGGTGTACCTAGAAAGAATGACCAGAGGAAACCACGAGAAATATGTAGCAGCACGAAGAGACACGAAAAAGTTATTAAGGAAGAAAAAACGTGACTACTTTAGAAATAGAATAAGTGCGATTAAGCAAAGCTACACTAATAAAGACGCTAGGAGTTTCTACAAAGAAGTCAACATGATTAAGAAAGGATACAAACCCACCTGCACCATGGTAAGAAGAGAAGATGGTACTATAGCTAGTAGTATCGAAGACATACTCGAGGTGTGGGAGAAATACTTTAGAGACTTCTTCAAAGAGAACATAAACCTAACACAGGGAGAAGCAGACAACCGGAGTACAGATGACCCAGAAAACGATACGCCAGATCCTACAATAGAAGAAGTTGCAAATGCCATAGCGAAACTAAAAAATCATAAGGCTCCAGGTCCAGATGGCATACCCCCGGAAATCTTAAAAAATGGTGGGGAGAAGTTATGCCATGTCTTACATAGCCTCATCGTAAAACTATGGAGAAGTAGCAAGTTGCCAGAAGAATGGCTTTTAGGTACAATAGTCCCAGTCCATAAAAAAGGTGAATTGATGAACTGCAAGAACTACAGACCAATATCTTTGTTGAACACAGCTTACAAAGTGCTTTCACATATTTTATTTAATAGACTGAAACCACATTTGGAGGATAAAGTAGGCGATTACCAAGCAGGATTTAGAACAAATAGATCGACAACAGACCAGATTTTCATAATGAGACAAATACTTGAAAAATGCTGGGAAGAAAGCATTGATATTCATCTTCTTTTTGTTGACTATAGAAATGCTTACGACCTGCTTAATAAAAGAGAGTTGTGGAAGAAGATAAGTGAAATGGGTTTCCCGAAGAAATTAATAGGCCTTTGCAGAATGACGACCAAAAATTGTAAAACACAAGTGAGAATACGAGGATGCAACTCGATCAACTTCCCTCAAGAATCGGGTCTGCGACAAGGAGATGCGATCTCACCAATACTTTTTAACATTGCTCTGGAAGCAATAATGAGGGAAACACAGCTTAATGGAGCAAATAGCATCTTCACAAGGAACATTCAGGTACTAGCCTTCGCAGATGACATAGTCATAATTGGACGCAAAGCGCAAGATGTAAAAGAAACCTTTTCCAAAATTGTCCAAAGTTCAGCAAAGTTCAATCTACGAGTAAATGACACAAAAACAAAGTATATGATCGTATCAAAACGAGGACAACGATTAGGACGAAGTATCAGCCTTGATGATCATAGTGTGGAAATTGTAGAAAACTTTATCTATTTAGGGACAATGCTTACTGCAGAAAATAAGATAAAGGACGACATCCATAGACGCATCGTAGCCGCAAATAAAACCTATTTCGCACTAGTCCCGGTCCTAAAAAACAAAGAAATTTCAAGACAGTGCAAGGTCAGACTATATAAAACATTAATCCGCCCAGTTCTATGCTATGGGTCTGAGGCTTGGACATTGACCCAACAAACAGAAAATCAACTTAAAATCTTCGAAAGGAAGATCTTAAGAAGAATATTTGGTCCTGTAAGGGTTAACCAGAACGAATGGCGCATTAGGACAAACGAAGAACTTCAAGAAATGTATGACGAAATTAATATAGCTACATACATAAGACTGAATAGACTGCGATGGCTCGGACACGTTGTACGAGCTTCAGAAGATAGAATGCTAGCCAAGATTTTTAATGGTAGACCATCAGGAAGAAGAAGAGTAGGACGACCAAGAAATAGGTGGATAGATGACGTGCTAGCAGATATACGGAAATTTCGTATAACAAATTGGAGAGAGCTAGCAAGACGTAGAGATGACTGGAAGAGGAGACTTCGAGAGGCCCGAGTCCTGCAAGGACTGTAGCGCCATCCAAGAAGAAGAAGAAGAACAATTTATTATGGAGTATTTTACGCCGCAACAAAGGATTTTACAATTCGGTATAGGCGATCAAAAGTTTTGCGCAAAATCATCATGAGTGGACGAGGTACATTTCGACTTGGCTGGCTTTGTTAGTAACCAGAAGAGCCGCTATTGGAGCATTGAAACCCCTCAATTGATACACTAACGACCATTACACCCTCGTAGGATGACTGTATGGTGCCCCATTTGGACCAGCGGCACGATAGGGTCATTTTTCGAGTATGCCAGAGGCAATGCAGTGACAGTTACTGGTGATCGCTACCGTGACATGTTGAAAAACGTTCTTGCGCCCGAATTGAATCATTTGGTCCTACAGTACATGTGGTTTCAACAAGAAGGTGCCGCATGGAAAAGTAAAGGATCATGCGTGGAATCGAATCATGAACCTCTGAGATGGTAGTCGGACGAGTTTATATTTTAGACTAGTGACTTTTTGTGGATGCATATCTTTCTCAACAATGAGTCTTGGGTTCTCATTAGTCGAGATTGTTGTTGTTTCTAGGTGACCGATTTAGTGATGCAGTTGAACTCCCTGATCTCTCTAACGTGATCCAGGATTTTCATGTGCCCAAATTGATCTTCCTTTATAGCATCCCACATAAAATAATGCACCAAGGATGCCGCAGTTGTTATCTTAATATGGTATAACTATTTTTGTGCTGATAGGATTGTTTGAACCATCATCAAATAGTGGACTACCATATTTCTAGGCTTCACCATGAGTGCATCTAACGAATTTTTTCATTGTTCGACTATCTATAGACACTTAAAGAGCATCAAGTTAAAAAATATTAATCTATAGAGAAAACATAGAGTAGAAAGTCTTAACAAAAATCATGATTTCCTTTAGTTTTGCACGAACTTGTCAAACCTGCTCATATGGGTACTTTATAGCAACAATTTCGTGTACTCTACATTTGTATCCCTAACTTCTTTTCGACTTGCATATTTGTAACTTGTAAGCATGTAATACACGACAGCTCTCACACTTCAGCCATAATTGTAGGATTAATAATCAATAAATTCCGATTTCTAATCCAAAAACTGAAGCAAGAATTGCCTCAAGTCAGAGATCACATAACACACGAAGGACATTGCATGTGAATATAAAATGATATAAAGTAATCTATGCCGTGTAGCTTCAAGCTTTCTAAATATCGACTATGCACCACCAAATCGTTTCCTACTTGAAGCCTTCATAGCATTAAAATCCCAGAAAATGTGCAGCAAACTTGAACATAACCTCAAAAGTTGTATAACATTCTTCCCTCTGGCCCGGTCGTCTCGCCGCCGCCATCTCTCACTGCTTTAATGCTAACAACTCTCTGTTTCTGGTTTGCTGTAATCAAATACCGCTCATAGCTTTCTAGTGCATAAAATTTATTGCCTAACAGTGAAATAAGGAAATGCACCGCCGTCGTCAACACACAGCAAGTCAATGTTCCTTAAGCTAAACGCGCACACCTCCATTAACCACCAGCAGCAGATCGAGAAGCGCGAAGATATAACTAAGTAACTAGCAACAACAACAACAACAACAACTACTACTACTGAAAAAGTCTAGAGTCTCCACAAAACTGAAACTGAGAACTAAATGAATGGTAACGAAAAAAATAAGAAGAAGAAGAGGAGGACTGTGAAAATGATTGCTGGTCGAACAACTTTCATTTTCGCTTTGAAATTCCCTCGCGTGTGCGCGCGCAGCTATAAAGTTTCTTGACCGTGTTTTACTCTTCTTTTCTGGATGTCGGCGGCGGTGTCGGCGACGTAAAGCATTTTGCAGTACGGCCACGATCCAAGTTTGCAAGATTTTCTGCAAGCTTCTCATGTCCACGGCTGGCTTGTACTTGGCTTATGAAACCGTACAGCTGCGCGCGCGCGCACACGCCTGCCCGACCTCTCGTACGATCTCTAATGCTGCGGTTTCAGTTAGTGCTTCAGTAAAGGATCCGAGCTGAGTTTTAAACGCGCGCGCGCGGAGATCCGGGACGTGATCTTCACATTAGCCTAGTGGCGGCTCACGATCGCGCGCCGTTAGACCAGTCGCGGCGAGAAGTCGTTTATACTTTTCTTTACTTCTTTTACTTTTCCTTATTATTATCACCATCGCCACTTTTTTTTTCTCTCTCTCTGTGACTGGCTTTATTTTACCTGTCGAGATTACCTGGCTGATTTCTGGTTCTTTGCAGGCCCACAAAACGGTATTCGTTGTGGAAACACTGCAGTTAGTCACTTCATAAGATAAGCCCCAACTGACACTGGATCGTGGCCGAGGGGCCTGGGGGAGGGGGAAGGGCGCCCGAATGTCTTTTTGAGATTTTAAGTTCACATCGCCGTGTAATCTCGGCAGCGATCTTTTCGATCGAGGAAGACTACAGGAAAACGTACTGCGGTGAAAGTTGTGTAATTACTCGTCGGATTTTTTTCCACCTTCTTCTTCTTATTATTATTATTATTACTACTATTTTTCTTTCGAATCGAGAGTCTCTAAGATCTGCGCAGAGTGTTACATGTTCACTGTGGATGGATTTCCGCCTAAAGAGGTTCAAGTTAGTTTTCTAGTGATTACACTCTTTGCTGCTGCTGCTGCTGGTACACGATGGCTAAACTGGCTATGGATCGTGTTACGCAACGATAATGACTTTTTACGTTAATGAAGCATGTTAACTAATCGTTATGATGTTGAATGGATTAATATCAGGTTGTGATTAGTTGAAAGTAGTGACTATATACCTGACACGGCTACTTGATTGCCACTTTAAGATTGGGTTTTAACCTGCAGAAAAAAAAAGTAAAAGGGATTTTTTAAACAGTCGATTAGGGTTAACATGACGATTTCGATCACAATGAAAGGATGGGGAATTGAAATTGAATAGGATTTGGTATCGGTTACGTATAACTGTTCACAAATTACTTGAATATTAGCCTATAGGGAATGGATAATATCTTTGAAACCAGCATCTAATATCATATCCAAAATGTTCCTTAACAAACATTTAGTAAGGCTGGCCTAATTCTGTTAAGTAAACTCCAACCTATTGGTATCGACTCAGTTTTAAAGATCCGCGTTAGTATGGCTTGGTAAGGCACAAAACTGGCCTACAAAACTCATTGATGACATTGAGCTACCGTTGAAATGTAATAGCACTGGTAAAATTCGATTGATACCAAAACGACTGTTCTACTGAAATTTACCCTCATCTATATTTTGCTGGCAATACAAGACTAGCCCGCTTGGATCAATTCAGCATAATACAGCCCTCTTTTTTTGGGGATCTAAAAGTTCATTTATAAATAGAACAACTCGACTCTGGTACAATCTTCCACAGTCAGTATTTCTCAACTCGTATAACATTCAAGAGTTCAAAAGTATGGTTCATTGCCTCTTTCTTAAACACCCATCAGACCTCTCCTAACAAATCCTATTCTCTATTAATTCTCCAATTTAAACTTACTACTAAACTTAGCACCATGATATGTACGGCAATGACAGACTACAAACAGTGATTTCTAAGCTTAGTTTTACCACATAAGAAAAAAGTAAATATAAGTTCAAAAGACCAAATTTGGTCAGTACGTTTTTTTTTCAGAAAAGCCTTTTGGGCGTATTGCAATGCCAATTCGTGCAGCTAAAGCTTTTTAATATGAATTTCTCGAGAGGTTTTACTGTGATTAATATATACAAGTGGGATAGTTAATTTAAAATTGAAAACTGCATTATCTACAAAGTATTTTTGGAATTATTTCTCCAACCAATTGTATCGTTTTGCATTAAACTTGATGAATTGAATGAGTGGTGCTGTTCGTTTGTCATCTATGATGAAAACTATATTTTGTGCTCACGTTTTGAAACATGTTTTTGAACAAGTCGATAATGTAGTTTTTTAAATAATATTTTAATGGTGACTTAGCGTGTCTAATAATGTTTTTTTTTAAATCAGCACGATAGGACGGCTCTAGAACTGGATAGGAGGGCTGTAGAACTGCCTTAAAAGTTCGTGTGGCTCCCGAGAGCTGCTATTGCCCTCTACTGCATTACAACATAGGTTTTCCGTACGTAATACCTAGAAATTAGAATTCCCTACAAAAATTCTTCAAATTTCCTAAGAAATTTTGAAGTTTCTATTCAAAATTCTTGGAATATTCTACAAAAAAAAATACTACCATCGTTTTCCATTCTTAATAATTTTTATGAATTTCTGTAGAATTTCCAAGAATTTTTGAAGAATTTTCAAAAAGTTCTGTAGAATTTCTTTGAAGTTGAATTTGTAAGTGCCCTAAAATTCCAGGAATTCTGTCATGGAACTCCTATTAGTTTTGAATGATTTATAAATACCCAACGGGAAAAATTGGCAGCGCTCCTCAGGGGAGCTAATTTTGAGCGCTGCCAAATATGCTTCCGAGGAAGCATTGCTGGAGTTTTCAGAAATTTTATAGAACGAAGAAAATGGGCGATTATCTTGTTGACTATAAAGGGTGACATTAGCATACTCAATAGATCGGTTTTCGTTTGATACGGAGGACAAGCAGCATTGGACGTGGTTAGTATGCTTAATTGAGGGACCGCTTTAGTAAAACCACACTCCCGCTTGGAAAGGAAAAGGCAATTGCAAAAAATGAACAAAAATAAAAGCTTTTCGGCACCGGAGCTTATTCACATATCCATAGGCCACTATGAATAACTGTACAGTAGATATTTAAAAAAACTCTATAATGCAAATCGTCGCAGGAGTGCTCCTATGGGAGCTGAAATGTAGTGTTAGCCTAGGCGGACATCTAATGTTAAAAAATATATGAAGAGGGAGCGGAAAGGGAGCACGTCATGCCTCCATGGGAGTGCTCCTTCATTGTCTTTGGAGCACTCAATTTCCCGCTGGGTAGGTAAGGTTTTGAATACATCACGCAATTAAATAATGGTGACTCAAATGACATAGCCTTATTAGATCTAGAAATTTTGTAGTAAGCCTAGCAAGTGTATTATTGTACTTAAGCTCTGCTCTTGGAGACTATTCCTAGAAGTGAATTTTGAACTGAGTCATAACGCATACGGTGTGTAATCTGTCTCAAATAGGTTTCTATGCAAACCAATAAAGACAATTGCGTTTTGGTACATAAACAAAAATTGCGTTTTGGTATTCGAACAAATCAGACCATAATTGTAAGCGTCATTGTAAGTATTACAAGAAATTCTAAAACGCAAAACCTCACAGCTGAAAGATTTGTCCATACTACTCAGGGAGTGTAAAGCCTCTACTTAATAACCATCAGCGCTTAGTAACAACAGCTTCTTAAAATAAAATAATAATACCACAAACTTAATTTGCAATTATGATACCACCAATGCCTGACTATACAGACTGTCTACCATATGAATTGATTGAATTCGCCGCATTAATTTTTGTCACCAAAACAACAACAAAAATCCCCCGAAAAAAAATGCCCGTTGTCCAATTTTTAACGATCGCGCCCTTGACAGTGCTCAGCTAATCATCAGTATTAAGTGCTTTATGATTGATTTGAATAATCGCCGCGATATACATAAAAGGTCATCCATATCTAGTACAGGTTCTTAATGGACTTCCGTTTATCCGCACTTAATATTCCGCACGTGCAGAAAAACAGCGCAAACACAGCAATTCCATCTTAAGAAATTAATTTCCCTAAGTACCGACTACAATGTTGTAACTCTACCGCCTGCTGGAAAAACGAAGGTAAAACTTGTGCGATCAGCGAGCAACAACAACAATAACAATCTGGCAACCAAAATCGTTGGAGTTTATGTCAAGGGAAAGGCTACGGAATCACGAAGAGGTCGTCGACCTGCCTAAAGCGAAACTCTAAAGATACCAAAAACCCACGATGATTTTTCCGTAGTATTGCCCATTATGCATAATATATGTGGCTTTTAAGCCAGCAGCGCGCTCAACCACAGCGCCAGCGAACAGCCATAGTTGGATTTTTAGAGTTGCAGCATACCCGTACCAATGGCAATAGAAACAACAATAACAACAGAAACAACAACAACAAAAACTACCAACGGTCCAAAAACAAACATTTTTGAATCGTGATTCGCGCGCTTACATACATGCAACACATACAAATATACACCTATACACAAGCATTTCAAACCTAATACCGCAACATCGCGCGGCGAAAGTGAATTTGAAGCTGAAACGCATCAAAGTTCAATGCGACGCTTACGTAAAAAAAAGCGGCGCTGAGCTCGATTGTGAAAGTCTCCAGTCAAATTAGGTTCACTTTTTTAGTGCGCTGCCGCGCGCCGTGACGTGACTCGAGTTCCGAAAAAGAGATTTTCAAAATGCTAAAAGTGAAGTTCATTTGCGCACAGCACCGAGGCTCAATTGTTGTTCGCGCTGGAGCGAAAGAAATTGCACGACTAGGAAAAAAAAATGCTGATTTCAAATCATCGTCGTTTTATTATACATTTGAAAAAAAAAAAACATTTGCTCCTCCGCTTTGGCATTCAACCGTCACCAACATGGCGCGGTCTTGGCAAGACGAAAAATTAACTTCGCCCCGCGCGCGCATAACATAACGTTGCCTGTTTACGCTGCGGCGAGCTCTCGCCGTAAAAATTGAATCTCTTACATAAAATCTGACCCGATAAAGATCGCATGTTTGCTGCTAGAAGGGAATTCATCGCTCCGGAGGAGTCTCAGGGCGGCGACGGCGAAAGAGCGAGCTGCCGGGCAACGAAGCAGCACGGCAGACAAGAAGTGCATTTGCAGTGAATGGAGACCGAATGGCGTTCATGTTGCATGAGTCTTCCGCATTTTCTTCAACTGATGTTGATACTGCACATTGCATCATCATGGATGCATCTAACGGTTCAGTCCCCGGTGCATTTTCCTTGTTGTTGTTTTTCTCAGCTGCAATTTGAATCCCCTTGTACGCGCGCGCCAAACGCTATACGATATGCGGTCTGGCCGAGCGTCACTTTCACTTTCGTTCATCTTTTGAGGTTATGTTTGCTGCGCTACTTCACTTTCAGCCGAGTTGAGGTTATGTTCGAGTGGAGTTCTTCACTTTCTTCTCAGTAAACAGAAGATACATTCGAGTCTTTCCTGGATTTCGAGACTCCCTTCGCCGCCATTCTTCAAACGTTACAATCTACACAAACGGTTTTTTTTGATAAATTTAGATACAAAGTTTTCCTTTTAATAACACCAACATGTGCTCTAGCGGAGTGGTGGCCTTTCTACGGATTGTTTAATGATGGCTGGTCGTAAAATGTTCAAGCATTGATTTCCGCTTTCCACGAAGCCCACAACTAGCACGATGGAAACTCACATGCAGCATAACAACACATGTTTTTAGCGAACTGTGCGGCATTCGGGGCTGTGGCATAGATGCCTTTTGTGTATGGTTGTTGCAAAAATGTACTCGGCACAAGAGGGAAGCAGAACTTTGAGGTTATGTCATATGAGGAAGTTAATCATGTTCGGGATTTTCTTCTTCGTCTTCTTCGTTTCTTTTTGTTGCGCTGAAGCGGTTGATGAACGCTGATTTCAGGTTTTCCTTTCGAAATGATGCAAGAAATTTGCAATGAGGGGCAATAGGCAATGGCGATGGCAAATGATTCTTAATAGATGATGTTTCCGGATTGATATAGGATCTGTTTTGAGGTGGTTTTGGGTACGTAGGATGATGGCATAAGCAGCAGTTGGAAAAGAGCATTCCAAAGGAAATTCCTGATTGTTTCGATTACATTCTATGAAAATAATTAGCAAGAACTAGTAAAATATTTAGTTTATTGCAATTACGTTCATAAATAAAATTATCCGCAGTCCAAAAACGGTTAAATAGTAGATTGTAGTTTTGTATCCATAACTTTTATTACTATTCTATCAGATTATATTTGACTATAATACCTACAAATCGAAAGCATATACTTGTACGCCAATCTTAAATAAACAACCATATAGGTAGCGTGCATAATTGTAGAGTAAACCACTTCGATACAACGAGTTAAAGAGATTTTTTTCGATACGAGCTGAAAATTTGAACGTTTAAAGAAATACTGTCACATTTTGTTAAATTTAGTTATGTAATAGAAAAGAACAGATACTGAATCTCCTTTTTCAATAGAAATCGAACAGTATTTTCTCTTTTGTGCATTTTGTGAACAGAGAAAACAAATTGATCTAACTTTTGTAAATAGGCACATTTAATCTCGAGCGATTATACCATTTATTTTTAATAATTTAACTTGAATTAATAAATATTCTTTATAAGTCTATTATTTCACTATGAAATGGCTAATCTTACTGAACATGCGAAACAAAAAATTTAGTCAAAATGGCAATAAATATCAGAGATATTTCACTCTAAAAACCTATCATACATATTGGACAACCAATTTCTTTCGAACTGATCCACTATATTCCCATTCGACAGGCAAATTGGAGATGTGTTCTTATTGATTCAGGAAAGTAATAAAGAATCACATGTTTAAGATTAGGAGCTCTTAAAAAGACATTTGCTTTGTAATAAACTCGATGATGTAAATATTCAAAATTGTTTAGTTGAAAAGTTCGCGGAATTAACTAGAAAAATACCGCAAAACGTAAAAGATAGGTACAGGCGAGTATTATTATGGTTATTTCAGGCTATTTTATTTATGCTAACATTGTTTATACTATCTTTCATAGCGAACTGGTTCGACCAGTCCTTAACTATTCCACAAAATATAGAACAGTTGAAGAACTATACTTTTCTTCTTTGTAATAGAAAAGACGTACCTGATTGGGCTTCGACCATTTCCAGAATTTGTAATCAACATTCTCAATCATTTTGAATGTTTCTTTAAATAAAAAGGTTTTAGTTCAACTTGGGAAAAGAGATTGATGAACATATTTGTATACGTTTTGAAAATTTTTGTAGGGAGGGTCATTAACCAAAAAGAATAATGTTCATTGATGTTTAGCACAATCCTAACTCTTACCAAAGAATCGTATGTAGCTAGCAATACTCTTCTTTCCATTTACAAAAAAAAATCTGTTTTTTATGTGGAATAATAAAGGTCTGAAGTATAGTCCGGGGAAATTAGCATTTTAAGGAGACAAAATTCCAAAATGGTTGAAAATTGGTCCTCAGCTTCCTTGGGACTTTTTAAGAAAACAATTTCGGAATCACAGAAAAAACAACATGGCTGCCGGAGATATCACTTTTAGGCAAAAAAATCACTCAAAAACTGGTTTTTTCGAAAAAATTTTTTTGATCTGTCAATAGGAAACGTTATTGCCTACAAAAAAGCACCGTGTCATTTTTGCAAAAACCTAACCCTTTCGAAGTTATTCAAGGTCAAAGTTTCCAAAAATCACATTTCGTCCAAAAAATACTTTGAATAATTCGGAAAGGTCAAGGTTTTACAAAAAAAATTGAAGAGGGGTATTTTGTAGCCAATAATGTTTTGTATTGACTGAACAAAAAAAAAATTCGAAAAAACCTGTTTTTGAGTGATTTTTTTGCCAAAAAGTGATATCTCCGGCGGCCATGTTTTTTTTGTGATTTCGAAATTGTTTTCTTAAAAAGTCCCAAGGAAGCTGTGGTCCAATTTTCAGCCATTTTGGAATTTTGTCTCCTTTCGTGCGTTTTTTTGCTAATTTCCCCGGATCAGTAAGCCCCTTGGTACTGTTGATGAGTCCATCTAGAATATAATGTCGTACAGCAATCTCTAGTTGGAAAAGGAAAGAACTAACAACTCCGGCTAGCAATTGTACTCCACAGACTACCATCTAATACTATCGCGACGGAACTCTGCCTTTGATGGTCAAATAGAAGATTCCTAAGCCCCCTGATACACGAGTCAATGCATTGATCAATTCCTAATGTCAATTGTCGTGTATAGGCCAACAGAGAGTGCTTAATCCCGCAAAACTTTACTCTGATCTCTCCCTTGGCCTCACAAGTTTGTAAGAGCCAGTACAATATCATACTTCAACTGAGGCGAGGTGCGATTGTAATGCCAAAATAACAAAAACAAGCAAATTAAAGAAAGCAAGAAAATAAATACCAACGAAGAGCTTTTCAGAGTAAGTAAGAAACATATGCCTCCAAAATGTATTCAAGTTGGCAATTTGCTGTCGCAAAAGAAGTAAGAAATGTTTCTCCAGTACGTATTTAGAATGTGACCTCGCCTGGAGTAGTAGGAGTAGGACATTATTTTTGAACCGGGACATTACAAAAAATTGAGGCCTCAGTAAAATTTACCATCGTGTAAGGGACAAATATACTGCGACGTGTAAGTCCGGCTCAACTCTAATTGACAGTTCCAATTGATCAATCCATTGAATCGTGCATCATCCGCCTAATTTATTGTAGATACAGTCAGAGAGGTGACAACAGAGAGGGTAAGGAATTGCTTTGAAGAGAAACGGCAAAAAAGGACGAATGTTAGACCCCGCGCCATAAAATGAGGGAAATGAGTGCGAGTGTGAAATTTTTATTAAGAATATCAATGAGTTGGTTATTTGCGTTTTTAAACAAACATAGAGATGGATGATCTTCGCTTGTGAGGACTTGATACTCTCACTGCGCATAGAAACAGCGATTTTGAGTTTTCCTTCTTTTATGGGTCGGAGTTTATATGTAGTATAGTGCAAAAATACTATGTACGGCATGGAATCGAACCACAGACCTCTGAGCTGATAGTCGAACGTCTTGGCTACCGAGACTGGTAAGCTCTACATACTTATATCGAATGTTCATAACCACAAAAGTACATGATACTATCAATACTCATATTCTAGGGTCTATCATCGCATATACTATCCAAATTCATCGTGAATATTTCCGTTTTTCAACAAAAACACAACTTTCTTCATTTAACCTTCCCTTCAAATTCCATCAAGCACAATTTTCTGGTAACATTCTCCATTCATTTCAGAAAAGAAATGACGTCATATTCTCATAATATTCATACTTCCTTGAAATCCAACAAAACACAAGAACCCACTTCAATACACCCCATACTCCATACATCATCCTCAATTTAACATTTCATATTCACTTTTAATAACAAGAATTTATTTGACAAAAGCCAACAAATCTCATAAAGCTCGCAAAAACCCTGTTCAAAAAACACAATCCTTATTATTTTTCATAGTGTAAAATTCGCGTGACAAGACCAAGTTACATTCCACAAAATTAGGTTATGTAACACAAGCGAAACACAGAAAAAAAAAAAAGAAATAGAAAAGAAAAACGCAAGCGGCAGACCCCAGAAACGAAGCGGACGCGGAGTACCATATACACAGCAAGAAGAGCCACCAACAGTCAGTACCCATCACGAAATATGCATAAAAGTCGTGTACGTGAAAGTCGTTGACACAGAAGCGAGAGAACCAGGAAAAATGCATTTTCTAATCCGAAAATACCATCAAGGCGGTATGGAAGAAGGAGCGGCACCAGGGCGGCGCGCGATCGTGAACGGGAAATAGATGAAAATGAAAATTGCATTTCTGTGGTGTCTTGAAGAAGTTGAAAAACGAAAGAAAAAAATATATGGGTGCTTTCTAAGGTTTATGGTTCCTTATTCATATACAGGCCAGACCTGCACGTAATCACATATAGTGTGGGCCCAGCTCAAAATAGTTGTGGCCGCCGCGCGCTATTATCAAACTAGAACCAACTTCATGATGCATGGCTTCGTGTCAATTGGCGCATTCTTTTGCACTATATGGCACTATATAGTCATCGTCGTTGCCGTTGCCGTCCCCGTCGTAGTCGTCGTCGTCGAGCCCCACAATTTTAATTTCCCGCGGTTGTTTATGGACGCAATGACAATGTGACAAGGCCCTCGGGTGACACACATTTCGTCCAGAGACTCAGAACGTCGTTCACCAGGTCGTTATCGTGGCTATTGATAGCTCCCATGACGGCTCCCATGTGAATGAATTTGCATTCTTGAGGGGCGCAATGGTATGCGTGAAGGAAGTAGACAGTGTGTCCCATTACCCCCCATCACCGCCCCCCACGTTCCGTTTTGACTTCACCCCGCGCGCAAACATCTTCGAAATGTACAACAGTCCTAGGTCCGAATTGCCACGAATCAATCTTCAGCTATGTTCCACAATGTGCCTCCCTCCTCCTCCTCCTCCTCCTACACTGTGTAGGGGGAGGAAATTGTGGTCAACTTTTTGAAATTGAAACTAGAGAAAATTGTCCATAAAAAATGTAAAAAGTGAAACGAGCTCCAACAATAACAACAACAACAACAACAAAAACAACGAAAAACTATTCACGAAGGGAGTGTGGAACGAGGGACATAGGGGGGCGATTGGCACTAGTTCTCTAGGAAAGGGAGCAGCAAACAACCAGGAAAAAAAATAAACAAACAAAACCCCAACAGCAACAACAACAACACAACAACAAAAAATCGCGTGAATCTATTTTTGTGATTGTGTTGTGTGTCGTTCCGTTGGTGAAGTAGCAGCAGCAGCAGCAGCCGCCCGCAGTTTTCTATATTTTCTGTAGAAGAACATCGTTTGCACTAAAACGTATGCGAGAGCAGCGCCGCCATTCAATGAGACAAGGACGCACAAAGAGACGGAACACCAAACTAACCTAGTTTCGGAGCTGTCGAGTTTGGGTCAAAGACCTGTAGGAGGTCGCCACCGTAGCAACGAGCAACAACAACTCCCAATAAACGAATCTATTGCCGAGGACGAAGAGCGAAGGGGAGAACGACGGGTTGCAGGGGGCGGGGGAAGGGCAGCCGCTTTGGAGGGGAACCCGGCTGTGTCTATGATGATGATGATGACGACAACGACAACGAATGCACATGCAAGAAGCGATTTGGTCTCTCTAGTGCAAGTGCAGCCTAGTATCGCAGAAGTGCACTTACACAAACTGCATTTTCTGTGCTCATGTATTTTTTCTGGGGGGGTGGGCTAGGGGAGAATAAAGGTTTCCACGGCAAAATGTTTTTTTTTCTCCATCTCCTTCCGAATCGAATTCAACTTTGGAAACATATGGACTACTCATGATATGGGGACTTAGGGTGTGTTGATGCACGTGATCCGTGAATCTATGGATGTAGTGAATGTTGATGGGGATTCGTGTAAGCTGCGATGCAATTTTTCCTCTGTTATTTGTATGCAACTCGAAGCTTTTGTGGAAAAGCTCTTCTCTTACTTTGGTATTGTATAAATTCATTTTGATTTTAATTTCCTGTTGTTTTAGAATTAAATCCTTGATTGTTTTTTTTCCTGTTCAGGTTTGTTTGTGTGTTTGTTTGTTTGTTTGATAGTAATTATACTCTTTCTTATCCTTGCGTGCTAGCCCTACTCCCTACCCACTTTGCACATAAAAAAGCCTCCCTACAGCAGTTAAACTACAAAAATATAAACTTTGTTGATTTTCTTTCGTTTTTTTTGTTCTGTATTTACTAAACAATTGAGAATTTCCCATAAAAAAAATAAAAAATTAATCTGAATCAAATTACACACACACGGAAATTATCTCTTGTGAATCATATCCTGAAGGGAATATTTATTAACATTGCTTTATTAAGAGTATACTTTTTTGAATAATTTTAGGTGTAGTTATCTTGATCCTAGGGAATTTTGAAATTTAAACTATTTTTTAACCGACTTCAAAAAAGAGGAGGTTCTTTGTAGTTAGCGATCACTTCAAAACACCACGTACCAATACTTCGTACGTTATGCACTCTATGCTTCAAGTCCAAATTTGGTCGCAAGCAAATATTAACGAATTTTGCCACAACTTCTTAAAGTGAAATTTGCAGCCAGTCACTATGATTGAGAATTTGAAAGCAGGGTACAGAAAATTGCTTTAGTTTCTACGTTTTGGACTGGTTTGTTGAGTGGTTCCATGTAAATACATCATTTTACGAGGACAGACGTCATAAACACTTGAAGTAGTCTCAATTAGGCATGTCGTTTTAAAATCGATTAATCGAAAAATCGATATTTTCGAGTGAAATAAACGATTTTTTAGATCGATCTCAAACACTGAATCGATTCAGTGAATCGATTCACAAACCCCTCGGATCGGGCTCGATTCACATTGAGCTCTTCCACACGCTGAAAACATCGTTTTGTATAGAAGAGGGCGGGAGACGATTTTTCAGCCAACTTTTTGGCAGCTATGTGGTGTTGTTGCTTTTTTTGAAATTCCCTTTTGCTAGGAGCATAAAAGAAAGGGAAATCACAGTAGGCAAAAGAGAATTTAGACAAAAAACAACAACATTGTGGAGTACAGTTGGTTATTAAACTTCGATTTACCGAAAAAATTACAGGAGGGCTTTTTTATAGGGAATAACATTTCGTTTTGGTTGAACAAATTTTTTTTTCGAAAAAACCAGTTTTTGAGTGATTTTTTTTGCCAAAAAGTGATATCTCCGGCCGCCATGTTTTTTTTTGTGACTCCGAAATTATTTTCTTAAAAAGTCCCAAGGAAGCTGTGGACCAGTTTTCAGCCATTTTGGAATTTTGCCTCCTTAAAATGGTAATTTCCCCGGACTGCAATATCATAATGAATTCCTAACAGGATTGCTACATAAAAATATAAAAAATGTATAAAATGCGATTTTTATGAAACTGTTTCTAATTAGTTGTCCGTGGCTCAACAAAAATTGACTTACGGTTCGATTAATCGAGATTCGATCCTTTAATGCTCGATTTAATGGAGAATCGATTTTAGTGCGTTCGATTCAAATCGAATCGAAGATCGATTTTTTTGGAATGAATCGACATGCCTAGTTTCAATACTAAAACTCTTCCGAGCCAAGATGAAGAGAAAATGAGACCAAAAAACCAAAAATCAATATCTTTAAAATGGAAAAGAGTTTTTGAGAAAGCATGAATATCACTAGACAGTGTGCGCCATCAAGACATTCGGTATTTCAACATTAAATAACTCTGACATTTTTTAGCCGATGTCGACAAATGTACACGATGCTGAAACGTCATTCAGTACCATTTTACCTATGAGTCAATACACACCGAAAGAACACGTTGAATTTGTAGCGTTTTACATTGAAACCAATCGTTCAATTGTGAATACTGATTTGGAGTGGCCTCCTCGTTCTCCGGATTTAACGATACCAGACTTTTTTCTCTGGGGTTATTTAAAAAGTAAAGTATATGCCAGCAAGTCGAAGACCATTGACGAACTACGAGCCGAAATATGTGCTATAACACCCGAAATGCTTCCCAATGTTATGCAGAATACCCGAAAAAGACCTGTTTTTTGCGTATCGAATGGAGGTGTTTATTTAATCGACATTGTATTCAAAAACTGATTTAAAATAAATGGTAGAGACTATCCTAAAAAAAACTTGCCTATTTGTCAAAATCGGCTAAAAAATTTCAAAGTTATTCAATATTGAAATACCGAAGGTCTAAATGGCGCACCATATATGTTCTTAGAAAGAAATAGCCAACAACATGAATTCATAGCTAGCGTAGCCCACATTGTTGGCTCTGTAAAGTATTCTTATACACGGTCTCACCGGCCGAACTGCGCAAGTTCGAGCAAGAGTTCAAATTGGTAAGCTGAACTTTAAAATAACTAGTTGGGATGTGGCTTTTGACCCTTTCGGTCCACAAGACTAACTTCCCAGTATTCGTTCAAACAAAAAAACGACTCGAACGATTTTTATGAAAATCTTTTCAGATCATACTTCCTTTAACACGCTTTGAACGGCATCTTAACGAAGTCGGTATTTTTTTTGGTTCGCGCGAAATCGTGCTGGTACAAAAATCACTTACGTCGTTCAAACAAAAAAACGGTTCGACCGATTTTTATGAAAATCTTTTCAGATCATATGTCCTTTAACATGCTTCGAACGGCACCTTAACGACGTCGAAATCTTTTTTGGTTCTCGCGAAATCGTGCCGGTAATCATGCTTCGAACGGCACCTTAACGAAGTCGATATCTTTTTTGGTTCGCGCGAAATCGTGCTGGTACAAAAATCACTTAAGTCGTTCAAACAAAAAAACGGCTCGACCAATTTTTATGAAAATCTTTTCAGATCATATTTCCTTGAACACGCTTCGAACGGCACCTGAACGAAGTCGATATCTTTTTCGGTTCGCGCGAAATCGTGCAGGAAAAAATGACCACATACGTACGCACACACACACACATATTTCTTCTCAAATTTTTGCTTAAAATGCTATTGGGACCTTGAAACGTGTAAATACATTGAAAATTTCGAATCCGATTTTCGGACCGATTACAATAACTTCCTACTGGGAAGTTAAAAAACTGCGTAAACACCCAAAGATACATGTCGAAGTTTCGTATATGTGCGATAGCGTATCTATTCATCACAAAGATTGGTCTCCAATCAATTGGGTTTCGTTTAGAGACCAGATTAAATAGAGATGTGACGATGATGATGGTCGAGAAATCCCCAGTTGAATGATATGTTCAAACCATAATTTCGCCATCTTAAGCTTCTCTGAATGGAGTCCCAAGTCGGTTGCCCATTCGTTACAATGCAATATTGCACATAGTTCGGACGTTTGGTTAACGAGTGATACTTCGTTAAAATCTCTTTATAAATCCCTGATATTGTGGGGTTATCTTAGCTGTGGATCCAAAGATTGGTCGACTAGATGTCGATATTTATAATCGACAGACAGTTCGTATTTCGTCAAGAAGTTCAGACAGACCTCTAGAATGATCATTGAAATATCAACGACAACGAACTTATGAAAGTATCTGCGCCGAAATCCGAAATAAAATTCAACAAACTATGTGACGTACGTATGGAATACGCTTCTGTTTGCTGCCATGATTACCCCGACAACGTAATCACATGACCACCCAACACACTCTGGCTTTGAAGTCATTGAAGTACATGCCTCTCGGTAACTTTTTGATCTCTAAGCGCTTAACTTTATCACCTACTAAAACAAAATCCAATCTTTGTTTCCGCACATGAGTCCACTTCATACGTCACAATCCTTCATTTCATCTCTACTTAAACACACAATTTTACTCCAACAAAACACATCATATATTAATTAAAGTAAATACGAAACAGACCTTTATTAGTTACTAGCTTCGTTAATTCAAATAGAATCGATTTTCATTTCAATATTGATGCAGGTGCTCCTGCCAACATATGAACAGGTGTTTTTTGGTTTGCATTGATTTGCGCGTGGTAAATACGTTATATTAATTTTTGTTTGCTTATTCCTAACTATCATTTTCTAACAACGCAATTTGTATATTTGTTTTTAAATTGTTTGCAATTGATTGCAAATAAATTCGGGCGTTTTTAGAGAAAGTGAATAAAATGTGTTCTGGATCGGTTGTTGTGTTTTCTGACACGAGGAAGATTATGCATCAGGAGTATGTGTGTTTTGAGAAAACATTCTAGAATTTATAAATAAGATGTTCGTATTTGGTGTGTGTATTTAAAATTAGTAAAACATGGCGCCTATTCTAGCCATTCTTCAAAAAAATTATTTTCGGTGTTCCAAACCTCCAATGTCCAAATTTTAAATTAACCAAACCGACCAAAAACTGATTTTTTGAAACTTTGACCTTGAATAACTTCGAAAGGGTTAAGTTTTCGAAAAAATGACTCCAGGCTTTTTTGTAGGCAATAACGTTTCGTATTGACTGATCAAAACAAATTTTCGAAAAAAACAGTTTTTGAGTGATTTTGTTCCCAAAAAATAATTTTTGATAACTTTGACCTTGAATAACTTTGAAAGGGTTAATCGGGTCAACATGTTTGTAAGAACTAAAGTTGTAGAGAATTTCATTGTCAACATTTAGGGTCTTTGTACGGGGTTGTACGACCTATAGAAACTGAGATACAAGGAAAACACCGGAAAACCGCTATATTTCCGGCGGCCATGTTTTTTTTTTGTGATTCCGAAATTGTTTTCTTAAAAAGTCCCAAGGAAGCTGTGGACAAATTTTCAGCCATTTCGGAATTTTGTTTCTTTTAAATACTAATTTCCCCGGACTATTGCCGTAGTTAAGTATAACTATGATTCCATGTAAAAATAAGACTCGCCGGTTCTTAGCCTGCATCAAGCACGTACAGCATCAAACGCCTGTATGGCACCCAAAACACTCATGGTACGCCTGAGTAAAAATTCTATTCTTCCAAATGCAGCCCGCTACAGGCACGTATCTTGCGTAAGTCAAGCAGCATTAGACGTGGTTAGTACTCAGTTTGGGGACCGATTGGACCGAAGGGTTTTAAGGAAATGGTTGTGCGGTATTAGTTTGTATTTACAGCTGATATTTAAAAAGAGGAACAATCACGCACTGTCGGACTAATTCTATACACCCTCTTCAACCATCATCGTCGGCCGCAGCATCTCTACTTAATCTGCTCCCTACACGAAACTCAATTGATTGGAGTCGTAGCAACTGTGATGCAGGGGCGTTTCCAGCCAGCTGGGTTAGGGGGGGGGGGGGGAATTAAAAAAAAAGAAAAAACTTAAATATATTTTTTTATTCCATAAATACCATTTGCACCCTCCCCAAGCAACTCCTAACTGAATTTGCCGTTTGACCCCAAAAATCTGCTGAAAATATCGTACAAATTCGTGTCCCCTCCCCATCGTCCTCTCTCACCCTCTTCTTCATAAACCACTTTGCAGCCGACTCTAGTAGTGTCGTGTGTACGCTCGTGTAGAGTCAGCCATAGGGTGCCATATTAGCGGTAGTCTCGGGTATAGGTCAATTTCACGACTCTCCAGCCGTTTTGGAAAAATTCACCGTCGTAGATCGCCGACTAAATTCATCATAACTTAATTTGTTTGTTTGAAATATTGGTAATTTTTAAGAATAAAAATAAATAAGCGAACGAACATTTTTGAAGGGACGGGGGCAGGGGGGTTGGTATTTACCCAATTACCCCCCTCTGAAGCCGCCACTGCTGTTATGGGTAGAAAACTTATCCCGCATAAGTTGTAAAGTTGCTCCCCTGTACCCACCCCAGCGAATTCAATTACTTTCACACAGGTGGCGCCCGCACCCAAAGCTCAACATATAGGTTCTTGTCCCGAATAAAGCTCACACCCGAGCCCACAACCGAAAACTTTACTGCCCCGTAGTAGCGTAGCTATACTACCATTTGGTCGCATTATTATACGAAACGGAAAGAAACCGCTTATAGTTCACTAGACCAGATGGGTACCCTTAGTTTTCTGTATGTCTCATCAGAGTCCGAACTTTCGTTCTTTTTATCCAAACTCCAAGTGGGTGCTCCAATAGCCAGAACAAGCTCCTTTTTGTCGTATTGCTTGTCGTCTAATACTTTTGGTTTGATTCCAGGTATTCTGTTAGGTTTTATTGATCATTGGTATGGTATGATAAGTTATTGAATTTTAGTCTTGAATGTGTTTCTTACAGTTTTGTGGCTATTAGCCGAGTTAATCTTCAGTTCTTGTACATCAGAGAAAAGCGAGTAGTTGATATTTTGTTTCCAGTCCCTACTTGAGCATTTCCCAATACATTTTCATCATCTACACCTCTCCGAAAGGACAAGCTCCTCTTGCATAACTCTTTACGATCAAAAAAAACCTTTATAACTAATTAAACTGAGCAATTTGAAATTGCAAATCCAGCGACTAATAACCGCGAACCTAATAATTTCCCTCACTGCCATATAAATCCAAACAATTACGATCCGTCAGCGTTCATTAAAATTTTCTATAGAAGAAACGATAGAAAAGAAAGAAAGAAGAAGAAAAATACCTCATCATCATCGTTAGATAACAGCGAAAAAGAAATCCAACAGAAGCACAGCAAAATCCAAAGATGCCCTACAGACCAGCGCCAAGGCGAAGCCAGAAGTCACTGACTTGTTATATAAAAGATGGCGCAAAAATAGTTTCCACAAGTACACGACTATAGCAGCGCCATAGCCACACCAAGTGTACTTCATGTTTCTATGCGCTCTACACTATGCTCTCCGCAGTTATGTTGCTGTTATCTTATTGATATTTTCGTGTTTGCCCCGTTGTTGCCCCGCTAAAAAATCGCAGTTTTGTTGGCCAGCGCTTTCGTTTCACGAGTACAAGAGGTGTATGTGGACGAGGAAGAGGTGAGGTGAGGTGAGGTGAGGTGAGGCGAGATGAGGTGAGGTGGACTACCCGCTAATAGCTGCCGATAGATAGCCATAGTTGATGCATATATAAGTACACGGCAATTGCCACAGCAGGGGGGGGGGGTCGCTGTATGGCAACCGTGTTCGTGCCATGTACTTTCTGATCGAGAAACTCCTTTGTGTATGTAAGACACGTACCGCGCGCTGTGTTCATACGTGCACATTGAAACTGAAAGGAAAATTGCAACATTGCATAATTTTCTGGGTCAGTGAAAATTAGTTTTTCAAATGACGACGACAACGACAGCACGACAGCAACAACAAAAACAACAGAACTTAGCAGCAGCAGTGTTGTTGACGATGGTGATGATGATGATGATGATGATGGTGGTGAATGTTGGCGCTTGGCTTAGTTCCTGGGATAATTGTTGTTGCTGTTGTTGTTGTTGCCCAGTTCTTTAGGTTGCCTCGTTTTTTTTTATCTTTCTACACTTCTCACTTTGCTCTTTGTGGCTTTTAAAGTGCAGTCAAGGATTGTTGTGATGTTATGGAAAATTGCACCGCGCGCGAAAACATACTGCGAAAAAAACCGTTTTTTCAGAGCTGTTTATTATGCAGAACATGTTACCATGTGATAATCATAATATTATGCATTGTCCTGACCTAATTGAACTAATTAAACTCCATGGTGCTAATTACACCAATAAAACTCTCATTTACACCTAAAGCAATTTCTATAAACAAAATCGCAACTTTCTACACCAATTTTTCTACCATCCAAAATTAAAATCCAAAACGAAAAATCTTGGTTAAGGTTTCGGCTTGCGTAACACAAAACTTTTATGGTCAAGCCCTTGAACGACGAACTTTAAAACAGGTGTGAGAAGAAAAATCTAAAATTAGTGAAATTCACGATTCAAGTGCGCAAATATTCGGTACTCTTCAATTTATTACTCCTATTATATTTGTTCATCATTGGTGTTGGTGATTACAATACCTAAAAAAAAGGTGTTTTTTAGGTGTTTTTTTTGGAGTTTCTTAGCCCTTAAAATTGCGTTTTGCAATTTGCACCGATCGTAAACACTTTGCGTTGCGGCATTTAACATTTCTGGTCTTTAATGGCCCTTGAACGTTGTTGAATAAGGCTAATTGCCGAAGGGTTTGTCAATATTTTTTTAGGGTTTTCGTTTTTTTTTGTTTCTTTAAATGAAATTTAAGGTTTTGTAATTATTGGTGCTCTTAAAATTGATACTTGAAACATCTTTTTCGGATTCCGTGATTAATGGCCCTTTTTATGGATGTGTGTTTCGTGATTTATTTATTTTTTTTTTGCATCAATGAAATGGTGTTTTTATGGTGTTTTCTGGTTTTGGCAATGGAATGTGGCAATGAATGTCAGTATGAACAAAAGAAGAGTAAGTCTTGAGGAAATAACATAGATTTTTTAGGTTACAAGTTTTTATCAGAAGTATATGGCGATGATTTGTTTCCTCCTAACACCAATCACTTTTCCTTGATTGTTTCGTTTATCTCATACACAATATATGAAGCGTTTTTTTAAGAAATTTTGGACGTCTTATAAAAGAAGTTTGTGTTGTGCATCGTCGGAAGACAACATCTTTCCTATTTTTCAATCCGGCTCGTTTTCGTTTAATTTTTTGACGTAATCTCTCTAGTTGTCCACTATAGAGTTGAGAATCAATCGTTTGCCCAACTGGAGGTACCTCATAGTAGACGATTCCTTTTCAGATGCACCACACACGCAGCTTTATGTTTTTTGAAGTTAATCCAGGCATCGCTAACCCTTGTGACAGCTTGCCATTACCTTGTCCATGATATTTGACACTTCCGATTGTCTATCGTAGCACACATTTTCATTACCGGTTATTTTGTGAAAAACAATGGTCAAAAACCTCACCAAAGTAATATGGCTACGGGTTTCCTGGGCCAGTGACGTCATCGGTTGTGATCTCGAGTGTGGATCTCGATTGGTTGTGAATGAGCACCACCTGTGTGAAATTACCTGAACTTCCCATTGGTGGGTTGGTGTCTTGGGCGGGCTTTTATAGCCTCGACACAGGGCAATTAAATTCTGACAAACGCCTTTAGGGGGCGTCACACGTTAAAATACGTCATTATGATTTAATAGTTGTTACAAGTTCTTCTGAAGTGAAAAATGTCAGTGAACGAAAAATAAAAAATTTATTTCTTTGGTACGACGTTGGCCACCTGTCGGCCTCTCAATAGGCTAATTTGGAAACAATAGTATTTGTCATTAATTCCCGAGTAAAAATAAAAGATGGTCTTACAACGGGCGAACACCGACCGTGATTGAAATATAGTTCTCGGCCATGTGCCGGCATGAGGAGGTTGTTTGTCGGACTTTACTGCCGTACACCACACACACACACCGACGGGTATACGCGAAACAATTTCCCAGTAAAATATAAATTGGCACGTACCACACACTTCACGTACAACAAACCGTCTCGAACTCGTTTCTCCTTGTCCATCGATAACACCGGTCAACACAAATTTTAAGTCTGAGTTCTGCGTATCTGATTTGTATTTCTTTCACATTACTAATTAAAGAAAAAATAGCTTTACCTGAAAAAGTTTGCTTTTGTAGATGACAGAATGAAAGTCTTGATGAAAACGTTCACCTTGTTCTTGTGAACAACCACCAATGTTTTCTTTAAGAACTTTCTGCAACACATGTTATTAAAGTTAACAAACGTAGTTGAAATAAGCTGTTTGTAATTGTCAGCTCTATTGTTTTCGAGAAAAACATGAACCACTGCTTTGAGGCTGTCCCATGCTTGACTGTCGTGAGTGTTGAGTAGCTGTCAACATTCATTGCTGGCCTTTATTTTCTTTATTTGTGGTCCGACTAAAATTCATACCAGCTTTTACTTTGGCTTCCGATAAACTAGGATAGAAATTCTTTAAATTTTGAAAAGCATCAGAATCTTGACGGAAAGCTTTAACGAATTGCTTCCAGTTGTATAGATATGTCGATTCTGACGCAGTGACATTATCGGTTGTAGTCCAGAATATCAAAGCTAGTGGCGATATATCTAGAGTATTAAAGCTTATCGAAAGCTTTTAAGTCCACTCAAAACTCACCACAAAGGTTGTTGTCCAAGCTTGAACCCAAGAACAAACCAAAACCCAAGCTTCAAGCTAAGCCCACATTCACACCCGAGGCTAAAACCGATGACTTTACTGTGCCAGAAACGACATAGCTATACCAACAGCACTCGTAGTTGTAGAGTCTTAAATCGTCCTTCCTCATATAAGGAGCTTAACAATACTTAGTTATTTGCTCATACAAAAGCTTAAATATGTATTGATCATTGTTAATGGTACAAAAGCAAAGTTTTTCAAGAGTCAACTATGGTTTTAGTTTTTTTTTGGTACAAAGGCTTAGAAAATCATCATTAAAATATAGACTCAAAAAAAAAATTGTTTTTGTTGACCTGTGTAATCTTTAAGTAAGATAAATCGAAAGGACCATTGTACATAACAAAATTGATCAAGTTCCCATAAAGCACATTCAACAATACATTTGGTGCAGAATATTTTTTTGGCTCAAATTTGTAGTCGTATGCCCGTGTGTACAGCTCAGTACTTGGCCCGTTTAAATCTTTTGGTCTAGTTTGGCCGTTGTGAGCCCCTATGTGCTACCTTTAAAACAGGTTAAAAACTCTACGGCCTTCATATGCCCCTTAAAAAGCCAAGAGGCCAGTGTTCGCCCGTTGTAAGAACATTTTTTATTTTTACTTGGGGTTTTAAGTAAATTAAAAATCAGAATCAGCTGATACCTTAAGACACTGGAAACACACCTAAAAGCGAGTTTTTTGCCATAATCTATCGACCGACAGTGATGGCCCTCTTTTGAGTTTTTGTAATCGATTAACAAAAATTTACCTAAACGGTTTTCCTAATTATGCGGTTCATATTCGTAATAAATGACGAATTTTCCGTCATAATTACGTCCGTGTGTCGAGGTTATTATGATTGTGGCGCTCACTCACACCCAAGATCACATCCACAACTGCGACCACAACTACCCCAGGAACCCCGTAGCTATACTACTCACCAAACTATTCCTCGTTATGGTTGGAGAGATAGTTCGACTTTTTCTCTTGCGCTGGCGCCAGCTTTGCCTGTTTACATACCCAGGCAGATGAAAAAGAGCCTCCTAATCACTGATAATAATTTTGTTTAAAATATCACGATCTTGTTCATACGCATTTCAGTGCGTTTTGCGAGTTTGTACCGATCTATATCTGGAAACCTCCTAGTTTTTAGTTGTCAAATGTCATCGAAATGACAGTTGTGTTTTGACAGTTTAAAAATGGCGCGAAATTTAAAATGACACTTCTTGTTGAAAGACTCTTTACACTGTTATTTTTTTTGCAATTTTTTCTTTTATCGAGGTGCACAAAGGAATATTAGTGTAGATACCCATAATGGTTAATCTTCGTTCGACTTTTCATGCCAAACAACTAGAACTTGCTAGCGAAGAGATAATAATATGGTTCCTTATCCATTTTGCAACGGGATCGTTGATCTTGTTATTCACTTGGTGCAAGGCAGTGTATCCTATTCCCTTTCGCCAAATAAGCGATCGGATCCGTTGCTTTTGATTTCTCTTAGTTTGCATGACATAACATTGTATCATGTCACTCATAATACTTCAATATAGTCCATCCTTTGCTGATATGGTTATCTTGTTGTCTGTATTCACCGCCAGGGAAACGACAACTGAATCAAAAGGTTTGAGGATTTGACGAGGAATTTCCAACTCCACTTTGTGCTATTCTCTTAGATTCGAGCCAAACCTTTTGCTGATCTTCTTAAGGATTCTTCAGCACCATGTCGTACAACACCTGCCTTGTCTTCCCTTGACTTGTGGGTTCGAGGTAAAAGTTGACAAGTAATGGTTGCATTTTCCTAGATCTATTTTGTCGTTATATCTAATAAATTATAGAAGGTTCCTTTTCTTTGATCAGTAGCATCTTCCACAGGAGTTCTATTACTATGTCTGCTTTTTTATCGTGGTTCTATCATTGTTTCAAAAACTGACGTCCATTTTGCTCTTAATTTTGCTGCTTACATAAGAACTCACAACTCTTATATGAAGACTGTTATCACTAACCAATCCATTTAACATAAATACTCCTCCACTACTAGTTCCACTTTATCCGCTTCTGTTTTACCACATCTAATTTATACCGACTAAATCCATCTTTGCCCTTTCCATCTCATTTGTTATTTATTTAAGTTTTCCTGTTTGTAAGACCAGCTCTAACGTTCCAGCAACCACAAATCGTCATCCATTTCGCATATGTCTGTTGCCTGAAAATAATCTGCCATGATCTGGATGCTTCCGGCACAAATTCTAATTTCAAATACACAAAAAAAATTGTCACCGAGAAAAACTGCTCGTCAGAAAATCTATTCTAATTTACTAATTAACCCCTTTCTTTCCAAGTAAAATACCGAGCAAATTTCTCTTTTTCAAACAGATGCCCCTGTTCCAAAAAAAAATTCCAATTCGCATTGTTCCAAATTCGAAAATATCTTCGCCCCAAAACAATCCCCTTTCGACGTGATCCTCATTAATTTCCCTTCCCATAAAAATCAATCAATTCCGCTCCTCCATCCCCACCCAAGTCTATTTATCATCGACATCCATTCAACCAATTCCACGCAGAAGACAAAATTCTTCAATTCTTCAATTTCAAGCTAAAGAAGAACGCGAAGAAGAACTCCCCCAGGATCACTTTCACTGATCACAACCACCAATCGATCTTCGCCCGATCTTCTTTTCTAACCAAAAATTTCTTACTAGAATGCCGTGAGTCACCATAGCCTCTATGGATTTGTGTGTAGGCGTATGTGTATGCGTGCGCTTCTTTCTAATCAGACTCATCGTGCGCAGCGTCATCGTTTTTATCTAGCTTGAGCCAGAACCGTTGTTGTTGTTGTTGTTGCGCTTAGATGCGGATCGTTAATTTTATCTTTGTTTGATGATGCGAACGGAACGCGCCCGGAGATTGGTTCGGAGGTTTGGTGGACGTGGAGCAGAAGGGTTGTGCCTAGATGGAGAGAATATGTAGGTCAAATGTTTTACGATATGTTTGACGCGCTTTTATCGTTTGTGTAATGCTATGGCACTAAATAACGGTGAATTATGCTGTGTTGTTATTTCTGGGGTGAGGAATTTTTGGTGTTTAGTTTTTGTTTTTTTTTGGGGGGGAAAGTACTTCTTTCGTGGGTGAGTGAATGGAAAGCGTGAAGTATTTTTGAGGGTGGAATGGGGGAATTTTTTTTAAAATATTGATAATAAGAAGGAAAATATACTTTGTTTTTTTTTTCATTCAGTTTTATCTTATTTATTAAAAAAAATTGTTTTTGTAGGTTTATAGAATATTTTTGGGGAATTAATTTGATGCTTTAGTATTGATGGATAAATTGGTTGAAAATAGAAACAAATATTACTCTAGTTAAAAACAATACGTCTTACTATTTATTTTTTTATAATCATGTATTAGGCTGCGGTATAGTTCCAGTCAGAAGTCAATGGAATCCTGTAGAACTTACCTAGTACTAAAAAACTGCAGATAAATGGTATTTCAACAGAAGGTGTCATTTTAAGTTTCGCGGCATTTTTGAACTGTCAATATACAACTGTCATTACGATGACATTTGACAAGTAAGAACCATGAGGTTGGATCGATGGACCATTTTTTCGTACCATACTCATGGGTTCCGGACCTATCCAGACGAATTTCCGGTATGGATTGAGCATGAGCTAGTTTCCAAAAGTCTGTATAGATTCCGGAAGAGTATGATAACGCAAAAAATTTGCACATGTTTGAGGTTTACGAGGTGATATTGTAAGAGGTATATTATCAGGATCAGTGAATTTATTGACGACAAGCGATTTGACACGCCTATGAACTTCGCTAGACCTGAAAATGAATTCAGAGAACGTTTGATCACTCTATAGATTTTTTCTACTGCTTTAATTATATTTGCACATTTCATTATAAAAAGATTATTTAAATAGATGGTCCCAGGATTTATAGAAAAATAGAATAAGGAATGAGGAATTTCTTGGTAAAATGAGGAATGAACAAATGTATTCCTACCCAGGGCCGTCCTCAGATATTCGGCGCCCGTGGGCTAGTAAAAATAATGCGCCCCTCTCGGTAAGAAAATACACGGGATGTCTGAGGGGAGTGGGATGGCCGGCAAAGTTAGACAAAAGCGTCAGAACTAGAAAAAGTCAATTTACACTAAATAAAAACAAAAAATTCATACAAAATTAAAAAAAAACAACATATAGCCAGGGAAACTAGCAAAAAAAAAACTGCACGAAAAGGGACAAAATTCCAAAATGGCTGAAAATTAAAACTGCACGAAAAGGGACAAAATTAGAAAATGGCTGAAAATTGTTGTACAGCTCCTTTGGAACTTTTTAAGAAAACAATTTCGGAATCACAAAAAAAAATGGCCGCCGGAGATATCGCGTTTTACTTGTATCTCAGTTTCTATAGGTCGTACAACCCCGTGCGTGGACCCAAAATGTTGACAATGAAATTATCTACAACTTTAGTTCTTACAAAAATGTTGACCCGATTAACCCTTTTAAAGTTATTCAAGGTCAAAGTAATCAAAAATCACTTTTTGGCCAAAAAAAACGAGCAAAAACGTATTCGAAAAAATTTTTTTATCAGTCAATACGAAACGTTATTGCCTACAAAAAATCCCTCTTGTCATTTTTTCTAAAACTCAACCCTTTCGAAGTTATTTAAGGTATTTTATTTACTATTCGGCCAAAAAATCGCTCAACAATTGATTTTTGCAAAATTTGTTTTTCATCTACTTATACAAAACATTATTGCCTACAAAATACCCTTCTTGTCATTTTTTCGAAAACCTTTCGAAATTTTGCAGTAAATAGTAAAAACAGTAGTAAATTTTGCAGAAACTAGTAAATACATTTTAAAATAAAATAATTTCATTTGACGTTAGTTAAACAGCACTTTGTAAGGATGTTTCCTTTACTACTTTAAAAATAATTTTTAATATATATTACAAATTAAAACAACTTAAAAATACATAAAGCAAAAAAAAACACGCAGAATATAATATCTCACTTGACATGTTAAATGCAAATGAAAGTAAAGTGTAATGTGTCATACCGTCATTTCCTTTAGTATCGTAATGAAAGTTACCATCATAATAATGAAGGTATAGTGTCAAAAGTATTATATGTATGGGAGTGGCTATTCGCACTGCAGAGTAGATAAGAGTAGATGAGAGTAGATGAGAGTAGATGAGAGTAGATGAGAGAGTAAATAAGAGTAGATGAGAGTAGATGAGAGTACATAAGAGTAGATGAGAGTACATGATAGTAGATGAGAGTAAATGAGAGAGTAGATGAGAGTATATGAGAGTAGATGAGAGTAAATAACTCTCTCATTTACTCTCATCTACTCTCGTCTACTCTCATCTAATCTCTCATTTACTCTCATCTACTCCCGTCTACTCTCGTCTACTCTCATCTACTCTCTCATTTACTCTCATCTATTCTCATCTACTCTCGTCTACTCTCGTCTACTCTCATCTACTCTCTCATCTATTCTCATCTACTCTCATCTACTCTCATCTACTCTTATCTACTCTGCAGTGCGAATAGCTTCGGCGGAATTCGTTATTGGCATCAAATTTAACTTCTTTCGACGTATTTTCGTCCTAATTTTTTTTCCTTTGCGTATTCGTTTGTACTCATCACATCCGGACAATTTTATACCTTCAGATTTTTTAAAGGTTAAATTATTTTGTATATCGTTTCGGATGTACAGATTTTCGGATAATTCAATAATGCTTTCAGTTACAGTCGGGCCCGCCACATAGCCTTTCGGGGCCCGGGGGCTAAAATCTTTTACTAAAAAAAGCGGTCGCTTCTTGATTTCCAAATAGGTCTTAAGTTACTAAGTGCAGCTAGGTCCACTTTTTGCCTTGCAATCCATTTTTGGGGCCTATGACCTGTGGCCCGGGCAGTTCGCCTCATTGTGGCGGGCCTGGTTGTAGTAGCAACTTTTTGAAGTGATATATTAGTTTTATCTATGATTTCTAATATTTCGCTCCAAAATGATACCATAATAGCAGTTTCCAGTGATTTGAACTCATTTTACAACCCCTCAGCTTCAACTTTTGTTACAGGCTTTTGAAAGTTATATTCGTAAATTCTATCCAAAGCATCTTTAAAATTTTCATAACCAATTAGAAAATGTTATTTAATTATTTCTGTAATGAAAATATTTTAACTAAAAATAACATAACTAAAAATAACAAAAAAAATATAAGACCAACAAAAATTTCCGTCCCCCCGAAAAGGCTTGCGGCCCGGGGCTACAGCCCATTTAGCCCTGTGGTTAGGGTGGCCCTGTTCCTACCCATACAACTTCGGTGAAACAGAGAGCGAAAGAGTTGGCGTTAGCACTATGGAAACACAAATCCCAGTCAGTGGTTTCGAAGAAGATTGAACTCTAAAATATTCGGATTATGTTAAAGTGATTTTAGTTCCTTAGGAATGTATCTCACTGATGCTGGAGAGGTGCTTTATGAGAGAAAGATGAAGATTGTGCAGTATTTAGAATACATATTGAAATGGAAACACAAAGCTAGTAATATGAGATGTTCCTTCTGAAGTGTTTAGTGATGATTTTTTTTGTAGAGCAATTTGAATACTACTTCTAGATTAGCAGAGATCAATTTGTCCTTTTTTGAATTGTCATCTTACAATGTTTTGAGTTGTATTTTGGTTATAAGCCAAAGCATTTCCTTATGTAGTACGATGCTGGATAGACGTATCTTACAATTACAACAACAAAAAACCTACAATTTTGCTCTTTTACCCCACAAACCATCACAATTATCACTCCAAAATCCATAAATCTATTTTTTCTATGAAAATAATGTAAACTTACAAAAAAAAAAAATAAAAAGAAACAAACACCGGAAAAAAACATCTGTTGCTTAACAAGTTCAAAGAAAGTTACGCATGCGCAACACTTTTTCAAGTTAAACATTTTCAACTCATTTTTTTTCTCCGTTCTTCTTCCATTTAAAACTACCAAAAAAAAATCCCAAAATTTACCAGAAAAAAAATGATTACGCTTCCAGGGCCAGATGTCATTATCACGTGAGAGTAAAAGTGGTCACACAGGTTGTGATGATGGAGAGTTTGTGGATTTCGTAAAACTCCGTAAAAATCACCGACAAAATCTCGCACGACAGCAGCCAGCCACCAACCAACACACAAGTTTCGCCTTTTTTTTCGTTCTCTTTCCTCAATCGTCACCTCCACAGATTTTTACTCTTGGATTCCACCATAAACCGAACAATGACACCAACTTCCCGAGATCGGTTGTGGGTCTTTACTATATTTTTTTTTGGTTTTTTTTTGTTGTTGTAGGTTAGACCTAACAAAACGGTACTCAGCCGCCAGGTCGTTCATCTTTCAGGTGAAAGTGAAATTCGTTGTTACTGCCTCCGGGTCCCTCTACCTACAGGCAAGAAAGATCCACTGATTGTCTACGCCACGATCGGTGGTCATGTACTTTTTAAGTAGAGTCAAAAAGGTGCTTAACAGCGCATGCGCAAAAGCGTATATGTACATAAGATTTTTGCTCTGAGGGTCTTCTTGCCGGAGTGAAACCTCTTGTGTATGCCGCGCTGCTGCTGCTGCTTGAAAAGGGTTCGAGAAAACCAGTTAAGTTATTGATCTGCGCATGCGCAACTGACTTTGGTTGATTAATTCGTGTGTGTATGAACGTAATCGTGATCATAACCTCAAAAAATTTGGCTCGCAGCAGGGCCTAATAATGCAGGCAACAGCACGGCAACTTTTTTAGAGGATCATGGCCAAAATCGCTTTCTCTTCGCCCGACCCGCGCCGCGATCGATGTTCGTTGGTTGGTTTTTTGGTTTTTTTTGGTTAAGCCTGGACGTTCAGCCAAATACTTACTGAACAATCTCGCCTTTGGCGTCTTCAATTTTCGTAACTGTGCGCGATCTGCGCGATGCGATAAGACCTCCGCAGCGGGCACCAATGTTCAGGGCACTGCCAAAAGTGTCGAAGCATTGAAAAGTAAAAGTGAACGTGGCAAAAAATCAAACACAGCCAATTGCCGTAAGTTAGACCGATCATGCTGATCATGCTGCAGGCAACCCGTTTTGGTGGTCTAGGAGTTTGATGAACCCACCCGTAGGCATTATCCCGCCAGCCTCCTTCCCCCAACACACCTCGGTCGGCAGTGGGTAGGTATAGGCACTGGTGCTGTTGTTGCATCGACATCGGCACTATTACCCAGACCCCCAGGTGATCATGTAAGCGCAACTCGCCTGTCAGGTTTCCTATCTTCGCTGTTATTTTTCGAAGCGAACGTGACGGCGAACGAGCGAACTTTATAAGGTCGATGGTGCTTTTATGTAACACGGGAAAATCGAGAAATCGCATTTTTTTCTCTTATCTCCGCGCTGCTAACAAGCAGCTGTTTTTCTGCTGTTTTGCTTTTTTTCATGTTGTTGTTGGTTTTCTTCTTCTACCTTCTGTGCCTCTTCCACGTTATTATTAATTGCGAGGAGTTAGGTAACGACGTTGCGCCGTGATGGCATGACGGAGATTTTTTTTTTTAAAGTTCATCCCATACACCGTACAAGGTGTCTCGATTGTGGGTCCGTTTCGAGGCATTTAAAGCATATACACACACTCAAAACTCAGGTGGGACGCCGCGCAATCAATGCAAACTTCACCTTGCTCAAAAAACCAAATTTGGTCAACAACTAAAAAAAAAAATATCGAAAAGAAATTTTTTTTTCTTTTTTTTTTCAGATTTTGGATAAAATGTCACCAAAAAGTTGTGTGAAAAACTATCCAAGGTTGAGTCAATGTTTGATTATGATTCGGTTTTGTTTACGTACAAATTTTATTTTTTATTTTTTTTTTTTCAAAAATCGAGAAGTAAAAAAAAAAAGAAATATTTTTGTCATCTTCAAAATAAATTTTTTTTTTCGGTTTTTGTGATAAGATTGTGAATATTTCACGGACATTTGTCGCGTTGTTGGTTTCCTTGTTGCGTTATATATGTTGATTTCCTTGAACTTGGTACGTGAATAGGTTCGGATTTTTTAGGAAGAATTTTTATGATAGATTTACGGTATTTCAGTGTTTTTGTTTATGATTTATTGATATAACAGAAGAAAAAAATTTAGTTTTTTTTCTTTTCGACATTATCAATGTCAAGATTATTTTTTGACTGTTATAAAAATTTACGGATAAATATCAAAGTTTATGTAAGATGATCGATAAAATAAAAGGTTTTTGTTTTTTTTGCGGTAATCTATATATATGTATTGTTTATGATAGTACTTGTTGAAATCCCGAAATTAGAAGGTTAAGGTTAGATTTTTTTTAAGATTTCATATAGGTCTGTTGAAATTTTCTATTGAATATGATTCACAAGTGTTAATATATGTATAAACTGCATTTAGGGTGGGTGGGCATAGTTTTTAGAAATATTCGGAATGAAGTCTCAAGGATATTAAAAGTTTATCTGGTTAGATTCAATGTATTTTTGTTCAAATTAGCCCAAAACAAAAAAGACTTCGAGCTAACATTTATACGATTGACATTATCAAACCGCAATAGATTTGTTTTAAATAACATCTTCTTTAAAATCAGTACAGTCTTTGTTGACTTGGACCAATTGAAGATTGTACTTGCAGTCGTCTGTAGTGGGAGATTCGGTACTTCGGCACAGCCTCGAATACAATACTGGCACTTCGAAAACGTTCTAAACATAGTTAGACATGGCGTAAATCCTCGATATGAAGACTCATGGAAATAATGCAGATATAAAGCAGCCTTAACATGATTTTATCGCTATTACCATAGCTACTGTTCCAGTAAAATTAACGTCCTCTTCCTCATACGAAATTTCCCCCCTTCAATACAAGACTAGTCTGCTCGGCCATACCCTACAGTCCTCTCGCACACATTACAATCTAGAAGTTCGTTTATTAATAGCACTACAAGACTGTGGAACGAACTTCCATAGTCAGGTTCATTCGTTAGCTGAAACAAAAGGTTCATCGCAGTTTGCTCGAGCTTCCACAGAAATTTTCCCATCTATCTTATCGTCTTCCATCCATATCAATAGGACCACGGCTTGAACTACATGATAGGGTGATAGTACAAAGAGTAATTCCTAAGCTTGGTTTTTTCACATCAAATAAATCAAAATTTGAAAAATGCTGAAATCAATGAATGGGCTTTGCTGAATACGCTGAATGTTGTAAGCGCTGTTAATAATAAATCGAAATTTAGAGAATAAATACAAAAATTAATTAGAAACATGATTTACTAGAACCCGATCAGTTTTTTTTTCGTTTAAAAAAATACAAAAAAAAATATGACAAAATGACAATGACAAAAATACAACTAAAAATTTTGGAATTTTGATTAATTCAAGTAAAAGATAACTAAAGATAAAAGATAATTTCTTTAATAGCCTAAAAAATCTGTTTAAAAATCAATAATTTTCATTCGATGGTCGTATAGTTACTATCATAAGTCGAAGAACTAACAGAATGCACCTAAAAGAATGTAGAAATCAAAAAAATGTTTCATGGCGATTTTAAAAATCTTCTAATACCTACAAAACAATTTTAAATTCATTCTTAATTTTATTCAGCACAAAATATTATCAAATTCAGCAGAGCTGAATTGCTTAAAAATGAAAATTTATTAGAAAAAATTATGAAATACACCTAAAAAACTAACATAATAATAGAAATATTGTAAACAATATAAAATTTTAGTACTTTTTTACTAATTAATTTCATTCTGAAAACTTTACTTATCATGTTAGACAGGGCGTTTGCGAGAAAACATAAAATAAATAAATATATCCCACTTTATAGCCGTGTGAAATAACATGCTGATATAACAATGAGTGAATTCTTGAGAGGAAAGCTTACTAGATCTTTTAGAAGGGAAGAAGTACTGCTAAGGTTCTTTGTGAATAAATCGAATTTTCTCCCACAATATGGTTGTAATGCGCAACACAATAATTCAATAAATACAATAAAAATCGATTTCCGTTGAAATAAATAAAGAAAAGGTTTCCATAGTTATTTTTTCTTCTTCTTCTTCAAATCAAGTAAACTGCACTTGGTCGTCCTATTTAAAAAAATAGAGATTCCCCACTTAATAATAATCCACCCCCACATACATCTTAACCTCTAAGCCACTTTCTTTCAATTCACTATCATTGCTCAGGTGAAATTGCGCTTTTTAACTTTAGTCGCGTCGTTGTCCCGACCAAGGCCCCGTAATGAGCATCTAATTGGTTAAGGTGTGTTCAGTTATCTACCCTCTGTTAACCCAACGTTATTTAAGTCTTCCTAAACTACGACCAAACATGGAATCGTGTCACGTCATGGGCGCCTATCCATTATTTATTTCGTCAACGGGGCCTCCCAACATCCCCTTGCTGTGCTGCTCCCCAAACATTATACCGAAAGACCTAGCGGAAATCGCAATTCGTAAAGCTTCCTCCATTCTGTGAAGTGCGTCGACGGTGCTCCACTTGTCTTTAGTTCGTTCTTCGCTATTTCTTTTTTTTACTTGCTTTCAGCATGTTCTAGATGCCGCCCTTTTTATAAGAAGATTCAATTCTAGCACCCCCAGCCCTTAGAAGCACCCCCGCAGGGACCAGATTCTATATATTCAAAATCCTCAGTTAAGCGCTCCAAAAGTGAAGACTCGTCGCCTTTTGTATAATATAGCGCGCGACAACAACGTGCCCTGTCCTTGTGGTGGTGATGCGACGTGCATCTGTGTGTTCTACTACGGTTCCCGTTGAGTCGAAACTAGGTCAGCCATTGAACCCGATGCTGCTCGTTCTATATATATACCCTCACCTACACCAGCATGTACCCAGACCCAGCATAGTGTGGCGAGGCTGGCAACGTGCGCGATTGATAGGCACTCATACACCAACAGGGATGACGACAGCACCAACCACTCAATCAGCTCTGCAGCCGGGGGTTGACGTTCAAGGGGAAGTGCAGGCCGTGCCGGACGGGTTTTTTTCGCTCTCTAGCCCCACAGTGCTGGGGAGCTTCTGCCGTTAATTGTTCTGTAGTCGTTGGTGATGTTGTCTGTTATATTGATGGCGCTTCTAGGGGGTGCCTGCTTCATATGTCCACCAATTCTCACGTGCTCTTGAGCTTTCAAGCCTGCTGTTGTCCAGAACTAGTTGGACTGATGGAGAAGACTGGGACGGGACGTCACATTTTGGAGCTTTCCCAAAAAATGCGGCTCTAGGGTGACTGCTGCGAGGTCGTGTTTCGGTCCTTGCGAGACGATTTTATTTTCGCTCTGTTTACAGTTTGTGGGATTCGTTCTTTTGTAATCTTGGGGAATTTTTGTAAATATTTTTGTGATTCGTTCTTTTCATTGGTGAAAAGAGAAGAATCTTTGCCAGCCGAAAAAGAAAGTAGGCAGAACTTGGTTCTTGGGTTTTGAAGTCATTTTTAAAATTTACTTGTGTCCCTTTGTGTCGAGTAATGAGAGATTCTTGTACGGCTTACAAAGTTTTTTTTTGCCGTTAGAAATCAGCCATTTAAGGAAACTCAAATCGAAAATAAAAGAAAGAATATCAACACTACTTTCAAGGTAGGACACTGCAGTTTTCCGATCACCTTATCAACAAAAAATCGTTCTGCACATACTTCGGAAATCTAACAGAAGATGGCTATCGTGCTTCAAACAAGATAGAAAGCAGGGAATCGCTGAATAGAGGAAAATCGAAAAAGAACAAATATGATATAATTGGGTGAGGTTGAAAGACAAAGAACCACGGCGCTATGCGGAATCGAACCACAGACCTCTGAGTTGGTAGTTGGGGTCGTCTTAACGCTTAGGCTACCTAGGCCGACAGGGAGGGTTGATGAGGGCTGTGAAATTGTTCTGTGGAACTCTCTTATTGACGCAATCCTAAAGCATATAATTGAATTGTCAAAAATATCAGACGGTCTCGCTGTCCAATAACCATAAAAGTAATTCCATATCTATAAAAATGAAAATTCTAATACAATGATTCCTTCATACCAAGAGCACTGCATTTTCTCTAAGATCCTATCAACAAAGCCACTCTCTACTTAGTAAAACGTTATTATTTTGTGTTTTTCAAATGGTAATTATTTTTACGCTAGTTATTATTTTGTATTCATCTATTTTTAATACACGAAGACCAAAGACAGTTCAAGTTTTAGTGATTTCAAAATCTGCATTATCGACCATAAACCTAGTTTAAAATACGGAAGTATAATCCCCACTACAATATTGATTTACTACAATAATAATGATACACGGCTCAATGCATTGACTAAATTCGTACGTCAATTTTCAGTTGATAGGTCAGGGGAAGGTGGTCAATCCTGCAAAATTTCACTTCGATCCCTTCCTTTGGCCAACTGACAATTGATAGTTCGAATTGAGCAATGAATTGACTCCTTTATCATGAGGCTAAGGCAATGTGAATTATTAAAAAAATTGTCTTGTAAACATAATAAAATTCCAATTTTCAAATTCAATTTCCAATTTTCTTTTTAAAAAAACTGCATTATCGACACTGACTACTGTTTCAAAGCAAGCCATTGAATTTTGCTTTCGCTTCCCTTTCTGGATCATTTGAATTCAATAATTTTTGTTTTTTTTTTGTATTGTGTTTTTTTTCTTTTATTTTTGAACAAAATCGACTTGAAGTCGATAATGCAGTTTCTTCTCAAAGCATGCCAAATTCTAAGTTTCATAAATGCTAAACTTTTAAAGAAATTGAGAATTTGATAGATATTTTCCGTATTACTAAAGAACTTACAGTTTCTGGAAACAGCCTCTTCTAAAAAAAATCGATAATGTAGTTCTTTAGTTAAAACTGATGTATTCTAACTGTTAAATATAAAAATATTATAATCGATAACTGCAAAAGTATACAAAAAATTATCTTTGGAAGTGTTTCGTTAAAACAAAAGAGTTATACAACAAAATACAAATATTTAAACTGTCGATAACGCAGTCTAAATAAGTTGAAATTAACTACGTTCGCAAATTCTATCTAAGGACGTGTGCGAATACTGGCTAAATTGCAATTGAAATAATTGAAAATGTCGGTATTGCAGTGGAATTTAATGTTCTTATGAGCACCCTCAAAATTGACAGTTGGATCCTAAATAAGTAAATTTAACCGTCATTATAAATAGTTAACAAAAAAAAGTACTTTTTAATTAAAAATATGAGTTTAATTGGTTATCAAACCAAATATTATTTCTAGAGAAAATGACGTCACCCTTAAATATTTTGTAACGACGAAACTATCTTTATGCAACACTGCTTTGTATATGTTTGCGGTATATCCAGCTAAACATCTATGGCTTAAACGAAAAGAGAAATTTTGAGAAAAAAATAAACATGTTTAAAAAAAAGACTGCATTATCATTGAGGAGTGTTTCAAATTGAGCCATTTTGGGGCTGTGTAAATTCTATGACTAAAATTTAGTGTCGATAATACAGTTAATTATAATTTAGTTTTTTGGTGAGGAGACTAAATTGTTTCACAGGTGACTAAATTGAGAGAAGAAGTTTGACGATTTTTAGCTCCAATTTTTTTTTTAAAAAAATAGAGTGACAATTGAATTTAGTCATCAAAAGTATTCACAACAGCAATTCTCTATATTAACCATAAAACTGCAAGTTTAGTCATCAATTTAGTCACAGGCGCAAAATAATATTTTTAAATACTGTCGATAATGCAGTCTGCATATAATGCAGTCTTTCGGTAATGCAGTCTGGCTAATTAAAATTAAGAAAGTGTGCGAATTCTGACTAAATGGCTAAAACTTTCTAAGAAAAATTTAATTGTTCCACAAAATTTCTAATGTTTCATTTAGGGCCTGTGTGAATTCTATGACTAAAATTTAGTGTCGATAATACAGTATTTAGTCTTTTGGCGAGTAGACTAAATTTTTCGACCGTTGACTGTGTGGTGTGTGAATTCTCATTTGGTTAAATTTGATTTTGACAGGGATTTGACAGTTCTTGATAGCGAAAAACTATTTCGTCAATAGCGTTCAGCAATTTTAAAATCGTTCAAACCTTAGCATGTAACTGTCAAACTTTATCATGCTTATAAAATACTAAATTACACTGCAATACCGAACTTTTAAATAATTTAATTTTGCCTAAATTTTTCCATAATTATTACAGGCCTTTAAGCAGAATTCGTACAGGCCCTTATTATAAAAATCGTCGATAATGCAGTGTTATTTTTTCAAAACTCGTGTATTCCAAATATCAAAAATAAAAATACAACACGATTGGCAAAACTAAACAAAAAATTAAGGCTTCCAAGTGTTTCATTATAACTTAAGAGATATTCCTCAAAATATTTTTTTAAACTGTCGATAATGCAGTTTAATCTAATTTGTAATTTGATCTAAAAGTTAATAGCAGAAAATTTTTTCCAATATATTATCAAGAAAGTGTTAAAATTTGGATATTTGGAGAGTTTTTAAAGTAGATCATTGAAATTGAAATTTGGAAAACGATCTGAATCTAAGGAATTTCGTAATGTTGAACCCAAAATTGTAGTGTAGAAGTATATAAAGTTTGTATATGGGTTTTGGTTATGCCACGTGGAAATTTTTATTTAAGATTTCATACGATACGATAAACTACAATATGGAATGTACCTCCACGTGATATGTATCTTCAAATACTATAGGTGATAAAATCGAGAGTGAAAAACAGTTGGAAACCTTTAGAGAAATACATATGTTTAATTTGAATTGATTAAAGACATTATTTTTAGGAGTTTTCGTATCTGTAAAAAAAATGAACAAGGATTCTTGTTGATTGATTATAATATGAAAACTTATAAGCAAAATTTTAAATCTCCTCAGCCTTAACCACACTTTGAATTCATTATCCTTGAATATCAGATCCTATAAATATGTTTATCCTATCCCCATTCTTCCTCAGTCTTCTACACCACCCCCTCTCCCCTAAACACAGCAAACACAACTAGCAAATCACTGCTCTTTATCCCACATCTTGCCACTCATTCAATTAGACCAAAGTGCAAAGAAACTGCCATTGAAGCTCGGCATTAGCGTTTGGGTCTTTTGTAACGATTTTTCATACTTTTTCATAATTCGTTACTTTGAAGCTTAGAGTTACGCAAACGCACAGCAACGAAAGGCAAAAAAAAAAATATACAGCATGTTATGAAACGCCCGCCGCAAGAGTACCGAGCGAACAAGTACACAGCGCCATCAAGTGATGAAGGCTGCGGGGTACAGAGGGGGGCCTTCAGCACGCAGGAAAAAGAGCCCGGGAAAGTGGCTGCCATTGCTGCTGCTGCTCCAGCTCTAGGTCTAGTCATCGTTGCCTGGAGCTATAGTAAAAGTTACATAGACAACAGCAGCAACAACAACAACAACAAAAACAACAACGACAGCACCACCGCCATCAATATGGCATGACATTACTTACGCCGACCGTCCATGATAGTTTTGCCAAAGTTCACCGACCCCTATTTCACCATTTGACTTTGATAGTTGTGCCTGCAGTGGTATGGGTGAACGCTTTAGCCCTCCGCTCCCCCACCTTCTGTGGGGCTGGGATGAGGGGGCATACTTTTGTATGGGACTAGTTCTCACGATGCCTTCGAAGAAGTTCGTTCGTATTTTATATATATATTTTTTTTTTGCAGTGTAGGTGTAGACCGGCGCGAAAGCGGGGAACAAGGGGAAAACTTTCGATTATACAACGGCGCCCCACGGCCCACCAGAGAGCGCCCACCTAGCTGAGTACTTCAAAGAAAGGGCGGCCGACACGGATTACCCGCGGAGGGGAACGAGGCGACACGGGGACCTCACCGAAAGTTTTCCATGAATGAGGAGAGCCCGGAGCTGTGGCTATCGAGTGATGAATGCCTTACTTCCGCCATTTTAATTTATTTCCCATTTATTTTATGCTTTTTCTAACGAGTTCACTTTATTCGCTTTTGTTTAAGCTTCGCTGCTTTCCTTTGATGCCTTGTGATCCAGTTTTGCAAAATTTGTTGTATATATTGCGTCGCCCCACAATCGTCGGCGATATGTGCGCGTCATTGGGGACGGGAGGGGGGGGGGGGGTTTCATGTGAAAATTATTCTAACAACAGCGACGCTTTTTGAATTGAGGAAGCAAAGCCGCAGCACAGCAGCACAATACAAAAAAAATGTGCATTTTTGCTATCCGTAAAACTTTCACTTTTTTAACGGTAATTACACCTGAGTGACGGTTATAACGGTGGCTCTAATCAGTCAATCGACGGTCGTTATTGGATTGAATGCTGACATACAGCGCTTCGGCAATTCCAGTAGCGAATAGCGATGATTACGTGATCTTCGAAGACGAGTTTGACGATGCATTGTACGAAGAACTTACATTTTGAGGGGAGAGGGGAGAAGTTTTTCTTCACTATTTTTTTCTGCTAGCTTTTTTCCTTAAAATTTTTGCACTCATTTATCATGTTTTGAAAATTTTTAAGAAAATATTTTTGTTTTCTTTCAACGAAATTAACTCTTTTGAAAAAAAAAATGAAGAAAAATTTGGGGAATTTCCCCCTCTGGAAATTGGGTGATAAATGACACTTTTTTGGGGTATGAAAATTATGTAAGAGCGTTACCAAAAATGGTGAGAATTTTTAGAGGGGAATATTTTGAGTTTTGTTTTTTTTTAATTTTTTATTCAGCGTGTTTTGTAAAGTCATTATATATTTAGAAATGTAAAAAAATATTAAAGAAGAAAAGTTTTTTTACTCACCGTTTTCGGGTAATAGCAGTATTTTCTGTAAGAAATAGAGAGAAAACTTATTATTATCATTTTTTATAGATTGAAAATTGTAATATTTTTTAATGTTTAGTAAAATATTGACAACTACGACTATAATTTTTGTGACTATCAAAGCTTAGGAGTCACTCTTTGAGGTACTAGTCCGTCATGTCTTACTCGTAATTGTACAGTGTCTATTAATATGCTTGATTCGACGGAAGAAATAGTGAACAGCATAGTAGAGTTGAGCCGGACTTACATATGGCAGTATATTTGTCCCGTACACAATTGTAAATTGTACTGAGGCCTCAATTTTTTGAAATGCCCCGGTTCAAAAATAATGTACTACTGGTATATGAGCGTGTATCGAGATAAATAAGGCGAGGTGTGATTGTAAATACGTACTGGAGAGAAATTTCTTACTTCTTTTGCTGCAGCAAAGTTTCCAACTTGAAATTGGGCGAGGTGAGATTATAAAATATAAAAATTACTAACTGTGGAGGCATAGGGTCTTACTCCATCTGAGGCAGTTTAATGCATATTAAATTAAATTTTTTTTTTCTTTAATTTGCTTGGTTTTTGTCAAATTTTGACATTACAATGGCACTTCGCCTAATTTGAAGTATAACATTGTACCGGCTCAAAAGAAAAAAGAGGCACCTCTTACAAACTGATTGTATAATCGTGTCCATTCCAACACTACAGGATAGATTAATAAGTCGTTTGAACTCTTGGATGTAGTCAGGGCCGGCCCGAGGCACAATCGAACCATGCGGCCGCTTGGGGCGCCAGGATGAGGTTGAAGGTTGAATAGTGTATTGTCAGATGCGGAGGAGTTGGCTGAAATACAGCACGACGTTCCGTTTCGGTCGAATAAATGGCTCGGGCCGGCCCTGGATGTAGTAGCAGTTCAAACCGAAGAGAACCAATTTTCCCGAAATCTATTGTAACAAAAATCAAAACAAAAATTTTTTGTAACGGGGTTTCGATTTCACAAATTCGGTATCTTTAATAGCAGCCGGATGAACCGCACACGCAATCAGCGGTGTTAATGGGAGACAGCCTCGTCGTAGTGTTATGCCATGTTATGTTGTTATGCGGAGTGTTATGTAGGAGACGAGGCGAGGGGGAGGGGTGAATTGAATTTGACCAAATTTGGACGTTTTGGTACTTTTTTGACATTTCTATTAAATAACTTACTTTTAAAAGATTTTTGTGAAGATAAATGTTTATTTTGAAAGTTTTGATACCCTTTTGAGAAGAAAGGTGAATTTTCATGCAATGTGGATTCAACATCTCATCCAATCACTTGTAGCTTTTCTTTAATCGATTTAGTAGCAGGTGTCATTCTAGAAAATCGTTCTGTTGTATCCTGTGGAGTATTCTGGTAATTTTTCTTCAAATTCTCAATTCAAATGCATTATTTTTTTGTCGGTATCTATCCCTAGCAATAGTTTCACACCATTTTAATAGCTCATAACCGGCCACGCTTCTCTAACCCTGCCAAAAGCAGAAAAATATTACTTTTTAACCATGGATATTCACATTTTTTGATTATGCCGCTGTGTGGAATCGAACCCTCGATCTTTGTGATGGCAGCCGGGCGCCGTAACTCCTACCGAGGGTAGATGAACTGGTTGATGGCGCCTGTTTATAATGAATTGGTGGGCCAACAGCACAGAAAGGGGAAAGATGGCCACCACAGTATATTTCCTTATTCGTAAGCAGACCTTCAACAAGAGTTGGGGCTTAAAGCTACATATGGTGGTTTGGTTGGTTTTAAAAAGAAATTATTAAACCCGTGCTGGCATATCTGAATAATGCACGTAATTTTCGATCTTCTGCTACTTGATCTATACATAAAAGTAAAAGACAATCTGCACGGTCCTGAGGCTGCTGGAAGCCCCGTTTGACTTCTTAGTAGAGGAAAACTTCCAGCCTAACAAAAGCTCTGATATAGTTCAAATGGCCAAAAATCAGCGTCCGGTGTAGGCTCTCGAGTATTCCTACCCTCGTTTCACTTCCAACAATGCAACCGCCTCACAGTGGTCTGAAATCCCCAAAACCTGGACAAAATTAATTTACTACCGTGAGAAAAATTATTTTTTTATGAAAATCGGTATATGGGAGTTTTCGGGGTCCCTGAGTAAGAATCCGTTATCAGATTTTCAAAAAACAAAATGGCGGATCCAATATGGCGACCAACTTTATGAAAAATTAAGCAAATTTGATGAAAATCGGTATATGGGGGTTTTCGGGGTCGCTTATTAAGAATCCGTTATCAGATTTTCAAAAAACAAAATGGCGGATCCAATATGGCGACCAAATTTATGAAAAATTAAGCAAATTTGATGAAAATCAGTATATGGGGGCTTTCGGGGTCGCTGAGTAAGAATCCGTTATCAGATTTTCAAAAAACAAAATGGCGGATCCAATATGGCGACCAACTTTATGAAAAATTAAGCAAATTTGATGAAAATCGGTATATGGGCCTCAGTCGTGATTGGTGACGATGATTTGTAAGTCAAATCGAAATGCATTGGGGTTTTATTATTGAGAATATAAAATATTTTTAGATTCCAATAAATTGCAAGTACAATCATTAAGGTGTTTTTGTTTAATTCTATTTGATATTATATCGATTCTACGTAGTTCAGTGTTTAAAAATGTCTTTATCTGATCACACATTCGTTATTTGCTACTTTAAAGAACCCCAGATACCGATTTTCATTGGAATCGGAATACAATTGGCAAATTCGTCGGCCATATTGGCGTGGCCATTTTGAATTTTTTAAGTTTTGACCACAAATTCGTTATTAGCGACCTTAAAAACCCCTAAATACCCACTTTCATTGAAATCGGAACACAATTTACGAATTCATATTTGGGTGGCCATTTCGGTAATTTTTCAGCGGCCATTTTGAATTTCGAGAATCGGACTTCGAGATGTTTCATGGGACTGGTGCGCCCGCTATAGCGCACACATACAGAATCTTTCTTTTATTAATATAAGATGATATAGATGAAAAAAAAGTTAATATATAGCCCCTGAATAGGACGCTCAAAACTATACATTGAGCAAATATGTAGTATATCGGGGATAGAATGACATGGAGCAAGCAGGAGCAGCTGATTTTTTTATATGTTTTGCAGAGATGATTAATAAACAATTACATGCGTATTTCGTAGTGGAAGTCGGTGGAAGTTTGTACTTAGCCATCAATTCATAAGCCGAATCGTTATTAAAATACCACAATTTACTACATATTTGATCATAAATAAACGATACAATTATTTATTTATGTTCATTTCAATAACACAGTATAATTGTACTTACTCTCTGGAGAAGAATCCATTTTACACAAAAGAAAACGGGTAAACGTACTGCAATATACACGCAAAAACGTAACACGTGTTTTTGCTCGGAGAAAACGCGCTGCGTGCAGCGTGTTCTACGCTCACTTTCCAAATGGAATACAAAAGAGATTTCGAACATCTGCCTCTTGCCAAGGGCCTTGAAATACCCCAGGGGACCACTATACCTAACCCACGTGAAGAAAGTCGCTAAATATAAACTTTCGTTTTGGTACTTTTGTCCAGGTTTTTGGGATTTCAGACCACTGTGCGCCTGCCTAATTCTACCAGAGTGTTCCAGACCAAACAGCAGGCAAATTTTTAAAACCTAGATCGATACAGTCGAATCCATGTCAGAAGCCATAGTAATCCTGGCATCGGACAGTCAGGCAGCTTTCAAGGCAGTAGGTTTCATCCACATAACGTCTCAGCTGGTCTGCAGCTGTCGGAAGGAGCACTCCTCTTCAAGTTTATTGTAGTTGCTTATGGATTTTTTTATATCCTACTGATAAGGGCCTCGGTAGTCTAGGGAATAAGGCGCCTGGCTACTATCCCACAGGCCCCGGGTTCGAGTCCCGGCAGAGCCCCACGGTCCTTCGCCTTTCCCACCTTCCCTCCTGTCATAGCCTTCCGCTAGCACTGCCCCGCTCCACCAAGCGCATGCCATCGGTTGGTTGATGGGATTCAACTTGTTTCAGGAGGCATAACACTCCAGCGAGTTGTTTCTCATTGCCCCGATGCCAGAGTCGCGATAGAAATGGTTGGGGTTAGGTGGTTGTGGCAGTTCCTTCCTACTTCTCTCTTCCCCTTCACTATCTATCGACTAGAGCTTGCTGTTCGACATTGCACTCTATACGAAGAAAATAGATTGTCGACAGTACAAAGGGCTTTCCCTGAGCTCTAGTCTTCCACATAAAAAAAAAAAAGGAAGACGACCTATCACCATTTTTTAATAGTGAAAATTCACTTGTAGAAGATTTACTTAAAGATCAGGTGGTTTGCCGCCTGATCGTTGTTTTCAGAAAGATCAATTTTTGTTCTATCAAAACATCTATTCGGTATCGATTTGTTTTAGATTTCCCAGCTAACGCTGCATTTGCAAAACAAAAACTAGTTCAACATCCAGCCTTGACAAATCCCCTATAAAATCTTCCAAACTTGTGTCTTGTTTAAAAAAAACTAAAATTTCATTTGGAATCACTTCAAAACATCAAGATCCAACCACAACAAAAAAAAAACAAGAAACTCCAAAGTGACATCCCATAAAACTATTTCACTTTTACTGATGGCACAAAAAAGAAACCAGTCAAATTAGCCGCTCGAGCATAGGAAATTCTTCAAGCGATCGTTAAGTTGCGCAACACGCTCAACTTGCACTGCGCAGAGAATTTTCCTTCCATTTCGTTGCTTTTGTTTCTTCTTATATACAGTTTTTTTTCGTATTGCTGTTCCCCGGACTATCAAACAAACAGCAGAGCAACAACAGCAACGGCCGACCAACACTGCGAGCTAGTGTTACGTCACATCGTTACATTTTAGCGTTACGTAACAGAGCAGTGATCTTTACAACAAGTCTAAAACATCAGAGCCCCATCAGCATCCGCAAGACATGCAAGCAGCCTCAGCTGGAGCTTGGGCCACCGTCCGTTTCTATGCCGTAAAAGGCACGGCGCTTAATTAAGCCCTCCTCGCCGCTTCTTGACCCTAGGACTAAGCGATCGCGACTGCAAAAGCACTTGATACAAAATTCCTGGGCGTAGAAAAACCAGGAAAGACTTTTTGTGGTGGTATTAAGTCATCAAGGATTGTGTGAAGGCGCATGGCGTGATGATAATCCCTCCCTCCGCCCTAAATGATCAAAAGTAGTCGTAATATCTGTCAGATTAATTGCTGCCGACTACCGAGCGGTGGCGCTAATCTCTCTAAACTCGTCATGTCTAAGCGTGTTATCGCTGCACGCTTGATAACGACTTCATATTTTGAGGTTACGCTTTCGTAATCAGAAAGAAATGAGTCCGTTGCGTATCATTTTCTAAACACCACGAAAAACAAATAAGAAATGAAGAGCGAAAAAAAAACAAAAATGTTTTCTGTTTAATTTTTTTGAATGTAGACCGACAAAAAAAGCGAATGTCAACTGTCAAGTCCGCCATTTTAAATGTAGGTCAACTGAATACGTCGTTGCCGTCGCGATTTCTGTACGAGTATGTAAATATGGGCATTCGCTGCCTGTAAGAATTCACACATTAAAAAGTTGGAGGTTTTTTTTGGGGGAGCTTTGGTGTATTTTCGCCGTGGCTGGCTGACCGCTGCGCTGCCGCTGGATCATGTCCGATTGCGTACGCACATTGGTCACAGATTGTCGAGATCGGTTTCGGTGAAGGATCGGGATGCGGTGCGGTGTAGAAAACGAACAGATCTGATTGCGGAGACTGATCGCGTATATATCGGGAAATTGGGTTGCCATATATGCAGGAATTTCGGGATGCGATGATTAATTTGGGACTCATTATGAATGCAAATTTTTGTTTTTTTTTCGGGGGGGATTCGCTATTAATCAGGAGAAAAAAGGTGAAAAACAAACAAAAATATTGTTTGGCCGGAAGGTGATGATGGGAAGATAGAGGAGAATGATCTTGTTGGGTGGTTTTGTTTGGTGATCGTGTTAAAAAGAGAAATTTGAACAGCGAACTTTTTTTTGAATGGTTATTTTTTTTTTAGAAAAAAAGTGTTGAATAATTCATTTTTATTATATTCAGGAATTTACGAATTCCGCCCACATTTGAGTTATTATTGGTTTTTGGGTGGCCATTTTTTATTAATCTGTTGAACGGGCTTAGAGGATGCATTTTTAATATTGACTCAAGTTCGAGCTATTTGCCGTTTTTATTGGAAAGTGATTTAAAGTAGTTAGTTTGACAGATTATTCACTCTATGAAGGATTTTCTTCTTCGGTTTTCTGGTTATCAATATCACATCTTATAGCCTCTAGTAATTCATGAATCGGATACCCTCTAGTTAATTTTTTTTAGAAGAAAGTTCATAATTTGTTTGCAGAACATCGATCACATAATTGTAAACCCCTTCAAAATAGACACCATTTAATCAACTTCAATGAACAATCCAGTCGTCGACTCAGTACTTATTACCTAAATACACAAAGATTCACGCTTTTGAAGCAAAAGAGTTGTTTTTGGGACAAGATAGGCCTTTGCAGCTGGAAAAATGAAGAATTTCGTGCCAGATCCCATGACAAAATAACAACTTTTGCTTCAGAAGCGTACATCCTTGTGTATTTAAGACGGTAATAAGCACTTTTTCGGATAGACTTCAGCTGCTTTAGCAAATTTTGTTTTATCGTTTCAATTGACAAACAAAACATCGTCGATGAAGTGACAGTTCAAGTCTAAGGAACAAAAAAATATCACACTTCATCGTATATGATGATCCACAGGAGGTGGCCTAGGACGGAGCGTTGGGGACTCCGCAAGTTGTCCTGCATTCCCTTACTCCCTCGTGTGACTCACGCTGTATCCAGCTTTATCACGCTCCAATTCGCTATGTTGAAAGCATTTTTCACGTCAAGAGTTATCAATGCGAAACTCTTATGGCCCGTCCACACGACACAAGCATACGTAGAACGTGCTTTTTTCCCATATGAATTTTATGTATTTTTGCACGATGACCTAATCAAAAGCAGATCCTAAAAAAGCACGCATGATGAAATGCGTCCACACGACACAGCTTAAAAATACCCGGCTCTGAAAAAAAGCACGCCCGTACCTTTTGTGGTCGTAAAAATGCAAGTTGCAAGCGCAAACATGTTTGTATAGTGTGGACGGACCATTACTCACATCTATTGCTGCCTTTGCTAGGCTAATCACCATATTGACAGCATCCGTTGTCGATCTAGTGTTCTTGAAACCAAATTGCCTTTCCGACAAGCCGCCTCCACTCTCAACGCTTGGGAGTAATCTGTTATATTTCACCCGTTCGAAAAGCTTTTCCATGGTGTTTAGAAGACATTGGCCTGTAGGCTGGCGGGTTTCTTGAGGCTTACCGGCTTAGGGATGCACGTAAGCTTTTGACGCTTCCATTGCTCAGAGAACACAACTTCCCTAAGGCACGTTGTTAATAATTGGGCGTCCGAGAAAAAATAAAAGATGGCCTTACAACGGGCGAACACCGTTCGTGATTGAAACATAGTCTTCGGCCATGTGACGGGCCGTACACCACGCACACACACTGACGAATATACGCTTAATATTATTATCCCGGTCGTGCATTGATTATTTTTAAGTAGGATATCGTACATAACGAAAATCAACAAGTTCCCATAAAACACATTCAACAATACATTTGGTGCAGATTCTTTTTTTGGCTCAAATTTGCCTTCGAATGCCCGCGGGTACAGCTCAGTACTTGGCCATTTAAATCTTTTGGTCAAGTTTGGCCGTCGTGAGGCCGTATGTGCTCCCATTAAAAATGGTTAAAAACTCTACGGCCATCATATGCCCCTTAAAAAGCCAATGGCCCAGTATTCGCCCGTTGTAAGGCCATTTTTTATTTTTACTCGGGCGATCCAACCCGGTGCCATACTGGCTGCTAGCTTGCCCGCTCTGTTTGGTATACCGTCCAGCCCAGGGACTTTTCAAACGGTAATCCTTTTCACTACTTCCACAATTTCTTCCTCCCTTACCCTCTTAGGTAGTCTGTGGTTGTAGCGCCCATACCCTCGGGTAGCAAGTTCAAGATGTTGCTCTGACCGATGGTTTGATGCCCCGGATTCTCTAAGTATAAGGGCACTGCATGAAACTAGGTGTTTGATGGGAAGATCGGGACCAAGTACGTGAGAACAACAACCGCGTTCGTGGGGCACATTATCATGGCCCATGTTACCGTTATTGTTGCCGACCTTTGGACCCTTCCCAACTTTTTGACATACATATAGGTCCTGCTCAGCACTGACCACCATACCAGCGAATGGTACGTGAAAATTTGACGAACCATAGCTGGGCACATCCCCAGAACCATCTTTGGCTTTCACTTTCCGAAGGTCTTTTTAAACGTTTAAACGAACAGAAGCCTATGCAGAATTTCCTTACCCTTTCCTCGAGCACAAAGGATGTTAGGCTAATCGTGGCTCCTTCTTCTCGTCTGGAGGAACGTAGTTGACGTAACTGAGCCACACGCAGCTCTTGAACATGACGACAAGTAATTTCTGCAGCATGACCGGCACTTATCAAACTGGAGGAGATATTGAATAAGAATGTCTTCTAGCAGCTTTAACAAACGAAAAACAAGCATATGTATTTGGTGTTGCTCTTTTATTTTCAATGCATCGAAGCGATTACCAGGGTATAAGATCAATAAATGCTTGATGACAGCAAGATCGATAAATGTTTGTTCCACAAATGTCAAAAACAATGTGATGAAACTTTGCTGATATGTATATAACAGATTTATCATTGCATATCAGATTTGTTATCTAAGAATGTCTGCTAGGATAAAAAAAACAATCAGAAGCGTCCTCAACCATAAGAAATTCAAATCAATCAAAATTTTATGCCGGAATAAAAATTCCGTATCAAATTCAATTAAAAAGTGAAAAAAAAATATAAAGCATCATCGCAATCGAAGAAACAAATCTCCAACTTCCAAAATCAAATTAAAAAACCATCCGAAATCTGCTTATTACCTTCCTATGTAACGACGTCCATCCCAGGAACAAAAAAACTTCATATCTCCTATCAGAAATCACGAGAATCTAACCTCAAACCTGGATTACTTAACAATTCATCATCATCAGTTTGGATGCCATTTACAGCATGACATAAAATGGCGCATGTACACTTTCAAACACGTACTAGAAAACTAGCAACGCAACAACTAACTACGTACCTCTGGAAGGTAACAACCAAAGCCATGCCAAGAGCACTTAACCAGCAGTGGCACCTAGCAAGGCTATAGCCGAACAAGAGCTATGACAGAAAACCACCCAACGATTTGAAGCGCCCCGCAGCAGCAGCAGCAGGCAGCAGCATAACAAAATCTAGCCGCGCTGCTATCAAATGAAACTTTGGTCTAGACCCAAGATTTAACTAACTTCGAGCTAGCAGCAAAATGGCTAGAAAGGGAAAAACCGAAGCGGAAGCCTAGAAAGACCAGTCAGAGACGCGCGGCGGTATTGGTTTTGTGCGCAAAATTAAATCATCGCCGCCGAGTGAAAGTTTTCCTGGTGCTGCTGCAAAAAAGTTAGCGAACAAGAAATTGAATGGAATAAAGCGAAAGAAAGAAAGAAAAAACAACAACGACGACTTTCCAGCCGAGCAAATAGCGAGAAACCAGCACAAAAGGTGGTTGAACTCTGGCTGAAAATGGCCTCATCCATATATCGTACCCTGGCGCTGCGCTCTGGTGGCAATTGTGGGGTAATTTTTGTTCCTTGGGTGTTTAGTAATTTTTTAAGTAGGACTTTATCCCGTATTAGATTTGTCCCAGTTCCGCTTAATAATATTGGCGTATGTCGAACGGCAGACGGTGTTTAAGCAAACCAACCAACACTGGAAAAGTGAAAGTGCTTTGGGTGCACCAAATCCGATTTCCGGAAGTAAAAACTCCCATAAGCTCTGCTGGAACATGCATGCAACGAACGAAGCCTACTTTGCCTCGAATGCAATCTGCAGTATCGATTACAAAAGCGCGGCATTAAAGCCAACCACCCACAATAACCCCTATGGAGCCCTACCACCAGTACTCCATAACCCCACTACCATCCCAGCCCAAAAATAACCCAACCACCCACAGTCAGGGCCTTCCTGCTTCTCAGCTCTTTTCTGGATCAAAGAAAACAAAGGAAGAAGCAAGACATTAATGAGGTTGATGGGTTCTCATGCTTGGGGGTGGGTGGTGGCTTGAGTTAATGACAATCCAAGAATCCCCCATACACATTCTTGGTGCACTTTGATACCTTCCACGATGCATCTACCCCGCAAAATACCCCCGTTGCAGCCAGGCAAAATGCAAGGCAAATTCAGTGCATATAATGACCGAAAACTTCGACCACCAATCGAGAATATGCGATGTCCTGGTGTGTTTGTTACTGTGTAGTGTGCTAGGCGAGGAGAACTCTCACGACTATACTCAGGGAGGACGGTGGTGGATATATACAGTCGGCCATGAGAAGTGCATCTGTATCAGTGCATCGGTAGGTGCATTCGATGCACTTTGGCTAAACTTAGAGCTTTTTTTTTGTATAATGTGAAGGAGAGCACATTGTGGCAGGTCTTCGACCTTTCACCTACTTTCTTCTTCTCGACATGCACTTCGAAAATGCTCAGGGTTCTTCTCCTTTTTTTCCTTTTTTTTTTTGCTTTCCTTCTTTCGTGTTTGTGTGCAGTAAAAATGCATCGCGTAGCTTCTGTAGATTGTGTTTTTCCACTGTTTTTCCTCATTTGGCGTGTTTTACTTTAGATTTTACTTTACTGCGTTTTTTTTTGTTGTTTTTGTGTATAGATAAAATTTTCAAAAGTTTTAGTTTAATTTCGTATGTATTCACTGCACTGTTAACAAATTGTGACATTTTGTAAAGAAATTCCGGGGATATTTTGTATTGAAATTGGAAATATATAGAGGGGAGGGGGAGGGGGTGATTAATCAACAAACGAAAAGACCAATAAAAATCAGCTTAAAAACAAATCCTTAACTCCGAAACGTTAAGGAAATATTGATTTTCCGAAATTCGGAGTAAATATACATATTTTGTCGATATCTCCTTATAATTAAGGGTGTTTTCAATGATGCAGGTTGCGTGCGCAATTGACTTATTCAGCAACACATTTCCATTGCTGAATAAGTCAATTGCGCACGCAACTTGCATCATTGAAAACACCCTAAACTACTTTCATTTTTCCTCTTATTAACACTTGGACAGCAAGATTAGAGGGTTAATGATAAATTATACGTTCCCAACATATAATACTTGAGAAATTATAGATTTGAACTGTAAAGATTTTCAAAATAGGCAGTTTCGGACAAATTTCGGACTGTTGTAAACTACCTGATATTCACATAAAATGTCCTAATTAACTTTTCATAACAATATTAACTCAAGTAGATGAACCTAAAATTAATTTAAAAAAAAGTCCTAGGAGTCCTAACTCAATATTTTTCGGAGACATGATATTCCAAATGCTATAGAAAGTGAGATACCGACAATGGTCGACGATAAGATGCTATAACGAACTTTATGACATACCAACTGAGATTTGAAGAAATATGAAGGCCAAAAATTGATTAATTTATTACACAAGCTTTTAGAATCCATTTGGCACCAAACAAAGATCTCACTAGAGTGGGCGGAAGGTGTGATATGTCTCCTTAATTCTTCGTACAGAATACTATCCACTATATTGTAGAAGAAACTTATATCAATCGCAGGTAGCTATGTTTCTTTCGGCAAGGAAGGTCCACTACAATTCACATTTCCACCCTAAGAAGAATTTTGAAAAAAATCATGGGAGTTCAACATCGAGAGCAATTATATAAACCCATTGAGCCACCAGATCGACCGTAGTACAAAGAGTTGAACGAGACCTTTCAGAAGGGCACTTGGGAAAAGTAATAAAAAGTTTTTATTACCCGAGGTAATAAAAGGTTTTTATTACCCGAGGTAATAAAAAGGTAATAAAACAAAGAAATTTCGCCGAGTTCGTGATGCCGCATTTCTGGCACAAGTAATTAAATATCACTAAAAGCGCAGCATTGCCACAATTAAAAAAATAAAAAGTAAACGGAACTCTAAACCGAACAGAATCAATCTGATGTATGTGGCAACCCTTTAAATTAATGCAAATTTTTTTCGTGTTTTCATTGATCGATTCATAAAAAAAATGCTGTAACCACGATCGGAATGTTCTTGATGTATGCGGTCGCCTTTACAGAGTGTCCCGTCTCAAATTGTCCAAGGATAATAGTACACAAAAAGTAATCGGAAAAAAACATAACTAATTGGGATGTGGCTTTTGACCCTTTCGGTCCACAAGATTAACTTCTCAGTATTCGTTCAAACAAAAAAACGACTCGAACGATTTTTATGAAAATCTTTTCAAATCATACTTCCTTTAACACGCTTTGAACGGCATCTTAACGAAGTCTCTTTTTTGGTTCGCGCGAAATCGTGCTGGTACAAAAATCATTTACGTCGTTCAAACAAAAAAACGGTTCGACCGATTTTTATGAAAATCTTTTCAGATCATATGTCCTTTAACATGCTTCGAACGGCACCTTAACGAAGTCGAAATCTTTTTTGGTTCTCGCGAAATCGTTCCGGTACAAAAATCACTTAAGTCGTTCAAACAAAAAAACGGCTCGACCGATTTTTATGAAAATCTTTTCAATTCATATGTCCTTTAATACGCTTCGAACGGCTCCTGAACGATGTCGATATCTTTTTTGGTTCGCGCGAAATCGTGTTGGTACAAAAATCACTTAAGTCGTTCAAACAAAAAAACGGCTCGACCAATTTTTATGAAAATCTTTTCAGACCATATTTCCTTGAACACGCTTCGAACGGCACCTGAACGAAGTCGATATCTTTTTCGGTTCGCGCGAAATCGTGCAGGAAAAAATGACCACATACGTACGCACACACACACACACACACATATTTCTCAAATTTTTGCTTAAAATGCTATTGGGACCTTGAAACGTGTAAATACATTGAAAATTTCGAATCCGATTTTCGGACCGATTACAATAACTTCCTACTGGGAAGTTAAAAAAAGGGGGGGGGGGGTATCTCTGCTCTTTTAGATAGAGTGTTTTGAATTTTGTTGTTGGGAGGAAAAAAATTGGTTCAGTTTCATTTTCTCAGTTTTACTCAAGCACGTGTTATATGCCTTTAGATACAGGTCCCGCAACTCGAAATGTTGATAGCGTGCTCATATTTTGATAACCGTTGGAGTAATGAGGGCTTTACATGCATCCTGCACTGAACCAATGATCGTAGCTCTCGATCCGCTGCTTCCTGTCTATACATCAGCAGGTATCGGGTAGCCTGTACGATACCAACACACAGATGCTACCAAATTAAGCGATGGAGTTTCCTTCACCTCGCTAAACCTCCAAAAATACTACCGCCTGCCTAATTCTGTGAAGTGAAAGTGAATCACAGACCAACGGACGGACAGAGCCTTTTGTACCAGCTTATATTTTCACGCGAAACTGCGGTCCTTCTAAGCCTGCCTAGCAATACAAGCGAACCCAAACCAAGATCTAAGGTAACTATGGTTAATCGGATAAGTCAAGCGACCATCAAAGCACTTGGGGCTGTATATAAACGTCAAAGCTGGTCGAAACTTGTCGAAAGCAGCCCTTTAAATAAGCGAATTGCTGTATGTAAATAAGAGCCTCCTTCTGGAATGAGTTGGCTGCTATAACGTAGCCTGAAAGTTCGAATGACTAAGAAAGCTGTGGGCAATGTAATAAATTTTATTTATTACCAAAGGTAATAAAAGGGTAATAAAACAAAGAAATTCCGCTGAGTTCGTTGTTCAGTGATGACGCATTTTATGCATCGAAAATGAACTTAAAACAAGTAATTAAATATCACATAAATGCCACAAAAAAGGTCCTGCTCCTAGGATGAAATTGGGTGCTATAACTACACTCTGCACATTTTTGCTGTATCTAAATAAGGGCCTACTTCTGGAATGAGTTGGCTGCTATAACGTGGCCTGAAAGTTCGAATGACTAAGAAAGCTTTGGGCAATGTAATAAATTTTATTTATTACCAAAGGTAATAAAAGGGTAATAAAATAAAGACATTCAGCTGAGATCGTTGTTCAGTTATGGCACATTTTATGCATCGAAAATGGACTAAAAACAAGTAATTAAATATCACATAAATGCTACAAACAAGATCCTGCTCCTAGGATGAAATTGGGTGCTATAACTACACTCTGCACATTTTTGCTGTATGTAAATAAGGGCCTACTTCTGGAATGAGTTGGCTGCTATAACGTGGCCTGAAAGTTCGAATGACTAAGAAAGCTTTGGGCAATGTAATAAATTTTATTTATTCCCAAAGGTAATAAAAGGGTAATAAAATAAAGACATTCAGCTGAGATCGTTGTTCAGTTATGACACATTTTATGCATCGAAAATGGACTAAAAACACGTAATTAAATATCACATAAATGCCACAAACAAGGTTCTGCTCCTAGGATGAAATTGGGTGCTATAACTACACTCTTCACATTTTTATTGAACAACGAGTGTTAAGGTGAACGAACAAGTGTACAAAAAAATGTGTTAAATGAAACGTTGATACCTAGCGACGAAAACCATTAGGTATCAACCGTGGAACTTCCAATAGTACTTAGCACCGACTCATAAGGCTCTTTTGACAAAACAATCTTTACAAAATCATATTCCATAGTTTATTTATTTGCAACAGCGACCTCTACACAGACATGAGTCCGATGGACTTCTACATATAGTTCATATTGGAGGCTCAGTTGTCGGCAAAAAAATTTATATGTATGAAAAAAGAAGTCGTTGGGTCTGGCAACGAATTCCATTGGCCTTCATCGGAAGCATTAATGCCATTATCAGAGACAAAGCTAACCATATCGAGCATTGAATCGTTTTATCGTAAAATTTAAGGTATTTTCAAAATTGTCTTAAATTATTAAATAAAAAAATTTATTATAATTGACATAAGTTCGGTATTTTTAGTTGGTAACACTGCGACTGGCGGACCCAGCAGTTTAAGATTTGAAAGTGAATCACAGACGAACGGACGGACAGTTTTTAAGTGTACGTTTTTTTCATTGAAAAGGCTAAAAAGAAAAGGTGAGACATTGAATAAAATTAATGAAACTCATGACATTTGAACTACCAGAGAAAACATTAGTCAAATAGCACTAAAAGATTTACGTAATTGAAAATACCGTTACTCCCAAAAACCAATTATATAACATCTAAATTATTCCCAAGACCTCCTTTCGTCCTCCATCAACTCCCAAATCTACAATAAACCTAAGAAAAAATGTTTTACATAAACGGAACAAAAATCCAGCTCCGTTGCGTCATGCTTCAGTTAAGGTCGAAACGGTAACAAACGAGAGTGAAAAGAAAACAACAATCCGAAATATTTGTAACCGAAATAAACACACAACACACCGCAAAAATTGTTTTATAATAGTAACATTGCACTTTGGCCGATATCAATCACCGCGCAGAAAACACCTGATCCAAAAACAAAAAAAAAAAAAAAATCGGCACGTGAAAAAAAACTCGAGTGAAATTTTGCAATTTTCCTCGCTTTTCTTTTCCCCGTTTTTTTTTGTTGTATCGAATTGACCGAGAAAACTTTGACGATCAGAGTAGTTTGAGTTTGAGTAACGATTGAGCAATGCTGCTTTTGTTCCCAATATAATTAAAAAAAAAAAGAAATTATTTCTAGGTTAGGATTTTCAAAGGTGTCATAATTCCGACTCGCGGTGGCCTCATTCTCTGCTTTTACTTAATGATTGTGAAATAAAAAAAAAATAAAAAAAAAAAAGAATTTCTCGCTTTCAATGCTGAGCCAAGTCTTCCTAGAGCGCGAGTGTGTCACACTTTGGTCTAAATTAAAGCGACCTTTATTTCATTGGATTTCATTTACCAACTTGACAGCAACAAAAAAAAAAGCATAAATAAAAATGCCCGCCTTGACGGGGAATGTGTGCTTGGTGCATTATTTTGCGTTAGAAATCGCTGCAGCGCGCTTACTGCATATATGGATCCCGTCATAAATGCACTTGATTCGGTCGTTGACACATCAGCCTTGTACCTGCTTGATTCGCTCGTTAAGCTTTGTAAATTGTCGCTGGTCTGTTGTTGGTACGATCGTTTGCATGATCGGTCTCTCGGCTAGAAGCGAAATAGCGACGCACTTCTATCTTCTAATTGCGTCAAGTACATGCAATCGCTGCTGCTGCTGCTGCCTGTAAGCTTTTCTTGGCTTTGAACTAGGCGCGCTGCTGGTGATATAGAGATGCACCTCAATGCAAGCTGAACTGTATTTACGTGTGCGCGATCATAAGCTATCAAGGTAACAAAAACTCTGGCAGAAAATAAACAACAACAACAACAAAAACGTAAATTGAAAAGTAAATAAATAATAAAACAGAATAAAACGTCCACAATGCGACACACAAAAATGTGTTAATCGCACGCTTAGAATAAATTCGACGACGTAATCTAATGCCGCTTTGGCGTGTCTGATAAAAATAGCAAAAATGCAGATCGTCGTTGTTTGGCCGCTCCTTGTTGGTTGGGCCGTGGTGGTGCTGTGTCTGTTCGTTATATTTTGTACATAGCATTCACACAAGCCCCCAGACGGCGGAAAGTGAAACTTTTTTTGCTGCGCCTTTTTGCTAAAAAAAACGATCTGCGATAGACAAAGCATGCACGATCAACTCTAAGTGTTAGACAAAATGATCGAGTCAAGTTTGCCTTATGACGGACGGATGATGGTCCAGCATTTTGCAGTTTATGGCGATATTGCATTGAGCGGATTCGACATGCGCAGTCGAGCGATAAGGGAAATATCTGCATTTTGTAGACGGAGGTGATCATGTAACATGAATTTTTGTTGATCATGTGCTCACGGGTAATGAGCTGGAGTATGGCTGTTGTTGGTGGATTTCATGGAGGTTGTTTCAGTTGAATATCCGTTTTTGTTGGTGAGATTGGTACAAATTTCTTGAATGAACCTTATTTTTATGTCTCTCTTGGGGTGGTCAAAAAACAGAACTAAAATGGTGTCCACTTCTTTTTCTTTTTTTTTATGTGGAACACTACAGCTCAGCGAAAGCCCTTTGTACTGTCGACTTAGGAAATTCATCGTTGTTTTATTTCAATGCAATACATCGAGATTGTGCATCGATATTTTCCAATGCATCGATTAGAAACATCGATGTTTTTTCAAAATCGAGTACGTTTTATAACATTTCATCACTAAGCTGTAGTCAGCCCCTGACGATTTGAGCTGCTTTAGAAAATAAACGTTCAGATGGAACTGAAGTTCCCACTATGGTCAAGTATTTGTAAGCAATTTAGGAAGCTCAATTTTAAGATCATTCCAAATTTGCAATGGGTTCTCATTGTGTCTCCCTATTGGACTACGTAAGTAAATAGACAGTTCGTCAAAAATCAATAATAAAATATCGACAAAATCATCAACCTTTGCTCGAAAATTGATAGTTTGGAATGAAATTGTTGATTGAAGAAGCAAAAAGGCATCGAAAACAAGATTTTATGGATTCCACCAGGAAACCCATTATAATTGTCAACCAGACAGATGTTGGAGTTTGGCCAAAAACTAGTCGAATGTCATCGTTCAAGCACCATATTGACATGATATGGCCTCTACTCGTGAGTTCTTTTAATTCTACTATTCAAGCTGATGATACATTTACAAAATGGCTAACAATGGTATCTTAGCCTTTAATATAAGGTCCAGGATCACACTAAACACATGGTGCAAACATTTGAATAGTTCCGTCACAAACTATCTTCTTTTCTAGTTTCTTGAGTATAGTGAAGATATCATTGATGAAAAGTTCTAAAGTATTCTCAAAAAGTCAACAGCAACGTCCATCTATAAATTATAATCTTAGAAGCAAAATTTCACCAAAAATAAAGCCACACAGACACACATGCACGCTCCCGCTACAGACACAAAATAAAATCTAAAAATGCTACCGCTACAGAGGTATGCACTTCTCTACTGCAGATATGAATTTATTCGTAATCGACCATTCCAAACTCGAGTGTCGTTTTTACGAAACGGTCCCCCAACTAAATACTAACCACGTCCAATGCTGCTTGATTTACGAAATCGAACTAGAACCTGTCTGTTGAGTATGCTAAAGATACCCTTTATTGCCTCCAACATAATTGCTCGTTTTCGTTCGTCTTTTACAATTTCTTCTTTTTATGAATCATGGATCCAATATCGTGGCTTTAGGGAACGGGGTCACTTTCTCTATAGCACCAATTCTGTTATCAATCTCCTTAAGGAAAAGCGACTGCACTTCTTTGGCAAAAGACTCTAAGGGTTTTAACTTTTAAAACAAGATTTATTTTAGTTTGGAATAGATTCGATGTTTTATAAAAATACATCGATGCATCGAGTAAATAAGTAGCTTTTCAAAACATCGGATCGAATCGATGTATCGTATTGTAAACATCGAGTGAATTAGATGCATCGATGTATATCGAAGATCCATAACCAGCACCTTTTTCAAAAAAGTATGGTACGATTACATTGATAGTCCAAAAAACATACCAAACTGTCACTCGTTTTGGTTGGATAGGTTCTTTCTCTATTTCTATTGGGTTTTTAGGAGCGACAGATGCAGCAGTTTTACTTGTTTGCGTACTCAGGCGAATGAAAATTTCCACCACCGTCTTGCCAGTGTGGATCGATCCATATCTGAAAACCTCCTAGTTTTTACTTGTCAGATGTCATCGTAATGACAGTTGTATGTTGTCAGTTCAAAAATGGCGTGAAATTTAAAATGACACCTCTTGTTGAAAGATTCTCTAAAAATTAAAAATATTGATGGTTATACTAACACCCTATTCTAAATTGTGACCAGTCACAAGATTTTTAGGCTCTTTTTTGTCATTGAGAGTTTGATTCTTGTGGCTATCAGCTGTTTTAATATTCTAAGCACCCGTTTGTGGATTGTCTAAATTGTAACTGAAAAATTAGTATAACTACCAAATTGCCTCAAGTTGAGACTCACAACACACTTGTGATTACGTTGTGACTTGTGACTACTTTTAGAATGCGAGTATAAATTAATTTAAACAATCTGACACAACAATCAACCAATCAAATCACAAACTACAATCACAGAAGGTGTCATTCTAGAAACAAAAACATCATAAACGCTACTTTCCAAATTAGGTCATCACACAAATAATTATCAGCTATCACCGATAATATATTTACTATCTCTTATTAAAAATACAACAACAAAAAAAAACACAATAATTTCCTCCATCTCAAAACCACAATCAACAAGGAAAAAAAAGCCGCATTTAATAAAAATGTTGTTGGAAGTACATATAACGTAATAACTAGTAGTCATACATGCATCATTACAGCAGCGGCGGCGACGTAATATCTAACTTTCGTTCGTTTCTACTGTTGTTGTTGTTGTTTTTGTCGTTCTTCTTCTTCTTTTCGTCTAGTAAAGCTATTTTTCCACGCTTAAAACTAATTAACAACGTGGAAGCCTGGAAGTGTGTCATTGAAAACGAAATTCTTGGCTTTGCACGTTAAAAACACTTCGTCTAAAACGTATGTGGAAAAAGAGGAGAGGGGGGGGGAGAAGAGTGAAGAGTATGTAGAAACAAGGGGTCAGAAAAACAATAAACTCACGAACGAACGCGCTTTGCCTAGAAAATATAATAACGTGCAGCAAACAGTAGTGACGGGTAAAAGTGACGTTTTGTTTTATGTCAGTTGACATATGGATAGATCTAGCCGCGCTAACCTAGATTTTTTTCCAAAAAGAATTTCCAGTTAAAAACAAAAAAAAATTAGAAAAGATCAGACGATCGAAACATCCAAAATTTGAACGATTTGAATTTTTTTTGGACAGAAAGAAGAAGAAACGAAATTGAAAGTAGGCGAACTTTTTTTTTTCAAAATAATATTCTTCAAAACTCCAGAAATATGGTCGAGGAGGAGGGGTTCAGGAAAATAACAAACAATAATATCAAAGCGAAAACGCCAAAAATAGTTCAAGCAACGAAATAAGGCTAAAAAGCGGCAGAAGATGAAGAGTAGTTGCGTGTGGGAACACTAAAAAATTTACATAGCGTGCAGCTAATTGATGTTGTGAGAGAGAACAGCAGCCGAACACCCGCGCTATTTATTCCTCCTGAATGATATAGTGCAAGCTTTGACCCAGTTAAAGGTCAACTGAAAGGGTGATTGTGCGCATTTTAGCTTTTAGGGGTTACCAGATGTTGTACCACAGAAACTGTAAGTATTTCAGAAATTTCTAGACCCTATTTTAACCGTTTGTACAATATTGAGAAATAAAATTAGTATTATAAAAAAGCTTATCTAAAATTAGTGCTTTTTAGGGACCAAAATGTCAGTCTATATTTACATACATATGCCAACCCTAAAATACCCTCGTAAAACCAGTTATTTTCTACAAACAAAGATTGATTACGAAAAAAATGCAGATTTCCCCGAGCGCGCAATTCACTTGCGAAGCATAAATCTAATGGAATTACTTATTACCGACGAATTTACATATTTCCCCACGAAAGCTCTCGTTTTCAATGCAAAAAAGCTTTTTTTTAACCAAATTCTTGATTATTCGCGTCTTCTTCTTTCTCTTCTGTATTATTCTTCGATGAAATTGAAAAGGGGGAGAAGTAAGTTCAGCAACAACAAAAAGCATACACAGTAAAAAAAGCTTTTTTGAGAAGCTTTCCAACATATTCGAGCGCACCGAGAAAAGCTTTTTTCGGGGGGTATCTATAAAATGTGTGCCGGGTGAATAGTCTGTAGAAGAGGCAAGGGTGCGGAACTTGGATAGGTAAAGCGGTGAGGAGGGGGTGGGAAAGTACACAGTGGGCGAAAAGTGTAGAAATAACACAGCGGCAATGACAGTGTATTTCTCTTAGTAGGTCAACAAATTCCGGCCAATGGCCTTTCGCCTTGAATGTATTAGTGCTGATCGTTCATTAATGTTGGTGCAATTTCTGTATAATTGCGCGGCTTTTTGTTTGTATTTAGCTTTGATACTATACATAAAAATGCGAAAGCTTATCGAGGATAGCATAAACGTATATACGCGATTAAAATAAGAGGAAAAAACATAAGCTTTTGTAAATGTAGGTGAGACGCATTTGATCGATATAGTCGAGCATCAGCGGCAGCGGCAGGAGCGGGCATTATAAAGTCCCGGCTTTTGTTTATTTCTTTTGTTTACTTCTTCTCTGTGTATGGTGAGTGTGTGTGTGTAGTATGTATTAAAGTTTCTTCTATGTTATTTTTCCATCTTCTTCTTCGTGTTGTTGTTCTTCTTCTTTTTATGCTTTTGTTGTGTTGACAAGGTAGGTGTGCGCTGTAGGCAAGGAGAGAAATCACCGTTCTGTGCGTTATGCAACCTATGCAAGTACACTGATGTCAGAGAGGGTTGGATTATTTTTTTTTTATTTGGTTTTGGATTTTGTTGGTGAATCTGATTGAGTTATATTTTTTTTTTGGATTAATTTTGTGTGTGGGGGTATTGATGAAATGAAAGGATATTTGCGTTGGTAGTTTAGGAGTTTTTTTTGTGTGTAATTGCAATGGGAAAGGCAATCTTTAATTTTTTTTTTGTAAGATGAAAGATAAATTTGTATAATAACATTACGTTTAGTTCATAGAGATAATTAGATATATATACATACATACATACTAGTCTTTTTCTTTATATCTAACAATACGACTATGCTTCGTCCCGCACGTAGCCCAATGTTGATTTGTGTTAATCACGTCATAGCAACGCACAAAAAGCTCTTGTAATAAAAATAGGTAAACAAAATTTTAGTTTATATTTGAACTAAAGGTGTTTTGTTTTTTCTGTACACAATTAGAACGCAGCTATATAAAGCTCCTTGATCTTTTGAATAATGTTAAAACTTAAAGCAATTGGATCGATAGGCTTTAAAACATATATTTTTGTTGCAGAATAGTAAGCAGCGAGGTAATTCCGCGTATTTTTCAACTGACAGATGGTAACTTAATGTAAGAAGCATATTTTGTGCAAATCAACATTGGTTGGTCACAAGTCACAACGCAATCACAAATGTTTGGTGAATCTTAATTTGAGACAATTTGATATTCTAATTTTGCAGTCACAATTTTTACAATCCAAAAACAGTTACAGCGGATATCAAAATTGTGACTGTATATGTAAATAGCAAATCAAAAGAATTCTAGCATATTTTTCATAATTTCTCGCAGACTCGACACACAGCTAGCGACTTTGCTTTATCTCATTACACGAATACAAATGCACCATTAGCAGTGAATTATTTAAAAGATTTCTTGTGACTGAGTGCTTAGAATAACAAAACAGCAGACAGTCAAAAGAATAATCTCAAACTCCCAATGACAAGCACGAGTCTCAAAAGCTTGTGACTTGTGACTGGTGACAATTTAGAATAGGGGGTTAAGGTTTGTTTTCAAGGTAATATAGTACAATATAGACTACCCATTAGTGTAATAGATATTGCCCAAAAAAATGCTGCAAGCTGGTAACGCTGTAATAAGTTTTAACATAGGCAATCACACAATGTGTTCACAGCAGTTGTTTCTGTTAATCGGAAAACGGAAAATGTAGTTGAAGATAGAATTAGTCTGAAATCGTGTCGTGAATTTGATGTGTCGAATCGCAGAAGATCTCCGGTAAGACGTGCATGTCAAACACAAAAACATATGGTATAAGTAGGTCCCTGCGCTGAAAGTCGAGTCGTGTGGCGTGACAAGTCGTTTAAGTTGAGGAATGTGACGTTTCAGTCAAATTACGACTTTCAGCACAGAGGCCTAGAGTGTAAGTGCTACTTGAGTTTATAGCCCCTGTGCTGAAAATCGTATTTCAACTGAAACGTTACTTTCTTCAACTCAAACGACTTGTCACGCCACACGACTCGACTTTCAGTACAGGGGTCATAGAGGCAATGGCATAAAACATTTAACGAGGGTTCGAGAAGTGGTACATATAGTTGATTTGCCTCGTTTTGGTCGATCTGCAACATCTACGAACGACGAAAATATCTACAAAATCAAGACGTTGATGGTCAAAAATCGACATAAGAGGTTTAGTTGGTTGGTTTAACAAGTGAACAAACATATCTTATAAATTCGACCATAACTTTATGACTGGTATTTTGGGCATGAAGTACGGCCGCACGATTGGTTCTAAAAGTGCTTAGAAAGTAATTGGCTGAAGGTACAGATATAATTTCCCAAGATTCTATGGAGTCCACTTTCAGAAAACGCATTATAACTAGCAACGAGACATATACATACGTATACGACTATGCAAACAAGTCAAAATTCATGGATTTTACATCACAACGATGACCTAAGGCAAGGTACCGCCAAAAACTAGTCGAATATCATCAATCAAGCACCATACTCGCATGATATGGACCCGATATGGCGTTATTTGTAGTTCTTTTGATTCCGCTTTTTACATGGAACGTTTTAATGGTACTGTCCAAATCGCCAATACTGCCTACTTTTATAGTGTCTTGAGTAAGTGAAAGTGATGAAGAGTCATAAAGTGTTGTCAAAAAGTCAATAGCAACGTCCATCTCTAAATTGTAACCATTGATACAAAATGTCACCAATAGTACAGGTTAGGTGTAGACTTGCCTCCAGTGCGAGCGGAAACCAAAATTCTTTTATCTAAGGTTTGGTGATTATTTAACCGACTGTGGTGGGTGTTTAACGCCATCCTGTGCAGTTTAAGGCGCTTATCAGTCCCACAACCACTGGTAAGGAATCTGGAGATCTCTTTAAAGTCTTCTAGAAGGTAGGTGCCTAGTGTGCGCTACCTGGCTTTGACTAGAACCGCGCAATTACACAGAAAGTGAATGAATGAGTGTCCCTCTCGTTGCTCTTCCCACAGATAAGGCTACAGACAGAATACCCTGCTTGGAAGTTTGGTCCCCTATGGAAAATGTCACCTTATTATTGTCGTAATTCTGGCGATATCCCTTCGGGTTCTCGGAAGCCCAATATTCTTCCTTTGTTGTAAATAGCCCGTGTCGTCCTAGAGACGTTGTATAGGTGTCCAGTGCACTCTACCTTTGTTGTCTGGCTAAAAGCAAGCGGTAGTCAAAAATAGAATTTTGACCTCACCTATTGGGCTGCTAACCATGTCAATCTCCGTGAGGCTCCCTGCTTGGGTAGACAGTCGCCTTTCTGGCTTCCATTTATATCCTGTCCGGAATCCAGACGAGAGTCACGTTGTGCCTTGTACCTAGCCTATGTGGATCAGCACTGTATCCCTCTGCCAGCTTGGAGCGCATCATCTCCAAGCCTAAAGCTCTTATAGAGGCTTGCCTATCTATAAAAAATACCGAAAGTGCACTAATTTATTTTTTTATGAAACAAGATATGAAAATGTAGGGCGCGCTGAATTGTTCACAATAAAAACTTCTTGCTAAGTGAGAGAAGGTTAGTTACAGAAGATAGTGCGAATCAAAGGTCCACGACTCCATTTTTTCTTAGTCTAATAAAAATAATAGACTATTTCGAAAGATAACGAATTGGATCACTTTTTTCGGGTCCACTTTCATCCCTCTAAACCAGCGCTGGGGAGTCACATAGTGTTTGTCACACGGTCCCCCAACTTTGTACTAAGCGTGCTCAGTGCTGCTTGACTTCAGTGATTGAACGAGAACGGATTAAAAAAAGCCATTTTCTTAATCTAAATGTACTTTCCGTCTGACCTTGGAAGCCTAGCGGTTAAGACGTACATGCAACATATCCCTGTCTTATATGGAAAATCTTCGGGTGTTCGAAGACAATTCTTCAGGGCGTGCTTTAGTTTTTATCGAACACCCGAAACTAGCTACACTAAGGCATTTGTTAATAGGATTGACAATTTTATACTCAAGTTAGTGCGAGTTCATATTGCTGGAGCGATTTAGAGCGACAATCTTCATATTTGGGAAGCATTCTACCGAAACGCTGAATACCACAGATCTGCTTGTGAACGTGACCCAATTCCTCGAGTGGTATTTGTCTATCAGGATACAGAAAGTTTGGTTCAAAATAGATTGGTGACGTTGCTCCTTTACCATCTGTATCGCAACGCGTGCGTTAAACGTTACTTGTAGGAGTCTCTATATTCCTTCTTGTGAGTCTCTATACGCCTGCAGGAGGTATGGAAATTCAGGATCTCCCAGGGTTTAGCGTGCGAATCTCAGGTAAAGACATACGAGACGCCTTCACTGCAAGTAATCTGTACTGGTGGCTGGAGGGTACATAGACAGATATAGGCTAGTTTTGCTTGTAGGTTAGTTTTTAATGATTAGGTTAGGACTTAGATGGGACATAGCTCTAGATTTTACTTTAGTAATAGAGTTAGATTTAAGCAAGCGTATATTAGTGGCCCTCTTGGTGTTTTCTTCTAACTCGGGTTCGTGGAAGATCATCGCCTGGACGGAGTTAATCAGAGGCAGTGTGACCGAACGGCTAACAAAGACCTCGGAAGGTTGTGGCACCCGATTTGTCACTTCTATCAAAACCCGAGAAGAGTCACTGCCTCGGACCCGGTGTGACCTCCGCTGGACCCTGTTAAGATTGTTGCTTAGTATTATGACAAGTTTTAAGATTATTAACTCATGAGTAAGTGATGCGAACTCTCATGAACTCTTGGCACTCCCTTAACTCGAGTCCTTCGAAGCCCTTCGACAGGAAGGGTGTCACTTAAGTCCACTTCGCTGCCCTTTTCGCGCAGATAGTTTTTCTAGAGTTAACTTGAACCAATGAAGGTTAAGATAGTTTAAAAAAAATTTTATATGGTATTCCTAATCCCCTTTTCTGACAATGTCTGTAAGTATAGTAAACCGTTCCCAAAGCACTACGTCGAGTGCCGGATGGGAGCCGGTGAAGTAAAACCGCAAGCTGGCGTTAACATTCCTACATTCCGTTCCAAACCAGACCTTGCTTTCGGCATCGGATTCTATGATAGAATTGCCGGGCAGTTCAAAGCGGTTCTTCTTTTGAGTTCTAGTCTTTCACATAAAGTAAGTGGCATTTCTTTGTGTGGTTTGTTTCTCAACGACTCAGGTACAAATATTGTTACTAAAGCGGAAATTGTGTTAAGACCATCTTTACTTGATTCCTAACTAAAATGCAAGTAGAACTTTCCTTCATCCTTCTTTTGAGTAATAAAAAAAACTAAAAAATACCCTTTTATTTTAAAATGAAATAAAAAGTAAAAAATAATTTTGAATGTAAAGTTTTAATTGCTCCAGCCAGAATATGGAAACAACAACCTACCTTTCGAAATGTAAAACATCGTGGGACTCTCTTCCTATATTCTTATTTTATTAACACCGGAAATTTTACCTAGCGGCCAACGCTTTTTTACATTTCGAAAGGTAGGTTGTTTCCATATTCTGGCTGGAGCAATAAAAACTTTACATTCAAAATTATTTTTATACTTTTTATTTCATTTTAAAATAAAAGCGTATTTTTTAGTTTTTTTAAACTATATATTTTTTATTTTCTATTTTTTAGTCTATTATATGTCTTCAGCCATTTTGTAGTGACCGCCATATTAGATTTAAAATGACGTCACACAATTTACTGTACTATACCCGTCGTACACTTTCATTTGATACCTAGGGCTTTGTAAAGAAAAAGGTAAACCGCCATTTTGTGTTGGCCGCCATTTTGAATTTGGAATCACGCCACACAGTTAATCGTACTCTAACTGTCAGACCCTTTCATTTGATACCCATACCGAGTTGGTTGTAAAGAAAAAGATAGTCCGCCATTTTGTGTTGGCCGCCATTTTGAATTTGGAATGACGCCACATAGCTAATTGTATTCTACTTGTAATACTCTTTCATTTGATGACCATTTCGGGGGTCGGGGAGCACAATTACAAAATTCGGCCGCCATCTTGTTTTTTTTACAAAACGGTCAGATTGCATTGTCACGCGAACTATACATATGTGCAAAATTTCAAGTTGATCTGTTACATGGAAGTGGGTCAAAATCAAGTTGCAAGATTTGTTTACATGAAACATACAACATACAACATACAGGTCAAGCTAATATAAAGCGTATAATAAAAATACCCTATTACTACCAAATTTTACTATTGCAAACTGTTTGTCCTTCTCCACTTTGATTGATTCCCATCCCTCACCTGAGATGATCTTTTCCCCCAAAGCCTAAAAGGTGAACAAACCTAAAAAAAACTGTGTATAACAGGTCAAAACTCCCGCAAAAAAAACAAAGGCTACTTTAATTTGCTTTGATATTACATTTTTTTTAAATCCCCCAAGCAACCCTTATCTTGTCTCAAGAATTGGCCAGAGTCACACAATCAGCACCATTGTCACCATAGAAGGAAAAAAGTAAAAAAAAATTTTTTTGTTGCTACACACTCGTAAAAATCCAAGCGTAAAAGATTGAAAAGCTTTCGTGGAGTGTGGAGGAGTCAAGAACGCTCCACGGGACAGACCCGTCTGCCGTCAGTCGGCCCCGTCTTCCCATTTTCCGACAGATCTGCCCCGGCGGCGGCGACAACGGCATTCGGTGAGAGACCTTCCCCAACATTTTCCACGTTGTGCCCCGAACCCGAATGGGAGACGTCGTCATTGCGCAATGGCGACGATATTGAGGCAGGCCCCAGTTAGCCTTCAAAGTTTATCGCCTCGCCATCAAGCGAGCAATTAAAGCTTCCAATGCACTCACACAAGTGCATCCGATTGCAATAATTGCGCGCTCTCTCTGTGCAATGAAATTCCGCGTATTCTCCTAATCGCTGCACTTCATCATGCAGCCAGCAGCAGCGTCCCAGCCGTCGTCGTCGTCGTTGTCGTAGATACATTTGCAACGGTGCACGGGGGCGACCCGACACAGCGGATGGCGATGCACTTGCACAGCCGTGATGCATCCCGACGACACGGCGAAGGCAGCACACAAGTTTAATGCCAAATCGCACAAAACGTTCTGGACGCGACCATCTCTCGACTGCACCGGCGGAAAAGTGCGAAAAAGAAAAGCTCTGGGAAAAGTTTGGAGACTGCTCGAGTTGCTGCCGTCCGTCGTCGTCGTCGTATCAGTGCAGTGCATTTCAAGCCAGCAGAAGATTGTGCAGCAGGCGGGGCGGGGTGGCAGTGCAGCTGCTGAATCTCAAGTGCACTCACGCATTCAGATGCAACAAGCGCATTAGAATCGCGTTCGCCGACAGCTGGAGGTGATGCCGGGGTGGCGGGGGGAGGGTTTGCCTGTTTGCATGGAAAATTTTATCAGGGATTAGGTGAAGTGAGTTCACGATTGCACAGAAAAATCCCCAAGGTGGAGTCTTTGATGATTGAAGTGCACTCAGTGCGCCTTTTCAGCTCTTGCGAATTCGCTGCTTACGCAATTTTCGCAGGAATAAACGCAGAGAAGCGAAAGCGATTTGGTGGCGAGAAATTCTGGAAATCGTCGATTGCGTATGCGATATGCCTTTCTGCGGAGACTTGACCCAATTCCAGGGTGAGTTTAGTCAGAAATTTGTGGATTTTTTTTTGGGTAAGAGCAGAAAAAAAGTATGGATTTATTTGCACTCTGAGGGTATGTGGGAGTCGTTCGATCCGATGTCGATTTGATGAGTTTGTTTATGCCGAATTTATATTTGGTAAACATGGAAAAATTTACGTTTACATTTTTGAGAGGCACCAATCAAGTTTAAAAAATCACTTGGATGCGCTGCTAGTATAACCAGAAGAACTACGCTTCGAAACCCCATGATGACTTCCGCTATGCGATTTAAGCTTGTCTCACACAATTTGCGTATTCTGTGTTCTAAGTATTTTTCTGTGTACTAAGTATTTTCGGGGTACTAAGTATTTTTCAGGGTACTAGAAAATTACGTCTGATACGCTTTCGCACACTACTCAATAATCAGTAATACGACCTATTGTAACGGCTGATCCAATTCAAGCTTCCTATATTGGCAACACTGTAAATCAGACAGGTGTCAATAAAATCGCGTCTGTTCACAGCGTCAAATGTCAGTTTGCAACAACTTATTTATGAAATGCATCGCTTAACTACCGATAAACGCGTTAAAATTGTTTATTTGTTTTACAGAAATTGTTGCAATCCTGAAACGAAATGTTTATAGAAATTTATGGGAAGATTATGGTCAATTCGATCGTTCTACTTACTAAGCAAACAATTCGTAACCTTGTCAATAAATTTGAAGAGCGTGCAAGTATTGAAGATCAGTTAAGATCTGTGCGTCATTGTGGTGGCGCCTGTTTATCGAAGAATATTTTTGCTGTTGAAAAGTGAAAGTGTGGTTGAATACTCAGAATTCGTTGATTCGTTTGGCAGTTCGCAGTTTGTGAGCGTCTCTTCCCTTATGGCTCCTTTTGGCGAATTTTTGTGCTTCTAGACTTGCAGGTGCAAGTGTCAATAAACAAAGTTTCCTCCTATACATAGGGCCAAGAAATTCCTTATGTGATTCACTTCAATAGGTATACGGAATCGTTGGAAAGTACTAGAGTAAATACTCATGAATAGATTCGAGTAAATACTCATGAATAGAATCGAGTAAATACTCATGAATACTCGAGTAAATAGTCATGAATGGAATCGAGTAAATACTCAATGAATAGAATCGAGTAAATACTCATGAATATAATCGAGTAAATACTCACGAATAGAATTCTCAATGAGTACGTTTTACTCGTTCAAAAGTACTCGATGCCTTGAGAATTGATGAGATGAGATGAGATTGATTTAACTTAAAAGTTTCTTTTACCTATTTTTATTAATTCTTTTTAGTCTTAATTCAGTCATTTTTGGATTTTACTTTTTACAAAATTCTGGTGAAGTGATTTGTTATGCATACCATATTTCCAGCGCCATTTTGAATTTTCTAATTTTGACAACAAATTTATTATTTCCGACCTTAAACACCCCCAAATAGCTAGCTATTTTCAGTGAAATCGAATCATAATTGCCAAAATCGTACCGCCATATTGGCGCCGCCATTTTGATTTTTTAAAAAAATTTTGCCCACAGATTCGTCATTTGTGACCTTAAAAAGTCCCCGATACCGATTTTCAATGAATTCAGAACACATTTGCAAAATTCATCAGCCATTTTGAATTTTCAAATTTTTACCATAGAATCGTCATTTGTGGCCCTAAAAACCTCGCGATACCGATTTTCAATGGATTCAGAACACATTTGCAAAATTCATCAGCCATATTGGCGCCGCCATTTTTAATTTTCAAATTTTGACCATAGAATCGTCATTTGTGGCCCTAAAACCCCCCCGATACCGATTTTCAATGGAATTGGAACACAATTGAAAAATGCGTCCGCCATCTTGGAACTTGGAACCATCTTGATTTTTTTACAAAATTAGCTCAATGTGTGTGCAAAGTTTCACAAGAAGTGTAAAACTGGCCCTTAGAAACTAGCGCTTAGGTGATGGATAGAACACGGATCGGATTTCCCTCCATAGCAGCTTCGCGACAGAACCCCTCACCCAGCAACTACGAATCTTCTTATACCTACAAAAAGCCCAAACCTTCGCTTGGCTGATGAATGTACATGAAATTTATTTCCCTCAATAGCCTCAGGATAAAAACCTCCTCACCCATCGACGTCGTGAACAGACATCAGCTAAAGAATGGGAGTTGAAATGCTTGCCCTCCATACCCCTTCGCCTATATTGTCCGTCACCATCTCGCGTTGCGTCTCGCGTCTCGATAAAAATTCACTCTCATAATATTTTCCAAACACGCCTAAAGAAGTATAACTTCAAAAAAAAGGTAAAAATTCTTCTTTTATAAATCTAGCCCGCTACAGGCATGTACAAATAAAAGGCACACGGAATATAGTCCAAACGAAGCACGGTATGCTTACTCCATTTCTAGACTAAAGGGAGCAAAATTTAAGTTTACAGGACGAAGAAAACAGGCAATTATCTTGGTAACCATAAAGGGTGCCATTAGCATATTCAGTAGACCAGTTCTCGTTCGATTGCGTAGGTCAAGCAGCATTGGACGTGATTAGTACTTAGTTGGGGGACCGCTTGGAAAAATGACATTGGCGTTTGAAATGGTCGATTACGAATACCTGTCATATCTGTAACAGAGACGGCTTATCTCTGGCGAGCATATTTTTCGAATTTCATGCCTGTAGCGGAAGCGTGCATACTCGTTTGACAGACGCATTTGTTCGCTATGCGTGATAGCTGCGGGCGCGTATATGCTTGTTCACAATTTCGTAAATAGAACAAAAACCAACATTTTCCCGGGTTTCAAGTTTAGTTAGTGTTTTAAAATGAAATGATATGTATACATCCAGGAGCATTATGTAAAATTATTTTAGCTCTACAGCAGTCATCTGTGTCCATTTAAATACGAGAGGCTTTTTTTTCCAATAAAACAACTCACTCTAAAAAAAAAGTGCATGCACCTTACAACAATCACTCGCACAACAGCATATTTCTTTCTCGAAATTAAAACAACCCAAATCCAAGGTAAACTCGAAATGCCACGAACCTTTTTTCCTCTTTATTTTCATCAGGAAAAAAGGCAAACAACAGAAGAAAACTTTCGTGTTTTTTTTTTGTTTCATTTTGTGAACATTCATTTCCCATTGTATTCGCTTTGGTTTTCTGGCTTGGCATCTTATGATTTTTGATGCTATTTTTACTGTTGTCAACGGCTACCCCCAAATCCCCATCATCATCATCAGCATCATCATCATCAACAACAGCATCTTCATCCTTGTCGTCATCGTCATCATCACAAGAGCCGCATAGTTTATACCGAGCGCGCAAAAACAAAACAAGAAAAAAAAAATACTGATTCGAGCTCTACAAACAAATGGCAGGGCATTAGTGGTGCCTCTCTGTGCATATAATAGAGAGTGGTGATGCTATTTCCTATATTAAGCTAAAAACGTAAAAATGCATATCGTTCTGCATTTTATTTAAGTGTGTTTGTGTGTGTGTGGATGTGTTTGCATGAACTGCATAAATTGCAGTCTTGCAGTCAGCAATGAAAAGTAGTAGCAATGACCCTAAATTGGAGCAAACTATAACCAATACTACTGCACAGGAAACCCTCACTAGAGAGCTATATGACACGGGGCTACTTGAGAAATAAACGCGGAACCAACACTGTGCGAGCGACTACTATCCCTAGATATAATATAGACGTGCATTTCGGTCTAGAATAGTCTCGAGGCTAGAATAGTGCAGCGCTAGCAAAAACCCATCCCCCGATCCCTTTTTTTCGGACCGGGGGAGCAGGGGGGAAGGGATTTCTGCTGCGCTACTACTCCTTGGGATGGTGTGGATGGGGATGGTGGTGTGGTGCTCACTCCAAAACTCTCGATGGTGCAGGGTGAAGAGTCTCGACTTTTTGAGTTGGTGAGATTGTTGTAGCCCCATTGCAAAACGGGCGACGGAGGCCAGGGATGGGGGTGCAGTAAAGGTGCAAATATAAAATAAAAAAAAAAACAAAAAAAAAATCACCACCAAGAGGTGGTGAAGTTGTGTTGATTTATGGAAATTCCCTTGACGCGCTTCAATGTTAATTCAGGTGAGAAAAGAGGCACGTTAAGAACAGTCCTGTGATGATCCGAGACCATATAGCCATAAACGCGGGGTGAAAAGATGGTGCTTGAGGAGAATTATATTAAAAACCTCCACTCACCGTACACATGCCGCATATATACTCTATCGCACACACAAGTCCTTTGTTATCCTTTAGTAATATGAAAAATAATAAAGCGGAACGCAATTTATTACGCGTAAAAAAAAAAACGAACGAACGCCGATAACTGTTTATGAACCCTTTTGCGGATTGATTCATGCCGTTATGAACTCTCCAAACAATGCCTGCAAATCTACCCCCTTTTTTTGGTCTGATGCAACTTGAATGCTGAGTTTACTACCCTTAAGAGAGTCTCTAGAAAAATAAGAAAGAAGGAAAAAAAAAACTATACTTATTTACTCGATATTTCCTTGGCTAAAAAGGACTCGGAACAATGGACTGACATTAATGCAGCAACAAAAGGACATTTGAAACGGAAATGCACCGCCGATGAATGACGTAAGGGAACACAACATACCAAAGGCAGGGTTAGGTCAGTTTTCTTGCTTAATAGAGTGCAATGACATTAGGGCCATTGTGTGTAAAAACTGGGAGAGAATTTGCCCTGGAATGAAGCCGGGAAATGTCGTCGTCGTCGTCTGTGATATTTTTTTTATCATCATAGTCCCAATTCCCACCTTTTGTCTTCAACAGAAATAAAAAATACGCGCAGACTTCCTACTTCCTGTTGCAATACACTAAAAAAAAATTTGTTAATTTAATTTTTTCTTGTTTCTCTATGATCTTCGTCCTCCTCCCTTCTTTCCTCCCAAAACATTCGCAATTTCCCTGTATGCAATCTCTGCAATATTTTTATAATTCCCTAGCAAATATTTCCGTAATCTTCCTTCTATTCTCTCTCTCTCTTTCTCTTCTCCTTTCTCCATGTCTCTCTTTCTTTGTCTCTATCCATTTTCGCCCCTTTCTACTTTCTCCACAAAATTTTCCGTTATATTTTAAAGGTGAGAGCGGAAATGCACAGTTAAGCAAAGCTTGTTACATTTCCCCTTCAGCTGTGACGTTGCCTGCAATTTATAATGAAGACGTCAATGACGTCACGAGTGTCTCTTGTAAGAGAAAAACTATGCAAAAGGGCCGCCCTCGTTCGTATATATAATTTTTTGATTGTAAAGAAGAGAAATTTCCCTTAGTTAAAAAGAGGAAGAAGGGAGAAAAGTTTTGGTAGTTGTAAGAGAAATGTTTACTGGTAGTGAAGAGAGTGTAAATTTGTAGAGAATAATTGAAGGGAATTTTCAGTTTAAGTGAAATTTTTTTTTTATTTTAATTTTTGTGTAAAAGAAGAGCACAGAGAAAAATGTGTGTGCGATTACAATTGATGTTGGGAGGAGGAGGAAAATTGTTAGGGAAATTTTTGATGTTGGTGCTTTTTTGAGAAGAGGTAAACTTTATGGAGTAGTGTTACCAGGGATGAAGGTTTCTTTTGGATTTGTGTGAACTATTAATTTTTGGTTTTAGCATTTTTGTTAAAATTAGAGGAACTCCGCCGAAATTAATTATTAATTCGCTAATATTTGCCGTAAAACATATAGGTTGCGACAGGGGGAGACCCAAACACCGCTGGAAAGATGGCGTAGACCAAGACCCCCAAAGTTTAGGGATGCCGAACTCGATGATATAGGTTTAGAATCGGGACCGGTGAACAGAAAGGGTTGCGAGAGGCCTGGACGAGTCCCGGCTGTAAAGCCGCTAAATATTCCAGTGAATTTGTGAATAAAAGGGCTACTAGTGGGAAAGTTTTGGAGTAGTTTTGATTTGTTTGGTTTTTTATGTATTTTGGCGTGCTGAATCCGAATCTGAGGTTTGCTGACAAAATTTCGTGACGGAACATTGAGAAAAATGCAAAAATATGAAAAAGTTCGGACTTTTTCGCGGGTTTTCGCTTATAACTCGGAAACTATCAACTTTTCGTTCATATCATTCATATACTAAATGAAAGAGCACAAAATTTCCTACAAATCTCGCTACCCAAGTATCTCTATCCGACTCACCGTTTTGGTTCTAGCGCTAGTTGAAAATTTCCATATTTTTCTAAGTCAGCAAAAAGCCGATTTTCCAATTGGCAACGCTATTATACAGGGTGTATCCGGTAAAGTTTACAAAGCGGCCGACTGTTAATAGGTTTTGGTTGGACGAACAAAAATCTTTTGGGAGGTGGTGGAAATCGTAACGGTTTAGCCGCTAGGGAGTTTTGAAGTTTTTTCTTTAGAGTTTTACATATCACCCTGTATTTTTGTAACCCTATGACCTATTTTCATGAGTAAGGTATCAGTGTACGCAGAATACTCCCACCTAGGCGTGTCGATTTAAAATCGATTAATCGGAAAATCGATTTTTTTGAGTAAAATAATCGATATTTTAGATCGATCTCAAACACTGGATCGATTCAGTGAATCGATTCACAAACCCCTCGAATCGGACCCGATTCACATTGGGCTCTTTTTCACGCTGGAAACGTCGTTTGTTGAGAAGGGGGTGAAAGAGGATTTTTCCAACCAACTTTTTCAATATATTTTTCAGCCAACTTTTTGACAGCTGTGTGGTTGTTGATGTTTTTTTCTGAAATTCCCCTTTGCTAGGAGCATAAAAGAAAAGGAAATCACAGTAGGCAAAATAGACTTTAGACAAAAAACAACAACATTGCGGAGTACAGTTGGTTGTTAGTGTTCGCTCGCGAGAAACCCCATCCGATTTTTCATTCACTTTCAAAAGGGAATGAACCGACGATTATAGCCGATTCTATAGTTGGTTGGGTGTCGGCCCCTGTAGAAGAGCCCTATTTAGCAATAAAAATTATTTATACATATGCACTCAAAAAAAATTGTCTTACGATTCGATTAATCGAGAATCGATCCTTTAATGCTCGATTTAATCGAGAATCGATTTTAGTGCGTTCGATTCGAATCGAATCGGAGATCGATTTTTCTTGGAATGAATCGACATGCCTACTCCCACCTATCTAAAACTGTAAAAGTCAAGGTTTCACCCTATCAACTTCCAGAGTAATGAGTCATAAAAATCAAATTTTCGGTACTTTTTCATATTTTTGCATTTTTCTCAAGGTTCCGTCACGAAATTTTGTCAGCAAACCTCAGATTCGGATTCAGCAGGCCAAAATACATAAAAAACCGAAGAAATCAAAACTACCCCAAAACTTTCCTGATTAAAATACTATTTTACTGGACTAAAATAAAAGGAATAATAATTGGAAAGGTTGGTTTTGGTATTTGGTATTTGCAAATGTGTTTTGAAAGGCAAACGTTGGTTCCAAAAAATTGTATTTACAAATGTGTTTTGAAAGGTAAACGTGGAGCCTCAGATCGTAAAGTCTAAGTTAAGTATAATACTATGTTCGCACTGAGCCAAAATTATGCGATTTTGGAAAGTGATTTCGAAATTATGTAGGACCGTTCGCACTGAATTGAAATGATTTCGTTTGGCTGTTTTTTTCTGGCATCACGGAAGTACTAAGCTCGAAGAATAGGTGAAGGATAGAACAGGCTAATGTCCCGGCTTCAACGCCCTCAGTTCAATAATGTTCAGTTCAATCCACATAAGTGGCTTCACAGGCTAAAGTCCAGTTCATGTTCAGTTCGTGCTTGAATTGTTTGCTAGAAGTTTGAAATGCAAAAGCTTACTGGAATATTCCATAATTCCTGTTGATTACTCTCTTTTGAGCGAGCTTTTACGTTCAACCTCAGTTCGACGTTCTGTTGGGCGAACTAAGGTTTGATTTATCCTGAGTTCATTATGTGAAAATGTATGGGAACTGACGTCTGAACTGAAGTTCAGTACGCCAATTTTCTCGAACTTGCACAGTTCGACCGGTGAAGCCGGGCCATAAGGGGAGTCTGGAGAGTGCTGAACAAGGCCAAGCTGATCCTTGCGTTTGAATTGAAGACTGTTGTTCCAGAGTCATGTTACCAACTTACTTACTTCTGCAACCAAATCTCCCTAGGTGCAAGAAGCCGAGATGGAGTAGACTCAATCGCTTCCTCGCTGAAGCCTCAGAATCACACAGTAAGTGCTGCGCTATTTCGGGAACTGCTTCGCAGAATCGACAGCTACAATCCAGCACTATTCTGCTTAAATAGTGATCAGGATCTCTATTATTCTTCCCACCTCTTGAAATTTAACTTTGTCGGTTTGAATGAATCTTTTAGCTTGACGAGCACCATGGACCTTTGTCCAGCTATAAAGAAAGCGCCGGTTGACAAAATTCTTGATGGACGGTCTTACGTGGCACCTAGCTAAGCTAGAGAAAGGTTAGAACCAACAAGTGATGAGTTTGCCCCTACTCTTGCAAGCGGGTGTACCACCGGCACAATGGAGCTCCTTGCTGGTGACAGCAAGGCTACTACCATCGTGCTTGGGTAAACATAAAAAAATTTTGAGATACCACATCCTCCCTAGTTTCCTAAATGTTTTTAGGGGATGCTAAACCGGCCACACGGTATACGCTAGCTCGCCGGTGGGGGCGTGGGGTTGTGTGACCGGGACACTACACCTATGATTCACCACTTACCTGTTGTTTAAAAGGGATATCTCTTCATATCATTATTTTCCTAGGTTAGCCAAAGCGATTCATCGCTGGACATTTCCATCGACCTGGTGGACCTGTAAATGTTCAACGCGACTTTGAGAGGACCCTGGAGAGAAAGCAAAACCCAACCATCCTGGACAGTTTTACCCCCTTAGGCTATCATACCTAGTAATACTGGTGGGGTTAAAGAAAGTGACCACAAATATATTTTAAAATAATTACAATATAATACAATTACTCAACAACAAAAAAACAGAGGTAATTTTGCATTAAATAGTAGATGTAAATCAAACAACCAATACTCCTACAATCTAGGTAAGGTGGACACAGCCAACTATTACCACAAAATAATAACGTTATACAACCACGGAAGGAAACAAACCAATCGTCGCGCTGGTACCAGTCGAGGATTATTTTCTTTCGTACAACACCAAACTAATCGATAAAATTTATAAATAAGGGCGTGTACCAAAGTAACATTGTAAACACATTGAAAAAAAATGATTATATATAAGGATATGGTAATTATTGCATCAACCTCTAAGTAATTGATAAATATTGTGATATATGTACTTAGTGGTTATTACAATTCCCTTTTGCGGGTTAACTAATGTCCCAAGGTAATGTACAATATTCAAATCGAGACAAACGTCCTTACTAATTTATATGGTAATATTGTAGATATCTAATTGTTGTGATCTAATACCATATAGTTATAAAAAAAACTGGTTTTATAAGGTGTAATATAGGTGAGAATGCATTTATATAGATTATTTTGGATGTACCTCTTGGGATTAAATTATATATATATATTGGATAAGAAAAATGTGTAATTATTTCAAAAGAAATGTAAATGGTAAGTAATGTTTTTGTTAATATGTAAGTAACAATAAAGAAAGATTGCAAATATATTTACTCGACCTTAAAGGAAACTGGTAAGTATATGTAACTAATGTTATAAGAACTGTCACTGGTTGAAATTATCTTCCTCTTCATTAACTTGGGTGTGATATTCTCCTTTGAAGCCTGACCCAAAATAAAACTCACCAGAGGCCCCAGGTCCCTCTCGCTCTGGCTCGTTGCCTCAAGTAGCTTTATTGCAATATTTGGGTATTAGGATTGTAATTATTATTATTATTTTCTGCCCTTGGGATTATTAATTATATAGTATTATAAAAAAATTGGTTTGTTTTGTTTTCTTGTCCTTATTTTTAAGCTTTAGATATATTTTTTTGTTTTTTTTTGTTTTTTGTTTTATCTAATCTATAAAACGACTACTACCTTTTCTTCCTTTTGTGTCCGGTAATAATATACGAAATATTGTTATTGAACCTTTTCCTGTTTATTAACACTTTTGCCTCCTGTTTGACTGCTCTTCGTAAATCTTCTTCAAAAAAAAACTTTTCTTCAAATGTCATGGGTTCAGGTTATTGACCTTACTGCCCGGTTGTTTCTTCTCCAATGAATTTCCAATTTTACGCCCGATATAACACAAATTTATTGTTGAAACGTCAGCATTGAGTTTTTTTTTTCTTCCTTCACAATTATGGTGGGTTTTGACGGCGAACGGAACTCCTTCGCTGGGGGGAAGCACTCGTTTCTGGATCCACACACCCTCTTCTGACCACTTCAAAAAAAACTCACTTTTGTTCTCTTAGAACCCTTTTCGCTCCTCTCGTTTAATATCACATTGACACAAAATGCGTTTCTTCCTCAATAATTTCCGGCTGGTCCCGTACGTGTATTCTACAAGTTCATTCGCGAATAGTTTGTTTTCGCACTTAGGTAATCAGCGCATCCGGGATTGTTCCTACAACAAACAATGTTTTGTATTATATCCACGGCTGAACCAAAAATCCGCCCGACCTAGCTATTTTTCTACGTATGCGTTCGAATTCCCAAAATCCAGCTCTCTCTGGTCGCGGTGCAATTCCAACTGTCCAAAATTTCTAATTTTTTTTCTTCCAAGAAAAATTTTGTTTTTCTTGGCCTACGTGATTCAAAAAAAAAGTTCCGCATCCAAAAGCTTCTGAAGTGATTGCACTAATAATTTCTTAAATTTCCGATAGATGGGGGGATAATTAATAATGAGAATTTTGCAATAATTAACCGACCGTTACACGGGCCTTGATAGTCTAGGGAGTAAGGTGCCTGGCTACCATCCCAGAGATCCCGGGTTCGAATCCCGGCAGCACCACGGTCCTTCGCCTTTCCCACCTACACAAATTTCCTTCTTTCTTCTTCCCTCTTTACATTCCTGATTCCTCCTGTCAACGCCTTCCGCTAGCCCTTCCCCGCTCAACTTCATTATCGATTTGGCCTTCATGGGCTGAAGAATGCACATATCCTGGTTGCTCCTGCTGAGGGATTTTTAGAGGTCGGATACAATCCAGAACAGTTTTTGATGACGCCCTGTGGCATTTAATAGCCAACAGGGCAGATTGACTCCCATTGATGTTCTGGCGGTGGAGGGCAAGAAGTTGGAAGTCCAAGGAAGTGCGACGGATTCTGGAGCGCGGCGAGGATGTGGGACGAGTGTACTAAGGACCGATGGACTCATACGAAATGTGTTATAAGGGAATATAAAGAAGTGAGTTACTACCTCACCCAGTTCCTGAGTGGGCATGGATGTTGTAAGGGATATACCTTCATCACTTCACGATAATGAGCATGTCCGCTTTAAATACCCGAGGCGTGCGAAGTACAGAAGTGTGCAGCTAACACCATAGAACATACTGGACCAGATGATAAGGTCGTTAGTAGGGCTTCCATAGCCGCAGTCGGAGAAGTGCTTTTAGCTTCCGTGATACCGAGACAAATCTTGGTCAGCTTATTCACGTCATCCTTTTGCTTAGTCTTCACCCACTATGCATGAGTCTTGTGGCCGTCGTTTATAGCCTAAACATTTTACGATTTTGCCTACAAATTGACGGAGGAATGTAATTGCCTTGGCTTGTGCCTTCCTTCTATTAGTAAATGGTACAATGAGAGTTTTTTGTGAGTTAATACCCAAATTATTGCTCCGACACCAGCTTTGCACATACGGAAGAACGGCTTGCGTGAGGTCCGAGATGGTGCCAACATGACCGACGCTGATCGCTATGACGATATCATCTGACATATCATCTGACCACTGTTATTCAGGTCTGCAATAATGATTGACCATACGAAAGACGATAGGACGCCGATTGAGGATAGCCTTTTCCAACCTTTACCTTTAAAATACAAGCCCAACTTAACTAACAATAAAAATGGTAAATCATAATCGTAAGTTATATTTTACCTTAGTCCTTTATTTTATTTAACATTCAAAACCTTGTTTTTGGGTATATTTACCTGAAATGGAAAAAAAAGGAAAAATATTTTTAAACAAATTTTAAATTCAACTTTTTTCTAACTAAAAATAAAATCCTTAAATTAAGCCACGCAAACAAGCAAACAACGCAAAAATTCCCACTGGACTTTTTTCCTCCTAAGAGAAACCGGAAAAACATTAAAAATTCCCTCAAGAATGTCCTTTCACATCTCTATCACTACGAAAACTAGCAACGATATATCACCAAAAAAAAGGACACCAAAACGAAATTCCCGAATAAGCAGCAAAGGACTCTCGACAATAATTTTACATGCAACACACCTTTTCTCGCACGTGCACAGTAAAAACCGGAATCAGTGCGCAGGACACCCTCAGGAAATCGCATCACATCCAGCAGCACACTCTACACAGAGCAGAGCAGATCCTGCACGAAAAAGGACCCTTACGAAAAGTAACACTACCAAAGACTATCCGTTTTTACATACCCAAACACACATACACATACTCGGGAATTCGAGCACACACACACTGCGATATTCGCCAATGAAGAAGATTCTACGAAAGTGGAGGGGGGGACACATCGAAATGCAGCTGTTCGGTATTATTTACACATTTCGAAAAGGTGAACGACCGAAGGCGACCCTGAGGCGAGGTCGCCAACCCCTGGTCATATGAAACTTTCGGCATGTGCGCATGTATGCCTTCGCCCTGAATCTGTGTTAGATACATATTGTTGGTGTTGTTGTTGTTGTGTTTCGTTTTGGCTGCAGATGTATTTGTGAATGTGGTTCATCGGATTTTTGCATAGAACTTTGGCCTCCACTGAATGAACCAGCGGCGGCGTGAATGTAGTTCGCCGTCGACAACTTCCTCGTTCATCCTTTTTGGTGGCGCTGTTGTTGTTTTCTAGTTGTTTGGAGGGTTGCGATCCACATCCATCCAACCCACAAGAGAATAAGGGTAGAAGTTTTGTATGTGTAGTATGTTGTTGGGGAAATTATTCTGCTCCTTTAAAGGGGGCGCAGCAGCATTCTAGGGTGGAAGGGGGGCGGTTGTTGAAGGGGGCGAGTGAAGTATTGATCGATGGTGATTTTTTGGCTGTGATTCTATTCTTGGAGCCGCAGCGGCTATTTTTGAGATTTCACTAAAATTGACACTCTTTAATGTGGCCTTGGGAAGTTCATTCTTCGAAGGATTTCTTCTGGGATTTAAGTGGTTTTTTTTCGGGAGGTTTTCTGGGTAAATTAATGAGAGGTTTGTTTTACCTGCAGAAATATTTGCGACATATGGGACCATAAGGAAGGTATTTTAGGTGAATTTTGTGAATTAGTAACAACTTTTGAATATTTATAGCATAATACATCGAACTGATCCTTTCTAAAACAGTTGGAGCTTACCTAAATAATGGTGGAGTAATTTTAAAGACTTTTACTTGTCAGTAGATAAGTGCAGTCGGAGACACAATTGGCAATAAAAAGTAACTAGTTTTGTAACCCAATTTTATAAAAAATCTTCACGTAAGAATATGGCTCGAAATAACTTCCTGTGAGCCTGCACGCAATGAATAGCACCACTTTTAACAAAGTTGGAGTTTTTGCTATCTGATAGAGGCTGCGCCAAAACAAAAGGAAAACTCAAAATCGCTATTTTCATGCAAAGTAATAGCCTCTGGTAGCGCAGTAAAAGACTCAAGTCTCCGCTACGAAAGTAGATTATAAACACCATACACTGTTAAAATTCATACCAAATAATTATACTGAAAAGATTGAAAAATTAATTGCCTTTCTTATAAAAGGAATTACGGAATAAATGGAATTATTATTTATATCGAAAATATTTATAAAAAAATTAAACTACTCTCACTTTTTCCACGAATTTAATATTAAATTAAAACAAAAAATTCTCGAATGACAAAGATTTTTAGCAGTGTATCACAAAAGCGAGCAACTTAGTCAGTCTGTTCGTTTAAAAACCGATATTACCGGTCAGGGCTGGACTGAGAATGAATTTAGGACCGGGAAATTCAAAAATTTCGGCCCATTTCAATACACATTTTGTTTTAACAATCAAGTAAAGATCTTTTTTGCTTTCAAAAGTTTTTCTTTAAGCATAATTATGAGAAGAACTATGAGTGTAGGTGTGTTTGTTCGTACGTCCGTAGTAATTTTTTCCTGCAGAATATTGGGCGAACCAAAAAATATATCGTCTTCGTTGAGGTGCCGATGGAAGCGTATAAACTAAAGCATGATCTAAAATGATTTTCATAAAATTCGGTTGAGCCGTTTTTTTTTGTTTAAACGACGTACGTGATTTTTGTACCCGCACAATATCGCGCAAACCAAAAATGATATCGGCTTCGTTTGGATGCCGATCGAAGCACATTAACGAAAACGTGCTTTGGAAAAATTTCATAACATTCGGTTAAGTCCTTTTTTGAAAAGAGTTCGGCCAAGAGTCACAGGCACCATCTAATAAACTCGATGGAATGAAACCGGTTCTAAATGAAATTAAATTTTCTGGATTCAGCTTTCGATAGCTTCGCCATAAAACATCACTTGCCAATAAAATCCGAGCGTTCTTTAAAACCCGTGCAAAAATTACGTTACCCTTTTCCAACATCACTAATTTTTTTTAAACCTTAGATCAGCACTTTTTGGACGGGGAATTGTTTTCCACGTCCTACATTTACTGAAAAAGAAATTGTCCTTTTCGGTCAAATCTGACGAGTCCTTTGTCGTTATTTGAACTAGCTTCTCTCAGGATTACTTAAGCACCAGTTTTGGTACTACCAACCCTACCAACTTTCAGAGTTATGAGTAGTCAAAGTCAAAATTTTGGTTTTTTTAACTACAATTTCAACTTTCACTACTTTTTTCTCCAAAAATTACGTAGTTAACCTATACCTTTTTTTCAAAAATTAGAAAGCTTGGAATATTTCCTATGAATAATTTTTATACTTATATATTGTACATTGGCAAAAAACTACATTTGAATCTACGTTTTTCGACACTTAAAGCCCTGTAATTCGTGAAATATTAGCCCTACGTAAAAAATGATACTAACAAAAATTATAGATAATCGTGTGTTCTATAAGTCTTACGCGGAATTTTTTCATGTAGAATTAACCATTAACGAAATATAGTACAAAAAAAGTAATATATGAAGTTTAAAGCACTATTTCTCCATAGATATTGACTTTACACAAAAAAGTTCTAAACAAGAAAGTTAAATCACTTATTTATCTACAAAAAATATAATAAACATTTTTGTCGTAAAATGCATAGTTTTTGAGATATAGAATTAAACGAGTTTTCCTTCACTGTAAGTTTAGCAAGAGGACGGGGATGACGCCATTTTGAATTTAAGCTTATAAAAATATTTAAAATCATTTGGTAAAAAAAATCGCGTGCGGTATTTTTCGCAAAGAAAAAGTACCTATTTATTGGACTATATAGCGTTAGTCCATTGATCGTTTATAAATTATCTTTACTCCAAGTGCGATACTTTTGCTTGTTGGCGTCGACATTCAGCCAGAAATGAGGGAAATTTGGTGATGAAACAATGGGTCAACTTGAATATGATTTTCAGGCTATTTTCCAAAAAACAAACTCTTGTACGAGCTTAAACCAATGCCTTAAACCAAGATCTTTACTTAAAAATTTCCATGAAGTGTACAGTAGGTCCAAATCTTGTTCACTTTGCCGAATCAAAGTTTTTTTAGGCTTCTTCGTAGTAAGCTTTGGTGGGCAGTCACCAGGGAGATAGGGGGAACAACACGTAGTGTATGTTAATACGCTTGTGCTTTAACTATCTCGGTCTGCTAGAGGTGCGATCATAACCTCCTCGTGGTGGCCACTGGAAGGTGTCCTGAAAGAGATGGGCTAATATGATCGGGCCTACCAAGCCAAGATGTAAAGTTATCGTGTCGAGGACTGCATGGCAATGGGTAGTTTTGCCAGAACTCCTCTGGTTGCACCCAATTGTATACTGGCTGATCCTGATATGGAGGCTCTGTCAGGATGGACTTTTCCCTTCCTGCCATACTCATGGGACTTTTTTGAACCAATTAAGCTGGACAGGGCCAAGACAAGGAGGGCCGATTTGGGGAGGCCCACGGAGTACATCCGAGCCCCGCTTTTGTGAGCTCCTTCCGAACAGACCGACGGCACAACTGCGGTAGGGAAGGCCCATTTGGCCGGGATCACCTTGGCAGTGGTACGTTGTGCAGCGCGCCCCTGTTTGAAGAGTCCAGTTTCAGCCATAAGCTACTAGGCAGACTGTTGAACCTGTTCAATCGGTCTGGCCTCCAAATATGAAGTATAAGGGTGTAGCACAAGAGGCCAAGGGAGAGGCCGCGGTACTTTTGGATCCAATACCTCACCAAAAAAAGAAAGAAGAAGAAAAAGCTTGGTTCGAAGAAAGAAATAGATTTAAAGATAGGTTAAAAACAGTCTGGAGGGTGCTGAAGGGCGAAGCGTTGAACCTTACGTTTGAACTCCTGGATGTTATAGGAGTTCACACCAAAGAGAGGTGAGCCCACGGATGTAACAAAATTCAAGACAAGCAATTTTTGTAACGGGCTTAGATTTGGCAAAGTCGATATCATTAATAGCAGCCGACTGAGACAGAGACAAAACCGTCGGGGTTAGCTAAAGACAGCCTCGTCGGGGTGTTATGCCCTCGTAAGAAGTGAATCCCGCTTACCAGCCGAAAAATTCTCTGACGCTGAAAGTACCGAACCTCCAGGTGAACAAGTATGTATGTGTATCGTCCGCTAGGTGAAGACCCAACCTAAACGTGATTTTGGTAGCCTATTATTAAGTGGTTAAGCTGGCGAGATGCCTTATTACGGCTACGCTAGACCTTTATAGTCTAGAAGGGTAAAGTCATCCGACTACCATCCCAAAGGTTTTGGGTTCGATTCCTGGCAGTGACATGGTCCGTAGTCTTTTGAATTCTCTTACCAAGACAGTATTTATTCTTACTTCTCAGAGTTCTGTTGCGGTAATATTGGCTGGGAGCATTCCTTTTTGAGACTAGAAAACTTTGTGCTCTACATTGGATGTTATGATAACTTCATCGGTAGTATAAAAGGGGTTGTACCTCTGAGTTCAAGTCCTCCAAATGAAAAAGATTGGATCTATCAAGATAAAATAAATATACTACTTTGCGTAGATTAAACCGATTGTAGTTGTACTGATTTTACACACAGTCACCTACAAAATTTTCATTAAAGATGTTCAAGATTAAAATTTTACAAAACTGAGACAATAAAGGGAAGGGTTATGATTGTTTTTCTTTAGCAAGACGTGTTAGGACCCTTTATCTCTTACTCACTGGTTTTTTACTTCAATTTTCGTTTCAAGCCAGAATAAGTTAGTTAAACGTACAGAGCTACATCATCCATCCATGAGAGCATCGTCTTTAATAGTGATGGAATTTAAAATAAGGCGAAGGTAGACACGGGTTCAATTTGCATGATAAATTTTTGTGTCTGGATACAGACACGACCTTACAACTACTTCTTATAAAGTCATCTTTGGTTGGTCTTGGCAAATAAAAAATAAATCGATACTGTATAGACTGAAGGTGATGTAGGTGCAAGTGGGCCCAAACAGAGTAATAATAATTCGTAGTTCTGTTTTTGTACTTTTTAATGTATTAATCCTTTTTTTTGTAGAATTTAATTTGTTTTATTATTTTTTGTATTTTGTTTTGTTGTTATCTAATAAAAAAAGACAAAAATCAAGCATCTACCATCCAATTGCGATTATACCCTTGAACCACACAACCTCTTTTCAGTAAATAAAAATAAAAATCATCCCCGCGCCACTTTAAAACCCACGAAAGCAAATTTGCAAAAAAAACGGCATAAACTCGTCCTTATCCTTTCCCAACAATTTAAGCGTTGTCTAGCCTCTCTACACCCAGCAGAACTACTACGACACGGTGCATACCTGGTCCAGAGAGCGCCCAATCGTTCTTCCTCTCTAGTTCACGTTCAACAGCACAGCCCCGAACGGCTGCAACCCCTTTTTTTTCATAAATTCGCACTGTGCAAAAATAATGACAACAACAGGCGCGTTCCAGACGGAATAATTGCGACTACCCACCACCAGTCTGCAGGACCGCCCCGCCGCGTCCCGTGTCTACAAAAGAGGGCCAGGGGACCTTACCAGTGGCAGCACCCCGCGCGCTCAGCAGGCAGGAATTTTGCAATAACATGCCAAATAAATAAACACAAAAAAACAACATACAAGATCGGACCTACCCCAAACTTTACTATAGAGGGTAGGGTCGCGCCTGCAGTTATGCAATTTCTGTGTGCAAAAAGCGCACCCTTGTGTACCACACACCGTTATAGTCCTAGTCCTGTATAGTAGTGATAGAGAAGAGTGCAGACACGATGCAGGGCCCCGCCATCCACTGGAGGGCGCTCCGCAGGACCACTTTAAAGGCAGCGCGCGGAGGATATGCAACAATGCAACTTTGCCAAAAGCATCGCGCTTGTGTTGGTGAAGACTTATGTATATTCACATGAGCGCGGGGGACACCTGCATTCGCCGAAGTGAAGTCCTGGGGGTTGAATTATTGAGGGGCTCCGGCTTCGTATTGATTTCTGCATCGGGGGATGCTTTGTTCGCGTCCGTTTAGTTTTGTTGTTGTTGTTCCTCTCGTTCTTCAATTTCTCTTCACATTGCTTCGTGTCGTCCTGCTGCGTTCAAGTGCATAATATATTTCACGACCCTTAACGCGGCGAATTCAGCTGTTAGTGCGACTTAAAGTAAATAATGCTTAAATCTCACTATGTACGGCCAAAAAGGACGCGGCACAGGACTTGAAACTAGTTTTTCGTAACGCATTAAAAAAACGAGTTTTCTTCTCAGCCGAAGCCAGTTTAATTATGATTAAAAAGAAAAGGGTTAACGTCCTTAAATTACGTTCCACCATTCAAGAGAAAGTATGAATGCAGAAATTCCGTTCCTATTTTTTCCCTGTACATATTTTCGTGTACATATTTTCTTGTAAGGAGCAGAGAAGAAATGTTCGCCTTTACTTGTGGTCTCTTCTCATTCAATATGGCAGGAAATACACGAAAGATATTCAACTGTTGTGTGCTCGGGTAGGGATCTGCTTTGTTTGGGCTCTGATTTAGGCTTTTGTCCCTTTTGTTTCTTAAGGCATCAAAAGGAAAAAGTATTCTGGTTTTCTTTTTTTGAGCGTGCAATAATGGGAAGCACTTGTGAATAGATTAAGAACTGCTTTCACATGGGGATCAGATCGGATGGAGGGGATTTTTAAACAGAACAATAATAATATGTGCAGTCGTGATTTGTGTGTTTTATAATATGAAATTAACCTTTTACTTATGATGTTTGTCCTTTATCATGGTATATTGTCTTGAGAGGGTTTCTTTTTCAGGATCAAGGCATGCTAAGAAGTTTGTGTTTGCTTTTCTTTGGAAGGGAAAAGTAGAAACTTGTTTTAAATTTTTATATATTTTGTATAAGTACATAAATTTGGGAGTCTAATTTGCAAATCAAGTTTATAATTGAAATTTTCAAGGTATTTTCTTTCTTGTATAAAGTGGTATTCAAATTAGCAAAGCTGGACGTGGCTTACCATAAAATCTGTAATAGAACATCATCAGATTTTAACTAAATTGGGTTAATTTCATCTTTGGAAACCACGTAATATTTTTCTGCTTCTTATAGAGAAGTTGTAACATGAATAACGAAGTCTTAACTTCAACATTTGATGTTATTTCCGAACAGATCTCCGGCCCAGAGCGTGAAATCGTTGTTGCGGAAATTTCAACGTTCACAATGTAAATTGGCTGAATTTTTCAAAAGATAATCGCGTGAGAAGGTCATATCATACACTTGATTGATTCACTTCTCGGTAATTAGGACTACTGCCTAGTCAGCGCTAACTTTCCATACAAATTTTCCACACCCCACCCAAACCAGCTAAGAGCTGCGTGGTATTGGCAAGGACAATTTTGTATTTTTCCAATCCGCGGACACATAATGAAGCAAAAGTGCCTACTCTGTCGTTATCGATATCACTAGAATCATTCAGGCAGGAGAAGTGCATTTATTCATTCCCGTGTCTTCCAAATTTGTGAAGCCTAGACCGAACAGATTGTTTATTCGAAAAAAAATCACTGGCGAACTTTTACTGTGCCTTACTTCAACCAAAGTTTGCATCGATTTGTAGAGTTGTTTTAGATATTTCTAAGGCCTGGACTGAGAGTTTCCTTTCCGGCCGTTCAATTGAGGTAACACTGGATGGCGTCAAATCAAAACCGCACCACATCTCTGCCGAAGTTCCCCAGGGGTCAATTCTGTCACATTCTCTATTTCTTATCCTTACAAATGACTTATTATCATTCCCCTCCAACTCACTTCCCAGATTCGCTGATGACGATACTGACCACATATTCCAAATCGTCAAGAAAGCATCCCTGGGTGCGTGGTAAAAGATATAATTGCTCCTCCATACATCGGCTTATGCTGTAATATACAAATCCTACATTCGCCTTCTCGAATACAACTGTCTCATTTGAGATGGCGGCGCTTCGAAAACCACATTAGCCTGTTCCATTGGAATGAGGGTTCTCTATACCGCCACGACAATCTAATACCAGCAACACCAGATTTGCCCACTCGTCTTTCTCTCCACATGTAGGACTGTGGAACAATCTCTCACAAACAGCATTTCCAAATTCCTGCAACATCCAAAAGTTTAAACGTAGGGTTAATCGCCACCTTCTTCAACACCCTGCCGAACTCTCAATAGCCCTTAGCCTAATCTATCGCCCGTACTAAGCTTACTGCTAGACGTTGCACCTTGACGCGACAATCGAAATAACGGACTGATAGTATAAAGGATGATTCCTAAGCTTAGAACTGCCACATAAAAAAAACCTTCTAGAAGGAAGAATACTCCACGTCACGACCGACCAGAAGCCATTAAACTCGCCTTCAGGCATATTTTGAACACTAACCTACCCCGAAGGGCGAGACAACTGGATTCCGTCAGCCCAAGCCAGGCATTAATCGATTACCGACAGATGGCAGACCACCAGTTACAGGCTAGATTTCATCCGACAACCATAGAAATCCACGCTTGGCCATCAAGCGACTGATATGGCCTAATACCGACCGAGCCTGATTTCACAAAGGACCTACATCGTACGATGCAGAGCGTGAAGCCACGATGAAAAACCAACGACTTCGTCCAGAGAGAGCGAAGCAGATGCACACACGTGTTCGTGAGAACGTCATTCGACGGGCCCTATAAGGTGTCACAGAGAAAAGACAAAATACTTCCAAGTGGAGATGAAAGGCCACCAAGTCAGAATTTCACTGGACCGACCCAAAACCAGAATAATCGACGAATGAGAATCCGGCTGGAAACTGGACTCCTCGGGTCGTGCAAAAAGTTGAAAGAGCAAGCGGAAAAAGGTATGACCACCCGATCCGGGCAGAAGGTATGGTCCACAAGGACGACCTAGCAGGAATGACCACTACATTACTCGAAGTTGTAAAAATTTCATGTTGCTTAGAGTAGAAAAATTTGAGGCTGACTCTAAAAATATCACTTAAACTGCCGAAGAGATAACTCACAGTGGTGATACCGTCACCGTCACCGACACCGACAATGACACCTTCCGACACCGACAATTATTATTGTTAAAAAAACAATAAAATAGCAAAAAATAACAGAAATGACATACATAAAAACTATCTAGAATGGACAACAATGGAGATCGCAAAAAAAATTCTCAGTGATGGTACTTCTGTGCCTCTATAGATTTATTGAGCCACTGCAGGAATGTAGTCCTTGTATCGCTATTACCATATGAAATTTACATCCTACTGCTTGCACTCAATGTTTTTTTCGCAATACAAGACTAGCTCCTTAGGCTCCCCCACATGACAAACTGGTAGCACAAAAGGTGATCCCAAAGGTTCAAACGATCATTCTGAAAGATTTATATGTGGCTTCCTCCTTTATTCAGGAATATATAAATTTGCGAAATTAATAGGTCACTACATCGAGTGACCACGGATTTGGGCGATAGTTTGAGTTTTCGCTATTTCGGGAGTTGACAACAATGTTAGGAATCACTTATTACGGACCAACCACTATCAGTCACTGGTGGATCGATAGCATCGGACTATGAAGTCGGCGATGATGTGTCGTGGCAACTAGACCGACGTCTTGCCGAAAGTCTTCCTGGGATTTAGATCGACCTTCAAACAAGACCTTAAAGCAAAACCCGGGAGAAATGGTTTAAGGTGCCATATAACATCAGGGAGCACATAAGTAGAGTCAGATTTCCTAAAGGACTTACATCGTACGATCCATAGCGTGAAGCCAACCACTACAGCCCACAATGGAACCGTCAACGTCTCCTGCATGGAACGGAGGTGGCGAAAGAGGCGAACGAGAATCCGCCTGGAAACTCCAACGTTAAACCTGCGAAGTATAGTTGCGAATGCAAACAACTTAAGGGAGTTACAAGCAGTTCACCAATGAAGCCGACACTAAAAATGTCCCTTAAACTGCCGAAGAGATGAGTCGCAGTGTTACCGTCACCGTCACCGACACCGACAAATAACAGAAACGACATACATTTAAACTACCTATAATGGACAACTATATGGAAGATCTGTAGAGCAATAAAATTTCCTTCTAGATGTCTTGCAGATGTTTACGGCCGGCCTCAGTGGGGGTTAAGGCGCCAGACTACCATCTCAGAGGACCATGGTTCAACAGAGCATCTCAATCAAAGTATCCATTGCTTTGGCGAGTCTGGTTGGATTTTTCTAGATATATCCAAAGTTTTTGACATACCGATCTGTTGACTAAGCTTCAAACTGTTGTTACCGACTCAGTTCTGAAGAGTTTTAAGAGTCTTTTTTGGTTTAAGGCTCTTAAATCGAAGCGTTGAGATTCTGCTGAAATGTAGCCGGGCCAAAATTTTATCACTATTACAAAAGAAATTAACGTGTTCTCCTGCTTGCATGGCAATATGTTTTCCACAGTACAAGACTAGCCTGTTCAGCTCCCATATCCCGTAGTACTCCTTTTCATGCACAATTTGGTCTTAAAGTTTGTTTATAAATATAACAAGTCGACTGTGGAACAATCGTCCACAATCAATATTTCCGAACTTATGTGCAACATCCTAAAGTATAAAGGTTCGTGGCCTTCTGATAGATCACCTTCGCTTGATCTACCCTATCCAAACTAAGCTTACCTACTGCTAGGAATTCCACCATGATCTGAACTACATGACGAACTGATAGTAATAAAGAATGATTCCAAATCTGGGCTATTTCCACATAAAAAGAAAATCATTGATTGTCATAACGATAAAATCTTCCTATTCGAAATTGTGACCCTGACTAGTCACAAGTCACAAGCTTATCATTGACAATTTGAGACTAGTTTTGTGACTATCAGCTGTTTTGGTATTTTAAGCACTCGAGTGTGGGGTGCTACACGGAGACTCAAGAAGTACGAAAAACCCGGTTTTATAGGAAAGAAACGAAGGAGAGGAGAGAAAGAAGGACGCACATGACGAAACTTTAACGAACGAATTTTCACCTAAATATTCCCTGGGTGAAAACTAACTCATGCGCACATTTCTTTCTCTTATCCCTTCACATATGTAAACAATGTCCGCGGTATACACACACAATCAAAGCTAAGTGTAAAGAATTTTTCTAAGCCGAAGGCAGCCTCGTGTAGCATTAAATAACGGGACTCAATTCTGATTTCGGCCGACTTCTCGAGTCTCCGTGTAGCAGCCCTCAGTTACATGAAAAATCTTAAATAATTCACCTCTAATGGTGAATTTCTATTCGTGTAATGTAGATAATCGCTGGCTGTGTGCCGAGTCTGTGAGAAATTTTGAAAAATACGCTACAACTCTTGTGACCTGTTATTTATACAGTCACAATTTTGATGACATCCGTTGTAACAGTTTGCGGATTTCCAAAATTGTGACTGCAAACTTAGAATATCATATTGTCTTAAGTTGAAACTCACCACACACTTGTGATTGCGTTGTGACTTGTGACTGGTTTTAGAATACGGGTATAAGTCATCGCCATTAATAGAACTGCATTATCAACTCAAAATAGTTTCTACTGTCTTAATAAAAACTTCTGTCGATAACATCATTCACAGGTAATAAATGTCCAAAATCGAATCTTTAAACCCATTAAGAAATCGATAGTCATTTTCTTTCTCTCTGTTATTGAATAAAAAAATCCAACAAGATTTATATGTGGCTTCCTTCTTTCTTTCAGGCACATATAAATTTGCGAAATTAATTTGAAATCCTCCCAACCACACGGTGTCTCTATTAAATTCTCAAAAAATTCCCTGAGTCATCGTCTTCTTCAAACGTAAATATCATAAAACTGTCCACTCCCAGATTAAAAAATTTCAAATCGATAAATTAATTTTTGTTGTTACCAAAGCACCTTAACACCTCTCCTAATCCAGAAAAAAAAACAGTTTTTTTTTCACTTCAAATCCAACCAAAAATATCACTGAAAAAAAAAATTTTGTTGATTAGATGCGTGAATGGCATTTTATCTGTCGCTTGACCGCCAAAAAACCTCAGCGAAACAACGGTTTTCGTTGTATACTCATACATGAATGATGAGATGAAGTGAGGAGGGAAAGAGGAAGAATTAGAAAAAAATTAAAAAAAAAAAAATAATAATGAAAGAGCAGCGTTCAGTTACCTCCTGATATCCACGAATAACCGTTACTAAGCACTATTTGATTTGGGGATCAGCTCCGAGCTTCCCTTGGTATACTATAGAATAGAAGATAGAGATCCAAGGGTCAATAACTTACCCGCAATACATAGCATCATTATTATCACACTTGTCTTCGACGTGAGTAGAGATAATGCAGTGCGGGACAGAATCGCGGTACTGTGAAATTTCCCAAAAAAATAAAAAAAAATAAAAACGTCGCGAATTCGCCGATAAATCAGAGGTAATTAAGACCAATTAAAGACAAGCCACGTCCGCCTCTACACAAAAGCTCCCCAGCCACCCCCCGTGTGTCCCCCCGGTCTTGCATCACTCTAGAGTGCGAAAGCTTTCATCGGGTGAAATACGCACATTGACCTTGACTGTGACTTTCATGCTTCGAATTGGAATTTTCGTACACAATTTGCCGGGCGTGGGTTGGAATGGGGCGAGTTGGGGTACAGTGCCAGGGATGAAAGCTCTCCTCTCGATAGGGCGCCTACCAGAAACCCATTTACAAAAGGACATTGACACCAGGCGTTGATGTATCCTTCATAGGACCCTCCCCCCCCTCCCTTGACACAGCTTTCCGGGGTTTTCCCTGGGAATTTTTCCGCAATCTGCATACGCACCCGCGTACGGTGCGGCAGGTGCGTTGACATTGAGACACCTTCCGAGCAAGTTTTATGTCAGTGTCAATGACACCCGAAGTTGGCCACTCGAAATTCACTTTCCTTGGGGCCTTGAGAGCTTTCTTTATGGCCACCGAAAAAAAAATGAAATTAAATGAAATAAAAACGAATTATATACAAAAAAAAAACGCTGCGATTGTGCGTCGCTTCTTCTATTAATAAAAGTGAAACTGCTGCTATCTCTCTCGCAGCTGCGACCGCACAATTTAATCGCATAAACAATATTCAGCGGGACAGCGGCCATCGACCGCTGAACTTGAAAATTCTTTCCCCTATCGGTCATGAGCTCCTCGGCGACTGAATGTTTTGCTCTGCGAAAACCACAAAAAAAAACAAAAAAAAAAAAATCGTGGAAAAGAAACAGAAAAGATAAAACTTGCGTGGATCGCGCGGGGCAACTAACTGAGCGGCCACCCCCGCAATCTCGGTACACAACACACAGGATTCCGGTAGATGGCGGTGCAGGCGCGGGGGTTGATTGCCGCTTATCTTTCTACTCTACTCGAAGTGGCAGAAATTATATTATCCGCGCGAAAATTGTTTCATATCAGTTTTTTCTGGATATGACGAATCCGCGCCCTCCCCCCCCCTACTCACACACTCGCTTCGACACATGGCCGACCTTGAATTCTGCCGCTTAGCTCAAACTGAGGCGAATTTCGTCTGTGTTTTTTTCGCCGCAGGTTGTTCACCTTCTTTGCTTTTTGGATTATATAAAAGTCAGGAAGTCTTCGTATTTTTGGAAATGCAGAAAATATTATCGGTGATAAGAAAGTTTATTATTATTTATTTATTTTTTTTTTGCCGGTGGCAGAGAAGAAGTTTGTTTGCTTAGAAACGGTGGAAACTTTTTTGATTTATTTTGAGATAAAAAAAAGAACTGACGAAAAGAAAAAAATTTTGTACACTCTTTGAAGAAGAAGAAAGAAAGAAAAAAAAACACACGATTGATGATCGATTGTGTTCCAGGGAACATATGCCACTACTAAACACTTGAAAGCGGAATGAGATATGTGATTTGAGTCATGAATGTTGTCGACCTTTCTCTAGGAGAAGGAATGAGGAAATCGAGCCATTTTAACTGTATATATAGATTTAGGCAATGGAAATTTTTTTTTGCAGTTATCCAGAGCAGGGATGATGATAGATGTGCCATTTTGGATGGGGTTAAAGAATTTTAGATATACTAAGATCAAATTTAGAATATGGAAACTGCTTTTTTTAGAAATGTTTCGATTGAGCTCGGATGAGAACATACCACTTCTACTCTTGGTAGTATAATAAGCTACGGAATGTGCTAATACGTCAAAAACTAATATTTGCGGCCTCTATAGTCTAATCTAAGGATTAAGACGCCCGACTACCATCCCAAAGGTTCGCGGTTCGATTCCACCACACGACATGGTCGTCCGTCTTTCCACTTTCATATTTAAATGGCATTCTTTCTTTCTTAAATTTCTTCTTTACAGAAATCCCATGTCCTTTCTCCTGTCATCGTCTATGAGCATAGACCCCATACCCTGATATATTCTGCAGAAACCATACCCTGATCTATTCTGTCGCTGTAGTTTTGTATGGATGTCGGTAGAATAAAAATACGTATTTTCGTTATAAGTTCTTTCATTGTTCCGACCTTAAAACCAAAGTTACGCAACCCACAAGAATCTATCTCCAAGGTTCTGGACATATGTTTTCCCTGCGATCACTGATCACTGTGGATCGTGGTGAATAACATATACAGCTACGTCAAGCCTTTATCATTGTCGTTCGGGATCATCAATGTAGAAAAATGGCTACTTTTCCAACAATACCGTCTTGTCGAGATAAAACTGACTTTTTAAAAAAAACACTGCTTTATCGACGTTTACGTTTTTCTTTATAGTTGACGTTAAAAGTAAAGCTTTTTTTTATTGTCTTACTTAAAATATAGGTAGACTTTATAAAGTATAAACGTCATAGGATTTCCAATGTATATTCAAGCACAAATGGGATCTATGCTGAGAGAAGTAAAGATACCCAGGAGCTCCTTATGGAAAACCAACTTTCCTGGCTTTCTATCACTTCATAATTTGAAAATCTCAAAGCAATAGAAAAATCATTTGGTGTACTATAAAATTTTTTGAAGACTTACTGATAGTGTTAACTTGGAAACGAGCATTCTGTCATGGTAGTATTGGAGAATTGGAATTAAACGGTGTATTTACTATTCTTTCATTCTTCTGTCTACAATTTTTCTGAGCAGATCTTGAAAGCGGCAACTGGAGAGAGCTAGCAAGACGATATAGACGGCTAGAAGAAGAGAATTCAAGTGGCCCTAGTCCTATTACAGTAGCGCCTTTTAAGGTCACTCCACAAATATCGGCACCGGCAACGATGCTTGCCGTGTCAGTGGCTTCCGTGATGAAATTTTCACTGACATTCACACTGCACCGACAGTGATCTCAAATGCATTATGGAATATAGCGTGGAATATTTGCTGCAATATTAATGCTCTTGGACGAGGGGGAAAGGAATAAAAAAGGGAGTGGGTTCATCCAAAATGTTCCGAAACTTTTTTAGTAATGGTTCGAAGGATCTATGTATATATTATATTAGTGCAATGTAATTGGTTGCTGCACTATTTGGGAGTATGTTGTATAGGAGTCATGATTTCAAATGCCCTTTACCTAAATTTCTGTTGAATTATTATAAAATTTTCGTTGCACCTAAAAAGCATTTGTTTCGTGCATTTTGTGTGTTTTCACGGAACGCCTGAAGGGCACTGAGAACGTCGGTTCCTCACTGCGTCGGATGTGTGGGAACAAGTGCGCCTTTCCGAATTTTTTTTCATTATTTTTTTTTACATCGTGCCGATATTTTTTTCACGGATGCTTCCGGTACTGCACTGAAGTCGCCGTCACGTCACGGATAAGTGTGAATCGACCTTTAATAAGATCTACTTCTAAGCTTAGAGCAGCATGTAAAAACTCCGCGTCTAAGAAAATACGTCATTATAGAATTTCATCCGTATATATTTATATGGGAGCAACTAATGAAAAAAAAGTCATTACAGGTAAAGTAGAAATACTTCAAACAATTCTTGATAGTTAATTTTATACTAGCCAAAGACCCATCCTACAAATGATAATCTAATCAATTTCCCATTCCTTTAGAAATATAAAGAAAAATATTGACCCTATTTCAAGTATGAAATTATGTATTCAGAGCACATTTTTGGGTCCGGTATTACTTTGAATGCTACCTTTGCATAAAATAACAAAATAACCGACCCACAGAGACTCTACGTCATTAATAGATTAAATAAATAAACGTAGTTTATTTTTTTCGTAATGAACTTCTGCATTCGACGTGAAAAGAACTAGGATTAGCACAGTTTGCCAAAGGATAGTAATTTGAAGCTCATACAACCTTGGTTAAAGCCTCCAACTACCACTCCAGAGGTTTAGGATTCGAGTTCCTCGCAACATAGTGGCATGACCCTGAGTTTTTTCACTTTCTGCACCCTAGACATCATTCCTTCTCTCACGACTTCCGTTTTTACAGCCAACCAACTCCCCGGCCTCTCTTCTGCCATTGCATCGTTGTTTTAATCGCTCCAGACAGGGGTACTCACTAGTTTGCTGATAAGCACTATAGATAGATGATCGGACCCTGATGAAATACACCGAAAACTGGAGGTCAACAATTACCCTAGTGAACTCCAAGCGGTTTCTTCTTGGCTGGTCGTGCAACGCAGCCAGGGAATTAAATAGGCGCAGTAACCATAAACTCTAAAGCCCAAAATAACGACCTGTCGAGGATCGGAAGCGAAGAGGACCCTACCTGCATACTCCGTCATGAGAAGAATGAGTCTGCGCTTTACGTTCCTTCTCAATATTCCGGGATAGCGAGAGGCAGTGTCCCGATGTTCAGTGCGACCATGTATTACCAAATCAGCTGCTGCTGAGCCAGAGACAAGAGACTGGGTAAGAAATTGTGGTGGCTCAATTGCCAGATTGTGATGGTATTGGTGAATGATACTTCATTTCTTGTGGGGGCGGCATTTCAGACTGATTTCTGAGGTAATGAACACTGTAATGGTACATTAGGTTATTGTGGAAAACCTTGTTGTAGCTGCATTCAGGACTACAGGGGTATCCTTGGTTGTACTGAGATTCCTGGCTGAGGAGGAGCATACGTGTCTTGACTCAGGGTCACCAATATTGTGGCAATTAAATAATGTAAAATATATTTAAGTATCGTAGAGCATCTAAAGCGGGTCACTTAACAAAATGAGCCGATTTCGGACCAGACCTTCATGAAACGAATCTTAACAGGCGACGAGACAAAGCTGTACGAGTTAAGGCATGCAGTCTTCAAAACGGCGCGCCTAGAAAACAAGCTGAAATTCATAAAACCGAGTGGAATTCGTTCCAAGATAAAAATTATGCTGCTGCTATCCATGGATTTTGTACCACGATAATGCACCATCGTTGTACAAGAATTTTTGGAATAAAATTCGAAGAATGTACATCAACCAAGCACCATACTCGCCCGATATGGCCTCGTGTGATTTTATCTTGTTTCCGAAGTTAAAATTGCGGCTTCGATGATTTGAGTTAATTAAGGCCATAAAAAGAAATTCACTGAAGAAGCTGAAGGACATTACCTCAAGCATCTTAAGAAAAGTATTTGGAGGATTGAGTCACTCGTTGGCACAGTTGTATTACAATCGATGAGGACTACTACTATAGATACTTTTTACACCTAGATTTTCGACTTGTAATTGGTAAGTTAAGAACGAGTTCATTACAAAAATAGGTGGAAGAAAAAAAGTGTCTAATTGACTTCTATACAGTGGAGTGCTACAGGATTAAGAGGCATTTAGCAATTAGTGGTTGGATAGAGACCATTGATTGATTGCCCCCAAGATCGGCATTAATGTTGTGTACACAGTTCTCTACAAATTCAATAGGACTATTTAAATAAATTTTGACATCATCTGCATACATATGCAGTTTACAATTTATTACGACACTGCTGAGGTCATTTATGTACGAATTATGAAAAGCATCGGTCCTAATATGGAACCTTGCGGAACACCGCGCTTGATGGTACAGAACCCGAAAATGATTTTTTTATCCATACTTTTTATAACCGATTTTGGTAAGTAATCTCGAATGAAGGATGCAGCTGAGGATGAAAATCATCATGATCATGTCGCACCCTTAGAATGAGAGTGACCTAACTCAAAATTCCTGTAACTTCTGAGTTTGCTATAAACTGACCTTAAAATGGCTACTCTAAAACCCTGTGGTGAAAAAGAGCCCGAATTATGTGTAAAAAAGGCAGAGCATATACATCGGTCCCTTCTATTGATAGCACTATTGCATGAGCACTGTACTTTTTTCAAGACTTTCTTGCTCATTTGCCACAAATTGCAATTTTTGATTTAGGTCACTTTCATTCTAAGGGTGCGATGTGATCTATTAGCTTAGTTTCTAAAAGCTAACACTGTCAAATACCTTACTGAAGTCAAGAAGCACAAGAAAGGCAATGCCAACGGAATCAAAAGCAATTCACAGGTCGCTGGTTACATTCAAAAGTGCAGTTTCACAACTAATCCTTTTGATTTATCTCCTTTTAAACGCATCTGTAATGTTTTAAGCCTATTTTGCCCTTATTTAATCATTTTAGTGGATACTCTGCATAATTTGTGTTATTTAAAGCATTACCACAGAATTTCATATATATTTCCAGCATCAATTTTCCTTTTTGATCTCAAAAACTTTATTTTAGCAAAATTCCTTCCCAAAAATTTCCACAATCTAATAATAAACTTTTGCCTACCAAAAACAAAATCCCTTTGAACCATTTAATAATATATAATAATAAATCTAACGGAAATTATATTCCCTTCAACTAAAAACCGTACAAAAATAATTTCCCACCGGGACTAAGAAAAAGCACCCCGTGTAAACGCACCCCGGGATCAATATCCTCTGTGTGGGCATTTATAGACGTAGGCATTATTAGGGTAACACCAAATCAATAGCTAGGTCGGTCGTTCACCCCGAGAATTAGCAATAACAGAACAAAGCTCCCCCGGCGAAAGAGAAACCGAGAAGAGAATGGGCCACACGAAAGCTCGGCCTATGAGAGGGAAGTTTTCTGGTTAATTGAGGGAAATTTTTGTGTTTTAATTGAAATTTGTTTGGGATTTTCTTGTGAATTACTGTTGTGAACGTAAAGTAATTAATTTTAGGTGGTTTTTGCGGGGTTGGAAATTATTTATTTATATTTAATTTGTGTGAAAATGATGAAAAATTGTTGAAAATTATTTGTTTTTGTATTTATATTCTGAGAGCATAAAGGTGGATGACACCCATAAGAACGAGCCTCCAAAAAGCTCTTCTCTCTCGTTCTCTTCTAGGGAAAAAAACCCCAAAAGTGACGACAGAAATGAAGTTGAATGGATCTCCCTCGAAAAGATATTTTTTTTGTGGATATACAACAAAAAAAAGAATTCATTTTTTCGGATAAAGTTTCATGACCGATGATGAAATGGAAATGACATCAAGTGAGTGAAATTTAACCGAAGGGGAACAGGCCTCGCACGCACACATCCTATAAAATTATAATAAAAATTTACATAGAAATGTGCGACGATGCAGATGTGTGCGTTCGCCACTATATCGGTGTGTAAACAACTGTGTGTGTGTTGACTGCGACAGTGCGATGCGACTCGCTCTGTGTGGCTTTGACCTGTAAATAAGGCGAAAAATTTTTTGGGGACGTTCCTTAACCCCGGAGTCAAGCTCCCGTTCTGGGGATATGGCGGTGTGTGATTTCTTGTCAGAGCATTTTGATTATCGAATAACGTGTATATTTTTTTTGTATCTTTTAATTTTTGGGCGATTTTAAATGAGAATTTATTGTGTACAGTTTTATGCCTAGGATGATGATGATGGGGCCATGGTCGGAGGTGATGGACAAAATTTGACGAAGGATTGTGGTTGATTGTTTTGTGAGGGGATTGGGTTTTTATGGGATTATTTTTAGTTTTTTTATCTAGTTTATGCCTATAGAAGCCCCACAGTTAGTGACTTCCATATTTAGGGGTAATGGCTTTATTTGATTGCTTCCAATAATAATTAAATCTGATTCTAACAATTGTTGTTGAAAGCCTTCCTAACTCTAGAGATACCAAATTTTTAATGTCTATCTTCAATTTTTTTGAAATTTAGAATCATAGAAAGCATTTTTTACTTAAGGTAATGATTAAAGTATTGCAATACTAATGAATTTTTTATATTACAGAATTAACTTTAGAAGTCCCTGTTTTAAATCGGAGACCTTAACAAGGACAACTTCGAAGGCACGTCCGAAGGGAGAGGTACTATCACTATAAAACTATGATTACTATCAAACCCATTGTTACCTAGGAAGCCCTAGCCTGCTGACTGGCTAAAGATCCAAAAGCAGGGGCGGCGCTTTCATAGGAGCAAATGGTGCACTTGCACCGGGCGCAATTTCAGACATGAACATTTAAAAAAAATTGAAAAAGTATTCCCATGACTTCATTTTCATGTATTAAAGAAATTAATTTTTATTACCACGATTTATTTTTCCAGTTTATTATTTCAATAAAATATTCTGTACGTCTGTCGCCAAACTCATCCCACGGGCGCAAGAAGTTACACGATAAAGTTTTATCGGAGGATTTACGTAGGATATCTAATAGGGAAGCCTAAAATAAATATTTAAGTGTTATCCATTGTCCTTCACTGCCGCCAAAAAATGAACAGCGATTGGGGCGCAATATGGCATACTGCACCGGGCGCATAAAAAAGAAGCGCCGGAACTGTCCAATAGAGAGACTCAATGGGTACTCGAAAAACTTACTCGATATTGGTCTTCCTGGGAATTAGAGGAACGATGAATAATTTGCCCTATTGCAGTGTTAGGGGAAATTCTAAATATGCCTCCACTCCTTGTTGAGGTAAAAAAAAGAGGCAGCAAACAGCACCCTAAGACTAGCAGTTGCAATTAATTTTAATCCTTAATTTTAATTTTAATCCTAAATCCTAATTTTTTTAAGACTCGATAAAGGACCGTCAAAAGTGACACGCTGTGGTAGGTGCACAGATGAATCCAAAATAGAATAGAAGGAGGAACTGGGATTTACGAACCTAGATGCATGCTAGAATATTAGCTCTAGGAAAATTCCCTTCAGTTTTTCAAGAAGAAGATGTACGCTGAAGAGGCATGTCCGTGTATTCTAAAGAAAGATGCAGACGTTATAACTATCCATACAACGTCAAAACCTATGACAGACTGGTAGTATCGAAACCATGGCAACGAGAAAATTATGTGTCTGTACTCAAAAACCACCGTTATACTGGGTTACAACTCTGGTATTATCATGGTTTCGAAATCTGCTTCTGTAGCATGGTATACTAAATTTGGAAGTAACTCCAAATTTTGTAGTTTTAACTTTGACAAAGCTATGTCGTCGCATCATGTAACAGAGCTGTCCTGAAGTTGATACCAAGTGCATGAAGGATTCAATGGAAATGAGCAGGCAGATCAACTAGTCAACAAACTTTATTTATTGGTCCAGAGCCTTTCTGTAGAACATTCAGTGGTCGGACGAAAAATACTCTTCGTATAAAGGAAGAAAAACGCTTGTCTCACTATGAAGCTCATATACTAGGTATGAGAAAAGCCAAAAAAGCGTCTAAATTCTTGCTCGAGCAAAATCTCCTCGAACTTACTATCCCCGAACTTAGAGTCTTCTTCCAGACAGACCTTATCACAGAACATTCTCCTGTCAGATATCACCTGAAAATCATGAATTAAACTGATACAGACATATGCAGATACTGTCAGGTAGAAACAGACACCGCATAACATTTCCTTTGAAATTGTGTTGTACTTGAGAGATGCAGGTTTCAACACACAGGCAAAGCGCGATTACAACAGAAAAACAAGTGTGGAAGACTAATTCAAGAGCTGGAGGAGAGTCATGGTGGTTTTTATCCTTAAGCAAGGCGTCCGGAGCTGCCTGAATCGTATAGACCTATCAGCTTAACCTCTTCTTTTGAAAACAATGAAAACGCTACTGGACCTTCACATAAGGTGCAAGCTGGAGCTCTCCTTTCCTCTCTTAGCTCTCAGTTCGTTTATTCAAAGCGTCAGTCAACACAGGGTACTTTACACCATCCAGTCAACAAAATCGAGAAAGTCTTCCTCCCGAAAGAAACCGCCTTATGTGCGTTCCTTGACATTGAGAGTGCCTTCGATAACACTGGCTATGATTATATTTCTAGAGGACTGACTTTCAGATACCTGGAATATCCCTACAAAATTGAGTAGATAAATGACATGCTTGTAGGGCGTGACATTTCTTCTGTCCGAGGTAACTCCATCACTAGTATCAAGGCTATCAAGGGCTGCCTTCTAGGTGGAGTTATGTCCCCGTCACTCTGGTTACTAGTTGTGTTTTGGTGGAACTTTTGACCAAACTACACGAATCTGGTTTCGATATCCTGGTCCCTTTTTCCAAACGTTACAAATTGGGCGTAGGTCTCAGAGTCAGTCAAATATCTGGGAGCAATGCTGGACAAGAAGCTGAATTGGAACCCTATTATCCCTTACCCTGCTATAGTCTGGTTGAATAAGACCAAACAGATTATGGCGATCCTCAAGTGCAGTAGACTGCAACGGCTTGATTGCCTTTCCATTCCAGGAGCTCTGCAGACCTGTCTCTCAGTTACAAAGGAGGCAATCATTGGATTGACTCTACTGAGCATCTCCATATGGAAATTCGGCGCCACAAGTGCTCTGAGACTTGAGATATCATTGAACTTGGCACCTCTATACAGTCAAAGGACATATTGATATCCCCAATGGCGTATCCCGAACACACGTGTTCTCCGCATTGCCGACCGAGCTGCTAGGATTCTGCTGCACGCGTTCCCGGAACTTGGTTCTGCCAGGCGCGCCGCTCCCAAAGACCCCGGATCAGCCTTTCGCTTTCGCCCAAGCTGTCCAGGGCTAGACTCAGTAAACCCCTCAGAAAATCCGAGGGATGTCGAATCCACGGTTCATGAGCCGCCAGCAGCTGCTCGAGACGGTTCCTCGTCGATACCGCATATCCGACGGTTGGTCAACTACGGTTCCAAGAGAAATTCAGGGCGATTATTCCGGATAACTTCTAGTGGGAGGAACTAATACTTCCTGAGGATCCTAGAAACTTCTACTGGTTCATCGATGGGTCAAAGATGGAACATGCTAAAGGGCTGGTGTCGCAGGACCCAACTCCAAGCTCTCGATTGCAATGGCTAGCTGGCTGGTTTTCTAGACTGTAATACATGTCCTTGAGACCTGCGATGGGCTCAACCTTAAAAAAGGTTTGAAAGGCGCTAACATTAGAATCTTTTCGAATAGTCATGCTGCCATCAAGGCATTCTGATCGTGGAAGTTTTCCTCCAAAATAGTTGTAGGGTGCTTTGACGTACTCCTGGCCAGGAAAAATAAGGCCTCGCTCAGTTGACTTACCGAACACTGGCAATGAGGCTGCAGACAATGGGATATCTGACTGGCCGGGGGGGGGGGCTGTGATACCACCTCCACAGCAGCCAACGATTATCATAGAATTTCGGATCCGCACCCAGGTTCGGTGCTTTTCAATTAAAAACCTTCTTGGAGTCACTCTGCACGCATCTCTTGCCCAGAAAAAGGTCATGTTTTCAGAACCATGGTTCCTCCGGTAGGAATAATGACCTATGGCTTACCCCGTACTTAAAAAGCTCTTTTTTAGGAAGACTCTGTGAACAAAGTTTTTGGCATTATTCTAAGCGAGATTGTAGACGACAGTAAATTTTCACTAGCCATAGGTAGTTTATAAAGGTTACAATTTTGAAGAGGACATACTATACTAAGAAGCAAAACCATGAGCCTTCACTCAAAATTTTTATTGTAGCAATCATCATCGCTATTTTTCAGGAATCATATTTTTCCATTGACTACGCATTCTATTACTAAAAACTCTACGTTATTATATTCATGGACACTTAGCAAAGCTTTCTCAGCTCTTATGATGTTTTCTGCATTGCGTCGAGGTTTTTCCACCTAACCTAAGAGCTAATTCCGTCATGATCGATTAAAGTTTGGTGGAATTAAAATTCCCCAATACTAAATTATTTTGAAATATGACGAACGCAGGTCATAACGTCATTGCCGAAAAAATATTTTACAACGAAAACAACCTCTGATCCCAATACTGTCTACCATTTCTGTCTTTTTGTGGCTTCTTCGTTTCTTAGGGTTTTTTCTTCGGCTTAAAGTTAATGACTCAGTTTAAGCCAATCACAACGAATGAACCATGAACTCTCTACTGGTCGCTGGCTCTTTGCTAATCTGGACCCTCCTCTGGCATTGTTCTTCGAGCACGCGACTTTCACGTCGTCAACTATTAGCCAAATCGAAAATCCCAAAATAAACAAGGCCAAGTTCAATGTGCCACAAATAGTCTCATATGTGCCATACCCGAGAAAAAAAACACATATTCCCGTTCCGTTAAAAAATCCTAAAATTGAACCGAAAAATTTCCCCCTTTTCAAATTAAAGCAAAACTAGCGGTTAACACTTTTTGTTCTCCCACCACCCATCCCGAGCCCCCTCTTCTCGCACAGCAAATAAGCCCCAATCAATGCTGAGTTTCGGATCGGCACAAAAAATATCCGCAAGAATGCAAATGAAATCAAAATTTTCGAGTGAAATTTCACAAGAGTTTGACTCACCGCCGCCGGTGCTCCCCGCCCGATCTGCCCGCCTCAGCAGCAAAGCAGAGAGAAGACATTGGCAATGGCAGAAGTCAGACAAGAAATAATTTCGAGTGCCAAGGCCAATGAACGGGGTCGACCCCGAGAGCCCCCAGCCCAGACCCCACATGGGCCTTGATGTCATCGGATCAGCTGAACCTGGAGTCCAACAAACTCTGCACCTCTTTCGGGATCGGGTCCGGAGCCTCGCTCTGTGTTCTTGATTCGAGCTTTTCGGGGCGGCGTTGTTCTTTATCTTTGCGGTTCTCACCTGCGGCCAACCGAGTGGGGGGGGGGGCGGAAGTTTCAATATTTTTGGGAGGCTGAAAACGGTTGTTACTTCACCTAATTTCTCGGAGGGAAGTTCCATTGTCTGTTTTGGATTCTGTGTTCTAGCGGTGGGGCTACGCATTCGTGTGGAGACACGCATCTCAAGCGAGCGGGGAGCTTTCGAGAGGCTGATGACTCAAAAAGCTCCGAGGAGAGGTCTTTTACCTTCTTGTTTACAAAGAAAATTATTTGATAAAATTTTTATCGGCGATGGTTTTTTTTCGGGCGAGTTCTAATTGCTTGGAATTTTTTTGTTTTAGTTGGGAGTGGGGGTGGGGGGTTTTGTTTGATTATTATGGAGAATTGTGAAATCTTTTTTCGGAGTCTGGGTTTTGTTAGATTTTTTTTCTGTAATCTAGAACTAAGTTTATCTTTTCTATCTTTTGAAATAGAATCTCCTAGATTAGCAGAGTTTACACTCAATCTACATGCGAATAGGCGTAATTGGTTTATTAAGAATATCGATTTCTTTTCGTATTTGATACATTGTATAAAACTATAGAGTAACAGTTGTGTGTTAATTCTAAAGCACCTATGTAAAGAGTTTTTCAGCAAGAGGTGTCATTTTAAATCAACAGAGCAATTGTTTCACGAGCTGTGTTTCAGGTGGCGCTGTCCTTCTAAAAATAAATGCCGCCCACATCCATAGCATCAGTTTCAGACCAAAAAAAACTTAGTCAACGGAGTTCTGCAACTCAATCCATTCACTGTAACGATCGAACAAGCAGAATTTAAAAAAAAAGTGTACACTGTAAAAAAAAATGTAAATTCACAGTACAGTAAAATTACAAATCGCTATATGAAATACTGATTTACAACACACTTCATATGAAAGACGTTGATTAGGAATATTTATAATAGTAAGTAGTACCGCAAATTTACAAAGCTGGTGGTGAATAAAACTTCCAGCACTGTTTTGGAAGTTTTTTTTAACAGTGTAGCCTCCGAATACATCACCAGACCAAAAATCGCACCAAATTGTTCCTGGTTGTGATTGGAAAGGCTGCTCGATTATTCCTCTAGGGTTTTGGAGCTCCATATGCCATTTTACTTGTTTACTGAGTACGTAACTGGGCACAAATGAAAATGAGCCTCATGATGACTCAGAATAATTTTGTTTAAAAAATCATTATTTTTGTTCATAAACCACCACACCCAATCAGCGGTTGTGTAATCGATTCATATCTGAAAACCTTCTAGTTTTTATTTGTGAAATGTCATTGTAATGACAGTTGTATGTTGACAGTTCAAAAAATGGCGCGGAATTTCAAAATGACTGGCTATCTGGGAGCTTTTCCCAGTGTCATTAGATGAATCAATCACAATTTAACATGGGAAGACTGTACTCTCTATAAAAGTATACTGAGATTACAATTGGAGAATTCAAGTATGTATGTGACCTAGAATAGTAGACCAATCGAAGACAGTATCAGCTGTGGCATTTTTGCAGAAGAGTCCGTATTATGATGCAAATTACAACATTTGGCATTGTATATCAAACAAACAGGATAGTCCCAGACTCGAACTCTGCAAAGCCATTAAAGAATTCGGCATCCCAAATAAACTGGAAAGACTACTCATGCTAAGCAATCGTTGACACCTCATTCCCATTGGGATGACGGAGCCCGACTACAACTCCAGAGGTCTATAGTTCGAACTCATGTAGCATCATGGTCCTTCGTCTTTCCACTTCTCCCTGTCTTGTTTAAAATTGCATTCTAGATTAGAGTTGAGCCGGCCTTACACGAGGCAGTACATTTGTCCCTTACACCATGGTAAATTTTACTGAGGCCTCAATTTTCAAAATAGTTCAAAAATAATGTCCTGGTATATAAGCGTGTATCGAGGTGTAAATAGAGTAGAGAGACATGAGTTTCTTTCTTCTTAACTCGTTTTGGGGCTGTCAAATTCAACTTGAAATGAGGAGAGGTGGATTGTAAATACTTAGTGGTGGGTTTCTTCTCTCTTACTTCTTTTGCGGCAGTAAAACACTCAATTTGAAATGAGGAGAGGTGTGATTGCAAAATATGAATAAACATCGTGGAGGCATAGGGTTCTTACTCTCGTACTCATACTCTGAGGCAGTTTAATGAATATTAGAATCAAACTCGTGAGTTCTTCATTGGTATTTATTTTCTTTCTTTCTTTAATTTGCTTGTTTTTTGCAATTTTGGCATTACGATGATAATGATGAAGTATGATATTGTACTGACTCAAAAGAAAAAAGAGGCACCTCCTTCAAACTCATTTTATAATCATGTCCTACCCATCACTATAGTCTAGATAGAACCATTTACAGTACAAAGGAGCTTGCATCTGAGCGTTAGTCTTTCACATAAAAAACACAATACCCATTCGATAGGTCAAGTGAGTGGGCTCGATGGTGAGTGAGCCCCTAATTTTGTACTTAGGCCAACGGACTCAGGCTTTGGGATCAGTCGTGTATGGAGGTAGTTAAAGGAGCGAATTGAGCGACTCATTACGAAAATCGATTAAGAAATGTGCGAAAATGTCATTAAAAATTGTAACAGTGTAACAGATTGTCAACAGTGTCTTGGCGGATAGTTGTCCACACGATTGTTTTCCTCATGTAACTGGGTTGAGTTTTAAATAAAAATGTTTTAAAATTGAGTTTGTACATTCTTCTTATTGGGGCACCCTTTGTAAAATAATGTTCACAATACGCTTTCAGTAGTAGTATAAACCATTGACCAAGCTTATACTAACCAAGCTTCAATTAGCAAGTCACGAAATAGATGAAAACTTTCACATTAAAACTTCTCTTCGAATTTTCTCCTTAATATTAAAGTAACGAATCCCTTCAGTAATAGAAATTTCAACTCCACTTCAAGTAACTTCAGTAATCCCATGGAGTTTTTGTTGAACGTTTCTAGAATTTTAAGACTATTATCCTTGACCATTATACTTACTAAAACAACTCTACTTGAAATATCCATTACCTATCATGAAGCGACGAAATAGCATGAAACATAACTCAAATAAAAATATATATCCTTTGACAAGCCAGGACCGATCTCCTTGAATGGGGACGACGACGATTAATCTTTGCGAGTCAAGAATCGAGATATCCTTTTCTCTACAGAACATCACCTAACACTGGTGAATAAATATCAAAAATCACAATTTATTATAGTACATTCATCCACCCCCGAGCCCCAACAGGCATGTAACCCCATTTGGAGAATAGAATCGGAAACCTTTTATCTAAGGCCAATGACCGAGATTTCCTTCGCGCGATAATCTTTTTGTACCGACGACGAGGAAAAATTGAAGGCCCAAAAACTCTGCCTCAACAGTTGCCCCCGGAAAAAAAAGAACCGGTGCGGATCCTTATCCAGAGCAGGTCTTTTCGCAGCCTCAGTAAAAATAGGAGGGGAAGGATTGGAGAGGCCGCATCACAAGGAACGGATCCCTCTGACAGCAATAAATCACACTAAAACAGCATTTCGCAATGTCATCATCAAAAACAACCCTTAACTGTCATTTTTCTAAATCCACCCATCGTCCTTAAGAAAGGAAAAAAAAAGAGACGAATCACACATAATTTCACCCCTTGCCACACACACACAAGGTCAATGAACTGCTCGAGATGTTGGCCGATATCCCTTGATACGGTGTCATTCCTCCCTCGATTTTTGTGTTTTGGGATAACCCCGAAAATGTTTTGCTGCCAAACAAGCGCTGAGTTGTGTGCGTGCGAGTCCCTTTTTCGGTATGCGAGTTGGTATGGGTACAAAAGTATAATAACACTCGTAAATGAGCTTTTACGGATCCTTAAATGCATGTCGGAGGCTTATACCATCGCCGAAGAAGTGCTTATGTAAGCTCTCGCCGGGAAAGCTCCTTAAGATGAGGCGGTGAGCCGCCTAACCACATGACAGCATGGCTGAGAGAGAGAGAGAACGACGGAAAAGGCATGGAAGGCATTCCTGAGCTGGGTCGAGGGCCGAGAGGGTCCTTTTTTAGTCCTTTAAAGCCTAGCATTATGCTTTGAGGGTGATTGATTACTACGACAGCGACTTTTCTTGGGCAATGGACGATAAGATAGGTTCAACAGGGGTTGTTGATACCGTTACGAGCACTTTCCCTCCTTCTGGCATCCTCCAGAGCAAGGATGTGAGAGAAGGAAACAATTCAGTTCGTTCGTTTTTTTTTTGATAGGAAAAGGTTAGAATACGAATAATTGAGGCGAATTAGGATACCATTTTCAGGATATTTCGGTATACACCGCCGCGATTTAGTTCCCATCCCTTCCCTCTTGCACTATATATCCTCTCGCTTCGAAAGATCCCAGCCAGAAGAGAAAGAGAGAAAATGGTTTCTATCAACCTAGAAATTTAGAGGAAATAGGGTGCTGCCGCGGACCTGCCATTATAGCACTACCGTCAGGACAAAAGTATTTAAATATTGGTGAAACGCGTGTGTAATTGGGGGGACCTGAAATTGTAGAAGGCACAAATTGTAGGCTTCCCCAAAGTGAAAACATAGCACGGCGTAAGTGGCCGGAAGGAAGTTTAATGATTGGAGATAACGGTTTAATTGTATGTAAAAAGGTTGCCGAGAGGTGGACGCACTTTTCACAGTATTTAGACCAAGTCTATTTTATATATTGTTTGTGGGTGGAGCAATGGGGGGGATGAATATTGTTTTTTAGGTTAATTATTTGTTCCTATATATTTTTGTTGTTGTTGTTTCCCCAATGGTGATTAATTGGGAATTGGAATAATAATTTTTTTGGGGCTATTTTGTAAGTTTGTTGAATGGAGTTGTTACACTTTGAGGTTGTTGGCCTTTTTTTGGGTCTGTGGAGAGTGAAATGAATAATTTCGATTGTTTTTTTTTGTTGGTGTAGAAATCGAAATTATATTAATTTACACTTTTATGACTGAAGGAATTAGAGTTTGAAAAGTAGATTTTATCGAATCTTGTCCTCTTTTTGAGGTTAGTTGTGGAACGGAAACGAACGCAATTTTATGTCAGGTCCAAATTTGGTAGCTACCATCAATATCACACAAATATGCGATTACGGAAGTAAGCAGCATTGGACGTGATTGGTACTTAGTTGGGGGCCTACTTGGACAAACGGCACTGGCGTTTGAAAATATCCTCAAATTTTTTAGATTTGTTTCCACTCTGGAGTGGGCAAGGCGTTAGAAACCCATTGTGGGCGCTATAGGACAATCCACGTGGAAACCACATGAGGCGGTGGGGCTGGCCTCATAGGGGCCCAATCTGAACCCCCAAAAAGATAGTCAGGTACTAGAGACGAATAGGAAAACTTTCAGCCGAGAGATATTTCTAAACACTGATGGCTCGAGAAGAATTTTCCTGCCCTTTTTGTTTCGATGTGAAGGGCTTGAGCGCAGAAGTAAGTTTCTTTGCACTGTCGACGGTTCTATTTAGAGCGCAATCAAACAGCAAAAACTCCATTTTGGGAGCAACTCGCACCACGAACCTCTGCAATGGTAGTAGGGCACCCTAATTTCTAGGCTGCCAAAGCGCCAACTGCCTTCTTCAGCCAGTGTCTTCCAGACGAGAATGATGGTAATACTGAAAGCCTCCCAAGAAATACTGATGAACCCGAGACCGAGACCACTAGTAGGGGAGCTGGCACTTGAAAAAATCGTGTCGCCCCAACCTTCTGCCGTTTGGTATATAAGCTTTTGAAGTAATTTTAAGCATTTTTTATAATATGACATTTTTGCGGGAAGTGGACCCATTTCGAGTTAGGGGTTTTGGGGGGTAAAAAGGGGGTTAAAATTGAAAACTATTTCTGCCGCTTCGTATGTAGGTTCTTTTAGGGCTAAATAACCGTTAAATACTAGTGGCAGACATTTTTGACCATTTGGACCCTCCCCAAGCCACCCTTAGCTGAAGTTGCCATTTTTCTCCCCACACCCTAGCAAATAGTCAAAAATTTCTGCCACTAGTATTTAACGGTTATTTAGCTCTAGTAGAACCTACATACGCAGCGGCAGAAATTTTTTTCAATTTTAACCCCCTTTTAACCCCCAAAACCCCTAACTCGAAATGGGTCCACTTCCCGCAAAAATGTCATATTATAAAAAATGCTTAAAATTACTTCAAAAGCTTATATACCAAACGGCAGAAGGTTGGGACGACACGATTTTTTCAAGTGCCAGCTCCCCTACTACACGTTTTAGAGGTCAGTTCGATTTTTGCACTTGATCAAAAAGACAAGGTCTGGCGCGTGCTTGTCTTATATAGTCGAAGGCAGTAAGAGATAAGAATAAGACCGAGTATCGTCTTTGTAATGCTGTAAGTAGGATTAGAAGGTCGGCTTCAGTGAAGGTCGTTTGTAAAGATTAGGAAAAGAACGGGTGATAGAATTGACCCCTGAGGAACACCGTCAGAAATGGCATGCGATTTCGATTCGACGCCAAACAATGCTACGGCCAAATTCTCAATTCACTTCTTCAGAAATGAATTGATACTAATATAATGGAATATAGTTAACAAAGTTGGGTACGATATTCTGTCGAAAAGCTTCGGGAGTTATTTAGAACAACCAGACGAGATCCATTAAAGTGATGCATGCATATGTGGTATTTACTAAAAGCGTTAGGTTCTGCATTTTTTCTTCATTATTTTGCAACTTCAAGACTTTGGTTATTAGTCACTGAATGCATTGTTTTCTAGAATGGGTTTTAAAGTCGTCTTTATTAGGTTAAACTACCATAAAGTCTTATCTCTTGAAAAAGGTCAAAAACTAAACAGTCTGCGAGTTCTTGTCCCCTTATTATTCACTCATTAAAACACAATTTCCTCATAAATCATCAACTTAAGCGATTCCAAATCCAGTAAAACGCGCACCAGCAGCTCCCTTCTTCGCGCACAAACGGTTTGTCACTTTTCCTTTTTTTTTGCATTTTTGTTTATTTTCTGTCAGTCGCAGCAATAATTTTCACGGTCAGCTATAATTGATCCGATGACGCATGCGCAAAGCCCGATTTTAATCAAATTAAGCCCAAAACAATGCTCAGAATCTGATTGCGCAGCGCGATAATTAAAATTGACGCAATTTTCGCGACGTTGTTGATTCACCGCACCAATTCACCAATATACATCATCGAAGCCAACAGCGCAGCGCGCACATTCCGTGTGACTGTGCGCAATTTTTCGTGCTTTTATTTAATTATATTAATCGCATTTGTTGTTGTTCTTTTTGTATAAAATCAAAGCTTTTTTCATACGTGATTTGTACACGAGATTGCGTTGCTGTCATATATGTATATATAAATATCGAAACACAATGCACGATGCCAATGAACTTGAATACGCTGCGCCGATCGAACGTAGAACGTGCTGTAAGCACACATATGGAACGCATGCGCGGATGATCGATCATAGAATATTAGTTCCAGTGGGCGGAGGTGGATCATTATTATTGTCATACGGTTTCTCGCTCTCTCATAGATCATGATTAGGAGGCCGTGTGTCGACGTCGTTGTTGTCGTTGTCGTGCTGCTCCCATGTCTTTTGTCTGATGATCTCTCTCTGGGTGTAATGGCATTATTTTATTTTTTTTTCGTAATTTTCGGTCGAGTCGCAATTAACGTCATTAGACGACGCTACGATCAGGTCAAATTTTAATTTTTATGTTGCCGAGATCCACTGAAAAAATGAATTTATGGGAGATGGGTCGAGGCCCCGCTAGTGCTTCACAGAATTAAGAGACCCCCACGCATTTTCCGGGGAACGAATGATGTCTAGCTGATGTTAGAGTATACACGGAGGATAAGCGTTGTGGATTTTGTGTATCGTCAATTTTTGGGGTCACAAACTCATTAACGGGAGATAAATTGTGGATATGTGAAGGAAGTGTCAAAAACTCACAAAAATAATTTTGTGGAAATTGCAGACTTGCAGGCTTAAAAAAGGTGTGCAATTTGGAGAGGTAATTGGCATTGGACATGTCCATTTAAAACCATTTAAAAATGTGTCAAGGTTCGAAATTACGCACTTCAAATCCATTGAATCCTGGACGATCGACATAGAGACACTAAAGCTTTTCTTCTGTTTATTCCCCCCAAAAATAAATTTAGATATTTTCGACTCCATGACTAAGATTTGTTAAGTTCATTGCTACTTCTGTGTGAATTTTATCTGTGGCTGAGATAAAAATGCCACATTTGTTTCATACTATGATGAATAAATCTCTGCTTTTCTCACCCCCTTGCAATCTTTAATGTGCAGCCCCACTGTGGTGACTAATATACTGACGAGTAAAGCCAACACAAACAACTGAATTTGCAATGTTGCACACGTAAGATGATTATTGTCATCACTTTTGGGGCTGGAGGCTCAGGGCAGATGTCATGCTATTAAGTCTCAGATTTCATTTGGATTGGAATGATTTACAGCAGACACCTTAGATGGATTTCTGAGTGGTTTTGTTGATGTTCGATACATTTCTGTGATTTTAGGTAAATCTAATTCAATTTCGTAGAAATATTTATGTGAATCCTGCCATAAATCGTGTTTTCATGGGTAGAAAAAAAATTCATTCACATATCTGATGTGCATTATCAAAATTCTGTTTGAAGCTTTGCAGTCATCATGGATCGACCTGTGTTTATCTCCATTAATATCTCCAATCAATTTCAACTTCTCTCCTTAGTTCACACCTTATACTATATGTTCATGTGGATGCGCCCAAGGTTTCTCGAAAAATATTTGAAATCGGGCAACACTAATGTCATAGGAGGTATTTTGACGTTTTATCGTGTGAAATTTGACTTTCTTGAAGATAGAATGATCGTATGCAATATTCATTGAAAAACCCGGTTTCGAATCTTCTATAAATTTCGTAGTGACTTCTTTCAACAACATTTGATCGTCTTCTTACTGCCTTTTGTCAAAGAAGTTCCTTCCCTAATCACGAGATTATCGCTGGTTGAGTGACTGCGATCGTGATCATACAAAAATTCCTGATCGATTTTCTTGAAGATCCGCTGAAAATGATCACTGTGCCGGAAAATATGTACAATGTTATAAGAAAACTGATAATAGAAGATAGGCATGTGATAAGTTGTGAAATTCAATCATTAAGCCATGATTAGCCTAATGCCCCTGCTTCACCTACCTCAGTTCAATATTGTTCAGTTCAATCCACATAAGTGGCTTCACCGGTTGAAGTCCAGTTCATGTTCAGTTCGTGCTTGGAATTGTTGTTGCTTTTTCGCCAGAAGTTAGAAATGCAAAAGCTCATTGGAATGGTATTCCACTATTCCAGTTGATTACCCTCTTATGACCGAGCTTTTACGTCTAACTTCAGTTCGAGTTCAGTTGGGCGAACTGAGGTCTATTTTATCCTCAGTTGAATATGTGAAAATTGTATGCGAACTGAGGTTATTTTAAAGTTCAGTTCACCAATTTGCTCGAACTTGCGCACTTTGGCCGGTGAAGCCGGGGTATTAGTAAACTTTAGATTTTTAATGGACATTTAATTTCTAGATTCTATGCAATTTGATTTAAGCTCTTCAAAAGAGGATGCAAGCTTCTTTTAAGTAGAAACTCTTTTTGGGCAACGAAGGCGAGTGAAAGATAAATGGAGAGTTTCGTTCTTCAGGGAGAATTGTTGCCTAAACAAGCATTTGCTACAGAAGCATGCATCGTCGTGTGTTTAGGCCCAAGCAGACACGCGCCTATAATCATAAATCATAAAAAGATGATTACTGGCAGAGAAATAGGGCTATGTGTCTATAAAGATGAAACATATACCAATCAGCAATATGGATGATCCTTGATGACCTAAATTCGACAAAAGTTGTGCGTTGTGTATCCCGCTGCATGGAATTGAGTAACGGACTTTTGTGATGGTAGTCTGGCGCCTTGGGTTCAAGGAATATCACCGCCACGGCCTCTTGTAGCTTAAGAAGCCCTACTACCTCAGATTTGTGAAATAAATCGCTAGAACAGAATCAGCAGTTTGAATAAAGATTTGTCACTTAGGGTCGTAAACATCATCGAGGAATACCTTTAACGTATTCGATCCAATTTGATCCGATTCGATCCAATTTGATCCGATTTGAACCGGTTTGATCCGATTTGATCCGATTCAATCCGCTTTGAATCGATTTGATCCGGTTTGATCCGATTTGAACCGATTTGATCCGATTTGAACCGATTCGATCCGATTTGAACCGAATTGATTCGATTTGAACGGATTTGATCCGATTTGAACCGATTTGAACCGATTCGATCCGATTTGATCCGACTTGATTCGATTTGAACGGATTTGATCCGATTTGATCCGATTTGAACTGATTCGATCCGATTTGAACCGACTTGATTCGATTTGAACGGATTTAATCCGATCTGAACCGTCAAGTCAAGTGGCTTACCTTTACCCACAATCGGTGGTATGTTTAAAATGCTTCAACACCAAACCATGTAAGACATAAGAGCTTTTAAGCTTGGCCGTTCTTCTCTTCTAATATTTTCGAAAATCATGGGATTTTGTATCGCAACTTTTGTCCACGTTTCCGCATATGAATCTCTTACTCCTACATCTATGTCAACGTAAAGCTCATTCTCAGTGAAAAGCTCACTCAAATATTGTTAAAGCTTGTTAACATGGAAAATAAGAGCTTTTAGAGGCACGTACGAAATCATCTCCTCTCATCTCAAACCACGGCATTGTTGTTGTAATTTAACAAAAAAGCTTTCAGATTTAACAAAAAGAGCTTTGAAATTTTACACATGACCAATACGGTGTAGGGTTATCAAATTACCCACAATCTTGGATTTTATGCGGAGTGGCCTACGTTGATGTTCAACTTACAATTAAGGCCGCATTCTCATGAGCTGCATGCTGCACGACAAAAGCTCGATTTTGGCTTGCCTTCGTGCCGTATTCGGAAGTTTTCGTCAGAGGCTGCAAAAATTTGTTTCATCGCTGCGTCTCTCATCGTTCACATGGGTGCATCTGCTTGTTGTCAAAAATCAGCTGTTTTCTGATAATTTTTGTAAAACCAAGTCTTCTTCAGTCGCAAATGTAAGGATGAGTCATCGTTAATTTGACATTACCGCGATTTTGCTGCACGAACAAGAGATTTTCTATTGCACGACTTTTGCAGCAAGAGTGTGTAAGAGAGAAAATACGTGTCGTGACAGATATATTTTCCTGGCCAATCAGAAAACATTAAAAGCTTTTGCCGTGCGGCATGCAGCTCATGGGAAAGCGGCCTTAGGGTCATCTTCGTTGATGTATACAGCCCTTCGATTGATTGTAGTTAGCTCATCAAGGATGTAGATTGGTATTCGCAAACTAATGTAGGTCCAGCAAGACTTCATCGCGCTGATTTGCGCCTGGCTCTCTGACCTATACCTTCTTAAATTTTCACAGGCGTATGCCTGAAAGACAGTAGCTAGCGTGCTCAAAATGAATGGTTTACTCATCGTGGGGAGGCTACCACGCTGTATTATTTCGGTAGGCTTGTTTAGATCAAAAATCATCGTCAAATTTTTCCAAATGATCTATATGACGTTGCTGGATACACAATTTTACAATAGGCTTGGTTCTGTCTGTACTGGCGGACACCACTAAAGATTGGACGTCAAGACTCTCCAATGTTAAAATATTTGTAATTTGACACACAAATTTTCATATCCTCATAAATTCACTTCCTTACTCCAAGTTTCAAATCCGCAGTATTATCGCATTCCCCACCTCATCTCACACTATTTATATGCACTTTTAGACTGCGTGTGCAAATAAAATAGCAAACAAAATCCATCCTCCCGCTCCCACAGTCTTGAGGAAGAAATTTAATTAAAATTGAAATGGGAGAAACGAAAAAGAATGCGTAAATAAAACGCCCCAAACGCAAATGAATGATGCGGAAAAGAAATGAAGAAAATGCGTCGCGGTTCAAAAAATAAAACGAAAACAACGATGGTTTTAAAAAAAAAATATCGGCCTTCCGCGTTTCTCTTTCAAAATCGTCGTCGTTATATAGCGCTGGCGACGTTTGTACACACAAGTCAAGTCACACATGTTGCATTTTCAGCCTTTTATATTTATAGCCACAATACTGGCCACCGATGGCGCTATATTTACACAGATTGCACACGGCTGCTTGTCCCCCCCTGCTCCTTGCTTCAGCAGCCTACACCGCCCTAGCATGCAATTCGCTGCACATTCAGCAGTCGCTGATGATGTCGACGCGGCTACTACGATGTTGATGATGACGATGACGACGGCGACAGCGACGAGGAAGACACTTCTTCTTCATTCAACACCCAAGCGAACCGCGGAGCTGTGGAAGTGTCGAGAGTTATTACGTTTCCTCTTCTTCTTCTTCTTCTACTTTCCTACACCCCGCACAGAACCCCGTTCGCCCTTTCCCCTTTTGAGATGGCGAATTCGATCAAAGTGCACCGAACTCTAGCTGCAACTTTGTTGCGCACTGATTGAAAAGTGCATTGATAACGAGCTGCGGCCATAGTAAATCGGTTTTACAGCGAAGACAGTATTTCATTGCAAATCACCTTTGCTGCACCTTGCTTGGCACTCGCCGCAGATGTTTTGCACAAACAGTGTCGAAGGGGGGTGGGGGGAGTAGTTTCTGGATCCATTGAAAATGCAGTTTCTTTTTGCCTGTCATTAATTCTCTCTGCATTGAATCGAATTTATTAAAAAAAAACATCGAATGATATATCGCCGTATGCAGAACAGAGGGCGGCGAATTCGCCGCTTGAACTTTTTCGCCCACTAGCACCACCAACTGGTGTTGGAGTATGGCGAAACATTTTCTTCCTCGGCCACGATTTTGACCCAATTTCAGAGCTGAAAATTGATGATGATTTGGAGGATTTCGAATAAGTAAACTCTGGCCTTGAATGTGGCTGAGACGACGACGACGTGATTAATATTCCACACTTAATCGGATTTTGTAATTTTTGTGCGCTATTTTTAGGGTTTTACACGATTGCTCTATGGTCCAGTATTGGAGGATATCTTGTTTGTTTCGTTTAATCAACAATCGAAATGTGATTAATGGCGGCCGTAGTGAAAGGCATGCGCGTTTGATTTATGCTGAGGAGTTGCTGTTACCAAGACTGTGTGTAAAATTTCGTTTGGTTTATTTTAGAAGAAAAAGGTTTAGTGAAAAATTGGACTTTCAGATAATAAACAAACATCTCGATTTCTCTGGATCATTCGTTTTTGAACCGTGACACCAATAGATTGTAGAATATATTTTTTTGGTATACTTAACCCCATTCAATTCTACCGCTACAAAATACTATTAGTGATTGAACAGAAGATAGCTTCTTCCTTTATGACTACAAACGATGGCAGATGATAAGGAATCACTGTAAAGATACTAGAACGTTGCGGTAAAAAGCGAAAACTAATAAGAAGAAACCATGTCGCACAGCAAGGAATCGAACCCGCGACCTTTGGGATGGTATTCAGGAACATGAACGGATTCGAACGACGAAATTATCGTTATATACGAAAACAACAACGAAATCGAAAGAACATGATTAATCCATGTTATCAAAGTATGTCCGAGGGTATATAGACAGTTTATATTGTTAAGGGTGGCTCTACGAGGAATTTCTTTAATTTTATAAGACCTGCTATGTTTCTATGTTTAATAAAATAATAAATATTGTAAAAACAACGTTTTTTTTACTTTATGTCTCACTTCTAAAAAGAGCTTCGACAGAAAGAACAACTAACCCCTATATTCTAGAAGCATTCACAAGTCACAACGCAATCACAAGTGTGTGGCGAGTCTTAACTTGAAGGCCTGCACTAAATGAAAAGTAACGTAGAAGTGAAGTAGACCTAACTTCTGTCAACATTGACATAGAAACCAAAAAAAAAGAAGCTCATAAGAAGTAAGCGCGACTTGCCAAAGCTTGTGACTTGTGACTGGTCACAATTTTAGAATAATGGAGTTAATTTGAAAAAAGTGGTTTTAATTCAATGAATGGTATTAGAAAACCTATTTTTCACTAACCAATATTTCATGAAACAACCCCAATCTGCACCTTTTCCACACAAACCCACACACACACCCAAAAAAATCTCGTTTTAAATTAACTCCGCAACATTTTCATTATTATTTTTTTCCCAACCGTTTTAATAACAACCACACAAAAAAAAATCCCACATAAAAAACTTTTTACTGCCTAAAAATTTGCAAGCAACCCCTGCCCCCCACCAAAAAAATTGAAACGCAGATCCTAATCTAGAGCCAAACACTTTGCGGCGAAGAGAGGCAATGCTCATAATAAATAACACGAACATATTTCCCAAAAAAGTCAATGACCTTCTAACAGCACCCACCCCGCCTCAATATGTACCGTCACCCCTCCCACCACACTACCAAAAAAAAACTGCAAGGCCGAATACCACAAAAGTTGTGCTCCCCCCCCTCCACCACTATTAAAAGAGTATACAAAGTCAAAAGCTCCATATTCGCCGCATCTTTAAGGGTGGGGGTGGATATGGCTCCCCTATTTTTTTTTTTTGGTGTCAAAAGTTTTCTTTTCAGTTTTTCTTCTTTGGTTATTTTTGGTGTTTTTTTTTGTGCTGTTGGTGTTATTTGGCAATGAAGGAGCAAATTTCAATGTCGCATACTCGATCCTTAAGGACAAGGGCGTCTTTTCTGCGTGTGGTGGTGGTAGTTGAGTATTGAATTCGATAGTTATATATCGCTCGAGCGAAGTTCGTCGCTATCGTTCTTCATCCCCTTAGTTTTTGGTTTGTGTGTGTGTGTATGCATCATCGTGGAGAGAACAGAACATCGAAATTTCTTCTGGAAGATTTGATCCGCCAAAGTGCAAGACCTCAGCATCAACCTAGCTCCTGGGTGATTTGGCTCCAACCCTTCGCTGGAGCGTCTTAAGATACATGTACACGAAAGGAGTTCTATAGCCCATCCCCACGTCTCTCTCACTATAGAGGAGCACCCGAGAAAAGCACCCAAAAATTTTCGCGCGCGCTACAAGCTCCTCGGAGTATACCCAACACCATCCGCTCCTCCCCCGCCCCATCAACGGCTGTTGTAAATAAGTGAAGAAAACCTTTTATATACGAACATCGAATGGGGGGACGCGCGGTGGTACAAGGAGGGCTGGAGGCAGCACACAGAATCCTCTTCTCTGGACTGAGCTGCGCATGTGTTGGGGCACAGTACGTATGACACAATCACGGTCTTTGCCGTAGTTCGGACTTTGGAGGTCAATGCCCTCTCATATTGTCATCTGCTGCCTGCTAATGCTGATGCTCTGGTTTTCAAGTTCTTCTTTTTCGGGTGTATCGACTTCTTTTCCCCAAATGCTCCCCCCTCCATATATCTTCGGCCCCGATGATACGTATCTCCCTGCACAAAACGGAGCAACGTCGCTGCGGGGGGACGTGCAGAGGGGGATTCTCGGGAAAATTTATTGAATTTTCTTCCTTTAGGATTTTTGTTGATTCCTGGGGATGATTACAGCACAAAACCAGTACCGGGAAGTATATGCACAGGTAACATCTGCGAGGCTTCTATACTTCGGCTTAAAACATTTTTTTCCTCCAAAGAATTGGGAAATATCGTCGTTTTCTTCGCATTTTTATTTATTTTTTTTTTGGAAGTGGAAGGGGCGATACTATGGGCGAAGAATATGGCGCGGACGATCGAGGGGTGCTGTTGCCGTTCGGGGAATGTTTCTGCCATGACTCAAAAAAATTTCTAGGAAATATTTTTATTTTTAAATTTGAAGCGATTTGAAATATTTTTAAAGTGACGTTTTCTGCCATGTAAAAAAAACGAAAAAAAAAAATATTCTTAAGAAAAAATTCTTCTGGAATTTTTTTTAGCAGAGAGATTAAAGCGAAGTCAGTGCCGTGCTCTCTGTGTGATTAATTTTAGATCAATTTCGAAAGTTTTGTTAATGGGAGGATATTAATTAAAATGTTCTCAGGGCTTTGTGGATAGTTGGTTGTCAGTGTTTTTGGATTATAAAAGTGGGATTTTCTCACACACACACGACAGCCACGATTTTAGAATAATATTTATAGCCGAGAGTAAAAAAAAACATCTCAATTCTTAGTTTGATTCTTTGACAGCTTTTAAAAAGTCACGTCGGTTCAGTCTAAAAGCAGACTAATCAATATCTGTTGCTGAAATACGCACGTCCTGTTTATATCATTGAACTAAATACGGATTTGCATGTCATTGACCCAATTTTTCGCTTGGCCCACAAAATTCCTAAATTTTCCCCCATGTACACTAAAACACCAGCAAAACAGAGACTTATACCGGTATTTTAAAAACAGTCACAAGTCACAAGGTAATCACAAGTGTGTGGCGAGTCTAAACTTAAGAGAATTTAATATTCTAATTTTGCAGGCACAATTTTGACAATTCGTAAACAAGAATAGTCTCAAAAACTTGTGACTTATGACTTGTCACAATTTTGAATAAAGGGTTAACCACTTTTAGAGATTTGGTAAAACTGAAAATGAGCTTGATCTAAAAGTTCGTGCATTTTTGGAAAATATATCCCTGTGTTCTAAAAGCAGTCACAAAGTAATCACAAGTGGGTTGGCTATCAAAATTGTCACAAGAGTATCAAGAGCCGGTTTCTAGCTTTCATAGTTTCTCTCAGACTTGACAAACAGCCAGCTTCGAGGGAAGGTGCTCGGGCGTTCAAATACACTCTGCCTTACAGCATCTATATTTCTGGCGTACGTTGGTTGTCGCTCAGACTCTACTTTATCCCATTACATGAATACAAATTCAACATTAGAAGTGAATTATTTAAGATTTCTCCTGTGACTGGGTGCTTAGAATACCAAAACAAGTGATAGTCACAAGAATAGTCTCAAAAACTCTCAATGACAAGCGCGAGTATCAAAACTTGTGACTTATGACTGGTCAAAATTTAGAAGGGGGGTTAACTACTTTTAACGAATTGGTATAACTGGAAGTAAGTTTGATCTGAATGTCTGTGCAATTTAGGAAAACCTGAATTTCCCGTTATATAAGTAGTGACAAGTCACAACCCAATCACAAAGGGGTGGTGAGCCTTATACAAAATGAAAAGTAACGTAGAAACGAAATAGAAGTAAAGTAGACGTAACTTTTGTCAACCAAAATAGAAACGAAAATAAGAATTTCATAAGAAGTAACTGCGAGTCGCCAAAGCTTGTGACTTATGACTGGTCACAATTTTAGAATATGGAGGGTAGTCGGCGGTATTTTTTTTTGTGTAGATACAGTAGGTATGTTTTCATCGTCACCGACCAATCACCATGTTTTTGTTCTTCTGGTGAAATACTGAGTCCAAAGATACCGCGACCACTCGCTTGGCCTATTGTACTACACCCTTATATCTCATATTTATAGGCCAGACCCCTTGAGCGCTTGTTGGATCGAGTAATTGCAGATGAAAAGGCATGCTTTTGCTTAAATTAGTTTTGAAACGTTAAGGCGCCGTTCTGTGCAACCAAACTAAAGCCACGTGGGTTACCAAGAGCCTAATGATGGTGGTTTATACCCAGTACAAGCCCAAGGAAAAATAAGACTCGCCAGTTCTTAGTCTGACACAGGCACGCACAGTATCAAAACGCCTGTGTGCCACCCAAAACAGGCACGATACACCTGAGTAAAAATTCAACTTTCCAAATGTCGCCCGCTACAGGCACGTATAAATAAAAGATGCAAGGAATAGTCCCCAAACGACGCACAGTACACTTACTCTTTTTCTAGACTAAAGGTAGCTTTAAGAAATTGTATAGGACGAAGAAAACGGGTAATTATCTTCAAGACCATAAAAGGTACCATTGGCATACTCAATCGCCCGGTTCTCGTTCGATTGCGTAGGTCAAGCAGCGTTGGACGTGGTTAGTACTTAGTTGGGGGACCGCTTATAAAATGATATTCTTGTTTGAAATGGTCGAGCCAGAATTGTTTTGTTGAGGTTGAAATTTAGTCCTACACTGGGGGACCAAATAAAGTGCCTGCTGCAGACACCTTGTCATATGGTACCTTCTGTTTCACTTGTTACCACGATGACATCATCTGCATTTGCTTGGGTGAACATTTTTCGGACATTGAGTAGCTCTAGGAGTTCATCTACAACAAAACACCACAGAAATGAATTGTGACGACGTTCTGTTACTATAGCGCCCTCCAAAGACCCCTCAAGATAAGAGACCATTAGTTTGCGAATTTTCACCATAGAGTCGATCCAGTCCCAGAAAGAGGTACTTAAACTACGTCTAGTTAGAACCATAGCTATAGTACCAAAGGACGTATCGTCGAAGGCTCCCTTGATATCGAGGAAGGCGGTCAGCGTAACTCCTTTGTTTAACACTGCGTATTCTAGCCTGAGCACCAGATTGTGCAGTGCTGTCTCAGTGGAGCCCGAAGGCACTCAAAGGAGCTTAGCAATTTGCTATGAAGATAAGTTTTCTGTATCACCCTCTGTCAACAATTTCCTACATTTTCTTCAAGGCGAAGGACGACAGCCAACGAAAAACGTGTCACCGTTCTGCCCAGAATGTCCAGACGATAAAGAGAACGCGGAACATATCCTCTTTAAATGCCCGAAATTTGCGGAGAACCGGGCTAACACCGGAGAACATCCTAGGCTAAATGATGAGGTCGCAAGATGTATGGAGAAAGGTGGAAATGACGCTGAAAGCCATCCACCAAATTCCTTACCCAAGGCGAAGCTCAAAGTGAGAGAGAAAGGCAAAGAAATGCCAGGAGAGATAGCAGATCCAGCCCCGTGAGTGACCCAAGGGTCAGGCAAGGAAAATGCTAAATTAGAAGGAGCCCTTTTTTACGAGAGGTTAGAGACCCACCGAATCGATAGGCAAGAGCTTCTTGGTAGAATGCTGTCCATCTTCCGACCCACATACGAGGCCTTATGTAGCCAGTGAATTTAGTAGTGAGCTTCGCCGTTGTTATCTTTCCGGTGAAGAAAACAGAGACGGTAGATTGCTGATCCGTATGACCCATAGTGCTGTACACGAGACGAGACTTGTCTCGAAATCGTCTCGTCTCGTCTCGATTTTCGAGACGAGATCGAGACGAGACCTCCAGATTAAAAATCGATACGAGACCGAGACTACCATTCGAGATCTCGCGAGAAATCTCGACGTCTCGAAATTAAATCGTTATTTTGAAATTGTATCGACACCAACTATTTCAGTATCTTCACGCTGCGCTCTTTGACGAGCACAACATTCGGCACCAATTACGCCCCCCGTTACGTAACATTTTTTTTTATTTAAATAAAAAACTAAGGAATTAAAATCTCCCAAATTGGCGAGTTAAAAATCTCTTCTTTTATTTATTATTACTGCAAACGCGATTAAAATAATAACAAGGAACTTTCCGGCACTTGCGCAACATAATATGTGACTTTTTGGTAAAAGTGGTCACTTGGGTGTTACGTAACGTTTAGGGTGGGGGTGTACAGAAAAGCGTTACGGCGCGTTATATGGGGGGGCAGGGAGGGTCAAAAATCTTCAAAAATTGCGTTACGTAATACTTGGATATAAGGAATATTTGTATACAATTTAATTAATATGGCACATATTGATATTTCTCGAAATACATAAGACTGAGCAATTTGTATTATTGACAGTGAAATGCGAGACTTTTCGAGACGAGACGAGACTTTTCGAGACGAAACAAGACTTTTCGAGACGATACGAGACTTTTCGAGACGAGTCGAGACGAGATCGACACGAGACCTGCAAACACCCATTTTTTCGAGACCGTGACGAGACTGGGCCAAATATCGTCTCGTCTCGTGTGCAGCACTAATGACCCACTGTTCCAGGTCTGGTGAGCTCCCCTTCGAGGAACTCTGTTAAGGATCACGTTGATGACGACAAGCCGAAATAATGCTTTTTCGGCTTGTGCGTATCTGGACTCAAACGTCGTGAACAAAGATTGGTGAGATTAGTCAGTAGGAATCTGACACTACCGTCTGTTTTAGGCACGGGCCTTACAGGCAGACGAGCACACATCCCCTGCTTCTTGACTGGTGATAGATCCTCATCATTCCCTCTTAAAAAAAGCCTACGAAAACTATATGAGGATTGGGTCACAGGCTGGCATAGATGTATTACACTCGATGGGAACATAATTCGAAAGCGACAAAATAAATTTTGATGAATGAATATATTTTTTCGTTTTTTTTAACAATTGTTTTTACACAAAAGGCATTGCTCTGGGAAATTTTCAGATCCAATTGCTAGACCTATCAGACTCTTCATCACATCTGTCATAGTCTCTAGTTGTATGCTGATACTGAAAAAAAGATTGGAAACTCTAAGAAAAAGTCTCCTACGATTACAAAACTCAAAGGGGCGTACTCTATTCAACAACAAAATAATATCCTATTCCCACAAAACGATTTGTCTAAACTGATACAGTTCGATTACTTTTATACCACACAAGTTTGCTAGCTCTAATCGTGTTTAACCATCACCGAAGTAATTCAATATCTAACAAAATACAATCCTTTACCACCCAAGAAATAGAAAAAAAAATATAAATATATAAAATGTCAATATCTCTCTTCCCTTTCCCCCTCCCCCTCCCCCCCCCCTGTTCTTCAAAAAACAAAACAACAACACGCCCCCACACTCTTCTAAACAGCAAAAATAATTGAAATCTATTATCATCAAAGTGTGCTACACGATCGGGTAATTTGATTCTTCCCGGGTGCAACGACCCTAATTACACTCTCTAACATAATTCACTTTCTCTTTTCACTATCAAAACGGCAGCACTTTGGCCTTGTTTCAAAGCGAAATCCCACCATCATACTCTCCTCAACAAGCGCACAATCTCATTACATTTGCCAGAGCCAGAGTCAGAGCCCGCGAGAGCGCGCTGTGCAGTTGTGTGTTGTGTTTTTTTCTATTTCACAATTTTCTATTTTTCTTCTTCTATTCTTCATCATTTTTTTTTTGTTTGTGTTCTTCTATTCATTCTGTGTATCCAATGTTTTCTCATTAACATGACAAGCTGACACACGAAATTTTGTATCAGCATCAAAGGTATCACAGTCAGTGTGAAACAAACAACATAAATAACAAAAACAACGACAACGACAGAAGAAGAAGCATCTCAGCACTAAAAGTCCTTAACGTCTGCGCATTGATTGCAACAAAACGAAAAAGATTTCAAGATGCGCGCAGGCAGCAAAAATTGACGATGAACACCTTCAAAAATGTGTGTTGCAGGAGTTGCGTTTCCCAGAGTCAGGCTGTCTGTTTTGCGCGGGAAAAGGTTTTTAAAAAATAAAAAAAATAAAAATAAAAAAAAAAAACAAAAAAATGTTCATTGCTGTCCTCGAGTTCAGGTCGTCGTCTTCGTCGTCATCATCATCGTCCGTGATCGTCATCACATCGCATCAAATCCCGCGCCAAGGAACGAGGAAGGCATGCACCACAAGAAGTTGAAGAGTTCAACAAACGTTCGCGCAGCGGCGGCAGACGATCGACCATCATCAGCTGTCTGAAGGGTGTTTCATACGATCAACCACACAATTCCTGCTCCACACACAAGAGAGAATGAACTCTTGTTACACACGAAACAGTTACCAAAACTTTATGGCTTGAGACTTGTAGTTTTTTGTTAGAAACCCAAAAGAGATCGTCGTCTTAAAGAGAAAAATTTCCCTCTCGAGCGCACGATCATGTCAGTTTACAAAAGTTGGGAAAACTCGTTTCAGATCCGCACCATGCTCGATCCCAGCAAGATCTCAGCCGTCGTCGTCGTAGAAGAAGTTGGGAGTCACAACATAACATAAGACAAACACATTGCTGCAAGTGACTCAAGCACCGATCACACACCAGCATAAGATCGGTTTTCCTTCTAGGCTGCCTTGAGGACTGGACTGGATCGTAACCGAAGAGAGAAAAAACGACGAGAAATTAATCGCAAGGCAAGTCTAGTCTGGCGGTAGTCGATCGTCAAGTTGCCTTGCCTTTTTGCCGGTCGAACAGTGTCGATGAACTCTGGCTTCGAGCAAGATCATTGATACAAACGTGCGCGCGCGCACATACACACACATCAACATACACACTCTTCTATACTGTATTGAAACAGATACATGCGAGGCGAAAACTTAAAACAGCTGCTTTTGCTTCGTGAACAGAACGGATCGAGGAAGAGATAGCGGGCGGCCTGATATACTCTCTAAGCCCAAGACGACTTAAGTCTCAAGATGTGGCGGGAGCGCACGCCGCCGAGCCGTTTTCACTTATCAAACAGAATTCGCCGTGAGTCATGGCGGACACTCGCGCGAATTGTAGTGATTGCGGCGCGCTACGGTGGATGACGGGCACCGCTTGAAAGTGCATATACCGATATTTTTTTTTTCGAGGCGATTTATTACGGATCACAATTGAAGGTGACGAGGGAAATTTGCCAACTTTCAGATTTATTCGGTGTTTTTTTTGGTGTGTAGAGGTAGAAATTGGTTGAATTTTTTTATTGGACGTTTTTGGTAACAATTACTTTTTTGGCATTGTGAGTGAAGATCAATCGAAATTTTGGGTGAATTTTTACGTGGCAGTGAAACGCACTGCATTGCATGGTATATTCCGTTGGAGTTGAATTCACAAGGGAACATATGGTGAGGATTTGGAAATATGCTGATCTTTTCTGTTATAGGATAGTTTGGCTATTGAAAATCTTGCTTATTCGTATTTCGATAAGATCAAACAGTCTTTAGGTCATCACTTTGGTGCATTAGTAGAAACATATGATTAACACTTCAGAATTTGATTCATGATCTTCACTGACATTTCAATTTTTAGCCATTGGCAGTAATGTCATAGTTCTCCAGAGAAATTTTGAAGATGAGAGAGATCAATGATCGCATAGGCTCTACCGATCTAGGAAAAGGATATAACAAATCCAGACCGTGCCTACTCCAAAACTAGTTGGGATGTGGCTTTTGACCCTTTCGGTCCACAAAATTAACTTCCCAGTATTCGTTCAAACAAAAAAACGGCTCGACCGATTTTTATGAAAATCTTTTCAATTCATATGTCCTTTAACACGCTTTGAACGGCATCTTAACGAAATCGGTATCTTTTTTGGTTCGCGCGAAATCGTGCTGGTACAAAAATCACTTACTTCGTTCAAACAAAAAAACGACTCGACCAATTTTTATGAAAATCTTTTCAGATCATATGTCCTTTAACACGCTTTGAATGGCATCTTAACGAAATCGGTATCTTTTTTGGTTCGCGCGAAATCGTGCCGGTACAAAAATCACTTAAGTCGTTCAAACAAAAAAACGGCTCGACCGATTTTTATGAAAATCTTTTCAATTCATATGTCCTTTAATCCGCTTCGAACGGCACCTGAACGAAGTCGATATCTTTTTCGGTTCGCGCGAAATCGTGCAGGAAAAAATGACCACATACGTACGCACACACACACACACATATTTCTTCTCAAATTTTTGCTTCAAAAGGAGATCGCGGCGTTGAGCAAAAGGTACAGGATCACTCCTGACTAGGTACCGAGCCAAACAATCGGATCTATACCTTCTCTGTTAGCCAAGCGATAATCAGGGCGATAAGGTCCCATAGGAACAAGCCTTAATTGGTTCGTCCGATGAGACCCCTGCTCGAACATTCAAGTCTAAGCGACCAGCCACAATGCGGACTGCTGAACTTGTTCAAACGTTCTGGCCTAAAAATATCAGATGATATGGGTATAGTATGATATGCCAAGCTAGTGGCTGCGGTATCTTTGGACCCAGTACCTCACAAAAAAAACAAAAAAAAAGTACCGGGCCACAAGAATATACATCGAAGGCAACGAGAATCCAGACGCATTAGTCAGACTACTAACAAATCTTTTAGATACATTGGTTAATAATGTACAGAAGCGGCAAAAAAGTGATCCACCATACATAGCCTTTCTATATCAGAGTCTTACCATCATTTGCTAAAACTAGAAGAATCTTAGCTTAAGTACAGCAAGCAAAGATCGCGATCTTGACAATGTCGCGAAAGGACAAGCCCAGAATAGAGTTAATCATCATATGGTACTGGCCAATTGGGGAACATGGTTCAAAACACCTATGCCTATTAGTGTTGGAAGGAACAATTCAAAGGGGCCTCGATAGTTTAGGGAGTAAGGCGCCTGGCTACCATCCCAGAGGTCCCGGGTTCGAATCCCGGCAGAGCCCCCCGGTCCTTCGCCTTTCCCACCCTCTTTCTTCTTCCCTCTTTACATTCCTTCTGTCATAACCTTCCGCTAGCACCGCCCGCTCCACCAACTCGTTTCAGGAGGCATAACACTCCAGCGAGTTGTTTCACGTTGCCCCGATGCCAGAGTCGCCATTGAAATGGTTGGGGTTAGGTGGTTGTGGCAGTTCCTCCCTACTTCTCTCTTCCCCTTCACTATCTATCGACTAGAGCTTGCTGTTTGACATTGCACTCTATACGAAGAAAATAGATTGTCGACAGTACAAAGGGCTTTCCCTGAGCTCTAGTCTTCCACATAAAAAAAAAAGAAAGAACCGAACATTTTCTTTACAGTTGTCCGGGTATGGCTAGGATCAGGCAGAATACATTTGGAAATCTTTTTTAATAGGGCTTGGAAGAGGTTTCGAAAATACGTTTGCTTACACTAATAAGACCCTGTTGTGTCGACCCCATCACAGAACTAGGACTGGAATCTTTACTCCACATACCAATCTCTTTCTATGTTCCTAGGATACCAGAGTAGACATGAGATAGCACACTTTTTCTAATTACTTAACAATTTGCGCTTGAAACGTCGAAAGTCTAAGAAGCGAGTTTATTGACTGCCATCCCAAAGGTCATGGGTTCGTATCCCCTCAGTAAAATATGAGCCCTCGTCTTTTCAGATCTGCCAATTTTTTAAATCTTTCCTCTTCTCACTAATCCCATCCTTTCTTCATTCTGTTATTACTTATAATCAGACCCAAAAAAAACGGCTGCTGTACGATCACCGGAAACAAGCATTGATTGTCTTGAGCGCGTTTTATGTTGACGTGAATACGTCTGTAAGTTTGCTTCCATGACAAAAAACGTCGTTGATAACAAAATTATGACATACAGGTTTGAGTTGCAGCTCAAAAACTATTGTTTATATCGAGAAAAGGAATATACCATAACATGGATGAATAAATCAAAGAATTTTATTGCTTACTTTCAAAATTAAATTCAAAATGGCCGCCAAAATATGACCAAAATTCAAAATGGCCGCTAAAATATGACCAAAATTCAAAATGGCCGCCAAAATATGACCAAAATTCAAAATGGCCGCCAAAATATGACCAAAATTCCAAATGGCCGCCAAAATATGACCAAAATTCAAAATGGCCGCCAAAATATGGTTGAATTTACCAATTGTGTTCGAATTTTAACGAAAGTGAGTATCTAGCGGTTTTTAAGGTCGTAAATAACGTATTTATGGTCAAAACTTATAAATTCAAAATGGCCGCGCCAGTATGGCCGACGAATTTTCCAATTGTATTCTGATTCCAATGAAAATCGGGATCTAGGGGTATTTGAAGTAGAAAATAACGAATTTATCATCAAAACTTTTAGATTCAATATGGCGGGGCGAATAAGGCGGACGAATTTTGCCTATTGTGTTCCGATTCCAATGAAAGTGAGTATTTAGGCATTTTTAAGGTCGCAAATAACGAATTTACGATCCAAGTTTATAAAGTCAAAATGGTCGCGCCAATATGGCCGACAAGTTCTTCAATTGTATTCCGATTCCAATGAAAATCGGTATATGGAGGTTTTTAAGGTAGCAAATAACGAATCTATGATCACAACTTATAAATTAAAAATTGCGGGGCCAATCTTCTTTCTTCTTTACGCTTCTTTAATCCCTCGTGGGACATAGGGCGGAAGCAGTTTTTTAGACTAATTTTGTTTGGCCGCCATTTTGGTTTGGTTGTCATTTGTCATTTCTTTTTTGACAGTTATGGATAGTAGTCGATAAAAATTTATTATGGAGCATCTAACGCCTCAACGACGGGTTTTACAGCTCGGTATATATATATGATCAACAAACCTGCTCCGAAAGTTCTCTGCGGTAAGATTTATGAGGTGCGTCAGCGAGGGAGATCCGACCTCCACTGGAAGGATGTCGTAGATCAGAACGCTCAGAGCTTAGGAAAGTCAAACTGAATGACACCGGATCTCTGTTGTAGAGTCGTTAAAGAAGAAGAAGAAGATAGACAATCATCATTTTTGGTAAAAAATCATCATGAATGATAAGGCATATTTCTACTTAGCTGACAGTTACTAACTGATGATGTTTTAACAGTTACTACTGATGATCGCTACCGTGATATATTGAACTTTCTTGTGCCCAAATTGAATCATTTGGGCCTACAGCACATTTGGTTCCAGCAGGGCGGTGCTATATGGCCATTCCTACACGAGGAGTGTATCCGCGCATCCCTTACCCCAAAAAAAAGCTCGTGCTCCTAAAACCATGTTCCCTCGTGTAGGAATGGCCTATCAAAAACAGTTCGTGCTACGATGCAACTACGACTGAGTGCTATCACTGAGTGCAATATTGGACAGCAAGCTATAGTCAGAAAAATAGGGCCTGGTCAAAAACCAATGACTCATGTATTGCACCAGGCCGAGGCTATTCGCACTGCAGAGTAGATAAGAGTAGATGAGAGTAGATGAGAGTAGATGAGAATAGATGAGAGAGTAGATGAGAGTAGACGAGAGTAGATGAGAATAGATGAGAGTAGATGAGAATATATGAGAGTAAATGAGAGAGTAGATGAGAGTAAATGAGAGAGTAGATGAGAGTAAATGAGAGTAGACGTACTCTCATATACTCTTATTTGCTGTCATCTACTCTCATATACTCTCATCTACTCTCTCATTTACTCTCATCTACTCTCATGTACTCTCATCTACTCTTATGTACTCTCATCTACTCTTATTTACTCTCTCATCTACTCTCATATACTCTTATCTACTCTTATCTACTCTGCAGTGCGAATAGCCACTCCCATTGCACCATGCATGCTGTTCAAAACCAACTCCTGCAAAGCAGCTCATGCGCATAAAGTAAAGTAAATTTGTGCTGCGCGACTGTGAGACTTGAAAAAAAGGAAGAAGTTTTGTGCCCATGCACCATTTAGCTATCAGTTGCTTGTGGATCAGTGCTGCCACTGTCTTTCTGCACATGCGATCTAAATTTTAACTTTTTTCACCAGATCCAAAGTAGAGAAGAGCGAAAGAACAGACAAAGCCCACACGCAGTGATACTCCACCGTTTCTCATACAAAGCACCGCGACAGAACGCTGACTTCGGTGATCGAATAAGAGTTGGGTTCCTCGCTTTCAAGAGATGGTAAGAGAAAAGCCAGGGATTTTTTTTGTAAAGAGAAAAGAGAAGAAAGAAGGAAAGTTATCTAGTTGGGAGTTGGAAGACCATGAGGGGATTCGAACCACAGACCTCGGGGATGGTAGTCGGTCGCCTTAACCCGTAAGCTACCAAGGCCGGCAAGGAACGAAAGTAAGAAGATTCCTTAAGCGCCACAGTGGTATGTTTCTGAACTAAAAATCATATTTCAATATATAAACCCTATGTGAAAAGCGTCGAACTTAATCCTTTTCAGGATTTTATACCTTTTGGTACCCATAAATTTGTTTAATCTTCCATAAATCCATAAGTAAAACCACCGTAGGAAGAGTCTTACGTATAGTGAGTGTAAGTAGATAGGGTCCCAGAATTCGCATTCAATTGGAGAAAAGAAATAGAGACTTGGTATAAAATTAAATGATTTGGTTTAGGAGAAAAATTGAATTAGACCAAATTTGGACACACTCGATCGCACTTTTGATCAGTTAAGTAACCCACCCTAAAAAAATCAGGTGATACCAACCAATCTCTTATCATAGTAAAAACACAATTTAAAACTAAGTAAGCAGAAAAAAATGAAAAAAAATTACCTTAAGTTACTGAGCCTAACCATTGTCATCCGACATTTTAAAATTTCCCTTTGAATCCTAGTAAATGCCTACCCCGGAAGACGGAAGCTTTCTCGTTTAATTTCTCCTCGGGCAATTTCCTCCTTACCACACAACTTTTCCTTTGTGTCACTTTATATTTGTTTTAAATGTGCACCTCTGGTACCTGTGTGTCCGTCCGTCCGTTCGCTGCCAGGCACACAACTTCACATCGGCACTTAATAAGTTTTCCCAAGTATCAAGTATCGTTTCTCTCCTCTTTTTTACCTTGTATCACTTCACACTTTTTTTTTCTTTTCTAATCAGTATTTTTTTCGTATCTTCTTCTTGAACTATTTCTTCTCCTCTCTTCTCACATATTCTTTCTATTACGAAATTATCACACCTTTTTTTTCCCACTATCCATAAAACAATTAATTAATTTTCCTTGGTGTCATTTACTACTATATACTGGTGGAAAACTTTCACTTTTTTCACACTAATATACGGCGGCAGGTATCAGGAAAAGTCTCACGGCAATCCACAGTTTTCAGGTGAGAGCACGATTCTATTCCGTTGCGGTAGCGATGGTGTCGATGGTGGCGGTCTTTGGAATTGATGAAGCTTTCGGGTTTTTAGTTGATGTCGTCTAGAAATATAAAAAAAAGGGAAACAATTTTTTTTGGGGGAAAATTATTAACAATAACAAAAAAAACAAACATTTTAACACCTACAAAAATATAACAACAATTATGTGTGTGTTCAGGATTCAGGTAGTTGGGGTGGGAGTACAGGTATTGTTCGCTGTTAATTGGTCGAGGGTGAGTAATTTTGCGGCTGAATTGCATTGATTTTATTTTTTTTTCCGGTGAGTTTAGAGAGAAATTGGAAATGGCTTGTTTTGTGAGTCAGCTTGATTCGGGGGGCACCGAACAGTTCCGGTTAATGGGGGTTTGTGCAGTGTCAATGTCATCCCACAACTATGGTATGGTGTTAAAGTGTGGAATCCTGATTTTTGAAGTGGGAAAATGGGAACTTGCACAGATTGCATTTACCACGAATTTTTAAGCTCATTTCGAAAAAAAGTTTGATTGAACAAAACTCTTCTCGAAATTTTTGGGGGTTAACAAATTTTTTTTTTTGCAACAAAACTTTTGCCTTTTATTTTGCTGGTTTTGGTATGATAACAACTGTTTGCATAAACTGCCCTTGTCCTTGTCGACTTGTGATATCGCAGTTTTGCAGTAAAATATTTTTCCCAGAAAACGCAGCTGCTTTAATAAAAAAACCACAATGACTAAGTTTTAGGACAAACATTAGATATCGAATATACCCTTTTCATTTTTTCATCAGTTAGGAAGAATCCCTCTACGGCTGTATTTACTTATTAAGGGTAAAATCAAGGTGAATATTTGGTGATAAATGCTTACTCATCTTTCACGCGGAATATACAATATTCTCCCCTAATAATAAAAGTTTTTTATGACTAACCACAACCACCCTAGATTTGTTCAATAAATCAAATTTTGCTGAAATCGACAAAAAACCCAATCTAATTCGATTTTTTTTTTCATTACAAATTAATTTTTACTTTATTCCTTGTTGCAAATATGGCAATCCTCTGCTAACACTTTTTACAGTACTTCTAAGAATTCTAGACGAAAAGTGTTTTTCTAATATGGCAAACACGAAACATAGTAAACACAGTTACTAAGACAGGAACCTTTATTTCTCGTTTCTAAAATAAATTTTGGGAGATATGTACAATAAAATTCCTGGAATTTCTTGGAATTAGGTACAATGGAATTCCTGGAATTTCTTGGAATTATGTACAATAGAATTCCTGGAATTTCTTGGAATTATCTACAATAGCATTCCTGGAATTTCTTGGAATTATGTACAATAGAATTCCTGGAATTTCTCGGAATTATGTACAATAGAATTCCTGGAATTTCTTGGAGTATTTCTATGCCCAAAGCTATGTATTTCCTGGAAATTCTTGGAATTATGTACAATAGAATTCCTGGGATTTCTCGGAATTATGGGCAAAAGAATTCCTGGAATTTCTTGGAATTATCTACAATAGAAATCCTGGAATTTTTTGTAATTATGTACAATAGAATTCCTGGAATTTCTTGGAATTATGTACAATAGAATTCCTGGAATTTCTTGGAATTATCTACAATAGAAATCCTGGAATTTCTTGGAATAGAATTACTGGAATTTCTTGGAGTATTTCTATGCCCAAAACTATGTTTTTTTTAACTTCGTCCTTCCTTCATTCTAAATTTTAATGACTTATCCTTTCCGTGCAAAAGCCTTTAAGGAACCTCTTTTTATCCACATCTATCTTTAAACTAATAAATTCCTTTCTAAATTCCAACCTTCCAATGCTGTCTTTAAATCAGGTCGAGCCGATCTTCGTTCAATCAGGCTGACATTACGACATATTAGTTCATCCACAACTCTTATTGCTAAAAGAGGAGTCATAAAAAAGGGAAAACCTAAATCCGTTTTGCTAGCAGCTGTATTAGCATCGAATTCGACTGATCATGCCATCCTCCGCCCCGGGTACCCAACACACTCAACGGTTGGAATTTCGCAGGCCTCAGCAAATATTTGAGTGTCTCAAAGAGCTTGAGTCAAAAAATCCATTGGTCTTCAAGAAATTTACATCATCTTTGGCTTAAGCACTTCTTTATAACTAGCCTCTGTTCAGTCTATATCGAAGTAAGATAAGCCTTCGAAATACCATCCAATAGCAATTGCTTCTATTCTCTTCAAAATCAATGAATGAATCAATGGTGACAGTAATCAATCAATTATGCAAAAAAACAAGCAGTATAGTTTCGGACTAAAAAGGTTTACTGGCGACCTTCTTGTGTGCCTAACAGAACACTTCAACAAAGGATTCATCGCTTTTGTGTATATAGTCTGATTACTCTAGAAATCTGTAAGGGGTTTGGCAGAGTATGGCACTCCCTTCAGTTGACTAAATTCCAAGCTCTTGGGAATTGATCTAATCTAAACCCCACACCATCCCTGCCGATTTTCCCCAGGAGTCAATTTAATCACTACTCTTTTCCTAATCTTTAAAAATTACCAGCTCCCAAACTTCTTCGACCCACTTCATAACTTAGCCGATGACGGTATCCTGCGCAACTGTCACCACTTCGACAATAGAAAACAAGCAGATGCCATGCGGTTTCTTTTTTTTTTATCGTGAGTTAATGTCTAAAGCCGACTCTACACGATGCTATCAACACCCAATTGGACGCTTGATGGTAAGACGCATCATGTGCCCAATGCTCGAAGTACGAGTGTCGAATTTCAAGCGTCCAACGTTCGTATTTGGACACATTTGGGCTGATTTCGACACTCGGACTTATTCTCGTTGTCGAGTGACGAGACAGATGTCACTTCGATCTTATATTGGTATTCTCATTGTTAATCTAAGAGACTCCTGGCGACTAGATAAACAAACGTCATATTCTAATTGTCGCAAGGTAGCGTGTGAAGTGACATTTTCTTCGATACTTTTGTAGGTATCGACAGTTTCATTCCACCGTATCCCTTGTAGTCACGTCACTCGCCAACGAGAATACCACACATTGACACAATCATTGGAAGCTAACATTCGAATGAAACGTTCACCGCATCGTGTAGAGCCGGCTTAACAGGGACAGCAAAATCATGGTTTACCGGAACCGCATGAATCGTGTCAAATTCAACACTTCCAAAAGGAAGTACTGTCTGATTTCTATTAAAACTTGCAGCGTACCCCCTTCTACCTCAGAATACGGCGTGATACTCATAGTTAATCCATATCTTAACATCTTAGACATAATTTTAACCAAAGCTCTGCGATTGAACGACCACAGATTCCAAACCGCCAAACACACATCCCAATACCTGAGATATCTGAGGCGAAGCAAGTCCCTCGTTCATCCAGCAGCACGGGCTACAACCTTCTTCAAGGCTTATATTCGGTTACGTCTCGAATGAAATTCGTTTATCTGCACGTTTAGTAGTTAGTAGCGTGACTCGACAAAGTGCACAAAAACTGCCCATCAAACTCATATATGACACTTTTTTCACCTCAAACGACTTGTCACGACACACGACTCGACTTTCAGCACAGGGGCCTTAGTCTCATCTTGGTTCCGGGACATAGGACCATAGATGGGAACAGCGGGAATAAAAACGCTATTTTTGCTGCTACCATATGATGCTAGAGCCAGAAAAAACTGGAGCGTACTAAAGATCTGCATTATCTCTAGGACGACTTGATCGGTTCGGTGCACTAATAAAATGGCTGATACTTAGTGCACCATGGCCTGAAAGACATGCACCGATCTGGTAGTGCAAGTTGTGATCCCCAAGCTTGTTTTCTTCCCATAGAAATAGCAACTTTAATGTAACAAATATTATAACTCTTCTTTATAAGACGTTGCATATGGTTGTTGGAAATTCACACCGAGTAAGGACTCCAAAAATTAGATACAGTCTAAATAAAAATTGAATCTATCACCAAAACCTTATTCTTAAGGAAACACCTTTAATAATATCCCACAATTCTCTTCTGCGACCGAACAGACAGAATCTTTGGACAATATCTCTCTCAAAAACAATGAAATATCATTCTAAAAACCCAAGACAATACTTTTTTTATATTTTTAATAAAACAAAAAAAAAAACTTAAAATTAATATTCTTTAAAAAACAAAATAAAAATACTTGCCTAAATTCATCAAGATTATCCATTCATGTGCTATAAAAAAGTCCGTGTTTTTTAATTTTTTTAATTAAGAATTTTAGTTTTATCCTTTTTTTCTTTTTTTTATAAGTTAGAGCTATGTTTAAAATTTTATAATTTTCCTTTACACAATATATTGTCACTATTTATTTATTTTTTTATTTTTATTTAATATGCAACACTATAAAATTTCACTTAATTTATTTTATTAATAGTATTTATTTATTTATTTTTTTGTTTAACACTACGTTTTTTTTCTTTTTTAAGTATAAAAAAACAATTCTTATCTCGTATTTATCATAAGTATAAAACTAGAAAAAAACAAACAATTTTCTTCTAATTATTATTTTTCTATTTATTTTTTTTATTATTATTATTTTAAATTTTCACTAAAAATTTTACTTTAATCTCACGTCTAATATAAAAAAAATTTAACTTATTTTTATTATATTATTCCACAAAAATATTCCACACGGTTTTTTTGCACTTTTTTAATTAATTTAAATTTAGCAGAATTTTTAAGTTTAAGAGAATTAAGCTAAAAAAAATGAAAATTTGTGTTATATTTTGTTGTTATTATTTTAAATTTAAAGTAGCCAAAAATTTAGCCAAATCACTTTTTTTTTCGTGTGTAGTCCAATGAACTTCGCTTCGTTTTTTTTTGTAACACTGTAGAAACACCGCAAAATTATGTCACACAACACTGAAAGAAATTTTTGGGATTTATTTTTGGTATTTTTATTAATTTTTTAACGATAAAATCCAAAAGATAAAAAACTGAAGATTCGTCTTCATCACTAGGTCCATGGCTTGTTTTGGATGGCGAAATGGAAAAATATATATTGTCTGGTTTTTGTGTAGTACAACCCAACAAAAATAATAATAATAATAATAACTTTTTCCAAATTTTTGTGTATTGTAGTAGAGATAAACGTAATAAGTTCCACAGAGGCTACAAAAATTCCGGCGAAATGCTGCTGCTATATCGAAGCAAGGTGCGGCGAGTGTTTGTTAAAGACGAGCGCTTCACTTGCAACCGAAAAAAAACACTCCACTACTGGCCGGTTGTTGAACGAGACTCTCTTTAACTGTTTTCTTTCTGTATTTTTTTTTTTATTTTATTTTTACTGTCTTTATTTTATTTCGAAACTTCTGCAATCGTCTCGAAGACAGTTTAGTCGATGATCGGTCGGGTGAAAATGTCTTACTAAAAAACTCTCCTCTGGTCAGGGCGAAAAATAACACTTGTAACGTTTACTATTAAATCCGCGGCAAAAAGAGTGTCGCTGTATGTTATGATTATTATTTTATTTTGTTACAAAATACACTAGGATGTATGCGGTGCTTCTTGATTCAACGACTGCAAACGTCAGTTTGAAGGTTAGACACAAACGGAAGGGCCCCAAAAAGGATCGTTTTGTATTCAGTCTCACTTAACTTGGAATAAAGACAGAAGGGAATATTATACATATATATATAAAATATATGTATATATATATATATAAAAAAACACAATTTTTTTTTTATTTCGCGAGAAAACTTTCAATCTGCACAACTACAATCAGCGGGGCGCAAAATGTGTGAGCGCATTTATATTTTAACTACTCTTCTTCTTTTACCTTACGAGCATTTATCGTAGTAAGCCCATCCCGTACAGCAATGACGTACAAACTAACCTATAGCGTTTGCATGAAAGGGAAGGAAACCACTTTTCAGGAGTGTAGTCCCAGCCGGGAACAGATCGTGTACAAGAAGAAAACCTTTTTTACTTTGCTTATATTAATTTCCCTAGTCCCCCCAAAACCGAAGTTCTCTTAGCTTGTGTGTGCTTAACTTCGTTGCTCCCTTAATGTTTTGCCAAAACAACAAAAAAACATAGAAAAACAACAACAAAATACACTATCAAAAAGGTACATTTGGTATCGAACGTTTTAATTCAAAATTCCCTCTCTGTGTTTCTCTCTCTTGATTATGTTTTCCCCTCTCTACATACAACACAAAATATTCTCGTAGTTCTCTTTTAGTTCTCTCTCGCCCGTTTTAATTCTCGGGGGGATTTCACAATTTAATATGAAAATGAACTCGAATACAACCCGGCATTCGGGTCAATGACCGACCGTAGCACGCGTGTGTACAATCTACATACACAGCAACAGCCCTTCGTGCACGTATATCATGTGCAACTTTTAAACAGTCACTAACACATTCCCGTCATCCTCAAAAAGTCAATAAATGGCCGAGTTTTTTGCACTCTGTAGAAAATCGATTTTCAGTTTGTTTTCTTGCCTCTCGCACTTTTCATCATTTTTTTCGTACTTCTTCCATCACAAATTTTCTTCCTGTTTCTTTTTTTTAGTAATATTCATGAAAAACTCCTAAAATTTTTACATTCTATACACACTCAAAAACTACGCACAAAAAATCACAAAAACAATTTTTTTTAGTAATAAGAAATTTTTCACCCATAATTTTTATTTCGCTTAGTTCTTTTCAGTATTCGAGATTCTCTAATTTACAAAAAAATTCAATCGCGGCGAATTTGATTCACTTTTATTTATTAATTAATTTCCCTGCGAATTTCCGCGAATGTAAGTCACTGTAAAGGCGGAAATTATTAAAAAACACCGTTTTCAGCGCGTAGTACGCTGCCGCGCTGCTGCCGATTCAAAAGAGGCGAAAATATCACTTTCGGGGTTCAATGCCCTCGGTGTGAACCAAAACAATGCGAGATGCCAGGGAATCAGAATGGAATTACCGCATGGCGAGCCTCTCTCTTCGCCTGTTGTGCGCTCGCTCGCTCGCCACCCTCTGCACTCGCGCTGCGCTCTCTTCGGCGAAAGTTCATTAATCTGTGATGAGAATCAAAACAATTCGCTCTCTTTAAGTTATGCGGGATTTTTTCGTTGAAACACGCAAGGGAAATTATGTCTCTTTGGATATTTATTCGCTCTAAGGGATATTTTGAGGGATTTTTTGTTGTTGTTTGTTGTTACTTGCATTTTGCTCCATTCTGATGGAGCTTTTGATGCTTTCGAAGGATTTTGATGAAAAACATAAAAAGCTTCGGCTTGGAGTTACCATTGCTTGCTGCAAGAATAATTTTGGAAGGAAGACATACGGAAAGAAAGAATTTTGATGACGGAGATTTTGATTTTGAAGATTTTGTGATGACGGAGGAGTTTCTTAAAGGCCGAAGTCCAATGAGAGCAACACACCGATTGCTAGCACTCGAAAAGGTTTTTGTCTAATCAAAACCTCAGTAAACATATGAAACAATGTCCAATGTGAGCATCGCATCGATTCTCGAATGAGAGTGCGGTGCTCGAAAATTTGATGCCGATGCTCATATCAAAAATGTTTTGACATTTTGCGCGGCACCGAGCATTAAAAAGGTGAAAGTTGTGAGTTTAAAGGCTTTTTACATCCCAAGCTCAAAGTGGAAACGCAAATTGGAGCTCTTCCAGAAATTTGTATGTCTATCCCTGTTGTACGAACGTGGATTCCAGACAGAGAAAAAAGCATACAAATTTCTGTGCCATTAAAGAGCTCCAATTTGCGTTTTCACTTGGGTTGTAAAAGGGCCTTGAATCAGAAAATGGAGGAACAGTTGATCGAAGAAATTAAAAAATGACCTATAATATAACAAGGATTGTAAAAATAATAAAAAAGATAAGTTCTGGAAAAATATAAGCAAAGCACTTGGATTCAATGGTGAGTTTTGTAAAAACGTGATGTTTGCAAAATTCATGCCTATTCTGAATTCCGCTGGAATTGATTCCGCTAGAATTTTCTTACATTGGTAGCATACGATTGTAAGAAAATTCTAGCGGAGTTCAGAATAGGCCTGATTATTTTTATTTGTAGAGAAAATCTTGAAAACAAGGTGGAAAACGCTCCGAAATATTTTTAGAATAGAGTTAAAGAAACAAAGCCCAGCCTTCTGGTAGCGGTGCAATGAAGGAGCGCAAGTGGAGATACTTTCATCTGACGGAGTTTTTGAAAGATGGAATATAGGCTGCCAAGTGAGTATTTTCTTTAAAAAATGATTCAATTTTTATCATAAATGCATAATCACAGAACTGTCAACAACTACCAACTGGAGACCCAGGCCCCTGTGCTAAAAGTCGAGTCGTGTGGCGTGACAAGTCGTTTGAGTTGAAGAAAATGACGTTTCAGTCGAATTACCACTTTCAGCACAGCTCCAGAGAGTGGAACTGCTAAGTTGAGTTTATCGCCTCTGTGCTGAAAGTCATTCAGCCTTATTATGGTTGTCACTTTCGGTGACAAATGGCGAAGTGAGACAAAAATACTCTTCAGCCTTATTATGGTTGTCACCTCACCATAGTGAGAACTGTCACTGTTATTGTCACTTTCCATATTGTGGACTGTTAATTCAGCGAGGTGAGAAATTTCAGTTAGCATTGTTGTCTCACTTAGCCATTTGTCACCGAAAGTGACAAAAATAATAAGGCTGATAATTCGACTGAAACTTCACTTTATTCAACCCAAACGACGATTTAATGGAGTGTTGTTTCTTGTCAATAGGAAGTTGAGAGCCTAAAGGAAGGAGGGAAGCAATGAATAAAATGTAAGGACGTATTATGTATGTCTCTTATATTATAGCTACTTCCAGGAGCGTTAGTAGATCTACCGAAAAATGTTGTTGAACCCCCCCCCCCCCCCTTGGTAAATTACGCCATAGTCCAGGTAATTCATTGCCATCCTGGATGTGGTCTGCAAAAGCCTGTGCACAATATTCGGTGCAATGAATCTTAACGAGATAGAACCAAAATATTTAAGATAGACGACTATTTGCTCCACAATAGACGATCTGAGCCTGCGTAGAGTTTAAGCGACTCTGACAAAATTTTATTTCTATTATGATAGCAGCTGTTCCACTGAGATAAATGCTGTGCTGTCTGCTCTGGCTACACTAGATTATCCTATGAGTGTATTCCTCAAGCGGTGGGAGAGATTTCTTTAACTTTTCCTAATTTGAGAGGACTACAGTGGCCAATATTTCGAACTACTATACCATTCAACAGTTCAATCACAGGATTCATTACAATCCCTTTTAGAATCCTCCTGAAACTGTTTCGAGCTAAGCTTGCTACTAGAACATTGTACCATAAGGTGACCAAAAGGCATGTCGAACTTGTGGTACAAAGGGTGATTCCTGAACTTATCCAAGTTAACTGCATTCGTTTTATCGAGGGCTTTGCTACATGTAACCGGAGATGGGCATATTGGGTCCACTGTCTGCCCAATCTTTCGTTGGTGCTAGAGCAAAAACCATAAAAGAAGACAACGAGCTTTCCATTATGCGAATGGGACACTCGTTGTCTTCTTTTATGGTTTTTACTCTACATCAATTTATACCCATTACATTCCAAAATATTTCTACTATTCCCATAAAATACAATATTTGTGTGTCCTTCAGTTCTATGCAAATCCTACGAAAAATAATATTGTTTTTAGTTTTTTAGGATGGCTTAATTACTGTAGAGCTCTAGATTGGTGTCCCTTAAAGTCATCGAAAGCTTCTATCTCCTCCATCTCTATTTTTATCAAAAAGAAAATCTGAAATTTACAACAATGAACCAAAAAATTTCTTCCCACAAAAAATGATTGATAACAATTCAAAATCATCATTGATTAATTCATACCAAAAAAAAAGAACTTTCCTTGACATTGATTGAATCCCGTCACAATTTGTTGAATTGTCACTCCCGAGTACAATGATCTCGAAAAGTATCCGATTGCCCATAAAGATCGAGGCGACCGACGTCGCCTCCAGCACAAAGCAAAGCACTTAACCCTGACCCTCACAATGGCAATTGCAACTGATTAGCCCGGGCCCTGGGTGCCGATCAAGAGTCCCGCCACGGAACCGGCAGCAGCTCTTCAGCGTATACATATCTTTAGTTCGCTGCTTAAAAAAGAAAGTGCGAAAAAAGGCAATTTTGCTACACTAACTAAATCCAAGATAAAAACACAGTCGCCAAGATTTGTGGCTATATATGACAATCTGGGAGGCTCATTTGGCTGCGCACTAAAGCCCAAAGTCAATAAGATCGAGGCCCTGGGAAGGGAGTAACCAGACAAAAGGCGTTGTCACGACGCCCTGTCTTATCTGGTGTCCCCCACGGGTGACATTCAACTTGCTTCTGAGGCCATCAACTTTGCGTGGACACCAACCTTCTGAGTGGAGGATCAATTGTTGTATGTGGCTCGAGGGGAGGAGAGGTGCTGATCGCGGAAGAAATTGTTGGAGTGAAAGTAACGAAAGTACTTTTACCGGTGTTAAGTTTTTTTAAAGTAATGAATCAGGTTTACGTCGATTTACTAGGTGAGGACGGACATTCGTGCAAAATTTCTAGGCTGAAGATCAGGGAAAACGATGATAAACAATTTTATCGGTTAAGGGCCCAATGCGGAAGTGTGTGGTATTGTTTTGAAATGGATTTGTTATCGCTTGATGACGAGATGCTTTGTCAATGTTGCTGGATAAGCGATGGAAACCTTTTATCTATAGAATCAATAAAAACCACCCTAAATCGTCAAAGAATTTCAGAATCAACTTTTACTTCTCAATGCTTAAGGTTACAATTCTAGAATTAATTTTATTGGCACCAAATTTTTAACATAATTTCCTATTTGCTACGTTTTGATACCTTTTCGAAAAATCTACTACAAAAGACGTTAAGAGTTGCATCTAAAGTATAACAACTCAAAGTTTTGGATAAGCTGCAGCAAGAAAGCTCCATGATTTTCTACTACAAAGCTCGAACCAGTTTTTATTTCATGTCCAAACCAACAATGCTTACACCATGGCTGGAAATTGCGGTACAAAAATAATAGCGGTGAATAAAACTGTTGAAGGTTGGTTAAAAAGGTTTTAGTTCTGTAAAAAAAAGTTGCTGCTGTGGAGGCAATCATTGGACTGACACCACTGCACATCTCCATATGGAGATCCGCCGCCATAAGTGCCTTAAGACTTTAGGATCTACCCTGAACTGGCCCAATACAGGGCCTGGTCAAAAACACAGAACTGCGGTTATTCTGCAATTGTATTTAGCAATTGGAAGTCTGTAGCTAAATATTGCAGAATGACCCACAGTCAATCGAAGGAAACGATGCTGCGAGAGAAGGTTCTGAGATGCTGGTCCAGGGCTCCGCACTTTTTGTGATATCTCATGGTCCATCTCCAAGTCCCTGATAGAGGATTTGGTTAACGAGCTGGACTTTACCTATTCGGAATCGGTGTCAGATCTTACACAGGTTAAATAACTACCCAATCGGAATAAACTGACTACTTAGAAAATAGAAATAATTTTAGCACTAGTGCGAAATTGATTAGTTCCAGCACTGGTGCCAAAGTAATCCTCAGAGGAGCTAGTTGAAATCACGATATCAGTGGTAATCCTACAACATTTTTCTAAAGAATTTGATTTTTTGGTTAGTAGTTTTGTTAGTTCAAAATGAATTAGTTCGCAGTTTTTCAAAATGAATTAGTTCTCCAAGTAGTTCAAAATGAATTAGTTCTCCGAGTAGTTCAAAATGAATTAGTTCTTCAGTTAGTTAAAAATGAATTAGTTCTCCAGTTAGTTCAAAATGAATTAATTCTCCAAGAACTTCAAAACGAATTAGTTCTCCAAATACTTCAAAATGTATTAGTTCTCCAAGAACCTTAAAATAAATTAGTTCTCCAAATAGTTAAAAATGAATTAGTTCTCCAAATAGTTCGAAATGAATTATTTCTCCAAGTAGTTCAAAATGAATTAGTTCTCCGAGTAGTTCAAAATTAATTAGTTCTCCAAGAACTTCAGAATGAATTAGTTCTCCAAGTAGTTCAAAATGAATTAGTTCTTCAGTTAGTTAAAAATGAATTAGTTCTCCAGTTAGTTCAAAATGAATTAATTCTCCAAGAACTTCAAAACGAATTAGTTCTCCAAGTACTTCAAAATGTATTAGTTCTCTAAGAACCTTAAAATAAATTAGTTCTCCAAGTAGTTAAAAATGAATTAGTTCCCCAAGTAGTTCAAAATGAATTAGTTCTTCAGTTCGTTAAAAATGAATTAGTTCTCCAGTTAGTTCAAAATGAATTAATTCTCCAAGAACTTCAAAACGAATTAGTTCTCCAAGTACTTCAAAATGAATTAGTTCTCCAAGAACTTTAAAATGAATTAGTTCTCCAGTTAGTTCGAAATGAATTAATTCTCCAAGAACTTCAAAATTAATTAGTTCTCCAAGAACTTCAAAATGAATTAGTTCTTCAGTGAGTTAAAAATGAATTAGTTCTCCAGTTCCTTCAAAATGAATTAATTCTCCAAGAACTTCAAAACGAATTAGTTCTCTAAGTACTTCAAAATGAATTAGTTCTCCAAGAACTTTAAAATAAATTAGTTCTCCAAGTAGTTAAAAATGAATTAGTTCTCCAGTTAGTTCGAAATGAATTAGTTCTGCAAGTAGTTCAAAATTATTTAGTTCTCAAAGTGTTTCGAAGTAATACAGAGGGGGCAATTGACTCCATCGTACGACAACGTTATACAAAAGTAGTGGGTTGTTTTCATGTAAAAGGTATCCAACTGAGAACTGCTACAACTGCTACAAAGAAGTTATTCTACTACCCTTAGAACTACTTCACTTTCCTACTCGGTAATAAGACCCTTTGCCTTAAAAGGCGTTATCATTCTAAACCTTAGGCATCACACCAAGTCTGACTGACCATGTGGAGCTGCCGTACCACATCCATAATCTAGGATTGTCTAAGGAGAAAGAATGCCGACTCTGCATGGAAGGCAATGAGACTTCACGCGTCCAGCACACGTCAGAGAGCCTCTAAGCCCCGTTCAGCTTCGGTCTTCTTCAATTAAAGACCTTCTTGCCTTCGTCCAACGGTTAGTGGGTAAGTGCACGATTGCCCTAAATTGGCCGCGGTGCCCACCATATGGGTAATCTCGTACTCAAAAAAAAACTCGTGTCAGGACCAATCAATTTATTTTGTATATCCTTCTAAGCTTTTACAAAAAAAAAACTTTTAAATCTATGCAGAATAACCACACGCTATACATATAATCTTGCTCTAAAATATGTACAAAATTTGGGCCATGGCTTGGTCTGGTATGGTCCTTTAAGGCTGATAACCTGGTGTAATAAAGAATTTCGCTAAAATATTATAAATTAAAAATGTGAACAAATTATAAAGTGTTTACTTACGTTACGAGTTACGAATAAGAACCTATTGCAGTACAGCAGTAGACAAAAATCTCCATAACATGTTATTAGCCCTTAACCCCAATTAAGAAAAATCTCGACCAACCATTAAAAAACTGAATTTGATTTTTTCCATTTTGCCATTTATTTTCTATTATTTTGGTCTTTTTATATTTTTTTTTTAAATTACATTTAATTCTTTTAAATTTCTAATTTCCATTTTCCTGGTTTGGAAAATCTACAAATTAAAAATTAGTGCAAAATCAAAAACTAAAATTGTTTTTTGGTTTTTGCTTAACTTGAGAAAAACTGCAACCATTTTTTATTTTATAGAAGAGAAACTTGTGCCGGGGAGATTCCCTAGATTTTGGATTTATTTTTAATTAGTTTTAGTTTTTTTTATTGAAAAAGTTTTTAAGTATATTTTTATTAAATTGTATTTAGTGGAATTTTTTTGCCCAAGAAAAAGATATTTCCTAAAAAAGAACTTTAATCAATTTTAAGTTTTTTTTTAATTCTTTTTCAAAGTGAGAATTATGTTTTGATTAATTTCAATTTTAAAGATATTTTTTTTACATAAATAAAATAAATAGAAAATATTTATTATTAATTATTTGTACAAACTTGAATTTGTTTTTTTTATCAACAATAAATTTTAAAACAAATTTCTTAGGGGCAAAATTTATTAAAATATTTATTTTGGTAATGTTTTTTTTATTATATTCTCTTTAAATGGGAGAAACTTGTTTTGTTATGTACGAGTTTTTATTTTTTTATATAATAATAGATTTAGAATAAATACTGATTGTTTTTTTAGTATTATTTTATAAAAGAAATTAAAAGTTGTTTGAACTAAAGAGGAAAAAATGTTTTAAAATATTGAAAATATAAGAAATAGCTTGAACAGCATTTACAGTGGTGTGATAGTGCAAATTTTAAAAATGTCTCTTGTGGTGGAAAGAGAACGACACGAAATATTGATTTCAGAATATAGAATATGTAGAATAGGCCAGTGTATAACCTCCTTGATAACGAACATACTGTTTGAAATTCACGTCCTATTAACAAATTCTTTTCAAGTTGAAAGAAGTTACTAAACAAAATTTAAAGATGTTGATCAATATGTATTAGTATTTTCCTCTTAGATAATAATATTGCCAGTCAATCTGAAATATTTAGTTAGTCAATAAGTCAACTTCTACCGTACTTTAAATTGAACAGAAATTTTAGTTTCAAAATGGCAAAAAAATGTATTTTATCATTCAGTTCTACCATGTAATCTTTGACATACAAAATAACACTTTTTCCTTAAATGTGCTATCTTAATAAAGCGAATTAGAAATGGTGCAAACACAGATGTACACATGACAAATTTAAGGTATCTGCTGTGCTGTCTGGGATCCACAGTCAGCGAAGACAACGATGAAACGATAGACGTGCAAAGAATAAATGCCGCAAATAGAACATACTTCTCACTACTGTCAGTAATGAAATTCGGAGACATCCACGGAAAACCCAAAATAAGAGTCTATAAATCCGATCATAGGTGCAGTAGTTACGTATGGTTGTGAAACATGCAATATCTCCCCAAAAATATGCAGACAAGATGGATATATTTGAGAGTAAGGATTCACGGTCCTCAACACATGCCAAGCTAGTGCTTTTACATTGGTCTGGTTGTGTTCGAAGACTAAATCATATCGAAAAAAGTCCTGTATCTACTACCAGATGGTAAAAAGCCAGGGAAGACAATGTTAAGGCAGATGCAGCAAAATTCCTCACACTAGCAACTGGAGGCAAGCTTCGGAACAGAGAGACGTCTGTAGGAAGAAGCTGATGAAGGCCAAACCTCGAATTGAGCTGTAGAGCCATTAAAAAAGAAGATTCTTTATTAAAATTATTCACATCTGCCACATTCTTCTATGCAAAAAAATGTTTATCTAGTTCGGAAACCATTTCTTTATTTGGTATGTGCATAAGTTCTTGTCGTTTTGATATGACACATTTCTTGAATCTATTTCAAACTGAAATATCAAATGCAATTCAAATATATATTTAGCGATCATAGAACCATAAACTAGGAAGTGACATTCCTTACTTTTTTGATAACACTGACGATAAAAATAGTGAAGATAAGGTGCAGTCTGAAATTTGTTTGAAGATTTCTACTGATGAAGCCATCGAATTCGACCTATGTGTAAGCTAATTATCGCCACGAAAGTAAACATACACAATAAGACCATTTTGATAGGAATTATAACCGGCCAAGGAGGAAAAGTGCTTAAATTGGATGCATATACATAACTAGACAGTCACAATCTTCCCAATAGAATCGTGGACTCATTCATTTTGTAATCACACGATTTTTAATGTAGTCCGTTTATAATTACTATCGATAAGTATCAAAGCAGACCTTTACTAGAATAGAACAAAAGTTTGGTTTGATATTCTGGTATTATCCATTACGATCGAGTTCTCCGTTTAAAAAGCGATAACTAGCAGGGTTTATCGAAAGCTGGGACTGCATATCAATGAAAGCCAAACAAAGTATAGTGGCCCGCCCCGTATGCAAGAACACCTAACATTAGTCCTACAATCAAGGTAGAGGAACATGAGTAAAAAATTTTACCTACCTTGGGTCAATAGTTGTAGCCGGCAATAACATGGAACTAGAAATATGCGCACGACTGCTAGAAGCCTACCAAGCCTCCTATAGAATGTCAAGGCTCTTCAAATCGATAACGCCCGAACTTCTACTATATAAGAAGATGGTCTTACCGGTACTCACATATGCATCCCAGACGTAGGTGCTCAGCAAAAAGCACTCTAGGCTCTTAACCGTGTAAGAATGGAGATGAAACTGGTCGGAAAGTTCTCTACGGTAAGATCTATGGGGTGCGTCAGCGTGGGAGACTCTCCGCTGGAAGTATGGCGAAGACCAGTACGGATATCCATATCAAACTGGATGACATCGGGTCAGAACCAGGACCGGTGGAGAGAAGAGTTGCGAAAGGCCAGAACCGAATCCCGGTTGTAGAGCCATTAAAGAAGAAGATTATCTTGTTCAATAGTGATATGTTTCGATCCCGTTTGGTCTAGTAATCTCTAAATATTTTATCGATTTAAAAAGTTTTGAATTTTAAATGCAAATGAAATGCTTAAATACAAGGCCCAAGTAGTCATTTGTGTTCTTGAACATATTAAGAATGAACTAGATAAAAGATGAACCGAAGATTCAGGAAGATATTTAAATGTGGACTGTGGAAATAACTTTTACGTTTAAATTCTTCGTATCTAAAAAAATCCATATGAGAAGTTTATTTAACACCTCTATCTTAAATATGTGTCTCAGCAACCACACTCAAAACAGACAAAGATGTGCGCATCCAGACGCAAAAGTTCTTTTGAGCCATGAAGTCATGCGCAGGTAGAAAAGTCAAGAGTTTCATGCGGCCAGAAGACTATTTCACATCCGATTTCAACTGAGATGGACGAAAGCTCTTACTTAGGCAAATAAGAAATTAAAGCTTATTGTAGGCAGTTGAATAAAATTGTTAAAATACAGTGTAGGTCCGCAAAAGTTGCTTTGCGCTCCCTCTGTATTATCACTAAACTTTAAGAAATGCTTTTGCGTCTGGATGCATACGTCCTCGTCTATAATGGGCAATCAGATACCCTCAAAAGTTAATCAAATATGAAAAGGCTATCGAAAATACAAAAAAGAAAACCATAATAAAAAGTTAAAAAACCCAAAAGCACGAGAACTAGTAAAACTGAAAATTTAAAATACCAAAAGAACCAAAATAACGAAGAAAAAAATTAAACAAAACTTAAAAAATATTTGCTGTTTTTAAAAACTATAAATAATTGCTTTCATATATTTTTTTTTATATACAATATAACATGATCTTCTTTCACAATATATAATATAATTACTTTCCTTAAAAAAAAAGAATATTTTAATAAATACACACAGAAATTAGAGAAAAAATATAACGAATTTACAGAAATACAAAAAAAATAGAACGGGGGCGGGGGGGGAAACATTAATTTAGCGCTCATTTGTTGCTACAATATAATCACATACGCCATTGCGCAAGGAGTCAAGTACATTATTTCTACTACACAATTAGTTGGGTGCTAATAAAAGCATTATTTTTTGTTTCTGTTTTTTTTTGTTTTCACATTGAATATTATTATTACATTATTATTTTCTGGTCTGTGCCGCAGCCTAAAACATCTACTTGCAAAAATACAGAAAGAGATAAACAAAAAAAAAATTAAAAATTTGTTTTTTTGAGCGCCACTTAAGAAAAAAATATTTTTAAAACAAAAAAAAAAGAAATGCATTATTTTTTGTTTGTTTTTGTTTTGTTTTTTAACAATTTCCATTTTGTTGTTGCTGTTGCTGCTGTGTCTGTTGATTCTCGTAGCGTTGCCTTAGGGCTGATAGGGCTCCTAGGAGACGATTGTTAGCAGCATCTAAGGCTGCTATTTGCTGTCCTTGTGCTTCAATGACTCTTTGCTTATGGGATAATGCTAGTGACATTTTTAGCTGCTCTCTTCGGAGTTCTTCCTCCATGTTTATTAGCCTAAAAATAGTGTGAAACTTCATTAGTTTAATTCTTTCTAAAAAAATGTCATTTTAAGTTACCTGTCTATAATGCTACGCATTTTAGATTCAGCAGCAAGATTTGCTCCGCTTCCGTTGCGTTGTAGGCAATATAGATCGTCATTTGAATCTCTCAATTCAGCAGCGTCTTGGTCCAGTTTGTGTCTTAGGTTATCTAGTGACGCTTGGAGACGTTGAAATTCACATTGTTCAGATGTACGTGGTGGTCGACGACGTTTTCCTTCAGCTGCATGACAGACACCTTGAATTAGAGAGAGTATTTTAGAAACCATGTAACAAAAGTAACAACATTTTTGCTTAAGGATACAACAATATGAAATAGTAGCTGAATACGAAGCTGAATTAGATTTTTAAGATCTGTTCAAGCATCCTAGTAATGTACAACTAAAGATTGGATATCGAAACATCTAAATGAACTAACAAAACGCTCCTTTAGCTGCTTAGTACTATGATCAGATAAGAAGTTAACGTAGTTAATTAAATTTTGGGAAATTCTGTTCTATTTTGACTTCTGAGCAAGATTCTTTTTTGGAATGAGGAAGAACGATAACCAAATAAGGAACGTGTCAGAACGCACGGTTTCCAGCATCGTCTGAGAATATCAAAATGTAGTCAATTGCGGCATTAAAAATTCCGGGAAATTTATACATCGCACAAAAAAAATTCCGATGTACCGCAGCATAGTCATCTAGGCCCTGTTCTATTCAATTTTTCCATCTCCGACTTGTACGAAAAATTAGAATATATCTCACATCTCGTTTACGAAGACGACCTCAAAATATATAGTGCCATTAAGTCCCAAACTGATGTATCCTGTTTTTGGTTGAAATGCAATGGATTACTAGACTGGGTGCACTACCAATAAATTGCAACTTAACACAAGCAAACGATATGCAATTACCTTCTTAAGAAAGAATAACACACAGCTGCAGTAGTTATTATTATCTCAACGACAAGCTACTGAATCATGTCGATCAAATTGTGGATCTGGGTGTTGTTCTAGACAAAAAACTATTGCTATCTGCTTTCTTCAGTGTCTAGGACTGCAGCTGTATAGGGTCACTCATACGAAAAAGATAGGTAGTAATCGTTGGCCAACCACTAAGCGGGTAATCAAACACGTAAGAATTTGATTTAACAGCAACACTCCCCAAAAATCGACCCATTAACCACTAAAAACCATACTAAAACTCACCTTCAGTGTCCGTTGAGCTATCTGACAAAGTCCTAGCTGATTCTAGGCTCAAACGTCTTTGGTACCTATGTCCAGGAACAGCTCCAATATGCAAATGATTATGACCATTTGTAAATATTCCATGTGGATTATGTTCCCTAACTGAATTGCTTATATAAGCAGTTATCGGCAAATATGGATCATTGTTACTACTAACATCCTCCCTCTTATACTGCACCAATGGATTAGTCCTAGGCATTCGTCCACTATGACCACTACTGCTGCTACCGCTTAATGTTCGATGTGTATCCAAATGTCCATTCGAACTATGCTCACTAATAATCACGCTATTTGGACTGCTAACATGATTTGTGAATCCAGCCGAATTGCAGGTAACAAAGTTTTCAGTACTTAAATGCTCCTCGCTACTAGACGGCGTCAACGAAGATGATGTACGACCAACTGAGACTCCAGTATTCCTAGATGTAATATTGCTATTGTATACGAAATTATTTCTATGATGGTGATGGGGATGATGATGTGAGGTTTGTTGTAGCTGATACAGCGGATTCTTAAAGGCTAATGGTGGATGAATTGTAACTACGGAGGATCCTCCTCCTTGTTGTTGTTGTTGTTGGCTGCTGCTATTGTTATTCTCAACAGATGCAGAATTGTACTTATTGTTGGCGGTTATTTTGGTTCCTAATCTTCTAGCACCTGATGATGTATTACCTTTGCCAACGGCATTGGCAAAATCATGCTGTTCAACAGGGCTTGATGATTGCGAGGGTGTAGTAATACTTTGGTATCCAGAGCTGCAGTGTCCAATTGAAACGTTGCTGCCTTTTGATGTGAGTTGTTCTTTGGGTTTATTCTTTTTCAATGGTTCGTCATTGGCATGTTCTTCTGCGTATTTAAGCAGATCGTCAAGATCTTCAAGGTTCATTGGCATGTTACTATTTGGATTTGAATGGTGCTGATGTGTACCGTTATTCAATAAAGGAGAACTTGTTGTATGAGCGGCGACATCTGGAATTCCAAGACTTAAGTTCAGAGCTGTCTTACTCGGCGATCTTTCGCTTAGAGTAAGACTCAGCTGTGATCCAGATAAATGATTTTTAACTCGGCTGGAAGAAACTGCTCCTGATTTCAACAAAGGTGTTGGACTCTTTCTTACAAATGCTGTCGCCGGTTCAAGACCGATTTGTATAAGATTTGCTCCATCCTCGTCGTAATTATTATTGGTTATAATCGTAGTGTGATTATTATTCCTTGGTAATGTAGTCGCTCTCATCACGGCTGGACTCATTTTTTCGCATCCATTACTGCCTGTATTGAGATTCCCATTACTTGAAAAGTATAAGGAACTTCCAGTATTGTAAGATCCAGCAACGATGCCCTTTTCCTGATTTCCCATCGATAATGATGGTGGAGCATGATGCTGAATTGTTGTGGGAATTAACACAGCTCCATTCTGCGAAGAAGCAATCGAAGACTGTGAGTGTGAATGCTGCAAGTTATTGGAATATTGTGATCCGTTAATACTAGACTGACTATTCGAGTTGTTATTCTGTTGCAGCAACGGGGAAACTGTCGGATCATTATATCGGAAAATATTCTTTTCTAGAGAGCTTGGAGTTAGCACACCACGCATAACTCCTCTTTCAGAGGCTACACGCACGGTATTCTGCTGTGATATTGGATTTTGATTCTCTTGATTCTGTACAAAGTTATTAGTATCTTTGCATTTCGATATTTCTTCTAAAATTCTTTGTAGAGGCTCCAAATCATGCTGTCGAGTCTCTGGTAATTTTTGTATACTCTCAGAAAGTAGCTGGTGTAGTATCGAAAGCTGTTTTCCTTGATCTATGTAACCAGCCCAGTCCAAAATTGTTTCTGGAGGATTGTGTTCGGGACGAGTTGAAATTTGATGAAGAAACTCTTTCATTCGTGGTGCTTCTTGTTCCAGGAAATCGTTTAAGAACTCCATGAAATTCTCTTTCCCTTGGAAACGTGTGAAGTTTGCCAGAGTTTGTAATGTTTTTGCTACCAATGTTAAATTTCGAGTGGCTCTTGCAGATGGTAGTTCTGAAAATATATGAAAGAATTAGTAATGGACTAAGATTAAAAATTAATGTTTTACCATTGGTGATGTTGAAGAGACTTGGGCTTAAAATAGCCGGGCACAAGAACCTCAAAAATATTGAGGCTGATATCAAATTATCCGCCATATCTTCCCTGTCCAACATTTGTAGCCTTTCTCTAAAGGTGGAGAAGCATTCTCTTAACTGAGGAGGAAAATGCTTATGTGACTCCGAAATGCTTGACCATGCTGATCGTACTGCATTACGAAGAGCTTGTTGCTGTCTAGAAAGTGATCCGGATGCTTTAAGTGGATCAACTTCACAATCCCGGTCTGATTGTATAATTTCACTGATTGGAGTTGATAGTGTGTCCTGCAAGTACTGTTCTCCGGTGAGTTTTAAAAATGCCTCCATACTTTTTGTAGCCAAGGAATTTCCACGGAAGGTTAAGCGTTGATCACCAACACGCAACAAATCAAGAGCAACAACGTCTGTCAGGAAAGCTCCTGCCATACCTTGGGCATGCATTAGAAGGACAAGAGCTTGTCCAATATCTTCTTTGGCTTTAACCCCAATAACGGGTTCTAGAATTTCACAGACTTTCTTGTAGTTTTCTTTAAGGTAACTTAAAAACTCTGAGTATACAGAAATTGGAAGGATATCAATGCTCTGAAATCGGCATTTTATCCTTAGAGTGGGGGTGATTTCCTTTGAGGAATTCCTGCTTATGCTGTCATGTTTTTCGCTCAATATTGGATACCAATCTTCCGAGAAGAGACGTGATGTTACTTCATGTATTGGTATCTTAACAGATCCTACAAATACATGTTTATCTCTCTTCTTTTTCTTCTCAACTTCCCGGAAGACATTAACTGTTATGACATTTATATCTGGTATATCGGGGAAATCAAAATATTCACCCCAAAACAGTAGATCTGTTTGTAGCTTAACGCTGGTCCTGCCGTACAAAGTTTTATCTAAATTTATTTCACAGAAATATTTCTTCTTTGCCGGCAGGCATTTCGCCTCGTAAATCCACATTTTCAGGGAGTTATCGGTGCGTCTTGTATATTCTGCATTTGGTGCTATTGATTTGCGAAGACTGTAGATCCAAAGATCTCGTTCTTGTCGTGATCCACAGCTGTAGTATCGCTCACCGCGAGGTCCGCCGCGTACTTGAAAGCAATGCCGTCGACCGAGTACTGATTGATGTACTGGGGCTACACCTACGGCGCCTGTGCAGGATAGATCTGGAAATATGCATATTAATTAGAGATTTTAGAGTTGGTTTTTTAATCGTTTTTCTTCTTACCTATGGTCGACATGACGGCATGACTTGAGAGTAAACTTTCATGTGATCTTGATCCTCGCAGTCCCCCTGGACCTCGTTTAGATCGCTCCAATTTTGTCACTGATTTTGTGCGTTTTAATGGATTTGATCTAAAAAAGAAAAGTTTTTATTAGTAAATGGTGGAAATTTTTAGGGGATTTATTGTAGATATTCTGAATTATTGAGCAAAAAAAACGAATCAACAATTGCTGATCAACATTAGACTAAAAATTTATAAAAAAGGGGTAGGAACTGCATGAAACACGCCTAGAGATTAAAGAGGGATTCTGAGTTGATGGTCAAAATGACAATGACCTCATTAACTGCTGGTTTACTGCAGCGATTGTATGGCAACTGATTTCCTTAACATGTTATAAATGAAGGCAGAGGAAAGATGCGGGAGAATTTCTGAAAGGAGTCATTACAAAATGATGGGAAAGAAAATGGAATCTACAGGCTCTGAAACGGCTCTAATGATGTTAAGGGATTAATTGCACGGTCGATTGCCACTGTACGCACAATTTGTAAGCCAGATCAGTTGAACCAGCTCAGCGGCCTTAATTAGAAATTTGTCGTTTAGACTATTCTGTTCGCACAAGTTCTCCCCGCTATCGTGAGGCAGTGACAGAGATTGGGAAAGCCACAATTATCCTCGTGAAAAGCCTTCTGCCGTGGTGATCATTCGTAGGGGGTATGGTTGGGCACAGTGTATGCTAGTCAGTTCTGACAACCTTCTTAGTTCGACCATCAATTACCTGGCCGCGTTGAAAGACGAAACAGGAACAACGCGCCTGGAGTTCACTATATGTGCACCTCCAGCGTTCTATATGCTTCGCCAGGGCTCAGGGCTCTTTTCATCAAATTTGTGGGTGCCCAATAACCGGTTTTGAACCTATATAAGCAGTGCCACAGTCGTTTCACTGCATTCGAGCCCCTGATGACTTGCAAACCAAAGAACAGTCGCATAAATGAGATGGCCCACCTCATCAAGGGTACGTTGGTTTACCCCAACTAGTTTCGATTTATTCCTACGGGCTTTTATTGATCTGCCGTCCTGACAGAGAGAATAAAAATCGACTTGTAATTGTAGACCTTACTCAAGTGAACACATACACGTCTGTTTGAAAGAAATTAGCCAGAGTACGAAAGCCGAATGCTCTGCTCAACTTTCGTCTTTAGCTCCAGATCGCAGCACGCGCACCTATCTCTCTCATGGAGGCTATAATTGTACGAGTCTATCTAGAAGTATCATAGGAGGAAAGCAGGATCTGATATGTTTACGGAATGGGCCTTAAACTTTGAGATTTTCATGGGCTTCTAATCCAATACCATTTCAGTTTCCGATACCTCTTTCAAAATACTGACGATTGTAGAATGTTTGCTCAGTGCAGCGCTTATAGTGGATTCCTCTACTTCAATATGGAGCTGTGCTAGATTGAATAGAATCTTCACCTCTGCATAAGGCGGATCGTGAATAGCCCCCGTGATGAAAAGGTAGGGTATTCTTCGCATCTTGATAAATTGATGCTACAATGGGACTCATGATAGTGGTATTTACCCAATATACAGGGTGTAACGCATAAGATTGTACACCGGGCGGGTATGAATAGGTTTTGGATAGACGAACAAAAAATCGTTCCGGAGGGGGTGGGGTAATCTTAACGGTTTAGCCGCTAGGGCGTTTTGAAGTTTTTTGCTAGAGTTTTACATATCACCCTGTATTTTTGTAACCCTATGACCTATTTTCATAAATAAGGTATCAGTGTACGCAGAATACTCCCACCTATCTAAAGCTGTAAAAATGAAGGTTCTACCGTACCAGGTTCCAGAGCAATGAGTCAACAAAGTGAAAATTTTGGTTTTTTTTACTAAAATTTCAACTAAAACCACCATTTTCTCCAAAAAATACGTAATTAACTGATATTTTTTTTTACAAAATTGGAAAGCTTGAACAATTTCCTATGAATAATGTCCTGACAATTTTTATGCTACGGCCTTTACTTTTGAAGTTATTAGCAAGTTTGATGTTGGAATTGACCTTATTTGGTGCTTATTTGGTACTTTTTAGCAAAGCTTAGGTGAAAAAGTACTAAAAAAGACCCAATTTTAGCATTAAAATTGCTTTTAACTCCAAAAGTAGAAGTCGTAGGAAAAAAATTCTCTAGACATTTTTCATAGGGAATTGTCCAAGCTTTCTAATTTTGCAAAAAAAAGTTTAGGTTTATCACGTATTTTTTTGAAGAAAATGGTGGTTTTAGTTGAAATTTTAGTAAAAAAAACCAAAATTTTCACTTTGTTGACTCATTGCTCTGGAACCTGGTACGGTAGAACCTTCATTTTTACAGCTTTAGATAGGTGGGAGTATTCTGCGTACACTGATACCTTATTTATGAAAATAGGTCATAGGGTTACAAAAATACAGGGTGATATGTAAAACTCTAGCAAAAAACTTCAAAACGCCCTAGCGGCTAAACCGTTAAGATTACCCCACCCCCTCCGGAACGATTTTTTGTTCGTCTATCCAAAACCTATTCATACCCGCCCGGTGTACAATCTTATGCGTTACACCCTGTATGTATTTTCGCTGTGGAACTCAAGTGGATCAACAGATTCTGCGGTAACCGCACAGAGATCTGCGTGTCCTGCTTATCTGTTTGTTCATGTGCTGGTTCCAATGGAGTTTGGCATCTAATTTCACCTTTAAGTATTTGGGTTGTTGTGAGAAACCTAAAGCTTTGCCTGCAAGGACCAGTTTTGTCAATCGCAAAAGTGTTAGCGTTAGTCTTGGTAAGGGGAACCAAAGCTTTTGTCGGGATTGACACCAACGGTCTACAATAATGCACAGTTCGATACCAAATCAATTACGTCCCGCAGGCGCCTTGACGTGGTGCTTTGGCGATTATTACGATGACAACATTGGTAGCCGAGTAGCTCTAGGAGTTTATCTACAATAAAGCCCTACGCGAACGGAGATATAACATTCCCCTGCGCACTTCTTTTTTTAGAGTAAAAAGGATGAAAGGACAATTGTTGGCTTGATATTACGACACTTCTTAGTTTGATTACTGGACATTGCGGCCGGAATTATCCATTTCGGAAGATAGGAAAGGCGGATGACCCTATTTGCAGGATTTGCCTTTAGGAGCATGAGTCTTCCACTCATATTCTCTTTGAGTGCCCCCCGCGATAGCTCCAACATTCAAGTCTAAGCGATAAGCCACTAGGCAACTGATGTTGAACCTTTCCAAGCGGTCTGGCCTAGAAATATGAGGTACCGGGGTGAGGCCAAGTGGTGGCCTCGATACAAAAAGAAAAATAAGTTGCTGAATTAGCTGAATAGCATGTCTGAATTTTACTCTGGAATCGAAGAAAGAAAAAATAACATAGGAAACGCTTTGAAATATTCGAGATATTGGGCCAAATGGTGTATACTGCAGAATGACTGGAATGTACCAGTCCGCCATTCACGTCATGGTCAGATGTCTAGTAGTAAGCTTAGCTCGAAGGATAGGGAAGAAAGGTTAAGGGGATTCTGTGGGGTGCATGAGGGTAGAGCGATGCACCCTGCGTTTGAACTCTTGGATGTTGTATGAGTTTGGGAATACTGACTGTGGGAGGTTATTCCATAGAATGAACGAATTTATAGACTGGTGTGTGCGTGAAAATATTTGCTGTAGACAGTGCGGGTCAGCCGTGAAGGCTAGTCTTGTGTTGCCGAAAAAAATTGCAGAGGAGGCAGAAGGTTTTATATGTATTTCAATGGAACAGTCATTGTGGTAGATGCGGTAGAGTTTCACCAGAGGAGGAGCTAATGGCGCCATCACCAATAAGTTGTAGGGCGCGATTTTGTACCTTGTATAACCACGCTAGTGCGGTTCTTGGGGTCCCGGCCCAGATATACGAGTTGAATTCAAGGCGGGACGAATGTAGGATTTGTAAAATATAGCACTGGCCGAAGGCTGAAGTAGGAAATTGCATCTTTTGAGAAATCTCAAGCATTGTGAAGCTTGTTTTGCGATTTGGAATACATATATGATTACTCCAATGATCTTCGGATCTTCGAGAGATGGTTCTACCGTTAGTTCAAGATCGTCCAGTTTAATGGGAGGAATTGTGGAGTATGTTTTGTTAGAAAAGAGACAAGAAATTTCCAATCTTTTTCAAAGATTAAAAAAACCTCGTTTTCTTTCATAAAAGAGCTGATTCAGTATATAAGTAAAATGTGTGTTTCGAAGCTGATTCATACATCCTCTTTGTATTGACTTACTATGATGACTCAATTCTTTGGACAGAAGTTCACCTATTAACCTAAGACAGTTTGTGCTTGGTGTATTTAAGGGATTAATTCGGTCTACAATTAGTAAACATGATAAGAAAATGCATTTTTTGTAAATGGGAAGAAATCCATCAAGATTTCTCCGAAAAAATTCTCCGAAAGGAATGCCATCTATGAACGGCCAATTATCTACGTTAATTTTCAATAAACATTTCCTTTCCCCCTTTTGAAATCGCCAAATCTCACTAAAATACCGTGAAAAAAAAAACTTCATCCTAAATCCAAAATTACACTTTTCGGAATGAAATTCCACACCGTCTCCTCCTACGGCGCGGCGACCGACGGTTGCTCACTAAATTGGACTCCGAAATTATCAATTATTCACACTATTAAAGTGAAGTTTTTGAATTTGTTGTTGCGCAACGCAATCGACGACCAAAGTTAATGTGAATAATAGACTTTGATGATTGCGCTAACTCAGTCCTACGATACTAGCATCTAGAGCCGCTATACAGACTCCGTCGAGTGGATTTAAGCATTTATCATGGAACTCACCGTTTCGAGAAAAAATTTGTAAATCTCGACGTCGTGTGATTTTCTTGTTGTGGCTGTTTTTGTCCCAATATTGGAGTTGCTGGAGCTGAACCACGTCGGCATGCTTTTTCGTATGATGTATCTGAAATAGAAATAGAAAAAAATGAGATAAAAGATATAATTTAGATACTTTTTGTAGGACATGTGTTTTTTTTTTTAAAAATTGGTTGCAATTACAGAATAATTTACATTTATTAAAGAAATCTTTGGCGGTGATTGAAATTTTTTTTTTGTTGGGAATTCTTATAAAATTTATTAGACATGAACGCTACCTAAAAAATATACTGATAAATTCCGGTGAAACTCTTAAATGAAAGCCAATCTTTGTGGAAAAACTTCCTGGAATCTAATTACCTACAAAAATAATGAACAAGAACTTACGCAACATAAATAATACGATAGAAAGTATAACCTAAAGCGAAAACTGCGTAAATTCTTCCTCTTGTCAGTTTTTTTCTTCTTTTACTCTCTCGTATATATCAAAACCTCATTCCATAATCATCGAACACGAACCATCATCATCATAATTCCCATCATCCGCAACTTTTCTCACAAATCACACAAAACTGTTGACAGCAAAATCCGCATTTCCTGCTGATCATGTAACTAGCGTCTTCTCGGCTATCTTCAACCTCAAGCAGAAATATCTTAAAAGTATCTTAGAGAAGGAAAAACAAAACCACCATGGATCAAAAAAAAAACTCGAAAGCATTAAGCAAAACGCTAGAAAATCAAAGCTGCACCAACTTTGTGCGGCCATTCAGTAAAAATTACTATCAGTAATAGTTGCCAGATCAGTTGTTGCCGCTACTTCAGGTGTTGATGCTGGTGGTGCACAGCGTATATACTTGCAATTTTACGGGGCAGGTTTCTGCACCAGGTATACAACAATTCCAGCACAGGTAATTCTTTCTTATCGACTATTTCAGTCAGGTGGAACAGCAGCACCAGAGTTTAGTTGATAGGAGCTGGAATTGGTGTGGTTGTGGAGGCAAACATTGATTGAATTAGCACTAGGCCCACCGTGCTAGTAGAAGTGATCGCAGCCGATCGTTAGTTATGAAATATTGAAGTAAGGCGACATTTTATGGTTAATAATTATGACTTGACCGATAAAATTATAGTCACGAATTTTTGCTAAACCAACTCTCTTCCTTCTTGGATAACTCAGAGAGTGATTGTTGCTGTGTTATATCAGGAATAACGTGTTCGCAAGTTTGAAATAGTTGCGCATTGGCTGGAAGAAGTGTAATATACTGATTGATTATTGAAGTAAGACTTCCTGGATTGGATTTTAATTTGTTTTATTAGAAATTGTGGATTTCATGTAATAAGGCTAATTCAAACAATAGGTGTTCACTAAACGATCAAGCTATGAGAAAAATACAATGATAACGATAACGATCACTGTTGATCACCATACTCTAAATTCACTGTAGATCACATAATCTTAAAGTGATGCAAGGGATCTTCACATACTATTCATTAAGCAATCGAGCGATCTTTAATTTGTCGATAAACACCCGATCTTCATTGAAATGCGATCACCATTAAATGCTCTTTCCTGTTGATTCTAAAAAGACATTCAATCCTATCGATCGACATGACCTGAAGATCCTTCTGCAAATATTATTGTTATGGCTTCAATGGATTTAAAATATTTTCCACGAAATGCTGAAATAAATTTGAGTAACAGGGAAAAAGTCATACGTGACCCTATATGGCGGCTATGATGCATGGTCGATGACATTGATTGAGGTGTCTCAAGTGGCTGAAAATTTATAAACAAAGGTCGATATGTGGGACGACGTATTATGGTGGTACAAAAACCACGATTTTCTTTTCTGTAAATCTGGTATTCCCGGGAGTACATTCTCCTTTAAATATCATACATTTAGTTGCAGTTTCTTGTTCACTGGATCAATCTAGAGTTGACTTCACCATCTTAATTCCACATCACTGGGGACACTGACGCAGTTCTCTTGATTTAGGCTTGTGATCCAAATGGAATTTTGGACCATCCTGGTAAGTTTTGACTCATTCACTGAATTGATCGAAATTGGGTTTTTTTGGTAAAGCAAAAATCAGAGCTTTGTTATGTGACCTCTATACCGTAGCGTTAAGGCATTATAGTTAGCTTGAAAGAGATGACGGGTTCGATTCCTACTAAAAGCCCTAAGGTCAATTCTACTAAGTTATATTCCTTTACATTCCTCATTTTTCTTCACAGAAATTTCCTTGGACTTATTTTGGAACAGTGTTTATGAGTAATGATGCATCCGGGAGTTACTAGCTCAAGTTCATTATATTACATCCAAAGCCTTTATCCTTTTTTAGCGGGTACAGATGGAGCCCCTATGAAGCTAGCCCCACTGCCTCATGTGGATTACCCTATGTGACTCAAAAGAGGTATCTAACGCCTTGCCTCATAAGCAATGCCGCATGTGACTCCCGTGAGGAAGAATGATTACTATCCGATCCCGAGTAGAAAAAAGAGACTGTCAAATTTGAGAGTTTCGGCGTGGATGTGTGAGTTATAACTGCGACCGTGTCGAAAGCTTTATAATTCTAAACACGAGTATCTTTTTACCAAGTGGTCCCCCAACTGAGTACTAATCACATCCAATGCTGCTTTACCTATGCAATCGAACGAGAACCGGTCTATTACTTCTCTCTTCTGTTATGGCGTTTAGCCTAGGTTGAAAACCAGCTGTTATTTGTTCACAAAAGTTAAGCAGTATTTGTCGAAGGGGTTTTGGATGGGAGTCGCTTACGAAACGTCCCTTCTTCTGAAAACGCTTACTATAAACGCGTGCTATGCCCAAAACATGAATGGAATGGTACGGCAAGGCCCCAATCATTGCTTGGCGTTCTTTGGATGCTCCCGGTACAATTCCCAGTATTGACTGAGCAAAATGTTATTTGAGATGAACTGAGGAAAGTTATATAACCACCTCTCCTCCTATACATACTGCCCCATCATACTTCTCCGGAGTTCAGGTCATGGTGTAGCAAGCTTGGTTTGGGAGATAGGACAGGGGGGAGGTCTGGGGGACTCAGTTAAAAAGAATTGGTTTTCGAGTATTCTTTCCTGGCCGTTCAATAAAGGTAGTATTGAATGGTGCCGAATCTAAACTCCAAATCCAATCTGCTGGTGTTCCTCAGGGATCAATTCGATCACCCGTACTTTTTCTAATCTTTATAAACGACCCTCTATCAATGCCTTCTTATTCGATTTATAACTTTGTTGTTAACCGTAATCTGAGTTACTCTTACCTCTTAAAATAAATAAGGCAAACACATGCCAGACCTTGTCTTTTTGGTGGTGAGGTCAGGACCAACTCTGTCAAGCATTAGACACCGAACTCATTCTTAACTAAGCAAGTATCATGTCGAATTCAACACGACCAAAATGAAGTACTGCCTCATATCTAATGAAACCTGCATCAATTGATCTTAGCGGGCTGAACGAATCTAGCGGCTGACACGTCCCTTAACATCCTAGACAGAACTTAAACTGAAGAATTGCGAGGGTATGACCATATATTCCAAATCGCCAAACAAGCACCACAGTGTCGAGGATTTCTTAAGAGATACAGGTTCCTCCTTCAGCCAGCAGCTCGAGATACAATCTACAACTCGTACATTTGGTCCCGCCTCGAATACCACTCGTTTATATGGGCTGGCGTCTTGAATAACGCTTTAGCATGACTCGTCACGGTGCAAAACTACGGCACCAAACTCATTGGTGATTTTAGCTTTCGCGCGTTCATCGACTTATTGAGCCAATGCCGAAATAAAGCAGCTTTGACAAAATTTCCAGCAATACGATGATAGCCAGCTCGGATCACTCCCACACCCTGCAGTTCTTTCATTTGCGTACACTTCGGTCTATAAGTTCGTTCATAAATAGAACAACTCGACTATGGAACAATCTTCCGCAGTCAGTATTTCCGAACTCGTACAGAATCGTAGAGTTCAAACATAAGGTTCATCGGCTACTGCTCATACACTCCTCGAATCCTAAACTATCCTCTCCCAGCCTTCAAACTAAGTTAGACATTGCACCATCCCTTAAACGACATGACGATTTACTAGTGCAAAGGGTGATTCTTAAGCTTGGTTGTTGCTCAAGTAAAATTTAAACTCTGACATTCCCAAAAGCATGAAAAAATTACAAATCTGTATATCCACCAAATATAACAGTTACAAAATCTCCCAACCTTAGATGTTAAAATACCCATCATCACTACTCGACCGTCATACAAAATCCTAGAGCAAAGTCCTTGACATTTGAATAGCATTTCCTAAAGCAGAAAAATCGAAAATATTAGACGCAAACATCGACCGATCGTCGATCAACGCAACAACGATCTTCTCAATTAAACGTAATCTGCAAAACTCTCGTGAATCAATGCCTGCAGCATAAGTTGAAAAGTCTTTGAACCGAAAACTAATGATCCAGAAAAATAATTGAGTAAACTTCACAAGATTAGGCTGATATCATGTTAAGTAGTGTAAAATGCAAAGATAAGCTCTGCGATGTACTATAAGATCAGAGATGCATGTGCCATATTGGATGATCCTCTTGCTCTTAAGATCCATCGATCGTGAAGAGATGCTTTCCTCGAATAGCGGAAGTGATCGATGGAGTGGGAATTAGGTGATGTACAGGAAGCTTAACTTGACTCCCAAAATACATCAGCATAGACTCATGCTCCATTTCCTCCCTATTTAACCGAATACCTAAAATTCTTCAACTAAACAATGTCAATGTCATCAATGACTCTTAACAAATCACAATAACGACAATTAACCCGTCACCAATCACCAAAAATTCCGTGAGTAATTAAAAACAACGACTTTTGTCCTAAACTATCACGAAATATGCAAACGGCTTCATTACACCGCACGACACAGCCACCATTAACGTAGTTAACCGCCTGAAGAATTTGTATCGAAGACTTTCATGAAGAATTTCTGAAGACACTTCATTAGCAGCCAAAAGAATTTGGACTTAAGCCGCCTCTCGGCGGGACTTTCTGATTTGTGCTGTAAAGAAACTAGTTTCCATCTCTGACATTCTTGACCTCATCGATTACGTTGGCGGGATGATGGTATGGCTAAGAGATGGATGGCATGATGTTGATGCTGGACAAGAAGATGGAAGTGAACTTCTTCAGACTGTCGAAAAAAAAACACAAAACTTGAAAGCCCACTTGAACCGGTGAAATTGTTTCTGGACGATTATAAAAGTGAATAAGAAGCGCGATCCGGCGACCGATGTCGGTGAAGAAGACGAAGAAGAAAGGTGCTTCTTTTCACTGCCACACAACATTCAATGACCATCGAATCGGCTCTTGACCATCGGCAACAGCTGATGGCTTTCAGGTGTTGTTTAGTAGAAGCATCGAGAACTCGTTTTCATATTACAAACTTCTTCTTAGCGCTCTTGCTTCTTCTTCAAAGTGACGTCGTCGTCTTGTTGGCTGCATTCCGATATAATTGGTTCTTCATCTCTTCTCACAGGCTGAGATGGAATCTGATCAAGGTGTATTTCATCGAACGCACCACGGTTAGAAGGAAAAATTTGTTACTCTTGATGCATTCTGGACTTCTGTCTTCAATTAATCTGCATTTTCGGTCGGTTGTGTGTGGGTTTTTATTTATTTATTTCTTTTCTTTTTTTAAGTTTGAATGGAAAAAGGGCGATTTTTTTAGAGGCTTGTCGTGAGGTCACTAAACTTTTCATTTTCTCGCAACTTCCTACCATCGACCGATTTTTTTTGATCTATCGTTAGTTTATTAAGAATCAATTCGGGGAGAGGATAAATGTCTTCCTTTTGTTCAATTGTTTGGATTGAATTTGTATTCAGATATGGTTGGTTGTGTTTTGTTGGGTTTCTTTAAAGAATAGCGGTGTTTGTTATATTTCTTTGAGTTGAAGATGCAATGTGAGGGGAATGGAAACGTATTTATATTTTTGACAGTTTAACTAAATATTACTATAAATAAAATAAGTTTAAAAATAAAATCCTCAAGTTGATTTCACCCAAAGAATAAACAAAAACGAGATATAGAACTAATGTGTTTGCGTGATAAAAAGGAGAGTGTTGAAAAGGGTATGGTGATCACAATAATTTTTTTGGAGAAGGAGAACTTGAGTGATGAAGGAAAACTTCATTGAGCGATCGCTTTTAAGAATGAACTTTCATCGGAATTTTAAAGTTATTTAAAGGAATATTAGTATTAGAGAATTTCGTCCTATTAAAACAACACAAGAGAAACAATCGATCTTGCTGATCGATACTGTCAAAACCTATGCACCCAGTTTAGCAAACCTAAATTTGATCTTAGTGCGTGATAGTTTAAGGTGGCTTAAGATAAGTTTCAAGTTGAAGAAGCATTCATTTTGTTACTCGATGATTTTACGTAACGCGATCTTTCACTCCAATATCAGAAGAACTATTGATCTACATGTTCCAAAGGTTTTTGCTTCACATACGATCATTCTTAAAAGAACTAGCTTGACTAGCGATAACATATTAGATATAACTTTACTTTCTCTACTTTACTACGTTCGGCGACGTCTACGGTCTTTATTCCACCATTTAAAATATTGTGATAAAACGGTCTAAGTGGTGTAGATCGATGATCTTCATTGGTCGATCATATTTACAATCTTGTTGCAATAGACAGATAGCGTTAAAACGTATATGGCTTCTTTTTAACTGATCTACTAGGTGCACAAGTACTGCACCCGCCATTTGGACATGTTATACTCTTATTCACAGTCTCTGTATATCAGATTTGTAAGCCAGATCGCTTTGACAAGATCAGCAGATTGCCTAGAGATTTTTCGCTTGGAATTTATTACTATATGCCAGAATTAAGCTTAGGAATCACCATCCGTACTATCAGTTATGAGGCCATGTCAAGCTCATTTCGAAAGATATATACAGAATATAATAGACTAAAAGGAATTTGGAGGTACCTAGAGAAGGAGGCGATGCACCTTCCATTTGAACTCTTGGATGTTGTACGATTTTGAAAATATTAACTGCAGAAAGTTGATCCACAGTTGAATTGTTCTATTAATGGACATATCGCTTGGGTGTCGGGTGCGCTAGACGGAGAACTGTAAGCTGTAGGAATAAGAAAAGCGAGCTATTCTTGTGTTGTGGAAGAAGTGATGTTGTTGATGCAGAAGATTTTTTATTTCAGTGAAGCAATCATCGTCAGTTAGTCAAAAAATTCCTTACAAAACATGGTTATTACTAGAGAGGTAATAAAAGGGTAATAAAAGTGTAATAAAAGGGTAATAAAAGCCTAATAAAAGGATAATAAAAGAGTAATAAAAGGGTAATAAAGGCGTAATAAAAGAGTAATAATAGGGTAATAAAAGCATAATAAAAGGGTTATAAAAGGGTAATAAAACAAAGTATATCATAAAATCTACGTCAAAGGCATACCAAAGTGTCAAATTTGTCATTAATTTCTTAAAAAATAAAGAAGATAAGCGAGCGAGACTTTGGAAAATTCCTTTAAAATCAGGTTTTCCATGCGAGAATGACATATGCCCACTTATAAAAAAGAAATTACTTTAAATGTTAAAGGAATAACTTTCCCCTTTTTTATATTTGAATTATTGATTGTTATTGTGATTAGATGTTATTATAGAGAAATCATTTTCATTTCCCTACAAGCACGAACCGAATGTCCTTCTTTGGTTGTGAGTCTACTTTCGGTTGTAACTGCCGATCAATTTTGGCCATGCTGTCCTATAATCAAGCCAACCAATTTCCAGACATCTTTCCTATCGTGCCCAAGAGTTCTCTGACCACGTTACCAGACGGCACAAGAAATAACCGCCTGGAGTTGAATAGGCACGAGTTGGATCTTCAGTGTTTAGTATATTGACCGATTGACCAAACTCGTGGGTCTTCAGTAGCTCTTGTATGGTTTCTGGACCAATGAATATAGCGCTAGAGCCCCTTCACTGCCTTTCGAATTCCTCATGATCTAAATCGGGAACTAAACAAAGGTGACCTGATGGAGAAATGCCCAGTTTATCAAGGAGGACGGAATTTTGTAGTGCCGCACTAGTTTGGTTTTTAAACTACCGGACTTTATCGTTTTGGTGGTAGTCTGGCTGTCAGAAAGGATAAAAATCGCACTTTTTCTTAAGTTCTCGTAGGTGCATTGCCGATATAGCACACATGTATGCTTGACTTTGACAGTAGCCACGGTACCCAAGCTGAAAAAAATATTCAAACTACAAACTCACACTTGTAATGCTTAACCACCAAATTAAAAATTGCACTCAGCCATATCGAAAGTGCAAAAATTCATTCAGTCCAACTTCAATCCTCTCTGCCAAAACAAGTGAAACTCCCTTGGCTCATCATCGTCGTTTTGTACCTCGCCAAATGTTTTATTAATCCAAGCTTCAAAAACAGAATATTAATAAACCATAAAACTCCACAACCTTTACCGCCCCCGCACGTTATCATCTTGCGATCAGGTAAACATTTTTTTCATTATAAACTATGCTGGCGCCTACTTACTGATCGCTGCTTGCTTATTCACGCCAATTGTTTACGCTTCTGCCATAGCAGCACACAGTCCGTGTCTGAATAAATAAAGCCCCGATCGCGACGACATAGAACTATACTTCCTCCCGCCGACCTTATGACTTACAGCTTGTGCTATTGAGTTTGTTCATAATCGCAAACCAACACCCATACCAGCACCACACCAACAGGAACTATTTTCATTCTACGCATGCGCCAATGGCTTGCCCTAAATGATTGAAAACAAAGTATAAAACGTTCCAGCGGAAAAAGGCGCCAACTACTACATCTACTGACCTAATTCCATATTCGATTCGATCACCTTCATTTATTCTAACGACCTTTTCGCCATATATGACGTATATTAGTATATATGCCTCTAATGGGCGAGAGAATTCACGCTTCGGAATCTCACTCCGAAAATTACTCCGAAAACAATTGGAAATACTTGTGCCTAAAAATGCAACAACAAACAGCGGATGGCGATCTTCTATGGATGGTGGGAAGAGAAATATTTGGTGAATGAATGTGGATCTATGGCTGCTGCCTCCGCGCAAACCATTTCGGAATAGTATGTGCTAAATTTCGTGCGTTTTTCTTTTACCTAACTGTTGTTTTGTGTTATGTGTCAAAGAAACCAAAATGGCTCCAATTTGAATGACAGTTGGGAATTTTTTTTTGTAGTCTGTGTTCACGCATAAAATTGAAGGCGGTTTTTAAATGGTTTCTTTTCTTTTCTCGCGGTGTGTATAGAAATAGTTCGATATGATTTAAAAGAAAACCAGTATAGAGTCAATCTTTTTAGAGGGTCAAAAGTTGCCTGGGAGAGACACACAAACACGAAAGAAAACGAGATTTTTTTTTGAAGTGGTTTCTTGTCGATTTTGTTATTGTTGTTATCTTTTGTGTTGAGGTGAAAGTTTTTAATGAAATTATTTTTGTAAGACAGAAATTCTAGGGCAAATTGTTTAACGTACTTTTTACTGGTGAATTAAATATATAGGAAATAGGAAGTTGTTTTTTTGGGGTTTTATATTTTCGTCTTGGTATAGAAAATTAGATTAACTTCCTGTAGAAATTTGTCTTGTAAAGAGCTTCGATTTGAGTGTCACAGTAGACATAGTGGTCAGTGATCACCTTTAAATATGATGGCTTGTGTCGATGGTTGAGTAAGTTTTGCACTTTGTTCAGCTGAGCTATAATCAGGGCAAATTCGTGAATAGCAGCCTTAGACGAAGGTTGATATAAGTATTTTGGCACTGAGATGAAATTTATATTCGTTCCATGGCATCTTGTACTGCTACCTTCAAAACGTCTTCTTCTGTTCCTCTAACAACACACTCCATCATAAAACCAAAGTGCAGCGAGGGTCGCTGTATCTAGTTCTGATCTTCGACATAACCAAAAATTATTGCAATCAAGTAGAACAAAAAAACCCGAGGTCCACACTGATATTAGTGGTTTTTTATTTGGAAGATCGGACCTCAAGTGAAGATCACTGTTATAACGCCGATCGTTCGGTTATGATAGAGTGCAATAATGTCTGAAAGCAGTCGTGAAGATGCTTTTCTGAAGGAAATTTCTGTGAGTGGTAGAAAATTGTGAAGGAGTGAAAAGTTTCGCAAGAAAATAGGGTTCTGTGTCGAAATTAATCCCACGATCTATAGGACGAACCTTAACCCTTAAACCTAGATCAACAAGGAAAGCATACTACGAGTTCAGCCATCAATAGTTTGTCAATGCTGTCTCATTACGTTTTAAAGGATGCCATGAAGCAGATCAACAATATCGCTTCTATCGTGTTCTACAAAGGTCGATCTAGTTTCTGGGTAAGATCTAAAAATAGTGTGACAGTAGATATCAATAAATCTGAATAGCCGTTTCCGATATACATACTACGAACTTTTTTGTTGGATCGGTATTTAGATTTACTCTCACTAGACAGGACGTTATGTAGTTTGGATTATGGTTTGGAGGTGGAAGGCTATCTCATTAACAGATCGTCAACCCATATACATAAGCTGGATGCGATTATTGATCTGCCATAAAATTATGCTTGTAAGTACCTAATTGTATTTGGCTAATGTTGTGATAGGACAGAAAGATTCATTATATCATTCTGAATATTGGATCCACTGTTACTGCAGCAGAAGAGTGTTCAACGTATGAGTTCTTTCGTCAAGATAAGGCAAGTGGTTTCTTGTGTCAAGTGACTTGATACTATTTACGCTTTTGTCACGGCAGGCTTTCAAATGAATAACGAATCTAGATTGGCTGTTTTAATCATTAGAATTTTTTAATCTTTCAATCACTCCTGGAATGTGTAAGAAAATTTCTTACAAAACATGCTTATTACTAGAGGTAATAAAGGGTTAATAAAAAGGTAATAAAATGGTAATAAAAGGGTAATAAAATGGTAATAAAAAGGTAATAAAACAAAGTACGATGAAATCTAATTCATAGGCATATCAAGGGGTTTAAATTACGTTTAACGTCTTAAAAAAGAGAAGATAAACGATCGAGGCTATGGAATCTAGTTCAAAACCTTAATTTCCATGCGTAGTGTGATTAATATGTACCCACTCTGAAAGTAGATCATATTTTAAATGTTAAAGCAATAAGTTTCCGCTTACTTATATTCTTAATCAGTGTCTTTTGCCGTAATTAGATGCTATGAAGAGATGGATGGTCTCCTGATATATGTTATTCTCTTCTATCCTTCAAACCCGGCTTGCTACTAGACATTGCACCATGACCTGAACGAAATGACAGACGGTAGTACAAAAGGTGATTCCTAAGCTTGGTTTTCCCACCGGTTTTCGATTTGGTGATCTACAACAGGAGGGAAATATTCAAATCATAAGTCACTTTGTTGTATCTTTTCTTATAGTTCGTCCTAGGTATCTACACTGATCTGCTATGCAGATATTTTTCTTTCGATCATAGTTACACTAAAAAAAACTATCTATCGTTGAATGAATAGTTGTACAGGAGATGAAGATCATTAATTAAAAAATTTAGGCCTTTTTGTGATCAATTGCTTAAATAGAGGCTGCTAATTAGAGTTTCTAGACCCTTTTCTTAAACACAAACCGTCATAGTTTCACATAAGCATTACCGCAGACCACCCATAAAGCAATCTCCTTCATAACCAACGCCAATTACCTCTCCGCATATGGTCAACATTTATGAACCCTCACTAATCGAACAGAGCCCTACTAAAAATCATGCTTACAGATATGAGGGATGATCCACACACACACATACATATCACATCCTCGAAATCAATATAATCTCTTCCTCAATGGAAACCGCACGCAAATAGGTGAAGAACAATGCCTTCAAAATTCGGACCACACACACCGGGGGTCAGTCGCCTTCGTCTCTACATTTAGGCTGTGACCAACATTTTATTGCCGACATAAAAAAAATTATTTCCCTATTTCCCCATATTTTATCCAATTTTTATCGCGTCAGTTCTCTTCCGTCATTGCGCATTTACCATGTTGTTTGGTTCATTGGTTGGTGCTAGTGTTTGTTTGGCTTCCAGCTTGATTTATCGTGAGCTAAACAATTTTTTTTTCTCGTCGGGATCAGTTTACTTAAAGATAGAAGCTAGAAGATAGAAGGAAAGAATCTTTGTTGATATATTCTCATTCAATTCCGCCCCGTCATAATTCTGTCAAATGCATGCTTGTGGCATGTTTTCTAGCACTGGAATCTTTCGTGTTCAATTTTTATCGAGCCGACAACGATGGGGCCTTCACCTTACTTTTAAAAACGTTTTGTTTGGTCAGCTTTTTGCGTGTATGAGAGCATGGTTGCGACATTCACAGAGCTGATAGCGCGCTGCTGAACGAGGACGGGGAAAAGCCATGTTTTTGCTGACAAAGAGTTAAGTCTTGTATAGTTCTACTAGACTTGGTGGGTTTTTGAAAAAGAATTTAATCTCATTTGTTTTGTTCTGGTTTTTTTTCTCCAGTTAAAATCATCGCACTTTTATTCTACTAAACAAAAGTGTGGTTAAGGGTTGATTTTTTCTCATTTTCTTTACTAAACCCACCTAAAATGTCCCTTCAGTCCGGAAATCCATTGTCCTTTATGATCGTTAATTTAATGGGATTCTAGTCTGCGGTGACCTACTATAGTTTTCAAAGCCGCACTAAAATCTGATATATATATATGGGATGGGGTGTATTATTGTATTCAGTGCAATTATTCAATTGAAACTACCCTAAATTGGGAGTGTGGCGACTAATTGAAAAGAAAAGGCGATTTATTGCCCAGTGTCGGCCGAAGTCACCTCTTGATTATTAAATTGTTTCCTCAGCACTTCTCTCCCCCACCTCTTTCCCCTATCATTTTTCATAATAAAACCGGAATATTTCCGGGAACCCAGCTGTTTGGGTTGGTGCTGGTCTGTTGTGTATGTTACTTGGGTGGTTTTCGGTGATCTTTTGTTATTTGTTGAATTTGGATTAATGTGTTTTGTGATGTGTGAGAGAAGTAATTGGTGTAATTTGGGGCAGTTTAATTGTTTTTGATTTGTATTTTTATGATGATGGAAAATTTCCGTTAACACAAACCCAAACAAAATGAAAATTACTATTGTTAAGTCAAAGCTTAGGATGTAGTTTCTGAAATTAAACAATATAGCCTGTCGTACACGTGTTTCAACTTAATTTTAAGTATACGTAGACTCTCTAATGATATCAGACTTTCAGAAGGGGCATGAATGTGACACGAAATTGCAGCTGAATAAGTCAAAAAGAAGTAATAAGCTGCAACAGAGGCGGTGGAAACGGCTAAAACCGCTTAGTATATGAATAGTAAGGCTAAGGCACGTACCAAGCAAATAATTCATAATAAAGAAAGAAATTTAATAATGGAGGAAGAAAACAAATCTCAAAATATGCCGAATACTTTCCAAACACAAGGTATGGAGAATTCAGCTGCGCTGAATAACAATCGAAATGTTGTATGAAACTCCTTGAAGTCAAACAACAATTTGGCTGTCTTCAATAATAGTACAGCCGGGTCAAATACTAATTCAGCGGCGCTGAATAGGACCACAACCGAAATACTCTGCAGAATTTCTTCAAAAGCTGAAACAATAAGAGCAGCCAGGAAGCTGAAAAGCCTTAAAGCATCCAGAGAAGACGCAGAACTTCGCAAATTGCTGTTGCGAATGAAAATTCAGCTACGGAGTTTTCAGCCGAAATTCTTTAACCTTATACTGTACCAAGCTAATAATTCATGACAAAGAAAGAAATATAAAAACGGAGGAAGAAGAACAGATCTTAAGATAGTCTGAATAATTTTATTACACCATGGATGGAGAATTCAGCTGCGCTGAATAGCACTCTCAATGTTCTAAGAAACTTCACGACAACTTCATGATAATCTGACTGTCTTAAATGACAGCACAGACGTGGAAAATAATAATTCAGTAGCGCTGAATAAGCTACAATTGCAAGAATTTAAAGGAGTCCTTAAACGGCTGAAATAATAAGAGCAAACTGCAAGCTGAAAACCCTCAAAACTTTCAGAAAAGACGCAAAATTTCGCAGAATGCTTTAGCGCAGAAAATTTAGACACGTAAACTGATAGGCCCCTGATCTGAAAGTCGAGTTGGGTGACGTGACAAGGCGTTTGAGTTGCAGAAAGTGACGTTTCAGTCGAATGACGACTTTTAGCAAAGGGGGCCAGAGAGTAGAAGTGCTAAGTTGTGTTAAGGCTTCTTCAAATGAAACAACGCCACCCGACTCGTCTTTCAGCACAGTGGTCATAATCTCGTCTGTTTTGTCGTTCCTGTCATATCATCGAGTACAATGTCGAACAAGAAACTCAAGTTAGAAAAATAGTAGAGAGAGAGAAATGAAAAACCGGCAAAGCTTATACATGGTTTCATACTCCATTGGCCCCGATCCAACCCTAGCGCAAGAAAACTTTGGGTGATTAACCAGGAGTCGGCTTCTTAGTTTATGCCTAAAGAGGCTGACCGAAGAGCGGACAGAGAATTGCTTTAAATAGGGAAGACAAGTAAGAACGGCAACATCTGCTAGTTACTAACTTCTGCTAGTCGGACGTCTTAGCTCCTTAGCTACCATTCAAGCTCAGATGACACCAGCCCGTCATTCCATCGATCGTGCCATGATACCATATCAGTAAGCCTAGTCAGAGGGAGTAGTAGAGCCGAAGGTGACTGACGAAAATAGCCATGAACTTTGAGTTTGAATTTATGGGTTATGGAATCCCAATTATCGTCTAGTGTTTCTTCAGTCACCAATAGAGGCTAGTGTAATGATCAAACAATGATCTACCACTTACAATTCCTTTACTTTTTATTATAAAGAGAGATTAGATCGCTTAATTGGAACAGACGTTTTGTTTAAGCATGGGTAGATTACTTTCAACGATGAAAACTTTCATAAAACAAAAAATTGCTGTATAGATGCAAAGACAAGTAACAACAGCAACTTCTAGTAGTCCCTATTTTGTGCTAGTGGGATGTGTTACCTTCGTAGCCACTATTCAAGCCCAGATTACACCTATTTATTACCACCAGCCAGTCATCCCATCGATCGTGTCCTGATACTATATCTAGAAGTAAACTTAGTCCGAGGAGGTAGTAGAGCCTAAGGTGGGTGACGAAAACAGTGATGAGTTTTGAGTTTGAATTTATGAGTCAAGAAAGTTTCGATAATCGTCCAGTCTTTCTTCAATCACCAATAGGGCCTAGTGTAATGGTCAGACAGTGATCTACCACCTTAAATTCGTTTAATTTGTATTATAAAGAAAGATTAGATCAATAAATTGGAGCATAAAATTTATTTAAGCATGGGTAGATCACTTTTAACGGTGAAAACTTGCATAGAGACAATTTGGTTTTGCTGTTAATGCCTAGTTTGTCATTTTATATAGACTAGTTTCTACAAATTTAAGTTATTAACACATTCATGATTTAAATTCTTCGAGTTTCATAGCAGTTTCTACTAATTTTAACCCCAAAAAAGCATGTGGATCGTAATTTTCTAAAGATGCACCTACGTTCCACTTACACATTTCTTATTACAATTGTCATAATTTAAATGTAAAAACGATTTGTTTATGTTTTGATTAAAATCTAAAGAATTTTAAAACTAAGAATGACTCTGCTCCACCCCTGCATTTGCTGTAATAATACCAGTTTAAAGATCCTTGGACTCGTTTTTATTTCTTTCGCGATAAGATCATCTCCAGTTTTTTTAATATCATTTTTTTAATAATCTACAATAAATTACAGCAGAGAACATAAATGGGGCACTTCGGGTGGAATTAAAATGCTTCAATTTTACTGCCTTCCCAGCTTGTTTAAACTGCAGCAGGCAAACCCCTACCCAAATACTCATGGTATTCATCCTGATTCAGAAATGTAGTAAACTTATAGCCTACTATAAAAAAATACAATAAATTCTCACACATGCATTGCAGTTATCCACATCCATTGAAGGAATAAAGAAAAGTCAGAAAAATACTGAAACATCTGCCCAACAAGAAGCGCATACATTTATATAGTATATAATAAAAAAAAAGACCAAGAAAGTAAACAGATAAGAAAATTAAAAAAAGTAAAAATAAAGCTGCCATCACAGAGAATAACCCCAGTGCGCGCATTCCTGGCTTAACATTTTAGCGTTGAACGTCGATTACGTGAGGTTATGAGTTGCAAGCAGACAAGACGACACGATATATAAGTATATGCAAAAGACCTCGGAAACATTACAAAAATGTCAAAAGCTACAATTCATTATAAAATATACGTTGTGGAACGAAAAGGCAGGAGGCGTGGTGATAATGGTGGACGGTGGTGCCACAGCGGGAACAGTAAAAGCGCGCAAGACGAGTGCATCAAGATAAAATTGTAATAGTGGGTAATAAAAGAGGATTGCTTTGATGCGCAAACGAGATATTGGCGCGTGCGCATGGACACATTTTTTTGGACTGGACTGTATATTAAAGCCGGATCAAGTATGGCGGCGGAGTGTGTGTGAGTGGAAGTAAGGTTTGTTTTTTTTTGTTTTGTTTTAGTTTTTTTTCAGAGGTGATTTTGACGATTTGATTAACCTTTTCTTATACCGTGAGATTTATTGTTGAAAGAAACACAAAAAAATTACCCGAAAATTGTGTGAATTTATTTTGATGATTACCAAGCATGTCTCTCTTAGCGTTTCATCAACGCAAACAACTGGTCAATTCGGCAATTTAGAAGGTTGCTGTCCTTGGTTATGGGTAGACGATCAATGATCTTCATTTTTTTTCCCAACAAGGCAATTATTAAAATTTTTGTGTGAGAATTATTTCCAGTTAACCTTAAACAGTAAAAATGGTGAATGTATCGTTAAAATATACACAAAACTACAACAACGAAAAATATCAAGGCAAAAGACCATCACCAATCGAAATTAGCCGCATGCCTCTCATCCGTCAGAGATGATCTACCAGTGAATCTTCGATCATATCTTCTTCTTCTGGCTGCATACCTCCATGTCTCTTCCTCCCTTCATCAAATCTGTTTGTTTTCAAGAAGCGCTACTTGCACATCTTGCCCCAATCCCAATCGGCAGCAGCAGCATTCTACCAGTTCTTGATGCATTGCCCTGATCTTCGTGTAGATCATCTATTCCGCGCTGATCTATTCATAGATCGCAGGCATTGTTAGACCTTCTGGGTCTTCCACTACTAAACTATCACTCACGTGCATGCTGTGTATATTTCGAGAGAGACTCCATCGAACCAACACTGGGGCTTGGTCATATTCTTCTTCTTCCCGTTCTCCACCTCCTCTCCTTGTGCATATCATACAACCGCCTCATAGTGAAGATCGTTGGGATCTCGTCGTATCATTTAAAAATGGTCTAAATTTGTTTTATGAGCAAATTGAACGATCTTGCATAATAATGAGAACTAATTTGACTATGGTCGATTGTTTGTGAGATGTTTGCCTTATATTATACCGCGCCGACTGGAGTAGCTTTGATTGCACAACGATTACACCGGCGATTTGTCTTGTACTTGAATATAATGGTGGAAGGAATGCAGTAGCAGCAGGCAACACACAGAGATCTTGAATGGGGGCTCTCTCTGGGTCTTGTGACAAGGCATAATTATGGGAATTTCGAGTTCAATTTGTTTTTTTTTCTTTTTTTAAATATGATTGATGAAAGGATTGTTTTGTTTGTTTTTAACATGAAATTGTGAGTTGGCTTATTACAGAATTGCTGGTGGTTATGTGGCCAGAGTTTAAGTGGAGAATGATCGTAAGTTGTGCATTGTTAATGAGATTTAAGTAAGGAAGAATTTTTTAGTGTTGAATTTAGATGATGTAAGAAAATATTGCTTGGTTTGGGAAATCAGAACGAAAAATATTATACCTTTTGGTTTAATTTGTAATTGACCTAATTGACCTAATATTTGCATTCGTTGTGGTGAAACTTAATATTCGGAGTATCTGATCAAATATTAGAGTGATCTACAGCAGTGAATTAATGTATTAATGTTTCAAACATTTACAGCATTCCACACGAAGGCTTAAGTTTCAACAACAATCAGACTTTTGCTGACAGAGAGAGCTGCAAATAAATTTAAAGTCGCAACAGTATCACCCAAGGACCGAGGATACTATTGACGCAGAAAGAGTATCATTTCAGACCGTTCAGATAATGGATTGATCAGTTGACACGATCATTGGACATGATCAATACGTTTATGGCGATTTCTTTGCCCGGGATCATCATGAAGTGACGTGATCTAGGCTTGCTATAGTTGGACCAAGTCTTTCTAATCTTGGTTTTATCGTTTATCTCCTCCATACTGAAGGGAAATGCAATATCGCTTTCCACCACACTTAGCGTCTTCTCTACTGCTGTGTCTACAAGATTTGCACCTAGTCTTGGGCCAATTCACGTACCTTCTCCTTGACCACAATCTCGTTCTTCTCTCCTTATGCACTGAAGACTGATCGTGTACCTGGTGGCTAAGAATTATAGTCTCTTTGGACCGGTTTTGACAAGTTTGGACGCTATGTAGGCGTACATTAATAGCCGTTTGCACTTTTTGAATAACAGGGTAATCTTGGCTCTTGGCCTTGACCTGTATTACTAGGTAACTCATACCGAATAACTCGGAATCGGATTCGGCGAATCTTTCCCCTGGGATTCGGAATCGGGATCCGTTTCTGAAATTCGCCGAATCCCCATTGCTCGATATGAAATTCAATATTAAAATAAATATTCTTGATTATAACAAAAAATAAAATTAGTTGTTCCATCTGTTAGAAATTTTGGTAATTAAAAGTAACAACTTGACTCAAAATTTCAAAATTTGAAAAAAAATAAATCTTGGTAAGTTCTGGGTGTTTGGTTTTTATGTCATGGTTGTATTGACATTTTAGGATTCTCGATTGTTTTAGTTTCAGTTTGCACAAACTTTTCCACAGCCCTCCCGGAACAAAAAAGTCGGGCAATGAAATTGCTCATGAAAAGCGTTATAATCAGTTTTGCAATAAAACGTGTAATTAAAAGGATATTGGCAAAATAATACTTTTGAATTTACGTTTTTCGACATTTAAAGCGCTGTAATTCGTGAAATATTAGCCCTAGGTAAAAAATGATAATAACAAAAATTATAGATAATCGCGTGTTCAATAAGTATTACGAAAGAGTTTTTCATGTAGAATTAACCATTAACGAAATATAGTGCAAAGAGAGTGATATATGAAGTTTGAAGCACAATATCTCCGTACATATAGACTTTACAAAAAAAAATTCTGAACAAGAAAGTTAAATCACTTATTTATCTACAAAAAAGATTATATCAATTTTTGTCGTAAAATGTATAGTTTCTGAGATATAGAATTAAATATGTTTCCCTTCACTATAAGTTTAGCATTTTGAATTTAAGCTCATAAAAATGTATAAAATCATTTAGAAAAAAAATCACGTGCGGTATTTTTCGCGAAGGCGCTTTTTCGACATATTTATGGGACTATTAATACAATATATATTTTTTGTAAATTAAAGTTGTGAGTTTTTACTTGGAATCGGAATCGGAATCGGCGGTTCTCAGTTTTAAGGATTCGGATTCGGCGAATCTAAAAAAGGCCGGGCTTTGAGAAACCCTAACTAGGTAGGCTTTGAGGACTTACAGAAGTTCTGCCTGACAAAATTGGGTAGGCGATATTCCTTTGAAGGTTTAGCAAGGGTGTAAACACTTCAGCACTCCATGTACTCGACCCTGATTTCGAGCCATCTATGTATAAAATTGTATCATAGCTCAAGTCAGGCTGGAAGTTTTCCCCATTCCTCTTTGATGGAAATCTGGGCATCGAAGCTTCTGTTAAAGTTTTGATTATCGTCCAGTGTTTCTTCAGTCACCAATAAGGCCTCGGGTAATGATCAGGCGCTGATCTACCACATTCAATTCGTTTACTTTTTATTATAAACAAAGACAAGATCGATCTATTGGAGCAGAAGTGTTGTTTAAGCATGGCTAGATCACTTTCAACGATGAACACTTTCATAGAACAGAAAGTTGCTGTAAGGATCGATGACAAGTAACAACGGCAACTTCTGGTAGACTCTATTTTGTGGTAGTTGGATGTCTTAGCTCCTTAGCTACTATTCAAGCCCAGATGACACCTATTTATTACCACCAGCTCGTCATGCCATCGATCGTGTCAAGATACCATATTTAGAAGTAAGCTTAGTCCGAGAGGCTAGTAGAGCCTAATGTAGCTGACGAAAACAGCGATGAACTTTGATTTTGAATTTATGGGTCAAGAAAGTTTCGATAATTGTCCAGTCTTTCTTCAATCACCAATAGGGGCTAGTGTAATGGTCAGACAGTGATCTACCACCTTAAATTCGTTTACTTCTTATTATAAAGAAAGATTAGATCAATAAATTGGAGCAGAAGTGTTGTTTAAGCATGAGTAGATCACTTTCAACGATAAAAACTTTCACATTGCGAATTTTTTTTTTCTTGTCGTGTAATCAGATGTCCATTTCCTGTGGTAGAGAGAGCAGAATATTGCCATTTCTATAAGTCTTCTCGACGGTTAACTCTGGTATGGTTACTGACTTAGAAAATTGGGCTTCTGGAGCTTAGGTCCCAACATCGAAGAAAATGCAACTTCGATGTTGCGACCTAAGCTGATCGCGATAGACTAAATGTTCAACCACTGATATCGAAGACTTGAACCAGACTTGATTAAAAGCATCCATTCTGTCCTTTCCGGATTAGAGGGGGTGGACTACTCGCTTAACTTTCTAAGAGCCATCTCCATAGTCTTGCTGATCGTGAACAGAAACTTGCCCGTTACTTGGATCACCATATGGTCCGCATATGCGGCTGCCCTTATCCTGTCGTTATATAATGTTTTTAGAATCATAGTCAGAAGTCATAGCAGCGCCGAGAGGATTCCTAACCTTGGAAATAAAAGGTTTCGTGCAAAAAATCTAGTGAGTCATAAGTACACGTCTCGGCAGATAAAATATGTTTATGAAAATAGTAAAGCTGATTGCGAAATGCTCACGTGAATATCTAATCTAATCTTCGTCAGCCACAATCGAAAAAATAACAACAAAAACAACTGATTACGAATCATTACACATTCTTTAAACAATTACGATGTATTGTGGGGATTATATCAAGGGCTTACAACGATCTTGCATATAGGGTTAAATTTACCGGACGCCATTCTAACAACGGCTCAAATGATGGAGGCTTAACATGATACCCTGCAGAAAATAACGCACCTCACAAAGGTCTGTAGAAGTCCCAAATTCCAAGGTTGAACGTAAAAACCAGGCTATGTAGTGGAGTTGTTTTAAAGTGGATATCAGGCATGGATGAAAATTAGTAAGGAGGTCGTCTAGCTAAAACAAGTGCTTGCATCCCGTTGATCGATCCAGAGCCTTTATATGAAAAATCCAGTAGTCACATGAAAGGAACTCTTTTCGTATATGGGACGAAAAATCGTTTGTTTCGTTACTGGACCCACGCACGCGGTATTGGACGAGAAAACGAATGTATTAAAGGTAAAAAATACTCAGAAATTTTAACAGACATCATCACAGAACATGCTCCTTTCATATATCAACAGAAGATCGTGGGTAAAATTAATACAGACCCCTGTAGAACCTGTCATGTAGAGACAGACACCTCATAACACATTGTCAGCAGATTTTATGACCTAAAGAGATGCAAGTTTCGTCAGACAAGCAAAGCGCTGTTGAAACGCTTACAGAAGTGTTGAATACAAATCCCAGAGCTGCCTTAAGGTTGATTAGTAGCCTAAGTTCTACTTAAAAGCAATTGCATTTCGATCTGCCATAAAATGTTTGGTTTACATAAAAACTAAAATTTTGCGTACTTTAATGCTACTTTAGTGTATAATCTAACCGGAAGAAGAAATCCGTCATAATAACAATAAAAAAACCATGAAAAAAATCACAAAAGAACATTTGCTTACTATATCACTTCCGGAGCAGCATACAAGGCCACCATCACCACCAACCAAATCAACTACACAAAAAAACCCTCAAACAAAACACGAACAACTTTCATACTCCTCTACCAGAGAAAATCCCATAAATTTTGTAATAAATCCAAAAAAACAGCACACAAGTAATTAATAGAGTTTAACAAGCCAATTGACACTAGGCCGCTTAAAAAAATAAAAAAAGAGTCGAGTATCGCCCCCAAATCGCATTATTTTTAGCCCGTAATTGTCCATTTCCCAATCGTTAAACTCCGAATTGATAACAGCAAAAAAGTAAGTTTTGTAAGTGATAACCCAAATCTACATGAGGCATGCCACACCAATTAGTACCGATAACATTCTCTAATGATCTTTCAGTCTCTATACATTCTAAGCGAGCAATTAATAAAATTTAGGGCAACAAATTGTAAAATGTAATTTCTTGGGTGTGATAAGAATTTTAAAATCGAGAGTTTTTTTGTGAGTTTTTTTTTTTTAAATTAAAAATTAAAATATTTTTACGTGTTTATGAATTGTAATAAAAAAGAACTTCCGGTGACACACAAATTATGCATTTTCATATAAATAAACAAAATAAAATAATTCCGGCACTAACTCACCTAAGATTAAATCGCTTAATCCAAGATATTCAGGTAATTCAGGTAATTCACTGGTCATTTCCTCTGAACTTGGGGCTTTGATAGCGTGTGTGATATAAGTTTGCGCGGAACCGAATTACGACTAACTACCGAGAAAGAAGAACTCCAGTCACTTATGAAAATGATAAAAGTTCTGCGAATCTTTTTTTTTCGTCGTGGGTATCTTATCTTGGGGTGGAAGATAAATATTTATTTAGATAAAGATTAGCGCTTTTTGGTGGTATCTGGATGTGTCGCAGTAGTGTGTGGCTTCACATTGATTTCATAATCGAATGTTTTTTGGACTTTGGTATTTGATGATGTTCAGAAAGGGTTGCCTGATTTTTAACAGTTAAGAAAGACTGCATTTGACTTTTAAACAGTTGGCGGTGTTTAAATGAAGAAACGTTAGTGGCGTATTTTAGATAGAAAAAAAACTTTCCAAATCCTCCAATTGTGCCTGTGGATATGTGAAAAGCTGAAGTGTCGAAAGGGTTTTTATGTTTTTCACCTTTTACAACTGCCTTTTGGTCCTTCCAAGGGGGAGTGTCGTTTTTCCAAGCGGTCCCCCCACTAAGTACTAACCAAGTCCAGTGCTGCTTGATCTCGTTGATCAAACGACAACCGCTCCATTGAGTATGTTAAATACCACTCTTTGCGGCAACAAACATAATTGCCTGAATTATGAGTCACGTCATAATTTTATACGTAGCTTCTTTTGGTAAACGAATGAATTAATATCTCAAAACGTTTAAAGTGTTTATTTTTCCATAAGTGTTTATATAACTAAAAGTGTTTACTATCCCAAAGATTTAAAGCCCGAATAAAAATAATTTAGTTGGTTAATTTTCTTACTAGCACGCACGCGGCCGTAGCTACCACGCACAGCGAACAAACAGGCATGCCACAAAAGTATGCAAGCTCCCGCCACTGGGACGAAAATCTAAAAATTCAGACGTGAACATGTATAAATGCATCCGCATCGGCATAGACCATTCCAAACGCGAGTGTTGTTCTACCAAGCAGTCCCCCAGCTAAGCACTAACCACTTCCAATGCTGCTTGACCTAAGCAATCGAACGAGAACCGTTCTACAGAGTATACTATTGGCACCCTTTATGGTCACCAAGATAATTGCTCTTTTTCTTCGTCCTCTATATTTTTTGAAAGCCATACAGGCAATTTCGTTTTGTGCATGCCTGTGGCGGTTGCGTGCATGCCGATGCCTGTGGCGGGAGTGTGCATGCGAACTTTATTCCCGCGTAAAAATAAAATTCGCCCGCATTTAGCATGCAGGTCCACAGAAACCTAGGCTTCCTGCTAATCAGATTATCCTTATGCTGGTCTCAGTGCAGTCATTCCAAAAGTGCCTATTTGGTTTGTTGGTGAAAACTCTAAAGACCGGTCTGCAAGAACGAGAGTACCAGGTCCTGATATATGGTACTACAACCATAGGTGATATTCTCGTTAGCGAATGACGTGACTACAAGGGACGCGGCGGAATGAAACTGTCGATCCCCACAAACATATTGAGGAAAATGTTAATGCACACGACATCTGAATACGTTCGTCGATCCAGTCGCCAGGAGTCTCTTAGAATCACAATGAGAATACCAATTTAAGCTCAAAGTGACATATCACGTCACGTCACTCGACAACGAGAATAGGCTCACATGTTTAATTGGCGCTTAGTCCTAGAGAAGCTTGTTAACTTCTCAGTTTATATGGAAGTTACTTAAAGTTAAAGATTACTTTAGTTGATCCTTTCTTTTTCACTCTTCTATCTCTTTCTTTCTCTTTTATCTTCTCTTCACATTCTTTCTCTTTTTCAATCATTAAAATTTTGTATTTTTCCGCTGTTTTTTGTACAGTTAAGATGTTTAATCTTTGTACTATGCCAATAAATGTTATTATTATTATTATTATTATTATTGTTATTGTAAGCGGTCCAAAAATCGAAATCGTAATTTTCAACGTATTTTTATTTTTCAAGATACCAATAGCATTTTTTTTATAAATTTGAGAAGAAGTGTGCGTGTGTGTGTGCGTATGTATGTGGTCATTTTTTCCTGCACGATATCGCGGGAACCAAAAAAAATATCGACTTAATTGAGATGTCGTTCGAAGCGTATTAACGGAAATATGATATGAAAAGATTTTCATAAAATTCGGTCGAGCCGTTTTTTTTCTATAAACGACGTACGTGATTTTTGTATCTGCACGATATCGCGCGAACCAACAATGATACCGACTTCGTTAGGGTGCCGATCGGAGCGTATTACCGAAGTTATAATCTGAAAAGATTTTCATAAAATTCGGTCGAGTCGTTTTTTTTGTTAAAACGAAATACGTGATTTTTGTACCGGCACGATATTGCGCAAACCAAAAATGATATCGTCTTCTTTGAGGTGCCGATCGAAGCATATTAACGAAAACATGCTCTGAAAAAAATTTCATAACATTCGGTCGAGCCATTTATTCAGCACTCATCATACTACTGCGAAGTTGAACGTGTGGACCGAAAGGGTTAAACCCACAACCCAACTAGTTCATACTTGTTTCTGGTTTCGATAACACAATTCTGGATAAAATTTTGTACTAAACTTTACTTATACTAGTTTCTAAGATGTACAGCCCTGGAACGTTTTTCTCCAGCAATGCTTGAGTAGACCAGTCACAAGCTGTTGATAGAAGCTGAATTTTGACATGTTTTGATCATATTACATGATTAGAGTAATAATCTTATATTATCGACAAAAAAATGTTGAATTTCGAAAACATTGGAACTACTGACCGCCCGAAAACAAATTCTTTCAAAATCTACGACCAATAATTGATAATAAAGGTCATTCCTCTATTTGTAGACAACTAAATTACATATACTGCACGTAATCTCCTTTAACAAACATTAATTTCAAACAAATAATGAACATATTCCCAACAATGCCATCATTGTTCACAAAATTGTTATTGTGAATTGTAAAAGATCACAACTGAACTGAGTAAGTCTAATTGGTCGTGAATTAAGGTCGTGTGGAACTTGTTAGTTATTAATCATAATTAAAAATCGCATGTTTTTTTTTGCTGTTGAATTGTTAAAATTATAAAAGTCATGTTCTTCTTCTTTCTACCAAACAACATCTGAACTACCACACGAACAGCGATAAAAAAAACCGTATTGAATTTCAGTGATATAAACAAAATATGCACAGATATAAAATATACCAGGAAAAGGGGTGTGTTTCCTTGTTACCGCACATTTCCCCGCACACACAGATAAGAACAATAGACACGTCTGGAAAGAAGATAATTGTTTGTTGGTTGGGTTTTATTATTTCATCTGTGTTATTTACTATCTGAAAATATGGACAAAAGAGGCAGCAACAGCAATTTCCCATTTCTATATTACAAACTTGATTAGATCCCGCGCGTAGCTATCACGCTCGCGCGCAGGCGCAATCGAGACTCGCTTACATAATGGCCTCTCCTCCGATAGCATTTCACTTCCAGCCACAGGAGAGCCTCAAAGCATATCGAATTTTTGTGTTTTGGTTGCATAACAACAAATTGATCAAGATATCAAGAATAAGGGCAGCCCTGGTGTAGCTAGCGTATATCTAGAGTTGATTTGTAACTTGTTAACAATTTCACATATTTGAAACCAAGGATCGCGAGGCTGCCAAGTCAAGAGCGATTATCTAGTACTGGGGATAGTTGAAAACTAGTTTAAAACTGTCTGTCCGTGTGTCTGTCGAATAATGTCATAAGTTCGACTACTGCCAGTAGAAGATTAATAATAGTCGCGGTTTTTGTTGCCCATTAATTAAGGCTTAACTCCGCTTTTGCAATTCTGTCATCAATGAGGGGATTTCGGTGTGGAATTAGTTTTGAATTTTACAAGTCAACAATGGAGATTAGAAGTGATTATGGACGTCAAACGCGTGCGGCTTTGATTTGTGTGGCGATTTATTTTCGTTCACAAAGGAAATTGAGATTAGTTAAGCTACTTCCAGTGGATTTGGGTGTCATTCTAGTAGCCTTGGATCTTTTACAATAATTTTCCGGGACTTTTAAGATATTCACAATTTAGCATGGTCACGATTGTTTTAGTTGTCGCGGGAAAGTATGAACTGAAACTTTTCCTTTCTTCTTCTTTTTTTTTATTTAATATTTCATCAATAAAAAAAAGTGAAACACAAAACGTGAACGGAAATCAAAAAATTTCCTTCTTAAAAACTCTTCCTCCAGAAATCGTTCACTCCATCGTCAAGATCTAATAACTCTGGGTCGACGATCTCAAAACTCTTTAAAAACTTTTAAATGTCGCCATCGAACTACACAGCAACAATAATGGTAGGAAAGGGGCCAACACAAAAAAAAACTATTCAAAATCGATCACCATAAACAATTCACGAGGTAAACATTGAATTCGATTTGACGGTCGAATGAGCCTCGAGCACCTTTAATCACCTGGAACCAGTCTTTTAGATGAAACATAAAAGAAAAATCTTCAACATCTCGAAGCCATCATGTGGATGGTGTCCCCCTTCTGATCTTTAAAGCCACTCGAGAATCTCCACGGTTCGATCATTATACGATCAATTATGGCGAAAATTGGTTCAGATTCATTCGTTTTTTTTCAAAAAGAGCCGACATCTCACCCATATGTTTCCAAGTGCAACGAATATCGCCTTGGAAATTGGCAGAGAAAAAATAGGGTTAAGAAAAAAGAAGGGTTGATCTTGTATGAGTGGACGACTGCAGATCGGACGATCGTGCACCATACGTTCGCAATGAATCACACACTTGAGTCAACAAAATAGTGAATTTTTTTTCTCTTGAAAATGATTTCAACAGCAGCCAGTAACATATGTGGATACTATAATGATGATGAGGTTTTGCATTGGTTTGGTGGGAATTTTTTAATAGCAAAAACAGGGGAAAATCGTTAACCGCTGTTACACCATATGGCAGGTTTTTTTTTTGCACGATCGTTAAATTCAAAACAATGTCCAAGAATTCCGATCCTCGTTTTAGTGTGATTAGGCATAGTCGCAAAAGATATCCCAAAATTCCTCAAGCAGAAAATATTTATCTAAGATTCATTTTTGTTATGGGATCCACGATCAATTTCGGATATTGTTAAGTCCTACTTGGAATTTTGACCACCCAAGGTGAATCCATCCATGAATCCAGGTAGACAGGTGTGTCTTTAGTTTTAAAATGTATCAAAAAACATGCTGGAGAATAAAAATTCTATTAAAAAAAATGTTAAGATTAAAGCATCTGGAAACAGGAAGTGGATTGGAAGAGATTGGAATTAATTGTAATTGAGGACGTTGGATGATTATATTTTAACCGGAGGTTTGTGGAATGTGATCAGATCAGATCTTTTCGAGTACATTTTTAAACATGTAATTTAACGTCAAACTTAAATAAGACAAGCTACTGCCTTTCAAACAAAAGTTTATGCTATAACTAGCTGGGATCCGGTGCGCCTATGCTGCTCCCAAAAGCCAATAGTAGTAATCAGGTGATATGAATTTTAATATACAGTAGGAGAGTTTTAAAAAGGCATTTTTTTGGTATTTTTGATTCCAAATAACAAAATGTGAAACTATTAGGGATCTGACATTTTGATTGAGACAATAAAAACCATCCATTGACATGGCATTTTTCGAGATATGAATTTTCATACATTTACTACCTTAAAAACTCCCATATACCGATTTTAATTGGTATCGGAATACAATTCGCAAACTCGCCGGCCATATTGGTGCGGCCATTTTGAATTTAAATTTTGATCATAAAGTTGTTATTTGCTACCTTAAAAAACCTCAGATACAGATTTTCATTGGAATCGGAACACAATTAGCAAATTCGTCGGCCATTTTGAATTTATAAGTTTTGACCATAAATTCGTTATTTGCGACCTTAAAAACCCCTAGATACCCACTTTCATTGGAATCGGAATAAAATTGTGGCAAATTCAACCATATTTCTGCGGCAATTTTGAATTTCGGTCATATTTCGGCGGCCATTTTGAATTTCGAAAATCGGGCTTCGAGGTGTATCATAGGAGACCTCCACGGAACTTCATGCAAAAATTCAAAGCTCTGCGATGATTTTCAACGAAGCTCTCCATGACAGCGCCATCTAGGAGTGGCTTTAGAAAGTAATAAAATAGCCTATGTTCTAAGTTTGAATGTAAATAGCACATGGTTAAAATTTCATTAAGATCGGTTGCACGGTGTAGGAGCCTATAGCGATCATACATACACACATTCATTTTTATATAATACTAGCTGGGACCCGCACCCATAAACCAATAGTAGTCATCAGGTGATATGAATTTTGAATTTGGAATAACTCCACACAGAGCTAATAATATTGTACTTGTCATACCCTTTCATTTGATACGCATACCGAATGGCTTGCAAAGAAAAAGGTAATCCGCCATTTTGTGTTGGCCGCCATTTTAAATATGGACCGATCGATCTGAAACGTTGGGAATCGTATTTTTTTCGGAAAAAACCAAAATAATATAGATCTGAGCTCTTTAGCAGTAATTCGAAGAGTACCTCCCATACAAAAGTTCGAATTTTACGGATATCGGTACACTACAGCCACCCTAAGTGTTCGAAATAGAACAAAATAGACCGCGTAGGAACACCCGCCGTACCCGAAAACCCCTATATACAAAAATTCAGGCCAATCGGATGAGCGGTTTCGGAGTCTATTGAACATTTACAGACAGACATACTTTCACTTTTATATATATAGATAGATAGTGTGCACCTAGAGAGACTTAAGAACGGCCTCTGTTAGCAGACATGTTTTAATCATTTCTGATAGGCAAGTTATAATCCAAGATATAAGATCCCGTAGGGTCAAGTCATATTTAGCCTGGGACTGCCAATGTGCCCTTTGATGAGATATGTATCAATCTCAATCAAGTTACCTTTTTTTGGATCCTGCGTCATCGGACTTCGAAAGCAATGAAAAGGCGGTCACGATCAGGACAGCTTCTTACCCTGTTTTATGGGTCCAGAACGTGCTATTGGAAGACGTACTAGCTTAGTGTAGTGGGTCCTTGATTAATCGGACTGTGATGAAACATACTCAATCACCTCTATTTTGTTGAGCTACAAACGGTTGCTTCTTGTCCTGCCAAGAATTTTTTGGGGCCCAGCATGATATCAGGACTTTATTTGATTTTACTACCGAACTCTAAGCTACTTTCTATTAAAGATCGGAAGGGGAGAGGTCCTTACTTGCTTGATATGCCTAGAGGGGGATGAGTCTGTCCTTCTTGTTTTCTGTTTCTGGGCCGCGATCAGGGAAAACGATCTTGTGGTAGATCGTTGTCGATCTGGCTCGAACCGAAAATTTTGGACGACTAATTCCTAGCGGGCTGGGGGTTGCAGTGCAATGGGCCAAGTGGTAATACTGGAATGTACTTCATCAAAAAAGAAGCAGAAGAAGAATCTATGTTAGCAATTTAACGCTGAACTTCGTAGATTAGAGTTATTGTAGACCGATCAAACCATTTTGTTATTTTGTATATTTTTGGTGAGGATCACATTCTTCAATCATGCTTTTACCCTTCGAGAAAGATCACACTGCCACTGAAGTATTGCCTGATCTCAGTGCTAGATCCCAATACCGAAGATTTAGTGATCCGATCAATTAATGAGTCGCTGAAAATCTTTGACTCGCTGTTTTTGAAGAACCACATGATTTTTTCAGTCTTTCATGGAAGTTTTTACCATATCAGCTGTTGTTTAGCGATCTGAATAAATGGTGGAGTCGGAAGACAAAAGGTTAGGTAGACCATACCATTCTAGCCAAGTTGTTGATTAACATTGAGTGCAGTAAAGAAAATCAAAATTTTTCATATTGAAGAACAGATTGTAATCTTACATAGTTAGAAGTAGTTCAAATCGAAGCCCAGTCAATATTAGCTCAGTGAGATGGTTTAAACGAACCAATGTATTGTTATGGTGAAACAAAATCTTCTTGGGTCAGTTACTGGCGTTTCTGTACAATTGCCGCCTTTTATTAGTTGAAAAATGATTCATAGTAGTCTTCGATAATTGTCTTCTCCTCATGAAGATAGCAGAATTCATTTACAGGTCTCAGAGACTGAGACCATCGCCTTTTTAGCTTATGCAACATTTTTGAACTCGACTGACTCACCATATTCGATACAGTGTCTGCGTTTCGTTTCTGGGATCAATCAAGGGTTCAAACGCAGGATCCACCGCCATCCTTCTGACTCCTCATAACCCCAAACAATTCTATCACCGGTTCTTAGCTTCCCAGTGGGAAAAATTTGGAGCGATGTTCAAGGGAGCTTACTTTGAGCGCTGTTAAATATGCTCCTGAGGAAGCATTACCGGAGCTTTCATAAATTTTATAGAACGAAGAAAATGTGCGATTATCTTGATGAACATAAAGGGTGGCATTAGCATACTCAATGGACCGGCTCTCGTTCGATACGAAAGACAAGCAGCTTTAAAAGTGATTAGAATTTAGTTGAGGGCCTGCTTTGGTAAAATCACACTCGCGCTTGGAAAGGAAAGGGCAATTTCAAAAGATAAACAAAATAAAAGCTTTTCGATACCCGGATCACATATCCACAGGCGTCCATGAAAATTCTTTATTAAAAAGCTTTTTTATAATGCTCCTAGAACGCTTTTGAAGGAGCATAAAAACGTATGCTCCCTTGCAATGACATGCACTGTTAAAAAGTATATGGAACTGGAGCGTAACGAGAGCGCTGTAAGCTTTTTAAGGAGTGCTCAAACAGCGTTATTGGAGCCCTCCATTTCCCGCTGGGTTAGTACACCAATATGCCACCATTGCACCATGACGTGACCACGGACGGACTAATAGTACAAAGGGTGATTTCTGAGATTACAACTGTTTATTTCTGATTTTGGTGGGAGGGGTTTCCAAGGGTTTGTTTTTTATACTAGAACCCGCGCCATAAAAGAAGGGAATCTCAAAATCGCTGTATCTATGTGCAGTGAGAGTCTCAAGTCCCCACTAGCGAGTAGCACGTGACTCTATTTGCTTAAAATCGGCTCATTTATATTCGCAATCATAACTCTACATGTGCGATCATTTCCCTTCTTTTATGGCGCGGGCTCTACAATTGATTCCATTTGACCAAATTCGACTAGTTTCTTAGGAAGGTGCTGTACAATTTTTTATCCATTTTTTATTTGAATTTGAGACAATTCTATTAAAGCAACTGTGTTTATATGAGTATGGTAGAGACTTTATACCTATACACACAGATGATGCTAATACCTACCCACGAGCAAGAAACTTGATAGATAAATAAATATTTTTTGCGATAACAAAACTAAAGAAAAATAGTTTTTCTTTTATCAGCAATAGAACTCCAAATCCGTCTACAAAATTTCACTCAAATTACCACTCAGGTAAGAACCCCTCAGACCTATCAAAAGAAACAATTTCATTTCTGCTACACACAACAGCTAACATCACTGCCGCCATTTAACTAATAACACACTAATTCACAAATGTGCCGCCTCTCCCCCAGATGTAAAAAAAGGTAGTCTTTAACATTTCACGAATTCATGTGGCGTGACAAAATGGCTTTTTTCCGTTTTCTTCAATTTTCCCTCAATTCAATTCTCCACGAAGAAAATTCCACCCTCAATTTCTTGACAACGTGAAAAATCGCAATCAGTTCCGCTGACGAATTTCTTTAAGTGCGAAATCACTTCGTCTTTTCCACAATTTATAATATCAAGGGTGACGCAGTCCCAATGTCGTCGTCTCTCTACGTCTTCTCCGCAAGATGGGGTTACCTGGCCGGCTTCCTATCTTCATCCATTCACTTTTATCACCCATGAGTCACCATCGCTCCCTGAATACCGCTTGAATCTCTCATAAAAATTTTTGTTGTCTTCATTTTTTTTCCTTCCTTATTTCTTTCTTTCTTTCATTGGGGTGCCCTCGGAGAAATTTCTTGGAGATGAATAATATAATCTTAAAGATAAAACAGAGAGAAAAAATTTTTTTTTGTTTGTTTATACGTTTTTGACGCGACAATTTCTTTGTGATAACACGCTAATTTATTGCTTGGATGACGTCATTGTAGTAAATGATAATCATGATTGTTGTGAAATGAAGAAAAGAACGTGCGTAGTATTTGGTGAGGATACTTTTGTGACTTTAGGGGGTGATTTTTAGGATTGTTTGATTTGGTCTTATCGGAGCTGGAGGGATTATGGAAGTTGTTTTTTAAAGGAAGGTGGAAAAACTGAAGTGGCTGTTCTGAGTACGAAAAAGTTGTATCAACGAAAAATTTTTGTACTATCTTATAGTGATTAAAGAGTTTTCTTACTAAAAAATTTTGATTAAGTTATTAGTCATCTAAAATTAAAGAAATTAGCAAAAAGTATCAGTGATAAAATGGTACAAAAGACTGGAGCGGGTTTGAAGAATAATAATCGATACAAAACGTGATAATTTTCTAATAATAAAAAAACCGGAAAAATATCGGTTGATAGTATAAAGTTAATTCGAGTTTAGTTGTTAGATTTGAAAAAACGCTCAATATACTAAACCACGTGAATAAAAAATAGAAATTTGGACACTGATGTAAACCGGTACAAGTTCTATAGAAGGAAGAGTTAACTACATATATACAAAGCTATACAGAAATGGTGACATATTAGTAACTGAATATATTAAATTTTAGTATGAGACTGATCGAAGAATTCTTGCTAAAATTGTATCTGCAACTAGAAGACAATATGTCGTACTGATTACAGTATTTCAATGACAAGTGAAACCTATAAAAAGTACTTGGTCATAATAGACTTTCTTGAAAATTCAAGATGAAATAAGAATCGAATGGAACGTTGTATCAGTGCCCATCCATAATTCAAGAATTTTTCTTCGTAAATTTCATAATGGAAGAACCACAAATATACGAAATATTAACAAATTTTTGACAATAATAATAATTTTACAAGAAAATGCATCAGGATACCAACAGTAGAAAAAAAAGAAAGTAGATTCTTCAAACTGTATCTGAATGTCTTCGATGGAATTGAAATGTTATGTTGTATCGATGTTCGACAATTATTGACACGGTAAGAGGATTACCTGCAAGAAACGCTTTAGATTACTTTTTAAGGTGAAAGACTAATCCTCAAAGGTAAGCCTCTTTTTACTATAGACGGTTTTACCTAGCGTGCAATGTCGAACAGTAAAGAATGAAGTAATGCCATCGCTATAATGCAGTTTTACTTCACCTAGTCCCATTCAATCCTTAAGTGACAGAGCCCTATAGGTCCTCTGAGGCATACGGTATCTATCCTCTTGTTGGCTTGTCTAACGATCTTGTTTTTTGCCTTGAAGACAATGGAGAAAATCGTTCGACAAGAAGATAGGAGATACTTATCTTAAACTTCAACTGGGTTCCTCTAAGCACGTGTCGCAAAGCAAAAAATCCACTGAGACAGCTCTTTACGATCTGCTCCTTTAACTGGAAGAATCACTGGTTAACAACGAAAATGCGCTAACAGTTTTCCTCGGTGTAGAAGATACCCCTTGATCCTCCAAGAAGAGCTTTAAAAAGACGAAGTCTAGCGAGCCCTTTTTGTGACTGACTGATCCACTACGAATTAAGAACTCATAGATTAACGGTCAATCGTTTGAGTGAATGGCACCATATCAAAAGGATTTCCGCACGGGAGAGATATATTGCCTTTCCTGTAGTGCTTGTCGTGGATGAACTCCTACTGGAGCTCTCGGTGGTGAAGACTGCTTCTGTCGAAAGCTTTTATATTTGTTTCCCTTTTCAATTTCCTTTTCGTCGATCCAAACGCGGGTGTCGTTTATCAAGCGGTCCCCCAACTGAGTACTAACCACATTCAATGCTGCTTGACTTTCGTAATCGTACGAGGACCGATCTATTGAGTATGCTAAATGGCATCCTTCACGGTCACCAACATAATTCTCTGAAATATTAAGCAAGGCAACAACAAAAACTAAAGCTTTTTATGGGCATGAGTATGAGAGGCCCTCATGAGGAACCTGCGAGAGAAATGCTGTATCGGCATGACACTCATTTGGACCAACACGCTACATGAGGCATTCCCCATTTAAATTCTAGTCGGAAGGTTACCGGTGAAACAGATACCAAGCACAGCTGGTGCGCTAGTGTAAGATTCAGTGCCAATCCTAACAAAATAGTACTGGTACCATTCACCAGAAAGCGGATAATGTCAGGATTGACGGAACTGGTGTTTATGGGCAAAGCTTAAAGTTCCGCACATCATGCCAAATACTAAATGGTGCCAAACTCCATTGGAACCAGCATATGTCACGTAAACTATTTAACGAGTAGGAAACGCAGATATCTGTGAATGGAGAAAAAGCTTGATGTATGAAGGTTCATCATGAGTTGAGAGTGTAAATCATGAGAGACCAAATTAAAATCTGCGATGCATTGATGAAAACGCAATGAAATCGACTCATTTCTAAAACGTCTGCAAAATGGGTCACGTACGACAATCGAAAACGTCAAGGTATGGTGAGCCGCGACAAAGATTGACATCGAAAAAGTTTATGATGTGTCTGGCGGCACTGGAACGGAATTGCACATTATGAGGTACTTCCAGTTGGACAGACCATTGATTCTCAACTCTACTGTGGACAACTACAGAAACTAAGATGGGCAATTGAACCTAAATGGCCCAAATTGAATATTAGCAAAGGTCTTGCCTTCCATTTCGACAACGCCTGTCCATACACTTTTTTGATGACCCGTCAAAAATTGGGAGAGTTTGGTTGGGAAGTTTTGGTGTATGCACTGTATAGTCCAAACGTAGCTTCCTTTTACTATCTACGAAGAACTCCCTCATTGGCATTAACTTGACTTCAAAACTAACCTATGAAAACTTTTTGATTCAGTTTTTCAACCACAGAAGTTCTTCACCGATGGCATATCATGACTCTACACGAAAAATGGCGAACATTGCCGATAATAATGAACCAAATATGTTATAAATAAATTCAATTTCACACAATAAGAAAACCAGTTGCCATAACCATAAAGGAGAAGTGAACAACAAACACTTTCATCGTCAGAACGAATGGGAATAATATTTTAGATACATTGAAGTATGTCCCCTAAGCGACCACAATTCGTCAGGCATAAGCGATTTTCAACGTTCATGGATAAAATTGCAGCTGCAGGTTGAGCAGGTGATAGTATGAAAGACATAGAAATTAATTACTTTCCACACCGAACATCGCAGTCTCAGACGAAATCTCTTCAAGCACTTCAACTTACAATCAGCTGCTTCCAATGCATCAATATTATTTTTTTCCACCACTCATAAAATAAAAAACAAGGACACACAGGACTAAATAAAATCCAATATTTACCAGAATGAACGGCATTTTCCTCCTCCTCATGGCACTCATGCTTCTCACCGGACATATTCAGATCCCTTAAAAGGAAGAAATCCCGTAGAAGTTCCGAGCATTTTTCCGACTTAAAGAATTTCTCCAATCGATCGAACGGAAGTGGTCGCACCTCACATCCCGGGGGCTGGGAGCAGCTGGCAGGACTCGCCGATGATGATGATGATGATGATGACATTTTCGATGATGACGTTAAGGATTTTAGCAGGGAATTGCTGCGTGACAGCTTCGTGGAATGAGCCCTACGGATGAAGCTCAAGGACTTCTTTGGCGACGCAACTGGCGGTGATGATATCGAATTGTCCGATGAGTAATTCTTGGCGGATGATGGCAGAATTTTTGGCGTTGATTTAAGTAGAAATAGATTTTTCGGTGGAAATGTACTGGATGAGATTACGCCGCCATTTATATTCATGCTTGATGGAGACATATTCTGTGGGAGAGTTTTCGACTTCTCCTTACCATTTGGTGTTGTTGTTGCTGTCGTTGATGTTGTTGTCGCTGTCAATAAATTCCGTTCTGATGTTTGTGGAACGGACAGAATATTCGTTCTTGATCTTGATTTCATTAGCTTAATCGGTGTTGATGTATTTGTCTGCATTCGACTTAACTCACTGTCATCATCATCATTTATCGTTTCTGAACCGACAACGACATTATTTTCACAGTTCCGACAGAAATTCTCATCATCATCCAAACTTATCCCGTTCAGTACTATTCCATACCTTTTTGTTTTTGCATTGTTATTCGGTGTAGAATTTCTACTATTATTTCTACTACTACTAACAATTTTGTTGCTAGCAATACTTGGCGTCTCAGTATCACTGTCTGTTCCAGCTGTTTGGGCTGATCCGCCCCAGCTGAAACCGCAGGGCGGACTCATATCCTTTTGTTGATAAACGGTTGAATTGTTTAAAGTTCGCTTCAAGTTAACTAAATTTGTTATTTTATCTGCATTTACACTAACAACAATGTTACTACTATCATTCTCTGTTATTAGTGGAACGTAAAACGTTGATCGGCGACGTGTGGAATCCGTTGTTGTGGAAAATGATGATTGTTCAGCACTTTGTAACATTTTGCAAAATTTATTTTTATTTTTAATTTATTTTGTTTTAAAACCCATTATTTTTATGCATTTTTTATGATTTTTTTTATTATTTTTTTTTAAACTATCGAGAAACTAATTTTTATTTGGTTGACGGAGCCAGAAACGTGACAACACGGAAACACAGAAACAATGTAACAAAAAAAAATCAACAAATAATTTCTGTGAACACTAAAAAAAAACACAAATAATTAACACAAAAACTGTTTTTTTTTATTATTATTAATTTTTGTTGTTAAATTTTTTTCTCTCCCATTCTTTTCAAAGTCGGGCTTAAATGCGCGTGAAGCATTCTTTCGACGAAAACCGGATTTCTCGAACGTCGTACTACTCACGATCAAAAGACGTTTTTCTTCTTTACGCAGACGCGATCGAGTTAGTAAACAACACACGGAATTTGGAAAAAACAGAGTTTATTTTTATTTTTTTTTAATTATTTTTAAATCTAAATTCTAATTTATATTTTACAATTAAAGACGATTTTCTTGACTCTATTGTATGCAAAAAATGATTTTTCACAAGATTCAATGTCCAAAGCCCGCGCGACGAGGGCTTCAGCTCACGATCGTTGATTGCGAGATTCAAGACTCAACTGGATTTGAGTCTCCCACTTTGTGCTGTGCGATCGCTGGCTGTTCTCTGTGCTGGCTTCCAATTCAGCGATTCTTGATGGGAATATACTTCCAAGTAGGGTTGGTATGGTTGTGTTTTTTTGATGGTATTGCCAGGTGAGAAGTGAATTCAGTGCATTTAGTTTTTGAGTTGAAAAGTGCATTTGAGATGCGTTTTTTGAAATGCAGTTTTTAGGTGTGAATTTTTTAAAGTGAGTTTTGTGATTTTTTTGATGTATTTTGATGTTTCATTTGATGATTTATTTTGAAGTTTAGGTTGGATAAGATATAAAAACAATTGGTAAGATCTTCAGATTTGAATTTTCATGTCTAAAAGATCAGTTTTTGGGTTAGTTTTTGTACTTCTATGAAAATGATCTTTCACTTTGCAGTGTATTGTATTTCGCGGAAATTTCCGCAGCTAGTGCCCTCCATACTGGACCTGTAATAGATCTACTGCATATCCCCTACTATAGCTCTTTATATAAGGGCAGGATTTGGCTACTAATCAGCCTCTCAGTAGCTCTTCACGTTTTTCCTATCTGACGAATCTTGGGTCTCTCCAGTACAGCATTATTAGAGAGAATTGTTCTGTAGTTTCTATTTCTACCTAACAGTATCTGGCAGCAATATTAATCTTAGAACTCTCCTTAAAAAGTTTCCATACCCATTCTATATATTTTTTAACATTGCATGTCCGCAGAGAGAAGCGTTCCTTTTAATGCTGCTTTAGAAGCGATTTTGAAGCATTATAAAAAATCTTATTAATAAAGGGTTCATGGCGGCCTGTGGATATATGAATAAGCTCTGGTGTCGAAGAGCTTTTATTTTTCGTAATTCCATGCACGAGTGTCTTTTTACCAAGTGGTCCCCCAACTAAGTACTAACCACGTCCGATGCTGCTTGACTTTCTTAATCGAACGAGAACCGGTCTATTGAGTATGCTAAAGGCAACTTTTTCGTCCTATACAATTCCCTCCACTTAGTAGCGCTCTGAATTTTTTCCGATTGGCTGTTATAAGACTCTGCATTCGGGTTTAGTATGCTCGATGAGATCCTTAGCAATTGCTCGAGCCGGAGTAATGTATGTCTTAGCTTGTCTAATACCTTTTGGTACATGACCTCAGTTGTGAGAGATTTATGGGATTACTGGAAGTCCTACAGAAAGGCTCTGAACCTATAAACTTCTTCTTCTTCTTTGACGACTCTACAACCGGGATCCGGTCCTGGCCTCTCTCCACCGATCCCCATTCTGAGCCGATGTCATTCAATTTAGCATCCATAAACTCTGGGCGTCCTGGTCTATGGCATCCTTTCAGCGAATGTTGGGTCTCCCTATAACCTATAAACAGGGTGCAGAATTCCTCATGTTCTGGTATCTATTTCAGGAAAACTTTGTTAGGGGATGCAAGAGTGTTTAGGGAATGGATGCATCTCTTGATAAGCTTTGGTTTCGCTTTACATCAATTGGCATGACTTTCAAGGCTGCTTGACTGTCTGACATTATATACTCGTATAGCTGTGCCGTTTGTCTTTCGCTTTAGACATGCATAGACACAGATTTTTATGGCGTATACTCGAGGCTGATTTACTAGAACGGGTTTGTCTACAGCTACTGCCAAACTGGATCTAAGTTCATAAACACCTCCTCCAGTTGCTTCTCCTTTGATTTTAGATCCTTTTGTGTGTCACAGTTGCGATCTTGGTTTTGGATGTAAAATTCCTCCGAGTGCCATTTTTCACGATCATTGATCGAGACGTTCAATTGGCGATAAAATTTGTGATTCTAAGCACAGACTCATCTTAAAACTCATCCGCTATACTTAGATGACCCGGTATTACTACTTATCGTAGCAAGATCACTGCTAGCTGCTCATTCTTGGTAGAGTAAAGAAATATTTTGGTATTGACCATAAACCTGCAGCATGGTACGAATTGATCGCTTCTATGATTTCTAGAAAGATCATTCGAGTTACTTCTTCGAACAGCCTTTGGGTCATTTTTTCTTAGATCTTTGTCCATCAAGCTCACAATGCGAAGGCGATCAAGGGTCTGATGGTTGCAATGTATATCCAACAGTAGGCATTTTGGATTTTTAAAATGTTTCCAAATGGGCTCTGATAGGTATGCAATGATCTGGAAGCTTTCTATGCAACACCTTCAGTAGGTAAAATCCCGTTATGTCTGGAGTGATCCTTGGGTGTTTGATCACTTCTAAAAAGTAAATCTTTTCCCGATACAGCATGGAATCTCGAAGATTTAGCCTTTTTCTTCCGATGAGGGGCATAATGATCGTTTTCCTTGGGTTGAAGCTCAGTTACTCATCTTGAATGTCATCAAACGCTTTTGAGAGGGATTTTTATAAGAGACTAGACGTCGTTCTTGCCCTTTATTACGACGACGTCATTGGGGTATTCCTATATAAAAAAGCCATGACAGCTTCTTAAGTAGTTCCTCACTAGCTAGTGATCAGGTTGTCACTGCAATTGACAATTCCCCAAGGTTAGCTATTAATACGAGTACTCTACATTTCAGCATAGATACGGTCCATTTCACCCTTTTCTATCTGTTGAGCGCTCCTTCTATGGATTCTATGGAGCCACCTCTTTTGCTTACGGTACAGTAGCTCCAGATTTCTTTCAAAACGAATCAGGAGCACATATACCCATCAGTGGTGATCTGCTAATCAATCAAAACAGATTACATGATCGAATTGAGATGTGGTTTCAACAAAACAATGTTACGACTAACTATACTGACACAATGATTTATTATGTCAAAAAGTGGTCTCCAAGATCGTGACATTTGAAACCGCCCGATCATTTGCTTTGGAGATATTTGAAGTAACAATAGCTAGAGCACTAAAAAACTACTACTATCAATAAAATAATATTGAATCAATTGAAGAAAAATTGTATCGAAGTATATGGTACGAAATCGTGGGGGTTTTTTGAATGGAATGATAATCCATTATTAATGGCATGGAATGACCTTTCAAATAATACTAAAATTATAGCTGGGAAGGTACATCTATGTGACTTTATTCACATTTCAAAACCTGACACGCTTATTGGATAGACTTTACCTTTCAGAAGTTAGCCAACATTTTTTATGTGAAAGACTCGAGACTTCAGAGAGAGCTCTTTTGTTCTGTCGACGATTCTATCAGTAGTGCAATGTTGAACACCAAGCTCTAGTTGTAAAAGCAAGAACGGCTCCAATCTGATACTACCGCGACTTCAGCGATCGAAGAAGGAGACGGCGTCCTCGTTTGTAATGTATACAGATAATTACGGAAACAGTACAGGGAATTGTTTTAAAGAGAGAATACAAAAAACATGGAATATTATCCGGGTAGAAGACGTTGATAGATGAAGGCCTACGTAGGATCGAACCATGCATCTCTCATTATAATGAAGAGTCTCAAAGCTTATATCTAAGTGGTTTTAAACTGCTATAAACGAAAAAGATTAAAATTAGTGAATTTTGACACTAAAGAATATAAGAAGAAATTCATTTTATATAGACACAACATAACCTGCCAACAATTAGAAATTTGGAATACGTTAACCTTCCAAATTTGGTCTTTCGTACGTTCCTTATTCAATATTCTCATAAAATTCAATTTTTTTGAGCTGCAATTGGTTCTGGCTAAATTTTTTTGGTTAGTTAAATGTAAATTTCTACAACAACGTCTCTTTAAATGCCCTAATAGAATGTCAATCCATCATAAGGTTCGTTGTAAAGCTTTCGCACATGCATTTTTAATTAATGGTAAGAATTTTGTAACAATGTTGGTAAGAGTATAAAAGAAAATAAATATCATGTTGTAACGATTAACGTTTGTCTCTTACCTTAACACGTAATAAAAGAACAAACAATTTCCATCTGGCATTTCCACATTTCACTTACGCAATCGTGCAACACAAAACAAATACAAAGTGGAAACTTCCAGTGCTCATGTCAGCAAATGACTTTCCAGCAATCACTATAGTGTATGTTATTCTCTCTCTCGTACTCAGCAGTTAGAATCGCCCATTAAAACCGACAATCTCAAAATTAGCTGTGCAACCGGAATGAGAACCACAACAACACGACACCAACAACAATAACAATTCCTCAAATAAAATCGCAATTTAGGATAAAAGTTACTTTTTATCAACTTCAACCGCATTAAAGCTCTCAAGATGTGCTCAAAGGATCACCAGGACAATCCTTTTGTTGCTTTTGAAGAAGCCCTTTTTTTCGCATGTATAACTGCACGAACAATATTCTCCCTAAGACCCACACCCTTGTGACTAGGCGACGACAACAATAAGACACACAGCTATGACAAGGCAACAAAAGCAGTGATACAGCAGCAAAAGCAGCTGCCTTCACAGTTTTTATCGCGATTCGATATAAAATCCTTGAGGCGTCCTCTCCTCATGAAGGGCTCCTCGTTTCGGCAGAATCGAGTCAATAGAAGCAACTTTTTCTGCAGCGGACGTTCTTTATAAGGCACCAACAACGCAACCAACAAGTCTGGGGACCAAAAATCAAGGCTACAAGAAAAAGGATAACGAGGGAAAAAGATCACCAGGAATGGTGATCGAGCGAAGAACTCGTCGTCGTCGTCTTCGTTGCTATTTATACCGTGTGTGCGCCAAGTGGCCATTAAAAGTGACAGCGTCGCTTATATACGAGTCCGTGTTGTGCTCTTCAGGGCTATCCATGGTCGTCTGTTCTTAAAATCGTATATGCCCATAGAATGAAGAAAAGGGACCGGGACGACGCGCGATCGATCTGTTCTTCTTTCTGGAATGGAATGTTGTAGGTGCACTCTTGGGCTGCTGCTGCTGGTTAGTTTGGTTGTTGTTCTTCTTCTCCTTGGTGCACATGCTCGGACGGCCTTAACTCCGGAGGAATACATAAGAAGGCCGTTGCGGCGGCGCGCAGTTCAGTGCATGATGGTGGCAGATGGATGGAGGAGAGAAAAAAAACGAAATACATGAGAAACGTGAAAAAGAATGCGTTTTGCATATTAAGTCGACATAGAGTTGCCTAGAAAAAAGCATGGTATACCGGTTAGCTGCGTAGTAAGGCCTCTGTTGTTTATTCTTATTTTTTGTTTTGCTTTTGTTGCTCGAGGTGATTTCTTTGGAGATTGGAATATATATTTATATATGGCAGCTTCAAGGTATAAAGGGACTTGAAAAAGGGTGTTATTGTGGCGTTTTCTTAAGAATATAAGCAAACAAGTCTTTTTGTAGTGGAGTTTTGTAGGACGGAATATTTAAAATTGCTCACCTAAAGGGAGGAATTTGGTTTATTTTTTACATTGTGGGAATGTATGAGAAATGTATGAAATATTTCTTCAAATAACTTGTAACTGTTTGTTTTTTCTGTGGATTGAAGAGTTATTGAAAGCGTAATTCAGAAAAATATGTGCTATTATCTGAAATTTCATAAAAAGGCATCACTAAACACCTTAAAACAAATTCTACTAGTGGTTGGTCGAATATTATAAAAAAATGTCATCTCCCAAGTTGCTACTATTGGATACCGATCATTGGTACAATATTTTGTAGCAAATCTATCGATTTGGAGGAATGTCAACTAAACATGCCTAAAAGACAATAGAAAAGATTGGGGATAGGCTAATAACAGCTAAGCGAGATGAGATGGTGACAGCACATGGACTTTCAGTACCCGCAGATCACTCTGGGTCTACCGTAAAGACTGAATTCAAATGAAGTCAACCCCAAAGAAGTATGTAGACAAGATTCAAAAAATAGCATGTCTTTCCATCACACAGATGATCTTATCTGGCGGACTGCAGCGCTGACATACAAAACAGGCTACCCTGGCTCCTCCCAATATACCTCGGGGTGAACTCATATGGTAGGCGGCTATTAAAGCGACAGATTCGTCTTGGTCTTCCTACCTTACAAGCTTAGTTGACCAAATCTAGTTTTCTTTGGGTCCCGAGTTATCAGCAGTTGGAAATCAATGAAAGGGCGGACTACCTGCACAGGCAGAAATCTGGCACTGCTTACCTTGGTTCGGAACAGACTATTGGGTTGCCCACAAATTTGGTGAAGATTGACATAGACAATTGGTCCCTGGTGAGCTGGAGGTCCAAATTTGGTCGGCTGAACTCCAATTTATTTCTTCCTGTGCCGCCTTGGAATGAGGTCAGGAAATTGTTGAGACGGAGTACGACGGATGTCAGGTCATTAGTCGGTGTGATTGCTGATCACGGCGTCGGAAAGGCAAAGGACTCAACTAGGCTTTATGTCAGTCAGTCTACCGAAGCTGGTTGGCTTACCATCGCTGTTTGGCTTACCATGCTTGAAGAGAGAGACTAGTCTAACCGACAACTCTCTAGACCAGCTGCAAAATTTGTTCAATCAGTCTACTACAGTCTGTTCAATCGCCTACTAATCACACGTGCAGGGGTTGTAAGGAATACAATAGGTTCAAACATTGCACTCGAGACGAAGAAAATAGATTGTCGACAGTACAAAGGGCTTTCCAAGGGGTACAAGGGGTCTAGTCTTTCACAAAAAAAATGACGGCCGCCTCTGGTCCCTATACCTCATTGAAAGAAGAAGAGGAGCGAGAAGAAGATGCACTCCCTTGTTATCAATAGCCAATTTAATTCGGGTCATAATGCCGATGCAGTAATTTATTTGTTTATTTTTTTGAAAATCATATACGTGTCCGCAACTAGCATACATAGCGCACAAATTAATTGCCACAGTGGTATGAACGCCCGAGTAAAAATAAAAGTTGGCCTTTCAACGGGCGAACACCGGCCGCTTGGCTTTTTAAAGGGTATATGATGGCGGTAGATTTTTTAGCCATTTTTAACGGGCCTACGTCGGCCAAATTTAACAAAAAGATTTAAATGGCCTAATCCTGAGCTGTGCGGCATACGGCATACGATGGCAAATTTGAGCCAAAACCGAAGGTGGTCGTATAGGCACATAAGGGGCCAAGTGCATAAAGTATTTGTACCACCGTAGTATGAACTATATTGGAACTCTAAGGCCATTGTATCGCCGACATATACGGCCGTACAGTCCGACTAACCACCTTTTGATGTCCGGCACATGACCGAGGAGTATGTTTCAATTACGGCCGGTGTTCGCCCGTTGTAGGGCCATCTTTAATTTTTACTCGGGCGCTTTCGCGATATACATGAAAATCTATAAACGCACCCGCATCGGCATCGAGCATTCCAAATGCGAGTGTAGTCTTACCAAGCGGTCCCCCAACTAAATACTAACCCTGTCCAATGCTGCTTGACCTACGCAATCGAACAAGAACCGTGCATTTTTACAATTCGTTCGAAAATTCGTTGAGATACGGCTTTATTTTTACCAATTTTCCCTTGACCATTCCACAAAATCGTTGAAGATATTGGAGAAGATATCATAGAAAAGTATCCATGATCTATGTTTTATGGTAAAGTATAAACTAATTTTTCTGAATAAAATCTAAAGTTTGACTAACGATCGCGTCAGAAGCTTAAAATGCCCCGATTCAAAGCATTCTCTTACTACTAACGATTGGGCAGCCAGATGTCCAATCTTGATTCTAGGTTAATTGATACAAAATTTCATATGAATGTACGACAAAAAGAAAAGCGATTGAAAATCTGACATATTTCACAGTAAATTACAAAAAAAAAATAATAAAAAAAAGTATCGAGGTAACTGATAGTCCAAAAAAAAGACACGAAAGATCTTTTCACGATACAAAAACATTACATCACTACCATCGCATTACGTCTTCGCCTAGTTAACGTTACTACATACAACAATTCCCTCCTTGTAATAAGTACCAACATTTTTAAATAGGCTTGAACTTTCTGAATTTCCAACCAGCAATCGATGGTGTATCGCGGGACGTGAAAGTATCACCACTAACCAAAAAAAAAAAAACACGAAAAACTTTACTGATAGTAAGTAGGCCACTACTGGATGTAATATCGTTGCTGCTTTCTAGGCGCTGTGTTTTTTTTTTAGCAGTTACACTGTAAACAGCCGTTATTTACAGAATAATAACAACACAAATAACCCAACGAACCGTAAACCAACGAAGGTTTTTTAGCAATGACATTACGGGTGACTACCTTAAAACTACTTAATAGGTCGCCCCTACGGTAGCAGGCAGCCCAGTCAACAGCAACAAGGCACCTGGCACCACCTGGCAGTTTAGCATAGTTACTGTATGATTATGGCCCTTTTGTATATCGCAACAGGAGAGAAAGATTATAAAAAGGGTGGTGACGCCTGTGCACAGTTGAAATTCTTTCAATCGTTTCGAATTTTTTAAATTTAATTTATGCAAAAAAAAATGTTTTTTTAAATGGACACAGAAACTGGACAGAAAATTAGCCACGAAACTACGGGTTTACACTTGGATGGTGCGCGATATGGTTTCTGCGCATGACCGTAGCGCTTAAGCCGATTGAGCGAAAAAAATATCGCGTTCCCTGTGTGTGGTATGTATATGCTCTCTGCATTCATGGCTAACATGACATTGGCATTGGGTATGGAAGAATATAGACGTTGATGAAGGTTGAGTTGGTACTTTCTACAGAATAGCGATGATAAGATTATGTTCGACTAACAACAAAAAAAATGGCGATTTGTCATTCGGGTTGTGTCCCAGGACATTAATCATCGTAGCAAGATCGCAAAGAGAGTATCCGTGCAGGCAACCCTTCCTGGGAGATAAGCCATCATGAATCATCCCGGAGATTATTATCTGCACCAGGAGACTTCTGCAGGCGGCGACAAAACACTGCAGCCAAATGGAGCAGGTAAAAAAAACAAAAAAAGAATGAGTCCCTGAGCTCTAGTCTTCCACATTAAAAAAAAAAAAAAAAAAAAAGGGAATCACGGCCCGTTCGTCGTCCGTCCTATTTAAATGTTTTAATCGTCGCTTTGGGCACTTCCTTCCGGTTATGCATTAATAAAGTCCCCATTTCACCCCGGCAGCCCTGGAAGCCGAGAATCAGGTTTTGTGAGAACCTAAGGGCATTACCCAAAGGGCATTTATTTCATCGATTAGTTCAATCGACTGTGAAAGAACAGCCTTCGTGTCCGCTCGTTACTAGTGTTGTTTTTTATCCTTTATTTTTGGGATATCCTTCACTTACCAAAAGGGATAAACGCTTTATGTCCAGGTCATGGGACACACAAAAGACTTGGAGTTTCTTTTATGCATTTATGAATTCGTAACGCGCCGCAGATGAGAAGGAAGTGTTCTTTTTTTGTTTCGTTTCTAATTTTATATATTTCAAAAACTCACCCTGACCAGATTGAATTAATTACAGGTAGAAGAAGAAAGTGAAAGGAGAATCCGATGGGTTTATGGTAAAACGGATATAATTTCACGATATAAATCAACTCGGAGAAATGGGCTGAAAGGGATAAAATAATGTGGAGGAATCCCGTGAGAGGGGTTTGAAACATGAGATTCAGGGGTTTTATATTTGTGTGTGTGTGTTGTAAGAACCTAAAATAAGAGGTTGACCCTAGTGCGGAGATTTATTATCTTGTTTTTAGTTGTAAATAATCAGAATACGCAAATTTAAAAGGGAGAAATTATAGGGGTGAAAGTTTTTAAAGGGGATTTATTTCGCTTTAAGATAGGAACAATTTTGTTTGGGCTGAATCAAATTACGACTAAGGTTCATGCAGAATTTAAAACGATCGATGAATAATGTTAAATCAACAGGAATGCATAGATTGAATCCTTAGGTATAAAACTGCTTTTAATAAAACACGATCTGATAGAAATTACGTTGGTAGATCACATAATAAGAACGATCGTACAAAGTTGCACGATCGCAAACAAAATGTAGTTTTTCTCCACTGAAATACTCTGCATAAGTAGCGAATAGGTGATGATCTTGAGCAGAGACCGCGGAACCTTATTTTAACTGGGGTTGCGAAACAGTTTTTTTTTGCCAACTTCCTCTCCTTTTGTTTTGGATCGCCTTTCTGAGTTGTTGCAACACCCAAGGGCGGCGGAGATAATGATTGTGTATGGGGAGCACGGGAACAGATAACCGTTAAAATGTTAATCGGTCAATTTATTTATTTGAGAATTTCGGCGTGGATATGTGAGTAATAATTGTGCCGTTGTCGAAAACTTTATATGTATTTTTAAACGCGAGTTTCGTGGTCCCCCATCTGAGTACTAATCGCGTCCAATGCTGCTTGACCTTTGTGATCGAACCAGAACCGGTCTACCGGAGCATGTTGAATAACACCCTTCATGGTCACCAACATAATTTCCTGAAATATGAAGCAATGTAACAACAAAACTTAAAGCTTTATATGAGTAAAGCTAAAGCTATGCTTTCCGAATACGGAAGGCAGATGTTGGGATTGTCCCATTTCATTTGGTTTGCCTCATAGGGCCCTTATGAGAAACTGATAAGGTATACCTCACTTCAGTATCGCGAATTATCGTGGGGTGTGAGAAGCCTTCTTTTTGCATGCCTCATTGCCTCATGGGGTCCTCATGAGGAACCTACGGAAAAATTCTTCTATTGGCAAGCCCCTGAGACAATCCCCTTTTTAAACGCTGGGCGGGCAAAAAATAGTGGAACTTACTTTTTAGATGACCCTCGTATGTGAGTAAGACCACGAGCACTTTTCATGCCGTAAGAGTTAGTCACAAGACAAGAGTCGTTTTCATGATCTTTGGAAAAACCACATCTGTTTTCCATGAAGTAAACGTGTCAAATAACGCTGAGTGGTCAGAAGAACCTTTTTTCCGAGGAAACTATAAAATTTTTTAAAATATGAGGGGAACATATTTTACATACTCCGGGGAAATTAGCATTTTAAGTAGACGAAATTCCAAAATGGCTGAAAATTGGTCCACAGCTTCCTTGGGACTTTCTAAAAAAATAATTTCGGAATCACAAAAAAAACATGGCCGCCGGTGATATCACTTTTTGGAAAAAAAATCACTCAAAAACTGTTTTTTCGAAATTGTTTTTGATGAATCAATGCGAAACGTTATTGCCTACAAAAAAGCCCTCTTGTCATTTTTTCGAAAACCTAACCCTTTCGAAGTTATTCAAGGTCAAAGTTTCCAAAAATCACTTTTCGGCCAAAAAATATCTTGATTTATTCGGAAAGGTGAAATTTTTCGAAAAAATTACAAGAGGTCGTAAAAAGATTTGAAACAAATCAAAAGTTTTCTCATAAAATAACAAACTTTACCGCGTTTTCGGCACGGGTTAACTTCAAACAATTGAGATGAAATTTTTTGGAGAATTATTTTTTCATAGTAGAGAACCATTTCAGGAGTTAGCATTTAGAAATTTCCGACTTTTAAAAACAAGGGCCACAAGGGTCTTTACATTACTAAGCCTGACTGTGGGATGAAGACTTGAGGAATACGTTTGACAGGCCGTGGACTGCAGGTGACCTCATGATTGTCTACGTACACACAGGCGAGGACGACAAATAATTCAAGTACAGTGTTAATTCAAGTGCAAAAATATTCATGGCCTCAACGAAAATTTTAGACTGAATAGAAGTTCAAATCGTCAGGCACGGACTGACGATAAATACCCATACACATAAAGATTTTTGTCATTTTTCTTGGACCGCAGGCCCAGCAGGCCCCATTTAGTTGACGGTATGGGTGAGTGAGTGTGTAGGTATACTTGGCCTCAAGGCGAGAATCCTTCAGGCCATGGCCTGCCGGCGGCCTGTATAGGAATTGGGGCCTTTAGAAATTGCCTCATGGAAATATAATATTCCTCTCTTGAACTTTGACTATTAAATATGAGAAGAAAGAATACCTTTACCGCATATAACACTGGTCTATTGTTCTAATATTTTCTCATATCCTATTGTAAGTAATAAAAAAATTAGGCTTTCATTTAATTAAATTGTTTTAATGCTATTCCTAAACATTCGTATTAGCATTCGTATTCGCAAATTCGCATTCCGAACATTCGCGTTCGCATTCGCGAATGTGAAAAATATCACATTCGTAACATCCCTAATTCCAATGTCAAAGAGCTCAGTAATGTACTAGATAAAGCTCGACTAGCTTATTTTACTGTCGCCCCCGGTAGCCTAGAAGTAAAGTACACCGACTACCATCCCAGAAGTCCGGGGTTCAAATCCGTTGCTGGTTTTCTCCGGACATCGCCTGTTAGCGATAAGAAAGCGAGGAAGAATCTGTCCTGTTCGAACACCGAAGTCAGAGTTCTTTCGCGGTAGTATTGGATGGGACTTTATGGAATAAAACCGCGTATTGGCGTTGTCAGTTCTTTCTACGCCTTGTTGTACTCAATGATTTAGAACCGTCAACACTACAAAGGGGGATTATCTCTGAGCGTTAGTCTGTCATATAAAAAATAGCTCTTCTTCTTAATGAGAAAAGCTCGAAAGAGGAGAAGACGGAAATAAAGGTTGCGGGTCGTGGCACACGTAAATCCTATAAGTAAGTATAGAGCAGTATAGTATAAAGACTGACTTTAGATTCAGTGTGTCACATTCAGGTAAGGAATCATGTGTTCTATTTTAAGCTTCGAAGCTTCTCTCCCGAGACCTGTAAGAAAAGGTTCCAAAACGGTGTCTGATCGGATTTTTACGGATTAGTTTGTGCAGAGCGATGTTCACCAATTTTTCCTTCTGATACCCATTCTGTTAGGAAGACATAGAGACCTCTGTTATAGAGTTCTGCGGAGTATAGGTCTAGCGAACGTCTAGAGACTTCAGGCCAAAAGATGACCAATTTATCGGCCCTATCCCCTCCTACCTTCGGAATGAAGATCACTTTGACCCTCTTCCAGGAATGGGGCACGAAGTCATAGTGTAGTTAGTTCTGATAGATTGACATCAGAAATGGAACAATAATGCCATGCATCTTTCAGAGCATAATTTCCATTATATCATCCATGCCTGGGAAATTCTATCGTGAAGATTTGACAGGTTTCCTCCCATCATACTGCTATATCTCTGCCGGCACCTATCTGGAAGTACTTCTTAGCAGTCCGGGGAATGAGTTTTCGGAAGAAGTGTCAAGATTTCTCCAGAAAATACTACCTTGTACCATGTTCTATCCCTGAGCCTATCGTAAAACGGTTGTCAGAATTTCTCAGATAGGATCTTGCTAAGCCAGGCCAATTCGCCTAGATCTTCTCCATCTCGGCAATGTTAACCCCAAGACTGTCTTTTTGCGACCTTAATGGATTTCTTATACAACCTGAATCAGTGTTTGTAGTTAGCTGCTTTGAACCTGGTAGGTGCTTGTTCCATTCCAGTGCTTCTATGACGTATTCAAGGAACACTCTAGGACAGGGGTGGCCAACAAGTCGATCGCGATCGACCGGCCGATCGCAAAACCAAATTTAGTCGATCGCTCGAGATGTTTTTACTTAACGTGTTAAATTGTAAGGTGAACGATAACGAGTCGATATGTCTTACAATAATTTTTTAGACACGTCCCACGGAACTTAGAGCTTCCTAGGCACTACTTTTGAAAACTGAAATGTAATGGTCATTACATCGAGTTACTTAGCCGTTTAACCTCCATTTACACTGACGCTGGCTGTCGCCACATACTCCCCTTCTAGCGACAGCAATATCGCAGTGGAATGTTGATCTCTCTTCCGCTCTTCGTTTGCTTTGATGTTGCATGCTCTGTGACGCTCCCTGTTGGCATTGGTTTCTTGCAAAGGTCGGTTTTGTTTAATGTTTAGAAACTAATCTTTCTTTGTAAGTTACTTATTTGTTTTTACTGCTGAACGATTTTTGTAGCATTGTTTTCTTCTAAGAATGGGGGCTTTAGCCGATCGATTGAAACGCTGCTATGCTTTCCTTCTATCCGTAATACGAAATACTTGGGATTTATCTCCAACACCTCGAACGGACCTTCGTATGGTGGGTTCACAGTAACTCAGACTTTTTCGTCTCTTTTGAGCAAACTGGCAGTTTTTTAGATCCTCCTGGATGAAAACGCTTTGTTTTGTATGTGATAATGCTGCTCTAGGCTTGATCTCGTTAATTTTATTTTTAGATTCCTTTACAAATTCACATGCTTTGACATTTTCCGGCTTGTCAAAGAACTCGTATGTCTGGCTTAATTACTGTTCGCAACCCTAAAGCAAATAAAGGCGTGCGTGCGGTGCGTGCGATGATAGATATTATAGAAATGCCTGCATTCAAATGCGACCTGACAAACAGGAGCATAAACGAAACAAGCTCAACGCAAAAGTTGGTCTACTTTAAACTTTTTCCGCATCGTCATATTTGATATAGCCTGCCAAAAACCTCAAGCACCACACACACCCAACAAACACATGCACTCGTCGCTTATATTTTTTTTTGTTATATGTGAAAGATGAGACAGAACGCACATGCAACTATCTGTCAGGGACAACTTGCCGCATACTGCGGATCGGCCGCACGCACTGCACGCCAGCATGTATCTGTTTCCAGCCTAATATTATTAATGGCTAGAGTCTTTTATTTGGTAGCACTTGGTCGCTACCTTTAGAGGAGTTCTGTGGACACTTTCAGTCATTCAGTCGCTTACTAACCTCTGATCATTGTCTTTACCCGCGGATGAGCTAGACAGTGTAGTTTTTTTTACGACTAATTGACAAAGTGGTTCAGGAACGTAAAGTCGAATTTTGTCTTGACTGATGTCGCTGTAGACTTTCCACGGGCTATTTGGGAACAGCAAACTCCTTCTGCAGCAAGATTCTTTTTGGTTTCGTAACAAATTCCATAATTCGTCGTAATTTGCCTGGGCCTCGGCAAATTTCTTGAAATCTATTGTCCCTGTTGTTACATTTATATTTCCTCAATTCTGGATAATAGATCTGTTATGTTGTTGGGCTTTCCTTCAATGTAACCGTATGTTCGTTGAGAACTGGCCGATGAAGTTTAGCTGTCGAAGTTGAGGTGGTAATGTTTTTTTTTGATTTTTGTTTAAAAGCGGTGTAAGCGGTTTGTGGAATATATTAAATTGTCGTCCTTCCAAAAGATGCATCGCCAAAAGTTCTCTGTCATACATGCTAGTAATACTTTTCAGTGGTTGTTAGCTTCCGAGGAAAAACCTAAAGATCTCCCTCCACAGCTGGATATACTGTTGTCCTACGGTTATTGGATGCGACGGCTTGAGGAGTTTGTGAGCCCTACTCTCTTCCCCTGCTTAGGCTACGGGTATGAAAACAAGTCGATCGCGACACATTTTTGTGATAAAAAGTTGATCTTATGTATAAAAAAGTTGGCCATCCCTGCTCTAGGACATTGACCATTTCGTTGTTCTACAATCGAATTGATTCCTCCATACAATACATATGAGATTTTATTCTTTATATTTTTGTCCGAAATGTCCCCATTTCGTTCTCCTGGGGTCTCTAATCGACTCAGACTTGCATCCTCCGTGATTTATAATGTAGGAGACAAAATTGTAGTCGGAGTAACTTGAAAACTTGATCCCACCGCTATCTCTATTCTGTATTACAAAGAGTTCTTTAAATATTATTGAATTTTTTTATGATCCTCGTCTTATTTTAAAACTATTGTGCTAAAAACTACCATTTAGAGTCATTTTGTAAGTGAAATTCAAAAATTCCGGTCATATTTCGTCAAAAACTCGTAAAATATCACATTGTGACTGATCTACCACTTAGATTTAAAGAATACATTCACAATAACACCCAATATTTTTTTAAAATCACTAGACGCTTTGAAGAAATACGGCAAGATCACCTTAAACACTAGTTCTGAACATATTGATCGCAAATAATTGTCTGATCGCATATAGTTTTTAAAGAAAATAATCGTAAGAGCATATTTCTAGCTGTAGATGCTTCTATGTAATCAAATTGGTTCATTTGAAGCTCTTTTAATAGTTTTACTATGATTCCTCAACTGTTTGAGAATGATCTTTTAGCTTTGGACCAATCTTCTGGAGCGACGCGTTTGGTACCATTCAAATTTTGTTTTGTTCTGTTCTTATTCTGTTCTATATTTGTAGTTTTTTTATTTCTTCTTTCAATTCGATGCGTAGGTATTTGGTAGATCACTAAAATATTTTTATAGATCGCAAAAATGACTATCCATTTATTTCTAGAAGATAAAGTGTACATGCAGACTATTGATTACTTAAACTGTTAGAAGATCATCAATCTAATTCCAAAATAGATCAAAGAATAAATCAATTTCATAACAAAAAAAAATTTAATCTGGAAAAAATATCAAATTTTTAATCTGGAACAAGAAACGCGCAAAAACCTGACCATCAACTCCCAAATAAACTCAAAAGAATCAAAGAAAGTTTACACTTTTCTCTCAACCGCAAAACAAAAAATTTTACCTAAAGAAATTTTCTATATATTCAAAATCCTAAATTTATCATTCAAATCACCGAAGAATACCAGCAGCCAACAAAAAAAAACACGTGAATTTATTAAAAGAAACCAAATCTGTGCTGCTCACGCTCAACTTTCATCCCAGTCGTCACTCTTCAATATTTCCTTCACGAAGGCCACAATAAAAACGAACGAATATATAAAAAAACGAATTCCAAAAATGTTCATCTTCTCTCTAGAGAGTCTAGAAAGCCCAGAGTTTAGCGCAATCTCATAAATTAGGCTGGAGCACATGGGCATCCACGTTACTGGGGGGACCCCCTGAGCTTGGCTGCATCGGGGACTATCAATTCACAGATTTAGTGAGAATCTGCTCCACGTTGAATGGATGGTGATCAGCCACGATGAGCTCTCTAGCAACGAGGAGGGATAGAGTATGTTGTGGCACACAGCTGCTATTATGTTCAAGTGACATTTTAGCCCGAGTCTGTTCAAGGGGTTTAGCCTAGAAATCTGAGGTATAGAGGATGCTAGAAGTACAATAGGTCCTAGTTGTGGACTCGGTACTTCCAGGATTTGATACCTCAATAAAGTATCAACGCCGTTACTAGGTAGTATCTACTCTAACGACTCGAGGTTAAGTCCTCCTAGACTGTAAATCTGTTCTGGGCCACTTGGCTCTGAAATTCTCGACCAATGGGTAAATAGAGACTGTTGTTGGCTGGAAGGCGCCACAGAAGGCACCTCGAATCGAGGTCGCAACAAACGGAGCCTAGGAATCGATTCTCCGCCAATAGAGGTGTTTGTTTGCATTTTAATTATTAGCTAGAAGCCATGCATCCGGGTTCTCGGTGGCCAACACAGCAGCAGGGTCTTCCCACCTGTGCCTGCAATCGGTGCATGGTCCGGAAGTGATGAATGTTCTATTCAAGTCACAAACTTCCGGATATCGGAGAGGGCCCACTTTGCTGCTATATTCCCCTATCGCATAGGTCTACAATGCACCTCAGCACCTCTATGAGTTTGCTGCTGCTGTGTGCTGCCCTCGTTCCGTGGTCCGTTGACTTTTCTTTGGACGGGGGAAGGGGGAGCTATATAGTGTAGTCGTTCTCTCTACGATGATGGGTGGTGGGTATGTTTCTATCGATTTGACTTATTTACATGGCATGTAGCTGCCACGTTCTGACGGAAACCGCTACCACGGCTCTATTCATCTAATGACGACTATGCTCCATGTTCTTCTGTTCATGATGAAGTCGTCGCGTCGCGTCTCGGGCGTTTTTGTTGCTGTTTTCTTTGCTGTGAATTCATTAAGACTTGCCCTGGGGCACCGAGTTTGTTGCACTTTTCTACCCGAGATGCACATTTTGCTTAAGGGTAGTGGAGGATGGCACTTCAGGCACTTCGAACGTTAATAATTTATCAGTTTCAGGGATATTTTTTCTCTCCTTTTGATCCTTTATTTTTTTTCTCTTGAGGTGATGTTTTTTTTCACTGCAAAGTCTTTATACTTCCTGTATTCCTGGGGTTCAGTGTGACAAAATTCCTTGTTTTTTGTTCCGATTTAAGTTCGCTTTGTTCAATAACACTAACTAATAAAAAGGACGAGGAAGCGGAGATCCTTGTGTTCGTTTATTTTATCTTTGTTTTTCTCAAGGACTTTTTTTTTGTATTTTTTTTTATTATCAGTTATGATGACTTAGATTTTATGATTGTTGAAATGAAATATGGAGGGAAGAAACATGTGTGTTTAACATGACTGTAAAACGCTTAAGAGGGGGAAAAAATATTGGTAGACTTTTTTTGGCAATTGGTCATGGTTTTTTTGCAGTGTAAATTTTATTTTCAATTCAAAAATTTTGCAAGGTTTAATGTGACAACATCAATCAATCACTTGGTATTGAAAATCTATTTTGACACATTTGTTTTTCATTTTCAATTCTTCTTGGAAAAATGCTTTGCCGAACAGAACAAGACCTCTTATTGTATTTTCAGTGGTTACTTTGCGTCAACAAAAGCAAATATTAAATGAATTCATCAACTCATATAATATCAGAACATCTTGGCAATTCATCGATCTTCATTTCATCAAAGTAAAAGTGAACCCACTTCAAAACTCTCTTTTCGTTCAAAGTACAGGCTTCATACGTTTTGTCGTAAGATTCCATGTACTTTATGATCGATCTTGCCAAGCTTGACAAGAAATTTGATGCTGATTTGTCGTTTCAAAATTTGGTTGGAGGTTTGACACGATCACTGGACACGATAAACTTAACCTACAATGGTAGGGTTTTCTCATAGAATAAATGGAACCTCAAATATTGGAACGAGCAAACATAATGTGTTCACCGTCGTATTGATCGTGTTTTAAACACTAAACGCATGCATTTTTTAGCACAAACCTGGTATCTTGTAATCAAATTGAAAAACTGATGATCGACCACCACAAGAAGTTTGCTTAAGTAATTGTGAATTCGACTACGTTACGTAAGCAACCCCACAATCTCAGATTTGTAAACCAGATCGCTTGAACAGAGTTAGAAGTCTGCCTAAAGGTTTGTTACTTAGAATTTTCTGATCATGCAAGGTCGCCTCGAACAAAGAAATCCTCCTTCCTCATATCGCGGACAGTAACAGAGAAAATGAAGACCAGACTCATCCTTCTCGAAGCACAATCAGCAGGTGCGATCTTCCGCCTTTTTGATCCTCCATATGTGGTATTTTAGGGCTGGAGACCAGTCCTAACATTCTTTCTGCTGTGCCTCAATAATTCTTTGCCAGCGTTGTGAGCCAGTTTACGAATACAATGCTTAGTGTTCACCAGGTCAGGTGTAAATCTCCAAGTGTTCGATTTGTTTCATCGATAGCCTAGGCCCTCTTTTGCACAAATGCTGGGTGCCCCAATAGCCGATTCTGGGCCGATGAAAGTAGTCCCAAAACCGTTTCTTGCCAAGGCGTCTGCCTTTTAATTTTCCTCGAAGTCCTGATGGTTCGGGGCCAACACAAGAGTGACCCCATTGGTAGTCCTTAAGATCGTTAAGATCGCGTTGGGGTTGTTAACTTATTTTGACTTGGTCCTTCGAATTGTCGCTTGGCTGGCAGATAAGATAAAGATCTCGGCTTGTCAGCATAGGCGCTTGTAAAGTTTTCATAGGTGCACACCAATATGGCCTTCGCCCCAAATCCCAGCACTCACGCCTGTTTCTGTCTTGTCATAGGTGTGCCATACAATACAGCCTTGTGGCATCCCAAAAAAGCCTTTACAATTTGTAGTATTGCATGAGTACATCACAGCGTATGACAGGGTCCTTTAGAATTCAACCCACCATAAATTAAAGACTGATAAAAAAGGTCTCAAACCGCATTTGTTGAACAGTAGTGCAAAGGGATCCCAAATTTATATCACTTGACAATTCATGAGACCCATTTGCATTGCTCCCTGTTTTTCCCAGCTACTAGCTACTAGAACATACTACCGAATTATTTCATCACTCAAACAGGATCCTTCTGGCAGTCCTAAGAAAGTTGTCAACCTAGAAGCTTGGGAACTAAGGCTGGTCGCACACTGCAGCCGATTCGGCCGAATTTTTTACGGCCCTATTTGGCCGAATTTTTTACGGCCGTATTGAACCGAATTTCAACTTTAAATTCGGCCGAACTTTGGGTTAGTTTCCATTTTAAATGCTAGTTGTTTCATTTTAAATGGTCACACATATAAATATATCCTAAATAAAATAAAAGGAAGATTAATAAACATTTCTATGGGAGCGCACTTCCATTATCAACTTCAAATCTGATCGGATAAAACCTACGGACGTCAACGGCCGAAAAATCGGTGTAATGTGCGAATGAGAATAGGAAAATAATTGTTTGAAAAATTCGGCCGATTACGGCCGTAAAAAATTCGGCCGATTACGGCCGTAAAAAATTCGGCCGAATCGGCTGCAGTGTGCGACCAGCCTAAGGCAACCGTGGACTATTCCAAAGAACGTGGGTTCGATTCCACTTACTGGCACGATCATTCATCTTTCTACTTCTCCCATCCCAATAAAATTTTTGTTTTATAGTCTTTACATTTGGCATCAATACTCTGGAAAGCACTGGAGACTTGCACTGTATACGAGTTTCACGTATACGAGTTTTGGCATCAAAACGACGCGGCAAAGCGCACTGGAGGCAGCCCTATATTTACCTACTTGCCCTACTGTTTCTTCTGCGATCGCTTCAAACCCAATAATTGACGAAGTCATCTACTCTTCGATCGTTCTTTTTCGTACTATTTTTTGTCTAGAGCTTGCAGTTCGACAGTGCACTCTGAACAATACTATCGACAGTACTAAGGAGCATACCTCTAAGCTATAGTCTTTCAGATAAAAAACGATCTTCCATCTTCCATACCTTAAATTTCTCGAATAAAATCACTGCAATCACTTCTTTGCTTTGCAATTTCTTTTTCATAAGAAAATTGATGAATTTCCTCGTAGGAAATTACTTAAAACAAATTAAAGCCTAACAATTGACCCTAAATAAACCTCAAAAAATTTAATCACGATCGTGAAAACTTGAAGATCGGACTTTGCTAAAAAAAAAGCTTTTGCATACCATAAGGCGAAAAAGCTACAATTGGAATAAAAGCTTTTAGAATCGCCCGAAAGTATGCAATGAAACGTGTTTTATACCAGTTGAAACATGATTGTCTATAGAACTTTGACTTGGAAGTTGAAGATCGAATTTTTCATGCAGTTTTCAAATTTCATTTTTTTCTTTGAAAGTGATTGAAGACAATTAGTTCTTCTAGGAAAGATTTTGGACACATTAAATTCCTCGAACCGTAGATTGCCTCGAAGAATGATCAGATCAATCTTAGACGGTATCTTACAAGAAAATGCTTTTAAAAAAAATAATTTCCTCAAACACGATTATTACAATTTAATACAAAGACGACACATTTCTTCAACCTCCGGGAAAGCAATTCTCCATCGCACAAAAAAAACAAACTAGAAAAATATAATTTCCGGACGCGTGCATTTTCAAATTCGTTCCGCTGCCGCTGCTCTTAGCGATTTTTCCATTGAAGAAAGATTGTTGGAAAATTATCTGTTTATTTACGGAATCGTGCGTTACAAATTACGTTCTAATATCGCATTATCCATCATAAATACGAAGAAAAAAAATAGAAGAACAAGAAAAAAACATTAAAAAAAAGAAATAATGAAGACGGATGTGCGTAAAAATCAGCGGAAATATTCGTGCGCGCGCAGCTGGACATAAAAAAAACATTAGCCAATACCGTAACTGGTCGAAGAATCTGAAGGGCGTTCGCCATAAAGGTGAAGCGATAAATCTTTTAAGTGGTGTAGTCGATGAAGATCTTCGTTTTAAACAGAAATGTTTAAAATTTGTCACAGAATTAACAGCTGCCGAAATGAATAATAGTGGCATCTATTTCGCTCAGGTGTAAGTCGGGTCGAAACAGGTAGCTATGCTGATTGGTGTCTGTTTTAGGTGAGCTTTTAGTGGTGTTTTCTTAAAGATTTTTTTTTAAATGTGCTTTCTTTAGTCTTTTTGTTATTGTTGTTGTTTTTGTAGTTGTTTTTCTCTGATAGTAAAGTGTGAAATTCTGCAGAAGTTTGCTAGTTACTAAATGCTACGTGCGCAAATGTAGATGGCGAAACGAGAGAGAAAAACTCGGACAGAATGTTAATGACAGCACAAAAGGTACACCAATTAGCACTTCCGATATTTAAAGGTTAAACGTGCATCGATGATGATAAGTAATTTTAAAGGTTTATGAAAGTTTTTCTTTTATTTTTATTTGATGAAAGGAGACGAAAGATAAGGAGAAGCGATTTTAGGGTCTATTAATTTTTCGTGAGTCATCGTGATGGTTTTTGGTGTCATCTATATGGGAAAAAGTTGCATCGATGTAAATAACGAAGCGAATTGACGGAAGTAGGCTTCGTTCTTAATAGTACTGAATGGTGAATTCACAAACCTATTGGAATTTCACTATTTTAACTTTAATTGTTAATTGGAAGATCACTGTTTAGAACATAAAAGGAATTAAGTATTCTGCTTTATAATTTCTTTGCTTCAATCTTTCGCCAATTTTAGTTAGACGTAAACAATTTTGTGAAACTTTCAGAAAAATAAGGCTCCTAACAAGTTTCCTTGAATGTACAGCGAATGGCAAGAAATTAACAGAGAGGGTCCCCGTTCACAATGCAAATTACCAATTTCAGAAGCTTCAGAATTGAATTTCCTTTTCCCTTAAAGAATTTAGTTTGAATATAAACTATTGTTATCGTTCTCCGGTAGAAGTATTAGTTGAAAATTGTACGTTTTATTGGTACTATTGAAACGCTTCGGTTTGACATATGTCAAGTTGACAATTGCATCCATGTTGAATCGAACGCCAAATTTTGCATCATTAGCTCAAATTCTAGTTCCTTTTCACTCAATGAATTTCGGTTTTTTTGAAGTGTTGTGAAGTGTTCAAAGACAAGTTTAGGAGATTTTTATGGATAAGTTTGGGTGTAAGTCTGAGCTATTCAATTTGTTTTGTTCCTGATTATGGATTTCCAAATGAGTGAATGTTTCTCAGCGTTACGATATAAACGTGCTTCGGTTCGACTGCAGATATAAACGAAGCTCTAGTATATAGCAGCTGTTATCCAGCATACAGCCGAGACAATCCTTCCACGTAGACTACTCCAATTTTTTCCTTAATTCTATCTAAAGTGAAACTTCCCATTCTTCCTGCTTCAGTTGTCTCCTTCCTATCAACTGCACCAAAGTACAAAACGCAACAAAATTGCAATCTACAACGCCCCATAAATCTCAATTCGTCACCGACTACACTGCAGCATTATAGCATCGGTCCATTATACAACACCCTTTTTAACTCTCCAATTAATTCCCATTATCCAGTAACTAGCCCAGAAATCCACTAAGCTCCAAAAATAGACCATCAGCATAACAAAAGCCGGCCGCGCACAGTCTTTACAATTCTCTCAATTTATTTCTTCACGGTTGATGGCTACTAGCTTTTCGGCTCCGAGCCTCTCGGTCTGGGTCTGGGCTTCTCAATGCACTAGAGGCAGCAGCATCCAGCAATGCGGCTTGATTTGCTGCATCTAGCGACTACTGGGGGATAAAGGAGTTCTCTAGCAATTTCCGGTCTAGTTGCAGCAACTGCGCCACAATTAATTTATTGCTTCCCATGATATTGAAGAGAAGAGAAGAAGTAACTAGCAAAAAAAAAATGCACAAAGATGGAAGTAAAAAATTCAATAAAAAATAATTTCACTTATTATGAATGCACTTCTGCGCATGCGCGGTTGGATTTTGTAGATTAGAACGGATTTCCTTTCAAGAATTCGAGCTAGGAGGTAACATTTTTGATGTAGGACCAATAGAAAGAGATTCTAGTCTAGTAGTTCTGTTGGTAATAAGCTTCGATACAGACTGTCTGCGAATGTTACGAAAGTAGTTCTTCGAAGAAAAGCTCTACCGATTACATCCAGACTCAACACAGTTTTTTAACTGCTCTATTCAGCGCCCGCTTTACCAGCATGAGTATATTTCTACCCGGGGTATTAATGAGATTCTCATGCACTACATGTGCCATGACGGGTCGGTCCCATAATTCATAAAAAAAAAATTGCATAGAAGCAGCGGAAAAAAACCCGATTAGTAATAACTGTGTGTATGTTCATACCGTTACTGTTGCTGCTGCAGTAACGCTTAAAGCTGGTGGTAGCTTTTGTGGTGTCGAAGGTTTCAGTTATCAACGTGCACCGCTAGACATGAAGAATACAAAAACAAAAAACAACAAAAAACAAAAAAAAAATAAAACAAACGATAAGAAAAAACCATGTTGGAAAAAAGTTCTTCAGGTGAACGTGTGAAAATAAAGCGTCCACTTTGCCTCTGGTCTCACCTAGAAATGTCATTGACAACCTATAATACGTATGAAAGGTAGTAGCTGGGTTGAAACATTTTTTTCTGTCCATAATAGGCGCAATTTTCGTACCTGCTGGTGGCAGAACTAATTTTTTTGTGTTTTGTTGGTTTTTTTTTGGCCTAAGTGTGCTGCCACACGAAGAGGAGACAATTACTGCAAAAATTGAATGGGTTAAGACAAAACGCGAATAGCAACAGGTGAATGTACCGCAGGTGAAATGAATGTGACTTTTGTTCATAATTTCGGTTATTATAGGTACCAGCACCAGCTTAAGATTGTTTTATATGAATTGTTTTTTTTTAATGAAGTAGAATGTGGCGTGGGTTTGATCTCAATTGGAGATAATAGACACGATAGTTCAATGGAATTTGGTTTTTTGGTTCTTTAGTTTACATACATACATATCCAAAATTACAGGAGGAGGAGAAATTATTTGACAAAAGTTGTAGACAACGAAACGATTTTATTATTACTTCGAAATCTTTCATCAAAAAGTGAGTTTAAAACTGCATTAAATATTTCTAAGTAAACAAATGGTACTTAAAAAAATATTGACACAGATAAGCATGCTTGAATCTATTTCTTCGAGGCACAATTAGCGGTTTTGAATCGATTTAATTAATCTTCTTAAATCACACCATCAAATTAAATAAGGTCTTTTTACAAGATTTCATCTTTAAGAGAGATTTACACTTGTTTACATGGCATGTAAACACTTATGTAAACAATTCAATATTACTTATCGATTTTATTAATCTTATTAAAGTATATCACCAAATTAAATAGCGTCTTTTTGCAAGATTTCTTGTTTTAAGTGAAATTTACAATTGTTTACATGACTTCTAAACACTAATGTAAACATTTCAATATTTATAAAATCGATTTTATTAATCTTCTTAAATCACATCACCAAATTAGATAACGTCTTTTTACAAGATTTCATGTTTTAAGTGAGAATTACACTTGTTTACATGGCATGTAAACACTAATGTAAACAATTCAATATTTGATTGCTTGATGTTTTTATCAAACTTTTTATTATAGTAGATCGTTTCATAAGAATCCTATCCCGACAACAAATGCATCCATAGACCGGAGACAGACATCGGCGGCAGGAAATATGCTCTAACCCAGTGACAGGCGAACCTTTTTGGGAAGTGGGTCAAATTTGGTTCATTATTTTTTTTAGTACTAGCTCGTGGGTCGTCACTAAGGTCCCGGGAGAATGGTTAAAAAGTACTTTTTTTCTCTCAATCCTCTTACGTTTACGTTTCCTTTTTGTCTTTTGCTTTCACTTATGCAGGCGAAGAGTAAAAAATAAAGGACGACGTCAAAAAATTGATATTAATGGGGTGATACCATGAATTACCGCACCAGACGATGACAAGGCTGCTATTTTGTTCACCTCACCTTTCTACGATCCAACGAATAACCAAACTAGACGTAACGTAATGTAACAAAACTGAACGAATTTATTTACGTTTCCTTACGTAAATTGTGTTCTAGTTTACAACAAATCAAAAAAATTAAAAAAAAATACTGAAAGCTCGGTTTAACTGATGCCGCTTACGGATGCTTATGTTTTGTGCGCCTCTTCATACACGAGGGACCATGTTTCTGTACCAAACGCTTTTTTTAGGGCAAGGGATGCGTACGGAGATGCAACAATAAGTGAAGAGTTTCCTACTTCGGTGGAGACTTTTGTTCTTCTGCGTTTGACCTGGGAGGAGAGAAAGCACTCACACAAATAAGAAATTATTGCTTTAACGTGCCTAAAATAATACTAAAAAATTTCAAATTCTTGTGTAAAAAAACGAAGCTTAAAATGTTCTTTTTGATATAAAGAAAGCGCAAATATACAAACAAGCAACAGCAACAGGTAGCAACACAAAAGTGTTAGGATAGCTTCGATCACTACCCAGCGGGAAATGGAGTGCTGCAATAGCCATCTTTGAGCACTCCTTAAAAAGTTTACAGTTTACATACCAGTTCCATATATTTTTTTAACATTGCATGACATCAGAGGACATCATTCCTTTTAATGCTTCTTTAAAAGCGTTTTAGAAGCATTACAAAAAAGATTTTTAATAATGAATATTCATGGAGGCCTGTGGATATGTGAATAAGATCCGGTGTCGAAGAGCTTTTATGGCGAGTGTCTTTTGCCCCAGCGGTCCCCCAACTAAGTACTAATCACGTCCAATGCTGCTTGACCTCCGTACCGAACAAGAATCTATTGAGTAGGAGTATCACCGGTTATGGTCACCAAGATTTTAGCCCGTCTTCTTTGTCCTATAAAATGTTTGAAAGTTCCAATAATGCTTCCTTAGGAGCATTTTTGTCAGCGCTCGAAATAAGCACCCATGAGCAGCGTTCCCAATTTTTCCCGCTGAATTCTGCTCCGTTCATAGACTTGAATTTCTAATACTGTGCTAGGCGAATGGATTTACAGCTATTAGCACACATTTCACTCAACGTATTTATTCGTAAACTGAACAATACGATTGTGGAACATGCTTTTACAATACGGAGTTGTCATACAAAACCTAACTTTAAACACGCGTTTGTTGTCAGTTCCGTTACCTCACTGGTAATCCTTCTGACTACAATCCCAGAGACCATCGGTTTGAATCTCACTCAGAGACTTGGTCTTTTGTCTGGTTATCATCCCTATTCTACCATTGCCTATAAACATAGCGAGGAAGAAAGCTTCCATCTCGATCAGGGGAGTTTATCAACGTTTGTTGCGGTACGGTATTGGATGGTAAGTGGCATGATCAAATGACGGCATCACTGCAAACGGACCCTCCTTCTAAGCTGTAGTCTTCTAGATAACAAAAACTTACTCAACTACGAAATGAGTGTACTACCTGAGACACCCCATGTAAACAATAACAAATTACGATCTCATTCCCTTAATAAAATGCTCTTTTATTCACCGACTTTCATTACCACCGATTTCTAACCCATCAGACCAAGAAACTGTGCCTGTCAGAAACACATCATAACCAAAAATGTAATCCCTCAAGGCACAAAAAACTACTCAAAAAACAATCAGACAAGAAATTATTCAAACATCAAGAAAAACTATCTCCAACCCCATCGCCTCCGTCTTGAACCACCTACTTCCGCTCCTTGCAACTATATTTCCATACCCAAAACAAACTTACAACCAAAACAATCCAGGCGTTATCTGAAAATTTATCATGCACCTAACTGTCATTGGTGGTGCCCACTACCATTTCACTGAAGGTCGGCATTAATTCGTTACACGCCGCTTATCTTTTTCTTACCTTGTGGTGGTAGTAGTTCCAAAAGGTACACAGAAAATTCTCAATTGAAAAATCGAATCGTTGAAGCTAAGCGCGACAATCAAAACAACACGACTCACGCTTAAGACAGAGAAAATTAAGTTGCGTCATCGTCCAGTCCAGGTGCTTCGCTGCGCTTCCCCTAAGCACGAGAAAACTGCTGCGCTAATTAATCCGCGATTATGGGGATTATGAAGCGAGGAGATAATAGCTTCCTGCGGCGATAATCCATCTCTCTTTGCACACAATCGAGGCGAACGGACAAGGCGTGCGAGCTGCAGTATGTTCCATTATCGTCGCTACGGCGCGGACCCATCTACCGGTGCCTTTGTGGAATTTTTGTTGTTGAACGGATTTTACTTCCATCAGGTAAAACGTAAAAATTCACAAGGAGAAAATCCCGAAAAATCTCTAAAAATCTGAAAGTCATCTTCCAGGTGAATGAAGAAATTCTTGCCGTGATTGAATCTGGCGCAACCAACACGGTGGGAGGAAGTGCACGGGATGACGGAGGGGAGGGTCAAAAGATGATTGACTCTTGACGACTAGATTTCTTCATCGCTTTGGAGTCTGCCCATTGTTTCTGTTGATTCACCTTGGCGATTTTGTGGGAGACTCTGACTTCTGATATAATTAAGCGTTATTGTTTGAGCGCTTCCAGTTAATTGAGTGCAATTAAGCGGGGATTTTCGCAGATCTTTAACATTTACGGTTGCTGTTTAGTGCTTTTAGTGGAACAGGTGGAAGAGAGGTGGGTGCGACGGAAAGGAGTAGATTTATTTCGTAAAATTTTTGTGTGTCGAAAGTCTCCTCTACGAAAGTTAATCCGAATTTTTGTTTAGACTGAATGATCTCTTCTTACTTCTAGGAATTGCCCAGATTTTTTCACACTGAGAGGAGCAACTTATGATGAAAATATACAAAATTATGCAATAAGGTATATCCAGACACCTGATAACAATCTAAGAGATGAAATTTAGTTTTGATCAAATAACCCTCATAGTCTATCATGTCGTTCAGGTGATTGGGGAAATGTCTAGTAGTAAGCATAGTTTCAAGGAAACAAGAGGATATGATATGCTGAAGTGTCTGGAGTGTGCTCCAGCAGACGGCGAGGCACCTTACATTGGAACTCTAGGACGATGTAGGAATTTGGATAGACCGATTGCGGAAGGTTGTTCTGTACTTCCAGTGCGCAACTTTGTTAGTTTTAATTGGGCTCGTACATTCCCAATCTTGGCTTTAAAGTTTTGGTAAAATTTGGAATGAGCAAACACAAGGCGAATTGTGCTCGTACTAAGAAAACACAAATCCCAGTTAGAGAATTGGAAGAAACCAATACCCGAGTATTTAAATGGGACATGCCTCATGCAGGATGTGAGCCCGATGTGACAAATGAGGGCATGCCGAATGAGGGATTTTCCCGTAGGTTCCCTATAAGGACTCTATGTGGCAAATAAGGGGCATGCTGAAAGAGGGCTTTCCCCTTAGATTCCTCATGAGTACCATACAAAAAAATTAGCGATACTGAAAAGAGGTATGCCCTATCAATTTTACATAAGGATTCTATGAGGTAAACCTCATTAAAAATGAAATAGGGCAATCCCAACAACTGCCTTACATGTTCGGAAAGCTTTTTAGAAAGCTTTAAGCTTTAGCTTTAGTTTTACTCATACAAAGCTTTATTTTTTTTTTGTTTCTTTGCTTCACATTTGAGGCAATTATATTGGTGACCGTGAAAGTGTTCATTTAGCATACTCAGTAGACCGGATTTCAGAGGTCAAGCAGCATTGGACGTGATTAGTACTCAGTTGGGGGACCGTTGGGTAAAACGACACTCGCGTTTAAAAGCATAAACTTTTGACACCGCCGCAGTTATTATTCACATACATATCTCACACTTTTCAGTACCTTTTTCCCACTCGGGATCTGCTAGCAATCGCGGGGCTCACATCAGGCATTCGGGCGTTAGGTGCCCCTAGTGGGCCCTACAGGGCAATCCACTTGGGGACCACACGAGACAGACATAATTAAAATCCATAGATGTACTGGAGCGTCAAGACTTTTCTAATATAAATGCTTATTTTCCTTTCAGCTGAGAAGTTTTGCACTAAGGTATATCCAGACACCTGATAAAAATCTAAGTGGTAAATTTTGTATTGATCAAATAAATATTTAGGAGAAAGTCGTAAATGTACCTCATGTCTGACATCTTCCAAATTTTTAAACCTGGTTTATCTTCGACAGCCAAACTCCAATAGGGTGTCGACATTTGCTGATTCGTTGTATTGGTATATTGATGATAATCTGACGAACCCGCTACCGTAATCCATGTTATCCAACGTGGTTTTTGATCCCCATTTACTACCTCTGCATTTCTAAAGAATCGTTTCCCGAACATGAATCATTTGACACGATAAATCTCTCCACAAGATAATAACAATACCAAAAAAAAAAATAAGTCAAGATTCTACTAAAACTTTTCCCCGACAATGTTGCGCTCATTGTGGCTTTCAATAGCACAGAGAGGAAAGAAGAAAAAAAACCTCCAACAAAAGATAAACCGCTGCGCGATTATCAGTCAACCAAACAGACAAAAACCGCCAACAGAGAACCGCGCATTGCCATTACTCACTGTAAGTGGGTGAAACCTGAAACCTAATCCACTTCTGATACGAACCATAGCTCAGCAATTACGTCACATTGTTGACATATAAAGTGACAACAATAAAAAGCTCTTATTTAGGAGTCGCAGAAACATAGACCGACCGGCAAAAACCGGCCGGGTTCAACCCTACCCTATACTCTCCATATCCAGTACCGGATTTGTGCGACTGCGCAGCATTTTTGAAATGCACATCTAGGCATCGAAACTTCATTGCACTCGTGTCAAAATTGTGAATGCATCTCAAAACCGACAATATATCTGAGCTTGAGAAGTTGCTGCGCGCGCAGCTTAAAGTATATGAATTAAGTCGCCTTAAGTCTAAATCGTTTACCTTCATTCTGTGCTGAATCAGCGGAACTGTCGAAATGGATACGAGGCAGAGTTTTGGATTTGCACTCACCTGAAATGAAACAGAAAAAAAAACATACATGAAAAATGTGAAAAATTTTTAAGTAAACAAATTTGAAATTAGAATAAAAAAAAATGTGTGCGATAAAATATGGCAATTGCTACTAAAATTGGCGTCTCGGGGAGCTGAACAATCGCCGGACCAAGTGGGGAAACACATTTCTTACAATGATATGGCAGTGGGTAGGTGCACAAGACCATATCAAAACGGACGACTATTATAGGAGGTACCGATGCCCGATTTGGCAAGGTGTGGTGTGTTGTATACGGCGACGCGGTAAAGGTGTGAACTAGGGGAAAATATGTGTTCGCAATGAAGATTGGCTGGGAGACACGTTGATGGAAACTTGTTCTTTTACGAAGTTAAATGCTTTGATGTCTTGATCGTGATTTCGGTTTTGCTTACTTCACAGACAACCTTGAGGTAAAGTCGTCGAGTTCTGAGCGGAATAACAGTTTAGCATTTATTATATGTAGTGAACTAATGACAGAATTGATTTATGGTTGGTCGATGGGATGATTGCTGGAGATTCGATGCATATCAGGTGATTTGTAACGCTCTGTGTGACAGAGATACTGTGGGGAGGAGACGGGTGGGAGAAGATAATAAATTGTAATTAAAATGATATTTTTAGAACGTTTTAAATTGTTGGCGTTAAGTAAAGTAGCTGTGAATTATACAGCTGCGCAAATTATTGTATAATACCAGCACTTGTTCGTACATGTTTTTACCTGTAATAATGGGGAAACTCGATAAGATGCAGCTCATTCCAAATTGATGGATTTGTCATGACATTTAGATCAAATTAAAAAATTTATGTTAATCAGAGATAAGTATTTGTTAAAAATGGTGAAGACTGTAGACGATTTTACATTACATACAGACCGACACCGACAATTTTCATATAAATGGATCAGTCGGTGACGGTGAGTTAAATTTAATATTAATTTTATTGGAGTAACCCAGAAGTAAATTCGACTGCAGTTAGCCAAAAAATTCTTAGAGCCTTGCCACCGTCCAAAATGAGACCGACACCGACAATTTTCATACAAATGGATCAGTCGGTGAGGGTGAATTAAATTTAATTTTAATTTTTCAGAACGACCCATTCGTGATTAACAGCTCCCTAATTTTCTTTACTAGCCTGCTATCTGGTTGTCGAATATAGATAACGCATATGTCGTTCCTGTGTTTTTTTGTTGAGTGGTTGTTACGGCAAAATAATAATTGTCGTTGTCAGTATCTTTGTGAATGCTTTCTTCGACAGCTTGAGGAAAATTGCATGGAAAATCGGCCTTACTGTGAGCCAGCAGTTTCTTTTATAATATCTGAGCAAGGTTCCAAGAGTTAAAACTTTGCGAAGCATCAGTAACGGAACTCGAAGCTAAGCTTAGAGTATTCGAAATTATATCGATATCAACCTAATCCAAGGTAAGATCTTAGAGAACACTCTTAAATGGCTTCAAACTAGGGTCAATGTTATTTGGTTCCTTCTAAAGTGTACTTTTCTAATTTAAGAACTAGAAAATTATTGTAAGCAAGATCCTATTCAGTTCCTAAATGAAAAATAAAAGACTCTAAATTCATCGCAAACATTAATTTACGAAATTCAGCAGCTGAATTGTAATTTCATAAGTCACAGACTTGGAGGCGTCACAATGTGACCCGACGACAATAATTTCAGTTTTTATCGATTTAATTTCAGAAGAAATCATTTAGTTTTGGTTTTGCTTTGTGAATTTCTATCGTGGGTGTTGCAATCACCTAAACACTCTGTCAGAAATCTTTGAAAAACAAATATTAATCCTTAGCATAGCTGAGATGTTATATAGGATAGATTTTCATAGCAGCGGCAACGTGTAGTCTTTCTGCTCAATTCGCCGTTCTCTCACTCTTTCTATCTTTGGAGTAGTATTCGATAAAAGCCGGCCTAATAAAATTTTGTATTGGCATTCTTTCATTCCTTTGTGACTATTAAAAACTCTGCGAAAAAATTTTGTCCAGTAAAAAGAAATTCTTCCCAAAGCTTTGGCTCGCCACATAAAAAGGAAAATTCTTAACAAAATTAAAACATAAATGTGTGGTTAAAATCTAAATCAATTTGAATACCCCCCCATTTTACAATTCCACAATTCAGTCGTGCTTATAAATTTTTTTACCATTAACATAGCTGCTGAGTAGTATTTTCATGATTTAAGTTATTCTTGTTCACTTTTCAGCCGTGCTTACAAATTTTTTTGCAATTAACATAGCTGCTGAGTAGTATTTTCACGATTTAAGTTATTCTTGTTCACTTTTCAGCCGTGCTTACAAATTTTTTTGCAATTAACATAGCTGCTGAGTAGTATTTTCATGATTTAAGTTATTCTTGTTCACTTTTCAGCCGTGCTTACAAATTTTTTTTGTAAATAACATAGCTGCTGAGTAGGTTTTTCATGAATTAAGTGATTCTTGTTCACTTTTCAGTAGTGCTTACAAAACTTTTTTGTCAGTACCATAGCTGCTGAGTAGTATTTTCATGATTTAAGTCATTCTTGTTCACTTTTCAGTAGTGCTTACAAATTTTATTTGTCAGTACCATAGCTGCTGAGTAGTATTTTCATGATTTAAGTCATTCTTGTTCACTTTTAAGTAGTGCTTACAAATTTTTTTTATCAATATCATAGCTGCCGAATAGTATTTTCATCATTTAAGTCATTCTTGTTTAGTTTTCAGCCGCGCTTACAAATATTTTTATCATTAACATAGTTGCCCAATAGTATTTTCATCATTTAAGTCATTCTTGTTCACTTTTCAGCCATGCTTACAAACTTTTCTATCATTAAAATAGCTGCTGAATAGTATTTTCATCATATTTATGCCCCAAACAATACTTAAAACTTAACTAAATCATATTTCTGTGTCATTTTCTTTTAAAAAAATAATTTATGTAACTCAACAAAGAACAACAAAAACTAAAATTTCTTTTCAAATCAGCCTAACTACACAATGACCATAAAGTCCTACTTCCTACTTTGTCTCATCCACCTCAAACCATATTTTTTCTTGCTTCTTCTTCTTCCATTAACAAAAACCTCTTAAATATTTTATGATCTCGGAACACTTTTAACACATTTTAAGCCGCACACAAAACACTGTCGAATAAAAGTAGGTCAAACTTATGCGATTACATTGATGCACAAACAAGAACTATTGACACATCTGTGTCGATTTGGAGGCGCTGAATGAAGAGAGGCCCAACCAACCAACCAACGACTATCGACTATTGAGGAGTAATAGCAGCATACGATTTGCTTTTGTAAAAGGTGCCAGATGCAAATTTGCAATTCAATCAAGCATTGACAGGCATAGAGTGAAGAGATGTAAATGGTTCATCAGGCAGCAACATGAGCTCCACATTATTGTCAGCCGATGGTATATTATGCATATGGAAATGGTGGTGATGCAGGGGAGAGTCAAAGGAGTGCGCGCGCTCCATCATAAATTAGCGTGGAAAATATGCTGTCGAGTTTAATGTTTTTTCATGATGTTTTATTATGTTGGCTTTACATCGTACAATGCCTATTTGTGATAATTGGATATTTACTGTAAGTTGGTTTGATGCAGAGCAACACCAAAACGGGGTTATTAATAGAAGAGAGAGAGAGAACAGTTTGGCCTAGACTAATTTCTTTTTTTTTTAAATTCTTTGTTTTGTGTTGTTCAATTCAGTTAATTCTGGATGATGGTAACGGTGATTTTATGAACACAAAATACGTGTAGTATGTTTTTCAATGCACACAGCTTGATGTCTGTCTCTCTTCAATGCCCGGCGATTGGCAGTCATCAATTGCCGATTTAGCCATGAAAAAGTTTCTTTTATGGGTCATATAAAGTAACATTACAAGCTCCGCGCACACGAAAACCAATCTGGACAGTAACAGGTTGCGGATATATATTACCCGGGCAAATGGGTGATTCCCTGACATATTATATGGCATTTTCGCAATTTTCCGTATCATGCCACACTGAAATTCATCACATCCCGTAGGTTATTATAGTGTGTGCCTTTGTGATGGGGCTGTTGCCAAGAAGAATGTGACTCCATTAGTTGATTAGCTCTCTCAGATGTAGAGGGAGCTGTGTGTGGGGTATAACGATTGCATGATGACCTTCGAATGTCTTGGATTGTTTGTCGTGATGGCACTTAGTTTGTCATTAGACGAAATGTCCAACGAGGATGCCTTTCAGTGGTACAATGGACGTTGTAGGAACTTCTTTTTTTTTATTGGATTGTTGGACCAACAGACGCAAATTTATATAAAGATTGCCTTAAAAGCTTTCCAGTTCCATGATTTATTTTTTGCGTGTTATACAACCGAGCAAAATATCCCCCCCCCCCACGTCACCACAGACAGATTATAACTCATCAACTTAACTTCCAAACAATATAACTTTACCAAAACGACCAAGAAGCAATTCTTCTGTGACAGTCACAATTGCCCAAAATTTGATAACAATCAGCCCCGACAGAGTCCAAGACATGCCCATTATGTTCTTGAGCTGTTTTTCTTTAGGCAATTTCTCTTCTTTTTTTTTGCTTTGTTTCTTGCCAGGACTAATTCGCATCAAATTTGTCATCTTGAAATGTGGCTACTGAAATTTATGCGAGTTTAAAGATGCCTCAAACAAACAAAAAAAAAGCCAAGACCAACTCGACCAAGAGAAGAGCCATTTTAGTTAATTAAGACGGCACGGCACAGCTACGAAGCGGGCAATTTACACAGAAGAGCCGCAAGCTTCCCTCAACAATGGCTTAAAAGCTGACTTGAAACGAGAATGTCTTTTCGAAATGGGCACGGAAATGAGTCAAGCTCTTATCATTGGCAATTCTCTTGTGGCAATTTAGTATCGTCCAAATTGAGTTACCACTCCCGCCTCCCTCCCTTCACAGTAGTATGAAGCTTGTGTTATTTACATTTTTTTTTTGTGGAGAGCTAAAACTCCTTTAAATTTCTGCAGATACTAAGTAGATATTTATAAATGTAAATAATGCTGGTGCGTAGGCTGTGCAGAATTTAATTAGGAAAACTTGGTATGGTATAAATTTAATTAAGAAAATTATGGAAGAAGTTGGTACGAACTTGAACATTTTCAAGAATATTTGGCAAAAGTTTTACTACGTTTGAGTAAATCTTGTTAGATATGATGCAGAATGGGCAGGTTGTTAACACAGAGACTACACGGCGGGAAGTAATTGTCATATTTAATTAGTCAGGGATTCCTTGAAACATTTACGAAATATGTTCAGAGATTATGTGGTACAAATTATGAGGCAGTGGACGGAGTTGATATGGATTCACAGGTGATTGCTGAATACGTGGGAATAATCACAGAGTTCCTAAAGCAGTCGAATATGGGCCTAAGTCTTCCAAGACAACTTGTAATGCTCTGGCTTTCCACATAAGGAGTCGAAAAATTTGTTAGCAAAATTAAAACGGATGACAATTCAGTAAATTTGAGGTTAAAATCGAAATCTATCTTTATATGTTTCAAAAAATTAATTTCAAGCGTCTTTTTAATGCACAATGGGTATAGGTAATAAGCTTATATTTAGTCAATAAAGAGCTGAATTACTTTGAAACCTTCTGAGGATGAAACTACTCACAAAAAAAACCAACTTGTAAAGTTTCCTTGTTCACTTTTCAGTTGTGCTTACAATTTTTTTGTAATTAACATAGCTGCTGACTAGTATTTTCGTGATTTGGGTCATTCTTGTTCACTTTTTTGTTGTGCTTACAAATTTTTTTACCATTAGCATAGCCGCTGAATAGTATTTTCATCATTTAAGTCATTCTTGTTCACTTTTCAGTCGTGCTTACAAATTTTTTTACCATTAGCATAGCCGCTGAATAGTATTTTCATCATTTAAGTCATTCTTGTTCACTTTTCAGTCGTGCTTACAAATTTTTTTATCATTAACATAATTGCTAAATAGTATTATCATCATTTAAGCCATTCTTATTCACTTTTCCGTCGTGCTTACAATTTTTTTTTGTAATTAACATAGCTGCTGACTAGTATTTTCGTGATTTAGGTCATTCTTGTTCACTTTTTTGTTGTGCTTACAAATTTTTTTACCATTAGCATAGCCGCTGAATAGTATTTTCATCATTTAAGTCATTCTTGTTCACTTTTCAGTTGTGCTTACAAATTTTTTTTATCATTAACATAATTGCTAAATAGTATTATCATCATTTAAGCCATTCTTATTCACTTTTCCGTCGTGCTTACAAATTTTTTTCTCATTAACATAGCTGCTGACTAGTATTTTCGTGATTTGGGTCATTCTTGTTCACTTTTCAGTTGTGCTTACAAATTTTTTTACCATTAGCATAGCCGCTGAATAGTATTTTCATCATTTAAGTCATTCTTGTTCACTTTTCAGTCGTGCTTACAAATTTTATTATCATTAACATAACTGCTAAATAGTATTATCATCATTTAAGCCATTCTTATTCACTTTTCCGTCGTGCTTACAAATTTTTTTGTCATTAACATAGCTGCGGAATAGTATTTTCATCATATTTGTGACCCAAACAATACTTAAAACTGAACTAAATCATATTTCCTGTGTTTAACAGGGATACTTCCAGGGCTCACTCCTGTATATAATAATGAATGAGTGGCAGAGTAAGAGTGGCAGGAGTGGCCGTTGTAAAATGTCATGCGATTTCGAAAACGCAGGACTGCAGTCATTTGCAAATATTCAGCAATTGGAAGTCTATAGCTGAATACTTGCAAATGACTGCAGTCCTGCGTTTTCGAAATCGCCCGTCGTCTTGACTGAGATCAAAATACATGTGAACTTGGCGATCGATGAAATTAAGAATTGGCTCAAGAACGCAGACCAAGTACATGAGGAAATTGATTTGGAGGCGGCTGTGATCAGCAAAAGATCAAAGTGGAAAAGAAATCGATATGATCTCAAGTGGGGTTAAAGTATGTGCGTAAGACGATCGCAGAAAGATCAATATTAAATCATACATGGATTGTACAGTCATCAAGGAGTTTACCATCGGTACCGCAATCGCGAGAATGCTGCCAAACGATTCAGAGTAACCAGATGGCAGATAGTGTAATGTCAGTCCCTAGCGTAATAACGAAGAATATGAGACGAGTCTAGGTCGATGGGCCTATAGACTCATATGGCATGTACAATTGTCCTGACGTTCACCTGAAGGCTTTAATTTAGCTTGTAAGGGTACAAATTGATACAACTATACATATCGACAGTTACATAGACCAGACAGATCGATAGATAGATCAAACAGACCGACCACATATACCAGACTACGTTGGTCTACCTGATCTATCTGATCTGTCTGGCCTAAGCCGCACAAGATCCCAAACAAGACTCCCCGGCATGAAAGCCCACCCAAGACCCACTAGCCCATCCCAGCAAAGTTTGAATTAGTTCCACACAGGTGGCGCACCCCTTCAACCCAACGGCTTCCCAAGACACAAACCGCAAAGGTTTCACCAAACCACAAACCCAAAACATAATTGCGCAATTTTCTGAAATAGGTGGCTCCGGAAGCATATAGCTATACTACAAATGTCTAGTAGTAAGCCCGATTTAAAGGATAGAAGATAATAGGATAGGTTTACGGGTGCTTCAGCAGATATTGAACTAACTGCGGTGAAATAGCGGTATTGTTGCAGTCTAATCTCTACTTACACAAAATGGCTCCCTTCAGAGATCAAATTAGAGGATACGGAATCGGGTTGATCAACTTGGGAGTGCGGGCGGAAGGGGAGCTTACTAATTGTCCGTCGGTTCCTCTCCTTACAGTTTTTTTTTTGTGATTGTGATCTTCACTTACATATATTTGCGAATTTAGTGGACCAACGGCAGTACATGCTCGCTTATAATGCTACCACAATCCAGACTACTTCAAGTCTTAAAAAAACTACAGCAGTACAGCTTAAAAGACGACATGTGCCATTAGGTAACAAATCTGCTCATAGATATGCGAAATGTTTGCTTACATTACAAAAAAGTAGGTCGAAGAATAAATCGTCTAGTGTAAACAATTTTCCAGATCATACATCATCGAGACAAATAATCTTTGAAAAAGAAGATTTGCACGATTTGAATTCAATTTTTGGAAGTAAGTTAAGTTAATATTTCGCGTAGTAATTTCACTCGATGTAACTTTGTATCAAACACGAAGAATGTTATTGCAAATTAGGCGAAATTGAATCAAGAATTCCAGCTCGAACAAAATTTCAATATTCATTAATATTTTCAAGCAAAAACTTAAGAATTCCTCGCTATCATCAACAAAACAAATTTCCTACACTCCAGAAAGAAAGGTGGATCCACTTAAAACCACTGAAAAAATACAAAAATTCCATTCATACATCAGCGCTACTCCCACAAATTAAGCTCGATCATGTCGGACCGATTTGTAAATATTTACTGAAATTTTTATCACATTTCTGTTAGATTTCACATTTAGGGGGAGTTTCTCCCATATCCATTTATCCATTGCGATAAAAAGTTGGACCAAAAAAAAACAAGAAAATACCACGACAGAAATTTATTGAAATTGGTGAAAAAAGCCATGGTGCTGACGGAGCACTCATATGGATCCATCTGGGAAGCGGATGCTTTAGTTTTCGGTGCATGGCATGTCGTCTAAAAATAAATCGAATATTATCTATAGAATAGTGCACGGATTGAGATATAGGACAACCCAATGCCTCGCGGCTAAAAGTCTCCTAATGTATTTCGTGTCGGGTGTGTCTGCAAGCAAGGTGATCGCGAGCATTTTATGTTGAGTGATGTAAGATCATCAGAACGGAGGAGACTCAGTATACTCCAATTGCCGCGACCAATGAGGATCTTTAAGAATTTATAACTCATATGCCCTGACTAAGAGTAGGACTAGCCACACTAGTCTTAATTGCTTGAAACTGCCTCGTGATATCAAAATTTATGGAAGTTTTTAAAAATATTCTTCTTCAACGAAAAAGATCGTGTCCGCCCAAGAAAGATCTTTTGATATCATAAAACCGATCGCATTCCAAAAATTTCTCATTGTTTTTGGATCTTTAAATGCGTGTGAGAGAAAAGAAAGAAAGAAATCTTTTTTTTTGGGCTGAAGGCTGCCGGAAATGTTTAGATTTTGAATGCCTTCACTGGTGGTAATTATTGCGAATATTCTGCGGTAATTAAGAATTGAAATTCCCTACTTTTGTTTATTCACGTTGAAATTGTTTGGGTTATAATTGTGGGAAGGAAGTTGCTATTTGTTTACTTTAACCAGCAGTCATGGAATATATAAAGTTTATAATGTTTTTTTTTTAATTTTCTTTTCTCTTAAAAGAATTTTACAGCTTATTTTTTTAGTTTTTAGGTGTTAAGGAGCACTGATCTTGGTATGACCTCTAAAATTGCTGTTCATAATTCGATTCTCATTGGTTGGTTGTTCAAAGCTGATTCATACTCTAAGAACAAGAGTTTGAAGAAAGCAAAATTTTCATTTGTATAGACCAATTATGTAGTCCAGTCCCCAACCGATATCACCTCTACTTTTTTTCGGCGGCGACCGATTTACTTGAAATTTTAACAATAGATAGGGAATTACTCAAAAATCAAAGTCTACAATATGCCAATGTGCGCTTTTTCTCCAACTCGGGGGTGGAAATATTTTTGGTCAAAATAACCCCGTTAATCGATAGAGAGGCTAATTTTAAGCAAAAAATGTAGTACAAACTTTTTTGGTAAAATTGATATTTTTTTAGTTATAAGCGTTTGAAAAGTTGCAATTTTCATTAAAAAACCACACGTTTTCGAACAGTTTTTGGTCAATAAGTCCAAAAATACGCGTTTTATCAAATTTTTGTTAGGACTAAAAATAAAGCTTATAAAAAAACGAGGAAAATGGTTTTTGAATGAATGGTCTAGGTATAAAACAAACCGAGTAATGATTGATCGAAGGGGACCTATTTCTAACCAAATACTCAAAACGTTGTATTTAACGTCGAATAACGGAAAATCGATGCATTTTTCGAGGATAACTTATATCACATTTTTTAAAGTGCTTGAAAAGACCTTTAAAATGACAACTGATAAAAGTCATTTGCATGTAAAATAAATGAGTTATGACAAAGAGAAGGTGTACCGTACAAAATTTTTTTAAAAAAATGATCAATAAAACTAATCCCACTTCCACCCAAATTCAAATTTATCATGTTCCACATAGGATTCACTTTATTTTAGTGATAACTATCGGATCTATATAGTTTGAGCGATTTCCAGGGTGAATTTTTCGAAATGGGTACGATCAAAATGAAAAGGGGATTTTACTAATTTTACATATTTCTACGTATATTTCCAAAAAACTCAAAAACTATTTAAGATACGTAAAAAACTGTTAAGTGGCAAAATTTAGATTTTGTTTCAACAAAAATTTTGGTTTTTTATGTATCGCTGTAGCTTAAAAACTAACGGAGATATAGCGGATTGAAGTTTGCTTTATAGTGTAAGTACCACCTTTGCTTAGCCCTTTGAACCTTCACGTTTTGAAAATTAAGGGTTTTAATATAATACAATTAACATAGTTTTATAGCCAGTGAAATTACCTACAAAATGGTTTTTGAATGGACACTGTAGCTTGAAAATTGACCCCGCTACAGTAAAAAAACCAAACGACTTTTTTTTAATTTTAGGAGGAAATTTGCGGTTTAAAATTTAATTAAAGCCACCAGCATGTGGATTCAAGAGACGCGAGAATCAAAAGAGACAAAACAGATGTACAAACTGTACAAGATTTTTTTGTACACCATAATCCATTTGAAGACATCGATAATCTGAGAAATAGTGCCACAGGGATGATTGGAACAGAGGAAATTAATTGCTACAATGCGCTTGCAGTTGGAATTACAGCGATGAAGGCAATTGATGGCCTAAACTTTATTGAAATCAAGCTATCCAAAAAAGACAAAGTCATTTCATTATTTGGAGTTAACAGTAAGGTGAAAATTGGAGATAAAACCGTTCCTGTAGATCCATTATTACTTTTTCAAAGAATTTGTGTCATGAAAAAAAGTGACGAAGAACTACAATATTATTTGAAATTCGAATTGGCACCTTATCCACTTTCTTTATTTGACCAAGTGGGTATGAGGAAAACCGCTAAAGCCTTCCTTAAATCCCCCAGATACCGATTTTCATTGGAATCGGAATACAATTGGCAAACTCATAGGCCATATTGGTGCGGCCATTTTGAATTTATAAGTTTTGATCATATATTCGTTATTTGCAACATTAAAAACCCATAGAAATTCACTTTCATTGGAATCGGAATAGAATTTGAAAAATCCGTCCGCCATATTGGCTCTGCCATTTTGAATTTATAAGTTCTGATCATAAATTCGTTATTTGCTTCCTTAAAAAACCCCAGATACCAATTTTCATTGGAATCGAAACACAATTGGCAAATTCGTCGGCCATATTGGCGCGGCCATTTTGAATTTAGAAGTTTTGACCAAAAATTCGTTATTAGCGACCTTAAAAACACCTAGATACCCAATTTCATTGAAATCGGAACACAATTTGCAAATTCATATTTGGGTGGCCATTTTGAATTATGGTCATTTTTCGGAGGCCATTTTGAATATCGAAAATCGGGCCTCAAGGTGCATCATGGAAGACCCCCACGGACCTTCGTGCAAAATTTTGAAGCTCTGCGATGACTGGTGGGCCCGCTATAGCGCACACATACATACATACATACATACGTGCATACATACATACATACATACAGAAACTTTCTTTTATTAATATAGATAAAATTTATTATATTATAAATAAAACGTATTATATTTTAAATCTCATTTTTTGTCTATTTTACTTCACGGGGCATAGGTGAATCGAGAGATCGGGGGTCGGTACCCCTCCAGTATATATACAAACATCCACGAACACACACACACACACACACACACACACTAAAAAATTTACTAAAATACTTTCTGACCTTATAACTAAATTGTGTGTCTCAAAAAAAGCTTTAAAAGTTTTTTTTTTCAAAATTTTTATATTTTATTTCTCTAAGGGTACTTTTTAGGGGTTGAAAAATTTCTTAAAAATTTATTTCAATAGTACATAGGTCTAAGAGGTGATATATAGGCCTACTAAGCGTATTTATTACCCATTTTTGAGTTTTATTAATTTTTTACCGTAAGGGGTAGTTTTCACCCCTAAAAATAAGAAGCGCACCTCGGCACAGTGTAGACTTTGAAAAGGGTAGTACGTATAGCCTAAATCCAAAACTTTCATCAAAATCGGTGGGCGCCGAAAAAAAGTAGAGGTAATACCTCATTTTTACGGTTGGGGACTGGACTAAGTCTTACAAACTCAATATCCTACTTGGTGTGTAGGATTGGTCTTACTGAACCCACAACTCGAATATTTATATAATTTCGAACCTCTTCCTTATATTTTAAAAAGCACTATTTTATTCCAGGTGATTGAGTTAAAACTGGAAATGATTTTTTCTAGAGTTGGTCATATCAGAAAATTACAAACGATCTAATCAAAAATTTCAAAATCCCTTATTCTAAAAAGGTCGCTGAATAACACTTTACACCTTCAAATTTCTTCCTAATATACAGGATTACTTGAGGTTTCCTATTTTGAACTATCCACACTGGACGAAACTGTAAAGGTATTATGGTTGGTCTTCGCTGAATATTTTTTTTTGTAATATTGTTCATGTAACACGAAAATATTTTTTTTTATAGGAATTATTGACCTTCCGCTTTAATAAAAATTTTAAAAAACTTCACGATATCTTTGATGCCGAAATAATACAACGTTTTCACTGTTTTTATAATGTCATATCATTACCCATCACTAATTCAGCGCTAATTCAGCAAAATCCATCGAAATGATTTTAATATTTTATTGATGTTAAAAAAATTATTTTTAAAGTAAAATATCAATAAAAAATTTTAGATCATTTAGAAATCAGTAAAATCAATATTTTTTCATTCATTTAGATGTGGATTGAAATAGAGTGCCGAGAGTAGATCCTGAACCGACTTTCAAAATGCAAACAGTTTTCCCAAGACCTATGAATTTATCAAACGTATCCATTATGGAAGTTAGCTTTCGTAACCTTCCATTTCATGCGACATTGATGTTCTGGCAGATAGGTACTCTCAAATATCATGGCGTCTGCATTTTGCTGTGAATATGAAAACTATGAAATACGAAACCACAATTTTATCTCCCAAAAACTCAATTCACTTGCGCAGTTTCTAAAACAACATTCCGCCTCCTATAAATCCATGAACGAACTCCTAATCCCCTACATCATCTCACAGTGTAATTCTAAACCACCTACATTCCAGTAAGCCAATCCCAATCCATCCTAAGTCTTCTCAGCAAATAACTTTTCCACATTTAGATCGTTGCGTCGCGTCGTTCCTGTGACATAATCACAAAAATCACAATCCAGAAATATCAATATTTAAAATCCGCATTGATGTAAGAAGAAATCTGCAGAAATCTCTTAAAGGCAATCATCAATGACACGAACAAGTTTTTTTTTAGACCAATTCAAGTAGAACAAACGAAAATTTTGAAATTCTTACAAAACTGCAAAAAGGCAAACATCGAAAGGGAAATCAAAAACCGCCACAAACTTGTGCTTGTCACGTGCCGATTGCTTAATAAATATTACAAGATTTTTTTTTTGAAAAAAAAATTATTGGTTATAAATCGGTGTGATGATGGATAGTTTTAGAGATGAAGCAACAACAACAACAACAAAAAATCAAAAAAAATAATGATCGGACATAAAAAAGTGAAAATTAATTTTTAACTGCCGATCCAGCAACGGCTCGATGCGATCGCATACAAAATCGACCGTGGCGATGGATTAATTGAAATTGTTGATTTTTTTTTCGTCGTTGGTATAAAAGCTCGGACATGGAGCCGCGATCAATTGGATGCGATCATGATGATCATGGGGGATCGTGGCATCGTCAGAGAGGCAGCAACAAAATATAGACCGGCCAAGAGGTCGGAAAGTTTGTTTTGATCTTTTGTTATAATATGCGCGCGCAGCTATAAGTGTTTAATATAGACAAACATACACACACGTATACATATGTACACATACAGCATCTCATATGTCAGATCTTGTACAAACTCCGATCGTGGCAGAGTTTTTGTTTATAATTATTGCATGTGCGCTATTTTTGTTGATTAGCACATCGCCTCCAGAATAAGAAGTGATCTTCAGTCCAGCCACACTTTTCTTAGTTGATCTTCACCACCTCCTTGCCTTGGGATTATAATAAAGTTGCGATCATACAATCAACGATCAAAGATGAAATTTTTTTTGTTCTCCAGAGAACCCCAAATTGGGTCATTGGCTTTTGGACACAGAAAGATGCTCTCGATACTTTCTTCCACCTCCTCCTCCTTCTAGGTTTGATCTTATGTTAAGCAAAATGTCTGCACTATAAAACTTGATATCGCTATGCTGCACGGAAATATATGCAACATAAGAAAATTGTGCAGAGTTCCCGTGCTGTTTATGGAGTACCGCTTGCAGCATATATTCAACATAGATAACTCGCTGTAAATATGTCGCTGCTGGTATGATGTGCATGTGAACATATCGCAATGATCGATAAGAAGAATGAGATACGACGGATTGTTGTTGTTTTTGTTTTTTGCTGTGCGGCACGAGTAACAAACGCTTGATTATGCAAAGCGACTACGAGTAGCAACGGATCTTTGTGATGACTTCTTGATATAAATTAAGTATTCTTAACGGGTACTGCCCACCGGCGCCTTTTTTCTGCATGCTAGATCGTTTTCGATCTTGATCTCGTTTGTTCGTGTAGTAGCATTTTGCGCGGAGTCAGCAACAGAAGAGTTTTGGGAAGTTTTGAATTGAGATGCTGGGTTTCGATGAAGAAAGTTTTGAGGCGAATTGAGATTTGAATTCGCCGGAAGATTTTATTTTAGGGAACAAGGTTTCGAGATTCATTATAGTGGAAACCAAAAATATGACTAACAACTTTTTCAGAATCAACTACGATTCTGAGAGACATTATCGCAACCCTGATCTGGTTCCTGGTTTGGTGCAGAGGGCATTGCCGATCGGACTTTAATGAATCACATCGAACGGCTGCATTACCCAATTCTAAGCTATTCCTCCCTGTGCAGGCTTTTAATGCGGCCAAGAATTGTTGGTGTGCCGTAGCAAGGAGGTCAGGACACTTGTTGGCTTGATTAGCGATATAGAGGATAGGAAGAGCGGAGGACCCTGCTAGTCCGGGGAAATTAGCAAAAAAAACGCACGAAAGGAGACAAAATTCAGAAATGGCTGAAAATTGGCCCACGGCTGCCTTGGGACTTTTTAGGAAAACAATTTCGGAATCACAAAAAAAACATGGCCGCCGGAATATAGCGGTTTTCCGGTGTTTTCCTTGTATCTCGGTTTCTATAGGTCGTACAACCCCGTACAAAGGCCCTAAATGTTGACAATGAAATTCTCTAAAACTTGAGTTCTTACAAAGATGTTGACCCGATTAACCCTTTCAAAGTTATTCAAGATCAAAGTTACCAAATACACTTTTTCGCTAAAACATCACTCAAAAACTGTTTTTTCGAAAACAAATTTTTTGATCAGTCAATACGAAACGTTATTGCCTACAAAAAAGCCTTTTGGTCATTTTTTCGAAAACTTAACCCTTTCGAAGTTATTCAAGGTCAAAGTTTCAAAAAATCAGTTTTTGGTCAAAAAATGACTCAGAAACTGATTATTGAGAAATTTTTTTTGTTCTATTTATACAAAAGATTATTGCCACCCTAATGACACCCTTGCCTTTTTTTCGAAAAATTTTGCAAAAATCAATAGTGATTTTTTGGCCAAAAAGTGATTTTTGGAAACTTTGACCTTGAATAACTTCGAAAGGGTTAAGTTTTCGAAAAAATGATTTTTTGTAGGCAATAACGTTTCGTATTGACTGGTCAAATATTTTTTTCGAAAAAACCAGTTTTTGAATGATTTCTTGGCCGAAAAGTGATTTTTGAAAACTTTGACCTTGAATAACTTTGAAAGGGTTAATCGGGTCAACATCTTTGTAAGAACTAAAGTTTTAGAGAATTTCATTGTCAACATTTAGGGCCTTTGTACGGGGTTGTACGACATATAGAAAACGAGATACAAGGAAAACACCGGAAAACCGCTATATTTCCGGCGGCCATGTTTTTTTTGTGATTCTTACAATTTCTTAAAAAGTCCCAAGAAAGCCGTGGACCAATTTTCAGCCATTTCCGAATTTTGTCGCGAATTTGGGTCGCATGGGTCCCTATCAGACAGTGTCCGGCCAGCACTACCACTATAACTGCGAGGTATTGTCTCCCGAAGCTCAGTAGTGAAGTGGTCCGCCTGAGATCATAAGAGGGCCAGGTTATTTTGCCCAAGGTGCATTTATTAAGATCCCTCCAATGCTTCTTTGCTTGTTGTAGTGTGTGCTTTTGCATCGGAGCTTAACAGTGGCCCAAGGCATACCAACCCCTTTTTTCCAGGAAGTTCGTCAGATTTAAAATTTCCCTCTATGTTTCAGTGACCAGGCACCCATACGAGGAGGGTCCTGAACTGCTGAGCCATCTCGTTAAGAGGTCTGCGATATTCAGAGATAGTTCTAGAGCTGTTTGTGCAAGAGCGCAGGACTTTCAGAGCCGCCTGACAATCTGAGAAGATGTAGACAGTCCAATTCCTATCGTCTTGCTGGTTGATTAGTAAAAGAGCTTCATGTATGACTAGAACGTCCGCTTGGTATACACTGCAGTGATCGGGTAGTCGGAAAGAGACTTCAATCCCAAGCTCTGGGGAAAAGACTCCTCCTCCTACTCGACCCTCAAGCTTATAGCCACCAGTAAGGAAGTTAATGGCATCCTGAAAACTGTGTGGTCTGTTACTCCATTCACGACGTGAATGGATGTGGACTCCGTAGTTCCTCGTGAAGGTAACCTCGGGTATACAGGAGTCGGTTTTAGTCGGGACGACAACAGAGTTCAGCACCTTCGTGTGCTCCCCCCTGATTCCGGTCTAAAATCCAGATTCTCTTATTCTAAGGGCTGCGATGGTTGCGCTTTCGCTTGCCACAAGATTTAAAGGAGGGAGGTATAACATAACGATTAGGGCATCTGTGCGTGTGGAACGAAGTGCTCCTGTTATGCATAACTCCACACATCTTTGTACTTTCTGTAGTTTGTTTAGCACGGTGGATTTACTCAAGGTTTGCCACCATACTAGTTGGCCACCATACTAACAGTCGCCCTCACATCAGCTCCTGTGTACGTTCGTACTAGAGTTGAGCCGGACTTACACGAGGCAGTACATTTGTCCCTTACAAATTGTACTGAGGCCTCATTTTTTTTAAATGTCCCGGTTCCAAAATAATGTCCTACTTGGTATATGAGCGTGTATCGAGATAAATGAGACGAGGTGTGATTGTAAATTACGTAGTGGAGAGACATTGCGTACTTCTTTTGCGGCAGTAAAATATCCAATTTGAACTGTCGCGAGGTGAGATTGTAAACACTAACTGGAAATACATTTTGTACATTTTTCGAGGGAGTGAAATTTTCTACAGGAGAGACATTTCTTACTTTTTTGGAAGAAGTGAAATTCCCAACATGAAATGAGATGAGGCGAGATTGTAAATACGTACTGGCATTACAATAGCACCTCGCCTCATTTGAAGTATGACATTGTACTGGCTCAAAAGAAAAAAAGAGGCACCTCTTACAAACTCATTTTATAATCGTGTCCTACCCAACACTAGTTCGTACATCTAGTATAGTAACTAAGAAACGAAAATCCAAATTTCTGAATATACTTTCAATTGATTAAAATGTTGATGATATTTTTGTGATTGGATTGGATATATGTATCACTTCCATCGATTCCACCTAGTTAAGGGTGATTTGTGGAATTATAGGTACTTCAGTGTCCTTACAAAGACATGAGTTTCCCATAAATTTTTTCTACCCGCAAGATTGCTTTCGAACGTATTTAATAAAGGTCACAACGTCTTAAAGCTAATTTTAAAAACTATAAAAAATATTGAATCTTAAAATATAAAAATAAAAACAAAAACACAAACCCTCTGCCTCGCGATAATCGTAAAACTCATCACGTTCTCCACGAAGACATGACGCTAGTCCACGCGATGTCCTTCGATCACGTTCCTTATCTAAAGGTCGGCAGTAAAGATATGTTACTTTTGGCTGTTGCTGCTGCTGCTGTTGTTGCTGCAGCTGCTCCATTTGCTGCTCCTGATTAGGAGACAACGGACTGCTGCAATTCATGATTTTTGTTTTCTTAACACACTTTTCACACTTTCTTTCTTTATTTTTTCACCCAATTTTATCTTTTTCACACAAAAATAAAAACAAGTTTCAAAAATTTCACGTTAATTGAATTTTGTTTAAATTAAATCATTTCGCATCTGGCAACACACTTTCAGCATTTCAGACAAAGCTCCTCCTAATCACACTTTTAAATATAGTGTGGAAAAAGGTCAAGTTGATTTGAAAATGGCTGCTTTTGTTTTATCCATGCGTTGTGTATCGGATATCGGGGATGTCTGTTCTGTTCTGACTCTTTCATAGGCTAAGAGTGAGTCATTTTTTCAGCGAAACTAGTGATGATACTAATTCGACGGAGGGAGCGCTGCAGATGTCAACAGCGGCTGCGCATAGAGTTATATCATCGCTGGCAATAATTTGTCTCGATTAAGCTGATGACTGCGTTGACAACGATGATGTTGACGGCGATGATGAATGAAGGTTTAGGGCAGCGTTCATTGCGATTGAGTAATTTCGTTGTAGTCTCATTTAATATTTTTATCAGCTGTTGTTAGAGAGTTGTTCACTAATTTCTTTAATCACTTTTGTTTATTTTTTGTGTTTATTGCTTTATTAGAAATTTTATTTTTTTTTGGTGGAGCACATATGTTTTATAGTATTAGTAGTATTAGTAAGTATTTTTGGTATGTTTTGTAAGAGTTTTGTTTTTGGGTTTTGTTTCTGAAAATAGAAATATGGAAGCAGTTGCAATGATTTTTTTGCTGACAAAGAAATTCTTGCTTTTGGAAGATGATCATTCAATCGACTCCTTTTAAAATTATTAAATTGTGCTTCAACAAAACATTTTTGCGTTATATGACATATCGAGTTGGATCATTTCTACCCCGCGAGCTTAAGACAGCACTTTATCAATTTTGACAATTTGAATTCTTGTAAACTTTGCTCCTATGAAAATTTATCTGCGCAGAACAAATTTTTCAATTGTTTCTTTGTTTCTATCACATTTTATTAGATCGCAGTAAGGATCCACGAATTATAATTGGACAGGTCAAAATATTTAACCATTCACTTGTCGTTTTAACCAGTTTTATGTCCCGGCTTCACCGACCTCAGTTCAATAATGTCCAGTTCAATTCACATAAGTGGCTTCACCGGCTGAAGGCCAGTTCTTGTTCAGTTCGTGCTTGAAATTGTTTTTCGCCCGAAGTTTGAAATGCAAAAGCTCACTGGAATGGCATTCTAGAGAGCTTTGACGTTTAACTTCAGTTCGAGTTCAGTTGGGCGAACTGAGGTCTGTATTATCCTCAGTTGAATATGTGGAAATTTTTATGCGAACTGAGGTTATTTTAAAGTCCACTTCTCCAATTTGCTCGAACTTGCGCAGTTCGGCCGGTGAAGCTGGGGTATAACAATAGCCGTGTTCCTTTTCTACTTTTAAGTACTCCGGAGTACAAAATTAATGGAACGCAAAATTTCTGGATTTGAGTAAAACGTATGAATTCTCTGTGAGAGCAGGAGTAGTTCCAAGTAAATACGAGTAAAAAATAGCAGAAAAGGAACACGGCCATGGTCACCCCCTTCCTTTGTGCCTTCGAGTATCCAATTTCATTCAAGATGATCAAGAAGTCTACTGGGCCTGTGTGTTAGCCCGAAAAAGACAGAACAGTTTCAGTATTCACCAGTACAACAAAAATTCTCTTGTTCAAGCTACTGACAATTAATGGACGAGCACAGAGAGAGCCTGTCCCCATCATCTTGAAGTACTTGGGTTTTATTTTTGACCAAAAGCCGGATTAGAAATTAAGGGTCATAAACATCAACCAAGTTAACCCTTGATTGTAATTTATCAGAAATATCAACCAAGATAATATCAGGAAAAATTCTAGGGTTGAGGCTAAGATAATACCACGACTACTACTATTAAATGCCACCAACTGGGCAAAATTTCGATCAAATCATTTTCGACAAAGTTCGAAAAGCATTGCCAAACCTTTTTAGAACATTTAGGCTTAAACATTTTAAACATACCACGGATTGCGGGTAAAGGTAATCCTTGACTCTGGGTTAAAGATAGTGCAATTTCGGAAACGCAGGACTGCACTCATTTGCAGTATTCAGTATTCAGCAATTGGAAGTCTGTAGCTGAATACTTGCAAATGACTGCAGTCCTGCGTTTCCGAAATCGCACATATTTCTCGATGATATTTCTGACCCTAAGTATCTAAAATGGGTTAAAGAGGGCTAATAGATAGCTTTTCATACCAGTAAATAAATCTTCGGCCAAAGATGAGGCATGTAGCCGCACATGGTGGGCTAGGTTAGGTCTATACATCAGTATAAAGTCCAGCTCTTAGACAAATGCTGACATACGGCTCTGTCGTTGGTGACTCGCTCTTTCAAAAGAATATAACAAATCCAAACTAGGCCAACTCCAAAGGATAGCATATCTGGGAGTAAAGGGCGGCTTTATGTGCATTCCTCACTGAAAAAATTAAAGTAATTTTCGATCTCGTGCCTGATGTTTAGATCAGAAGCCCGAAGGGCCCTGAGGCTACGAGAAGTATGGAATTATAAAAGGGTCATTTGATTATATAACAGGCGTAACACAACTTGAATTCAGCTTTCGATGTCCAGATCTCAACCAGAGAGGAATGGGTATACTTCCAGCCTGAAAAGAACTATGACATATATTTACCAACAGTTGACGCCAAATTAGAATCGGTTGTATGTGCTGAAGTCTTCTTCCCCAATTTAAACCTCTAAAAATACCACCGATTATTTATCCTGGTTTATTTCAAGCAGAACTGATCGCAATCTTCAACGCTTACCTAGTAATACAGTAACTAATACCCAACCCCAGGAGTCAAGGTAGCGTTGTTTCAGGATATCTAAGCGGTTATCGACACTAGCTACTAAGCGCGATCTATATAGGCTAAAAGCATTCATAAGGACCTCTATTCCTTGGTCTGGACGCACATGATCACTGGTGGGTACTGGGTCAGAAGAAGATCGAGCGCATCGAGAAGGCATATTAATTGGCTAGTCAAGGAGTAGACAGCTGTGGATACTATAAGGAAGACGCTGGGTGTGATGAAGACTGCAACTGCTTCGGTGATCGAGCAGAAGTCGATTTACTTGCTGTGCTATAAGCGTTGGCAAAAAAGCGAGAGAAACCAGGTATTTTAAAGAAAGAAAAATTTTAGTGCCACTGGATGGGAATCGAACCCTCGGTTCATGGGATGGCAATCAGACAATTAAAGTCCCCCGTCTAACTACTAACCGCTCCCAGTGCTGCTTGACTTCGATGATCAAACTAGAAACTATCTATTCATGCTGAATACTGCTAATGACATCGTAGACTGAATGTTAGAGATTTTCTATGTGAAAGTCAAAGCTAAGGAATCACCCTAAATACTGCCAGTGCGTCCAAAGAATGGATGACTCAAGGATACCGAAAAAAATCCCTGTATCTACTACCAGATGGCAAAAGACCATTTGGCAAACCACGGTCAAGGTGGGAAGACAATGTTAAGGCCGATGCAGCAAAACTGCTCAATACAAGAAACTGGAGACAAGCTGCAGAGCAAAGAGACGTCTGGAGGAAGAAGATGATGGAGGCCAAGGCTCGAATTGGGCTGTAGAGCCATCGAAGAAGAAGAAGACTGCCAGTCCGTCATGTCACATACGGGCCCGTACAAAGGCCCTAAATGTTGACAATGAAATTCTCTACAACTTTAGTTCTTACAAAGATGTTGACCCGATTAACCCTTTCAAAGTTATTCAAGGTCAAAGTTTCCAAAAATCACTTTTTGGCCAAAACATCACTCAAAAACTGGTTTTTTCGAAAAAATTTTTTGATCAGTCAAAAATCAATTGTTAGTAATTTTTTGGCCAAAAAGTGATTTTTGGAAACTTTGACCTTGAATAACTTCGAAAGGGTTAAGTTTTCGAAAAAATGACGAAAGCGTTTTTTGTAGGCAATATCGTTTCGTATTGACTGATAAAATATTTTTTTTCGAAAAAAACCAGTTTTTGAGTGATGTTTTGGCCAAAAAGTTGTTTTTGGAAACTTTGACCTTCAATAACTTCGAAAGGGTTAAGTTTTCGAAAAAATGACGAAAGCGTTTTTTGTAGGCAATATCGTTTCGTATTGACTGATTAAATATTTTTTTTTCGAAAAAACCAGTGTTTGAGTGATGTTTTGGCCAAAAAGTGATTTTTGGAAACTTTGACCTTGAATAACTTCGAATGGGTTAAGTTTTCGAAAAAATGACACAAGCGTTTTGACTGATTAGATTTTTTTTTTCGAAAAAACCAGTGTTTGAGTGATGTTTTGGCCAAAAAGTGATTTTTGGAAACTTTGACCTTGAAGAACTTTGAAAGGGTTAATCGGGTCAACATCTTTGTAAGAACTAAAGTTGTAGAGAATTTCATTGTCAACATTTAGGGCCTTTGTACGGGGTTGTACGACCTATAGAAACCGAGATACAAGGAAAACACCGGAAAACCGCTATATTTCCGGCGGCCATGTTTTTTTTTTGTGATTCCGAAATTATTTTATTAAAAAGTCCCAAGGAAGCTGTGGACCAATTCTCAGCCATTTTCGAATTTTGTCTCCTTTCTTGCGTTTTTTTGCTAATTTCCCCGGATTAGGTCTAAAGCAGCACTGTTTGTCGTCACATTTCATAAGCTTTTTGTTGATTATTGTTTCCATGATTTTTAATAAAATAGAATTGAATGATATTGGGTGATAGAGGAGTTCTGGAAGTCACCTTTTTATCGGAACGTGGGCTGGGCTGAACCTGAGCCAGTTTCCAAGAGTCTAGATGAATTCCGGAGAAGTATTCAAGGGAATTGAATGTGCACAAAAACCTCCGTAGATTTGTAAAAGAAAAATTTCTTGATATATTTAAAATAAGTAAAATCTTCAAGTACAAAAACGCCTCCACTTTAAAAATCATCCAACAAACTAATCAATACAAACTTACACGTGCCTAAAAACCCACTTCTTTTCGGGGTACCAAAAAAAAACACAAAAAGTTCCCAGAACCCCAAAGGATTTCCGAATTGAGATAAGTTAGGAAAAGCAAAAAGGCGAAACTTTCCTCCTCCAACTCCCTCAAGTCCCCAGATATTCCTTCCTTCCGAATTTCTATCTCCTGTGATTACGGGGGGACCGGAAAATGGTAAGAAAACAAAGAATCCACCCCAAAACAGTAATGCGCTTGAAAATGACAGGAACGTAAACATATATACCAAAAAGAACACCGAATGATTAATGCTCCTCAAGTTGGTACAGTTCCGATCCGAAGTCCTATCTTGGTCTTGCCGGGCTTGATTTTTGCGCGTTGATCCTTCTGGGATTTGGACTGGATGAAATTGAGCATAATTCATGAATTTGTTTTCGTTTCTTAATTCTTTTTTTTTTAAATAAGTCCACGGCCGACCTTCGGAACTATCTTTCACCAACAAAACAACTCCGATGGGAATTTGTGCAAATACATAAGTTGACCACAACAAGAAAATAGTGCGAAGCACGCCATCGTCTCCCCCAATGACAATTTGGGCAAGTGTCCAGATTCATAAATTTCAACTATCAGATGGTGGCAAAAACGGCGAGACTTGTGAGCAGAGAAATTGGATTTTTGGTGATGAAGTCTCAAATTTGGACGCGCGGAGGCGGGCAGCATGGTCACGTGGACAAAAATATAGCGCGGTGAGGCACCAGAGACCAATGAGTCAAAAAAGATGCGTGGCCAGAGGATTTTTTGTTTACTTGATTGGAGTTAATTTTAGACATTTTTAACTGTCGTGTTTCGACCATATTGAAAGTCAACAACTGAACTTTGTTGAAGACCGAAGACAAGAGACAGAAAGAGAGCGGCAGGGAGATGATGATAGAACACAGGTCGGACTTTTTTCAGAGGTGGTTGGTGGTGTAGCTGGGACGTCTCTGCCCCAGGAATTGTGTTCCAGGCATGGTGTTTGCTCAAATGGTGAGTCACTATATGGTAAACATAGATCGTTTGTTCAGAAGCTCAATTTCCCTGGTAAATGGCGAATTTTAGAGATTATTTAAACTCAAATTGGATTTTGTTGATTTATTTCGATGTCGATTTAAATTGTTTGCTTTTTGGGGGGAAATAAGGTTTTAATGTCCGATGGACGGAGGTGGGGAGAGGTTAAATGGTATAATAAATTGTTATCGATTGTGAAGTTTCGTAGAATTTTGATTTATCTTGGAAAGCGTAAATTTTGAGGAAAGAGATAAGCTTGAAAGTATTAGATAAGAAATTAAATACGATTGATGTTTTGTATCACTAACAACAAAGTCGGTCTTGAGTGTTTCGTCCCTTTTGTATATTTGATCTTTCACTTCAATGCCAACACGAAATTTCATAGAAATTGGAAACGCTTGTGAATTGGGAAAAGTTAATGGAAGTTCTCTTTAGGAAATTATTCTGATGAGATTCACAGTTACAATTACGCTTAAGTGTTAAGTATTAACACCAATTCCACAAGGCACAATCTTACTTGTTAAATTACAGCTTGAATAATGTAGAATCACTCAGTTTGAATTCTAGAAGATTTTAGAATGAGGATGTTTACAAAGGTAGACTATTCTATAGCATTTCTGACGTCCATATTGAATTGATCACGAAATTTTGTACAATATGAAATAGTAGGACAAAAAATCTCTTCATGTCCATTTCACGTTCAAAATTTAAGGCGAAGATCGATACGACTACTTCAAAAATGTTAACCATGAGCTAGACTCGTGGCTTTTATGGTTATTCCACAAGATTCGCAGCGAGTGCGACTTATATTTCCCACGTTTTGATCATAAAGCCTATCACGAGTCTCACTCGTTGTTGTAATACGTAATACATGGGGTTAAAAGATCCATCTATTGTACTATTTTTGAAAGACGAAATCAACCAAAATATATGCTATACCTCGAGCTAAGCTTGCTATACTATACATTCCACTATGACGTACACAACAGTATGGCGGACCGGTGGTACAAAGGGGTTATTTCTGAGCTTAGAACTGTCATATGAAAAAATATGCAGGTATATACGCTTCCATTCACAATTGACAAGGATGGGGACCACAGAGCCAAATAACATCCTTGGATAGATTCATAGACCAACTATTTGTTGAAAAAGTTCGACATGATGGGCCAATCACGTCTTTTCTTTAAAAATGATTGTGCGGGAAAACGTCTGCTTTTCATGTGTTAATAATTTACACAAAGTTGAATAGAGTAACCACTGTGAAACTTAAGACGGGCCTACGATAACAAGCGGATTTTTATCCTTTCGGACAGTAAAGCAGCAGTTAGAGTGATAAAGATAAAGACCCGTAGGAGAAAGTTAAAATTTCGTTGGGACTGCAAATGCAGTCTTGGTGAATTGAGTACTCTCAAGCGAATCACTCTAATGTGGGTTTCGTACCATCAGGACTTCGTGGACAATAAAAAAGCAAGCAGGAGTCTGACACAGTTGTCGTTTATTCGAAACCAGGTATTAGGACGCTCACCAGTTTTGACAAAAGAACCTCGAGTAAATACAAGACTCGCCAGTTGTTAGCCTGAAACAGGCACCCACAGCGTGAGAACGCTTGCATAACAACCGAAACAGGCACGGTACGCCTGAGTAAAAATAAGATTCGCCCGCATTTAGCATGAAACAAGCACGGTACGCCTGAGTAAATATCCTATTTTTCCGAATTCAGCCCGGCTTAAGCCGACTATCTGCCAAATGGTGGAATGACTCAGAAAGGGTGTCCTTGCCACTAACTATTCGGAGGCTCTCCTGGTCTCTGAATAACTGAATAACTCGTGCAGGGTAGTCTCTTGAAGGCAATAGCCAACCTGGGACCGGTTTCAGACCAGCCCAGGTTTCTAGGAGTCGAAGCTCGTTCAGGGACGGTTGGTCCTCACTAGCGTCCACTCGGCCATGTCCACGTATCTAAGAGGTTTGATGGGAAAAGTGCAAGCGTCGTCGCTGAAGACGAGGGCAAACTGCCAGGTAGGCATATTGTAGTCGGGTACTTGCCGGCTGCAACAGAAGACCCCACTGAAATGATGGTCAATTGGATAGGGGTCCAAAACAGGGCCGTAGGGGTGCAGGAGTAAAAAGTACTCCAGAAAGTGCATCGCCCACTGTTCAAAAAGATGACGTTCTCTGTGGGCCAAAGGTCTGTCGGCCAGATGAGGCGGACGGGTGGTCAAATTGGCTAAAATTTCGGATGAGCACAGCTCAGGATCCAGGGAGATGAAAAGCCCACTACCAGAGATGCCCCAGCCAAACTTACAACGTCCCCTCGGCAGCCATCGACACTAAGGGAGCAGAATTCTGGGTGCTACCAACTGAAGTCTCTCAGGAATGTGCTGCGGTAATACAAGGGGTAAGCAGCTCGAGTATCATGGCAGCACGGCAGGCCCCTCTTTAATGGAAACATGACCCTTTGGTATACGGACGGGGTAGAGCTGTGTATATATGGCCCAAGTTGCAAAATATCCAGCAGGTCAAGCAGCATTGGAAGTGGTTTGTACTTAGTTGGGGGACCGCTTGGTAAAATGATACTCGCGTTTGGAATGGTCGACTACAGATCGTTCCTATCTGTAACAGGCGTGAATATCTCTCAGGGGGTTGCATTTTTAGATTTTCATACCTGTAGCTAGAGCGTGCATACCCGTGTGGTAGGCGCATTTGTGCGCTAGGCGTGCTAGTTGCGGGCGCGTATATGCTTTTGGAAAATTAACCAACTAAATTATTTTTACTCAGGACCCTAGCCGATCGGTTTGTTTTTAATGTGAACGATTAGAGCTGAGAGAGGTGTAAGCCCGTTTGTATCGTCGGAACTTTTATCTAGAATGCAATGTCGAGCTGCAAGCTGTGGTCAGGAAGATAAAGAGTGACCAAACTGCCAATGCAAACACCTGGTTTTATTAAACCCACTCCCATCCAATCTACAGCGACAGAAAACTGTCTACGGGTGATTGAAAAGGTTATGGCTTCCTCCCAGATTGTGCTTAAAAGCGATGTTTAGAGAAAGCGCAAGGAATTGCTGCAAAGATAGAAGACAAGAAAGAAGACATGTTATCTAAGCAGAAGCAGTAGAAAGACGATGGACCATGCCACTGCATGGAATCGAACCACAGACCTCTGGAATGGTAGTCCGTCATCTTAGCCTCTAGGTTACCAAGGCAATACAAAAAACGGACTACTCTGATGAAATACACCGAACACTAGAATGTGTGGACCTGGCCTAGTGAAATTCAAGTGGTTTTGTTCTTGGGCGTAGTAGTAAATACTTCAAAACATTAGTTGGGTTGATTACCGGACACTGCCCCCTAAATTACCAACAAAGCGGTGTTGGAAGGGCGGTGGGTCCAATCTATACTCGAAGAAGACAAGCAGACGAAGAAGACTTTTTTTGTCACTGGCTCGGAGCCAGACGTTCTGTCACTCCTCGGAGAGAGAAGCAGATATTTAGGCAGACGGTTTAAGCGGTTTTAATGGCTTACAAATCTGCAATAAGAGTACAATAGCCCCAAATGGCGGCCGCGGTACTCCCTAAACCCGATGGGTCATTAAAGAGGAAAAAATCAGTGTGACCGCAGTTTTCGACCAAATTTGGAAGGTCGGTAATTCTGGCTTTTTTAAACAAAATTCGTGTTTTTTTTTAAATAAAATTTCTTTTGAAACATTTTGTTTAGCTCTAAGAAAACTTAGGCTTATCTCAATGAAAAAATAAATGAGTAGACAGACGCACATCCATAGTTTCCGCTTTTTTAATTTTTATTGCTCTTCGATACTATCTATTCATTCTGTTTTTTTTCTTCTACGATAACTATCATAAAACTTTACACTATCCTTAAATGTCCTTCATTTTATCAATTCAAAATCTCACAAAACAAGTTCAACAGTCACAGCATGCCTCAGGTGAAATCTGGTAGTAGCATCCTTAACAAAATATCCAACCGAAGACAGTAAATTATTAAAAATTCAGCGAAATAAGTCTGACGACTCGAGGCTCGCCGTACACCCGTAGATATCGCAAAAAAAAAGATTAAAAATTCATTTCAAAGCTCGTTGATTGTCCCCAGAGTGCAAACTACTCAACTATTCATTGAAAGACCACGAAGTTCACAACTAGAATCCATGCCAAAGATGATGATGATGATGATGACGATTATGATGATACAGCTGCTCTTGCGGCACATCATGCTTATTCATAAGAAAAGCGCCACTTCCTTATAAGTTTTCCTCCCATCCAAGAGTATATCTGTGATACAAGTCCCGGGAAGTGATAGGAGCTTAATATTCAGGACGAATCCCCCTCTGTACAGTGTGACTTGAAAGGCCGACCAGTCACCCGGTATCCAATTGAAATTAATCCTCACGTGCATTTCTAATCTCCTCTCCGAGCCAGTTGCCACGAATGATGAGGCTAGGTCTTCTTTCAGCCTGGTCCCGGTGATTCTGCCTAGACTGCTCCACTGTGCGATTCTCATTAAATCCCGTCTTTAGAACTTTATTCCCTTGCGCGCTAACAATAAGACGACTCTGTACATCTAAAAACGGAGGGTGGATGGGGGGTGTACGGAGGTGCTGTGGGGTGCAAGAAATGTGTAAGAAGAACCATTTCAAAGGAGCCAGAACCAAGTAACGAGATAGGCCCGCATGCGATTCGAGAAAGTCAGAAAACATGAAATTATTTGACGCCTCTGAATAATTGATGCCAAGAGTAACAAGGGTGTTTCTCTCCGTCATGTCTTTGGCATAAAAAATGGACAAAACGACAACGACACGTCTGACATTTCATATTGTGTGCGACGACGTCGCGTTAACTGCGTGTGCGCAGAAAACACTATAAGCGGATTACGCACGTTTTTTTTTCTAGCTGTGTACCATAGTGGCGCGGCAGTGATGTTGTGCTATGCTGGGCCGACATGCAACGGTGCAGATTAAAGATTGCCAATGACGGTACTAAAAGGGCAACGCGCGAGCAGGAAACATGCGTCGAGACGCCACTGAGGTATTCATTTGGCGCATCTATTTTGAGATTTTATAATCGGATAAGATTAGCGCAGATGGGAAACTGAAATTCAACCCGCGGGGGGGGGGGGGGGGATATGTGACATTCCTAGAGGTGGCAAAAAGGGGGAAAATTGTTTATGAGTAATTTAGTGGAATTAGTGGAATTAGTTTTGTTTTTTTTTGGAGAGGAGAATTAATTCTAGTTTTAATGTGTCTATGCAGCACACAAAAAATTAATCACACCAAGCAGTAAAAAAAACTGAACAACAATCACCCCAAAGCCTCGTGATCAACGTCTAGAACAAAAACTGGTCGGTCAAACTCCATTCTCTCATTGATCAGCTCAGCCAGCGTTCAAATCCAAAATCACTTCAGCAGCACGAATTGCCACCTTAACGGCGATAATTATGAAAGTACCTCCCCAAAAACGGAAGTGAATCTGCGAACGTTTGCTGCTTTTTCCGCTTATTAAAATAAACACCCAACCGCGCCGCGCCGCCACAATGTGTCACAAAACACCGCTCCAACACGGTGATTTTTTGTCAGAACGTTTTTTGCATCAGAATTCATGGCTTTGATCACCAAACAATCTCTGAATTAAAATTGTCGGTATTTTTTCACCTGCTTTTGTCTCCCAAACCACCACCACCAATAAAAAGGGTTAAGAACCAAATACTATGTAAGTCCCCGACCACTACCGGTACCGGAAGTGGCTTTTAAATAAAAAAGGGAAGCAATTGGACCGTGCAGGAATCTCCTGAACCGAACCAAACCAAACCTGGAAACGTTAAGATGCCGCCATGCGCATGCGTGAGTAGATTAAAGGCGTTGGGTGTGTGTGCGCGCTTTTCATTACTAAAAGTCAGGTGCACTTCGGCGCGGATCAGTTGCGCTGAGTGTATGTACTATAGTGCTGCTCTGCTGCTGTAAGGCCTGCAATATTGTTGTGATGCAAGTGCGAACTGAATGGCAAGAGTTTCTCTCACCTGAAAAACAAATAAAAAAAATAAAAATATGGATTTGCTCTGTTTTCTGCGATTGCGTGATTAGCCTGGAGTTTTGGTGAAAAGATTGCCTGATCTTTTCTTTTTCTATTTATTTATTTATTTATTTTTTTTTTAATTCAAACGTGTCATTTGCATTCCGCTTTTGTTTGTCTGGAATTTAATTCAATCACGCTTCTTTAAACGCATTTTTCTGCTTCCAGCCCCGAGTCATTCAATGATGTGTCTTCAATTGAAGAAGCAATTCATCGATGCAAATATCTGCAATGTCTGACCTTATTTTTAGTAATGGCGAGCAATCAAACGGTTATTTCTTTTTTTTTTCTTTTATTATTGTTGTTATTATTATTATTGTGTTTTTCTTTTCAAAGTTTTATTGAGTTTTTTTTTAATTGGGAGGGATTCAGGCGTGGGCTGATTGTCAATTGTTCCTCGAATGGGTTTTAATATTTTATTAGTCTGGAGACGAAAGAGAGACGAGATATATCAAGGTGAGGATGATTTATTTGTTTGCGTTTCCGGAGTATTATTTGAGTTGTGAGGCTATAAAATGTTGCAAATATTTTGTACCTTTTTTGGGGTATTACTGAAAAATTAATGGGAATTTTTTTTTCAAGAAAGGAAATTGGAAAAAAGAAACGAAGTTTTGTGTTGATTTACATGAAATTTTATGGAGCTGTTCTTTATTATGTGGGTTAAAAAACGCTGGTTTGTCCTAGATGACATCATTCGGTATTCATTTACACATTTAAATGCAATGCATTACTCGATTGTAATATTTTTTGTGGTACCAAATTTGGACGTATATTAAGAACAGGTATACCGGTGCATTGTATAGTAACTCTAAGTGCTTTACGCTTGCTCGCTCAACACGGCCAGAGAAATGCCGAGATATAGTAGGAAGAATTTCAGGACATGTAATTTTCACCCTCAATTACTATCTATGAGGGATCAGCTGTAGGGTGTGCTTCGAGGAGGACGAGTCTACCAGTCATGTTATCTGTCAATTGTTGTTCAGCGAAACGTTGGTAGATTAAACGAGGTTAAACGACAAACTGTTGAATATTTTCAATCAGGGTCAGGCTCCGAACATGCTACTGAAGGTAATAAATAAGGAACAAAGGGCAAAGTTTTTGAATCAATTCAATCTACTTACTACATAGTATATTTTTTTGCAATTGCAGCAAGAGTATTCTATTCTGTCTATTCTTCTCTAATTTTAAAGATATTAAACAGAAAACCAAACCTGAGAGAAAACCGAACGTGGCTGTTAAGTAGATTTGTATGATGCTTTTTATTACCCTTTTATTACCACTTTTAATTACCATGATTACTGATTGCAGCAAGAATATTCTATTCTATGCCTGTTTATCTTCTCTAATTTTAAAGATATTAAACAGAAAACCAAACATTTAAAGTGTAAACCTCTTAAGTATTCATTACCCTTTTATTACCCTTTTATTACCACTTTTAATTACCATGATTACTGATTGCAGCAAGAATATTCTATTCTATGCCGGTTTATCTTCTCTAATTTTAAAGATATTAAACAGAAAACCAAACATTTAAAGTGAAAACCTCTTAAGTATTCATTACCCTTTTATTACCCTTTTATTACCACTGTTAATTACCATGATTACCACTGGCAATAACCATGTTTTGTATGGAATTTTATTACAATTACCGAGAACAATACAAAAAATCCAAGAATTCGGACTAACAATGCTTTAAATGTCTGGATTCATTATTAAACCAAAAGGAATCTGTAACAAAAGCGTAGTTAGTGGCGAGTCCCTTAGCCAAAAGAGTCAAATTGTAATCGAGAATATTAGATAGACTATCGTAATTGAATGATGCAATGTCATGGCAGGTCTAAACTTGGCTTTTGAACTAATAACGCTTCAAACATTAGCAGGTGCATTCCATAGAGGTAAGGCTATGTTAGACGATTACAACAAGCAACTTTTTGAGCAGAGTAGGACTCTAATCTTCTTCCGCAGAAGGGACTAGAACCACGGACCTCTAGAATGGCAGCCGGACGACTTAGCCCCAGAGCTATCAAGGCAAAAACAAACAAATTCACGCTTTCGATGTTCAAAATTTTAGGTTTATTCAAATGGACCAATTATAAATAATAGTTCAAATTTTCGTATTCTTCAATCGACACTAGTTTAAAGTACCAAATTCATCACTAGTCGAAATCGAGTCGCAGATTTCTGTAACAAAGCCACCAAAATTGCTATATGTTATTTGGGATGTCAATTATGAGTGTTATGTGTGATGTATTGAAAGAGCTTCGTCAAAAATAAATTTTATTGAATAAGATACAGAAGGGATTTGGTCTTAGGTTAGGTGTATGGGTGCCTCCAGTGCTACCGAAGGCCCAATTAGCACTTTGGTGCGCCGTTTTGGCTTGTGAAATCAATTTTGCTTGTGATTAGGTCTTAGTTCTCCAAAAATTTAATCTAATCGAGGGTCGAATACAAATTTTAACCATTCGACAACTTCTTCAAGAAGTTAAGTTCAGAAAAACTTTTGGGAGAGGTTGGTTGGTGAATTTTGTAAGGCTTTTGACTATTAGGACAAATATGCAATTTGGCCTAGAAAAACATGCTTTTCATATTTGTTAAAAACAGAATTTTTAAATTTTTAAATATCATCTGATTATATCAAAAACTGAAAGTGGTTAAGAATGACGCAATCTCATATTCTGTAATATCGCAACTAACCTAAATAAATACGCATGCGCCATGCACTCCACTGCATTTAATAAATATCATAAAATAACGATGTCTACAAGCCACATTAAATCCCAACAATAAAACAAAGCCATCATCCCAGCCCCAAGCCACTAATAAGAATCTTGTGAACGAATTGTAGAAATCCCTGACCCAAAGTACTGTGAGAACCGCAAAAGCCACAGACAATGCAAAACCGACATTTACTATTTACAAAAAAAAACCGGATTTCGTAGCACGGATTTATTGATATTCATAAGCGCTTAAAATAACTCAATTACGCCTCTCCACCACGAAAGCGCACCAGTTTCATTCGGTTTCAGCCATCTAATATTAGTCCTCAACGGATTCATGCCTTCTTACTACATTAACTGAAATTCAACTAAAATAACATAAAAAAAAATAATTGTTGTCTTTTTAGTTGTCATAGAGTTGATTTAAAATGTTTTTTCAAAGTCTCGAGAAATCATGAAAAAAAAATCGCGCCGATATTATTATATTTCACCTCGAAAAACTTTACATAATTCATTCTTTCGCGCCAGTTCTTGGCTTTCACAGATGATTCAAGTTATGCCCCATTCAAAAATAGAACAAAGTTCTTCTTGCCAAAAATATCATCAACTCACAAAGCTATAAGTGAATTTTGAAAAGTGAAAAAGTTTTTGCGAAAAAACATAAATATTCACAAAATCCTCCCCTTCCCGATTCCACATGAAAAACACCGCGAAAAACTTTTATTTAATTTTTTTTTGTTCGTATGGCGTTTTTCATCTTTTTTCACTCAAACAAAATTTTGAGGAAGTCTTAATAAATATGGAAAATGTTTAATTTGAAATGAAAACGCTTTTCCGTATTTTTGTGTAATTTTGTACAGAAATAATTTTTTTCGTTTAGATTTTCGGTGCACAAAAAGCACACGAAAAAAGCATCAAAGTCATTGCACCTTGACGGTTTTGAGATTCTCAACTCCCAACTCAAGAAAATCGTGGGTGGATGGCTGCTCATCATCTGTTTTTCGTGTCTTTTTCCTCTTTTCTTTGTGTTGTAAAGAAAAATAAAAAAAAATAAAAAAAAATCGTCTTTGTTTGCCAGGAATCAACAAAATCCGAATTTTCCAAGGCTCTTTTGCACCAGAAACAGAAATATCGACGGATGCGCCCCCCTGTAAAATCAACGGCTTCCTCTAGAAGTTTTCAAGTGCGGAAAAAAGCTTTTCTTCAAACGAAATTTTCAAAATTACGGAAAATATGAGAAAAAAAAATGTAAAATTTTGTATTTTTGGATTATTTCCGGTATAATTGAAGTGTGAAGGTTGCTGCTGGTAATGTAATTGCAGATGTTTGAGTTGGTTATAGTAAAATACGGAAATGCTGAGGGCTTCGCTTCCAAGTTTTTTTTATAATTAGGAAATTAATAAGGAAATTTGGAATTAAGCCAATCAAAGCAAATTAAGCGAGGTTGGGTGTGTTTTGATTACGTGGCTTGTTAGATTTTGGTGAGATACTAGATCTCAGAGATAAGACCTTTTTTGCTGTTGGTTCTATAATAACGATTGTCAATATTCAATAAGTCCTTAGAAAATTAAAGAGATGGCGCTCGCGTATTCTAAAATCAGTCACAAGTCACAACGCAATCACAAGTGTGTGGTGAGTCTTAACTTGTAGGCCTATACAAAATAAAAAGTAACGTAGAAGTGAAGAAGACGTAACTTCTGTCAACATTGACATAGAAACCAGTAAAAGAAGTTCATATAAAAAGTAAGCGGCACTCGCCAAAGCTTGTGACTTGTGACTAGTCACAATTTTAGATAAGGGGGTTAAGTTTCATCTGTCCTTTCTAGAGTAGTCCTAACAACGCTTGTCGGTTTAACCGATTAAAAATAGGGCACTGAAGTTCCGCTTTGTTCGAGTCTTCACATACTGGACGATACTCCTCCTTGTTCATCTGAAAGCCTGATACTGCGGGGTCACAGCCTTTGTCAGCTGATAGACGGGATTCACTTGTTTCAGTAGGCAAAACACTCCGACAAGGCTGTCTCCAGCTAACCCCGACGGTTGCATCTCTGGCTCAGCCGGCTGTGCTATTAGGATATAGATTTTGCGAAATCGAAGCCCGTTACAAAAATTTTTTGTTTTGACTTTTGTTACATCCGTCTTCTTTGTGCAAAGTGACAACCTAACATAATGAAACGGAGCAGGGCAACCTTTGAAATCGACCAAGGTAAGATGTAAATGTCATCGTGCCGGAGGCTACATGGTAGTAGGTAGTTAGGTACTGTTACTAACGATCTTCTCTGGGCACTGGGTACACCCAATTGTAACAATGGTATATCGTTATATATAAAGGGTCTGACAGGATGTACCTTTCCTTTCCTTCCATATTCGTCAAACCTCTATGGACCCATTTGAAAATAAAGAAATGACGAATCTGTCGCTTGTCTGTAGCTGTAGTAGCTTGCCAAAGTTTTCGACAGGATTGTAAAAACCAAGCAGAAGATCTCTGGTGTTCCCACGACGAGAGACGCCGAAAGCGATCGGGGCATGCCCGATCTACACACCCAAGAACTACTCCCCTAAGCACCTCAAAGGCAGAATAACAGTCAGAATCCGGAAATCTTCTAGATCTACCAAGGAAATGGCAACACCAGCAATCAAAGCCACCAGAGTGTTCAAGTCCTGCAGGAGTAGATTAAAATTAGTTCCTGGATCTGATGGCCTGGATCTGATGCCCCACTCAAAGAAAGATATTCGAATTGGGAAGAAATCGTCCTCGCTTCCTTTCAAGATTACCATTACAGCTGACTTTGGCAATCAAACGCGAGATGGCTTCCTTCCCCATGCTTTTATAGGATTGCAGAAAAACAGCCAGGGAATATTTGTAAAAATTAAATCCAAGTGAGAAAGAATCAAATCTGGGCAAAATAGCATGACGCTGCGCGAAATTGAATCCCAATCTCTGTGGTGGTAGTCGATTGTCTTAGCTTCCAGACAACCTAATTCAGGAGCAAACTGGAAACAAATTGGACTTATAGTATAGACCAACTAAGTTGACAAAAATGCTTGAAAAACTACAATTGAGAAATCACCCAGTCCATTTGTGACATCCAATATGGCGGACTGAAATTTGACGTATGTTATTTGGGCACATGTGCTAAATTAACAATGGAGTGTTTCACATCAAAAGTGCGTGGAACGTAATCGCTAATTTCGTTGGGACTGGTTAAATTTGTCAAAGACCGTTTGCAGGTCATTCCACTGAGAATATCACAACAGTTAAAAAAAGTGTTGAGCAACACCCAAAAACATTGATATGCCATCGTCATCATTAACAAATGACCATCTGCAGAAGCGTTGTGCAGCGTTTATTTTTTTTTTTTTAAGTGGAAAACTAGAGCTCAGGGAAAGCGTGATAGAAGATCGTAATACTTGAGTCTTATTTTGTATTCAAAGCTGAAGCGGCAAGAAATTTCTGTTGACTCGTTACACTGGCTCTTTACACCAGTGATTAAAACAGTGCTGAGATACGGCTCTTTGGTATGGTGAACCGATCTTGCGAAAGAATATAATAAATCCAGACTAGACCAAGTCCAAAGAATGGCATGTCTGGGAGTAGCAGCAGCTTTGCGTATAGCTACCACTGAAACACTGGATGTAATTTCCGAGTAAAAATAGGACTCGCCAGTTCTTGGCCCATGCACGGTACGCCTGAGTAAAAATTCTACTTTTTCAAATACTCAGTAGGCCGGTTCTCGTTCGATTTCGGAAGTCAAGCAGCATTGGACGTGGTTAGTACTTAGTTGGGGGACCGCTTTGTAAAACGACACTCGTGTTTGGAATCGTCTATGCCGATGCGGGAGCGTGTATACTTCTGGCGAGAGCATGAATACCCGTGTGGCATGCGCATTTCTTTGCTATGCGTGCTACTTGCGGGCGCATACATGCCTGGTGTAACATAGAGAGATACCACCATGCACTTCTTTTCAATAGCAGGCTTTAAGAGGAAGTGTTTAACATCACATCATAAAGACGTGGTCTAAATATACCAAGCACAGATCATGCGACTGACTCACTGATAATGCCGCGGAAGGACGTCGCCAGTATCGGGTCAGTAATCATAGGTTACTGGCCAGATTTAGAAGACCGGGCTGCACTCACTGCTGTAGCTACAGTAAAAACAAGCCAAAGAAGGCAACCGAACATTTTCTTTAAAGTTGTTCGGATCAAACACTGTGCATTTGGAAACTTTTTCTCTCGAAGAATTGGGAGAAGTTTTAAAGCTTAACAAATGCGATATGATCCAATACCTGAATGCGACAGGTTGAATCTCAAAGTCAATCGAAACGCACTGTAACGCACTTTTCAGCGACAGTTGTGTTTCAGGGTTTTGTTCTTTAGACTAGACTGTCGCCTTTACCTAGGTACTTTGAAACTCATATAGAATGATCGAATGCATATTCTGCACAGTAAGTACTTCACCAAGAGTAAAGAAAATAACCCAACAAAATTCTTATCAAAAATAAGTAATTAGGAAAGAAAAACAACTTCTCAAAGAAACTAAACCAAAGAAAATACTTGAAATTTGTAAATCATTCAACATTCTTCCGCCACTAATTAATAACCCATTAAAACTTGGTTCCTCTCTACAGCATAAAAGGTACACCTTCTTCACAAATAAAAATCCCTCCTTATTCCCTCATTACAGAAAAACTAATCACCGGAAATTTTAATTGAATACCACCAAAAGAAGGAGTAAAGAATTTCTCTTTTTTTACAAAAAAAACACCGAAAAAAGGGTTTCTTAAATTACACCCAATCGTAACATTTCATTCTCCCTGTTTATGATTGAATGTTTTTTTTTGGGAATTTTTTTACTTTTTAAAATGAGTGTGAAATATTTCTAGTTTCCCACAAAATTGGTGATGGTTAAAAGAGCAATTTACAAGTTTTGTAACAGCCCAGAAAAAAGCATCATCAACCGACTTCGATAGCGGATCTTGTGTTGCTTGTTAAGAAGTTGCAACATCAAAGATACATCAGCAAAAAATGAAAGAAATAAGTCTAACGACCTTGAGAAATATTTTTTTTTATACCTTTCATAAAACAAACTTTTTTTTTAAAAAAAAGAACTAAAAAAAAATAAAAAAAAAATAAAAAAAAAAATAAAAAAAATAAAAAAAAAAAAATAAAAAAAAAATATTGCCAGCGGTTAAAGAGAAGTTCAAGATTCCCTCAAAAACCAATATGCAAAGTCTGAAAGTGCCTCATCGTTTCACCGACAATCAAAGTGTTTGTGGTTAGCGAAAAAAGTCAGAGAATTAAGATGGAATTTTCACGATTATTATTTTTTTTTGTATAAAACAGAGAAAATTCCTAAGCAATTAGAAAGTAAACACAAAAACGCCTCCGGGAATAAAAGTTTTGTACCAAGTGAATTATAACCGAAAAAAAGAAAGAATTACATAAAGCGTTTCTTTTCCCTGTTTTGTTGTTGAGGAAAAATTGTGTGTGGAGAACAACTCTAAATCAACACAGAACTTCTTTTGCATTTGCCTTGATTCATCGGCGCATGCGCATATATAAAATTTACAATATTTTTCCCTCGTTGCACTTCATTAACTTGAAACGCCGAATGACGCGGAAGAACACAAGTCTTTCATATGTCGCGTCTATCGTATTTCTGTGAGTCACACAAAAGGCTTCCTCAAGACAGTCTGTCGCGCATCGAGTATTGTTCTTCTTGAGGTGCGCAACAGTGTGTCTTTTGTTGTTGGTTGGTTGGATTTGGGTCGTTGCATCCACATTTTCTTTAAGAGAGAAGATTTCTCAGAGACGACGACGATAATTTAATTAAATTATGAATTCCTTCATGTGAAATTGAAGTATGCTTCACTTATTGTCGGTAATTGAATCAATTTCGTAAAACGTTCGGGGTCGACAGGGGCTCACCATGATCCAATCCGAGAATACTTGTCCCTCGAGCCATATAGCTCTATACTTCTCTCCCTGGGCCGCGAGCCACTTGAATGATCATCATCAAAGCTACTTTGAAGAAAAGCAGAACGACAAAAAAAAAACATCAAGAAACAAATTATATACGTTTAAAACTAATCCACTGCACTTGAGAGAAAAGAAGAAGTTCGGTGGTGGTTTTCTGTTAGAGATGCACCCACATGCACTTTTCGAGAAATTCTGTTTCACGTTTCGTGTTTCGGTTCTTCTGTTTTTATTTTTTTTTTTATCCAGTTCTTAACTACAACTCCAAGCCGGGCCGAGACACTACTCTCTGGATGCACACACGTTAATATCGCCCGCCCGTTAAAAAAAATATAAAAACCGCGAAGTGGGATGCACTTTAGAAATGCACTTTACATACACGGACGACTATACGAGCACCGAGTTATTTTGCAATTAACACGAAGGTCGTTTGATGATAATACCGCAACGATGATAACACGACGCGAACAACATCGAACCACCCACAGGTAAACACACAAAACACGCGGCAAGTAGTGCCGTGCCGACCGCCGAATATCACAGCTGATTTTGGAGAAGCACTGAGGTGATATGTAGTAGAGTACACACGCGGTGAACGCATTCAGACGCTGCCGAAGTCAATGGTGAACTGAAAATGCCGCAAATAATGAAAATCGTCGAGGGTCTCTAGACCTAAGTGCGATGAGAGCCGTTCTTGTGTCGATATAGGCGTGAAAAGCGAGAGAGAAGGCTTTTCTGAGGTATTGATGCGGAAGGAAAGCTTTTTGAGGGAGAGCAACGCATGGCAACGCAACAGGTTGGATGGGAACGAAGAGAGGAAAAGAAAGCTTTTGTTGGGGGAGGCATATTCTATTAGACGCGATGAAGATGTTTGCAGCAACAGTTCTTTCGAGGGGCGGCGGGGGGGGGCAAAAGCTTTTTTAATTGTTTTTTAATAACGAAGGCAGACGTGAAAAGCTCGTAAACACGATAAAATTTAAAAAATTGTAATAGGTCTGTTCAGCGAATAGCTCCAGCTCAACCTGCAGTACAAAGGTGACGATACACACCTCAATGCATTGTCTCCGTTCCTCCGAAAACTTCACTCTGATCCCTCCCTTGGCCCAAAAATTCCATGAGAATGTTGGAAATAAGGGATTTGCTAGACATGTTCGTAACGTGCTTGTAAGAAAATCTAAAGCTACTAGCAAAGGTACTTTTTATCATGTCGCTACGTGGAATCAAACCACGGACCTCCGGTATGGTTCTGTTAAGGGTAGGGCTACCCCCAGTTCGACGGGAGGCCTACTTTTTAGCGCTTTGATGTGCCTTTTCGATGCCACAACCTCGTCTATCTTAAGGTTAGGTGGTTATTTACCCGATTTTTGTGGATGTTTACTTAAACCCCGTGTTCTATAATTGTAACCAGTCATAAGTCACAAGCTTTTGAGACTCGTGCTTGTCATTGAGAGTTTGATTCTTGTGAATATTAGCTGGTTTTGGTATTCTAAGCACCCTAAGGTTGTGGATTGTCTAAATTGTGACTGCAAAATTAAGCCCCATTTACATACCAAAGTCAAAGTGGAAGTGCAGTTCTGGAGCTCTTTTATCGTACAGAAATTTGTATGCTTTTCTCTCTATAGCACGAAACTTACAAAATTTCTGGGTGATAAAAAAGCTCCAGAGCTGCACTTCCACTTTGACTTTGGGATGTAAATGCGCCTTTAGAATACCAAATTGCCTCAAGTTGAGACTCAGCACATACTTGTGATTGCGTTGTGACTTGTGATTGTTTTTACAATACGAGTGTAAAATGGAGTTTAGGAAGCTTATCAGGGCCATGAACCAGAATCTGGAGATCTCTAACTGGCAAGTATGTGCTTCCTCACTTTAGATGGGACCACGCATTTACACAACAAGAGAACGAGTGTTTCCTCCTCCCCACGGCTATGGCCACTGACGTTACCCAGCTTGATAGCGTGGTCCCCTATAGACCAATGTCACTCGATGATTATCGTAACCCTAACAATAGCTCTTCGGGGTGGGTTTAGGAGGCCCAAGGTTCTTCCTTTGTTGGAAGAAGGCCAAGTCGTCCTACAGATAAAGCAGGCCTCCAGGGCGCTCACTTTTCTCTAGCCAAAAGCAGCTGGTAGTCAAATATGACTTTTTTTTTACCCCGACTGCTAAGTTAGCAGTGCTAACCATTTCAATCTACGAGCCCCGGAGAGAGGTTCCTTGCTGGGCTAGATAGTGGGCTTTTTCGATACAATCTATGCTCCTATGTCCGGGAATTCAGGCGATCCAATCACGTTCTGTTCTCCACCGACCCTACCTACCTTAGCTCTGCATCGCTCTACTAACTTTGAACGCATTTTCATTGAATCTAGAGCGGCTTGACTATCTATGAAAATTCCAAGCCTACATCCTTGTGTAGATTCCAGGTTCATTGTCGGTCAGGTCTTCAGGATCGTCAGGAGCTCTACTTGAAAGATACTATCGTGCGACGGAAGGTGCCAAATACATGAACTGTTGGTGGTCTCTACATAGACCCCTGTCTCGACGCCATCTTTTGGAGCCACCGGTTAATATCCCTTGATCAAACTTCTTCAGGATCAAGGTTTTTGAAGGCATATCGACGCGGAAGTCTTGCCTGAAAGTCGATCTAGGGAAATGGTAGTCTGTGGTTGTGGCAACCATACTCTAGGGAAGCAAGTCGAAGATATTGCTAGTCTAGTCTGTCAGTCTAAGTGCACTGTACCAGACCAGACGTTTGATGTGAAGATTGGGAGGGAGCTGGTGTAAGAGCACATCAAGGGCGTTCGTGAAACATATTCGCATCGCCTCTATTGCTGCCGTTCTGTGGGTCCATCCTAGATTTTTGGCATTATAGTTCCTGTCTAGCGTTGGCCCCCACAATAGCCTGCCGTACGTGAAGATTGGACGTACCAGGCCTGTGGAAATTGCTCCATTAAAAAAAAAAAAAAAAAAAAAAAAAAAAAAAAAAAAACAAAGACCTCCAGTTGAGTTTTGGGTCCAGGATTAAATCCAAAAATTTCACCCTGGACGATCGATGGCGTGCCTGAGAAGGTTGGAGACGGAGAATTTTATTTTACAGTGAATAACATTAATCAGTTTTGCTAGACCACAGTCCGCTCATCAGCTACTAACTCTGTTCAGGCATCCTTCCATAATTCTACTGATTTCACGGTTTTAAAACATTCCTGACACCATTTACCCAAAAAAGGCGCTGACTCGGTATTTATTAGACTAAAACCGATTTGTTGGATCAGAACGGTCAATATGCCACTTCAGATCGTCTCTTCACAATCGAAAAACGAACTAGTCTTCCAATACTGGATCAACCTACAGGGACTACGGCAGACGAAAAGATACATTGAAACTTGTTTTCAGCCCTATTATAGTCCACTACCAAAGCCTTAATAGAACCTGGGAATAGTACGAAGTAGGGTTAAACAAAAAACCTTTTAGGTTGTTGTGGGTTGCCGAGACTGCTTGGCCCTATCGACCTCTATTATAATTTATGTATGATTGCACTGAGATAGAACGACTATTTACAATGGACACCCTGATTCTCTCCTTCTTTACGATCGGAAATGTCTGACTGTTTTGATGAGATCGTTAATCACTCGTACGATCGTTCCACCCATGTCATCTTGATCTAATACATCCTCGAGAATTTCTTTGCTTCAGACGTCCCAGTCTGATCTTGTTCATCCTACAACAGTTCTGAGAGCCTGCACTTCAGTGGTACAGAATATCTTTATTGTAAAATTGTTGACTAAAGTTTAAGTACGTCCAAAGTTGTTTCTGTTATTGATACGACAACAACGATATGAAAACGAATGCTCAATTATCGAAATCAATGAGAAAATACAAAACAAGGTTAGCAACGTCTTCTAGAAGGTCTCAACTCGAACTTTTGGAAACCCCTACCAAAGCCAAATGATATGAAAGCTAGATCTATTTTTTAATTCGTCATATTAATGGTAGACCATTATGTCGGAAAAAAACATCAAGTAACACAATCAATAGACGATTAAGAACTGTAACTGGTTCAGTCTCCTCACTACTAAGAAGAATGATATTTCAAAAAGTCTCCAATAATTAGTGATCGCGACGTTTATTTGAATATGGAATCGATCGTTGACGAAGTCAATGGAAACGATTTGGACTATACTCCAATATATTTATTTACAACATAAAACACACACCATTCAAACAAAACTTACCTAAATCACTTGAAAGCGTCGTATTAACAGCAATATCCATTGGGCAATTCTCATCAGAATCTTCTGGCTCTTCCCGTACTGTTGGTGGTCCATCCCATAATGGCTTAATAGGTTTCTTAACTCTATCAAGTCGGACACGTGGAAGTTCAGTATATAGAATATCTGTGAGCTGTAAAGAAAATTTGAAATGTTTACTCTTTTCCATATTTAAATTAAAAACTAAAAAACAAAAACTAAGTAAGAATTACACTACAACACAATATTTTATAACCCAACTCTTACCTCCTTGTTTGGTGTTGCAGGAAAAATCTGATTGATATATTTTTAATAATCCATTTTTATTAGTTGCATTAAAAATAAGTATAAGAATAAATCAAGCCAAAAATGTTAGTAAAATTTTGAAATTAATAAAGCCAAAAAACGTTTTTTTTTGTTTTAGTTTAAAAAAAAACACGAACTTGGAATGTGTGATTTTTGTTAGAAGACAGCAAAACACACAATGTGATTAACCCATTAACGACTGATTTCTGATCAGATTCCTTCGTTCAATTTTATAAAGAAATAGCTATGCTGCACCCATAAGCCAATAGGAGTAATCAGTTGATATGAATTTTAATAAACAGTAGGAGAGTTTGCAAAAAAGGCAATTTTTTGGTATTTTTGATTCCAAATAACAAAATGTGAAACTATTAGGCAAATTCGTCGGCCATATTGGCGCGGCCATTTTGAATTTATAAGTTCTGATCATAAATTCGTTATTTGCTAGCTTAAAAAACCCCAGAAATCGATTTTCATTGGAATCGGAACACAGTTGGCAAATTCGTCGGCCATATTGGCGCGGCCATTTTGAATTTATAAATTCTGATCACAAATCGTTATTTGCAACTTTAAGAACTGTTTGTTTTGCGAGGGCGCGTTTCGCTTCTTTTTTTTCTTTTGTACCAAAAATTTTCTCTGCAATTACCTTTTTTCTATTTTCCTTGGGCGCCATCTACCGGAGCGTATTTGCGCCATGCGGTTTACCGAGATTTAGTCAAAACGCACATTCTGTGACAGTTTCAGCTCAATCGGCCGTCTAGTTTTTGAGTTTTAGTGTCGCATTACAAACCAACAGACATTCATTTTTATATATATAGATGTCAAAACAGACCTAAATAGTGAGTATTTATATTGTCATGGTATATTTTTACCTATCACACCTGGGCCTGTAGTCTATACACTGTAAAAAAAAATATTTAAATGCACACTCCAAATGTATAGTAAAATTACAAATCGCGATATGAAATACTAATTTAGTACAAAATTCTTGTAATTTTACTATAAATTTTGTAATTTCACATAAAGAAATTGAGAATCTCCAATACTGCATGACGTAAATGTTGATTACATGAATGTGACGTATATTTTACACAATGTTATGTATTTTCCTAAATCGTTTATGTAGGAAAATTACAATATTTCTTAGTATTATTTATCAATGTTATGTACTGAACTTTGTACTGTAATTTTACAGTAAGAGGCGTAATTTTAGAACTTATATTTTCAGTAAAACTACAAATTGTTCATTGGAATGTAAGGTTTAAATTTTCCCTCTCATAGATATAATTCACAGGTAACAATGGAATACTAAGCATATATATCCGATTGTTATTAAGTTAAGGTCAGACCTTTGACTTTGGTCAGGGTCTGAGCAGTTCTTGTAACAGCCAAGAAATTTTTGATAATTTTTGATGCTTACGGCCGATGCACAATTAAAGCTTCAAGCTGCAAGCTTCAAGCTTCAAAAATTAGGATAAAAGGGTTTGTACAATGATTCACATTTACAGCTTCAAGCTGCAGTGCTCAAATAAAGCAAAACTCAGATGAAGCTTGTAGTTTGAAGCTTGTAGTTTGAAGCTTACAGCTTGAAGCTTGAAGCTTTCATTGCGAATCGATCCTTGCATGGTGAACAAAATGCTATTTTTATGTATAGGGAGAGGGCATACACAAAAGTTTTGGAAATTTACAAAACTATGAAGTGAAAGTTCCAATACTGATTGTATTTTTACATTCCACAAATAATGTATATTTAGTACACATTTGGTAAAAATACGTAAAGTAGAATTGGAATATTCCTAATAATATATATTGCAAATTTACAAAACTGCTTGTGGATAAAACTTCCAGTATTTTTTTTTTTGAAAAATTACCACAGAAAGTTTTTACAGTGTAGGTATTTCTTTACGCACTTTGCTGTTCAGGAGTTCTCTAGATGTCATGTCTTTCATGTTTTTATACGTCATCCACGATTCAGTAGGTACAAGAGAAGAAACCTTGGCAATATTACTTCAAGCACATGTCCCAGGTACAACCATTTATTCAAATAAGAGCGCAGCTTTGGCAATTAACAGTTGCACTTTCTGGAGCGACCAAAGCTGCTGGAGTAGAATAAAATTCGGTATTCAATCACGAAGCTATTAGGAAGACGATTACATCGTTCCCATGGAACAGACGGTATATGTCCCATGGTGCTGCAGGAGAGCTGCGATCTAGTTGTAGGCTTGATAGCGGACGGACGGAGAACCCCACCTGAAAGCCCTGCCTTAAGAAAGATTAGTCTGGCCATCATATTCTGTGTGAGTTGCCTTAGTTACTCTGATCGAACAGTCAAGTCTGAGCGACAAGGCACTAGGCAAACTCCTGAACCTGTTCAAGCGGTCTGGCCTACAAATATGAGGTACGGGGTTGTGGTACAATAGACCAAACGAAGTGGCAGCGCTGCTTTTGGACCCAACACCTCACCAGAAAATAGTCATTAGGCACCAATAGCGTTTTCTGATTTTCAATGCCACCAATTTTTCAGAATCAGTTCTGAGCAATTTGTCCAACTTTGTAAACTTCCTGACCTTTGACTTGCTAAGTACCCCCAAGCTTGATATTATACGACCCCGAAATTAAAGGTTCCGGACCAACAAGTGATGAGTTTGTACCTACTCTAGCCAGGCCATCAGCAATTTCATTACGAATGTGGCCTTCATGGCTTGGAATCCACATCGTCTTTGATGACACCCTATATGCGAGCATTGGCTCCAGGTTTAGTTCCTTGGGAATAAATAGGTCTCCTGGCTGAAAGGAGAATAACGCCCGTAGACGCAGCGCCCTCGTCACAGCCTCCTTCTTCACTACTAGGTATCCTTCATATACTTTATATTTAATAGGTTAAATACGTATTTTGTGATCTCATTTTTTTAATATAAAAGTCTACAAGAAGAATATTATTGTTTTTTTGTCCTAACAACGAAAATCACACTTTCTAAGTTATATTACAGTAACAACAATACTAAGTTTATTAATTAAAAAAAATATATATTTGTTTACTTACAGAAATTTCTTCACTGCAATACGCGGTAAAAGACTGTTCATCCTGCTGCAAAACGCAATAAAGTGGTCCCCAAGGAAGATTTTTTACTTTTTGCTGTGAAGGTCCTTCAATTTCTGCAACAAAAATACAAAAACACATTTTTAATAATTATTTGTAAAAATTTTAAACTAAAAAATAAATTTACAATTTTTAAAAAACATAATTTTCACCTAAAAGAATTAACAGTGTAAAAAAGCTTTTTGTAAAAGCTTTTTGAAAAAGCTTTTATCCAATACACTTTTATGGGAATTTCAAAGACACAATCCTAGCACATAATTTCTTAAATTTCTGTCGGATGGCGCTGGTTGTTCTATATAAAAAAAATTTTCGTGTGCACTTGATGTGATTTACGTGAGAACTTTTACCTGGCCCGTAATTAATGGCTAATGGTGATACTACAAGAACCAGTTCCACACAGGAAAACGTTGCGCTGACATGATATAATTACCGTGGTTTTATTGAAGATGCAGCGACAACAACAAAAAAACGGCCTCATCAACAAAACGAGGAAGTCATAAGGGCGAGACGACAGACAAATGGGGAGAAAGAAAAGCGCACTCTGTTGTTGGTCTGTTGCTTTGGCGGTGGTGGTGGTGATTTCTTGGACGGTGCGCGGTAAACACTCTACAAGATACAGGGACGGATGCAGCCGCTTTTATGCCAGCAGCGATATCTGCTAATTGACGTTGATTTAATAACACAGGTGCGTGTTGTGCACCTTAATGCAGGCGTGGTAATGAGACGATGAAGACTACCTTTTGAACGCTTCAATGAATATCTCCGGTGTCTGTGACTACACAGAGAAGAAGAGGAGACCTTCAGACAGTGGTGGTCGAACACCTGGGAGCACCTGGTGGTATAATACCTGACGAAGCGCATAGACACACGGACACAGGAAATGAGGGATCTATGTGTATTCTCGAGGAGCTTGGATTCTTTCTTCTGTGCTCCCTCGGGTGGAGGAGGGGGGGGGGGGGGGTTGATATAAGGTGCTGGGCCCCGCTGCATGATTGTAATCGGATTTTTTCCGTTGCATGCAAGGTCCAGGAATGGTGATGTTATTTATATGCCCCCTCCCCTCCCCTCTTACTGCACGACGGACATCCTAAGCTCGTCTTCAGAATTTCACCGGTCTAAACTTTTGTTGCTTTGCACTTCCACACTTCGTCTTCGGATTCTGATTGCGCGCAGCCCGCGGACAGCAGCGGAAATGATCGCCTTTTGTCGAGTCCCGTAATGAGGCATTAACCGCGCGACTTAAAAGCGGCGGACAGCGGTCTGGGGCCGGCAGCAGCAGCAGCAGCATAGGCACGTACTGCCCAGTGGCTAATTTGGAATCGGACGTTTGAAGCGCGGCTTCTTCTTTTTTGGGGGGGCAAGCGCCTGGGCCAAGCTCGACTTTGATGACGATTTCGGAACGTTCGACTTTTTACGTTTCTTCGATTTGCGATTTGGAATTGATTTTTTTTCTCGGTTCGTCTTAAGAATTCTTTCTTTCGTCGATCCTCACCTGAAGATTGAGCACCAATAAACGTTTATCGACTTTGGATAATGGTGGGTGGAAGAGAGATGTTTGTTATGGCTCTTTTTTTGTGTGTGTGTTCTTACTTTGGTAAACAGTTTTAGAGTGTTTATATTGGAGGCCGTGTTTTTGTTGATTGACGGTTGGGGGAAATATTGATTGTTTCGTTGGTTGATTAATGCGAGGTTAATGAATGGTGAATTGCTTTAGAATTTTTATAATGATTTAATAGAGACAGAATAGTCGCTTTGGTATGTTAAACATGACAAGATTAGATTAGGTTTTACAACTTCATCTCATTTGACGTTTGAGTAAATCGTTTTAAGATAATTTCCAGTTGAATAGCACAGATTAAAAAATGCAATCAAAGACGCCTTTTAATTTTTGGGTCATAGACTAATGGTTGCAAATTTTTATAGGTTTCTGGAGGACACCAAGGAAAAGAAGTTTTGACAAGAAGTTCTGCTCTGTTCTGGTGGTTGAATGACGAGAACGTAATAGTGGTCTACTCTATTCTCTATCACAGTCAGGACGCTATCAAAAGCGATAAAGGACCAAATCCAAACTAGATAGAGACTACCAGGAGGAGTTGGGTAGTATCAATCAGTGCACCATTTTTTGGGTCGCGAGTGAACAGGGCTTCAAAGGCAATGATAAGGCGGATCTACTGGGCAGATTAGGCTCTTGCACTGTATTCATCATGTCCGAAACTGGCTACTGGAGCATATACCAATGATGCAATGATGCTGGAAGCCACTTCTGCAAGTAAGCCAAAAGTGTTTCCATATAGTTTCATCAACTTCTGGAAGTTATTTCATGAACCAATAAATCATCTAGAAGTTAACTTGCAGCTGAGAAAAAAACTTGCGCAAGTCACTTCTGGAAGTGACTTTTTACTTGCTGTTAGAGAATCGGCTTAAAATTTGGCCGTGCTCTAAGCTTTTCATATATATCGAATAGATTATTTTTTCCACGGTTTTGGAGAGTATGGATTGTTGAGTGGTAGTTATTTCTGGTGATGTTATTGCAAGCCTGACTCTTTTTTAATTAAGCACTATGGTTTGATTAACATGATGAACTGTTAGCACAAATATTCCTAAACTTAGTTCTGTTTTATAGGAGTTAAGGCGTCTGACTACCATCCCAGAGGCCAGGGTTCAAGTTTCTCGTGTATAAGTAGGCTCTCGTTCGATTACCGAAGTCAGCATCTCTGTCGTAATTGAATTCGTGGGTTTGGACGAGCGAATAGAGGTCTATATTTCTTGAGTTTTCTTGTGGGGTAATAGACTAATTTTTATGGATTTGGTTAAACTCTAGAAATGTAAGATAAACCAAAGCATTGGTTCAGAGCTTTACGTAAAGGTGGAGCGTATTTGCTTAGAACCTTAAGAGGTATGTCGTCTGATCCAAGGATTTTCCGAAGTGGACCCTCTGGAGGTACCTATATCCATTAATGATAATCTCAATCCCGGAAGGCACCGTAGCAGTTACGAATAGAGAATAATCCATTACAAACAGGATATTTGCAACACTAGCGTAACGTTAAAACAAAATTCAACTCATTCATCAAATTTTAACTCAAAAAACCACTCAGAGTCATAAAAATGCAGATAAATCTCAAATGTTTCACAAGAAACCATGACCAAGCGCATCTGGACAGAAGAAATACACCGAAAAAACCATTTCACTAATGCCTAATTTCCGCTCGTATACAACACAATTTAATTTCATCAACTCCCCAGATGCGAATCTTTCACAATTTCCTCCTCATTTCCTCGTTGAAGGAAAAAGATGAAACAAGCGCTCACAACACACATAATATCACCCGATGATTTCTCTCCCATCAAGCGCACTTATCGCCTCTCAATCATTAAGGTAGCAAGTCACGTTTTGTGTGTCTATTGTCAAAATTGGGCTCCGGTGCAATTGTCGTCGTCGACGTTGTCCTCATATATCTCCGCCGTCGGTACAAAAACTCATCTTCGTAGATAAGAAACACCCTACTACAAGAAAGAGAGATCTGGTGTACACCACTTGAGCACGACGCACACTTGAGAGTCTTATCCAAAGTTTATCCTTTCTCGTTTTTTTTTCGTGTGTGATATTGTATATCACCGCTTTAACAACAAAACAGAATTCCTCTCGCCTGTACGAAGCGTGTGAAATGTGTGTTATTGTGAATTTTGAAAATTTCAAGTGAATTTTTCGCTTGATGCAAATTCCCATAAACACAGTCCCCCGATCGGCTCCACCTCCCGCAAATGCTCTACTAGTCATGTATCGCACCGGCAAACGGTTTGTTCTTATGGCCATTAACTAATTCCACGGAAAGATTGTGTCGGTGACGGTGACGGAGGGGTGTGCCAGTAAAGAAAGTGTGTTTACTCGTGTACTAATCCAAAATTAAGTGCTTATCTCCGATGTTTCTCAAATCTTGCTTAAGATTAGCCAATTTTGTTGTTGTTGTTTGTTATTCTTGCTCTATTTTTTCTGTGTACCGCAAAAATTTGTTCCCGCTGACTTCAGCACAGATTTTATTACACTGCGCTGCGAGATTCAAAAGTGGTCTGAGATTTCGACACCGACAAAAATGTGTGCCGCGTCCGTCGGTGGGAATCTTTTATTATTATTGTCGTCTATTATTTTTATAAATCATCCAAAAAGAGGCTCATTCCTCTTCGCAAACAATACGGAGCCCTCTTTTTTTATCCATTTTTATTTTATCTTGTCTTTTTTTTTAACTAAAACGATAAAAGCGATTTCGTAATTTTTAGCGGCATTTTTTATTATTATGTCGTTCTGTGTTGTGGAATTGTTGAGGAGCGTTGGCGGGTTTTTGACGTTTGATGGTTTCTCACTATTTTTTTTTGGTGATTCTTCATCATAAATTTTTGGAAGGAAATCATTCTTTCTTTTTGTTTGAATAATATACTTGAAATGCCAAAAAAGATGGCTTGATTTCACGAAGAATGTTTTATTTTTATTGCATAGCAATTTACTCCCCGTTGGGTGCTAGATTGATTGTCAAAGCACTACAAGATAACGATTTTTTTTTTGGCTATTGGGGATTTATTAATTTGAAGTCATTTTGTTAGAATTGTGGTGTTTCCATTTTGGGGGTTTTGGTATTTAAATGGATTTTTTTTTTGGGATAAATTGTTTTATAGTTTAAAATTTGGACACGAACAAAGAAACAATAATAATCTATCACAGTCCAGAATTAAATTGAAAATTTTGTGCAATATGACTGGCTCAAACCCGTCTACTTCACTGCTTTATTATTAACTAGCATAAAACCCGCGTGCGTTGCAACGCCTTTAAATAAAATAAAGTTTGTGTGTTCACTGTCCGCGGTAGGAAAAAAGTATAATGAAAACAACAAAAAATTGGATAAAATGTTTTTGGATACCATATATAAATTTAGAGTTACCCATAAAAAATATTATAATATTTCTTCTCTTCGGAATCGTCAGGGATTAATATAATTTAAGAAATTTCCTACATTTCAGAATGTGGCAAACTTCACGACAATAGAGGAAATGACCACCATACTCTATGGTCAATGTTTTTCCATTTGGAGCTAGGATGTGAAGATTTTTCGATACCCCAACTCCTCAATAACCTACATACAGCTGACCAGGAAATGACACTTTTTGGCAAAATTTGTCTCCTATATTGGCCCCGAAATTTAAAATTTATAAGTTTTGATCATAAATTCTTTATTTGCTACCTTAAAAACACCCAGATACCGATTTTCATTGGAATCGGAAAACAATTGGCAAACTCAACGGCCATATTGGTGCGGCCATTTTGAATTTATAAGTTTTGATCATAAATTCGTTATTTGGAACCTTAAAAAACCCCTAGATATCCACTTTCATTGCAATTGGAATACAATTGAAAAAATGTGTCCGCCATATTGTCGCGGCCATTTTGAATTTATAAGTTCTAATCATAAATTCATAATTTGCTACCTTAAAAACCCCTAGATATCCACTTTCATTGGAATCGGAATACAATTGGAAAAATTCGGCCATATTGGTGCGGGCATTTTGAATTTATAAGTTTTGATCATAAATTCGTCAGTTGCAACCTTAAAAACCCCTAGATATCCAAATTCATTGCAATCGGAATACAATTGAATAAATTCGTCCGCCATATTGGCGCGGCCATTTTGAATTTAAAGTTCTGATCATAAATTCGTTATTTGCTACCTTAAAAAATCCCAGATACTGATTTGCATTGGAATCGGACCACAAATGGCAACTTCGTCGGCCATATTGGCGCGGCCATTTTGAATTTATAAGTTCTGTTCAAACATTCGCTATTTACTACCTTAAAAACCAACAGATACCGATTTTCATGGAAATCGGAACACAATCGGCAAATTTGGGTGGCCATTTTGAATTTCGGTCATTTTGTGGCGGCCATTTTGAATTTCGAAAATCGGGCTTCGAGGTGCATCTTGGGAGACCCCCACGGATCTTCGTTGCAAAATTTCGAAGCTCTTCGATCACTGGTGCGCCCGCTACAGCGCACACATCGCACATACACGCATACATACACGTATACAGAAACTTTCTTTTACTAATATAAGATATGGTTTTACAGACGACCACATATGACATAAATATACGAGGATGCATGCATCTGAAGCAAAAAGCTTTTTTGAAAGTTAACTGAAAATACACGGGGAAGCATGCGAGCCAAGCAGCTTTTGGGGTTTCCCTGCATCCATTCAGAGTTAACAGCGTCACCACTTGAAGAATATTGCAAGTGAGAGGTGGGAGGCATCATATCCGAAGATTCGCCATCAGGTTACACATTATAATCAGGGGCGGCACTTTCATAGTTGCGATTGATGCACTTGCACCGGGGGCAATTGGACGGGGAACAATTTTAGAAATTAAGATTTAAAAAAAATTTAAAACATAAAAAAAAAATTGAAACAGTGTTCCCGTGCCCTCATCTATATACATAGGCTATTTTATTACTTTCTAAAGCCACTCCTAGATGGCGCTGTCATGGAGAGCTTCGTTGAAAATTATCGCAGAGCTTTCAATTTTTGCATGAAGTTCCGTGGAGGTCTCCTATGATACACCTCGAAGCCTGATTTTCGAAATTCAAAATGGCCGCCGAAATATGACCGAAATTCAAAATTGCCGCAGAAATATGGTTGAATTTGCCAATTTTATTCCGATTCCAATGAAAGTGGGTATCTAGGGGTTTTTAAGGTCGCAAATAACGAATTTGTGGTCAAAACTTATAAATTCAAAATGGCCGACGAATTTGGAAATCGCGTTCCGATTCCAATGAAAATCTGTATCTGAGGATTTTTAAGGTAGCAAATAACGACTTTATGATCAAAATTTAAATTTAAAATGGTCACACCAATATGGCCGGCGAGTTTGCGAATTGTATTCCGATTCCAATTAAAATCGGTATATGGGAGTTTTTAAGGTAGTAAATATATGAAAATTCACATCTCGAAAAATGCCATGTCAATGGATGGTTTTTATTGTCTCGATCAAAATGTCAGATCCCTAATAGTTTCACATTTTGTTATTTGGAATCAAAAATACCAAAAAATTGCCTTTTTCAAACTCTCCTACTGTATATTAAAATTCATATCACCTGATTACTACTATTGGCTTTTGGGAGCAGCATAAGCGCACCGGGTCCCAGCTAGTTTTCATATATTAAAGGATCTGCACAGAGTGTTTGTGTCTTTTTCCATTATCCTTCGCATGGTCTGGTCAATCCAATTCCATTTAATTCCGGTACGGTGCCATAGTTCTTGATTTGTAGTTCGTACTACTCATATTATTATAGATCAATAATTCGGCGAGAGACACCTGGATCGCCTCTGTTCTGAAGTTGTTGAAAGCGCCTGGAAGACTGCAAGGTGGACTGTATTTATTCTATGCAGGATAAATACAGTGGAAACCACCGTGCCATCGTGTCCACCGATTATTCCTTGAAATACGAAGCTTTGGAGAACGACACAGGGACCTCTATTACGGAGATTCGAGTATATATGTAGGTCTATAGATTTTCGGAGCCCAAAACTGTACTAGAAACAGCTCGGAAAGTTCACCGAAAAATCATCCTGGAGCAGATGATGAGGTTGGGGGATGTGTGGAGCAAGGTGGCAGTGGCACTGAAGACCATCTACCAGAAGCTTAAGCAATACGAAGCTTTTTTTTTTTTTATGTGGAAGACTAGAGCTCAGGGAAAGCCCTTTGTACTGTCGACAATCTATTTTCTTCGTATAGAGTGCAATGTCGAACAGCAAGCTCTAGTCGTTAGATAGTGAAGGGGAAGAGAGAATTAGGAAGGAACTGCCACAACCACCTAACCCCAACCATTTCTATCGCGACTCTGGCATCGGGGTAATGAGAAACAACTCGCTGGAGTGTTATGCCTCCTGAAACAAGTTGAATCCCATCAACCAACCGATGGCATGCGCTTGGTGGAGCGGGGCAGTGCTAGCGGAAGGCTATGACAGGAGGGAAGGTGGGAAAGGCGAAGGACCGTGGGGCTCTGCCGGGACTCGAACCCGAGACCTCTGGGATAGTAGCCAGGCGCCTTACTCCCTAGACTACCGAGGCCCCCGAGGCTTAAAGAAACCAGCATTAACGGGAGAGTTTTGTGAAGTTAAAGCGCGAGCAAACCCAGCACAAAAGCAAGATCGCGAAACAAATCCTGATTGGACGCAGACAAGGGTGGCGCTTTCATAGGTGCAAATGGTGCACTTGCATCGGGCGCAATTGGACGGAATTTCAGAAATTAAAATTTAAACCAAAAAAAATTAACTGTGAAAAAAAAACTTTAAAAATTGTTTCCCCGGCCCTTCATTCTCATACATTAAAGGAAGTCCACAGAGGGTTTATGCCTTTTTCCATTGCCCTTCACTACGATCAAAAAATGAACAGTTGATGGGGGCGCAATATGGCATACTGCACCGGGCGCAAAAACTCAAGCCCTGATTATAAGACACTTACTACAGAAATACGTACATTCTCTGTGAAGAATTGCTTAAAACTACCATAGGGCCTTAGTACACGAGAATATATGCTTTTGAAGCAAACATTTTTCATTGACAAAGGAGGAGTTCGAAGGTTTCAGGAGAACGAAGTAGAACAAAAAAAAACCCAACTATTTCAGCAGCATGCATCCTCGTGAATTTAGGCGCATAAGGAAGCATATCCGAAATACATGCCAGAACCTGTCCAGGTGATCGTGAAGTTGTCGAACTCAATCAGCAGGCATATCAAACTCATTCTGTATTGACGCTACAAAAATCAAGTTGAAGAGATCGCTTGGGAGCACCTCGTACAATCGGTGTCATTGTTTAGAAGAATAAAAGTAACGCGCAAAATTTGCTTTAATTCGGCGTCCTTCAAAACTATCTATTACTATAATTACTAGCATACTATGTAGTATCTGCGATGAAATAACCACATCTTCCAAATCACCAAACAACCATCCCAGTACCTGAGAACCACCAGACACACCAGAAAACTTTCCAACAATAACCCAAATTATTCAAACTTAAAAAAAACGAAAAGTAAACCGCCAAACAATAACCGACTTCAAACTGTAATTTTTATTCTTATGCAAAACATTTAACTCTGATCTCTGTTTTCCGGCGATTTAAAACAAGTTTTCGTTATTGAAAGAGAAGCAAAAAAAAAAAATCTGCACGATCAAATCTCAAAATTACGTCACCATCATTGATCTTCAGTTAATTACATCACCACGATCAACCGATCTTCACTACTAATAATTCTCCACTTCGTAATTGCGTCACCTTGACTTCAATCTTGGCCACTCCAAACGCGAAAAAAGAAACACAATCGATGGCTAAAAAAAATTTCCATACCAAAAGATCAGTGATTGGAAGTGATCGTTGACGGATCGAGTTGATCGATACAGTCAGAAATTTTTTTTTATTGAAGTAAATTTCCCTTTTAATGTTATAATTGATAAGAATTGTTTTTAGTAACGTTCGGAGCAAAAACGAATTTGGTAATCTTCAGTTTGAAGGGAGGATCGACTGTCATTGGTTAGTCAGGGTTAGCTTGTCCAGTCTGGTTGGATACTGTCTACAAAAAAAACTTGATCCAGTTTCATTTCTGAACTTTGACAAGCAAAAACATTGCGAAAATATTTAAAAGACCAAGAGTCGTTTGATTGACCCACGAAACATATAGATCGAAAAAGTGACAATAAATATTGGAGGGATGATCTGTCCAATCCATTAATTCTCAACCTTTTTACTGTTGCGACTCCCTGAGAAGCCAAAAAATGAAGTAAAAAATCATGCGACCCCTCCTTATAATATTCGTTGAAAGATAAAAATTCAAAATAATTTGGAGCTATTTTCTCGGTAAGAAACCAAAAATTGAGTCTGATGGAGACGACAGGAAAAACAAACATATTTAATCGGGTTCCATCTTCTTCCGTCAAATCGGTGGCAAAATTGAGTTATTTAGGTCGATCCACATATATCCGTGACGGCACAGCACCGATGCTTTCCGTGTCAGTGGCTTCCGTGATTAATTTTTCACTGAGATTCACACAGCACCAACTTTTCCGTATCAGTGCTCAATGGTTAACAGCATCTGCAATTACTTTGTAGTTTTGAAATTTGGACAGTGATCTCAAGTACATCATGGAATTTGTCGTGTAATATCTTGCTGCAATATCGTTGCTCTTAGACGAGGAGGAAAAGAATAAAAAAAAGAATGGGTTCATCTCATGTGGACTCTTCGGTATAAAAAATCCTACAATTTAAAAAAAGATTTGTTTCACGTCCGGGATATATTAAAAAATATGGGTGGCAACGTATTTTTTGCAATTTTTACGGACGCCTGAAAGGTACTGAAAACGACGGTGCCTCAGTGCGTCGGATGTGTGGGAGCATGCCGCGCTTTCCAAATTTGTTTCCATGGAATTACATTGTGTCGATATTTTTTTTTCACTGATGCCCGGTACTGCACTGAAGTCGCCGTCACGTCACGGATATGTGTGGATCGATCTTTATCGGGAAAATCGTGGATAAATTCTTAGATTTTATACGGTTGTTATTTCATGGTTATATATGTAGAACTTGATTATAATTTAAAAAAAATTGTGTTTTAAAATATTTTTTTAGACAGATTGCGACCTTCCATATATCTAATGGCGACACCCAGGTTGAGAGAAACAGTATACTGGAACAAACAGGAAGATTAACCTATGAAAAGGAACGAAGTTCTTCTTACAGTAACGAATACTGCTAACCCAAAAACGATCTGATTGAGATAGATAGTTGAAATCTAGTTGAAAACTAGTTGAAATCTAGTTAAAAACTAGTTGAAATCTAGTTAAACCTTCTTTGACCAGCTTTTTACCACCCACTTTCATACGATCAGCTTTAAACTCTTTCTGTCATCGTCCTATCCCTCCTAATCCTCAACAATAAATCCCCAAAGACATTTGTAAACGACAAAACAATAAATTTCACAACTTAAACTTTTGATCTAAAACCATAAAAGCATAAAATAGTAAATTATGTCGAAAGACAAAACATAAAAATGAAGTTCCCTATACTTTTGACGAGACAGTATCGATTAGGTGCAGACATTACGAGATTCCGCAAAAGATTTACAGCATAAAATCCAGGATTCTTGACGCCCTTAACGTTCTATTTTCGGAAATCTTCTAACGACTGACGATGATCATCCTTGGAGAGTCATAAATATTTTGAATGATTCCCATTTCCTACATGTGTTGAAAATAATGCGGACTTTACTGGATCGGATCTACTCACTCATATTGTGATTACTTATGATACTTGAGAAGATGATTGATGCTTATTGTCACCAATTTTCAACTTTTTATGGACCACACGCACACACATACAAAAATACAATTTCAGAATGGTTCTTAACAAAATAAAACAAAAGAGTCTTCACCTCATTGAAATGCACAGAACTATTGTATACACAATCTCCATCCGATCCAGCCAACATTTCTGGCTGATGATGATGCTTAATTTTATGCCATCTTTTGCTCTGTTTTTTTTTCATTTTGCAAATCTTTCTCTCTCTTGGCGCATTTTAACGGTTCAGTTCACAGCCCCAAGGAAGTCGCATCCAAAGACCCAGATTAACATCAACAGTAATTTCTTCTTTGCTGCTCTAGTCCAACTGTCCGCGACTTGATGAAGAACTTTATTGGCAGATCGCGTGTCCCTCGACAGATAGACAGACAGGCCGAGTGAGCAGCAAGCAAGCACTTCACGTCAAAACGCTCTGCATTCTGAATGAGGGAACGCGACGAACGAACGAACGCAGCCAGGATGAGACTTTTTAATAGCGCAAAAATATACAACACACAAGGGTTTAACTTCAGCAGCTTGACTTCAATTCCCATCTTTTTTTGTGTGGCAATGAAGACGCTTTGTTTGAGATTCCCACAGTCAGGAAGTGACTTTAATGGGTGCCTGGCGAAGACAACCATGGTTAATAAAGTCCATACAGTGGTGCCTAATGATCATCTCTGAAGTGGAAGACGAAGTGGAGACCGATCGAGTGTTGACGGGATCGGTGCTGATGCGAATATTATGATTTTTTGCTGTTGCTGATGAATTATGCATCGATGTTGAAAGCGGATAAGAAGAAAGATGAAAATATGACGAAATATTGCGCAATAGGAGTGTTATTGATCGTTATTTTATTCGATGGGTAATGAGATGATCAAGTTGATCATATGAGGTAATGGCTATGCCTGATCGAATTAAGTAGAATAAGGGTGCAGTAATCGTCAATAAACAAAAATAAGACGTTGAGATACATGAATCGCACAATTGATTTGGACCCTAGTTTATGCGGTGGTCTAGGAGTTACAAGCCTGGCGTCCAAATTTAAGTTATAGTGGAGATCCAAGTGACCACCGCAGTACTTATGAACGCTATACGTCATTAAAAGAACGAAAGAAAGAAAAAAATACATTGCTGCAAATGACTTCTGCAAGTAAGGAAAACGAACTTCCACATTGCACCAACTTCTGGAAGTTATTTCATCAAGCAACAAAACTTCTGAAAGTTCACTTGCAGTTAGTGTTACTATGAGAAAAAAAACTTGCGCAAGTTACTTCTGGAAGTGACTTTTTAGTTGCTGTTCGGCAAACGGCTAAAGATGTGGTTGCACTCTAGGTAGGCCATATAAATTTTATTGATTATTGTCTGCCTGGTTTTGTAGAGAATTAAGCTTATTAGTAGGCGTTGCACTACAGGGGCGGTTTCAGAGGGGGGTAATTGGGTAATTACCCCCCTAAGAATTTTCGTTCGCTTATTTATTTTTATTCTTAAAAATTACCACAATTTCAAACAAACAAAATAAGTTATGGTGAATCTAGTCGGCGATACATGACGGTGAATTTTTCCAAAACTGCTGGAGAGTCGTGGAAGGGATCGATACCCGAGACTCCCGCTAATATGGCACGCTATGGCTGATTCCACACGAGCGTACACACGACACGACAAGAGTCGGCTGCAAAGTGGTTTATGAAGAAGATGGTGAGAGAGGACGATGGGGAGGGCACACAAATTTGAATGATCTTTTCAGCAGATTTTTGATCTGTGTTTGCTTGAATATCTGACCATTTTGTAAAAAAATCAAGAAGCGGTTCCAAAATGGCGCCCGATTTTTGCAATTGTGTTCCCCGACCCACCGACATGGGCATCAAATGGAAGGGCATGACAGATAGAATACAATTAGTTGTGTCGCGTCATTCCAAATTCAAAATGGCGGATTATTTTTTTCCTTACAACCCCCTCAGAATGGGTATCAAATGAAAGGGTATGACGATTGTAATGCAGTAATCTGTCTGACGTCATTTTGATTTTAATATGGCGGCCACCACAAAATTTCGAAAAACATATAATAGACTAAAAAGTAGGAAAGAAAATTTATGTAATATGTTTTATCAAATCAATATAAATAAATATATGGGTTCATTTGCTTCCTTTGCCTATCTATACTATTATATAAAGAGAAAAGATTTGATTGTTTGTTTGTTCCGGATAAACTCAAAAACTACCGAATCGACTTTAAAAATTCTGTCGCCAATAGAAAGCTCTATTATCAACGAGTAACATGGGGTATACTCGTATATGACCGAAATTCAAAATAGAAGCAGAAATATGGTTGAATTTGCCAATTTTATTCCGATTCCAAGGAAAGTGGGTATCTAGAGGTTTTTAAGGTCGCAAATAACGAATTTGCAGTCAAAAATTATAAAATCAAGATGGTCGACGAATTTGCAAATTGTGCTCCGATTCCAATGAAAATCGGTATCTGAAATTTTTTAAGGTAACAAATAATGAATTTATGATCAGAAATTATAAATTCAAAATGGCCGTGCCAATATGGCGGACGAATTTTGTTAAATTTGTTCCGATGCCAATTAAAGTGGATATCTAGGGGTTTATAACGTCGCAAATAACGAATTTTTGGTCAAAACTTATAAATTCAAAATGGCCGACGAATTTTCAAATTGTGTTCCGATCCCAATGAAAATCGGTGACTGGGGTTTTTTAAGGTAGCAAATAACGAATTTATGATCAAAACTTATAAATTCAAAATTGTGGGACCAATATACCGGACGAATTTTGCCAACTACGTGTCATTTCCCGGTTAACTGTATGTAGATTGTTCAAGAGTTGGAAAATCGGAAAATTTTGACATTCTAGCTACAAATGGAAAAACATTGAACAAAGTGTATCCTGAAGCTCTCTAAGCAATCGGTTCAGAATGGATCAACAAGGTTTTTTTGGTGAGATGGTAAGGAGAAGCGGAAATGTGGGATTTATATTGGTTCCCCAGCTAGTTGTATATAATTTAAGACAATCGTCGGAGCTGATACGAACTTTTAATTTTTTTTTGATGTTGATTGTTCTGTATTTATGGAATAAAAAAATATTTAGGTTTTTTCTTTTTTTAAAATTGCCCCCACTAAGCCAGTTGGCAGGAAACGCCCCTGTTGCACTATGCTTTGTTATACAGGGTGAACAGTTAGCACAATGATTCCTAGACTCAGTTCTGCCGCATAGAGGTTAGGGCGTCCGCCTACCATCACAGAGGTCACGGTTCAAGTTCCTCGCGTATAAGCAAGCTTCTATTCGAGGGATAAAGCCCAGTAAAAAAAACCCAAACTAGATCATGAGCAGATATATTCTCAATCGGGTCACTCTTGCTCGCGTCCTGGATCATCAGGGCTTTGAAAGCAATGAAGTAACGTCCAAGTTAGCCTACCTTATACTCTTCTTCTATGCTTAAACAAAGCCTGGTATTAGATATTGCACAATGACCGGAATAGCATGAGGGACTGGTAGCACAAAGCCTTGATTCCTAAAGTTAGCTTTTACACATATAAAATGGAAAGAAGACGCTCTAGCAAGACGGAGATCTAACACCCAAAAATTTGGTTAAGACGTTCTTCAACGACCGGACTTTGATGAAGCAAATCGAACATCGTAGGATTTTCTTTCTTCCAAGAATTTGCTGCAACGCAGTAGGATAAATGTCAAAATATTTATCATCTTGGTTTCCAGACACTGCTACCCAAATTACCAAATATAGAGGAACGGAAAGGCCAAGGAACCAAACTGTAGGCTTTGCTTCGAGAAAGATGGGACGGCCCTCCGCAAGTAACAGGTTATCGGTGTTTAGCGCAACTCGAACAGACAAGTACAGATATACCCTCTCAGAGGTCTGTGGTTCGATTCCAAGCAGCGCTGCGCGTCTTCTTTCTTTAAGGCAATCTCCTGCCATCTCCTATTCGATCGTCGAAGGTGTTAATGGATGGGACTCAGTGGAGTAAAACCGTGTTAGTACTCCTTTCATCATTCTCTCTACGATGTTTTCGACTAAAGCTTGATGTTTGATATTACACTCGAGATATTATAATAGTCGTCAATTCCTGTGAGCTCTAGTCTGTCACTTAAAAAAGCCAGACTGTTGATTTTGTTCAAGCCTTCTTGCTTACAAACATGAGAAACAAGGTCTGTCAAGAGTACAATATTTCTAAGTGGCGGCCGAAGTACTTGTGTACCCTTACACCTCATTAAAAAAAAGAGAAGAAAGAATCACCAATCAGCATATGAGAAAAATTCTTGCTGTCATCGGCTGATTTAAGTACGTTGTTAATATTATGACAAATTTTCCATAATTAATTTTATCAATAAATTCGCAAAACTATAAAGGTTCTAATCACACCCCAAAACACAAACTCTCAGCTATTATTATGTCTGCTTACAAATCCAATTAAAATTTTCACTTATAAACCTGTCAACCGATGAAGGTTCCTCTCAAGATTCCGACAAAGCTGATAACCAACTTATGTCCAGCCTTCAATTAACGTAACGAAACCGTATATTATACCCATAAAATCTGGTGAATCATAAGCCGCAATCGCTACCAACCAACGTGAATGACATCACTTGCAAATCGCGCTGAGAAATTTTCAATTAACTAAAAACGCCACAATCGCCACCAAATCGCCAATTTTTCATTTTTGTATCACACACACACACCGCGCAAATTATTTCTTTCCTTATCTGAAAACTTTATCAAAGCTCTTTTCAAAAACAAAAAGTGTTGTTTAACTGCGGCGCGATTAAGCTGAACTTTGGAATATTTTCTCACTTTTGACCTGCGCAAGTGACTTAAGTTTGAACTGTGCTTCAACACAAGTTTTCGGATTGATAACTGCGCGGAATGCTGCAGCGTCATCCGATAAGCAGCGGCCCAACTCTCTCAGCTCTCCTCAGAGATTAAGCCCAACTCAGCTGGTGGCCGAGGCGGCCTGGAATTTACACATTGTGTTTTCCGTTCGCGTTTACCGCGGGGTGAATTTACACACGATGAAAGGTAACAGAACAGGCCCCGATGATATATCGAACGATTTTGAAGAGGAAGACGAAGAAGGCGGGCGGCGGGCAGAGTGTCGATACTGATTGAAATGTGATTTAATAAAATTCATGACACGTGAAAATGTTTGCGTTTTAATGTTGAAAGGTTTATTTCCTTTTTTTTGTGTGTACGTATTACTATTAAATAATGATTACTGTTAGCTGAGAGAGGAGAGCGGTGCACAGGTAAGATATGATGGCAGGAAAAAATCAGGTTAATTGATGTTGACAGTTAAGAGGCTTGTGCAATCGCGGTAATTATGCTGTTTTGCAAGATAATTTTGTTCAGGTGTTTTGTTAGATGCAACCAGAATCTCAATTTGAATATGGAATTTTTTTCCTGGTTCATTAAGTATGAGTAGGAATAGATTGGAATGGCAGACGCCCAATGTAAATTGTCATGAACTGCACTGAAATTATGACTAATTATTCAGCTACTAATCGATGGATGATGATGATAAATGATGGAAAGATGAGGCTAGATGATAACACTGATTTACTAGCGAATTAACTAGCGAATTTACTGGCCAGTAATTAAACGAATGATGCCATACCTAGTTATTCCGACGTCGTAGACTAGTCCCTGAGTAGATACAGATCTTGCATTTTGCAAAAAACATAATATTTTAAAATACTATAGCTTAACGTGCTCAATCGAAATCAATGGAAGAAGAAAAGGGATTAATTGAATTAACTTTGAACTGGACTAACTGATTAGGAAAGCATGAAGAATGCAGCTGGAGTTCATCAGCATACAGATAAAAGGAATGGCGGTAAATAAGGGAGAGAAGATCATTGGAAAACTGGTAAAAAGCTGGTCGAACGAGGTTTCACTAGGTTTCAACTAGTTTTCAACTAGCTTTCAACTGCTTGTACGAAAATCTCATTCAAATGCTTGTTGGATTAGTAATTGTCATTACTAGAAAACCACCCTAGTTTGGTTAGATAGAGAGTAAAAAAAGATCCTCGGTGATGAGGTCTACAGCATTGTTCACCGCAATTTATTCATCTCTTTGCTGTGCCTTCGCGTGCTCCCATTCGATCACGAAAATCAAGCCACTGTTGTTGCTGGTATACTTGGGTAGGAAATCACTGGCGAAGATATGGTGACAGTGTTCGTTGGCTTTTTTAAATTCATCTTTTCTTCAAATTTTGATCAAACTAAATACATATATCGTATCAGATTAGACTACTACAAAGATCTTTGTTAATCTTTCATACAAAAATTTTCTCTTCTTCTTTTGATGAGGCAAAAGATCAACAAATACTGCCGGTCGCCATTTAGACAAATTTTTCGTTGCATGTCCAAATCGTTCTAGACTCCCTCATGAGTCTTTTCTTATTATCGTAACCACTTTTACTGACAACAAAGAAAATTAGGAAAATTAAAAAATGTTCACCAAACAGCTACACTATAAATTTTAAGCCGATCCCCTAACAGCAAGTGAAAAGTTACTTCCACAAGTGACTTGCGCAAGTTTTTTCTCATAGTAACCCTAGCTGCAAGTGACCTTCCAGAAGATTTATTGCTTAAAAAAAACAACGAACACCTGATGAAATTATATGGAAACACTTTTTGCTTACTTGCAGGAGTGGCTTGCAGCATTTCTTTTACTAAGATATAGCGTTTATGAGTACCTCGGTGGCCACTTAGATCTACTGTACTTAAGACCTCCACAATCTACCTAAGATTTGTAAGCTAGACCGCTTGAAGAAGCTCAGCAAGGTGAGTAGAGATTTGTAGCTTAGCTGTAGATTTAAAGGACAGACTCATGACCTCAAGGCAAAACCTACCAATGTCAGATCTTTTGTCGTTTCCGATACTCCATAAGTGGTACTAGTGTTCGGTAATCCTCCTGGAGGTCAGAGAATGTAAAAAATCCACTGGTTAACATATGTCATTTTTAAATTCTCAATAAGGCTTGTTTGCCGATATGGCATAAACTTCTGCTTGAAAGAGAGTACTCAGAATACCCAAGCTGAAAGCTATGATAAGCCCGACCCCGTCTTCGAATCGTTCGTCTACGATTCAAATCCACCCCGAGCTATGTTAAGAAAATCCCAGGATAGCGTATTTTGAAATATTTACAAGCATGCTATCCACTTAGAGCATCACGAGATCTTGACAAACTCTAGAGTCTCGTCTTGGTCTCCACTCGAGAATCGAGACGAGAGTAAAGTTCGGTCTCGACAAACATATTCTCGTCGAGACGAGATTATTCGCTCGAGATCTCGACGGCAAAATCAAGTCTGGTAAAATGAAGTATCTGATGAAGCGCGCACACGCTGTTATTTTCAAAGCGGGGATGTGGTTCTCATGCACGTATCAACACATTTTTGCCTCTTGTTTTCTCTCGCCGGTCACGCATAGGTTGAGTCTATAAGTATAAGAGCCGTGATGGGCTCATAAATTTATATTCGCTCCGAGAGACGAAACGAGACGAGATTAGGATGGGTAAGATCCGCCGAGAGTCGAAACGAGACTCGAAATGGTCGAGACTTACCGATGTCGAGACGAGAGTCTTAAAAATCTCTATATCCAATGACTTCATCTATAATACTGACGATCATGGAATGTCCCGGTTGAAGATCATCGATCAAGCAAAATCACGATCATCAACCAGTAAACCATCTCAACAGAATGTTTTCACCCAAAACGACTTGTACATGCAAATTTTCCAACAATTCTGCAAACACCGATGCAAAAAACCGCCCACCCTACTACCAAAAACATCAACCACCAATTTATTCCCCAAATCAATTATACCGTCTCCTCGCGCTTATCAATCCAAATCAATATTAAACCATTTAATCGCGATCATTTTTCAATTACCCAAATACAAAATTAATAATCTCCTCTACCCTCGCACACGCATGCGCAAGCCAGCAATTTGCCTAAAGACAATTTAATTCTTATCTCAGCTGCAGCACCCTCTCTCTACGGCTTTAAGCAAGGCGGGCCGCCGCCGCCGGTGCCAGCGCACACACAAAAATTCCATATCAATAATAAACCGAAAGAAGATAATTTATGGATGACATCATCACCCCAAACCCAACATATCATTCTTCAGCACAACATGGAACATATTCATTGCAGCCGATGCTTAAGACGTTTTAATGGAAACAAATGTGTCTTCCCTTGTCGAACTTCCAAACAGAAAAAATAATTCGTTTTGTTTTTTATGTTTTGTTTGTTCGTGGTGGAGAGAGGGAGAAAATACTCTGGGTTTCATGTTGGGTAGTTTTTTCAAAACAAAAAAAATTCTTCGAACGAATGACGTATACACACGAAGAACAATTTCACAATGATGAGCTTGTTGACAAGCAAGTGTCACTGACCAAATGTACTCGGGGGACATGGACTTCCAAATGTTCTTCATGTTTTTTTTGTTGTTGTTTTTGTAATGTAGAATCTAAAAAGTCGTTGAAGAACAGCTCCAGATTGAAGAAACATACGTCTTTGTCTAGAGGTTAGAGGTGAATGGTCACTTCATCGTTTTTTTATGGTATGTTTTTTCGTTTTTTGGATTGTAGTAAAGTTCTAAATTTAGAAGATGTCAAAAGAAGATTCGTAAAACATGTGAACTTTATTTTTAAAAGTCAAGGAAACTCTTCGATACAAACTTTTTGTCAAGTCACCTTCAAAAAAACAAATTACAATTAAATCTCGATTAGGTTCGTTCGTTCATTGATTTTCCCCCAATTCATTTTCGTTGATCGTTTTAGAAATCATTTAACAATCGCGCATGCGTCAATCGCTTTAACTACTTGTCTTTAGCCACTTAACCGTCGAGGATAGCAGCGAAGACAGTAGTTAGTATTTTGAACTGTGAAGTTCGATGATCTTGTAAAAAAAAATTATAAAAGAGAGAAAGAGACAACAACAAAAGATTTTAACGCCGGACAAGAATTTTTTCGTAAAGTGAATTTATCTTCTCCACTTTTAAAGAAGCATGAAATGATCAATGATCGTCATAGAATCACAGAGTCCAAACAGTAAGGCTCGATCAATCACGATCACGTATATTATTCAGGTGTGTTTTTCTACTAATGTTGATGGAATTAATCAAAAGAAAGGGAAAGCTTTTCTCTTGTGTGTGTCAAAGTCAAAGGAGATTGTTCAGATAAAATGTCAAGTTGAGAAGAGGCTCGTTTCGTTTAGAAAGTTTCTCGCTGCTACTGGATTTTGGATCGAGTGTGTAGATCGAGTTGTGTGCTTGTGCTGATCGTGAGGTCAAGACACGTAAATTGTTTATATTCAAGAGTTTTGTCAGGTAGAGGAGAAATCGAGAACGAAAAGAAAATGTTTAAGTTGTAATTGATGTGATCATATCTATTATTAACAGCTCTTAACCCTGAAACAAAAGATCGCCTCCTCCTTCTTCGACAGACAAAGAAATAAATTATGAAAGCAACCAAAAAAAGAGGCAAAACATAAATCAACTTTCAAAAAAAAAAAATAGAAGATGCGATCTTCATCACCTTGAATACACAAAATTAGAATTTGCCATGCCAAACTGAAAATCATTTCACCTCAATCCCACACCTACGCCCTATTTTTATATGGGCAAAATGTCGTGTTTTTTTGTTTGTTTATCATTTCGCCGAATTTCACCTTTTTTTGCACACTTCTTCCTGGTTTTTTTCTTCTGTATTCCCCTATTTGCACAGCCTATTTTCGTCATCCTCATTCAGGGGCTGTTCTCACACATGTTTTTTTCGTCTGCTAAAACCACATTTTATTTACCGAAAAACGGTGTTTCTGAGGTATTTTTCACGTTTTTCGTATTTCACCTGAGTTTCACGTGCAGTTTTTCTCCCCTTGTGCCTCTTGTATTTATTCGTTTACTTTTTACCTATGAGATTCGTAATATGTGACTGCGGTTTTTAGGACCAACAGATTAGATAACATACATACATTTAGAGCACCTGTGGAGATTCGATCGATGGTGGTCAGAAAGAGTCGAGATACGAACGAATGAATGAATGAATTGAACTACCAACCGTCGTCCGTCGACCAACCAACTGAACCAACGTTATGCAGCAGACAGGTGAGTTGCTGCTGTTAAGTCTGATTTGGCCTGATTTCTAGATTATTTTGTTTTTAATTTATTTATTTTTTTCCTCTCCCAAAAACGGTTTTTCGTTTGTTGTTTGTTTGTCTGTTATCGATTTAAAGTATTTTGCAAGAGAGATTTGCAAAGGTGCTGTGCGCCGCCATTAGGTAATTTTAATCGAAATGCAAAACATGCTTTTTGTGCACATAATTATTGCTGCGCTCATGCGGTTAATGGCAAATTATGTGGATTAAATGTTGTTGGAGATTAAAATGCGGTTAAAGGTTTTTGGGTGTGTGTGTGTGTTTTTTTTTGTCAATTAAATTTGAATTTATTTCCGTTTTTGTATTAATAGTCCAGGGAAATTAGCATTTTTAAAGGAGACAAAATTCGGAAATGGCTGAAAATTGGACCACAGCTTCCTTGGGACTTTTTAAGAAAACAAACTCGGAATCACAAAAAAAAACAAAATGGCCGCCGGAAATATAGCGGTTTTCCGGTGTTTTCCTTGTATCTCGGTTTCTATAGGTCGTACAACCCCGTACAAAGGCCATAAATGTTGACAATGAAATTCTCTACAACTCTAATTCTTACAAAGATCTTGACCCGATTAACCCTTTCAAAGTTATTCAAGGTCAAAGTTTCCAAAAATCACTTTTTGGCGAAAACATCACTCAAAAACTGGTTTTTTCGAAAAAAAATTTTGATCAGTCAATACAAAAAGTTATTGCCTACAAAAAAGCCTTTTGTCATTTTTACGAAAACTTAACGCTTTCGAAGTTATTCAAGGTCAAAGTTTCCAAAAATCAGTTTTTGGTCAAAAAATCACTAACATTTGATTTTTGCAAAATTTTTCGAAAAGTTTTCGAAAAAATGGTAAGGGTGTCATTAGGGTAAGCAATAATCTTTTGTATAAATAGAACAAAAAAAATTTCTCAACAATCAGTTTCTTAGTCATTTTTTGACCAAAAACTGATTTTTTGAAACTTGGACCTTGAATAACTTCGAAAGGGTTAATTTATCGTAAAAATGAAAACAAGCTTTTTTGTAGGCAATAACGTTTCGTATTGACTGATCAAAAAAAATTTTCGAAAAAATCTGTTTTTGAGTGATGTTTTCGCCAAAAAGTGATTTTTGGAAACTTTGACCTTGAATAACTTTGAAAGGGTTAATCGGGTCAACATCTTTGTAAGAACTAAAGTTGTAGAGAATTTCATTTTCAACTATTAGGGCCATTGTACGGGGTTGTACAACTTATAGAAACAGAGATACAAGGAAAACACCGGAAAACCGCTATATTTCCGGCGGCCATTTTGTTTTTATTGTGATTCCGAAATTGTTTTCTAAGAAAGTCCCAAGGAAGCTGTGGACTAATTTTCAGCCATTTCCGAATTTTGTCTCCTTTCGTGCGTTTTTTTTTGCTAATTTCCCCGGACTATAAGGTCTATTTGTGGTTTTGGGTATATCGATGAGAATTCGTTCATTGCTTTTATAAAATTTGTCGATCGAGGAATGCCGAATCGGATCACTTTTTTTCAGATCTATTTTCGTACCTCTACCTAAAGTCATATAAGCATGGGTGAGTTGAGTTGCCTTACTGCTCCCTTGCTTCAATTCCTCGAGCTGTAGCAAGTAGCTGTTTGAAGGAAATCTGTCTCGTATCCTCCAAGCAATGGAGACCGGTGACAGCCTTTCGCTTTAAACCGACCATCAGTCCATTTCCTCGACAGCACCAGAAAATGAACCCAAATTGTCCGTGCCATTCTAGAATTTACTAGCGGCACAGTCGATAGGTCTAATTTTCAAGAAGTGCCAAAAGCCATCTAAGGGATCCCCGGTGCATGCTCATGATCATCTCCCTTCTTGCTACGGCACTCGGTAAACTAATCACCACCTTAGCTTGCCACGATCAAAGCATCCCACAATTTCTGTTGACCCTCAGCGACACATTTCTCCATTCTATTCATAACCAAACCTCTAGCCAGAGTACGGAAACGCACACTCATGTGCGATAAAGTTTGTGTGCGCCAAAACGCACATACTTATGAGCTGTGTGCGCTTTACTTGTTCTTATTATTCACGGACGTGAGCTGTGAGTAATTTAATAATTTCGTGTGCGCACATGAGTCGAAAAATGAGTATTTCCAATTACTCATGTGCGCACACGAACAACTCAAAACTCCTTTTTCGACTCATGTGCGCACACGAAATTATTCAATTACTCACAGCTCACGTGCGTGAGTAATTGACAATTTTCCTTATTACTCACGCACGTGAATTGTGTGCACTTGAATTTTTTCGTGTGCTCACATGAGTCGAAAAACGAGTTTTGAGTGGTTCGTGTGCGCACGAAGTGTGCGTTTCCGAACTCTGCCTCTAGCAATCATCGAATGTAGTTCTGGGCCCTAGAACGCATAAATCGACCCTTGGTTGGTCAGGTTATCAGCCTTTTCGTTCGATCGATGTAGCAAGTTTCTGATCCATGGATCACTCAGAATCCATGGAAGATCGTGGCGTTATCAGTCGCGATCAAGTGATAAGAATTATTATTTACAGATCAGAGAAGATCCGTGCCGTCAGTTAGGCTAACGAATTATTCCACCGAAGAGATTGTAGAGTAATAAAAGTTGGGAAGATCTGTTGTATGGCCCGCGGGAATTAGCGACCGCCATAAACCCACAAGGTTTTTTCCGAGGAAGGACCCTCACCATCATTAGGCGAACAGCAGGGGGACGTGTGCTAGACCGCTTGTAAGGCACAAGCCGTAAAGGTATTTCTTCGGCGTGGTGCCATCAATGTGACCATTCAAATGGTCCCTCGAAAGGGTGCTCACCAGAGGGTATTCCGATCTACGACCTACCGTCACTGATTTCTTTCTGGGAATGGTGATTTCGATGACACTCGCTGGACCCCGCGCCATATAATGAGGTAAATGTGGAGTTGTGATTGAGAATATAAATGAGCGTGTAATTTGCGTCTTTAAACAAACAGGGTGACGTTGCTTGCTTGTGGGAACTTGAGATTGTCACTGCGTATAGGAACAGCGATTTTGAGATTTCCTTATTTTATGGCGCGGCCTCTAGCAAAGTTTGAACTCTTTCCACGGTAATAATGATTGAGCCAAAAATTAGTTTTACTTCGTGAAACGAACTTAAAATATAAAATTAACATATAATTTTAATTTCAGCCTTTTCATTGCGTTAAATATTGGTTCTATATTCTACTAGTTTTTTGATATAGACAAACTATTTCCAACACGTCTCCTACCACCCAGAAAAAAAACACAATCACCGTTCAAAATCTCTGAAATTCAATTACGACCTAATTTACTTGGTAACAACTAAAATAATTTCACGGTGAGGTTAAACTACAAGCAACAAAAAAAAACGAGCCTAAACAGAATAAGACAATTAAAATGGGCAAGCATTTGACACGCGATTGAGGAACAAAAACGAATTCTGAATTTAATTCCGTGTCTCCGGCAGCAACAGAACTTACCTAACAAGTAGTCGCCCTAGTTTACCTAAATAAATCCACGACCATATAAAAATATAATGACAAGGAATCCCAGTTGTAAGGTAAAACATTATCATCGATCCACGTGAACTTAAGTCTCAGGGGTGATAGTAGAGTGAACTCCTGGAAATTTCATTAAGGAATTTTGTTTTCTTCTTGGGTTTCATCAATGAAAGAAACTAGAACACAAAGTTTTCGACACACACACGCGACGACAATATTTGATAAATTTATTGAGCAAACAATTGTGGAATTTTTATTAGAGTTGCTTGACTCTGGGTTGGCTTTTAGTGTTTTTTTAGTTGGTTGTGGGTGTTTCCATAATTATTGAAGAACATATAACATAAGCACCAAGAAGCATTGAATTACACACCCTTATGTGTTTGGGAGTAAATGGCTGGTCTCCACTTAGTGCAATTAAACGAAAGTCGACGAACGAACGAAAAAAGAACATTGAACTCCTTCCAACATGACAAAAGTCTTTCTCTTCGCCCCGCGCGGGCACAAAAAGAGTTTAAGTAGCGCATCAGCTGTAATTAACTTGTCCTACACGAAATTGAATTATGTCGTCCACTTCTGTTCAATTCTGTTCTCTCTCTCTCGTCTCCAGCTTCTGGTAACTGCACACAATTCGTTTTAATCAGAAGACACTTAGGACTTGGGAGTTAATAGGAGTGGAGTCTGTGTCGTAACCAGCCTTGGGCCCACAAAATGTGCAGACACTTTCGTTGGAACATTATATACCATAGAATTCTGGGCCGGACCAACTTGGTATGGTATTGTATGGTAGGAACGGCCCTGAGTGTGAATCAATTGGGGAAAAACCCTCGAAAATAATTGAAAAAGCGTGCGCTTTGCTATAAATAAATATCAGAGAATGTGCTTGATGGCATTCTAGCATTGTGTGCAGTTCGTCTACTCTATTCGAAATTAATTATCCAACAGCACACAAAAAAAAGAGGACTTAAAGAGTCAATTTAGTAAAAAAAAGAAGAAGATAATGCAGTGCCAATGTGACCCTTGAAAGTTCAATCTCAATTTTCATACTTACAGAAAGAGACGAGCAATGTTAGATCCGTAATTTTCCCTAAGTGCCCAATTAAAAATTAATCAATACACTCTTCTAAGGAATTTGCTTTGAGTGTGCTGCAAGGAAAGTGGTGGCGGTGTGGGTAGAAGACGTTTTCAGGAAAAGAATTTCACAGGCATTTCCTAGGAGTGCTCCTTCACTCTCGAATCTTTTTGAATCCACTTCAGAAAACGGAAGGTAATTGTTTGGTCTTAGATGAAATCTCCTCCCACCACTCCTACAATCACTTTTATTACGTATATTACTTTCCCTTAAAGAAGCAATTTTCAACGCCTTTTCTCCTCATTTTAAATCTTCCTTCGTTGTTGTATCAAAGTCGACCAACGGATCCACTACACCTCCACCATACTACAAGTCCTACCATCAAGGGTTGATTCCACCCTGCCCTTTTTTTTATTGTTTCAAATCCGTGACTGGGTGATTAGGGACCGCATTATTTCTTCACACTTCCTTACTGGTGGCAGTCTTGAGTGGCTACCATCACTCGGTGAGTCAGTGGAGGATGCAGACGCGCGTCTTGATTGATTCATTCCTGTCTGTCGTAAAAGTCCGCGTGTGCTCAGAGTTTTGTGTCTAGTAAAATATTGTAAATTACCCTCTCTTGTATGTGGGGACACGTGTCGGATGCTGTTAACCCACTTTGAATGGGGCACAGATTACTCCAGCTCCAGCATAGATGGATAGATGCCTTGGGGTGTGGTTGTGCTTCAGCTTAATGTGTAGAAAGAAGAGTTGTTTTTTTTTCAGAGAGTTTATGAAGGAAGTTGTAGTTCTTTTTATGTGGAGGAGGTGGGCGCTCAACTAGGTGATATGATGCTTAAGTGTTATACTATGGTGTCTAGTGACTTCCGGATTGTTTTACTCATATTTAGTCTGTTGCTTAAGTTATGTACGTGGTCGACTTTATGGGAAATTTCCATTTAAAATTGCAAAATATTGTCGACCTATGACTTTAGTTAAATTGGACATCGACACGATGTTCTATAGATGAAACCTGAGACCTTTCAAAGGCTTTTTCGAGTACTACACCATAAATTCTTTACTTCGTGGTTATATTTACTCAGGAAGCTATCGTCTGGTCGATCGTCGACTTCAGAGTCCTGTCACGGTACCATTGAATTGGGGGGGGGGGGTGGTGGTGGATTAAAACACCGTTTTGGCGTTGGCAGTTCTTTTACTCTTCTTTCTTCCGACTAGAGTTTCCCGTTCAACATTGTACTCTAAATACGACAGTCGACAGTCCAAAGGAGCTTACTTCTGAGCAATAGTCCTCTGTGCTGAAAGTCGATTCGTATGATGTTACAAGTCGTTTGAGTTGAAGAAAATGACCTTTCAGTCGAATTACGACTTTCAGTATAGGCGCCAGAGAAAAGAAGTGCTGGAAGTGTTAAGTTTAGGCCCCTGTGCTTGAAGTCATAATTCGACTGAAACGTCACTTACTTCAACTCAATCGACTTGTCACATCATACGAATCGACTTTCAGCACAGAGCTTATAGTATTACCAAGCTACTGTAACACCAAGTAACCTTATCCCTATTCTATCTCTTGAACTAAGCTTACTATCAGATAATGGACTATGAGCATCTTTTTAGGAACTAAAGTTAAAGATTCGAACACCGTCAGGCACCATCCAAGTACTAACACAACAATTGCTGCTTGACTTTACGATATGGTATGTCTTAGGCAATGACTCGAAAAAGAAACACATTTTTACACATGAGAAGCAAAAACAGACCAAATATGTGAAAGTTGCACCTGCAAAATCCTCATTCAAAATCACACTCGTAATACTACTTGCATACTTTTCTATCGCTCTAGGAAACGTTTGTATAAGCGTGTCTGTCTCAATGATAAAAATCAATGTTTAAAATAAAAAACAACAAAAAAAAAACTTCAACTGCGCCCTTGAGAAACTAAAAACTAATCAACAAAACCACACGAATCACCCCAGGGCACAAGCAATCCATCGACCATTTGCGGTTAGTTTTGTTTCTTCATTGGATTCGTAGTTTCTTGTCATTCTCTTGATCTATATTCTTCTCCCCCGGAAGTAAAGAAGAAAGGTATTTTGGAGTGTCTACAGAGAAGAGGGCATCCATTGAGTGAATCCCATACACTTCCCTCCTCCCCAGGGGGAGAAAAATATCCATTTATTCTACTTGAGATTTGACGACTATCAAGGAGGAGGAAGCTGAAACCAAAATTGGAACCATTTTCTTCTCTATTCGAAGATATTGAATTTCACTTAAGAAATCTCTCAGGCGAAAATTTACAACCAAAGAAATGTTTGATGTTTGTATAACAACAATTTTAACAAGTTTTTTTTCCTTCTTTTCTATTTTTAGTATTTTCAACGTTTCAATGGGGAAAAACTAAAGTTAAAAAAAAAAATAGAGGAAAAAAAATATGTGGAAAACTCTTAACTAAAATAGTTTTTCCCATGCACAGACAGAAACGTACAAAATCACATCACAACAGTGAAGAAAAAAAACTCGTTTTTCCGCAATACGAGAGAATTCCATGGAGTTTCGTAACTTGAAACCATTCTCCACATTCACAGCCTGAGCCCAAAACAAACTGTGCACTGTGCATCAGTTGCTTAGTGGTATTGATTGCTATTAGCATATTTTTAGTGCATAATTTTCGCTTTTTTCCACCAAGCAATTTGAGCAATCAATGATCGTGTTTCATGCAAAACAAAAAAAACACACAGAGAGACACAATAAAGCAAAAACACACCTGAAATGTGATCTTTCAATGCCGCGCAAGTTGATTGAGTATATTTTTTCCTTCTCTGATCTAATAACACCTCAGTCTGGTCGGTATGACTACACACCATCTCTAGCAGCTCTACTAAAGTTACCTGTTGACTTTAGGAGAGTCGCTTTTATATATGCTTTACGGGAATACACAGGGTCAATTAAGCACAAGATGTGAATCGTTAATGAGATTATCTCTCGCACAGATGAATGCAAAAAAAAGAGTTTTTTTTAATCAATGTTAAATTGTAGCACGAAAAACGGTGTTGAACAGGAGTTTTTATGGGGTTTGGGTGTTTGGTGTTTTACTTTTGCAATGTATTTTGTGTTATCATAATTTATGGTAATTTACTGGAAAATTATGTGCGTAATGATAGCACCACCGTTGGGTATGTTCAGTTTAGCGTATACTATGCGATTTTATATAGGTTATTTATGTGTTGAAGTTTGAATTTATATGCTCAAGTTAATTCAGTGTTTATGGTCTCTTTAATAGATTAATGGGAATCTATGATTATAAAAAGGTTTTTTACAATAAAAAAATTTAATACTAAAACTTAAATTGGATTTATGTGAACTCTGTATTTAATTTGAGCTACACAACATACAGCCGATGTCCTGTCAAAGTATAAAGCTGACATTACAGCCATTGAAGATATGCGATGGACAAGGAATGGTGTCTTGCAAAAAACCTGTCATGCAAAATACCATATGCTCGGAGCAGGTTTCATGATCAGTAAAAGGATGAAGCCTACAATTATCAGTTTTAAAATAATAAATGAAATGTAATGCACCTTCCGCTTGCGAAGCAAATTTAAGAACATAAACCGTCCCCGTTCACGCACTACTGAATAGTTCTCGAACGATGAAAAAGAAGAATTTTTCGAACTGTACTGCCCAAACTTGTACTGTCGATTAGAGTTGAGCCGGACCTACACGAGGCAGTACATTTGTCCCGTACACGATGTAAATTGTACTGAGGCCTCAATTTTTTTAAATGTCCCGGTCCAAAAATAGTGTCCTACTGGTATATGAGCGTGTATCGAGATAAATGAAGCGAGGTGTGATTGTAAACACGAACTGGAGAGGCATTTCTTACATTTTTCGAGGGAGTGGAATTTTGTACTGGAAAGACATTTCTTACTATTTTTGAAGAATTGAAATGAAATGAGGCGAGATTGTAAATTCGTACTGGAGAGACATTTCTTACTTCTTTTGCGGTAGCAAAATATGCAACTTGAAATTAAGCGAGGTGGGATTGCAAAATATAAATATACATTGTGGAGGCATAAATTTCTTACTTACTCTAAGGCAGTTTAATGCATATTAGAATTAAACTCGTAAAAAATCTCTTCATTGGTATTTATTTTCTTCCTTTTATTTTTAACTAGCAAAAAACCCGCGTGCGTTGCAACGCCTTTAAATAAAAAAAGTTTATGTGTGCACTGTCCGCGGTAGGAAAAAAGTGAAAGAAACAACAAATCTTGAAAAAATGGTTTTGGATACCATATAAAAATTTCGAGTTACCTATAAAAAATATTGTAAAATTTCTTCTCGAGCGTTCTCGGTTTCGTCAGGGATTAATTGGAACAATTTGTTTCTTTTTAACAACTTTAATTTCAAAACAAAACTTTTTGCACATATGCGATCCTCTTTTACTTCTCCCTCTTCCCAATTTTCTCGATGGTTCAGTTAGAACAACCGTACTAAATGGAGATGTGACGCTGCGTTATTGTTATATGTATTGTATGTATTCAAGTAGATGCCACTGAACATGAAACTTCTCGGTGAATAGGAATTTTTATTTTCACTTTTCGGTTAGCCGTTACACTGCCCCCTTCTTACTTAATGTTCGTCCCGACCACAGCTACCGTCCTGTTCTTACCGGTCGAAATTTTTGGATGCAATAGATGGCATCGTTTAACCTCGTGATGGCCCTCCCATATTCTTTGTAATTTTGGCGATTTACCTTTTATTCGTCGAGGATTTTATAAGTACACTAGATAGCGTGGCAACCTTCACGACAATAGGGGAAATGACCAAGATACACTATGTTCAATGTTCTCTCATTTGAAGCTAGGATGTGAAGATTTTCAGATTTCGCAACTCTTGAGCAACCTACATCCAGCTGGCCGGGAAATGACACTTATTTGGTAAAATTCGTCGCCATATTGGTCCCGAAATTTTAAATTTATAAGTTTTGTTCATAAATTCGTTATTTACTACCTTAAAAACCTCCAGATACCGATTTTCATAGGAAACGGAATAAAATTCGCAAATTTATTGGCCATATTGGTGCGGCCATTTTGAATTTATAAGTTTTGATCATAAATTCGTTATTTGCAACCCTAAACACTCCTAGATATCCACTTTCATTGGAATCGGAATACAAATTGAAAATTTCGTCCGCCATATTGGCGTGGTCATTTTGAATTTATAAGTTCTGATCATAAATTCGTTATTTGCTACCTTATAAAACCCCAGATACCGATTCTCATTGGAATCGGTACGCAATTGGCAAATTCGTCAGCCATATTGACGCGGCCATTTTGAATTTAAAATTTCTGATCATAAATTCGTTATTTGCTGCTTTAAAAACCCCCAGATACCGATTTTCATGGAAATCGGACACAATTGGCAAAATCGAGTGGCCATTTTGAATTTCAGCAGCTATTTTGAATTTATAAGTTCTGATCAAACATTCGTTATTTGCTACCACAAAAACCCCAGAAACCGATTTTCATTGGAATCGGAACACAATTGGCAAATTTGTCGGCCATATTGGCGCGGCCATTTTGAATTTATAACTTTTGACCACAAATTCGTTATTAGCGACCTTAAAAACCCCTATATACCCACTTTCATTGAAATCGGAACACAATTTGTAAATTCATATTTGGGTGGCCATTTTGAATTTCGGTCATATTTCGGCGGCCATTTTAAATTTCAAAAATCGTGCTTCGAGGTGCATCATGGGAGGCCCCCGCGGACCTTCGTGCAAAATTTCGAAGCTCTACGATCACTGGTGCGCCCGCTATAGCGCACACATCGCACATACACGCATCCATACACGCATACAGAAACTTTATTTTATTAATATAGAAGATTTGCTTGTTTTTGTCATTTTGGCATTACAATAGCACCTCGCCTCATTTGAAGTATGACATTGTACTGGCTCAAAAGAAAAAAGAGGCAACTCTTACATTTTATAATCGCGTTCTTCCCCACACTACTGTCGATGGTTCTCGTATTAAATGCAATGTCAGACAGCAACTGAAGTCGGAAAGATACTGAGTGAGTTGCATATTTCCGGCCGAATTTTTTTGGTTACCATTTTGGTTTGACTGTCATTTGTCATTTCATATTTGACAGTTGTGGATAGCAGTCGATGAGTGACGAGGCACATTTCGATTTGGCTAGCTTTGTTAATGTATAGAATATCCACTATTGGGGCATTGAAAATCCTTAATATTGATACACCAACGACCATTACATTCACGTAGAGTGACTGCATGGTGCGCCATTTGAGTCATCGCGTCGGCAATGTATGGCCGTTCTTAGAGGATGCTAGCGGCAGGCAATGCAGTAGGTACTGCTGATCACTATCGTGACATATTGAAAAACTTTGTTGTACCCGAATTGAATCATTTGGGCATACAGCAAATGTGGTTCCAAAATGACAGTGCCACATCAACCATAGCTATTGCTACGAGGCAAATCTACACATTGGCCTAGAACATTGGCGGATCCTGTAGTAAAGAGTAGAGTAAAAGAACTGGCAACGCCAATACACGATTTCATCGAACAGGAGATGGCTTTGTTTTTTTTGAGGTCCTGTTCGTCATGTTTAATATAAGTGTAACATTGAAGGACACGCTTCTACAATAAATTAAGAATCATACAAATTTTCATCGAAATGGTTCGGTTTGGTATCCAATTGCATACCAATGAATTCATTTCTCCAAAAAAAAACTAAACAAGCGAATAAAAACCCTCTCAAAAACCAGAAGCTCAATTTCAATTCGTTCTTGTTGTAAAGTTACGATTAATAATAATATTAACTGAAGACTTAAAAAAAAACTGGTTTAATAAATCTGCAGTCCATTAATAATTTTTTTTTTCGTTGAATGCCATTTATATATTCCATAAAAGTTCAAGCCTTCGCGTAATCAACCAAATCGAATCCATCATCTCCAATAACGTGACTTTCCATTACATAACCAGCTGCCGCTGCGCGGTGAGTTTTAAAATACAGGTAATGCAAAAATTTTAGATACGAACAAAAAAAAAACCACGGCGAATAAAAATAATTAAAAGCTCAAGATTTTATTCGTGGCTAAGCTCTAGCTCTCATCTGTGTTTTTTTTGTTGATGGTGTGTTGTTGATGTTGTCTCTCTGGTGTTGTTGTTTCTGCAAACGGCTTACAAGAAATGGTTCAGCTTGAGTTGAAACACTTGGATTAAGGCCTGTGAGTTGATGATATTTGCATAGAAGCTGAGATAACACGATATCCACTTTTTAACATAATAAAAAAAAAACTTGTAATACCTGACATCAACGAGGTAGAGGTCGCCGTAGAAACAACACCAAAAACATGTTTTACAGTTTTTAGTTTTTAAAGATAGAAAAGAAACGAAATTTTTTTTTGGAGACAAATACTATAATAAGGAAGATATGATCACCTTTTGGATGATTTCGATGAATAACAACAGAAAATAATATTTTTTTGTTTTGTGGTTTCGTTTTTTAAAATAAAAAATTTGCAAAAGAATCGAATTTTTTTTTATCAGTTTTTTCTACGATTTCTTTTGATTATTATTTTCAAAAAAAAAAAATTATTTTCTCACGAGAATTCTTTTTTGTAATTTCTAAGAAAATAATAATGAAGAAGAGATAAATGGTTTATAATAATGCAATGTTTACTGCGGCTACCTGAGTGGGTCGACCCCGTACAGATTTAGGCTTAGGATGAGATCAGACCAACACAATTGGTCAACAGTAAATTGTGCGAATTTTTATGTTATTTACCTGTGTTTTAAGTAACATTTGAAAGTTAGTAGAATTGTCGAGACACCGTATTTTGACCCAAATTTATTGCGAGACTCGAGTACAAGGTATGCAAGTATTTTTTACAAGGTTTTTTGTATACAAAAAATAATAATAATGACAAGAGTCATAGTAGAATTGACTCAGTGCCAATGATTGAGGACAGTTGTTCCTTTATAAATTTTAGTGTATTATATTACTTGGATTGTGAAGATTTTTCATTCTAGGTGCGCATCTTACGAATCTTACCTACCAAATCTTCCTTTTTTTTAAGATATTAAACACTAAATCAACTCCAAAAAGTGCCTATCAAGTAGATTTTGATGATGCTATGTTTTATTACCCTTTTATTACCCCTGGTAAGAAATTTTATTACCTTTTTTTCAAAAAAATGCAAAAACTAAATAAAAATCAATGAAAAAAAAATAAAAATACTATAAATAATTATTTAAAGGGAGCACAGTTTAGACTAGCAGGTATTTATCATTGCTGGAATGATATCTGTTGACATCGTGGAGAATGCGTCCGGTGCATCTATATGCTATATGCTAAGTAGTGTGGAAACAAAGGCCGCTCTATGATGAATAGCACGATGCCGACTTCTTTACCAGGTAGTAGCATAAACAATCTGGCGAAATAGAACAGTAGTGATCGTGGCAAAGTAAGCTATGTTTTTACTCAATTTTGACGGGACATAGACGTCTTCAATCTGTTTCATCTAAGATGTATGAACAAAACGGAGGACTTTCAAGCCTTTTCCGATGCTACAACTTAACAACAAACAAAGCAGAACTAGAGGCTGCAAAAGAAGCGAGCATCGAAGAATAAGCTAGAGATAGGTATGTAGTGAGAGGATATCTCCTAAGGTGTAATGGATGATCATGAACCTGGAAGAATTCAATAAGAGCGAGAAGAACTCCACTGGACATTAATCACTTGATGCACTATAACAAGATGATAACAAGTTGATCAACGCTATACAGCCCAAAAAAAAGATACACGAGGCTGACCCGTGATGATTCTTACGGCCCAAAACCGCAAAAGTAATATTCGTGTGGCATTGGCCCATGCAACAAAAGCTGAATTGAATCGACCCATTGACCTATTAAGCGAAGTTACTGTATAACGAACCAAACTGATAAAGTAAAAATAGTAAGAGGTTGGGAAATATCATCAATTGATACCATTTAGTTCCAGTGTAAATATATTGTGGAAAATTCTGGTCTGTACGAAAGCCTTCACACTCTTGTTAGCACCATTTTAATTTAATAGAATTGACAGAAGGATACAGTTTATACCTCCACAACCTTCACAACTGAACCCACAGTAGTCTGAAGTCTGTCATCATTTCATTATACAGACGGAATCTTTCAATGCCACATTATAAATATACAAACCGCGCTTCAAAACGATAATATCACAAATATCCCTCCTTAAATTCATCCAAACAAACTAAGACCCTCACTTGAAACTTGAAAGAGTATAATTAAACCAAATACACATCACGACGACAAAGCCCAGTGAAAATACCGCGCCACATATAACGATAACAAACCTCCGCCAAATCCTTGTGTCGCCTCTGGAAACTCAATCTTCACAGCGAGACGTCGTCGTCTCCAAAGAATACACAAGAAAATACCCAAAACCCAGACTTCAAATCTAGCCATCGCGAGCGACATCAACAACGTCAACATGCTGCTGCTGCACTTCTACCCTTGATGTTTACATTTTCAGGTCAGAAATGTCAGAAAATTTAAGTACATACAGCCATCCCCTATGCTGGAGAGAAGTCTCGCCCACGTCTGTATGTCGCTCTTATATGTCGCCTTCTAATGACGCGACATTATTCACCCTCAGCCGACTTCAAAGCGGTCTCGCGTTCCTTGTCAATCAGCAAAAGAAGTTGCATTTCGCATGGCTTATGGCCGCCTTTTAATTCGCATTAATTAAGAGAGAAACATGACGACAGCGTGTATGAGTAACCGATCCATATGCGCTCCCTAAGCACTGACATTGAAATGCAGATTAGTGGCGCGTATCTGGCCTTTAAAAGTTGCTTGGTGTAAATGTTTAGTTTGAGTCAATTTGAGATCTGTTGAAGCTAGGACTTAGCCTCATTGTGTACCGGAGGTCATTATTATTAGAGATCTTAAGAGCTGTGTTTATGCTGAAAGTGCGCGCCTGGTAAGATGATATGGTGGACAACAACAGGAGAAAACTCTCCAAAGTGAAAACTTGTCCGATGATAGTAAGCCAGAAGATATACATCAGCTTGACCTAAACCCACAATAGTAGCATTCGGCTTCATCTTCACTTATCACGTCCCCAATACGACACGACTGGCTTGGAGCTCGATACCTGTGCGCGCCGCCGACCGACGACTACGACGACTCTTCCACACCAACCTTTCCAGGTTCTTCTAAAACTTTTCCCGGTTTGCAGTCGAGCTGCAGTCATCGATCCGAAAGCTGAAATTGAAGCCTGTTTACCCCGCCGCTAGGAGGCCTACATTCGCCACTACTAAATCCACATGCGCGCATCTCCTCTCCATTCATCATCGATTGTGTTTGCGCGCACCTTCCGCGCACCGGTTTCCTTTTCAGTGCGCGCAAGAAGTGATCCTTCTTTTGACCACAACCACTTCACTACCTTCACGGCCAGCAGCGATGACAAAATGTTGATTAACAAACAAGCTCGGCTTGCGCATGATCGCGAGTCTTTATATCTTTACTAGCCCAGCATTTATAGAGTCGCCGAGGGCACGAAACAAGCGCGATTCATGGATATACAAAAGCTGGCCGCGCACCGGTCCGCGAGTTCTTGTTTGACATCTTTTTCTGTCCTCATATAGTCGATGATGACGTCACTTGACACAGTTTGCATTATTTATGAACGAGTTCAGCCCGGACTCTCGCCATAGCCATAGCTGCTGCTGGTGCCTAGTGTGCTGTGGTGCTGGTCGTCGGACGTGTTTTGTTTCTTGGGGCATATGGATGAAACGAAAATTACAAATTAATATGCCTCCAGGGCGTGTTCTTAAATTGAAGTGGATGGACGATTTTTTAATACCCTTTCTGGGGCTAACGTTTCTCTAGCTGGGAGCTCTCTTAGCTGGAGACCTGCTGACTATGGGTTTTGCATTTTTCATATTTTGTTGTCTTCTTTTTTGTTTTTGTTGTTGCCTTTTTTGCGTGACTGATGCCTTGCTTTGGGATTAGGAGTTAGCAGTCAAGGCACGGCTGACTGTTAATTACAGGTGATGGAATGCTTAGGTATTTTTATGATGAGAAAATGTTTGCGGTTTCAAAAGAATGTTTTGATGGAAGACCTGTTTTTTGTGTGTTACATTCGGCAATGAGTGGCATTCAACTGACTTTTTGGGCATTTAAATGGTTGTGGTTATTGTTAAAGAATTGACCGTTTACTACTTGAATTGGGATATGTGAAATCTTAATGTAGGTTAGTCTAGTTCGTCTTGAAAATTTCTAACAAGGTCCAGGCCAAGCATGTGAGTGACCTTCGACTTGTCCTTGCTTCTGTTTATGTTGTCAAGATTAGGATATCCTAAGAGACTCGAATAACAGGAATGATTGGTTGAAACAAAGGAAGGCTCAACTCACTCACTCACGTTTTCACATTAAAATAAAAAAAAAACTACCACTGCTATTTTCCAACAGATGGCGCCAGCAGTAAAATACTGGGTAAAATGTCAGATCAGAAACGTCAAACTATAAACTAGGCATCTGTCAACAGCTCCTTTTAGTGAACATTTGTGCATTTTTATCGGCGTCATATATTTTCTTGTGCGTGAAAATATCGAAGTTTGACGCAAATAAGCGTAATTTGCAAGAGGTTTTGCTTTTTACTTTCAATTCGAAAAAAAAAACTACGGCTGAATGCGTGGAATGATTGTAGAAACTTATGTTGAGGCTTCTATTAGTGAAAAAAACATGTCACGAATGGTTTCAACGCTATAAAAGTGTTGATTTTGTCGTGGCAGATAAGGAGTGTCCCGTATTGACAAAAAAGTTTGAAAACGCAAAATTGGAAGCATTACTGGGATGAAGATCCATGTCAAACATAACAAGAACTTGCAGATATCTTTGGGCTTAACTCAACAAGCCATTTTTCACCGTTTGAAAGCTCCGGGAATGAATTCAAAATCAAGGAATTGCGTGCTATACGAGTTGAGTCCGGAACACCTCAAACGTTGTTTTTCGCGTGCCAACAGCTGCTCCGACGATAAAAAAGTGAAGGATTTTTTGCATGGTGATGAATAGTGGATCCGTTACGATAATTAAAAGCGAAAAAAAAATTTGGGAGCGCCTGCTTATGCGTCAATATCGACGGCCAAGCCAAACATCCATAGCTCGAAGCATAAGCTGTGTTATCGATGAGACCAGTTCGGCGTGGTATAAGCAGCTACCGACTAATGCGTTTGGGCTAAGTGAAAATGCTGGCGAAAAAATGGTCACAATTCGAGCAAAGACATGACAAAGTGATTTCGCAGCACGACAATGCTTGGCCGCATGTTGCTAATGTCGTTAACTACCTGGAAATACAGATTTGTGATGTCCTACCCCAACCGGCGTATTGTTCAGACATCGCCCATTCCGACTACCACCCGTTCCGATCGATGACGCATGGCCAATGACGCTTAGAAGCTTCACTCAAAGAATGTTTCTCTACTCTCTAAAGGCTTCAATTGCGTTCATGCACTCCTGATTAAAACATCCATACCGCCTAGGATATATCGTCGCTTCTCCAGAATAGTGGCACAACTCAAAAATTTCCAATTTCGAGTTTATTTTGAAAAAGTATAGCTAAATCCGCATATTTTTATGTGGTAAAACACCATATTATTACTTCCAAAAATGAGCGCAGGAAACCCTCTGGACTCCAAGATCATTACAAGGGCTTGTATGAAACTAGAAACTTTTAAATGGCTCCCCTGTAAAATCGTTTGTTTTTGAGTTGTGCCACTATTCTGGAGAAGCGACGATATGGATTTGAAGGAATGAGATAAATAAATTCGTAATTCAGAGAGCGACAAAGTGAACATCACGGTTCTGGGAATACAGATCTCAGTCAGCAACTTGGAAGAAACGAATAAGACTCAGCCAATTGGCTTACCCATAATGTCAAACAGTTCTCCTAGGAGCTGGCTTAGTTGGTGTAGAACAGGCCTGCGCAACATACGGCCCGCGGGCCGGTTGCGGCCCCCCAGCACTCAGTCGGCGGCCCGCGAAGCCATTTGTGAGCTTAGTGCAAACTCGGTGTTGGTTGTGGTTGAAATAGTGAATTATATCCGATCTAGAGCACTCAAACATAGGACATTCCGAGCTTGTCTTTAAGAGGTTGATGCCGACTACTGAGACTTATTACACCATGCACAAGTAAGATGGTTGTGCTTGTGCTTCAGCGTTTCATTGCCCTGAAGTAGGAAATATCAAAATTCCTTGAAAACGAAGCGAACGAGTTCCCTGATCTTAAAAATGAGTCTTGGAATTATGACCTCTTATTCTTTTGTGATATAGCAACGCATTTAAATGGCCTTTACGTTTAACTTCAGGGTGATCAGCTTGTGTTTGAAATGTTTGCTGCAGTGAAAGCTTTTCAAATAAAAATTAAACTTTTCAAAACTCAGTTGATGAAAGGTGAAATGAATCACTTCTCTAGATGTGCACAATATATTCCTCATAACAAGCACGTTATGTTAGGGAAAAAATTTGCAAATCAAACTTTAAAAAATTGAATTTGAGTTTGAAAAAATTGAATTTGAACTTCAAAAAATTGATTTTGGGCTCAAAAAATTCAATTTGTACTTTAATAAATTGAGTTTGAACTTTAAAAAAATTAATTTGACTTCTAAAAAATTGAATTTCATTTTAAAAACTTTAAATCGAACTCGATAAAATTGAATTTGGTTTGAAAAAAATTTAATTTGGTGTTTAAAAAATCGAATTTAAACTTAAAAACCTATATATGCGAACAGACATTCTCAATTATGAACATTAATAAAAACAAGCAACGCTCGTGTTTGAGTGACGATCATTTGGAAGATATCTTAAAAACAGCTACTTCGAATATGTCTTCTGAATACGGCAAACTTGTTGCCGAAAAATGATGTAATGTTTCTCATTAAATTCATTTCATAATGAACAAAATACTGTATATTTTTTGGTTTTCCTAAAAGCGTTTTTCAACCTATCCTATTTTTTTACGGCCCGCGGCTTCTTTCCGTAAAGTATTATGGCCCTCGTCTCAGTTTGAGTTGTGCACCCCTGGTGTAGAATATTTGTATTGGAAATTTGCTCTGACTAGGCAGAGGTCCGAGTTGGCTAGAGGCGAATCAATTTGAACGGAAAACCGCGCTGGGTGCGAGGTAAGGTTAAGATCAAGGATGATGGCCCCGTGGTCTATAGCGTTAGGAACTCGCGTACCATGATTGACCATTTGGTTCGGGTTATTAGTCTCTGCAAAGGGTTCGGCATTACTTGCTATTTGAGTAATTCGTCCAATTTACATTGTGAACGTTAAAATCTCGCGCAATAATGATTTCACAAATCACAAATCCACTGTCGTACCAGGTATTGAAGACATCTTCACTTGCTAGTTAAACACGTTGATATTATTGAATTTAAATATTGACACAAAACAGGTTTATGTTTGACTAACACGAAAGTAATTAGAGTATATTTTCTCAATTTTTGCCCGAACTTATCTCAAACAACCCTCTTACTTGACTAATCCTGATTTATGTCATGAAAAGTTGCTCACCCATGTTTGTCTCTCACTTATCACTCCAACAAATCCAAGATCCCTCCGACAGTCTCTGCTTACATAACACAAGTCCCACACCAACTTTAGCACCACATCGAAATTAGACCCTCTGCTAGAATTTCCCGCTATAAAACAAAACACGTAGCACAAGTCTTAATTAAAATCCTCCCTTAATTCAATATTCTATTCCCCTTGAGAACTAAAATCACCAAAAATTAAAATACAAGCAAAGAAAAATCTTTCACAATAAAATCTGTTACAAATCCTAAACACTTTACGATTCTCCCTTCGTTCGTGATGTGTCATTCGACTCAGAAAATAACACCCCAGAATTTAACAATTTTCATTATATCGTTTTCCCTTTTCCGAATTTACCAACCGGCAGCATTCGCACACATAGCAGCAGCAGCAGCATATCATCATGTTTTGGAGGACTATATAACATGTAATAATAGTAATGAGCTGCTAGTCATGAATGATGTGTCATAATGAAGTTTAACGCATGATATAAAAGCGCCTCGTGCTTCCAAGCATCAAAAGGTAACGATGCACAATAAAAAAAAGATCCAACGACCCTTACCCAACAAGAATTTGGTCGGCCGGGGACTTACTGACTAATCAAAATCACACCGAACGTAAGCAGAGATACCTTTTTTCGGATTTAAAGCATTTCCTAATCCCAAAAAACCTTTCTTTAGGCTCTTTAAGTTCCTGCTGCTTTCTTCATATCCTAAAGTCGTTATTATCAATTCCTTTGTGCTGTGCATCATCCCGGCAACCCACCACCCAGGATTCATCCCTTCTCGTAAGGTAATATCGATTTTTCCTTTGGCTAAATAAAAAATGCGAATTAATTTTCCAAGAAGGGAAAAATCTATTCCAGGAAATTCTCGGAAAAATAAAAATGGACTTCACTTATGCTTTTGCACAAAAAATTCTTACAAATTTCGTTTATTTTTATTTTTCACCCACCCAACCCCCGTCCGAAAAAAGCTTGAAAATTTGAAGCCGGCAGCCCCTTATTTGCTGAATATACCATCATCATTCACCCCCTCCACTGTACGATCAACGGAACATGCATAGGGAAACTGCCATAGTCCGCAATTTTATATCAGCTTGTGTTGTGTTTACTTGCTTTCGGGGGAGAGCTATGCGGGTGGAGACCATGGGAGTAGGAATGTATGTGACCATAGCAACTGCATCTGAACCGCATGGAAACGAGCTAAAATTAGCTGAATATAATCCAGCGATGGATAAGGGTATACCCCCAATGAGGGGGTGCCACGGTACAATGGTAGCTGAAGTGGTGGAGATTTTTCTTTTAGAGCATTCCACCACCCCCCGTTCAATGCTTCTCTCTCTTCTGCAGCAGAAATGCGAGGGTGTACAAAAATAAGAGGAATGCTCTGACACAAGTACAAAGGGAGCACCAGCACTGTGCAGAAGAAGAAGATGAAGGAGAGCGGAGAAAGGGACAATACCGAGAGGAATTTTGCAGAGGAGTTTTAGAGCACAGCAGCAGCCGTTGATGTCTCGTGTGTGTGAGTGGACTAAAGTTGAGGATTTTATTCTGGAATAATCCCTTAGTAAACCTATAACAGAAAAGACTCGAGTAATATACGATATTAGTTAAGGGTTTTTGTTAAGAATGATTGACTTTGGATGATATTGTGAAGGAGGATGTTCCCTTTTTTAGAGGTGATGGTGTTTAGATAGGGCCTTTCGCTTAACAGGGCCTTGTGGATTATGAAAACTTATGCAATATTAAAATTGATGTTGATTTTAGATAAGATTGAGTTAATAGAATATGACAGGCTTTATATGAATGAAAATTTTTAAATATTTATCTTTCAAAAGAACGTTGCTGAATAGTGCTGAATAACTAACTCTTATCCGAGACGATGTCAATACACATCGGAAAGCGATTTAGCAGCAACTTCCCTTTGTTTCACAGATAAAATTCTATAGAATTCTAAAGACAGAAGTCTCTGCTGCCAAAAGTCTCTATCATGTCGATCCATCATTACGAATATGAGTATATTTTCCAGCGCTGCAGCTCCCGAGGTGCGTATACCGTGAAGGGTGTTCTTTAGCATACTCAATAGACCGGTTCTCGTTCGATTACAGAAGTCAAGCAGCATTGGACACGATTAGTACTCAGTTGGGGGACCACTTGGGAAAACGCTTAAAAATACAAAGCTTTCGAAAACGCCGCAGTTTTTACTCACATATCCACGACGAAAATCTCAAAATTTTTAGCCTCCTCTTTCCATTTCTAAATTGGATCAATCATTTTTCCTCACAGAGGCCACATGAGGCATTCCTTATTCTGGGCCCTAAGTCTCTCGATAGTATTGAATTGGAGTCAGTGGAATGAAATCAACTGTTGGCGTTAGCAGTTCTTCTCCCTACTTTGTTTTTGATTAGAGCTTACTTTCCCACATTGTACTTAACGATCTATAGTACAAAAGGACGTACTCCAGTCTTTCGTATAAAATACAAAAAAACTTCTTCGACAGTCCCGTAGAGAAATTCACGTTCTGCTCGGCTCGTCAGATTGCCCATGTCTTGGTTCCGATGCAGTTTGGCATCTAATGTCACCATACGTGTTTCACATGTCCAAGAACCATTTTTAGCTTGTTCTGAGAATCTTGCTTGCGAGGACCACCTTGGCCAGTCTTAGCAGTGTTCGTCACCTGTTAAATGGTATCAGAGCCGTTTTGCCAGAATTGACACTAACCACCTATTCTATATCGTGACCAGTCATAAGTCACCAGCTGGAAAACAAGAAAGAAGAAAAGTTATCTAGGTGAGGAAATGGACGACGAAGGACCATGACACAGAGTGGATTCGAACCACGGATCGCTGGGATGGTAGCCGGGAATTTTCACTTCTAGGCTACCGAGGCCGGTAAAGTTACAACGTTACAACGCGAGGTCACTAAACCGGATAAAGGAAACTAGAGCCGAAAAACAAAAAGTTATAGTAAACGTGTGCCTCGACCCATGACTCTAAGATTTAGAGTCTTATGCTCTATCGACTGAGCTGGCCAAACTAAATTTGACTGGTCTGATGGAAATGGGCAATTGAAGTATTCCGATCTTGCGGTTCCGGATGGTGTTTAGACCAACTGCTGGGCTTATGCTATTTTCCATGGCCATGGCCTGGTGTCTCAAGTAATACCACATAGTCTTCAACATGACCCACTTTACTGCTAGACACTCGCTCCCGCTGGTGGAGGCCAGAATAGTCGGGCGCAATAGACCCATAGGACCATTTTTCGGTTGGTTGGATGTTGAGGGAACTAGGCACGCTCTTAATGCTGTTTACAGTGATTTTTAAAGTAAATTTTCTTCGAAGGGAAAATGAAACAAAAATTATATTCACACTCTTCGCTTCATGCTACTAAGTTACGAAACCTAATATTATCCATAAAAAAAATCTGAACAGGCGTAAATCAAATTTAAAAAATTCTGTCAAAATGTCCAAACACGACAAGCAAATCCCCAAAAAATGTGAAATTCTTACCTGGAAAATTCTCTCACTCCGGCATTAAATGTACTAAACTCGAAATTATATTAACCTAGAATGAAAAACCAACTCAGTATCACGTCGCTACCGTATTACAAAGTCATAAATCTAATTTACAATGAGCCAAGCAAACTTTCTTCCTCTATACTGGCTTAGAACTTTCGCAAGGAAAAAAAACACAGCGAAATTTTTTTCGCGCTTATCAAAACCAAAACTTTTTCTTTGGAACATCTTACAACAAAACTTCTTTCTCTCTTTTACATCAAAAAAAAAGAAAAAGAAAAACTCTTAAACTTCCTCCGTCAGTAACTCAATAAAACAACATCAAAACTCGGTCTACGTCAGCTGTGCAAGAATCCAGCTCAACCACCCCGTAAAGAAGTAGAAGAAGAAGAAGAGAAGTTCCTGAATATTTTTTACCTAATTTTCCAAATCATTTGTGTACCAGAATACCAGAAACAGCTGATCAATTCCTCAAGTCCAAATGCTGCAAGGCACAGGCGTCTTGTCACAGTTGAAGTCCCAAAAATACGTCGAAGAACACTTCTAAATTTGACTCAAACCCATACAGGTACAAAACCCGAAAAAGGTGCCCGAATTTTAAGCCTCCGCAAAAAATATGTACAAAAGCATAAAAAAAAGGTAAAAAGGTATCCTTTTATCACGTGCGAGGGTAAAGGTCGATATAGAATCCAGTCGTCTCCAAGAGGATCAGGTACAAGGCACAATGAATGGGACAAGGGATGTGAACCCTCCACGTGAAACACCTGACAGAAGGTTTATTTCGCAAGTGAAAGAACACTAAATTCTTGTTCAGAAAAGTGGAGGGGAGGCAGCAGGTATAGGGTCGGAACGAGAAGTTTTTATTGTAAATTTTTCTTCTAGAACAGGTAGAAAGTTCCCCCCCCGATCCTGTGTTCGAGAGTTTCTTTTCTTCCCCCTTTAGTATTTAGTTTAGGCTAAGGATAAGGAAACAGGTTCAGGATTTTATGATGGAAAACACTTTTTTTTTGGGCTGTGGATATGTAAATGGGACGGGGGGGGGATTGAATGGATATCTGTAAGCATCACAGCGGATGTTTCTGGTTGTCTGGTGGAGAGATAGTAACTTATTGTGATAAGCATAAGAGATGGGGAAGATTGCAGGTGGGAGATTTTGATATTTTGGAGAGGAAATCGATTTTTTTTTTCATATTATGGAAATTTTTTTTAATGTAGAAGTTTGCTATGCGAAATATAAACTATCTACTTTTAACCTAGATATGGTTGTGACTATGATACAGGCTCAAGCGATAGAGATAAAGGTTGTGGAATTACGTGACGGGCATATTCGATATATTACTAGAAATCGGAGTGGTATCGCGGAGCACTTTTCGGTTTGTATCACACTAAAAATAAATGAGAAACAGCTTGAATGGCTCAAAATCTAACCCGAATATCCTTCGGAAGTATCACAGGAAGTCATAATCGAGGATAACCTACTTAGAATGAGCATATTTCAAGCTAGAACCTATTCTGGTTTAAGAGGGAACAACATTCTTGTTGAAATAAACAATAAAGGCGGTGTTCCAGTTTCTACTGGGTTATTTGGGGAGGAGGGAGGGATTTTTCGTTCAAACCATATAAGTCCGCTAGAACATCTATCCCATACTGGGTTGCGGAGGACTGCAACTAAATCACTCCTTTACTCTGCAAAATTTTCATTACGCCCCTTACTATAGAGGGTGTCATACCAACATGAGTGAAAAATTTAAATTTGGCGCCATTTCTGTTGATGTGTTTTGACATTCAACCCAATTTGAGTTTGATGGTTGACAGTTCGCAGTTTAACTGCCACGTCCAATTTTTGAAAGGCAAAATATTCCAAGTGGATCAGCTGTGAAAAGAGTTATTGAAAAATTTGAGGAGACTGGGTCGATTATTGATTTCTATACATCGACACGTCTTCGTCCACGCTACAGAAAACATTAAGGTTGCTTGCTGGAACCCAGACCAAATCTCCACACCGGATCCCACATAAATGGAATATAATTCTTATTATTATTATTGAAAACTTTTCGCGACGCCTCCAAGCCGCCAAAAGATCCCACCCAAGACTCCTCCTAGCATTAAAATCCCACCCGAGACGCACTAACCCACCCCTGCAAAGTTTTAACTAGTTTCATACAAGTGGCGCACTTCATCAACCCAAGACACAAACCGCATGAGCTTCAGCCCAATACCCAAACCAAAAGCTCAATTGCACAATATTGTGAAAAAGGTGGCCCAGGAAGCCTATAGCTATGTGATATTCCCTGATACATGAGGTCCTGGATCGGAAAATAGCATAAGCCAAGCAATGAGTTTCAACACCCTCCGGAACCGCGAGATAACTCTTAGGTGGGATTGCCCGTGCCTGCCAAGAATACCCTAAGGAACGCTTTAATCGCCCATTTCCATCACACGAGTAACTAATCGTCAGATTTAGCTTGGCCAGCTCAGTCGGTAGAGCATAAGACTCTTAGGGTCATGGGTCGAGTCACTCGTTTAATATTAAAAAAAATTGAAAAAATGTTCCCATGGCTTTATTTTCATATATTATTATATAGTTACTCCACAGAGTGTTTGTGTCTTTTTCCATTGTCCTTCACTGCGATAAAAAAAATAAACAGATGATGGGGGCGCAATATGACATTCTGCACTGGGTGCAAAAAAAACCAAACCCCCGCCATGTTTGGAATGTCTCCCCAATTGAAGCTGGCTCTAAATAGAAAGACTAGAATGTCGAGAATCAGATCGAGGCACTTCTCAACGAGTGCCAGAAAAATACCATCTCCTCCCGGGGGATTCATAGGGTTGAAAAGAGACCACTGACCATTGAACCTTGTCACGGTCGAAGAGTTTCCCGGAAAGGCTCTGGAAAGGACTGTACCCAGCATCCAAGGGATGACCGGTCTGGAGGATGGACTCTGGACAGTGCTCGCTGAAAAGGTACCTCAAAGTTTCTTCATGGTTAGAGGTGTAGGAGCCATCCTTCGTTTTTAAAAGGCCCACTCCATTGAAGGAGTCTTTGGAGAAGAGCTTTTGGAGTCTATTCGCCTCTGCTAGCGTCTGCAGGCTCTTACAATACTTCCTCCAGGCAATCCTTTTGGAGCGTCTTAATCCCTTGTTGTAGACTGTTAGATCAAAACAAATGATATACCTATGAAAGAACATAGGTGTATCAGAACTGCTCAGACAAGGTTCCTTGGCGAGTGCTGAAAAATATGTTCATTCTGATCTTGTCGTACTAAAATAATAAGGGGTTTTCGACCAGATCTCTTTGCAAAACGATCATGGTATAGATCAATTGCCTTTTCAGACGAGTTCATGATGAACACATAGTATTATCTTCTTTGGCGGCAATCTAGGATTTGAACCGCGGTGCCGTGAGAGATCGAGAGAGACGAAGTGCTGAAATTGGATTGCCACAGATCGTTGATTTTGAATAAACGTCGTTTTTGATCGGGAGTTGCTTTACAGTAACCTCGTAAACTTATCGATCCAGTTGTACTCGGTTGGCACACAATCCCAACTTGAAGATTCTTTAGCATCGTGCGTATTCTTCAGACTTTGCACCAACAAAGCTTTCTCTGTCGAACCAAATGAGCGACGATTTTCAATGAAAGGTCAAAAATGATGTCAAAAATAGAGACAAAAAATGTGTCGAAGCCAATGTCCGAGATAAGATCTTCTGTTCGACAGATGGAGGCAGGTCCTTTACAAAATAATAGAGAATCGTAACTGATTCATTGTTTCAACTCGTTTTTTTCTGTTTCAATGAAAACAAAAATGTTTTCAATATAGAAGAATCTTTTTTACAAAGTACATAAACACTTCCACTAATCCCTGGCTCTGTCTAAATATAACTTAAAACCCATTACAATTGTTTCGACCTAATTTTTTTCCTACAAAAATCCGATTGCATAAGTAAAGCTACACTATAAAATCGCATTACAAACATAAAAAAAGTGCCATAAAAGTCAATCTCTGCCCCGATAAAAATATTTAGTACGTAATTCTTAAAGAGGATTAGCAAATCACTCCCAGATCTAGAAGACCCTCAAGTTTACATTTTATAAAATTGATTTTCTCCGGATTACCTTTAACCTGCTGCGTACCTTTAGAGAGAATTGTTTCACTTGCCTTGCAAACAATTTCCATTGTTTTTTAAGTGTGTTTTAAGATTTGCATTCGAACGCAAAATTTGTTTGTCCTCGTTGGTATGAAGCGAAGTACACTTAATCATATTTGGCACATTTTGCATGTTGGAGAAGAAGATCAGCAGCCGAACATATATTCAAGAAAGAAACGCTGAATCGTTTCCAATGACGAATCATAAAATCCCACGAGTTTTCTAGGTCGACACGAGCAGCACATATATTTTTTCGGTCGTATTCGAAATATCCAAAATTTCAAATTATGCTGGGTTGGGATGATGTGAAGAAAAAAACAAAAAGATTGTCGTAAACAGCCTCGAAATATTATTTTTTTTTTTTGGGTTTCTCATTCATTTTATATAATGGCGAACTTTTGTGTGTCCGTGGCTGTCATGTTTCTTGTCTTGTGTCTTTTTCACCCTTTTTTTCCCTTGAAAATAATTTTCTTTTCCTTCAATATTTTTTTCTTCGTTTTTTTTTAATAATAAAAAAAAATAATCATCTACGCTTCTGCTGTGGTGCTACAATGCCAAAAGCAGCGGGAGTGGCATTTCTTGGCAATCTTAAAATCAGAAATGAAATTATTTTTTGTGTGCGCTGTTTCTGGGTGTGGACTTGATGGGATCGTCTCATCACGAAATCCCTCTGAGTTGCAAACACCAACCCAGCCACAATACAGCAAGAGAGAAAAGTGTCCAGAAAGGAGCTCTCCTCATCATATTTCGAGGGGAATATGATTTCAAAAAGGGGTGGGGAAGGGAAAAAAGGAGCTAATTTATGAAACAAGACATGATGTCAGGCTATCACACGCCTGATTATGTCCCGGCCAAGGTTACCTACCTAAGCGCGAAGGTGTTCTTTAACGTTCATTTTACACGTGAGAAAATTGCATGTTTTTGGGGAATTCCCAGCTCCCAGTATTTACCCTAGGTCAAAGGATTTCTTTGGATATTTGATTACGTTTTTGCGTCCTACATTTTTCATAAAAAATTTTCACGTTTTTTATTTCGTCATAGATTTTTACAACGCCATTCAAAAATTTTATCTTTTTAACTTTATTTTAAAATTATCTTTTTTTTAAAAAAGAAACTAAAATTTATGATTTAATTACTTGCAAATAAACAGTTTTTTTATCCATTTGATAGCTGCACGCGAAATTTGTTTTGTGAAAATATGGACGACGTTTTCCTTGAAATTTTTTTTTAGTTAATAATGTCGTTACATGTGCCTCAGAATTATGGTAATTTAGCACAAATGTCATATAATTCAGGAGGCATATGAGGTTTATTCATGAAACTTAATTAGACATCGTATGTTTAGTAGGACGATTTGTATCCAGGACAAGCTTGAGGAGTAGAGGAACTATTTATTTTTTGGGTTTAACCAATTTGTCTGTGCGAAGTTTTTTTCGTAACCATTCTTTAATGAAAGAACAGAGTAATTTATTAAATCTTTTGACAACTTCATGATTTCAAGCTGTTTAATTCTTTCAGTAGTTAAATTGTATCATTTAGAACCGTTCAATAGCTTTACCTGAGTTGAGGCTTTTAACCTTAAAAAATATTCTGAAAAAATTGAACAAAAGTATGAAGTTGACAAGGTCTAATGAGCATAGGCGAGTCGTTTTTTTTTGGAAAAAATATTGTAGTTATTGTCTCAAAGTTTTCGACATCAACAAAACCACACAGACAAGATAATATACCCCCATGGCCCTTACTAAATTGCGCCTCTAAACCCACGGCTAAACCTCTATCCAACATTTTTTTCCGTCATACTTCTCCATAGTTTATCCACAGCCTTGGAAACTGGCTTATGTTAAACCCCTTAAACAGGCACGCATAGTGTCAAAACGGCTGCATGGCGCCCGAAATAGGCATGGTACGCCTGAGTAAAAATAAGACTCGCTCACACTTAGCATGAAACAGGCACGGTAAAAGCATGAGTAACAATTCTACTTTTCCAAATGCAGACCGCTACAGGCACGTATCAATAAAAGACATACGGAGTAGTTCCAAAACGAAGCACCTGCAAGGTACGCCCACAGTTTTTCTAGATTAAAGGCAGCAAAATTGTAGCTTTAAAAAATTGTATAGGACAAAGAAAACGGGCAATTATCTTGATGACCAAAAAGGGTGTCATTAGCATACTCAGTAGATCGGTGCTTGTTCGATTGGGTAAGTCAAGCAGCATTGGACGTGGTTAGTACTTAGTTGGGGGACCGCTTGGTAAAATAATATCTCCAAGGCTTTTGACAACGTATGACAGCCTATTCTGTTGACTAAACACCAAACTATTGGTATATCGACTCAGCTTCAAAATACTGGATTGAGAATGCTTAGCCAATGTTGTAATGGTTGTCCTCCAGGTGCCCCAGGGCTCAATTCAATCACCCATCATTTTTCTGATCTTCTAATAAACGCCCTTTTCTGAAACCGCTCCAACCAACTTCACAGCTTCGCTGATGGCATGTACTTTGCGTTACTCCTATGGCATCGATAATGTAAAACAAGAACGTTCCGCCTTGTCTTTTAGATTGTAAGGCGCCCATTACACGATAGGTTTTGCTGTCAGTTTTTCCACAGTTTTGCCTACGACTGACGGAAAACCTAACGTCTAAGGTGTTGACTGACGTAATCCTCCGTATATTTTGATTTCCATTAATCATGACTGGTGGAATTGATTGCCGCTTTCATGAACGTGTAATGGCCGCCTAAGGTAATGTCTATTTCAATCAACAAGAACATCGAACTCATTCTTGATAATAAAGTTCAAAATTCTGAATTGAAACAATGTCTTATCTCTGCTTCACCATTCCTTCGGTTTCAGTGGGTTGTCTCGATCCAATATGTATCTAAAGAAGCGGTGATGGAATAACCTCATATTCCAAATCGCCAAACAAACATCCCACTCTGGCATTTCTAAGAAGATGCCAGCACCTACTTCAACCAGCTAGTGGCCGAGGCTGAAATGGACAAGTCCTAAAGTCCAAGGCTCGGCTTTTAATACAACTCGTTAATTTGGGCCAAGGCCTCAAAAACCAAGAAAGAGTGGAAACCCGTGTTCTTCAACTCATTAGAAACGGCGCCATTTACTCTACTATACACCCTTTAAGCAATCGTAGGAATTCAGTAACCTTGGCAAAATTGTAGCAATAATACCATAGCGACTATTCCATCGAAACTGAACCATTTCTCCCGAAATACTAGATTAGCCTATTCCGTTTATGAATAGAACATACAACTCGACTCGATAAAACAACTGCAGTCAATATTTTTAGGCTCATACAACATGGAAAAGTCCAATCACAAGGTTCACCGACTCCACCTCTAGGTCCCTCCAGACTCAGAGTCAGCGATTACTTTCCATAATCTTACTTCTTTCACCACAACCCAAATAGTCAAAAAAAATACTCTTACAATATAAGAAAGCCAATTGATTTGATCTTATTAGATCTTTCGAATCAGTTGGGACTATGTAGTCCAGTAAAATAGTGTTTAAATCAGGAAAGTTTTGGGGTAGTTTTGATTTCTTCGGTTTCTTATGTATTTTGGGGTGCTGAATCCGAATCCGAAGTTTGCTGACAAAATTTCGTGACGGAACATTGAGAAAACTGCAAAAATATGAAAAAATTCGGACTTTTTCGCGGTTTTTCGCTTATAAATCGGAAACTATCAACTTTTCGTCAATAACATTTATATACTAAATGAAAGAGCACAAAATTTCCTACAAATGTCACTACTCAAGTATCTCTATCCGACTCACCGTTTTGGTTCTAGCGGTAGTTGAAAATTTACCTAATTTTTCTAAGTCAGTAAAAACCTGATTTTCTAATTGACAACGCTATCATACAGGGTGTATCCTTTAAGTTTACAAAGCGGCCGGCTGTTGATAGGTTTTGGTTGGACGAACAAAAACTCTTTTGGGCGGGGGCTGGAATTCGTAACTGTTTAGCCGCTAGGGCGTTTTGAAGTTTTTTCTTTAGAGTTTTACATATCACCCTGTATTTTTATAACCCTAGGACCTATTTTCATGAGTAAGGTATCAGTGTACGCAGAATACTCCCACCTTATCTAAAACTATAAAAGTCAAGGTTCTACCCTATCAACTTACAGAGTAATGAGTCATTAAAGTCATATGTGGAGAATGATCTCAAAACGATACCGGCGTATATAATTTTACTCGTTATGTAAAATATGCAACAACAAAATTATCCAAAACAATGAGAAAAAATGGGACAATGACAACCATCAATAATACAGGGTATTTTATGGAGAAAAAGGTGTTTTTAGTTGATATTTTAGTTAAAAAAACCAAACCAGGATGGCCTTTAATGTCACTTCCATCATAGAACGAGGATTATTCTTATTTGAGATTTAATCATAAACATTAACACAGATTATCCCCGATAAAATCGAGTATTACGGATAAAATAATTAGGGCCGTATAAATCAACGGAGGTGGCCCTAAATTGTTAGTTTTAATACGAACATAAAACCTAGGTCACACCGCACTCCACATCTAAGATTGGAGGTAATTTGATAACCTTACACCGAATTTGTTTGCATTTGTGTAAAATCTCGAAATCCGAGATATTTCGAATGAGTAATCCGAGATCCATACCTGAAACTTTTCATTTATTACACTGGTTGATGTGTAAGGCCAATAAACATCAACGAGGATAATCCTTATTCGTCATTTTATCATAAACATCAACTTAGATTTTCCCAATTCAATCAAGATGAAATTATGTGGCATAGAATCTTAATTACAAGCTCTTTCTCGAATATCCTAGCGTGGCTTGGGGAATCGAGTCTTGAAATTATTCGCGAATGACACACCATTTACCTTTTCCGACACTTTAAAAATATAGCACACACTTGTGAGACTCTGCCATTAGAAACATGGCAACTGTTCATTGTTGGATAATATAAAATGATTAAGCAAAGTTCTATCGTCAAGGTTAAGTCACTAGGGTTGGCTGATCGAAATCGGAATGTTTGGACGTACCTTTTTTAACATTGTTTACCGTTTCTGAAGGTTTTAAAATGCATTTAACATATTCAAAAAAGGTGTGACCAAAACATCTTAGTAAGAAAATTGTTGGTTTGCTATAAATCAAGGCTAGTAGCGATCTGCAGATGATATGGTGGCTATAAGACATATAAATTTCATCACAAATCACCCAACCTCAAATTATAACTTCTCTTCTTCTAATCAAATCATTTGTGTTAAAGTCCCCCATCACAACTAAAAACCTGTCCTTCACCTTCAATCCCGAGCTACATGGCATTTCCAAATTATAAAATTCCCATTCAAAAACACCCAATCGCATTCTTCGATTCTTCTGATTTATCACACTTCGCACTTATGTTAAAAAATATATATTGATTTATGTCCAAAATTCTTTTAATTAACATCACCTGTGCTAAAACGGCACCTGTGTGAATGACACAGACACAAAAACAAGGAAAGGACAAAAAAAAACTGTTTGCCCAATAGAAGAAGAATTTTTCGTTTCGGAATTAAATAGAAAAGCGATAAAAATGTAGATCAACAGGAAAAAAACCCGATTTCTTTATTAAAATAGCATAAGTTCACCCAAAAATTATCATTTTGATGATTTTTAATAAAATTTTTTTTGTGTGTGTGTATGTGTGTGGAAATTTTGTGTAGGGAATTTTTTATGGAAGTTTATAGAATGGAAACTAGTTATGCACAAAAAAAATCCTATTCCTATTTTTTCTTTAGTTTTAAAAAAGTTAAACTAGTTTTATGTTTATGCAGACTGTAAATAATAATTGCAAATTATCATATGGTATGTGGCTAAGCAACAAGTAAAATAATTCAATATTTTGGGGGTTTTGTAAGTGTTATGAAAACAGCAATATAAAAAGAGCTCAGAAGAGAAGTTAAAAGAGTTCAAAGAAGGAAATGAGAAGTCGGGAAAAAGAATCTTATATGTGATCTAGCAGTAGAGTACAAAAAGCGAAGACGCCGTGCGCATTTTACACACCATATTTTACATTATGTAAAGACTAACACCAGCCCCACACGTTGGTCCCAACGCTGGTACCAGCGAACGTTGGCCCACATCCCGACACGCGACGGCCAATACCCAATGCTCACGCCAACGACGACCAATGCAAATTTCTCGATCCACACATTGGACAAGTAGCATTGGCGCCAATCTTGGTGCCAAAGTGTGGAGCCGGCCTAAGTGCACGGCCACAACGCAGCCATCGCACCTAGCACATCGCATCTAGCAAGAACAGAATTTGACCATCGCACACTAAACCTATATGGTGTTATGTGCAGTGCCACCATCGAGCGTCCAACGTTGGAGGGTGTTCATAGCATCGTGTAGATGCGGCTTTAGAGAGACAGTGAACAAATTTTTCTAACAGTTTTGGTAGTGATGATAAGATGGCCACTTCGTTTTTTACTTGTCAACTGTCAACGTAATGACAGTTGGATGTTGACAGTTAAAAAATGGCGCCAAATTTAAAATGACACCTCTTGTTGTAAGTCCCTGTAATTTTCAACCAAGTTCTTCTGGATTGTGTAGATCGGATTTATTCGACATCATATGGAAACCTTTCGAAATGTAATAATTTATTGAAGATAAGATGAAGAACAAAGAAGGAAGTAAATTGTCAGGACCATGACCTTTGGTAATGTCAATTTTTTTTTAAGTCATTTATAAGAAATTTTTCGGGTAGAATGCCTTGTAGTTTTTCCAGAGAATATCTTAAAACAGTTTTTGTATATATTTTCTGTATAGAATTTAATTATAAATTTCTAAAGAATATTGAGAGAATTAATTTAAAATTCTTTTCTAGAAGGCAACAATACACAAATTTCTTAATCAATTTACATTAAAATTGTAAATATAATCAACGAGAAATGTAAACAAATTAAAAAAATATGAGAATAGAAGAGATTGAGGAAGGGGGAAGGGGGGAAATATATATATACAATAATGAATATACATGTACTCACCACAAACATCAAGCCAACCTTCAACCCGGCTGGGGTAGTTAATAGCGCAAACTCGATTCAAGGGCCGGCGTCCCATTTTCAGAGTGTAGATTTATTCGAGATTTTTCACTCGGGGTTGTTGTCAGCTGATCGATATCCAAAATAATAGGGTATAGAAAGAAAAATGAGGAAGAGGAAAAAAAACCACACAGCCAAACACAGCTGAAGGCCAAGTAGTCAGCTTTTATATATGAAGTTGTTCACCGCTTGTCCCGCCTCCTGTTCTGGCAGTAGAGATAAGAGTGATAAGAGCACCAACAACAATAACAACAAAGCCAGCTACACAACTCTCTCTCTCACCCCCGGATTTTTTGTGATAACACCACCTCCGACATTAGTGACTTAACATTTTGACACTTGTTTCGTTTTTACCACCGGAAAAATATATTATTAATTACAGTGCACGTTACCCGACCCCTGGTTTTGATAGGGATGGCGACGACCGAAAAAAATTAGAATATTAATTACAAATTGACGCGAGCTTATCACACACCTGTGCACACCTCTTTCGATTGCTTATCATCGTATGACATAATTATTCACGAAATGCATCCATCCCGCTCACTTATCAGCAATGCACTTTGTTATGCACTGTAATATATGCGAAAATTTCCAGGCCACCCTGGACGCTATCTCGTTGCACTTTAGTAGGGCAGCTCTAGTAGTGTGATAAGAATAAAAAAAAGTGATTTTAATTGTTTTTATTTTTTTTTATCTGGGGGGTGTTTTTATTTTTATTGCAACATCACTGGGTGAAGCAAAAATGCAAAATTCTGCCCTCGACGAGCCTCAATAAATCCAAACCCATCGAGAATGTAAACAAAAGCACTCATGCACTTCACCACCGCCAAAAAAGAAAAACTTTTTTTTGTATATTGACAATCTCAGCTGATGGAGGCTCCTTCCAGAAGGCCACCACACAAAGGGCGCGCACCGACAACAGCGAAAAGGGGTGCTTCACTGATAACAAACAAACAAAAAAAACGGACAAAATCGAACGCGAAATTAAATTTTTTCGCGAGGACGTGTGCACACCGCAACGTTAGCACTTTACAAGAATTTCATCAGTAAATAAAACTGATTTTTTCTCATACTTTTTTCACCATTATTTTTTTTTTTGCTTCTTTTAATAAATAAACAAACTCGAATTTTAGTTGCCACAATAAAAAAAATCGCGTTCAAAAAATCGCGCCACACAAAAACAACAAAAAAAAACGTTTTTTTTTCGACTTTTGTTTATATGACACAAATCGAGCGGCGAAAACTGAACACGATCGAACGAAACCAGGATATCTTCGGCAGAATTTGAGACAAGTGATTCTGCGCGGGTGAATTTCTATTTGTTGAAGGAAATCACATTAAAACTTAAGAAATTCTAATTAAATTGAAAATTACGGAATTTTTGTTATCGCACTACGAAAATCGCTCGAGAATAATTTTTCTAGAAAAAATTTACGGCAATTTTGAGGAAAAAAAAACGACCGACATCAACATAGTCGATACACACTCCACAGCAGATGAACAGCGACTGAAGGTTCGTTGTGTTGAGAGCCACTCGTTTGTGGTCCAAAACGAGGGATTTTTGTGTGGTAGCTGGAAATTTCCCTCTTTTTGGTGTGATTGTGTGCGTGTTTATAACAACAGCAAGAATGGCTGCCGTAAGGCGACTTAAGTTTTACTGTAGATGGAAACTTAATGAAACTTAAGCTCAACCATAATTGTGTTTAATAATGCAGGGTAAAGGTGTCATTTTAAATCAACAGAAAAACGCAATATTTTCGTAAAAAAAGATGATATTTTTATTTTAATCTAAAGTACAAACTCGGAGGTTAATTATAAAACACAATATTTACTAAATATCCACCTCGGCTCTTCTTACAAGGGGTTATTTTTTTGATGACATTTTTAATCACGTTTTTGCATAATAACGATTGTAGTTCGCCAATAGCAGCTCTAATATTGTCTTTGAGTGCTTGAATCGTTGCTCAAGCATTGGCGTCGACTTTTTCTTTAACGTAGCCCCAAAGAAAAAAGTGTAATGGTGTTAGATCGTTCTGCTGAAAATTTGACAACATCAATAGCATCAATTTCAGGCCACAAAAAGTTAGTCAACATCGTTCGGTAACGCGAAATACATTCACGGTAAACGGTCGAACCAGCATAGCAGCTGCATTTTCAAAAAATTATTACCCAATTACACCGCCAGCCCAAAAACTGCACCAATGTAGATAGGTAGGTAGGAGCAGCAGTCCTATCCAAACCGAAAACCAGGACACAATTGGATGTAGCTGAGGTGCACCGTTTTGTAGCCGCACTAGTCAAAACATTTTGCGTAAGAAAAGCAGTAAGCTAGGAAATTTTATAGTCCAGTCAGTCCTATTCAGTTCTATTCATTTAAAAAATGTTTTACAAGCACACGGTGTCTGATGTTGGCCAGGGCTAGACATCCGCAGAGTTCGGTTGTTTCACATGCCTGTTCCTCTCCACAGACTATGGGTGTTGTACGGAATTCTCAAGTCGGCTGCATGATTAGGGTCTCTGCCTTAAGGGGTGTTATCACTTTAAACAGGGCGGACCTTAGGCTACTGGTGGGATGTCTGACTGGCAATTCTGGTATCACCTCCACAACCTAGGACTGTCTCAGGAGGCATGGAAGGCGGCGAGACTTCTACATATGTTCTGGCTTAGAAGAACGTTTATCAGAGAGCTCATGAGCCCCAGTCTAGTTCAACAAAAGACCTTCTTGCCTTCGTCCGGATGGCTGACGGTCAGTTCAATTAGTGGGGCCTTACTTGGCCGCCCTGTTTCACCTTATAGGTAGCCTACTCACTTAAAAAAAGCAGCTGCGTCTAGGAGCTACGGTTTCCGAGATATAGACATTTTTGTTTTTTTAGGCGGTGATTCAACGTCCAAAATCGTCTAGGAGCTACGGTTTCCGAAATATAGACATTTTTGTGTTTTTAGCCGGTGACTCAAGGTCCAAAATCGTCTAGAAGCTACGCTTTCTGAGATATTAGCATTTTTGTGTTTTAGTCGGCGATTCCAAAATAACGTCCAAAATCGTCTAGGAGCTACGGTTCCTAAAATATAAGCATTTTTGTGTTTTTAGCCGGTGATTCCAAAATAACGTCCAAAATCGTCTAGGAGCTACAGTTTCCGAGATATAAACATTTTTGTGTTTTTAGCTGGTGATTCCATCCTCTAGGAGCTACGGAAACGCAAATTGCAGCTCTTTTATCCCACAGAAATTTGTATGCTTTTTCTATGTTACACGAACATGGATTCCAAGTTGATGAATAGAGAGAGAGAAGCGTACAAACTTCTATGCGATGAAAGAATTCCAATTTGCGTTTCCACTTTGCGTTTCGAATGTAAACGGCCCTAAATTCTCCTTAATCCAGGCCGAAAAATGCATATATGTGTAAAGCATATTTGGCATTATGTTGTGTATACCTATGGAGAAACTGTACACAGCCCAGCGCACCTTTTCCAAGATGACAGCTTTGCAGGCTCCCTCCCACGGCACTGCTGCTTTTGTTGGTAGTTCGGGGCCCATTTAGAGGCGACTTCTTGGCAGCCGAGGGAGTGGGTTTTTAGCAGAAGTTCCAGGCCTTCCTTCAGGGGCTCACGACTCTGTCCATATGCCGTGTCCCCGTCTGATATAAGAAGGTCGGCAGGGTTGCTTGTAACTTGCCAAGCCTGGCCGATTCTCCTACACTCTGTATAAAGGCCCCTATCCACTAGCGAGCATGCGTGACATGCAAGAACGAGCTTTTAGATAAACGGGGAAGTGGAGATGATGAGGGGCCTCATCTCCACTACCCCGTTCATCTAAAAGCTCGTTCTTGCATGTCATGCATGCCCGCTAGTGGATAGGCCCCTTAATGATCTCTCCAAGTTTGATTTTTGCGGCCCCTGCCGTTTTCTTATATAGTTTTAGACAATCCTAAACTAAACTTTGCTTAAGCTTGTTAAACTTTTGTTATCTCTCTGAACTGTTCCCAGTCCGTTCTCTTGGGGTTTCTATAAGGCTCTGTCTTGTCTCCCGCCGGGTTCGTATCAAAGTAGGTGTAAGGGGAACTAGGAACTGCTGTCTAGAACTCTTTTGAACATCTTTAATTGTAATCCTTTTTCGCTGCCATATCATAAGCAGGCAATTATTCTGTTTGAAGCATGTCTTGTGAACGATTTAAGAGTCCCAAATTTGAAATGGAAGATCCTGTCTGAAATAGTTATAAGAACCAAGAATGTAGCTACTACGTATCCTAATAACTCAGATTGACTCTAACTAGCCTGAAAAATTCCATCAGAATTCAAATTTTAAAAGAACAAAAACAACACAAAATTGAAAGTTCACTTAAAAACGAATAACATTTACAAATTCCCAAACATAATCATTTCCCCCCATTAACTTGCGCACCTGTCCAGCTCCATTCTCTTCTCCCACAGAAAAATGAACACAAATCGCACCACACACAAAAGAGCCTCTCTGTTTCGGCATCTCCATTACATAAAACACCGCAGCTTAAGATGCTTGTTAAGTCGGATGCCAAAGGGAATCAAGGAAGTGGCAGCCAGTCCCACTCCACCACAGAGCCCTTCACCGCCAATAAACATAACGACAGCGGAGCGACGCTTTAATAGAATGCCACGGCTCCCGGCATGTCCCAATCTCGTCCAATCGCCCAAATATCTCGGAATGGAGCCCCGACTTAAATCAAAATCCCCACAATTTGGGTTAGTGACCATTTAAACTTCCAGAAATAGTTCAAAGTGTGACGAAAATAAACCGCCATCATTTTCGACATTTGGAGAAGCCTATGGCCCTTTTTCGCCGTGCGGTCGCGGCACTTTCCACTCAGGCGAGGTGCATCCGATTTTTTTGGCCCAGAGCGCAACCAAGTGCAGCCCAACGTCCTCTGCTGGTGCATACGTCAAGCTGTGATTTGTGTGGAAGCTGCCCATTAACATTTTCATTTCTCGTTTGTAGATTTTAAAGACCAGAATTTCGAGAGTATTTTTTGATTTATTTTCAAAATTCTGTTTTTTTTTCATTTGGTGTGTGTGTAGTTTTTTATCTTTGCACAAATGTTCACCTGGATGAGCACGACACGATACAAAGCGGCTTTTCACACCTGATTAAGTGATTTAAGGGAGTGGAAGAGGAGATTTATTTTTGGTTTTTAGGTAAACATCGCTCGGAAGCGGCAAGGTCGATCGGATGTGCTCAACCCTTTCAGTAAAACACGACGGGACGAAGATGCTGATTAGTCAAAAGGTTGTTGTTGAACAGGTGAAAGGCAACTTTAATTTATTTATTTTTTCGGTGATATACGGGTTCGTACAAAGTTCAATGTAGTGTAACAAAAGGTGCTTTTTTATTTGGAAAATTGTAATTTTATAGTTTTAGAGAGGAGATTCCTTGGGTAGCGGCGAACGATGAGCTTATATAGAAACTGGAGACTTATGTTTGTTCACTGAAATTGCGTGTTCAGCTGGATATTTTGTGATACTAACTTGCTTTTAAAGAAGACTAAATCGGCGCAAAATGTTCACAATATTACCTATGGCCAAGGTAGCACGTATAAATTTTTTGCTGGGAGGAAATTTGCAATCGTTTTTATGGTATACTAAAGAGCCCCATCTTGCATAAAGCTATAATAGTATCTTACATATAATAGGGAGTTAATATACGACGGTAGAACGTCGACCTTTGGAGACAAAACCTTCCAATCACCAACCCTAAGGTTTTGATGCATCCTAGTCCAGCTTTCTTTTCATTCTAGTAGTCCACCTAGGCTTCTTGCAGGATACCTACGATAAAATCCAGCTTTCCTTAATTTGGCCTCATTGTTAACGTCGATAGCTACACTTCCATATATTCCAGGATTTTGCCGATCGCAGTCGATCCGCACTGATGCTCTGCGATACTAGAAAGCTGTAGAGACGATTTGCCGTACATCTCTGGGTAAGATCAGGCATTCATTTTCGATTTATCTGCCTACCTTTGCTCGTTCATGTCCAGTTGTTTAGCCTCTCTATCACACGTAGAAGCAGAAACTTTCACCAATGTCACAAATGGGGTAGCCTCCAGCTATCTCGTAAAGCTTGATTCTACGTTGAAACCTTTGGGAGATTCTTCAATCGAATCGATACAAACGAAGGCGGTTTCTATATCTAAAATGGATATTAAGGTATATTGTTTGTAATATAGGATATTTCGCGGCACTTCGTGGGCCTGCCTCTAAGATAGGAATGTTGTGCTGAACACAGATAAGTCACATCTAGCGATTGGCCGATGTAAGAGTCGATGATTCTTTTCAGTGTCTGAGTACAAAGAATGTTAGGCTAATCGAACTATAATTCTTCGCCTCTGTTTCCCGCCTTTTGAGATGTAGACGATACTTTAAGCATAGTTGGCAGTTGATCCAGCTCAACAAATTAAATTTCTTAAAGAGATTAATTGGTATAGCTGCATTTCTACTTTATCTAACCAACGATCATCACTGAAAACCTTCTAATCTTAACTTTCTTTGTTCCCCAAAAAACAATACACCCCTAATATCCAAGTTGAAAAGCCTCAATACCATTAAGATATGATCTTTTGTAATTGCTGCATCCAACCGATAACAAATCTTGTATTTCTATTCAAACAAACAACCAAAAGAAGACTCTTCTTGTTCTAATCATCCACAAAACACACTACGCACTTGTTCAAACAAAAACACCACCAAGAATTTAACCAAAAATTTGCTCAAGTTCATCCCCAGTTTATCTGAAAGTCAAACAAAGGCTTCACACACAAAATGCGAAAATTCACTGATAAATAAACTCGTCGCGAGCGTAAATAAAGCCCTCATTTGGATTTCATTCACTACTGCTGCCATTTAACCTACCGCCATCCCTCGTCGACGTAGTCATCATCCCCATGTTCATGGTCCTTTGTATCACAAACAAAGCAGCACATCCTGGATTTTGATATCGTTTCTAATGTTCGACTTCGACTTTAATTGACATCAGATTAGCAAATTCGATACACACTCAGGCACAAAAGGGAGGCGCACGTAGAACGTTCGTTTTTGTTGAGAAGCATCACACAAGCCAGGCACAATACACACACATAAACAAGCATCCTGATAGCCAGAACATAAAAAGGGAACGTGTCAATGAATTAATTTCGAAGCCATTCACCGAGAAGATTAGGTCTACCACCCTCCAATCCTCCTTTCAAAATCGACGAGTGGAAAAGACGGGGGCAAGCGAATAAACTGCACCCTTTTCAATCGCAAGGACGACAACGGCACAGAATATACGGAAATGTGAAGAAAGAAGGAATCGCGCCGCAGCATAGACACTTCATGTCCTTTTTGGCAGAGGATTTTCCTGTGTGACTTCGATGTGACAAAAAGATTACGATGTCATCTCTCGTTTTGGAGCCGGGCCGAGCAACGCACACAGAATTGATGAATAAGGGATGATTTCGGAACTGGTGTAGATTGTCATCAAAGCTAGTTGTTGTCTGCAAAAGGGTGGAACAAGTGCGACTCTTTTTGTTGATGTCAGAGCTTTGTCATATGGAAATCTCTAGATGGAATCCTGCATCCCTTTTTTTGTTGATTCTGGGGAGGGGATTAGCGGCAATTATTTCTGGATGATCAAAGATAAGGGAGGGATTGTATATTGCACTAGTGAATTTTACGAAGGGATTTTATGGCTATCAGGAATAGAAGGGGAGCAGTATTATGTTTTTTTGGAGTCTCATGGGGATTTTCTTGATAGTATTTGGAAGGACAGCGGAGGGGGGATTTTATTACTTTCATTATAGATGCAGTTTTTCGCCCTTTTTATTGCAGGAAATGAAATTGCCGTATTTCTTGTTTGGCTATCCTCCAGGGGGCAGTTATGTATGCGAATGTAGACTGCTGGCTATAAGGCTCCTGTTTTGTTATTTAAGGATCTTAAAGAAATGCACAGAAGTGGAGTTGTAAGGGGATAGTTGTGTTGGTTTCTGCATAACATTTTCCTTTATTTGGATGTAAAGCATGCCGGGATAGCTCAGTCGGTAGAGCACGAGACTCCTCAATTCAGGGTGTGGGTCGAGTCACACGTTGGCTTGGATTCATGAGGAAGCCAAGGCTCCCAAAGGGCTGTAGCGCCAGTGATGATGATAGTAAATCCACATACAAGTCTTATCCGCATGCAAAACGCTGAATTGCCTTTTGGTAATAGTTCGTTATATCTGGCCCCTGTCCAACTGATGAACAAGAGCCATTAATCACAGGATCATCAGCTTCAATAGCCTTGTTGGTGGCCCTCCTAACATTCTGCTGCCATTGCTTGTATTCGAGTCCATTCATTGACTTTTCCTGTGTAAGATATCAAGATGAAATGACATGTTATATGCCAACCAAACTTCGGCCATGTAAGTTACCATAGGCCTTATGGTGATGTGATATTACCAATACCTGGCTTTCGATTGTCGACCACATGTAGATCCATAGCCTCTGCGGCATGCGCACAGAGATTTGCGTACCCTGCTTGTTAGATTAATTATGTAATAGTTAGTGTAGTTTGTCATCTAATGCCAACTGTGGGACAGTTGCAATCCAATCACGGACTTCCAAGATGGTAGTCGGTCGCCCTAATCCCAAAGCTACCAAGGTCAGCCAAAAGATGCGCGCTATGTACGAATGCAGAATATTGTGTAAGGAAAGAAACACCATAGCAGTAATGCTGTCTTCTCTACGCTTTCTATTTAGTCTCTTCTGCGCTTTTCTTTCAGTTCGCTAGAGCCCGCACCAAAAAAGAAGGGAAATGGAGCATGTTGAAAATGTAAATGAGTCGATAATTTCTGTTTTTAACGAAACAGAGTGACTTAGCTCGCTTTTGGGGACTTGAGGCTCTCACTGCGCATGGAACCAGCGATTTTAAAATTCGCTCCTTGAATGGCGCGGACTCTAGCATGGTCTTTTGCTTTTCAACTTTCCTCATCCAGATATTACTCCTTCACAATCCTTTCCGCTTCACAGAAATTCTCTCGTCTGCCATCGCTTATGTTCTTGTTTTCTCTAATATCCTTCTGACTAGAGCAGGTTGTCCTACATTGCCGTATGTTATAGGACCGTCGATAGTACAACAGTTAGCAATCTCTAAGCTCTAGTCTCCCACATAAAAAAGAGGTGTGCTTTTTATTCAGAACTACTTCCTTTCTAGAGAAACTTCTCTTAATTACAAATACAGTTTTTCCACTTCAATTAAAGTTCAAACTTTTCACAAATTTCATTTCAAAATCCTATTTAAAACTTTCACCAAACAAATCAAAACCTTTTACTATCATCACGCAACTTCGTCGCAATTTATCATGAAATTTACCCAAATTTAAATTTCATACGAAATTGAGGTCGATGCGTAACAAAAAACCCTATTCTGGTCACTTACCACCGAAGATGCTATAAAGAAGATATCCCGATGTAATTGAAGCTCTTGGTTGGGTCTCTCGGTTTTTTTTTCTGTATCACCCAAATGCGGGGGAGTTCTTCGTGCCAAAGTAAAAAAAAAAAACGACGGAAGAGAAGGAATTCCTCGCTGCAATCTGATCTTTTTCATCTTATTTCACTTCACTTAAGACTACTGCAAGAAAATTTTAAAGATTTATGATAAAAATCTCATAAAGGTGGACGACGATGGTGACATGAGATGACCAAAGAAATTCGAGATGATTTTGTTGAAGATGTGCTAATGGTAAATTGGGTTACGGTGTGATGTCTGTAGAAAGTATTTTTTTAGGTTGTGAAAGCGTTGATTTTAAATACACAGCTTTGTACTTACGCCCTTATAACTTTTGAAGAGAACCCCTCTGTATTTTTCTTTTTTATATAAAGTTTACGTCATCGTAAATCCTGAATCCACCCTCTCTAAAAAAAATCACCATGAAGAAAAAAAAACGAAAACCCTCCGATGGCGGTTTATCACTTTTTCTATAGGGATTTTCCCGTGAAATTAAAAAAAAGGGAGCAAATAGGAGTCGTTAGGGTGATGCACAGCAGCACAACACGAAGGAAATCTTTCCCCCTTCAATAACAACGGGGAAAAAAAGAGGAAAAACCACGAATTCCACTCAGATCTACTTTGTCACAATTTCACCCGCAGATAATTGCAGGATTTCCTGTCGCGGCAGACAAATACATCCTCAGAGAGACCCTAGAAGACCAACTTCAAACAAAAAATAAAAACACAAAAAACAGTTTCAACAATTCACAAAGAGGTATGTTGAAGGTCGCCCTCGTTGTAGATGAGTGACTCGCGAGTGTTCCTCACTTATAGCTTCATCTTCAAGACCTCTTTCTGTACTACAAATCTAGAACTCTGAGGCTAGGCCTTTTTGGCATCATCTGTTTTATTTTTCTATCACCCACCGACGACGACGACGACAACATAATGAGTCACCCTGTCTCGATTGTTGTTGGATTGAGTAAAAAGGTTGCAGTTGAATGAATTCCATTTGACGTGCTTAGAATATAATTACAAGAAACGTGAACGGTGACGTTCCCTTGTTTTCGGGTCGACTGCTTTTGTTTTATGTTAATGAAACATTTCTGAGTCAGTCTTGAAAGAGTCCAATTGAAGTGCGAACATTAAATGCAAAGCCAAATCAGGAGCAATACTGAATGTGATGATTCCTCAGCAAAAATGCTTAGCCTTAGTAAATTTAGAGATATTTTATTATGGATTATATATATGTTTGTAGACGGTATCGCCTTGGTCCCGCCTTAGATTATGTCCTATTCATCCCCATTTGTAAGCTTTTATTCGGTCATCAATTCTTGTCCCCTCAGCATGGGTCCAGAAGTTTTTTTCTGTTTTTTTTTTGTGAGTCTATCACGTTGGAAATTAGCAATTTCTTTTCGTCCTTTCTTAATAGCAAATAACTTGTCAACCGCCTGCTGAATATATCATAGAGGATAAGCTCTGGACGACCTTTAATAACTGAATCCATAAAACTTTATTGTTGACAATTGACCATAGGAAACATATACCCGAAAAAAGTGTAGACATCATCACAGAGTTTTTGCTTGGAGTACTTTATGTAAGAAATGTTTTCTTTCCCTCCATGATGAAAGCTGTCAGATATTTTTTTAGATGTAATGTGGAGTAAAACACTGATTCCATTGTTCGTGATTGTTATCTATGACATTTGATAAATAAAAACTCGTAGAAGCTCTCGACAGTATTTAAATTGATCTGACGATTTAAAGCAGTTCGTTTCGATGCTTCGGACGTCCCGGTAGTCTAGAGGGTTAAGGCTACGACCATCACAGAGGTTCGTGTTTCGAGTCCACTGAACCGCGTTTTGTCGTTGGCAGTTCTTTCACTCTTCTCTCTACTATCTTTTTGACTACAGCTTGTTGTTTACATTTCACTCAATGATAGTACCGTCGATAGTACAAAGATGCCTTTACCTTTGAGCTCTAGTCTTTCACATAAAAAAATATAATAGATCAATCTAGGGGTTGTCGAATTGTGCCACTTTTCAGGGCCCTTGTTCTATCCCTCTGTTGAGATGACTCTAAACGAGGATGCGATGTATTTGTGCATGAACGTTTCGGCTGATCCTAAAACTTCCATTTCATTTTTGTTAATACCACAAACCATCTCAGAAATCCCCGCCTAATTCTCAGAATCTTCTGGCTTCTGCATTTGGTAGTCTAATCACCATCTTCTTCTTAATATGGTTCTTCACCAACCTCGACCGTTAGCAGATTATGATTCCGAAAGTCAGACTTCTCGTTCTCATCGATACCAGCCTGTCCTCTAACCCACGTCACATTATTTTCCGTAGAAGACCTGTTGAATTATATTTCTGTTGCCTGCATTCTTCTACTTCAGCTTGACCATCCCACAAATTAACTTAGTTTCAACCGCATATGGAAATGTAGAAATAACCAACTTTTTAGCTGAAGGAATGCTTAAGTCATAACTCCCAAATAAACAAACAGACAACATCGGATTTAAAAAGTACTTAGAAACAATAATTTGATTAATCAGCCGACATCTTGCCTCATTCTAATAAATTTGACCTCAAGTTCAATCCTATGTCTCCCCAGTATCATCATAATTCTAGTCATGCTGACCCAGATCCTCCTCCTCTGCACAAGACCGGCTACAAAATTTCCTTCAGTTTCAATTAACCCTTTAACAGCCATCGCACAACGAAAACTGTAGGCCTCTGATAAAGATCTTCTCTTCTACAACACGACAAACCACAAACGAAAAATGCAAAGTAATTAACCTGAGAAGGCACAGTTATACTATGTCGACATCAATCCACAAAAGAGCGCCGCACTGCTCCTCCATGTCGTCCCAATCAGGTTTAATGTGCCATCGAAACTGATTGACGACAAGCGACTTCCTTCCGGTTTTTGTATTCTTTCATCACCATCATATACCGCATTCTCCATTTTTCATCCAACAGACCAACCACGATACAAAGTAGCAGCAGCAACACGACAGTCTCATTTCTTGGAAAGGTGGTGGTCTCAATCTGGGGGTCTCATACTATGTGACGGCGACAAACGAGTTTCTCAGTTCTAGGATGATGGCCGTAAGTAAGTCGCTCAACATGCGCAGGTCTGCAGGTCTACTGTCTTCTAGCACGATCTTATCAGATACTAGAGGATTTACACAGTTTTAAAGATTCGAATTTGTTCCGTGATGGAGAAGTCTTTGCTTCGGTGTACACGAGGAAGAGTTATTTTATGAGGGAAAAACATTTTGCTGGTAGTTTTGGATATTCAGTTTTATTGTTGAGGGAATTTTCTCACGTTTTTTAAATTGAATTAAATTGAAAATTTTCTGGAGTTTTGTTTTTTTCGTTGTTCCTGTTACAGTGAGACAAAGTAGGGAATGGCATTGGGATTTATTGGATACATTCAAAATGAAAATTATAATAGAATACAACGGTTCACATCGGGATTTAATTAGAAGGTCTGCTATAAAACAGCTTTCACTAGCAAATGTCGTCTTAAACATCATTAAGTGAAACCAATATCTAAACTGCTTCAATGGATAGTTAAACGTGGTGAACGCTTCCAACTTAACTGCGGAAACGTCCCCCACATGGTTGTTTACATTCACAGAGGCTACACGAGGTGTATCGAAAGACAGCTCAAACGGATTAGAATTCTTGGAGAAGCGACCTACCTTAGAAGTAAGAAGATATCGTAAAGGCTACTTATAGAAACCCTTCTTCCTGGATCTCTGCTCCTCGAACTCTCTAATTTGAATGGCCAAAGCAAGCTAATTTCGACTTACGGGCAAAAAGGCTGAGACTCAGGAACAAGGTTGCTCTTTGTCCATTTGTTGTTATTGAGACTTCCTTTGATAACACTTCAAACTCTGCTAGACACTTCAAGAACTGCAACTAGAAAAGGAATTGATGTCTACACCATGACATGAAATAGATCCATGCTAAAGTGACATTAACATGATAACTTGGACTATAGTTCCGTTTAAGCAAAGTCGTTAAAGGCTGCCTACCAGAAGGAGCCCTCTCTCCATTCTTATGGTTAATAGGTTAATTTTTTTTTCTAAAGCTACATAACTACCCCCACGTCGCGCTTGCAAACGCTTTACATAGAAAATTTGTGAACAGGTAAGTCTTAAACTTATTTTTAACGATCCTCTGTGGAAACTTTCAGGGACCCTACAGCTACTGCGACAGGTTCTGCTAGTGGATCATGGACTGGTGCCTCGGGCTCATTCTAGCTACCTTCCTGCTGACGGACCTGCGAAAATTTCAGCTTCCCTGGGGTGATGGCCCTTGTTTGGTCGTCATGTGTAAAGAAATCGGATCAACCGCTTCAAGGTTTAAAGACGCGTAAAATACAGGGACAAGGTACGTCACATATAATTTTCGTCACATTGCTCTCTAACCTATTTTTATTTTAGAGCCTGTAAAATGTATCAACAAGCTCCTATAGAAATAAACGTTGCCAGGATTCAACGCTCAAGGTTACGCTGATAACATCGTGATAACGATTCAGGGCAAGCATGATCAAGCCATCTTTGACTTAATACAAACTATATTCAGTCTGAGTCACAATTGGGGCCTCAGTAACGAAGTAAGCATTAACCCAATTTAAGCATTTACGAACATAGACCCATTAAGCGCATTTCCTCGATTTGCCCCCCACTCGAAGAAGACCAAACCTGTGCGGGGCTCAGAAGCTCTCTGACAATCGTGCTTCTTCTAACCCAGATCAGAGCAGGACATTCACAGAGAACATGTGTGAAGGTCGCGTCGCGTCGTCTTCCATGCATTCTATCTCCTGAGACAGTCCTAGGTTGTCCCCACATGGCCAATCAGGTTCCCACCAACCAGGTCCGTCCTGTTTAGAGTGATAACGTCCCTTAAGGCAAAGTCTTTTCGCCTGTCTTACACCTGGGGCCATATTTGATTTCTCGAGTCGATGGATCGACTCGACAAAAAAAGCTGCTCGATTTTCTCTAAGTTTCATATTTGGCATTTCGACCAAATCGACAGATAAGCGCTGCCATACAAAACCATCAAATTGTGTGATATTACTCCAAATGCAGCAAACACGTATATTTAATTAAAATAGAAATTGTTAAAAGTTTATTGTATGCATAAATTTAGCTTTTTAATAAAGGTCAAACGTCTTTATCGACACATAAGAGACGATAACGTTGTCGATATCGTGTTGCCAATTTTCATTTATCGACAGGAATCGATATCGACTCGAGAAACCAAATACGGCCCCTGGGACCAATTCCTAATAGGTTAGGTTGAGTCCCTTAACCCAGTCCTCTATCAGGGACTTTTAGGGGACCATGACATGCCACATAAAGGTTAAGAACCCTGGAGCAGAGTCTCAGACCCCTCCCACGCGAGCTTGTCCTAATTTTTCCTTGCCAAGCTCTGGAGTAGACGTAGACTTATTAAAAACCTATGTCATTAGATCCTGGTACCGAAAGAGATATGGAAACTAGAGCACATTAGCCCAGTATTGAAAACACTTGACATATTCTCCTCCCCAAGACCGATATGCCGTACATTGCCCATCGGTCCTGAGATGTTATTCTTTTTATAAAAACGTTCATTGTTAGTCCTAACATACATTATGAAAATATATTAAATTTTATTTTTTGCAGATATTTGAATTCGAATTCGGTTCCTCTCGACATCTCACGCAGAAGCACAAAAAAGGTGACAATGCAAGCACATCTAGCAACTATTGTATGTAGTACATGATCTTTTTAGCTATTGATTCATCCTATGCATGATCATTAACAGCATGATCTATTCACTGTACAGAATCCTCTTCGAAAAACCAATTCTCCCATTAAAATGACCTCTCAGCGTTAAACCGCAACGCTCAAAAAATGGAAGGCTTGTCTTGTCTTGTCACACCACAAGCATTTAATCAACCCAGTTACATAACCACCTCTAAGCAAAATTTTAACTTCACATAGTTACAAACTTACAATAGCGCCTCTGCCATCACGTCCGCAGAAATATTCTCAGGTAAACTCTTCCGAGTGTCCCAAGTAACACTCGACATACTACTTCTATACTGGGAAACACATTTAAACACTTACCCACAAGTGTGTATGATAGTCCAGTCACGCACTTTTCTCAAGACATCATCGGCGCAGTGCAACACAAGGTACCTTCCACACTATGCAATTCTTCTTATTTATTATTTCATACTTAAAACTCACTTACCTTTATAAAATTTACATCATTGATTTCCATTGTGTCTCTTTCCTCTTTTGAATTGCTCACAGCCATTTAGTGCGAAATTTCATAATGCTTTTATGCAAATTTTATTCGGTTCAATTCTCAAAAGACAAACGATGGAACAACAACAACAAAAAAAACTGAAGCCTGGGAGCAGCCATTGAGTAACTCTAAAATCCAAGAAGTTATAATAGCGAATACTTGTCAGGTCGCACTTAAAAAAGATCGGTTTTATTTTATTTTATTTTTTTTAGACTTAACTTTCGGTCACTTTAGTCGTTTCGCTTCCAGGCGGTATGATTCTCTACCTCTGTGCATATCGGTTACATGCCGAACTTATCTTCTTAATCAATCACCATCCACTTTGCTGCTGGAGGTGACATGGCAAATAGTTTTGAATGAGTAAGAAATTGTTCAATGAAAAATTAATGATTTGCAAAAAAATTTCTATAAATTTAACACGATTTTTATGAAAAAAAAATAATATTTTAAAATATTAGTTATGAATATTCAACGGAAATGCACCAAAATGAAAAGTAATTGTTATTGAGACATCTATTACAGTGGATCCATATCTGTGACCTCATTGTCCATACACATAAACACTATTGTCAGCTTGGAACTGGAAATTATTAATTTTGCGGGATAGTCTATAAAATATGAATAGCTTCTTACTAATTTGGATTATATATGGATTGGCAATTAAATATAAATTGAATTCAGAACTATAAGAAACCAATCAGTCAATCACTTTTAATATTAAGACTTATAAGTTTTGATTGTTGAGATTTAATTTCAGCTATAAAAATTCGATTTGTCTTTAAGTATATTTAAATTGAGTGGCGATGTGATTGAAACCTTCTGTAACCATAATAGGAGTAGCAAGAAATAAGCTAATGATTACTTTATCTGAATTATTATTTAAATTAAGAAACTGTAGAATCCTACTTATGACGCAAGAAGCACATAATAACTCCAACACTTTCTTAGATCCTTAGAACAAAAAACTTCGATGTTTTCAAAATTTAACTTAAAACTGCTTAATTCTTACTTCTCAACTATTATATTATTTTTTTTTCAAACTTATTCACCCTTCAGAAACTAACATTAGATTCCAAAAATTGAAGAGCAACATGGGATCGCCAATTGACTGAAGCTTGTTTGATTCCCCTCCTAAGCAGCTGGAATTCTAATAATTCCTATATCGAAAGAATTGCATCGTTATGAATCCACAAAAAATGCCAATAACGCCATCTAACCACGCCACGGCAGTTTTCGAAATCTAGCCCGAAATAAGGAGAGGTCGAATGTAGGATTGCACCTCTTAAGAAATCCCAGGCACTAAGATGCTCATTTGGCGATTTGGAATACGTGATCATTCCATTGAAGGATTTTGGCTAATGACACGTCTAAGATATTAAGGGATGTCTCAGCCATTAGTTCTACACCATCCACTGACATGGATGGAGAGATGTTGCAGATTTTATTGGAAATAAGACAGTACTTCGTTTTGGAAGCATTCAATTCGACACGATTCAATAGTTCAATGTCCCTGTTGATCGAATCAGACATACATAAGTCCGAGGTCGTCAAGACAGGATTTGGCAGGTGCCTACCTTGCATTATCAAAGGCGTATGAGCAACGCAGAGTACCGTCATCAGCGATGCTGCGAAGTATGTTGGAATGGATAGAGAGTAGGTCACTTATGAAGATTAGAAAAAGAGCGGGTGATAGAATTAACCCCTGGGGACACCGGCAGAGATTTTGTGGGGCTGAATTTGACGCCGTCCAATACTAACTTGATTGAACGGCCTGAAAGAAAATGCTCGATCCAGTTCTTCGGAACTGAGTTAATTCCAATAGCTTGGAGTTGAGCTAACAAACAGAGTAGGATGCCAAACCCTATCAAAGGTCTTGGAAATATCAAGATCAACCAAACCGGGGTCACCAAATAGATGCATACTTTGATTGAGGTTTTCTGTCAGACACGCTTCAAGGTCCCAACGGATCTTTTTTGGTCTGAAGCCGTACTGTGGGCCTGGCAATTGGAAGTCTGTAGCTGAATATATTGCAAAATGACCGCAGTTCTGCGTTTTTGACCAGGCCCAAGGATTTGGTTTGACTCTAGGTACCTCGTAAACCTTGTTGTTTTTGTTTTGGAGAGAATAGAGGTAGTTGAAGGGATTCCTTGGATCATCTTTTTTGATACGGGTTGAATAATGAGAAAGTTTCCAAGTCTGGATGAAATTCGGAGAAGTAGGATTGGGGAAAAAATTTGCTCCGAGATTTAGCTGAAAGTGAGGTGTATGTCTTTAGGACGATAGGGAGTACATGGTTGGGGCCAGTGGATTTGTTTTCTTTTTTTTAATGTGGAAATACCAAGCTTAGTTATCCCCTTAGTATCACCAGTCTGTCATTTCGTTCTGATCATGATCCAATGTTTGGTTGTCTGGTAGTAAGCTTAGTTTGAAGGAAACAAGAGAATACGATAGGCCAGGAGAAGTCTGGGTGGTGTTGATGCAGATGGCGATGAACTTTACGCTTGAACTCTTGAATGTTGTATGATTTCGGAAACACAGAACGTGGGAGATTGTTCCACAGCCGAATTGTTCTATTTATAAACGAAATTTTAGACGTTCGTGTGCGGGAAAATGGGGGTTGCAGGATGTGAAGGTGAGCGGAGCGGGCTAGTCTTGTGTTACGCGAGAAATATTGCTGTGCAGGCAGGAGGGCGATAATTACAGTGGAATAGTAACTATTGTAATAGCGATAGAACTTTGAGCACGCTGCTACATTCCTGCGGTGGCTTAGAGAGAATGGAGATGCACAAGCTCTCATCTGCGATGATCTGGATGGCGCACATTGTCCAGCCACGCTAAGGCGATTTTCGCGGCGCTGGCACAGGTAAATGGGTTGTACTCGAGGCGGAAACAAATATAGGACTTGTAGATTATAGCCCTGGCTGCTGGTGGAAGCTGAAATTTGCATCCCTTAAGAAACCCATTCATGTTAACATTAACTTCTTTGTGGTATCTATATAACTCGCGAGTCGTAAAGAAAACCTTGTCCATTGAATGAAGGGAACACTTGCGGCAGGAGATGACATAGCAGTGTTTGAGAAGAGAAGAACTCGAGGGGAACAAATGGATTAGAATTTGTTATTGGCCGACTATTTCCCATCAAAGCTGTTGTGGATCAACTACGATCTACGAATATTTGCATTCAGCAAACGTTTTTAGTTATACTTTTCCAGTAGCTAACGTACTTAACATATTTTTTAAACTATCAATAAATACAAATATAAATATATACATAAAATGGAGGGAGAAAAATATAAATATATATAAAACGGGAGAAAATAAATTGAATCAACATGGAAATAATGTTTAAGGTAAAATTAATAATAAAGATAAATATTTCCTTTCCACTTTTCTTTTTTTTTAAATTCTATTCATTTCCTTTTTTTATATATATATCAGCATCATAATCATCAATAAAATATGATGGTTTATATTCAAAAATTTTTCGCATTACAAATTCAAAAACAAAAAAAAAATAGGTAAGTATAGTATTACTTAATCAAAATTTCCATTTATATAATAATAATATTTATAATAAATTTAATTTAAAGTGTTTTTATTTTTTTTTAGTTTATATTTGTTTTTTTTTAATTCTTCTCATATTCTTTCTTTTCTTGTTTCTCATCATATAAATATTTATATAATATATAAATTTTCCTTCATTCATTTTATGTTTTTATTTTTGTATTAAGTCCGTGTTTTTTATTATATATTTATATTTATTAGTTTTCTTTCTTTCTTTTTCTAATTATATTTCGTTTTTTATATATATACCAACCTTAATACACATCCCTAAGTTTATTATATTATTGAAACAAGAAAAAAATATTTAATAATTATAATAATAATAATAAAAAAGAATGAATTTTAATTAATTAATTAATTAATAGTAATAATAATAATAATAAAAAAAAGCGTACATAAAGCTGTGAAGGATTTTTATAAATGAATAACGTGTGTTGTTTTTATACTTTTTTTTATTTATTAAACAGAGTTTTATTTTATTTTTTTTTTAGTTTTTTGTTTTCGTTTCCTTTCATTTTATTTATTTATAATAATAATCTTTATTTTTTTTTTATGTATAGTGTCTTATTTAAAGTTTTACAATTTTTTTTTTAGTTTTTCCATTTCTTTTCTGTGTTTTTTTTTTCATCTTTTTTAAAGGTATTTATTATTATTATTTTATTTTTTGTTTTTGCATTTTTCTTTTTAATTTAAAACAAAAAAAAGAGAATTAAATAAATAAAAAAAACTTACTTCCTTTTTTTATATAATGTTTTTTTGTTTAATTAATTATTAATTAAAAATTATAGCTAAAAATTGATTTTATTATTTTTTTTTGTTTTTCCATCTATTAGCGCAAAAGGACAAAGAATTTTTTTTTAAATATATAATATATTTTTTAATTTGTTATCTTTTTTTTATGTTTTGTTTTATATCAAACATTTTTTTGTTTAGTATTTATATATACTCTTCTCTGTTTTCCTTTTACGTTTTTTACTTTGTTTAAACATTTTCCTTTCACTTCTTGTGTATATTTTCATGTTTTTTTACTCAGAAAAAAAAATATTTTATAATATTTATAATTTATATATATATAATAGTAAAATTTATTTTTTTCTCATTTATTTACTTGCATTTTAGCAGTTCTCGTGGTATTTTTTTCATCATTTTTCTTGTTGTTTTTAGTTTGAATGTAAATAATAAGCAATCTCTTTTTTTTTATTTATATTTAAGTAAAGATTTCTTATGTTTAAGAAAAAATTTACTTTTCACAATGTTTTTTAGTATTTCTAATATTCATTTTTTTAAATTTTTACTTAAATTTTTATTCTCACTTTATTTTTTTTTTTGTCATATTTAAAAAGTTTTGTTTCACAAAGACGAGAATTTTGGTAATTATATTTTTTTAAAAGAGACATTTTTCACAAATATATTTTTTTGCGTGGTTGGTCACGTTCAGTTTTTTGTTTTTGTTTTAATATTCATTGTTCTTGCCATAAAACACTTACATAAAAATTCGCTTGTTTTTTTTTATTTAACATTTAATTCGTGTTTTATGTTTAATTGTTGTTGTTTTTTCTTCATTTAAACGTACATACATATATTTATTTAGTACATATACACAAGAACATAATAATTTCTGTATCAATAGTTTACACATCATTTTTTTTGTTTTTCTTTAACAATTTATATAAATTAAAAAAAATTGTTTTTTTATATTCATTTTAAAATTCTATCCTGTCGTTTTGACTTGTTTTTTTTACTATATTTTATTCGTCATTTTTTTCATTGTTGTTTTTTGATATATACTTAAATAATGAATAATTTGTTTTCTTACAAAAAGAATGTTTTTTTTTGTATAATAATAATTCATTTTTTTTAAAAAAAATCCTCAAATTATAAACACACACGTGAGAAAAGTTTCATTTATAGTAGCATTTTTTTTTGTTATTTTTAGTAATTTTATAAATGTTTGAAAATAAATAAAATTTTATAAAAATTCTTTAATTTGTATTTTTTCTTTTCTTTCTTTATTTAACAACAATTTTTTTTATTTTTAATAATAATAGTAATAATAATAATAATAAAATATGAAGTTCAGTGGGAAAAAAAAGATTTTATAAATTTTTATTCAAAATTTTTATATTTTCAAACGACGCGTTTTTTTTATTTTTATTTTATAATAAAATTTCATACTTTATCCCTTTTATTATAAAACACCAGAACATTTTTTATAAGCTGGGGGTGTTACTTTATACATATATATTTCATATAAATAATAACTAAGATTTAAATCTTAAGTAAAAAGTTTAGTCCGAGAGTTTTTGTCTTTGTGTCGTCTTTAAATATTATAATTACGAATTTTTTGCGCTTTTTAAAACAACATTTTTTTTTATTTATTTATTTAATTCGATACGAATTTTTTGTTTATTCCAAAAGCACATATAATATTTAAGTCCTGGTTTTTTGTTTTTATTTATTTTTAATACTTCAGTCAGAGAGAAATAATAGTGCCAGAGATTTGGTTAATAAAATTAAATTTTCGTATCAAATTTCATTGTTTTTTTTATCTCATAAAGCTAATTTTTTAGGGACATTTTGGTAAAATATAAATAATGATAATAGCTTTAAGAAAAAGACGGAATTTGCAAAGTTGTTTTCATCAATAATCCTACAATTACACTTTTCTTTTGTTTTTTTAGCCGTTAAGGTAATTTGTTGTTATAGTGTATAGAATGTGATTGTAACTATATTTTATTTAAATAATTCAGTCAATCCGTGTCTTTTTGTTATATTTATATTTCATTAATAATACCGTGTATTGTCCAAAACTGAAATCACTTATTGGTAAGATTTATAAAGATCAGCCAAAGCTCAAATTGTGGCCCTATTGTTGTTGTGTGATCTATCGTTGGTTTCACAATCAAGGTGGAGGGACATTGTTTGAAGTAGTACAACCCATTATAGAGCAAATCAAAGCATCTAACCATGACCACGGGTGTTTTCAATGATGCAAGTTGCGTGCGCAATTGACTTATTCAGGAATGGAAGTGTGTTGCTGAATAAGTCAATTGCGCACGCAACCTGCATCATTGAAAACACCCCACACCTTGCGATGCGAGAACTAGAATCCAGCCAAACATGACCTTGAGTGGAATTCGTAAGGAGCGCAGTAAAAAATATCTTGAAGACCATATCTATATTTCGCTACTTCGTTGCTGGGTACCTTCTTCCAATGTTTCATACTCAATGTGTATTACTAGCCAGGAGTGGAATTACGGAAATTGTTTCAACTCATTTGTTACGAGGTGTAGTACGCTGTGACAGCGCATCGGACGTTATTTTCCATCATCGTATCCAGTAAAATAATCAGAATAGAAAGTACCATATGTGAGGTAGGCTTTACAAAAGCTTTAGATGCGCCCTTTCTTAGCAGTACCCGTGGCAGCCTCGACTTTTTGTGGGGACTTATAATTCACTGCGATTCCTAAATTTGGGAACTGCAAGGACCAAAACACAATAAAGCTTGTTTTGAATACATCAAAGCCCAAAACTAGTTTCAAGCACTTCCAACCTATACGTTTAAACGCGATTAAGTACATCAGGCCACGGTTCAGTTTGCCAACTACCGAAATTCTGGCAATGTTGAAATTTACAGCTGGCCGAGCATCTGATTTATTTTTGAATTTGATTGTATTGTGAGTACCCCGCGGACGACGAAAACCTAAATCTGGAAACAATTAAATGCGCGCGTGCGGTGCGGGCATTAAGATAGAAGTACATATGTGTATTCAAAAATCCCCATCGTGGCGGCAAATGGACCGCTGAAAGATTAATGATAGAACGCTCCTTACGAAGCTCGCAGCGCTGCCCTTCCTTTTCTTTCTCTTTCGCTCCAATACAGAGACTCGACTTAAAATGAGAATTGAACGCAGCTCAGAGTGTAACCGAAATTTTCGTAAGTCCTGGGTTTTCATTCAAATTTTTTATGGCTTCGTTCCTTTTCTGCTATTTTTACTCGTATTTACTTAGAACTACTCCTGCTCTCACAGACCAGTAGATAACCAGAGTAGTTACGCAACTAACATCCACTACGGGAAAGCCTTGAGTCTATTGTGAATTATTTTTCACTTACTGAGAAGCCCATAGATGCCTTTTCATTTGTGATGAACTGACAGTTTTCCGTTCAGAAATATCAAAAATTATAGGTTAGGTTTTACTCAAATCAACAAATTTAGTAAATGGAATATGGCAGGCCCAATTTCAAAAAACAACAAGACAGTACATTTTGACGTACAGTTCGTTGAAACTGTACACCGCTGTAAAAGCTTATACGACTTTGCGTCAAATATCAAAAGAGAATTGAAGATTACAGCCCACAGTTATTCGTCCGCTATACGCCCGTGTTAACACTCATACCAGATGTTTTCCTTTTTTAAGGCCGTATCAGAACCTTTGCAGCGCTGCAACTACAAGTGTTTCTATTGGCTGAGGCTGGTAAAATGAGAAGCAAAGCAGCACCAGACCAGCGTGCTGCATTTTCATCTCAAATCCTAATTTTTGCTGCATATAGATGCAGCACTTTTGACACTTCGTAATGCGGCAAGTGATATTTTAAACAAGGAGACGCGGGATTTTTTGTTTTAAATTATTTAAAAGGACATGGAGTAATAATTGGTAGAACTAGTGCAATTTTTAAATTTTTAATTTGAGGTTTAGCTATCAAATAAAAAGTGCGCTGCACAGCGGAAAAGACTAGTATCTGATACCGACTGCAGCATGTTGCTCTGGTGCTGCTGCTGCACGCTGCATATTTTTAGGTTCTGATACGGCCTTTAGCTTTTCATGCCCGCAGTGCTGCTCTAGACGAGTTTTTGAAGCAGTGGGCGTTTTCATAAATGCAGGTTGCGTGCGCAATTGACTTATTCAGCAACACACTTCAATTGCTGAATAAGTCAATTGCGCACGCAACTTGCATTTATGAAAACGCCCAGTCACAAAAGTAGAAAAAGCTTTCTAACTCTCCAAGTTATATCGCCTGCGGATGTGTGAATAACAACTGCGGCGTCGAAAGGCTTTACATTTTTGTTCACGTTTTGCAATTGCCTTTCTGTCCTTCCAAACTCGGGTGTCAACCACGGTTTTACCAAACGGCCCCCCCACCTAAGTAGTAACAAACTCTAATGCTGCTGACCTCCGTAATCGATCGAGAACCAGTCTATTAAATATATTACACAACAGATCATTAGTTCAAAAACGCAGCAAACGGGCATTTTCAGTAATGCAGGTTGCGTGCGCAATTGACTTATTCAGCAATGGAATTGTGTTGCTGAATAAGTCAATTGCGCACGCAACCTGCATTACTGAAAATGCCCAACCACTTCAAATGAGACAAACAACTGCAGTTCCATTCAGCAATCGGCCATACTCAGTTGTAAAGTAGTGATTTTAAAGAGAACAGCAGTGATACAGTTTATGAAGTTGAAATAATAATACCAAAAAAAGGCTCGAGTTTTGGATAAAAACCTAGATTCGAGGTCTAATTTATTAAATGCTGACAAATCTATATATCAATATATGCGATATAATGAAACACAGTTTTCTCTGTTTTGCTGGGCTGTGCTAGGCTGCGCCGTGCTGGGACCAGCGTTCGCCCAGCCTTAGGGTTACTTCAAGTTTAATTGAGGATGACTTTCAATGTTTTATAATGGGTCCCACACGACAAGAACTTTTGTCCGTACGACTTCTGTACAGACTATGAAGTTTGAATGAAACGGCCAGCGGATTGTCTGTGCGGACTTGTCGACTGAATATCTCAGGCGACTTTTCCAGCGACTTTCCTTTGTTTCAGAGATAAATGTCTATAGACAGAAGTTTCTGCGACCAAATGTCTCTATCGTGGGAGCTGCACCCACCATTAACTCTCCAATTCATAAACCTCTTGTACCTAGGTTCTTCATGGGCTTTGACCTTTGTAATTAATAGGTGGCATTTTCTAGGAACCTATCTACCATGTTATATATAGAAGAATTACCAGTATATGAAAAATATACAAGTTTTGAAGTGAAGGTCGATTGAAGAAGTAAAAAAAAACAACTCTTCAATTTAAAATACCTTTTCACTATTATAGATGGAAGAAAAGTGTGAATGCCCTTTTATTTAGGATCACCCAATTAAGGATGTAGAAAAGGGGCTTCTTAAGTAAAAACATTCATTTTTTTTAATTTACTTTGAATAAGCGTTTATTAGTAATTAATTACGAAATTCACATAATATACATATTTGTCTTCCATTTTTTTTTTTGTTTAAGTACATACATACTTCGAGATTACTAAATTGACGTTTTTTTCTTGTTTTGAAAATGAAAATAATAATAATAATAGTGTTTTTACCCTACCCTAAATACTTTTTCTTATATATTCGGAGCTTATGTCTCAAGATATTAAACCTTATATAGTTTGGGTTGGTTTTGTTTTTTCTTTGTACCACATTTAAAGCAATCGGAATTTTTAGATATCATTTGCGGAACGTGATATATTCCTTACTTAGGTTACAGATTTTCTTGTGGGGTTTTTTGTTTCTTTTCTTTTGTTTCTTATAATACCCTTAGGATCTCTTTTTTCCAGCATTTTTTTTGTTTATTATTACCTTTTTTTGTGTGGTTAAGGATTTGTTTTAAATGTAATATGTAAAAAAACACGCTGTATGATCATCAATCAGAATATATAGATTTTTATAGAGAGATATAATAAAGCCTTGGTTTTATTTTTTCTTCTTTATATAAACTGGAATTTCAGCTGCCATTTATATGTAAATATATTGAAACGTGACATTTTCATACGTTTTTGCATATTTAAGAGGAGTTTGTAGTATATTTGTTCTGTTAGGATAATTCTGTAATTCCTTTTTGAAAAAGCGAAAATACTACAAACAACTTTTTTTATGTATTATAACGTTTTCATTTTAACAATAAGTGATTTTGTTTGTTTATAAAGATTTTTGTGTTTACACTGTATACAGACAAAAAAAAAGAAGTGTTATTCATCACTTTTAGAAAAGACGCGAAGGAGTTAAGCTCTTGTTTTTGTGAATGACTGATTTATTTAAATAATCAAATTGAGCTTATTCCGTTCTACTATTATATTTTTTTTGTTTTTGTTAACAATTATTGTTTTGTGTCAAATTCAAATTGTTTTTTTCTTCTTTTTAATTTTTTTTCAATTTCATAGAAATCCACAGTAATTGTTTAATTATTATTAAAAATTGTTAATTACGGTTTTTTTCTGTTCATCAATGAATATTTTCCAAGCAAATTTCGGATTAAAATATTCATTATGTATTGCACAATTATATTTCAGAAAAAAAATTAAATCAAAAAACAATCATAGAATTCTTTCTTCATATTTTTAAGAGACCTGTTTTTATTTTTTTTTATTTTTTAAATGAGGATAAGTATGATTTTATTTATGTTTTTGGGAGAGATAGTGCTAAGAGAGATGTAATAATGATAAGAAGGAAACATAATGTTTTGTTTTTTGTATTTTAATTATAAATAGAGAGAAAAAAAAACTCCATTATATTTCTCATTAATGTTTTTCTTGTGTGTTTTTTGTCAAAATAAAAATAAATAATACAAAAAAAACTTGATAATAAGATTAATTAATGTAAATAAACGTATTATGTTTTCTTTTTTTAAATAATATCTTTCACCATTGTCGAAAACTTAATGAATGTTGTGTGAGAATATTTATGATTGATTTAACAAAAAAAAAAATAAAAAAACTTCATAGCTTTTTTATTATTTTTTTTTAGTTTTTTTATGTTTTAAAGAATTCATTTTTGTTTTTTTTTACTTTTACAACATATATTTTTTTTATAAGTTCGCTTGAAATGCATTTTTTGTTTTGTTGCATAGATAAATTTCCTTTTTTTTTAAATATAATATAATCTTCATATTTTCCTTTTTTTGTTTATTCGAATATGTGTTTTTTTTGTTTGTTTTTTTTTTGTTTAAACATTGAAAATACGACTATTCCACGTTTATTAAGTTTTTTTTTTCTTTTCTTTCTTTCTTCCATATTTTTTTTTATTGTTATAACAAATAATAACTCAACGAGTTGTAACTATTACCGTTTAATAAAAAAAATTATAAATTATTTTAAACTTTGTTTTACTATTATTTTTTGTTTTGTTTTTTCATATTTTTTTTTGTTGTTTTGTTTCGTTTTTTTTTTAAATTTTTTTAATTTTTTTAGAGATATCTTTTATATTTTGAATGAAAGTTCATTTTATATCTCACGTGCATATTTCAATCATTTGTATTATCCTCTTTAACTGTCATATCCTGTTGTGTAGATGCAGCATCAACAATATTCTTATCTGTTGATTGTTTATTATTTTGATCACCTGAATTTGTTGCTGTATTATGTTGTCCGACGTTGCTGCTGCTGTTGTTGCTGCTGACGCCGCCGACACCGACACTGCCGCTGCCGCCGCCGCCGCCACCACCTATGAAATAGGGATTAATTTTTAAAATTAGTTCTTATTATAAAAATTTAGAATTTAGTACTTTAGGGCCTACCTCTGCCGCCTCCACTTCCACTATTGCCATAATAATGTTTATTAATTGGTCCACCTGGACCGGAATGAGGTTGTCTTACTGGCCTTTGCGATTGCGGCTGTTGTGTAGGTGGCTGATGTGTTGGATAATTAGTTGGACGTTGTATTGGAGTGGGATAGCGTTGTGGCCCCTGGCCGGGTCGGCCACTTGATAAATTATTTGGGCCATTACCGCTACGATTTTGGGGATTTTGAGATTGTTGCTGCTGTTGCTGCTGCATTACTTGATTTTGTATGTCCCACTAAAATATTGGGGGATTGTTTTTTTGTTGTAGATATTTTACTCATCATTTGTGGAATTTGAATTAAGAATCAGAAATTGCCTTAACATGGTTAAATATCTACTTGTAGTTTAGGAGTGTGACAAGCACAATTACCAAATTTACCATGTTTTACTTAATATAAGGCATGATAGTATCATAATCGATGCGAGAAGTTCCCAAGGCGAGAATAGGGACATCAATCACTACCTAGTTGTTGAGAAGATAAGGGCAATAAAACTAGCGACAAGGTATAACAACGACATAAATTGGCACATAAAACATTTAAGAATTAAAGAAACAAGGCAAGAGAATGAACAAACAGGAAAATTGAACGAGAAAACGAATAGGGTGTCTCCATTGCAGCTTAAGTGCTTGAAATTCTCAAGAACTCGAGCGCGTATATAGCTTAAAATGAGCTTGAGTCCTTGAATTGACACAGGCAACTAGACTACTACTGAACAATTTCAAGCACTATGCTAAGCCTTATATTCTGTCGATTGAGAACTTTGGAGAAACAGAAAAATTGTGCCTGCACTGAACTGGAAAAATTATAGACCAATCACACTATTGAACACAGCTTGAATGAATGGCGCATTAGAACGAACGAAGAGTTTGAAACATAGGATTACGAAAGAAGCATTCATGAAACTGGACAGGCTGTTATAGTGGGCATGTTGTACACATTTGAAGAAAGGATGCGAGGTCAGGATGTTCAATGGTAGACCAACGGACTCTGGTCGGTGGAACAAAGCACCATCGTAACTATTGACGACGTAGGGGAGAAGCTTAGATTTGCTCATTCTACCGTTCATCGACACCTTCACGCCATCGGTAAAGTCAGCAAGGTGAGTCAATGGTTTCCTTACAAACTTTCGGAGTCTAATCGCGAGCAGAAAGTGAATGGGTGCTCTCCCTTCGTCACAGAAATGAACATTTTTTTGGATCAAATTGGAACTAACGATGAAAATTAAAATCTGTACAAAAATGCTAAGCGCAGAAGACAGTGAGTAGACAAAGGTGATGCGATATGAAGGCTTTAATCCAGTATGAGCTTTTAAACTTTAACCAAACGATAACCAAAGGTGAAGCAGTTTGAATGGGAAACGATACCGCATCTACCATATTCACCGGACATTGCACCATCGGATTATTTGTTGTTGCGCAGTCTACAAAATCACCTGGATGGAAAAACTATGGATTCAATAGAACATTATATCAGAATGGTACTTGAAGAGTCTTTTTCGTCACGGCCAAGTGAATTTTGGAAAAGGAGCGTTCACACTCTTGGACTCTTCGATTTTCATTCGTTTCGATCTCTGTAAAACTCTTGCAATGGTTTAAAACTGTTTTCGTAAGATTAAATCATAAAGTCGAGTCGTGTGGCGTGACAAGTCGTTTAAGTTGAAGAAAGCGACGTTTCAGTCGAATTACGACTTTCAGCATAGAACCCTATGACAACTTAGCTTAGCTTAGCACTTCCACTCCCTGGCCTCTGCGCGGAAAGTCGTAATTCGACTGAAACGACTTGTCACGCCACATGAGATATTTTTAAAGGAAACATTTTAAACGGTGAAAGGATATTAGTGTTAACTTTGTTGATTATAGGCCAGTAGCGTTGAAAAAAGATTCAGTTAAGTGATTGTAATTTATTTCTTAGATTCCCAAATCTGTAAGCTACTTATTCAATATTCTGTAATGCTATAAAGTAGTAATTTCTTTAACATATATGTAAGAACTAAAAAAAAACTAATAATAAAAAGGATTACACGACAAACAAATCCTGATGATACTAATAGCTGTAGGCTAGTAGTAACATCAATAAATTGGCACACGAAAAGAAATCCCTTAAAAAACTACTACCATTTACTTCTATAAATACTCACACTTGGCGCGTAGTTCTTATGATGTGGAGGGCTTTGCTGAGGTTGAACTTGTTTGGCTAAATTCAAACTAACATCAGAACCAAGTGGGCTTTTCAATTGTCGCATCTGTAAACAAAAACAATTCAATTTCCCATTAAAACTCTATCTTCAAAAATCTTACCGAATCTTGCATATGATTTTGTCCTTGATTTGATTTCATATAAGCTGCTGTTTGCGGTGTTGGTCCGCCACGAAACTGATTAATAGCAGCTGCCGTTAATAGTGGTGAATTTATAAACTGTGAACTAAAATTTGCGATTTGTTGTTGTGGCGGTGCTGTTGAAGGGGCTGGTCCACCATGACCACCAAATATACCGGCTGCAGCCTGTAGTCCGTAACTCTGTGTTGCTCCAGCCGCGGTTGGTCCACCGAAAAATGCACCTTGTCCACCAGCGGAATTTGAATAGTAACTATTAGATTGTAGTGGTGGTGGTGCCTGCTGTGCTGGATACAAGTTCATATATTGTTGTCCGTAGGGTTGTCCAACAGATGCTGCTGCTGCAACGGCTGCAGCATTACTCTTCGATCCAATTGCTCCAATTTGTTGTGAGGATGGTTTAACAGAAGCCGACATCAGCGAATTCGAGCTGGATGATATCAGTACAGTGCTAGGATTGTTCAGCTGTTGAGATTGATTGAACGGAGTCTGCACAGCTCCACTCATACGGAATTGTGAAGTCAAACTGGGATACATGTCTGGCGCCGGCGCCGTTGGCATATTAGGTGGAGTTTGCATGTATGCACTGTACGGACCACTGCCCGCTGTACCATAATGTCCTGGGAACTGCGAGAACTGTGATCTGCCAGCTTCAATTTGGAATGGCCCATATAAACCGCCCTGTGAAGGCATTGGAGATGAATTAAAGAGTACTGCCGGTGGACTAGGTATCGTAGGCATTGCACCAAACTGCGACGGCTGATAGAATGGCTGTGGTGCCTGATGTAGCTGTGTTGTTCCCTGCTGCATTGCAGGTGGTGGAGAGAGTCCTAATCCGGATTGATGCATCTGCTGCTGTGTTGGCTTAACTTTACAAACATTTCCATTACTAGACGACAAAGCTTCGGCTGCATGCTTTAAAGCTAAATTACTCTGTGTATTTGCTTGATGTTGAGCTTGTGATCCGACGACATGTTGGGGGCTAGGACTATAGCCACTATTTTCTGCATCTTGTTGATTAGCACTTGCGTTTCCAACAACTACGGTATCCTTATTCCCAAAATGTGGATCGAAACTGGGATCAAATGTATTTGCATAAGATGGTGGTCCAGGAGAAGATAGAGCATGTTGCATATGAATATTACCATGGGCAGCATGGGCAGCTGCAGCAGCAACCGCAAAGTGTTGTAAGTGTTGCTGATGTTGAGAAGTCACAAAATTTGATCCTAAATGGGATTCAGTATCGTTTTGTGCAACGCCTGCGTGCTCTAGTACTGTCGGCATAGGAGGAGAGCTTTCCCAAACTTTCTTGACACTTGCTATCTTCATGTCGAGATCAGCGGTTGAATGCGATATTGTATTCTGAGACGCTGAAGACGACGAATGTATCACAGACGAAGATCTTGGCAGACATAATCCAGCTTTTGTCGCCGAGGCTGTACTCTTGTCCTCCGTTAAATGACTGAATTCTGTGTCGAAGGCGAACCCAAGTTTCATGTCCTTATCATAATCTGATTCTGTTTTAGCGAATGTCATCTGTGAGAGAGCAGTAGTTATAGCTTCTTGTTGCTGTTGTTGGCTGTGTGATGGGTGTTGGTGTTGCGATTGTTGGTGTTGTTGTTGCTGCTGTTGTTGTTGTTGTTGCTGCTGTTGATGAGCAACTTGTTGAGCTTGGATTTGAGATTGTTGAGTCGGTTGAGTTGGTGCTGGAGCTTGCTGCTGTTGCTGTTGAGTTTGATGCATCTCTTGAATTGAACTGGAACTCTGCGATTTGTACACCTCCTCTGGTTTCTTTTGACATGGAGCTTGAACAGACTCGCTTTGTCCAGATGTTTGCCGCTTAAGTGGACCTTGCACCGTTTTGTAATTTGTATTTTCAAATATAATTGTATTAACAGGCGCCGTAGAAGGATCCAATACAGGCTTTCCAGCAGAATTTGAATCAGTTTTTAAGCTAACATTTTGCTTTGAATCTGTGCCCGATATTTGTTGCGAGTTCGTCTGAGATTGATTACCAGAATTACTGAAGTCCTTATTTTCATTGTCTTGTTGCTGACTCTTGTTCTCTTGTGTCTGCGGCTGTTGCAGTGGTTTGTCCCAAGCATTCGAATTATTTGCGCAAGATTGTTGATTACTAGAGCCACCATCGCTTTGGTTGCCATCACGCTTGGCACGGTTCTCCCACTGCTTCACTAATCTCGGGGGTAAGTTATTTTTCGAGGTTCCTCTAGTATCTACACGAGTATCTCCCGACGATTTGCTTTTCGTAAGAGGTTGTTCTTTATGTATTTGTCCAGATTGTTGAACGCTGCTACCTTGGGTTAAATTCGAGCTTTGTTTGAAACCAAGTCCCGGCGGTGGTTTAGTCATTGTCTTTTGAGATTGCCGTTCGTCCTTCTTTATGTGTGTTGATCCTCTGCCGCCGGATATATGGCCGGAACTGTTACTTCGCTGCTGTTGTGGGGGATCACGAATTTCTTTTTCTTTCGATAATGACTTTTTCCTTTCTCCATCATCTCGTTTGTTACTTTCATCATCTTTCTTAGATATATTTGATGTTGACTGATTTTGAGCATCAGGTTTGGAGCTTGACGATGAACTATCCTTACGTGGTCCTTGAGACTGATATTGAGAATTGCCAAAAGTTTTCGGTGGTGTCTTTTTGTCATCTCTTTTTGGTAGAGGCTGTGAAGATTTATCTCTACTTTTTGATTCATCCATAGATTCTGAAGATTTTTTAGTACTTAATCCTGCGCTAAGTGCCATTTGATTCAATTTAGTCTTATCCTCAGCAGGAGCCTCTGGTTTTCGTTCTGTAGTTGATTTATCAGCTTTTTCATCGCTTACACTAGTTACAGTACTGGAATTGGTATTAAAGTTGCTTTTTGAGCTGGATGGACCATAAGTATCCATTCGTTTTGGGCCTGATCCAGACATTCCGCCTCTTCTATAGGAAGATCCGCCGCTACTGCCACCTCCGCGACCGCGTCTAGATGGCTCACCACGAGGTGCAAATCCTTCTTTAGTTGAAACTGAATGACTTCCACGTGGCCCTGATTCACCTTTGCTACCTGAATCCTTTCTGGGTACCTTCGGACTTCTGTCTGATCTACGTCCATAATCATCGTCTATATCATCTGAGTTTTCAGATTCGCTCCAGTGTTCATTGTAGTTTCGATTACCTCCCATTCTCATGCCACCACCTCCGCCTCTTCTGCTCCAGCTACTACTTCCACGATACATGCCATAGCCTCGGGATGGCGGTCCACGCATATCTTGTCTTCCTCCCCTTGGGCTAGGCCGTTTTTGAGTATGGTGCTTACTAGAGGAATCTTCTGTTTTCTCATCCGGTGAATCCTTTTTATTTGATGTCGGTTCCGATTCTTTTTTAGGTTCATCTACAGTTAGTTTCTCGCTGTCTTTAGACTCGTTTTGTTCCGGTTCAGTCTTTTTAGGGGGGCTTTCAATTGAACCTGCTGATTCATCTACATTTGTAGATGATTCAGCAGGTTTGTCAAGCTCAGCTTCTTGTTCTTGTTCCTCAGCAACACATTCAGACCAAGCCTTTGGACTTTCTGGTCTTCGTAAAATCTGTGTTGGCTGAATTGTGGTGGGGGACTGTTGCTTCTGTATATTTAACGCAGAATTACTTGAACTAGAACTTAAATCCTCCTTTTTAGATTCAGTATCAGATTTGGCATCGTCCTTTTTACTACTACTTTCAGATAAACTTTTCGTTTGCGGTCTCTGTAATATTTGTTTAGGTTGAATATCATCTGTAGAACTATCATGCTTCGACTGATTATGTTCACTTGAAAAACTTTCACGTCGTCTTTTTAATTCGGCATCGGTTTCTTCTGCCCATGAGCCAAAATCACGGGATTCTGGCCTTGATGGCTGGTAATTATCCGCCAATTTTTGCTCATCGTTTGAAGAAACACTAGTTTTTCGCTGTGATGAATCTGAAATACTTCGTGTCAATTGCGGCGTTATATTACCACCGCGTGAATCTACTACAGAATTTTGACTTGTTTCTCGTCCGCTATTACTAAATCTATCATCATCTTCAGAATCTCCTCGACGACGAGAGGCGCTTGATATGTTTATACTATAATTATCATTCGCACTTCGTCTCGATGACATCATTTCATCAGATGGATTCCTACGTAATTGCTGCTGTTGCTTATAATTTTGGGAATGAATATATCGTGGATCGTATTGTGCAAGTGGGACGGATTTCTGACTAGTATCAGAACCGCTATGATGATAATGTGATTGTTGATGATTGGCAGTGATTGATCTACTTGAATTATTCCCACCACTAGATGATGCGGATGATGATCCACCAGCAGCCGAATTTCTTTCTTGTTGCTGTCTTAAGAAGCGTGGCGGGACATGATAATGCCCTGGAAATGAGCCTTTACTACCACCGCCACCGCCACCACCACTACCGCCACGATTTCCGGCCGAGCCACCACCAATGTAGGAATCTTTATAATTAGAGTCTCGTTCTCTTTGGTTCATGTCTCTTTCATATTTATCATAACGTCCAAAATCTCGATTATCTCGTGAATCACGATCTCTTATATCTCTATCTCTATTTTCACCACGGTCACCACGATTATCTCCTCTATTATCTCTGTCACGATTATCTCCTCTATCTCTAATGTCACTTCTATCTCGATTCTCACGATTATCTCTATCACGATTATCCCTACCGTCTTTATTATCGCGATAAAGTGTAAATCTACTATTTGACGTTGTATAATATTCTTCATTTGCTGAATTTTTGCCTTCTTCAAATTCTTCATCATTCTTTTTCGTTCCCATTTTCATTTCTAATTCTTGTAACTTCTTTGCGGCACCTTGGATTCTTTCATACTCTCGCTTTTCTTCCTCTTCTTTACGCTGTTTAGCACGCTCTAGCAAGCCAGCATCTAATCCACGATGACCATTTTGTTGTGGCCTCTCTCGTTGCGGTAGAGATTGAGAATTTATATTATCGATGCAATTGTCGCGTTCTCTGTCACGATCTCTAATACTACTGTCTCTTCCTCTGTCCATTTTTGAACTGCTCTCTTGTGTAGTTGATCTGTGCTCACGTTCGTTACGTTCATTTCGTTCTCTTTCAAGGTGCTCCCTTTCCAATTTCTCCTTGTTTTCGCGTTCACGATTCCATGCTATATTTTTTTAAAAATAAAAGGATAGTTTTATAGTTTAAGTAAGAATTTTTAAATGTAAAAGGGTTAGTAGTGTTAAACAAGGAAAATGAATGGACATTGCATCAATAGGTTCGGAACCGGCTATATGAGCACCCATTAGTTTGGTGAAGACGCCTCTTGTCGATCGGACTTTCAAGAAACACAGGATACTTGTTGGCTTGATTACCGGACACTGAGCCCTGAATTACCATTTATGGAAAATAGGACAGGCGGAAGACTTCGCCTGCAGGCTTTGCCTTGAGGAGGATAAGTCTGATAGTCATGCTCTCTGTAACTGCCCCGATAAAGTGAGCAGAGTCTCGTTGTTCAACGAGACCTTGCTCGAATAGTAAGTCTAAGCGACAAGCCAATTGTGGACCTGTTCAAGTGGCCTGGACTAGAATATATGTTACAGGGTTGTAGTACAATAAGCGTCAAGCGAAGGGACCACGGTACTTTTCGACCCTACACTTCACCAAAAAGAAGAGAAGAAGAAGGTGGTAAGCAATGATATTCTTAAAATAAGAATTTTGGGAAAGAGGAATCACACGATCAAAGATCACAATCGAATAGAACAGAAGGTTGGATATATTACCCTCCTTACAAAAACTAGTTAAGATTTAATTTACCTGCACGATTATCCTCATCCAAATGTCGTGGTGCCTTCTTATCATTTGATTTATCATTGCGATTAAAAATTGGTGGTCCTCCTTTCTCTGTTCCTGGTGATTCACCTGATTCGTCATCGGATAATACTAGTTTTTGATTATAATCAATCTCATCTTGTCGAATCCATCCATCATCCTTAGCAATCAAATTAAATCTTTCTAAATCTTCCTCCTTAATAATAGGTCTCTGCACAAGGGCATCTTCTGGCTCAATAAATGGAACTGGATCTTGATCAGATGATCTGCCTCTACTAGATTGCTGAGGCCTCTTTTGAATTGTAATCGGATTATTTGAATTATGATGCTGATAGCTAGTTGTGTTCGGTGAATTAGTACGATAATCTTTCTGCTGTACCGATACTTGATTTGATGATTGTTGTTGTTGTTGTTGTTGATGTTGAATTTGTCGTTGTGATCTACTCTGGCTCATTGAGAAATTACCATTTTGTTGTGTTTGATTCGGATTTTGTCCGGGTCCTCCACCACCACCACCTGAATACTGTTGCTGCTGCTGCTGTTGTTGTTGTTGATGTTGTGTTGGTGGTGTTAAGGAACGTGCTCCGCTTGTCGCTTGCTGCTCGGATCCAGATATATAACCAGATCCTCGATACATAAACGACGGCATCAGAGCACGAAATTGTGGAGGAACTGGCTGTAGGTGGGCCTGGCCCTGTTGCATTCCATGTACATCGCCACCTTTTCCACCTCCACTTTGCTGTTGCTGTTGTATCCAGCTTGCGGCATCTGTTTGCGGCTTCAAACTTACTTGTTGCACATCTCCCGATAAATCCTTTTGTTGTCCAGCATTTCCGCTTCCGCTGTTGCCATCTCGACCGCCGCCATAATGCTGCTGTTGATGAATATCTTTGTGGTGTGATTTGTGTGAACCTGAGCCAGGTATACTGCCATCTAATGATGGGAATTCGTGTTGAAATTGTGGACTTTGATAGAGTGGTGGAAGCGATGAGCTTCCTGCATCGTGGCCTGTTGTAACGGAGGACCATGTTACTGATGATTGACCAGTATTTGATGATGAAGAATATGCAGACACTGATTGAGAAGATGAATTTGTTGCTGGCGGTGAGGATTGTGTTTGTGTATTACTAACAGAATTACTGTTGGTTGCTGAATTGAAATTTGTTTGTTGTGCTGTTTGCCCACTGTTATTGGCTCCACCGGCCGATGTTTGATTTCCACCTTTGAAAATTGAGAGAGATTTGTTAATTAACTCTAAATTTATTGTTATTTTCAATTAAAACCTTGTTCTTGTCCAGAAGTTGTGCTTGCAGGTGATTGTGTTTCCGCTTTTAAGGATGGAAGATTGGCTGGTGGCCGCCTTGCAGACGGTACTTTACCCAAACTCTGCATTCCATGTTTACGGGGCGCTTGATTCTTTTGTGTTGAAGGTTCAGATGATTCGCCCTAATTTAAAAAAAGGAAGGAAAATTACGACGAAATCTAAGATTATAGCATTTAATATAAACTTACACGAGTACTATTATACAAGCGATTTATATCTAACGCTGCGAACTTGGGCTTTGCATGGCGCTCCCCCCTACTTCCCCCCAGTGTGCTCATGCTGCCAGAGAATCCTCATCAGCGTAAGCACCCTCTTACTGTCGCTCACGACGGTCAACAACAGTTTTATATGTTTTTTGAGCGTTTTTTGGTTTTCTTTAACGTAATCAAAAATAGCCAATATATGCCGTTATTTTTTGTTGTTGTTATTTTGTTTTTTAGCAACACGTTATTCTTGCTTAGTTAAATTAATTTTTTAAGTATTTTGAATTGGAAAATTAATTAAATATTGAACGTAAAAGGAATTCAAGAAATTTACTTTATTATTTTTTTTATATATAGAAATTAAGAGATATTTGTCTTAAGAAAAATTCTCTTATTCCCGACGAAGATGATGAAATTTTCAAGTTTCACCTCTTCGTCGTTATTTGATGCGTGACAAATATTTGAAAAATTAATTTTCAATAATTTATGGAAATACTTTTAACACGTGCGTAATGTTTTTTTCTGTTTTTAGTTTTTATAAAGGAAATGAAATCAATTACTAGAATGCTTAAAAATGTAGCAAATTAATACTACAAAAAGGAACCTTTAATGTGGCAGGCTATTTTTTCTTACTCTTTAAATTAAATCAATCCTCTCAGTCTTGTTTTATATTCTGGAAAAAAAGATTGGGAGAACATTTTAGGTATTATTAATTAAGATTTTAAATTTTATTTTAAAAAACGATATGAAATAGACAAGTCAAGTTTTTTTTATGTTCTTTTGCTAGAATATGATTAATACGGCTATAAATATTTAGTGTCCTTGAAAAAGGAGTTACCACTTCAATAACAAAGTGCCTAGTTTAATGAGACATAGAAAAACTTCAAAAACAAAAAAACTGCTCAAGCGATCTACTTAAAATTTGGTATTGCAAAGGTTGGTTGAAAAGTCTCGGGAATAGCCAATAAAACCCACTCGATTTTAACACAAAAGATTCCTATTGGTGTTATTGAAGTCATAGCTATTCATGGAATTTGAAAAGAAGTGGACTAAGGTCTATGCTGTATAAAAAAACCATAACTCAAATGTTAAAGAGATAAAGAAAAATTCAAAGCAACAGACATGCTTATTAATTGGTCTGGGACAAATTGACCCATTCGAAGAAAGCCTACTGAACGCTCTTTATGCAGCTTGATTTCGTATACTTAATAGAATAAAGAGGGAAAAAACGAATTCAAGTACCTATAACTCGGGTAATGCAGAGGCCCCTGTGTTGAAAGTCGAGTCGTGTTTTGTGACAAGTCGTTTGAGTTGTAGAAGGCGACGTTTCAGTCGAATTACGACTTTCAGCAGAGGGGCATAGAGTGGAAATGCTAAGTTGAGTTAAGGCCCCTGTACTGAAAGTCGTGATACGACTGAAACCTCACTTTTTCAACTCAAACGACTTGTCGTGTCGTGACGACTCGACTTTCAGCACAGGGGCCAAAGAGCGACAACGAAAGCACATATCTCAGTCGGTTGCTTAAAAAAATCTAATAAGCCCCAACCAGTTCAAATTGGCTAGACCGTTCTTTTAGGAGGTGTGTTGGTTAGGGTTAAAAAAAGTATATACAAATTGGTGCTGACTTGGTAGTGGTTGGAATTGCTGAGAGGCGTATCCATATCGAAGGAGTACTAGGTTTGATGAAGAGGTTAGATTAGGATCTCCTAGAAAATCTCGTCGATTGTTGAACAATTTGATGTTGACTAATAGTTTCTGCAAAGAGCTCGCTCGGTAGACTGAAAACATATACATTATATGGAAGACGAAATAGGAGATTAGAAATCAGCATTTAGAAAGAACAAATCGGCAACAGACCAGTTTTTCATAATGAGACAACCACTTGAAAAATGCTGTGAAGAAAGCATTGATATACATATAATCTTCTTTTTGTAAACTACAGCTATGCGTATGATCTGCTTTATAAGAGATAGCTGTGGAGCAGCATGAGAGAAATGAGTTTCCCGTAAAAGTTATAATTGAACTATGCTTTAAATGAATACAAAAGAGGGTATTTACACTGGTATTCCTTCAACTGTTACCGAACTAGTTCCATATACATTTCCCTTTCGTCCTTTCTATACTTCTCTTCTAAAAAATCTGTTCGATAACAGCTGCAGGAACACCAGTGTACATACCCTCAACGATTGTAGGACACAAGTAAGAATATATAGTGTCATTATTCAGTAAACTTCTCTCAAGAATCAATACTTTTTTTAACATTGGTTTGGAAGCAATAATGATAAAAGCAGAACTTACTAGCGATCCCAGATGATATAATTGGACGGAAAGCGAAAGACGTAAAGGATACCCTTTATAAGAATTGTAGAAAGCTCGGCAAATTTCAATCTAAGAATAAATGACACGAAAATAAAGTACATGATTGTATCCAAAAAGATAGCAACGTTTAGGACGAAGCATCAGGGGTGGTAGCACGTAAGTTGTTTCAATCGACCTCTTCATACAAAAATTCTGAATTTTTATATGAAGAGGTCGATTGAAACAACTTACGTGCTACCACCCCAGCCTTGACGATCAAAGAATGGAAATTGTCCTACATCTTTATAAATTTAGGAAAAATGCTTAACGCAGAAAATGAGATAAAGAACGACATTCATAGACGCCTCGTAGCCGCAAATAAAACCTGTTTCGCACTTGTCCCGATTCGAAAGAAATAATAATCTCCAGACAATGGAAAATGAGATAATCTTCTTGAACGGCTCGACAACCGGGATCCGGACCTAACCTCTCGCAATTGTTCTCTCCATCGGTTCCGATTCTGAGCCGATGACATCTAGTTTGGTATCCCTAAGCTGTGGACTTCCAGGTCTAGAATGCTGGGTCTACCTCATCCGGCTTGTTCTATGCTACAGATCTGAGACTTGGAAATTCACCAAACAGACAGTCACAGCTCAAAATCTTCGAAAGGAGACCCCTAGGAAGAACATTTGGACCTGTAAGGGTTTACCAAAACAAATGACGCATTAGAATTGTAATGTATGACGAAATAAATATAATGCCCCTATTTTGAAAGCCATATTTTCTGTGATGTGAAATAAAAGTCAATGGTTTCATTAACTTCACTTCACATGACAGAAAGTACGACTTTCAGCATAGTAGCCACAGTCACACACATAAAACTGAACAGACTACGATGGCTCGAGCATGTACGTGCTTGGGAGGACCGAAAGGTAGCCCGGATTTTCAAATGTAGACCATCAAGAAAAGAAAGCGTAGGACGACTAAGAAATATGTGAATGGATGACGTGCTAGAAGACATATGAAATCTTTATATAACAAACTAGAAAGAACTCGCAAGACGTAGAGACGACTGGAACAAGAAATTTCAAGAAGGCCAAGGACTGTAAGAAGAAAGAGCTTGATGTCTCTTTGGCAGAAGCACTGGTGCCATTGAAGTAGCTTAGGCAATTGTCATGATACAATAATGATTTCACACTCGTGGGAGAATAACGATTTACTAAATATATATAAAAAAAGGGACAAAGAAGTGTTATATATGAGTTATTAAGTGTTGACATCTTGGCATCACTATTGAAAACACCCATTTGCTGCGTTGATGCCAGCACATTAAAAGCACCAATTATGGTTATTCTAAGATGGTTTAAATTTGCGGCTACCCTAATTAGTAAGATTTACTTAATTTAAAAAAAAATTGTTCCATATTTAGCATTGGTAACCACAGTAATACCAATAAAACACATCCTTTAAATAAATCTAGAAAAAAATATTCCTCGACGAAAGATCATTCATCCACCTACGCCTTCTGCAAATTAACCAAAAAAAAGAAAAGAGTACATTCATAAATAGCTCAATTGGGTCTGGCGGGTCTAATCAGCTGAAAAAAGAAGAACAAATTTGAATAAAATTACAATGCCATAAAAGTTCATCATCTAAGGAAGGAATGCCCCCAATACAATTTCAAATCCAATCGAACACAAGAAAATTCAATTTGAATATAAAAAAGCAAAAAACAAAAAATCGCCACCAAACCGCAACATATATACGCAAAATATTTTTTTTTCCTTGCATTGTTGCATTTATGAAAACATTGCAAATTGCATTTCAGCAAAAATTGCCATTCCCCCCGCCATTTACACAGGTACAAAAATAATTACGCTATCATTTCCAGCAATATCCACACACAGCAAGGGTGCATTAATGGAGGTTTTGTTGTGTACTTACACACCGAAAAAAATGCGAAAAAGCTTCAAGACCCTGCTCAATACTCTCAAGAATTGACATTCAATGTGGTGGAATGGAACAGCATAGGAATGTTTTGGCCAAATGAAACACGCTTTGTAATAGGAATGATTGGGAAATGGAATCATTGCAGCAAAATGAAAGAGAATAATTAAACAAAAAAAAAATGAATTTGCAATTAGTTTTATGTGTGGCAATTATAAGTAGGAAAGGTGTAATATGGGGAAACAATTGTGTAAATTTTTGTAGATAATAATGATTTTGTGGACATCTTTTTTTTGTATTGCAGAAGGACAGGCCGAACACCTTCGATTGCGCTTCTCTTATCACGATTGGTGTTTGTTTATCCGTAACACACATTCTTTGTTTAAATAGTATTGAATGAATTGTATCGGGTTTTTGTTTATTTAATTTATCGATAAGCCATTATTAGTTCTTTCCTTTATATTAAGTCGAGTTAGATTAGCCATTCTAACTCGGGACAGCCTACGTAAGCGAAACGTGATATACGAGACGATATCCTCGATTGATTTTGATTTTTTGTTTAAATGATAGTCGGGAGGCCCAAATATTTAATTGTATCTGATTATTTGTTTTATAATAGACAATTATTTTAGGTGAAAGTTCTAGCTCAGAAGTCACCCTTTGAATACTACAGTCAAGTCCTACTGGAAGGAAGGAACAGAGGACAGGATAGATTAATAAGGGTCTGGACGATGGAAGGCAATTGGCCTTGCTTTTGAACTCCTAGATGTTGTAGGAGAGAAGAAATTTTCACGAAGCCAAACTGTAACAAAAATCAAAACCAACAATTTTTGTAACGGGGCTTGACTTCATAAAGTCGATATCCGCCGATACGCAACCATCGGGGCTATCGGGAGACAGCCTCGCCAGAGTGTTATGTTTTCTGGAACCAGTAAGTCGCGACAAAAGTTGTGTCGCATTCTAAGGCTGCGTTCAAGTTACGCAGCTGACTGCAAAATATTGCATTTATGCGTTCAAAATATGCTAACAGCTGCAAAATTACTTGAATACTCGGCATTCGAATGCTGCTGCTGCATTGAATTTGTAGTTGGCTGCGTAACTTGAACGCAGCCTAATAGTGGTGCCGGCAGTGCCCGACTATCAGGTGAACAAGGAAAAATACCGTCCGCTAGGTATTCCTAAGCGGAATTTCGGTACTCTATTATTAACGGATTAAAGGCGCGAGATGCCTTCTTAAGGCTCACTTTTTTGAAAGTTCACTGCAATGTTAAAAACCTACGAAGATCCACCAAAACAATTTATCTTTAAACGGACTCCAAAATCAAAACTAATGAAAGTGGGGTTCCTTGAATGTAATCATTCCGCTAAGGCGAGTCTTTTTTATTTAATAAATGCAAGTGTTATTGGCGATATGCCTCTAAATATGTTCCACTCATTTAACACCTGAGTTTACTTCCATATCAAAAATCATTATTTACTTATTTGCATATGGGGACAGGCGGCGTTCGATAGCTTCATTCACCTCGACCTGTAATAGACCTTTTGTAGAACCTTTATAAATAGATTTTTGTATATCCCCTACAATAGTTATTTATTCAAGAGCTAGACTTATGCTAATAACCAGCATTTAGATAGCTCTTGCATTTGTTTGTGTTCTACACTTCTTTAGATGTTCAGTGTATGGCGAAATCTGGTCACTCTAGCGCACAATAATGACATACCTGACAGTATCTGCAGGTGTCGGGATCAATTTAACCCATGATCTTCAAGTGATATCTGACAGGAACATGTACTGTGAGAAGTCCGGGAGCTCTTAGTTTTTGGTGGAGCAAGAATAATTCTTAGCTTATCTTAGCTTAGTAAAACAAACCCTTTTATACCCTTATCCAAAGTATAATGCTGCATGTCCCCTGGAAGGCCCTGGAACGATAAACAGTGTACAGGATGGTTTTTGGCTATGCAATCCGCATATACTTGCAGGCATAACTAAATCACTCAACTCCCGAGGGATATAAATTTTGGGGAGCGGTCCTCCTGGTACATGATTAGGCGAGAGGTAACCTCTCCTCGGAAAATAATTCTTGTCATGGAATCGAGAAGTCAGCCACGGAACAGTGAGGCTTTACGGCAAAGATCTCAGCAAAGTTCCAGGACTCATAAATCAAAGAATTACAATATAAAATTCGTAACGTGGAATGTCAGAACATTATGTAGACCTGGAACAATGGCAGAAATGATAGATGAGCTTGGACGATATAGAATACTTATAGCTACACTACAAGATCCAGTTGCACTGGAAAAGGAGTACTAGAACGGAGAGACGCTACTATATTCTACAGCGGAACTTTGGTGTAGGTTTCTGTGTGCTCAAGCCTCTAATAAACAACGTGATATACATCACCCCGATTAGCAATCGGACCGTGAACGTACGAATTAAATCCAGATTTCGCAATATAACATTCATCACGGTGTAGACAGGATAAGAAATAATTAGAGCGACTTATGATCAGATCCCTTCTTGAGGTATTAGGTGACTTTAACTTTTAGTGGGTAAAAGGAACCCATATTATTACCCACCCCTACGCAGGAAGCTCACTTTGCAAGAAGAATCGAACGACACTCAATTCGCCATGGCAAGAAGTTTAACAATAGTTAGCACCTGGCCCAATTATAAGGATATAAAAAAGATGGCACGGACTTCACCTGATAGCAGATACAATAACCAAATTGACCATTTTCTAGTTAATACTAACCGTGGTAGTAGTATACCGAATGTAAGGAGTTACCGAGGGGCGAATGTAGACACCGATTGCTACTTAGTTTGTTGAGAGGGGCGCAAAAACTAGCGACAACACATTGAAGAAACAACAACAATCAAACAAAGTGGAAAGTTAGAGGAAATAACAAGGAGTCTGGATATGGAAAATGATCTGAACTCGATAAGGCAAGATAGGTGTACTAGTCCAAAGATGAAACGAGGAAACCATGAAAGATGCTGCATCTTTGCAGCGATTGATTCTTTGAAGCCATTTTCCACCACTCCTTTACACATATCGGCCAAAACATTAGCAATTTCGCGTTCGACATTGGCCCTGAGCTCGTCTAACGTTGTTGGCTTGTTGGGGTTAACGTAACCCCATAAAAAGAAATACAACGGCGTTAAATCGCATGATCGAAGTTGCCAGTCGACAGGACCATTTCTCAATATTAGACGGTAATCGAATTTCTCCTTCAATAGATCAATTGTTTGACCAGCTGTGTGGGATGTGACATTATCCTGTTGGAACCACATATCACTGATGTCAAGTCCATCCAATCCTGGCCAAAAATAGTCTTCCAACATGCCACGATAGCGAACTCCATTGAACGACGACGAGTGCAATTAAACAAAGCTACAGTAATAAAGAAAGGAGCTCCTACAAAGAAGTAAATATGATAAAGGAAGGATACAAAAACACATGGTGGGAAAAGAGAATCGTATACTAAAGCTAGTAGTATCGATGACATACTTGCGGTTTAGGAGAAGTACTCTAGATATGTTCAAAGAAAACACAATTCTGGTGTAGGGGAGAAGCAGACAGCCAAAGTATAGATGACCCGAGCCTACAATAGAAGTTGCAAAGTCATGGCGAAACTAAAACATACGGCGGCTCCAGGTCCGCATGGTATACCCACAGAAATCTTCAAAAATGATGGTGAGAAGTTATACCATGCCTTACATAATCTCATTTGCAAACTATAAAGAAGCAGAAAGATACAAGAAGAATGGCTTCGAAAAAGGTGATTTGACAAACTGCAAAAACTACAGCCAATCACTTTTTTGAACACAGCTTACAAAGTACTGGAAATGGACAAAAAATTGTGCCTGATTTGATTCAGGCCTACTTGAAGTAAAGATGGGTTTACCACGTACTTGAGTACTTGAAAACTATTTCAAATAGGCTCCAAGTAAGCATGTAAACAGGCTAATTGTGACTGAAACGCAGTTTGAAACTGGAAACAGATTGGATCGGCCATAAGAGTCCATCAGCGCTGTTAAATGTCTTATGACCACTGCAATTTGTTTCCAGCTCACCAGTCTCAAAAAATTATCTACATATTTCTAAGCTCAAATGGGCATTACTTAGATAATAAGTGCCACTATATGTACTACACATATTTCACGAATCATGCTCCTTTAATAATCTCGCAAATCTAAAATTAAGAAAATATTTCTCTTAGGACCTTGATGTCAATGTCAAAGTGCAAAGGAACCTGGTCTGGGGATTGTCTGTCTTTACATTTCATGGTACCTCGACCCTTACCTTTTTTATAGCATAGTCAGAGACCGAAACGTTTTCAGCAAGACTTTTTTTTCTTATTTCCACCAGATGGTTTTAATTGAAATAGACTTCGACATCACTGTAGGATGAGAGAGAAGTTGGTTATAGATGCATGAATGTGCTTAATCATGTTTTCAGTATTGTTGCCTTCTAGCAATTCAGTATAATCTCAATATTTAATGTTGATAGAGCAATGTTTACTAATTAATTACGATTTTCCTTTAATTATATGAAGCTGAAAGATATTATAATTGAAGAAATAACAATCCAAGCTTGGGGAAAGCAATTTGAACAATTAAAAAGGGTTATGCGCCCTAGGAGCTGACCAGATCAAACGTTTGACATATTCCATTAACAATAATCTTTTTTTTTTCTGGTAAAATTTTTAATTATCAAAAAGAGAAAAAAGGCCCGGGGCCAAGTTCCATGACTTCTGTGTGGACCCCCAAAGTGTGAAATGAACTGAAACAAAAAGTTTGGTCAGCTCGAACTGCATCCGCGCATCAGTGAATATCCACCACCATTATTGTGCTACTCCCGTTACTTTATAAGTTTTTGGAGAAATCCCATCATAATACACCTCCATCCTATCCCACATACTGCCCAGGAGCTGGAGGCTTTCACTGATAACCACACAACGATGATGATGATGAAAAAAATGCATCAAAGGTCCTTGATAGGAAACTCCTTGCCGTGACTATATGGTATACAACAAGAGGTAATACACACGCACTATAGAAGGGGATCCCATATCAAATCAAACCTGTCAACTGAGAATTTTTTTATTTTTTGGAAATCGAAAAAAACTCTTCACTGATAAAAATCCACACATAAAATTCGAAGGTAACCAATAATTAATACATGACTCACTTCAGCACTGTTTTGATGATTCGTAAAAATTCGTAAATGTTTTTCTTTATAAATTCACCATTTTCAAAAAAAATAAAAAAAAATTTTTTTAAATAAAACTTCAATTTTTCCAGGCAAACTTTACAAATACATTCACACCGTACAAAAAAGCACTGGAGGACCGCGCGATGCACATGTTTCAATGTATATATGCGTGTGTATATATATAAAAAGGGGGAATGCGCTTTACATTTTACCGTAATAAAGACGAAATAGGAATGCTTGGAATTGAAGAAAATGAAGGATGAAACGAATTGAAAGAGAAAAAGAAATTTGAAGAAACAAAAAATGCGGTGGCGGCGTCTTATAAATGGCGATTTTTTTTGTAACAAAAAACATATTTAATGTAAATTAATTTAATTAAATTATCCACAAATGCACAATTGAATTATAATAACATTAAATGACGAGCCATGATGGACAAAAATTCCATGAAAACTTATGAAACACGTGAAATTTTTTTTTATTTTTTTTTTGAACTCACCTTCTGGACTGCAAGAATTTGTTGAACTTCCACAATCAATTATCTCTCCGTCCTCCTTTTATTTATATATATTTTATTTGTAAAAACGCCGCTGTTCTCAAAAAACACTGGACAATTACCGAGAAAAATAATCTTTTTTTTACTTTCCCTACGGGTTTTTCAGAGCACACGATTTTTCCCCTTTTTACTTCTCTATTTTCTTCCAACAAAAAATAAAAACGAACCACACAAAAATTCACTTCTTTTTTTATATATTTAAGACGTCCGCAGCCGCTTTATTTTAATTTGCGACCCGACAGAATATTATAGACAAAAATCCGCAATTTCTTGTTTTTATATTGAAATATTTTCTTTTCTCCTCGCTGAATTATCGATAACAAAAAAAAAATATATAAATTTTCTTTTATATACCGATTTGTGTTTCAATAGAAAAAAAAATGTACATGAAACTTTCCTCCCGTGTGTGTTTTCTAATCCTTTTTGTTTTTAATTAAACAACGACGCTACATATATATTTTGAGATGATTTCTATTTAATTTACTTATGCTGCACCGAATTTGAGAGGATTTTTATTTTAATTCCGATGTAATATAAACTCTGCTTTACGTCGTCTTTTGTGATTCCTTTTTCTCCCCGTGTGTGTTGTAGAGCAGCCGTACGTCGTCTTCTTTTCGGTCTTCTCGTCGCTTTTTTTTGATGATGATTTATTTAGTCCGTTCCCGTTTATTCGTTAGCTTTATTCTTACGAATATAGAACCGTCCGTATACTTTAATCAACGTTTAATATAATTATTTATAACGATATTATATTAATTATTATAATTTTTAATGATTTCTTAATGAAATTCTGTCGCCACGAACAGGATAGAACTTTTTTTTAATGTAATTTCAAAATGGCGATTGCCACAGTTTCGTTTGATTTCGATCAATATTGTGACGTCATATTATTTTTGGGTTTTTGAAAATGATTTTTTCGTTCAGTTTTTATTTAAAATGTGTGACATCTGGTGTTGAATATATTTATATGTGAGATTTAATTTTTGAAATAAAAATTTTAAATTATATTTTTATAATTTAAAGAAATTAAATTTATACATTAATAAATATAGGGAAAATAATATTTAAAAAATATTTAGTTACATAACAAACTTATATTTAAAAGTAGTCTTGAAAAACAAAATTTTAAATAAAATAACAGTTTTATCTACATTTTCATAAAAAAAAGAATGGAATAACAAAAAATGTACAAAATTTTATTTAAAATTGGAGAATTAATTGTTATTAATATTATTCAAACTTACATAAAATCTAATTGATTTAAGAAAAGATTTTTTTTTAATTTTGAATTTTTAGATATTTTAAACTCCACGTTTTTTGTTTTTCTTTTTTTTAAAATCAATTAGATTTCTATAAGTATTTATAAACAAAACAAACATGAATAGTTTTATTTGTTATTTTATTTTGTCACAATTGTATTTTTATATTCGGCATTTTCATAAGCAGTGCATCTCAACCTTTCGGTAACAATGGTTTTTGGCGCCATTTTAATTAATTAATTTCCTATAAAACTTCTCTGCAGCACGGTAACAAAGTAAGTATTGAAAGCTTGCCTTAATTGCATTTATATACACCTAAGTGCCCTTCTCCTGTTAGTCCGTCTGATTATCGAGGTATTAGTTAGGATAGATTAGAAGTAGGGCGTTCATTGTGACCGGAAACCGGAGATTTTCTTTAAGTCTTCCACAACGTAATTGCCTAATGTACGTTGTGCCCGGCTTTAGGTAAAGCTGAGCATTTACACGAGAAGGGAACTGATAGTATAAAAGGTAACACCTAAGGTTAGACTCTTTCACATAAAAAGAAAAAGTTACCAACATGTTCATGTTCCCGCAACTACGGCAACAGACGTTGTACGGCATACCCAGCTTGGCAGTTTGGTCCAATTGTGCCAATGACCGGCATTAATTGCCGTAATTCTGCCATTATGTCGTCGGGGTATGTATAAGAGGCCCATTGTTCCATCTTTGTTGTAAGTGGTCCAAGTCGTCCTATAGATGGCTAGCTAGCGTTTTTGATCTCGGCTATTGGACTACTGACCTGCTCGGTCTCTGAGCCTCGGAGCCCTGCTTGGCTTAGTAGTTGGTATTATAGGTCCTGCTTAGCACTGTCCACCATACTAGCGAACGGTACGTGAAATTGGACGTACCACGGCTGTGTACCATCCACACGACCATTGTTGGCTTGAGACCCCATCTCTTGCCGAAGGCCTTTTTGCAGGTGCATAAGGCTAAGCAGGCTCTCTTCACCCTTTCCTCGATACTCAACTTCCAAATAAGTTTTGGGTCCAATATTACACCCAGAAATTTCAGCCTGGAGCATAAATATTACACCCAGAAATTTCAGCCTGGAGCATGAGCTCAGTTTTGCCCGGGTTGACTGCCAGATGAGAGGCCATCGTAGTACAAGATTTAGCTTTAAGCAATTCGCGGGCTCGTTTAAGCGTAGAAATCACAAGGTTACTGCCTCATGTAGGACAGGGGGTAATTGGATTCGAAAAAGCCAGATTTCCTGTAGTGGTCCTGATGACGGCGTCGTTTTGAATGCGTTAACTGTTGTACATAATAACGTTGGCTGATTTTGAGCCCCAGCAAGGATAGCCGTAGGCTGCATAGGCTCTAGCAGAGACGACCGAAGCATGTCTAACGTCGGAGGTCACCTCGGACTATGATGATGAGGTCAGAGGATGGACGAAAGAAAATATAAATGACGATGAATCTCAAGATTAGATGAGATGGACGTTCTCTGTAGCGCATCTTCGGTGTAGAGCCGAATAAGTAACTGTACACCTCCGACCGGGTTCTGGCTTCTCACTACTGCTCTTTCCAAAGGTCGGCAAAATCATCCAATTTGACTCTGAGCGGATCCCTTCACGCTTATATGAAGGACAAATGTGAATATTGGTAATATTGCCTTATACAACAGCAGCATCTTCTTCTTATTTTGGTGAGTACTTGGGTCCACTTCGCTTGGCCTATTGTACTACACTGCTATACCTCATATTTGTAGGCCAGACCGCTTGGATCTCCGCCCTTCCTACCATCAAAAAATGGTAATTCACTCCGGCAATCAAGCCAACAAGTGTCCCGACATCTTAACTACTGCGCCCCAACAATTCCTTGGCTGTATTCAGAGGAAAGAATCCTTTCATCAAAGCCCAATCGGCAAGGGCCCTCTACACCAAACTAGTGCGTGCCCTAATATAGCCTGCTCCGGACCTATGAATACGATGTCAGAGCCCGTCTAGCAAGCGCATAAGTTCTCCTATTTTCCCCTGGGGGTTGCCCAGCATCCATTCGAAGCTAACAGGGTTACCAGTTGAAGGTCGTAGCAGGAGATGGCGAGTGAGAGGTGGGAGGCGTCATTTCCGAGGATCCATCGTCAGGTTGCACTTCACTCCCCATTATGACGCCTCAGCTTAGATGTATTAATAAATGCTTGGATTCGAAGAGCCTTAACAGACTATAATAGGATTTGTTGATTTTTAACGTTTTTACTACTACTACCTTACGTTCTACATTAACATACAAGATACAAAAACATTCTGCCTTTTTATCAACATTTATTTAGTCAGAGATAAGTTTTATTTATAACTTTGTTATAATTTTTAAGGATCACGTTTAAATTTTCTTCTAAAACACATTTTTTACTCCCAACTTTTATATAAATACTAAAATAAAATTCTCACCATGATTCTAAGTTACTCCCCTCCCCACCCTCCCGCAGGTTAGCCTATTCCGCACCTTTTTACCATCTAATTCTTCTAAATGATAAAAACATACACATAAAAATATCACTAACATAAATTAAACCCCGCGCATTTTTAGTCAATATAATTAACAATTTCGTTTCGTTTAAACTGCATCCAGCCTTTTACATTTTTTATTTTATTTTATTTTGTTTTTTTTAATACGGAATTTGGTTTTGATAATACTGTATCATATCATAAGTTCTAGTACGGAAATTCTGATATGAATTTCTAATTATTGCCAGCATGTGTGCAGCTGCCTCTTTATTATTTTTAGTTGGTGCAAAACGTTGCTTTAATAAATTAATAGTTTGTCCACGAAAGCATGGTAAGCCAGTGTCTAACATTAATGATACTAAAGAAACAATTGCATCTTGATATGGACGTACAGCCATAAATGCTTGCACACATAATTCACAAAACCATTTAAATGCTGGCGCCTCCATTTTACCACCCATTATCATAACCATTTCATCAGTTAATTTCATATCGGGCTCGAAACCGATATTACCGCCCGGTGATGATTCAAACATAAAACCAAAATCTGTAATTAGAATTTATATTAGTATGATTTATTTTTTGTAGTTGTTGTTGTTAAATTGAGGTTGGATTTGTGGTTCTTACCAATATGAATGATATGCCCGTCTTTATCTATCATAATATTACCATTATGACGATCTTTGATTTGTAGAAGGTAGCCTATTACTGAGTAGGCAGCCATTGATTTAACGAAGTTCGCTCTGGACGCTTGGAATTCTTTTGAGCTTTCTTCACCGTATTGATGAAGGAAGTATTCGTATAGACCAGAATCTGTCTGCCGTCCTAGCTGATCGCGTGATTTTGCATTTGGAACGCATTCAATAACGCCACACTGTAATGGTGAAATATTATACAAGTTGAAAGAGAAAAGGGTTTCTATATTGGTATGAGCTTAAGTCTAGAAGAATGTTCTTAATTATCTATCCTCCTTCGACGTATGAATGTGTATCTTTCCTAAAAAAAATTGCCGCATTTCCTGGTTTTCCTTCAGAGTTTCAGCTTCAATTTTATGTTGTCCATCGAGCTTGCATGTTGCTAACTGTGATGATGATCATTCGAGTGGACGTATGTGCCGGCCTTAATGTCTTATTCGTTATTAAAATTCAGATCTAAACGGATGCCTAACTTTAGTAAGAACTTAAAGTCGAAGTCATCACATTAACACTGATTCTACAGCCCTATGTGAACCTTGTCGTCCTCAAGAATTTTCTTCCATGTCAAGTCCTGCATTTCGCTCTTCCAGTTTCGTAATTACTACAATAATTGTGAGGAAGTCATTTTCTACGTTGCTTTTATATCTTCTTTTGCGTAGAACATGATTTTTTATGTGGGAGTTCTAAGCACAAGAATCACCGGTCCGTCATGTCATTGGTGACGTCATGGTGCAATGTCTAGTAGTAAGCTTAGATTGAAGAGGTTTCAGGTTACGAGAAGTCAGGAGGGTGTCTAAGGAGATGGCGTTGAACCCTACCCTGCGCTTGAGCTCTTGGATTTTGCAAGAGTTCGGAAATACAGACTGTGTAAGTTTGTTCTATTTATGAACGAATTCTTTGTCTGTAGCGTGCTCGGAAAGGGGAGCTGTAGCTAGAAGGAATGAGTCGACTAGACTAATCTTGTGTTGCAGATATAAGATTGCCGTGCAGGCAGGACAGCATTATTTCGATGGAGCAATCGCTATGATAGTAACACAACGATAGAATTTTATCAGGGCTGGCAGCACAGAAGTCGTTTCAACTCATTTGTTTCGAGTTTTAAATGGAAAAATTCAATGCAGAACTCGAAACAGATGAGTTGAAACTACTTCTGTGCTACCAACCCTGGGCTGCTGCAATGATTACATGGTGGTTTAAAGGGTCTATCGTGGAGCAAACGGATTCCTCTCTGATAAGTCCTTCTTAATTTTATCTAACCACGCCAAGGTGATTTTCGATGTGGCCCAGCCCTAAGGGAATTGTATTCTAGAAGAGGCCGAATGTAGGATTTGTATTTTACAGCTCGGGCCGATAACTGGAGGAGGAACTCCCACCTATTAAGAAATCTTGCGCACTGGGATGCTTGTAAGGTGAGGTGCATGTTTTTAGGACCATTAGGAGCTTGTTTAGGCATTTTTATTACATGTCCAATCTAGCGAGGGCGTGATATTGCGATGCTTTTGATTTGTGTCAGGTTCTTTGTATAGTAAGTGTGCAACTTCGTCATTGTGGCGTCTTCTCCAAAAATCCACTTCACTCATTTCGTTTGTGATCCTGAGAAAGGAAGATCTCTTTCGAAGAGTTCGTCGACAACTTCTGTGTCATACGGAAACATGGAGGCTTTCTAATTACGACGATTTTGTTACTGTTTTATATAAGTTACATGGGGCATAGGACGGAAACAGTTGTGTTCCAGCAGATTCTGTTTTGTGCGACCTAGGTAGGGCCTCTTTTTGGTTCGAAAGATGTACCCTTACTTCGGCATTGCTGAATTTTGGGATAGCTTACTGAATCACAGTCTTGACCGTACCTTCATATTCAATTTACCATGCAACTCGACACTTTCCGTAATTAATTTTACTATTTTCGACTTCGCAAATGCCTGACGATGGTAAGCAAGCCACAGTTGATATGATGCATTTTCTTTAAAAGTTTACTAGACTAAACAATAATAGAAGAATAGAAAGAATCTTAAAAGAAAGTTAAAGCACGAAAGATCATTCAAACTTGAAGATAACATCCATTACATAAAACTGATAGTCATAATCCAAAACAAATATACTTACACCAGGAGCGGTAGCAACAACTCTATACGGAAACAAAAACAAATCAAGTCCAACTTGCTGGAAGATATTCTTAAAAATCGTAATAACTTGCAGCGCAAGCATATCCTGTCGCACATCATCTCCAACCTTAAATATAGCTGCTTGCCATGATTCAACACCTAGACTTGTTTTTGCATCTTCTTGTGAGTTCTAGAACAAAGATTCATTTCAATATATAAAAAAGAGAATTACATGAAAAAACACTTTTTCACATACCGGATTATTCGAAACCTCCATTGCCCTTGCCTCTAGCTCTGCAATACCACATCTATATACTCTAAATCTAGCCAAATATGGTGCCTTTGCAGCACTCTGCATTGGTGTGCCGCTGGCATAATCAATATCAACAACCATAGCTTCTGGATTTGATGGTAAATAGCAACCAGCTTGAACTTTAATCTTACTCAAAGCTTCAAGACAAGCCTTCTTACGTGTAGGACCCTTTGGAAATGATCGAATTTCACCAGAAACAGCAGTAATCTTACCAAAGAAATCGAATTCACGCTCGTAGAAACGTTTTGCAGCACCAGAAAATGATGATATAATATTGTGACTTAATGATTCTAAAATTTCATAAAGATTCGGATCCTTGTGAAGTTGATCCTCATCCATAAACATGTTTGTCTGCATATTCCAGATTAGTTGATGTGCAACAATTTGGGAACGCTTTGAAATATGCTTGATGAATTCAGTAACATATCCCATTGTATCGTGGCGAAGTGCCTGGACTAGCTGCGGGATGTAAGGAAGAACTGCTTCAGCGGGATATGATGTTAGTGTCTTAACAGCATACTGGGCTGTTAGCGGATGAGTGGGATATTGTCGAGAGAAGTATGACAAAGCTTGAATTGGCCCAACCGGTGACCATGTTAGCATGTAAACAAGCTCTGGAGATTCACTTAAGAGTGTTCTCGTTGTAACAAGATATTTCAAAGCTTCCGGAATATGCGCAACAGCAATTGGATCAGCGCAAACTAATCGAGTTACTTCATCCTCGATAGATTCAGCATTTCGTATGCGTTGTGGTAAGAATATAGCTAAAGCTGGATTATAAGTCCATGCCAATCTGGTGTAGTCTCTCCAAATATTCACTTTATACGGTCTTGCACGCCATTCATTTATCTGCTCTTCTCCCGGGATCATTAAATCAGGAGAACTGTTCGGATTATACCATGTTATCAAAAATTCTATTTCCACAGCCAATAATTCCAAAATTAAGTTTCTTTTCTTCATGTAGTCTTTATCGTAAGCATCTTTCTGATATGGTAGTCGTTTCGATCGATTCGAACGTTTCGATAATGTAGACGTTGAGTGTGGTATTGTATTATACCATCCTCCAGTGCCAGTCGATGAGGAACGCGCCACTTCACCGGAACTAATAAGTGATGCCGTTTCGGGATTTTGTCGAACTGACAGCATTTGCGTTGATGGTGTTACATCATAGTCCCCAACTTCTGATGCAACTAAATGCTTCTTTTCACTGCGCATTGTTTGCCAAAATTTAAGTAAAATCAAAATATCATCTAATAAAGCTTCGCGTCCTTGACTTGGACAGTCCTGTGGACCACAGAAATAATCCAGTGCATTGCTGTAGATTCTTTCACGAAGAATATTTCTAGACAAAGATTTTGGTATTGTGTTTCCTTGTAGCAATGACAATCCACATTGGAATATTTTAAATCGACATCCAACTGTTGATACACATCGATTTTGTTTGGAAGTTTTTGTTATCGGTAAGCAACGATGCAGGAGCAAGCAGAACATTTCAACTTTATCACGATTACAGTACTTAGCAGTGTCAACCATTTCAGAGATTAATTGCAGCCAAATTGAGTGTGGTGCAACTAGAATTGATTTAGGAACTAGCTTGCAGCCTTCATATGCTGCTAGGGGGCTTGTGACTTCTACTTCTTCGGAGAAAACTCCCATTTTCTTTTCGAATGTTGTTTGCCATGCGCTTACCATTTCTTGGATGAAACAAAGCTCAAGATCTTGTCTAGCTGTTAGTACCCATTGCCAGCACTCAACTGCAGTTTCTACGGCTGATTCAGTGAATAATTCTACCTGGGATGTTGCTGTAAGACCATAAAATATTAAAATTCACTCAATTTTTTTGAAATAGAAACAAATACTTACAAACAGCATGAAGTAGTTTCCGATCAACTCCAGCGCATAGTATCAAGTAAGCAGTTGCTCTCCATAAAGCACCTCGATGTTTACTATCACTTTTCTCAGCACATGCATCCCAGACTTCCTTAACAAGTCTATCAGCCAAACCACCTTTATCATCTTCATTAAGCACCGACAGAAGCCCGGAAATTTCACCTGCGTACTTACTACGCAGACACAGCACCGAAACAAAGCGTGGAGTGTCACTGTTAACACAATTCGGCCTTTTACTGATTGATGGTAATGCATTAGGATACAAAGTATGATTATTAACAACAGAATCAAACGCCAGCGCAAGTCCACTATGATGTGCCAAAGACGTTGTCGGTATTTGATTTGGATATTCTTGCAGATGTGATCGAGTAGAACGTGGAGCCCACTTCATTGCTTCATTAACGATGCCCTGACAACGATCAGCAAAATCTTTCAGACGTCCTTCTCGGGCTGGCAATGAATCCATTAATTGTAGTGTATAAGGTGTTGATGCTACTCTTAAAGTTGGCGTTTCTTCATTAGGATCAAGTGTTAAAGAAAATGCTAGAAGTTGTAGCACATCAAGCATACACCATAGGACACGCCTGTTCCATAAGAGATGAGGAAACTTATCAACTAACTGAGCTAAGTACTGATCAGCTACCAGCTGTATTTGCTTATGAATATGATTGAAGTATACTAGTAGGAGCATTGCTTGCGATTCTAGGACTTTTTCTCTTACCAAATCGTGTGAAAATAAAACATTGCGAAACTTTTCAAATACTTGATCGGCAATACTGTAAATGAATATAAATTTTAATAAGGCATGTTCTGTATCAACAAACAACGATAAAAGTAGTTCTTACCATTTAACACATTGCCAGATTCCAGATTTATCCTTTTGAAGAGCTGTATCGCATAAATAGCTTAAAATCGGCTCCAAGCTCGGTTCGTCTGCATTTTCAACCCTTAAACAGAAGCGATATTAAGATTAACTCCCTACATTTGAGATGAAAACAGAATAATACCTCAGCGTTTCCAACCAGTATACACTTAACAAGTAAGTGCATTGCGCAAACGTTAACTTATTAATATGCGCTGTAACGTCAGCTGGTGGATGATCCAAAAGTAGTAAAATCTGGCTTCGAAGTTCATTTAAACTAACCGAATCAGATTTAACAGCCGATGAATAATTTAACTCTCTCATCTCTGACTTGTGAGCATTTTGCGATATAAGCAATGGTGATTTTGCTGCTATTTGCTGAACACCTTGATACCAATCAGCTGGCCATAATCTAGAGTTTGTAAATCCCATAACAACACAATACAACCAAAAATCTTTAAACAATTTATGAAGTCTCATTTTTGGATTTTTAATCGGTGGTAGTCGTCTAACTAGAACCGCTATAACTGGAATTAACATTCCCAAATTGCCAGCACTTGAGCTAGCTTTCTGGGCACCAGGTGTATTGTCATAAGACCGTTCACCTTCCAGTCCAATTTGCACAAATAATTCCAGTAATTTTCCTAGTAGCTCTAACATTTCTGGTTCACCTTGTATATTCCCAGCGATATTACCTAGGGCATTGACAACAGCATCAGAAACATGATGGCATTGCTTTCGATGATCCGGATTTGAGGTATAGGCTAACGATGCCGATTGAACAGTAACGCGAGAGAACATCTTCATGATTTCTTCGAAAACGGAAGGTTCACATTGTGATATTATTATGCAGCCAAGTTGATCTACAATTAGTGCATTTTGTTCGGATGTTACTTTACAGAATCTTTGTATAAAGAATTGTAAAATATTTTGTGTAGTTTTTGGGGTGTCCTTTAATGCAACAGCGACATGACCCAGCATTACAATAATGTTAAGACTGACAAGGCTTGACTCGCTGAAAATTATTTTATTAATAGTATTTAGTTACAAGTTTCAAAAGACTCACGATTCTGCCTTCTCCACTGTAAACAACCTATTAGAAACATTAGCTACTAACGCTGGTACACAGTATGGATCCAATGAATGCGCTGAACGTAAAGCTATACTTAAATTCTCTATAGCGGCGTCTCGCAGTGCTTCAAATGCAACTTGTCCAGATTTTGTTATTACCGCAGCAGGTTTGGATTGGATGTCGAGTGGTCGCATTTCGCTTCCTTGAACAACAATCTTAAACGGTGTCATTTCTTTATCCTTCTTCAACTGAGCCATTGATTGGGCATGGAGTTTGTTTAATATTGGACTTGGATCGACCAGAAAATCTCGAAGATAACAGATTGATGTTCCAGCGATATTCGGGAATTTTAGTGCTAATTTACCAAGACCCTAGAAAGAATTTTTAAGTGATTTTTGGTGGTTTGAAAGTATAGATTCTTACCTCTAAGCAAACCATTAACAATGGCATGTGATCCATAACGATTTTATGACTTAGTATTGAATTTAATTTCTGTGATAATCTGCCGCAAAGTTTATCTGCCTCTGGAAATTGAATGGAAGTTAAAGTAATGATGAAAAGTTGTGTCTAATGTGGATGCGTTAATAAATCATCACTCATGCATGATTTTTTTTCAAAACAATCGTGGACAAGATACAAAAATCAAACTCGGTCCGATTCAATTTTTGGTTATATGTTAGAATTTGTTTGGGTTTATAAAAAACATGTTTGTTTAAGAAAAAGTTTAGTTTTGAGAAGAAACTTTAAATATAAGATTATTGATTTGAGTTTGACTAGTCATTGTAAAAAATGAATCTGTAATGAATTGGATATTGACGAGAGAATTGGTGTTTATTCTACCAGTGGGCGAGTCCCTAGCTTTAACTAAAACGGAGGGGTAACATGGTTTGGATTTTTATAGAGATGAGATGAGGACGGCAACAGGGGGCAGCAGGGCCCATAAGAGCATGTCCCAGGAACGCCCTTGATGTTCTCTTGCTCCTACTACCTCCCGATATTCACATCAGCCATCCAACGTGGTGTAGTCCCCCTAGAATCAAAGCCCGGTAATCAAAGTCTTACGGTCATAGCAACATCTGGGTATAGCGGCCATAGACCACCCTACAAATTAGCCGCCAGGAAAGACTTCTCCGTCGAAATACCCTCAAGAACCCTCGTCTTGAAGAAGTTTGATCTGCGGATATTCCCCCAAGGTTCCAAAACCTCAGCGGGCGTCGCAGATCTATCTAGAGATCAAAAACAGTTCACTGTCCTGGTACCTTCTGGTGCCCACTAGTATCTTTCAAGTGGATGTGCTGCCGATCCTTAAGGTCTGCCAGGCAATGAATCTCGAACCTACACAAGAATGTAGCATTGCAATAGATAGCCAAGACTCTACTAAAGTTCTGGATTTAGTAATGATGCGCTCCAAGCTAGTGGAACGATGCAGAGTTGAGCTAGATAGGATCAGTAGAAAGCATTACGTCTGGGTATCATCCAATACGCATACGCACGCATTCCAAACCAGTGAAATGATAGTCGGACGATTTAATTCTTCGGGTATAGGCTTGATTTATGATCCAACAACTAAACCACGTAATAGATTTACCATTACATTACAGAGAATGAGGTAATATTTGACTTCCAAAGAGATGCAAATTCAACGTTCCACAATGACTCTTGTTCTGATTTGTTTCTCGTGGACTGGTTCTACTAATATCTTGCTTGAACAGTGTGTTACTTAAATTCGCAAAAAAAACAATTGCAAAATAGTGAACAAATAGAAAATAATTTCTTTTCTGAATAACTACAACCAATTCCTAAGGTCTGTTTTAGTCACAACGAGAAAATTTGAGTTGTACTCACATAATTCTGGATTTATCTTTATATCAATCATACAAAAAACACACATTGCAATTGTATTTAAGCGTTAAGCTTACTTTCTGGCCATAAGTAGGAGACCATACTAGAGTTTTAGTAAAAAAAACAATCACAAATCAACATCAGTACAGGATGTACAAGTATCACACGAGTTTAACAATATAAATGTTTGGTCTATATAGGGAGAAACATAATTACTGTCTGGTCGTAAGTTCGATGACGACGTAAGTTCGATGAAACAATTCAGTAAGTTTCAACTCAAAATCAATTCTACTTATCAAAAAATAATTAAAATGCACAAAAACAAAACTTTTTTAAAAAGTAAAACAGAATAAAAACTAAAGAATATACAAAATTAACCTTTTTTTAACAAAAAATTTAAACCAGTTATCAAGGAAGGAACGTTAAATTCCTCATCAACTGCAAATAGTTTAAATAATACTCGATATAAAGTACAGAAATTATTAATTAATTATAAAAGTTTTCAACTTACCAGTTTCATCTCGAATAGCCCAAACTAATAGATCAACACAAGCAGCATTCGCCATTACGTTTATCTTGTACTTGTTGATGATAGTAACATTATCCTCGCGCTTCTCTCGCTCATGATCTTGTTGCTTATTCTGCAGTTCAGTCTGTCCAATTAGAAAGAGTCGTTTGACGAACTCTTGAACATCCTTAGTAAAGGGCGTTGGTAGATCTGTTTGATTGTGCAGGAGTTCTCTTAAGAGCGTAACCATGACTAGATTTAGAGTTTCCGAGAAGCTTTTGTAGCAATATCCTTTGATTTGATGTAGTGCAAATATATCACTGGCTTGTTCGTCGAGATGCTCGAGGGTTTCTTTTGTTAGTAGCTTCTTTGAGATGGCAAAAATCGTTTGTAAATGCTGAATTGGAAAGCTTATCTTCTGCTTCTTAACTGGTGTCTCTGTCATTCTCATATTTGGGAATTGATTAAAGCTAGATCCGAATTTCGTGAAGAAATGTGTTGTTGGATCGTAAGGAACTGAATAGAATGTCTGCAGTAATGGTTTTCTATCTTTAGTATGTGTATTAATAGCAGACATAAATGGTCGAATAAAACGCATTTCATTTGAATCTTGACTTAAGCTGCCAGACATTGATCGTGGTATGATTGGTCTGAATTGGCTGAAGCTTGATAGTCGTTCATTTGAGCTAGAAACTGGTGAATCTTTAGTTTTTATAACAGGCATTTCTTCACGCGGGAATATCCGACACAGTAATGGAGGATCACTGGCAGCATAACGTCCCATAGCTCTGCCCAGCCCAAATAGTAAAGGAACTGTTGCCTTACATAAAATAATCGGTGGCGGTGCATTGCTACTTTCACGGCTAGACTTAATTATGTTTGTTAATGCGTTCAATGTTTCAACTTGATTTAAAATGACTTCATCTCGTAAATCTGGGCAATTTGATGCAATATCTGATAAAAGTGTGTTTAAGCAAAAGCTAAATTTTTCTGATGATGGAATTCCTGCAACAATAAATAAAAAAAGGGGATAAGAAAAATGTTTTTGAGATGACTCAAATGGGGTCACCAATAACAACAACAACAACACCTAAAAATGGATGACAAACTCACGATCGATTTTACTAAATTTCCCGTCATCCACCCAAACGGCTTTTGGTAATGATTTAGCCAAACGCAATAAATACGGAACAATTTGATCTTCATGCTGGCATCCACTTTCTAAAAAATATAATCCCAAGGCGATCACAGCATCCTGGGCACGGGAATCTAGACAGAATACACCAGCAGCATTCTCTTGGGGACAGTAACGAAAAAGTGCTTGCACCTGGACGAGGAAATTACAGTTAAAAATTATTAAAATTTTATTTAGAATTATTTTACTCACTTTTTCCCATGGTGTAGGATTAATTTTAGCTAAAACCCGTGCCAAACTTTGTACAGTTCTCTGGAATGAAAATTTTTCAAATCCAGACATTTTCGGAGGTGTTCCGGATTTTTTTTTGGTGAACAAAATTATGTCAGATATTTTTTGACAGTTGGGAGATTGTCTGACATTCGTTAATTATTCTGATAAGAAAAGTGAAAGGGATGAATGGTAGTGGTTGAAGTGGGATGGAGGTTTGTTTATCTCGTGTGTTTATGCAGTTGAGGAATCAAAACAGAAGGGAAGTAGTATTTCCAGATTGTTGTTGCGAAACTGGGTGCGAAAGGAAGTAGTGATAATTATGAGTGGTTAAAATTGAATTAATTTTTTTGGAAGGGATAAGAAACTTAAATGACAAATATCAGCACCTGCATATAGAGACCGAGAAGGTTGCCGTGGAGGCAGGAGAACATTTATTTCAGTCCAATATTTGCCAAGATAGTAGCGATAAAATTTTGTCAGGGCTGCCATATACCTACGGTCGCCCAGAGGGTCGATGGTACAGCACTTAGGCGATTCACAGAATTTATTTTCCCTCTATTGCTCGTTCTATCTAAAGCCGATACTCGCACTGGCGCTGGATATAGTAGGACCGAATTTACCACTCTAGTAATAAGGAGGCGTCGGCTTAACCTGATGATTCTTATATTAGGCATCATTCTTGCTAGTGCTGCGCTGAGGGGTTGTGAGAGGATTCAAAGTTATGCCTCTTCTACCAACGCAAAAACCACGCACAGATTTGGGTTAGGTTAGGTTGAAATAACTGCTCCCCCACTAGGGAGCCTACTTAGGCACACCATTGTGATGCCATTCTAGTGTTGGGGCAAAGCCATTTCTAGCCATTTAGAGCGACAGAAGTAAGGACAACCAGTGTTTTGCAGCTCACTCAATCCATGAAGGAAATGTGAGCCAAGCAAGGTCCCTCTTTTACTCGCCGGGCATGCACAGAGAAGATGGGAGACAGTTTCTTCCTCATCCTCATTGCCGCAAACTTCTACGCCCGGCTCCAGCTAAGCTGATTTTTCTCACAGGCAGTTTATAGGTGGCTAAGGCCATTCCCATCTGGGTTAAGTGGGGTGTCCTTTCCGCATCGATTCCCTGTCTAGCAAGTTCATCTGCCCTGCAGTTTCCCCTAATTCCTCTGTGTCCACACAGACTTCATTAACATAATTTTTTTATAAAAATTATTAAAATTACACAAAAAATTAAAAAAATTAAAAGTAGAAATGCTATCTGAGATATGGAAACACTTTCAATCTTCCTTTCATTCCATCGCACAACCCTGAAAAAGTGCAATTTTCATTTGACCTTCCTAATTGCATTCGTAATGGGGAAATTTTTGTTTTGGGAAATTATTGTTTGTATAGTTTGTTTACATCTGGAATTTTTCACTTTTTTCATAGTAAATCTAGCAATTTATGGCTTTTATATTAAATATAATAATTTAAAACATCATAAGCAATAAAATTATACAATTTTTCACTTAAATTTAAAAAAAATAATCACAAAAATCATAACATTTAATTTTTTTCATGTTGCCACCTCTGTCACTGGGGAAATTTCATAAATATTTTTTTTTGTCATCCACCATTCCTCTCGCTTTCAATCAAAATCGCGTCGCAAACAAAATAACATGCAACGATGGAAGAAAACTCGAATTTGGGTAATTAATATCGTCAATATCCAAGTGAAAATAATGTGAAAGTGTTATTTATATAATTTAAAATCAATTGTGATAGAAATAATTAGTGTTAATATCAAATTAATTAAGTTATTTCAATTTAAAATCACATGCGTGGGATGAGTGGTAGCACAGCCATCGTATTGGAATTTCCGCATAGTTTTTAAAACGAAAATTCAACACTTGCATCATATTGAAAAAGCGATAAAGAAACAACTTTCATTGATAATTATTTATCTTTTAGCATTTCCCGTTTAGTGCGATAACAGAGTGATTTCATTTGGTTACAAAATATTGTGTTAAGGAATTCCGCAGTGCTTTAGTAGGAATGGGGGCTCTGTGACTCACACTGCATACTTTTATTTACCCTTTCCGTAGGGCTTCTCTATCTCTGCAGTAACATTTTTTTCGTTTTAGATTATGGCGCATTAAGCTTAATTTAGAATTGGATTTAAATAAATGTTTTGTACATTTGATTTAGTAACCCGAGGGGGTCAAAGTCTATACTCTGTGACTGAAGAAGCACAACAACCAGCAACGAAATTGTTGTTTTTTATTGCAGTGGTTGGAAAAAATCGACCGCCCACGTGAGCCACAAAACTGCGGACGGAGGACAGAGCGGTTTTTTTAGTCATTTTCTATTGGAATTGAAGCTCATTTTGCATTCAAGTCTTGTATGCACGTTGTACTATGATGAAGAAGTGTTAAAAGAAATATATTCACAAAAATTTTCTCGTACGATAATAAATTAAGCATAAACATTTGTTTTTTTGGTCAGACGACAACAACTATTATCGGCAATGGGTTATGTGTGGTCATTGGAAGGTCGCTTTTGTTTTATAATTTACTGATTTAGCTGGGTATGGTTACCTTGGATTGTCCGATTTACTACCATCTCTGGTCATCTCGAATTTGTCTTAACCGGTCACTGCTAAGACATCGTCGTCCAGAGTATATGATCCAATGAATGAACGGGTTTTTCTTAAGGATTCGCAAAGTACATAGAGGTCTCCAAAAACGACGTCGACTGGCCTTGACCTCATCTGTAGCACTACAGTCTATTACTGGCCTTGGCCTTCTCCTGCATGTTTTTCTATGTCGTTTTGTTCCTGGCTAATGTCCTCGAATTACGTACGCCTAACTTAACTAAGTCCTTATCGGAGTCTATGTATCTCTTCTTTGGTCGTTCATATATTTGGTCAAATAATATACGTAGTAGTACTTTTCTTTCAAAACTACCTAAAAGAGTTTCATGTTCATCATCTACTTTCAAAGCCCTTGCCTCTAATTCAAACATCAGAACGAGCTTGATTAGCATATTATAGAGCTTCCACTTCGTTGCTCTAGACAAGATTTGTGAGGTACAATGCCGAAGGACAAAATAGTTTCTGTTAGCAGTAGTCTGGTTGCTCTCGATATCTCCAAGGCTTTTGAGAGTATGGAATGCTGCCAAGATATTGGCATCGATCTAGTTCGACAGAACTTGATTGAGAGCTTTCTTTCTGGGCGTTCAGTCAACATATTGTTGAATCTAAATCACACACCATCTCTGCCGGTGCTTCCTAGGAGCCAATTTTATCATCTGCGTCTTTATAAATAATCAACTCGCAATCTTCCCCCACTTCACAGATTCGCTAGTGCCGGCAAAGGATTGATGGTGGAATAAATGACATCATCACTGATGAATTTTAGGGCCATTTTTTGTACTTTATGTAACCTCTAGCTTCGCCACAAATAAAGTAGTTGTACTTAAGGAGAGGACGGTTGTAGGATCGCTATGCCTTGTGCTTCAAAAGTACCCGGAATTATTAAATAAAATACTTTTTATGGTCTTCTAATTAGGCCCCATCGAACGCAATACAACTATGCCTACGTGTGATGAAATCCTCCATACATTGATTGAGGCATGGCCTTCAATTCTTACTTTCTTTTATGGTTCCAATTGACTCGAAACACGTTTCTTGAAGTGGTTATTTTAGCTTCGAGTACAGGAAAAATTCAGACAGTAGCTAGTAGTTGGTCGATGACATTCGCGTTTTTTTGGGTTTTGGATCGTTCTCGAAGCGTTATTTCGAAGACTGTTGACTTGCTTGCTACGATGAGTTTCATGAAATAGGCTCTGCAAAAGCTTTGAAAATCATACCTTCAGTTTTCGACGCCTATTTGGAAAATAATGAGCTCTTCTGGAAACATTCGTACGGCGATGCGTTTCATGTCTAAAATACTTGTCATAATATTATGAGCAGGAAATATACCAGTAGGCAGACCCAGGACGAGATGGGTAGACCCTGTTAAGGCTGACGCAGAAGCAATGCAGCCCATCCGGAACTGGAGACATGCTAGAAGGAACCTCTAACTTGTAGAAATGCCAAGGCTTCTTGACCACTCCATTCCACTTTATACCTTTCATATGCCTGTGCACGCTCCGTCGTAGGTCTTCTGTAATGTTTTCAGCGATTTGGCAAACGAAATTTCATTTGAAATGACAAAATTTCAGGCAAACCATTATAAAAATCGCAGAACTCTTAAAAGTGAACATGCTGAATGACAAATTGGGCTCAAATTTCTCGCAGTAACTCGGTGCAGCGTTAGCAATTTACCGAATTCAGCAATCTCTTTTACGTTCGTCGTTCAAATGATAAACTTTGGGTATTTTTGACACATTGCATGTATACTATGGCGACTACAGATCATTTAATAGAATTCACTTGTAGCCCTTGATAGTCGGATATTTTGGCTCTTCAGTTGTTTATTCTTAGGAACTTCTTGCTGGTTAGCATTATACTAGAACATAGCGTCCTTATTTACGAAGCGCCGACAATTCTTGTACAGATGGTATGGAATAAGGCAAGCTCTTCCCAGGTTTGTTACAATACTAGTTGAGCTGATACCTTCTCAAAAGGTTGTCCATCTGTTTCGTCTAAGTGCTCCCATGTTGGTTGTGATAAAGATCATCGTTTGTTGTTAAGAAACGATGAAACTTAAACGTTTCAATTAGCTTAATTCACCAAATTTAACGAAAATAGTTCCCACATATAATACAAACACTAAAATCCTTCCATTTCTTTTCTTCAGATAAATCAGATATATCATGTTCAGGATGCTTAAATCCCGTCGATGAACAAGAATACGTCTCCGCACTAGATCAAGAATGGCATACAGATTGTTTTCGATGTTCTGCTTGCGACGCACAGCTTTCCAGCTGGTATTTTGAAAAAGATGGATTATTATTTTGTCGCGAAGATTATTGGACAAAATTTGGCGAATCATGTCAGCAATGTGGAGCAATTATAACTGGCCCAGTTATGGTTGCTGGGGATCACAAATTTCATCCAGAATGCTTTCGTTGCGGATCATGTGCAGCATTTATTGGAGATGGAGAAGCATACGCTCTCGTGGAAAGATCAAAATTATATTGTGGGCAATGTTATAAGAGACAAATGAATCCATTATCGAAATCATCATCGAGTACATCAAAGAAACCATTACATTCCATACGATTAATTGAAATACCATGGACAAAGGGGTATAAGAGTGGTATACGATTGTCAGTTGATGAGAATCAAATTGGTGCACCAATTACACCAGATTCGGGATGTCGTGGTGTAAGGATATCAGAGTAAGTATTTTTTTGTTTTGTTATTGGGTTTTTATGTGGTTAATCTTTGGTACTAACAAACATTTAAACTAATTTCTTTTAATAAAAGGTCTATCTGTAGAATATATGGAAGTATGGGGAAGTTTGTATTTTCGTTTATTACCTCAGCGTTTGATTCCTGCTGTGGGTCTTATAGGTACTAATACTTTTATTTAATAAAGCGTAAATAGATTAATTTAATCATATAAAAATTTAGTTGGATTTAGTTTTTCTTTATTTCTTGAAGAGTGTTTTTCCTTGTTAATAGTTTCGTCAGCTCTTTTTCAACATTTCATATCATTATTTTCCTATTTTTACCTGGAAAAATTAGTTTGTTTCCTTAAAATACTAATTAGAACTAACTATTCAGCTCTTATTTTTATACTATATTTTAACAATATCTTAATATATACAGAATCGATGTCAACACAGATCTTATGTCACTTCACATTGGCGATCGAATTCTTGAAGTTAACGGAACACCAGTACGAGATACATCGATAGAGCACATTGACAATCTTATCCAGAGCACAGAAAAAGTATTACAATTAACAATTGAACATGATCCAGTAGATATCAGCAGAAGCAGCAGTCAAAGTGATGTTCTTAGAACAGGTTCACCCCTGCAAATAATTGACATAAATAAAAACGATGGAGATCGAAATCAGCAAGGATTCAATTTTGAAAATGTTGGTAAGCTATCAAAACAAGACAAGGAGCGTCTGTTCAAGCGAAAGGATGAAGGTTATATTAGTGGAACTAAGACCCGACAATTGCGTAAATGTAAGAATTTAAATATGAACTGTGCAAATTCTACAAATAGCTTAAAGGAGAAAGAAAGATGTTCTAGCATGTCAAAGCTACTAGACGAAAATCATCCACCAAATCCTGAATTATATGATTTAGCACGTACAAAATCATTTCGCTTAGAGCCAAAACCACAGAGAATATTTCGTGCATCAGATTTAGTACAGGGTGAACTTCTGGGTAAAGGATTTTTCGGGCAAGTATTTAAGGTAACGCACAAAGTAACCAAGGAAGTAATGGTTCTTAAAGAACTATATCGTGTCGATGAAGAAGCACAAAGAAATTTCATTAAGGAAGTTGCAGTTTTGCGATCCCTATCACATCACAATGTTTTAAAATTCATTGGAGTATTATATAAAGATAAAAAATTACATTTAGTGACTGAATTTATACCTGGTGGCTCATTAAAGGAATTGATACACGATTCTGGATTACCATTACCATGGGAACAACGAATTTCTTTTGCTAAGGACATTGCATGTGGCATGAGCTACTTACATTCAATGAATATAATACATCGTGATTTAAATTCATTGAATTGCCTTGTGCGTGAAGATAAGACTGTTATAGTGGCTGATTTTGGATTAGCTAGAATTATAACTTCACCATTGTATAGCACTAGTGATAAGTGGTTAAGCAGCGGCACTGGAACAACTGGACGAAGTAAGAGTAGACAGAGACGGCAAAGGTATACTGTTGTTGGGAATCCTTATTGGATGGCACCGGAAATGATGAAGGGGAATAAATATGATGAGAAAGTTGATATATTTTCGTTTGGTATTGTTCTTTGTGAGGTAATGAAATGTTGGAATTTATTTTTTTATTGTTTTTTTAATATTGATAAATTAATTAAAGATTATTGGACGTGTACAAGCCGATCCTGATTATCTTCCGAGAACTTCAGATTTTGGATTAAATCAAAAAGTGTTTAAGGATAAATTTTGTCATCAATGTCCTGATTCTTTTTATAAGATTGCTTTTCTTTGCTGTGAGCTGAACCCGGATAGGAGGTAAGTAGCAATTTAATTTCGAATTTTTTAGTCTTTCTTTCTTTCACCGCGGCCACTGCATTTTGTCTATTGTACTGCACTCTTATACCTCATATTTGTATGCTAAAACGCTTGAACAGGTTCAGCAGTCTACCTAGTGGCTTGTCGCCTAGACTTGACTGTTCGAGCAAGCATACTTCGTTATCGGAAATAAAATTCTTTCTAAATACCTTTTTTCTTATTTCAGACCATCATTTGAAGTTCTTGAAGTTTGGCTTGAAAGTCTCGCAATGCATTTGTCCGTTGGTCATCCTCTGCCGCAGGATCTAGTTTTTGATATTGAACACTACAAAGGAACAGCAAGCCGTGAGTCAAGCCTAAGTTCTACACCAGATGGTATATTAACACCTAAATGTAAAGATAAAAATTGTTTAAGTCGTGATAGCTTAATTGACGTTGATGTAAATCAAAAAAAATCTGATGTCGTTGATGGAAAATGTGATAAAGATGAAAATGATAAAATTCTAGAACAAAATAAATTCATACGCGATATTCCTAAATCACCACATTTAAGTAAAGATTTTTCACCAAGCGGCGACAGAATTCGTGATAGTATAAGGGCAAGACGACAGCAGCGCATGATGCGCAATCGTGAAAATCAAGCTAAATTAGGTTTATTAAATACACCGGAAAAGAAGCCCGATTTTATAATTGGTAGTCCTGAAAAGGATGATGATTCATTAGTTGTATCAAATGATAAGACACAGACACCATCCGAGCCAACTAGTTTAATTGAAATAAAGAAGCCAGATAATACCGAAGAGATTTTACAGGCGGTTAAAACAAATTTGGAAAATGATCGAGAATTAATGACTAGAGCTAAATTGGATAATAAAAGGATTAAGGAGCGACCATATGGCGAAAAAGGATTTATTATACATTTAAGAGATGGAAATTTATCGTTGAATAATGTTAAAGATTTGGATAATTGCTCGGATTTTGATTCAAGCTGTGACACTAGCTTAAATTATTTAGAAGCTAATGCAGCGAATTTGGAAAATATAAATATAACAGATAAAAATCGCTTGAATGTTTTAACTGATTCTGTAAAAGATAAAACAAATGAAAATATAAAGAGAGCATCAGCTAGTCGTATGTCTTCGTTGGAAAGTGTTTCATCTGATAAAGATGTGAAACATAAGCCAGGAAGGCAGGCGAATACGGTCAGGAAATCTCCAGTACCAAGATTGGCAAGCGATCGTAGTAAGTTAGCGGCTAGTAGAAAATCATCGCAAGAAAGTATTGCTTCAGATGGTGATGGCGGAAAGATTAAAACTCCTATTAAGCCGCTTGCACGTAAGCTACAAAGTCCAAGGCGATCACCAGATAGGGACTCAAGACGTCCACCAATTGCAATACCAAGCAGAAAATCATCATTAGAAAGTAGTTCTGATTTATTAAGCGTTAGTAATCGTTTAAGTTCAAGTAGAATCGCAGACAAATCAGTTAAAGGTTGTAATATTAAAAAATCGCCAGTTAAATGTGATAAGAAACCACCGACAGTTGCTGGTAGTCGTAAGTCTTCGCTAGAAACGGGATCTGATGAGAATATAAGATCACCAACTTCACCAATTCAACGTGTCCAGGAATCAATTGGTGAGAAATCTTATAAAACAGCTTTAGATGATATAAGAGCAAAGCTAAACTTATGTAAATCAAAATTTGAAACCTTAGATGCAGCTAGTAGGCAAAATTTAACAAATTCACAAAACTCAATGCGTAATTATTTTAAAGTAAGTCCTTCCGATGATTCGACATCATCTTTAGCAATGTTTAGCCGTCGTGAATCATTCCCGCAGGGCGATGGTAATGAAAATTTAAATAATAGTACAAATCCTACTACAGCATCGCATTCGAAAATTTATCGTGTTAATGAAACACCAATATTTGAAAGGCGTAATTTTAGAAATTTTTCTTTATTTAAAAGATATGACTCACATGAAAATTTGCCAACAACAACATCTGTAACAAAAGTAACGCCAGAGCCTTGTAGTAAATTTGTTCAGAATACGAAAGATGGTAGGGACTATTCCGTTCATAGTAGTAATAATGTTAAACGCCAATCAAATAAAGTACAACAAGAACAGCCTCCAGAAAAGACATTTAGTTTTAAGCAAAAAATTTCACCAACTTCAGATTTAAAACCGTTCTTAGGTTTTGGTTCAAGCAATCGTAATAGCTCACCAGCGAAGGAGATTAAAACAAAAGAAGGATCACCAGCAGCAACTAAAGAAAAGACAAAATCAACAATTTTTAATCAAAATTTCTTTAATTTAAAGAAAACAAATTTCCTAACAAGAAAATCTGAAGCTGCTACAAATAAAGATGATCAAATTGAAAAATATTCAACTAAAACGAATTCAACAATAGAATCATCGCAACCAAAACGTACAGCAGCAATAAAGCATAATTTTGATACGCAAACACAAAATTTACGCTGTAGCACACGAATATCTGTCCTAACACCGGAAAGTGTTCATCGCCTTAGTGCTAGGCTATCAGAAAATAAGGGCCTTAATAAGAATCCTCCTGCTAGAGCCCCATCTCCTTATAATATTATACAGAAATCGGCTGCGCAATATGATTTGGGATCATCATCATCCACATCATTATCGAAAAATAATAGAAATAATCTAAAGAATACAAGCAATAATAATGTTAGTTTAGGATCGTCGTCGTCGTCTACGGCTCAAAAGAATACAGCAGTTCCCTCTAGTAAATTTAGCTCAACAACAACAACAGCAACAATGATGCCGTCAGGTAAGCGGAGTAATTTAGCTGATAGTAGTAACAATGGTAAGAATTTTAATATAATTACTGATTCCATGACTAAATCAAATACGCATAATACAAGTAAAGTTACCTGCCCTGTTATTGAATCGACTGCGTTGTAAGGATACTTTTTAATTATTTTTTTTTTGATATAAAGTTACTGTTATAGTATTGTTCGTGAAGTTAAGTGTGGAAGTTTGTTTTTTAATTGTTGAAATTGATGTTTTGGGGATTTTGTGTTGGTTCAATTTGTATTTCGTATTGGTCCATTTTTAGATATAGTGAAGGTATTGCAGAATAGAGTACTTTCAATGGGGAAACTGAGGCTATAAATGTTAACCGGTGCACGCTTTTTGATAAAGTTGACTCGAATTTGATTGCCTTACCTTACTTGGAAGGGACTAGCCCGATTATATTAGCCTATCTTCTCTAATAGGATAGTTACAAGTGGCCACCGCTAGGAGGTTAGGATCGTACTTCCATCAATCAGTCGGGTATAGTTGCGGCAAGAGCATGTTACACTACATGTTATTCCCCTTCTTCCGCTGATGACTGATCACCTATTGTGCCAATCGCGTCATTAAAAAACGTCGGGGTTAAGGCTTTCTATATAGCCTAAAATTGATTTGGGATTTATAGCCATGTGAGCAGGAAAGCCGCAATGGAGGAGATTCAATCTCTTCCTCGCTGTACCCTCACAAACGCAAAAAAGTGCTCCGCTATGTTGGGAACAGCTCTACAGAACCGACAGCTGCAATCGACCACCAGCCGTATTCTGCTTAAATAATAATTAAGCGAACAGTGTCCCATCAGGAGCTATGTTATTGTTTTAGTTTGTCCACTTTATCTTTGTCGATTTGTATGAATATTTTAGCATGACGGACACCCTGGGTTTTTATCCAGCTATGAAGAAAAGGTCGTTTGACTCAATTCTTGAGGTTCCGGACCAACAAATGATGAGTTGTCCTCTATTATTTCCAGGCCATCGGCAATTTCATTACCGATGCGGCCCTCGTAGCCCTGGGATCCACGGGCTGTTATTGAAATTGGCTTCCTGAAGTCTCCAGTTTGTTATACCTAGGGTTCGTACATGTTCTACGCCATCTATATATAATTTTTTTTGGGGACCCGTGTTTCTGTGTCCGTCTCGTCTTTTGTTCATAATACTTTTTACTGTGTTATCATCGCTGAACGTTAAACATCGCAGCGGGAAATGGAGTGCTGCAATAGCCATGTTTCAGCGCTCTTTAAAAAGCTTATAGCGCTCCCGTTTCCATACCAGTTCAAGATACTTTTTAACATTGCATGTCATTGCAGGGGAGCATATCTTTTTATGCTCCTTCAAAAGCGTTTTAGCAGCTTTTTAATAAAAAAATATTGTTTTTTCGTCTTTTTCCAAGCGCGAGTGTCGTTTTTCCAAGCGATCCCCGCACTAAGTATTAACCCCGTCTAATGCTGCTTAACTTCTGTAAACGAACGAGTACCGGTCTATTGAGTATGCTAATGGCAAGATTTATGGTCATCAAGATAAATGCCAGTTTTGCTCGTTCTATAAAATTTCTAAAAACTCCAGCAATGCTCCCATATTTGGCAGCGCTCAAAATAACCTCCCTGGCGCTCCCAATTTTTCCCGCTGAGATGTCCTTCCCATCGAGTTCTGTTAGTTTTTATAGTTTTTATGATATTCGGACAACTGCATTAATTGCCCATAAAACTGATACAGTTCATGATTGTATCTTAGTAGTTGGTCGTACATCGGCGTAGATGCAGCTACACCAGCTCATACTGTGGTGTAGCAGCATCTACGCAGCATCTTCAGCTGTCACACGTCTAACCTGAAGATCCTCGAACTCATGATAGATCTCTGCTTTCGAAACTCAATTACGGAGGTCCATATGTCTCCTGGAATGCATATTGTGAGGGTGTATGGGCTAGTTCATAGAATACTCGCTAGAATACAAACCGTTTGTCTTTATTGTCTTTTTGGATATAGAAAGTGCGTTTTGATAACATCATCACCTAAGTTCTGCTTTTTGATCCAAGGTTGATATTCGGGCAGATTGCATCTGGCGTAGAGTTGTCAGACACATTTTTGTCAGTTATCTGTTATGCATCTGTTTTGCTAATTTCACGATCGGTTATTTTTCATCTGGCATAAATGCTGTTTTCATCTGCCTAAAATAAAATAATCTGAAGTATAGTTCTCCAGTTTTCAACCTGTCATGTCAGCTTATAGGGGATGCCGAATTCTCTCAAGGCTTTGTTGAGCTATACTTTGGCTATGCTATCATAGGCGGCTTAGACTGAAGCCACACTGGTATTGACCTATGATGTTTCTAGTGTAGGGCTACATAGCAGATTGACAGATGATTTTCAAGAATTTCCAGATAGAGAAAATGGCTGATTACACGTGTGCCAGACGCCTGCCAATTGTTGATGGCCAGATTTTGAGGGCAGAAATCTGTCTTCATCTGTCACAGTGATTACATGCTTCTGTCTACGAAAATCGGCAGATATCTGACCATTAGCTAGATCGTGTAAGAGCGCCCTTAACATTGGAAACAGGGGAAAAAATACGAGCATAGCTTTCTATGTCAGTAAGCAAACATTCGGGAAGAGATAGCACCTGAAGGCACATAGGGTGCGCCAGCTCTATCCACCAGGTGATTAGACTAACGCTGACATACGACTCTGGCATTTGGTGTCCAGTCCATAACATACTAATAGATATTGCACTATGGCCTGAATTGGCATGACGCGAGGGTGATAGAAAGATTGATTTTTAGGCTTAGTTACTTTACGTGAAAAAAAATTAGTTACATCAAAAAAACATAAATTTCAACAATTAAAAAACCCTTTTTATTTTTCAAAAATTAATGCACAATAAATATTTATAATAGTCTCTTTGCACACACATTTTTTAAAATGTTTTTAATTTGCAAATTTCGTAAAAAAAATTAGCTTAAAACATTGTACAACATTTTTATCGCGATGCTGTAGTTGAATTTTACCTAAAGCGTTGTCCTCGTTTTTTTTTAAAAAAAAGAGAAGTAAAATAAAAAGAAACATTCTAAATTTATCTTTTTTGTAGAATATAGCAAAATGCTTTTTAAAATATTTTAAAGCATAGAAAAAAACAATTTTTTTTAGAGAAATTAGAAGGAAAAAAAACAGTAAAATACTCTAAAAAAGACAATAGATAAGGAATTCTTCTCTATATACATATATATGAACTAAGAAAAACTATGAATGGTGCCATTAAATATTAATTAAATAAAAATTAAATATAATAACAATTATTAATTACGAATGTTTTAAAAGCAATGAAAAATGAACGTTATACATTTTCTTGCCTATTTATTATTAACTTAATAATATAATCTATTCTCTATAGTAACATTAGGGATGAAAATAATGTGAAAGTTTACAGCAGGAAATTGAGATTGAGTTTCTTTTCCAAAAAAGGATAATTCTTTTTGCGTTTGTTTTTTTAATTTAATTTTCATTAAAAAATTTATTGCTCAAAGTTAAAATAAATTTTAGAGATAAATAAGCAAAAAAAAGACTAGAATTTTGAAATAAGAAAATTGCAAAGAAAAGTGGGAATAGTGCCATTTTAAGGACCACTTGTGATTTTTTTTTGAAACAGAATTTTCACATTAATATTATATGTGAGAAGCTAGAGAACCGTAATGATATTGTTGCTTTTATTGCCAAACAAAGACCATTTAATTAAAAAAATATTAAAATTATATTTAATCCTTATTTTTAATTATACATTTCCTCATTAATTAATACGACTTAACACAATTTGACTGCTAATTAACTAAGTTCTTTTAAAAAAAATCAATATTTTTTTTCCTAAATGATCTTTCATGGACTAAATAATAAAATCAACCACAAAAAAAAAATTTTTTTTCGGTCTATAATAATCACATCCTAAAAGGGACGTGTAGGGTTTACTCGTATATAGTACACAAATCATTATTATACAATTAATAGGGAGGAAAAAACCCTAAACAACAATAGTTATGCACACGCCATATATAAATGATAAAAAGAATATGATTGGTGGTGATGAAGCGCGCCTAATGATGATAATTTATCCACTTTTAGTGATGTTTACTTAGTGTGTCCTATGAATATAAATAATTAAAGTAAATTACAGTTGAAAGAGTTGAAAACATTTTTTTGTGTACTTAGGGGGGAATTATAAATGAATTTTTTTATTCCAATTAAAATGTTATTTTTTTTCCGCCCGTTTGCGCGAGAATTTTATTGTGGGTCTTTATTATTTCATTACAATTATTATTATTATTATTTTGATTGAATAATTTTCCTATTTCTCTCTCACATTTATTTTTCGTGTTTCTCTATGTTATTATTGTCGAATTTCTCTCGTTTATTTTTGGTGTGTAATCATATTAATTTTATTTTCGTGATTTGCCATAAATATAATGAACACATTCCCCACATTATTAAAACAAGTCTCTTTTTTATTCATGGCAATGTATCATTGTTAATTTAATAATAAATGTTTAATTGTTTTGTTTTTTTTACAAAACATTTTTTAATGAATGAATGTGTAAGTTTATAATTTTTTTTAAAAAGATATGTTTAAAAGGACTTTTGTGTTAAAATTTAATTAAGAAAGAAGTAATTATTTATTAATTTAAATTAATATATTAATTTATTAACCATATATATTAATTTATTAACCATATTACGAATTTAACTCATAACTTATTAACCATATTATAATTAACTTTTTTTTACAACAACGAATATTTTTTTCACAGATTTCCTTTAGTATTACTGTAGTTTTGTATACGTGCCATTTCTTATTCAACTTATAATTTATTAATAATCCGCTTTTAGAATCTCTAAATACAAAAAATGCTGTTGATAATCGTTCTTCTTCTAAGTCAGATTAGAACAGAAGATTTACAGAGAACAGAGTCTCTCCCCTTCTACGCAGAGTCAGAGCTTTCGGTCTCCGGATACAGTCTAAGATCTGGGACCGAATCTCAATCCGTGTATCTCCACGACTATTTTTGATACATGTGGTAAACCCAGTTTGCCACCGTACTCTCGGTCTGCATGGCAGGGAGTTTACCATGCGTAACTTTCTTGTCTTTACAAGGAGATATAAAAGTGTATGTAAATTTCAGAGCCAATAAAGAAGAAGATTAAAAGTAAGGAAGCATGTGCATGTGCGTTAGTTTTCACGCCGAAAATTTTTGTTAAACAAGTTACAACACTCTCCTTTTGCCGTTTTGCGCCTTCTTTCTAAAAACTCGGTTTTACCATAGGTAACGAGTCATCGTGGAGATCTGACCAATAGGTTAGGTTCAGTCCCTTAATCCAGTCCCAGGACCAGGAGATGCCAGGAAAGATTCGGGGCCCTGGGCCAGCGTTTCAGACTCCTTCCACGCGAGATTGTCCGCAGTCTCAGTGCCAGGGGACCCAGCAGAACGAGGCCCTATTTTTCCTGCCCAGGCTCTGGAGGACGTTGAAGCACCCTGCAATCTCGAGGAATACTTCCACGATGAGATGCCTTGATCACAGCTTGATTGTCTGGAAAAAATTTATTTTTGCCCTCTTTCAACCCCTTTTTCAAGGTTGAGCCTAGTGTGGGACCCAATGGACACAGATATGCGACAAATTCGAATGTTTGGGATACCGTTGAGGATATCCATATAACCTTTGACTGTATTGAGCCAGTTCGATGAGATCTGAAGTTTGAATGCACTTATGGTGGCGGAAATATACAGTGGAGTCAGTCCAATGATTTCCTACATAGCAGCTGCATTGCTTCATTAATGGAGAGGCTGCAGTTGAGGATCGCCGTGACCTTTTTTGTCTTGGGCTACCAGAGTTGCTATGGTCACCTTCAGGAGCTTCATAGCCTATTGTTGGCCTTGGCGTCCTCCAACGTTCGCCTCTATGATTGTCGATATCTGGCCCGTGTTTTCCAGTTTCTTATTCCTAATTGTTTTATGTCTTCCTCGACGTCATCCATATATCTTTTCTTAGGGCGATCAGGTCTCCGTTTTCCTGTCGGTAATTTTCCCAGCATTATCTTTTCCGGGTTCCGTTCCGCACCTCTTGCGACATGACCAATCCATCGTAGTCTGTTCATGTTAATCACTTTTAACAATGTTTACTGCTTTCATACAACTCTGACTTGTATCTTTTCCTCCAAATCCACCTGTATTCCTTTGTAAATCGAACGAAGGATTTTCCTTTCGAATCTTCCTACCAATGCTTCGTTTGCGTTCTTCAATGCCCACACTTCCGAACCATATAGTAGGACAGGCCTTATTAGTGTTGTGTAAAGTGCCAGTTTTGTCTCACTTAAGAAATTTCTTCGCTAATTCTGACAACTTTAGAATGTTCTCGTTGCGAACCATCGTCAAGGTGCCATCTCATTCTTTCTCAGCTTCGGAGCAACACTAATGACAGATTTATAAACCTCAAGGTAGAGCCGTACCAAGTTAAGTAACGTCTTCAGCGTCACTTGGGGATGTACGAATAGCCTTGGTGATGGAAAGTGAGGCGGTTCTTTGAACCTTGCTTAATTTAGTTACGTAGTTACTTAAACTACATCTCGGTCTTCGCTGTAGATACGTTCATAAACTGAATTTTTGAATTGGTTTTACAGAAAGGTGTTTACGTGTGCTTTTTTAAGTGTTACTTTTCAAACTGCTTCTTCTATGTTCGTGAATTTTAGTAATACAAAATTTAAAACTCTATTTGTGATTTGTTTTGTAAAGTTTTAATGTCGGTTGCAATAGATTTGGTCCAAGTGCTTAAACTGGATGTCCTGTAATTGTTCTTGTGGCTATTGCCTGTTAATTATCTAATTTTTTTACTATAAGCCTCTTCACTTCATAAATCATCATACATTCTATTTATTTATATTTAACTTACTTTAATTAAATTTTAACCCAAAAAGTCCTTTTAAAAAAATATAAAAAATATAAAATCAATATTTAAAAAAAAGAAAACATAAATATCAAGACATAACATAAGTATTAAAAAAAATGTAATATGCGAAAGACAAAAAAAAGAAGAAAAAAAATATATATGGAAAAAAAATGCACTAACAAATCTGTGATATAATAAATACTAATAATATTTCAAATGTTTAAATTAAAACAAAAAAAAAATGTGAAAAATAAATAAATGGTAAAATGTGGCTAGAAGGTAAGAAATAATTATTTCGAAAAAAAAACTTAATTTTACTCACAACACAGACAGAAACACACACACACAAAAACAAGAATAAATTTATATATATATTAATGTGTATGTGTATATTAACTACGTAAAAAAAGCAACTATTAAAAAATTGCAATAAATGAGAATATTTTTTTTTGTAAATTTATGTTAAAATTTATTATTAAAACAAAACCAAGAAAAAGAAAAAGAAAGAACGAAGAAAGTGAAGAAAATTAATAAATAATAGCATTAAAAAAAACATAATTAAGTTAGAAATAATTATATCTATACACGATCTGTAAGTTATATTTTTACTGATTAGAAATGTAAGAATTGTGGCGGGATATCATGTGGGAATTTAAAAACAAAATAAAACAAAAAATTAAAAAATTATGAAAAGGATTAAAAAAGACATAAAATTTTACATTTTTTCTTTTTTGTTTTTTTTGTTTTTATTTTTATCATTATTTTTATTATTAATTAATCATTTCTATTGTTTAATGTAAAATAAATATCAATGTTCATTCCATTTTTATTGTGTCATGTTTATTTTGTTTTTTGTACGTACTTATATTAAATTAAAACTATTTTTTTATACATATATAAAATATAAATTTAAAAATGAAATTAACAACAATGCAAAAATGCAAAATAATATTTTTTTTTGTATATTTTTTAAAAAAATTCTCATTAAGTTTCTCTAATGAACTTATTTAAGACTTGGCATTGGAATGAGGTTTTGTAAAGTGTTCTTCATAGTATTTAAAAACAAAAAAAAAACATTTATAGAAGCAAATTAAGACCAAAAAAAATGTTATTAAAAAAATGAAAATTTTGTTTCCGTCTTAATTTTATATATTCGAAAAATACATTTTAAAAAAATTTAAGAAAGAATTTTAAAATTCAAATTCCGTATTATGGAAAACAATTTTTTTTTCGAATAAAAATATATTTAAAAAATTCTTTCTTTTAACCAAAATCCTGTACCTTTACATGTCAACTTATTTACTTTGTTAACTACTAATGTAGAGAAAAAAAAGAAAAGAAGAATATAAGATTAATTTTTATTATTATTACTATTATTATTGAAAATTTTATTATAAGAAATTAAATTTGACACATTTAAAAAATTGTATTCCAAAAAAAAAAAATGAAAATTACAATTAATTAAAAAAAAAAAACAAATTACTATATACACATTCAAATTGAAAAATTATATTGAATAACAATTATTGTGAAAATATGAATGTTTTGTTTGTATTGTGTATTAACATTCAATTTCGTATCCTTGTTCATTTTTTGTGATCCATTGATTTTATTTTTATTTTTAAAATTTAAAATTTTTGGATTTTTTTTTAAAATTATTTCAATCGTAAAGAAGAGGATTGTAAACTTCTGAGATGGATGGTGAATCGGTAACGATAATGGCTGCAAAAGGCTTTCCTATCACATCCTTCTATGGTCAATCATATTCGAAGGACTTCTTGCCCCACTGAATAACCAGGGTCAGGGTTGCGTGATAGAACAATCATCTCTGCATGTAAAGGAGAAAAGCTAGGAAACTATTTAATAGGACAAACGTATCGCGTAACTGGGTCCTCTTCAAGCATTGTCGTCTCGCTCAAGACTTCTGAAGAATCATTTGCTGAGAACACCAGGGACCCATGGAGTTATTAATGAGGGCTAGTAAACAGGATTTTCACTGCGAGTAAGATCGAATGGGCCATTGGCACCTTCAAGCCCTTCAAGAATCTTCCTGGCTCTCTTTCAGAGGATTTGGAAGTGATATCCTTCCAATCCTGATGCCATTATACTGGGGTAGTTTTGCCCTTGCTTTTCCGAGGCGCTGAAGAGAGTCTAGGGTGGTGTTTATTCATAAACTTATGAGAGATTCAAGGCCAAATAAAAGTGTCCCGTTCAGGTTCACAGGAGCTAAAAGTACCTGTCCGATTGCGGCTATAGAATCCCTAATGAACCTACTTCCGCTCTATCTATTAGTGAAGAAGGAGGTTCTGGCGAGGACGCTGCGTCTAAGGGGATTTTCTCTTTTAACCTAGGAGAATTTGTGGTTCAGTTATCGATTCTCAAAGAACTAAACCTAAAGCCAATGTTCGTATTGTCCGATACCATTCCTGTGACTCGGGACTTCGACAAACCGTGTATGATGATTATCAAAAGACGGTCAGAATGGCCGTACCGCGGGCCCTTCTTCAGAGGAAACATGGCATTTTTGTATGCGGATGGTTCCAAAACTGATATGGGGTATATGGCTCAAGGTACAAAATATTCGTAGTTCTTGACGGCACCCGCATCGTCTTTCAAGCTAAGGTACTCACCATGCAGATCTGTGCCCAGGCTATTAATAGAGCTCTATTGTCTGGGACAGCCAAGCTGCTCTGTTGGCCATTAAATCCCATAGGGTGTCATCAAAAACTATCCTGGTTTGTCTCCTGTCTCTGAAATCCCTCAGCAGGAATAACAATATTTTGCTGACGTGGATTTCAGGCCACGCAGACCACATTGGTTATGAAATTTCCGAAAGCCTGTCCTGTTGGTCAGGACCTTTCTACAGCTTAGCCAGCTACTACGTAAGATCGGTCATCAAGATTTGGGTCGACCGGATTTTCGTTATAGCTAGACAAAGACCTAGGGCGCTGCGGACATCCTTTTGCTATGGAAATTTTGATATGTGCTTATAAAGATTAGGTGCTATTATGTTTCGATCGATATCAGTGAGCTGTGCCAGAGTTCTCTGTGGATGTAGTGCCTACTTTCTACTAACTTTAGTGGCGAACTTGGTTGAAAACTTGAGAGGAAGCTTTTGAGAGAACATTTTTTTGCGGTATTACATTAAAAATAATTTAAATTTATTATTTTAATTAGTTTAATTTAAAATATTTATTTCAGAACTTCTACCTATGAAAGATCACCCAGGGTTGAAGCTGTGTCACTAAAAACCCACTTGATACAAATTAACAATATCATCAACCACACATTTATAGCCATCATTATCGCTATTACCACTTCCTTCAATTTTATTTTCGAAACGAATCAATACCATACCCTCGACTACTAAAATACCATACTGACCTTCCCACTCCATACTATATACCACAAATGATTGCTATGTGAACTAAGGATGAGGTTGCAAGAAATTATATCGCCAGCGGATAACAAGCGCCAGGTACACTGAATCATTGGATTTTAAGACCTCGTTAAGGGAATTATCTCCGCTTCACACGTCCAAAACAAACAAACCATCAACGGGTGATGCTGATCACCCAGAGAACAGACCCCCGAGTGGAAATTTGAAAATTACTGGAAACATGACTACAAATGATGGGCTTCGAGGCTCATAATTTGAGTCTGTTGTTTTTTTTGTTGTTGCTGTTGTGCTTCTTTTCTTCTTCACATATTTTATAATAAACTCGAGATTATTCACTGGCGCCTGCGCATGGAGGATCCACCTGAAGGAATGACGTGGGGATTTTTGTTTGTTTGTTTAAAAGGGGTTTTTTAGGAGTAGATTTTTGCGAATATGTTGATAGTTATCTAGGGTTTTTCTGTTTCTCACAGATTAATTAATTTAGTGATTTGTTTTTTAAGTAATAAAATCGGATCTAGAGATTTGTAGTAGGATTAACGAGATTTTCTTTCCCATATTTAGTATTCATTGATTTTGGTGCAAGAATGAAGATAAAAACCTTCCTTCAGAAGTGCGCCAATGCCTCGTCGAACATACCTGGCGCGCCTGATTAAAACAGAAGAAGACACGATGATCGACTATGGGGTAGTGCGGCTGGGTATCCCGGGCTCTTTTCTCTCGGTGTGTTTTAAAAACAAACATCGGACCAACTTTATTACGATTTCATCACGAGAAATATTTTGTATGGGACTATAATTTCGGGACCATTATTTATGATGGTCGTGGCTAACCATCGGAGGCAGGCTGGCAGCCAGCTATTGAAGAAGTTATAGAGTCTGTAAAGTCAGCAAGTTTCCGGGCAATAACTAATCTTCATAGCTATATCTGTTCCTTTAGTGCATCGATCTATATATACGCGGGTATATACGAAAGGTACGAGAGAATAAGCTTGCACAGTTTATATAGTATAGTATAGGAAGAAAGGGGAAGACGGGAACCAAACCCATGCTCTTCTTCTATACCTTTGACGCCAGAACCCAGAATATAATACAGAATATCCCATCCCAGCCCCAAGAGAGTGAGACCATTATCCCAGGGCTATATAGACCAGCTAACGAAAGCGTGCATACTCACCTTCTGTGTGGCTTCATCGAGATTTCTCAGGTATAACCCTTCTGGGGCCTTTTAAATTGAGGATCGTGTATCATAATCATATCTGGGCGCCAATATAATTATTTAGTTGGTGTTTATCATTTCTTCCTGGCTCCTATTTTTTTCTGTTTTTTTTGTTGGTTGGTGTTTTGTTATTATTGTTGGTTGATGGTTAAGCTTTTTTCTCTTATTTATGATCACCTCGATCACATACCACTTGGGGCGATTTTTTAGTGTCTTTCGTTGATGCTTCTTTTGTTTTTTCACAAAGAGCCTTTTTTTACGTATATTTCTGATACTAGGGTGGCCAAGAATTTGACGACCAAATTACTGAAGAATTTTTTAGGTGATTACCGAGTGCGAGTGAAAGTAGCTGTAATGTAATTTTGTAATTATAGCTTAGAGGGGGGTATATTTGCTTTTATAGCTGGTTTTTTTCATGGTATTAAAAGAAGCGGGTAGAGGGGGGCAGTTAATTTCTGCTTAAATTGTGAAAATACATGATTGCTGGAACGAATTTTATTTGGGCATGTGTCTTCAACAAGGACAGGGCAGTTGTGGATGACACGGAAAGGTTCTAGATAGGGTCTCCGGGGCAAAAAAAAACATAACTGACATTTTATAAGCGGAAAGTTTTGTTGTAAAATGTCATTAAGGCGTAATTTTAGGTAGTTTTGTTGTTTGAATTGGTATAGGAAGTCATTGGGCAGGGGAAGCTATCATTTGACCCATCTCGACTAATATGTTCGGCTATTGGCACAGCTCTGAACATTTTATTGGAACACAGTTTCTTTCGACAGATTTTTCCAAAGTTTGTAGTTATCCAATGCACTATCATTTAAATCCGTGCTGGGCAATAGTTGACTTCTGCAGAACACAAGAAAAGGTTTACCTATACCTCTCTCACTCGAAAGCTAAGATTTCGTTTATACCTATCTCAATCGAACTCACAAGCAGGATAGGAGGGATCTGGAACTACCGAGAGCTCGATTAAGGTGGCTTGAAGATGCCGATGGAACTGTTCAACCTATAGTGAGTATCAAAAGTGAGTCAACACCTAATAACTAAACTTAATCTGCAAGTGTTGATTCACGTTTGAGGCCTTTTTTGAATTTTTGTTTATTAAATTTTTTCAATTCAATATTTTTAGGTGTTGCCTCACTTTTAACACTCACTGTATGTTACGGATGGTAGGCGGTAAGTATGCGGCGTACAGGACATGCGGCTTTCCGCAGGGTTCCGTCCTGGCTCCTCTCCTGTGGATTACAATGTACAATGATGATGCAGTTGCTGGTGTAGTGGTTTTATGACGACGCCTCGATGAGATTGAATTGTACGCGAACGAAGCGATCTGGGAGATTCAAACGTGGCTAGAAAGCGCTGGTCTGAAGCGCTAAGTACAAAACTGAATCGGTGTTGACCAAAAAATGGAGAAAACTACTGTCCGTAAGGATTATCTGGCTGTTCGACATTGCACTCTATACGAAGAAAATAGATTGTCGACAGTACAAAGGGCTTTCCCTGAGCTCTAGTCTTCCACATAAAAAAAATGGGGAGAACTACTGTCCGTAAGGATTACGGTAAGGGAACAGATTATTCACTCATAACACGCCATAAGGTATCTGGGAATGATGATCGACTGGAGGCTAAACGTTAAAACACACTTTGAGAGCATGGCGCATGATCTATTCACTATTTGCGCAGCATTTGCAAGAATGTTGCCCAACTTGGGGGCTCTAGACCGAATCGTTACCTCCGGATGGCGAGGCTGGTTAGCTCAGTTTTGTTATATGCAGAGCCAGTGTCGGCAGCAGCGTTGGACAGGACGGCTAACAGTAGACAATGGAATACCGCATACAGACTAAGCACCCTAAGCTGATCTGACGATGCGTGGAGCGTGATAGAAGGGATGAACCCCCTAGACAGGGGGGGGGAGGTTCGACAGTTAGAGCTGCAAGGACTAAAATAAGGTTGAAACATCAGGGAACGGACAGACTCCTGAGAGGAGATTTCCCCTATTATTACAAAGGAAAGGGTTCTTTGGGCGATTAATAGTTTCTCCCCCTAAAAGCACTCGTTCCGGACGGCATACTATCAGTCATGCATACAGAAACTACCTGAGGTAGAAGTACCACGGCTGGTGGTCACGAGGTGGCGAGGGTCGTCTTCATCCCAAACATAAGCAGAAGAGGTCACGAATCCGCGAAGGACTATAGACCGATAAGCCTGACATCCTTCGTGCTTAAGACACTAGAAAGGGTCATCGACTCCTACATCCGCCAATCGGTAGATGTAACCAGTTCAACACGCCTCTCCAGAGACAGCTCTGTACGAGGTGGTGGGAACTATCGAAAAGACCCTATATTACAAACAATATACTTTGGCAGCCGTCTTAGACATTGAAGGCGCCTTTAACAACGTACGTACTGATTCGATTCGAGAAGCTCTCGTAGCCCTAAACGTAGAAGCAAGAAGTAAGCCTTAGGCAATGGCTAGCAGCTGTACTTAGCTCGAGAATAATCCAAGGAGATTTGGTATCCGAAACGATCATCTCGCCTTTACTGTGCTTAGTAACAAAAACTAGACAAAACCCGAGATAAAATAGTAGCATACGCAAATGACCTAGTGATAATGGTGTCCGGAATATTTCTGGTTCTAATACTGGATCCTAAACTCAAATAGAAGTCGAACATCGAGGAAAGGGTAAAGAAAGTCTGTAGAGCCTTCTACGCCTGTAAAATGGCCTTTGGCAAGAGAAGGGATCTTAAGACGAAGATGGTCCTATGGATGTACCCAGCTGGGGTATGCCCAATTCTCATGTACGGTTCGCGAGTATGGTGGCCAGCGCTGCGCTGGACCTATAACGTGGTAAAGTTGGGAATGGTTCAGAGGACGGCAACAATAGGGGTGATGAGAACTTGCCCTCTACGAACGTCCTTGATGTTCTCTTGCACCTACTCCCACCGACCATCACAACAACAGTCTAGTCTCGTGTAATGTCCTCAGACTGAGGGAATCCGGACTTCAAATCCCTACGAACATGGAATATCTAGAATCTTCTAACCGAGGGTATGGTAGCTACAACCACGGACTACCTTCCCCCAGATTGACCTTCAGCAAGGACTTCTCCGTCGAAATACCCTATAGAAGAGTGGAGGTAGAGTGGAGAAACGGAGACGTCCTGAGAAAGTTTGATGTAGGAATATTCACTGACACCCCCAAGACGTCAGAGGGCGTCAGGCAGGGATTTATTTAGAGACCACTAACAGTTCATTGCCCTGACACCTCCCGGTGTACGTTAGTATCTTTCAAGCGTAATTGCGATCACGATAAGCTTCCTAAATTCTACAGGATGGCTTTAGGCATCCGTCCCACCCGACCAAACAACCACTGAAACCAGGTTCACGAGTTGTGGTAACAAAACGGCGCGCCAAAGGGCTAACTAGGCCTCTGGTCGCACTGGAGGGAGCACAACCCACCGCAGATATACTGGCGAGAGAAGGTATGCGTCTCCACGATCCAGAATATGTTGGAGGGGATTCTAAAACGGTGCGCCGCAGATGGCGCGCTGTGAGTCTGTAATGGAATGGCAAGGAAATTGGGACGAGCCTGTTAAGAGTCGATGGACCCACAGATTTGTCCCAAACGTATAGAGATGGGTTATGAGAGAGCGTGGGTAAGTGATTTATAGCCTCACGCAGTTCTTAAGTGGACATAAAGGATATAGGAAATATCTCCCTCGTTTCGGGAAAGATGACTCACTGCTGTGTACGGCATGTCCAGGTGTTCAGGGGACGCAGAGCACGTCCTCTTTTATTGTATGACATTCGCTGAATTAGGGCGGAACTAAAAGCGATGGTCGGAGGCGTAAGAAACTCCGAAGAACATTCTAGAACACATGATGAGTCCGAGGATGTGTAAAGGAAAGTGGAAGCGTTAGAACGTACTATACCAGTTCCATAGCATAAAATCTCGGCAGTATTATAGCCTGACTACTCCAGTTTCCGGTAGGGCAACAAAAAGAAATCCAAAGAGTCATTCAATCCCTAATGGAAGTAAATTGGCTTGTTACAATCAATTACTCCCACCTATCATCCAACCGTATTCTTCTAAAACTTTTTCGATAGAATAGTTTAAGCTGCATAAATGTAACAAGTGCCCATCTACACACACCCATACCATTCTCTATATATGCACAACAAATATGTTCCTGACGCTGGTATATAAACTCTAATTTTGCCGACAGTCGTTTTACTCCGGAAGAACTTTGCCCAAGTTTAAGCAGATTGAGTCCACAACAGATGCACACCGCAGCACGGGTCATAACAACATCCTGGGTACAAGATTTGTGGTGGTTTTCTTAAGTTTAAATCTCGTTTATAATTTGCATTTGAAATGCCAAAAAGGTTCATGGCTTGCCTCGTAGTTGCCAGCAGCAGGATAACAACCACCGCTGTTACTACTCCGCTCCATCCTTGCTGCTCTAATATCATGGAATGGTACAGTGAAACTTTTTTAGCCCAAAAATATAGACAACACCATCTTCTTCCAAGACTTGTTGCTGTTTTGTTGTAGTTGTTATTGCTGAAAATTTTGGGTCTTCTACTCTCAAGTTTTGGTATAGCATTTTGATCCAGAAATAAAAAAAGAGGAGAGAAAAACCTTTTAACTTGTTTGTTTCCATCTTCATCAACGTCTTTATTCCTGTGCGAGAAGGACTTAACGTCGGGGGAGGTAAAATGTTAGTATGCAATCCTTGAAGTTGCTACTGCGAAACAACATGATACCGGGGGGAGACAGACCTTGTTTATTACTTGTAGTCCTTAAAATCAAAATGCACCAAAACTTTCGGATTAACACATGCACACAGAACGAAAACGGCCCTGGGCTATTGCTGTTTGCTGACTAATGATATCACAGTTTCCAGAAACTTGCAGGTTTCCTGCTTAATGAGCGGAACAGAATTTATGCAAATATAATATCAGCGGCAGATCCGTGGACGGGGGTGGATACTATCTCTCTAAGCACACTTCCCCTGCTCTCCGCATATAATCACCACGAAACTAGTTTTATTTGCAAACTAGTTTGAGTGCAAGTTTACGGGCGAATGGGGACGGTGCGCAGTTGGGCAACTGTTTTTGTTCTCCATTTCGGAAAATATTGTTTATTTTCATCGGAATTTTCTTCCACTATTCTACAAGCGCAGAACTGTGCATGGTGTCAAAAATTCAGTTGAAGCTTAATGAAAGTTCGTTCTACCCTCAGATTCAGCTTCAAGCTCCACACCGACGACGCCCGCCTCGTTCGTTCTCCATAGGTTCAGCGCTCAGGCAAATGCCCGTCGGACAGACTTATAAAGGACGAGGGTTCTCTACCCCGCTCTATCCCGACCACCACCACACCAGCCCGGCACCGTTCTGGTATACTACTACGATCGGCATCGTCCTTCCTGGGCGAGCGAGTGGTGCGAATTAAGGGATTTTGTTTGCTGTTTGCCAGACAAATTAAGCGTGGCGAGATGGAGTAAATTTGACCCGAGGTGGTCGGTTGGTTAACTTCCGGAATTTTTGGCTTGAAAGTACTTTTTACTGTCCTTATAAAGGATTAAGGATGATGGAAATTTCCTGGGAGATGGATTTTTTTGTTGTCGAAAATGAATTATTTAATAGTTTCATTTGTTGTGTGGTTGATGTTTTTTATGTATTGACACAAGTTTTAAATGAATGCGATGAAAAATTTATTTTTGGATTGGTTTTAAATTTGTAATGGGTCTGCCCCGAAGGATCCACTTATACCTATATTATCACTTATGATGACAATTGTTGCGTTTCTTTATACTATGACTAGCTCCAAGACACCTCCAGGTTCATGGGTTCTAGTCTAAAGAGTGACCTATTAGGGGTTTCCCCATTCTGATAGCGAAATAGTACGTCTAAACGGCAACCGTTGTTTGCTTTCTGTTTTGACATTTATCATCGTGCGTTCATTACAAGTTGAGCCATAGTCGAACAACCCCTTTAAGGTTATCTAAGCCTATTATGAAAAAATAAGTCACTACGTGACTTTTTCAGTCCGCATAAAGCCCGGGACAAATATAACTGCACTGCATGACGTCCGTGTGTCGGACGACAAACGATGAGAAAGAAATTTGACGCGGTGCGGACACGGAAGCGCGGAAACTGACTGACAAAATTTTACTGGGATACTTTCTCTCCATGAGTCGTCCGACACACGGCCGTCATGCGGTGCGGATATGTGTGTCCCGGGTTTAATCGACCAACCGACCTAAACCGGCATAAATTCGACACAACCGGATCGGTGGAAAATGTGACAGCAACAGTGCGTTTTCGTTCCTTTGAAAAATCGCCATAGTCCGACGGAGACTCCGTCGACCTCTATTCGTCTCACGGAGCTCTTTGCAGCGCATATTGACAAACGACTTGAATTTGCACGCTTACAAGGTTCAGACTCCGGAATCGAAGCTCAATCTGCCCTTGTAAAAGAGCTATCTGACTTCATAACAGCGAATGTCAATTTCAGCCGGGGTTACTACGTCTAGATCCTTGATCCTTGATCTAGAACCTTGGTACAGTTCTATATACACATTGCTCCAAATCAGAGTCTGGAGTTTTCTAACTCTCATTAAACCTCCCAAAAATACTACCGCCTGCCTAATTTTTCCAGTGTCCTCCAGGCAGAACTGATGGCAATCTTTAAGGCTTTCCTAGAAAAATGAACGCATGCAACCAGGAGCAAGGACATAGGTACTAAGCGCTTCTTCTCCTTTGATCGGTTAGCTGTCGGTCCGAACGGCAGTCGGTGCCGCTGGGTCTCGAACTCCATTCACGATTCGTTTCCATTCTTGATGATTTTTGGCGACGTCTCGAGCCTCGATAACTAAATCATTGGTCCTTTAAGTCACCCTCGATATTCTTTAGCCAGGTTTTCTTCGGTGCCGATCGCTGAATTCTCCAGTTTGCCGGACGGTCTCGCCATAGAAGTTTACGTGGCGAGTGGTTATCGTCCAAACCATCGTAGTCGTCGTTTTTATATTTCTTCTTCGATCAGTGTCTGTTGATCGCATCTTTGTTTAACTGTCTCGTTTCGAAAGCGATCGCGGAGGGAGACACCGAGAATCTGTCTCCAGCATCACATTTGGAAGACCTCGAGCTTGTTGACGTCCGGCTTGAGCAGTGTCCATGATTCCGATCCATAAAGAAGAATCGGAAGGATCAACGTTCGGAAAAGGCGTACTTTCGTTTTAATGGTAATGTTTGTTCGTTTCCATATGCACCACATGAGCGAGGCGAATGTTGCTGTTGCTTGGCCGATGCGGCTGCGAACGTCAGCCGTCGATGCCACTTTCTTCTTCTCAACCAACGATCCCAAATGTTTGAACATCGGAACCTGTTCGATCGAGGTGAACACTGGGTTTCGATCTGTCCGTTGTGAGCACTTTGGTCTTTTCCGCATTGATTTTTAACTCGTATGACTGGGCGATGCGCGAAATGTCGTATAAGATGTCCGCTGCTTCCGCATCCATGTCAGCGAAGGCGACGCTATCGTCGGCGAACATCAAGTCGGTTACGAAGTTGTTGTCGTCATATCGAACTCCGCGTCGTCCATCGAATGCTTCACGAATAATCGCGTCGATCACAACGTTGAAGAGAAGTGGCGAAGCGACGTCTCCTTGTCGGACACCTGTTTGAATCGCGAATTCCTCGGATAAGTCGCTTCGAATACGAACCCTGCTGGTTGAGCCATCGTACGACGCTTGGAGAAGTTGAATGATTTTCAATGGCACGTGTTCGGTTTCCAAGACTCTCTACAAGCTGTTCCAATCGATGCAATCGAAAGCGGATTTGAACACAATGAAAACGACGACAGTTCGTTTGCCGCAACGAATTCTTTCTTCTATTAGCTGACCGAGAGCGAATATTTGATCATCCTCGATGTGGTCTAAATACAGCTTGTTCTTTCCGGTACTAAGCCCAGTCTATATAACGTCCAAACTGGTTCGGACTTGTACAAATGAACTAATTTCCTTGACTATGAGGTAGAGGATCACTCTTCAGTGTATACCGGCTCCCATTAATACCCTCGACACCCGGGGGAATATTCAGCATCGTAACGACGAAAAACAAGGACGCAAATTTTACGTCTTTACGATGAAAACTCAAATAGAGCGGTCTCTGTCAGTCTATAGATTATTGCACAGATCGACTTATTACAACTGTCAAAACATAATGACGAATTTGAACGATAACGATGAATTTTATCATGTGTCTGCCCATAAAATGTCATTCGTTGGAACAAACGATTCGAAGGGAACAAAAAGGCAATTGAATTGTCGAGCTTAGGAGCTTTTAGAAAGACCAATGATGAATGTACAAAATCCGCTGACCACTTGAGAGACATACCCCTATGCGTTTCAATAATAGTTATGAGGGTGGAGTTTTACACCATGCGCAGATATTCGAACGGTTTGGCCAGCAAGCAGAGACTATGCGATCAGTTCATGATGCCGTGGAAGTACATCGCCGGAAACGTTTCGATCATCACAGGATCCTTGACATATGGGGGAGTCAATCCACGCACACTGGCTTATATTCAATGCCAATTGTGTCCCAGTCCTCGGTCTTTGGATGGAGCTGTCGTCTTTACCTACACAGCTGCATGAGATTTGAGGCCTTCACTTGTGACATTTGTAAGGACTGAACCTCACCCTTACTCATGCGCACTCTCAAAGTCTATGGAAATTCTTAGTCTGGAGATCTTTTTTAAGTCTTGCAGAATGTAGCTGCCTAGTGTGCGCTGCCTGACTTTTGGCTAAAGACGGGTACGAAAAGAACGAGTGCTTGTCTCTCTTTCGTCTCCAAGCAGCTATGGCAACAGAAGTTGAATGGTATAGCAAGCTTGGCAGCGTGATCCTCTAGATGCGTGATGATTGCCGTGATTCTGGAAATATCTCTTCGGGGTATATTTGTTCTTCTTTTGTTGTAAGTAGGCTAAGTCTTCCTCGAGATAATGCAAATCTCCATCTTTGGCTGGCTTAAAGCAAATGGTACTCCAAAGTAGCTTTTCTGACCTCGCCTATCGAACTGCTAAGCAACTCAATCTCCGACCGAAGGGGTACCAGCTTGGCTACCAGCGTCGACTTTTCTGTTCCGATGTACGTTCCTATGTCTTCTACCAAGCCTATCTAACTCAGATCTGCAGCAGGCACATCATCACTAAATCTAGAGCTTTTATAGCCCTGTTCATGTAGCTGCCTTTCTTCTTTCTACAAAACGGCCATTTTCCATTCAGTTTGAGAATCTCGTACTTTGCTTCCGTGGGCCAGGCAGCTAGTCTCCATGACACTGATCTTCTATGACCTTTTTGCATCTTCCATCAAACCAGTAGTTCGTCTGCTACATTTTAAATCAAAATTCTGACCTGCTCCTATTTTTCATTAATCCTAGTTGCAGTTGGTGATGGCTCTTCTCATTCTAGGGTTTTGCTCGTTGTGTTTTTAAAAACCACTTCTATATCATTATACTCCCCTACCTCACACACCAAAATTTGCCTTACGTACATGACACACTCTCTATAGACCAAAAAAACAAACAAGACATCAATCGATATTTTTTTCAACTAAAAATTCATAAAATTGCAAATTCAAAAATATTCAACAAACAATTTCGAAAAAAAACTTATGAAATATTCACGGTTCTTTAATTGAATTTCAATTTTTCATCGTCATCATCATCATCATCATCATTCCACTACAACATCATCGCCATAGTAATCAAATCATCGATCCCCGCAAATAGATGATGCCACAGCAAATAAAAGGCGCAGTACTGCGAAATTCTTCTTCTTCTTAGGCAATTGCATAAATCAAGATTGCAATTTTGCAATATTGCGCAATCCATCATTAATCAACATAGCGGCCACAGCAGCAGCAGCAGCAGCATCAGTCCTCCGCCAGGTTGTTAATTCCATATAAACTGAAGGAGGAATATGCTATAACAATTTGACAACTGTCAGTATGCAACTTTGCATGTAAATTGGACAAAAAATCGCCTGTGTCACAACAATTTACAAAAAATGTACAAAATACAAAACGCAAAGTGAGCAACAAACAAAAAAAATTGAATAAAATGAAGACGACAAATCAAAAAGGTAAAGCTGCATACCCCCATCCTTCCTGCATGGGGCTGGGGGTGGGGGATGGCATGCCTGGTTGCGGGCTTTGTTAATATATAGCTGAAAATCGACGAGTCCTTTTTGGCGGCTGATTTCATTTGTTTATATGCTGCAGGATTTATGACAACCTGTCGTTGGCCTGGAAACATGGAGCGGCTCTGCTCTGGGTCTGATGCATAGGAGATGATGCCCTGCAAACCGATAAAACTAAAAATTCCCCCCTTTTGTTCAGGTGTACATCTGCCAGTTTTGATGATGATGATTTGATTGTGGGCAATCGTCATATCAGCGGGCAAAAGGGTCCACGGTCTCCGGTCGGTATATTCATTGAATGTAAGTTGCCTGTGGACAATTGATCCAAATATTCAGGATAAAGGATAATTGCGCGGCAATTGAATTTTTTATTTATGATATTTATAAAATTCATACTTTAATGGTCAATTTTATAATAATAATAATAATCCTCGAAAGGGAGCCGAGTTTTGATTGATCGATGAATGGTGGATAAATATTTATCGTTTATGGGTAATACAGTGGTGCAACCACGTTTTTTAGGTTCATTTTTGTGGTGGGGTTCTTTGTTTGGGGGTGAATTGATCGAGATTAATAATGGGAAGCGGGAAGCTGAACTGTTAAAAATATATTTTTGCACCTACCGACTAGAAAACCAGCGATTTCGGCATACAGAATCACTGTAATACTAACCCGGTGACGACACTGGCACTGGTAAGCTTCCCCTTAACTCCACAAGATGGGTTTCAATGTTCACCACAGCACAGTCGGTCAACCAACCAGCAAATCCCAGGCAAGGAAAGTTATCTAGCTCGGAAATATAGTAGGGTGAAAGACCATGCCGCGAAGTGTATTCGAACCACAGACCTCTGCGATGGTAGTCGGACGCCTCAAGCCCCAGGCTATCGAGATCTGCCGATTGGCATCAAAACAATACGCCAAGGTGCTAACTGGGTCTACGGTCATACCGTAGGCAGCACCATACCTAATCTAATTTAACGTTAACAGGAAACTTGACAAAGTTCAAGAAGAAGAAGAAGAAGCAAGAACAAGAGGAGGAAGAACAAGAAGGGCATATCAGGGCTTATGTAAAAACGCACAGTTAAACATGATTCTAAATCTGGAGGAAATTGATTCAAGATGGAAAGATACCTCGTCCAGGATAGAGCAAACCAGAAGAGGAAACTCTGAGGTTTTGGGATCACTATGTCAATGGTACTGTCTACCTTGTTTTAGGGACAAGCCGGGGATAAGCAATCCTGCTGAGTATGTGACTACAACTTGACTGAGACGGGCAAAATACTCAAAGGCGGCAGTTCACTTCAGTTCTTGTAGATAAAACTGACTCGTGCCAATAAACTTACCTGCCAATGACTAGTAAATACTGCCAGCAAACTGCGGGGCTTAGAGAGGCTCCAGCCTCAAAATATTTGAGGAAAGGAGCCACTAAACATTTAAAACGATCAGCTTCTGGGTTTCCGCCTATGTTAGGGAACAACGAGAAGTTTTTCATAGGCTGGCAGCTCAAATCCAACCCGATAGAGGCGACCTCTGCGCATGTCACTGAACAGAAAACTGGCCAGAATGGCCAAACTTTTGCCCTGAGCATTGATAAAAGGCTGTTGGTGTTAGATGGCTCAAAAAGGGATAAACTGCTAGGTACAACAGCACAGGCACCCAAGGTCCAATGCAACATGTTAGTAGGGCTGCCTCGGCAGTCTTTGGGGGTAGTGCCAGCAGGGGCGGCGGAACGCGTGGGGATGGAAGGAAAAGTGCACACGCACTTTCGTTTTGGGTGGGGAAATCCACACCCTAAATATTTCATCCCAGAAGGTTGCAGAGCCGTCTTGGTCGCTGGCGACGAAGGAACGTGGTCGAAGGGAGGCAAAGCTTTTTATAAACTAAATATATATTATATTAGAGCTATTAAGAACTTATAACTGTATAGCCTAAGCTTTTTCAACCCCACCCGAGTAGCATTTAAAAAGCGGATTGCCTCAGGGGCATGCCGAAAAAAGGATTCCCCGTAGGTTCCTCATGAGGACTCCATGTGCCAATTAAGGGCCATGCCGAAAGGGCATTACCTCATGAGCACGAGGGGCATTTTCTCATAAACACCACACAAAAAAAATCAGGGATGAGGTATGCATTTTTAATTTCTCATAGGGGGCCCTATGAGGCAAACCTCAACACAAATGAAGTGGGCCAATCCTAACATCTACCTTACGTTTTGGAAAGCTTGTTGCATTGGTTCTCAGGGAATTATGTTAGTGACCTTGAAGGGTGTCATTTTGCATACTCAATAGCCGGGTTCTGGTTCGATTACAGAAGTCAAGCAGCATTGGATGTGATTAGTATTAATCACACTCGCGTTTAAAAATATAAAGTTTTCGACACCGGCGCAGTCATTACTCATATATCCACGCCGAAATTCTCAAAATCTACTCGGGATCGGGTGGCAATGATTTTTCCTCAAGCGAGCCAAAGGGGCATTCCTTATGACGGGCGCCAATGAGGAAAGGCGTTAGATGCCCTGTATGGGCCTTACAGGGTAATCCTCACGGGGTCCACATGAGGCAGTGGGTCCAGCCTCATAAGGGCCTTATCTTTACCCCTTACCTCAAAATGCTGAGGGGCATAACCCCATAACCAAAGAATTTAAAACTACATATCTCTCCTCTCGCTCCCCACCCACAATGATTGTGCTCCGCCGCCTTTGAGTGCCAGTATGATTATTCTCTGCTCTCCATACTTTCTTTATAACTCCATGGATCTACCACCCTCTAAGAAACTGAAAGATATAATGGGTCATTCTACTCTTGTTGGAATAACCCATTATGTCATCCAGTGGAGTGGAGATCATCATAGTATGTGAGGATGCCAATGTTCATCATGTCGACTGTGGCAGCTGTGAAGTTTACAAACGGGGCGAGTAGCTTTGTGACTGGCGTGCCTTAGAGGAGGATTGCCGTATCCTTATTTTCCCTAGCAACCAAGCAGCAATCAGAGTGATAACAACTCTTAGGCTGCGGTCGCGTCTCGCGCTTGTAAGAGTGTAAGCTTGTAGTTTTCCCTTTTTTTGATATAAAATCGTACTCGAGCTTGTACGATTTTACATTAAAAACACGTAAAGTTACAAGCTTACACTCTTACAAGCACGAGACGTGACCGTAGCCTTAGGACCAAGTCTAAACTAGTTGGGATGTGGCTTTTGACCCTTTCGGTCCACAAGATTAACTTCCCAGTATTCGTTCAAACAAAAAAACGACTCGAACGATTTTTATCAAAATCTTTTCAGATCATACTTCCTTTAACACGCTTTGAACGGCATCTTAACGAAGTCGAAATCTTTTTTGGTTCGCGCGAAATCGTGCTGGTACAAAAATCACTTACGTCGTTCAAACAAAAAAACGGCTGGACCGATTTTTATGAAAATCTTTTCAATTCATATGTCCTTTAATACGCTTCGAACGGCACCTTAACGAAGTCGATATCTTTTTTGGTTCTCGCGAAATCGTGCCGGTACAAAAATCACTTAAGTCGTTCAAACAAAAAAACGGCTCGACCGATTTTTATGAAAATCTTTTCAGATCATATGTCCTTTAACATGCTTCGAACGGCACCTTAACGAAGTCGATATCTTTTTCGGTTCGCGCGAAATCGTGCAGGAAAAAATGACCACATTCGTACGCACACACACACACACACATATTTCTTCTCAAATTTTTGCTTAAAATGCTATTGGGGCCTTGAAACGTGTAAATACATTGAAAATTACAATAACTTCCTACTGGGAAGTTAATAAGTTTGGGGCTGACTCTTGATGGTATGGGTGCAATCCTCGATTCCGATTTTCAATCGGGTTATCCTTGTTTGGATCTCAGGTCAAAAAGGCTTCAGTGGTAATGAAAAGGCGGAAGCCCTGACTAGATAGGATTTGACACTGTATTCATCGGTTCGGAACTGGCTATTAGGGAGTCTACCAGTTTGGTAAAAGCTCTTGACGATCGGATTCTGATGAATTATACCCAACGTTTTAGTTTCACGCCTGCTTTAATAACGCGATCTCTAGGCGATCTCTTCCTGTGCCTTCTAGTAAGGCGATCAGAGAACTGTTGGGCCTTAGTAGAAAGGAAAATATCATCTATGAAGAATCGGAAGGGCGAACCCAATATGAAGGCGTTGAAGGTGAATCTGCGTTTCATGTTGTCTGTCACTGATCCTCGATAGCTAAAAAGAGAACTTCGCTGTTTGACGCAATCTTGCTCGAACAAAAAAGTCTAAAACACAACTATTTTGGTAGGTTTCTAAGCTTGCTCCAGCGATCTGGCTAATAAATGTAAGGTATAGGAGCTGTCAAGAGTATAAGATAGTATAGTCCAAGTGGCGGTCACGATAGCTGTGTTGATCCGATATCTCGTTAAAAGAAACAAAGAACTACTATCAAGGCTGGAAGTAGGAGCTGCTGCTGAAGAATCAGAAAAAAATAAATGGCCAGATGGGTGATAAGGTGGATGAAGCATGGTGGGCAAGGACTATTGGAGGATATAAGAATTTGGAAAGGATGCGATATCAGAATTCAGATTTAATTACTTTAAACATCGCTGTATCAATTATTGGATTTAGAATTTTTTATGCTCTCACAAGTAACGTCATGCCAGATAGGACTAGGGACCTACATATAAAAGAAGTATGTTTGGGAAACTTCTTAGGGTCCTAAAATAAAGATTACTTCAATTTCTTGTCCTCTCAAGCTAATAAAAACTCGAAAAAAACAGGAGAGCATAAATCATGCTGCAATCCTAATAAAATACGTCATGTGAAGCCAAAAAAAATTCTTCACATTGATCACATCATGCAGAAAACACTTAAATGCAAATTCACCATCTCAGGTGATTTAATTAAGCTTTGAAAAAACCAAGATGCAAAAAGAGAAGACATCCTCAAAATCCCAATGACAATAATTAAATTCGATTTTTTTTCACTGATCAATTCCCACCATTTAATCGGTCTCAAGAGCTACACACACACTCCTGAATATAAATGACAGGTGGCTGATGACCAAACGATAAGAAATAAAATAAAAAGGCCACACAATCAACAGCAACAACAAAAAAACAAACCAAATATACACACACACGAAATCTTAAGTACCATCTTCTCTCTTCATCATCTTTTTATGGACCTACGGAGTTGTCCAAAAACTAAAAGTTCATTAACTTAACGATCGGCCAATTTAACATGATCTTCGATCCCCTAAAGTGAGGACGTGTTATGTGTTTTGTAAATTACCTAAGAGATCATCTGATGATCATCATTAGAAACTGAGGATCCGTCACCGTAAGGTATTTATAAATATATATATGTATGTATGTGGAGACGCACGCATGCACACGCAAGCCACCAAAAAGATCGACAAGATCTAGAAATAACGAGATCAGCTTTTGTGCTTCTAACAGATTTGAGATCGGGTGGTAAAAACGTTTCTTACATGATCATCCTTCACGAATTTTTCGATTCATCTGTCTTTTTTCGTTAAAGGGGGCACCACACAATAACAACAAAAAAACAACGAGGAAATTAAAAAAAAAAACAAAAGAAAAGTTAACTTTTAAGGGAAAAAGTAAGACATAGTCATCGTCATCGTGGTCGCCGATGGTCTATGACCGCCTTGGACAGACGACGACCACGATGACGTTCAAATGAAGGCAATCATGATCATGATCATGTCGATGAAGAAAACGGCTTAGCCCAAAAGAGACTGTTGTGCTGTGCTGTGTGGCGTTTGATGATGATGATGGGTGGTTTCCTGTCGATGGAATGACTTTTTTGATGATCAAGGTATGTGGTAGATTGTGGCCTCCTTTTTCATTCAATATATATATATAGGTATATAACCACCATGAAAATTAATCATAGACATTGTTACACAAGAAGAGGTGCAACCCTTTGCCCGGCTTTGGTAGATATCAAGAGGCGTCGCCAAGTGACTGAAATGATGCCAAGCTATAAGCGTGTAATTAGTGATTATGTGATTTTGATGGAAGAATTTTTTTTTTTTGTTTTTTGTTGTTATTGGTTTTAAAATGAGGAGATTATTTGGTTTAATTTTATTTAATTGGCAGTTTTTCATTAATGAAATTTAGTTTTGAATGATGCCTCATATGGAGAAAGTAATGATTGATTCATAAGAAGGATTGATGACTGAGACAATTCTGCATCAATGATTGATTGACTTTAATAGTTTCTGTATCTATACTTGGACAAAGGAGTTAAATTCAACTATCTTTTTGCAGAACATTCATTCATATTTATTTTCATTCCGTCAATGTTAGTTGCCTCACCTCTCGGAAACTTGGGCCTAGTTTTCGATATCTTATGCCCAAACCAACGCAGCTCCGAAAAAAAATTATGATATTACGGGAAACTCAGTTGGATGGAGCGTATTCGATGTATCCAAGCCTTTGACTGGGATTTATGTTTTCGTAGTATGAACGTCAAATCAGGAGCTTTCTGCACCACCAAAGTTACTTTGGTGAGAATACGTTTGTTCATTGCTCCCTCTACGAGGCCTACAAAGCCTATGCCGCACAAATGGTATAATCGGGAGCGTATAAATGCAATTCTAACTAAAAAAACTCAGCCATTTGAGGTTAAATACACGAGGATACACGATTCTGAAGCAAAAGCTTTTTTGGGAAAGTAATTTTAGGCGGGAAAGTTAATTTAGCTTCTGAAGCATATATTCTTGGTGTATTCAGGCCCAAAGACTAGTGAACAGGCGTTCTCCGAATGAGTCACTTCTTCGTGAGTATATAAAATTGAGATATTCATGTCATTACGAAAGTCCAATCATCATTCGATGATAATACAATGAATATCCAAAGCCCATTTAGAAGCATCTATCCCGATTAGCAGTTTGAGGGGGTACAGATAGAGCCACTATGAGGCTAGCCCCACTGCCTCATGTGGACCCGGTGTGTATTGCCATATAAGGCCCACAAGGGGAATCTAACGCCTTGCTACTTCCCGAGTGGAAAATAGAAACTAAAAAATTTGGGAATTTCGGCGTGGATATGGAGTGACAACGGCGCTGTGTAAAAAGGTTTATTTTTTAAACTCGAGTGTCTTGCCGTCTAGCTATCTAGCTGCTATCTCTCCTTGCATTTCTTTGCCTCTTCTCTGTTTCTTTGGGCTGCGAAATACTTAAGCTTCTGGTGGATGGCCCTTAGCACCACTTTCATCATTCGTCGTTCGACCTTATCATATGGTCCAGGATGTTCTCAGGTGTTAGCTGCACTTCCACGACTGGTTCCAGCACAGTCCTGTGCTCCCACAAACCTCGGGCATTTAAAGAGGACATGCTTTGCTTTCTCTTTATCCATTGGGCATTCCAGGCAGAAGGGTGAATCGTCTAACCTGAAGCGGTGAAGGTATGCCCTATAACCTCCATGCCAACTCAGGAACAGAGTGAGGAAGTAAGTCACTCTTCCCTATGTTCCCTCATAACCCACTTCTCCACATTTAATATGAGTCTATGGGTGCATCGGCTCTTAGTGCACTCGTCCCACCTGCTCTGCCTTGCTGCGATGGATTAGCTGTGCGCCAGAGTCCGTCGCACTTCCTTGGACTCCCCTCTTGCATATTCCGTATCTCCGCCTTTTCATCTTCTCTTCGGCTCTCTCTTAGTCCAGCAGACCATTTTCCCTCTCAGAGGTACCCAGTGCATCTTCACCGGGCGCTCATTCTGACCGTTGAAAAGATGAATCTTTGAGGCGACTTTTCCTTCCCCTTCTTTGGGGGCCTTTGCCGGAACTGCGCCTCCTCACCGGCTCCCTAGGTGGCTGGCTTCCGGAGTTCTTGAGGCAGGATCCTTTCTAGGGATCTTCTTCTCGGGGTTCTCCGTGGCCGCCATTAGTGTCTGACCACTCCCACTGGTGACTGACCCTTGACACTTCTTGCCAGTTACCACCCTTACCCCGGATTCCCCGGCCTCTTCCGACGTTGGGCAAATATCTCTACCCCGAGTTTATTCTCTTTAGTTATACTCATCATTTCAGGTTTTTGGGTGCTCTATTTCGTCTGCCCACCCAAAGAAAGGCTAAGAAGTAGGAATGGAGATGGACGGCAGGGACTATATTAAGGAGGGGAAAGCAAGGTTGGGAGGACAGCTGTCAGCTACGTTTTAGACCGCGTGAACGCGCGTGATGGGCTGGTTACGCATACTTGGAGGTCGTCGTTGCTCACCCGAAGGCTCATTTACCAGAATCTCTGTTGTATTGTTCTTTACTCAACAACCTACTAAACGGTCAAAATTTGCTTCAGAACTCACAAAGTGCATATTCGTCTCAAAGAGGCTAGAGATCTATGTACTCTTTGGTAAACAGTTTGCCCTGTCATACTTCTCCAATACTTATCCACACCCTTGGAAACTAGCTCATGTTCAGCCCTTCCTGAAAAAAGGCGACAGGAACCATTACTCCAACTATTGCTTTTGCCAAAGATCAAAGAATGCTATTGAACCTCAAGTTATTGATACCAACTCAGTTTCAATGAACTATTATAAATTGAGAGATTTTTTCAAGTCGTTCAGGGAAGGTAGTATTGGATGGCCTAACCCCACGTCATTTCGGTTAGTGTCTCTCAGGGCTGCAATGGATCAGATATTCTAAATCGTCAGACATTTCAATTTCTTAGAATATATGATCTATTCCATCGTTGGGGATTTCTTAGGAGATACAAATTAAACCTTCAGCCAGCAGCCCGGGCTAAAATCTACAGGTTCTATTTCTGGTTCCACTTTCAATATTGCTCGTTTATCTGTGCTGGCATCAAAAACCATAGCGACTGTTCCATCGAAATACACGCTGCCCAATCTTCTGGCAATGTTTCTCCTGTTACATAAAAGCAGTCCGCTTGGTATACTCCCTTATTATGGAGTGCTTCATCTTCTTCGTACAAACTACAGTCAATGAATTCGTTTATAAATAGAACCACGAATTCAAACGCAAGATTCATCGCTTCCGTCAGTATCCCTTGCAATCTTTTCTAAATTTTAGCTTAGATTTCCACTGCAACAAAAATGTAATTCAATACCATCGCATTCAGAACAGAACAAAGTATAATTCGAAAAAGTGATTAACTGCTGCAAAGAAACTTAATGTCTTCTGCTAAAAATCTCAGTCGTTGTTGAACTTAAAAAACATTATTACAATTACATTTAATCTTCCTTTTATATTCAAAAACAAACTGGCAAAAACTGTAATTTTTCAACGTAAAAATAAATCAGAAAATCTAAAACCTACCACAAAAATATCCTCAATTTTTCACTCGAACCACATTTTTTAATATAGTTGGAAAGGTTCAGTTGCACCTTCCCATTAAATTTTCCCAACAGCTTAAATTCATATATTTAGCAAAGACACATACCTACTAAAAAGATTTTTTTGGGTGTTGAACGTGATTACTAGTCTAGTCTAGTCTCGAACCGCCCAGTAAAAATCATCAGAACTTTTATGAACTTTTTAGCAAAGACACATACCAAAAAGCTTTTCTGGGTGTTGCATACGATTACTTTAAGTGTAGTCTCGAACCGTTAGTGTAAATCATTTGAACTTTTATGAAGGTGGAGATTAATTGTGATATTTGTTTTTTTTAATAATATTGAGATGAGAAAAAATATAGGGTTTTTAGTTTTTCGGGGCTATAAATAAAAGAAACGAAAGGGATCTGCATTTGCCAAAAGCATCTGGTATATTTTTATATTTGTGAAGTTGTACTAGCAAAAACTAAGATTTTTTTTGTAGAATTGAACAAAAATTCCCGCCCATCAACTAATCACTTAATTTTCTATATTCCACAGAAGAGCTCCTATCTGAAATTATGACATTATCGAACGGTTTAAGCTTAAGCACTATTAAAAATTCATTCCTTTATAACTTCGCCCATAAAATCCAACATTAACCTCCCAAAAAAAATGTATTAACTAATCTTTAAAAAAAAATATAAATTTTCCACCTCTAATCACTTGAACCCTTGTTAATACCAATCACGGATAACCAATTCCATTTTCCCAATAAACTTTTTGAGATACCTCAATGTGAATGACTGACGTTCTGGCTGGGATCTCTCTGTCCAAATACCCTTTTCTAAGCGCACCAGAAGCGCACACACAGGCCGAGAGTTTTTCAGCTTTATCTGTCCATAGTCGTAAATTCAGGAATTAATGAGCCCATCCTAATGGGATTTTTATACGAAAATGATTTCTTCATTCTCCTCTTATTTTCATCCCGAAGATTTATTCCAGTAGATCTACCGCATCGCAGCAAGCACCACCACCACCAGCAGCAGCAGGCATCAGCAGGCATTGGGCATCATCATCATCATTTTCTACAGAAATCAACTTGTGGATTGAAGCTTGATGGAGCTGCGGTACCGGAACTCTCATATCTTAAATATACCCTCTCAACTCAGAGGCAGTTAAATTTGGCATGCAGTTCACCACGACTTGAGCTTTATATTGCAATAGAAAGAGAGTGTACGAGTGCGATAGAGGGGGACAGAGAAAGTGTGCCCGAGTAGAGATGAATCTGGAATCTAAACATCCCATCCCAGTTCCCACTGGAGGTCTATATTTCAGCGTCATGCTGGATCCACTTCAGCTGCCGGATCAAGAATCTTTCGGTCGATTATCAAATTATTGTTCTCCGTTGCTGCTGTCGTGTGCAGGTTCTCTTGATCATCATTGAATACCGACCGCTCTTGCCCTCCTACCGTTTACATATTTTTATAATGACCACCCAACTCAAAACGTAATGTGTCCACCTTACGTCCAGAAATGCCTTTTCGGAGCGCGCATAGACGACGATTGACATAAAACATAAACAATCCACGAAACATCAAGAACCCATCAAAAGTCCAGCAGCAATAGTCTGAGGCCTGTTCATCCTTTTTCGTCAAGGAAATCTGTCTTATTCAGAAACGTATCGAAATTCTTTTGGTCGATGGGGGCTACTACCTGTGTGCATTTGCTCCACATTGGGCGTCCTCAGATGGACATATATATATCTAAGTGGATAACAGACCCATGACTCTTCATGCCATTTCTAGAGCTACAAAAGTGAACAACACACACACACAGGGCCTCCTCGGCTTCAGACAATCTTTTGAGGCTATTGAGGGCAATGTCTTAATTAGAATCAATAAACGTGGTCTGAAGCGTGCTCCATGGGTGGGTTTTGTGGACATCTTACGCTGAAAAAGAGAGGAGGGCAGACGCTCCTGTGGCCATCATCAGTTCAGTGAGGCTTTTGTTTTCCGTACATTGAACGAGAGATATTCCGTTTTCGTTCGTTCGTTGGTTGGGCACTGTTCGTTATTGCTGATTGGACATAGAGGAGAGCCCCAGATTGTCCCACAACTCAAACACTCTTATAAGCCCACGTCTCGTTTAAATTGTCTTCCTGCTTATTTGAGCTAATGATAGGATTTCTTCGTGCATTTCTATCCTATGGCCATTGCCATTTTGTTTAGTAAATTGTATTTGGAGAAGGAATTTCATTTTCGAGTCAATAGATCATGGCTTAAGTGCAAATTATTTTAATTAAACCCGAATTTAATTTTCTGAGATAAATTTAAAGGGAAAATGTGGGAATATGTTTGTGGGTACTAAGTGCAGGTTGCATTGAATGCCTTCTGAACGGCTTAATATAATCTAGGGCTGGAAACCAAATTATTATTAACCATGTAGATTCAAGCTGCGTTGAAGCTAGTGATGGAATCAAAGGAAACAAGAGAAGCAATGCAAAAGGATCTAGGATCAATCTTGGAAGAATTTCGTTAAAGATTTATACTATTTTAACCAAATTTATTACAGTTTATGAAAGTCACAATCCAAACCACTTCCAAACCAGAAAGTAGGGGAAAAGACATCGTTATGTTATGTTATTGAGTCCACTCTCATGATAAACTAATGATCTATTGTTTATTGCATGTCAACCATCGCATTCACTACAAAGTTTCGTCAGAACAAAGTTTAATTCGAAAAAAAACTAATTTCTTGCTTCAATTCTAAAACCTGCTACAAAACATTCTCAATTTTTCACACAAAACACATTATTTTGTACAGCTGTAAAGGTTCAGTCGCATTTTCTCATTAAATTTTGTCCAGGATCATGAATTCACATTTTTAGCGAAGACACATTCCAAAAAAGCTTTTTTTGGGGTGTTGCACACGATTACTTTAAGTCTAGTCTCGAACCGTCGGTGCATACCATCAGAACTTTTATAAAGAAAAATCGAAGTCGAGTGTCGATTGTGATGAGTTTTCCTCTACCCTCTACTGATGTATAACTTTCTTCACCAATGATGTACTATCGTACGATGCATATATTTTTGAGATATTTCGATTCTTGTTTCTGATCTGCAGGTCCCACTTTACCCTATTAAGCTCGAAACCATACTGAGGCCCATATCTGGTTTTTATGATGTAAACTGGATTCCGGGCTGTTTCTACCAATTTAACGGAGGATTAAGGATGGGGATCTCAGGACCTGTTCGCCATAAAGAAGTAGAGTTGAGCTGGACGTACACGAGGCAGTACATTTGTCCCTTGCAACATAGTAAATTGTACTGAGCCTCAATTTTTTGAAATGTCCCGGTACAAAAATAATGTCCTACTCCTGCTACTCGAGGCGAGGTGAGATTGTACATTCGTACTGGAGAGACATTTCTTACTAGAAATTAGACGAGATTGTAAAATATACATTGTGGAGACATAGGTCTCTAACTTACTCGGAAAAGCTCTTCATTGGTATTTATTTTTTTTCTTTCTTTAATTTGCAAACAGCGCCTCGCATCATTTGAAGTATGACATTGTACTGGCTCAGAAGAAAAAAAGGGACCTCTTACAAACTTATTTTATAGTCGTGTCCTACCCAACACTATAAAGAAGTGCAATTCAAAACAAAAGGGACTAAGTAGTCGGGCGTCACCATTACAAGGACCAAAGTACAGAAAAGTGTCCATGTTAAGGATATTAACTGCCTCAATGTGTAGGTACTGAAGGCAAAGCGTTTAGTGTCGAGGCAGCAAGCCTAAAACCACACCCTACTAGAGCCTTTTAAAGAGTAAGGGTCATGAGAAAATGGGTTCAACAAAAAGCGCCAGGTGAAGCCAAAATTGTCGATGGAAGGATTCCATGGAAATAAACAGACGGTTTAAGCTGCCTTTATAGGCGCAGAGCTTGTCTATGGAACATCTAGTAGTCACACAAAAGAATCAAAAGCTAAGAAGCCCCGAGTTTACTTTAGATTCGAGCTAGCCTTAGCAGACCTTCCTACAAGACAAACTACTGATAGATATCACCTGAGGATCATAAGCAAACACGTGTAAAACTCTCTGCCCGACTAGAAATCATAGTGGGGTCTGCCTTAAATAAAGTGCGGTCCGCCAGGGATTTTTCTGGGGTTTCCTAAGTTAGGTCATCCTAATAGATACCGCATGAGGCCCTAGTCTCAAAAAAGGGGCAAATTTAACTTCCCACTGGACCTAAATTATAATTTTACTTGGAAAAATATATGTGACTATATTCTTATCTTGGCTATCGTAAAGCGTTCCATTTATCATACTCAATAGAGCAGCTCTCGTTTGACCATAGAAGTGAAGCAGCATTGGACGTGGTTAGTACTTAGTTGGGGGACCACTTGGCAAAACGTCACTCGCGTTAACTTTTTTTCTACTTTTTACGTGAATTTTACTAGTTCAGTGTGGAGCAAAAATCCAAGAGCTATCTTCAAGTTTATTAGTAGCCTAAGCTCTTGAAAAATACTGGGACCTGAGTTCGTAACAAATTTTTTTAACTCTGTCACTATCCAAGTTCCAAGAGTCATTCAAGCAGGAATGCATTTGTTCATTGCCCCTTCCACCAAATCTGTGAAGCTCACGCAGAATAGATGACCACCAGGAAAGTGAAAACAACGTTTGATAACAAGTTAACTCATTAATGTAACCGCTGACAGCAAAAATTTCTGGTCCTTGGTTAGTTTTATCATGAAGAATTTTACTACATCCACTATTCCTTCCTATTATATGTATACATATCTATTAGCGGAAGATGACAGGAGAAAGCAAGCCCAGGACCGATTTACTAGGAACTCGCCTTGAGTTCTTCTCTGTCCTCCACGGCTATGCTACCCGTTGCCCCCCAATGTTCAATGGGCAGAGTCTTCTTTAAAACTCTCAGTGGACAGAGTCTTCTTTAAAACTCGCAAGGTATATATAATTGCCTTAAGGAGCTCAATGAGTAGTAAGGTAATGAGGTTCCGGCACCATCCCGTTGCTTCGCTACAACCCCTAGCCTGCAAGCTGGGGGTTTATGTCCGTGGTACCGTGAGCTTTTAGTGCCTGGAGGTTTGCAATAAGGTTTATGTCCGTGGTGTGGGAAGTTTTTGGTGCCTGGAGGTATGCAATTGGGTTTAGATGCGTTGTGCGCAATGGGTTTAAGTGTTTCCGGTGATTGCGAGCTTGAAGACCATGATTTAGTTGAATGAGTATAAATTTGGGTAATTGGGGATAATTTTGAGAGTGCTTATTTGGTGCATGGGGTAATAGAAAAAAGCTGTGTTCTGTGTTAGCTGTGCTATAATGCTACAATTGCTGCACTCCTGCAGAAGAATTGAATTGAGAGTTTTGTTTCCGGCCGTTAAATCATAGTAATACTGGATGACGTCAAACCCAAAACCCCATCTTATGTCTGCTGGGGTTCCGCAAGGTTCAATTCTTTCACCTACAATATTTCTAATCTTTATAAATGAACTACTATCAGTCTACTCCAACTAATTTCACGGTATTGCTGATGACGGCACTCTTCGTTGCTCTTACGCCTTCGATAATCCAAACCAAGCACGTGTCGAATTCAATCCTTACAAAACGAAGCTGCATTATTTTCAACAAAACCTACAAAATCTACCCATCCGTCTCCGTGGACTTTGTAAAAATAATGGTCGATCCGTTACTACTAGGCAGTCAGTATTTCGGAACTCCTATAACATCCAAGAGCTCAAAACGCAAACCCCATCACCATCTTCTCTAACATCCTCTTGACTTCTCATAACCTATCACTTGTTCTATCCATCACATGAAGCTTACTACTAGATGTTGCACCATGACGTTAAGTAGTATGAAGGGCGATTCCTGAGCCTAGTACTGCCACATAAATAAACCTGTTATACCTATTAGAGATCGAGATGTACGAAAATCACTGGCTGTCGGAAATTCAAATATTTTCGCTACTCGGGATTCGAACCCCTAACCTCTGGAATGGTAGTCTTGCGCGCTAATTCCTAGGCTAGCAATGCTTTTTGTTTTTTACTTTATGTACTCTTTAGACTAGATGGAAGATGGTACTCGAATCTTAAAGTTCGACGATCTGAAAATAATCGGATTCTAGGGATTCGAACAAATCCTGTTCTTGCAGAAATAATACTTTTTGGGGAAAATTAGCAATCAGAGAAAAGGCGACTGAATTTCCAGAGTCACAAAATATGTTCAAAGTGTAATCATTGCTGGTGACGATGTGATAAAACGTATTTTAAAGTACTTTTAAAGAAGCAGTGAGTGCCAAAAACATCATTACTAAGTCCAAGGATAATTAAACAACCAAAGACAGTAAATTACTGTCACACTGATGCACCTTAACCAGCAAACTTTTCTCATTACACATAAGATCAAGTTACAAACTACCAAGTTACAAAATTGAAACAAATCAAAACCACCATAACCAGTACTCATGGTGTCAGTAGCATCATGTTAAACATCAAAACTTAGTCACGTAACCAGTCACATATTATCACTTGCCTGCGTCCTTATCAAAGTCCATTATCTTTCTACAAAATACCAAGGCAATTTCAAACTTGTGACACCATCAATATTTCATGCGATCAAGGAGTCTGCAACAGCTTTAAACAAACGACATCTGCCATCACCTGGAGGGATGCTAATTACACCAATAAATAACTTAAGTCAGCAACTGTTTACACAGAAAGTTTAAGCGAAACTACAACAACACCTTCTCGATTTGCATCTTATATTGTGGTCATAATTTGTTATGCGCCATCATTTTTTTCTACCTTCCTGCAGCTCCTTAATTTAATTAGCAAAGGACCTTTATGTACCCTTTACACGGCGATGATGATGGCGGCGACGGTGATGGGTTTCTTCTATAATTGCAACTCGTATCCTCCCTTCTTGCTCGGGGTTTGTGATGTCCGCGCGCACTGTAGTTTGGCAGGGATAAAAAATTACACTTTGAGTCCTTTCTGGCAAGGAATTATTTATGCGATGAGAGGAGGATGCCGAGGAGAGGCTGGCATTCCTTAGATGGAGAAGATATGGGATACAGAGCCGCTGGGCGAAATTGTCCCAAGGAGCTCTCTAGCTACAATAGCCTAGCAGCTGAGTGATTTAATGTCCTGGAATTTTTTTGTAAGGGGTTCACTTATTCGGAGAGGGCTTCCTAATATTTGTGGTATGTTGCATAGAGAGTTAAAGGCGACAGGATCCTAGCTGTTATCCTTTCAGTTAAAACAGAATGCCTTTGTGGGATGGCATACATATTTTGAATATCTAAAAGGATCTTAAAGTAGGTGAAATGGTGAGTTTTATTAGGTATGTTGTTGTTGTTTTGGTCCTGTTTAAGTCTGGTTGGATTGTAAGGATTTGTAACTAGGTGAAAATGATTAATTTTTTCATAGATAAGAATGCAGTAAAAAGAGATAGTTTATGGCCAGTAAAGACACAAGGTTAACAGTTGTTAGTCAAGAGGCTGGTCTTGGTCTGCAACTCTGAAACTAGTTCATTCTTAATTTCTTTTAGAATTTCTATTTAGATTCTTGTGTTGTGGTTTTTGAAGTACTACTCCATGTCACTACTGTCTTCTTCTTCTTTTGGCGAGGTAATAGGCCCAAAAGTACAGCGGACACTCGCTTGGTCTATTGTACTACACCCCTATACCTCATTTTTCTAGGCCAGGCCGCTTGAACAGGTTTACCAATCTGCCTAGTGCCGTGTCCCTTAAGTCGGGTCTACACGATGCGGTGAACGTTTGATACGAATGTTGGCTTCCAACGTTGGAGTGATATCCATCATAGCTGGAACGTGTCCCAACACGTTAGACGATTGACATTGGACACTCCTAGTTCCAGCATCTGTCACACGATGTGTCCTATCATCAAGCGTCCAACGTTGGAGGGTGTTCATAGCATCGTGTAGAGCCGGCTTTAGGCTTGCTTGTTCGAGCTGTCGTGGTGATCTCGACCAACTGGGGCCTTCCTGACCGTAGTCCTGCCTTCGGTGTATTGGGATGAAGAACACGAAAGCGTAGCTCGGGAGTGCTCCGTTGGCTCCAATTCCACTCCAGTCCTCTGGGGGGTCCAGAAACTTAGGTCAGAGCGACAGCTGTCTGGGTCTGCTTTTTTGTCCCGGAGGATCATTGCTGTTCTCTCTTTTCTTCTTCTGTTGTCCCTGATCTCCTGCAGCATTCTCTGATCGGTGCCGTTTAGGGCACACCAGATGGACCCAGCATATGATTATTCCCCTAGATATGGAAGCTAGCGCTGCCAATTTTCAGTTGGCTGGCTGCCTTCTTTTTATGTGTAAGTCTAAGCTCAGATGTCACCCTTTGTACTACCAGTCAGTCATGTCGTTTCAGGTCCATGGGCGTAGCAAGGGGAGGGGTCAGGTGGGCCAGGCCCACCCCAGAATCCTTCTGGCCCACCCCAGAATAAAAGTGAATCACTTATTAAAAACCCGTGATGTTAAGGCTAAAAACAATTTTACAAAAAATAGTATGGTACACGGATGGCTTTAAAACAGAGACAGGTGTGGGCGCCGGAATCTGGAGCGAAAGCCCCAGATTCAGCAGAGCGATAAGCTTAGGCACCGTAGCAACTGTCTTCCAAGCAGAGGTGTACGCTATACTGGCATGCGCTCATGATAACTTAACAAGTCTTCCAAAAATAACGGATTTTTATCTTCTCTGATAGCCAAGCGGCAATTAGGGCCGTAGGACCAAGTCTAAATTAGTTTGGGGCTGCCAAAGGGCTCTTGATGAGCTGGGAGTTCTCAATAAAGTTACCCTTATTTGGGTCCCGGGTCATCGGGGCTTCAAAGGCAATGAAAAAGCGGATGCCCTTACTAAACAGGGCATTGCATTCATCGGTTTAGAGCCGGCTATCGGAGCACCTACCAGCTTGCTGCAAAGGGCCCTAGCCGATCGAACTTTGATGAAACATACCGAACGCTGGAGGTCCACGACTGGACTGGTCAACTCTAAGCAGTTCCTTCCTGGGCCGTCTCCTAACACGGCCAAGGATTTGTTGGGGCGCAATAAAAATGATGTCAGAACACTTGTTGGCTTGATTACCGGGCACTGCGCCCTAAATTACCACTTATGGAGGATAGCAAAAGCGGAGGACCCCACCTGCAGGCTGTGTCTGGAGGAGGTTGAGTCTGCTCTCCACGTCCTCTGTGAATGCCTCACAATAGAGAGGAGCAGGGTTTTCTTGTTCGAAGAGTCCCTGCTCGAGCATGCAAGTCTAAGCGACAAGCTACTAGGCAGACTGCTGAACTTGTGGTATATGAGGTATAGGGTTGTAGTACAATAGGCCAAATGAATGGCCGCAGTACCTTTGGACCCAGTACCTCACACAAGAACAAAAAATTTTGATGCGGCCATACATACGTAACATATAACGCAGAATACAACCATATATAAATTACATGGGCCTATCATTTTCAGTATGATACCGTGTAGTTCATGTCAGGCCCGATAGATGAGAAAAGCAAAAAAACAAAAAAACGTTCTATGAAATGAATTAGACGATCAAAATTAATTGAGCGATTGGATGTGTTAGTGAGAAATATTTGAATGCTGAGGAGAATTTAACAACCCAGTTGGGAAAAGAAGAACCCATTCCAGAAGAATTGATTCAGAATGCATTCCGAAGGAACCAATTGATTCCTTTTCTGATTCTGGAGAATGCAGAAGGGAATCGAATGTATTCCCAGTTCGTTGCTAAGAGTAAAAAACTTTCCAATCAATTCTAAGGAATCAATTCCGAACCAATTCTAGGAAATGCAGAGAGGAATGAATTGGTTCCGTCCTATGACATCTCAATGCAAAAAGAATTGGTTCTCTACATGTTTTTGAATCTAAAGTGGAATCACTTCCAATGTACTGGAATCAATTCTGAATCCATTCTGAATGCATTCTGCTCCCAACTGGGACAATAGTTATAAAATATTTTAATATCTGTTTCCCGGAAAATTGGGTCACTTAGCGAGAAAAGGAATAAAATCACGACCGGCCCCTTTTAGAACAGCGCGCAACCGCTCTACTCGTTTCTCGCAGCTCCAACATAATCAGACCCTTAGTTGATTTTCCTCAAAATTTGCTGCGATGAATGGATTTAGTGGTAAGATCAGGCAGCATAAAAAAATATCGGCGACAGATAGAGATGCTTTTCTTCAAAATATTATGAAGAATGTCCTTGGATTGAGTAGGTATAGTGTCAATGAAGACAAAGTTTACCGGTTTGCTTGCAGAAACATCTGTAGAAAGAACTTACGTGCTCAAAGCGAAAAGTTTGTTACAAGCGGCTATGCTAATTGGAAAAAAATAGGAGAAGCATTACAGTACCATCGAAAATCCTTGATACATAAGCAGTCCACCGAAATGCACCTTTCTTTCAAACACTCGATGGTTTCAGGAAGCGCACAGGATAGAATTGTGAGGCAACATGACCCAGAAATAGTTGAAAAAAGAAAATATTTGATCACCCTTATCATCTCTCTTTGGTCAGTCGGCAACGGTGGTTTAAAATCTGGCCCACCCCAGCAAAAATTCATTGCTACGCCCATGTTCAGGTCTGTTGGGAAGCAGTTTGCAAGCGCGGGGCTCGGATGGGGCCACCCAATTACACTTCGGAACTCCTTGGTTTTTATCAGCTTAATTGGTCCATAAAAGTCCCACGAGTTATGGTAGGAAGGGTAAGGCCCACTATGGCAGAGCTTCCTAATCAGGATAAGGCATTACACAACTGGTTGCGTCCGGTGCCCAAAGGATATCGTTAAACGGCAGTGCAAAAACTATCCACTGCCATGCAGCCCTCGACACAACTTTAACTTTACATATTGGCTTGGTAAGCCCGATCATATTAGCCCATTCCTTTCACAGCAGCTTCCAGTGGTCAGAATCTGTAATAGATGTAACTTAAGCTTTTTCACAATCGCCATAGTCTGAAATGAAATCAAAAAAACAGAAACTTTCTATCACATAAAAACCACTCACTTCAATCATCCCAAAAATTGAACCCTTCAAAACGTCCAAAAAAAGCGCCATCCTCCTTACATCTTCTTCCAATTGTGCTTAACATTATTACCGAGGCCTAATAAAAAACTTGTTAACCCTTTTTTTTGCAAAACTCATCGTGTATAAAATTAAAATGGCAGGAGTGCATCCAGGTCCTTTTACAAAGTCATAAAACATCCTTGTACCGCCTATTATAATCCTGACATGCTGCCATGCTGGATTTCTTCTTCTTCTTCTTTTTTTGTACCTACCATATTACATTATAGTATATTGTCGCCGTAAAAAAAAACCACCATCGGCATCGCGACTTTGAAATAAGACCGAATTGCACCATGAGTGCATACTTGACTCCTTGTTCCGTCAGGATACAGGACTCTTTTCCATTCTTTTTCTTTCTCTCTCTCTCTTACCATTAATAAAGCACACCTTTATGCATATGCTGCACATCGTGTAATTGACTTACCGTGCACGTGGTAAGGTGGATTGAGGGGGGAATAGAACGGATTCAAAAAATGGCGGCTCTTGTTTTTTTTTCTGTTATGCTTTTGTTTTATGGAACGGAATTTGTTACCTCATTAAGCACGAACAAGCGAAAAAAAAATTAATAAAATGTGTTGTACGTGCACCACCACCACGCCGCCATCTTCTTACCGAGAGGGTTTTTATTTTGCGATATGAATTTTTCAAAAAAAAAAATGGCCGGAACATGAAACGCATGCAGTGATCTGACAAGCAGCGACAATCGCGAAACAATAAAAGCAAAATAAAACGGAAACCTGCCATAGGTGAGGAGGACGTCATGTGACATTTCATCGTCACATCAACGCAAAGTAAATAAATAAAACAGTTTTTTTTGCTACCCCTGCGCTCGGGCGGCATCTTGCTGGGCCTGTAATGAGCTTCGCTTTTGTTACCGTGGCCGATCTGAGGGCTGAGCTTGAGAGTATAGTTTATGTACGCGTGGTTTTTTTTTGTATTAATATTTTTCATTTATTTCCTGCAAATATTGTGGATGCAGCATAACCACGCTTGCACATTATAAATGGTGGTGTTTGTTTTCAGTATGGCCGCATTGTGGTTGACTTTGGCAGGAGATTTTGTAAAATAAAAAAAAAACAAATTCAACACGGGCTCAATTCCCTGATTTTGCTGCACTCGTAATTGAGGCGGAAATTATTCGTTTTGACATTTCATGGCGGACTTATTTAGCTTTAAACTAAGCCCGAAGAAATGGCGGATGGGAATTTATTGAAAAGCGGTAATAAAATTGTAAATAACAAAGAAATCATTTGGGAGGATTTTAATGGTAAGAAATAATCAATATCTTGACTGTTGTTATAAGCAAAAGTTGTCTAATATACCTATAAATTCTTTTTAAGTTGTTTTAGAACCTACGTCAGGGCTAGAAACGAAAATCTTATCAACTTGGTTACACTCGTTCGTCCGTTTTTTCGATAGATGGCGTCAATTTCAAATAAGTCGCGAACTACTGATCACAGCGACATCGCTAAACGATCATTTGAAAAGTGACAGTTCGAGAGTTACTTTGATTGTATCGAATTGTATTGGATTGAATAAAATAGGAAAGGTTTTGTCTTCCGATTTCTACATAACTTTCTCAATAGAATTATGCTGGCTTCAAAAGATAAAAAAGGCGCCAACTTTTTCCCAGAATTTTATCATCGAGTGTGGTACAAGTAAATGGTATGATAAGTAATGTCGAAATAAAATCATTGAAATTTTGCATCGTTTTTCGATATTGTCTCCTCGAAACACAACTTTCTAAGCCTAAAATCTCTCACAACAAAACAAATACTTATTAGATGTCAAACTACATTGGAATATAGAAAATCAGACGAGAAGGACGCGCAGATCCCTGTGGGCCTGCTGCAGTTGATTGAGCTATATTGAATATACACCACCATCATAAGGCTATCCCATCACGATAACATACTGGCTTTAGTGTGGTGGTATAGAATCAGGCTTAATTGCTTTGTTAGCAAATTAAGCACTAGTACTACTTGCCCTGCACCGCTGGAGGCTCCGCTGAATTAAGTATCGTTCAACCTTGATAATATTAAGAACAAATGGACACCTCGGCGATGGTTTTCGGGGTGAAAGATTCTATAGTGTGAATAGCGTTGTGAAAGAGATTCGGGAAACGGCAACGCTATCGAAATGCCTGGCCGTGAAGATCTCAAAGTTTAAAACACCCGTCCGTGAACATGTATGTAAGTTAGGCTATCCAGAGCTCTTCCTTGGATACCTCGCGGTGGACTCGTATGGTACACGGTCAACTCCAAGGTAAAGGCGATGGGAGATCTGAAGTGTCTTGAATGGATCTAGTTGGTGATGGGGCAGCGAGGTAGACCAAACCTTTACTGTAAGGACGATAACATAGCGTAGAATAGAGCGACGTCCAGAGCTTTACGTATACATAGACGTCGAGAGCTTTGCGATGCCAAATTGGATGATATCAGCTTGAAATCGAGACTGATGGAGGCAGTAGTTTCGAGAGACCAGAATCAAATCTTGGTTGTAGAGGTTAATATGTACGTACGTATGTACGTAAGTAAGAACATCACAAGATTCAGGCTAATCTAGGAACATGCGGTCGGATTAATGATTCTATACAACACCCATTGCCGAAACGCGAGAATCAACCCAGAGAGAGACAATCTTTTCTCTACAGTTGACCAGAGTCGGACTACGAAACTGTGAAAACGAGCAATTGGAAACGTTTTCTTACACCCCGCTCTTATACTGCGCAAGTTCGATCATATTGGTGAACTGAACTTTAAAATCACATACAATTTCCACATATTCAACTGAGGATAAAATATACCTCAGTTCGCCCAACTGAACTCGAACTGAAGTTAAAGGTAAAAGCTCGCTCAAAAGAGAGTAATCAACTGGAATGCCATTCCAGTGAACTTTTGCATTTCTAATTTCTGCCGAAAAAGCAACAACAATTTCAAGCACGAACTGAACATGAACTGGAGTTTAGCGGGTGAAGCCACTTATATGGATTGAACTGAACATTATTGAATTGAAGTCGGTGAAGCCGGGGCATTATTACAGTGCTTGGGAGATGTTTCGAAGCTTTAAATTGGAGATATGATCCAATACTTGAATATGACAAGCTGGATCGAAAGCCACTTGTAGTACACTGGGCTATACCTACATAAATGGGTTTTCTCTAGTGTGGTTGGAAGCACCAATTGTGTCCTCGACCTCAGTTTTTGGACGGGACTGCCTCTCTTTATCCAACTACCTACCTGTAAAATAGAATGTCTTCAGAAGCGCTTGTAGTGATTTTTAGAATAAACATTTGTTGTGGTTGGACATTCTGTTTAGTTTAAGCAAAACTGAACTTTTTTTTGTATTAAATTGTTTGATTAATAATTTTATTATATTTTCAGGACTTCAGCATTCTCTGAGTATTTGATCTGGACCCACTTCATATGTTCATTGATATCGGCGAGTGTGAGAATCGAGTTATATTAGTTAAACCTCCACAGCTTGCGAAGAAAGTGAATTCGTTCCAGTGGAGATACTAGAGCTTTATGGATTTGGTTATCGAGTGTGTGTTAAAACGATTGGTTGTTGATACCGTAGACCAATTTTGGGTCATACGTTTCTGGAGATGGTTAATAAATTTTAGTTATATCAATTAAATTTTACATTAAAACGTTTGTATTTTTAGTAGTATGAATTCACATCGGTACCCACGAAGGTAACTCCTAATATTCACAGCGATAAAATAAACAAAAACTCTGAATAAAAACAACTAAACATGCAATCGGCGAGAAATTCCCTTTAATGGTCAACAGTATAAAACTATTTCGTAGCACTGTTTGTAACCAGTTTAAGTATTATAAGAAGTTTAAGTGCTCTAGAACAACACATTTTCCAGAACACCTAAAAGTTGTTGCAGTCAGTTTTTATTAGAGAGAAACTTTTCTGACTCGCAAAGCAAACAGCACCAGAGGAAAAAAAAAATTTAAAATAAAATCAGTAGCAAAAACCCTTCTCCTGGGCACAGCTATCTAGAATCATTCGCGACGAACTACAGGTGTATGTGGCCATTCGTGCAGGTACATTTCAAGCACATATAACAGCAAAAAAAAACTCAACAGAGAAACCTTTAATAACACATGAAGTTTCTACCTTAACTTTGTGACAAATCCGAACCGAGAGAAAAGAAACGGACACGAACTTCGTCCCTTTCAGAAAACAAAGTCAAAACGGCATAAGGAATTCAGTTGTGGTATTTTCTGGCTGCAACAACGTATATTCCAGCGTGCATGCATGCATGCAAATGCAGGTTTTCTGCAGCCACGATGATGGTCGAAAGTTTCCTCGATGGGTCGCATTCCCCTGCAACAGCAGCAGCAGCAGCAGCAAAGTGGCCCTTCAGTTTCGTGTGGTCTAACGAAAAATGCATTTCTGGCTCAGAAAAGAGAATTAACTGCACTGAATTTAAAGTGTGTTGCATATACGCATAAATTATGCTCGAAAAGGCCTCCTGCCAGCAGCATATATACGCTGAGAGAATATTATACGCCCTCTGGTTTTTATGGGTGCCCCTTTGCATACCTGTGCGCCACCACCATAGCCAGCAACTATACCACTATATATGCCCACTATATATTATTACCCACGGGGGTATGATGGCGGCGGACAAAGACCATGACTTATGAACTCCTGGTTAAGCACAAGAAATTTCACTTTGAAGTTGGCACTTCATAGGAGCTCAGCCCTTCCTGGTCTCTGGGGGCTTCTCAATTACCTGTGGTGGTGGTTGGTGGTCGGAGCACCGACAACCCTTGCCATTGCCCAATTGGTTGGTCTGATGGTCTCTCGGTGCTTGTTTCGTGCAACTTTATATGCTCAGGAAGCAGCTATACTGTAGAATGTGTCAACCATTTTGAAAGCAATTCATTTTGTTGGGATTTCGTGCAAAAATTTTATAATTTTTTGTCACCTGTACGGGTTTTTGGTGGGGATGAATTTTAAGTATTTTGTCAGGTGTAATAAGTCACAAATAAGTGGGTGCGGTCATCGAATTAGACGAAAACGTAAGTTTTAGAAGATATTTTGAACCAAAGTTATGGGATTAAGTTCGCTGCTATCGATGACGAACTTCTGTGGTTTTTGGTTGAAAAACTGAATCAATCCCAGTACAAAGGGCTGTCCCTGAGCTCTAGTCTTCCACATAAAAAAAAAGTCTTCTTTTGAAGCCAGTTTAATTCCATTGAGGGAGTTCTGCACAGATCGAAATAAGTGATGGTCAGAAGACGCTATGTATGGACTATACGGCAACGGCGGATACATCAAAACTGCCCAACCAAACTCTCCCAATCATCAGATAAATGTGGTCGGTCCTATTTCGCAATTCGGGCCATTTTCGTGGAATTGCCTGACGTAATCTCTCTAGTTGGCCACAGCAGAGTTGACAATCAGTTGTCGACCAACTAGAAGTACTTCATAGCCAACTTACTTCCGGTCCTACCGCATACACAGTATCACCTTTTCTATGTCAATCCTGGATGCGCGAAGGCTTGTGACGGCTTACCATTCCTTGTCCGACCGCCTTTCGACTATTTTGACTACTCCCATCCAATCGACAATGACAGGACTTGATTTCGAGTCTAACAGAAGATAGCTTCCTTATGCTTAGAGGAGAAAGTGCACGGACTTTATTTTGTAAAGAGAGAAGACAAGAAAGAAGGAAAGTTATCTTGATCAGAGAAAAAATGGAAAGACGAAGGACTGCGCGGCATGTGGATTCGAACCACGGACCCTTGAGATTTTAGTTGGTCGCCTTAACCCATAGCTACCAAGGCTGGCAATGAGACGTTTCAGAATTGCGTCAATGTGATCATTACAGCACCGCAACGATGATGCTAATTCAGTCTATAATGCTTTTCGCACTCAACTCATGAGGAACATCGACCTTCTTTTTGTATCCAGCTTTGTGTAAATCGTTCAGAACAGTTTTGTGGTTAATGCTTAGCTCCACACCAATATCGACACTGCTGACATGCTTATCTTGTTGGACTCTTCAAGAATTTCATTAGCTTAAAACCAGACCTCTCGAATATTTCCTTTAAGAGTTTGGATAGTAGGGTTTGACATATTTAAGATTTAAAAATCTCCCAGAAATTTTCTATATGATTTCCTCTTCTTAAAATGGCGCTTAAGCAGGGAAAAGCTATATTTCGAAACCTGCTGTGCCTAGTTTTAGATAACTTTCTAGGGTATGTAGATATCGTTATCATGAGGTTTAGTGTTTAGACGTATGCAGCATACACTTGTTTTCGTCTCTAGCTGGTACGCAAGTGTCGCTTTACTAAGCGGTCCCCTAACTGAGTACTACTCACGTCCAATGCTGCTTGACTTCCGTAATCGAACGAGAACCGGCTATTGGGTATGTTAAATGACACCCTTCACGATTACCATCATAATTGCCTGAAATATGAAGCAAGGTAACAAAAAACTTTGTATGAGGCAAACTAAAGCTTAAGGGTTTTACTTTAAAGTTTTTTAAAATGCTTTCTGAATACGTAAGACAGATGCTGGGATTGCCTCATTTCATTTGTAATTAGGGATGCCTCATAGGCCCCTTATCAGAAACTGAACTTTTTGTCAATCTTGACAAATCAGTTCTGGTACAATTTACTACGCTACGCTCAGGCTGGACTCATATAGTATATGCTTGGCGTGGTAAGGGTGGCAGCCCCTGGCTTAGCTGATCGTTCAGATTTGGGGGCACTCCAGCTAATATCTTTCAAGAAAAGTTGTAAGCTATATTGGCATAAAAACGGATCTTTATCATCTCTGACAGCCAAGCGGTAATCAGAGAGATAGGGTCGCGTAGGACCAAGCCAAAAATAAATTTGGAACTACCCACATACCCTTAATGAACTGATTATTCTCAATCAAGCTTTTTTCGTTTAGGTCTCAGTGCATCTGGTCTTCGAAGACAATAAAAAGTCAGATGCCCTGGCTAGACAGAGCTCTGACAACGATTTATCGGAATAGGGCTTTTTCAATTTTGTGAAGAGGGTCATTGCCAATCGGGCTTCGATGAAAGGTCAATTCCAAGGGATTATTAAAGTGCAGTCTTCAACTTAGCTTACAACATGACATTGTACCATGAGGAGTTGACATTATGGAGTTATGGTACCAAGGGTTATTCCTGAGCTTTAATTTTCTACATAAAAACCAAACGCCGCCAGACCTCATCTGCAGGCTTTGCCTTCTTCTTCTCTGACATTGTCATTTGGTAGCGAGGAGCATGACACAGGCCTCAATTTTCTTAAATGTCCCAGTTCAAAAATAATGTCCTACTGGGGACGAGGGGCGAGGCGAGTGAGATTGTACTGGAGAGACATTTCTTACTTCCTTTGAGGCAGTGAAATTTTCAACTTAAAATAAGGCGAGGTGAGATTGTAAAATATAAAATACATTGTGGAGGCATAGGTTTCTTAGTCTCTTACTCTGTGGCAGTTTAATGCATATTAGAATCAAACTCGTAAAAAGCACTTTTTTTGTCATTTTGGCATTACAATAGCGCCTCGCCTCATTTAAAGTCTGACATTGTACTGGCTCAAAAGAAAAAGGAGGCACTTCTTACAAACTCATTTTATAAACCATTTGATTTAACAATGCGATGTGCGGAGGTTGTAGTAGAATAGGTCCAAGTGCCGACTGAGGTACTTTTGGGCTTTATATCAAATGAAATGATTTATCCCGTCAAAGGCATTGGTCCACGAATATCGCTACAAAAAAAATTGGTTTGAGAAGGATTAGAAAGAAATGTTTCGTCATTCATTTTCATCATAATAAGGATTTCTTTTTGATCATTTTTAAAATTAAGTTAGAAAAAGCTTAGATGGACCTCAAGCTGAGTACCTCGAAACGGAGGATGGACCTTAAACCCAGGAGTAAGTATTATTGAACTAACTCAACCTATTCTGGGTTCAGATATAGAATTTTGGTCTAGTTTTGACTTTGGTAATAATTCTTCATGTGAGTAAAGATTAGGTTTGTGGGAAGCCCCCATTCCATGAATCTTCGTGTCCATCTACTCTTGTTCGTTCGTGAAGAAACTCACACCAATGTCGATGCCTTAAGCTGAAATAATTTCAGTTACAAAAGAATAAAATCATTTACAAAAATACAAATTAAAATGAACTTTTGTTAATTAAAAAAATACCCAAACTGCGAAATCGTGAAAAACAAGACATAAAAACCTTTCCATAAAGAAGACATCATTTACCATCTCCAAAAAAAAATGAAGGCACAAAACCCGCAAAAAGTAATCAAGAACTCAGCAACATTTCATATAAATTGCAATAATATGAAAACCGCGCTTCAAAAGAACGCCAAAACCGCTTCGATTCGTCATTAATTAGGAGAGGAGAGCGCACAAAACATTTTTGAAACAGGTCGAAAAATCAATTAAAGAAATTTCAGAGAAACACCATCGCTGTGATTTGAACAAATAAAGGTGCACCTCGATCTGGGTCCAAGGCTCATTTGTTTTCCTGTCAACCGTTGGGTAAAAAATAAATTTCATGTAAGCAAGGACACGGGCGGCGGAGGCCTCCTGGATGCCTGTCGGTCAGGAATCCGTTTTGTTTTTGGTGTGTATGGATGGATGTTGTATATGGAAGCCCCAGAAATGAAAGGTCACGATAAGGATGACTCTCGAACAAGATGATCCGTTTGATCTGTTATCTCGTATATCACTCGCCGTAGGGGACTCGGCGGTCTTTACAAATCTGGAGCCATGCGGCGCTGGGTTTTATGTCTTTTAAAGGTTGATGACAATCAAATGAGCATGTCTTCAGCACACGGTCAAAGGCGGATATCGACATGTCGATCAGCAACAGTGTGACAACTGCGATTTGTTCTGGGTTGCTGTGAATATAGATCTGTGAGATGGACATGGACGCTGGCTGGTGATGAGCTTAATGAAAGAAAGAATTGTGTGTAGTTACACCTGACAACAAAAGGGATTCGTCTTTTGGGATAATTAAGATAAGTATGGGAAGGATGGATGATGTCGGTGGATGGAGTTTTATAGAGCACTATGAGTGATGTATGCCTTAATTCCAAACGACGACATGGGAGATGGTGGGAGAAGCACTGTAGAGACTCCTTCAAAGAAAGCATATCCTTAATGAAAACGGAAACAGACAACCAAAGTATTGTATGACACAGAAAACAATGTACTATTGATTTGTCACGTGCTCCCACCTCCACTAAGAGAGTTGTTCTGAAGTTACTCCAGGGTATGGTCTCGCGTGATGAAATGTATACTAGTCTCAATCTTCCAACCGTCATCGAGGCTTCGAAGGCCGCGAAAAAGATAGACGTCCTGGCCAGACACCGGTGTGACACTGTTTAGATAAGAAGGCTCGAGATGATCGGACTCTGGTCAAACATATCGAACGCTAGAGGACCACTCCTGATTTGGTGAACTTCATGTGAATTCTTTTTTACCGTCAGGAAAAGCTGATAGAGAATTGTTGGAAGGATGTAAGGACACCGGTTGGCAGGCGCGGATCTAGAATTTTGTTTTGGGGGGGGGGGTCATGGAATTAAAAGTGGCGGAAAAAAATAATAGCAAAAACAAAATTAACAAAACGAACAAAACTAACCGAATTTTCTGGTGGATTAAAACCAAACGTGCCCTACGAAAACGTGCCATTATGTGTTTTTGATGAAGACGCTCCCTTTCTTGTGAGTGCAGCTATAACTTCAAAGTTTGCAATTCTCTATATATAAAACAGTAATTGGACGCGTTTATGCCAAAGTTGTTAACTTAGCACTGTTCATAGCATGCCATTTGACAGTTTTCATTTTGCAACTAATAAAACCAAAAATAATAACATTTCTCATTTTACAAATATTAACAAGCAAAAAATTATATAATAATTATAATATCTTCATGCTGTATTGAAATATTACCAAATTATTAGATTACAACAAAAATTTACAAGTAAAAGTAATCCCTTTTGACAGTTATGAGCTGTGCTACATTTTAGCTAAGCCAAAAAGCAGAAATAACTTAGCTAACAGCGCTAAAATAAATGCTGTTTATGTCGTTGTTAATATGCCTAGCTCAGTTAAAGTAACTTGGGCATAAACTCGGTCACTGAGCGCGTTTAGGCCCGAGTTATTTTAACTCTGTTAAATTAGCGCTATTAATTTAGCACCGTTTCTAGCATGCCATTTGACAATTGTCATTTTACAGCTAATAGGAAGCAAAAATAATAACATTTCTCATTTTACAAATAATATAAAGCTAAAAAATGAATAATAATAATAATATCTTCATGCTGTATTGAAATATTTCTAAATTATTTGCTTACAACAAAAATGTACAAGCAAACATCAATTCATTTTGGCTGTGTTATCTTTTAGCTAAGCCAAAAAGCAGAAATAAGTTAGCTAACAGCGCTTAAAAAATTGCTGTTTATGCCGGTGTTAACTTGCCTAGCTCAGTTAAATTAACTTGGGTCTAAACGCGCCCACTGACTGACAGGCAACGCACAGCCGAAACCGCTGGACATAAAGAGCTGAAATTTTGACAGTACATTCCTATAATGACATGGAAAAAAATGACAAGAGGGCTTTTTTGTAGGCAATGACGTTTCGTATTGACTGATCAAAAAAAAAATTTCGAAAAAACCAGTTGTTGAGTGATTTTTTGCCAAAAAAACATATCTCCGGCGGCCATGTTTTTTTTTGTGATTTCGAAGTTTTCTTAAAAATTCCCAAGGCCCAATTTTCGTAAAATGTTAATTTCCCCGGACTAAAAATTACTACAATCCTTTTGAATTAAGCCTGAAAATGTAACTGCGAAAATTTTGAATCTTTTGATATGAGGAGACTGGTAAGAAAAAATGCACAGAAAGATTCAGATCGACCGCAAGAGAAAGAAGAAGGGAAGAAACTATACCATAAGTGTCGTGAGGGAGAAGTATTGTTACAAGGCCAAAAGGCGACCTATTGTGACCAAAAGATTAATACCTTTTTCCCAATATACGACCAATTTTGGACGAGTTCTGGAGGCTCAAATTTTCATATGACGCAGTAATCGCCAATTTCGCATTTTTAAGCCGGATATATAATAGACGTTAAATAACTTACGTCAATCCCTGAGTTTCGAGGGCTCCAATATGAAAATGAATATTTGACCATAATAATCGTACATCACATGTACTAGTTTTCGTTAGTTTTTCGGTAAACATAATATAATGGGACTTGGATTCCAGTTGACGGCGGCGTGGTAATGTCAAATTCGTATGCAGACTCAAATTCAAACAATGTTTACTGCGATTATTATGGTCGATTGCACGTCAAAGTTTACGGTGACAGTGGTATGACAGATAGATACGTGTATGTTCGTTATAGGTCAGGCTTTAGCTTTATGCAAATAAAACTCCAGAAACTATAACCGATTGATCTTGCGGATGATCTAACACAAGAATGCGTCCTTTTAAAACCATTCTTGGCGTCACATGAAAAAAGGGCTTAAGGCAACTAAACCTATCTCTTAAGCAAAAGGATTTGAAGGAAGCATTTCCATATTGAGAAATAGCATTACGTATCTCTCTGCACTGTAGTAACAAATCGCAGTGCAGAACTTTCGTTTTCCGTATACTAAAAAGAATAAAAAATGATTTACGTTCCCGGATAAGCGAACAACGTTTAACGTTTAAAAATAAGCATTTAATAAATGGTGATTATTCTTTTGTATGATATTTTTTTATTATTAAAATATTTGTGCCTTTGTTTCGTTAATTTATGGGGCGGCAAATCTTATCGGCCCAGGCCGCCAAATCATAAAATACCCCACTGACCGCGCCACAACCTCATTGACTTCATTTAGCATTCGTTTTTGATTGCTTGATAATTTCTTGCAATCACCTACTGCACACATAACCTTTTTTATTGAAAGGCGTTGCAACGCACGCGAGTTTTTTGCTAGACAAAACATATAGAAAGAGTATGGATCAATCTCTTGTTGACCTTCAAGGTCATTTTTTAAGGTCGTTTTTTTAATTTGCAAAAAAGTTGGCTCGGTTTTGGTCGTTCGGTTATTTTTGGTTTTTGTTTTTTTAGTTGGGTAAATTTAAACAGCGAGCGCTTTTGGGGGGGCGTCATGACCCCGTGACCCCCCCCCCCTTGAATCCGCGCCTGCCGGTTGGTCTATTAACGGAAATTACGTTCTAAATTATCAACTTGGATTGGAAGGACCTTGAACCCCGCTAGCAGACTTGGTGAGAATGTGTCTCTCTTTCATGTTCTCTATTCCTTTCCTGTCCCATGATCCCGAGTAGAAATAAGACTCGTTCGTTCTTAGCCTGAAACAGGCATGCACATGCACAGCGTCAAAAAACCCCTGCATGGCGCCCGAAACAGGCACGATACGCCTGAGTAAAACTAGCACAAAATAGAACGCACTTAGCATGAAACGCCGCGGTACGCCCGAGTAAAAATTCTACTCTTCCAAATGCAGCCCGCTACAGGCACGTTCCAATAAAAGACGCGCGGAATATCCCAAACGCAGCACGGTATGTTCACATTTTTTCGGGACTAAATGGAGCAAAACTGGACCTTTAAGAAATTGTGTAGGATGAAGAAAACGGGCAATTATCTTGGTGGCCATAAAGGGTGCCATTAGCATATTCAGTAGACCAGTTCTCGTTCAATTGCGTAGGTCAAGCAGCATGGGGCGTGGTTAATACCTAGTTGGGGGACCTCTTGGTAAAACGACTCTCGTGTTGGAAATTGTTGATTACAAATTACATTCATATCTGTAACAGAGGGGTCCATAGCTCAGGCGGATGAATTTTTAGATTTCATGCCTGTAGCGAGTGTTCACCAGTACAGGTATGAACCTTCAGTTTTTGATGTCTTCCATTAGACCGGTTGTCTGAGATCTACCAAAGCGATTCCAGGCTGTGTCAAAACGCTTTTCGACCAAGGCGTTTAACTTTTCATTGCCTCTGAACCCTTTGTACTGTCGACAGGTCTATCATTTTGGACAGCAAGCTCTAGCCGGAAAAATGGTAGAGACAAGATTGAAAGAACCGCCAACAACAAAATTCGATTTTACTCCACTGGCTCTCATCCAATATTACCGCAACAAAACGCTGACTTCGGCGATCGAACAGCAGATCCGTATTATGCTTGCAGGCGCTGGCAGCAGAAAAAGTAAGCAATTGTTGAGAAGAGTAAGGAAAAGAAAGAAGGGAGGTTTTATAGGTGGGACTAGTGTAAAGAGTATAGTGGAATCGAACCATGGACCTTTGGGGTGGTAGTTAGACGCTTTAACTATTTTAGGCTATCGAGGCTGGGAACACGCCTGTCTGTCTCTGGATTGAAGCCATCGATGTACTGTTCTAGTCGACTTTGTTTTGTTTTAGGGGAAACACAGGATATGATCTCTTGTATATTCACAGAAGGAAGCTTAAACTTTGAGATTTTCACGAGCATGCAATCTGATATGATATATTGTCACTTCTGCATCTCTTCCATTACGATGACGATTGTAGAAAGGCCTCCTGAAGGCCATCGCATCGTCCAGTTCAGTTGGACATGTTAGTTTCAAAGTAACCTTTATAACGAATTTCTCTTCTTCGGGATTGAGTGGTATCAAATCAAATAGTCTCCAGCGCTGCAATTGGCGTCGTGTGAGTAGTCCTGTTGGTGAAAAGGTAGGTCATTCTTTAAATTTCGTTTAATTTGGCAGCAAAGCTATTAAGCTGTAGAGCTCCATATGTTTTCAAGGGCTTTATGATGGTGGTGTACCTTTATGTTAAGCCTCGACTCCCGGCAATCAAATTATGACGAAAATTCGTCATTTATGACGAACCCCTTTAAGGGGTGGCACACGTTAAAATACGTCATTATATTTTGAGAGTTGTAGTAAGCGGTAGTGTAGTTAAAACTGCCAATGAACGACTAAATAAAAAAATTAATTTTCTTGGTACGTTGTTGCCCACCTGTCGGTCTCTCAGTCGGCTAATTTGGAAACAAGGAATATTTTTTATTAATTTTCATGTAAAATTAAAATCAAAATCAGTTGATACCTGAAGCCACTGGAAAAACGCCTAAAGCAGAGCTTTTTTACAATAATCTATCGACCGACAGATGGCCCTCTTTTGAGTTTTCGTAATCGATTAACCAAAATTTGCTCAATCGGTTTTCCTAATTATGACATTCACTATTCGTAATAAATGATGAATTTTCGTCATAATTGCTTGGGTGTGTCGAGCCTATTATACAGACTTTTTGGGTGTAGACATCATGTGGGTACACAAACGCTGCAATAGGCTCACAAATATCTGATTTGATCTGATAGATTGCCCGTGTGCTGATAGCGAGAAATAGGAAAACGTAGCAGCGACTAAAAGAAGAGACTTCAAGAGATTTTAGTCCTTCAAGGACGATAGCGCCTTTAAAAAAAGAAGATGGCGATGGAGAGTTCAGTTTTGCATTTAGAAACGATTTGCTCTCGCTATTATTGTTGATTCATATTCAAGATAGAAAACGAAAATGACAATACCAAAAACAAAACAAACTAGGTCACTCCTGTCGTCGGTTTTCCTGTCGCATATCCTAATTATTTCCTATACACACACAACCAGTTATACCAAGTCACATAATAATTTCAGGACACCATTTTAGAACGGATTTCCCTTTAGGCATAGGGTTTAAATCCTTCCCTAAAACATATCATGTACAGGCAGTTGTTACAAAACTTTCATCCGCATCCCTTAATCATCCACCAGTAACCCAAACAACAGTTTCTTATCCTGTATTTTCATCCCTTTTGTCTTGCTTAAAGGACAAAAAAAAATAAAAATAAAAAAAAGGCAACAAAAAAGGATTCAAATAAGAACCGAGGACAATCATAGTTCGTAGTTTGTTCCCATCTCTCCTCTCTCATATAATTTTTGCTGTGTTGTTGCTTTCGGCATAGATTCCTTTTGGATCCTTGGCAGCTTCCTTTAGCTTGGGAGAATAAGAACCGTTTTTTGTATCCGTTTGACATTTTGCATTTTTTTTTGTTTGAAGCTAGGCAATATATACATATATACCACAACAACCAAGTATAGACCCGGCCTCTAGCATAACCTAATGGTAAAATGTGAATGATACCTAAAAAAGCAAATGGGGGGAGACATTTACAAGAGTCGGTTAAAACCTGTTTTAAAATATTTATCCTTTTTAGGTTTTTTTTCTGTTTTGTGAGGGTGGAGGGGGTTGGAAGATATGGAAAGGGTCGTCCTGAGGTCATTGAGATTCTTAATGATCCTGGAGCTTGGCGCATGCAAGGATATTATTGTTTCTGCGCTTCTGGGGGTGGTTTTTGTGATTTCTCTTCTTTTTTTCTTTGGTAAAGTGGTTAGCTTCGTTGGTTGTAAAGTGGTGCAATTATTTTGGTTTTGCATAAGCAAATTTTTTTTATAAAATTTTTTGGGAAAAAAAGATTTGTGTAAGTGTCCAAATTTGCAGAAAAATATATAGACTTAAGTATTTTTAGTAGGGGGTAGCATCAGATGTGATATGAATACATATATTCCTATAAGTGAAGTTTTTGGGGTGGTAACCTGCATAGCGATTAACGTTTGGATGGTATTGATTGGCATCAGATTTTTATTATGTCTGCCCGAGTAAAAATAAAGGATGGCCTTACAACGGGCGAACACCGACCGTGATTGAAACATAGTCTTCGGCCATGTGCCGGGCATCAGAAGGTTGTTTGCAGGACTGTTCTCAACACACTGCAATTAAATGTTTTTTTTCGATTGTTTTTTTTTCTTCGTGCTAAAATATAAATCAACACGCATCACCCACTTCACGTACAACAAACCGACGAGTGGCGAGCTCGTTTCTCTTGTGCATCGATAATCTTAAGATAAATCGAAAGGACCATTGTACATAACGAAAATGATCAAGTTCCGATAAAACACATTCAACAATACATTTGGGGTGCAGATCCTCTTTTTGGCTCAAATTTGCCATCGTATGCCCGTTCGTACAGCTCAGTACTTGGCTATTTAAATCATTTGGTCAGGTTTAGTTGTCGTGAGGCCGTATGTGCTCCCATTAAAAATGGTTAAAAAGTCTACGCCTACGGCCATCATATGCCCCTTAAAAAGCCAAGCGGCCAGTGTTCGCCCGGTGTAAGGCCATTTTTTTATTTTTGCTCGGGTGTAGATAAGAAAAGAAGAAAAATGGTCGAATAGTTACCTCAAGAGGGAGAGAAGAATGAAAGAAGTTCGGTGATCGAAAAGGAGATGGCTTTCTCGTTTATTATACTTACAGGAGATGGTAAACGAGAGGCTGTAAAGAGGAAAGGCAAGAAAGAAGGAATATTTTTTGGGTGGGAAAAACGGAAAAACGTAGGACTATGATCCTACGAGGAATCGAACTACAGACCTTTGCGATGGGAGTCGGGTGCCTTAAGCCTTAGATTATCGAGGCGCGGCATATTAATACTGGAAAAAATATGGAGAAACAATATCGAACGATTATAAGCAAGCAGTCCCCTTTTAAGATGATATAAACATCTTGACGATCATTGAGAGTTTATAAAAATAAGGAAACGAGCGTTTGATCGAATTGTGAGCCCCACTCGTCCTAGGTCTTAAGACCCCCATGCACACACAGGCCGCCGGCAGGCCGTGACCTAAAGGTTTCTCGCCTTTAGGCCAAGCATCACCACACACTCACTGGCCGCCTGGAAAACTGGCAAAAATCTTTATGTGTGTGTGGGCATTTATCGTCAGTCCTGAAGGGCCTGAAGATCTCATCTTCTATTCAGTCTAAAGTTTTCGTTGAGGCCGGGGACGTTTTAACACTTGAATTAACAACCTGCTACACTAAACTGTCGTCTTCGCCTGTGTGTCTGTGGAGAATCATGAAGTGACCTGCAGTCCACGGCCTGTCAGGCGGTTGCCTCAAGTCGTCATCCCTCAATCAGACTGAGTAATGTGTGGCGTTCATCGGGCCGTGCCTGCCGACCTGGCCTTAAAATGCCACGGCCTGCCGGCGGCCTGTAAGTGAATGGGGGCCTTTATAGACTTTTTACAATTAGGAATGAATAAAAACATTCCTGCCAGTATAGCAGAGAGCAACAGAGTTGGCGTTATTGCTGCGAAAATACGTGATCTGAGTTGCCAAGAGGCGAATCAACTTCGATGGAGTATCGCTTTGGATGGGAGCTAACAAACAGATCAAGGATATTGCTTACTCTCACTAAACCTGTCCATTAGGAGATGAGACTATCGATCTACAACAAGACAAGTTAGTACAATATTTGGTGTTGATACTAGTATGAGCCCAAAAAGGAGCTGATCAGTGTAGATCACTTGCTGTAACTCGTTAAAAATCAGTTATCATAGCTTACTCGAAAATCTGCTAAATCCTTGTAGATTATCTAAACAACAAGATCACATGAAATCCTGGTGTAAGCACAACAAAATCTAGGAGCATCTAACCAAAACGAAAAACCACATCCAAAGGTAAATTCGATCTGCTGTCGATGTACAATCCCCAAGTCACCTGTGGTCTCTTTTAGCTCACACGACAGGTTCACCTGAAGCATCCCAGCAAAAGAGGCTCATTACCATCCAAAGTTCCAACTTGCGACTCCTTTGAGGAAAGGAAACTTTGCGGTGGGATAATTTGCCTCTTGGCCTCTTTATATTAAGACCGAAGTAAGAAAAAAAGACACACCGAAAGTGAATGGAACGGACTCAGGTGAGTGCGAGTTGCTATCTTCGAAACTGTCGCAATGCCCTGTCGTGTTGTCGGGTTGCTCTGGCTGATTTTCTACTGCTGTTGCTGCTGCTGAAGCACCACCAACCTTCGGGCACGACATCTTCACCCAAGAAGAAAACGGAACAGAACAATGCGACCGAATTGGCTCCGGTATAAGGCCCCTAAGCTGGTGCCGGTGCTGCTGCTGCTGCTGCTGCTGGTGGCTACTATGATTACACGAGAAAGTCAAGCGATATCGTATCAGCCTCCACGGCTATGTTCTACTTGGTTAGGTTAATGACTGTTATTAGAATTATGCTCGACAAGATGTATGTCACGTATGGCGCGCGGGCTATTTTCTTTGCGCAGTTAACAGACCATGTCTTTTGGCGGTGGCTATCACAGAGGCTCTCTAGTGGCGTCTTCTTCTAGCGTCTCCTCTCACTATATGTATGTTCATCAATAACACACGCGCGGTTTCGGCCCCGTACCCCCTTAGATTGTCGTCATATATGTTTTGGTGTTTTTGTAACTCTTTTTTTCTGTGTGTTTTTTTTCCTCGTTTTGGTTTTATTATTATTTTTTTTTCCAGCAGTGCTGCGTCTCAAATTACAACCACTCCACTCTGTCATTAGCGCGACTATTGTTGTAGCAAATACATTACATTACACCAAGCATTGGCCGAGAGGTAATTTCGCGTTGTTTTACTTTTGTAATTATCCATGCTCTGCTCTTTGTGGCGCAAAATCGCATGTTTTACATTTCTGTTTTGTTATTAAGTGTTTCTCATTAGTGCATGATGAGATTTTAAGTAATTGAATGATGACAAAACGTGGGGAAAGTTTAATGAAACAAATTGGATTTTATTTCTTAATTTTATGGCATTTGAGAATGAGCTAAAGAAACTGAGCGAACAAGGTGAAATTCATTTCCATTGTTTGGTTTTTTTTTCAGAGAATTGTAACTGTAATGAATATAATGATTTGCTAGGAAATCCCTCGAATTTTAGTTAGGCCGTCACGATCTCTCAAGTAAAACTGTTTCCATAGTCTTACTTTGCCCAATAGAGATAGCAAGAAGGTCATAAAGAACTAGATTAAGAGCTTTCTTTCTGATAATTCTTCAATTACGGCTAGTATTGGAAGGTTCGGATCTAAACCCCACACTATCTCGACTGGTGTTCCTCAGGGGTCAATTCTATCGCCCACTCTTTTCCTAATCTTTCAAAATGATCTGCTCTTAATTCCCCCCTTCCCCCTCCTAAATTCAAGGCTTCGCTAATGACGGAACTCTGCGTTACTGCGTTGCTTTTTCGCCTAAAATACGTGCCAGACCTTGTCTTTTACTTTTAGATGGTGAGCTTACGTCCAAATTTGCTTCTTTGGAGCTCAACAACGAATATCGAACTTGATTGGGATCACAAAAATCGTATCCAATTCAACGCTTCCAAAACGAAGTACTATTGTCTCAAAACCTACACTACTTGACAAGGTACGAAACTGTGAATAGTGAATTAGTCTATGAGTCACCGTAGAAATGTAGCAGCCTTGGCAAAATTTTATCGCTTATGCCATAGTTACTGTTTCAGTGAAATTAACGCCCGCCCTTTATGGCCATATTTTCACTCAATATAAGACAAGTCCACGAACTTAAGTTTTCGATAGTCAGAAGCTAGGAACAATGCCTATGCGAGCCTTAATAAAGATTGGAACTAGCCGCTATTATGCTCCTGAACCTATAAAAAAAACTAAAAAATACGCTTTTATTTTAAAATGAACTAAAAAGGAAAAAATAATTTTGAATGTAAAGTTTTTATTGCTTCAGCCAGTATATGGAAACAACCTACCTTTCGAAACGTTAAAAAAGGGTGGGACTCTTTACCTATATTCTTATTTTATTAACACCGGAAGTTTACGTTAGCGCCCGACCCTCTTTTACATTTCGAAAGGTAGGTTGTTTCCATATACTGGCTGAAGCAATAAAAACTTTACATTCAAAATTATTTTTTCCTTTTTAGTTCATTTTAAAATAAAAGCGTATTTTTTAGTTTTTTTAAACTATATTTTTTATTTTCTATTTTTTAGTCTATTATATGTATGTGTTCCGGCATTTTGTAGTGACCGCCATAATAGATTAAAAATGACGTCAAAAAGCATACTATACTATACTCGTCATATACTTTAATTTGATACCTATACCGAGGGCGTTGTAAAGAAAAAGGTAAACCGTCATTTTGTGTTGGCGGCCATTTTAAATTTGGAAAGACGCGACAATGCTTATGGTACTCTAATTGTCACACCCTTTCATTTGATACCCATACCGAGTGGGTTGTAAAGAAAAAGGCAAACCGTCATTTTGTGGTGGCCGCCATTTTGAATTTGGAAAGACGCCACACAGCTAATAGTATTCTATTATCATATCGTTTCATTTGATACTCATACCGAGTGGGTTGTAAAAAAAAGATAATCCGCCATTTTGTGTTTGCCGCCATTTTGAATTCGGAATGACGCCACACAGATAATAATATTCTAATTGTCACACTCTTTCATTTGATACCCATACCGAGTGGCTCGTAAAGAAAAAGGTGACGCCATAAGGCTAATTGTATTCTATTTGTCATACTTTTTCATTTGATACCCATGTCGGGGGTCGGGGAGCACAATAGCAAAATTCGGCCGCCATCTTGGAACCGCCGTCTTAATTATTTCACAAAATGATCGGTTGATCGGTTATATGCAAGTGGGTGAAAATCAAGTTGCAAGATTTGTCTACATACATACATACATACATACATACAGGTGAAGCTAATATAAAGCGTATAAAAAAGGGGCTCTTCCTACCAAAAAGCTTTGGTTAAAAATGAAGCGACAGGTCTATTGGCTCAATTGAATTCTCTAGAAGCAGCTTATTCTCGGAATTTTGGAGATCTGTACTCAAAAAATTTTATATAGTTTCCAAAATTCTTCAAAGTGTCCATACAGACGTAGTCGTAGTTTCCAGTCTCTACGAGTAATTTATCACTTCCAGAGAAAACAAACAGGAATCTTTTGATGCTCTTGAAGAGGCTGGTAAGAATAAATCCACATAAGGACCACAGCGACCACAGGAGAATTATTAAGAAGAAGAAACGACACGATTAGTGTCTTGAGGGAGAAATATTAGCTGCGTTCCATTGGGCGATTCGGAGTACATCACCAATGGAACGCGATTTTTTGATGTCAGAAGTAAATACGAGTAAAACGTAAAAGTGCAAGGGTAGTTGGGAGTACTCCGGAGTACTCGGAAGTAGAAAATATTACCCAATGGAACGTAGCTATTGTTACAAGGACGTGACCCATTTCAAGGCTAACAACACCTTTTTCCCAATATGACGAGTTGGGGAGACGAGAATCTTCATATGACGCAGTAACCGCCAATTTCGCGTTTTTAAGACCCAATTACATACAATGAGAGCAAGAAACTTTTGCCAGGCAAGAAACTTGATTCGCACCTACAGAAATAAATAAGAGTGGACATAATAAAGCTGCGTCAACAAAAGCAAAAACAAAATGAATTTTTGTTTTTTGCTATTCTATTTTCGTTTCATTCTCGTTAAATTCCTACTTGGAACACTTTTGATTGTAAAACGTTCCGCAAAAAGCCTAATGCTTATGAAAGTTTCTTGCTGTCATTGTAATTGGGCCTTTATACAAATTGGATACAAAGCCTGAAGCGGAGAGTTAACCGCATACCTGACAGCACGGCACCGATGCTTTCCGTATCAGTGGCTTCCGTGATGAATTTTTCACTGAAATTCACACAGCACCGCCTTTTCTCCGTATCAGTGTTCAGCGTTTAATGGCATCTGTGATTACTTTTTAGTTTTAAAATTTGGACAGTGATCTCAAGTGAATCATGGAATTTAACGTGAAATATTTTGCTGCAATAGCACAGAAACAGGTTTGAGTGTATTTCAAATAAACTTTATCTAAATTTCTGTTGGTTTCTCTGTTGAATTTAAAAAAAACATTTGTTTCACGTCCAGAATAATTTAAAAAAATATAGGTGGCAACGTATTTTTTTTTGTATTTTTCACGGGCGCCTGAAAGGTACTGAGAGCGTTGGTGCCCTTCTCCGTCGGATATGTGAGAACATGGCGCGCTTTTCGCAATTTGTTTCCATGCAATAACATCGTACCGACATTTTTTTTCACTGATGCTACCGGTACTGTACTGAAGTCGCCGTCACGTCACAGATAAGTGTGGACCGACCTTAAAACTCAAGAAATTATAACCGTTTGATTCCTGACGTCACATGACAGCAAAATGAGTTTAAGTTAATCTATTTATTCAGCAGAAAGGTTTGAAGGAAGCATTTCCACATACAGAAATAGCATTACGTACCTATGTTCCTTTGCACTGGACATTTTCTCTTTTTTTTGTTAATCAATGGGGCGGCAAATCTTGTAGGCGCGGGACGGGAAATCTTAAAATACACCACTGCCTCGAACCCTTAACGCGCCTAAGCCTCTTCTATCATTCAAACTGAGCTTACTTAACATTATACCATGAACTGAACTACATGACAGTCTAGTACTACAAAAGATGATTCCTAAGTTTGGTTTTTCCACTTTCAAAAAACGTTTCACTTCCAAAACTTAATCCACGCGTCTATAAGCATTCAATGCCTCCCAAAAATTATCTAAACACAAAATCAGTCCATAAAATGTGACTAGATAATGATTCCTCCAATCCAACTCCATAATAAAATCAAATTTTTTCCCTCCACATCTTGTGTGGCGCAAAAAAAATCTCACTCATGTCTAATCAGAACATCCTCAATAAGCCCTCCATAGAATAAATTAATTCACCACTGAATCAATTAACAAAAATCTTCCTAAACTGTCCAACAAGGCCCCTTGGGGAGACACTTCATAATCTAGAACAAGAAGACCCCCGCCTCGGACGACTACTAAGACCCCAATTAATTATTCAAATGCTCCCCTTTAGATTTTCCAGTCGCAAAATTGCCCATAAAAGTTCGTCTTCAAGTTCATTGACAAGATCCCAGATCGCTGCCCCCCAGCCGCTGCCCATCAGCGCGTCTTAACCATCATCGAAAATCAGCCATTAGGTTCTAATCGGGTGAACTAAAGAAACCTCCTCCCGCTACTATAAAATTGATCTCGGTTAATTGTCGGCAAAGATCAAAGCTCAAATCACAGGAGTTAACCTACGCCGCTGGGCTAATACCGCACGATCGGAACAATTTCTTCAATGATAGCGCGCTAGAGAGAGAATGGCCGAGGAATTGAAGCAGAACGTAAGGAGAGCCGGCAGCTTCTTCGATAAGACCCCTTAAATGGGGCCCTTTAGAAGCGCAGGAGAAGACTTGCTGACCATCAATAGTAGTGGCCTCTTTGGCTGTGTTCACGGTGGCGGCGGCGGCGCGCAAAGCGGATAGCTTCAAAAGATCTTACGAAAATGACAAACACTTGAGACACATAAAAATCGCTGGGTTATCGTATGCCCCCGCGCGATGGAGAATGATTTTGGGGATTTTTTTGTGTGTTACCGTGTGTTTCTATGCGATGAAGGGTTGAGATGTTCGCTTTGTTTTATTTGTTTTTTTATAGGTATTTACGGGGCTTATGGGTTTGGATTACTGATCGTGCTTAGATGGTGAGATTGACGATCATTGTGACAGTGGACAGTAGATCGATCCTGAGATTTGGGAAGCAATGAAAGAGAATCTCAAATGTACTTTGAAGCTTTACCAAAACAAATTTTATGCTAAGTGAACATTAAACTAGAATCGCCCACAGAGACAATATCGGCAAAGACACGAGCCGTGGCACACTCCAGGGCAGAGTCCTCCCGACGCTGCCGTGACTTATAGCAATGAATCAGATTCTAAAAACAATACAAAACGACAGGTTAAAGCCACTCGTCTATGTCGAAGATATGATGATCCAAGTATCCGTAAAGTGATTCTCCAAGATCAGCCAGATCATGTGGATGGTTCTTAGAAAGACTAGTGCGTCCTTCAACCACTGTGGGCTATCTGTTAACCCAGAAATGACAAAATTGCTGCTTTTCATCAATAGAACAAAAATATTCAATTTCAGTCTACCTACAAAGAGAGGTAAGAAAAGGTTATCATAACTTTCTATGGCCACCTGATCTATACACCAGTCAGCAGCAGGCCTGCGCTAACCATCTGACTACATGTCACCGAAACTCTACTTGAACCAAGGTTTTGATGTCCTGATCACCAGAGCACAGATCCACAGAATCTAATGGGAAATCTTGTAGCCTCCTAAGAACTATGGAACTGTTCTGTACACAAATGGTTCGAAATCAGAATCAGGTGGGTAGGCGCTGAAGTTTTCTCCCCTACTTCTGTCAGTGTCCTCAAGGCGAAACTACTTCAGAACTAAAGATAATCCCAGGCTAAGAGGTGCAAATTAGAGCATCACGAGACCGAGACAAGACGAGATTTTTAAGACTCTCGTCTCGACATCGATAAGTCTCGACCATTTCGAGTCTCGTCTCGACTCTCGGCGGTTCTTGCCCATCCTAATCTCGTCTCGTCTGGTCTCTCGGAGCGAATATAAATTTATGAACCCATCACCGCTCTTATACTTATATACTCAACCTATACGTAACCTGCGAGAGAAAACAAGAGGCAAAAATGTGTTTATACGTGCATGAGAACCACATCACAGCTTTGAAAATAACGGCGCGTGCGCGCTTTATCAGATACTTTATTTTACCAGACTTGATTTTACCGACAAGATCTCGAGCGAATAATCTCGTCTCGACGAGAATATGTTTGTCGAGACTGAACTTTACTCTCGTCTCGAGTCGAGACCAAGACGAGACTCTCGAGTTTGTCGAGATCTCGTGATGCTCTTGCAAATCGTTCTCCAATGAGAACCGGGTCCCAGGAACAACTACGGCAATGAGGAGGCAGATGAATTGGCCAGACTAGGCGAAAATATTAGCCGTGTTTAATGAAACCGAAAAAAAGCAGAGCAACTCATGGCAGCTCAGAGAAGAGCTGCTGTCAAAAAAAAGTAGAGCAAAAAATTTTGCCCGATGTTGCTCTACCAAAAAAGGTAGAGCAGAAAACCTTGCTTTAAGTTGCTCCAGTTCAACTTAGAGCAGACTCATGAAACACGAATTGCTCATGAAACACATTTTGCTGAGATGTCTCAACCTAGCTCAACCTACAACTATTGCAGACGCGCTTCTTCTTCTTCTTTGGAGGCATTGCGCCAACAAGTACCGCAGTCACTTAGCCTATTATATACTTCAGCCCTATACCCCATATTTTTATGCCAGACTGCTTGAACAGGTTCAGCAGTCTGCCTAGTGGTTTGTTGCCTACACTTATTACTGCGGGGCACTCACAGAGAACATGAAGGGCAAACTGATCCTCCTCAAGGCAAAGCATGCAAATGGGGTCGTCCGGCCTTCCTATTCAGCATAAGCGGTAGTTCAGGGCGTACTAAGAAACACAGAATTTTGTACGCTCTTCTCTCTGCTGTACGAAAGTTTCCACTTTGCGTTTCAGATGTAAATTGGCCTTAACTCGGCGTCGGCTACAATAAAATTGGTAGCGCGGTCGGAATCAAGGTCTGTGAAAATTCCGCGTCTTGAGGTCAACCGGCTGAAGGCGGCGATAAACGAGTCTGTTTCTTCTTACTTAGCCTCAGTCAACTGTGTTTTCGTAACAAGTCTCTTTGGCTAAGTAAGACCGGAAGTAGTAGGACGATGTCCTTACATTGTCACGTCTCGTACAATTTCCAAGTACAGGGCTTTGGTGTATAGGCAAAGAAACACTGTGATGTACCCTTTCTGTGTTTTGGAGCTACGCCAATTGTGAATGTTAAGCATGAATCGTCCAGCGTAGTCTGTACCGGTATGTTGAAACGGTTGTGGCGGTCGCCCTCCAACAAGCGGTAGGTTACTTATTAGATGATCCTTCAAAACTGCTTCTTGCCGGAAACGTGGTATACACTGGTGGATGTAGCGTCGGAGTGCGTTTCTACTATCTAGGATCCAATAATTGCGTCTGATGTGGCTTAACGTGAATTGCTCAATGTGAGCTCATGACAATGCCTAATTATTAGCGTTGTGAAGTGATCCTTTTTGAGAAGAATAATAGGGAACTTTTTATTGTAAGTTAGAAGTGCATTCTTTAAGCGTTCGCCAACCCTTAAAAGTTACTTTTCTTTTGACAGGTGAAAACGAAGAGTATGGCTGCTTTGGCTTAGTGGTTTTGGTCTAAATCCGTACTGTTTACCATTTAGAAATTAATTGGATGCAAGATATTTCATAAGCTTGAGCGGTAGTTAACAAAGATTGTTGGACTCACCTTTTTTCGGAATGGGCTAAATTTTTTGACAACCCTAAGCAGCGTTCTTCCCTTCGTCGTAATGTTATTCAAAATATACCGCACCTTTTCATTATTTTTCTCCATTTTCAAAAGCAAACAACTTTTCAAATACTGCACCAATTTCAATGTTTGTATTCTAAAAGTAACACTGTCACCTCTGCCGAACTGTCACTTTTCAAACGAGCGTTTAGTGGTGTCGCTGCGATCAGCTGTTCATAGTTTATGTGCAATTAACGCTGCCGTGTTGTAAGGTTGTGTGTTCATGAAGTATAAATTTAAGCAATAACAATATTTATTCATACACATCCGAAACTATACAAAACTATCAAAGTTCATAGAATTTAATTATTATTATTTATCTCGTTTTTACTGCGTTGCGGCTTTTTTAAAGAGCACGGGAAGACACCCAAAACGATGCGCCAACAAGTAAGTATTACAGTGATTGTGAAATCTTTTTTGACAGTTGCCATCTTAGAATATAGAACTACAGGAAAGGCCCTCGCGTGTAAAATCCCTGTACGTGAGCGTAGTGAGATCCGGTATCAGACAACTGTCAAACTGGGCTATTTACTTGTTAGTTGACTGTCAAATTATAAATTGTTTTCTCGCGTTCGGTAGTGCATTTTCTTTGAAACGAGTGTTTTTTATCAAATTTACTTCCTGTTTTTTTCAAAACTAAATTAAAAGAAGAAAGAAAGTTCAAAGAATTTGTTTTCAGTGCAATTAAAGTTGTTACAAGTGAATTTTAAGTGAAATAAGAACAATGAAGTGTGCAGTTTGTGGATGTACGAATAATTCGCTAATTCCGCGAGGAAAATCCTTTTTCAGGTAAGTGGGTAAACTCAAATACTTCCTAAACATATATATTACATATTTCCATTAATAATTGTGGAAATCACTCGTGGAAATACTCTAAATAATAGTCTGTTCAAATTAGTCAAAAAAGCGCTGTTTTACAGAAATTTTTCCCACAGCTATGAGACCAGTGCCAAATGAAGGATTTCGGTCGTCTAAACATGATTTTCACAACCCGCAGTTCGAAAAAAGGGTTGTTTCTGAGAAATATACAAATACATGATGGTTTTCGCCTTTTTTTCTATTTTGAGGAGAAACTATGCATTTTGGTGAAAATATCAATAGAGCAAAGTTGTAGGCCGTAAAATTACCTACAAATTTTGTCTTCACTGTTTTTTTGAATTCCGTGTAGTTTCGCCGCTAGAGCCCGTTTTGCGCCTTTTTAGATTTTGCGCCAAAATTATGATTTTGTATGAAAAATTAAATGAGATCAAAGTAGTAGTTGCAGTTTTTCAAAGGCTTTTCTTTGGTCGCTTTGAATCTGGAAAAGGCGCAAAACGGCCTCTATCCGCGAAACTACACGGAATTAAAAAAACAGTGAAGACAAAATTTGTACGTAATTTTACGGCCTACAACTTTGCTCTATTGATATTTTCACCAAAATGCATAGTTTCTCCTCAAAATAGAAAAAAAGGCGAAAACCATCATGTATTTGTATATTTCTCAAAAACAACCCTTTTTTCGAACTGCGGGTTGTGAAAATCATGTTTAGACGACCGAAATCCTTCATTTGGCGGCACCGGTGTCATAGCTGTGGGAAAAATTTCTTTAATTTTTCCTAATTTGAGCGGACTATAATGGAAATTTTGTGTGCTTGGATTTCTTTGTTTACATTAACTAATGCCACGCAAAATTCAACGGGATCAGCTGATTAGAATGCGTAGTGACGGCGTGTAAAAAGTCATTTGTAGGGGCAAGATTTTATTTTAGTTAACTGATTATTTCAACTCGCTCTTGCCCTTCCTCTATTCCATTCGCTTTATCCGCTTGTAATGGACAAACAACTACTAAAACGTGAGCACTCACACAAAAAGAATTTCACTACGCTAAAATTCGGCGAGGGCCCTTCCTGTAGTTCTATATTTTAAGGTTGCCATCACAGTTTTTGGTGCGTTCACACAGAGCACGTCGGTTGGGGTGCGTTTAGCTGTGTCACTACAACGCCATCTGTTGGAATAAAATCATGAAATTTTTCCTAGGCCTAATATATGAGGTTTAAAAATTTATTCAGAGGCTTGCCAGAGGTGGGACAAATTTCTTAGTTACTATAGGGGTACATTTTCGGGACCAGTGCATTTATTGGCGTCAAGCGCTTTGAGACACATTCATTTCGAGAGTCCTAGTGAAAAATTTGCCCTTGGGTTGTATACTCGGTGATACCAGGTGGCGTATCAGTTTCGGGTTAAAAAGAACTCATCATTTATACTCGAATGATTTAATTCTTTCTTTAGAATTGAGCACCTATTTTCAATTTACAATCCCCCCTTTTTCCTAGAAAAAAAGAAATCCTTACGAACCATCAAAATAAACCAAAAACAATATTTATTAAGTCTCAACCATTTAAGTTTTTATCATCTCTACTAATTAATACATAATCCCACCAATTAGTCATCGAATCATTCACAGTCAGAATCGATTAATCTTATAGCATCGTGCCAATAAATACGTTTCATATTACTTTTTTCTTTCCATCTCTCAAATAAGCTGCGCGCGCAGGTAATTATCATAATCGGTGGAACTCTTTTAAATATACAGATCCATTATAAAGGCTTCAACATAATCCCACACACTCCTCATGGGGGTCTCTGCTGGCATCACAGTGTACCAATCCAGTTCTTGAATATTAGGGAGCAGCATACACAGCAAAAGGAGCAGCAACAGGAAGAACAACATCACCAGCAGCAGCAGTAGAAACACAGCAAACCCCCCTTTTGGTAAACAAAAAAACCAAGCAAAAGTATCCTTCGCGCCGCTTTGATCCGAAATGAATCTCTTAAGGCACGACACCGGTAAAAGATAAACTGCACCAATTGCCGCCGATGCTGAACTAAAGGAAACAGCTTCGTCTTATTGGCGCATGTAGCACCAGTACAAGACGGCATGACGCATAAGATGAAAACCGCGCCTTTCGCCTTATTAATAAAGAAGATGAGATACCGCGCGGTCGGTATATTGTACCTCTGAGGGCGGCCAGGCTCTATATATATTAGAACAGAGAGAGAGAGATAAGGGAAGAGGATGTGTCCGGGGACACTCCATTCATAATGAATCGAGAAATAAATTTCTTAAGGCGGACGCGCTTTATGTTGCCTCTAGCATGGTTTGGTACTAAGTTAGCATGATTCGTTGTCGGCTTACAGACAGGCGACTTAAGGAAATTCAAATCATTTTTGCGAAATTTTTTATTCCCGGAATATTCAAAAGGATTTGTTGTGTGTGTGTGTTTTTTTTTGCACACCGGTGGCGAGACGCGATCGTTTCGGTAAAAGATCAAACGATCATATTCGATTCACACGCGTTCTGGTTGATATTTGATCACAGGCTTATGGTGAAGGTATGCTTTCCTGGGAATTTTTACTTCATACACACACACAAATATAAAACTAGAAAAAAACCCCCAAAAGACTGTGTGTGAAGAAGGATGCACCCAACAAAAAAAAATTGAATGTAATTCGTGTTTGGAGCATAATTAATAAAACAAACACCGGACATCAATTGTAAACTGGCATTCAGTGTAGAGAGCCCTCTTAAAACTCAATTCCCAATTGCAATCAAAATATTTTACTACCCTCGCCATAAAACTTGTCAAAACACAGACGTGTATAACAATACACACAGTGACTGTTAAGGCTGCTGCTGCTGCTGCCACCCCCGCAGGATGCACACATTAAGCTGAGCCATACATAACAATCCGCCCACCACTATAAACTGCAAATGGAATTCGAATTCCATTAATCAATATGCAGCCATGGACATAACACAAAAGACAGGACTTTGCCAGGACTCAATTCAACAATCATCGTCATCAACGTCATCGTTCCTCGGCACAACACAAAGCCGGCGGCTAGTTAACAGCGCGTATCGAGTTAAATTTTCAAAATAAATCCATCCCCGGATCCCTTTTATGGTGGCGGAGTGTGGTGGTGGCCCGAATGTCCACCTCCTATGCTCTCGAATATAGTATACATGCACTGGGACAGGCACGACAGGATGGGCAGTGTGGCGGCAATCAAAGTTGGTCCTTGATTTACCTTTGAACTAAAACGTGATCCTTTAATGACCCATCAGAGGGTAACAAAGGCACAAGTTGGACAATTGAAATTGCACTCGTCCACAAATGGACCCGGAGCTGTGTTGTTCGTTCTGCCAGCAGCGGACAGCGGTGGCTATTGAACAGCAGGGATTACAGGAAGATATCTGAAAAGGTCTTATAGTCCTCTTTAACCACAGTTAGAAGGACATTGATCCACCCTCGCACCCCAAATGGCTTTGTTTTATCGCGGCAGCAGGAATTGTGACATCAAGAGGCTCGTTTCGTTTTTGGGCATTGTTTGTTATCGGGATTTTAATCGACTGTGACCGGGAGTTCATAGTTGAATGATCGTGGTGATTATATATAGGTGCAGGTAAGCGGGATATAGTTAAGGAAAATGAACTATTTTTCGTGTTTTTTTTTCGGAGTCACGAAGACAGTTTGTGATTTCAACGGTTTCAGGTGATTTTTTTGTCCTTCCTTGGTTTTAAATCAGAGCATTGAATCTAGGGTTTCTCAAAATCGCCGAATCCGAATCCTTAAAACTGAGAACCGCCGATTCCGATTCCAAATAAAAACTCACAATTTTAATTTACAAAAAATATATATTGTATTAATAGTCCCATAAATAGGTCCAAAAAAAAGACCTTCGCGAAAAATACCGCATGCGATTTTTTTTATTAAATGATTTTATATATTTTTATGAGCTTAAATTCAAAATGCTAAACTTATAGTGAAGGGAAACACGTTTAATTCTATATCTCAGAAACTATGCATTTTACGACAAAAAACAATATAATCTTTTTTATAGATAAATAAGTGATTTAACTTTATGGTTTAGAATTTTTTTTTGTGAAGTCTATATGTTCGGAGATATAGTGCTTCAAACTTCATATATCACTCTCTTTGCACTACATTTCGTTAATGGTTAATTCTACATGAAAAAATCCTGCGTAATACTTATAGAACACGCGATTATCTATAATTCTTGTTATTAGCATTTTTTACATAGGGCTAATATTTCACGAATTACAGCGGTTTAAGTGTCGAAAAACGTAAATTCAAAAGTAGTATTTTGCCAATATCCTTTTAATTACACGTTTTATTGCAAAACTGATTATGACGCTTTTCATGCGCAATTTCATTGTCCACATGTTTTGTTCCGGGAGGGCTGTGGAAAAGAGTTTGTTTTTTGCTGTGGAAAAGAGTTTGTATTTTTAAATTTTGAGTCAAGTTGTTACTTTTAATTACCAAAGTTTCTAACAGATGGAACCAATAATTTTATTTTTTGTTATAATCAAGAATATTTATTTTAATAGTGAATTTCATATCGAGAGGGGGATCGAGATTCGGCGAATTTAAGAAACGGATCACGATTCCGAATCCCAAGGGAAAGATTCGCCGAGTCCGATTCCGAGTTATTCGGTATGATAAACCCTAATTGAATCCGCCACCTTTTAGCTCTACATTGGAATCCTCTTTATATTTTATCATTCATCGACTGGTACCATTCGTAAAAATCATAAACGAATCCTCTATATAATTTTGCTTAAAGCATAGAACACAAAAAGTGGAAAACCAAAGCTTCGGAATCACCATTTGCAGCAGCAGTCCACTGTAGATCGGATTTAGCTTAAAATACTAACAATATCACCATTAACAAAACGTCTTTGCAGCACTAAAGATAAAGGTTAATAGGAGAACCAGTAAGAGCATGACCATCCCCTAGTCAGCTAAACCAAACATAATAAACTAAGACACGGACCACACTACGCTTGATGGTAAAGCCGGCTCTACACGATGCGGTCAACGTTTGATTCGAATGTTGGCTTCCAACGTTGGAGTGATACCCAACATAGCTGGAACGTACAAACGTTGGAGGCTTGACATTGGACGCTCGTAGCTCGAGCATCTGCCACACGATACGTCTTAAGCCGGCTCTACACGATGCTATGAACACAATCGAACGTTGGACGCTTGATGGTAGGACGCATCGTATGGCCGATGCTCGAACTACGAACGTCCAATGTCAAGAGTCCAACGTTTGTGCTTGGACATGTTCCAGCTGTGATGGGTATCACTCCAACGTTGGAAGCCAACATTCGAATCAAACGTTCATCGCATCGTGTAGAGCTGGCTTTACCATCAAGCGTCCAACGTTGGAGGGTGTTCATAGCATCGTGTAGAGCCGGCTTAAGTGAACTACTGATGAATCTCAGAGCAGATGTCGTGCTAATACTGCAGACACATTTATTTTAGGCTCGGTGAATCCTTGAAACTGATAGGGCCTATTTATGTTTACATCATAAATTCAAGCTCACTTCTCAGGAAGTTAAGCACCGTAGGACGAACTGTATCATGGTGGAGATATCGAACTGTGATCTAGGTATTGCTCAATCGCTCGTTCTGATCGTGTGCTAGTTCTATTCTGACTTTGCATAGAGTCGTGAACACATAGCTGAGCCCGGGCAGCACACACCCGACTCCGACTGTGGAATAATCTTACACAGTCTGTATTTTAAAATCCTACAACATCAAGGAGTTCAAACACAGGATTCATCTCCATCTTCTTCGACATCCTCCTGGCTCCTCGTTACCTTAAACCTGTTATACCTCTCGAACTAAGCTTACTACAAGCCGTTGCACCTTGGCGTGACGACCAACGGCTTAGGGGAATTTCTGAGCTTAGACCTGCCACATAAAAAAAACCATCTACGCTGGTGTTGTGTAAGACACGATTACAAAATGAGTTTGTAAGAGGTGCCTCTTTTTTCTTGTGAGCCAGTGCAAGGTCGTACTTCAAATTAAGTGAGGTGCTATTGTAATGCCAACATGACAAAAACAAGCAAATTAAAAGAAAGAAAGAAAAGAAATACCAATGAAGAGCGTTTTTTACGAGTTTGATTCTAATATGCAATAAACTGCCTCAGAATAGGTAAGAAAGCTAAGCCTCCACACCACAATGTATATTTATATTTTACAATCTCACCTCGCCTAATTTTAAGTTGGAAATTTTACTGACGCAAAAAAATTAAGAAATGTCTCTCCATTACATCGCTTCGATTATCTCATACACCAGTAAGACATTATTTTTGAGCCGGGACATTTTAAAAAAATGAGCCCTCAGTACAATTCACCATCGTGTAAGGGACAAATGTACTGCCTCGTGTAAGTCCGGCTCAACTCTAATCTACACAAAATGGTGCATGATTTCCAGTTGGAGCTAATAGTACCATTTGGTGGTGCAACAAAAGCTGCCTGGGAAAAAGGAAGCTTTTAGGTAGCTGGTTCGGTTTTTTTAAAATATAACAGTCCCTGGAGTTCCATTGACCGAGATTTTGTACCGCGACTTTTGACCACGTTTTCGCATATGGATCTCTTGCTCCTACTTATATTTCGATGTAAAGCTCGTTTTCAGTGAAAAGCTCACTAAAATATTGTTAAAGCTTGTTGGTATGGAAAATAAGAGCTTTCAGAGGCACACGTAGGCAACCATCTCCTTTCATCTTTGGCAATATAGCTGTAATTTAACGAAAACGCTCTTCGATTACTGATTCGAAATATTTCTGGTTATCAAATTACCCCCAATCATGGATTTTATGTTAAAACTTACAACTTAGGGTTGTCTTCGTTGATGCATATATGTACGGCCTTAACACGTTAACTGCTGACCAAAAAATTATTTTCGACGACACGGATACTGACCTAAAACTGAACATTATATTTCACTCCTAGCGAAGACGTGCAGCGCACTACCAAACGAAAACAAAAGACGTGTATACACGTCTTCAGCAGTTAACGTGTTAAGAGGACAAGGTCTAGCCAACACTATTTGTGACTAGATGGACTGAATATTGAGGACTTGAACATTTACTTTCACTTTACTTAGTGCAGTTTTTGGAGGGCATTGTAGTAAAGGAATATCAACAGGCTGGAGAGGTTATATCTCTTCTACTGTGGTGCCATGAGATGAACTCTTGTGATCTAATTGCGAGAAGGCTATCAGCTTGTATAACGATGAAGAGGACAAGGTTGATGCCACTGTTCATATCTGAAACCATAAAGAGTGGCTATCTTGTGTTTTTCGAGGATTCCACAGAATGGGTTTGTATGGTACATAGAAGGCCCCAAGACAGAGGTACATATGGGCTCCGGTTGCATGCTCAGCTTAGTTTCCCTGGATACTGTCTTTTAAGCGGAGATGTGGGCAAGCATGCGTATACGACAATTTAAGAAGAGCCTACGTTTGCCAGGGGGTTTTTATTATTTTGCTATAAGAGTGATAAAGTCCTGTAGGACCGAGTCCAAATTAGTTTGGGTCGACCAACGGGCGCCCTCGAAGTCGTATTAGGTCACTCTTCGTGGCGTCCGCACCCAGACGGTAGTGTCAGATTCCTTCTGGCTAAACTCACCAACCGTTTTGCAAGTCGTTTGAGTCCCGACCAGTACGAGATGTAAAGGTATTACTTCGGGCTGGCGTATCAGTCTGGCCCTTAAAAAATGGGTCCGCCGAGGGTGCTCACCAGAGCTGGGACAGTGAGGATCAGCGGATCAGCGAACTACCGTCTATGTTCTCTTTTTGGGAAAGGTGAATTAGGCGAAGCTGGCTACTCTACAAGCTACATAAGTGCACGTAGGTGCAACGGAAGGTCGACAACGCTGTACCTAGCAGCTCATGCGTCTCGGTTCTGTGGGACTCTAGCCCAGCCTAAAAAAATCACCTCCTTCTTAACTCTCATTCCCTCCGCTTGACCGGCTTACTCTATTGCGTCACAGGGCTGGATCAGCTGTGCAGCTGCTATGTCTCCTGGCATTTGTTTGCCTTTTTCCTCTTCTTTAGGCTTCGTATAGCTTAAGCCTCTGTTGGATGGCGTTCAGCGCCACTTCCACTATTCTCCAAACATCTTCCAACCACAATTACTACGTATACATGATGAGTTGAACCCAGGTTGAACCCGAGTTCAAATGCATGTAGACGCTAGTCGAGTTGAGATAGGGTTGACTGAACTCGACTCAGCTCTGCTTCCTGGGTTGAGTTAAAGCTATGCAGATAGACGCGAGTTCAGTAGTTGAGTAGTTGAATTTAGTTGACAGCAGCATCTCTGTGTTTTGTTTGTGATTTTTGTCGAATTTTGTCGATTGTCGAAAATTCAACTCAACCTCAACTCAACTATTCAACTCATCATGTATACGTAGTAATTATCTGGTTCAGGATGTCCTCAGGTGTTAGCTGCACCTTAGCCGATGGTTCCAGCACAGATCTCGGATTCTACCAGGGAATTGTTCGGACGTCGAAGGAAGGATGTGATGCCACTGGTCAGTTTTATTATCGGACATTTAGCCCAAAATTGCCACCTATGGAGGATTGGAAGAGCGGATCTATCTTTCAAAGTGTTGTCATAGATTGATTAGTCCTGTAAAGTTCGCTCTGTTAGCATCAGATTCGTCTATGGAATATGCCAAATCCTGTATATTTTTTTGTATTTTTGGTGATGCTGAATCCTCTAGAGCTAGACGGTAGTAAATCTTTCTGATAGAGTAATACCATAAGGTTCTTGAGTAAAACATCCAACCCAATTCTGTTCGGCTCATCTAATTCAGATGCATTTATTACACATCGTCCTCTACTTGTATGTGATATATAACAAAAATCTCTTACCTCCAAAAAAACCCTACATTGTAAATTTTAAACTTATAGTAATCCAACAAGCCTCGAGGACATTTAACAGAACTTCGGTGTCATCTAAATTCCTAAGCATCCCAACGACAATTTGCGGAGCCCATCGTCTCCAGTTCGGTCTTTGAAGCCGGGGCATTCAAGAAACGTCCAAAAGAACGCATTCCTCTGGCTACCTTTGTACCAAAAAACGGTGGCGACTGGAGGCCCAACACTCCTGGTGGGCATCAAAGACCGAAAAGTCGTCGAGACCAGACTCCCCCAGGAATGGGGACTGCCCGCAGCGCAGCACAAGACTCACGCCACACACAAGTCCCGCTTAAGAAACTTATTTTCAAGACGTCTCTTCTCCATAGTCTCCTCCAGCAGTCGTCCGTGCATGTTCGGTGCAGCTTGCAACTTGTGCAGTCAACCCAAATATTCTAGTTAATTCATGCAACACGCTCGATGTTTGATACAGTTCCATCTTAGTTAAGCTCGGTTCGATCAAGTTGCATGCGTGTGTCCTGCCAGCAGAAGTTCAGTTGCAGCAATTCGGTTGCATCGCGGCATTAGGGCTGCCATAGTTGTTTCTTTTTGGCTTGTGGACCTTGATTTATGACTTGAAAAGTTTAAAGTGGCGCCACCGCTTTCTGGACAGAAAGAAGTACACGAATGGAATGTGTGCAGCAGAAAATAAAGATTTGCTCCAGTGATTAGGCGATGGGAATTTGGCATTTTTGGCCATTGTCTTTGTGCATTTCACGTTTTTTCCTTTTTTTTTTTGCTACGCGCGGCTATTGAAGCTTTTCAGAATTTTTTCTCAGGAATTCTTTTTCTTTGCCTGTTTTTCGATTTATTTGAATAAGGATGTCTTTTTTAGGAATTTCGTCACAGTCACTAAAAGGAGTTTAGTTAGTTCACTTAAAGAAGAAATTCCCATAAAAATGGATGTGTTTTTGTTTTATTATTATCCATCAATAATTGACTTGACACACAAAAACCCCTCAAGGTTTCAAAAACAACATATTTAACAGGCAACGAAGAATGATAACCACAGCAAAACAAAACCACCACCTGTTCCCCAAATAGCCACAAAATGCCACCCGTAAGCCTGATTATTACCACCGATCATTTCGGATTCCCATCCTTGAAAGTAAAGTGGTTTCTTGCCAGAAGGTATCTTTATAACCCATTCATAGAAACCTCCTCGTAAACCTGTCATTAGCCAATTTCTAACTGAAAAATTACACAAAATTATCCCAAGGCTGCGGTTTCCTTATAGATATTTGTATGTATGTATGTGTGTATGTAGTGTAGCTAGTTCCGGTCCTCTGATCTTTTCTGGCTCAATGCTGGTGATCACGGCTGCTTACCCTTTCACGAAATAATTCTTCCGATAAGACCACAAACCTTGAAAGGTGATCATTAAAACTCCATTTGAACTAAGTGATCGATAACTGTGTGTGCTGGTTGCATTTGGAGTGAAAAATAGAGAAAAAATTGGGAGGGAGTCGAGAGGGGTACAAAAAGGGGAATAATTGATTATTTTAGTTTTTATTGGGGGTAAAAAGTGTTTAATTAAAAAAAAAATGGTTTTTGATCGTTGAAATTTCATTTAAGGAGGATACCCCCTCGATGTTAACTTGTTTGAGAAGTGACTTGTATGTTTCATCAAGCAATGTTTTGTTTGAACTTAATCAATTGTTGGTCAATCAGGTATGAGGTAACATTGATAATTTTTCTTCGGTTTCGTCATTATAAATAAGCCATTGTCATACGCCAAGATTATAATAGGCGACCACCAAGGAGGATTTAGCCCAATCTCAAAATTTGCAAAGTGGTCCCCCATCTTTGTACTAATCGCAACCAATGCTGCATGACTTCGCTGATCGAATGAGAACTAGTCTATTCAGTATGATAATTTCACTGGAGACTGTCTAGCTTCGATGTTATTTAATATTGAAATTGACAAAGATTTAATAGCACAAAGCTTTTTTAGTGTTAAGGAGAAATGCTACAGGTTTTAAGTATTTAGGTTCTTTCATAACAACAGATAAAAACTGTAGCAGTGGCATATGGGAAAAGGATTAAAACAGACAATATATGGTTTCATAGTTTAATGAAAATGGTATGGTCAACATTTGCCACGAAATCAAGGAAGATTACAATATATAAAACAATAATCATAGATCTTGTCAGACGCGAACTATGAAGAAACAATGTTAGAAACCTTTGAAAGGAAGATACTACGTGCGATATTTAATCCAAAAATACCTAGTTATAACCGGAATTTAATGGTCGCGATCTTATTAGTTCACATATTGGCACGCCTATGGACTGAAAAACAAGTGTGGGAAATGCTGGATATCGAACAAGTTCATCCATCAATCGGTGATCTTGCGTGGAAGGCGTTTTTACGCAAAACACCGATCGAGCTTTTATAAGACTTCAGGTATTTTTTCCGATCTTACTTCTAGCTCTTGGTCTTTTACCGAAATATAGGTACCAAAAGGCGCCTTTTCTCTAACAACCAATCAGTATGGACTGACTTCGACTACCTGCAACCGTTGGTTTACTTCGGTTAAGGTAAAGGAGTTGTTGGTGAAGCTTAAAAGGGTATCTGAAAGTAAGAGATACAATATCTTCGCCCCTCCATACAGAGACATACTACAATCAACTGTTGGTGGTGTTTCGGCGTTGAGATAGTTATTTGGCATAATTTGCTGGTTTAACTTGGCAACTTAAGGAGACAAAATTCCAAAATGGCTGAAAATTGGACCACAATTGGGACTTTTTAAGAACCCAATTTCGGAATCACAAAAAAAACAACATGGCCGCCGGAGATATCACTTTTTGGTAATAAAATCACTTAAAAACTGTTTTTTTTTCGAATTTTTTTTTAATCAGTCAATACGAAACGTTATTTCCTACAAAAAAGCCCTCTAGTCGTTTTTTCGAAAACCTTACCCTTTCGAAGTTATTCAAGGTCAAAGTTTCCAAAAATCACATTTCGGGCAAAAATACTTTGAATAATTCGGAGAGGTCAAGGTTTTCGAAAAAAAACTCAAGAGGGGTATTTTGTAGGCAATAATGTTTCGTATTGACTGATCAAAAAACATTTTTCGAAAAAACAAGTTTTTGAGTGATTTTTTTGTCATAAAGTGATATATCTCCGGTGGCCATGTTGTTTTTTTTTTGTGATTCCGAAATTGGGTTCTTAAAAAGTCCCAAGGAAGCTGTGGTCCTGTTTTAAATCATTTTGGAATTTTGTTTCCTTTCGTACGCTTTTTTTTGCTAATTTCCTCGGACTATTTTAGGCGTTGGCAGCAGAGAATTTCTGGGGATGAGAGGGCATGGGAGAAATGGAAAGACGAACCGTAGACTCGGGAGACTTAACCTCTAGGTTATTGAGGCGTCAGTGATTTTTCAAAGTACCTAATGGTTAGCACGAAGCGAGCCAAGTACAAAAACTGAACCAAATCCTATTTTTAACAATAACATTCCACAACCAATTATTTCGCTTCAAGACCATTTCAAAAAAAATATCCTTCCTTATTGCACCCTAAAAAAGCAAACATCAATTTTTCATCCTGGCTTTCAAAATGAAAAAAAAACCAGAAAAAAACTCCATTATCCTTTCACACCCTCTCCTGTACGTTTCGCAATACGACATTTATCCTTATTTGAACAAAATAATCGCGCACAGAGTGTTTTCAATTCAGGTCTCACAGCACCAGGAAAAATATATGCCGAATAGAGAGTAGAGAGCACGGAACCGTCTGTAAACGCTTTTTATCCTGCAGTGTCAAGAACCTCTTGAAATGGACACCCATTAGAATTCCAGGATGCGACAAGAAACTTTTCTGAATAATTTATAACATCGCCATTGACGGTGGGCGGGCGGCAGCACCATCAGCACGCTATCTCTGTTCTGCTTTCGCATTGATGGTTATGTTGTTCCCCACCACCCGCACCCATCCAACCCAAAAAAGTCCTGCGACCCGAGCAAATATCATTCAACAGCATTCATACTGCGATGGTATTTCATATATGTATATGTATGCTCGCATATCCTTTTTTGGTCCTGTACTTAAGATGCTGCTGGTGAATGGATGTGGAATATGTGTTGCAGATATGCCTAATCTACGTCGTTATATGTGACACAAGCATCACCCGGGCATCCTCTGTCCCGCATATACAAAGCGGATATCACAAGAATATATTTACATGTTAAGCAGCAGCACGGTACAGGTTTTGGGCTCACAGCGCTGCCCCGTCCCCGGCCCGGCTGCTGCTGTCATATGTGCTACACCTAAGTTGGTCCGGACACGTATGTCCTGGGAGCGTACCAAGGAGAAAAGGATACTATAGGAGTGGCATAATAATAATTTATGAGGTCAAGATGGGACACTGATTGCCTCTGGACAAACATGTCCTTTTGCAAATTCGCCCACTCCTCGAGATCCCCTCCCAGTTTGCCGCCCAGGCTCATTCGCTCCTATACCCACACTCCGGGCCGTTTTCGTCCCGTGGAGCCCGTTAGGGATCTGTGCTCTTCGTGTTATGTTTGTTGCTGCTGGTGGTGCTAGGATGTGCTATTGTTGTTATCTCAACAACGAAAAAAGGTTACCTTCCTGTGCCCTGTGTTGTGCGGGTACGGTGCTGTATATATAGCGTGAATCGTTGTTGTCCATGTTTTCGCTTTCTATTATTTTCGGTGTTGTTCCAACTCAAGGGTGGGATGCTGGAATAATCAGGATACGTAAACATTTCATCTCTTGTTCCACGGAAATGATCCTAGCAAGAGAAGAGCACCTTGTGTTATATTTGCACATGTGCTTGACATATCCTTTTCCTGGATCCTTTTTACCCTACTCCGCCGTCCACCCGCGCACCACACCAGAACATCCAACCCATCAACAGCATCAACGGCTCTTAACGATGATGCCATGGCGTTGATGTTCCTTCTATATGCTTTCTGCTTTTGTGGATTATTTGTTTTCTTCTTCTCCTGTTTTTTTTTTGTTATTTTTTCTGCTCTCTTCTCCATCCGTCGGCCATACATATATATGCTGAAGGATACCCTTTTTCTTCCGCTTGCATACCTGATGTCTTAGAAGTCCTTCCGTTCTGCTGGTGTTTATTAACAATTCACTAAAGTGTCCTCTATGCTTCAAGTGATGAAACTATATGTTCTTATTTTTTTTTTGTGTTTTTCGCTTAGTGAAGATTTCTGCTGGAACGAATGATTCCTGTTCGCTTTTTTTTGTTGTTGTTATGTGATGACAACTTGAGACTTTGTGATGTGATTGAAGGGTTGCCGATGGCGTGTTTTGTATTTAGTTCAAAGCTCCCCCTCCAAACATCGTGTGCGCCAATTAAATATCCTTTTGATGATGCGCCATATTTTTTCTTACTTTGAAAATATTTAATTAGAAAATAGTTTGAGGAGAAAAAGGACTTTTTTTTGAGGCTATTTAGGTTAAGATTTTTTTAAAATGGAATAAAGTAAATTTCATGTCAATATGTAAGTGTGTGTGTGTGTGAAACTAGAACGAACTAACGAAGCTGTTGATATTGTAGACGACAGAAAAGGATATGACTATTTTAATACACATAACAGAGTTATATTATCTAATAGATGAATCTACTGCCGCCACAGCTCAGCAACCGTCTGGTTTATAAAGATCTTTAAATCTCAGAAAGTGATTACCTTAGTGACCTTCGCCAAAAGTTCCAATGAACCAACAAGTGCATTGACATTGACGAGGAAGCTACAGCAATGATGTGGAGTGACAGAAAATCATTCAATACACTTCGTAACTACGTCAAAGGCACTTGCTGATAGCTTAGTGTGGTGGAGCTATCCCATGCCGTTTTTTAACGGTACAATTTTAACGACAATCACTGTCAACGTACCCACGAAAAAATTGTATAGGACGAAGAAAACGAAGGATGCCATTAGCATACTCAGTAGACCTGTTCTCGTTCGACTGCGTAAGTCAAGCAGCATTGGTCGTGGTTAGTACTTAGTTGGGGGACCGCTTGGGAATGCTTGAATACGATAGAATGTTGTTTCACAGGATTTTTTTTACACCCTTGTTCTGCTTCGTTCAAAGTAAATGGAACTAGAGAAAAAATTCAGAGAATCATTTTCGTTTTGGATTGACCCATCACGTTCTTGTGCCACCTTCAATTTTTTAGGAGAATTTTTAGTTGGTTTAAATAAAATCATTTGTTGAATTCTTATACATATTTTGCAGCATAGCCACCGGGAACTATATCTCTTCGAAAAGAAGGTTTTTCAGTATAGTAGTAGCCAGCCAACAGTCAGGTGCTTTTGTAGTGAATTATATAGAATAATGACTCCTAAACAAAGTCCGACGAAACCAACAAAATATCTGCCACTTTTTAAACTATTTTAAAAATATTAAAAAAATATTCCAAATAGCGGTAAAGTTTTACATCATCCACAGAAATACCTGTCGGCATATTGAAAGTCGAAAATTTTAAGGTGAATATTTTTTTTTCATTTTTTTTTGTGTTCATTGAAAAAAAAAACTTTCTTCTGACATTTTATTCCATCAGAATGAAAAAAAAAACATCCGCTTGTGATGGGGTATTTTTCGCATCGCCGAGCATAAAAACAAACGAGTGGCATTTTCCTTCAAGGTAACGCACAAAAAAATATAATGGAAAAACGACGACCTGTGGCCCAACAACACCATTAGCCTACAGTAGCCTATGCGCCCCAGAGAATAAGACAATCGCTCAAACAACAATCGGGCAGACGACGACTACCTTTGCCTGGAAAGGTAGCAGTAGGCCACCGGTCGTATTGTGGCCGGGCGGTGTGGTGGTGGCCATGACCAGAACGGCCAGGAAAAAATCATCTCCGTCATCATAAATTCAGCGGTGAATCCGCCAGAAATATTGAAATGATAAAAATTCCATCAGTGCCTCATAACTCTTTGGGCATGGTCAGCACACGGGCGGTGGTTGGGTGAAGGTGGACAGGGACGGGGTGGAGGAGAGTCCCTTGGGTGCAGCAGCAGTAGAGGACACGGTGACTAGGTGGCGACGGTGGATACAATATATATTCGCGGATGCCTTCCTTCGTGTATTGTTGTAAGACAAGCTGGGCAGTTGCGCATATCAAATTTGGCTAGAAGGAGCCGAATTATGAATAAATGCATATCAAGGGATTGCCAGGACACGATCCTGTATAGAGTGTGGGGCCAGGTTAAGTGGCCTTTTTGGAGGGTCTTCGGTTTTGGTGTGGGATTCGATTATATTCTTGGGCATGGATCTTGTGTTCAGAGATGGAATTTTCGACCTTCTTATTCTAGTCACACCACATTTGCTCAACCCTTAATCGGAATATGACAAATTATTTCTGATACTTGAAATAATACAGAAATTATCATCCCATAATCCTCGACAATAATTCCACCCTAAGTTTTTTATGCCAAGCAAACAGCTTAACTTCTCTCCAGAAACGTCCCACACTGCACTTGCTGCTGCTGCCCACACGCCGAAACCGAAATCAGATTCATTTTAGGATTCCCAGTAAAAAAAAGACTCCGGCATCTCTCCCAAAGTTGACTTAAGAACTTAACTGAAAACCAACCCCCGAAAAGCAAACACGAATGTCCCTCAATTCTCGCCCATAATCAACATTTCGGTGAGCCAACACCCCCCACCCCTGGACGTTGTTGTTTAGTGCCCCCCGAATAGAACAGCCCAAAGGTTTATAGATATTTCATCAACATGACGAGCAATTGGCCTCGAGGATGAGCCACCACCAACCAACCAACACACAAAATACTACGTGGAAACTAGAGGTCCTGAGGATTTTCGGATTCTGGTGATGCGATGGTTCTTCTTTCGGTCTTCATCAGGCATTAGGATGACTCGGAGATGTTCAAGGATATAGTATATCTCATCATGACTCGATAACGACTCCTAATGAACTTTAACAGGAAAAACAATCATTCCCTTTAGGGTATAAATGGACCACGATGAATGTTTGGGAGCGAGCGAACCAACAACGACTTGGAGCGAAATCTCAGATTTTTGGGATGGTCCTTCTTAGTGCGAGAGCAGAGGATAGCCCAAGTAGAAGATGCCAACAACAAGACCAAAAATCCAATTACTACTGATTGTAATTTTGTTGGTGTGCCGAGGTTTTTGTTGGGTTTTGTGGGTTTTGTATACACGGTCGGCGATCTCTCCTTCCCGCGCGCTGTTGAGAGTTTGCCCGGATTTGTTTGCTCTACGGGAGTATGGATATTTTGGCCGAATGTCCCTAATTTTAAATCTGTTAAGCAAATTGAACGCGCTCAGAATAACTATTCCAATTATCGAGTTTACATAATAGTTTTTAAGGGATGAGGGCGGAAATGAGATACACAATAGAAGAAATTTGTTGGGAGTTCCTTTTTTTTGTGTTGTTGTTTTGATTTTGCAATTCTAATTGGCAGGTGGAAGTATCGTAAAAAGTATGTTCTTTGGGGATGAGTTTAAATTGTTTAAAAGATTAATGAAAAACGGACAAAGAAGTACTTTAAAGTGACACTACTTAAACCCTACTAACAACGGCCGATTCACATTAACGTCAGCAAATTATATAACACACTGCACTGCACGAAGTAGAGCGTATCACAGAATACTCTCTTGAATGCAAATAGTTCACCTTGACAGTTTTCCTGCCCATAGACGACGCGTTCAACAACTTCGACACCAAGCTCTTGAAAGTGGCGCCATGGGGCCCGATTCCGCAACGGTGAGTTTTTTGCCAGTGAACACCGAAGGCAAAACTCACTGACAACCTCGGTGTTCACTTTTCTTTAAAATGCGATTCCGTAAGTGCCAGTGAGTTTTAAAGTGCTGAATGATTTTTAAAGTGGCTGAATGATGCGCTGAGTTGGTACTGTCTTGACCTTTCCATTTTAAAAATTCTAATTACATAAAATCTTTTAGAACAATAAATTAAAACAACATTTTATTTTTACATACCAAACAAATCTCTCACAAAAATTATTTTTAAAAAAAATTAAAAAGCTTATTCAAAAATCATCGCTCGAAATTACAAAAAAAACTTTACTCGTCAACAACAACTTTACTCACCGTAAATTCACAGCCTTTTTCTCAGTGAGAAAATTTTCACGGCGGTGTTCACCGCAAATGTCAAAAAAACTCATTCTCACTCTTGCGGACGCGAAAATAAGCAGTGTACACTGAAATCGGTGAACACCGTAAAACTCACCGTTGCGGAATCGGGCCCTGGTGGGATTCGCGATCATTGATCAGTAGATTCTCCATCAGGCGCGGATCTAGAATTTTCTTTTTGGGGGGGGATCACGAAAATAAAAATGGCGGAAAAAAATTTCTACTCCTAAAAAAACAAAAACAAAATTAACAAAACCAACCGAATTTTCTGGTAGATTAAAAATAAACGTGCCCTAATTTGCTTTTGATGAAGACGCGCCTTTTCTTGTGAGTGCAGCTAACTTCAGAGTTTGCAAATCAAAACATATATAAAGAGTATAGTATAGATCAATCTGTTGTTGACCTTGAAGGTCTCTTTTTAACTTCCCAGTATATAGGGAAAGTTATTGTAATCGGTCCGACAATCGAAATCGTAATTTTCAACGTATTTTAATTTTTCAAGATTCTAATAGCAAAAATTTGAGAAGAAGTATGTGTGTGTGCGTACGTATGTGGTCATTTTTTCCTACACGATCTCGCGCCAACCAAAAAAGATATCGTCTTCGTTGTAGTGCCGATCGAATCGTATTAACCTAAATATGATCTGAAAAGATTTTCATAAAATTCGGTCGAGACGTTTTTTTTGTTTAAACGACATAAGTGATTTTTGTACCTGCACGATTTTGCGCGAACCAACAATGATACCGACTTCGTTGAGATGCCGATCGTAGCGTATTACCGAAGTTACAATCTTTAAAGATTTTCATAAAATTCGGTCGAGCGAGGGGTTTTTTTGTTTAGACGACATAAGTAATTTTCGTACCTGCCCAATATCGCGCGAACTAAAAATGATATTGACTTCATTGAGCTGGCGATCGACGCATATTACCGAAGTTATAATCTGAAGATTTTCATAAAAATCGGTCGAGCTGTTTTTTTTTGTTTGAACGAAGTTCGTGATTTTTGTACCTGCCCAATATCGCGCGAACCAAATATGATACCGACTTCGTTGAGGTGCGTATTAACGAAAACATGCTCTGAAAAAAATTTCATAACATTCGGTCAAGTCCTTTTTTTTGTTGAAATGAAAAGACTTCGGCTAAGGGTCACAAGCACCGTAAATTTATTAGTTTTTCTGTTATCTAATAAACTCGTTGGAATGAAACTCGTTCCAAATGAAATTACCTTTTCCGGATTCAGCAGAGCGATAGTTTCCCAACAACATATCACTTATCAAAATCCGAGCACTAGTTTAAGGTGTTTTTTTTTGATTTGCAAAAATGTTGGGTCGTTTTGGTCGTTTGGTTATTTTTTGTTTTTGGTTTTTTAGTTGGGTCAATTTTGTTTTTTAAACAGCGAGCGCTTTTGGGGGGTCATGTGACCCCCGTGACCCCCTCCTTGAATCCGCGCCTGTCCTCCATATGTTGTAAACTAAAATCATCCCACAGCATACGCGCAGCAGCAGGGTTATGAAGACTGAGTACCGTGTCACAAGGCTCAACATTGAATAGCCGACAAAGACGTCCAGCATAGCTTTCTATACCAGCTAGAAGACCTTCAGCAAGAGACGCGGCTTCAAGCTATACATGGTGCACTAGTTCTACACAACAGTGATAAGAGCGGTGCTGGTGCACGACTATGCAGTGTAATGGCCCATCTGCACGGCCAATAAACCAGGCAGGCCCAGGCAGGTTACTAGGTCGAGAAGACATATAGACTGAGCAGCATAGTGCTCTCTAAAAACGATTCAGTAACTACGAAACGAATCACTGGTTCCAGCGGTTGGACCATTGCTTAGTCAACCAATGGCAAAACAGTGAAATTTCACTGGTTGAACCAGTCACTGGTCACTGGTTGAACCAGTGAAATTTACGTAAAAAAGAGAACAAAGGGGTTTTTCTAGCGCGAGTATCGTTTTCCCAAGCGGGCTCCCATCAAAACACTGATAAGCTGCTGCCCTTCGTGATCAAACGAGAGTCGGTTCATTGAGAATGGTAAATGGAACCCTTTTCAGTCATGAAGATACTTGCCTAGAATATGAGTCACACCTAATTTTTACTAATTCATTTTTATAGAGAACTTTTCACTGGTTCAAACAGTAAACAGACCCGAATTAACTGGTTTTCCAGTGAAACTATTGTTTACTGGATGAACCAGTGAAATTTTCACTGGTTCATTTTTAGAGAGTGCACTGGGAGTAGTAGAAGGGCCAATCTGAATTGATGGCAATTTTCAAAGCCTTGTTAGTATTAGACATGACCTCTAGGCTAGATACAAGGGTAATCTTCTTATCGGATGGTCAAGCGGGGCAGTAGGGATGGTTCTTTCTATATGACGTCCTAACTTGTTGAAACATGTCAAAAGAAACTATCTTGTTTTGCTAGGTCGTATAAGATTACTCTTCAGCGTTGTACTGTGTCCCAGGAACACCGTCGGCAACACTAAGCCAGATGAATTGGCCAGATTAGACCCAAATCGCGCAGATAAACTAGTGTATGAGATCATCATGCATTTTCTTTTAATAAAAGGTTCTAGGTGGAGGTCTAACATCATACGTCAAGACTGGCCTGACTAGAAGAAGCAGTAGCTGGGTCAAGCTGGAGGAGCCTATCATCATTGGGTCAAAGCTAAGCACATTTGGCCATTTTATAGCAATCAGAGATTGAGTGACTGCTTGGGGTTGCATCGCAAGGATATCACCAGAATCTTGTCAATAATTACGGGACACTAGCAGATTGTCCGTCATTCAGTCAGAAGAGATTGAGAATTCCGTATAACACTCTTTGTCGTAGCTGCAGAGAACAACAGGCCACAACCAAACACCTTTTAGTTTACATGGCACCTCTTCTTTCCTCAATACCTTCCATAAGCTTGATGAGCTCCATGATCTTTTTTGACACGATCCATGATCTTCACTAGTCCATATTGGGTTTATCGAAAAATATCAGACAACATACTGTTATATCTGAAGCGTTGAGACCGATGCAGTCTTCACTATTTACAACTTTAATCACTACGAGATTAGCAGCATTTAAATTGCTTCAATGTAGTGGTGTGCAAAAGACACATGCCATTCCCTGCTCCTTCTCCAAGTCTTGTTTACTAGTTAACTTCCCAGTAGGAAGTTATTGTAATCGGTCCGAAAATCGGATTCGAAATTTTCAATGTATTTACACGTTTCAAGGTCCCAATAGCATTTTAAGCAAAAATTTGAGAAGAAATATGTGTGTGTGTGTGGGTGCGTACGTATGTGGTCATTTTTTCCTGCACGATTTCGCGCGAACCGAAAAAGATATCGACTTCGTTCAGGTGCCGTTCGAAGCGTGTTCAAGGAAATATGATCTGAAAAGATTTTCATAAAAATTGGTCGAGCCGTTTTTTTTTTGAACGACGTAAGTGATTTTTGTACCAGCACGATTTCGCGCGAACCAAAAAAGATACCGACTTCGTTAAGATGCCGTTCAAAGCGTGTTAAAGGAAGTATGATCTGAAAAGATTTTCATAAAAATCGTTCGAGTCGTTTTTTTGTTTGAACGAATACTGGGAAGTTATTTCTATTTGGTTTTAGTCTATTAGATCACAAAAGCATATGTTGTGATGGGTCCTATGTCCAGTGTGTTGATCTCATTGAGATACCCAACCTTAGTTCAGATATTTAGATATGGCCATCGTTATACATCCAGTATTAAGTTCGCCCTCAGCTACAGGAGTTAAAATAAAATTCGCCCGCTCCTAGTCTGCAACAGGCATGCACGCACAGCGTCAAATCGTCTGTATGGCACCCAAACGAGGCACGGTTCGCTCACACTTCTTCGAGACTAAATAGAGCAAAACTTGACCTATAAGAAATTGTATAGGACGAAGAAAACGGGCAATTATCTTGCTGACCATAAAGAGTGCCACTAGCATACTCAGTAGACCGGTTATCATTCGATTGCGTAGGTTAAGCAGCATTGCACGTAGTTAGTACTTAGGACCGCTTTGTAAAACGACACTCGCGTTTGGAATGGTCTATGCCGATGAGGGTGCATTTGTTCATGTCTGTAGCGGGAGCGTGCATACCTCTGGCTGGCCAAACTGAAGGGTTTTGCTTCAAGGTAGTCAGGTTCTTATCGGGTTTACGGAGGAGTATGTCGTCTTGGTTAAGGAATCCATAAATGTTTTTGAAGAACATATTATATCAACCTCAAATTTTACTCTTAATATTCCATTGGTATATATTTACCAGGGCCCTCAGTTACTGGCTAGTTAATTCAGTTTGATGTCGATATGCCTTATTTTACTAGTTCGTTCCATATCCACTTTGATGATATGTAAAATGCAGCAGATATGATGGAAGGTCATTAACAAATTTCAAGTACAAATCGACACGAACGTAAAGTTAGCAAAACAACTTTCAGAAATTAAAAAAATTGTTAATGGATAATTTACCGCTTTTTAACCGCTATTTAATCGTGGAAAAACGAAATTTACCGCTCTTCATTTAATATGAAATTTGGGATGTTTTGCTAACTTTATGTAAAGTTGGCAAAACAAGTGTCCAAAAAATGCAAAATTCTTATTTCTCTCGCGCTGAGAATTTACCGTTAATTAACCGCTGTCGAAATATGCAGTTGGAAATTTTCCCGTTATTTTTAAAAGTCACATTTTTCCTAAATTTGACCGCCGTGTGCGACCTCTAAATATCCTCGGATCGGCCTCAAACTTCACATTTCCCCGTTTTTCATCCATTCGAATATTTTCAGGGGGCGACTTGCAAAAATATCGAAAAAGTTGAAAATAAGGGCCACCCTAATATATATTATACATATGTACCTATATAATTCATTTCAGGTCGTTCCACTTTCCTTGCAATAAATTTTAAACAAAATGAGGAATCATGTTTTCTTTAATGGAGGATGTTGAAAAACTTTTTTGAGTCGAACATGGGAAATGGCAATTCTGATGTATGGCTTGTAATTTCGTATACTGTGAGTGATATAACTAATTCCTTTTTGGGCAATTTTAATGCCAGGGAAAATACATTTTTGTAAAACAGAGGAAATTTTTTTTCATGTAGTTGAAGCGGCCTGAAATGAATTTGCTATACTTCTCACAATATTAGAAATGATAGTAGGTCAGGCATGGATATGCTCATTTTTCATGTATTGTCCGAAAAGTTCTTCGGCTTCTTTATGAAAGAAAAAATCATTCCAATTTTCTTTTTAATTATTATTTCGAGCGGATTGAAATGACCTGAAACGAATTTGTTATATTGATCACAGTATAAGAAATTGTCCATCAAAGAAAAAAAATTACATTACTAATAATAAAAATAATAACATATATTAATACGCAAACAAGAGGTTTGTTAACGCTAAGGTTTTTTTGTTCGTGAACCGATTTCGTTTAAATTTTCAAAAAAGGTTCTTTTTATGGAATAGTTATGTAGTAAATCGATTCACTAGTAAAAAAGTTATAGCGATTTTAATTTTTCTAATTTGAAAAAGCCGTTAGCAAATTTGAATATTTTTGTGAGCAGCAACGTGGAGCTGAGTAGGCTACGATTAAGGCTTTCATCCCGGGAGTCTCGATATCGAAAATTTCGAGTCTCGCCGTTTTTTTTCGTATTTTCGAGACTCGAGACTGCTACCTCCAGTCTCGGAAATAACGAGACTTTCGAGACTTAAAGAAAATAGGCTGATTGAGGCGAGTATCTTACAATACTTACACAATCCTTCTCAGTTTTTTTTTAAAAAAAGCTGGATCCAAGAGCCTTTTAAACTTTAAGCAACGATAAAATTACACTATCATTAAAAATATTGTTCGCAAGATTAAATCAATCTACAACTGAAAAACCAACTGACAGTTATCCAGAAAATATCAGTGATTCAAATGATATGACGATTGGCTCACCACGAGTTTAACGACAAAAGATCAGATAGATTATTAACTTAATAATTTGCTAAAACCTCAACAAGACATAGCAGAGAATAAAACTTCCGTGTCTATCCATGACGTGCAAAACGCCTTGCATGTGGAAAAACCTCACTTTGAAAATGGTGGCGACGACAGAGGGAAATACTTAAACCATAACTATCTAATATCTATCCCCATACTAGTGTAGAAGCAGAAAGGGCTTTTTCTAACGCAGGTTACTTTTGTAATAAAATCAGATCCTCTCTGTCTCAAAGTACATTAAATGCTCTTTGTTTTTTACGTGCGCTGCCCACTATAAAAATGAAAAAAAATTCATAAACAATTGTTAATTTTACTCGTATTTGAGTTTGTAACAGTATGATTAATAAAATACTTTATTGAAATATCTTGTATTGACTGCCTAAATGCCTAGCCTATGAGTATCAAACCTATTTTTGATATAGTCTCGAAAGTCTCGTTTTTCCTGGGAATTTCGAGACCGGACCGAGTCTCGATTTTTTTACCGGGACATGTGAATATAGCGAGACTGAAAGCCCTAGCTACGATAGACACAAACGCTGTTTCAGTGAAGCGAATGAGAATCAGAGGAAATAATCGTTTGTGTGGATTTTTGCCCCCAAAACTAACATACAAAACTCGCTTACTTTGTGCGAGCATTTTTATACGTTTTATATTAGCTTCACCTGTATGTTTGTATTTATGTATGTATTAAATGAAGAGCGGTAAATTTCGTTTTTCTACGATTAAATAGCGGTTAAAAAGCGAAAAATTCTCAGCGCGAGAGAAATAAGAATTTTGCATTTTTTGGACACTTGTTTTGCCAACTTTACGTAAAGTTAGCAAAACATCCCAAATTTCATATTAAATGAAGAGCGGTAAATTTCGTTTTTCCACGATTAAATAGCGGTTAAAAAGCGGTAAATTACACTAGTTTACAAAATCAAACTTTTTTTTTGTTGCATAAAATATTTTAATGTTTTTTTACTAATTTGAGGTCACTGATTTCGAATCTACACTCAGTTTTATTGTATCAGCTCGAGTTTTATTGGTTTCATTTGGTACAATTTTCACATAAGCTTATGACGAAAAGTACCAAATAAAGCCAACTTTAACATCAAAATTTGCTAATATCTTCAAAAATAAAGGCCGTAACACAAAAATTGTCTCAACATTATTTATAGGAAATTGTCCATGCTTTCCAATTTTGGAAAAAAAAATATTGACTAACTATGTATTTTTGGGGAAAAAGGTAGTTGAAGTTGATATTTTTGTTAAAAAAAGCAAAATTTTGACTTTGATGGCTCATATCTCTGGAAGTTGGTAGGGTAGAACCTTCACTTTCACAGTTTTAGATAGGTGGGAGTATTCTGCGTGCAATGCAGTTTGTAGTTTTTTTAAATAAAATATTTTAGTACGGTGAGAGTATTTTTTCTAAAAAAAACATCCTTCGTTATAATTCATAAACTAGAGCTGATCAAAAAATTCGACTTATATATTTTTACTTAGCATACCATATGTAGTCAGAAACAGCAAAAACTTTCCCGGCAACAGATGTACTGTAAACTAGTGTTATCCATTAACAATTTTTTTAATTTCTGAAAGTTGTTTTGCTAACTTTACGTACGTCAAATCGACTCCTTGGAACAAGCAGTTCTATCAAAGCAATGCTTTTGCAAAAGATACTGCTAAGGGTCGAACTTATTTTGATCTGAACTCCTTGAATATTGTAAATATAAAAATAAAATTTGTCCCTGAAAACTTCTCTTCTCAAATCATTGAAGTTCTTTTTTGATATCTTTGAGTTGAGTTCCATTTCAAAAACTCTAAAAGAACTTTTCACAAAAAAAAGACTTTGGATACGAAACATACATAGCAATGATGACGGAAGCTGTTTCTGATATCACATAGCTCAACCACACTCAGGACAATGCAGAACTATATTTAATCATTGAAATTACCCCCCTCCACCCTCTTCGTCATCTCAAAACTCAACAGCCACTATATCTCGTATAAGGGAGAATGCGTTTGTGGATTGAATTGAAATGTTTGTGAAACCTCCAAAACCAAACAATTGAAACTCCTCATCAATACCTTTCTGCACCCAAAGTCTGTGACTCTTGATTTAGATGCTCCCACGCCAAAGGATATTCCCAAAGCTCTAACGCAATCAGCATTCAGGAAATGTGACGTTTCCCGCCGCACTATATCTGTGTATTTTGTATAGAATGTACATTAGTGTATGTGTGTGTGTGTGTGTTTTGTCTAGCTGCTGAGATGAGTATCGATTTCGATATGTATTTGCTACTACCGCCATCCGGCGACCTCTCGTCCTTGGTTCGTCCTTCGTCACAATTCACATCACTTTCGTGCACTGCGCTGACTATGGGTTAAATTGACGTTAAATCCTATTTCAAGATTTGCAATTGATACTGTGGATAAGGGTTTGCACACCCTCAGCTTATAGATGCCAAAATAAATATGGGAAAAAAGGAGCTTGGGTGTGGGTGGGTTTGTGTGTGAGCCGGGAACGTACTTGATTTGTTATTTGCTCAAAATTTAGAAGAATACTGTTTGAGGTGAATCGTGTCGAGGATTTGGAATGAGGGTGTCTTTTCGAGAAAAAAAATAGTTTTTAAAGGTTTTTCCTGTAACATTCCTAATCTCAAACCAGCCCTCCACTTAAAATCCTGTTTAAGACGCAACAGCTTAAAGATTTGTCGCCCTTAATGAAAGTCTCGTCACGAGAATTGAACGAATTGTGTGGAATTGACTAAGAACGACCGAACGGAAAGTGGCGGCACTCTCTATGCTCGTTTAACAGTTTTCCACTAAACGAATCTCATTTTATATATGAAACAAATAAAAACAAGTCTGACAAGAGCCGAGACACAGACCCCCTCAAGAGACGAAGTAACATGTTCATTGGCTATTGGCTATAAAAAAAGGCTGCAGACACCATAACCCGTCAATTGCGAATAAAATAGCTGCCAATCATCAATAAAAGCAGCAGAATCAACTCCAATAAATTCCCGAGGACTAATTTGTGCGCGTTGTGGCATCTTCGCTGGTGGCCGCATTAATTCATAGCGGGGATTGTGTGTATAGTGGTAGTGTTGTGGCTGGACGATTTCTTAAATTGTTCACAGAATAAACTGAGTTGCAACAATGTTGCTCCCCATTGAGGATGAGATGACGCACCGATTCATTGCCATTGTCATTGTCACCACGAATCTCCAATCAAAAATGCCACACCACATTCCTTGTGGCATTTCCTTTTTTTGTACCTGATCATAATTTCAAAAGGTGAATCGATTCTGGCCAATCATTGGAAGATTCCCAGTGGTAGACCAGCCGACGAGATGGTAGCAGAATAAAGTAACGCAGCGGCGACTGTATGTGAAGACGACGAAGAATGGTCGACGGGAAAAAGCCTCCCTTGGGCCACTCTGACTGTGTTGTTAAGGTCCTCAAGAAAACCCTTGAGGATTGCTATTGTTTTTTTGCAATTCCACCATAGAATCCAGCCGGGATTTTGTGGCGCGTCTCAGACTACTCTCGTCACTTTAGGAGGCAACAACGGGCGCTCGCTTACATATGCTGTTGACAACAAGCATTTAAGAAGGAGAAAAGTGCGACTTGGATAATTACAGAAGTGAACAAGTTCACTGTGAAGTGGTCTGTCCTAGTCCCTGTAGGCTCCCATAATGACATCAATTATACACAAGTCACCCATACATGGAGCTTTCTTCAGGCGCTCTTGCCGAGTGAACGATTTCCCCGAAAGGATTTCCTTCAACTCGATGCCATTGTTATCGTTCTGTCACCAAAGCCGTTAATGTTTCCACCCTAGGCTATGCTAACATCAAGTTTTGTAGCCTTTCTATTGTTTAGATTTCACTCAGACCATTTTATTATTGCAAGACGATGTAACAATGGTGAAATTACTATGGTGCGGGAAAGGGTTGATGTTTTTACACGATAATGGGTAATGGAAAGTGCAACATTCTTGTTAAAGTCGACCTCTTGGGAAAGTAATTGTTGACGTAGAAGAATTGACGTTTTTGAAGAATATTTTCTTAATCGAAGTTTGTTCAATGTCTCAAGTGATGCTGGAAGGTATCCGTTTGTAGACTAAACTATGAGAGATTTTTCTCTTCTAGTCTTTAGTTAAGAGCGAAGAGAAAGTGGGTGTAGACACTGTTGGGCATGTCGACTATATGTCGTTTTAGAGAAATAGCCAATTTTATGAGCACCACTGTAGACATCGTGAGGAATGGTGCCCAAATGACAGGTGCAAAAAGAAGTCGACGCAATGGTCAGCAAGACAGACGCGATTTACTTCACTATGAAGATAAGAGATAAGGAGCTTCAGCCAATGATGATCGTCAGAACAGTGATCATCGTAACCGGTCAAACCGATCAAAATTCTAGGTGAATAGCCTGGACGCGCTGTTGACCTAAAAACATCTTATTGAAGAAAAGGCCAGCTTCAGCAGTATAGGACTATCTCACCGAAGCACAGTGGTCTGAAATCCCCAAAACCTGGACAAAATTAATTTACTACCGTAAGAAAAATTATTTTTTTATGAAAATCGGTCTACGGGGGTTTTCGGGGTCGCTGAGTAAGAATGCGTTATCAGATTTTCAAAAAACAAAATGGCGGATCCAATATGGCGACCAACTTTATGAAACATTTAGCAAATTTGATGAAAATTGGTATATAGGGGTTTTCGGGGTCGCTGAGTAAGAATGCGTTATCAGATTTTCAAAAAACAAAATGGCGGATCCAATATGGCGACCAACTTTATGAAACATTAAGCAAATTTGATGAAAATTGGTACATAGGGGTTTTCGGGGTCGCTGAATAAGAATCCGTTATCAGATTTTCAAAAAACAAAATGGCGGATCCAATATGGCGACCAACTTTATGAAACATTAAGCAAATTTGATGAAAATTGGTATATAAGGGTTTTCGGGGTCGCTGAATAAGAATCCGTTATCAGATTTTCAAAAAACAAAATGGCGGATCCAATATGGCGACCAAATTTATGAAACATTAAGCAAATTTGATGAAAATTGGTATGTAGGGGTTTTCGGGGTCGCTGAATAAGAATCCGTTATCAGATTTTCAAAAAACAAAATGGCGGATCCAATATGGCGACAAACTTTATGAAACATTAAGCAAATTTGATGAAAATTGGTATATAGGGGTTTTCGGGGTCGCTGAATAAGAATCCGTTATCAGATTTTCAAAAAACAAAATGGCGGATCCAATATGGTGACCAAATTTGTTTATATTTAATTGAATTGAATGAAAATATGTACTAATGGGTGTTCGGAGTCGCTAATTATTAATCCGTCATTCGATTTTTAATAAACAAAGTGTTGGATCCAATATGGCGTCCAACTTTGTTAATAATTAACCGAATTTAATGAAAATCTGTAATAAGGCGGTTTTGTTGTTGCTCAGTCATAAAAAATTTAAATTAGAGCATAAGTAATACATACTTTAATTATTTTTTTACATTTAAACAAATTCGTTTGGCGCACTTATTAATTCCATTGGTTTTGGTGACAGAGATCAAACTATTAATATAAGGATCTGATGTTACTAGAAGAAGAACATTCGATTTTCATTGGAATCGGAATACAATTTGAATTTATAAGTTTGAGTCAAACATTCGTTATTTGTTACCTCAAAAAACCCCAGATACCGATTTTCATTGGAATCGGAATACAATTGGCAAATTCGTCGGCCATATTGGCGCGGACACTTCTAATTTATAAGTTTTGACCACAAATTCGTGATTAGCGACCTTAAAAACTCCTAGATACTCACTTTCATTGAAATCGGAACACAATTTACGAATTCATATTTGGGTGGCCATTTTGAATTTCGGTAATTTTTCAGCGGCCATTTTGAGTTTCGAAAATCGGGCCTTGAGGCACATACAGAAACTTTCTTTTATTAATATAAGCTGATAAAGATAAAAAAAAGTTAATATATAGCGCCTGAATAGGACGCTCAAAACTATACATTGAGCAAATATGTAGTATATCGTGGATAGAATGACATGGAGCAAGCAGGAGCAGCTGATTTTTTTATATGTTTTGCAGAGATAATTAATAAACAATTACATGCGTATTTCGTAGTGGAAGTCGGTGGAAGTTTGTACTTAGCCATCTATTTATAAGCCGAATCGTTATTCAAATCACCACAATTTACTACATATTTGATCATAAATAAACAATACAATTATTTATTTATGTTCATTTCAATAACACAGTATAATTGTACTTACTCTCTGGATAAGAATCCATTTTACGCAAAAGAAAACGGGTAAACGTACTGCAATCTACACGCAAAAATGTAACACGTGTTTTTGCTCGGAAAGAACGCCCTGCGTGCAGCGTGTTCGACGCTCACTTTCCAAATGGAATACAAAAGAGATTTCGAACATCTACCTCTTGCCAAGGGCCTTGTAATACTCCAGGGGGGCCACTATACCTAACTCACGTGAAAAAAGTCCCTAAGTATAAACTTTCGTTTTGGTACTTTTATCCAGGTTTTGGGGATTCCAGCCCACTGTGCGAAGTCATCTTACTGGACACACGTCGTAATGGTGAAGATCATAATGCCTGGACTAAAGCTACACAGAAAACAATTAAAATGGACTTGGTCGGAGTACAGGGAACGACATGTTTAGGTACTAGCGGTGCATTTCGTACCATACCGCCTCCGTTGGACCTTCATTTTTTTTCATTTTATGTGAAAGTCCAAAGTTTGGAGTTACCCTTTGTACTACCAGTCTGCCATGTCATACTCGTCATGGTGCATGTCTAACAATAAGCTTGGTTCGAAGGATGGTATAGAGGTCTGGCAAGATTAAAAAGGGTCTGCAGTGGCGGAGGTGGACCGATGGACGTTGCGTTTGAACTTCTGTGTGTTGTAAGAGTTTACACCAAAGAGAAGAAATTCGCACCAAACCCACTGTAACAAAAATCAAAACAAAAAATTTTTGTAATGGGGTTTCGATTTTGCAAAGACGATATCTTCGATAGTAGGCCGCATAGCCAGAGATACATCCGTCGAGGTTAGCTGGAAACAGCCTCGTCATGGTTTTATACCTCCTGAAACAAGTAAATTCCAGACTCCCAGGAAGTACCAGACTAGCAACAAGGAGAAGTAACGTCCGCAAGGTGAAGATCCGATATAAGCGCCCTATTATAAACCGATTAAGCCGGCGATTTGGGCTACTCCCGAAATACTATAGTGCAGTCGGTGGCAGATCCGTCGATTCAAATGAAACGCGATGCTGTATGGCATTCAATGGGAATCCAATCCATATTGAAGATCCTGGATCCCGACGAAGGGATTATGGTTATGATCTCTATGGAATGGCTGTCCGAGTGGTGGTCATAGAACTGTCATAGGTAATGGATCCCTTCCTAAAGGAACACAGGAAGTTATCTTACGTAATCTTCACGGACGTATCTCTATGATTGACGGATGGCAGAAGTCTTCGCAGTTAAGTCTGCGAAACTTACACTGTTTACCAAGCGTAGATGATGGCTCTACAGCAAACGCTGGAGCACCTAAATCAGGGTCAGATGTAAGGAAAGACTATTGCCATAGCATAATATCAGCAGTGCAGCACTGTGGTTGGGAATGTGTCCAAAAACTAAAGAAGTTTGCAAACCAAAATAACGTGATGCTAGTCTGGGTTGGAGGGTACACGGGTATCGATAGGAACAATAAGACTGACAAACTAGAAAATTAGGGTTCTACTTCAGTGGGTTGGTGCCTAGAACCAAACTCTACCATTAGTAGTGGGTTGACTGGCGAGGAACTTCATTGAGTAGTGGTATGGTGGGATGCTATGACCACGCCTAGATGAGTTAGGTGGTGATATGACCATTCCAATCAAATAGGCAGACAAAGGCAAGGAAAGGCCAGGAGAGATAGCAGCTGATTCAGCCCAGTGACGAAATGGTCGTGCGGGGACAATGGAAGATAAGAAGGAGGTGCTTTTAGGCCATGTTAGTGACACACAGAATCAATAGGCAGGAGCTTCTCGCTATACCTTCTCACCTTTTCTCACCTTCCGACTTACTTACGGGCACTTATGTAGCCTCATTGGCTATTGAACTTCGTCAAAGTCACCTATCTCGCAAAGAAAGCAGAGGCGGTGGGTCGATGCTTTACTGTGAAGTCTGTGTTTGGTGACCCTCCAGCCCGGGCCACACATATCCGCACCGCGTCCGCACCGCATGACGGCCGTGTGTTGGGCAACACACGGAGAGAAATTAAACAAGTAAAATTTGACGCGGTGCGGACACGGAGAAGCGGAAAAGTGGGGACTGACTGGTAAGATTTCACTTGTTTACTTTTTCTCCGTGTGTTGTCCAACACACGGCCGTCATGCGGTGCGGACGCGGTGCGGATATGTGCGGCCCGGCCTTCCTTCGTAGGACCCTTGCATGGATGAAGCCAGGCCGAAAGACCCAAACGTAGGAAAAGGGTTGGTGCATTAAGCTAGTAGGACTCTTACAGTACCGTCTGGGTGCGAACCCTGGCGTTGTCTCTTGATTTAGGCATGGGCCGAATCGACGGTCTAGCACACATCCTCTGCTGCTCGACTGATGAACGTGTCTCACCACTCCTTCGTACAAAAAAAAGGCCATAACAACTAAAGATGGAACCACCAGAAAATTGTCGCCACCCGCTCCCAGATCATCAGCAGGGACCCCAAAAGAAGAAAAGGGGAACCGCAATGACCGAGGCAACAAGCAGACTCAGAAATCCGCTGGTCTGCCCTAAGTTTGTGGACCCACCAAAAGGCCAGGGCAAGCTGTACCCGAAGGGAATTATTGCGCCCCGCTTTCTTGAACTCCTTCCGACCAGAACGAAGGCCAACTATTTTATTCCGCTGGCTCCCATCTCGTACTACCTAGACAGAACGCCGACTTTGGTGGTCGACCAGGAGATGGCTTCCCGCTTATTATGCTTCTAGGCAATGCCAGAAGAGAGGGCAGAGAATTGCTATCAAGAAGGAGGACCCTAAAGGGGTCTCTGTGATGGTAGTCAGGCGTCTTTACTCCTAGGCAACCGAGTTCGGCATGTTGTTAACTGTGACTATAGAAGAATACCAGAGGACTGGGAATATTGTATAGACCTGCCCAGTGCCAATAGAAGAAGGGCTGCTGTAACACGACTTCATTAGTTCGAGGACATGAAGCTAGTTTCCGTCAAACTGCTCCTAGTGATAACTAAGGAATTTCCACAGTTAAAATAAAACTCGCCCGTTCCTAGCCTGCAACAGAAACGCACGGCGTCAAAACGCCTGCACGGCACCCGAAACAGGCACGGTTGGCCTGGGTAAAAATAAGACTCGCTCGCACTTAGAATGAAACAGGCATGGCGCGCCGAAGTATAAAAATTCTACTTTTCCAAATGTAGCCCGTTACAGGCACGTACCAATAAAAGACGCACGAAATAGTCCAAACGCTCACAGGGAGCATAATTGTGGCTTTAAAAAATTGTATAGGACGAAGAAAACGGACAATTATCACAAAGGGTGTCATTAACATACTCAGTAGATCTGTTCTCATTCGATTGCGTAGGTCAAGCAGAATTGGACGTGGTTAGTACTTAGTTGGGGGACCGCTTGATAAAACGACACTTGCGTTTGGAATGGTCTATGCCGATGCGGGTCCGTCCCCATGGGCGGCCATTTTAGCATTGTCTGCTGTCTTTTTAGTTTTAGGTAAAGGCAATTCAAGTGCTGTCGTTCCTATTTCGCTAGAATAATTTTTCTAGGGCTCTGTTTGCTTTCAATAACTCAGTGTTTTCGGTTCATTTTTTTAAGACCTGATAAGAAAGACCTCAAATAAAAAGTAATATTCTTAGTAAATCCGTGTTAAAAGTTATATTTTTAAGCTCCGAAGTCGAACTACTCTCGAATAATTGTGTCAGCGTGTGTCATCGCTAGAATTTCAAGTGTCGGTGTGGATTTTGGGTGGCTACTGCCGTTATTGAAGAAATCTCTCTTCATCATCTTTAAATGAATCCTCTTTTATGAAACAAAGCTTTTTTCCTCAAAGACACCCTAAAAAAGTCCTTAATCGAGCCTCAAAACAATGTCCTGCATCAATTTCATTGTATCTCACCTCCTCCACCCCCTCTCAAATCTACAACACCTCGGCGAGAAAAGGCACGTTTTTTCTTATAAAAATATACATCTCAACTCCACGCTTTAACCCCCAAAGGAGATTGAAATTTCAACCCGGCATGGCACACAGATCTGTCTCTCTACCATGGATGGAAGCGAAAACTAGTCGCGTCGCGTCGCTGCCGGTGAACAAGCGTGTGCTACTAACTAGACTTCCACCTCTAATCAGATAAGGGAGATTCCAGTGATGTTTTCTAGCTGCTATCGTTGCTGTCGTCGCCACTACTACACATCGGGCTGCCTGGTGCCTAGCGTCGTGCTGTGGCCGATTGCTTCTATTTTTCTGGTGGTTCCTGCGAAAGTACATCTCGAGGGTACGAAAAGCATGACTCCTCCAACACAAGAGGCGATTGTCTACCGATAAAGTCGTGACATCGGCCGCGGTCTTTTGGTGCTCGCTACGATGTTAGATTCTACATTGGCGGGACGAGGGTTACCATCTTGCCTACTTGTGTAGGGTTCCTAGGGTCACATACTATGGGAGCATGAGGGTATAGCAACAATAGGCTCTGGCGCGGATTTGGAGGATGATGATAGATAGAAAATGGCTAGTGGCCATGGTTGTTGGGTTTGGGAATTGTTTTTGGGTTTTAAGGATTCGATTTAAGGGAATTGAGGTGGAAGGATTCGAAGGTTGGGGTTTTTTGTGAAAAATCTTAAAGAAAATTACGTTAGAATGGTTGAAAATTTTATCTAGGAAATAGGTCAATCTTCCCTCGAAGGTCATAGAAATCGCATAAATCTTTAATGGATTAAATTTTTCGATAAATTTTGAAAGTAGAAAAAAAATAAAACTAAAGAACCTTTGGGAAAAAATAACTAAAGCTCAATGCACATTTCATGCTGAGGTTATATGAAGTAGCAATTCTCAATATCTGAGATTGGTAGAGTACTTGTTCCACTACTGATTGAGTACTAGGACATTGGAAGTCTGGTTTTCCAATCTTTCGTTATTATTATATGTATGTTTGCTTCTATTGGTCGATCGCATTTGGATAGGCCTGTCTTTGATGTTATTTAGATTGAATTGAATTTTCCCATAAACTTTTAGAATCTCCATAGAAGGCACTGATTTTCTTTGTACTAAAATCTTAATTATTGTGAAAATGAGTTTTTTAATTATGTACGATACACGTCCACCCTGCGTTGTCTTAGTAAGAGCCCATGATAGTGTAACTAGAATTTTCATCAAAGGAAGCTCAAAATATGAGTTGTTCACGGGCACGCATTTCCGATAGCATTTACGCTTTTGGAATCTCGTCTATACTACTAGCTGCGTTCCTTTTCTGCTCATTTTTACTATTTTTTACTCGTGAGTACTCGCAGCTACACTTGCTCTAACATACGAGTAGATAACACTTTTAATTACGCAATTAAAATCCCCTAGAGGAACGCTCCCATTTGGAGTCTATTGTGAATTATTTTAATTACCCTATCACCCCATAGATGGCTTTTGATTGTTTTGCGCTTTTTTCATATAAAAACTTCTTGAAATAAAAATAAAAATAATAAATTTATAAATAAAATAAATAAAAATATAAATAATAAAACGCATTAATTTAAATTTTGTTGTAAATTATTATTCTAACCTTCTATTTGTATACTAATGAAATAATATCAAAAATGTTAGGTTAGGTTTTACTCAAATCAATAAATTTTGCGTTTCTTTTCTGCTCTGCTCGTAAGTACTAAAAAGTAGAAAAGGAACACAGCTACACTGTAAACTCAAGTGTTTAGTTGCTAAACACTTAAAGCGTTTTATTCGTAGTAGACGAAATTTAAACACTTAGCGGCGTTTAATGAGTAAACATTCAAGTGTTTAATTAGTAAACGTTTGTTTTTGGTTATGAATAATACAAATTATGTTGATAGAACTATTAATCAATATTATATTAAAACATAATACTATCATTGCAAAAAGTGAAAAAAAAACAAAAAAACAAAAAAAAATCCAACCCAAGTGGCGTTTTTCCAAGCGGTCCCCCGACTAAGTACAAACCACTTCCAATATTGCTTCACTTCCGTTATAGAATGAGATGCGCTTTACTGAATATGCTAAATAGTACCGTTGGCTGGAATTAGCATAATTGCGTCAAGTATTGGTCGCTCATATTTTGTCTCGTATTAGTGTAAGTATTGTTAATTGAGTGATTTTTTTGATTTTTCATAAAGCTTAATGTCAAAATGCAATAACTTCCTTGTTTCTTAAAATTCTAGCTATTTTGTATGATAATAAAAATTACTCGATAAAATTAAATGTTTTCATTTTTTTTATTTCTGAAAATAGTACCTCTAAAATGGATCACTTCCCACCCCTAAACACTTTACCGTTAAAAATAAAACGCTAGGGCGTTTAGTTCCCCATAAGTGTTTTATCATAACTAAGTGTTTACCTTTCCAAGTGTTTAATTGGCGAATAAGTGTTTTAATTTTATACACTTGTTCTTAGGTTAGAATTTTTTGGTAAACTCCTTACGCGTTTAATTTCTGTTAAATGCTTTAAGTGTTTAAGAATCAAACACTTTAGCGTTTAGATTTTGAGCATTAATCATTTCTTCTGTTTTAAAAGTAAACACTTCCCACCATTAAATACTTTATCGTTTAGAAATAAAACACTAGAGTGATTTATTTCTAAACACCTGCTAAACACTTGGATTTGCAGTGTTGGCAGTCTCAGATTAATTTAAACTTGGTCTGACGGGAACTTGCCGTTCTGATTGCTGATTGGTTGTTAGAACAGTAAGAAATTCATTAGATTGCATAAGAATTTTGAAGAGGGAAGACTATTATGATGAAGTTATATGTATAAAGGTAGACTGAAGTAGAGTTGAGCCGGACTTACACGAGGCAGTACATTTGTCCCTTACACGATGAAAAATTGTACTGTGGCCTCAATTTTTTTTTAAATGTCTCGGTTTAAAAATAATGTCCTATTGGTACATATGAGCGTGTATCGAGCGAGATAAATCAGGCGAGGTGGATTGTAAAAATGTAGTGGTGGGTTACTTCTCTCTTACTTCTCTTTTGGGGCAATTAAATTTCCAATTTCCTCGCCCTGATGTGGGATTATAAAATATAAATATACATTGTGGAGGTTTTCTTACTTACTTTGAGTCAGTTTAATGGATATTATTTGTTTTTGTCATTTTGGAATTCGCCTCATTTGAAGTATGACATTGTACTGGCTCAAAAGAAAAAGGAGGCACCTCTTACGAAACTCATTTTATAATCGTGCCCTACCCAACACTAGACTGAAGCAGTATAAAGAAGGAGTGCAATGTCTCTGGGTGAGAATCGAACTCGCGTCCACTGGGATGCAGTCGAATGCTTCACGGTTCATTAGTTACGTTCCTCTTTTTTGTCTATTAAGGCCATGCTTAAGTAAATAAAAGTGATCGATCAGATTATATGAGATTAGATTGTGGTTAGAAGGCAAGTATAGGACTAAGAAATGTAAGAAATACTGCAACCTATATGGTTTCTTGTGGGATCGTGTCAAGTGATTTTTATAGGTCAGATTGTGGTTTTGGAAGTATCCTATAGTAAATCCGGGATAGAAGTTCCCTATCCCTGTCATTGAAATGAAAAGGAATTTAATGAGGTATTTATAAGTCTACGGATTTGTGGTCGTTTCGAAAATGCACAATAAGTGATTAAACGTTTCACGACCATACTTAACAGGACAATGACTAGGGGAGAGTCTCAGAAAAATTCTTAGCTCTGACCTCTTCAATGACAGGACAACGCCTTGGCTTGGATATTATCAATTTCAATGGCGTAGTCCCGTAGGTTGGTCCAATATTGATAGACTAGCTTCTTTATCCAGTCGTGAAGGGCCGAACTTGAGTATTACATTGAAGGCCAAAAGTCGTTCAGCCTACACAATTTTTAGTCATACAATTGACTGATTTCGTTGCCTTGATGCTATTGATAGCCCAGTATCCATGGTAGAATTAGAGGGCACACTTAGAGCACATGAATTCACTTAAAGGCAATTTTTGATTAAACCCGAGTAAAAATAAAACTCGCCCGCAGCTAGCCTGCATCAGGTACGCACTAGCACGCGCGGCGCCACAGCTAGCACGCATAGCGAACAAATGCGCACGGCACATTTTGACTAGGGTTTTCTTCGTCCTCTACAATTTTTTAAAGCAATACAGGGGATTTCGTGCATCCTTGTGGCGGGCGAGTTTTATTTTTACTCGGGAACAAAACTAGCACGCACACTCCCGCCACAGGGATCCACGCTCCCACCACAGGGATCCACGCTTCCGTCACAGGGATGCATGTAATCGCCTGTATTACTTTAAAAAATTGTAGAGGACGAAGAAAAGGGGCAACTATCTTGGGGACCATAAAGGATGCCAATAGCATACTCAGTAAAAAGGTTCTCGTTCGATTGCGTAGGTCAAGCAGCATTGGAAGTGGTTAGTGTTTAGCTGGGGGACTGCTTGGTAAAACAACACTCGCGTTTGGAATGGTTTATGCCGATGCAGATGTATTTATAAATGTTCATGCCTGAATTTTTAGATTTTCGTGCCAGTGGATGCCTCTAGCGAACAAATTTTGAGATTTTCCTACCTGTAGTGGGAGCGTGCATCTCTGTGGCGGGAGCGTGCATCCCTGTGGCGGGTGCGTGCAGACTTTTGTGGCGTCCCTATTTGTTCGCTATGCGCGCTAGCAGCGGTCTCGTGCGTGCTAGTAAGAAAATTAACCAACTAAATTATTTTTACTCGGGAATCCTTTAAGTGTCTTTAGATCGCCCTGACAAACAGCATCGATAATAATGGTAGAAGTCGCAAAGCCTTTGAAGATATGGACATTCTTCTACGATTATGGACATGATCCATTGGCGATGCTGCCTAAACCCATCCTCGACCTCCTCTAGGGCATTTCTTCAAGTTTGACGGTCCCTTGGAGCATGCCTCTGCGTCAGCCGTCACAGAGTTTGTGATGGATCATCCATGCTACCATGAGCCGTTTTGGAATATGGTTGTCCTTCATCCTGGTTAATTTGTCGGCTAGTCTTACTTATGCTGTTGATTTTTATAAAGGTTGAGAGTTCTGGGGTCTTCAAAAATTAAAGAACACATTTTTTCTATGCCTCTGTTAGAATACAGGCATTCTGATATTACTTTTAGTTACGGAATTAGCAGCATACCACACCCGTGTGGAATATTCATTCCATCACTTGTTATGGAATGACTACTTGTGGCGACATCTGTTCCTCGTAATCCAAGAATATGATTTATTAATTAAAGACAAAAGGATTGTTTCAATAAATAAACAATCAATGATGTTCTGCTAGAATATTTTTGCTTTAAATAAACTATTCAATTATTAAATTGCAGAAAATAATAGCATTTTATTTTTAAATTTTGCGGCGGCCATCTATTAACAAATTATTAAATTAAAAAATTGTTATGAATGAACACTCCCTACTAATATGTTATTTAGTGTTGCTGTGCCTTATCCGTTATATTTTTGACAGTAGCTTTACATTAGGTATGTTTTGCTTTATAAAATATTAATAAAAACTAATTAGAGCGTAGAAAAAATTCCTTCCACTTCCACTTGTGCGGAATATGCATCATTCCAAACTTGTTACAGAATATACTAATTTCCTCTGGTTTTCATGTCACAAACTTCAATCAATTCTTTTACTCAAAATCTACATTTTTCTAGACGAATTTCATCAATTGTAATAAACAAAATTTTGAAATTATGTGTTGTCTTATAAAGTTAGTAGCAGTAGTAACGTATGAGTAGTTTGCGCATGCGCTGTATGCAAAATTGTTTGATTGGTTTGATCTTCAACTGAATTGGACCTTTCGACAAGGATGAAGCTTGTAAATTCGAAAGTTTATTCTATAAACAAAAATTTTGGTATTTTTTCGTGAATGTTGAGGTAAGATTCGAAAATACTATTTTTGAGAGTAATCTTTTGGCTATTTTCGTTGTAATCTTTCTAATTAAGTTCTGATTTCTACCCAAAAAATAGTTAAACCGTCAACCGTCTCAAATTGCACACCTTTTCAGCTCATTTTTCTTAATCTCCCGCAAATTTTGTTCCCTTTTTTCCCTATTTTAACTGCAACTTTCCGCGAAAAAAACCAAAAAAAAGCAGTTCCCAGCACCGCCGACAATAGCGCCTCAACCAATTGAATTTGACCAAAAGCGACCAAGAAGGGGGCGGCGCTGCAGTCGCATGTTTTCTTCTATTTTCCTTTGACGAGGCTCAAGAGGCTCCGCATTCGCTTTTCTTTCCATTAATTTACCTGGTTTTTTTTGTTGTTGTTGTTGTTTTTTTGTAGTTGTTGTTGTTGTTGTGTGTATGATTTTGCCCTTGCATATCGCGCGGCTTTGGTTCGGGGCGCACCTCCTCTCATCGCTTTTATGTGTGCTCCCTTGCACCGGGTCTTTCCGTCTGGCACACACCGGTATAGAAGTGCATATGGTCGGTTGTGGCTGCGTTTACTTGCAGCAGTCGCCGCCAACGGTGACAATATAAAGTACTTAAGAGTGCGCCATTTTAAAAAGTTCTCATATTTTTTTTTGTTTTTTTTTTGGTTCTTGTGCAGTATTCTCTTCTTCTTTTTCTACCTTTTCATTGTATGTACTTCTATGGCACTTTCCGTCGATGTTTTTACCTTTCCTTGTCTGACACTGAATCAAGGTAGGAATTTCCTTTATAGTTATGCCCGGTACCGTGGTGGTGCTGCTGCTGCTTCGGCTATATATGCTCTAGTCGCGCTGCTGCTGTTGTTGATTTTGATTTAATCCCTTTTTCTTATCACGGCTCTAGACTATAGGGTGATATGAGTTTTTTTTTTCATTGCATAGAGTTTGTGCACTTGTGTAAGGCTTGTGTGTTGTGTTCCAGGCCCTTTTTTGCTATTAGATTTCTTAGAGAGGAATTCATTCGGTAAGAAAGTAACGAGCGTGTGGCGCGACAAGTGTTTTTTTTTTCTTCAAGCCTTAATTTCATTTCATGATTGAAGAGTAGAAGTGTTTAATAGGGACAAAACTGACCTCTGGAGATTGCATATGGGAGGGAGGGAATTTCTGGACTTATTTATAGAGCTGCAATTATGAAGAAAAAGTAATTGAGAGAGTGTCTTTGGTTATATATTTGAAGTAGTCGTCTGCAATAGCTTTGGATGTCATTAAAGGACATGAAGTTTATTTTGATCAAAAAGCAGCATGAAGGACTGAGAATTGTTTTATAATGCGTTTAAAGCGCCATCTTAAAAATGATAGTCATTGGCTAAGAGCCTATAACAAAAGGTCGGATCTTAGGCTCCGGATACTTAGTCCTTATATGTGTACTAACCAGTGAAGCTGTGAAGCTTTTTCGTTGCCATTTCGACACCCTGGCGTATTCATCTCCATCCAGGAAGACTTGCAAAGATCGTAGTCCAACATCAGGCGAATAGGGCGATGGTTAACTCCACTAACCCAACTCTGCAATTTTTATCGCGGCTTTCCTTGCCAGATGCGATCTAGCGTTGTTCGAATGAAACATTATAGCCTCTCTATTGGATCAACTATTTCTTCTTAATCATACTCGCCCAACTTCTGCACCAGCATCACTTCTATAGTCTAATGAAATCATCAACTTTATCTCGACTTTTGTCTATACCTAACTCATACCTTTTCGAGTTAAGTCTACTATTACGACATGACATGATCAATGACGTGACGATCTAGTAGTACGAATGCTATCAGCTGATCTTACAAAGTCATGAAAAATGTTGGTCCCAGACTCGTTTTGAGAATGATCTTAACTTTACGATTGTTGACTTTGTAGCAGGGAATCCATTACAGTAGATGATTTAGTCAATAGATGATCAAGTATTTCGTCAATATAGATTGGGTTGTCCAACCCATGTAGGTTTTGCCAGATTTCACAACGGAGCCAATGATTGGCCAAAGTATGCTTGTCATCGGTCGGCCAAGACTCGGTGTATTTTATTCGGCCAAGCTTGGTACAACCCTGGCAACCGTTAATGTCATATATTTTAAAATATTGATTGAGTCTACAGTTAATGCGTATTTCCTATGTAGGGTTTAACAATTGGCCCAGTAATGGACCAGTACTGGGTGCCGGTTAGCCAGTAATGGCGCAATAACACCATCCATGCTGGATGATAACTTCGGCCACATACTGGCCACTTGTAATGGCTAATGTAAGTTTTGCTGTAATGGGCCAGTCATAGGTGGTGTTACTGCTCCAGTACTGGCTAACTGGCACCCAGTACTGGTCCATTACTGGGCCAATTGTTAAACCCTACATGGGAAAACGATCGTAGCGATCTTTCATATGGTCTTCACATGAGTTTCAAGCTTAAAGAAAAAATAATTTCGGCTTGGTTGGTTGGTTATTTCGACTAAACAATTCGAGTTATTTTTCGTCAAGAGCATTCTGTAATAAAGCAGATTAAGTAGAAATTAGAAGATGCAAAATTTGGCCCGAATCAACCAAATTTACCCACGATCCGGTCCTGGCCTCTCACAATACTCTGTCCATCAGTTCCGAATTTAAGGCGATATAATCCATTATGGCGAGGGTCAAATTGTAGTAACCGCCTCAGGGACCTTTGCTGGTGGCACTACACCAAAGGGATAAGTCCTGAGAAACGCCATATCTACGATCTAAGATTTTAGCGATCTGTGATCTACCGCCATGCTAGGCGAGTGTTTCGCACGTCAAAACGAACGACACCGGACTGCTCCTCCCGTTTGGCGGTTGGGTTGACAACCCCCGTACAAACTTACCCGTCACGAATCCTCAAGGTATGCATCGGACAGGACGGACTCAACGGCCACAATCCAGGCAACGGAATATGGAATCCGATCTAGGAACTTGGAATTTTAGGACGGGCTCAACAGCAGGGACGGCGGAGCATAATCATTGTGGGTGGGGAGCACGTGACCAGATAACCGTTAAAATGTAAAAAGTAGCATTTTGGGGGATGCAGATAGTGCCCCTATGAGGCTATCCCCACTGCCTTATGTCGACACCATGTGGATTGCGCTAAAAGGCCCACACAGGGCATCTAACCTAGCCTCATTCGCGCCTCGTCAAAAAGAACACCGATTTGGCCACCTTGAGCAAAAATCATTGCTACCCGATCCCGAATGGAAAAAAGAGACCGAAAAATTTGAGTATCAGAGGGGATTTGTGAGTAATAACCGCGCCGGTGTCGAACGCTTTATATTTTTAAAAGCGAGTGTCGTTTTACCAATGCAGTCTCCCAACTGCGTACTAATCACGTCCAATGCTGCTTGACTTGGAACCAGAACCGGAGTATATGCTAAACGACACTCTTCAATACAACAACAAAAACTAAAGCTTTGTATGAGTAAAACTAAAGCTTAAGGGAATTACTTTAAAGCTTTTTAAAAAGCTTTCCGGGATTGCGCCATTTTATTTGTAATAAGGTTTGCCTCATAGGGCCCTTATGAAGAAAGTGATAACGCATACCTCACTTCAGTATCGCCGGTTCTTTTGGAATAGTGTTCATGAGGAAACTAAGGGGAAAGTTTTATTTCGGTATGCTCCTCATTTTTCCTTTGAGGTCCTCATGAGGAACCTACAGCGAAATCTTCCTTTTCGACATGCCCCTGAGGCAATACCCTTTTTAAATGCTAGTTGGGTGAGGTTTAAAAAGCTTAGGCTATACAGTTATAAGTTCTTAATAGCTTTAATATAATATATTTAGTTTTCGTATAGAAAGCCTTGTTTGTACGCGGCCCTTCCACCACGTTCCTTCGTCGACAGCGAGTGAGACCAACGCTCTGGGTTATTAGGTGTTGATGAAATATTTTGGGTGTGGATTTCCCCAGTCAAAGCGAAACTGCGTGTGCACTTTTCCTTCGATGCCCACGCGCTCCGCCGGCCCTGCTCAGCAGAACGGGCGCTCTGCGTTCGCTTTTATCGTGTGACGGCTGACACAGAGGCAATGTTTAACATCTGGAACTGGAGATTTGCTGTAAGGGACCGTCGCAAGGCTCGATTTTGGCAGTAGCGCCATTGGATGGATGAAATACATTCTGGAATTCCAAAGCTGTAGGGCACCTGGACTGCGCCATCCATCCAACGAAGGTGTAGTCTACCAAACTGTCGCTTTGAATAAGTCTTACCGTGAATGATTTTTCGATTAGGTTCCACTTCACTCACACGAGCTCGATGTCTTGCCCGCCAGAGGCTACCGATGTTTATTTTCTGAACGACGACGTCGCGAAAGCTTTTGTACTGCCTCTCAATCTCCTCTTAGTATTAATATTCCAGTGTTGTCGATGTAGTCTTCGTAAGTCAGTACTTTGGTTGACTTATTGGAGATTGCGTTTCATCTGAATCTAAGATCCCACTTTCAGATGACAAGTCAAGTGGGAGGAACGAGGGAATCGTATACGCAGTACTCAACATATGTGTTGATTCAAGCCTGATTAGTTAACAAAAAGCTTTGCTGCGATGTAATGCGCTCTAGGAGCACATACCAACAAGATTATCTCCACTTTGGTCCAATGTCGACGTTCTATTTGGTTGCGTGTAACTTCATTAGCGGCAACGGCTAAGCCTCGGAAGGTACCGGCACCTGGTTTGACACTTTTATCAAAACCCGAGAAAAGTCACTGCAGACTATCACCTAGCTGCTCTGTTAAGAAGTCCTAATACCACCTCCGCGCGGTGCTCCCTGGGGTAGGAGCTAACGAGAGATGATCGAATGGCGAGTCCTTGGCGCTAAAAAACAGAGTTTAAGGTGGATTCGGCAAAGGGTTAGCAACCCACTCCCACAAAAACACTCTTGCTACGAAACGGCAAACAATGCTTTGGAACCGGATGGATAACACAACGACGATCTTTGCTTTTGGAACCAGGACACACGAATTGAAACTTGGAATGTACGAACGCTGCTTGCTGATGGACAGTTGGATGAAGTCGTCAGGAATGTGAACGAGCCGATTTAATATCAAGATCATGGGACTTTAGGTGAAACCCCAATGTGCGCTTGCTTGCTTGAACTTGTTAAGCTTTTCAGAGCTTTTTAGAGCTTTTCAGATTTTATATGTGAAACTTGCGACTTAGTCGCATGGGCCTAGTGGCAAAGCATTGGTTTATTTAATATGTCAAAGCAAAGCAAAGCAAGCCAAGCGTACATTGGGGTTTCACCTTTAGCGAGGCCGAGGCCTGTCCAAACGATGAGTCGATTTTATATTCTGGCAGGAATGAAACCGAAAGTCATCTAAGGAGTAGCGATGGGATAATACTCACCCAGCAAGCCAGGTCCAGCCTCATTAGTTGGTCAGCAATTTCTGACAGGATAATTACCGTGGGTCTGCGTACTTCCGCCATATGTCCCACGAGGGATTTAAGGAGCGGAAGAAGAAGAAGAGGTATTCTTTGTGGATATTCATAGGCAGGAGTAATCCATTTCGTCATTATGTTTTTGCAAGACACAATTCTCTGTCAATCGCATTTTTGTAGGGCTGCTTTTTTGTGCAGCTTGACTTCTGTACAATGCGCGAATGGTCCATGAACGAAATTTTAAATCCTTAAGCAGTTTTTGTGGTCATATCGTTATTTAATCCGGTTACCGAGGTTTGTGACTCGTTTCGTTACAATTGACCAAATTTGTGTTTTTAGCAGAAGTTGAAGGACATAGGGCCATGCTTCTGCGGTGAGTCGAATCCCATACTTTTTGGATGGTAGTCGGACGCCTTAACTCCAAGGATAGCGAGACCAATTGAAGAAGCATGAAGTAAACATCGAGAAAACCGTAAAGTGACGCCTATGGGTATAGTTATGAACTTTTAGCAAACCATGCAAATACTCAATTTTATATTCTTCCCTTACTCCTTTGGTTTGTAATCCGGCTATAAACGCATGATTCCAGAAAATAAGCATGATGATAATATTTTTAAAAATTTTTAGAAGTATGTACAAGCAATACAACAACCCCACTTTGATAAGGGACAAAAAAGGGACATTTTTTGTAATAAGAAAAATATCCTAGAAATAAAAAAAAAACTCCTTCCAATTGTTTGTACCGAACACACATACCTACACCACTTGAACCCAACCAGAATGCATTAATCCCGAGCTCAAGCCGTGCACTAAACACTTTGCTGCACTTGCAAGAGCATAGAATCCGCCATATTACACTGTGGAACCAACGATCCGACATTAAAAACGTGAGGTCGTGTGAGTCCTTTGACAAAATTAATTTAAAAAAATTAAACAAAAAAAACGAGGAAAACACAACCACCCCTGACCACTGTGTGCCAACAAGCGAAGCCCTCTTTAAATTGCAGCAGCCAAAGCCAAAGCAGCAATTTTCTGTATTGCCACCGCCTACAAAACTTTTCACGTGCGTAACGGCTTGAAGCTGCTCTGCTGCAGCGGCGGCGACTACCAACGAAGGTAAAAGGTGTATAGTATATAGACCAGCACTCGGATGTCGTCCTTCAATTACCGACGGTGTTTTATGGGTAGTTATCCGCCGCTCACCAATAGACACCGCCACCGGATTTGTGCCCCTGATAAGCTGTGTGTGCGCGCTAAGTGGTCACTTCTGTGCTCCCGACGAAAGCCGGTCAATTCGCCTGCCAGAGCCCACACCGTCCGAGATAGATGGTATTTGACGCTGTCCGAGAGTGTGTGCAAAAAGTAAAAATTAAATAAAATTCAAAAAAAAAAAACAAAATATATAAAAACAATCCCAAACAGAACCAGGATCTGTTAAGGGCGGCTCTTGGCGCGGCTTGTTTCCTGCTTCCTCTGTGTTTAAGTTTAAAGTGGCCACAGAACTATTTTAAGGGGTTGATGTCGAGTAGTTTTGTGATAAACATCGCTCTCTCTCCCTTTAGCAGAAGCAGCAACAAAAAAAAAGAAAAACGCGGCACCAAACAATTAATTATAAAAATCCGAAAAAGGATTCAAAGGATGTGACTGGCCTTTCGGGCCTTTTGAGAGCTCTAACTGAATTCAGGAATTCTCTTTGTCGTAATTTAATTAAACGCCGACGACGAGTCCTTTTGTGGCCACCGAATAGTAGTGGGCTCTTGAGCGATATTCAAATTCAGTTCCGCTTTGGTACCGAATTTAAAATTTCATAAGCCTTCGCAAAGTTCGTTCGTTTTTTTGGATTTCTTTGAATGTGCCTCGGTTGTTTTCCTCTTTTTTGACTTGTAATGTGAAGTCCTTTTTCGGGAGAGGTAATTGTGTAAAGGAGGGACGACGTTAAGATTTTGATAATAGCATCGCAAGTCAGGAAGTGGTCAATCGTTGTGATAGGATCATTAATAAGAGGGCGAAGAAAGGAGTTCGTACAGCAAGGATTTAAGACTTGTCATGCCCTCATGCAGATTCGATAGTCATGGCGTGCTTTGTGGTTGCCGTTCCTAAATCCACTGTCCTGAAATTTCTTTTTGGTCTATCTAACATCTTGTGGATTAAAAGTTGTCACCCAGTTTTCATCTATCCAAGGTCTGAACTAAATTTAGATAAAGGTAAAATTCTACTTAGGTGTTATCGGCTTAGGTCTTATTCTAATAAGGAGCCCGGCTGCTTTTGCGGTTCTACATATCCTCCCTGGTCGACCAATGACCGCAATGTCTTCATATGGAAACATTATTCAAGGGTTAATGTCATGACTGTCCTATCATGACCATCGGGAAAAGGAGTCAGCACGTTATCATCTTTTAATCAGTTTTAGGTATAAGGATCACCCGACTAGCATTTTGAGGGTGCATATGGGGCCCCTATGAGGCTAGCTTTACTGCCTCTTGTGGACAACATTTGGATTGACGCCTTATACCGCCCTAAAGGGTTATCTAAGGTTTTACCCCATAAGGAATGCCTCATGTGGCCCCGTGAGGAAAAATGATTGCTGCACAATTTAAAAATGGAAAAAAGAGGCAGAAAATTTTAGAATTTCGGACTATATGTGAATATTAAGTGCGCTTATGTCAAAAGCTTTATATTTTTAAACGTGAGTATCGTTTTACCAAGCGGTCCCCCAATTAAGTACTAATAACGTCCAATGGCTGCTTACAGGGGCGGCGGAGCATAATCGTTGCGGATGGGGACGATGTGAACAGATAACCGTCAAAATGTAAAAAGTTAATCGGTCCATTTATTTACCAGCTGTCTGGGTTATGCCAGGGTAGCATTTAGGGGAGGGGGGGTGTAGATAAGGCATACCTCACTTCAGTATCGCACGCAGATTTTTTTTGTGGTGCTCATGAGTAACGAGAAAACTCTCTTTCGGCAAGCCCCTCATTCGCAACATGAGGTCCTCATGAGGAACCAACGGGGAAATCCCTCTTTCGCTATGCACCACATTTGTCACATGAAGCCCACACGCTGCATGAGTCAATACTCTTTTTTAATGCTAGTCGGGTGGAGTTTAAAAACCTTAGGCTATACAGTTACAAGTTCTTAATAAGCTATAATATAATATATTCCCAGTGGGAATAAACTGACTACTTAGAAAATAGCAATAATTTTAGTCCTAGTGGGAAACTGACTAGTTCCAGCATTGGTTCCAAAGTAATCCTGAGAAGAGCTAGTTCAAATGACGAAGTCAGTGGTAAGCCCACAAGATTTTTCTAAAGAATTTGTTTTTGAGTTAGTTGTTTTGTTAGTTCAAAATGAATTAGTTCACCAAGAACTTCGAAATGAATTAGTACTCCAAGTACTTTAAAATGAATTAGTTCTCCAAGAACTTCAAAATATATTAGTTCTCGAAGTACTTAAAAACGAATTAGTTCTCCAGTTAGTTTAAAATGATTTAGTTCTCCAAGAAGTATAAAATGAATTAGTTCTCGAAGTACTTCAAAATGAATTAGTTCTCGAGTTAGTTCAAAATGAGTTAGTCCTCCAAGAACTTCAAAATGAATTAGTTCTCGAAATACTTAAGAACGAATTAGTTCTCCAGTTAGTATAAAATGAATTAGTTCTCCAAGAAGATTAAAATGAATTAGTTCTCCAGTTAGTTCAAAATGAATTAGTTCTCCAAGAACTTTAAAATGAATTAGTTCTCGAAGTACTTCAAACGAATTAGTTCTCCAGTTAGTTCAAAATGAATTAGTTCTCCAAGAACTTTAAAATGAATTAGTTCTCGAAGTACTTCAAACGAATTAGTTCTCCAGTTAGTTCATAATGAATTAGTTCTCCAAGAACTTTAAAACGAATTAGTTTTCGAAGTACTTCAAAATAGTTCTCCAGTTAGCTCAAAATGAATTAGTTCTCCAACAACTTTAAAATGAATTAGTTTTCGAAGTACTTCAAAATGAATTAGTTCTCGAAGTATTTCGAAGTAATGCAGAGGGGGGCAATTGACTCCATCGTAGGACAACATATGTTTTCATATAAAAGGTATCGAACTGAGAACTAATACTCCTTTCTTAGAAAGAAGTTGTTATTTTACTAGTCTTACGACTAGTTCACTTTCCCATTAAGTTCGTATGAAAATCTTTGCTTGTGTGCGGCCCTTCAACCACATTCCTTCGTCGTCAGCGAACGAGCCGGCCCCCCAGCGTCCTGGGTTATTAAGTGCACATGAAATATTTCGGGTGTGGATTTTTTCTTCCATCCCCACGCTCTCCGCCGCCCCTGGCTGCTTGACCTCCGTAATCGAACGAGAACCGATTTATTGAGTATGCTAAATGACAGCCTTCACGGTAACCAATATGATTGCCTGAAATATGAAGCAAGGTAACAACAAAAACTATCCTCCGTATTCTAAAAACAGTCACAAGTCACAACGCGATCACAAGTGTGTGGTGAGTCTCAATTTGAAGGCCTATACTAAATGAAAAGTAGGAGCGGATTAGAAGTGAAATAGACGTAATTTCTATCAACATTGACATAGCAACCAAAATAAGAAGTTCATAAGAAGTAAGCGTGAATCGGCAAAGCTTGTGACTTATGACTGGTCACACTTTTAGAATAGGGGTAAAACTTTGTATGAGTCAAACTAAAGCTTAAAGGTATTATGTACTTTAAAGCTTTTTAAAAAGCTTTCCGTATAAGTTAGGGTGAGTTCCATTTCATTTGCCAATTTCATTTGTAATGAGGTTCTCCCTAATAGGGCCCTTATGAGACATTGATAAAGCATACCTCACACCACTATCATATCAGTTTTTTTGTGTGGTGCTCATGGGAAACCTACGAGGAAATCCTTCTTTTAGCATGCCCCTCATTTGCCACATGAGGCCCGCTCGCTACATGAGGCATGCCCCGTTTAAATGCTAGTCGGGCAGACCTCCAAACAACAACTATAGCACGTTATACAATGACCAAAAAATTAGTGATTTGGCATGACGATTAACAGTGTAAAGGTGGTCAACTCTTCTTATTTGGACAAGAGAGACAAAGCATTTCCTAAGTTACCAAAAACAAGGATGCGGACTTCTAGTCTAGCAATATTTAATGACTTAGCAATCCTCTATGTAAAAACAGAATCAACAGGGCTTTATACGACGCTTTGTTCATCTTATTCCCGAAAATCCCATAAACTTCTTTCTCCCACGTAAATTGATTACGAAATAAAATCCCTTTGACAAAATTCCCTTATCGCATCGATGTCTAAATTACTCAAACACCCCTAATCGTAGGTTGATATCTTGATCTGGCTTATCGCCTGCTTTTATTTACCTGCGGGTGTGGGTTGGCGGGTATCGTTTAGTTATTGCAGAATGATTTAGAGCCTTTTTGTTTATTGTGACTGAATTTAAAACCAAATTTAACTTCGTCTCCCCCCGCCCCCGCCGTTTCTGTTCATCCCCAAAAAACACCCCAAGAAAAATTCCTATTTTCCCTTTCGCACCAATCATCAAAATTTCAAATTGGTACAAGTGTGACAAGCAACCCCCGCTGTAGTGGCAGGCTCCAGCCCCCAAAAAAGATGTTACAGGAAATCAAATAAGCTCAAAGTGAAAGTAAAGGAAACCCCAAAAAGGATAAACTTTATTGTCTGCATCCTCCTGCGCCTCTCTGTTCGTTTGTGTTTGTTTATGTGGAGGAGGATGATGAGGAAAGGGGAGGGGTAGGCATGACGAAGAAATAGGAATGAATTACCCAAATTCCTGGAACACTGCACGTTTATATCCTGGCAGCTAGGCTTAAGTCAGCTTTTGCCGATGGGTCGTTGGGGAATCCTTCGTGATCATCGAATTGGGAAGCAATAAAAATTTCATTTCGTACGAATCCCAACCCCAAGCCGGATTTTTTCTTCCTGTTCGCAAATTTTATTCCACCCGAGCGGAATGTCCTTCCTCCGCATCCCATCACCGCACGCGTTTACCTCTATACCCGAAGTGGTGATAGGGATGACGTTTCTTCTATCCATTGTGTGCTGATCCCGGTGTGGTGCCGGTAGGTGGTAAAAGGGGTGGTCGCGTATCTCACGACATTTCATCGAGGAGATATCAGCTACAGGAATAAGGTCCTTGGAGCTGTGCAAGAGGTGATTCCACCACCGAAAATCAAGGCGTTATGCTGATTGCGGGGGAGGCATTCGCCTAAAGTGCTCGATTCAAATCGAAAGAAAAAGATATTGACTGAACACAGAAAAAAAAATTGGGAACTCTCAAAACGGCTATAAAACTTGGAACGACATCGAACGGGAATAGCACCAGCAGCAGCAGCAGTCGTCCTCTGAAGCGCCCCCCCAGAGGAGTGGCTGCGCCTCCAGTGCCGGGTGACGGCTAGAGTGGCGCGCTGTCTTCAAAGATCCTCGAAAAGTTATAAGAAAAGTTGAAGTCGCAAACGAAAATAAATTGCGTTCCCTTCAGACGAGGTGGGCCTCCTCCGACGACGACGACGAGGCCACGGCAATCACGGCGTGGGTGGCGTACAGTGGTTCGGGACAAAATTCGAACAGAACACATTCAGCGATTCTTCGACTCGTTTTTTTCACGTCGCTTTCTTCTCTGATATGGATTGAAGCGCGTGGCTATGTCGTCGTATCCTGTGCCAAGGATGCCACTATACATGTCCTAGCTAGAGTCTCACCCCCGCGCCGCAATCAGGGGTTCTGCCTTTGGCACATCTACTATATCGGCGCTGCTGGTACTATCTCTTCTGGCGGCTGGTATTGAAGCGGCTCGGATCTTGAGGTCTTTTCAGAATTATTTTTGATAGATTTCATTCAGTGCGGGCCCTTCTCTCCACCACGGCTTCGATTTATTTCTTCCGCGATCGAATTTAATTGGGAAGGGCCATCAATCCTGATGATGGGGAATGAATGGATGGATGAGGAGTCGGCCGCATGAGGAATCGGCGGTATATGTAAGAGACGTTTTGTCCTCGAAATTGAATCACTGGAGCTTGATTTGATTTGAGGAGAGTGCGGCCATTATTTGTGTTTGGGATTTTTTTTACTATTAAGGATGCAATTGTTAAGGACTTTGTGTTGCTATTCCAAAGGGAGGTCATTAAATCTCTTGTATAGTGTTAAGCACTTTAATGTAACAGACATAACTTTAAAGCTGCTTTGATTTGGAAGCCAAGGTTCTCACGTATTTAGATGGAAAATGACCTCTGGAGGGTGCTAAAGAACGAAGCGATGGACATTACGTTTTAACTCCTGGAAGTTATAGGAGTTCACATCGAAAAGCAGAAATTTACACGAAGTCCGCTTGTAACAAAAATCAAAACACAAAAATTTGTAACAGGGTGTCTATTTCGTAAAGTCGTAATCCTCAAAGCAGCCGGTTGAGCCAAACACACAAGCGACGGGACAAACTCTATTTGTCGTCTTCAGAGTGGATCCCATCGAGTTCCATGCAACTATGCCAACGCTTGACCCAAACTGCAATACATATTTCGTAGGTTGATTAACGTATGGCATGCAGCTCTTTCAGGGAATTTTGTTTTATGGCTTCAATTGACTCGAAACATCATTTGTCCATCTAAATACTACACCACGACAATCAATGAAATCTGTCAGAATAACCTCGATTTTGGAGCGAATTCCACAAAATTTTTTGGCTTTCATCCCGTTTGTGAGGGTCCCTTCTGAAGATTTTTGGACTATTTGCTTGTCGTACTCATACATCCATGTATCGTTGCCAGTTTCGACGCGTTTCATTGAAGACGGGAAATAATATTCTCAATGACATGCTTTCGATGCGCTTTTTAGAAAAACATCGATAACGTCATGGCGGCGGCCCGTTTTACGCCCAAAAAAATAGTCGTAGTTTGTCGATGATCCGAGTCAGAGGTATCAATTATATATGATATACTCAATAATTTTCAAGCACCAACTTCATTTTTGTCGATTTGTAGGCGTTACAAATTGACCAGAACAGCACAAATCAACTATCACTTGTTAGCTACATTTGAACGCTTTGTACCATTAAATTTTGTCTGTGTTTTTGACATATAGGTACGATTCATTGTAGATCTTCTGCAACATGTTCAATGATTCGGCAAATGGAATTTCAGTTGAAACATAAAAGTAGGACTGCTAGGTACTTAGTATGGAGGTACAGTGGAAGAAGGCAGAGGATAGTATTTAGTACGTCCGTTCGAGTTGTGCGTAATGCTTCTGTGGTGTATATATGCCATTCTGTGAACCTTAGCTATATTGGTATACTTGTACTGCTTCTTTAATGCTGGCCACCATTTTCTGTTTCTACAGGGTTAGCACATAGATCACAGCCTTTGGCTCAACTGCTAACGCTGTTCAGAGCTCTTTTCATTGTCTCGCTCATTACGTGTAGGTATTTACCAGAAACTATAGAATTACTTGGTCGTCAGCATATGCGACCACTTTAGGTCCTTTTTCATGTGGTTTTCTGAGAAAATGTGTCTACTACAATCTGGAGCACAGAACAAACTGATTTCTAGATTTGGTGGCTGGATCTTGATCTTGTGTTTCAATAGCAGTGGTTCAATTATATGTATAATAATATCATTATTTAGTGTGGTTCTACAATTCCTACTAATAAGTCTAGAAGTAAGTCTAGATGTGACAATTCGATCTTCCATGTGTCCCAGGTTATCTCGAAGCTAGGACTTGCATCGACCGGGGTCACCTGAGACTAGCTGAGAAATCCGTTGTCTAGTTCAGGTACTTGCACAAGATCTAATACCCCGGCTTCACCGGCCGAACTGCGCAAGTTCGAGCGAATTGGTAAACTGAACTTTAAAATAATCTCTTTCGCATACAATTTCCACATATTAAATGAGGGGAAAACTGACCTCAATTCGCCCCAGGGTCTGAAAGCAAAGCAAACTTAAAGCAAAGCACATATTTTTAAACTAACTTTGCTGTAGACTGTGAAAGCTTTTTGTTTCATAGTGCTGTGAATGCTGTTGCTTTCAAATTAATTAAAAGCTTTCAGGAGCATACTGCTCCGGCTGCAAATGCTTCGGCTTTAAAATACTTTGCTGTGAAATGCTTTCTGTTTGCTTACAGTTTTTCAAAGCTTTGCTCTCCAAGGCTGTGAAGTTCTTTGTTTTCCTTCAGCATTTTTTTTTCATCGTCCAACATACATGGTACTTTGTTTAGAGGAGTGAAATTTTTTTTTATATGTATGTGAAGCATTCGCAGCCAGACCAGCATGCCCCAGCATTTGTAAGCAACAGCATCCGCAGCAATATGAAACAAAAAGCTTTCACAACCTTCAGCAAAAAGTTTGAAAATATGATTGCTGTAAAGCAAAGTAAAGGAAATTTCTGTGGTCTTCTTGGCAGCAAAGCAAAGTTAACAGCAAGAGTATTAAAATTGCTGCAGCGATTTAAACCCTGATTCGCCCAACTCGAACTACAACTTGAGTAAAACGTAAAAGCTCGCTCAAAAGCGAGTAATCAATTGGAATAATGAAATGCCATTTCAATGACCTTTTGCATTTCTGAATTCTGGCGAAAAAGCAACAAATATTTCAAGCAGTGAATTGGATTTTAGCCGGTGAAGCAACTTTTGCGGATTGAACTGAATATTATTTAACTGATGCCGGTGAAGCCGGGGCATTACAATTTACACAATTTCACCTTTCTTTGATTTTCTTGCCTTCCTAGTATTAGCAGTATTTTTAATAGCCAAAAATTTACATTAGTTTATAAAAATTCTTGTCCGTTTTTATGCGTGAAGTTAAAAATCTCAAAGGATTTCATTAAAAAGCTTTTAGCTTAGACGCAAACCGAATACTTATCCAAGAATCTCACCGAAATTTTACTGAGAAATGTGATTTTGGCTGCAAAAAGAAATTCTTGGGATTTTTAAAAAATATATTTATTGGCATTTCGGTGTATATTTTGTAGTAATCAGTTGAACCCATTTTAGATTTTTTTTAATTGAATGAAAGTTTGTTTTGTGTTTTGTGCAGCCACAATTAAGGCGAGTTTACATCCCAAGAATAAAGTCGAAGAACAAAGTGGCCCTGTACAAAACTAAAGCGCAAAGTTTCGTCGAAAGCTCGAAACTTTTTACAACTTTCAAACGTAAAATGTTTAACACGGTCGCAGAGGAAACAATTTAATAAGCTGCCAATCCTTTTAGATAGTTATATTAAATTAATGTGTAGTAAAAAAGACAATTTTATTAGTTTCAAACATTTCCTCACTTCGTTTTTGAGTTAAAAAAATTAACGCATTTTTCAAACTGTCGAAAACAAGGTAAATATGCAAAAACTAGGGAAAATGGCATATTTATAGGCGTTAGAATATTGAAATTTAACGAAATTAAAAGCTTTTTTTCCGTCTACACATTCGTTAAGTAGAGTAGAGCCCTACTTTGAGGTTGCAGTTGCCTCGTTGGTGAAAAAGAGATAGAACCATACTATTTTCTATGTGATAAAGGAGCTCAGATTTGCTCTTCCACTTTATTCTTTGGATGTAAACCCGCCTTTATTATGACTGCATGTGGCTATGCGCCGAAAAGACGCCGGCACAGGTGCATCTAGAATACATTTATATAAAAAAACCGAGAAAAAACTTCTGCCACCAAACCCAATAAACAAATTGTAGACCACCTTGCTGACTCAACAACAATCTTAATTAAAATAACTGATCAATAAAAGATTAACCCGACAACTAAAAGTTCAATTAAATTCTCCTTAATTCTCCATGAATGCAAGAAGCCAACTGCATCCACAGAGAATTAAATCATCTCCAAATTTACCACACAGTCCAAATTTTTATTTCACCTTCTTTTTCAAAAACTGCACCAAACTTCTTCCTCTCATCTTCCATCCATACTAAAACTCTAATTCCTTTGACCATTCAAGGCTAATTTGTATGTAAAAATTTTTTTCTGAGTTTTGTTGATTGTGTATTTTGTTGTTGTTGTTGTCTCTTGCAAACGAAATGCTATATGGAAAGAAAGAGAGAGAGAAGACGAGGAGAGGTTAAGTGCCATACCGACCACCGTGACAACGCGAACCCCGCGGACCTTCAAATAATTGATGCCGCGCCAAATGCAAGGCATTTAATCGCCGATAAAAGCCACAGGTGGGCTCGGCACGACGACGACGAAAAATGGTCACCATTGAATTTCGTAAAAAATATATTGTTTCGTGGTTGATTCTTGTTCTTAAATTTTTCATATTTTTTCGCAAATTTTTATTTGATTATTTTTTGCATTTTATTCGATTTTTGTGTGTTTGTGTGTGTTTTTTTGGCTGGGTTGGGTGCTGCTGTTAAGAAGATAAGAAAAAACCCTTTTCCTTTCATGGAGATCATTGCTTGTTGCCATCATTTGTTTTACATAAGAACCAGAAATTTTTGTTGCTGATTTTTTTTTGTATTATTTTGAAATGTTTCGTTTCGTTCGATGTGTATCAAGAGTTTTGCCGGAGATCTTATGTTGGTCCGAAGAAAATGGTAATCGGTTGAGACGATACAATAACAGCAACAACAACAACAACTCTAGCTCCAGCCAGGAAGGAAAGCATCAGAAACTTCATCGAAAGGCAATAAACGGACACGAACCCACCGCGCCACCATTCCACCACTGCCAGAAACAACAATGTATGTACGAAGGCCCCCAAGTAGGAGGCCGGAGGAGGCAACAGCCTCATAACAAGGCGAAACATGACTTCAAAAGAAGCACCAGAAAAAGAAGAGTCGAAAATTGTCGATAGACCACCCACTAAAAAATTTCGAGCAGTCAATTTAATAACTTCATAGCCACCATATCGAGACTCGTACCACCATCCAGTCGCAGGGGAACAAGCCCCCCCCCTTCCCTTATCGATGCTGGACGCAGAAGGGGGAAAGTAATTAAATGGTGCGCGCGCAAATTAAGCCAACAGCCACAGAAATCGGACCACATCACGAGGGCGAAGAGTACCTTTAAGTGATTCGGAGTCGATCTTCGTTTTTGGGGGGGCGATTTTGTGTTATCCATTGTGGCCTCCAGGAGGCTGCTTCGCCTCTTTCTCAATCTCTCGCAGTGCTCCAACTGCACATCCCCACAGGTCCAGGTCGGCGGTCGGTCCTCCATATTGGCATTAATCGATTTAAGCCTGAAATCCATTGCCTCGTTAGCACGGCGCTGACAGCTCAAATAAAGTTGCCATGTAAATCGTTGGCTATTAAAGGTGAAGGGGTCTTTTTTATCTCTCTTCCTTCTGCCACACACACACTGTATGTCGATATACACCAGACCAGGTATCCCGGATATTGAAACTGTTTCTGAAAGAGTCATTCACTAAAATAGACTTCGTTTTGGGTACGATCGATGTTTTTTTTTCCGGGGCGGTCTAATTAAGTTTTAGTGCGGGGAGAAACTTGATTAAGAAATTAATTCGTATTAAAGAGTCGCCCTGAAGACGAACCATCTCGATGTCTATTTGTTACGCCGTTTGCATCTATAATCTTGTCACATTTCTTGATCTAAGCCACCGTGATCTTGTCTATTAAGGGAATAATTTTGGAGAATTATTTCATTATGCGATCGTTAAGCTGCACCTAAGTTGTTGGTCGCTGATCGTAATTAAGACGTTTTATTTTTTTTTTTGGTGTATTTTTTGTTGTTGTAGGAATATAGCTGCCACCACCAAAGACGTTTTTTTTGGGTTTCAATGATATTTTTATGCAAAAATTATTAATGTAAGATGAATTTACATTTTACGGGAATTAATAGGTGAATTCGTTAGAAGAAGCGCGCGCCACCCAGAATGTTTTTGATGGTGGGAGACCGACTTTAGATAGAATTGATAGAAATAGGCTAGATGATCATAAAATTAACAAGTTACAGTGTAGTAGTACAGCGGAGGAGGCATCCCATTCAGACGACGACCATCTATGAACTCGAGTTAGGGAACAAATCAAGAAGCTTGCACACTAATCTGCTCTTACTAAAGTTAATTTTAAGCTAATCAATAAATCTAACATGTTACTAGAAGTGTTCTATATCATAATTTGGAAGAGGGCACGCATTCAACTATAGCGTGACCTCCAACCCCGAACTGAAATTTTTGCCGTTTTAACCGAAAAAGTTAAATGTGAGAATAGATCCAACTCAAGACCCCATCCCGAAAATAGATTCCATACAAGACCTCTTCTAAGACCCAACAATGCGAAGCTAAACAACAGACTCGATCCCGGCATGAAAGCTCATCCAAGACACAGCTAAGAATTGAAAACTGGATCAAATTTCTCTACAAGATCCCACCAAAAACCGCCGATTGTCACCCAAAACTCCCCCAGCTTGAAAGTCCACCCAAGATACACTAACCCACCACTGTGAAGTTCGACTAGTTTCACACAGATGGCGCTCACACCCAAAGCTCATCACAAAAAGCTCTCCAGGCAGGTTCTTGTGCCGGATAAAGCTTATGCCCAAGTCCACAACCGATGACGTCAATGCGCTCGTACTGACATAGCTATACTGCTCATCTCTTTACAGAAAGTTCTTCCTCATTCTTCTATCATAATCAAAAAGCGTAACGAGGCGAATTTGGCCTTCTGTCGCGGTAGTATTTGGTGGAAACCGTTGAAATAAAATCGCTTGTTGGGCGATGTCAGTTTGTTCTTTCACTTTTCTCTCTACCATCTTTCCGACTAGAGCTTGATGTTCCAGATTGCACTCAATTATTCATCATCAATAGCTCCACAGCCTGTTATTACATGCTGTAACATCCTGGTCGAAAGCTGTCGGTCTCTGACTTTAAGTCTCCAGTTTCCTATAGCAGGTCTTCTTTGACGTCATCTGCGTATCTCTTTTTTGGGCGCCTCGTGTCTTTGTGGCTGTCTGGTCTTTTGTTCATTAATCATTTTTACTGTGCTATCATCGCTGCTTGGTTTATCACTTAGACTTGGTTTGTTAAGCAGGCTTGTGCAGAAAAATGAGACCCTGTTACTGGACAGTGACAGAAAACATCAAAGGCAGACTCAAGTACCTCGAAGCAAAAGTCTACAGGTTGGGTCTTCTGCTCATCTGATCCACCATAAGTGGTACATTTAGATCACAGTGTCGGCTTGACTATCCCAACTAATGACCTGACATCTCAACTGCTGCAGTATTATACCAGAGTCCGATCGTTTTATGTCCTTTTTGCCAGACTGGTGTGTATCCTATTAGAGCTGGAAATCGATGAAAATACTGCTGGAGTCCTGTATAGCCAAGACGTTTACGCGTATTGATTGTCCTCGAAGATCTGGTACACGGAGACCCACGGACAAGCAGCAAAAGAAGGAGGCTATAGTGGTGATTCCGAGGGAGCAAAATAGTAACACAAATATGGATAAGAGAACAAACCACAAGCATGGAGAAGGGGGAGGCCTGCCTAACTTCCACCACTTACCAAAGGAGCAGACGTCATCGGGAAAGTAGCGGTACGGATACCACCGTTCTGAAAAAGAAGTCCACACTTGTAGTTTATACAATTGGAGTCACAATTCCATACGAGTGGTATCACACAATACCATCCTAACAAAACCCCGAGGCCTCAACCGCAACCCGCCTGCAACAGGCCAAATAACCTGAAGTGGAACATCCTTTCCGTATATTAGGAATCCGGGCAGAAACCCTTAAACGACATCTATTTGGTTAGCCGGAAACCTACACAGATGCTACATATATCAAGTGAAGGAGCTGGCTTTTGATGGCATTTCTGAGGATATTTTTCGTACACTCTGTGTCTTTTGGCATTCTCAAACTGATTTGGGCTTAAGCCTGCGAGACTCGATCGGTTTGGTTTCTGCTTGGCTGTTAGGAAGGACATAGCTTAGGTCGTTCTTAAATTTCCATTGGTGCGTCTCAATGTAGCGCACATCTCGGACAGTAGGTAGGTAGGGTGCCAAAGCTGAACGCTTTACTAAACCTAAGGCTTTCGCGCCAAATCTTGGTTCCAATGCTCGTCTCTGCCATCAGTGTTACCATACATGCCCAACTTGTAACATACCAGGGAAAAGGCATGGTTGACTTTCTTGTATGCGCATAGAAGAAGGTTTAAACTTTGAGATCTTCGTGGGCCTACAGTCTGATAGCATACCCTTTCTCTGGAATATGTTCCATAACGTGACAATTGCAGAGTGTCCCTGCTGAAGACCATCACCATGAACCATATTCTTTCGATTTCAGCCCTACCACAGACAGGGTCTAAAACGCTAACGTTTCTCTACTTCAACATGCTGTGTTATTAAATTTAGTAGAGTCTTCCGCGTCATCGTAGGCGATGTGCCGTCCAGACAAAGCTCCCTTCTAATTTATTTTCCAGTGCTTCTTCAGCATTATTCGGAAGATTTTTCAGTCACTCATTAAGGCGAGAAGCATACTTGGAGCTTTTCTGCCAGCTTGAGCTTTTGGCATATGGAAAACCATGCATCTGGTTACAATAACAGCTTCAGATTTTCGGTCAGCCGAAATGCCGATTTTCGGTCAGCTCGAGTTTTAAAAAATTTTAAATTTTCAGCTGTCATTATATTTTGTTGATCTGTGCTTCACTAAACAGGGGAAAAAGTCGTCGAGTTTTGTCTAGAAAATTTTATTTTATTTACAAGCCAGCCGAAAAGCTGGCAGAAAAGCTCCAATTGTGTTTCTTGCTTAAATCGCGGTGAGATCTTTTTAGAATAGTCTGGAAAAGGAGTCGTTAAAGTTGATCTTCAAGTTCCAATCATCACTATAACGTTCAATTGTTTCAAAGCTACTTTGCAGATGCAATGGTTGATTGTCATAGGTACTGTCAAGACCCTCGTAACTACAGGCCTGGAAGAAGACTTTTTGGTTGTGTCTGTGCCGGGCCAAAATCGTCTGACAGGTGTTGAATTAACATGGCCGAAGCCGTACGAAGCAATTTTTTAATTTTGTTTTTGCAATAAAAAGTGGTAAAATATTCAGTAACAGTGATTAACAGTCTTTAATCACTTCAAAAGCACTTTTTATTATATTACTACACAAATTCAACATTTTTTCCCTAAATTAACTTGAAAAAACCACCGCGAATGTAAACAAAAATGGTCACCTAATCAATTAACACTCTTAAAATACACTTAATCACTCACTTCTTTTTAATTTTTTTATTAAATCACTAAAGCACTAATCACTGATAATCCATGTGCACCAAAAAGTGATAATATACAATATTTTACCACATTTTAGTGCAAAAACAAAGTTAACTAGTTGGGATGTGGCTTTTGACCCTTTCGGTCCACAAGATTAACTTCCCAGTGTTCGTTCAAACAAAAAAAACGACTCGAACGATTTTTATGAAAATCCTTTCAGATCATACTTCCTTTAACACGCTTTGAACGGCATCTTAACGAAATCGGTATCTTTTTTGGTTCGCGCGAAATCGTGCTGGTACAAAAATCACTTACGTCGTTCAAACAAAAAAACGGCTCGACCGATTTTTATGAAAATCTTTTCAGATCATATGTCCTTTAACATGCTTCGAACGGCATCTTAACGAAGTCGATATCTTTTTTGGTTCGCGCGAAATCGTGCTGGTACAAAAAGCACTTACGTCGTTCAAACAAAAAAACGGTTCGACCGATTTTTATGAAAATCTTTTCAGATCATATGTCCTTTAACATGCTTCGAACGGCACCTTAACGAAGTCGATATCTTTTTTGGTTCGCGCGAAATCGTGCTGGTAGAAAAATAACTTAAGTCGTTCAAACAAAAAAACGACTCGAACGATTTTTATGAAAATCTTTTCAGATCATATGTCCTTTAACATGCTTTGAACGGCATCTTAACGAAGTCGATATCTTTTTTGGTTCGCGCGAAATCGTGCTGGTACAAAAATCACTTACGTCGTTCAAACAAAAAAACGGTTCGACCGATTTTTATGAAAATCTTTTCAGATCATATGTCCTTTAACATGCTTCGAACGACACCTTAACGAAGTCGAAATCTTTTTTGGTTCTCGCGAAATCGTGCCGGTACAAAAATCACTTAAGTCGTTCAAACAAAAAATCGGCTCGACCGATTTTTATGAAAATCTTTTCAATTCATATGTCCTTTAATACGCTTCGAACGGCATCTTAACGAAGTCGAAATCTTTTTTGGTTCTCGCGAAATCGTGCCGGTACAAAAATCACTTACGTCGTTCAAACAAAAAAACGGTTCGACCGATTTTTATGAAAATCTTTTCAGATCATATGTCCTTTAACATGCTTCGAACGGCACCTTAACGAAGTCGATATCTTTTTTGGTTCACGCGAAATCGTGCTGGTACAAAAATAACTTAAGTCGTTCAAACAAAAAAACGGTTCGACCGATTTTTATGAAAATCTATTCAGATCATATGTCCTTTAACATGCTTCGAACGGCACCTGAACGAAGTCGATATCTTTTTCGGTTCGCGCGAAATCGTGCAGGAAAAAATGACCACATACGTACGCACACACACACGCACACACACACATATTTCTTCTCAAATTTTTGCTTAAAATGCTATTGGGACCTTGAAACGTGTAAATACATTGAAAATTTCGAATCCGATTTTCGGACCGATTACAATAACTTCCTACTGGGAAGTTAAAAAATTGCTTCGTACGGCTTCGGCCATGTTAATTCCACAACTGTCAGAAGATTTTTGGCCCGACTTCAGCTATGTTAGTGTTAGTCGGCCCGACTGCTTCCAGACCTGTAGTTGTGACGGGCTTGGTACTGTTTGTTCAATGCCCACTAAAAATTTTAAATAAGAAACGCATACACCTGTCACATACCTCATCCCCAAAACAGCTCTACTTAACCTTGCGCCACAACGTAAACAATTTCCGCATTATCAAAACCTCCGAAACGAATTCCAAATCCAAACATTCCACCCTTGGTGGTACCCTTCCAAAAATATTTAATTTGCACCAACCGGAACGAATGGAATTTAAAACGGTGGCTTATAAATGCGACGTCACACACAACAACACACACACACACGCCCGAGGGTGGCACTAGGAAAATTCCCAAATAATCGGAAGCCGCAAAATTAGCCACGGATTCTGGCCATGTCCAATCTCCGGAATCAGGAAAGCAAATCGAACGGAATAACAATGACCGGGTCCAGGGCATCCACAGGACATAAATAGGAACAGGACTTCATATCCTTGAAAGATATAAAGGATATATCGCAAGCCCAGAGATTTGTGAGCCGAGATATGAGCTCCAGGTTCAGTCTGAGGGGAGGAAGTGAGCGAACGAAATTTTTATGAGCACTTCTCCCTTGGGGCGTAGTTTAATTTATGAATCGCTTGATATCGGCCCTAAAATTATCCCTGGCCGAGGCCGCCCTTGAATGGTCGGTCGGATGACATCAATCGAGGGATGTTTTGTGCTTTTTTTTTCGTCTAGTTCTTGCAAATCTCTTCTGATTCGATATCTAAAAAGTCTTGGGATTTCTTTTATTGCTTTTTGATTCATGAGAAAATTTTTGATGTTTGATAAGAAAATTTTTGTGGTCAATCGTTGTCCCTGTACCATTTACAAAATTCGGTTCGAAACTGCCTCCCAATAGCTCACACATACACACACAGGCACAATCTCAAACAGATTTGTCGTTTCAGCTAATTTACTCATGTCCTTTTTGCATCTGTGTAATCTCCAAAAACCTCGTCGTCTCATCCTCGGGGGATCACAAATTGAAACACAAAAACGTCGAGAGCCGCCGCCGCCGCCTCGTAACGTAACTAAAAATCTCCCCTGATTTGCATAAACACCCGGGACCGTCTCGCGTCGACAAATTAAAACACGATAAGGGTGTAACGGATGTCACCACAAATTTCCAGGATATTACCCGGGCCTGTGGAACACGGAACATCTCCCGGTGCCATGCCGCCAGTAGCTATACATATATTTTTTTTTGCCATTTCAATTTGACTGACTCTGTGCACCGTCAATTGACACGTCATGACCCTACCGCACTCCTACGCCCCCCTCGTGTTCGAAAAAGTCAACCAGTTTATTGCCCCCGCATGGAGCGACGTCACTGGTGTGAGAACTTTTTGGTGGTTGATGGGTGAGAGACTGGTACAGAGGCGGCGACACAGCGACTTCATTCAAATTGTGACATTTGCAAAGCAGTTAACTAACCGCGGTTTTTAACGCTTGATAAACAGGGTGTGCGCTTCCCCGCTTCTGGGATAAATTAAATGGCCCGCATATCATCCCGGCCGGTCTCTGCCGTAACGCACACGCGAGAGACGACGTGATTTATGCACGGGACAAGGGTTGCTGTGTTTGTGTACCTCGCCCGGGAGATTATTGCTGGTGTTGACAAATTTGCATGCAAGTGTCGTGTCATAGTTACCAAATTCGATTAGGGCAAGACGACGGCGGCGCAGGGTGGGACCAGAAAGGGGTTTGTTTATTGAGGCTTAAGGTTGATTTACAGGGGCATAAAAAGTATCTTTTTTTTTGCACTGTTTCAAATTTCAATCAAGTTTTTCGGCGAGGGGATGACAAATGAAAATTGATTTTGCGGAGTGATTTGTTTTTTGGTTGGTGGGGGATGTTAATTTGTGGTGATTACGAATTGGATTTGAAGCATATTGTTGCTATTTTTGGAGAAGCAGACAAGTTACTATTGTTAATACCAAATTCTATTACTTGAATTTTACTTGGTTTGACAATACCATCATTGTTATTGGTAGGATTACCGATACTGTTTAGGGTCTTTCAACAAGAGGTGTCATTTTAAATCAACAAAAAAAGGCATATTTTTCGTAAGAATCGTGATATTTTCATTTAAATCTAAAGAACAAACTCTGAGGTTTATAATGGAACATAATATCTCAGCTAAATATCCGCCTCGGCTCTTCTCACAAACGATTATTCGTTGTGCGTGATCTGCTGGCTTCAATTCTTATGTTAGACTCCGCGCCATAAAATAAGGGAAACTCAAAATCGCTGTTTCGATGCGCAATTTGAGTCTAAAGTCCAAACAAGCGAGCAACGTCACTCTGTGTGTTTAAAAACGCAAATTACCGGCTCATTTAAACTCTCAGAGCCGGTTTAGACGGTGCGCTCCAGCGCATGTGCCTCACGAACTTTGTGGATAAAGGGAGAAGTGGGGTGGTACCTCTCTTCATTCCCACTCCTCCCTTCATCTCCAAACGTTCGTGAGGCACATGCGCTGAAGCGCACCGTCTAAAACAGCTCTCAATCACAATTCGACATACGTGCTCATTTCCCTTATTTTATGGCGGGGGGTCTACCTGCAACAGATAAGCATCAAAATCTTTATGCAAAATGCGGTGCAAACTGGTTTGTGATGTTAGAAAGAACAGAGGCCCGAGTCATGAAAGGACTGTAGTGCTATTTAAGAAGAAGAAGAAGAAGGTCGACAATATATTTATAATGTTTATGACGCAGACAATACGCCTCGACTATTTGTGCTCACTGTGAGTGCCATTAATTTAGCATACTGAATAGACCGATTCTTCAATCATCAAAGTCAAGCAGCCGTGGGTGTAACTAGTACTTAGATAGGGGACCGATTGAAAGCACCGAATGCCGGCGTCAACCCTGTTTAAAGGGGCGAAAAGAGGTGCACAAAAAGTAATCCGGTTCAGTACCCCTCGAAACAGTCTATTTGTTATTGGTGCAGAAGGGGATATATTGCACTAGGAGGTCGGGGTGCGGTTCAGCAGATGGCGATGAGCTTGTCGATTGTAGTCTGAACTATAAACTGAAGGTGGAACTTGAATTTGTCGAAAAATACCATATACGGTGGAACTTGTTTGGCGAATAAGGACAAAGTGTAACTGGTGAAGGGAACCTAACTATGTGCGAAAAATGAAATGGTAATGGACCATGCAACAGAGTGAGGCTTTAATTCTAGGATCTCTAAAGTAAACATTAAGAAGCTGATTTTAAGACTACCGAAACGGACCAACGACAGATTGTATGATGTATTGGGTCTAGACTTTCTGAAAGTATAATCACACGTTTATTTCCATACAGGTTGTTTCGGAACGTCAGAATTTTCCCCGAATGCCTGTATCTGCAACAATTGGTGTTCTTTTCCAAAAAACATAGAAGTAGTGTCAGTGGATGCCCCCATAATTGCACTCCTATAACTCAACTAAAGTCATAAATTTTAAATCAGGAACACGAGGCCAATAATGGGCTGTGGAGTTATTGGTGGTGAATAATTAAGTTGAAATGTCTATCAGCAAGCTATAGTCGGAAAGATAGTCACTCAGATAGAACACTCGATTTTATTTCAACGGGTTCCACAAAATACTAACGCGACAAAAGAGTATATTTCCTAATCGAACAAGAGTAATGTTACAAGAACGAGCAGGGAATTTCTGTAAAGAGATGAGTAGTATAGCTATATTAGTTCGAGCGCATTGACGTCATCGGTTGTGGACTTGGGAGTGAGCTTTATCTGGGACAATAACTTGTGTGGTGAGCTTTGGGTGTGCACGCCACCTGTGTGAAACTAGTCGAACTTCACGGTGGTGGGTTTGTTGTCTTGGGTGAGCTTTCATGGCTGTGGAGTTTTGGGGGGGGGGGAATCGGCGGTCTTGGGTGGGGTGCTTTCACGCTGGGGATCAAATTTATAGTTCCACTTGTAAGTGATGGTTCTTAGATGGGATCTTGTAGAAAATTTATTTTCACGTTTTTTTAAAAATCTTTCCGAATACGTAACCTCACTTCAGTATCGCAGATTTTTCTTTGTGTGGTATGGTGCTCATAGATTCCTCATGCCCCTTATTAACAATAATGGGTTCCCATAGCGAACCTACCTCTTTCGGCATGCCCCTCATTTGCCACATATGTCCCACACGTTGCATGAGGTTAAATGCTAGTCGAGAATGGTCTGCCTTTTCATCACAGGCGTTTTTCGCACATCACCTACGATAGCACGGAAGACTCTACTCAATTTGATACCACTGCATCTTGGAGTAGAGAAACCTAAGCGTGACACTAAATGTATAGACCAACTCACGCCGTTGGATTAAGTCAAAGAAAAAAAATAACGTTTATATTTGGCGTGTTTTTCTTAAAAGTTGGAGAAGGCTTAATTTTTTGAATTTTAGCACCACTTTTTCTTTTGGAACTCTTAAACTTAGTAAACGTTCGATTGAATTTTGGACACGACTCAAACCACATGTGAATTATATATGCCCAATGAAATTCTGCATTCTACACAAAACATCGTTCTTATCTCTGATCATTTACAATACTATAAAAAAGGCGAATGTCTATCATCTTTCAATCGCTTATAAGTTTCCTGTAGTAATAACTTACCCACACTCTCTGTTTCCATCACCTTTGCAACCTTAAACAACACCTTGCCCACAATATCATAACATTGAGAGGAAAAAAACCCACTCCACTGCCATAAACACAATGCCTTATTACACATACAATAACTTGCATCTTCTTCCCCCGGGGTTAAAACATGAGACGTTAACGCAAAAAACCTATCTACCTATAAATAGTACGACGATTGACAACAGTTAAAGACACCTACGGAAAAGATGAGAGAAGACGCAGAACTATGCTTGAAAGAAACGACTTGACTTGAACAAAAACAACGAAGAAACAAACACCCTAGAGGCAGATAATTTATAGATGTCTCAAATAATATCAACTGCAGATCAGATGTCCGACCTTGCAGCCTCCTGGAATCAGGCACACACAGAACACAGAGAGAGAGAGCAGAGCCCAACACCATTCACTCAAGCCTTGTTTCTATCGATAGATACGAATCGCGCGCGAACTTATTTATTGCGGTTGTCGTCGCATAAATTTATGGCAAATATCATGCGCTGCGAAGCCCCAACGTGTGGAACTTGTTTAATCCATACTAACGACCAGATAGCTCGAAAGGTGGAGACTCAGCGGTAAAGGTGTAACGCGAAGAACACCTTGGTCGAACATTGCGCCAATTCGTAGCGTTGAGTCGTTAGATGCCAAAGGGTCGACGGTTGTTGCAATTTCAAAGTGCGTTTATTCACTTTTATCTCTCAATCTTAACCGACGATCGTAGCATTCACGTCTAATGCCAAACGACCAAGCACGCAAATCAACATCTGCTCTAGTCTGCTAGAAGGCTTAGGTCCGTGGCGGATCCAACCTCCAAAATTATCACTTAATTAGTCCACATTCAGAAGATCAGTTCGGGTCAATGAGAGAGGGAAGAACCACCATTGATCGACGAAATTACTATCAAAGTCCAAGATCCACGTGGAACCCTTACAACAAGATCGGCAGAGCTCCAACCACCACCCTCCAAAAATCCGCTCATACACCGTGTGCACAGGGCAACAGTCCATAACTCATCGAGGAGCGATGTTCAAAAGCACGGAAAGAGCACGATCCTGGGACGTAGTTAGTGCAATGATTGCTGGGTCGGTTGTTCCTTGTTACCTTTCAGGGCTTCGTGGGTATCCCCGGCGAACCCAGAGCGATATGAGCTCCGCGAACAAGACCTCCCGCGGATAATTGCGCACCATGTCTTGGGGGTCCGCCCATCTCGCCGGAGCGGTTTATTTTTTCCCTTCGATTATATTTTCAGCATAGCACAACTGAAAATTATTATTGATGGGAGCCTCATCTCGTGGCCTGGTACCAGATGATTCTGCTGCAGTGTTTGCTGCCCTCAAACATGTCTCGTTATTGATTTTTCCGGCTGGGGTGGAGGCGGGATGTGAAAGAGGCTTAAGCAGATCTCCTCTTCATTGTGGATGAGAAATGTACAGGTGAACATTAAGTATTTTGAGGGATGATTGATAAACGAAAATTGCTTGCGTAATTTAAGCATTGAGGATCGGTTAAAGCTAGTCGTTTGCCTTGTTTATTAGTTGGGCATTATTGATAACATAATCAGTGCAAATCCGTTTTGTTTTCGTTTTATGGGAGGGCCGAACTTAACATGTTGGGAGAGTTGTCATTGATTTGTTGTAAATAGGGTTAAGATGTGGTGCTGCCAAGATCGATAAGATCAGTATGTGTGGACTGACTTAGTTTCATAGAATCGATCTCCTACTAACACGATAATGTCCTTATATTGCGAGTCCTTTTGTTACTTATTAGGTGCTCACTGTTCATCTATTGCGGCTTCAACTTCAAATCATAGTCATACTGATAACCAATTGGAGGTCCTTGCCGTCCAATAAAATTTTATCTTTTTATATGGCATTTCTAAGCTTAGGAATCACCCTTTGCTCCACCAGTTCATCATATCTTTGGATAAGTCATGGTGCAATATTAACTACGAAGCTAAGTTCGATGAATAGACGACTAGGTTTGAGGTTCAGAGAAGTCAGTACCCTTTGAACTGACACGTCATAATTCAATATCTGGTAGTAAACTTAGCCCGAAGGAGACGCAAGGATAAATGAGATCGAAGACGCAAGGATAAATGCGATCGAGATCGATGGTGGTGATCCAACGTAGATCCTCAGATATTTGCAGAAACGACACATCGCCTTGAAAGCGTTTAGTTCGACACGGCTCATGCGGCCTAAGTTACCAATGATTTCTCCCTGTTGAAAGAGTTGGACATGAGTTCACAATCAAAAAGACAAGATCAGGTATGGATTATCGTGTTGGATGGGATACGACGGAGTATCGTATTGGATGGGATAATTCCCAAAATTGATCAAAGTGCTGTTTTAGACGGTGCGCTTCAGCGCATGTGCCTCACGAACGTTTGGTGATGAAGGGAGGAGTTGGAATGAAGCGAGGTACCACCCCACTTCTCCCTTGATCCACAAAGTTCGTGAGGCACATGCGCTAGAGCGCACCGTCTAAACCGGCTCAAAGAGATGGGTTCACTGAATTGCACCGTCAGAGGCTCTCGTGGGAGTTTAGAAGGTTTATCAGTGCCCGAACCCTAGTCTGGAGATCTCTTTTAATTCTTCCAGAATGCAGCTGCCTTGCTTATGCTTCCTGCGTTTGGCTGGAGTTTGGTATTTATTATCTAGAATTAAGCCGGACTTACACGAGGCAGTACATTTGTCCCTTACACTATGGTAAATTGTACTGAAGCCTAAATTTTGTTAAATGTCCCTATTCAAAAATAATGTCCTACTGTAATATGAGCATGTATCGAGATAAATGAGGCGAGGTGAGGTTGTAAATATGTACTGGAGAGACATTTCTTACTTATTTTGCGGCAGTAAAATATCAAATTTGAAATGAAGCGAGGTGTGTTTGTAAATTATAAATATACATCGTCGAGGCATATGTTTCTTTCTCTCTTACTCGTACTCTGAGGCAGTTTTTTTTTTATGTTGAAGATTAGAGCTCAGGGAAAGCCCTTTGTACTGTCGACAAGTTTAAGGCATATTAGAATCAAACTCGTGAAAATAGCTCTTCATTGGTATTTATTTTCTTTCTTTCTTTAATTTGCTTAGTTTTGTCATTTTGTCATTACAATAGCACCTCGCCTCATTTGAGGTATGGAATTGTACTGGCTCAAAAGAAAAAAGAGGCTCTTCTTACAAACTCATTTTATAATCGTGTCTTACCTAACACTAGTATTTATTGAGAAAGTGAATGACAGTTTCCCTGTCGTTCGTCTTCTAGAGGCTGCGGCGACAGACGCTGTGAGGGATATCCACCTTTGTACCGTGTCCACTATGGACCAATGTCCTGTTGTAAGTCTGGCAATATTTTCCAGTGATCTGTTTAGTAGGTGTATTGTTCTTCTTTTGTGGTAAATGGCCCAACTCGTCCTAGAAATAATACAGGTCTTCAGGGCGCTCCGCTTTTGGCTGACTAGCAGCAAGTAGTGTTTTTGCCCAATTATTCTAGGTTCGACCAACCATCTCGATCTCCGAGACCTGCAGAAAGACTCGTGGATTGGCTAGGTCAGATTTTTCGTTCCCATCTATGTTCCTACATGAAAGGTACCAAGGCGAGAGTCTCGATATGCTTTCTGCCGAACATATCTAACTCATCTCTCCATTACTCCGCCAGCTTGGAGTGCATCACCACTAGAATCTAGAGACTTGGCTATCTATGAAAATTCCAATGGTACATCGTTGTGTAGATTCGAGGTTCAGTGTCTGGCAGGCATTCACGCCAGTTCGCCAGTAGCTCAGCTTTAAAGATGCCACCGTATGGCATAAGGTGCAAAGACAATGAACTGTTGATGGTCGCTTGATCGACATCTGCTCGACCTCCTATGACGTTTTGGGGCCGTCGGTGAATATCCGTAGATCCAAATTTCCTGAACGTCCCCGTTTCTTCAGTCTCTTCTTGAGGGTATTTCGAAGTCCTTTCTGAAGGTCAATCTAGGGGAAATGTTTCTGTGGTTATGGCGACCACACTTTTGGGTAGGAAATTGTAGATGTTGCTATGGCCGTAAGGTTTTGAGCTTCAAGCCCCGGATTTCCTTAGTCTAAGGGCATTGCACGAGGCCAGATGTTTGATTTGAAGGTCCAAAAAGAGCAGGTGCAAGAGCACATCAAGGGCATTCATGGGGCTTGTTCTCATGGCCATTGTTCTCTGGGCCCTTCCCAACTACATTGCAGGTCCTGCTCAATGCTGGCTAACACACTAGTGAACCATACCTTTGGATTGGACGTACCAAGGCTGTATATATCCACTGGACTATCTTAGGCTTAAGACCCAATATTTTGCCGAAGGTCTCTTAACAGGCGTAGAAAGCTATCAAGGCCTTTTACCCTTTCCTGTCGATATTCGACCTTCAGTTGAGTTTTGGATAAAAGATTATACCCAGAAATTTCACCCTGGAGGATAGTCTGACGGTATGCCCATACAACGGGTGGAGGGGGGGGGTTGAAGGTAAGGATTTTCGTTTTTCCGGTGAAAAGTGGTGGAAAGTAAAACCAATCATTTTTAATAAATCAATTACTTGTGTTAAGCAAAGTACAACATCACAAGTGATTACCAAAAAAAATTCCAAAACGTTCTTTCCGCGTAATACGTAAAAGTCCTTTTTTCATATCCTCAACCATAATCAAAAATCACCCCTCCCCCACCATAAAATAAAAATAGATAACAATATTTTTTCCTTTTAACACAAAATTCAAGGACACTCGAAGGCAGCACACCCCAAAATTCACGAAACATAAATCTTCCCTGAGCGAATTAAGGGTGTCTGTTGGGCCTCCCTTCGCCGGCTTACGATAATTTTCGGCAAAATGAATTGCTTCAATAAAATTTATCGCCCGGAGTTAGGGCGACTCACTTCACAATTCCTGGAGTGGGGGAAATTTCATTATCCTAGACCCGAAAGCGTCCTTAAGTAATATTGCGATGCGAAAGGATTTCACTCTCGACTTTAGAAAAAAGGACGATGGCACTCATTTGCGATTATCGACTTCCTGTTTCCGAATTGCTTTATTTCTCCTGGCAATGATCAGTAAACTCGTGCAGTCTTTTTTGTTTGTGCAGTTTTTCGGTGGATTGTGCAGTGATTGTTCTTAATCCAGATGAATGCAAAAATCCAAGCTTAAACGACGAAGAAGACGAAAAAAAATTGTGGAAAAAAATGCGAAAAAATTGCTCCGAACGTAAGAAAACTGACGCCAATCTGGGGCCATTAAACCCCACCGCTCGCGAATCGGCAGGGAATGAAATGTTTCGCCTGCCATGTTCCCAGTCGCTCTCTCATTATCTGATGGAATTTCTTTCGCAACATTTGATCTTCATTTACCTCTGATTTACTTGGCGCATACGTGAGTCGTCCATTGTTCTTCTTTTTGAATATCGCCCGGCTGTGCCCGCGCGCCATCGCCGACAGTGTGCTTGAGGTTGGAGGATTCATAGCCCCTGGTGCCCGAGCAGCCAAGGAAGGCTTCATCAACTCTCTTCCTCAACTACAACTCGGGGGCCCCAAAGAATTGTTGCGCTGCTGGGGTCTGTTGCGCGGGGGTATTGCCCCGCAACTTTTCCCTCCTGAATCAACCGAGGCAACAATTGAATGTCAACCGTCAACAGTGTTTCCTTCAAGATGCTGAGACTTTTTAATGAAACGCGGAGAAGACAACCCGACGAAGATGAAGATGACGGTGGAGATTTCTTTTCTTTTCTTTTATTATTTTTTTTTTTTGAAATCTTTTAAGATAGTAGAATTTTTGCTGTGAACGACGTGTCCTAGTTGCCTTGAAATATTTCTAGATTGTTTCAATTTATTGCTTCATGTTCAAAGTGGAAGAAATTGTGGGGAATTGAAAAGAATGTAGGGTCAAAAGTTCGGGCATGCACTTGAAAAGACTCAATTGAAGGCTGATTAAGCTGCAATACTTGCTCCTATGTCCACAAAGTATTTGAAAGGAAAGTCTGCCATATTCAGAAAAAAAAACAAATCTTCGTATAAACTTTTTAGTACCATCTATTCTGGGAGGCTTCTTCCTTCTTGAGACTTTTTTAATATCGGTTCAAGACAGTCAAGGTCACTCAATTAGAGGGTCTCTGGAAGACCCTACAGCAAAACAAATACCACAAGCAGGACCAAACCGATTATGTGATGTCTTGTAGATGAACTCCTCAAGCTACTCTCTTGCCAAAATTTTCCATCCAAGATTACGCAAACCAATTTGTAATCGTGGTAACGGGTTAAGCAGAGAGGGCAACGTCAAAGCGTATGCAGCTGACATTTCCTTTGATCTCCAGTTAGTTCGTTAGCGTATGACATGCTGTCAATCCTGATGAAACAATTTTGACACCATTTACCATTAAACGTAAACTGCCAAAAATTGACAGAACCAGTCCTTGCAGGTGGAGCTGTATTCTTCCTACACCAACATTAATGTTAAGGAGTAACACTACAGTAGTATAGCAACAGGGATATTGGACCAGTGACGTCATCGATTGTGGGCTGGGGTGTGAGCTTTTTTCGGGACAAGAACCTGTGTCGTGAGCTTTTTGTGGTGAGTTTTGAATGTGAGCGCCACCTGTGTGAAACTAGTTGAACTTCGATGGGGTGGGTTAGTGTGTATTGGGTGGGGTTTTATGCCGCGGGGCTAACTGAGGGCTTTAATTAAACTTATAATTTTTCGTATACCAATTGATACAACTATGCAGATAGATAGTTATATAGACCAGGCAGACCAGACCAGATAGACCAGGCAGTTCTCCTCCTCTTCTATAGCTGTCTACCTGTATAACTGTATGGCTGTGTAGGTTTCTATCTGCCTGGTCTATCTGGCCTGCCGTTTTTCCCGGAAATACCACTGTATAGACTGTATGGTACAGAGATGACTACAAGACAGTTGTGTACCCTGCGATCTGAGAAGAAAGACCCACGTTTAGTGCGGCGGTAGGTTTGGTCACTGTTGCTTTCGTCTTCCAAAGCGTTATTGCACGGTAGGACCAAAAGCGCTAAGATTTCGTATTGGTGCTCAGGGTACTGTCTTTCAAGCAATGGTGTATGTAATGATAGCATACACCTAAGAAAATTTAAGAAGGACCTACGCTAACATATGGATTTTCATCCTCTCTGATAGCCAGGCCGCTTTTAGTGCCACAGGATCCTAACCATTGATGATCTGGGTATTCTCAATTGGGTGATCTTGTTTTGGTCCTGGGTCATCAGGGCTATAAACGTACTGAAAGAGCGAATGCTGTGGCTTTACAGAAATCTGCCACTGCGCGTTCATTTCTCCGAAATCGTCTATTGGTACACCCATCAGTTTTGTGAAAAGGACCTTCGACGATTTTGATAAAATATTTCCAACCCTGCAGATCCTGAACCTTATCTCCTGTGACCAAGCTGATACCTTTTTTATGTGGAAGACTAGCGCACACAGCTGAAGCCTCTTTGCACTGTCGTCGGTTCTAGTCATTAAGTGCAATGTCGGACAACAAGCTCTAGACGAAAGTATACTACAGAGTAGAGAGAAAGAACGCCAACCCGCGGTTCTATTCCCCCGACTATCATCCAATACTATCGCGACAGAATGTTGACGTTGTCAATCAAACAGGAGATGGCTTGTTCGCTAATCACGCTTGGAGGTGATAGCAGGAGAAAGAGCAGGGATTTTTTGTAAAGAGGGAAGACTAGAAAGAAGGAAAGTCATCTAGGTCAGAAAATTGGAAAGGTTAAGGACCACGACATGGAGTCGATTAGAACCACAAACCTCTGGGATGGTAGTCGAGCACCTTAACCCCAAGACTCCTGAGCCCGGCCATCCTGTGCCATCTAGTAAATGAAGTCAGGAAAGAGTAGGACTTGAAAAATTGTCAGAACACTGATTGACTTGGTTAGGGGACATTACACTTCAAACAACGAGGTATGGAGGATTGGAAGCGCAGAGGACAACAAGCTGCAGGCCTGGCCTTGATGGCCATAAGACTGTCCTTCACGTTTTCTGTCACTCTCCGATAATAGCGAAGGGCACTACCATTTCGTTTCGCGCGAACTTGTTGGTCTAGACTAAGCCTAAGTGACATATATTTAGGCAGACTGCTGAGCTTGCTCAAAGTATAGGAACTGTAGCACAATAGGTCTAAATGGTGGCCGCAGTACATATGAATAAAAAACCTCATTGAAAGTAAGAAGAAGAAGAAGACCAACGTCTAAGTTAGTCTGGAACAAAGCCAACGTACGTTTGGTGAGTTTGGTATTCTCAGTGAAGCTCTTCTTGTTTTGTTATCAGATGATTTGGTCTTCGAAGGGAATGGAATGACGAACGGCTTGGCCAGGCCTTATTAATCGGTCTGTAACTGGCTATTTGGACATCCGGCAGCTTGGTGAATATGGACTTTGACTCGGATGAAACATCCCGAACACTGGGGATCAATGTCTGATTTGGTAAGCTGCAGTGGTTTCTGCCTGTTCTGTACAGCAACATGACCAGAGAGTTATTCTGTCACAACTCGCAGTAGGTAAGGTGGGACACTGCCGAATAAACTACCATCTACAATCTGTTCGCTAAACCACCTTCGACAAGGCAGAGTATCCCACCTTCAGCCTTTGACGACGTTGGTTCTTCCCGTCATGGTCTATGTTACTACCCTTGAATTCAATTTGGCTGGTGAGTAGCAAAAATCTAGGTGAACTGCTGAACCTGTTCAAGTGGTCTGAACAACAAATTTAAAACAAAGAGGCTGTGTAGTATAATAGGCCTTAGTGGTAGCAGCGATGCTTTTAGACCTACTGTCTCAATCAAGAAAAAGAAGAAGATACATTACTGTAAATATTCCAAGTCATCAATTTTGAGCGAAAATATCATAGATGTTTAATGGACACTTAAAACCCATTTAAAAACTGATTAAGCCTTGCAGATAAGCTTAGTCCGTTCAGTACAATTATTGGAGAGCAGACTGCCCAATGTTTGATTTATCGCTATCTCCCTGATGTAGATTTCAATCTGCTTGAATGTTAAGGTCAATTGTTTTTACACTCTCTTTTACCGTTTTTAAGGCAATTGAGATGGTGTAGCTGCCTGCTGATCTATGAATACTGTCTAAGAGTAGTCGTCCAATTGGAGCTTTCTCTCAAAAGACATTGCCACCCTATAACATGATTAAAAATAGCTTCAGCGGTATACAGATGTCCTTTGAGCTGTAGTATTTCATATTAAAAATTCTATGCAGATTTCTTAACGATTTTTCAATGACTACATAATCGTAGCTAATTGTAGGTTCCGTTTTGCGGTCTTGTGTTTGATCTCAACTATTCACTTTCAAGTGTTTTTGTAAGAAAAAGGCTGGGGACTATGCCTAGTGTATCCAGTGGATCAAGAAACTTATCAAGGAAAATCGTCTCCAGAACATCTTAAATGCCAAAGAACAATATAAAAAATGCAACTAATATCCTGCAGCGCTGCAGCAGCCTAAGAGCATTTCAGTTTGGATAACAACAAAAAAAAAAACTTCTCTATTAAAGGAGAAAAAATAGTATTGCAAAAAAAAAATGCTGAAAAGAATCCAATCACGGAATGCAATTCACTATTCTCGGAAAATGGTTCATAATCATTCCATCCAACAATGCCACCATCCAGTCCTGTAGATGACTTGCCATTTACTTCTTGTCTCCAACTAAAAAATCGCAATTAGAAGCTGTCATTCCGGAGGCTGCTCTGAAGTCCCATAAGTCGCCATAATGGAATGACGACCACAAAGATGCCCCCACTCCATTCTCCCATCCAGCAGCAGCGGGTCCCCCCGGTTTGCCAAAGTGGTTGGATAAGAGAGAAGCAGCAGAATCCTTCGAGACTCCACGGGACAGAAAAACAATGAGGTGAACCCCAAACACCAGTCTATCCTCTATAGTGATAACAATCATCCCACTGCGGCTGTCAAAAATTTCTACCATCTCTCCTATCATAGGGCACACGGGCGGAGGCCCCTTGGGTGGTGCTGGTGGTGGTGTATATGTGCCAAGGGATGAAATGGTGAAATGGAAAACTTCAATCACATTCACAAACGGCCAAAGGAAATGGAAAACTTGAAGGAGAGAGACCCGAGGATGGTGAAAGAAAAGTGAAGAAAAATAAAAGAAAATGAAGAAAACTTTTGTGTGGACTTGACAGCTTGAAAGACCAAAAACGGAGACAGCCGCAGCTGCTGGATGCTGTGCGAGTGCTCCTCTCCGCGAATGATAAAAAACAACAACAACAACAAGACGAGCAAGACCTTATGGAGTACTGGAGCTGGTCCTGTGTAGCTGGAGCTGGAGCTCGGGCAGAGAGAGAGCACCAAGGAATAATGTCATCTCGGATGACGTCGGCTTAAGTAGACTTTGGGGATTTGAAGTTTTTCATTTCATTTCAGTTTATGCCAAAAGAATACTATTAAAAGTTGACAGCCTTGAATGACGGGAACATTTTTACTGTATGGTGTGGTTCGGTTGAAGGTTGTCCTTGTGGAAAAAATACATTGTTGCTAGCTGAGCCACCATCCGCCAGATGCGTGTGTGTGTTTGTGGAGAAAGCTTGTGGACAGATTTTTACCATGGATGGAGTTTGTTTAAATGCTTGAGGATTGATGGTAGATTTTCAACACGTGTGATGATATGTCCTGAGATAGCCTTGGATTACTCAAGGAGGTTCTTAGAAGAAATAGAGCCAAAAATCAAGACTCTTTGCATATCCAGAGAGATTCGGAATTTTATTGAAACCAAATATATACATGATGGACCAAGAGGGATCTAGCTTTCGTCCTTTTCAGCGCAGGCGTGAGTGCAGTAAACCTAGACGTCAAAATTGACACTCGTTTTTCCAAATTTGGTACCAAGAATTATTCTGGATCACAGCTTAAAATTAGCAGTTTTTGATCCCATTAAAATTTACTATGATTAGGATTGGTTTTTCTTATTTTTGCATTGAAATGTTTATCACGAGTCTAGCTCGTTATTTTAGTCATAAGCAAATCATCAGTATTGCAGATGTCTGAGGTTAAAGTCGTAGAGATCGGATAAAAATGATTGAATTAAAATGGGAATCCAAGAAATTGATACTTGTATGTGAGCTAGAAGAGTACTGAAAGCGAAGGCCACACAAGGCGCAGGGGATAGGACGCGATTTAGACCATTGTGCCTATGCTGCAAGAAAACATATGGTAATTTTATCGCTGATTCTAAAAGGATCTTGAGCTGATGGTAGTAGTAGGTAGTAGATCTGATGGTAGTAGTAGGTAGTAGATCTGATGGTAGTAGAAATTTAATGAATTGTTGAAGGGCTAACTAATTGAGGAATAAGAGGCTCCACTATCATCTGTTATCGATTATACGCTGTCTTCACTAGACGTGGAAAACGTTACGAAAGTCACAAAACTTGCTCAAAACCTAGCCTAGCCCTACATATTTTAGTTAACCTTTCCATGATACCAGATAGTTTTTTAGGGTCTGGTTTGTTGTAGTTAAAGACTGCTATAGGACCTTAGCGTGAGCTAGCCAGTGCTCCGATTTTCCGAAGGAAAGATGACTCAATATTGGCGCAGTATCGTCCGAAAAATTTTGAGCGCTGCCAAATATGTTCCCAAGGGAGCATTATTGGAGTTTTCAGAAATGTTATAGAACGAAGAAAAGGGCGATTATCTTGGTGACCATAAAGGGTGACATTAACATACTCAATAGGCTGGTTCTCGTTCGATACGGAAGACAAGCAGCATTGGACGTGGTTAGTATACTTAGTTGGGGGACCGCTTTGGTAACAATTTGGTATTGACTACAACTTTTTTCACAGTCTCCTAAAAATCATGTACATTAACCTCTAAGAAGTCTACCTGGTTTATATACCCGAAAGTGTAGTTGCCACTTCCTTCTCCAACCTTCAGCCCGCAATGGAAGCTTTGTTCACTTTTACACCTTATCAGTTAGTCCACATTTGGTTGCACAGCACAGCCCAGAAGGTCGTTTATAGATAGAATAAATCAAATATGGAACAATCTTCCACAGTCACGATTTCTACAACATCCAAATGAAAATCACACATTACACTGATCAACAAAAAAAGAATTTTTTTTTGCGCATGGGATTTACTTATCATTTTCTGATTTTCTACCCTAAAATATTACAAAAAATGCGACTGGACTTCGAAAATATTTGCTTTTAAATAAGTAATAGCGATTTGACCATTTTGACTTTCGCGCCAAATTGATAGTCGATTATTGCGTGTTATCGCTGAGAAAGAGAAGTTAGAGAGAGGCGAAGTCTTGGCGGGTACGGTGGAAAAAGCTTGCGCTATCAGCGCAGTACTCGCGAAGATACTTCCTAATATAGAGAACTCCCGACAAAGCCGGCGAGAGTGGTTATTTCTGTCCTATTGTATGTAGCCAGTGAGGGCAGCGACTTTGGACACAGCGGGCCATAGGAGGAAAATAAACTTTGCGTAACGGGTAAGTGCCCTTCTAGCATGCTTTGCAGAGATGGTGGAATGAGTCTACTAAGGGCCGATGGACCCATAGACTCCTACCAAATATGGAGAAGTGGGGTATGAAGGAACATGGGAAAGCGCGTTACTGCCTCACGCAATTCCTGAGTGTTCATGGAGGTTATAGGGCATACCTTCACCGCTTCAACTAGGACGAATCACTGTTTTGCCAAGAATGTTCGGATGGAGGCGGCGGATACCCTATTTAAATGCCTAACGTTTACTGATCACAAGGCTGTCCTGCAAATAGCGGACGGGGTGCAGCTAAAACTGTAGAAGATCCTAGACTAAATGATGAGGTCGGAGGATGTATGAAGAATGGTGGAATGATCGGCATGTGCCGATCAAGCGAGAAGAATGAGAGCTAAGAAGGTGGCTGGGCTAGAGGAGCCTTTTTAGGCTGAGCTAAAGACCCAAACACCCGAGACGCAGAAACCTCTCGGTAGAATACTGTCCATCTTCCACGTCTGGTTAGCATCTTCGAGGGACCCTTGAAAGGAGAGGCCGAAGTAACGCATTTACGGCTCCTACGGTTCTGGACTCAAAGGTCATGCAAAAGAGTTTGTGAGTTTAGTCAGTAGGAATCTGACACGTCTAATTGCAGACCCTCAGCGGAGTTTCCTGACTTGGTCATGGTCCCATAGGCCTTACAAGCGACACATTCTAACAAATCCCTCGTAAGATTCTCACGACTCGCTCGTAAAAATAGATAGCCAAGTCTATATAAGCTCTAGATTCAGTGAAGATGCCATATTTTATATAATTTCTTTCATATCGTGTTATATAAATTTTTAGGCACAAAATCAACTTGAGATTTTTTTTTTATTTTTTTTTCTTATTTCTAGCTATAAAAGCAATAAAAATCAAATATGTATATCCCATGCGCAAAAACTGCTGTTGACCGGTGTTATGTGTCATTTCACACACTTCACTATATCACACGCATGAGAGGTTAACTTAAAGGAAAGTTAGGGCCGATTCACAATGAACGCTTCAAGCCTCAAGCTTCAAGCTTCAAAAATTTAGAATTATAGGATTTATGTACAATGATTCACATTCAAAGCTTCAAGCTGCAAGCTTCAAATGAACTTGAAACTATAGAAAAAAAATTTGAAGCTTGAAGCTTGAGGCTTGAAGCGTTCATTGTTAATCGGCCCTTAGAAAGTGGTAATTCTTTATTTAAATGCTCAATGACTAGAGAGCTTCACGACCCCTCTTTACAGTCAATCCGTAACAGAAGGGCATCGAGACAAGTCGTTGCAGTTTACATCAAGAATTTTAAGCTTACGGTGACGATTTTTACTCCCCGCGAAGTTTACTCCCCGCAAAACGACGTTAAAAAAGCTTCATTCAAAAGCTTCCAAGCAATACATATTTGGTGTGTTTTAAGCACACGCATTAAGTGTGTTAAATTTACACACTTTTCGCGTATTAAAAATTAACACATTTTAAACGCGTAAAAAGTGACTACATGATTTTACACGCGAAATGCGTTTTAAAATCACACACTTGGGTTTGCAGTGTAGACGCCTAAGCTTTCCTATCACGAAAGACAAGATGGAATGATAGAAAATAGGGTGATTTCTAAGGGTGATAATACACGAGCTTACTTTATCACACTCAAAAAAAATTGGCGATCGTTTGGGCATTGTATGTACCTACCTATAAAGATTATACCGAGGCAAATTCTTGAAAACAGTTGAAATGTCGCATTCCGATTTTTACGCCCACGTACGCATGTCCTTGGGAATTAAAAATAAATCTTAAGGGCCCTGACGTTTTTTTTTATTCTTGGTTTTTGAGAAATGGAATAATGTCTGCAATTTTATCGCCACACAGCGACATTCCATGGAAGTAATATAAAAACCCTTCTACACAAAAAAAATCTACATAAACCCTATGTGCGCATTATTTTATAGCATAAAACATTTCCCGAGCATTTTTACGACGCTCACGGCAGAACGTATAGGAAGCTCCATAAAAACTTCTTGGTGACAAAATCACCAAAGTGCATAAAATTCTAAGAAGAAAAAAATGTCCTTAAAAAAACAGAGCTGAGATTTTCCTTGGAGCAGGAATATGGAGCCATCTCGTTACAGTCTGCCGCCACTTGGCGCTGCGAAAGGATCCTAAAAAAAAGGAGGAAATGAACGCCTTTGGCGCTCCGAAGGACTCTCCTCACACGCACTGCCTATGAACGAACTGTGCATTATTATAGCAGCAGAGTGGCGGTGTTTTTTTTCTATATTTTTATTTTTCGCCTTTTCTGAGAATGTGCGCGCATAAAACAAAGTGCCATAAAAAGATGGCGACACATACGCCACATCGACCAAAGAAAAGGAAGACTGTCGAGGAAAAATGGCCGGCAGCAGAGCAGCACATGCCGGGCTTTATATGGGTTTATTATACTCAATGCCAGGAGAGATAGACTGCTGCAAAGGGCTCCTCCGTGTGTGGACGGGGGCATAATTCCGGATTAGGATGGGTGATAAAACCCATCTTGGTGCTTCCAAATGGATAAAATAATATAAAAAAAAACGGAAGTTTGGCTTCGTTTTGTTGGAGCTGCATCTGAAATATGTTAATGAAAAGTTAAAGGGTGTTTGAGCTTAATGAGGTTGAGATGTTAATTAACTGAGAAAATCGTAAAAAGGTAACAACCAAGACTGCTTTGTCTACGGTTATGTGGAAGGATGCTTTCGTTGTTTCGGTTTTATTAAGTACTTTTATTCTACGTACTTTTTGAGTCGATGCAATCTCGAAATTTTATAAGTTTTAAAAGGATTCAATGCGTCTGTCTGAATTCAACAAGATTGATTCTGGATTTTTAGTGAAGTTTAAGCCTTTTTCGGTGTTTTTTGCTTTGTCAATGGTGTTTTTCCAATAGTTGACATGATTGCAACCTTGATTTACAAAAGCGGATATGCCCAATTGCTGGAACTTAAGACTTATCTGACCTATACACAGAAAAGGATATAAAATTCTTAGAATGAAACCGTTAACCGAGTTAAAAGTAATTTAGTTTCTTAGTTTTTTGAATAGCATATTTGCAACTAGCACGTATAGCGAATAAATGCACCTGAAACACGGGTATGCACGATTCCGCCACAGGCATGGACATCTAAAAATGGATTCGCCAGAAAAATGGATGCACGCCTCTGTTACAGATATGAATGTATTCATAATCGACCATTTCAAACGCTAGTGTCGTATTCCCAAGCGGTCCCCCAACTAAGTACAAACCACGTCCAATGCTGCATGACATGCGTAATCGAACGAGAATTCTTTGTCCTATACATGTTTTTAGAGTTTTATTTTTGCTCGGGTAGGTAGGTATGATCACACTCTGATGGATGGTTTTTGCTGATTTAGCAGAAGGACAAAAAGAGTATAGATTCCGCCCCGGGCCATCTCCTATCAATCATCATCTATGATGATGCACTGATGATAAGCCTCCTACAGAAAGTAGTCGCTATGGAATTCGCGGACGACATCGGCGTCCCTATAGTAGGAAGGCGTCTTGATAAGATATACACGAACGAAGCGATCTGTGTTTACAAAATGTTGGCATTACACTTGCCCAATACAAAACAGAAATACTGCTAATAATGGTAGAGATAATGAGGGTGATACTAAGCAGATTGATTTTTGCAAAAATGTTCGAAAAGTTTTCGAAAAAATTGCAAGGGTGTCATTAGGGTAAGCAATAATCTTTTGTATAAATAGAACAAAAAAAAATTCTCAATAATTAGTTTCTGAGTCAGTTTTTGACCAAAAATTGATTTTTTGAAACTTTGACCTTGAATAACTTCGAAAGGGTTAAGTTTTCGAAAAAATGACTAAAGGCTTTTTTGTAGGCAATAACGTTTCGTATTGACTGATCAAAACAAATTTTCGAAAAAAGCAGTTTTTGAGTGATTTTGTGGCCAAAGAGTGATTTTTGATATATTTGACCTTGAATAATTTTGAAAAGGTTAATCGGGTCAACATCTTTGTAAGAACTAAAGTTGTAGAGAATTTCATTGTCAACATTTAGGGCCTTTGTACGCGGTTGTACGGCCTATAGAAACCGAGATACAAGGAAAACACCGGTAAACCGCTATATTTTCGGCGGCCATGTTGTTTTTTTGTGATTCCGAAATTGTTTTCTTAAAAAGTCCCAAGGAAGCTGTGGACCAATTTTCAGCCATTTCCGAATTTTGTCTCCTTTTGTACTTTTTTTTTGCTAATTTCCCCGGACTAGGTGAACCCACATAGAATAATTTGGGTTGCAACTTAAAAAAAGTTATAGTTAGTTAGTTTTGAAATGGCGCCGATTAATATAGATTAATGCAATCAACCAGAGTTGACCAACCGAACGGGGCGTCGAAAATACACTGATAAATAGTGTAAATTGAATTGGACCATGCCGAATTAATATTTCAACTTCAAAATTTTATTAGAGTCTGGTTTCCACTCTTTTAATAAAATTTCAACTCACAAACTTGGATCAGTTTTTTTGTTTGGGTCTTCTAGAGATGATTTTAGAGAGGATTCTTTCAGCAACTAAAAAATACCAAACGCAATATCTGTTCCAGAGAATTCCGCTTAAAGATTTGGTTTCGGTTGAATAAATCACGTTTCCTTTTCGATAAAGAATTGTTATTATAGAAGACGTTCATCCATTCTTGGGGATATTGCTTAAAAGGCATAATTTTCGCGCTCCAATTCAAATTTCAAGTGAAAAACACAAGGACGTAAGTCTAAGTAAGTGTATCAAGGATTTTGCCGGTGTTATTTTTTTTCAATATGAAAAGATAAGGGTCAAATCTCAGCATTCTACGAAAACGCATTGGTTTAGATATTTTTAAAGGACAAAAAAATAGAACCTATAACACCCTTTGTCCATGACGATACTACCAGACATTGCACCATGACTTGAATGACATGATAGACTGATAGTACAAAAGACGATTCCTAAGCTTGTGGGTTTTGGACATAAAAAAATATTGGGATTATGGTGCAAGGAGTTGAAGTCGGATGGTCGGATAGTCTTGGGAAGACAATTGAGTCTTTCGTCGATAGAAAGTTTTCGACAGATACAATCATCATTATAAAAGGTCTTTCAACAAGAGGTGTCATTTTGAATTTCGCGCCTTTTTTGAACTGTCAACATACAACTGCCATTTCAATGACATTTAACAAGCATAAACAAGGAGGTTGCCAGTTATGTATCGATACGCACTCGCAAAACGCATGGAATTGTGCAAGAACAGGATCATGCCTTTTTAAACAAAAATTATTCTGAGTGTGATGGAGGAGGCTCATTTTCATCTGTCCAAAACCTAACTCCGAAAACCCAAGAGAAATAGTCAAACAACCTCTCCAACCACAACGTGTGACAATAACGGAGTTTCCATGGGACTTCAACCTGAGTTGAACCCGAGCTATACGTCACAGACACAGTTAAAGATTTTCAACTCTGCTCAACTCAACGAAAATAGATAGGTTGAACTGAGTTCACGCAAACAACTAAAAAACGCCACACTGGCAAAGGTACAAAAAGTAAAAATGTCGCGTTTCGCTTGGACGTCAGACGAGACTTTAATTAAAAAATACGCTTTTATTTTAAAATGTAAACTAGTTGGGATGTGGCTTTTGACCCTTTCGGTCCACAAGATTAACTTCCCAGTATTCGTTCAAACAAAAAAACGTCTCGACCGATTTTTATGAAAATCATTTCAATTCATATGTCCTTTAATACGCTTCGAACGGCACCTTAACGATTTCGATATCTTTTTTGGTTCGCGCGAAATCGTGCTGGTACAAAAATCACTTACATCGTTCAAACAAAAAAAAAGGGCTCGACCAATTTTTATGAAAATCTTTTCAGATCATATTTCCTTGAACACGCTTCGAACGGCACCTGAACGAAGTCGATATCTTTTTCGGTTCGCGCGAAATCGTGCAGGAAAAAATGACCACATACGTACGCACACACACACACATATTTCTTTTCAAATTTTTGCTTAAAATGCTATTGGGACCTTGAAACGTGTAAATACATTGAAAATTTCGAATCCGATTTTCGGACCGATTACAATAACTTCCTACTGGGAAGTTAATAAATACTTTTAAAGAAAAATCTATAATAAAATTAATTGATGGAAAAAGATTGAAGGCAGAAATGGAAATGCATAGAGTTAAGTCATTGGGTTGAAGTGGCATTTCAAATCAACCACAACTCGACTCCCATGGAAACTCCGTAAATTTGGTGCGGCTTTTGGGCTACCGGTGGGATTGGGCTAAACCTTTTTGAAAACTCTACTGGTTCGACCGTTAAAGCGAATGGATTGCATTACCAAAAGATGTTGACTGACTTTTTTTTGGCCTGAAATTGATGCTATGGATGTGGACACCTCTTGTTGAAAGACCCTATGCCATTTGGAGCCACTCCATTTGTTGAGACTGGTTTATTATATTTTTCTGAGAGGAATGACCGCGACCTTCCTTTTCTTTCTGGGGTGACGAATTCAAGACGGCTTACTTAAAATCGAGGTGTCCTTTATTGAAAATTTCACACTTATACAAAACTCCCAACGAAAAAAACCCCTAATGATTTTCAGCACTGCTAATAAAATCGCACTAAAGTGACTTTCACAATTTCTCATCACTTTCCCCAAAAACTATTCATGACTTTATTGAAATGCAAATATCCAAGGGGTAAAAAAGTCCTGGATGTATACCCAAAAAAAAAATATCCCTTCGTCACCCTGACAAGGACCCGCACATCTACCAAGATAGAAAGGCATTAAAATCTGAAGGGTTCTAGGCCATCAATCCAGCAGGGCGAGGACCGAAAAGGATGACATCGACATTGTCCAAATAAAAATTTGTAAAACTCGAGACCGGAAGGAAGGAAGGATCACAAGAAATTGATCACGTGGCCTTAAGCGACAATTACGTAACAATCGTGTTTGTTATGGTTTATTTAGCGGGTGGTCGCCCGTCGGTGATGGTCCTCCATGGAATCCTTTTCATATGCACAGACTTACAGCCAACAGCGTGATATACCAAAAAGGAAAAAAAATTTAGAAAAAAGGACGAAATCCTTTTGAATCGATGACTTTCCGGGAGGATGTGACAAACGCTTCTTTTTTGGGTTCCATTTGGCTATATAGAAGCGGCGGCGACGGCGACTACGTCTTCTTTTTCACTATCGCCCGTGGTGGGCCGCCACTCGTAACAAATCACTTGAATATAGGCGACAGTTTTGTGGACGGAAAACACTGTCACTGTGGTGGTGCACACTTTTTGTCTGCGCTCCTTGTTAAATGGCCTGGAAATATAAATATGTGGAGAGCTCTGGTCCTGTTCGTGTTTTTTTTTGTGCTTATAGGATTCGGTCTTGGTGTGTCCTCGCGCATAAAAGCAGCACACCAGCAACAACAACAACAACAGCGAAAAGAATCCACCCAGCCACTTTTAGATGGAGCGAGTAATTTTCTAGAAATGTATTCTCGCACATGAAAGGACGCATTCGGGCTAACGTCAGCCGGAATTATGGGGCTGACAGGACCAAGGGACCCAAACACGGATAAATGCTATGGAATTTTCGTTTCCATATATTATTGGCCTCCTCGTCTCTATATCCCCCCTCCGCCGCCGCCGCCGGGATCCTTTAATGCAATTGAATTCATCCTGCTTAAGTCAGTCGCTGGCATTTCGATTCCGTGCTTCATCTGACATAATTAACTCCACGCGTGCTCGCTATTTCGTTTCGGTGTCCATTTAGAGAGAACTGAGCCTAGAGGCCTTCAAGGAGTCCAGGAGCATCAAGCAGCACCCTGCCAGGAGTTGATTGATGTCTGAAGGAATCCGAAACACTACCAAATAGAGACATAATGTGTGCCTGGCCATTTGTGCGGAGAGATATTTTCTAGGAACTTATGTGGCTGACGCGGCTTCACGTGCAGTGCAGTAGGTATATAGTTGCCCCATTGGGGCTGCGACGATTGACAGGTAACGTACAGCAAGTCACCGGGAGGCGAGATATCTAGGAAAATTGCAAATAATTGAAGACGAGCCACGGTGGAAAACTTTGTTGCTGAAGGACTGAAGCACCTTGCTGCTGGATGGTGAGAGTAATTGAACAGTTGGTGGTAGGTTCTTTGGTCATTTGTTGTGGAATTAAGGTCTTAATGGGAAGGAGAAAAAATGAAGTAGTAACAATTTCCGACAAAGGATCGGTCTTGGTGGGGTGCTGATGTAGAAAATTGTTATCTAAGCTAGAATGCAGTAAAGTGCTGATTGCCCATTATTATATTCAAAGTTTAGAGTGATTCACATTCAGTTTCCTTTGGGAGCTTGAAAATTTTACGTGAAACAGCTCTAAAAGTATTTGAACCCAAGATCTTGAGAAGAGGCTTGGGGCAACATGCATTTTTCAGCATAAGAACAAATTCGTACAGAGATGTAACAGAACTACCGCGTAAGCTTATATAGATGATGGTCAGTCATCAGAGAGTTGGGGGAGAAAAATTTAGTGGATCTTCATCCATATCATCTAGGGAACACTCCTATGAATTAAAAAAAAATATAGTTTAAAAAACTAAAAAATACGCTTTTATTTTAAAATGAACTAAAAAGTAAAAAATAATTTTGAATGTAATGTTTTATTGCTCCAGCCAGAATATGGAAACAACCTACCTTTCGAAATGTAAAAAAGCGTGGGGCGCTAGAGAAAATTTCCGGTGTTAATAAAATAAGAATATAGGAAAAGAGTCCCACGCTGTTTTACATTTCGAAAGGTAGGTTGTTTCCAGATTCTGGCTGGAGCAATAAAACATTACATTCAAAATTATTTTTTACTTTTTAGTTCATTTTAAAATAAAAGCGTATTTTTTAGTTTTTTTAAACTATATTTTTTATTTTCTATTTTTTAGTCTATTATATGTATGTGTTCGGCCATTTTGTAGTGACCGCCATATTAGATTTAAAACGACATCACAAAGCTTACTACACAATACTCGTCATACACTTTCATTTGATACCCATACCGAGTGGGTTGTAAAGAAAAAGGTAAACCGCCATTTTGTGGTGGCCGCCATTTTGTGGTGGCCGCCATTTTGAATTTGAAAAGACGCCCCACAGCGAAAAGTATTCTATTATCACATCCTTTTATTTGATACTCATACCGAGTGGGTTGTAAAGAAAAAGATAATCCGCCATTTTGTGTTGGCCGCCATTTTGAATTTGGAATGACGCCACACAGATAATAGTATTCTAATTGTCACACCCTTTCATTTGATACCCATATCGAGTGGGTTGTAAAGAAAAAGGTAGTCCGCCATTGTGTGTGTCGCCATTTTGAATTTGGAATGACGCCATACAGCTAATTGTATTCTACCTGTCACGCCGTTTCATTTGATACCCATGTTGGGGGGTCGGGGAACACAATAGCAAAAATCGACCGCCATCTTGGAACCGCCATCTTGATTTTCTTACAAAATGGTCAGATTGCATTGTCACGCGAACTATACATATGTGCAAAATTTGAAGTTGATCGGTTATATAGAAGTGGGTCAAAATCAAGTTGCAAGATTTGCTTACATAGAACATCCATACATACATACACACATACATACAGGTGAAGCTAATATAAAGCGTATAAAAAGGTTCTCCTGACCGATCGCGTGTCAGTTTCGACATTTTATGCAGTGTTGCCAGTATTTTGCTCAGCAAAGCCGCCAATATGTGGAGTTGGAGTAGCCTAATGTAGCCCAAATCACAAAAATAAAAATTCCTATATAGATATGCGTAGAGTTGAATCTCTAGTCTTCACTAGGTTCAAGCAATCATTAAATTCTAAATTCATAATCTGTATTTTATTGTCTCATTTCAATAACTAAATATCGGCAAAATAAAATGGAAATATCGACATACAAAAATTCAAACTTTATTAAATTCACTAGTTTACAGTACATCTGTTGCCGGGAAAATTTTTGCTGTTTCTGACTACATATGGTATGCTAAGTAAAAATATATAAGTAGAATTTTTTGATCAGCTCTAGTTTATGAATTATAACGAGGGATGTTTTTTTTTAGAAAAAAATACTCTCACCGTACTAAAATATTTTATTTAAAAAAACTACAAACTGCATTGCACGCAGAATACTCCCACCTATCTAAAACTGTAAAAGTGAAGGTTCTACCCTACCAACTTCCAGAGTAATGAGTCATCAAAGTCAAAATTTTGTTTTTTTTTACAAAAGTATCAACTTCAACCACCTTTTTCCCCAAAAATACGTAGTTAGTAAATTTTTTTCTTTCCAAAATTGGAAAGCATGGACAATTTCCTATAAAAAATGTCCAGACAAATTTTGTGTTACGGCCTTTATTTTTGAAGATATTAGCAAATTTTGATGTTAAAGTTGGCTTTATTTGGTACTTTTCGTCATACGCTTATGTGAAAAATGAACCAAATAAAGCCAACTTTAACATCAAAATTTGCTAATATCTTCAAAAATAAAGGCCGTAACACAAAATTTGTCTGGACATTTTTTATAGGAAATTGTCCATGCTTTCCAATTTTGGAAAGAAAAAAATTTACTAACTACGTATTTTTGGGGAAAAAGGTGGTTGAAGTTGATACTTTTGTAAAAAAAACAAAATTTTGACTTTGATGACTCATTACTCTGGAAGTTGGTAGGGTAGAACCTTCACTTTTACAGTTTTAGATAGGTGGGAGTATTCTGCGTGCAGTGCAGTTTGTAGTTTTTTTAAATAAAATATTTTAGTACGGTGAGAGTATTTTTTCTAAAAAAAAAAACACTCCTCCTTAATTTATAAACTAAAGCTGATATAAAAAAACTGATACTATATTTGAAATCAGTGACCTCAAATTAGTAAAGAACCATTAAAATATTTTATGCAACAGAAAAAATGTTTGATTTTGTAAACTAGTGTTATATTTAAATTTGCACATTTTATACCACATATAAGAATTAGAATTAACATAACATTATGGCCTTCTTTGGCCTTTAAAGGCACTTATTTTTTGAAAATTTTCATATATTTGATTTAGTAATATTTTTTTATTTTTTATTTCCTGATAAAAGGAGAAAAAATGTTTTTTAATTATCATAAAACATGAGAGTAGCCTAATTGGCGGTCGGTAGCCAATGGATAAAATTTAATCGCCAATCGGTTAAACAGGTAGCCTATTTGGCGTTTAATAGCCTATACTGGCAACACTGATTTTATGTATAATGATGTTTTTAAGATGTGTACCAATTTTCAGCAACTTACCAATTATCAATCAATTTCTGCTGTTTTTCGTCTATTTTGACTGGACTATTTATGGACCCAGAAGGGGACCAAGGTAAGGAGGGCCAGAGTGGAATTGGGGAGCTCCCGTAGCGCATCCGCGCCCCGTTTCCCGTCAGATGCCTGGAAGCCTCAACGAGACTCTACTCGAACAGTCAATTGTAAGTGCGAGTAGGCAGACTGCTGAACCTGTTCTAGCGGTCTGACCTACAAATACGAGATATTGGGGTGTAGTGCAATAGGCTAAGCAAGTGGCCGCGGTACTTTTGGACCCAATACCTAACGAAAAGAAAAAGAAGAAGAAGAACGTGATATTAGGTGAGGATAGGAGAGGTTAAAACGAGTCTGGGGCTGCTGAAGCAGATGAACGCTACGTTTGAGCACTTGGATGTTGTGAAATTTTGCACGAAGGTTCGTTGGTGTCTTCCCTGAAACATCTCGCAGCCCGATTTTCGAAATTCAAAATGGCCGCCGAGAAATGACCGAAATTCAAAATGGCCACCAAAATTTGAATTTGCAAATTGTGTTCCGATTTCAATTAAAGTGAATATCTAGGGGTTCTTAAGGTCGCTAAAAACGAATTTGTGGTCAAAACTTATAAATTCAAAATGGCCGCGCCAATATGGCCGACGAATTTGCCAAATTGTGTTCCGATTCCAATGAAAATCGGTATCTGGGGTTTTTTGAGGTAGAAAATAACAAATTTATGATCAGAACTTATAAATTCAAAATGGCCGCGCCAATATGGCGGACGAATTTGCCAAATGTGTTCCGATTTCAATGAAAATCGGTATCTGGGGTTTTTTATGGTAACAAATAATGAATTTATGATCAGAACTTATGAATTCAAAATGGCCGCGACAATATGGCGGACAAATTATTCCAATTGTATTCCGATTCCCATGAAAGTGGATATCTAGGGGTTTTTAAGGTTGCAAATAACGAATTAATGATCAAAACTTATAAATTCAAAATGGCCGCACAATATGGCCGATGAGTTTGCCAATTGTATTCCGATTCCAATGAAAATCTGGGTTTTTAAGGTAGCAATTATCGAATTTATGATCAAAACTTATAAATTTAAAATTTCGGGGCCAATATGGTGGACGTATTTTACCAAATAAGTGTCATTTCCCTGTCAGCTGAATGTAGGTTGTTCAAGCGATGGGAAATCTAAAAATCTTCCCATCCTAGTTCCAAATGGAAGAACATTGAACTTAGTGTGTCTTGGTCATTTCCTCTATTGTCGTGAAGTTTGCCACGCGATCGAGTGTACCTATAAAATCCTCGACGAATAAAAGGTAAATCGCCAAAATTACAAAGAAAAGGGAAGTGCCCTCCACTGCCATCACGAGGTTAAACGATGCCATCTATCGCATACAAAAAGTTCGATCGGAAAGAACGGGACGGAAGCTGTGTTCGGGACGAACACTAAGAAGGGGGCAGTGTAACGGCTAACCGAAAAAAAAACAAAATTATAAACTGTCCCGCACGCAGGCTGAATTTTAAATGGGATTTAACATGGGTTTCATGTGGGATCATGTGCTGATCACTGCTGATTTGTGCAGTTTCAATTGAATCAAACAAATAAATTTAAAAAAAAAAACCAACAAGAAACACTTAAAATCGGTGATATCCGGTGTACTGCACTTCCTCCGTAACAAACAATTCACTGTCACTTCAGCTGAACTATCATTAGTATAAAAATACACAAACACACAAAAACCCTTGAACCATAAAATTGTCACATTGATAATAAATCTTTCGTACAATTGATCTCACTTTTGTGTGCACCTTTAAAGAGGAGTAAAACATCAATTTGCAGGTCTCATCCCTTTGGCAAACAATCACTTAACAGTGGACAATTAGGCAAGGAACTGTCCTCGTTTTATAAGTTATAACGTAAAGTGGGTCCTTATAGGTTTATAATCCTTGAACAGCCTAGATACCACCACTATTGTCCTACCAACAGGAAACTAATCCAATCTTATGCTAAAGGTTAAGTTGATTTTTATCCATACACAGATCAAGTTCCCTTCGACAGACAGAAGGAATCTAGGAGAAATGTATTGAAGGTCCTGAAGGATAATCCTTATTTCATCAAGTCTTTCGGTGTTTGCAAAAGGTTCCAGAATAACACACTCGAAAGGATCTTTTTTGTTCGATATAATTGCACACGGTTGGATTTTTGTAATTTTTACTTGAAATTGAGACCTTATTCACTTGGGATTATCCAATTGAGGTGATCCTCTTTGAAAGATACTCTTGAGTGAGGGAAAAAATTTGTTTAGTGAAAAAAAAACTAATAAAAAAAATGCCGAAAAATTCCGAAACTAGCTTCTGTCGATTTTTCTAACAAGGCATAAACGAAAGAGCGAAAATGATTCAAAGATATTTTAAACGAGAGCCCTCTGCACGTCATTTCCTTGTTTTGTTGAACGATTCTCGTTGATCTCTGCCTAGTCCTCCGCCTCCTCCCCCCACAATTCTTGATTAAAAAGACATCACTCGATCGCTGGGGCTGGCGCCATCCTTTCGGAATTCAAGCACTTGAATTGATGGATCAAAGAAGATTTCGTTTACCGTGGCCCCACCAAAAAAAAAATAACATCGAAAAACAACAATAACAACAAAAACAATGCGCAGTCCCTCTCGCGCACAATTCCCTATATACACATACATACATACATATATATGAAAAAAGGCATACCGAAAGTTCCCAACAATCCGCGCTGTCTTAAAGCGTACCAAGATCATGTCAAGATCAAGACAACCAAATTCTGAATGTCTAAACAACTTAAGATGCGTTTTGTTGACCAGACGACGTCCGGAATCAACATGAGCCAAGATCCACCGTCAGATCTAAAAGGAAAGGTCTACTTCTCACAGGACGTTTTTTTTCGTCTTCTCTTGTTCGCATTTTGTTTTTGTTTTTTTTGCTGTGTTGCTGTCTCACCTGTATGCACCTTTATAATACGACCCCAACCGGAGACCCGTATTTGTGTGCGCGTTTCAGGTCGTGCCAGACGAGAAGATCGCTTTTAATTATTTTTCGATGATCATCAAGATGAGCACCATTTGGGGCACGGTTAATAGCTCCAAAAGGAGAACAAGAGAACGACTTGAATTCGGCGTTGGACACAATCGATTAGTGCCAGGACATAGGGTTCTTATCTTGGTGTAGATCACTTGTTACTGATCGAAGACGGTCGCCTTTTTGGTGGAGATAGAGAGAAAGAGAGAGAGAGGGAATTGGAGATGATCAGTTTCGGCGATATGTGTTCCTTACTAATAAATGTGATTCTTTTAGGGATTTTTGGGGCATTTAATTTGAAGAAAAAGGAGTCTACATTTTAGGGTAAATACGTTTTGGTGGTGATCTTTGAACACAAAGACGGTTGATCGTGTAGTCAAGAAAAACAAGGACATACTTCATTAAAACAGAAATCCTTGGGCTTGTTTTGTTGTTATTGCCAAATTTAATGTTGCTTTTTATCTGCAGAGTTTATTTTTTTAACCAAACAAGGGACACTTTAGTAGTAGTGGCATAAGTATGGATCGCAGCTTTCATTCATTCAATAACTAGCAAAAAACCCGCGTGCGTTGCAACGCCCTTAAATAAAAAAAGTTTATGTGTGTACTGTCCACGGTAGGAAAAAAGTGAAAGAAACAACAAATCTGGAAAAAATGATTTTGGATACCTTTTATATGGTTAATTTCTATTGACAGCTGTCATTAGTCAAAACCGGTTTTTGATTCGATATTCGTATTCAGCGGTATCGAAAACCTAAGGATACCAAGTTTCACCTTGAACCAAATGGAAATCAAGTGCCCAACGCTTGGTTGAACCTGATTTCCCAACTCTTGAACAACCTACATACAGCTGAAAGGGAAATGACACTTATTTGCTAAAATTCGTCCGCCATATTGTCCACGAAATTTTAAATTTATTAGTTTTGATCATAACTTCGTTATTTGCTACCTTAAAAACCCCCAGATACCGATTTTCATTGGAATCGGAATACAATTGGCAAACTAATCGGCCTATTGGGGCGGCCATTTTGAATTTAGTGGTCAGTCATCAGCGGAATAGGGGGAATAACATGTAGCATAACATGCACGTGCCGTAACTATTCCGGACTGATGGAAGTGCGATCATAACCTCCTAGCGGTGGCCACTGGTAACTATCCTATGAGAGAGGATAGGCTAACATGATCGGGCTAGTCCCTTCCAAGAAAGGTTGGCGTGAGGCTAATAACCTCACCCGTAAAAAACAAACATTACGGAACGAGCAACATGCCTCGGATACTGGAAAAAACGACGACGACCACGGCAACGAAAAAGGCAAAATGATTTAAGAATTTTCTCATGGAACGTACGAACTCTGTACAGAACTCGAGCTACACAACACCTGGCCGATACCCTGTCAACATATAAAGCTGACATTACCGCCATTCAGGAGATGCGATGGACAGGGAATGGTGTTTTGCAAAAACCTGATTATGACGTATATTACAGCTGTCATACGAAACACCATGTGCTCGGGGTAGGTTTTATGGTCAGCAAAAGGATGAAGCCTACCATTATCGGCTTTAAAGCAATAAACGAAAGGCTATGTACCCTTCGTGTGCGAGGCAAATTTAAGAACATCAGCCTCATAAACGTTCACGCACCTACAGAAGAGTCCCCGGACGATGAAAAAGAAGAATTCTTCGAAGTAGTTGAACGGGAACTTAATGCCTGCCCCAGATATGATGTAAAAATCATATTGGGAGACCTGAACGCCAAAGTAGGCCGGGAGCCCGTATACAGGCAATATGTCGGCACCCACAGCTTGCATGAGAACACTAATGACAATGGGCAGCGAGTTATAGAGATGGCAGCAAGTAAGAACTTGGTCGTTGCAAGTACCAGATTTGCGCGTAAAGATATCCATAAAGCCACCTGGATATCTCCTGATGGGGCGACTCGCAATCAAATAGACCATGTGTTGATAGACCGCCGCCACCTTTCGGGTCTGATGACGGTACGAACGTACCGAGGTGCCAACTTCGACTCAGATCACTATCTTGTTGGTATGGTGCTCCGAGAGCGCATTACAACGCTGAAAAGCTTTGTATCCGCTGATCAGGCTCGAATCAACACAGCTGCACTACGCAACGAAATGGCCAGAAACAGCTACGGTCAGGCGTTAGAACTCGCGCTCAGAAGAGCAAGTCCTGGGGATGAGATGCCGGGCGTCGACGAGAGCTGGACCCACCTTAAAAATACTGTCATTAGTACTGCTGATTCCATCTTAGGCAGAAGTCGTAGAGATCGGAACGACTGGTTCGATAATGAATGCAAGCTGGCAACTGAACGTAAGAATGCTGCGTATCGAGCAATGCAGCAGTCTCAGAGAACACGAGCACGCGAAGAGAAATATAAAGAGCTCAGAAAAGAAGAAAAGAGAATTCACAAACGAAAAAAGGAAGCCTGGGAGAAAAATCTCGTTTGTGAACTAGAACAGTACAGAGAGCGACGGCCGCACCAGGCGCGGGAGTTCTACCGAAGAGTACGCGGTATGACGCAATTCACACCTCGTTGCACATACTGCAAGGACAAAGAAGGGAATCTGATCACCGATCCTCAAGGCATCTTGGAGCGATGGGAAGAGCACTTTCATGAATTGCTAAATGGCGAGCTAACTGAGGATTTGGAGGCTCCACCAATATCTGACGATAATGCTACGCTGTCACCACCAAGCTTAGCAGAAGTTAGCAGTGCCATCACCCGGCTCAAAAACAACAAGGCCTCGGGTGCAGACGGCATCCCTGCGGAGCTGGTTAAATATGGAGGGCCTACATTACACCAAGCGATTCATGAATTAATTGTGCAAGTATGGGAGCAGGAAGCGATGCCAGAAGACTGGAGAAAAGGCATCCTCTGCCCGGTACATAAAAAAGGAGATATCACAACGTGCAGCAATTATCGTGGTATAACGTTGTTGAGTACCGCGTATAAGATATTCTCCGCCATCCTACAAAACAGGATGGCCCCATACGCTAGAAATATCGTAGGCCAATACCAGTGTGGCTTCAGCCCAGGCAAATCAACAACCGATCAGATTTTCACTTTGAGGCAGGCTATGGAAAAATGTCTAGAGTTTCAAAACTCAATCCAACACCTCTTCATAGACTTTAAAGCCGCCTATGATAGCATAGCCAGAGTAGAACTCTACAAAGCCATGAGAGAATTCGGCATTCCCAACAAGCTGACAAGACTATGTAGGTTGACCATGACCAATGTGACAAGCCAAGTAAAGGTATCCGGAATACTGTCCAGACCAATCAACATCTATAATGGACTCCGACAAGGGGACGGTCTGGCCTGCCTCCTTTTCAACCTGGCGTTGGAGAAAGTGATCCGAGATTCGGGCGTGACATCAAGGGGCACAATCCTTCACAAGTCCACCCAATTACTGGCTTATGCAGACGACATTGACATCATTGGAAGAACATCAACAGCTGTACAAGAAGCTTTCATCCAGATTGAGCGCGCGGCAGGAAATCTGGGACTGCACATCAACGAAAGCAAAACAAAGTACATGGTGGCCTCGTCTGCAAGAACACCTAACATTGGTCCCACAATCAAGGTAGAGGAACACGAGTTTGATGTGGTAAAATCATTTACCTACCTTGGGTCAATAGTAGCAGCCGACAATAGCATGGAACCTGAAATACGCGCACGACTGCTAAAAGCCAACAAGGCCTACTATAGCCTGTCAAGGCTCTTCAAATCCAAGCATCTAACCATAACGTCTAAACTTTTACTATATAAGACGATGGTCTTGCCGGTCCTCACATATGCATCCGAAACGTGGGTGCTTAGCAAAAAGCACTCTAACCTCTTGGCGGTGTTCGAGAGGAAAATACTTCGGACGATTGTTGGCCCCGTATGTGAGGAAGGACGATTCCGGAGACTCTACAATGACGAGATCTACGAGCGCTATCGCAACATAGATGTTGTGAAGAAAATAAAGCTCGGTAGACTCCGGTGGGCAGGACATCTAGCTCGTATGAGTGAAGATGAGCCTGCTCGGAAAGTTCTCTGCGGTAAGACTTATGGGATGCGACAGCGAGGGAGACCCAACCTCCGCTGGAAGGATGGCGTAGACCAGGACGCTCAGAGCATAGGGGTGCCAAACTGGATGACATCGGCTCAGAATCGGGACCGGTGGAGAGAACAGTTGCGAGAGGCCAGGACCGGATCCCGGTTGTAGAGCCGTTAAAGAAGAAGAAGATTTTGAATTTATAAGTCTTAATCATAAATTCGTTATTTGCAACCTTACAAACCCCTAGATATCCAATTTTATTGGAATCGGAATACAATTGGAAAATTTCGTACGCGGCCATTTTGAATTTATAAGTTCTGATCATAAATTCGTTATTTGCTGCCTTAAAAAACCCGCGATACCGATTTTCATTGGCAAATTCGTCCGCCATATTGACGCGGCCATTTTGAATTTATAGGTTCGAAGCATAAATTCGTTATTTGCTACCTTAAAACCCCCCAGATACCGATTTTCATGGAAATCGGAACACAATTGGCAAATTTGGGTGGCCATTGTGAATTTCGGTCATATTTCGGCGGCCATTTTGAATTTTCAAGTTCTGATCAAACATTCGTTATTTACTACCTCAAAAAACCCCAGATACCGATTTTCATTGGAATCGAAACACAATTAACAAATTCGTCGGCCATATTGGCGCGGCCATTTTGAATTTATAAATTTTGACCACAAATTCGTTATTAGCGATCTTAAAAACCCTTAGATACCCAATTTCATTGAAATCGGAACACAATTTGCAAATTCACATTTGAGTAACCATTTTGAATTTCGGTCATTTTGCAGCGGCCATTTTGAATTTCGAAAATCGGGCTTCGAGGTGTTTCATGGGAGACCCCCACGGACCTTCGTGCAAAATTTCGAACCTCTGCGATGACTGGTGCGGCCGCTATAGCGCACACATACAGACATACATACGTACATACATACGTATATACATACATACAGAAACTTTCTTTTATTGATATAGATTTATTTATTGATTGGACAGAAACATGATCTATGATCGTTAAAGATTTTGGTCTCTCGTTTCTCTGCAGTAATACGACCATGAGATGCAATCACAGAGCGTTAGGGTCACTGTTTGCGGATTCCTCTGGATCCAGAGTGAGTCAGTTTACCATTGGTCAAGCAGTTGTAGTTATGATAGATACCATGCTTCGTAGCGTGGTCTCCTATAGGTCAATTTCAATTCCAATGGTTAAATCTGGCAATATATCGTCGGGGTCTGTTTAGGAGGCTCACTGATCTTTCTTTGTTGTAAGTGGGCCAAGTCGTCATAGAGGTATAGGCCAACACTGATCTCCAGTGATCTCAGGCTAGAGCAGATGATTGTCAAAAGGCGTTTTACTTCGGCCTGTCGTTCTCAACGCGAGGGGATCCCTCGAAGGTGCTCACCAGAGCCAGAAGAGTGGAGCAGAGAGATCAGCGGCTTCACTGGCTACATAAGTGCCGATAGGTGCGTCAAATGGACAGGATTCTACCGAAAAGCTCGTATCCGACTTGCACCATTGGGTCACGCGGCTCGATCAGCTGTTATCTCTCTTGGCATTTCCTTGCCTTTTTCTGCTTGTTTGGGTTAAGCATCTGGTGGATAGCCTTCAGGGTCACTTCTACCATTCTGCACACATCCTCCGTCCTCATCATTGGGTCCAAGATATACTCCGATGTTATCTGCGTCTCTTTCCAGCACAGCCCTTTGCTCCAAAAACCTCGGGCCAAGTGATTGATGTGAAAATCGGAAGAGAGGGAGTTCGTGGTGCTTGTTCCAATGGGCCCTGTTGACTCCCCCGTTCTCTCTGAGGCAGAGCATGCTATTAAGGTCCTCTGCTCTTCCTAATTTCCGGGGGTTGGGGTAGGGGAGTTTGGGGGTAATTTGGGGCAGCTGATATCCTTTTTACTGCCCCCCAATAATATTCTGTCTGCGTATAGAGTCGTTCCAAGAAGAAACCTCTTGGGGTCCACAAGAGCAGAGGTGGATCTCAAGTGTTCGGTGAATTTCATCAGAGTCCAAGCTTAGCAATGGTGGTGAATACTTCAACAGTTAGTTCTGGAGGTCAATGCGAGGAAGTCGCTGTTTTCGCTGGGTTTCCAACCATCGTTGTTACCTGTTCTGGAATTTTTGGGTGGTAGAGCCTCCCTACACCCGTAGCTTGGCAACAATGCCTACCACAGATGGTGTGCACAGGTGGGCGTAGTAAGTCCACCCACCATCTCCACTACCAAGAACTGAGGAGAGCAGTCGGCTTAAAGGCTTTTGTCTATCCTACGCTCCGGCTTCACCGACCTCAGTTCAATAATGTTCAGTTCAATCCACATAAGTGGCTTCACCGGCTAATGTCCAGTTCAAGTTCAGTTCGTGCTTGAAATTGTTGTTGCTTTTTCGCCGTCAGAAGTCAGAAATGCAAAAGCTTACTGGAATGGCATTCCACTATTCCAGTTGATTACTCTCTTTTGAGCGAGGTTTTAAGTTTAACTTCAGATCAAGTCAAAGTTGGCCGAACTGAGGTCTGTTTTGTCCTCAGTTATTATGTGGAAATTGTATGCGAACTGAGGTTATTTTAAAGTTTAGTTTATCATCAATTTGCTCGAACTTGCGCAGTTCAACCGGTGAAGCCGGAGTATTAGCTACTTTGGAGCCTTTTCTCGCTCTTTTCGGGATCCCGCTCCGTTGGAGATCGCTCTGACCGTTAATGTTTAGGTAAAACCCCAAAAATGTTCAACCTTTCGAGGATGTGCAAGTTGGCTTTTATACCACCTTGGTAAGTCTAGAAATCCTGGGGAGAGACCACCAGACTTGATTTGCTTGGAGGCAGCCGTCCTGCCTTTGGGTCCGTAGACGGAGTTCGTGACGATGGAACTTGGGCATACTCCGCGTGGTCCCAAGTCATGGCGATAAGCTTGGCAAGCAGTTCCCCTAGTTGCTTGTGAGCATGTTGTGGCTTGCATGTTTTGGAATCTGCTTTTCCTTCCATGTGCTATTTACATTCAAAATTAGAACATAGGCTATTTTATTACTTTCTAAAGTCACTCCTAGATGGTGCTGCCATGGAGAGCTTCGTTGAAAATCACCGCAGAGCTTTAAATTTTTGCATGAAGGTCCGTGGAGGTCTCCTATGATGCACCTCGAAGCTTGATTTTCGAAATTCAAAATGGCCGCCGAAATATGGCCGAAATTCAAAATTTCCACAGAAATATGGATGAATTTGCCAATTTTATTCCGATTCCAATGAAAGTGGGTATCTAATTTGTGGTCAAAACTTATGAATTCAAAATGGCCGACGAATTTATAAATTGTGTTCCGATTCCAATGAAAATCTGTATCTGAGGTTTTTTAAGGTAGCAAATAACGACTTTATGATCAAATTTTAAATTCAAAATGGCCGCACCAATATGGCCGACGAGTTTGCGAATTGTATTCCGATTCCAATTAAAATCGGTATATGGGAGTTTTTAAGGTAGTAAATGTATGAAAATTCATATCTCGAAAAATGCCATGCCAATGGATGATTTTTATTGTCTCAATCAAAATGTCAGATCCCTAATAGTTTCACATTTTGTTATTTGGAATCAAAAATACCAAAAAATTGCCTTTTTTAAACTCTCCTACTGTATCTTAAAATTCATATCACCTGATTACTATTATTGGGTTATGGGAGCAGCATAGGCGCACCGGGTTCCAGCTAGTAAGGAATAAATTTGGCATTAATTTCCGCAACAAGATTCAGATTTCTTCTACATACCCAAGTGCCTTCAACCTTCAGATATAAATCACATTCCCAAAAAAAAACAAACTTTAATTGATTTAATGAAAACGCGGTCACAAATTCACCTCCAAGCAGACACAACCACTCATCTCAGTATTGTTAGCGAGAGACGTCAACATCACCACCCTGCATTTTCGGGGGGGGGGGATATCAACTAAATCGCGAAACTTCAACCTTCCTTTCACAATAAAACATCCCTGAGCATCCCTATTACCCCTTCGTTGAAGCTTAAGCGAATTCCTGTTTGCACTCGAGTCCTGTGAGATCCTTTTTCTGAAGCTTTAGAAGAAAAAGAGTTGCTTAGCGACCTTTGACTGCTTGGGCGGAAGTTAACTACAAGCGGATCTATTCTTCCGTCGTTGTCGTCAAACGTTTTATTGCTTTCCCCCCCCCCCCCCCCCGCACTCGCGGTACACTCGGCAGTCCCACCCACTACCCTCCTCCATTGAAGCAAGTACCCAAGTTATGAATTTAGTTAATTAAAGGATTAGGCACAAGCCGCGGGCTTCATTAATTTTCGTCCTGCGTCCTTCGAATTGCGTTTCGAGATTAACTTTGGTGTATTCCACGAAAATGAAAACCTTTTGGGGTCCTAGGAAAATTACCCCCCCCCCCGCGCCACCTCTGGAATAAAAGGAGTAAACGCAAAAGAGGGGATGCCTTCTGCTATTGGTGTTGTGTGCAGGCATTGTGTCCTGTTGGTGACAAGAGAGACTTGAAAGGTGGAAAATGGAAAGTGGGTGGCAACCGCATAAATGACTTTTCACGTTGTTTTGTGGCTCTGACTTTCCGAGAGATAGACACCCCCGCAAGGGTGGCGGTGTGCAGGCAGTTAGCAGCTCTATATAGTCTCGTCGTCGCACAAAGATTTCCCTCAGCCTGAACCAGTTTTCAATTTTCCGCCTTGATTGTGTCAGGTTTAGATTCGGAGTGGTGTACTTTATCTGCTAAAGTGACAACGTAATCAGATTAGAGCTGCGATGACTATGAATTTTGTCGTGGGGAACGAGCCAGCAGCGGCGGGGGCGGGGGGGCGCTCTGTTCATTTGGGATAAGGTGAAGCCGCTTCAGAAATCGATTGACGCAACACTTTTTTACACTCGCACATAAAAATCTATATTTGTGTTGCGTGACAGATTTCAGTGCAGTTTTATGTATTTAAGAGATTTTCTTTAATGCTAATCGTAAATCTTGTAGTTTACTGTATCCCGTGCAACACAAAAGGACGATCCCACAGGACACACAAAGGCCAGCAACAAGAATTAAAAGCGCAAATTTATTTCTTATCCCCAAAACACAAAATTCTCGGTACTAGACACACTCTCTTCACGCACGCACGCATTCACCATTCAAGCAAACGCACATCCACACACTCTTCAAGAACAGAAGAAAAAAAATTCCTTTAGATTCAGTACACAGAAAAAAAAAAAAAAATATATATATATATATATATATATATATATATATAGCATAAAAGAAAATTTCGTCCTTATACATCCTTGAAGGGAGTTGCTGAGCAACGCACCCACTTATACATAAGGCATTCTTATCATCATCTTTTCTCTTGTTCAAACTTTTCTGGACATTACTCAATGTCCTATGGGTTAAGGAATATAGCTTCTGTATCTATGCATATGTGTGTGTGCTCTCCATAAGGATGATTTTGCAAGGATGATTTTGACAATGGCTAATACTAAGGGCAAGTTTTTTGGGGTGAAAGCCGACGGACTTTCTCATTTTTTTCGGATTAGCTTGATTAGGTCCTTCTTTTCTGGCAATTTAACTTTTTGAGGTGGAACACTTACAGGCGATTATATTTTCGGCTGAATGTCCTTTGAAGGACGTCAGTTTATATGTATGTATGTATGTCATGGCTTGATGCATTTTAAGGAAGGAGTTTTTTTTTTGAAGGTATATTAAAGACGCAAAGTTTTATAAAAATCAGAAAGGTGCTCTTAGGATCGTTAAGGAGATCTCGTTTGGCGTTCTACTTTGTTCATGATTTTGAGCTTAGGCAAAAGCTTCTTCGTTTTGATGTATAAAAAATTCGTGCCACTTTGGAGTCTTTGTCTTATTTTAAGAATGTGCTCTTAAGATAAAAATGTGCAATGCACGTGTAAAAAAATATTGATAACTTTACATTTTTCAGCCTTCTACAAAGCCCAGTTAAGAAGAGAAGAGCCAATGTTCTATGAGAGTTGAAGCGGAATACATTGCTAATGAAGCAATTGATTCTTTTTTTAAAATCATGTTTCTGTTTCAAACTAGTACGCGAAAAAACCAGCGGTATATGAAAAATCATTCGTTGGATGATCCGATAGCATAGTGATTAAGACGTCCGAACACCGTTTCAGAGTTTGGGGTTCGTTTCCTTGCTAAGCTTTTATTGAAATTTCATGTAAGCTTTTTAAAAGCTCGCTGGGTCAGAATAGATTCCAGATAGTAGATTCCGAATTGATCCCAGCTAATGCAAATGGTAGTCACGCCAATTTAAAAAGAATCGAATCTTTCTTCGTCTGTTGCTATATATAGTAGTGGAATCGATTTAAATGTGCTAGAATCGCTTCTGAATACATTAATTTCCCAACTGCATAAAAATTTTTGCTATAAAGAGTCAAACATTTTCGAACTTTTGCATTAAGGTCCACACAAACGATCATATTAGTCTGCAGACATGGTTCGCTTGACGACAAATTTGATCGTCTGTGGCAGGTTTCGTCCAACTTGGAACTTATACAGGACACTCCCAGTGCCTTGATGGCCGATTGGCTACCCGGCTGGTTACTAACCATGGGTTCGTCTTTATTGGCTTTGAAAATTGACAGCAATACTGCTTGGAAGACCCTGGTGGAATTACGGAGGCGATAGTATTTTTGGGGATTTAGCGATAGGGAGGAAACTCCAGCGTCTGTTGATATCTATTACGACATGAAAAGTTAAAGATGCTAATAGTAGGTCTTGTTGATTTCTACATCTGCATCATGGGATTACTAGACCTGATAAACCAGATAAGTTCGTGGCGTATTTCCGATAGATGGCGTCAATTGTAAATTGCGACACCACTAAACCCTCGTTTGAGAGTTGACAGTTGGAGCGTTACTGTGTAACTTAGCAGTGGTTGGAAGGTTATATTCGTTCGAAAACGGAGAAATGAAATAAAAAATTGCGTTATGTTCTGCAATATTATTGCGACAAAGGGAAGAGCGCCGTATTGTGCTGGGTACGATGAAAACACCTTATCAAAATAGTTCGCTCGCTTTCGTTCTGCTTATTTCGATGTTCTAATGAGTCTCGCTCTAGTCATCCAAACATTGAAAAATCGGTTGAATTTCTTGCAGCCAGATGTCAGCAGTGTCGTATGGACCATAACACCCTTTTGAACCATTCACACAAAACTGGATACAAAAAGAATGGGCTGGACTCGTCACGAGTTTCCAAGCAAAAAACATGATAGACCGAATTAACATTTGCGATGCTTTGTTGCGACGAAACGAAATCGACTCATTTCTGAAATAGATCATCAAGAGATCTCGACAAACTCGAGAGTCTCGTCGTGGTCTCGACTCGAGAAACGAGACGAGAGTAAAGTTCGATCTCGACAAACATATTCTCGTCGAGGCGAGATTATTCACTCGAGATTTCGTCGGTTGCTCGAGATATCTCGTCGGCAAAAAATAGCAAAGAAGTCTGGTAAAATAAAGTATCTGATGAAGCGCGCACGCGCCGTTCTATTCAAAGCTGGGATGTGGTTCTCATGCACGTATAAACACATTTTTGCCTCTTGTTTTCTCTCTCCGGTTACGTATAGGTTGAGTCTATAAGTATAAAAGCCGTGATGGGATCATAAATTTATATTCGCCACGAGAGACGAGAGAGGCGAGACGTGTCGAGACGAGACGAGACGAGACGAGACGAGATTAGAATGGGCAAGATCCGCCGAAAGTCGAGACGAGACTCGAATTGTTCGAGACTTACCGAGGTCGAGACGAGAGTCTTAACAATCTCGTCTTGTCTCGGTCTCGTGATGCTCTATTTTGAAACGTCTCATAATCGGCGACGACAATCGGAAGTGTCAAAGATAGTGAACATGAGATGGTGAGCTGCAATTACAAAAGTTCCCGAAGTCAGGTCTGACGTCGAAAAATGTAAATGCTGTATGTGTGGTGGTACTAGAAAAGAATCGTCGACTATGATGACTACTTCTAGTTGGTCAGAGATAATAAATGACACAAATGTAAGTCGGTTCTGAGCATAACTGAGGATTTGTCGACCATAATGCTCTATCTACCAGGTTTGACGAAAACCCTTCGAAAATTTTTAAATAACATGCGAAATTCGATTGTTAGTATTTTTCCAGATTCTAGTTCAGATTGGAAACATGATCGATAATGTTCTGTTAAGGCTCTCATTTGGAAAAGTTGCGCCAATATTATGGAGAAAACCTTGTGCCCATTACGAATTTAAGGAAAGATTCAATTTTTTAGAACTTTAACGTTTCATTAACTGACCGTCCACCATTCATAAATTTTGATCCAATTTCTGACAGTTTCATATCTCTTATCATACCCCAAAACCAAAACACACCACCGACCACCGAAGTAGACATTCCCATCCTCAAGACCATCTCCCGCCTTTCGGGGATATCACTTGAGAATGTTGTAAATCATTAAAATCGGCTGTTAAACAAATTGCCGCTGTTTCCCATCAGTCCTGCCATTGACTGTGGTGCCACACAACATCCTCGAACACCTCATCCCCAGTACGTTATATGCGTAGCCACAGTCCTCCATGGGAATTAATTCCATTAGCAATACTTTTACGAAATTAGCCATTTGATGACAGTCGGTGATAGTCTGCATAAAATATTCATTTAGAAAAGTACCGACCATCCATATACCAGTCCCCGCCGCCGGCCCGCCGCAGTTGGCTACTACTACGGGTCCCCGCCACTAGACGGCCGAGATCCTACTCTGATTAGATATGAGTTATGAGACCATTTCAGATTGTGATCGGGATTTCTTTCGTATTTTTGGTCGGAGTACAAGAATCCCGAGAGCTCACCCAAAACTCACAGACACACACACACGAGCAACGACAGTCAAGGGTGTACTCCGGACTAGGGGAAACCGCCACAGACTTTCTCTTTCTCCCATCGCCCAACGACCGACCAAAGAACATCCAAAATAATGACATATATCTTCGGAGGCGCCTCCACGGCATCGCGTAACCTTGGTCCTTTGTGCTGCTTTCTAGGGGATTCCTTGGACTTAATTGCCGCCTTGGGGTGCTCCAGATGAGTACATCCTCGCTCATCTAGTAAGCCGTCGTTTTCGAGCCACACAAAAAAAAAGAAATGGAAAAGAAAAACCGAAGAGAAATTTTTACGACGCCTTAAGTGCAGCTCTCACTTAGTAGGGTGCCCCCTTTTCTGTGTCCGGGCGCAGCATTTTTTTGGGCGCTGGGGCTGACACAAGCGTTTATGTGTTTATCGGTTCCTATCGGCTAATGGCGATAATTAAAAGTAACGATCGCTCGTAAATTATATCTTTATTGTGGCTATGCCCAGGACCTCTCGGCCCTGTCCTGCACTGCCTGAGACATGGGTAGCCGGTGGCCTGCCTTGGTGGGCCCCGATCTGGCCACTATGGACTCCCCTGGTGTAGGCCGGGTTCGCGGATGGCTTTTTAATTGTGGAACTCTCTCGATACGCATTTGTTACCTGTGCCGTGGACCTTAATTACCGTAAAAATGTTGTGAGTGAATATTGCGAAAAATTAATTTTAAATATGACGCAGGACTCACCTGCATTGTGTGGATGGGCTTTATTGCTTGCCAAAGGAGTTTAAATGATGATAAGGATTATCCCTTTAAGTAATTTGTTGCTGGTTAAGAGGATGTCGTAATTGGTTGTAATAAATTGGGATGAAATTTTCAAGTTTTTTTTTTTTGGTTGTGGTCTCTAAAGGGCGGTTTTTGTTTAAGGAAAGTTGTGGTTATTAATTGGGGATTTTGAAGGGTTAAGTTATAGGCAAGTTGGTGATGAGTGTAGACTTAAGTCAGGCAAGTCTTCTGTTGTTTTTTGAGATAGTTGCACAGTTGAAAAGATAGAACATAATTAAGTATTAAGGAAGGAAAAAGGAGAAACTATACGATGACGAAAAACAGACTCGTTGAGGAACTTCTGCTGGGAAGTCAAGAGACTTCCAGAAAATGATCTTTTATCCTAATGATATTTTTTTATGCAAATTAATCTTAAATCTTATGAGAAAACGAAGATTTTCTCTTTTTTTACGCCTTTTGTTAGAAAAATTGTATCTGTTTGATTTATTGAATAAACAAATATATAACATACACATGTGTTGGTACATATAGTTCTGGTTCTTGTTGAGTTTTCATAGTCTCGTAAAATCCATTTCTAGTTCCCAACCCCATTCGCTTGGATTTTTTTATTCCCAAGTCAACATTGGTATGCCCTAAATGAGTGAAACATTGCTTTCTCTTTCCGAAGGGACTGTTTAATTGCATTATATCTTTGTTCATTCAATGAATGCTTCCCAGTTTTATAAGAGGGACTTTTGTAGTTCTTCATAAGTGGATTCGATGCAGTTAAAATAACAAGTAGATAACATCCTCTCCTAAAATAGTTGCTTGCATTGCATACGATTTTTCAATTGCAGTATTTGCAATCAAAACCTGCAATTTTGTCTGACATTTCCATCATAGCTTTTTCTCCATGATTTTCGGCCAAAACCAAAAAATATGGGTTCCTGTAAAGACCGTATACGGGCGAAGTTTTTACGTGATAACGTCTTTTTTGTGTTATTAGGTTTTTGGAACAAAGGATTAAATGAAGATTACACTTTTAAATTCATAAATCACTGACATATTTCGTTTTATTTAGTTTTTCAGTTTTATTTACACTTTTCGTCATTTGAAACCATTAAAGCCCCTCGATACTGATTTTCAGTACAATCGGAACACAATTGCCAAAATTAGTCCGCCATTTTGAATTTTCAAATTTTAACCACAAATTCGTCATTTGGAACCCTTCAAGCCTCACCCGTCCGAATTAGTCTCGTGTGTAGCACCCCCCATTGAGACGCTTTCTTTCTTTTGCTCCGACGCTAAGAACGCGAGCCTCTTTCTCGAATGTTGCGCGAGCTTCGTAACGTTACTGGACGTTAGTGGCTTCGTTACAACTTTTTCGTGAATGCCTCCAACCGCATCGATTTATAAGACGTTATCACGTCAAAAAAAGCGAAAATCTGCAGAAACATCTAAAAATATCCATTTTGGGAGCAAATCGCCAAAAGTAGGGTTTCCCAGGGTGGAAAATCAGTAGACTTTAATACCTCTGATTGAGAACCCTAAAAGAAGATCTCTGCCCAGTTTTATCCTTTAACTAACAAAATTGCCGAAAAAACCAAACCTGTACTATTATTACTACCTTCAATTTTTGTAATGTTTGCATTTTATGAATTTTTTCAATTTACGTTTTTTTTTTACATAATAGTAGTAGTAGAAAAAATGTTTATTTTTTTCAAAAATTCCGAATTTTTAACTACATTTCAAAAATTGCAAACACAAAGTCACTGCAGATATTATTGCCAAAAATGCAAACTTATTAATATTAAAATGAAAAGGGCAATCCTTTTGAAACTGAAACTGTCAAATCCAAAAATTAAAGAAATGTACCAATTTTTTTTAGAAATTAAGGCCATACAAAAATGGCATGACTGAACGGAAAAAATGCTTACTATGAAAAGCTACTTGCCAACTATGAAAAAAAGGCAAAAAATTGAAAAATTGAAATTTTTTATTATTTTTTCAAAGGCTTAAAATAGGCATTTTAAATAAAGTAACGAAGTATTGCATATGCTCACAAGAAAGTACATAAAAAAACATACAATGTAAAAAATAAATTTATGTTACGATGATTTCGCATAAAATGGCGGCAATTTTAAATTTTTTTCGAAATGTGCCAATTGTTGCCGTAAAAATCGAATTTTTTTTTTGAAATTTCAACCACGTACTTATAGCATCAAAATACATATTTTCTCCAAATTTTATCAAAATCCGACAATTTTCGCGTTATTTATTGCATTTTTAGTAAAATAAAACAAAATTTCATACATTTTGGTTTTTTTAAGGTTTGGATTCATTTTTAAAATATTTATACCGAATCAGTTCGATTCATTCATTCACGAGTATTTTCCAATTTTTTTTTAACAGTAACAGAACTGGAGAAATTAAAAAAAAAATAGTGTAGCAATGCACTCAAAATGCATAAAAAATGGACATTTATGAATTTTCTCGTGCATCACAGGACCGATTTTGCAGAAATTTTTTTTTCGCTTTATCTTAACATATTCAAAGCAAAAAAAAAAAACAAAAAAATCCAACTTCCTAACTACATTACTGGATGGCTTTAAACATCTCAGAACTTCCTTTTTCTTCTTTTTATACCTATAGTGTACTACAAACCTTTAACTCAGATTTGTAGGCCATTGAACAGGTTCAGCAGATTGCCTCGGCCTAGATTTGTTTCTTGAAGCATGTGATACAACCAGATCCTGCTCCTTGCTAACGCGACGCAGTGCCTCGAAGGGAAGACTCACGAGAAAGCAAAGTCTACATTTGTGGTCATCTGACCTTCTGATCCTCCTTAGATAGTAATTTCGGATGGTGATCAATCTAACCTTTGGCCTGACTGTACTTTTCAATGCGCCCCAACAATTATACGGGCAAATCGCAAGGTCGTTCATGAGAAATTGTTTGGAGTTAATCGACAAAGAGCCTCCGTAACAAAAAATGCTGGTGTTACAATAGCCCGCTTCAGACAGATGTATACAATCCAAACTGGCCTTTCCATTGACTTTGAAGCGGAAAACCAAGAGACGACTCGGAACACAAGCGAAAGTAACGTGATGGCGTATACCCAGCTTATGAAAGGCCCGCTGGGAGCCCTAGGACGAAGAAAACGGGCAATTATCTTGGGGAACATAAAGTATGACATTAGCATACTCACACTACAAACCCAAGTGTCCTTGAGCATTTACCCAGCGGGAAATGGAATCATAGCAAGAAGCATGATAGTGAGCGGAGCTGGCACTTGAAAAAATCATGTCGTCCCAACCTTCTGTCGTTTGGTATATATAACCTTTTCAAGTAATTTCAAGCATTTTTTATAATATGACATTTTTGCGGGAAGTGGACCCATCTCGAGTTACGGCGTTTGGGGGTAAAAAAAGGGGTTAAAATTGAAAAAAAATTCTGCCGCTGCATATGTAGGTTCTATTAGGGCTAAATAACCGTTAAATACTAGTGCCAGAAATTTTTGACCATTTGCACCCTCCCCAAAGCCAACCCTAGCTGAAGTTGCCATTTCACCCCCCCCCCCACCCCAGAAAATGGTCAAAAATTTGTTCCACTAGTATTTAACTGTTATTTAGCCCTAAAGAACCATCATGCGCAGCGGCAGACATTTTTTTTCAAATTTAAACCATTTTTTACGCCCCAAACCCCTAACTCGAGATGGGTCCACTTCCTGCAAAAATGTCATATTATAAAAAATGCTTAAAATTACTTGAAAAGGTTCCCGGGTGAAAATAAGCGGAGGAAAAATAAGAGAAATTGGGCGTATTTTAGGCTCAAAAATTGAATGGTAAAAAGAGCCGAAAATACGCCGAAAAATAGCCGAGGTAGTGAACATAAGGCCGATAAAACGCCGAAATGACACCGAATATACGCCGACATGTGAATGACCATAAACCGAAAAAAGGCCGAAAAGACGCCGAAATATTTACCGAAACAGGCCGAATAAACGCCGATGCATAAGTCCCATGAGGCCCACGCGTCGGCGTTTATTCGGCCTGTTTTCGGTGTCGATCCATCTAAGCAACAATATATATTTTATTTTCACCCGGGTTATATACCAAACGACAGAAAGTTGGGACGACACGATTTTTTCAAGTGCCAGCTCCCCTACTATGACGGTAGCTTTTTTTTGGAAGGAGAAAATTCCTTCCTTTTCGCATTCCGATCCATATCTTTTTTGTGCAGCCATTTCATTAGAAGGAATGAGTCGAAAAGCTCATTCAACATCTCCACGCATTCCCGGTAAGGTGTTTGTGATAAGTTATCTTTTATTTCTTCTAAAGAAGTAAAATTTCTTACACCTTCTAAATATATTTCCGGTGAGATCCTTGGAAGATATTGCTTTAATTGCGAAACACATACGGAAGAAACACTGCCGTATTAGTATGAAAATTTTATTAAAACGCAAAAAATATACTTATCCATATTTCGCCCTTTCATCCTCCTTTTGTGGAACTACGAATACGAACTCCTTCCTAAAACCTTTTTGAGGAAGTCCTTCAAACTTTTCCCGCTGGGTAAATAAAGAATTACAGCTGTCTAAATTTCCTTTAGGTTATCCTCTCATACGTGTTAATTTAGGGAAGTGTGTGAAATGACACGTTTGATTTTCACACGTTTAAGACGTAAAACGATAAAACGTTACAATTTCTTTAGGGTGTAAAAAATATTTTACGCTGCATGTGTGTGATTTTTACACTTATGTCTTTTTATCCGCATTATTTTAACACGGGTTATTCCTAAAACGCAATATTTTAACACGATTAGCCGAATTTACGCGCGCCAAAAAAAAATTCTGGGGTTTGCTGTGCAGTATACCGGTTCGCGTTCAATTGCGTTGGTCAAGCAGCATTGGACGTGGTTAGTACTTAGTTGGGGGACCGCTTGGTAAAACGACACACGCGTGGAATGGTGATGTCGATGCAGGTGCATTTATAGATGTTCATGCCTGTAGCGGAAGCGTGCATATCGGTGTGGCACGCACATTTGTTCGCTATACATGCTATAGTTGCGGAGGCGTATATGCCTTTTAAGATTTTTCACGAGTGATATTGCAAAACGAGGTCCTGAATGACTGTAGGCAAATGCAGACTTGAGTGTTTGGTATTAAAATATGACGAAATTTCGTTTTATTTTTAAACCCCCCAAAAAAAACGTTGACTTATTGAACCATATCCTGTGAAATAAAGAATCCTACAATGTATCCAGATAACTACAAAACATCCAAACACTCTTTAAATGCTTTTATCAAAAATTGTCTGAAACGAGAACTTCACCAGAGATCTCACAACAAAATCGCGAATAAAATTGAAAACCTCATCACCTCCTTCCCGACGCCCTTGATTTAATTACCATCTTCCTTCTCTCATCTCTTCGTACCTTACGCCAAAAACAAACAAAAAACACAACAGAACACCCATAAAAACTAAATCCTGAGACAAAAATCTTACCAAAAACAAAAAAAAATAACAAACGAGAAAAAAAAAGGATAAATGCGAAAAAAAGCAAAGAATTTCAAACCATCTGAGAACACTAATTCGCCGGGAAGCTGCGCGCGCAGCCGAAGAAGCTCTCCTCAAGATCAAGGCAGGATGGCGTCTGGCGCCGGCGCTTGGTGCTTAATAAATGCGCGCTCAGCTCGTTTTTCGTGTCTTCTTTTAAGTCTTATCAAGCGAAACTTGGGCCAAAACTGCGCGGATTTTTTCCCTTCGTACCATTCTTGGGTGTATTTTTTTTGTTGTTGTTGTTTCATTGTTTTTTTTTGTTTTACTTTGTTTTATTGGTATTCCTGGGCTCAAGTAGCAGGATGGAGTCTTTTGCATTTTTCCGCACTTTATGTGATGCTGCTGCAGTGATTGCTGCTGTTGCTGATGCTGCAGCAGTGCGTCAAGGCAAGCCGATTCTGTCCGATCCATTAAAGTTGAAGTCTTGTGTCAGTAGATGGAGCACCACCACCAAAACGCCATGAATGGATCCTTGATGACATTTTTTTTGGGAGTATAGCGAAGCATATTTTTCCCCGTAGCGTGACAGATCTCAATTCATGCAATTTTTGCATCTTTCTGCTCTGAACCGTTTGGGACCTGTGTGCTCCAGATCTGATGCCGGGGCGACGATCAGCGCCAGCAAAACTGCGAAAGGGAAAGGCTAAATGTCAGGCTGTGGCACACTCGTGCGCCACAGCTGTAAACACATCATTATGGGTAATTAGGAGGCCGTTCATGCAGAACTCGTATGATTTGTTCCGATAGCGCTCATAATTGATGCCCGTATGCCCCCGGGCAACAGATTTGCGCCATAGAGAAGAGGCATCAGGACGGGATTTTGTCGTATGATTTAGTGGCAGCCAGATTCAATCAATTCATGATGGCGATCGTTACTAGAGCGGATCGTGAGGCATTTTCGTGATGATAATTGAGCGATTGCAGACGCATCCCCAGAGTCGTATGGTGTGTGTGGCATGGCAAGGGATAGAGCGCGCTAATTATGAACCGATCTGGCATGAGGTGATCGTGATCGCGTATCTTTGTTGACCATAAGAACCACAAATGTTGAATATATATATTTCATCATTTCCTGTAGTTGAGCAATGCTGATGTGTAATCAATCAGATGAGGTTTTATGAGGTGATTTTTATTATCTTGTAATTAGCTGAGGAGATTGTATGGTTCTGATCGTCTGAATTTGCAATGAGGGAATTTTGCTTTGGAGATATGATTTCTGGTCGTAAGATGTTGACGTGAAGAAAAATGCCTCATTAACATCTCAGATCAAGTATAGCCAAAGGCTAAAGATTTTGACTGATGATCGTAATATTGCGATTTTTACATTTCAACCTCGTTAGGAGGAAGATCGTACCTGTAAAGACGGCTTTTTTTACTATAGACACTTATTCATTCACAATCAGAGTACGTTTTTAGCCTATGCTTTATAGATTTAATAGAGTAGACATTGTACAATTTTGGTATCAAAGAGATCGAGGAGATTAACGTCCTTCATGCGAAAACAAAGGGCAAAGTTAACCAATTGGAACAATCGAATATGGTTCAGTTCAGCTAGTCGTCCTTCCAAATTTTTCCATCCCAAACTGTTCTAAATGCTGGATTAGAACATAGATAAACGTCCGAGTTACCTGCCTAGCGAAGAAGGAAGGAAGGAATGGTCATACTTGGAATTGAACATGCGTCTTTCTAGGTATATGTAATTCTATGTTAAATAAAACTAAAAAAAATCCTTCGAAGAAGCTCTATCGAGTTCAATACAACTATGCGAAAGCATGACCCAATCCTCTATTCATTTTTCGTAGGTTGATTGAAATATGGCCTACAGCTCGTTCAGCGAATTTTGTTTTGTGGTTTCAATTGATTCGAAACGACTTTCTTGATTTCTTCGGGAACAGGAAATAGTCAGACGTGTCATATCAGGTGAATATATGGTGCTTGACCTATGACTTTTGTGGAATTTTAATTTTTGGCCAAAAACTCTTGCACAAGAATAGCTTGATGCAATGTTACGTAATCGGAGTGCAAACTCTGAACTGAATTCGCCTGCCACAAAATTTGGTCGATCAAATTGGATTCCTTATTCATCGTTTCTTTTCTTGAAACGAATTCGGACACAACGGACAATTTGTATTACACCAAGGCTATCAAAAAACACAGATCAACATTGCCTTGCATTTGGAGCGAATTTGACTCAGTTTTTTTGGATTTCGGCTAATTTTTGAGCTAATTTTTCAAAGACTGCTCATTTATTTACTTGTCGTACTCGAACGTCTACGTCTTGTCGGCAGTTATGATATGATGCATGAAGGTGGGGTCTGTAGAAGCTCAGGAAATCAGATCTACAGCGACGTAATTTCGATGCTACATATTTTTAAAACCTTTCTATGGTTAACCACGGGAGTTTTTGAACGTCAAAAAGTTTACCACGTTAACCATAGTAAGGTTTTTGAACGCGCACCGTTTCGTTTTCAGGCGACGTCGAGTTGCGTGGACTGTAAATAAATCTAACTGTAAATACGATGAGTGACAGATGGGGCCCAAATTCCGCATGATCGCTAGGCACAGCGTACCAACTTACAGACAGAAACTAGTAATATGTTTTACGTCGCGCTTTTAAATAATGAATTCCAGTGTACCTTGTCCCAATTACGTCTAGGCATTTGATAAACTTTTGTGATAATTCTGTTTCGTTCCTGGGCTGATCTTTAAAAATATATGATAACCTAAAAAATTCATAAATTATGCATAAAAACGTCTTTCTGGTTTAGATGACTCGAAAGACTAGTCACAGTTATCATTTTGTGAGTATTATTGTAGCATAAACCTGCTTACATCAAAGTTCAATGACTGATCATAAACAGAATTTGAAAAAAACGTTTCAACCGATTCTTAACTCCGCACTTATTACAAGAGAATTTATAATTACAAGACTGATTAACTTCATCCGCCAAGCATATAAACTATTAACCCCGCATTCAATCTCAATCCTCCATTAAATATGCACCAGAGCTCTTCTTCAATCAACATCCCCAACATTGGTTACCAATAAGCAACACAAATTGAGTCTGAACTGTAACCAGATTCTTGTCCATAAAAAGAGAAGAGCAAAAAATAATTCCGCACGATCGGCATTTTCAATTCTAACCAGATGAGGATCAAAACTCGATCGGCGACAACAATAGGGCGGTAATAGCCCGAACGTCGGTAGACACAGAAAGTCTCCGGCGGTGGTATCATCAATTCCCTGAATATTGGTGCTGGCGGTGGTGGTGGTGGCGGAAGAAGGCCCCCAATCCCAATCCAAAATATCCATCGCTAACGAAGTGCCCATCGGTAAGCTCTGGCAAAAATCTCTGTTGGCGACGACGGCAACGACAACGACAACGACAACAGCCTCCACCATATAGCAATCGCGCAGCGTTGGCGACGAGATCATGACGGTACACGGCGGACACACTCTATTTTGCTGTGGTGCACCGATCCCGATCCCCGGTTCCAAAGAAGTAAATTTATGTGGACGAAAGCGAAAAACGTTGCACAACAGAAATTTACAAGGCTTACAACGGGAAAAAGCGAAGAATAAGAAGTAAACATCCTGGCGGTTCCTGCTAAGAGATCACATGAGCGGGACGCAGACACGGAAACAATGAAAGTGAGCGAAACATGAAATCAACGTAACAAATGTAATCAAGTGGCGCCGCTGGTGGAAATATTTCGGACCACCTGGAATGCGCACGATTCGTCGATCGAGCCGCTATGATATACTGCGCCAGCAGGATCGCTCTTTTCGACCGATCTGTGGTGTGCCTAGGTATGGCATAGAAGATTCTACATAGCATATACGATCGACAGTACGAGTATATATAGTAGTACAGAACAAACGGGCAAACGATTTGAATAATCCGACGACGACGACGACGACGGCGAAGGTCTGGGAACGGGAGCGCACACAAAAACCACTACCGCTCTGCTCCTCGAGGCGTTCAGGTACTCAGAGGTATAGCCAGCCATTGAAATGGCAATGGGTACCCTCTGCCTAGGCATATAACAACAGTCGTGATGAAGGGCGAAGAAAGCGGAACAGAAAGGTTGGACCCCTCGGATTCGGAGATGACTGACGATTCCAGTGGCAAAATGGGATTAAGTACGAGCAAGATTATGTCTTGGGAGAGTGCATGATGCCCGCATCTATTTGGGTAAGGAGCATCTCTTACCTGGGCGAGGTCATCACCGGTAATTACTAGATCAAGAAGACATGATTGAATGGACATTGAGCTCCTGACATTGATACGCCGGGTGTTTAGAGCCCAGCTGGATTAGACAGGATTATTCCACTTGGCGCCATGATCACTGATTTTTTTTTGTTAGTCCAAATTAAGCTTGAAGGGGATTTGCTTAAATTATTTTGGAATTAATTAATAGAAAAGAAATTTGTTTTGAGTGTAAAAGGAGATTTTTTTAAGACGGTTTTTGCAGTTTTTCATAAAGAACGTGGTTTTTGGAAGGGGATACAACCACAAAATGCTGGATACGATCAATATAAAAGAAGTTATGAGGGCTGACACTGTCCCAAAAATTTGGGACAGTTGATGCGCCTTGCCAAGACCCAAGGAGACTCCATTCAACTTGGTACTGTTGTATCTAGAAGTAGAGAACTTCACTGGTGAGACTAAGAACGAATGGTATACTGATCTTCAGATGGGACATAGTATAATTGTCAGCGGTACGGAAGAGGCCAGCGGCCATCGTAGTGATAGAGTTCTGTAGTACCAAATCAAAACTAGTTGGGATGTGGCTTTTGACCCTTTCGGTCCACAAGATTAACTTCCCAGTATTCGTTCAAACAAAAAAACGACTCGAACGATTTTTATGAAAATCTTTCAATTCATATGTCCTTTAATACGCTTCGAACGGCGCCTTAACGAAGTCGGTATCTTTTTTGGTTCGCGCGAAATCGTGCTGGTACAAAAATCACTTACGTCGTTCAAACAAAAAAACGGCTCGACCGATTTTTATGAAAATCTTTCAATTCATATGTCCTTTAATACGCTTCGAACGGCACCTTAACGAAGTCGATATCTTTTTTGATTCGCGCGAAATCGTGCAGGAAAAAATGACCCCATACGTACGCACACACACACACATATTTCTTCTCAAATTTTTGCTTAAAATGCTTTTGGGACCTTGAAACGTGTAAATACATTGAAAATTTCGAATCCGATTTTCGGACCGATTACAATAACTTCCTACTGGGAAGTTAACTAGTTTGGGACGACCAAAGCTGGTCATTCTCCGTCCCTCCGTCGTCTAGGTCGCACTATTAGAGCATTAACCCATTTGGTGAAGGGGAGACTGTCGACGATCTGGCCCTGATGAAATATATCCAACGCTGGAGTTCCACATCTGGTCTGGTAAGCTTCTAGAGGTTTTTTCCTGGGTGGCCTCGCAAAGCAGCCAGAGAATGGTTTGGACGTAGTTGGAAGTATGTGAGGACACGAAGTCGGCTTAATAAGAGGACACACTGAACTATATTCTACCTATGGAGGATCGGGAGGACAGAGTACAAAAACTGTTGATTTATCCCAGAGGAGGGTACGTTTGCCTTTCACATTGACTGTCACTCTCCCACTATAGCGAGAAGCCAAGTCTCGTGGTTTGACGTGATCTTGCTAGAGCAGACTCGTCTACGCGTCGATCGCCTGATCGTGTTCATTTTATCTGATCTAGAATTCTGAAGTACAGGGGCAGTGAAGAATACAATAGGGTGAAAGTTCTTCTGGATTCTATTGATTATTGAAAGAAGAAGAAGAACTAAAGGACGCCTGAACGCACAGATCGAAGATCACCAGCCTCGATATATTACGTTCATATAGATCCATCGCAGTTATTGACCCAACGAATGTATAGATCCTCGTACCTCATCAAACCTCCCCCAATTTTGCATCTACCTTCATTTCAGGATGTGTAGCGCCAACTAACAACTTCAAGATTCAGTAGCTCAATGTGCAACCATTTAAATAATTGAATTTCTACGAAGTATTAAAGCAAAATGATCTTTAACATCCCTGAACCGAAAAACAAAAACTAAGATCGCGCAGCACACACCACGCACCGCACATAATCCCGCGCAGTTTAATAGTTGAGCACGTTCGCGCTCTCTCTCTCTCCATACAAAAGTGGCATTTTTCATCATAATAACCACGGATCGCGCATATCACTCCGATCGGCAGATGCATTGCACAATTTCCCAGAAATCTGTCATCTTTGACGGATAAAGTCGGCGCGGTAACATCTGAAAAAGCGCCAACCTTACGACATGAAATTTTTTTTGTTTGTTTTAGAAATAACGAAAAAAAAATCGACAAAAATAAAGACGACCAGAGCAAAATAAGAAGAAGAAGAAGAATAAGAATTAAGAAGAAGAAGAACTCGTCCGTTTCGTCGCGGTCGCCTTCTTCGCCATATTATACTTATATGTTGACTACTTGCTGCACACGGCGCATTTAATTCGGTGGCGCATACGCGCAGCAAGGCTAAAGAAGCCGCCGCCGCCGCCGACGCCGCCAAACCGGAATTTGAAATAAAATTAAGAAGCTTTACCGCGCGGCGACTGAGAAAACGCATCCGAAATGGAAAAAATATGGCGAAAATAAAAATGAGACATTGGCCAATTATTTTTCATATGCACAAATTCATTAGCCGAGATGCCGATGACAGCCAGATACACTTGCGATGAGAAGCGTGCAGTAGAATCACCAAGATGAGCGATAAACCCTTTAGAGACGTCCGCGCGTGAGTGGAGCTCACTACTATACACGCCGGCAATAAAATAAATCTTGCGCTACCGGGAGGAGGTGGTGGTGGGGGGAGGGGTGTATGTAGGCATTTTGTAAGCGCATAATCGGGAAAGACCTTGTTTAGGAGCCTGTGCTGCAGCGGTAATGCAGCGGCATAACGGCCGGGATCCTCTATCAGGACAATATTCTAAATTTGTAGACTGAAGAGTGGTGATACTGTGAGGTACTCGCGGAACGAAGGACAAGTGCCAAATTCAGGTTTTACGTAACGATTAAAATAATCAAGCGGATTGCGCACGTTCAGTGGTCGCGGATCGTCTGCGCGACGAGGCAATTTATTCCTGGTTGACACGCTTTGAGGCTGTGCTCTTCGCATGAATGGATGAATGATTCAGTTGCCAGATGATGTGGAGAATATTACGTGGTCACAACCTTTGATATGCAATTTTGTGAATTGCACGATTTTTGGGGCGGGGTTGGGGCAGTGAAGGGGGACCACCGGCTGTATTCTGTGGAGATTTTGTAACATTATATGAGCTGAGGAAGGAATGTTATCAAGATCAGAGTGAAGAAAGTTGCCGCGAGTTGAAGGGAAAGATAATGTTGAACTATGTCAGAGCAATTGCAAGATTTAATAGAGCAACATGTAAGGCTTAAAGATGGCAATCGAGGATCATCACTCGACAGAAATAACCATGAGCAGTTCGAAGTTAAATTTAGTTCGTTGCAGTTTTAAGGAGATTTTAAACTCATTTTGAAACTACTAATGTGAAAAGTGAACAATATAAGTAGTTGTGTCCATTTTTTTTTATTAGATCAAACGAAGGATGCTGAATCGGGACGGGTTCTGTATGAAAGGACCTTGTTTGATATCTTCCAAACCAATGGGGTCAAGTGATGTAACAGCATGCGTCCTCGGTATCGAAGGTAAGTGACGCACAATATGTTTTGCCATCGCGGATTTCTCCAGGAATAGTAGACAGGTGTCATCTTCAAGACACGACCTCATTCCTTTCAGCTAAGCTAAGACCGAAACTTTCTTTCCCTTCTATATGCATCAATCGTGCCCTAATCTGGTTGATGTGATGCATGATCTTCATGTGCTTATATTGGGTTCTCGTCGAATACACACAGCACCTCGTCTCATCAATAAAGCTCACCCGTGGGAGTGGTGCAAAAGCCATGTCATCCTCTGCACCTTGCCCAAGTACTTCTGTGCGCTTTAGAAGATTTTTTCCAGATGACTAGATGACATGAAAATCGGTATCGTCCATTCCAAACGTCGTTTTATCAACTGGTCCCCCAACTAAGTACTCACCACGTTCAATGCTGCTTGACCTACGCAATCGAACGAGAACCGGTCTACTGAGAATGCTATACAATTTTTTAAAGCTCCAATTTTTCTCCCTTTAGCGCAGAAAAAGTGTGAGCGTACCGTGTTTCGTTTGGACTATTCCGTGTGTCTTTTATTGACACATGCCTGTAGTGGTCTGCATTTGGATAAGTAGAATTTTTACTTAGGCGTACCGTGCCTGTTTCGGGTGCTATGCAGGCGTTTTGATGGCCTTCTAAGCAAAGAGTTCAAGGCGATGTTCGCCAAAAAAGAGGTGATTGAACTCCGCCTTACTGGCATCCTTTACTGGATTTTCCGCAGATCCACAAGTATCCTGTCTGACCTCAAGCTTCTTCAATTTACTGATCTTCGGCTTACTGATCTATATCTTATCGAAGGCACCTTCATTGTACATATATATGACCATGGCCATACCTCCATCCGATGTGCAGATCATCTTCTGCTATTCTCATCAGCTGTAGCCGAGGTGTTTCTGTATATCAACCAGCCTAGTATGCATGTCGGCTTATACTTTAAGAATACGTGTTTAGCATAGCTCTTTCCAAACAATCTTTCATCGCCGCGGCCGCCGTCTGCTTTGTTTTTAAGAGAAAAGATGTTAGGCTAACACGTCTGAATGACGTTACTTCAGTGCAGCCCGGCAGATGAGTGATCTACAGAGATCTGGCTTGGGGTTTCCCTCTACAGCACCGGAACGTGTCTTGTTGCTAAACAGAGAGCGAATATACTTCCCCCGTCAAGACCCGATGTTTTTAATGGAGAAAATGTGTTTATCGTACGCTTATTGAACACGATCACGATTCATGCTTCGAAAACGCAGTCTTTTTCTTCTTTAGTGAGGTATTGGTAAAAAAGTACCGCGACAACTTCACTTGGACGATTGTACTACAACCCTAGACCAGACCGCTTGAACAGGTTTAGCAGTTTGACTAGTGGCTTGTCGCTTAAACGATCAGGCGATCATGTCATACATCTTCCAAATTTGGTCTTTCTAGAAACTCGAAATATTATCGATGTATCTTCCGTGTTTTTTTTGGGTTACAGTTATAAATACCCTTAATACTCTCTTATTACACATTTGAAGACGACCTTCACGATTAGACCAACTTTGTGTTGTAATTCTATGCACATCTATACTATCTCCTAAGCCAAAAAAATCTCCCGTCAACTCCTCCACAAACTCGAACCTGTTTAACTAAACTAGAACCACCTAATCTCCCCGAAAACAAAAAAAAATTAAAAACAAAAAAAACCCTTGAGCAGTCAACATCAATCGCCTCTGGAACAACTCTACGTCGTCGTCGTCTACCGCAATACTGCTGCTGCTGACGTAACGAATCAAAACACAATCGCGGGGGCAAAAAGACTTGTTCGGAGGATGTCACCCGAATGTCAAAATGTCAGACAGAGCAATCAATTAAATTTCGATCTGACATTAAATTGGAGCCGGTCAATCCTCGACCGACGACGCGACGTACGGTGTTCGTTCTATAAGTAACAATGCAGCGCGCAACAGTGCACCATTCCGCCTGCAGGAATACACCTTTGTTGTTATACCTTTGCTACCTTAATACTTCTAGCTTCCGTCCAAACTGCATACAACTTGTGGCTGGTGTACAAAAAAAAGGGGGGGGGGCTACCAAAAAAAACAAAACCAACAACAGACGACTGTAAGAAATTGGAAGCAAGCCTCAAGTCGAATTCAATTAAAAAAAGTCTTCAAATTTGATTTGAAATGATTTTATTAGTTTTGATTGAAAAACGAAATAATTTGAAGTCTATTAATGCGATTTTTATAGTTGTCGATTTGGGAATTAGTGAAAATATAAACGAATCTGGGAGATTAACTTTCCCTTAAGAAAGGCTCAAGGTTTGGGTTTGTATATAGCTGAGTCTTCCTGGTGGAATGGTCTTGTGAGTGATTGTTGAGAGTTCGTGATGTTGGCGGTGGTCTTTAAAAGACAATCCATGCACGATTTTTAAATAAAATTTAAAAAATTGCAAGAAAGAAATCTTTGGTGTATGTCCACGAGACTTGGCAAAAATGAGTGGTCTCAGATGAGTCAAGGGTTGTCTCAGTTAGTCTACTTGTTTTTTGAGTGTTACTTAAAAATTGTTTAAAGGTTTTTAGTCCAGTCCCCAACCGTAAAAATGAGGTATTACTTCTACTTTTTTTCGGCGGCCACCGATTTTGATGAAATTTTGAATTTAGGCTCTACTTACCACTCTTTTCAAAGTCTACCCTGTGCCGAGGTCCGCTTTTTATTTTTAGGGGTGAAAACTACCCCTTATCGTAAAAAATTAATAAAACTCAAAAATTGAGTAATAAAAACGCTTAGTAGGCCTATATATCACCTCTTAGACCTATGTACTATTAAAATAATTTTTTAAGAAATTTTTCAACCCCTAAAAACTACGCTTAGAGAAATAGTCCAGTCCCCAACCGTAAAAATGGAGTATTACTTCTACTTTTTTTCGGAGGCCACCGATTTTGATAAAATTTTGAATTTAGGCTCTACTTACCATCCTTTTCAAAGTCTACCCTTTTTGAGACACACAAATTTAGTTATCAGTTCAGAAAGTATTTTAGTAAATTTTTTAGTGTGTGTGTATGTGTGCGTGGATGTATATATACTGGTCATTCGGTTTTTTTTACTGTAGCGAGGTCAATTTTCAAGCTACAGTGTCCATTCAAAAACCATTTTGTAGGTAATTTCACTGGCAACTGGTGTTAATTGTATTATATTAGAACCCTTAATTTTCAAAACGTGATGGGTCAAAGGGCTAAGCCATTGTGGTACTTACACTATAAAGCAAACTTCAATCCGCTATATCTCCGTCAGTTTTTAAGCTACAGCAATACATAAAACACCAAAATTGTTGTTGAAGAAAAATCTAAATTTTGTTACTAAACAGTTTTTTACGTATCTTCAATAGTTTTTGAGTTTTTTTGAAATAAACGACGAAATTTGTAAAATTCGTAATATCCCATTTTCATTTTGATCGTACCCATTTCGAAAAATACACCCTGAAAATCGCTCAAACTATATAGATCCGATAGATATCTCTAAAACTAGTTGGGATGTGGCTTCTGACCCTTTCGGTCCACAAGATTAACTTCCCAGTATTCGTTCAAACAAAAAAACGACTCGAACGATTTTTATGAAAATCTTTTCAGATCATACTTCCTTTAACACGCTTTGAACGGCACCTTAACAAAGTCGAAATCTTTTTTGGTTCTCGCGAAATCGTGCCGGTACAAAAATCACGTCGTTCAACCAAAAAAACGGTTCGACCGATTTTTATGAAAATCTTTTCAGATCATATGTCCTTTAACATGCTTCGAACGGCACCTTAACGAAGTCGATATATTTTTTGGTTCGCGCGAAATCGTCCTGGTACAAAAATCACTTAAGTCGTTCAAACAAAAAAACGGCTCGACCAATTTTTATGAAAATCTCTTCAGATCATATTTCCTTGAACACGCTTCGAACGGCACCTGAACGAAGTCGATATCTTTTTCGGTTCGCGCGAAATCGTGCAGGAAAAAATGACCACATACGTACGCACACACACACACACACACACACACACACACATATTTCTTCTCAAATTGTATAGTTCGCACATATGTATAGTTCTGGTGACAATGCAATCTGACCATTTTGTAAAAAAGTCCAGATGGCGGTTCCAAGATGGCGGCCGAATTTTGCATTTTGCTCCGGACCCCCAACATGGGTATCAAATGCAAGGGTATGACAAGAAGAATACAATTAGCTATGTGGCGTCATTCAAAATGGGGGCCAACACAAGATGGCGGAAAACATAATAGAGTAAAACGTAGAAAATATGCCCTATCAACTTGAAATTTTGCATATTTGCATGCATAGTTCGCGTGACAATGCCATCTGACTTTTTTGTAAAAAAAAATCAATTTGGCGATTCCAACATGGCGGACTAATTTTGCAATTGTGTTTCCCCGACCCCCCACATGGATATCAAATGAAAGGGTATGTCAGGTAGAATTCAATTAGTTGTGTGGCGTCATTCCAAATTCAAAATGGCGACCAACGCAAAATGGCGGTTTACCTTTTTCTTTACAATGCCCTCGGTATGGGTATCAAATGAAATGGTAGGACAAATACAATGCAGTAAACTGTGTGACGACATTTTAAATTGAATATGGCGGCCACCACAAAATGGCGAAATACATTAAACAGACTAAAAAGTAGAAAATGAAAATATATAGCTTAAAAAACTAAAAAATACGCTTTTACTTTAAAATGTACTAAAAAGTAAAAAATAATTTTGAATGTGAGCTTTTTATTGCTCCAACCAGTATATAGGAACAACCTATTTTTCGAAATCAAGTTTAGAATTAAATTAATGAAGTTATTGGTAAAAATTATACGTATAACTTACTTAAATGAAAAAAAAGCGTGGGCGCTAACGAAGGCTTCCAGTATTAATAAAATAAGAATATAGGTAAAGGGCGCCTCTCTATCGATTAATGGGGTTATTTTGACGAAAAATATTTCCACCGGGTGGGAACCACCCCCAAAGAAAAAGCGAACATTGGCATTTGGTAGACTTTGATTTTTGAGTCATTCCTTATCTACTGTTAAAGTTTCAAGTAAATCGGTCGCCTCCGAAAAAAAGTAGAGGTGATATCGGTGGACTATTTAAAAATACGTTTTGAATGAGAAAATCTTTTAGCGCAAACCTTTATCCCTGAACAATTTTATAACCGACTGTAACAAATCGCTTAATAAGTAGCCCACTTGACCCACCCTATAAGCAGCGCCATTCTTCTTCACACTTTTTAACAGGGTTCCTGAAATAGCTTCCGTGGCTGCTGCTTAATGATATTCATTCCAAGATTTCAAGTGGTTTTGTCGAATAAAAATCGCGTTAAAACCTCCCACAATGATTTCAATAATCCCATAGGGAGAGAGAGACTGCGTCACTCCCTCCTTTGGTCCTAGGCAAAAAAAAAAAAACAAAGTATAGCACCATGGCTAATAAACTAAGCGCGATTGCCGGGAGAGAGAGAGAGAGCTGAGGCTGAGGACGCACACTTATGTAATATACAATAATCGTGTGTCCTTAACCATTGTGCATTAGCAAAAATCTGATTGACAAGGACCTCTCATACTCTTCCTGGCAATGGCTTAGTGGGCTTACCACCCTACATATTATGTGTGCCCCGATATCAACCTTTCGGTGAATCTAATAATGCCTAGGCACACGCACACAAAACAACTACCAACGATTTCATCTAAGTGCATTAATTATCCTGCGGCAGAAGTGGGACTGCATTGCACTGCATCGTGGCCAGGATCTCATCCAACACGCAAGTAATTATGGTGGCGATATGAATGCAAATGGTGGTAAAAGTGGTGTGGTAGCTGCTGACTGCTATACAGGGGATGAAATGATATCTAAACAAAGCCAGATAGAGTGCGAGCAATTGTCCGTTCTTTCGTGACTACCCCTACCGCCTACTCCCATCCGCTCTGCCAAACCCTTCACCACCCCTCCCCCCACCCTTCCCACATCGACCAACCCATCTACCACTCGTGTTCTTCTGGATTCATGGTTCCGGTTTAGAACACTGTATTATATCGTATACTATACGTAATATAAAAGTCCCACCAGGGAAAGATTTTGCTGCGCCTCGAGTGCTCCAATTAAGATGGGCTCTTATCGGTGGTGAATACTATGGAAATGTGTCAAGCGTCCGGGTCCTTTTCTATAGAGATCCCAGTGTGTAGAACGCTATGGTCTTATACAATAACTTTCGACAGATTTAATGCACTCCGCTAATCTCTACGGGAATATTCAAGGCTAATCGGGAGTTGAAGGAAGTCCTTCACCCAGCCTCAAGTGCCTTCAAGGACTTATTCTAGACTAAAAGCATTCGCCACTTCATTTCTCACATTTTTTTTTCTTCTAGTATACCAATACCAAAAAAAAAACTACTTTTTTTTAAATGGACTTGTGTACCATTTATACACAATTCTACACTTTGGAAATGTAAACATGTGCTAAAAATCACGTCGAATATTATCCTTACAAGAGAGAAAAAACGTATAATTAATTTCCTGCTTCTGTTCCTGTTTTATTCAATGCTAATTTGTTGAAAGTGCGTTTTTTTTCTGTAGAGCAATAAAGGATCACATTCGTTCAAGTTGCACCTAAGGACAATTGTAGAAAATGTAACAATTCGCACTTCGTACTATACTTATACGCGTGCAAAAAAAAAGGCTAATTGGAAATATATTGATTTCATGTTTTTACAGGACTTTTCTGGTTAAAGTGGCAATCAACAAGGATTCTCGTAAAAAAAAAATACAACAAAACTGCACAATGTTCAATCTCGAAACACGGTTTTTGGGGTAATTATTTTAACCCCAACTTGAGGCTAGGATCAAGCTGCAAAATTGTTGGTTAAAGTGGTAAAAAACTTCCGAGTTGTTCTCTCTTCACAAATGTGAAATCAGTATTTTTTTACGAGGATTTTGATAGACTTCGATTGAATCATTTAGTGTAAGGCACTGTTTCTGTGTGGTTGGTAAGGATTTCTAGATGGATATTTTATGCTGGTAGAATTGGCCTTGGATGATAAAATCAGTTAAGAATTTTGCCAGCGAAATAATGTCGATTGTTTATGATGAATAAAGAACTGAATGATGAATAATGGAGTTCCACAAGGATACGGTTTGGGTTCTCTACTTTTTGAAAAAAAATACTGCTCACGAAGCTTAAGTATTGTATTTCGCAACAAATTTCGCCTTAATTTACAATTGAAGCTCTTTAAGAGCTTTAAGCTTGGCAAAAATGAGAGCTTTTATGACGTAACGATGAAGAGCTTTGAAGCTTTTGTGACATTTAAGAGCTTTTTTTAAATGCTTTAAATTTAGCAAAAATTAGAGCTTTTATGACGTAACAATGAAGAGCTTTCAAGCTTTTGTGACGTAATACCAAATAACGTGGTCTGTTGAAGAAATAATTTGAATTTTGGGACAACGGTGCATCCTAATGACATGCGATTGAGAATTTCTAATCATCATAATCTTTTCCACTAATCATTGTTCTACCATGGTTCACAAGCAAAAGTTTCATAACTGCTGAGTAGCTACTTTGGAGTATCTGGTGGAGTTGATCTTCATTAGATACCGCGATGTATTTTATCTGTATTTCCGCCCTTTTCTTACATTGTCTTATCACAGCTTCTCAGTGAACAGTTTTATTATATAACATCTCAGGATTTAGGAACAATAAAAGAAGAATTCTCAATTTTGCTAACATTCGGAGAAATTCGAAACTGTATGGATATATCTCTAAGAAAGATATCAGAATACTGGAAGAATATCAGACCTATGGAAGATCAGTTGTAATTAAAAAAATGGAAGTTCGGAAGGTCAAATGACCAATCTGTAGGCGTTGACTCAAGAGTGATGAATTTGTCCTTAACGTTCCCCGTTAGGGTCTGCTCTATCATAGGATAGTTACAGAGAATGTGAAGAATAGACTGGTCCTTCTCGAGGCAGAGTCTGCAGGTGAGACCCTTCGCCTAGATAGCAGGTAACCGGAAAAGAAAATGCTTATAATTCACCAGGACAGATGTGAATCATCAGTGTTTAGTGTAATTCATCAGAGTTTGATCGTCTGGGATTTTCTTCGTCAAACTGATGATGGTATCCAATAGCCTGTTCTTTTCCCACGAAAACTGGGCCAAAGCTCTGTCTGTCCTACAGCTTTATTCGCAAGGACCAATTCTGCCTATCCTCGCATTACCCATTTACTGATGAATGGTGCCAGAACTGTTTTATCAGGACTGGAACTTAATCCTAGACTAACACCCTAGCTGGAAACCAAGTCAAGTGCTTGCTGTAGGTACATGGATTTCCTTGTTCTTTAGATACAAAGAGGACAACTTCATCTGCGTAGCAATTAGTAAGTGTGTTGTCCACGGAGTAGTTAGTAGGATTAGGAGTTCACCCACAACAAGACAAGAGGAGCAGCAGATATAAATCCTTGCTGCGGACGTTCTTTTGAAATGAAGCCATTCAGAGATCACTCAAAATGTGTGACCTGCGAGTTCTCAACATAGTTGATCCAGTAATAAAAAGTAGCATCTAGAGCTTAGAGTCTTTTGTGACCCCTTGTTATATTGTCAATGGATGTGTTTTCGAAGGAAGACCTATTTTAGCAGTAGGTATATGCCTACTAAGAAGACCAGAATAATGCAATAATATTCCCGCAACACCAGGCTAACCCGCTCGGCTCATCCCTATACCCTACACCCCCCTTTCGCGTACAATACGGTCTAGAAGTTCACTTATGAATGGAACAACTCGACTGTGGAATAATCTCCCGCAGTCAGTATTTCCGAACTCGTGCAACATCTTAGAGTTCAAACGTAAGGTTCATGGACATTTGCTTGAACACTCTCCAGACCCCCTATAACCTTTCCTATTCTCCTCTATTCTTCAAACCAAGCTTGACATTGCACAATGACGTGAACGACATGACGGACTGGTAGTATAAAGGGTGACAAGCTTGGTTTTCTCATAAAAAAAACAAAATGCTGCGTTATTGCTCCTGCAAATTAGAAACTCTCAAAGTAAACAAGATCCGGAAGAAATTTTAAAAGCCAATTACTAGGAAGATTGTGGCAATTAAAAATCCTCAAACGCACGTATTTAGGATGTTCCATTGTCGTAAAATTAAAAAAAAAATTTAAGAGAACACGTGCTTTAGGTATTACGTCACAAAAGCTTGAAAGCTTTTACTTGCTTAATCGTTACGTCACAAAAGCTCTCAGTTTGCTAAGCTCAAAGCTCTTAAAGAGATCCAATCGTAAATTTTGGCAAAATTCGTTGCAATTTTTTTACGAAAGCGCAAAAATTGGATTTAAAGTCAGTTGTAGACCTTCTGAAGGATAAATAACAAAGATCTATTAGGATCCTTCATAAAAACGCTCGTATTTCTTAATACAGTTTAAATGATTTCTGGATGAACTCTATATTTAAATTGTTAAATTATCTTGGGAGCGTTCTGTAGGATATTAAATATAAATTTGAAAGACTTAAATTAGGTCAGAGTTTGGTAGGAAGACAAACGTTTCTCTTAAATTTCACATATTCTTAACACTGGTGTTCTTCCAAACAAATAGATGGTTTCTTCAAAGCTTCAAAATTCAATCAATACTCTTTAAATATATTTTAATAAACATTATAACATTTAAAAAAAATCAATGTCTGAAACCTTACAAATATCCAATTTCCTTGGACCAATCGAACCGCAACCAACACTTTTACGCAATCAATTCTCCAACAAACAAAAGTATCATTTAAAAAGTCGCGCAACAAAAATTGTATTTTCACTATTTTGCCCTCCTCCCGCCGCCCCCGAAAAGAAGTGTCACGCATCTGTGCATCATAAATATAGTAAGTGTTTGCCCTATTGTGTCACACGATGTGCCATTTAGACTTATCATTACCTGTAGTCGCTCCCAAACGACAAGCTCTAATTTTCGACTTATGTAAATAGTAATTTCCTCCTGAGCAGCACAGAAGGGCAAATGTTACACAAAAGGAGAGCGATAGAAAAAGACGAAACGAGAAAAAAAAATGAAATGAAATGAAAATTGTTAGTAATTTGTCCAGCAATTTCCATCCCACAATCTTCCATTACAATATGGGTAGTTAGTCCGTCAGTATGGCTTACGGATGACTTAGAAAAGAAAGTTGCACAAGACCTTCTTCTGTGCCAGCCGCGGGCCCAAGTCCTCTAAAGTAGTTAGTAGAGCTGTATGTGGGAGATGCCATGGGACCAACAACAACAATACAATGACTGGCGTAATTGCAGCCTGGGCTGTTGGTGGTGTGCTTGTGACGGTGCCATGCCTTGATGATTAAAATTTCATAGCGATGGGCGGTAATTGAGTCAATTTGGTTCGCCACCAACTGGAGCTGCAACTGGGGTAGGCTTGAGGAGCAAAACAAGTGCTTGGACAAACAGAAGAGATATTCACGTGTAGTTAGTCGTCTACTATGGGCCCCAACTCTTTGCAATCAATTCCAAAAACACGACAAACATTGAATTGCGTAATTTTACGTAATTTGTCACAATATCCATTTTGGGACATCATTTACAAGCTGAGGAGTACTTAGACTATTGCGTGTCTGTAATCCTATTTGGACATTGAATCCCCCAAAGTACGATGAAACCATGGCAGGAGTCTAGACATAACGAAAAATCGTTGACCAATCTCTTTGAAAAAAAACACAGCTCCACTATCGACCAACAGTTCCATCATATTCTCCGCAATACATCCACCACACTTCCATGTCCAAAGTGCCACTAAATCTAGCACTATAATTCCAGCACACGCCTGTCCATCCATCCAATCCGAGCGACACCATTGGTCCAGAAATCTATGCTTCAGAGCTCTTGCTGCACACGCCCGTGTATTGTGATGATTGATTGATCCTTCGATTAATTGACCACTATACAGCGATCACTGACAGTATTGATCCATCCCGTCTATCTGACCCAGCTGCCCGTTCAAGTGAGCGTACTGAGCGATCGCAATGGCGGCGGCGTGTAGGATCTTGTCCGTTTTGCTGCCGTTAATTAATATTCATCAGACGTGCGTCTTTATGAATTTCTTGAGGCATAATTAATGGTGATTGCTCACTTAAGAAAAGAGTTCGACTCTATTTGTTTTGTTGTCGTGGACATGTTTTTCTGTATTTTTCTTGGCGCTTGTTTAGTGACTGATCGAACGCTACATCCAGACTTGGGGAATTTATTGATCGTTTTTTTGTTTCTTTGTGGGGATTAATTCGGGAGCAATGTTCTTTTGAGTAATGATGATTCACAGTAGTGGATTTTTGGTGAAAGATATTATGAGGATTGATGTGTTGTTTCAGTTAGTTATAATACTAAAAAACAGTTGTTCGTTGATGAATACCGAAATGACAAATTAAGGGAAAGAATTCTTGCGAGATCGCCTCATTTTGGGACACTATAATATGTCTCTAGGACGAAACCTGAGTCGGTATCGGTTAATGGTTTTCAAGCTCGTCATCAGATATGTGTCCCTTTTAATAAACCAATACCAATAGAACCATTCCCCGATAAATGCCACATTCAAACGTTCGAGAGAAAAAACGTACAAGATCGTCCAAGCTTCAATTTTGGGACACTATATAATTAGCTAGCAAGAAAAGTGATGGTAATTATGTCTTGGTTTATGGTTTTAAAGCTCACAGTATCTAACAAAAATGTGTTACAGGTACTTCTAAATAAATCAGATGTCATTAAAAATGCAGATTTCATTAGTTGGGGGCATTCTACAATAGTCAGAGTTGTAGGAGAGATTTCAGGAGGAGGAATGATATCAAAGGGAAGATTTCAAAGTTTAAACCTCCTTCCATAAGCATGCAAAAGAGGCTATCCTGGGTTTTTGGCATAGTTAGCACAGAGTCCACTTGTATGGTATAGTCAGAGACTACTGTGGGTGTCGGTCTTTTGGGTGAAAGACATTGGTTTTGTAGAGAGCAGCTTAACTACTATTTTTCAAGAAGAGTTTTGCGCTATATTGGCATGCAATTTTGAAAACTTAAGAAGGAGACCCACAACAAGCGAATTTATATCCTCCGGCTGCTAAAAAAAATTAACTAATGCAACATTTAACAGTTCAAACGCAAGGCTCACTACCTCCTCCTCGTGGATCTTCCAGACTACCCTTAACCTCTCATATCTTTTTTCTATCTTCGAGCTAAGCTTACTACTAGACCTTGATTCCCGCACAATTAAAGCTTTATGGGTAATGAAAAGACAGTCGCCTTGGGTAGACAGTACTCTGGCATTGTTTTGATCGGCCTAGAACGAGACATTCGGGAACGCACTAGTTAGGTGAAAAGATGGTAGATGATCGGACTATACATCGTCCACCTTTACCCTAGTGAACTCCAAACAGTTTATTCTTGCATCATCTCAATTATTTCTTTAACAGACCACGTGATTTCGTATTACGTCACAAAAGCTTGAAAGCTTTTTCTTGCTTCATCGTTACGTCATAAAAGCTAGAATTTTGCTAAGCTTAAAGCTTTTAAAGAGTTTCAATCGTAAATTTTTAGCGAAATTCGTTGCAGCCTGGTGAGTGCGAAACAGTTCATTCTTGGATCGTCTCACAATACGATCAGAAAATTACTGCGCAGCAGCAGAAAGGATGTCAGATCACTAGTTGCCTTGGTCACCGAACACTCTGCCCCTAAAATCCATTTTTTGGTAGACGGGAAAGGCAGGCTATGCCACGAGGAAAATCAGTCTGCTTTTCACGTTCTCTATAACTGACCCACGATACCAAGGATAACAAGGAGCTAGGAATGGCGGGACCATATGTTTGACCAAATATTTCTGAGAAAGAAATCTTTAAAAGCAGACTCCTGAGGTTGAGCTTGTTCAAGCGGTTTAGCTTACAAATCTGAAGAATAGGGGCTGCTAAGAATACAATGGGTTCAAAATATCGTGCCGGTACGCCTTGGTCCCTGTGTCTCACTAAAAGAAAGAAAAAATACAAGGGATTCAATCCTTGGAATCACCTGGAAGTGCCCATCGAAGCATATTTCCAAAGTCTCGCATTCTTCTGTATGATCAGTGGTCGAAGTGGCATGTTAAAAGTGGTGGGATGGTTAAAAAATACAAGCGTATGTAATTTAATAGCATATGTGTAATTATTCTATACATATAAAAATGAAGGTGTGTATGTATGTTCGCAATAGGCTCATTCACCGTGCAACCGATCTTAATGAAATTTAAGCCGTGTGCTATTTACATTAAAACTTAGAACATAGGCAATTCTATTACTTTCTAAATCGCAGAGCTTTGAATTTTTGCATGAAGGTCCGTGGGAGTCTCCCATGCTGCACCTTGAAGCCCGATTTTCGAAATTCAAAATGGCTGCCGAAATGGTTGAATTTGCCAATTCTATTCCTATTCCAATAAAAGTGGGTCGGAGGTCGCCAATAACGAATTTGTGGTAAAAACTTATAAATTCAAAATGGCCGCGGCAATAGGGCCGACGAATTTGCAAATTGTGTTCCGATTCCAATGAAAATCGGTATCTGGGGTTTTTTAAGGTAGAAAATAACGAATTTATGATCAAAACTTAAATTCAAAATGGCCGCACCAATATGGCCGACGAGTTTGTTAATTTTATTCCGATTGCAATGAAAAGCGCAATATGGGAGTTTTTAAGGTAGCAAATAACGAATTTATGATCAAAACTAATAAATTCAAAATTGTGGGGCCAATATGGCGGACGAATTTTGCCAAATTCCCGGTTAGCTGTATGCAGGAAGGAAGCGAGGAGACCGAGGCGAAGCAGCAATTAAAGCGGCTGAGACAAATGAACAGCGCGACGCTTGCTTACAAGATAAACGAGACAGAGCTTCTACTTTGAGAATGAGAAGATCACGATTACAGCATGCCCATGCACCCCAATGTTATGATTGGTCCAATGGATAAATTGTGGCAATAATGTCACGATTTAAAATTTCAAAAAGCACCTAGAATGTGATGTTCCAATGGGAAAGCTGATTTGTACTAGGTATGTTACAAGGCTCTTCTTCTGCTTTCTTTCAAATTTATCCATTTTTGTAAAAGTAATAATTTTTTAGACAAAACTAACGCGATATGAATATATATTCAAAGGTAGATCGGCTAAAAACTGAAATTTACGGAAAGCTGCGAAAATTGTTACAAAAGAAGTACAAGTAACAAAAATTTCATTTGAAATTTTTTTATATTCATCCGTTATTATTTGAAATTTAAAACTCTCATTTTAAATTATTTTTAATTTTTTCGTATTAAAAATTTTCTAAAAAAAATTACTTAAAATTTAAAAAAATATGTTCCGGGATGCATTTTTTCTCCCTAAGAAGTGGCGGGATGAATTTCCAATTATTTAGTAGTGCCGGAATGGCATCCCACCCCATCCCGCCTCACTGCGAGCACTGTGTATGATGCATTCAATATGGTTTGGTTTAATGCAGTTCGCTAGCAATAAGACAAGATCTTTTATTTCAGTACTCGTACAGCGGTCTTCTTAGTGACTATAGTATGTTTTTTTTGCATCAGAATCGAAGCACAGACCTGTGGAATGGTAGTCGGCGTGTTTATCGTTTATCTCTAGGTTACGAACCTCCCGACTGGCTATATGCTTTCATAAGAACGGTGATAGTACTGGTAGGTATTCAATTTTGAAATCAGTAAAATATAGGCGCATTAGTGATTTGGCCACCTAATCGGTCTATGGATGGTTTCACCCAAAATAAAAATTATGCTAGGGTAATTAGATTAATTAATCACCAATCAACTGTACAACATTTTTTCTCGAATAGATATGGACTAGATGCTTTGAAAACAAATTCGTGGGGGTTTATCTAGAAACTACTAACAGCTCTCTGAAAATTTTACAAGATGGCATATGACCAAAGAAGAAGAGAAGACCAACAAATCCATAGGGGCAACACCAACGCCCATGAAGTAGGCCAAAGCCGCCAATATACCACCTGAATTCGCTACTTGAGCGATAACTAATAACATTTTAAAGGTAATTGTGCGAGAAGCAGCCTTTTGGAAGAAAAGTCTAGACTCCTGGTTCTTGCAATTGGACGCGCAATACAAACTAACTTACGCAAGATGCCATGAGATATTTAGCGTGCAATTTAGCCTTAATCTGTTTGATATACTATATGTAACGCTTCTTTATTTTTATTTTCAAAACCAATTGATTTTAGTATTTTTACGGCCTTCACCTTATTAACAAATTACTGGAACACCAGAACGATACGCATAACAAATTTGATTTACTAATTGATTGTGTAACTTTCCTGTATAAACATTGCCGCATAATTTCGCGCCAATTATCCTAAAATGAACTTCATTCAAAATCAACAAAATAAACTAGTTTCGATGACAGACTCTCCAATCCTCGATTAATCCCGCTTCTAAAACTCACAAATTGGGCTCCAAACAAACTTTGAAAAAAAAACCCCAGCCCAAAAATTCAAACCTGTCAAAATTCATTTCGTTCACATAAAAACTTTTAGAAAAATTAATTTTCTTTAATATTCAATATCGAAAATAACCTGGCAAGTGTCGAGGCGCAAATCGTCAATCAATTAATTTGCGCTAATCTCCTTCGATATCTTAATTAGCTTCGAAAAAGGAAACCCAAAGACCTATAAGAAATGGAAATCAGTCAAAGACACTCCGAGATGAAAGAGGCCCCAGAAAAAAAAACGTCCACCAAAAAATAATAATATAAAAAAAAATCCGATATTCACCGTCACCGAGGCAGCCATCATCGGTGGAGACCACAACGATATCAAATTTCAATTCATCAAAAATGCCTTTTTTTGGGGCCCGCTCGATTCATTTTATTAGACGACGACGCAGCGATCCTCATCGAGTCCAATCCAGCAGATCTGGTAAGGTCGACGCCAACATCCGCGCGATCAGAGAGATCAGTCGTGGAGGAACAAAGGGTTTTCGCCGGATGGGTTCCGTGATCCTTGCTAAAAAAAATGCTAAAGGGCTGCAAAGGGGGAGTCGCAGTGGGGAACGGATGATGATAGGATATTCAAATGACACCGTATACGACTATTTAGGCTTAGGGCATTCTTCTGATCCTGTCAAGTCCTGGGCCTGATCGTATTTTCTGCCAGTGAAGGAAATTAGGCTGTTCGCATCCTGCTCTTTCAGAGGCCGTCGAGGTATGATAATGAGGCGATGATCAGGGTTTAGTGTCAGCGAATTAATGAGGAAGCTGTTGTCATTTTGCATAAAGTGGACTTGTAATTAGCTCTATTCATTTGGGGTTTTGTGAAAGGATGGAGGAGGCTTTTTTCGTGACATGGTAATTAGGTAAGGTTTTTTTTGTGGTTTAAACTAATTAGGAATAGGCCTAGGATTGATGTTTCATAAGAAGCAGGTGGTGTGAAGCTCAAAAGATTCAAGTCAAGACGGGTTTGTCGTGGGCTTAAACACAATCTCAGGTGTTCCGGTTTTTATTCTTTCTCAACAATTCAAACTCCATCGAAATAATCCAAGGTTTGTTATAGATCCGAGAAACACGTTTTTTCTACCTGGTCGAACTTCACATGTACTCCATAACTTCTACCTTGCTATGAACTTTGCAAAAACTTAACAAATTTATAAACACAGGTGCGAACCCAAGACACACTGAAGTACTTAAGAAAATTTAAGCTATTTCCCAACTCCCAGGATTTGACTCGCTTTTCAAAATTTCAAAACTATTTCATCAGTCCTTAGACGATTTGCTTGATATCAACGTAAAAAGTTGCATAGAGATCGATCATGTGATCTTTGCACAAAACTTTCCAAATTGATAAATCGGAGTAGGCTAGGAGCATTATCAATGTGAAGGACCCATGTTTTGCCTCATCATAACTATTGCCTCTCTTTTTGTGGAGAGCTTTGCGTGCATTTAATAAATACATTGAAAATAAAAGCACGATCACCTTCATGGGGGATCGAGACTGTTGTTCTTTAAGATCATCTACCAATCCACTGTGATGAGTGAACTTTCGTCCTAAGTAGCCAATATACCTCTCCTGTGATGATCCTTTGAATGAATGTTTGTGATCATCAAGGCCATTCGATCATCGATCATCGATCATCGTGGACCGTGTTTGTGGACTTTTCCTTTTCATATATCAAACAAGAAATTTCCAGACGCGATCAGTTGAGATTTGCTTGGCACAAGTTAAAACCTTGGTTTTCTTCAATTGATTAACGATCACTTTTGAAACTCAGCTAAACCATACGAAACTCTGTCTACGAAATAGAGCAGCTTCTTTTCGCCTTTTAATGACACAAGTGGGTATTTCGGACTTCATTTGGACCTACGGTACTCTTAGCGGTTTCCATACAACAGATTTTTAAGACAACCCGCTTGAACAGGCTTATCAGTCTGACCAAAGATTTGCCCTTTAACTAGCCTGTTCAAAAAGGTCCCACTAGACAACGAAACCCTGCGAGATTCGCTACTTGGTGTGACCATTCTCGAATAGGCTGGCCTAAACGAAACCTCTGGAAAATTGGGAAAGCAGAGGGCCCAGGCTTTGACTTGTGGTAGATGAGTTTGTTTTTATCCTTGCTTATCAGGGTTCCGCGACAGCGCCCAAAATTTCGAAGACTCCCTCCGAACTCCTGGTGGAATCATTCAATTGAGTAGAGTCGAAGTTTTTGTCTAAAGGCAACTGCCAGTGAAAGCGACAACAGCCAAAATTCAAAGAGCTCCTTATGGAATGTAGGTAGGTGAGATAAGGTCTAATAATGGCATCCGAAAGAATAAAACGGAACACCTTAAGAGTTTGTGCATTGAAGAGGATAATAACCGGGGAACTGCTTACAAGGTTGTGATGTCGTCAAATACGGGTAAACGGTCCCTTACGATTCACTGCCCTATAATATTGCAAGGCATCGTTCAGGCCCTGTTCCCACAGAACGGGAGCACGAACAGCCTGGCTATAGTAAACGTGGATGACGCAGACGTACCAGAAGTAAGCTAGGAGAAATTGTGGAAGCCGCGAAAAGGATTGCCGTTGGAAAATGCCCTGGGCTGGACGAAATATCGAACAAGGCGGTGAAAATGGCAGCCAGTGTAGTATCAGCTGGGTTCGCCCAAGCATTCACAGTCTGCCTGAGGAAAGCAGTGTTTCCTGAGCAATGAAAGCGTCAAAAGCTTGTGATCATTACGATGCAGAGTAAACCTCCTTACGGGCAGACAAACTAATCAATCAAGTTCCAGATCAGTTAATGATCACTGATCACTGATCCACCCAGGTATAGAAGAACTGATACGGGAACAGAGATGGCTTAGGAAACCCGACGAATATCTCGTAGACGACCTAGCAATAGATATCGCTCAAACTCAGCACAGACTACAGTACTACTATCTCAAGATAGAACGAATCATCCGAAATGAAATACAAGGCTGCTGTGAAGTGTTGATTGAAGCGTCCCGTGGGGAGGGAAGTTGAACCTGATGGCGGATCCTCCGATATGACGTCGTTTCCTACCATGCTTGTCAGACTTTCATGTACCAATTAAAAGACGAATGCCGTAGCTAGTTAGTGCTTTGACATTGTATTAATCAAGGGCGGCGGAACATAATCATTATGGGTGGGGAAAAACTGAACAGATAACCGTTAAAATGTAAAAAGTTAATCGGTCTATTTATATACCACCTGTCTGTTGAGTTATATGGTTTTGAATTTTTTGGTTGTGGGTTTAAGGCCGACTAGAATTTTTGGTGAGACTAGCCCCACTGCCTGATGTGGACCCCGTGCGGATTGCTTTATAAGAACAGGGCGTCTATAGCTTTGCCTCATTCGCGCCTTGTCATAAGCAATGCCCTATTTGACCTCTTTGAGCAAAAATCATTGCTACCCGATCCCTAGTGAAAAAAAGAGGCCGAAAGATTTGAGAATTCTGACGTGGATATGTGAGTAATAACTGCGTCGGTGTCGAAAGCTTTATATTTTTAAATGCGAGTGTCGCTTTGCCAATGCGGTCCCCCACGGAGTACTAATCACGTCCAATGCTGCTTGACCTCTGTAATCGAACCAGAACCGGTCTATTGAGTATGCTAAATTACGCCCTTCATGGTCACCAACATAATTACCTGAAATATGAAGAAAGGTAACAACAAAGCTTGGTATGAGTCAAACTAAAACTTAAGGGTATTACTTTAAAACCGGCCGTTTGTGTTAGCACATATGGTGGTCCGTGTATTTAAAATGTTTTCCCGTCATCGTCGCCGCCACTGGGACCGCCGCAATCTTTTTGTGCCTTAATGAGGTTTACCTCAAAGAAATCTTATGGGAAACTGATAAGGCATACCTCACTTCAGTAAGGCTGATTCTTTATTCTGTGTGGTGTTCATGAGGAAACTAAGGGGAAAGCCCTCTTTTCGCATACCCCTCATTTGCTACATCGTGTCCTCATGAGGAACCTACGGAGAAATCCCTCTTTCGGAATGTCCCTGAGGCAATCTCCTTTTTAAATGCTAGTCGGCTGGGATTTAAAAAGCTTAGGCTATACGTTTATAAGCTCTTAAGAGCCCTAATATAATGTAACTATTTTCGTATGAGAAGCCTTGCTTGTGTGCGGCCCTTTGACCACGTTACTTCGTCGCCGGCGAACGAGACGAGCCTATAACGTTCTGGGTTATTAGGTGGACATGAAATATTTGGGGTGTGGATTTCCCCACCCAAAGCGAAAGTGCGTGTGCACTTTTCCTTCCATCCCCACGCGCTCCGTCGCCCCTGGTATTAATCGGGGCACCTACTAGTTTGGGAACAGGGCCTTTGATGATCGGACTTCAATGAAACACATCGAACGCTGGAGGTCCGCGCCTGGATTGGCCAACTTTAAGCCGTACTTTCCAGTGCCGTCTCTTAACGCGGCCAAGGAAATTTTAGAGCCCAGTAGAGAGGATGTGGCCCTGAATTACCACTTATGGAGGATAGGAAGAGCGGAGGACCCCACCTGCAGGCTTTGTCTTACGGAGGATTAGTCTGCCCTGAGGAGAAGGGTCTCATTGGGCACCAAATTGCGAGTCAGGAGGAGGGAGGCGAGTGAGTGAAGGAGTACAGAACAACTGACGGAGTCCCTCAAGGCTCCGTACTTAGGCTCTCTCCTGTGAATCAACATCTACGATGAAGTCCTGGCGCTACGCCTCCCGCGAAAAGCTGTCGCTATCAGGTTCACCGATGACATCGGAGTTGCAGTAGTATGAAGGCAAGTCGACGGCGTTAAAATATATATTCGCGAACGAAGCGATATTGGAGGTAAATACGTGGCTCTGAATGCTGGTCTAATGCCAGTTGGGCACAAAACGGAAGGAGTGCTAATCAACAAACAGAAAAGGGTAGAGACCATAGCCCCCCTTAGGTATCTGGGAGTGATGATTGACCGAAGGCTCAACTTCGGGGTTCTCTTGGTGGGCACGGCGGAAAAAGATTTCGGTAGAGGTCGCACCATAAAAGAAGAGAATCTCAAAATTGCTGTTTCCATGCGCAGTGAAAGTCTTAAGTCCCCACAAGTGAGCAACGTCACTCTGTTTGTTTAAAAACGTAAATTTTCGGCTCTTTTATTTTCTCAATCAAAATTCCCTATACGAGCGCCTTTCCCTTCTTTTATGGTACGGGCTGTATCAACGAAGCACTGGCGAGGATGCTATCTAGCATAGAAAAGGAGAGAACGACCCGAAATTTGCAAGGGGAAGCGGAAGGCAGTACGACAGATATGAAAAGTGTTCAACATTGTTACTAATTTTCACAGACGTCAAGAACAACTCTACCAGAATCACACAGAAAAACATCATTACCACAAAGAATGCAACAAAAAAAATAAATCTGATGACGAAACTTCGTACTTGTTCTCATCATTATTTTTATGACACGCTTTTTATTATAAAAAAAAAACATCATCATGAAGAATATATACAATTGTAATTTTACTACAATTGTCAGAATAACTTTAAGTAATCACCGAAAAGGAGTTAACCACTTTTTTTGCACCAGCAAAATTCCATGTATATACAATACAAAAAAACCTTAAAAACTCCTCATTATATGACCAGAATCTTGTTCGCCACGCCTGAAAGATGTCAGAGCATTCCTGTCATGTTCAACGTTTCCCAATCATCATTTTAAAATGGTGAACAAAAAAAAAACGACGAAAGACACGCAATCACATCGTCTTTTCTTTAATAATTTTTAGTGCAAATTAAAAAACAAAATGCAAAAAACACACAAAAACGCATTCACCGCGATCATCATCACTTCATTAAATGCACCGCATGCAATTCTCAGCGCGGTGCAATACCAGTCTCCGGGCTGATGATGAATCGATGATGATGATGAACAATGCTGCAACGTTCCGGGGTCTCTCTCGCGGTATTAAACGTCGTGAATTTCAATTCGAAAATGGCGTGTTGAATTTTTAATTTGCGCACCATGTTAGCTACAAAAATATTAAATGTGTTAAATCGATGACAAAAACGCGTAAACGGTGCTGCACAGTCATCATTGTGGTGAATTGTGCATCCATCGACAGCTGAAAACAAAAACATGATCGAAGATTTTCAGTGATGATTTGCCAAAAAGGAACGAGTTTCTCGGCAACAAGTCGACGGGGACTAATTTGCTGTAAATGGTCAAAGGAGACGAAGGAATCTCGCGATTGTTTTAAAGTTGGAAACCTTCATTTGAAATTCTGATGAAGAACACAAACTTAAAAGTGCATAAAACGTTGCTGGGAACAAAAACGCTTATAGGAGGCTCGAGAATGCATATATGAACAGAACACACAAAAAAAATGCATAAGAACTAGCAACGGAGTAAACTTTTAAGCCTTGTGCATACCTTTGAACAAAGAAGTCCTTAATCAAGTTAATAATATCCTTTGATGAACTCTCTCTCTCTCTCTCCCCGTCAACTTGTACTTGCGCTGCTCTTTAGGCCCATTCATTACCCACACTTGAACTCCGCGCGGTTTTCGTGTTGTTGTTTTTGCTGCTCTAAAAGGAAAAGCTTTGCGCTGCACAAACATGCAATATCGCACACACAAAGCTTCTCTGTAGCGAGGGTTTTTGGGTGGAAAAAGGAAAACCCCGCGAAAATCAATTTCGTCCTTTCCCCAAGAAAAGCCGCAAAAGAAATCTCTGCAGTGTGTTCGTTTGGTGGGGCATAGGACGTCGGGAGGTCCTCTGATGCTTGTGAATAATCGAGCGAGGAAAGTGAATAATTAATCAAAAGCTGAAATCGAGTACACACACACAGGGTGATCATCAAGGGATAGATACATATAGATCCAATTCGACCCACCTACACCCCCGTATACATAACATACGTTCCACCCAACGCCGCCTATCGGTAAACACCAAAACATACAGAGGAGACACCAATGCATATCTGTGCACCGTGATTGTGGTTGAATCGTCCTTTTGACATGACGGGACTCGTCCATAATTTAAGGAAATGAGGGGCTGCCGGGTTTTGATAGAATTTTATCATAAAGGGTACAGGTACCCCCACCTATGTGTGCAGAAGTAGGAGATTATACGGCTTTCGGGGAGTAGCTGTAAACTGGATAACAGCTAATTTAGTGAGGATTAAAAATGCATCAGTGACAGTTTCTTTGGTGGCACATTCTGAAGTATTCCTCTTGGGAAGGAAGCGCAAAGGACACTCTAACTGCAGTTACTGCTGCTCCTCGTCATGATGATAGGGGAAAAGATGCGGTTTTTTGCTTAGTTAGTTTACGAGGAACGATGTGTCAAAGGAACTGCTTGGTGTTGCCCTTTTTTGTGTTGAGAGACTTCAGGTGAAGATGAAAGAATGCACAGGAGTAGTAAGGTTAATGCATCTGCCTTTTACGGAGCTATTGTATATAAAAATCGTTGCATTTGAAAAAGATTAGAGTATTTAAATGGCGTCGATGTAATGTTGCATCAATTTTATTAAAAATGTATTGAGCGAAAACGTTAGCTGAAAGAGTCATACCTCATTGCACCTTAGACCTTTCTCATGAGTTGTAAAGATTGACTTACCCTGTGAATAATTTTCCAAAAAAATATGCTATTAAACAGTTCTCAAACTACAAACTAATGTCTAAATCAGTGCTGGGCAACAGTCGACTTTTCCAAAGCATCGAAAAAGCTCAAGCTCAAACTCAAAGCTTTTGCTTATGCCTCTCTCAGTCGAACTCACAAGCAGTATAGGAGGGCTTTAGAAGTGCCTCAGAAGCGGAGGCATAACACTCCGGCGAGGCTCCTCTGGCTCAGGTGGGGGCTTAAAAAAATTAACTCATGCAACATCCAAGAGTTCGAACGCGAGGATCAACGTTAATGACTAATCGTCTAGACTCCCCTTAACCTATCCTATCCTTTTTCTATCCTTCGAGCTAAGCTTACTACTAGACATTGCGCCATTGGACTATTAATTACTGCTTTAAGCTTTTTTAAAATGGCATCGTTCTAGGTCTGCTTCAGTACGATTTACAAAAACCCCTCTCCCTTGCTGATAGTCACTTCCAAAAGTAGGTATCTGGGTTCGAAGAAAGACCAAGTAATTTTTATACGTTAAGTTCGACTTAAGCCTATTACCCAAGTCAAATGGTCTAAGCCAATCAGCCTTCTCCTTATTCCTGCTCAAATCGATGAAGAAAGTAATGTACTGCGCCACACCATGCAAAACAATTTACCTATCACATTGGCTATGACTATTCTACTGAGACCGTCATTCATACACTAGACAGGGAGATTCATAAAAAAAACCTCGACCCAAACGATGTTGCTCTTTGTGTATTTCCTGACGTCGGGTCTGCTTTTGTTAACATCTCTAGTCCCATTGTAGGCATAGGCTTATGCATGGTACAAAACAAATACTACTATGAATCCAGAGGTAAAAGCTGGAGAAGTTTTTATTTACGCATTGTCTTGCATTGTCACAAAAATAAAAACAAAATTGTGTAGCTTCCAGGGCGGCGCTTTCATAGATGCAAATGGTGTATTTGCACCGGGCGTAATTTCAGAAATAAAGAATTTAATAAAAAATTTAAAACTTTAAAAAAAAATTTAAAAAGTGTTCGCATGCATTCATTTTCATATATTAAAGGAACCCCACAGAGTGTGTCTGTCTTTTTCCATCACTGGGATCAAAAAATGAACAGCTGATGGGGGCGCAATATGGCATACTGCACCGGGCGCAAAAAAACCAAGCACCAAGCCTGGTAGCTACATAATAGCTGTTCTATTCGAACGCAAAGTACGCTTTCCCTGAACTTTTAATAAAGCTTTCAGAAAAGCTTTTGCTTCTGTATGAATGCGTTCTCGTGTATAATGCTCCATGGACCGCTATTGAGAAAGCTGCTTTAGGGAAAGGAGCTTATTATACCCGATCAAGCTTCTTCGACCTAAGATCTCTTAATCTGAGTTAGAGCCGGTTTTTCAGGAAAGTTTAGTAAAACTAAAGCCAAAAAAATAATTGTACTCCCCCATTTTTATTTGTGCGAGTGCGTCAAAAGCAGAACACAAAATCCTGCACCGAAGTACGAACCTCTCCACTAATTACATTCCCGCACGCTTCTCTTGCCCCAAAAAGCTTTTGCTGCAGAAGCATCCCAGCGGGAAATGGAGCTAACGTTCCCATACCAGTTCTATATATTTTTTAACTTTGCATGTCATGAGAGGGAAGCATACCTTTCAACGCTCTTTTAAAAGCATTTTAGAAGCATTACAAAAAAGTTTTTTTATTAAAGAATATTCGGAGGTCTGTGGACATGCTCCGGTGTCGAAAAGCTTTTATTATTGTTCATCTTTTGCAATTGCCTTTTCCTTTCCAACGCGAGTGTGATTGTACCGAAGTGGTCTGCCAACTAAGTACTAACCACGTCTAATGCTGCTTGACCTTCCATATCAAACGAGAACCGATCTATTGAGTATGCTAATGTCACCCCCCAGCGGGAAATTGAGTGCTCTAAAGGCCATTCATACACGAGGGACCATGATTCTGCAACCAAAAGCTTTGCTGCAAGTTTTCTGAAAATACACGGAGCAAAAGCGATGGAAGCAGCTTTTGTGTTGCTACGTGATATTTGTTCGTATTAGTGAGATGTCAAATTTTTTATTAAAAACAAAATGGAGATTTTTCGCTCTTATGAAATAATTTATTTAAAAAAATTCAATCACTCACTTTGAATTCTCAATAATTAAAAGTTTTTTCTTATTATGTACAAATTTTGACAAAATTTTACTGTTTGAAAGTTTTTTTTCATCGCCAAAGCATTGATTTCTTATTCGTGTGAGTGCATGCTTTCCGTGTTCGCATGCCAAAGGCAGGAGCACAAAAGTCTCCACCGGAGCACGAAACTCTCCACTTATTGCTTCTCCGCACGCCTTCCTTGCCCGAAAAAAGCTTTTGCTCCGGAGCCATGCTCCCTCGTGTATGAATGGCCAAAGACAATGAAGGAGCACTCCCATGGAAGCATGGAGTGCACCCTTTCCGCTCCCTCTTCATATATTTTTTAACATTAGATGTCCGCCTAGGTTAGCACTCCATTTGAGCACCCATAGGAGCACTCCTGCAACGATTTGATTGGAGACAAAAAGGAGCATTATAGAGATTTTTTAAATATCTACAGTAGAGCTATTCATGGAGGCCTGTGGATATGTGAATAAGCTCCGGCACCGAAAAGCTTTTATTTTGTTCATCTTTTACAATTGCCTTTTCCTTTCCAACCCGAGTGTGGTTTTCTGAAAGCGGTCCATCAACTAAGTATACCAACCACGCCCAATGATGCTTGTCCTCCGTATCGAACGAGCAGTGGTATATTGAGTATGCTAATGTCACCCTTTATGGTCCACAAGATAATCGCCTGTTTTCTTCGTTCTATAAAATTTCTGAAAACTCCAGTAATGCTCCCCCGGAAGCATGTTTGGCAGCGCTCAACATTAGCTCCCCTGAGGAGCACTCCCAATTTCTGCCGCTGGGCCTCTATGATCACCAACATAATCGCCTGTTTTTTTCGTAACCACGTGGTGTATCGTCCTTTAACCCTAGCCTATTTTGGGACTGTTACTCCATATGTCCTAAGTGATTCTGCTTTCATTCTTCATTACTTCTTCAGCGTTCTTCATTTCAAGCAAAATTTTAATTACTTAACGATTTTGAAGCCATTTAGAAAAGTGATCAATAGAGTTACAAGATCCAAAAATAGATCTTCTAAGTATCGATAAAATAGTGTCACATTTAATCCGCTGGTCCAAAATCTATGGCTTCTTAGACTATCGATCAACCTATCCATCAATATCTCTATATTTTTAGGTCTGTTATATATTATTATATTGCTTTTTTAGGGGTTTCGAGATGATCACGCAAAATTAGAACGGATCATGAAAAAGACCGATACATATAATGTCCATACTAAGTACTGATCACTATCGTAAACGTTACTGTTAAGTTTTATGCAATGATTGTATTAGCTAAGAACCCTAGTTTAGACTTGGCCTGAGGTTGAATGAAGTATGATCAGTGCTTTTGGTACCTATGTTAAATTTTTCCTATTTTAAAAATTCTTCAAACTGATCCTCAATGTTTTCAATGTTTCTTTCAAATGATCCTCAATGTTGATCCTCAATTTTTTACACTCAGTATTATTATAGTTTTCTAGTAATTCTTTTTGAGTAAAAATTCAGGATCTTTAGATATACAGATCAGTTTAGTAAGGTTACGAGGATTGGAGGATCATTTGAGGAGGATTCTGCTAAACTTTATACTCTGGTCTGATCTAATCACTTTTCTGATCTGTGCTTAAACATCACCAAAAATAAAGATTTCTTCATTTCAATCGTTTAAAAAAACCCAAAAACAACCCAAACTAAATTCTCCTCAAGCAAATGTCTTAGGATTCAATTAAGCGATTTAGATCCCAAGAGACCACCATAAAATCCGTTGTTTACCGCAGAGCCAATCAACTCCAATTGGAAAGTGCCCCTTAAAGAGTCTCAATTGAGGCACCCACCAGATCCGCAGGCCCGCCGCGCAGATTTGTGTGGGTGACCATTCTAGAAACGTCAATCACTCAATTAAGCCAATTACACATTTCCCAAGGCGGAATCCCGCTGCAAACGGCCGAACCATATAAAAGACGGATCACCATTGGATTGGTCGCAGCTTTCTTTCTGTCCAGAACGCCTCCTAGCGTCCGTTAATTGCACTTGTGCGGCCGGCCCAGTTGTTTGTTACCCGGCAAGCCTAGTCGCCAGCTTTTCAATCCGTTTACGTACCGCTGAACATTGCGGCCTTCCCGCAATCATTTACGCTTTTGCTAGCAAGAACAACAGACTCCGGCGGCGGCGTTGCTGTCGGCTGGCTTCGTGCGGTGTTATGTAAAAGCCTCTAAAAGTGGTTATTAAGCTGGGAAAATTGCCGTTGAATTGAGGATCGAGGGACCGTTAAGTCAGCAGATCAAAAGTCACTTTTGTTGAGGTGATCCCCGACATTGTTTCGAGGGTTGTTTTGTTGAATGCTAAACCTCTGGGCTTCACCTTTCAGGTGAGGATTGCGTGTTCGATATAGTCTGCCACATGTTGCCTTCGCATCCGTTGCGGGTTCCACTTGATCGTCGATCATAATTGGTTCATCGCCTTTTCAATATTCTATAGCAACTGTGTGAGACCGATCACACTCGGTATGTTGCATGCGTGTCTAATTTGTGGTCTAGTTATTCTGGGATAGGGTGAAATATAATTAGACATGAAAAAAAGGACCTTGAACTCGTTCAGACTTAATCAGCTCAAAATGTGGTTAATTTCCTTCTTTTGTGGTGGGATTTCATGCATATTTTACGAAAACATGTCTAAGTTCATAAACAGACAGTTTTACCACATCAACCCAACCTAAACCACTAAAAATCATAAACCACCACTATTTTTCCTTTTTTCATCAACACCAAAAAAAACATCGATCCTTTAAAAAATTTCCTCAAAAACTCTTTCCTCACAAACCGAAACGGAGAGAAATTCATTTTGTCTCTCTTAGGAATGGCGTTCAGGATTTTTTGAGATATCAAATTGCATCTGCGCCGCCGCCATCAGATTATAAATGTAGTTTCAGTTGGTACAGCATCCTTTTTCATTTGTACCGACACGACTGGTCGCCATTGTTCGGATACTTTCGGATTTCTATGGATTTTTTGACAGGCGGGAATTATGACGAATATCGAAACTGGAATAATGGATCCTTTATGGTGTGGTGAATGGATGTGCGGAAAACACTGAATAGGTTCTAAGGTTGCAGTTATCTTAAGGATATTATTAATTGAAGGAAATTATAGGGTTGCAGTGCGGTTGATTTTGGTGTAGTAATGGACTATGTGAATTGATGATGATTTTTAGGTCATTGGTGTGGTGAAAATTTAGTTTTAGTTTTACTAATTTTCATTGTTTTTTTTCAGATGACATTTTGAGAATTTCTAAGCCGGAAACTATAGCTTTACAAGATAAGCCTCGCCGTGGAAGAAGTGAGGAGCTTGATGAGTAGGTTCGAACTCTGGTGGAACCAAACCTTATTGAAACCATTGACGAACTAGGACAGAAGCTTGGATTTGGTTATTCAAGCGCACATTGACATTTTCATGCCATCGGGAAAGTCAGGGTCAATGCGTTTGTTACCAGGGACGGCGGAACATAATCATTGTGGGTGGGGAACAGGTGAAAAGTTCGGCCAATTTATTTACCTGCTGAGTTATATTGTTAAATTCTTTGGTTATTGGGTTATGCCCTACATTTTGGGGGGGGGGGATTGCCGATAGGGCCCCTATGAGATTAGCTCCACTGCCTCATGCGGACCCTGTATGAACTACTCTACAGTGCCCACACAGCGGCTCTAACACCTTGCCTCATTCTCGCCTCGTTATAAGGAATGCCCCATTTGGCCGGCCCCCTTCAGGAAAATCATAGCTACCCGATCCCGAGAGGAAAAATGAGGCCGAAAAGTTTAAGAATTTCGGCGTGGATTTATTAGTAATAATTGCGCCGATGTCGAAAACTTTATATTTTTAAAGATGATTGTCGGTTTACCAATGTGGTCCGCCAACCAAGTACTAATCACGTCCAGTGCTGCTTGAGCTCTGCAATCGAATCAGAATCAGTCTATTGAGTAGGCTGAATGAAACCCTTCACGGTCACTAAAGTAAAAACCATAAAAGAAGACAACGAGTGTCCCATTCGCTCTGGTTGGTTAAAAGTGCAGCATTTTCACCCAAAAACACAGAGCTAATGGAAAGCTCGTCTTCTTTTATGTTTTTTCCTCTAGCATGACTGAAATATGAAACAATGCAACAACAAAAACTAAAGCTTTGTATGAGTTAAACTAAAGCTTAAGAGTATTTCTTTGAAGCTTTTTAAAAAGCTTTCCGAAAACGTGAGGCAGTTGTGGGGATCGCCCCATTTCATTTGTAATGAGGTTTGCCTCTTCGGGCCCTTATGAGAAATTGATAAAGAATACCTCACTTCAGTATCACTGATTTTCTTTGTGTGGTGTTCATGAGGAAACTAAGGGGAAATGAGGGTATTGCCCCTCATTTGCCACATGGGGTCCTCATGAGGAACCTATGGAGAAATCCCTCCTAGTCGGGTGGGGTTTTAAAAGCTTTAGCTATATAGTTATAAGTTCTTAATAGCTTCGAACACGTTACTTCATCGCCAACGACTGAGTCCTGGGTTATTAGATGAACATAAAATATTTTGGGTGTGGATTTCCCCACCCAAAAGCGAAAGTGCGTGTGTAGTTTTCCTTCCATCGCCACGCGCTCCGCCGCCCCTGTTTGTTACCTAAGTTTCAGATTCTGATCGTGCGCATAGATGATAGTGAATATCCGCTCTTCCTTGCTGTCACATCTCAGAAGTTTTTTGGACCGAATTGTCACTGGCAATGAAAAGTGGATCCAGTACAAAAATGTTAAGTGCAGAAAACAGTCCCCGGAATTCCATGCTAACGCAGGTTGTCACCAACGTAAGGTGATCTTATGTGTTTGGCGGGATATAAAGGAGTTAATACACTATGAGCTTTAAACCAGGCGAAACCCCAAATAGTTCTACTGCTAGAGTGGCTTAAGTCAACGCTGGAAAAAAATCGCCAATTTTTGGTTTCAAGACGAAAAGTGTTCTTTCATCAAGACAACGCTCGGCGCTCAAGAGCAAGAAAGACTTGGAGCAGTTTGAATAGGGAACGATGGCGCATCTATCATATTCACTGGTACACCGTCGAATTGTCACTGGTTCCGCAGTCTACAAAATCATATGGAAAAAAAATCTTTGGTTTTCAATAGAACATATCAGAATGGTATTTCAGTAGTATTTTTGTCACGACCAAGTGAATTTTGGAAGACGGGTGTTCAAACTCTACCAGACGATATGAATGAAGTAAGCAATGGTCAAAATCAATCAGCTTCGGATGCCTACGGAGTGCGACTACCATCTCAAAGCTTCCCGATTAAAAATAAAAAGTGGCCTTACAACGGGCGAACACTGGCCGCTGGGATTTTTAAGGGGATTATGATGGCCGTAGAATTTTTAACGATTTTTAATGGGAGCACCAGTGCCGGATTTATATGTTGCGGGGCCCCCAAGCACAACATTGTGATGGGGCCCCTAAAGTAACTCCCCCCACCCCACTATATAATTGAACATCTTCAACATTTTGAACAACTTGACATAAATAAAACAGTGCTTTTGGTATGGACTCGATCAGGTAATTTTCTGTCTGCTCTTCTCTGCAGAAAATTGGTCCATGATCACCTGGAACTGAAGAGATCGCAGCTTATCATGTTCCATACTCCTAATACTCAAGTCTGCTAACATTTCCTGGAACATACATAGTTGTTCGCAAAAAATAGTTTGAAATGTTCGTAGTTACGTTTAGTTTTACATTTAACCCTCTTACATCCCAAACGCAAAGTGGAAACGCAAATTGGAGCTCTTTGGATAAATTGAAGAGAAAAACATACAAATTTCTGTGCGATAAAAAAGCTCCAATTTGCGTTTCCACTTTGCGCTTGGGATGTAAGAGGGCCTTTATTGTTTTAGTCGTAAAGCTATCTCGGTTGTATATTACGCAAACATTATTGCTAAACAATTTTTTTAATTTCGTTTTATCTAAAGACCAAGCAAACAAAAAATAAGAGGTGCGGGCCCCATGAGGGTGGGGGCCTACAAGCAATTGCTTGTTTTGCTTGTTGGTAAATCCGGCCCTGGGGAGCACATACGGCTTCACGACGGCCAAACTTGAACAAAAGATTTAAATGGTTAAGTATACTGAGCTGTACACGGGCATACGACGGCAAATTTAAGCCAAAAAAAGAATCTGCACCAAATGTATTGTTGAATGTGTTTTATGGGAACTTAATCATTTTCATTATGTACAATGGTCCTTTCGATTTATCCTACTTAAAGATAATCGACGCACAAGAGAAGCGAGCTCGCCAGTCGTCGGTTTGTTGTACGTGAAGTATGTGATGCGTGTGTTGATTTATATTTAATTGGGAGATTTTCTTATTTAACAGCTTTAAGAAAAAATATAAAACATTTAATTGCAGTTTGTTGAAGATATGAGCACCGGATTTCATGATGCTTTTTTCTTCCCTCTTTGGAGCAATTCCCTATGCTTTTTTTGATCGTGGAATTTGGGCTAATATAGTTAAGTTTTGATCACACAAACAAGATCACAAGATCTTCTGTATTCTGTCCTTAGTAATGTTTTGAATAATCTTTAAAGAATGGTGATCTACCTTTAATGATATATTTCTAATGGTAGGTAGACAAATTTGCAGGTGGATATGTTAAACGATAATTTTTTCTAATGTGGATGGCGGCATGGAGTTTTCTACAATGAAAAATGTGGTTTTTCCGGCGGTAAAACTCTTCTATTTGATTTGATCATTAAGAAATTAACCGCGTTAATGATAGGTCATAAGTAGCAGCCCGAAGCGACATGAAAAAGTTATTAAGACAGGAAAAACCGAGACTACTTCAGAATTAGTGCAATAGTAAACAAAGCTACAGTAATAAAGATGCTAGAAGTTTCTACATAGAATTAAACATGATATAAAGAACGAGGATACAAACCGCCAGTAAGAAGAGTGAATGGTACTAGTATTATCGATGACATACTCGAAGTTTTGGAGAAATACTTTATAGAATGCTATTAAAAGAGAACACAATTCTAACTAAGGAGAAGCAGACAACCGAAGTACAAATGACCCAGAAAACGATGCGACAAACCCTACAATAGAATTTGCGAAACTCAAAAATTCTAAGGCTTCAGATCGAGCTGCTACACCTACAGAAAATTAAAAAAATTGTGGGAGAACCTATTCCATGCTTTACATAGTCTCATTTGCAAATTATGGAGAAGAAGAAAGATGACAGTAGAATATAGCTTCTAGGCGCAATTGCTCCGGTCTACAAAAACTTCGAAATGATGAAATGCAAAAACTACAGACCAATCACGTTGTTGCACACACCTTACAAATGTAATTTCGCATATTTTGTTAAGTAAATTTAAACCATATATCAAAGTAGGAAATTACCAAGCATGATTTAGAAAGGAGAGATCGACAACAGACCAGATTTTCAAAATGAGACAAATGCTTGAAAAATACTGGGAAGAAAGCATTGACCAAAACGAATGGTGCATTATTACGAACGAAGAAGTTGAAGAAATGAATGACGAAATAAATATAGTTTTTGTTCTTTGTGACAGTCTCAACTTAGGAGTCACCCTTTCTACTACCAGTCTAGTCCGTCATGTCGTATTGATCATGATGCAATGTCTAGTAGTAAGCTTCGTTCGAAGGAAGAAATAGAGGACATGATATATTAATAAGAGTCTGGAGGGTGCTAAAGGAGGAGGTGATGGACTTTGCGTTTGTACTCCTGGATGCTGTTGTTGGAGTTCACGTCGAAAAGAAGAAATTTCCACGAAGCCCACTGTGACAAAAATCAAAACAAAAATTTTTGTAATGGGACTTCGATTTCGCAAAGTTGATATCCTCAATAGCAGCCGACTGAACTATAGGTGAATACCTACGTGACCTAATCGGAGCTTTGATACCCTATTATTAAGCATTTAGGACGACGAGATGCCTCATTAGTTACATACATAAAATTGAGTAGACTACGAGACTGGGAGACGTTGTACGAGCTTCGGAAAAAAGAATGCTAGTCCGAAGTTTCAATGGTAGAACATCAGAAAATGTTGTTTTTCCCGTCGGAATTTGTGATTGCAAAAAAACATACGTGAGAGCTGTCGCGCAAAACAGAGTCCGCATGAAGGGCAACTGTTTCCGCCTTATGTCCCATGAGGGATTAAAGGAGCAATTAGTTAGTTAGTAGTAAAAAACATACGGACCAAAAAATTTTAGTAAAATTTTAATAGAATTACCCAACTTTGCTATTCGTCATCTTATCTGTTAGCATCGAAACTAAATAAATTGCTTTACAATCGAAATTATGAAGGATTACTATTACTCTCAACAACGTACTTACTGTCTCCGTAAAATTTTTAATGTTATTCATTTCAGTAATCACAAACTTCATTTGGAACTGAATACCTTTTGAGAATTGCTAAATAGAACGGATATATCGCCGTCTAATGTTTCTATCCGAGTTTTGTCGTTTATCTGATAACACAAGCTTTAGGGTGTAATCAGTACCTATACGTACAGTCTAAAAAATTATCCAGTGAAAATTTCACTGGTTCATCCAGTAACCAATAATTTCTTTATTGATTGAACCAGTGGAAAGTTCTCTCTAAAAATGAATTAGTAAAAATTTCATTGGTTCAACCAGTGAATTATAATTTCACTGGTTCAACCAGTGAAAAAATATATGTGACTCATATAGCCCGCGCTTGGGAAAACGACACTCGTGTTAGAAAAAAGCATTTTTCTATTTTTTACATGAATTTCACTGGTTCAACCAGTTAAATTTCACTGTTTCCCCATTGATTGACTTAGCAATGGTTCAACCACTGAATTTCCACTGGAAACCTGATTCGTTTTTAGAGAGTACTTTGCGTTCAATCCGGCCTCCCTCGAAACAATATGTCGTGGCCCACAGTCACGGCGATCCTCAAGAGCAGCAGACTGCAACGGGTTGACTGCCTCTCCATTACTGTAGCTATGCGGACCTGTGCCCACAGTTGCTATGGAGGCAATCATTGGACTGATACTATTGCACATGAAAGCCCGCGTCGGCATAAGTGTGTTGAGACTTCAGATCTCATCAAACTGGCCCGATACAATCAAAAGACATGTGGATATCCTTCCTGAACTGCGGTTTCAAAGGAAATTCAGAGCGTTTATCCTGGAAGGGCTTCCATGGAACGATATCCGGGTCCAAGAAACCTCTGGTGGTTCATTGATAGGTCAAAAATGGAATATGATACAAGGGATGGAGAAACCAACTCCAAGGCCTTAATTGTAAAAGCAAGGTGGTCCTCTGGTTTCCAGACATGCCATTGAGATCTGCTCTAGATTTTATTTAGAGAAAGTTGGCATTACAATTTTTAGGACAAGCGAGCGGCCAACAAGGAAGCTTTACTTCAAAATAATTGTCGAGTGCTTTTACGTACTTCAGAGCCTGACAAAGATAAATAGGATCTCGCTTTGTTGGCTTGCCGAGTCCTGGGGTATGGAGGGAAATGAGACTGAGGAAAGCTCGGGTTGGAGGGGGCTGAGGCGGTGGTCTAGGGCCTCGAACTTTTCAGTGGAATCGCATGGTTCACCTCAAAGTCCCTCCAATATAGAGGACTGGTTTAATGGACTAAACCTAATCTATGTTCCAGATCTTAAACTTAGGCTAAAGAGTTAATAAGACCGCTTGTCTTAATGGGCGTTATCACTCTAAGCTGGTCCTTATGCTGTTGGTGGGACCAATTTATCAGAGAGCTTCTGAGCCCCGCATAGGTTCGGCTTCCTGAATAAAGAACTTCATGCCTTCTTTCGAGAGCCGACGGTCTTTTCCGTTGTTGGGGTATGAACGCAATAGGCCTAAATTCGCTGTGGTGTCCACCATATGGGTAGCCCTCGTCTCGTACTGATACAAAAAATGTGCCCGCTATTAGTATACTTCGGAAAATGATGTTAAGTAGAATTAGCAGAACAAGGGAGATGAGTTCCATATATTCCGAATCATATCTAGCATACTATCTCTACTAGACCTACTTACCACATTTTATTAAAACGGTAAAAGTATACTTGGTCAATCGTTTTTTGGTAAAACCTTCTGTCAGTACGATTCATATGTATGTAGATAATAATTTAGGAGATATACGACATGGGTTGAAATTTTCAGTGAAAAAATCAGATCTCCCAGATATCACTTCACAGACAACGTGATATCCATTACTTTTTTGCTAAAGTAAAGATAATATTTGATTCTGACTACTTTTTGATAACATTTTGACTCTTATTTTATTACTCCGAAAATTCGGAGTATGAAAACTATGCTTAATGGCTCATTAAAATTGATACAGTCTTATGGATTTTCCCAGCCGTATGCTGTCCAATTACAAAAAACACGTGGATTTTATTTTATCCTTTGTGATTATCACAAAAACCATGCAAATATAAATAAGCGATTTTGTTAAACAAAAATTAAGGTTCCACATGTGAAGTCAAACCACTAACTCTAATCTCCTTCTATAGGCACTTTCAGTATGTCTTTGAACAAATAGATATCATTTAAGTGAAGGTATTGAAATCTACTTTCTCAATATGCATGCCAAAGCTTCAAAATTATTCTTCTCAAAACTTTAGTGTCCAAAGTATCAACCTAGGGCGGATGGTTTGAAAGATACCTAAATGCATTACCACGATAATATTTGTATGAAACATATTCACTATTTCCTTTTCATTCTCACTTTATAGCAGCTTTAGAAGGATATTTACTGATATCTAAGTGTATCTAAATAATTTAAACAGAATTCCTATGTAAGGATTTCGAGATTCCATCAGGAGTTCATCAATGCTAACTAAATAGGTATAACAAATTCCTAAGGCTAATTCTAGGATGTAAAGCACATATGTATGTGGAAATTCCTATAAGGTAGTTGAACTTTTAAGATAAGACTTGCATTTTTATTTAAAACGCTCTTTGTTAAACGTAAATCAAAACAGTTTTGTATGGCAGCTTAAAGAATTAGCATCTTTACTAAAAACTGTTGTAGTCTGAATTTTTCTGCCTGAGTTTATCAGAAAGTTCAAGATTTTAACCTTGGTCATAGATTTATATACATTTCCACCAAAATACTCCACATAAAATCCTCTAAGGATAACGAACCAAAAGGTGCACAAATTATATATTTAAAAAATAATGAAAAATAAAATCAATACTTCATTAAAATATCAGTGTACCACAAAAAAAAATCCCCCCACACACATTCTCTACAAAATCTCATTGGTTCTTTCCCATCTCAAAAATTTCCAAAAAAGGTGAAACAAATTAGAAAAATCAACACAGCAAAAATCCTCCAAGCTACGCCAGTCTCACGCGTTGTTGTTAGCATTTAAGCTTAAAAGGATTTTCGAAGAGAGAGATTTTCACTTTTTTTTTGTCAGTATAAATCCATAGAAAGCAGAAAACAACAACAAAAAATTCTTTTACACCTTCCAAACAATTTCCTTTGAAAAATATAAGAAAAGCTTTCTTCCAAAAAAAACAAAAAAAAAATCAAGAAAAATATATATATATATATATATATATATATATAACAAAAATACGGTAACACCTTTAATCACTCACACCCCCACCCCCCTCTTCAAAAAAACACAGAAAAATCTCAGCCTTCACACACTCCCCCATTTCCCCCCCACACACAAAAGTGAATCGATTGAACTTTTTGCCCACCTTCCACTTGAAGAAATGTCAACGTCAACCTATCAATTCACGCGTACAAATGCCGACTCAGAAGCGAGCCCCGAACAAGATGGAGAGCAGCAGCACAGGCAAAAGGAAAATCTCTACACGAACAAAACTTCCCTTCTCTCGATATACCGTTTATACCAAAAGCCAAAAGAAAAGAAAAAAACAACAACGAAAGACCCTACTTCGGAACAATCACCCCTCCAGGAGCCGATACATACCTATACTAAAAGAGTCAGAGCTGAGATATAGACCGGATTGTGTGTAGGGGGTACTTTTTTGTACCTTTTCTTGAGATGCCCGTCATGGGCACGCCCCTTTTCTTTGGGATAGCATTGTAATCACCCCTGTTTTCTTCTTCCATTAAAGTTTCTGGAATCGGATGGTTCGTTCTCTCTCTTTCTCTGTCGCGGGAACATGGAGAATCTGAAAAATAGGTGAGATGAGCACTACTGGGCATGACTCAAAATGCGAGAGTTGAGAAAGTGGTGAAAAAATTCGTTTTTCGGATTCAAGAGGGTATTCTCCTAATTTTTCGGAGTTTTCGGAATGATAGGAAACACCCCTGTTTTGAAAAGGGGATGTTTATGGCTGATATTTTTTGTTTGTACTGTACATTCATTGCAGGGGAAAGTACTTGCAGTTTTTTGCCCTTCAAGGGATAAAGAAACGGTAGTTGAGACTCTTGATTCCGAAATTTTTCGGAATTGGGAATATACTTTATAAAAAGGGGTTTAAGCTGGTACAAAATTAAGCTTACCTTTATAGGCAAACCAAAAAACTATTAAGCTTAGTTTTATTATAAATTACATCAAAATTTCTTTAGCAAGTACTTGCTGCAAGTAGAGATGCAAGTCTTCCATCATCAAGTTTATCAAAATATATACTTTCGACTAAGATTTGAATTCGTTGAGTTCGGCTTTGGAAATTAATTTCAATAAAAATGCATGCTTGACGCTACTTGAGGATTATTTGGTTAAAACTTGATCTGATTGCAAACAGTTAGCAAAAAAAATCCGGCAAAGAGCGTCGATGAGATTTAAGGGAGCTTTTGTAAATTGTCTACTGTTTGTTTTAAACGATTACCAATTTTTATGTGACCAATAATCTACTTGACTTGTTATTTTGGTTGATGGGGGGATGTGGTGTGGGTTGGGAGACGAGTATTTGACTGATACTTGATTTGGACTTGAGTAGAGTAGGAATCGGTTTTGGCTTTATTGAAATTTGAAGAACAACGTAAAAGGGTGTCGCTATTTTAGTGCAGACTTTTAATCTTGTAATTGACAAAAGTTTTGTGTTAAGTTATAAATATAAAATTGAATTATAAATGAAGAAATTTGAGGGTTATAATTAGTAAGCGACTTTTAATTATTGTTCACAGAGTATTGCAACACTCTGAACGATGTTGCCTAGTATGTATGACGGAAATAGTGCAGTTTGGGTTGCTACCATAGATAGACAGTAGATGACTGGTTAAAACTAAGTATAAGTTGCTACTTAAACCTAGTACTTTGAATTGACATGTGAATTATAACGCGAAGAGAAAATGTTCAGCAAATTTTTTTGACTTGAAGTTTTCGATTGAAAGAGATCGTTCTGCTGAAAATATCACCAAGCCACAGTTAGAGAAGCGATCGCAACAAATGGTCATCACATTGAAGTAGAAATACAGCGAATTTGACCAAAGACTCGCAGCCGTCATATAAGGTTGAATTTGGTCAAGAATTTAAACCAGATCATCGCTTATCGTAAGTGTCATATCGTTCAATTTGGTTGTTTGAAATTGCCGAGCGGGATGATCGGGCTCGGATGCTCGTAAAGTGTGATTCAATAGAAGCTAGTACATCTTCGACATGTAACTGTATGGTAGGCATTTTTTGGAAAGGTTGTCACTATGGTCCCTATTTCTTTGAAAAGTACGAAGAAAGACCATCACCGTCAACAGAGAATGCCATCAACTGATAATTTCCAATTCTTGTGAAGCGAAGTATGGAGATCTTGCGCTTTAACACAAAGTAGATTTCTTCCTTGGGAGTTAAGGGCCACGCCGAGGATCCACAAGAAATTTATGATCTGAAAGACAACCATCTATCAAAATGTTACTGGAATAAAAAAAACGAAATGTGCAAAAATTACAATGAAAAATGAACTATGGAAAATGAAAAATTTTGGCGTGTCGGCCATTTCGAAGATATCCTTATCAAATCAAATTTTACAATTATGTATCTTCTTTGAAATAAAAAGAATAATTTTTTGCAATTTTTTCGTGTTTTTGATTTAAAGAAAATAGCCTCGACATCAACAGTACAAGTCTCTTTTCGTCCTTCTAAAGAGGAGTGCCGACGGCATGCGGTATACTCTCAAGCGGCTCCCAACTAATTACTAACCGCCCACAATGCTGCTTGACTTCGATGATCGAACGAGAACTGATCTAGTTTAGTTTAATTTTAGAAGGACTATCTGGGAGAAGTACTGCTTTTATGTTGTACTGTAACGGATGAATTCCTTGCTGGGTACGAGCTCCCATAAACTCGACCTGAGCAAAACACCATAAGAACTAGTAAAAACTCCAACCTCAAGCCTCAATTTTTTAAATCTGAATCTATTACTAAAGTAAAAAGTAGAGCTAAACCATATCTTAGCCCTAAAGTATTTTTAAAACTAACAAGCAAGTAAAACTCCCCTAGAAAATAATGTTGAAGAGGAAAGATATCGAGCTATGGCAGATCCTCCTGCTATGAAGTACTGCCATTGAAGGCATCTTGCTTGTCTATCTCTCTGAAATTCGTCCCCTGAATCTCAGAAGATCTTGAGCATTCTACCTTCAACGTTAATGTAAAGCAACACTTACATTTCTATCCAAAATCAAGTATTGGTCCAGCCAAGGTCCTACAGTTCTTTTCCACATCACGAGAATGCTTTGTTTAGATGAGTTCGGAAAATTATGATCGATCGGCATTTGCTGACTGAACTGATCTACAACTTCGAATCATCACTATAATGATCGATTTTTCGAAATCACGTTGCAATAGTGTCTGGAAAAACTCCCATTCAGCATCATCCAATACACAATTATGTAGGTGATTCGCATATGCTAGGGTTAAGCGGAGTGAATTAGTTCTCTCTTAAAGATATTAAATTGGAGAGAAAAATTTATCGCCTCCTGTTGTAGACCAATTTTGATGGATGTCAAAAGGCTAACTTGATATGACCATTCCAGAATATGACCATTCTCCCCGCCGTTTATGGTTGTCTTCTTGTAGCAGTTGCAACAATTGAATTTTATACGGGTAAAAATGCAAATATTTCTTGACGATATTTAACAAACATGACGGAGACGAACGTTTACATACACTCTGCCTCACTGCATCAATATTTTCTGGCGTTTTCTTCTTCTTTACGCTCCTTTAATCGCCCATGGGACAGAGGGCGGAAAAAGTTGCCCTGCGTTATATACCTTCTCAAAGTTGATCAGGCATGCGCCGATACACTGGTCTTTCATAAACTTCCAATTTATGTCTGACATCAGTTTGATTACGACATAATTGAATCGCTGATTGCAGAAACCTAATGAGTCAATATTTTTTAAAAAAATATTTTATACGGTTCGGTTTTGTAAAGTTTACACTAGGAGCGAAGAAATGGCATGAGTCTAGTTGTTAGAAACAATCAAGCGCAACCTGCTAGAACTCAAATTAGTGTAGAAACCGCACGAGTCAATGCCTAATGGTGTTTCTACACCTATAGCTGGTGGCAGCACTGGCTGTTTACAACCTGATAACCAGAAAAAAAGCCTTTCCAATATGTTACCTTCTCTTGTTGCCAGCTTATAAAATATTAAAAAAATTAATCATTTTTTTTATTTCCCCTGAAATTTGATATTATTGACTCATGTGGGTTCTACAATCAGCGATGCATTTATAGTGAAAACAATTTTTTTTCTGCGTTCTTGCCTTATGTTCAACATACATATTCGTACTTTAATATCTTCTAAGCTTATTTTTTATTTTCATTATTTACTTCATTGATTCACTCTCTCATTGAGTTTGGGAACCATATGAGTCAAAAAATTTAAATTCACTCTGGGGCCCTTTGATCATTTAATATAAAATAAATTGACTGCTCAAATAAAGTCACACTTATAGTTGTACAAACTTTACCAGATAAAAAAAATAATTATAATAGATTTAAAAAATTAATCAATTTTTTTTTAATTTCCCAAAAATTTGATATTATTGACTCATGTGGTCTCTGCAATCAGCGATTCAATTAATGTCATTCCCTTGCCGAAATCGGAAGTGTGTGCGAACACTGGGTGTGGGTGTTTAATTATGTTCTTTTCCTTAATATTTCAAAAAGATTGGTGATATCGAACAGCGTTCTTGTAGGCAAAACTAGTCTATTAAGAATGTTAATTGGCACTCAGCTCACCAACTTATTCGTCTCTTATTGATAAATTTTGAATCACACTTTCTTTCTTTATTCAATTCAACAGCAGAAATAAGGCATTATTGATATTATTGGTGCTTTAGTTGAAAGCGTTGATCAATATTTAAAGCTTATTCGTTATCATTTTTCAACATGGAATATTTTGGCTAAAGATCTTGCCAAATAAGATTTAGCCAAAATCGTTTTTTTGGGAATCGGTTTAAGGTCAATTGAAAGTTGATCCAATTTTTCATCAAAAAATGCCGTTCAGTGATAACACTTACTAATGGTTAAATGGTTACATTATCAAACGAAATTGCTGTGTATAAAGTGACAATATTCCTCGAAAGGTTTACCATTTTCTATCCAAAAAAATGTATTATTTAATGTAATTTACGTACTTAGGGTATCATTAGTTCATACTAGTTTAAAAATGAAGCCGTGGCCAATGATACTGCCGATGATTATCGTTACAGTGTCTAAATTTGCTTGCGATGGGCCAGCAAGACTTTTGACTTTCAACTATTTTTTGAAACTATCCAAAATAGTTAAAAGATAAATTTTCATGGCAATATTATTTAAAAATTAAAATCGTCAAGATCGTGTTCGTTAACGCCACTGAATTAGATTATATCTACGGAAATATGTAGTCACTGTTTTATGTCAATAAACCGGCAACAAATAACGCTTTGAAAATGAACGTAACTTGAATTATTTCGGAAATTAGAATTTAATTGCTTGAAAAAGTGGTTCATAGTTTCGAATTTTAAATAAATAAACAATTTATTTCAATTTAAAGTTTTATCACTTTAAAGGAAACCTTGTTATACTTACTTTCATAAAAAAACTTGATATATAATATCTTTTATTAAGAAACTTTTGACAAAATATTTTATTACAAAATTGTATTACAATAAACAAGTAGAACATATAAAAAAATAACGGTTCTGAAAAAGTGCCTTCCATTTTCGTGCAGTCCTGCTTAAAAAAATCCTTTTTCTTCTTCATCTTATCTCCGCTATAGAAGAAATCGTACTTAACGCCTTATAGATTGGCGTGATAAATCTTGTTACATCTTGATCTATAAATCTTTTTATAAGAAAGTTCATTGCCTTCCTATCCTCCAGACTACCCTTAACCTATCATATCTTTTTTCTATCTTAGAGGTAAGCTTACTACTAGACATTGCACCATGACGTGAACGACTGGTAGTACTGGTAGTATAAAGGGTGACACCTAAGGTTAGACTCTTTCATATAAAAAAAATACATACGCTCTTTGAAACACTTGTTTATGATACGATTGTTCCTGAATTCGATCCATAACTTAATTACAACAACACGGTTTCAGGTAAAGGCGTTCCACAACTCCAACCTTTATAGTCCTAATCTCCCAACCTGCTCGCTCTGTGATATGGAAAGCAGCCATTAAATTAATTCTGAATAGGTACACCGACATCAGCAAGGCCTTTGATTAAGTGGACTACAATATTTTAATTGTAAAATTATTAAAATTTCAAATATCCTCCTGCCTTGGAATGGATAAAATTATATCTGAACGGAAGAACGTAAGTTATCAGATTCCAAGCGTTTCTATCTAATGTGTTCGAAGTAAATTCGGTGTTCCTCAGGGTATTCATCTTCTTTTCTACTCAATATTTCATCTCTGATTTAGCTGAAAATTTAGTAAATATTTCCCATTTATTTTACGCGAATGACCTTAAAATATAATATAGTGTTATTAACTTCCAAACTAATGTTTCCTTCTTGCAGTTGAAACTCAATGCCTTACAAAACTGGTGCACCACAAACAAATTGCAACTTAATACCAGCAATCTTCTCCTGTAGAAAAAAACAAAAAGGAGCAGTACCATTATCTCAATGACATGCTATTGAATCAGGCTGATCATATCGTAGGTCTGGGTGTTGTCTTAGACAATAAGATAATTTCGATCTGCACTATAATAATATTGCCAGAGCCAATAAACTTCTAAGCTTTATATATAGAGAAGGGCTAAAGAATTCGTCAATGTATGGATAACCAAAAAACTTTCCTACTCATTAGTCCGCTCTATCCTATAATATATGTACATGTCCCAGGATTGAATCAATGAAAAATACATTTTTCCTTTTTGCTCTGCGAAATCTATACATGACGCACATAATTCCCAAAGCTTACCACATTACTTGGACAGGCTTAAAGTAGGATAAAACTGCTTATATCATTCGTTGCCCTTGACGTCTTAAGTGGAAAATTTAATGTATAGTTTCTGTCGGACAAGAAATAAATTCAATGATAAAATTCGAAATACACGACATACGAAATCACTTAGAAATTATTCACATTACTCCGAATATGTTGGGAACGAGCCCGGAAGCAGTTTAAGTGTGTCTTGTTTGGCTAAATAAATAAATAAATGAATAAATAAAGTCAATTTTATTTTACCATTTTTTTTCACTATAAGTAGTTCAAAAAATCCTACTAAATTCCAGTTATGCTTCATTAGTTAATACCTAAGCCAGTCAATTAAAAACTCATAAAATATCATCATAAACCTGAAAATAATATAACAAAACCAAAATATATATGTAGTTTAAAATATTTAAAAATCACCAAAAAAAGAGAAGCAAAAAAACTGTTAATTAAGACATTTCATCGTCTGTAAAAATTTACATTCCTATTCCAAAACACGATAAATTTTTTAATATTTATATTTTTTATATATTTCATACTTTTATAGAAGCAAAAAAAAATAAAACAAAAAACAGTTTTTAAATTCAATCAAAATTTCATCAAAATTTCCATTATAATCTTTTTAATTATGAAAATAACAGTTTTAAAAAAACAAATACAAAAAAATTTTGATAATAAATAAAAATTCATTAATTCACAATAAAAATCTCTCATAAATTCCAATATTATTAACATAAAAATCGCTTTAACATTTTTTTAAAGAAAAAAAAAAAATAAAAACAAATAAAAAACGTTTTACTAAAAACACCTACAAACAAGAAAATTTTGCAAATCAGCCAAAATTCAGGTCCAAAAACCTTGTTTAACTGATTTTTTTTGTAGCAAGGAATAGGAATATTATTATCTTAACACGATCAATTAAAATTAATTTTTTTTAATTTAATACTATAAGAAAAAAAGAGTCCAAAAGTCACCCTGTTTAGAATTAGTTTAAAACCTAAAAACCCGCATTAAAACCACCAAAAAAAATCATGAAGACATCAAAGATCATCAACGAACGAAAAAAAATCCCCCCAAAAAACAGAACCACTAAAACTTAAAATATACACACGATCAATGAGCCTCGGATAAGTACCCAAGGTGGGAATGGTGTGGTGCCCAAGCCAAACAACAACAACAAAAAAAAACCAGCCAATGTCCAGGGCCCGCCTACAGTTCTTATCTAGGCCTTATGATTCACAAGTGAACATTTTAGTGCTGGACTATAAAAGGCGAAGAGATCTGCTCAATTTCACGCGTCAAATTTATGGCCACGGAAATTATCTCGGATTGCCGCGATGTGGGAAAATCACATTTTCCCACTTTTCCCGAAGAGTTGTGTTCCCCTCCTTCTCTACACCAAAAGCGCGCGATATTCACCATTTTCTTTCTGCGCCGACCGCGTGGTCTGTAGGTTATACACTGACAAAAAGTAAAACACACGCTCGATGCAGCATGATACGAATGTATGCGAGTTCAAAAATGGACTGTGGTGAGTTTAGATATGTGTAAATGAAAACTCACCACTGTAGGTTCCATTGCTGCTCTGTTGCTGTCATCGCACCATTTTTCGTTCGTTTTTGGGGGGGGGGCGAGCAGAGCTGTCAAAATATGTGTGAGAGGACGTGATTTTAGGCACTGGAAGCTATGATAATGAGATAAAATGGATCTCAATAGGGAGGGAGAGAGATGGATAACGCCCTCTCTGGATGAAAACTGGTTAGACTTTTGAATAGCGCTTTTGGAGAATATGTATAGTGTCTGTGTGTGGGCTTTTGTGCGTTCCCGTAGAAGAGCGAGAAAAAAGGCGTGACAATCAATTTCAAATCGTCTGTCTCTGTCTGATATAGAGAGCGCGATGGCAGCTTTAGATTGAATTTGACAGAGGGCGCATGCTTGGTAACCCCTCCCATTTGGCGCTGGGGACCTTGTTTTTTTTTTGCCACCGCGCGTTCTCTAGACTCTGTGATGATTGTGTGCTGCGCGCTCCTAACCCTTTTTAATGGTATGAAAACATTATTTTGGAAGCCGCCACAGCAGCTGTGAGTGAGACAGTTCTCGGCCGTGTAGTTTTTTTTATAGTATGCGATATAGTCTCCACGAGGCTTCGGGATAAGCGGCGGCTACACTTGGCGCCTGAATTCAACACCAAGGCTGATGACGACGGCGCGAGAAAACCTAGGCTTACGATACCTATCGTTGCTTTTGTGTGTGTGTGTGGATTGGTATGAATGATCAAGCGTTTATATGTAGATGGGTTTTGTTTGCGATTTGGCTAGTAGAAGAGTGTGTAATGATGAAAAGCCCTAAATAAGAAACGAAAAAAAAAAAAGAAAAATAACGAAGAGAGAAAGAAACACACTCCGTGGAGAGAAAAAAAAGACAAAGATCGTGGTAAGATTCTATGTTGTCACATTCCAAATTTGGTGCTTGTGTTATATTCGGGGAGATTTGTGTTATTCGGAGTTTGTGCGTGTGTGTGAGTGCGTGTTTTTTCTCGTATAAAAGCGACTCTATTGATTGTTGCGAGTGTATGCGCGTCCATTATTGGTGTTAAAGATTGTGGACAATTTTTTTTTTGCTTTTACCACTCGCTCTATACGGAATAGTGTGCGGCGGCGGCGGGACACAACATGAGCTTTTTGGTGGGCCTGCAAATTCTCTCCACCCTAAAAATATTAGGGTTAGAGCGCTTCGGGTGTTGGGAGTTGGGTGCTATATCTCACGCTTTGATTCTGTTATAGTTTTGTGTGTATGAGCGTGTTTGTTGTTGTTTTTGTTTTTTCGGTGGTTGTATGTATTCGTGTATATTTCGCGACTTTTGTATAGAGATAGGGTATATTTTTTTGTTGTTGATATATTGAAAATATACACGATTTTTTAAAGGAGTTTGTGTGCAGATTTTTGGTGTATAGGAATAGTAAGAAAAAGAGGAACCCATGGAATGGGGGGGAGAGCACAAAATCTCGTCGCTGCTGGTGCTGCTGGATCGGGTGGCTTTGCAGGCGTGCGTACTTTTGCGCTTTTTAACGCTTTTTCACGCCATGAGTGTTAAACGCTTTTTTGGTATTTTTAGGAACTAGTTTCGGACTCCATGACACCCCCATCAAAAAAAAAAATAAGTAGAATGTTGTTGGTTCTATGCATAGTGTGGACAAGCGAATTTTTGTTTTTTTTTTCAAAAAAAAAGTATATGATGATTGGCAACATACTTCTGGTCCTACTGGGATAGTACTTAGTATAGTATAACGCTATAACGACCACTGTCATATAGTATAATGATGCATCGAGCGCGATGTTCATTGTTGGTATTATTTTCTGTTCGTGTTATGAAAATGTTGCTATAAAATTTTTTTTTTGGTTTTTTGTTTTGTTTTTAGCGCCTTAAAAACGTGATTTTATGGTGAGCTTGATGGCGGCTGTATTGGTGTGATTTGTGTAGACTGTAGAGTATTCTCTGGTGGTTTTTTCGTTGTTGTTGTTGTTTTTGTTGCTGTTGTTGTATTTTATTTAAGTTGATATTTTTTGTTGCTGCTGCTGCTGCTGTTGCTGTTGGGATGAAAATTGCTCTCCTGACTGTCCAGTTCGTAGGTATAGTATCCATTAACTGTGATGCTGATGGTGCTTTTCAATTCGGATTTCAATCGACTCGGTTGGTTCGTTAATAAGTTTTTTTGGACTTGGTGAAACTCTTTAAAGATTATATATTATATAAAAAAAATATAGTGTTGTTTTTTTGTTGTTGTCGTTCTTCTTCTCAGGTACAGTTGTGTGGGTGATTTTGAAAATATAGTAGACCACCCAAAAAAAATTCTAGATAAAAACCATTGATTACAAAAAAAAACCGCCTAAAATGTCAAACGTTATACAAAAGTGTGATTCTAGTGTGAAACACCATTTGAACGCCGCAATATTGTGGTAAGGTGACATAGTTGATTTCCTGTTCGCGGCAGCAGCGGCGGCATCGGTGACGACGACGGCAACTATGGCAATGGTTTTAAGTAGTATATAAATGGTATAGTATATACCAACCAAAAATTTTCTGTGATAAGGTGAGAGAAAATCCAGCAAAGATACGTGTTTCATTCTGGTGATACTACTTGATGGTGAAATTGGTGATGGTTCTGGCCCACACTTCTCTCTTCCCTCCCGCTCCTCGTCTCCCATCAATCCGCTATACACACCACCCCTTGAGACGACGAAACTTTTAGGTGGCGCTATAGTAGACACAAGTCACAACAAAAGTTTATGTGACGTTATAGGAACATTGCTCCGTGTCGGATATATATATATATTAAGGAGTGTTGGAAAGTTGTGACGGAGTTCAACTTTGCTGTGTCGCTTTTTCTATGCTGCTTGCCACCACATTCTATATAGTGTGTTGTTGTAGAGAGTGTACAGTGTGTGCTTTTTTTTATACTTACTCGTTCGTTCGTTGTTGTTGTTGTTGGCTGTTGGTGTTGTTGTTGTTGGTGTTGTTGTTGTGTCGAGACTATACTTTGATTTTATTTCACCATTCCTATGAACATTTTAGCCATCATCAGACACAATCCTAACCAGATCTTGTCCGTTGCTGGTTGGTTTTTCGCGCGCGAGTTACTTTTTTAAAAAAAAAATACTGTTTAAGAATTTTTTTTTCTATTGAATTAATATTAACACCTGGATTTTTTTTTTAAGAGTAGAGTTTGGATCTGTGTTTTGTTGTTGTTGGGGATTTTTGATGTGTGACACGTGAAAAAAAATTAATTGGTTGATACCTATTTAAAAAATAAAAAAATAAATAAAAAAATTAAAAAAAATACTAAAATTCAGTGAAACTAAATTTCCAAAAAAAAAAAAAAAACAGAATATACATACATTTCCCCAATATATATTAATTATAGTGATAAGTGTCGGCTCCTAGTATATCAAGTGAAATTTAAAAAAACTACGGAATAAAATTTGTTTGGGGTTTTTTATACTGTGATTTTTATTTTTATTTTTTTTTGTGTTACATATTTTGAAAAAAATAAAAAAAATAAACAAGAAAGAAATTAAATAAAATCTTGGCTGTTATTTATTTTGTGATTATAAAATATTTTGAATATTTTTAATACGTTACGTAGAAACACGTTTTTTTTAAATAGAAACAAAATAAATAAACAAATACCAAAAAAATAAAAAAATAAAAAAAAAAATAAAAAAACAAACTTGTTATGAAGGTGTCGTGGATTATGAAGAGAATTTTTGAATTTTGAAATTGTGTTCTTTTTTTGTGTGTTTTGGTGTAATTTGGATTAATTTATACTGTTTTAAACGTGTTTGTGTGGTATTTAAAGAAATAAGAATTATGGTAAAAATAATATTAGGAAAAAAAATATTTCAAGAGTTGAAATCTTGTTTTTTTATCTGCAGTTTTACACTTAAATCGATATATTAAAAAAAAGTCGTTTTATGAGGATTCTTTTGAATGTTTTTTAAGCTGATTTCTTTTACCTTAAATATTTTCTTTGTTAAAATTATAATGGATTTATTTTCTTTTAAGCTCAGCTCATGCATGAAGGCATTTAGTTGGGGATTTTATTAAATTTTTTTAATGTTCCTTTATGCATTTAAAAACAAAAATAGTATTTCTACATTACATGGAAAAACTTTAATAAATTTAAATTAGTTATTTAAATATAACTAATATCTTCAGAAATTGGATAGAGTCGTTAGTAGGGCAGTAAAAAAAGACGGTAGATGTTTCAGATTTTTTTAACTTTCTTAATTAATTTAATATTTTAATTTTCTTAACTTTTGTCTTTTTAAAATAGTTTCATTTAATGAAATTGATTTCAATGGTTGCCCGACTGGAAAGCCCATTATTATCGTCCTTTAACTCTTCGGACCTTGTTCTTCAGTATTTACTTAGGCTCAAACCAATCTTTGCAATCCTAGTCCAATTTTTGAAATCTAAAATAACTTTAGGTATTACAGGACATCTAATTGATCAATATCCTTGTAGCTTTCAATCCACGGCTGATCTTTCTATAGAATATCTAAATAACTTTTCTTAGGATATGACCAATACAGTTTCATTTTATAATAATAATTGGTATGTAGATACGTTTTGCACTTAACAAACCTGTTCCAAATCAAATTCGATGTTTTTTTATATCAAATTCACCATTTTACAAAACAAATTCATCCAACAATTTTGTCCTGTTGATTATAATACAGGGTGCATCCGCTAATTTTACAAAGCGGCCGGCTATAGATAGGTTTTGGATAGACGAACGGGGAATCGTAACGGTTAAGCCGCTAGGGCGTTTCGAAATTTTTTTTTGGGTTTACATATCACCCTGTATTTTTGTAACCCTATGATAAATTTTCATGAATAAGGTATCAATGTACGCAGAATACTCCCACCTATCCAAAACTGCAAAAGCCAAGGTTCCACCCTAGCAACTTCCAGAGTTATATGTTGGAAAGCTTGCACAATTTCATATGAATAATGTCCAGCCAATTTTTTTGCTTGGGCCTTTATTTTTGAATTTATAAGCTAAGTTATAATTTAAAGTCTTGATTTAGTTTTCATTCCATTTTAATTCAAGGTGTTTTTAATTTTAAACTAATACCTGTATTCTAAAAATAGTCACAAGTCACAACGCAATCACAAGAATGTGGTGAGGCCTCAACTTGGAGAAATTTGGTATTCTAATTTTGCAGTCACAATTTAAACGAAACACAAAAACCTGTTTATATACTAACACCCGTTAAGTACCCACTTAGGATACCAAAATAGCTGATAGTCACAAGAATCAAACTCCTAATGACAAGCACGAGTCTCAAAAGCTTGTGACTTATGACTGATCACAATTTAGAATACCGGGTAAGATTATTTGAAATTAATGACACCTTGGAGGCATCTGCCCTTTATATTGTAAAAAAAACAGCGTAGTGCCTGATAGACAAAACCGAGTTAATATTTGAAAAAATAAATCTCAAAGCATACCTTTATGGAAGGAGGATTGTGAAATCTGAGAATTAGCGGCAGAAGGAATGCATTTCAGACAAGTTATTAGTAATATAGAGTTGAATTATTTCTAAGCAGCTCATGTCCTATCTAGATCAAACTAGTCTTCTCTCTATATGGCAATCTGGTTTCAGGTCTGGGCACATCTGCGAAACGGCACAAAAAGTTTCAACTGATATTTTTGAGTCTCTTGATAACAATAAAATTGCAATCTTAGTCCTACTCGATTTCTCTAAAGCATTTGACTCAGTTGACCATCTGATGTTACTTGAAAAATTAGGCAGAAATTTTGGACTTTGGCGCTACTGCACTCAAACTTTTTGAAAGCTATCTCCAGGAGCGTTTCCAAATTGTCAAGGTACAAGAATCTTTCTCCGAACCTACACTTCTTTATTGCGGTGTACCACAAGGCTCTATCGTGGGCCCCTTGCTTTTCAGCCTTTATATAAACGACCTTCCAAATGACGTGCAGATCTATCTAAGCAAACTTTTTGAATTTATGTAGTATTGTACTGTTCAGTTAAACAGCGATCTGATACCCGGTCAAGTCAATATTAATTACTGCTGAACAATATGAAGTCGTCCTGCCTTTTCGTCAGCAGAACTTTCTATTGATTTTGAAAATTTGTTCCCCATTAAAACTAATTGTACCTAATGTTTTACCCTATGTTGACTCTGTAAGAAATCTGGGAGTCGAGCTCAACTCCAAATTCAGCTGCTGTACCTTAATCAAACCAGAATTGTGCTTCGTAAAGTTTATGACTGCCTTCGCCAATTCTGGGTATCCTCTCATCTGCTGCCTCTTGCCTTACGTATACGACTGGCGAAGGCCCTGGTGATGCCTTATTTCACTTATGGTAGCCTAATTTTTTCAAAACTTGTTCAAGAAAAATACAAGTCGCGTTCAACGATACTAAAGATTTGTCTTTAAATTGCGTCGTTTTGACCATATCACGTCCTATGCTTCCGCTCTGCTAGGCATGACGGTTGAAAACTACCTAAAATATCATCGATTAAAGTTCACCTTTAAACTTATATACAGACAATTTAGCACACTTTTGGTACCTCGTAGACGAACATTATATGGTGAACGCTCTTAGGTACTTGTTCCAAACTGGTCGCATATGGAATAGACTACCGCTGTGTATGCGGGGCGCGTCCGCTTGTCGATTATTCAACAAACTCCAGAAGAAACATTTAGTAATTAATAATTTGTAGGGTCACTCACAATTTGAATTTTTTTTTTCTGAATTTTTGTCTTTTTTCTTTATTTATTTTTTATTCTTTTTGAATATTTTTCCTTTATTTTATTAATTTTTCTTTTTGTTAATATTATTTTTCATTGTTAACTTGTAGCTTTTAGTTTATAATTTATTTTTTCTTAATGTTTCACCTCTTAATTTTTAATTGTACGCTTATACGAATTACGTTCTTTTGTACAATGATTATACAATAAATTATTATTATTATTATTATAAAGACCCTTTATTACCATCTCAGAGGTCTACGGTTCGAATCCACGCATTGGCATGATCTTTCGTCTTACTGCATCGCTCATACAGATGAAATTTCTTCTTCATTGTTGTCTGTACTTTCTTTTGTCATCGCTAATTATAAGCGAGGAAATCATCTCCTGTTCGCTCGCCGAAGTCAATGTCCTCTCGTAGTACTTAGTACCTCTCTTTCCAGTTAGAGCTTGCTCTTTGCCATAGAATTCGAGATAGAAAGGTAACAAGAACAAATGAGCTTACCTCTGAAGTTTAGTCTTTCAATCAAGAAACTGATATCTAAGATAATTTTCGGGATTTGATTGTTGTCACGAGGAATCAATGGAGGACAATCGGCGCCGGACGGTGCCACTGGTTAAAGAACGAAATATTTATGGGTCTTTGTTTATATACTACTAGAGAAATTGCTATACTTTATTGTGAGGGATGATTTTTGATAACGAAACGATAATGTACACTTTCATTCTTATACCACCATATTCTCCATAGATACATATATCTCGGTACAAATGTCCTTTTAAAAGCATTAACCAAATTTTCAACAGTGACACTCAACTCAACATTGGTGGACTTTTACTAAAATATATTTTGTTCCATTGTCTTGGATCATCTATTCATATTGATTGCCATTCACTTATCATCTCTAAACTAGTTTAAACTTGGTCCTACGATTATAAAATGAGTTTGTAAGAGGTGCCTCTTTTTTATTTTGAGCCAGTACAATGTACAATGTACAAATGAGGCGAGGTGCCATTGTAAACTGCCAAAATGACAAAAACAAGCAAATTAAAGATAGAAAAAAAATAAGTAAAAATCAAGAGCTTTTTTAGGAGTTTAATTCTAATATGCATTAAACTGCCTTAGAGTAACTAAGAAATCGATGCCTCCACAATGTGTATTTTGATTTTGCAATCCCACCTAATTTCAAGTTGGAAATTTTCCTGCCGCAAAAGAAGAAAGAAATGTCTCTCCAGTACGTATTTACAATCTTACCTTGGCTCGAGTAGTAGGAGTAGGACATTATTTTTGAACCGGGACATTAAAAAAATGAGGCCTCAGTACAATTTACCATCGTGTAAGGGACAAATGTACTGCCTCGTGTAAGTCCGGCTCAATTCTACCTATCGCTCTTTTTGCCACTGTCACAGAATATAAAAATCCGTTAACGTTTTCGTATATAGAGAGCACTTCTGCTTGAAAGACAGTAGATAAAGTGCAAAGCTGAACATTCATCTAAATACATATAGGGCGTTCCTGGCATCTACACTCACCTCTGTCTGAATAGAGTTTTTTTTTTTTTTATGTTTACACACTGGAATTAAGCTATGAAATCTTCAGGAGCAGGCAATCTAATAGCATCCCTGCTTCTGGAATCTCTTCCACCTGAGTTTACGTTGAGTAGAGCTTTCAGGACTGTAGCCAACGAGGTACGAAAAAAAAGACCGGGTAATGAAAGGGTAAGTCATTCTTTGAATCCTGCTTAAGTTTGATTCTATGTCACCGTATGAGGCACCGTATGTTATCATGGGCCATAGGATGGTGATGGTCCTATAACATGGTTTTTAACTACAGACTTCATGTAGATCCACAACCTCTGCGGCAGGTACTCAAAGATTTTCAAGACACTCACCAGATTGTCCATTCCAATTGAGATACTGACACTTCTAACTGTATTTGGCTGATTGTGGAAAGGTTAAGGTTTTTCTTGCGAAGATCAGTTCGGTCAATCCCATGGTATTTCCTGTTCCAACGGTTACTACTATGACAACATCGTCTGCCTAAGCTTGTAAGTTTTGGACAGCGCGTAGGAGTTCATCTGCAGCAAAACCCTACAGGAGCGGAGATAGGACCCCCTACTTACGGACATTATTTTGTTTTAGTGCTCTCCACACACGACTTTAAGTTAGTGTCCGATAATTTGCGAGGTCGCAACATAAATTCGATTCAATTGCAAAAACTGTTACTTTGTCATCGTGGAGCTATAATGTTCCTCTAGAAATATTTCTGGCGATTTTGATACAAGTTTGGTTTATAGCCAATTTCTTTCTTTATAAATACCATCAAATAATCAAAGAGAGAATTTCAAAACTCAATTTAAATCCAACGTGAATTGATACAATTTTAGTTAGGACTTATTTTAATGTCTTTTTAGAGATACTCATATTTTCTTAGATTATCATAGAAATATAAAAACGTTTAGTGTCTTTATTTCATTCAAACTTTTTATAGATGGATACTTTATATGAAATCTTAAATGCCATAGGTCGAACTGCAATGATTCTTACAAAAATGTAGGCTTCACCAACTAATAACAACATTTTTATGATACAATTGCTTCTCAATACCAAACAAAAGAGCTAATAATAATCGAGGCCTTTCCATATAGAAATAGTTCTTTTTCCAAATTTTTAAAAAAAACAGCCTCAAATTAAAAAAAATCGTCATTAACACCACTATCAGTGGGCGCCAATTTATTTGTTGTTAACAATCCTTGATAGACATTAGAAATTATTTAAAAAGGACAAGAGTATCCATTTAGAAAGAGAAAACAACAATCTCAAAATTTTTTCTGTTGCGTGCATTTGATTCACGCTTGATGATTTCATGTCTGATTAAGGCGGACAAAGGAAAACTCCTCATTTTTCAGTTCCTTTTTTTGCGATCTGCCTTAAAACTAACAAAAAATTTTACTAACACAAAAATGGTGGACAAGAACTGGGAAAAATAGTGGCATAATAATAGTTTTGTTAACTTTCAAAAATGTTGTAGATTAACAATGTTGCAATGGCGTGAGATAGCGTAGAATTGCGTTTTATTTCCGGTAAAATGCTTTCTTCTGTCTCGACTCTTGATAGAGGCACTAGCCACGAACTAGAAGTGAAATATTAAAGTTGTGCTGGTGTTTTTCTTGGCACGTAATAAAATTAAATGCTTTTTGTTGTTGTTAATACATTGTTGCAAGATACTTTAATATTGTATAAATACTTGGGTAAGCATTCTGTATAAAGTTTGAGCGTGATAAATTTCATCAGTCAATTGATAGGCCAAACGATGAGGATAAGATAGGCTAAGAGAAGTCTCGTGGGTGGTCAAACAGCTGACGATGAGCCTTACCGGGATGTAGTACGAGTTCGGCAAAACTGACCGAGGCAGCCGAGTTGTTTTGTCAGTGCTTCTTTCTTACAATGGTTCAATGAATCTGATTAATTGGTCCATACCTTGATAAGCCACGCTAAGGCGGTTTTCGTACTCAAAGAATCGTGCGGTCCAGGTTTTGTTACAGATGACAGAGTATTGAAGGAATTGAATTTGACACAATTCTTTCGGATTCAGTCAATAACTAGTTCGATGTCCCTATTGATACAGTTGAACATGACCTCAGACATAAGAGATCATTCGGCGACTTTTGTGTAAGTCTAAGAGCTGTGTCTAAGCATACTACTACCATTGCACCATTAGCCAACCGACATGACACACTGGTAACACAAAGGATGATTCCTAAGCTTGGTTTTGTCACAAAAAAAGCACCTCAGCAAGTTTTCAACGATGAGTCTGGTCTAAGACCTAAAAGACCTAAGATCTTCTGGCAGCCTGCTTTGTTCACAAAACTATTGATTGACGAGCTATTGACTCAGTTTTAAGAAATTTCTGAATTATATCTAACCTCCATTATATCTCTATCAGTGTGCACCTTTCCCCAATAGGTTTAAAATGTTTTAGTTAACTTTCCAGTTTTTAGGGAAGTTATTTTACTCGGTCCAAAAATTAAAATCGTAATTTTCAACCTATTTTCATTTTTCAAGGTCCCATCCCAATAGCATTTTAAGCATAAATTCGACAAGTAGTATGTGTGTGTATGTGCTTTGCTTGTACCTGCACGATACCAACTTCGTTGAAGGGCCGATTGTAGCGTATTACCAAAGTTATAATCATAAATGATTTTCAAAAAAATCGGTCGAACCGTTTTTTGGTTTAAACGACGTAACGTGATTTTCCTACCTGCACCATAACGCACGAACTAAATATGATCCCGACTACCTTGAGTTGCCGTTTAAAGCGTATTAACGAAAATATGTTCAGAAACGATTTTCATAAAATTCGGTCAAGCCGTTTTTTTTTGTTAAAACGGCAATTGCACAAGGTAAACAAAAATATAAAGCTTTTCGACACTGCATTTGTTTCTCATATCCACAGGCGCTATAACATAAATTGGATCGCTAGACATTTTTTTCTACTTTTATGACTGCTTCAAAAACGCTTCCAAAAAAATTAGCAGTAAAAGGAGTGCGATACTAAAGTGCACCTGTTCAACATCATAAAATTTACTGACTTTTTACTTATTAAATAGTTCAAGAACAAAAGAAAATCAGGATTAAAGCCATTTCAATGCATTACAAGCAAGGATAATTGATAGTTCCACTCGAAAAAAATTACATCCTTCACCGTCATAATTTCCATTTAAATTCCCTGAAGAAAAAAGAAAGAAATCGAAACAGAAAAAAAAGAATTGTACCTTTTGCCCTCTCGTACATTCACCTTCCCCCTCCCCCCTCCTACACACGTTTTCTCGAAATAATTTTTACTTGGAACAATTTTATTTATTCACGATTTATTTGGCAACATTGTTAGGCTATTCTTATGTCTCCTCGTGAGCTGACTTGACTTCTGCTGTGGCACACGTCTTCCAAGAGATTTTTAATTTTGGCTAAACACGAACTGCCCTCTAATCGCATCAATTCTCACCCTCAGTTCTCCTCCCGTCGTCCCGGGGAAAACAAGAATCCACTTCATCCCTCGCACTTTGTGTCATCCTCCTCTCTCCTCGCAAACGCCATCTACAAGAGAAAGTCTAAGTAAATTGATTTGTTCGACATTTAGGGATTTCGACACCCTCTGGTACTAGTAGCAAAGAAAGGATCTTGGCCTGCACTTGTATGTATGAGTCATGCGTTACGCAACAAGATTGAATGAAGACAAGACGAGGGGGGATGAATGCCTCCAAAAAGACAAGGCGATTCGCATCCCTTGTTTCAACCCCCACTAGCCCCCCCTCCTCCTCTGCTGGGTTATAACAAAAAAAAACCGCCCAAATTCTACTACTGCTACTGGTGGTGCTGCTGCAAGGAGCAGAGCTTGGTCCTTGCCCCAACCGTTCGGGATATTTGGCTCATGAGCAGAATACAACGGGAACGGTCTAGGGCGCCCTGTGAAACTCTTAATCGATTTTCCTCAAGTTTGACTTTAAGGGAAAATTCCTGGGAGCAGGAAAACTGTCCCTGCGTGTCTTTGCAGAAAACTTTGAACCAATTTAGATGAAGTGGAAGTGGATTGGGAGATGGGGGTAGCACCAGGATGCGGGTATAGGGGGGAGTAGGACATGGTTTTAAGGATGAAGGGAGTTATTGAACTAAAAGGAATTCGTTGGGAATTGAAATCAATGTTTTTAAATATATAGTTTGAATTTCTTTAAATATTTAAATAAAAAAATCTTCGGTCGCGAAGGGTGTTTGTAAAAGTCACTAATCGGTGAGCCCAATTTTACGTCCTTTCTTCTATTTCTTCATCTTTAAATAAAAAGTTAATATCAAAGCAAAAAAAATATTTTAATGGTGTGCTTCCAGATTTATTTCAATACTTCATAAATTAATTTTTTGCTTTTTGTGGTAATTCGATGCAATATAAGTTCTTCAATTTACATCAACGCTTGAGAATCTACACAGAGTGCACATATTTTGTTTATGAATTAATTTTTAGGTTTATTTTTGACTGTTTTATTTTTTTTTGAATTACTTGGGTATTGACAAATGGGGAATCCACGTTAAAAGGTCACTTTTATGGATAATTTGGTGTCACCTAATGTCAGTATTTCCAAAGTCCTACAATATCCAAGAGTTCAATCGCAGGGTTCATTGCTATATCCTCCAACATCCTCCCTGCTCCTCATAACTTCAAATTTAAGCTTAAAATTAGACCATGATGTGACCAACGACATGGTGGACTGGAAGTAAAAGGCCGATTCCTGAGCTTAGATTTGCCACATTTTAAAAATTATATACAACGCAGCAAAGAATTTTTTTTACGTTGACACAATTTCTTTCTAATCCTTGGTATCACGTGATTTACAATATATCGTCGTATTTAGTGCTTGGATAACTTAGGCATTTTTATGATGAAGAGTTTAAAGCTCCTTTATCTACAGAATAATTTAAAATAATAAACCAATTGATGATAGTAAGTCCAGAACGTTTCTAGCTTCTTAATATTTTTTATATAAAAGTTTATTTTAGTTTTTTAGCCGTTTTTGAATGTTCACAAAGCATTATTTTAGAGAAAAGTATTTTATTATGTCGGTTGGGTTAATCGGCGGCAACGCCCCAGGGGCCTCAGAAAATAATGCTACTAATGAACTCTACGTAATAATCTACAAAATCTAGGTTGTATATCTTTCAAACTCTCTATACCTCTGAAATATGTCCACCTTATCTGAAAACTTGTAGGTGATACTCCCGCAAGAAACACAAGACTAGCCTACTCGGCTGACTCTCATACCCTACAATTTCCCTTTTCGCGCATACTACGGTATAGAAGTTCGTTCTAGGTTTTTTTTCTTTTTTGATGACCTCTATTGGTTCCATATGCAATGTACATCGGTTGCAATAGGTGTCTCAAAACTCGGTAGTGGTACTTACTATACTCTTTAAGGCTGTCGACTACAATCCCGAGTAAAAATAAAACTCGCCCGCTCCACATCGTTAAATCGCCTGTTTGGCACACAAACGAGGCGCGCTACTGTCAAACTTTTTCTAGACTAAAGGGAGTGAAATTTGGGACTTTAAAAAATTATATAGGACGAAAAAAACGGGAAATTATCTTGTTGACATTAAAGGGCGCCATTAGCATACTTAGTAGACCAGTTCTCGTTCGATTACGTAGGTCAAGCAGCATTGGACGTGGTTAGTAATTAGTTGGGGGACTGCTTAGTAAAACAACGCTCGCGTTTGGGATGCTCTATGCCTGATATGTGCGCGAATATGCTTTTAAGAAAATTAATCAACTAAATTATTTTTACTCGGTATACCGCAGATCCTTGGTTCGATTTCACGCTGCGGCATGGCCCTACTTATGTAAAGATTCCACCGTTCCTGTCTTCTCCCTGTAAAGTAATCCAATGCCCGCTCTCTTACCATCGCCGATATGTGGAAAATGTCGAAGTCAGCTTTCTGTCGCTGTAGTATTTAATAGGAGTCGGTCGCGTTCGTACTTCTTTTATTATTTTCTTTACTGCATTTCTGAAAAGAGATTAACTTTTGGGCTGTAGTATTATACACGAAAAACATTAAAATTTGGATTTGCTATCAATTTCGATTCGTCGAATAATATTGCTATTTCAGTTGTAGGTTTCTGTTTCATTTAAAAAAACTAAGGGTGTTTGGGTCGAGGTCCATGCTGCTAGCTTTCGCCAACTCTAAATGATTTTTTCCTGTACCATCTCGTAAAGCAGTTGGAAAAAGTATTGTTGAAGCGTAGTACACGGGCATTTTATGATTTGGATCGTAGCACGAGTTGTGTGTGATACGGAAACCTCTTGGAACCACCTGTGCTGTAGACCCAAATGATTCTATTCAGGCCCAAGAAAGCTTTTCAACATGTCACCATAGAGATCACCAATAAATGTTACAACATTACCACTGGCATCCTCGAAGAAATACGGCCTTGTGCCTCCTCGGCCCAAATGACACTTCATAGACTCACTATACGAAAGAGTAATGGTCATTGGTGTATTAATTGTGGATTTTCATTGCCCCAATAGCGGCTATTCTGTCGAAATGTGCCTCGTCAATGCCCCAAGTATAGTCGAAATGTGCCTCGCCATTCATGATGTTTCCTATCCAAAAATTTTGATGGTCTATACTATATACTATGCTCTACAGCATTGTTTACGAACCTTTTTAGTGTGGCGACCCCCTGAGAAGCCGAAAAATTAAGTAAAAAATCATGCGACCACCTCACTATAATATTGGTTGAAAGATAAATTCAAGCATTTGGAAGGATTTTCTGGGTGTTTGATCGGGTTCCATTTTCTTTCGTCAAATCGGTCGTAAAATTGGGTTATTTAGGTATCCGTGACGGCACGGCACCGATGCATTCCGTGTCAGTGGCTTCCGTGATGAATTTTTCACTGACATTCACACAGCATCACCTTTTCCATACCAGTGCTCAATGTTCAATAGCATCTACAATTATTTTTTAGTTTTGAAATTTGGACAGTGATCTCAAGTGCATCATGGAATTTTTTGCGGTTTTTACGGACGCCTGAAAGGTACTGGGAACGACGCCCGGTGCTCCACTGCGTCGGATGTGTGCCGCGCTTTTCCCAATTTGTTTCCATGGAATTAGGTACATCGTGTCGATAATTTTTTTTCACTGATGCCCCGGTACTGCACTGAAGTCGCCGTCACATCACGGATAGATGTGTGTGGATCGAGCTTTACCGCGAAAATCGTGGCTAAAGTCTTGGATTTTATATGGTTGTTATTTTATTTTTTTTGGACCGATTGCGACCCCCCTAATATCTAATGGCGACCCCCTGGATGAGAAACAATGCTTTACAGTATAGTATGTATACCTAGCTGTAAAAACCGACGTTAGATGTTTCATAATAAATTGTTATCGACAGTAGCAATTCACAGCTGTCAAAAGTGAACTGACAAATGACAGCCAAACCAAAATGGCGGAAAAACTAAATCGGCTTGAAACGTAAAAATCATTCTATAGGATGTAAAGGATGCCAGGACACTGTTAGGCTTGATTTGCGGAGAGTGCATTACATTACTATCTGTAGGGAACAGTGGCGTAGCGTAGTGGGGCGGCACCTATAGGGGGCGGCAAAATTTCACAATAAATAATAATAATATCTTGTAAATATTATTTTTGTTACACCTACGATTCGGATCGATCGAAAGGAGCACGGAATTTTTTAATACTTAGATATACTGTGACGAAATCGGGGAATCCCCTTTCATTTTATTTTGTGCGACTCCATTCTCTCCTACCGCCTAAAGCGAAAGTTGTGGAATCCGGAAAATAGCAAACGTTCTTTTGAGATTCCAAAGGGGTGTTGTTGATCAATTACCTGCCCCGTGGGACCAGGATCACAGTTGCACCTTTTTTGCGGGGTGTTGCAACAACTCAGAAAGGCGATCCAATACAAAACGAGAGAAAATTTTGGCAAAAAACCGCCCTATCGCTTTGCTGAATCCAGAAAAAAAAATTTCATTATAAAAAAGGGCTTGACCGAATATAATGAAATTTTTTTCAGAGCATGTTTTCGTTAATACGCGCCGATCGGTACCTCAACGAAGTCGATATCATATTTGGTGCTCGCTGGGCGGTACAAAAATCACGAAGTTCGTTCAAACAAAAAAAAACGGATCGACCGATTTTTATGAAAATCTTTTCAGATTATAACTTCGATAATACGCATCGGTCGGCAGCTTAATGAAGTCGATATATTTTTTCGTTCGCGAAAGATCGTGCAGGAAAAACGACCACATACGTTCACACACACACACACGCATACTTCTTCTCAAATTTTTACTTAAAATGCTAGTGGGACCTTGAAAAATGAAAATAAGTTGTAAATTACGATTTCGATTTTCGGACCGATTACAATAACTTCCCTATTAACTGCGAAGCTAATAAGAGGGCGGCAAAACGCTACGCCACTGGTAGGGAAGCACTACATTACTATCTGTAGGAATCGGAAAATGGAAGAGAACTCACCTACCGACTTTGCCCCGTTCTTAAGCGCGATCTTGGTCGAACTGACTAGGCTTGTCTGAGCATTAGATAAGTAGAGGTAAATTGCTAGACCTGCTCAAATTTGAGATAAAGCGACGGGTTTTTCTTTATGTGAAAGAGTCTAAGCTTAGGTGTCACCCTTTACCTATACTACGAGTCGGTCATGTCGTTTACGTCATGGTGCAATGTCTAGTAGTAAGCTTAGCTCGAAGATAGAAAAAGGATATGACTAAGGGTAGTCTGGAGGTTGTAATATATGTGCCAGCAGAAATTAAATAAAAATAATTTAGAAAAAAATATAGTTCTGCTTTTATGCAAGGGCTAGTTGAAAAGTTTTGGAAATAAATAATAAAACGCCATCTGTTTGTGAAAAAAATCGATTGTACTTTTAAATTATTGATAGATACATTTAATCCATATTGCGAACTCAATAGGTCTAAAATACTATTTCTGTGCTCTTTGAGTGCATCTCTAGGCAACGCAAAATATTGATTGCGAAGTATATCCTTTACGTGTATGGATTTTACCCGACTAGAATTTATCGGGGCATGCCTCATGTAGCGTATAGGCCTCATGTGACAAATGAGGTGCATTGCGATAGAAGGATTTCCTCATGAGGATCGTCCTTACCAACATGTTCTTCTTCTTCTTATTTTGTGAGGTATTGGGTCCAACGGTACCTAGGCCACTATACTTGGCCTATTTCTCTACACCCCTATACCTCATATTTATAGACTAGACCGCTTGAACAGTTTCAGTAGTCTACCTAGTGACTTGTCGCTTAGACTTGACTTGTTCGAGCAAACTCTTCTCGAACATCGTGACCCTGGCTTTTTCCTCTCGCTGGACACCTACAGAGAATATGAAGGGCAGACTAATCCTCATCAAGGCAAAGGCTACAATTGGGGTTCTCGATCATTTTTATCCTCCATAAGTGGTGACATCGTTTCTACTGGGTCCCAACAATTCCTTGGCCTCGTCAAGATACGACACAGGAAGAAACCGCTTAGAGTTACTCAGTCCAGGCATTATTATCGAATTGTGGAGTTGTTAAACGTGATAATGAGTCAGACCCATACTTAAAATAAGCTTGAACCTATACCAAAATGATAATAAATACATGTTTTGCACTTCTAGTTACTTTTCGGTGAATTCTCGCACTTAAGCTATCATAAATCAAAATCAGTGAGCATATAAAAACCTAAGCCAGTTTTATTTCTAAGAACAAAACTTAAACCTTACCACAAACTTCTACATAAAGAAAGGTTGAGTAATACATTCCCTCCCTTTACCACTCCCGCCCAAAAATTTCTCTATTTCAACACCCCTATGTTAACTTCACCAAAAAAGTAAAAAAAAAATTTCTCTCTAATTCTCTATGTTCCAATCAATCGAATATATCAAAACTCTTAATACACAAAAATATTTTCCCAAAAAAAAACATCTGCCACACGCAATCAAAATTCTCAAACTTTCACTCAACAATAGGAAAACCCCACAGAAAAAAGCAAAAGGAAAAAAAAAATAAATAATAATCACAACACTCCGCATTAAATATCGAATTACTTCCTCTTTCATCTCATTACTGCACAGCATTTCGACATTCTAAGCATTTAATATCATCCCTATTTAGAAGCGATATGAAGAAGGGACGAAAAAAAAACACATACAGAATAATACTGCTGAACAAAAGACACCCTTGATACTCTACTGGCGAGGATAACACAAATAATTTTACACAATAATCTCTTGGAAAAAAATATATATAAAAAAAAATAAATAAAAATAAACGAAGCACACTGGAAAAAGGACGAAAAACGAACCAAAAAAAAAAATAAAATAAAAATCTCACAACACACACCAAAAATCCTACGGCAGGAAGAAGTGAATCCATTACAAAAATTAAATTTTTCCTCCTTCAAAAGGTCTGGCAACAACGGCACAGCTCAGCGCGAAGGACCTGAGAGTGTAGGAACAAAAAAAAGGACACAAAAAAAAAATAAAAAAAAACCAACCAAAAACCACCATCAAGATACAAGACTTTCAACAAAAGGAAAAACTTTGATAAGAAAACGCAAGAACGAAAAAAAAAATATATATCAAATCTCACCCCCACTCCTTGTGCAAAAATCACCCAATCCAAAATTTCAAATTGAGTATCCTTTAAATAAAGAGATTTTCACAACACGGAGCGCAAAAAAAGCGATAAAATTCTAAGCCTCGATTTAATTCTCGTTGGTGTTTACGACAGATAAATGTGTGTTGGTGCATGTGTATGTCGCTCTAAAGCTGTCAAAACTAGTTTTAAACATTTTTTTTATTCTCTCTCGCTAATAAAATCGCGCAGAAAACGAAGAAGTCTTTAACAAAAAAAAAAAAAATAAAAGAACTTGACGCACCACGAGGGGCCGCGACGGTACAAAATCAGCACCAAAATCGTATCACCAATTCACACGAACACGTCCCTTTTACACTCGGAATTATCCTCAAACAAAAATCGAGAGAAAGAGAAAGAGATGCCCACGTATGCAGGCCCTACAAAAAAAAATTTGCACGAGCACACAAGATACACAATCCAAGAAGAAGAAGAAGAAGAAACGGAAGGAAAGGGAGAGTTCCCTCCACCATTGCATATGTACGTTCACCGGATCGGTCTCTTCATCACACCCGTTGGTGGGGGTTTTGAGGGGGGAGGCCAGTTCTCAGTTCATGGTCCTCAAGTTCGCACTTAACCAAAAAAAAAAAAAACAAAAAAAAAACTTTAAGAAAAATGAGGAAGAACAAAAAAAAAATGGGAAACACACAAAAACTCTTAAAGAAAGGACGAAAGGAAGAAAACGAAGACGATCCATTCTCGCCAAGTCCGAGAAGAAAACGATAAAAAATCTCGTGTCCGATATTTACCCAACGATTGGTTGAGAGACACCAATCCGCGTCGATTATCGCACACAAAAAGAAGGAGTGGCTTAAGGCACACAATCGCGACACACACATCTTCAGATTTGAACCATACGGGGGGGGAATGATGCTCTCGTTCCGGCGTCGCCTAACCTCCCCCTGGAATGATGACACCACACACATCACTCACACCACTGGTAGGTATATGCTGGACCCGAACCCACGAAAAACGAAATCGACGATCGCCTGCCTGCCTGCCTTGTGTGCCTGTCTTCCTGTACTGTACTGTACAGCCTATGGCCCTTGCTTTACTTCACAGCCCACATTGTGTTCTTAGGCCCTTAACCTAGCTGAAATCCCTCTAACCCAACAGCACACAAATTCCCTCTCCTCTCGTGTGACTGGGTCTGACTCTCTCTTGTATATTTCTATACACACCGATCGAGGGTGAAAAGAAATCAGATAAAAGCGTCGCTCGGGCACACAATACAATGGCACTAAAACCGGGTGGACAAAACCGGAGATTACAATACGCAGAGAGAAAAGTAGCCCCAGAAAACAGACACAAAATGGTGGGGGAAAAGAGGCGCTACCCAAACACCAGATCAACACTCGAGGTGTGATAGCAGACACCAGAAGAAAAATCTTCAACCACTACCACCAATATCATCGCCCACTTGGAATATACCACTATAGAGAGAGAGCATTCGTGCTTCGATATATAGATATAGATACATACAGTTCGGGCGCACAAGCAGCAACACCAACACCAATAACCGCCCAGGAGACGACTACCTATTGTCCGTCCCGCTTCTCGATTAGATCCGGTCCGGGTTCGCACTTCTCTTTCTCTAGTATGTTTACATATCCTTAAAGTGCGGCGCTGCGAACGCACACCCTTAGCTTATACGAACGAACAAGGGATGAATCCCTGCCCCTGCTACCCGATATAGCCCTTGCTCGCGCGCGTTGACATAGCATACAAATCAACAGACACACACGTGCACTTGTACCCCGACGACGACGTCCTCCGTCCCCATATCCGACGCTCACACACTGGTCACCCCCTAACGAGAGAAGGGTGTATAGTATAGTATACTAAGGCCGACGACGTCTTCGGCTGCGGGGGTATTTAGCCCATGTTCATATGCCAGCCAAGGCAAAAGCGTTTGTGCTTTGTTCAACAAAAAGGACGAAAGGAGCGCCCACCCGGGCCCTGGAGCATCTTACAACCCCCGAGATGTTGGCTTTTCCGTCGCTGAACGCCAGCCGCCGTCATCACCGATCCGTGGGCTCTTGTGTATGCGTGTGTCAATGAGTTACACCAAAATCGCCGGGTCGGGTCGAGAGCCGCCGCGCTGTTGAGCGAGTATATCGCGTGTGTGGCCTCGCACTACTCGCCTCGCATATACCCAAGACTCGTTTTGTTGTTGTCGGTCCGTCGGTCTGGGGCCCAATTGGATTGGTACGTGTCGCCGCTAATGCTGTTGTGTGTCGCCTTTTCCTGACCAAATGCGCAATTGTATTGTGGTGTGTGTGTGTATTTGTGTATAATAATATATGTCACTAAGCTTCTCCCTCTCCCTGTGTGTCGCCATATCTCTGCAAAAACCGGGTCCGTTTTGTTGGATATGTATGCGTTCGTGTAAATTCTGGCGGACTCTTTGGGTTGGCTGATTTCGAGAAGCCGTTTCTCTCTCCCCTGTGTGCTCAATGGTGTGTTCGGGATTGTCACAGCAAACGGTGTGTGCATTCTCATGTGTGTGCTTTAAAAGTTGTTTGGTAGGGGGGGGCTACCAACGACTCGAGCGGTCGGACTTGTCACACGCTCCCACTAGACTGCCCGCATGTTTTGTTGCGCTCCAAACATACATTGAAATACTACTGGGGAGCCGTGGAGGAGGGGGGACTTAAAACGTGTTTTTTTTGTGCTCTTTTTCTTCTTCTTTCCTGCTTTTGTCCAATTCTGATTCTCGCACATTTTTCACATGGCTTTTATCCCCCCACTTACACACAGATATATACTATACTATACAAACACACCGTTATATTTCTTTCTTTATTATTATTATTTATATTATTGTTGTATGATGTCCTGTGTGTGTGTTTGTGTGTGTGTATGCATAAATGTGTGTTTGGATGGTAAAGCTTTCAAAGTTTAGGTTTGTATTGTTTTGCTGGATGTGTGTTAACCAGTTCGTAACCGACCGGCGTGAAGTTAGTATCGTGTAAATCGAGATTTTTTTTGTTCTTGTAAATGTTGTCGCAATTTGACACAAAAGGGTTATAATCAAAAAAAAAAAACAGGGTAGCCGCAAAAACCGTTTTCTTTTTTTCATATCTCTTATCAGAATAATTTTTTTATATATAAAATAATATCAACCCTCGTTCAAAAAAAAAAAAAAAGAAATACGATCACCCTGTTCTTTTTGTGGAGAATATTTATATTTATCAATATTTATCAAAGATACTAAATAAGAAAATGCTAACCCTTAAGAACCACGCTCAGAAAACACATAAACACAACTTCCGGTTTACATTTTAATAACATAAATTAATTAACACAAAAATATTAATTTTAAAAACAAAAATCGCGCCGAAATTTTAATAAATAAATAAAAGTGTAAAACTGCATTTAAAAAAAATAAATATGATTTTTTTGGTACTATGACGTCGTTTTTGAGAAAAATAATTCTATCCTTTTTATAGTGTGAACAAGAATATGAAAATAGAAATTCAAATTTTTATTTAAAAAATAAAAGTGTAAAGTGAAATTATAAAAATAATTAATAAATAAAAAAAAATATATAATGAAGGTGAAAAATAATAAAACAGAAAAAACTGTGCACTTTCCTGATTGTTTCCTGTGGTGCACAAGTGAGATTCTATTTAGTGGATGAGAATATGATAAGAAAGATCCTTTCCAAATGGTGTGAAAGTAATATTTTAAAAAAATAAAAAAAATATTAATAAAAATTTAAGACGAGAATTTTCTTTTTTTTTATATTTTAAATCTAAATCACACCCCAGAGAAGAGAAAGATATAAATTAAAAAAAAAATAAAAACAAATCCCGGCTTTAGTAAAAAAATAAATAAAAATAAATAAAATAGAAAATTTTGTGCAATTCTTTTGTGCTATGAAACATGAAAGCTGGGTTTTAATAAATATTAAATATAAATAAAGATAACAAAAAAAATAAAAATAAAGTGATAAATGAAAAAAATTTTTTTTTGTAATATAAGCCTCCCTTCAACTATATTGGTAGTGTTAAAGCCCTCCAGCGACATCTGTTGATAATCAACAAGACCCTACCTACCTACGACGACACGACTAAACAACAACAGATAAGAAAAAAAAGCGCAAATATTAAAAATATATAAAAAAAAAATAAATAAAATTATAAAAATATAAAAAAAAAAAACACACGAAAATTTTATTAAAATTATATCGGCCCTAAAGCAAATTGTGTGATGTTGTAATGAGATACGACGTTCAAGAATTACTCCAATCTGACGATACCATCAGTAGGTTTGCGAATGGGATGGCATATCATCCATTCCTGCAGCTACCAAGGCCCACTGACTTCAGCGTATCATCGCTGTTGACGGCGGGTACAGCATCACCACACAATACCGCACAACAGCTGGGCGGACAAAATTCCCCCAATACCGGTCAACAGACCCATCAGCAGCAGCAACAGCAGGCCGCCGCGGCGGCAATAGCAGCAGCAGCCCATCATCATCATCAGCAACAGCCACATCATCATCATTCCCAAGCAGGACATCCCGGCTCATTACCAGTACCGCCTCAACCATATTTTCCTGCGGCTGCATTAGCCGCTTTAGCTGGTAGTCCAGCGGGTCCGCATCCGCATTTATATCCAGGGGGTTTGCTACCAAAATTACCGCCGCATCATCCGCACGCTCATCATCCGCTCGGGACACCGTATACGACGGCTGAAGACGTTGTTTTGGCATCGGTAGCTGCACATCAGCTACATCCAGCTATGAGGCCGCTTAGGGCGCTACAGCCGGAAGATGATGGTGTTGTTGATGATCCGAAGGTGACACTTGAGGGTAAGGAGCTGTGGGAGAAGTTTCATAAGCTGGGAACGGAAATGGTCATCACTAAAAGTGGCAGGTGAGTGTTCAACAACCACACTTATTTACACAATATTTTCTACAATAGTCTATCTAAAAATCTGAAATCGAGTGACATCTCAAAAGGTACAAAACTCCACCTGAATCCATCAAAACAAAAACCATCAATTTCCCGTCGGCAAATACCCAACCAAATACACGGAGGCGCCTCCACTTCTTCTCTTATAAAATCTTCAAAACTTTGACATCTGTGGTCTTGACTATGGCGCTTGGTCCGCAGTTAACTATACGAACACAGGCGGCTCCTTTGTGGCAAGGACTATGTTTGCTAATCCTTAGAAAAATGTTTGTGGGTCCTTCATTTTTTTGAGAGGATTAATTAATCTCATTTTGAAAAAAAAATCCTTTCGGGGATTTGTGTCCGGTAGTGATGATAGTGATAAGCCGGATTTTTTTCGTCCTTCCACTTTGAAACTGAATTAAATAAAGGATTTCTTCCTTAAAAAAACCATAAAAAAATTTTATCTAAACACAAATATTAACAAGGACTTTAAATTTAATTGTTTTTTTCGTTAAAGGACCTGTTTTCAAGTTTAATTTTTGAATCTTTGGAAACTAAACAATGAAATTTGTGAAATTCAGAATGTGATTTCTAAGAATTTTTATTCTTACACTAAAACTGTATTTTTTAATGTCCTTTTTGAGCTTTTATCTAAAACACAAATCCTTTTACTGCGATTTTAGTTTATTCAAAAATCCTTAGTGTTTTTCTACATTGAAATTGTAAGGACTTTTAGTTTTTCGTGCTTAGATTAAATTTTTTTAGTTATGAAAATTATTTCATGAAACAATTTCGTTAATTTCAGTGAAATTTTTTTTATACTTAAGGATTTGTTTAATATATTTAAAAAAAAAGGAAGTGTCCTTTATCAGTGAAATGAATTTCTGTGATTCTGTAATGAAATTCTGTAGTTCTTTTTGTGGTGATAGAATTTTTTTGATAGAGCAGTTTTGAATGTTTTGTTTCATGAAATTGAGCAAAATTTATTTTTTGGACAAGTCGTTTATGTGAAAAATCTTAGCTTAGTCACCATCCTTTCTTCTATTAGTAGAAGCACAAATCTCGCTTAACTTAGTAAATGTTTTTAAAAAGCGCATAAAAGTGTTTAGAGATAGTTTTGTAACTTGAATCGGTCAATGAGTGCCAATTGTGTCAATAGAATATTTTCTAACTGAAAAAATCCTGTTTTTATATGACAAGCTTAAGAATCACCCTTTGTACTACTAAGTCACGTTCTATTGTAATGCCTAATGTATTAAGCTTATCTCGAGGGATAGAATCGTTTTGAGGTTATAACGAGTAAGGACGATATTGAAGGAATTGGCGTTAACTCTTGAGTTTAGACTCTTGGATTTTTTAGAAGTTCGGAAATACTGTTTGTGGAATATGGTTCCATAGTTAAGTTGCTCTGTAGTATTTATGAACAAATTCTTTGTGTGTAGTGAAAAGGGAAATTGTGGACAGTGCGAATAATCTGAGTAGAATAATCTGGTGTTGCGGGTGGGTATAAGATTATCTAAGAAGCAGAGAAGGGTTTATTTCGATGACATATGATGAATAAAAATAATGTTTGGCGAAGATTTATACCTTATATCGGTGACTCATTTAATTGATGATGGAGCAAATATCGCTAATTAATTCGAGGGTCCTTTTCTCTAGTTTTTCATTTTAAATGGCGCTACAGTCCTTGTAGGATTCGGATCTCATGAATTCTCTTCTTGTTAGTTCTCGTCATTCTAATTTTCTCTAGTTTGTTATATGAAGTTTCCGTATATCTTCTACAATGCCATCAATATCTTAATCGTTCTACGCTTATTTTTCTTAATGGTTTACTATTGAAAATCCTGGCTAGAATTCTTTCTCCTGAAGCTCGTTAAATATGTCCTAACCCGTCGTAATCTGCTCAATTTTATGTATGAAACTATATTTATTTAGTAATACATTTCTTCAATATCTTCGTTCGTTCTAATTCGCCATTAGTTTTGGTTAACCCTTGCAGGACCAAATATTCTTCTTAGGATTTTCCTTTAATTTTTTTTTATCAATGTCCAAGCCTCAGATTTGTAGCATAGAACTGGGCAGGTTAATGTTTTAAATAGATATTCTCACTTTGCATTGTCTTGGGATTTTTTGGTTCTTTACAATCGGCACTAGTCCGAAGCAGATTTTATTTGCGCTACGATGCATCTATGAATGCCGTCCTTTACCTTATTTTTGACGGTAAGCATTGTCCCTGAATATATAAGTTGTCTACAATTTCTATTCTATGAGCTTCAAAGCTAATAATTCTTCCTAATCTTTGTTCTCTTTTCGATGCAATCATGTACTTTGTTTTCGTCTCATTTACTCTCAAATTGAACTTTGCCGAGCTTTCTAAAATTCTTGGAAAGGTTTCCTTTTCTCTACTACTTTATTTAATCAAGCTTGGGTAGTTTGGAATGTAGGATTTATATATTACACCTAGATCTACTGATTTGAGGAGAAAAATAGGCATCTCTTATCTAAGAAATGAAATTAATCGCTAGGATGCTTATTTTGTGATATGGAATATGTCTCCATTTTATTGCAGATCCTTAGTTAACGTTTTGCTTAGAATTTTAAGGAAATTGGTTCACTATTGGTTCTACACCATCCAATAACACGAATGGGGAAGTGTGGTAGGTTTTATTATAATAAAACAGTATTTTCCATTGAATTTGATTCTTGAAGCCTCAATCCGGAATCCGTTCAATGTCCCTGTAGATTGAATTGGACATATTAGTACGTCCGTGATTATACAGTCAAGGTATACTACGTGTATTATCGAAGCAATAGAAGTAACGTAGAATACCGTCATAAGATAAGCTGTGAAGTGGGTTGAAAGGGACTGAGAGTGGATAATTTAAAAATTTTAAGGAATAGAGCAGGTGCCTGCCCTGATCCCTTTGGGACACCGGCAGATATGAAGTTGGGCTTACAATCAACGCTTCGGCTTAAAATCTGATACTACCTTGATTGAAAATGTCTAGAAAGAAAACTCTTGATCGAGTTCCTTAGAACTTAGCTGGCTAAAAGTGGGTCCACAAGACTATGTCGATGGACTCTGTGCGGGCTTTTAAGTTCTACAGACGCACCGATATTTGTTTGCGTCGGCTTGTTGCTCAGACAAAATTCTATAGAAGTCTACAAGGAAAAAGTCTATGCGAAGTTTGAAAATCCTTAGATATCTAGTGCAGCATTTGAGTTAACACCTTTTTACATTAGTTTGATACCTTAAATAGTGCCCAGAAAATAGACTAGGGTTATTGTAAGTAAATTTAAGTAATTTAAAGCAATTAATTTTTACTTTACAATTAGTATATTAAATATGGATACAAATTTATTAGTGGAGAACAAAATTAGACTTTTTTTAAATGATTATCGATTAGTTGAAAGTCTTCTTACATTTATTGCAAGTTTATGCGAACATAGCTATTGAAAAAGTGCTTCCATTCCACTGTTAGGTAACCTATAATCGTTGAATTCGAGCTATTGGCTTTTTAATATTAAAACTCGTCTCGTCAGCAAAAGCTACTGTATGTCTATTTACAATACAATCTGTTGCCGTTGGCAAATATCATTGATATTAAATGAGAAACAATAAAGGACTCAGCACACTCCCTTGAGGTACACCGTAATGCATACTAAACTAAGCTTTCACAATACTGTATTCCTGAATTTAAGAGATGCGATCGTTTAAGCAGATAGGTTTGAAATAATAATGTTATACCAATCATTTAGACCCAAATTTTGGACCTTTTTGATATAAATAAAATTACAGTGGCTTTTTCATTTTTGTATAAACTTTCATCAATGAAAGAAGTATGACTAGTGCATGATCTGTGACCGATCCAAAGCCATACCGATTTTTTGCAAGTATAGTAATATAAAATTTTAACAGTTTGAATTCGTTGAAAAATTATGATTTAACTCGCTTGCAGTGGCATAAGTATCCTTTTACATTGTACTAGTATTTTTTTTTATTTCATTGACCAATTATCGGTTATTCTTCGGCGGTGTTATGATTTACCCAAAAAAAAAATGTAAAGTTGTTAATTAAGTTGTTGCTCTCTTAGATTCCTAAGATAGTTTATCCCTAGATGGATGTGAAAAATCCAAGTTTTTCTTTGCTTTTATTTTCGAACTAATTTTTTACTACACGTCAAATTGTATAGGCTATGACGTAGCTAATCAAAATTTAATAAAGAAAACCGTTTGTGGAAAGAATTGAATAGAAAATAATTATTAACTAATGAAATTTAATTTTCATTTATAAACTCCGAAACATGTTTTTGAATTCTTCATTCATTCATTCAAAAATAAATTTTCCCTAAAATATTGAAGTGATCCGTTATACATGTTTCAAAAGTTTCCTCTGTTGAACGATAATTGATTCGTTGGTTTGAAAAATTTGTAATTGATACACGAAGATGACTTTTTTGCACGATTGTAACCCCCTAAAATAATTACTCAATAAACATAAATTTTTTTTAGTAAATCTAATAATATTTTGTAGCGATTTTATTGGTCTTCTTTCTTTCTATTCTTCTATCGCTTAATGTTTATAATCAACAATATTCAAATGATTTTCTAATCGTTAATTGTTCATCACTAGATAAGTTTCCATAGAAAATGTATAAAATTTGCGCTTCTTCTATAAATTAGTAAAGCTGTGAGTTAGTACGTGAAATATAAGCCTTATCTGTCATGAAGTGTATTCACAACAGTTATTTATGTTTTAATCATAATTTTAAGTGCTCCATGCTTTTGCAATTGGAAAATTAGTTTAAGAAAGAGTGTATGTCTTAAATTTTCGAAATATCTTCTGTCAAATTACTGAAAATTTTGCAGAATACCTACGGTGAATCGTGAATGTTAAAAACATAAATAGTATACAGAACTGAAAAAAGGCCAAGTAGATTTAGTTGGTCTGTGTCGTTCTGTAAACCTTGAACTTCTAAAGAACGACGAATATATTGACAAAACCAAGTAAATCTGGTGATCGAAAATCACCGTAACCCGGCCATTACACGGGTCAGTTCTACTGACACTGTCGCTGACACTGACTCGTGTAAACACTCACTGACGCGCCTTTTTTACTGACTAGTCAGCGCTGACGAGACAGTTTCCGAGTCAGTGCTGACTAGTCAGTGAAATGTCAAAACCTTATTTTTAACGGATGCGATAGATATGTCCTTGGAATAAATAATTAAAAAATCTCAAAATTCGTTTATTTTAGGAAAAAAAGGAAGAAAAAAATTAAGTTGTCTGGAAATCATCAACCTAATTGAAAAGCACGAGGAAAATCTTGGTTTATGTGATTTTACAAAGGATTGAGTCAATATTTTCTTTTTCTCTACTTCCTTTTCTCTTCCCTTTCCATGGCTTCAATAATTTGTGTTAATAATAACGCAGTCAAGGAAGCATGTACACTGGTCGACGTCATTTTAGAAATGAATTGGCTTGTCAGTTGACCGAACGTAATCAACGCAGAGTCAGTGGATTTGACAAACAGAGTCAGTACTGGCAGTCAGCAGAACTGACTCGTGTAATCGCCGGGTAACAGTCTTAAAGAGTTGATTGAAAAGTGATCATATGTTTTAAGTCCGTTCATAAAACATTATGACTGGTAGCTTTGACATAAAAAGGGTGTCCGGTCGGCATGATTGGTTCCGAAGAATCTTAGCTTTTCCTACAAAAAGAACATAGAAAGTAATTTTTGTTGGAAACAAGTTCTTACGGGCTCCAATTTCATGATATATGTATGTTCGAGTACGAATGCAAACATGGCGGAATGGCGCATCTAAAACGATCCGAAATCCTAAAACAAAACGCGTAAAATACGCTAAAAAAATAAAGGTTCTGACAAGTTATTTTAATAATCGTCTTTTAGTACAATGCATTTTTTTTTTTGCAAAGAACAATCGGTTAAGTATGGATTAATATTTGTAAGTTATGAATTGTTTACGTAAAAATGTTCACTGGAAGCAGACAGCCAGATTTGTGAAAAGAAAATTCATGGATTTTGGACCATTGTACGTTGTGCAACTCAACATATTTAATTTACCATGCCCTATATCCCCCTGATATGGCTCTGTGTGAATTTTTGCTGTTCCCCAAGCTAAAATTACTATTTACACCTTTATTTAAATTCAAGCCTTTATATACTTTATTTTCTCTTATATTAAGTTAAATAAGAACAATTATCCTTCCTACAACTTGATGGAGTGTTTCATGTGAAATAAGTCCAATTTCTACGCGAATGTTTTCCTTTAGTTTGCGCAAAGTTTTGGGCTTACTCACATATATATCTTTTCCTTGAAATACAATACTCTCTTCAGAAGAAAAAATCTAGATCACTTAATAGCTTCATTATTACACCTGATGTGTCAGAGGCCGTTGCGACATCTTGCTAAAATCATAGTTTGCTAGCAACTAAAAAAAACAAATTTTTTGGAGCATTTCCCTATAACGTTCGACGGTAAACCGCTTGAGTGTAAATAAGATCCCTTGGCACAGTTTTTACCCTAAAAAATCTACTGTATGCACCTTGAGTATTGAAATTAAATTATAAATCTATGATTTTTAATGAAGAGAAAAGTAATGTTAGTTTGTTGTGTAATCGCATGGCATACCATTTCCCAAGTTGAATCTGTGAAACATAAAATTAGACAAATTAAATATTAGCAAACAAAAAGGTCAAGATTTGATGTCGATTAGATAGTTACTTTTGCCGAACTCTGGAGTTTATCTTTACTACGTATACATGAGGAGTTGAATAGTTGAGTTGAGGTTGAGTTGAATTTTCGACAATCGACAAAATTCGACAAAAATCACAAACAAAACACAGAAATGCTACTGTCAAATAAATTCAACTACTCAACTACTGAGATCGCGTCTATATGCATAATTTCAACTCAACCCAGGTAGCAGAGCTGAGTCGAGTTCAGTCGACCCTATCTCAACTCGACTCGCGTCTACATGCATTTGAACTCGGCTTCAACCTGGGTTCAACTCATCATGTATACGTAGTACTTGATACACAAGAACTGTATGTAATTTCTTTATCAATGATACCAAACACTATTTTTTGTAGAATAGTAAAAATGTCATAATTCATTGTGAAATTATATTTAAAAACCCTAGAGAAGTTGTTTGTGTAGGAGTGTAATTTTAGATCCTTGTTTTCATGTAATTTTTTAAAATTCTGTATACTTCTAGTATAAAATCCTTTATCGTGAATTATTTATTATGTAATTAAGTTTCAACAAAATCAAGATTTATATAAAAGAAAGGCTTAGTAACTCTAAAGGATGTTTTTACAATATAAAAAGTACGTTTTCTGGTAGGAAATTGTATAAAATCTGCATTTTCAATGCCATAGTAAAATTACATTAAATTAATTTTAAATTTAAATGATTTATATCACCTGTATTCCAAAATACGAGCAAAGTTTCTACTCGTAGCTACTCATGCCTTTGTTAAAAAGTAGCTACAAGTAGAAGCCAACTGCTTGCGATAATTTTGCTCGAATTTTGAAACACACCTATTAAAAGGATAAAATTAATTTAATAATTTTTACCCTTTGTAATTTTGTTATCCGCCCAAAAAAAAAACAAAATTAATTCATGTTAAACTAGATGTGATTGGTGTAAAACTACTGCATTATTATTTAACATGGTTTAACAAGGACGACTCTGTCGGCTTATATTAAACTACATTCCAAATCGCCAAACAGGTAACTCAATGCCTGGGATTTCTTAAGAAATGTAGGTTATTCAGCCAGAGCTGGATATGTAAGTCCTACATTAGGTCCCGCCTTGCATACAGATAGTTTAACTCAGCTGCCGCTTCGAAACCTTCATAGTGTGGCCTGACAAGTGGCAAAACCGATATTCGGTTTCAGTTCCCATTCGGGTCAGGAATGGTGGTATAAAGGATCATCTCTAACCCTTGTTTTCCACATAAAAATTGTTTATAATATTTATTTATTTAGCCAAATAAGATACACTTAAAACTAAAATAAATACAGAATAGTAAAACAGTCCTTTTAGTATAAATTATTGAATAAATTTAAGCTGTATGCTGAAAATAACTTCATTTAAATGGCCTCCATTTTCTTGTTGACAAGTATTGGCTCTTTCTTAAGCATTTTGTATCACAGGATTCAACGTTTTTGCCTCCAACTTTGTTATTTCTGCATGAATTTCTTGTGGTTTGTTAAGCCTGTCTCTTAAAAAAAACCCTAGAAAAACAAATCACGAGCCATCTAGTTTGGGAATAGTATATTCTGTAACAAGTTTGGAATGATGCATATTCCGCACAAGTGGAAGTTTGGCCGAAGGCGAGGGTGACGGTCCACGAGTGCGGAATATGCCATTCAAAACGTGTTGCAGACTATACTTTTTCTACGCCTTTAATTAGTTTTTATTAATATTTTGTAAAGAAAAACGTACCTTATGTAAAACTAATGTCAAATATGTAATGTATAATGCACAGCAAGATATTTTAACGCTAAATAACATATAAGTAGGGAGTGTTCATTCATAACAATTTTGTAATTTGATAATTTGCTAATAGATGGCCGCGGCAAAATTTATTAAAAAAATGCTATTATTTTCTGCAATTTAATAATTGAATAGTTTATTTAAAGCTAAAATTTTCTAGCGGAAGATCATTGATTGTTTATTATTGAAACAATCCTTTTCTTTCTTTAATTAATAAATCTTTTTTTTCTTTAATTAAGAAATCATATTCTTGGATTACGACGAACAGATGTCGCCAATAGTAGTCATTCCATAACAAGTGATGGAATGAATATTCCACACGGGTGTGGAACGCTGCTAATTCCTTAACTAAAAGTAAGATCAGAATGCCTGTATTCTAACAGAGGCGTAGAAAAACGTATATGTTCTCCGGTGCTAGTTGCATTACTACGGCTATAAGCTATAGTTCGGTCCTGTTCACGGCTAACTTCAGGCATCGGAATGGACGTGCTCTGCGTTTTTCTTTCGGGCCGTACATTATGGGCAGTACGGCGAATCATAGGCCGAAACATGTCACGTAGCATAACGTCCTTTGTTCGGTCAAAAATTGAGTATGATCATAGCATCGGGATGCATATCCGCCCTTTGCGTCCATCACTTTTAGGATGATTCTGTATATCTCACAGATTTTATGCATGATTTTATCCTAAGTTCTCTGCAGTTTTTCGATCGAGTTGCCTCCCTTGAATGGCCTTTGTTTTCGCTTTTACATAGGTTGGGTCATGGATATTCTTTCTGTAGTAATGTCAAAAAGCGCCATTCCGACTCTCATGAAATTTGCATCATCCGACGAAGTTCAGTAGGCACAGCAAAACCCGGACAGTGCTTCGTCTGTTGTGACTCTCATTTTCATTTAGTTTGTCATCTTACCCAAGGCCGGTGGCCTTCAACGGGTTCGTATCCACTAACACTAAGCGGCCACCATTTCGCCTCGTTTTTGCTTTGGGATTTCTACATTTGGCAGCGTTAAACGATTTCCTCGCTATACAAATAAACCTTATTAGTTGTGCCTTTCAAGTGTATTCTAAAGTTGATCTTTCTGTCGCTCGTAACTACCAGGTACCAATCCGATCGTAGCTTCCAATCTGATCTTACTTTGGTCATGCTCTGATCCTCTCCTTGATTTATTTTTTTTCATCTTTTGCTGATCACCCGAGTAAAAATAAATAATGGCCTTAGAACGGGCAAATACCGACTGTGATTGAAATATAGTCCTCGGCCATCTGGCGGTTAACAGAAGGCTCGTTGCAGTTACAGGACAGTACGGCCGTACAGTACAGGAGACGACTGACGGTGATACAACGGCCTTACGTTTCCAATAACGGCCATACGACGGTGGTACGGCGGCTGTATGGTTGCTATTACGGGTATACGACGGTGGTACAGTGGGTGGCAACGTGGATATTCGCACTCCTATAAGAAAATATATTTCACTGCAATTAAATTTTTGATTTTTTTTCGGTTGTGTTTTTTTTCAAGCAACCGACGACTGGCGAGCTCGTTTCTCTTGTGCGTCGATTATCTTTAAGTAGGATAAATCGAAAGGACCATTGTACATAACGAAAATGATTAAGTTCCCATAAAACACATTCAACAATACATTTGGTGCAGATTCTTTTTTTGGCTCAAATTTCTCGTCGAATGCCCGTTTCTACAGCTCAGTACTGGGCCCTTTAAATCTTTTGGTCAAATTTGGCCGTCGTAAGGCCGTATGTGCTCTCATTAAAAATGGTTAAAAACTCTACGGCCATCATATGCCCCTTAAAAAGCTAAGCGGCCAGTGTTCGCCCGTTATAAGGCCGTTTTTTATTTTTACTCGGGCAGCTCCACCACCGTTTTTTTAGTCGTGAATATTATGCCTGCGTTTTGTACCCACTGCTTAATTTCCTAGATTGCTTCGATTAGGTGGATTTCAATATTATCGAGGTTTCTTCGTACGTCTGCCATTCAGATATCGTAATAACATACAAAGCCCTGACGATCCTAAATATTCTCTGAGCTTGGCAGCAAATTTTCTTCGTTTTGCATCCTTTCAGAGACAAATTGATCGATTGCTGAAGATCGTTCTATCCGATCGTATCTTGTTCCAATACAGTACAACAATCGTATAGAATGATCGAGTTGTTTTTATTGCGTGGACAACTTTGTTACACGTATTCTTTAAAAAAGAGCTTATTTGTAAATTAAATATTTTTATAACTCTTTTGAAGTTTCAGTGCTCTGCCTTACGATATTCTATCTAACCCACAAAATTACACTATTTTTCCTCAGTACAAAAACATAGACTCTGCAACTCTAGTCCGTAAATTTGAACCTTCAGCATCAAAATAGAGATTTTAAAGCAAAATTATTACTAAACTCTTAATCCAAAAACTTTTCTATTAATTAATTTAAAACTTTCCTTCTCCCCCCCTCCCTTCCAACAAAAATAAAACCGAAGCCACAAAAACCATTAAAGTTTTGATAAAATTCCAAATTCCAAGAATATTCCGATCACACCTTCCGCCTGAATCCCCTTAATTAGATGCTTGCTCAGATGAAGTGACTTGAGAGTAATCACATCACCTCTAACCACTTTGAATTCCTTTTCCAGGTGAGACTTTAATCATTTCACAAAATACCAAAAGTGTACGTAACAAAACCTAGGGGAGGGCGGCACTTTCGTTACAGTTCCATCTTCTCCTCATTCTGCCACCATTTTATATACATTATACATAAAACTTATTTTTCTCGTTCTTCTTCTTCTTCTCTGAAAACAGCAAAACAACAGCAAACTTGGATGAAAATCATAAATTCTTAAGTTTTTAAGTTCCTTTCTGCTACAGGTTCCACAGTTGTTCGTCCTTTTTCTAGGGAATTACAAATTACCAAAAAAAAAATAAAAAAAAATTAAGCGGATAAACGTCACCGTAAATTCCCAAGAATCCGCCCCCACCACCACCACCTCTTGGAGGCACTTGCCCCTCCTTTGAGTCCTGTTCCGCCGCAGGACTTGAACGGGCGCGCATTTTTCATGGCATTTTTCATGAAATTGCCAATGACTTGTTCCTGCCATTTGAGCGCAATCATAGTCGCGGTCCTCTCCTTTTACATTCTTCCTCCTTTTTTTTGCCTATTTTCCGCCATTTTCCTCCTTTTTCCACTTTTATTTTGCAAAAAAAAAAATTCGTGGTCCTTGAGCGAGAGCGAAATAATAACACGGCAGAAAGCGTCCTGTTGACGGCTCGCAATGTTTTTTTTTTTTGGTGTTAATTTTTTCTCTTGTGATGATTTCCTTGAAGGAGCCTTTTTCGGCGATTGTGTCGGGTGAGCAGCTATTTAGTGTCGCGCCTCTAGGATTTCATCATCAGGCCTCAGCACAAGGACGAAATGTTTTATTTTTTTTTGTATATTTTTTTTTGGGGAAAAGCATCACGCTCAAAAGCTACCAGGGACAAGGGAAGGAGGCTCTCTGCGAGAAGCAGGAGTCGCGCAACTTCAATTTTTCTTCTGATGGAGAAGTCTCAAGGTGTTTAACTTACGGTGAATAATGTTTTCTCTTCTTAGGATCCTTTGAGGCTTTTACTCCTTTTTTTGGGGGCGTGTTTTTTTCTCGAGTTGATGGCATTTAGTGGATGGCTTTAATGTTTCCTTTTGTGCTAAAGGACTTTGTTCTATTTTAAGGGTGAGTTTTAAACAGTTTTTGACATAAGATTTGTGAGGCTTAGTTATAAAATAATTGAGGAGCTTTTTTCAGTAAGTGTTTTTCGTGTGAGTTTCGTTTTTTTCTTCTTTGTTGAATTACGAATCAAGTGCAAAAGTATCATTTCCACCACTTGGCTTATAGTGTTATCTACTTCTATAGCCTAGATTTCTTGGCCAAGCCGCTGGAAGAAGTCGAACAGTTTGCCTCTAGTGATTTGTAGCCCAAACATGATTGTTCGACCCAGGTCGTGTCAATTGACGACATTTTACTCCTTTCTATCATAAAATAATGACACAGGACGTGAAGGCAGATTCATTCTCTTCGAAGCACAGCCTGCAGGTAGGGTCTTCTAAAGATCACAGTAATATCGACCGAGACTGACCATGAACGTTTTTTTATCGTATCGATCATTTAAATTAGTGCTTCACACGAAACGAGACTTGTCTCGAAATCGTCTCGTCTCAATTTTCGAGACCTCAAGATTAAAAATCGATACGAGACCGAGACTACCATTCGAGATCTCGCGAGACATCTCGAGGTCTCGAAATTAAATCGTTATTATGAAATCGTATCGACACCAACTATTTCAGTATCTTCACGCTGCGCTCTTTGACGAGCACAACACGATCGAGACTGACCATGAACGTTTTTTTTATCGTATCGATCATTTAAATTAGTGCTGCACACGAGACGAGACTTGTCTCGAAATCGTCTCGTCTCGTCTCAATTTTCGAGACGAGATCGAGACGAAACCTCCAGATTAAAAATCGATACGAGACCGAGACTACCATTCGAGATCTCGTGAGACATCTCGAGGTCTCGAAATCAAATCGTTATTATGAAATTGTATCGACACCAACAATTTCAGTATCTTCACGCTGCGCTCTTTGACGAGCACAACACGATCGAGACTGACCATGAACGTTTTTTTTATCGTATCGATCATTTAAATTAGTGCTGCACACGAGACGAGACTTGTCTCGAAATCGTCTCGTCTCGTCTCAATTTTCGAGACGAGATCGAGACGAAACCTCCAGATTAAAAATCGATACGAGACCGAGACTACCATTCGAGATCTCGTGAGACATCTCGAGGTCTCGAAATCAAATCGTTATTATGAAATTGTATCGACACCAACAATTTCAGTATCTTCACGCTGCGCTCTTTGACGAGCACAACACGATCGAGACTGACCATGAACGTTTTTTTTATCGTATCGATCATTTAAATTAGTGCTGCACACGAGACGAGACTTGTCTCGAAATCGTCTCGTCTCGTCTCAATTTTCGAGACGAGATCGAGACGAAACCTCCAGATTAAAAATCGATACGAGACCGAGACTACCATTCGAGATCTCGTGAGACATCTCGAGGTCTCGAAATCAAATCGTTATTATGAAATTGTATCGACACCAACAATTTCAGTATCTTCACGCTGGGCTCTTTGACGAGCACAACATTAAACGGCACCAATACATGACTTGAGCAGGCTGCGGAGACAAGGCGAAAAGTACGCATTCCATAAGCAGAAGAGGCATTTTACTGGCGTGAAATGAAATGAAATGATTGTAAAATACCTCTTCTCTTTTGGAACGGACTCTATACGTAAATGTAACTCTACACAAATTAGAAATAAACTTTCGAATCATTGATGCCCTCTACCCCGCCCTGGTGCCACTGCAAAAGGCAGATTTACGTGACTACGTCTGAGATGTGACTAGCATGGAAATATAAGGACTATTTGTATACAATTTCATTAATATGGCACATATTGATATTTCTCGAATATTTCAGAGCAATTTGTATTATTAACAGTGGAATTCGAGACGAGACGAGACTTTTCGAGACGAGATCGAGACGAGACCTGCAAATACCCATTTTTTCGAGACCGAGACGAGACTGGGCCAAATCTCGTCTCGTCTCGTGTGCAGCACTAATTTAAATTGATGTGATGATCTGCACTTCTTCTTTCTTTGAAGGTCTGTCTGATGATCTGTCTATGCCTATTAAGTCTATTGTTCCAACCCTGTCATTAGAAATCGTCGAGGTGAAGGCTTTTGATATAGCCTAAAATTGATTTCGGATTCATATCCCAAATATTCCTGCGAACAGAGAAGCCGCGTTGGAGGAGACTCAATCTTCTCCTTGGTTTAGAGCCTCACAATTGCACAGCAAGTGCTCCGCAGTTTTGGAGAATGCTTCAAGCTTGCAAGCAATGGAGTGGATTCGCTAAAAGACCCACCCTAATATTTATGTCTAGAACCATCTTCATCGTTTTCACCATAAAGGAAGAAATGCTAATGGGTCCATAAAATTTTGCTTCCTTGTATGATCTTCTCCCCGCACCCCGGGAATAAAGACAGCCTCTCCCCAGCATCTCATTATATGGACTGATATTGATCCTACAAGTTTCGTGATTAAGGACGGTCACACATGGCAAATTTTTGCATTACAGTGGGAAGGCTAAGTTAAACCGAAGATCGCCTAGTATCCGGAGTCCATGATTGGCAGTAAATTCACGCTGTACCAACCATCCCTTAAGCACGATTGCTTACACCTTTGAATTGGGTGTTTTTATCGAGTATATCCTCTCTAGATCTGCCGTAATCAGTCTGTTTCATGGCCAGGCAGAGACAGCTTGATGACCTCTCAACTGTCCACGCAGCTGTGCAGGGGTTCCTCAACCAGGATGTGGCCAGAAGTCCACGTACGGTCGGTCTTGGAGCGAAAGTTTTTTTAGTCATCAGTGATCGCTGTTTTAGTCATCAGTGATCGTGAAGAAACTGATCTACTCACTAATATATTAAAAACAATATCAAAAGATGTAATTTTTTGGGAAGAGTGAAGATAATTTTGAATTACAAAACGAAGAAGATCGATGATCTCTTATACATTAGGTAGTTGGGATTTTCAAACTTTTAGGCTACCGAAACGATAATATCGCTGCAAGTTAGAAGAACCACTAAATTCTAGCTTCTAGTTTCTGCTTGATCTTATTATATTTGAATATGCTTAGATAGATTCACATTTTCTGTATATCCTTCAAGATCGAATTATGCCACGATCGATGATATTAAAAATGAATAAGCTCTAAACTGATAGTTTCCCAAAGAAAATTATCGATTGTAATTTATACAGCTTTCTGAACTTTGTATAATCTTGAATTATATATCACGTTCTGACCAAATGTTAAGTCTTCGAAAAGATCGAGGATCACTTGGTAATTTAGCGATGTCCATGTTAAGTACACTTGTTCATAAACTACATGGTTCAAAATGATTTTCTGTTGACCATTATTACTCCGCTGTCGATGACTTCTCTATACTGCGTAGCGCTCACACACCCTTGGAGGATCATTAGAGATCGTACTCTCTAGGATGTGATGATTCCTCATGTCCTAATATAAGGGGAATTCTTGACAGTTCGGAGAATGCATTCATCGGAATAGGTTTGTCCTCTTCTCTATCGAACTGTGGCTGTTCCGTTTTGCCCATAAACTTGGATTTAGATTCATTGGAAAGGGCAACTTACCAATCGGCAACTGTACAATTTTGTCGTTCAAGCGCCCATAGCGTTTCAAATTTATTTTTCTCGTACGTTGAGCTCATTGAACCTTCGATGAACTGTTCGTTTACTAATTTGTAATCTAGTGGCTTCGGCAAGTTCCTCTCTTATCCTTGTAGCTGATTAAAATCGAATCGAAACCGAATCAAACTAAAAAAACTTATTCAAAAATAATCGCACGAAATTACAAAAACAACTGTTCTCGTCAAAATTCAAACTCACCGTAAATTCACAGCCTTTTTCTCAGTGAGAAATTTTTCACGGCAGCGTTCACTGCAAACGTCAAAAAAACTTATTCTCATTCTTGCGGACGCGAAAATAAGCAGTGTACACTGAAATTGGTGAACACCGTAAAACTCACCGTTGCGGAATCGGGCCCCTGGGGTTTTGTGAATTTCTTTTTTCCATTTACATTTTTACGCCAATTTCTCTATAATTCTGTAAAAATCGACACATCGTTGATCCGTCATTCGCGCAATTTCTCTATTTCACACTTTTTTTATATCACTTAACGCCACAATTCTCGCTCTTTGGTGAACACCTAACATTTCAGCTTTTTTTAATGTGAAAGAGTCCAAGCTTAGGTGTTACCCTTTATACTACCAGTCCGTCATGTCGTTCACGTCATGGTGCAATGTCTAGTAGTAAGCTTAGCTCGAAAATATGAAAAGGTATAATAAGGTAAGGTGTAGTGTGCAGGATGCATGATGAGGAGGCAGTAAACCTCGCATTTGAACTCTTGGATGTGGTATGAATCACTTCTTTTCGCTTCAAGCCACTTTTATCACTTAGAACACTGTTATCGCTTTTTTAATCAAAACTGACTCTAAATGCCGCTGCTACTGCATTTATATATCTAAGCTGCTCCCTTATCCAAGTTCTAGATCTTTCCATCACAGTCTGAAGGCGCTCTATTACTGGAACATTCGATACTTTTCATTTCCATCTCTCTAGAAACTTTGAGAAGCTTAAGGTCTTCAATTACTGCTCGTTCAAAATCTGACTAATAGATGGCGCGATGTTAACTGACTGCCAAATCGTTACAAATCGTTCGTTCAAATTAAATCGTTACAAATAAAAGTTCGTTCCAAGTTTTTATAGATGCCGCATAAATCATCACAATATACAATCGTACAATGAAGCCTATTGTAGCGTTTGCCTTTCGGTTTCTTCTGCATGACAACTTGTAAGGGGTGAAAAGAACAGATCTTTATAAGCTATAAACGGTTGCTTATCATAAATTTCTTGTGTTTATCCAGGCTCTCGCCTAACTTTGATCGATCGATGGAAGCAAAAAAGGAATAAGTCCTAAACTGACACCAAATAAAATTGTCGATCGTACTTATTATAAATTTCTACACCTTATGCGGGTATGAATTGTATAATACATTCTGTTCAAAAGTTAGGTCAACAGCAGAGAGGAATACTAACTTGTGAGGTGGTCATGTTCAATATGTTTCTGTGGACCTTTATTACTATCAACAGATTATATAAAACCCACTCTTGGTAAAGGGTATTTCAACAAGAGGTGCCATTTTAAATTTCGCGCCATTTTTGAACTGTCAACATAGAACTGTCATTTCGATGACATTTGATAAGTAAAAACTAGAAGGTTTTCAGAAAATATGGACGGATATACACTCACAAAACGCATTAAAGTCGTGAAAATTAACTACAAAAATGTTGAAAATATCGCGGAAACGATTCGTAAAGTTCGTATTGCTGTTATTATCATCAAGCGTCTTTTCGCACAGATAAAGTGAAGTATGTGAAATCTATATAAATTGGAACGCCTCGAACAAGTTGTTAGTGATGTAAAAACTCCAACTCGTGCTCGTACGGTCAAGTCAGCTGAAAATATCGCCGCTCTGAAAAACATGGTCTGTCCATTTCGAGACGATCACAGGAATTGGACGTGTGTTTTGTCGAAATGGAGAATTCAATTGGGTGACGAGATCTTGTGATTTAACACCATTCGGCTTTTTTTTGTCTCAAAGACAATATTAGAGCAACTATTGGCCGCTATTAGGCGATAACTTGATGAATAATTTCGTCAAAGAAGAACCGGAGACGAACATTTGGCAGATATTGTGTTCCATTATTAACCTTACAGTTTGTAGTTTAGATTCAAATAAAAAAAATAATACTTTTTACGTAAATATTGTGCGTTTCTGTTGATTTAAAATGACACCTCTTGTTGAAAGATCCTGTATATGTAAATGATTACACTCCACCCTATTTCTTTTGTGCTACTAATAATGTGGGAGAAACGAAATTGTTGAAGATTGATTTTTAGGTAAAAATCTGAACAGAATTTCATAAACAGCAATACTATCTTTCTCTTTTAAAAAAAAAACCTACTCCACCAAATCAACAAGTCTCCACTGACCGAACTACACTACTGAAAATCCTTTCACTCCTCTAAATAAAGACATAAAAAACTTTCTAAAATATGCTACAAAACTTTATACCATTTCCTAAAAAGATAATGTTGTTGCAAGAAATGGCCACAAAAAAATGGTTTACACTTCGGAACTCCCTGCCATCCCATTGTCTCTAACCATCCTCTTACCACCCTTAAAACACTTTAAGTACATTTTCCACATTTTCCTCCCTCGGCTGGAAAACCGGAAAAAGTTCATCATAAGTCATAAAAGTACATCGTCGTACTGCGAAGATGGCGTTCGCGTGCATGCCTAAATATGAAACCTGCTTCCTCTTGGGAGAATATCTGTAAATAACAGCACTATTTTGAGCACTTCTATGCGCAATCCCTTCTCTCTCCTACTACATCCTATCAAACCATTTACACATCTTTCCTCCTCTTTAATATATCTGAAGTATGACTGAAAACAGAAGGAGAAGTTAGTATGTAGAGGAAGAAAACTTACCTCAGTCACGGTAGCGTTTTAACAATACTCTCCTTCTCCCTCCCATGCAAGTTTTAGTACAAGTCAATTTTGGTAACACACAAGGCGATTTTTGTATGTTGGTCATACATTTTTTAGGATATCTTCCAAAAACACAAATTAAATATACACAAAAGGAATTATGACAAGCTGGGAGTGTTCTAGACGCAACAAGGTAACTACAAAAATTTTGTAGTAATTTCAATGACTTTTACCTGTATTTTTTCTGATTTGATATAATCACAAATAATGGTTTTAAAAATAAATTTAGTTTATATTACAACAAAAAAAAACCCCACCAACAACGATAACACTAAAAAAACTACAAGCAAACAAATTTTTATTGTGAATTATAACATGAATGGTAAATTATTAGTTATGACAATGTCCACACGATGGCAGGCATTCTTCACGATCAGGCGACGCGACGGCAGATAATCAAAAACCAAAACACAAAAAAAAATGGGAATAAAATTGTGCATATTTCTTTTTTGTTTTGTTGTTTTTGTGTTGGTGTTGTTGTTGGTGTAAAAAAAAAATAATCGACATCATGCCACTAACTAAACCGACACATAACAATGCGTTCCCTTCGGATGGCGTGATTGACATTAATCACTGGTGGAAATCTAGCCGCTCCCTCCCATATCTCATATATATTTTTTTTTAAATAGGTAAAACACGAAAATCGCAATGCCACCTGGTGGCAAAGTGAAAAATGCGCATTCCACACAGAAACGGAAAATCTATTTTGCCCTAATTATAAATCTAATTTTCCTGTTGGGTTTTCCTCCCCCCCCCCGGTTTTTCCATCCAACCACCTACCTACCTACCACCTACCTGTGCGCCTTTCCCCAGTCTCATATCTCACCCCCCCGGGGCTGCCACTGGTTTTCTTGTCCGTCATTCGGCTGTCAGTTAGCGTTTTTCCACCATATTGTAGCGTTATTTTGTTATTTTTTTTTCGGAGTAATTCCGAATGTCACATGGGAAAATAGAAGTCAGCGGGGCCTCGTCTGAATGTGGCACACAAAATCCTACTATACTACATATAAAAGCGGGAAAACTGGACGACCGACCGACCAAAGTCTCGTGTGTGTAACACGGATGGTGATAATTAATAAAAGATAAGAGACATGTGATAATTGCATCGCATGTTTTAAGTAACGAACGGAAAACGCATAAAAAAGAGACAGGCAAAAAAAATAAAACAACATGGCCTGCAATATAGTTGACACATAAGACTACTGTGCTGCACTGTGGCCATAAGACTACTACTACAGATGACAGATAAAACTGTCACCCGAAATTGAGGAAAAAAACCAAATAAAATACCGGAAAATTCATAACTGATTTTTCAGCCATGAATAACGTACCATACCTGTTTTTTCATTCATTTTTTTTCTCATTCTATCTCTTTCTATCAAATCGAATTTTCAAAAAATTTTCACGAAACTTTCACACTTTTAGCAGGTAATTTTCGTTACTAATTAGCAGTTAGCTGCCACTGGTTTTGAGCGGTAATCGCTTGGATTTTAGTTAATTGTTAATTTATGCATTATCGTGGCTCTTTTTGATTAAACGAAAAAAAACCCTTCGCCCCCTCCACCGTCTACACTGGATACAAAAAAAAAATACAGAAAAATATTTCGTTGTTGGTGTTTTTGTGTAATTTTTTTTGGGCACATATTTTTCGAGGCTCGTCGATGTGTGGTGTAACACCAACTCTAAAAATATTTTCCACATTGCGGAAGTTGAATATTATAATTGTGGCGTAAATTAGTCCGCGGCTGTTTAATATTTACAGAAATTCCTGAGATTTTTCTTTCGTATACAGGATGGGGGCCTTTTTTTTTAATATACCCAAATTGGGTTTGGGTTTTATTTAGAGATTTTGAGGCGTTGATTAAATATTTTCGGAGTTTTTTTTCGGGGTTTTTGTTTTGTATTAACTTTTTTTTATGAAAGTGGAAACAACTAGAATTCTTGGTGATTGTTGATTGAAGCTTGATTTGTTAAGAAGAACATTATGACAACTTGAGAAGAACATATGACAATTTGAGAAGAACATATGACAAAACTATCGCGGTAAAAGCTGTTCTTCTTCTTCTTTGGTGAGGTATAGACAGCATGTCTAATGTCTGTGGTAAATTGATAAATTAGACCCAAATATGTGGTAAACAAATCGTTGTCGTTGACTCCTTGTCACACTCACTGGCAACCGACAACGTTGACACAACCACTTTCGACTTGCCTACACTAGCTCAGGCTCAACAGGTTGACACCAAGTTGAAATCTCTCCTAAAGCATTCCAGCAACGGCTCACTGGTAAAACTAGTGCTCACACCAATACCATTTACTACGCATCAGGTCTGATGTGAAACTAGTATAGGTATTCGTAGGCCTTACATACCCACTTCCTTACCTAGACTAGCGTTCAACTCTGAACTTAGTCTCTCATCTTGGTATTCGGGCTACAAGACAATCAGTTACCAAGAAATATTTCTGACGATCAATAAAGACTGCAATCAGTGGTTCGGACCTTGGTTGTCAAAAGTCCAAAGTTTCGAGACATACCAAATCTCCATTTGAAGCTTTCAAGTTGGACCCCTAGCACCATCTCGAGATACTCTTACATCTTAACGATAATAGAGAGATTCACGAAATCTCTGGGGGCATCTCTGCTTCAATAGTGACAATCAGATTCGTTACTGAATTCGTACCACGCTTCGGCGTACCTCTTGAGATCACAACTGATCATGGTACGTTTCTCGAATTGAAACTCTGCAATTCACTTGCCGAACTACTCGACACTCATCGAATTCGGACAACAATCTACCATCCGCAGACGAACTGAATGGTCGTACGGTTTCACCGGCATCTGAAAGCAGCCTTAATGGCAAGAGGCACCACTACTCATTGGAGTTAAGATTTGCCCTTTGTCATGTTAGTCATCCACGTTGGGCCGGCCATGTCCAAAGAATGGATGACTCAAGGATACCAAAGAAAGCCCTGTATTTACTACCAGATGGCAAAAGACCAGTTGGCAAACCACGGTCAAGGGGGAAGACAGTGTTAAGGCTGATGCAGCAAACCTCCTCAACATCAGAAACTGGAGGCAAGCTGCGCAACAGAGAGAGGTCTGGAAGAAGAAGCTGATGGAGGCCAAAGCTCGAATTTGGCTGTAAAGCCATCTACGAAGAAGATGTTAGTCATTCGTACGGCAATCAAGACCGACTTAACAATGCTCACCAGCCAAGCTCGTACAAGCTCACAATCTGAGACTTCCCAATTCGATTTCCATCAAAACTGATTAAAATCTAATAGAAGAATCAGAGTTTCTCTCTAGGCTTCGTTCTTGTATGCAGAATATAAACGCAACACATCCTCGACAATCCGTTTAAAAGGATGCCTATATGCGAGTAGTCCTGGAGGACGCCGACTACGCTTTTATACGAGTCGATCGCCTGTTTGAAAACTTTTCGCACCTCCATATGAGGGCCCATATTAAGTAATCAAACCGTTACGAAAACACGGCGCAACCAAGTCGATATCCATCGACAGGTTAAACTCGGCCTTTGGTTGTGACCGCGACAATCAAGCCAAACCGTCTAGAGCTGCAACATTCCGTTAACGCTACGATCTAGGGGGAGAAGCTGCAGCGACCGTGTACAGTTGAATGCACAGCTTTACGCATGGTCACAACAAATATTTCGTTCAACGAACACTGGACTGACAGTTCGCCCAATTAGACTTTTCCAGCGGATTCCTAAAGTGACAGTACACGTGATGGACGCGGGAGTTCCGTACCAATGAATGCAATATAATTGGTCCATAGAAGTTCTATGAGTATAGTATGAAGGGGTAGGTGTATTCTGACAGAGCCTCCATATCAAGATAGTGAAATTTGTTGCTTATATAGCCGTTCGTTCTTTAATAGACGTTCAGTTCCTCTCCTTCTTCCAAAATTGATGAAGAAAACACCCTTTAAATTCTAATAGTATTGAAAACTGCAGAATTATTACTTGTATGTGGAAGAAGTGTAGACTCTTCTTTGAACTACTGAACCGTCATGACGAGGTGATTGATGATTTTGTAGATACAGCAGAGTTTCTCACTTCTATATGCTTAGTATCACCATAATTGGTGCATATATCCGACCATAATCCTAATGGAAGAATAGCTTGGTCAGGAAACTAGAGCTTGTCGCTTTTCTTCTGATATTAATTTAAGTTCCTCAAGAAGCTTGCATCAGATCTTGTTCGATATAATTTCGGTTTTCCTTAAAAGTTTTAATTGGTCTAATCTTTTTGTATCGAAACAGATTATACAAACTTGCATATGTGCAGGCTAGCTTAAGTTGAATGTATCTTGCTCAATGAATCTTGAAAAACTAGTTTCGAAATTTTGGATCAGTTTCAAAGTTTTGGAGTTCTGCAATGAATAAGATGGAATTATTTATTTGTCTTCTGTCTTTTATTTGAATTCTGTATGTGTCTTCATTTTACATCGATCGGTTTTGGAAGACGATGCTTGTCTTCAAACTTGTAGTTCTTAAGTTAAAATATCTAAAACTATTATTTGGTTTAGTTTGTGCTTATTTTTCGTTTGTATATATGAAATGTGACTGGCATTTTAACTATGAAAATCTAACTTTTAGCAATTGGACATCTTTTAAAGCTTGCATAAAGATCGAAGACAACGTGTATATAAAATCTATTAATAAATAAAATTTTATCATATATTTTCTCAAATTTTTCAAATCTTGAAATTGACAAAAAAATTTCGCAAATAAAATTGAGAAAAGGTACAAATTTATCTCATACGAAAAGTTCGCGGAATTATCAACTATAGCACAAAATACCAATATTAATCCATCACCATTTTATTAAAAGGTTTTCCACATAAACCAGAAACCATCGAAGGAAAGCTTTAATAACAGCATAATAAAATAGGGATTTAAAAGTCAATTATAAAGTATACTTTAATATTTTTGAAGACACCCTTACCCTTTAACAAATTTCATTCATTCATATTCTTCACAAAAAAAATCGGTTGATTTCAGGGCATTTTACTATATTAAAATATGCCTCAATACCTTGAAATATGATAATCAATGTGAAAAATTATGCGAATTTTATGAAATTATGAATTGTTTTCCAACAACAAATAAAAAATAAAAAAAAAACAGATAAAAATATTCACAAATTTTTGCGTTACGAAGAGAATTTCAAATAGGGTCGCACGCAAAAATTGTATATATCCTGGTTTTATACATAATTTCACCGAAATTCATTATTTCGGGATATTTAACAGGAAAAATAAAAATTGATTTCCTTGTTTGTGTACTTTAATTTATTGTGATAAGATTTGATAGGAGTAAATAATGAAAAATTGTAAAATTGTGAAATTGTCAAAATTCGTTACAAATTTTACAATTTTTTTTTAATTGGGCAAAAATGGCTTCATATTAAAGGAGTATCCACTCACATCAGGGCCGTGCCCGGAACGTCACAGGGCCGTGTTCTGTCACGTGTGAACGAGCCCTTATCCTTACATATTAGTGTTCCGTCAAGGGTTCAAAAAATATCGGGGCGTACATTTTATACTAACTCGTTCACATATGTCCGTGTCCCGGCCGGAGCAAAAATCGAACGTCCCGGGCACGTCCCTGATGTGTGTGGATACTCCCTTATACAGTACCGACGGATCCTTTTGAGGTGACAATTTTCGAAAATATTTTCGTAAGATTCGGGCAATGTCCTAGCTTGTAACTTGGCTGACGTTGGTTTGTACGTGCTTCAATGCTAGTTTATTGCATGGAGACACTATTAACTAAAAAAAATTCAATTGCGGTCAGTTGACCATCACCAAAACAAGAAATAACGTCGAAGTACTTTTCATAGTCTTGTTGGAACCATGTGTCTGTCACATAAATGTACTAAAAATAATTGATCATCATGCATTGAATGTTACAGTTCGACCGACCATATTGTCTTCAAAAAGTAAGGCCTAATGATCCCGCCTGACTACAATGTACACCAAACAGTCATTTTTTGGGCGTCTTGAGAAACAGATGAAGATTACTTATCAATATACTCAAAGAGATGAATATATGCCTCTTGAATGAAGAACACCAAATCTTCGTAAATTCTACGCTCTTCATGGATTTTAGGCGTAAGTTCTTATGCTGCCTGAATTTTATTTGGCTGTATGCACAAGTATGCATAAATTCAAAATGCACCAAAAGGCGAAATGTTCAAAAGTTGTAAATGACGACCAAACGGCAATTCCGGGTATCCGGTTTCACATTCACTTAAGGCCCACATTCACATTCAGGCCGCCGGCAGGCCTTGGCCTTTGAGGCCAGATCGGTAGGTACGGCCCAATGAAGGCCATACATTATTCAGTCTGACTGAGGGATGAGGACTTAAGGCATCCGCCTGACAAGCCGTGGACTGCAGGTGACCTCATGATTCCCTACATGAACACAGGCGAAGGCGACAGTTTAGCGCAGCAGGTTGTGAATTCAAGTGCAAATATGTTTATTGACTCAACGAAAATTTCAGTTCAATTAGAAATTCAGATCTTCAGGCAAGGACTGACGATAAATACCCACACACATCAAGATTTTGTCTATTTTCTTGAACTGCAGGCCCCATGCAGTTGGCGGCCGGTGAGTGTGTGGTTGTACTTGGCCTCAAGGCGAGAAACGTTGAGGCCATGGCCTGCCGGCGGCCTGTATGTGAATGGGGGCCTTTAAAGCAGCTATGTGCCATTAGGCCCTACCATATCGTTTTTTATGTGAAAATCCAAGCTTAGGAGTCACCTTTTGTACTACCAGTCAGTCATGTACGACTCGTTATATCCCACTCATCATAGTGCAATGTCTAGTAGTAAGTTTGGTTCGAATGAAGCAATAAAAGACAGGATAAGTTTATACGAGTCCAGAGGGTGCTAAAGGACAAGGCGATGGACCTTGCGTTGGAACTCCTGGATGTTATAGGAGCTCAAACCAAAGCAAAGAAATTCGCACGGAGCCTACGGATGTAACAAAAATTAAAACAAATTTTTTTTGTAACGGTTCTTTGAATTCGTAAAGTCGATATCTTCAATAACAGGCAGATGAGCTAGAGATGCCACCGTCGTCGGAGTCTAAGTGCCCGTCCACAACGCAGCCTGCCTAGCCTAGCACTGCACCTAGCAAGAACAAAATTTTTCCATCGCACACTAAACTTATATGGTGTAATGTGCAGTGCTAGGCTAGGCAGGCTGCGTTATGGACGGGCACTTAGACAGACCCATAATCTGGGAATATCTCAGGAGACTCGGCCGACTTTGAATGGAAGGCGACGAAACTTCTAGACATGTTCTGTGTGAGTCTCATGCTCTATTCTGGGTTTGAAGAAGAACGATTCTCTTCAGTAAAAAAAACTTCTTGGCTTCGTCCGAAGGTCCGACAATCTTTTCCGTTAGTAGGGTATATGCAAACTCCGCGATGCCGTCCTTATGGATTGGCCCGTACTTTAAAAAAAATAAGGGTAAGACCTGTTTCCTTATAAAATACTACGATTTATTCTCAAAACCGAAATGCAACATTGGTTATCTTTCTGTCTAAATATATCTGCTTATCAAACTCAATTAAATCAAAACATCTTCACGTCATTCTACCACCCAAAAAAACAAAAATACTTCCCATGAGAAAATTCCTACCTGTCTGGCATGAATCTGACTCCCAATAACCTCCCCCCCCCCATACTTTTACTTTCAATAAAAACAAATTCATCAATGACTTCATGCACAGCGCTCGTCAAAAGCATTGAAGAAAAAATAGTTCCCAAATGAAATCACCTGTAATTATGCATCCAGTTAACCATCCATGAATTAAATCATAAAAAACAAAACTAAAAAAAGCATGGGCACAGCCCACCAAAAAGTCGCTTCAAAAATTCAAATTCTGTAATAGTTTCGATCATTTTTATTTTTTCATTATTAAATAATCAATCCTCTCTCCGCCATTAAATTCAACTCATCGTTAAAAGGCCACCCACAACTGTTGCAACAGACCAACAGAGAGCATCGGAGACGAGTTTTCTAAGAATCCCGTGGCTCAAGAAGGATGTAGTAAAATCCAAAAACTGTCAGAATATAAAAATCTAAAACAACACGTCAAATAAAAAATTTATATATACATACATACATATATATAAATTGTGTTTTAAAAAAATATATATATAAACAAGAAATTGTCCCACAGATGAAACGAGCCAAAAGCGAACAAACAAACAGAACACGTCCAACCTAATGTTTGATCGAACAAGTCGTGTCTGTCTCTTGATCTTCACTATTTCATCACAAATACACGAAAAACAAAATGAAAAAAAAAAATTAATAATATGAAAGAAAAAAAAAAGAATAATGCTCGTCACGAATTATAAATTCATAAACGAATTATTAATAAAAATTCAAAGTGCGTTTGGTTTTGATATGCTTCTCCTTATTGTTTTTATTAAACGCGCGCTCCTCACCTGTCGTCTTCGCCTAAGAATTGTGAGAAAAAGGAAATCCCCAAGGTAAACACTGCAAGATTACGTCTCTGCTCATATCCATTTCTAGCCACATCATATGTAATTACATGCAGGCAAAGGCGTAAATACGCTGTATGTTCCCATAACAATTCGACCGAGAGGTGCCACAAGGTTCTATAATTGGGCCTCGATTGTTTCGTATATATTTACAAAAAAGATTTTATCTGTTTGGTGAAGAGAGCGCAATTTAGGTCTTTTTCAGTTTTACTTAGGACCTTTTTGGACTAACTTAGCGCATGTGTCCAAATTGAAAATTCGTCATGCTCAAAATATTGCGACCAATTGCGCCATAATGGCTGTTGTTGCGCGCAATGGGATGGATGGGTAGCAGCTCAGCGTATTACACTATGATCGAGAGATTTCAAAGGAGGCGCCTACTTGTTATTCGGATGCGTGTTCTGGCTTTAACATGGTTTTATGTGGATTGTATATGGTAAGCCTCGACGAGAAATTTGTGCTCGAAATTTTGATTTTTTAATTTTATCCAAGAATGGTTATGAGAGGAAATTGTTAAGTGTCATTACCAAGTGTTACTTTGCATTTATTTTTGAATTGGGAAAAAAGGTGTTAAGCGCGTTGGTGGTTTTGTTTGCTGCTATAGTTTGTGGTGTGGGTTGAAAGATTTTTTTTTTGGAGGATATGGAATGGTCTTTGATCCTTTTGCTGTAATAAAAAAGTAGTTACAAAGGTCCAAATATTGTCTTGTACAAAATGTTATTATCCATTCACACTAAAGAAGAATTGGTATGTTTTGGAGTGCAGCCAGTAAGTAGTTTTGAGTGAATTATTAATAGCAGTGGCATACATCCAGCTCCTGATTCAGTTGCATATTAAAATAAAGCATATTTTCTGATCAAAGTTTCTATATACCACCGTACCACAGATGTTCAAACTGGAAGTAAACAGAGCCTTATAAAACCTTGTAAGAGCGTTCAAACGAACCTTTTAAAGACGATGACAATTAAATAAACACCTAGTAGGCCCGATAGCATACAAAAGCTTCGATGTTAATTAAAAAAATATTGCAAACCACGTTGAAATACAAAAAAAAAATAGTAAAGGGTCCAAATGACTGCCTTGTGGTACCCCGCTTGGTACGCGAAACGATTTGGAAATGTCATAATCAGTTAGAACTATGGAAAACTAACTGTAAAATCACAAGAAGATGACTCAGATGCTGAAGGATTTGAGGACAAACGATATAAGACCTTGTTGATTTCAAGACAGAATACGATGAAATCGCTCCCTGCATGGCTAATTAGTCGATTTTCCTGTTCCCATGAATATTCCTATGTCCTATGGTCAAGTTATGCTTTCTATCCAGTTCTGCCTCGCTCCACTAGCTTGGAGGGTATCCTTGTGTAGGTTAAAATCTCATTCCGAGTAGGAATTCTAGGTAGCACTTATTGATGGAGCACTGATATAAGCAGTCATCTGGTAAGGGGTACTCCTATTTTCTTAGGTATTAGCAGAGCCCTTATATAACGCATTACAAGAGAAGGCAGATGGTAAGGGGTAATCAAGAATTAGACCCAAAGAAGCTAGAAATTTGCCCGATGACTCGTATTTTTGTAATGGTATTTGTAACTGCTCTACGATCGAGTCATCGGGCAAATTTCTAACTTCTTTGGGTCTAATTCTGGATTACCCCTTACCATCTGCCTTCTCTTATATAAGGGCTCATCGATGAGCAGTTCTGTACGTACTCAAAGGAAAGTAAAAAAGTAAGGCCTTACCTCCTATGACATCGTGTGTAAAAATAAGGGCTTCTGTAAGGGGTATGGTAAGACCTACCCCTTACTAGTAAGGGCTCATTTCAGTGCTTCTGTAAGCTTACAAGTACTACTGGGTTGACTGGCAGGCCTTCAGGATCGCCAGTACCTTTGCTTGAAAGATACTAGCGTACAACCGAAAGTTCCAGGAAAATGGTGGGTTTTATATGGACCCCTGGCTTGACGCCCTCGTCTTGGAGCCGTAAATGAATATCCGTAGACAAAACTTCTTCTCCTTCTCTTTAGGGCATTTCGATGGAGAAGTCCTTACTGAAGATCAATCTAGAGTGAAGGTACCTAGTCGTCTGTAGGTGTGGCAACCATACTCTTGCGTAGCAAATACAAGATTTTGCTCTGACCGTAGGGTTTTGAGGTATTGGCTCAGGATTCCCTCTGTTTTAAGCCTTTGCAGTGTTTGGTGTTAATATCGGGAGGGAGCAGGTGCAGGAGCACCTCAAGGTCTCTAACCGTAATCTGGACCCTTCCCTACTCTATGATACTATAGGCTCTGCTCAGCCCTGGCTACCACACGAGTGAGCCATACTTGAGGATTAGACGTACCAAGGCTGTCTACATCGATATGTCTACATTTGACTTGGGACCCGATAACTTGCCAAAGGCCTTTTTAGAGTCGTAGAAAGCAATGTCGTTTTTCTTTACCTTTTCCACGATGTTCGGTTTCCAGTTGAGTTTTGAGTTGACAATTAGACCCAAAAATTTCACGCTAGAAGATAGAGTAGAGGAGGGTATGGCCATTCAAGCCTGTGGAGGCTCAAAGTTGGAATTTTCGTTTTCCCAGTGAATAGCATTAGACCGCACAGTCTGCTGCCCAGTTGCTAACTCTGTTTAGGCATCCTTCCATAATATCGCTAACTAGGTTTAGAGAGCTTCCTGACGCTACTACAACCAGTACGCCGGTCTGTCACTGACTGTTAAACGCGCCTCCTATGTCTGAAAAGGCTTAACACTCCGGATAATTCTGACGGTTGCGTCTATTGACGATACCGACACGTTGCGAATTCGATGCCCCGTTACAAAATATTTTGTTTCGATTTTTGTTACTTCCACGTGTTTCGTGAAAATTTCTTGAAGTTTTGGTGTCAACTCCTACAATATCCAGAAGTTCAAACGCAAGTTCCATCGCCTCCACCTTTACTACCCTAAAGACTTTATCATGTCCTTTACACCTTCCTGTGAACCAGGCTTACTACAAGACTTTGTAAAAGCCTGAAACCCGTTACAAAAATTTTTTGTTTTGATTTTTGTTACAATGGGCTTCGTGCAAATCTCTCCCTCCAGACTCTAAATTAATCTATTCTGTCCTACACTCCTTCCTTTGATCCAAGGGGGCCGATCTACCTCTGAGATAGGCACGGTGAGCTTGTGACAGTAATCCGTAGATTGGCGGATGTGAAAGTCGATGACCCTTTCCAGTGTGTTGAGCCCGAAAGCTGTTAGGCCAATTCGCTTATAGACCTTCGCGGATTGGTGGCTTCCTTTTTCTGTCCTTTTGGTATGAAAAGGACTCGTGATCAGTAGTCGGAAAGAAATTTACTATTTTTTGTGTTTAATTGTAAATTTTCCAACAGCAAACTTTAGTGGAAAAGTGATGTATGGATGCTAGTAAGAAGACGCGGTTTTTCTTCACCAGCTTCCATTTTTATACGCTTTATATTAGCTTCACCTGTATGTATGTATGTATGTATGTAGACAAATCTTGCAACTTGATTTTTACCCACTTGCATATAACCGATCAACTTCAAATTTTGCACATATGTATAGTTCGCGTGACAATGCAATCTGACAATTTTGTGAAATAATCAAGATGGTAGTTCCATAATGGCGGCCGAATTTTGCTATTGTGCTCCCCGACCCACACATGGTTATCAAATGAAAGGGTATGACAAGTAGAATACAATTAGCTACTCACTCACTCAACTCAGAATGTCACTCAAAATTCAAAATGGTGGCCAAAACAAAATGGCGGACTACCTTTTACTTTACAACCCACTCGATATGGGTATCAAATGAAAGGAAATGACAAGTAGAATACTATTAGCTCTGTGGCGTCATTTCACATTCAAAATGACGGCCAACTAAAAATGGCGGACTACTTTTTTCTTAACAACACCCTCGGTATGAGTGTCAAATGAAAGGGTGTGACAATTAGAATACTATTAACTGTGTGGCGCGATTCCAAATTCAAAATAGAGGTTAACATAAAATGGCGGTTTACCGTTTTCTTTACAACGCCCTCGGTATGGGTATCAAATGAAAGTATATGACAAGTATAGTACAGTAAGCTGTGTGACGTCATTTTAAATCTAATATCGTGGTCACTACAAAATGGCGGAAGACATATAATAGACTAAAAAGTATAAAATAAAAAATATATTTTAAAAAAACTAAAAAATACGCTTTTATTTAAAAATGAACTAAAAAGTAAAAAATAATTTTGAATGTAATGTTTTATTGCTCCAGCCAGAATATGGAAACAACCTACCTTTCGAAATGTAAAAAAGCGTGGGGCGCTAGAGAAAATTTCCGGTGTTAATAAAATAAGAATATAGGAAAAGACTCCCACGCTGTTTTACATTTCGAAAGGTAGGTTGTTTCCATATTCTGGCTGGAGCAATAAAACATTACATTCAAAATTATTTTTTACTTTTTAGTTCATTTTAAAATAAAAGCGTATTTTTTAGTTTTTTTTACTACCGTGATAAGAAGGGGAGACCTTGAGAGTGGTTGAAGGAACATAACGTTGGGCGGATTCGGACCACAACTTCTGGGATGGTAGTCATATGGCTTAAATCCTACATTATGTCAAAATTAATGTCGTTTACTATTTATTATTTATTTTGTTCTTCAATATTCTTGTTGACAAAATGAGTGACATCTCTCGAACCGCACTACAACAGCTAACCACAAACCTTAAATAATTCAGACGTCAAAACATAATTGAAAACTACGCTTTTTCGAATTTAATTTTTAATGCTATCAGAGAAAAGTAAAACTTTCAAAATAGGTTAATTTGCGTCACTGTCTTTCTCGCAAATCCCCACTTAGTTAAATTGCGTTGATTTCACAGTAAAATTGCAGCACGCCCGATAATCACTACTCCATTAACAACTATCCAACGAAGAGCTGCTGGTTTCTCGCTGTCCCCCAAAAGCCGTGCAACTATAGAAGCCGCTCTGGAGCCCCTCAACCGAAGCCATCCATAATATGGAGGAATAATATGGAAGGGAATTTTCACTCTAAACTAAATATACACGACGGGGGCTCCGCCACCACACAGCAACCCCTTAATTTGCATATGAAAATTGAAAATTGATCGAAATACCCTCGTCCTGGTTGCGCGATTGCTTCTCTCCCCGACCACCACCGGGTGGCAGCCACCGCGAAAAATTAAATCTGTTTTCTCACACATGTCGAGTCGCGTCCTCGGTAAGTGCACCACAGAGCTTCATAGCAGAGCCAAGTAGAATTATTATTTGTGTGGGGCTGAAAACATCTGTTCGGTGGCCCCATATATAGCAGCCCCCAGAATGCATATACCGAGTCCCACAATGCGTCTTTAATTTTTAACGGAGTTTTCCATTTGGAAGTCACACAGCACAGCCCGTAATGACCACTTGTCCGTCATCTTTCCGCCGTAAATTGTTGTCACGTTAAATAATTGATCAGTGTTTGCGGCCATGTGAATTTGCGAACAGACATCAGACGGGGCTATGTGGACGAAGAGGTGCATATAAAATGCATCCCGGAGTCGGGCTGCATCTGTTCTCCAAACATCACCCCGACCTCCTGTACGGGGACGGAGCTGTGTTGTGTTCTGGTGGTGGCTCAGTAGGACACCACTTAGTCGTCACCCAAGTGCTGAGAGATCTGTGGCGCGCTGGGGCACCCACCCGGGGTACCGCTCTATGTTCCGCTGTACAACACCCAGATATTGTGCCAGCGTCGTCGTTCGGGGGCCCCGCGGCCGTCGACCAGTAGCCACTTGTACAACAAGCATGTCCGCTAGCAAACACCTATGAACTACTTTCAGTCCGCTAAATGTCCGCTCGCATTAGCTACTATGTACTTGGCCATGCCGCTGCCGCTGGTGCTGGGCCAGGCCTCGTCTTCAGCGCGCTCCCATGCAATTGCACTTTTTTTCTGCAGCCATTCAGTATTCAACGCGACTGCACTTGCCGCTGCCACTGTTGGCAACTTGTCAGAGCGCTTCTGGTATTGCTGCTAGCTCGGGTTTGGACAGCCATGCCGCCTGATAAATTATGCATTTTTCACTATCCCTCCCCAAGTTGCAAATTATAATTTTTCCCTCAACTTGACGGGAAAGTACTAAAAATCCAGAGCAATCGTCTGCAACGTTCTTCCCCCCGACAACCCGCCGCCGCCACCGTGCACCTGAATAGTGCGTATAGAGCTAGTGCATCGTTCTTACCTGTATGCAGCTTGCAAGGTGTTTCACTTCGGTTCTGCATAAATTATGAGTTGGACAATTTGTTCAGACTAGAAACGAGTGTAAACATGCCATGCGCACGGAAATTTCTTAATTTTTGGTTTAAATTTTCTTGTAATTTACGCATTCAGTGTCGGGGATTAAATTACACAAAAAGGGGCGGGGGGCCAGCACCTGTGATGTGGCGGGGCGAAAGGGGATGGTGATGGGATGATTTGTTGTTGTCCGTGCAAAAATGCTTCTAGCCTCGGGTTAAGTTTAGTGTGAATACATTATATGGGATTAAATAAGATGTATTTAGCTCAATCTGTTGATTTTTCTTGTAAGAGTGAACAGATTTTTGTAGCTGGGTACTTTTGGGAATACTAGAAGTGGGAGAGAGTTCCGGAATTGTACATATTTGAATGGTCATGCAAATTTACGTTATTGTGAGAGATACTCCCACCATAATATAAAAATAATGTCCCCGAAATTTATTTTTAGAATAAAATTATTGGTTTTATGAGAAATTGAGGCGTTGAGAAATTTTAAAACCTGTGTTTTGAAGAAAAAAACTATTTCGCTTTCATCTACGTGAGCCCAATCTTCATGGTGATGGATGTGGGACAGTAATGTACATTCTCACTAGATTGCCGTATACAACAGGAATTGTCAGATAGGAGTCCATTTCTTAACTCTTCTTCATCCTATTGGCGACATATATTATGCCAATCTCGATTTTGTATCGTCGACTTTATCTCAGCCCTTTTAATATTGATATGTGTATCAATACAGCTTTCGAAAAGGCAAGATCCTAGGACATCTTTTTATTCTTTTAAAATATTAAAATTTGGACCTAGGACCATGGACATAAACAAACTTTGATCGTGGTGTCAAATATGGATTTTAAAGAATCACGAGATATCACCCCTGCGAGAGCTCATCTTTTCGGCGGAGCATTTCCTTCTTCATGTCCATACTTAAGTTTTATGTATAACAGATAGCCCCTCTTGCTGAAATCATGTTCGACCATTGGAACCACACATATTTTCCAGTGCTGATTGCACAATATTGCGTAACATATCGTCGTAAAACATGATCTTGTTGATTATTCGTAGCCTTCCGAGCAACTCAATGAACGATAAAAATTTGTTGTACCTATTACTCATCTAGCTCATCTTTTCTAGTAAGAATTTGGTCCAAATGATTGTAAATACACGCGGACGCATGAAGTGGTTGCAAACATTTTTTATTTAGACAAAGACAGTGTGTAGAAATGGAAAATAGTGCGAAAAGTGGGAAGAAGGTAGTCCTTTTTTTTTTTATGTGGAAGACTAGAGCTCAGGGAAAGCTCTTTGTACTGTCGACAATCTATTTTCTTCGTATAGAGTGCAATGTCGAACAGCAAGCTCTAGTCGATAGATAGTGAAGGGGACGAGAGAAGTAGAAAGGAACTGTCACAACCACCTAATAATCCCAACCATTTCTATCGCGACTCTGGCATCGGGGCAATGAGAAACAACTTGCTGGAGTGTTATGCCTCCTGAAACAAGTTGAATCCCATCAACCAACCGATGACACGCGCTGGTGGAGCGCGGCAGAGCTAGCGGAAGGCTGTGACAGGAGGGAAGGTGGGAAAGGCGAAGGACCGTGGGGCTTTGCCGGGACTCGAACCCGGGACCTCTGGGATAGTAGCCAGGCGCCTTACTCCCTAGACTACCGAGGCCCCCTTGCACACAAAATGATTTTTTCGTCTGCCGAATACGTGTATTTTAATCTTATGACAGATTAGTCGGTTTAGAATCAAGTTTCTTGAAATTGGTTTAAATTAGAATTTAGTTTCTTGAAAACGTTCTATCCAACGAATTCGAATTTAATTCAACCAAATTCTATTTCTGTTCAAAAAAATATTCTAAACGAAACAAACGATGCATATCACATGTAAGAATGGTTATTTTAATAAAAGGCGGGAATATAAAAACTCGACTGTTGTTCCGGGAACTGATCTATGGCGACAAAATTGTTGGGCGTTTTTCATACTAATAATGAAACTGAACGACAAAAGGGGTGATTTTCAAGTTTTTAGGGGACTAAAGTACATGAGGACGCATGCTTCAGAAGTAAATGCGATTTTTGGGAAAGGGGTTTTTCCCTGCAGAATGAAGTTTTACAATTTTTTCACCTCTTCTCAATTGTTGGGTGCTATTAGCATACTTAATATACCGGTTCTCGTTCGATTATTGAGGTCAAGCAGCATTGGACGTGGTTAGTATTTAGTTGGGGGACCGCGTGGTAAAACCGCTGTCGATACTCGCATTTGGAACGACGAAAAGGCGAACAAAAATATAATTCGACAACGAAACTTATTCAGATATCCACATTCTTTATTAAAAAACTTTTGTAAGTAAAATGATTGGAGCTACAAAAGTGATTGTGATAGAAACCAAACCCGAACTTTGCTTATAAAAAAACTCAACTTTTACTATTTATTTCTGTACGAACTTATCAAAACCTAGTACTATGTTAACCACAGAAGCATAGACCACAAATTCATGCTATATCTTAATCGATAGTTTCCTTGTAAAAAAATATACAATAACCTCGATATCTAATAAAACGCCTCAGTCACATCAATTCAATAAACCTTCATACTATGACATAAACTGAATGCTCTCAAAATAAATTCGCTTCACTCTAGTTAAATATAAATAAAACTGCTTCTGTTTAATTGCCAATTTAGTTGAAAAAGCGTGTAATTTGAGATCGCATTACGGAAACCATACAAACATAGTAATCATATCAAAGTCCGACCCCAAAAAAAATATTATGACAGAAACGTTTACCGTCCGTGCGCCGCGCTGCTTATCAGTAAATCTTCCTAGACACGGATTTTTCTAATCAACTCGAACGAATCTGAATGACTACTAGTGATCAACATCCACTGACGATGATCAGCACCGATCGCTTGGGTTGAAGTATTTATTCACTAAGTCTTAATAGTTGAGAGGCGCGCGCAACTAAGTTACACAAATAATTGCAAAACTTAAGTAATTTTTTTCGAAAAAAAAAACTAACCAAAAAAAAAAAAATATGGACAAGAATTGAGCAGACATCCGCGGCGAAGTAGCGTCGAAAAAAAATGAAAAGAAAAAATTACGAAAAAAAAACAAGGAAAAATGTCAAAAACGATGAAAACGGTCGAGCGATTTTGACAAACATTTCCTAGATAGAACGGACAGATCAAAGGAAGCGCCTAAGCGCAGTCTTTACATTTTGTCCATTCGCATGTCTTGAAGCCCGGGACTCAGCTCTCAGCACGAGCTTGGATTTATGGTGTTTTTTGCTTCTTCTTTTTTTTTATTTTAATATAAAAAAATTTATTTATTTTATTTTAATTTTTTTTTTTTATTTTTTTTCATCACATTTCTCTCGCTGCTGGTCGCACTACAATCAAGCTTTAGCAGCGAAATGTGCTCTGACAAAGGTGTGTGTTAGTCCGACCAGTTTCTGTACGAGATATGTACGCCCCTATCTACTGACGACGATGCGAAGCTGGCGGTCCGTCTCTGTCGTCTTCACCAGGTTATTTGGTCGTGCTTGGCGGTTTCTTATCGCGAAGCGGGACTCCGCGGTCTCCAGTCTGAGCTGAGATTTTCTCCTTTCGGCCGCGGACGTCAATTAATTATTATCAATCGATTGGAATGGTATGAAAAATCAATTTCGAGACTCGATCAATGTTTTTTTTTTGTTTTTTGGTTGTTAACTGGACGATCGCTAATTATGGTCGCTACAAAACAGGCAGTCATTGATAGTCAAATCGGGATCGACGGGTGTAGAACGAAGAGGGCGGATGCGGGAGATATTTGAAGCTTTCGCAGAGGTACAGTCAATCGGTTTTTGATCATAAGGCAAAAAGGAGGCGCTCATAGGTCGAATATTGATTTCATTACAAATACAACAACAAAAAAAAATAAACTATGAAACGAATGAACCAAACTCGCTCTGATCACCATTAACCGGATGAACTTTCTATTTTACTGTGCGATGAAGGCGAGATACTGAAAACCCTTTGACACGGATGTCTTACACCGATTACATGGATGGATCGGCGCGCGCAGCTGAAACACTGTCCAGCCGATAGCCAGTAGCCAACTTTACAAATGGCTGACCAGTAATAAACTGGACAAATTTGATAGCAGAGCATTTTGTAACATTTGTTTTACGATTACAAAAATTTTTTTTTCGTCTGTTTGTATATATTTTTCGGTGTGCTCTTCACTTCACTTCGATACTTTGTCGTATATATATATATAATTCCCCATTGTCGAGGCACTGTTTGAGTAATGGCTGCAAATTGGGCTGTTTATAGCACTGACGACTTTTATCGCTAGTTTTATTTATGGCGGCGGAAGGCAATTTGCTTCCTCTGTTGATTGTTTTTCTCTTAAGTATTTTTCGTGTATTGAGGACCGACATTGTGTTTTTTTTTCATTTCGTATAGTTTTAAAGCAAATTTTTACTGGTAATCAATTACTGTGGAGTTTTTTTTTTTTTTTTTTTTGAAACAACCTTAAAACAAAAAGTAGTCGGGGGTTTTCAGTGGATGATAAACGGACGTTTTATGGATTGAATGAGCTATGACGGACGGGGAACGATAATATTGTAGTATGAAACAGTAGTTAATGACAGGTTTTAAGCGCCATTATTGATTTTATTTGCGGCTGAATAAATAATAAATTCTCATTTTTTTTCTTCAGTTGCACCATTCTATTTTTTTTGTAGCTATAAATGGTATTTAATTTCATTTAGTAACTTTTTGTGCTTACTGGCAAACTGAAAGATTTATATGTTAATTTCAAGATATTAATTCTTTATAGAACAAGAACTTAACTAATAATTACTGCCATTAATGAAGTTTTATAGACTTGTTCGAACTAAAGATGCCATCATTCATTCATGCATCAACTTATTTATCCAATTAATTATATATGGTGTTGCAAATTCAAAGTTGATATGTTTAAAATACAAAGCTATCACCGTTGCAGACAAGTTTCTGCTTTTAACTGCTTCGATTGGAAGCCCAATAATAATAGTCATCGACTTTTTCGATGTATACCGAATAGAACCACTTTTTTCGGATCTTTTGTTGTACCTCTAAATAGGAGTGCAAAGCAGTCCCCCATCCAAGCACTAACAGCACCCAATGCTGCATGACTTCAGTGAACGAACAAGAACCGATTTACTCAATATTCCAACCTAGCATTCGTCAAGGTGAAAACAATGTAAATTTTCGTAATTTAGAGGAAACTCCGAACCGTAAATGAAAATTTACTTCAGAAGCATACGTCCTCATGTGTTTTAGTCCCCTACATATGCTAAAATCTTCAATTCTGTCGATTTGGTTTTTTAGTATCGTTTATGATATTGAAACAGCTTATATCAAAGCTTATAACAAAACTCAATTTGGCACACTCAATGATGGAAGTTGAGGGATCGCTTCTGAACACCTTTTATGAAAATAACCCTTCTTATACTGTTGACCATTTTTTTTGTTTCGTATAGAATATTGTTTCAATTAAAATACGAATAAAGAGATTTGAAGGAACTTGCTCCAAATTTAAATTACCCGGTAAATAAGGCCAATGAAGATCTTGTAGGGCCAAAATACACGCGGACGCATGAAGCAGACGCTTTTTTGGGCAAAGGATACATTCTAAACCATGAAACTCTTCAATTTTTCCACTTCCGTATAGCATATTTGTCGAAAAAACACATTTTGCGTCTGCTTCATGCGTCCGCGTGTACTTAGAGCTTTTTAGACCAACTCTAACAACAAAAGATGATCTAAATGAGTGCTAATCATTGCATGTCACCGTAGAAAGTGTCAAGTGTCTCAAATTTCTGTACCGATCGATTTAAAATACTTAAAAGAACAAAATCTCAGCTCAATTTCGTCATTTAATTGCTTGGAAGGCTGCGGATACTCAACAATATCATAAGCTTCGAAAAAATGCATTACCATTTAAACGGCATTTAAAAAAACAAAAGCCTTCGTCTGAGGCATCAAAAACTCCTCTATTTTACGAATAGTCACTGTTCGGGCAACCGGAGAAAGTAGGATTCTGCCAACCTCAACTTACCTTGTATGACCTGGAACGTGATCTCTCTTAACTTTTTACCATACCTCCTCAGATTATAACATGAGGCCTAGGATGTTCTATGGTGTTAATTGATCATCGGCGAACGGTTCTCCAGCTTAAACTAGTTTTTCGGAAACTATAGCACACTGGAAGAGAATATACTATGCGTCTCTTCCACGTTTGGTGTATGTTAGGGACAGCGACGAGTCATCATTCACAAAACGAGGGTGGTATTGTCTATACCACCTATGTCCACTCAGGAAAATTGTGTCAGTTCGTAGCTTTTCTTTCCACGTTCCTCCTAACCCATCTCTACACATTTGGAATAAGTCATTGGTTCCATCGACTTATAGTATACTCGTCCAACTTCCATTCCGCTATGCTTTCACAGCGTGCTATCTATCGCCGCATAGTTTTTTCTCCTCTCTAACATATTCTGAATCGTAAAGGCCTGCTTTACTAGAATGTGTATGGCATATCCTTCCTTCGCTAGTATGTGTATGAGAGTGATTGTCACTATCAGACACACTGTCACGTTAGAGGTGATCCTTTATGTGCAGTAGGTATTCCTCGATTTCCTGCAATTTGCTGTCTTGCTCAATGTGCGCTGTTTATATAGAAGGACTGACCTTACCAGCCCCGCTTTCAGAAAGCAACGACTTAGTGGGTACATTCAATCTCTCAAACGGTTACGGTTGAAATCAAGCCTGCGATCGATCATCACTTCTAAACTCCATAAAGCCGTCTGTGAGTGAATAAACTGTTCTCCTACTCTGACTTTTATGATCGCTAGTTTGCTGATCAACACAGCTTCTGTTTTGAGCTCAGAAAACGTCATACCAGTGCTTACTAAACACATTTTTATTTGTACGATCGCTTTGTTGACACATTTCTATCTCATCGAGACACTCTACTACCACCGGTGGCCGTCGATACTCGTACAACTGATCGCAACTGCTTCAATACATTACTATAAACTGACGATCACAGTAGGGGGTGCATGATGGATCCCTGCTGATCGCTACATATTGCCCTGTACACCTTCCGCCTATCGTCTGATTCACAAAGAGCGACCCACCCCAGAGGCAGTCGAGAAGCCAACCATCATATTGACTGTGTCATTCGTTGATGTTGTTTTTCAGAATGCGAAACCCCTGTCGGAGAGGCCTCCTTCATTTTCCACCCTAAACGTTGGTTAACGTAAATTACTCACTCGAAAAGTTTGCCCATACCCATGAAAACATATATCGGCCTAGAAGACGGAGGCTTCCCTGAGGCCTTGTTTGGCTTTGGTTTATGGTTCTGATGTTTCCATCGCTCTGAGAAAGTGCCTTTTTTAGATAAGTTGTGCAGACTTCAACGTTCTTATAGGGTATCCCGTCCACGCCACGATCTTGTAAATAAGTAGAAAATTATAACTTTATCATTTTGATGGTGCATAATATTTTATTCCGCGAACTTTTCAACTCGGCTTCATACGGCGATTGCCTTTATATTTTTTACTCCTACATTATCATTAACAAAAATTAGTTAAAAAGGAACCATTTCCATTCTATATTTCCACTTGATCAGGTTTAAAAGTGTGAAAGAACCAGTTCGATGCACTTAGGAGACAGATTACTCCGTGAAGATTTTTATAGAAGAACGACAATTCATCAGTTCATTTAATACAAACTTTCCATTCAAATTACTTTATTAATTTCATAATTTGAGATATTATTGAATAGGCTTTATTTATAGAAAAATTGGTTTGTTTTGTTTCGTTATGCTTCAGTTGACATGGGTACCAAATTTGGTGTCACCATTCCACTCTTTACTGAATCGATATCTTGCTATAGTGAAATGGATTAAAACACTACCAAGTATGATACCAGATTTTGATACAAGTATTAAACCCTAATAGAATCAACTACAACAAGTGAAAAACCCAAACCCCAACCCTCAATCTCTCCTAAAACGTCTTTAACCTCACTTTAATCCCCACACAACTAAAAATCCCATTAACCACGCACACATTTAGTATATAGAAATGTATGGTGTTAAACTGCAAATATTACTTTAAAATTAACTCTAAACTTTCTTCCACACGCACAATGGATGCACTTGACGGTGGAGAAGCTGTCTACTACTCATTTCCTATCTGTAGTTTCTATCTGCAGTTTTCGTCCTTATAGAACGAAGGCGTTTGCACAAATTATCCACACACAATTCCCTATCGCTACTCAACAGATTTTTTTTTTCGCATTCACTTCAGAGAGTGAAATCAGAGCACGAGGATAAAACTTGACCTTAATTCAGTTTCTAGAGGAGCAGAGCAGCCCCGAGTAGCAGCAGCGGTAGAGGAAGGGTGTAGTTGGTGGGGTTGAATGAAGAGTTGCAAAAAAAAAAAAAAACAGAAAATACTGAATCCTTTGACGGCGTAATTTTGTCTTGCCCCCATCATACTACTCCAGGATGTCTGGCTGTCTGAGAATGTCGGTCAAAGAAATGACGCCTCTGGAAAGAGACATTAACACAGATACAGAGTGAGAGATAGACAGAGAGAGAGAGTGTACGACCCACCGACACGGCACCCTCTTAGTTTAGTGTTTTTTTTTTCTTCTGTTGTTGCAGATAATAAAATAAAGCTTAAACTATAGACGGGAGAGAGAGGCTTGAAGCGGGCTTGAAACATAATTTCGAATCACCTGAGAAACTTAGGAGCTTCACCGTTGAGATGTATTCTTTTATCTATTAATAGAATGTCGGGAGTATTTCTTTAACACAAACCCTTAAAAAAAATGAAGCAAATTGCTGCCAGTGCAGGGGTGTAGAAACGGACCCGTGGGGGGGGGTATGATCACAAAGCTTGAACTGATATATGCCGCGCCACCTTAAGTCTGGATTGCTTTGATGTAATGCAGAAAACTCTGTCAATCCCTCATGACAGTGGCACAAGGACTAAGCAGGGCATATGATAAAGACGATGGGTGGGGGTAGGTGCAGATGTCTTGTTTAGGTACTTAGACGGCACTCGTCCTATTGTCGTTGTTTCTCATCTTCCAACCTGTTAACTGGATTAACTACTTACAAGTTGCCAGTCAGTTTTTGACTCTGCACGATTGCCACTGAGCAAGTGTTAAGAGTTGTGGAGGGGTGGGGGCGGCGACTGGTAAGTAAAGCATTTCTAACAAGGATCATGACTTTTTTGTTGTGTTCCCTTCATACGGCAAACACTGTTGTTTTAAAGTTACTTAGCGACCTACATTGACGAAGCTACACCAGAGCCTTAGGGGTGTGATTTACTTACCTACAAAATCGACAACCCCTTGCTCTATGCACACACTTGTAAGCGTCTGGTGTTCGTTTCTTGGCACTATTTTCATATCCTTTTGAAGTGTAAATTCCCTTAAAAAGCCACAAAATAGCTTCCAAACACTTCTGGATTATCGTACATGAATGTAGGCATGTGTGGCTCCAAGGCCTCAGGGTATGAATGAGATAACGTCCCAGAAGGCACTTCAAGGAGATTTTGTTTTTTTGTGAAAACTCCAATTTTACACCAAAAACTCCTGAAAAATATTACCAGAACGATACAAACATACAAAAGTTCTCTTCACCTCATCAACTCCCACTCCACTTGTGCTTCAATGAAGGCATATATACGGTACCAAGGAGGTGGTGGTAGAGTGTAGAGAAGTAGAAGTGTAGGAGATTATCTTGATATTCTTCAAAAGTGCGATAGCATAAGGAATGTATGACTATGACTATATACATAGTCCTTCGTCCTTGCCGCTTGCTCCTCTAGGTTGATGCCTACTATGAATTCACATCATATATTTTTTTTTCATTCCAGCTATCCTTTTGCATTATCACCTCTTTGCTAGGTTGCAATTTTCTCATCTTCACACGTACCCTTCCTTAAGGATAATAGAAACAGGTGCAGCGGCTCCGGCTCCGTTCAGGTGGAAAAGGATACGTGTGAACTTTTTCTATTCTGTATGAAAAAAGCATAATAGAAGCGCAATTTTCTTCCAGGATGAGTGGATGTCGAACTTCATCATCATCACCATCATCATCATCATCATCAACACCACACCATCATCGCACGTATATACTATACACCTCCATACGTCATCATCATTTGGGAATAGAAGTGAAACATTGTTTCTCACTAAGCAACCGTATATATGTAGCATTGATGACAACGTGGGGTAGTTCAAGGGGAGGGGGTGAGTTGAGGAATGTTGGTGAAGAAAAAAAATAATGTTATATATATATACGTGAATATATATGTTGATAAGAAGGGCTTGCAGTGGGGAAAGCGCGGAGTTAATATACACTTTCTCTCTTCCTAGTCGCGACTCAGGTTCCGAGGATAAGTGGAAGCCCTGCACAGAATGGTGGTAGTTCTCTCTGTGTGTGCCTTCTATTGTTATGCCGTTGCTATTAAGGCATTTTCACACTTTTAATTTTTTTCTCCTTGCGAAAAAAAAAATTTTTTTTTTCTGTGCTAAAGCAATTTTTTACAAAAGGATAACAGAAAAGGGTTTTAGGCTGGAGAAGGTGTCGAGTGGAATTGAACCTTTTTTTTTTGTGAATATTTTAAGCAAAACAATAGTGGAAAGGCGAAGGGCTTTTGTATGGGGCGGAAATTTAATTGTTTTAGGAGTGTGGGGGTGGGGGGGGAGTAGAGGAGAAGAAGAGGGTGTGAAAGGATGAATATTTGTAATTATTATTTTTAATTTAATTCGAATTCGATGCAAAAAAAAATTGATTTTAATTTTGAAATTAAACTTTTCCCTTTTTTTTATTTGCAGGTGAGAAAAATTCTTCTTTCTTTTTGTATAAGGGTAAGTGGTGTTAATGAGAAATTATTTTGATTGTGTTGTTTCTTCCTTGGATCATGCTACATTATAAGAAAATGAGTATTCGTAGCTATTATCATAAAAAAACGTTATTTGTCACTTACATCTTTTTCTGTACTGGAATCGTTGTAAAGAAGGTATTTAACAAAATTGTAACGTTGATAAAGGATAGTGATAGCTTAGAGAGAGAGAGGGAAAAATTTGTTTTCATCAGTATAGATTTACCGCCGTATTTTAAAAGCAGTCACAAGTCACAACGCAATCACAAATGAGTGGTGAATTTCAACTTCAAGGCCCACACTAAATGAAAAGTAAATCAGAAGCGAAGTAGAAATGAAGTAGACGTAACTTCGTTCAATATTGACCCAAAAGTTAATAAGAAGTAAGCGCGAGTCGCCAAAGCTTGTGACTTATGACTGGTCACAATTTTAGAATATGAGGGTTAGTATACACCTTATTATCAAAACGGCGCCAATGCGATAATTGGAGGTCAGCACAGAGTATGTAAGCCTCGCCATTTAAACCATAAACCTCATACAAGCCAAAACTTATTGAAAAAGACATCGCTCTATTTTTGTTAAAAGCTGTTCTGAACTAACACCTTAGAGTAGTTCTCCTTAGATCTTTCAATTCAAATCCAATAGTCTCTTCTTCTTCTTTAGCCTGAGCCGATGCCATGCAATTTGGTATCCCTACGGCCTGGCCCTCTTTGGTCTGGTCCAGCGAAGTTTGGGTCTCCCTCCCTGTCGCACTCCATAGTTCTCACCGATATTTCTTGTTGGACGCAAACCCAAATCGAACAGTAGTAACAATAAAAATTGATCTGCCATCTTGATTTGCATGATCGTTTGATGAAACGGTGATATTGTCGAATAGTCGAACGATCGTTTGATAATCGAGGATCGTTTAGTTATTACATAAAAGAGCAGACCCTAGCTGAAAAATTTGCTGATATAATAACGTGATGTAAGTGAGTCGCAATGAACCGATCTTGGAAGAGTTTCGAATGGCTCCAAACGATCATTGGTGATCGTGAGGTCTCATGTGAAGATCATTTTGTACAAACTGAATTAAGGTTAAAAGTAGTTAGAATAAGGCATGTAATCTTCTTGTGCATAAATATAAATCGAATTAGTTAAAAATTTATTGTGAGAACGAGACAACTTGAAATGAGGAGTTGATCGTCCAAAAATGAAGTTACGACCCTTTCTTGTCCAAACTTGAGTATGTCTATCCAAATAAAGTTGCCTATCAAAACAGGAACGGCCTAAAAATACTCTACGTTAAAATTATTCGAAAACCCGACTATCATTTAATGGGGACATGCCTCATGCAGCGTGAGAGGCCCATGTGACAAATGAGGATCATGCCGAAAGAGGGCTTTCTCGCTTGATTCTTCAGAAGCACCACACAAATTAAAATCAGTGATACTGGATTTAGTTATTCCTTTTTAAAAAACGTCAAACTAATACCCCTAAACTTTAGAGTTACTCATATAAAAGCTTTAGTTTTTATTGTTGCCTTGCTAATTTTTCAGTTGGTGATCCTGAAAGTTATCATTTAGCATAGTCAATAGACCGGTTCTCGTTCGAAGGCGAAGGTCAAGCAGCATTTAACCTGACTGGTACTTAGTTGGGGGACCGCTTGGGAAAACGACACTCACGTTAATACTCACATATCCACACCGAAATTTTTAAAATTTTCAGCCTTTGTTTTTCCATTTTTAAATCGAGCAGCAATTTGAGTAATTTTTTTATGGTGTATGGCGTTAGATGCCACTTGTGGGCCATATAGGGCAATCCATATGGGGCCCACATAACGTAGTGAGGCTAGGCCCCATCTGCACTACCTCAAAATGCTAGTCCGAAAGGATCGCGTTAAGTGCGAGACGAGATTTGTGTAATAGTTGTCGCTAACAGTCTAACTCCGTTACCTTATTACCAATACTTTTTGACGCTAGCTAATTCGGCGGCAGCTTCGTCTGCGAGCCAGAGGGCTGGAGCACGATCAACGCTACCGCTTGGTTTGTATTAGTCTTGTCAATATTTGTCGATTTGTCAGTTTACCACAGGATCAACCCTCCTTGGTTCTGTTGGTTTACAACCGGATCAGCTGTCCTGTGGTTTTTTATTTTGTCAGTTTGTCTGTGTACCATTGGATCAACTCTCCTATGGTTCAGCCCAGTAATCAGGCAAGAAAATAACGCTTCCACTGTCTGATTTCAACTGGCCACTGCAGGCAAGCACCGCCCTTTTATATCTGTAGCGCGCTGCTTACTTTGCAGCGCGTTGCTATTCTATTTAGTTTCGTTGTTTTACAGCATTTTATGTTTACAGTGGTGGCGTTTCTGTTTCGGAAGAGATCTGCGTTTGACAAGTTTCGACTATCTTAGACGTTCTCGAGACGGCACCTAGTGTCTTGATGGCATCTTATTAGGCTTAATCTAGTCCTGGCCTAGTCTTAGTCCGTATTGCTAGGTAGGCTTTGAAAATTGCTGGCAGTTCAGTCAAGAAGACACTGGTGGAATTAGGCAGTGATAGTATGTGAAAAGGAATAGCTAGGAAAGGAGAGCTCCAGCGTTTACACCGAACTATGATTTGAAGGCTTCGGTATATAGAACTATGTCATAGTTCCTTGTCACACTGGAGGTTTTCCCATTCAAGTTTCTCAAAATATCGAAACATTTCATGAGGATTAAACGCTTCTTTTTTAAAACTAAAAAAATATTTTAAAAAAGAGCAACTTAAGCATGCATGATCACTGATCTTGCTTTAGATCTGTTCGATGTATTCGTAAATAAACCCAACTCTTAGATTAAGGCTTCCAAATGGAATACCATCGTCTGGTAGATGGATCTGTTCAAACTGGAGAATGGAATATAGCCCTTCGTGGACGTTCACAAAATTGTTCTCTTATTTGACACTATTTAGTTCCACGATCATATTTCAGTAGGTCTGATGAGTTACAAAGCTATAACTAACTGTGCTATGAACTACTAAAGAAATTACATTCTCCATTAATTATTTTCCAAATTAAATTCCTTTTAAAGCGAAAGGAAATCAAAGTAAAAGGAATTGAAGAAAAATTTAAAAAAAACGTACAGGTCCAAATTTGGTCGACAAGTCCAAATTTGGTATTTCAAGCAAATTAACTATACACAATTTTCTTAATAGTGCTAAACAAATGAAATACTGGTTTTTTTGTAAGTTTCACTCTGTTATTTCAAGTCTGGTCTGCAGGTGTATAAAAATTAGAAGCAATTTTAATTTTTTGTTGGTTTCTTATGAACTACTAAAGAAATCGCGTTCTCTATACATTATATATTCCACATCAAATTCCGTTTAGAGAGAAAGAAAAATAAAATATAGTTTTCCGGTAAAATTTAAAAAAATGTACAAGTCCAAATTTGGTCGACAAGTCCAAATTTGGTATTTCAAGGAAATTAACTTGCACAATTTTCTTAATAGTCCTAAACAAAAGAAATACTCATTTTTTTGTAAGTTTCATTCTGTTTTGAAATGTTATTTCAAGTTTGGTGCAGGTGTATTATATGGTTTAAGACTTATAAATAAGAAATTAGAAGCGATTGTAATTTTCTGTTGGTTTCTTATGAACTAATAAAGCAATTTCATTCTCCATTAATTATTTTTTAAATCAAATTCCGTTTAAACAGAAAGAAAAATAAAATTTGAAGGTTTTTAAGAAAAATTAAAAAAAAATGTACAAGTCCAAATTTGGTCGAAATGTTCAAAAATGGTCTGTGAAGCAAGTTTACTGTAAAAAATTTTAGTAATGGATCTAGATAATTAAATTCTATTTTTTTCGGTTTCTTACTATGTGTTTTGGAACGTTATTTCAAGTGTATATGATGTAGGTGTATGTCCTCTATGCTCTTTAAGGTGTATCAATGCGAATTTCAGCTTGTTTCATGCTAATCATCATGGTGCATTACTGACTAATCACAAACTAATAAAAAATGTTTATCTTTCTTCAGTTTAAATCTTTCTGAAGATTAAGATTTCTGTTAAGACCTCTCTAATTGGTTTCCCCAGGTACCCAAAAAAAAATTACAAAATCTTCGTGAAAACACTTTTTAAAGTTTTTAATTTTCTACAATTAACTTCCTTGAATTCCGTCGTAAAACTTAATTTTCAGCTTCGAAGATTTCTTGCAAATAAAACAAAGAAGAGCTGCAAGAAAGCATGAAGAAAAAAATAATAAAAACAAGAAGAAGGAAAATTTCTTGATATAGAAAATGGTCCCAGAAGAAGTGAATTAAATTCCTGAATTCCTTTTTCTTACTTCTCGAGCTCCTTGTGCCTTGTTGGTTGCCCTTAAGAGCTCCCTTCGCCTCCTTATTACACGCCGAGGATAAGTGGCTGTTGCAAATCTCGCCCGGTTTTTGTGTGTTTGGCAAATAGGGTGCATTTCTGTGCTGCTGCTGCTGCTGCAGCTCTCTCGCATTACGCGCGGTGCGTTTGAAACGAGGGTGAAAGTTATATTGATTTCGTCCTCTGTTCCCTCCCGTCCAGGATGGGAGCTTTTCTAAATATTCTTTCATACCTCTGCGTTCACCGAGAGCGTTCCCCCTTTAGTACAACTATGCTGTTCCATTCATCCGGTTGTACACCGCAACGACCTTAGCTTTTCTTCATAATATTTAATTTACACACTTACTTGAAAGTTTTGTAAGAAAATATTCACCTGAAGTATAGAAAGGCGAGAAACTATAGGTGGCAAACGTAGGGTTGTGTGTATGTGAGTAATCTCAGTGCTCACATGAGAGCAAATTGGTGAGTGTGTACTGTGAGGAGCTTTAAGCTGAAAAATCAAGGTCAATCGTAGAAGTTCGCCGTGAACAACCATCTTCCAGGCACTCGTGCACGCGGTATCAAGCCCAAGTGTAACGTTTTCCCAGGATTTTCACACTCATTTCCTTGTTGTATTCTGGAAACCCTTTTTTTGTTTGTGTTTTTGTTTTTCACCTGAAGTACTCCGTGCACCTATACCATGGCATGCACAACCTGAATATCAGTGTTCAGTCTACACCGGGAATCCTGTGCGCTCTGCTCCATACTACATACCGTTTGGAGAGCGCATATAGAATAAAAAAAATACCATACGATAAGCTGAGTGCAGTGTAGTTGCACCTCTGCACGCTTAATTGGCACACAAGAGTATCCCATTCTGGATTATGTCAACGATCCATTCACTGATGTATTGGTAACGTGTGTGTGCAATTTTCTTCTCGAAATCCTCGCGAACTCGGAAAATATACAATACACTCAAAAAAAAAATGCACACTCTGCTCTTATGGCCAAAGTAAAATTATGCTGGTGGTGTGCCTCTATATGCTCCTTGCTAAAAAAGGAGACTTCTTGCTTCGCGCGATGCTTAAATGAATGCGGCGCTCCGTCGCTCCGGTTCCGGTTTTTTCGGATTTTTTTAGAGACGGCGGAGGAGATGAGGAATTTCGCGCGACTGTGTGACGGTATGACAAAAGCTGAAAGGATTTTCGCTTCAGGAACGGAACAAAAGAGTTAATATACAAACCGAAACCATACCAAAGTCCTTATTATTTCGAGCACTAAGGAGCAGGAGAGAAGGGAATTAAATTTAGAAAAAAAAACAACAACACCATCACTAAGAACAACAACAACAACAGCCAAGAAACAACAACAATAATATATATATGCAAAAAAAAAGGATTATATCGCCGCGTATAGTGGTGCTTAATAAAAGAAATAAGTTAAGGGTTGCTCAATGGTGCGTTTACAATGTGAGTTTCGCGATTGATTTGAGCTTTTCGCGTTGAAATTTTTATTATGAATTTTAAATTGACGTGAAAAAATGCGTTTTGTGACGATAGATTTTTGAGTAGGTGCAGTATTTTGTCTTTAAACAGAATTTTGTTTAAAATTGGACGAAATTTTCGAGCAGTGCTGATCATTTTTGATGATCGTAAAAGTAAGATCGGAAAGTATTCCCAATTGAAAATAATACCAGAAGGCAGCCTGCATGGCACTGAAGGTATGGAAAGCTTTAAAGAAGTTTGGACATGGCAGTATACCCTCTACCTCTACTTCTACCACAGGCAGTTGTTAGTAAATTTCCGATTTTGACATGTCCCGTGTTTCCGTGTCTCTCATTTTTTGGTACATTTCTCATTTGACATATCCGTGTTTCCGTGTCTCTCTTTTCCGTGCTTCCGTGTGGTGCAAATAGTCTTACCCATCGGAGAAGGAAGTGTCTTCTCCGATTCCCTTAAACAGCCAAACATTTAGTCTAATTCCAGGTCGAATTGCTGGTAATCCTCACAGCTTCCAAAACGATTCAGACATAGACAGGACCAGAGTAACTCTCCTGTCAGATAGCCAAGCGACTAGACACGCTCTCTGTAACGTCCAAGCCAGTGGAGACCTGTTCAAACGAGCTCTCTTCTTTGGCGACGAGGTAGAGAACTACTCCTCATTGGGTAGCGGGCTACAGACGCATCAACGGAAAAGAAGGAAAGAAAAATGGCTTGGCCAGACTAGGAGCAAATCTCGTAACTGAACCAGTGGAAAATGTACGTAGGACGCTGTGTGTGATGCAGAAGGATATAACCAAGCATTTCCTTTCAAAAGAAGGATCCATATGGAAGAGTTTAACATCATGCACCCAAGACAAAAAAGACTTGATCTAACTACTTCAAGCATAGATATGGTGAACTCTTCATAAAGACGTGTAAGGACAGCGTCAGGATCGAGTTTATCATAATAGTGCAATCGTCAATTGTGAAGGTTGTGTCTAGATTAAGAACTGCCCTAGCTGTGCAGAGTCCACACCCAGTGAGACAACCAAACATTTCTTCTGTCGTTGGCCGACTCTTGCCGGTTCTTACAAGGAGAGGTTTCGAAGCTGAACCTAGGAGACATGATCCGTTTCCGGAATATGATAGCTTGATCCTAAAATCAGTCCTAGTATATTGTTCTATGATATCGTAAACGTTTTTTTCACGAGTGGCGTAATAGAACTTTGCCTTTATCGCCAGTTGGGTTCCAGCCCTCGATTCTTGGACGAACTTGGCTTTATCTAGCTATCTACCCCAGCCACCGTTCTTGATGGTATGCCCTCTTTGTACTGACGACGGTTTTTTATCTTAGGTGATAGCAGGAGAAATAGGAGGAAATTGTTGTAAAGAGCGGAGACATGAAAGAATTTTAATATCACAGAGGAGCTTTATCAACGCAAGCGTACAAGTGGTTTTGGAAATTGGTGATCTTCACTTGCAAGATGCATGGATAAATCATAATTTTTAATCAAAACGAGTAAAGGATTGATTACTGCATTCAAATTATTTCACCAGATCAGAATTAGAAAGAGATACAGCTTTATTAACGCAAGCGAACAAGTGATTTGGAAGCGATATTCACTTGTAAGATACATAAATATATCGGAATTTTTAACCAAAAAGAGTCAAGGGTTGATTACTGCAATCAAATGATTTTACCAGATCAGAATCAGAAAGGCATTATAGACAGTTTTGAAGGACAAATAGCAGGGAATTGTAGGGAGGGTAGACAAGAAAGAAGGAATGTTATCTAGGTGGAATCACGAAGGAACATGCCTTAGAGTGGGCTTGAACAACATACCCCTGTGATGGTAGGTTGGCGTCTTAAGCCCAAGCCTATCGAGATTGAACCACTATTCCAAATTTGGTCATTCCTTGCCAAAATAAGATCAGGATGAGCTTAGAATTGCATCTCTAGAGCTATAACATTAAAACCGAATTGATCTTTTGCTTTTAGAAAATCAACTAGAATAAACATAAAAAGTTCTGCGACCTATAGTATGGTACTTATACGTTTGGGGTGATTAACCGTCCAATAGTAGCGATCGCTTTAAAATAACTTTCGTTATTTATAAAATATGTATCTTGAGGGCAAAATTAGAAGAGAACATGTCTATTTTAGCAAACCAAATCAAGCGAAAAATTGTTAAAAAAATTTGGGAAAAAATTAGGGATATAGCAAGGTTGGATTCTGCTACCAATTAGTGATCTACCAATGTATTTGACTAATAAGACTGTCATTTAGGGTTCCAAAGTGTAAAGTTTTGCTCTCGTAAAGAAATATGTAGTGGAAGATCACAATTCATGAAGACAGAAATAAGGAACGATCACTGAATTTCGCTAGTACTGAAATACGTTATTGAGTCTATTTTGTTAGCGATTGTCGTACTGCGAGGCCAAAATTTGAAGAGAATAAGTCGATCTTAGCAAAATAAATCACCGAAAAGCTGTCAAAAAATTGGGAAATGAAATAGGAACATCGCAAGGATGGACTCTGCCACTAATTAGTGATCTACCAACGTATCTAACTTATAAGACTGCCAGTAATGGTTGCAAAGTGTAAAGTATTGCTCTCCTAAAGAAATTTGTAGTGGAAGATCACAATTCATGACGTAAGAAGTGAGGGACCGATCACTGAACTTCCCTAATGCTGAAATACGTCATGAGGTCTACTTTGTTAGCGATTTTCGTTCTTCGAGGCCAAAATTTAAAGAGAATATGTCTACCTTAGCAAAATAAATCACCCGAAAAATTGTTAAAAAAATTGGGAAATGAATTAGGAACATATCAAGGATAGACTCTGCCACTAATTAGTGATCTACCAACGTATCTAACTTATAAGACTGCCAGTAATGGTTGCAAAGTGTAAAGTTTTGCTCTCTTAAAGAAATATGTAGTGGTAGATCACAATTAATGAAGTAAGAAATGAGGAAACGGTTACTGAACTTCGGCAATGTCGAAGTGGGTCATTGGGTCTATTGTGTTAAAAATTGACTTATTACTTTCGCGAAAACATGTTCTGAGGTAGTGTAGCAAAAGTCTGCTATTCAATACTCCTTTTAAAAGTGGACAATAGATGCATTAGCGGCATGAGAAGGATCGACTCTGTCACCAAATAGTGATCTACCAACATATTTAATTTATAAGACTGCCAGTAATACTTGCAAATTGTAAAATTTTGCTCTCCTAAAGAAATATTTAGTGGAAGATTACAATTAATGAAGCAAGAAATGAAGAAACGATCGCTGAACTTCGACTTTTCCCAAGTGCGTTATTGGGTCTACTGTGTTAAAAATTGACTTACTCCGTTCACGAAAACTTGTTATGATGTAGCGGAGTAAAGCCGGCTATTCAATACTCTTTTGAAAAGTGAACAATAGATCCATTGGCAAAGGAATTAAGAACATGACAAGGATCGACTCTGCCACCAATTAGTGATCTACCAAAGTCTCTGACTAATAAGACTTCCAGTAATGATTCCTAAGTGTAAAATTTTGCTCTTCTAAAGAAATAGGGAGTGGAAGATCACAATTCATGCAGTAAAAAATGGGGAAACGATCACTGAACGATCATATGCGTCATTGGACGTACTTTGTTACAGACTGACTTACTCCTTTCACGAAAACTTGTTCTGAGTTAGTGCAGAAAAATGCTAGTAGTCAAAATTCATTTAAAAAATGGGCAATAGATCCTGAAACGTTCATTGTTAAGTGTGGCTGTTAGTGGGAGATACATTACCGATCGTGTTTTGATTATTATAAAACTGAAACTTTAACTAAAAATTTATTTTGATAGATGAATTGATTTTCTTGTAAAAATCTGCTAAAATCTTTGCAAATCAGAGCTGACTTAAGCCCAAGAGAACAAAAAAAAAACAAGATCAGTGATCAGTTTTGAAGCGATCAGTCAAGATCTTAATAAATAATTTTTGGATGCAGACAATTTTGTTCGCAAAAAGAACGATGATGTTCAAGAGAACGACTGAATTTTATACAAATCATAAGCCTGTATTGTACCATAATAAGAGTCAAGAGAGTTATCTAATGATTTTCAATAAAAAAATAGGCCACGAATCAATCTACTCGTTATTTTTTGGAGGTTTCTTTCTAAAAACAAAATTATTTAAAAAACTCAATGTGCACAATTTCGTAACATTTCGATCTAAGGATACCAAAAAACTACCAAAAAATTACATAAAAGCAAGCACAAAAAAAATACGAAGTCCAATTTCAACCGTACAAAATCCCCAAAAATCTTAAAATAATTAACTAAAAATTTCGTATCTAATAAACAAACAATTTTTCCCCTTTAAAAAACACACACAATTTCATACAGCAGCGAAGAAAAAAAATTTATATAGAATTGAAAAAAAAAGAAACGTGAACAGAAACCAGTAATCAGATAATTGCAGTCTTGTTAACATCATGACTCTAACGAAGAACGAATAACTCTCTTCGCGAAACTAAGCAACAGCAACAACAACAACAACATTCAGCATCCAACAGCAGCAGAATCAGGCAGCACCAGCAGCATCTGTCTGGTAATTTTTTATTCCTTTAAGATTTCTTCTCTCTCTCCACCTTCTTTCAGCTGTTGTGGCGATCATTTTTTGTTGTGGCGATCTTCTCTCCTCACACAAAAAAAAAACACACGCGCGGATGAAATGTAGAGAGATGAACAGAAAGAGCTCATCTCGTTTTGTTATAAGCGCGGTAATCATCACGTTTCTCGCACGCAAAATATATCATTTTCCAATTTGCTACACATAATCGACGCTAACGTACCTTTTCATATCCTATATTGTATCTATCTCCCTTGCACTTTGTTAGATATTCATACATCTTTCTCGTTTTGTAGTTTTTTCGATGGCCCTTTTTTTTGAGAGAGAGAGAGACTGGACGTCTTCATACCTGGCGGGCAATAATTCCACTTTTGAGTGTTTGTTTTACTGATCATACAGTCTTGAAGTTAACAAGATCTTTTGAGGTATAACATTAAGTGGCATAGGGTTTGTGGGTATCAAGATGGTTTTTTGTATGTATTTTGTTGGTTCAAAGTGGTTTTTACAATTCTCATAATCAATCAAAAATTTCCACCCTATTTCCAACGATAAATAATCTTAAATCTCTTCGAAATATCTCAAAAACTATTAAAAAATCACAAAATTTCGATCTTAAGTGATCTGCGCACGCGATTCTCCATACAAAAGCGATGCGCACACAACTCAATTACCCAAAGGAGGCGCTCGCTCAGCTTTGTCAGCATTTAAATCACGATCGCTGTTCACTGCTAATCAGGGCTAGACCAAAAATCTGACATAATACCACTTAAGGAGCCTCCGCTGAATCTCGATGCTGACGAGCAGGGCTCCTCACTCCAAGACACACTCGGATAAGGGGCCCGCATCTGATGATCGCAATCTGTTGATCCTTCGGTGCATGCGCATTGATAGCAGGGCAGCGAGATTTTTTTGTTTTTTTTTTTTCAAAAAAAATTTTTTTTTCTTGTCGAAAATTTATCCTCTTTGAAGGAATCCGGTTTTTATCAGGATTTTTATGTGATTTTCAGAGTTTGTTTTTTTTCTATACCTTCCTACAATAGATCTCCTCGTTTGTCCCTTGTCCACCACTCCTCACAGTTAGTTTATGAGTTTAGTGGCAGGCCCGTGCGTGTGGATGGATATAAAGGGACAGATCCCTGGGAGCTAATGGTGTCCTTGTACCTTAATTGCAGGGCAATAAATTAATTCTAAAAGGGATTTTTTGATTAATTAATGGCAGTGTCATAAATTTTTCGTCTCAGGTTCTCAGGAGTGCGTGCAAACACACACGCATCTTACGTCTAGTGCCACAAAGCACATATTGACTTAAGAGTGACTCTCGGAACTACCACCACACAATTCTTGTGCATCGTGTAAATACACTCAAGGATGATTTATTCATTTTTTGTTTTAGTTCCTGACGACGAGTATCAGATTTATCGCACGTCTCATAAATTATAATTACATTGTTAACAAAATGTTTGTTTTTACCCCCACCCTCGTCCCCCCGGTTCCTTCCCGGATCCAATACAACCTGAGCAATCGATTTCTTTATCGCAACCAGTGCAGATTCCTTCAGGTGGGTAGAGGCTCAGTCCTCATCTCGAACTGTGGTTTCTTCGTTTGCTCACCTCGATCCGGAGACTCTTGAAAGACTTGGACATCCTCCACTCTTGTGCTCTGATCGGAAGATCGTCCATGTAGGTACGAAAAGCGCACAGATCGGTATCCGAATGTTATAAGGCATTCGGCCAGGTAATATGTATGGGACAAAACGATAAAAGAAAACCTTAAACACTTGGTTAACAAACAATCAACTCTGGCGGGGCTTTCTGGCTCCTTCTGTCCAGGGTGCTCCCCGTTGGGATCCCAATGGGATGTAGAGAGACTGTCTGGTCCGGCAATGGACCAAGCCTCGATACATTCTGTGTATGTGTGTGTTGTAGAACGTTATCCTCAGATTATTTATGCCTTGCGTCTTGAAACGATCTGATGAAGATTATAACAAACTGTTGTACATCCCCGGCAATCTCTGGGGCCCAACGGTGGTGATGACGGCAATTATGATAGAAGAAAGGTAAACATAAAAGACACATGCAGGGAAATTTTTAAGATGTACAGGTTCGTCTCTCCTTGTCCCAGGTTCGTTCTCGTTGCCAGGTCGTAAGTCTATTGCGGTATCGGGGCAAGGTGAACACCGCTGGATGTGCGCAGTGATACATGGCAATTATGAAAACACTATCACTTATTTATGGCAACTGTGATCGGGTTGTGTTAATTACTGCTAATTTAGAGTTTTGCCACATTTTTTTTTTACCCATGGCTGTTTCTCTTCGTTTTTGATGGCAGTCGATTGATTGGAAATTATAAAGGTTTTAATTGATTGGAGGAAAAATATTGTTACGTAATAGAATTGCAACAATTAATCTGGTCTGGAATTTTAGTTTTTCTGTGTGTGTGTGATTGGAGTGTTTTTCATGTGGCTGAGAAAATGTTTTTAACTTTTCATTTAATTAATTTGTAGATCGTGATTGATATAGGTTAATCAAGCAGAAAATTGATTTTAAGATTTTTTAATGGACAGACAAGTATTAGAGGTCTTATTGTCATACGATCACCTGTTTTGGCAAGATCGGTTGTTTCTAGCAAGATCATCTGTGATCGTTGGTTTGGTGCATCATTGGTCTACTTCACAATAAATTTTGTGGTCAGGTATTCTCACCGAAAATCCACACGATCACGGTACTCCGAGCCAGCCTCATACGAGTTTTATTCAAGATTATAATTCCAACTGATCTTGCATTATTTCAAGAGTAAGAATTTCCATATTTTTTCCTTCTAGTACCAATCCATCTGATAATTCACGCCATGGTGCAATGTCTAAAGTTAAGTTTTTTTTTTTTTTTTTTTTTTTTTTTTGTTATGTGGAAGACTAGAGCTCAGGGAAAGTCCTTTGTACTGTCGACAATCTATTTTCTTCGTATAGAGTGCAATGTCAAACAGCAAGCTCTAGTCGATAGATAGTGAAGGGGAAGAGAGAAGTAGGAAGGAACTGCCACAACCACCTAACCCCAAACATTTCTATCGCGACTCTGGCATCGGGGCAATGAGAAACAACTCGCTGGAGTGTTATGCCTACTGAAACGAGTTGAATCCCATAAACCAACCGATGACATGCGCTTGGTGGAGTGGGGCAATGCTAGCGGAAGGCTATGACAGGGGGAATGAGGAATGTAAGGAGGGAAGAAGAAAGAAGGTGGGAAAGGCGAAAGAAGGTGGGAAAGGCGAAAGACCGTGGGGCTCTGCCGGGATTCGAACCCGGGACCTCTGTGATAGTAGCCAGGCGCCTTACTCCCTAGACTACCGAGGCCCCCTTGAAGCTTGAAGGTTAGGTAAGACATAGGATCAGTGAAGTAGAGTCTGCAGGTACTGGATAAGAAAGCGATGAATTCTGGATTCGAACATTTCGATTTTGTACGAGTTCGGGAATACTGATTGTGGAAGGTCGTCCCACAGTCGATTTGTCTGGCTTATAAACGCCTTTCTCGATGGTAGCCTGGACGAAAATGAGTGCAAACTGTGGAAGAATAACATTGTTTATTTCGGTGGAGCATTAGCTGTGGTAATATCGGTAAAATTTTACCAGCACTGGTATATTCCTTCTGTGGTTTAATGAGTGAACTGAGGAGTAAAAGGCATCTGTATCCTCTCCAGTAAGTTCGAGAGCACAAGGTTTAAGACTTTGTCCAAATACACTGAGGAAGTTATGGACGGCCCGCCAAAATAATTCTGTTAGTTCTACCACCCTCCATTGAAACGAGAGGACAAGCAGTACAGGTTTAATAGAGATGAGACCCAGTATGCCTCAGGTTTGAATGCATTGAATTCCACACGGTTCCTGCACCCAATATTAAGAATGAGTTCAATGTCTCTATTGATTCAGTTGGACATGAGTGGATGATCATGAAGACCAAAGTCTGGCACCTCGTAGTCTTACATTATCCAAGGCATAGGGGTAATGCATAGTCTCAAACATCGCCGAAGTTGAAAAGTGATCATTAGAAAAAGATCGGATGATAGAATTGATCCCGGCAGAGATGGTTTTTTTTCATGTGGAAGACTAGAGCTCAGGGTTTGGTGGCTTTTATTCAATTAAACCGCGAGAACAATGGAACTTTGATTAAACCAGCGAACACCCAATCCGGAACTGGAACTGAGTCGATACAAATAGGTTGGAGTTTTGTTAGAAGAACAGGGTAGGAATTCTATAATCTAGCAAAAAAATCCAACGTCCTGCCAGAAAAACTGGTACCATTCTGCAGTAATTCGGCCACATTATGAGCTTTATGACATTACCCGCTGTATAACAGTTATACGAGGTTACGAAGAAATATTTTCACCAAGAGATTGTTAAAATTCAAATTTCACCCGTTACTGATTGAGATCAGTATCAGGTGTCTGGCTATACCTTATGCAAAATTTCTGTACCTTTAGGGCAACTGCCACATGCAATAGTACACACCTATTTGAAAGCTCCGTTTTTTTAAATATCATGGCTGTTCCCCTATAGGTAAAGAAATTGTGCACTAAGGTGTATCCAGACACCTGATACAGATCTAAATCAATTTGGTTCGTTTTTACTTATAGACTAAGAGCCCAAGTCCGACAGACCTACGTCATTTTCTTAACGCTGAAATTTCGTATATACATACTGCGTATCATAGTTAAGAACGTATGAACACTCGCTAGACCGGAGAATGGGCCCTTTTGTAGATAGAGGGGTTGGGGTTAAACAAAAGGGGTTAAAATTTAAAAAAATGTCTGTCGCTGCGTATGTAGGCTCTATTAGGGCTCTATTTAGACCGTTAAATATTAGTGGCAGAAATTTTTGACCATTTGCTGGGGTGTGAGCGGTGAAACGGCAACTTCAGCTAAGGGTGGCTTGGGAAGGGTGCAAATGGTCAAAATTTACAGTCTACATACGCAGCGACAGACTTTTTTTTTTAATTTTAACCCCTTTTGTTTAACCCCAACAGAAGTTAAGAAGATGCAGAACAAACTGGGCCATATTTGTTGGTACACCAAATTTGATGAAAATTATTTCGAAAAGGGAATCCTGCATCGGAAACTACATGGACTAACTCCCATCAGTGATTAAAAATACCAGATGCCATGTTGTATTCTCTCTGATATTATTAAAGTTTATTTTACAGACTCTTCTTTAGTATTAATTGGTACAAAAATACATCGATCATTGCTGAAGCTATACAAATTAATTTCGTCAGATCCTTTTTCAGTATTATCGTAGATGTGGCTTTCGTTTTTCATTTTAACCGGGTTCCCTTCCAAATTTGGTCGAACCATGTTGCCACAAGCCCGTCCAAAAACTCTCATATCTCAAATCTTTCATCAAACCACTAACAAGTTGCGTTATTAAACCAGCAAGATCACATCTATCCAAACACAAGCCAAAAATAAAATAAAACACTTACAATACATTTGGAGCCAAAGAATCCATGAAAGAGAGGTAAAAATAAAAAAACGAAACTGAATAAAAATGCCTCGTTGGAGAAAAAATTAGACAGGCGAAACCTGTGATTATCACTTTGTCTTAGTTCGTAATTTGGCCGGAATTTTTTTTTTCATCTTTTCCATTTTTCCCCAGTTTTTTTGTTGCTGCTGTTGGTTGCTGTTGTTGTTGTTGTTGGCCCCATCGTAGGTGCCCTAAAACCATGGAATCACGCTCATGTTCCAAGTGTGCAGGCACCTTTCCGTGCTGGCTTTTACCTTTTTGTTTATTTACCCTGCAATTATGATAGTTTCGTGAAGAAATTTCTTCTCTTGTTGCACGTTTCTGGATCTACCGGTGGCTTGATAGTGGATATAGTAGTATAAGAGAGAGAGGAAGAGAGAGAGAGGGGGAGAGCGTAATAAGGTAGGGGGCATGATGAGGTCCAATTTGGGACCTTAATAAAAAAAATTGGGATTTTGCGGGGTTTTCGTATCTGTGGTCGCTTATAAAATGTGGGACAGTGTTACCAAAAAAAAACAAGATTGATACTTTTAATTATATTTAAGTGAAATTTTTGTTTATTTAAGGAATTTTGGGGGATTATTTTGATACTTTTTTCGTTAAGGCTAAAGGAAGAGATAATGAGATACTAAGGGACTCACTCGGTCAAATCCAGACTTCTTTGGACACCATCTGCCCTGTAAAATAGAACAGTTTGGGATATGAAAAACGAAACTAGAATTTGTTTTTTAAGACCCTGATTTGTGTGATCGACTAAATAGTATGGCGTAAATTGCATTTTTTCATAGTGTGAATAATGTTCTGATCAAGAAGTCAATGGTAGAAACTGACGGTAATGAGTATTTTCATGCCAGAACTGCTGATCGTGCAATTTTTAAAGATCACCAAAAAGATATTGCACACATATTTCAAGGTAACCAGAGTATGTTTAATTGGTTTAGTTAAGATATTGTAAAAATACAAAAACTTCAATAGAGAAACTTTAACGACGCAAGCGAACAACTGATTTGGAAATTGGTGATCTTCACTTGCAAGATCGAAGAATGGATCACAATTTTTAATATAAGATAGTCAATGATTGATTACTGCAATCAATTTACCTCGCCAGATCAGAATTAGAAAGAGATTACAGACAGAATTGGTAACAGAAACTTGGTCTACAGAGAGTGGATCGAAATCAATAATATCGTTTATAAGATCGGTACAACTAGTCCAATCGCTTTCGTCTTTAGAGAGATCCACTCCTAAAAGAAATACCCTTCAATGAGCATCGATCGATTTTAATTCTGGCGCTAAAATTCAATACCACCACCACTCCTTATGAGCTATGAGGTACTGGAACGAAGGTTCATCTTGTACGCGATCGACTGTTAATAAATTATATCTGTGATCTTCTGAATCTGGAATGCTTACGGATTGCAGGCCTGTAAAGATCCAAAAGTTTAAGGCTCCTTATCCTCAATTTTTCTTAAGATACCACAGGATTGACTCGCATGGTACACGGATATTTGTCAGCTCGCTCAGAAATAGAAAAAGAGCGTTCACCTTGGTACCCTGGATGTTGTTTTTCAAGCAGAGTTGTTTGCTTTAATTGTACACATCAACGAGAAGAAGGGTCTACGGTAATAAGAGAACTTTTATTTTCTCTGGTAGCCAGACTGCTATTAGAGCGATAGAGTCTCATACCAACAGCTTCAATCTAGTTAACTTCCCAGTACGAAGTTATTGTAATCGGTCCGAAAATCGGATTCGAAATTTTCAATGTATTTACACGTTTCAAGGTCCCAATAGCATTTTAAGCAAAATTTGAGAAGAAATATGTGTGTGTGTGTGTGTGGGCGTACGTATGTGGTCATTTTTTCCTGCACGATTTCGCGCGAACCAAAAAAGATACCGACTTCGTTCAGGTGCCGTTCGAAGCGTGTTCAAGGAAATATGATCTGAAAAGATTTTCATAAAAATTGGTCGAGCCGTTTTTTTTGTTTGAACGACTTAAGTGATTTTTGTACCAGCACGATTTCGCGCGAACCAAAAAAGATACCGACTTCGTTCAGGTGCCGTTCGAAGCGTGTTCAAGGAAATATGATCTGAAAAGATTTTCATAAAAATTGGTCGAGCCGTTTTTTTGTTTGAACGACTTAAGTGATTTTTGTACCAGCACGATTTCGCGCGAACCAAAAAAGATACCGACTTCGTTCAGGTGCCGTTCGAAGCGTGTTCAAGGAAATATGATCTGAAAAGATTTTCATAAAAATCGGTCGAACCGTTTTTTTTGTTTGAACGACTTAAGTGATTTTTGTACCAGCACGATTTCGCGCGAACCAAAAAAGATACCGACTTCGTTAAGATGCCGTTCAAAGCGTGTTAAAGGAAGTATGATCTGAAAAGATTTTCATAAAAATCGGTCGAACCGATTTTTTGTTTGAACGACGTAAGTGATTTTTGTACCGGCACGATTTCGCGCGAACCAAAAAAGATACCGACTTCGTTCAGGTGCCGTTCAAAGCGTGTTAAAGGAAGTATGATCTGAAAAGATTTTCATAAAAATCGTTCGAGTCGTTTTTTTGGTTTGAACGAATACTGGGAAGTTAATCTTGTGGACCGAAAGGGTCAAAAGCCACATCCCAACTAGTTTGGTGCTGGCAGCCGGCTCTAGGTACTATGTAGATCGCGGCCCTCCAGAACATCTGAAATGTGGAATATTTGGCTAGCTAACTCTCTGAGACTGCTTTCATTGGCTCAGTATCGGCTATTGGTGAAAAGGGTCTTAGACGACTGGTAAAATACATCGAATTCTGGAAGTCCACAGTTAAGCTCAGCTCTATGCGGTTTCTGCTTGGGCCGTCTAGCAATGCTTGGAAAATTTCTGCGGAGCAATAAAGATGATATAAAAACTCTAGTTGGCTTGGTCACTGGAATGGGACTTAAATGGCCACCTATGAAGGATCCTATGGAGGACAAGTTTGCCCTTCACGCTCTCGATCACTCTCGTACAATAGCGAGTAGCAATGTTAAAACGATTGGCACAATATTCCCTGGCCGAATAAGTCAAAGCCTGTTGAAGCGATCTGGCCCACAAACCTAGGAAGGTACCCATATTACCATAAGTACAAATGTCGATTTTGTGATCTTCGAAATGATCTGCACTGATCTACATTGAAGAAATGGGCAAATAATGAATCTTTCCTTCTTTTTATGTTGTTGGATTGGGAGATTACACTCGAATTTCGTGAAACGATCGTTCATTTGTAGATACATGTATGTATACGTTTCAGGATTGGATTGATCTTTTCAAAGCAAAATCAGAACTGATCACTTGGTATGTTCATAAGCTAGGCCCTTTTTTTTGGGACTTTTTTAACGAAGTTTGTTACCACAGTATTTTCTGTTTTGGTAGCTAGTGTCGATCGTTATATGGAAAGATGATCGTTCCACTAATTCTCTTCAAAGTATTTAACCACATTCCTTTTTAAACACCTTCTTTACTTCTTAATAAGTTTCAGCCTACTCTAAATCTGCCCTCGTCTCTCTCTCTCATATATTAGAAATTATTTCATCATAACGTTCCGCAGAAACCCGTCACCACTTGTCGCGACAACCGAACAAGAAAATCGTCCGATCACAAATGCACTCCTCGTACATTTTCCAGATCGCATTAGCCGCCTTATACCGCAGAAGACTGGCGCTGAAAGCGTCTAGCTAATTTGCAAGTTGCCTTTGGATTAGTCTCTGGACTGTCCCACGCCCCTTCTTTATAGCCCTTTCATCGCCAACCCTTTCTTCATCTAATTTTAACTTATCATTTATCAATTACTATCCGCGATCGCAGCAGGGTTCCAAGCCATAAAACCGGCCCAAAACTACCCGAAAAGTACTTGACGATCATGTCGGCCACGAACCACTAACATTGGGTCTTCACGGATGATCATCCACTGGTCGTCCCTGCCCTCCGGAAAGGTCTTGGTCCAGTCTTAATTGATGTGAGAAAGGATGCAAGATTCGTGGTCTTATTGCATCTTCATCTTTAAGTCTCGGGAAGTTCCTTTCGCTTGTCTTAATTGAGATTTTTCAGGGGTCCATGAGTGATCGACCATTATTTGTCGTTTCCTTGAGGATGTTGAAGACAAGACGACGAGAACATGGACATGGGTTTCTTTTGGGACAGGACAGGGCTCGGGGGTTGATTTCCTTTTTGGATATAAAGGTTCAAAGGGGAAACCTTCATGTTGTTTCGGTTGAGCCATTTTGGATGAAGATCATCGATCCATCGTCTTACGTTTTTACTTACGATCATCTTCGGCCATGCAAATGCCAAATTGGACGACTTCACAAGTGAAGTTGTGACGAGAGTATAGAGACTTGAAGACGTTCAACGAAGAAGTTTAGTCTCAAGACGTTATTCCCCCCACACATGTATGTGCCCGATCGCGTCGCTCTTTAAGTCCGACTATGAATGCAGAGTTCACATACAGACGACGACCCAGGACTGACCACCTATGGCTGTACGGGAATCGAGTGCGGAGGTGGACGTGGTGTGGTCAAAGTTTTGTCTTCTGTCCAGTCCAACTCCAGTCGGTTCTGGTCTGGCTGATGGTCACCCCTCTTCTTTTCTGGCGGCACAAATGTGATGGGAATCGTGATGGTGCAGCTAAATTGATTGGGACGGGCTAATTTCCTTTTTTTGTTGTTGTTGTTGTTGCTGTGGTGCTCCGCGCGCTGGTCATCGCGCTGCTAATTGACAATTTCAATGCGCAAGTGGCCATTTGCTTAGCGCGCGGACGTCTGTCCCGTTGTGTTAAATGTGGGCAATTTTTCGCGCATTTGCTTAAAAAAAAATCACCTAATGAATGGACAAGGTCATGTATTCGCCGGCAGCTTGGCTTGATTTAAGATTCAGCCTTTGCTGCTTTGCTTCTGGATCTAACAAGCGGGGGGCGCTGGGGTATGTCGCTTGTTGCTGAATTATTAAAAGTTAATTTGGATTTTTCCGTGGTCACAGATTTTTTTTCGTTTTCTTTTTTTTTTTAATACTAAAAATATTTTTCGTTTGTTCAAAGAAATTATTATTTGCGGATGAAGTTTTGACATTTACTGGCTTTTTGGTGTTTTGTCTTGTTGCTGCGGTGACACGAAAGCAAGATTTTTATTCAAAATGTCACCTTCCTACATTCATTAAGGCATTCCGAGAAGATGGAGAAAAAAAAATAAATTGGAAGTTTTTAATTTATAAGAAGTTTAATTTCTGCACGAGTTTGCTTGGGTTTTATAAAAATATGGTTAATATATATTATGTATTTTTTCTTTTTGTTTCTTCGGTAAAATATTCTTAAAGTGACCTCTAGAGGAGGACATTAAAGTTACATTAATTGTATTTTTTTAATTTTTGATCATTATAGATTTTTCGTTTCCGTTTATAATTTCCGTGATTCTTGGTTTCCAATCAATTTATTTTTTTGGTATTGTGTTTGTTCATGGAGTATTTTATTAGGCAATGCGATGTCCAAACTTATAAGTTGAGTTAAAATCGGTAAAACACAAAGTAACATTTTCTAGACTAATCTATAAAAAGCTTGAGGTGGGAGAAACACTTAGTTTCAGCGTTTGTTTTAAATTCTTACTCTTGTTTAACAATTGGTTTAAATAATGAGAATGAATTCTTGCAAAATAAATTATTAGAGGTAATAAAAAGGTAATAAAAGGGTAATAAAACAATGCATCATAACAATAATGCACTGGAGAATGAATTCTTGCAAAATAAATTATTAGAGGTAATAAAACAGTAATAAAATGGTAATAAAACGGTAATAAAACAATGCATCATAAAAATAATGCACTGGAGAATGAATTCTTGAAAAATAAATTATTAGAGGTAATAAAACGGTAATAAAATGATAATAAAACGGTAATAAAACAATGCATCATGAAAATAATGCACTGGAGAATGAATTCTTGAAAAATAAATTATTAGAGGTAATAAAACGGTAATAAAATGGTAATAAAACGGGAATAAAACAATGCATCATAAAAATCTGAATTAAATCTTGCAAAATAAATTATTAGAGGTAATAAAACGGTAATAAAATGGTAATGAAAGGGTAATAAAATAGTAATAAAACAATGCATCATAAAAAGAAAATAACTTTGTGTTTAATATCTCAAAAAATAGGCGAAAATAGTTGTGGCATGAAAGATTCGCTAAAAGTCGCGTTTTTCATGCGTTGTTTAAATATATTATGTCGAAAAATAGAAAAGAATTAGTTTATTGCGTTTTTATCTTACTTAGTGGATGAACCTAACGTAACCCAGGAATTCTCTTATGAACGAAACAATTCGACTATGGAACAACCTTCCTCTATCAGTACTGTTAGCATATTCTAGAGACCACACAAAGTTCTGGGCCTTATCCTTGAGTATCTTCGACCTCAGGTTGGTACAAGATCTGCTAGACCTTTATGTTTTTTTAAAGTCTGTTTTTGAGGCTCTAGGCTGAAGCTAAAATGCCGGACTAAGTTGTTGAGGTTAGTCCTACGACATCCCAAAGACTGAGGTTCGATTCCGTTGCAGCCGTTGGTCTAATTCTGCAACCAAGATAACATTCGTTGTTTTAGCTCTTCCAAATGCGCAGGAGAAATTTCCCATTCGATAGCCGAAGTCAGCGTGTCATTAAGGTTATAATGATTGTTGGTAGAGCCCGCGACATAAAAGAAGGGTATCTCAAAATCGCTGTAGCCATGCGCGGTGAGAACCTAAAGTCCCCACAAGCTCGCAAAGCCACTCTGTTCGTTTAAAAACGCAAAGGATCCGCTCATTTATATTCTCAATCACAATTGCACATGGCAACACAATTTCAATTCCCTTCTTTAATGGCGCGGGCTCTATAAGCAGTTCTTTAATTTTTCTCTCTAATATCTTTCTGACTGGAATGTACTGTGCGAGATATTCTTATCTAGTTTCTTCTACAACAACCATCTCCTAACTGTCGCTTAGTCGGTCTTGTTAGCCTAGGACTTAATGTCTTCGATTACTATCGTAGATTTTTGGGTTCGAATCTTTGCAGTGGCATAGCTCTTCTTTTTTTTATTGTGCGTTCAACAATCACTGCAGTTGGCGTTCTGTGGTGGTACTATTGGATGGGAGCTCACTTTCGAGTAGGGTCAAATACACTTGGTTCTACCTCTTTACATAAGCAAACACAAAAATTTCAATCAATGTTCACATGCTTAAAAATTTTTAACATGTTAATTACATTCCTTTCACCAAAAAATCACTTTTAATTTTGAAACAAACTCATCATCCCACTTGAACCGTGACTTGGTTACCAAAGTTAATAACATGTTCTGCACCTTGATGCCACCACCACCACATCACTTACACATGTCAAGAAATAAAATTTCAGATCGAAACTGAAATCCATCTCAAAACCCAACAATTTCAATATCCAAATTTTATACAAAATCGTTTAACAGTGTAAAAAATAAAACAAAAAAAAACCCCGAAAGTACCTTCGGAATGAACTACCTCAGCGTTGATTGCCCATAAGACAAGACATAACCAACGACCTTAAGAAAAACTGGACAGACACCCATGAAGGTAGGTCATTATCTAATTAACTGACAGGTGCCCGCGTCGCACCTTCTTCATTTTCCAATTTTCTGACTCCAACAACAACAAGCACAAAAAAACTTCTTGTTTATTTAATGATTTTTTACAGAGTTATTAGATCATTTACGAGCTAATTCAGTTCTGTTTGTTTTTTGTGCCCCTCGTAACAGCCCCGAAATGCGATCTCCAGGACCTGGCATTAAAAAGCAACCTGTTAACACAGGTATAATAGCCACACAGAAAAGGAGAGAGAGAGTCTTTAGCCCAGACCAGGTACAGATAAGATCGTTATCTTTCAGTTTTCGTGAACATATGCTTCCTTATTGTCGTTGCTGATAACGCAGACGTCCGAGCTAGACCCGGGGCAGGAAGGGTTGATCGGTGGAGGAGAAAATTAGAGCTTAATATTAAGTGGCTTCTTCAGGGAACGCGAAGATATTGTGTATAGGTAGGAGAGAGCTTCATGGTGGCCAGGCTTGATTGTCTGGGGCAAGTGTAAATAGCTCTGTTGATTCACAGCTGCGGGATAGTCTCGAACAATGCCCGCTTCTCCTCGCCGTTGATTATCATTTACGTCTTCTTTATTCCGCTCCCTGTTAACCAGCAATTATTCTGTCATAAAAATTAATATTTACTACTTCTGCTTGTCCATCGACACTTTGTCTTTAATTCCCACACACACAGGTAACTCTTTGCAACAAAGCATCGATTAAAATATGAAAATTAATACCGCGGCACAAAAAACACATCTCAATTTACTTCTTCTTTCCCTCGGCCCGCGGCGGCGCAAGTGCAGAAGCAATTTTTTAAATTTGTCAAGAAATTTATTAAAATTCGAAATTGAAGTCCGCGTCGCTTTTACATCTGCCAAAAAATAAAAAAAAATGGAGAATTTCCGCAAATTGATTACAAAATTTTACAAGCAACAAATTTCTTGATAATTTCTTTTCCACAAGGGATGGTCTCCACGATGATGTGCCAGAAAAAAAAAATGGGGAAAAAGGGACCCTCAATCATGCGCCCTGCTGCCGGTCTGTGTGTGCTGGTGGCTGGCTGGTTCGCATAACGCAGGCGCGGCAGCGTTGTCCTAAATCGATATTCTTCTTTCGGACCTTGATGGCGCGCAAAAAGGTAAATAAATATATAAAAACGTTTCTTATGTCCGGGGTTTGTTCATGGTCAGTTTTAGCGGAATTGGAAGCGGCAGCAAAAAAATGCTTGACCATGGGATGAGATAAAAAGGTTGAGGTATGGAAGGGAGACCACACTTTTTTCGGGGCTGCGACAGGTGGAGGGTTTTTATGGTAAAAGCCGAATCTGTCCTTGTTTTGCGATTCTTAGGATTTTCTAAGGAAGAAGGAAAAGGATCCCGAGTTTTTTTTTGCTATGGTTTAGGTTCAGAGGAATTTGTTTTTGTATGTTAAGATTCCTTTGGAGGATGTCATCACATCGGCGTTTAGAATTTGATATGCTTGAAGACAAGGACTGGGTCTAGATGTGCCGACAGGTCGATAGGGCATAGTTTGATCGGTAGTTTGTATTGTAAAAGAGCGGGTATACATAATTATATACGTGCATTACTAAAAGATTTTTAGAACAAGCATTCACATAATGGTAGATACTGTCCAAAGTTCATTTCAACGGCGTCAGGGAGCCTTCGTACCTCTCGACCTACAATAGATCTCCTGCATATCTCTTGCATATTCTCCAAAAGTTGTTAATTCAAGGACCTTGCTTCTTCAATCGCTCCTGGTAAAATTGCGATTGTATAACACGAAACTTATTGGAATCCTATTTTTACCTAAAAACTCTATTTTTTTTAACTAAAAACTAATTAAAACAATTGTGACTGATTAGCTGATAGTGGAGAAAATTTGTCTTTTCACACGAGGACGTATGCATCCAGACGCAAAAGCTTTCTGAAAGTTTTGTGCTATTCTGAAAGCTTTTCTGTGCTTCCCTATTCGGCTGTGAGCTTTCGTTCATTCAAGTTGTAAAGCCGACTCTACACGATGCTAAGAACAACTTCGAACGTTGGACGCTTGATAGTAGTACGCGTCGTGTGGCAGATGGTCGAACTGCGAGTGTCCAATATCAAGCGTCCAATGTTCGTATTTTGACACGTTCGGGCTGTGATGGATATCACTCCAACGTTGGAAGCCAACATTCGAATCAAACGTTCACCGCATCGTGTTGAGCCGGCTCAAGCGAAGTATAAAAATCTTGCAGACTCACGAAACTTGCGATCTCTTTAACCTCCTCACACTTTTCTTGTCTGAAAGAGCTTTAGAATCTATTTGGATGGATGTGTCATTTTCTTTAAAGAAGTCTGCCCCCATATAACCGAAGCATACCATGACCGTGCTATGAACGTATCAAACACGAAAAGAAACACGACACCCACTACTATGCCCGAACGGATCGACAGCGTTCTATGCCCGTATGCAAGATATATGCCGTTCGGAATCCATTGAATAACGTGCAGCACGGGATATGTCGTTTTGCATAAGTATCAGTATCAAAGCGTGTCGCCACCAGCCACATTATGAAGCCGTGGATTTGCTGACGGTCCGGTCATGGCACGCTACGGTGCTGGACGATGAAGGAACGTCCTAGTGGGCGTTGTTTCATATTAATTCATAGACAGAATATTTTTTGCAAGTGTCGATACTGTTACCATCATGGATACGTTGTAGTGGGCAGACAACGACATTGGGATTTCTGCTCGTGTTTCGACTGAAGAGGCCGTGGCGAGCACGATCAGTCATGCGCTATTTTGTATTTTCAGCGGAAAATTATATATCGTTTGGGCTCAGCTTCATCGTTGCGATGACAAGTGAGGCTGGATTAAGCCCCGTCAAAAGAGATTTTTTTGTTTTGTGCCGTCAACGTTTCTTTATATCGACCTTCGTATGGGGGTTCGAAATGTATACGTATAGGATCGATTTTCCGATAGCGTAATCGGCATACTCCAGAACGGTCGAGAAGAAAACAGCGAAACAGTCGATTTTGATTGCCTTGCGAATGCCTACTAGTCTTTACTTCCATGAGTGGTGCCATTCCTTTCCATTAAAGTGATGAATAAGATTCGATGGCCCACCGTTCGACGATCATTTTTTCCTGCGGAAGGTAGGTAGTCGTCCGAATTCGGTGAGTAGAAAGCTGTGCCGTTTGGGTTTCGGTGTAGGCATTCGCGGAATAAAATCTACATTGTGGGTTATACCTCTGCCTGACATAGTGAACGTAGTTACCTAGATCTTCTGCCTGCATTTTTCTGTTCACGCCAACACCGGCTGATCCGCCTTTGATTTTGGATTCATCTGTGTATCACAGTTCAGTTGCGATCATGTTTGCGTTGTAAATTATACAGAATCCCATTTCAGACGATCCTCGATCGAGACTGTAAATTGTCAAGCGAAGTTGTCGGTACGGATTGTGATTTTAAACTGGAAGTTATCTTGAAACATTTTGAGTACACTAAGGTCTCCTGGTTTACAGTCGCTGCTAGTTTCAAGGCGCTGCTGGCTGTCTCTATCCGTTCCTCTAAGAGGAGTAGAGCATACTCATCATTGTCCTATCTCTGAAGTTAGGCAAGTTTTCATTGCTGCTGCGATTGCAAGGAAGACAATTTGAGTAACGTCTTTGTGTAGCTTCTGGGATCTTCTTTGGATCATTGGACAGGTGGAGCACATCTTTATGTGCAACTCCTAAGGTCGTTTTAGGCATTCCTTTCTCTTTGTAGACTAACAACAGCGGAAAGCCTGTCGTTACCACATAATTTCACAGAAAGCTCTCCAGGTTCTACATTTTGATTTTTGTGAATAGGTGATCACAATATCTCCTAGTATTTCCGAAAAATTACTGCCCAAAGTAACACTGTATCGAAATCAAACACAGAAACTTAGAAAACGATTTGATTTCAATCTGAGATATATTTTTCTAAACTTGGATTGTACTTTTACGCTTTAAACAGAAAAAAATAATGAAAAATCATAAAAATTGTACAAAAATAGGCAACTCCGAAAATTTCGGAGTAATTCGGAATAATAACTTTCTTGATTTATACAGACTCTAGTACTAATTTTTTAATTGATATCTTTCTACGTCCATTTTTAAAACTATTTTCCACAATGTTTAGCCAATTTAGTACACTTTAGAGTAAATTGTTTGTAAATTTAGGACACTTTAGAGTAAATTTTGTTTAGAAGTGTTTGGATCGTTAAAAACTAAATTTCCTATGAATATCATCAGTGGGCTTAAAAGCTTATATTTTCAAAGTAATTTTTATATCCTTAAAAAATATGTTGATAACAACTCGTGCAACAAAAATTTTCCTAGGAGATGTTTACTTCACTTAAAGGTATTTTTTTACCCTAATTATTTTAGGACCAAATATAGAATTTTGTGTCATAATCGAAGAAATTTTTTTCCTACTCCTTCGTAACTTCCAAACGAAATGCAGCTAAAAATAAACCAATGGTGTAACCTACCTGATAAGACTAACTTTGGAACTCCTGCCGCCTGATCTAATAAGTCAACTACCGATTAAATGTGTTTGTGAAAATATGCCTAGAATCTTCACATTCCCGTCGGGAAAATAGAATGTCTTTTTTAATTCCGCTAGTTTATTAGGATACGATAATGTTGAGGCCTGAATGTCTCCGCTTTCTAGGTTATCTTGAAGCAACACCAACGAATCATTTTAGAGGCCAAAATATTACTCGATAGTTTCAGAACCTATGATGAGAAAATAGAGAACAAATCAGTATAGAAGTATAGAATATTTGCAAAATTATATTTAAGAATATATTCAATCATTTGATGACTTGACAATAGAAATAATTCAAGATTGGACCTTGAAGAATTTTTTCAACATTATGTGTTCTTCAACTTTCCATCCAAAAAAATTTTCTATAAAATTTAATTTAAAATTCCACACTTAACTTTCCCACAAAAAACACATCAATTTCGCCGTCAAAACTAAAACTTATCACCCCCGAAAAAAAAACCATCACAATTTTCTTATCAAAATTTAATTGGCACCAAGCATCACCAACAACAACAACAAGAAGAAAAAACCCACCCAACACAGCTTGTCACTTCTGTCATTAAAATGTTGTGCGTTGTGCGGTGGTAGGGCCTCCTCCCAATTACTAACCAATTCATTAAAATCGTAATTCATTATCGTCCGAAGATTGCTGATTGGGGGCCCCGAAAACTCGCAGTCCAATAAATTAGCCACCGATAAAGAGTCTACCACAAGTGACATATGGTCACCCATCGACTTAATTGAAGCTGTCCAAAAAAATAAAAAAAAAATAAAAAAAAACTCTCTCAAGTGAACTGCCATTAAACACTTTCAAACACCAAAAGCAGCCGACAAAATTCGACGAGACAATTTTTATCGAGAGACCAGCGATGACCTATGATCTTGACCAAACATGCCTTGCCTATATACAACCACCGATCGTCACTGCCAGAGTATATATATGGTAACTGATAAAGGTTTGACCCCGCGTTCGCGTATCTTTTTGTTCTCCTCTCAAACAAAAAAAAAATAGAGTTTCTCTTTTCATCGAAGACACTTTTCATCCCCCTTCTGTACCACCACCACTCGTCAGTCAGATAACACAAAAACAGTCCCCCAAAAAATTATTTATCTTTCACGAACACGATGAAGAAGAAGAAAAAAACTGTGGCGCAAATTGACAGAATGACAGCTTTCGTAACTAACGATCGACAAGCCAAGATCAGCGGGAATCGAGTGAGAGCTCGATTTGTGGGCAATTTAGAGTTCTCGCGCGCATGCGCTACTGGCTTAATTTATTTGGTGGCACTCCTACCACACCAATTCACCGTTATTTAGTTTGTCCAATTCGCGCTACTGCTAATGGCTAATGGCGATCGTTAAGGCCGTCACTTTAAAACCGATATCGCTCCTTGGCATGAAAGCTCTGTTTTTTTTTGGCGCACGAGAGAGAGAGCGAAGGAATGGTATTGGCTGTGATCGTTGCGATGAGATATGCGATCGCGAATTTTGTTGGTTTTGTGAATTTTTTTTTTTTGGTGTTTAAGGTGAAATTTTTTTTATGAACAACGAAAATAACATAGAAAAATTGATAAGAAATTTCTTACATCATCCATTTTTAAAATCGCAAATAAAGTGTAGATCAGTCTTTCGGCTTCGTATGGTAGATCGTCGCGGCGTTGGTTCTATTCTTCCACGATAATACAAAATTCTTTTCGAAATTCAAGATCTACACGATCACCGATCTCTACCTTAACTATGTTCCTTAAATATTATATATCGTTCACCAAAGTTCGATACTTTTTTTGGTTGAAGATCGTTTTTTGTGAACGATCGCAGCACTTGTCGAAATATGCGTGATGGCTCCATCGAAGTTTTTAAAATCGATCTTGTCAGCAAAGTTTAACATTGCTTGACGTGATCAGTAACAAATCCCAGAAAATACCGATCTTCTATTATTAACCATAATCCACTATTTGGTTCACAACAGATCTTGATTCTTCTTCTTTCTTTAAGGGGATGTCTTTGAGATCACTGCGACCTATTTTTTTGGATACATTGTGCCAAGCCCGTCGTTAGAAGCCTTCTAAGTTAAGGATTTTTATATAGCCTAAAATTGTATCGGGATTCATCTCGCAAAATCTCCCTGGAAACAGAGAAGCCACAATCGAGGAGATCCAATCTTCTCCTTGCTGTAGCCGCACAGTTGCACAACAAATGCTCCGCTGTTTCGGTAGCTACTCTGTAGAACCGACAGCTACAATCAACTACCAGTCCTTTTCTGCGTACATAATAATTGAGCGAATAGTGACCCGTCAGGAGTTCTGCTATTCTTTTTAGCTCTCACCATCCATCCAATGGCGCGACGCAAAGGGTACTATCGCCAATGAGTTTGATGGCGCGGTTTTGCACCTTGTCCAGCCAAGCCAAGGTGGTTTTTGGGGCGCAGGTTTTAGTGGAGACAAGACAGTATTTTGTTTTAGTAGCGTTGAATTCTACGCGGTTCTTGAGGCCCCAATCAAGTATGAGTCTAATGTCCCCGTTGAGAGAGTTGGACATGACCTCACGGTCCAGGGGCGGCGGAGCATAGTCATTGTGGGTGGGGAGCACGTGAACAGTCAATTTATTTACCAATGGTCTCTTGAGTTATATGGTTTTAAATTCTTTAGTAAGCGTTTATGCCCGACTACCATTTCGAGGGGAGTGGGGGTGTAGATAGAGCCCTATGAGTCTAGACGACCCACTCCTTCATTTGGACCCCGTGCGGCTTGACCTATAAGGCCCACGCAGGCCATCTAACGCCTTGCCTCATTCGCTCCTCGTCATAAGGAATGCCCCCACCCATTTAGCCCCCTTGAGTGAAAATCATAGCTACCCGCCGACTCCAAGTGGAAAAAAGAGCCCGCCGATCCCGAGTGGAAAAAAGAGACCAAAAAATTTAAGAATTTCGGCGTGAATATGTAAGTAATAACTGCGCCGGTTTTGAAAGCTTTATATTTCTAAACGCGAGTGTTGTTTTACCTTTGCGGTCCCCCAACTGAGTACTGCTCCCGTTCCATGCTGCTTGACCTCTGTAATTGAACCGGAACCCGTATATTGAGTATGCTAAATGACACCCTTCACCGTCACCAACATAATTGCCTGAAATATGAAGCAATGCAAAAACAAAAACTAAAGCTTTTTAAAAAGCTTTCCGAATACGTAAGTCAGATGTTGGGATTGCCCCATTTCATTTGTAATGAGGTTTGACTCATAAGGCCCTTATGATAAACTGATAAGGCTATGCCTCACTTCAGTATCGCTGATTTTTTTTTTGTATGGTGTTCATGAGTAAACTAACTCTTTCGGCATGTACCTCATTTACCACATGGGGTCCTCATGAGGAAATCCCTCTTTTGGCTTAGGCTATTAGTTATACGTTCTTAAAAGCTCTAATATAATAAATTGAGTTTTCGTATGAAAATCCTTGCTTTCTTGCGGCCCTTCGACCATGTTCTTTCGTCGCCAGCGACCGATACGGCCTTCTAACGTGCTGAGTTATTAGGTGTACATGAAATATTTTGGGTGTGGATCTCCCCACGCGCTCCGCCGCCCCTGTCACGGTCTAAGAGACAAAGTCTGGCAAGTGTTTGTCTTATGTTGTCGAGGGCGTAGGAATAACGCAGAGTACCGTCATCGGCGAAACTGTGAAGTAGTATTGGAGGGGATTGAGAGCAGATCGTTAATGAATATTGGAAAGAGGCTGGTGAGAGAATCGAATCTTGGAGAACGCCGGCCCAGATGGAATTAGGGTTGGATTCGACGCCATCCAAAACTACCTTGATTGAACGGCCAGAAAGGAAGGTTAGTCCGGAGACCAAATTCGGAAATGGCTGAAAATTGGCCCACAGCTTCCTTGGGACTTTTTAAGAAAACAATTTCGGAATCACAAAAAAAAAACAAAATGGCCGCCGGGAATATAGCGGTTTTCCGGTGTTTTCCTTGTATCTCGGTTTCTATAAGTCGTACAACCCCGTACAAAGGCTCTAAATGTTGACAATGAAATACTCTACAACTTTAGTTCTTACAAAGATGTTGACCCGATTAACCGTTTCAAAGTTATTCAAGGTCAAATTTCCAAAAATCACTTTTTGGCGAAAACATCACTCAAAAACTGGTTTTTTTGAAAAATTTTTTAGATCGGTCAATAAGAAACGTTATTGCCTACAAAAAAGCCTCGCGTCATTTTTTCGAAAACTTAACCCTTTCGAAGTTATTCAAGGTCAAATTTTCCAAAAATCACTTTTCGGCCAAAAAATCACTAACTATTGATTTTTGCAAAATTATTCGAAAAGTTTTCGAAAAAATGGCAAGGGTGTCAATAGGGTATGCAATAATCTTTTGTATAAATAGAAAAAAAAAATTTCTCAATAATCAGTTTCTGAGTCATTTTTTGACCAAAAACTAATTTTTTGAAACTTCGACCTTGAATAACTTCGAAAGGGTTAAGTTTTCGAAAAAATGGCACAAGGGTTTTTTGTAGGCAAAAACGTTTCGTATTGGCTGATCAAAAATTTTTTTCGAAAAAACCAGTTTTTGAATGATGTTTTCTCCAAAAAGTGATTTTTGGAAGCTTTGACCTTGAATAACTTTGAAACGGTTAATCGGGTCAACATCTGTGTAAGATTGTCAACATTTAGGGCCTTTGTATGGGGTTGTACGACTTATAGAAACCGAGATATAAGGAAAACACCGGAAAACCGCTATATTCCCATACTCTATCGAAAGCCTTGGAAATATCCAGAGCAACCAGATCAGACTCACCGAAGCGATGGATGCTTTGGTTGAGATGCTCGGTCGGTCAGACACACAAGAAGGTCTCCAGTAGACCTTTTCGGTTTAAAGCCGTACTGCCTGTCGTGTATTTGGAACTCTATTAGCACAAGTCTGGGCACAAACCTGAATAGCGAGTACCTCAGCTTGAAAAACATTGGGGTGGGCCAAGGGCTATTTTACACCTTGGGCCATATACGCGCAGCTTTATCGCATTATCCGTTTTGGGGTCGTCCTTATACCACCCCCCCCCCCCATTCGGCCCTGCCGTGGTACCATTCTCTCTCTCAAAAAAAATCGCCATAAACGATTTGTCCAGAGTGGCAGGAATGGTATTGGACATTGTAGGAATTGGCTCCAGGAATAATTCCTTGAGAATCGATCGGTGATCCGATACATTGTGGATCACCGATCGATTCTCAAACTAGAATAGCTCTCGAAGACACCCTCGTCAGAGACGCCTTCTCAACTAGATATGGTGGAGCGGAGAGAGGTTCAGTAGGGCTTTTATAGCCGCATTCGGACAGGTGCTTTAAGCTGCCGTATCCAGCCAGTTTTTTGTAGGTAGTTACTCAAGTTCTTTCTCCGACACCAGCCAATAGGTCGACAGGTTTTAGCTTTCTTGTACGATCTTCTCCCAGCTGCCCCCAAGTTGTCTCGGAATAGTCACAGCAGGATTGGTAGGATCTCTTCCAAGCCCTTCTATTAGAGAGCCGGAAGATTTGGTCTTTCCCAGCAGCCGTTAAAGGCTTGAAGGTGCGCAGGGCCCATTTAATTTACCCGCAACGAAAACCCTGTTCGCCAGGCCTTTGTTCCTATTGTAGGACCTCTAGGCAGAAACTACTTCCGATCCAACGTTAGGTTCTAAGGCCATTCCTAAAGTCAATTACTAGAGAACCCGGGAAATGAGTGAAAATTAATAGCTCCATGGTATCCCTGATATATTCGCCATAAAGGACCCCTCAGTATGCCTGAGGGAGGCCATGCCATTTGAGTGATCTTCAGATAAGAACGAGGCTGTGAACTTGTCTCAGATCTTGATTATGAAAAACAACAGTCAATTACATATCGGTTCTTGACTTGAAATTTAGTGTTAGATTTGGATTACATCTTTACCAAGAAATAACGATCACTGATCATGAAAATCTACAGAAAGGACCTAAAAATTGGCTGGTTTAGGTCTCACAAAACAATATCCCAAAAACATGAAAGTACCTTCTCTTATGTCAAAGAACATGTTCAAGAGCCAACAAATGAATATGTCTATGTCAATTACAAGTCTAAAGAGGTTTCTCGATTGATCTCGTCAGATAACAGCAGACGGACCACACGATCGCTATTACTAAATATATTTTTCTGAGTGATACTAATCTGTTTTCGGTGTTTTCATATCTTAAAATCTATAATAAAATTAAAGATTTGAGTTTTTCATGATCTTCTAAAGTAGCGATCGTAATTGCATTAAAGAAACACACAAGCGATCGAGCAGCTGTTTTGGTGATCTACAAGCAACAGTCTGCTGATTTTTTTTCAGTCCTAGTTTAAACCCTTTTAAATCCATTATTAAATAATAAAAAAATTTGTAGATCTCATTGTATCTTCTTATGTTTGGTCTCCATCCATTTGAAGAAGAGTTTCGACAATGCCGATCGATATGTTCAAATCTAATTGGGAAAAGAAGATCTCCTACGAAAAGATAGTCTCCATTGAAAATAAATTTACTGTAAATATTTTTTGTTATCTAAAATTAAAAATCGATGACTTTATTTGGTGTATAGAATGCCATTAGACCAGGCTATATACCTCCACATATCTCTTCAGTCGTTTTTGTATCCATGCGATCAACTAACCCACAATCTGACCCACTTATGATCCCTCCAATATTTCAATTAAACCTGCCAATTTTCAAAATAAATACTTCGCAAAAATAATTGACAGCCACAACCATCTCCTTTAGGCAAAATTTCAATTAACCCATCGTCAATCTAAAAAACAACAACAACAACAGCAAAAACCTAAAGCCCCCAACTAAGTATCTCTCACGCAGAATGCTTTACGTAAAAACAAACATTGGCCCAAAATTACAACCTTTCGATACTTCATCATTTTCTACCGTTTCCCTGCGCCGTCGTTGGAGGAGCATTGCTCCACTTGTATTTGGTTGGGGCCTCTCCCACGAGATGATCCTCCATGCCAAAAAGAAAGAGTCTCAATATATGTATGATGCTTTTGGTGGTAACGATCAGAAAATAGCCAGAAGATGGAAGAAAACGAGGACGAAGATAAAGAAGAAGAAGAAGAGTAAGAAGACGATGAAGAACAAATTAATTTGATCAGGTCCAGACCTTGTTATAGTTTAGTTAGAGCGAGGGCAGGTATCGTACCGGGGTCCAGGTATGTGGCGTGTTAAAGGTGCACCTCAAGTTCATGATCGCGCGTGTGGCGCTCAAAATTTTGTGCGGCTGGCGCCAGGTTTTCGCGGCTGAGATCTCCGGTGTAACCGTAGTCAGCATATGTTAAATGTTACGTGGTATATACGAATGTATCAGCATCGTCATCTACTCTCGGGTCGAGGAGAAGGTGGATATTGAGGAGGTTGGTGTACTATATATGCGGGACAGGAGATCATCTATGTACGAGAAGGAGATTGAGTGATTGTAGCCTCGAGTCATAATTTCATTTCGATTTTGGACTGTAATAAAGAAACATGAACGGAAAAAGGTTGTTGCAGAATTTTTGCTGAAGGGAGGGAGAGAGATGAAAGTTGAGGGGAAGAAGGGTTGATGTACTGGGACTTTTGGCCAATTTAATGATCAGAAATCGATTGAGCCCTCCACGAAGAAAGCCGGTCGTCAACGCTTGCTCTGGACACCATAATTTCGTTTTGTGAACTGCCCAAAAATTTTGCCCAACATTGTTTCGTTGATTTTAGGCATGGGCAATGATTTTGTCCCTGTACACAGTGTTGCCATACTAACGCATATAGCGCGACCAGAGAGCAGTTGATTGAGGTGATCGGGAATTGTGGTCACGTTTTTAGAATATTCGCTCAAGTGCAAGTCTGAATTTTAATTTTGAATAATTGCCAACGGAGGTTTAATGGTGGCAGGCGGTTCGATGGCTATTCTGTGGCGTTGGTTGTACGAGTATAGTATACAGCACCTCCGGGGACGAGGCAACAAGAGGCAATGCGAGGGGTCCCCCGATGATGATGATGATGGCCAGTGTGTTGGCCAGTTGCGTGTGATTTTATTTTTAGACTGCTGTTGGCTACGTACGGAGCTCTTGAGCCAATAGAGTACCTATAATTGTCGAAAAGTGATTACATTATGGCCAGCAATTTGACAGATGATGGATAACGTGGGTCGTGGGCATTTTTACTTTCTGTAGAATTCGTGAGGATTATGATGGTGGGTGGCATGAAGTCTTCAACTGGAAATATACTGATGGATTTTTGGGGTTTTATTTTGTTCTTAATTCGTAATTGTTTTTCGGTGTATTGTTGTTGTTGTTGTTTCCCAGTCACTTTATTTCGTATTTCATGAATATTAATCAGATTCAGGGTCGATTACTTTAAATGCAAAACTCAAGTATAAGAGTTAACCCCTCCAAAAGTGGTTTCACACCTTATATACAAAAGCAAACCAAGCCGCGCCGTGCAATCACCACTCTTTTTCTAAACAATTTTACCATGAAAAAGAAAATCTTTTTTTTTTCATATTCTAAATACGGTGTGAAATCACTTATAATAAAAAAAAAATTTCCGCAATCATTGATCACGATTTTATTTTTTTTTTATTTTTTTTTTATTTTTTTTTTCATTAAAAAGAAAAAAAAATCAATTCGATGTTAACACCTGAAGCTGATTACTGATTACCTGATATATCATCATCATCATGCATAGAAATTCACGGTGGGGTGGGATGTTGCTCCTCTCCTCTCTCAACATTAAATCACTTATTTACCTGACGATGCACAAATGCGACTCTTTTAAGTGTTTTTTTTTTCGCTAATATATCGAGAGCATGTGTTTTTTTTTCTGAATGCGCGTTTCACTTCTTCGTAATTAAAAGTGGAGGAGAGAGACTTGTTTTTCCCGTAATTTGTGATTTAACACGGAAATCATCGAGCGCGATAACAAGGTGTGGATTGATTGAAAGTAAAAAAAAAATAAAAATGCATACGAATACGATTTTCTGTTATAGAATGTGATTTTCTCCAAGAGTGAATTTAATTAAATGTGTGATTATTGTGAATTTTAAATTGTGATTTAATTAGCTGCTAATAATTTTTTTTTGTTTTCTTCTATTTTTTTTTTAGGCAAATGTTTCCGCAAATGAAGTTTCGAGTTTCGGGGCTAGATGCAAAGGCTAAATATATTTTATTGTTGGATATTGTTGCAGCTGATGATTATCGTTATAAGTTCCATAATAGGTGAGTTGAAACTAATTTTTTTTTTTAGTATTTAAAACTTAGGTTAAAATTAGTGAAACTTTTTTAGAAAAAAAAAATTTTTTTTCGGATCATCTTTCGATGAAAGTTTGTATCGAAGACTTTTTCACAGTTCTTCTTTGACTTTTCGATGTCAATTTTATTGAAGAATACTTTACTATATTTCTATTATGTGATCCCAGTGAAATAATATCATTAAGATTTGGTTTTTGCTTGGTTTCAAACGTTGTTTTGAAATTGAAGTCCATTAAAAATAAGTAAAAAAAATTCGGAATTATTTCTTTGAACATGAAGAAAAGAAGACATGCTTCATGCCAAGAAGAAGAAGAAGACATGCTGATATGATAAATTTGTTTGAATATCAGCAGATAGATAAGTCGGTATAGGGTTGCCTGCGACCAGAGGCGGAATAAGCACTTGAGTTTAATGTCGTACAGGAAGCTTTAGTCGAATATATAATACAAAGAAGCGTAAAAGCACTGCCAGAACTAACACACGGTTTTATTTTACCCGTTTTCATTAAATACTATCGCGACAAAGCGCTGTCTTCGATGATCTAATAAAAAACAAGAACGAAAGAATTTTTTCTAGATGGGAGGCCTATGGTCCAGAGCGGATTCGAACCACAGACCTCTGGAATGGTAGTTACCCGTCTTAACCCCCATTCTGCTTTTTTTAAGTAGGCCAAGTCGTCTTAAAAATAATGACGATAGGGTAGCAGGTCCTTGATGTGTATTTTACGAAGGAGTGAACAGAATCTTACATCGGTCTAGCACCAAGGAATGTGTGACCGCGTGTAAGGTCCATGACTAAGACAACGCCGGTGATCCGTACTGAGACGGTAGTGTCCGACTCCTACTAAGTAAATCCACCAAGCCATTTCCACGAATTTTTAGTCCAGACTAGCACAAGCCGTAAAGGCATTACTTCGGCTTGAAGAGCCATGTTTCCTAAAAGGGTTCCCTTGCAGGGGTTCTCACCAGAGCCGAAGCAAACGGACTAACGACATTCCGCCTCTGTCTGCTTTCTTTCGAAGCTCGTTACCAAATTCACTAATTCTTGGCTATGTGCGAAGAAAGATGGACAGCATTCTACCGAGAAGCTTCTGACTCTAACCCATCCTAAAAGAAATTACTTGATTTTTGACCGTCTTACACCATTGCGCCACGGCCCGACTAGCATTTTGAGGGATGCAGAACTGGTCCCCGAACTGAGTACTAATTATTTCCAGGGCTGCTTGACCTCCGCAATCGAATGAGAACCGGTCTATTGAGTATGCTAGCTGCTATCTATTCTCATCCTCTTTCATGGTTCGGTCGTTGGCGTTCTCGTTATTTTTGTGTATTTTATCCAGCCCGAATAGGTAAGGGCCCTCTTCACCAAACTGGTGTCGGCCCAATAGGCGATTCCGGATCGACGAATACAATGTAATTGATCCATAAAAGATCCATGAGTTTGGTAGGAAAGAGAAGGTATCCGTTCCGACCACGCCTCCATATCAGAATAGGCTTGAACGTTACTTCTACCTTTTTCCACATATCCACCGACTTCATCCGGTGTTAGCTGCACCTTGGCTGTTGCTTCTTCGACCCAAAGAGATGAAGGTATGTTCTATAACCACCATAGGCACTCAGGAACTGCTTCCGCTAGTAACTCCCTTCCCAATGTTGCTTCATAATCCATTTCTCCACATTTAATATGAGTCTATGGGTCCATCGGCTCTTAGTAGACTCGAACCACAATGCTTTGATGGATATAATATGTTTATCAAATTTTTCAATAAAAAAAATTTATTAAAAAACAAAAATTTTTTTTGAAATATTACAGTCGATGGATGGTAGCTGGTAAAGCTGATCCAGAAATGCCAAAACGAATGTATATACATCCAGATTCACCATCAACTGGAGAACAATGGATGCAGAAAGTCGTATCATTTCATAAGTTGAAACTAACGAATAACATTAGTGACAAACATGGATTTGTAAGTACTGTACGTTGTATCTGTTAACCACCATTTTACCTTTATTCTTTCTATATATTTTTTTTGTTTTTTTTTCTTTTAATTTAATTCTTTTTTCATTCTTAATATTCATATATAAATTTTAACAAAAAGAGATAATTTTTTTTAAAACAGAAAAACAGCCACAAGAATAGAAAATATGGCAACGTTGCTCACTTGTGGCTGTTTTTATATATATTTTTTTAATTATTTTTGATAGTTGAAAAAGACACAAGGATTTTTTTAAGGATTATTTAGTAACAATTTATAAATAACATAAAACATATAGTTTACATTGAATTTCGTTATCGTTGTAACCAAAAATTCTTCTAAGTACGATATTTGAGTGATAATGCAGTTTATTGATTGATAATACAGTTTAAATCCTGATAATACAGTTCTAGAGTTTTTAGCAATTTTGTTAAGTGAACTAACTTCTTCTAAAAGTGTTAAAATATAGTGCTTTTTTAAATTCGGACATGGGTAAAAGTTCCATGGATTAAGTGTTCATACAATAAAAATACATGTTCGTATGTTCCCAATTCGTGAAGTCAACGTCCATTGTTTTGCAAATTCTAAGGAGATTCTTAATCGATGTAGAAATAACCAGTTATGTAGGCATAACAAAAACGCAAAGTAAATGTCGTCAGCAAAACTGTTGAAGTGAATATTGAGGAAAAGTAGTTAATAAAAATTAGAAAAAAAAACAGGTGATAGAATTGAACCCTGAGGTACCCCAGTGGATATGGTGTGGGGCTTAGATTCGACAACATCCAATGCTACCTTGACTGAACTGTTAAAAAAAACTATCAATCTAGTTCTTTACAGCTTACTAACTAATTGCTCCTTTAATCCCTCATGGGACATCTTAGTCAATATGAATAGCATGGAGTTTGATACTAGAAGATGATCAGACAAAGTTCTGGATTGATACCTGAGATTTCCGTCGGATATTTTCCTGTAGGGCACTTATTGTTGATAACGAATGGCTGTACACGTAAGATTTGAGGTACCCCCACAGGAGAAAAAAGCATCGGGTTAGGTCTGCCGATCTAGGGGTCCAATCGATGTCAACAAAGCAACTTATGAATTTTCAGTGGAAAAATGCTCCTTAGTTTCTCTGTTGAGACCCTAGCGATGGACCCATCTTGTTTGAAATGAATGGTGTATGTTATTGTATCCATCATAGCTACGTAGTTCCGCTATAAAACAAAGTTCTCCAGCATCATGCAGTATCATTCTCCAGTGAGTGTAAAATCTACCGTCGGACATACTGTATGAAAATCAATGCAATTTTGATGGCTAAAAATCCTTTATTCTATTATGCAACATAATTTTATCGCGTGGATTTTCTTATTCAGTCTTATTCTGATACAGTTTATTTGTCGGTAATGCAGTTTTCTAAATCGATAAAGCAGTTTCCATGCCGATAATGCAGTGCAATTGCTTAAAAATACTCTATTAATAAATTAAGAACAGAAATTTCTTTTTAAATTTTCACAATAATTTGAACAGATTTTTTTATCTATATATTTTTTTTGGTGGCCTTTAAGTTGATTTTACAAAACCATCCAATAAAATGCCTGTCAAGGAATTTAGTCTCTTCGTTAGACTAAATTGATGACAAAACTAAATTTTGCATTTTTTGTGGATAATGTAGGGAATTGCTGTGTGAATTCTTTTGCTGATTAAATTCTGTCAGTTACTCAAATATTTAAATTTTAACCATAACAACAATTTAGTCAAAATTAGTCTACTCGCCAAAAGACTAAATACTGTATTATCGACACTAAATTTTAGTCATAGAATTCACACAGGCCCTAAATAATAAGCTAAGACTAAATACTGTATTATCGACACTAAATTTTAGTCATAGAATTCATACAGATGCCCTAAGTCTGATTCTGATGCGGTTTTCTTATCGGTAATGCAGTTATCATTAGAATAATGCAGTTTCCTTGCCGATAATGCAGTGCAATTTCCCCTCAGTCTTATTCTGATTCAGTTTTTTAATCGGTAATCCAGTTATCATTCGAATAATGCAGTTTCCTTGCCGATAATGCAGTGCAATTTTCATCCAGTCGCATTCTGATACAGTTTTCTTATCGGTAATGCAGCTATCATTCGGATAAAGCAGTTTCCTTGTCGATAATGCAGTGCAATTGGCCTAAAAAAATCAACAAACTAAAACCAGATATATTTTTTTTGAAATTTTCACATAAATTTGCAGAGATTTATTTATCTACAAATCTTTTTGGAGATTTTTTTGAGCTTATTTCGCTTAACTTTCAAAACCAAGCCAAGAAAATGTATTTTATCTCCTACCAACCACCTTAATGCTAGTCTGTATCTCATTTAAGAATGACAACTATATTAATTTGAATTTATGTTTAAATGATTTCATCGAGCTGGAAAAATAAAAAAAGGGATCCGGCGGCACAGTGGATTTCTTGGGAGGCATTTTATAAAAATTAATGCCAGTTTCTTGTTCTCCTTTTACACACACACACACACAAAAATTGAAGATATAGATCCACAACTATGTCAAAAAAAAAATTAATACACACAATTACAAAATTCAAAACTTTTATCAGGTACCCTTCAAAAGACCCATCTAAATTGATCAAATTAGCGCACGGTGTGTGGGTCCATTCTAAAAAGGTAGAAGATATCCACTAAATGATTAGAATCTTTTATTCGAAATAATAAAAAAAAAATTTGGGTTTCTTTTAAATAAAAAAATAAAAAAAATCCTTAAAAATGTCAGAAAAAATTTTGATGGTGTTGATGGGTCCTCAATGCACACACGATTGGCAACCGCCAATTTTTTTGTTGTTGTTATATTTTTTTTGTACTGGCATCGGCGCGGGGGAGTTTGAGTTAAAAGGGTCCAAGGGGAAGGATTTTCTATTTTATAGGCAAAGAATTATTGGAAGCAGGCAGGCGATTTGTTTCGTGCGGATGAGTGAACTTCTTAATCCGATCAATAACCGATTGTAAAAAAAAAAATTATTTCAATCCTTTCTTAGAATTCTAGATTTCCAATTCTTCAAACGTTGATGATTTTTTGTTGTTGTTGTTGTTGTTGTTGTTATTTTTTATACCGGGTAAAAGCAATACGATGATAGCAAACGATATAAGCGTTCCGTTGCCGCCATTAGACGACGACTATATGGCGAAGACGACAACGACACAACCCAGGGAGAAGGACATATATCGAGTACGTTGACGGCGATGAAGACGACGACATGCGGCAGGCTTTTAACACCTCACAAAGAATTATCCCCTAAAGGATTATATCTGAATTGCGAGTGTGCGTTACCTTTGAGGGATTGCGTTTTATATACATACATATATTATATACATACCCCTTTATATACATACATATATATTTTTCCTTGCAGGGGGATTTAAGTCAGTGTTTTTATCCTTAAAGGATTTTCTCGCACATTATTTTTTTTGCTGTTGTTGTTGTTGTTGTTGGAATAGATAAAAGTTGTGTATTGTATCTATCCATTCCACAGTTTCTCTCTCTCCCCTATTTTTTCCATATTCTCAAAAAAACTGTTCTCTGATTCCTCCGTCGGTTTTTTTAAACGCATTAAACCAGTGTGTGCATCTTGATAAATATGCAAATATGGCAGCTCCATGTACTTTATACTTATGCAGATAAAAAAAGGTGCCATTATTGGGCGTATGTTGCACCCTAAGTGTATTTGGTTCACGCAGCCATGCTTGAGTTCATCATAGTTCATCGACTTGAACGCACATCACCCACATCACCACCCCCTTTTTGGGTGTATTTATTATTACAAAAAAAAACGACAAAGAATCAACCCCATTCTTCCTTCTTCAAAAAAAAAAAATATATACAAAGTATACAACGAGAAATTTGAGAACGTGTTGAGAAAATCTCCGCTTAAAATGAAACCCCATTTCAAATCGTTTTTAATATTCACTCTCATATTTACAAATCCACGAAAAAAAAACAACAAAATTCGTGTAAATAAAAATTATGAGAAATGCTTTTGTGTTTAGTGGAAAAAAAGTACACAAGGAAGTTAAATTCTCTTAATGGTGTCAGATTACGCCACAAGAGGGCTTAGGAGACCCACTAAAAGGGATTTTGAACACTCTTCTCTGCCAGAACAAGCGCGGACAGAAAAAACAACAATTGAATATAGACAACAAAAAAAATAAATAAAACAAACCTTAAAATCCCCCCCCCCCGCCCATCAAACATAATTCATCATCACTATCTCAAATCCAAACACACACGCTTATATTGAAGAGTAATCAATACATTTAGGTGACAAGTAAACACCTGAAATTATAGCGCTACCGAAAAAATCTTTTTACTTACTTATCGACGACGGCATTCACAATGCAGCGCAATATTTGTTGACATAATTCTTCGGTAAGTAAAAATGCTGGCGGCGGCATCTGTTTCTCGTAGCAAGAACCCCAGGCAATCAGGAAATCCTCGATTTTTTTTGAGAAGGGGGAGGGGGTGTTTTGTGTCATATATTTGTTGACTTTTCAGTTTAAGTTCGTGTATGTTTTCAATTCAAATTCACTTTAGACGCAGATAGACGAACAACAACAAAGCATACATATATACCAAATTTGGTGGGTGCCCCTGGATGTGAAATTTGAAATTTGTTTAAGTCAATACCATTTGGGAAGTCAATAGTCAATATTAGAAAGAAAAGGTTTTTTTTTCTTCTTCTGTTTAATTCTGTTCTAGAGAGGAGTTTCGTGATGACACTGGATGTTGTAGGGTGTTTGTGGACCAACGAACGCGCTATGGCGGGACTATTGAAGATTTTTCTTTCTGTTCTGAAGGTTTTGTTTGTATATTTTTTTTAAAAGGGGGAGAGGGGATTTAAATTTTTTATAACAAAAAAAAATTGTCAATACACGAAAATAAACATTGTTTTATTTTTATAAAGTAGAGTTTACATGGGCTTTATTTGATTATGAAAACTGAAGAAGGTTTTTTAAATAGTTTTTAGTATTTTTTTAAAATTTAAAAGTGCGTCGGAAGATTTAAAATTGTTACAAAAATTAGAGTTATTAACAAACTTTAAATAAAAAGGAATAGATTCGATCTGCGAACTTCAATCCTTTTTTTCTGTGGTCACCTCTTCAGCCGAAACACAATACAAGCTTACTTAAAACACATCAAAACCAATCTTACTTTGGCCTGCCGGCGGCCTGTAGGTATGTGAATGGGAGCCTTTAGACCTTTTAATGCTATTGAACTCATCAAAGCTCAGTTTTAAAATTCATGGCTTATTGCCGTCGGAATTCTGAAATGTTGGAATATGAAGCTGGTAAAGCTAGGCTTTGCTGCTTTGTGACAGTTCAATTCTTGACGGATATAATGAGGCATTACTAATTCGTTTTAGCATAGCCTTAAATTTATTTGAAATCATAAACTTTATAGAAATAAAATCAAGTTTTTGCATTGTTCTGGGAAAATATAGGCAAATTTCTTACAAAATATGGTTATTACCACAGGTAATAAAAGGGTAATAAAACAACGTTATTACCATAGGTATTAAAAGGGTAATAAAACAACGTTATTACCAGAGGTAATAAAAGGGTAATAAAACAACGTTATTACCAGAGGTAAAAAAGGGTAATAAAACAACGTTACTACCAGGGGTAATAAAAGCGTAATAAAACAACGTAATTACCGGAGGTAATAAAAGGGTAATAAAACAACGTTATTACCATAGGTAATAAAAGCGTAATAAAACAGCGTTATTACCAGAGGTAATGAAAGGGTAATAAAACAACGTTATTACCAGAGGTAATAAAAGGGTTAAAAAACAACGTTATTACCAGAGGTAATAAAAGGGTACTAAAATAAAGCATACAAAATTCACTTGATATTCGGTCAAAGCCGCGTTTTCCCCAGCGCTGATGTACAGATCAGGCGAGAGTAAATCGAGACCAGCTTCCCCAGGATATACAATTCCTTGGAATTGTCGTATTCTAGATTTGTTCTATTCTTTTACAGGATCGGATCCTTTTTACCTACACTTTATCTCCCTATCAACTGTTGTTGGCTCCTCTAGTGTTAAGATTAAACAAATATTGAGATTGTGACTAAGAAATTACAACCATAAATCAATGTCCCTGCAATAACCTCCTATAATAATTTTCTATAATTTCCAATTGGTATGAGTGTAAAAAAGATTTAGTATGAAAACGAAACCTGAACATTTCATGTAATACTACCGAAACAAACATCATAAATCACACTACCATTCACCTTTTATCAATGTGATTTGTCATCATTCACTCCCGACAACAGAAAAATCAACCCCAACCCCGCAACAAAACCAAAAAAAAAATATTTTCAGTTGACAACTACAAAAAAAAATAATATTTTTTAAGGAAGAATGAAAAATGTCCCAAAATGCCAAAAACCATGTAGAAGTACCACGGGAAGGTGCCAATTTCCCATTAGGAATTATGTAGAACACACATCTAGAGCCACATTCTAGGCAAATTAGAAATGGCACCCCATCTTGTGTTATATGTGTTAACGGAATGATATAATAATCATAAAAGAGAACCCCCCCCCCACTCCCAGTCATCCCCCTGCCTTGCCACCTCTTTGAAACGAGGCAGCTCCTCCTTGTTAGAGGTATAGTTTAACGGCCTCTTGCGGTGGAAAAGTGCGTGTTGCGAATGGAATTACCACAGGTGAAGAAGGGATGTTACCCCCCTGCGGGATGCTCCCTCCGCTCACCCACGCCCGTTCTCCACGTAGATGTCGCACCTTCCTCAAATTGCTTGTTAGCCTGGGCTAATTTACATTTCTGTTGAACACGAGCATAATAATCCGCGGAAGGGAATAAAACTATCACCGAAAAATGATTCCCGGCCGCAGAGAAATGGGTCGTCGTCGTAAGTGTCTAGTGGTGTTTCCGTGTTCGCGTTCATGTTGTTTTGGATTGTTATCACTCTGGCTGACGTCGACGACTGTGCGCCATGTGACTTGCCGGGCGCGCGTATATTTAGCAACAGCTCGGGGTATTCAATCAAGATATGATGGGGCTCTCTGCCGCGACGTGCACAGACCTGCTATACAACGGCCAGTTACAACGCTATGCTCCGGAGGCACCCATGTAGGTATATATTCGGAATGGTTCTGTGTGTTGTTGTTTTTTTTTTATTTTTTTATTTAGGATAATAGCGGTGAAATACAACATGGGTAAAAAATGTAAAGAAGGGAAAATCCATTAAGTCGCACCTATTCAACAACTAGCACCAGACCCCCATGCCCGATGCTGAAACGCGCTGAGCCTCCTCCCTGGCACCCATCGACCACCCCCACCCAAACATTCACCCACTCTCAACCACCCATCCACCCACCTGGAGACGCTGAAAGGTAAAGTGTTAACGTACTTCGGTTATTCTAGGCGCAAAAATAGTCCTATTTATTTTTTGTCGCCCCGTCCACCCCCACATGGGCCAACAACGCCATGTTTCTTCCCCGGGGATTGCACGAAAACTGAAAGAAGGTTTTTTTTATGACTGATTTATTCCATGCAAGTCCATGCCTGGCTGGATTTATTCTCCACACCGAAAAAAAAAATTCATCTTCACCCTCACCCCCACCTCCGTCAATTTTCCTTTCCATCCCACCACTTTGCATTATTTTCGTTTCCGCGAGCGGGCCTCGTTGTTACCTGTTCGGCGCGGTGCTAATTAAATTCCAGGTATAGTCGTAATGAGCTGAATTTAGTAAGTGTTAATACTTTTGAGATTTTGACTGACTGCTCCTTGATTTATGAATGGTGAAAAAGTTATTGTTTTCGTGCTGATGTTGATTCATGGCAGCTGCTTTGCAGAGAAGAAAACCAACAACAACGAAAACCACAAAAAAATTAGAGCACAGGTAGACCCACGACTCTGGGGGGGGTGAATACAGGTGAAACTTTCAACCAGATTGATTGCATGAACAACTTATTTTGACTGGTCTTTAAATTCATTTTTGCACCTTGATTTTAATCATAGCACACAAATAAAAATTAATGTTTGTGCAAATTATGAGCGATTTGATTGTTAGTTTTTTTTTATTTATTTATTTTTCGTCTGTTTTTTTTTGTGTGTGGTGTTGCTGAAGTGTGGTAAAGACTGTTGCATGAGCTTGAAATGTTATTCAGATGAATGAAAGTGTAATTGTTGATGGTTGAATTTTCTGTGCTTGTTATATACCCATAAGAAAGATAAGACATGAAGAGAATGGTTTAGAAACAACGGGTTGTCTTGGTTTAGGTTCGATGATAGTGTAAAAGATGTAAAAGATAACAAAACGTTTTGTTGTGAATAATTTGTGGTAGAAAACAAATTTGAAATGTTAATTTTAGTTAAATAGACTCGTGTTATGCTTTAAAGCGAAGAAAAATGCTTGATTTTTAATAAATATGCACGAAAACCTCAACGATTTTATTTTGCTTCAATATATAATCTTATCTTCCAATTCCGTGTATACCATCCCCGGGGGTACAAAGTTACAAACCATATTTATTCTACAGTTTTTACCTTTCAGCTTGATCCTAAAATCTGATTGGCTCGTGAATTCTTCATAAATTCTATTATCACTAACAATTACGCAATATAATAGGCGCTCTTTAAAAAATTTTCTAAATACACTGTAAAAAAATATGTAAATTCACAGTGCAAATGTATAGTAAAATTACAAATCGCACAGTTTTTGTAATATTACTATAAATTTTAAAGAATTTGACGTTGATTAGCAATATTCCTAATAATATGTATTGTAAATTTACAAAACTGCTTGAAAATAAAACTTCCAGTACTGTTTTGAAAGTTTTTTTTTACAGTGTAGCCAAAACATGTATGCAAATGGCAGAAATATGCACTACACATTGTTCAGCATTACCATTACATGTTTATACTGAATATTTAAAAAAAAAACATATTTATATATACGCTTTTAATTTGTTCTCCATAAAACATCGAGAACTAATTTAACAGTGTAAACGATTCACACTATGGCCAATTTACGGAATTTTTTAATGCTTTTTTTTCATTCTTACTTATCTTTTGTGTATATTGAGAAAGTATCGAATTTTTGAACCCATATGTGACTTAGGTCCACAAAATTTTTATAGGTCATCTTGAAACCCAAAAAAAAATACAGCGCTTGGCTACTGCCTAAGATACTGCCTGTTTTATTTAACAACAGATATGATGCCTACAAAAATATTTAGAGAACAAATATTATTGGTAAAATTTCGTTTAAATTGCAAGTGGTTTAATTAAATTAGAATTGCTCTTCGCTATCGTCGATAATACAGTCCGCTTTTACATTATTCCATCGAAAAGCTAGGATCCTGCTAAAATTTAAAAACAAACCCGATTTTTAGTAATAATATTTTGTTTAAATGGCAATTGGTTTAATCATAATGAGCATTCTTTGGTATTGTCGATAATGTAGTCTTCTTTTACATTATTCATACAGCAAGCTAGAATTATGCCAAAATTTATTAAACACAAACTTCAATAACAAAATTTTGTCCAAATAGCAAGTAGTTTGAGTCTTCGGTATCATCGATAATGTAGTGCAATTTTCATTAACATTGTTTAATTGATAAACAAGAAGCATAAACAAAGAATTATATAGATAGTGAACCTTTATATTAGTATTATAGTCTGACTTGTAACAATAGATTAAAAAAATACAGTATGACTTGTGCGACACTACTTTCATGCAACGTTTGTATCGACAATTGCAATATTTTTTATTAACATTTTTTGCTGCATCATATTTTAAAGGTTGTTAAATCTTACTAGGAAATATAAGAGTTTATTTTTAGGAAAAATCTCCTTAGAAAGCGTACAAATTAAATTAAACGTCGGTAATGCAGTTTTAAATATTAAAATTGACAATTTTGGATCAAATGGCAAGTTTGCGCTGGTTCACAGTTTGTTGCGAGATTTAAGATATCCCGAGAGCTATATTTACCATCCATACCCTATATACACTCTCCAGAACATTTACATATAGCATGTCAACACCTTTATTGAAAACAATATCTTTATTGCATGAGCATTGACTGGAAATTTGTTTCTGGCAATATCGAGAACGTCTTCGAGATCGTTAAAAAGCCAAAAGTCATTTCTACAGTTGATTTTGGCATACACTGTAAAAAGAAATTCGTGTTTAAAAATATAAAGCTTTCGACATAAAGCTTTTGTCCGAAATTAGCTAACCTATCCTCTAAACATAACTTCCGATACATGGTTTTCAAATCATACTACGAATATTAGACTTTTCCTGGAAATAATCTCATCTTTACAATAAAATTGCATGTCGGCAATGCAGTTTTACAGAATGTCGGTAATGCAGTTTTACAGAATGCCGGTAATGCAGTTTTGCATAATGCCGGTAATACGGTTTTACGTAACGTCGGTGGTGCAGTTTTACATAACGTCGGCAATGCAGTTTTACATGAGCTATGGGTGCGATAATGCAGTGCATTTTTAAGGTTTGTTTATGAAAATTTTCACGCAAGAGTAGATTGAATGAGACCAAGAAAACAGGGCAAAGGAGCCACAAAGTTCTGCGAACACTGCCAGTTATAAGCTTTATTGTGTGATCTTGTCTAGTAGTATTCTCGGTCAGATAAAGGCTTTGGAAGTAGCCTATAAAATCAGTCTAGGGTCGAATTTGCATAATACTTTCGGTGTTTGGAAGATTTGATCAAAGTTTGTAACAGCACAGCAAGCGTTCTCATATTTCAGAAGCTGCAACTGCACAAAAGTTTGTGTGATTGGAGAGTTTCAGCGATGATAATCATCGAGAGAAACCCCAGATTATGTATTTTTGGGCTCTAATCTCTGAAATGACAGGATCGCTTTTGTCTTGATCTTATTAGCCGTGTTCCTTTTCTACTTTTAAGTACTCCGGAGTAAAAATTTAAAGGAACGCAAAATTTGTCGATTTGAGTAAAATCTATGAATTCTGTGTGAGAGCAAGAGTAGTTCCAAGTAAATACGAGTAAAAAAGAGCAGAAAAGGAACACGGCTATTATATCGATTTCAATGAATCTCTTCTTCGTATGGCTTTTATGGCGGCAGTAGGACAGATTCTTATTACATCTAAAATATTTAGGCAGGACATTTTTATTTTGTACTAGGACAATAGACCAGAAGATTTTAGGTGATCCTGGGTCTAACAAGGGTCTTATAGAATCAATGCCTAACCATCAGTTTGTCACTCTAGGTTTTGCAAGGAGCTCGAAGGCAAGGGAGAACAGAGACTAGTTCTCTGAAGGTAATGCAGTGTTATCAACCTATTTATTATGTAAAGAAAATTTTTTTTCCTGGAATTGTAAGAATAGAAATCATACGAACCTGAATTATAGTTAAAAAATTTAATGTTGCAATCTCATTCCCTTAAAAGGATATCACCAATCCTATAACATTGTCATACAAAACTATAAAAGACAAAGAAACACTGTCGATATCCTTTAGTAAGTTCCAAGCTTATTTGCCATGATTCAACAGAGAAATAAAGTCACAAAAACATATTAAAATACTTAAACATAAAATTTTAGAAGGAGAATAAAAATTGTTTCCACGTCTCCTTGCACGGAATTTCCTTTTTCGTATTATTAAAATGTCACAAGTCGAAAAATACGCGAAGAAAATGAAATAAAGAAAATTCTCCTCTCTTTCTCTTCCAAAAAAAAAAAAAAGAATTACACTCACTTTCAGCAGCATTAATAAAGACAAAACGAAGGAATTTTTCGTGTATTATTTTTTTTTTGTGTGTTATTTCGTCCTTAAAAACATTCAAACCCTTGTGCAAATAGCTTTATTTTTTTCGTTTCTTCCTTGAAGCAGTAAAAGAAAAAAAAATTCCCTCTGTCTTTTTTTTTTAATATGATATGACCATATCGTTTGGTGGGCATCCTTTTTACTTCCTTACGCCAGACAGGATAACAGATATGTGATGCTTATATAGTGGAAGGAGTGAAAGAGAGAAAAGGAGTGAGAAAAAGAAAGTAAAACATCATGGAAAAACAAGTGAAGGAAAACAGCAGGAGTAGCAGCAACAGTACATATATGTATGTCCTTTGAAGTTACTCAGTGGACCAAGCATCATCTCAAGTGAGTCCTTTTTAGTAAATTAACGAAATTCTGCTGGCTAGTGCCCCCTTTTATAGGGATGATGATGATGATCAGACGGAATCCTTTTCTGTTAAGAGGCAAGAAACATATGTGAGTGTCCTTGTTGTGTATGTTATAACTATACGACGAAAGGACATATATCGAAAAATCCCGGGGGTCGAGGGTGGTTGTGAAATTTCCAGTCTCAATTCCCTTAAGATGATGTCCTTTTATCTTTACTAACCAAACCAGCCAACCAATACACATCACCAGGCAGCAGCAGCAGCAGCAGCATTCTCCACCATCTTGCATTTTGTTTCCATTTCGTTTGTGTTCATCCTTTTTTGGGTTTAGTGCGAGATAGGACGCAAGGACGTTATATGTGTTTCGAGCACCTTCCTGAAATTGTTGTGGGGTCGATTTTGTGGGATGATGCGTATATATGTATGTCTGCTTGTGTGTTCACTTTGGCGTTTTTGGGCAAGTTTCCCTAGATCCCTTGGATATAAAGACAAGCTAACATCATGTCCTGAATGGAAACTTACAAGTTATATATCCTTCTGGCAGGATACGCTCTGTATCCTATAATTAGAAATTTATTGAAAGTGGGAGGACAATGTTAACCGAAATCTCTGAGACGACACAACACTTGACACGGAAGAGATACTTTGAGAAATTAAAGGAAACACACACTTTCTCTGTCCTTTCTAAAATTGTGTTTAAGTTCAAAGGACGAAAGAACCGATGTGAATGTGCCGAACTGGATTCCACTTAACCAAAAGACGAAATTAATTGAATATATCTAGAATGGATGAGGGAATAATATGATAACCGATAAAATTCTGTTTAATTAACGGAAAATAAAAGATATCCTTTTCGGGAGATATTTCATACAAAAAACAACAACAAAAAAATATCTCGGAAAATCCTTAATAAATCACAAATACAAAAACGCGACCAGAGACCCTATTTAACCTCATTAACCAACACTCCTGCACCGATGGGCAGATATCTCAAATAAACAACCTACCGCAGAGGGAGAATCCTCGTGTACCTATAGCTCGACGTAGGGACCCGTATCAAGATGTTTGTTATCCTTTTTTTATATTATCATTATTTATTCGGTTGCACGCCCCTTTCCCAAACTATCCTCCTTGATTACAAGTCTATTATCCTTCTGATCCTTATATTTTATCCGTCATGACCGCAGGGGCATCTGCTCGGGATCTGAACAATTTTTTTTTTTAGGTTTATTTTTTTTTTCACCGTGTGTAAGCAAACAGAAAAGGATGTTGATATCCTTGCCACGTTGTGCCTTGTGCGGATAGATAAAAATCAAAACAGATATTTTTCATGGTCATGTAGGGTAGTCCTAGGGATAGTTTTAGTTTTTTTTTTGAGGAGGAATGCTTTATTAGAGTAGCGAGTGTGTGCATTTATGTAGCGAGGAATTTAGAATTATGGTAATCAAGTGTGGTTGGAAATGGAATGTTTGGAATTTTGACGGTTTTAAAGTAGAGTTTTTTTTTAACAATTTTTCTATTAGGAAATTCCAGGTTTAGTTTGGGAGTATTTTGAATCTTCTTAAAATGTTCGTTGTCAGCGACACATATATAAGTCGAAAAAATTTTCAGTTTAAAAAAACCAAAAAAATACGTTTTTATTTTGAAATGAACTAAAAATTAAAAGTAATTTTGAATGTAAAGTTTTTATTGCTCCAGCCAGTATATGGAAACAACCTACCTTTCGAAATGTAAAACAGCGTGGGACACTTTTCCTATATTTTTATTTTATTAACACCGGAACTTTTCGCTAGCGCCCCACGCTTTTTCACATTTCGAAAGGTAGGTTGTTTCCATAAAAAATAAAATAAAACTTTACATTCCAAATTATTGCAATAAAAACTTTACATTCAAAATTATTTTTTTTTAATTTTTAGTTCATTTCAAAATAAAAAAGCGTATTTTTTAGTTTTTTTAAACTCTATTTTTTTATTTTATACTTTTTAGTCTATTATATCTCTTCCGCCATTTTTTTAGTGACCGCCATATTAGATTTAAAATGAAGTCACACAGCTTACTGTACTATATTCGTCATAGACTTTTATTTGATACCCATACCGGCGTTGTAAAGAAAAATGTAAACTGCCATTTTGTGTTGGCGGCCATTTTGAATTCGGAATATCGCCACCTGCTAATAGTATTCTAATTGTCACACCCTTTCACTTGATACCCATACCGAATTGATTGTAAAGAAAATTGTAAACCGCCATTTTGTGTTGGCCGCCATTTTGAATTTTGAATGACCCCACACAGCTAATACTATTCTACTTGTCATATCCTTTCATTTGAAACCCATACTGAGGGCGTTGTAAAGAATAAGGTAGTCCGCCATTTTGTGTTGGCCGCCATTTTGAATTTGGAATGACGCTAATTGTACTCTACTTGTCATACCCTTTCATTTGATACCAATGTCGGCGGTCGGGGAGCACGATTGCAAAATTCGGCAACCATCTTGGAACCGCCATCTTGATTTTTTTACAAAATGGTCAGATTGCATTGTCACGCGAACTATACATAAGTGAAAGTGGGTCAAAATCAAGTTGCAAGATTTGTTTACATACTACATACAACAGACAACATACAAGATACAGATGAAGCCAATATAAAGCGTATAAAAAACCTCTGAATACACTTTGTATCCTTTGAAGATAATAGAAAAAAAATGTCGACAAGGTCAGACTATTTAGGCGCATATCTTTTAGTTTTCTATTACTTCCATTATAGTCCGGGGAAATTAGCATTTTAAGGAGACAAAATTCCAAAATTGCTGAAAATTGGTTTCACAGCTTCCTTGGGACTTTCTAAGAAAACAAATTCGGAATCACAAAAAAAATGGCCGCCAAAGATATCACTTTTTGGCAAAAAAAATCACTCAAAAATTGTTTTTTTTTTTTCGAAAAAAAATGTTCATCAGCCAATAAGAAACGTTATTGCATACAAAAAGCCCTGCTGTCATTTTTTCGAAAACCTAACCCTTTCAAAATTATTCAAGGTCAAAGTTTCCAAAAATCACTTTTCGGCCAAAAAAAATACCTTAAATAATTCGGAAAGGTCAAGGTTTTCGAAAAAATTACAGGAGGGGTATTTTATAGGCAATAATGTTTCGTATTGACAGACGAAAAAAAAAATTTCGAAAAAAACCAGTTTTTGAGTGATTTTTTGAGCAAAAACTGATATCTCCAGCGGCCATGTTTTTTTTTGTGTGATTCCGAATTTATTTTCTTAGAAAGTCAAAATGTATGAAAAAAATCGGACGGTAAATTTTTTTTTTTAAATTGTAGGTTTTTTTTATGTACTTTCTTGTGAGCATACGTAATATTTCGTTTCTTTATTTAAAATGTCTATTTTAGGACTTTGAAAAAACCAAAAAAAAATTCAATTTTAAATTTTTTGCCTTTTGCCAACTATGAAAAGAAGAAGTGTGGAAACTTGTCGTAAGTAAAGAGGTAAAACAAGAATAAAGGAATGTTATCTAGGTGCGACAAAGGGAGAACCGAAGGTCATGGCCCCTATGCCCCCCCCCCCTGGATCCGCCCTTGGAAACGCTACCGCCACACAGTGTTTTAGAATCCCGAAAACCTGGTCAAAAGTCTTTTCAGCATCTAAAAGTATTTTTTTTATATGAAATTTTGTACTTTGGTGTATTATAATGGCGCTGATTAAGGATCCACTATCAATTTTTAAAAAAACAAAATGGCGGATACAAAATGGCGGACAATTTTGCTTAATAATCAGCCAAATTTCATGAAACTCGTTATATAGGGGTTTTCGAGGGCGCTGATCCTCAATAATACTAAACTTGTCTTTTCAATTGTTCTGTACGAGAAAGAAAATCGCGAAAAAATTGTCTACATCTCGCGAAGTGGACTCGAATCACAGATCTCGGGGATGGTAGTCCGCCGATTCAGTTCTTAGGCTATCGAGTCGAACAATAAAGGGCATTGTCGAACAGTAATCTTTAGTCAGAAAGAAATGAAATATGTAGTACCAACGTCAAAAGGCGATTTTACTCCTCCGGTTCTCATCCAAAACTACCGTGGCAGAGCCGTCCGTTCGGCGATCGAACAGAAGATCGAATTTCATCATTTAGGTTAAAAGCAATGGTAGAAAATTGGGTACAGAATTGCTGTAAAATGTGTGGAAAAGAGAAGAAGAAAGACAAAGACTCATGCTGCTGCAAGGAATCGAACCCCAATTTCTGAGATGGTAGTCAAAGGTCTTAACCCTTTGGGACTAGTTCAAAAAAAGTTTTATTGATCTAAATTACACGAAGTCCGCTTAAAATAAAAAAAATAACTTTTTGCGTTATGCATACACACGTGTAATTTCCGATATAAAAAATCACTTTTAAGGTGTCCCCACCACATCCGGGTTATAAGGCATTTTCACACTCACCATTTCCAGCTTTTACCCATAATTTTTGAATGGCTTCAGATTTTTTTACCACCTTTGAATAATTTTTCTATAAGTAATACTCACTCTCTTGTGAAGGAAGAGCTCAGCCACGTACCCTACTACTCTCCCCCAACTTTCTTCTCGAACGTCCGCCCCCACCCACACCTACAAAATCAACAATTTCTTGACTTTCTTCCTTTTCAATTTCACCTCGTTTCTCGTGCCATAAACGTAATACCAAAAAGTAAAAAAAAAAAAATTCCTTAAGCAATCTGCATTTTTGCATGAGCGCCACAAATCCGCGCATAAAACATTTCAATTCTGACTTTTCGTTTGGCAGGGTTTTGACTGCGTGGCGGGACGGGCGGCACGGGGGTGGTTCAAACTCAATTAGCGCCCTCGAATATTCAATAGGCGAACGAAATTCGTGTTGAATGGATCCGATGTGTTGAGTGCGATGATTGTTGCTGTGGCCTGGTACTGTTCGCCTTGCGGAGCCCCGGAGCACACCTATCACACCAAGGTGTAGGTATATGGCCCCGTAATATGCCGCGCTGTGCGCTCGCTGTATGCTCCTCCAGGCCTGGATATAGTCATTTGCATACGGATGATGTGTGCTAATAACCATAAATTCAAATGCGAGAAAATTCATGCATCAAAAGTAGGTGATTTTCTCCTTGAAGGAAATTTTCCTCATGATTTCACCTGTTCGTAGTGCAGAGCACCTGAAGGGCTTTGTACCGCGCGCCGTGGTAATGACTGCGACTTCAAATCACATTCAATAAAAGACTCGGAGTTTTTTTTTTTTTTTTTTTTGGGAGTTAAATTCGTATTGTATATTTTTTTCTCGTTTTAGTTCGCTTGTTAGTTCTATTGAGGGTTTTCTGTTTTGTCTTGTCAAAAATTGGAGCCCATACAAGAAGTATTTTGCGGTTGCCCCTTTCCTACGCTCTCCTAACCAAGATTTCTCAGTATTTTCGAGTATGTTTCACAGCGCTAAATGAAAGTAATACCAGAGGCATATAAGGCACTCTCTTTCTTCAGAATATTTTCTGTAGACACGGATATGGCGTGCATAGATGCCATTACATTAATATGAAGACACTCGAAATAGGCAATTTTCAGTACCTTTCAGGGGTGATGAGATGTGTGTTCCGAACAATGTTAAATGCACACGCTTTAGCCACCACGACAGAAAACTCTGGAGAGGAGTGCGGAACGTGCGGACTATACTTAGCGCAAGGAAGGAAGTTGTCTTAATGATCATTCTAAGGTGGAGAAAATCATTTTGCTGTTTTTGCTGTGATGAGATGAGATGAAGATACTGAAACAACAACTTAAAATGTACACGAATGTAGTATAGAAGGAACGAGGAGGAGGGGACTATCTTTATCTGGGGTAATCACTTTCACGATTTCAAGCCTCAATGTATCATTGTTTAGGTTTTTTTTTGTATTGCCTTAAGTGTTGGCAGTGTTTTTTTGGGTCATTACACTTACTTGAAACTTAATGAGCATCTAACGAGCTGTGAAGAGTTTTTTTGAGGGGAAACTTTCACACCAAAAATGTTTTCACACCAAAATTTGTTGTTGGATACCAAAATTATTTTTAAACTATTTGCTTCATTTTCGTTTAACTCTAAACTAAAAAAGCGCTACAGAGTCTTTGAAAGTCAACCAATGCCTTTCAAACTGAATTTTGTCAGCTTCATTCCATTTACCGTCGCAAAGTCCATTCCATTCTTTAAGCAACAGAGACAAAGCTAAAGTTCTCCTGTTTAAATTACCTAACGAAATTAATCGGCCATTACCAAAAATTGTTTGGTCCTTTAAAAATATAAATAAAAAAATTTGCCAAAAAGTATGCAAAAATAAATATGTGCAAATAGAAAATTTGTTCCTAAAAGCATGCAGCGAAAAATAACCGGTCCACAGAGAAACATACTACAAAGAAGAAGACAAGTGGTACACAGAGATGCTACTTCGTTAATAGATTAGAGAATCACGATTCTCTATTTTTTTGAAAGAAAAGCAGTTTTTGGTGACTGCAATGGAAAAAAAAAGAAGAAACCGAAGAATATCTTTAGAATTTTATTTAACTTTGAAACAAGAATTAAAGAATTAAGGAAAAGAAGCGTATCGGTACCATATTTTCGGTACAATTAACACAACTCAAAAATGGGACTTCTCAAGAGATGCACATTCCTTCTTCAGCTATCGGTTAGAATAAAACTACCGCGGCAAGCCATTGAAAGCTACTATAGCTTTACACCACAACGGCAACGTACGTCATATTCTCCACAACAGTCGATTCATTTGAGCTAACGTAGGATCATATCGATTATTCTACTGAAATCAATGCCCTCCAGCTCCCACAGCAATATTGAATCTATAACACCAAAATAGTCTATTTGGTTCCGGACTAAAAAAAAAAAAAAAAAAAGGTTCCGGACTTCCTACAAATTCCCTTTTTGTACATCATTCATACCTATCCTCTCGTTAAGCTTCCTTCTTCCTTTCTGTTTTTAATGAGGCGTCGGATCCTGCGAGTACCGTGACCGCGTTTTTTTTATGTGACATAGTCTAATTGAAGAGTCACCATTTGTACCACTAGTCCGTCATGTCAACTCAAGTCATGGTGCAATGTCTAGTAGTAAGCTTGATCTGAAGGAGAGAAGAGGAAAAATAGGTTAGGGGTATGGAAGGTGCGTGAGGAGATGTCGATGAACCTTGCGCTTGAGTAGATGTCGATGAACCTTAAGCTCTTAGGTGTTATATGAGTTCGGAAACACCGACTGAGTGGAGACAGTTCCACAATCGAGTTGTTCTTTTAGACATACTGTCCTCTTAACAGCTCCTACACCTCAGATTTGTTGGTTACGCTGCTTGAACTAGCTCAGTAGTCTACCTAAAGAGTTGTCGATCAGATTTGTTCGGACAGGTATGGTCGAACCAAACAAAGAGTCTTACGTGAAGGGCAGAAACGTTCTAATCGAGAATAGTCTACCGAGGGGAAACCCAGTAATTCTCTAGCTACATTGCAAAACAGGCCGAGAAAAAACCGCTTGGAATTCTAACAGCCCAGGTGCGGATCCCTAATATTCCGTGAGTTTGATTAAAGTCCGATCGCTTAAGATCGTTTTTCATCAAACTCGTAGGAATCCGAATAGTCGATTTCTGATCGATAAAAACAGTACCAGCGTCCACCTTTTCATTGCTTACGAAAACTTGATGGCCCGAGATCTACAAAAAGGTGACTGAGAGTTCCAAGCTAATCAAGGGATTTCATTCCCAAAACTAACGTGTATTTGGTCCTACGGGACTAACATTAGCTTTTTCGCATTGCCCAGTCCTAAATTTTCTTAGGTGCATGCCAATATAATGTACAGTTCTGCTTGTAGGGTAGTAGCTAGGATACCCAAGCTTTACTATCTCCCAAACCTCAAGTCTTTCGTCGCGGGTTCCGGCACCCACACAGGCCTCTATATTGGAGTCATCCGTGTGCAATACGAGTTCACAAAAAGAGACTTAAACTTGGAGATTTTCGCGGATATATAATAAAATAGAACTTTCACTTCTTCGATAACGCTGACAATTGTAGAATCTCTCCTCTCAAAACCAATGCCCAAGTGGCCATTCGATCTTTGCCCCAAATACAGGTTTTATAGCGAATTTCTGTACCTTATTGTGGAGCGGTATTAAATTGAGCACAGCCTCCAGGATTGCCGTCGGTGATTTGCTATTAGCATCAATGGTGAAAGGACAGGCTATTCTTTGGAATCTTTTTTAGGTTTGAAGCAAAACTATTAGGCTTGGTTCTATGCCACCAGATAAATGCTTCATATGTTATCAGAGGCCTTATGATAGTGGCGTTATGGGACCCCTAGACTATCAATAATATTGTGCAATATTTTGATTTGATCAATATTTATTGACGGTCTTTGGGTGATATTAAAGGATTGTCTGGGGCAAAGAAGGAAACCGTCAATATTTTGCTCAATATTATTGCACAATATTATTGACAGTCTAGGGGATACTTAATATGCATTACTAACACCATCTGGGTAGTCTTGCGTAAAGAAGTTTCGCGCACCGAGTAGTTGTAGGAGTTAAGCTACGACAAGGCACTATCGTAGAGGAGATCTTAGTATCTCCTCCCTCGTAGAGGAGATCTTAGTATCTCCTCCCTACTGAAATTCATTTCTATGGTTCCTTCCTGAACTGGCTCAAAATGAATGAGTATTAATCTGTGGATTCTCAATACTGGTAAGCTTGCTACTAGATATTGCACTATTACGGAATCAACCTCATGGAAAACTGGTACCACAAAAGGAGGCTGATTCCAAAACAGCACGAACTTTATGATCGAATAGTTTCTTTTAAACAGAATTTTTTTCTGTCTCAAAAAATTGATCAAGAAGACACTGAAAATGAAAAAAAAAACTCCTGTCTCACATCCAGACAAACCCAAAATACACATTCGCAAGCCTCAATGCTCTTTTTTTTGCGCAAAATTTCTTATTAGATAAAATCCTCTCAGCAACAAAAAAAAATGCCCCGAAAATTTTTATCCTTACCAAAAGAGCCAAAAAAAAAATGAAAAAAAAACTGCTGGAATAAAGACAATTTTTTCTCCTTATCATATTCGCATCATTCTCCGATAAAAAGGAACCACTCGACTTTGAAAATAAGACTCTCGGATAAGAGGGTTTTTGGCCATTGTTGGGAAGGACTCATCCCGCTTCATATAATCCCTGAACGAATTTTCTGGTCTATATTCCTTCTAAAAACTGAACTAAGATGAACCGAATATGGAGAAAAAAAGCGCAAAAAAGGACACACAAGCCCAACAAAGGGCTAACCTCGTGTAGTCTACATACATATATTGCTGCTACCGGTTGACTGGATCTCCTACATTCTCTAAAGGATCCCCGCATTGCCGGGGTCCTTTGTGGTGTGCTGTCCCTTTTGTATAGCTGCGGTTTATCTAGTGATGATTAGCCGTGTGTCCTTTTGTCATTGTTATTACCCAATGTCAGATCTCTCAGCAGGTATCCTCTCCTTCAGGAGTGAGCACACCGCTAAACATCTAAAAATCGGCGGCGGCGTCTTGTTCTGGTAATGTCCTAAAGGACACTGTCTGTCGATATTGAGGTACAGTACAAAATTCATCCTTGTTTCTGTTTTTTTTTTGTGTGTGTGTTGGTACAAACGTCTTCTTCTTATTCATCTAGATTTTCTAGGCTGCCGCAGGAGTCCTTTGAGGAGAGTCTCTCTCTGTGTGATTGTAGCCGAAAAATTTGTCATCTGCCTTTCATTTCGATAATAATCATCGAAGGACGAAAATGAACTGCTTTTTTTGTGTGTGTTGCGGTAATGGCAGGATAATTATGTCGTTTTAGGCTTTGTGCTGGCTAAAGTGGCTGCCTGACAAGCACTGATAAGGATTTACGAGATTTCTACGTGACCTGGGAGAGAGAGGATTGTGTAGCCGAAAAAAAGTAAAAGGGATTTTGCGGTTGTTGGTAATTTAATTTTTGGGAAGAGAAAAAAGGTTTCGGTTTAAGGAGGTTTAAGGTACAGAAGTAATTGATATTTCCCTATTTTTTTTTCTTGGGTTATGTCAGTGAGAAAGAGAGGTTAATGTCGAGATAGGTTTTTGCATTCAAAAGATAATTTGGTTAAAGTATTAAGGATAATGTGCTTTAAGGGTAGAAATGTTGAAGGAATATTAAATTATTTGACTTTAGATAGGAGTCGCTTATTGGGAGAAATTGTGCACTTTTTTTTTGGGTGAAAAATTGTCGATATATTTTTTAGTTTTTTTACAGGTTAAGGCAGACTAGAACAGGGAATCATGTTATTCAGCATTCGAGTCAGATCTGATATACTCTCTAAAAATGAAGCAGTGGAAATTTCACTGGTTCATCCAGTAAACAATATTTTCACTCGAAAACCAGTGCATTCGCGTCTGTTTACTAATTGAACCAGACAAAAATTCTCTCTAAAAATTAATTAGTAAAAATTTCACTGGTTCAATCAGTGAATTATAATTTCATTGGTTTAACCAGTGAAAAAATATATGTGACTCATATTCTAGACAATTATCTTCATGACTGTAAAGGGTTCCATTATCATACTCAAGCAAGCAGTATTTCAGTGCTTTGATGGGAGCCCGCTTGGAAAACGACACTCGCGTTTGAAAAAATCACTGGTTCAACCAGTGAAATTTCACTGTTCTCCTATTGGTTGACTAAGTAATAGTTCAACCAGTGAATTGGTTCGTTTTTAGAGAGAACATTTTGAATCGATTGTTTTAAAGAATTTCAATTCTTTCTCGATGGATCTTTCTCGTGTACTCTATTCCTCAAATAAGCCGAAAGAAAGACATCACAATTGATCGAGGGCCATGCAATATTCGCGTTTCGAGAAATGACCATGGTCAATATCCTAGACCACTTGGAACACCAAAGAATTGAGAACTTCCGTACCCACCACAAAATGCCCTAAATGTACATTTATGGTGGGTCCATTGGAACACAACAATTTGCAGTAATAAATTCCGTCGACATGTCAGTACGAACAAAATTCTGTGTCGTGTGGACCCACCATTAGTCTGTTAATCTCCATGCCTTCAATAGGTTTTTGTTGTTGAAACCATAGGTGCGTTTCATTTTCATTGGAGTACGTACTCCGGAGTAGTTGGGCGCACATCGGCGTAGCTGCACTATCTTGCTGGTATGGTGCACTCATTCGCATTGTAAGGTTACGTCCAGTACGCAGCGTAGATGATAGAGTAGAGCATAGCCGCTCATACTCGCTTATAGAACTCTCAGTGGGTTTTAAATGGGTGTGTGCATAACGCAGCTCGCTTTCATGCTCTCCTCTATCATCTACGCGGCGTACTGGACGTAGCCCAACGCAGAAAAGCTTTCAAATCAGACTCGACCTAACACAGTTGCCTTGTGCAAAGAAAGGGCTAGAAACAGCTATGGCTGTACGCAGAAGTATTAATTGTACTTAAGGACTTAAGGCGTAGACACACAATACGAGTTGCTGACGTGATAGTAGACAGCTACTGCACCTGTGTACTCGCAGGTCAGTAGCTTTCAAAGATTTCAGTAGTATCGAAGAATGCCATGAGAATCGCGTAGCCCCTGGTTTCCCAATACCGTGCCAGTTGACGTCCGAGTCGCATGAGAGCTGCTGCTTGTGGCGTGTTGGGGAGGCGAAAGGCGAGTAAAAACAAAAAATGTGAACATTGCGCGTTCTTTTAAAGAACTGTCATTATTATTCGTAGGTAGAAGTCGCGTAGTAATCGAAATGACTGATTCCTGTTTTGAAAGACGACTGTTCAGTCACCGAGACTTTGGTGATCTTTTAGTACTATTTGGGAGGAAACGACTTTTGTGAATTGATTGATTAAATAAACATAAAATTTACATAAAAAATCACGCCAGAATAAACTTAGGGCACTCTTCAAGATTTAAATACGACATCTCCACAAAAATATAGCTTTTATGGAATTATATGTCAATACTGAAAGTGAAAAGTACTTATCTGGGCTACTGCTCAACAAGTCAATTCAAATCTTAGCATATCTGAATTTTATAGCCATCTCAGGTAGAGATAGGCAAAATGTCAGACCAGACGAAGAACGAACTTGTATGAACAAATTAGGAAAAATTTAGTTCAAACCTAAAAATCACTAAAAATCATTACAAAAACAGAAGTCATTCAAATTTCTGTCATTGATTCGCAAAAACATTAATTTCCCTCATTGTGAATACCCCACCCCCTTCCCCCGTAACTTACATAAATAACACCAACTATAGATGCACGAGTAGGCAAACAGCTGTGATATACAAAGCTATTAGCGTTAACATTTCCAATGCGACCTTTTGTGCAACAACACGAGCCAAGATCGTATCAATTACCGCGCTTAACGCTTTCTGATCTTGTTTTGTAACGCGACACCAACAATGAACCAACGATCAACGATCGAGCGTCGATCACCTGAAAACCTGCCCGTAAGGTCACCTAAGGTGATAAATTCTCGTCGTAGCTGTAAGTGTGAAATATAGTGTCGACTTGAAAAAATAAACAACCATACCTACCCTCCTCCCCCGCGCTCTCCAAGATCCAAGCAATGATCGTATTAAAATCGCATCGATCACACACAATATTCGTCAACAACGTGTCCGCAACAAATCAATTCAGCATTGAAAGGCTGCCATCAAAGGCCCACTAAAGGTGTTATAAAGGCAGTCAGTAATTGCCACCTTCCTCATTTGTTATCGCGCTGCAATGCAAATTGCATTCGGAATAATGCAGAATTTATGCAGATAACAGTCAGGCAACAATCGCTTGGCCGCTTTCAAATGCACAATTCGCGATATTACGTGGCGGCATGCGCGCGCGGTGAATTTTCCACAATTGACACAGACAGAGAAAGACGGTCTCCGCATAAGCTTCGCGGTCTTCGACATTGTCAATTTCCTATGGTCTACGGTTCGTTATTGATGCACGGTTGGGGCATGGATGCACCCGCGGACTTCCGCAGCGGTAGGAGGGAAAGTGTCTTTTAATTTTTCCGATACAAAAAATTTATTCAGAAGGAAAATTACGATTGCAATTGCTGCTGCTGTTGCTGCACCCACACCCCCTAAAGTCTTAATTAACAACTTCGTAAACGGTGTGCCGAGTCCCGGCAATCATAGAGCGGCCTGCGGCGGAAAGTTGTGGGTGGGTACTTTCAAGTGGAGCGAATTGGTGGCATTTTTGGCTCTTGAATATTTCATTTGAGTGTAATTAAAATCACACAGTTAATTTGCAAGGATTTTCGCTGTTTTGTTTATGTGCATTGCATATACGCGTGTGTGTGTAGGAGGGAAAGTCTCTGTTGTTGATGTTGTGTCATTAAAATGTTTTCGCAAATCTTTCAGTTAATAAATAGCGCAATTATGGACAAGATTGGACTGAAAATTACTTCTTGGAATGTGGATATATTTTATCGATGAGATTTTTTTTGTTTTAGGTGAAAGTTTGCACGGTTTAGTATGAGTTTTTATTTTGTTGGTACACGTGGTGTTCATGTGTGTCAAAAATGCTGTCATATTAAATGCAATACACTTTTCTTTGTAAGAGAGTTTAAAGCTCAGAAATCGCCCTTTGTAGTACCAGTCCGTCATGTCGTTGGTTACTACTTGGGGCAGTAAGCTTAGCACGAGAGATAGAAAAGGTTTCGGATTATGAAGGGCCCAAAGGATGCTGAAAGAAGCGGCGATGAATTCTGCGTTTGAACCCTTGGATGATGTAGGAGTTCGGGAATACTGACTGTGACAGTTTGTTCCGCAATTTAGTTGTACTAAATGTAAGATTGACTTTTTTGGGTGTAGCGTGCGTGCGTGGGTGTAGCAAACATTAGGAATGAGCTGAGCAACCTTATCTCGTGTTGTGTCCATAACATTACGATGGAATCATGAAAGCGTTTGTTTCGGTGGAACTAGCTAGTATGATAGATGCGATAAAGTTTTGTCAGGGCTGTTATAGTTATATATACTGTGACCGATGTGTTCGAAGGCCATTTTTGGTCCTGCGTAGGTATGGGGTCACTTTGTCCAGACAGCCCCGTCTCAAAACAAAGAAATGTATTCGAGGCCGAGTGTAGGATTTGTATATTATTTGTATTTGTGACATGGTGTGTGCTGAAAGTCAAGTCGTGTGACGTAACAAGTCGCTTGAGTTGAAGAACGTGACGTGTTGGTCGAATTACGACGTTCAGCACAGGGGCATAAACTCAACTTAACACTTACACTCTGTGGCCCCTATGCCGAAAGTCGTAACTCGACTGAAAAGTCACTTTCTTCAACTTAAACGACTTGTCACGCGACACGACTCAACTTTCAGCGTACGGGCCATTGACTCTTCGACAGAACTGCCTGAACCTGGTCTGTCCTTTGTTTTTTGAGTTGTGCTAGATCATATATCGGAGTTTCTTCTGTTTTTTTCTTCATTCTGTAGCTGAATTCTGCAGTGATGCGACAGTGATGAGTTTTTGAATTTACTCTACCGGTGGTTCGCTATGTTTTTTGGAAGATGGTCATGGAAATACACAGGTTACAAATTAAACGAGATTGATCTGGTGCAACCAAAGCTGCAACCACCTTTCTATTGTTTGGATCATAGTCAAAGTCTCGCTTCCATAGGCACTGTACTGGTTGTATTACTATTTTGTAGACTCAGACCATCAAATGCTAAATTGCTGTACTAATATCAGGTCGCCTGTATACAAAATAGAAAATTTTTATAAGAAATTTTCACAATTTCTATTGTGCTTCTATAATGTGAAATGCTCCATCCGTATGGTAAGAATAAGACCCTCTCATTACCACCCGACAGGTCCGTGGTTCGAATCCACTCCGCGGCATGGTCCATGGCCTTTCCATTTTCCCAACCTAGAAACTGAGCGTTTCTATCAGTTCTAAAATTATCCTAGATCTGGTAGTTAGTTAAGGTCTACTAGTCGATATCGATCAAACTTATTCTAAGAAACAATAAAACAAAACCGAGTCGGTCAATTCGACCGGTTGAAGTAGGCCATCGAGGCATTGAAAAACACTACCGGCTTATAAAAAAAAAATCAAAAAGAATACTCGCCGCAATCATAATAATTATCAAACCAAAAACACAAAAAGAAAAATCGGAAAGCACACTTTGCAGCGTTGTCCCAATTATAATCAGCGTCTACTAAAAACACAACCGGCTTAATATCAAAAATGAATAATAAAAAGAAAAATATAGTACAGTTTAAAGGGTTGCGAAAATCATGTTTAGACAACCCAAATCCTTCACTTGGCACCGCTCTCATAGCTGTGGGAATTTTTTTTTAATTTTTCGTAATGTGAACGGACTAATTGTTAAATTTGCACTTAACCGCTCAAATAACAATTCAGTATAGGTAAAATTTTACCTGGCTTTCACACCTTTCCCTATGCACGTACTTGAATAAAATATATATATTCTGACCAACTATGAAAAAATACCTTTCGTTTGATATATGTTTCATTAAGATACGTGCACCAGAAATAGGTTAAAAAGGGATCACAATTTTTGGCTTTCCTATTAATATATAGATAATGCAAAATCCAATTATGTTTAGGAATAAGTAGAATAACTCAAAGTGTTGTTATTAATGTGATTTTTGCTTTTTAAAAACTAGTTTTAAAATATTTCTACTAAATTAAATAATATTTATATTATAAACACCCAAAAATGTAAGCTGAATTATGTTTAGGTATCCATACCTCTACCATTCATATTAAAACCCTTAAAATATACCCTTAAATTCTGTAATCTAATTAGATAAAACAAAAAGCCTTAAAACCCTACCATTTTTCCCAAACAGTACACACACAAAAAAAATAATAACAAAACAGAAAATAAATCTGCCATTTACATTACAATCTGGAAAACAACCCCCCAAAAAACCAGAACACCCCCACACACACAAAAATTCACCTCTTTACAAAAAAAAACCGAAATAAAATAAAAATAATTTCCCCTGTAGTTATGCAATTTACGTTCATCTTTTGAATCCTTGCGAATTAAAGAAAAAAAAAGGAGAAAGAAATTTTTTTTTCTACTCTCGATTTTTAATTCCAGTTCCTTTATCTGTTGTATTAGTTTATGACACCCATTATTATTAAGAGGGCCATTTACAACCCTTAAAATCCATGAAAAATAATTCAACCCCTCCGAAAGTGCCTCAAGGGTTTTTATCGTTATTTTTCTTTTTTTTTGTTGTTGTTGTTGTTGCCTGTTACTCTCTACGGTATGTGCGATAATTCACTCTACCGCTGCTAACACACTCTCCTGCAAGCTTTTATACTATACTAAAACATATTGGCAAGGATTTTCTAGGTGTTCGCATATATGAAGATGAAGGAGCTCTGCAAAAAAAATCCTCCTCTCGCTTGTAAAGAGAAGAAAGTGGTGTATAAGGGCTAATGGTGTTTGCCAAGGGCGAGAAAGTAGAGCCAAAAGGGGTGTGAGAGGCAAAAAAAAAAATAAAAATGAAAATAAAAAAAAGGAAAAAGAAAAGAAAAACTTATAAAAAAAAGGGCCAGAAAATAAATATGGCCGACCTCGGAATACTTGAGTATGTTGGTCCCCGCTGCCGCCGCGTGCATGCAGGCTTTCCTGTGCAAACCTATACGAGTGTAAGCATTCTTGTATGTGACACCCCGTCAAAAAAAGGACATGGAAGGGAGCTGGAGCGGGGTTGAGTTTTCTTGGACTTCCTTTTTGGAATATGTTTTTTTTTTCGGATAGAATTCGAAATGATTTCTGCCCTTTTTCCCCATTTTTTTTTTTGGTTTTATTTTTTTTTTTGAAGGGAATATACCGTGGTCACCCATGTTTGAATAATTTAATGTGGCAGGACATTAAAGTGGCTTGCGCTAGACATGTGCCCTATACCAGGAGTACATAAATACTAAGAAGGTGTACAATTTGTGATGTACAGTAAACTCTAATTACCCTTAATGAGTATTTTTACACGCTCAACTCACGATTTTCGGGTTTTACGTATCAAATAAGGACCCACGACACAAGGGTAGAACCAACAAAAAAAAAAACATAACCCTACGATATAATATTAACCAGGACTTGACTGTTCTCTAGGAGGAAGGACATAAAATAAATTCGAATTGTTGATACCGAGTTTTTTTTTTTTTTGTGGTGGAAGGGTATAGAAAGAAAAGTAAAAGGAACACGACAGGTGATGCCTTTCCCTCCGCCCTTAACCAGGAGACTGAGAGCTTGACTGACTGACTCTAACCTTCAATTATGGGATTTCGTGTGACATGCATCACCTTTGAATTTTTCGGAGGTAACAAGAAATTTTCCCTATTATATATTTTTTTCTTCTTCTTCTTCTTTTGAATATAAAACATTACTTGTATAGTAGTGGGTGGACTCGGTGCTGTGGGGTTGTTGTTCTTCGTATATATCCCACGACACAAAAAAAAACGGGAGTTTAAGTGAACTTTGGCCCCACCGGTGTATTTCCTAAGACATTTCTTCACCTTTTTTGGTTGATTAAAAGCAATTTCCTGGCCCTGGTGGCCCTAATTTTGAAAGTTGTTTTTTTTTTATACCAGAATTAATGGCCCCATGAACTATCACCTTCGGGAGTTAGTTTGAAAAATTAATGCTAAAGCGGTATGGCAGAGCAGAAGGTGTATAGGGGTTGAGACTCGTTATTAATGAACGAATATTTACTTATATTTTTTTTTTTTGGGGACAAACGGAAGGGAAAGGTATCAAATTTTATGCCCTGTGGTGTGGTTTGTGTGTTTTTTTTTTGAGGAGGAGGAAAACGTTGTGATTTTGATTAATTTTAATAAGGAGAAAAAGGTGAAATTTAATTGATGGTATTTGAATAAATACGGTCTAAGAAAATAAGCAACAAATTCACTTTTGTATTTTAAAACTGCGAGAAAAGTGGATAAACTTTATGTAAAAATCAACCGTGGCCGTATATAACATAAACGATAAATATAGGCAAACCACTGCAGTATAAAATGCACATATTCCAGTTTTTCAATGATGTTTGAGCTGGTACGACTGATCAATTTCGCAACTAGTAGGTCGCTGATGACAGTCCCTAAAAGAAAGATCCATAATGCAATAACAGAAGAGATCGTTCGAAATTCGACAAAATATTAAACTAGTTGGGTTGTGGCTTTTGACCCTTTCGGTCCACAAGATTAACTTCCCAGTATTCGTTCAAACAAAAAAACGGTTCGACCAATTTTTATGAAAATCTTTTCAGATCATATTTCCTTGAACACGCTTCGAACGGCACCTGAACGAAGTCGATATCTTTTTCGGTTCGCGCGAAATCGTGCAGGAAAAAATGACCACATACGTACGCACACACACACACACACATATTTCTTCTCAAATTTTTGCTTAAAATGCTATTGGGACCTTGAAACGTGTAAATACATTGAAAATTTCGAATCCGATTTTCGGACCGATTACAATAACTTCCTACTGGGAAGTTAACAAGCAGATTGGCAGGTCCAAATGTTTTTTAACTTTACCCTAGAAAAGATGATAAAGAAACTTCAGTCCAAAGAAGTATGTGTCAATAGCAACACACTCTATACAATTACTTGGGTATGCAGATGAACTCAGCATCGTGCGAAGGTCTTTTTTAGTAGCAGAAGAAGTTTATGTCGAGCTAAAAGAGGCGGCAAAGGATTTAGGCCTGAACATCAACGAAGAAAAACAAAGGTGATGCAACACAGTCCACAGAAGATTTAGAGTGGGAAGAAATATAGCTATCGACGAACACAGCCTAGAAGTAGTCGACAAAATAGTCTGCGTTGGTCTTAGAATTACAAAAGGAAGCGAAGAAAAGGACCCTAGTAAAAATAATTTAGTTGGTTAATTTTTTTGAAAAGCATACACCCGCCCGCAACTAGCACGCAACAAATACGGCTGCCACACAGATATGCTCGCTCCCGCTACATGCATGTAAATCTAAAAATGCACCCGCCAGAGGTTTGCACGTCTCTCTTGCAATGCTCAACATTCGGAGCTGGAGACCTGCCCTGGAAGGGACCGTCAAACTTTGGAAAATGTCGTAGAAACGGCCTAGGCTTTATTGGGGCTACAGCGTCATTGCATGGATTCATGGAATGGTGTTTGATAGAAGCAAACAAATCCACTGGATCCAACAATACACACCCTATCGTAATAAAAAAATACGTTTACCTTTAGTGTAATTTCTTTGGTCTATCACACTTCTCCGGAGTTTAATCAGACTTTTAGAAACTAGAACATGTCCACCCCATACCGAAGACAAGTTGACTTCAACAACATCGCTAACTAGTGCCGAATAGCAATTGTTTGTGTTCTTTCCAAAACCGTGGAGCATTGTTATTCAACAAAAATATAAGGTGTCTAGAGCCAAATCAGGCAAAAAAGGTGTGCTGACGAGTGACGATCTACTCTGCCTAACAAAATACAAGCAATGATTACATTAATTCTATTCTATGTCTAAAGGTTGCCTAGATATCTCCTAAGCTTTTCATTGACTATGGCACTCAAATCTGTGAGCTAACTTGAGCTATCGACCCTGTTTTACAGAACTGGATTGAGAGTTTGTAACGGTTCAATCAACGTAATACTGTATGGCATCTAATCCAAATTCGCAAACCATCTCCGGCGCGGCCCCACAGGGGTCAATTCTGTCACCTACTCTATTTCTAATCTTTATAAATGATCTGCTCTCAGTTCTCACCAGCTCACTTCACGGTTTTGCTGATGACGGTACTTTACATTACTCTTACGCGTTCGATAATGTGAGACTTCGTCTCTTAAGACCGACCGGACTAACAAGGCCGAAAAGGCATTTATGGTCCTGAAGGATCGATGATGTGTGCTCCCTTACTGGTAACCCCAGATTTCAGCCGCCCCTTTTTTTACATTCAGTGTTGCGCCAGTAAAACCGGGATAGGAGGAGTCCTATTCCAACGACTAGGCGATGACGAACACACCCCATCGCCTATTTGTCGAAAAAGATGTGCCCAGCACAATTATTCAATCACCTAGTTACAGTGCTGCGCTATATTACTGAGCGTGAAGAATTTCCGGGTATATGTGGAAGGCCATATTTTCACTGTCATCGTCGACTAGCTCGTTGGTGCCTAAAGCTGCAGGAATTTTCAATAGACCACCGGAAGGGTAGCCAAGACTCCATTTGGGACTATTGAAACTTCAAGAATCTTGTCGAATTCAATGCTTCTAAAACGAAGAACTGTCTTATTTCCAACAAAACTTGCAACACCTACCAACACATCTCTGTGGTTGGGTTAAAACTATAGTGGCTGGCTCATCTCTTAACATCCTCTACTAAATATGGGGCTTTTACTCTAGATTCCGGCACCTACACCTGTCTCTGTTTTGGAGCCGCCATACTAGTCCACCCTGTGGTACGTTAGGAATCATCCAGGATAGCGTATTTTCAATGTCAAATGTTGAGATTTTAAAGGTATGCAGTCCGGTACTATTCCCGCTTCCGGAATCTCATCTGATACAGAATGTCTTCGTCCAAGACCAGAGCACAGATAGCCAGTTTTTAGCCTCAACGCTGCGATAATGACGGATTTCTCTACCTAAAGGTGGACTGGTACAAAATTGAGTGAGAGTTTCCAGCGCTGCCGTCGGGAAAGTGCGGATGGATCCGGGAAAGCAAATCATACTTTGAATTTTGCTTAATTTAGTTATGTAACTTTTAAGTGCCCTTCTTTCTACAACTTTAAAGCCGCGTAAGTTAATATGCCCTTTACGAGTGGTGTATATCCAGTACAAGGCTTTCTGTTGTAGATCCCAAGTCAAACTCTGCGTCTAGCCCACATGGATCTGTGGGTCCGGCTCATAAAAGTATCTATATGATGGTTCCAGTTGAGCTTGGCGTCACTCCTAAATATTTGGAAGCCTTTAGTTCTGCCTGCGAGCATAGGTTCTACCGGTCCCGGCAATGCTCGTCTTCTCATATATGGAACCAGAATCGTTTGGTCAGGCTTGAAATTTACTTGTAGGCTGCCGCACCAGAAGTGGAGGTAATACTTCTCCCTGTGGACATTATTTTGCTATAGTGCCCTCCAGAGACACCTCAAGATTATAGACTAAGTATTTAGTTTGCGAGTTCTCAGCCTAGGGTCGATCTAGTCGCAGAAAGTGCTACTTAAGAGCAATAACTATAGTTTCAAAGGATGTATTGTCGAAAGCTCGCTCGATATCGAGGATGGTCGCGCAACTTTTTTTTTTGTCCTGCACATTCCAGCTTAACCACCACCTTGTGAAGTGCTGTTTCAATGGATTTCCCGCCTTGTACGTATGCTGTTAGAAGCTTAGTGGTTGGCGCTGCAGATAACTTTCCGTTATCACTCTGCCTACAATTTTCTCCATAGCCTTCAAGGCAAAATACGAAAGACTTATCGGCCTGAAAGATTTAGCTAAGGTATAACCCAAACGTCTTAGCTTGAGTATAAATGTGATATTGACTCTTCTCCACACAGATGAGATATAAACACGAGCGAAGGAAGCCCTGAATATTTTCCATAGCCTTGTATCTCATGAGGGATTAAAGGTGCACAAGAAGAAGAAGAAAGAAGTATGAAAATACTAATAGGAGCTATGAGACATATCTTCCATGCTTTCTTGTTAGTATAGAAAAAAATTTCTCAGTAAATGAAAAAATCATATATACATACATATATGTATGTATGTACATTTTTAGATATTAAATTTAATTTTGCATAAAACCTTAATAAAACAAGTTATTAAATTACCATTAAAATATAAAAAAAGAATCAATTAGAAACGATTAATAGCATAAATCCCAACTTCTTATATACCATAACCAACAATTAATTAATTTATATATATATAAAATAATAATAAAAAAAAACCACAAAATTTTAATTGTTTTCAACGCTTAAAGAAAAAGTAAAAAAATAGAAAAGAATTACATAATTAACAAAAATCTCAAGGTAAACCAGTCTTAATTAAAATAAAACGTAATAATAACAAAAAAAAACTATTTGGAACACATTTTTCCAGGTGATTATAAAAAAACACATATTTTGTTGTTGTTGGTGTTTTTGTTGTTGTTGTTTTAGATATTGATAATGTTTACGCATGTCCCAACACTACCACCAATGGGAACGATTCGATTTCTGATGGGCATACCTTACCTGAAGGCACCAATTACGTGTGATAAAAATGGGTTTTAAAGAAATTCGATATCTCTCATAATCTTTACAGTATTTTTTTTTATTGGAAATAGTTTTATGCGGGGGAGGACGATGGGAGGTTTATATATAGTTGTGTAGTGGTGATTTGTACACAAAATCGAAGATTTTAAAGATAATATTTTTTTTTATAGTAGAAGAAATCTAATCAAAAATCTTGGATTAGGACAGAGAAAAAAAATCCCTTTAATCGGTTTACTGCGAAGATATTCATGCATAATTAATTATTCACCTATTATCATCAGTCATCTAGGTTTTGACTATCTTTCAAACAAGCCGAAATTTGTTGTTTTTTTTCTATGTTTTATTTTGAAAGAATTGTGGACTGCAATCGGGTCGCCGCAGACTGCGTTTTTAATGTCCCATATCGATTTCATTATGGCCATATATTCATGCACACACACACACACCTACAAAGAAACACCTTAAGATATATCCCTAAGGTGCTTTTATCTTACCGTGTTGATCTTTATTATTGTTCGTAAACTAAATACATGCGTTTTATTTCTTTAAAAGAAAAAAAATACAAAAAAAAACTATAAAAATCAAAAAAAAATTAAAACAAAAGAAAACCACTGAATTACAAAACCCCCGAAAAAAAATTAAAATAATAATTTTTTTTATATATAGAAAAATAGAAGCGAAATTCGGTAGCTGGCTTTGTTTGCCCTTGTAAAAAATATTAAATCGAGAAAATCTCTAACAAAAAAAATGAGTGTCTTTCAAAAGATAATCCGCGGCTGTTGTTTTTCTAGCGATTTGAATGAATAAATTCATTAAAAATTATAATTCACCGTCGACAAATTAAAATTATTATCGCGGTATAAGTTATGTGCCGGTGTCCATTTAGCTCTTAAGCCACCACACCATAATCCACAGCCCAAAACAGCACACCTGAACCACCTTTATTTTTTTATTTTATTTTTTTTTTTATTAATTTTTTTTTTACTATTCCAACAGGTGAATTGTGTATAAGACTGGCCCCGGACACACTCTCGCGCGTCTATAATGACAATAACAAAAAAAAAATATCAAAATCAGCAAAAATTAAATTAACAACCAACAAAAAAAAATTCGTTAAAAAATTTCTTTTGTTTAAAAATAAAAATAAAAATTCCAAAAAAAAAAAATTTAATCAAAAATTCATCCGATAAATAATAATGAATGAACTGAATTTTGACCACTAACAGAAATCTTATTTATTTTCGTGAATCATTTGCTTAATGGCTATAAGGCTACTTTGCTACGTGTCCATTGTGTTTCCAAAAATTGGTGGCGGTGGCGTCTCTTCCTTCGTCTATTGAAAAGCGAAGTCGTAAATTTTTCAATTTTTACCGCGAATAAATTAATTTTACCACACAGACACACACAAAAAATAAAAAAACCAACGAAAAAACACGTGAAGTAAAAGAAATTTGGATAAAACATTAAAATCCAAAGGTCGAGCACAATATTTTCAGTAAACGAGGTGTTAACTCTTTTTAAAGACCATTAAAAGTTGTTTTTATTCTTATTTTTTTTTTATGTTTAACTTTTGGTGTAAAACAAGTACAAATTTACAACTTTTTTTTCATAATTAAAAATTCTCCAACAAAAAAAATAATAAAAATAATTAAAAAAAAAATATAAACTCATCTAAACCGGAACACACATAGAAAATGAGAGAAAGTTTTGAAAAAGCGAAAATATGCAACACCAAAAAAAAAAATAAAATAAAAAAAAATAAAAAAACCCGAAAGGTGTTACATTTTTAATCTGACACCGGTGGGCTACCGGAATTTTTGTTGTCGGTGACAATTTTAATTTCATGCCAATGGATGATAAAAGCTTTTTGAATTTCTCGCCTGTCTCTCAAGCCTGATGAAGAAGACTCTGGCAAAAGTGGATGGGTGAGGATTGATCCAAAATTGACATAAAGACAACACGGGGAAAAAAAACGAAATTAATTATTCGCAGAAAAAATTAATTGGAAAGAAGAAAGTCGATCGCAGGTTAATTATAACACACCGGTGCTAATTTAGAGAGTGATATTTTAATATTTTGTGGGTGTTTTGTAAGTCGCTGGTTTTTTTTGGGTTAAGTAGTAAAATAGCGTGTGTTGGTAATGCAATAATCCCTATTTTTTCTATGTGAAAGTCTAAGTTTAGGTGTCATCCTTTATACTACCAGTCCGTCCGTCCAGTATTGGTGCCAAAGTAATCCTGAGAGGAGCTAGTTCAAATCACAATATCAGTGGTAAGCCCACAAGATTTTCCTAAAAAATTTGTTTTTTAGTTAGTTGTTTTGTTAGTTGAAAATGAAATAGTTCTCCAAGTTCAAAATGAATTAATTCTCTAAGAACTTCGAAATTAATTAGTTCTTCAGTTAGTTCAAAATGAATTAGTTCTCCAAGAACTTCGAAATGAATTAGTTCGCCAAGTATTTCAAAATGAATTAGATCTCGAGTTAGTTCAAAATGAACTAGTTCTCCAAGAAATTCAAAATGAATTTTTTTTTTTATGTGGAAGACTAGAACTCAGGGAAAGCCCTTTGTGCTGTCGACAATCTCGAAGTACTGTAAAATGAATTAGTTCTCCAAGTACTGTAAAATGAATTAGTTCTTCAGTTAGTTCAAAATGAATTAGTTCTCCAAGAACTTTAAAATAAATTAGTTCTCGAAGTATTTCGAAGTAATGCCGAGGGGGCAATTGACTCCATCGTAGGACAACGCTATACAATAGTAGTGAGTTGTTTTCATATAAAAGGTATCTAACTGAGAACTACTACTTTCTCCTTAGAAAGTAGTTATTCTACTAGTCTTAGAACTAGTCTACTTTCCTACTGGGATATGATGGGTTAAGGGTGTAGTCTGCAGGATGCAGGTTTATGTGTTAGCATCCAACTTTTTTGTTAGTATTAAAAAGTTCCTTAAATTTTATATTTTTTTTGAATAAAGTCCAGATTTTTTTTTTAAAAAACGGGAAAAACTGTTTCGGGGCCTGTTTTAATGACATTTTGGAAACGTTTCCAAAGGTCTACGAGGGCCAAAAGCAGTTCATCAAATTCTACGGAATTTTTCCTCAATTTTCCATATTTGACTTTGCGGATGGCTCGGTTGGCAAAAAACGAGGTTTTTTCGACATTTTGACTGGTCTATAGCGCTCCAACATATCTTATTTTTTACTGTCGCCTGTTTTGTCACAGATTCCAATGCCGAACAGAAAACTATTTTTATGTTTTGTGACTAAATTTATAAGTCACCTTTTGTACTAACAGTTAGTCAAGACGCTCAGGTCATAGTCCAATGTGTATTAGTCATGGTAGGTGTACGACACGATAGGTAAAGGGTAGTCTGGGTGGCGCACGAGCAGTAACAGACCCGTTTTAACTTTTAAACGCAGCATGAGTTCTGGAATACTCAATGTGGAACATTGTTCCATAATCGAGTTGGTCGGCTTATAAACGAATTCAAAGACTATAGTTTGCATGAAAACAAATGGCCGCAGACTGTGTTAATGAGCTGAAAGGGCTAGGCTTGGGTTTGTGAAAAAAACATATCAGTTTTTAACAGAAGGTTATTTGTCTCGGTGGAATAGCCGCTGTGGTAACGGCAGGAACGTTTTTCAAGAGTTGGTACAATCCCACTATGAGTCAATTGCCGTAATTTCACAGATTAACCAATAAAACGTAGAGCGTGATTTTGCATCTTGTGCAGCCATGCTAAGGTGGTTTTGAAATCCTGGACTTAGACAAACAAGATGGGGGGCATATGTAGGACTTGTGTAGATTATGGTCCGGGCCGGCGGCTGAAGGAAAAATTTATATCTCCTAAGAAATTTCACTTTTCACTTTATGACGCTTGTTTAGCAATTTGGAATATGTGAATCCTTGGTTATTGTTATGTTATGATAGCTTGATAGAATTGAACCCTGAGGAACACCAACAGGTACACCCAGAACGGAAATTTTCAATTCTTGGAGGTTAGATAACAGATCAGGGTGAAAGTACTTTGTTAAAAGTCTTGTAGATATCTGTAGACCAATCAAACTAGACTCATCGAAGTGATAGATGATTTCGCTAATGTGCTTTGTTAGATATACTATACAAGAAGATCTCCAGTAAATCTTTTAGGTCTTTTAGGTCTTTTAGGACTGCTTCTTATCTAGAATCTGTTTCGCGGAATTTAGAATGGGTTGATGCAGTCAACTTTTTGCGGCATGGGCTGAACATTTGCAAGTTTCTAGAAGTACAGATAAACCCTAGAGAAGCATGACAGGTGAATGAGTTTAAGCAGAAGCTAAGCCATACATGAGATACGTTTGTTAAGGATCGCGGGCGGTATATTGTCAGAACTAGTGGATTTATTAATGTCAAGCTTTTTGAGACATTTAAATGTCTTGCTAGGATGGTATTTTCGGGGAAAGTGCAGAGTTTGTTAAAAAAAAGAATGCGAAGGTACTGCCAGTGGTAGAATTGAACATATAGCTTCTCTTTCCTTATTAAATAAAGATTAATGGACTTAAGGGAGTTTCACAGCTTAACATAATCATGACGAAGGGACGCATGGGGAGAACATCTGGGCTTTATAGTCTACTTCTTTAGCTTTAATTGCGTTCATATATATTCCTCAGTAAACCTTACCTTTTCGGCCTATGGTTGATGAATTTGGTGGAATGAGGAATGAATAAATGCGCATTTTCAGACTTATAACTCTGGTGTCACAGAGAGCAATGATAGTTTCGGGTTCTTGCTACGGAAACACAAATCCCAGTCATTTGCGGCTTGAATGACCCGATTAAGGCCTTGCCATAAGATATTCCTATAACTCTAGTCAGTTCTTTTAGGAGTTATTTTAGTTTGGGGAATAAAATGGATATGGAAAATTCGCACTTATAAAGTAACATATGGAGTTACCATGAGTTGAGTCTGCCTATGTCCATGAATGTCTGAAGCGAGAGGCAAACGGCCCAACATGTCTATATATTGTTGGACAGTCTAACCGTGAAAGTTCAATAGTTCATTTATAATGAAATCAATGCTTATTAAGGGGATGTGTAGGTCCGTAAAAAACTCTCGCATCCCCTAGAAAATTGTCCTAAATTGGTGGAACTTGAAGGGTCAGACTTAAAGGATACGATGGAAAGAAGCAGTCGAATCGCCATTACAAAAAAGGGCCTGCTTTCCGTTTATCCCTCCAGACTGTGTTTGTCAGACATACTAGTAGTCATATAACAGCAGCTATTTAGGTATGCGGAGAAAAATGCCCGACTCACTATTAGATTCATGTACCGGGTATGAGACAAGGCAAGAAATTCATTACTAGAATGGCCCGAACCCAGAGATATGTATAGCAGATCTTCTCGCAGGACATGCTTCTGTCAAATGGAAAATTAAAAACATGGCTAAAATGAATACCGCCATATGTAGATACTGTCAGGTAGAAACAGAAACCGCAGAACATGCCTTTTGCAATTGTGTTGCACTTGAGAGACGCAGATGTCGCAAAGCACGATTAAATCCTAAAAAAGTGTGAAACACTAATCCATGAGTGTGAAAAGCTAATTTTGTGGTTAGTAGACGAAGTCTAGCTCTTGAATAAAACACGTTTGGATAGGACATACAGAAAAGGTCGATTACAGATCGAAGTGTACAGTGCCTTAAAAAAGCAACTACAACTAGTTGGGATGTGGCTTTTTACCCTTTCGGTCCACAAGATTAACTTCCCAGTATTCGTTCAAACAAAAAAACGACTCGAACGATTTTTATGAAAATCTTTTCAGATCATACTTCCTTTAACACGCTTTGAACGGCACCTGAACGAAGTCGAAATCTTTTTTGGTTCTCGCGAAATCGTGCCGGTACAAAAATCACTTAAGTCGTTCAAACAAAAAAACGGCTCGACCGATTTTTATGAAAATCTTTTCAATTCATATGTCCTTTAATACACTTCGAACGGCACCTTAACGAAGTCGATATCTTTTTTGGTTCGCGCGAAATCGTGCTGGTACAAAAATCACTTAAGTCGTTCAAACAAAAAAACGGCTCGACCAATTTTTATGAAAATCTTTTCAGATCATATTTCCTTGAACACGCTTCGAACTGCACCTGAACGAAGTCGATATCTTTTTCGGTTCGCGCGAAATCGTGCAGGAAAAAATGACCACATACGTAGTCACACACGCACACACACACATATTTCTTCTCAAATTTTTGCTTAAAATGCTATTGGGACCTTGAAACGTGTAAATACATTGAAAATTTCGAATCCGATTTTCGGACCGATTACAATAACTTCCTACTGGGAAGTTAAAAAATATCTTTTGAAGCAGGAAAAGGTTCCCTGGTGAATATTTTGCAAAATTTTGTTCTCTAGAATTTTTTAGTTAATGAACAAATTTCGTAGGGTGATGAAACATGGCTAAATGCATTGACTCGATTTCGCAAACTTCACTATGATCCCTCCCTTGGCCTAACAACTGCTAATTGACAGTTCGAATTGAGTAATGCCTTGAGCCAGGGATGCCAACTTGGGGGTTTCTCCCCAAATTAATGCGGGGGGGAATGCTGAATTGGGTTTTTTAGGGGTAATTTTACGGTGATTTTAACGATGCTCCGAAATATTTGAAACAGTTTTAAGATAATATAAATAGGTCATTTCCATTAGCTTTTTATTCGAATTCGGTATTTTGAATAGGCTGAACCAAAAAGAGATGTAACATGGTACGTACACGACCCCGGTTTTCCACGACCAGCTTTTCCGGCCACAGAAATGGAAATTATCGCCTGTTATGTTATGGCCGCATCATTTTCGGCAATATTCCCCTAAAATATTACCAAGGTAACGATTGCTTAGGTCAGGGGTGACGAACCTATGGTAAGCGTGGCACGTATGAAAAATTTGCTCGTACGGAGTCGATCAAAAAGATTTTTCTGATCGGCTCGAGCGCTTGTCATGTAAAACGGGCTTGAAAGCTTGAGTAATCGAAATGGGGTTCAGTCGTCGTCCATCAGTTGCGCCAAGAACTCAATCTCATTTCAAGCCAATATGTCGCTTCAAGTAGGCAGAGCATATATGCGCTCGAGTTCTTGAGATTTTCAAGCTTTCTAGTACTCAAGCTATCATGGAAACGGACTACGTTATTGCCTCTAGAGGAGAAGTGGGGCACTTAAACAAGGACTGAAAATAAACAAACAAGCCGTGTCGCCCTCATAGCCTCACTTGATAATAATAAAATATTCCTTTCTCTTTTAAATTTCCTCTCATTCACAAAACATACCGTTGCACTCTTATTCAATATTTTTATATTACCAATAGCTTGACACATCAGCAATTTTATAAAAATATGGCACGCATACTGAAAAAGGTTCACCAACCCTGGCCTGGGTACTGCATTTGGCAATTTTTTTAAATTAAGATGGCGAAAAATGAAAATATGCAAAAGGAACTTTTGCTATTTTGGGTTAAAGCAGATTATATTATTAATTTAGTCATCCACATCACAGTAGCCGCGATTCCTTGGTATTGGGAAAGTTAAACTGCCCTTGTTACATATACATTTTTTCTTTAATATTGATTTTAGGGGATTTTAGGGGTATTTCGACCAGTATTTAGGGGTAAATAAATTTACGAGTTGGTATAACCCTGCCTTGAGCCGTGTATCATCATCACCCTTAAAAAATAATTTCTTAAAGTCGATAATGCAGTTCTTTTGGTGTTTTTAGGTGTTTTTAGGTGTTTCTAGGATAATTCGGGATCTATTTTCACTAATAAATTAATTTTTTTAATTCAAGACCCTATTTTGAAGAAATGTTAGTATGTTTTGAAAATTTATAAATTTAAAATAGGGTTAGCTTTAGCTCGGACAAATTTTAGAAGTATTTCAGCAGTTACGACTTGGGCGTACTAAATCTATAAATTTTTGATAGACATTCTCTCTATTAAATCTAGAAATCCTAACGAAACCTTCCAACCTTTATAAATCACATCTAAACTTGCTAAAAACTCTCCCAAAGTAAATCATATATGTATAACGAATAATCAAAAACTTTGTCGAGCCACAAGCTACACCATTAATGACCAGCCATTAAAAAAACTTAAAACAAAAATCTCCTCTTGCAAAACTCCGCCCAGTGTAAATTGATATCCGCGCTTCGCAGGCAACGCAAAAAGATGAATGCAACAGCCGCGCCAACAACAACAACAACAACAACAGCACACCAGTCGTCCAGGTAAGGAAAGGTAAAGTCGACTGCAATGAGCAATTTTTACATAGAGCCAAAACGCATAAGCCACAAAAATGCACATAACTGGTTTTCAGGGCAGCGAGACTTCAAAGAAGCGAGTAGGAAGGGCCAGTTGCAAGCAAGTACAGAGAGCACAAAGCATGCAGGTAAATACATGCCATCTGCACACCTTTTCTCCTCCATAGGCGATACCTGGTCTATGCCTTTCTGATGAGTAGTCGAGTGCCGAGGGTAGGAATGGGTATATGAACTGGAGGAAGGGGGGAGGTGTCGACCGAGTGGAGAACCGGCGAATATGTGGAAAGTCGATGGGGTGCCCAGGGCCCACCTGAACAGCGCCAGATTTACTGAGCGGTGACAATGCAGCTCCAAAGCCAAAGGATTAAAGTGAGCAGTGGGTGTGTCCAATGGCCAATGAACTTGCGTTTGTATTTGGCACATGGATACGTGTACATGCGGCAATGTGCGAGGCGCGTTAAGTTTTCCGCTTCCATCTTAATTTTCGTTAATTATCACCCTTTCGGGACCGTGGCGGAGTGTGCAGCACCGAAGGACGAGGACCGAAACTGCATCAGCAGCTCCTTATGCCATAGTCTTCGCCGACGACGACTGTTAACCCCACCTTTGGTGCCGTTTGTGCTGAAAGAGAGCGGTACACTCGCTCATATAACGGGAAGAAGAAACGGTGTGAATTAGCGTGCCTGCATTCAGGGCTGCCGGTGGTGCCTGCCCACCCCACGTCTTAATTCCCTTGTTGCAGATGGCGGCGGCGGCGGCGATATACGGTTTCAAGTTGCAGCCGCATCTCGCACACAAGAACCGCGCCGCCATACCACCACTCGAGAGTGCGTGCGTGTGTTTGTTTGTTCCGTGTGTGTGCGATGCGTTTGCGATGCACCCGAAGGGCCATGCATGCCGTTATGCGAGTATATCAAAGGCGCCTCGTTCTGTGTATGCAGTGTGCATCCCCGACTATCTTGACACCATAAGGTGTTGATTTAGAAATTTGCATGTTGCATGACGCTGCGATTCTCTATCCTCGGGTAGTGGGGGATTGAGTAGTGCCAATGACTGCACTAGATCGCGGAGCCTAATTATATTGTCACACAAGTACTGCACGCGTGTTTGTGTGCGTGTTAGTAGTGCTGCTAGAGCGGTATTATATCCACCAGGAGAGCCTTTCCGTTTGCACAGCCCCGCACTCGAGAGGACACTTTATGCGGCACCCTTGTCCTCCAGTTGTCGTCGTCGTCGTCCATACTGATCCCAGGCGGAATAATGGCGCACGGAACTCAAAACCTTACCAGGCTCTGGTGGTGCCATCAGGATTGGCTGTTGTCCTTGCAGTCCTGCTGGTATATATGCAATCCGATTATTGGCACAGGATGTGTTCGTGCATCTTGGAAAAGGACTTTTGTTTTCAAGGAAGTTTTTTAATGAAATTTAAATAAAATGAAGACAGCCATCGTTGGTTTGGGGTGGAAAAGTGCTGAATTTAGTGTTTTTTTTAAAAAAAAATGCTGACAATCCTAAAGAGAAGAGTGACAAAAATTGTTGATGGTTGAAGGATTTTTTTATTTACTTCCCGGGAAAAGGATAGACGAAGTATTTTTAAGTGTTTGTTGTGCGAGAATTCATTTAGTCAAAAGGATTCGCTGATTTTGTTGATACTTAAGTGGGGAATTGTATTAGAGTGGAATTGAGAGGGTTTTGTGATGCATTTCAATGGAAAGGATTCAAGGATAGGACAATTTGACGCCCTATTAATCGATTTATACACTTGAAAGGTTATTGTCACTGGTGAATTTCATTATTTTAACACTTCTCGTAAGAATTTTCGCTGAGAGTATCATTTAAAAAGTGTCTTTTGAAAGTCTGGCTAGTCTCACCACTAGAATTCATCTACAACTAAATATTTTGGCTCCTCTTATTGAAAAAATATCGTAGATTTTAGCTCAAACTCAATTTTTTTTCGTTTTCACAAGCGGTCCCCCAACTAAGTACTAACCACGACCAATGCTGCTTGACCTATGCAATCGAACTTGAACCGGTCTATTGAGTATGCTAATATCACCCTTTATGGTCACCAAGATAATTGCCAGTTTTCTTCGTCCTGTACAATTCCTTAAAAATCCAATTTTGCTCCCTTTAGGCTGTCAGTGTACCGTGCTTCGTTTGGACTATTCCGTGCGTCTTTTATTGGTACATGCCTGTAGCGGGCTGCACTTGAAAAAGTAGTATTTTTATTCAGTCGTACCGTGCCTGTTTCATGCTAAGTGCTGGTGAGTGTTATTTTTACTCAAGTGTACCGTGCCTGTTTTGGGCGTTTTGACGTTGTGCGTACCTATTGCATGATAAGAATAGGCTCCCTTTGTACTGCTAGTACACCATAACGTTTACGTCATGGTGCAAAATCTAGGAGCAAGTTTAGTTTGTGGGATAGAAGGAGGTAGAATAGTCGAGTTGTTCTATTTTTTATAAACGAACGTCTAAATCGTATTTGGACACGAAAAGAAGGCTTTGGGAGTGAGCTGAGTGGGCTAATCTTGTATTGAGAGAAAAATATTCACTTGCAGGCAGAAGGAGGTTAATTTTAGTGGGCAAGTTTCTATGTTAATAGCCACGAAATTTTGTCAATCTACGTCAGTCATTCCTAAGTTGGCTCAGTGAGTTTATAGAAGAGTTGCTATCATCGATGAGTTTGATGATGTTGTTTTACTAGCTGTTGAGCTAGGCTAAATGGGTTTTCAAGACTCCAGCAACAGAATTTGTAGCCTAATGTCCATATTTTCTTTCCTAGTAAACTATTTCAAAAAAATGATAACTTTGTAAATTTTCAATTCATTATAACAGTGGTGGGCAACAGTTGACTTTTGCAGAGCACCAGCAAAAAGCTTTTTTGTATGCCCGTCTCTCACTCGAACTAAAAGATTTTGCCTATACGTCTCTCACTCGAACACACAAACAGGATAAGAGGGCTTTGGAACTACCGGGGGCTCTTGGTATTCCCAAGACCTGCTATTGCCGAACGCTACGTTAGAAATAGAAGTACTCAAATGTCCAAATTTGGATGAGATTGTTTTTCTTCTGTTTCTAGAAATATAACTAGGTTTAAAGTTCGGCTTCTATGATCAAAAGCAGTGAAAGCTTTGCATATAAACGTATACCCTTAAAATTTAGTATTTTTTTATGGATCAACCAAGTCGCTACAGCTGCGAGTAGACGAATCAAAGAGAAACACACTAGTTCACTTCGTGTGTAAATGACCGACTCAACTAAAGCCATGCAGCGCACACTAGGCAGTTAAGTTCTGGAAGACTTAAAAAAAATCATTTAAAGAGGGCATGCCTCATACAGATGTGGGCCCCATGAGACAAAAGAAAGAGGTCTTTCCCCTTAAATTCCCCATGAGTAGTTACCACACAAAGAAAAATGAGCGATACTGAAGTGAGCGTCATTACAAATCGAATAGGACAATCCCAACCTTTGGCTTACGTATACGAAACGCTTTTTAAAAAGCTTTAAGCTTAAGCTTTTAATTTACCGCATACAAAGCTTTAGTTTTTGTTGTTGCTTTGCAATTATTTTGGTGACCATTAAAATTGTCATTGAACATATTCAGTAGACCGTTTCTCAGTCGATTGCGGAGGTCAAGCAGCATTGGACGTGATTAGTACTCCGTTGGGGGACCGTTACGAAAAACGACACTTGCGTTTAGAAATATAGTTATTACTCATATGTCCAGCCGAAATTCTCAAATTTTTCAATGTTTTTTACTCGAGAGCTCATATTGGGACAAGGTGTTAGATGCCGCTTGTGGGTCCTATAGGGCATTCCACATGGCACCACATGAGGCTACCTCATTGTAGCCCACCTGTACCCCCTCAAAATGCTAGTCGGGAGACGTAGATCGGAGGTCAAATCATTAACACACTTCCTAAAATCCACAGGAAAGCTTGAGACATCAGGCATAATGGACCAAACAACCACCGGAGCTTTAAGTACTCCAGATTGTGGCACCAAAACGATAATTGGGCCTCTGGAAACCCTTGAAGCAGCCCTATACCTAACCTAAACCAAGGCGCTGCACAGTGGTCGAAATCGGCAAAAAGATGGACAAAAGTCGAAAAAACTAAGATAATTGTTTGAAAATAAAGTTATAAAGGTTTTTGGTGTCGCTGATCACGAATTTGTTATTATTTCTTAAAAAACAAAATGGCGGCTTCAAAATGGCGACCATCAATATCGAACACTACTTTTCAATGAAATTGGGATTGTGTTTTCCAGTTCGCTGATCACGAATTTGGTATTATTTTCTATTTTATTGGATATGGTAACGGTTTAGCTGCTAGGGCGTTTTGAAGTTGTTTTTTTTAGAGTTTTACATATCACCCTGTATTTTTGTAACCCTATGACCTATTTTCATGAATAAGGTATCAGTGTACGCAGAATACTTCCACCTGTAAAAATCAAGGTTCTACCCGATCAACTTCCATAGTAATGAGTGACCAAAGTCAAAGTTTTGGCTTTTTTAACTAAAGTTTCAACTAAAACCACATTTTTCTCCAACTTTAGTTAACTAATTTTTTTTTTGCAAAATTGGAAAGCTTGGACAATTTCCTATCAATAATGTTAGGACCATTTTCATGCTACGGCCTTTACTTTTGAAGTTATTAGCAAGTTTGATGTTAAAATTGGCCTTATTAACTTCCCAGTAGGAAGTTATTGTAATCGGTCCGAAAATCGGATTCGAAATTTGTGTGTGTGTGTGTGTGTGTGCGTACGTATGTGGTCATTTTTTCATGCACGATTTCGCGCGAACTGAAAAAGATATCGACTTCGTTCAGGTGCCGTTCGAAGCGTGTTAAAGGACATATGAATTGAAAAGATTTTCATAAAAATGGGTCGAGCCGTTTTTTTGTTTGAACGACTTAAGTGATTTTTGTACCGGCACGATTTCGCGAGAACCAAAAAAGATTTCGACTTCGTTAAGGTGCCGTTCAAAGCGTGTTAAAGGAAGTATGCTCTGAAAAGATTTTCATAAAAATCGTTCGAGTCGTTTTTTGTTTGAACGAATACTGGGAAGTTAATCTTGTGGACCGAAAGGGTCAAAAGCCACATCCCAACTAGTTTCTTTGTGTTGTGCGCATGAGGTATCTAAGGGGAAAGACCTCTTTCGGCAGGCCACGGGGGGATCCTCAGAGGGAACCTACGGGGAAATCCCTCTTTCGACATGCCCCTCATTTGCCGCATGGGGCCCACACGCTGCACATAGGTCCAGCTTAGCTCGAGAAGCGCGCATGGGGTCTTACGAGTCTTTATTTTCACAGAAACTGATAAATTTGCTGTCCCTATAGGTTTTTTGGGTCGCTGAATCCGAATTTGACGTTAAAAAAAAGTTTTGTCAAGTCATAGATGGCGCTGCGATCGCAAAAACGACATAATAAAGTAATTTGCAATGAAAATGTTGTCTCTATGGGTTTTTTGGGTCGCTGAATCCGAATTTGAGGTTGAAAATGAGTTTTGTCAACTCATAGATGGCGCTGCGATCGCGAAAACAACATAATAAACTGATTTGCAATGAAAATGTCGTCTCTAGGGGTTTTTTGGGTCGCTGAATCCGAATTTGATGTTGAAAATGAGTTTTATCAACTCATAGATGGCGCTGCGATCGCGAAAACAACAAGAAAGTAATTTGAAATGAAAATGTTGTCTCGAAGGGTTGTGAAATCGGATTTTGACGTCAAAAATAAGTTCAAATTTTCAAAAACTGCAATATTTCATTTTTTCAAAAGCATTTTAGACAGCTGTTTCATGTCAAAACTCAAATTTGACATTAAATTCGTGATCAGCGACCTTGAAAACCCTTAATAAGTTGTTTTTCAAGGAATTTAAAAAAAAAGTCAAAAAACGCAACTTTTCTTTTTTTCTTGACAGCGTTTTTGACAGCTGTCATATATCAAAACTCGAATTTGACAGCAAATTTGTGATCAGCGACCTCCAAAACCTTATATACGCTATGTTCCAGGCAATTATTATAACTTGGATGAAGTGAACCAAAGAATCGTTATAAATATCCAAATTATTTTTTCGGCATTTTTACCGTATATTCAAATTGTCACAATAAAAAAATGTGCGAGTAGGAGCGGCTGGATTTAATTTTATTCGAAAGTGTTATGTTAGATCTTTGCAATCCACGTATCAATAGTATCCCAAAGCATCCCAATCGAAAGTTATACTCATTTTAAATTTTACATTATGTTTAAATGGGAGAATTGATTTAACCCCTTTATATATATTATATATTATAATTTTACTAAAGTGAATCGTAAACAAAACACTAAAATCCTTCAGATTCTTCGAGTTGGAGGTATAAACATATAAAAAAAGCAACGACAACATTTTTGAACGACATTCAAAATTTTAACGACATTCAAATTTTTTAATATTGTTCTGGACCTATGTGCGCTGTATGAGGCATGCCCCTTTTAAATGTTAGCCGGGTACTAGTGTGTTGGTTTCCACAAAATATAGACTTTTAGAACGTGAGGCATAGTCTTATAGCAAAGCTTACTCACAATGCTCGATTCCTAAAATGAATTTTAATTTATTTTTCCCTTTTTCCTTTGAAAACGAAATAAAAAGCAAACGTTTCGCCATAATATAACAAAGTCGTGATCCTGAACTCACTTGATAACTGCTTTCGGCGATTTTATTTCATTTTCCACCAATGCAAACGTGAACAAATTAGATGCATTTTGAGCTGCAAATTGTGTCTGCATAATTTTTTTTCCATCAAATCCATTCTAATACCTCTAATTGCTCTTCATAATCACTTTAGCAGGAAGAAAAAAAAACAAACAAAAAAACCATAGAATAAAACCACGCGCACACTTTTTCATTCTAAAAAGAAAGAAATTAATAAAAATCACAATTATAATTATTTTTTTCACCCTTAAAACACCTGAAGGTAAAATGCAATTAACTAAGCTCATTTTTTTTGTGCTGCACCACCGCCCGACTCGAAAAAAAGATGTAAACGTCGCGACGCGCTTCAATAGAATTTCTTCATTTCCTGATTTTAATTAGAGGAGAGAAAGGAACGAGTCTCGATTGTTAAGATGTCAGGGATAACACCACCACCATGCAAAATTGTATATTGTAACAAAAAGGATGCGATTTTCGAAAGGAAGAAAAAAAAATGGTAATTAATTCATCAAAGGATAAAATCGCATCGAAATGAGGTATGCATCTGCTAAATACATTTGGATTTATGCCATCATAAATTCCCGCCCTCGTATATCCTCATCGGTTTGTGTTTCTGTGTTTGTATGTGTGTGTATGGGTCTTCTGACGGGGTAATTACCGCCAGGGTTGCTGTGTAAAACAAACAAACTCACAATAACAATAAATCTACATCTCTTAAATGATTATATAACAACATAAATAATGGTTTGTGCCGTCATTAATCATTTATGCACCCTCTAAAAACGGCCCAAATTGGACAAGGCTGACCATCCGAATCAGCCAACAGGTATTTACCTTCTTTATATACGCGATCCTCGGCCAACAACTCCTCACAGGTAACGCAGCGCGATCTTTAAGCAAACATAACGAACATTCCCAAACAAAAAAAAACGACAGCGGACAAAAAAAACGCTGAACCAAGCCAGAACAAAAAAAAACCGCCCAGAAAACGCCGGACATTCAATTCATGTCGGTTATTAAAACAAGAACAACGAAACTCATGTTGTCAGCAAACCGAAATTCAGGTGGAAAAAAATTGAGCGATGAACAGCAAAAGAACGACCAACGAAAAAAAAATACGGTTTTGGAATCAGAACTTTACAAAAGCATCGAGAGATCGCGCGGCGGGAGGAAAAAAATAATAATGAAGAACAGAGCCCACGAAAACCTCCTTTGATCGCGGCTCAGAGATGATCGGCGCGGTCCAAATGTGGCGCCCTTGCAGTGGCGGGCCGCGCCGTGCGTCGTCTATTTCGACTCGAGGTCGTCAGAAAAAGTTGGGACAAGACCCGAACAACTGGCGCTAGAGAGTGTCTTACCTGTCTCTGAGCATATATATACAGGTAAAAATCACCGAGGCTTAGAGATTGTGGACAGATTTTTAAACGTGTGTTTTTGGATCGACGTTTTTTTTTGTTTCTGGCTGCTGCTGCTGCTGGCGCTGTTGGCAGCAATCGTCGAGGTTCGGTTTCGAAAAGACTCGACAACATTTGTGATCATTCTGCTGCTATCGTTCATCATCTTCAAAACTGATCTTCATCAGATGAAGGAATGAACTCTGTATTTTGTTTTTGCTGTTGGGATGGTGATCGTGGATGCAGTTTTAACGTTTTGTTGAGGGGGTCGAAGAGACAACAGAAAGGTGGACAAGCATCACCTGAATTATGCTGCTGCGATCGGTTTTAATTGGTTCGGTTTATATGGTATTTATATTTGTGAGTAGCTTGTTAAGTTGGAGATAATTAATCAAAAGTTATAGCGTGGTGCATGCATATGTAGGGCAATTTTGGGGATATCTGTTGGATCAAGTGCAGTAGCTTGCACTAATTGAGTGTAGATCGAGATGTTTGATTGCTACGAATGTAGTCCAGATGAGTAGTTTTAATGTTTTTTAAGGTGCATCGATCTTGTTTTTTCTAAGGTGATCAAATGTGCGATGGCTTATCATCAAAAAAACGTTTCTTCGTGCCAAAGATCATCGAACATATAAGCAAGGGTTTCACAAACAGATGGCGCTCTGTACACTCTCTTAAATTTTCTTGCCCATATCAAAAATTCTTCTAGGTTAATTTCTGGGTATCCAATGTATCTTATAACCACTATCCAATGCGCATAATTTTTTTATGAAAACTAGTTGGGATGTGGCTTTTGACCCTTTCGGTCCACAAGATTAACTTCCCAGTATTCGTTCAAACAAAAAAACGACTCGAACGATTTTTATGAAAATCTTTTCAGATCATACTTCCTATAACACGCTTTGAACGGCACCTTAACGAAGTCGAAATCTTTTTTGGTTCTCGCGAAATCGTGCTGGTACAAAAATCACTTAAGTCGTTCAAACAAAAAAACGGCTCGACCGATTTTTATGAAAATCTTTTCAATTCATATGTCCTTTAATACGCTTCGAACGGCACCTTAACGAAGTCCATATCTTTTTCGGTTCTCGCGAAATCGTGCAGGAAAAAATGACCACATACGTACGCACACACACACACACATATTTCTTCTCAAATTTTTGCTTAAAATGCTATTGGGACCTTGAAACGTGTAAATACATTGAAAATTTCGTATCCGATTTTCGGACCGATTACAATAACTTCCTACTGGGAAGTTAAAAAACAAGATCAGAAATCAACCTCTAATATAGGAAGTTTGTTTTGGAGGATAAAAAACGATACGATAGGTTGTCTGATGTGAGGAGTGTTCCACCAGATGGCAGCAGTAAACCTTACGTTTGAGCTCTAGCACCTTACAGTTCGGAAGTATTAACTTTGGGTTGCTCTACAATCGATTTGTTATATTTAGATACAATCGAACTTCTAGATCATAATATGCACGAAATAAAACTGCAGAGTGTGGGAGTTACCCGATCGCCCAGTCATGTATTGCCATAAAAGTATCGCCATGTCGACAGAAAGCGCCTAATTTTGTCAGGTCTGCTACATATGTACGGTAGATCAATGAGTCTATAGAGGAGCAATGGATGCCATCACCAATGAGTTTCATGGTGCGTCTGGCCACGCTAAGCAGATTTCTAGCTACACTAAAGCTGCATTCAAGGCACAAGTCTAGATAAACGAATTGTATTCAAAGTAGCGCCGAATTTAGAAATTGTAGATTGCCGTTGGAGTAGCAGACGAGAGAAGAAACTAACAGTTCAGATACATCAATTCCAGTCAGTGGCTTAGAAGAAGCGAATAAGATGACCCTTATCATCATTGGCGCTACATCCCTCTGTGAGCCTTGGCCTCCTGAAGAATTTTCTTCAACGTTCTCGGTCTTGCGTTTTTCTCTTCCAGTTGGTAGTCCCAACGACCCTGGGTTGGGCTGTATAGAAGATAGGTATGCAAAATTTGACCCTGACTAGTCAGTGGTCCAAGTTACCTGGAAGTGAATATAAGAAACAGACCAAAGAGGCGTTCTCCCTGATTTACAATATGAGGGAATCTCGTAGGATGATCTAGAATTTGATATTGGTCATTATTAGCTGCGATCCATTGGGACTGGTAAACTACTCAAAACTGCTGGTAGCTACTCGCAGCTACCCTTGCTCTTGTTTTTGGGCAGATACATTTTACTGGCAATTGTCAAAAATCGTGTTCCATTGGTGATGTACTCGCAAGTACTTGCGAGTAGAAAAAATCGCCCAATGGATCGCAGCTATTGTCTGCAAAGACCTTGGAAAACTTGTGGTACCCTTTATATACTTTGCAATTCTGCCAATTTATATTATGAACGTTGCGCAGAAATAACTTTACACTACGGAGGAGTAGTTAGAGATCGCTTCAGAAATACCACCAAAGGCTTAAGTAAAGGTTTCAGAAGAAACCCAGTCATAGTTCGTTAACATTACTGGCTTAAATCCAGTAGTCGTATCAACACTGACTATCATCCAATAGGTTCTGGTCCGATTCTTGAGAGCGTCACGATCATGACAAGACAAGTCACGTATCCCTCGGACTTTGGATGTCAAGGTCTGCAAACGTGGATCTAGAAGAAATCAGTCGTGTAGGTAGACGACAATTATTTGATAGAGGTCGAGTAGTAGAAAATGGATTTCTTTGGACCCTACTTTGGAATTTGTTTGGTGAAAACTAGTTTTCGTGCGGCTTGAGTTCTTGAGAATAAGGACTTACTAAACCACTAAAGCAGTGAAACTTGAGAATCGAACAATTATCGAATTCAGTTAAGACCTGCCCATACCATACCATACTCCAAAAGCCCAAACATACAGTATCCCCTGATAGTCTTTTCGTCATTTAAATAATAAGAGTCGTATGGTTTGGATGGTAACCCGAACATAGTTCTGGAACATCCGCATGGTTAATAAGGCGTTTAACAAGGTCATCGGAAAATGGCAGTAGTGAACCCAATATCTAAAAAAAAGATCAAGACAAAAGAAATTCTGCCAATAAGTCTACTGTCGAATATCAATAAGGTTTTGCAAATAGTGATCCAAAAGGGTTGGGGAAATGACGATATATCCCGATAGCGAATTCAAATTTCAGGTCCGGTACGACACTGTTTATACCTGTTCGACATGCAGACGAACTGAATGAAAACCCATGCAGACGAACTTAATGAAAGATTGACTTTGGGAAGGCGTTCGATGCAGTATGTGTTAGGGTCTTTTGTAGAAACTTGTCAGCCAGGGCATGGCCAGGCTTCAGATATACATCAATTCAAAATAGTCCGGGGAAATTAGCAAAAAAATCACACGAAGGATACAAAATTCCAAAATGGCTGAAAATTGGATCACAGCTTCCTTGGGACTTTTTAAGAAAACAATTTCGGAATCACAAAAAAAACAACATGGCCGCCGGAGATATCACTTTTTGGCAAAAAAATCACTCGAAAACTAGTTTTTTCCAAAAAAAATTTTGATCAGTCAATACAAAACATTATTGCCAACAAAATACCCCACTTGAATTTTTTTCGAGAACCTTGACCTTTCCGAATTGTTCAAAGTATTTTTTGGCCGAAATGTGATTTTTGGAAACTTTGACCTTGAATAACTTCGAAAGGTTAGGTTTTCGCAAAAATGACAAAACGGCTTTTTTGTAGGCAATAACGTTTGGTATTGACTCATCAAAAAAAAATTTCGAAAAAACCAGTTTTTGAGTGATTTTTTGCCAAAAAGTAATATCTCCGGCGGCCATGTTTTTTTTTTGTGATTCCGAAATTGTTTTCTTAAAAAGTCCCAAGGAAGCTGTAGTCCAATTTTCAGCCATTTTCGAATTTTGTCTCCTTAAAATGCTAATTTCGCCGGACTACAACCTAACTTGATAACATAAAATAAATTCAATTTCTCATTGTGCACGAGGCATGAAGCTTTAATTGTGAATCGGCCCGAAGCATCAAAAGATATCAAAAATTTAATGGCTGATACAAGAACTGCCCAGACCCTGACCAAAGTCAAAGGTCTGACCTTAACTTAAGAACAATCGGGTATACTATATATGCTTAGTATTCCATTGTTACCTGTGAATTATATCTATGAGAGGGAAAATTTAAACCTTACATTCCAATGAACAGTTTGTAATTTTACTGAAATATAAGTTCTAAAATTACGCCTCTTACTATAAAATTACAGTACAAAGTTCAGTACATAACATTGATAAATAATACTAAGAAATATTGTTATTTTCCTACATAAACTGTATTGTCATCCTTGCAGAAAATTACGTATGTGGTGACCAACAACGTAATTTACAAGTTTACGCAAAGCTACTGTAAGGAAACTCCCATCCAATCCCATTCAAAAGCAAGCCGTAACCTACTGTACCCACATTAGGTTTTCACAACAAATCGAACATCTTATTTGTAAAAATGATTTTACAGTCAAGTGCATATCTCCATTTGTAGTAAGATTTAAACTAGAAAACATTTCCAGTAAAGAATTTCTGAGAAATCTTAAAAATCTAGGACACGCCAGGATATTGCACCGATATCCTTGAACATGGTGAATATCTACAAATCCTTTACATTTCCAAGTAGACGAAAGGAGCCACTACATTGCCGAGCTAACATCAGTTCTATAGATACAATTCAATGCACAGACCCAAGGAGGTTGGTTTGCTGGTTGGTTGGCCATTACCATTAAGAGAACTATTCCAGCGACATCTACTGAGTCTTTTTTCAACTACCTTAACCTATGCTTCCCTATGCTAAAAAAATGTCCTTTTTACTAGTATAGATTCCATTCACATTCGGCCAAGCTTAATAAAAACTCAAAGCTTTTCTCCTTCATATAAATGCACAATCGATCGATGACTTTGAACACAAGAAGAACTAAAGAAAAAATTCACCTAAAAAAAAAAATTCGACCATACGAAAAAAAAAATCCCCAATAAAAATGGTCCAAAAGGCAAAGAGAAAAAAACACGAATCTTCAAGATAAAAGGGCCACGATATAGAGAAGCTAATTCTTAAGACATCGTGAAGACACCAGAAGCACCCAGAAAATGAGACAAGCCGAGACGAAAGGAAAATTGACGATGCCGAGATGGAGGAGACCCAACCAGAGCCACACACACCAAAAAAAAATGTAAAAAAAATGGGGAAAAAAATTGAAAAAACTGCCAAGAGCTGGGTCCAACGGGCGCCACATTATTTATGTTGATGCTCTGCTATTATTATTTGGCTTTTCCATCTCTGGTGTTTTTCTCTCTTGTCCATTCATTCGGGTGAGCGCTGCGATGGCGGATGTATAGATTTCCTGTTCTGGAGGAGACTTATGCATGAAGATTTTTTTGGTTTTTGGGGAGCTTCTTTTTTGGGGGGCAATGCAAGTTGGGGGATTAGGTTAATGAATGTCCTTTAAGTATTTAGGGTACATTACTACAAAATCTTTCCTAATCTGTGCACTACGAGCTCCGAAGTTTCCCGTTTCTAATTTTACCTTCGATACCATAGCTTATCGGTCCGCTAATGGTGTGGTTGCCCATTCCGATGCCCCATTTAGTCTGTGTGGTTGTCAAATGGGGCTTTTTTTCGAGGCAGTAGTAGCACACCCTACGATAAGGATCATCATCAAGCCCCCACCGCCCGCACCCGCGCTCACCCGACACCACCAATTTAAAGCCCTAAAAACGGCCAATCAACAGCCATCAGGAACTATCACACCAGGCTGATAACAACGGGCAGAAATTATTTTGTGATTTAACGATTTCAGATAACGAGCGAAAGGCAGTAGTTACCTCATTAATTTCACCAGAATACCGGGCGATAGTCGTCGATGGCGACACAATCATAGCCGTGCCAGCATGCAACCCCGATATAATGAAGACCATCAGGTGAGCCGAAGGTGTTTACAGAGGCTCCTAGTCGGCAGCAGCTACATATATACAATGTCGCTTATACCACAGAACGGAACGGAACGGCAACTAATGTGAAATCGATAGAGGCTAATTATCGCGCACGGCCGAAATATGTTGAGAGCGACGACTTTCATTCGGGGACCACACCGTGGCGCTGGTGATGTTCGTTAGTTAGTTAGTCATTGGTCGGCCGAAAGAGTGTATACCCGGGACGACTGGACTTGGATTGCATTTAACTGCGGATATAGGAAACCTTGTTTGGCGGCTAGCGTCTTGAAGTACACCGAGGGATGTTTAGTTGGCATGTCATGCTCATTCGTGTAATTGGATCGTTGAATCTTAAGAGATATGGATAAGACGTTCACAAGCCGGACGAAGACAACGACAACGACGACAACGACGACAACAGCGACAACAACGACAACAACGACGGACCGAAGAGAATGAATTCAAAAAGGATTTCGACCACAGACACTAAATCAGTCCCGAGCGCACACGGTACTAATCTAGAATGGAAACGGATTCCGCGTATATATCAGAGATAAGTCGGAAGCCGTAAGTCTTCTATAGACGACGCGACCCGACGCAGGGTGCGGGGTTCGTTTCCACGTACATACGTGTATACACATATAGTATATGCCATGCGAAATATGTTTGCCTACTGTGACCGTGGCACCGGCAGCAGTAATTTCTCATGAAGAAGCCCGCGGGCGCCAGCTTGTGTTGCCACACCGAGGCTGAAAGGGAACGACATTTAAATAGGAATCCGAATCCGAATCCAGATCTTCTCGTCCTCATCCTCCTCCTCCTGCTTCTGCCAAACTGTTCGCCTCTCTTTTGGTCCACCAAGTTTTTTTTGGAGCCACAAGTCGATGGATCTTGTTCGCAGAGTCTCCACAGATTCTGTCTTTTCTCGGATTCTCTTCTTCAGGACAAGACCAAGTGTATAAGAACCATTCGATACCTGTGCGCCGTGCGGTGTGCGCTTCCTCCCCCGGTCACGTCTGCCTGCTGTGGGCATGTGGAGTCGTTTTGCTCCCCTTTATGGTGCCCAACGTTTTATTTTACATTCCCTCATTGGCAGGATACAAATTGGATATAAGATTCTTATCAATAGAAATATATATAAAAAGTATCCAGTCTTGAATGGGGCTGATTGCGCGCTGTGTGCCCATGGACCTGGGTGGGAGCAGAGCACAGCGCACTCTAGGGTCACACACAGAAGGGTTTGGTGCGCCTTGGACCAATTCTGGTGCTAAATTGCATTTGGAATAAAGATGAAAGCGAATCCACATCCCAACAAGTCCTCAACAAGCCCAAGTCGCTTGATCTCGTGCAGGATCTTGGTTGGTATCCTCCCTTGGAAGACTTGATTTTGTGCCAAAAACATTTTCTTAATAGTGCATCTCCGTTGGATATTGGAGTGAAGTCCTTTAGGTTTTATGGCGGTGTTATTCCGTTCGCCTTGGTGAAATGTCTCTTCTTCGACCCTCGGGGGGGGGGAGCTGCTGCTGCTGCTTCTGCTATATTGGCCGGGAAAACTGCAGGGAGATAAGAAGGAGTTGGAATTGTGATGATGCGACACAAAGAATTGTTCGAATTTATGTTAAACATGGAAAAGGAACAGAAAATTTAGTGTAGATTTCTTATCACATCTCTAGACAACAGAGCCGAGAGTGGAACTGCAGTGGGGCATGTGAATCCTTGGAGGTGCTCTTGTGATACTCTGGCGGAATGATTTTTGGAATTGGTGATTTGAAGATTCTTCTTTTTTTTCGCTGGTTAAAGGAGAAGCTGGGAATGTTGTTGTTGGTGGTTGGAGTTTGACGTTTAGTTGATTAAGAAAGGAATATTACATGACGACTTGAAGTACGTTGAATTGTTGAATTGGTGATGAATTTTTATTACAGGAGTTATTTGCATTATGTAATTTGTCTAGTAAAATTGTTGAGTTAAAGTAGAGTTCAAAGGTTTGTAACCTCATGAAAAACAATTTCTGGAAGTACTGTCGTCTTTAAATGACGGCATCCACCAAAAAACGAAAAAAGAACTCATCATCTCCGTCGTCCCTTATTTAATACTTTTTTTTAGAGAAAGTCCTTAATATAAATAATAGTAATAGATTTTTTCGAGGGATCCAAGCACCTTTTTCTGGGTCGATTTCATTTCTCTAAACTAGTTGGGATGTGGCTTTTGACCCTTTCGGCCCACAAGATTAACTTCCCAGTATTCGTTCAAACAAAAAAACGCCTCGACCGATTTTTATGAAAATCTTCAATTCATATGTCCTTTAATACGCTTCGGACGGCACCTTAACTAAGTCGATATCTTTTTCGGTTCGCGCGAAATCGTGCAGGAAAAAATGACCACATACGTACGCACACACACACACCCACACACACACATATTTCTTCTCAAATTTTTGCTTAAAATGCTATTGGGATCTTGAAACGTGTAAATACATTGAAAATTTCGAATCCGATTTTCGGACCGATTACAATAACTTCCTACTGGGAAGTTAACAAGGGGGTTCCAAAGTTCTTCTAATTTTGAAGAGCGAAGATAGCCCAACAATGAGTGACCCTCCAGCCACCAGTTAAAAATACAGCATTGAAGGTATATCGCCTGTCTCTCTCCAAAATTCATGTACTGTATCTCAAGAGATCTTGAACACTCCTACCTTCAATGCATTGGCGCAATTCCTGCGTCATTTATAGGCCAAGGGATGTATCAGAGTGATGTTGTCGGGAGAACTGAGTCTGAACCATGTATTATCAAGTGGTGTCAAGTGGCATCAGGCGTTTCATGAAACAATTTATGTATGTGATAGCTTCTTCTTCTTCTTCTTTTTCCAGCTTCCATCCAAGGTTTCTTCTTCTTCTTTTTTCCAGCTTCCAAACACGGTTTCTTCTTCTTGTTCTTTTAGATTGACGTATTGATTCCAAAAGTACAGCGGCCACTACGCTTGGTCTATTGCACTATACCTATCTATATACCTATACCTCATGTTTGTAGTACAAACCGCTTGAAAAGGTTCAGCAGTCTGTCTAGTAGCTTGTCGCTTAGACTTGGCTGTTCGAGCAGTATCTCTTTAAACATCCTCCTCAAGGCAAACCTTGCAGGTGGGCTCCTGCGCTCTTCCTATCCTCCATAAGTGGTGATTCAGGGCTCAGTGTCCCGTAATAAAACCAACAACTCATTTAAAACTTGGCTTGGTTAATTCGGAGTTAAAAGTGTCATCACTTGAAGGTTGGGAGTAAGAGATGGGAGACGTCATATCCAAGGATCCACCATCAGCCCGACTAGAATTTAGCTGAGGAAAACCCTTAACATATATCGGGTCCTGATCAGGCAGTGGTAAGGCATGCCACACCAGGTTTTCCTAGTCGTGTCCAGATCAGGAAATCCTTATCTTATGAAAAATAAAATCTAGTCGAAAATGGAAAAATATTGAAAGTTTTTGGAGATGGAACTTTTGTAAACCAAGAAAGAAGAAGACGTAAATTCCATTTGTTTGTTAACAATGACAAGTGACAATCACGAGTTTCCCTTGATCTGAAAAGGTGTGAAAAATTTGTGTAAAACATTGGTTTTATGTTTTTTTTAATAAGGTCTGTTAAAAATTTGGGTGTTCAGTGTTTAATACAGTTTGTGGAAAACATTGGTGTTTTTTAATTAGTGGAAAATGCCAAAAATGTGCCAAGGCGTAGAACTTAATCGGCAAAGAGTGCGTCGACATCGTGCACCTTTAAATGGAAAAAATAGCGAAAATTTAGGAAAATTATGAAATTTCAGTTTTTTTCGCTTATTTCTGAAACCGTTAGTTTTTCGAGGCAGGTTGCTAGGACCAAAATTAAAGCTCGCGATATTCTCCATTAAAAAGATGGTAATATTTTTTCTCATAGGACTTGTAGTTTTGGCGCTATTTTGGTTAAAAGGGAGAAAATGTCAGTTTTTCGCGGTTTTTCGCGATTATCTCGGAAACCGTTAGTTTTTCGAGGCATGTAGTAATAATCAAAATTAAAGATCGCGATATTCTCCATCAAAAAGGTTATAATACTTTTTCTCATAGGACTTGTAGTTTTGGCGCTATTTTGGTTAAAAGGGAGAAAATGACTTTGGCGGTTTTTCGCGATTATCTCGGAAACCGTTGGTTTTTCGAAGCATGTAGTAATAATCAAAATTAAAGATCGCGATATTCTCCATCAAAAAGGTAATAATATTTTTTCTCATAGGACTTGTAGTTTTGGCGCTATTTTGATTAAAAGCGAGAAAATATCAGTTTTTCGCCTTTTTCGCGATTATCTCGGAAACCGTTAGTTTTTCGAGGCATGTGGTAATAATCAAAATTAAATATCGCGATATTCTCCATCAAAAAGGTTATAATACTTTTTCTCATAGGACTTGTAGTTTTGGCGATATTTTGGTTAAAAGGGAGAAAATTTTTTCGGCATTCCTGATCAGGCCCTGATCAGGCATTCGTGATCAGGTCCTTATGCATCATCTGCATTACATGCCTTACACGGTCCTGATCAGGCATGCCTGATCGGGTCCTGATCATGTTCAGCAAAAAATTTCTAGTCGGGAGGTTTTACATCACTCCTCATATGACGCGTCATCCCAAGCTTAAAAGCGGGCTTCAAGGAACTTAATAGACAAGCAGGTATATAAGGATTGGACACCAGCTATCTATATTTACTACTAGGTCGTCTAGGAAATGTTCTATGGGTTTCCTAAACCACCTCTGCTCCCATATCAGGTTTTCCATAGCTTTTGGTACTGTGGATGGATCAGTGATCAGTGATCTTCACTTGATCCTGCACTTGATTGATTTGTTTTGGATTTTACGTTTTGGAGCCATTATTGCTTTTATTGGGTTTCCTAAGCCACCTCTGTTCGCGGATCAATTTTTCTATAGCCTTTGGTACTATACTCCGCGATCAGTGATCTTCAGCTGATCTGAAACTTGATTGATTGGTTTTGAATGTTATGGTTTTGGACGAATCTTATGGATTTGCTTTTATCAGGTTTCCTAAGCCACATCTGTCCCCGAATCAGTTCTTCTATACCTTTTAGTACTGTGGCTGGATCAGTGATCATCATAAGATTTGGCACTTGATCGGTTTTGGATTTTATAGGTTTGGAACGATTCTTGTTGGACTCTATCTACTTGGACTGTAATGAATTTAGTATTATTCTTAAAGTTGCTTCCTACCTGCTCAGTATTTAATAATTTAGACTAAGGTATCCTGACACGCCCATATGTTGTAAGGCGACAGTTTTTGATGTTTCAATGGTCCAAATCGAAAAAAGTTGTTTCCAACAAAATATTTCTCTGTCCAAATCTTTAAAGCCTACCAATAAACCCTTGATTATTTTGTCGATGAATATGGTAATCGGTGTCAATACGTAAGTTCAATCGATACATCCTGATGCGATTTTTGAAGCGTAAATATAAGATGTAGTCTTCTTTATTTATGATCAATTTCTTAGCCTAGCTTCGAACCTCTCATAAAGAACTTAGATACATGAGAACAAATAAAACTAAAAATCTTTAATAATTCACAAACTAATAGTGTTCCGGTAAATATTTTTTTTATTTTCATCACACAAAATCCTCTACTAAAATTTTAGGTATTTTTAAAAATATTCCGTATTTTTTTCTTCTATAGTTCTCGTGTGTCTTAAAGAAAGACAAAAAGAAGTTTTGATACAAACAAAAAACGGTTAATCTGACCGCGCAGCTCGTAAAAATCCCATTTTCTTGACTATTAAATTTCTGACCTCTAACTGGTTCGAAAGCCCCAAAAAATGTAACCTAATTAAGACAGTTTTACATAAAATTAAGAAACACCAAACGGCATCTCTCGAAAAAACAAAAAACTAAAAAAAAACCTAAAGAAAATAAAAACATAAATATATAAATCGAGTGTGATGCTTAAATAAGAAAGAGAAAGACTACAAAGATTTTTATCTGGTTGATATCCAAAAATACAGTGGGAAAAAAATATTGATATATTTCAAGCCGACCAAGATGCGATAAGATAAAAAACATGAAATTAAACACTAAAAGGTGTCCATAGAAGCGTGGGATCCCAATAGAAAGAGAAACAAGGCATCAATTTGCCACACGAATTTTTTTTTTTTTTTATTTTTTTTTTTTGGTTCAAATGTGGTGTTGAAGATTCAGTTTTCGGTGATACTCTGAAAATTCAAAGCTATGCAAATTTTGATAAAAAGTGCTAAACACAAATCGATCGCGAGTGTGGTTTGTGCGCCAAGGTATATCCATATTCAGATTAGCTTAAACAATTTTTTTTGTGTGTGTGGCTTTGTTCCAGAGAGAAAGAGATTTGTTTATAAGCTAAACCGATCTGCATGAGATTTTATTCACAGAAGCAATATGTAGATCAGTTTTGATGATCATGAAAACATCGAAATCGTGACTTATGTTGATGCAGATCACTGATCTAGAAATGACGATGTTTTATTTAAGTCGAGATATTCTGTTTACGATGTGCAAAATTCGTTAGTCTTAATCCGAATATCGATCGACAGCGCATACGATCGACAGCTTTATCATGAAATATTTAAATCCGAAATGAAATCTGGGCGAAAGGCGCTATTTACTATTCAGAATTTGAATTTTTTTGCAAAATCATAGACCAAACATCTGACAAAAATCTTCTGAAGTGATCTTTACATATTTGATGTCATCATGGCCATATCAAAATACACACACACATGCCAACTAAAATACCGATCAATGCACACAATATTCTCAATGATGATAAATGACGTGCAACATCGCGCTGATGTACATTACAACACGTCATTCTCAACAATTTAACGATCAATTGCTTAATTGATCATCAGATTCCAAATCATAAATTGATCATATATCGTATATTTCTTAATATCGATCGAATCGAAGAAAATCTCGGTTAATGGCCACAAGAAGGAGAAATATAAAAACGAAATTTATCACTCGCGATAGTAAAATGCAATTAAATAAAGGAAATTAACATACACACACATCGCGGTGATGATTTAAGTGTCTTTTAACGATCACCAACGATCTCAGGTCGACTATTTCACATTTTCTATTAATAACATATACAAATACCGATGTGTGTGTTGAGGTTAATCAAAATTTTAATTATTACAAGAATAACGGGATTTTCGCGAAAGGTGTTTTCTTAATAGAGAAAGAAATCTGTGCATTAAACCAAAGAAAGAAAAAAAAATAAAAATAAATAAATTCAAATAAAATTTATATCGTCCGTGGCCCAGAGTTGTGTGATCTCTTCTTATACTCTATAGACATGGTCTTTAATGACTTGATTATGGAAACTGTTTTCGATTAAAAATAAAATAAAAAATGAAATGAAATGAAGAAACAGAATCGATATCATTTTTAGTGATCAACAAGCAATTTTGGGCTGTTTCTGGTGCTTCTGGGCTGATGATACCCGGGGCCAAATTGAAATTTTACTGCCCGTTTGGTCTAGGTTTTCGGTTTGGGTATCAGTTTACGTTTTATTTAATATCTTTTGAGGAGAGGAGACACGGTAATAAATGCCTGTTGTTATCTGTGATACCTTTTTTTAGGTTTTTAAGGAAGTGAAAGTGAATGGGATTTTTTTTCTTGGTGGATATAGTCTCTATCGTAAGGAGAAAGCGATCGATGTACGATCAGTGATCGTAATCTTGAGGAAATCGATATTGGGAGCAGTCTATGAAGATATTATGTGACCTACAGGGTGTAAGTAATATTTTTACTATTTATAAACTTTAAAGAATATACTAACTACAGATTGATGTTCTTTAGTGTCATATCAAACCCGCCCACCTGAAGCCCCGTTACAAAAATTTTTGTATAGATTTTTGTAACATTCGTGGGTTTCATGCGAATTTTTCTTTGATAGCGGTCCACTTATCTCAATTAAAACTGCCCATATTCATAGTTAGCAAAACTCTAATATCACCTGATGCTAACTTGAGTCAATATCAGGTGTCTGGGCATACCTGACTGCAACACCTTACTGCCCATAGAGTTATTGCGATTTATTTTGGGAATGATATGGCTTTTCAGCATTTGATTTTATTTCCGAACATATCTCGGGAATTTTATCATCTAATCCTGAGTGTTAAATCATTAGAACGGATGATTTCAATATTCACAATGTCATCTGGGTTACTCACATGGCATGATCGTTTCTGGGAAAAACGACGAGCTCTTTGCAGACGCCACTGATCTTCATTAAATTGTAAGTGGGCCACCCCAAGAGTCTGCCTGATGTTTCTGTAGCAGGAGCCATCTCCTTGGCCTTTTTCTAACCTCTCATCTAACGCGATACTCCGTCGAAGTCGGTTCACTTTTTGGTGATTCGAATTTTTTTTCACGATCGCGGATTTACGACGATCACGGATCGCGAAGCATGTCCAATTCAATCAACAAGGTCATTGAACTTATCCTCGATTTGGGCCTGCCAGTATCGTGTCGAATTTAATGACTCCAAAACGAAGTACTGTCTAATTTCCAATAAAACGTGAAACATCTTTCCATTCGTGTCAGTGAATGGTACAGAACTAGAGGCTGACCCATCTCTTAACATCTTAGGTGTGACATTAGCCAAAGACTTGCGACGAATCGACAAACAAGAATTCCAGCGCTTGGGATTTCTTAAGAGATGCAAGTTCCTCTTCCAGCCGCATCGGCACGTGCTGTAATATACAAATCCTTCATAAGATCTCTACTTGAATACAACTCCACTTTTTGGGTTGGGGTTTCGAAAAGCACTTAACCTCGTTATATAAACTTATCGTTGAAGACACCATTTGTTCTACCATTGACCCTCAGAGCAGCCCTGCCAAAATTCTATCGCTACGATCATAGCGATTGTTTCAACGTCATAAACGATCTCTTGCCTCCTCCGCGATCTTATTCCCCGAACAACCCGACTATGGAACAATCTTACACAGTCTGTATTTCTAAAGTCATACAATACCCCAAATTTCAAACACAAACTTCATCGCCACCTCCTGCAACACCCCCTGACCCCTCATAACCTTAACCCTATTTCACCCGATCAACTAAGCTTACTAGTAGACATAACCAGACGAGACCAACGACCCCAAGACGTGACCAACGACTAGGGTTTCTCAAAACCCGGTCTTTTTTGGATTCGCCGAATCCGAATCCTTAAAACTGAGAACCGCCGATTGCGATTCCGATTAAAATTAAAAACTCACAATTTTAATTTACAAAAAATATATATTGTATTAATAGTCCCATAAATAGGTTGAAAAAAGGCACTTCGCGAAAAATACCGCACGCGATTTTTTTTACCAAATGATTTTATATATTTTTATGAGCTTAAATTCAAAATGCTAAACTTATATGAAATACGTTTTATTCTATATCTCAGAAACTATGCATTTTACGACAAAAATTGATATAATCTTTTTTGTAGATAAATAATTGATTTAATTTTCTTGTTTAGAATTTTTTTTTGTAAAGTCTATATGTACGGAGATATAGTGCTTCAAACTTCATATATCACTCTCTTTGCACTATATTTTGTTAGTGGTTAATTGTACATGAAAAACTCTTTCGTAGTACTTAGAGAACACGCGATTATCTATAATTTTTGTTATTAGCATTTTTTACGTAGGGCTAATATTTCACGAATTACAGCGCTGTAAGTGTCGAAAAACGTAAATTCAAAAGTAGCATTTTGCCAATATCTTTTTAATTACACGTTTTATTGCAAAACTGATTATAACGCTTTTCATGCGCAATTTCATTGCCCAACTTTTTTGTCCCGGGAAGACTGTGGAAAAGAGTTTGTGCTTATAACTTCAAAAGTAAAGGCCGTAGCATAGAAATTTTCCAGACCTTATTCATAGGAAAATGTCCAAGCTTTCCAACTTTGGGGAAAAAAATTAAGTAAGCATTCCAAGTGGCAAAATTCAAGTGTGGCCCAGATGGTTGACAATTCTGTCAACATGACCTGAAAAATCAATCCGATGCTTCTTGCTGGTGACATTTTGGATAGGCATGGTTTTTTTATAGGTAGTCTAATATGTATAATAGACTCTACTATTACAATTGGATGTTTCAACAAGATTACGCGTCTACCCATCATGTAAGACTTACTAAAAAGTGATCTACACTTTCAGGTTGAACCTTTTAAGCCTGAAAAATCTAGTCACGAATTTTTCAGGCTTAAAAGGTTCAACCTGAAAGTGTAGATCAGTGTAGATCATTTAGGGCATTTAATAATAAAAATTAAATTACAAAGTGTAATTGATAATATCATTGAATTTAATCAAACAAAATGTCAAAAATGAAGATCAGCACCGATCGACACTCAACCAAACCAAAAACTCCTCCTTTTAAAACTTTCAAATGCCTATAAAAATTACACCAATAATCAAAATTAATCTAAAATTAAACCAATTAACAAAAGAAATCAATCCTACCAATCAATCTCACGATCATACACTATAATCGTGACCTCTGTCGATCGTTCAATCCATCGAACATCATCGAACCAACCATAATCCAGCAATTATCATCGTTCCCTGTTTGTTTTTTAGCAGAAGCTAGTCCGTATCTCTAACAGTAACTTTAGTCTTCTCAAGGCATCAATATAAATTCAAAATTGGTTGATTACTTTATTTACTATATCGCAGCAGGTATATGCCTCGGCGATCTTGTTAGCTTGTGCTATCATAAACTGCTGCTATGAGGGATCTTAGAAAACAGAGATAAAAATTTATTTATTTATTTTTTTCTTCTCTACAATTTCCCAATAAGATATAACGATGATAACGATCACTATTTTTATGCATTTATAACCTTTTTCGGATAGCGTTTTTTGAATAAACCATACCAGGAAGACCCCCCTCCAAATAAATGCCGCTTACAAAATTGATCTTTTCACATCAGATAAAAGTTTTTCAATTTACACAAAAATAACAGCAATAATAAAATATCAAAAAAGAATAAAATATAATAAAAAAAAAAAATATTTTACGATCATATACAGAAGGAGAACAGGGAATAATCTGTTATCAATGAACATAATCCCAGTGACTATAATAAAAAGCCGATCGTGCCATTAAGAGATACAAAAATCCACCTGAAAGGTAGCCGATCACACAGAGCATAATGCAAGATCGGAAGTAAATTACCGATTTTATAGGATTATACCAATCTTGGTGAGGCTGATCACTCATTGATTTCTCATTCCTCTTTCGGTTGTTTTTTTTTTGGGAGAAATATTTTTTCGGCAAAGATCAAAGTATTCACATATGTATGTATATATATTTTTTCATCGATCGTGTATAGTGGTCGTGGGAAGTACGTTATATATGAAACCATCAATGAATAATCGCCTTTGTTGAATGTGCCCCTTTAAAGCCTACCTGGTTGTGGACTACCTGTTTTTACTCTTCTTTTGTACCGTCCAGACTCTTGCTTCATACTGTGACTACATTAGAGCTTAATCTTTAGCGCCATATGATCACGTTCCACAAGTTTCTGACTTTGATGAAGTACACCATCCAAACTATCCAAACACTATATAGAGAGATACCTGCCATAGTATATCTATATATATATATATATAATTCGATATCAATATGGCCCGACATATATATATATTATAGAGAAGTTCCATAGCCTAACTAAATCCGGTGGTGTAACATTTGTTGGTGTTTGTTGTTTCTGTAAATCCATTTAATATTCATTTTATTCATAAAGTGTTTCACCGGTTTTGGGGATAATTACGATGAATCAATTTTCTGTCTTTGGTTTTCGACTTTCTTGTGAGTCAAAACGGGAACGATATAAAAATACAACAAGCCTAGAAAAGGTAAAGCGCTCGGGTAACAAAAGACCGATCGATGGTCTATGTATGATCATCACTATTAGGAGACAAAATAGACGATATTTGTTGTTGTTGTTGTTGCTGGTTGTACCCCGGGAATATTGTGTGTGATCGTTAATTTATTGATAGAATTCTTAATTAAGAATCAGGGGCCACCTTGCTTTTATTATGGGACAAAGATGAATTTTTGTTCTGTTCTCTTTTTCTTTGAAGTTTTTTCGTTTTTTTTTATTTTGTGTTTCGAGTTTAAAATTAAATTACCTTTAATTCCGCTTTAATTTATCAAAGTGTGTTTAATGGTAGTAGAGATTTGGAGAAGTTTTTTTCGAATTAAAAAAAAGGGTCGGTAGTCTTTTGAAGTCGACATATTAAATTTTCGCGCTTTGTATAATGTTAGTCGGTTTAAATCTGTTTAAATCGAAGCTGAATTAAGAAAAAGGGCATTTAACGGATATATAACAGAGACAAATGGTTCATTACTAGCATTTCTAATCGATTTTATATAAATTTGAGAAGGTAAACCTGTTCCAATCAAAAAATCTGCAATTAACACTCTAAACCACCAAAATTTCTTTACTATTCATATCGTTGCACAAATAACTTCTCCAAAATATGTTGATTACAAAAAAAAATCACGTTTCATTAAATATTATGCAATCATGAACAAAAAAAAATTGCATGATTGAAACACCTCCAAACCATGATTCTACAAAAAAATTACTCGATCACGTTTTTGATGAATTTTGAGCAACTTATCGCACTTACAAAAAATGGATCAGTAATTCCAAAAAAATAAGTGCTAAATATGTTTTTTAATAAGTGTAATTCATTTACGTGTGGATACAATACGCAACGTTACTTTATTTTGGAAAAATTTCTAATAAAGTTTCTTCATAAATGACATCAGTCCATATAAATGCTCATTATCTTTCCCAAATTGTTTCAAATTTTATAGTGTTAAGTATCGTTGTAATCGTTGATAAAAACTGATTATGAAAAAAATTTTATATGATGTCTAGTTAGCGTCTATATGTTATTCAGCGGCTATTCAGCACATTCCACAAAAAAGTAAATTTTTTTGAATTTTTTTTTTATTTAAAATTTTGTTTATAGCGAACTGTAAAAAATAATTATTTGTTGTTTTTAGCGTTGTTAGCACTTTATTATAGAATTTAAATGGTGATAATATTGAAAATTTAATTAAAATGGGTTTTGAGCAGCTTATCGTCCTCAATTTGTCAATAAAAAAAAGATCAGTAACAATACGCAATGTTACTTTATTTTGGTAAAATTACTAATAAAGTTTCTTTAAAAATGACATCAGTGTATATAAATGCTCATTATCTTTCCCAAATTGCATCAAATTCAGTAGTGTTTGATATCGTTGCAATGTTTGATAAAATCTGATTATGAAATATGATATTTAGTTAGCCACTATATGCTATTCAGCGGCTATTCAGCACATTCCACAAAATATGAAATTTTATGAGTTTTTTTTATTTAAAATTTCGTTTATAATGGTTTGTAAAAAAAGAAGTATTCATAATTTTTCGCGTTATTAGCAGTTTATTATAGAATTTAAATGGTGATAATATTAAAACTTTAATTAAAATGGGTTTTGAGCAGCTTATCACCCTCAATTTGTCAATAAAAAAAGGATCAGTAATTGGAAATAAATAAGTGCTAAATATGCTAAGTCTAATTCATTTACGTGTAGATATAACACGCATTGTACACTTTATATTAGAAAAATTTCTTATAAAATTTCTACAAAAATGGCATCGATGGAAATCAATGCTCACTATCTTCCACAAGTTGCATCAAATTTTATAGTTTTTGGTATCGTTGTTATCGTTGATAAAAACTGATTATAATTAAATTTTTGTATGATGTCTAGATATGCTCTGTATGTTATTCAGCGGCTATTCAGCACATTACACAAAAAAGGAAATTTTATGTAATTTTTTATTTTAAGCAAAATTTTGTTTGTAGCGGCTTGTAAAGAAGGGGTATTCGTTGTTTTTAACCTTTTCAGCAATATATTGCAGGATTTTAATGGTAATAAATTAAAAAATGTAATTAAAATGGAGTTTTGGTGGAATGTGAAGAGAGTTAACTATCAATTATAGTCAGAATGTTTGCGCTTCATCACAAATCGTACTTTTACTATTAGTTAAATGAAAATAGAACATATTCTTTACATATAATGACATTTATGAGTCCATTGAAGTGCGAAGAATGAATATGAAAGACATTGTTGCAAAATTTGTTACATATTAAGCTTAAAACTACATCGATCAATTATTTTCTGTTTTAGCATTATCTTTATATGATAAATCAATTTAGATACCTCCAGTTTAAACTTGATTCTTCTTTCTTGCTTCACTACAAACTAGTTTTTATCATATCCGTACACCCTTCAAGCCCTATCTCATCACAAATCCAACAAAACCATTAATCCCTTTTCACTGCACCAACATCAATTATCGAATTCACACCGTGTTCGATGGAATCATAAAATATGTCAAATATTTATTGCAAAGCAATTAAAATACCACAGCTCCATCAATAATGGCAAAATAATTAGATCTCAAGAAAGTCAATGTGTGAAGTACATACATATCCGAAGGAGTATGCGCATAAGCGCATTTTACCTTTCAAAAACCAATCGATGAAGACTAGGAAAACGGGATATACCTACACATAACCTCCATAGTCCGTACTGATCGAACAGATCGGGTCAATCCATCAGCCTACAATAAGTAGCCGACGCAGGCGCAAGCATTATATAAATTTCCGATTAAAAGATGCTCAAGACAAACTTTTTGCATCTACTCTTGTGGTGACTCCTCTTATCAAAACGGCCTGTGGCTGTGATATACGCCGCTGCCGGAACGGAACGGAAAATATAATGTACGTACATACATACACGGGATATATAAAAATTTCTGTATTTATAAGAAGCTATTTTGTGCGATCGTATGTAACTGCATATATATGAACAAGATTAATTTTTTTTTAGTTGTTGTAAAGTAAATATAATATAAAATGTTTGGATGTATATTTGTGTGTGTGTGTGTGCGTGTCTTGTGATCAAGGAGGAAGAATTAACTTCTATCGGTCCATTCTTTATATGATTTTACCGCGCGATCGGTGATCACTTTGATCTTAAGCCGAAACGATCGACATGAAATAGAGTGGTGGAAGCGCAATTTATTCATGAAGCAGATGTAAAACGTCGTGTGTGTTCAGAAAGTAAAGAGTTTTATGCTTTAAGATATTTTTTTTCAAAAAAAAAAAAAAAATAAAAAAGAAATATGGAAAAAAGTTTGTTTTATCTTTTATATAAATTTTTCTTAAGTTGTTTTTTTTAATTGATCGAGAATTGATTAGGGAACTTCGATAATATATTATGAAATTTGTTTTTAATAAATTTTGTATGCAGTCTGTAGAAACTTAAGGTATTTCAATTTGCGTGTAGCCAGGATTAATGGTGTAATTAGTTACGATCGATATACTAAAGTTGAACGTCACACATAAACATGACGGATTAAAAGTTGACTTAAGGTACTACTACCGGAAAAACGACAAAAAATAAGCACTTTTTTAATAATTTTTTTCTCAGCCGCTATGTTAGATATTATCAAGAAAATTTTTTTTATAACATTATTAGTCCTTAAAGGTTATAAAAAAAATGTTTTAGTTTATTTCTATTTTTTGCCAATAAGGTAGGGGGCGCTGAAGTCAAGAGCTCAAAAAAGAGATAGTCCGATGAGTGAGAGATAATCTCAGAATTGAGAAGTTTGCAACAAAAAGTTCGAACGGGATTTTATAAAGGAAAGTTTCTTACATTGTAATTTACCACAATTAGTTAAAAATTAAAAACAAAAAAAAAATGGTGAAAGTTTGAAAAAAAGTTTGACAAAATTGCATTTTTTTTCACCCTTTTTCACTTCCCAAATTTTTTTTTCTTAATTTTTTTTCTAAAATGTGGTAAATTACAAAAGGGTATACCTTAACAAACAAAACGCACCCAAGTTTATTAAAATCGGTTCAGTAGATCCTGAGATTAATTCTCACTCAGCTGAAAAAATGCAATTTCAAGAAAAACGTGTTTAATGTTTTGGTTCGCTTTATCCCTACTAATATTATAAACTCTGTCTGTTTGTCTGTTACGCTTTCGCGCCTAAACCGCTTAACCGATTTTGATAAAACTTGGTACAGAGATAGATTAGACCTTGGAGAAGGACATAGGCTACTTTTTCTCCCGAAACAAAGGCTTTAATGGGTTGAAATAGGGTATGAAAGTTTGTATGGGAGTCCATCATTATTGAGTAGAAAAATATTAATGCCACCCACCATTTGAAATCGATTAACTTCAATTTTTGCACACATGCGTAGTTTTCTTGACAATTCAATGTGACCATTTTGTACAAAAATAAAGATGGCGGTTTCAAGATGGCGGCCGATTTTTGCATTTGTCTTCCTCGACCAACGACATGGGTATTAAATGAAAGGCTATGACAGGTAGAATACAATTAGCGGTGTAGCTTCATTCCAAATTCAAAATGGCGCTCAACACAAAATGGCGGAATACATAAAATAGACTAAAAAATAGAAAATTTAACCGATCGACTTCAAATTTTGCACATACCCATAGTTCGCCTGACAGTGCAATCTGACCGTTTAGTAAAAAAATCAAGATGGCGGTTACAAAATGGAGGCCGATTTTTGCAATTGTGTTCACCGACCCACCCACATGGGTATAAAATGGAAGTGCATGACAGGTAGAATACAATTAGTTGTGTGGCGTCATTCCAAATTCAAAATGGCGGATTACCTTTTTCTTCACAACCCTCTCAGTATGGGTATCAAATGAAAGGGTGTGACGAATATAATTCAGTAATCTATATAACGTCATTTTAAATCTAATATTGCGAACACCACAAAATGGCGGGAGATATATCTTATATTAATAAAAGAAAGTTCTGTATGTGTGCGCTATAGCTGGCGCACCAGTCAAGGCAGAGCTTCGAAATTTTGCACGTATGTCCGTGGGGGTCTTCAATGAAGCACCTCGAAGCCCGATTTTCGAAATTCAAAATGGCCGCCGAAAAATGACCGAAATTCCGGATTTCCGGTCAGCTGTATGTGGGTTGTTCAAGAGTTGGGAAATCTGAAAATCTTCACATCTTAGCTCCAAATGGAAGGCAATGAGTTTTCCGTTTGCTCTGGTTGTTTGAGTGAAAACGCTGCGCTTTCAAACAACTAGAGAGAATGGGACACACGTTGTCTTCTTTTATGGTTTTTACACTACGAAGGCGGTCGACTATAAAATGCTATAACTTTTATGCTATTACGAATTTCTTTATAAAAATGAACTAAGCTATTCTTCATAGTATAAGGAATCGAAAAATGAAAAAAAAATCGGTTTTTTGAAATTTTTCCCGGTAGTAGTACTCTACAGTGGTGTAACTTTTTTTCTATTACGAATTTCTTCATAAAAATTAAGTAAGTTATTCTTCATAGTATAAGGAATCGTAAAATGAAAAGAAAAAAAATCGATTTTTTGAAAAATTTTCCCGGTAGTAGTACCTTAAACACATTTGATTGAAATATGCGATCTTGTTTGTTTTAAAACAGCTGTCTTCACTTGTAGGATGTACTTTTACTCTACAAGATCTTTTTGCACTTCCTCGAAATGCTACTCAGTCTGTAATAATGCTGCTTTTTTACTACTAATAAAGAGCGATCGGTTTGACACTTTTTCGCGTTGTCACTTTTGGATGATCGTTGGTGATGAATAGTACTGTTTGATCGTAGTAATATTAATATTAAAGTATCAAATTTTAGGTGATCATTTCTTTACCATGATCAGCCTACTACGGCTTACAAATTTCGAATAGAAATTCGTGTCTTACTGATCTTCAGTCCCTTTTAGAGCATATTCGATGCCACCCTACCGAATCCTCTTATAGTTCAACATTATCACATTTTCCCCTTCGGAATAATTGATTAGAAAAAAACCATTAAATCGATTAAAAAGATCAAATTTCGATAAATACTCCTAAAAAAGAACATAAGATCACTGATCTGTATAATGATCGCCATCATCATCCTCATCATCATCATCGTCATAAATACTAAGAATAAAGACAAGAAGAGAGTCAACAACAATTTACCAATAAATCAAATGATTAGGAACTGATCTCATGGTTCATTAACTATCTAACCGAGTATGCAACAATATTAGCCTTCGGTTAGTCTAAAAAGACATATAGATGGCCGCGATCGTAGCCACGTAGCCGCGCGTTTAAGTAGCAGATCTGGATGATTGAGCTGCACACAATTCCTCCACTTCATATTATAATGACCAGACCAAACCTCGAATCGTATGCTGATCTGCAGCGCTACCGATGAATATTATTATCGATCACTTATCATTCTCTCATTCTCTTTGCGAACATCATTAGTTAAGCCAACAAAATAACACACACGCACACACACACAATATCTTGAGTGTTTTAGACCAACGAACTAGTTGGTCCATGATCACCATGAGCTGTTTAACTAGGCGCAAAGAGTAATTTGTCGGTGTTTCATTCTTTCATAGATTGTATATCTCGTTCGTCCCGTATATATGGTGCTTGACTCTCAAGAGATCACATATACATAGTGTACTTAACTGAACTGCATACAAAATGCAAATTACCTATCGCAAAAATGACTGCGCGTTAAAAAATTGTCTTTTGCATGCGATTCCGTCGGCATGGAACAATGCAAAGTTGAATGATCACGTAGAGACATGATCATAGCTGTGCGAAGCTGAAGACAAGAAGCCGACAAGATCCATTAACCTAACGTGGAGGGAATGGTCATTAAGTAAAGCTAAACAATATGAATATTCCAAAGCGCCACTTAATAGTCGTCGCCTCTATTTACTACTATAAATGTGTGTACGCATCTTAAAAGTGCTCTTTTGAATAGAATGAACGCGCACCTTTACTAGAGATAACAAAGAGTGACCGATCATGCCTGGACCATAGCTGTTGTTGGGTGATGCCGCCCGCTAAAACCATCGCTGGCTGCTATGCGGGGCGCAGTTGTTTGTCCGGTATATTCTCGATGTTGATAGTGTCGTTAGTTGAAATCGTCTTTCTTTTTGACCGAGATGCATTTATATTGCCGCATTTTATATCTGGTGGAAGAGAGATATCAGCGGTCTTAATGTTGATCAACGCGGCTACTGACTTACGGGATGAGGTGTTCGGATGTATGATCTATAAAAACCGGAAAAATAAAAATATTTATTGATCATCGACTTTGGTTCGATGAGGATCGGTTACGGTTTAAGGGCTTTGATCAGTATTTTGAAGAAGAGGATTCATTGACCTTAAATGAAGTTTTGAGGTGGAGAGATCTGTAAAGATTTTTTTATTGGGGTTGTAAATGATCAGGAGTTCGTTCCGTTAAGTTAGTCTTCCTACAAAGTTCCTGCAATAAAGTGAGTATGTCTAAATTTGTCTTAGTCGAAATTCGTCAAATTTGGAATGTAGACATTGGCTGACAAATCAATTTTATCTCGAATAAATTCTGCTTAAATTCTCCTCTTTTATTGAGTTTTCGTTGGGGTTCTCATGAATGAATCATGAATTTGGGTGCCTTGGGTAATAGTTTCGTACTAGTTTGATGCTTGACTTGTTCTCTTACTTGCAAAGTGGACCTCATTAATGAAATGGTGAGCCAGGGTCCAGAACTATTCCGTAGCATCTCATAGTCCACCTCCTAGTCCCTCCAGGATAGAGGACTGGGTTAAGGGAATGAACCTAAGCTATTAGGAATCGGTCTCAGGTCTTAGAAAGGATAAAGAAGTAATAGGGCACTTTGCCTTCAGAATCGTTATCACTCTAAATAGGGCGGACCTAAACTTATGGTGAGATATCTGACTCCCACATGGCTGCGATACCTTCTCCACAAGCTAGGACTGTCTCAGGAGACAGGAAGGTTACGAGACGGAAGGTGAAGGATTATGTCACTGCGAGGGAATCTAACTCTGGACCCTGAGATAACCGTTCGACACCGTAATTTTTAGAAAGCCAAGTCAAATTACCGAACAATAGAGTCGATTATAACAACGAGAATACACTAGGACATTTTTTACTACTTTGTCCTAAAAGATTTCTGCATGTCCCAAAGTGTCCTAAAATTTTCTCAAAATGTCCCAACAGTGTCCCAAAATGTCCCAACAGTGTCCCAAAATGTCCCATCAGTATCCCAAAATGTCCCAACAGTGTCCCAAAGTGATCAAAACTGCTCCAAATGAACTCAAATTTATCTTCAAAATTAATAAAACTGATGATCATAGTTTGTACTATGACTCGGACGTGGAAACGGTAATTTAACGATAGTTTTTAGGTCGATCAATTTTAGACTGTTTTCGGTAAATATAAAAAAGTTATTTGATAGTTTTTTGGTAAATATATTAAAGATTTCTGCATGTCCCAAAGTGTCCCAAAAGTGTCCCAAAATTATCAAAACTGCTCCAAATTAACTCAAACTGATTCTGAAAAGTTATATGATATCTTAGACGCCAAATTTGCCTTCACAAATAATAATAGCTTGCACTTATGACTCGGACGTGGAAACGGCAGTTTAATAATGTTTTTTAGATCTGAGATTTTTGGTTGTTTTAGATCAATATAAAAAGTTATTTGATGATTTATTGAAAAATATATTGTCCCAAAACAATTTCCGTCTCTCCCAAAGTGTCCTAAAATGTCGCAAAATGTGTCCCAAATGTTACAAAAGTGTCCCAAAATTGTCAAAACTACTCCAAATTAACTCAAACTGATTCTGAAAAGTTATATGATATCTTCCGATTAGGAAGCAACATTTACTATCCTCAAGCAACCTGCTTGCAGTGCACTCCACCTTTGGCTCGTTACCAGCAGGTGATAGTCAAAAAAGGCATATTTGACCGAGCCTATTGGGCTGCCAACCATCTCAATCTCCACGCCTGGTAAAAACGACCCCTGCTCGGCAAGGTAGTCAGCTCTCTCGTTCCCATCTATGTTTCTAAGTCCGGGAATCCAAGCGAGAGTTATTCTACTGAGCATCTATCTCAGCTGTGCATCGCAGCACAAGCTTGGAGCGCATTGTCAGCAATTCCAGGGCTCTTGTAGAGGCTTGGCTATCTAAAAGAATTCTAAAGCTGCATCCTTGTGTAGGTTTGAAGACAATGACAGGTCTTCAGGCTCGTCAGTACCTCCGCTTGAAAGATACCAGAGTACACCAGAAGGTGCAAGGACAGTGAAATATCGCTGGTCCCTAGGAGTTCTTCACCTACGTTCGTCCTACACCTGTTCCGTGGCTGATGGGTGGGTTTTAAAGTAGTTAATTTCTTCTATTTTTCAGCTAATTTAGAATTCTCTTTTCTATTGTAGTTTCTGCTATACTCTTCAGTTTTTGTAATAATTATTAACCACAGGCTTTCCCTCATCAAAAAATTTACTTTTTCGTGGAATGTGCTGAATAGCCGCTGAATAACACATAGGACATACCTGGACATTATATAAAAAAAAATTCATAATCAGTTTTCATCAACGATTACAACGGTATCAAACACTATAAAATTTGACGTACTTTGTGGAAGATAATGAGCATTTATTTGTATCAAAGTTATTTTTATAAAAACTGGCGCGTTATACCTAAGTCTAGAGCTCTTGTAGGGGCTTGAATATCAATGAAAACTCCAATGCTTCATCCTTCTGTAGGTTAGAGGACAAGTTTCTGCTATGTTCTTCAGTTTTTTTAATAGTCACTAACCAAATGCTTTCGCATAACAGAAATTCATTTCTTTTATCTCTTAAAATCATATCCTAAGCTAAAATCCAGCGATTATTTTGCTAGAACTTTGTCGTATCACATGATACAGCTAAAAATTGTATACAACAAATTCAAAGATAAAAATCGAATCATATTTGTAGTCCGATTGTGATACTTCTTAGCTGACACTTCTGCGCTGAAGAACCAATCTTAAATTTATAGGATCCATAAAAATCGTCTTTACAAGCTTGTGATCACAGTTTTCAATAAGTAACGATCACACATTACATTTTAACTGGACACCATATCTTATAGTAGATCATAAGGAAACACTATCAAACCACAGATGATCTTACCTGATCTTGATATACTAAAAAATTTTAGTTAGGTGAATAGTGATAAATCCCACAAATAACTACTTGGCAGTTAACATAGCCATCACCGATAATAACATACCCAATTGTACATAACTTTCCCATTTCGTATATTTTTATGTGTTTAACAAAAAAAAAACAAAAATCAAAACTAATCCATCAAGAGTGCAATTAATGAAAAATAAACCTAAACTTATATTCAGAAAACGCTGAAGCTGTACAATTCCACCGTCGTCACAGTATACAGTATATGAAGGCGCCAATATAAACCACACAACAGACAATTTCTTGAACAGCATTCTTTTCGCTTAATAAAACCAGCAAAAGACATAGAATGGAAACGAAATCATAAAATCCGTCGACACGTCTGCAAAACTGCTGTTTTCTGTAGTTTTAATGTAACTACAAATAAAATAAATGAAAAAAAAAATAAAAAAAAAGTAAAGTAAAAAAAAAAATAAAGCACGACGATGAAAAGCATCGCATGCACAGTGTGTGATATGTGACAATATTTTAACGATCATGTCAATGTATTAAATTAAATCAATTACAGAGACTTCTCGTCGCAGTTAAGTTAACAAGCGCAAAACTTTTCACCAGGTATAAAACTGGTCATTATTGTACCACGACGTGTTGCTGTCGAACACCTGACGGAATGCAGTCGATGCAGTTGCTGTAATTCTTCGGTTATAGGATATCTTTTGCTCTGCTCTGTCTCTCTCACAATCGCGTTGATCGTGCGTAGATAGATCTGAATCAGAATTGCGCGCGAGGATCGCGCCGCCGCCGCCGCCGGTTTAAACTGAACCGAAAAACTTGATCTCGATATTTTTCGTTATAAACGAGTTAAATAATGTTGGGTTTATTGTTGCTGATTAACCATATGATCCCAATAAAACGTTGTACTTTTATTTGCCACGATCAATAAATCAAATTTAATTGTTCAAGTGACGATCATTTATGGCGATCCTTTTGTGGCATTCTCATCCCAATGGCAATATATGTATATAGATCGTTATATCGTAAAATTTTACTGACGAGGATCACTATCTTCTTGATTCCTATACCAGAAGCGAATCACACGATCACAACATATCTCTCTCTTTGGGTAAGGTGTGCACTCTCGTTCTATAGAACGTCAATGACGCAATAACGATCATTCAACGGTACGAACGAACGAACGATCTCAACTCTGGTGTATATACGATCGGTGGTACCAATTTCTCGTTTGGCTAATCAGCTCGTTCCTTCGACACTTTATGATCGATATGTGATCATTAGTCTGATGAAGGATTATCGTTAAAATAATTGGGCGTGTATGAAGGAAATTAGACACATTATTGCCGCTAATTGTATTGGAAAAGTCAACGTAATGAGAACTGTGTATGTTTCCAGAGAGATGATCGTGAAAAACTTTTTACAAACCGCACTCGTGATTATTGCGGGATTTTTAACGCATCGCTTCAGGTGGATTCTGATGGTTAGCAATGGGCTCTGTGCTGTTTGTCATCATCAACATCCAAAGAAGATACTTCCTGTATATTATGAAGACGTAATTGGATTAATTCCAGATGTTTAAGTTGTAAAAGTGAAAGATGGAAATATTGTGTGTTCTTCTTGTTTTTGTAAATTATATTATACAATAAAAGAAAATTCTTTGGTTCTTTGGTTGTTTTTTGGAGGAAATAAGACATAAAAGGAGGAGATTGTGTTGCACTGCTTGATGAGAAGATCGGAGAGTACGGATTTACGGAAATGTGATTAAGCAGATTCATTGGGCTATGAAGAGTGTTTTGTTTACATATTTGTAAAGATGAAATTGAGCATTATAAAAGACAAATTTTTAAGGATACAATGTATTACAAAGTATAAGAACAATTGATACAAATTATGAGGTGTCTGGATGCACTTGTACTTAAAAATGTTGTAAGCATTTGTCTTACTACAAATCAAAACGATCTTGGTGAGACTTGGTAGTGATCGGTATCCTATTGATCAGTGGAAGATCAGCTTGAACTGCAGTATTTTTTTTTCTTGTGTGAGGTACTGGGTCCATAGGTACTGCGGCCATTCATTCGGCCTATTGTACTACAGTATTCTATTGAAGAAGTTGATTGGATAAATGACGCCATAACTGATCGTGCATTTGATAAAAGAGATATCGACAAGTTATACGATAATCGGTGGAGAGAACAGTTGCGAGAGGCCAGGACCGGATCCCGGTTGTAGAGCCGTGAAAGAAGATACGATAATCAGGTGAGTCTGGGACGCTTGGTTCTAGGATAGTAACCAGATTTTGTTCGATAAGAAAAATCCAGGCATCAGTGCCGGGATATCAGTTGGATCATCAAAAAGAGGGTATTCAAACACGACTCAATTGAGCTAATTGAGTCAAAATTTCTTTAATATACTCGTACAATAGATGATCATCTACAGCTCTTACTAAATGACGTATTACGCTCGAGCCATGGGTGAATTCAGACAAATGCTGAGACAGTTGCTTCAAAACGACAGAAAAACTATGATCTACAAATGATTTACAACTGATCGATAGGTCTGTCTGTAACTCCAAGAGAATTTAATGCCAATTCGACGAACAGCATTGGATAAACTGTGAAGAGCACTGCCCCGGTTCGTTGGGATCCAATTCTTTGAAAATTTGGCGACATTCTTAAGAATTTCATCTTTTATAAGGCAGAACTTAGCGTTTTTAGGGGTAAATTATTGAGTATAATGGAAAATATGCATGTCCCAAAGTGTCCCAAAATGTCCCAAAGTGATTAAAACCATTCCAAAATAACTCTAAACTAGCTCTGAACAGTTATACGATATCTTAGACGACAAATTTGTCTTCAAAATTAATAAAAATAACTCGTTACTATGATAATCATAGCTTGTACTATGACTTGGACAGTGGGGACAGCAGTTTAGCGATATTTTTTAAATTCACAATTTTTTGGCAATTTTAGGTCAATATAAAAAAAGATATGTGATAGTTTATTGGTAAATATATTGTGACAAAACGATTTCTGCATGTCCCAATATGTCCCAAAGTGTCCCAAAATGTCCCAAAATGTCCCAAAATGTCCCAAAGTGATCAAAACTGCTCTAAATCAACTCAAACTGGTTTTAAAAAATTATACGATATCTTCGACACCAAATTTGTCTTCAAAAATAACAAAAATAACATTTTATTATGATGATCATTACTTTTTATTATGACTCGGTCGTAGAAGAAGCAATTAAACGATATTTTTTAAGGCGGCAAATTTTTGGGTATTTTAGGTCACTATAAAAAAAATTATGTAATAGTTTATTGGTAAATACATTGTGGCAAAACGATTTCTGCATGTCACAAAGTGTCCCAATATGTCCCAAAAGTGTCCCAAAAGTGTCCCAAAATGCTCAAACCTGCTTTGAATTAAAACAAATTGATTCTGCAAATTTATGTAATATCTTAGATGCCAAAAAATAATACAAATAACTCTTTTCTAAAATAATGATAGCTTGTACTGGGGCCTGGGGCGTGAAAACAGAAGGTGTAACGTTATTGTTTTAGGTCGATAAATTTTGGGCTATTTTAGGTCAATATAAAAAGTTATTTGAGTCGGACGTTATTGGCTGTTTTATGTCACTATGAAAACATTATGTGACAGTTTATTGGTAAATCGAATGTCCCAAAGAATTTCTACATGTCCCAAAGTGTCCCAAAAATCTTTAACCAGCTCTGAATTAACTCAAACTGATTCTGGTAGGTTATATAATATTGTGGAAATCAAATTTGTCTTAAAATATAACAAAAAAAAACATTTAAAATTATGATAATAACCTATACTACGGCAAACATCAGTTTAAATATAGTTTATATGTCGGTGAATTTTTTTCGCTGTTTTAGATCAATATAAAGAAAATATTAAATGCTGAATTGATAAATATATTATCCCAAATGATTTCTGCATGTCCCAATGGGTGCCAGAGTGTCCCAATATGTCCCAATATGTCCCAATATTGTCCCAAATTGCTCAAAATTGCACCAAATTTACCTTAACTGGTACTGATAACTTACATGATGCTATAGATCTAAAATTTGTCTAAAAATATAAGAAAAATAACCATTTAAAATTATGATACTCGGACGTTCAAACAGCAATTTTAAAATAGTTTTGCGCTCGGTGAGTTTTTCGCTGTTTTAGGTCAATATAAAAAAATTAGGGTGGTAAACATAATCCCAAATGATTTCTGCATATCCCAATGTGCTACATGCCACATAAAAAAGGTGTCCCAAGACGTCCTAATTTTGTCCCAAAAAGCCCAAAATTCCACCAAATTCAGCTAAACTGGTTCTGTGGAGAGCAAATTCATCCCAAAATATAAGAAGAAACCTTTTTAAAATTATGTCAATGTAGCTCGGAAATTCAATAAGCAGTTTAAAGATAGTTTTTCAGTCGGTGACTTTTCGACTGTTTTAGGCTAATATAAAATTTTTTTTGTGTGGTAAATTGGTAAATACATAATCCCAAATGATTTCTGCATGTTCCAATGCATTCCAGAGTGCTCTAATACGTCCTAATTTTGTCCCAAAATACCCAAATTTGCACCAAATTTACCTAAACTGGTTCTGATAAGTTACATGATATCGTTGAGACCACATTCATCCCAAAATATAATAAAAAACTTTTTTATATTATGTTAATATCATGTATTATGCGCCTCGGACTTGCAAGCAGCAGTTTAGAAATAGTTTTTCGGTCGATGAGTTTCTTGCTGTTTTAGGTCAATATGTGGATCGTTCAATGATAAATATACTGTCCCAAAAGAGTCCCGAGCATGTCCCAAAGTGTCCCAATATGTCCTAAAGTTGTCCCAATATGTCCCAAAACTCTCCCAAATTGGTTAAAACTGCTCCGAATTTTTTCAAACAGATTCTGATAAATTATATAATACTTTAGAGATCAAAATTTGCCCTAAAATATAAGAATAATAAAGTTTCTTTACTATATTGAGAATAACCCGTACTGTGTGTGACTCGGATCTATATAGAAAAAGCTATTTAAAAAACATTTTTTTTTGGGTCAATAAGTTGTGTGCTCTTTTAGGTGACTTTTAAAAAAAACTTTTTACTGATAAAACTATTACAAATGTTTATATTATGGCAATCTAAATCAGTAAGCATTTCACTACTGACCTTCCGCCATAAAATTCTTTCTCGTGTCCTACAGAAAACCTTAAGTTTTTTTTCCATTAACTTTAACTTTTTACCTGAACATGTGCATTCTCCATATTGCACAACATCCCGAAAAAAACAATAAAAACAACAAAAAAAAAACACGACAAACTAACTAAACACGAAACACGCATAACAAATTAAGATAAAAACATAAAAATCTAGAAATTTCCTACTGTGAAATAAAAATCCTAAAATGCTAATAATGCCGATATCAAGGTGAGTCCAATTAAAATAAAAACATATATAATATAGTAATAATAATAATGCCATGCATACACACACATACATGTCCACACGCGCCTGCAACTATAACTAATAAACAGTGCGACACAAAACAGAGGAAAAATCTCTCAAAACTGATTTACGACAAAATGTTTTATTGCACAACATAAAAAACTACAAAAATGGTTGTTGTTAGGTTTTTTGATGATTTTAGAAAAAGAACCGAGAAAGGTCTGTTGTCTCTGTGATGAGGAGAAGAGTTTGGTGGGACTCGTTTCTTGACTATTAAAAACCCAAAAAACAAAAAATTAAAAAAACCAAAAATTCACCCAAAAATTGAGTGATGAAAAAGAAGAGTCTTCAGTTTTTCGTAATAAAGGCATAAAAATTTTCCCATGAGAATCGCCGTATTTTAAAGATGAGTTTTATTAAGGCTAAATGCGATTCTGATTAGTATGCAGAGTGGCTTATTGCTAATTAGTATCAAAACACTTTGAGTGTAGAATGACCATTTTATGGTGGGCTTATATTATTATTTTTTTTTAGATAGAATGATTGATTTGTTATTCATAGAGTGTGATCTTTAAAAGAAATAAAACTTTTTTAATCGTTATCGAGTTATTTGAGAGGCTGATCGGCGGAGATATGAGGTAGCTATAAAAATAAGGTGAAACTTGTTTTGCTCATAATAGATGCAAATTGTTAAGGTTAATTGATTTTTTTTATTGTACACCCTAAAGATAAGTTGTATAAACTTATGGATTGCAGTTAGTCTTTTAAAATGATATCCATATCGGTTGTGCTAAATAATTTAATGAGTGTCGAACGAAGAACAGTCGTCTGAAAAATACAGCGAGTCTACTTTTATGGCCCGTGTTATATTCCTAAATGTTATGCAACGTGCCAACAACTGAACGAATTTTTAAGTTCATATGTTTCAATCAAAACCAATAATTTCCAGTTCCTATGTAGGGATTACGCACCCCACTGTACGCTAGGGCTTTAATATCAAAGCTTTGGACGCCCCCAATTTGGCCACACAATTGTGCGCAACTTGATCTTAACAAACTACACAAGTCTCATAAATAGAATGCTTTCACGGACTATTTGTAACCCTCTCTATTGAAAGATAACGCAGAAGTGAAAAAGTAAAGGATCATGTCGGACTCGAACTCTGGGCCTTGAGATGATAGTTGAACACATTATCTCTTGAGAAAGCCAAAACCGAACAATAGAGCCGACTATATGCACATGGATACCGTAGGACCTCTTTTACTACATTGTCCCAAATGATTTCTGCATGTCCCAAAGTGTCCCAAAAGTGTCCCAAAATTATCAAAACTTCTCCAAATTAACTCAAAATGATTCTAAAAAGTTATATGAGATCTTAGACACCAAATTTGGGCTGTTTTAAATTATTAAAGAGTATCGTGGAACCATGTCGCTGCGGGAGGTTCGAACTCTGACCTCCGATATGGCAATTGGGCAACTTAACCCTTAGAAACCCAAGACAAACTACCAATAGAGTTGCACATATCCACAAGGATACAGTAGGACCTCTTTTACTACATTGTCCCATAAGATTTCTGCATGTCCCAAAGTGTCCCAAATGTCCCAAACGTGTCCAAAAATGATCCCAAAACTATCAAAATTGCTCCAAATTAAAATTACTTAATTAAAATTGCTTAATAAACGCCAAATTGGACTGTTTTAAATTAATAAAGAGTACCGTGGAACCATGTCGCTGCGGGAGGCTCGAACTCTGGCCTCTGATATGGCAATTGGACACCTTAACCCTTAGAAACCCAAGACAAACTACCAATAGAGTTGAACATATCCACATGGATACAGTAGGGCCTCTTTTACTACATTGTCCGACAAGATTTCTGCGTGTCCCAAAGTGTCCCAAAAGTGTCCCAAAATTATCAAAATTGTTCCAAATTAACTCAAATTGGTCCTAAAAACTTATATGATATCATAGACGCAAAATTTGGGCTGTTTTAGATCAATATAAAGTATCGTGGAACCATGTCGCTACGAGAGACTCGAAATCTGGTGTCTGAGATGACCGTTGGACACCTTAAAAGCCATTTTACAATTTTACATCCCACACGACAAATGGAGCTCCTTTATCATCTCACAGAAATTTGGATGTTTTTCTCTCTGCCTGGAATCCACGTTCGTCAAACAGAGAAAAAAGCATCCAAATTTCTGTGCGATAAAAGAGCTTCAATTTGCGTTCGGCTTTAAGTTTTGGATGTAAAAAGGCCTTAACTCTTAGAAAGCAAAGCCAAACTACCGAAGAATAGAGTCGAGCATACTCGGTATCCATTTCTGAATCTCTTTTACAACATTGTCCCAAAATATTCTGCATGTCCCAAAGTGTCCTAATATGTCCTAAAAGTCAAAACGGCTCCAAATTAAAACAAACTGATTCTGAAAAGTTATGTGATATCTTAGATGCAAAATTTGCCTTCAAAAATAATAAAAATAATTCTTTCTTTACTATGATGATCATAGCTTGTGATGATGCTCTTCAATACATATCCCGGTATATTATGAGAACAACTTACGGAACTACAAAGTTTTTTGGTTTAAATTATATATTTTAAATTTTTTGTGGTTTATTACATTGTCCTAAACGATTTCTGCATGTCCCAAAGTGTCCCAAAAGTGTCCCAAAATTATCAAAACTGCTCCAAATTTGATTCTGAAAAGTTGTATAATATCTTAGACGCCAAATTTGTCTTAAAAAATAATAAAAATAATTCTTTACCATTATAATCATAACTTGCACTATGACTCGGACGTGGAAACGGCAGTTTAATGATATTTTTTAGATCTGAGATTTTTTGTTGTTTTAGGTCAATATAAATAGTTATTTGATGGTTTTATTGGGAAATATATTGTCTCAAAGCAATTTCTGTATCTTTCAAAGTGTCCTAAAATGTCCTAAAAATGTCCAAAATGTTCCAAGTGTCCCAAAATTGTCAAAACTGATCCAAATTAACTTGTACTGATTCTGAAAAGTTATAATTTCTTAGACGCTAAATCTGTCTTCAAAAATAATAAAAAATAACTCTTTACTTTTAATTATCATATCGATATTTTTTAGGTCGATAATTTTGGGCTGTTTTAGGTCAATATAAAGATGTTATTTAAGAGTTTAGTGGTAAATATTTTCTGGTAAAAGGTTTCTGCACATTCCAAAAAGATTTCTGCGTGTCCCAAAAGGGTCCCAAATGTGTCCCAAAAGTGTCCCAAATGTCCCAAAAGTGTCCCAAATGTCCCAAAAGTGTCACAAAATCATGAAAACTGCTCCAAATTAACTCAAACTGATTCTGAAAAATTATATAGGTACCTTCCGAATACGAATCACCATTTACTCTTCTCAAGCAAATGTGTTGGTCGAACGATACCATCAGCAACTTTAAGTAGACCATACTACTTAATCGAATGAGAATTTTTCCTTCGTGCTTATAGCTTCTCACATTTATATATAAAAATGTTGCCAATATAGATGGCAATAAATTTGTGTAGATGCCTCGGTTTAGAATTGACATCATACATTACTTCATGTAAAATAAATCTTTCAGAATAAACTGACGTCATCACTATGGCTGACGAAAGTAAGTCTGGTCTCAGTACTAACGAGATGCGACTGTCTACTGTAGCCTAGAGCGGGGATTACTAATATTGTTTCCGCGGTGAATTGGTAGTGCCCGAATGAGACGTTGAAGAGATTTTAGGGGTTTTGCAGGTTGGCATAACACTTATGGGCTGACTTGCTCTCGTCTACGATCAGTATCTAAGGCTGCTCAATTAGATTACTATCTCATCGTACATAAATCCAATGGAACATTCAGAATTTCTAACTCATATTCGTTCTCACATGCAAAACCTTCCTCAAGCCAAGCTCAAACGGATATCTATTAGCCTAGCGTTCAAGAGGACGTATATCGGATTGATCGTGTTCGAAAACCTTTCCAACCTCTGTAGGAAGTTCCATACCAGTTCATCAAGCACTTTGTGGAGCCTTAATTGCACAACTAACTCAATATATATTTAAAAGGCTTAAGCCTCGGCCACGATACGAGCAGCGAGCGGCGAAAAGTGAGGGCCACTAGACAAATTTAATGTCTCGAATTATCGGCGAGCGGCAGTAGAGCGGCACTTTAGTATTGCCGCTCTACCTCTCAACGCTCCCCGCGCGTATCGTGACCGGATTCGAGCGTTTTCCATATAAAACAATACAAAATAAAACTCAGAATCGCCGCTCTCCCGCTCACCGCTAGCCGCACGCCGCTCGCCGCTCGTATCGTGGCCGAGGCTTTAAGTCATCCTTCTCTTGTGATCGTGACGACAACGTAAAGCTTTAACGATCGGTAATATTTGGATGATCACCACGTTGTGGTGCAGAGAGTTCAAGTATTTTGCGATTGCGCATACGATTGGTTGCAATCAAACTATTTTGGACGCCTGCTTCAATTGCAGACAACTTCCCAGAGAGCTTGGAATGTGAATATTCATAGAAGGCAAAAACTGTAAAAATATAAATGGATTCCAAACCCCAAGTTTCATCTAAAGTGTATTTGCTGTCGACTGGTAGAAGTGGAAGACTAGAGGAAAGCCTATGTGTACTATCGACGGTTCTATCATTGAATTCAATCTAAAATGGGAAGTTCTAGTCACAAATATAGTGAAGAGGAGAAACAAAGGACTAGCAATCTTTTATACCACCGATTCCAACCGATTCTGAATATTATGCGACAGAATGCTGACTTCCCTGATCGGACGGGAGAGGTGGGACAAGTGTTCCTTTGCATGTAATCGAACTGCAGACCTCTAGAATGGTAGTCGGGCGTGTTATCACTGAGACTACGAAGAATGGCAGGTCTTTTTTAGACTAATGTTTTTCACTCAGAAGAGAGAAAGTTGCTTTTGATTTTAGAGTATAGAGTGTCATTCTTCTTCTTCTTCTTTAGCGGCTCCACAATCAGAATCCGGCCTTGGCCTCTTGCAACTATTCTCTTCGGCGGTCCCGATTCCGATGATGATGTCATGCAGTGTGGCACCCCTAACGCGTCCTGGTCTACGCCATACTTCCAGCGGAGAGTGGATCTGCTTCGCTGTCACACCCCCAGGGTGTGATTGGCTAGTCTAAACCGTCACAGGACAGTCAATGCATGATTTTCCATAAGTCACTTGCATGGTCCACCTACAGCCCACTTTTATGAAATCTATAGTAACTTTATGAGTTTTACTCAATATAAACACAAATCTCCTCTCAAAAATCTCACATTTCCATAAACCATCATTAAACAAATCTCAAGGCGCAACCTTCAGGCCATTACAACAACAACAACAACAGCAACAAGAAATTAAAACTTAACCAACATAAAACTCCCCAAAAAAAAAACTCCATTAATTTTTATAACTTCACCTTTCTGAACAGAATACACTTAACTGTCTTAATTTTTAATAACCCTCTTACAACCTTATCATCACCTAAATATAAATACCATATATATTTTTTTATACCATATATACATCGTTGCACATTATGCCGAAAGTCAATAATGGTTTTGTTACAGGCCATCTTATCTTGACCATGCGACACAGTGGCACCTAAAATTTTGTCATAGTTCATCAATCAAAACACTTGAAACAAAATACCGCCTAAAAACTGATCACCCCCCGCTTGATCTCTCTGCCCCGGTTCGTTCGATCCATGCCCAGAAAGCACCTCTCTACTACGTGCTCCTTTCATCTTATAATCGGTTTGTCATCATAAAGCGCCGCTCGTCTCGATCACCGACCTTTAAGAGATTTTTCTTTACTTAAAAGTGCGTGGCCAGATCAGAGACCCATGGTGTGGTGATCTTACGATCTTGCCGACATCGGTTCGAGTCTGAACGATGATGGTATGTCGTCGTCTTATAAGACCTTTGTATATACAACTACATTAGCCCCGTTCGATCGATGATGATGATGATGACGACGACGACGAGGACGAGGACGACGACAACAACGACGATGATCAGAGGTACAACACTGACTGTGCACAAGTGATCATCACCTTTGTAGCACCTACCATCCCCGGTAGCTGGACATTAATTGATAACACCTGAGTATTTTTTCGTGTTACGAGGCGAGCCATTAAAGAAATTTCGATAATCTAAAGTCTTCTTCGCTCGCGGCGTATATATATATACTTATATATGGCACATATCATCTCCCCCAGAAGATCAAGAAAGTAATACCCAATGGACCAAAGTGATCTTGGTATAAGAGTCTGAAAGCTGCTGGACATTGTTATATAGTATAGTGGTGGATCGACGATTTCTTTTGAAATGCTGAAGATACAACAAGATCAACAAAACATTAAGAGGACAGGAAAGTAAAGAAACTGGCCATAAGATTTGTTCAGGTATCGCCAAAGACGCTCTTCGGTGTCATCGTCGGTGTCGGTGAAAGAAAAAAGAAGTCACCAAACGGTGGAAATGTCTCTTAACACACACTCGGAGTAATTATGTTGATAAAAGTTTCTAGCTACTGTTTGGATTCCCCATCGGACTGGAGAGTAATCGGATGCACCGTTTCAGGTAGGACCGCCACATTACCCTCCCATGCCCCCGCTTCGTTCAGACCGCAAGCCACTTCAGAGACACACTCAATGAATGGCATAAAATAAAAATAAATTTCATGCCGAGAGAGTTGGCCACACACTGGACCCCGATGATGGGGGGGGGGAGATGAAGCAGGCGCAGAAGTCGATTACAGGTGAATATTAATTCAGATTTTATTTCTTGAGATTCAGCAGCACACACAATCACCGAAAAAACCAATCTGAATACTATTCAGGAATTTAGTAAGCACTTCTCTGTGGCAATCTGTCTGTGTGTGTGTGTGGCCAGGGCTAACTGTCCACTAATTTAGTCAATCACCGCGAAAGAAAACTGAATGAATCCACAACGTTGTGAATGCTTCGCTCCAGCGGCGTCCGAAGCTAATAAACGGTCAAAAAATCAAAAGACATAAAACGAAATGAGACAATTTTTCACCTAGGCCCCATACTCTATGCATATTCAAATCACCTTAATGACAGCCATAATTTGTCCCACGCTCACCTCACCTGAGCCGGGACCCAAAACTGCTACCGTATTGCAGGTGTGGATGGAAGCCGCCAAATCCAGTTTTTCAACATTTACGTCCGCATCTTGGGATATTTTTTTTCTTTTTGGATGACCGACCGGGACTCCCGCGGGATGTCCGTCCACCAACGCGTTGCGGATAACTTTTAACACTCCCAAAAGGATGAGGAGGAGACAAAAAAATAAATAATTACAATAAAAACAACAACAACAAGAAACATCCTGAAGATATCCCCACAGGAAGTTATAATTTTTCTGTTGATGATAGTTGGCTTATGGCATGTATAGTTGTGTGAATGGAGGATGTGGGTCGAATGTTTTGTGAGGAGGGAGTTTTTAATTTAATTTTGAAAATTTTTTACTTTTTCTTTTATTAAAATATAAAATGCATTTACACTTTTAATTAGGATGGAAAAAGGTTCAACAAGACGAGAGAAATGCATTTAAAAAATTGGTCATTGGTCCAAAAAGGTTGGAGGAGTAGTGAGTGTTCAGAGTTTTAATTCGTTTAACTGCCTAGTCTGTTTGGTTATTCAAATTCTGCTCTATTCATAACATCATGGTAAAGTTAAATTGAGAGTCTAAAATATAATAGAACTTATCAGAATAAGTTTGGGTTAATTCGGAGAATTTTTGAGCATTTTGGGACACTTTTGTGACACTTTGGGGCAGTTTTATGACACTTTGGGAAACTTTGAGACACTTTGGGACACTTTTGAGACTCTTTGGGACAGTTTTATGACACTTGGGGAGACTTTTAGGAAACTTTGAGACACTTTTGGGACACTTTGGAACACTTTTGGGACACTTTGGGACACTTTTGTGACACTTTGGGACACTTTTATGACACTTTGGGACACTTTTATGACACTTTGAGACACTTTTGTGACACTTTGGGACATTTTTATGACACTTTGGGACACTTTGGGATACTTTTGTGACACTTTGGGACACTTTTGTGACATTTTGGGACACTTTTGTGACACTTTGGGACACTTTTGTGACACTTTGGGACACTTTTGTAATACTTTGGGACATTCAGAAATCGTTAACCGAAATAAATAAATCTACTTGATTTTGCGTGAAAGAATAGACCCCGTTTGTACTATCGACCGTTTTATCATTAAGTTCATATCGCAAAGCAAGCTCTAGTCAGAAAGATAGTAGAGAGAAGAATAAAATAACTGCCCAACATCAACACGGGATTTTATTCGATCGCCTCCCATTTAATACCACGGCAGTAGAATGCTGATTTCGGTGATCGGACATAAAATGGCTATATGGCTGATTCAGGTGATTCAGGCTGAATTTAGTGAGAAGACTGGTGATGGCAGGAGCAAGAGCAGGCAATTGCTGTTAAGACGAAATACAAGAAAGAAGTAATGTCATCTATGTGGAAGAAGTGGTAAAAAGAAGGAGATTCCGTAGAGTGGAATCGAACCACGGATCTCTGGTATGGTAATCGGGAGACTTAAACCCTAAGATACCATCGGTAAAGAATTTGTGTGGTTTCTGGTTTGTTTGAAGGCAGCTAAATTCTATTAAGGGAGTTCTGTAGAGATCGAAACAAATGATAGTCAACGGATACTCTGTCGGTGGATCCATCCAAACTTCCCAAGCAAACTATCCGAATTTTTGACTGGTCATCAAAAAAGTGTGTGGTCGGACGTTATCGTGATGAAAGGCAACAAATTTCCTATTATTAAATTCATACCATTTTCGTTCAAATGCATGACGTAGACTCTCTAGTTGTCCGCAGTAGAGTTTAGAATCAATGGTTTGATTCCCCTTCCAGTTCCACCACACCCACATCATCGCCTTTTTCGACCTTAATCCTAATTCACTAATTCTTGTGGCAGATCATCATTCCATGTTCACGATCTGTGCAAAACGTTCAGCTTGGTCACTTACGAGAATTTAACTGTCACGTACCTCCAATAGCTTAGGAAGGGCATAGGCTAACAAGTGGATTTGTATCCTCACTGACATGTTAAAGAGATAAAGCACCGAAGAACCAAATCCAAACTAGTTTGCGACGCCTTAGAAAATCTGGCTATTCGAGTCAATCGAGTCACCCTTGTTTGGGTCTGGCGTCGTCGTAGCTTCGAATTGAAAACAATGATCGGACGGACGTCCTGGTTGGACTAGGCTCTGGCACTGTATTCATCAGTCCGGAATCGACTATTGGAACGTCCGTAATTTGGAGAAAAAGGGTCTAAACGATCGGACTCTGATCTGGCGTTATCAACTTCAAGTGGTTTTATCTTCTGGAGTCTTGAGAACTGGAAGTACAGTGGATCCAATTTGTAGGTTTTGAGTCGAAAAGCATGAGACCGCCATTCTAGTCCTCTTTAACCTCCTTTCGACAGCGAGAAGCAGGGTTTCGCTATTTGGTGCAACCTTACTTGGATAAACTAGTCTAAGGGACCCACAAATAGACAAGATTGCTGAGCTTTTTTAGGTCTACAAATACTTCTTGTTCTGACCTATAAATCTAAGGTACCGTTGGCAGTAGGGAATTAGGTCGGCATGATTTGGCCTCATTTTCAGGGTTCCTGCTGATCTCCAACACTTTCCAGGTAGTAGTGGGCACTGACTTGAACAGGTTAAGATCTATCGAGGGTTTATTTTTAAGATACTAAATTGTTTGGTGATTTCTCATAAGTCCAACCCAACAAAACCTAATTTTTTTGTGAATCTTGTGCAAAAGCATTAATTTTCTCAAAAAGTGTGATAACCAATTCTTCAAAAACCAAAAAAAAACGCCCAAAATTTCACCGGTTTCAAAGTGTCGAAAGTCAATCCCCAAAAACCTCGAAAAACCCGATCACCTCCTTTTTAAGTCATCTACTTCCCCGCACACACACCTCCTACCCCTCCTTATTCGAAACTAATTGGCAAAAGCATTGACACTAAGCAATTTATCCTCCGATAATTACAGATCTCTCCTCTGGCTGTCATATTGATCACAAGATTTCTAATTAATTCCGAAATAAAATTTATTGCCATGAAATTAAGATAAAAAGCGCCTCTTTCCACCTGCTGTGTTGGATTTTTGATTTTTATCAGCAGGAATGCGACAGACAAACGGACAGACAGCGACGCGCAGCACCGCGCACAGCTATCTCCGGCCGCGCCGCCGCGCAGGCAGACATGACAAGTCCTAACAGGGAATTATTGCCGCCATATTTGGGGGGAAATAACTGCACCATCTGTCAAATAAATCTAATTTTTTATTTATGCACTTGCGCAGCAGCAGCAGCAGCGCCATCGAATATTTTTATTACAATATTTTTATTCCTAGACCTCGCAAGATCGCCAGCCGGTCGCCATCTTGTGCATTGGTTTTTGGAGGTTATGAATGAATTTCGGTGGCTTTCTATGCTCGTGTTTTTCTGTTTTTTGTTGTTGTTGTTGTTCGTGTTGTATTTTCTCCTTCTGGGTGTGTGTGGGGACAGGAGAGTGTGGACCCTAGTATAGCGGACTCGATAACCTCCCATATTGCCATAAATTATCAAGTTTGAGGTTATGTCCAAATGGAGATATTTTAACTAATAATTAACAAAATGTGAATAAATAATTCCGATCTGGTCAGGAGAGATTTCAAGGGGATATCTTCCCCTCATTTGTGGATTATTGGCGGTATTTTCTAAAAGAAACCGTTTTATTATTATTTTTTGTTTTTTTCAAAAAAATTTTGATGAACCAAAAACACAATTTTTTTCCCGCCATTTGAAATTCTGGTGTTTGGCAAGAAAAAAAGAGGAACTTCTTCTCGTCATCGTCGTCATCATCCCGATTGAAGAAGTGTGTAAATCAAAAAACTTCCAGACAGGTGACATTTAAGTGACGTTTAAGGCTTGGGATAATAAATATTAATTGTGTTTTTGTATGACTAAATATGGTTGAAACATTTTTCATGGTTGAGTCAGAATTTAATGCATGAAATTAGAGTTAGTTTACAGTTGAGCAGGTGTAGTTGATGAGTAGGTTGATTATTGGCATTAGGATTAAGGTAGTTAAGTCAATGTGAGTTAGGTTAGCACATAGATTTTTGTGTTATTAAGTCCATAAATTGTATAGAATAAAAAATGCAGGGTTTTTCAACAAAATGTGTCATTTTAAATCAACAGAAAAGCACAATATTTTCGTAAAAAGTGATGATATTTTTATTTTAATCTAGAGTACAAACTCTGAGGTTAATAATCGAACACAATATCTGCCAAATGTTCGCAATTGTTCTTTTTACAAACGGTTATTCCTTTGATGAAATTATTCATCACGTTTTCACATAATATTGTCTATATTTCTCTCTAATATTGTCTTTGGGTACACTTTTGTAGTGAATTTTCACTATTTCGATCCATATCTGAAAACCTCCTAGATTTTACTTGTCAAATGTCATCGTAATGACAGTTCTATGCTGACAGTTCAAAAATGGCGCGAAATTAAAAATGACACCTCTTGTTGAAAGATTCTTTATACATATATCGCTTAAGGGGTAATATCACCTTGTGAACACTAAATTTCCCGTGATTTTCTGAGACGTACCACGAACGATAAGAAAGAGATAGAGATATGAAGTTTTGTGCTTATGAAAGTACTAGACTTTAACTACAAAGACCATATTTTATTTTAATTTTACGATACAAAATGGTGGCGTACGCGAGAAAAAAGAAAATCTCGGACGTTCGACATGGGCGTACCGCTACAGGTCACAATTATTAATCTGGAACAAAAAACCAAGAAGTTTCTTAAAATATAGTCCAAAATCTAGCGAACGACGTACATAAGTAGGACTCAACAGGTACTTCGATAACGAACGATCGTTAAGTTTCATCGTGTGAGTCATGCTTAAGTTCGTCTATTTTTAGTACATCTCCGCATAAAGACAACTTTTATAGCAATAAATGAACCAAAGAATATAAAAAAAAAACAAGAAACCATAATCAACCATAAAAATAACGATCGAAACAATAAAAATCAGCGATCACGACACATATTGTCACCCCTTCCTCAAAACTAAAAATTAAAGAATGGTCTGTTAACAATCAACGCACACAATCCAACATCAATTTACCAATTTATAATAACCTATCAGCACATCATTTTCTAAGAATGGCGGCCGATTCTCCCATAATTATTTCCGTTTCCCATAAAAAAAATGCAGAGCAGTAAAAATTTACGATCATTTACGATCGGGGTTCTTTCGTGGACCGCAAATCGTCGCCTTCGTCGCAGCGCCGCCGGCACACACACAAACCGCCGCAAAGTCTTAAGGCCCCCGAGACCCCAATGAGTGAATGATAACGTTATTAAATTATTAAATTCATTTTAATCGCGGCGCGGAGTACTTAATCCAGAGGTTTTCAACCATTAATAAAGAGCCCCCGTTCCCAACCCCTTCAACAGACGGGCGAAGGGTATTCAAAATAAATCGAATAAATGGCGTCGATATACGCCGCGAGACCACCGGGGGCGCTTTTAACTTTAGCGACGCCATCGCTTAATTTCTTTAAGTCTGAAAATGAATTTTTTTTTATTCTTTAATTTAAATGAAAATATTTTTTTTTTTTTGAAAATAAATCCAAAAAAAACAAAAAAAAATTCGAATCAGAAATTTTCAATTCGATCACGCTGAGTGGCCTCGCGATCGATTGATCGCGCCTCTTGCACTTGATGCTGGGACATAAGGAGAGTTGAAGCCCAGCTTTTGCAGTTTTATGACGATTTTAAAATTGTGGCGGCCGCGATCGTTATTTTCGGTCTTATTTACCTTTAAACACAAAAAACAAAAAATAAACGAAAAGAAAAAATAATAATGTTTATCTTTTATTTTCTTGGAAATTTTTATCGAGTAACTAACTACACACAGGACCGCGGCGGTATCGAGAAATGAGCTCCGCGGTCACAAATAGGCTGAAATTCTGAATTTGCATATTAATTACCTTAAGTTTGATTTTATGGGGACATAAAAACGTGTAAAAGGGTTTCGCCGTGCTTCTCTCGAGAGGTAAAATTAAAAATCGAACCGGCAAAAATGACTCAGAATTAACCAAAAAAAAATTGATTTTTTCCCCCCAAGATTTTTATTTTGTGGTGGAAACTTTAATAAAATTGATTTTCTGACTTTCGTTCATTTTGATTTTTTTTTAATTATCGATTTTTTTTTACCTGAATTAACATTTTCTAACTAATCGACGATCGAGTTTTTTTTGTTCAAATTTTGTGTTAGACTAACTCTTAATGATGTTTACTACCACAATTTTGATCTAGGATTGGATTTCATCAAACAGCTCATGGTATTTCCCGTGCTGCAAAAGTCCGCTTAAAAAAATAAAATACGTGTAAGATGCAGTAGGGTCTAGTAGTGTGTATTTCGATAGATCACTGTAATTCTCTAGTTGAAATTTTGTAAAGCCTTGGGTTTTACTTCTGATTGTCCAATTTTAAAATGTTCTTCTCTTACGATCACCCATACGGAGTCGGTGAAGAGTACTCGATTAAATACTCATAAGCAGAAACGAAAGAAAACTAGTCAATGAGTACTTTTTACTAGTTCAAAAGTACTCGATTCCTTGAGAATTGATGAGTACTTTTTTTGACTTACCTTTTCTGCCTTAGCGTATGCATTACTCGACTTTCGCCTGCGACAGATTACAAATCCTAATGTAGCTTACATTCCGAGTAAAAATAATTTAAGTTAATTTTTTTAAAACTAAATAATTTAGTTGATTAATTTTTTTAAGCGAACAAAAGCGCCTGCCACACAGGGTATGAACCCTTCCGCTACAGACATGAAAAATTGAAAATGCACCCGCCAGATGTATGCCCGCCTCTGTCACAGATATGAATGTATTCGTAATCGACCATCCCAAATGCGAGTGTCGTTTTACCAAATGGTCCCCCAACTAAGTATTAACACTGTCCAATGCTGCTTGAACGAAAACTAGTCTACTGAGTGTGCTTAATGGCACCCTCTATGGTCACTAAGATAATTGCCCGTTTTCTTCGTTCTAAACAATTTCTTCAAGCTCCAATTTTGCTCCCTTAGTCTAGAAAAGGTCTGAACCTACCGTGCTTCGTTTCGACTATTCGGTGTGCCTTTTATTTATACGTGTCTGTAGCAGGCTGCATTTGCAAATTTAGAATTTTTACTCAGGCGTGCCGTGCCGGTTTTGGGTGCCATGAAGGCGCTTTGATGCTTCACGCCTGTTTCAGGCCTTGAATTGCAAATTGTACTCAGTACCCGATTCCACCCTGTAAGTAATGATATGAGTAAAGCTACTCGGTCAAAAGTAGTGAATATTGATATGAGCAGAATCGAAAGCCAAATACTCATATGAGTAAAGAATCAAGGATCGATTCCGTTTCCCTACCCATAACTGATAAAATCCTTTGCCTCTTTTAGAATCCGCCTCCACTTCAATCTATCCTGTGATGCCATTGTCCGAATTCTTATTTATAACTTATTAATGTCTTCCATGACCGAGTTTCGATTCTGGTTTTCCTCGGCACATCTGCTACTACCATTTCACGCAGCAGCAATGCTTGTCCAATGATGGTATGTACTTTACTGTTTTTTGCATTGATTGATAGATCCAAGTGGTCAAACATTAGGTGTACCTATCGCCATCTCGGACTCTATTCAACTTATCCGAACTTCTATTTATAGACTTTAATTACTTATTCGACTCTACAACCTTAAACAGGCTTATTCGACTCTACAACCTATGGCCTTAAACAGGTCCCAATTCTGAACCGATGTTATCCATTTTGGTATCTCAACACTTCGACCGTCCTGTTGTACGTCATCCTTCAACGGGAGAGATTTGGTCTACGGCGCGAATAAATCCCATAAATTATACCTCACATAAAAGGCCACCTCCTCACCCTCGCATATGAGGCTATTTCTTGATGAGGTTCCTTGCCAGCCCTCTACCAATGACAGAGTGTGGTTGAACTCTGATTCGAATCGTGCTTTATCAAATCGTCAATCATCACATTCCTATCGATTTCTGTGTGTTCTCTAACCTAGACTAGCGGCACATAATTTTTTTTCATATATCGCTTTAGTTTTTGGACACACTCTAAGCATGCATACTAGTGAAGATGTCCTTAAAAGGACTCTTAAATGTGTCGTGACTCCCTGCGTGTCCAACCCTTTATTTGTTTTTGCACGCTTCTCTTCGATGATAGCATGCGATATTGCGCCGCAATCAGCTGTTCATTTTTTCACCGCAGTAAAGGACAATGGAAAAAGACACAAACCCTCTGTGGAGTTCCTTTAACATATGAAAATGAAGGCACGGGAACACCTTTTCAATTTTCTTGTAAAATTTTAAATTTTTTTTTTAAATTGCGCCCGGTGCAAGTGCACCATTTGCACCTGTGAAAGCGCCGCCTCTGCCTGTGTATAAATCAGGATTTGTTTCGCGATTTTGCTTTAACTTCACAAAGCTCGGCGGTATGGAATTGTTAGACCCCTGATTTACAGATTCTCCATTCTTGCATCGCCGGACCTGTCCTCTCCCTTGTTATCGATTACCACAACTAGAGAGCAGCGGCTTTCACGTCTGAGCCTTTTTGCAGTGGCCTCGCCATACAGTTTTGTCCAGAATGCTTTATCGATCTTTCCGCCACTCGGCCTCGATTTTGAAGAGTTAGATACAGCTATTGACGTTATAAACCGTATAAGCTATTGGGCGAACCTAAATCAATGTTGAGTATTTTTTACTAGACCACCAAATTGATTTTTGGTCAAATAACACACAGATATATCGACAGTAATCTGCACTGTAGTTTATCACTGTACGTCAATCGCAAAATTTTTACAAAAATTATTGGTCTATCAAAAATACTGTGCATACCCTTCCATGTCGTCTACAAAAACATACTCTTTCTTCAGCATCTATATTAATAAAAGAAAGTTTGTGTATGTATATGTGTATATATGTATGTATGCATGTATGTATGTATGTATATATGTATGTATGTATGTATGTATGTATGTATGTGTGCGCTATAGCGAGTGCACCAGTCATCGCAGAGCTTAGAAATTTTGCATGAAGGTCCGTTGGGGTCTTCCATGCAACACCACGAAGCCCGATTTTCGAAATTCAACATGGCCACCGAAATATGACCGAAATTCAAAATGGCCACCCAATTATGAATTTGCAAATTGTGTTCCGATTTCAATGAAATTGGGTATCTAGGGGTTTTTAAGATCGCTAATAACGAATTTGTGGTCAAAATTTATAAATTCAAAATGGCCGCGCCAATATGGCCGACGAATTTGTCAATTGTGTTCCGATTCCAATGAAAATCGGTATCTGGGGTTTTTTGAGGTAGTAAATAACGAATGTTTGATCAGAACTTATGAATTCAAAATGGCCGCCGAAATATGACTGCTATTCAAATGGCCACCCAAATTTGCCAATTGTGTTCCGATTTCCATGAAAATCGGTATCTAGGGGGTTTTAAGGTAGTAAATAACGAATTTATGATCGGAACTTATAAATTCAAAATGGCCGCGGACGAAATTTTCCAATTGTATTCCGATTCCAATAAAAGGGGTTTTTAAGGTTGCAAATAACGAATTTATTATTAAAACTTATAAATTCAAAATGGCCGCACCAATATGGCCGATTAGTTTGCCAATTGTATTCCGACTCCAATGAAAATCGGTATCTGGGGGATTTTAAGGTTGCAAATAACGAATTTATGATCAAAACTAATAAATTTAAAATTTCGGGGCCAATATGGCGGACGAATTTGAGCAAATAAGTGTCATTTCCCTGTCAGCTGTATGTAGGTTGTTCAAGAGTTGGGAAATCGAAAAATATTCACATTCTAGCTCCAAATGGAAGAATATTGACCAAAGTGTATCCTGGTAATTTCCTCTATTGTCGTGAAGTTTAAGAATGGGGCAGTGTAACGACTAACAGAAAAGGGAAAGTTAAAATTCCAATTCACCGAGAAGTTTCATGTTCAAAGGTACCTACTTGAATACAGAAATAACGCAGAGTCACATCTCAAAATAGTACGGCGGTTCTAACTGAACCGCCAAGAAGAGGAAGGAGGGACACATGTGTGCAAGAAGTTTGGTTTTGAATTTGAAGTTGTTAAAAAGAAACAAATTGTTCCAATTAATCCCTGACGAATCCGAGAACGCTCGAGAAGAAATATTATAATATTTTTTATAGGTAACTCTAAATTTCTGTATGGTATCCAAAATGATTTTTTCCAGATTTTTTGTTGTTTTCAATATACTTTTTTCCTACCGCGGACAATGCACACATAAACTTTTTTATTTAAAGTCGTTGCAACGCACGCGGGTTTTTTACTAGTAATATAAGCCGTGTTCCTTTTCTACTTTTAAGTACTCGGGAGTAAAAAATTAAAGGAACGCAAAATTTGTCGATTTGAATAAAACCTATGAATTCTCTGTGAGAGCAGGAGTAGTTCCAAGTAAATACGAGTAAAAAAGAGCAGAAAAGGAACACGGCTATAATAAAACAAAGTTTCTATCACAATTTACTTACTTATCAAATACAAACCGACATGATATGGTAAACATTATGACAAGGTTTCAATTAGGATTAAAGGAATTAATTTCCCATTCTATAAAATATATGTGTTCAAACGTAGTCCACGTCCATTTAGATTAAACCAAGAAAAAATATGGCTAATATCAGTTTCCGTTGTAGCCACTACGTTTTAAAGTCATGAGCCATGAGAGCCCAAAGCAGGGGAGACTTATTGATTACATACATAACATTCACTATGTTTTTATGTGTCATTATAAATTTACTTAAGTTTGCCCAAGTTTCAGTTAAAATCCGAAACAGAAGTCCTTACATCAACAATTTGCTGGTAATATACACATATTCTGTGTTGTGGTTGTGTTTTTTTTTGTGTTTTATAATAAACTTTAACAGTCACCATAACTCTAAAAATTCCTTAAAGCTTCTATAGTGGTCGTTAAGAGTAAATAGTTGACAAAGTGGCTCTTTGCATACAACGCACCACAAGTTAGCCTCAGCCATGGTAAGTCTAAAATTGATAATCATAATCTCGCTGGCTGCCATTCAATATCCCATAGAAGTAAACCTGCTCCATAAACACCGCCAGCCAGGTTAATGAAGCTGATCTCAGGATCTCCATAAGACAAATGGACGTCGTTTAAGAACGTGTGAGGTCTCAGAAGCTAGCTAGCCCCAGCATCACAGCATCACAGCACCGGGCCGGCCAAGCTTGGGCGCTGAGGAATGACCATAAGGGAGCCGCTCTCGATACTGTCGATGGTGGTAATCAGCTAAAGGAGGAGGAAATGCCATTCAGTTAATTTTTCACTTATCGCGGCTGGTATCTCTCGGCTGTGGCCACTTTGTTATTTCGGATCACACAGGGACGGACGACGTATTCATCCTGATGCCGCCCTGTGCAGCAAGCATACAGCAGCTTAACCCATTTCGGAATCTTTGTCCCAGGTTGACGCGATTATACTATAAAAAGGATCCCTCCGCGCACGGCTGTCCTGATCGCATATATATATACACATGAAAGTGGGAACTGGTCACTTTCAACACCCCAACAAGAGTAGAGGCCCATACTAGTAAGTAGCTAGCCAGGTGAACACGACGACGACGACGGCGGACGTTAAGTCAGTGCCGGTGTTTGATTGGATTTTTATACAAATTTAATGGCATCCAGCCACTGAACTGCAGATGTGTACAAGCATATTCTGGCTGGCCCCGGAGCTCTGTGCTGCTTCTGCTGTTGCTGGTTCAAAAGCGTTCCGAAACTCCATTCACCCGGGGATCAATACTTTATACCTTTATACCGTGTTGTACTCGACCCCAGATGAGAGAGAGAGGAAGGAATCTTTCTTGACTAAAGATTTCCAGGTATCACATCATCACCGCGGATTGAATTGGCTTCAGGTGTGGGATTTCCGACGGGTTCTTGTTATTTGAGGACGGCCAAAGAATTAATATACCAAAAAAAAAAAAAATAACACAAGACTCGAAAATTTATCACACAAATCAAGACCGTCCCGGTAGGTTGGAAATTCTTCCAGGGGTAATTAAGTGATACGATTACTCTCCTTAAGAGGTCCCCATCCTAGCCATCGCTGTGGTAACAGAGTGTGGGATTAATTTATGAGCTACCAGATTATGGGGGGGGGGGGTCTTAATCGGGTTCCTTATGCAAATTATCCTCCAGGGATTGTTTTTTCATTTTATTTTTTCCTCCACACAAAAATACGTCGGCGGCGATCAGTCTTCTCACACACCAAAAATATCTACTAGCAATTAGCCTCCCAAAAGCGTGAAATTTTTTATTTTAAAAACAAATAATCCTTGTGTCTTCGGCAACAATGTATAAAAGAAACTTTTTTAATTTTTAAATCTTCCAATTCTTTTCTCATTTTTTCTTTTTATTTTTTTTTTTATTTTTTTATTTTATTTTTTTTTATTAATTTCTAAAAAAATCAATTTTTTTTTTAATTTTTTTTATCTCGCATACTTTGAAGCCAATCGATGAGTGTTCACTAAACAAATTTTTCTTTTTCTTTTCACTTTCAGACGATATTAAATTCGATGCATAAGTATCAGCCGCGATTTCATCTGGTGCGGGCGAACGATATCCTTAAATTACCTTATTCAACCTTTAGGACGTATGTTTTCAAAGAGACGGAATTCATTGCTGTTACTGCATATCAAAATGAAAAGGTAACATTGAGATGAGAAATTGTTGGAATTTGTATGTAATGAGTCCTGTATTTGTTTTTTTGCAGATAACACAATTAAAAATAGACAACAATCCTTTTGCGAAGGGATTTAGAGATACTGGTGCTGGGAAAAGGGAAAAAAAGTGAGTACCAATAAATTTTGTAGTGGGGATGATTTTTTTATAGTATGTATTTGTTTTTTTGGGTGCACGTAATGATCATAGTTTGACATTTTTGGGAACCTTGGGAAGCAATATCTGATATAAACACAAAAATATTGCAAGCCCTTCAAGGACTGCTTAAGGCTCTACACGAAAAAAGAAATGCATTAGGGCTGCAGAGGCAATTATAGAGTGAACATTGCCAGTATTGTATAGAGGGCTTGGAAAGACTACCTTCATATACATAGATGGGCACAGTCCTACAGCCTCTTCTGACGACCGACTTCGCGGGTTGCAATGAAGAGTAGTACAGCTATGCCGTTTCCCGGCCAGTGACGTCATCGGTTGTAGGCTCGGGTGTGAGCTTTATTCGGGACAAGAACCTGCTTTTTGTTTTGAACTTTTGCGCCACCTGTGTGAAACTAGTTGAACTTCGCCACACTGGGTGGGCTTTCATGCCGGGGGGGCTTGGGTGGGAATCGGGAGTTTCGGGCGGGATTTTGTGGGGGCTTTGAGATTAGTGCTTCCCGGGTGGGCTTTCATGCTAGGGGAGTCTTGGGTGAGATCTTTTGGGGGGAATTTCATACACGTTCCAATTTCTGGATGGGCCTTGGAGTTTACTGTTGGTAATGTGCAAAACCTGCCTAGCAATAAAGACGAAACCAATCCTGTAAATCTGGTAAACAAGGCAATATCTAGCTGGTCCGAGGAGGAGCCGGAAATGCTAGCGGAACAAAACTCAATCGTTACCATTGACGAACTAGCAGAGAAGCTTGGGTTTGATTATTCAACCCTTCATCGACACCTTCATGGTATCGGGAAAGTCAGCAAAATGAATCCATTGATTCCTTACCAACTTTCGTAGTCTCGAATGAATGTTTGTTCTTCCTTGTTGTCACGTCTCACGAATGAACCTTTTTTTTCAGCCAAATTGTGACTAACGATAAAAAGTGAAATCTGTACAAAAAGTTAGGCGCAGAAGACAAAGGAAACACTAGGCTAAAGTAGGTGATCATCTACATAAGGTGTCTAGAAGGCAAGATTTGAAGTAACTCCAAGAACACTGTTATAAACCTAATAGTTTTTTTGCTAGTGTGCTGCCCCTTTAACCTACCCATGGAAGAACTAACATATTTTTCAATGAAAAAAATAGACAGAGCTTTGGAAATCTAGGAAAATATGTGTTTTGTAACGTTAATAATAGTGTCCCAAAACTATGTCCCAAAATTGTGCCCCAAAATTTTGTCCCAGAACTGTGTCCCAAAACTGTTCCCCAGAACTGTGTCCAAAACTGTTCCCCAAAAATTGTGTCCCAAAACTGTCCCCAAAACTGGGTTCAAAACTGTGTCCCAAAACTTTGTCCCAAAAATGTGTCCCAAAACTATGCTCCAAAACTGTGTCCAAAAATTGTGCCCCGAAACTGTGTCCCAAAACTGTTCCCCAAAACTGGGTTCAAAACTGTGTCCCAAAACTGTGTCCCAAAAATGTGTCCCAAAACTATGCTCCAAAAGTGTGTCCGAAAATTGTGCCCCAAAACTGTGTCCCAAAACTGTGTCCCAAAACGGTGTCCCAAAACTGTGCCCCAAAACTGGGATGGCAGCGCAGAAGCCGTTTTAACTCATTTGTTTGAATAAATTCAAACGAAAACTAGAAACAGATGACTTGAAACGACTTCTGTGCTGCCACCCCTGTGTTCCACAACTGTGTCCCAAAACTTTGTCCCAAAACCATCCCAAAATCCACCTCCGTTTAGATAAATCAGATTTAGATAAAATAATAAAACCAAACGGAACTTTATTTAAACTGGTCTAGAAATCACCAAAATTTGTTTTAAAATATTGAAAGACTTTTGTGACATTTATGTACTTTTTGGGACACTCTATACTGTCAAAACCGAAACGCAAAAACGTTTTTAATTTCGCGGATGGTTTGTGCTATATTTTAAAAACGTCAGTCTCTCATGGACCTTGTTTCTTATGCTATTTTAGCTTATTTATATGTTATAAGATCAGAAAGGTTAATAGATCAGAACAAGATCAGTAGGACATGGAGCGATACCTCAATGGACAATTCATTTTTTTGATGTTAGAGAAACAGACAATTTCCTGAATAGATTTGAAACGTACCAAACGATTTGTCTTTCGTCTCAGAAGTTAACGAATGGCCCACAGAGGTTGGTCTATTCGCCGATCATTCTAAGACCGATCCTCATGATCTTGCTTATTATGGCGTGAAAATTGAGGGATACTAGGATACTAGCTGCTCTAATCCTGTCGTTTTCTGATATTTTTAGAATCTTATCCATAACCATACGCCATAGAACTCCAATCTAAGGTCGTTTTGTCGGATTGTCGTTTTGAGCCATTTTGACGATATCTAAGCCTCTGTGGATGACTATAGTTGCGGAGGGTCCACTGACTAGTACTATTGGTGATCCTGAATTTCGTCAGGGCTTCCTGGATAACTTCTGCTCTGAAGTTTCAACACCTAAAATCTCTAGGTGTTTGTATGCTAAGGAGTATGCTATGGTACGAACGACTTCGTGCAATACTGTGTCCACCGATAATCTGTTGGAATATGCATGCTGGTAGGAAGATATACATAGGTACATTCGTTATAGAGTCTCGGAGGTATAGGACTACCATGGACTTTAGAGCCTTCAGGAAAAGGAATGACAATTGGTCGATCCATAATCCTTTATCATTTCGTACTCGGGCCTAGCTACCTTCGGAATGAAGATCACTTTGAGCCTCCTTCTTAGTTTGTTCAGATTTACTAGCAGTTTTTCTTATGATCACGTTGATAGTATTGCGCAAATTGAATTTACCAATATCTCCACAAGACTAACCAAATTACCCTTTCCAATTACAGTCTTTCAACCCTGTGGCCTCTCCCTCACAAAATAAAAAAATAAATAAATCAACCATCATTCCAAGAAACTTACATAATGTAGTTTTCTACCTTTATCACACCGAGAATCCCAGGCATCAATCAGTGTCCAATACATCATGTTCGTTCCCTTATATCCTGACTATGAAAATCCCCAAATAATCGTCCTGAAAATGAAAATCCAAACTAGAACTTGATATACTCTCCTCAAACAAGCCCAAAAACCACCCCCACCCACCCTGCCCCTGGCAAAAAAAAACCTACCCAAGATTAAGCTGAGCCTAGTTAACCCCCAATTGTCTGAACACAGGCAAGACAGCAGCATCCCGGGGAATCTCACTAACTAAGTTCCACACCAAGGATCTCCAGCAAGGAAGGAGTCAGGGCTTAGGTGTCATCGTCATCGTCCTTGATGTATTCCCAAACGTTGAAACTTATCCTGATGAAGTTCGAGACTGAAACTGACAGTAGATTTGGATCCTGCAGATTGCTGTGGGTTTACTGTTAATCGGTAAATGATTCTGGGGGTCCTGGATTGACTTAAGGATGTTTTTTTTCGTCTTGCTTGTATGTTACTAACCCCTCAAACCTTGGAGCGGGATTCTAGGAAACGGAAAACAGGACTGCGTCACGATTTTGTGGTGGGGATGGTGGTTGGTCGTGCTGTCTTAATTTGATCCTTCGACTGACGACTCCCTTCTGTGACAGCGATGTGCACTGATTTGGTCCTTTTTTTCTGTGGCAATGAAGACGCTCGCTCAGATGTGGAGGGTGACTTTGGATTTGTGATTTGGATAAGCAGCAACAAAAAAAATTCGGGTTTTAATGGAGTTGATTGAATTTAGGATATCCGATGCGAATAAGTAATTTTTTCGGGGGTGATGATACCGAAATTTGATATATCACGAAGAAACACAGTGGCGGAGGGGCGAAATGAGAATCAATTGATTACAAGTGAGTGAGAATCGGCTTAACTAAGACTTTGGGGTAATAAATTGAGTCAATGATGAGGATAATAATCGTGTGTTGGGGATTTTTTGTTTGTTTTAAGGGGGTGGGGGTTTACTAATCGCATAATTCCATTGCTGTAGAAACATATGTAAAATTCACGCTCGTCTTAATAGTGCTGTCATATCACGCATATGGAAAATCGGATTAACTTACTTTTTTCCTCTTATTTGACATTTTTGTGTAGCATCAGCAAAATAAATAAAAAAAACAATGAAAAAACACAAAAAACGAACACTTTTACAGGTGAATTTGTGAAATCGATTAAAATACAGGTCGAACAAATATAATAGAACGCTCCGTTTTTTGTTTTGTTTTTTTCTAAATGAGTAAGGTCGAGTTCATTTTGATTCTATATGGCCTCTGTGTTCATGTCTAGTACTTAAAGTATTGACACAATCACCACCACCCACCCCTCTTCGGTCAGTGTGTGTCGCAAGGGGATGGGTATTTAGGGGCTTTAAGTGATGGTTTTCGCGCCCTTTTTCTGTCTCTTTGGTTGTTTTTTGAAGCTTTATATGTTGTTATCCTCCGCGAGCGAGTTGATGGAACGCAGTGAAAAAAAGCGCGGGGATAAATTCATGCTATTGACAAAACCGCGCGCTTACAAGGTATTTTCTTGTTCGGTAATGCTGCTGCAATTGTACTTAAACAAAGCATTACGAATGGAATTAAGAAGCAGAACAAGGTGTAGGAAATTGCGGTTTTTCGTTTTTTTTTTGAAGGTGATTGTTAATCGGTTGCTATCAATGAACTTTAATACTTATTTTAACGAAGTCTTAAATCGGGATACGGTTCTGGTCTCTTGTCACTGCTCTCTACAACTGCTCTCGATTCTGAGTCGATGTCATCCAGTTTGGCATCCCTAAAATCTAGGCGTCCTGGTCTATGCCATCTTTCTAACGAAGATTTGGTCTACTTCGCCGTCGTAGCTCATAAATCCTACCGCAAAAGATTCTCCCAAAATGTTCTTCTTTGCTCATACGAGCTAGATGCCCTGCCGACCCGAGCGGAGACTACAGAGCTATATTTTCTTCACAACATACATATATATCGCGATAGCGCTCGTAAAAAGTCTTTGGAAAGCCCCGGAATCGTCCTCCCTCACATAAGAAGCCAACAATCCTCCGAGTATCGTTTTACCAAGCGGTCCCCCAACTAAGTACTAAGCACGTGCAATGCTGCTTGACCTACGAAATCGATCGAAAATCGGTCTATTGAGTATGCTAATGGCACCCTTTATGGTCGCCAAGATACTTGCAAGTTTTCTCCGTACTATGCAATTTTTTAAAGCCCCAATATTTCTCCTTTTAGTTTAGGAAAGGTGTGAGCGTACCGTGCCGTCGTTTGGGTGCCATACAGGCGATTTGACGCTGTGCGTGCGTGCCTGTTGCAGGCTAAGAGCGGGCGGGTCTTATTTTTACTCGGGCGTACCGTGCCTGTTTCGGGCGCTGTACATGCGTTTTGACGCCGTGCGTACGTGTTGCAGGCTAGGAGCGGGCTCGTTTTATTTTTACTCAGGGTTATGGTGCTTTTTGCAAACCAAAATCTCGGATGCATATATGAGTACCTGTAAGGCTATCATCTGATACAGCAGAAGTTTGGATGTTACGGTTAGATGCTTGGATTTGAAGATCCTTGACAGGCAGCAGCCGCCCGCTCAATCTTGGTTAAAACGTCCTGTACAGCTCTTGATTTTCTACCACTGATGTCAATGTCGTTTGCATAAGCCACTACTTGGGTGGGCTTGTGGAGGATTGTGCCCCCTGCTATCACCCAAAAATCTTGGATCATTTTCTCCAACACCACGTTGAAAAAGAGGCAGGCCAGATCGTCCCTTTAGCGGAGTCTATTATAGATGTTGATTGGTCTGGACAGGTGTTCTGAATATTTTTACTTGGTCATGTTGAACCTACATAATCGTATCAGCTTATCGGGGATGGCGAATTTTCTCATAGCTTTGTAGAGTTCTACATATTTTGACTATGCTATCATAAGCTGCCTCAAAGTCTATCGAAAGGTTATTCTTCTTCTTCTTGTTCTGGTGTGATATAGGGTCCAAAATTAACGCGGTCACACCCCTATACTTCATATTTGTACGCCAGACCGCTTGAACAGGTTCATCAGTCTGCCTGGTGTTTTGTCGCTAAGATTTGACTGCTCGAGCAGGGTCTCGTTGACCAAGGTACCATTGCCCTGGCGATCCCGACTAATTGGGGTTTCCCGGGTTCTTGACTGCAGCCTTGTTTGCCATCTGTTTGGAAGGAGTTTACGAAAGCATGGCATGGCTTCGTGAGGCTCTCCAATTCTACTCGGTCCCTTTTTACGTAAGCCCTCTGCTGGGTCTAGAAATTGAGGGCAGACCCGTGGCTGTCTGGGTCTGTTTGTGTGGTCCGGTAGGAGGGTCATTCCGGATACCCCTTTTTTCTGGATTCGCTGCTCTCCTGGAATGTCCTTTAACTACTGTCGTTTAGACAGCACATCAGATAGACCCGGCATAGGACTGTTTCCCTCGATGATAAGGAAATAGGTCTTGCCAGGTGGGCCCAGAAACTATGGTTAGAGCGCCGATTATCTGATTCTGCTTCCTTGGCTTCGCGGGTTTCTGACCACCGTCCTGCCTTCGGTCTGCTGGGAAGCAGTTTGCGAAATCGGGGCTCGCGTATACTCTGTAGAGCTCTCCATTTCGGCTCCGACCCACCTTGCCTGGGTCGTCTCCAACTTAATTGGCAGTAGGAAGGAGAGTCCATTCTGACAGAGCCTCCATATCATTACACATCGTGCGCCCTGTGCACAGATGAGATCGTTAAACGACAGCAGCAGCAGCCCTCAAGACCATAACTTGGGCTTGGTAGGTCCGATCATATTGGACCATATTGGAGGTTATGATCGCCTAATTACCTACACTACATGGTGCTCACCCTATCTTGCTGAAAAGTTTGTTGGGTTGAGTTTTGAAAATGTAGACTTTTTTCGATCGCCAGCCAGCAAGGTGAAAATCTGATCAGTTGTTGATTTGCTTGGACTGACCGAACCCGGACTGGTATTGACCTATGATGTTTCTAGCGTATGTGGCCATCCAGTTTTGTTGGATAGCGAAGAATATCTTCTAAGCGGTATTCAACAACTCATGCGATAATTGGTGCACGCTGTGATATCTCCTTTTTTCATCTGTCGGGCACGGAGGGCCCTTTGTCGAGTCTTCTTGCATTGCTCGTGTTCGCTTGGTGCAGTGTAGACCCGCCATATTTAGCTAGCTTCGCGCGGCTGCCATCTGTAACCAAGGCCTTGTTTTGTTTGAGCCGATTAAGTTCTTCTAAGCTTGGTGACGGCAGCGTAAGATTGTAATCAGATTATTGGTAGAGCCTCCAGTTCCTCAGTTCATAAAAGTGCTATTGTCATCACTCCACGATGCCTTTAGGAGATTTCTCACTTTGTCCTAGCAGTAGCGTGGTGTTCGTCATACCATGGACTCTTTGGTGTCTGGTGCAGCTTTGGTCCTCTGTACTGTTCCAATTCACAAACGAGAATTTTCTCTCAGGCTTCCTTTTTCAGTCTGTGAAGCCTCTTTTCTTCTATTCTGAGCTCTTTCTATTTCTCTCTTCCCTTGTTCTCTGAGACTGGAGCATAACTCGGCAGGCGGCGTGCTTATGTTCAGACGCCAGCTTCCATTCACCATTGAATCAGTCGTTCCGATCTCTATGACTTCTGCCTACGATGGAGTCAGCAGTACTAGCGGTATTTTTTACACGTATCCAACTTCTCGTCTCCAGCGCTTACTGCTCACTCACTACGCCCGAGTTCTAACGTATGCCCGTAGGCATTTGTAGGCATCGTTGTGCTGCTATGTTGACTTGAGCCCAATTCATGGATACAAAGCTTTTCTGCGTTGTAATACGCTCTCGGAGCATCATACTAAGAAGATAGTGATTCGAGTCGCAGTTGGCACCTTGGTGGCTTCGTAGTGTCATCAGGCCCGAAAGGTGGCGGTAGCTTATCGACACATGGTCTATTTGGTGTGAATGGCTTCATCAGGAGATATCCATATAGCTTTAAGGACATCTGTAAGCGCAAATCTACTTCTTAGTGGTTGCCATCTCTACAGCTCCTTGTCCATTGGCAGTAGTGTATATTGTTAACAAGCGTAATTTCACTACATCCTCCCCCAACCTTCACTATTAATTTTCCTTTTTCTGTCTTAATCCTCTTTTAAATTTTTTTGGTAGAAAAACATATCATCATCGGTTTAAAACCACCCAAAAAAACCAACCGTTTTCAAAATATCCTTTTTCATATATAATACCCAAAACAAATCTATCAAAAGATCCCCAACCGCAAAAATGAGAGAAAAGTTTCTGGGCAATTATCGCAAAAGGATATCACACATAACCCAGCAATTATCTCTGGGATATCCTGTCTCCTCGAGAGGAGGAAATCTGGTGACAATTAGCAACTAAAGTTTAAGCCGACTTAAATTGCACCAGAAATCACCGCCCATGGAAAATTGTATTCTTTGTGTGTATGTGGTGTCAAAAAGGGACTTTTCCTGTGTATATTTATCCTTTTTTGTTTGTTGCGACTACTAAAAGGAAGGGTGAAAAGTTATACACCGAGAAATAACTCTGCAGGACTTTGCTTCGAGTATGAATTGTATAAGGACAAAAAGGATACATTCACAATAAAGAGCCGGGAGTGCTCGAGGAGAATTGTTTTGATGCGGTTAAACGTTTTGTGTGACTGTATCAATTTCTTCTGTGCTGTCATTGTTTGGAAGAGAGGGCAGTTATATTTCCTCTTTGATAATTTCAATTGATTTTTAACCCCCCTTGCCGAGAGGAGTAGTGGTAGACGGGGGAGATCACACAGTTCAAATAAGGGCGATTTTGATTGCTGGGAATTTTCAGTTTTATATGCCCAGAGGCTGGAATCTTTGAAAGAGGGTATTTTTTTTTTTTGGTTGGCAAATTATGTTGTCACTTAGTTCTTTGTTGATTTAGAAATGCTTATTGAAAAATATGTTTATTGAAAAATTTTGAATGAATTTGAAGGGTTTGGAGTTTTGAATATATTTTTTATGATAGACAGTAATTGCAGCTAGTAAAGAAGTCATTCATTCACCACATTTTACATAGATTAAGCTACAGTAGCAGATAAATAGAATCGATATTGCCTTCTTATAGTTTAACGACGTAGCGTCTCGGTGGACCAGTCATTTCGTTTCTTTGTTTGCCGGTTATTTGTTTTTGCATACTTTTAGGGGCAGTTTTTTATTAAAAAGTTTATTTCTTCTTAGATGGCGAGACAGTTCTTGTAGGACTCGGGCCTGTTGAAGTCACTCAGTGGTCTCTTTACTTTTTTTATTTATATTTGTAAAAGATGGGAAATTTTAAGCGGGAAATTTAAATTCCTTTATGGAAAATTCACTGAAAACACATCAAAAAATCATGACACATGTCAAAAAAACAGACCTACCAACAAAACACCACAAAAAAAACTACTCATCACACAAATTCCTTGCAAAAAACTGGATCAAAAACCATTAAATTACAGACCAACGCAAATATCGAACTAAATCGAAACGTTTATCCTTTTACTATTATCCTTTTAATAAAACATTAAACGCAAAATGGCAAATTACACTCCTCAGTAGCATATTACTACCAGTGCCCTGTAATTTTCAAATTTACCACCGGATTGTATGTCCTTGCAAATAAAGATCCTCCCCCAAAAAGGAAAATATCATTCACGAAATGACAGCAGATTGCTACCGGTATGTCGCCGTCAGTGTGTTAAAGTGAAGGGGTGTGAATTTTAAATTAAAAATAAATTTTTTTTGTAGAAATATTTTTTTTTTATTTATTTATTTATTGAGTTTTTAGACAACCTAAATATTCTAATCGACAATATTCTTTTACAATTGTTGTTACAGGCAGGCCTTGATGGCGCAACGTGGCTCATCCGATTCGGATAAGTTAAATCCAACGCATGTTAGCAGTTCACGGGCACCAGCACACTTAAGTCAAACAGGGCGTCACGACAATCAGGATGACGATGATAAATTATTAGATGTTGTTGGTCCGCCACAAAGTCCACTATTACCTTTAAGTCATTCATTGCAACAGATGCATGCTCATCCGCATTCAGGTATTGTTGAACATTTTTTAATTTTTAGTTTTTTTTTTTGTAATTTTTTTAATTTAAATTAATGGAAATTTTTTTTTGTATTTTTGTTGCGAAATAGTTTAAATTCATTGTAGTATAGCTGTAAGAGTACTGGTGCAGTGACGTCGTGGGTTGTGAACTCGGGTGTGGGTGTCTTGGGTGTGAGCTTTTGGAAACTTCGGTGTGTCTTGGATGAGCTTTTTCGCTGGATAATTTGGTTTAAGTCTCTGCTGTGTCTTGGATAAGATTTCGCCCCGGGTGAGCTTTAATCCAAGCAGTGGATCCCGCATAAATAAAAGATAATTCTTATTATTATTGAAGACCCTTTGCAAGTCCTTCAGTTAAGATTGCGGTAATGTATGTCTCTTTTGCCAATGATGCTGTTAACAGTTTCTTTTGCTTCGATCGTGGTGGGGGTTGATGTGTTGGGCAAAATGAATAGCGCTTATGTGCATTATGAAGATCAGCGGGGTAATCCAGGAGTAGATCAAGCAGACCAGATCATGTTGCTGGGCTTGGTCTTCACACACACCAGATAGACTAGGTATACCAGATAGACTAGACCAGACAGACGACTATAGAGGAGGAGGACAGATCCGATCCCCATTTCGAAAGCTCACTCGGCGCGAAAGACCATCCAAGGCACAAACCAACCGTAGCGAAGTTCAACCAAACTCCCCAGCGCGAAAGCTCACCCAAGATATAGCAAAGTTCAACTAATCTTCGACAGGAGGCACTCACTCACAACCAAGACCACATCCACAGCCGAGTCCACAACCGACGACATCACTGGCCCAGTACCCTCACAGCGGTACTACTATGTATTCATGTTGTTTATTGAACTCAGCTCTTTTGAACTAGTGTTTCACTCCATGCTATGGTTTCTTCATTTTTTTCATCAGTCTGATTATTTTTAAACTTATATTGCGGATGAAGAAATTGTTCTATACAAGTGCATCACCCAACTTCTTTTCTTAACTGTCTGCATCAGCATTTCTACCATCTTTAACATCCGCTTTTAGTTCTTCGTTCTTCGACTTCATCTGTTCCTTCCTTTCTACAGCTTCATCCTTTTCCCTTTTTGCTTCTCTCGAATTAGCTTAACCTATTTTATTATATGCAATTTCACGCCCGTCTTGACAACGCCTATCACTATTTTTCTTACTTCCATTCTTCTTCTTCCAATGGCACTACCGCCCAAATCGTTCCTTGGCCTCTCCTAGCCTTCTACTATAGTCTTCTCGATCTTTGGCTTATGTTCTCCAGTTCGATGTATGGAGCAGTGACCCCGAGTCCGCTGCAACCACATCCGTCCACATTTTTCTCGGTTTGCCTATGGGTCTTTCTCCTTGTATACTCTGCCAGTGAAGACTATCGTTTGCTACTTTTGCTGCTGGTATAAACTCAACATATCCCATCCAAGCGAAGTCTCTTAAGTTTCTTACTTTCTAGTATGACTAATCTTCAATTTATTACTAGTCTTTAATCTACTACGAATCAACGAGAAACTTACTTCATAAGCTCTTCATGTCATTCTAGACTTTTTATATTGTTCCTTTTTTGGTCCTCTCTTTACCATCTTTTTCTAACAGAAAATGCTTCAAATTTGTTGCGTCAGCTCTTGTTGTGTTTCTGCTGATCCCTTATATATTTTTTCTTCGTATGTTCTCCATTCATTTTTCTTTTCTGACTCGTCTAAATTTGAATTTGGTGTCGTTGTTAGCTTCTTCATTAAAAAAGCAGAATATATACCAGCAGCATGCGGCACTGTTAGTACTTAGTTGGGGGACTGCCTGTAAAATCCGCTTGCCATCGGAACCCTTTGTTTATAAGGACGAAAAGTGACCCCCATGAACTGTTTCGCTTCGATATCTCTCGAAAAACAGTATTTTTCAGTGCTTCACTTGGTAGATCCACTACTATTCCTTTAAATCCACTACTATTTAAGATATTTTCAAACTATTTCGCAACACAAATAACATTTCCAAAATATATATAATAAATATTTTTTTTATATATCATAATTCACCAAAGAATAATAAACTAACATAAAAAAGTCCTTGCAGCTTGGTTTAACCACTTGACTGGTGGCGGTGATACACAATCAAACGAAGAAGCAATACGAAGGCGCCTACAGCCTGACGAATCTGAAAGGGACGGCAGTGATTCAAGTTGTTCAGAAAGTGTTGCTGGCAGCACTGGCGGAGCATTTCGTCCAACATCAGGTAGTCCAAAGGAGGGTCACAATTCAGCTGGTACATCATATCCATCACCTAATATATCAGTGGGTCCACCAATACATCCGCCGCCGCATTTATTGCCTTACTTATACCCGCATGGATTGTACCCACCGCCGCCACTATCACTGCTGCATAATCCTGCAGCAGCGGCCGCCATGAATCCCGGACTCAATCCAGGGCTATTGTTCAATGCGCAATTGGCTTTAGCTGCTCAACACCCTGCCTTATTTGGTCATTATTCGGGCCATTCACCAGCATCACCACTGCAGGGCCTTAAGGGTCATCGTTTTTCACCGTACAGCCTACCTGGAAGCTTAGGTTCAGCATTCGATGCGGTAACGCCAGGATCAAACTCAACAACCGGCCGAAGCGGTGGCGGTGGCAGCAGCGGTGGCGGCGGCGGTGGCGGTGGAGATCACGGAGATGGGGGAACACGAAGCTTAAGCTCTAGTCCAAGACCGCGTGCCTCTTCAAATTCACCACCAACAAGGCCTATCTCAGTGTCGCCAACGACACCGCCACCCGCTATCTCAATAAATCAGAATAAGTCGTTAACATCGCAATCAAGTTCGCCATCCGAATTGAAAAGTATAGAAAAAATGGTCAATGGGCTCGAAGTGCAACATAATGGCAATACTGGTGGATCGATAGTTGTTATTGATGATCCATCGGGGGTGTCCGGTATGAAATTGTCACCGCTGGGAGAACAGTGACATTTGGAGCAGAATGACAGGAAGCCAGCCATAAATTTGGATGCGTGACGCTAGACTTTCTTTTATATAGTTTAAAAAACGATCAACAAAAACATGAATTACAATCCTCGCCCTTAATATGTGTGTAAATCTGATGTATATGTGTAAATCTGGTAACACGAAATTTATATATATATTTTTATGTTTGTTATATTTTTTATTTTTCAGTTTTTATTGAGATGTTTTGTAAAGTATAAGAAAATTTATGTTTTATATTTAATGTTTGAGTATTCGAACAAATGTCTGCAAGTGGCACGAAATTTTTGTATGGTACGACCAAATTTGGAAGGTCTGAATATTTTCGAGCAAAGGTAAAAGGTGTCTACCAGCATTATTCCTACTCCTAGTTATATAGAGAAAATCTATTTTAAATTTAGAATTGACCGACTTTCCTTTTGGCATGAGCTCACTTATTTATATACCGTCCAAAGTTTGAATGACTACGGCGCAATTTGTATTCTATCCCAAATACCTATAATCAAAAATCTAGGCAAACCATTCACCAAATTTATTCAAATTTTCAATATATCTTAGAGTCCAATAATGTCCAAACCATCATCTATTACTCTTATTGCTGATTCTACATTTCGTATCATCAGGTGTCTGGGTACACGTTACTGCAAAATTTCAATAACCAAATAGAATCGCCTTGTATAGGGGGTCAATCAGTTGGTTTCTTTTTTTAGTGCGCGTTTTTTCGACAATTGACAACACTGACACGCTTGATATTGATAGAAATGCAGTGTCAAACGTCATATAATCTAGTTTAAACTACCTCTAGGCTAAAAATGTTCATCGTACTGAAATGAATGATTACTCCATTTTATCTTATGATTCCATTTCCGAATATGTCTCGTGGTCCTGTAAATATCAACTCACGGGGAATACTAAATCATTGATATTGTAGTTTTCAACGTTCACAATGTAAATTGACTAAGCCATTCAAATGGAAATTTCGTCGAACTCTTTGCACTGCACAATCTGCACTTAATTGTAGATCATCCCAATGCGAATTCCGTATCTCTACCAATGTAATGTTACTTCATTGAAATGGCCCTCGGAAACTCCACTCGGTGTGGGAAATTAGTGCCAATTTCGGGCGCCAATCGCACGCTACAAGCAACTCCTCCTACGAAAACCCTTCTTCTCTTCCAAGTCAAAATCACCATTTCTATGGCGTTAAAACCATTCGCGATGCGCTCTTTCACTAAAGAAGCCTCACGGTTAGTTTCTACAATCATTCGATGTGCCTCAATCGAAGTTTTTTTTGGAATTGAAAGCAAAAAGGAAATCTTCTCCAGCAAAAATTACGCTTATTTGGCTCAAAGTTCGAAAAGCCTATTATTTCCTATTAGCTAAACTTTCTACTAGATATTGAAACTTGACTGGACCAAAGATATGAATGACTGATAGTAGAAGAAAGGTGAACTGATAACCTTAGATTTACACATAAAAAATTGAATAAGAAGATGTGAATTTGAATGTTCTAATATTGGGAGTAGTAAAACCACTAAAGCTATCACCTTCCAAATTTGGTCGCAACGTACTAATTCCCAAACAATCAGTATTTTTGCCATTAAAATAAATACATCAACACCAAATAAAAACCAATTTCTCTTATACTACTACAAAACATCTCAATTTTAACAAAATTTCTATCTATCTCCCTTCTCTCTCACACACACAATCTGTCTTTCTCTATCTATTTCTATCTTTATCTGTGTATGTGTATTTGATATAAATAATACTGAATATAATGTATATAAAGAATTATTAAAAAAAAAATTATAAATAAAATTTATATAATTTGTAAATAGAATCTTAATTATAAATAATTATATACAAAAAAAAAACAAACAAACAAAAAAAAACAAAAAAAAAACACTAAAAAAATAAATAAATAAATAAAATCACAAGAGTGAGTGATATAACAAAGTGCAACAATGTTGCCACTGTGCAAAAAACAACAAATTAGTGCTAAAAATAAAAGAGAAAAAAAAGAAAATAAGAATGTAAGAAAAAAAAACAAAACAAACAAAAAATAAATAAAAATAAAAAAATTTATTGAAAAAAACAATCTGTTTCCTTTTTTTGCTTAGAAATTACAAAAATGAAATGAAATATTTTAAGCAAAAATAAAAAAAAGTCAAGAAAAAAAAGAAAAGAATGAAATGAACAAACTCAAAAAACATAATTTAATAAAAACGAAAAAAAAAATGTGCAAAACCGAATTGAAATTGAAAGTTTTTTTTAGATTTTTGTTTTTTATTTTTTGGTTTTTTTAAAAATTTAATAAAAACAAAATAAATTTATATATAAAAACAAATATTTTCTTCTTTTTTTTGTTAATTTGTAAAAAAAAACAATAAAATTATTTATTTAAAAAATTACAACACCCCCCAAAAAACACAATGCAAAAAAGATAAAAACAAATTGTGAAAAATATTCAAGAACAAAAAAAATTTTTTTATTTAATTTCCTTTTTTTTATTTTCAATTAATAAAATTAATTGCAATTTAGAATGAAAATGGCTGAAAAAAAGATGGAAAAAGAAAAAAAAGTGTATAAGAAAAATAAAACAAAAAAAAATAAAAAAATGCAGATTTAAGTAAATCTAGTGAAAAAAAGAGAAAATTATTAATTTATGTCACTTTAAAAAAAAAGACACAATTTAGATTATATTAAATTAATATTAAAAAAAGCAAGAAGAGAAAATTAATAAAAAAAAAAGACAAAAGCGTAAAGTAAAAATTATATTAAATAAAAAAAAAAGAAAAACAAACAAAAAAAATTTTAATATTTTATTATTATTATTATTATAATTATTAATTATTATTATTATTAATTAATTGAAATCAAGTCACCAAAGAGAATTTATTTTTTAGTTTTTAATAGTTTTTTTTTCTTTTTTGTTTAGGAAAAAAGAGATACTTTTGTTTTAATTTTAAGGAAAATAAAGTGAAAATTATGTTGAAGTTTTTTGTAGTTTTATTTTTGTGTGTGTTGCATTTTTATTATTATAAAGGCCCTTTTACATCCCAAGCGCAAAGTGGAAACGCAAATTGGATTTATTTTATCGCACAGAAATTTGTATGTTTTTCTATCTGTTGCACGAACGTGGATTCCAGACAGAGAGAAAAGCATACAAATTTCTGTGTGATAAAAGAGCTCCAATTTGCGTTTCCACTTTGCGTTTGGAATGTAAAAGGGCCTTAATGTGGAGAATTTCAGAGATGTTTTGGTGTAGAACTAAGTATTTCCGGGGACTTCTAGATGCAAGGCAAATCAATAACTAATAACCAAATACTGATTGAAAGCTTATTTGGTACCATTGGTATAAAACCACTTTCAACCCTTAATTGTAAACGAAATATTATAGTGACTTTCGGGAACATGGAACACGCGAAGTTTGTACAAAACTGCAGCTTTTAAATCACGACTAGATGAAGGGAGCAGAAACAAAATTAAAATACTGGCGATACAAGAGATTAGAGAGATAGGAGACAGGGCCTTTTTTAACAAGAGGATATTTTGCAGTTGTGAATGGCAGCATCGTTTAAGAGTAGGGTTCATAAGCCCATTATACATAATATTATAGAATTCAATCCAATAAATGAACGACTATGTTCAGTACGCTCCGAACGAAATTGTTTACTATATCGGAAGGAAAAGAGACACGGCACTTTCCCCACGGCAATGTTGATAGGAGACCTGAATGTCAAAATTGAAAAGACAAACTGCCACAGACCGACCATTGGAAAGGAAAGTTTCCACGAAAGATCAAACAATAACTGACAACGTGTTATCGTCTTTGCAATGAGCAAAAATATGATCGTCAGTTCAATAGATTTCCCAAGAAAGGATATTCACATGACAATCTCCTAACGAAAGATACTGTAATTAAATAGACCATAATCTCATAGACAGAACAGCAACTTCCAGTATTCTCCACGTAAGTAGAGTAAAGTTGCAAATTGTGAATCGGAACACTATACCTAATAAAAGCTAGATTCAGTTGTTGGCTATCCCGTCAAGTATAAAGGAGCAACAAACAAAAAAAAATCGACGATGATCGTCTCCAAGAGCACACTATATTGCAGAACTATCGAGCAAACCTTGCAGAAAAGTTAGGTCCAAACCACGGTATACAGAAACAAGATAATGTAAAAGAGACTGACAGCTTCGAATACCGTAGAACCCGGAAACCAAGTGACGTTAGCTCTAATGCAGAAACAACAACAACAGCTTCGATTTTATATGAAAAGCGGTCACCAAGTGACGTCAGCACTAAAATACCGTCTTTATACAGTCTTTTACATTACCTTGTTTCTGTATACCGTGGGTCCAAACATAAATAATGCAGTTACAGTGGAGGGAAAACTGTTCGAACTAAAAACGATACTGACACAAGCAACGAGATGTTAACCAAGGTAGGGTGCTCAATCGTGCAAACTTCACTCCGAACTCACCGTTTGACTATCAACTGACAATTGACAGTTCCAATTGATCAATGCATTGACTCGGGTATCATGCGGCTTAGAGAAAATAGTCACGGAATTAGAAGATGAGGCTAAACAAGTAAATGTAGACAAGACAAAGATTCTAGTTCAGTCGAGGATGGAAAGAAGAATGAGAAACTAAAGGATGAAACGATGGACGTACAAAGACGATAAACGCTGGAAATACAAAACATACTTCTCACTGAATGATCTGATGGACTAAAGTTTAAATAGACTGCAGCGATGGAGCTGCTAAGGAGGTTTCCGCCGCTGTACCTTTAATTAGTGAATACTAACGCAGCCTCGGACAATAGTCTTTCAACAAGAGGTATCATTATAAATTTTGCGCCATTTTTGAACTACTAACAAACATACAACTGTCATTACGATGACATTTGACAAGTAAAAACTAGGATTTCAGATATGGATCGATACACACTCGCAAATCGCATTGATATAGTGGAAATGGTTCGTAATGAAATCCAGAGACCTCCACAGAAAAAATAAAATAAGAATCTGCAAAACGATAATACGCACAGTAGTTACATATGGATGTGAAGGATGAAGTATCTTCCAAAAATTTTCAGATAAGGTTCGGATTGGGCTGTAGAGTCATCGAAGAAGAAGAATTATGAAAAACATAAAAATAAAAAAATAGATGAAATCCATATGTTTCTCCCTAAAATTGAGTAAAGGAATCGCAAGCAGCTAACGCCATCTATCCGTAATATACCAAACCGAGCTTATCACCGGCAGGCGCACTTAATCACACAAACTGAATCAAGAAGGACAAGTTATGTTATGTGAATTATGCAGCTTACGCTATGAACCGTCTACAGTCTTATTGAGCTAAAGTGAGGCATATTCCTCTGAAAGAGGGTTGTGTTAACGGTTTTAAGTTTGTAGGAAACCTTCTTAACTTTTTTACATAATCGCCACTAACTTTAAAGTACTTTTTGTGACTCTGCACCAGATTTCTTAATCCTGAATGACAATGACGGTCTTGTGTACCTCATCGTCTTCAAATCGTTGCTTACCAAGCCGATATTTCAAGTACAAGAAGCATAGATAATCGCTAGGTACAAAATCGACACTATAGGTGTGGGTAATCAAAAAATTCCCAACCAAAAAATCTTATATATTCTCCTTGGATGGAGGTGTGAACATGCACATTGTCAAGGAGGCGACACTGTCCATCACCGTCGACTTTGAATCACACATCTCAGTTTGTTGAGCGTTGTGCAGTACAATCAGCATTCACCGACGAACAAACGAACAAACTGAAACACTGAATTAAACTAATAACTTCAGTAGCTTCGAAAACAATCAATAGATGGCGCTGTAAGCGTACAACTGTTTTCTAATTCGCCAATATGTAAATATAAGCAAACCTCCCTTACTTTAGAGATAGCAAATATGTTCTTAAACGCAGGTATACTACTAGAAATATTTATTTTTGAAGTGAAAGGATAGTGCTCGGAGGTAAAGCTCCTTTGTACTGTGGACGGCTCTATAATTGCGTGCAATGTCGTGCAGCAAGTTCTAGTCGAAAAAAACAGTAGAGAGAACAGTGAATGTACTGACAACGCCAACACGCGGTTCTATTCGACCAATTTCCATTGAATACTGTCGCGAGAGAATGCTGACTTCGGTGATCGATCGAGGAGATAGCTTGGTCGCCTTTTACGCTTACAGATCATGGCAGGGGAGAGGAGAGGGAGTATTTTCTAAAGACAGAAGATAAAAAAGAAGGAAGGTTATCTAGATGGGAGAAATATGGAGATAGGAAGGTTCATGACGAGGAGTGGATTCGAACCACGGTTCTCTGCGATGGTAGTCTGGCGAGAGCTGAAAGGATTTATGATAGAAGTTAAAAGAAGTGCTACGCGGTACAATAGAAGACTGTACAAGCAAATAGCGACAGGGACAAGAGACTAGGAAATCCGTAAAGTTTTCAGAGAAGATCGCATTTTGCCATAATTTTTTAAATTTTACCACGCCTTAGCCTTTGTACCTTTCCTTTCTGAAAGGTTTTGGTAAGAAAGGCTTACCCTTAAAGAATGGATCAATAGGATCTTAAAAAATATGCAAGAACTGCAAAGGAATAACGTTACGAACTCTATATTTTAAATCCAAAGATCAAGTTATATATTGGAGCGAATTCAGCCTGCATTAGAGACTTGGCTAAAAGAGCTGCGTGGGCCAAATTAACACGGTCAGTCAAACAGATGCAATACGACGTCATATAATGTCTTTTTAAGACGCCACCAGTATCATTTTCAAAAGAGTAGAGTCTGATTATTAGTTAAGCCCAAGATCAACAACCACCTGAATAGATGGTCTTTAATAATCATAGATCATAGTCGTCCCTTTCAATAAAAATACATTATACTATTATAGAAAACTCGGATACCTTAGGTAAGTAGGTACAGCTGGCAACCCCGTCCAAGGACTGAAGCTGGGGATGCAATTAGCATTGAAATGTCACCATTTTGTAACCGCACTCGTGAAAGACCTTTTCGTAAGTATATACTAGTGCGCTTAGAGTGGCTTTAAATCGAGCCATATTAAGGTACTGGATCATATCAGTTATTTTAAGCTTCGAAACCTTTCCCAAATCGTGTAAGAAAATGTTACCAAATGTACAATCGTCTATATTACTAGGAAAGCCCTGAAGATTACTAGCAATTCTGCTTGAAAGACACTAAAAAAATTAAGAACCCGGTAATATTTTTGGAGATTTAGCGAAAGAGAGAGAGAAAACACCAGCGCCTACTACCGAATGTAATTTTGGAACCATCTGTGTTATGTATCTAGAAGATTTCACATTCCTATATGGTGAGTATCTGGACATCAAAACCAGGGTTGAAGCTAAATGGTAGAGAGCGCCGTAGATTACTGAGCACACGTCTTCCTCACCCAACAGTCCGATTCGAGTAGACTCAGGGTCATACAGGCTAACTTCTATCTTGATTTATAGATCAAGGGACACAAGATCGAGAATTCTGACGTTCACTGCTTCAATGGAGCGGTACACCAAGGCATGCAATTTTTAAGCTTGGCTTAGTCTGGATTTTCTATAGTTTTTTACAAGAGCTACTAAACGTCAAAGTTTTATATAAGCACTTATCTAACCACTGTTGTGTAAAGCTAGTGCATTATCTGTGGCGTCAAGTTCATCTCTTGCCAAAAGTCTATCTACTGTCATGCATAGAAAGCTACGTTGGCCTGCTTTTCCCTCCCTCTTGAGCCGCCTGTCCTACTTTAGTTCCAAAATAAGACCCATACTTAGCCCGCGATAGGATCAATGATTATATCTAGACTAAATGTATGAAAATTGCATGTAGAATAAAATCGCCGAGTTTTGTTATGGAGAAAAGTATTAGTTCTGTATTTCCTTGGCTAACAGATAGCCCACCCACAGTGAATGGACAACTCGCTAACCTTTCTAAAAACCACCTCCATTATCTCCCAAACCCGACACTTCCTGGCTACCAGGATCAGCATGTCGTCCGCATAGACAACTGACTTTAACTTCTCCTCTATATATTTTTAGAATCTTATCCATACCCATAAGCTATAGCGGCGCCGAGAGAACTTTTTCCTTTTCCAACTAACGTCATCTATTCTAGGTTAAGTATGCCTTCATAAATACTACTCAGTTTGCCTTAATACATTCTAGAACTAACTAGAAAACTAGTAACAATTATAGTCCTTCATTGACTAATACTAAACATCCTGGCTATTCCCTAGGCCGTGTTAACCAAAGGCGACGCATGATTTACAAAAAATGAAAAATCATAAAACACCCCTCCCGAAAATGCCAGCTCATGCCTGTCATCCAAGGTTTTTCATGTTAAACCTAAAATACAGTCACCAGCAGATTGATAAAAATTGAAACTTCATTAAATTCTTCCTTTTTTTTCTACCCTAAAAGGAAAACTTTCTGTACATAAAAAAAGCTGTCCATTTCCTCCCTTAAACCACCACCCATCAACCCAAAAACAACAACAACAACAGAAAAAAAAACTCCAACGCAAGCGATGAGCTTGTTGGATTTTCTGAGTTCATTTTTTGTTCCTTTTCATACATTTTTTTTTGTTGTATTAAAAACCCACCCTCAAAAATCCGCTAAAGTATTAGTCGTTTGTACAAAAAACGAATCACGAAAAGGACAACCCTTTTTTCCGTACGAAAATCCCTTTATTTCTCAAAAATAACGAATCGATTGAATACACTTAGTCACGGAATGACAATTTTCTTATTAGATTTTTGTAATTTGTTTCTACTTTGCAAACTCATCCCCCGCCGCCCTAGCAGCGAGCTGTCAACAAATGGGGTTTGAGGGGTGGCCGCGAAAGGATTGCGCTTTTCTGATGTGATTTTTTCTTGCCACCAGCTAAAAATGGGTAAAATGGATGGGTACTCGTCGCTATATTAGAATATCCTGCCGCCGCCTAATGTAAAATCACTTGGAGCAGTTCATGTCGAGCTGTGTGTCTTCTTCCTTGTCATAGTTGTCGTTGTCGTTGTCGTACTCGTTGTCGTACCCATCTTTGATCTGTTTCCGATAAGGAAAATGAAAAATCAAAAAGATTGTATAAATAATTTGTAGAAAAGGACAAAAAATAAAGGATTTGAAAATATATTTTCGTACTTTAAGGAAAACAGGACTCATGATTGTAAGCAGTATTCATTGGCTGAATTTCCTTCTCCGTTGCATGATAGCAAAGTATTATTTGTGGATATCCTGTGGGAATATGGCACATTTGTTTATAAGTTGATTTTTTGACAGATAATTACAAGCAATTATTTATTGTGGTGGGGATGTCATTCTATAGTCAGAAGCGATTCTCTTTTCGGGGGTATTTCCGAAGGATCTGTTGTTTAATAAAAGGAAATTCAATGTTGTTGATAAACGTACCCGATACATGCCAGTTCTGGTTGAAGTTAATGTGGTATTTGCAAAATATTTCGATAGATATGCGGTATTGGCAACCTGGGGCGGAGGGTATTGAACACCCAAAATATAAGTGATATAAATCAAGACGGGTAAGTATGTAAGACTATTGATTGTATTAGAATATTAAAATATGGAAAATATGTATAGAGAACTCAGTTAGACGTTGATAACCATTATTTACAATCTCCTTTTTTTGTGGGGGCGGAAATTTATTTAAAAATAAATAGGGATTTGCGCCAAGTTGTAGACACGTGAAGAAACACCAAATATGTAAATGTACAGAGTGTCTCTTTGGCGATAGGGATGTAACAATCATGTTTCTAACAAAATGTCACACAAATGTTCACCATGACTCTGATGGCAGGCCTTTATCCACTTGTCTACATTGTGGATGACGCTGAAGCATAATTGCGGCTAAATTTCATTAATATGACTAATTATCTTGTCCTTCAGCTCTTGAATGGTTGTTGGCTTATTGGCGTACACCTACTAATTCAAATTTCCCCAAAAATAAAGAAGTCTGGGCGTCCATTTAAGATCACCATTTCGAGAGATAACGCGACAATCAAACTTTTAGCTCAAGTAAGTCATTATTTCGTTGGCTGTGTGGCAAGTGGCTATATACTGTTGGAGTCATATATTGTTCACATCCATAGCCTCCAATTACGGCCACAAAAATTCGTTATTATGTAATCATGTATTACATTCACGGTAACAGCTTGACGGGGTTCGTTTTCAAAGAAGTACGGCTCAAAAACTCCGTCGCTCCAAAAACCGCGCCCAACAGTGACTTTTCATGGATGCATAACCTTCTCAACAATAACTCTTCGGTTCTAATCAGCCCAGATGCGACAATTCGAATCCATAGAGATGAAAGTATGCCTCATCACTGTACATGACTGTCTGCGTAAAATTGACATTCACTGACGTTTGCCCCCGTATCCATTCGGCGTATTGACGACGACGCTTCGAATGATCCGTGGGCTTCATCAGTTCATGAGTCAATTGCTCATTGTAAGCGTGACGATTCAAGACCTTTATCAAAATTGCGTGTGATGTGTAGCTCCTGAGCGGGATGATGAACAGGCGTCGACGGGGTCTCGGGTTCATTTTCGGTGGAACGAAGTGAAACAAAACGTCAAAAAACGTTAGATTTGTATAAAAAAAATAGTAGAATATGGGAAGTCTTGTCTTAACATTCATACAGATCGGATTGTTTTTATACTCTTATCAGGTGACGTTCGATTGACCCCCCTCATATTTATTTACAGAGAGGAGGTGATAGAAGACAGTATATTCAAAGTCGGCTTACTAGCATCTCCATTCGCCTTGAATTCTTCTTTGCTGGAAACTGATGACACCCTCTGACCCAGCTATTCCACCCATTCAATGGACCTAGTTTTCTTCATAATTCGTAAAGTATGAGTTGTGTTTATTGAGCTGCTCTAGGTTGAGCTAGGTTGAGATATCTCAGGAAAAGGTGTTTCATGAGCAATTCGCTTGCTCTAACTCGCCTGAAGTTGCTCTGATTTGTGTTTCATGAGCCTGCTCTAAGTTGAGCTAGCTCACGGTTTTCTGCTCTACCTTTTTTGGTAGAGCAACTTCGGGCAAGCAATCAGCTGTTTGTCAACTATCACAAAACGGCAACATTTAATCGAAAACTGTTAAAAATAAATTACAGATACACGCCAGACCTCAATAAGAGTTTAAATTTAATATTTTAAATAGATTAAAAACTAAAATTAAAATTTCCACTTTAAAAACTGACAGATTGAACTTATGACAATTCACTTTGAGAATTGTTGCCCGAAAAGTGTTTCATGAGATTTCTTTCTCTGAATTGCTCCAACTTGCCTAATTGTTTTTTGACAGCTGCTCTACTGTGAGCTGCCTTGAGCTGCTCTGCTTTTTTTTCGGTCCAAGGCCCTCGTAAGTACAGGCCTGGAAGCAGAGTTTGTGTTTGTGTTGGTAATAGACCCATTATCTGTCAAATAGGAAGAAATTATATGGAGGAGGTGAAAGTTCGGGATATTTTGCCGTAAAAAGTCATAAAATAATATATTTAACCAGTTTTTGTTGCAATAGGATTACCAGTTAATAGTGCTTTAGTGATTTATTTAAGAAAAGTTAAAAAAATCGAGTGGTTAAGTGTGTTTTAAGTGTGTTAATTGTAAAGGTGGCCAATTTTGTTTACATTCGCGGTGGTTTTTTCTTGTTTATTTAGCGGAAAAATGTTGAATTTGTGTAGTAGTATAATAAAAAGTGCGTTTTGAATGATTAAAGATTATTATAGAATAGTTATTAAACACATTAAGTGCAAGTACCACCATACAACATGCATAACAATAACTTTCACTTTTCCTTGATATTTTTCTGCACTTATGTTTTTAATAAGTATTCTATAATAATCTTTAATCACTCAAAAAGCACTTTTTATTATATTACTACACAAATTCAACATTTTTCCGCTAAATAAACAAGAAAAAACCACCGCGAATGTAAACAAAATTGGCCACCTTCACATTTAACATACTTAAAACACACTTAAACTCTCAATTTTTTTAAATTTTCTTTATTAAATCACTAAAGCACTATTCACTGGTAATCATATTGCAACAAAAACTGGTTAAATATATTATTTTATGACTTTTTACGGCAAACTAATACAAAAATATTCCGAACTTTACATCACGGCGTATAAATCCAACAAAAGTGACAGATTCTGGGACTACGAGCAGCTGCGTTAGTGTTAGTGAGATAGGCAACTTCCAGGCCTGTACTTGAGAAGGTCTTGTTCGGTCTCAATAAACACAACTATGCATGTGTCTCAAACAGCTTAACGCCAATAAATCCACGGGTTTCACAAATTCTCAGCTTTTTTTAGCAATTGCGACCCATTTAATACATCCATAGTTTCAGATTGCATACTGTGTCAGTGTCAGGCTGATACTTTCCACCCTTGTAAAAACGAATTTATACTGTTCCATGTGCTGATATAGTGGCCAAGCTTGATAGTGCAACTCAGTTATTCGTTTCTACATGAACCGACACAATTTCATTAAAATCGACTCATTAATAAAATCACTAACAATCAAATGCCTTTTGAAATTCTCGACGGCAGAGAGCAACTTCACACGCTACCGAGATCCAGATCGGTACATGCATGACATACAACTTGAACGATATCTTTCCAGAATATCAAAGCTGCAGTATATTTACTGTAACTTAAAATAGCAAAATCTACAAATAATGTAAATAAGTCCCCATGAAATTGTTCAAACCTTTTTTAAATTCAAAATTTGTGTTCGATTACCATTGCTTAAAAATATAAAAGAAAATCACTCACCTTTTTACTCGAACAGCAAAAATATATCAGATTCTTCGTTCTTCTCTTCATTTTATCAATTTCTTCTATTATTTTATATTAATTAACACATTTTAAACTATTTATAAAAATGTGAAACAAGTTTTTTGTCTCCGATGTTCTTCGTCAACGATCAATCCCAGATTATAATCCTAAAAACAGCAATTAATTCATTTTAATGTACTAAACACACCAAATATAATAATAATTACTTTGAAATATCCAAATTAAATTATTAATAATATAAATTTTAATTTAATAAACAAAATAAATACGCGAAGAACCCTTTCATTCCCTTACTGACAACACTTTATAACGACCAGTTACCCTCAAACTGTAAAGTAACTCCTACAGTTTCCATGCACAAACGAAATTGTCTCAACCAAAATTGCCACGAAACAATTTTTATTATAAAAACAATCAAAAACAAAGGAAATTCTTAAAAGTTTTAATAACAAAACTTGCACTATTGCATAAACTGTTATTTTTAATCAAAATAATATCAAATAATTAAGTTTTTACTGCATTTTTTAATAATTAAAAACGCGCACCACAAAACCGCTTTGATAGCAAAAATGCACTTGTCAAGAGTGAAGACGCAAACCATTAATGTGATTATTGCAAGCATCTAGGATTGGTAGTGTGGACAAGAAGCAAGTTACTAGAAATTGGCCGCGTTTTTTAAGGTGAGAAATATAAGTGTTTTGTTTTGGCATAGAATTTTAAACAAATAAGGAGTGTTTGCAGTTTTTAATGATACATGGAGGCTCCAAAAAGTTTAAATTATAGATTTTGTAAAGTTTCATAGGAATTGCGGTAATTTAAAGTGTTTTTCAGAGTATTAGAAAAAATTTAAATTTTAGCGACATTCAGTTTTGTATCATACTAGAATTTTTTAAATAATTAGAAGAATTATTGAATACAGGTAATTAGTATGTTATATTGAATTCTATGGGGTATATAGTTCTACTGAAAAGAGGTCATATTTTAGACTATTTTTATACAAAAAAATAAAATTTCCGACCTTTTGTTTCAGATGTACCATAAACATTACTACTTATATTTTTTTAAATCTTTAGATCTTTTGTAACCAGAAAAATGAAGGTGCAATAGAATTTATATTACGAAAGACTTTTCGCTCATCTCTCAATCCTTATAGGATATTAGCTATAAGCTGCTTATTTAATTCAGGCTTCCCTATAGGCAAGCATGTAGTCTTAGGGTGAGTGCAGTACGCAGCGTAGATGGTAGAGTAGAGCATAGCTGCGCATACTCGCTTATAGAACTCTCAATGGGTTTTAAATGGGTGTGTGCATAACGCAGCTCGCCTTTTCTGCGAGCGGAAAGCGAGCTGCGTTATGCACACACCCATTTAAAACCCATTGAGAGTTCTATAAGCGAGTATGCGCAACTATGCTCTACTCTAGCATCTACGCTGCGTACTGCACTCACCCTTAGGGGCCTAATACACGAGCGCTCCATCCGACCACGCCACGCCAAAACAACAATTTATATGCACTCGAAATTTCGAGTGCATACAAATTGTTGTTGTTTTGGCGTGGCGCGGTGGAATGGAGCGCTCGTGTATTGGGCCCTTTAGCAGTGGCGTAGCGTGGGTGTCAGCCGCCCGGGGCGGAAGAAAATTTTGCCGCCCTCTTATTAGCTTCCCAGTTTATAGGGAAGTTATTGTAATCGGTCCGAAAATCAAATTCGTAATTTTCAACTTATTTTCATTTTTCAAGGCCCCAATAGCATTTTAAACAAAAATTTTAGAAGAAATATGCGCGTGTATGTGTGTGCGTACGTATGTGGTCATTATTTCCTGCACAATCTTGCGCGAACCAAAAAAGATATGGACTTCATTGAGCTGCCGACCGACGCGTATTACTGAAGTTATAATCTGAAAAGATTTTCATAAAAATCGGTCGAGCCGTTTTTTTGTTTGAAAGAAGTTCGTGATTTTTGTACCGACCAGCGAGCACCAAACATGATACCGACTTCGTTGAGGTGCTGATCGGCGCGTATTAACGAAAACATGCTCTGAAAAAAATTTCATAACATTCGGTCAAGCCCTTTTTTTGTTATGAATTTTTTTTCTGGATTCAGCAGAGCGATAGGACGGTTTTTGCCAAATTTCCTCTCCTTTTGTATTGAATCGCCTTTCTGAGTTGTTGCAATACCCCACAAAAGCGTGCAGCTGTGATCGTGGTCCCACGGGGCAGGAATCTCAAAAGAACGTTTGCCATGATAGAAGTCATTCTCGTTGAATATTAGTCACAAACAATCCAAGCCCAAAATAAAATACGGGGAGCCCCTGCAAGTCAGTACAGACGGTGTTGCCAGTCGCTACAATGAGCAAGATGTCATTATTATACATTGAGCCGGTTTAGACGGTGCGCTCGGTGAACTTTGTGGATAAAGGGAGAAGTGAGGTGGTACCTCTCTTTATGCCCACTTATCCCTTCATCTCCAAACGTTCGTGAGGCACATGCGCTGGAGCACACCGTCTAAAACAGCTCATTCAATTAAAGAAAGGGGATTCCCTGATTTCGTCACAGTATAAGTAATAAAAAATTCCGTGCTCATTTCGATCGGTCCGAATCGTAGGTGCAACAAAAATAATATTTACAAGATATTATTAATATTTATTGTGAAATTTTGCCGCCCCCTAAAGGTGCCGTCCGGGGCGGGCCGCCCCTGCCGCTCCTACTACGCTACGCCACTGCCCTTTAGGTTCACTCTTCTCCCATCTCACCCCTCACGTCCACACAACATCGTCCTCATTATCCTTCTTCGAATCTAATTGCAACAATTTTAAGCCAAAGTGTAAACATAGCGTGGTGAGGGCTGAATCGCCAGCTGGTGGCTAAAGAAGTTGGGCGGAAACAGTTTCCACCGATACTAAGGTAAGGTCGGCGCATATAAGTGCCTTAACCTGGTACGCCGCTCTGGCAAGCTTAACTTACTCTTTCCAGCATTACCCGTGGGAACCAAACCTGAATATTACAACAACAGCAACAAAAATCAAAATATACACGCTTCTGGATAAAGCAGGATTCCTTCGAGCTTATAGGAGATACAGCTTTCCCAATACGCAGCAATCCTCAGCTCTGGCTTAGTCAGTACCACCCACGGTACTCAAAAATCTGGCACCACTATAACAACAGACAGGACAGAAGGAACTACCTACAGTGGTAACGGTTGCAGCATGTGGCAAAAGTCGCATTCGTACCTTTGCAAGAGAAGATGCAAAAGCAACCTTCTTATTGTGATGTGCGCCATCTATTAAAAGTTGAAGCGAACTGTTATTTGTAGCGGTTTAGTTAGAATTTGAACGAACGATTTCTAACTGTTTATGCATTCACCACGGCAGTGTCTAGCCACACGATCCACGGTATATACACGGTATATACCGTGGATATACCGTGGATATAAGGAATGTTCCTATACATTTTGGGTATACCGTGGATATACCGTGGACATACGGTATGTTCCTATACATTGTGGGATATACCGTGGATATACCGTGGATAAACGGTATGTTGCTATACATATATTGTGGGATATATTATGAGATATATCGTGGATATACCGTGGATATGCCGCCGATACACGGTATGCTCATATACACCGTGGGATATACCGTGGATTTAACGTGGATACACGGTATGCTCCTTTAGGCCGTGGGATATACCGTGGATTTACCGTGGATATACCGTGGATATACCGTGGATTTAACGTGGATACACGGTATGCTCCTTTCGGCCGTGGGATATACCGTGGGATATACCGTGGATTTACCGTGGATATACCGTGGATACACGGTATGCTCATATACACCGTGGATTTAACGTGGATACACGGTATGCTCCTTTAGGCCGTGGGATATACCGTGGATTTACCGTGGGATTTACCGTGGGATATACCGTGGATATACCGTAGATACACGGTATGCTCATATACACCGTGGGATATACCGTGGATTTAACGTGGATACACGGTATGCTCCTTTAGGCCGTGGGATATACCGTGGATTTACCGTGGGATATACCGTGGATATACCGTGGATACACGGTATGCTCATATACACCATGGCATATACCGTGGATTTAACGTGGATACACGGTACGCTCCTTTAGGCCGTGGGATATACCGTGGATTTACCGTGGGATATACCGTGGATATACCGTGGATACACGGTATGCTCATATACACCGTGGGATATACCGTGGATTTAACGTGGATACACGGTATGCTCCTTTAGGCCGTGGGATATACCGTGGATTTACCGTGGGATATACCGTGGATATTCCGTGGATACACGGTATGCTCATATACACCGTGGGATATACCGTGGATTTAACGTGGATACACGTTATATCCCACGGTGTATATGAGCATACCGTGTATCCACGGTGTATATGAGCATACCGTGTATCCACGGTATATTCACGGTAAATCCACGGTATATCCCACGGTATAAAGGAGCATACCGTGTATCCACGTTAAATCCACGGTATATCCCACGGTTTATATGAGCATACCGTGTATCGGCGGTATATCCACGGTATATCCACGGTATATCCCACGGTATATCCCACGGCCTAAAGGAGCATACCGTGTATCCACGTTAAATCCACGGTATATCCCACGGTGTATATGAGCATACCGTGTATCCACGGTATATCCCACGGTAAATCCACGGTATATCCCACGGTAAATCCACGGTATATCCCACAAGGTATAGGAACATACCTTATATCCACGGTATATCCACGGTATATACCGTGTATATACCGTGGATCGTGTGGCTAGACACTGCCATTCACCACCGTCTACTAGTCAGATTTTTAAAGAACGGTAATTGAAGACATTAAGCTTCTCAAAGTTTGTAAAGTGTAGAATAAAAAAAAGTCTCGAACGTTCCAGGACATCTTTCCAGACTGTGGTGAAAAGATCTAGAAAGTTGGATACGGGAGGAGCTTGGATGCATAAATGCAGTGGCAGCGGTATTTAGAGTCAGTTTTGATTTGGCAAACGATTAAAATGTTCTAAGTGATCAAAATGACCTAAAGCGAAAGCTGGTGATTAAATAGTGAATTAAAGGGCGATAAATACATGTTATTAGTGAGAGATATTAAATTGTAAGTGATAATTAGTGAGTAAAAACCTAACATTATTTTTGGAAAGGTTGTAGAGAATGAGCCCGATAGGTACTCTTCGCCCCTACATCAACCTACCGTGATGGAACGAATTGTAGTACAAGAAGAAAAATAACCGTTACAAACATATACAGGGTGTAACGCATAAGATTGTACACCGGGCGGGTATGAATAGGTTTTGGATAGACGAACAAAAAATCGTTCCGGAGGGGGTGGGGTAATCTTAACGGTTTAGCCGCTAGGGCGTTTTGAAGTTTTTTTGCTAGAGTTTTACATATCACCCTGTATTTTTGTAACCCTATGATCTATTTTCATAAATAAGGTATCAGTGTACGCAGAATACTCCCACCTATCTAAAGCTGTAAAAATGAAGGTTCTACCGTACCAGGTTCCAGAGCAATGAGTCAACAAAATGAAAATTTTGGTTTTTTTTACTAAAATTTCAACTAAAATCACCATTTTCTCCAAAAAATACGTAATTAACTGATATTTTTTTTTACAAAATTGGAAAGCTTGAACAATTTCCTATGAATAATGTCGTGGCAATTTTTATGCTACGGACTTTACTTTTGAAGTTATTAGCAAGTTTGATGTTGAAATTGACCTTATTTGGTGCTTATTTGGTACTTTTTAGCAAAGCTTGGGTGAAAAAGTACTAAAAAAGACCCAATTTTAGCATTAAAATTGCTTTTAACTCCAAAAGTAGAAGTCGTAGGAAAAAAATTCCCTAGACATTTTTCATAGGGAATTGTCCAAGCTTTCTAAATTTGCAAAAAAAAGTTTAGGTTTATCACGTATTTTTTGGAGAAAATGGTGGTTTTAGTCGAAATTTTAGTAAAAAAAACCAAAATTTTCACTTTGTTGACTCATTGCTCTGGAACCTGGTACGGTAGAACCTTCATTTTTACAGCTTTAGATAGGTGGGAGTATTCTGCGTACACTGATACCTTATTTATGAAAATAGATCATAGGGTTACAAAAATACAGGGTGATATGTAAAACTCTAGCAAAAAAACTTCAAAACGCCCTAGCGGCTAAACCGTTAAGATTACCCCACCCCCTCCGGAACGATTTTTTGTTCGTCTATCCAAAACCTATTCATACCCGCCCGGTGTACAATCTTATGCGTTACACCCTGTATATTGAAAACCCTGCAAGGATTTAATTAATTAATTCTTTCATCAATTCTACAAAAACCGCGGTTGCAGTCCATCTATATATATAAAAATGAATGTGTGTATGTATGAAAACATAGGCTATTTTATTACTTTCTAAAGCCACTCCTAGATGGCGCTGTCATGGAGAGCTTCGTTGAAAATCATCTCAGAGCTTTGAATTTTTGCATGAAGTTCCGTGGAGGTCTCCTATGATACACCTCGAAGAGCGATTTTCGAAATTCAAAATGGCCGCCGAAATATGATTGAAATTCAAAATTGTCGCAGAAATATGGTTGAATTTGCCAATTTTATTCCGATTCCAATGAAAGTGGGTATCTAGGGGTTTTTAAGGTTAAGCAAATAACGAATTTGTGGTGAAAACTTATAAATTCAAAATGGCCGACGAATTTGCTAATTGTGTTCCGATTCCAATGAAAATCTGTATCTGAGGTTTTTTAAGCTAGCAAATAACGACTTTATGATCAAAATTTAAATTCAATTTTTTACAAGGATTGTGATGGGCTTGGTCCTTCGACGAGATGAGCTTGATGCTGCCTGGACCTACGTTACTACTCTCGTCATGAACTTCTAAACAAACAAAATTTTAACCCTTCTATGATCCCAATCATCTCCTCTAACCAGCCAAGCCCTTGTATTAGAACCCTATTTTATTTCATGAAATTTATACATTGATCGCTCGTTTCCTCTAACATCATACAACTAAACAACTTCCTACTAAAACTTCATTTAACAGGAAGCCGCTATCTTTCTACACGCATTCATTCCACTCCTAAAAAATCAATCTGCAAATCATCATCGCTTCCATCGCTAGTATCCCCAAGTCTCATTACAAAGTGAACGCGAAGGCGACTTTTAATCACGATTAATCGCATGTAGCCTTGCGGTTGACATCGAAGCCCACAAGGCAGGAAATTCCTTTTCGCAACAAACTTTTCACATTCGCACTGACACCAGGAGGGTGCCATGTCCACACAGCTCCACAGATCAAAGATATAGTAGTCCCAAAGTCCGGGGGCCCCTGGTGTAGTGGAAAAATATATATTGTATGGCGATAGCTACACTGGATACGAGATTCCAGGCACATTTCATGAATAAATTGTGAATAGTATATACGTATGCCCAGTATATGCGATACGAAGTCGGCCATAAGGGGAGCGACTTGAAAATCCAGCTTGAATTGGGTCGAAACTTGGAAGCTAAAAACTAGTGACTTTTAGGAGTGTCCTCCAATTCCATCTGATGGATGGCTGCTGAAACAATTTTCATATTTCCTGCCATTGTTCCCATGCTGCCGGGCGCATAACCATCATAGATGACAGCCCCCGGGACAGACTCGAGTCGAGAGCCAGCCTTTATACCGCGACCGACCAAGAATAGCCGTCATGATCGCCACCAAAGTCAAGAGCGCGGAGCACACTCTTTGCTCAAAAGTCTTTTTCTAGATTTATGGGGCTTCTGGTGCTGGTTCAGTTCCTACGCGCTATGGATAAGGTGTGGAATCACCTTTCCGTCCGTTTTTTTTGTTGTTGTTGTTGTTGTGTGTGGATGCCAATTTTCTGGATCTCCTCTCTCTCTTCTGATGATGATGATGATGGTCACATTAGCGTCGATGGTCACGTATAGAGAGGTGAGCCCTGTGTATATGGATATTGCCAAACGAGGTGAGGATAATGAAGTGGAACAAATTAAATCGAGCCTTTGTTTAGGCCCGATCTGGCTTACGCATGCGCATAGGATTACGACTGTTTATTTATCGAGAAAAAAGGCCCCCAATTGTTAGAAGCTATTCCTCGATCGCAATGCATCAAGTCACAGGCCATTGATTGCCAGTTAAATGTGGTTCAAATGATTTTTTTTTGTTTTGGGTATTAGATGAAAGTTTTAGTTGGGTTCTCACGTAATAAAATTATGGCATCACCATTGGAAGTCTTATCACTTTGACTGGGAGTTCGAAGTCTTTGTGAGTATAGACTGTGGTTCCGATCTAATGTCGTTTCCCATGGAACTATTATTCTATTTATTGAATCTTTAAGTGCAAACTAAAATCAGTTTGTTTTATCATCGACTATTTACTTTCGCCAGCGAAAATACTTTCCTTAGTCCCTAACTGGTACCATATTACACGTTCGGTGTTGTCATAGCGTTTTTTATGCCTTGTACACGCCGCCAATACCTGGTTTTAACCCTTTTGAGGTCAAATATAAATTTTATTACCCAAAAATAAAAGGGAATAACCTAAAAAACAAAAAAGACAGAGTAAACTTAACCGGCAGCAACAAAAATAATCGTCAAATCATATGCCATGACATAAGGAGACGACAAAGCATAAAAAATCGAGGAAATATTTCACAACCATGGATAATATATCGAAGCACTTTTGTCAACTGTAGTAAAACGTCAAGATTTATGGTAAACAAACAGCAGGTGATGCAATTAACTGTACAAACGAGATACTTAACAATAAAAATTGCTCAACCCTTCCTCAACCAGAGCGCGGATACCGTCCACAAAAACAACAACAACAACAACAAAAAGTACCACGAAACCGACGAAATGCATGCGACAATAATTCAACAGTCGAAATCGAGCTAATCGACCATAAAACAAGGTGAACTTGAGGAGAGATATTTTCATATATATAAATTTCGGCAGAACGAACCGTCGTCATTAAAATAATGTCGACTATCGTTCTACCCCCCTCATCCCGTACTACAGGTATTCAGCTGAACTGCAGAAGAGAAGGGCCGCCCGTGTCATGCTGTTGAAGTTTTTCCCGGAGACATAACCCTTTGGCACTATATCAAAAGGTCTCTAAACAGCCACCTAACCTCTATCTAGTCCACCCTCTCTCTACACCTCCCCCCCACCACTGTGAATGGGCTATAAAATTATGAAACTAATTGTCAATCGGTGAAACGTCAAGGAGGCCTAAAGTACCCGGTGTCAATAAAACTGGTGCCGAAATTTGTTCGACAGCAGACAACCCAACCAAACCCAGAGGACGAACTTTTTATTTTGTGAGGCGAAAAGAGGCGAAGTTTGTGTTTTGGGAAGGCTCCGAAGGGCTGACAACTCCTTAGGACTATAGCGTCACGCAGTAGGAATCGCTCCTGTTACCGCCAATTCTGGGTTTTTTTTTGTTTAGTTAACATTTTTTTTCTGTCCCTGTGCTTCGGGGGGTGTTTATGTGTCTATAAATTATCGAAACTCATTTTGGTTACCACGTAACTCTTTCGATACAGCTGAGAGGGCGCGGGGTCGAACCCTTTCGCCACCATGCTGCCGCGCGGTATCGTAGTTTTTGACGAGGAGAGGGGGGACACAACAGCAGCACCCATCTAGCGGGGGTGGGCTGCACGCAATTACAATTACCGCCAAACAACCGCGAACTTCTGAAACGAGGCGTCCCATAAGAAATGACAAAATTCCGTGTCGGATGCGATTGTCGCTTACCCCCGGGCCGATTTCGTTGTAGTTGATTTGTTCGGCATGCCTACTGCTTGCTTAGTGGAATTTACTACCACTTCATCCCCTTCCCATGCATCTCCGCTCCCTACTACACCCACACCCCCAAACACTGATCCCCACCCCAAAAAAACAGCACCGGGATTCCCTCCACCGGAGGAGGTGGATGTATTCGCATGTTTTTGATGTTGTTTGCCATGTCATCGTTTTAAGCTGTCTTGTCAGCTTTGATTTATCGGTAGCCAGGCTTTTCTTCGGTACTTAGCTTCACGTTATTGTGTGGTAATTTGTTAAGTAGACGGAGATGAATTATCCCTAGTCACGAGCCTGTTGTCATCTCTGGTTATTTTCGGGGCTCTCAAGCTGTTCGGATAGGTACGAAAGGGGTTTTGTACGCCTGTTAATTATTATCATTTGTCCTTTTGGGTTTGGTGTCTTTACGTTATTTGGATCCTTCAAGGTGTATGCAAATCATTTTCTAATTTGGGAATTTATTGCTACAATTGACACGGGAATTGTGTATTGTGCCGGGATCTTTATTAGTTTTTAAGTAGATGAGCTTGTGTTAAGAATATCCGAACATTCTTAAGGGTTAGATTGGAGGTCGGTCTGTCCAAGGTTTATTGACATTATTAAATCCATGTTTTTTCCTTATTAAAACTGCCATCCCTTCTAACTTATCATTTCGTAGTTTTATAAAATCGTTAAAGTCTGTTTATTTTTTTTATAGATTACGTGTTTGGAGTCACTGATTTGGATATTGTGCAACAATACGAAGAGCCACAACAGACAGATCCTTCACACTCCGAACTTCTCCCTGAATCTTCACGGAGGCACAATTTTCTGAAAAGTAGATTTGGTACCTGCATATCATCACATATTAATCACGCCAGAGGACGTACATAAGACTGCTCTCATTACACCATTCGGCCTATTTTTTTTTTTTTTTTTTGCGAGGGGTGGTGAGAATCTTCATAGACACCGCTGAGGGTCCGGCCTCAGACGGTAGTGTCAGATTTTTACTGACTAAACTCACCACCCCTTTCGGTGACGTTTGGTCCCGCCCGGCACCGCCGCGAGGCATTACTTCGGGCGGGCGTCACCAACATGACCCTTTCGCGTCCCTCCGATCACGGGCAAGAAGATGCCAGGGCTCCGTGGAGACGGATCAGCGTCTCCGCCTTCTTTGTTTTTAGGACGGTCTGGACAAACCGCGCCACCCTCGACCATTTCTCAGGGCCTCGTAGCATGGTCCCAACAATTATGTCGGGGGTCATGCTTCCGAGGCCCTCCTCCATCGCGCTTCGTTCGGCCTCCCACCTAACACATTCAAAGAATGTATGGTGGGCGTCGTCCGAAGCGGAATCCCCGTAGGGGCACGCGGCATCCGCCACCTTACCCATTTTCTTCAGGTACGATCGGAAAAGACCGTGACCTGTCAAAAATTGGGTAAGGTAGTAATCGACTTCGCCGAACTCCCGGTCAAGCCAGGTGTTCAGCTGGCCGATCAGGCGGGCTGTCCACCTACCCCTAGGATCACCCTCCCAGCGCGTTTGCCAGACCTCCATTGTGTTGGCCCTGGCGGCCCTCGCCGCCTCTTTTCCCCAAACTACTCCTCTCCCTGTGGACGAACTGCCTCTCCTGGGCTAGTAAGTCTATCGGAATAACTCCGGCGACCACCAGCACCGCGGGCTCGGAGTCCGTGCGATAGGAGCACGCGACACGAAGAGCTGCACGGCTCTGTACTGCGGCCATGCGCTTGCGGTATTTTTCATACCGCAGCGCATCGGCCCACACCTCTGCTCCGTAGAGCAAGATGGACTCGGCAGTGCGCATTAGTAGACGCCGCATGCAGGGCCTGGGACCATGCACGTTGGCCATGATCCTGCTAAGCGACGCCACCGCCGCCTTGTCCGCCGCCTTCAGTACGTGTACCCCGAAGGACAACTTGTTATCAAGCGTCACTCCGAGGTACTTTACCGCCCTCGCCGACTCAATTGTCGCGTCTCCCACCCCGAAATTGCGCACCACGTTGATGCGCTTTTTCGTGAGTAACACGATCTCTGTTTTATGAGCCGCAAGCTCAAGCCCGCAGTCATCCATCCAGGAGGAGATTCTACGCATTGCCTGGTTGAGGAGCATCTGCGCGGCTTCCACGTCTCTTGCGGTGATTATGACCGCAACGTCGTCAGCGTACCCAACCAGGCAAACACCCTCGGGCATCTCCAGACGTAGGAGCCCGTCGTAGGAAATATTCCATACGTCAGGACCCAGAATGAAGCCCTGGGCGGCCCCAGACGTTACTTCCCTCCGTTGCAAGCCATCCTGCGTTTCGTATTCGATGAAGCGCTCATTCAGGTAGTCCCCCAGCATCCTTTGCAGGTACTGAGGGAGTCTGAAGTCACGCTCCATCACCCTGAGCGCCCTGTCCCACCTGACCGAGCCGAACGCGTTCTTTACGTCCAGTGTGGCCAGCAGACACTCGGACATTCGGCCTATATGAGTAATACCATTCGACTTACTGAATACAGCCCAAACTTTTCAGAGATACCTTCTGCCTGACCATAAAGTTAAAGAAATGCGTTCAACGAGCATTTTAGATAATTTCTCGACCACTCGCTAGCCCATAATAAAGAATGTCACGCTGCATACCTCAGGATGAAAACCTCGATGGCAGAAGCAACTCTACTGAACCGTTCAATCAAGGATGCAAAATACAGTCTAACAACTGACGCTTCTGATTATGTAATGGGAGACGTATTGGAACAATTCAGCTGTCACCAACACAACAGAAGAATTTTACATTCGATCGCGAACTCCTCGCCAACTATGCAGCGATCAAACACTTTCGTTATTTCGTTGAAGGATGCAATTTCGTAATCTATACTGATCACAAACTACTCGTGCACATAAATACCGAACGATCCCCTCGACAGGCAAGCCACTTGGACATATTTGCATAGCTTACCAAAGACATCAAACATGTGCCAATTAAAGAAATCGTTGTTGCAGACGTCTTGTCGCGCTCACTGACAACCCACAACGTTAAGTTAATCCCCTTCGACCTGCCTACACTAGCTTAGGTCCAACAAGGTGACATCGAGCTAAAGGTCCCTGTGCTGAAAGTCGAGTCGTGTCGCGTGACAAGTCTTTTGAATTGAAGAAAGGACGTTGCAGTCGAATTACGACTTTCAGCACAGGCGCCTTAAACTCAATTTAGCCTTCCCCTTTCTGGCCCCTGTGGTGAAAGTCGTAGTCCGACAGGTAAAGTTAGTCATCACACCAATACTTTTTACTACTCATCAGGTTTGGTTTGAAACTAGAACATGCATTCATAGGCCTTACAGACCCACTTCCTTACGAAGACTAACGTTCAACTTCGAACATACCATGTCTCACCCTGTTACAAGACGAGCCGTTACCAAGAAATACATTTGGCCATCCATCAATAAAGACTGCAATGAGTTTTCTCGATCGTATCTTGTTTGCCAAAAATCTATAATTTCGAGATATACCAAATCAGCTGAAGTGAAGCTGCCACCCTCGACGGTAAAAAATCAGAAAGCCGCTCATCCGCCCGCCCGAGATGTAAAACCCATTGTTACGGCATTAGACATCCATAATAAATTGATATGACTACTGTCCACAACTGACAAATATGAACTGACAAATGACAACCAACCCAAAATGGCGGCCAAACAAAATCGGTGTGAAAGATAAAATGCACCCTGTACTAGAGCAACAGAACACTGACTTCGCTAAGCAAGCAGATGATGGGAGACAATTGAAGAAAAAAATAATCTCCTCCTTATGCATCCATCTATCCTTCGAGCCTAAGCTTACTACTAGACATTGCACAGTGACTTGAACGACATGTGTAAAAGGTGACACATTCACATAAAAAAATTGTAGGGGAAGAGTGGTATGAAAGAGCCAGTTTTGAAAGAAAGGACAAAAAATAAAAAAGGAAATAAATAAAAAATAATACTTGTATCATAAGTTGTTGTTTATGTCTTTATGTTACGAAATGTGATAACACATTTCCCAAAAGTAATAACATTCTAAGACTTCTGACCATTTATAAAAAGTGTGAAATTCGGCTCTTTCATAACGCATGGGCATTGAAAGAGCCAACGGAAGTTTTGAAAGAGCCAAGTTCTTATTACAGGAACTGCAAATTAACAAAGATATTATTGAAAATATTTATTATTATATAAAATGTGTTATATAACGCAATCTCTGAAAATAATATTTACTTAAATCCAAGAAACATACAAAAGTTAACTAAAAACAAAAATAAAGAATTCGAAGTTAATTAAAAACGAAAATAAAGAATTCAAAAAACTTAAAAACATTTTTGGCAAAAATATTGCAATCTCCCTTTTACACCACATGATTCATGTGCCCACCCGGAACAAATTTTGCATTGGTACCACTCTTGATTGCTGTTGCTATAATTTTCATTGCACACTACACAATTATCCTGCCCTCTTCCTCTTTTATTTTTATCCTTGATTGAAACCTTCTTTGTTACTTGTGACACTACAATATTACTGTCCAAATCTGATGAATCTGAATGTGTATCATTATTTGTTTTAGATTTCTTAATAAGCGTTTTTATAGATTTTTTTGTAGTCATTTTGTTTACATTTTTTCTCGTTTGGTTTGAATTTGCCTCCTTTTCCTCTAACTTGTTTTTTTCAGGTGTATCCGTAATAATGGCAGATGACATTTTCCGGTTCTTACGAACAGTGTTTTTTCTGGGACCTGCCTTTGAAAATGGTCTAATCATTTGCGGTGATATAACTGGATGCCCTGATGTGGTAGCAAGTGAAACTATTCGAGCCGAAGCAGGTGAATTATCTTGTGATAAGGTTTGTTGCTGTGAAGCGCTTGGAAGCGGAGGAGGCAAATTTTCTTCGATTTCAGTCACGTTATTGTCATTTTCCTTATCGGAATCAACTTCAGCTGATGGTTCAGATCTATCAGTGACAAATGATGATAGAAACTCTTCTTCTCCAAATATGTTTGAGTTCAAGGGATAAATACCCGTTTTGAGAAAACCTTGTGTGATGTTGTGTGGACTGAAAGCTGATAGATATGCATCTTTCACTAATTGTCCAACTTGGTAAATGGTCACTGTTTTACCGGGATGTGACAACATCCACTCATTCATGGCAATTCTATAGGCCTACCCTAAATGGGAAGTGAAGTGAAGTGAAGTTAGGTACCATTGCATGTGAATGTATGAGAGTGACCAAAATGGAAGTGAAGTGGAAGTTTAATTTCGAAAAATTTCGAAAAGTCATTTACAGAAGTAACCGTGCGGTAAGAACCGCACCAGAAGTAAACAAAAATTAAGAAAGTAAGGCTGTTCACTTGCTACACTTCTTATGATCTTTTTATTTTGGTTTATATATCAATTTTGAAAGAAATTACGACTACTTCACTTCTACTTCACTTCTGCGTTACTTTTCATTTAGGGTAGGCCTTATATCTGATTTTGAAGGGGCCATATACAGTTACATCAAGGGGCTGTAGCTTATGGCTACAGTGTGGTGGGAACGTCACTATTACAATAGAGTTTTCCCTAGCAAATTGAACCACTCTGAGGTTAATATGTGAGCTATGATTGTCCATTATGAGCAATGCCGGATTTCCTTTGGTGGGCTTAACATGCACTACGAAATGTTCCAGAGCTTTAATGAAACATTCTTCATTCATCCATCCAGAAATATTTGCCAATCCAAGAGCTCCTGGTGGACCATTGGCTAACATGATGTCTTTGTAATTTACTCGCGGGAAAATAAAAATTGGTGGTAAACAACTACCAGCAGCATTAATGAAAAACAAAGTTGTCACCAAAGTTCCTCGTTCATCTGATGTCACTTGTCCGACTTGTTTCGATCCTCTTTCAGCAATAACTTTGGGTGGATTGGTTACAGTGCTACAGCCTGTTTCATCTGCGTTAAATATCATATGAAGCGGAAAATTATATCTTGTGAAAACATCGGTAAGTTTTTCAAAAAACTTGCTTACGTTCGTTTTATTAAAACTAGTTGCTCTGGAAAGTGAAGTACTTTCAGGTTTTCTAACTGATAATTCTTTGTGTCGGCGCATAAATCCTTTCAACCAATCATCGCTTGCACTTTGAGAGTCCTTCCATTTATTTGGACAAACAGAATTCGCTACTGCATAATCAAATGCCAGTTTTTTGGTTTGTTGTCTTGTAAGACCATAGCACATTTTAGATGCAGTTTTCAAATAATCTGCCAGCAAACCCTCTTGTTCCATAGCAAAAATACGCTTATTACCTATATTAGGATTATGTTTGTAAGATGATTCGCCAGAAGATTTTACCTTTTTGACTATCTTAGCTAAATAAGCTCTTGATATATTAAGGGAAAGGGCAGTTTTATTTATAGACTGGCCTTTCTCGATCACTTCAGTAACAGCTTCCTCTATTGTAGATGCTGAGGGTCTTGTACGCTTCTTTGGCTTCGCTGTTTCAAATGACATGTTTCTCTGAACAAAAAAAACCAAATAAAATAATTTAATTGTTCTTATTATTAATAAATATATGCCTTGAAATATAATCAAAAATAGGCCTTGAAAGAGCCAGTCATGAAAGAGCCGGCTCTTCCATAACACCGCAGCCCAGCTCTTTCAAAACCTATTCTCCCAAGGAATATAACCTCGAAAGTGAGTACGAAATTTAAGCTTTACCTGCAAAATATTTATGTTTTTGGAAGGCCTAACATATCCATAAAATTATAGTTCGATCAAGTTGCTGTTAGTTTTGCACGTTTAGACGTCAGAAAACAAATAAAATGAACTTAAAAATTTACTTAACACGGAGGAAATCTTAAATACGTTGCACAGGCGCCGTTTACTTTCGGTGAACTGTCAAATGTTTGTGGGTGCCAGCTTGCCAGTGTTGCTATTCTAAAATTCTAATTCGGGCATCATTCGTTCAAAAACTACCGCGTAAATGATAGTGGCTCTTTCAAAACATGGCTCTTTCATGCCACTCTTCCCCTATATGGCGGTGTTGGGCAGTAAGATTATGCACTAACGTATACCCAAATTTCTAATATCGATCTAAATCGCAATCAGGGTTAAATTTGAGTTTTACTTAATTCGACAATTGGAGGAGAATATTTAGAAAAAAAAATTGTATCTTGACTTTGCATGCCCAATGCTGTTAGCTTCATTTACAGCTAGCAGTGCCAATGTCAAAATTATCGGGACTAACGAAAAGCACCTCGTTGAAGTGTTATGCCTCCTGAAACGAGGGGAATCCAGTCATCCGATCAATAAAGGTGGCAACACCGACGAGATCGATTTGACGATGCGGTCAGGGTTTAGAGAGAACTCACTTGTGCTATCTGTGAATTAGTTTTACGTTGATTCTGGGTGTCGATGACACCTTTACTTATTTTCACACCATAACATAACACAGCGTTTTTGTGTTTTGTTTTCGCATGGAGGCGTGTGTTTAAATACTGGGAACAACACAAGTCTACATATTGCAATTTAGCTCATATCATTTTAGAAACTTTAAAACGGTTTTCTTCAAGTCATGTATTTTGCGTCCAATTCGATATCATTTGGGAATGCAAGTATATGAATGTGGGATCTAAAATGAACACATCCCACATACTATTCTCAACACGAGAATCCCCCTACAAAATGGCAGGATGAGGTTGAAGGCGGAAACACACTATTAACACGCGACCCAACGCAACGTGTCGACACCCGACGTGGACCGTGCACATTACCAACACGCGATGCCACGACACACTAGTATCATTTCTGAAGTAAAAGCTGATAGCAATGGAAGCGTACGGTCGTGTTACGGATTTCAGAAATAATGAGTCCGATGAAGATTTTGAAGAAGATTTACTGCAAATTTTGTGTGGATATGTAATATTAAAGCGAATCAAGAAACAAAGGTTAACTAGACGTTACTGGGTACATGAAATAAACGAAAAAAGAAGTATGTTTGGTGAATATCATACTTTGTATCCAGATTTGCTTGGAGATAATGAAAGATTTCATACATATTTTCGAGTAACAAAAACACAATTTGAAGAAATACACGAATTTATTAAAAATGATATCTACAAGAAAAGTACAACATTCCGCAAAGCTATTAGTACAAAAGAAAGACTTGCTGTTTGCCTTAGGTAAGTACCTAATAAACGAATTTAACTTATTATAACTATAAAATTTATTTCAATACTCCTCTCAAAAAAACTTGTCAAAATATTCTCTCAGATTTGAACCTCCATCCTGCTGCGTTTCTTCAACTTCTACTTCTGAAACTTCTTTTTGTACTGGCAGTGAATGATCATCATTCCTGTACTGAGTTATTGGATTTGAAATTATTTTATATGCTCTTTGGTTATATGACCTCACTTGGTTGGGTACAATCACAGGTGTACTAGGTCCGCTGCGCGGCCTCAAGGGCGTTGCATTTATTATCAGTGTGTTTTCTTCAATCAATGGTTCGGAGATTATCGGAGTATTCAGAATTCTTTCGCAATTATTTAACATTTTCATTTCCGAATCATGTATAAGCTTATGTAATTGAAATTTGATTTCAGCTTGGTCAGTTTTAGGTAACTTCTTTAAATGTTTACTCATTGATAAAAAGAAATAGTCATTTTCGTCCATGTCTGACAATGCTCTCTTCTGTCTCATTTCATGCGATGATTTCATTACATTGACCATTTCTTTTAAAACGTTACTATCACTGTCATTTTTGTTTGTACGTCTTGGAGTAGAAGTTCTTACAGAAGAAGCAGTTGAAGTATACGCCGTAACACCTGTAGAGTTTGGAGTAGGCGTACGAATAACAGGAGAAGGTGAATGTGCAGATTGTCCCGAAAATTGTAATTCTGAATCTTGTGTCGAATCGTCTTCATTTATAATATCACTTGCATTAGGCGATAAGTTTGTAACAGTCTGTCTTCCTTCTAAATGTGACAAAAGAAATTCCATTTGCTTCTCAAATTTCCATGGAACGATGGTATTTGCTGCTTGACCGCTCTTCTTGCGGCGCCTTTTTAAGGCATTCGTAAAGCAATTCCTTAATTTTCCCCATTTACTTTTTACTTCTTCAACTGAAAAAAAAGATATGTAATGAATGTTTATTTTCTGTTACAGGTTTTTAGCCACGGGTAGTTCATTCAGATCGTTGGGGTTCAACTATCGAATGGGTTTCAGTACCGTACGACAAATAGTGCAAGAAGTTTGCGATGCAATCTGGAAAAACATGGGTCCAATATATATGCCAAAACCTACACCTGCAATGTGGCAAGAATCGGAAGATGGTTTTAGAAATTATTGGAATTTCCCCAACTGCTGCGGGGCACTAGACGGAAAACATGTGAACATTATTTGTCCTATAAATGGTGGTTCAAATTATTGGAATTATAAGGGAGGAAATTCAATTGTGCTACTAGCATTATAGTCTAGTCGGTGAGGCATTTTCATTGCAGTTTTGGCCCATAGGAGAGATTATTGTCGGAATCGCTTCGTCTTAAGGTGTAGTTAAACACCCTAAGTTTGCCCACAAATTGGTTGACCGCATAACTTTTTAATTAGGTTATTGTGAATAAAATAGGCACTTTTTTTATATTTCTTTCAATAGCTCCGTTCCTGCTAACTTTTAGTATAACATATGCATTGGGAAAGCTCTTCGTTATGAAATTCTCTAAAAAATAAGCCCTGTTAGAGGTCGCTAGGTGCAAGGATGATCTTGATAATGGCTTCCAAAGTTTTCAAAACACGTTATTTTCACTATTTGTTTACAGGAAAACAACTGCACATAGAAGGATGAAAATTCGTAAAGATGGTGTTTATGTGATCCCCGCAATGAACAAAAAATTTCAACAAGATCGGTTATTCACTTTTTGAGTAATTAACGATCTAGTTTTTTTTTTAGCTTAATTAACAATGCTGCCATTTTGTGTAGGATCAGTTTATAATTGGGAAACTCATTTAGAAAACTTAAGAAACAATTGAAAATGAAATCCCGTTGGAATTTTTGAAAAATCGCAATTTTGATCGGTTTTATGAGGTTTTTTAGGCACGTACTTTTTATACGCGACATAAATAAACAAATATAAAAAGGTACGTGCTTAAAAAACCTCATAAAATCGATCAAAATTGCGATTTTTCAAAAATTCCAACGGGATTTCATTTTCAATTGTTTCTTAAGTTTTCTAAATGAGTTTCCCAATTATAAACTGATCCTACACAAAATGGCAGCATTGTTAATTAAGCTAAAAAAAAACTAGATCGTTAATTACTCAAAAAGTGATGAACCGATCTTGTTGAAATTTTTTGTTCATTGCGGGGACCACATAAACACCATCTTTACGAATTTTCATCCTTCTATGTGCAGTTGTTTTCCTGTAAACAAATAGTGAAAATAACGTGTTTTGAAAACTTTGGAAGCCATTTGCAAGATCACCCTTGCACCTAGCGACCTCTAACAGGGCTTATTTTTTAGAGAATTTCATAACGAAGAGCTTTCCCAATGCATATGTTATACTAAAAGTTAGCAGGAACGGAGCTATTGAAAGAAATATAAAAAAAGTGCCTATTTTATTCACAATAACCTCATTAAAAAGTTATGCGGTCAACCAATTTGTGGGCAAACTTAGGGTGTTTAACTACACCCTAAAACGAAGCGATTCCAACAATAATCTCGCCTATGGGCCAATAATACACTTTTAATCATTTTTTCCTTCTCGCCGACTAGCCTATTAGTAGATCCAAAATATAGATTCTTGGTCGTAGACGTTGGATCATATGGTAAAAATAGCGATGGTGGAATATTTGAGAAATCAGTCTTTGGAAAATTATTGCAAGATGGGAAATTAGAATTGCCTGCTGCTAAACCTTTAACTCCAAACTCAGAACCATTGCCACATGTGATTGTTGCAGATGAAGCTTTTCCCTTGAAGCCATTTTTACTGCGGCCCTACAGCTGCAATGATGTTCGGAACAATGAATCCAATAAAATATTCAATTACCGACTCAGTCGTGCCCGACGTATAGTCGAGAATTCTTTTGGCATTCTAAGGTCAAGATGGCGTGTTTTCGCTGGTCCTATGGCAGTACAACCTGATATGGTCGACAAAATAATTTTGTCAACATGTTGTTTACATAATTATTTGGGCGCAGACAATTTGCCCTCAGACTGTGATCCAGGCAGACAGACGAATCAGACAGAATCTACAGCCTTTGAGGACTTAAATCCAATTCGTAGAAATTCCACACAGTCTGCTTTTTCTGTAAGAAATAAATTCAAGGACTACTTTTGCCGTGGAGGCGCAGTTCCGTGGCAGCTTGATATGGTGAGGAGAGGAAGGCAAAATTAATAATTGCTTAGCCACAATTTCAAACAGTCATTACAAAAGACGATTACCAATCTGTTTTTTAATAAATAATATTTTTTAAAACTTACCGGGTGTATTCATTTGCGCCGCAATTTCCTCCCATGAATTATTTCTCACATTATTATCCCTGTATTGGGCTAAACTCATGTTATATAAAACAGGATATTGTTTAACCAATTCAATTAGTTGTTCCTCTGTCATTTTTGCCGAAGAAATACAAAAATAAAAAGTGATGGATACACGTTTTGCAAAGATTCTCGAATGACTGACGCGTGGCGTCGGGTGTTGCCTAGAAACACACTGCTTGGGCCGCGTCGGGTGGAGTGTTGACCAGCACCATCGACAACACGTCAAATCTGGAACTATGGGATCGGGTGGCGTCAGCGAGCGTCGCGTCGCATCGGGTGTTTTTAGTGTGTTTCTGGTTTGAACAAATATATGGAAAATTTACGATTTGATTTGACTCAACACGCGTGGCATCACATCGGATCGGGTCGCGTTTTAAAAGTGTGTTTCCGCCTTGAAGCATGCCCTCTGACGTTTAGTTAAAAACACAGCTTTGGGCAATTAATATCGGCTTCCGGCCCTTTCTGTATTCTGAAAGGATAATTCGGATATACCTTTAGACATTAGGCCAATAGTCATAGTTTGTACGTTGCCCAAATTTTGCCTTGGATACAAATCGTTTGGTTGTTGAAAACCAGTTAAAATAATAGTGGAACAATATTATCAAATTAAGATACATTACCGATTTCCACCCTCTTTTCAAACCGTCATTAATTATTCAAAACATCAAAACAAATAAAGAAAACGACAAAAAAAACACAACCCAGCAGTTAACACCAGTTGTTGCCGATCGTAGACAATCAACTAAATGTCGAAGAAAACGAATAGCTTCCTTCCCTCTTCATTCCCTTTTTTGTTGGGCTAAAACTCCCGATCCGAGCACTGAAGTAAGACTTACATATGTCGTTGCATGCGTCCTTTCCTTCCACCAAGCAATGCACCCATTTCATCCCTTATGCTGCGCTGGGATCATCCAATACAACAAATTACAATACAATTAGGCAATCATAAATTATAGCATAAATTGCTGGACATCAATATCACTGGCACTATTATTCCCCTGCACTAACAACAACAACAATAACAGAAAAAAAATCTCCATTTGAGGGTGAAAGGACTTTAGGGGGTGCAGCAGAGAATAAAACCAGCGATAAATACATGTATGAGGAAAAAAAAACTGGTATAAGTCGTGGGGTGAACAGTTTTTTAAATGATGGAAATTAAATGGAAATTTGCCGCACCATTTGTCGGCCAAACAAATAATAAATATAAAAAAAAAATTTGTTTTGGTGAAAAGTTTAACTAAAACTGACGTGGCGCAAAGGCGTCGTCTGTTGTGTTAAGGGCACCACGAAGGTGACAGTTGGTCAGTTTTGGGCTGTTGCGTGGTGTCTAGGTTGATGTTTAGTATGTAATCGCTTTGATCTGATCTTGTGAAACGGATGTCGATCGGCATTTTTTTGTGATGATCACTTAAAAACCTGCAATTTCTGCATCAAAACAGCCCGAACTGAGCCCTGATATAATTCACAACTTATGAATTCTGTTGACAGAACTTTATGTCATTTGGTCCAAAGGTTGCCCGTATTTAATTGGTGGCGCATACGAAGGCATAAATCATCGGTAGCTAAAAACGTTAATCTGACAAATCAGCAGGGACGGGTCTTATGGAGGTCCTATATATGTATGTATATATGTATGCGCCGGCATTCTTTGTTGTTCAAGGCGCTCCTCATCTCGCCCAGCACCAGGCAGAGAAGATCTCATCTCGATCGCTGGCTCCGCGTTCGCGCATAGGGCGCGCGCAGATTGTTGCTGTTGGACTAACCCAGGGACCACCGCCACTGAGGTTACATACATACATATATATATTGGTAGAAACCTTTCCGCCAGTTGAAGATTATCACGAAATTAATTAGTCAGGCATTTGCGTATTTTAAACAAATGACAACTCTGTGGAATTTAATGATTCCCATAACGTTGCATAAATTTTAAGCCTGTATTCTTTGGGGACACAACATTCAGCGCCATTGCCGCGGTCGCACTAGATCAGAAGGGGGCATCTCGCTCTCTCTCTCTCTCTCTCTCTCTGTTCAGGCTACCCAAGGCAAAGACCGAGAGACCGTCATCCTCAAGGCGGTATAGAATTATCGGTGCGTTTGAGTGATTGATTGACTGAATTATCGCAATTTGTATGCCAATTTGGAGTTTATTCGGTGCTGGATAAACTCCGGCTTCGGATACAAATATAGAAATACACTTTCAACGGCGGCGGCGGCACGGCATATGGATGAAGGAAGAACATAGTTTTATAAAATAGCATAGAGAACGAAGCGACAGAATACCTCAAACCGACAAACAATGGCGCGATTATGCAAAAAATTAAGCGGCACCTTTGATCAGTTCAGTGCTGTTTTGTAATTAGCTGAAGAGAGTGTTTTCTGTTTAGCAGTGTCAAGGTATTCAATGGATGTTGATGAGACTTGGGATTATACAAGGAATTTGCATACAGAGGCGAATGCGAGAATATTTAATAAGGTTTTGGGTTATGGATTAGAATTTTTGTTGGAGTTAGTTTTTAGATAGAGAAAAATTATGGAATAGATCGGTATAGTAATGCACGATCAAGTGATATATATATATATACATATATATATGTAAGGAAAGTAATTATACTTCCCTAATGGAAGTTGAATTCACGCAGTAAACTAGATTCCTAAATGACACATTTTTCACACAATTTTGTTATTCAAGTTAGAAGATACGATACCTGGAAAATTAAGGAACTTTGGAAAAGAAGGGCTGCGAATAATAAACATTGAATGTTGTTTCTTTGATTTTACAGGTAAAACTGTAAATAAAGATCAATTTGTTATTGTTAAAGTTAATAAAACTCCACTTTGATTTTACAGAGAAACTATTCGTCTTATTATTTCTAGTCCCCAAAGAAAAAATATAATCGAGTAAAAACTCATTATAAAACAACATTCTTAGGTGGAAGATTCGCGAGAAAAAAAAAACATGGAGAAATTACGGTTTGACTTTACCATCAAAAGCGCCTCAGATGGCAAGTCAAACGTTTTGTGCCTAACCTCAATAGGGACACCTGAGAACCGCACGTTCAGCTTACCACATAAATATCAGCCAACATCTTTACACACGGAGCTGGTAAAAACGGAAACATTTGCGAAAGTCAAGAACACGTTAAAAAAAAGACATCAATCAAGAAAAGTTTGGATTAGCTTATCAAACGAATTATCTAAAATTTATTTAGATGAGGAGGAGAATCTGCAATTTAATGAGTACCTACTAGAAGAAATTGAAGAAGAAAAAATCCCTACTACAGCTGAAACTAGTGCAGATCAATCAATGATCAAGTTATTAGAAAAATTATTGGAAGAAAAGCAAAAAGACTCTGAAGTTCAAAATTTAGGAAAATTAGCACATGATTTCATGATAGAAAAATTCACAAGCAAAAACTCGAATGCTCACCAGTGGATTAATGAATTCGAGAAAGAGTGCGAACGTCTTAGAATAGTTCAAGATAAGCAGAAAATTGAAATTCTAAAATTTTTTCTAGAAAAAACTTGTAATGATTGGTATAGTTGCATGTTAATGAAACTTACGGTAGAGTCTGAATGGGAAAATTGGAGGAAACGGTTTTGTGAAACATTCGCAAACAAAGGTTGGTCCCCAATCAGATATGCTCTTTCTTTCAGATACCAAACAGGCTCCCTACTAGATTACACCATAAAAAAAGAAAGATTACTATTAGAAGTGAGAAAATCTATTGATAAAGGAACCATGATAGACCTCATTGCAGCTGGCCTGCCAAACTTCATATGTGATTTGATTGATAGGGAAACTCTAAAAGAGACTGAAGATCTTCACAATGAAATAGGCAAGTTGGAACATCTTGTTGATAAAAAGAAGTTTGAAAGTAAGAAGAATAGAGATTATAACACCAAAGTAACAATGGATAAACAACAATGTAAAATTTGTAAGGATAAAAACAAAGGCACACGTTATCACTCAGAATCTACATGTTGGTTTAAGGATAAAGAAGACAAGATAAAACATGTTAACAACTCCGAGTTGGAAGTAGAACTAAACTGCAAGGACCAAAAAAACTAACAATTCCACCATTAATCAAACTTAAAATACTATTAAATGACACATTTGAAGCTGTTGGAGTTTACGATTCGGGCTCAAATGTTTCATTAATAAATTCAAGGATACTTAGATTAAAAAAGGAAAATAAAAATGAGAAACAAAAGGTTAATTTGAGAACGATTAATGGTGTAAATGAAACTGAAGGGATGATAACAATAAAAGCAAAAATTTTCAATATAGAACAAGAAATAGATGTTTTTGTAGTGAACAATAAGAATTTCAATTATGAATTTCTAATTGGATTAGATTGCATAAAAAAATTCAAATTATCACAAAATGAAGATTTACAAATTGAACAAAAATTTCCAGATATATCTGGTAAAGATGAAAGACACATAACGTGTACAAATGAAAAAAAAATTCCTGATAGAACAGGTATAGATAATAATATAAATTTTAATGAACATGTGGATGAGAGTCATTTCAAAATCTCAATAAACCATATAAATTACCATGAAAAATTTATAATAGAAAATTTGATAGAAGAATATAAAACATTGTTTGCCAAAGACAAATATGATGTAGGCACAGTAAAAAATTACGAAGCCAGAATAGACCTAATTATAGACAAATATTGTAGCAAAAGAACATATAGATGTTCAATTGAAGACAAAATAGAAATAGAACAACAGTTACATACTTAGGCCACATAATAAAAAATAATTCAGTTTCTCCAATAAAAGACAATTTGATATCAATACGAAACTTTCCTGTGCCAAGAACACAAAAAAATGTGCGCCAATTTCTAGGGAAAATCAATTTCTACAACAATTATGTGCCAAACATCTCAATTACGTTAGATCCACTACATAACTTGTTAAGGAAAGGACAAAAATTCATCTGGACGGAAGCATGTCAAGAAGCTTTCGAAAAAATGAAGAACTTCCTCTGTACTCAACCAGTTTTAGCTATTTTCGATCCAGACTTACCGATACACATATATACAGATGCGAGTTTGCAAGGTATAGGAGCTGTATTAAAGCAACCACAACTAAACGAAGGCATGGAAAAACCAGTAGCATATTTCTCGAAGAAACTGAACGAGACTCAGAAAAAGAAAAAAGCAATATACCTAGAATGTCTAGCAATAAAGGAAGCAGTGAAATACTGGCAGCACTGGCTAATGGGCAGATCATTCAGAATTTTTTCAGATCACAAACCATTGGAAAAAATGAACATCAAAGCCAGAACAGACGAAGAATTAGGTGACTTAACGTACTATCTGTCACAATATGACTTTCAAATAACATACAACCCAGGCAAAAATAATCTGGAAGCAGACTGTTTAAGCAGAAACCCGGTGTTAGAAGCACATGAAAATGAAGAAGAAGACTTAAAAACGGTGAATTTAATAAAACTAGTTGATATTCTCGAAGATCAAGAAAAAAATATAGACTTGCAAGCTAACAAGGAAAAATTAAAATTGAAGAACGGTCTGCACTATAAAGAAATAAAGAAGAAAGAAAAAATTATATTATCAGAAGACTTTAGCAAAGAATTGATACGAAAAACACACAATATTTTCGGTCACATAGGAATAAAACAAATTGAAAACAAAATCAACCCACATTATACAGCGAAAGATTTAACGAAAAATATAAGAAAAATCTGTAAAGATTGTAAGGTCTGTATAAGGAATAAATCAAGAGGACAAAGTAAATTTGGCCTAATGTCCCAACTAGGTCCTGCAGAAAAACCATTCGAAATAAAGTCCATTGACACAATAGGTGGTTTCGGTGGTGCACGATCTACAAAAAAATATTTACACCTGTTAGTGGATCATTTCACGCGATTCGGGTATATTACAACATCAAAAACCCAAAGCTCTAGTGACTTTATTAAACTAACTCAAAAAGTACTCGAGAATAACCATATTGGGATGATTTTGACGGATCAATATCCAGGTATAAATTCCAAAGAGTTTAAAAACTTCCTAAACGGAAAAAATATACCACTAATCTTCACAGCAGTAAATGCACCATTTTCGAATGGTTTAAATGAAAGACTTAATCAGACAATAGTAAATAAAATCAGATGCGAAAGGAATGACGAAAAAAGGAATAAAATAGCATGGACAACCATAGCACACGAATGTATAAAAAAATACAATGAAACTGAACACACAGTCACAGGATTTTCCCCAGAATATTTAATGCAAGGCGAAGATTCTTCAGTCTTACCAGAAGAATTAAAACAGAAAAAATCAATTGATGATTTAAGACAAGACAGAAAAATTGCCTTACAAAATAGTATAAAGTACCATACTTATAATAAACAAAAATTCAACAAAAATCGAAAAGATTACAAATTCAATGTAGGACAGCTGGTGTATGTCGAAAACGGAAATCGCCTGAACAGAAAAAAACTAGACGAACTGAGAATTGGACCATATAAGATCTTAGAAAAGATCTCAAATTCAATTTACAAAGTCGATACAGGCCATAGAAAATCAGAATCCAATCTATTTCACATCACCAAACTTATTCCAGCTACCGACTCTGCTACTACAGAAGAAAAAGAAGTAGACGATATTGGTCCATGAAAATTTTGAAACCAAATTTTGTCTTCGAGGAGGGGAGATGTAAGGAAAGTAATTATACTTCCCTAATGGAAGTTGAATTCACGCAGTAAACTAGATTCCTAAATGACACATTTTTCACACAATTTTGTTATTCAAGTTAGAAGATACGATACCTGGAAAATTAAGGAACTTTGGAAAAGAAGGGCTGCGAATAATAAACATTGAATGTTGTTTCTTTGATTTTACAGGTAAAACTGTAAATAAAGATCAATTTGTTATTGTTAAAGTTAATAAAACTCCACTTTGATTTTACAGAGAAACTATTCGTCTTATTATTTCTAGTCCCCAAAGAAAAAATGTAATCGAGTAAAAACTCATTATATATATATATATATATATATATATATATATATATATATATATATATATATATATATATATATATATATATATATATATATATATATATATATATATATATATATATATATATATATATATATATATATATATATATATATATATATATATATATATATATATATATATATATACCTATATATATATATATATATATATATATATATATATATATATATATATATATATATATATATATATATATATATATATATATATATATATATATATATATATATATATATAGATTTTCGAGGGATATCGAATCAGACCACTATTTGCGGGTCCCTTTTCGTCCCTCTACCTAGAGTCATCTTATCGGGGTTGCAGTGGGTTGTCCCATTGCTCCCTTGCTTCGACTCCCCTAGTTATCGCGAGCAGCTGATTGAAGGGAATCTGCTTCATTTCCTCCATCCAATGGAGTCCAGTTATGGCAGCCCTTTTTCTCGCCAGCGCCGGACAGTGACACACTATGTGCCGTCTCGGGTTCATCCAGGCACATCCGACAGGTGTCGTCCTCCAGAATTCCCATTCTTTTAGGTGATACCTGAAACATCCGTGTCCTGTAATCAGTGCCACCAACCATCTGAGGGTTCTCCTTTGCATATGCAGGATTCTTCTTCTGGCTGCGGCAATCGGCAACGTAAGCACCATCTTAGCCTGCCTGCCCGTGGTCATAGCGTCCCACCGTCTCCGGTGTTCTTCAGCGAAACATTTCTCGATGCGGTTCCTTACCAACCCTCTGCCAATGGCAGAGTATGGCTCCGGTCCCCAGAATTCCGAGGTTGACCGCTGTTTTGCCAGGTTGTCAGCCTTTTCGTTCCCATCGATGCCTGAATGTCCTCTAACCCAAGCTAGCGTCACGTTGTTTTGTTTCGCACACCTGTTCAGTTTTTGGACACATTCCAACGCCAGAGACGCATTTATCTCTGTCTGATTCATGCGCTTAATCACAGCCTGATTGTCCAGCGCTATGAGGATGCTCCTTTCCTGCACCTGACCATCATTTATGTGATCCAGCGCATACAGCAGAGCAAGCATCTCCGCCTGGTAAACTGAGGTGTAATTCCCCAAAGCCAGCGAGCAGGTTAGGTTTAAGTCCTCTGAGAAGACTCCAGCACCTGCTCTGCCGTCAATCATGGATCCATCCGTGAAGATATATATGTCTTCCGGCCTCCCTTCCGGGAGCGTTCCATTTCCTATGAGGGTTTTGTGATACCTTTCGGTCACCCTTATTTTTGTGATCCCTTCCATGGGCATCATGAGCTCCCTAATCCCTTTGATTCGGTCTAGGATCTTCATGTGCCCATATAAGGCTCCTGACGTCTGCCATACGGCATCCCGTCTCATCCGGATCGCTGAGGCCGCCGCAGTCTTCACCACCTGGAGATCTAACGGCAGCAGACCTAACAGCGCCTCCAATGCCGCGGCGGGTGTGGTGCGGAAAGCACCGCTCACACCCACGCAGGACATTCTTTGCACCTTGTCCAAATGCCTCTTGACGGTTTTCTGTGTGACTTTAGTCCACCAGATCACCGAGGCATATGTTATGATGGGTCTCACCATCATGGTATATGTCCAGTATGCTAACCTTGGTGAGATGCCCCACCTTAGTCCACATACTCTTCTGCACTGGTGAAGCACCCTTTTCGCCTTCTTGATATTCTCCTCAACGTGGTATTTCCAGGTTAGTCGTGAATCCAAGTATACACCCAGATACTTGACCTTCCCAGACACCTTGATCTCCGATCCAAAAAGCATGAGGTGCTGAAAATCCAGATCTTTAATCTTCCTAGTGAAGATTATAGCGTCTGTCTTGTTGGCGTTTATGGTGAGGCCTTGTTCCGTACACCACTGCTCAACCACTTGGAGTGCATTCCTCATGATATCTGCAGTAGTGCTCATAAACTTGCCGCGTGCCACAATCGCTACATCATCTGCATACCCAATGGTATGCACGCACATTTCCTCTATCCGCCTGAGCAGAGTGTCCACAGTGATGTTCCACAGGAGGGGTGATAAGACCCCGCCCTGTGGGCATCCCTTGCTGACCCTCCCTCGAAGCCGCGAGTCTCCTGTCTGAATCCTTACTGCTCTGTTTTTCAGCATGCTGTCCACCCACCTTACAATCATGGGGCTGACCTCGCGCCTCACCAGAGCATCTTTAAGTTTGCTGAACTGTATCTTGTCGAAGGCATCTTCGATGTCCATAATTACGGCCATCGCTATGCCTCCGGTATACAGTTCCCCCTCGGCTACACGCACCAATTGGTGAAGTGCCGTTTCTGTAGATCTGCCAGCCTGGTAAGCGTGCTGGCTTCTACTTAAAGGGTGCCTCCTTAGCATAGTACTCTCCAGGTGGTCTGCCACCACTCTTTCCATTGTTTTCAACAGAAAGGATGTTAGGCTGACCGGCCTGGAGGACTTCGCCTCGGTGTAGTCCTTCTTACCTGGCTTAGGGAGAAATACCACTTTGGTTTCCCTCCACACCGCCGGAATGTATCCTGTTGCTAGACAGGTAACGAATATTCCCTAAGCCTGGGTGCAATGATTTCTTTGCCCCATTGGAGCAGCGCAGGGAATATACCGTCACGACTCGATGTCTTGAGGGGAGAGAATGTGTCTATTGCACGTCTCACCCCTTCCTCTGTCACTACCCCGTTAGCCTCCTCTCGGTTCAGCCTTGTAGTCATTCTGTTACGAATAACCCAAGATTTACCCGAGACGTAGCTGCCAGGAAAGTGAACTTCCATCAGGATCTTGTTGGTTTCCTCCAGCGTCTCCGCCATCCTCCCCGACGAGTCACGAACGAGTCCGACTTTGGAGACCGGGTCCCTGGAGATCATTTTCTGAAGTCTGCTGGCCTCAGATATGCTCTCCATGCTCGAGCAGAAGTCCCTCCACGACTCCCTTTTTCGTCGATCAAGTGATGCTTGGGGCTGTTTTTAAGTGTTGGAGATGGAAAAATACCTTTGAAACATGCCTAATATCGGACTTTTGTGATTAAAATACAAAAAGTCACGTTTATTGTGAATATTGAAACAAAATAGAGGATCTTTCACTGAAGATCATTACCAATCTACTAAACACCTGATCATTGTTTCATTGTTCTATGTAATAAACTAATCATCAATGTCTAGTAGTAAGCTAAGTTTGAATTATAAGAAAATATATGTGTAGGATAGAAGTGTTAGCTTATCAAGTTGTTTAAAAGCATACGGAGAGATATTGTCCTACGTCATTCTTCTTCTTCTTTAACGGCTCTACAACCGGGATCCGGTCCTGGTCTCTCGCAACTCTTCTCTCCACCGGTCCCGATTCTGAGCCGATGTCATCCAGTTTGGCATACCTATGCTCTGAGCGTCCTGGTCTACGCCATCCTTCCAGCGGAGGTTGGGTCTCCCTCGCTGTCGCACCCCATAAGTCTTACCGCAGAGAACTTTCCGAGCAGGCTCATCTTCACTCATACGAGCTAGATTTCCTGCCCACCGGAGTCTACCGAGCTTTATTTTCTTCACAACATCTATGTCGCGATAGCGCTCGTAGATCTCGTCATTGTAGAGTCTCCGGAATCGTCCTTCCTCACATACGGAGCCAACAATCCTCCGAAGTATTTTCCTCTCGAACACCGCCAAGAGGTTAGAGTGCTTTTTGCTAAGCACCCACGTTTCGGATGCATATGTGAGGACCGGCAAGACCATCGTCTTATATAGTAAGAGTTTAGACGTTATGGTTAGATGCTTGGATTTGAAGAGCCTTGACAGGCTATAGTAGGCCTTGTTGGCTTTTAGCAGTCGTGCGCGTATTTCAGGTTCCATGCTATTGTCGGCTGCTACTATTGACCCAAGGTAGGTAAATGATTTTACCACATCAAACTCGTGTTCCTCTACCTTGATTGTGGGACCAATGTTAGGTGTTCTTGCAGACGAGGCCACCATGTACTTTGTTTTGCTTTCGTTGATGTGCAGTCCCAGATTTCCTGCCGCGCGCTCAATCTGGATGAAAGCTTCTTGTACAGCTGTTGATGTTCTTCCAATGATGTCAATGTCGTCTGCATAAGCCAGTAATTGGGTGGACTTGTGAAGGATTGTGCCCCTTGATGTCACGCCCGAATCTCGGATCACTTTCTCCAACGCCAGGTTGAAAAGGAGGCAGGCCACACCGTCCCCTTGTCGGAGTCCATTATAGATGTTGATTGGTCTGGACAGTGTTCCGGATACCTTTACTTGGCTTGTCACATTGGTCATGGTCAACCTACATAGTCTTGTCAGCTTATTGGGAATGCCGAATTCTATCATGGCTTTGTAGAGTTCTACTCTGGCTATGCTATCATAGGCGGCTTTAAAGTCTATGAAGAGGGGTTGGATTGAGTTTTGAAACTCTAGACATTTTTCCATAGCCTGCCTCAAAGTGAAAATCTGATCGGTTGTTGATTTGCCTGGGCTGAAGCCACACTGGTATTGGCCTACGATATTTCTAGCGTATGGGGCCATCCTCTTTTGTAGGATGGCGGAGAATATCTTATACGCGGTACTCAACAACGTTATACCACGATAATTGCTGCACGTTGTGATATCTCCTTTTTTATGTACCGTGCAGAGGATGCCTTTTCTCCAGTCTTCTGGCATTGCTTCCTGCTCCCATACTTGCACAATTAATTCATGAATCGCTTGGTGTAATGTAGGCCCTCCATATTTAACCAGCTCCGCAGGGATGCCGTCTGCACCCGAGGCCTTGTTTTTGATCCGGGTGATGGCACTGCTAACTTCTGCTAAGCTTGGTGGTGACAGCGTAGCATTATCGTCAGATATTGGTGGAGCCTCCAAATCCTCAGTTAGCTCGCCATTTAGCAATTCATGAAAGTGCTCTTCCCATCGCTCCAAGATACCTTGAGGATCGGTGATCAGATTCCCTTCTTTGTCCTTGCAGTATGTGCAACGAGGTGTGAATTGCGTCATACCGCGTACTCTTCGGTAGAACTCCCGCGCCTGGTGCGGCCGTCGCTCTCTGTACTGTTCTAGTTCACAAACGAGATTTTTCTGCCAGGCTTCCTTTTTTGGTTTGTGAATTCTCTTTTCTTCTTTTCTGAGCTCTTTATATTTCTCTTCGCGTCCTCGTGTTCTCTGAGACTGCTGCATTGCTCGCTACGCAGCATTCTTACGTTCAGTTGCCAGCTTGCATTCATTATCGAACCAGTCGTTCCGTTCTCTACGACTTCTGCCTAAGATGGAATCAGCAGTACTAATGACAGTATTTTTAAGGCGGGTCCAGCTCTCGTCGACGCCCGGCATCTCATCCCCAGGACTTGCTCTTCTGAGCGCGAGCTCTAACGCCTGACCGTAGCTGTTTCTGGCCATTTCGTTGCGTAGTGCAGCTGTGTTGATTCGAGCCTGATCAGCGGATACAAAGCTTTTCAGCGTTGTAATGCGCTCTCGGAGCACCATACCAACAAGATAGTGATCTGAGTCGAAGCTGGCACCTCGGTACGTTCGTACCGTCATCAGACCCGAAAGGTGGCGGCGGTCTATCAACACATGGTCTATTTGATTGCGAGTCGCCCCATCAGGAGATATCCAGGTGGCTTTATGGATATCTTTACGCGCAAATCTGGTACTAGCAACGACCAAGTTCTTACTTGCTGCCATCTCTATAACTCGCTGCCCATTGTCATTAGTGTTCTCATGCAAGCTGTGGGTGCCGACATATTGCCTGTATACGGGCTCCCGGCCTACTTTGGCGTTCAGGTCTCCCAATATGATTTTTACATCATATCTGGGGCAAGCATTAAGTTCCCGTTCAACTACTTCGAAGAATTCTTCTTTTTCATCGTCCGGGGACTCTTCTGTAGATGCGTGAACGTTTATGAGGCTGATGTTCTTAAATTAGCCTCGCACACGAAGGGTACATAGCCTTTCGTTTATTGCTTTAAAGCCGATAATGGTAGGCTTCATCCTTTTGCTGACCATAAAACCTACCCCGAGCACATGGTGTTTCGTATGACAGCTGTAATATACGTCATAATCAGGTTTTTGGAAAACACCATTCCCTGTCCATCGCATCTCCTGAATGGCGGTAATGTCAGCTTTATATGTTGACAGGGTATCGGCCAGATGTTGTACAGCTCGAGTTCTGTACAGAGTTCGTACGTTCCATGAGAAAAATCTTAAATCATTTTGCCTTTTTCGTTGCCGTGGTCGTCGTCGTTTTTTCCAGTATCCGAGGCATGTTGCTCGTTCCGTAATGTTTGTTTTTTACGGGTGAGGTTATTAGCCTCACGCCAACCTTACTTGGAAGGGACTAGCCCGATCATGTTATCCTATCCTCTCTCATAGGATAGTTACCAGTGGCCACCGCTAGGAGGTTATGATCGCACTTCCATCAGTCCGGAATAGTTACGGCACGTGCATGTTATGCTACATGTTATTCCCCCTATTCTGCTGATGACTGACCACCGTCCTACGTCATTACTATCAAAAAAAATCATCATCGATCAAAACTCCTTTGTTTCTTAACTTCACAAATTCACAACTATTTCACAAAGACGTATTTATACCTCCAAAGAAAACTAAAATAGACACAAAAATCATTATCCATGAATTGTCGCCATTAATTGATAAGACTAACCGCATTTAGCCGCACTTATCTATCATTGATGCACCTTTTAACACGATCTGAGCTTGAGATTATTAAAATATAAAAATGCATGATAATCTTATCTGAAATGCAATAATGTTCTCAAATTGGTTTCAATGTTATTAATAGTAGCGTAGTAAAAGCAGATAGTCTCCGGGAAGAGATAAAAGTGAAATTTTTGATTAGTTTAGAAATCTATCATAAAGACAAACTGAAAACGTCATTATTAATAAATAAAATATTGTGAATAACATCTGAAAAGTGTTGTACCGTAAAAATTACATATCAAACTTATACAGTCATAGCTGTTGTTTGCTGGTAAAGAGGACTGCTGCAGTTCGATGATACCCTGATGTTTCAGCTCGGCGAATTGGAGCAAAGTAGTTGAGGAGTCCCTCAAGGATCTGTCCTGAGCTCTCTCCTATGGATCAAGATGCTAAAGCTATAGCGGTGCGATCGAAGCGGCCGGTGTGAGGGATGAAGAGCAGGAGCAGTCATATGATGACTCGTCGATTAGGCACAAAAGTACAGAGACAAAGCCATCTGGGATATGAAAGCGCTCGTCTAATGCTTGATCATGGTACAGCAGAAGTATTGCTGATCAGCAATCGAGCGAAGATTAATACCATAAGATATACTTTTTATCACAAAAATGTGTCGTGATCGACTTGTATTCATACCCATAGCTTGAGTAGGGGAAGAGGCGTGTAATATTCGTACACATGTGACGACAGCCATCGTCAGTGTAAATGGATTAAAAGGCAAAGAACGCGAACGGCTCACAAACTTCTCACGCCGTCCCATCCAATAACCGTAGAGCAACAGTACATCAAGCTGTGGACGGATTTGCAACACCTTTAGGGGTTTCCTCGGAAGCTAACACCCACTGAAAAGTACTACCAGCATGTATGACAGAGAACTTCTGGCGATGCATCAAGGACGTATCTTTTGGAAGGACGACAATTTAGTATATTCCACAAACTGCTAATATATCGCTTTTAAACAAAAGTCCAAAAAACACCACGTCAACTTCGACAGCTAGACTTCATCGGCCAGTTCTCTACGAACACATTGAAGGAAATCCCAACAACATAGCAGATCTATTATCCAGAATTGAGGAAGTATTAAATGTAACAACAGAGACAATAGATTTCAAGAAATTTTCAGAGGCCCAGTCAAATTACGACGAATTAAGGATTTTGTTACGAGACCAAAAAGAATCTTGCTGCAGAAGGAGTTTGCTGTTCCCAAATAGCCCGTGAAAAATCTACAGCGACATCAGTCAAAACAAAAATTCGGCTTTAAGTTCCTGAACCACTTTGACAATTAGTCATAAAAAAACTACACTGTCTGGCTCAGCGGATCAAGACAATGATCAGAGTTTAGTCAACGACTGAATGATTGAAAGAAACTCCTCTAAAGGTAGCGACCAAGTGCTACCAAACAAAAGACTCTAGCCGTTAATACTGTTAAGCTGGAAACAGATGCATGCTGGCGTGCAGTGCGTGCGGCCGATCCGCAGTATGCGGCAAGTTTTCGCTGACAGATAGTTGCGTGCTTGCATTCTGTCTCATCTTTCACATAAAAAAATATAAGCGACCAGTGCATGTTTTTGTTATGTGTGCCTGGTGCTTGTGTTTTTGGCAAGCTATATCGAATATGGCAATGCGGAAAAAGTTTAAAGTAGACCAACTTTTGCGTTGAGTTCGTTTCGTGCACGCACCTGTATGTTAGATCGCATTTGCATGTAGGCACCGCACGCATGCATATATATGCTTAAGAATTGCGAACAGCATTTAAGCCAGCCATACGAGCACTTTGACAAGCTGGAAAATGTCAAAGCATGTGAATTTGAAAAGGAATTCAAAACTAAAATTAACGAGATCAAATCTAGAGCAGCTTTACCACATGCAAAACAAAGCGTTTTCATCCAGGAGAATGTAAAAAAACTGCCAGATCGCTCAAAAGAGACAATAAAGTCTGAATATCTTTGAACCCACAATAAGACGGTCCGGAGGAGATAAATCCCAAGTATTTCGTATCACGGATAAAAGGAAAGAATAGCAGCGTTTCAATCGATCGGCTAAAACCGGCATTCTTAGAAGAAAACAATGCTACAAAAATCGTTCAGAAGTAAAAACAAATAAGTAAGCCACAAAGAAAGAGTAGTTTCCAGACATCCAGTAGTGCGCATGAAGCTCTCAGTTCCGCGGTACGTGTCTGAAAAATTAATGTAAGACCTATCGACTCGTTGTCGTTCACCTTACAACTGTAACTCGTTAAGTAAACACATCGCTAGCGATCGACTAAAATTAGCTTTGCAATCGACCGGTCGATCGCGATCGACTTGTTGGCCACCCCTGCCATAAAGCTTAAAATAGACGAAACGATCATCCACTCGCGGCCTATTCTTAGATACCTGATCGTAGTGTGTGGTCCAGTTGTAGCGTCTTAGAGACAAAACCAGTTAGCATATGGTTCTGGTGTATACACCACCAGCAACAACACTGGGTATGACGGGTGACAAGAAGAAAATGAAGGTTGCATATCGGTTAAACGCCCTCTGATATTGTTAAGCATATCGCACCATGTCCGAAGACAACAGTATATGCGATAGCGGGGATGATCTCTGTTGACATACCTTTATGACCCAAAGTGTTGGGTCTCACTCTCTTATAGCAGCCGCATGTTCATAAAACTATGCTATCGCGAAACTGCGAAGCTACCAACTTTCTTTATGGTAGCCCAGGGATCTTCGGACAATGGAGGCAGAATTAAAACGACGACGGTCAAAGATAGATTGGCGGCAGACCTGGAAACATCAAGTCGAAGAAAATATCAGTAAGATAAAAAGGGCTCTTCACCACTATGGTAAACGTTTGTGGACTAAAGTGGGGTAAAGTTAAGTTAAGAAGGAATATCCAGGGAAAGAACATTCTTATAACCTGGGGCAAACAGGCCGATATTAATCCCGACTGTCCGACTAGCATTTAAAGAGGCATGCCTCATGCAGCGTGTGGGCCTTATGTGGCAAATGAGGGGCATACCGTTGCTGAATAGAAAGCGAAGCATACAAACTTTGTTGCGATAAAATAATTTCAATTTTCGATTCCACTTTGCGTTTGGAATGTAAACGGCCCCAAAACTCTCGAAAGCCTCATATGATTAAAGAATCGAGAACCGATTCCGTATCCCTAACCTTACGTATTCGGAAAGCTTTTTAAAACCTTTAAACTTAAGCTTTAGTTTACGACCATTACTGAATTTCCATGCAGATTTTACGCTGGGTTTACTCAGAGTAAGCGCCCATGGAAACGGGTGCTAAGGAAAGTTTCGTTAAATCCAAGTAAACTCGACGAAACCAGTCCGGTTAAGCTTGATTTTGCATATGTGTGTGTGTTTGAGTATTCTTTTACTGAACTTATAGCAACGGGCGGCGCAATGAAGAATTAATTATCTATCACTTTAACCCAGAACCGTCATGGAAACAGCATCGAGCTAACTTGAAGGAATCAGCTTTCTGTTTACTCAACGAAAAGTCTACCCCGGCTCATGGAAACACAGTACTGGACCATGAATGCTGTGATTTAGCATACTCAGTAGAACGGTTCTCGCTCGATTGCGGAAGTCAAGCAGCATTGGACGCGATTAGTATTCAGTTGGGGGACCGCTGGGAAAAATGACACTCGCGGTTAGAAATGCATATAAAGCTCATATATCCACACCGAAATTATCAAATATTTCAGTCTCTTTTTTCCACATGGGACATTCCTTAACGGGGCAAGGCGTTAGAGGCCCTTTGTGGGCCGTATAGGATAATCCACATGGGGTCCAAATAAGTCAGTGGGGCTAGCCTCATAGGACCCCGTCTGCACCCCCTAAAAATGATAGTGGGGTGGCGCTGAAATTTATACAAAAACTAAAGTGCTGTGTGATAGAGGACACCAAGAGATCGTTTACAGGAGAAGGCTGATAACATGGCTAACTAAGGATCGATTTCGAAATTTTAGGGTCCGGAACCCGGAAAACAGCAGAAACCACAAAAATATGTCCTCTGCAATATAGCACAATTAGAGAGATGCAGATTTCCCATACAGGCCAAGACCGACTACAGTAGTGTGGAACACTAATCCAAGAGCTATTTTAAGGCTGCTCGTAGCCCAAGTCTAAATTTAAGCTCTTAAATAAAAAATGTTTGAATGTGAAGAGTTGTTGACGGATTTCAGTCCAATTTTTTTCTACTCCTCATAATTCTTTAATTTCTTCTACACATCTTACCTCCTCCAATTATGCTAAACATCATTTTAAAATTCACCATGAAAATCCGCCCACAAGCAGTAGTCCCAAAAACACAAAATATTTCGGCTAAAATATTCACACGCTCATCTGACAGAAATATTGTCACATCGGAAGCGTCTGGGTCTGAGTTACGAGTACCCATTAGCAATAAGACAAGAAGCCATCGTCGACGTCCATGAATATATCTGGACTGACAATCTCAGGATGACACATCAGCTCAGAGCGCACCACAAGAAATTAAGGAAATTATGCAAATTTATCAACGACTCCGATTATCAGTGCCACCATCGTAGCTCGCCGTGCTCTAGCCCTGCGCGTAATCTAGAGTGATTCTGTCTGCTGTTATCCTCGGATGTGCAAAGAAATCGCAAGTAGCACCAGCAGCAGCAAGGAGACGACGACAACGACAAAGACCACCGATCTCTCTGTGTGTGTGGGGGGGGTGGGGTGACTTCGGTATAACATCTTAAAAGAGACTTCTTGAGGTCACATTGCTGGAGTGGGTGTGTATAAGATCTCTAAAATGGTAAATGACAGCTCGGAACGTAATCAGGAACAATTGAGATGAATTTTAATTGAAATTGACATCCAGGGCCAGCGAATGGGAGCGTCTCCATTGCCTGGGAACTGTTTGTGTGGATTTGCCCACGAAAGAATGGAGTGTCTGAGACGTTGGAATGGCTGCTGGGCTATACTATAAAGATGGTTCCAAAACAGAAGAAACTAGAAGGCGAAAGTGTCGACTTATGCCGAAGAAAGTTTACCCATAAAGTGGCGAGTATCTACAGTATAAAAGCACAGTAAACTACCCTTATCACTCCTGAAGGACGAGATAAAACGGAAATAAAGGCATTTGTCAAATTACCAGGGTAATTTATAAAACTCGGCCACAATAGACGAGCATTACTCCGAGGGTCAGCAGAAAAGAACCGACCGACCGACTTCACCCACCCTCCCACAGAAAACGAAAGGGAGAAAAAAGAAATGTTGAAGGGCGAAATATTGCGAGCATCATCAACAGCACAAATAAGGGATTCTGAGACGGCAGGCAGCTACCAGCCCAAACATAAGCAGTTAGAGCCTCCACTATAGTGGCATGAGGATATATATAGGGGATAAGACGCTTCTGCTGAGAATAATCTCACATTCCGGCGTCGTCTAACTAAATAAGGGATGATAACGGCTTACAGGACAAGAAAAATGCTGCTCTCGGACTCCCTGGTCCGGAAACATGAAAGGAGAGGAAGAGTGCCCTGGCAAAACGGGCATTTCCACTTATAGAAAAGTGTGTTCCAACTCGTTTCATTTTAATCGGCGTGTAACCCCCGCATTACGCGCGCTCAGTCATGCGACCGGGGGGTGGACAAGAAATTGGTCGCATATGTCAAATGGCTTGTGTTAACTGCTCGACATTGCTCTTGTCCCTTAATTGCATCTCGATCTCTTGGACGATGGATGTTTTCGAATGTCAAAATAAATTTCTTAAGAGCATAAATGACGTTCGAGTAATTGGTGGGTCGAGAGTGGGGGACGACTATCAACGGCAACACAAAGTCACAAATCACTTTGGCCTGGCATCAGTTGCTGGTTCTGCTAAAGGGGATGCTGTAATTTGTTGATGGGTTTTCGTGATAAGTTAATATTGAGTTTGAGTTTGGGATTCAAATTTTTGGAGTTAAGTAAGTGGAACACACGAAACTGTTCATTTTTCTTGGTTTTGATACTCAAGGCCTCGCGCAGACTAAAAGCGTAGCACAGCGTAGCGTAAACGGGCGTTTTTTCAAATCCATTGTTTCTTTGATATTGCGTATACCCAGTGGCGGACTAAGGGTGGGGCGGAAGGGGCGGTCCGCCCCGGGCCTCTGGTTCCCGGGGCCTCCAAATGCCTACAAGTTCCCTTGATCAAATCCTAAACAAGGCTTTTAAAATATGGTCAGTGCCTACCTAAGTGGTACTTTAGAGTCGGAGGTCCCGTACAATGTTCCCGTAGACACAAATAAGTACAGCATGTAATTATTAAAATGGGTCTTTACTGAATCGTTACCCTGTACATCGCTTATACATACTTCAATACTTCTTGACCATTTTCATCTCGGTTGTATCATGCAAGAGGAGTTTTTGTAAACTTAAGCCTAGTGTCCACTATAGAGTTTTTTGCGTAGAGCTAGAGAAAACTCTCGCGTAGAGATGCGTAGAGAAGTGTATACACCGTCTAGAACTCTACACATGCTCTCTACACCCACGCGCTCTGCTAAAAAACTATAGTGTATACGCAATTTTTTTGCGTTTGGTAGGACTCTACATCTGCTCTACGCTCTAACAAGCATGTTTGATAGAGTTTTTCTCTCTACAGTATGCATTCTTATTTGCGTTTCGACTGCGCTTTGGATTGTTGTACATCGGGCAGTGCCGTGGCCAGACAATTGGGGGCCCTGTGCAAAAATTCAGCGAGGGGCCCCAGAGTCTCCAAAAAAAAATTTCTGTCATAAAGACCCGTCCCCGCGACAGAATTATGGAAAATGGACCCTATGTAATATTTAGTGTTATGTGAGTTCGTCTGATATGACCCATATGCTGATTTGTATGACCCATTCATTGAAGTAAAAATGCAAATAAAGAATTCAAATGATTTTTATTGCCAAAAAATGTTTTGCTCGCTTCGCTCGCGGTGCCCCAAACACGCGGGGCCCTGTGCAGTTACACACCCTGCACATATGCCAGCCGCGGCACTGCATCGGCGTTTTCAATAACAGCCAAATTCGAGTATACGACATACGCAGAAAATTTTGGTATGAAGATGTATCTTCTTCCGTGAGCTCATTCCATAATTCTCGATACATTCCAGCGTTTTGTTTTCTTTTCGCAATCCAATCTCGCTCCCAACATTTCCTTCCCTTCTTTTCCCTTCTTTTGGTGAAAACTCATTTTATTATTTTTTTGATTTCTATTAATTTCCTTTAAATTTTTTACACAATATATGTACGCACGCATCTCTGAATCACTGAGAAATGAAATGACATGCAAAAGTTGATGACCGCAGTTGCGCGCTCTACCATACGACCCTACAGTAGAGAAACACGCATCTGCAGTGTACTCAGTCTGTAGAGCTCGTGGTAGATCTCTACTCAAAATTTCTCTAGAGCAACTCTACGGGCGGTGGAGTGGTAGAGAAGCGCTGTAGAGTACTTACTACAGGTAGAGCTCTACACTCTACGCTCTACATTCTAACGAAAAAACTCTATAGTGGACACTTGGCTTTAGTACGACTTTCGGAATCGATGGGTAATTAAATGCTTTTCCTACTGGGAAATAAACATATACACACACACTTGTCCCTACAAATGGCAACTGAATAAAAGGCTTCTAAAATTACATCGACTTCTTAGACTGAGGTATTGGGATAAAATAAAAAACGCTGAGTAAGAATTCTTGGATATCATTTATTCCCGAGTTTAATATAAAACTAAAAAAACTTACTTCTGTATGGATAGAGCGTATAGAGAGCCACAAAGCGGTCCATAGCGAAACTTATAAATTTATTTTATTCAACACTCCCACTTAAATTTATAAGGGATATGGCTTAAGTTCTATTTAATCCTTGTAATACATAAAATAATCATTATGCTACTACTTTTGTCATAACATTATCCCTATTCCAATTAAACTTGTTTAAAGGCAAGGCCTTGGTGAGAAAATCTGCAAGCTGACATGAGCTTTCGACATATTTAATAGAAATTAAATTATTTTCAACCTTTTCTCTTACAAAATTATATCTTATGTCGATATGCTTGCTTCTTTTATGAAATACAGGATTATGAATCAACTTAATGGTACTCTGATTATCTATATTTAATGTTATACAATTTTGTGGTTCTCCTATGTCTTCTAAAAACTGTTTAATCCATAATATCTCTCTTGCTGCATCACTTGCGGCCATGTATTCAGACTCTGTCGTTGACAGGGCTACTGTACTTTGCTTTCGACTGGCCCAGGTAACTGGACCACCATTCATTAAAAATATGTAACCTGTATTGGACTTTCTATTATCTAAATCACCTGCAAAGTCAGAGTCCGAATACCCGACCAATTCAGAGCTGCCCCTATACACAATTGACATATCTTTTGTATTTATCAAATATCGTATTATACGCTTCAAAGAATTTACATGTATATGACCTGGTTTATTCACATATCTACTAACAAGATTTACAGCATAAGCTATGTCAGGTCTGGACACAGATGACAAAAATAGGAGTGCTCCCACTGCCTCTCTATATGGTAAATTAATAGGCGTCTCATCTGTGTTTTTCGACAATTTAACATTTATATCTACAGGTGTTTTACAACTTTTAGCTTCTGATAACTTAAATCTATTTATTATACTTTCTATATACTGACTTTGATTTATAATTATACATCCATTTTTTTTATTTAATTCCATACCAATGAAAGAATTACATTTCAGAATTTTTATATCAAAATTTTGTTTTAGATCATTTAATATTATTTCTAACGTATTCTTACTTTTAGACAGTAATAACCCATCATCAACGAATATTATTAGCAGTACTTTAATATTATTAAAATATCCAACGAAAACACAGTTGTCTGAAGGACATGGTTTAAACCCATAAGTAGTTAGAAATGAAGTGAACTTCTTGTTCCAGCATCTTGCAGATTGTTTTAGACCATATAACGATTTGATCAACTTACATACCTTTGATGATTCAGCTTCAATACCTTCTGGCACCTCCATATATATTTCCTCAGACAATTCAATTAACATCAAATTGTCCCAGCTGATATTCTTCTTTGGCTGCAATACTTAATAATAATCTCACTGAATCGTATCTAGTAGTTGGTGAAAAAGTTTCCATGTAGTCTAAGTCTTTTACTTGGGCAAATCCACGAGCACACAGACGTGCCTTAAACCTTTCTACAAACCCTTTTTTATCCTTTTTTACACAGAATACCCATTTACAGGTGATAGGTTTCTTATCGGTTCTATCAGTTATTATCCAGGTATTGTTATTTTTATGCGACTGAAGCTCTTCTTCAATTGCCTTCTTCCAAAATTGACAATTTTGACCATTCACTGCCTCCTGATAAGTATTTGGTATTTCAATCTCCATCACATTTGCCTCCTCATTTCTACATTTTCTTGGTCGTAATACTCTATCATTGCGGTCCTCTAAATCTAGAGTAATGTCTTCTGGAGGACAATAGGTTGCATCATTATCCTCTACACTATGCATACTGTCACTGGACAGATCCTCTTCAATCGTTGTCTTTGTCCTGGGACACTGTTCTCATCAAATTTGACATCTCTTGATACTGTTATTTTTCTAGTACATGGATCATACATTCTATAATTTTCTTGTTCGTACCCAACTAATATCATTTTAACACTTTTCTTATCTAATTTCTTCCTCTTCTCTTTTATGAATGTATCCAGTTGAGCCGAATATTCTCATATGCTGCAAGTTAGGTGTATGTCCGTACCAGAGTTCATGGGGAGTTCGATTTGGAGTTTGGCTTGATGATCTTCTGTTTAATAAATAGACAGCACAGTTTACCGCTTCTGCCCATAAGTTCAGAGGTACATCTTTTGCATATAACATCGACCTGGCGCTTTCCATTACTGTTCTCATTTCCCTCTCAACCCTACCATTTTGTTGAGGGGTATATGGTGCTGTACACTCATGATTAATTCCTTTTTCCTGTATAAATTTCTTAAATTCATTACTTAGGAACTCAGAACCATTGTCTGTATGTAAAGTGTTCACATCATGTTGAAATCTATTCTTCACTATAGCATTATACTTCCTGAAACATTCAAAGATTTCACTCTTGTGCTTTAGAAAATAAACATGTCGATAACTTGATGCTCCATCTTTAAATAAGACAAAATATCTCATACCTGATACTGAAGATTGCTCAATAGGACCACAAACGTCACTGTAAACTATCTCTCCGGGTCGTGACAAATATCTGTTCGACTTCTTGAATGGTAGTCTACTTTGCTTACCATATTGACAAGCTTCACAAATGAAGGTATCACTTCCAGTCAATGTTATTGGAATCACGCCGTTTTTACTCATGTTTTGCAGTTCTTTAGTATTTAAGTGGCCTAATCGTTCATGCCATAATTTAATGTCTGTTTGCACAATGTTACAACTTTCTTGTATAACTGTCTGTATTTGTAGTTCATATAAATTATTCTCTTTTAACTGTGCACTCATTACTACAGTATCGTTTATCATTAACTTGGGACATTCATTACTTTTAACTATTATATAGCCTTTTCTAGTTGCTGCGCCTTCGGAGAACAAATTTCTTCGTAGTTCAGGAACATAAAGTACATTCTTGAGTATGCTTTGCTCCCACTGTCCATTCACTCGTCTTTTTATCAATACAGAACCTTCTCCACATACATCAATATATTGTTCATTTCCTAATTTGACAGTTCTATTTTTATTTTCACTTCGAAACTCAGCTAGCTCCGAGAAGAATTCACGCCTGAAAGTCATGTGTGTTGATGCTCCACTATCCAATATCCATACATGTTCTCCTTGTAGAGGTTTAGAATTATTCTCTGCGTTAAATGCCAACATATTTCGCTGCTCTTGGTTCTTGTGAATAGATTTCTTTGGTGCTTTGCAATCTCTAGCAAAGTGGCCCCTTTTATTGCAATTGTAGCACACAAATCTATGACTGGATTTGCTTGGGACGTTTGTATTTCTTTTAATTTTGTTCCCCTGACAGGCTACTTCCCTGCAAACATTTCGATTCGGAAACGATTCGAGAACGATTTGCCAAAGGCAAAAGCCTGCTTCGATGTCGGACTCGTTAACGACTCATAAACGAATTCGAAGGCAATAAAAGCGGAGCACGAGATCGAATCGCTTTCTCGTGCTGATAACGAATCGCATGCTCGTATCGATAGCAAATGCTTCTGCGCCGAAAATCACTCCGCCGAGCAAAACTAGTCAAAAGCTCCAACTTTCCAAACAAATCGTTGAAGAGAAACCAAAGGCTCTCAAAATTTCCTCTCAATAGGACTTCAAATCGGTGAAATGACGTTATCATGTTAGTGTAATTTGGAGATTTGATATTTTTCTACAGCATGAAGGCTTTGGGAGAAACAAATCAACCAGGAATGCTTTCATGTTGCGTTTTGAATCTTTTTCTCGTACCTTTCGCAAGCATTTTTCGAATCGAGAATGGTCCGAGAAAGCGAGCCTCCGAGAAATTGTTTGCAGGGTTGTTTGGAATCTTTGTTGGTAGTTACTAATGCATTTTCGCTAGAAGTCTCCTTGTTTAGGCTTGCCTCTTCATCTATCAACCGTGATGTCAGGTTCTGAAGTGTCTGTTTATCTGAATTAAGCGATAACCAAGCTTGGCGAAGAGACCGGTATGTCGTTGGTAGTGTGCTCAATATTTTTGTTATTATTGCTGTGTCACTCAGTTCTTCACCACATTCTCTTAATTCTCTTGCTAAACTTTCCACTTTTGATACATGCTGTGCCATTGTGTCACTTGAGCAATATACGTATTGGTAAAATTTCTCATGCACCATCATTTTATTGAACTCGGACTTGTGCTCATAGATAGCTTCTAATTTGTTCATAATTTCTTTCGCTGTTTCGCAGTTTTCGATTAGGGCAATCTGGTCGAAATTCATTGACGATGTCAAGATGAACATCGCCATTCCGTCATTTTTGTTCCACTGCACTTGTTCATCGCGATCTTCTGGCTTCAATGTATCTATGTTTAATCCTTTTGCTCGTAACGCACATTTGATTTGAAATTTCCATTGCTTGAAATTCCTACCATCAAACTTTTCAATTTTCATAGAATTTGTGACCTCCATTTTGAATTGAGGTTATTTTATTTTCACGATGCCTGTTATTGAGGTTATATATGTATATATGTTTTTTTTTTATTTTTTCACTCTATCGTCGCTGCTCTTTACTCAATATAATAAATTATGCACTATAATTTTTATTTTTATTTTCTACGATGTCTGGGCCCATAACCTATTGGGATAAAATAAAAAACGCTGAGTAAGAATTCTTGGATATGATTTATTCCAGAGTATAATATAAAACTAAAAAAAACTTACTTCTGTATGGATAGAGCGTATAGAGAGCCACAAAGCGGTCCATAGCGAAACTTATAAATTTATTTTATTCAACATGAGGGCCTCATTTAACTTTGCCGCCACGGGCCTCTGACGGGCTTAGTCCGCCATTGCGTATACCGCAAACATAGCGTAGCGTACAGTAGCGTAGCGTTAATCAGCGTAATTTGAACCTTGTGGTTGGTTTGATTTTTTACGCTCATAGGAAGCGGCAGTCGTCATTCATTATTGGAAATGGATTTTCTACGAGAGAAAAATGAGGACCTTTTATTTGTCAAAAGTTTACTTCCATTTATGAAGCAATTTACTCAAGCAGAAAAATTACATAATACGAAATGAAATTCAAAGCGTTATTTTGAAACTCACAGAACAGGCCACAACACCTGTACCACTCTACTTAGACCTAATTTTTTTAGGCCAGACCGCTTATTCAGCAGTCTGCCTAGTGGCTTGTCGCTTAGCCTTGAATGCTCGAGCAGGGACTCCTCGAACAAAGAAACCCTGCTCCTCCCTATTTCGGGGCAGTCACAGAGAACGTGGAGTGCAAACTCAGCCTCCTCTAGACAAAGTCTGCAGGTGGGGTCCTCCGCCTTTCCTATTCTCCATAAGTGGTAATTTAGGGCGCAGTGTCCGATAATCAAGCCAACAAGTGTCCTGACATCATTTCTACTGCGCCCTAACAAATCCTAGACCGTGTTAGGAGACGGCCCATGAAGGAACCGGTTAGAGTTGGCCAGTCCAGGCGCGGACTTCCAGCGTTCAGTATGTTTCATCAAAGTCCGATCTGGTAGGGCCCTTTGCAGCAACCTGGTGGGTGCTCCGTTAGGGATGAAGGCTATGTTAGAGCCCTGTTTACCTAGGGCATCCGCTTTTTCATTGCCTTTGAAGCCCCGATGATCCGGGACCCAGACAAGGGTAACTTGATTGAAAACGCCTGTCAGTATCGCGTACACCTTGGCTTGAAAGACAATTGCTAGGATGCCTAGGCTTATTGCTCTACTGAATCTGGGGCTTTCACTCCAGTATGTGCACGCGAGGTTGCTCAAATTTGGAGATTTTAAAGGACATGCAGTCCGATAGCATCCCCTCTTCCTCAATCTTTTCTATAGTGTTGATTATTATAGAATGCCCTCGCCCAGCGCCCAGGGTGCCATTCACTTTCAGCCGCAGCGCCGTCTTTAATGCAGATTTCTCTATCTCAAAGTAGAGCGGTAGCAGATTGAGGAGAGTCTTCAGCGCTGCCGTCGGCGAAGTGCGGATGGCCCCAGTGATGGAAAGGAAGGCCATTCTTTGAATTTTGCCCAAATTAGTTTCGAAATCGTTAAGCGCCGTTTTGTGCCACCAAACTAGAGCCCCGTAAGTTACCATAGACATTTTGACATACTCATCTTCGAAATTTTGCACGAAGATCCGTGGGGGTCTCCCATGATGCACCTCGAAGCCCGATTTTCGAAATTCAAAATGGCCGCCACAAAATGACCGAAATTCAAAATGGCCACACAAATTTGCCAATTTCCATGAAAATCGGTATCTGGGAGCTTTAAAGGTAGTAAATAACGAATGTTTGATCAGAGCTTATAAATTCAAAATGGCCGCGTCAATATGGCGGACGAATTAGCTATTGGCGTTCCGATTACAATGAAAATCGGTATCTGGGGTTTTTTAAGGTAGCAAATCACGAATTTATGAACAGAACTTATAAATTCAAAATGGCCGTGCCAATATGGCGGACGAAATTTACCAATGGTATTCGGATTCCAATTAAAGTGGATATCTAGGAGTCTTTAAGGTTGCAAATAACGAATTTATGATCAAAACTCATAAATTTAAAATTTCGGAGCGAATTTGGCGGACGAATTTTACAAAATAAATGTCATTTCCCTGTCAGCTGTAGGTTGTTCAAGAGTTGGGAAATCTGAAAATCTTCACATCCTAGGTCCAGATGGAAGAACATTGAACATAGTATATCTTGGCCATTTCCCCTATTGCCTTGAAGTTTCCATGCGATCGAGTGTACCTATAAAATCCTCGACGAATAAAAGGTAAATCGCCAAAATTACAAAGAAAAGGGAAGGGCCCTCCACTGCCATCACGAGGTTAAACGATGACATCTATTGCATCCAAAAAGTTCGCTCGGTAAGAACGGGACGGAAGCTGTGTTCGGGACGAACACTAAGTAAGAAGGGGGCAGTGTAACGGCTAACCGAAAAGAGAAATACAAAATTATAAACCGTCCCCCACCCAGGTTGAATTTTAAATGGGATTTAATATGGGTTTTCGTTTTTATAGGTTCAACCGAGCGTTGAGCACTTGATTTCCATCGGTTCAAGGTGAAACTTGGCATCCTTAAGTTTTCGATACCGCTTAATACGAATATCATGTCAAAAACCGGTCTCGACTAATGACAGCTGTCAAAAAATCTGTCAATAGAAATTAACCATATAAAAGGTATCCAAAATCATTTTTTCCAGATTTGTTTTTTCTTTCACTTTTTTCCTACCGCGGACAGTGCACACATAAACTTTTTTTTATATAAAGGCGTTGCAACGCACGCGGGTTTTTTGCTAGTTTCGAATAAAGGATTACGCAATCCGTAACATTTTAAAAATGATGTAAACGCGTGCTTATAGCTTTTAAAGACACTCGCGAAGCCATTCCTCAAATCTCAAAATACAACATTATTGTTGACGGGAAGAAAGAGAAAGGAGGAGGAGATTTGACGGGAAAAGCTCTCATATTCCCGTTTCAAATCTCAGATTTTAAAATTTTACACATAGCGAATGAGGTGTAAAGTCATCCAATAACCCCCAATCTTGGATTTTATGTTAAATCAACGATTAAGGATTACCTTGGTTGATGTATACCGCCCTTAGCGTCCAGAATGTGATCTTTCCACGTATGCATTCCTTTCAGGTCACTTTCTTCTTTGAAAAATGCATTTCAATTTTATTCAAGCGAAAGCTTATCTATACTGCAGCAGAATCAAATTAAAATTCAATAAACGTTGCAACAATAATTTGCTGATTTTCAATTAAGCTGTCAGTTATCTGTGTGATAGCGGAAATCAGCGAGAGATTGTAGTCAGTTTGAACCAGTCTTGATCTGATGCAGCTTTCATCACTGGTTTAAACTGACTAAAAATGTTTTCACAAAGATTTCAGGCAGTTAATAGTAGTGATGTAATAATAAGATTGTGTCAAAACGTGTGAACTGTGTGTTTCCGTAGGAGAGTACATCACCCCAAGGTGGCGACTTTGAACTTTGAAAGTAATGAGTTTTTCTAGAATATCACACAAATTGTAGTTTCATCTGTAATATCAACTAAAACACATTTCTTTACACCTCTTAATACAGAAGCCATAGAGTCACGGGTTCAAATTTTACGTGCGCGAACTCCTCCGTCTCTAACTGTTCCATATGGAGATGTGTGGTGGAGTCAGTCCAATGATTGTCTCCATAGCTGCTGTAGAACAGGTTCCCGTAGCTCCAGTAAGCTCCTGTTCGGTCTTGGGTCACCAGACTATATCGGCGTAAGTTTTAACAACCGTAAAGCAAGCTCGACTGGCTGTAATTGTAGTTTCTCTACCAATCGATCACGGTCGATATTTGGAGTGCTAAGCGAATCGGGAGTTCTCGTCCACGTAAATCGTCTTATCCAAGATACCCTTCTACATAACCTTTGCTGCTCAAGCAAGGCCACGCCAAACAATGAGACCCTGCCGAACTTGATCCGAGACTAGGCACAGAAAACGTGAAGAGCGTACTCATCCTTTTCGAGGCAAAGCATAACTTCTGATCCCGTGTGAGAGGTGGTAATTTAATGGAGCATAGTTCTACCCCTAAAAGTTCTTTGGCCACGTTATAACAAGACCAAGGAAGAAATCGGTTGGATCTGACCATGTCAGGTGTGGACCTCCGGCTTTAGGTATATTGAATCAGAGTTCAATTCTCTTTGACCCTTTCCATTAGTTTAATGGCTGTCCCCCAATAGCCTGTTCTGAACCGATGAATACAACGCCAGAGCCTTGGCTGGTGAGGGACCACAACTTTTCACTCCGTTCCAACTAATTTGAACTTGTACCGAACAAATTTGGACTTGGTACGACCAAATTTGGACTTGGTACGACCAAATTTGGACTTGGTACGACCAAATTTGGACTTGGTACGACCAAATTGGTACGACCAAATTTGGACTCGGTACGACCAAGTTTGGACTTGGTACGACCAAATTTGGTCTTGGTACGACCAAATTTGGACTTGGTACGACCAAATTTGGACTCGGTACGACCAAATTTGGACTTGGTACGACCAAATTTGGACTTGGTACGACCAAATTTGGACTTGGTACGACCAAATTTGGACTTGGTACGACCAAATTTGGACTCGGTACGACCAAATTTGGACTTGGTACGACCAAATTTGGACTTGGTACGACCAAATTTGGACTTGGTACGACCAAATTTGGACTTGGTACGACCAAATTTGGACTTGGAACTATCTGATTAACGCTTGGTTAAAGATGCCAGCATTTGCCACAGACCTCGCCACCTATCATCAAGCTGTATCAGAACCTGCACCCGTTTAGTCGACGAGGTGTAAAAAGCCCCAGTGATGTAAATGCAGACCATTCTTTGAATTTTGCTTAATTTGATATCAAAGCTATTAAGCCTGGTTCTATTGCACCACACTATGTCATTCTATGTTATTATGGGCCTGATGAAACGAATTCGATGTGCACCATATCACGGTAATGAAAGAAAACTGTTTAGCACGATTTTGCTATTGGAGCGAATTTCGCACGGTTTTTCGGGCTTCAGCTCTTTTACTAAAGGCCAATCTGAAGACTATTGTGCTGTTTGTTTGTCGTACTCGTACGCCTCTGTATAATCGCCAGTTTCATGAATGTGGTGAAATTAGTTCGGTTGGAACTAGTCGTTAAAATTTGGACAGTCGGTCATATTAAGTATGGCACCATCCATCCATAAACTGATTTTCTACTATAACGAAGCCCGATTCGAAATCATCTTGTCTACAGTACAGTATCAATCGTCGACCAATACCACAAAATAGCACCAACATACTCCTCTTATCTCCTTTTATCCTCCACTGAAATAATATGTAAAGTAATTGCAACGGAAATTCCACTATTTGCATATTAATATCGAAATCAAACTAAAAACTCCCGCATTCCACTTGAGCGATTACAAATCCCAAATCCATCGAGAATCCTCTGAAATGCTCGTAATTCCCAAATTCAGCACTGAATCCAAAATCACAATATTCTAGCTGCCATCGGACAATGGTACTATTTTACTTATGAATCTGGGCAAAGGACATTAAGTACAGGGATACAGGACATTCCGCAAAACGTTTTCTTTAAGCACAATCAGGATACGTTGCCGTTGTGCTCTGAATGCAGTCAGTGCCCAACAGTGTGTAGAACAGCATCCACAAATCACTCAAATCCATTTCAATCATTTGTCCTGGATCCAGGGATGCTGGGCGGGGTGGACCGAGAGAGAGAGTGAACAGCAACGACAACAGGACGAGAGGACGACGATGTCGTAGCCGTCGACGAATATCAGATCCAGAAGACTCTGGCTAGCACAGAAGTTAGTGAAGCGTTTACTTCGCATGGCTGGCCAGGACCCCCTGATCCGTCTCCTGGCATAGCCCGCTGGCTATGAACGTGGGGTGGTGTATGCGTTAGTTGGATGCTATTTTGTCACACAGCCCAGAGAGCGGATAGCTGAAAGCCAGGATAACTGACGATGGTCCGATAGCAGGGAAATCTAGTAAAAACCACCCTTGGACGAAAGAAAAAAAAAACGTAGCGGCGCGGTGGCAGGGGAATCTGGAAAATAGTCGTCAAATGGAAATGATGGTGCCCGCTGCAAAACATCGTATTCAATCTCAGTCTGCGGCGCGCGGTGTGTAGTCGTAGTCGATGTATGTGGGGCCATGCATGAGACATAAAAGGAGCTTGAAGCTCAGAGGTTTCTGTCCTGTTAACCAACCAAACCCCCTCCACCCCCGAACAACCACTCCACATCGTCCCATCGCTTTGTATCCTCGTCATGGATTGAAAAGGTTTTGACCAGAGTAGCCCGCACTTTCCTGGAAAATGTTTGCGCTTTTCACAATCCGCTGGAGAGGAATTTGTTCGGGGGCACGATTAGCCCCACCGAAATGTTGGATAGTGAGAGGATTACCGGGTACCGGGTACCGGTGTACAGAGGGTTGGCGGAGGGGCGTGCAAGGTTTGCCGAGTGTTTTTCCCGTTGTGTCGTTGTTGGTTGGATGGAGGAAACCTTCAAATGCCATAGCCTTGGGCGGCGTAGCTGATGGACATATGGAAAGATCAGTGAAACGTCGAAAATCCTGGCATGGTTAGTTGAACGTGATTGAGCATTTTCCCTCGATTTTAAGAGGATTCCCAGGGACACGCTTGGCCATGGCAGGGTACTAGTATAGATGTAATTGATGGCCTTCGGTGAATGGGTAACACCAGAACGGAAAGAGGATTTTCAGTTATTCATTTTCATTCTTTAAGTGAAGTTTTGATTATGGGATTTGTTTCTTGTTCTTGTTAAATGGCCTCGGGAATCGAGCCTGTCGAAGTCTCTCTTCTTCCAGTCGTCTCTAAATTTTACTAGGTATGTCCAGTTGACTTTACATAGTTTTTGTATTTCTTCTAAATCTCCTTTACCCGTTCGTCTTAGTTCTTGAAGTCCAGCGACGAATATTCGATATTGGCATCTATCATTTCTAGCATTACTCCTGGTCTATATAATGCCCTGAGATCCATGTGTCGAATTTTATATCGTAGTAGTCCTAGGGCGGTGCTGAGATCTTTCCCGCAAATGCTAACTGTTTCAAGGCCTAAGCTTGAGGCAGACACATGTATGCGTGCGGTGCGTGCAGTGCTTGCGGTGCGTGCGGTAATCGATATTAGATAAGTGCGTGCATTTAAATGCGACATGACATGTACAGTTGCGTGAAAGGAACGCACTCAAGGCAAAAGTTGGTATACATTCAACTTTTTTCGCATTGCCACACATTATATATAGCTTCAAATGTCCAAAAACACAGGCATACACAACAAACAAATGCACTCATCGCTTATATTTTTTGGTTATATGTAAAAGACTAGCCAACACGCCATTATTTGTCAGCGAAAACTTTCGGCATATAGCGCATCGGCTGCACGCACAGCATGCACGCACCGCACGCCCGCAGGCATCTGTTTCCGGCTTTACTTCTCGAAAATAACCTCACACCAAAGCCCCTACCATGAAGTTCCAAACAGAAATGTCCCCTCGGAGCATGTCTAGCCTAACTAGACCTGGCTGACAAGCTTGGCTTACATATTTCACTAGGGATTGTTACTCGTATATTAACCGTTTCCTTAAACTCCCCTCTTTTTCGGGACTCAGGCCCGGAAGGATACTCTGGCTTTGATTCCTACTTCCAGAAAATTAATAAAAAATACCAAACCCCCTGCACCCGACCCCACAAAATTAATTTTCCTTAAACCGCTTATACGTAATCCTCCCCCTTCACAAAAAAAAGTTTTAAAATCTTAAAGAAAAACTTTCATTATCACCTTTCTAGCCTAGCCAAGAAGTGCCCTGCTGCCGCTACTAAAGAAGCGCTCTTCACCAGCACAGGGTGTGAGAGGTAGTAACGAGGGCCACCCTTTAAGAAACAAGGCTATAATGAAAGGGTTAATGGTTTCCTTGAACGCAAAAGGCGGCACTGCACTAAAGGGGCGACAGCAAGTGCCAACCAGAAGTTAGTTTCACTTTGATAACACACAAACATCCCTTCAACACCCTGTCGTGCTAATTATGGGCGGGAATCTCAATTAGGACGAGCCTGAGCATTCCTTTGAACGCTTCGATAGGGCTGTGTGAAGTTGCTGCAATAATTGCCTTAGTTTGATGAAGTGTGGAGTATTGGGTGCCCTCCAGTAGTATTCCGCTACCACCCCCAACACCACCCCATCATTCCCCCGTCCCTAAACCATTTCATGACGCACAGAGGCTCTCTCCTCAATAACTAAATAATGAACAATTAGGACTTTTCAAAAAAGGAGCGATAAAGCATTTTTAAATTGCATACCCCCGAAGTGTGGTGGTGTCACGATGCATTCAATTTTATACATGTACATATACCCCCGAAGGCACCACCAAAACGGGGGACAGGTGATGGATGTCATGTCAAAAGGTGAAATTTCTGGTATTTCTTGACACCTTGAATTAGGCTAATTTTATCGCTGAAGTGGATTTTCGCCTTTGTGGCATTTATGTCCGAAGGTAGTGCAGCCGTCAAGGATATATCAGATGAGAGAGTGGCGTCCGCATTTATGCCCAGGATGAAGGGCTGATTACGAAAATTGGTGGTCATAATTCGATAATTCAGAGGAACACGAATTGATTGACATACAGCGGAGGCTTAATGTCGCACGTGATATGGTGATGATGACGGAAACATATTTAAAAGGAATGTCAAAAATGTCGCTGGGCAACAGGATGGGAGAAATGGGTCGATTTTAAGGAGTTTTTTTTGTTTTTTTTTTGGTTCAGTTCGATATGGTGGAGTGAGTGTGTGGCTTGAAAGTGACGTGGGAAAGTTGAAGTTCGACAAAAAGCATGACAATATTTTTTAATGTGTTTAATAGGCCAATTCTTTTTTGTGACGGGTCATAAGTCATAAGCAAATATGGAAACATTGATCTTACGACCTATCTTGTGACAAACCAGCTGTTTCCGATTCTCAGTGAAAAATCACAACATTCATCACTAGAATTCCACCACAACTGTGGTGGAAATGTGAAATGTCAAATGTTGTGAAATTCTTATGTGAAATATCAATCATTAAACGCGCGCCAAACTGGAAACAGGTAAATTTTTCAATAAATATGGTATGAAATGTTACTGTTTATATTATTTTGAAGTCTTTACAGAAGGAAAAAAATCATACCAGAGAACGTCTCCAGATCAGCTTGAGTATTTCCTTGAATTTTTCCGGAATCATCCAGAATTTCGACAAAATAAATCATCCCATCAACCCGAAGCGGATACAAAATCTTTTGGCTGATTTGGCTGGAAAGTTAAACGCCCTTAAAGGGCCAACCCGAACGCCCGTGTGAAAAAAAACATGTTTTGTTAGTTTGCTGTGAAAGAATATTTTATTTTGAACTGGGACCCGGTGCGCCTATGCTGCACCCATAAACCAATAGTAGTAATCAGGTGATATGAATTTTGAATTTGGAATAACGCCACAGAGCTAATAATATTGTACTTGTCATACCCTTTCATTTGATACCCATACCGAATGGCTTGCAAAGAAAAAGGTAATTCGCCATTTTGTGTTGGCCGCCATTTTAAATTTGGATGGATCGATCTGAAACTTTGGGAATCGTATTTTTTTCGGAAAAAAACAAAATAATATAGATCTGAGCGCTTTAGCAGTAATTCGAAGAGTACCTCCCATACAAAAGTTCGAATTTTACGGATATCGGTACACTACAGCCACCCGAAGTGTTCGAGATAGAGCAAAATAGACCACGTAGGAACACCCGCCGTACCCGAAAACCCCTATATACAAAAATTCAGGCCAATCGGATGAGCGGTTTCGGAGTCTATTGAACATTTACAGACAGACATACTTTCACTTTTATATATATAGATTAAGTACATACAAATAAAACATCGTGTGAAAAAAATCTGTTTTTGTTAGTTTGCATGGTTTACAAATAAGGTATTTCGTCCATTATTATTATTTCGTCATCCCTGTAACCAGCTCTATATGTCATCACAAACCTGCGATTGTCATAACTTGAGACGGGCGCACGAGAATACGAAAAAGTCACAACTGCGACTCACCACGCATTTCGACTTTGTTGTGATTTCTAATATGTCACTGATGATTTTATAATTGGCCTATAAGTCTAAGTTCAGGAGTCACCCTTTGTGCTATCGGTCCATTATGTCTTTCATGTCATGGTGTAATGCCTAGTAGTAATGTTAACTTAAGAATAGGATATATTAAGTATTAAGAGAAGTATGAGAGGTCCTGGAGGAGGAAGTATGCGTTTAAGCACTTGGATGTAGTATGAGTTCGGGATTACTTACTGTGCAAGATTGTTCCGCAGTCCAGAGTTGTTATGCTTCCAAACAAATAGGGCGCCCAAATGTTCCCAGTAGACTTACTACTATGTGCAAATAGTCCCGCTTATGGATTTGCAGACTATACTTTGAATCTTGATTTTTTTCAAAAATAGTCTGGACAAAGACGTGAAGTTTGGGACACCTTTAATGTTTTGGGACACTGTTTATTACCAGATCTTAGCTAAATTTTCAATACTTAACCAATTTTTATATAGTTTCTAGAATAAATCCTTTTAGTTTTTGAGTTTTACAGAGAAAAATTAAAAAAAAATCTCTCAACATGAGTTTTAAGACTGTCCCAAAGTCTGTGTACGACCAAATTTGGCTATTTTGGTAATTTTTTGAGTGTATTTTTCATACTAGCCTTGTTACAACTTTAAATGACTTTTAAGTTTACTTATATTAATTAAAAGGAAAGGTTTGGATAAAAAAAAATTTAAATAAAATCCTACGTCGCTGTATCAGGTCAAATTGTAATGTCCCAAAATTGACTATCATACTTATTTCACTTGATTTTCACTCTTTCCCCAAATTTAACCGATTTAAAATAAGATTTCTGCCACAAAATCAAATGGAATGAATAAAAAAAAATTAAATTTATTTTAAACTTGGTTCCGAGGTTTAAAATTTTGCATTAAATTGTTTATTAAAGACCAAAATAAAATTTTGGGACAACTTGTACATTGTTTATTCGATAAATTACTTAAGATTCTTTAAGATTTTTTTTTTATTTCGATATATTTTCTCGTCTTTTAAAGTAAATATTTTTTTTAAGTCTCTAAAATCTGTGGGTAAATATTTGGAGATGGATTTTGTGACAGACAAGGCGATATCATCTTTTTTTTTAAATGGGACTCTTTATATTTGTCACAATTTTTCATTTATTGATTGAATTAGGTTTTAAAGCCATCGGAGGTTAGGATTTTTTTTATTTTTTTTTGTCTTAAAAACATGTCGTTTTTATATCCTTTTTTCATAGAACGTGAAATTTTTGTCGTTGTGAAGGAACCCATCTTTTGGTCATCACAATACAGACAAATTTCCCTTCACGTATAATCGTTTTAGCACTTCAAAATTGCAATTGTACCTCTTAGAAAACAAATGAGTAATTTCTTTGTATTTTTCTACTAATTGTAGCTTAGTTTCAGGCTTCTATGTTAAAATGATTTCAGTAGTAAAAAATTTGAATAGCTTTCCCACTGTTATTTCTATTCCTGGTGACGCGCTCACACGTATGGTTTCAGAAACCTCTCGAAAGTCAAACACCGCCACCGCCACATATATCATCTTTAAATCTACAAGATACCGGGGCTACTTAGACTGATTCAAATTAGTACATAGCAGCAGTGGCGTAGCGTGGGGGGGGCAGAGGGGCCATGGCCCCCGGCGGCGCAGATTTGAGGGGCGGCAACCAAACTGGATCGAGCCAGTAATCCTGTTGGTAACATTAGGCCATAACCATGACACGGCGGCGGTATGACTAAACGAGTCCAAAAACGACATGTTTACCAATGATTGTTAAAAAGCAGTTGGTCCTAGTTGACAGCGTCTCGACTATACGGTGGATGCATTAAAACTTTCCAAACAAACTCTCTTTTTTGACGAGTCATCAAAAAAGTGTGTGGTCGGGCGTTGTTGTGATGGAAGACAACACCTTTTCTATTATTCAACTCCGGCCATTTTGGTTCAATTGCATGGCGTAATCTCTCTAGTTGTCCCCAGTAGAGTTAAGAATGAATCGTCTTAACAACTGGAAATACCTCATAGTGGACGATTCTCTTCCAGCGCAGATTTAATTTGGTCTATAATGTTTTTCGCATTCAACTCATGAAGAACTCATACATGGACCTTTTTGGTGTATCTTTGTGTAAATAGTTCAAAACACTTGTGTAGAAAATACCTAGCAAACATATTTTCTTTATGAGATAGAATAGAGTCCACGCCATAAAAGAAGGGAAATGAGCACGAATGTGAAATGCTGTTCGTTGGTAAGCGCATCTCTTGAGAACGGCTGAACCGATTTGGGAAATTTTTTTAAATTTGCTCGTAATAGTCCGAATAAGGTTTTTAGGGAAAGAAAAATTGGAAAAGTTTCCCGGAAAATTAGAAAATTTGAGAAAAATTGAAAATGCTTTTTCACGATTCGAACGATTCTCCTCTGGTTTGTTCGTTATGCTCCGCGAATGGAAATAACTCAATTGAATCTTTTCAATTGAAAAAAACTGGAAGACCTGCAATTCTGGAAAATCAGCAATTTGCGTTCATTGAGACTTTTTGACGGCTCTTTCCTGCTCTCAATTGCACTGCTCTGTGTTGTTTGAACCTACTCTGGGTTGAAAATTCTCACTTTTTCTGCTCCACCTAACTTGTAGCAGCAAGCAGAGCAAGCAAAATTCTTCTTCTTCTTTTGGCAGTTGTCAAATCGAAAAAAGGAAAAATCGGAAAATTGATTTATGAATGAATGATTCGGAAAATATTGGAAATATTAAAAAATAAACATAAATTTTTAAATAAAAAATAACATTTCGATACTATTCAATTGTTTATTTTTTATCTAACCTCTAAAAAGGAATTTGTAGCAAAATTGAGCAGAAAAGCGTTTTTTGAGCTTGTGTGATTTTGATTTTTTCTGCTCTGACATTAATTTGACAGCTGGTCCAAAACGAGCTGCTCTGCTCTGCTCCGAATTTTTTAAGCAGTTATCGCACACACATATTGACAGAGAAGCTTAAGTTCGTGCGTCTACCATATTTTCTAGCTCAAGACAGACTGCAAGAGAGAAATTACTGATTCCAGCTCTCTGGGTTAGTTAAAGTTTATATTTTATACCAACCTTAAAGGAGGGATACCGAAAATTCATTCGCTACATAAATTTCATTACGTTTACATGATATCTTGAAGTTGACTTGAAATTCAAGCTGCGTTTTCGATTCATTGATTAAAAATTATTTAAAATCTACAAAGTCCAGGTTGCGATTAATCTTGCTCTAGAGATATAATCTAGCTATCTTTTCAATCGAACAAGTGGTACAAATTAGCATTGGCCATTGTTTTATAAAGTTCGGGTTCGGTTTGCAAAAAACACGCAGAATAAAGTTTTAATTTAAGAAAGACGTTTTATTTTGAACTAGCTGGGACCCGGCGCGCCTATGCTGCACCCATAAGCCAATAGGAGTAATCAGTTGATATGAATTTTAATAAACAGTAGGAGAGTTTGCAAAAATTGCAATTTTTTGGTATTTTTGATTCCAAATAACAAAATGTGAAACTATTAGGCAAATTCGTCGGCCATATTGGCGCGGCCTTTTTGAATTTATAAGTTCTGATCATAAATTCGTTATTTGCCAGCTTAAAAAACCCCAGATATCGATTTTCATTGGAATCGGAACACAATTGGCAAATTCGTCGGCCATATTGGCGCGGCCATTTTGAATTTATAAGTTCTGATCACAAATTCGATACTTGCAACTTTAAGAACTGTTTGTTTTGCGAGGGCGCGTTTCGCTTCTTTTTTTTCTTTTGTACCAAAAATTTTCTCTGCAATTACCTTTTTTCTATTTTCGTTGGGCGCCATCTACCGGAGCGTATTTGCGCCATGCGGTTTACCGAGATTTAGTCAAAACGCACATTCTGTGAAAGTTTCAGCTCAATCGGCCGTCTAGTTTTTGAGTTTTAGTGTCGCGTTACAAACCAACAAACCAACAGACATTCATTTTTATATATATAGATTTTGTTAAAATATTGACTTTTCGACATCGCGGACTTTTTAGAAATGTTTTCTAGTTGCTAAAGTAGGGGGCGGCTAAAATTTATGGTTTGCCCCGGGTGGCAGAAATCCACGCTACGCCACTGCATAGCAACTAGTACATCGGACTCCTTGATCCAAGTCAAATGAAACTTTCATAACTTTTGGATCAAGCTTCATAATTCAAAAAATTTTACTGTGCCGTATTTATATAATTGAAATTGTGAATGATCTAACAAAAATGAACAATATTCTGCAGCTATAAGTTTGTAATTGTTGTTGCAGTCGATATAGTTTATGTCACAAGTGTCCCAAATTTCATTTAAAAAATCTAAATTTTTATTAAAATCGTGATGTTTTCACTATCCTTCATTCAAATTGGTTCCTAGACTTGTAGTTTTGTAGTTCCCATAAATTTCTTAATCCAAAAATTACAATTTCTGCTGGGAAAGGTGGTTTTGTGGTTCGTTCATTTGTTTCAACATCTTTGATTGTTTTCCATACCAAAAAAGATCCGTTGGGACACTCCTTTACAACTTAATTCAAACGTTTTAACATAGAATTGAAACTTAAACCGTTAAATTCCACAATAAAACAGCATAAAATCACATTCCTTACCTATATTTAACCCATATATCCTCTCTACCCTACTTTCCCAACACGTCACACCAAAGTCACGTATAACATGTCAGCACCAAACAATTTGCAGATATTCAACATTTTACCAAATTTGGAAACTGTTAACGTGTGTCACACAAAATTTCGCCTCAAAGCCCCCTCCAAAAAAACAAAAAAAGAATGCCGCGGTAATTGCCTTACAAAAGCAATTTCCATTCACACTTCCCTCTCTAACAAGGTAAAACACAGACAGAATGAAGCCGGGATCGCGCACAGAGCCCCAATAATCTTTATAATGTTCACCTGAATTCATCACCACAACGACGAAATGTGGTGTAGCAAAGTAGTTTTGTAAAAGGCGACAAATCTGCTGCAACAATCGCGAAACGATTGAGATCTCATCCCCATATAAAGCGTAGATCGGCCATCCGTTTTTGGTCAATCTTACCTTCTCAATGCAACAGCAGCACCTGAGCCCCAGGCAAGCTCCTTGTGGAATTTCTGGTGATGAAAAAAAAAAACAACGATCATGTAGGAATTGTTGCTGGTGCTGGTGCTTCTGGTGCTGTCGCGTTGTTCGTGTCGTTGTCGCTTTTAGCACCGACGACATCACATATGCTCCTCAACACTTTGTGCGGATCTCTCGGTGTGTAAAAATTTAAGTAATCCGCGGCTGAAGTGTAATTTGGAGCACAGAAAGCAAAAACCCAAGGCGTGACAAGATCAGCAGCAAGATCAGCACCAGAACAGAAACATTCAAAAAAGGTAGACAATGATGATCGCGCCGAACGCGGTATGAACAAAGTCTGTGCATGCTGTGATCATCTTCTATGTTTGTGCATTTCCTCTTAATCAGGCAAAGCAGGGAACTATGGCATTTCCAGAAATCCAATCCAGAAGGACAATTTTTGTGCCAAGGCAGCAGCAGCAGCATTCATCACACGGACTGATGTTGATCGTGCTGCAACTATATGCGATCGAGCGGGCGAAGGGAGCACGGATCAAAGGGTATGGACGAGACTGAATTGCGAGAGGTGTTGTTTCCGAGCATCAGCCGCGCGCTATCACTATCGAAGCACGCAAAAAAGTGTTGTAAAACAGTAAAAATCAATTTTCCTGTCGGCCATCAATCACCCCCGGGAAGGAGCCCTGGCGGAACACTGCTACCATCTCTGGCCAAAGGAGGCCCATTTCTTGGGCCACTTAACTGCCTCTCGCAGATCGTGACGAATTGTACGCACAACTTTTAGAGAGAATGCTCGACTGATCGACGACGACGTGAAGATGATCTTGCACGCAAAGTGGAAATTGATATGTCATCAGTTGACGTTCCATGGGTACACACACGCTCTGTCCGCGAATATCCATCCATAGAGATTGGGTGCAGAAAAGCGCAAACAGCGCGAGACATGCTTGGGTGACAATCAAGGAGAAATTATTTATACAAAAAAAAAAAAAATAAAAAAAATAATAATAACAAATCGCACCGAAATCGCATTGCAATAAATTTAATTTACGAGCAGAGTTGATAGGCGCTAGACACGAAGATTACTCTCCATAGAGACGCATCCCATCCCTCTGTATTCTAGTGCATTTATAGTTTCTAGTATTTATGGGTGTGTGTTTGTGTGTGTGTTATGCGGATGCCCCTGAGCATTGTCCCTGGACCAATTTGTTCATCTGCCAAATGCAATTATCCGCAAGTTGATATGCACCCAATGAGCAACTGACAACCACTGGCGGCCTGGGCTGTACTGGGACACAAATTTATCTGTCATATCATGAAATTATCAGCAGGGAATGCCGAGATTCAATTTCAATTGGAATCTGGGAATGAAATTCAACCTGATTTATGTGACTGCATATTAATGCATTTATTGTGTTTGTATAGAGAGAGTGCAACTGTATCAATGTGTGTGCGCCTCTGAATGCTGAAACTTCGTGTTTTTTTATTAGACTGAAATTGCTGCAAGGAATCGTGTTAGGATTCCTTGACTCTATTTCAATTATCTTGTTGCAATTTAGTAAACCCATTTTGATCCACTTAGAAAGGATTTTACGGCTGTCCTGGGTTGACGCGTAAATCGACGCACATCAATAACAGAAAAATCAGGCATTTTCGGGATGGCTTAAGAGTTGATATGTTTTACAGGACATTGTTGGAATAGTTGATGATAAAGAAAAGAATACCTTCGATGATTGATTGATATGAAACAACTCGGAGCTTAGCGCTATAAGAACTTCGTAGGAAGCAAAAACCAATTTATCTACTCAAACGAGATCAGACCAGATGTTCTGGAAAAAAGTTGCTAGGCGCCTTATTGAAGCTTTAAATAGAGTAACGTTAGTTTTCATTCCACAGTAGACTCAAATCATTCAAAGAAATATGATAAACCCCGCGCCATAAAATAAGGAAAACTCAAAATCGCTGCTTCGATTCACAGTGAGAGTCTTAAGTCGCCACAAGCGAGCAATATCGCTTTGTTCGTTTAAAACCGCAAATAACCGATTCATTTATATTCTCAATCACAATTCCACATGCGCGCTCATTTCCCTTATTTTATGGCGCGGGATCTACTTCTTACCTATCAGATTCTTCTGATCTAAAGATTTATTGAACTACACTTCTTCTTCTTCTAATGGCGCTATAGCCCAACTCGAGCCTTGGCCTCCTCTAATCTTTTCCTCCAGTCTTCTCGATTTCTGGCCGAAGTTCTCCAGTTCAATATGTGGAGAAGTGCCTCCGTATCTGCTACAACCTCATCCTTCCATCTATTCCTCTGCCTGGTTACGAGTCTCCTTCGATGATGCCAGCGAAGACCAACTTTGCTACTCTGTCTTCTGGCATGCGCTCAACGTGTCCAGCCATGTTTCACTCCCGTAGCATATAACAGGATGAATTAGTGTCTTACACTGCGTCTACACATTCCATATTTTTCGCCATCGACTTTGCCATATTTTATGGCTTGAGCTGTCAAATGTTATGGTGGTGGGCAATTCATGGCATGAATTTTCATGGAAAAAATGGCACATTTTCACTTATGTTATCGAGACAAAAATATTTTCAGAATTATAAACATGCGTACATATATTCACACCGAATCAAACTAAATTTTAAACTTTCCGCCATAGTTGTGTGAACAAACGTCAAATTATGGCCAAATTCGTGGCAGATTTGATGGCCGGCCATAATGGCTTTCCATCGAGTTTGCCATAAGATCTGCCATCAAATATGGCCAACTTTCAGGGTCTACACGGTCCATGCCATATGGAAATGGCCATGGCCATGGCTAGTGTAGATGCTGTGTTAGCGTAAACTTCGTCTTTCGATGTCTTGCTAGAGATATCAGCAGTTTACGATGTGCGAAAAAGGCTTTGCTTCCGAGTAGAGTTCTCCTGCTGATCTCTTCTAGCTCTTCGGTTTTATTCGTCACGGTTGAGCCTAAAGGCGATAGCCCAATCATGACTTTATTCGCGCTTACGCGCGTCAAATCGTTGACGCGCTTTGACGTCGATATTTGATTGTGTGTAATTCAAACCGAGCTGTCCCATTCACGACTTTGCGGCGTCAAGCGACGGCAAAAGTTGACCAGCTTTCAACTTTTCGCGCGTTGGCAGGCGTTGAAAATTGCAAAACTGTCAAACTGTCGAAATTAAAACTTTATAAAGGCAAAAATCCATACATGAATTTAAATCAAAGCAACCTTTTTGACGTCCCGACTGAATACGGCGGATCTAGAGAGAACAATCTCGATAAAACTCGCAATCCCAGTGTAAACAATCGTGCTGAAGGTCAATATCGATATCTTTAAAATACTTTTGAGAATGGACTACCTCTCAAAGCTCCAAACATTTCTGGGGCTTCCATAGCCCTAACAGGACGACCTACAAAGCCAGTTGGATATTTCTGAACCCATGCAGCAGGGTGCCGAATGTGACCTCAGTGAAGGAGAATTTTCGGGGAGCCGGAAGCGCGGGCACCTTCTGCTCCATTGGAAAGGCGACCCGAAAAAACGTCTACTTTGAGAAGACAGGTGGCGCAGACCGAAAACGTTTTACACGGTTATTGGAAGCTGGCTACTCCGGGCCCTGCGTGGCTCCTAAAGAGAAGGGCATACCAATCTTCCTAATAAAAAAAGAGTCAGATCTTCAGGATCCTATCCAGGCCACAATAACCCGGCGAAAAGGTTTAAGGCTCCAGCCGTACGGTTTGAAAAGCCTGCTGAAAAGCATTCAGAAAAGAGCCCGACGCACCCATAATGAAGCCTAGAACTAACCGGAGACTCTCCTGATTACGAAACAACTAATTGCCGTGCAAAGGAGTCTTCTGGAGGCGATAGCCGAGTTGGGACAGGGCTGAGAACAGCCCAGGTTCTTAGAAGCTGCTGCGCGCCCGGGGTACCTAGCATCACTTGCACGGGCTCCGCCACGGCCATGTCACTGAGAGGCGTAAAGGGTCGCCTTGACCCCTGGGAAGAAGCAGGCCTCCTCGCTGGAGAGGACAAGCTGCCGCGGGTACTTTCCGGCGGCAACAGAAAACCCCACTGACATTATGTTGAAAAGGTTAAGGTTCAAAACAGGACCCTAAGGATGCAGGTGCGGGAATCCACCAAATTCACCGCCCACCATTTACAGAGATGGCGTTCTCTGCGGACCAAAGGTCTATTGACGAGCTGAGGCGGACGGGAGGTCAAATTGGCTACAAGTTTTGGGTGGGCACAGTTAAGGATCAGAGCGGCATAAAGGCCCACAACCAAAGCTGCCCCAGCCAAATTTGCAATGTCCCCTAAGCGACCGTCAGAGCTCGAAAAAAGTTTATCTTCGACAACCGAAATACAAGTTAGGTGATGTGAAAGCGTCGACCGAAGGGCGCCGAAAAACAATCTCGCTCCACCATGAACAAGTGCTAGGGGCGGCGTTGGAGGTGTGTAATACTCGTACATATATGACGACAGGTAGCGTCAGTGTAAATGGAGCTTAAAAGGCAAAGGACGAAAACGGCTCACAAACTCCTCACGCCGTTCCATCCAATAACCATAGGGCAACAGTACATCAAGCTGTGGACGGATTTGCAACACTTTTAGGTTTCTCCTTGGAAGCTAACAACCACTGAAAAGTATTACCAGTATGTATGACAGAGGACTTCTGGCGATGTAACAAGGTAACCCTTCAGTTATCTCTTTTGGAAGAAAGTAATCTTGTGGAATATACTAACCGTAAACCGCTTACACCGCTTTTAAACAAAAAATCCAAAAAAACAGTCAGTCAAGACAAAATTCGACTTTACGTTTCTGAACCACTTTGCCAATTAGTCATAAAAAAACTACACTGTCTGGCTCAACCGCGGGTAGAGTCATTGATCAGAGGTTAGTTAGCGACTGAATGATTGAAAGTGTGCACAGAACTCCTCTAAAGGTATCGACTAAGTGCTACCAAACAAAAGTCTCCAGTCATTAATACTGTTCGTTTCGTTCACTCACGTGTACGTCAGATCCCATTTGAATGCAGCCTTATCTATACTATCTATCGTCGCAAGCACCGCACGCACTGGCCGCACGCAGTGGCCGCTCGCACTGTCCGCACGCATGTATTTGCTTTAGGATTGCGAACAGTAATTAAGCCAGACATACAAGCACTTTAACAAGCCGGAAAATGTCAAAGCATGTGAATTTGTAAAAGAATTCAAAAATAAAATTAACGAGATCAAACCTAGAGCAGCTTTATCACATGCAAAACAAAGTGTGTTCATTCAGGAGGATCTAAAAATATACCAGTTCGCTCAAAATAGACGATAAAGTCTGTATATCTTTGACGACCGACATACGAAGGTCCGTTCAAGGTGTTGGGGAATGGGGATTGATCGATAAATCGCCAATATCGCCTCACGTAATTAATGGACGCCCTCTAAAAGGAAAGAGTAGCAGCGTTTCAATCGGTAGGCTAAATCCCACATTGTTAGAAGAAAACAATGTTACAAGTAAACCACAAAGAAAGATCAGACAGATCCAAGACAGATTTCCAGACATTAAACAAAACCGACCTTTGCAAGAAGCCAGGGTGAACAGGGAGCGTCACAGAGCACGCAACATCAAAGCAGACGAAGAACGGAAGAGAAATCACCATTCCACTGCGATATTGCTGTCGCTAGAGGAAGAGTGTGTAACGACAGCCAGCGTAAGTCTAAATGGAGCTTAAACGGCAAAGTAACTCGATATAATGACCATTACATTTCTGTTTTCAAAAGAAGTGCGTAGGAAGCTTTCAGTTCCGCAGTACGTGTATAACAAATTAATGTAAGACCTATCGACTAGTTGTCGTTCACCTTACAATCGTAACAAGTTAAGTAAAGGCATCGCAAGCGATCGACCAAAATTGACTTTGCGATCGACCGGTCGAACGCGATCGACTTGTTGGCCACGCCTGTCCTAGAGGATCTAAAAATTGTTGAACTACACTTAAACATAAAAAAATTCACCACAAGGCCACCCAGATTCTATATATTTCCTTGAACCTACAACACCATGCAATTGTTCCTTAACATACACCCTAATCACAACGACCTCAAAACCCCACCTCCGGCTCTCCTAAAGCACTTTTTCCCATCGCACACCTTTCGCTTATCATTTAACAAAAAAAAAACCGGTACAAGCCATCGCCTTACCGATTAGAAGAACACAGGCGGATGCGTATGCAAATGCCGTTGAGCGACGACGTAAAAGAACAAGAAAATTGTTCTTTATGATCGCAGGTAATCTGCTCATCAGCGACCTGGGAAGCCAGCGATGATCTGTTTACGACAACTGTGGAGCCAAGAGTTCAGACATATATCGTTTATGGCCCCCACTTCACCTTGTCCCAAACTCTACACAACACACAGATTCTTTCATTCATTCTCTCCCCGCCATTCAGAAAACTGTAAAACGTCTCGCAACCGTGGTAGATACTCCTCACCGATCGCCACTCAGCCACCACACAGCTCTGTTCTGCCACACAGTGTTCCTCCAGCAGGTGTAAAACGAGTGTAATCGTCTCAGCCACGAGTTTACCTTTCATTCTATAGTATGAAAATTTAATGAACAGATTTCGGTGTACCCCGCGATGTCCAATCAGGCGATATCGAAAAACCTTTACAAAAAAAAAAATTAGTCATAAACTTATACCCACGATGCGAAAGTATCATCTAAAGCCCCGAGGTGGGTCGAGTCCCCCGTGTGTGGGTTGACGGAATTAATGACTTTCACCAATCCTTAAGGAGAGATAAAGGACATTTCGTAGATTAGCCGCCTTCAAATGGTGACAAGGAATTGCTTAAGCTCAACTGCCGAATTGAAGGTAGCTGGAAGGGATTTGTGGTCGTTGGTCGACCTGAACGACGGCGCTACCTTTTGGCTTTAATATGCTATAAAGCCCCGGTTACGTTATGAGTGTATATGGTCGGAAAAGGTAACCTGGCCGAGATCCAATTAGTTTAATGCAATCCCTGGTGTGGCTTATCATTACGACGGGCACTGAGGACTATTAATAGAAGCCTCATAGATATGTGACCACTTTCTGATTGATTAAAATGGATATCGGCTTGGGTTTTCGGGGCTTATTGAGATTTTATGAAGGACTTTTGGGATTTCAAATTGAGGAGGGATGGAGTTCGTGTGGGTTTTTTCTTTCTTGGTGGACATCGAGTGGGTTTCGGTTTTTTAAATGGTTATTTCAAGGTGGAAAAAAGTCCTTATTTTTATTTTTCTAGAAAATTTCTACTTGAATTTTGAATGGTTTTTAACATCTAAAACTTTTTTTTTAGAGTTTTCTTTGCAAATCGTACGTACATAGATTCCCACAAACCATAAGCATTTTTGTTAAACTTCTTCTGTCGAGCGTGGATTGAAGTGTCCAGCTTACATCGAGGCATATAATAGTCTTTTACAAGAGCATCTTTCAAACTAATATACTGAAGACTATTTATAAATATGAGCTGGTCCAGGGCGAAGTATATGGTTCGAAGTATACAATGGTCTTAACAGGCGTATCTGATGTACCGTCGGCTCGGTTTTAGCTACTAGAACTCGAATGCAATTTTGGGACGAGGTTTCGAAAACCATCTTAGTTTGGTTAGAAAAATTAGCCTTAAAATCATCAGTGAGATCGACGTTTGGTGCACCAATGACGCTCTTTACAGAACCGTAGGAATATAGTAGCCCTGAAAAAACTTTATTGCTACTTATCATTACTTCGGCAATCTAATACCAAAACATCAGATTAGCCCCCTCGGCTCATTGCCTCTGCTATCATCGAAGAATGCAAACGCAAGGTACAGCGCCATCTATTTCAACTTCTTTATGACTCCTCAAACCCTCAGACCTATGCTATCACTAACCCTGATGATGCGAAGTTCGGATATAAAAAATGTTGTTTTAATTTTTGTAATATTCGTGCCCATCATTCGAATTTCTTTTCTATAGTCTACCAATTCTACTGTAAGATCTATGGGGTGCAACAGCGGGGAAAACCGAACCTCCACTGGAAGGATGACACAGACCAAAACGCCTACAAATATTTTTTTTTTTTTTTTTTTTATGTGGAAGACTAGGGCTCAGGGAAAGCCCTTTGTACTGTCGACAATCTATTTTCTTCGTATAGAGTGCAATGTCAAACAGCAAGCTCTAGTCGATAGATAGTGAAGGGGAAGAGAGAAGTAGGAAGGAACTGCAACAACCATCTAACCCGAACCATTTCTATCGCGACTCTGGCATCGGGGCAAAGAGAAACAACTCGCTGGAGTGTTATGCCTCCTGAAACGAATTGAATCCCATCAACCAACCGATGACATGCGCTTGGCGGAGCGGTGCAGTGCTGGCGGAAAACTATGACAGGGGATGAGGAATGTAAGGAGGAAAGAAGAAAGAAGGTGGGAAAGGCGAAGGACCGTGGGGCTCTGCCGGGATTCGAACCCGGGACCTCTGAGATAGTAGCCAGGCGCCTTGCTCCCTAGAGGCCCCCTTTTTCTTTTCTCTTTTTCTTTTCCCTTTTCCTTTTCTCGCATCAATTCACATCTAAATTTCACTCGATGCTGATTTAGATCAATATCACGTGTCTGGGAACACCTTAGTGCATAATCACGTGTCTGGGTACACCTTAGTGCATAGTGTACTCATAGGATAATTGCCATGTATACTAGGAACGATGTAGCCTTTCAGAAAGTGTACAGTAGTACATCTTTTTATTTTAAATATCTTGACGTCGTTTTGTTCTATTTTCTATAGAAAGTAAGGAAGCCTCCTCATTTGACGCTATTTTCCAACGTATCTTAGAATTTTTATCAATTCACGCGGTGTGATAAATCGTTATTACAGAGATTTCAACGTTCATAATGCAAATTGGAAGTATTACTTTATTGTTTTTGTTAGGAATATCGAGCTTCGACACGTGCACCAAACGGTAGATGACATTGTAGGCCAAGCAGAGATGGATCCAGAAGTCTGTCTGAATATTACTGCTTTATTTGACGAGAAAAGGGCGAACAAGCTTGAAAGCCTAGTTGAAATACCTCCTATGCATATAACCGAGGATATCTCTGTTTTATATAAGTAAGTAAATATAAGATATCGGCCATTTCACGAAACAGCATAAAACGTAGAGAGCAAAACCCAAATGGACACTTTCAATCTCAATTTAGACTCAATATTTAGTCCAACTCGCTAGAGTCTAATTTTTCGTGCCCAAAAGTCAGCCGTGTAAGGAATTTAATAACCACTCGTATTTAAAAGAAGTCACAAGTCACAACTCAATCACAAGTGTGTAGTGAGTCTCAATTTGACACAATTTGGTAGGGTCCTTGCAATAAGGGAAATGAGCGCGCATGTGGAATTGTGATTGAGAATATGTGACCAAGTGCTTAGAATAATAAAACAGCTGATAGTCACAAGAATAGTCACAAACTCTCAATGAGAGTATCTACATTGATATTCTTTCAACTGTTACCGAAGCTGTTTTTTAGGAAAAAAATATAGAAAGGACAAGAGGGCCTAGACCTAGATTATGTATTGTTATGTAGAACTGGTTCGGTAACAGTTGAAGGAACACCACCCACAATGACAAGCACGAGTCACAAAAGCTTGTAAATTATGACTGGTCACAATTTAGAATAGGGAGTAATTTCCATTCTCAAGTTCCATTTGACAGCCAAGCGACAATCAGAATGGAAAAGTCCGGTAGGACCAAGTCCAAATTAGTTTGAGAATACAAACGCGTCTTGATGGCCTAGGTACTATCAATTGGATCATGCGTATGTAGGTCCCGGATCACACTGCTTCGAGGGCAATGAAATCACGAATGCCTTAGCAAAATCGGACTGGGGCACTGTTTCCATTGGTCTTATGGGGTACCTAACAGTTTGGTGAAAAGAGCCTTAGACTTTGATGAAATGCACTCATTTGGTCTGATGAACTTCAAGGCTGGCTCGCTAAGCTGCCACTGAATTACTGAGCCGCTTCAAAAATTTGTTGTTTTGATTTTTGTAACATTCGTGAGCTTCATGCAAAATTCTTCTTCTTGGTGTGAGCTCCTACGAGATCCAAAACTCTAGACTCCTATTAACCTATCCTGTCTTCAATTTCTTCCTTCAGACCAAGCCCAGCGGGAAATTGAGTGCTCCAAAGACAATGAAAGAGCGCTCCCTTGGAGGCATGGAGTGCTCCCTTTGCGCTCCCTCTTCATATATTTCTTAACAATAGATGTTCGCATAGGCTAGCACTCCTTTTGAGCTCCCATAGGAGCACTCCTGCAACGATTTGGTTGGAGACAAAAAGGAGCATTATAGAGTTTTTTTTAAATATCTACAGTAGAGCTATTCATGGAGGCCTTCATAAGCTCCGGTGCCGAAAAGCTTTTATTTTTGTTCATTTTTTGCAATTGCCTTTTTCTTTCCAAGCGCGAGTGTGGTTTTACCAAAGCGGTCCCCCAACTAAGTATACTAACCACGTCCAATGCTGCTTGTCCTCGCTATCGAACGAGAACCGGTCTATTGAGCATGCTAATGTCACCCTTTATAGTCAACAATATATTCGCCCATTTTCTTCGTTCTATAAAATTTCTGAAAAGTCCAGTAATGCTCCCTCGCGAGCATATTTGGCAGGGATAAAAATTAACTCCCCTGAGGAGCTCTACCAATTTTTCCCGCTGGGAGCTTACTAGTTACTACTAGACATATCCCAATGACGAGTACGACCTGACGGACTGGTAGTACAAAGGGTGACTCCTAAGCTTGGACTTCAAAAAATGGCTTGTACAAACAATAAGCAGTTTATTTCATTTCAAAAGTATGTCGTTTGTAACCCAAAAGTGGCAACCACAGAACACGATAACAAAGAAGTCTAGAAACATATCAAAGATCCAAATAATCAAATCCAAAATTTCAGTACACACCTCCACACCACCCAAAAACAAACCTCAACCCTTTTTCACTTCCCACACATTCACATCCCACATACAAATTAAATCCGAGTAAATTTACCATTTTATTCCCAGTTATTATTATTATTATTTTTTTTGTTCTTCTCTCATTTCACGAATATAATTTGTGACATTACTCTTTTAATATGTGGCGACATCTCTCGGCTGGCACGGTTGGGGCGGCCCCAAGCCACTCTGGAAATCCCATAAAGCAATGACAGTAGATTAATTTTAATTTTCGTGCAATTATGTTTCGTTTTGTCTTTTTCCCCGTATGCGCCCGTAACGCTCTGCTGGAAGGAAGGGTAACAATAATGTCGCATGCTGTCTTCGCATATTACCGTGGCTGAGTTCGTTCTAAATTCGACCCCGTCACCCCCTCTCCTGCCTGCCTAGCAAACCACCCACCAATCGGTCGTGGTTTCTTCTTCTTCTTCTTCTTATTTTCTGTGTCGTCCTAGAATATGACATTTTTTTTTTCGCGAAAAAACCGAGGGTTTCGTGACGTTTAAAGTTTTTACTCCCTCCAAGTAAGCTACAATAAAATTCACAAAAGTTCATGTTAGTCGGCTTGCATGGGCGGCTATAGCGTTCAGCGGAAAAATATGGCATAGCAGCGGTGGCAAAATGGTGCACCACTCTTTTTGGGGCCATTATGGAAGTTAGATAACAGTTAAAGTATGCTAATTAACTCATAAATCCCGAAAGAAAGTTGAAGACTCCTTATTTTAATGGAGTTCTGTTTTGAAACATTGCGGGAGGGCGGACGGGGACGAGGATTGGTAAGGATGTATCAACAGTGGTGTTTGGTTGGCTTGTGGGATACCACTTGCAAGGATAAGTAAGATTTATGGACTCACTATAAAAACGCGCCTTTCGCTAGGCATGAAGTTTTTGTTCTATTGGATGGGAAAGTTTTTTTTTTCACTCGACCCAAGTTTTAATTGGTGCGGCTCAGAGTGTGGGTGTGTGTGTGCGCGGAATAAAAAGGATTTGTTTCTTTAACTGTCAACAAACATGGAACTTTATATCCTTGCGACTTAAAAGTTTGAATTTAATTTAAAAAATTTAATTGACTTTTGGCACAGAATGCCATCATCACGTGCACCTAAAAAAAACATTCCCAGGTTGTAGCCATGAAACAACCCCCCTCCCCCTTGCCCGACCACTTCACCACCGATTTTAGACCTTCAGCACTTGCTACACCAAAAACTCCTTCACCAACTCATAATTTCCCTCTCAAATACCTCTTAAAAATACCCTAAACAAAATTCCATGCCATTATTACTTAACGCCCGTGTAAAACCACTTTTCAACTGTACTCTACCGAAGGTATCTTTTTTCGCGGCTATTAAAACTACTCAGGTGTGACCACCGCTCAATAACTACCGACTTTACTTTTCAAGTAACTTCATAATAAAAGGGGACGCTTCTGCTTCTGTTGCTGCTGCTGTTGCTGCTGCTGCTGCTACTGATGCATTTCTGGCACACAAAAACATTAAACGGGGTGCTGCTATCGCGGTACCAGAAAGTAGTCCCGCTCCGGTCTATCAGGCTAATTGATCGGTTCCATATGGTCGATCGTGTCTGACCATCGAGATGGCGTTTTGCATAATTTTTCAACATTGAAAGGAAGCAAAAACGGATGTGGATTGTGGAGCCGAGTTTTTATCCATCGAATTATAAAGAAGCACTTTTTGTTCACAGCTGACTTAACCACCAGGACTGGAAAGGGTGCCTCGAAAATTTACTATCAATGATTAAATGGTGTTAAGTCATGCCAAAAAAAAAAAAATAAATGCACTTTACATGATTCAAGCCGAGTGATTCATTGCGCTGAATATGACTTAATGGAGCTGAATATGACTTTTACTACATACATCATAAAGATAAAAGCACCCTGCATCTCTGACTATAGTTAAGATCATACTCCCCACCCACTCCTCCACCCCGCAGAACGAAACAAACTTTTCTTGATCACAATAAAAAAAAACTCCTCTAGATTCTCGTCCACTAAATTTTTCCTGTGCCCAATTTCACGTCTCTAGCAACACCATAAAACCTGAGAGAACTGTGCGAGACTATGTGTATATGTATGCGCGGTTGTAGGACGCCCGTGTTGCTGCTGTCACACTAATTTCAGTTGTCACTTGCAATAAATTTCGGGCTAAATTGACCGTTAAACGGCCTCTCCTCGCTGTGCCAGTATAACCGTAGCATTCTGTGACTGTTTACGTTGCTGCTGGGCTATTTTCAGAGTAGTTTTTATTACGGGCATTGTTTTTGTTGTAATTGTTTTCCTGATCCCCATTATGTACTATATGTTCTGGTCCATATTGAAAGAACCTTTTTTTGTTATATGCCATACTACTATGAAGGGTATAAAAATTGTTATATGGTCCTGAAGGCTCGAACGACAACGTTTTCTGTCGGGGGGTGTTGGGTTCGCATTTTTGTAATTGATTTGCAGATGAGAATTTTTGGCCAAAAACTATAAATCAGGAGTTTTTATTGTGATGCGAGGTTATTTTTTTTTTGTTTTTTGGGGAGGGGATGGAAATGGGAGTGTGGTTTGTAATAGTAGCAACATTGAGAATTTTTGTGTATTTTAGTTCCATTTTGAGAACAAGTTCAAGAAAATGCGATTTTTCATTGGATTGGCATTTCTAGTAAAAAAAATTTTTGTTTGGAAAAGCCAAAAATGTAATTTGGAAGACTGTAACGTGGTTAGTATGACTCTAATCATCATCTACGATAGAATTATCTAAACAAGACTACAAAAACGTTTCGAAATTACACACAAAAGGAAAGGACTGTACAAAAAATCCATTAGTGCCTAAAAGAAACAATCATCGGAAGACCGCTGCCAATACATAATGCATCCGTGCTAACGGGCCAGGCTTAGGAAGGTTCATACTAAACAAGTCTTCCAACCATTTGACAACGATCAGACTGCAGGATCCTCTGTAAAAGGAAAAGTCCTGGAACTAATCCTGAATACAGGTTCGATTGCAGAGAGATTCAACAACTAATCAGGTTTCAGCTCTAAGAGTTAACATCATGCGACAAGACTAGAAAAACTGATGATGCCGCGGAGATCATCGCCAGATCAATTGGGTCGATCATCGCAGAACACTTGTCAATGGCCAGATTGAGCACCTAAGGGTAATGTCGTACAGCAAGCTGGAGTCGGAAAGATAGTAGAGAGAAGAGTGAAAGAATAGGACATGGCTTTCACGGTTATTAGGATTAAAGGTGACGCCACACTGAAAAAATTAATGTAGGAATTTTACTTAAATGTGTTTAGGTGAAATAAATTTAGGTAAAAAATCTATATGTTTCGGTAAATTGCCTAATTTTCTGCATTTGCAATTAGGTGATTTACCTATTTTTGATTAGGTGAGTTCATAATAAATATAATCACCTACCAGTTTAGTTTATTTTCCTATATGTTTAGCTAATATTGCTACTTTTAGTATATTTCGCCTTTTTGTAGAAGTATCACCCAAAAAAGTAGATTATTTATATATTTTCGTTACCTACAAACTTTAGGCAATATTCCGATTTTTGTAGAAAATATAAACTTCTTAGGAAAAACCCCCCCATTAAGTAGGTAATTTCTCCATCGTTTCAAAATTATTAGGAAATACTCCTACATTGAACGGGTGATAACGACTTTGCCACTTTTTATTTCACTGTGTTGTTAGGAGCTAGCGGTAATTTTTTTTCGATTGTTGCACTTGCTTGTTGGTGATTCAGTTTTGTCGGCAAAGCGACGTAGAACAGAGATGATTTCTTGTCTTTTCTAGAGGTAGTAGTGAAAATTCGTACTCTGTGTGACTTTCATTAATGTTTTCTTTCCTTTTGCTGTGTAGTGGTAAAATTTTTCAATTTCAATTTTTGTAAGTTGTGACTTGGATCACTTGTGTTTGCAAAGCGAAATAGAATGACCAGAATGAGTGCACCGGTCGGTGAAGTTACAGTGTTTGCAATTGATAGTCAAGAGAATTACGTCGAAGAACTAATAAAATCCTGGGGATTTTCTGAATTAATTGATTCATTTCGTGGTAAAATAAATTTCATAAAGTACAAGTGACTTATAAATTAAAGTTTCTTTATCAATACTTAGAAAAAGGAGTGCTGGAATACGACGTATTAAAAAACCTTACGAGTGACGATCTGTATCTTTTAATTCCAGACGAAAAATTTGGAGTGCGCGTAAAATTCCGAACAAAGTTATGTGAGTGGCGTTCACAACAGGTGAGTAATAATAATAAACTATTTCTAATAGAATTTAATTGACGCGGCTAGCTCTGGCTATGTTTTATTAACATGTGGAAATAATTAAAATTGTTACACAAATAAATATATTTTTTTCTTAGGGGATTTCTAGCATTGGTGATACAATTTCATTTCCTGTCGACAACTGGTTACTTTCGAGTCCGGTTCCCAACCAATCAAACAATTTTGCACCCTCACCAAGTCTTCAATCCGAAGGCAGTTCAAAAAATTCATTGGTTGATAATCCACCATTGGTAAAATCAATTTATGAGTTTTCTGTATTTTCTACTTATAACTTTAATATAAATATTCCATTTATCCGGCAGAATTTGCCAGCTCTACTGGAGAGTTCTCTTCAAGGCAAATCAATCCAGAATTGTTACAAAGAGCATGGAATGCTACTAAAGTCTGCTAGACATAAGTTAACAAACATTATTTGTGAATTTTTGATAAATTTGGAGAGGAAACACCTTTCTAAGGAACATTATATCCAAGCTGCAGTCGAAATTAAAAAGATTTTCCCAACAGAAGAAATAGTAAAACCAGCTACAGCAAATGTTGCTCCTTTGAAGCTCTAATAGTACTTTTCGTAGGAAACCTATATTGGAAGTGGAAGGAAACGAGGGAGTTTAAGGGAAAGGTACTACACAATAAGGAAAAGTCTAGGTTTCAAAAGAAAGGCTCCAAACACAAGTGACGCAAATGAAAATTGTTCCGATACTGGTAAATTTTGATACAAAATAGAAGTATTAAACAAAAATTTAATGATATGTACTAATTTTTTTATAGACTACAGTAGTGCATCAGTAACGGAAGGTCAAAAGGAAGACTATAACTGGCTACTACACAATAAATCTCCTGAAGATCTTGTCGTCTCCAAATGGAAAGCAACATTTGCTGTTAGAAGGAGGAATATTCTGGATAAAAGTGTAAATATTATAGAAAAGTGGCCGATCTTAAAACAAAATATAGGAGCTTCTTTGGTAAGCCTTTTAAATATTAACTCAAGTACTTCGAATTCAAAACTTACACCTTTTCAAGATTGAACTAGACTTTGAGCAATTATATCCACGGAAGAGTGTATTACTTTTTATGCAATGGCCATCATTTTTTGAAAAATGTTCTGCAAAAGTCCCAATACAATTAAAGGATACTGCCAGTAAGAAGTATGTATCTCTTTTAAAACATGAAAATGAAGGTAAAATGGCTTGCTTATAAAACAATGTGAGGGATTATAATATGTTATCGCAATATTTCAGATACCCGAAATGTCGCCTTGTGCTACGTATTAATTTCGTACTTGGTTCCGCAAACTATCAAGGGAAAGAAAACAAAGCAGTGGAAGCCATCAATCTCCGATAGCCAAACATCTTTCTTAATGATAGTTCCTGTAAGTGATTTTTCGCTTTCAGTTAATAGTACGTTAAGAAAATGTTTGATTTAACTTTTAGGATAAAAATTATATTCTTTCTTCCATAAATCAGAAAAAAACTAATTGTATCACGCACAAATGCACACTACAACCTCTTATTATTGCAGTTAGTCCTGATGACATTAATTTCACTCATTTTTTAGTGTTTTACAACGACATAACGTATGAAGTAGAAAGTATGATTAAATCTATTTCAATAACATTCCAACTCTATCAAGTTTTGCAATTAGAGTATCCAAAAGAATGTAGTCAAATATGGTACTTACTTGAAGAAGCTATTTATGGAATGTCAGCATCGGGTGAAAAAAGCGTTGATTTATGTGCATTAATTGGTAATATAAAGAATTAAAAATGAGAGAGATACCCTGTTTTCTTTGCCGAGACTTATTCGAAATTAATAATTACATGAAACACCTTAGATTTATCCACAAACTTTCGAGTACATCACAATTTATATGTACATTTTGTTCTCAAAGTTTTAGATCTCAATATTCATTTAAAAAGCATATCACAAAACAGCATGTTGAAAAATCATTTTCTGACCAAAATTTTCATGACAATATTACTGGAATAAATTTAATCCCTATTCCAAGTGTTGCTATAATTGATAATGAAAGCATTCTTTCTGCTATGCCAAGTTTGGGAAATAAAATTGAAATGAAACTTTCAACAGAAGTAGTTGAAGACAGAGATAACGCAGAGCAACAAAAGACGACGCTTTGCCTAGATAATCAAGTACTTGAATTTGTTTTGTATTTATATGGTCATTTGTCTTTAAGCAGAAGACTAGCTTCTGAAATAATATCCAAAATGCTTCATTCATTTTTTAATCCCTTGATATGTGAAGTAGAAAAAATATCTAATTCTGAGAGCAGTGAGGCCATCATAAAAATTCGTGATATTCTCTTTAACTTACAAAAATGCTTTGAAAATTATAACTCAGAATACAGTGTAAGGAAGTGTCTCAGAGAGAAAAATATTTATTCAGATCCTAGAGAATTCATTATTGATAATCATCTTGATATAAACAATTTTAACTCAGATATTTCCAAAGGTGTGATAATGCCTCTAAAAGAGAATTTAAAACGCTTCTTGGAATCACCTGGTATTGTAAAATCTATGCTGGATAATATAAATAAGTATTCAGAAAGCAAAAAAGTAGAGAACATTATCCAAGGTAGTATATGGAAAAAAAAGATTTCCAATTTTCAAAGTAAACTTGTTATTCCTTACGTGTTATATCAAGACGATTTTGAAATCAATAACCCTTTAGGTTCAAAGAGGGGACTACAAAAAATTTCTTCATTTTACTTATCATTTCCTTTACTTGATGCTTGTGACGCCTCTAAATTAGATAATATTTTAGTATGTTGTCTAATTAAAAGCAGTTACATTAAACATGGATTAGATTGCAATTTTAAAGAATTGTGTTCCGAACTTATAGACTTAGAGCAAAGTGGAGTAGATTTAGTGATACAAAAAAAATTAACAAAAATTCACTTAGTTTTAGCTACAATTACCGGGGATAACCTCGGTTTAAATACTATACTTGGATTTTCTGCATCATTTTCTGGGAATTATTTTTGTCGTATATGTAAGGCTCACAAAGATATTACTAAAAAGCAAAGTAAAGAAGATTCTTCTTTAATACGCACTGAAGAAAGTTACAATGAAGACGTTTTAAATTCTAACGTTTCTGACTCGGGCGTAAAGGGAAGATGCACTTTTAGTCTTATTCCGTCTTTTTCAGTAACCGATAACGTAACGGTCGATATCATGCATGACCTTCTAGAAGGCGTGTGCCATTTCGACCTGTCACATATTCTTATTTATTTCTTAAATAAGAAGTACTTTTCACTGGATGTCCTCAACAGCAGAAAGGCTAATTTCAATTATGGTCGTGAAAATTCTAAAAATAAAACTGCAGATATTACTATGGTTCATCTCAAAAATAAAAAATTGTCAATGTCTGCAAGTGGGATGCTTTGTTTCATCTATTATGTACCATTAATTATAGGTGATTTTGTACCTCGAAAAGACAAAGTTTGGAGTTTTTTACTTCTTTTAATAAGAATGGTCGAATTATGTCTAGAACCGTCATATGATGAATCCAAGTTATTAGAACTACAAAACATAATTAAATCACACAACGAACTCTATTGTCTTCTGTTTGAAGATAATTTAAAACCAAAACACCACTTTGTCATTCATTATCCTGAGGTTATTAGAAAATTAGGACCCTTGAAAAAGTTATGGACAATGCGATTTGAGGCCAAACATAAGGGTTTAAAAATGTACAGTTCTTCTATAACTTCTAGAAAGAACATATGCCTCAGTATTGCATATAAATTACAGTATGAACTAGCTTTTCAACTTAAGTTCGGCAAAAAAAACAAGATATTCGTCCCTGGACCTTTAATGTACTTTCTCGAACTTGATAGCGGTGGAAAACTTGATTACAACAACTGTAGACTAAGTAATCGAAAAGTCAGTGTATTGAAACATATTGAAATTAACAATACTTTATACAAAAAAGACGACATTATTACAACTAATTTTCAAGAAAACATTAAATTTTATTTGGTGGAAAAAGTAATAGAAGATATACAACAAAATATTTTCTTTATTGTTAACGAAGTAATAATTAAGCGATTTGATTCACACTACAATTGTTTTATTGCATCAACCTACACCAAAAATGAAATTCTATTAGATGCTAAAGATATAAAGTACCATCCAGTACATGAAATTATGTTGTCAAATAAAGAGAAGGCTTTAAGGCCTCAAGCACCACTCATGTAATTTCTTAAGTTTACAATAATTTTTATATTAAAATACCTGCATTAAATTTAATCACTTTTGTAAATTAATTTAAATACAATCATTCATATTATTCATATAAAGTTGTTTATATTTCATCAATTATCCTTATATCTAAACGTACGTATGTGTCTAGATTGAAGCAGATCTTATAAGTATAAAAGTTTTTAGTACAATTTCAGGTAATTCTTCAGGTATTCTTCGTAGATAAACCTTCTAAATAATGTGGGACACTTTCCTAACATTCCGCCCAACTTCCCTTATATTCGCAGGCGAAACGTCAAATCTTTATAGAGAAATCTTCTAACTCCTATAGACATTTCACCGCAAAACTGGGGGAAAAACATCAATTTTTGTAGATATATCTTCTATGTACAGTTGGAAATTCTTCTGAGATCTGTAGAGGTTCCACTTCTTTACTGTAGAAGCGACATCTATTCTTGCTAGATAATTCTCCTAAATACAATTAGAAATTCTCCTAATTTTTGTAGAAGTTGCAGTCACGTACTATAGGAAAAACATCTATTCTTCCTAAAGAAATCTCCTGTCTGTAGTTGGAAATTCTTCTGAGATTTGTGAAAATTTCACCTATATGTTGTAGAAGCAACACCTACTTTCTTCGATAAATTATCCACAATTACAACTGATATTAAGTAGAAAATTCATTTAATACAATTTAGGCGAATCAGCTAATTGAAGTAGGAGGCTAAAAATCACTTAAAAAAATTAGGTGTTATAACTACATTTTAGATGAATTATCTACACTTTTTCTCTCAGTGCAGGAGAAAAGACAAGGAATATTTTGAAGCAAAGCTTTTTTAGCGTCGTTTTGCGGGTAGTTAACCTAGAAAAATCGTCACCGTTAACCTGAAATTTTTCATGTGCAACATCTATTGGCGCGGTAAGACCGACTCGTGTGTCGTGACGGCAAACGGCATGACGCCAAGACGACATATCATAATATTTGTCTTGAGTTAAGTTAAGTTGAGTTTACTAACGAGTTAGATTAATAGTTGAGTTAAGTGTTGGGTTAAAACTTCATAGAATTTAGTTGAGTTGAAGTTAATATGATTTTTAAGAGTTGTGTGAAGAATTGAGTTAAGAGTTGAGTTAAAAGTTGAGTTAAGAGTTGAGTTAATAGTTGAGTTAAGTTGAGTTTAGTTGAGTTTAAATGAGTTAAATTGGATTGCGATATCAGTTGCTATAAGTTAAAAGATCCGATAAGAATTGAGTTGAATTGAGTTAAGAGATAACTTGAGATTTCAGTTAAGAGTTAATACTGGAGTGAAAAGTTGAATTGAGTTAAGATTTGATTGAGTTAAGAAGTCTGTTTCGAGATAAGGCCAATCATTTCTTTAGTGCCAAAGTTTTTATAAATATAATGTGTGCTATAGCGAGCGCATAGTTCATGACAGAGGTTCGAAATTTTGCGTGACGGTCCGTGTGGGTCTCGTTTTGCTTCTGTCGGGAGTCCCGCACTTCCAATAATTTTTTTTTGTAGAGAGGAACGACGAAACAAGGAAAATTATCTGGGTCGAAAAAATGCAAAGGCGTAGGACCATGCTGCGAAGTGAATTCGAACCACGGACCCAGGGATGGCATTCGGGCACCTTAACCCCTAGGGTAGGTTGTGTGGGGCAACAAGCCAGAAAGATAACTGAAAATTTTCTTTTTCCATCTCTGGTAAGAACTAGACCGTGCATTTGAAAATCATTTTTTTTCAGAGCTTTGGAGAGGTTTCGAAGGAGATAACATCCGGTGTCTGAATATTATAGACTGGATCTAAAGTAACTGCAAGCACACCGCCACACACATATATAAAAATTTTTCGTGGATGTTATTGCAATTGGGCCATTTTCAGCACCAATTATGTTCCTATCATCGGTCCTTGGAACGGGTTGTTGTCTGTATCTAGGCTCAGTTACAGGCACGTATCAATAAAATATTTCTGGAATAGTCCAAACGAAGCACGGTACTCTCACACGTTTTTAGATTAAAGGGAGACAAATTGGAGCTTTAAAAAATTTGTATAGCACCCAGAAAATGCGTAATTATCTTGGTGACCATTAAAGGGTGCCATTAGCATACTCAGTAGACCGGTTCTCGTTCGAATGCGAAGGTCAAGCAGCACTAGACGTGATTAGTACTTAGTCGGGTGACCGTTTGGTAAAATGACACTCGTGTGTAGAATGGTCGATGCCGATGCAGGTGCATTTATAGATGTTAATGTCTGTAGCGGAAGCGTGCGCATACCTAGGGTAAGACTAAGTACCAATCCCAATAAAATTTTACCGTAATATTTATCAGTAAACGAACTATGCCAGGATTGGCAGAACTGTTTTTTAACGGCAGATCTTTAGGGTGGTTTTTTTTCGGCAGTGCGATTGCAGCTGTACCATTTCAGCGCCAATTGTGTCCTTATCGTTGATCCTTGGACGAGACTATCGCATATACTGAGGTGCCTACCACCGCTGTGCATAATTCTTAAAGAATTCCAAGAATTTTAAGAACAAAAATTTCACCACAAATTAAATAATTTCAATATCACTCAAGCCGAAAGGCAACTTCTCAACACAGCAATACCTTTAACCACTTAAGAAATGCCTCCTTCTGAAATCCCTTCAGCCGCACTTACTTTCCGGAAGATGATATCCTTTCATATCTAGTGCAATTTTTCTCTCTCAACTCAAGTGTTCCTCCATCTTCTTCGCAATAGTGTCGCATCACATACTTCACACTCGTGCAATATAAGAACAAAAATATTAAAAAAACACACCCACACACACACACATACGCTCATCCATACAAAAGGGATGTCGTGAAATTTTTGGCACCTAACAAGAGGCATTTGAAGGGAAAAAAAACGACAGCCACTAAAAAGCCTCCTTCGGTGCACACGAAATCAAGTCCTTGGCAAGGAGATTTTGTAAGGCGGCTTTCAAAGGCGCCTTTGACGTTTTTGAGAAGCCCTTTTTTCGCTCTTGCCCTTTTCACATAGGCGTGCAAAACACCGCCACCAGCTACAGCTTCAGCGATATTTTTGTGCTGGGCTTTTTGGAGGAGGCAAAGGTTTTTGAAAAGCTCACTTTATTCGGGACACCACCGTGTAGGGCACACCATAATGATAAAGTTAGTTGCAAGTGAGAAGAATAATTGAGGATTTTTTTTTATTTTGATGGATCAAAGGAGCTCAAGGATTTTTTTATGGGCTTAAAGAGGGTTTTTATAATAATTTTTTGTAGTTGATTTTTTGTTGAAGGTAAAATTGAGATAAGAAGGAATTAAATGGAAGTTGTATGCCTAAAATTCCTGGAATTCTGATGGATTTTTAAAGTTTTTAAAATTTTTTATCGATTAAAATAAAAAAGGTTTTCCCACACTTAAAACCCGATCACAAGCAAAAAAGTACTTAAATCCAGGAAACATAAAAAATTAAATCAAATCCGAATTTTCCATTTGCATGTCTCCCATAAATAAGGAGTCAACACACACACAGCGACTAAGCGGCATATATACAAAACATGATTCACAATTCTTTTTCCATTTTTTTGTGGTCCCACGTTGAAGTTCCTTTAAAACACAGTATCTTAACACCTTGGGTTAGTAATTACCCAGCATCCTTCCCACCGGATTCCTCTCCTAGTTAGAGGCTAAGTAATGGGGAAATTAGCATATAAACCGTCCGCGGACACAGTGTAACTCTTAATTCAGTAGCGAGTTTGTTTGATTTGGGTCGTGGACATCCTTTAAATTTTCATTTAAAATTCCATTCGACACCCGAACAAGTTTCGGTTACCTTTGCGCCGCCGCATCGGTTTACCTGTAATTGCCGCGATCGCCATTCCATAAAAAGAATCTCCCAGAGCAAACCAGTAAACGGTCTACCACATAAATTCTCGATGCTGGCCCCCAAAGGGGGCAGGAGGAGGGATACGCGGCGGCAGCGGCTGGACAAGCAATGGACAATATTTTTGTGTGGAGAGGTTTTCTCAAAGTCTTCCTGTCTTCGGTTAGTGTACAAATTTCTTAATTTTTTTCTCTCCCTCCATACACCTTTGGGGGCTATATTCCCGTGTGTGTTGTTTGTACTGCGCGGCGATATGTACCGATCGGGAGGATCTTAAATTAAATCTCCCGGCAAGCGGCAAAGTCATTCTCGTGCGATGTCATCCATGTAAGTCGTTTGGTCCAACATCAACCAGTAGCCTTCGGTGAGATCCAGTTCGCACGCAAATCACCTTTCCAATTGTAGAATTCACTCTGGGCTCCTTTGGTGGCTTCTTCTTTTCGTACTTCAAAGTCGTCCCCAATGGCGAAGATGTCTATACCCGTGCATGGTCAAATGGGGAGATTATAACAGTGCGGAGTCACCTCTCCAGAAGTTGTCGTTCTCGTTGTTGTCGTCGTCGGTTTCGTAGTCGTTCAAGTGTCGAGCGAATTGTGGATGGAGCCTTGAAAATTGTTAGGAAAATTTCGTGAATTCTTTGGTGATGTGCGTTGTTGGCCAAGAGACAATTGGAAATAATTTTCGACTGTCGTGTTGGATACAACTCAGTTGGACAGGGACGGAAATCAATTAAAGACGAAAACATTCGATTGTTTTGGCCAAGACAAAAGTCGGCGAGTTAGCAGGACGCAAAAGGAGTCACTTATCAAATTGACACCTAACACCTTCAGTAAATACCGCTTGCCATTGGGGATTTTTAGTTTAAAATATATGCGAAAGGGTTGATGATGGGAAATTGGGAGTGCCGTAAAGAGGGGGGACGAACTCAGTCAGGATATTCTGTCGGTCCCAAGTTCGGAACACGGAGGAAGATTAAGGGTAACCTGAAAGCCTAGTGTCTATAGATATAACTAGACATAAATATTCTGGGTCTGATCCTCTTGGAAAGGGTTAGGCGAGAGGTTGACAACTTCTCCTCGGAAAACAATTCTTGTTATGAAATCAAGAAATCAGCCTTGGAATAGTCAAGATTTACAGCAAAGAGCTCAGCAACGTTCCAGCATTAATGAGAATTAAAAAATTTGCCTCAGGATATTTTGCAGACCATGCGCAATGGTAGAAATGATAGGTGAGCTTGGACGTAATAGAATACACATCGTTGGAATACAATGACTAAGATGTACTGGTTAAGGAGTAGGAGAAGGAACGAAGAGACGCTACTAACTTCTATAGCGGCAAATAATGACTCTTGGTCTTAAGATATCGATGTTTCTATGAATGTATGCAGCCCTAGTACGTCCAATCGTCATGTACGGCTCGCTAGTGTGATGCCCAGAACCGAACAGGACCTATTGTATAATGTCGTGGAGTTAGAATGGATCCAGAGGACGGCAACAGTAGGGGTAATAGGGAAAGCAGGTTCCTTGAGAACATGTTACCCGAACGTTCTCGGCGTGCTTTTACTTCTGCGCCATCTCGACATTCACATTAAACATCTGGCCTCGTGTAGTGCGCTTAGGCTGAGGAAATCAGGGGCAGGATCTCAAAACCTTAAGGTCATAGCAACATTTTTGTGAAAACTTCTATGGCCAGTCTATATTTCCAAATTAATCTTAGCTCTACACGAGGACAAGGATCAATAAATTTTGTCTATGAATATTCCATTTAAGTTTATTTTATTGTTACTTGATGTCGCAATAAAATAAGAAAAACAAAAACATAATAGATAATACATAATACATAGTGCATATCATATAATACATAGTAAATAGTGCATAGTACATAGTACGTAGGGGCGCATTTGAAATATTTTTTTGCGGACTTTCAAACACATATTTCTAGACAAGTCGTTCTTATTTAATTATACAGTCAGACAATTTTGACAACAAATTCATTATTTCCGACCTTAAACCCCCTAAATAGTGATTTTCAGTGAAATCGAATGGTAATTTCCAAAATCGTACCGCCATATTGGGGTCGCCATTTTGAATTTTCAAATTTTTACCACAGATTTGTCATTTCTGACCTTAAAAACTCCCCGATACCGATTTTCAATGGATTCAGAACACATTTTCAAAATTCATCCACCATATTGGTCCCGCCATTTTGGATTTGCAAATTTTGATCACAGAATCGTCATTTGTGGCCCTAAACACCTCCCGATACCGATTTTCAATGGATTCGAAGCATCGTTGCAAAATTCATCCGCCATATTGGCGCCGCCATTTTGTATTTTCAAATTTTGATCACAGAATCGTCATTTTTGGCCCTAAAAACCCCCCGATACCGATTTTCAATGGACACCGTTGCAAAATTCGTCCGCCATCTTGGAACATCAATCTTGATTTTTTTTTACAAAATTGTCAGATTACATTGTCACGGGAACTCAATGTGTGTACAAAGTTTCATAAGAATTGGTTCGCTAGAAGTACTTGAAAAAGCTGTCGCAAGATTTGAACCAAAGAAATATACGAGCTCAAGCCAAATAACACCATTAATAATGCGAAATCTTATCCAGCGTGAAATCTCATCAAAAACTCAGTCAAGAATTAGACCGTGGATCAATTTCCCCCTCACGATCCCACGCAAGACCGCCGATTCCCAGCCAAGACTGCCTACGGAGACACAAACCCACACCTGGGAAGTTCAACTAGTTTCAAACAGGTGGCGCCAAAGCTCACCACAAAAACAGCGCACCATACAGGTTCGTGCCATGAATGAAGCTCACACCGGTGCCCACAACCGATTACGTCACTGGTCGGATACCTTCATAGCTATACTACTTGCACTGAAGACCTGCATAGTCTCTTGGGCTACTTGGTCTACTTACAGCATAAAAAGAACAATGAACTTACTAAACAGACCACGAAGAGATATTGCCAGAATTACGGCAACCATTATTGGCCCATAGTAGACCACGCTGTCAACCTGGGTATCCCTTACATCGACTTTTGACGTAGCTGCGGGAAGACGAACGAGAGAGAAACACTAGTCCACTCTTCACTCTAGCCAAGGACAGGTGGTGCTGCCTAGTGTGTACGTTTAGAAAACTTAGAAGAGATCTTCGGACTGGAAGATAATAAGGCTGATAAATTTCCTAAACCCACCACATTCACCACAGTCTTTCAAAAAAATCACCAAACCTGTGCTACGCAAGCTGTAGCATCGAAATGGCTCGCAAAAGGGCTAATTGGACCTCCGGTTCCACTGAAGGTTGCCCTATACCCACTTATATTTTTACGATGGCGCGCACATGTTGTACGAACCTCAAAAGAAAGAATACCAGCCTGGATTTTCAATAGTAGACCAACAGGAAAGAAATATGTAGGAAGAGCCAGAAATACGTAGATCGATGACGTTCTAGAAGATATACGAAAACTGCTTCAAGCCAACAGGAAAAAGTAGCAGAGCTTAGAGACGCTTGGAAGGTGATACTTGAAGAGGCTCGAGTCCTACAAGGACTGTAGCACTATTTAAGAAGAAGAAATGCGGACGAAGTTAATCTAGGTACAAAGTCAGTCACTGTGAAAACGTGGACGTCAATGCTCAACACATTTCACATAGTCATGAAATTTGTGCTCGTGTTAAACCTAGATAAAAGCCCATCATTAAAATCATCCGACTGAACTTCAAAAACGCGAAAACATCTGTGAAAAGATCACAAAACCAAACCTCGTTACCCTTCCCCGAAAATCGACCTCCAACCATCCACCTTTAAAGTGTTATTAAACAAATTCCCTCCGATACTCCGATCCAAACTGGGCGACTTCATTTCCTGTCCAGATAAATTGAATTCGTATCACTCTCAATTATTTTCACTCAATTCAACGCCTATTAAAATGCGTGGGAATTAATCTGTGTCCGTTCCTAGTTTTCGGTTCGGCTACTATCCACGATTCCCAGGGCAAAGAGCGACGACGACGTCCACATCGCATCGGGCCAAATAAATATAATAAAAACAACAAGAACGCAGCAGCGGCGAATTTCAAGCAGCACACAAAATTTTTGCCCTTTAAAAGAGAGTGAATAAAATGTGAACGTGAACAAATCATGTGGACGTGTTTAGTTGGCCACCGCCGCCGCCACAATCCGTCGAGTGCCCAAAACAACTAGAGACCAATGGACCAGAAAATGTCCAGTGCATGTTAAATTATCTGTGTGGCAAGCGCGGGCAATTGCCTCGGGGGGAAATGGAATGGATTATGGAAGAGGAGGAGGAGGGCGAGAACCAGCGCAGGCACAAAAGCTACACACAGGAAAAAAATAAATATAAAGAATTTCCCTGCTGGCAAAAATTACACACAGTAAGGATTTTTGCCAGAAATCACAGGATTTTGGATACTCGGAGTCAGAAGAGAAAAAATGTAATTCAGCAAAAAAAACGACGACGGAAAAAAGGGACCAAAGCCTGCACACACCCACATGACCGATCTGGACAAATCAATATACGAAAGGAGAAAAAAACTATATAATCAAGGAAGAAGGAGCCTCGTAGTGGCATTAAGTTATGAGACGCCATCATATATCAAGGATTTAAGGGAGTCCTTTTGTTTGAGGATTGAACTGTATGAGGATGAGATTAAGGCGCATCATTTCGAGCGTTCTGTTCTGTTTTGTTGGAGCTGTGCAAATATTTTTAAAGGATACAAAAAAAATAGAAACAAAATTGTGCTGAGGAGAGATGTGTGGGGTTAGTGGGTCAGCAACTATGGGAATTTTGACACATCGAAATTATTTGAACGAGATTTTGCATAAATTTAGATCCAAGGCAATCGAGAGCAGAGTCATTTGAAATCAGGTAATCAAATTTACTTCGAAAGAGTTTTGGGAAACTAACATCTTCGAGAAAATTACCTCATCCCTATCAATTCGGACTAGGGAACGATCAAAGTCGTCTCTGTGAACATAACCTCATTCACACATTGACTATAGAATAACAAATCTTCTAATCCTGCTAGAAAACGAAAGTACTGATGTACTTCTAGGCTAGGCAAATTATGCGATAAACAGGAAAGAGTTATAGGATCCACAAGTACCTACCGTGGCCACGATTTGGACCAGTTGCACTCTCCCGACCTATCATATTCTCTTCTATCCTTCAAACTAAGTTTACTGTTACAGATTGCAGCATGACCAGAACGAAATTGCAGACTGGTAGTACAAAGGGTGATTCCTAAGCTACACATACAAAAATAGCAAATCTCTGCTTGAAAGACAAAACGAGCCAAGGTGTCACAGGTAAACGCTCTGTTGAACCTGATGCTATAACCTACTTTCATTCTGGCATCTCATCTCCCTCTGTCTTGATTGGGGAATAACCTAAGATAGCTTATCTTTACGGAAGAGGGAGCTCTTTCCAGACAAATCTCCTCTCCTCCCCTTTTTTAATACAGACTATTGTAAAATGCTCTAGCTGATGACCATGTTCCCGGTGAACGTTCGTTCTTAGCCTCACATCACCTCTTACGGCGGATTTTTACCTCAAGGTGGAGCAGTACCAAGTCCCTATAAAAGCTATTATGCTTGGTTCTCAGTACTTGGTCATATAAATCTTTTGGTCAAGTTTGGCCGTCGTGAGCCCGTATGTGCGTGCTCCCATTAAAAATGGTTAAAAACTCTACGGCCATCATATGCCCCTTAGAAAGCCAAGCGGCTGGCCGGTGTTCGCCCGTTGTAAGGCCATCTTTTATTTTTACTCGGGTAGTAGTAAGCTTGGTTCGAAGGAAGGAATAGCAGACAGGATAGGTTGTTAGGAGTCTGAAGGGTGCTAAATCAGAGGTGCCTTCGATCTTGCGTTTAAACTACTGGATTTTGTAGTATTTCACACCAAAGAGGAGAATTTTGCACGAGGCACACGGATGTAACAAAAATCAAAACAACGAATTTTTGTAACGGTGCCTCAATTTCGCAAAGTCGATATCCTCAATAGCAGCCGGCTGATACAGAGACGCAACTGTCAGATTTGGCGCAAGAGAGCCTCGTCGAAATTTTTTGCCTCCTGAAACAAATAAATCCCGAAAGCCAGACGATAAAGGCTGTGACGCCGACAATACCAGACTACCAGTTGAACAAGGAGGATTGCTGCCCACTAAGTGAAGGTCCGACCTAAGTGGAACTTTGGTATCCTATTATTAACCGAATAACCCGGCGAGATGTCTTATTAGGGCTACTCAAATATTACATATAGAATACGCTCAGAAACATGCCAGTCCACGGAGCAAACAGTTCAGAGCGCCCCTCTATTCGGAATTTGTTCAAGAATTTTTGGTATAAAGCTAAACCCACCTTTAGTTTTCAAGCTATCCCCAAGCTGTAGGTAGGAGACTTAAAAAAAAGTCCAGTTGAACGTAGCAAAACGATCTCAGTAGTCTAGGGATTAAAGGCCCAACTATAATGCACGTAAGAAACGCACGTCAGCCGACGTGCGTAAATATCAAACTTTCGTCAAACGTATAATGGTTTGTGTACACGGAAAATTTCCACAACCTTAAAATTATTAAAATGCAATATATTATTCATTGACTATTAAAACTTGGCTATAAATCTTTGCATATTAAAAATAATCATGTTTATTTTCAATTATAATAAATTTCTCATCAAAATCACTCCCAAAAATTTGAAGCACAACATTTTCCATACTCTTTTTTGTTTAAAACCCACAAAACAAGAACAAAAAAAATCAGCTGTCATCAATTTAACTATAAATTTTCACAAAACGTACGTTGAGCGCGGTTCTTTTCGCATTTTTACGTTTAACGAAACTTAACGAAACAAAATATGATCGACTTACGTCCAATATGGCCGAACCCATTGATTTCCATGAGAGCGCCCAGATGACGTGCGTTTCTTACGTGCATTATAGTTGGGCCTTAAGCTCCTGACGTCCATCCCAGAGGTCTGTGGTTCGATTCCACGTATCACTATAGTCTTTCGTCTTGCTTGACATTGCTTGATTATTGTCTTCGATATTAAGAGCAATTCTTCGCCCTCTTTTCTGTATAATCTTTTCTGTAGTGTTTGGAGAAGAAGATGCTACCACGAGGTGGACAATAATTGCGATTCATTTTTATTACTTAGGACGCCAAGGCTCACAGAAGGCTGTAGCACCAACGATGATGATAACAGACTGTTGTGAGGGGTTGAAGAGGCTACCAAGTTACAGAAGAGTCAGAAGAATTGATGTCTAAATGCAAGCTGGCAATAAACAGAATGGGATCAGCAAGAGTTTCTATACAACAAAATCAGAAGTAAAATCGAAATGAGATTGGAGTTCCAATACACCCAATAGTGTTGCATAACTAATGATTTATGCATCAATGGCTTAATTTACACAATCAACCACCTAAATTCCCCCAAGAAACCAGATTTTAACAGAAAAACCTACCAAAAAACGTCTTACCTTAAAATTCCGTCCGTGCGATGATATACGGCCGCACCGTTAGCGTTGGTGTATATTGTCGAACGAAAAAAAATGACCGGAAGGAGTTTAAAATTTCGTAGTAAATTCACCGCGTATAAAACCGACACGTCTTAAGTTACTTCCTAGAAATAAAAAATCGATTTAATTTGAATGTAAAACGCGGCGATGGACATAAATTTTAAAAACACATAATTCAAGAATCTTTAACAAAGCAGCAACCAAGCGCAGCCATCACCAGCACCACAGAAGCAGCAGCAGTATTTTAGTGCAGTAGTGGCGTCTTGTATTGTAATTCTTTATGGCCAGGGCAGGTCGGCCGCATGCCTCTTTTCGGAATTGTGGAGAATTGTATATGAAAGAGTTGTGGACAATTCAGGTGTCGTAGTCCCCCCGTCCCCCGCCGGGTTGGGTCAGGTGTGTGGGGTCAGTGCGCCAGTTTTAATAATAAAATTCTAAAAACGTTGAAAACAGAAAACGATCAACTTTTTTTTTGAATGCAATCAATGCACCCGGAATGCAAAGGAAGAGGTGTTCGAGGCTCACGAGGTGCATATGTTAACAGGTGGAGTTTTTCTAATGGGAATTATGTATTTTCGGGAGGGCATTGTTATCTTGAAACACGGGCAGTTAAGAGCCCTGTTATCAGTTTGTTATTAATTAAAAAGTTGTTGAATCGCGGTAGCAGTTGCGCGAGCGGAGGTGATGCTTTTGAACTGGTTCTGGTGGGCCGATCGTGTTTTATTATAATTTTGTTGAAATTTGTTTCTTTTTGTTAAAGATGGTGATAAAGTAGGTCCCATTTGAATCAGATCGGTAGTTTCCTGTTCAAATATACGCGATTTAATTTGCATAATTTTAAGATAAAAATTGAAGCTACTACAAAAATCTCTTGGCTGCGCTTCGTTCTCTTTCTGGGAAGAAGACACAAGATCGTATTTTTTTCAAAAAAAAAAACATGATACCAAAAACCCTTCCAGACAAATAAATCTCTTCTTACCTTACTCAAAAAAAAAATCAAATTTATGAATTTCCGCCCTGCAGCACCACTCTACATTTTTGGTGATCTTGACACGATCTTGTTTTTCATGTTAAAGTGGCCACGGATGTGCGCTACCTATGATTCCGAAAGATCATCCCAAGGTGATAAAAGGTCCTTAACCTACGGAGACACAGGGCATATAATCACTAGCAAAGGTTGGCCATTAAGCATTTCAAAAGCGTTGAAATTTTTACTAGAAAGTCAAGAAAAACCCTTTCACACGTACTGTGAAAAAGGGCACCTGCCTGCCCATCACCATCATCATCACAGGGCACACACAGAGAGAGGAGAGGTGTGGACGGGGACACAAGATCGCATCCAGCACACGCATATCCAGACCAAAGTCATAGTCGAAGAAAGTGTTCCTGGAAATGTCAGAAATTTGAATTAAACAACGATCGTGATACGGCAGTGAATTTTTTATTACCATTTTTATACAACGTCAAGTTGCTGCGATCTGGGCGAAAAGCGAGAAGATAAATGACTAGGAAACCACACGGTTAAAGGCTTTTGTTCTATCTACTATATGACGTGAAAGGTGGACTCTTCTGGGTGATGATCTTTCGCCGAGAACCTGCCTATTCACACACAGGGTGCTCTTCATGTTTTAACACCTTCGCTGCATACTTAATTAGGCGCGGTTGGCACTTGGTGGTGTTAGGTTTTTTTTCTGCTGTTTGGTGATTTTATTATTTTTTTTTAATTTTTTTTTTTAATGGGAAGAGAATTAAGTCGAGATTGTAATCTGGTAAATGACCGTTTAAGCTGGGCTACATCTCAAGGTTAATTAGTTGGTTGGTTAAAGCGCTTCCGCGGTTTTATTTTGTGTTAAACAGTTTCAAGCTTTTGTTATACTTTTTAATGACCATGAAATTAATCGCCGATATTCCGTGGTTTGAAGCTGTTAATGTGAAAATATGGAAGTGTTAAATATCAATTTAAAGAGCTGCAATTAAAGAAATTATTGAGAAATTTCAATTGTAGAGAAATTAACACTTCTAATCAGTGATGGAAATCTACAAAACCCTAGTAAAAACTAAGATCAAGAACAGGATGTTTCGACAAGAGGTGTTGAATCACAGGTCCAGGAAATTTTTCACGCCATAGAGCTATTGTATCATGAGCCATAGAGCTATTGTATCATGAGCTGTGTCACAGGTGGCGCCGTCTTGCTGAAAATAATCGTCGCTCACATCTATATCATCAATTTCAGGCGAAAAAGGGTCTGTCAATATCTTTCTGTAACGTAATCGATTCACTGTAACGGTTGAACCAGCACCACCCGATCAACGAATGTATCGATTCATAACTGAAAACTTGATTTGATCCGATTCGATCCGATTTGATCCAGTTTGATCCGGTTTTAGCCGATTAGAACCGATTTGATCCGATTCGAACCAATTTGATCCGATTCAACCCGTTTGACCCAATTTGATCCGATTTGAACCGATTTGATCCGATTTGATCCGATTTAAACCGATTTGATCCGATTCGAAGTTTTTAATTCGATCCGATTTGATCCGGTTTGATCCGGTTTGATCCGATTTGATCCGATTAGAACCGATTTGATCCGATTCGAACCGATTTGATCCGATTCGAGCCGGTTTGACCCAATTTGATCTGATTTGAACCGATTTGCCTCGATTTGATCCGATTTAAACCGATTTGATCCGATTTGAAGTTTTTACTTGTCAAATATCATCGTCATGACAGTTGTGTTGACAGTTCTAAAATGGCGTGACAATTAAAATGACACCTTTTGTTGAAAGAAATATAACAAACGATATCGAATCCTGAACAAAAACAGCACAAGAGAAGCGTCTACTTGATCCAGTTACTAATCAAATAAATATCCAAATATCGGCCAAGGCCAAAGCCGAGTTTCTGCCAAAAGGTGGAATGGCTATTCTTGCGCCTGACTCTGCGGAGACTTTCATGATCACAAAACAACTCGTTGCTGTGCAGGGGAGTATCCTAAAGGCAATAGCCGAGCTGGGATAGGTCACAGAACAGCCCAGATTCCTAGGAGTCGCCGCCGCGCGTCTGGGATGACTGTCCAAAACATGTGGTGACTCGGCTGCAACTACGTGGGGACAATCTCAAGCTCTGTGAAGGTGCAAGCATCATCGTTGTGTAGACAAGAGCAAGCTGAAGCGTAGACATGTTGTGGTCACGTATTCTCGGCTACAACACAAGACCCCACCGAAATTATGATCAAGTGGATAAGGGTCCAAAACAGGGCCGTAGGGGTGCAGGAGTGATAACCACTCCACAAAGTGCATCGCCCACTATTCACAGAGCAGAAATGGCGTTCACGGTAGACCAAAGGTCTGACGAGTGGCCAAATTGGCTACAAGTTGACGTGGACGGGTGGCAAAATTGGCTAAATTGGGTACAGCTTAGGATCAAGGGATATGAAAAGCCCACGACCAAAGATGCCCCTAGCCAAGCTTAAAACGTCCCCTCGGCAGTCATCGACACCTCGCGGGCAATCACTAAGGGAGCAGAAATCTTGTTGCTACCAACTGAAGTCTCTCACGGATCTGCTCCGGGAATGAAAGCGGTAAATAACTCGAGTAACATGGCAACACGGTAGGCCCCTATTTAATGGAAATACGACCTTTTGATATACGGACGACGGACTCGCGCGTTCTTAGCCTGCAACAGGCATGCACAGCATCAAAACGCCTGTATGGCACCCAAAAGAAGCACGGTAAACCTGAGAAAAAATTCTTCTTTTACAACTGTAAACTGCTACAGGCACGTACCAATAAAAAGGCGTACGGAATAGTCCAAACGAAGCACGGTACCCTCACACTTTTTTAGATTAAACGGAAAAAATTATATACGACGAAGAAAACGTGCGATTATCTTGGCGGACATAGAGGGTGCCATTAGCATACTCAGTAGACCATTTAACGTTCGATTGCGTAGGTCAAGCAGCATTGGTTGTTGTTAGTACTAAGTTGGGGGACCGCTTGTGAAAACAACACTTGCGTATGGAATGGTCGATTGCGAATAAATTCATATCTATAATATATTGCTATAACGGAAGCATTTTTAGATTTTGTCCAGTAAACCTTTGGTTCATCGTTCGTTTCGCCTCTCCACTAGGGCGTCGGCGGCAATTAGTGTCACATATATTTGGACGTCGAAACCTATTACTGACTCGGTTAGTTTGCTTTATCTGGCGGAGGTGAAGTAATGTGTTACATCGATGGTAATTATCGCATTCACTTCTATCGATTGGGGTTGCATCTAAGTTCGTCATCATGTTAACCACGTCCCATCCATCCACTTCATTTTTCGTGAACTGAGCTGAACTGTTATTCTAAATAGGCTTTTACTTTGTCTATGATGAGGAAGTCCAAGTTAAAGTCACTTCGAAGAGTTTAATCGCTTTTCAAATCAAAATTGACTGTCACTGCAGCTGTCACTGCATTTATATATCCAAGCTCCTCCAAGTTTTAGATCTTTCCACAACCGTCTGGAGACCCTCTATTAATGGAACATTCGAGACTTCTTTTCGCACTCTCGAGGGACTTTGAGAAACTTAATGTCTTCAATTACCGTTCGTCTAAATTTTGATTAATAGATGGCGCGATGTTAACTGACTGCTAAAAATCGTCAAATTCTAACTAAACCGTTACAAATAACAGTTCGTTCCAACTTCTAATAGATGGCGCACAAATCATCCCAGTATAAATTAAGAAGTAATGCTTGTTGATTGTTGTTGCTTAGTTGTCTCATTCTATTTCCTATGAAGACAAGAACAAACATCTTCAACCTGTTGAACAAGACTACTCTCTAAACCAGATGTAGCATCACTTTCAAATCGTCCAAAACCATATTGCATATTAATTCTCAATTCATACTCAAGTAAATTTACTGTGGTGTAAAAAATCCCTTTTAATAAAATGATTATCATATCAATTCCCCAGCGTATTTCCGTTTTCAATCCGACCAAGTCTAAAACATTTCCATCAAAACCGAACCCACCCTTCCACGCTTGCTGTTTTCGCCGTCACACACACACATCACACAAAAGGGCCGTCATCTCCACCCTCGATATTTTGTTGCATAAAGTGCCAGATCCAAATTGCAGCATACTACGCTCTTGGCATATAAAAATCGAATCAAAGAACGCCTCATCAACTCCAGTCTATAAGACGATAATTAAAGGGATATTAAATTGCAATGTTCCGTCTTCCATTGTTCGGGCGGACCTCGGGGGGAGTCGGTGGGGGACATCCTGGCATTACAGAGAATCGCATTAATTTCGCGTGAAATTTCCTTTTTTTTCTTTCGTTTTTCCATTTTCATCCCTCCAAATGCATCTCTTCGCGCCTCAACCACAGGACTATGGGTGCTAGATACTACCTCCCGTATCCTTGTCGTCCTTGTGATGATCAGTTGTTGTGTATTGTAATTCATAAATTGTAGGATGGTGGCAATTCGGGCGCAATAACTTTGTTATCCTTAATCCTTGAACGGATGTGTCGACCGACGACGACGACTTTATAATGTTCATCTGGGTGAGACTGTCTCCATTCGCGCTCCATGGGGGAGGATGTTAGTGCAAAAAAAAAATAGAAGAAGGAAGAAATGGCTAAAATCCTCACCGACATTACCAGTATAAGGACAAACCTAACAAGCCATAAAAATAGAAAATTACAACGGACGAAATGTTCCTTTACGTTCTGTGTTGTACAGCAAGGATTCTGGCTGTGTTCCGCAGAGACACCACTGGAGTCCTTGTTGGTGAAAAGCTTACTACGACGCATTTTGCAAGCAGAGAAGAGCGCAAAAAAAACCGAGGCGAAATTTTGTGAAAGGGAAAGGGTGAGCGAGCGGAAAAATTCCCCAGTTTAGGTTCGCGGTTCATAAATTCACAGCGTGGTGCTACAAGTCGACAAATTCGAAGGAAATTTCGTTTTGTTTTGCAGCGATTTTCTGCGGTATTGAAGCCATAGGAAGCTGTTCATCTACGTCTAAACAAGGATTTATGGCATGCAGAGTGAAGGCGACTTGTCAACGGTGTCATCTTTGTTCCTTGGAATGTGTGCCGGGACGTTCAAAAGCTGGCGTAAGATTTATTAGCCACAATCAATTCACGCCCCAAGAATGCTAATGGTGTCCCACACCCTCCAGCTATATTATGGCGATTAGCAGGAAGTCAATAATAGCGCGTAGTATCTCTGCCCCCACTTTACCTGATTCAAAAAAATCGAAATCGCATTTCAAAATTCATTTGTCGTATCCAATCCACGTCTATAGATCGCGGGGATACACAATGGGCCGCGCTTTGGCTAGCAATAAAACCACTCGGAAATCTCCCAGGCACTCACATATACAAACACACACATGTAGACACGATCCGCTCTCACAACGAAACAGGATCTTTATGTCGACTTTAGAAATTCAACGAAATCTGATGAGATAATCCCCGCGAGACATGTCCACCGTTTGTCCAGCAGCTAACTACTCTTCAGCCTCTTCGCGGGTAACTTCTGTCCTACGTGTGTAATGCCGTGAGAGATACAATGAAGGCAGACGCGATGTTTCACCAAAACTGACCATAAATCACCGCGGGGCTACCATTTTCGCTTATTAAAATTCATCGGAGGCGTCAAGTGACAATTGTACTGCGCGGCTTCGCCCCGTTCGTTCGTTCGTTCTCCAATGTGTTTTTATCTCAGCCTCACTCCATCCTCGGCCATGTATAACATCGTGTGGCCCAGCGCAAGTGGCTGCTGTCACTTTCAACAAAGTAAACTACCCCGACTTCCACTTACTTGGTGATAACAACCAGGTAACAAAAAACAACAACAACAACAAAATACCTGGAGAAATACCTCTTCTCAGCTCTGGTCGTATGCTCGGAAATAACCGAATTTTTTTAATGGCCAAAGATTCATGGAAAGATGACATTTAACGGACACCTACCTGAAAGTTGGAAGGTGTCCGGTTGCATGTTGTCGCCTATATTGCTCGCGGATGCAGGTTAGCCAGTGTGCTGTGCTGACTCCAACTCCATCCACTATGGTTCTGGCTACTCAGGGTTGATTTATGAAGAATGGAAGTCCTTGATACTTGCGGCCACTTTCCTTATCGCTGGTCTTTAATCGCGGCCATGCAAATTTGTACAAATTTTACGGTTTTATCTTGACTAGCACAGCACTGGAGCTAGTGAGTGACAAATTAAGTGTCTCTAGTGGCGGTTTGCTAAGTAGAGTTTGAGTAGAAGTTCTGCTTTTGTTGGCTGAGAGTTAACGGAGCTTGATTTTATTTTATCAAGGAAATAGGACAAATGATGAAAATTGCATAGTTTTAGGAGTAATTTTTAATGTTGTCTTGCAATTGGATCGATTCCTTCAGAGAAATTTGATCTTAGGCTCAGTTTTTTGATGTGAAACATCTTTGCGCGCGTTGAGAGTAATTCTTCAAGGTCGGGAACATTTTGTGGGAACGCTTTTTAGGGAACGCTTTATAGGGAACGCTTCGTCCAATCCAATTTTTATTCCGGGAAACGGAAGATCTGTATTGAGCAAGACAGAATAAGACGGAGATTTTAAAAAAAAAATAGTAGCACCAAAGAAAAGTGTTTATATGCCGCGAGTCAGACATGACGAGCCAGACATAGGCAGAATGGAACAAATGGTTGAGTGGTTGCCTTACGACGTTGATATTCCAAAAATTCGCGGGTTCAATTCTTGATCTCTGCATTTGAATTTTATTATTTATATTTAATGGTTTTATTTAGCAACCTCGTATATTTGTTTGTTTGTTCGGTTCAAATCTTGCGACAGCTTTTTCAACTACTTCTACTTAACCGATTCTTATGAAACTTTGCACACACATTGAGTTCCCGTGACAATGCAATCTGACATTTTTGTAAAAAATCAAGATGGCGGTTCCAAGATGGCGGACGTATTTTCCAATTGTGTTCCGATTCCATTGAAAATCAGTATCGCGGGGTTTTTAGAGCCACAAATGACGATTCTGTGGTCAAAAATTGAAAATTCAAAATGGCCGCGCCAATATGGCGGATGAATGTTGCGAATGTGTTCTGAATCCATTGAGAATCGGTCTCGGGTTGTTTTTAGGGCCACAAATGACGATTCTGTTGTCAAAATTATGCAAATTCAAAATGGCCGCGCCAATCTGGCGGATAAATTTTGAAAATATGTTCTGCATCCATTGAAAATCGGTGTCCGGGGGTTTTTAGGGCCATAAATGACGATTCTGTGGTCAAAATTTGAAAATTCAAAATGGCGGATGAATTTTGCAAATGTGTTCTGAATATGTTTAAAATCTGTATCGGGGAGTTTTTAAGATCACAAATGACGAATCTGTTTTCAAAATTCGAAAATTCAAAATGGCGGCGGCAATATGGCGGATGAATTTTGCAGATATGTTCTGAATCCATTGAAAATCGGTATGGTAGGGTTTTTAAGGTGACAGATGACGAATGTGTGGTCAAAATTTGAAAATTCAAAATGGCGGTATGATTTTGGTAATAACAATTCGATTTTACTGATAATCTCTATTTGTGTGTTTTTAAGGTCGGAAATAATGAATTTGTTGTCAAAATTAGAAAATTCAAAATGCCGCTGGCAATATGGTATGTAGCATTGAGTCGCGTAAGAACTTTGGAAGGGATATGTATTGAGGAGCTTGATTGTGAGAAATTAACAGGTAAGAAATCGTGAAACAAAGATGCAATGAAAGGGTTGGAAAGGATGAGAAGTTTGCATGATGATACGAGCCAAAAACCAAACTAAAAACTAGAACATAAAAATAGGTAAAAAAACTTTTAAGTTAAATGGTTTTATTTGAAATCATAAGCTGTATCAAAAACTAGAAAATAATTAGAACGCAAACATGGGCCTTCTTGAGATTCTGACGTCTGGTAAGAAATCGTGTAATAGTAGCCGTGCTGTTTTATCATGTCGTATGCCAAGGGGCACTTTAAGTCGCTGCGTCGCGTCAGCGAATTAAGTAATTGTCTGAGACTTTTAACAGACTAAAATAAAAACATGGGGAGCATAAAAATCTGTATAACGACTGTATAATTAAATAAAATCGACTTGTCTAGAAAAATGTGTTTCCAAGCCCACCAAAAATATATTTCAAATGCGGTAAGACATCATGGTCGAAGGTCATCAATGGTACATTTTCAACACAAATCGGTGTGTAAAAAATTTACGGCTTTTTAACATCCCAAACGCAAAATTGCTGTGCGATAAAAGAGCTCCAGAGCTGCTTTTCCACTTTGCGTTTGGGATGTAAAATGGCCTTTATTCTTACTAATTATTCAATTTAAAGAAAGATAAAGATTGCCAAAGATGTTTCACATCTTTCACGTGCACTGGTTACACGCGCTATATTTTTATTTAAAGGAGTAAAATTTTTTATGGAAAATAAATAAAGGAAGAAAAGAAACGTTGTGAGAATAAAACTTATTCAATAAGGTCCTCTGCATCATTATAGGTAGGTAAATAAGAGCGGCTGCCCCGTCTAAGAATCGAGGACGGAGACACGATTGGCACTGAAAATCGTCGCTTTGTAATCGCACTTCTAAAATATAAGATCTTACGCAATATTGCGAAATAGCCTCACTAATGCACCCAAAACCTCTCCGTGGTGGTGGGGTTTGCATGCCTTCATGAAATGTAGTCCAGCCCTCCCCTCAGGGCCGCCCTTAACGGACAGCCAAGCGTGTAGAGCCCTGAATTACTAGGTGTGTTCGATGACTGCTCCATCTCAAGCTGGAGCAGAAAAAATCAGCAATTTGCGTTCATTGAGACAGTTTGACAGTTCTTTTCTGCTCACAATTTCTCTGCTCTGTGTTCTTTGAGCCTGCTCTGGGTTGAGAATTCTCACTTTTTCTGCTCCACGAAACTTGTAGGAGCAGGCAGAGCAGCAAAATTCTTCTTCTTCTTTTTCTTTTGACAATTGTGAAATCAAAAACAGGAAAAATCGGAAAATTGATTTATGAATGATTTATTCGGAAAATACTTGGAAATTTTAAAAATTAAACATTAATTTTAATAAAAATAACATTTCGATATTGTTCAGTTGTTTTTATTGTCATATATTTCTTCTTCTAAAATTGTCATTCGTATCTAACCTCTAAAAACGGAATTTAGAGAAAAGTTAAGCAGAAAAGTGTTTTTTGAGATTGTTGCTATTTTCTTATTTTTTCTGCTCTGACACCAATTTGTCAGGTGCACCCAGTTGAGCTGCTCTGCTCTGAACTTTTTAAGCAGTCATCGAACACACTTACTGTGATTCCATGAGCCAAGGTAGAGTTTTCGCTAAGTAAACAGAAAGCTTTTTCTCTCAAGATCACTCGATGCTGTTTCCATGGCAGTTCTGGGTTGAACTGACAAATAAATAATTTCATATGATGTCGCCCATGTGCAGTAAAGGATACTGAAACACACACATATGCAAAACCCGGCTTAAGCCTGAACCAGATATGACGTGCCGGACCGTAGCCGTACGTAAGGTAACGTACGAACATGAGTGTTTATATGCCACCGACCGAAATTGACTTAATGAACTTGCCGAATGTTCGTTAAATTCTCGAATGGTACGTACCGTACGTACGGGTGCCGTAAGAATGGCACAAACCCTTAGCATCCGTTAGCTATTTAGAAAATCTGTTCACATTTTAACAATTTTTTAATAAATTTGAAGCAGTAAATGACATAAAAGAGATAAAGGAGATATTGAAGGCCTTCTAGATTGTTCAACTAAGAAACTATGACATATGCACAACAAAAATTCAAAGCTTCTCATTTTGTTTATTTCGCAATTTTTTTTCCGAACACTTCTAAGTTGTTTGTACTCCGTCCACAACTTAAATAAATCAATTAAATCACTTAAATCTTTATTTATTCTCTGAATTTTCACTTTTCACTGCGGTGTCACTGGTTACTTTACACTTTCATTTAGGGCTATCTGTCAAAGTGCCGTAACTGAGCTCAAATTCGTTCAGTTTTCTTACGGCCCGGCACGTCATATCTGGTTCAGGCTTTAATCGGACTGACTTCGTTGAGTTTACTTGGATTTAACGAATCTTTACTCAACCCCCGTTTCCATGGGCTTAATCTGAGTAAACTCAGTATAAACTCTGCATGTAAACACAGTAATAAAGATAGGCACGCTTCTCTCCCATATAGCACGTCCTCTCAGCAGTGTCCTTGAGGAAGAGAGAAATTGGGGATAGCACGGAACTTATTTTCGAAGTTACGCAGTTCACTTAACAAAACTTTCAAAAGCTCCAGAAGCAGCCGTCATGTTTCTCCGATCGTTGATCGTGATGGGTGGGTGCGTCCAGAGCTTTTGATGTTATGGTTCTGTGGGTTGCGGAACTGCGAAATTAAGTTGTGTGCGATTCCCTCACACTAACTATCATCCTCCCACTCCAAATCCAGAACTTTGCATGCGGCTCTCCCAGGTTGGACTTCCTAGTTCGTACGGCACTACTTGCGGGAAAATCACAAAATATACTGGTTTCTGGACAGAATATGAGAGCATCCGACCAAAGTTAGAAGTGACTAGCCACGGGGATGATGATTGCAGCATGAGGCAAACGTGGCAGGCATCCCACCATTTTCGGGAAGATTAGGCTGCTGGTACTTTCTCTGAAGAGGACAAGATCGGCAAAGCCAGATTCTAAACCGTCGTCGCTTAGTAGAAGGCACTCCAGAACGCAAGAACAGCTATTGATGCAAAGAGGGTAGATACCGGGAGGACTCATCGATATTCCCAGTAAAGCTTCAAAAAGCCAAAAGCTTTCAAGAACAGCCACAGTCAAGAAATCTGGTACATCAGTTGGTACTAATCAGGCAGGCTTGGCGATAAGAAGATCAATGAGTGACGTGGTGAGGGATCACCTTGAAGGATTACCTGAAAGACCCGCAGAATTGTGGATCATCTTTGGGTTGACATTGAAGTAAAAATGTCAGGTTTGGGGATAAAATGCGTGAAAGAGCAAAATCAGACAGAAGGGCTGCTGCCCTCGTCCGACTCCTCACATATAGTAAGGGGTTTCCGGGTGATCACGAGCGAGGATCACTTCTTGAAGGAAGTTCTGGAACGATGTGTTGTTCGTCTAAGCGACACGTGCGAAAGGGTCATATTAGTCCTCATCCCGGGAAAAGTCATTCCTAGGAGGCCCTGAACGAGTTGAATACCATGCTGCTGGGTGGAACCGAACCATGGACCTTAAGGATGGTAGTCGGGCGCCTTAACCCTTAGCTTAAGCCATCGAGGCAAAAAAGCTAATACCGTTTCCTCCAAAGGACTTCTAGTATTTAAGCGACCGAATCGCCTCGATAATAGTTGCTCATGGTTTTCCCAAGCGGTTCCCCAACTTAGTACTAACCACGTCCGATGCTGCTTGACCTACGCAATCAATCGAGAACCGGTCTACTGAGTATGCTAATGGCACCCTTTATGGTCACGAAAGAAGTGAAAGCCTTTAATTTCACTCAATAAGCAACTTTGATTGATTTTTTAAAAGTACGTACCATCTCTCATCATCTACCAACCCACACGCATTTTCCCCCCTTTCACACAGAGAACTCCCCCACACTATTGAAGCCCCCCACTTCAATCATAACAAAAAAAACAGGTAAAAAAAAATTTAATTCATGAAAATTAATTTTTGCAGCTTCACCTTGATTGCCGCGCATGAATTTGAATCCATACCACGTCATGAATACGCGATCACTTATCACCGCAGGGGCTGATACCCGAACAGAGGGACAAGCTCACAAATGAAATATTGAAGCCCACCCGAACGTAATTAGTTACTGTCATATTACTCTGGCGTGCATCCACCATATTGCAGGATATAATGGTGGGAAAAACGCGAAATTTCCTCAATCAGAGAAAACTACAACCCGAAAAACAAAAAAAATAGCCGCCACAACACAGCCGACGTACGTCCAGGTGAAAATGACGACCCGTGGGTGTGAGGACGGATATGAAAAATCGCGTCATGATTGGCTGCGATTTTTTCTCTGATTTTTTTTTCTCTGTTTATTTGTTTACTTTTGCTTCTTCCATTTATTTATTTTTTTTTTCGGTATCGTGTGGTGGTGCCATGTAGTGATAGCGGAACTTAATGGCGATGACTACAATATTTCATTAGCCTCGGCGGAGAAGGATTCAATGGGGTAAAATGATAATGAGCGGCTCATTACTCATTAAGAAAGCGGTTGGGGTGACAGAATCGTTGGGGGTGAGAGTGGCAGGTTAACAAAAAGGTCATGTCTACGCTTTTATGTAAATATGTAAATGAAATATTAAGAAAAATAGTATTGTTTGTTGAGGAAGGGTTATTGTAGGGTAAGTTTTTGTTAAGGAGTGTGTGTTTAGGTATTCATATAGAAGTAAGTGTCGAATCTTAATCTACGAAGGACTGCTCGGTTAGCCTAACATCCTTCGTCCTAGTCCTAGATGTGATTTTACTGGCCCAAACTGAGCAAGCCATTTTTAGAGGTCCGATCTCAGTAGATCCACTCAGGCAGCTTTGAGGTGGGGAAACAACTGTTATAAATAGTTTTATCTACTGCACTCACTTTGATAGAATGGCAGCACTTGTTATTTTTTAAAATTTTTCCACATATTATCGCAGTTCATTTATACTTTTCTTACTTGTCATTCTTAAGTTTGTATATTCTGTTCATAGCTTCATTATTCATTCTAAAGATTAAATTGGTGTTCTTGTTACAATTATTATTAATAAATAAATACTCCCAGGTTTTGTATTATAAAAATAGTGTTTACATTTAATTAACCAACAGAAACTATCGAAAGGGCCCTACATTACAAACAATATAAGCTGGAAGCCTTTTTAGTCTTAGAAGGCGCCCTTAACAACGTAATGAATGGATTCGAGAACTTCTCATAACCCTAAATCTAGAAGCAAGCTACACTGCGAAATCACGACTTCAAAATCGCCATTTTAAATGGGCATAACCTCACTCGATCCTCCACGGTAAAATTTCTGGGTCTAATTTCTGAACCCACAACTTAACTGGAAGTCAAGCGTCGATAAAAGAGTAAAGAAACCTTGCATAGCCGCCTACGCCTGTAAAAAGAACTTCGGCAAAATATGGGGTCTCAAGTCAAAGTCAGTCCTGCGGTTGTACACAGCCGTGGCACGTCCAATCCTCAAGGCTCGCGTACGGCTCGCTGGTGTGGTCAGCCAGTCAGGCCAGCACTGAGTAGAACATATAATGTCTTAAAATTGGGAAGGGTCTAAAAAATGGTAATAACAGGGGCAACAGAGCCATTGAGAACATGCTCAACACACGCTGTTGATGTTCTGTTGCAAGCGCTCTCCCCAGTGCCTTTAGGCTGATGTTATTCATGACCTGGACCTCAAAATCTCACAACATCATCTAGGATTTGTTATCCGAGAGAAATGTCGTCACAGCCACAGACAACCTTCCTTCAAGAAGTGGAGAAACGGAAACGACCTGAAGAAGATTGATCTACGGATACGACGACTTCAAGGCGTCAGAGGGGGTCGGGGCAGGGGTCTATCTAGAAACTGGAGACTAGTGCACCAGATTCTTGTACTATCTCTAGGATGATCTGGTCTACTTACGCACAAGGGTCCTCCTAAGCAGACTCCGAAAAAGTATTTCCAGAATCGTCGGCATTGGCCCATAGAGCACCACACTAACAAGCTAGGTACTCCTCCCAATGCCTATTGTTGTAAGTACTGGGAGATGAACGGATGGGTGCACGAATTTAGCCAAAGCCGGCACACTAGGCAGATACATTCTGAAGGACTTAAGAGATACGCGGGCAGGCTAGAGGTCAGAGTACTTTTAAGCTTCCTAAACTTCACGAGATGGCTTTAGACATCCGCAACAGTCAGTTAGCAACCACCTAACCTTAGATATACGAGTTGTGGCATCAAAACAGTGTGCCAAAGCGCTAATTGTGCCTCTGGTAGCACTAGCTGCAGTACTACACTTAACCTAACTAGACTTCATTCACCAAAAACCAAAAATGCTTACAAAAATTATGTTTTTTTTTCATATCATAATGTTTTCTTCGTTTTGAAACGTTTTAGTTCCAAATTTAGAACTAGTTGCCCTCAATCTTTGATCTGTCGAACATTTATCCTAGCTTCAAACCTATAAACTTTTAAGATATCAAGGATTTTGTCGCGGGTTTTGAAGTGACTCTGACAAGCGAATTCTTGTTTCAGTTCTTGCACTAAATCGTCTTGTTTAGAGTCGTTAAATGTCCATTTATGACAGTTCTATTCTTTCAATAGTAAAATATTTTGTTATAATTCGCAGATCATCAACCTTTTATCTTTCAGCCGTCGATCTCGCAGCGAAAGTAACCAGTCAAATTCTCACGCTATTCCGGAGCACTTGTGGCTCTTCTCCAACAATCTCTAAAATGCCCCCATATAAATCCCAGCGTAAATCCATTAAAAATATTAATAATTACATGAAATCTGCACAAAAGCTTCATCGTCTTCTTCTCCCATCGCGGCATCCACCTCGGCGCGGAGCCCGTCAGCGCGCAGAGGCCCCGCATCAACACGTAATAAATTACGAAACGAACTGGAATCGAAAAGTTCATCGCCGACACGGGCGTCATCGAACAATAATCCGGCAGCAGTCGGGAATCGAGCCCTGCAAATCAAAGCCAGCAAAAAGTTTAATTACACGAAATTGAGCAATCAATTAATTGGAGCCCCTGGAATTGGCAACTTGCGGGTGAGCGCGCCCGCATTCAGGCCTCGGTCCCAGCAGCCAGCGCCCCGACGTAATCGCACAATCGAAGGGCGCCCTCTCGATCGAGAGCCCCATTCAGCCAGCGGCGGCTAGACCCCAGCGCACAGCTCTCGTCCATGAATGGGTTTTCGTGAAAATATAAAATATTTAAAATGATAAAAATGCAGAAAAAAAAACTTATCAAGGGCTCCGCTGCCAATTAATTGACCGAGTAATTGCCGGCCCTCGAGAACGCGTGGCGCGATTTTAATTAAATGCGAAAAAATCGGGAAATTCCTGTAAGGCACCACCGGCAGCGGGCGTCGAACGGGCAGCGATTCAAGAGGAGACTGATTTTTCTGATTATTAAATGTTCATAATTCGGTTTGATTGCTTTTAATTAATTGCGATTTTTTTTCTTGTTTTTTTATTTCAAGATTTTTATCCTCTCACCTCGCCGCGGTCTGCAGTAAAAAAAGGGTGTTGGTGAAAGGGTGTGTTGCTTGAGCGTGAAGGGAGTTCTCGAGTAACTTTGAGGCGACGCCGAAGGTGACATCTGTTCGGTGTTAGATGAACCTTGTTTCTGGAAATTGGATTCTTGTGCTTTTATGGAGGGGAAATGTGTTTGGTGAGGTTTGGATTAGTGTGCGTGTGTGTGTAGAAAAGTGGGTTTTTTTGAAGGGGAAAATATAAGCTTTGAAGGTTTATTTGAGGTGAAGAAAAGCTTCTATTTCTTTTAAGGGGTAACACCACTGTAGAGGTGCGAAAAAAGGCCAAATTTTGGGAATTAATTTAAAAGGTATGGAAAAAGGGATCGAAATTCTTTTCAGGCGATTGATCAAACATGTATTCAAGTGTAAAAAAAAATTTTTTTTATTGACTTTTTGTTACAAAATGGTGGCGTCACAGTCGTTTTTCGAAATCGCCTTTTTGTTAAGGGCCTCCACGGGTGAACGGATTTCTCCGAAAGTTGAAGATCTGGAACAAAATCCAAATAGTTTCCTAATCTATTTGACCTTGCCCATAAAAGTACGTAGGATTTTTTTTTTAAACTGATTTTTGTAAAAATGGCGCACTTATGAAAAAAAAAATTGATTTTCGGCAAAAAAATGAGCAGTAAATTGTTTATAAAAAATTTTTTTTACAACGAATCAAAAAACGGCTACGTACTTTTGTAAAGAATGCAATTGTGAAGCTAATGTCAAAATTTCAAACCGATCCATGCAATAGTCTCCGAGTAATCCGTCCACCCAGTTCGAAAAACATGGTTTCCAGATAATCGCGCTTAAAGTTTTGAAAGTACTCTAATCTTTGAAAATTGTATTTTACCTTCACTGTGCGATGTAATGTAAAACACGTTTATTATTTTGTAGCGCACCCTGAAGGACATTGGGGAACCCAAATAACCTTTTTGCTATAGCAGCACTTATTATTTCGACAGGTAAAAGCAATATACAAGAAATAAGTCGGACCAACGCGTGCTCCGAGGCGCCGGGGGAAAATCGAAAATTAAATCCTTCAAAATTATTTTTCTGTTATAGGACCAACTGCACATTGTTTTTGTTATCCTGAAGTATATTTCAAGCCAAAAAACAAAAATTCCATTTTTTCAAAATCCTACAGTGGTGTTACCCCTTAAGATAACAATTTTAACAATTTTTCTTCTCAATTTTTGGACATTTTATTTCGTAAGGGTGATAATACACGATTCAAAGCATTTGTCAATTCGAACTGTCAGTTGCCATTTGCTAGTCCAGGGGAGAGACTCAATACACAAATTTCAATCTGATGCCTCTGATTCTGGGTTTTTTCTCTTTTGGTGTTAGCTCCAAACAGCGAACATTTTGGACTAGATGATGAGATCGGGCCGTCAGCCGGTCACGGCGGAAGAATGTAAAATAGGAAAGAGGAAGGATTTTATTCGACGTGGAACCGAATATGGGATTTTGCTCTGATTTGAATGAAATTGGGTATCGAGAGGTGTTTAAGGTGGCAAATAACGAATTTGTGGTAAAAACTTATAAATTCAAAATGGCCAAGCCAATATGGCCGACGAGAATTTGCCAATTGTATTCCGATTCCAATGAAAATTAGTATATGGGCGTTTTTAAGGTAGGAAATAACGAATTTATGATCAAAAACTTATAAATTCAAAATTATGGTGGACGAATTTTGCAAATAAGTGTCCTTTCCCGTTTAGCTGTTTGTAGGTTGTTCAAGAGTCGGAAAATTTTGACATTCTAGCTACAAATGGAAAAATATTGAACATAGTGTCTCTAAGCAATCGGTTCAGAATTGATCACCAAGGTTTTTTTGGAAAGATGGTAAGGAGAAGCGTTAATCGGAATAGATAAGAAGGAAGCGAGGAAGACACAACCTCCGCTGGAAGGATGGCGTAGACCAGGACGCTCAGAGCTTAGGGATGCCAAACTGGTTGACATCGGCGCAGAATCAGGACCGGTGGAAAGAGCAGTTGCGAGAGGCCAGGACCGGATCTCGGTTGTAGAGCTGAGATTTTGTATTTAGTGGATTTGGGTACGAGAAAGCGATTGGTGATGTCCCGTTCGCACCGTTACCCGGAACAATACTATCTCATTTTCGCATAGTATTTTTAATGAAGCTTTGATCAAAATTAAAGAAATATGATTAGCCATCAACAACGAAGAACTTAGAATGGTAGCGTCAGAAAGATCTCCTTTTGATATTTATGAGTTAGATTTATTGAGAGAATAACAATTCGATGTTGAAGACCTCCGTACATTTGTCGCAGTAAAAAAAACACTTTTAGTTGCAGAACAACAATCGAATATTCCATCTGAGTCACTTGGGGCTTACGTGGATATAACTTCTTCGTTGTTCGAACATTTTTTACTACTTCCTTTATTTCCTTTCGCTGGTTTTATTTTTAAAGTAACACAGTCATGGCACCACGTTGTTGCAATTTGTCACCAAAAGCTGGACATAACTCGAAGTAGCAGAGTTTTAGAAGAAATTTCATCAAAAACCAACTATGCATAAACTTCTATCTGATTACCATTCATAATCGTCATCAGTACAATTAACAACGAAAAAAAGGACGAATTTCTTCTGAATCTCCGCTCAATCATGAAAAACAATGCATACACGAACAACAACAACAAAACCCAACAAGGACTCTCCCAAAACAACCGTTGTCGATTTAATTATTATTGCCGACGTAAGTGACTATAAGAAGAAAACCCGGAAAGTCTGCAGAAACATCAAAAAGATTTTCGCCAATTAAAATTTTGGGCAAACAAACGATTGCCATTGCTTGGCTGGGTCCCGGGCTGTAGCAGTGGTGTTTGGATGCTTACAAGGATTTGTGTGGCCAAGTTAATTACAACTCAAACAAAACATGCAAAAGCATCAAGGATACCCACCAATGGGCGGGCGTGGGGCGACCGACCGGCACTGCTTCTGGCTTCATCATCATCATCATCATCATCGTCATCATGTACATTGTGCAAATGATTGTAGACTTTTGTGGGCGATTAAATAAGTCAACACACGGAGGTTGCCTAACGATAAGCTTGAGTCACCACCGACCGTCAAGAGCTCTTGCGAAATATTGCGCAAAAAAAATAAGGACGCAAAAGGAAAACGTTGTGCAACACAAACAAACTCAACAAAAAAAAAATAAAAGAAACGAATGAGAGACAACACGAAACACTACACGGGACTATGATAAACAAAAGAAAAACACGACGAAGAAGGAAAAAAGGGGTTGATTTTAAGGAAGGATATCTCTCGGTTTTCTGCAACTATAGCACAAAATTTTTTGTCGGTTCTTCCTCGTCACCATACTCTGGACTTTGGCTTGCCTTCCCTGATGGATGCTATGTTTTTGGGCGAAAAAAAAACACAGTTCTTCAAATTTCAACAATCTTTACCCTTATTCAATCCTGAATCCTATCGCTGGGAGTTTCCACTCCTCAGTGGCAGGGATACAATAAAATTGTAAATTTGTTTTTTTTTGTTTATTTTTGCTTACGACTTTTTGTCTGGCTGCCCCCAAGACCAAATATTGTGTCCTCGTTATATTGAAAATCGAGCTTCGTCAGGGATTTGAGGCACTCATCCTCAGACTCTTTTGCGGGTTTCTGGGGTGTGAGTGTGTCCTTTTTCGTCTCTCTCTCTCTCTCTCTCTCTGGGCGAAAAGTTTCCGAGAAAATTTTCATTATCCTTGCGACAAGGATATTTGATTTGCCTTTCGATTGCCATTCAGTAGTTCCAGTTTTTATTTATTATTTAGGATACAAACTGATGATGAATAAATCTTCATTCTTGACTGCAATTATTTTTTTGTCCAGCTTGTACTTTTAATAAGGACACACTTTTTGTACGTTTATATTTCTGTGTTTTTTCTTTCTGAGAAAGAGAATGAGTGTCCTTTATTGGTTGAGGAAGTCCGTAAGTCGATTTGGTGTAGATCGTGGCGATTGTTAAATTTAATTAAGGACAAACTTAACTTCAAGGACTCAATATTTTTTTCAACAATATGACAGAATTTTTAAAATATAATTAAAAATATTTCCATGAATAAAAACGATGTATTTTGATGCATTTTAATCCATAAGGCTCAAAACCACTTCCAGATGAAACTCCTTATTGGTCTCCTTGTTTGCTTCAAAGGAAAAACTCCAAATTCGTACCCACCAAGAGCTCTAGTCCCTTTAATTATATTCGGGCCATCCAATCGTATTTTCGAACTTGTAATTAATTAAATCAATTCGCAAACGGCATTGTTTAATTTGAAGTATCTGAAAGAACTTGTGAGAACTTCTCAGAACTCGAACTAAAATCTTGAATACTGATTATTTTTTAAATTAGACTGCAAGTACTTATAGGACTAGACCCTCTTGAAGTTTCTTGATCCAGTCGTCTCTACATTTTGCTAATGTCCAGATGGCTATACGACAGATAAAATTGGTATTACTATTAAGAAATAGGTTTTATTAGGAAGTGTCTATATGAACCCAAGTTATACCTAATTCTGACATACGGCGTTTACATCGCCTCGAAAACGTGTTTTCGTCAAAATTTGGCGTTTTGGGCAAAAACACAATCGAACACAAGTGTTTTTCATACAAATCGAAAACAACTTGGGAACTGTTTTCAATAAAAACGACAACGAAAACAAGAAAAGTGTGGACAAGAACCCAATTCAGCGTTCAGCACTTGTTATACGCATGTCATTTTCCGTATCACACTTTTTTTAAATTCTCAGTTTGCCATGGAAAAAATTTAAAACGAAATAATTTAATTAAATAGGCATAACTGTCACTCGAAAACAAGCAAAAGGCAATGGGCGGAGTGAATAAAAACTAAGTGTACACTTAAAGGGAACACTCCTGAGTGGAGTGATTCGATAAAAGTGAACACTCGATTTGGTGTGAATAAAAATTCTCTCATTCCAATACTATTCACTCATGGGAAATTTTAGTTCACTCATGGGAAATTTTGGGATTAAAGGGAAATGTCATTTTTGTGAAATTAGTAGGCTAGTAAACGTGGATGAATTTATACGGAGTTTTACTTTGGAAAAATTATTTAAGGCTAAATGAGATTCTGTGTCTAAAATTTACCTTTGCGGGATTTAGTTTGGGCAAATGGTGGTTTTGCTGCCGAATCCTTTTGGGGGTTTAGTTAGGGCAAAGGTGGTTCTGTGGGAAAAATTTGCCTTTTGGGGGTTTTAGTTTGCCAAAAGGTGGTTTTGTTGCGAGGTCAAGCATTTATGTAATGCTGAGTAGATTAAGATCTTTAAACGAATTGAAAATTGAAAATATAAAACCAGTACAATTAACAGGCAAAAAAACATGCAATACTGATGCTCTTGAGGAAATAGAGCGCATGAAAAACTTACCTGCTGCTTTTTAAAATGGAACAATTTAAAAATTTCTTTAGTTATTTATATTGTGACTAAAAAGTAAAAAATTATTTTTTCTTTGGCAGTGATAGGTATACAAAAGAAAAGTTTCATTGCAAAATAAGAAATGCTAGATGCATTAATTAAAGTTTGGAGATCCATAAATATAATCACAATTGTCTAACTGCAACTCATGCCCAAACTTTTATTAATGCACTTGAAATGCTGTAAATTTACACAATTCATTGATAAGAGTTCAAACATTTAAAGCCAAACGAGAATATAATTTTAAAACTGTTAATACACATTAAACTTCTTATTTTGCAATGAAACTTTTCGTGTGTATACCTATCACTGCCAAAGAAAAAATAATTTTCTACTTTTTAGTGCATTTCATTTATAAAAGTTAATTATTTTAAAAGTTTTTTTAATTTATTTTATTAAAATGAATGAAAAAGGTCCTCGCAACCACCCTCAAATTTTACAAGTGTTCACTCACAGGCAAACGTTAAAACTTTGTTTTATTCACATCAAAATGAAGTGTTCACTCTATATGGAGAAATGACAGAGTGAAGTACTTAACGAAAAATAACGAAGGATATTTTTATTCACGCCAAAATAAGTGTTCACTCCAAAAAATGGAGTGAACACTTGCACTCAGTTTTTATTCACACCACCCAATGTAAACACCTCACTCGTTTTCCGAAAACGAGTTCACGAAAACACTTGTTTTCGAGGCGATGTTAACGCCGTATTAGATTATTATCACGTGTCTGGATATACCTTAATGCACAACTTATCCACCCATATAGAAATAGCCTTATATTTTAGGGAAGACGTGTACCTTGTAAAAATATACAATACTGCATCTCTGGGCAAAGACGTTTCTTCAGCAGCCACGTCATATTGTTCTATTTTCTATCCAGAAGTCCTAATATAAGCAAAAAAGCCTTTACTTTTGCATTTGCTGCTTTTTCTGAACGGATTTCCCGATTTTTATTCTTCTACCCGGAATGTGAAATCACTGTTGTGAGTGAATTCAAGCTTGAAGCACTGATTAAGCTTCCCGTGACTAAATTAAGGTACCATATGTTATGCTGGCCATGGGTCTCCTCGGGATATACACAGCTGAGATTACCTAAAAGAATATTGCCTTCACAGACGTCACTGGACTTAGTGACGCATTTGCCGAAGAAGTGGTCTTCGCATTTGATCACCCTAAAGCATCTGATTAACTTCGAGGGCTTTAATCCTCCCTTGCCGGAGAGAATGTAGTCGTAGCACGAAACAGGCACGGTACGCCTGAGTACAAATTCTACTTTTCCAAATGCAGCCCGCTACAAGCACATATCAATAAAATGCTCACGGAACAGCCCAAACAAAGCATGTTAACCTCACCGTTCTTCTAGACTAAGAAATTGTATAAAACGAAGAAAAAGAGCAATTATCTTGATGACCATAAAGGGTGCCATTAGCATGCTCAGTAGACCGGTTCTCGTTGGATTGCGAAGGTCAAGCAGCATTGGAGGGGGTTAGTACTTAGTTGGGGGACCGCTTGGGAAAACGAAACACTATCCCGTATGGAATGGTCGATTACGAATACATTCATATCCGTAACAGATGCGTGCATACCTGAGGCTGGTGCATTTTTAAATTTTCATGCCTGTAGCTGGAACGTGCATACCTTCACCAGGAGCATATATGCTTTTCAAAAAATTAACGTAAGGTAGGTAGGCAGGGTTATTTAGAGAAATTTAGCTCGGCCCAACCGCTTTGTCTTCTGTATCTTGGCATTTTTCCCACCATAATTGTCTCCTTGTCGCCTTAATGGATTTCTTGTAAAGTATTAAGTAATCTTGTGATTTTGAGTAGTTATTCGCTCGATACGATGGCCTGTATATGACACACAGAACAAATTCTAGGGTATTGATCAGTGGAACTTGACTACCGCATTGAATTGTTTCTATACATACATTGCCAGCTGCGATTTTAAAGTCGGCTGACTAAAGATGTACTACTAATTCTTGGTGATCTCAATTGCTAACTATCCAAGCGGATTTTCTTTCACCAGCACCATGTGTAGTCTTAGGCCTGTAGGCCTTACAAACAGCTCGTGACAGATGATTCCAAACTTACACTCCTTTGCAGTCAAACTAGGTAGATTTGGAAGTTAGCTCTTAGGGCCTGTGCCAAGTTACAATTCAAATGTCAATTTGTAGGAAAAACGCATTTCGATTTTACAATTCAAATTTCGGAGGTTTGTGTCTTTGGAAATGTAAGGAAATTTTTGAATTGTAGGGAAATATTAGCCAAACATTCATTTGACAGTTTGTTGGATTTACTTTTTGGCTCTGCGTTGTGGTTGAATCTACATATTTTCAATTATTGGAGAACAATATCGCGCATTCTTTCAATTTTCAGTGCATGATTGTCTTCACCATATAATATGACACATATTAAAGGCCACATGTTGCAGACGTAACCCAAAATAAAAACATGAGCAGCATAAATTCCGCATAAAAGAACCATTTTTTGAAACTATCAAATACGTTTATGTTACTTGCATTCCATGCCCACTGGATGTTGTTCATGAAGCAATTCCATTTAAACTATTTTAAAGACATAAACATAGCACAAGGCTTCTTTAAAAAAGTTATTAAACATTTTATTTTCATCCATTTTCAAATGAAATGTACTTTGGCACACTTTGTAATTTCGAAGTATCCGTGGTGAAATTAGCAAATTCGGAATTGTAACTTGGCACCCAGCCTTAATATCAGATTTTTCTTCAACTGAAAAATAAGGACCATTTCCCTTTTTTTTTAAAAAAAAATAAACATTTTCTTCCGGAATAATATTTTCTCATAAAGGGTCTTTCAACAAGAGCTGTCATTTTAAATTTCGCACTATTTTTGAACTGTCAACATACAACTGCCACTACGATGACATTTACCAATTAAAAACTAAGAGATTGTCGCCACCTGTCACAATACTCCTAAAACGATGTAGCTTATGGCGTGAAAAGTTTCCTGGACTTGTGATTTCTCGAAATGGAGACTTCAATTGGTCCCAAAATCGTGCGAGTATACTCTTTTCTTTGCGACTACGTTGAAGATAAAGTCTATGCCAATGCTCAAGAAACCATTCAAGCACTCAAAGACAACATTAGAGCTGGTATTAGCGAAATACATCCGCGATTATACGGGAAACGTGATGAAAAATTTCATAATAAGAATAACCGTTTGTGAGAAAAGCCGAGACGGATATTTGGCAGATATTATATTCCATTATTAACCCCAGAGTTTGTACCTTAGATTAAAAAAAAAATATCATCAATTTTTAAGAAAATATTGTGCTTTTCTGTTGAATTAAAATGACACCTCTGGTTGAAAGTAAGCTTATCCAAACGTGATTTAGATTAAAAACTACCAAAAAAAAAATTCTACACCCTTATCAACTTTAACATAAAACAAATCAAGATTTTTCACGTGTGTAGGATGAAAAGGATCAAAAAAAAATAACATAAAAGAAAATCTCGAAATTAAATTCCATGTATTCAATCAACCCAAACTGTTTCTGGACATCGTAACTACATTTACAATCTCCAACCTGGACACGCCATTCTCTTCCCTTTTGTGTTTTTTTTTTCCTTTTTTTTGATATTTGTTTTATTCTTTTATATCTGAACAGAAGTGAAAAGAAGATTTCAGAGATTGATATCAATACTAAAAGCATTATTGGCATCAATCTCCAATCATTTCACTCCAAAATAAAAACGATAAAAAAATACTGTAATGAAAAAAGCCGGGGAGTAACGAAGGGCATATAACATCCAAGCAGCAACAACAACAACAACAACAACAAAATGGAGGCGAATAACGTGTCCACTCGAGGATTTCAATCTGAACTGGAGATAAATAAGACCCAACATAACTCAATTTCAAACAAATCAAAGTTTCATCAACCCTCGGGACGTTGGAGATGGCAAAAGACGATTTCCATTTACAAATCACTTCACCAACTGTGCCGTGCCGTCAACTTACCCTCATTAAAAGGATAATCTCTACACATGCACACGCACGTGTCTCGGTGATATTATTGCGTATACATATCAGAACAATTATCCTCTGTACCAGAAAAGGGTCCTTTGTGGAGGGTGGGGTCGAGGGGGGGGGGGGTTGGTTGGTTGGGCACAGGGAATCACCATCCTCCCCTGTATATATATCCATCCACTGTTTTGTGCTTATTAAATATTCCGTATCCTGCCAGAAATGGATATGCCACTGGCATCCTTCGAAATCCCTTTTGACTGAAACACTCCAGCAACACCCCTGAAAATGCTTTATGTATCCTTTCGTCCTGCATTAGTAATGAATCTCTGCTTTATATACTCAGAGGGCATGAGAGTCCCCTTTTCTGTAACTGTGCCATAAAATATATGTATATACGTGCAACTTTTAGTACAAGGGATGCCTGAAGGACGGAGCAGGGGAGTTCGAACGATATCCATTTCTATAACGGTTACCCAAGGGACAAACCTATCTCCAGGAGATTGAAGGTTGCCTCTTCGGGTCCTCGCAAATGAATCTCCGTTTCATGTATTGACCGAAATGTGTGATCAGATAATGATGGCGTCACCATCCTGCCACTGATACACGCTCAGCGTTAAAGCATAGGGATACAACTTATATACGCACGCATTTTGTGTGAGCTATAGTAACGCTATCCAAATAAGCATGGTATAAAAAAAAGAAGAAATTATGATCCAAGCTTACGGGGATTAAGGATAGTCGATTCTGGGTTGATATATCGTTTGTCTTTCGACTAAATAAATTGAAATTTAAGACTGTTTTGGGGATGATTTTCGATTCATAAGTTAAAAGGGATCAGGCGTTTGGGGAATGACATGATACGGCCCAGGGGGGAGGGAGGGATTTTTGGGGGGCATGGGGTTAATTTCTTGGAAATTAATTGCATATTTTGGATCGTGTTGTTTTTGCTTGTTTAGTTTTGGTAAATGATGACCACAGAAAGATTTCACCTAAGATTTTCCTAGGTTTGTTTCGATGAAGAAAATAATAGTAAAGGGAAATTGTCAAATGATAGTGATGTAGTTGGGAAGTTGGATTTTTTTGTTTTTTTTTCTTTACATATGTTAAGATAAAGTGAAAAAAAAAATTTCTGCAAAATCGGTCCTGTGCTGCACGAAAAAATTGCATAATTGATGCATTTTGAGTGCATTGCTACACCATTTTTTTAATTTCTCCAGTTCTGTTAGTCGTAGAAAAATAAAAAAAATTGAAAAATACTCGAGAATGAATAGACTATCGAACTGATTCGGTATAAATACTTCAAAAAAGGATCCTAACCTCAAAAAACCAAAATGTATGTAAGGAAAGTAATTATACTTCCCTAATGGAAGTTGAATTCACGCAGTAAACTAGATTCCTAAATGACACATTTTTCACACAATTTTGTTATTCAAGTTAGAAGATACGATACCTGGAAAATTAAGGAACTTTGGAAAAGAAGGGCTGCGAATAATAAACATTGAATGTTGTTTCTTTGATTTTACAGGTAAAACTGTAAATAAAGATCAATTTGTTATTGTTAAAGTTAATAAAACTCCACTTTGATTTTACAGAGAAACTATTCGTCTTATTATTTCTAGTCCCCAAAGAAAAAATATAATCGAGTAAAAACTCATTATAAAACAACATTCTTAGGTGGAAGATTCGCGAGAAAAAAAAAACATGGAGAAATTACGGTTTGACTTTACCATCAAAAGCGTCTCAGATGGCAAGTCAAACGTTTTGTGCCTAACCTCAATAGGGACACCTGAGAACCGCACGTTCAGCTTACCATATGAATATCAGCCAACATCTTTACACACGGAGCTGGTAAAAACGGAAACATTTGCGAAAGTCAAGAACACGTTAAAAAAAAGACATCAATCAAGAAAAGTTTGGATTAGCTTATCAAACGAATTATCTAAAATTTATTTAGATGAGGAGGAGAATCTGCAATTTAATGAGTACCTACTAGAAGAAATTGAAGAAGAAAAAACCCCTACTACAGCTGAAACTAGTGCAGATCAATCAATGATCAAGTTATTAGAAAAATTATTGGAAGAAAAGCAAAAAGACTCTAAAGTTCAAAATTTAGGAAAATTAGCACATGATTTCATGATAGAAAAATTCACAAGCAAAAACTCGAATGCTCACCAGTGGATTAATGAATTCGAGAAAGAGTGCGAACGTCTTAGAATAGTTCAAGATAAGCAGAAAATTGAAATTCTAAAATTTTTTCTAGAAAAAACTTGTAATGATTGGTATAGTTGCATGTTAATGAAACTTACGGTAGAGTCTGAATGGGAAAATTGGAGGAAACGGTTTTGTGAAACATTCGCAAACAAAGGTTGGTCCCCAATCAGATATGCTCTTTCTTTCAGATACCAAACAGGCTCCCTACTAGATTACACCATAAAAAAAGAAAGATTACTATTAGAAGTGAGAAAATCTATTTTGATAAAGGAACCATGATAGACCTCATTGCAGCTGGCCTGCCAAACTTCATATGTGATTTGATTGATAGGGAAACTCTAAAAGAGACTGAAGATCTTCACAATGAAATAGGCAAGTTGGAACATCTTGTTGATAAAAAGAAGTTTGAAAGTAAGAAGAATAGAGATTATAACACCAAAGTAACAATGGATAAACAACAATGTAAAATTTGTAAAGATAAAAACAAAGGCACACGTTATCACTCAGAATCTACATGTTGGTTTAAGGATAAAGAAGACAAGATAAAACATGTTAACAACTCCGAGTTGGAAGTAGAACTAAACTGCAAGGACCAAAAAAACTAACAATTCCACCATTAATCAAACTTAAAATACTATTAAATGACACATTTGAAGCTGTTGGAGTTTACGATTCGGGCTCAAATGTTTCATTAATAAATTCAAGGATACTTAGATTAAAAAAAGAAAATAAAAATGAGAAACAAAAGGTTAATTTGAGAACGATTAATGGTGTAAATGAAACTGAAGGGATGATAACAATAAAAGCAAAAATTTTCAATATAGAACAAGAAATAGATGTTTTTGTAGTGAACAATAAGAATTTCAATTATGAATTTCTAATTGGATTAGATTGCATAAAAAAATTCAAATTATCACAAAATGAAGATTTACAAATTGAACAAAAATTTCCAGATATATGTGGTAAAGATGAAAGACACATAACGTGTACAAATGGAAAAAAAATTCCTGATAGAACAGGTATAGATAATAATATAAATTTTAATGAACATGTGGATGAGAGTCATTTCAAAATCTCAATAAACCATATAAATTACCATGAAAAATTTATAATAGAAAATTTGATAGAAGAATATAAAACATTGTTTGCCAAAGACAAATATGATGTAGGCACAGTAAAAAATTACGAAGCCAGAATAGACCTAATTATAGACAAATATTGTAGCAAAAGACCATATAGATGTTCAATTGAAGACAAAATAGAAATAGAACAACAAATTGCAGGTTTATTAAAAAAAAATTTAATAGAAGAATCATATAGCCCTTTTGCAGCGCCAGTGACACTGGCATACAAAAGAGACGAAAATAGAAGATCAAGATTATGCATAGATTTTAGAGATTTGAATAAAATAATAATCCCACAATCTCAACCATTTCCACTGATTGAGGATTTAGTAATAAAAACAAGGAACTGTAAATATTTTTCAAAACTTGATGTCAACTCAGCATTTTGGTCGATTCCGCTTCGAGTTGAAGATAGAAGAAAAACAGGATTTATCACTCAGGAAGGACACTATCAGTGGACCTGTTTACCATTCGGATTGAAGACTTCACCGGCCATCTTTCAAAGAATTTTAAGTAGTATAATTAGAAAAAATAAACTTTCAGACTTCACAGTAAACTATATAGATGACATTTTGATTTTCTCAAAATCCTTCGAAGAACATATTAATCATTTAACACAATTATTAGAATCGATAAAGAAAGAAGGTTTTAGATTAAAGTTTTCTAAATGTTCTTTTGCTTTAGATTCAGTTACATACTTAGGCCACATAATAAAAAATAATTCAGTTTCTCCAATAAAAGACAATTTGATATCAATACGAAACTTTCCTGTGCCTAGAACACAAAAAAATGTGCGCCAATTTCTAGGGAAAATCAATTTCTACAACAATTATGTGCCAAACATCTCAATTACGTTAGATCCACTACATAACTTGTTAAGGAAAGGACAAAAATTCATCTGGACGGAAGCATGTCAAGAAGCTTTCGAAAAAATGAAGAACTTCCTCTGTACTCAACCAGTTTTAGCTATTTTCGATCCAGACTTACCGATACACATATATACAGATGCGAGTTTGCAAGGTATAGGAGCTGTATTAAAGCAACCACAACTAAACGAAGGCATGGAAAAACCAGTAGCATATTTCTCGAAGAAACTGAACGAGACTCAGAAAAAGAAAAAAGCAATATACCTAGAATGTCTAGCAATAAAGGAAGCAGTGAAATACTGGCAGCACTGGCTAATGGGCAGATCATTCAGAATTTTTTCAGATCACAAACCATTGGAAAAAATGAACATCAAAGCCAGAACAGACGAAGAATTAGGTGACTTAACGTACTATCTGTCACAATATGACTTTCAAATAACATACAACCCAGGCAAAAATAATCTGGAAGCAGACTGTTTAAGCAGAAACCCGGTGTTAGAAGCACATGAAAATGAAGAAGAAGACTTAAAAACGGTGAATTTAATAAAACTAGTTAATATTCTCGAAGATCAAGAAAAAAATATAGACTTGCAAGCTAACAAGGAAAAATTAAAATTGAAGAACGGTCTGCACTATAAAGAAATAAAGAAGAAAGAAAAAATTATATTATCAGAAGACTTTAGCAAAGAATTGATACGAAAAACACACAATATTTTCGGTCACATAGGAATAAAACAAATTGAAAACAAAATCAACCCACATTATACAGCGAAAGATTTAACGAAAAATATAAGAAAAATCTGTAAAGATTGTAAGGTCTGTATAAGGAATAAATCAAGAGGACAAAGTAAATTTGGCCTAATGTCCCAACTAGGTCCTGCAGAAAAACCATTCGAAATAATGTCCATTGACACAATAGGTGGTTTCGGTGGTGCACGATCTACAAAAAAATATTTACACCTGTTAGTGGATCATTTCACGCGATTCGGGTATATTACAACATCAAAAACCCAAAGCTCGAGTGACTTTATTAAACTAACTCAAAAAGTACTCGAGAATAACCATATTGGGATGATTTTGACGGATCAATATCCAGGTATAAATTCCAAAGAGTTTAAAAACTTCCTAAACGGAAAAAATATACCACTAATCTTCACAGCAGTAAATGCACCATTTTCGAATGGTTTAAATGAAAGACTTAATCAGACAATAGTAAATAAAATCAGATGCGAAAGGAATGACGAAAAAAGGAATAAAATAGCATGGACAACCATAGCACACGAATGTATAAAAAAATACAATGAAACTGAACACACAGTCACAGGATTTTCCCCAGAATATTTAATGCAAGGCGAAGATTCTTCAGTCTTACCAGAAGAATTAAAACAGAAAAAATCAATTGATGATTTAAGACAAGACAGAAAAATTGCCTTACAAAATAGTATAAAGTACCATACTTATAATAAACAAAAATTCAACAAAAATCGAAAAGATTACAAATTCAATGTAGGACAGCTGGTGTATGTCGAAAACGGAAATCGCCTGAACAGAAAAAAACTAGACGAACTGAGAATTGGACCATATAAGATCTTAGAAAAGATCTCAAATTCAATTTACAAAGTCGATACAGGCCATAGAAAATCAGAATCCAATCTATTTCACATCACCAAACTTATTCCAGCTACCGACTCTGCTACTACAGAAGAAAAAGAAGTAGACGATATTGGTCCATGAAAATTTTGAAACCAAATTTTGTCTTCGAGGAGGGGAGATGTAAGGAAAGTAATTATACTTCCCTAATGGAAGTTGAATTCACGCAGTAAACTAGATTCCTAAATGACACATTTTTCACACAATTTTGTTATTCAAGTTAGAAGATACGATACCTGGAAAATTAAGGAACTTTGGAAAAGAAGGGCTGCGAATAATAAACATTGAATGTTGTTTCTTTGATTTTACAGGTAAAACTGTAAATAAAGATCAATTTGTTATTGTTAAAGTTAATAAAACTCCACTTTGATTTTACAGAGAAACTTGTTCGGATTGCATCCTAAAAAATTACATTTATAAGTTTTGTTTTGTTTGTTAAAAAATATTTTCTAGATTTGTCTAGAGTTCTGCATAAATTTTAAGTGTCTTTGCTTATCTCTTAAGGAATCAAATTTCGTCTGGCTTCTCCAGGCAGAACAAATGTTCTTTTTTATATTATGATGTTTTCCTTTATTACTCAAAGCATGGAAAATGCAATTTTGCAATTCAACAATTTAAAAAGTAAAATGAGGGGAAATGCATTTATATGTACCTATTTGTGGAAAATGTTTATTCTGCAAAATAAATAGGGGAAATTTTGATGTTTTTTATGTTTTTTGTATTAAAATGGCACTATATAAGCCGCCTAATAATAATAAATTGTGACAGTTACTTTCAAAGAGTGTTTTGATTAACAAAAAGCCTTTATCAGTGCAGTGAGGCTGCTGCACAAATCAAAACCCCAAAAATTCAATTGTGAAACGCCACAATAGTTCATTGGTGACCCCGACGTGATTGCCTTATCACGTTAAACGCAATCAACAGTCATGAAGGATTCATTGGCAAGCCAATTCCAGATTGGCGAAGACATACAGCGGCACTTCCGTAATTGCCAGAAGGACACAGCCGAGAGGAAGCAGAGGAAAGGTTACGTCCAGGGACGCACCGAAATCCTGACAGGGCTGTGGGAAGACTTTGAGCAGCAACATCAAGCTCTCGGAAAGGCCATTGATGAAGCAGAGAGAAGCAACCTCCCCTATTATCAGAAGAACTTCTATGGACAAGTTAAGAGTATATATGAATCTTACTTGTCCTATCTTCAAAACTTAGATGCTCAGATGGGAGCAGGCACCAGTAAGGAGACAACCCAGGCCATCTCAGAAGCTGAAGATCTTCCTGTGCAGCTTAAACGTACACTAAAGCTACAAAAGGCAGCCGTTAAACATTTTGAGGCCCTAATAACCCGAATACAGGAGCAGGAGGGACCCCAGCAACCGCTGGAATTTTGTGAGGTCATGCTAGAAACCATAAATTCGCAATGGCATGACATCAGTTCCAGAAATCAGAGTATCTGGACGGAATGTGACTACGATGAAGTTGGCGGCTACAGCCCCGAAGCCTTTCTAGCTTTGGAACAACGGCATCAAGAAATTACCATTTCACTAAGGCAAACGTTAAATAGGTTGCGAGTCCCACATCGGAGCAGCGAAGTCCCAGCAGCTCAACACACAGGCATCTCACCGTCGATGCAAATGAAGTTGCAGCCGATGGCAGTTCCTAAATTTGATGGCGACTATATGAAGTGGCCCGAGTTTCATGACGTGTTTGTCCAGCTGGTCCACAACAGCAGTTTAGGTGGTGCTCAAAAAATGCACTTTCTAAAAAACGCTTTGATCGGAAACGCAGAACGAGTGATAAGTCACATGGCAATCACTGATGCAAATTACGAAGCTGCCTGGAATATCGTTAAAACACGGTTCGCCAACAAGAGAGCTACAGTCACCGCTCTTCTCGACAAATTACTTGGACAACCAAGTTGCAGATCCGAGTCCGCGAACGCACTCAAGGATTTACATGATGTCACTCAAGAGTGTATGCTGGGCCTCAAGGGACAACAAATACAGACATCTTCTTGGGACCCCTTCCTCGTATACCTTTTGTTAAAAAAGGTTGACCGAGGTACACACAACTTATTCGAACAGCAGCTGCATTCTCCAAGAGAACTTCCCAGTCTGTCCGAATTTCTCAATTTCATCGAGTTCCGATTTCAGGCGCTAGAAGCTGTTGGTCTTAAGTCCCGAGACAACAGAGAAATCAGTGAAAAAACAGGAAGGGGCAAGGTTTCCAGTTTGAGTGCCAGCAAAACCCCTCCGAAGAAGCAAAGAGAGTGCATCATATGCGATGCCAGTCATCCCGTATATTTCTGCAAAAACTTCCTAAAGTTAACTCCAGAGCAGAGATACCAGGCAATTAAAAAGGCTAAATATTGTCTTAAATGTCTGACCAGGCAACACCGTATTGAAGAATGTACGTTCAAAGACTGTCCAAAATGTTCTCAACGTCATAACAGTCTTCTTCACTTTGAAAAGCCAATGAAAGCATCAGCCAGTAAGCCGAATCAACCTACAGGGACCAGTAATCAGTCAACAAGTGAAACCAACGCAGATAGCACCAGCATGGCAAATCAAAATGCAGCAATAACTGCGTCAACCCATCTTGTGGAATCCAGAAACTCATATGTTTTTCTCTCCACTGCCATTGTACAATTGGTAGATCGTCATGGAGTAAAACATGACTTTCGAGCACTGTTGGACCCTGGAAGCCAAATCAACCTAATTACGAACCAAGCAGCATTAAAATTAGGACTGAAGAGCAACAATCAAAACTTATCCATTCTCGGCGTTGCCATAAATAGGACAAAATGCAACAAAAAGGTAGCAATAACTGTGCATTCGAAAGCCAACAACTACTCCACCATGACTGAAGCCTACGTCATCCCCAAAATTACAACTAATCAGCCGGCAGAGTTTATAAATGTGAAAGAATGGCCAATACCAAATAACATAAGGTTGGCCGATCCGGAATTCAATGTGCCCAGGGGTATCGACTTGTTGATTGGTGCAGAAATCTGCCCGCTGATATTGGCAGTCGGGCAGATACAAATGCCCTCCCTTCCAACGCTGCAGAATACGTTATTCGGATGGATTATACAAGGCGCCGTTAAAGAAGCATCATCCTCGTCAGCCCTTTTTTGTGGCGTTCTGGCCTCAAACTTAGATAAGGAGCTGCAAGAGTACTGGGAAATGGAGAATATTGCTGTAGAAGTCCCCCTACTATCTCGCGAGGAGCAGTTATGTGAGGAAATTTTTAATACAACCATCCAAAGAAACAGCGACGGGAGATTTATCGTGCAGCTACCACTAAAAAGCAGTCCAGAACAATTGGGAGAATCCAAAGGAAGAGCCATGAATCGTCTATTAAGCATGGAACGAAAACTATCCCGACAGCCTTCACTACATAAGCAGTATGATGATTTTCTGATGGAGTATCTCGAGTTAGGCCATATGGAGGAAATCGAGGCCAAGGATATGAAGGAGCCTCATTTCTTCCTACCTCATCATTGCGTTTTAAAGCCGGATAGTAGCACAACAAGCTTAAGAGTTGTATTCGATGGTTCTGCAAAAACGAGCTCAAACATATCGCTAAATGACATTCTATTGGTAGGGCCAAAACTCCAAGATGACCTATTCTCCATTTTATTAAGATATCGGTCACATAATTATGTTTTCGCCGCCGACATTACCAAAATGTATAGGCAAATATTAGTAGCTGAGAAAGACAGAAGTCTGCAACTCATTTTGTGGAGAAACGCATCAGGTGAATTAAAAACATACCAGCTCAAAACGGTTACATATGGTACAAGTCCAGCATCATATTTGGCAACAAAATGCCTCCAGAAACTAGCAGACATTGAAGCTAAGAACTTTTTAGTAGCGTCCAACATCACCAAGAGGGACTTCTATGTAGATGATCTGCTGACTGGTAGCGACGATTTAAGCCAAGCTCTGGAAATTCAACAACAGCTGAGGTCAATGTTAAGCAAAGGTGGCTTTCAGCTTAAAAAATGGTGCGCTAACAGCCCCAAGCTCCTGGAAAACATTCCCCCTGGAGATCATGAGCAGGAGCTCAGTATTCATTCTGCAGGAGAAGAAAACTTTGTGAAAACATTAGGATTGATTTGGAACCCTCACAATGATGAGTTTGTGTTTAGAGTCTCTCCTGACTTCCCCAAGAGGTTAACCAAGCGTACATTAGCTTCGGACATAGCCAAGCTATTTGATCCACTGGGACTTTTAACTCCAGTAACAATACTAGCTAAAATATTCCTCCAGCAGTTATGTCAGCTTAAAATACATTGGGACGAAGCATTACCGCAAGACATTTATACCAGGTATATAAGATATCGCTCCGAATTAACCCAGCTGGATATGGTTCGTATTCCCCGGCACGCTGTCATTAAAAACAGAGCGCTCTTGGAACTTCATGGATTCTCCGACGCCAGCGAAGAGGGATATGGTGCCTGTATCTTTATTCGATCCAAGGACCACGACAATAATGTAAAGGTTAGTCTACTATGCTCAAAATCCAAGGTAGCCCCCCTAAAGAGACAAACAATAGCTCGACTAGAATTAGCTGCAGCAAAATTGCTGGTCGATCTAATGCAACAAGTTAACTCATCACTGCACACAAACATCGATAGCATTACATATTGGACAGACTCTACAATTGTGCTTTCTTGGATAGCAAGACCTTCATCCACCATGAAGACATTCGTGGCTAATAGGGTAGCGGCTATCCAAGAAGTTTCCAAGGTCAATCAGTGGCGTCATGTTCCTACCAAGCACAACCCCGCTGACTTGATATCCAGAGGAGTACATCCGAAACACCTTATGAAATCAACGCTATGGTTCGAAGGTCCAGCCTTTCTCATTAAGGAACCCCAGCACTGGCCAGAAAATATTCATGCAATTATGGTTATACCCGAGGAGGAGAGGAAATCAAAATATATATTCTTGGCCGCACAACGCACTGAAAGTTTTTTGAACTATATAGATCATCATAACAGCTTCAAAAAACTACAAAGAATTGTAGCATATATTATGAGATTCACAAAAAATGCTCGCCTCAACCGAAAGGCCCGAAAGCTCTCTGAAAATCCAGATGCGAGTGAACTTCAAGATGCAATGACGCTGCTCGCTAAGCACATGCAGGAGGAATTCCAAGATGATAATAAGCAGCTTCATTCCAAAGGTCATGTTCAACCCAGTAGTAAGTTGTCTGCTCTGACTCCGTTTCTAGATGAAAATGGTATCATTCGTGTTGGAGGCAGAATTCAACATTCAGCATTACCTTATAATGCAAGACATCCTATATTGCTCCCACATGGACATATATACACCAAACTGCTGATGAAGCAAATACACATTGATAATTTGCACGTCGGCCCACAGGCACTTCTGGCGCTTACCAGACAGCATTACTGGCCGCTGCGAGGAAAGAAATTAGCTCAATCAATAACAAAGAAATGTATTACTTGTTTTAGAGTCAGGCCCAAGGAAATGACGCAGCTTATGGGAAATTTACCAGCAGAACGGGTTACTCCTACCCGGCCATTCACCAACTGTGGGATAGATTTCTGCGGGCCCATCTGGATTCATTACAAACTTCGCGGAAAACGCCCAACTAAGGCTTACATAGCGACTTTTGTATGCATGGCAACAAAGGGAGTACATCTTGAAGTTGTGTCAGACTTAACAACAGCAGCCTTCCTTGACGCCCTCAAGAGATTCATCGCTCGACGGGGTGTACCATCAAAAATCTTCAGCGATAACGCAACCAACTTTATGGGTGCTCGTTCACAGTTGACAGAATTGCGCCAGCTATTTTCCACCAAGAGTCATCAAGAAGAAGTATTGCAACATTGTGCACATAAAGGCTTTCAGTGGTTACCCATACCCCCTAGATCACCGTATATGGGAGGAATCTGGGAAGCAGCAATAAAATCCGCCAAGACCCATTTAAAAAAGATTCTTAACCACCATTCCTTGACGTTTGAGCAATTAACCACTGCAGCTACAGAAATTGAAGCCGTACTAAACTCCCGTCCTTTGACGCCACTCTCGGACGATCCAAATGATCTACGAGCATTAACCCCTAGTAGCTTTTGGAATATTACGCCATTAACGATGCCTCCTGGTTCTTCAACCGAATCCTGCAACATGCCACTCACCTCCCAACTGCAACTAGCTAGTGCCATCCAGACCGAGCTTTGGGAAAGGTGGTCCAAGGAATATTTATCAGAACTTCAAACCAGGTACAAGTGGCAATTCCCTAACTTCAATATAAAAGAAGGAAGCTTAGTACTGCTCAAAGATGACAACTTACCGCCACAACAATGGCGCTTGGCACGAGTAATAAAAACTCGCACCGGAGCGGATGGATTGACGAGAGTAGTAGATCTACGCACGTCTACAGGAGAAACGCAACGTGGTATAAACAGAATCTGCCCACTCCCACTAGATGAAGGAAGGGAAACCCCGCACGAGACTTGTGTGGCATCGCCAACTACTGCGTTCTGTGGTTTATCACTTATAGACCAATCAGTTGCAAATCAGCAGAACTCTCCTAGTAACCAGACCAAAAGAAGAAAACGGCAATTATCGCTGCAGAAGGTAAAAGTCACCAAGCTAGAAAGCGAAGAAATAAATTCCTCCATGGGAATAACATTCGAGCAAGCTTTGGATACGGCTAACCCTACAAGGCAAAATGTCGCAAAAATTCCGGCACTGCTTTCTTCCTCTGCCATTTTAGAGCCACTAGACCCTGGAATGTGCTCGGAACTACTTAAATGCATAGATTTGGAAGAAGCTATCAAGTCAAAAACACAGACAGTAAAAACCAGTATTGATGCAGCAACATCCTCAAAGTCGTGCAGAACAAAGGTCTACTCCGGGAAAAAGAACGGAAGTTTAATGCAGCCCCTAACGCTATTCCAGGCATGCATCAAAACAGCACGGAAAAACATTGACAAGATCAGATTTACATCAAAAATGTCTTTCCCTATTCTACGTCCAGTCTTGGAATATGCATCACCTAGACAACTAGCATCAATTGAATACCACCACCCACATGTCACAAGCGACACGCTATGGGAGCGGCATTGTAATCACTACTATAAATTCGCAAAGCGAAATTCACAGGAGACGTGGTTTCAAATGTATATGCGCTATAAAGAGGAAACCACTAAAAAACTCGCCCTATTATCTACAAATATTAACCAGTCTCGCGAACGAGTAGCAGCATCTTGTCGCAAAACGCAGATGACAATGCCACAACGCGCTGGAAAAAGGCCAAAGAGAGTCGCTGCAGCCAAGCAATCGCCGTCAATCCAAATTTCGAGTAAGGCTGGCGCTACCACTAAAGACAAACCGAAAGTGCTTCCCAGATGCACTAAACCCAAGGCAAAGCAAAAAGCTCCATTAATGCAAAGGGCAATAAAATGCATGCAGGCTTATCTAGTTGCTTCTGTCGTTTGTACCATGGCCAAACCTGCAAAAGGATTAATGCGAGATCCAGTAGAAACAACTTCATTCCAAAATCATCCAGGAATATTCTTTGAATCCCTCGGACAAGTCAACATGATTACGGACGAATGGAACCTGATCGTCTACTACAATTTGACGGGATACTGGAGTGAATTGGACATGCTACAACAGTCGCTTAACGAACTCAACAAATTATGCCACTTATTACATATCTTCCAGGGTTTGTGCACTAGTACTCTCTGGCAATACGATCTACAAATGCAGACAATCAGAGCCAACAACGCAATTTTGAATGGGGAACAAGGTAAAAGAGTCAGACGTTCGCCTTTTGACTTCATCGGAACTATTTCCAACAAGCTATTCGGAATCCTCGATCAAGACTACGCTGAGCAGGTGGCGACCACTATTCAAAATGTCAAGGACGATGACAGGTATTTATTGAAGCTGATAAAGAATCAAACATCCATAATTGAGAGCACGGTGCACATCTTTAAAAAGGAATTCTCCCAGATAGAAAGACAGTTCAAGCTGATTGATTCCTACATATCGCGCTTGAATAATACTTTGAAGGATATACAAATTATCCAATCTTTCAACACTATTACTAGTCAGATCTCTTTAATATTATTCGACTACCAGATCAAGCAACTGACTCTAATCGATCTGCTCACTGATGTTCACCATGGAAAAATCAGTCCCTTGATACTATCACCTGACCAAATTCGCAAGGAATTAATTAAAATAAGAGACAATTTACCTTCCTCTGTATCCATCCCTATTCAAGGAGGGCAGCAGAATATCATGCAGCTTTACAACTTAATGAATGCGCGAACGAAGGTGATAAACAACATGATGATCTTTAATATTAAACTGCCATTATTAAAGAAGGAAATGTACGAACTGTTCAACATTGTTCCAGTACCTACTCCGCATGGCAATGCTTCTATTTTCATCCAACCTTCAATGGACTACATGGTGGTAAATTTACCAAGGGATCAATACTATCCTATGGCTAGAGAGGAGCTCACTTGGTGCAAATTGGCTAACGAACATCAATTCCTATGTACTCAGGCTCGACCATTTCATCATAAGGACGGAAACAAATGCGAAATTAGCATGCTAAACCATGAATCGACCGTTCAATCAAGTTGCATCATAAGGACAACAAATAGAACTAGTTTTTGGATTCAACTCCATAACCGTAACAATTGGGTATATTCTCTGGACCAAAAATATACGGTAAACATAATCTGCCAAGACAGAATAGTCCAGAAAACATTGGAAGGTGAAGGAATTTTGACATTCCATGAAAATTGCATGCTAAAACACGGTCTAGTGACATTGAATTCACATAGCGTTTATCTTGGCCGACTTAATACATCATTCATACCGTCGATTGATTTAAAGCATCATAACAACCTTTCTGCAATTCCATTAATTGACATCAGCCCCCATTTGGATAAATATGATCTCAAAAATACGGATAAACTAGCAAAAGCGATAGACAGCCTGAAGTCCCAAGAAGTGCTTCCCGACCGAACTGAGCGACACCATACTCATCACTATGCAACCGGATATTCTGCAATCTTGCTGGGAATACTGATAATCGCATATTTGACAACCATAAAATGGATGAAAACTCGTCGAAATAAACAACAAACGACAGCCTCAGCTAAAACGACAGCTTTCGAGCTAAAACCAATGGAATCTATTTGAAGCCTGCTAGCCTTCAAGGCCGGGGAAGGTGTTCGGATTGCATCCTAAAAAATTACATTTATAAGTTTTGTTTTGTTTGTTAAAAAATATTTTCTAGATTTGTCTAGAGTTCTGCATAAATTTTAAGTGTCTTTGCTTATCTCTTAAGGAATCAAATTTCGTCTGGCTTCTCCAGGCAGAACAAATGTTCTTTTTTATATTATGATGTTTTCCTTTATTACTCAAAGCATGGAAAATGCAATTTTGCAATTCAACAATTTAAAAAGTAAAATGAGGGGAAATGCATTTATATGTACCTATTTGTGGAAAATGTTTATTCTGCAAAATAAATAGGGGAAATTTTGATGTTTTTTATGTTTTTTGTATTAAAATGGCACTATATAAGCCGCCTAATAATAATAAATTGTGACAGTTACTTTCAAAGAGTGTTTTGATTAACAAAAAGCCTTTATCAGTGCAGTGAGGCTGCTGCACAAATCAAAACCCCAAAAATTCAATTGTGAAACGCCACAATAGTTCAAAACTATTCGTCTTATTATTTCTAGTCCCCAAAGAAAAAATATAATCGAGTAAAAACTCATTATATGTATGAAAGTTTTATTTTACTAAAAATGCAATAAATAACGGGAAAAAGGTCAGATTTTGATAAAAATTGAAGTAAATACGTACTTTGATGCTATAAATACGTGGATGAAATTTCAAAAAAAAATTTCGTTTTTTACGGCAATAATTGGCAGTTTTCTAAAAAAAGTTAAAAATGCCGCCATTTTATGCCAAATCATCGTACGGTAAAATATTTTTTTTTAAATTGCAAGTTTTTTTTATGTACTTTCTTGTGAGCATACGCAATACTTCGTTACTTTATTTAAAATGTCTATTTTAGGACTTTGAAAAAACTAAAAAAAATTTCAATTTTAAATTTTTTGCCTTTTGCCAACTAAGAAATAGTCCGGGAAAATTAGCATTTAAAGGAGGCAAAATTCGGAAATGGCTGAAAATTGGTCCACAGCTTGCTTGGGACTTTTTAAGAAAACAATTTCGGAATCACAAAAAAAAACAAAATGGCCGCCGGAAATATAGCGGTTTTCCGGTGTTTTCCTTGTATCTCGGTTTCTATAGGTCGTACAACCCCGTACAAAAGCCCTAAATGTTGACAATGAAATTCTCTACAACTTTAGTTCTTACAAAGGTGTTGACCTGATTACCCCTTTCAAAGTTATTCAAGATCAAAGTTTCCAAAAATCACTTTTTGGCGAAAACATCACTCAAAAACTGTTTTTTTTTCGAAAAAAATTTTTGATCAGTCAATACGAAACGTTATTGCCTACAAAAAAGCCTTGTGTCATTTTTTCGAAAACTTAACCCTTTTGAAGTTACGGCTACTTGCCAACTATGAAAAAAAAAGGCAAAAAATTGAAAAATTGAAATTTTTTATTTTTTTCAAAGTCCTAAAATAGACATTTTAAATAAAGTAACGAAGTATTGCGTATGCTCACAAGAAATTACATAAAAAAAACCTGCAATTTAAAAAAAAATATTTTACCGTACGATGATTTGGCATAAAATGGCGGCATTTTTAAATTTTTTTCGAAAACTGCCAATTATTGCCGTAAAAATCGAAATTTTTTTTTGAAATTTCAACCACGTATTTATAGTATCAGAGTACATCTTTTCTCCAATTTTTATCAAAATTCGAACTTTTTCCCGTTATTTATTGCATTTTTAGTAAAATAAAACAAAATTTCATACATTTTGCTTTTTTCAGGTTAGAAATCATTTTTAAAGTATTTATATCGAATCAGTTCGATAGTCTATTCATTCGCAAGTATTTTCCAATTTTTTTTATTTTTCTACGACCAACAGAACTGGAGAAATTAAAAAAATAGCGTAGCAATGCACTCAAAATGCATCAATTATGCAATTTTTTCGTGCAGCACTGGGCCGATTTTGCAGAAATTTTTTTTTTCACTTTATCTTAACATATGTAAAGAAAAAAAACAAAAAAATCCAACTTCCCAGCTACATTATAACTTCGCTTTTTTTTTTGTTTAATTTCCCTCTACTATAAGGGAAATGAATGTTATTAGTGTGAAATTTTTGTGTGTTTTGTAGTTTTCTTTATAATACGGCGTTTACATCGCCTCGAAAACACGTGTTTTCGTCAAAATTTGACGTTTTGGGCAAAAACAGGTGTTTTTCATACAAAACGAAAACAACTTGGGAACCTGTTTTCAATAAAAACGACAACGAAAACAAGAAAAGTGTGGACAAGAACCCAATTCAGCGTTCGGCACTTGTTATACGCATGTCATTTCCATATCACAATTTTTTTAATTCTTAGTTTGCCATGGAAAAAATCATATACAAGGAGGAAAAACTCTTTTAGACCGGTTCTACACGTTCAATTTTCTGTTCAAGTTTGCGGTGTTCAACACTTCCTTCTCTTTCGCTCGTATGCAAAATTAGAAGAGTAATTTTCTTGAACATAGAATGGAAAGCAAGAAAAAGTTGAACAGAAATTTCTATTCAACTTTGGATCTCTTACGTTCAACTTTTTTATGAGTGTGGGTATATGCGTAGGAGTATAGGTATAAACGCATAGCTGTGACAGCCAAACAATATCTTCGTCTTCACGTCAATCACATTTGATATAAATTTGAAATAATTGCATAGCACACTTTATATAAATTTGAAATTAGTGTAGACACAACTTAGCTTCAACTCTAGTGTCTACACCAGCTGTTCAATTCAAGACCAAATTTCTAGCTAAAAAAAAAGTATTGAAAATCGCAAAATTGAACAGAAAATTGAACATGTAGAACCGGTCTTATTATGGGGAAAATGACAGGAAATGGATGGGTAGAAGAAACTAAACTTCTAGTTCATTTTTGGCCACAGATGTCACCTTTGTCCGACTCGAACCCTAGCTAAGACCAGCCCCTGGATGAACTTTAATCTAGCCGCTAATGGGGCGTGATCATGGTTGGCGCTTGAAGTGAGAAATGGCGCGGCGACTGTAAAACGGAATCATAGTTCTCGAATAAACTGACATTTGTCGGGAAAAACGCCTTCAGGTGTATCACAGTTGGCCTTTTTTAAGAGACAAAGTTACGTTTTTCTCGATTGATTTTAAATCTTTTTAATTATAAGAAATGTTCAAACATTTTCAAGCGACAACCATAAGGTTTTTATCGAAAATTGTCATGTTGCTGCATTCGCCAATTATGATACGAAAAATAACAACGACAAACGGCGCTGTCATTTTTTCGCCGCGCCAACCATGATAAGGCCCATGGTCCAGGCTTTTCCTAGCCTTTCTCTCCTTCTCTCGGCTTGTTCCTGCCTCAACTGACAGTGTTTAACCCTCAGCGTCACTTTCACTTTCCTCTACCCATACTCGGACATCATCGTGTGGCCTAGGATATGTTCTCTGGTGTAGTCGCACCTCAGCTATCGCTTCTAGCTCCATCCTATATTCGGTGAATCTCACACAACGACAGAATACGTGTTCAGCGCCCTCCTGGACACCTGTGCATGTCGGGCACAGCGGTGAGTCATCGTACCGGGAATGGTGGACGTATTGTCTATCTATATCGTCCATGTCCTCTCAAGAGCTGCGTGAGGTCATAACTAACTTCCTCGGCATCGCGGAAAAAGTTGAAAGTAGATCAACTTTTGCGTTGTGTGCGGTGCGGTGCGTTCAGGCAACAATCTTTTAGGTCGCATTTGAATCCACATACTTCTATACTATCTGTCACTACCCGCACCGCACGCACGCATGTATCTGTTTCCAGCTATAATAGTCTGTATGCGGCCCTCTATTTCCTACTGTTAGCCGTTCTGCTTAATGCTGACCACATGTGCGCTGTATTTAGAAGGACTAAGATAAGAACCCTCGCCATCATGGGCCAGCCGCGTTTGGAACATTCTTGTCAGTGCTGCAGAAAAAGCGGGCGCCATGCCTTCAAAGTGTGTTTTAAAATTTAGCCTCCGGACGATCATCACTGTAAGGTACCTTAAGACGCGATAATAAGGTATAAAAGCGCCTCAAAGAGCTTGATGTTAACAATTCCACTTTTACTTATGCTCCTTTAACCCCTCATGGGACAAAGGGCGGAAACAGTTGCTCTCCAGCGGACTCTCTTTTGTCCGACAACTCTCAGCTTCGTCCAGGATCTCCCAGTTGTTGCGGCCTCTGCTAATAGAGTTCTCTTCCACGTTTTTCTAGGTTTTCCAACTCGACGGGTTCCTTGCGGATTCCAGTCAAGGGCCTGTTTGGCTAGATTCTCGGTTTCACTCCACAAGAGGCAAAATTTATGGTGATATCACCTCTGTACATTTTGCTCCAAGTCTGGCTAATTTATTTACTTTCTCGTTCCAAACAATGTTCCTATGACCTAGTACCTTTCTATTGAAATCCTGTGCCTTATGGCTTTTTTGATAGATTTCGAACAGCTTGAATGTTACACAAACTGCGCCTAGGGCCAGCCTGAAGCTGGTTTTGGGCTTGGGTTTATCTGTATTACCCAGCAGGATTGCCAGCAGTTCCCTAATAAATTGCGCGGTGTCGAAAAGTTTTTATTTTTGTTCATCTTTTCGTCCTCCAAGCTCGAGTGTCTTTTTTCCTAAGCGGTCCCCCACTAAGTATCAACCCTGTTCATGCTGCTTCACTTCTGTGATCGAACGAGAACCGGTATTTTGAGTATGATAAATGGCACTCTTTGCTGATGAAACATTCTCACCACTCTTTTGCAAAAGGCCCATGAGAACAGTAATCTAGTACATTCTGGTCCCTATGGATTGCTTCGCATGATAATATTCCAAGACTCAGTATTCAAAATTTCTTCATCCCGTAGGCTACCTTGCTGTTGTTCCGAAGATGACTCACATTATACAAAACATTTAAACTCATTAAACTCCTCTTAGCATTAATGATTCTTCTTCGATCTACTTTTCGATCTCCTTTACAGAGACGTGGCTTGAGCATTTTTTGTGTAGTCATTAGCGAACAATAGCCGTGTTCCTTTTCTGCTCTTTTTTACTCGTATTTACTTGGAACTACTCCTGCTCTTACAGCGAATTCATAGGTTTTACTCAAATCGACAAATTTTGCGTTCCTTCTATTTTTTTACTCCGGAGTACTTAAACGTAGAAAAGGAACACGGCTAATATAAAATTCATGAAAGTCGTGTACACTGTAAAAAATTTCTGTGGTAATTTTACAAAAAAAATACTGGAAGTTTTATTCACAAGCAGTTTTGTAAATTTGCAATATATATTATTAGGAATATTCCAATTCTACTTTACGTATTTTTACAAACTGTGTAGTAAATATAAATTATTTGTGGGATGTAAAAATGCAATCAGTATTGGAGCTTTCACTTCATAGTTTTGTAAATTTCTAAAACTTTTGTGTATGCCCTCTCCCTATACATAAAAATAGCATTTTGCTCACCGATTCGCAAGGAAAGTTTCAAGCTTCAAGCTGCAAGCGTCAAGCTGTAAGCTTCAAACTACCAGGTTCAACTGAGTTTTGCTTTATTTGAGCACTGCAGCTTGAAGCTGTGAATGTGAATCATTGTACAAACCCTTTTATCCTAATTTTTGAAGCTTGAAGCTTGCAGCTTGAAGCTTTAATTGTGAATCGGCCCTAAGCATCAAAAATTATCAAAAATGTCTTGGCTGTTACAAGAACTGCCCACACCCTGACCAAAGTCAAAGGTCTGACCTTAACTTAAGAACAATCGGGTATATATGCTTAGTATTCCATTGTTACCTGTGAATTATATCTATGAGAGGGAAAATTTAAACCTTATATTCCAATGAACAATTTGTAATTTTACTAAAAATATAAGTTCTAAAATTACGCCTCTTACTGTAAAATTACAGTACAAAGTTCAGTACATAACATTGATAAATAATACTAAGAAATATTGTAATTTTCCTACATAAACGATTTAGGCAAATACATAACATTGTGTAAATATAGGTCACATTCATGTAATCAACATTTACGTCATGCAGTATTGGAGATTCTCAATTTCTTTATGTGAAATTACAAAATTTATAGTAAAATTACAATAATTGTGTAGTAAATCAGTATTTCATACCGCGATTTGTAATTTTACTATACATTTGGACTGTGCATTTACATATTTTTTTACAGTGTATGTAACCATAGATTAAAGCCATCCTAATCAATTTCTCTCCAATCTTAAAAGTTCAAAAACTCCATCTTCCCAATTTCAAATCCTTTCATCTCAACAAGACAGCAACACTTCATCGCATGAATCTAAAAATCCTTAAAGTGCAATTATAACCTCTCATAAAAGTGTGTTTTATGTACAGGACATCAGCCACCGCCTTCGCTCTCCTCGCCGCCCGCCCCACTCCTATTGCACGAAAATCCTTGGTTTTATTCAAATCAAAGGATACAATTTTGCGATGAGGTCGCACAGAGAATGACAATGGGTTATATATATGTGAATTCCTAGCTGCGATAGGATGAAGCTGGTATAGTGAAAGTCCTTTACAAACCACACTATATGTGGTATAATAGCATCGCCTCGGGGTGACATTTTCCCAGTAAATTGCGACATAACATTTTCAGTGCCGGCCCTCATCCTCTCCTCCTGTGTGTTGTGTGTATATTTCGTGTGTCAGCACCGAAAGGACAATTTTCACAAAAGGACATATACAGAGACACACACATACACAGATATACATCTCACTTCCATCCTTGCTCAATGGTTGGCCACAGTCTGTTTAAGTGGTATGGGTGCAGAGGTGGGCTGCATGTGCTCACCTTCTTTCTAAAGTGACAAGGGTTGATGGTGCTGGGTTTATGTCATTCTCTGGGCTCTTTTGTCCCTTAATATATTTGTAGGTATACAGCAGAGAGTGTCCTTTAGGTATATACGGATCGAGGATTTTATGTTTTGTTGGTGTATATAAAGGGACGCTCGAGGGTTTCGCTTCTTTTATCCTGCTTATGAAGCTTATGAGTTCTGCTGGAATACAAAGCTCCTTTTACTAGCATAGTGCACCCTAAAAAGGAAGAAGTAAACTAAGGGCCCCAAGGTGAACACAGACACACTTACACAGGCATTTGTATATACATATATACCCGGTCCACACAGCGGCATCCCACCTTCCGATATCCTTCTGTGTTACACGATGGCAGTGTCCTCGCATTGTCTTCCTGCTTCTGGGTCTTTGTTATTTTGGCATATTTTTTTTGTTGTGTGTGCTCTGCTAGCCTCCTCTGGTGGAAGCTCCATAAAAGCGGTGACAACGACTCTCTCTTTGCCTTGTCCCTTTTTGGAAGAGGGTATTCTGTGCGGTGTCCTGTAATAGGGGACCCAACATAGGCACAGATATATCCATGACACAGGGAATTTCACCCTTAAGCGAGCTTTATATACTCCCACTACCATCGACCCACCTTTTGACTGTCACTCGGCACATAGAGCAAAAGTGTTTCTGGGATCCTTAATAGACATTTTCCTAGTATTACACTCGGCCTCCGGGGATGAATAGGGATCGACGACGAAAGCGCTGTGTCGACTTCGTGCTGGGGGATTGGGCGGGGGTGTGGGTGGTTTGGGTCGGAATGGCATAGGGCGGGTATGGGCACACGTATAGAATGGAATGTCGCCATAGCAACCTATTCCTGTGTTGATTTTGTATTGGTTTTAAGGGTGTAAGTACGGCGCGTGTAGATTGTCGCTACACCAGAAGTGTTATCATCTCCCAACGGCTGATAGCAGCGATAGGAGAGGAGATACGGGTTTTTTTTCTCTGCTTTTACTTCTTGTTTTTTTTCTGTTGTTGTATGTTTTACTTTCATTATGTGCGCGCTTGTATTGAAAAAGTATATAAAAGCTGCAGAATGGAGGCTGAAATGGACCGCATGGAGCTGGTGTAATTCACTCTGGCGGTGAAAGATGATTATTGGTTGAAAATTAAATTTTTAGCAACGTATTTCCACCTTAGGGATTATAATGCTAGATTTTGTGAAACTTTAATGAAGTTTGTGGTACGGAAAAAAAGAAGTTACAGCGAAAAATGTGGCGATTATGAACACAAAAAAAATTCCATTGAGCACAAAAGTACTGGTGTTAGTGTACCAACCAACTGAGTACGTCAAAGCTGATACCACTGAATTATGTCGGACCTCATATTTTTTATGAGATTAGTAGTTGTGGCTGTACAAAAATAAAATCATCATCATTTCCCTAAATAGAGACTGATCCACTATAGGTTATAATTTAGGGTGCATTGTCCGAGGACCAATCCAACTAATCTCCTCAAATCCTTACCCCAGTAATTTTTAAGCAGCTTGGAGTTTACCAGGCTACATGTAGACCTCCAATGTTTGGTGTATTTCATCAAAGTTATAATCGACTCTTAACAAACGGTTGGATACCTCAATAACTAGTTCCACACTTGAGACAAAAGTGCCAAAATCCTCTCTTGCCAAGTCATCCGATTTTTCATAAGCCACGAGATGCCAATAGTACGGGACCCACACAAGGGTGCCCTAATTGAAAGTATTCATCTCATCAAGGGCGAATTGACAGTGTCAAACTAATTTGAACTTGGTCCTGTTAGTGTAGGCTCCCATGACAAAAAAGGTACCCCATCGAACACCTCAAAATTATAAAGTGAGAATGGCTGAAAAACATGTAAAAAACATGTTTCGCCCGCCAGACTAGTAAAAATTTGTTAATTGTTATTTTTTATGAATTTTTAAAATTAGCTAAAAAAAAATCCAAAACACCTGCTTGAAATTTATACAATTTGTAGTAAATAATGAACCATTTTTGAAAAAATTTGTCTGGCTGACAATTTTTGTTAACTAACTTCTGACAGACCTTTTGTTATAAACTATTTTTTTTTAAAAGTGCACTATATAACACCTCCTTGATTTTGATTTTTAAAAAAAGTTTAAGATCTCTTCTATCTATTACAACTTGTCTGGCTGAAAATTTTTGTTAATAAATTTGTCAGACTGCATTTTGAATGCGCAGCATCAATGCATCAAGATCAATCACTGGGATTTCAAAACACCTCATTAAAAAAAAAACTGAAATTTAAGATGTCCTCTATGCATAAAAATTTGCCTGTTATTGAAAAAATGTTTTTTACCATGTCAGATTTAATTTTTAAGCGGCGTGACAGCGTTTTTTTTTTAATCTGCTTTCAAAAGGGCCTTATCAAAACACCACCTTAATTTTTTTTCCTGAAAGAAGGTTTTTTATCTATTTTATGCATAAAAATTGGTCTGTCAGCAAAAAAAAGTTTTTTACTATGTCAGACTTCATTTTTTAAGTGCTGCGACCACATTTTTTAATGAATAAATGTCGTATGATCTTAACTGTTTTTACTGTTTTACAAATATAGTTTCAAAATTTAGGCGTAATATAAAAATAAAAAAAATATGTAACCAACACTAATATAAACTGTTTTGGTTTTTTACAAAGTAGGTACTCTTTTACACGGCCGGACAACGACCGAATAGACAAAACGAACGAATGAATTTGGTTATGGGTGAAAAGAGTGAGAGAGGGAGATGGCGAGGGCGGGCGAATTTAATGGATATTCTCAGCGAACTTTTGAACGAACATTTTGACAGTTCCTGGGTTGTTCTTGTTGCTAGGACAAGAAATCGAAAGAGAATTTCATAAAGCAACAATAAAAAGCCATTAACTTTGCTTGTGTAAAACCCATTCCATCAGACTTTCTTTCAGTTAAGTTTCGTCTGTTCGGTGTCCGCTTATGTAAAAGCAGCCAAAGTAATATGAGAACGACAATACCGTATGGAAACATACCGATTATTGATCTTTTAATATATTGAGTTTTTTCTGTCCAGAATAGCTCTTATGTGGCAAAAGTAATGTCGTAATGTGAAGGTACTATAATTTTTGAAAATGGCGTCAAATGTCATTGTGCTCCATTCCATCACCACTGGCCAAGCCGGAAACAGCAATTCGCGAGATATTAAAAGAATTTAAGGCGTGGAATTTGACATTGGAATATTCTGCTCTAAACATACTTGTCAAGGCAATGGAGCCCGTTAAAACTAGCTGTCGCGAATCTTAGTCGTGAAGACGCAAGGTTGGTGAAAAAAACTTTTTACAATTCATGTTCAAGAAGCTTTCTGACAATAGCAGAGACATTAGTAATAAGCTCATGCAAAATTTAAAAATTGGTGTGGATGGCCTAATGAACGAGGATGCCATGAAACTATTGCGAAGCCTCAAAGATCCCACAGTCACTCCATCAAAAATTACACTAGCTTTTGCAGGCAATCTAGCCTGTCATCTCTTTGGTCGATGTAAGAGTACACGATGTACTTCAACAGTGGCTACAAGATGAATTGGACATGGTGCTTCAATTCAGTGCAATAAATTCAGAGGATCAGATTTTAAGACGTTCAAATCGGAATTTACATTTTTTCAATATACTGGTCAACCCACAGAAAATCTGCGAAAATTATATAATGCAATTCTTTGTATCAAACCAACATCGACCAATGTTTAACGGTGTATTTTCAGTATGCACCAAAATAACATCGCGTCTTTCAGACAAATCACTTCAGGAGCTTGTGTTTTTGAAATACTATTACAAGAAGTGAAAATGTATAATGAAATGATATTATAAAAAGAAATCTATTTATTACTTGTAAAATTAGAGAAAACTCGAAAAACAGTAAAAACAGCTGTTTCAGCTGTTTTTTTGAAAATTGAAAACAGTAACAGCGGTTTTTTGAAAACCACTGTTTTTGAAAAACCCTAGTTAAGACGGAAAACTACCAGCCAAGAGATCTAGGGTTCGATTCCCTGCAGTAGAATAGTCCTTCTTTCTCGTCTTTTATCGTTACAGCAATTCCCTGTCCATTCTTCTGCAACCGCTTGTAAGCTTGTAAGCACCTTCTGTTTGATAGCCGACATCACCATAATATTAGATAGGAGCGAGGAGAATAAACCCGCACCTCCGCGTCGACAGTTCGCGCATTCTTCTGTATACTTTCTTTCCGAATCTTTCGTCGTTGCACTTTCGATAGAACAATCTGCCCGGTGCGTGCGGTGTTACATAGATATTATAGAAGTGCATGCTTTCAAATTTGCCGTAGCTGTTAGGAGGAAGAAGCCATAGAGACAACGAACATTTTCTTTGTAGTTGTCCGTCTCTGGCTATGATCAGACACCGTGCATTTGGAAACCTTTTCTTAAGCCGGCTCTACACGATGCGGTGAACGTTTCATTCGAATATTTGCTTCAAACGATTGAGTCAATACCGCCATCAGCCCGAACGTATCGAAGTACAAACGTTGGACGCTTGACATTGGACACTCGTACTTCGACCATCGGCCACACGATGCGTCCTACCGTCAAGCGTCCAAGGTTGGAGGGTGTTATTAGCATCGTGTAGAGGCGGTTTCACAGTACTTAGGAGAGATTTTATGCCAGATATGATCCGATCTCTGAATATGACAGGCCGGATCTAAATTCACTTAAAGCACAGTGACAGTATAAAATGAAGGTCTTTCACGACTGCTCCTCGGCTCGCTGAACATCATTATTTTTAAAAATTCTGTTCTATATTCAAGCTGTCGAAAGATTCTATCAATTCCGGTGAGTTGTAGCACCATTTAGAGTTTTAAAACCTTTTTGAATTAAACAAATTAATGACTATTGATTGAATAGCGTCTGACAAGCTACTACCACCAATCAACATATTATCAATTTAAACTTATATTTTATCTTTGAATACAAAATTTACTCATAGGAAAACCTGTTCTATTCTAGGAAGCCCTAATAGCATCGAAACCCCCATCCGAATTCCTCTTAAATTTTGTTTTGGTTAATTTGATTAAAGCACTTTTAAGAGAAGTTTAAACAAAAAAAAGTTTAGTGACTTCTTTTTTTTCATTTACATAAAATAAGAAGAAAAAAAAACAATCAACATTTGTAAGTTTTCATTATTTTTACGAAACAACATTCATCATTTTCAAGCCCAAATATTGCGCACCCTAAAATGTATTAACCCCTCGAACACAACTACCCCATGCAAAAAAAAACCTCCTCCCATAAAATCTGACAATTTAGAGGTGGATAAAATAATATAAAAAAAATCCATGAAAAAAAATGAAGCAAAAAAAAAATACGTTTCGCATCCAAATCCTACACCGCTGCCCCCACCCACACACAAAAACCCAGCAGCAGCAGCAACCACCCCCAGAAAAAAACCTTCGAGAGTTATAAAAGCAGCCAAAAAAAGTGGAAATAAAACTCCTAACGGCATTAGGTGGGCCAAAAACCGGGATGGCATTGGCGCACAATTTCCTTCATCGTCGTTCTTTTTAACCCTCTTTACCGCTATCAACCCCCCCACTTCCACACTTGGCAACACACAGCAGTACAGTATACTGTACAGTACAGCAACCAACCTTCGCTGAACGCTATCTCTCTATGGTAAGGGGAGAAAACACGTCTTTATATATACATATTTATGTACGTGCATATATACAGTTATGTTTATAGTGGCATAGATACCGTAATAGAGGCTATGAAATGGTATACAAGGGTGGCTACGAGCAAATATGGCAGCCAACACCAGACTTCGACACGTAAAGTGCCGTTGCTATGACAACGCGGACCCTTCTCGACGGCTCTATTCAATTACCTCAGAGGGTATATATACACATCGCCCCATAACTGTATATCTATAGAAATATCTCTCTCATCGTCCTACGGCTGAAGGATAATAAAGCCGTTGTCAGGAGGATACACAAGCGTACACAAATATAGCGTGGCAGAGAAGCTTTTTCATGGTGTACAAAATGAGCTTTACAACCAGCACCCCCCATCTTCCTGTGTGTACCAACGAAGCACCACCAGCAGGCACAGCAGCAGCATCAGCAGACGTGCTATGTACGAGACACAGAAATTTTATGAAATAGGAAGGTGGGGGCGGGAGCGGCTTGCGGGCGGACCAGAACCCGGGGCTGGTCGGGGCGGATGGGGGGTGGTGAGAAAAAAGGATGAACATCACCACAAAACGCTGTCCTGAACTTTTCATTTCACTGCCTGGCAAAAATTTTTGATCCTGGCTGCTACAAGTACAAGTCTGGTTGGTATATTTTTGGTGGCAGCGGGAAAAGATTTTTTTTTTCGGGGGGTGTAGGACGGGGGATGCTCTGTGGGTCCATGTGATGGTGGAACGAATCGGCGGCGACTGGAGATAGAGAGAGGGTGTTACAGAAACACCCGCTTTATTTGGGATCCACCACGTTCCACCGTCGAATTTCTTGCCTAATTTTCATGTCAGAAGCAGAAGCATTTTCTCGGGGTTCGCATACACACCCACCGCTGATGGGAGAAAAGATAAAATTTTGGGCGAATTTTAATGTTGAAATGCATAAGGAATGAAAATACCTTCTATATTTTGCTGAGATAATTTACTCACTTTTTTGCACTCTCCTCCGTGTCCGCCCCGGACGCAAATTTCAAATTCGCTTCCTCCCGCTTTGGTGCTCACATCCCCAAATGATGGCGACCAGAGCCTTTGAGGCAAAACTTTATAAATACACGAGAAAAGAAAAAAAAAGCAAAAAAAATGTTTGAGAGAAAGTTTTTGGGGATGTTTAATATAACTCCGCGATTTTGTCACACATATAAACAGAGTTCATTTTCGTAAAGGTTATTTTTAAGTTAAATTTACACTTTAGTAATTTGTTAAATTGTGTGCACACGTTTAAGGTTGTTTTTTCTTGGAGTCTGGATTACTTTATAAGATTTTCAAGTTAATTCGATTTTACATTTATATATATATAAAAGCCGATCAAGATTTTATTGGCCTGTGCGAAGTTACAATTCAAACGTCAATTTATAAGAAAAACGCATTTTTTACAATTGAATTTTCAAAGGTTTGCGTCTTTGGAATTATAACGAAATATTTTGAATTGTAGGGAAATATTAGCTGTTTTCGATTTGCCACATTTATCTGATATTCATCACATATTCCTCACATGTCAAATCTCGTACTCACTTTTGCCTCACTTTTGTTCTGTCAAATTGTACCTGATTGCAAAAAGCAAATCGAACAGTCACTTATGTGATAAATAATAAAAATTTTATAAATTAATTTTCCATACACCGAGATCAAAGAAAATGTCTCTTCATAATACTTCCGCTGCTGAATATGAAATTATTACAAAATAAGATATTCAACCACAATAAATACATCAGTGCATAACTTCAAAATCACTTACTCAACTGATGTGATGAAAAAATATTTTTATCACATCACTTGGTTTTGTATCAGTTGAAAGCTGCCGCCATCTGTTGTAAAATAGGAACTGAACCGCCAAATCTAACAGCCATTTTCAGTGAAACTGAGGAAAATGTGAGGCATATCAGATAAATGTGGCAAATCGAAAACAGCTATTATCCAAACATTCTTTTGACAGTTTGTTTTATTTGCTTTTGGCAGCAACTGTTTGACAGTTTGTTATAATTAAAATTTATTGTTAAAAATAAATTGTAAATTTGTCAAATCGGTCACAAACGGCTTGCATTTGGATTCAATACTACAACTGGAAAGCCTGAAAGTCGTTAAGATCAGACGTCGTGTATTTAGAAATTTTTTCTTAAAAGTTTTGGGAAAAGGTTCGAAACTTTAATATGTAGGAGACATGATCCGGTACATGACGAGATAGATCTAAAGTCACTCCAAACATACTTTCCATATATTTTTCATTTTTTTTCCACAAGTGTGGTTACAAAGCGGTGCCATTTCAGCCCGAATTGTGTTCCTATCCTCGGTTCTTGGACGCATTTAGGTTTCATTTTAACTACTACTTGAAAGCTACTATCAAAGTTAATCACCGTGGCATGAAGAATTATACATTTTGGTTCACCACAATATCATCAATACGTAACCACCGTTAGACTCTCTATATCTATAAAATTTGCAATCGAGCTATGATTACAATGATCTAAACGATCTTGTCATAGCGTGATTAAAGTTCTAAACTTTAAATAAAAATTGATCGTAGGAAATTGTTATCTTCGCCCAAGAAGTACGAAATTCCCATAAGAATTATCCCCTTTCTACTGTTTTTACCTTAAAAGGAATAAATATAAAAAATTAATACTAAAAACCCTTTTAGCTACTATTGAATTAAGGAGGATCACTTGTCCCAAAAGTACATAAGCGATCCCCCATCGAGAAACAAAACAAAAAATGTGCGACATTAAAATTTTATAAGAAATAAAAATTACTTTCAATATTCAACCTTTTACCTTACAAAAAAAAATCCGGGTTCATTCTCAATGCTAAAATCCTTTTCTTTTTCCATTTTTCTCCTTATACCATAACCCATCAAGGATTATGAAGAAGTGATTTTATTTCCGTTGCATAAGCCCTGGCTGCCACCCCACCTACAGAAAATTTCCAACAACAACAGCAAAAAAAGATTTCACAAAAAGCAATAAGAATCCTTAAATTGACGATTGAATCACCAGAAGAAATCCTTTATCGAAGGATTTATAACAAAAACATCGACAACGACGAGGACGAACGTAAAAATATATGTACAAAAACGAAATCCGCGCTGACAGGAATGGGTGAAAAAAAGATATTTGCGCGCCGAAACAACTCCAACAAAACCAAAAGTAAAAAAAAATCCAAAACAGTAAAAAAAAAAATTCTCGAAATCAGGGATAAAAACTTACCTGGTGGTGGTTGGTATTGAACAGCACACGCCCTCGAGGTCCTTTTGTGTTTTTTCAATTGCAGGACTAACTGATATGTAAACGAATTCGCTTGCGGCTCTCGATCTCTGGATCTGAAGGGCTTCCCTAATTGTTCTCCTCCGGGCTGAATTGTACGATGGATGCCCTATGCCTCTCCCAGCAATAATAATAATAACACCAACAACAAAAACAACAACAACAAAAATCCTTTTCACGGTTTTGTTTCCATTCCTTGAGACTCGTCCTGCAGCGCGCAATCGTTCCGGGCCCGCTTTGTGATTTTTGTTCGACTGTTCTGGATGCGTTCACGTATTTTTTCCTTTTGTGGACAGACGCGCACCCAAAATTCTTCGCAATTCGATATTTTTTATTTTTTTTTTTTTGGGTGATTGTGGAACGAAATCTTTTAGTGGAAATCAATTTTGTGAAATTTATTGGAAATTGTACACAGTTTTTGAGATGTAAAATTTTTGGGTGTTTCGGGGTTGAAGATCGTTTGGTAGATTGCCGTTCAATGCTTCTCTTTTTTTGTTGCTGTGGCAGAAGGGATCAACAGCTGAAGATTAAGAAGATATAATGCAGTTGGAACAGTTTCAATTTGTTTTCTTTTCAACAAGAAAAACTCAAAGAAAACTTTTCATTTCAATGCGTTGAAGGAGTCTGTAATGTGTGCGATATAAATGATCAAAACGAACTGCAGACCCTGATTCACAAAAGTTTGCGGCTTAGATTAGCTTGTGAGTCATCAGAAGAGTTTCTCTGTATATTTAAGTGAAACCAAAAAATGTGTTTTAGTTGAACTTTATTGAGTCAAATGTGACTGGGATTTGCAGCATGTCTCCAATTCCGAATGTTAAACATTGCCTCTACATCAGCCACCACAGACTCTATCCATCTCCTTCTAGGTCTGCCTACTGGTATATTTCTTGACAGACGAGGTCAAGTCATCAAACCGCCCCGGCCTATCCAGAATGAGACGGTCTCGGAGAAAGGTTGTGATGCCGCTTTTCTCATTAAGAAGAGGATTAGGTCCCCTGGATCTTCTCCAGGTCGCAACACCCCAGCAAAAAAGGGCGAAAGCTCCAGTGGTCCGTCTCAAAAAGCGCGCTGATAAGGTCTCAAACAAAAATCCAAAACGGTGTACCCATAATGAAGCCTAGACTCCAAAGCTGACCTTCTGCCAAATGGTAGGAAGAAATTGTCAGAATGGATAACACCGATGCCGACTTGCGCCGATTTGACCACGTGGGTAAGAGAAAGGTGTGATGGACACCCTCAAGCCCCGCGAAGATGCAACCCTCGACGCCGCAGACGAGAGCAAGCTGCCGCGCAGGCATGGTCAAGTACTTCCGGGCTGCAACAGAAGATCCCATTGAGATGATGGTTAAATGGATAGGAGTCCAAAACAAAGTTGGAAAAAGATGCATGCGTGCGTGCGGTGCGGGCGGCCATTACGCGGTATGCGGGAAGTTTTCGCTAACACTTAATTGCGTGCTTGAGCTCCATCTTGTTTTTAACACATATCCGAATAATTTAAACGGCGAGTGCATATGTCTGTTGTGGGCGCATGTGTTTGGGCATTTGAGGTTATGTCAAATGCGGCAATATTCGAAACAAGTTGAAAGTAGACAAACTTTTGAGTAAAACTATATGTCACGTCGCATTTGAAGGCATGCACTATAATATCTATTCCCGCACGCACCGCAAGCACGCAAATTTCTGTCTTCAGCTTAAGAATGCAGCAGTGAAAAATATTCCACAAAGTGCACCGGCGACCATTCACAGAAATGACGTTCTCTGTAGACCAAAGACCAGTCGACGAAATGAGGCGGATGAATGGCCAAATTTGCTGCAAGTTTGGTTGGGAACAGCTTAAAGATGCCCCAGTCAGCGGCCGGCAACACCTCGCAGGCAACCGAGACTATTTCTACTCCGTTTACCAAGAGAGCAGAAACCGCGAGGTTACCAACTGAAGCCTCTCAGGAATCTGCTCGATAGTCAGGATAGATACCACTACCGCTGATGATAGGGGGTGCTTTCTCTAACGAAGAGGTGACTCCCTCCATAATCTCAACATCACAGGGGCTTGGGCTTGGGGATACTCTAATGCGCCACCATCAGCCACAAAAGAACCCATAGCCTTCAGAGCGGCTGGAGCTGCGGGCTAACTTCACTTCACTTCCCATTTAAGGTTGGCCTATTATAAGGGCATGAGCTGCAAGCCGCGTGGCAATGTTCTTTGATTGGCCAGGAAAATATGCATATCTGGCTCGACAGGTTTTTTTTCTCTTACACAAGGCTGTATCAGACCAAAGCAGCAACGCAGAACTATCGGCAGAGAATTGTTTCTATTGGCTTACGCTGGTCACGTGACAAGAAAAGCAGCAGAAAGTTCTGACGCTTCTTTTTCATCTCAATTCCTAATTTTGGTGCTTTTTGCTAATTTTTTGACATTTCAAACATCTGTCACTTGGCAAGTTGTTTTTAAATGACAAAATGGACGCGGAAAATTGAGAATTTATTGTTGTGTGATTTTTGACAAAGAATTTATTGTTGTGTGATATTTTACAAAGAATTTATCGTTGTGTATTTAAAAATATCAACAATTTAATTTGACGTTAGCTTTCAAATAAAAATGTTGCCGCTGCTGCTGCTTTACTTGGATCTAGGCTGTATCAGACCAAAGCAGCAACGCAGAACTATCGGCAGAGAATTTTTTCTATTGGCTTACGCTGGTCAAGTGAAAAGAAAAACAGAAGAGAGTTCTGCCGCTGCTTTTTCATCTCAAATATTAATTTTGCTGCTTTGCAAAGCAGAATTTTTTGACAGTTCAAACATCTCTCACTTTGCAAGTTGTTTTTAAATGACTAACCCGGCGATTACACGAGTCAGTTCTGCTGACTGCCAGTACTGACTCTGTTTGTCAAATCCACTGAGTCTGCGTTGATTACGTTCGGTCAACTGACAAGCCAGTTCATTTATAAAATGACGTCGACCAGTGTACATGCTTCCTTGACTGCGTTATTATTAACACAAATTATTGAAGCCATGGAAAGGGAAGAGAAAAGGAAGTATAGAAAAATAAACTATTGAGTCAATCCTTTGTAAAATCACATAAACCAAGATTTTCCTCGTACTTTTCAATTAGGTTGATGATTTCCAGACGACTTAATTTTTTTCTTCCATTTTTTCCTAAAATAAACGAATTTTGAGATTTTTTAATTATTTATTCCAAGGACATATCTATCGCATACGTTAAAAATAAGGATTTGACATTTCACTGACTCGAAAACTGTCTCGTCAGCGCTGACTTGTCAGTAAAAAAGGTGCGTCAGTGAGTGTTTACACGAGTCAGTGTCAGCGACAGTGTCAGTAGAACTGACCCGTGTAATGGCCGGGTAATGGACGCGGAAAATTCAGAATTTATTGTTGTGTGATATTTTACGAAGAATTTATTATTATTAAAGAATAGTTTACAAAGAATTTACTGTCAAATAAAAATTCTGCCGTTGGATCTGATTCAGCAGCCAGAATTCTGCTTCTGCCTCTGCTTCTGCCGCTGCTCAAAAAGTTGAATCTGATACAGAAAAATCACGAAACTGTCAAGTGCGACATGCAGCTCATGGGAACGCGCCCTAATGCATCAGTGCGGAACTGACACTTGGGAACTTACCAGCTTTGTGAAGAAACCCCTTGACGATCAAAATCTGATGAAACATACCGAACGTCCCACACCTGATTTGGTCAACTCCAAGTGATTCCTTCCTGTGCCATCTCGCAACGCGGCAAGAGAATTGTTGGAGGAAAATATAAAAGATGTCAGAACGCTAGTTGGTTTGATTACTGGATACATCGCCCTGAACTATCATCTATGAAAGATTGATTGGAAAGCCAGAGGACCCAACCTATACAGTTTGCCTCGGGGAAGGTGAGGCCATTTTTCATGCTTTTTGTCACTGTCTCGCGATAGTGAAAAACAAGATCTTGTTATTTACGTGATCAGGCTGGAACAGACCTGTCTAAAATTCAAAATATTCTCTTTGTTGTTCCCCAATTTATAAAGAGTGCTTTAGTTTTTAACTTAATATAGAACATCACCCAAGAAAATACCAGTCTAGAACATTATAAAACATAAGAGGATAAAAACAAAACACCAAACAAAAATAGTTTTGCAAAATCCAAACAAAAATTAAATAAAAATAAAAAACGTTTAAAAACACCATTTAAAACCCTAAAACAACATTACCCATTTTCCAAACTCGGCTTGAAATTAAAAAACATAGTAATTTTTATCGCTTTATTTAACAGAAATTGCCCGGAAACATTTTAATTGTTTACAAAACACAAGCCCAAAAGTCGAGAATTTTCAATTGAATGGCACTCGACTCCGCACACTGAGACGCCTTTTTAACAGGGTACCAGGAAATAGTGCGGCGTCTATACACAGCCTTATATACGTGCATATGCTATGCTGGAGCCCAACCAAACTACCACCATACCTTGTTTCAAGCAAGCACTTATCCTGCACCCCAGAGTCCTGAATTGAAACTAAAAATAAAAACACCGGTCCACCTCCTCCTCCTCCTTAATCCCCCCAACTGGAGGAGGAGAAAAAATATCAATATTTATTGGCGGAGGAGAAAAATAAAATCCTGGAAAACTAAAAAGTAAAATGCATAAAAAAAATGCATAAAAACAAATATTGAAAAAAAAAGTGTGCATAAAAAAATAACAGACTGAAAAATTTTTAACTTTTGAAAACCACTGCTTGATGGTGGTTAGGGCACAACACCAGCACCCGCAAACGTTCTTTGGGGTGCAGCAGGCGGGGGCCAGCCGGCAATATGCAATTGCAGCGGGGCGATGAGTGGAAATGTGCATAATTGTGCATGTAAAACAACCTGCTACACCTACACCTGTGCCCGGTTATGACCGGTATGGTGGTGAGAAGAGGGCAATGCCGACGGATCGAAATGAAGATTTTATGAGAGTTGGAAGCTTTGGAGTTTTTTTAAAGTAATAATTTTTCATGGAGTTGGAATTGGCGCGGCCTTAAAGGGGCGGGGGTGAAGTTGGAACTGCATTCTACTACTTCGAAGGGTGTAATGCGGAAAAAAATTAACTTAAAGGTAAAAAATAATACTCGTTTTTCCTAAACCTTTTGATGATATATTCGGCCTATAAATATTTTGCTTAAGTTATCCGAAGTCCAAACGTAGAAGCAAGGAGATTTTCGAACCAAGATGGTAATCAAATATGTACGTCAACAGAGGTACACCACAAGGATAAGTGGTATCCCCTTACTGTGTTTAGTAAAGATAAGCCTGAGCAGAATTAGCAACAGTTGGACAACCGGCTGCGGTCTAGTAGTCAACCCACGCAAAACTGACCTAAAGCTATTCCCTGGAAAAACGAAAATCTCCACCTTCAATCTCCCAAGTTTGGATGGGAGATAGTAGGTATCTCTATCCTCCTGGACAAAATTTCTGGATTTAATCCTGGACCAAAAAATCAACTGGAAGTCGAACATCGCCGAAAGGGTATTGAAGATTTTTGCGCTAGTAAAAATACCTTGGGCAAGAGATTGGGTCATAAGCCAAATGTGGTCCACAGTCCACACAGTCATGGTACGCCCAATTGTCACGTACGTGGCCAACGCTGAGCAGGACCTATAACGTTAGGCAGATTTCAGACGGCAACAATAGGGGTCACAGGGGCGTCATAACAACAGCCTACACAAACGGTCGTCATGTGCTCTCTCCATACCTTCACATTCAACACCTGACCTTGTGCAGTACAAGACTGAGGGCTACGATTATGGTAGCACCCTACACTTGCTACCCAAGAGTATAATTACTTCAACCACCGACGACTACCTTCTTCCTGGATTGACCTTCAGGAAGGAGGCTTCGCCATTGATATATCCTCAAGAAGCGAATGAAGAAACAGAGACGTGCTAAGGAAATTTGATCCATGGATGTTTACCGACGGCTCCAAAAAACATCAATGTGCGTCGCGGTCGAGGTCTATCTAGAGGCCATCACTTCACTTTCCTGGTACCTTCCGATGCACGTTAGTAACTTTCAAGCGGAGATATGGCCATCCTTAGGCCTACCAAACACAACCCTAGACAAGAATCAAGCATTGGAATTTTCATAGCCAACCTAACTCTCGTGTGAGTTCACGGACATAGGAACATACATAGATGGGAGCGAGAAAAACGACTACTTAGCCAAGCAGGGTGTCTCTCTCCGCCTCCGGGGCTTGGCAAATTGAGTCGTCAAAAATGCTATTTTTGACTAGAAATTGCTTTAACCCAGCCAAATATAAACCATACTAGAAACCTTCTTTATGTCTAGTACGACTTGGTCTACTTACAACAAACGAAGGCCTCAGACCCCGAAGATATACTGCCACACTTACGGCAATCAACACGGGACATTGGCCTATAGTGGACCACACTGCCAAGCTGGTTGTCACGCACATCTGTTGCCTTACCTGCGTGAAGACTCGTTCACTTCTTGTGTAAATGCCCGGCCTAGCCAAATCCCGAAAGTGCACCCTCGGCAGTTACATTCTGGTAGACTTAAAAGAAATTCCCGGACTAGGAGTCAGTGTACTGATAAGCTTCCCAAACAACATTCATTAAACTCAAAGTCGGTTAAACAACCACCTTACCGTACACGACCTGTGGCCCGAGTAAAAATAAAACTCGCGGGTGCCATTGTCATACTCAGTAGACCGGTTCTCTTTCGATTGTGTAAGTCAAGCAGCATTGGACGTGATTAGTACTTAGTTGGGGGACTGCCTGGTAAAACGACACTCGCGCTTGAAATGGTCTACGCCGATGCTGGTTCATGTTCTTGTCTGTAGCGGAAGCGTGCATACCCGTGTGGCATACGCATTTGTTCGCTATGCGCATATTGGGGGCGCATATATGCTTTTAAGAAAATTAACCAACCAAATTATTTTTACTCGGGGCATAAAAACGATGCTAATTCTCCTAATTCGATGCTAATTTAACATATCCGAAGTCCACTACAAAACTTTTTTGACTTCAAAAAATCAACAAAAATCTGTTTTCCATTTTGTGACCAACGTGCACTGATTTCATGTATTGTAAAAGGACCCTTTTTCATTAGTGTAGAATGATGCACGGTCGACATGTGCTGTAGTAACTTTATTATTAATGCTGGAAGCGATTTCTTGTTCTGATTATTTTTTCTTTCATATTTTTGTCCGTCATTACATAATTGGAAACTTGTAAGTTGTAACAATTCAGAATTAAAAATGTTTTTCACATCGTTATACCTTCAATAGCTTTGTATCCGCCTTTTTAAGAAATCTTTAGAAAATTTGTAAAAATATTAGAACTAGATAAAAGTTGATGGCATTTTCCCGATAGATGGCGTCAATTACAAATAAGCTACAAACCACTGATCGCAGCGATACCATATACTAAATGCTCATTTGTGAAAGGTGACAGTTCGAGCATTACATGGCGTCGAAATTAATGCAGTGTTTGGAAAGTTGTTTGCGTTTGAAAATAGATAAAAATAATGAAAAGTTATGGTATACATATCTTGCAATATTATTACGACAAAAAGAAGAACGCTGTCACAGGCTTGTGAAAAAAATTGGGGTGTGTACAGTAAAGACTCTTTATAAAAATCTTCTTCTCAGAAATGATTCGCTCGCTTTCAACCAGAAACTACAGAAGTTCTTCACCAAACATGACTTTCCCCGAAAAATGTCGAAACATATTTGGTTTAAATAAAATCAACTAACAATCAGAACCCTAGATTGACTCGTTTCAATGGTAGTCCATTCGTATTTGCACTTCGGTATTAAGTCGCAATTGCTTAAAACAAACTTCGTTATCATAAAGTTTGTTTGTAGTCCTACAGTTTACTCTTATAGTTCTTGTATCTTACTCTTCTAGATTATCGAGCATTTCCTACAACTACCAAGAAAACTATCTTCCTAATTCTAGAGCATTACATATCTCAAAAAAACCATCTTTCCCCCATTAAACCACCCAAAAAAAATCACCATATTCCATCCTATAGAATTTCCACCATATTAAATGCATCGACAACAACAACACCACCAAAAAAATAATAATAAAAAAGAAATCTCCTCACCATCAAGGACCTCCATATTAGGGCTAAAACGGAAAGGACTGAGAGCACACCTCGAATTGAGATGAAAATGTGTTTTGCACTCACACACATTGACTTGCGACACTCAACCCCTGACTTTGTATGTACGGAAGTGGATATCCTTAGTTGAGGGTTATTTTGTGGGGTGTTTTTCATCCCTAGAATCCCCCCCCCCGACCCCTCACCGCGCTCCCAGCGCCATCCCTGTTACCAACCCCCAGGGGCGAATGTACAGTGGTGATGGCTCTCTGTATTCAGTGAAAGATGTCTCTTTTCCCTAGTGTAGTGACATGTCAGCTGAATATGGGTGGGGCTTAATGTTTACCCTTATGCTTAGCAAAAAGGACTCGGTGGCGTTGTCAACCATTGCCAAAGGCGAAAGGAGACTTATAAAATCTGTTTCTGAGGGTTACAACGTAAGGGATTCAGCTAAGGGATAATGTATGTGGGCGTATATGTCCTGGAAATGGGATTTTTTTTGTGTTGTGTGTACATACATATATTTTTTTTATGCCGTTACAAATTCGATATTATAACGTCGAAGTGTGGGAGTAAATAAAAGAAGGTGAGAAATTTTATGGAAGTTTTTTAAGGTTCGATTTTTGTTGTTAATAATAAATTGAGAATAAAAAAAATACTGGGATTTTATATAAGCGAAAAGGTGAATTTAAATTCTTAAACCCTTGGCAATTTTTTTTTTGAATATCAAAAAAAAAGATTCCTTTAATCAATCTGAAGCCTTTTGTTGATAAAAAAAAGAAGAATCCTTTTTGGAATCTTGCGAAAGTTTATTAACTTTTTATATAAGAAACTCTAGAAACGTGAAGTATGCGTAGGATTTAAATTTTCCGCCATTTGTGGTGACATAATCAACATGGCGGAATGAATTTGAAAATTTGACGAAACTGAAAATTTGACATAATATCATCCTGGACACGGGTAAAATTAATCATGGTGGGTTTCACAGTATAAGAAACGCACAGAAATCGTGGACATATTTTTATAGAAAAAAGTATGTTCTATTTCGCAATAAAACGTCGAAAATTACGTAGAAATTTGTTGCGATGGGTTAAGTTTGTGATCTAAATAAATAAAAATCGTTGTTCGCTGTTCGTTGGTAATCCCATCGCTTCAGAACTGCTGGACCGATTTGTCTATTTTTTTTAAAGTGTTCGTTATTGTCTTAGGGAAAGAAAAATTGGAAAACTTGCCCGGAAAATTGAAAAATTCGGGAAAACAAACTGCTTTTTTTTCTATGGTATAAACTCAAGACCATAAACTCACCATTCGAACGACTTGTTTGAATTTTTTTTATGTTCCCGTGATGAAAATGACTTAATTGAATGGTTTCAATTGAGAAAAAAATATAGAAAAAGGCATTCCAGTCTAAATTAAAGTAATTACATTTGTTTTTACTTTTGTGTTATTTTGCGATCTGTCCAACAAATTAGTTATTTTATTTCTATTCCAATTTATTCCGCTAGGTTCGCAAATGTCATTTGACACTTGACAGCTTATAGCTAAGTTGTGAATAAAGACGAAATATTGAATCAGTTGTTTATTTTCAGTTGAATTGTGATTCTGTTGTAAGTTCGTCGCAATCGTTTCATGAAATGAAGTAAGTTTTATCGTTTTATCTCAAGGCACATCACACATTTCCAGCATTTCAGCGCTGTACTGCCGACAGAATTAATCTGGCATGTAAAATTTCTCATTGGCGTACTTCTGAATGTACTTTTCCTCAAATTGAATATCCATAGCCACAATCGTTAATAGATACAATGATCACTCAGAAATACGTCATCTTTACTTTGTTTGCAGATTTCCAATAGCTTTTTACAAATTCACAAAACGATTACAAACAAATTTATTGAAATTTGGACTGTACAACGACTGCCGGCTCAACTAGTTGAAAATAAAATAAAAAGCCGTATTCTACTTAGAATATCGCTACAATTAGAGAAATAGAATTCTAACTCACTGCCTGGAAAAGTATACGTCCTTAGACCATTCTTGTGTATGGAACTATTTTAGGTAATGATTTGGTGCATCAAAATACATTCGTTCTCTTCCTTTCTACTTAGAGTAGGGCCCCTAGCCTCTATCAGAAGTTAACAGTTTCAGCCCCACTTAAATAGTAGGAGATTTTAAATAAGAGGCGCACCGCGGTGAGTGTTATAATATGAAATTTGCTTTAAATTTAAGGTCACCATCCAATCGCCACTAATCGAGGTGACCTCTGTGACATTTTTTGGTAGACGCTTCAGCATACAGAAACTTATCCTAAAGTTCCTTCTAGAATCATTGTTGCCAAAGATGGTAGCTGACTTCTTCGAGGCTGACTTCTCGATTCAATAACAAGAAATGTTAACCATTCTGTTTTGTAGTCAACCTCTCGCCCAGTAGAGCAGGGATTGGTACATTAAGAGATGCCCAAAAACTTTGCTTGTTTTTCAAGCTGAAACCGGGAGAATATATATACTTATACAACATATACAACTTTGACAGTTTAAGAAAAAAATAATTCCTAGTGCATGGTGCGCCATCTATGAGAAAATGAAAAGAACTAAGAGTACAGCAGTTCTCGCGAGCATGTTTAACTCGCTAATCATCAAAATAATGTTAATCATCAAAAAATGTATTATTAACCAACAATTAAGGGCGATACACAAGTCTGTTAACTATGATTAGCGTCAGTTCAGAGTTAAAGAGCGCTGTCTGTCCAGTGTACTACAAAATATATGGTGTAAGTAACTATGTACATCTAATGCAGAGACAGTTGCTGTCGCACGATGAAATAATCATCAAAATTATATACAGTTTGTAAGTTTACTGAATTCACTAATATGACTGTCAGCCCCAATCTAGATGGCTTACTGAAGCACGGCCACCTTCCCTAAGCCACCTTCACGGCCACCTTCCCTAGTTGGTATCCAGAATGTCTTACCTCAGAAAATTTGTTTGCAATATTCTTGAATAAATACATTTAAGCGAAACCATTAATAAAATCAATCCCTGCTAAAAACCTAGAGAAAAACTTCGAAAGTTTCAATGCCTTTTTCAAACCAAAAACCTAAAATCTTTTCACCGTAATTTCCATGCAAAATCAACCAGAAATAGTTTCACAAAGAAACGAACCACATTCAATATCCCAAATACCGAAATAATTTGAAATCAGAGACAATTAACTGGAATATAGAGACACAAGCAAAATCAAAGGATACAATTTGAAATCTAGACTTCGAACCAGGAGCATAAAATGATAAGCTCGTAGGAGGAAAAAAGCAATAGAGACTATTATCGTAAGTAATTAGAAAAAGGACTAAGGTTCGTACCTATATAGCATCATTGTCTTTGCATCCTCGTCCTTAATAGATCCATCTCTCCTCCAAACCCCCCCCCCCCCGCTTTTTTGGTGAATTCATCTATTGAGAGGCATCATCATCATCAGCATCATCATCATCAATGTGGGTTGGTATATATTGGAGCCTTGCGTTTGTCCTTGTTGCTGGTGACTACATTTCTTTTTAGATGAGAACATAAAAACCAAAACCCTTCTTTCATTCCCGCTTCTTTTACATCCTTTTCCTTTTCTAATTCAACAGGAAAAAAAATGTTTTTCTGTATTCTTTTTTTTGTTTGTTTTTGTTTTCCTGACAAAGTGTTCATTTTCTTCTTCTTTTTTTGTTTCTTCATCAGTATTTTTCAGGTGCATTGCTACTGTTTTCATATATATATACATACATATATAAGTACTTCTGATTATGTATAGTATACTACATTTATTCTTTCTTACCCTTAAGTCAGGGTATATGACAAAAGGACCTGCAGAAAAAAAAGAAGAGTTTTCTCAATCCTGCTGGCAAACGGAAACAAAGAAAACAGCCACACAAAGTGCTTGCTGGAGTGTTTACGCATGTATAGATGTGGAAATAATGCCGTTTGAGGGTGTATTTTGTTGAGCCAAGGGATAAAAAGCCCTTGGAGCTTTGGAATGTCCTTAATTGAAATTTCAGAGTCGTATTGCTGCTTGCCAGGATATATATATTTTTTTCCCTACTTCTTTTCATTCTTCTTTTTCGTCTTTAGTAGGTATATATAAATATATATAAATCTTTTTTTTCTCTTTTCCTTTTTTTTCTACTTGAAAAGTTCTCGACTTTTCTTGTTTTTTTTTACTTGTTTACCGTTGTTGTAAATTAATTTAGAAAAGAGAATGGAAGTGCTAGGGATGGGATCTACCTTATACACCTACTATAGTCTATGATGATGCTTCTTACAACAACAAAAACAACAATAACTGGAGGAAGCCTGGTAATTTTAGATGAAAGTAAGTATTTAATTAAAAGAAAAGTGAAAGGATTTCATGACTTTGACATTTTTTCGAGTATTTTTTTTTGTTAATTTTTGTTAAATGTCATCATATGAAAATGATCAAGTCCTTTCTAGAAATTAGATGATTCTGAAAGCAGTTTTTTTTCTTATTATTCAATTTCTCACTGCGAATTTCTTCTAAATATAAACAGCTTCACCGAAAAACAAACCCTCGTTGTGCTACCAATAGCTATAACACCTTGTTATTTCACATATTTGCAATCTCTTACAATCCTAGTTCCAAATAGTATAGAAAAAAAGAAAAAAGAAAGTCAAGAGGATGCTATATTTGCAAACCGTCCCCTACCAAAGTATGAAACGCCCAAATGCTGCTTAACGTTCAATAATCAAATGAGAACCTCTTTTACCAGCATGCTACAAGTGTCGGTAGTTGGTTCGCAGTAAACTAATTTTCATCTTCTGAATCTGTCGACAATTCAAAAAATTTTCCCCTCAAATTTTCAGATGTTGGTAGTAATTTGAACCTAGAATCACATATATCGAGTTTCCATGGGAGTCGAGTTGAGTTTTGGTTGAGTTGAAATGTTACTTCAACTCAACTACATGCGTTTCCATTTCTTCCTTCTGTCTTCCTCCATCTTTTTCCATCAATTAATTTTATTATAGATTTTTCTTTAAATGTATTTATTAAATATAAAGTCTCTTCTGACGTCCAAGCGAGGTGCGACATTTTCACTTTTTGTACCATTGCTAGTGTGCCGTTTTTAGTTAAGTGCGTGAACTCATTTCAACCTACCTATTTTCGTTAAGTTGAGCAGAGTTGAAAATTTTTAACGAAAACTCTTAAAGGCCCAACTATAATGCACGTAAGAAACGCACGTCAGCCGACGTGCGTAAATATCAAACTTTCGTCGAACGCATAATGGTTTGTGTATACGGAAAGTTTTCACAAGTTTAACATTATTAAAATGTATAAATATTACTCATTGACTATTAAAACTTGGCTATTAATCTTGGAATATTAAAAATAATCATGTTTATGTTCAATTATTATAAATTTCTCCTAGAAATCACTCCCATAAATTTGAAGCACAACATTTTCCATACTCTTTCTTTTTTAAAACCCACAAAACAACAACAACAAAAATCAGCTGTCATCAATTTAATTACAAATTCTCACAAAACATACGTTGAGCGCGGTTCTTTTCGCATTTTTACGTTTAACGAAACTTAACGAAACAAAATATGACCGACGTACGTCCAATATGGCCGAACCCATTAATTTCCATGAGAGCGCCCAGATGACGTGCGTTTCTTACGTGCATTATAGTTGGGCCTTAACTGTTTCCATGAGGTATAACTCGGGTTCAACTCTGGTTGAACTCTCATGGAAACTCAGTAACAGGACTGAAAATTTTGAATTTCATACCAAAAACGAGTTTTTAACTAAACCCTACAAGAAGGGTGCATGCATATCGATTGTGGAGATTTTAAACAACTGGACTTTATTGTTCATTGTAAACTTTTAGTGAAATGCACAACTAAAACTGTGTGTACAGATACTTTTACAAAGCTAACAACGATGATAGATATGAAATTATTTTTTAATATACTTCTCTGGTTAAAAGCACGTTCCATTAGAGGTTAATCAACACATCTAATAGTTAAATTGTCCAAAAAATGCCAAAGGCTAAATGACACATTACGACACATATACTATAACACGCCCCCCCCCCCCTCTACATTAAATATTGGAGAAAGCAATAATAATTAAACCACAGATTGTTGAAATTTTCACTCAACAACACTTTCATTATTTTGAAAACTCCGAAAATTTCATAAATATTGTTTACCCCAACCACCCCCGCTTTCACAGCCCTACCAGAAAAGCTTACAAGGTAAATAGCACCCGAATGTACATATATCCTTGCATACACATAATCAATGCCTCTGATCCTGCAACACAATGGTTGTCGGGCATTTAATTACTTTGCATTCATCTATGCAACACCAAACATAATTAATATTCACCCCTTCATCCACCCCCACATATATACATACACACAGACACTCCCCATACCTAATATTGCTCCTCGAATTGATTCGCGAGCGTCCACCAATTCATTACTGAGCCCATGCCCAACGGGGACTCTCATATGGATGCATAATTAAATCCTGAAATTATCGTTGCCAACCTTTAGTCGTAATTGAGAGGATGGAATTTTGCCATATATACGAGTACACATCCTTCCTAGCCAGGATTAAAATAGGAAAATTTTGTTTCATGGACCACGGGCGAGAAGGAAGGATGTGAGATTGAAATATGATGAAGAAGAGAGCATAGGCCATATAGCCCAGCCACCACCGATGCCGTATGTTGTGTTGATGTTAATCTTTTGGATGGATACGGATTCTGAAGTGGATACGCCAAAATGTTGCATTAATTATAAGAAATGATACACAGGATAATAATGGGCTGATGTTTAATCCTGATTTTAGTTTAGCATCTCACTTAGCCTTTTGTTGATTTCGTTTAAAGGTGTGCGGGTAATCGTGTTAGGGGATTCTGTTTGAAGGATTTTCGAGTTGTTTGTATGGAATGTGAAAGTTTAAAGATAGATGGAAGATGTTTGTTATTATTCTAGTATTTTGTACGAATAAATAAAATGAAAAAAGAAGAAATTTATTATCTTTTAAAATGAAATGCAAAAAAAAATCGATGATATTTAAAACTACAAGACGTTATCTACCAAAATGGAACATAAAATTTGACGTTTATTTCTTCTTTTGGAACAATTCAAAAGTGGACATTATCGAAAATCATGGAAATTTTCACAAGAAAACACTTTTTTTTTGTGATATACTTTGAGTACAGGGATCATAAAATATTAAAAAATGATCAAGGTAAAACCTTATATCTAACATATCACAAATTAGTTGGGGTTTTCAATATATTTTAAGTCTTGATTTTTGACAATAATATTTACGATGTGACAATGGAAGCGAGAACACATGCATTTCTTCTTTATTCGTTAAAATTGGTTCTGTTCCTTGATTGGTATTATGGTGGGTGTCACTGATAAGTGATTTTATTTTACTCGTACGTAAAATGTCGAACTTTTAGAGAGGTATATTTAATTTGTATTTTTAATGCTATATTTATTTTAGTTTTAAATAAAATCAACAAGAAATTAAAATAATATTTTTTTTACTTAGTTGTATAATTTCAAGTATACATACTTGTGGATGAGTATGAAGCCCAAAACTCTATTTTCTACAATTTATTTCTATCAACTCCCCAATTTCATTTGCCATTCCAATGTCTTACTACTGGAGAAGGTACTAGCGAATATATTAAAAATGAGATTTGAAACCTTGATATTATTCTCTTTCAAGATTAAAGCCGCATTTACATCCCGCTTCAAAGTGCACTTTCGCGTTGACTTTGGGATGTAAATGCGGCTTAATGGCTGAAATTTGTTTTGCGGGGCCCGCACCATAGATTCTGCCTAGGGGCCTCCAAATCCTTAATCCGGCTCTGGTCAGATCATATCATGTCAATCAAATTGGGGATTTAGGTGTTGTCCAAAAAAACTGAATTTCAATTTTCACTATGCTAACATTTCTGGCAGAGCCAATACATTTCTTGTTTTATAAAGTAACGAGCTAAAGACGTTACAAAAGCACTCTAGAGTTTTCTGGTTGGCCCTCCTATCCTGGATTAGGCATTGGTATTGAAACAAATGAGAAGAAATTTCTTCTTTCGGTTCTGAGAAATCTACGCAACCCGCATCACTATCAAAGCAACTCTTGTTTGTTACTTATGTCCAATGCAAACAGCAAGGGCATAGTAGTCATTCTTGATTGGGGCCGCGAGAATCGTATCGAATTTAAGAGCTTCAAAACGAAGTATTGCCTAATCTCGAATTAAACTTTTAACATCGCATATTTCAAAACACAAAATAAGCATCTCTGTACCTGTAATGGTACGGTTGATCCTATATACCTACTTCCAACTCCGTCTTGTATAAAGGTCTTGAATTTGGTTCACAATAGAGACACGCACGTAGGAATGTAGCAGCCTTGGTGAAATGGTGCACCATGACGTGAAGCCTTCACTGATTAGTAGCACGAAAGATGACTGCTGAGCTTAGATGATCGCATAAAAAAATACAAAGGAAAATTGCAAGATGAAATTCAAGTCGAAATTCGAATCCAGGACCTTTGAAGTGGCGCCCAAAACGCTTTGCACCTAGGCGTCCGGGATCATCGAAAAGAATATTTTCTAAATTTGCTTTTAGCTTGGGACAGGAAACTAAGCGTAGAGTTCATAATAAATTCTAGTGTATACTATTATTCTCCAGGGATACAGAAGTAACGGACAAAAATTCTACCTTAAAACCGGACTTGTCATTGCAATTTATTTCAGAGTTATCATACGATGACTCTTTTTACTGAGGTGCAGCTATTGAATATTCTGAAGTATGTGAATATTGCTGGAGATAAAAGATACTTTAAGAGATTTCTGCGTCTCCTATCGTTCGTACTAAAATAATATTTAATTTAAACAATATTAAAGTTGAAGAAAATACGTCTCAAGTGCGTGTGGTTGCTTTGATCTTTACCAACAACTTCAGAGAATTTAATTTTTAATTTTTACTGAAACGCAATAGAGAAAACTTTCTCAAAAAAAAAACCTTTAATCTTCCCACATCAACGTCCCACACTCGAAAATAAGAACAAAATCTTAATAATACCGAAGTAAAAAAAAACAAAACGTTTCCCAAATCTCTTAGATATAAGCCGGCATCTTTTATATCTCGAATTAATTTCCGTAACACTTCCGTCATTTATAACATTGCAAATCATCCTCAATTTCTTTTATACCTTAAACAACAAAACGAAAAAAAAAAATAAAATAAAAAAAAATAATAAAAAAAATAAAAGCAAAAACCCTCATCATTTTCAGAAGGACCTCAGTCATATTTTGTTTTGTCCATTTCCGAACTGAATACATTCCCAAAAGTTTTACCTGTCGTCAATGGTCGTCGGCAGGAAGAAAGGCAAAAGCGGAACGAGATCAAACAGCAAAAGCTAATCGGCGGTAGTATCGCGTTTCTTAAAGGGAGGCCATTTATAAGTAATATCGATATCACATCGGGGGTTGTTTTGGGATACTGCACAATAAATGGAACTCGATTTTATTTACAGTTGTTCTTCAAGGTAATTTCGCAGTGGACAAATGATTAGGCAAAAATACGAATTGAATGTGAATGGGATATATGGTGGACATCAGGGCATCACCTGTAGGGAATGATGGACATGTCTGTTGTTGGTAGGGTATGTATTTTTTTTATGAATGATTGAGCATTATAGACATGAGAAGGGTTGGAATCGATCAGCTGCATAAGTGGTTTTTAATTTAGTAGAAAATTGATCCTTTTTTAATTTATACAAAAAAAAAAATAAATGACCACGGGTACTATTTAAATGGTGTATCAGTATCGCGCATTGTGGAAGCAATAAAATGGATAAAAAAAAACCCCTCAATATTAATATCATTTTAACTACTTTCTATTCACCCTGATCTGACTTAACAAATGCGAGTTTGTGAGTGAAGAAAGGTATTGATATTTCAGTAGCTAGCTAATAGGGCTAACTACAATGGTCTGAAGACGTCGTAAGACTACTTAAGATTTTGTACGCTTCTATGGGGCTAGAACAAACAACCACAATGGCCTTAAGACGATCTTTCGTTCTCTTTCACAAACTTTCGTCAAGTCTTAAGGCTACGCTCAGGACCGTAGAATCTAAAAGAATCTTTAAGAAATTGACGTTAGCGATTAATATTTAATTTGGTGTTTTACGAAAATTAAAGTATTATAGTGAGAACATAATAAAAAAGATTATTTGAAATTAAAATCTGTGTTGAAAATATATTGAATAATGGCATATTTGGTCCTTGAATTTTGATTAATTTTTACAAATGTCAAAAACCTCTTAAGGCTATTATAGCTGAGCTTAGATCGTTAAGTTTTGACAGAAAGTTAGCCAGTCTTAAGAGAATTTGACGAGGAATCTTAAGACGTCTTAAGACCATTGTAGTTAGCCCTATTGGAAGTCCTGTAACTTTCTTAACGCATATCATAACCATTATCTCCTTTGCCTGATATTATATTTGTCTTCCTTCAAAGCCACTCTCCAGAATTGTTAGACTATGGAATCTTACTACGATCCTTGCATATAAAAGGGTCATTTCATTGATCAAAGGTATACGCTCCAAACTGATTACATTGTGATAGTCCGTATCTTTTTCTCGCCTTCCTTAAACCCCAGTTGGATTTGGGTTGTAACTAAGGAAGAAGCCACGAAATCTGTCGAAAGATAATAAAACCTCTCGTTTAGATGCCATACCTAACAGAGCAGCTAAACTGGAGGCATTCAGATGGCGAAGGAAGGAAGTATTCTCAACATATAAGTATTCTCGACATATACTGAGTTTCCATGCAGTGTTTACCCTGAGTTTACTCAGATTAAGCGCCCATAAAAACGGCGCTTGAGTAAAGTCTCGTTAAATCCAAGTAAACTCAACGAAGCCAGTCCGGGTTTTGCATATGTGTGTTTCAGTATTCCTTACTGCGCATATATGTACTAAGGGCAACATAATGTAAAATTATTTATCTGTCAGTTCAACCCAGAACTGTCATGGAAAAAGCATCGAGTGATCTTGAGAGAAAAAGCTTTCTGTTTACTTAACGAAAACTCTACCCTGGCTCATGGAGACACAGTATATATGCAAAGGTATGCAAAACCCGGTTTAACCGGACTGGCTTCGTTGAGTTTACTTAGATTTAACGAAACTTTACTCAACCCCCGTTTCCATGGGCGCTTAATCTGAGTAAACTCAGGGTAAACACTGCATGGAAACTCAGTAACAGTAATGGTTGGTATCTATCCCGAAACAAGACAAGCCTTTGGGAGAGCTTTCGTCCAAACAGACCGATATGAGAGGATGATCTATACTGGATACTTACACTAATCAGCAAGAGACGGAAGGAGAGTTTGGTCCGCTTTTATGCCGGGTTTTCATTAGTAGAATGAGTGGTAGAGTAACTGACGTACTTTTAAGTGTGTAGAGTAACTTTACTACGGTGCTATCACACTCTACTCTACTGAAACCAAGTTTTCATTAGGCGAGTTCACAGGATAGTTGGTACTCGCCCAGTATACTCTACCACTAATTCTACTAATGAAAACCCGGCATTAAAGATTGATCACTCGAAATGTTCCAAGAATAGGTATAATAAAAAAACCAATTAATTTTACTTCTTTAATAACAAAAATTATTCACCCATGAAAAATTCAATTTATTAAAAACCAAAAAACCAAATACCAAAAATACAACAATTTTCTTTCACCAACAATAAAAGATTAAGCAAAACTTACGTTGAAGAAAGATCTTTAATTTTGCGGTTTAACACTTCATTGAGCACACAGTTTTTGGATAAAGTTTTGGAACAATTCCATTAAGAAACCGAATCTTATTTTTTCGGACTAAAGTAAAGGAATATAGAAAGGACGATGATGTCCTGATGGTTAAGAAACGAAACTTCCATAAAGAAAGTTCAAAGCTGAAAAAGGATTCGATTAGGGTGCTTAATCCACCGTTGATGGTGAAAGTTTTTGAGTGTTAACCACAAAAATTAATGGATTTTAACGCAATGTAGTGGTAGTTGTGCTATAGGGTATTATGTAGAAGCGAAATATATGGTTTTTAGTTTGGTCCTGGAAATTGTTGCTGGTTAAGGAGTTAAGTATTAAGTATCAGTTTTTTACATACAAATTTTGTTATAGAGTTGATAGTTATGATAGAGGGTATATTTTTTGTAATTTTGTGGTTTTGAACCCCTTCTTGTTCGTCTTCCTTACTCTTACTACTTTCGTTGCAAAAAAATCTTTTTATTACTTTAATATTTTAAGGTTTTTATTTACTTTAAGCCTTTTACTTTTATTTTTATGTCCCATCAAACACCTTTAACATTGACATGACAGTTGTAGTAGGATTCTTGTATATTTCAAAACTCATTTCAATTTTCATAATACCAAGTGGAAGTTGAAATGAGTTTATGTTAAGTTGAACCAAAGTATTTGGAACAAATAAGGTAGTGTCATAGGACATGTAGTCGGTGGTGAATTAAGAAATCAGATTCAGGTGTGTGGCTTCACGAGAGGATCATTCGGTTTTCGTATAAAGCACGCCTATGAGTAGTTTGTGGTCCTTGTAGTTCTTTTCTTCGTCGAAGTAGTAGTAGAAACATAAATTCTTTGGAGGACAAAGATAGGCTTCGGTAGTCTACGAATTAAAGCGTCTACTGAGAAATCAGAGTTCCAACTCCTAGCAACGACACTGTTATTTGTATTTTCACTTATTCTGTTTTGTTATTATTTCATTCTTACATTGTCTTTTTCGACATCCGCATTTGAGTACAAAATTAAAAGTTTTGTCATGGTAGGACTGGATGGGATCGGGACTATGACAACCTATGTAAGCTGCTCAAATCTCTTCGTTACAATTACGTCAGAAATTTTATTTTCTATTATAGTACCTATTATAGTTGACCTGTGGAAGGTGGAAGAAATAACGAAATATGCTCTACACCAAAATGGAGCCAGGCAATATTAAAATTTCATAGATATTTTGCGGCGTACATACCAAGCCCAATAAGTAAATCTCTCTATTGTGAAAAAATGAACGATTTAAACCATTGAAATTTCTATTTTGAACGGTATCATTGCACACAATCCCTATAACAATTCAACTAAATTCAATTTGAAATACAAAAAAAATTAAAAACTCCTCAGGGAATAAAATACAATTTTTATTTATTTTTTTAAGCCTCCTCAAAACGTGAATAAATTTGCGCCATAATCTACAATTTACAACGCACAAAAGCTAGGCAAAAACTCATACACACACATACACACCTGCATGGTTCGCCTCCATTTGGCATCCGCACAAATTTCAATAAGTTCAGCCCTCGGCAGTGTTTATTTCGCCGGGGTAAAACCCAAACATACTCGCTGCGCGCCGTTGGGATAGATATCTGGGGTGGTTCACTTTCTAATTTGCCCGGGGGACTTGTAATATAAAAGAGGGATGATACCACTACTACCACCCAAAAGGGATTGTGGAGAGGTTTTTTTTGTTGCTGCTTCTTCTTCTTCTTGCTTTTTTTGTTGTTGTGATTTTACCCTCTTTTTTTACTCTGCTTCCTCTATTCGGGATATAACTTCGCCCCTGATCCTCATTTTGTTGCTGATGAGTCGCCGTCGTCCTAAGTCTATATAGTGATGGGAGCCAGCCGATAGCCGCAACGAATCACCCCTTAAGGCTTCAAGTGGTTCAACAAATCCCCGGCCACTGCAACAAACATAGCCTTACGAGTGCCTCTGGTTTCAAAGCTCTCTTCAGGATTCAGGACTTGAATAACCGTTTTCTCACCCTTCATTGCGCCCCAGCCATCGTTAAGAGCCCTTTAATGAAAGGGAAATCTACGTCAATAGCATCTTATTCAGAACGTTATTCAGCTGTGTATATATGGCTATATGGCTATGTATTTGTGCGAGTGAATTAGCAAGGATCCAGCAGCAACTTTGTAAGGACTCGCCTTTGTTTTCAATCGACTCCGCCACGGCGAACGAATTCCATTTTGACATTTTGCGCGCCTTAATTAAAAATTCGTAATATCCAGGAACGACTTTGGCAGGGCATTCAATCTCTCTCTCTATCTATCTCTCTCTCTCACACTCTTTATCCTTGAGGACTAGGCATGCTAGGGGAGGGTTGATTTTTCCGCAAGTGTGGGGTGTTACGCAAATGTCAGTACCCGAATGGATTAGGGTAAAATTAATTTCTGGCATCTCGATGGATGTCGATGCAAATGACAGGAGGGTGACAACCTATTTCCTAAGGGCTTCATTGTACCCTAAAATGCCTTTTTGTAAACTATTTACAAAATGGTGGATAATTACCGGGAATTTTGTTTTTTTTTGTCTTTTTTAGCTTAATGAAAAACATTTTCTTAAGGATTTGTTTTTTGTTTGTAAAACACACTGCAATGTTTTTTTTCGGTTTTTTTTCGTTCAAATAAAGGACGCATTTCGTTGAAATAAAAAGGGCGGCACACTTCTCAACTTAATTCCAACAAAAGCCATGTTTTTCATTATTTTTAAGTGCATGCGACTTAGAATATTACAATTTTCAGTGAGATTAATTGGTGAAGCAATTGTAAGATTATTGCTTTGTCCCTTTTTTGTGGTTAAGTGGCAAGTCACGTGACATTAAGTATGCGTTATTTTCATATAAATTGATTTTTCGCTACTTGAAGTAGCTAATTTCATGTCTTATTGATCAGAGTCTTATTTCGAGTATGAAATTCATTATTTTGTTGAACCTGCTTTCCGTTTTTTATGGGACCTCGGTAGCCTATAGATTAAGGCACTCGACTACCCCGGGATTCGTGGTTCGATTTCACGCGAAATGTTCCTTCGTATTTCCACTACTTTCATTTATTTATTTATTTATTGCCAAGCAAGGCACTTTCAGCCAGATAAAAGTCAATCTCTCTTTTCTTCCCTGTTTACAGATCCACTCTGCCATCGCCTTTAAGCAAAATAAGCGGGAAAGCCATATTCTCTTCAATCTTCGAAATCATCGTTCTGTGCCGGCATCATCGGCTTCTGTCATTGGTAGTTCTTTGATTCTTCTTCCATTTGGATTCACTAGTCCAAATAGCTCTAAGCCATGCCATAATCTCACCTTATCTGGGGAAACTCGGATACACTCGTGGTCTAGAAAAAATCCATGAGGCCGAACCATCGAGCTCATGTGTGGGGAAACCCAGAGCCAAATGTCGCCGAGCCATCCGCTGAACTCACCTTATAGCTGGACACAGTGTGTGTATTGAAATGCGACTTAGGGTGGGTGTCAAGTTACAATTCCGAATTTGTTACTTTAACCACGGACATTTCGAAATTACAAAGTGTGCCAAAATACAATTCAAGCATTTCATTTGACAATTGTTATTATTATTTAAAAACATGGATGACAACAAAGTTTTGTAATTTAGAAAAATTTAAATAATATTTTTAGAATGGGGGAAATAGAATAGCTTCATGAGCATCATCCAGTTGGGGCACAATGCAAGAAGCTTTTATATATTTGAAAGAGTTTTAAAAAAAAGGTTCAAATTTTATACGAAGTTTATGTTGTTAATTTTTTTATTTTGGCTTCCGTCTGCAACGTGTAGCATAATAAACCTAGGGTATCATATTACACGGTGAGGACAATCATGCACCGAAAATTAAAAGAATTCGCGATATTGTTCTCCAATAATTGAATATAGATTCAACAAACGTGCCCGCCAACATTCCACGCCTTAGGGGGAAAATGCAAATCCAACAAACTATCAAACGAATGCTCCCTACAATTCAAAATAATTCCTTACAATTCCAAAGACGCAAACCTTCGAAATTTGAATTGTAAAACTAAAAATGCGGTTTTCATACAAATTGACATTTGAATTGTAACTTGGCACAGACCCTTAAAAGATTGTAGCCTAAAGGCGTTGCACACGCGTTACGTTTGTTAAAAGCGAGATGGAATGGAACGCAAGCCATGCAATTATCTGTCAGTGAAAACTCGCTGTATACTGTGGGACAATTAGTCTGAACAAAAATGAGACATAATGTAACGGCAACGCAACGTATGTAAGCTACGACCTATCTTTTTATGGGAAGGAAAGCTCGAATTCGTTCAGTTTCTTAAGTTACGTTACGATACGTTGCGCCTCAGCGAGATTGTAGATATGTATCTGTTTCCAGCTTATGTGTACAATCCCCGATCTGAACTGCGAGCCTGTAGCATGAAATATTCAATTAAAGCTTCAAGCTGCAAGCTTCCAAAATTAGAACTGTAGGATTTAAGTACAATCACTCACATTGAAGGCTGCAAGTTGCAAGCTGGCAAATGACACAGGCCGACTGGAATAGACTGAGTGGCTCGAGGCTGCATAAGAAAAACATCTAATTCATGTTGTTGTGTGGGACGCAGTCAGGATATCTCTCACCATCTAAAAATGATCTAGGACCTATCAGGACGAGAATTCCCCTAGAAAGTCACCGTAGAAACTGGAGAAATGAAATTGGCGAAAAATATTTCTTAAATGTTTCTGGCCGATTTTGTTTAGCCGCCATTTTAATTTGGCTGTCATTTGTTAGTTCATATTTGAGATTTGTGGATAGTAGTCGATAACAATTTATTATGGAGCATCTATAGCCTGAACCTAATATGACGTACCGTAAACCGTACCGTAAGAAAACTGAACTAATTTGAGCTTACTTACGCCATTTTGACATATGGCCCTTAATGAAAACGTAAGGTAACAAGTGACAAATGGAAAATGGATTCCATAAATGCAGATTTAAGCGATTTATTTGATTTATTTAAGTTGTGGAAAAAATATAAACAACTTAGAAGTACTCAGCGAAATAAAAGGAATAAATTATTCTGAAAAATTGCTAGAGGACTGACGCCGCTTAAGGATACTTGGGTTTTTTGCCCTTTTTACGGCACCATACGTAGCATGTGAGAATTTGCAATTTCGTACATCTTCTGCAATATGTGTACATCGGCAGCCAGTAGCACTTTAGTCTTTACATACTTCTTAGTAAAGTTTGTGAATAAAAATATTTTTAGTATTTTAGAACTATTTTCCGAGCTGAAAAACTTAGAATTGTATCTTCTAAAAAACCAATCATAGAAGCTGTTTTGTGCATTATGAACTGATTATGTTGCGTAATATAGTTAAAATACTAAATTGCAGTGATGCACATGAAGACTTCCTCTCGAGTTATCTCAAGGACTACACTTAAAACTAACGTCGTTCTACTATGTATACAACACTCACAAAGCCCATTAGTATATTCCTAAGTATTTTAGACTAAATTTCATCTAGTGCACTTAGAGCAAATTATTTTTCCGTTTTCCCCTAGTAACCTACCATTTTGAATAAGTCCACCTACCCGTGCTTAATCACTTGAAACTTGTCAACGGACCCAAACAATTTTTTTTTTAAATATAATTTTTCCTACCATCAATTATGAAGCAGCTTCAACAATTTTTTTTTTATTTTTTTATTTTTTTTTTTCGAAAAAATGGCTTGCAATTGCAGTACACCCCAACTAAGAGTAAATAAAATAAAATGCTCCTATTGAAAACAGCATTTCGTTCCTTTAGCTAACAGAGCCCATAGAGTATTGTCGTCAGTTACCCAAGTCTCATTCAGTATTTTTGAAATGCAATGCATTTCCCTAATTAACTTGATCTCAAAAATTCGTCATCTGAATGGAAAAGTGAAGAGTTCTTCCATCGTTTTTATTTTTTTTTTTTTTTGAAAAAAATCCTCTCACAAAAATTACCCTTAACTGCACTGGCAGCCCTTGAGGATAATGTTGTTGACTCCATGATTTATGATGATGGAGGACTCTGTACAGGACTACGGGAACAGGAAATCAACACACACCAAAGGTCACGGGGAATAGGCTCCTCCTTGACAAGGACACAAGTAGGGAAGCATTGAAAAAAATGAATTTTTGTTCCTCAAGTTTTTTGCCATCTATTAAAAAACTCAAACCCCCCCCCCCGTCCGGGGTGCCGCCATCACGAAATTTTCCTCGTTTCATTTTTTTCCCAAGAGCCTCGGCAGAGGGGACACATTCATTGGCATATTCAATGGCATCAAGGATATGCAAATTACACAGAAAAAATCCAGCCGTTTTCTAGGGGAAGAATTCCGCAAAAAAAGGGAGACACACAAATTAAAGGGTGAAAAGTATTTTGCAGAGGTTTCCTGGTAGTCGTCGCTCTTGAAATTCATCAAGAGGAGATCCTTTTTTTTTCTATCGGAAATTTGCATGTTATTAAAAAAAAAATGGGAGAAAATGAGGAGACGACAACAAGGCTGCTGTGCTATACCAGTGCACAGAAAAAAAGCAGTTGATTCTTCTATAATATATACAATATAATTCTACGTGTATATTCATAAGAGATCCTACAAGTGCACAGAGGTCTCAACAAAAGGAAAAAATCTGGCTGAGTGAGAAGAAAGGAGGAAAACTTATCAGGAACCTGCAGGATGCAGCAATAGCACCAGCAGAAGCACCAGCGCAGAGTGGTCCCTCTTCTGTGACAATCGTACATAAGAGGATGCGCTGCTGCTGCTGCCGCCGCTGCTGGTGGTTGGTATATTCCCGTCGTCGTCTATGTTGGACCGAGAAGAATGGTGGCATTTTTTTCCTGCCCTCTATCTTCTTCACCGGAATCAGGGAATCAGAAATGGAAATAATAATAAAAACTTCAAGTGCATTCGTGTATAGCACTCGTCATTAGTATCATCATAGGTTCTTCAATATACTCTGCAGATGTCGTCGAAAGTGGCATCAAGTCTTCTCTGCCCCCCCCCCCTTCTCCAGGCTGATGATGTCTCTGGAATTTTCCCTGATGGCGCACTTGTCATCTGGAACTCTCCATACAACACATTCATACTACAAATGCCCCTTTCCCACATAAAAGCCCTCAAGCAAGTTCACCAAAGCCTCCGCATTCTTCAAACAAACGACAGAAGAAAAAAAATGAGGAATTATGCTGTATATATACCAACCACGTGGAGGGAGGCTATGGCCCAACGAATACGATACCACAACAATTTCTACCCCATACCCCCTCCCACACCATTTTCCAGAAGGATCTACGAATGGAGACTTGATAGTGATTACTTACGAGTAGCTTATCGGAAGAGAAAAGGGACATTGTGCAGAAGCATAGAACCGCAAATAGACGACGAAGGACTACGGAAAAAGAATTGCATGTCTATATGCCCATTGCTATACACATACATACTTCCATATATACATTCGTCTCTCAATATCATCTGAGAGGCTGTGGGGCTTGTAGAGATGGAGAAATGTGCATAAGGCAGTGTCATCAGGATGGAAGTCCTTTTTATTATTGTTAATCTGCAGCAGCATCCTGTAATGGGCTGACAAGAGCCTCTTCACTTGAGAAACTAATACGGAAGCATTTCAATTTTGATGAGAGCGGTAATTAGGAAGACAGCAGCAATCAGCATATGGAAAATAGTTGTTGATGTAAGGAGATGTGGGAGGCTTGCGGGGGGGGGGGGTTTGGATTAGAACTGTTGTTAATTTTAAGTATACTACTGTCGAGTGGGTCTAAAAGGGTATATTCAATTTTAACGTTTATGATTTGATTTTAAAGGCATTTTCCAGGATTTTGTTTGGTAATTAAATTTTAAAATGCATAATGCCTTTTTTGAATTGTTTTAAATCATATTTTCAAGGATTTTTTAGAAGTCCTGCCATAAAGGAAAGAGTTTTAAAAGAATTTGAGAGCTTTAAGATCAGTGGTTTATTACAATCATGTATGGATCAAAATGTCACCCAAATGCGACTCTGGCATCAGTCCGCCATCTTGTTCTTGTCTACATTGTGGATGAGGCAAAATTGCGCCTTAAGCTAAGTATGCTGTTCTTGTACGGCGGTCAAGAAAACTGCTCTTATTATTTCTCGACCCCGGTACAGAAAATTTTGACGAGTGAATGCGAAGACTTTTTTTCTTGACTAAAATTGACATTTGACATTTATGTGTAGGAAAATAATATCTGGCTGCGGGAAATTTTTTTTTAGAGTCCTTCCGCACAAAAAAAAGAAGGAATTTTCTCAGAAACGTATTTTAAAACAACACTTAAATAATGAATAATCGCTTAAACTGTCCTTTAATTATATTAATCATCATCATCATCAGGAGCTCCACAGCCTATTGTTGGCCTTGGCTTCCTCCAGCATTCGCCTCCATGATTCTCGATCTCTGGCTCGACTTTTCCAGTTTCTTATTCCCAACTGCCTCAAGTCTTCTTCGACGTCATCTATATATCTTTTCTTAGGCCGGCCGGGTCTGCGTTTTCCTGACGGTACTTTCCCCAGCACTATCTTTGTCGGGTTCCGTTCCGCACCTCGTTGGACGTGACCAATCCATCGCAGTCTGTTTATTTTGATCACTTTGACAATGTTTGGAATCTTGCTGATTTCATACAACTCTGAGTTGTATCTTCTTCTCCAAACGCCATCAACCTGTATTCCTTTGTAGATCGAACGAAGAATTCTCCTTTCAAATCTTCCTACCAATGCTTCGTCTGCGTTTTTCAATGTCCACACTTCCGAACCATATAGTAGGACAGGCCTTATTAGTGTCGTGTAAAGTGCCAGTTTCGTCTTCCTTGATATATTTCTAGACGTCAGGTGCCTGCGTAGACCAAAGTAGCATTTATTCGCCAGTGCTATTCGTCTTCTGATTTCGGCCGATGTATCATTACCTTTTGTTATAATCGTGCCGAGGTACACAAACTCATCTACTGCTTCTATATTGTAGGTGTCTATCGTTATGTTCTGTCTGCTACTTCTGGCGTTTTTTGTGTACATATACTTTGTTTTGTGCTCGTTTATTTCCAACCCGATTTTTTTTGCGGCTTGCTCAAGTGCTACAAAGGTCTCCTTCATGCTCTCAAATGATCTTCCAAGGATAGCTATATCGTCGGCAAAGGCTAATATTTGCACTGACCTATCGAAGATGCACCCTAATGTGTTAATAATTATATTAAGCTCTATAAAAACTATAAAAAAAATAATGAAAGCACTTCCCGCGGCCAAATCTATTTTCCGTCACAAACGAAATGTCAATTTCGGCAAGAAAAAATTATCTTCCCAATTTTTTCTTTACCATATCAGAAAAAGGCTCCATCTACGTGTCAGGATAGTACTACACTTTTGTTGAGCGAACAGCGTACTGGGTACAGAAATTTCTTGAGCAAAGATTCCTAGAGCATTTCTTGACCGATTACTTAAGCGTTTTTTTACATAAAGTTTATATGGGGAAATTTTTCTTGACCGCCGTACTTAGGAACAGCATACTTAGCTTTAATCTCAAAAAAAAGTTTTTTTTACATGATAAAACCAAGCTTAGGAGTCACCCGATGACTCCGCTGCTGCAAAAACTGCATCAAACAGTAGGTGGTACTCTCGTTGGCAAGTGACTTGACTGCGAGATACGCGGTGGAACAAAACTGTCGATCCCTATAGGCTATGTGCACGAAGCCTACAGCGCCGCCAGTGGGACGGAGAAAAGTATTGAACTCCCTTTTTATTATTGGGTTATACCGGGAAATTTTTTAATAAACAAATATCTTTTAATGTAGCTGTGTGCATATAATATAAATAGCATAGCATAAAAGGTACATGCAAATTATTTATTTTGGGTATTTTTTTCTTCAATTAAGACGTATAATACAAAAATAATTAATTCGTTTACATTGATAGCATAACCTCAAACCAGGGTTTGTTTTGATTTTGACACATCCGCAACAACAATGCACACTGGAAAAATGTAGTTCAGAATTTGCAGTGATGCTCACATCGAGCGCTTGCATCTAAATTATTTCTAGCTCCGCCCCCGTGCACATAGCCTATAAACGTATCGAGGAAAATGTCACTTCAGACGCCACCTTGCGACAATTAGAATACGGCGTTTGTCGATTTAGTCACCAGGAGTCGGTTAGATTGATAATGAGAATATCAATTTAAGGTCGAAGAGACATCTGTCACGTCACTTCACTGCAAACCCCAGAATATTTTTTCCGTGTGAATTTAACATACTACACCCTTCATAAGCATGTAAATTCTGCCAATCGTGTTAAAATAAAGCGTTTTAGGAATAAACCGTGTTAAAATAATGCGGATGAAAACACATACGTGTAAAAATCACACACGTTCAGCGTATAATATTTTTTACAGGCTAAAGAAATTGTAACGTTTTATCGTTTTACGTCTTAAACGTGTGAAAATCACACATTATGTGTCATTTCACACACTTCACTAAATTAACACACATGAGAGGATAAATTAAAGGAAAGTTAGGCAGTTGTAATTCTTTATTTAAATACTCAATGACCAGAGAGCTCCACGACTTCTCTTTACAGTCCAGTCAGTCGGTAACAGGGGCCTCGAGACAAGTCGTTGCAGCTTTCATCAAAAATTTTAAGTTTACTCTGACGATTTTTCTAAGTTTACTCTCCGCAAAGCGACGCTGAAAAAGCTTCACTCAAAAGCTTCAAAGCAATATATATTTGGTGTGTTTTAAACACGCGCTTTATGTGTTAAATTTACACACTTTTCGCGTATTACAAATAACACATTTTAAACGCGTAAAAAGTGACTACATGATTTTACAAGCGAAATGCGTTTGAATGCCACACACTTGGGTTTGCAGTGTTGGCAACGAGAATAAGGTTGAATGACTTTTCGTGGATGCATAGCCTTTGCAACTCTTGGGTTCGTATCACCCCAGATGCGAAAATTCTGTTTGTTGGCGAGTCCATCGAGGTAAAAGTGTGCTGAAGACGATTTTCTGAGTAAATTTGACATTCGCTGATTTTTGCTCACACATTCATTTGGCGTGTTGGCGACACTTCAAATGGTCGGTTCACCTCAGTTCCGGAGTCAATTGAACTTTGTAAAGCCTGAACCAAAATGAGACGTAACGTAACGCAACGTACAGGCAATTTCTGCTTAACAGCTGCACTTTTAGACAGACCAAATCTGCCCGCGACCTAATCTCTCTCTCAATATGCAAAATACTGAGTGCTTCCTTTACACTTGGTTATATCTCATGTATCTGGAGGAATGTCAATATAACATTTATACCCAAGCCAGGACGTTCGAATTACACTTTGGCTAAATCTTTCAGGCGGATAAGTCTCTCGTCTTTTGTGGAGCCTTCGCTGAAACTTTTCGATCCAAAGTTACGCAGCGCAGAGGATGTGGTAACTGGTGAAACAGAAGGTATCATGTCAAGACACCTACAGTGGGCACTTGATTTGGTCTCCAGATGATACGCCAGGGTAGGACCAAAAGTCAATCCCCACAAAACGATTCTAGTTCCGTATATCAGAAGACGAACACTGCTGGGACTTAATGAGTCGCGCCTTGCCTTTCATATTCTCTCTGAGTGCCGTTTGGTTGTTCGACGACCTAAGTAAAACTAATTTAGTTGGTTAATTTCTTGGAAAGTATACGTGCCCACAACCAGCAAGCATAGCGAGCAAATCCGCCTGCCACACTTATGAACGCTTCCGCAACAAGCATGAAAATCTAAAAAAGCGCCCGTCTGAGGTATGCGTATACCTCTGTTACAGATATGATGTATTCGTAATCGCGCATTTCAAACGCGAGTGTCATTTTCTCAAACGGTGCCCCAACTAAGTACTAACCACACCCAATGCTGCTTGACCTACGCAATCGAACGAGAACCGGTCTACTGAATATGCTAATGGCACCCTTTATGGTAACCAAGATAATTGCCCGTTTTCTTCGTACCGTGTCTGTATAATGCTAGGAACAGGAGAGTTTAATTCTCACTCGGGAGAGCCTGCTCTAAGTCTAAGCGACAAGCCACTAGGCAGACTGCTGAACCGGTTCAAGCAGTATGGTCTACAAATATTAGCTATAAGGGTGTAGTACAATAGGCCAAGCAAGTGGCCGCGGTAGCTTTGGACCCAGTACCTCACCGAAAAACAAAATTGCACCTTCCAAGAGTTGGTGGAAACTACAGAAGTCAACAAAAAACTCATCATTACTGTTCTTGGCTTATGCCTTGATTTCCAATTGCGTGTTCAATGCCGGTGTTGCTAGAGACGGTTTGTGCGTTTAAGTCATCCATCAAAATAATGATGTCTCCCCTTGGAATAAACCGAAAAACCTCAGTCAGTCGCCTATAAAACTCTGAAACTGAGACTTTGATGTCATCGTCTGCGTCTGAAGTAATAATCCTCTCAGAAACTGGAGACCAGCTAATGAGGCTGGTCCTGAAATTACTAAACGAAAGTCAACTACATATACCGCAAGGTGCATTATCCTGACTCTAAATTTCCTTTATCCACAAAAACACAATAAAAAAAACGCATTCCAATCTGTTCGGCAAAATTGTTTGTTTATGAAAACATCAACTTAAACCGAAAGAATTAGTTGCAATTTTATTTATTGGAAAAGGATAAAACCTAAACCCTTACAAATGTCACAAAAAGAACGGGTTTCAATCTGACAGAATACAAAGAGCCAAATCCTTGCAATCCCTTAAGGCAAAAAACAAACGACGACGATGACGACAACAACGATATAAAGGAGGCGCGCACACAACTAAAAAAAAACAGAAGAGACGACGACGACGACAGCAGCATTGTTGTTAGTCCTTACATCAGTGAATGCAAGAATTCATTCTTAATCCTTGCGACTTTTTAAGGACAATTTGCTTCTTACAATTCATGTGTCTAGTGGATCCTTTTGGCTTTTCTCATTTCACTTGGCTCATTTTGTGTGTCTATGCCTTTGGTTCTCCAGTTTTTCACATATTCAGTCATTGGTGCATCTCTCGGTTGGCGGAGTCAGCGATGGAACCTCCAAGTGTTCTTGTGCCACTTCAACCTCTTTATCCTTGTTATTTATGGCAGGATATTGAATGTGCGATGGTGCAATATATGCAATATATCTGGCAGGCAACAACAGCAAGGACTATACACTGAAAACCGGGAATTAAGAGCACACACAGATTTGATATGAGCTGGCAGACGGGGGTTAAGGAAGATGCACTCGTCTGTAATAATAAGGAAGGACCTTCAGGGTACAAAAACTCGCCAACAAAAAAAAATGCTACGAAATGGAATAAAACAGTCCTTGTGTGTTATGGAATATCTAAACAGGCAGCGTCGGCGATGTGCCTGCCACCCAGAGAAAGTTTCTAGGATCTGTTTCTGGTATTGTTCTTCACTTTTTCAAGGATCATTTCTCCTAACTCTTCAGAAGAGGTTTGTTGCGATTCCTTTGCTTCGTCTTCTTGTTTTTTCTCTGTGTTTTTTGTTGTTGTTTAATTCCGTTTTTCCGCTGGTGATGTGTGTGGTGCCCTCCTTTCCAATTGTTCGTAATTTCGGGGATTTTGTTCCGGTCTTTGTAGGGATGCGATCCTGTTTGTTATCTAGGGATGTTTAATTTTTTGTTTTGTGTTAAGTCTTTGTGCCGCTGCCTGTTGGGTGTAGTTGCGTCTATCTTGATTGTTTGTTCAAACTATTTCAGGCATTCAGAAGTGGTTCTTTCTGCAAATTTCCGTTTGTTTTTTCAAAATAGCTGTTTGTGTTTTCAAAATAGCAGAAGAAAAGCGAAGGGAGAATGGGTTTTTTTGTAAACAACTAATTTGCTGTTGTTGATATTGTTAACAGCTGAGAATGTTTTTCGAAATTAATTGAGATTTTCTTGGGTGTAGGGGTTCTTGCCCTCCTGAATTGTAGGTATTTTTGGGTGATGTTTCAATTTTTTGGGTAATGAAGTGGTTTCCTTAAGGATAAAAATATCTTCTTCTTCTTTAACGGTTCTACAACCAGGATCCGGTCCTGGCCTCTCGCAACTTTTCTCTTCACAAGTTCCGATTCTAAGCCGATGTCATCCAGCTTGTCATCCCTAAAATCTGGGCATAGGCTGGATCTCTCCCGCTCTCGTTAGTTATGCCGCTCTAGTCTTTTGGTACAAAACCAAACACGTCACGGCAATCCTCAAGCGCAGTAGATTGGAACAGCTTGTTTCCCTCTCCATTACTCGAGCTATGCGAGCCTGTCCCATAGCAGCTATAGAGACAATCATTGGACAGACTCCACTGCACACCTCCCCGTATGGAAACCGCTGCCATAAGTGCTTAAGAGTTCAGATCTCAACGAACAGGCTCAATACAGTCAAAGGACATATGGATATCCTCAACGGCCGCGAATCGGGCCATCTAGTTAGAAACGCACCGAAGATAATTCAGGACGTTTATTCCGGATCGCTCTTACTGGGAAGAACTTATCCAAGAAACCTCTACTGGTTTACCAATGGGCCAAAGATGGTACATGATATAGGGGCTGCTGTCGCAGGAGGCAGGACCCAACTCCAAAGTCTTAATTGCAATGAGAAGGTGGTTCTCTGTTTTGCAGACTGAAATGCATGCCATTGAGACCTGCGCGGCTCAGCTTTGAGAAAGTTTTGAAAGGCGCCAACATTAGAATCTCTTCGAACAGGCAAGGCCATCAAGGTACTCCCTTCGTGCAAGGTTTCCACCAAAATAGTTACAGGCTACTTTGACGAACTCCAGAACCTGGTTAGGAAAAAGCGCTCTGCTACGTCCCTGGCCACTCGGGTATCAAGGGCAATGAAGTTGCGAGCAAGCTCGCTGAGGCCTGAAAGTCGGAACTAGGGCCTCAAATTTTCTGTGGCATCTCATGGTCAACCTCCAAGTTCCTGAAAGAGGACTGGGTTAATAGTCTGGACCTAACCTATTGGAAATCGATCCCAGGTCTTAGACAGGCTAAAGCACTAATAACACCCTTTGCCTTAAGGGGTGTTATCACTCTAAACATCAGGGCGGACCTTAGGCTGTTGGTGGAATATCTGACTAGCCATGTGGGACTTCTACCTCCACAACCTAGGAATGCTTCAGAACACAGAATGCCGAATATGCATGGAAGACGACGAGATTTCCACACATGTTTTCTGTGAATTTCCTGCTTTGATCTGGCTTATAAGAACTATTATCAAAGAGCTTCTAAGTCCCGCTTCTGGTTCGGCGTCCTTCAACTAAAGGCCTTCATTCGGAGAGCCAACAATCTTTCCGTTAGTGGGGTATGTACATCATTATGATCAATAACTCCACAGCCTGTTATTGGCCTCGGCTTCCTACAACATCCTTCTCCAGAACTGTCGGTCCCTGGCTTGAAGTCTCCAATTTCTTGTACCTAGGGTTCGTAGATCTTCTTCTACGCTATCTGTCTATCTCTTTTTTGGATGTCCCGTGCCTCTGTGTCCGTGATTGCATCTTCTCCTGCAAACACCATTTTCGTTGACTCCTGAAAGTATAATGCGAAATATTTTTCTTTCAAAGTAGCCTAGGAGTTCTTCATTACTTCTTAATGTCCAGGTTTTGAATCCATACAGTAGTATTGGTCTTATAAAGGTTCTGTATAAATTAACTTTAGTCCTAATTGATATGTTCCTTGTTAAGAAGTGTTTACGTAGCCCAAAGGAGTAGGTGCACCCTAAGCCCAAGTTAGCCGCGATGCCCACCATATGGTAGCACTACTACTTTAAAAAAAGAAAAATACTTTATCCCTTCAGCTAGATTACAAAAGTTACTTTATTACAAATGCGGCTCTATAAAATTCTTTATTTTCTTAACAGACCTCTCCTCTGGTCTTATAGTTAAATGCTTTCCAAATACTGTAATATCCGAACTGCCCAGCTTAATACTAAAAACACAATCTTGTTTCGGTATTGTCCGTAACTTATTGTCCTCACCGATAATCTGTAAAGTATTCTTAGTATCCATCACAAGTATTCCAGAAACTCCAACAAAACTTGGACATGTTGCTTTTATAACCGTAATTTTAGCACCATGAAAATCAGATTTTACTAAAGCCTTACTAAAACCATCATAACCAGCATCACAAACATCTGGAACTGTTCCTCCGGGTATAAGATTTAGGTGCTCCTTTATGTAGCCCTTCCATAACTCATACAGTGGGAGAAAATCTGTATAATTTAGTGATTTTTTTGGTAGATTGTAAAGACCTAAATTTTGAAATTCTTTGCGTGTTAAATGTTTTCTTTGGCGTGGAACTCGCTGTTTTCGCTTTTTTATTTTACTCCCTCGAAGCATTGTAACATGGTCGGGAATTATGTTTATGTTGGGGCGGCTCTTGGGATCCACGATTTCTGTGATTAATTCCTTGATATTTTCGATGTTATCTACATTTATATCTGCCATAGTTGGTTCTGTGAAGATTTTATTTGATGAATGTTGAACAAAATTAGTTGATTTATTTAGAATACCTTGCATTTTGCAGTTTTTACACTCGAGAATGTGAGATATACTTCTTCACCTCCTTTTTTTGCGGTTAGAGAAATGTCAAAATATTCATTTATTCCAGACACAAACCCATTCTATACTTATATGAATTTTACATTTTTCATTTTTATTCTATTCCATTTTGAAATTCAAGTACAAAATCACCTGAATTTGACATATCTGTCTGTCACTAGTCCGTGCTCGAGGAAGTCTCATTTCGTGTGTGATTATTCCAGTTTCGATAGTAAATTAATTAAATCAGAAAAAATGAAGGCCCTTTACGATGCTTTAATGCGAAGGACATCAACATACGCTGTTGTAATAGTAGGATCCGTGTTCTTCTTCGAGAGATCCTTCGATATGGTATCGGAATCGATCTTTGAGAATGCTAATAAGGGGGTAAGACGCAACATAACCTGACGTGAATTTATTATGTAAGACTAAAATCGCTTTAATTTCAGAAACTATGGAAGGATATTAAGCACAAGTATGAACAATAAAATAGCAAAATGTTTCTTCTAAATTAATAATATACTGTCGTAATAACAATAACTTTGTTTTTTTTTATTATTCTCTTAATTTACTCTACAACTTCCCAAGGCTTCTCCGGCCTATCAACATCCCATGGTCTGTGCGGCATGAATCTTGGTGGTTCTGTCAGTTTTACACCATTTTCTTCGAAGGTTTTTAAGAATTTCTCAATTTTACCATTAGGTACTGGCTTTACATCGCATCTCATTTCAATAATTCCAGCTTGTAGACATCTCTGAGCTAATACCTATAGTCAAAATTTAATTCTTTTATAATCGAAATTAGTTAATTAAGTTCCCATACCCTAGCTAAATTTATGTAGGCTGAAGTATCATTAGTTTTATACAGTTGCTTCTTAATTGACCATTCCGATGTGCTTGCTGTAAGGACTTGTCCATCCTCAAAGTGATGCACTTCAGCTGAAAAATATTTCCTGGACGGATTTAGCTGCAGCTTGTACCAAAAGCTTCTGCCCGGATTTTCTAAATGATAACCATCGGGCTTGTAGCCGATTCGTAGTTTTTCTAGGTTGCGAGGATTTCTATTTATCATATATCTTTCTCCTTCGATTGGTTTTGATAATTCTTTGACTTTTTTAACGATTCCAGTGGAATTTAGCGACCTGAACATTGTATTTTGTGCACTTTTTATGTTTACCGACGATATGTCAAGGCAAGTGGAAGAAATGCCTTTTTTGAGGTTAGATTAGTAGTGCCATGGATGGAGGGCGGAATTTCTGAACGCGTGAAAAATAGGATTTGTCAGACTATGGATGACCGTCAACTGAATTATCCCAAAAACTTTATTTAAAAAGCAGGACACTATTATTGCTGCTTATCCCTTTAGTTAATATTTGCTAGATATAACCCGAGCACTATAAAATAAAAGCCTCGAAAATGAGCCTGATACTATATAAACGATTTCGCGAGATAGACGTCGCCCTTCCTCGCATAAAGGGCCATCAGTTCTTCGAAGGACTTTCCTCTTGAACACGGCTATAAGAATTTACAATATATGTACGGTGACCATTATTTACAGCGAAAAAAAGGACATTTTAACTTGGTCTCGGGAACATCTACATCAGGTAAGGTGGTAGGCGGTGCTCCAGTAAGGAAATGGACTGGCATTAGGCCATCTAGGTCATTCGGGTCAGACGACAAAGCGCTGTATGAACGGGAATTTACGACAGACAACTTGACATAATAGTGTGTTCATCTTCTCTAAGCTCGATTAGTTTCTCCAAGAATACGTCGCGGATGCCATTTCACGGCCTTCACCGAGGCACATTAGCTTATCATGAAAAAAAAACTCCCACATGTATAAAAAGAAAATATTACACAAACATATTTTACTGCAGTTATAACCACATCAAATCCTTAAAAAAATGCAACAGTTCATATTTTTAAAACTGGTTTTAAACCTAATATATGAAAACACTTCTCTAATACAAGTGCCGTCGCCTCGCACAGCAAGATCCTTCCCCTATTGACTTTAACAATTTCACCTTGCTTATTTTTCTCGATGCAGTAGCAACTATCATAAAATTCAGTAAATGTTGTACTAACATCGTAAACAAATTCACAAAGATGATGCAAATATAAATCATTTGCTACTTTAGTAATTACATCAGGAAACTTAAGCAGAACCTTAATAAGTTTCCATTCCTTCTCATGATCAGCTGGGATTGGATTCTCCTCGAGTATTTTTTGAATATTCGAGATGTCTACCCCACAATTTCTAGCAATCGACTTAATCCTAGTATAGGCATATAGCAAGTATACGGCAGTATTTCCACGATCTTCTAACATTTTATCAAAAGAGAAGACGTATTCATTAATACGATTATGACACAAGTCCGAGTATTTAATGCATCCATAAGCTACAGATTCTTGGGCTGCCTTTAATTCTTCAGGCGTGAGGACCTTATCACGTTCTTTTTCTTTTAGTTTCGCTAATGATCTATTTAAGCCCTCCTCTAGTAACTCAATAAGCTTCACAGTATCCCCAGATCTGGTTTTAAATTTCTTACCATCTTCTCCTAAAACTACACCGAATCCAACATGATCAATCCTATGAATCCTTGGATCTAAAATTCCTGCTCGTTCAGCGCATGCAAATAAAGTCTTAAAGTGCGTTGCTTGACCAGCATCAGTCACATAAACAATCCAGTTAGCTTTCTCTTCGTGCAAGCGATGCTTTATTGCAGCCATGTCTGATGTGTCATAAGTAAAACCACCATCAGATTTTACTATAGTCATTGGAATTCCATCTTTGGATCCACTGCCCCACATTATCTTACGTCCTTCATCCTCTTCAAGGAAACCTTTCGATTGCAGCTCCTTTACAACATCCTCCATTCGGCTTTGATAGAACGATTCTCCACGTTCAATTATCTTTACCTCAAGTCTATCGTAGATTTTTTGAAATTCCTTCCTTGAAACATCACAGATTAGTTGCCATGCAGTTTTTGAATTTGGATCGCCACTTTGTAGCTTAACAACACAATTATAGGCACGCTTCTTGAAATCTTCATCCTGATCAAATCTGCAATGTTTTATTTTAAGATGGTTACGATTAAGCCTTTATAAATAGACAAACAAACACTACCTGATTTTCGATTCCTTGTAGAAAGCTTGAAGATCACTTATTGGTGGACTCTCCTTTAAGAAATTTGGAAACCGATCCTCTAGATGCGCAATCAGCATTCCAAACTGTGTTCCCCAATCACCAACGTGGTTTATACGTATAACATCATGTCCCATAAATTCCAGCAGCCTGCAGATGGATTCTCCTATAATAGTTGAACGTAGATGGCCAACATGCATTTCCTTAGCGATATTGGGCGAAGAAAAATCTACAAGGACTCGTTCTTTCTTGCATTTTGGTGGCGTTACGCTATTCTTTAAGATTGATGATATCGCATTTATCCCATATGTCCTTAAATATGAGGATAAAAGTATAAAATGAAAACTATATCTGAAAAGACATGATTACATACTTTTCCAGGTGAACGTTGATGTATCCAGCACCTGCTACTTCAGTTTTAGCAATGATTGGTGACTTGCTTAACTTGGACATTATATTATTGGCAATTTCTCGTGGATTTCCACCTTTTCCTTTACTTTTTAAGATTTGAGCAATTGGCATTGCACTGCTGCACTGATAGTCACCAAATTTGGGATTGGACGAAACTGGTGAAATTACTATTGGTGGATCTGTTAATTCAGGGTAAGCGGTCTTAATAGCGTTTGTAAATACGGCGGTCAAGTGATCTGTTATGGAAATCATTTCGTTTATGTTTTCTGGTGGTGATGCAGCCGATGTGCTGTTCCTTTCTTTTTCTATAGCCTAAAAATTGATACTATAAATCTTTATATTGAATATGGTGGTTCGTTAGTTTCCAGAGAGTTTAGAATTTAAGGACAGCATTTTCAGGTGCAGTAAAATTTTAGTCCACCTTTTGAAGCTATTACCAGGACAAGAGTTCTTTTTTTTATATGATAGTCTAAGCTTAGGTGTCACCTTTCTACTACCAGTCCGTCATGTCGTACGGTCATGGTGCAGTGTCTAGTAGTAACCTTAGCTCGAAGGATAGGGAGAAAGATCAGATACATTAGGGGGAGTCGGATGGGTGTTGGACGAAATGGCGGTGAACCTTGCGTTTGAACTCTTGGATGTTGTATGAGTTCGGGAAAGCTGACTGTGGTAGGTTGTTCCACAGTCGAGAAATATGTGTTTCATGTGTTTTGCATGGTTTTTATTGTTATGTTGTTTTTATTATTGACTAATTGGCTTTCGGATTGGATGTCGGTGTATGTTTACAAGGGTAGCGGCAGCACACCCCACATGACCACATACCGTGCTAGCTTAGCCCACACTCTTCCTACTCTTGCAACGTATGTTTTGCCATCAGTTAATATTCCCTAGTATCTCACTACCTTCTATCTTAATCCACTGTTGATAGGTAGTACAGAGTGAATTACTCGATAGCTTCAAATAAACCAGAACATTAGTGTGTCATAAGAGTACGGGTTATAATAAAAGCCATAGCGCTCCCTAACCAACGGAATAGGACATTTGCTCTTATTGCCAGCCAATTATTTTATACCCAAGAAAATCTAACTCACCAACAATAAATTACCTTATTCAAAATAGCCAAACGATGCTTAAGCTTTATATATTCATTCTGAAGCTTCGCTAACTCCTCATCATGCTCTTCTAATCCTTCACCGCGTGAAGCCCTAGCAACCTCATCATTAACAATCCGAATTTCATGTTCCTAAAAATAAATTCGTGTTCATTGCAATATAACTCTACGAATATGCATTTAATTAAGTGAAAAATTACCAAACTACTTAGTCGTTTCTCTTCAGCTTCTAATGATGACATGATTTACTTATTTCTCGATATAATGCAATAATCTGTGAAAATTTTGTAAATACAATTCCCTCTTGGACGCCCTTAAAAACTGCCACATGGAACTTGACGTTTCAAAGCCGGTTTTTTTGTGGTATGATTTCAACTGAAAGAATTTTTGCTTTTGGAGGCATAATTTTGGGTTTGAGTTCTTGCTAGGAATAAAAATTTCGCGATATTTAATTTTTTTTTGCATTTTTTCTGGTATTTATTCAATTATATAAAAGTGATTAAATTTTTATTATTAATTTATCTAAAGACAAGCATTTTTTAAATATTTAAATAGATTTCTAAACGTTATAAATTTAATTAATTTTCTAATAAGATAACGATTACGACACCACCTGTGCAAATTCCACTTAAACTAAACCAGTAATACCAATCCCCAAAATTAAAAAAATATTTATGACATTTTAACACAGAGTACGTGGACGAGGGAACACGACTATTATAATAAACCTGAATCAAAGTTTTGTTTTAATTTTAATAGAATAAATATCGGCTTAAAAATGTACAATTATAAAATATTATTTACATTTATATTAATACTTCAGCTCCTACATCAAAGTATAGCATTCATTGTCACCGTTGATGCGGCTAGTGAGGAATGTTTCTATGAGAAGAGCGAAGCCGGAACAAAATTTGGTATGGACACAACAAAACCACCTAATAAACTTCTGAAATCACTTCTTTACATTCATGTCTTCTACCACTAGGTCTTACATTCGAAGTAATTGAAGGTGGATTCCTAGATATTGATGTAAAAATAACCGACTCGGATAATAATGTCATCTACCAAGGTGATGGCGAATCATCTGGCAAATATACATTCTCTGCCCATGTTACTGGCAGATATATAGTTTGCTTTAACAATCAAAAATCAAGCTTAACACCGAAAGTTGTTATGTTTTCAATTGATGTTGGCGAAGCGCCTCGTGGTACACCGGGCGCTGCTAATGAGGATGAAGTAGGCCATACAAAACTTGAAGAAATGATCCGTGAACTTTCTGGTGGCCTGACTAGTGTTAAACATGAACAGGAATACATGCATGTAAGATTCGAGTTGTTTTATTTGTTAACATTGTTTTTATAATTAATTAAATGTAATTTGCTTTAGGTCCGTGACAAAATTCATCGTGCAATAAATGAAAGCACAAATTCTCGTGTGGTTTTATGGTCAACATTCGAGGCTCTTGTCCTTATTGTAATGACAGTGGGTCAAGTTTATTACTTAAAAAGATTCTTTGAAGTCAAGCAGGTTGTTTAAAATTAAATTTCATTTATAGATGTTTCTTGAAAAAATTTATTTTGTGTAATTTTTATTTGCCTATTTATAAAAAAAAACAAAACAAAATTGAAACTCTCTTGGATTAAAATTTTTCAAGGTATTGTTTTAGTTTATTTTTTCTATGTGAAAGTCGTAAGCTTAGGCTGGGAGTTGCCTTGGTATTATCAGTGCGATATGATACAATATCTAATAGATCTAGAAGGATTGGACAGGTTAAGAGGGTTTGGGGTTGCATGAGGAGGTAGCACAATACATCAATTAAAGTAAGAGCAAATTACGCCACCAATGAGTTTGGGAGTATGGTCTTGTACGTTGTCCATGATAAGAAGAGTTTCGAGGCCCACGAATTGCACTCGAGACATGCCCAGATTTGTAGATTGTATCCTGAGCTGTTGGCTGAAGTAAGAACTTGCATCTCCTTAGGTACTGGGATGCTTGGATGCTAAAGTGAAGCTATGGACGAACTACAGCCACCAAGTATAACTTTCTGAGAGCGGTTGGTTAAAAAGCTATGCAAGAGTTTGTGCTGCCTGCTATAACCTCCTCTTTGTAGATATTGAAAAGGGAAGAATAGCGTTACAGGGCTGCCCAACGAGTTTCCCTTCCTATAATGTCAGACAGTTCTGTAAGGTGGTTTGGTTGTGGTGGGAAATTGATATGAGAATTAACACTAATTAGGTTTTGGTACGAATTAACGGGAGATGAATCAACTTCGACCTAGTATTGCGTTGGATGAGAAGTAAGAAATAGATTTAGGAGATGGGCTCCCTGGATTTATGTATGGCAAGGGAATGTTGCTGGTATTTAAGTAACTCCACCAGTTTTTTTTATAACAATGGCGCTACAACCCAAATCAAGCATTGGTATCCTGTAGGGTATTTCTTCAAGTTTGACGGTCCCTTGCAGGATGTCTCCACTTCCGAAGAGTTGAGCATTGCTTCTGCGTCAGTCATCACAACATCTGTCTATCTCCTCCTGAGATACTATGAGCGCTTTTAGGATACGGCCGTTAGGTTAGGTTGAAATGGCTGGTACCCCGCTAGGGAGCCCACTTAGGCACACCATTAGGCCCATTGTGATGCCATTCTAGTGTTGAGACAAAGTTCAGGCCATTTGGAGCTTTTAATAAAGCGACAGAGGTCAGGAACACCAGTGTTTTGCAGCTCACTCAATCCATCAAGTAAAGGTGATTCAAGTAAGGTCCTTCTTTTCCTCGCTAGGGCCGGGCATGTACAGAGAAAACGGTATACTATCCTGATTTCGAGGCCAGCTCGTCTAAGCCTGTACATTTTTATAAAGGTAGGGAGTTCTGGTTCGTCAAAAATTTTATACAACTCGCTGTTCTTTCTTCTTCGGAATATCGCCTTGCACTCTCCTCCATATGTTATTCTTATATAGAAAAGATTATCTATGAATCAACCCTACAGGAGCTGTAATCTTAAATCGTATTAACAGTTAGCGTTTCTCAGGACTTATCTCTTTGGCGTACCGGTACCACTAAAGATCTTAAGTTTATATTATATGGTAATATAAGATGAGCTTCACTTTTTACTTTATTTATATTCGGTTTTATGATTATTTTTATTTTTCATTAAAAATTATAAACGAATCGTAAACCATCATTTTAAACGTATCGCAAATGATAGAACCAGGCACTGCTGTTTTGAATATCACTGAACCTCAATTATTTTTTTTGTAAATTAATACAAAACAAAATTGTACTAGAACTCAATAAACACAAGCGAACTTCGGCACGCCATCCATCCACCATTCGCAGAAGGTCGTTTTTCCGCCATCACCTCGATATGATGGGTTAAGTAGTTGTCGGGGCTTTTTAACTAATTAATTTTGGGCTTTTCTTTAATTAAAGTTTATCAAATTAATGTTATAAAATCACATAAATAGTTTCAGTTTAATGTTAAGTAAATAAATCCGTGTTTTATCCTGTAATTTTGGGTAAAATTTCATCCCCCAAAAAAAAAGTTTTTTTCAACTACGAAAGCACCGAAGAAGAGGAAAAAAATCTCAACGAAGAAGAAGGAAATTATAAATTCCCATATACACAAACACATGCTTAAGAACACCGAGAGTCAAGTCACTTATACCAGCGAAAAGCGACAAAGCATATAGAAAAAGAAGCTTCAAAAATTGAATTGTTTTTTTTTTGTTGTCAATTTTGTTACAAATACTGTGGGGAGTGTGACAGCGCGGACATTTGAAGTTTGTTAGTATGCTGCAGGAAAAAAGACGTAGAAATACTAAAAGTTAAATTTGTATTGAAGTCCGAGGAATTTTTGTTGTGTCAGTTGTGTATTTACTTTGTTGGGAAAAACTTCGATACGGCGCGGACTGTGAGTGTGTTCGTGCATATGGTGTACTTTTTTGTCTCTAAATTCTATTCGGTGTGAAGTTGAATTTGTTTCCCCTCTGATTTGAAGTGTTTTGAACGAACGAAGAGAAAAAGGCTAAGGAAGCGGTGGCCCCATCATGTCGATTGTGGGAAAATATTTTATAATAATGACAAAGTGAAGTGTGTTTAAATATAATTAAGAAAAAACATTAAAACTGAAAAATTATATTATTTACTGGAGTGCCTGATAACAAAAAAAAACTCAACAAAAATGGTTCGAGGTATGTGGATTCCTTCCTTGGTTGGGTTAAGTTTTAGTTATAAATTTGATAATAATAACGCAATAAATAAAAAACAACAAAAATATTCATTTACGTGTGCGTATTATTTTTTCTGGTTGTAAAAACACAATAAAACACTGCAAAATAAGCAAAAATTGTTGTGTATATGTGTTTGTTTCCTTCCAGATTTTTTTTTACTATTTTGATAAAAGAAAGAAAGCAGAGTACACAACCACCATATACAAATGCAAAAGTTCGAAAAGTGCCGATTTTTTTTTCGTTCGAAAAAAAGAAGGCGTTCGCCAATATTCTTCTTGATCATTTCTTCTTATTTTTATATATTTTGTTTGAAAAGTTTGAACACAAAAACGAAAAGAATAATGAGATCATTTGGCGGGAACTTTTTTTGGTTACTTAATGTTATTTTAGGTTATAAAATGTTTCTTTTTTTATGTTAAGGTGATGACCTTGACGATTGCGGGTTCAATCTTTACGGAAATAATTTTTTCTTTTTCTGCTTTTTTTCCTTCATTTATTACGTCAACTATTTTTTGTATCATTGTACATCATCATCATCGATCTTTAGGCCATTGCACTTTTAGATTATATTATTACTTTCTAAGCAATTTTATATTTATTATTCTCACTTTGCTTACACTATACTAAAAAGATGTCGCGTGTATGAATACAAAGTTTTTGATTTGGCATTTCTTTTGGTTTTGTTTTTGGCGTTTTCAAAACGTGTTTTGTATGCTGAGATTTTTTTGGGGAAGATACTTTTAAATTTATTCTGATCACATCTTTGCCATGAGCTAGATTTTTATTAGAGGCAGAGAGAGGAAAAGTCCTTTATCCAGAAAAAAATACTATGTCTAATGTCCGATGTTTTCTCTGGACGTGGAATCTGCATTTTTTTTAAAAGGGGAAAAAATGAATAAATTAAACATTTTTTTTGTACTTTCAATGATGCCTAAAGCTTCTTGATGAGGAGGACACAGCTGGAAATTTTCCACCAGTAGGGGATTTACGTCAATGGAAAAAACACAAAATTATTAAAGTTTTACATGATTCAGATTAAGATTGGTTTGCTTCAAGGTATATGTGGGGAATAAAAGGGAAATACATAGTTCTAGGGCGTTGTAAACAATTAAACTAGTGTACATCTCACAAATGTAATTGTCCATAAGAGACAGGCGGCGAACGGCTACCAAAGGCCTCGGAAGTTGGTGGCACCCGATTTGTCCCTTCCATCAAAACCCGAGAAAAGTCCCTGCAGACGAACACCCTGCAACTCTGTCAGCAAGAAGTTAAGGCGCGCCACTACCATCACAGAGGTCTGTGGTTCAATTTTACAAAGTTTAACCTTCTTAGCCGTATGGACAGTAGACCGATATAATTTTTAATTCGGCGAGATGAGCAATTTAGTTGAGGCGTTGATCAAATTAGTTAGATACCCTAAAGTAGGTACTTTACCTATAACGCGTGTAAGAATCCACTATTTCTGGGGTAGGTCGTTCTATTGTGAATTGGACACTGGGCAGAAGGCGTACAAAACAACATGCAGCATCCTGGGCTTACTCCTGTGAATAGAAATGAATTATGGTAGGTTGAAGTTACGGCTTGCAAAAGGTGTTTGCGATTAGGGTTACCATTTGTCAGGATTTCGCCTGACATGTCAGGCATTTTATAGCCATGTCGGGCTCAGGGCAGGCTTTAGTTGTTGTCAGGCTTTTTTATAATTGAGATTTTAATTCTTTTTTCCTTTTGTCAGGCTTTTTACTCTAAAATCAGGCATTTTGTAGTTAAATGTCTGGTATTTCAAAAATAAAAAATGGTAATCCTATTTGCGATCGGGTTTGTGAACGATTTCAAGGTAGAGGTCATACGACGGCGCTTAGATTAAATGGAAAGTGCAAGAGCGAGGCTATCTGAAGATGAAAACAGTTGAAAATGGTCAATTTGCCGCAGAAAATCTGTCGATCATCCGCCGGCGACGAAGATCAAGAGAGGACAACCGATTATCCACGTACAGCCTGGGCCTGTACTCCCGAAGACGAAACGAATTTCAAAACAAAATTGGAAGGCTCAAGGAATAAAGCAATACAGCAGTCTGACCCGTCTCTTTTGATGGCGAGGACCTTTAGCTCGGTCAAAATACAGCAGTTCCAGTGTGTGCAGCAGCATTAGGCAGGACGGCTGTCTATTGGAAATGAAAAGCCGCATATCAAGCAGCATGAAGAACCACGTTCGAATAAACGCGCCTTTTCTATCCAGGGTATTTAAGAGATGAGCTAAACACCGTGCAGCGACAGATAGCGCATGTTGAGTCCGTAGCGGAAAAGAAAAGGGCAGAGATAGTTTGACTCATAGACTTATTCCAAAACGTAGATAAATGAATGTATTACGAAGGAACATGGAGAAGTAGCTGCGACCTAACGTAGCTCCTGATTGGACATGGCAGATATAGACAATACTTCTATCGTTTCGGGCATGACGACTATTTGTCGATCGGTATGTATGTTAAAAGCATTCAAGACGACGCAAAGTATGTTCTCTTCAAATGCCCAAAATCCATCGAGTATAGGGCTGACGTGGAAGCAATAGCCCGTGAACGGTTTGAGGATGTATGACGAGTAGAGATGACGCAGAAGGTTTTAGACTGTATGGTAAGGCGTAAACACGTGCAAATACCTAGGTAACACCCATAAGAAACGGAGCCATTGTTCATGATAGGACAGAGTAATCAAAGGTACCAAGTAGTATAGCCTCGTCAGAATGTTATGTCTCCTGAAACAAGTGAACTCCGTTAACCAGCCGACAAACGCTCTGACGCAGGCAGTACCACATTACCAGGTGGCCAAGGAGATGCACCGTCCGCTAGGTGAAGACCCGACATAAACGAAACTTTGGTACCATATTATTAACAAGTTAAGCCGGCAGGATGGCTTATTAGGAATACCTCGAAGGAAAAGAATATTAATTGATATTCTTGCAAAAGGAGGAGTAGGAGTAATTTTTCGTAAACCATTATAAATAAGGAAGCTTGATGCTTGGCATTTGAGTTTTAGTTCTCGGAGTGCAACACACGTAGTTGATCGCCATTTTGTTACACGATCGTGGTGCCACTGGTGGATAATCTTTACGTTTCCTCCATCTTATCAACTGCATAAATAAATGTCACTAAAAATATGATAAAAATCAAAATTCCCAGACTTAATTAACGAAAATATTTCGCAAAATTCTTATCATTGAAAAAAAAAACTGTTGTGACACGCGAAAAATTCAATTTATGCTGATGATTGATTATTATTGTTTTCTTTTGGGTGATTTTTCCAATTCTCTTCCTGTAACATAAAAATATCAATCGTAAAAAATCAAGTCTTAATTATTTACAAATAATAATAACAATCAGCATAAATTAACAAATGCAAATTTTATATAATAAAAACAAAACAAAAACGAATGCACTACTGCTGCTGCTGTTTTGGTTTAATTTAAATAAAAAATTAAATTCTGTTTTGTTTTTCGATAGAGATATTTTCAGTCATTAGATAGCATAAAATTTTATAATATCTTAAGTAAGTTTGAACGTAAATAAAGCTATGCTATAAATAATTTTACGATTTATACAAAATTTTGTTTATAACAATTTAATTCAGAAAAGTCTCTGAATCGCTACAAAATGGACGGGTGTTTCGAAAGAAAAGAAAAATACTTGAAATATTTATTGCAAATACTGAACTCCCACAACCCAGTCCACAGCAGCTCTAGACAGTATTGTATGAAGCTCTTTCATATCAAGCATCCGGCTAGCATGACGGTGCATCTGTTTCTGAATATCTAGAGATAAATATTTTGAATAACAATAGGCGACGAACGACTTGAAATACATCTTTTAGGTGATAAATTCAAGCGTTGCAGATTGATAAAAATAACTTAAAACATAAACAAGGTAGGAAAAATATAAAATGATTTAAATGTTAATGAAATTTTGTAGATATAAAAAAAATAGTGTTGTATTTGTTTTTTATCCAATTTACAATCATTTGAAGTTCATTCACTTTTTGCATAAATGTTGACCTAAAAACCAATGCCACTTGCCAACTTTTATTTTGTTTCATTTGTTTACTTTTATCGCCGCACAATGTTCATTTCGTAGAGCTCGGTTAAGATATAGTCTCTCGAGTCTATAGAAGCACACGTTTTCGTGGAGGCTCGGAACACCAGTCTCGATATATCATGAGAAACTTGGGGCTATATTGGAATCTAAAGAGCATGGCAGCAATTTTCTTTCGCGGAAGGTCTTCCCCCGACACATACTTATAGCTGCATATAAAGTAAAAGCTTCGGACGAAACTTTTGAGTTGTCCGCAAAGAAAAGTCATCTACAACAACGTCTTAAACCTATAGCGCTTCATTTTCTTCGTCTTCACTTGGAATATCTTTTTGTTGGGGACTTCTTTGTGGAACCAAGACGAATCGGAGGAAATTCTCGTATAATTATTTTATTTATTTATCTATATTCTGTCATTGTGCTATCTTTCCACACGCTTATGAACTTTGCTTTCCTATATGCTTGTTGGTTGGTTATACTATCAAACCAGCGGGGGTGTAAGCAGCAAGCAAACTTTGTGATAAAAATCGATACTATCCATCCATAGGTTAAACAAAACCAGACTAGAGCAATATGTTGTTCACTTTGAACATGTACTCGTTAACGTTAATGGGTGCTGACTGGACGCGGGGGCTGCAGAGAGGGTGATATGAATATGTGTGGATATCACAATAGATATTAACAACCTGGCGCCATTCTAACCAGAAAAATATTTTGGGAAATTTTTGCTTTTTTTAAAGATGTTTGTATTTGGATTTCACATGTGATATATAGAGAACTGCACGTGATTAGATCTTGCTTGGTTTTATTTTATTTTTTTTAAGGTTATAAATAAAAGAAAATCTTCTTAAGGGAAGATAATGTTGAAATTTATGAATGGAAATAAAAGCTTTATTAGGATCTAGAGTTTTTATCTTGTTTATAGTGTATTATTCATCATGGAGAGCTCTTTTCTTAAGGGGCATTGAATGTTTTATTATGATAACAGTCAAGATATGACAAATTTACACTTATTACGTCATCTCTGTTCGTGTTATGATTTTAACGTTTATAATTTTGCTAGTATCTTATTCCTTGGGAAAAAAAGAAAAATATGAATTCATTGACAGAATCCCCACTATGTGTGTTTTATAGAGAATCTCAACCAAAAAGTATACATATGGTTATTCGAGATATTTCCAAGCTTTTTGAAAGAGTTAGACAGTATGACCTGCCGTCTCAACTCTAAACTATTTAAATTGACTCAATCCTCATGATATGGATAGAAAGTTTTGTTTCGGTCCCTTCAATTAAAGTAAATAACATAGGAATAACAGTAACCTGCAGAATCGTTCCCAACAGTATGGTTGCATAACTCGATTTCGGATCCAATGGTCTGTATCCAACCGTCTACAGCTTAATGTCTCTAAATGCGGTTACATTCCAATGTATAGGAGTAAATTAGATACCGACCTTTTTCCACCTATCGTTCTTATGAACACATGCCTACCTTATGAAACGCGGATCATAAACCTAGGTGTTCATCTGAATTCACAGCTTTCCTGCTGCAATCATAAAGATTAAAAATAACAAGCTAAAGCATTCTGACGTACAGTTGGTTGCCTCGTGTGAAATCCCAGGCAACTTTTCATAGAATTTCAAAAGGGAATGGACGATGACAGCAGATTTTTGTTGGTCTGAAACTAGCCAATTTGACTGAAACGTCACATTCTTCAACTCAAACGACTTGTCACGCCACACGACTTTCAGCACACCAACTAAAAAACGAGACGACACCGACATCTATATAAGACTCGCGCATGACTCGACTTCCAGCACAGGGGCCTGTGACCACAGAAATGACGAACTAGTAGTATAAATACAAAATGATTCTTGATTTCATGTTTTATTGGTATCAACGACAATATCGATAGCATAATAGTTAGTAAAGCTACTCTTACTGCTTGAAGCTCATGTTAAAACCCGAATATGACTCGGGTTACGGCATCCATGCGCCTTACATTGAAAAGTGCTCCGTGATTTTTACAATGGGACTTATAGTGGAACAATAAGTTTGCTTCAATTTTCTGTTTCAAACGAAATAAGGCGAATCGTGCATGTCAGACAGCCTTAAGTTTAATTTACATATCCGACGTTTTTCTGCCGCGCCGCTCTTTTTTAAGATTTCAGCCAACCAAAGAGAATATGACGTGATCGAAATTGTTTCTGATTGGCTGAAATCTTAAAAAAGAGTGGCGCGGCTGAAAAACATCGGATATGTAAATTAAGCTTGATTCTCGTTGTCGAGTGACGTGACAGATGTCAGTTCGACCTTAAATTGGTATTTCTCATTGTCAATGTAAGAGATTGCTGGCGACTAGATCGATAAACGTCGTATTCTAATTGTCAAAATGTGCCCTGTGAAGTGGCATTTTCCTCGATACGTTTGTAGGTATCAACAGTTTCATTCCATCGCGTCCCACGTAGTCACGTCACTCGCCACCCACCTACACCTACAGATACAGACATATGAATGGCATAAACCATGTAAAGAGGGTCGTTCCGAACGAAAACTACGAAAAAATCAAGGAGCTGGTGCTCAAAAATCTTCTTATTGGTATTAGAAAGAAAGGTGAACATTTGTTTTTAGTCTGCTGTGGCTATGAAACGCATCGTCACGCCGCCCGACAGATTCCGAAAGAGCTTGTTTTCTTCCTAAAAAGACCAGATCGTTGAAGATTTGACTTCCCGAGCTTTTATGGACCTAACAACCTTTATGAAACGCGTCATTACGGGCCACGAGACAAGGATGTACGAGAACAATGTGCAAACAGACCAAAAACCCTGTAAAATTCGCTCTTCTTTTTAAATAAGCGAGATTGTGGAAGAGGCCCCTTTATGAATTTTGCACCAAGATAGCACATCACCGCACAGTCATCGACGTGTAATAGTTTTTGGGCAAATACGATCGACGAATGTTATCGATCATATACCATACTCGTCTGATATGGCTCTGTGTGGCCTTTTTCTATTCCAAAATTACCACTTCGAAGAAGGTGTTTCCAAGTCGATTGAGTCTAGCTTGTAACAAGGAATCACTAAAAAAGGTTTCAATAGTAAATTTGATCTAAAAGAGCAAAAGGAACGACTATGATTCTGAATCCATAGTCAATGTATCAATCAATGAAATAGTGAATCGGAAATTTATTTTAGAATATTTTTTAAAAACCAATGCTATTATTAATTAAACAATTTTATTATATCTACAAATCAAACAAAAATTAAAACTAATCACGTGAACTACACCCACTTAAGATTGTCCAATACTAAATCGAAATAAATTTCAAATCACAATTCTATATAAGAAAATAAAAATTCTATTAATAATCATAAAACATTATTAATCAAGACAAGAGTAGTCAAAAACTCGGTCAAACTCCAATTGTGCCACGGGATGAAGGGAGAATTATAAAAATCATCAAAAAAATATATAACACAAGGCCATTTTCCTCTTTCTATGTTGTTTTGTGTTTTTCTTTTTCCCAAAATATAATTTGCGCTTAAGTACAAACACAAAATCTCAAACATTCTGTCCATCTATCTCTACTATATCAAGTGGGATTAAGAAGAAGCAAAAAGAAACCAACAAGCAAGCACAGAAGGAAAAGTTTCCTATAGTTTTCTAGAGTCGTGACTTAGACGCCGCCATATTCCTGTATTTTTATGCACGGATGATGGAATAACAAAGTAGGTGGGAGTAGAAGAATGCTCTCTGTGCTGAATGCTAGCATCTATCTAGCTTCATTTTTTCTATCTTGTATTTTTGTTACTCTGTGTTGTATATGCTGCATACACAGCATACATAATCCGGCACTGTGTAATGATGATCATGATGATGTGAATATACACGACGACGGGCTGTGGCCTAGCCTGGGCTGAGAGATTTTACTATACTAGAATTCGTGATTAGAATGCATGACGAAAATGTTCAGGAGATGGTTGTTAACGCTTCGCGGAACATTCGACCACAGCAGCACGTACCATTTGGGAAAAGATGTTGCCTTTGCAGTGTGTAAAATGAAAATATAATATATAATTGCTTTTGCCCGACGTTTTTTTTTTTCGGTGGGGCTTATTAAAATATGAGATTATTCCAAAGATGCGATAGTTTTTTGGAGTTTACGTTGAATATTTATTGCTAAAATATTTAGCGGGATTTCTGTTTATTAATAGCTATTTAGAAAATGAAGGAGAATTTAAGACTTCTTCAAGCGGAATAAACATCAGAAATATGAATTTCATTCAGTAGAAGAAAAAAAACCTTAATTAATAATTTGAATTTCATTTTAAACCAATCTTCTGGTTTTCCTAGAAATATACGTACAAAAACAAAACAAGATCCGTGAGTAGGCATGAGTTAAAACACGAGCAAGATCGGTTCAATAAAAAGAAGGTTGTAGGATGACGCCAAGAACGAGTGTTTACAAAACAAATTCAAATTCAAATTCGTTGTCTTTTCAGACACAACATTGTTGAGTTAAAATAACAATTGCTAGTACGGGGATAAATCATGTATTCAAACTTAAGATGCAAAATTATTGTCTAGAGTATTTATTTGTAAAAGAGCGCAGAAAATTTCCATTGGCAACGGGAATTCCAACAGCGAGGAGTCAATAATGTCGATCGGGATCTTTTTGCGTTTATTAGTAGATCATACGATACTATTAAGTATACTAGAAGAAGTCGAAAATAGTAAGAAAATAAATTTATAATTCGCGAAGTTAATGGTTTGACGATTCCATAGATCAAAAATTTGCAAGATCAAAACTGGTCCCAGGTCTTAAGGCCCCCATTCACACACAGGCCGTAGCCTTTGAGGCCTGGTCGACAGGCACGGCCCGATGAAGGCCACACATTACTCAGTCTGAATGAGTGATGCGAACTTGAGGCAACCGCCTGAGAAGGCGTGGCCTGCATGTCACCTCATGATCCCCCATCGACACACAGGCGAACAGGAATTATTTCTATGCACATCTATCAAACCAGAAATAAATTCCGGCTGATTGCACTTTTTTCACTCCTGGCCTCAAAGAAAACTTCAGACTGAATAGAAGTTCCGATCTTAAGGAACAGACTGACGATAAATCCCCACACACATAAGTTGTCAGTTTTCCCGGATTGCAGGCGACGGCCTGCGGGCGGCCGTTCAGTGTAGTGATACTTGGCCCCAAGGCGGGAAACTTTCAGACCATGGCCTGCCGGCGGCCTGCTTGTGAGTGAGCGCCTTTAGGCAGGCTAAAGAACTAATAACACCCTTTACCTTAAGGGTCGTTATCACTCTAAATATAGTGGGCCTTAGGCTGTTGGTGAGATATCTGACTGGCCATGTGGGCTGCGGCTTTTTTAGGCGGAAATGGTGAGAATCTTACATCTTAACATTGTTAAGCCGGGGTGTTGTTAACGGGTGGGGTTTTATACCTCCTTGTGAAGAGGACCAATTCCGTTTTTACTGAGTAAAGGTAGAAACAGAATGGCACGGAGACCGTGGCGTAGTCCGCCGCTCAGAGAGTTTCCCATAAATTTAATTTCTCCCCAGGCGGCGCGGACAAATTAAATGTATGGGAAACTCTCTGAGCGGCGGACTCCGCCACGGTCTCCGTGCCATTCTGTTTCTACCTTTAACGCTGAGTCCGCTGCGGCGGTATAAAGAAAAGAGTTTTTATATGCTCAACATTCTAAATCAAATACTTTTAGAGAAGTTTACGTATGAAGAAACTAATAACACCCTTCCTATCCTTGGCTAACCATGTTGATCTAATTAAAATTGCACATTCTTATATAAAATTGTCTTTTGTGAAATTGTTGATAAGATATTTCCCGATAGTCTTTATAAAAATCTTATCTTATCAAATCGATTTTCCGACTAAATCTGCCAATCCACTATCGTACGTCATCAAAATCAACCTCTACTTCACCTTCTAAACAACTCCCGGCATAATTAGCACAGACCCAACTTAAGTCATTTGCACACTTAAGACGTTTGCGCAGTTAAGATTCTCCTCATAGTTTGTGTTTTTTTTGTGTTTAAATGTTTTTATAAACAAAATTTTACGTCCTACAAAAATCTTTTTTTTTTCATTTTAATTTCCAATCAAAAATTTGTTGAATAAATTTCACGAATGAAATGCGTACTTTTACTAAAATCAAGTCGTTACAAGTAGCAGCAACTATCCGAACGTCGTCAGTCCAACTTGAAAGAGAATCATTCACTTGAAAGAAAGAAAAAAATCACCTCCTTGAAAAAGTAACTCCTCGACATTTTGTTTAACGTAGGAAAAATGTAATTTCATAAGTGCTTTTTTCCATTGTGCAATAATATACGCCAACGTACAGTTTGTAGTATGCAGTTTATCACAATGGTGTTGCTAATTTCCATAGATTTGAATTTTTAATTAAAGCTCTCTTTTCTGTTTTGCATTAGTTCATTGAAAATATCAAAAGTTATTGTGGTTGGTTTGCTGCTACTACACACTTTATGCAAGCGCCATCATTACACTTCCCCTCGGGATTGGTCGAGTTGCTATGCTAACGTTATCATATATATTTTGTGGGAACCTACTTTGTTTTTAATGATTAGCATTCTTATTAGTTGTTTTTTTTACTTCTGTGGTGTTGTTTGTACATCAATGATTACAATTGCACAATTTTTGCTTATGAAAGAGAAAATGCATCGTTTTCTTCCGTAGTGTTGTTGTGATTACAAATAATGTGTGGTTGGTTATCAGTAATGGCAAGGAATATTCTTATCTGTGAACTATTTTTTGTTCTCAGCATGTATATGTATTTAATGGGCATTATCCTCGTGTTATAAAATTTTGTTACTTAATTTCGAGTTCAATAGAGACTTTTTTAAGGATCCTATTAAATTGTGTACCTTGCATTATCTCTTGACTTTTGATTTTGGATCTCTAATGAAAGCGATAATCTTCTTAGCTTCTACATTCATTCTTATTTCCGACCTTTGTTAAAATTTAAGGTATGCAAGTTTATATACTAACTGGCTGATTTGGGCACACAAATGCATTTGATTAAAAGGTTGGATTTCGGCTACAAATAAGCCGAAAGCTATCTTCGGGAGGCTCGCATCTTATAAGCCAGGCGGCCCTCAAGTCTCTTAATTCTGTCGTTACAACAACCACGGCTGTTCTGAACTGCCGCAGGTCTCGGTGTGAGACCGCCACTCAGTTTGACATAACTCTGTGTTGAGTTCCTGGACCCAGAGGAATTAGAAACTGCAGGGTAGATGAGCTTGCTAGACAGGAAACCGAAATGGAAAGGACACCCCACTTAACCTAGATGGGAATGCCCTTTGCCACCTATAAACTGGCTGTGAGAAAAATTAGCTAAGCTCGAGCCGGGCTGAGATTGACCACAGCAAAAGTGTGCTGCCCTCTTCAAACAATATGGCCGACTTTGGACGTAAAGCGTTCAAAATCTCTTGTTCAACTGAACAAAAAAGAGATAAGCTATGTAGTGAAGGTGCTGACCGGTCACTGCCGCTTTGGCCCGCACGCCGAAAGATTGGGACTTCCCCACAATGGCTTATGTAGAAGTTGAGGCAATGAGGATGAGGAAGAAACTCTCCCATCTTCTCTGTTCATGCTCGGTCCTCGCGAGAAAAAGAGGGACCTTCCTTGGCTCAACTTTCCGTGATTTGACCTTTGTCGCTTTATTGAAAGCTCCAAATGGTTTGAAATGGCCTGAAATTTCCTCCCAACACTATAATGGCATCACAATGGGCCCAATGGTGTGCCTAAGTAGGCTCCCTAGTGGGGAAGGAGCCATTTTAACCTAACTTATCTCCGGTATTCTACATAAATCATGAAATTAATCACGTTTTACCTGTGTGGCGAAATCTGCGCCTCTCTATTAGAGCAAAGGACGTGTTCTATAGGTTCTGTAATCTACCTGACAGCGATAATCTTCAGGTGATATCTTATCCATGATCTTCGGGTGATATTTTACAATAAGAAGTCCTGTGAGAAGGTCTCTTAAAACTGACCTCGGAATTAGTAAGCTCGAACAGATTCTCGGATTTTGCTTTTGCTCGATTAAGGGTAATAAGTGGTGATAAGTGCTTTGGTTTGTCTCATACTCGGTGCATGAGTTCAGTAGTGAGACAAGCCTTTTCTCCCCATATCCGACAAGTTTTGCTGCTAGGCGCTTATTTTCATGGAAGCCTTCATGTCATGGTATCCACTTAAGGGCAGTTTTGTTAATGCGAAAGAATTCAAGGAGTCAATGCATGTCTTTATAAGTTTTCTTGTCAGTATCTTGAATCCATTAGCTGGCGGTCCAAACGGGACGTCCCCGCAACGGATACGCTGCTGTCGGTGCCATTCTTAACGATTTTTGGCGACGTCTCGAGCCTCGATAACTGATAATCGTTGATTCTTTAAGTCGCCCTCGATATTCTTTAGCCAGGTTTTCTTCGGTGCCGATCGCTGAAGTCTGCCGGAAGGTCTCGCCAGAGAAGTTTACATTGTTATCATCCATTTCGCGAACATGTCCAAACCATCGTAGTCGACGTTTTTGTATTTCTTCTTCAATCAGTGTCTGTTGATCGCATCTTTGTATCATTGGGCGCATCCAGCGCACTCAGCCGCTGAGCAGCGGCTAAGTGCTGAGCTCGTTGGATGGCTAGCTGAACTAACCAGCTTAGCTCAGCGGCTGGCAAATTTCTCAGCGTAAAAATTTTATTCTAAGTAGCTCAGCGGTAGTAAATTGACGTTATATAAAATAGGAAAAAAATTTAGTTGTCAAAATAAATTCTAACTGAGCTATCTATCACATCCAGCCGACACACACCGCTGAGTTACTTTTTACGCTGTGCTATTCAGCTAAGCGGCTTTTCCGCTGAGTGCGCTGGATGCGCCCATTGCCTTTGTATCATTGCGAAGACGATCTCTCGAAACGATCTTACGAGTTCTTTTTATTTTCAAAATCGCATAATATAGAGAAATAGTGATATTATACACAATCGTTTGCTCTCATCACTAAATTCAATCCAAGGTGAAATGTTAAAAGGTTTCACCTCGCTTAAGCTAGACTAATATGTTTTTAATTTTAAAACAATTTTACTATCATTAATTAAATTTCTCAAATAATAAAACCATTTTTTTCTTTTATTTCTTTTTGCAGGACGTCGTGCCCGTGTAAACGATGCCGCACCATCAGTAGTTGCACGTGCAATGGCTAGCTCACATATTGTTGTTGATGATCCATTTTGTGCAAGTCCAAAGCGTAAAGATTGTAAAATTGATGAAGTAACAAAAACAATGAAAACAATTAGAACATATGGACCGGCATCAGCTAAACAATTATCAACAGTAGGAAAAATGTCATGTGATGTGCTTGGTACTAAAACAAGATCAAAAACAATAAAAAATTACTTCAAAACAGACCAACAACAACAACAGCAAAACCACCAACAACATCATGACCAACAAAATGATTTTAAAACAAATTATATAGATCATACTATAAATGGTGATTGTATAACATCATCATCATCATCAACAATTGAATTGACTGAAGATACATGTGATGAGATATTTGTTGAATATACCACATGCCCAGTTTATAATGGTTTGACTCAGAATCATACTATTAAATTTGAAGATGACATGACATCCATAACATCAACTACATCAAATGCATCGGGTAATATATTCCTTCAAGAACCAGTTTTAAGCCTTAATGTTGATAAATCGCCAAATCAACCATCATCGATAAAGATAAATAAGACATTAGAAGTTGTACCAATATTTTCACCAAATAATAATTATCATCTTAATTTAAATGGACAATTTAATAAGATTGTGACACTTAGTAATATAATATCGTCACCATCATCGCCTAGACGTGATACATTACCAGCTGGAGGAGAATCAAATTTCAGTATATTACAATATAATCATGATAGCAACTCATGTGATAGCGGAGTTGTTATTGATAACAAGCTTGAATTGAGTCCAAGCAGGCGACGGAAACCAACGACACCGCATCGTATTCTATGCCCATCACCGGTTAAGCATCCTAGTATTGACAAATCACCATCATCAGTATCTTTAGCTACTAATTATACACTTATGGATGGTACTACCTCATCTGCATATTTCAATGGTTTACAAAAGAAGAATCCAAAATCAAGAAGAAGGTAAGTTTTTTTTTATACTTTTATAAATGTATGTTTTTAAGTTAATCTGGCAAGTGTATACAAAATAAGCCTATCCATGATCTTTTTCTTACATCTCATACCACATGCTATTTGATCCAAGTCGATTCACCTCGCCTTTCAGCGCGAATTTCTCTAATATATTTATTCCATCTCAAACAATGCCTGCACCCTAGCGCACTACTTACTCTAAGGACAAGAGTTACGTCCATATATCTTAAAGAGCTCAACGTCAATAAATCTACTGGACTCGACATTATACCCTATATGAACTCGTACGTTCTCTGCGATAAGACCTATGGGGTGCAACAGCGACGGAAACTCAATCTCCACTGGAAGGATGGCGCAAACTGCAGGACGCTCAGAGCTTAGGGATGCCAAACTGGATGACACCGGCTCAGAATCGGGACCCGTGTAGAGAACAGTTGCTAGAGGCCAGGATCGGTCCCCGCTTGTATAGCCGTTAAAAAAGAAGAACTGAAATTAGGCAAGTTCTGCCGTCGATTTTGTAGTATATTTTACAGAACATTTGAACGAAAGTATGCTTCAATTCGACGAATCTGGTCTGGCTACTTTAGATATCTTCTTCTTTTATTAAAATATGCATTTTCTATTAAGGCGCTTCCTCACGATTCAAGTTTAGTTGAGCGATCATAGTTGTCCAACAAAACTTGAATAAAATCTGTAGTGAGAACCTAAAGTTGACCAATAAAATTTTGACCCAGTCAAACTTTTATCGTTCAAGTCAAGTTTGTTGAGCAACTACAATCGCTCAACTAAACTTGAATCGTGAGAACGCGCGTTTAGCTCAAAAGAATTGGATTGAAAACTTCCTTTCTGGCCGTTCGATCTTTTGGATGATAATGAATCTAAACTCCATTCAACGTTAATCGAACAAGAGAAAACTTCCTCGCTTATTAAGTTCATAGACGATAGGTAGTGTAAAGAAGAAACGCAAGAAAGAAGGAATGATATCTACGTGGGACAAATCGAAAGACTAAGAACCATACCGCTACTTAGGATTGAACTACGGTCTTCTATATTGGCAGTTGGACGCTTGAACCCGTAGGCTACTGGAAGTCGGCCAATCCATTTCAATCAACAGATACTATAGTTAGTTATGGGCTGGGGTAATAAGAATCGAAATCAATGCTACCAAAAAAACGAAATGCGTTTTTTCTCCAATTCAATTTGGACAAACTTGTGAATCGCCCATCTTTATCAGTCCTAAGAGTAGCCTTGACTGAGGTTCGATTACACAATGTAATGCAAATCGCTAAACAAAAATCCCTTCTTCTTCTTCGATGGCTCTACAGTCCAATTCAAGCCTTGGCCTTCATCAGCTTCTTCCTCCAGACGTCTCTCTGTTCCGCATCTTGCCTCCAGTTCCTGATGTTGAGCAGTTTTGCTGCATCAGCCTTAACACTGTCTTCCCACCTTGACCGTGGTTTGCCAACTGGTCTTTTGCTATCTGGTAGTAAATACAGGGCTTTTTTGGTATGTTTTCTTGGACATAGCCGGCCCAAAGTAAATGCAGTAGCTTGGCATGAGTTGAAAGTTTACATTCTTTCTATAGGTCGTGCAATTCGTGATTGTAGCGTATTCTCCGTGCATTGTCTTCATTGATTGGGCCGTATATTCTTCGGAGCACCTTCCTCTCAAATATGTCCATCTTATCTGCGGATTTTTGGGAGATACTCCATGCTTCACACCCGTACGTAGCTACTGTGCGTATGATCGTTTTGTAGATTCTTATTTTGGTTTTTCTGCGGATGCCTCTGGATTTCATTACTGGTAGTAGTGAGAAGTATGTTCTATTTGCGGCGTTGATTCTTCTTTGCACGTCTATCAGCATGGTTGACTTCGCTGACTGTGGACCCCAGGTAATAAAAAAAATCCCAGTGATTGGAACTCCTCAAGAGATGCACATTCCTACTTGTAATTTGCAAATCCTGAATATCGCCTCAAATATCTCTATCGTAGATCCATTGAGCTCGCGAAACTCAATCAGCACTACTATAGAGATTCTGTCTCCGAAATATATTCTCTCGTGCCGCTACAAGTAGCTGCTGCCTACAGTTGTCTTCTTGCTAACACTAACCTAGCAAAGGAACTCTTCATCAACAGAACAGCATGTTTTTAGAGGAACCTTCTGCAGTCAATATTTCTGAACTATTACACTAGACTTTGCATCATGAAACGACAAACGACATGTTGAACTACTAGCATAAGGTTTGTCCCCTTAGCTTAGATTTATACATAAAAAAAATCATTGAAAATAGCTTGACCCATTTTTACAAACATCTACCATGATCTTGAAGTGCCATTGTCTGTTATTATAAACCTCCTTCAATTAAATGATTTAATTCTTTCCAAAGCCATACGTATCACTCCCTCTTGTCTTGTGGATGATATAGCATAAAAAATAACTTCCTAACAAGAAACCCACTATTTAGTCTTGAACTAAATAAGTAATCAAGCAACTGAGGCAAGTAGTTGCATCTTCAGTTTTTATCATGCTATGGATGGCGACCCTGGAAGTTCTTATGCAATTGTTTAAATGGCATTTCTTAATAACGGAAACGTATCTAGGGGGTGTATGCTTCTTACAAGGATGAAGGGCACGAAGACGGGTAAAGGAGTTTTGTCTGCTATTTATTATATTAAAGCTAGAGTTGTCCTTATAGAAAAAGGAAGGTTACTTCATGCTACAATTTATGCATTTTTAATTCATTAGTTTTAATATTGAATAATTACAAATAAGTTTTTTTCTATTATTTCAGACTGAATGCCACTCAATCAGAAAACAATAGTTCCATAAAGGCTCCACAGCTAATTGGTGGTGTTATATTAACAAATGAAACTCTAATGAAAATCAACAATACACCAACAAATAATAGCATTAGTCAAAAATCAGTACTCAATTCAGCTATCAATCCAACTGCCGAACAAAACACTAACAACAATTATAAGGTAAAGAGAAGATCTGTTTTTTTTGTTTATTTTTTATTTTTTTTTTATTTTTTAATTTCCTTTTTTTTATTACTTTTAAAGTTTTTATCTCGTTTTAAATAAAATAAATGAAGGCACCAACTGGTTTTTATATATCACGTTTCACCTGGTTGATGCTCTCCTCCGGCTCGGCTTGGTGGCTATATTGCATCCATCCCAAAGTAAGCGACCGGCCAACTGACCGACGACCGGTTATTTAATTATCGGATGGCTTTATCTTGCTGGGCTTACCTGTGAGATGATTTTCTTCTTTTGTGTGGTGCCTTTTCTTTTGTGGGTAATAACAATTATGGTGGTGCAAGATAATATAATGTTTCTGTTTGGGATTTATTATTGCAAATAATCGCGGCTGTGTTATTTGAATAAAAATGATTTATAAAATTATCCTCGGGATTTTAGATGAGCTGATAATTGGGGAAATTTGGATGGAAATATTTATATTAAATGGTTTCTTAAAAAATTTGGATCAATTTGCAATTGGGTTTTCTAAAAAAACATTCTCCAAACCTAATGACAAAAACTGGGCGGAGCTAATGCTGTAGTTTTTGTATTAAAGTTCAACAACCGTCTTTTAAAATGTCAAGTTCTTTAACTTATAATAGTATGAATTAGAGGGTGTGGATTGAGGGGTGCGGGCTTTTTTGTTATGAATTTGATATCAATAGACCTGGGGCTATTATCTTTATTAGTCAGTGGCGCCTCGGTTACATTATTGCAAATACAGATAACCGTCGTTTAATATGAAATTCTGTATCATCATACATAGGCCGTGGCAGAGTAAGCATATTCTGAACTCCTTTAAAAGTTGCCAAAAAGGAGCTCATCTATTTGGTACCACATCTTATGGCGGCTTTACGGACGTTTCCTAAAATCCCTTAGCAGGAACAACATAGGCCGTGGCAGAGTAAGCATATTCTGAACTCCTTTAAAAGTTGCCAAAAAGGAGCTCATCTATTTGGTACCACATCTTATGGCGGCTTTACGGACGTTTCCTAAAATCCCTTAGCAGGAACAACATAGGCCGTGGCAGAGTAAGCATATTCTGAACTCCTTTAAAAGTTGCCAAAAAGGAGCTCATCTATTTGGTACCACATCTTATGGCGGCTTTACGGACGTTTCCTAAAATCCCTTAGCAGGAACAACAATTGCTGAAGTGAACTCCAGGCAATATTTTAGGGTATATTAAAAGCCATAACTTTGGATGTTTTTAATGACAGGGTTGGCAAAATAGATCAAATAGGTCGCAGTTCCTGCACGGTTCACACTATCGTTAGATGTTAATGTTAAATTCAACAACTTTTTTTAGGGTTTCTCTGAGTACAAATAAAGTGGGGTCTGTTGTGGATCTTTCAGGACGCAAATCACACTGATACTCTCCTAGAATCCTTTTCGCGTAGTTTTTAGTCCCCACACGTGAAAATATTTTATATCCTATATTCAATAGCGCTCGCTACTCCTTCGTAGTAACTTCGTGATAGTTGGTCCCCATTTTTTGTGTAAGTTTTGTATAAGTTTTTCGTGCACTTTTGGTATTTCCAAAGACAATTGAATAATGTCATCAGAATTTGGCTGGAAATACCGCATAAAATCTACTTGGTTTAAGTTCTCCACTAACAATCAAACAATTCCGACAGGAGTATCCATTCTTAAAATATTTATACATCGTAACTGTCTTTTACTGAGTTAATTTAATGGAACATAGTATTCCTGGTGGAGAAAAAACATTTAATTTCGTCAATTATTTTGTTTTTGCATATAGTTTCAAAAAGATTTCTTTGACGTAGAGATACTCAAATCCCTTAACTCTAAATGAGAATTGTGTTGCGCTGCAGTGACAGGATGAGAGTGAGTACATAGTTTGTATACAAATTGTTCTTGAACCATATATAGGCCTATTCTGTGCAGGTATATCCAGAATACACAATAAAAAATATGCAGAGTAAAATCCAAAATTTAATTGGATTTTCAATGGTGCTTCAAAATTTTGTTAATATTTGTTATTGAAATTCTTTCATTTGTTCTGTTTTGCTAGCTTCAAACCTGTTATAAATTTTTATATTTTAATCCCTTATGGTGAACACTGCGGCCAAATTAGGCCTATTGTGTACGTATTCCACTAACGGAAAAGATCGTCAACCTTCCGAACAAACACACGAAAGTGTTTAGTGGTAGAAGAGTGGACTTGAGCACGCTCATAAGCGCTCTGATAATGGTTCTTCTTCTAACCGAGATCAGAGAAGGGCGTTCACAGAGAATATGTGTGGAAGTCTAGTTGCCTTCAATGCAGATTCGGCATTCTGAGGCAGTCGTAGGTTGTGAAGGGCGATACCGCAGCCCTACATGGCCAGTCAAATATCCCACCAACAGCCTAAGGTCCGCCCTGTTTAAAGCGATAACTTCCCTAAAGGCGAAAGGTGTTATTAGATTTTTATCCTGTGTAAGACCTGGGACAGATTCCCAGTAGGCTGGGCTCAGTCCCTTGACCCAATCCTGTTATCAGAGACATGGAGGTGAACCATGAGATGCCACGGAAGGGTTCTCGGCCCTAGACCAACGTCTCAGACAGATCCGTCACAATATAAAGGATAAAAGTAATTTTCTGAGTATAAACAATTATTTTGGCCACTTATGGACATTTTGTGTTGAAAAATTTACATTAATTTTAAGAATTATGAAAACTGGTTGGTGCCCTCTCAATTAAAAAAAATTAACACGTTTTCGGAGTAAGGATTAATTGATCCCCAGGACATAGATTACATGCTTGAAACAAAATAAAAGCATTAACATTTCCCTCTTATTCAATTTTAATAGAAACGTACAAATGGCCATCATCAGCACCGAGAGAGGCAACATAAACATCAAAATGTTCCAAATAATAATAATAATACAAATAAAGAACTGACCGACTTCTTCCCGGTAAGACGAAGTGTACGAAAGACAAAAAGGGCTGTGCAAGAAGAAATGATGAGAAGCATCGAGAAGGCCATTATTGAGGGACGAGACGACGGCCTTAAGGTGGTTAGGAAAAATTTTAACATAATAAATTCTATTAAATTTCATATTATTTTATAAAACATTATATTTATGGAATCATTATTTTTTTTGAATAGATTGAACATTTCGAAGGTAAAGGACGTGGTGTTGTTGCTGATCGTGGCTTTAAGCGTGGTGAATTTGTTGTTGAATATATTGGTGATTTGATAACCATAGCAGAGGCTAATCAGCGTGAGAAAAAGTATTCATTAGATGAAAATGCCGGTTGTTATATGTATTACTTTAAGCATCGAAACCAACAGTATTGGTAAGAAAATACCTAAGACTAGAAGTAATTCTATAAACAAACTAAATTTCACTCCTTTTCATTTCAGTATTGATGCAACAGCAGAATCTGGGAAGTTAGGACGTTTAGTTAATCATTCACGTAATGGAAATTTAATAACAAAAGTAGTTGTTGTTAAGAATCATCCACATTTAGTTCTTATTGCTAAGGATGATATTCAGCCTGGTGAAGAATTAACTTATGATTATGGGGACAGATCAAAAGAAGCTTTATTACATCATCCATGGTTGGCTCTTTAGTTACTTACGTAAATATGGTTTCCTCTTATTCAATTTTTTTTTCTTTCTTTTTGTTCAAAACAAAGAAAGGAAAAAAAACAATTTTTTAAATTATTTTAGGACAAAGTTTTTAATACGTACGTTTTTTTTTTAAAAATATTTGTTAAGCACTTGCATACATACATTTAAATATAAAATACTACTAGCTCCTCTTTTTCTATTGTACAAATTTCATTGAGAATTTTAGTTGTTAAGAATATCAAAAAAGAAAAAAAAAGAAAATAGAAGAAATGAAACTGAAATTTATTTTTAAAGTTATAAGAAGAAAAACATACGATAATTATTTAAGAAAACAAAAATATTTAAGCAGTCATAGCTATGAAAATTGACTTCAAAAGTTGTTAAATTTTAACTTCAATTAAATTAATTATGAAATAACTAAATATAATTGAATTATTTATAAAAATATATATACAAATTACAGATTTGGGTATAATTGTGTAATATTGCATTTTACCATATTTTATCTGCTCACGGTGAGTTACTGATCAAGTTGGCTTCTAAAAAGTGATACTCTTTTATAATATTTCTTAAGGGGTGCTTACACAATGATATTCAGTCTGATAACCAAATCTCTGAGATTAGTATAAAATTTTTCACGCACACTCCGACTTGAACATGGTATGACTATTTTACTCTGACTCTGTTTTGTGCGACAGTTCTCTAAGTATGAAATGCTTGTCTAATAAGTTCAGTTCCATCCAGGATCTCCAAGGGTGTTAATAAGGTTCTCCTCCACGTTGTTTTAGGTCTTCCCAACTAATTGTTTTAAGTCTTCCTAACTAATCATCGGTTGAATGTAACAAATCCCAATTCCCAAATTCACACCTTGGAAAGGGTTGCCAAACTGGCGTTTTTTGTATTTTGTGTATTTTGCCATACGTGTGAAAGCTTGGGAGAAGATTCATTCTAAAACTAGCTTGGTTGTGTTTCTTCCATTAAGCCGGCTCTACACGATGCGGTGAACGTTTCATTCGAAGAATGTTGGCTTCCAACGATTGAGTCAATACTGACATCAGGCCGAACGTTTCCAAAGGCGAACGTTGCGTTTTCAGCCGGCTCTCCACGATGCGGTGAACGTTTAATTCGAATGTTGGCTTCCAAAGTTGGAGTGATACCCATCACAGCCCGATCGTGTCCAAATACGAACGTTGGACGCTTGACATTTGACACTCGTAGTTGGAGCATCTGCCACAAGATGCGTCCTAACATCACTGTTCAATTACCGTGAGAGCGGCGGCGTGCGTTAACGTTGACAACTCTATAGATACCGTGTATTCTTATGAGAATAGTTTAAATGGCAGAGGCAAGTAAACGTTGCCGTCCGTGGCAACGCAACCAATTTCTATTTTCTATTTTGACAAGCGTTGGTTCAGTGTCGGAAACAATTAAATCCAAGTGAGATCTGGCGATGATTCGTTACCTGTGGTAAAACCGAGTTTTTGGAAGAGAGGGGCAAGAGAAGAGTGTTGTAACTTTTTCAACAAAAATGTTCGGCGTGAAAACTAACACACATGGACAATGTGCTTCCTTACTTTTAACCTTTTTCTTTCTTGGCTCTGAAATTTACATACACTTTCATATGTCCTTGTAAAGACAAGAAAGTTACGCATGGTGAACTCCCTGTCGACCGACAGTAAGGTAGAAAACTGGTTTTACCACATGTAACAAGAAGACTCGTGGAGATACACGGAATCGCAGTAACATTGAGAAACATTTAAGATGCAAAAATCACATTGGGCAACATTGAAACGGAAAAAATCACTTTGGGAAATTACAAATATCATAATCAGTCCTCGCTATCGACGAAATGTCAAATATTTTTTAAAATTATTTTTTTCTAACTGATGCCGCGACGGCCTATTATAATTCTGCCGTTGTTAAACGCTGCTACTGCCGTTCCTTTACCGACCCTTCACGCCGTCGACGCACCTGTTGCTCTCACTGTAATTGAATAGTCAAGCGTCCAACGTTGGAGGGCGTTCATGGTATCGTGTAGAGCCGGCTTTACACGTAGAGCACAACGTTGACGCAGCTGCCAAGTATTATATCATTATATAAAAAGTAACATGAACCGAACATGCCAGTGAACATGCCAATGAAGCGATATACTTGAACGTAGCATTTCTGCATTCGTAAATACGAAAAATATAAGGAAAGAAAAAACGAGGCACAGCTAGAAAAAATCGAGACAATAAAATAAGAACGTGGCGATCCAATAAGCAGCATTGGTGCTCCCAAGTCTCTAGCTACCATCCCAGAGATCCCGGGTTCGAATCCCGGCAGCACCACAGTTCACTAATATTTGTATGTTTTTATCTTATCTTTGGAATAATTATAGAACAATGACGATGATAATTCATTAAAGGGTAGTAGAGGTTTAATTTTCAATACATAAAATTAAAAGTAAAGAACAAAGTCACATTATTGATTAAACCTTTATTAAGCCTGGTTAGACCTCAATGAACATTGACGACATTGAATATCAACTGAATTAAAGACGATTTCCCAGCTACGTTGGCCACGTTGCACAGGACAGATTTTGAGAGAGAATTTAGAGGCCACCTAAGTTGTTTATATTACTGACTCATGGTCAATATGGCTGCGGAAGCCAAATAACTGAAGAGACCCTCCTTGGGTACACTAGCCATGGCTACAGAAATAAAAGAACGAAGGACTGCATCTGTCATTAACTACGTTTTGACGAAGCCCTCTCTGCTCCGGCCTTATGCATGGGACAATTTAACACTGAGAACAAGTCAATTTTAAGGCTAAAATAAAGTTGTTTCATCATAGTTTCATGGTCAATATAGCTGCAAGGCTCAGATCAATAAGGGATCCTCTGGGTACACTAGCTTTATGCTAGTAAAATTTTAAAACAACAACAACTATATTTATGCTCAATTTTCATAGCTGTCGCTGTATTTTGTTACATGCGTTTTATGAAGTACGTTTTATATATTATTTACATTTAAAAGCCATCAACCACTACCATCAAATCATTACCAAAAAAAAACAAGATTGTTCAAATTGAAATTTACTTAAGGAAAATCATTTATAAGCGAAAATATCTAAGCCATAACAAGGAAAAAATTTCGGCAAACAAAAAAAATTAAATTATTTGTGTTCATATTTCGGATTTTAGTAATATATAATATATAAGAAACAATTTTTGTAGATTTTTTTTTCGAATACCAAAAAATACCACTAATTTAAACAAAAGAAAATACAAAATTTAAAAATAAATAAAAAAAGTTATTACGGAACAATTTGAGGTAAATATTGTTATAGAAAAAAATAAGAGCAAAGCTCTACAACAAAAAAAAAATAATAAATAAATTAATTAATAATAATTATTTCTTTTCCAAATAGATAAATAATCAAGTTGTTTGTAGTAGAAAAAAAAAGTTTATATAATAATAATAATAATATTAAAAGTAAATACAAAATGCTGCCTAAATATATTTTTAAAAAAAAAGAGACAACAAAAGACACACGGAGAAGAATATTGGAGAAATTTATTACACAAAAGAAGCAACAAGAATTTTTATTAAGGGATTAATGGTTATAAAAATTCAAATTTATAAGAGAGAATGTATGAAATAATATTATTTAACATTTGATTATTATCATTGAGACAATATATCATTGCAACAAGTTTAAATGTGTACTTATTTTATAGCCATTTGATCTAATTGGTACGATATCGAGTAATATAAAATAAAGGGTGCACAAAAGAAGCAATAAACAGACCGAAAATACAAAACAAACCATCCATAAAATTTCGTTGTTGTTTTAATAAAGCGTTTTTATTTTTCCCACATAATGATAATAATAATAAAAATAGAAAAATTCCAAAAAACAAAAAAACAGAAACACCGCAATCTATATTATATTTTTTCAGTAATTGTATTAAATTTATAATATTTATTTTCATTTTATAATTTACTGATTGTTGAACGTCTTCTATACTATAAATAAATGCCAATGAATGAACTGATGATATTGTGAGGTAAAATATGAACGAGAGAAGTGAGATGTGATTAAACGGTTTGACACACACGTTTTCAACAAAGCTTATTATTAAAAACAGTGAAGTAAACAGAAAAAAAACCTTAAATATAAATTTCTTATTAAGATAAAAGTATAATTAATAAAAACAAAAAACAACAACAAGAAAACAATTTAAATTAATGAAGTGCTTGGTAGTCATATTAGGCCTTAGATTTATTTTATAGTCATATCAAAATTTATTATTAAAAAAACAAATAAATAGTTCTATACACACACAGAAGTGAGAAAGCAAAAACAAAATATTATTAATAATTGTAATAAGAATTCACCTATTTTTCCATATAACCCTTCTCCTATCCAACTGTATTTTGTTTAATAGTTTTAATTAAATAAAATAAAAAAAACAAAAATGCTCCCACATTTATAGCAATGCACTTTTCAATCAAATTTAATTAAACATTTAATATGGTGGGCACTGAATTTTGTTATAAGTTTTATTTTTAAGCAATTTAAAGAATAATTGAAGTAAAAAAAATTATATATATATAAATAAATCAATATATATTATTTAAATGAGAACATAATGTAACATTCTTGTTTTGCGCGGAATTTTCGAATAAATAAATTATAATAACATATATTTAAATGAAGTGGTTTTAATTCTAAAATATTCAATTAATACTAATTGCAGTAATGATGCGCACCATGGAGCGATGCAGAGCTAAGCTAAAGGGCTCGGGAGAAATCACAACACGAATTTCGTCTGGGGTTTAGGGCATAGGAACATATAGATGGAAAGCCAAATACCTAGCCAAGCATGAATTCTCTCTCTGGGACTCAGAGACCTAGATTGCCGGCAGCCGAATAGTCTAGGGCAAAAACGCTGAATTTGACTACCATCTGCTGCTACCCACCAAAGGTGGAGCACACTGGATAATCTCCAGGACGAATTGTTCCTAAAGAAAGAACAATGAGTCTCCTGAACAGACCCCGAAGAGATATTGCCAGAGTTACGCCAATAATCACGGAACATTGGCCCCTGTACTGAAAGTCGAATCGTTTGGCGTGACAAGTCGTTTGAGTTTAAGAAAGAAGTGACGTTTCAGTCGAATTACAACTTAAACTGTGCTGAAAGTTGTAATTCGACTGAAACTTCACTTTCTTCAACTCAAACGACTTGCCACAGCCCTCGACTCAACTTTCAGCGCTAATTGGGCCTTCGGTCGTACTGGAGGGAGCATTATGCCTACCCTAATAATAATTGTAATCAAACGAACAATCAAATTATTCGATTTTTAGGTATGTTAAGGACCCTACTTTTACGAAGGCTACATATTTCAGTTTAATCCATTCGCGCAGCACCTTATCCTTCAGTCAATCCATTAAGCCGTGTATTAACACCCATGTGCTTTGGTTTCTCGAGTTGATATCGACTTCTGTCGATAAATGAAAATTGGCATCGACAACGTTATCTTCTCTTTACGTGCAGATCAAGACGTTTGACGTTTATTAAAAAGCTAAATTTATGAATACAATAAACTTTTAGCAATTTCTATTTTAATTAAATATAAGTGGTTTGCTGCACTTGGAGGAATATCACTCAATTGGATGGTTTTATATAGCCACACTTATCTGTCGATTCGATCGTATTGCCCAATATAATTTAGAAAAAATCAACCTTTTTTGATTCATCGACTCGAGAAACCAAATACGGCCCAGACCTACTGTCTCCGGTATAAAGATCCGTTTAAATCTGCAGACATCGAGCGTGCCAGACACGTGCCGTGTCAGACAAAATAATATTCTTCTGTGCAGTGTGTATGAACGTATTTACATCTACCGTGACACGACCGCACAAACACGGGCCGTGCCCGGCCAGTATTCGCGGAAAGACTATTCTGTCTGCACGGTTCTTGTCTATACGTGTCTGCCGGGCAGTATGAATAGAGCATCGGAACCGTGCAGACATATTTTCTTTTCTTTACGAAATTGATAACGAGAAACAATGCGATTGCGGATATCTCTTCCACTGAGAAGTGTTGGAGCATTTTCAACAAAAATATAACTAGTGTCTGTCGTCTGATACGGCACGCTAGATGTGAATAAATGGCGTATATGGCACGTGTTTGTCACGCTCGATGTCTGTAGATATAAACGAACCTGAGGGTCTACCGCTATAGATGAGGGAACGGTAACCAAAAATTACAATACGGCGGTGGCATTATATTCGTTCTTCTTTCTCCAATTTGCTTTAGTCTTACTTATCAAAAGATGCACATGCCACATAATTAAGGCAAGTTACTCCCTTGTTATTTTAATTAAATATTCCCTATCTTATTTAAAAAAATCATTGAATTACATCTCCCAAAGTCGATGCATCAGAATCAAGTGCGCATGCGCGTTAAAAATTATGAAACGAGCGACTCCTTAAGTGGCATATATGTTGATTTAAGTTTTTTTTTCTTACCTTTCTTTTTCTTTCTTACCTTATCTATTTTCTTTCTTACCTTATCTATTATATCATCAAAACAACATATTTTTCGTTTTTACAAACCGCGTTTTATAGCAACCGTTGTGAAATTTACTGCATCGAGTAGTGTTCTTTATATAACTGTCGTTCGTAAAGATGGCGACTTTTAATTAATTACACGTCAGTGCTTATAATCCTTTTAATTTAAAAATAAACGGTGTGACATGAAATCAAAACGAATTATCAATGCAGGCCGTAAGGTGATGCCTATGTTTTACTCTAAAACCAAAAACAAACCAAAATAAATGCAAATTATATTTAAATAAAATGAAACCTACTGTTTTAGAAAAATGAAGTTTAATTTATTGCATTTCTCTACATCAAAAATAATTAAATAATAACACAATAGTAGGCTTTATATAACTTTGACAAATAAACGTATTTTGTAGATTAATTAATTAAATAATTGAAGTAAATCCAAAAATAATAATAATAAATAATTAAAATTAATTTTTTCTGTTTCGATTTTTAAAATTTCAATAAATAAAATCAAGATGTCGCAAACGCAAAAACAAAATTTAATGACGACGGTTGATGTCCAAAATATAGATTCGGATAAGGGCAAACAACATAACGATGTTGATGAAGAATTGACATTTCGGATAGAAAAGGAAAAGCTCAAAATGGCAGCAACACGAAGGCTTCAGAAGGTAAAAATTGCTTTTAATATAGCTAAAAAATTATAATTAAATGTGAATTTCGTGTCTTATTTAATTAAATTAATTGTGTGGAATTTTTTTTTGAAAATTTCTTTCCAAGTTTTTCATGAATTTTATGATGTGAAAATTTTTTTTAATCTAATTTGTATTTTTTTTGAGGTTATGGGAAGATTTTTTTTTAAAAAAAATGTCAATACTTGTTTCATACTTTTCTTAATAATTTTTTGTTAAAAGAGTTTTATTTTTATTTAAAATATGCTTATGATAATTACTTTGTATTAAAAATTAAATCAATTTTTATTAATTTATGTTTATTTTAGGAATTAGCTGATCTAAAATCATCTGGACTGAAGTCTTTTAGGGACATTGTAGTCGATGAACAAAATTTACTATTTTGGACAGGTTTAATTGTTCCGGTAAGATACACACTTTTTTTATGTCAAGTAATCATTTATATTTAATAGTAGAAATATGCGTTTTTGTTATATTGATGATATTTATTCATGGTAAAGGAAAATTGCGAAGATTAGATTTTTGCGGTCTTGGATTATTTTGATATGAGAAATGCAGGGATTGGCGCTTATATGAGTCACGTCTTTTTAAGATAGTAATGACTGCGGATTTCTTAGGAAAACGTAGACAATTTCTATATTTGAAATGTTAAGAAGCAAAAGTTCATTTTTGTTGCCTTGGATGCTTTTACGAATTAAGCTAAAAAGTTATTCTCCTTTTATACTACGTATATTTTTAGAAGAATGCTGAAATTATACGGTAAAGGTGTGCATTTTCCTCATTTTTAATCAAGCCCTGGTATGAAGGTCAGATTGTGTTAGATTATATTCGTGCAAATATTTTAGAAACGATAAGTTTTGTTAATAACCTTTAGAAAAAGAAGGCTACACCTTTAGATTAACCGGAAAAATGCAGTTTAACATCTAAACTGAAACGGTAAGTAAAACGGAAAGCAGAGAAATTACAGTACATACATATATATTTAAATATTCAGCCTTATTACACACACCGCCATCGACAGCGACAGCTGTCGACACTTGAAATCGACACTACATTATTTTGGTATTTCCATCATCTGTCGATGTCTATGCCAATGTCGATAAATTTCCCTTGAGGGAAATTTTAAAATTTGAGAAAATAATATTGTTTATTATATGAAATCTGCATGTTTTTGTGTCACGAATTTATCGACATGTCGATTTTATCGACACTGTCGATGTGCGTAATGAGGGTGATTATCTATAAAATCATAATTTCTTCATTATAAAACTTAATACAAACGGAATGATGGAAAATTATATGATTGACAAGGGTAGCAGCTAAACTAACTTCAAGCCTATGATTAGTGTGACCGTGATCAATCCCATTGTATGCTTAATATACCACGCAATCAAAAATATGCATAGCTTCTGTGAGTCTGCCTGGTTGTTCCAGATATATCCAAATGGCACCATACTCTGCTGATTAAACTTCAAGCTATTGATGTCGAAATAGTCCTAAAGTTCTGGATTGCGATTTTCCTTTGTGGGCATTTATTCAGAGTGGGATTGGTAAGCGGCGAATCTTGACCTCTGCTGTGCAACGGTCCGCTCTTACAAAAGAATATAACAAATCCCGCCTAGGCCAAGTTCAAAGATTTTTTCACCAGGGAGGAATCGAAACATTTCCAGCTTGACAAGAATTATGGCGTAGTTAAATATACAGATAGTTCTACATCAGAGTGGATTAAGGTGCTGGAGTTTTCTCCCTCTCGCTATACCCTTAAAAATGCTATGCCTTCATTGATTCTGCCAGTTTTCCATGCGGAACTTCTGGCAATCCTCAAAGCCTGTCGAGCGATACAGATGAACCCAAGGCCAGGAGCCAGGGTAATACTGTAATACTACCAGACATTGCACCATGACTTGTACGACATGACGAACTGGTAGTACAAAGGTTGACATATAAAAAAAATAGCCAAAAGTCCATCAAGGCGTTAGACGCGGTCTATGTAACGGTTATGGTAGTCGGAACTTCTCTTCCTTGACTAGGAGGAACAACATCACTCTTCAGTGGGTACCGGGGTCAGGAACATTGAGGGCAATGAGAAGCCAGATGAATCGGCCAGGCTAGAAGCCGTAGACCATGCACAGAAGGTGCTGTGTGGTGAAGAAAGATATCAACATGAAAGATATCACAACAAGTCTAGGGAGTAAGGCGCCTAGCTACCATCCCAGAGGTCCCGGGTTCGAATCCCGCAGCACCACGGTCCTTCGCCCTTCCCACCTTCTTTCTACTTCCATTCCTCATTGCTTCCGCTGGCACTGCCCCGCTCCATCAGCGCATGCCTTCGGTTGGTTGATGGGATTCAACTCATTTCAGGAGGCATAACACTCCAGCGAGTTGTTTCTCGTTGCCCCGATGCCAGAGTCGCGATAGAAATGGTGGGGAGTAGGTGGTTGTGGCAGTTCCTTCCTTCACTTCTCTCTTTCCCTTCACTATCTATCGACCAGAGCTTGCTGTTTGACTCTATACGAAAAAAATAGATTGTCGACAGTATAAAGGGCTTTCCCTGAGCTCTAGTTTTCTACATAAAAAAAACAAGCCAAAAAGCGGGGAGCAAAGTCTTGGAAAATTGACGCGATCATGCTTGAACTGATTAGTTTAAAGGATAAATCCTCAGGCATCTACAAATCTGAGGTGCACGCGCTGTTAAATGTACAATAGTTCCAACCGGCAGACATTGTACTTGTCGACCCTATACTTCATTGAAAGAAAGAAACAAGGGATAATTCAAAGCCAATAATATAGCATTGTTAAAAAATCGTACATAATTGCATTATTCTAGGATAGTGATTGTAGAATAGAGCTGGAAAGTCCATGCTTAGTAATAAATAATGCATGTTAATGAATAGGTTCTCTTCGAAAGCGGGTAGGACAATTAGCTTCTTCTCATGAGAGTTAGTAAAAATTTACAAGATTATGTTACATAGAAATAGTATAGGTGCTTTATATATAAAAGTATCATTCAGTTGCATAAAAAATAAAAAAATATATAGTGAAAGGAAACTTTTTTAAAGGTATATGAACTGTAGTTGTGTGTTGAGTCACTGTAATTAATTGTAACTTTATTTTATTTAGGAAAATCCCCCGTATAATAAAGGTGCCTTCCGTATTGAAATCAACTTTCCTGCTGAATATCCATTTAAACCACCGAAAATAAATTTCAAAACAAAAATTTACCATCCTAACATCGACGAAAAGGGTCAAGTATGCTTGCCAATTATCAGTACAGAAAACTGGAAGCCAGCAACAAAAACAGATCAAGGTAAAATTTAACTTTTATACAATTAAATCTTGATGGTATATTATATATTTTTTATTTATTTTTATTAAAGTTATCCAAGCCCTGATAGCACTTGTCAATGATCCAGAACCTGAACATCCGCTTCGTGCAGATTTAGCTGAAGAATTTTTAAAAGATCGTAAAAAATTCTTTAAAAATGCAGAAGATTTCACTAGGAAAAACAGTGAAAAGCGGCCAAATGAATAAAGCAAATAAAAATTATATAAATATGAGTATAAGATACTAAAAAAAAACAACTACAATAAACAGGTTAAAGGAAAACTTAGAAAATACTGAAGAACTTTTTCTTTTAAAAAAAAAATAATCAAAATTTCTTTCGAGAAGAAAAAGCTTAACAAAAAATACATATTTATTTATAAAAAAAACAAATTTCGATCTTTTTTTTTTAAATTTACAATTTCTTTTTTTTTGTCCATTTTTTTATTAATTCTTCTCTCTTCTTGCAATCTGTGCTTAGCTGTTTTTAATAATATTATTAATAAGTAAGAAATTTCATTTTTAATAAAAAAAAATAATTATCAATGATATTAACAAGTAAAAAAAACAATTAAACGAAATTTACTAGGATGATGATAATGATGATGAAAAACAAAAATAACATGGATATTGTGTCTGCAAAGTGTTAATAATAATAAATAATGCATAAATTTAAAAATGGAAGCAAAGATTAAAAAAAACCCAAGGAAGTATAGCCGAGGAATGTTATCTAAATATTTATTATGAATATTAAAACAAAAAAAAGTAAATAAAGATCATTTAATTCTAAAAAAACAATGTGGTGGAATGTATGAAGTTCGATTTACTATTATGAAAGATTGTATATTTTTCTTATAAAATAAAAGAAATAACGCTTTTTAGTACCAGAAACAAATTAGAAGAAAAAAATATATAATACTATATATATTATTAATGCGAAGATGAATAAGGAAAATGAAAATCGTTTTCCAAAGGAAAAAAATTAATTTATACTCTGTTGAAGGGTTTTTTCGTGCTTTGATTTCAATATAAAACTTTATAAAACTAAACTAAATGAAATAAAAGAAAATATATCTATCAAATTTATGGTGAAATAAAAAATATATATTACAACATTCCCAAGAAGAAGAATAAATAAACTAATTAACAGAAAAATTAAAATCCCTCTCTCTCCCTTCAACTAGGGTATAACAAATTAATTAAATATTTGTCTTGAATTTTGATAGAATTATTAATTATTTTGTTTTGTGTTCCTTTTATTTTAAAAGCAAAAAAAAATTTAAAAGGAACTCGCTCGAAGTTTCTCTTTTTAATTATTAATTTTAATTATTACAGTAGTGATTTTATTTTTCGTTTTGTTCTTTTAAAAAATGAAAATGTTTTTTAAATAAAAACTACATATTTTATTTCTTTTAAAACAATACAAACAAAAAAAACAATGTGAATGCTCTTTTTAAATTAAAAAATATATAGCAAAGAGGAATGAAATTTAAAGAATAAAAAAAAGTACGTAAATATTATTATTATTATTAAAGTAATTTAAAGAAAGTAATTTTGTTTGCCTTTAAAAAAATCTAATTTGAGTGTTTTTAATTCTTAAATACAATTTCTATGTAGCTGCTCTGTATTTTCTGTATAAAAACAAAGAAATGTGCGAAAATCTAATGAGCTCTTTTCTTTTTTGAAATATTTTTCGGCTTGTTTGTTGTGTGTATTCGTTTTGTTGTGATGTAGTTAGTATAGTATATAAATTAACTAATTTCTTTTTATTAGAAATACATTTTCGATATTTGTTGTTATGAAGTAATGTTGATATTGACCGCACGCCAAATTCCATTGACTGTGATATGGCAAAGTTTTGTTGAAATATTAAACCATTACCATTAAGGAACGTCTACATTGTCAAGCGATTTCCAACCAGAATTCTCTCTCTCTTGATCCTTGCAGAACGTATTTTATATGTGATAAACTAAGCTAAGTATGAGTCTTTTTACTATTAGTATGTCATGTTGTTGAGGTGATGGTGCCTTATTCTCTATTACAATATTCCTAGAAAATACGATTTTGGCAGTTTTGTTAGAAATTTTCACAATAGAGGATAATGCCCCAGGCAAAACTGAGCTAATGCTATTCACTGGGATGTTCTTCCACTTTCGACCTACCCTCTATCCTCCAGGATGAAATTTCTGCTGGGTTCAACCCTAGACCCAAAAATCAACTGGAAGTCGAAGCATGCATAGCTTTCTACGACTGTTAGACCTTCGGCAAGAGATGAGGTTTCAAGCCAAAGATGGTCCTGTGGATGTACTCAGCCGTGATACGTCCAATCCTTGCGTACGGCTCGCTGGCTTCTAGTGCTGAGCAGTACATTTTTTTACGAGGAAGTGGTGAGAATCTTATCAGTCGAGCAGCAGAGGAGGTGTAAGGCGCATGCATAAAACGGGAGACAACCCCGGGAGTCCTTCAAGAAGAGAATGGAGAAACAGAGATGTCTAAGAAGTTTGATCTACCGATATTATTTACCGACGCCTCCAAGACGTCAGAGGGTATCGGAGCAGCGTCTTCGGCTTCAGGCTTCGAACACGCATTTGAACTAAGAGATGTTTTGAAAGCACAGATTTTAGGTACATATGTATTTAAAAAATATATTTTGCATTTCACACTTATAAAATATTAAAAGATAAATCCAAATACTCTTTTTAACTATATAAAAAAAACAAAACTTATTCAATTCTCTTTAAAAATAAAATTAACTCAAAAATTCAGAATAATTTCAATATGTTTCATCATCACTGAACTTCTCTGACTCTGTAGTTCGGTGCTTAATTTCCATCATTTTTAACCGACTTCAAAAAAGGAGGAGGTTATTCTTAAGGTGCCAATTAACGCTTCTTGAATTTCAAGCTCCTCGTCATCAGTGAAATTAGCCCTTAATATTTTGTCTCCTAAATTTTGAAGGAACATAAATATTCCCTCATCTTCAGACTTTTGTTTTCTTCGCTCCTTCGGTGTTTGAAGGAAAGCTTGTTGTGAGACACTGGCAGTTGTGCTACGTGAATCGTCTGTCGGTTCATCCAAGGTTTTCACAGCCGGTGAGGTCGATAATTTCGACCCAGTACTGCAATTAATAAATATTAGCGTATTGCAATAATATGAATGAGTGTGAAATGAAATTCACACGTTGACTGAAATGTGGCTTTCACGCAAGCGCGTTCTGATGGTCAACATGTCAGGCCCATTATAGACGAGGATGTATGCATCCAGAAGCAAAAGCTTTTCTGAGAGTTGATTAAAAAACTTGTGTGAATATGTCCCTTACTTAAGTCCGAATGTAGACGTCCTTATCTGTAAAGGGCCTTTAATATTCCTTATTTTAAAACATACTCGGGAGGCTTAACAAAGCCTTTTATAAACCGCAACGACTTCGCGTAGGACCACGCGCTACCCGAAGGAATAAAGAAATATTCCAGCCTTGCTCTATCCCTTAACGATTTCCATCTTTGTTTGCATTTTTTCACTGTGAATTAGAAAAAGATTTAGTAAATATTTTCTAAATTTATGAATATTAATCTACCATCGACGCCAACAGTTTCAGCGACTTCTTGCCAAATTAATTCCTTGTGTTTAAGATTTTTATACATACGGTGGTGGTAGTTATATAAGCATTCTTTTGCTCGCACCGCCTCAATTAGCCTCTCTTCCATCTGTAAAATATTATTATTATGTGAATCACGATGCTTTCTGTACAAGAAATTTTACTTTTAAATCCTTAAACGCGCTTACATCCTCTAAAAGAATGTAAATAAGCAGGCAGATAGCCTAGCGAAAAAAATACCTGCACACCGTCTATCGGTCCAGAGCCTTTCAGTGAGGACCGACAGTAGTTACACGAAGACAACGCCGGATACGGGAGTAAAGAACTTGACCCTTATTATGGTTGTCACTTCAGCATAGTGAGAAATGTCACCTTTAGAATCAAATGAGAAAAATCTCACTTACAAACATCAAGTGAGAACAATTGTCGCTGAATTTGCCGTTTCGCGACATCAGTGACAGCTGTAATTCGCTTTATCTCACTGAAATGTTACTTTTTTAGAGAAACATAATACCACTTAACTCACTTCGCCATTTGTCACCATAAGTGACAACCATAATAAGGCTGCTTGTCTCACTACTGGGCTCATGTACCTGGTATGAGATAAGCCAAGATGTTCATTACCAGCGAAGGCAGGCAGGGGTCTATCTAGAGACCACAAACAGTTCTTTTACCTGGAGGTGCCGGCGTTCCTGGAGGCCTGACAGACAATGAACCTCGAAGTAACGCAAGGATATAGCATTGGAATTTTCATAGAGAGCCCAGTAAAAATGCGCTCCAAGCTAGTCGAGCGATTCAGAGCTGAAGTAAGAGCATTTTCAGTAATGCAGGTTGCGTGCGCAACTGACTTATTCAGCAACACACTTCCATTGCTGAATAAGTCAGTTGCGCACGCAACCTGCATTACTGAAAATGCCCTAAATAGGCTCCGTAGAAAGCATAATATGGCCCTGAACGAGAAAGCCGACTTTTTTATGCTTCTGCTGTTCATGTCATGGTGCAATGCCGAGCAGGAATCTTAGTTTGATGGATAGAAGAGAGGATAGTTAAGGGGGTCTAGGGTGCCATCTCCGATGTTTTATGACGTGGTTTTGCACCTCGACCAGCCACGCTAAGGCGGTTTTCGAGGGGCCAGCCCAGATAAATTTGTTGTACTCTAGGCTGGGCCGAATATAGGTCTTGTAGATTGTAGCCCTGGCTGCTGGTGGAAGCAGAAATCTGATTCGACAGGATTCTTGCGGCCACAGTCAAAAATGAGTGAATTTAATGTCACTATTGGAACAGCAGTTCATGATCAAACACACAACGTCTGGGACGTGCTTGTGTTGTATTGACAGAGTACCACCATCAGCGAAGTGGGTTGTTTGTTGACTACCTTTAAGCATGCAGTTTCTCTACGGGGGGTGGGATTGGGATATTCAGATGGTCGGCGGATATTTTTTACTATCACCTGTATTATTTCTAGAATGACTCGGCCCACTTACAACAAAGACCAATACCAATGGGCCTCTTAAACATACCCCGATGGGATATAGCCAGATTTATCCCAAACATCACAACAGGATGTGGTCCATAGAGGACCATGCTGCCAAGCCGAGTATTCCGCATAACGTTTGTTGCCGTAGCTGCTGGAAGATGAACGAGAGGGAAACACTCGGTCACTGTAATTGCCCGGCTCTAGCCAAAATCAAGCAGTTACGTTCTGGCAGACTTAAGAGATCTATTCGACTAGGGCTCAGGGCACTGATAAGCTTCCTAAACCCGACCCGAAGTAAAGGAATTAAGCGGTTGATAAGATTGAGAAAATAATAAAAGTAATTGAATAGCAAATATCGGCACATGATAATGTGTTTTTCTATTTATTATTGATAAAGTTATAAAATAGAGTCAGTCAAGAGGAAGGTGCAGTGTTGAGTGTTGGGAGTGACTAACGGCAGACACTTCGGCGCATGTCCCTCTTCTCTCTTAGCAAGTAAGCAAATCAGTATTCAATGTGCAATGTTCAAGTTAACAACGTGTTGTAATACCCAGGAATACTACACCTGCATAACTTTATAAAAAAGGGTTTCTATAAACCTTACAACTCCCAAGGAAAGTCTTATAATCCTTGGTAAAAGTACCCAAGGATTCGGGTGGAATGTGGAAAATGTGTTGATGCTTAAAGTGAAATTATTAATAAAAATGAATTAAAAGTGCTTAAATTCGAAGCTTAATCGGTAATGTAATGTCGAGCGAATATTTAAAAAAAAAGAAAGAAATGAAAAATATCCTTTTTATGGTACTTAACCCCCTTTAAAACTATTAAAACCACCAAAATAAACACATACACATGTAAAAAACAAACCTTATCAGCTCACAGCACAACGCAACACAACGCTAAACTGTCAAAAGTAAACTAGAACCTCACCGGGTTTCTAGTGCCGACTTTCGCGGGTCTCTTCAGCCGCGGCAAGCTTTGCGGCGAACTTTGCCGGCGTCTGAATTTTGAAATCGAGCTTCGAAGTGTTCAGTCGTATTTGAACGCCAGCTTTGATGCGCCTGAACTAGCTTCGGGCTTGGATGTGTTGTGTTTCGCCCCAGGGTGGTTTGAGTCTTGAAACTGAATTGCAAAGGATTTTGACAGTTCTAATTTTTTAAGTTTAAAAGGCGGGAAATGTTACCAGATTCTAATATCGTGAAATTAGTGGTTACAACTAGTGAATACTTACGAATTTTTATTAAAAATAATTATTATTGTGATCAATGGAGTCAACTAAAAGACGTCAAATATGTCTAGAAACATCACCGACTAAAAAAATTAGTAATATTCCTGCCAGTCCACATAAAAAAATTCGAAAACTGATGAGTCCAAAGAAGCTAGAAAATCAAGATTTGTCATCACTCTTCGACGATGAGGATGATTTTGGTTTTTTAGGTGAAGATGATTTCAATAAAGAAAATAGTCAAGATAATCTACAAGAAGCATCACCTTCAAAATCTCTTAATTTATCTATATGGACAAGATGCATAGTGAAACAAATTGAAAGAGATGCAAAAAATTTCGATTCAATCCTTTATATCGAAAGTGAAGATTCAGGAACGCCAGCAGGATGTACATGCAGGCTACAAGGTCCATGGTGTCACACAGAAATTGGTGTTAATGATGTTGTATCGATCCAAGCTGTTTGGAGCGATGCTCATAAATGTTTTGTAGTTAATACTGATAGTGGATTTATTGTTACGAATCCTGATTATCTTATATCTGGAACATCAGTAGTTGGATCTTTATTTTGCAGGCGAAAAGGTGTACTACAAGATAAATTTCGAGGATTGGATGCAGACAATAAAATTGTATATGAATATAATATCGCAGTTTAATTATATTTTAACTCTATAAATTTTTTTGTAGATGGTTATTGGATCAATTATTCATGAATTGCTGCAGTGTGTACTATCTAAAAAGTTACAATCATATAAAGAGATTGAAAAGGCAGCTAAGGATCTTCTAAATACACCAGAAATGATTTTCATTTTATATTCAAGCAAAATGACTGCACAAGAAATTGAAACAGAAGTGCATAAGTTTTTACCAAACATTACTAGCTTTGTAGATGAATATATTTTAGGAAATAAAAGAAATGGGGTAAGTTTTTTTAATTCTTCTTATATACACCATCATCACTAGGGCTGTAGCCCTCTGAGAGCTTTGTAACTTGGTTCCAAGTTTATTTTTTCTTTATTTTATAAACTTGCCTTGTTAAGTTACATACAAATTCATATTATCAATTAAATATTAAATTAATTTAGGGAAATTCCGATGTATTTGCTGGAACAATCGATAACATCCAAGACATCGAAGAAAATCTTTGGGTGCCACGATTAGGTTTAAAAGGGAAAATTGATGTTTCAGTGCATGTCCGCCCAAGAAATAATTTCTTTAATTCAGAAAAGAAGTATATGCCTTTAGAGTTAAAAACTGGACGTGCAAGCTTCTCCAGCGAACACAAAGGACAGCTAATCCTCTATCAAATGATGTTAACAGAAATAGGAAAAAAAGTAGATTCTGGCCTTTTACTGTATCTAAGAGAAGGAATAATGAAGGAAATTCCAGCAACTAGAAATGAAAGACGTGACTTAATAATGCTACGTAATAATATTGCTTATTATCATACAAGAAATATTAAAATAAATGAACTCAATACTGAAGAAGGCTTAGTTAAAAAATTTGAAAGTTTAGAGCTACCAGAACCAGTTAATCATCATAGTTTTTGTTCTAAATGTCCCTATAACACTATATGCACTTCGTTCTTGAAAATGGACAATTCAAATCAAATTTCTGAATATCATCCATTAGTTAAAGTTTCTAGAGAATGCACATCACATCTAAGTAAGGAAGATCTTGATTATTTTATTAAGTGGTGTGGAATTCTATCGTTAGAAGATAAAGAACAAAAGAAATCGAATCAAATTAAACATTTATGGACTGAAACTCCTGAAGAGAGAAAAAGTCGTGGAAGGACAACGATTGTTAATCTTAAGATTATCGGGAATATATCTTTCATTGAAGGAAAGTACATTCATACATTTAAATCAGATGAAGAACAAACCGAGTCTGGATTGATTGGAACTCAAATTGATAAAAATTTTGATTTTACACTTTCTGGAGTAAGATACATGACAAATATCATAAATTTTATTGTGCCAATTATTTTCTTTTTTTATTATTTAGATAACGCCTGGTGAATATGTTACAATTAGCTCAACTAAGCGAATAGCAGTTGCAGCTGGTCATGTTTATGAATTACATAAAAATTCCATTGCAATAAGACTAGAAAGAAATTTAACTCGTAATTATAGTGGTGAAACGTTTGTTGTAGATAAGTATGAATCTTCATCAGGTAATATTTTTAACTATACAAATTTGGGTGTCCTTTTGGATGATACTGAAGTATCGAATAAATTACGAAAGATTATTGTTGAGGGAGTGAAGCCAACATTTACTAAAGTTTTGCCAAAAATCATTGCGAAAGAAGGAGTGAATATTTTGGTAGAACTAAATCCTATTCAAAGGAATGCTGTAATGAAAGCATTGACTACTAATGATTATATGCTGATTAAAGGTCTGCCAGGAACAGGTGAGCATCATTTAATATATTTTTTTGTTGTTAGATTAAGGCATGATATGATAACGAAGACAAATTTTATTGACTCTGATGGTTTAGTCGACGACTGTTTTCCCATATTAATTAGGTAGTTAACGGATTAGAAAGAAATATTGTACTTAAGTCTAAGTTTTTTTTGGCCAGGATCTCTACATATCAAATATAACAAACCTGTATCAATTCTCTTTTAGGTAAAACACAAACTTTAGTCACCATCATTCGGTTGCTAAACATGATGGGAAAATCTGTGCTAGTTACAAGTCACACGCATTCCGCCGTCGACAATATTCTCCTCCGCTTAAAACCTCACCGACTGAAATTTATTCGTTTAGGTGCCGAAACACGAATTTCTCCACATCTTCACGAATACAGCGAAAATAATTTAACATCATCCTGTTCCACGCCTGAAGATTTGGCAAAAGTTTATTCATCTTACAATATTGTCGGAGTAACTTGCTTAGGATCAGCACATTCAATATTTATCCATCGTAAATTCGATGTATGCATTGTAGATGAGGCTACACAAGTATTTCAATCAACAGTATTACGACCGCTTTACTATGCCAAAAAATTTATATTGGTTGGAGATCCAGAACAGCTTCCTCCATTGGTGAAATCGAAAACTGCAAAGAATTTTGGTGCAGAGGAGAGTCTTTTTCAACGTTTGGATAGTGTTGATGCAACATCGGTGTTAACGCTACAATATCGCATGAATAAGGGTGTTACTAAAATCGCTAATGAATTAACCTACAAGGGAGAATTACGTTGCGCTAATGACACAGTAATGATGGCATGTTTAAGTGTCCCTAATAGGCAAAGACTACTTGAAGAATTTAAGACACAGAAATGGATTTTAAGAGCTTTAGAACAGCATGTTGATCAGTCCGTAGTTTTGTTAGACACATTAAATTGTTTTCAAAGAAGCACTGATTTCGCTAGTTCAAGAACATTCGATGCTAGTCAGCATATAGAAAATGCATTTTCACAAGAGTCAACATCAAAAAAAGGTAGAAGTCAATTATATACGAATTATTGTGATGCTGCTGTGTCTTTCACTCTTGTTAAAGCTTTGTTAATTGGAGGATATAGACCTGATCAAATTGGTATTATTGCTCCGTATCGAGCACAGGTCGAACTGCTTCGAAAACTCCTAGAGAATTATCAAAACTATTTTAAGAATCACAATTACGATTTTGAAAGTGTCGAGGTTAATACTGTGGATCAATATCAAGGTAGAGATAAAGATTTAATTATATATTCATGCACGAAATCCAGCTTATCTGATAACATTGAATTAAGTGAAAATGAGATCTTAGAAGATAGAAGACGTCTTACTGTTGCCGTAACACGTTCAAAGCATAAATTGATTATGATTGGGGATCAAAATTCTTTGTTAAAATATACACCATTTAAGGATCTCTTCGCGAAAATACCAGCAATGTGCAAAATAAAGCTAGAAGATGGTAGAATGGGATTCCTGTGGGAAACACTCTTAACTGAATTAAGACAAGTGATGGATTTGTAAAATTTTTATTGTGTTATTTCATTTATTATTGGCTGCGTTCAAGTTACGTAGCTGACTGCAAATAGAATGCAGAAGCTGATTGTCATAAGCATTCGAATGCCCCGAGTATTGAAGGATTCTTGCAGCGGTTTTCATATTTTGAACGCATAAATGCAATATTTTGCAGTCAGCTGCGTAACTTGAACGCAGCGCAACCATTATATTGATAAGAAAAATAATTAAACTACTTTTATTTTGGTTAAATCTCGTTTTTCAATCATTCTTAGCTGCTTTTTCTTCATCCTCTTGAGCTTTGCAGGATTTTTTATGACTTGAACAACTTCAGATTTTCGTTCATTTTCTAGTCGTCTCTGTGCATTTTCCAGTCTGCGCTGTTTCTTCAGTTCATTATCTTTTTTTTTCTTTTCTTTTATGGATTTTGATAATTCTTTTATTAGTTTAATTTCGCTTCTTAATTCCATTTTCTTTTCAAATGTACGACGATGCAGGGATTTTTTGATGTTGGAGAACCTAAATGGAGGAGATTTGTTTTGTTACGGTTACTATGTTTAGTTTAAAATCAAGTACTTTGTTTTTACAGATTTCCAAGGCCGCCCAGACTTTGGTTTTCCTCTGGGAACATCATTTTCTAACTTTTTTAACTTTGTTTTCTTAGATGCTGGCGGTTTCTTTGGAGCCAATTCTGTCTCTGGTTTTGTGTTATTTTTCTGGATATTAGCAAGTAATTTGTCTATACAAGGAGTACTTTCCACTTTGTTTGATTCATCTTCTACATTGTCTTGTATATTACTATTACTATCACTATTTTCATTAGACATTTTAATATTTTTTTAAAAAATAACTACGCCAACAATTTAACTTCAAAATAAAACACGTGAGAATGTGAGGTTATGTTCACATTTGACACCTCAAAGAAGGCATCCCAGGCAAAAACCGTATTTTGTTGCATTCGTGTCCAGAATATGGTAATGCAGTTCGCTGAAAGTCTAAAAAAAGCAAGTAAGAATTTTCTTTCATAAGTTTTCCACTAATTTTTTTCCCTTGTGATTTAAAAGTAATATTAATAAATTTATTTTAATTTAATTGTTAAATATTATTCTTAACAAATAAAATTTATTTGAGCAAAATTCAAATTGGACAATTAAAATTATTTATTTTTGTACTAAATTACACTTTGTCTAATATGGCATTTGACATTTGTGTACATCTCTATCTAGAAATTAATACCAACCAAAATATATTGTTTGTTTACTAGCAATTTTGGACATAAAAACCTAATGATATTTAACAATTACAATTAATAAATAATATAATTTTGGATAGAAGTTTGAATTAAATATATAGAGTTTAACAATAATTATTAACAAGGTGTAAAAAAATTGATTGGAAAAATTCGATCCATTATAACATCACACTTTATTTTATTATTATTATTAAACTAGTTTAGTGTTCTAGTTTGTTTATAAGAAAACTATTTCATACCGAAATGGAGTTGGCATCAATAAAGAACTTAGAGCTAGATAAAATATGTCGTGTTTGTTTGGCAGCTAAAAAGGATATGCGTCCACTATTCGGTGAAATGGTAGCTGATATGCTGATGGAGTGTGCTCGTGTTCAGGTGAGATTCCCCCGATGATGATGGGAGGATGGGGGTGTTGATTTACTAAACAATATTTTGTGTTATTACTGCTTAAAAGATAAAACTAACAACTAATAGTACATATATTTTATTTCTCTAGACTGGTACTACTTGATTTACAAGTATTTGGAACGATATTAATAGACTGCGAAGAAAATTATAATGAAATTAAAATATCTGGACTTTAGACATTCGAAATTATATTCTTAGTTAACGATTAATATCTAATTAAAAGCTAAATCATACCTATAAAATTACGTACTATGCGAATCCGAGATTATGTTGTCATTTTCTTAGTATTCTTGTATTTTTGCGTACTAGCTAGACTTCATATGTTGTTAACTTTATTTTCAAACAACTGAATTGCTATTTGTAAAGAAAGAGTACTTACAGAAAGGCTATTTTTAGTGTAAAGCCCTTGGGTTGTTTAAAAATCGGTTTTGGCGCCAATATTCGCACGTTTCTTTTTATACACTTTCGACATTAACCCCAAAGCGCTGTTCAGAAAGGTCAATAATCCAAAACGGTCTTGAATGGACCACTAAATATATCTGTAAACAAACCAAGTTAATTTTTATTTTTAAAGCGTAAAATTCTTCGTTTAGTTCCATTAAAGTGCTAATGACAGTGTTTATAGACGGTATAGAAGGGTGAAAACTAGGCTATGGCACTTTTTTTCACACTCTTCACATTGATATTGCTTTGAATATTACCAGCTAGTTAGGTACATTGTCATATTTTCCTTCTTAAATGGCGCTATCCTCTTTTTAGGATTCGGAGTTTTGGGAAAGTCTGTTCTTCCAATCGTCTATATCGTTTACTAGTTCTATCCAGCTCGTTTTTATGTGGGAAACTAAGTTGAGGAATCACCCTTTGCACCACCAGGCATGATCTCATGGGGCTGGCGATACTGAAGGCCTGCCAGACAATGAATCTCGAATCTACACTAGGATGTAGGTTTGGAATTTTTATACAAAGTAGAAAACCATGCACTCCAAGCAGGTGGGGCGATGCGGAGCTGAGTTAGATATGCTCGGTAGAAAGCAAAACGTGACTCTCGTCTGGTGGACATCGGAACATATAAGGGAACGAGAAAGTAGACTACCTAGCCAAGCAGGGAGTATTTCTGCGGGGTTTAAAGAACGAGATAGTCGGCAGCCCAAAAGGCGGGATTGGAAACGAAATTTTGAATATCACCTGGCTGGTAGTCAGTCAAAGGTGGATAACTTAGAGATCACGGGACATTGGCCTATAGGGGACCATGCTACTATGTTTACATCGTCTGTTGCCGTAGTTGCGGGAAGACAAACAAGAGGGGAACACATGTTCACTTCCTGTGTTAATGCTTGGTTCTAGCCAATGCTTGGCAGCACACACTACGTAGTCACGTTATGGAAGGCTTAAAAGATATCTCTAGACTGGAGGTCAGAGCACTGGTAATTTTCCTAAACTCCACAGGGTGGCGAAAGTCACAATCGGTCAAAAAACCACCTAACTTTATATACACGAAAAACCGATGCGCCAGAGCGTTGATTGGGCCACCGGTCGCGCTAGAAGCCGCCCAAAACCTAACCTAACTAACAGTCATGTTGTGCTCGTCATGGTGCATTGTCTAGTAGTAAGTTTAGTCCTTCGTTTTGGAGACGTTGAATTCGATACGATTCTTGCGCCCCACTGAAAAACTGTTTGAATGTCCTTTGATTGAATTGGACATAAGTTCGCGATCATGAAGACTATAGGTTTGACGTTTGCTTGTCTTATATGATCGGAAAGGAAGCTCTCAAACGAGTTATAACTGAATGGATACCAATAGCTTTGAGTTTGGTCAACAGAGCACGTCGGATACTCTGTTAAAGGATAGAGTACAACAAGACTAGATTCATTAAAGCAATGGATGCTTTAGTTTAGGTCCTCGGTTAGATATATAAGAAGGTCGCTAGTATAACTTTTCCGTCAAAAAGGGTACTGTCTTCTAATAGTTGGATTCTAGATATTCCATAAGCTTTTTATTGATTATTGAGTCCATGAATTTGGAGAGATTAGAAGTAATTGCTATTGGGTGCTAGTTAGAGCAATTGTTAGATTCATCCTTTATGCTTGCTTGTGCATATTCTTATAACTGAACGAGATGCTAGCTATTATTAACCATAGCATAGTCTTATTCTATATCTTAAAAATCTCTTATTTCCTACTTAAATTTTAACAATCTCATATACGCCTAGATCGAAAATACAGACGGCTGGCCGGATAAAATTTGTATTCAATGTGTTCATCAAGTATCACGCTGCCATGCATTTAAAACCAGAGTAGAAAAATCCGATCAGGAATTACGTAACTATATAAAAGGTCTAACAGTTATTGTTGAAGAACCAATTATCCAAATCGAACAGCAACGAACGAATCTACAACAATCTCAGCAAATAAAATCCGAATTAGCCCATCAAGCGCGACAAGAACTACATCGGCCACAACAAATCCAAACAAATGAAGTTCCACAACAAATGGTTATATCAAATGGACAATTACAGAATGCACAAATCATAAATGCTGCACAAATTGTCACACATAACGGACAAATAGTTAATGCTGGACAAATTGGACAGTTAATACAAACTGGTAATACTGTTCAAATGATACAACAAAATGGTCAACCAGCTCAAGTTGTACAAATACAAAGGACCGCGGATGATCGCTGTGAAATAATTGTTCAGCCAGATTTACCTGGTGAAGCGCAATATTTTGAGGATGTTACTGTAACACAAACTGTTCATCCAGATGATGTTGAACATATTGAACATACTGAAGATGTGATACAAATCCAGGAGGAGGAAGAAATTGAAGAGGAAGAGGACGAGAATATGTCGGAGGAGTTAACATTTACATTGGATATATCAGAGGATTCAGAAACAGAAGATAGACTATATTTAGGTAACGTTATATGTAATAAATAAAAATTTAGTTATAAGCTTTATATAAATTAATAAAAATGCTTTTTGTATTTAAAACAGCAGAATTTATCAGTTTACAAACGAGCTGCCCATCGCCTGGTCGTTATATATGTAATCTCTGTCGTAAGGAGTTTAAGTATAGTAAATGGTTGCATTCTCATATGAAATATCATTCGAATTGGATTAAGGTAAGTTTATTAATTATTTTATTTTAGTGAATTGCTAATCAATTTTAATATATTATGTGTATATTTGCGTGTTTAGTATATGAGGGCCGCGAAGTAGTCACTGTCTCGGGTGACTTCCATTCAGGTGAATTCTGAATTAGGGAAAAGACCTGATTATTAGCCTACTCTTGCTTGTCTAAAATTGTAACTAAAGTTAAAACTAAAGCTAAATTCGTATCTAATTCTCTCCATATCTCCTACTTTTTCCTACGAGATCTGCGAAATCTGGCTGCTGAATTATAGCAGATCCTCAATACCTCGGTCTTCACCGCTGCAGATCGAATCTTACTTACTCACAACTGTGATCCGATCCTGCACTCTCGCAACTGTCCTCTTCATAGGACCCGTTTCTGAGACGATGTCATCCAGTTTAGCATCTCTAAGCTCTGGGCGTCCTGGTGTACGCCATCTTTCCATCGGAATCTGGGTCTCCGTCGCTTTCCGCAGAAACATTTCCGAGCAGGTGCCCACCGGAGCTTACCGAACTTTATTTTCTTCATCGATAGCGCTTGTAGATCTCGGCGTTGCACGATCAGTTGTTGATTTGCCACTCTGGTATTGGCCTGTTTTGTTGGATAGGAGAGAATATCTTATGCGGTTCTCAACAACTTTCTCTTCTTTTTCTTCGATGGCTCTACAGCTCAAATCGAGCCTTGGCCTCAGCTTCTTCCTCCTGACATCTCTCTATTCCGCAGCTTACCTCCAGTTTCTTATGTTGAGGAATTCTGTTGCATCAGCCTTAACACTGTCTTCCCACTTTGAGCGTGGTTTGCCAACTGGTCTTCTGCTATTTGGTAGTAGATACAGGGTTTTTTTTGGATAACATTGAGTCATCCATTCTTTGGATATGGCCGTCCAAACGTAAACGCAATAGCTTGGCATGTGTTGAAAGATTACTCTCTTTGTATAAGTCGTACAATTCATGATTGCAACGTATTCTCTATGCATTGTCTTTATTGATTGGGCCGTATATCCTTCGGAGAACCTTCCTCCCAAATATATCCATCTTGTCTGCGGGTTTTTGGGAGATACATTCCTCGTCGTACCGTCGTCGTTGCTTTGCCTGTACGTTTGTATCCTACAGTTTCGCTCGTGACATCTGTGAGTGTCGTCTTCAGTTTTTATTTTTCTTCAAGTGTATCTGCATTATTTATGTTTGGACCTATCCTTACTGCTAGGGTTGCCAGTTATCTCTCCAATACAGTCTGTTCTTGGAGGCGAACAACGTCGAATTTCTTTTGTTTGTTGTTTCTTTTAACTAAAGTGGACAGACTTCGAAGATTCTGGAAGATGCCCTTCTACCTATGACTCAACAACGTTAGACCGCGATAATTGGTGCATGCTGAGAAATCTTCCTTGTGAACCGGGCACAGGATGCCTTTTTTCCAGACTTCTGGAATTTGTACATACTCTTCTTAAAATGTCGCTTTTCTGGAAGACTTTGGGCTTTAATACTGCCTCTTGTTCATTTCATAGATAATAAAAATAATTTGTTTTTTCTACTTTTAATCACCCGATATCCGAGGCAGTTTTTGAGAAACCATAGCAATACGTAATGTGGTAAGGTGAAGTTTCTCCAAGAACGATACTACAATTTAAAATTCATTACTTGTTTAAAATGTAGACTTTAGTAAAAGCGTTTTATTCTCTATAATCTTGACCATTTATAGTCTTATGTATCAACTATTAACAATTACTTTTCAATTACAGGCCAACTGCAAGCGACAACCACAATGTGAAATATGCCACAGGAGCTTTAAAGGACCAGGAATGCTTAAAATGCATATGAAAACGCACGAGGTATGCATTTCTTTTTTTTTAGGAAATAATTAAATAAAAGTATTTTTCGAATCAACTTCTCAATATTTCCTAGAAGGCAGAAAATAAAACACCAACATGTACGATTTGCAATAAAGAATTTAAGTCAAAGACAATACTCTATAGGCATAGGCAAACACATCAAATGGTAACGTGTTTTTAAAGAGTTTTATAATTATAATTTTAAATTATTTACTTTTAAACAATTTATAGAAATCATACCAGTGTGGAAACTGCATGAAAGCATTTACTTCACCCTACACTCTATCATCGCACATGTCAAAGAAGCATGTCAATGATGAACATAAATTTAAGTGTGTTCAGTGTGATGACATGTTTTCGGTACTGGAAGATCTTAAGGTAAAAAATTATTATTTATCATATTTAATTGTTTATATGTATAATACAAAAAAACTAATATTCCTCGGTTTATATTTATAGACCCACGTTCAAGTATCCGGTCATGGCAAAATAAAAAAGGACGATCCGTCATCAGCATAATTCGATATTTTTTAGTTTGCTTTTGTTTAGTTATTTTTGTTTTAGGTTTTCCTTTTAGAAAGTTATTTCTAAAAAGAATTTAAAAAAAAGGATACATAAAAGCACACAATTAAATATTTTAAGATAAATTTCTCCTCTTTTTTTATTATTTTTTGAATGAAAAGAGAAATATAATAAATCAAATTTTTTATGTTCTTCCGTTTTAATATTAATATAATAATAAAAAAAAATAAAAATAATAATAATAAATATTGTAGTCGTGATGCGCAGCAATTCTCTATTTGAATTTTGGCCCACAAAAGAAACAAAAATTAAAACAAAAAAAAAACTTTTAAATAAATTTAAAAAAGAAAATGAAAACCAATTTTTTTTTTAGAAAGTCTTCTGGATATAATTTGGAAGATGATTAAGAAATGTGAAAAATAAAAAATATTTTTTAAGAAAAAATGTAATTATTGAGAAAAAAAAAGAGTTTAAATAATAAAAAAAATATATTGTTTTATTTATTATTGATTTTATTGTAGGCAGGTCAGTCAAAGCAGTTAAGGAATAATACTTAGAAAGTAAAGGAGCAGCCAAAGAAGTAGGCTTGAGAATAAACGAGGTGAAAGTCAAGGTAATGATACAGACACGAGTAACTGCAGATACGAGACTTGACGATAGATGAACATAAGGTAGAAGTAGTTGACCATTTCGGATACTTAGGCACAACCGTGACGAATAAAAATGAAGAGGTAGAAGAAATCAGTAGGAGAGCTCTACTCCGAAATAAAACAATGTTTTTCGCAAATCATAAATTGCTGAAATCTCGAACAATACATAAAAAGACGGAGTTTACGCTATATAAGACACTAATTCGCAGTGTTATATACTGCGGGAGTGAAACATGGACGCTCACACAAAGGATAGAGGACATACTAAATTCCTTTGAAAGGAAGATTTTGAGAAGCATAGCAGGCCCAATTTGTCAGGAAGGGATATGGAGAATCAGATATAACAGCAAGTTATATCAAATCTATAACGACATAGATTTAGTGGCGTTCGTAAAACTCAATCGACTTCGCTTGGCTGGACACGTCGAGCGCAGGACAGAAGACAGAGCAGCAAAGAAGGTCTTCATTTCTATCATCGAAGGAGAAAGATGCGTAGGCAGACCGAGGAAAAGATGGACATATGTGGTTGTAGGAAATGCGGAGGCACTTCTTCAAATATAGAACTGGGGAACATGAAAGGAAGTGCATGCGCTAAACACAGAATTCAGCCAGGCCTTCGACATGGTAGACCATAAAATCCTGCTAAAAAAACTGTAACATTCAAGCTGTGTGTGTAGGAAAAATATTCTTAAGAAGCGTTATTTAAAAGTGGTTTACATTCAAATCGGCATCTAAACACGCCAATAAAGTAATTAAGCATCTGCGAACGCACGAGGCACTAGGCACCACATCTATTCGGAACAAACAGAGCCATAAATTGCTAAAGCAGTAGCGAGGACTGGAGACAAAAGAAGACGCCTTTAAAGGGGCTCAAATTCAAAATACAGCCATAAATGCCGACTGTAAAGAATATGTAAAGAAAACAATGGACAGGAACAAACAGAGTATGTTCTTAAGAAAAACCCAGGCCTTCGGTCGAACAAAGGCGAATAGTGGAAATAGTCACAATTTAGTCTTGTTTCGACTTCCATAAGGACAGATCGCAGAATCGCTAAAAGTGCCAAAAGTGTTGGATCAGTGGAATAATTTAAATTGTCAGGTGGGAGCAGTTACCTAAATAATAAATTAGTTATATTGAGAATATCTGTGTGAATGAAATTTGTTTGGTAGAATCTCGGTATGTTCAGATTCTACCGCGATAAACGAAATAGTATGATAGGTGTGGGGTCGGTAAGCATACGAATAATGCTAGGTTCGCTCCGCCTTATTGGTTGAATGTGGGGACCGTCGGGTGAGGTAGGTCCGGACCGCGGTCCATAAAAGAATGAAACCACTCAGTACATTTTACTCATTCTCTTCTTCTTCCAGATTCTTCCAGAACGAGGACTACAAGCCTGACAAATAGCTGGGAGAAATAATAAAATAAATATTAACGAAAATAAAAAAAAAAGAATTTTGAATAAATTTTATAGTGTTTTTATAAAAACTGAGTCTATGTGGATTTAAAGCCCTGGAATGCTTGCGCTCCTACCTTTGTAACAGACGTCTTTGGATGCGAGTTAATGGTCACCTAACAAATCAGTTTGATATTACACCCAGTATTCCCCAGGGTTGGAATTTGAGTTCAACCCCTTGCAGCATCTTTAGAAAGGCTAAGAAAGGATAGACGAAGAAATCAGGCGAAGGAAATGGAATTGGATTGACCACACTTTGCGACGCGAAAACATGAATCTAGCCAAACTAGTCTTTGATTGGAATCCGCGAGGAACCCGTCGAGTTGGAAGATCTAGAACAAATTGGAAGAGAACCTTATTAGCAGAGGCCGGCACAACGGGTAGAACCTGGACAGATATGAGAGCTGTCGCACAAAACAAAGCCTGCTGGAGGGCAACTGTTTCCGTCCTATGTCCGACAAGGGATTAAAGAAGAAGAAGATTACCAGCATTTCACTTCGTGCTTATCGAAACTTTGGTTTTATTTGTAGAACAAGCAAAGAGTTTAGAGATGTCAAAATACTGGTACTTCATTTCTCAGTATCCATAAAGTCCATATTGGAATATGGATCTGTGGTTTGGTCTTCGTTTACGAACAACCCATCCGACATGCAACAGTTCAAAGCTTAGGAGGTACCCTTTGTGTTAGCAGCCCTCATGTCGCATCTGCAAGAAATAACTGAAAGGTTGGATGAAATATAGCAAAAAAAAACAAGAAAACCATTTTTGCTATACGATCTAGGAGCAAAAAAGCATGCATGAGAGCAAAAGAAAGAATGAACACCTTGGATTAATATGAAAATTTTGAAAGACTAATGTTTGACTCACTCTTATAGCTCTGCAAAATAAACTTCCATGAAGTAATTATACCTACAAATCGTAAACGCCTCCTAATACCAAAAATTATAAAATAAATAAATGTGGGCAGTTAAAATGTCCGCGCTATAAATAGACGTTAATTTTCTTTGTAATACATATAAAAAAGTTGCCTGAATCACCTAAATGCAAACATAATTCACTTGTTTAATGATCTCAATCTTCGCATCAAGATTATTGTCAAGCGTGTCCACAATAATTTGCCGTTTATTCTTTCTTGTATATATTCTCCTAGTAAAATGCCTTCTTTCCCTTCAACATCCATCTACAATCATCTACGTCTATTTACAGGTGAACAGGTGTCATTGCAATGACCTCAACCGAATTCGTTGTATAAATGAATATAAAAACAAAAAAAAAAAAACAGAAAAACCAGAAAGGACTACCATTCTACTGTGGAGGATTATACTGTTCGTTCAGAAGTGTTTCCTTGTAACTTGAAATATATCAACAATTTGCACGCAGTCCAAATTTATGATTAATACCGATGTCAAAAAGACATAACGAAGACAAAACCTCACTTAGAAATGGAACTTTTGTGCTCCTTAAAACCCTTTAAGGACACACCAATAAAACACTTTGGAAGCAGCTCGTTTGTTTCTTTAGAACGTTCAGGATTTAGTAAGGTGAGAAAGTCAACAGTGAACGTACAGAGTACGGCTTCTGTGCCACAAGTAGAGAAAGAGAAACGATACAAAATAAGTGGAGAAGTAGTTAGAATAGAGGATTAAATTCTGTTTCTTTTGGTGGAGGGTGGCTTGTTTCTGAGTTCGAATTGGTTTTTTGGTATAAAGCAATTCTGTAATATCGATTTTCATACAGGACGATGGCAAGTGTTTCGGTTTGTTTAGGACTTAACGTTGGCATGGCACGCAAAAAAAATACACCACAATATTCTCAAAGGTAAAAAAAAACAGAACTCAATTTTCCTTTTTTTTATTATTGTGTATTGCAGCCAGCGGCTCTGTATATCCTTTTGGTGCCTTAACACATGGCTTTTGGCCATACACACGTGAAATACGATTGAAGAATAGTACACGTTTCTTGTATAATAATAGACGGGCTTTAACGACTTAAAGGCGACTATTTCTGACTCATTCAGAACTCCAGCTCCATTCTTCGTATAGTAGCATACCTTTGGCTGCGGTATACATGAGCTTGATTATTACTCGGCAGTTAATCGAATCGTTTCTAGGGAGTAAGTTGCCTTTGCTAGAGTCGAACACAGTTTTGATCCCGGAAAAGTTTAGTTATAATTATTATCCTAGCTTTGAGGGTTAGTGCAAAAGAAAAAGAAAATTAAAAATCAGAAGTAAAATGTGATTTAAAAACAGTTACTTACTAGCTTAGTGTGATGAAATAACCACAGGTGAAATGAAATTCATGATAATCAACGATAAAAACCCGAGCTCATTTGTAATCAATTAATATGTAAAGCGCCACTATGCTTTATACCGTTTAATGGTCAATAAATTAAATGGCCTTAGGACAGTAAATTTATGCATTAAAAATACATATAAATAGTGTAAAAGGTAATAAATAATAAAGTAGCTATTTATGCTGAATACAATTACCATAATTTAACATCAGTTTCTATTTGAATGAATTCCGCCACATCGGAGGAGGGTTGAACAGGAAAAAACCAAAAAAAAAAAATAATATGCATCAGCGACGACAGCTACCACCTCCAGCTCCTGTTAGGGGTAGCAATTACCATCAGCAACATCAGCAGCAGCACCACCACCAGAAACATAATGGCAATCCGGTGGTTGGGTATCGTCGAACTAGTGCAGAAATTGTCAGCGAAGCCAGAACTTTACTAGCTGGGGTTGGTGGTAAGTCAATGAACTAAAATGCAAGTATTTTAATATTTTATGCTATGTTTTTTTTCGACGGGGGCGGGTGGATTGGGGATTATTTCTGGCTTTATTCAAATAACTTTAGGCCGCCCTGAAGACGTCGCTATTTGCTCTCTATGCTAAAAACTACGGGGGAGTTGTTACATGGATTTTATGCGACACGGTGGAGGGTTTTTTTTCTTGTTTTTTTTCAAATGACGGAGCGAAGGGACAAAGTCATAAAAAATATATAGAGTTCGTACGTGATGTTTTTTTTAAAAAAAAAGCAAAAAGAAAAACCTGCATGCAATTTATTTCAATTTAAGACAGCCGACGTTTTTTTTTGGGAGGTGAAGGAGTGAAAGGATGATGAATTTCAAATTGAGAGTGTTTTTTAATAGCAGAATTTTTATTATTATTTAACACAAAAAAAAAAAATATGGGAATTTATTGTCGGTTTTTAGGGTCTAGGAAAATATATGAGGTTGGTTGGAGTTCAGTTAAAAATATGCAAAGGTTTTTTTTTTGTTTGTTAAACTCTGTAGAAAAATTCATGTCCTTGGTGGAAATATTGTCGTCCTCTTAAAATAGTTACAATGACAAATGGTGCTTGATTCAGAGTATTAATTTTTATTTTTGCAATGTCATACAGGATTTTAATTATTTAAGTGTAACTCTTGATGTAAATAAACAGAATTAGATGGGAAAGAGTGTATATCTAATCGTTGCTTATGAACTGGTATGTCCACAATTGTTATCAGATTACGTGTGCTTAATTCTGTATTCACAGCATGTGAAATGAAATTCTTATGACGAAGGTCTTGCGATATGCGATGTATTGTGAATAATGGAGGATATTTTGTATGAAGAGAAGTCCATTTGGTCAACCAAATTTCGGAGTGCTGAAGTAAATTTTGTTACATGATAAATTATTAAAATTTAAAATCGGGCTGCACACTCGCACTCGTCATTGTACAGTGTCTACCAGAGGAGCAAGTCGGAGTATCGCTCGCTAGGTGAAGACACTACTACTTTCTGCTCCTTAAATTTAAATCGCTCATGGGATATAGGACGGAAGCAGTTCCCCTTCTACAGCAGACTCTGTTTTGTGCGACAGTTCTCATTTCCGCCCAGAATTTCCCAGTTGTTGTGGCCTTCTACTAATAAGATTTTCCTCTACGTTGTTCTTCGTCTTCCAACTCGTCAGGTTCCTTGCGGGTTCCAGCAAGACGTGGCTAAACCAATTCCATTTCCTTCGCCTGATTTCGTCGTCGATCCTTTCTAGGCCCATACGGCGCCATAGTTTTTCATTTATAATTCTATCTTGTCAGCGGATTTTTAGAATACAGTAAAAGCCCGTTAATCCGGCATCCGATGGTCCGGACTTTCAATAATCCAGCATCGGTCTAAAAGGGTTCCAAAAAAAAATTTTTTTGTACGTTGTAAAAGCGTTTTAGGTGCGTCCGACACAGTTCTCACTTGCCAGTTCTACCTCTGCCGTGAACGTATAGTGTTGTTCTAGTACAGCAAGTTGTTACTCATCGTATGAATATTGTACTGTAGTTTTATGAACACTTGATTATTGTGCAATATATCACAGGTGCTTCGATTGCAAAATTTTTATTTATTGTTTCTGTGCAATGTTTTCTAAACCAACCCAGCGGGAAATGGAATCATACCAAGAAGCATGACGGTAGCCTTTTTTGGAAGGCGAGAATTCCTTCCTTTTCGCATTCCGCTCCATATCTTTTTTGTGCAGCCATGTCATTAGAAGGAATGAGCCGAAAAGCTCTAAAAGCTTATTCACCTTCCCCACGCATTCCCGGTAAGGTGTTTGTGATACGTTCTATTTTATTTCTTCCAAGGAAGTACAATTTCTTACACCTTCTAAATATATTGAGATCCTTGGAAGATATTGCTTTAATCCTTTTATAATAATCTTTTAGATACACATGTTTATACACAATTTAATGGTAAATTGTATTAACTGAATAAAAACTGTACATTAATTACATATCCATATTTGACCCTTCCATCCTACTTTTGTGGAACTACGAATACGAACTCCTTCCTAAAAGCTTCTTGAGGAAGGCCTTCAAACTCAAGAAGCAGTGAAGCGTAAACATATTATGCTTACAATTCAACAAATGCTCCAAATAATCGATAACGGCTATTTTTAGACGCCGCTCCGGCATTTTCGGTAATCCGGAGCTGGCAAAGTCCGGAACGTGCCGGATTGGCGAGTGTCTACGTATAACGTAGGCATCTGTTGATAAAATCTTACGTCTACTTCTGCCCCGCCATTTTCAGTAATAATGCTACCGAGGTAACAGAATTGATCAACCAATGCCACGTCAAGGTGCGAGCAACTGATGGACTACGTCTGAACAATTTGGAACATTCAAGCTTTCGAACCCGGTTTACATGACAAACACTCGACCCGATCAGAAAAATCTTGTTTATCGGCTCCAGTTGAGCTGCTTGCGTTTACATTTTTGTACTTGAAGTAAGCTTCTTAGTGAAACGCACTAACTGATTCTGCACTCACCAAGTGGGTTTGTGGATCACCGGGAAGCAGCGCCATCTGCACGTCATTGCAGGAGTTCGCTATAGTGGTTTTTGCAAGTGGAGAGCACCACGCTGATTTCTTGGTATCACGGCAAAACAGAGATTCACGAAATCGAGCTAAGATTCACGAATGGTTCAATTACCATCCCCCTTTCCAAACTTGAATTCCAAAGAAACTTGAAACTCCAAAGTAAACTGCTAACAAGCCCTGGGTATTGGAACCAAAACCATGCAAAGTTTCATTGGAAGCAAATTTGGTGCCATGAAGCAGTCTAAGAAGAATGTTGTTTTGGCACTAGGCAGAATGAGCAGTACCATTAAAATCAATTGTGAGGCAGTTACTATAAGCTCTTTGACAATTTTCCAAAGAACTGTCATACTCTTGCAGAGCTTTTGACATATGAGTTAACTCCATTTCCCTGGCTCTGTTTAGAGAGGCCTGAATGGGAAAAGGAAAGAAGTCATCCCTCTACGATGTTTTGCCAGTAGAGGACAACGCAACCCTTGATCTAACTCAAAGTACCAATGTGGTAGATGATGGTGTCCTTTGCCACCGCATGAAGCGGAAAGAGTCCTCCTACATTTCTTTTCCATTCGCCAAGATAAGGTTCCTATTACATAGCTTTTTCGGATGCGACACTACCGCGGCGATACATTGAAAGAGGAAAGTGGGAATCGCTAAGTTCTTTACAGCAAATCATGGCCTCACCCATGAAATCTTAGCAATATCCACAGATCTCTCAACATCACCTGAGGATATTGAAAAGGCTGGCGAGAAGCTTTTTATAGCTGTATACCAAGTGCCTGCACATCAAGACAACCTGAACAAACATTGATACTCGGTATTTTTGAAAGCATCGACGAAGCCCGAATCAGACGTGGCCGATCTTCCTTCCACAAGAAGAGCTTCAAAGCAACACTCGCTCAGAGTATATTTACAGATACAACAGTGGCTCGGAAACCCTCTACCACCGACCCAGATCTGCAATCTGACAATTTTGTAAAAAAACCAAGATGGCGGTTCCAAGACGGCGGACGCCTTTTGCAATTGTGTTTCGATTCCATTGAAAATCGGTATCTGGGGGTTTTTATGAGCACTAATGACTGTGGTCAAAATTTGAAAATTCAAAATGGCGGTGGCAATATGGCGGATGATTTTGGCAAATGTGTTCTGAATCCATTGAAAATCGGTATCGGGGGCTTTTATGGCCACAAATGACGTTTCTGTAGTCCAAAATTAGAAAATGGCGGCGCCAATATGGCGGATGAATTTTGCAAATGTGTTCTGAATCCATTGAAAATCGGTATCGGGGGTTTTTAAGGCTACAAATGACGGTTTTGTGGTCAAAACTTGAAAATTCAAAATGGTGGCGCCAATATGGCGGATGAATTTTGTAAATGAAAACATGCGGCGCATAAAAACCTGTATAGTGACTGTATAATTAAATAAGGCGACTTGTCTAGAAAAATATGTGTTTCAAGTCCACTACAAAAAATATTTCAAGTGCGCCCCATGTTTTTATTTTAGTCTGTTAAAAGTCCCAGATTATTACTTAATCCGCTGACGCAGCGACACAAAGTTCCCCTTGGCATACGACATGAGAAGACAGCACTGCTACTATTGCACGATTTCTTACCATACGTCAAAATCTCAAAAAGGTCCATGTTTGTCTTCTAATTACTTTTTTAGTTTTTGGTACAGCTTATGATTTAATGTAAAACCATTTAACTAAAAAAAATTTTTTTTACCTATTTTTTAATTCATGTTGTTAAGGACACCTTCCCCTACAACTGTGCCAAAATTGGCTTCTACATGTATTTTTTCCTCTATTTTTCCTTCGTTGCGACTAACAGTTGTAGGTGCCGTGATGTGGGCTACAAGCCCAAGGTTTAGTAGAGTTCTTAGCTTGGACACCCTAGAACCTGTCTTTGAAGAAGGAGCTTCCGCTTAATTTTCATGCATCTAAGAAAACTAAAAGAGATTTTAGTATTTTTGTCCTATCTGACAGACAACCAGCAATCAGAATGCTAAAAGGTGCGTTTTATTAACTTCCCAGTAGGAAGTTATTGTAATCGGTCCGAAAATCGGATTCGAAATTTTCAATGAATTTACACGTTTCAAGGTCCCAATAGCATTTTAAGCAAAAATTTGAGAAGAAATATGTGTGTGTGGTTGAGCGTACATATGTACGTATATGTATGGGCTGGGGTAGCTGCAACTATACCGATGTGCGCCCAACTACTCCGGAGTACGTTCTCCAATGAAAATGAAACGCACCTATTGTTTCGTAGAATCAAATCTAATTTTGTTTGGGATTGCCAAAGCGTCTCTGATGAGCTGGGTACTCTGAATCGAGTCACCTTTTTCTGGGTGCCGTGCCATCACAGCTTTGTGAGTAATGAAAAATGCGGACGCCTTGAACAGACTGGGCTTTGGCACTGTTTTAAACGATCTGGAAACGGTTGTGGAGGCACCGACCATTTGATGAATAGGGGTAGAAGATCGAACCCTGTGGAAATACAGCAGGTCCACACGTGGCCTTGTGAACTCCAAACGATTTATTCTTGGGCCATGTTACGACGCCAAAGAATTACTGGGGGGTAGTAGGAAAGATGTCAGAAAACTAATTGGATTGGCCAACGGACACGGCGCCCAAAATTATCTTCCATGGAGGATTTGAAGCGCCCACCTTGCAGGGCTGTGTTCTTTGGCACTATACCGCGATAATTGGGAGCAAGGGTTTGTTGATCAGCGAGAACGTGCTGGGCCAAACAAGTCGGAATGACAAATCTTCAGGCATGTTACTGTTCAAGCGATTCGACCTACAAATCTAAGGTATAGGGGCTGCTAAGAGTAAAATAGGCTTAACAATCCGTCGGGGTACTTCTTGAACCCGATATCTCAATAAAACAAAGAAACTCCGTAAAAATATAGATACATCCTAAGTAAACATGAATAACTTTGTTAAACTAATTAATTCAAAAAAAGACCACTCCCATACTTGTAACAATGCTATACAAGCATTGCCGTGACCAGGATTCGAACCTGGGTTACTACGGCCACAACGTAGGGTCCTAACCACTAGACGATCACGGCTGCTGGGTGCTTGAATTCCCCAACTTCAATTTCATTTAATCAGTATAACTGAAATTGGATCATGTCCAACCAAGCATTAACAAAACTTGTAATTCGACATGAACCAGAGAGAGAGTATCTCCTCCTCATCTCACCCGGCAGCACACGCCTTAACTTATATACACACGGCATCGCGACCGAAATCAAAACTGGTTGCTCGTATTTGTCGTAACTAAACCATTTCATGATGCCGGCAATTTTCACGTGTAATAATTATATTACCTTGAACGAATGCGATATAAATTTGTATTGTTTTTTTTGATTGAGTAACAATAATACCGCCGACAAATTCCATGCTTGAGGGAGCAATATCGCACTTCTAAGGTGACCTTCATGATAAATATGCATAGATTTATTGCTATGATATTTGGCGTTAGAGACGCTTTGTGAGGGATTTTTTTAGTTCAGATGGAAATGCTTTTTTGCAGTTATTTTTAATCTTATTTTTATTTTACTTTTGCAATTATGCTATTTGGGTGCAAAAAGCTTTGATGATAATAAAGTTAGCACGAGTAGTTATATTTAATTTATTTTTAAGAGAAGTTAAAGGGTAGAAGGAACAAAGTTGCACTACAGACAATCTTAAGCTTTTAGTGTTGTTTGTTAAGTTTTAGCTTTCGTTGAAGTTTTGTTAAAGTTTTGAAATCCTTATTGACCTTATTTCTTGAGGGAAAAGAAACTTTTCGTGTTTTTTTAGCGAGTTTTTGTTTATTTTTTTTGAAAAAAAAATCTTTAAAAGGTCAGGAAGTATATGGAAAATAACGAGTCAACATGGATCGAAATTGTTTTTAATTTAATCTTCAGTTGTAGAAGAAAATTAGTTGAATTTTTTTAAAGGAAAAAATTAACTTAATGTATTTATTTATTCATAGGTACCCGACTAGTTAGTACAAGAAGGCCAATAACTCCACGTGAGCCACGTCGGCAACTCTATGGCAAGCTTGCTCCACCCGGTCGGCCTCCAAGTGCTTTCAGGTAAAAATTAAATACTCTGTGTTCTAGAATGTTGAAAATTACACCGGTCAACACGGATTTTGAGTCTGAGTTCTGCGTATCTGATTTGTATTTCTTACACATTACTAATTAAAGAAAAAATAGCTTTACCTGAAAAACTTTGCTTTTGTAGATGACAGAATGAAAGTCTTGATGAAAACGTTCACCTTGTTCTTGCGAACAACCACTAATGTTTTCTTTAAGGGACATTCTGTAACATATGTGTTTAAAGTTAACAAGCGTAGTTGAAATAAGGTGTTTTTAATTATTGTCAGCTGGATTGTTTTCGAAAAAAACATGAACCACTCCTTTGAGGCTGTCCCATGCTTGACTTTCGTGAGTGAAGCTCAAGTCAACATTCGTTGCTGACCTTTATTTTCTTTATTTGTAGTCCGACTAAAATACATACCAGGTTTTACTTTGGCTTCCGAAAAATTAGGATAGAAATTCTTTAAATAATATTGAAAAGCTACAGAATCTTGACGGAAAGCTTTAACGAATTGTTTCTAGTTGTATAGCTATGTCGGTTCTGACGCAGTGACATTATCGGTTGCAGTCCAGAATATCAAAGCTAGTGGCGATATCTCTAGAATATTAAAGCTCAACGAAAGCTTTTAAGTTCACACAAAACTCACCACAAAGGTTGTTGTCCAAGCTTCAAGCCAAGAACAAATGAAAACCAAAGCTTCAAGCTAAGCCCACACATTCACACCTGAGACTAAAACCGATGACTTTACTGTGCCAAAACCGACATAGCTATACTAACAGCACTCGTAGATATCGTCATTGTAGAGTCTCAAATCGTCCTCCCTCATATAATAGCCTTTTGACACTGGCTTCATCGTAGGCTGAAAATGCTGCCTTGGGTAGGCGGAAACCTGAAAGAAAAAATTCAAAGGGGATTTTCCCATATGGAAGAGTGAGTGGAATATACTCAAACTTTTCTTGGCTGGATTTTAAGTGTTATAAAAAGTCTAGAAAACTGTTATAAAAAGCATAGGAAAAGAATGAAATTCATGTTCTTTTTTCTATGCTTTTTATAACAGTTTGCTGAATCTCTAGATTTTTTATAACAGTGAGTGAATAACAATAAATTGAAGTGAATATAAATATAATTTAGGGTGAGTTCAAAAACTCATCACTGCCGCAACACTGCAATATTCAGCTACAGACTTCCAATTGCTGAATTCTGCAGTGTTGCGGCAGTGATGAATTTTTGAACTCACCCTAAAGTGATTATAAATATAATAGAAGTGACAATAAATATAATTGAAGTGACAGTAGATATAATTGAAGTGACAATAGATATAATTAAAGTGACAGTAGATATATGTAATTGAAGTGACAATGATATAATTAGGAGTAAATGTTTAGAATTGACGCTACGGAGTAAAATGGCTCCAAACAAATTTTCAGGGGTTTACGGTGATTTTTGAATGTCCCAATAGCAATTTCAAGGCGGGGGAAATATATTTTTCTTATTACAACGGACGGGGGTTGCGAACTGGGGGATTTCTTCTGTATTTAATCACAACTATCTGCTATAATAATCAGACAATCGTTCTTACTCTCACATGCTATCTCTGTCACACAGTATAACAGATTTCATCATTTTCAGCTTAGCCAAGGCAGCATTTTCAGCCTACGAAAAAGCCAGTGTCATAAGGCCATAAGGAGCTTAATACCATGTTCGCACTGAGCCGAAATTATGTGATTTTGGAAAGTGATTTCGAAATTATGTAGAACTGTTCGCACTGAATTGAAATGATTTCGTTTCGGTGTTTTTTTCTCTCACCACGCAAGTCTTAAATTTTTTCAGCCCAAATTTTAACTAGCACCTCTTCTAGCAAAGCCCATAGCTTTTTTTATATTTCTTGGGTTTTGGCATTTTTAAGAAGTGAAGTGGAGTTTAAATTTAAAGCCAAATCTGTTATGAAAATGAGCATCAATAGTGACGTGCTGAATTGGGCTGAATTCGATTTTCGGGTTTGAGCATTGGATTTGACATGATTTTCTTGGTAATTTTGCCAAAATTACGAGGTTATACCATGTTCGCACTGAGTCGAAATTACGTGATTTTGGAAAGTGATTTCGAAATTATGTAGAACCGTTCGCACTGAATTGAAATGATTTCGTTTCGGTGTTTTTTTTCTGGCACCACGCAAGTCTTAATTTTTTTCACCCCAAATTTGAACTAGCGCCTCTTCTAGCAAAGCCCATGGCTTCTTTCTTTTATATTTCTTGGGTTTTTGCATTTTGAAGAATGTGAAGTTTAAATTCAAAGTCAAATCAATTATTAAAACGTCCAACTGACAATTTCAGCATCAATAGTGACGTGCTGAATTGGGCTGAATTCGATTTTCGGGTTTGAGCATTGGCTTTGACATGATTTTGTTCGTAATTTTGCCAAAATTAGGAGATTTGAGATGATTTTGAAATCACCAGAATATATGGGAAATCACACGAGTTTGAATGTGATTTTGGGCGAAATCACGAAAATAGCCAAAATCACGTAATTTCGGCTCAGTGCGAACATGGTATTAGAGATGATTTTTAAATCACCAGATACATGGGAAATCACATGATTTTGAAAGTGATTTTGGATGAAATCACGTAATTTCGGCTCAGTGCGAACATGGTATAACAATACTTAGTTAATTGCTCTGCTCATACAAAAGGTTAAATATGTATTGATTATTGTTAACGGTAAAAAAGCAAAGTTTTTAGTTATAGGTTTTAGTTATTTTTTGGTATAAAGGCTTAGAAAATCATCATTAAAATAGAGACTAAAAAAATTAATTTTTGTAACATTTTCAGCTTGCGGTATCTTCAGTTCGAGAATAGACAAATTCCCCCACTCGAACCAATTCATCAACAGCCGATCAAGCAGCAATCGTCTACAATTACAGGACCTGCGGCGTTAGAAGAAATTCCGATAGTTCCAAGGTCAGGATCTGTCGGGACCCTCCTAGACTATGTCGGTGCAAATTCCAACAATAATAACAACAACAGCACCAGCAACAATCTCAATGTAACAAGCAATGGCCGTCTGCAGGGTAAGCTGCCAGCGTTGCTGTCACCACCTAAAATCACAGCATCACTTGACAATTGTGAGTAATTGCGACATAAATGTGCCTTCTGATAGTGAACATTCTTTGATTCCGTTTTTCCCCACCTCCCTGCACATCCCCTCGACTCCCATTCAATCTAGCTACATTCCGGAAGAGACCATGTCTCGATTCTCGAATGGTATTAATCATCCACACAATTCACCCTCGCCGCCATTCCTCCTCTACCCGCAAATAGATTCATTTATCGTCCCAAGTCTTGTAGTTGTCGTTATCACACAGACTGTCTGTCCGTTTGTCTGATTGCAGCAGCAGCAGCCTCTGTCAAGGATACAATTCGATATGCCATTGCCACACACACAAAATGTATCCTATACCAATCCTACTACAGCTGGGGGATCCTGGGTGGATGGGAGTGGCCGTATCTTCACATTTCCAGCGTCATTCCTGCACAGTATCTGTGGTTTAGAGGCTTTGATTAACGTGGCAGCATGGACCCATGTTTGGTTGAGAATGGGGCTGATTTCATATGACGGTTGGTAAATGTCCTTGCGGACTCGATTCCACACTACGGGGACATAATGCCATCAGCAGATTATTATAAATTTTCAACATGTTTATTCTAATGAAAAACGGCAGGACCAGGTACACATAAAACAAAAGGATTCGGGATATTAGTAAAGTAGCAAAAGGATGGAGGTATTGCGTATTCTGTGTACTGTCCAATGGCGGTCGACATCATCATTACTCTTAATGGACAGCTGAGAGCCTTGGCGGTTAATGGTCAGTTGTGTCGGGGGTGATGGCGCGGTATATAGAGGGTGTACACATTTCCGCTGTTGCAGGCAATGTTTATGGCCGATCCTATGCCCTAGGGCAGTTTGATACTAAAAGAGCTCCTTTAATTGTGTCTTGTCATGTTTGCTCAGCGGTAGTTGACATTCGATTCTCAACTTACATCTCTGATAGACAGCCTCATCAGGAATGGTGAGAGAGTGGGTTCTGGTATCGCATGCAGCACGCGAACTTCTTCTTTAGTTATTGCAAAAAAAAAGAAAAAAAAAAGAAAGAAAATATCCTTTTATCTGAATTGCCTGTCACCCTATTTTTAACTGAAGTGCTTTTGAAAATGGGTTTCACTGTGAGCTCCTGGAAGTGCGGACGATTTAAGGTCAAAACAGAATTGCGACTGCGACGGCGGACGGCGAAGTCGCTCGTTTATCGCAAATGTAAAACAACGTTGTATAACGAAATTACAACTGCAGCGGCACTGCGCCCCAAAATCGAAGTCGGCGTACAAAACATAATTTTTTTCAAACACAATTTTTGGATATGCAAAACGTCACGTCTCAATAAAAGTTGCGGTTGCAATTTCGGTATACATTAGCTGCTCCGTCCAAATATGACATAAATCGCAGTTGCAGTCGGCCGTCGCAGTCGCAATTCTGTTTTGAGCTTTACTTCTTCCAACTTCTCTGCTCCCATACTCCTCCATTCACTGTCTCTTTCTCTCTCTGTGTCTTTCTACTACACTACGTCTCGTGACAATACTTAAATGAGTTGTCTACGGAATTTTTATTTATTCGTGAATAAAATTTTGCGCGCAACCTTGAGAGAGAATGTGGAAGCTTAACTTTTTTTTGCTAGAAGTCAAGTTTGAACATATGATTTCCTTGTGGACTTTTTTTCTTGTGGAAAATATTGATGCCATATGACAAAATGCTTTTCATAAATGGTTAAAAGTCACGATTTTTACTGTGAAAATGGAATTGTTTTCTTGCGATTTCATGGCAGTATACTTTAAGCTGTCACTTGTAAAAATAGTTAAGTTAAGGGAATTTTGTTGTTCGTTGTGAAATTGAAAGATATATTTATTTGTAGTAAATGACGAAAGATTGCAAGAAAGAAAAATGATTTTGGTTCAAGGTAATTCATTTTATTAAATTTTTTTTTCATTATCACGTTATTGCACCAAATAAATAAAATACAAAACAAGCTTCTGGTCACACGCGAGCACTTGTCACTTCATTTGCTCCTAAATGCGAAGAGACCAACACTTCCATATGCATACGGCTTATCCTAGCTAAAAATCCACTTTGCAATCATCCCCCGTGTTCTTTTAATGAACTGGGTTTTGAGAGCTTTTGAGGAGCTTTTGAGTTCCCATACAAAATCGAAGAACCAGAAGACCCAGATAAAACCTGGGTTTTCGATTTTGTATGGGAACTCAAAAGCTCTCAAAACCCAGTTCATTAAAAGAACACGGGGATCATCGTCATTTTTGCGGCCATTATAGACGACGACGTATATGTAGTATGCGTCCAGGAGCAAAAGCTCTTTTTATCGACTGAAGCTTGCGAAAATAAAAAAGAGTGGAGAGTTTTTTACGTCCATGGAGAATAATTATAATTACTGTTTACAGAGTTTACTTTGCGTTTAAAGTAAGCGCGTATTACTGAGTTTCCATGCATAGTTTACCCTGGGTTTAATCCGAGTAATAGTCCGGGGAAATTAGCAGTTTAAGAAGACAAAATTCCAAAATGGCTGAAAATTGGTCCACCGCCATTGGGACTTATTAAGAAAACAATTTCAAAATCACAAAAAAAACATGGCCGCCGGAGATATCATGTTTGGCAAAAAAATCACTCAAAAACGGGTTTTTTCGAAAAAAAATATTTATCAGTCAATACGAAACGTTATTGTTTCCAAATAATACTTTGAATAATTCGGCAGGTCAAGGTTTTCGAAAAAAATACAATAGGGCTTTTTTGTAGGCAATTATAGCCGTGTTTTTTTAATGAACTATATAGTTCTTCCCCATACAAATCTGAAAACCCAGGTTTTATCCAGGTTTTTATCCAGGTCTTGGGACATTTCAAAATTTCCCTTTCTTTTCGGAATGTAGCATACTTACCGGCTGTCGGAAAAACGTCATTAAAATAAAAACAACATAGAAGTGACGAGAGCAAATTTGAAGGCATGAGGAAACAAATAATTTATTTTTTAGAAACTTATTCATTATTTTCTAGAGGGGAATTCGTGTAACAGTTGTTTACTGACACGCAACTTCGGATTAATTTTAATATATTTAAAGAACTGAAGATGGCGCTTAGTGAAATTTCCCTTGTCGTTTTTTTAATGAACTGGATCGAAGACCTATATAGTTCATTAAAAAAACACGGCTTATGTTTCGTATTGACTGACCAAAAAAAAATTTAGAAAAAACAGTTTTTGAGTGATTTTTTGACCAAAAAGTGATATCTCCGGCGGTCATGGTTTTTTTGTGATTCCGAAATTGTTTCCCGGTGGACCAATTTTCAGCCATTTTGGAATTTTGTCCTGTGTACTTCAATGTGGTTTGTTTGAGCCAAGCGTAAGTTTTACTCAGGGGCGGCCCGAATCTCGAGGTAAAATCGAGACACCAATCCCGAATATCTTCGTTGAAAATATCCCGCTTGTCGTTTATCTCTCTTCGATATCGCAGTGTTGTAGCTCAGACAGTTTATTTTGGCAGCCTTCTTTTTTTATATGGCAGTTCTAAGCTCAGAAATTACCCTTTGTACTACCGGTCCGCCATGTCGTTCGTCATGTCGTCGTGAAATGTCTAGTAGTGAGCTTAGTGTAGATGAAGACGGCGCATAAACAAAACAGGCGTTTTCAACAACATTAGAACGTCACCCAAGCGGCTGTGGTGGAATTCGAGATGCACAATGGAATTAGTCAGTGGATTTTTGCTGAAAACTAGCAGAGGTGCCACGCACAGTGTTCCAAAAGCCCAAAAACGTTGTCAAAATGTAAAGGTTTGATTCCATCACTATCAAAAATTTAGACACCACGGTTGTTGGGTTCGCTGATTTGGAATTTAATATCTGTTTTTCAAAAAATAAAATGGCGGATCCAATATGACATTTAAAGTTTGGATCTCGCTGTAATTCAAACATAGAGGGCTTTTTGGGTGGCTGATTAAGAATTTGGATTTAATTTTCTCGAAAACAAAATGGCGGACCCAATATTCCCAACATTTTTCCGAAAATGTGTTTGAACATCACTAAAATTCAAAAATAAAAGGTTTTTTTTGATCGCTGATTACAAATTTGAATTTAATTTTTCATAAAACAAAATTGCTCATAATACGGCAAACATTTTTCTAGAAAAGGGTTTAGGATATCGCTGAAATGCAAGTATGAGGGGTAATTTTTTAATTTATAAAGGAAAACAAATTGCTAGAGAAGAAAAAGAACTTTATATTATGCTTTTTGGCTGAAACTTACTATAATTCACTGCCGATGTCTGACACCCATAGCATACACATAAGCGCACTTCCCAACGCACCTAAATCCCATTGCATACCTCCAGGCACCAAAAGCTCACCACGCTACGGACATAAACCCCATTGCATACCTCTAGGCACCAAAAGCTCACCGCACCACGGACATAACCCATCCCAGCTTGTAGGCAAGGAGTGGAGCGGGGCAAGGGTGCGGGTGCAGGAACCCTCGAGCTATATTACTCGTATGGTCATTAGTTTGCTTAATTCTCCCATGTAGATAATACCCCTTCATTCTTATCTTCTCTTTTTAAAACGATTCCTTGCACTTTCTCCTCTCATAGCGTGCAATATTATAACCGAGAAAGCCACCTTCAATTCGATTGCTCAAGTCAGCGTTCGCGTATTGAATGGGATGCGATGGAGTAAAACCTTCTTTTTAACATTTCATTGTAGATAGAACCATCGCCAGTACCAGAGGGTCTTCCCTCTGAACTTCAATATTTCATACAAAAAAAGCATTAACTTTCCCCCAGAGTTATGATCATATGGTCATCCAGGAAACCATAGTAGAACCGTCTTCATTGATGATATCCTTTCCAATGGACTTCATCCTCTTATCCACACATTCGCTGCAAAGTTGTAAGGGCATAGTCATTGGTTTTGTATTAACCACATCCTAACTCCCTCTTTCTTTGACCATATCAAAAATCCCAGCCATACCTAATCCCAGCAAAAACAAAAACAAAAAAAAAATCCCGCAAAAAGGACTAAAAGTTCATATCAAGCCATCCACCCACAAAATCCCTAATAATAAACCTTTAATTTTCCCCCCATCTCTTGTTTAGTATCTGAAGAGATGCCACCACATCCGGATTTACCGTGCAAGAAAGTTAATGAGAATAACAACAACAAAAAGGATGCCGAGATCAATGACAACAACGATGGGGGAAGAATGGAGCTATTAAAAAAGGATTTCGAACTTAAAGAGCATCCCTTAAAGAAACGACAAACAAGGTCCTTCGATATGCCTACAAAGCCATCAGATCCTATCGAGGTTAAGGAGAAGAGCTTGAGCAAAATCGAACTAACATCGGGGGGCAGCGGCGTCGGGAGCAGCAGCAGCAAGAAAAGGGATGGTCCCCATGGAGCTGGAGGTCCTTTACTGTCTAAAACAAGGCTTACCAGAAGCAACGACCTTCTTGCCCAATCATCGACTGAGACATTATTAGATCTCCTTAAGGCTCATTCTGGCATTAAGGAATGCAACGAGGAGACTGTCCAGCACATAAACGCTGTAAGTTACGAGGTGTAATAATGCGAAAAGTTCTCTCAGTTTAAAATGCCTCTGCCCTCTGCCATTTTTGGTGATTGCCCGGGGGTGGAATGTGGATAGTGGATTTACATTTTATGGAAATTATGAATGTGGATGGACTTTTGAATTATTTAAAATTCCAAAGGACATCAGAGAAATTTTTTGGGGTGGGGGGGGGGGGGGTGGGTGGGCGATCTGCCTTTTTGGCTGTGGGCATTTTATATTTATATCGATTTTCTGCTGTGCTTTTTGTTGTGTTTGTTTTGGTTTAAAAGAATTTTCCGATAATTTCTGTTTTTCTTTTAGATTTTAATCGAGTTGTATACTAGAGTAAAGGGCGCCAAAGGCAACTGGAGAAGTGCCATTCTGGGCGGATTGTATGGCCTTGTTGAATGCTCTTCAGCAAAAATTCTCTTAGCTGTTGGTAGAGTGGTTCTAGCGGTAAACAAAAAAATATTATGACACAAAAAAATTATAAATCTATAGATAAAATCTTCTTCTTTTTTAGTTATGCGTCACCGGAAGCAATCTTACAGGGGCATGCAAACTTGTCTTCAAAGTAGCACGAAGCGAAACCAATGATCACTTATTCGCTGACACTGATGTACCAGAACTTCTAATTGACGGTTTGGGACGTGCAAGTCCTATAGATGATCCAGAAGCTTGCATTTATGGATACGGAGCTGTTAGATTTCTGGCTAGTGCTAGTCAAGGTATTAGTAACTCAGCAAGTGCTCCAGCGAATTTAAATAGTAAAAATCAACCCGCTCAAATTGACAATAAGAAAAAGTCATTAGCTCAGCGACTGGCACGTCATGGTGCTGTTCAGCTTATGGTTTTGCATCTGCAGATAATGAATGAGAGTGGAGCAACTAAGAATTTAAGTGGACAACCCTTGCATGCTTTGTATCAGCTGGCAGCAGCCCTAAGGGCATTGGCTGGTGTACCTCAAGTGTTGGCTAATAATTGTAATGCATCGAGGCCGTCTATAAATGGGAATGAGGAGCATGATTTTCCCATTATTAGAGAGACTAAGGAGCCACCGGAAATTAATTTGGAATTGGCTTGTCCGCATTTGGTTAAGGCGGCAGAGATTTCGATTGGTGAGGCTGAAATTCAATCGAATATTGTAAGGACGTTGAGGTGAGTGTTGTGATGAAATATTGAAAATAGATTTTAGTACGGGTAAATAGGAGATTTTAGAATAGTGTTAAAGGTTGAAAGTACAAAGTGGGACAAAATTAATGCCATAATGTGAATGTGCCATAATTTTTGCAAATGGCGTCAAATGGCAGCAGACTTTTTATTTGACAGTTGCCTAAAATCAATTTCTTTTGCCGAATATAATAACTTGTCTTCCAATTTGTTATATTTAAGTGAAAGTTCAAGCAAAAACAATATTTATATATTAAAAACAACAGTTTTTCCCCCATTGTACGTAATTCCTTGAAATCATCCGCCAAATTTTGAAATGTGAAAAATTGCTGCCTTCTGAGCAAAGCAGCAAAATTAGGAATAGAGATGAAAAATCTTTTCTTGACGTGACCACCATTAGCAAATGGGAATGTCTATTTGCACCACACGGAGGCACGCAAAGAGAGGGCATTTTCAATAATGCAGGTTGCGTGCGCCACTGACTTATTCAGCAACACACTTCCATTGCCGAATAAGTCAATTGCCCACGCAACCTGCATTACTGAAAATGCCCAGAGTCACGGGACCACGCAAATGTAAAAATGGGACATTTACCAAAAAAGAGCCACGGAAGCACGGAAATGTTAAAATGGGAAATTTACCAACAAAAAGGGAAATTTACCAATGTATGTATTTTCACCTACATGGAAACACCCGACATGGAATTAATTTACCAATGTATGTATTTTCACCTTCACGGAAACAAGCGCCATGGAATTAATTCATTGTGCTAATCGTAGGACATTTTTATCCCTGTTTCCGTGCTTCCGTGTGGTGTGCGCACCCGATTAGCACCACGAATCCCATTTCTGGTGCATCCATGTTTCCGTAGTGCCGTGTGGTGTGCGCACCCGATTATTTCAATGAATCCAATTTCCCGTGCCTCCGTGTCGTGTTCGCACCCGATTATCGCACCACGAATCCCATTTCCCCGTGCATCCCCGTGCTGCCGTGTGGTGCGCTCCCTTTTTGTTAGTAAATTTTCCATTTTGACAAGTCCCGTGTTTCCGTGTCTCTATTTTTTTGATAAATTTCTCATTTGACATTTCCGCATTTCCGTGGCTCTCTTTTCCGTGCTTCCGTGTGGTGAAATTAGTCTCAACCATTAGCCAATAGGAGCAGTTTGCTGCCGATGCTGCTGATTGTTCTGAATGGGCCTAATCTGATACAGAAGTCAGCACGCTGTCTGTACTTCTCGTGCTCGATAATTAGGTATTGATACTGCCTTATCTGTCTATAACATAAACGTCAAAGCACAATGACATTTGACGCCATTTGCAAAAATTATGCCATATTCACATTTATGTATTATTTTTGTACACTCAAAGGCACCATCAATGTAATGATTAGCCTCGTACTGACTTCTTTATTCTAAATTTACCATTCTACCAAATTTGGTCACAGATTATTTTCTATTTCTGTGCGAGATAAAATCTTTTAAAACCAATGAATACGGAAGAACTATGAACTTCTCAAAAACACAAAATCTTTTCAATAAAACTTTTTAACATAAAATCCACAATTTTTTAACATTAATACCATACATTTCAGCGTTCTTTCCGAACACGATGCTTGCTGCGAATCTCTATCAGAATATGCCGCTCGCATTGGCATGTTACTAGGACCATGCAATGTAGCAACTAAAGGCTTACCAGAGAAACCATTGGCCCTACTAAGTCGTTTAGGTTACATTCTTGGTAACATAATGGCAAGGTTTGACAGTGCTAGAATTCAGGTACTTACCTACACTACACTGTTAAAAAAATCTCTTCCAAATTCGATTATTTTTTTATTTCTAGTTCTTCAACAACGACGTAGCAATGCAATACTTACTAGAGGCACTAGAGGCATACTCAAAACAGAAATTTACAATTCACAATCAAATGGGTGACACTGTCGTTGATGTATTGATAAAGTTGGTTCGAGTTGTTGCAAATATGAGTGTTAATGCTGATGTTGGATATGGTTTAAGCACTATTCCACCACTAGGACAAATTCTATTGCATATACTGTTAAATGCTAACAAGCCAAAAGGATCGCAAATGGTAGGTTTTGTGAAATAAATTTGTGAATTGATAGTCCGGGGAAATTAGCAAAAAAAAACGCACGAAAGGAGAGAAAATTCCAAAATGGCTGAAAATTGGACCACAGCTTCCTTGGGACTTTTTAAGAAAACAATTTCGGAATCACAAAAAAAAAACAACATGGCCGCCGGAGATATCACTTTTTGGCAAAAAAATCACTCAAATACTGGTTTTTTTGAAAAAAAAATTTTGATCAGTCAATACAAAACATTATTTCCTACAAAATACCCGTCTTGAATTTTTTTCGAAAACCTTGACTTTTCCGAATTATTCAAAGTATTTTTTGGTCGAAATGTGATTTTTGGAAACTTTGACCTTGAATAACTTCGAAAGGGTTAGGTTTTCGCAAAAATGACAAGAGGGTTTTTTTTGTAAGCAATAAGGTTTCGTATTGACTGATAAAATTTTTTTTCGAAAAAACAAGTTTTTGAGTGATTTTTTTGCCAAAAAGTGATATCTCCGGCGGCCATGTTTTTTTTTGTGATTCCGAAATTGTTTTCTAAAAAAATCCCAAAGAAGCTGTGGGCCAATTTTCAGCCATTTTGGAATTTTGTCTCCTTAAAATGCTAATTTCCCCGGACTATGAATATTTTACTATTCTGTATCAAAATTTTTTTTAGAATGCAGAAATGGAAGAGCTTCTTCAAGCCACTCTCGGAGCCCTACACAATCTAAGTTTCTATCAAGACAACACCGAGAAGGAAGAAGAAATACAAAACAACCCACCCGATAGCCTTAGCGAGCGCATGACTGCTATAAGTGTTGCCTTGTGTGACATCCTTCGAACTGGTCCAGAATTTGCACGAGCTGAAGCATCTCGAGTTCTAGGGAACATGACCAGAAATCCAAAAGCTCGCGAATCATTCTGTAAAGCAGGCGGCCTTAGAGCTATTGTTAACTGCTTAAGCGCTGAAGATTATGAACTAGTAGCGACATCATCTGGTGTTTTAGTGAACCTCCTAGGTGATTGGGAGCGACGTGCACCATTTCGAGAACTCAAGGGTCCGCTAGTTCTACGTGATATCCTACAGAAATCTGCTCAACAAGAAGATTGGTTGCTAGCGGCTATTGTATGCCAAGCAATGTGGAACTTCCTTATTGATAGTGGCAATGTTATTGGTGCATTGGGTGAACAAGAAGCTGATTATATTGCTGAGAATTTGGCTGAATTTTTGGATGAGGATCGAATATTTAAGGGTGAAGCCCCAGATATACTTTGGGAACAGTTTGCAACTGTTGCAGCTGATCTTTTAGAGCGTATACAGTCGTCCATGTCGTTTGGTAATAGTCCATATTCGAGTGATGATGATGATGTTGATTTGAAATTTGATAAGAATCAAAATAATAATTGGAATGGTTAGAAGTTATTATTTTAGTTAAAAGTTAAGTACAATTGTTTTTTTTATTATTATGTTAGATAAATTTAATCTGAGTTAATTAATAAATATTATTTTGTGATCCATAGGTTTGAATTGGTTTATTGTAGCATGAAATTTGTGCCAAGGATACAAAACTAATGTAACCATTCTGGGAGAATTGCTGAAATATTAATTACCATTCGTGAAAAGTAGAAAAACGAAGGACAATGATACTAAGTGGTGGTCGAACCCAAGATCTTTGAACTAGCAGCCGGATGCCAATCTCTTGAGTAACGAAATCATTATTTACTGAGAAAAAGCTACATGGAATAGTAAACGACGGGATTTACTACATCGAGTCCAGGAAAAGACTCTCTGGCTTTTTTGAAAAGTTACTGTCCCACAAATCTCCTAAACTGAAGTTAGTTGAAGTTGAATTAGAGAAAATTTCAAGATTGCCTTGCGATGAACTTACTTTTGTCTGAAAGCGGTGATCTATAAAACACAACGATTTATTAGTCAACTTAACTTAGAGAACTTAACTAAAAGCTAAGCAATCTAGAATCTGTTCTTGGTGTAGTTATCTTGGAAGTAAGCCAAACAACGAAGACGGTTTAAAGAACACCAGTGACGAAACGAAATCTCTAAGAATTTATGTTTAAAATCAACTATCCTTTTCTGAATACAATGCGCCTATTGAAGAGGTGGATTAATTCTCTTATTTAGGAAGTATAATCACGAAATACAATGGTATCCCTTTTTATGTGACAGAATCAAGCTTAGGAGCAGTGGCGGACTAAGGGTGGGGCGGAAGGGGCGGTCCGCCCCGGGCCTCTGGTTCCTCCCCCCCTGGCCCCCTCCAAATGTCTACAAGTTCCCTTGATCAAATCCTAAACAAGGCTTTTAAAATATGGTCAGTGCCTACCTAAGTGGTACTTTGGAGTCGGAGGTCCCGTACAATGTACCCGTAGACACAAATAAGTACACATGTAATTATTAAAATGGGACTTTATTGAATCGTTATCCTGTACATCGCTTATTCTTCAATACTTCTTGACCATTTTCATCTCGGTTGCAACATGCAAGATGAGTTTTTCTAAACTTAAGCCTGGGGCCCGTTTCCGCAACGGTGAGTTTTACGGTGTTCACCGATTTCAGTGTACACTGCTTATTTTCGCGTCCGCGAGAGTGAGAATGAGCTTTTTTGACATTTGCCGTGAACACCGCCGTGAATAATTTCTCACTGAGAAAAAGGCTGTGAATTTACGGTGAGTTTGAATTTTGACGAGTAAAGTTGTTTGTGTAATTTCGTGCGATTATTTTTGAATAAGTTTTTTAATTTTTTTGAGAGATATCTTTGGTATGTAAAAATAAAATGTTGTTTTAGTTTATTGTTCTAAAAGATTTTATTTAATTAGAATTTTTAAAATGGAAAGGTCAAGACAGTACCAACTCAGTAATCATTCAGCACTTTAAAACTCACTGGCTCTTACGGAATCTCATTTTAAAGAAAAGTGAAGAGAGGTTGTTAGTGAGTTTTTCCTTCGGTGTTCACTGGCGAAAAACTCACCGTTGCGGAATCGGGCCCCTGGTGTCCACTACAGGGATTTTTGCATAGAGCTAGAGAAAACTCTCGCGTAGAGACGCGTAGAGAAGTGTATACACTCTAGAGCTGTACACATGCGCTCTAAACCCACTCTACGCGAAAGTTTTTGCTAAAAAACTCTATAGTGTATAAGACTATATAGTGTATAATTTTTTTGTGTTGTGTAGAGCTGTACTTCTGCTCTAAGCTCTATCAAGCATGTTTGATAGAGTTTTTCTCTCTACAGTATTCATTCTTATTTGCATTTCGACTGCGCTTCGAATTGTTGTACATCGGCCTGTTAAATAACAACGAAATTCGAATACGACATACGCAGAAAATGTGTCTTCTTCCGTGAGCTCATTCAATAATTCTCGATACATTCCACCGTTTTATTTTCTTTTCGCAATCCAATCTCGCGCCCAAATTTCCTTTCCTTCTTTTTCTCTTCTTCGAGCAAAAATAAAAGGGCAGCAGCTTGTTTTTGGCGAGAACTCATATTATTATTTTTTTGCTTTCTACTAATTTCCTTTAAATTTTTTACACAATATGTGTACGCACGCATCTCTGAATAACTGAGCAAGTAAATGACATGCAAAAGTTGATGGCCGACTCTACAGTAGAGAAAACGCATCTGCAGTGTACAGTCTGTAGAGCACGTGGTAGAGCTCTACACAAAATTTCTCTAGAGCAATTCTACGGGCGGTGGGGTGGTAGAGTGGTAGAGACGCGCTGTAGTGTACACACTATAGGTAGAGCTTTACACTCTACCCTGTGCCAAAAAAAAACTCTATAGTGGACACTTGGCTTTAGAACTACTTTCGGAATCGATGGGTAATTAAATGCTTTCCCTACTGGGAAATAAACATACACACACACTTTTACATACAAATGAAAACTGAATAAAAGGCTTCTAAACGTACATCAACTTCTTAGACTGAGGGCCTCATTCAGCTTTGCCGCCCGGGCCTCTGACGGGCTTAGTCCGCCACTGCTTAGGAGTTACTCTTTGTACCACAAGTTCTCTATGTCGTACAAGTTCATATTGCAATGTCCAGTAGAAAGCTTAATTCTTGAAGTAGAGAAATCCGGTTTTAGTGTTGTAATGATGCTCATTAAGAATAGTGTCTTAAGACATACCTTAGTTTAAGACATACTGGAAGAGGGGATACTATTAGATTAAATGCCTGCGAAGATTTCCCTCTTCCCCAAACATACAAGATAGACAATCTCGGTGCGAATCCGAAGATATCTCAGCGTAGACTGGTTTGGAACACGGACGGCTTCAAGACAGATGCAGGCGTGGGCACGAAAGTCTGTCGCGAAAGTTGCACATTTAGCAGAGTGTACAGTTTAGGTACCTTGACGTACTGTCTTTCAAGCAGAGGTTTATGCATGCACCTACAATATGTAAAATAGTATGCACCAACGAGCATTTTAGAGGAACCTTCGTTCAGCGGATTTTTATCTTCTCTGCCAACAACGCAGCTGTCAGAATCATAGAGACAAGTAGGACCAAATCGAAACTAGTTTCGAACTGCAAACTCCCCGAGTATTCTCAATCGAGTCGATTTGGGTTCCGTGTCATTGGGGCCTCTAAGGCAATGAAATGGCACACCCGAAGAATAAAGGAGTATCCACACTTATCAGGGACGTGGCCGGGACGTTCGATTTTTTACTCCGGTCCGGACACGGACACGTGTGAACGATTCATATAAAATGTACGCACCGATATTTTTTGAACCCCTGACGGAACACACGTATCCACACGAACTGTGTGGATACTCGTTTACTTGTTCACCCTTTGTACTACCAGTCCATCATGTCGCACACTTCATGGTGCAACGTCTAGTAGTAAGCTTAGATCGAAGGATAGAGACAAATATAGAATAGATTAGGGGCAGTCAGCGAGGTGTTGGAGGAGATGGTGATAAATCTTGCGTTTGAACTCTTGGGTGTTGTATGACTTTGGGAGTTTCTCAACTTCCAAAATCGTGGCGTTATTGAAGTCAGGTTTGTGTTCGTTCACTAAACAATGGAGAGCGCAGAATAGTTTTCTGAAATCCTCATTGTTGATTCCGAGTGGTGCCCTGAGAAACGTTTCCAAAGTTTTTGTTTGGAACCGTCTAAGCAACATATTTCTAGGCAAGCTGCAGAGAGTTTCCAAGGGGTCTGGCCTACAAATGTGAGTTACAGCGGAGCTAAGTTAAGGCCCAACTATAATGCACGTAAGAAAGGCACGTCAACCGACGTGCGTAAATATCAAACTTTCGTCAAACGTATAATGGTTTGTGTATACGGAAAGTTTTCACAAGTTTAAAATTATTAAAATGCATAAATATTATTCATTGACTATTAAAACTTGGCTATTAATCTTTGCATATTAAAAATAATCATGTTTATTTTCAATTATAATAAATTTCTCATCAAAATCACTCCCATAAATTTGAAGCACAACATTTTCCATACTCTTTTTTGTTTAAAACCCACAAAAAAACAACAAAAAAAAATCAGCTGTCATCAATTTAACTACAAATTCTCACAAAACGTACGTTGGGCGCGGTTCTTTTCGCATTTTTACGTTTAACGAAACTTAACGAAACAAAATATGACCGACGTACGTCCAATATGGCCGAACCCATTAAATTCAATGGGCATATTCACACGCTGCCATAATTGTGGTGAGTAAAACCGGTTTTATTCAACTCCTAGCAACTCAGACGGGGCGTAAATGAGTGTAGTAAATTTGAATGCTATACAGGAACATTTAAATGTATTGCAGATGAAATTTACTTGTTAGAGAAAAACAGAGCTACAGAATGCAAGAGATAGAAGTAACTTTTTATATGTGTGCCAGTTTTCACGCGTTTGCTTTTGCGTGAAAAATGTTTCGTTAAGTTCTTCCGCTCCCTTCCCTCTCTCATCTATAAAACCGGTTTTAGGCGCCATGAATGTGCACTGTGTGAATATGCCCAATGGGTGGTGCTACACGGAGACTCGAGAAGTCGGCCGAAGTCAGATTTGAGTCTCGTTATTTAATGCTACACGAGGCTGTCTTCGGCTTGGAATAATTCTTTATCCTACATGAAAGATTGTATTGTGTGTGTTACCGCGGTCATTGTTTACATCTGAGAAGGGAGAAGAGAAAGAAATGTGCGTATGAGTTAGTTTTCACCCCAGAAGTTTTTGGGTGAAAATTCTTTCGTTAAAGTTTCGTCATGTGCGTCCTTCTTTCTCTCCTCTCCTTCGTTTCTTTCCTATAAAACCGGGTTTTTCGTACGTCTTGAGTCTCCGTGTAGCACCCCACAATGAGAGCGCCCAGATGACGTGCGTTTCTTACGTGCATTATAGTTGGGCCTTTAAGTGTATAATATTTAAAAATGGCGGCTGCAATACTTAAAAAGAAGAAGAAAGCCGAACTGGCTGAGGTTCATACACAGGTGTTTGTGTAATACTATACATTATATAAAGTGTGATGTTGCAACGAGGATCTATTGCACAAATCTAAGCAAGTTAGAATAAACACAGGTAACGCCCATACAACACGGGAGGCACGTTCCAAAAAATTGCCGTCAGTTACGTCAGTTCCGAGAAGCACAGTCACAAAAAAAAGTGCTTTCTTTGAAAGTTAACGGGACTGTCTACACTGAGCCGCCGCCGGTCGTTCCGAATCAGTCAAGTCAAGCTCATCGCCGTCACCGAACCGTCAATTTCAGATTTCTTGGAACTAACGTAACTGAGACGTGACGTGACTGATGTGTGTGAATCGGTCTTTGGAATGTATCCGTGCTATAAAAGCACCATGTTATACGGGGATGTTCCCAATTCTCGAACCGTGCGTGTTAGAGGGAATCGTGCTATAGAAGTGCCGTTTTATACGGTAGATTGTTAAAAGAAAGTATAGCTGGTTCGGTAATACACTGTGAGGAAACACTGCAATGCAATATTCTGTTAAATGGAATGAGGTGTAGAAATCGACCGCTATCAACTTGAAAAAAGAGAGTATGTATTCCAAATGCGGGAAATCGTTTTACGAATTACGCCATCTACCGTGAAATCGAAATAATTATTGATAACTGATAATAATTGTTGGTCAGAGAATAAAGTAGTTATAAAAAATTCAATAAATACATTTTATTTAATGTTTATTTACCAATTGAGCCACTTAACAAAATTGGAAGCTATTAGCACGATAATAAAAGAATTATTTAGTCTTAAAACAAATTCTTATCAATTTATTTTATTTGTTTTATGATTGCCTATAAAACTTATAGATTAATTTAATTTTCTTCTGTCGCTCATACTATAAATTTTTACAAACATATTTTATCACAACTTCTACACTATTCACAACACGAATAGAATAGTCTTTATAAAGTAAACAATACTGTAGGGATTAATTAGTATCTCTCTGCTATAAGAAAACAAGAGTCTATTCGATTAAAATTAAATGACCGCGATACACGACAGTATACCTACTCAGTGCGGTACTTCATTAAACAAATAACGCCTAGCACGACAATTCGAGTAACCTAATTCAAATTAGCAGCACAACCCTTCATAGATTCTCTCATGATCTTCCTTGTAAATTGTGCCCTCGAGGACTATTTTTCTAAATTATTAAATTCTCACTTATAGTACGTTCACATAAAAATTTTGATTGTTACACAAAGGAGACTTTTCACTTTGAAAACAGCTTTAATATTATTTTTTTTATTTATTTTTTTTAGTTTTCAGCGATAACAGATTGATGATAAAAAAATTACGTGAACTTTTTATAATCACTTTGTTGTTATTGACGATATTCACGCTATTATTGTTTTGTGTGTCGGACCTGCAGTAACGCTATATGGTAAAACTTTGTAAACAAGAGTTCACCCTTCGTGTATATTATGTTAAACTAAAAAGGGTGGTGGAGTTTGTTTATGTATGTAGAATGTAAGCCGCACTTCACACTGTTCCCAGAAATAATTAGCTTTTTCCTCTGTACACCTTAAACGAGTTGTCTATTAAATGATGGGAAGTGTCGAGGTAGGACAATAAAAAGGCCATCATCACACGTGAGAAAGATATCATCAGGTATGTAAATCCGCTGTTGCCTCCTTCCTTTCTCTCTCTCTACCTATACATACACTGGTGATGTTTGCTGTTATCTACGTGCGGCGGCAACGATTTTATAATGGGAAGGGACAAAAAGCTTTAGCGGAAAATCACCATGATAAGGAGGAAGTCCAGAAAAATGTGAAGTTGTATAATCTTGGTTGGGTTCTCTAGTGTCCTTGAATGCTGCTACAATTTGCATAGTACACGATTCCGGAGGAAAATGAGATTTTCATTATCTTGAAGTAGTATAGTTTGTGGAGAGGTTTTTTTTGAAGGTTATCTAGGACAAGTTGGAGAGTTGGGATCATTGGCGCAACAACTACAAATATATAGGGTGGGGGGGGGGGGGGGTCAAACCAAAATTTAGAATCCCAAGTGAGTTTTCTCTTTTTATTAGAAAGTTCAGGCCGCTGAATGAGTAAAAACGATTTTTCCACTAAATCAGCGGTCGGCTACCTATGGAGAAGATCCCGGATGGCACGAAGACAATTCGGAAATGTAAATTAAAATTATCAATATGTTAGCTTCCAAAGTTGACCCCCAAGGTAGTCATTAATGTTTAATTAATTTTTGGTGGCACGCTTAATATGCAGTTGTGGCACGTCAATGCATTTGGCGTGCAGAGTTCTGAAACGCACACTCGCGTGCGCACGCGAACGACTCAAAACTCATTTTTCGACTCTTGTTCGCACACGAAAAAATTCAAGTGCACACAGCTCACATGCGTGAGTAATAAGGAGAATTGAATAACTTCGTGTGCGCACATGAGTCGAAAAATGAGTTTTGAGTCGTTCGTGTGCGCACATGAGTAACTGGAAATCCTCATGTGCGCACACGAACGACTCAAAACTCATTTTTAGACTCATGTGCGCACACGAAATTATTCAATTACTCACAGCTCACGTGCGTGAGTAATAAGAACAAGTAAAGCGCACACAAATCAGGGGGCGTTCAAGTATTACGTAACGCAATTTTTGAAGATTTTTGCCCCCCCCCCTCCCCACCATGTAACGTCTTTATGTACCCCCATCCCCCTCCCTGAACGTTACGTAATAACACCCAAGCGACCATTATTACCTAACAGTCACAATTATTTTGCGCAAAGTACCAGAAAGTCGCTAAAATACCTTTGTCATTAAACTTTGTCGTTAAACTCGCCAAGATTTTAATTCCCTAGTTTTTTATTTAAATAAAAAACAATGTTACGTAACACGTTGTTCGAACCCCCCCGCACCACCCCTCCCGCCCCTGTAACGCATCGTAACGTTTTACAACTTCCTCCCTCCCCATAAATTGCGTTACGTAATACTTAAACTTGTAAAAATGCACTTCATTGGTATTTATTTTCTTTCTTTTTTTAATCTGCTTGTTTTTGTCATTTTGGCATTACAATAGCACCTCGCCTCATTTGAAGTATGACATTGTACTGGCTCAAAAGAAAAAAGAGGCACCTCTTACAAACTCATTTTATAATAGTGTCCTATCCAACACTACTTAAATGTAAAAAAACGTGGGCCTCTTTACCCACATATATTATTATTTTATTAAAACTGAAGCTTTTTGTTAGCGTTGGCGTTTCTTTTTAGTTCATTTTAAAATAAAAGCGTATTTTTTAGTTTTTTTAAGCTATATATTTTTATTTTCTACTTTTTAGTCTATCATATATCTTCCGGCCATTTTGTTGTGGCCGCCATATTAGTTGTAAAATTACGTCACACTGCTTACTGTTACGTACTCGTCATACACTTTCATTTGATACCCATAGCAGGGCGCTGTAAAAAAAAGGTAATCCGCTAATTTGTGCTGGCCGCGATTTTGAATTTGGAATGTAGCCACACAGCTAATGTTATTCTACTAGTCGTAACCTTTCACTTGTTACCCATGTCGCGGGTACGGGGAGCACAATTGCAAAAATGTTTACAAAAAAGATAGATTGCATTGTCCCACGATACGAAAAAACTGCACACTCTACACAACTAAAAATGTTTAAAATGCTTTAGACTCTTCTGGCTGGGGATTTTCAAAGAGAGAACGACGTGAAAAACACAACCAAACGTGCGCAAGATATTTCGTTCGGACTGTTTTGGCCTATGATTTTCTTGTGTTTTTCACTTCGTTCTCTCTTTGAAAATCTTCAGCCAAAACAGTGCAAAATGTCTTGTGCATATGTGGTTGTGTTCAGAAAGCCAAATTATTTTGTAAATACGCATTTGTGCACTTAAGCACTTTTGCCGGTTCGATAACTTAGCAAGCACAGCTCAGTTTAAGACAAGAAAGCAATGATAAAGAAGGAAATGCGGAACAGAAAAATGCAATAAACTCAAATTCATCGAATTTGCACTTAAGCATTTCTGGCTTTTTACTGTATAAAAACGGATTTTTTACTTTTGCTAAACTATACATTTTTAATTTTTAACTTTTTAGCCTTACGTCTTCTTCCGTTTTGTGGTAGTCGCCATATTAGGCTTAAAATGACGTTACACGGCTTAATGTATTCTACTCGTCATACTCTTTCATTTGATACCCATATCGAGGGTGTTGTAAAGAAAAAGGTAGTCCGCCATTTTGTGTCGGCCGCCATTCTGAATTTGGAATGACGCCACAAAGATTATAGTCTTCTACTTGTCATATCCTTCCATTTGATACCCATTTTAAGTGGGTTAGAAAGAAAAAGTTAATCCGCCATTTTGTGTTGGCCGCCATTTTGAATTTGGAATCACGCCATAAGGCTAATTGTATTCTATTTGTCATACCCTTTCATTTGATACCCATGTCGCGGGTCGGGGAGCACATTAGCAAAATTCGGCCGCCATCTTGATTATTTCACAAAATGGTCAGATTGCATTGTCACGCGAACTATACATATGTGCAAAATTAGAAGTTGATCGGTTATATGCAAGTGGGTGAAAATCAAAAGTTGCAAGATTTGTCTACATACATACATACATACAGGTTAAGCTAATATAAAGCGTATAAAAAAGAAAAATTTCATTTTCAAAAATCACTGAAGTGTATATGTATGGACAGTACATGCAAGGCCCTCGTAAGTACAGGCCTGGAAGCAGCCAGGCCAACTAATACTAACATAGCTGAAAACAGGCCAAAAATATTCTGACAGTTGTGGAATTAACATGGCCGAAGCCACACCAAGCAATTTTTTAAGTTTGTTTTTGCACTAAAAAGTGGTAAAATATTGAATATTATCACTTTTTGGTGCACATGGATTATCAGTGATTAGTGCTTTAGTGATTTAATAAAAAAAAATTAAAATTAAGTGAGTGGTTAAGTGTATTTTAAGAGTGTTAATTGATTAGGTGACCATTTTTGTTTACATTCGTGGTGGTTTTTTCATGTTAATTTAGGGAAAAAATGTTGAATTTGTGTAGTAATATAATAAAAAGTGCTTTTTAAGTGATTAAAGATTATTATAGAATAGTTATTAAAAACATAAGTGCAGAAAAATATGAAGGAAAAGTGAAAAAGTTATTGTTATTCATGTTGTGTGGTAGTACTTGCACTTATGTTTTTAATAACTCTTCTATAATAATTTTTAACTACTTTAAATTCACTTTTAATTCCATTACTACACAAATTCAACACTTTTTCCCTAAATTAACACGAGAAAACCACCGCGATTGTAAACAAAAATGGTCACCTAATCAATTAACCCTCTTAAAATACACTTAACCACTATTTTTTTTTTAATTTATGGACTCAGATCACTAAATAACTTATCACTGATAATCCGTGTGCACTAAAAAGTGATAAAATACAATATTATACCACTTTTTATTCCAAAACCACAGTTAAAAAATTGCTTCGTACGGCTTCGGCCATGTTAATTCCACAACTGTCAGACGATTTTGGCCTCGCACAGACACAACCAAAAAGTCTGCTTCCAGGCCTGTACTTACGAGGGCTTGGTACATGTCAGTGAAAAAATATTTGCACACATGGACGAATTGATACCATAAAAATCTTGTGATGAGCAGTCCATTTTATACATGCCAGTAATTGGCACATTCAAATTTGAAATTATGTTGAAAATTACGATTTTGATTTTCGGACCTAGAAACTGGAAACAGAAGTTAATTTTTATTAATTAATTTCATAAAGTTTACTATGGCTCTCATTGCGAGGTTTAGGTTTCATCATAGAGTAAATACGATAAGTAAATATAAACGATAAGAGTGTCATATCTCATTGTATAGATAATTTTTGATTAGGTTAGATTAATTACATTTGCACTCCTATCAGTCTTGGTCGAATATTCCACCCAAATAGAAAGTTTTCGGTAAAAACAAAATATTTTTATAATTATTAAAAATGAATGAAGTATACTGGCAAAATGAGTGTAAAGGCAATAAATCGCGAGCGGAACATATTTTACAAAATGAAAAATTTACGGATTGTCAATTCATAGTCGGGCAGGAATCGGATAAAGCCGTAACAATTCGTAGTCACAAATTAATTCTGGCAACAGCATCTCCAGTTTTTGAACGAATGTTTTATGGGAGTTTTGATGATGAGAAATCTGATGAAATACGAATACAAGATATAAAACACAACATTTTTCACATGATGTTGAACTATATTTACTTTGAAGAAATAGGACTTATAACGGTAAATGATGCCATGGAGTTATACTCTGCTGCCCATAAATACATGCTGCAGGATTTGATGAGAAGATCCATGGATTACTTACTTGATATTATTACGCACATCGAAATACCCAATCGATGGAAAATTTACGAATTTGCAGTTTTTTTTGAAGAAAACGTTCTTATAACTGTAGCCGGTGATGTATGTATGTTATAAAAAAATTTAACATTATATTTTAAATATATTCTTTTAGGCGATGGCTTATAACGCCAAGGTAGTCTTAAAGTCCCCGTCTTTTGTAAATGCTAAATTTACTACTTTAATTGCACTTTTTGAAAGAGATGATTTGCTGATTGATTCAGAATTGGATTTGTTCCATGGACTTGAAAAATATGCATTGGCCAATGGCTATGTTGATACAAACAACGATGTTGAGAACAAAGAAGTAGAATCTGAAAAAAAGAAGGTGCTAAGGGAAGCTCTTAAGAAAATACGATTTCTGTGCTTAACGCCGAAGCAACTCGAGGTTGTAGCTAAGTCGGGATTGTTGACTGACTCGGAAGTTTTTTCCATTTTATGGAATTTAAATGGTCTTGGTGAAAGAGATCATCCTATGCCTGAAGGTTTTTGTAAATCGAGGAAACAAAGAACCCGTAAGTATTACTAGACAATTTCAAAATGTAAAGAAAAACAAAAATTATCTTTTAATTTATAAAAAAAAACATGTAAAAACATTTAAAACCGTCTGACTGAATGAACTAATATTATTTAACTTGCTCTGCTGAAAATTAAGATTTTAATTTGTGTATATTATAGGAAAAAATAAAATTTTGTTAATATATTCCTACAATTTATTTTTATTTGTGAAATGAACAAAACTAATTGTCGCATAACAACGTAAGAAACCAGGGTTTGAAAGCAAAGTAAACTTAAAGCAAAGCACATATTTTTAGACTTACTTTGCTATAGACTACGAATGCTGTTGCTTTCAAATTACTTAATAATACCCCGGCTTCAGTTTAATCAAGTTCACTTCAATCCGCAAAAGTGGCTTCACCGGCTAAAGTCGAGTTCAGTGCCTGAAATTGTTGTTGCTTTTTCGCCAGCAGCCAGAAATGCAAAAGCTCCCTGGAATGGCATTCCACTATTCCAGTTGATTACTCTCTTTTGAGCGAGCTTTTCCTTTCAAGCTTGATTTCAGGTTCTGTTGGGCGAAATCAGACTTTATTTTTCCTGATTTCGGAATGTGAAAGTGTATGGGACATCAGGCAAAAATTGAAGCTCAGCTCAGACTAATTTCCTCGAACTTGCGCAGTTCGGCCGGTGAAGCCGGGGTATAAGGGGTTATACTACCCTGTCGCACTGAAAAATGAACCTATTTTTGTGAATTTTTGTCTCGATTACTAATCAATGGATTAAAATGAAATTTTGGGACTCTTTTATACATGTATTAAGGTATACAAAAATATTTTTTATTTAAATTTACGATACAAAATGGCGTCGTGGCACTAGATAGCTTGAAGAAATGTGCCTCGTGTATCAGCTCCGCTCAACAAACTGACATTGTGTTGCATCAACACGTAGACTCGTGTATCATCCCACTAACTCGCATTCGATCCGTTCGTTCCATCCGCTTGATTGTGGCTATGGCTCCGATCATCTCGTAGAAAGCTTATGGAAATGTCAAATGCCCAATTTTAAAAACCGACGGAGCAGATTGTTTTTTTTCAGGCTTTAGTTAAAATTTGCAAAAATTATGGCACATTGACATTATGACATTACTTTTGCCCCACCTAATACCACGGGGGTCTAATCTATGGCATAAGAAAACGACTAATAGGCCAATTCTCAAATCATCAGCGACATATCACAAATCACAACAAAGTCATAAAGGCGTGGTGAGTCGCAGTTGTGACTTTTTCGTGTGATGACATATACGACGTTTCATTTGTACTTAAATCTAAATAAAATATATTTTCACAGCAAACTAACAAAACATGGTTTTTTCACACGGGTGTCCGGGATGGCCCTTTAAGGGTATTTAAATTTCCTGCCAAATCAGCCATTCAGGATTTTTTATCCGCTTCGAGTTGGTGGGGTCATTTTTATTTTACCGAATTTCCGGCAAAATTTTGAGGAAATACTCAAGCTGCTCTGGAGAGGTTCTCTGGTACGACTTTTATCCTTCTGTAAAGACTTAAAAATAATATAAACAGTCAAATTTCATACTATTTACAAAAAAATTTACCTGTTTCCATTTTGGCGCGCGACAATAATTGACATTTCCCATAAGAATTTCACAACATTTGACATTTCATATTTTCACCACAATTGTGGTGGAATTATAGATGATGATTTTTCACTGAGAATCGGAAACAGCTGATTTGTCACAAGAATCGTCTCAAGATTAATGTTTTCATATTTGCTTGACTTATGACCCGTCACAACTAAGAATTGGACTATAACACAATCTTTTGGAACATCGATATACCCATTTTGTTTAGATGACATTCTTAAGCCTCGGCCACGATACGAGCGGCGAGCGGCAATCGGTGAGCGGCGAGCGGCACCAGAAAAATTTAATGTCTCGAATTAGCGGCGAGCGGCAGTATAGCGGCACATTAGTATAGCCGCTCTAGCTCTCAACGCTCCCCGCTCGTTTCGTGGCCGGATTCGAGCGTTTTCCATATAAAACAATACAAAATAAAACTCAGAATCGCCGCTCTGCCGCTCACCGCTAGCCGCACGACGCTCGCCGCTCGTATCGTGGCCGAGGCTTTAGGCAATTACTTGTCTCTGATTTAGGAACTAAATTGGGCTCATAATTTCTCTATACATCTAGACAAAGTCAATTACGTTCCCTTTAACTAGCGATGGTGTGGTGAATTCGCTCTTCACTATACCACACTTCTTATACTAATGTTTATTGTCACAATCAAATGCCGTATGCTAAACAAATGCTATCCCACATTATTTTGTGCAAGATATTTCCCGTTAATAACTTTTTACAATGCACGTACATATATAAATTCTCATTAAAACCAATGGAAAATTTAATTCGATAATAAAGCAAAATTTAAAAAAAAAATCAAAAAAAAAATTCCCCTTCCATATTTCACCATCCCTTGTGCTGACGGTTGTAATTTTTAATTTTTACTCTGAACACTTTCGTTAATGAAAGGAGTAATTAAAAATCCGGTCCTCGCGGTTATTTAATTTAAATATTTTCGGCTTGTTTTTATATTTACACATTAACAATGTAATTCAGCCTCCCATAGTGGAGTGGAATATATCTATTGGTATATGAATATTTACAATTAAATATATGCTCAAGTTATTATTTTAATTTATTTTATTTTTTTGTTGAGAAGTATTAAAACGAACGCATATATTTGATATTTGTTAAGTGCTCATTGATTGTGGTAAATGTGTGTAATTGTTGCACGGAAAATCATCATCTTGTAATGTAATAATATTAATCGTATATCATGTATTGTGTACTGTGTCATGCTGCCAACGTCTATTGGTAATCAGCAGTTGATAATACCAACTATGAAAGGTTGCTTCACAATCGTGCTGTTCAGTTAGTGGCCAAATTCCATTAGTGAGCTGTATGCAAAAGAAAGGTTATAGATGATAATTTAATACAAAGACCTTATGCCCATGGAAAACATCAGCGGGCATAGTAAAAGTTTCAGATTTGACGCCATCCAACACTATCCATAAGCAAGTCTAGAACATAAATATCAAAACACAAAATGACATTTGACGCCATTTGCAAAAATTATGGCACATTCACATTATGGCATTACTTTGCAAGAATTATGGCATATCCCATTATGACATTACTTTTGCCCCAAATTTTGCCCTTAAGCTGCTAACAGAAACAGGCGCAAACGCCGTGCGGGCAATGACAGAGAGAATGTAGTGTATTCAAATGCGCACTAACGAAATGCTGTTTTACGCTACGCACACACCGCGCAAGTTGCTTTACTTTCTACTTTTTGCGCGTTGCCGTCGTGTGTGTCAAGAGATGTTTGTGTTTTGAGTCGTGTTTTGGTGGTGGTGGGCATATGTTTAGATCGTGTGTTGGTGTTGGGTGGGCTAGCAAATTTGTTGGATTTTATATTTAATGAAAATCTTTATTTTTCCAAATTGGGGTAATTAAATTAGCACCTAAAACAAAGACAAGTCCTGTAGGATAGAAAAATTTTATGTAAATCATTCAGGTTTTTCAAATTTTTTTCCTATCACGTCCACTTGTCACTTTGATTTCGTTGTTGTGTTCAAAGTCGGAGCGCGCCGCCGACACCGCAACATCATGTCAGTGAAAAGTCGCCACATACCGCGAAGCCAATGACCGCACCGCCTTTGCGCCTGTTTCTGTCAGTAGCTTTAGTTATGTGTAACTCAAATGTTTGTTTATTTGGATTTGTTTGGTTTTGCTTGGAAGTAAAGATTATTAAAATTTGTTTGTTAGTTGAGTTGTTGTTGAGTGACTGTTTTAAATTATTTGTTGCTTTTTTTTTAAATTTACAGTTTTTCAAAAGTGTTTGCCTGCGACAGAATTCGTCGGAAATGTTAAATGCGTATTGAAAACCTGTGACAGAAATGATCAGCTGTTATGCGGCGCGGCAAAAAAACGTCGGATATGTAAATCCATCTTGAAGACAAGGTCTAGTAAGTGTTTTGTATCTATAGGTCTGTTCCCGAACCTGCAGAAAGTACAGAATCTGTCAGTTGCTTCGAATTACTTAACAGAATTCTGTTCCCGTACTTTTACTGCAGCCGCCATATTCATTTCCCCACCCTGCAGTAAGAAGCAGAAACCTGCAGTAGCTACGAGCTGCTGTAACCTGCTGCAGCTTAGATATTTGAAATATGGCAATGTCAGAACTGTCATTCCCGTGTTAAAACTGCAGAAACCTGCAGAAACATGTTCCTGTACTTTCTGTACTTCATCCCCACCTCTCAAAAAGCAACTTGCAGTAAATGGCAGAATGCAGAAAGTACGGGAACAAACCTTATTATATTGTTAAAGCTGAGTGCCACATTGTCAGCGAAACTGTGAAGGGGGCTGAAGAAGACTGAGAGCAGATCGTTTATAAAGATCAGGAAAAATCCTGCTTTCGTAGTGGGAACTTGAGACTCACACTGCGTATGGAAATAGAGATTTCGAGATTTTTTTTCATTTTATGGCTTGGCCTCGGCCTCTACCAAAAACTTGGTGTTTACTCTGTCTAAAGTGTTGGAGATATCTATAGAACAGTCGGACTAGGCTCACTAAAGCGATGTATACTTTGAGTTGCGCGCTCCTACTTTAGATACATAAGAAGGTCGTCTGTAGATTTTTTAGGCTAAAGCTGCAGATACTGCTTGTCGTTTAATATAAGGTTCTCTAAACCTCGGATATAGTATTCATCTTCCAGGATTAAATCTTTGTACAATAGTATAAGTCTATATTAATAAAAGAAAGTTTCTGTATGTATGTATGTATGGGTGCGCTATAGCGGGTGCACCAGTCATCGCAGAGCTTCGAAATTTTGCATGAAGGTCTTCCATGAAACACCTCGAAGCCCGATTTTTGAAATTCAACATGGCCGCCGAAATATGACCGAAATTCAAAATGGCCACCCAAATATGAATTTGGAAATTGTGTTCCGATTTCAATGAAAGTTGGTATCTAGGGGTTTTTAAGGTCGCTAATAACGAATTTGTGGTCAAAACTTATAAATTCAAAATGGCCGCGCCAATATGGCCGATGAATTTTCCAATTGTGTTCCGATTCCAATGAAAATCAGTATCTGGGGTTTTTTGAAGTAGCAAATAACGAATTTATGATCAGAACTTATAAATTCAAAATGGCCTCGACAAAATATGGCGGACGAATTTTTCCAATTGTATTTCTATTCCAATGAAAGTGGATATCTAGGGGTTTTTAAGGTTGCAAATAACGAATGTATGATCAAAGCTTATAAATTCAAAATGGCCGAACCAATATGGCCGATGAATTTGTCAATTGTATTCCAATTCCTCTATTGTCGTGAAGTTTAAGAAGGGGGCAGTGTAACGGCTAACCGGAAAGAGAAAGTTAAAATTGTATCTAATTCACCGAGAAGTTTCATGTTCAGAGGCACCTAGTTGAATACATACATGATTATACTTTTTTCCTACCGTGGACAGTGACACACATAAACTGTTTTTATTTAAAGGCGTTGCAACGCACGCAGGTTTTTTACTAGTATCAAATAAAACTGACCAGCATTATTACCTACAGAATTTGATCGAAGGAGGGAAAGTAGTGAAATTGGATATAATTTAGGTTGTAGAATCTTCTCATCATGGGATCCTTAGATAATAGTCATTAAATCTTTAACACCTCTTCCAAAAAGTCCTAATTAAGAAAAAAAAACAATTGGATGCTAGTTAAATATTGACCAAATTGGTGGTGTTCTAGCAATACCATAAATTACACATTAGTACAAGCGGCGCCCAATTTAATGGTGGTGCAAATACTCTTGTTTTAAGGATACAAAAAAAAATAAAATCAACAACGCCAAACCGCAAAAAAATAAAAATACAAAAAAACAAAGCACAACAACCAGAACCAACCCTTAACAACAAATTAATCATCAGCCCTACAAAAAACCCAAAAATGTAAACAAAACACCACCCACTTATCTCTCAACACCTTCTTAGGTTCGAGTGCATGTCTATGGGTTATCGGTTATCCTGGCTCGCTTCAAATGTGCTCTTTTTCTCCTTGTTGTATTCTGTTTCATGTTATATTAAAAAAAAAACAATATATATTTTTATATAGAGACTTTATCTAGATAAGAGGACAGGATTTAGAGTTTCCGTTTAAACAGAGGAGTGACCGACCACACGACCAAACAAGAGAGAGTATAGTAAAGTACGCGGAAATAATCGGAAGCGTGAGTCGAGGAAAATAACGGACATTATCTCGTTCTGTGTTTACAGTTATAGGACGGTACGGTTTTGCTGGATTACACTAATGAACTGTGTCGCCATCTACCGGTACACACATAATAAACCGAGTAATGTAGAGTAAAACAGGCGATAAGATCATATTTCCTAGGGTGTTCTTTATGAGTTTTTTTTCTGTGTTTTTTTAAAAAAAATACTGCTATCTTTTGTTTCTTTCTCACCTGAGTCTATATATAAAGTACACGAACACAATTGATGAGAGTTCCACTCGACAATTGACCGTTAACCGGATTAGGTGTTATATTTATAGTGTTGCGATTTGTTGTTAATAAGTTTTATCAGTTATAATCCTAGAAGCCTGATTTTAGTGCATAAATTTATCGCTGTTGGAGGATTTTTATCAGTAGTGTTTAGATTGTAGTGTAAAAAAAATAAGAAATATGAACATTTATAAATAATACTTTTATTTTTGGTAATCAAAATTAATTATTTTTTAGAGATTTTAGTATTGATATATCACGGCACACATTTTTTATCACGTCCATAAAACGACGATGTGCTGCAATAGATTTAGCCTATTCAAATTTATTATCCTTGCATTAATTATTTACTAAAATTCACGGAAATTAAAAATTCCGCATGTTTCTTTGGACTACAAAACTTTGCGTGTCTAAACGATAAATTTCAATGAAAATCATTCAAACAACGCCATTGTAAAATTTGTAGGAATGACCTTCACCGTTCTCTTTTTGATTTGTTTATATTTTTATTTACTCAAACTCAATCAAAATAAAAACAAATTTAAATAGAATATTGCAAAAATTTTGACTAATAATAATAAAATCGGGGAAAAAATTACCATGTTTCATACCAAATTTTGTCGTAATTGCGTTTCTGAAACTATAAAATAATATAGTAGCACTTAAGATTTTCATTGCAGAGTATTTTTTTCACAAATATAACATATATGTATAATAAAAAGAGTCCTTTTTAAATTTTTTTAGTGGTTTAGGTAAATAAGTTGAAAAAAATGAATGAAAACCAACTTTCATTGCTTTGCTGAATTGTGCTGAATTGAGCTGAATTTGCTCAAGGTAAAAACCTCTCCTTTCTATTTATCTATTTTTAAACTACGATTAATAATTTATGTTTAAGTGGAAAATTATGTTTGGCCTTTTAGAGAAATGGCGTGGGTTGACACAAATGTCATTATAAAAACAAGTACATACATCAAAATAAGACTATGTGCTGCCATTCATTATTTTTCGTCCAAATTTGCTGTTCATGCTTCAGTGATTAATTACAGAATCCCCTCTTTACTCTAAGTATGAAAATACTGGCGAAGGACAGTGTTATAAATGATGTGATAAGGTATTTTTAATGAATAGTGAAGTTTTAAGAAGGAAGGAAAAAAATATACAGCTGGGATCGTCTACAAAGGATATTTTTAGAAGGTAGATTATATCTGAAATACTAGTTTATTTTAGGTTATACCATGTTTCCATCGCACTTGAAATCTGGAGTTTTTAATAAAACGATTTGACGAAATCCAAATGTGCTTACATCGCATCAAGCATTTTTCGCTTGTCATAAGAAATTTTAAAATCGTATCAAGTAATTAAAATGAAAATAAAATTATACCATGTTCCCACTGAGCCGAAATTAGTGTGACTTCACCCAAAATCACATTCAAAATCATGTGATTTACCATTAGTCCGCGGAAATTAGCAAAAAAAAACGCACGAAAGGAGACAAAATTCCAAAATGGCTGAAAATTGGTCCACAGCTTCTTTGCGACTTTTTAAGAAAACAATTTCGGAATCACAAAAAAAACATGGCCGCCGGAAATATCACTTTTTGGCTAAAAAATCACTCAAAAATTGTTTTTTTCGAATTTTTTTTTGATCAGTCAATACGAAACGTTATTGTCTACAAAAAAGCCGTAATTTTTTTCGAAAACCCCCTTCCGAAGTTATTCAAGGTCAAATTTTCGAAAAATCACTGTGCGGCCAAAAAATAACTTGAATAATTCGGAAAGGTTTTCGAAAAAATTACAAGAGGGCTTTTTTGTAGGCAATAACATTTCGTATTGACAGATCAAAATTTTTTTTCGAAAAAACTAGTTTTTGAGTGATTTTTTGGCCAAAAAGTGATATCTCCGGCGGCCATGTTTTTTTTGTGATTCCGAAATTGTTTTCTTAAAAAGTCGCAAAGAAGCTGTAGACCAATTTTCAGTCATTTTGGAATTTTGTCTCCTTAAGATACTAATTTTCCCGGACTACATACATATATTTTGGTGATTTCAAAATCATCTCTCAAACCAATGCTCAAACCTGAAAATCGAATTCAGCGCAATTCAGCAAGTTACTCTTGATGCTGAAATTGTCAGTTGAACATTTTAATAACAGATTTTACTTTGAATTTGCACTTCACATTCTGCAAAATGCAATAACCCAAGAAATATATAATAAAAGAAAGAAGCTATAGGCTTTGCTAGAAGAGGCGCTAGTTGAATTTTGAGGTGAAAAAATTGAAGACTGAAGAAGTGCCAACAGCCAAACGAAATCATTTCAATTCAGTGCGAACGGTTCTACATAATTTCGAAATCACGTAACTTTGGCTCAGTATTAAATTTTTGGCCTTTACCTATATTTTCTTTTTTTTTGATATCGCATTATTTCCCGGAATTTCTGACATTGTAACGATTGCAAATTAATTCAAAAAGGCACCGCACTGTCAAAAAATTATGACAGCTGACAAATTTTCCGTGCTGAATGTTCATGCTGAATTGGCTGAATAGTCAATGGGTAAATTTGGAGCGAGATTTCATTGAAATCGGGGCCATTTCATCGGAGGATTTCAAGTGCGATGGAAATATGGTATTAGTAAGGGTCCAGCTGAGTCGGTGTAGAAGAATTATTTTTGTGTTCGGTACGATGTACGAATTTTTCATTCAAATTGTCTTGGAATACACTGTGTGCCTTTTCAAAAATATTGTTCTAATACTCTTGGTTTGAGCGTGTGTCGAGATAAATTCATCCTTGATTTTCGATTTTTAACATACATAAGGAAATGAGGCGAGGTGTAATTGTAAAAACGTAGTGAAGAGACATGGGTTTCTTCTTTCTTACACCTTTTGCGGCAGTAAAATTTCCAACTTGAAATGAAGCGAGGTGGGATTTTGAAATATAAATATACATGGAGGAGGCATGTACGTTTTTTACTCTCTTGCAGAGGCAGTTTAATGCATATTACATCGAATCAAACTCGTAAAAAAATCTTTTCATTGGTATTTATTTTCTTAAGACATTGTACTGGCTCAAAAGAAAAAAGAGTTACCTCATTTTATAATCGCGTCCTACCCAACACTAGTCTGCCAATCTAAAGTGGAATCAATCCGGATTTTGTAGAATCGCTTCTGTATGATTTTTGAATGCATTCTTTTCCAATCTACGCAGAAAGAGTAACATGTTTTTGATTGGATCAAAGAATGGCAAAAGCATTTTCTCTGTTGCCATATTCCAAGGAAACGGTATTGGCCAACAAGATCTTAAGAACTGGTTTAACAGTTTCTTTTCTGTCCATGCAAGCAAACTACTATTGAATGGTGTCGAAACTAAACCCGATGTAATTTCTGTCGTTTGCTCCTTGAATTAATTCTATCGTTTAACTTTTCAATCTTTATTTGAACGACCCTTTCTCAGACATATCCACTTCCTACAGCTTTGATGATGGCAGTTTAACTATCAAAAGAAGCATCAAACCCAGTTACATTAAAGATCGCCTGTAAAACAGAGCATGTCATTAAAGGGCTTTTACACGATACAACGGTTGGACCAACTTGCGTTGTCATTTTGTCGGCCAACAGCTATAGTATTGTACACACGCATGCAAATACACGAGGCAATCGTCGCAACCGTCATATTGGGACGATTTCGTACCAACCGTGGTATCGTGTAAAGGCCTCTTTAATCTAAATTAGTGAGCAAGGGTCTCTGTGCCTGGGATTTCTAATTAGGCCATGCTGTACTCTACAAATTCAGCTGGACAACGAGCAAAATTGGTACTTCAGACACATTTGAGAAGGCTTCGTTTGCTCCACTATGGATCCACTGAGCTACCTCTGCGGTATGGTCACAGGGATTTAAAACTATGCCTGCAAGGCAAAACTCTTCTCATATCCTAGTAATGGCACCAGAATTTTTTTACGGGGTTAACATAAAGCACAAAGCCAGCACTTCAGCTGGAGACCAAATCATGTGCGAATCCACTTGAATACATTTAAAAGCTTTTATTTTAAAAGGTTAAAGGTAGCTTAAGAGCTTTGAAGATCTTAAGAGCTTCGAAGATTTTAAGGGCTTTCAAAAGCTTAAGAGCTTTCATTCTAAAATGCCAAAAGCTTTTAAAATCTTGAGAGCTTTTAAAAGCTTAAAAGCTTTTATTTTAAAAAAACTTAAGAGCTTTTAAAAACTTTAAAGCTTTTATTTTAAAAGGTAGCTTAAGAGCTTTGAAGATCTTAAGAGCTTTGAAGATTTTAAGAGCTTTCAAAAGCTTAAGAGCTTTCATTCTAAAATGCTAAAAGCTTTTAAAATCTTAAGAGCTTTTAAAAGCTTAAAAGCTTTTATTTAAAAAAAAGCTTATGAGCTTTTAAAAGCTTTAAAGCTTTTAAAGCTTTTATTTTAAAAGCTTTAAAATTAAGGGTAAAATTTTGCCAAAGCTGCTAGATTCGGGCGAATGTCTTCGTCACCGTAGTTTTTACTTTGTCCCAGCGACGGTAATGCGTTTTTTGAGACCTTGGCACAGATAATGGAGGGGAATTTAAATTTGCTTCTTTTAAGAAATTCTAGGTAGTGGGCTTGCTTGTTTAGCGAATTTGGTATGTGAGACTATTACAGCGCAGATCACTGATCGATGCTTCTATTACTGAAACGAGAGGAAGCTTAGTGCAGATTTTATTAGAGATGAGGCATTACTTACTTTTAAATCTGTTGAAATCAACACGAGTTTCAGTTTTATGCCTCATTAAAAGGTATCAGAGATAAAAAGAAAAGGTCTGGCATATGCACGACTTATATTGTCTAAGGTGCAGGGGCGTTTCCAGCCAACTGGCTTAGGGGGGGGGGGTAATTTTAAAAAAAGAAAAAACTTAAATATTTTTTTATTCCATAAATACAAAACAATCAACATCAAAAAAAAAAAATTAAAAGTGCGTGTCAGCTCCGACGATTGTCTTAAATTATATACAACTAGCTGGAACCCATATAAATCCCACATTTCCGCTTCTCCTTACCATCTCACCAAAAAAACCTTGTTGATCCATTCTGAACCGATTGCTTAGAGAGCTTCAGAATACACTATGTTCAATGTTTTTCCATTTGTAGCTAGAATTTCAAGATTTTCCGATTTTCCAACTCTTGAACAACCTAAATACAGTTAACCGGGAAATGACACTTAGTTGGCAAAATTCGTCCGGTATATTGGTCCCACAATTTTGAATTTATAAGTTTTGATCATAAATTCGTTATTTGCTACCTTAAAAAACCCCAGTCACCGATTTTCATTGGGATCGGAACACAATTTGAAAATTCGTCGGCCATTTTGAATTTATAAGTTTTGACCAAAAATTCGTTATTTGCGACGTTATAAACCCCTAGATATCCACTTTAATTGGAATTGGAACAAATTTAACAAAATTCGTCCGCCATATTGGCACGGCCATTTTGAATTTATAATTTCTGATCATAAATTCGTTATTTGTTACCTTAAAAAATTTCAGATACCGATTTTCATTGGAATTGGAACACAATTTGCAAATTCGTCGACAATCTTGATTTTATAATTTTTGACTGCAAATTCGTTATTTGCGACCTTAAAAACCTCTAGATTCCCACTTTCATTGGAATCGGAATAAAATTGGCAAATTCAACCATATTTCTGCTTCCATTTTGAATTTCGGTCATATACGAGTATACCCCATGTTACTCGCTGATAATAGAGCTTTCTATTGGCGACAGCATTTTTAAAATCGTTTCGGTAGTTTTTGAGTTTATCTGGAACAAACAAACAATCAAATCTTTTCTCTTTATATAATAGTATAGATAGGCAAAGGAAGCAAATGAACTCATATATTTATTTATATTGATTTGATAAAACATATTACATAAATTTTCTTTCCTACTTTTTAGTCTATTATAAGGGTCCGCCAAATAACTTTTTTTTTTGAAAATGCTATAAAAAAAAACTACTGAATATTTTTTCAAATTTCTTTTTTTATTTGAAAGTACAATCCCTCCGGTTAATGATGGAAAATAATTTCATTCAAATGGCTGCCTCGGCTGGCCATGCAGTAGCCTACACGATCGGTCCAATTTTTAAGTACATTATCGATTGTGTGCAGCTGTATTTCACCAATGGCTTCACGAATATTGTCCTTTAAAGCGTCAATTGTCTCTGGTTTGTCGGCGTAACACTTATCTTTGACGGCACCCCACAAAAAGTAGTCCAACGGTGTCAAATCGCAGCTCCGAGATGGCCAAACGACATCAGCTCTGCGGCTGATAATGCGATTTTCAAAAACAGGGCGCAAAACATCAAGTGTAGCGTTGGCTGTGTGGCACGTAGCGCCGTCCTGTTGAAACCAAATGTTGCCAATATCCTCCTCTTCAATTTCTGTGAACAAAAATTCGTTCAACATGGCCCGATAACGATCGCCATTGACTGTAACGGCCACTCCTTGCTCATTTTCGAAGAAAAATGGCCCAATTATGCCTCTGGACCAAAATCCGCACCAAACAGTGACTCGTTTTGGGTGCACCGGCTTTTCAATGAATGCGTGCGGGTTTTCTGTGCCCCAAATGCGACAATTCTGCTTGTTTACATACCCGCCAAGATCGAAATGAGCTTCATCTGAGAAGATGATTTTTTTGGCAAAATCCGCATCTTCTGCAAGTCGATCGCAGGCCCACTTAGCGAAGCGAAAACGCAGCGTTGTTCAAGCGTATACACAACCATATTCGTTCAGCGGAAGGATAAAACTAATTATCTGTCAAATCAGACATGAGGTAAGTGTTGCCATACACGAAATAAGCACTATGTTTTTCGCCATTTTGTGGTGGCCGCCATATTAGAATCAAAATGACGTCAGACAGATTACTGCATTACAATCGTCATACCCTTTCATTTGATACCCATTCTGAGGGGGTTGTGAGGAAAAAAGTAATCCGCCATTTTGAATTTGGAATGACCCGACACAACTAATTCTATTCTATCCGTCATGCCCTTCCATTTGATGCCCATGTCGGTGGGTCGGGAACACAATTACAAAAATCGGGCGCCATTTTGGAACCGCTTCTTGATTTTTTTACAAAATGGTCAGATATTCAAGCAAACACAGACCAAAAATCTGCTGAAAAGATCCTTCAAATTTGTGTACCCTCCACATCGTCCTCTCTCACCCTCTTCTTCATAAACCACTTTGCAGCCGACTCTTGTCGTGTCGTGTGTACGCTCGTGTGGAATCAGTCATAGCGTGCCATATTAGCGGGAGTCGCGGGTATCGATCCCTTCCACGACTCTCCAGCAGTTTTGGAAAAACTCACCGTCATATATCGCCGACTAGATTCACCATAACTTATCTTGTTTGTTTGAAATTGTGGTAATTTTTAAGAATAAAAATAAAAAAGCGAATGAAAATTCTTACGGGGGGTAATTACCCAATTACCCCCCTCTGAAACCGCCCCTGCTAAGGTGCAAGGGTACGCTTTCCATTGATATCGCAAACATGATACGTAATATAATTCAGACTTTGCTTGAACCCAGACTTCTTTAGTTCACAAAAAAGGGAGTGACTATTTTGGGTATAAGAATTGTATTTGTAAAAATAATTACACTCGTCCCCAGAACTATTCTAGTAATTTCAATCATAATAAATATTTTTTCTGAGTTACTGCGCAAACATTTCAGCTTCTACTGTTATTAACTTTTTGCGTTCTTTTCATATACTCAAACCCTTTTATAAGTTACAAAAATAATTCCGTAACCCTACAATTTCCACCCTTAAAAACCAATCTGCATATAGTACGTAATGAAAGGATCTTATCTAGATAAAAAAAATGCCCTAAAATTACACCTCAATCAAAACATTTTCATCAGGTAAATCACCGATTAATAAGGAAGTAAACATTTTGTCATCTATTCTCACGTCAAATGCGTACACCATCATCATTTTTTTAACGATAGTGCAGAACTGCGTAGTGTCGTTACAAAAACAAGCCATTCCCACGACTAGGTCGCCGCCGGGGGCCAACATCGCAAGAAGGGTTGCCTATAGTGTCTAATGCCTAGTAACGGCACCACCCCCGGTATATTTTCTTAGCGAGCTTTAATTAGAATGGAGCTTCTTGCCCGTCCCTTAATAGCATCAGGACTCATTTCGTATTCATACAATTCTGACATTAATACAAACGCATACACACACACTCCGTATACTTGCGCCATTCTTGCGTTGTCCTTTAGAAAAGATGTTTTGATACCAGGATTACAGGTGAAATTAAAGTGTTATGTGAGAAATCTGTTTTGGAAACGAGTATAAAAGAAGTTAATGTTTTCGTTGATTCCTAGCTTGGGGCGTGTGTCTGGACTGGACTCTGGATTGTGGTGTCAATCTGAATGAAGGAAAATGCGTTTGACCTGTGCTTTGGCACGCACCAAAAAGGACATAAAACAGCAACAACAACAACAACAAAATAAAAGATAAAGGGATTTTTATACTATATATAAATTGAGTCCTTAATCATAATTGAAGTAGTTACAAGGAAAGCACAGTCTGATTTAGTTGTTATTCAACAGGGTGCTGTTGCTGTTTGATGTTTTGGTGGTTAAATTAAGGGCAAAAGTCAATTAATTTTGTGGAGTATTAACGGGGCCACAGGTAAACAATGTCCCCCCGAGGGGCTTAATTAGAAAAACCTCTCCGGTGATTTTCATTAGAATTTCATTTCACTACTACATACCTACTAAAGGGCCCCAGACAATGTCGTTGTGGCAAACAGTTTTGTGATGTTTTGATTGCTCTATTAGTTTGCTTTTTCGTGTTTTCTTTCTTTTTTTTGGGAACTTTATTCTTGTCTATCTTACATTAACGATGGCAAATTGTTACTAAACTGATTATAAATGAGATTTATGTTAAGAGGCTTTTTTTTAGATGAATTGGATTTTAGGGTTTTTGTTTTTGGTGAATTAGAATTGTAATGTTTTTAAATGTAAATATATCTGTTATTATACCCAACGTGTCTAGATAGCAAAGTAGGTCATTGTACAAATGTAGGTTCAATTCGTTTTTTTTCGACACAAGTCATTGATTGACTTACGTTAACTCCCATTTTTTATGTGAAAGGGTAGGGGCTTATACTACCTATCTTCATTGTTTGAGCATCGTAGGAAGTATTTAATTTCCGTTTTGGAGTAGTTTAGTCTGGGCCAGTGAATAGTGGGGTGGTGTGCTGCTACTAGTGCTAGCAATCAGCCCGAACAAAAATAAAACGTTCTCTTATAATTGTTATTCTCGGCTAAAAACCATTCTTCAAGTGTTTCGAGTTTTTATAAAGTATTAATAAACATTTTAATCGCTTAATTTTCCCTGTTAGTGTGGTCATACACCAGCAATATCCGAATCTAACCTAAACTGTTATCCAAAATAAAAATAACAATAATTCAATCATCTTTATCGCTACTGTAATACTGCAAGTACTGTACTGTTGTACTACTAGTTTTGTGAAATAAATAAATAAATATATAAGGATAACATTTTGTGCACACCTAGCACCGTAAACATCAATGTGAATAATTCTTATTCGTAATTTTATCATAAACATCAACCTAGTTTATCCCACATAAAATCCAAGATTGCGCGTTAGATAAAAAGCGGGTGTCGGTATCGCGGATACGTATACATACAAATGACGTGAACGCGTCTACAATTTTCTGAAAGAAATCGTTTTATTTTTTTATTGGTATCAAAAAGGTAGGAAATAAACAATAAAAAAAACAAATTGAAAAAACCTTGTTGATCAATTTTGAACCGATTGCTTAGATAGCTTCAGGCAGGATACACTATGTTCAATGTTCTTCGATTTGAACCAACGATGTGAAGATTTTCAGATTTTCCAACTCTTGAACAACCTACATATACAGCTCACCGGAAAAATGACAATTATTTTTGGCAAAATTCGTCCGCCATATTGGCCCCGCAATTTTGAATTTATAAGTTGTGATCACAAATTCGTTTTTCGCTACCTTAAAAACCCCAATATATCGATTTTCATTGGAATCGGAATACAATGGGTAAACTTGTCGGCCATATTGATGCGGCCATTTTGAATTTTTAAGCTTTGAACATATAAATTCGTTATTTGCGACCTTAAAAACCTCTAGATACCCACTTTCATTAAAATTGAAACAAATTGATTCAAATATATTTGCGCGGCCATTTTAAATTCCGATCATATTTGCGCGGACATTTTAAATTTCGAAAATCGGGCTGCGAACGGCATCATAGGAGATCTCCACACACTTTCATTCTGATCGTAACACAATTGACAAAAATTCTTTCGCCATATTGGGGCGGCCATTTTGAATATATATAAGCTCTGATCATAAATTCGTTCTGTGCTACCTTAAAAAATACCAGCTACCGATTTTGATTGGAATCGGAACACAATTGGCAAATTCGTTGGCCACAGAGGCCATTTTGAATATATAAGTTTTGACCACAAATTGGTTATTTACGACCTTAAAAACCCCTAGACACCCACCTTCATGAAAATCCGAACACCATTGTCAAATTCAACCATATTTGGGCGTCCATTTTGAATTTCGGTCATATTTCGGCGGCCATTTTGAATTTAATTTTGAAAGTAAACAATAAAATTGTTTGATTCCTCATCTACGTCATGGTATATTTCTTTTTTCGATATTAATAATAATTTATGAGCTGTAACTCAAAACTGTATGCCATTATTTCGTTATCATCGGTTTTTTGTCATTCAAGCAAATTTAAAGACGTTTTCACGTCAATAGTCTTTATACTAAATTCGCCATTAACTAAGTTTCCATTAGAGTTCAACTCGAGTAGAAACGCATATACATAGTTAAAAGTTTTCGTTAATTATTTAATGTAACTATATACAATCTAACAACAATTTAAACTCAACGACAACTCAAATCGACTCTGTCGACGATCCGTCAATGTATTGTGTTTCCATGAGCCGGGGTAGCGTTTTCGTTGAGTTTACAGAAGATTTTTCACTCAATTTAACTCGATGGCGTTTTGAACTGACAAATAAATAATTTTACGATGTGTCGCCGTTGGTACCTATATGTAGAGAAAAAAATTGCCACGCATATGTCACATATACTCCAAACGCATACTCACAAATCCGGCTTAACCCGAATTGTTTCAACAAGTTTTCTTGAGTGTAACGAAGCTTTACTGGGGGGTTGAGATTCCATTACTGTGTTTCCATGAGCCGGGTAAAGATTTCGTTGAGTAAACAGAAAGCTTTTTTCCTCAAGTTAACTCGATGCTGTTTTTATGATGGTTCTGGGTTAAAGTGACAGATAATTAATTTTACATTGCATCGCCGTTGGTATATGTGCAGTAAAGGATACTGAAACACACACATATGCAAAACCCAACATAACCGGACTGGTTTCGTTGAGTTTTCTTGAATTTAACGAAACTTTACTTAACCTCCGTTTCCATGGTCGCTTACTCTGAGTAAACCCAGCATAAACTCTGCATGGATACTCAGCACATGGGGCCTAACTCTGAGTTAAACTGTGCATTGAAACACAGTAATGGTTTCGTGCATGGTTTTGAAATCTTTTACTTACAGTGTATATGCTGTTGGAGTGAGCTTTACGCTGAGCTTGAGTATTAAATTGTAGCAGAAGTAGGGGCGAGAGATCCCTGTGGGGAAAAAGAGAATACTAAAAACTACTAATTTTCGAAATATTTGAAAATTATTGCCCAAATTACAAATTGGTATATTTTACACAGATTAATGTTTAAGTATTTTGAAGGTTATCCTTGATTCCGGATATTGAAAAAAAATCGTGGATGTTTACGGGGCTACATGCCGCCCGGCTCGTCCGTACCACGAAATAGCTTCCGGAAAGTAGCCCCCCGCCATGTTGTGCGCTGATCCTTCAGATTAATTTTTTGACAAGCATATACGCGCCCGCAACTAGCACGCATAGGAAACAAATGCGTCTGCCACACGGGAGTGCACAGCCCCGCTACAGGCATGAAAATCTAAAAATGCACCCATCAGAGGTATGCACGCCTCTTTTATAGCCTCGACACACGCACGCATTTATGACGAAAATTCATCATTAATTAGGAATATGAACCTCATCAATTAGGAAACCCGATTAGGCAAATTTTGGTTAATCTAGTACTAAATCTCAAAAGAGTGCCATCTGTCGAACGATAGATCATGTTAAAAAGCCCGCTTTTAGCCCGTTTTTCCAGAGTCAGCTGATTTTTATTTTAATTTTCCTTGAAAATTAATAAAAAATATTACTTTTTTCCATATTAAAAAATTAAACATTACTTGTTTCCATTCCATTGTGGCAACAACGTACTAAAGATATAATTTTTTTTTATTTTTCGTTCTCTGACATACACCACAACTGCCATAGTATAATGAGGTATTTTAACGTGTGTCACCCCGTAAGGGCGTTCGTCATAAATTAGGAATTTTCGTCATATTTTGATTGGCGTGTGTCGAGGCTATTAAAGATATGAATGTATTCGTTATCGATTATTCTAAACGCGAGTGTCGTTTTACGAAGCGGTCCCCCCACTAAATACAAACCACGTCCAATGCTGCTTGACCTAAGCAATCGGACGAGAACCGGTCTTTTATTGATGTGTGCCTGTAGCGGGATGCATTTGGAAATGGAGCTCCAGGATGAGTGTAGGTAATGCGACCTAGAGCTCATATTTTTTTCGAATTTATTGAATCCCCCAATCAAATTATATCCTGGATTATCCTTGTAAAATCCATGCTTTCCTATATATAATTACTTCCACAATCCACAATCCACAAAGTCCTCCATTACCGACCTCACTTAAAAATAAATAATTTAATTAACAAAATTTTATCTCAAAAATATATTCAATAAAACAAATCTGATGTTTAGTCATTTGGAAATTTGATATTCTGCAACGCAATCAATTTACAACAACAAAAAAAAAATAAATAAATGTGGTTGGATGCAAAAAAAAGTGCGTTTTTTGTATCACAAAAATTACTTCCTTCCGAATGCATTTTGTGCTGGAAGTGCATGCTCAACATACCTCTATAATGATGGGCACATGTGCATACTGGTGGGCACATAATTAATTTGCTTTTAAGAGATAACAACAACTGATGAACCGAAAAAACCCGTTTGCAAATCTGCAGCCCTAGAAACATGATATTTTGTGTTTGGTCATTTTCGATTAATTATTGAAAATTCGCGTTCATTCGGAATCACTCTTAATTGGAATTTAGTACAGGGTTTTTGTGGTTTTATTGTGGCGGCGGGGGGGGGGGGGGGGCATTTTTTATGTTTCAGATATTTAAAACAATTCTTTTTTTTTATACTATAAAAATTTTCAGGAGTGAAATTGTGAATTGTCATTGTATCAAAAAAAAAAACATACAATGGAAATATCAAAACCAACAGTTGGAATTTTTTACTTGAGCAAAATTTTGGGGTTGGCTCCGTATTCTTTAAAGACAAACTCTAAAGGAAAAACAGAGATTCATCGAAGCATCACATTTACTATATATAGTCTTACGCTTATTACTGCTTTAGGTAAAATACTTTATCTTTTTTTTAGATTCTATTAGATAACAAGAAAATTTCGTTTTTAGTAACGCTTACATATAGAGGGCTTTTGTTCGATGCCAATTCTAAAATACCAGTTCGGTGAGTATATTTTGTTTAATTTACATAAATTTGCTATCATTAAATTCATTTTTTTTCAATTATTACAAAATAATACTTTCTAAATCTTTTCTTTAGTTAAATAATTGAATTTAAATGTCATGAGTATGTACTTTTGAAGTTGTTACGAAATTAGCACCATCTATACTTCAAAAATTACATTATTGATTGATTGAAGTTATTCTTATAGGATTGTATTTTATTCTTAATTGTTTTTTTTATGCTTATGAATTTTGAAACACCTGTTTTTTTGTATACAAGTCTAAAAAATTACCATCCATTGATCGTCTCGCACAATTTATTGGTGGGAGAATATAATTTCTGGTATTTAGCAACTCAGAAAATATTTTGTTGTCGGCAGAGCTCAATAAAGGTCGATTCACACATATCCGTGACGGCACGGCACCGATGCTTTCCGTATCAGTGGCTTCCGTGATAAATTTTTCACTGACTTTCACACAGCACCGTTTTTTCTGTATCAGTGTTCAATGGCTTCTGTGATTATTTTTTTAGTTTTAAAATTTGGACAGTGCATCATGGAATTTAGCGTGAAATATCTTGCTGCAATAGCATTGCTCTTAGACGAGGAGGAAAAGAATAAAAAAAGAAAGCGTTTTCATCCCATGTGGATTCTTCGGGAAATGGAAGGAGAGTTCGCCACTTTATATAGAGGATTGGTGGACTACGAAAATAAATTCTACGAATATTTCACAATCAGCCAACACGCTAGCGACTTGCTAAAAAAAATTCGAGAAGTTGATCCAAAAAAAGACACCTTCTAAAGACGAGCTATTTCGCTATTGTTAGGAAATATTGTTATATTTCGCATAAAAAAAATCCCCCAAAAAAGTCGCACAAAAAACATCGCACATAAAAAGACTGCACAGAAACAGGCTTGATTGTATTTCAAATAAACTTTACCAGAATTTGTTCTGAATTCTTATAAAATTTTCCGTTGAATTTAAAAAACATTTGTTTTACGTCCGGCATTTAATTAAAAAAATATCGGTGGCAGCGTATTTTCTGTGTTTTTCACGGACGACGCCTGAAGAGTACTGAGAACGTCGGTGCCCCACTGCGTCGGACGTGTGGGGACATGTCGCGTTTGTCCCAATTTGTTTCCATGGAATTACATAGTGCTTTTATATTTTTTCGCTGATGTTCCCGGCTCTGCACTGAAGTCGCCGTCACGTCAACGGATATGTGTGGATCGACCTTAAATTTTGTTTTTGATAAATAGTGATGTTAATTTTTGAGAAACTAGAGTCATTAGCTTCTATGTTTATGCTATGTATATCAGTTGAAAGTTCTAGTTCAATAATAACAACAAGCGAGTTCTTGTATATAGCGACTAGCAGCTAATTGCGTTTTTCCATGGCACACTTTCAGTTGAATAAAAAAGAATCAAGTTTCTGAACGTTTTAAATAATTTAAGGTATTTTTATTCCCTTTTTTAATTAGTTTTTGCATTTTTCTTGGAAAATATACTAAAATTTCATAAAAGACGTGATTATTATCAGAGGTAATAAAAGGGTAATAAAAAGGTAATAAAATAATGCATAATAAACATTCACTTGGAAAATATACTAAAATTTCATAAAAGACGTGATTATTATCAGAGGTAATAAAAGGGTAATAAAAAGGTAATAAGATAATGCATAATAATCATTCACTTGGCAGGCCTGTTAAGGGATACAGTTTGTTTTTAAAATATATTGAAAAGAAGATAAACAGACTTGGCATTGAGGATTCTGCTCAAAATCGTGTTTACCATGGGCAGTAGAAGTGATATATTCGCACTACGTCAGCAGACAATACCATAAGCCCGGCCCCACACAGCTGTCATTTCGATTCATTGTTCAGATTTTATTTGGCTTAATTCAGTGTATTTTGGTCGTCAGTGATGTATAATGCCACATAAAGAAAATGGGGAAAAGACAAGTAATGAAATGTTGCTTCAATATAACGTCAATGTCACAAGCCAAAACTTGATTGGGCCGGTTTACACGACCGAACACCGAACAGACACCGGATGGACAAAAGGGACGAACTAACTGAGTTCATGGGGAAGAGGGTGAGAGAGAAAGGGGGGGGGCAATTTTAATGGACATTTTCAGCGGACAGCGGAACGAACATTTTGACAGTTCCGGCGTTGCTGTTGGACAAAAAAACAAAAGAAAATTTCAAAAGGCAACAAGAAAAAGCCCATCTAGTTTGTTGGTTTGTTCGTTCGTTAGAGTTCGCCCCCTGAAAACGCTCATGTGACTTTTTATCGGACTTCAAATCGATGACAGCTAAGTTTTGTCTGTTCGGTGTTCGGTCGTGTAATCGGTTAAACGTGAGCAAAACGATCGTTTTTGAAGTGACTGCTACGTAATCGGTGAGGAGAAATGGATTGTAGACAACTATGTGGCGAGCTAGAGGTTTTGGACTCATTTGGTCACCTCAAATTATATTGGAAGCATAAATCTATCAAAGGAAGGTGAGACCACACAGACAAAATGTTGATTACCCATTACAAACTATTGCAGCTTAGATCAGGTGTGTTGTCACAGTCGCCATACTTGCCTGACCCTGGGCCATTAGGGTTTCAATTGGCTTGACCTCTTTAAAATTCTCTGAGGAGTACCTATAACGTCCAAGTCAAATGACGTCCAGCACCTTGTTTAGTTTTTCAACGGTAAAAACAGGTCTTTCTATAAATGAGGAAATATGAAGCATCCATCCAACATGACGGCCTTGATTGATCTTCGTTCTTCATATCAATAAGTTACTTGAAAATACTCAGTATAAGAACGTCACGACTCTTCCGGCCACCCAATGATTCTTGTAGCATCAGCTCTACACGTTGGTCCCAACGCTGGTACACCAGCGAACGTTGGCGCAGATTACGACATGCGACGGCCAATCCCCAATGCTTACGCCAACTGAAAATTTCTCGATGATCCACACACGTTGGACAAGTACCATTGGGGCCAACCTTGGTGCCAACGTTTGGAGCCGGCCTAGTACAACAAGTACAAATTTGTCGATTGAGGATCAGTTATCACCATCAGGAAGAAGAAGAGTAGGACGACCAAGAAATAGGTGGATAGATGACGTGCTAGCAGATATACGGAAATTTCGTATAACAAATTGGAGAGAGATAGCAAGACGTAGAGATGACTGGAAGAGGAGACTTCGAGAGGCCCGAGTCCTGCAAGGACTGTAGCGCCATCCAAGAAGAAGAAGAAGAAGGATCAGTTATCACAAAAATCATTTTTTTATACCTAACTTTTTAACAGATTTTACCTGAAATCCTCCAAGTTTGTCGCTTTATTTAGTGGTACTCTAAGCCCGTCTGCAATAATATCGATCACAAGCTGACAACTTCAGCACGATCATTAGTGATCGCACCACTGCTTTTGTAGTAAGTTAGCAATTTCTCCTCCATTGAATTCTAGCGATCGTTGATCATGTTTTTTCCTTTTGTTTAGACCGTCTTTAAAGATGGATTAAAAAACTTAGCGTTATTTTACCCGAAAACCAGCGAAGATCACTTCATACTACGGATCTTCTTTTTTTCGATAATACCTGCAGAACAGCCTAATGGAACCAGATTTAGTCTATGCTCCAATACGTTCAAATATTTGTTCTATGCTGTTTATAAAAACTTTCTTAGCAAGTGATCTTCGTCCTGGTTTGAAATTTCAAATTTCTAATGAAGATCGTTTAGTAAAATTTGGTATACTTTCCACAATCGTTTCTTAAAATTTTCGCCTTCGTTGGAGACATGAACTTGGAAGTTTTGATGCACCTATGATGAAGTATAGATTTCGAACGATGGTGGTTTGAGTATGATCTTGATAATTGGCCAGACTCGCACTACAAGCTACATTTCTACCAAAACTGATCATTTTATAATTTTTTTTAATATAAACAAATTCCACACTTAAATCTTCATAAAAATTTTTATTCCAGTACAAAAAACAAACTAAATCTAATGCAATATAAAGAAAAAACAAATTTCACTTAAATCTACCAAAAAAAACAGCACCTCTAAATAATACTGAGATAATCCATCAATATCCGCTGCATTATAAACTCACTATATTTACAAAGTTTATACTTTAAGTCACAACTGATCCCGCCCGCGCCAGTTTCTATAGCATCCCTTATTGCCGTGCCTTCAATCAACCCCAAAATCACTTTAGAACTGATCAGTCCATCAACGATCTTATTCGCACTTGATCCACTCCCCTTAGAAACTTGTTCGGTTGAAAACTTCGCTACCGAACAGATCGCCTTCTGGACACAAGAGTTAAGATCGATATCACGAGATTTAAACATTTCCTCAATTCCTTCCATTACTTCATTGAATCGCGCCTCTGACTTGAATCCGTTCCCGTCTTTGTGTGATAGTTTGAATGGTTCAAAAAGATGATTTTTGGAATTTTTCGATGATTTAAATCCATTAAAGATTGAGTATCCATTGGCGGAGAATGCCGAACCGACAGCAGCTCCTAGCACCACGATCAGTCCAGATAGCATTACAGCTGATAAGTTGATGTTGACGAATCCTTTTGTCATGTCTCTAGCTGCATCGGCGCTACGTTTTACTGGAACACTTATAAACGGTACAGCAAATTCCAGATCGATCTTCATATCATCATCCAATGTTTGAAATGAGAAGAGTTTCGGGAAACGCTTCAATGAATAAAACAATTCATGATCGGCACTTTCGTAATATTTCGATTCGTTATGAAAATGTGAACTGTTAACACTTATAACGAAAAATAAAAACTGTCCTAAAACCGTCACGATTAGTACGAAGTTTGACATGTTCACTGCTCGAGTTTTTGCTGCAGTATGATCTAAGGTAAATCTAGCCTGCACTATTTAACACCATGGACATACAAAGAACGGAAGATGACAAAATATATAACAAACGGGGATACACAAAACCTACAAAGAGATAAATGACACGAAAAGTGCACAAGCCTTGAGGCAGATCCCGAACAATGGCCATCTTAGATGCGCGCGGTCATTGTTTTTCAGCACCACAAAACACAAGCTTTAGGCAATGATCTATAAATGTCGTCGCATTACGTGATGAGCGACATCTTGAGTGATGGATTTAATAAACTAAGAAAATACAACAAACTCATCTACGCGGTCTTGGTGCACTGCAGGTCACGCCGGGCGATAGTGTGTGATCAGTGTAGATCAGCGCCGAGGATGGCTTGTCACGCCTCGTGATCTTTCCGGTTTCGTGAATTCGCCGTGATTTTCTTGTTAATGGTTCTTAACTTGGATTTTGCGATCCTGACTGGTACCTACTATCGAGGCACAGGGGTATGCCTCTATATATTTGTTTTTTGATAATATTACTTGAAGAATTACGGGAATGTTAAGGTATTAAAAAATAAAACACGCGTGTGTAATTCCAACTTTCAATTTATTTATTTTGTGTCTGTGTGCGTCTGTGTGATGGTTGTTCACTATGCTAAAGAGTTGCAATTTTTTGTAGCATGGTTGGCGGGTTTTAAGATGGGCTGTTTAAATAGACCAATTCTTCTGGTGTGATTTTATGACTTAATATGAGCCAATTTGATTGTGAAATTTTTTGTGTGTGTGTTTTTTTATTATTATTATTATTGAAGTCTTTTTCAATTTGTTGTGCATGAATAATTGTGAATGGTGGATGATGATTTTTTTTTTGAAAAAGAGAATTGCATGACATCAAACATTTTAAAAAAGCATGTTCAAAACAATAATGTCATTTTGTCATTTTGTTGTAAACACATATATATTGTCATTTACGTCGATTTAGTGTTAATTATAAAGCATGATTTTATTGCATGACGAATTGTGTGGAAGGTGCGATTAAAGCAAGTAGAAAAGTGCATACATTGTATTTCTTGATGATCTACCTCCAACCATCATAGTCTAGCTACTCTGAACCCTCCTTGCAGTTTTTCTATATATAATCAAACAATTGATTCTATGTCCTACACACGAATTTCTCATTTTCTTTAATAAAATATATTGAGCAAAAATAAATTTACTTTAAAAAAATAACACGATCGTGTGAAAACTTACTTAAAAATGATCGTTAAGCAGATTGTTTTCATTTGGGTGACGAAATAATGATCTCTAGACACTACAATCATAATGTTTGAACCATATTTTTGGTAAGTGGTGATTGTATAACCGTTTACAGACAGATTATGTAAGAAGTTCAAAATAAAATACGAAATGATTTTCCGCTGTTTTGATCTTTCTAGATCTTCTGTTTAGTGTCGATCGTTTTTATTGTAAAGTTTTTTGTAGGTTTATTCGAAAATATTAGATTTGTTTTCGTTATGCTCTATTATTTCTGAACTTGTTTCATTAATTTTTAATTTTTACTTGGCATACATTGAATATTTTAAAATACCTATGCTCTGGGCGTGCAGGTCTATGCCATTCTTGGAGGAAAGTTATATCTCCGTGTCACACCGAGTAAATCCTACTGTAAATATCTTTTTAATGCTCTGTCTACCGGAGCTTCTGAGCCTTATACCAACGCTTCACGGCTTCTATGTCGCAATACCGCTACAGGCATGAACCCGCATCGGCATAGACCATTCCAAACCATTCCAAGTGTCGTTTAAGCAAGCGGTCCCCCAACTAAGTCCTAACTACGTCCAATGCTGCTTGACCTACGCAATCGAACAAGAACTGGTCTACTGAGTATGCTAATGGCACCCTTCATGGTTCAAGGTGATAAACCGTTCGTTTTCTTCGTCCAATACAATTTTTTAAGCCCAAACTTTGCTATGTTCCCTTTAGTTTAAAAAGTATGTGCATACCTCGTGCCTCGTTTGGGGGCCTGTATGGTGATTTAACGTTGTGTGTTCATGCTTGTTTCAAGCTAGGTGCGGGCGAGTCTTATTTTTACTTAGGCGTATCGTGCCTGTTTCGGGCGCTGTGCAGGCGTTTTGATGCTGTGCGTACCTACCTGTTGCAGGCTAGGAGCGGGCGAGTTTTATTTTTACTCGGGTGACATTTGAATGCATAAGTAAATACTGGTAAGACCATCGTTTTATACAGCAGCACCTTATAGGCAATGTTTAGATGTGTAAATTTGAAGAGCCTTGATAGACTACCATAGGCTTTTTTATTTTGAGCAGCCGTGCGCGTATCTTTGGTCCCATGCTGTTATTGATCTAGGAATGCTCTACTACCTTGATTGTTGAACGAATGTGTGATCGTCTAAAGAACCGATCGTAAAGAAGAATCCGAAGTATCTACTGAGTTGAAAACTTTTAGTAATTATTTCTTGCTACTTTTGGAACAATAAATGGTTTAAAAATTGGTCTATGGTATGGCCTATTTCTCTGCTAGTGTAGTAGTGTAGTGTAGTTTTTGGCGACGTCTCGAGCCTCGATAACTGATTATCGTTGATTCTTTAGGTCGCTCTCGATATTCTTTAGCCAGGTTTTTTTCGGTGTCGATCGCTGAATTCTCCAATCTACCGAACGGTCTCGCCAGAGAATTTTAAGGGGGCTCCACACTCACGCCGTGAATTCACGGCGAGAATTCACGCCGTATCCATTCAAACGGCGAACAAAGCGCGAAATCCATGCACAATCGCGTTCACGGTTGTTCGCGGGTGTTCACGGCGTAAGTCTGGAGCCGCCTTTACGTGGCAAGCGGTTATCATCGATTCGGCAAATATGTCCAAACCATCGTAGTCGACGTTTTTGTATTTCTTCTCAGATCAGTGTCTGTTGATCGCATCTTTGTCTAACTGTCCTGTTTCGAAGGCGATCGCGGAGTCAGGTAACGAGAATCTGCCTAAAGCATCGTATTTGGAAGATCTCGAGCTTGTTGACGTCCGGCTTGAGCAGTGTCCACGTTTCCGATCCATAAAGAAGAATCGGAAAAAATTTATTTTATTTACAAGCCAGCCGAAATGCTGGCAGAAAAGCTTCAATTGCGTTTCTCGCTTCAGGCAGAGTGTATGGGGACGTCCGAGCACCTCTCATCGACGTTGGCTGTGTGTCGAATCTGTGAGAAATGATGAAAAATATGCTAGAGGCCTGTTTGTGACTTGCTATGTGTGTAGTCATAATTTTGAAAGTATCGTTGCGACTGTTTGCGGATTATCAAAATTTCGACTACCAAATTGTCTGAAGTTGAATGAGACTCACCACCGTTGCGTTGTGACTTGCGGCTGCTTTTAGAATACGCGGGTAAATTAATTTTAATAAGAACTCTAGATTCAGTGGTGATGCGCTATGCTGAGCTGAGCTAGATAGGCTCGGTAAAAAGCATAACGTGACTCTCGTCTCGGTTCCCGGGGATAGGACCATAGATAGAAATAAGAAAGACGATTACCTAGATAAGCAGAGAGTCGCTCCGCGGCTTGGAGGTCTAGAAAGTAGCACTAGGCGCTATTTTTGACTGTCAGCTGCTGCTAGCCAGACAAAGGTGGAACTGGAGACCTCGGACGACTTGGTCCATCTCTAGGGCAGTTCTAAGCTCAGGAATCATCCTTTGTACTTCCGGTTCGTCGTGTTGTTGGTCACGTCATGGTGCAACGTCTAGTAATAAGCTTAGTTCGAAGAGTAGAATAGGTTTTGGGGCTATGAGGGGTCACGAGGGTGTTGAAAACTTGGAGGTGTTCGGAAATACACACTGTGCAAGGTTGTTCCACAGTTAGGTTGTACTATTTATAAACGAATTTCTAGTTTGTAGGACACAAGAAAAAGGAGGCTGTGGCAGAGGGAACGAGCTGATAGGGCCAAAGGAATGAGCTAATAGCCTTTATTTTTTTAATTAATATTTTACAGTAGTTTTCACTGAGTAAATAATCCCACTTTAAGTCATATTTGTTTGTTGGTTTCTAGTTTATTTTAAGTAAATTAAATTATTAGATGTGAAAACTTAAAATCTGTGTCCAAATTTGGATAAAAAACACCAAAAATCTTCCCCACCACCCAAGCTTAAAATCACACCTTCCCACCACCACAGTTCACCAACTACTCCACAAAAAGATCAACTCTTTCCCACCAATATTGTTGCATCTTTCCCTCCACAGAAAAAAAACCAACCCCAATTCAATAATTACTTAAGTAGACTTGCAAAAATATTTCCAAACTATTTTTTTTTTCTTTCTCTTTCTATCTCTTTTTCTATCTATCTATATCTGTCTATCTCTAATCAATTTTATCAACAATCGCAATATTCACAAATGATGCTGCCAAATAAAGCGCCTCTTTTAGAATGAAGTCAGCAACATCGAAAGTGGTAACCGCCATGGATGTATCCGTTGTGGTTTTTGCCAGCTTAAGCGGAGTGATTTGCGGTATAATCGGATTACGAGCCACACAGGACCTCAATCGTCGCCTGAAGCAGGTGAGATGAGAGCACTTTTATCCAGATTTTGTATAGTAGAGTCCCCTCCCCCCCCCAATCCGCCCTTAATATGAATATATATACCCCTCCTAAAACCAGCTTAATATCCTTGTAATTTCCTGCATTTGAATTACTGAGAGGGGATTTGATTTTAATTTCCCCTCATCCCATCTGTCCGGTTTTCACCCCAAAAAATATTAACAGTGTTGTGAGGATGTTTTGCGAGGGATGGATTCAAATTGTTTTAGCTTCCGGAGAAATTGGGGGGGGGGATTGTCGAGTGGGGATTTTTTTATTTTCTTCAAATTGAAGTATGGGCACGAATTAGTGGTGGGGATTTTATTATTTTCAAAAATTTTCGATTTTCTATTTCAGATTGATGAAACGTTGTCGATGTATGCCAATGAAGCTAAGGATCGCTTGAGGGGGTATATTATGATGGTGACGGCCTTGATTGTAATCACTATTATGTTAGGTAAGTATTATATAAGTCTTACCAATGACTACAATTACATTTACGGCTAGGCTTTGATGTACTAACGTGGACTAGAGTGGCGAAAAATTTGAAGGAAGGCAACGAGGATCCAGGTATAAATCAAATTTTTATTAATGCTGTTTTCCATTCTGGCTCGACTCTTGAATATGACCAAGAAAGCGTATATTTTTCATTATAATCAATGTTGTAACGCATGCTTCTAAATTTCTAAAGATAAGAAAAAAATTAATTATTAAAAACTGGAACAAAATCCTTTTATGTTTAGAAAAAAAGAGCGACAAAAATTGGATTATTAAGTCTCAAGCTTTTATTCGTTAACAAAAAAAAGTTAGGCCTAAAAACCTTTACTACATAAACCTTAAACCCCTAATTGACAGTGTAAGTACACGCCATTTGCAATATAAACAGAACCTACCCCAAAAAATAAGTTGCATTATTGTTGCTTAAAGTTTCTGCTGCATTTAACTATTAATGTTGCTTTCGACGTTGTAATACTTTTTGCATTAAATTTTATCCGCCATTTTACAATTGTTAATGACGAAACTTTCTACCCCATTTGCGCCAATTTCTAAATGACCAAAAAACAAAAAACAAAAAAACAAAAAACACAAAAACAAAAAAAAACTGTTTTAACAAAAGATCAACCTGAACCGGAGGAAGGTAAACATTATTCATCAGGCGCTTTGCTGCCGCACCATTAAGGTTTCAAAAGTTATTTACATAAAATCCCACTTTCAGAGTTGAACGTCCAGTGGTACATCCCATTTTACAGCCTCTACTATATACTGACGGGACTTCACATCCATTTTGCACAATCTGCAGTTGGATTGGGAAGACGATATCGTCGCTTAAATTTAGCACTTAAGAATTCCTTCGTGGATGGTAAGTACAGATGCAAAACTGGTTTTATTGTTTGTCGTGTTGTTGTTGTTTTTGTATGAAATTTATTATTAGTTTTTTTTACTGCACACACACATAGAATGGGGATGCTAAAGGGATGTTTGTTATGGCAGTAGAAGTTGCGGTTTTAGTTAATGGTCGTAGTTGATGGTGCATTTTTTCAGTGGTGCAGCAAATGTCGTTGGATTTTTATTTTTATACTTTGAGATAGAAATGCAGTGATTTGGCTTAGCCGAGACGCAATTGTTGCTTTAAAATACATGGTGGGTTTGAGCCTGAACTTATTGCAGGATGGGGCATAATGGAGTAACAGAAGATGGCGTAAAGTCACACATGACGCTGGCAACACACAGTAGGGTTTGGACCACTGCTGATAAAAGGGTTTGTCGTGTGGTGACCCTTTGGCGACCCTAGACGAAGTTCAAAAAAATGACATGTTTTGGAGTACTGAAACAGTAAATGTAATTCAAGATATACACATCGATACCAGGCACAGCCCTGAGAATGCGAGAAGCGTTCATTATATTTCATTTCATAAGAGTGCAATCGTCTGGGGCGCTCTTCACCAAACATGGAGTGCCCAAAAGTCGGTTCAATGAATACAGTGTTAGAGCCTGGTCTCGCTGTGTTGAAAGCAACGGCCGAGGTGCAGCAGGCATCGAAGAACATGTTGGACCAGATTATTTTGGATAGGACACGAATATAAAATAAGTTTGTAAGAGATGCCTCTTTTTTTCTTTTGAGCCAGTACAATGTCGTATTTCAAATGAGGCGAGGTGCCATTTTAATGCCAGAGACAGAGAAAGACAAGGAAATGCCAGGAAAGATAACAGCTAAATAGTTGATCCAACCTCCTGATGCAATGCTGTAAGCCGAAGATAAGAAAAAGATGGTTTTTAGGTCGGGCTGGAGACCCACAGAAGCGATAGACCGAAGCTTCTCTGTAGTATGATATCCATATTCCGACGCGCCGACGGGCACTTATGTAGCCAGTGTACTGCTTACCGAGCTTCGTCGAAGTCACTTATCTCACAAAGAAAGCATAGATGGAAGGCCTGGTTGGAGGGACCCTTAAAATAGTCACGATGATGACGCCAGCCCGAAGTAATGGCAGCTTGTACCGGTCTGGACTCAAACATCATGAAAAGGCGTTGGTGAGTTTAGTCAGTAGGAATCTGACACTATGATCTGAGTGCGTATCCCCGTCCGAGTAAAAATAATTTAGTTGGTTAATTTTCTTAAAAGCATGCACGAGTCCGCACCTAGCATTCGTTACGAAGAAATACGCATGCCACACGGGTATGCACGCTCCTGCCACAGGCACAAATATCTAAAAATGCCGCCGCTAAAGGTATGCACGCCTATGTTACAGATATGAATGTATAATCGTAGTCGACCATTCCAAACGCGAGTGTCGTTTTTCCAAGCGGTCCCCCAATTAAGTACTTACTACATCCAATGCTGCTTGACCTAAGAAATCGAACGAGCGCCGGTCTACCGAGTATGCTAATGGCACCATTTATGGGCATCAAGATAATTGCCCGTTTTCTTCGTCCTATACAGTTTTTTAAAGCAGCAATTTTTCTCCCTTTAGTCTTGAAAAAGTGTGAGCGTACCGTGCCTCGTTTGGGTGCCATATAGGCGATTTGACGTTGTGCGTGCGTGCTTGTTTCGTGCTGGGTGCGATCGAGTCTTATTTTTACTCAGGCGTGCCGTGCCTTATTCGACCGTCGTGCAGTGGTTTTGACGCCGTGCTTACCTGTTGCAAGCCTTTCTTTAATCGGGCATGCGATCAGATTGAGGATAAGTGCATTAGGTGTGCCGAGCGATGTGATGTCAAGATGGTAACAATTCCACCGTCCCTGCTGTTCGATTCCTTCTGCTTTAATCTTATGTGGCTCTCATTTCGTGCTGTACCTTATTCCATATTTACTCTGTCTACTAGGCTCCAGTATATTTTTCTGTGGGCCCTATAGGGCAAACCACATGAGCCTCGCATGAGCCAATGTGGCTAAGCTTCATATGAGCCCATCTGAATCCCTTCAAAATTCTAGTCGGGGAGAAAAATGAAAGAATTGCCAACGTCAACATGCGGCTTTATTCCACCAACTCGCACTCAATGCTACCGCGACAGAATGCTGGGGATCGAGCAAGAGTCTTCCTTTTGTGCTTTCAAATGGTGGTAGGAGACAGGACTAGGAATCGCTGAAAACAAGGAAGACCAGATAGAAGAAATATATGGATGAGGGAAGTATAAAGACCGATGACTATGATGTAGCGTGAATTCGAACCCTAGACCTTTGGGATGGCAGTCAGGCGCCCTAATCCCTGCGATATCGAAGTCTCGAGCTTACTTCGCTTTCATATCTATCGGTTCACCTTGACACATTTAGGATAGGTACATGCGTCCAGTAAACTTTTTGCGAATAATCTCAGATTGTCTTCAATTCTTCGGTAGATCTGTATCACGATAGCGTTTAATCAGTATACGGCTTCTATTCGCGTTACGGTTGTCTTCATACCCAGTGCCCTTGCTCACATCAATGAGGCATAGAGCAGAATAGACCTAACTACGTTTATGATGAAAGGCTGTTGGCCTTGCCTTGAACCTGTACGTTTTGCATAATCCTCGAGGTTGCTACAGCAATGCTTGAATGGACATTATTGCCTGTACTATCGAGGTTTGAGATGAAGTTAATATTTCTGTCGATCATTACACCCAGATCATGGGAGGATCACTTGAAAGAGTGGAGATTTCCCTTTAAAACCGGCTCCACACGTTGGTCCCAACGCTGGTACCAGCGAACGTTGGCGCAGATTCCGACATGAGACGGCCAATCTCCAATGATCACACCAACGTTGGGACCAATGAAAATTTCTCGATCCATGCGATGGACAAGTAGCATTGGGGCCAACCTTGGTGCCAACGTGTGGCGCCCGGCATAATCCTTATGTACGTTTCCTTTCGTTTCTCTTACTGATCAGAACCATCTCTGTTTTAATTACTGCTGATGTTAGGTACACGTTATCTAGTCACTTCTTAATTTCCACGATCACCTAGTTTGTATATATTTCGATCCTGTCGAAGCGCATCTTTATGGTTTCCACTTCGACGTCGTCTGCGAAGCCCATAATGGCAGCTCCACCAGAAACGCTTAACTTCAGTACGCCGCTATACATTATTATAAACAGTAGCGGGCCCAAGACGGATTCTTGTGGAACACCGTAGATTGTCTGGTAAACTTTTGATCAATCATCCGATTCGTAAGGTAAGTCGTCTTTTCACTAGCGACTCGGTGATGCCTCCTTGTGTTTTAGTCATACTAAAGTTTAGATTCACGATATATCGCATACCTATCTGCCTTTATTAGAACTCTCATGGATGACAATTATGTTCTACAAGGCAACAGCTGCCTTTTTTGTCGATCTTCAAGAAACTCGACAAGTTTTCAACGATCTATAAGGGCTACTACTTTAGTAATAGTCCGGGGAAATTAGCAAAAAAACGCAGCAAAGGAGACAAAATTCCAAAACGGCTGAAAATTAGACCACAGCTTCCTTGGGACTTTTTAAAAAAACAATTTCGGAATGACAAAAAAAACAACATGGCCGCCGGAGATATAATTTTTTGGCAAAATGCCTGAAAATTGGACCACAGCGCTTCCTTGGAACTTTTTAAGAAAACAATTTCGGAATCACAAAAAAAAAACATGGCCGTCGGAGATATCATTTTTTGGCAAAAAAATCAGTCAAAAACTGGTTTTTTCAAAAAAAAATTTTGATCAGTCAATACAAAACATTATTGCCTACAAAATACCCCTCTTGAATTTTTTTCGAAAACCTTGACCTTTCCGAATTATTTAAAGTATTTTTTGGCCGAAATGTAATTTTTGGAAACTTTGACCTTGAATAACTTCGAAAGGGTTAGGTTTTTGCAAAAATGACAAGAGAGCTTTTTTGTAGGCAATAACATTTCGTAATTTCAAAAATTTTTTTCGAAAAAACCAGTTTTTGAGTGATTTTTTTGCCAAAAAGTGATATCTCCGGCGGCCATGTTGTTTTTTTTGTGATTCCGAAATTGTTTTCTTAAAAAGTCCCAAGGAAGCGCTGTGGTACAATTTTCAGCCATTTTGGAATTTTGTTTTTTTCTGCTAATTTCCCCGGACTATAATTTAATTATAAGTTGGCATTTTGACGACCTTAAATTAAGAGACCATTAAAAATACCTGTTTTTTTTCATTATTTTAATATAAAATGAAATTTTAATGGAGTGTAAATGAAACGCCATAAAGCATCAAATGTCGAATCAATGTCGACAGGGAAAAACAAGAAAAAAAACACGGTAAACTCCATTCGTAAATATCACAGCTTACCATTTGCACGCTTTCCTGATTGCACACCGACATTTTAATGGCATATTGTAGAATTGCACAGATCCTTCCTTCTTTCACACTCAACGACTGCACATCCTTGCACCACATCCTTTCCCCCCGCCCTCCCTTAAATGAATGTATGCCTTCTCATGTACATATACGTAAGGCCGTATTAAGTACGACTATATATAGCCTGACTGTTAAGGACAATAACGACCGATTCGAGAGACGTGATGGATGAGGGCTTTATAGCTTTGTTTGTTTCTTGCAGATGTTAAATACAACAACGTGGGTGTGATTTCGGTGTCATCAATTAAAACCATCAGCAGCCTGGACGTGCAATCATCATCGAAGCTAGAGAAAAAAGCGTCACCAACTGACTCCTCCGTAATTAATGGTATGTGTCGAGAGTGTTTGTGGGTGTGTGTGTGTGCCGTTGAAAGAAGGTAAAAATAGTGTGAGCGAGTGGTGCGCGGTGGTGTTTTCCCCCATGATCCTTGCATCAATAACAAATAACAACAACAAACAAACAAACAAAAAAAATCGTTCCATTCCCGCAAAAGGAGATTGATTACTCCCAATGAATTTAATTAATTACGTTTTATTTTGCTTAACTGTTCGCTTTACTGATCACGAATTAGTTGTCCCACAATATAAACTGAATAAGGTGATGTGGGCCATGATTCGATTCTATTCGAACGCTATATATATGTATGTATGTATGTATGTACGAGGACGAGAGGACGTTTTGTCGTCCTTGTTTCAATTCCGAATTTTCTGTCCTGCCAATGTAATAATGAAAGGATCAGGCGAATTGGAGCGTGTAAGCAACTTAGCAGAGGAGCTCCTTCTTCCGCATTTTTGTTTATGATGATGGTGCGGGCAGGAGGCGGGCAGGGGTGGCGGGGAGAGAATAAATTTTGTTTCATTTTATTGATTACCTTGTTATCTAATTTATATCCTAGTGACTGAAGGGCAGGAAATCATCACTTATTTCTCATGTAGATTGGCGATTTTTCGAAGGCGTTACAACGTTTCTTCGGGGATCGTACAATATATTGAATGAACAGATTTTGATGAATGCTCATGAATTCATTGTGTGCCATTCTTGGGAATTGCTGGTAGGTAGCAGCAGCTCTCTATTGGCTTATTGTTAGGTTAATTTAACACTTTGTGAAATCGACAATTGTCATCCAGTTTGATGCTTAATGTTCATAGAGAATCATTATTCATTTTAAGTGTTATCCTTTTTGTGTGTGTGAAATTGAGCTTGATTGGATGATGTTATTAGAAAGGATATTGGGTTTTTGAAGATGTACTTTGGGAGATATATGACGATTGAAGTTGTTTAGATAAGATGAAATGCTTAAGAAGATCTATGTTTATTAATTTATGGATTTTATCGTTAATGTGATTTTGTTTTCAAATTCAATATTCATTTCTCGTACTAGGGACATTCATAAGACGTAATTCTCCGTTTTTAAGTCATTTCTGAACATAAACACCAATTCTAAACCGTTATTCGAGATTTTTTCATAAACATCAACCTAGATAATCCCAGATAAAATCCAGGATTGCGGTTAATACAATGATTTTATACCGCATTCGCCACGTGTAAAATTTCGACATCCGAGATGTTTCGAATGTGAACTCTGAGAGCTTTTACTTTCAAATTACAACAACAACGCTCTGGTTTGAGGTGTGGATATATAGATGGTTTCGTGTATGTTTTAACGCATCCATGTTTGAACAAATTTTTATAATTGCAAACATTACGAAATCAGATTAAATCGAGAACGATTTCGAAAAAGCGAATGATTTCTTCAATATCTCAATTTCGAAGTCACTCTTTTTAATGCCGTATAAGCCATGGTGTAATGTTTAGTAGTAAGCTGAGTTCGACCGATATATAAGACTACGAAGACTCAGTAGATGCTAGGGGATCCGGATGAACCTAAAGGAGGCGGAGATGAGTTTTTCGTTTGAACTCTTGGATACTGTACGAGTTCGGAAATACTCCCTGCAGAAGGTTGTTCCACAGATGAATACGTTAATTCTCTTGTTCTATAATATTCTATTCTTGCCTTGTGGGAGAAGTAATGCCATGGACGTAGAGGTAAAATATTGCTAGAGGTAGCCCAATATGTCTATTCTGGAGCAACTGGTGCTATCTCCAACGAGTTGTAGCGTGCTGGTTTACACGTTAACGTGGGGTTTCAAAGCTCTGACCCCAAAAAAACCAGTAGAATTTAAAGTGTCGCCGAGTCTAAGGCTTGTAGAATAGATTACAGCCAAAGGCACTGACTGGAGGAGGAATTTGAATCTCTTAAGAAATCTCAGGCTCTGGGATGTTTGTTTTGTGATTTAAAATATGTGGCTTTTCCATTGTCGCAGATCTTTGCTTTTTGTCTTTTATCTAGAATTAGCTTTGTTAGACCCAGACTATACCTGAAGGAATGGGGAGTAGGTGTTGTTCCAGATATGAAGCATTTACAATGTTAGAGTAAGATTTACTCTGAACTTGAGCTTTTCATTGAAGCAGAACTTGGAACGAGAGCTGCATAAGTGAAAAAGGGGGTCTTTAGTTGAAGAATACCGGACTTGAGCGGGGCTTATAAGCTCTCTGATAAACGTTCTTGTTCCAAGCCAGATCAGAGCAGGACATTCACAGAGAATATGTGTGGAAGTCTCGTCGCCTTCCGTGCATAGTCGGAAGGAGAAAAACTTCCACGTTGAGAGTGCCTTGATGGCAGCTTGACTGTCAGAAAGATTTTAATGTTGGCGCTTTTTCAAACCTTGCTCAAGGTTAAGCCTAGTGTAAGACTTAATGACATGCATTTCAGTCCGGAACTGTAGGGAGGTGTAAAATTTTCATTAGGACTAGCCTTCTAGAAACCATATCTAAGACAGACCAGACAGATCAGCCTACCTGTGTAGCTATGTAGCTATTAGCTGTATACCTGTATAGCTGTTCTTATGTTTTGGGTGCAAATTGCACCAACATCGGCGTCACACCAACACCGGTGAACCAACATTAGCGACACACCATCCCCGGTGCACCAAACATTGGCGTAACACCAACACCGGTGCACCAACATTTGAGACACACCAACACCGGTGCACCAACGTTGGCACCACACCAACACCGGTGCACCAACATTGGCGTAACACCAACACCGGTGCACCAACATTGGCGGTACACCAACACCGGTGCACCAACATTGGAGACACACCAACACCGGTGCATCAACGTTGGCGACACACCATTCCCGGTGCACCTACATTGGAGACACACCAGCACCGGTGTACCAACATTGGCGTAACACCAACACCGGTGCACCAACATTGGCGACACACCATCCCCGGTGCATCAAACATTGGCGTAACACCAACACCAGTGCACTAATATTGGCGTCACACCAACACTGGTGCATCAAACATTGGCGTCACACCAACACCGGCCTTTCTAGAGTGCCTATCTTAAAAAATGTACAATTATTAACAAAAAATAAAAAAATGCTAATATCTCGAGAACCGTTGGTGATAGACGATTTCTGATGAACATTTTACACCCCCATACAGTATACACCCCCATCAAGACAGGCCTTCTAGAGTCCATATCCATGAAAAAATGTACTATTATTAACAAAAAAAATTGCCAATATCTCGAGAACCGCTGATCGTAGACGATTTCTAATGAAAATTTTACACTCCCCTAGAAGTCCGCCTTAAATCTTAACCAACTCCCTGAACCATGCTCAAGTTCAATAAATATTACTTTACACCGTAGCCACCACCACACAGTCCCGGACCTAGCTGAAGCCAATTTCTAAACCACAAAACCTAACCAAATCCATGGCAGTCCTAAAAGTATGCAAACAAATTGTTAAACATTTTTGGTAAATCTCGAAAAGTATACAAAAATATCTATCCTTGCATCTAAGAATAAAATTTCAAAACTCAGTCCAAGCACCATCTGAGCCAACCACCTAGATCCAAGACACATCCAAGATTTGGAACCTGGATCAAAATTCCCCCACGAGATCCCACCTAAGACCAACGATTCCCACCCAAGACACACTACAGCAAAGTTCAACTAGTTTAACAAAGGTGGCGCCAAAGCTCACCACGAAAAGGGTTCTTGTCCCGGATAAAGCTCACACCTTAGTCCACAACCGATGACGTCACTGGGCCCTGGAAACCCCATAGCTATACTACTCTACTCATTCCTATCAATAGATGTGTCTTCTTAACTCACTTAGTAGGCTAGGTTTAAATTCTTTGAGAAACTTCCGCTCCCTTTTGCATTCAATCCTAGACCAGTCCGTAGTAGTATAGCTATACCGTTCCGAACGCAATGAGTCTGGTTTTGTAAGCGCAAAGCCTTTCGGTGTGTGTCTTTGAAAACCTGTGTAGGTGGAAAGCTCTGATCTGATGGCTTGAGAATCGGGTCTGAATTTCGGCTGTGGGACTTGGAGAAAGCTCTGTTGGTCGGGAGGCCTCTAGGAATTAAGCAAGGTTCTATAGGGATTCGATGGCTTAGAAAAATTTATTTATAGATTGCTTTTATTTAGTTCTGGGTATGACGATGATGAGGATAACGTAGACCAGGACGTCCAGAGCTTTGGGATGCCAACCTGGATGACACGGTCTCAGAATTGGTACCGGTGGAGAGTAAAATTGCGAGAGGCTAGGAGGATGACGATGATGATGATGCCATACAGCTAAACAAGTTCTCCTACTCCTCCTCCTAGCAAATCAAAGCTTTCCTCCCACAGAGCTTTCCAAAGACATTTTCTGAGAAATTGGTTATTTGACTTTTGAAAAAATGCACAAATCGACCTTTCACCAAAATAGTTTTCTCTCGAGAATTCGCATGCAGGTGTATAGAGGTACTACTAAATCTCGTCTATTTTACAAACTCATGCAGTTGTAGGAATTTGCTAAAAGTTTATTTACAAATAGAAGAATGCGAAAAACTTTTGACAGGTTTGTTCTACTTTTCACATAATTTCGACTTTAAGCCAAGCAGAATCAACTTAAACTTGTGAATAGAATGCTGAAGAACTTTTATACAACGAAAAGATACGATACCTTACATAGAAGCTGTGCACAAAAGCCTGAAAATTCTAAATAAAATTTTTCTTTTCTTCTTATAATACACACAAACACACACACACACACCCACACAAAAAACATTCTTTCTTCGTCCTATTTCCCCAAATAAAGTGGTTTCCTATTTGGGGCTTATAAAGACTCTCCGAAAAGAGCCAAAAGAATAAAGAAGAAGAAAAAATTTAAATTTCTTAAAAAAATAAAAAAAAAATAAAAAGAAGAAGAATTCCTTTTCATAGACACTGAAGAAAAAAAATATTTCTAGCCTAGGCTAAAAGCAAGCTTGTATATACAAGGCAGACGGCTCAATTGCTCATCCCCACTTAAAGTGTAAGGACGCACCCATATCAAATGCAATTCATGTTGTCCCTTGTCGTCAAGTAAAACTTTCCTGTTGCTTATAAAGCCCTCACGTCGTCGTCGTCGTACCCAACGAGATGAATATAGACGAGATAGGCCAAGCCAGCAGCCACTCTAGGGCCTTCCGCACAGCACACACAACAACAACAACAACAACAAAAAAGAATTACGAAAAAGTCCTGTCCCACTCCAGAAGGTTCACACATCCTTAAAGAGGACAGCTACAGCAACAACAACAACAACATCAGCAGCAGCACAAAAAAATCTAGAGGAATAAAATGAGTGAAAATGAAGAAGGAGATGAGAAGGGCATCATAGCCCCATGACATTGATTAATGACCGGCCTCGACCCTTCGCCTTTATGTGTAGCCTACTTCATCTCTAAAGTATATATGTACATACATATATGTATATTTTCAGGATAACCCCGTGTGGCTAAGCCGCGAACATGTCCTTGCTCGTAAATCGAGATTAGAGCCAATTTTTGGCCATTTATACAGAGTCCTTCAGGGACTTGAAAGATGAGCTTTGATTGAAGCATAAAATTGAAAGGCAAAAAAGGACACATCAGCATGTCCTTTTTAGTACATAAACCGTTATGTTGTAAAAATAAAAACAGTTTTCTAAAAAGAAAAACACAACAGAAAACCCTTTCACGTGTTTATCATCTTTTTATCCCTCCCGCCGCCATATATTATACACACTCTCGCTTTACCGCTTATTCCAAAAAAAAAAACAAAAAAAAAACAAAAAAAACAAAAACAAAAAACCACACGCACAAATGGAGGAGTGTTTTTCAAAGTTCAGGAAAAGACCCTATAAAAATTGAATTTTTACCGTTATTTTGTTAATCAAAGGACAATCAAAATCCGATTACGAGTCATGGGCTTCCTCGATGAAGGTGAACATTTTTTTTCTCTTTCTTTGTCTCTCTCTCGTTCTCATACTCTCAAATTTTTTTTTTGATTGATTGATGATGGCAGAAAGTTTGACGTGTGCTGAATTTTATGAAGGAGCACCCCCGGTGTGGATGGAGAGGGGGCAGAGGTGTATTTGGTACACCTTTGCATAAATCAAAATCGCTAAAGGTATGAGAGAGGAAATTGAATTTCAGGTGTTCTGAAAATTGAAACTTTGTAATTTGCCAGCAGCCAGCAAAGCGCGAGATGTGAAAAGGGCGTTTATGTGTGTGCTTTTTTTTTGTGTTTATTTTTTAATCCCGAATCTAATATTAGTTATGGCGCGTTGCATTCATGTTGAGAGTGTTAAAGAGGATGGGGAATTTAGTGCGTAGTGGAACTTGAAGGAACCGGCGGATTGAAGTGTCAAACGCATCATTAAAAACAACTGATTTTGTCATTTATTATTTAGCCCAAAATGTAGTCAGAGTTTGTTGAAAAATTGATATCTGAAATGGAAGAAAATGAAATTCTATATAATAAAAAAATGCACAGATATAAACATTTTAAGCATAAGTCCAAAATATGGCAAAACATTGCCGAAAAATTTTATCAACTTATTTAAAATATTTATTTGACAGATGAACAAATAACATTGGCATACGTTCGATTCCGTCAGTATAACCAGAAAAATTCCATTCCGTTGACTCTCCGTTCCGTTGCGTTCCGATGCGTCCAGGCTTAAAGGCGATGGCCCAATGCCGACGGCGTGTTATACGCGGCAGGCGCTTCATACGCGTTGACGACCGTTGAAGGTTCATTCATAGCGTCAGGACGTCAAAAATTTTGCTTTGATTTAAATTCATGTATGGATCTTTATAAAGTTTTAATTTCGCCAGCTTGACAGTTTAGTAATTTTCAACGCCTGCAAACACGCGAAAAAAAGAAGAAAAGTTGAAAGTTTGTCGACTTTTGCCGTCGCTTGACGCCGCAAAGTCGTGAATGGGACAGTTCGATTTGAATTACACACAATCAAATATCGACGTCAAAGCGCGTCAAAGATTTGACGCGCGTAAACGCGAATAAAGTCGTGATTGGGCCATCGCCTTAAGTGTAAAAATAGGCCGGAAAATGCAAAGGGCAGACACCCTTAACCAGTGCCGGCGGATCGTGTTGGGTCCGGGTGGGTAGGCAGACAAACTATCTTCTCAAGGATGAGTCGTACAGAGTTTGCAATGCTGTTTAAACCTTACTATGAAAAGAAGGCAAACGGAACAGAAGAAAGCATTGGCGCGTATGAGGTTCAACCCAGGTCGTATCGTCAACAAATCTCATTGACAGACAAGAGTAAAATGGCCGTAAGAAATGTTTCTGCAGTTTTGAGAGTACCTTATTTTATAGTATCTTCAGATCAAGAGAAATTTTATTACTATGCCTTATCAATCAGAAACTGAATTTCTGCAAGGATTTGGTAATTATAAGATATGCTTTTTTTTTAGCTCGGGATGATCATCTGAAAGCTTTGAGAACATCGAGACCATGACCGGCAGTTCGAAACCGCGCTCAACCAAGTACACGCATTTGAGTTTTACAGAAACGAATAAGCTAGTTGACTTTCGCAGTCCTAGACAGCTCTCCTAGCAACTAGGTTAATTGGAGTGGAAGATTGGTATGGAGAATTAGAGCTGACTAGGCAGAGGTTCGAGTTTGCAAGAGAGAAATCAACTTCGACGGAGTTTCCCTTTAGGGTAGAGCTAAAGAAGAGTTGTCTATAATGCCATGGACACGCTTAGGATTATGTACAATTTAGAGCAAATACTAATAATTAGTGTCGATGTCACTGGTGATATTCAAGTAATTCAGGCGATTTTCATGGGCGATTTTAAAATCTCCCACAAGAAAGATTTCATACTTCGGTTTAGAGGATACAAATTCGAAGATACTTTCGGAAATAGCATCAGAAAAAGCTAAAAATAAGGTTTTATTACTAATACTAGCAAGAACACGCGTGCGTTGCACGCCTTTTAATAAAAAACCTTATGTGTACACGTACACAGTCCGAGATAGGAGAAATGTATAATGAAAAAAAGAACAAATCTGCGAAACATGATTTTGGGTACATATAATTCGACTGTGGAATAATTTTTCGCAGTCAGTATTTCCGAGCTCCTACAACATCCAAGAGTTCAAGCGCAGGGTTCATCGCCACCTTCTTTAACGATTATTTTCGGAGATGGCAAACCATAATCTCCACAGTATTTCCTCAAATTGAAAGAACAATTTCTCGCAGTGACAGCATTTAATTCGCGTTCCTTCGATTATCGAATCATATTTTCGGTCTGATCCGATAGTCGGATTAGAGTCAAAAAGTATCCTAAACGCCTAATAATACACTGAATCCTCCCGTGAAAGTCCTAAAATCGGGTTAGCCGTTTCCGAGCTTTACAATAGTGAAATGATAAAAAAACTTTCCATTCGCTTTCTTCCGACTATCGGATCAAGTTTTCCGCCTCAACCAATAGTCGGATCCGAGTGAAAAAGTAACCTCTAAACCATGCCCAAGAAAATACTGAATCCTCCCGTGAAAGTCCTATCGCAATCGGATTAGCCGTTTCCGATATTATCCCGCACAAATATAAAGACAGACACAGACATACCAGAAAAAATTTTAAAAATAATTTATTTTATTTTAAAGTCATGTAAATAACCATATGAGCTTAGAAAATGGCAATTATGTAGAAGATGAGCTTGTGTTAAACCGCGCTTCTGCCATTCTACACTATACATACAACAAACTGAACCGAAAAGTTTCATTTTTATCAGAAGATCCATCATTTTCTTTAGTTTTTGTGTAAAAACTCTTGCAACGATATCATGACGATTAGAAAGTAAGTGCCCAGTAGATAGCACTTGACTAATTTTATCCCACTTAGGGTTGGTAGTGAATGTTATAAATAGATCGGTACGTTCAGACATTTTTACATAACAGAATGCATCGTGGGTGCGAGGTGCATACAGTGAGGTACATATAGCGAGGTTGGTAAAATTACTAATCGTCCTTCATCGTGGTTCACTTGCTTTCCTTCGATTATCTGCTCAAGTTTTCAGTTTAGTCCGATAGTCGGAGACGATAGTCGGAACCGATAATCGGATCCGATAGTCAGAACCGAGTAAAAAATACCCTAAAACATGCCCATTAAAATACTGAATCTTCCAGTGAAAGTTCCATCGAAATCGGATTAGCCGTTTCCGAGAATAGCCCGGACAAACAGACAGACAGACAAAAATTTTAAAAATACTCGATTTTGTTTTAATATCATGTAAATAACCATATGAACTTAGAAAATCACAATTATTAGAAAATGACAATTAGAAGAAAAAACATGGTTTCAAAAAAATAGTTTAACCCCGAAATGGCTAAAGCCTACAGATGTAATATTGTATACCTTCTGGAAATCTACGCTGTTCTTAATATTTGGTGTGCTTAGATGGAATAGTAAAATTTCCTTTTCCTTCTAGGCATAGGAACTCGGTCAATTTTTTATGTGCAAGGCTAGCGCTTAAAGGTTATGTCTCTTTGTATTGTCGAAATCGTCTATCATTGAGTGCAATGTGAAACAGAAAACTCTAGTTGGAAAGAAGAAATGGAAAAATGGAAAAACGAAGGACCATGTCGCGGAATAGATTCGAACCACGGACCTCTGGGTTGGTAGTTCTACATTAACTCCTACCTTACTAACCACTAATTGTAGCATAGTCTGAACGATTAGTTAGAACGGATAGTTTACAATAATAAACATATAAGTAAACAAAATATTTGATTGCATTACTGAATATAGTACGTTCACAGCTCCGAAAGCACGGAATATTTCGCAAGTATTTTTTTATATTATTCAAATCGATAGATCCACTGAAGGTGACCCAGAAAAACAAATCTTTACCCTCTCGATATATTTCCATTGAAAAAATAAAAAACAAAATAAAAAAAAATCGCGTACAATGCAATAAAACAATGTGACACATCCCCTCCACTTTATATCATACAAAATATGACTAAATCTCCCAAAAATCTGATACTAAATATAGCATAAAAAATACATTTTGCACATTTCTCTGTTCATCTTTATTAAATTGAAGCTTGGCTGTCAATATCATTCTCACAATTCAATTCACCTGTAGAGAGGCTGGCGCGGTGAACGTGTAACGCAGAATATCCCCCCCGCCCACATAACTCGTTCAGCTTAAAAATCATAATAAAGTCAAAACCATAAAACGATGTCAATTCCATAATATCCGAAACCTCTAGAGATTCTTCATCCGCCGCCTCGACTCTCTCTCCCTCTCTTAGGGCTTTCCACAAATCCATTTCGTCTTCGTTCACTTTTTTTCACCTTTTTCAATTTTTTTTTCGCTTTTTCTGTCGTTGTTGTTGTTGTTTTTGTCATTTTGGTGCGTACCTGTTCTTTTTTGCACCAGCGCCAGGATATTTTCCGTGTATTAAAGGTAGAAAAATTTCATCTTGTGCAAGAAATTGCCGAGGACAATACTCCAATGTTGAGAATCTTTTTCCACCCCCTATGTGGCCTCCATCCAACCTCAAACCCAAAAACCTACCCACAACTGCTGTCATCGTACCGCAAGAAGAAGAAAAAAAAGGGTATGTCACCGCTAGACGGATGTGATGTGAGATCCTTCGGTGAGCCCAGAAGGCATTATTTTCACCCAGGCCAAGTCGTCATATTAGTGTAAATGTGTGTATTCTGCTAAGATCCTTAGTACGTGCCCAGGTAGGGTATTGCTGACGGCCTATATACTTTTTTTGTTAACAAGGAAGTTCCATGGTATGCCGGCGCGCTAGTACTCGTACACGCAGGATAATACTTTTTGGGTAAGGAGGTGAGGGTCGCCTCCATCCTTCAGTCGAATAAATTGAAAACGTACGTAATATTTTCTTTCGTTTTTTTTTCTTTCTTTCTCTCTCTTTCTCATCCGAACGCGACCATACGTACATATATACGCTAGCGGCTCGGCACAGTTTAAGGGTGTGTAACTGAGCGGAAATGCTTCAATAATAGCCCTTTCAGGTTTATTACGTCTAAAAAGGATACGAGTACTAGAAATTATGGGTTAAATTTACTCCGAATTTAATGTCGTTAAAATTTCTTCCCCCCGCCGAGAAGAAAGTGAAAGAGAACCCGAAATGTCTTTTTGTTGTGTGTTGTTATTGTTGTGCATTTGATTCATGCAATTCAATGAGGTCGATATGTCAAGAAGGGTCTAAGGAGATAAATTCATATAATTTACTGTGTGGTGGCAGCAAAATCACTTCTTGAGGAGGAATTTCTATCGACAAAGCGTTCTCAGGTTCATCAGTGAAAGCTTTTAGGATATTAGCATAAAAAGCTTTGTGATTTTTTTAGTCTGAATTTGGAAAGGAAACGAGTTTTAAGGATTTAATTCGTCTTGACGGAAAACCTACCCTACTAGACACTTTTGTTTGTAATCTTCAATAATAATAGACTGTTTCGAATCGGACTACATTTTAGGAGGTCTCTTTTTATACCGACTGGTGCCGACTGCACACAATGTTCCTAAGCGACACCCATCTAAACACTAACCGCGACAAATAGTGGTTCACTTCGGTGATCGAACGAGAATGGGTCTTTTGGGTATAGATACTAATGATGACAGTCCATCTGTAAACTTTAGACTACGCAATGTAGTAGATCGAACAAGGAGATACACGATAAGCTACTGATGAAAGCGGTCCCCTCCAAGTATTTATTAGCCCAAATACTGCTTGACTTGAATGATTGGATGGAACTGCCTAAACTTCGAGTTGTCCGAATTCTTCGATAATTGGGAGCGCTGCACAGTCGTTCCAAATGCCGAAAAGGTTTTGGCCACCTTAAAATCGATCTTTGATTTGGGGACTTTTTGGGTCTAGTTCTGTAGGTTGGTACCTAAGGTATTAGAAACAGTCTATAACGGTCAAACTTGCATGGGGGCTCTCGGGAGCTATTGTTATGTGAGCGTCTGGCACACGAGGGCCTCGGAGCGGTACATAGTGAAACGGGTTTTTTGTGCTTTTAAACGTTATTTCATATTGACAATCAATTTTCTTAATTATTTTAGTAATGTACCATTCAAAACAAGTTTTTTTATAACTTCCCGTTGTAAACATCAATGTTTAAAATTACATTACTCAAAAGTCCCACGACATCCCACTCTCTAACAAGTTTTGTCACATTCTTGAGATCTTTCTCTATAATTTGGAAGTTTCAAAGTTGTCACAGTTTGCCCCGATTTGTTTAATTTAAATAAAATTTTATAAATTTTCTGGACATTTTATAAGAAATTTGTCCGCCATATTGGATCCGCCATTTTGTTTTTTTAAATTTTGAGTAGCAATTCGTAATCAGCAGACTCGAAATACTCTTCATACGAAATTTCATAAAAATCTGACCACTTTATAAAAATTTTGTCCGCCATATTGGATCCGCCATTTTGTTTTTTAAATTTTGAGTAGCAATTCGTAATCAGCAGACTCGAAATACTCTTCATACGAAATTTGATTAAAATCTGACCACTTTATAAAAATTTTGTCCGCCATATTGGATCCGCCATTTTGTTTTTTAAATTTTGAGTAGCAATTCGTAATCAGCAGACTTGAAATACTTTTCATACGAAATTTCATAAAAATCTGACCACTTTATAAAAATTTTGTCCGCCATATTGGATCCGCCATTTTGTTTTTTTTTATTTTGAGTGAAGATTCGTAAACAGCGACCTCAAAATACTATTTGTACGTAATTTCATACAATTTGAATAACGTCGACATATTTTTGGTGAAATTTTGTTTTCAGACTCCCAGGAATACTCCTAACAATTTTCCATCCAAGGAAGCCAGTATCCAATTTTTTCGAAAGCCCGAAAAATGCAAAGTGGTAGGTACCCCTTTGCTTATTTTGACATATTTTCGCCCTATTTTCAAAAAGGGTAGTAATTTTGCCGAGTAATATGGCCGAAAAATCGAAAAAACCAATTTTGCCCACAAAATTTTGATTAATTGCCTATCGATAGGCAAAATAAAAATATTTTACGACCTTTAGATAGAAAATTAATCGAATTTTGTGGGCAAAATTGGTTTTTTCGGTTTTTCGGCAATCTTTTCGCATGTTTCCAATAGGCCCCCATCCACGGTCACACATGCATGACGAACTTCTTTCGAATAAGAACAGTCATTTACACACATATTAGAAGTTTTGACATTTCTAAGCCATCAGCAACGGGGAAAATGAAATGATGTTTTATAAAACAAATATTCACACAATTTCACACAGTCATTGAAGCAGGTATGAATGAAATATTAAACCAAACGAATAGGCCTACCATAAGTGGGAAGTGAAGTGAAGTTAGGTACCATTGCATATGAATGTATGGGCGCGTTTAGGCCCGAGTTATTTTAACTCTGTTAAATTAGCACTGTTAACTTAGCACCGTTTCTAGCATGCCATTTGACAGTTCGCATTTTACAGCTAATAACAAGCAAAAATAATAACATTTTTCATTTTACAAATAATAAAAAGCTAAAAAATGAGTAATAATAATAATATCTTCATGCTGTATTGAAATATTTCTAAATTATTTGCTTACAACAAAACTTTACAAGCAAACGTCAATTCATTTTGGCTGTGCTATCTTTTAGCCAAGCCAAAAAGCAGAAATAAGTTCAGAAATAAGTTAGCTAACAGCGCTAAAAAAATTGCTGCTTATGCCGTCGTTAACTTGCCTAGCTCAGTTAAATTAACTTGGGTCTAAACGCGCCCTATGAGAGTGGCCAAAATGGAAGTGAAGTGGAAGTTGAATTTTTTGGGAAAACGAGTATCACGCGCAACGCTGGGGTGGGGTTCGCGAAGGGTACTGCCAGGGCCGGTGCTTGGATTTTTTGCGCCCGGTGCAGTATGCCATATTGCGCCCCCATCAGCTGTTCATTTTTTGATTCCAGTGATGGAATAAGACAGAAACACTCTCTGGGATTCCTTTAATATATGAAAATGAACGCACGGGAACACTTTTTCATTTTTTTTAAAGTTTTAATTTTGTGTTTAAATGTTTGTTTTGTTTAAGTTTCTGAAATTTCGCCCAGTCTAATTGCGCCCGGTGCAAGTGCACCATTAGCACCTATGAAAACGCCGCCCCTGGGTACTGCCAGCGAGCAATAATAACAAGAGTGATGAGCTGGGCTTCAAGGACAAGTAAAAGAGTTAAACATATGAAAGAAGAGATTAGAAATAACATTAAGCAAAAAGTAAAAAAAAATATTAACAAATGCGCGATGGGTATACATTTCATGCAAAAAACACAAGAGAATGAAAGAAACAGAACATTCATGTTTACATTCAAATTTAAGAAACACTGGAACAGAGCACGTGCGCACTGATCCCCGACTTTAGTATGTATGCGTGAAAATTCGTGTTGGTACACATTGTTTGAGCCATCAACTACACTTGTATTGTCCCTTAAAAAAGGCGCGAATCTTGCAAGGCGACGAAGTCACTGCCCCTTCATCTTTTATCTTTCTTTCACGAACATTGCATGTAGTGTGAAAGTAATTCTGCCTCCTTTTATCATAGATATTACTTCTTTGATATTTTGACTTTTTCGCTCCCATTGAAATTGTTATCAGCTGATCTCAAGGTCCCTGAAACATTTTTAAAAATTTGTTCTAGCTCATCACTCTTATTATTATTGCTCGCTGGTACTGCCTCCTTTCCATCCTATGAAAATACTGTAATATTTTGTAATTGAAACCACAAGTGTTTGGGAAATCTTAAGTACTTCATAACTTTATATAATTCTTCACGTTTTAATTTATCATATGCGTTTTCAAATGTCCCGGTTCAAAAATAATGTCCTACTGGTATATGAGCGCGTATCAAGATAAATGAGGCGTTTTGCGCTGGAATGCACGATTAAATTTCGCAACAATAAAACAAAAAAAATACATTTTACAATTTTACTTAATTAATGTAATTAAATTATTCATGAAAAAAATTTGATATTTTAAAATTACTAACTAAAAAAAATTCCAATTTAAAATTAAACCCACTCCAAAAATTGCGCATTTTATCACAAAATTTTTGGGCAAAGGCAAATCAACCGCACAAAATCCATCAAATCAAATCAAATCCCATTAAAATATCAGCAGGATGCCAGCTTCCGGACATTACAAGTGCGATTACTTAACAAACAATAACAATAACAAAACACCCACCCCACAACCCCTTCATTGCCAAAAACGGAAAATCAATTATTAATCCTTTTGCTGCCTCCGCCGCGCTTAATTATACGTTGAAATTCAATTCCCTGTGGCATTTAACAAAATGTTGCCAATGCTGCTGCTACTAGCTAGACCGTGGTGCCGTTCACGGTGTGAGAGTTTGTATGTTGAAAATAACACAACTCCAACCGACAGTTTTGGGGAGGGCCGGGCGTGGACAATGAACGGATTTTTGAGACGAAATAAAACAAAATCGATTTGCGGCATTTAAAATTGCTGTAATTGAATTGTTACGGTTCCACGGGGCGCTATCGGTGTTGTGCTCTAAATGAAAGGGTCTTTCTGGCAGGAAAAAGGAAAGGGTCCTCCCGATCGGTATTAGCGGACAAATATCAAGCAGACACAGAGAGAGCGGACCAATCCCTCTTGACAAATGTCGCCCCCGGTAAGTGAATCACTGTCAGCCCATCATCATCATCACGGGACAGAATTCCTGTTGGCAAATTAAAATGTCAGAGTGTGACATAATTTCGCATGGGGTTGTTGTCTCCGCTTTATTTCCATCTCCCCTCATCCAGCAAAAATCCTCCTTCCGCCATCGCCACCGCACACCACTTTGTGTTCGTGTTTTTCAATTTTCCTGTGTTTTGAATGTCAATGAGACTCAATTTTCTTCTCCCTTGTATTTTTCGGGGGTGACCTTTCAGCCAAGAATCTCGCCTTAATTACACGCCTGGCATATACTCACGAGTCCTTGGGGAAAGCCATAAAGAATGTCTCGGGGTAAGGATACTGATGAGGAGTTGTGTTTTTTTTTCGTATACCGAAAAATAGGACGAACAATTTTTGCAATAAAACTTTTTTTATTTTTTTTTTCGTTATATATTTTTCAGGGCGTTTGGGTTGACGGTGCTCTTTATGCTGATATCCTGCCTTCTGCATTTGGTGGCCACAGCTTACTTCCTGTTTCTGGCGGTGCTAGGAAGTAAGGATGTCGGTTTCTCGTGGCTTCAGTTGCTGTGGATCATTTTTCATGGGTTGAGATTATTGCTGATTGTTGAGCCATGTCATGTGACAACAGAGGAGGTAAGCAGTTTTTTTTTGGAATAATAACTTAGAGTATGAAACCTCGAGAATTTCATATAGCCATAAAAGAATTAGAAGTTGCGTTTGAAATGATTGTACATCAACTACAGAACGATCGCCATATACTATTCGTGATTTGTAAGTAACAAAGTTCCCTCTCTAAATTTTTCTTTAATGGCCCCCGTACACGAGCGATCCAAGTTCAAAATTAGGGACTCACTTACGATCGAGCCTCGCACCAGTAAGTCTATGTCATTTGTGAGCTTCATTTGAAGCCTTGAGCTTCCAGCCTTCAATGTGAATATTTGTTCATAAATCCTACAGTTCTAGGAGCTTCCAGCTTGAAGCTTTCAATGGAGCTTTCATTAAAGCTTTCATTGAAGGTTTCATTAAAGCTTTACTTGAAGCTTTCATTGCAGCTTTCAGTGAAGCTTTCATTGCAGCTTTCAGTGAAGCTTTCATTGCAGCTTTCAGTGAAGCTTTCATTGAAGCTTTCATTAAAGCTTTCATTAAAGCTTTCATTGAAGCTTTCATTAAAGCTTTCATTGAAGCTTTCATTAAAGATTTCAATGGAGCTTTCATGAAAGCTTTCATTGATGTTTTCATTAAAGCTTTAACTGAAGCTTTCATTAAAGCTTTCAATACAGCTTTCAGTGAAGCTTTCATTAAAGCTTTCATTGAAACTTTCATTAAAGCTTTCATTAAAGCTTTCATTGAAACTTAAAGCTTTCATTGAAACTTAAAGCTTTCATTGAAGCTTTCATTAAAGCTTTCATTGAAGCTTTTTTACTTCATGCCCGCATCTTGGATCAGGAATTGCACATATACAGCGAGTTCCTTGGATGGCTCGGCGCTATTCGGTTCTGGGTTTCTTTACACACGAGCAAGCAAATGGACAATTTCAATGACTCGGCCTCATTAAGAGAAGTTGTTGGCACTTTAATCTGTTGAATTTGGAGGCCAATAAATCATTCTCGATTGGAGCCGCAAAAATCATATCGAATTAAACGTCTTCAAAACGAAGTACTATCTCATCTCTAATAAAACCGGCACCGACATTCCTTCTATACCATCGGACGATGTGAATCGAACAGCTGATTAAACTCTTAACATCCTAGGCATAACCTTAACTAAAGATCTGCGTTGAGAATCTACAAGTCCTGCATTCTACTACTCCTTGAATACAACTCATCTATCTGGATTGGCGCCCACCACCTTAGAATGGGTTGACATGGTCAAAACCCTGCTATCAAACTCATTGGAGATAGCACCTTTTCTGCCGTCGTAGCCTCATTGAGTCACCATAAGAATATAGCAGCCTTGATAAACTTGTATCACTATCATAGGGATTGTTCCACTGCTTCATGCCGTCGCAATACAAGCCTAGCTCGACGGGCTCACTCCTGCACCCTGCAGTCTTATTTCTCGCGAACACTATGGTTTAGAAGTTCGTTTATAAATATAACAACGCAATTGTGGAAAAACTTTCCTCGGTAGCATAGGGGTTCAGTAAGTAGGCAGGACACAGGCGACTAGTCTGCCGAGAGTCAAGGACGGAGACATTAGTGGCGCTGAAAGGGCATCGTTCGTTAATCACAGTATCGTGAAACCTTGACGTAAGTATATTCTGACGATCACCTTGATCTCATGGCAAAGTAATATCCTTCTCAAACACACACATGGGCGTGTATAGGAGGTATACGCCCCTTCTTCTTCTTCTTCGATGGCTCTACAGCCTAATTCGAGCATTGGCCTCCTCCAGACGTCTCTCTCTTCCGCAGCTTGCCTCCAGTTTCTGATGTTGAGGAGTTTTGCTGCATCGCTCCTAATCTGAACAATTCATCTGCCTTTTCGATTCTCGTTTGACTGGTTTCTCACTGATCATGTACCTTCTGTCCAACGCTGAGATTTTTCGATGATGGATTAGCTTGGGTCTTATACAGACCGCGTCGATTACTTTTATAACCGCTTGGCTATTTCATAACAAAATTACTCTGGTTCCTGCCCTTGAATGGGTAATGGATTTCTTGGCTTGTCACATACCCGGCTCATGAATGCGACATGCATTTTCTACCGTTACTCGACAATTAGTTCCAGAGGCGTACCTACCCAAAGTAGTACCCATGGCAAACACTGAAACGGCGCCCGTTTTAAATTATTTTTACATTAAATTTGCATTTTTAAGTAAAAATGAAAGCTTTTAAAGGTTGAACAAAAGCTTTGAAAGCTTAAGAAATTAAAGCTTTTAAAGATGTAGCAAAAGCTTTTAAAGCTGAAATGAAAGCTTTTAAGCCTAAACAAAAGCTTTTAAAGCTTAAATGAAAGCTTTCAAAGCTTTTAAGCTTAAACAAACGCTTTTAAAGCAGTTCGAATTATAAAGCTTTTAAAGTTACGCCGCTGATTAGTTCCTTTATGACTACTAGATGTCCCACAGAAATAGGCGATTTGCATGGGCGAATGGATATATTCGTTTATAAGCTTTGATAAGTAATAATCCATTATCTTTAATTGGGGAATAGAGTATCGACATCCTTTCAATCCTCTCGACTAGAATAACGGGACGGAACAATTCATACTAATAATACTTATTTTCTTTCAGGCACAAAGGACAATATTAATAATATGTGAGATTCAACGATCCTGTTCGGACAGCTTGTTAATGGAAACTGTGAGTATGAATTAAGGACAATTTTTATTTTGTTTTTTTATTGTATATAAGTAAAATTGGTAAGTTTTTTTCCTATTCGAGATGATGATTTGTTTGAATTTGAACACGTTTATAAAGCAAAATTAGGGTTCGTTCGTTCTATATTTTTCATAATGAAAGTTTCAGAGTGTTCCGAAGTCCTATTCCAATTTTTTCGGACCACGTGCCCTAAAAAAATCGTTTTTGTGCTGTGTGATTATAAAAAGTGAGGCAAAAGTAATGTCATATTGTGAATGTGCCATAATTTTTTTGAAAATGGCGTCAAATGTCATTTTGCTTTGACATTTATGTTGTAGACAGATAGAGAATTAGTTGACAACAAGCAATGGAGCGATACACACATGAATAACGCGGAATTATTGTTACTGCTTAGTTGACCAATTTACGTTTCTGGGGCACGGAGAATCCATATGAAATGCACGAAGAGTGATTGCATTCCCTCAAAGTGACTGTTTAGTGCGGCATCACCAATTTGGATCCAGATTTTTGCGAGCAACAAATCAAAATGCCATAAAACGAGCACAAACGTGCGTCAACTCAACTCAGTATCATTTTTTCAACTTAATAGGTTTGTTTATTAGTTTTCAGAACAGGACAGGGCAGAACAGAATAGAACACCAAACGTCAAACACTTTAGAACAACTTAGAACAGAAAATCTAATGAACGCTTTTTTGTACTTTTTTGTTCTACATTTTCTCTTCTCATAATTTCATAAACACATCTGTCAAAACTAAGAAAAAACAACAACAAAAAACTCTTGTCCAAAACTGTCCTGAAAAAAATCTAGAACCAAAAAGTAAAACTTAGAACATTTTAGAACAACTTAATGAACACAAAACTAGGACACTCTCGGACAAAAAATAACAAGTTTTAAAACTAATGAACGCCACAGCCTGTACTTTTCTGTTCTAGGATGATTTAGATCGTTCTAGGACTGACTAATAAACAAACCTAATGTCATCAATTTTACACCTTCAAATAAATTTTCCGTTTTCTCCATTTTTTTTCATTTCTAATAAAATGGCAGCCAATTCACATTATGCCAATTCACATTTTCAATTGCCTTTGAGAAAACGTTTTAGTCCATCAGCCACGTTCAAGGACATCATTCCTGCAAAGAACTTCTAATAACCTCAAAACGTAAACTTAACGAAAATAAATCTTTCGTTAAAAAAAACAAAACTCGCAAACCAAAGCGGCATAACATAAAACGAAAGATTTTACGGTTAACTGAATAACATATCTAAACTATTGGACATTAGTTTTCTCCTGTATTATTCAAGAAGGATGACTGCCGGCCGATTGGGAACTTTTTGGTATAAATTGAGCTGAATGGACACGAAAAGGAAGGAAGGACATTCGAAGGTACTTATCCGTATTCCAGACGATTAAGTTGATTCGAAAAGTGCCCAAAACCCCAGCTATTATACATCAAAATGTCATCCTCATTGCCCCCATAAAATGGTGTCAAGTATGATCCTGCGGCTATCCTTGCCACCTAAATAACCAGCTTTATGCCCAATCGAGATGCCTTATCTCTGTCCAAAAAGATCCATTGTCCGGCGGCTCGTCGTCGGTTTTGGCCCCTCTCGACCCCCATTCCCACACACTGTGCTGCCGCCGCCGTTTGCATTGTGTGAAAAGTTTATCGGCTTTAATAAAAACACTTTTTTTTTATTTTCGTGGATATTTTCTGTAATATGTTTTTTTTCTCTCTCTCTTTAAATTTCCAGATGACAAAATTTTGGCAGCAGTTGTTGTCGGATAAGGCCAACTTCTCTGCTTGTGGCATGTGCAAAATCGATCGCCAGATCCTGACATCGGTAAGGATTTTCTTTAATTTTCTTGAACAAATAAAATTTATTTCCTTAGAGATTGCGTGTTGTTCCGGCTGATGGTTAATCCCACATTAGAAAGATGACAGTCCTTTGCTACTAAGGATTAAATTTCGTGCAAGATTGAAACGATGATGAGAAGAGTGACAGGGGGTCTTTGGGTGGGGGGGCAAACCTAGAGGTACGGGAAGGGGGCAAAAGGGCCACTGTGAGGATATGGTTTCGGCAACATTGGGAATTGAGTTGCAAAAATTTCACAGGCGGCGGCTGGAATAACGAGAACGACGACGAGAGAACGAGTTTCCTGGATTCAAGGATGCCTCGAGTGGAAAATGATTTGGCGAAAATCCTTTAGAGTGAAATTTTTCACAAGATAAAAAAAATGTAGAGATACCGAAAAGAGGGTAAAAGTAAAAGGGTATAAGGGATTGTAGATTAATGGCTGATGGTATGTAACGTGTGAGACTTGTTGAGGATTGTATAAGGATTGTACGAGGATTGGGTAGATGAAGATAAACACTTTTGGGATTTTGGGGTTTTCATTTTCGAATCATGGAAAATGATGAAATTTTTAAGTTCGTGGAAAGTTGTGTGTGCGTGTTTTTTTTTTATTTTTTTTTTTTTGAATTATTATATTGAGCTTAAGTGATAGGAATTTCTTTTTATTGGGAAACGGTTTAAAGTTATTAATACATTTTTTTTTACTCCAATCCAATCCAATCTTGGTCTCTTCCAAATGCTTCTCTACATCGATACTGATTCTCTGCTGATGTCATAGAGTTTGGTATTCCTAAGCTTTCTGCTTTAAGCCATTATCGCAGTGGAGGCTCGATCTACATTGCTAAGGCATCCCATAAAGATGCCAGCCAGAATTTTCAATGGTTGCTATGGCATCCCATAAACGCTGCCGTAAAAGACTGTAGAAATATATGACGGAATAAATATAGTTCACCCAGCGTGAAAGCTCATCCAAAGCATAGCCAAGAATTGGAACCTGGATCAAATTCCCCCACAAGATTCCACCCTCGATTCCAACTCCAGACTGCCCAGCATGAATGCTCAGCTCACCCAAGGCACACTAGGCACTAGGTGAAGGATTATGCTACTCCAAATTCACACCCGCCCTCCCTTGACTGTGGGATCTATACTAGATCGTCTCGTAGACGAAATCACTTACGTCGTCTAAACAAAGAAACCGCTCGACCGAATTTTATGAAAATCTTTTCAGATTGTAACTTCGGTAATACGTTACCACTGGCACCTCAACGAAGTCAGTAACATTGTTGGTTTGCGCGAAATCGTGCTGGTAAAAAAATCACTTACGTCGTTTAAACAAAAAAAAACGCCTCGACCTAATTTTATGAAAATCTTTTTAGAACATATATATTTCAGTTAACACGCTTCCATCGGCACCTCAACGAAGTCGATATCTTTTTTGGTTCAAAAAATGACCACATACGTACGCACACACACATACGCATACTTCTTCTCAAATTTTTGCTTAAAATGATGGGACCTTGACAAATGAAAATAAGTTGGAAATTACGATTTCGATTTTCGGACCGATTACAATAAGAGGGCGACAAAATTTTCTTCCGCCCCGGGCAGCTGACACCCACGCTACGCCACTGATTGACGTTATTGTAATTATTTGTTCTTAGAATTGAGTATAAAGCGGACTGTTGTGCTAGTTTGGAGTGGATTGTAGCATAAAAGAGAATGTTTGGATATGTACCAACGTACAAACTCAATGGAGTAACTGAAATGGCCGAGGCTATTCGCACTGCAGAGTAGATAAGAGTAGATAAGAGTAGATGAGAGTAGATGAGAGTAGATGAGAATAGATGAGAGAGTAGATGAGAGTGGACGAGAGTAGATGAGAATAGATGAGAGTAAATGAGAGAGTAGATGAGAGTAAATGAGAGAGTAGATGAGAGAGTAGATGAGAGTAGATGAGAGTAGACGAGAGTAGACGAGAGTAGATGAGAGTAAATGAGAGAGTAGATGAGAGTAGATGAGAGTAGACGAGAGTCGATATACTCTCATATACTCTCATCTACTCTCTCATTTACTCTCATCTACTCTCATGTACTCTCATCTACTCATATGTACTCTCATCTACTCTCATATACTCTTATTTACTCTCTCATCTACTCTCATCTACTCTCATCTACTCTTATCTACTCTTATCTACTCTGCAGTACGAATAGCCACTCCCAACTGAAATATAATAAGTCTATCTTTACGACGACTTTACCCAAATTTTATGTACCTTAAAAAGGACATTTCCACAAACTTCAACAGATGCCAGTAAATGAAGTTAAAAACAAGAAAGAGCAACAAGGAAGTCGCCTTATAGCTCCTTCTATACCCTCCACAGCAAAAGGAAAAACAAAAAAAAACGTAGAAACCCATAAACGCAAAAGTCCAACTTGCAGTAAATACCACATCCTTTTTTTGTTGTTGTTTTTGGAATGCACCCCCTTAAGTTATTCTGCCCGAGACAGAGACTAGGTGTCTAGACGATGCTGCCCTGCACTGTACATATTCATCGTTTCTAGAATCACAGAACCCAGAACCAGACGGAAAAAGGACGAGATATGAATATCCTTTTAAATGTTAAAAAATGTTTAGGTTTAGGCCAACGGTACTCCTTTTTTTTATTTTATCTCGACATTATGCATGATTTATCTCCACATGGTAAAAATGCTTTATCCTATATATATTTTTTTTTATGTTCACACAGTTGAAAATCCTTTTTCTCTTGAAAGTAAAAAAAAAATCTAAAAAAAGATTTTTGTTGTACTCTTTTTTTTCAGTTCAGTGGCGCGATTGCAACGTACCTGGTTATCCTGATACAGTTCCAGAATACAAATGGCTAAAAAAAAAGGATGAAAAATTATTGGAAAACGATAGCCGCAGCCGTTTTGGTGTGTAATAGTAGCAGAAGAGAAGAGGTTCGTCCTAGAATGCAATAATAATAATGTCAGGATTCAACAATTTTTCATTTCATCCCTTTTTGTGTTTTATAGGATTTTCATGAAGGAAATATTTAAAATGAAATAAAGAAAAAAAGGACGAAAACACACACACACAACCAAAAAAAGTGGCTCCATGTACATTTTTATTGCGAATAAGGAAAAAAAATATTTTTTTTAATTTTTTTTTTTTATTTTTTTTAACGAACTTTTCTTTTTTTTCGTTGTTATTGTTGTCCTTGTTGTTGTTAATTTCACGCTGCAAAATGAGCGAAATAAATAAATGTTACTTTTGTTTTGTTTGTATATACATACATACATATAAAAAAAAAGAAAGAAATTGGACAAGGATATATTTTTTTTCGTTGGTTTGAAGGAAGAGAAAGCAAGAGGATTCCATGTCAAAGACGCCTTAAGAGCTAAGAGGATTAGAGCTGTCTAGGGAGACAATCGTTTAAGCTTTTTCCTTCTTTTATTTCTACCATTTTTTTTGTAGTTGTTGTTGTTATTGTTCAAGAGTCCTTGGCATGATCCTCGTTAATTTGATTCTTAAGTCTTTTCGGATTCTAGGGATGAAATCCAAAGGTGTTTCATAGAGTAGTTGTAGAAAAAAAATTATTTATTTTTTAGTCCTTTTTCTGAAGATGTATATATGCGCCCGTCCGGTGAGTTGGTGTCTGTGTGGATGATGATTTTAAAGTATAAAAAGCCTAGAGATGCGGGACGGTACTTGAAAAATTTATTCTGGGGTTTTAGACATTTCTCGTTTTGTACGGGTGAATTAATATGAGTTATTTATGATTTTATAATTTATTTATGCGTTTTTTGTGTATTTGTGAAGATTATATTTGTTTTTGTGGCATATTTTTCTTTCGATAATAATATTCATCATATTGTGGCTTTAAGTCAAATACCCTTGAGGTAAAAAGCGAGTGCGAAGTTATAAGGTATATACTACAAGGTCTTTCAATAGCTGCGTTCCTTTTCTGCTAATTTCTACTATTTTTTAATCGTGAGCACTCGCAGCTATACTTGCTCTAACATACGAGTAGATAACACTTTTGGTTACGCAGTTATAATCCGCTAGAGGAAAGCTCCCATTTGGAGTCTATTGTGAATTATTTTATTTACCCATCACCCCATAGATTGATTGTTTTGAGCTTTTTTCATATAAAAACGTCTATAAATAAAAATAAAAATAATAAATTTATAAATAAAATAAATAAAAATATAAATAATAAAATCGCATTATTTTAAATTATGTTGTAAATTATTATTCTGACCTTTTATTTGTATACAAATGAAATAACATCAAAAATGTTAGGTTAAGTTTTACTCAAATCAACAAATTTTGCGTTCCTTTTCTGCTCTGCTCGCAAGTACTAAAAAGTAGAAAAGGAACACAGCTAATAAGAGGTGTCATTTAAAATCAACAGAAAAGCGCAATATTTTTGTAAAAAGTGTTTTTTTCGTATCACTCTCAAAATAAAATTATTCGAGAACTTTTCGAGAAACTTTCATTGTAAAGCTTTCAGGGTAACAACTTGAAAGCTACACAAAAGCTTCTTGGTTCAACTGAAAAGCTGTCGCCCCCAGAAATTTCAGTTAACTTTCAGAAAAGCTTTTACGTTTGAGTGCAATTTTGAAGCTGGAAAATAAAGGGGAGTTTACATTCCAAAAACAAAGTGGAAGAGCAAATCTCACAAGATCCTTTATCGCAGTATGGTTCTATCTCTGTTTCACCAAAGCGGCAACAGAAAACGGCATCTTCAAAGTAGGGCTCTACTCTATTTAACGAATGTGTAGACCGAAAAAAAGCTTTTAATTTCGTTAAATTTCAATATTCTAACGCCTATAACTATGCAATTTTCCCTAGTTTTTGCATATTTACCTTGTTTTCGACAGTTTGAAAAATCCGTTAATTTTTGGTTATTTCAAAAACGAAAGCTCGAAACATTTTACAACTGTCAAACGTAAAATTTTTTAACACGGTCGCAGAGGAAACAATTTAATAAGCTGCAAAATCTTTTAGATAGTTAGATTAAATTAATGTGTAGTAAAAAAGACAATTTTATTAGTTTCAAACATTTTCTCACTTCGTTTTTGAGTTAAAAAAATAACACATTTTTCAAACTGTCGAAAACAAGGTAAATATGCAAAAACTAGGGAAAATTGCATAGTTATAGGCGTTAGAATATTGATATTTAACGAAATTAAAAGCTTTTTTTGGTCTACGCATTCGTTAAGTAGAGTAGAGCCCTATTTTGAGGTTGCCGTTTTCTGTTGCCACGTTGGTGAAACGGAGATAGAACCATACTATCTTCTATGCGATAAAGTGCCTGTTCACATGGATGGTTGCCGCGACCTTTCAACACGAAATTTACTGGTGCGGGGAGCGTTCGTATGCGGAGGAAATGCGTCTCGAATTGAAAGCGACTCACGTTCGCTTTTTCTGACCAGCTGACTGTTTTAATTCCATTTTGTATCACCTTATTGTTCCATTTTATTTTCGTTTCACCCGCAGTGGGAGCAAACGGGTGATTGGACAATTTTCAGGCTTCAGTTTGGTTTTCGTGAGAAATTTATTTTGTAAAACTTTAGGAGCAGCCATGAATTTATGTCACTTTTATAAAAATCACAAACTTTGTTCCCATACCGTTCGTTCCAACTGTCATAAAAACGACTGGACACAAAGCGAAACGTGTAAACAAATGTTCGGTTTTTCGTTCGCTTTTATGGAAGTTACATGACAAACCGAAAGTAAACCGAACTCAACTCAATCTGAGCTTGCAGTTTCGGTCGAGTGTTATATGACATACCGAACTTGAGTTTTTAGTTGTAATTTTGGTTTTATTATTGTCAGTCCGTCAGTGAAATTATTCGTGAAAATGGAACATTTTTTTATGTATTTAATGAAATTATAATACTCCAACAAAAAAAGTTTTTCACCTTGTTAAAGCAATCTCGGTTTTTCAATCGCTAGTTACATGACATTCCGACCGAAAAGTATACTCAACCAAGCAAAAACTTGTGAACCCACTCAGAAAACTTTCGGCACAATTTTTGCGGTCGGTTGCTAGTTACATGACTCAAACCGAACCGAAAATTGTACTCAGTTCGTGCTGAGTATGTCATGTAACTTCCATATTTGTCGCGCCTCAAAGCGACCCGTGTGAACAGGCACATTGGAGCTCAGATTTGCTCTTCCACTTTACTCTTGGGATGTAAACACCCGCCTTTACTCAAGCTTCGTACTTTCGAGTCTGTTCTTCAAGTTTCCCGAGTTATCGTTTCCCACAAGCTAGCTTATTTGTCACCTTCTTACACGCTATACACTACTCTTTTCTTTCTAAGTGTAATTCGAGAGTACCTACTTAAGTTCAAGTCTCATCTGCATTCTACTTCTTGCCCTCTTCTCTCTTACTAGCTCCGTCGAATTAATCTTTACTACAAGAAATTTCATCATTACATAACCGAAAAAGAACACTCAAAAAATTTATTTAAATACTGCTTCGAATCTTTACTTTAATAAAAATGTTAAAACTATTCTTAAAATTGAGCAAGTTACTAATAAGAACAAATCCAGCTTAATTTGCACTCCACGATCATCAACAACTTGTGGACGAATATCTTCAAATAAAATTCACTTAAATCAAAAAATAAAAACAAACTTCTCAACAGTCTCTTCTCACCTAATCCACAAAGACCTCGGAAATTTCTTGAGCATGTTGGTCGACCTTCTTCACATTTTGTGCAAGGCGTTCCAATTCTGAAGCTTTCATTGAACAATGATGTCAAGTTAGGTGCCGGATTGTAGTAACAAATGAACAAGTACCCAGCATGCATCCTAAAATAATTTGCATTTTTAATTATTACAAATAATTTTTAGTATTTTAGTAATAGTATTAACTTTCCAGCGGCACACCCTACAAACTCCGTATTTGGCCAAATAAGTTGGGTGAAGTTATTCATTTTTGGATAAGTGTACATGAACTGTTGCATCGAGACTGGTGAATTTTTTTCAGATAGAAACCATGATCGGATCGGTTTCACATGCCATTTGGTACGTGGTGGAGCTCTTAGTACGTATGCAATATTTTGATTTATTGTACGGGTTTTTTCATCTGGAAGAAAAATAAGTTAGTTGGAAATGTAAGTATAGTTTGTTCTATATGAGTATATACGGAATGCTCAGTAGAACATAGAATGAGTGCCTGGGCTACAAAAATTACTTTGAATCAGAAAGTCACAGGCAGGGGCGGTTTCAGAGGGGGGTAATTGGGTAATTACCCCCCTAAGAATTTTCGTTCGCTTATTTATTTTTATTCTTAAAAATTACCACAATTTCAAACAAACAAGATAAGTTATGGTGAATCTAGTCGGCGATATACGACGGTGAATTTTTCCAAAACTGCTGGAGAGTCGTGGAAGGGACCGATACCCGAGACTGCGCTAATATGGCACGCTATGGCTGATTCCACAGGAGCGTACACACAACACGACAAGAGTCGGCTGCAAAGTGGTTTATGAAGAAGAGGGTGAGAGAGGACGATGGGGAGGGCACACAAATTTGAATGATCTTTTCAGCAGATTTTTGATCTGTGTTTGCTTGAATATCTGACCATTTTGTAAAAAAATCAAGAAACGGTTCCAAAATGGCGCCCGATTTTTGCAATTGTGTTCCCCGACCCACCGACATGTGCATCAAATGGAAGGGCATGACAGATAGAATACAATTAGTTGTGTCGCGTCATTCCAAATTCAAAATGGCGGATTACTTTTTTCCTCACAACCCCCTCAGAATGGGTATCAAATGAAAGGGTATGACGATTGTAATGCAGTAATCTGTCTGACGTCATTTTGATTCTAATATGGCGGCCACCACAAAATGGCGAAAAACATATAATAGACTAAAAAGTAGGAAAGAAAATTTATGTAAATAAATATATGGGTTCATTTGCTTCCTTTGCCTATCTATACTACTATATAAAGAGAAAAGATTTGATTGTTTGTTTGTTCCGGATAAACTCAAAAACTACCGAACCGATTTTAAAAATTCTGTCGACAATAGAAAGCTCTATTATCAGCGAGTAACATGGGATATACTCGTATATGACCGAAATTCAAAATGGAAGCAGAAATATGGTTGAATTTGCCAATTTTATTCCGATTCCAATGAAAGTGGGTATCTAGAGGTTTTTAAGGTCGCAAATAACGAATTTGCATTCAAAAATTATAAAATCAAGATGGACGACGAATTTGCAAATTGTGTTCCGATTCCAATGAAAATCGGTATCTGAAATTTTTTAAGGTAACAAATAATGAATTTATGATCAGAAATTATAAATTCAAAATGGCCGTGCCAATATGGCGGACGAATTTTGTTAAATTTCTTCCGATTACAATTAAAGTGGATATATAGGGGCTTATAACGTAGCAAATAACGAATTTTTGGTCAAAACTTATAAATTCAAAATGGCCGACGAATTTTCAAATTGTGTTCCGATTCCAATGAAAATCGGTGACTGGGGTTTTTTAATGTAGCAAATAACGAATTTATGATCAAAACTTATAAATTCAAAATGGTGGGACCAATATACCGGACGAATTTTGCCAACTAAGTGTCATTTCCCGATTAACTGTATGTAGGTTGTTCAAGAGTTGGAAAATCGGAAAATCTTGACATTCTAGCTACAAATGGAAAAACATTGAACATAGTGTATCCTGAAGCTCTCTAAGCAATCGGTTCAGAATGGATCAACAAGGTTTTTTGGTGAGATGGTAAGGAGAAGCGGAAATGTGGGATTTATATGGGTTCCAGCTATTGTATATAATTTAAGACAATCGTCGGTGTTGACACGCACTTTTAATTTTTTTTTGATGTTGATTGTTTTGTATTTATGGAATAAAAAAATATTTAAGTTTTTTTCTTTTTTTAAAATTACCCCCCCCTAAGCCAGTTGGCTGGAAACGCCCCTGGTCACAGGATAGTTCAGATTATTGCGGTAGAAATAAATAAATTTCGAAAAGTTTGTGAACTTCCCTTATTTTAAGTGAGAGAATTTATGAAAACGATTACACGAATGAAAACATATAAGATACAAAACAGATCTTACTTTGTGCACATCAAGCTATCAAGTTCAGATTCACAGTTTTTGCTGTAACTTAGTCCAGTAAACATCAATTGGAATTTTCAATACCTCAAAACAACAATTATTTTTAGCCGCAAACCGTGGTATTTTTAAAATGTACCAATGAAAAGTAGGTACTGCGTCGCTTTAGCCTGGGAACCAAGCCCAGCGTTGTTGTTGTTATTATTTGATAAAAAAAAGCTGTTAGGTTTCACATTCATAATAATTTGAATTTAAAAATTTTGCAGATAACAATTGCCGTGTAAAGCCATTACCTTAGTACCAATCTTGGATTTTATGTAGGATAATCTCGGTTGGTGTTTATGATAAAATCATGAATAAGCATAATTTTCTTTGTGTTGTTTACGGCCCTTAGACTATACAAGACTATCAACAAACTAGTTCTTAAGTATACAGAGGAAACATGGAGGTTGCCAGTGTTCACCCCCCCCCCCGGGGCCCTTGCACACATATTAGGCGGCCCAGAAAGAAAGGAACCAGAAAGATTCTTTTTACGTTGGAATGAGAAAGTACTGATTCTGCTAAAAGGTGAGAATATGGTGAAAAAAATCATGATTACTAGGTTGCGTTGAGCTGAACCATGTAAGCAGATTGAATAGAGAACAAAATTAAGTTCCATTTAGTCATACAAATCCCTTGCATAACCGCGACAGAAGAAGACTAAAAATTCATATTCTCCACTCATAACCTGGTGATTACTGGTAGCGCTGAAGGTTTTTGTTCTGTTTTTCCGCCTATCACATTGCTATGTAAAAGGGATCTATACGGTTAGATAATATTCCTTGAATGTATAGTAATCGAGTCCGGCAACCTTGCATATTCTACTGAGTACGATTATATAAGCTGCGTTCCATTGGGCCATCCGGAGTACTCCGGAGTACATCACCAATGGAACGCGATTTTTTGATGTCAGAAGTTAATACGAGCAAAACGTAAAAGTGCAGGGGTAGTTGGGAGTACTCCGGAGTACTCGGGAGTAGAAAATATTACCCAATGGAACGCAGCTATATTTGACGGCTAGTTTATTATCATCTGTTTGAATCTAAATGACACAACATTAATGAGCAAATCTTGTCTTCCGATTGTTACCATACAAACTTTTCTTACACAAAAAATCACAAACATCCTTCTTCCTATGTTGACATCTCTTAACATAAGCTTCAGCCAAATTTCTCAACTCTCTCTCCCAATGCTATGAAATAAAAAACAAAAACAAACCATTCTAAAAAAAAAACACTTATCAAAAACAATTCACTCTCAACATACCAAATTATTCATATTTGCAATATTCCAATGAATTGCAACGCGATTCCTTATACCATTGTGACCATTTAGAATCCCTTCGACCATTTTCAAATTCATTCGCAGCATTTCAAATCCATCACAGCAAATCGCATTTGAGCCCTCCTCGCAAACCGTATGCAGTTCGCCGTCACTGCATGTTTCATTGGTGCATAGAATATCGTTTACGTTGGCATTATCAAACATTGAGTACCGATAGCCAATTGCAAATTGATGAATTGATAAAAATGTAAACACAATTTTTTGAAGAAAACTGAACATTTTTTTTTCGTCTAAAAAAGTGCGTTTTTATAGTGTCAACATTAAACGAGGAGAATGTGTTGGATTTTTGCTGGTCATATCATAGCATACCTGGATTTTAAAAAAAAACGTGTTTTTAGGTAATCTTTCTATTTCAGATTTACTATTCTATTCCTATGTACGTCCAATTTATGGCAGTCACTTTGAAGAGTCTCTAAAGAGCACTACAACAAAACGGTGCCCGAAGGAATCAGTCATATATTCGGCTCTTGTTGTTCTTTGTTGCAGATGAATTTCTAGACCTATGCAAGGCCAAACATTTTTCGTTTAGAATGACTCAGACTAATTTGTTATAGTTGTAACTGCTGAAAAAATTCACAGGTGGCGTGCTAGCGTAGCACTTCGTGTCAATCCCGACAAAACAGTTCTGATACCATTTACTAGGAAACGAACAATGCCAGAATTGACAACGTAGCTGCGTAAAAAAAACACTCGGCCGGTAAGCTTCCTAAACCCCACAGGATACTTTTAAACACGCACCTTAATTGATCAAATCTGAGGTATAGCGATTATGGCATCAAAAGTCGTCTTCGGCCGTTCTGAAGGCAGCCCCATACTTAGTCTAACCTGTACAGGTCTGCCAGGGAGCCTCAGCATCCACCTGAAGTCCTCGGAAAGCCTACATATTAGATCTACACCAAGATCATAAGACTCAAGGTCTACGATAGTTATTCTAGACTGTTTCGAAGGATACCAAATACTACTACTATTTTACGTGTCTCTTTTTAACCATATAAACAGATATGCCGACGTCCCTCGGTATTCCCAAACGGTCCCCCATACAAGTACCAACTATGGTCAATGCTGCTTGACTTAAGTGATCGAAAGAAAACGGGTTTATTTAGGATGGGAATTGTGCGGATTTGGCATGAACCTACGAATACCTAAAAAGAAGCTATGTCTACACCCTACAAGCGAGTTTCTGATCGTCCTTGACAATGAAAGGGAACATCTTATGAACTATATCGCTCTCTAACACTAATTTCTTCTATTCTGGAACTGCCACGTGCCTTTAACGAATTGGACATTCTTAATCATGTTACCTTTGTTTGGGTTTCAGAACATCAGGTCTTCGAAAGTAATGAACCGACGAACGCCTTGGCCCGACAGGACACAGACTCTACAGTCATTGGACCGACCAATGAAGGCGGGAATCTCTGAAATAGTCTTTTCTCATTCCAACAGTTTTCTTTCGAACGCAATTACTACCATAGATACAAGGCAACGTCGTTACGACGAAAATTCGTCATCATTTATCATCATCATTGGCGCTACAGCCCTATATGGGCCTTGCATTCCTCAAGAATTTTCTTCCAACGTTCTCGGTCCTGCGTCTCTCTCCTCCAGTTGGTAGCGAAAATTCATCGTTACGACGAATGCCACTTAAACAGCAAGGAAATCTCATAGGAGAGGGTTTAAATATTCATTAATCTCTTCACCGCTCTTCCCACTAATCCTATTATTACTTTACACCACAAATCTTTTCCAAACCCTTCCACAAATAAAATTCCGTCAGCAACAGCATCAACAACCCCTCCAGCCACCACCATTTGTCTAGTTTATTCCTAGTCCAAATTCATCGCCATATTAAGTACCAACTTATTACCAATAACCGATGGTTATAGAAACATTGTGCAGATTATATTTGCAATTCAGGTAAGCAGCACATAAATCATCGATGGCTTTTGTTTGTACAGTTGAACCAAACATTGGACTTATTATTTATACAAACATAAACGTATATACGACGACAATCGTACATAAAATCGATGCGAATCTTTCCTTCTGGCAATATATTTCATATGCTCGATTTATGTGGTGTGTGTATGCGTATGTAGAGTCTATATAGGCGGATATTATGCGCTGCTGGGCACATTTGGTCAATGTTTGAAGGAGCCGAGATGTTCAGTTGACATTACGTTAATTTCATCAACATTAACACCTGAAATTATAATGAATTTACACGAAACGATGAATCAGCTTTATTTAGTGTTTACAGTTTAATATCTATTAAGGGTTGAGGTATTAAATGTGTGAGTTTAATGCTAATGATGTGTTGTGATGAGATAGAGTCATTGAATAAAATGTGCGTTGTTTATATTTACCTAAAAGGAATTATTGCTTTTGGTGCCGTGGGTATCCTCATATCCAATTTTACAAACAAGTCCACTTTACTTTAAGATACCCCCCAATCGTATAATCGTAAGTTCATGCAACAAAAATTATCATCACATTTCACTGCATTTGTAATCTCTGGAACTCTCCGGATTTTTTTGAAGTGAAACTTCCTTGCTCTCGTTTCGGGGATTTTCAAGTGAAAGTTCCTTTCTCCCGTTCTAGGGATTCGAGCAGATACAAGTGAATTTAGAATTGGAAACGAAAACAAGGACAGTTGTATGAAACGGAAATTGCCTTCTCAGTTGTTTACAGCTGTCACTTGAATGGGCTAGTTTTGAAACACTAATTTCATAATTGAATGAATGCACAAGTATACTAACAATTTAGTTTCCACTTTATTTCGTTTAACATTTTGAATTTTAACAACTTAAGCTGATGAATTTCGGAAAAATCACCGCCAAAAGAGCAATTTTCCACACTGCTTCAACAACGAGCTGACAGCGACAGCCATGATAGCAATTAAGGTGATGCCATATAAATAAATTCTACCAAACCAGCAGAAAAATATTTAAAATTTATTTAAATTTGTTCATAGATGGCACAGGCATCGGTAAAATAAAAATGAGGAGTTGGTTATTTAAAAAATTAAGATTGTGTATTAAAGATTATTATTTCGTTAATATTATATTGACGTCAAGTTTTCATATGTCTATATGTTCTTTATTATTGTAAGCAAAGTTTCACTTCTGTCTTGTGTTCTTTAATACGTAATTTTTTTTTTAAATTGAGCTCAGAAACCACTTTTACCAATTTCACAATATTGTGCAATAATCAGCTGATGACATCATTGCCTACTTTTATGATCTGGGTTCGTGTCTTGGGTAATAGGATAAGTAGATTAAATTCTTTTTTATAATGAAAGATTTTCAAAGCTTATTTTTTCAGCATATAGGATAGCAAATTGTCAAATTTTAGGCTTAGATTGTTCATAGCTATAGTATCTATATAAAATTCATTGGGTCATAGAGGAAAAGTGAAGAGTTTACAATAACGTTATCAGCTGATTATTGCGAAATGCTGTGAAATTCGAACTGTTTTAGACCAAAAGTAAGCAATCAACTGATATTGTGCAATATTGCGAAATTCTCAAAATGTTCCAGAACCTAAAAATGAGAAATTCAGTTTTATGCCCCTGCTTCACCGGCTGAACTGCGCAAGTTCGAGCAAATTGGTGTACTAAGCTTCAGTTCAGACCTCAGTTCCCATACATTTTCACATAATGAACTCAGTATAAGGCTGCGTTTCCATGAGCTGCATGCCGCACGGCAAAAGCTCAATTTCGGCTTGCCTTCGTGTAGTATTCGGAAATTTTCGTAAGAGGCTGCAAATAGCTTGCCTCATAGCTGCATTTTCTCTTTCCCATGGATGCATATCCTTATTGTCAGAAATCAGCTGTTTTCTGATAATTTTTGTGAGTGACAAGTGTTAACTGAAATAGTTGCTTACAAAAATATCAAGATTAAGGTAATAAATCATAATTTTGCGAAAGTTAAGGTAAGCGGCTAGTACAAACCAAAATAGTACGCAGATGGCATCCGTTGAATTGTCAACTTGATAGTTCTGTGATTTTAATGCATGGATAAGACAGATATTTTTTTCTGGCCAATTAGAGAACATTAAGAGCTTTTGCCTTAAATCAAACCTCAGTTCGCCCAACACAACATCGAACTGAGCATGGTACAGTAATTACAAGGTAAGCTCATATGGGTCCCGTGAGGTCACTCAGATCTTTTCTCACAAAGGAAAAAAGCTTTCCCGTGACGTCACCCAGATCTTTTCTAATGTATAAGGTGTAAAAGCTTTCCAAGTTACAAACAGAGCTTTTCCTTACATTGTATTATTGTACCATGGAACCGAGGTTGAACGTAAAAGCTCGCTCAAAAGAGAGTAATCCACTGGAATTATGGAATGCCATTCCAGTGAGCTTTTTCATTTCAAACTTCTGACGAAAAAGCAACAACAATTTCCAGCACGAACTGAACATGAACTGGACTTTAGCCGGTGAAGCCACTTATGTGGATTGAACTGAACATTATTGAAGATCAAAAGTAATCACTGTTTTATACCAAAAGTAAGCAATCAGCTGATATTGTGCAATATTGCGAAATACTCAAAATGATCAAAAATAGCCCAGAACTTAAATTAAGCAGTGACATCATGAACTGATTATTACGCAATATTGTGAAATTCGAACTGTTTTATATTAAAAGTAAGTGCGATTTCCAAAAAAGCGGGACTGCAGTCATTTGAAAGTATTCAGCAATTGGAAGTCTGTAGCTGAATACTTGCAAATAACTGCAGTCCTGCGTTTTCGTAATTGCTCTAATTTGCTGATATTATGCAATATGGCGAAATTCTTATAGTTCAAGATCAAAAAAGGCCCAAATCCCAGAAATTAAGCAGTGACATTCTCGACTGATTATTGCCCGATTTTCTAAAATTTTGCCAGTTTAAGATCAAAAATGGCTCAGAACCGACACTGCTATACTACTACCGATGAACTTTATGATTGAACGATGGGATGTTGTACAAGCTTAGAAATACTGATTGCATAATACACAGTTTCACAATCGATGTGTGTTCAATATCCCTGTTGATTGCGTTGGTCGTTGGACATGAGTTGCCAATCGTGAAAGCAAGGTCTGTCATCTGTTATTGTTAGAATTTGAAATGCCTGTCCATTATTACATTTTTTTACAACTTAAACCCATAAAGTAATCCAAATTTATCCCACAATGTCCACGTTTACGACATGTATATGTAAACCGCTAAAACCTTCGCCAACCTCTCCCTAAAGAAACTTAACGACATTCACTAATGATCTGCTAATCAACCTGCCACCCCACCGCATACTACCACCCTGTAAAAAGAAACCATCACCATCTGTAAACATTTAGCAGTAAACTGTTTAAACCACAAGTCAACCTGGTGCGCAATCCTGGCTTTTACACCCTTAAAAAGACAACGAATTTCTTGTGTATACACATTCATTCGGCGTACGAGACCTGCCCCCCCCCCGTAAATTAGTGAGAAACTAAACGTCAGCCTGGCGCCCCCATTCAAGCCATCCCCTCTCTTCGTTCACTCCTGCACCCGCTCTAATCCAGCAACCCCGCAACTATTTAATTTTTTTTGTTTTCTTTTTTTTTGAACGTAACGCAAACTCAAGATCTCACGTTTCCACCAAAAACTTCTCTGAAAAGGGATGTTTTGCCAGACTTCGTAGGGCCGGAGTGGCCGCGGGGACGCCCGCTAGAGGTGAGGGGTTAATAGTTTGTTCGAGGAAATATAATTAAAAGCTCCTAATTGAGGTACGACTCCGTGCAACTATGGCAACATTCGAGACGGCAGTGTGCCCGGGTGTAATTCATTAATTGAAGGGAAAAACTGGATCAACGTAAGATGTGTCCCAAAACTCCGGAAGGGTTCGTTAGAATCTTAAAGTGGATGTGGTTAATAGCTATGTGCACTAGTGTATCCCGCAAGGGGTGCTCTCCTTTCAAAGGCAATTCACCCTTCGGTCAAGTGGTGGTGGTGGTTGGATGAAAGGTTTAAAGGTATTAAACTGGAGCTAAATTACCTTTATTCGGTGAATAATTTCTTGTGTATAGAGGAGGAGGAGGAGGGTATGTGCGAGTAAAATTCTGGGATTTAAAATTGGGTTTTTTTCTGATTTTAGAAGGAAAATATTGAGGAAAGCATTAAAAAGGGTTTTTTTCGTAGAGCTTAATTGCAGTTGAAAAAATTAACAAACAAAAATGAGGGATAAACTTTTCGTTGAAATATTTTCATTGAAGTTCACAGAAGCTCTTTAACGATGAAACACAAACCTAAAGCCCGGTATGCAAGGCTCAAGAAATTTCTTTGCCTATCTTAAACCTATGTAAAAAAATGGTCAAGAAATGGTTCAGAAATATTTTCTGGATCGATTTCTGTAACCGGTATGCTAGAGTCAAGAAATTCACACCAGAAAAATCGTGTTTTTTAATGACACGCAGATGTCGGTTTTGATCAAATTTTAGTTTTTCTTCCAGAAATAAGTGTCGATTCATTTATTTCCTTAAGAAATTTTAACGGTTCATGAGGTCTTGACGTCTCAGGTGGTTTTTGAAATGGAAAATAACTGTCAGCAATTGAAAAAATTACATATTGTTGTTTTTTATTCAGATCTTTTAAATTCTTTTTTAATTCTTTACTAATTAAAACAATTTCATTAATTCTAAGCTATCATAAATCAATTTATTTAATGTCTGCAATGAAAATAAGTAACTGTCAAAATTTCTGAACTGCTGTCATTTTTTCTTAGGGAAATAAATGCAGAAGTTTTCTTGAGCAAATTTCTTGAGCCTTGCATACCGGGCTTTAACCGGTATGCTAGAGTCAAGAAATTCACACCAGAAATATCGTGGTTTTTAGTGACACGCAGATGTCGCTTTTGATAAAATTTTAGTTTTCCCTCCAGAAATAAGTGTCGATTCACTTTTTTTTTTTTTTTTTTATGTGGAAGACTAGAGCTCAGGGAAAGCCCTTTGTACTGTCGACAATCTATTTTCTTCGTATAGAGTGCAATGTCAAACAGCAAGCTCTAGTCGATAGATAGTGAAGGGGAAGAGAGAAGTAGGAAGGAACTGCCACAACCACCTAACCAACCCCAACCATTTCTATCGCGACTCTGGCATCGGGGCAATGAGAAACAACTCGCTGGAGTGTTATGCCTCCTGAAACGAGTTGAATCCCATCAACCAAGATGCGCTGATGGAGCGGGGGCAATGCTATCGGAAGGCTATGACAGGGGGAATGAGGAATATAAGGAGGGAAGAAGAAAGAAGTTGGGAAAGGCGAAGGACCGTGGGGCTCTGCCGGGATTCGAACCCAGGACCTCTGGGATAGTAGCCAGGCGCCTTACTCCCTAGACTACCGAGGCCCCCTTATTTCGTGAAGGAATTTTAACGGTTCATAAGTACATGACATGTCAGCTGTTTTTTGAAATTGAAAGAAACTTTCCGCAATACTAAAAATAACATATTATTATTTTTTAATTCCTAATTAATTAAAACAATTTCATTAATTCCAAACAATCATAAAACAATTTATGTAAAGTTCGCAATGAAAAAAAGCAACTGTCAAAATTTCTGAACTGTTGTCAATTTTTCTTAAGGAAATAAATTCAAAGGTTTTCTTGAGCAAATTCCTTGAGCCTTGCATACCGGGTTTAAGTAGAGAAGATTAGTTTCAAAAATCAAATCACAAGAGAAGGTATGATCTGAAAAGTTATTGAGCAATTTCTTCTTGAGTGCGCGCATCTATAATCAAAACTACAACTACAAATTGCCATCTTTCCCATCTTTTCGTGATCTATAATCAGATCTTAGATCGTATTAACAGATGGCGTTTTTCAGGACTTATCTCTTTGGTGTACCGGCACCACCAAAAGTCCCTAAGACCGTTACTACCATTTAACACCCTGGATTTTAGGCCAAAGAGAAGAAATTTGTACAAAGCCCACGGTAAGAAAAATCAAAGCAAACAAATTTTTTAACGGGGCTTCGTTTTCGCAAAGTCGATATCCTCAAAGCAGGCGGCATAACAGGACGAATTAGTGTCTTATAGAGCGTAAACTTCGTAAGCTCGGCTTACTCACACAGCTTACAGCACTCATCTTCGCGCACAATCTGGTTTAGAAATTCGTTTATAACAAGAACAACTCGACTGTGGAAGAACCTTCCTCAGTCAGCATTCCTGATAGTGCTCACAGCGTACCTGTGAACATATTTGCATAATAAATTACCTCGTAATGGATGACCGCACACCCCTCGCTATTACGGATGACAACACATTTGATTGATTTTCCTCAATCGCCGCACTGACAGTTTGGTTCCCATGCTCATGGGACACAATACCTACTTTGCACTGTTTGACGTTTAATTATTTTAAAAATATCACGGATTGTGGCTTAAAATATCGTTGTTTTGATAAATTGAAAATCTACGTTGATGTTGACTGGGGTAAGTTTGCAAGATCTTTATATGAGTTAAATGCCGCATGCTACATGTTGCCTACATGTTGCACCTTAACAGAATACTACCTAGCATCGAAAGGGAAGCAGGCCTATCGGACAAGCAATTCATGACTGATGCAATCAACATGTTGATGGGCTTGGCAAGAGCTGTTTCATTGTGAAAAATGTTTTGCTCTTAAGGTATGCTCAGGGCATCGACGTTTATAAAAAGGTAACTCCGTATGCTTAACACTGAAAAGCGCAAGCAAAAATATTAACTGAAAATGAATAACGAGCAACGCACTGATTTCACGCTCCCATCAAATCTCTCGCTGAAAGGGGTGTCTGTCCCCAGTAACAAAAACAACACTGAAATATATATTACCAATTTCCACAAAGCAGAATAATACACCAATAAATTAGCTCTGTTTCACTCTAATCAACAGGCACACCAGCCCGACCCTCTTCTGTCAACAGGGTGTACAGCAAAATTTGCATAATTAATCAAGCTTTTAAATTAGGCAAGATTAAAGGTGGATCCGCCAGAGTAGGCACCTTTTAAATGTCAATTCCAGAATCCAATTAAATTTCTTTTTTGCAGCCACTTACTTCCTTTATTCACCGGCTTCATCCCTTATTATTGCGTAAACAAGTGGCCTGCGGGGTGTGGCGGGGGGGGGGGAATGGTGGTGGTGTGTGGAAGAGAAGAACATAAGATGGATGTTGATGGGTGGTAAATGTCAAATTAGATTCAATTGACGAAACAATTCACAATTACACTATACAGCAACAAAGTCACTGGAAAACAAAACAAAAAAAACCAAAACGAGAAAGTGTACCCAAGGAAGAGGAATTTTGTTTTGTTTTTGTTCGTCCTTGTTTTTTTTTGAGCAACAAACTACCTGGAAAGATAAATTGAGCAATCAGTCTAGCAATCTAGGAGCGTTGCTTGAATCTGCTGGACTCTTCTCAGTCTCACAGAGTCTGTATGGGACAAGGACACAAGGACGTTGAGAAAGAGGCTGGCGTACAAAAATACACCCGAAGAGAGGAAAGGACAAATTGAGGCTAATGAATGGTGACAGGTGACAACATCCACCAGAGTTATGTTCCGAGCAGGTAATTGGTTAATAATGACTCCCCAACAAATGAATATTCGATTTGTGGCATTGTTTGATGGCGATGGCGTTTATTGTTAATGTTATGCTTCTCCCCTGGAGGGAATTCTGTGGTACTCTTTTATGGTGGTATTAGTTTTTTTTCAGGTGTTTTTTTTATTATCGATTATGATCCAATTTGGAAGGTATTCAGCTGACGGACTGTACTATGTTGAATTTATTGACTAATATCACAAGTCAGTGTCAAGGATCATCATATACGAGGGTTTCGACTTGTGTAGTAGCATTATGACATTTGTTTGTTGTGTAGTTATTGACCGGAAACTTGTCGTAGGTCAAAGCATTATGTTTATAGGCAGATGACCCGGGGTTCAAAGTTTGGGAAATGTCTTTCTTGTGTCCTTTTATCACACACATTTTTATCTTTTATAGACAGTCACGAATTTACACATTTGTTCAATTAGTATTAGTATTTAACTACCGCCTGTAGATATGATACTAAATTTAGGTCGAAATATTTAACGGAATAAGGTCTTTAGTAGTATGAGGAACAATGTGCTGGTCATATTAAAACCTAAATATAATTTTATATAATTTTTTCGAGTAAGCTTCAAGCTGCCGTGCTAACCTACTAATAGGGTGCGGTCAAAAAGTCAGCTAAATGCGCAGTCACTTGATGTTGAATGCCGAAAATGCACAGCTGATTTGCAGTCACTGTCAAATTAAACCAAATGCGGGCAATTTGTTTACAGTGGTTTTTGTTCATTGGACGACTATGTAAATGCACAGAATGCACATTTAGCTGACTTTTTGACCACATCCATAGACTCAGAAGCAGTGGATAAGGATTCGTATCCATATTTTATTGTATAAAATATATAGATTATATTATACCACTTTTATTTCAAAACAAACTAAAAATACACATTGACCCGTGGTGCCGTGTGGTGCGAGACAGGCCTTACTGCAAAATAAGTGGGAGGTTTCCCGTAATATCATCACGAGCGCGTTCAAAAACCTTACTATGGTCAGCGAGCAATAATAATAAGAGTGATGAGCTAGAACAAATTTTTAAAAATGTTTCAGCGACCTTGAGATCAGCTGATAAAAATTCAATGGGAGCGAAAAAGTCAAAATATCAAAGAAGTAATATCTATGATAAACAGAGGCAGAATTACTTTCACACTACACGCAATGTGTGTGAAAGAAAGATAAAAAATGTGCGGGAAGTGACTGGAATGTGCATTGGAAATATTTTGACAGTTCTCGGTTGAATATTTACGTTTTTATTTGCATTAAAGTCGTGTTTTTAATTCGGAAAGCGAATATTTACGTTTTATTTGCATTAAAGTCGCGTTTTTAATTCGGAAATCGAATATTTACGTTTTTATTTGCAAATAGTGTTGCAGTTCGGTTATCAAATCTGAATTCGTACAGTGAAAAGTGACCGTGGCGAAAGAATTTAATTAATACATTTTTTTTCTGTTATCTAAACTTCTCATAGAGGAGATGTGAACCGTGTATTTTATGTGTTAATTAATTCAACCGTAGCAAATAGTGTTTTAGTTGGTTTAAGGCTTGCGACATACGATTAGGTTTTTCCCGGACGGTTTTTTCGTGCCAAAATGGAACTTAAGCAATTAGGTTCAAACCGGAGTCAAACAAAGCCGGAGACGGTTAGCCGTACCGGGGAAACCTAATCGTATGTCGCTAGCCTAACTCAATCTACAAGGATTATCGTGATTTCGTCGTCGTCATCAAATTTTAAATATCCACACAAAACGAATGCGGGATTAATAAAGACGTTTTAAAATTCTCGATTTTCCTCGCAATTAACTTCTAATTCTTTCAACTTTTTTTGCGGTTAAGACAAAATTAACCCAACAGGGAAAAAATTGCAAGATTCCCGCCTTTTTTAACGAACAATACATAGTGAAAATCCATTTCTAATATTGTGTACCAACATGAAATTTTACGCATACATACAGAAAAAGCAAACTCAATTTACACGTGCTCTGTTCCAGTGTTTCTTCCATTTGAATGTAAACGTTCCAATCGAGAAATCAAGCAACATCTTCTGTTTCTTTCATACTCTTGTGTTTTTTGCATAAAATATATATCCATCTCGCATTTGTTTATATTTTTTTGGACTTTATGTTATTGCTAATCTGTTCTTTCATATCTTTAACTCTTTTACTTGTCCTTGAAGCCCACCTCATCACTCTTGTTATTATTGCTCGCTGCTATGGTAAACCACGAGGTAAGCTGTGGTTATGATACTTTGATTTGTTCATGTGTTTAACATTAAAGTACGGTATACAGAAACAAGGTAATGTAAAAGACGTCACTCGGCGACCTCTTCCCATATAAAATGGAAAATGTTGTTGTTTCTGCATTAGTGTTGACGTCACTCGGCCACCTTTTTCTACGATATTCGAAGCTGTCAGTCTCTTTTACATTACCTTATTTCTATATACCGTGACATTAAAGCAACTGTCAGAGAGTTGTTTTTATTCTTCTTCTTAACTATCGCTAACCATGCTCCTAAGCAGAGGTAAAATTAAATTACACCATGGTTAACCACGAAGTTTTTAAACGCCAAAAAGTTATGCTCGTGGTTATGTTGTAGTTAACCACTGAGTTTTTGAACGACAAAAGTTGACTGTGCTGTTTACTTTGTATCACCACCCAAATAATGAACACTCACTAATTATATGTATAAACTTTTTATTTATTAAGTAATTTATGTACAATGACAGCGCTTATAACTAGCGCACTGACCAGCAACGAAGTTTGTATAAGAATAAATTCACTGACGATCGCTGCTGATTCTGGCCGGGATAATGTATTTTCACCTCTTGGTGTGGTGAGAATTGCAAGGGGCTTTTTAGGTCGAAACTTCGTTCGATGTCACTACATTTACCATAGTAAACTCCCGCTCCGGGGGTCGTCAAAGGGCCATTTTTGGCATTACAGCAATAGGAAATTATTGGGCACATTCACACGTTGCCATAACTGTGGTGAGTAAAACCGGTTTTATTCAACTCCTAGCAACTCACACGGGGCGTAAATTATGGATATTAAATTTGAATGCTATACAGGAACATTTAAATGGGCCTTTCCACACTTGTATTCTTGCTGCAGTATTCAAACCGAGTTTTTAGGAAAGGGGTAAGAGAATCAAAGAGAATTCTCTACAAAAAGTGATGAGCGTGGAGAGAAATGTGCAGCACATTTTAAACCTATTTCTCGGCTTCAACTCACTAACACAAGTAGAGAACCACTGTTGGGGGGTCAAGCACTCAATGCGAAATGATCAGAAAAGCACACGCACACATTCAAGTACTTAATCGGAATATGAATGCTTGCGCCGCTGCAAGAATACGGGTGTGGAAATCGCGGTTGTTGTTAATCCGGTTTGCATACTGCCGAAAGAATACAAGTGTGGAAAGGCACAATGTATTGCAGATGAAATTTACTTGTTAGAGAAAAACAGAGCTAAAGAATGCAAGAGATAGAAGTAACTTTTTATATGTGTGCTAGTTTTCACGCGTTTGGTTTTGCGTGAAAAATGTTTCGTTAAGTTCTTCCGCTCCCTTCCCTTAACGGAAAATATTGACCGTGGAGACGCAGCACCATTTTCGGCAATGTTCCTCTAAAATATTACCAAAGCAATAATTGCCTAGGTAATAAGTTCAAGAATTTCTGAAATCAAGATGGCGGAAAATGAAAATAAACAGAAAGAACTTTTGTTAAGGCCCAAACATATAGCAGAAACGAAAAGAAACCGAAACGAAAACGAAATGAACTTGAAAATGATAGCGTTTATATACTGTGCCTGAGCGAATCGGTTCTTGACATTTGTTGACAAGTTTTGCATTGAGTAGAAGAGTTTTTTATTTTCGATAAATACACATATTATACACTTTATATAATTTATGGCGGATGCCGAGAAATCATAATTTAAATTTTTTCACCTCGTATTGACTGCATTCTTTTAAAAAAACTTATTTTTCGTTCTTTCAACTACTTTAAATTCGAAAATAAAATGTCTGTCGAACTGTCAAAGTAACGGGCTGAATAGCTGAAACGAACACCGAAATGAAATAAATTTATATCATTCGTTCCGATTCGATTCTGTTCGTTTATATAACCGAGTTCATACGATTTATTTCATTCTTTTCGTTTCGGTTCGTTTTCGTTTCTGCTATATGTTTGGGCCTAGTTAAGCTAGAGCACGGTTTTCTGCTCTACCTTATTTGGTAGAGCAAATTCTGGCAAGTAATTAGCTGTTTGTCAACTGTCACAAAACCGGCAATAGTTAATCGAAAACTGTTAAAAATAAATTACAGTTACACGCGCAACTCAATAAGAGTTTAAATTTAATATATTTTAAATAGATTAAAAACTAAAATTACAATTTTCACTTTAAAAACTGACAGTTGAACTTCTGACAACTCGCTTTGAGAATTGTTGCCTGAAAAGTGTTGCATGAGATTTCTTGCTTTGAATTGCTCCAACTTGCTACCTTGTTTTTTGACAGCTGCTCTACTGTGTGCTGTCTTGAGCTGCTCTGCTTTTTTTCGGTCTCATTAAACACAGCCAAATGCCACTCTTTTTTGTTGTTCCTCATCCGGAATTCATCAATTTTTATATCCCCAATTTCTTTTGATTCAGACAATTTGGTCATTTGGCCTTGTTTAGTTTACCTTTTATATTAACTTAGAACTTATTTCTTCAATTGCACTTAATTAAGATATTTTCTTTTGTATAACTTTTGTTCCGAACGGTACTTTTACAGGTTGGCTTTTATGCGGCCATATTTTCTTTTATTCGGGCCGTCTTCAATCTCTACTCTTGCGTTCGCTTCATTCAACACACACCAAGCGAATCCTCTGTTCCATAAACTCACTTTTGGTAGTTCGAATTGTCCGTCTGCTCGTGTAAAACGGGCAATGTAACAAGTGTCGTGTGGTGTGAGACAGGCCTTACTGCAAAATACATAAGTGGGGGTTCCCCGTAATATCATCAAGTCAACTACACAAGTTTCTACAGGTTTAAGACGCCATTAGCCTCGTGTTCTTTGATTACATTCGCTCTCAGATTAGGATATCCTCGAATATTCCACCCAAAAAGAAAGTTTTCGGTATAAACAAAATATTTTTATAATTATTAAAAATGAGTGTTAAAATAGATTGGCGAAATGAGTGTGAAGGCATTAGGTCGCGAGCGGAGTATTTGTTAAAAAAGGAAAAATTTACGGATTGTCAATTCATTAAGTCGCGAGCGGTGTATTTGTTAAAAAATGAAAAATTTACGGATTGTCAATTCATAGTCGGACAGGAATCAGATAAAGCAGTAATTCGTGCTCACAAAGTGCATCTGGCAGTGGCATCTCCAGTTTTTGAACGAATGTTTTATGGGAGGTTTGATGATGAGAAATCTGATGAAATACGAATACCAGATATAAAACACAACATTTTTCGGAAGATGTTGGTCTATAGTTATTGTGAAAAATTAGAACTTGAAACGGAATATGATGCCATGGAGTTATACTCGGCTGCCAATAAATACATGCTGAAGGATTTGATGGGAAGCTGCATAGGTTACTTACTTGATATTAAGAGAACCCAAATACCCAAACTATGGGAAATTTACGAATTTGCAGTTTCTTTTCAAGAAAATGTTCTTATGACTAAAGCCGCTGATGTATGTATGTTAGAAAAAAATTTAACGGTATATTTTAAATATATGCTTTTAGGCGATGGCTTATAACGCCAAGGCAGTCTTAAAGGACCCGTCTTTTGTAAATGCTAAATTTACTACTTTAATTGCACTTTTTGAAAGAGATGCTTTAAATATTGATTCAGAATTAGATTTGTTCCATGGGCTTGAAAAATATGCATTGGCTAATGGATATTTTGATACAAAAAACGATGTTGAGAACAAAGAAGCAGTATCTGAAAAACAGAAGCTGCTAGGGGAAGCTCTTAAGAAGATACGGAAGATACTGTGCTTAACGGTGGAGCAATTCGAGGTTGTAGCTAGGAGTGCGTTAGTGTCGTCAGGATTGTTGACAGACTCGGAGGTTTTATCCATTTTAGGGAATATAATTTATCCTAATTAAACGTTTCATCCTATGCCTGAAGGTTTTAGTAAATCGAGGACTCAAAGATTTCGTATATTTTAATTGGCAATTTCAAAATGTTTAGAAAAACAAAAATTTTCTTTTAATTTAATAAAAAAAAACATGTAAAAACATTTAAAACCCTCTGAATAAAGGGACTTATATTATTTAAATTGCTCTGCTGAAAACTAAGCTTTTACTTTGTGTAGATTACAGAAAAAAATAAAATTTTGTTAATATATTCCTACAATTTTTTTTTAAAATGTGAAATGAACAAAACTAATTTTCGTATAGCAATGTAAAAAACAACTCGAAGTGGAAGTGAGGAATCTAAAAATTTGCAAATCCAAATAAACGTTAAAAGGGTTCAGTAATCAGCCTTATTCTCGTTGTCGAGTGACGTGACAGATGTCACTTCGACCTTAAATTGATATTCTCATTGTCAATCTAAGAGACTCCTGGCGACTGGTTCTACAAACATCGTATTCTAATTGTCGCAAGGTAGCGTGTGAAGTGATATTTCCTTTGATACGTTTGTAGGTATGGCCAGTTTCATTCCACCGCGTCCCTCGTAGTCACGTCACTCGTCAACGAGAATAACCACCAAATATGTTACAGTTTTAAACTGCTATTAATATAATAAATATATATTTTCGAATGAATTATAAACTATAACAACTCAGGAATGTTTACAAAATTTGCAAATTTCTTTAAGCTCCAATTTTTCTCCCTTAAAGGACCAAATACACGAGCGCTCCATCCGACCGCGCCACGCCAAAACAACAACAATTTGTATGCTCTCGAAATTTCGGGTGCATACAAATTGTTATTTTGGCGTGGCGTGGTCGGATGGAGCGCTCGTGTATTTGGCCCTTTAGTCGAGAAAAAGTGTGAGCGTACCGTGCTTCGTTTTGACTATTCCGTTCGCACCTGTAGTGGACTGTATTTAGTAGAATTTTTACTCAAGAGTACCATGCCTGTTTCATGCTAAATGCCAGCTAGTCTTATTTTTACTCAGGCGTACCGTGCCCTGTTTCATGCAAAGTGCGGGTGAGTCTCATTTCTACTCAGGCGTACCCTGCCTGTTTTGGATGACATGCAGGTGTTTTGACGCTGGGCGTGCATGTTTCACGCTAAGAACGAAACGTGGAAACATGTCACATTATATCTTAATCAAAACCCCCGTGTTTCAAGTCACGCCTGCATCCCTTATGGGGTAGGTACTGGGACACTTTGGAGTGTAAAAAAAAACCAATTTTTGACCAAGGTTATTAAAAGGTGTTAATTGCCTACTTAATAACTTTTATTACCCATTAGTAGTGATGTAGGCAATTAACAGCTTCCAATGGCCTTGGTCCAAAAAACGGTTTTTTTCTCAAGCCAAAGTGTCCCAGTACCTTCTGTAGAGTTTCGTGAGCACGGAATAAATGAGTTAGTAAGACCATTCTTTCAATACCTCATATTAATTTTTCAAGACCTCCCTGTAAACAACATTTCTAGTATTTTTTCCTGGTTGGGGAATGACCAAGATGCTAGATGAACTGACTCTTGAACACTCCACATGCAATTGGCCATGTGAGAAACAGTCACTCCTCAGATTCACATTCGCTACATTCAAAAACTGTCCCTGTGCCTTATTGATGGTCCAGCAAATCTTTGATGGCGTATCAAACTTAAACGGGAAATTGCAAACGTTTGAAGTCAAAGTAGTAATCTAATGGGATCAGAACAATTTGGGGCATGAAAACGGGTTTCTCCATGATTGATACCTGTGGAAATCTTGGCTTCGATTAGGTGTTCGTACAGAGTTTCCACCTGAAGTCTGGTACCGTTGCACAGTTTCAGACGGTTTAAATTGCGCAACACCATGATTGAAGCGCCAACCTGGAGGTAAAGGACGTGAGGTGGTATTCCTGCTGGGTTAAGAGTGTGTAAAAATTCTAAAGGGTTAGGTGTAGCATTCTTGATGTCCATAGCCGAGTTCGTGGATTCATACACTTCATATGCTCAGTCGGCAGCTTCTCCAGTAGAAAGTTGTTGATGCTGTTGACTGAGTTGGAGTGAGAATACCTCTTTCCCTCAGCCATGATGCGTAACCCAGTCTAGCGTGATAAATGTTGCGGTATATTCTGTCCGTCAAGCTAATCAGATCCAACAATATCACAAAGGTTACTCGGAATCCTTATCTTTCAAAATCTTTCCAACACTAATATCTAGTAATAAGTTAGAAAGTTCCTCTGCCCTCAAAACAGGTTGAATGTAGACACGCATGTTAACTCTCAAGGATAGAACTTTGGCAGTAGGCCATAAGATGGATGACTTCGTCCGTCATCAAAATTTTGTACCGAAAATCTGGCTCGGCATCGTTCATTCTTGCGACGGCATTTTCATATTGCAAGCGACGCGGCTTATTCGTTGGCAACGTTCTTTCGGTGTTGACTCATAGTTAAAATGTCAGAGTTATTCAATGTTGAATATCTCCTCCAGTAAGCGGTCAACACTCCTCCAGATTTTTAACCTTGAAAAAGTAGTTCATAAAAATTGACCCTACCTCCTTTTTATGCCTATATGAGAATAGATTTTTCTAAACCAACTTAACTCCTCAACTCCCATAGAGCTTTGTATAATTCTTAAAAAAGAACTCACAGACACCATCAAAAATTTAAATCCAGACCAAATACCCAGCCGGATCCCGCATAAGCCCAACAACACGAAAGCTCACCCAAGACGCAACCCAACTATCCAAGTCCTAAAGCTCGGCTCACCCAAGACGCAACCCAACTATCCAAGCCCTAAATCTCGGCTCACCCAAGACACAAACCAACACCCCAAGTGCGAAAGCTCACCTAAGACACAGAAAAGTTCACGAAAGCTCACACCGCAGACCACATCCACACCCGAGGCCACAACAGATGACGCCACTACGTTCAGACCGGATTAGCTATACTACTAATTATGTTAAAATGGCGGGCATAGGTAAAAGTTATATCTATTGGAAAATCAATCAAAAGTATTGGATAACTCAAAGGTAAAACAAAAGCTACAAGCTAGACTAAACTTAACTTCTAAAACCACATCATCTAATGAAGCTACCGACCAATTCTCAAAAGCCAAATTTGAATTCCCAGAAATGACCGAAGTTTTGTATAAACGATGACAACATTCAGTCATTCTGAATCTCACCCTTGACTTTCTTTAAGAATTCAAGACTGTTTTAGAGAAATGTTGTAGATATTTCAACGAAACTATAGTTCAAGTCTCTTCTACCACAATAACATCACTGTGTAAAGCGGAAGTAACAATTTATCATTCAAGTTCTCAGATGCATTCCAGATGGACAATGCATAGAAATTGGGAGAATTCAGATGCAAACGTTTAAAATCTCTGCTTTTGCACATAAATTCATAACATAATATTGTAGAAATGCACTTAGGGTCTAATATCCTTGATTGTGGGTTCAGATTTTACATAGAAATATCTTCGTACAAAAACTAAAATTAGGATGTTGAAGGAAGGTATTAAAGCGAAAAGGATTCAGGCGTATTACGATATTGGATAATTTCGAAAATGGAGGTGAACAGAACCCATACAATAAGTACTGGGGCCGTATTTGGTTTCTCGAGTCGATATCGACTTTTGTCGATAAATAAAAATTGGCATTTGGCAACACGATATCGACAACTTGATCGTCTCTTTACGTGTCGATAAAGACGACGTTTATTAAAAAGCTAAATTTATGCATACAATAAACTTTTAACAATTTCTATTTTAATTAAATATACGTGGTTTGCTGCACTTGGAGTAATATCACACAATTTGATGGTTTCGTATGGTGGGGCTTAACTGTCGATTTGGTCGTAATACCAAATATGAAACTTAGAGAAAATCGAGAAGTTTTTTTTGTCGAGTCGATCGGTCAGTTGTTTTTTTCCTGAAGCTGCGCAGCAGGTCGAACTTGGCCATTGTTTATTAGTAGCGCGTTCGGGTCTGTGCTTAAAAAACGTGGTGCGAATTGAAATGTGCATTATATAATTATAAAGACAATACCCAAGCCCGGCGCTTGGGTTCTTTGCGCCCGGTGCAGCCTACCATATTGCGCCGCATCGCTCCAGCGAAGTATAAATGACCAGGGATTTTTCTCTCACTTGGCGGATTTTTCTCCTGAATCTTTACTTCTGATTCTCGAAGAAAAAGTTCTAATACTTCACTTGTTGAGTAAAATTTCGAGTAAAATTTTTTTGAGTAAAATTTTATGATAATCTCGAAGCTGAAATCTAGCTTTTCTTGCATTAGAACAATTTTTTTTCTCAAAGATTTAATTTTTTTTAAATCTCTCACTTCCGAAATTGCGCCCGGTGCAAATGCACCATTCGCACCTATGAAAGCGCCGCCCCTGACAATAACGATTCCAAATATTGAAAGTGGAGGATGTGTCTCCAGGTATGTACTTAATTGTAAATGCTTAATAACTTTTTAAGTGACGTATTAACATTTGTTTTTGAAAAAAAAATAATGATTATAATAATGAGAACATTTTATAAAATTCAATCGAAATAAGAGATTAGTTATGAGTTCCACGGAATACCACTAAGTCAAGTATTTTTTTATAAGCTAGGTTATATTTACTTCAAGATTAAAAGATATATATACAGATAGAGAAAGATACAAAAGATACAATCCAACTCTGTTAGTGAACCACAGATGGAGCCATGGCTGCTATATTTGTGGCGTTTAAATAGAAAAGCCCTACACAGGGCAACACCTTTTCTTATTGAGACCGCAAGAAGAACCAACCTTCGAAAGTCGTCGACTGTAGAGAAGGAAATAATCTTCACCGGTCGTCTTTCTTCCTTGTTTAACTTCAGCCGAAGCAACACGCATTCTAGAGTGATTCCGAATTATTCTGATTTCTTTTATACGCGATTCTTGTTTGATTGTAAACGGGTGATTTATGTAACGTTTATATTATTGAAATAAAATATATTGAAAATTCATGTTATTAAACTGAACTCTAATTTGTCTAACTTTATCGAACACGTTCAAGAAATAACGGACCAGAAGGCCGTTTATGGTGGGTACTCCCACATATTTCTCGCTATGTAAAATAGGCCCTTCAAATTTTCGAATTCAAGTATCAAATTCGTATTCAGCATGCTCAAAAACATCTATAAATACAAATTTTGAACTTATTAATACAAATTTTGAAAAATGAGATCCGCCATATTGGATCCGCCATTTTGAATTTCCAAATTTTGACATCAAATTCGTAATCAGCATGCTCAAAAACATATAAATACAAGTTTTGAACTTATTAATACAAATTTTGAAAAATGAGATCCGCCATATTGGATCCGCCATTTTGAATTTCCAAATTTTGACATCAAATTCGTAATCAGCATGATCAAAAACACATATAAATACAAGTTTTGAACTTATTAATACAATTTTTGAAAAATGACGTCCGCCATATTAGATCCGCCATTTTGAATTTCCAAATTTTGACGTGAAATTCGTAATTAGCATGCTCAAAAACATATAAATACAATTTTTGAACTTATTTCTACAATTTTTGAAAAATGACGCCCGCCATATTAGATCCGCCATTTTGAATTTTTAAATTTTGACATCAAATTCGTATATATAAATAAAAATCAAAAATATCAATATACAAAATATCAAAAATATATATATACAAGTTTTGAACTTGTTTCTACAATTTTTGATGACGTCCGCCATTTTGAATTTTCAAATATTGACATGAAATTCGTAATCAGCGAGGTCGATTTCCTTAAATTACCGAATTTCGTCCAAATTTAACAATATTTAGACTTTTGTCCACATTTTCGGCAATTCGTCCCACTGTGCCCCGGTATAGTTGTTAGTTATTGACTAGGAGTAGTTGAACCACGCACACAAAATCATCGTCACAATAAAACTAAAGAGATTATGATGAAAGTCCTTTAATGCTATCCAAAACTGACAAACAACATCCACATGGACCCGCTGCAACCCTTCAACTTTTAAGCTCCACGTTCATAAAACAATTATCCGCGATCAATCACTGAAAACGAGGCAATAAAAATCAAATAAATTAAAAATTACTCACCATCTGGCAGGCAAAGTCTCTTTTAATTAATTTTGGGGGATATAAATCCTCCAGCGGGGGAGCAGCGCTAACAAAAACCACCCCGTCAAAAAATGGCATTTGGATAACTCAAATAACATCGGTTATCCTCCAACATGAGTCTGTCCCTCGTCTGTAGTAGATTTGTTAAATGTTTCCCAATTATGACCAGACACAGTGCAGTCTGTAGCTTGTTTGCTGTGCTCCTGCTGCCGCCGAGCAAGGATCATAGCCGCGCCAATACAATCGTCCAAAAATTCAATTCGATTCCTTTATTAACTCGTTGATTGGACTGTGCATGTACAATGGACGAACCCCAGACAATGGTGACACTGAATTAACTAAAATTTTCATACGGGGCACGTCTAGGATTTTGTGTAATCGATATGGCTCTGAAGGACGCCGCAGAAATCTTCCTTGGGAAATTGTCTATGATAATATTGTTCACCATCACACTGGAACTAGTCTATAGGTCGACTTCGCGCTGCTGGAGCATTGCCAACCAGATAGAGATAGAATGGAACGGGATGCTTCCCAGGTGGGCGGCGAGCGACATCCTGAATGCCATCACGATGAGATATTTTAAAATTGCACGATGGAAATTTCAGGACATTTTCCTTTTTAATACCGTGTAGGCAGAGGAGCAGCTATAGTATGGTTAGTACACAGATCCTATCAATTTCATATTATCAGGATAATTATAGGGATAGTAGTCGGCTTGAAGGGGCGGAATATTGTTACGGATTCTCCGACCAGGCTCGGGTCGCTAGTGGGGATTGGCCTCCAGGACTTTGAATTTTTGTTGCCTCCTCCCCCGACCTCGCCGTCATCCTGATCAGCGGCTTAAGGCTTAATTGGCTTGAATGAAACTAATTGGATCCGCTTAATTGGGGCAAAAATGTCCCTTAAGTCGATTATCATTGAGAGCTGTACGTTGAGTGACGGATGGCTTTCATTCCGCAGCTAAATTTCATTTTAATGTGATTAAAAGTCCTTAGAGATTTTTTTTTGTTACGGATTAGTATTTTTTTTTTAGGTTGTAGTTGTTAGCCTTCGGGGTGCTTGTAACAAAGGGGGATTTACAATAAAAATTAATGTTGGAGTAAACAAGTTTTGATAGTAGAAGGACAGGGATATCATTCCACAGATGCCCCATTCCTATAGAAATTTTAGGAGATACATATCATCATACATCATACACGCATGAGTAAAAATAATTTAGTTGGTTAATTTTCTTACTAGCACGCACGCGATCGCTGCTAGCGCGCATAGCGAACAAATAGGGATGCCACAAAAGTATGCACGCACCCGCCACAGGGATGCACGCTCCCGCCACAGGTACCAAAATCTAAAAATTTGTTCGCCACTAAAATTTCAGGCATGAACATTTATAAATACATCCGCATCGGCATAAACCATTCCAAACGCGAGTGTTGTTTTACCAAGCAGTCCCCCAGCTAAATACTAACCCCTTCCAATGCTGCTTGACCTGCGCAATCGAACGAGAACCTTTTTACTGAGTATGCTATTGGCGCCCTTTATGGCCACCAAGATAGTTGCCCCTTTTCTTCGTCCTCTACAATTTTTTAAAGCAATACAGGCGATTTCGTGCATCCCTGTGGCGGAAGCGTGGGTCCCTGTGGCGGAAGCGTGCATCGCTGTGGCGGAAGCGTGGATCCCTGTGGGGGGAACGTGCGTGCTAGTTTTGTTCCCGAGTAAAAATAAAACTCGCCCTCCACAGGCATGCACGCTTCCGCCACAAGGATGCACGAAATCGCCTGTATTTCTTTAAAAAATTGTAGAGGACGAAGAAAACCCTAGTATGAATGTGCTGTGCGCATTTGTTCGCTATGCGTGCTATCTGTGGCGCCGTATATGCTAGTGCGTACCGGCTAGCTGTGGGCTAGTTTTTATTTTTACTCGGGTTGACACTCTGCGTGCGTACCAGCTGCATGCTAGGTGCGCCCTAGTAAAAATGTGCCGTGCTAGCTGTGGCGCTGTGCGTGCTTGTGCGTACCTGATGCAGGCTAGCTGCGAGCCAGTTTTATTTTTACATGGAGGCAGAGGGCCATCACGTCCTGGCGTACACGGATGACGTTGTCATCATCACAAAACGAAAATTTCCTCAAGTCCGCTGTGATCTCATGTAGGCGGCGTTACAAAGCTCAAGCTAGGGGCCTCGGTAGTCTAGGGAGTAAGGCGCTTGGCTACCATCCCAGAGGTCCGGGTTCAAATCCCGGCAGCCTCACGGATCTTCCCTTTTCCCACGTTCTTTCTTCTTCCATTCCTCCTGTCATAGCCTTCCGCTAGCACTGCCCCGCTCCATCAGCGAATGTCATCGGTTGGTTGATGGGATTCAACTCGTTTCAGGAGGCATAAAGGCCGATTCACACACATCAGTCACGTCACGTCTCAGTTACGCCAGTTCCGAGAATCACAGTCACAAAAAATATGCTTACTTTGAAAGTTAATGGCACTGTCTACACTGAGCCCGCGCCGTTCCGAATCAGTCAGGTCAAGTTCATCGCCGTCACCGAACCGTCAATTTCAGATTTCTCGGAACTGAGGTAACTGAGACGTGACGTGACTGATGTGTGTAAATCGGCCTTAACACTCCAGCGAGTTGTTTCTAGTAGTGTATTTAAATATTTAAATACGCACGTGTCGAGGGCTGCATGCCAGTAGGTAGGTTTTGAACTGTCATTTAACGATGATCTCCTCTGGGCACCGGGCGCACCTAGTTGTATAATGTCTTATTTTGATATGGAGGCTCTGTCAGGATGGACCTTACTTTTCCTACCATACTCATGGAACTTTTGTGCGACAATTTATCTGGAGAGGGCCGAAGTAGCATGCCCGAGCCCGCTTTCGTGAACTCCTTCCGAGAACAGACCGAAGGCAGGACTGCGGCCGGGAATTCGGGAACCTTGAACATTCAAGTGGAAACGACAAGCCACTAGCCAGCGGTATGGCCAATAAATATGAGGTATAGGGGTGTAGTACAATAGGTCAATCGAATGGCCGCGGTAATTTTGGACCCAATATCTCCAAAAAGAAAAGTAGTTACAACCTCACGTCGCCTCATTTAAAATTGGATATTTTACTGCCTTAAAAGAAGCAGGAGAGAAGAAACTCACCATTACGTGTTCACAATCCACCTCGCCTCATTTCAAGTTGAATTTGACTCCTGAAAAACTAAAAAAAGAAGAAATCCATGTCTCTCCCTTACGCATTTAAAATCATACCTCGCCTCGTTTTTCTCGAATCACCGTCATATACCTGTAGGACATTATTTTTGAAGCGGGACTTTTTAAAAAAATAGAGTCCTCAGTACAATTTACGATTGTGTAAGGGACAAATGTACTGCCTCGTGTAAGTCCGGCTCAACTTTACCAAGCAATGCGGCTTCAGACTGAAAATATTTACTGGCAACCTTCTTGTGTTTCTTAAGCTGGCTTCGCACGGTGCGCGATATTGCGGACGAACGCGGACAGACCCGGACCGCGCACCATTGAAATAGTGTCGTCCGTTAAAGCGCAGACAAGTCTGTAGGGGTCCGTAGGAATCCGCCGCAAGTCAGAAATCGAAGGGGTCCGTAGGAATCCGCCGCATTTGCAGATTATCACGCACGGCCGACGCGACGACCACGGACGAGCCCGGACCGCACCGCACGGTGCGTATCGGTCTGTGTGGGTCTGCTAACGATCACCTTTCTGGTATATGGATTGTATAGTCGAAATCCTTTTGTTTGTTCGCTGTATCCCATGAATATGTACACGTTGGATTTTTCAGCCAATTTATTTCGTTGCGCTTTTGGTAGGTAGGCCATGGCCTTGCAACCAAACACACGTAGAGATGACAGATTTGGCTTTGTATTTCCCCAACGTTCTTCTGGTGTGATGTTCTTCATGCCATGGCATCGGATTTGGTTAATCAAATACACCGCTGTCATTGCTGCCTCTGGCCAAAAATTTCGACCCAAACCGCTGTCTATGAGCATGCATCGCACTTTTTCCATAATGGTACGATTCATCCTTTCTGCTACTCCATTTTGTTCAAAAGTATGTGATACTGTCCTCTGATTTTGTATGAAGATGAAAAACTTGTTATTTCTAGACTTTGGTTTTTACATGCTCGTCTGTGGATTTACGGACGAGCCCGGACCGCACCGCACCAGCTCGCACCGCACCTGAATTTTCCGACTCGTCGCTGTTACTACGCACCGCTACAGACGTGCCTGTGCCTTCACAGACGACACTCTTCCCACGGTGCGCCGTCCGCGTCTGTCCGCAACATCGCGCATCGTGGGAAGCCCGCGAAAAGTGCGGTGTGAGGTCGTGCGGGGTGGTCCGGGCTCGTCAGTGGACGTCGGCCGTGCTTGATAATCCGCAAAATCGCGCACCGTGGGAAGCCAGCTTTACAGAGCACTTCCGTCAAAATATACATCGCTTCGGCGAGTCTGGTCTAGTTGTTCTAGATAGAGTCCACGCCATAAAAAAAGGGAAATGAGCGCGTATGTGGGATTGTAATTGAGAATATGAATGAGACGGTTATTTGCGTTTATAAACAAACAGAGTTAAGTTGCTCGCTTGTGAGGACTCTCCCGGCGTATGGAAGCAGCGTTTCTGAGATTCCCTTCTTTTATGGTGTGGGCTCTATCTCCAAGGCTTTTGACAGAGTTTTGCACCTTGCTTTGTTAACTCCAAGCAGTTGGTATCGACTCAGTTCTAAAGAATTCGATTGAGAACTTCCTTTCTGCCTGCTCAATCAATGTAATATTGGGTGGCGTCGAGTCTAAACTCTGTACCATCTAGGTTGGTGTTCCCAAGGGCTCAATCCTACCACCCGTGCTTTTTCTAGTTTTTGTAAATGACCTACTCTCACTCAATTCAACCAACCGAATTCGCGAGTTTCGCCGATGACGGCACTCTGTGTTACTACTATGACGTACCAGATTTTGTCTTCATAATCGTGAGCTCAATTCAACGATTCGTCGTACTCACGTCAGGCGTGAAGCGTACAAAGAGGCGATTCGGTCGTGCAAACCTTACAAGACCTCTGGAGCAGTCGGTGTCGTCTATTCCATACCACTGTTGGAAGGCTGGAACATAATCAACTCCTTACCATGCAGAATATTCAGGGCATCCTTTCCATTTCAAGGATCGTCAATATTGCATTTATACCCAAACCAGGGTGGCCTTAAAGTGATATGCGTTATCTAAAAATATTTCATAAATCAATTTTGCCCGTCCCCACTTTAAGGGGTTACAAATTGTGCCAATTGAACGGGAACAAACCAAAAACTTTCATCCTATTTCCTTTTTGGCAAAACATTTGACCAACAAAAAAAATTATTTTTACGACCTGTGTAACTTTCTCGTCCAACAACAACAACATCACACCATCACCCGAAAATCCCACCCAATCCCCGATTCCTGTAAATCCTTTGGTCAATACCAAAAAATTTCGTGTGAGTAATAAAAGGAATCAAAAGGATCAGATTCGAATAAGGACAACGGGCATATTTGCAACTATGAAATCCGGGGCTGGCCATACCCCACTCGTCAGAGACACATCAAAAAAAAACCCCCACCCCGAATCCAATTTCGTGTCCCGTAAATACGCCTCGGGGCAACCTGGGTATCTCGACGGAGGATCCTGCTATCAGCAATAAAATTTTTGGTCCCTCGTACACGCTGTGTTCTTTGTTGTTGTTGTTGCTGTTGTTGGGTTGGTGATTTTGTGTGCTGGTTAAGATTTGCTTAGGTTTTTCGAAGACACGGTTGCCCCCTGAGTCTGTCACCGGGGCCCACTGATGGTTTCCAGGTGTATCAAGAGAAAGCCCAGGGGTGCCTTTCTATTATCAATGGTTTATTATATATGGAATCTTTTACGTTTTTGTCTATCCAAGGGGTTCCGGTGTTTGAAGACATTTGGCTCCTCGTGTGTTGGTGTTTGGGGGAGGCGGCCGGCGGCGGCTTGTGTGGCCAAGAAAAGGAATAGGATTTTTTTTTAGATCTCTGAATTGGGGATGAACAGAATGAGGAAAATATGGAACAATTTGGGAATTCAAGTCAGCATTCTTTTTTCATTGATTTGAAATTTATTCCTTGCAAGTGTGAGGGTGATTTCCTTTTTTTTTGTATCGAAATTAAAGCGGTAAGGTTTTGAATATTATTAAATTGGGATAGAAATGTTGATTTCTTTCTAAACGACACACAAGCACTCCTCCTTTTCATCCTTTCTTTTAGTTAGGCATAAACATTTGTCGCTTATACTTGATTGATCAATAAAGATCGACGGTACAGCGATACTCTGCTCCTTCCCTGCGAATTTAAGTGTTTGAATACTTATTAACATACTCAATAGACTGGTTGTAGTTCGATCACGAAGGTGAAGCAGCATTGCACAGAGTTGGTACTTAGTCGGGGGACCACCTGAGAAACGACACTCGCGCTTGTGGACGAAACGGTGAACAAAAATTGCCGACAGTACAAAAGGCTTTCCCTGAGCTCTAGTGTTCCACATAAAAAAAAATAAAATAAAAAGCATTACGACACCGCAGTTATGATTCTCATAACTTCTATCTAAAAAAAACGCTACAAAGGTTTACTAGTGAAACACTTTAAGTGTTTACTTTCATTAAATTTCAGTAAACGTTTAAAAGTCGAATACAACGATTTAAACACTTTAAGTGTTTAGAAACTAAACACCTGAGTTTACGGTGTTCGCGGGACAGTGTCAGAAACAGTGAAAAGCGAGCTTGTTCCATTCTAAACTTGTTCTACTTCAGGGGCTCTCCGCCTATTCCTAGCTCCACAGATGGTTATTTTGGGGCCAGTATCCGGAGACCAGGCCAGCTAGTATCCTGACCTCTTTTCTTTAAGTAATCACTTCTCTAGGCGCGTTGCGAGATGGAGCAAGAAAAAACTGCTTGGAGTTCACGAGGCCAGGTGTGGATTCCGATGTATTTTATTAGATTCCGATCGTCTAGGGTCTTTTTCGCCAAACTGGTGGATACCCCAATAGCTGACTCCGCACCGATTCAAAGCTCTGTCTACCGAAGGCATCCATCGTTTTTATACCATAAAGCCCAGAAGACCCACGCATAAGGGTGTATCGAATCGAGAGCATCAAGGGCTCAGTTCGAAACTAATTTGGACTTGGTCAAAGGCTGGCCAAATATTGAACCTACGTTATTTTGGGAAGACCTCACGTGGATCGACAAGACTTGCGGCAACCCCATAGAGATCTGCAAGACCCGCTTATCAGATGCTCTATGTGCTGATACCAACAGCATTTGGCTTTTTATGTCACTCCTTAGTATTGTGAGAAGCCTAAAGATTTGTCCACAGGGACGAGATTGTCCGATTTTGGTGAATGGTACCAAAACGTCTTTTAGGAATTGACACTGAATCTTATTCTAGCACACCAACTGTTCACCAAGTCAATTGTCTGATCCATGCGCATGCGATGACAACTTCATCTGCGTAACCTAAGGTGAAGTTTTTGGCACCAAGTAGTCCTAAGAGTTCATCCATCGCAAGGCAACAGGGCATGGGAATAAGTCCTCCAAGCGGATATGCTTTTGCCGTGGTGCCCTCCAGGGAATCCCCTAAATGAGTGACGATTAATCTACGAGTTGTTAAAATCAAGTCGATCTAGTCACAAAAATTTCCGTCACTTCTATTTCTATTTCTTGTTGAGGAGCGCCTTGGCGGGCACTGCGACCTATTTTATTTCGTCTATTGTGCCATCCGCGTCTTTAAAAACCATCTAGGTGAAGTCTTTTAATATAGCCTAAAACTGATTTTGGGTTCCTGTCCCAAATCTCCCTGGGAGTAGAGAAGTCGCAATGGAGGAGGCTCAATATCTTCCTCGCTGTAGTAGTCTAAGCTCCCACGGCAAAAAAGGTACCTCATCGAACACCTTAAAATTATAAAGTGAGAATGATTGAAAAACATGTAAAAAACATGTTACGCCCGCCAGACTAGTAAAAATTTGTTAATTGTTATTTTTTATGAATTTTTGAATTTAGCTAAAAAAAATGATTTTTTTTTCCAAAAACACCTCCTTCAAATTTATACAATTTGTAGTAAATAATGAACAATTTTTGAAAAAATTTGTCTGGCTAACAATTTTTGTTAATTAACTTCTGACAGACCTTTTTTTATAAAAATGCACTACATAACACCTCCTTGATTTTTTTTTATAATAAAGTTTAAGATCTCTTCTATCTATTACAACTTGTCTGGCTGGCACTTTTTGTTAATAAACTTGTCAGACTGAGTTTTGAATGCGCAGCGTACCTTTTTTGTCATGGGAGCCTACACTATAGCCTCACAGTTGCACAGCAAGTGCTCCGCAGTTTCGGGAGCTGCTGGGCAGAACCGACAGCTACAATCGGCTACCAGTCCTATTTTGTTTAGATGGTAATTAAGCGAACATTGGCCCGTCATGAGCTCTGTTATTATTTTTAGCTCCCATCTCCTGAGATTTAAAGGTTTGCCCGCTTTAGCTTTATAGATTTGGATGAATCTTTTAGCTTAACGAGCACCCTCCAACCAACTATGAAGAAACAGCTGGACGACCGAATTTTTGATGGCCGTTCTTACGTGGTGCTGCAGATGCAGAAAGGTTCCGGACCGATAGGTATGAGTTTGCCCCCACTTTAGCCCGGCTGTCGGCATTTTCATTTAATCTTTGAAAGTTTCATTAAAATCCAATTGTTGTGTCACTTTGTAAACAGGCAAAAGCTCTAAAAGCACTTATTTATGATTAGGTTTCTTGATACAGAATCTTTTCTAAATAGGACAATCAAAATTAGTTTGAAACTGATATAGATTCAAAATAAACGAGGAATCATGCTTCTACAGCAAAAAAATTTTTTTTCAAGCCTACTGAGAATATAGCTTTTATACCCAACACGAGGATGTATGATTCTGAAGCTTTGAGCAAAAGCTTTCTTTTCCAAATTAGTATAATCTTCACATTTTTCCATCTACACACGCCTCTATTCCCTCAAAAAGGACTTTTTACTTCAAAAGCATGCTTCCACGTGTATTTTACTTAACACATAGCCGTTACACAAACCACATAAATCAAATGCGCAACAAGTTTTTAACTAGAACCATTTTGGCGTTAGTCATTCTCGTTAAGAACAAAAGAAGTTGACTCAGATCTGAAAAAAAACACTTCCTTTTACATTTCCACGAAATGCACTTGTTTCAATAAAAATGAAATTAAAGTCATTCTGTTAATTTGTCATCGGGTGGGTGAATCATGATGGTAAATAATGGAGGGTAAAAAGTCTTCCTTTAACATAAAAAGCTGTGAATCATTTCCACTTAAGCTCCCTTCTCTATAAGTTCGACATTGCACTCTATTCGAAGAAAATAGATTGTCGACAGTACAAAGGGCTTTCCCTGAGCTCTAGTCTTCCCCATAAAAAAAAAGGATCCTGACACATAAATCTGCTCCGCGTGTGTACAAGGAACAAAATTGCATAAAAATTACATTCGCTGAAGGTAATAGAAAACGAATTAATATAAATTTAATAAGTGTGGAATTTCATCCAGAAATAATTAGGAACGTGCATCAGCAGCTTCTAATTTTTCTTCTTAGCCCCCCTAAAGGCAGAGCCGCCTTAGCTGTACCCCGGTAGTATCCTTTACCATCTCTTTTTGAAGATCTTAAGATTCTTGAAATTCAACTTTCCTTGAAACTCGTTAAGAATAAGAGAAAAAAAATGCCGGGGGGGGGGGGAGAAAATTTCATTAAGGCCACGACAGACAGGTACAACCACACCACCCACACCCGAATAACAATTGCACAGAGCTTGGCATTTCTATAAAGCCATCCCTGTTTCTGCTTGCTCCCTCACCACCACCGGAGGGACTAGTGCCCCGTGACCACCCAAACGCCCGCCAAGCAACCACAACTATTTTGCACTTTACCATAACGGGAAATGAGAATGAAGCCACTACCAACTGCACCGCAGGGATATCCTTTCGAACGCCTCTAGACCCAACAACAACAACAACAACAACGCAATCAGAGCCTTATAGGCTCACGTTATCGCGCTTCTTTGCTTCACACTTCTCACCACTTGTTTTTCGTTCTCGCCTCCGTTTTCAACACACTCGTCGTCGTGTTCATGTCATTTTTCTAACGGAAAAAAGGAGCGAAGGGAAAAGTAAGAAAAAAAAAAAACAGAGGAAAACCTATGGCCAGAATAAAAAGGATATACTCATCCATCGCTCGATGGTAAAAAGGATACAAGACAAAGTTTCTATGTTAGATATGAAGCGCGCTATTACATCCTGTATATACTCGCATACAGTGGGGCAGAGAGAAGGAAGACCAGAGTCCTGACGCAAGGAAAACCGGAGCTATGATCCTTATTATCGTTTGTGACATTTCACATTTTTCTTATCCCTTTTGCTATTTCTTGTTGTATAGAAACGTATCCTTTTTCTTGGTTTCTATATTAGTCAGGATTTTCTCCGCTCGCATACATCCTGTCCGCACGATTGAAATGTTATGTATATGTATTGGAGTTTTCCCCGACTATTGTTGTTGTTGTTGTTGCTTGCACTGGTATAGTGCGAGTTATTCTTCCTTGTACACATATTTTCTAGACCTCTGTCAGGATATAGTGTTGGGTTGTGGTAGTGTCGGGCCTTTTGTTTATGGTTTGTGTCTATGCCTCCGAAAAATGTGTGTGATGGGGAAGAAGAAGATTGTGGAGGGGGTTGACGGTGCGGATGAATGGAAGGATGTTGGAAGATGTCACTTTAATGCAAACAAATCGATGGTAAAACTGCGCATGGCCTGATCCTCGGTTGCTGGTAAACGGAGAAATTTTAAGGATATTTCGATACGGAAAGATATTTTTCAGGGGATGTGGCGTTTATTTTGGAGTAGGGATTTATTCATATGGGATATTTTTAAGGGGAATTTGCATATTAGTTGGGAAATTTTTTTTAGGGGATTTTTTTTCTGACTTTTGCGCCTTTTTTAAAATGTTGCAGATGTTTTTACACAGTTGTTTTTTCTTTTTTAAATTTTTTTAAATAATGCAGCTTTAGTCAAAAATTAAAGAAATTAAGAATCTAGTTTTTCTCTGTCTAATCATAATATTAGTACAGTCGATCAGTGACAATTTATCATCATGTTATAGTCGTATACAATAGTTTGCACTCCTACCATATGTTCAAACACGACTCGAAATAATAAGCCTATTCAAGCTGTTAACATTTAGTTCTTTAACCTTGATAATTGATTACAATAATTTACTGGTTTGTAACTAATTAATATTTTCTCGTAGGGCTAATTAATTAAGGATAATTTCTTGAAGGTGTGGAGTCCTTTGAAGGAGACTTCATCCTCTTTTTCGCATATTACTACTTCACTCCTTTTTCTACTTCCATATTAAGCTCAAGCTAAGCGTAAATTTCAATCCAACATTGTAAACGTTCCTTATCAAAGCAAAAACGCGATTATCTAGGTTGATGTTTATGATAAAATCTCGAATAAGGATTAAAATCTCGAATAAGGATTAAAATCTCGAATAAGGGTAATACATACATGATGGAAGCTAATCTGACAAAAATAACAAGTGCAAGTTTCAGCCTAGTTTTATTAAGTAAGAGTGGAGGTATGTCTTCTGTAGAAGTCAACAAGCCATCAGATTTGTCATGAAGCCATAAAAAATGAAGTTTTGGAGAAGTTAGCCAAATATTCGTCCTTTAACTGCTGTGGACGCAGGAGAGCGTTTATTTCAGTGGAAGAATTGCTATGATAGTAACGTTAAAATTTTTTTCGTGGATTCTATAATCCTCAGAAGGTCGATGGTGGGACCAGTATCATCGTCACCGATAGTTTGAGGAGCTTTTTTGAACGCCAAGGTGTTTTTCGAACTCCCATTCCAAATATGGGAGTTGTATTCGAGGTGAGGCCGAATGTTGGATTTTTTTATTATAGTCCGAGCCGATGGCTGAAGGAGGAATCCCAAGGATGCTTCTTTGGCAATTTGGAATATGTGACCATTCCATCTCAGGTCCATAGCAGATGGGGAAATAGCAGAGTCATAAAGTCGACGTGCCGAGGTCTCTCGCCTCTGCTTTGGCTCATGGTAATGGACGAGATCCTAAGGCACTAGAGAGCTACATAATACAGCCAGTTGCCTATGCCGACGACATGGTGATATTAGTATGTGGAAAATTCATCCACACAATCAGTGAGATTATGGAGTTGGCACTTGAAAAGGTAAGCGCGGGCTATCCGTCAATTCGGAAAAGACACTACTGATGCTTTTCACCAACAGGACTAAAATATCCGCCTTTAGTCTACCTTCGCTGAACGGTCGAATACTGAGTTTATCCCAGTCAGCTAAATATTGGGGTCTTATTCTGGACCCAAAGCTGAAGTGGAGATTGAACATCGAAGAAAGAGCAAGGAAGGCCAGTATAGCTTTTTATGCCTGTAAGCAGACTTTCGGCAAGAGATGGGGTTTGAAGCCTCACATGGTGCGCTGGCTATACACGGCAGTGATTAGACCAGTGCTGACATATGGCTCTGCACAATCCACTGACTCGGATGGGGAGATGTTGCAGGTTTTATTGGAAATATGACAGTACTTCGTTTCGGGACCATTGAATTCCGCTCGATTTTTACGGCATCAATCGAGAATGAGTTCAATGTCTCTCTTGATTGTGTTGGAAATAAAACCACGATCATAGAGCCAACGCCTGGCATCTGCTTGTCTTGCATTATCGAAAAGTAAAGCAAAGTACACGTTTACGTTTTAACAGATAGTGGTAGCAATGTCGGGCAAAGAGGAATTCGAGGCGAAAACCCGAGTGAAAAAAGTTCGCCTGCTCCTAGCCGAAACAAGAAGACATGGCGCCCGAAACAGGCACAGCACGCCTAACTAAAAATAAAACTCGCCCGCTCCCAGCCTGCAACAGTCACGCACAATACCCAAAGCAGACATGCTACACCTGAGTAAAAAAAAGACTCGCCCGCACCTAGTACGAAACGCCTGTATGTCACCCAAACGAGGCACTGAACGCTTCACACTTTTCTAGACTAAAGGGAGCAAACCAAAATAGGGCTTTCAAAATTGTATAGAACCAAAAAAAAAGTGTAATTATCTTGGTGACCATAAAGAGTGCCACTAGCATACTCAGTAGACCGGTTCTCTTTCGATTACGTAGGTCAAGCAGCATTGGATGTGGTTAGTACTTAGTTGGGGGACCGCTTGGGAAAACGACACTCACGGTTGGAATGGTCGATAACGAATACATTCATATCTGTAACAGAGGTGTTCATACCTCTGGTGGGTGAATTTTTTGATGTAGCGCGAGCGTGTATACCCGTGTAGCATGAGCGTTTGTTCGCTATGCGCGCTAGCTGCGGGCGCCAGCAGTTGCATTAAAGAGTTTATTTCTCAATCTGTTATCAAATGATGTTTCGCTTTTGTGATGGTGGATTTACAGGAATTTCTTAGTTTGATGTAGTCAATGCCAAACAATGCCATTCACTCGGTTATCTCTTGTACGATTTGAAGATGGCTTCTTTAATTTGTCATTGCGTTTATGAAATCCCGTTAAACCATCTGGTCACCCCAGGTTTCACAGATTTGGTAGAAGTACATCATCGATGAGCTAGATAGGCTAGGTAGAAAGCACAACGTGACTCTCGTTGGGTTCCCGGTCATAGGAGCATAGAGGGAACGAGAAAGCCTACTACCAAGCCAAGCAGGGAGTCTCTCTCCGGGGCTCGGAGACCGAGATGGTCGGCAGCCCAATAGGTGGAGTCAAAAACGCTATTTTTGACTACCACCTGCTGTTAGCCAGCCAAAATTGTAGAGTACTCGAGACCTGCACTATCTCTAGGGCAACTTGGCCGAAGTATTACAAAGAAAAAACAATGGGCTGCCTAAACAGACCCCGACGAGATATTGCCAGAATCACGGCAATCATCACGGGACATTGGCCCATAGTAGACAACGCTGCCAAGTTGGGAATCCCGTTCAACGTCTGTTGTCGTAGCTGCGGGGAGACGAACGAGAGAGAAACACTTTTCCACTTCCTAGGTAAGTGACCGGCTTTAGCTAAAGCCAGGCAGCGCACACTAGGCAGGTTCGTTTTGGAAGACTTAAAAGAGATCTCCACACTGGAGATCAAATCACTGTTAAGCTTCCTAAATTCCACAGGATGACTTTAGGCATCCGTCACACCCGCCCAAACGACCACTCAACCCACGGTACAAGAGTCGTGGCAACAAAAGGGCGCGCCAAGCGCTAATTGGGCCCCCGGTCGCGCTGGAGGCAGCCCTTCTTCTATCTACATACGCCATCTGTACATGCATCTTTATGATTTTTGAATTTTCCTATCGTATTTCCAACTTCTTCAGTAGTAAGGTTAAGGCGTTCCTACTGCATATTGGGGATTCTTGCATCCTTGCATATCGGTGTTTTAAAGTCATTGCAATCCCCCCGCCCAGTACCAAAAAGCTCACAATCACCGAAATCACTTAAGCCCATTGCATACCCATAAGCACACTTCCAAATGCACCGAAACGCCATTGCATACCTCCAGGCACCAAAAGCTCGCCACACCACGGACACAAACCTCACTGCCTACCTCCAGGGTTTGGCGCCTGCAGTTATGCAAGGATCCCAATTATGGAGTAGTAACCCCATAGCCTTACTATTTTCTTCAATTGTAGGGTCTCGCGAATCGTTTTCTGTATCATCTGTAGATTGGTTGTTTGTTTATTTTTGTATTAGAAAGTTTCTTCTACTCAACTACACAAAATAATTTCGACGTCTATAAAATTCACAACGAATAACTCACGACTGATGTTATTTTGTCAAAACCACTTAAAATTTTTTAAATCTCCACAGAAATTACTTAAATTCAAGCATAATTTCCCTCAATCATAAATGAAAATATCCTCCGTCAGTCAAAAGGACATTTTTCCAGAATATCCTCACACCCAAAAATTTTCCCTTTTCCCTAACCCCGAATTTTGGACCACAAAGGAAATTTTTTTGGAGGAGAAAAAACACAATGAAAATTTGATCCCTCAGCATAAACTACCAAAAGGGAAAACAGAACTCATTCGGAAAATCCACCAGCAAGGATATCTTCATATAAATCGGTTTGGACATTTAGTCGCAGTTGAAACCCCCACAGAGTTGGATGCAAGATACTTTCACTGCTTCCAAATTTTTGACGATAAAAACCGGGATTCAGAAATACTCATAAACAGGAAAAAAGGGGATAACACTTTGGGAGAAAAAAAAGGAAGTGAACAAAAAAAAACACTATTGAGAGAAAGTATAAAGGTCAGCATTTCCGAAATATATCAGTCGGTACCGATAACCCAGTACAGGATCCTCTACAACATAAGGTGCTCTGCTCCGCTCTGTATTTAATTTTTGTTTTTTTGTGGTATTTTCTTTGGGGTGTGTATTGTCGGGGGAGAGATCTCTAACTAAAGAAGGATACTCGGCTACGTGTACTGGTTAAAGAAAATCTGTTTACGTACTAAACGTGCCGGTCTAAGACATTTCTTATGTCATAAATAACTAATCGAGTGCTTTTTTTTTCTGTTTAGATACGTGTCAGTGCTTAAGTGATTTCTGGCTTAAGAAGCTAAAAGGACCTTTTAATGAATTCTGACTAGTGTGTAAGGAAATTTTTTCCCCGTATATATATATATTCGACAAGTGCTAGTTTGTATAGAGAGTTATAACGACGAGAGTGCGGAATAAAATCTGTTCTTTTTGTAATATATAAAAAAAAATCCTTTTAAAAAAGTTTTGTGTGTCATACTTGAATCCATAAGGAAGGTGACGAGTAAAAAGAAAAAAATTATAATCCTGTACGTATATATCCTTGAAGTTTAATTTTATTTTTAATTGTTAATTGTTAAATGAATCCTGAAAATATTTTCATTATAAATAATTTATTTGTTTCACCGAAAAAAAGCGGTGATAAATTTCATGTGAAAAAATTTCGTTCTTTTCTTAAGAAATAAAAGAAAAACTCCAAAAATTATGCAATCAGCTGTTCATTGAATTTCTCTCCTTTTCGTCCTTCTATTTTCTTTTTTGTTGTATTATTTTCCTTTCTGTGTTAGTTCTCACACTCATTCCCTGATAAAGAGGAATTTTCTCACACAGAGGATGGAATTTCGGACTTAGTTCTCTTTGTATATCCCGGCGGATATTTTGCAGGTTGTTTGTTTGAGTTCCTGATAAAAGTTTTTTTTTCGTCCTGTGGTCTCTATCTCGTTGTGAAAAATTATCCTGGAAAACTTTTTTTATTTATTTTAACAAAAGTAGAATTTATATATAAATAAAAAAAAGGATAGCTGTCAAATGGGAAAACATGTGACGGACTGTCAGATTCCCGAAGTAAATCGATTTCTGTTGGTGTTGTTTTTTTTTTTGGCAAGGGCAACCTTTAGAGAAGTGTGTAGGGTATTATGTATATAGATTGAACAATGATATATACATGTGTAATATATGTATATCCCTGCAAGAAAAAAAAATATCCAAAAAGGATATTCGTATACTTATATAGGAAAAGCCGGAGTGTTATGCAATTTGACATGAAAGGAATTCCCTGAGTAGCTGAATTTGCTGCCAGTCTGCTTATTTTTTCTTTTATTTTTCTTTTTTATTTTTTTTCTTTTTTTTTTGAATTTATTCCTTTAAGTTTGTGTCGTATTCCAAAATAAAAAAAAAGCACACAGAATTTGTTTTTTTTTGATGGTATTGAGGGCAGGATACGTTGAATTATTCAGAGTTTATTAAAGCAGATGTTATCATATCTTAAATTCATATTTGATTATCTCTTTAATATTTATTGCCTGTGTTGAAGGTTGAAAGTTTGTTGTTTTTTTTTGTTCTTCATACTTTTACATTTTTTTTTTATCTTCAGTTCCTTTTTGTTTTTCCCGAGTCGTCTTGGTGTCGTGTCCTCTTTTTTTGTTGTAGTTGTTTTTGTTGTTGTTGCTGTTAGTGTAGTTGTTGTTCTTGTTGTTGTTGTTGCTGAGCGCGATGAGTGTCCTTTGGTTTCATAACTTTTTTTTTCATTCTTTTTTTTTTGGTTTTTTTTATAAAGGGGAAAGTTTTTTTCCCTCATTGCGATTATTAAGTGGAGTGTTTCTCTGTGGAGTGTTGATGTTTAACGCACCCACATACACACTTACCATATTTTTTTTATCGTTTGATCCTTAATAAGGATATAAATGATTTTTTTTTTGTTTAAAGCTGCACTTTCATTTTTTTTCCTGATATTTCTTGTATTCTCATAGTTGACATTTTTATTGTGTGTGGGAAATTGTTTTTTTTGTTGTTATGCAACATTTTTGTCTGGTTGTATCGTAGGAAAATCATAGGGAAAATTCAATTTCAAATTGTGTCAATTTTATGTAATTTGTGAAAAGAGATTATATGGAAATATTGTAATTTAAGATTAGGAAATTTGTTTTAAAGGTTTTGTTATAAATTAATTAATTATTGATTATATCAATTTAATTTAGCGTTTTATTGATATAAGGGAAATGGAGTAGTCTATTTTTTGTAGATATATTCTTTGTTACGAATATACCTAAGGTTTTATTTCACAATCACTTAGTTATCATGACTAGTATCGCTCATTGGTCGAAATTCGACCCCGTCTCCCTACTCTTCTTTCTCAATCCGTCCCGTTTTAGTTTGACGTCTATGCATTTCAATAACTCAGTAATAATTTAATTGAACTATTACCACTTTTTAATTTCTCTATTAGTTCTAAAAAAAAGAAAAAAAATTGTTTTAATTAAAAAAGTGTAATTAAAAACTGCATTGTCATCTAAAATCGCATCTTTGAACAAAACTTGATTCATTTAAAAAACACCATCGTTTACCGTGATATATTTTGATAATAATTTCCACTTTGTTTTATTATTTTTTTTTTAATTAAAATTTGCCGGGACGGTAAAAATCTCCATAGAAAGAAAAAATTTTTCAACATAAGCAGAATGACGCTGACATAATATTGCACTACGGCAAGAAAAGTGGCACAACTCAAAAATTGCCTGTTTTGAGCTATTGCCGCCAGGTGACTGTTGGCATTCATTTTTTTTCAGTTCTCCTTATGTGTCACTTTTCTTGCCGTATTGCGATATATATGCATTTATTTCTATTCTAATTTGTTGAAACAAAAACAAAAACAAACAAAATTTTGAAATGCCAATTTGATTTGTTTAAAGCGAAGTGAAAAGGAGGTACGGCAAACTTTCGCTAAGCAATCTAGGCTCATGAAATTTAGTCGATTCACAAACCTTAATAATCACAGTTACAGAATAACCGCTCAGATAAGCATCAAATTTTAGTGAAAAAGGAATTGTTTCCAGTCTCAATATTTTTTTAAAATGTTAGTTACATCGAATGTTACATATACGAAATGGACATTTTCTCTTGCAACCACCGCTACGTAAAATATGGGCCGTTTTGTGAAAAATCTACCATTTTGGTCGTTCCTAGATGAGATATTCTCGGTATGTGTAGGTCCAAAGAAAGCGAAAAAAATTGATAATTGTTCATTATGATATTACCTATCTGCGGTTACAAAATTAAATTTTATTCTGTACACATAACCTCAAAGAAAATTAAAAACTGAAGAAACTGCTAAATTTTGGTTTTTTGGTTACAACTTCGGATGTTTTAAGTAAAATTATACTTTATAATGTGGGCAATAACTGGTAAAAATTTTAAGTCAATATATCTAACACAATTGGCCAATAACTTTTGTGCATTGTATCGTATGAGATTCCTTTTTAATTTAAGTGTAGGTTTTTTATGCACTTGCCCTTTTTTATGGATGGTGAATAAGAAAAAAATTTTTAAACTTGAAAAAAGTGGAAAAAATCGAATTGATAAAACTCTTTTTGTTTGTATTGACAAACAAAATTTAGTTTTTAAAAAAAAAAGTGGAATTTTTGAAGAAAATTGACGAAAAATTACACGACTTTTAGCAGATTCACCGTGTCCAGATACATATAGAGACACTGCACCCGACTCCCCCTAATCTATCCTATCTTTCTCTCTATCCTTCGATCTAAGCTTACTACTAGATATTGCACTATGACGTGCTCATGGTTGGCGCTTGAAGTGAGAAATGGCGCGGCGACTGTAAAACGGAATCATAGTTTTCGAAAAAAAACTGACATTTGTCGGGAAAAACGCCTTCAAGCGTATTACAGTTGGCGTTTGAAGAGACAAAGCTCCGTTTTTCACGACTGTCGTCAAGTGACTAGATTGAATAAATATTTTTTAAATACATAGATTGAATAAATAATGTAATTTTATAAATTTTTTAATTATCAGAAATGTCAAAAAACTTTCAAGCGACAACAATGATAAGGTTTTGTCGAAAACGGTCATATCGCTGCGTTCGCCAATTATGGCTCTAAAAATGAGAACGATAAACGGCGCTGTAATTTTTTCAACTCGCCAACCGTGATAAGGCCCAAAGGGTGACACCTGAGCTTACACTATCATATAAAAAAAAGGGTCGTTTTTTTAATTTGCAAAAAAATTGGGTCGGTTTTGGTCGTTTGGTTATTTTTTGTTTTTGTTTTTTTAGTTGGGTCAATTTTGTTTTTTAAACAGCGAGCTCTTTTGGGGGGTCATGATCGCCGTGACCCCCCCCAATTATGTCCAAAATTATGTCCAAAAGGTCTCTGGTCAACTTCATACATACTTATTTACTTGTTTGGATCTTCAAACGATTTTCGGCCCAAGACTCTCGCAACTGCTACGGTTCCGATTTTGAGTCGATGTTATCCAGTATGACATCCCATAACTCTGATCTACAGCCTGATCTACGCCATCTCTTAAAAGAAGGATTGGTCTATGTCTCTGTCCATAGCAGAGAAAGGTAGCAAGTTCGCCTTTACATAATACTGATGTTAAGTCAAAAAGAATAAACAGAAGTGTAAAAAGTAGGTAGGGCAGCACTTTAACCTGGGAACCAAACTGTCAGTAGAAACTAAAGAACAGGTGAAGCTATTCAAATCCTAAATAAGAACAGGATTCATGTACGGATCGGAAACATGGACGCTTACGTCCCAAATTCCGTTATATGTTTGTGGAGTTTTACTCTGACTATGTAGCCGTGAAGAGAAGAGATATTGGATTAAGCTAGTTTTCCCCTCACTCAGCCACGCTTTCATTTCTGCTGATGTCATCTGTAATATTGATAGCTGATCATACAATTTTAATTTCTAATAGAAATAGAATAGAAAGGAGGATGCCATAAAATGTATGGACTTTGGTAACCAAATGTATGGCTATGTGTAATACTTTGTTGGATAGGTTTTTTTGAGCTGAATATAAGTTAATATGGCGCCTAGTTCGAAATTGTTGCCCGTTCTGAGTTATACCGTCAGAACTGTACAAAGATGGAGTTTTACATATCACCCTGTATTTTTGTTACAGTATAACCTATTTCCATAAATAAGGTACCAATGAACGCAGAATTCCTCCACCAATCTATTATGGTAAAAGCGATGGTTCTATTTTATTTACAATAGCTGGGACCCGGTGCGCCTATGCTGCTCCCATAAGCCAATAGTAGTAATCAGGTGATATGAATTTTAATATACAGTAGGAGAGTTTGAAAAAGGCAATTTTTTGGTATTTTTGATTCCAAATAACAAAATGTGAAACTATTAGAGATCTGACATTTTGATCGAGACAGTAAAAACGATCCATTGACATGGCAGTTTTCGAGATATGAATTTTCATACACAGATAAAGTGTCTCAATGAACCGCTTACTTTCTGTATTTTGGATAGGTGGGGCCCGGTGCGCCTCGCTGCACCCAACGTTTAAACACTTAAAATCAATCCAAACCTTCAAAATTCAACTCTTATTAACCACTAGCTGGGACCCGGTGCGCCTATGCTGCACCCATAAACCAATAGTAGTAATCAGGTGATATGAATTTTGAATTTGGAATGACTCCACACAGAGCTAATAATATTCTACTTGTCATACCCTTTCATTTAATACCCATACCGAATGGCTTGCAAAGAAAACGGTAATCCGCCATTTTGTGTTTGCCGCCATTTTAAATTTGGACCGATCGATCTGAAACTTTGGGAATCGTATTTTTTTCGGAAAAAAACCAAAATAATATAGATCTGAGCTCTTTAGCAATAATTCGAAGAGTACCTCCTATACAAAAGTTCGAATTTTACGGATATCGGTACACTACAGCCACCCGAAGTGTTCGAGATAGAGCAAAATAGACCGCGTAGGAACAGCCGCCGTACCTGAAAACCCCTATATACAAAAATTCAGTCCAATCGGATGAGCGGTTTCGGAGTCTATTGAACATTTACAGACAGACATACTTTCACTATATAACCGATCAACTTCAAATTTTGCACATATGCATAGTTCGCGTGACAATGCAATCTGACCATTTTGTAAGAAAATCAAGATGGCGGTTCCAAGATGGCGGTCGATTTTTGCTATTGTGTTCCCCGACCCCCCGACATGGGTATCAAATGAAACGGCATGACAGGTAGAATACAATTAGCTGTATGGCGTCATTCCAAATTCAAAATGGCGGCCAACACAAAATGGCGGATTATCTTTTTCTTTACAACCCACTCGGTATGAGTATCAAATGAAAGGATGTGATAATAGAATACTTTTCGCTGTGTGGCGTCTTTCCAAGTTCCAAATGGCGGCCACCACAAAATGGCGGTTTACCTTTTTCTTTACAATCCACTCGGTATGGGTATCAAATGAAAGTGTATGACGAGTATAGTATAGTAAGCTTTGTGATGTCGTTTTAAATCTAATATGGCGGTCACTACAAAATGGCCGAACACATACATATAATAGACTAAAAAATAGAAAATAAAAAATATAGTTTAAAAAAACTAAAAAATACGCTTTTATTTTAAAATGAACTAAAAAGTAAAAAATAATTTTGAATGTAAAGTTTTTATTGCTCCAGCCAGTATATGGAAACAACCTACCTTTCGAAATGTAAAAAAGCGGAACATTATGTAGAAAACCATAGCAACGACATCCAAATTATTTTTTTCTAGCCTTCTTTATCGAGATTAGAAAAAAATTAGGAAAAAATAATTTAGATGTCGTTGCTGTGCTTTTACCAGTTTTCACAGCATTTGTCAAAAATGTTCTGAAAAATAAAATATATCCCATGTTACTCACTCATAATAGACCTTTCGATTAGCGAAGGAATTTTAAAAATCGGTTCGGTAGTTTTTGAGTTTATCCGGAACAAACAAACAATCAAATCTTTTCTCTTTATATATTAGTATAGATAAAAACACCATCAGCGACAGACTCTGTGTTGAACCAACTTAAACCTCTTTTTTGGTTGTTTAATTCTCAGTACCCCGAATTTATTTCTTCTGTTCTTTAAATCCTATTTTACTATCCAAAGAAAAACAGAAAAAAAATCTATCTATCTCCGAAGAAAAAAACTCCATCAGCAACGAAACAAACGAATTGAACCCTTCTATGTTCTCTGTACCATTAACACGAAAAAAATTTCAACTTCTTGCAAAGAAATTCAATAAAATTCTATTTTAAGTGAACGAACAAAAAAAAAATAATTCAATTTTCTCCCGGACGAAAAAGAAGGACACAAATTGTATTACAAAGAAGGAAACAGAATTTCATTATATATTTTCCCCAAAAGAATTTCTCTTCTATGTTTCTGCTGCTGCTGTTAAAATCAAAAAAAATATAGTTTAAAAAAACTAAAAAATACGCTTTGATTTTAAAATGAACTAAAAAGTAAAAAATAATTTTGAATGTAAAGTTTTTATTGCTCCAGCCAGAATATGGAAACAACCTACCTTTCGAAATGTAAAACAGCGTGGGACTCTCTTCCTACGGGAAATTTTCGCTAGAGGCCCACGCTTTTTTACATTTCGAAAGGTAGGTTGTTTCCATATTCTGGCTGGAGCAATAAAAACTTTACATTCAAAATTATTTTTTACTTTTTAGTTCATTTTAAAATCAAAGCGTATTTTTTAGTTTTTTTAAACTATATATTTTTTATTTTCTATTTTTTAGTCTATTATATGTCCTCCGCCATTTTGTAGTGACCGCCATATTGGATTTAAAAGAACGTCACACAGTTTACTATACTATACTCGTCGTACACTTTCATTTGATACCCATACCGAGGGCGTTGTAAAGAAAAAGGTATTCCGCCATTTTGTGTTGGCGGCCATTTTGAATTTTGAATGACGCCACAGAGCTAACAGAATTCTACTTGTCATTTCCTTTCATTTGATACCCATATCGAGTGGGTTGTAAAGAAAATGGTAGTCCGCCATTTTTTGTTGTCCGCCATTTTGAATTTTGAATAACGCCACATAGCTAATTGTATTGTACTTGTAATACTCTTTCATTTGATACCCATGTCGGGGGTCGGGGAGCACAATTGCAAAATTCGGCCGCCATCTTGGAACCGCCGTCTTGATTTTTTTAAAAAATGGTCAGATTGCATTGTCACGCCAGCTTTACATATGGGCAAAATTTGAAGTTGATCGGTTATATGGAAGTGGGTCAAAATCAAGTTGCAAGATTTGTCTACATACATACATACACACATACATACATACATACATACATACATACAGGTGAAGCTAATATAAAGCGTATAATAAGGGAATACGGAATAGAAAAATGCAATAAACTCAAAATCATCGAATTTGCACTTAAGCATTTCTGGCTTGTGCAATATTTTCAGCTAATTTTAAAATTTGTTGGCCGCCATTTTGAATTTGGAATGACGCCACGCAGCACAGTATTCTACTTGTCATATCCTTTCATTTGATACCCATACCGAGTGGGTTGTAAAGAAAAAGGTAGTCCGCCATTTTGTGTTGGCCGCCATTTTGAATTTGGAATGACGCCACGCAGCAAAGTATTGTACTTGTCATATCCTTTCATTTGATACCCATATCGATTGGGTTGTAAAGAAAAGGGTAGTCCGCCATTTTGTGTTGGCCGCCATTTTGAATTTGGAATGACGCGAATTGTACTCTATTTGTCATACCCTTTCATTTGATACCCATGTCGGGGGTCGGGGAGCACGATTGCAAAATTCGGCCACCATCTTGGAACCGCCATCTTGATTTTTTTACAAAATGGTCAGATTGCATTGTCACGCCAGCTTTACATATGGGCAAAATTTGAAGTTGATCGGTTATATGGAAGTGGGTCAAAATCAAGTTGCAAGATTTGTCTACATACATACATACACACATACATACATACATACATACATACAGGTGAAGCTAATATAAAGCGTATAAAAAAATATAAAGAAAAAGAAGAAACACTTTTCATAAGCATGAAACCTTTGGATCCTTGTTAGTATCCCAGTCACAGTCACCCAACTTGAAATAATCCTGTCGAAGCATATACAGCACGCTTCTGCCCTTGTCACTATCTGTAGCAGCTTCTTCTCATATGTGCACAATTACTGCGTCTCCAAATCGGAAAAGGAAATCAATAATTTCCATGGCATTAAATGTCAACAGAGCGTCTACTCGTTCAGCATTTTGGTGAAAGCAATAAGGGTAGAAAAGTTTCCCGACAGGGCGTCATTGTTCTATATATCCGAACAGTCATCACGACCGAGTACCATCACTATCACGAGACCATCACCACCACTATTGCCATCAGCCTATACTGACAGCACCGCAACTATACCCCCAGAGACTTTTGGGGGGACCCTGTAATCATCTGGTTAGGCTAGAAATAAAAGTTTCATTCGATGTAGTCTGAATGCGGAATAATAGCGGTAATAGAGCGCCATCCTCATCAGGACATGCCTTCCCTTATGTCGTCCCCTGGAAAATCCCAGAAAAGGATATAAGGAATGCTTAGTCCTTACGACAAACAGCAGCCAAAAAAAAGAAGAAACTCGACATACATCGGTGTGTGGGCATCACACTAACGTGATTGCCATTCCGCAGGATGTCGAAGTAGAAGGAAGTTATGTAAATTGAAATCCCTAAAAAGGACATGTCCCTTGTGATATCAGGAGTCGCCCTGGCTCGGCTTGTTGGGTGCATTTATCCTGGCCCAACAGTCAATGACCTTCGCATAAATTTGCTTCAATGACTCATCAGAAAATTTTCATCATTTTTTTTTGATGTGTTGTAACTTTTGTGTCCTAAGGACTCAGACCGAATCGGGATTAAAAAAAAAATATTTTTTTTTTGAAAAAAAGTTAACATTTGAAAAGAACTCCGAAGAAAAGGACTTTCATCCCCGAAGGAATTGGTGTGAGAAATTGATTTAAGGAAAAGGTCATGTACTTAGGCAAATGCTCCTTTTGCCTTGTCTCCTAAAATAACGGAACTAATTTATTTGGAAAACAGCCAGGATGCGTGACTTGACAAGGCTTCCCTGCATTTATTTATATAGAAAAGGAAAATGTTGTTGTTGGTTGGCTTTTTCTTTGTTGCTCGTTGCTGCTTGTCCCTGACTTTTCTAGCTTCAGTACAAAGGATAAGGGCAGAAAGCCAGTGAGCGACGAATTACAAATATAACAGTAATAAATGCGAGACTGGAATTTTTATGATTTAAACAAAAACAAAAAACACACAAAACAAAAAACAACAACAAAAAAGAACAAGAGGATAAGGTAGAGAAGTCAACGCAGACATTGTAGTAGTCAAGGAAGCTTTCTATACGTCGTCGTCTTGTGTTACAATATTATTATTTCTTTGGTTTCTCTGGACTTGTGGAAGGACTTGTTGCCAAGTGTGATAAAGTTTCTAAAAATAAAATAAAATGTTAAGTGGAGACGATATAAGGTAAATGGATCAACAACAATAACAACAAGGAAACCTAATGGTATTTTTATGAAATTTAAGATTTTAATGGATATGTATGATTAGATAATGGAGGAGATCTCTGTCAAGTTTCATATAAGGGTTCCTGATGGCAGGAGATAAAGTATCCCTAAAAATATCAAATGTCAAATGGTATAGCGTTCTATGGGAAAAATGGACCATTGAAGATGATGATGATGAAGAATTTGTTTGGTTTTTAGACTTAGTACAAAAATAATAGAACAAATCTGAAGCAAGAGCTGTAGCTGATGGCAAATTCTTCAATTAATGCAGGTATCATACTACATATATTTAAATAAAATATATAAATTTTTTTTAAAACACTTGATCTTTGTTCATATAATTAATAATGACTATTCTATTAACGACGTAGCTTCTTTGTGGATCGGTTATTTTTTTCTGCATACTTTTAGGAATTTTTTTTAAATGTTTCTATTTATTGTTATTTTAACTTTGCATACTTTTAGGATATTTTTTTTTTATAAATTTCCATTAAGCTTTGATAATAAAGTAAATTGGTATGGACAAACATTTGTTCAGCTTCTACGCTAGATGGCGATACTTGTACCGATTTAAGATGGAGGACTTAGTAGAATATCTGGTGAAACCTCTAAAATCAATGGGAATGGGTTTTCAAAATTAATTGAATAATATTATTTCCTAATTATTATGCATATATAATTATGAAATAACAAATTTATTAAATTTTCTTAATTTTTAGTTAAACTTTAAAAAAAAATTAGGTTTTCGCCTGAATGTTAAAAAACCATTACAAAGCCTCTACGCATATTGGAAGAAAAGCCAAAATTTTCTTATCTAAAAATAGATTCCTGTGCGCGCGTATTTCTTTTGTTAACTTCCCAGTAGGAAGTTATTGTAATCGGTCCGAAAATCGGATTCGAAATTTTCAATGTATTTACACGTTTCAAGGTCCCAATAGCATTTTAAGCAAAAATTTGAGAAGAAATATGTGTGTGTGTGTGCGTGCGTATGTGGTCATTTTTTCCTGCAAGATTTCGCGCGAACCGAAAAAGATAACGACTTCGTTCAGGTGCCGTTCGAAGCGTGTTCAAGGAAATATGATCTGAAAAGATTTTCATAAAAATCGGTCGAACCGTTTTTTTGTTTGAACGGCGTAAGTGATTTTTGTACCAGCACGATTTCGCGCGAACCAAAAAAGATACCGACTTCGTTAAGATGCCGTTCAAAGCGTGTTAAAGGAAGTATGATCTGAAAAGATTTTCATAAAAATCGTTCGAGTCTTTTTTTTGTTTGAACGAATACTGGGAAGTCAATCTTGTGGACCGAAAGGGTCAAAAGCCACATCCCAACTAGTTTTAAATTTCCATCAAGTTTGCTTGAATTTTAAATTTAAATAAAACAAGTTGCTTGTGAGATATTATTAACTTTTTGTTTGAATTTGAAGGAGTATTCGATTACATATTGTATGGAAAAAAATGTCGGGCAAATCGCCCGCGTATTTGAAAGCTCAAATTTTCGATGACGACAGCACATCGGGTTAGATATTGGTTACGTTCACTTTTAAGGCTTCAATGGTATTAAATCATACGATCTCGGTGACCGAATCGCGAAATTACCATGCCGTCAATTTTCTCATGTAAAAACTGCATTGTGATATTGTTGCATTCACTGTGGGGCACGCAGCGCACGCCGTCTAGTTGAAACCACAGTTGTTGAAATCCATATAATCCAATTAAGATTACAAAAAATTGCTTATCATCGATCTGCCGGTGACGAGAGCTTCATTTTGGAAAAAAAAGGGGCCGGATAAAAATCCACACCAAACTGTGACTTTTTTTTTTGTAACTGATGGATCGCACGTGCATTGGTATCTCCTTAAATGCGACAATTTTGCTCGTTAACATACAGCCATTCATCCAAAAATGGGCCTCGTCGCTGAAGATGATTTTCCGTCCAAAATTGGTATCCACACCTCCAACTGCTCCAATACCCAGTCAATGAATACTCAATTCTGTCTATGATCGCTTACCTTCATTTCCTGGGCCAATTGAATTTTGTACGGCTCAAGTCCTGACGCGTCTTCATTTTTCAAAAAGTACTGTTTTTTTTGATATGTAGAATGCGCGCCATTATTTTTCAGAATGAAACACCTTGGTTTCAATACCAACTACGCCAAAGTTGAAAAGTCCGCGGAATTATCATTTTGTACAATCCCAAACTAAGCATGTTACAAGAGACTTACCTGAAATACCATTTAAATTTATATTTTCATTTTATTTTATGAGTTCGACTACAATTGTCCTTGAGAAGCGTCAATATCTTTAATCTTTATGCGACCCAATGAGTAAACTTTGCTGACGGTTCATTTAAAGTGGCTGTGTTCATGATTCGCCCCAAAAAACAATGCCATTTAAAAGGGACCGACCCATTTCAAGCTAAATACAATGAATCATAAAACAGGGTCCTGTATAACCCACTTATCGTCGCAGTTACCCAATGTAATCCAGCTTATCACTTTCATCTAAATCAAAAAACAAAACCATTTAAAAGCGCCATTTACACTTTATTGGCATCCATTAAAGTCCCAAAAATTTGTGATAAGCCTCGCCGCCATACTATTATCCTTGTTATATCTACTAAGAGCGAAAGTAAAAAAAAACAGGAAAAATTCCTTTGATATCATATTACACGGCGAAAGAGAAACCTCCTAAATAAATATCCTTCCGCACTCGCACACCATCACACTATTATACCATAAAAATAATGAAAGAAACCATCAAAAGTCGTCCCAAATTGAATTTCCTTTAACTGTAGACAAGTTGGTGCCATTGCAGATTCTGTATAGCAGTAGATTACCAGCCAGGATATCTTCGATGTAGGACTCGCAGGATGAGTTATATTATAGCACTACTATACAATGGTGGGATGGGCATATACACACACTCGCAACTCCCATTTAATGATGCACAGTCAGGACATCATCATTTTTCTTCGTCTTAAATTTCAAGACCGAAAAGTTCCTTGTCCTTTGCACTTATATCCTGTGACAGGGAAAAATTGTTAGTAAAAGTCTTCACAGGGATGGAGGGAGCGCTCACTGGTGGGTAGGTGTATTTGTTTCGCCCCGTTCTCCCCCCTTTTTTCGCGTCGTGTTTATTTTTCTTATTTTTTATTTAATATGCAAATATTTTTTCGTAAGGATGTGCCTCTTGGCTTCCTGTTTGGAGGGTGGAATATAAAATGCAGATGCAATCTTTTCTCGCTGAGGGAATTATAGATATGGAACGTGTGTTTTTTTTTCGCTTTTTTTCCCTGTTCTGTTTGCGATTTAGATTATTTGATAAAGAAAAATTCAAATTTTTCCGACAGTTTTTCTTCAGTTTTCATGTTACACGTTATATGTCAAAGTGATGGGAATATCATTTTGAAGATATCCTGGTGTATCCGTGGTGTATGTTGAAAAGGGAAGAATCATGGATAAGTGGATTGAATGTTGAAGCACTTTAAGTCAAGGATTTTTGGGCTGATTTCATAAGGAATAGTATTAATGCTGGAGCACTTAAGAATTAATTTATAATTTTTGAACTGACAAATATGTCTTTCTACACAAAAAGCAATGAAACAAATTATCAAATTTAAATAAATATAAGAAATTTTATGATAAATCTCGAACTACCTTTTGACGTACCCTTATCGTTCCTCTAAACAGAGGTAACAACGGTACGCGGTCTTTCCAAGCGGTCCCCCATCTAAGTACTAACAGCTCGCATTGCTGCTTGACTTTAGTAATTAAACGTTCTGATAGACTACCTCAGTTTTTATATAGGAATTTAATTTAAAGGCCTACCTTCCTACCTTCACCGTGGTTTGCCAACTGATCTTTTGCCATCTGGTAGTAAATACAGGGCTTATTTTTGGTATCCTTGAGTCATCCATTCTTTGGGCATGGCCAGCCCAACGTAAACGCAGTAGCTTGGCATCTTCCTCTCAAATATATCCATCTTGTCTGCGGATTTTTGGAAGATACTCCGTGTTTCTCACCCATACGTAACTACTGTACTTATGATCGTTTTGAAGATTCTTATTCTGGGTTTCCTTTGGATATCTCTGGATTTCATTACTGGCAGTAGTGAGGAGTATGTTCTATTTGCGGCGTTTATTCTTCTTTGCACGTCTATTGTCTCATCGTTGTCTTCGCAGACTGTGAATCCCAGGTAGTTAAATTGGTTTAGCCGTTCGAAGTTATATTCCCCCAAGGTAATGTTGTGGTTTGTTCTTCTTCTTTCCACCCTCGACTGAATTAGAATCATGCTCTTGTCTGCATTATTTGTAGCGCTATATGTTTAGATCCATCTTCTAATTCCGTGCATGAGAAAAAACAAGAACAGAAATTGAGTAAATTTGTGTAACTTCTTGCGCCCGCTGGATCCAAACGAGTGGATTATTAAAAATGGATTCCTTTAATTGATGAAAATGAAGTCACGGGAACACTTTTTCTTTTTTTTTCAACACAATTTTAATTTTTTTTTAAATTCTTAATTTCTGAAATAGCGCCCCTGTACAATTGCGCCCGGTGCAAGTGCACCATTTGCACCTATGAAAGTTCCGATCCTGCCAACACCTCTACTTCCTTGCAGATTCCATTCAACGATTTTTTTTTTGTTAACGCATTTGTTTCTTTTCGTTGGGTGTACTCCATTCACATTCATTCTATTTTCTTTATCTGTTTGAAATTAATTTTTTTTTGATAAATTCCACAATAGGTCTTAGTGAGAAATGCTGTAAAACTATTAAATGTGTAAAAAAAGTTATAATTTAAAGACAAACGCAAAACCAGAAAAGAGATTGTGCTTCAGATAATGAATAACGTTGTAATTTTTAGTTCTTTAGTTAAGTTACATTTTTAATGGTTATATTTGTGGTATGTATTTGTTACTAAAATAATTTTATTTTTTTTATTTTCAGATTCTCAAAAACAATTCCATCACAAAAAGTAAGTGAAAGTATAAGTGTTTGTCTTATTTTTGTTATTTAGAATAATATATTCTGTAACAAGTTTGGAATGATGCATATTCCGCACAAGTGGAAGTTTGTCCACGAGTGCGGAATATGCGGAATATGCGGTCCACGAGTGCGGAATATGCCATTCAAAACGTGTTGCAGACTATACTTTTTCTACGCCTTTAATTAGTTTTTATTAATATTTTGTAATGGAAAACGTACCTTATGTAAAGCTAATGTCAAAAATAAAATGTATAAGGCACAGCAAGATATTTTAACGCTAAATAACATATTAGTAGGGAGTGCTCATTCATAACAATTTTGTAATTTAATAATTTGTTAATAGATGGCCGCCGCAAAATTTATTAAAAAAATGCTATTATTTTCTGCAATTTAATAATTGAATAGTTTATTTAAAGCAAAAATTTTCTAGCAGAACATCATTGATTGTTTATTATTGAAACAATCCTTTTCTTTCTTTAATTAATAAAACTTTTTTTTCTTTAATTAATAAATCATATTCTTGGATTACGACGAACAGATGTCGTCAATAGTAGTCATTCCATAACAAGTGATGGAATGAATATTCCACACGGATGTGGAATGCTGCTAATTCCGTAACTAAAAGCAATATCAGAATGCCTGTATTCTAACAGAGGCGTAGAAAAAATAGTTTCCAGTCCATCAAATTGATACACAGCACAAACTTGTACAAAATGACCTCCTCCTTTTTTGAAGTCCGTTAAAAAGCATCCAACATCGTAGTAAAAATAAAATAATGTTTTTTGTGTAAATCAAAATTTACAAATTACATTATTACAAATAAACAACTTTCTTATCTCTATAAAATAACAAGAGCTCATTTCACTCAATTAATTTTCTGAAATAAGTAAAAAAAACACATTAAATTTCACAAGCGATTCATTTTGTGGTTAAAAAAAACCACGGATGAAATAAAAGAAGAAAAAAACACTTACTGTTAAAAAAAACGCACAAACTTTGAAGAGCACAAAAATACGAGCACATCCCCCCCATGAAAAATATATAACATCATCTTAATCTTTAGCGATTAACACCTATCGCTCCCAAAATGATCATAATTCAAAATTATTCACTTCATCCTGCTGTCATTCACCCCACTCCCCGCCGTCCGTCATTCAATTCCTGTGCTCCCCCACCCTACTGGCTTGTATCTCCCATTAAACCATCGCGCCCAGCCTGGGGGAAAAGAAGTACGCGAAATTATTGTTTCTCCTTGTATTTCCACCTAATTCCAACTCATTTAGCTCGATTTTTCCCCTGCTGATTGACGAAGAATCAGAAGCCATATTCCCCCCCCCCGCGGGCGGGGTCTCATACCAAAACACTTGTTGTCGCCGCCAGGCAAAAGCCACCAGCCATTTCTGCTTTACCACCCCTCCTAATCAACCCCTCTCGCATTCTGCTCCGGGGAATCGGCACTACATAGAGCTGGCGCCACCAATGCTCCCCTAAACGATGACACCAGAACTTTTTCCCAAGTTTTCCTTTTCGCCATAAAATAAAATTCCCGCAGCAACTGAGGAAAAATAATCCTGCTTCCGCTCCCTACCCCGTCGCTTCGCTGCCCCCTCCGCAGCCCCACCACTGCCCTTCGGCCCTGCGCTTAGGGTCCTCGTTGAATCATGAACAACGGGTCCAAGTCCCCGGCGAAATAAATTTATTGATTAACTAATTTTCCTGAATAACAATGAGCGCCAGAACGGCCTCACGGAAAATGTCGAAGGCTAATAGGACACGCTCCGGTCGCCAGCCGCTAGTCCTTCACGTCATCCCTCCGTTAAATGCATATATGGACATAGTACAGCTCCGCCTAGCTCCAGTGTAGGTGGGGTGGGGGTGTATTAACAATATTTTATTCAGTACCCGTTGCCATATACGCAAGGAATCCCGATCGTTCTACCGAGGAAATCCGCAATTCAGCTGGGAACGATGAAATTTTAATCCTGACAATTATCGTAAACGGAACGAAACTATTATCCTTCGAAAAAGGGCGGACGGGTAGAAGGGCGTGTGGTACTTCGCATTTCTGTATCTAATGACACCACCTGCCCCGAAAGGATAATATGATGCAAGCGTCATTACAGCGAATATTCCACCAACAACAACGAATATATGCCACCACTTTGCTGGCAGCGACCCTACCTGGCGCTCTCATTGTGGTGCAGTACCCAGGAAGGACAATGGCGTGTCCTGATTCATTTCGTGTGCCAGAAATGCAGTACACAGTCAACCCAGGGTTTAGGGGCTGTAGCTATAAGGACATACTTCAGCTGCCTTTGTGCCGAGACGACATGACTGTCAAGCCGACAGAGTGTCCTAGCTATGCTCCTTCGTTCGTTGAACTCCTGGCATAGTTGGATCGAACTTTTTGGCGAACTAAAGCCCATATTGGAATTTTGCACAGCGAGGCGAAACGTGAACGCGTGACAGAAGCCAGAAGCGTAAACCCCGAACACTTTTAGGTGCCGGAAGCCAGGGAATGCATTGAATACCTTGAATTTCAGGTTAATGAGGGGCACACAAAAGGGATGAACCGCACACAAATTTTGGGAAAGATGAATTTATATCAAATTTGTAAAGGCGACGGCGGCGGAGGGCGGATGATGGGGTTTAGTTGAACCAACAAAAAAAAATATCTAGAGAGAAACGAAAATGGTTAACAAAACTTTTTTCTCAATTTTTACCTAGATTTTGTGCAATATGAATTTTTGTGGATCACGTAATGGTCGTAAGGACGTAAATTTTCTAGAACAACGTGCACAACTTAGTGCTGCTATAAAGGTGGTGTCGTAAAAACACATAAAACAACTTTTTAGTGTGACAATAGTCGCCGAAGTTTATTTAGAGGTTTGTGTTCAACTATAATAAAAGGTAAATAATGTCGGAATTTAATTTATTGCATGGGGAGGGGATGAAAATGTAATTTGGTGTGGCTGTTGTCAATTATCATCAGAATGTTAACATTAATAAATTTTAGAGTGTATCCTTGAGATGCTTTGGCGTCTCTTCATGGTTAATCAATTAAGTCAAAGGAATTAGATAATTATTTAAACTTATCTGGGGAAATATATGATTTTATGAAGAAGAAACTTAAATTTGGAATTAGATTAATATCAGGTGTCTGGATACACTTTAGTGTGTTACCTCTTTGCTGACAGGGGAATTTCCATGCATATTAGGAACAAAGTAGTAGTATTCGATAGTAATAGTAGTAACAGAAATATTTAGAGGGATATCGAATCAAACAACATTTTGCGGGACCGATTTCGTCTTTCTATAATAGGCTATCTGAGGTATTTGGTATTCCCGAGCTGCGTCCCATCGATCTTGCGAATGGTCTACAAAAAGAATGTGTTATTTTAAAACAATTATTGGCGTCATCTATATCAATAAAAGAAAGTGTCTGTCAGTGTGTCTGTCTGCTTGTACGTACCGTCGCGCGTTGGAGCCAAACTAGAAAAGATAGAAATCTGATTTTTTTTGTAGATGCATGGATATACATAAATAGGTGACCAAAAGTTTCCGTTTTTCGAAATTTCAATTAGTTTTTTTTAAATTAATTTATTAGTACGATGACGCCTCTGAGTAGTACGTAAATAAATCTTGCGACTTGATTTTGAGCCACTTTCATGTCACCGATCAACCTCAAATTTTGCCCATATTCATAGTTCGTGTGACAATATAAAATAACATTTTTGTAAAAAAAATCAAGATGGCGGCCGAATTTTATAGTTGTGTTTCCCGACCCCCGACATGGGTATCAAATGAAAGGGTATAACGAGTAGAATACAACTAGCTGTGTGGCTTCATTCCAAATTTAAAATGGGGGACAACACAAGATGGCGGAAGACAATAGAATAAAAAGTAGAAAATATAACCTATCAACTTGAAATTTCGCTCATATGCATGGTTCGCGTGACAATGCAATCGGACCAATTTGCATAAAAATCAAGATGGCGATTCAGAAATGGCGGTTCCAAGATGACAGCCGAAATTTGCAATTGTGTTTCGCGACTCCCGTCATGGGTATCAAATGAAAGGGTATGACAAGTACAATACTATAAGCTGTGTGACGTCATTCCAAATTAAAAATGGCGGCAAACACAAAATGGCGGTCAACACAAAACAGGAGATTACCATTTTCTTTACAACGCGCTTGGGATGGGTATCAAATGAAAGGGTGTGACAAGTAGAATACTATTATCTGTGTGGCGTGCGTCATTGCAAATTTAAAATGGCGGCCAATACAAAATGGCGGTTTACATTTTTTGGCACAACGCCCTCGGCATGGGTATCAAATGAAAGTGCATGACGAATATAGTACAGTAAGCTGCGTGACATCATTTTAAAGTAGAAAATAAAATTATGTAGTTTATTAGATTTTTTTAGCTCACCAAATTATGCATTTTTGGGCGAAATTTGCAAAATGGAGGGGACGGGGGCGCTATGAGCGAGGTTCTGCACAGGGCGTCCAATCCCTCGGCATTACAAAATCTGTGCGGACGATTCTGAATATGTTTTGGCTAGGTGTCTGTTGTGCACGTGATACACAATTTTTCATCATCGAATCTTAAAATAGTTGTAACAACTCTAAATTGTTTTAAGTATCCAAAATCAGTTCTTGCAGATTTGTTCTTTTTCTCATTATACCTTATTCCTACCGCGGACTGTGCATACATAATCTTTTTTTATTGAAAGGCGTTGCAACGCAAGTGGGTTTTTGGTAGTATTAAAAAATCATAAGGATTTGAAGGAAGCATTTCCATATACGTATCTCAGTAGTCAGTAGGTATTGGGTTACTTGAGCCTGGGAAATTTTTTTGTCGCCGCAATGTAAAGCTTTCGTTTTCCGTACTAAAATGAATAAAAAATAACCTACGTTCGCGGATAAGCGAACAACATTTGACGTTTAAAAACTAAGCGTTTAATAAAAGGTGATTATTCTTTTCTATGACCTAATTTATAGGGCGGCAAATCTTATAGGCATAGGACGTCAAATCTTAAAATACGATTATATACCTTCATGTAAAATGAAGCAGCTTGCCACGTCTCAAAATATATTCACAACTTCTTCAACGCTGAAGAATTTAGGGGTTAACAGTTCTTTCAATCTTCTCTTTAACTGTCGCTCAGACTAGACCTTTTTGTGTGACATAAAGAGATCTCCAGACTAGAGGTCGGGGGGCACTGATAAGCTTCTTATATGGCTTTACACATCCGCCATAGACGGCTAACCACCTAACGCCGGCTCTACACGATGCGGTGAACGTTTGATTCAAATGTTGGCTTCCAACGTTGGAGTGATACCCATCACAGCCCATCACGTGTCCAAATACGCACGTTGGACGCTTGACATTGGACACTCGTAGCTCGAGCATCCGCCACACGATGCGTCCTACCATCAAACGTTCAACGTTGGAGGGTGTTCATAGCATCGTGTAGAACCGGCTTAACCATAGGTACACACGAGTTTGTCGCATCAAAACACATGCCAAAGCGCTAATTAAGCATCCGATCGTACTGCCAGCACGACACCTATGCATATGCAAAATCCAAATTTATGTCCAATGATAATTTTTCTTATCTAGTCTGCCACAAAACTCAAGTGTGGAGAAAACACATAAAACAATCCCCGCCAGCAGCAATTCTCTTACATGCTCTTTTTATTGTCCTTATGTTAAATCCTTTTTACTTTTCTTGAGAATTTGTTGCTGTTTTTTTTTCAGGGGATATCACATACGAAAAATTTGATTTTTTTCGGGGGGTAAAGGCGGTGTGGTTGGGTGAAAGGTAACCAAGCTTCTTGAATGTAAATAAGAACATAACGAAATGAAGACGAAAAAACCGAAAGAAAAAAAAACGGCAGAAATGGGCCGTACTGTATACCTTCTTTTCATTCCACCCTACATCCTGCAAGCTCTCCACTACCCCCCTCCGTCGGCAATGAAAGGTACCATTCTACACCAACAACAATGCCACAGCCAACAAGAAACATTTTGTTCAGATTTGTTGAAGATTTTGTAAAGCATTTGAAATTTATGCATGTTTGTGGGGGGTGGAGATATAACAGTAGGTATAGGGTGGCACAAAACGCAGAAGGGGAGAACACAGAAATAGCGAAGTAATATTGTATTATTGGTTAGAAAATTGAGTAATTTTGAGAACACTTTGCCGTTCTTTGTATGCCCTATGTAATACTATATATACTCGTATATCGAGGCACTTATAAGATTGAGAAAAGGTGCCTGTATGTTCTTCACCCCTGTATTATTTTTCCCTTTTCTATTTTTCAGCCTCTCATATTCCATACGCAGTCGTTGGCTTTTATGCTTAAGATACACGGCTTCAGTCTATTTATATCTAATTTAAAAAAAAAGTAAATGGGGTTCTTTTTCTATTTTGGCGCTCTTCTTCTCTATTGCATGTTGGGTCGATGAGATGTCGTCATTGAAAGATCTACTACCCCAACTTGTCATCCTCTGTTATCCCCGACATTTCCTTCTTCTTATATATCCTTGTGTGATTGCTTGAGGTGTAACCAAAAGAAAAAAAATTCTCTTCTCTCCGTTTTCTTGATAACAACCAACATCGGTTTATGGTTGGGTTAGAGGCTGTAATTTTATACAGAATTAAGCCCCCGTGAATGGTTATTTTTTTTTCTTTTAGCTTAAACAAATTTTAAATCTGTTAAAAGGAGGCTTTCTTAAATGTTCTCCTTCGCTCTCTACCACATAATCACCAATTTTGGTGAGGAATAAAGGCGCGGAAGGGTTGCTCCTGTTTAAGATTGGAATTTTGTTACTTTTGTTCGATTTGAAGGTAACACAGAAAGGCTTTTTGTGTATATAAATATTTTTTTAATTAATTTTATAATTATTTTAAATTTAATTTAATTTATGTTTCTACCGTTTTTACTGTTTCTATACTGGTATTTAAGAAATTTCCTACATTTAAGAATGTGGCAAATGACCAGGATACACTATGGTCAATGTTCTTCCATTTGTAGCTAGGATGTGAAGATTTTTCGATTTCCCAACTATATACAGCTGACCGGGAAATGACACTTATTTGCCAAAATTCGTCCCCAGATTGGCCCCGAAATTTAAAATTTATAAGTTCTTTATTTGTTACCTTAAAATCCCCTAGATACTGAATTTAATTGCGGCCATTTTGAATTCAAAAGTTCTGATCATAAATTCGTTAGTTGTTACCTTAAAAAACCCCAGATACCGATTTTCATTGGAATCGGAAGACAATTGGCAAATTCATCGGCCATATTGGCGCGGCCATTTTGAATTTATAAGTTCTGATCATAAATTCGTTATTTGCTACCTTAAAAACCCCCAGATACCGATTTTCATGGAAATCGGAAGACAATTGGCAAGTTCATCGGCCATATTGGCGCGGCCATTTTGAATTTATAAGTTCTGATCATAAATTCGTTATTTGCTACCTTAAAAACCCCCAGATACCGATTTTCGTGGAAATCGGAAGACAATTGGCAAATTCGTCGGCCATATTGACGCGGCCATTTTGAATTTTTAAGTTCTGATCATAAATTCGTTATTTGTTACCTTAAAAAACCCCAGATACCGATTTTCATTGGAATCGGAAGACAATTGGCAAAGTCATCGGCCATATTGGCGCGGCCATTTTGAATTTATAAGTTCTGATCATAAATTCGTTATTTGCTACCTTAAAAACCCCCAGATACCGATTTTCATGGAAATCGGAAGACAATTGGCAAGTTCATCGGCCATATTGGCGCGGCCATTTTGAATTTATAAGTTCTGATCATAAATTCGTTATTTGCTACCTTAAAAACCCCCAGATACCGATTTTCGTGGAAATCGGAACACAATTGGCAAATTTGGGTGGCAATTTCGGTCATTTTGTGGCGGCCATTTTGAATTTCGAAAATGTAGTACACGCATACATACACGCATACAGAAACTTTCTTTTATTAATATAGATAATATACTTAGAAGTATTTTAAGAGATGTTTTTACCTAGTTACTGAGTTCCACCCTTATCTAAAAGCAATTGCCATTCATTAGTGTTCCTTTGAGTCTTTGACTGTCTTAAACAAACTTTTACCTTACATTTTATTGCATCTTAAATAAGACCTTTAACACAAACGAACTTTTATTTAATTTTCTCAGAAAAAGAAAAATAATTTTTGTTTATTTCTGACTCTGGAATTTCCATAAATAACTTTTTTCTTCCTTATTTTTTTTTATCAAAATTCTTTATTATAACCAACAAAAAAAATATCCTTTGGTATAAATTAAGACAAAATTCCCTGAAATTTAACAACTTTTGTGACTAAAATTAGTTGTTTTTACAGGTATGGCCACTTCCTTCTGCTTATTGAATTTTTTTCCATGAAATTCAAGCTAGTATAATTCAAGTTTGTTGACCAACAAAAACATAAACTTATAATAAAATTAAAGTTAAAGACGAAATTTTAAATCAGAGAATTAATAGAGAAATGTAAACCGACGATTTAGGCCTTTTAGGAAAAACAAAACAATCTTCCGTAAATTATACCGTCTAACAAAGCAAAATACTTGGAATCCACACAGATTTTTCTTGGAAGCTACTAATGATGCTTTATCCGCATAATAAGTCATAATTATCCGCTCAAATTACTGTCAGCGACACCTTAGATTTTCACCACAGGTAAACCTAGAACCACCTAAAAACCAGTTAACTACCTAAATCTCTACTCAGCTAGCTACACTAATAGCTTTTTACTATAGCTATAGTAACGAGACTGACTAATATCCTCGACACACGCATGCATTTATGACGAAAATTCATCATTTATTACGAACTAGCAAAAACCCGCTTGCGTTGCAACGCCTTTAAATAACCAAAGATTATGCGTGCACAGTCCGCGTTAGCAAAAAAGTATAATGAAAAAAGAACAAATCTGCAAAAATTGAATTTGGATACATATAAAAATTTAGAGTTGCATAATAAAAAAAAGAAAATGCGTGTCAGCTCTGACGCGTGACTGGAGTTTACTCCTGAAAAACGATTGTCTTAAAATATATACAATAGGTAAAAGAATTAAATAAAATATATTGTGTACATACATTTTATTTTTTACCTTTTAGTCTATTATATGTCTTCCGCCATTTTGTGGTGGCCGCCATATTAAATTTGATGTCATACAGATTACTGTATTATAATCGTCACACCCTTTCATTTGATACCCATACTGAGAGGATTGTGAAGAAAAAGGTAATCCGCCATTTTGAATTTGGAATGACGCCACACAACTATGTAATTGTATTCTACCTGTCATGCCCTTCCATTTGATTCCCATGTCGGGGGTCGCTTAACACAAATGTAAAAATCGGCTTCCATTTTGGAATCGCCATTTTAATTTTTTTACTAAATGGTCGGAGAGCATTGTCAGACGAACTATGCGTATGTGCCAAATTTGAAGTTGATCGGTTATATTTTCTACTTTTTAGTCTATTATATGCCTTCCGCCATTTTGTGGTGGCCGCCATATTAAATTTGATGTCATACAGATTACTGTATTATAATCGTCACACCCTTTCATTTGATACCCATACTGAGAGGATTGTGAAGAAAAGGTAATCCGCCATTTTGAATTTGGAATGACGCCACACAACTATGTAATTGTATTCTACCTGTCATGCCCTTCTATTTGATACCCATGTCGGGGGTCGGGGAACACAAATACAAAAATCGGCCTCCATTTTGGAACTGCCATCTTGATTTTTTTACTAAGTGGTCGGATAGCATTGTCAGACGAACTATGCGTATGTGCCAAATTTGAAGTTGATCGGTTATATTTTCTACTATTTAGTCTATTATATGTCTTCCGCCATTTTAAATTTGGAATGACGCTACACCGCTAATTGTATTCTACCTGTCATACCCTTTCATTTGATATCTATGTCGGTGATCGAGGAAGACAAGTTCAAAAATCGGCCGCCATCTTGGAACCGCCATATTTAATTTTGTACAAAATGGTCTCATTGCATTGTCAATAAAACTACGCATATGTGCAAAAGTTGAAGTTGATCGGGTTCAAATAATAATAATTGAAACTTTTTTTGACGAAAATCTACCTGTCAGCAAATATCGGACCGATTATCTCTAGAACGACTTGGCCTACGAACAATGGACTTTATAAACAGACGTAGAGATCTAGCCAGATTTATGCCAATCAGAACGAGACATTGGCTCATAGAGGACCACGCTCTCAAGCTGGGTATCCCACACAGCGTCTGTTGCAGTAGCTGCGAGTAGACGAACGAGATAGAAGCACTAGTTCACTTTCTGTGTAAATGGCCGGCTCTAGCCAAAGCCAGGAAGCGGATACCAGGCAGCTATGTTCTAGAAGGCTGAAAAGAGATCTACAGAATTTGGGTCGGGGCACGGATAGGTTTTTTAAGCTCCACAGGATGGCTTTAAATATCAACCACAGTAGCTTAAATTGGAAGTACACAAAAACTTGGGTGCATACGCTTTGGTATGAAAACGGCGCGACAAAGTGCTAACTGGACTTCCGTTTCAATGGAGGCAGCCCTTTACCTACTTAAATTAGATCTCAAAAAATTGCATAAAGTCTACTTTTCCACAGCCCTTGTCCCTTTTAAATGAGCTTTTCTTATCATAATTCATACATTTTAAGAGTGCGTGTATTTTGCTGACCATCTACTGTACTTGAAAGTGAAAGTTTGTTTTCGTGACTTTATGGCAACACTTTAGTAACTTCTGGCAACTGTTTTTTTTCATAAAACTCTCTCTCTCTCCTCTCTCTTGTGAATTGTACACCCAAGTACATACAAAAGAAACGAATGACTTCAATTTGATCGAACTTCTTGAGATGGTTATGCATGGAAAGAGGCATTGTGAGGGTTAAAAAAAGTGAAAGAGGATTACAAAAAGGATCTAGAAAATAGACATCAAGGACAAACCCCTGAAAACAAAAAAAAATAAACTTTCAAATAACATTTTTATCCACAAAAAAACCACTTTTAAAACAAAACATTGAAAAAAAAATATATATACAGAAAAGTAGCATTCCTTACACACACACACACCCAACAACATCATCAAAAAAAATAAGTAAAAGGAGCCCAGCAGTACACCTCCTTTTTACTACACAAGGGTTTTATGTTAGCATATGCTTCAGTTCAGCCACAATACTCCCGCTTGGCTTGACTCGAAATCCGCGCGGCGCGGGCGGTATATACCTTCAGAGAGAAAAGCAAAGCGGTTTTTTTGTTGAAACAAAAGCTAAGCCGTTCTCACTCACCGGTATACACCTACACACTCAATATATACCCCATTCACATAGAAAGGAGGTCCTCTCTATCACTTGAGAAGGTTCTGTATGTGTTGTTTTGAATTGTTTCGTCTTTTGAAATCTGTTGAGATAAGGACCTTAAGACAAATTCGAAGAATTCAAATAATCTTCCTTTCTTCCGAACGATTTTGAATAGCTATGAGAGATTCTTCTTCACTGGAGCTCTTCTTATCGGCTGCGGTACACACCCTCCAATTGGAATAGCGGTGTGGGTGGGTGGCTGTGTAGGTCGTCGGGCTGAAAGATTTTTGTAAAAGACAAGGCCGGTGTGGGATTTACTCTAAAGCGGGTCTCTTTCAATAATAATGAGGACTTCTCTCTTTATGGTGATAGAGAATTAACAACTTGACACCATTCATGGCTGAAGATACAGAACACAACGCAACACAGCAACAACAACAAAAAAACGGTTTCAGGGACTGTCTTCTATTTTTTTTTGTTGTTGCTGCTTCTATATTCCCTAAAAGTGTTTTTTGGGAGGCTTTTGTACTTGTAAAAGACAAAAATAAAATCCTTTTTGAATTGAATGCTTGTGAGAAAGATTTCTTAGAATTGAAAAGGACCTAAAAAGCGAAGGATCCTTTAACGGAATTGGCCAGAAATAATTTCGTTTACTGTACTTTCTATTGAATTCGTTCGTAGGATTTTTAGATATTCTCGATGGTTTTCAATATTTTATCGTGTAGTCCCAGAATGTGAATAGGTCAAAGGTTGAATGGTTTGGTGTTTTAAAGGACGAGCGGTTATGTAAAATTTTTAATAAAATTGCGTAAAGTATTTTGATGGGAATGTTTCAATTTAATATTTTATGGGATTAAAATGTAGCTTATGTGTAGAGGAATTCAATTTAATACAGCAGTGTTGCCATTGCTTCAATAATCGACACAGGTAAACCAAATGCCTTCTCCTTTCTACCTCTTTTAGTATCGAAGATGTTCAAGTTCAAACTCAATAAAGTACTCGTTGAAGGCCCGATCCTTGGTCTATAAAGAGGACCGATGACTTTTTCAAACAAAAAAAAAATGAGTGTGCTTATGACCACACTTTAGAAGTAAAAATTGTTTGCCCAATAATTACCGGAATTATTAAAATAGGTCTGTCGGATAGAAAGTGTGCTTTCAAAAAAGCCAGGCCAACGACCGATGCATGAAATGTAGTGATGAGCCTAGGGACTTACTCAGTTGGTACTGTATCGAACGCCCATGTGCATTTCTAAGATGCAAATGGGTAAATTATCCTGAACAAGAAATCTGCTTCTGAGCTGAACCATTTTCTCCGCAAAATCACCTTTTGCCCTAACTAAAACACCAAAAGTAAAATTTTTTAACAGAATAACATTTTACCTTAACTAAAGCCCAAAAGTGGATTCGGCAACAAAACCACCTTTGGCCCAAAACTAAAACCCCCAAATTTTTCCCACAGAACCCGCTTTTACCCTAACTAAACTTCTAAAAGTGGATTAAACCCAACTAAAACTTCAAAAGTGGACAAAGCTACCTTTTTGCCCAACCTAAAACCTCCAAACACGCGAATGAAACCAATTAACTGCAAAGTAAATTTTTGGGCAAAGGCGCACGTAAAAAAGTTTTACTTCAAAAGGGAAGAAAGCCTAACAGCATTAACTGAAGCACAATATTTCCTGGTACAACCAGATACCTAAAGGATAGCTTACTTTCTTCTGGGCAATTAACAGCCGCTTTTGTGGGGCGGACAAAAACTGCCTGGGGTGAAGCAAATGTCGCATTCATGCATGGATGTATTTGGAAGGTGATTTGGTCATTTAAACCATATATGTAACTCTCCTTAGAGAAGTCGATACTACCATTAAAAGACCTAATGTTGGGACCTTAGTGTGGTGGTATAAAAGCATGCATTTTGGTACCACTCCAATCATCTGTCGGCTCAAAGACTACATGGTTAGTAACCAAGAAGGCAGTGGTCTCACTTACCGAGAAATGATTCAACACTTACTGAAAGTTTTTTATCAACAGGTTTCATTTCAAATTTTGCGTCATTTTTGAGCTGTCAACACACAATTGTCATTATGATGAAATTTGACAAGTAAACATTTGGAAGTTTTTAGATATGGATTGATACATGCTCGCAAAACACTCGCACAGAGTTAATAAATGGTGGGGCATTCTGATACCAGCACAAAGTCTAGCATTGACTGACTTGGTAAAAGGCGTCCTCTTATCGACCTATAAGACTAGGTCATTTCCTTTGTGATTGACAAAATTCAAGTATCGTTTAATTAGTTTCATTAGCGCATAACAGACAATATCATAAATACACCGCCAAATTCAATGCTCTTAAAACTCTCATCAGGTGAAGATTTTCTTTATCCACCGATCTTGATAGTTCAAAATTTGAACAAGATCGCTTAGTGCGTTTTAAATGGATGGAACAGAGCTCAATTTTTATCCCGTATAGTTATGTGAACGATCAAAATGGAAATAACAGTCCTACTATACGTTAACTACTCCCTCCAACCAGGGGCGTTTCCAGCCAACTGGCTTTGGGGGGGTAATTTTAAAAAAAGAAAAAGCTTAAATATTTTTTTGATTCCATAAATATCATTTGCACCCTCCCCAAGCCACATCTAGCTGAAGTTGCCATTCCACCCTCCACACCCCAGCAAAATAGTCAATAGTCATTTCTGCCACTAGTTTTTAACAGTTATTTAGCCCTAATAGAACCTACATACGCAGCGGCAGATTTTTTTTGAATTCTAGCCCGCGCGTTATGGGAAGTTGCTTTAAGGGATATAATAATGTTCTTTTAACTTTGTTTCATTTATTTAAGATTTAACGTATTCTTTTAAATTAGAAATAAGAGTTACTCATTTCACTTGTAAATTCATAATTAATGACTGAAAAACTCTCTCCATTATTTCTTTTAAAATATTGACTACTGCTTTCCGTATACAATTACGAGTCCAGAAACGTCACATAAAACTTGAAGCTGCTTTGGGCTGTTTCACACGAGACGACGACCAACCAACAAAATCTGCTGTCTTCGTCCATTCCCTTTCGAAATTTGACGAAAAATCGTACGGGCTTTCACACGGGCCAATTTTTCCAACCAACTGTACGTCAGAATGCTTTAGCTTATTGTTGTTGTTTTTAATCTTAATTCTCCCTTCTGCTATTTCTCTCTCTCTTCTCCTAGAAAGAAAAAACAACAACCGAACCGCTCTCAAAAAGTCGTATCGAAAATCGTGTGAGAAAGTTGGATGGGAAAATCTTCCGTCCCCATCGTCCTCTCTCACCCTCTTCTCTAAAAATAATGTTTCCGTACGATTTCTGTTGGTTGGCCGTCGTCCCGTCTGAAACAAGCTGCACTTACATGACTCGAACTGAGTTTCCGAATTCACTGCAAGTTTTTTTGCAGTAGGACCGCATAGCTGCTGCAGTTGTTGACGTTTCCGAACTCACACATTTTCTTTGCGAGCAAAAGGGAATTTCAGAAAAAAACAACAACAATGCAGCAGCTGTCAAAGTGTTCGATCAAAAATTTGCTGAAAATATCGTTCAAATTTGTGTGCCCTCCCCTTCGTCTTCTCTCACCCTCTTCATTAACCACTTTGCAGCTGTCTCTTGTGGTGTCGTTTGTACGCTCGTGTGAAATCAGCCATAGCGTGCCATATTATCGGGAGTCTCGGGTATCGGTCTCTTCCACGACTCTCCAGCAGTTTTGGAAAAATTCACGGTCATAGATCGCCGACTCGATTCACCATAACTTAACTTGTTTGTTTGAAATATTGGTATTTTTTAAGAATAAAAATAAATAAGCGAACGCAAATTCTTAGCGGTGGTAATTACCCAATTACCCCCCTCTGAAACCGCCCCTGTCTCCAACTAGCTACTACCGCCATAAATGCTCTGAATGACTTTCCTAGTAAAATGGAAGTCTATATTCGTCCATATCCAATTTTATGCGCGAACGTAAAGGAGAGTGGCAGAAAGATTTTTGATAAAAATAAAATAGAGAGATGTTTTAAATAAACGAATAAAATTCATTAAGTAAGGCCTATTAAGAACTGGTTTATTTTCCCACGCGCAAGTGCTTCAGTACCTACTAATATAACACCTTGAAAATTGTTAAAGCAAGGTCTTATACTTGGCTAGGAGATATAGTAGTAGGAGAGCTAGCGAACCATCTGACTAACCCGTTTCCCACAAAGCTAGAAAATTTTTAAATGATGCTTTATTATCAGTCAATTAAGAAAGTACCGTTCTGGCAGGCATCTCGCGGTTGCGTCATCATCCCTTAAATTTTTGAAAATGTCAAAAAAAAAAAATTTTATAACCTACTCCCACAAGGCTACAATTTTAATATGTTGTAATTTAGATATGTTTAAGTGTAAAAAAAAATTGACAACCTCTTTTGATGGTTCAAATACCATTAGAATCAAATACCATTCAAATACCATTAGAATCCCTCTACAGCCTACAGTAAAATAGATGTATTCACTCTTTCGAACATTAGAACTCGTACAAGTCTTTTGCGCCCGCAGTCCCATTGAGCGTCATGACTATTATATACTCGTCTGGCAGATACTTGCAACCGCTAGAATACTCTGGCTGTTTACATATACTTTTTAAACAATTGAAAGAATGTTCCCTCAAAATTTGAGCCTTGTGGGAGCAGGTTATGAATTACTATCCCGATGACAACTTTGCTCTTGTCTGGCACAGACTTGCAACCATCAAAAGAGGTTGTCAATTTTTTTTTACACTTAAACATATCTAAATTACAACATATTAAAATTGTAGCCTTGTGGGAGTAGGTTATAAAATTTTTTTTTTTTGACATTTTCAAAAATTTAAGGGATGATGACGCAACCGCGAGATGCCTGCCAGAACGGTACTTTCTTAATTGACTGATAATAAAGCATCATTTAAAAATTTTCTAGCTTTGTGGGAAACGGGTTAGTCAGATGGTTCGCTAGCTCTTAGACTATAGGATCATTCTTTGGTGACTATCGAGAGCAACGAGAAGTCAGATGAATTGATCAGACCAGGAGATCATCTTGTAGAAGCGCGAGTGTGGACGCTGTGTGTTGAGAACAACATGTCATAATTTGAAACCTAAAAATAAAAAAATGAATTAAAAATGAAATAAACATATGTTAACAATACTTACCCATATTTGTCCATTTGAAATTACGTTAACAATCTGAAATAAAAGGAAATTAAACAAAAATTGGAATGAATGTAATTACTGACCATGAAGTCCTTTAGAATTGCATTTTTTACAAGATATCACAGTTCCATAGCACGTCTTATTGTTGACAAACCTGAAAACAACAATATTACAAGGAGTGCAGGGTTTCTTCAAGGGAAGAACCCTGACTAAACAAATTGCACCGTCCGAAGTTTGTATGTTAAAAAAGAATCGAAAATACGACATGGAAACATTAAACATTAAACGTGTAACGTAACTTACACATAAATATAACACAAAACTGAAAATAAGGGACATAATTATAAAAAACAAGACAACAGAAAACAATAATAAACAGTCAACAAACACAGACCTGTAACCTCACTTTCACTTCGCGAATATTTTTGGTGACGAAAAAACGAACACACAATGCCACATTCGATATTCGCGAACTTCCCGAGAGATGTACTAAGGTGATCACGGCAGTATACCTGTACAAACTCCGCAAAAAGCGGCGAAATACGCGATGAAAGGCGCAGATGTCAGCCAACGAATTTGGATTTCTGTGCACTGACATCCATCAACTGACAGTACTGCCAGAGAATTTTAGTACTAGCGAATACTAAAAAAACGTCTAAAAAATGCGACGTTTTTTAGAAAAGCTAAAAAATCTGTTTAAAAATTTGAAAATATTCGCCATTAGTGGGAAAGAGAAAGGCGAAAACCAGAGCGAGAAAAATAATGAATTTTTAACATGGACGCAAGGGAAATTTCAATTTTTAATATGGAAAACATTCCTATTTAAGCTCAAAGGATACAAACCTATAAAAATAGAGCTTTCATAGCAAAGTGCCATTTCTATTAGAAAACGCAGGCTGTTAAAAGCCGTGTTTTTTTAATGAACTATATAGGTCTTCGATCCAGTTCATTAAAAAAACGACAAGGGAAATTTCACTAAGCGCCATCTTCAGTGCTTTAAATATATTAAAATTAATCCGAAGTTGCGTGTCAGTAAACAACTGTTACACGAATTCCCCTCTAGAAAATAATGAATAAGTTTCTAAAAAATAAATTATTTGTTTCCTCATGCCTTCAAATTTGCTCTCGTCACTTCTATGTTGTTTTTATTTTAAATGATGTTTTTCCGACAGCCGGTAAGTATGCTACATTCCGAAAAGAAAGGGAAATTTTGAAATGTCCCAAGACCTGGATAAAAACCTCGATAAAACCTGGGTTTTCAGATTTGTATGGGGAAGAACTATATAGTTCATTAAAAAACACGGCTAAAATCGCCGGTAGTTTTTTTTTAAATTTTCAAAGTCATCCTAAATTTCGGTATTTCGTCCTAGTGCCATATGTTCAAAGTAATGCTCGTTAGAGACAATTTGAACAAAATGCACTAGTGTTGTATTTTTTTTTTATGATTATTTGCGTGTCGAATTAACAAAGAATATTTTTTGGAATTATTTTTAAGAAGATATAGAGAATTTTGTATATAAAAATAAAGAAAGAAATAAATGAAACGTAAAATTTTGGTGTAGGGATTTTTAAGAAAGGAATTCTGAAACATTATTTTTTTTGAGTGAATAAATAAGCAAAATTTAAATCGTACAGTGTTTTATATTTAATTTTCTAATTGGCAAATTTCAGTTAGCTGTTTGCTGTACACTGTGTAATGAATAGGAAATCACTAAGCATTTCCCTTTAATTGCAGTTTCTTTATGGAAGAGTTTAATATCAAGCGCCAATAATAGAACGACTTGGCCTGACTACAGCAACGAATAGAATAATATCGATCATCACAGGACATGGACCATGTGGCCAGACTGAAAATTCCATATAAGCAACCATAGAGAACCGAACATTTTCTCTGCAGATTTCCGGTTCTGGCAAGGATCAGATATCGTACATTTGGAAACCTATACTAACTAATTGCTCCTTTAATCCCTCATGGGACATAGGGCGGAAACAGTTGCCCTCCAGCGGACTCTGTTTTGCGCAACACCTATGTTGCACTAATATCTTTCAAGGACAAAAATTTAAATTTACAATGTGACAAAGAAATTTTTTTTTTATTACCAAGCTTTATGAAGTTTTAAACAATAAAAATCTTCATTAGTTAAAATCCAATTTTAAGTGGACGCATAAACTCGAAAGTACCTTCAAAGTCCAGAAATTCAGGATTGTATAGGATCAGATCTTCAGTTTCTTACTTTGGAAGGTACTCTTTAATTTACAAACGAAAATCTCTTTTTTTATATCTTTTTAAAACAAAATAATCATAAATCCCACGAGTTAAAATTACGTTAGAAAAAAAAAAAATAAAATGAAAAAAAAACCAATCCTCCTTGTTCTAAAAATGGCTTCCATATACAACCCCCAGGGTGGTTAACGGACTTATAATGATGGCTTGGCTCAAAAATTAAACCTCATAAAATTTTCAAAAATTTTCTTATTAAAGTTTCATAAAGTCTACCCTCGAACATTGATGGTGGTGTGTGGGGTGGGGATACCAGCAGAGCGGGAACCGAGCGTCAGAACAATATAATATACCCCACTATCTTCTACCCACTCGAAATTCCTTTTCCATATATTAGTATATTTGTGTATATGTATGTAAAAACGTTTAAGGCCCTGATGTGGTCTTCCCTTATTCTTCTTCACCTGTAAGCCGCCCCCTGCATGCATACGGTATACACGTTTCACCCTTTACTTTTAGGCCTTTTAGGTTGACATTTTTATTTTCAATTTTCCAGCACTTTGCCTGGGAGTCTCACCTCTATTATTATGAAGTAGTCGCGCCACGGTGTGTGGCAATACCTGAGAACTGGCTGCACGAGGCTGCCTATGGTGATACTTTTGGGAGTTTGAGGTTCGCCCTTCCCCTTTACCGCCCACCGCCGCGCCGCGCCGCATATACAATCCGTAGAATTCCCTTTTATGGAAATCGATTTATTCATCATCCCCCGTATGTGCCCTTGTGTGTAGTATTCATAGGGTCTGGAAATATGCCCACCGTAGACACAAACTGAGAAAATTGTAATAAAAAAAATTCTTGCGTGCGTTATCTTTCTTAGTCATCAGGGAGCCAAAGATGAGGGGTTGTGTTTCCGTAGGTACTGCGAAGGGCAAATTCATTCACCCCCGTTCGCCCATCCCTTATTTTCTGCTTTTCGTTCAATATCCGTAAATGCACACTCAGGGACGATGTTTTGAAAGGTGTTCAATGATTATCAGTAGTGGGAGAGGCTGGCGGAGCGGGCCGGGGGACGAGCGACATACCGGCAAATGTTATGACCCTGGAAGATGCTTTCGCTATCAAAGAGTATCATTAAAGGTGGGGAATTGTCGTTTGGGGGGATGGATAAGGGGTAATTTCATATCGTCAACATTGATTGGGGCCGGGGCTTCGTTATGAGGGCTCAAAATTGCCGATAGATATTGCAAAAAGGGGCAGAGGCAGCACCATAACACTTTCACACAACTTCACCTACAGCCATTACTAATGGCATCGGGGATGATTTCAGCATTGAACATACCTCCACCCCCCTCCTCCCGCCCGCCGGAGCGCCCAGCAAAAAGGGTGTATCAACATTTTGAAAATATTGTCGCTGCTCCAGAATTGTTTGTAATATGGAAGCTTGAGAATAAAAAAAATAAAATAAGAAGTAAAGCATAAAAATGACAGCAATACATACGCAGCCGGCTTCAAGGTACATTTTAGATGAGAATCTGATGCTAAAAACGAGATTTCATCAGCAATTCCTCATTTAAAAACTCGGGAAATATTGTTCTCTTTTTCGTTGTTGTACCTGCCCAGGGGGTGGTCGGTCGACCAGGGGATGAGATATCAGGTGGAATTTTAAAGTATAGGGCTGGATGCTTTTGTTGGAGCAACAAAAAAGAAAGTTTAGGAGTTATGATTCTCAGGTTTTAAGGTGCTTGTACAAATATTTGTGCTCTGCTTTTGGTGCTCTAATAAATATTGATTGTTGGCGAAATGTTATGTGAAAAGTTTCTCTCTTTCTTTTTTTGCTTCTTATTCTGTGATTTTTTTTCTTATAATTTTTTTTTTTTTTGGAATTGTATTCTTAATTCATTTGAAAATTTAATTCATCTTGAAAATATTGATTTTATTACATAGAAATTGCGTGATAAATAAAAAATGATGAGATTGATGAAAATTGTTGTAAAGATTGGCGTCGGGCATTTTTACACTGAATTCATTTCGAAGTATTTCACCAAATAAAAATGTGTTTTTTTGTTATTATACGCTTTATATTAGCTTCACCTGTATGTATGTATGTATGTATGTATGTGTGTATGTATGTATGTAGGCAAATCTTGCAACTTGATTTTGACCCACTTCCATATAACCGATCAACTTCAAATTTTGCCCATATGTAAAGCTGGCGTGACAATGCAATCTGACCATTTTGTGAAATAATCAAGATGGCGGTTCCAAGATGGCGGCCGAATTTTGCTATTGTGCTCCCGGACCCCCGACATGGGTATCAAATGAAAGGGTATGACAAATAGAATACAATTAGCCTTATGGCGTCATCCCAAATTCAAAATGGCGGCCATTACAAAATGGCGGATTAACTTTTTCTTTCTAACATACTTAAAATGGGTATCAAATGAAAGGATATGACAAGTGGAACACTATAAGCTGTGTGGCGTTATTCCAAATTCAAAATGGCGGCCGACACAAAATGGCGGACTACCTTTTTCTTTACAACACCCTCGATATGGGTATCAAATGAAAGAGTATGACGAGTAGAATACATTAAGCCGTGTGACGTCATTTTAAACCTAATATGGCGACTACCAAAAAACGGAAGAAGACCAAAAAGTAAAAAAATAAAAATGTACAATTTAGCAAAACTAAAAAATTCGTTTTTATTTTAAAATGATCTGAAAAATATTGCACATATCTACAGTAAAAAGCCAGAAATGCAAATTCGATGATTTTGAATTTATTGCATTTTTCTATTCCGTATTTCCTTCTTTATCATTGCTTTCTTGTCTTAAACTGAGCTGTGCTTGCTAAGTTATCGGACCGGCAAAAGTAATATGGCGGCCACAACAAAATGGTGGAAGATAAATGGTAGACTAAAAAGTAAAAAATAAAAATATATAGCTTAAAAAAACTAAAAAATACGCTTTTATTTTAAAATGAACTAAAAAGAAAAAAATAATTTTGAAGCTTTTATTGCTCCAGCCAGTGTAGGGAACAACCTACCTTTCGAAATCAGGCAAATAACTAAATTAATGAAGTTATTGGTAAAAATTATAAATATAACTTACTTAAATGTAAAAAAAGCGTGGGCCGCTAACGAAAAGCTCCAGTGTTAATAAAATAATAATATATGTAGGTAAAGAGGCCCACGATTTTTTACATTTAAGTAAGTTATATTTATAATTTTTACCAATAACTTCATTAATTTAGTTATTTGCCTGATTTCGAAAGGTAGGTTGTTCCCTACACTGGCTGGAGCAATAAAAGCTTCAAAATTATTTTTTTCTTTTTAGTTCATTTTAAAATAAAAGCGTATTTTTTAGTTTTTTTAAGCTATATATTTTTTATGTACTAAGAAACCGAAGTGAGTTCTGTTCTTCTTGAAGCACGTGTATATAAAGCCTTCCTGTCTTTCGCGTTGATCAAAAGACTTCAATTTTATATTATAACATCACCACTTTTGTGGGCTTGAGTCCACCCACTCAGAAAATAATTGAAACGTTTTTGCTGTAAACGAAAAATATTTCTCGTAAAGATCCAGAAATTGCCTAAATTTAGGCTCATTCAATAGTGAAGAGGAAATTATTCCCTTTTTGCCACTTATCCATCATCAGAAGGTGATTTAACGACATTGATAATACTCACGCACTGCTTGTGAGAAAAATTAATCTGATTTAATCATAGAGAGCTGCCAAAAATATATAACAAGAATTTGTGGTTATAGATGTTGAATTTAGTAAGTAAAATTTATTTTTATGATAAAAATTCCAGAGTTTTATAAGTAAAGACGAAAACCTAAAGAAATTTTTATTTAAAATTGTTTATTGATAATTTTATATTAATTTAAACAGTTAATTTGTGTAGTTATACACCAATAACGTCGAAATTCTGTAGAATACTAAAATCGTATCCTTCAAGTCTAAATTATTTCAAAATTTCCCCTTTTTGGGCATGTTTGATAGTTTGCGCCTCTGCTAAGTACAGGTTTTTCCAACAAGAGGTGCCATTTTAAATTAAGAGTAAAATGCAATTTTCCCATAAAAAGTGATGATATTTTTAATTTAATCTAAACTAAAAACTATAGGTTAATAATGAAATACAAGTACATCTGCCAAATCTCAACACAATAGCTACAGAACTAGGTTGTCATATCCCCCATTGATATGATCGCGTCGAATTAAACATACCTTGATTTTCAGCCAGATTCCTCATTCGAGCGACGACATTTTCAGCTGACCTGGCCGGACGAGCACGAGTTGGAGTTTCAACATCACTAGTCTGTCCGAGGCGTTCAAATTTATTGATTAAATTCACTTTAATGTATTTCACTCTCCACAAAATTATTAACACAGCAAACGAATATGGGGTGCGCCATCTAGAATTTCGGTATTTCAACATTAAATAACTCTGACATTTCTTAGCCAATTTTGACAAATGAGCAAGATTATTTAGGATATTCTCTACCATTTATTTCAATTCAGTTTTTGAATACAATGTCAATTAAATGACCACCTCCATTCGATAAGCAAAAAACAGCTCTTTTTCGGGCATCCTGGGGTGGCAGCACAGAAGTCGTTTCAAGTCATCTGTTTCTAGTTTTCCATTGAATTTTTCCATTTAAAACTCGTAACAAATGAGTTGAAATGACTTCTGTACTGCCCACCCGCATAACATTGGCCAAAATTTCGGTCGTTATAGCAGCTATTTCGGCTCGTAAGTTAGCTTTGAGTTTGTCAATGGTCTTCGGCTTGCTGGAATAAACTTTACTTTTTAAATAACCCCACAGTGCGGTGCCGTTAAATCCGGAGAACAACGAGGCCACTCCAAATCACCATTTTTCGACACAACGTGTCTCGGGAACTTGCGCAAACCGTTTTCATAATTGAACGATTGTTTTCAATAAAAAGCGTTACAATTTCAGTGCATTCTTTCAGTGTGTATTTACTACTCATAGCTAAAGTGGTACTGAATGACGTTTCAAAATCGTGTACATTTGTCGAAATCAGCTGCAAAATGTCAGAGTTATTCAATGTTAAAATACCGAACGTCTAGATGGCGCACCCTGTATACTGAACAGAATTCTACAGTTATTTTTATTTTTTTTTCTAAAGTTACTCGATTCAAAGCAGGTCAGTAGATTAGCCATTCACCATTGGCCCAGAACGTTTTAAATGAAGCAGTCACTGCAGTCTATTGGTTAAGACGTTCGATTACCACTCCTGTGGTTAGGGTTCGATTCCTCGCAGCAGTAAATTCCTTGGTATTTCGCCTTTTTCCACTTTGGTAGCATTGCTTCATACTTATTTTCGCTCTTTACAGTAATTCCCTTCCTAACTGTTAGGAAACGAAACTAAAACTTAACGGACGAATCCAAGACTAAACGAAAAGAACGAACGAGCCTAAACTAAACGAAAACAATTGACGAAACTGACATGATGCTTGAAAACCCGCAGTAAGTGGTGGGAAGCCGTTATTTGCTGAATTAACTAAAAAAAATCCAGCGCAAAAAAAGAAAACGGAAAGATAAAAAAACAGGAGAAAGAGCAACCAGGGCAGCAGAAGTAAACGCCTTAGTTCATTAATATATTGTATTCTTAGAGAATAAAGGAGCGAGTTGTCGATAATCATAGGTGAGAACTATTGCATACACTGTTCAATTGTAGAAATCAGAGTTCTGTTGCGGTATAGTACTGAATAGCAGTTAGTTGAGTAAAACCACGTGTTGGAGTTGTTACATTCTCTTTCTTCCAAACTTTAGTTTTTGTTATTGCCTTGCTTCATATTTCACGCAATTATGTTGGTCACCGTGAAGGGTGTCATTTAACATATTCAATAGACCGGTTCTCGTTCGATTACGTAGGTAAAGCAGCATTGGACTTGATTAGTACTCAGTTGGGAGACCGCTTCGTAAATAAAAAGACGCTCGCGGGTAAAAATATAAAGCTTTCGATACCGCTGCTATTATTACTGACATATCTAAGCAGTTATTACTCACAACTTAAACTTTACACCCTTTACACCGTTTTCCACTGGAGATCGGGTATTGATGGTTTTTCCTCACTGGGGCCAAATGGGCATTCCTTATGAGGCAAGCCGTTAGATGTTCTTTGTGGGCCATCTAGGGGTTCACATGAGCCAGTGGCTAGACTCATAGGGGTCCAAAATACTAGTCGAGAAGTTTAGCAAACTAATTGCTGGCCTGTATGTGGGATGTATAAATCTCAATATCATTGGGTATTTTACTGCCCAATGTTTTTTCTTCTCATAATGTCCAAATTACATTTACAAAATACTCCAGACTCAATTTAATATTCTCCTCTTTTTTATGAATCCTGTTTATCCTTTTAATTTAATTTCAAACAAACTCAAAACCCTTATAAAAGGACACACACACAAAAAAAAGAGGATATCTCTACATCAAATGACTGCAGCACCACTAAGGGGGAATAGCTCGAGTTACAAGACCAGAACTACTAAGCAAACAACAACTTTCTTGATTACCGCACAACTCATTCATAAAACGTTTTTCCGTATGTTAATTGAGCACACTCACTCTTTTACATAAAAACCAACTGAATAACGAAGGTATACGAGTATTACCTTTTGTAAGGATCCTTATATATATTCATGCACATATTGTACAGCTTGTGTTTTGCACATTTACCGGGAGCGCCTAAATCCGTTTCGTATCCTTTGGGCTAAGCCTTTTTAGATTTTCCATTTCCATTATTTTTTGTTGTTGTTGTTGTTTTTTTCTCCCCTCTACTAATTAAGGCATTGCCTGCTTGTAAATATGCTGCTCCGGTAAATATACATAGAAGAAAACACATCCTGCCTGAAGGAGCTCCAAGACATTTAATGCCCTAAAGGTGCCTGGTTACAGGCTATACAGCTCACAACCGCAGAGAGGTCAGGACAGGAGGGAATTCTTTAAATCGCGTTGGCAGTTATGTCCGCCGCGCAAGTATGTTTGTAATCTGTTAACTTTTTAGCATAGCACAGTGAAAAAAATATCGAATTCTCTTATCACCCCAACACCACTTGCAGGTGCAATTCCGTGGTATCCTTGTGCAGCGGGCATCGCATACAGGAGAAGAAGAAAAAAACTGGAAACTCTTGGTGCAAATTGAATGAACTTTGATCCCGTTTTTGTTGGGTGTGTATCTACAGTGTACCTCAGGGTTCTAGTCATGCCCCGCTGCTGTTTCCGTTCGGACCGGCAGATAAAAGAGCTTGGTGGTGTGGTGGAATTTTTTTCTCTATCTAGAACCGTTTATACCGGCAGCCGATAGAAAGGCATTTATCATAAAAAAGGACCTACGCCCATACCATTTTATGGGTACCCCCCCCCAAAAAAACACACACGATATTGATTTATCCGCTGACCGTTATGTACTTGAGGGCATTTTGTTAGGTTATTTATCGTAGGCCCCTCTATGGCGCCCTCTTGTTTCTGACGTACTCTAGTGGCATAGATTTGTAGTCGAATGAATAAATTTTCTCTCTTCAGTATTTTTTTTTCTCCTCTTTTTTTTATTATATCCTTGGGCTCTTCATGATATACGAGTGTTTCCGATAGGTACGTGCGGATGGTAAGTTTGCTTGCGTTGCGACGGTGTTACATATTCATGCCGGCAAATTTTGGCCCAATATAATGTCATGTTGGCGGAAGAGGAGGAATGAGGAGTGGAGTGAGGGTGGGGTGGTTGGTTGGTTGGTATATCCACAAGCACACCAGGGGCCCTAGGTAGTGGTGCGAATGAAGGATATGTGTCGTATATAAAAGATTTAAACAGGCACTTTGCGGGAGGTCCTTCGAGGTGAGAGAGATGCTAAAACGAATGATCTACTTATATTCATCTGATTCTCACGAGAGTTGTAAGTGATGATGTCATCTTATATATTTTGTAAACGCGTGTTTCGCTTCGATGGGTCCTTCGCCACCCGTATCGCAAAGCGCCATAGCTAGCTGGCATACACCAATCCACAAACACACACACACACACACATTCTACCATCGAAAGGATCTCGGGTGTTTTTGTAATAAATTTTTTTTTCTTTTCCGACATTTATGGGCTTTAAAGGAGCCATGCGAACCAGTAAGCAATAATAATGTAATTTGGGAGTGTAGAGAAGAAAGTCGTGTTGTACTATTCTAGCTGTGAAATTGCCTTTTTCGGGTGATTTCAAAATGAGTGTGGAATTGCTCATTTTTCTTCTGCTGCGGAAATACCCCAGAATACTTACTATACACGGGTTGAAATTTTTCGGGGCGCACATATACGAGGTGAACGGGGTGATCTGATCCTGTATGAGAGTGGTATAGGCCACATAAGTGGTTATGAGGACAGGATGCGGTTTGTTGTAAAATGGAAACGAAAACGGATATTCAAAGTTTCGAATTTTATCTTTTATGGTTGATGGTTGAAAATGTTGTTTTTTGCCAGAGGGGGCGGCCGGGAGGGAGGGGGGGACGGGGGGAGTTCTTAAATGTAATAATGTTTGTTTGATGATTTACAGAAATTAACACTCATAAGTCTCTACACAAGGAAAATTTGAAAAGTTCACAAACGAAATTTATTACGCTTGGAGGGATTTCTCTTTTCTTATGGTTATGTTTCATAGATTTAATTAAATTTATATTTACATTTATTTTTGTTTGAGTGGTTTTTTGTCTTAATACTTTAAAAGATTTTACTTAAGTCAGCACGTGTCTCCCAATCTAGAATATTAAGTTTACACAATTTTTACGATATAATATTTAACATGGCAATGCTGAAATTTGACTTATATGTCATCTGTACACGTGTAAAATTAATCGTTCAAAGCGTTTTAGTCCGGGGAAATTAGCAAAAAAAAAAACGCACGAAAGGAGACAAAATTCGGAAATGGCTGAAAACGACTTTTTAAGAAAACAATTTCGGACTCACAAAAATTAAAACATGGCCGCCGGAAATATAGCGGTTTCCGGTGTTTTCCTTGTATCTCGGTTTCTATAGGTCGTACAACCCCGTACAAAGGCCCTAAATGTTGACAATGGAATTCTCTACAATTTTAGTTCTTACAAAGATGTTGACCCGATTAACCGTTTCAAAGTTATTCAAGGTCAAAGTTTCCAAAAATCACTTTTTGGCCAAAACATCACTCAAAAACTGGTATATTCGAAATTTTTTTTTGATCTGTTAATATGAAAAGATATTGCCTACAAAAAACCCTTTTGTCATTTTTTCGAAAAATTAAACCTTTCGAAGTTATTCAAGGTCAAAGTTTCCAAAAATCACTTTTCGTCCAAAAAATCACTTTTCGGCCAAAAAATCACTAATTGATTTTTGCAAAATTTTTCGAAAAGTTTTCGAAAAGCTGACAAGGGTGTCATTAGGGTAGGCAATAATCTTTTGTATAAATAGAACAAAAAAAATTTCTCAATAATCAGTTTCTGAGTCATTTTTTGACCAAAAACTGCTTTTTTTGAAACTTTGACCTTGAATAGCTTCGAAAGGGTTAAGTTTTCGAAAAAACGACGAGAGGGTTTTTTTGTAGGCAATAACGTTTTGTATTGACTGATCAAAACAAATTTTTGAAAAAAGCAGTTTTTGAGTGATTTTGTGGGCAAAAAGTGATTTTTGATAACTTTCACCTTGAATAACTTTGAAAGGGTTAATCGGATCAAACTTTTGTCCAGACTGTGAAATTTAAGTTTAAGTTTAAGGTTTGCAAAAACATGTCGAAGGAATGTTTGTGTGGACTTTTCAGTACTACAGACGCGCAACGACTTACCGACCGACATTTGTCTGCTCTGTCTTGTTGCACAGACCCAGAAGTCTATAGGACTAAAAGTCTGTACTAAGAAAAATCTGTGTTGTGTAGACCCACCACAAGTGACAATCTAATGACAAAACGGTTCTTTTACAAGTACATGATCTCAATCGAAATTGACAGATCTGATTCTCGCAGCCAAAACAATAGGCTTCACACAAAATGCCAAATACTTAGAACTAACATTAGAATGCCAAACTTATAATAGTATAGCTTTAGGCATTCCGGCGCAGTGGCGTCATCAGTTGTTGACTAGGGTAAGGATGTGGTCTTGGGTGTTAGTGAGCTCCACCTGTGTGAGATTAGTTGAACTTCCATGTGCCTGGGATGGGTTTTCGCGCCGGATGAGCTTTTGAACGGTGTCTTGGCTAAGCTTGGGCAATTTGGTTGAACTTCGCTGTGTCTCGGGTGAGCTTTCGAGCTGGTTGTGGGATCAAATCTTTAGTTTTGAACTTCGCTGTGCTTTGACCGCGATCTTGCTACGAAAGTTCATTCGACATAGCCCTCTACTAAACTTCATTGCGACAAGCATGCGCATATCACTAATTAACTCATGCGCAGATCACTGTTGTACTACTACAGAGCACGAATCCACACAATGTAGTCTATGCCACCAATATAAGACTGATGATAACATACAGGGCCTTAGTGTGGTCGGGCAGAACCATGCTTGCTAGCTTTGTTATCAGACTAAGTAAGAAAGAATGGCTAGCCTTTCAATCACCGGGGTGCTATTCGCACGATGCCAACCGCAGGTTACTCAACTTAATACCGCTCCATTTAAAAGTAGACTGAAATGCGATTGGATTGCACGCCCAAGATCTACAAAATTCGACGCTCCCTTTCTGGAACTCCATACCTCGATACCTCAAGCTACACGAACGGTTTCAAGACTGAGGCAGGTGTGGGAGCTGGGATCTGGGGCGAAAGTCGGTTTTTGGTGGACCGATCACTTTATCGATCAGCGGAGCGATCAGCGATCAAGTACCCAGCTATACTGGCGTGCATCTTTGAAAACTTACGAAAGGCCTAAAGGTGCCAGCTCGTACAACATCCAAGAATTCAAAGTAAGACTCATCGTTATATAATAGAGGACCTCCCCCAGCCTCCCCCACAGTTAGTCTACCCTATCTTCTTCTATCTTTCAAACTAAGCTTTTCCGTCTTTCACTTTTGGTGAGGTATTGCGTCCAAAATACCTCAGTCGCTTCACTTGGCCTGTTGTACTACACCCATATACCTTGTATTTGTAGGCCAGACCACTTGAACAGGGTCAGCAGTCTGCCTAGTGGCTTGTCGTTTCAGCTTGTCTGTTCGAGCAGGGTCTCTTGAAACAATAAGACCTTACTATTCGCTATGGCGGGGAACTCACAGAGATGATGAAAGACAGACTCATCCTCCTTAAGACAAAGCCTGCAGGTGGGCCCTCCGCCTATCCTATCCTCCATAAGTAGTAATTCTGGGCGCAGTGTCTGGTAATCAAGCCGAAAAAGTCCTGAAATAAGACGGCGCCCGGACGTGCGTGTTCACACTAAGACGGGCCGTCTGTCTATTTTCAACCAGAGAGATTAACGTACATGAATCGACATCCATTTTGCACGAGCGCAGACGCCGAAATGATATGTGTGTGGGGTGATCCGCGGGGTTGTAAGGGGGCACATCGGTGCCATCTCGTCGGCGGATTCATTCACACTATATCCGGTCAGAGTGTTTAGACGGCTCTCCGCAATGACAAAACGTCCGTTTAAAAACCCGTTCCATCTAAATGTGAACAGTTTCATATAAATTGTACTGCCACTGGCATATCCGTCTCTTTAGACGGACCGAGAAAACAGACGGTCCGTGGTAGTGGGTGATCGGGTATTCGAGGGTAATTGAAAGTCGAACGCCCTAGTTAAACAGTGCTCTAGCCCTTCATTCATCTGTCCGGAACTGGCTATTGGAGTACCTAACAGTTTGATAAAATTGGGCCATAGATGATCAGACATTGATGAAATATACCAACACTGGAGATCTACAACTGGCCTGGTGAATTCTAAGCGGTTACTTCCTACGCCATCTCGCAACGCAGTTGTAGTGCACACTAACATACTACTTGCGGATTATTGGACGCTCAGAGGAACCAATCTGTAGATTTTCAACTACATAAAGTTCAATTGGTTCAAAAAGTGAAGTCAGACGATCATTTCCAAGGTCGTATGATCTTGGCTACAAAAATAAGCGAAATTGTCATCGAATTTGGGATTCAGAAAAAGATAAAGTGAATTGACAGTGTACCTCAAAGTTTAGCTGTTTAATGTTAATGTTAGTCAACAGGCGTTAGGGACAGCTTAATTTATTTAAAAATGAGGAAAAAAGGACTGTCACCGTGAATGAAGAACATTAGCGAGGTATGATTTATGATGACCAATGTTCTTTTTGTCGAGCAAACTGGTCGATATTGGCTTGAACAGTAATTGGTTTTAAACAGACGACACCACAAGCCACACCACTACTCGAACAATGGATTCACCGCAATAGAAACACCGAAGAATCGAAGACGTAATGTGAATTTATGCAACCTAAATATTGTGATCCAAATTGCAAAGAAATTGCGCCCATGTCGAATTGCGCCCAGTGCAAGTGCACCATTTACACTTATGAAAGCGCCACCCCTGACTCCGGATACGATTAGAAGTTGCAGTTTATGCCACTAGGGTATTGTTTTTATTATAATAAATTAGACTATTAATGGAAGTATGGTAAAAGTTTTTCAACTAAACAAAAACATTATCTCGAAACTGTTCCTTAGCATGCACAAATCCCCCAATCTCTAATGCTATATATTAACCAAAAAGTCTATGTCCCCTGCATTTTCAGTAATCAGTTTTAGAACTTTAAGAACAACCTTCCCTCCCCCGGATTCCACATCCAAAACACATAGTTTCACTTTTTCCCTACACTAATAGACCCACATTAACCCCAATAATTCATCATGCATTCGACTATAACAAAACCACTGCTGCTGTTAGGGAACTCCCCCAACTGCAGACTCAATTCTCGCTAATAATAACCCATTCTCATTCAATCTAATTAAGATGTCAAATCCCCTGTACCTTCGCGCAGCCCCCCGTGTCGTACCTGCATATGAAATCTCTGCAGCCATTCATTAGCATTGCAACTATCCATTAGAAAGTTTCGTGTAGAGCAAGGGTATGTTTTGGGGGGGTAAATGGGCAGAGGCGGTTGGAGATAAGTTATGACTTTCAGGTACGCCCTTGGACAATTTCGTTGGAAGGGGGGGGGGCTATGAAAACAATTTCCGGGCATCATTTGAGAGCTCCAAATTTGAATACGAGTTATTCGAATGGGGAGAAGGGGACACGACGGAGTGATGAATACTGCTGCAGGCCTTCGGCACGCACAAATTCTGATCTGAACCAAGGTAAATCCCTGAATTGTCGAGGATTGCGCGGCGGAGAGGGCGGATAAATGTGTTTGGCTAACGCAATTAAGCCATCACCATGCTGTTTCTGCAGGCGAATGAATCCGAGTATTTCCACCCCTTCCAGAAGAAGGTATAGGTATACCCAACACCGGTTGTTGGTGCCGGAGAGTTCACCGGGAGGACCTCGGGTATTCTTCATGAGAAACTTCCACTTTTGGAAAGTTTAAATTTTCTCCCAAACTTTTATTGAATTTTGAAGATTTTAAGATTTGAATAATTTTATTGGAGAAAAGTATCTTTTGAGTCGGCTCTGGTCTGGACACAACCGAAAAGTCAATTTGTTACAACACCCAACAATGAACCAGGTGCGCCACTTTGGACAAGCAAATTGAGAGAGAGAGAGCGTGAGAGAATGGGAAACGGGGGACAACGATGTAGGATTGCTGCCGCCCGCCTGGCATCCCCCCTACATATTTAATTAAATCCAGAATTCCCTCGACAAATGTGCTCCACAAAATCCTCAACTTGTGCATTACAGAAATTAAATAAACGTTGGCTTTGAAAGAAAGAGACAGAAATACAGAGAGAAAACGAGAGAGAGAGAATAATCTAAAAGTACGACCGACCTGGGGAGAGTTGAACAAAATTATGGCAAAAACAAGAGGGAGATGATGTAGCGAGAGGCGATGGTAGTATGGTAGCCATATATAATAATAATAATGAGTGTGTGCATACCGCAGCAATGTGCAATGTACCTCATGTCAAGTGACGTGAATTATTACCCTTTAAATGTTTAGGGGTTGAGGGATGGTTTGGCGTGTTGCCAGTCTGATGCTAGACGAACAAACAGAATTTGCATAGAGAGAGAGTGCGGAAGGGTATGGTGGTATGAAGCGAACGCTGCAGGAGTCATTTAATAATCAACCCGTAGTTTGTTTTTAGTGAATATTCACCATGATTTTTAATTCACTTTTAAGTTAAATTATTTTAGTTTGGTTTTTATGGAAAATTACAGATTTATTTAATAAAATTTTGTATTTTCAGGTTTCGACAGAGTCCAACGAAGAAACACGGAGGAATTCTTAAGGTATGAAGACTTGATTTTTATAATATTCAAATAGTTACGAAACAAGTTTAGGGAATTCTTAAAAAAAACACAAAAAAAATAATTTTTTTATTAATCCTTCATGTCACCTTCAAAGTAGGATCATCGAGTGTAATTCAACTATGCTAGGGCGTGACCCAATACTTCATGCATTTTTCGTAAACCGATTGGAGTCTGGGTTTCAGCTCATTTAGTGAATTTTCGCTTATGGCCTCAATTGACTCGAAACACCCTTCTTGAAGTAGTATTTTTAGCTTCTGAAACAGGGAGAACTCACACTATGCCATATCAAGTGGGTATGGTGCTTGGTCCATGACAGCCCTTGCCCTAAAACTTTTTAGTCAATAAAGAATTCCTCTATTTAACTCCAAATCAGCGCTGAAAATAACTCTGATTAACTCCAAGCCAACCCCGATTGACTCCAAAATAACTCCGGTTAACTCCAAAATGACATCGATTGGCTCCAAAACAACTCCGAATTACCTACAAAACAAATATTCCGATTAACTCTAAAACAATTACTCTAATTAACTCCAATATAATTCCGATTAACTCCGATTGACTCCAAAATAACTTCGATTATATCCTAAATAACTCTAAATCAACGCTGATTAACTCCAAAACAACTCCAATTAACTCTAAAATAACTCCGATTAACTCCAAAAAACTCCGATTGACTCCAAAACAACTCCAATCGAGGTTGAATCCAAAATAACTACTACAATTAACTCCAAAACAATTACTCTAATTAACTCCAAATCAACCCCGATTAACTCTAAAATAAATCCGATTAGCTCCAAAAAACTCCGATTGACTCCAAAATAACTCCAATCGAGGTTGAATCCGAAACAACTCCAAAACAACTCCGATTTAATCCAAAACAATTACTCTAATTAACTCCACATCAACCCCGATTAACTCCAAAACAACCCCGATTGATTCCAAAATTACTTCAATTAACTCCTAAATAACTCTAAATCAAGGCTGATTAACTCCAAAACAACCCCAATTGACTCCAAAATAGCTCCGATTAACTCCAAAAAACTCCGATTGACTCCAAAACAACTCCAATCGAGGTTGAATCCGAAACAACTCCAATACAACTCCGATTTAATCCAAAACAATTACTCTAATTAACTCCACATCAACCCCGATTAACTCCAAAACAACCCTGATTGACTCCAAAATAACTCCGATTAAATCCAAAAAACTCCGATTGACTCCAAAATAACACCAATCGACGTTGAATTCAAAACAAATTCGAATTACCTACAAAACAACTCCAAAACAACTACTCCGATTAACTCCAAAACAATTACTCTACTTAACTTCAAAACAACTCCGATTAGCTCCAAAACAACTCCGATTAACTCCATACTCCATTGCATACAAATGTAAGGGGCGCATTCTAGTGGAAACGTTTTCACGACTCAATGTCGCGGTGGCAAACAGCGGCAGTCAAAACACCTACGAAAAGGGTGAAAGAAGGTCTATACTAGACATCACCTTCATCTGTGACTCGATAGCCAGAGACCTCCAATGGCGGTGAGAGAAATTTCCAAGCAGGATGCCATGCGAGCTTGATGCTCTGCCCACCGGAGTTTACCGAGCTTTATTTTCTTTACAACATCTATGTCGCGTTAGCGCTCGTAGATCTCATCATTTTGGAGTGTCTAGAATCGTCCTTCCTTACATAAGAGGCCATTGGTTCCTTCTATAAATTTCCTTCCATAAATCATGACCCTCAAAAAATATTAGTAATTTCAAAAACTTTGCTTTTGGAACGAATTAGACATGGTTTTTTGGGTTTCAGCTGGTTTTTGTGGTGCCATTCCGAAGACTGATGTTCTGCTTGCATGTCGTATTCATACACCCATGTCTTGTTGCCAGTTGTAATGCCTTCCATAAAGGTTGTGGCTCGTGTAAGCTCGAAAACCTAAATCAGCTCAAAAAATTTACCAGCTGGTAGTATAAATTTATGATACATCGTGATTTCGATTAAGAAGAAATTCAATACATCCACCACTCCTTTCTTTATTTACAAAGGTGAGATGAATTCATGAATTTAAGGAAATTATTCTGAAAAACACTAATGCGCATAAAAAAAGTGGTGTGATACCCTTGAAAACTCCAAAATAACTCCTATTAACTCTTATTAACTCCAAAACACCAATTGCGGTTAATTTTAAACCAACTTAAAAAAACCCGTTTAACTCTAAAACAATTCCAAATTAACTTTGAACAACTCCAATTAGCTTCAAAATAACAACTTTAATTAACTCCAGAAAAATTTCTTTGATTAACTCCAAGATAACACTAAATTAAGTCCAAAATAAAAACACCGATTGACTATAAAGCATATAAAACAACTCCAAATTAACTTTAAACAACTCGAATTAGCTTCAAAATAACAACTTTAATTAACCCCAGAAAAATTTCTTTGATTAACTCCAAAATAACCCCAAATTAACTCCAAAATAAAAACACCGATTGACTATAAAGCATCTTCAAAAACAATTTCAATTTACTCCAAAAAAATAGCGTTGATTAACTTAAAAATAACTCCAAAAAACCCTATCAACTCCAAGACAACTCCGAATTAACTTTGAAACAACTTCTCCAAAACAATTATTTTGATTAACTTTAAATCAACGCGTATCAGCTCCAATACAACTGCAATTAGTACCAAAACAATTCAGATTAACTCCGAAACAACCCCTATTGACTCCAAAATAACTCCGAAATGGCTTCAAAAAAACTCCACAATAACTCCGAATTAGCTTCAAAAAAAACTCCAAAATAACTCCGAAATGGCTCAGAACTACTCCGATTAACTCCACAACAACATGGTTGACGCCAAAATAACTCCAAAACAACTCCTATGTTCTTGAATTCTGCTCTCGAATTCTCCTTTACTTGTAAGACCACCGCCACAGTCGATCATTCAATTATCTCTAACTTTAAGTACATGAAGTTGTGCCATCAAAATGGCGCGCCAAAGCGCTAACACACACACACTGAAGGCAGCCAACCTATGTGAACTCATGTTCATTTCAATCAAGATTGACATTATACTCATTCCTGATTGGTTGTTAAGTTAATAAAAGAAAGTTTCTGTATGCGTGTATGGATGTGCGATGTACGTATGTGCGATGTGTGCGCTATAGCGGGCGCACCAGTGATCGTAGAGCTTCGAAATTTTGTACGAAGGTCCGCGGGGGCCTCCCATGATGCACCTCGAAGCCCGATTTTTGAAATTCAAAATGGCCGCCGAAATATGACCGAAATTCAAAATGGCCACCCAATTGTGTTCCGATTTCCATGAAAATCGGTATCTGGGGGTTTTTAAGGTAGCAAATAACGAATTTATGATCAGAACTTATAAATTCAAAATGGCCGCGCCAATATGGCCGACGAATTTGCCAATTGTCTTCCGATTCCAATGAAAATCGGTATCTGGGGTTTTTTAAGATAGCAAATAAATAATTTATGATCAGAACTTATAAATTCAAAATGGCAGCACAAATTCTAATGACCGCCGCAATATGACCGAAAATCAAAATGGCCACCAAAATTTGCCAAATGTGTTCCGATTTCCATGAAAATCGGTATCTGGGGTTTTTTAAGGTAGAAAATAACGAATTTATGATCAGAACTTATTAATTCAAAATGGCCGCGCCAATATGGCCGACGAATTTGCCAATTGTCTTTCGATTCCAATGAAAATCGGTATCTGGGGTTTTTTAAGATAGCAAATAATTAATTTATGATCAGAACTTATAAATTCAAAATGGCCGCGCCAATATGGCGGACGAATTTTTTTTAATTCTATTCCGATTCCAATGAAAGTGAATATCTAGGGGTTCTTAAAGATTCAAATAACGAATTTATGATCAAAACTTATCAAACTTATTATGATGAAAATGGCAGCACCAATTCTCCACATCAGGAAATATTTTATAAAAACAAATAAGCGTCATTCCCCCTATTTCCGTGAAGTTTGCCACATTCTGAAAAGTGGAAAATTTCTTAAATGACCCCTAAACAGTAGAAACGGTAGAAATAGGTTTTCAGATTTATATGAGGAAAAACTGTTTATAGATCAATTAAAAAAAGGCTGTAATAGTTGCTGACAAAAGACATATTTTTATAGGTAACTCTAAATTTTTATAGTACCCAAAATCAATTTTGCAGATTTGTTCTCTTTTTCATTATATCTTTTTCCTACCGCGGACTGTGCACACATAATCTTTTTTTATTTAAAAGCGTTACAACGCACGGGAGTTTTATGCTAGTCTCCAATAAAACCTAGTCCATCATGGTATCCATCTTAATGGACGGTCTAGATCTAATGGCTGATTAATTTCTTAAAATTCTAAGCGTGACATTAACTAAGAATCTCCGATGGAATGACCATCAATTTCAAATCGCAAAACAATTCATCGTGTTGTAATTTATTGACATACTTTTACGCTAATTTTTTCATACACATGTTACCTCACAGGTCTTGTTGCATCAATATCAATTTTGGATAAACTCATAAATTTTTGCGGCACTCGCGGAATCGATAGTAGTATAGCTATGTCATCGGTTGTGGGCTCGTGTGTGAGCTTTTATTCGGGACAAGAACCTGCTTGGTGAGTTTTGCGCGTGAGCGCCACCTGTGTGAAAATAGTTGAACTTTGCTGGGGTGGATTAGTGTGTCTCGAGTGGGCTTTTATGCTTGGCGAGTTTTTGGTGGGATCTTGTGGGGGCTTGGAAATTAGTGTGTCTCGACTTGATCTGCCTAGCTGTGTAGCTGCCTACCTGTATAGCTGCCCACCTGAGGGCTTTAATTCAACTTATAATGTTTCGTATACCAATTGAAACAACTAAACAGACAGATAGTTATGTAGATCAGGCAAATCAGATCAAACAAACTAGACGGACGGACGACAGAGACCAGACAGACAAAGCAGACCAGATAGATAGACCAGGCAGAGTAGATAGGTCAGGCAGGTGTTCTCCTCCTCTTCCTCCACCTCTTCTTCTCATCTTCTCCTCTGCAAGTCGCCCACCACAAAGAAGCTCACCACGTAGGTTTTTGTCCCGAATAAAACTAACACCCGAACCCAGAACCGATGATGCCACTAAACTAGGACTGACATAACCATACTACTATCGAGTATTTCATGTGCGCTGCTGGTGGCGTTAGTCGATAATCACTCCAAGTGTTTTTCGTTGCGTCACTATGTAGCTCGTTCGATTTGGAGCTGTGATTGCACTGAATGACAGATGGAGCCCAAATTCAACATGGTAACTCAGTACACAGTTTTAAAAGATCAGTTTTTATCTCATCTATATATATAAAAATGAATGTCTGTTGGTTTGTAATGCGACACTAAAACTCAAAAACTAGACGGCCGATTGAGCTGAAACTTTCACAGAATCTGCGTTTTGAATAAATCTCGGTAAACCGCATGGCGCAAATACGCTCCGGTAGATGGCGCCCAAGGAAAATAGAAAAAAGGTAATTGCAGAGAAAATTTTTGGTACAAAAAAAAAGAAGCGAAACGCGCCCTCGCAAAACAAACAGTTCTTAAAGTTGCAAATAACGAATTTATGATCAGAACTTATAAATTCAAAATGGCCGCGCCAATATGGCCGACGAATTTGCCAATTGTGTTCCGATTCCAATGAAAATCGATATCTGGGGTTTTTTAAGCTAGCAAATAACGAATTTATGATCAGAACTTATAAATTCAAAATGGCCGCGCCAATATGTCCGACGAATTTGCCAATTGTGTTCCGATTCCAATGAAAATCGATATCTGGGGTTTTTTAAGCTAGCAAATAACGAATTTATGATCAGAACTTATAAATTCAAAATGGCCGCGCCAATATGGCTGACGAATTTGCCTAATAGTTTCACATTTTGTTATTTGGAATCAAAAATACCAAAAAATTGCCTTTTTTTGCAAACTCTCCTACTGTTTATTAAAATTCATATCAACTGATTACTCCTATTGGCTTATGGGTGCAGCATAGGCGCACCGGGTCCCAGCTAGTTTACTATAAATCACCACAATAATGACACAAAACAGACATAAATTTTCCAAGATTTCTCAACCATTTTCGAAATATGCAAAGAAAATTACGTCAAACATTTGCTTAATATGCAATCTCTCTCTACACCACAACAATATGAGTTGAAGTTGTGTCCCTGTACTTTAAAAGTAAAACACAATCTCTTGTCTTATCTCACAACTATTTAACAAGAAGATAGAAAATCCCCAAGTAGATTTGTTAGGACTTGCATAACGACTACTCAAACATCGACTATATAAGTTAGTCGTTGTTGTGCCAACTACTTGGAACTTCTGTACCAAATTCCATCCACCGCCATCTAAATTCTTGTTGAAGTTAGCGGTTTTAGGGTGGTGAGTTATGAACATAATGTTTTTTTCCCCGAAGTTTTACTTACATCAAATATTATTCCCACTTAGAGGACCCTTCATCCCTTAAGCCACTTAACATCATTCTTAATAAATGACAGACCCCCTCGCCCCGTTTTCCATGTCAAAAAAAAAGACCAACCAATTAAGCTCACCTAAAACAGATTTACAGCAGTCAAAGCTGCACTGTCAATAACATTTGGTTTCGTTAAATGGAAAATCGCGGGCGGGGGGGGGGAGGAAAATAAAAAGAAAATGTTTTTTTACACACACACATACCCCAGCCCCACTTCACATAATCCTTCAGACAAGGATCCACTCCAGAAGTTAATTTAAGGAAAACATTGCTTTTGTCAACTGGATTGATATTCCCCGTGCTTAATAGATTCTTCGACATTCGCCGACATTTGCTAGGCCTTCGTGTATCCTTCTTCTTCTTCTTCTTCTGTCGTGTTCGGTTCTCTCAAGGAGCAGAAATTTCAATTTTTTTTTGATATTTTTTTTTGTCGTTTTCTCCTCTACATACTTGTGTGTGTATGTACAAAGGCTTGCGTTCGCATCTTCTTATACTTAAAAACCAACACTTTAACAAGCTGAAAGGAACGTGATTTTTGAATAGGATACTGGCAACGTCTGAGCTTCTTCTTCCACCATAATTCCAACATCGCTCTGCTTAAAGCGCTGTTGTCGCTCCTTGTTTGGGAACCGTTTATCCTCGTATAATTTTTATCCTGTACACAATATCTGTCCTTCTGCAGCAACCCCCCAACCTTGTGCCACGTCCTGCCTGTCCCCCCAAAAACAGCGTGGATCCCCTAGCAGCAAGTCCGTGACTTCCCTCTGAAATTTCCCTTTGCGCTTTATGTACATACATCCATACATATATTTCTCTTGGAGTCTATTCGATCAAGGCACACGAAAAAAAAGATGGATTTTTAGGGGCTGGGGGGCAAAAGGGTGGATTGTTTGTCCCTGACAATATCTATTTTGAAAAGTTTATCGAATACACGTGACGCATATAAAAATATTGTGTTCGGGCAAATGTTCACGCCCTTTTTTTTGTATATGTGCCGCTACTGCTATTGCTACTGCTACACTGGCGCTGCTGCTGGTGGTACGTGAGAATTTTTTTTGCCCTACGGTTCAGGACTAGTTTTAAGCTCCTCTGAGCTTTATATATGTGAATCGAATTTAATGGAGATATTCTCACATAGGAAATTGAATTCGTATATTTTTTTTTGTTGTTGTTATCTGTTCTATAGAGAATTTGTTGGAATATATAGAAACCAGATAAAAGTGGGAATTAATTGGTGTTTTAGTGGAATCCTGTTAATTTGTAGAACGTGATAAGAGTTGGTCACTGGATTATTTACTCTTTTTTATTTAGTTTATATCATAGAAACAAATTGAATTTATCACACTTTCGACAGTACTCACGAAAACAGATTGGTATTATTGCAAACAAATTTCAACTATTTGTACAGGCAGTATACGATGTGTATAACTTGTACTTCACACAAAACAAGTCGTCTTTTTAAATCTAAAGAAATTTACTATGAAAGAAACCTTAAGCCCGCGTGGCACTTGAGTTTTTCAATATGGCAGTACTAAGCAACAATTTCAAATAACCCCAAAACACCAACTCTGAATAATTTATAAATCACCTCAAGAAAAAATCCGATGAACATAAAAAACTCCGATTTATTGCCTTAGTTAGAACTTCTATTAATACGAAAACAACTCCTATTAACTCCAATTGACTCCAAAACAACATCTGTGATTAATTATAAATCACCTTCAAAAAAAATCCGATTAACTCCAAAGCAACTCCAAATTAACTTCAAAACAACTCCAATTAACAGGAAACTCTGATTAACTCCAAAAAAACACAAAAAATCCTATTAACATAAAAAACTGCGGTTATTGCCTTACTTAGAACTCTTTTTAACACCAAAATAACTCCCTTTAACTCCAATTGACTCCAAAACAACAACTGCGATTAATTATAAATCAACTTCAAAGAAACCCCGATTAACTCCAAAACAACTCCAAATCAACTTCAAAACAACTCCAATTAACAGTAACCTCTGATTAACTCCAAAACAACTACTCTGGTTAACTCCAAAGTAACACTAAAAATTCGAGTAACATTAAAAACTCCGGCTATTGGCTTAGTTAGAACTTTTTCTAACACCAAAATAACCCCTATCAACTCCAATTAACTCTAAAACAACAACTGCCATTAATTATAAATCAACTTCAAAAAAAACCGATTAACTCCAAAGCAACTCCAAATTAACTTCAAAACAACTCCAATTAACAGGAAACTCTGATTAACTCCAAAACTTCTCTGATTAACTCCAAAATAACACTAAAGATTCGAGTAACATAAAAAACTCCGGCTATTGGCTTAGTTAGAACTCTTTCTAACACCAAAATAACTCCTATAAACTCCAATTAACTCTAAAACAACAACTGCCATTAATTAAAAATCAACTTCAAAAAAACCCGATTAACTCCAAAACAACACCAAATTAACTTCAAAACAACTCCAATTAACAGGAAACTCTGATTAACTCCAAAACTTCTCTGATTAACTCCAAAATAACACTAAAGATTCGAGTAACATAAAAAACTCCGGCTATTGGCTTAGTTAGAACTCTTTCTAACACCAAAATAACTCCTAACAACTCCAATTAACTCTAAAACAACAACTGCCATTAATTAAAAATCAACTTCAAAAAAACCCGATTAACTCCAAAACAACACCAAATTAACTTCAAAACAACTCCAATTAACAGCAACCTCTGATTAACTCCAGAACAACTACCCTGATTAACTCCGGCTATTGCCTTACTTAGAACTCTTTTTAACACCAAAATAACTCCTAGCAACTCCAATTAACTTCCTCTTGTCAACTCCAATCAACTTCAAAAAAACCCGAAAAAAAACCCCAAATTAACTTCAAAACAACTCCAATTAGCTTCAAAACAGCAACATTAACAAACTCCAGAAAAACTACTCTCATTAACTCCCAAATACTGTCGTGATGACGGATGGCATCAGGGCCGCGTGAAGCTTATCGCATGTGCCGATCAGAGATCCGTCGTTCTCTATAAACTTGCCATATCCAGAATCGCGGAAGCATGGCCAGGCGCTAAACTCAAGGTCGTTATGAGGGAGGAGATCCCGACTCGACCGACAGCGCGTTCCTGGATCCCAGCCGAACCAGCGGAGCCTCAAGCTATTCTGGATATAATGCACAGCTACAGGCGCCATCGTGGCGGATTACGAAACTGGAGGATCCGAAAGGTGACGGCCGAGCGGTTACACTCGTAATTAACTAGGAGTCGCTAGGACCTTTAGCGAAATCTAGTGGCGTCATAAGTTACGGGTTCTCTTCCATAACTCTGAGGCCTTTTAAAAAAGATATTTTGCCCGTCAAGCAGAGTGGAGTAGATTCAACTGTTCCACCTGCGGCTGCAGACGGTCAGCCCTCGGGCAGTGCAGGAAATACGAGTATGGAAGTTTCTGAACCCAACGTACCTAGCACTACGGGTGACACAGTTGCGCAAGTAGCTGCACCCAATGTGCTTGGCATTGCGGATGACACAAGGACGGAAGTAGCTGATCCTAAGGTGCCTGAGGATACTCACCCATTAAATCTGGGTACAAAAGACGCTCTTCTCTTATCCGAAATCTTTGGTGTTCCTTCGCCGTCAACGGCGGAGGACGAGCGGGGGGACTTTGCCCAACTTCTTTCGGTGGGAGTTGATGACATTAGTCTCACATCGGAGGAGGACGAGGCTAATATAACGGTGATCGAGATTGATCCCGCTACTCGCAACCCCGATGTTGAGAATAGCACAGATTAGTCTCCATCACAGTAAGGATGCATTCGCCAGTCTCTGCTTACGCCTTTCGAAGGCTGATTTAGATGAGATGGACCACAGTAACCGTTCGTTCAAAGCGTTCAAAATCTCTTGTTCAGCTGAACAAAAAAGAGATAAGCTATGTATTGAAGGTGCTGACCGGTCACTGTCCCTTTGGCCCGCACGCCGAAAGATTGGGACTTCCTCACAACGACTTATGCAGAAGTTGTGGCAATGAGGATGAGGAAGAAACTGTCTCCCATCTTCTCTGTACATGCCCGGCGCTCGCGAGGAAAAGAGTGATCTTCCTTGGCTCACCTTTCCTTGATGGATTGAGTGAGCTGCAAAACACTGGTGTTTTTGACTTCTGTCGCTTTATTAAAAGCTCCAAATGGCTTAATTTTGTCCCAACACTACTATAGAATGGCAGCACAATAGGCCCAATGGTGTACCTAAGTGGGCTCCCTAGTGGGCGAGCAGCCATTTTAACCTAACCTAACCTAACTCCCAAATAACACCAAATTAAATACAAAACAATAACGTTTCTTAACTTAAAAACAACTCTAAAAAAACCGATAAACTCCAAAACAACTCCGAATTCCCTTCAAAACAACTCCAATCAACTCCAAAACAATAACACCAATTAACTCCGAAACAATTATTCTGATTAAATCCAAATCGACTGCTTTCGACTCCAATACAACTCCAATTAACACTCAGATTAATTCAAAAATAAACTCGATTTGCTCCAAAATAACTCCAATTAACTCCAAAAATACTCCAATCAGCTCCAAAACAACTACACCGATTAATACCAAAACAACTCCAAATCAACTCCATAAGAAAACCCCTGATTGACTCCAGAACAACTACTCTAATTAACTCCAAAATAGCACCAAATTAGGTAACCAGCCAAAAGTAGAGAGCACTAGAGAACTAGAGACTAGACCCAGTTAGAATAAAGAAAGAACCATGCAACTCCTCATTTTTTGGAGTTTAACACTTCTTTCATTGCCGATTGGTGTTTTCTCTTAAAAATTCATCAAAAATTTCTAAATAAGACTATTATACACAAAATTCTCTGCCATATCAGAAAATCCATTCTAATCCTCCCAAATATATCTCAATCTCAACACAATCCTCCCTACACCCCCCCCCTCTACCCGCGCCAAAAATACGAAAAATCCCAATTGCAATTCCAACCGTAACTAAAACGTAATTTAAGCTTCGTAACTCAAGCGTACTTGCGATAAGAAACACTTAATCTGAGCTTCTGACATCCTAAGAAGGAAGAATGAAAAGAACCAAGAAACTGAATAAATGCTCGCCTCTCTCACCTAAAAAAAAATGGCCATGATTCATCTGAATATATATCCAGCCAGCATTAATCGCACTCAGCATGTGACCTACCCCCATGGGGTATGGAATATGAAACCAGGACCAGATCGGAATTCAAATTGGTTATCCTGTATCCTAGGCTATATTCCATAACTTGAAACTTATCTTGAAATAAGAGCGCAGCGTCGGTCCAATAAAAGCCATCTGTTAGGGTTGAAAGGGTCTCAATACTGCACATCCCTTCCGCTCTAATATCATCCGACCAATAACCACGTATAACCTTTAGTTTCCTGAAATTCCTCCATATGTAACTCTCTCTCTCTCTATGGGTATGGTTGCTTACTTGAAGAGATTGCAACTTTATAGTGTATATATATAGTGAATATGAATATGGAGGGATTGGTTGCGGCCAGTATAGTGGTCGTCGTCTCCTGCGGACAGCTCAAGCACTCGAAACGAACAGCAGCATTCCAATTCCAAGCAGAAATGAATATTATTCAACTCTATACTATATGAGAAATGAATGTGTAGTATCGTGTCCCCAAAATGGTACAGAATATGGCGTGGGGTGAGATATATGTGTTTTGTGGGATAAATCTGTTTCTTCCGTTCTCCTTGGGTGGTAAGAATAAAGGATGTTCGAGGCATGACTTTCTGGTCAAATATATGTACGTATAAACTCCCTAAAAGTGGTTTTATGTCATGTCATCACTTTGTTATAAAATCTCCATGATTAGAACTAATTTCCTATGATAGTTGGGGCTTAAACGGAGTTGAATGACGTGATGTTGTGCTTTAAAATTTTATCCCTTAAGGGGGAACAAGGGTTAATCTGGATTAAATTGAAAGATTAAAGGTTAACAAAAGCTCGTAAAATAGAGTGTTTTTTTAGAGAATAACATTTCATCCAATTTTTATAACCATTGAAGAGAAAATAGAATGTGATTTAATAGAAATAATTCTCCTTAATATGATTCTGTAGTCACATTTAATATTCCCCCATCGAGTTATGATCCCACACATTTCAAGCAAACCCTCGCCTTATTTCTTCTATGATATTGGTAGGCCTGTTCTTGACATATGTCAAAGTCTGTTACCATATTGGGCGCACAGACAATTTGGCAATGTTTTAATATATTTCAATAAAGAATTCGTTTGTGAAAAAATAAATCAAACTTCCTAAGAAAATAGAAATGTCTGAAAAGGTTGTTGACGAGTGTAGTAAGTACATACAGTAAAAATTATGATAGTATACATCCGATGGAAGATGCAAATGACAAATAGTTAAAAGTTAAAATGTTTAATTTTAGAAATGTATCCAATGGATATATATGAGTCCTTTTGAAAGAATCAGCAAAGCTTTGATACACTATTTAGCCGGCAAAACGAAACAGGGGTAAAGACTGTGGGTTGTATATTTGTTTCAGAGTTAATTGGAGTCAATTTGGAGTCAATCGGGGTTGTTTTGGAGTTAATCGGAGTTGTTTTGGAGTTAATTGGAGCTGATTTGAAGTTAATTAGAGTAATTCTTGGGAGTTAATCGGAGTTGCTTTCGAAATAATCGTTTTGGAGTTAATCGGTGTAGATTTGGAGTTAATCGGGGTTGTTTTGGAATCAATTGGAGTTATTTTGGAGTCAATCGGGGTTATTTTTGGAGTTAATCGGAGTTGTTTTGGAATTAATTGGAGTTGATTTGGACTTAATCAGAGTAATTGTTTGGAGTTAATCGGAATAGTTGTTCTGGAATTGATCGGCGTTGATTTAGAGTTGATTGGAGTTGTTTTGGAGTTAATCGGAATTGTTTTGGAGTTGATTGGAGTTGTTCTGGAGTTAATCGGAATTGTTTTGAAGTTAATTGAAGTTTATTTGGAGTTAATCAGAGTAATTATGTGGAGTTAATCGGAGTTGCTTTGGAAATAATTGTTTTGGAGTTAATCGGCGTGTTAATTATAGTAGTTGATTTGGAGTTAATAGGAGTAGTTGTTTTGGAGTTGTTTTGAAGGTAATTCAGAGTTGTTTTGGAGTCAATCGGAATTATTTTGGAGTCAATCAAGGTTCTTTTGGAGTAAATCGGAGTTGTTTTGGAGTTAATCGGTGTTGATTTGCAGTAAATCGAAGTAATTTCTTTGGAGTTAATCAGTGTAGTTGTTTTGAAGTTGATTGGAGCCGTATTGAAGGTATTTCGGAGCTTTTCTTATGGAGTTGATCAGGGTTTTTGGAGTTGTTTTATAGTGAATCGAGGAAATTGTTTTTTGATGCGGATTTTATAGTTAATCGGAGTTGTTATTTTGGTTTTAATTTGGTGCTATTTGGGAGTTAATTAGTGTAGTCAAAATAACGTTTTTGACCCCGCCTATTGGGCTGCCACCGACCATCTCGGTTTCCGTACCCCAAACACTCTCTGTTTGGCTAGGTAGTCGGGTTTCTCGTTCCCATTTATGTTCCTATGTTCGGGAACCCCGGCGAGAATCCATTTTTCATTACATCTTACAATTTCCCGATGAAAAAAAAACAGTTCTTCTGATGACTGCAAAAAAAAACAATTGATTAAAATTCCTGTTCTCTAGTTAATATATAATGAACTTTCCTGCTTACCTTCACCAACCTATAAAAAAACCCCAAGCTTTATTCCATGAGACAGTTGACATGTATTGGAGGAAGTATATCTATTAAAATTGCTTACCGACGTAGCGTCTCTGTGTACCAGTTCTCTTCTTATTTATAGCATGAATTTCGATGCGTCGATTAATTTTTTTCTGCATACTTTTAGGAGCATTTTTATTTGTATTTCTCAAGGATAGGAAATTTGCGATGGGAATTTTTGATATTAGACCATTCATTTAGACCAGACCTCTTGCTAGGCTTGGTTAACGTTAGAGAATTTTCATATTAGACCATTCTTTTAGACCAGGCCTCTTGCTAGGCTTGGTTAACGTTAGAAAATTTTGGTATTAGACCATTCATTTAGACCAGACCTCTTCCTAGGCTTGGTTAACGTTATAGAATTTTGGTATTAGACCATTCTTTTAGACCAGACCTTTTGCTAGGCTTTGTTAACGTTACAGAATTTTGGCATTAGACCATTCATTTAGGCCAGACCTCTTGGTAGGCTTGGTTAACGTTAGAGAATTTTGATATTAGACCATTCTTTTAGACCAGACCTCTTGCTAGGCTTGGTTAACATTAGATAATTTTGGTATTAGACCATTCTTTTAGACCAGACCTCTTGCTAGGCTTGGTTAACGTTAGAGAATTTTGGTATTAGACCATTCTTTTAGACCAGACCTATTGCTAGGCTTGGTGAACGTTAGAGAATTTTGGTATTAGACCATTCATTTAGACCATACTTCTTGTTAGGCTTGGCAAGCGTTACAGAATTTTGGTATTAGACCATTCTTTTAGACCAGACCTCTTGCTAGGCTTGGTGAACGTTAGAGAATTTTGGTGTTAGACCATTCATTTAGACCATACCTCTTGTTAGGCTTGGTAAACGTTAGAGAATTTTGGTATTAGACCATTCCTTTAGACCAGACCTCTTGCTAGGCTTGGTTAACGTTAAAATCTTCCGGAAAAACGTCCTTTTTGAAGTTCTGCTTAATCATTCTTGATTTTTTATACTGTGTACCGTCCAAACGAAGATATTATCTTTCACTATGTTCGAGAGGCGGTATAATATTAAAAGTTAATGAAAAAAAACATATTCAGCAAGTCCTTTAAAAAAGAAAGTAAAAATAGAAAGCAATCAAGAAAAAAAAATGAACATTGAACTCATCAACTTCGACAAGGCACATCCCAATATAACTTTTTTCTTCTTTGACATTATTGCTTTAACAATTTTACAAAAAAAAAAAAATAGAAAAAAAGAAAGAAAAAAAAATAATCAGCGAAAAAAAAAATTTAATTAAAAAGAAAACATTCTTCGAACACTCATTAAAAGTAGTGCTCGAAAGCAATTGACAAGCGTTGGTGAAAGAGAAAAGTTTCTTCATTGAAAAAAAAAGGATCTCTCCGCCTTTTACCCCATCAAGGATTCAATAATTCTTATCTCTTACTTTCAACTCTAAAACTGTTTCAGCATCTCTGCCCATTCTCTATCGCAATTGATTAAAATTGGTGCTCCTCTTCTGCGTAGGGTACATACACCCCCTATCCCTGTCACACCATCCTCGCTACTTCCCCGTCAAGCTCAACCCATCGCTCCTATCTATAGAATTGCACACAGGAGCAACAACGAACCAAAAAAAAAAACACGACGGAGAAAATTGCTAGGGATTAATTGAAAAAAATGGAGGGGATCATGGGGGTAATTAGTAGAAAACTTTTCGTCGAGGTTCATTGTTCGTTGATCCTCTCCATATAAAAGAGTGGAAGAATTGCGTATTTTTTTTTCTTGTTGTATACTTTTTTTTTGTCCTGTTTTTTTGTGCCTGAAATACAAGGGACAACTAATTTATAAAAAAAAAAAATCCGCGAAAAAAGGATACAAGGACTTCTTTTGAAAATTTTGCACAAATCAGCGATTACTACTATATTATTTAAGTGTATGGACAAAATGTACAGTGCCTCCTGGAATTTGGTATGGAATTATAAATGGTTATTGCCCCCCCCCCCCACTTTTTTTTGTGTGTAACATTATCCTTATGAAAGGAAAATACTGCGTAATTCAAACTCATGCTGAGAGCACTCTTATCCCTCGTTTTCATTATCGCACTCTCACTCTCTCTCTCTGTCCGTTACACGCTAGAATCTCTTCTGTTTGTTTGTTTAAACAGGAAAAAGCTCTTTGACTTGACGGAATCCTTTAAAATGCCCACAAAAAAGGTCCCTATCCGATTCTCAAGCTAAAAGCTATCCTTTTTAATAAACGAGCAGGACTGATGGGTGTCCCTTCATTCAATCCGACGAAATGTTTACGATAACTTTTGCTTTGGAATAAAAAAAGAAAAGAAAAGGACAACAATTTCGGGGTCTACCAACAAAAGTACGAATGGCCACACTTTGATTTTTTACATCATTCCAAAGGACACAAAAAGGAAATCAGGACCAAAGCAATATAAAAAATTAATGAGCTAAACATTATTAGCATTTTCTCTCGTCCTCTAGCAGACCCCTTCCTCCTCCTCATGTCCCTCTTTGGCTGGTAAAATAGATTTCCCTCTTTCCTATTTAATATGTGCGTGTGTGTTTGTGTGCGGTAAAGGCATGTATATATATACTATATAGCGCACCACGTTACCCTGCTGCTGGTACAAGGACCAAATCCGAGTGATAAGTATGAAAATAAATCGTATCGGTTCCTCTTGGCACTTAAAGCCAACCTCCAGCCGTGTCTATCCGACGCCCATCTCTTTCCCACTTTCCACCACTCAAGGACTCGCATTCTTGTGCTATTGTTGAAAACTCTTTTCGCATAGGTAATAGCGTGCTTCTGGATCATGGATTGAATCTCGGGTGCGGCATGGTAGTGCCGCGCCGGGGAGGGGGGAAGTCAATTTGGTTTCGAAATTTATTCTAAACAGATGTCGTATTGCGTAATGGGCGAGGAAAATTACGTGATTAAAGCGATGAGCTAGAAACTGAATCCGGTTTTGATTTAATAACAACTGACGCTTATCTAAAGGTTAACTTCTATAAATTTGTCCGTTTATTTTTTCAGTGACGAGCACACATACACCGGGCTTTGTCGAGAGTATCTTTCTCCTGGGGTTTTTTTTTTGGTGCGTTCATTCAGTGGTGGACTAAGCCCGTCAGAGGCCCGGGGCGGCAAAGCTGAATGAGGCCCTCAGTCTAAGAAGTCGATGTAATTTTAGAAGCCTTTTATTCAGTTGCCATTTGTATGGAAAAGTGTGTGTATATGTTTATTTCCCAGTAGGAAAAGCATTTAATTACCCATCGATTCCGAAAGTCGTACTAAAGGCAAGTGTACACTATAGAGTTTTTTTCGGTAGAATGTAGAACGTAGAGTGTAGAGCTCTACCTGTAGTAAGTACTCTACAGCGCTTCTCTACCACTCCACCGCCCGTAGAGTTGATCTAGAGAAATTTTGAGTAGAGATCTACCACGAGCTCTACAGACTGAGTACACTGCAGATGCGTTTTTCTCTACTGTAGAGTCGTATGGTAGAGCGCGCAACTGCGGCCATCAACTTTTGCATCTCATTTCATTTCTCAGTTATTCAGAGATGCGTACGTACATATATTGTGTAAAAAATTTAAAGGAAATTAATAGAAATCAAAAAAATAATAAAATGAGTTTTCCCCAAAAGAAGGGAAAAGAAGGAAAGGAAATGTTGAGAGCGAGATTGGATTGCGAAAAGAAAACAAAACGCTGGAATGTACCGAGAATTATGGAATGAGCTCACGGAAGAAGATACATCTTCATACCAAAATTTTCTGCGTATGTCGTATTCGAATTTCGTTGTTATTTAACACGCCGATGCAGTGCCGCGGCTGGCATATGTGCTGGGTGTGCAACTGCACAGGGTCCCGCGTGTTTGGGGCACCGCGAGGAAAGCGAGCAAAACATTTTTTGGCAATAAAAATCATTTGAATTCTTTATTTGCATTTTTACTTCAATGAATAGGTCATACAAATCAGCATATGGGTCATATCAGACGAACTCGCATCACACTAAATATTACATGGGGCCCATTTTCCATAATTTTCCATAATTCTGTCGCGGGGACGGGTCTTTATGACAGAAAATTTTTTTGGAGACTCTGGGGCCCCTCGCTTAATTTTTCCACAGGGCCCCCAATTGTCTGGCCGCGGCACTGCGCCTATGTACAACAATTCGAAGCGCAGTCGAAACGCAAATAAGAATGAATGCTGTAGAGAGAAAAACTCTATCAAACATGCTTGTTAGAGCGTAGAGCAGATGTAGAGCTCTACCAAACACAAAAAAATTCCGTATACACTTTATAGTGTAGAGTGCAGAGCGCGTGGAGTGGGTGTAGAGAGCATGTGTAGAGCTCTAGACGGTGTATACACTTCTCTATGCATCTCTACGCGAGAGTTTTCTCTAGCTCTACGCAAAAAACTCTATAGTGGACACTAGGCTTAAGTTTACAAAAACTCCTCTTGCAACCGAGATGAAAATGGTCAAGAAGTATTGAAGTATATGTAAGCGATGTAGAGGGTAACGATTCAGTAAAGACCCATTTTAATAATTACATGCTGTACTTATTTGTGTCTACCGGAACATTGTACGCGACCTCCGACTCCAAAGTACCACTTAGGTAGGCACTGCCCTTATTTTAAAAGCCTTGTTTAGGATTTGATCAAAGGAACTTGTAAACATTTGGAGGCCCCAGGAACCAGAGGCCCGGGGCGGACCGCCCCCTCCGCCCCCCCCTTAGTCCGCCACTGCGTTCATTGATATGGTGGTGCCCTTTTGCGGGGGTGTTATACATCTCGAATTTACATCTTGTTTTTCTTTATGGGAATTTACGACGACAACAACGACGAGAGGGGCTGGATGCATGTTTCTTGTTAGGTTATTGAAAAAGGAGTTCAGTTTTATTACCATATAAACTACGAAATATGAATAGGCCATTTAAAGTGTAAATTCAATTTTTTATCGACGGGGAAGTATTGAGTAGTCGCAAATGTAGGGTGTTAGCAGGGAGTGAGTTAGGAATTTATATACAGTAGAAAAACGATTTATCCCAAGTAATTACAATAAATAAATACTATAAGGTATTCTTGGTTGAATAAGTCGGTTTAGGACATATTAAATATATTTTAACAAATAAAACTACTTCAAGGTTTTATTCTACTACATGTAGTCACGCTCATTAAATCTACACGATTGGCTAGTTAAAATTTCAATCTAAAGGGTATACCAATAGGGGTGATTGATCTTTCAATAGGGATTGCCGCCATGTTATAAATGACATTGACGTCTGTCATAGTGAATTTTATTCAGTAAGGCTCACCATTTAATCATGGCAAGACTGACGCCGCACAGTGGGACAGAATTCCAAAAAGCTGGCCAAAACCCCAAAACGTGCAATAATCGCTTTGAAATTACGAATTACGAATTTGACATTATTTTTTCAAAAATCAAGATGGCGGATCCAATATGGCGGACGACCACATGAAAAAATGCATATTCACGGATGAAATTCTGTACCCGGGGTTTCCGAGGTCGCTGATTACGAATTTGACATTATTTTTTCAAAAAACAAGATGGCGGATCCAATATGGCGGACGACCACATGAAAAAATGCATATTCGCGGATGAAATTCTGTACCCGGGGGTTTTCGAGGTCGCTGATTACGAATTTGACATTATTTTTTCAAAAAACAAGATGGCGGATCCAAAATGGCGGACGACCGCATGAAAAAATGCATATTCGCGGATGAAATTCTGTACCCGGGGGTTTTCGAGGTCGCTGATTACGAATTTGACATTATTTTTTTTAAAAAACAAGATGGCGGATCCAATATGGCGGACGACCGCATGAAAAAATGCATATTCGCGGATGAAATTCTGTACCCGGGGGTTTTCGAGGTCGCTGATTACGAATTTGACATTATTTTTTCAAAAAACAAAATGGCGGATCCAATATGGCGGACGACCGCATGAAAAAATGCATATTCGCGGATGAAATTCTGTACCCGGGGGTTTTCGAGGTCGCTGATTACGAATTTCACATTATTTTTTCAAAAAACAAGATGGCGGATCCAATATGGCGGACGACCGCATGAAAAAATGCATATTCGCGGATGAAATTCTGTACCCGGGGGTTTTCGAGGTCGCTGATTACGAATTTCACATTATTTTTTCAAAAAACAAGATGGCGGATCCAATATGGCGGACGACCACATGAAAAAATGCATATTCGCGGATGAAATTCTGTACCCGGGGGTTTTCGAGGTCGCTGATTACGAATTTGACATTATTTTTTCAAAAATCAAGATGGCGGATCCAATATGGTGATCGTGATTCGGAAACGATTCGAGAACGATTTGCCAAAAGCGAAAGCTTTCTTCGATCTCGCACTCGTTAACGACTCGTAAACGAATTCGAAGGCAATAAAAGCGGAGCAAGAGATCGAATCGCTTTCTCGTGCTGATAACGAATCGCATGCTCGTATCGATAGCAAATCGCTTCTGCGCCGAAAATCACTCCGCTGAGCAAAACAAGTCAAAAGCTCAAACTTTCCAAACAAATCGTTGAAGAGAAACCAAAGGCTCTCAAAATTTCCTCTCAATAGGACTTCAAATCGATGAAATGATGTTATGTTATTAGTGTAATTGGAGATTTGAAGTCCCATTCATCGGCTCTCAATATTTTTCTACAGCATGAAGGCTTTTGGGAGAAACAAATCAACGAGGAAAGCTTTCATTTTGCGTTTTGAATCTTTTTCTCGTACCCTTCGCAAGCATTTTTCGAATCGAGAATGGTCCGAGAAAGCGAGCCTCCGAGAAATTGTTTGCAGGGTATGTACACATGAGACTAAAAAGCCTCCTCGACGTGGTCCACCCCCGCGGGACTGGCTACATCATTACATCAAGGGGGTCGTTCACCTTTATTTAGCTGCTACTGCTCGTGGCATTTCTTCGCCTTTCTCTATTTCTCACGGTTTCTTCTAGCCGTAACTTTCTGTGGATGGCCTTCAGGGTTGTTTCCGCTTTCCTCCACATTTCCTCGGACCCCATCATGTGGCCTATGATGTTTTCCGGCGTTAGTGACACCTCGGCCATTTCTTCCAATTCCGCCCTTTCATCAACGAATCTCGAGCAGGTAAAAAAGACGTGCGCTGCGTCTTCTTCCATCGCTGGGCATACCGGGCACAACGGTGAATCATCGTGCCCAAAGCGGTGGAGGTATTTTCTATACCTCCCATGTCCACTCAGGAACTACTTGAGGTCGTAACTCACTTCCCCACGTTCCCTCGTAACCCATATTTCCACATTAGGGATAAGTCTGTGGGTCCAACAACTCTTTGCCGACTCGTCCCACTTCCCTTGCCATTTCCTTACGGACTCACAGCGTGCAATCTGCCGCCGCACCTTTCTTGACTCACCTCGACCATATTCTGGGTCATAGAGACGAATGCCCTATGTCTATGAGGATCATCCCCGCTATCACGCACGCCGCATCGTCGGACTTGGTCCTGTACGCGCAAGAAGAGGGAAGTACACTTAGCCTGTATGCAGCCCTCCATTTTCTACTGTTTGCAGTCCTGTTTAACGCTGCTGCCCACATTAGAGCTGCGTATAACAGGACTGAGCTAACCAGCCTGGCCTTCTTGCGAGTGCTGCATAAGTCGCAGACGCTTTATCTGCCGTGCCCTCCAAGTGCGCTTTGAAGTTAAGCCTCCGGTCGATCATCACTCCCAGGTACCTTAGAGCGGGCTGTAAGTGGGTGACCTGTTCCCCTACCTTTATCCTTACGGATGCTATCTTTCTCCGTTTGCTGATCAGCACCGCTTCGGTCTTGTGCTCAGCAAGCTTCAGACCAGCGCGTTCTAGCCACGCCTTTATTTCCCAAATCGCTTCGTTCGCATTCAGTTCGATATCCTCTGGGCGTTTTCCTATGACCACTACCCCGGGCCATCCGCGAATCCTATTGCCACTGCTTCCTTTGGAAGACGAAGCCCCAACACATCATAGTACATCGACGACGATCCACACAAGAGGGCCCAGGATGGAACCCTGCGGAACACCTCATGTTTACCCGAACACCTTCGGACCATCTTCCGAATCGCAATGAAGCGCTCTATAGTGTAGATAGCCGGCTACTACTCGCACTAGGTACTTTGGTGTACCTAGCTTGATCAACGCCTAACAATTTTACTCCACCTCGCTGAGTTGAAAGCATTTTTTAGGTCGAGGGTTATCAGTGCGCAGCAGTGATTTTTCTCTATGGCGGCTCTTGCCATGCCCACCACCACGTTGACTGCATTAGTCGTCGACCTTGCCCTTCTGAAGCCGAATTGCCTATCTGACAGACCACCTACCCTTTCGAGGCTAGGGAGTATCCTGTTACAGATCACCCGCTCGAAAAGTTTGCCTATGCAACTAAGGAGGCATATAGGCATAAATTTTGTTCGGCTTGGGTACGAGCACGAGTTTCTTCTGTTTCCATTGCTCTGGGAAGATCCCCTCTTTCAGGCACGTGAAGACCTCAGCGAACCTGTTTGGCACTATTGTAGCTCTTTGTTTGTTTTCTTCTGAAGCATGCTTTTTCGCATATTTCGGAGCTTACATCTCGGCGTCCACTGTAAATCGCGCTGAGCTGCCAAAATAGAGTCTTTCGTGCTTCTGAAACCACACCTTGCCCGAAAAAGCTTTAAGCGTCGTCCACTGAAACTCACAGCCTTAAACTTTTTGTATCAGCTCACAACTTTCTTGTTTAAAAAAGCTTTTTGCTTCTGAAGCATGCTTCTTCGCGTGCATTCTGGTCCTCATCCTTCCGACATTGCCGCATTGCCATTCCACCGTTTCATCCGACAGGCCTTTTTGAAGGTCCAACAGCGACAATCTCTGCGGAAGTTCTATCGCTGCAGTGGCCTGGTGGGAAATGCATCACTATTTCTTACGCATATCATTCTCTGCATCCTGTCCAAATACTTTTTATCTGTTTTCTGTGTGGTTGAGTCCACCAGATCATCGAGGAATATGTGGTAAACTCAGTGACATCCGGGCTTAGTCCACAGACTCTTCTACACCATTGTCGCTTTCCTTATCTTTCCTTCAACGTAATGTTTTCAGGACAGCCAACGGTACAGGTGTACCCCCAGATAATTGACCTTTCTAGTCATTTTGATCCTCAATTCACAAATTCCTCAGTTCGGTTGGTGAACCTCCGAATCTCATTGTGAAAACAAAAGCATTGGTTTTGCTGATGTTTATGGTGAGGCTTTTTTCGGTGCATCACTGTTCTCCCATTCAACACCACACCATTCCTTATGATGTTCAGGCACTTGCCACGTATCATAATCGCCACGTTGTTGCGGTACCCACAAGTGTGCGGCATCGGCAGTCTAGGGAGTAAGGCGCCTGGCTATCATCCCAGAGGTCCCGGGTTCGAATCCCGGCAGCACCACGGTCCTTCGCCTCTCCCACTTTCCCCACCTGCATAACTTTTCTTCTTTCTTCTTCCCTCTTCACATTCCCGATTCCTTACCTTAGATTATGGCAAAAAAACTAGTCTCTTCTATCACTAGTTGTTCACATATTAGCAACAAAACGGGAATCTGTACGCCCAAGAATCAGAAAATGATATAACTGCTTCTTTCGGAATATATTCTGAATCAATTCTTCGAGAATTGGGTATTCTTTTCTCAATTGGGTAAAATTGTTATAAAACAACATTCCCCGTGTTCTTTTAATGAACTGGGTTTTGAGAGCTTTTGAGGAGCTTTTGAGTCCCCATACAAAATCGAAGAACCAGAAGACCCAGAAAAAACCTGGGTTTTCGATTTTGCATGGGAACTCAAAAGCTCTCAAAACCCAGTTCATTAAAAGAACACGGGGATAGTGTAGCTATGCAAAAGCTTGTTTTGACTCATTCAAAGCTTTCTCCCCTTGCATTTCCAAAAAAGCTTTCAATAAAGCTTTTGCGTCGGGATGCATACGTCCTCGTCTATTATGATCGGTTTCCAAGAAATCTTTAGTGGTAAACTAGTTAATATTTGGCAATAGTGATTTTTTATAAATTATTTAGGATCGACTAAAAATTAGAAAAAATAATAAATCTAATTTTGCAGTATAGTTTTCGATCTTTGATAATTTTAGAGTTGAAACTTGCTTAGAGACATAAATTTACATCTCTCATTCATTTAATTTGTTCTTAAGGGTGTATTCGTTTCTAGGATGTTTTTTTTTGCTAGGCATGGTTTCTCTGTTAATAATATGCAGAACTGGTTTCTTCCTATAAGAGAAGTACAGCACACCATCCTCGCCGAAAAAATTAAAAATCTCCTCAACATTTCCCGATCTTATACATAAAATTAACTAAACTTCATTAAAAATCTACAAAGAACAAATTATTTTCTAAATAAGCTTTAATTTCCCGCCCTCCTCCTCTATACCAGGAAGAGTTTTTTTTTTGTTGTAATTTTCAGTTTCATTTTTCTAATCACTTCGCGTACAACGAACGTTCGGTCTTTTATAAAAGTTTCTCCTTCCTACTTTTATAAAACAGTAAAAAAAAAAGCGCACCAAGGAAGAAGCAAAAAAAAAAAATAAAATAATTCAACCCCCGAACAACACCCCTACAACACGTTAAGACTAAAGAAAGGACTAAGAACGACAAAAAAAACGAAAACGGGGGAAAAAAGAATCCTTGAAGATCAGATGAAAAACCGCAAGCGAAAAGAGCGCGCACTCCGGTATTGAAATTCACAACACACAGGACTCTCCCCGCTGTGTGGAAGACGGTAATGATGCACAGCCAAAAAGGAGATCCTTTAGGACTAAAAGAAAAATACATAAACGTAAATGTGGGCTACTTTTAGCGCTTCCTTAAGCATGGAAGTGTATGAAGATTTTTTTTTCCTTTTTATTTAAGAAAGAAAATATTTTTCCCATTTGAGCTGCAAAGTTTTCCCAAGAACTCATTAGATTGGTCCTGCCACCATACCGGGTTGGGGGAGGGGATGGGCGGTGGGAAATACTTGAATTTTAAGTTCATGGCCGTCATCTTAAAAGTTTTTACCCCAAAAAATATTCTCTTCATTCGACGAGGGTTTGTGGGCAATCGGCGGGGTTGGATTTCCGATTTGTGTGTTCCCCGATGGAAATTTCTCTTAAGGATTGCGCTTAGAACCTCCTGTGGTAAACAAAGGAGAAAAAAATGAGATTTTTTTTTCCCGATCAAAACGAAAAATGTGTCTTCCTTTTTTTTATTGCGACGTAGGTATTTCTCCCTTAAGGGGTTTTGCTGTATAATCTTCTTTATTTTTGCTTATTTTTGCTTTACCTTTGCTTGGTTGGGCCTGGATTAGGACTTGCATTTCTGTTCATTATTTAAAAAATATCAATAAAGCCCCAAAGGAAACTTTCTACAATCAAGATAAAAGCCAGAGCATATCTTGTTTGGTGAGGGATTTGTTAATCTGGGTAAAAAATGAGGACATCTTTTGCTTTACTGGAAATACATATTAAGATTGGGTCCGATCAAAGATTATGTAGAAGCAGTCAAGGGACTGTCAAAATTCGTATTTCGTAAATGTTATTTTCAAGAGAAGTTCTTAAAAAAAAATATGACCACCAAAATCAAATACAAAATTGTCAACCGAATCCTAGCGGATAAGACGCCCCGACTACCATTCTAGAGATCTATGGTTCGATTCCATGCAGTCCTTCGCTTTTCCACTTCTCTCACCTAGATAACATTCCTTCTTTCTTATCTTCCCTTTTTACAATAACCGAGGAAATCATCTCCTATTGGTTCGTCGCAGGAAAGGTTTTGTCGCGGTAATACTGGTTGACGGTAAAGCCTCGTTCACACGGTGACACTGATGTCGTGGCATTTTAGTGTACCTTAGTACTCCAATATGTCACTTTTATAATAAAAAGCTTCTCTAAAAAACAATACTTTATTTTTATTAATATTAAAGTTCCGAGATTTATCTCGATAATAATTTTTCGTGATCACGCTTCGTGTCTGTCGATAGCTAGAGTCAAAAACTTAATAATGAAGAAGAAGAAGCTAAGGGGAATTTTTATCTGGCTTAGAACTGTCAAAAATGTCGGTGGTTTTTCTGGCTGCCACAGCATTTGATGTCGCGACGTGAATGTTTTTCCGTCGCGCCGGTGTTTTTTAAAATTTCGACCAATCAGAAACAATCTCTGCGACATCTTGCCATCACGACACGAAGAGCTGAATAAACTTCAACTTTTTCTGTGGCAGGGTGATAGAAACAGCTGATTGTAAGTAAAATTTGAGCTAATGTGTAACTGAAATGTTTCTTTATTCGGATTTGTTTGGTTTTGCTTGGAAGTAAAGATTATTAAAATTTGTTTGTTAGTTGAGTTGTTGTTGATTGAGTGTTTTAAATTATTTGTTGCTTTTTTTTTTAAATTTAAAGTTTTTAAAAAGTGTTTGCCTGCGACAGAATTCGTCGGAAATGTAAAATGCGTATTGAAAACCTGCGACAGAAATGATCAGCTGTTATGCGGCGCGGCAGAAAAACGTCGGATATGTAAATCCACCTTCATCGTCTGAAATATTGAATGTCGCGTCGTCTCGACGTCGCACAGTGGTTCAGAATCCCGAAAACCTGGTAGAAAAAACTTTTAAGCATCTAAAAGTAGTTGTTTTTATATGAAATTTCGTACTTGGGGATTATAAGGGCGCTGATTAAGGATCAAAATGTACAAGGACAAAATGGCGGATGCAAAATGGCGGACGGTTTTGCTTAATAATCAACCAAATTTCATGAAATTTATTATAGGGGAGGTTTCGAGGGCGATGATTAAGAATCTGCTATCAATTTTCCAAAAAAACAAAATGGCAGGTACAAAATGGCGGACGGTTTTGCTTAATAGTCAACCAAATTTCATGAAACTTATTATAGGGAGGGTTTCGAGGGCGATGATTAAGAATCTGCTATCAATTTTCCAAAAAAACAAAATGGCAGATACAAAATGGCGGACGGTTTTGCTTAATAGTCAACCAAATTTCATGAAACTTATCATAGGGAGGGTTTCGAGGGCGATGATTAAGAATCCGCTTTCAATTTTCCAAAAAAACAAAATGGCAGATACAAAATGGCGGACGGTTTTGCTTAATAATCAACCAAATTTCATGAAATTTATTATAGGGAGGTTTCGAGGGCGATGATTAAGAATCTGCTATCAATTTTCCAAAAAAACAAAATGGCAGATACAAAATGGCGGACGGTTTTGCTTAATAATCAACCAAATTTCATGAAACTCGTTATATGGGGGTTTTCGAGGGCGCTGATCCTCAATAATACTAAATTTATCTTTTTAATTGTCCTTTACGAGAAAGAAAATATCTTTTCTTTGTAAAAAAATATGTCTGGCTTTCGAGTTCCTGAAAAATAAAATTTCTTATTATGAATTATGAAGGAAAATTGTATTTGTAAATTTTTCAGCTAGGTGCAGCTACTTTCTTTTTTATTTTAAGCAGAAATGTATACTGGACAATATGCGACCAGTTTCAAGGCGGTACTTTCGACTCATAATTGAGTTCATATATTTTCATATTCCCTTCATTTCGGTTCGGTTCGGTTTACATGTTCAGGCCTTTAGCGGAGACGCAATTTCGGTCGCGAGACGCCCACTTTCAAAATGAAATATAACGGATTCCTGGAAAATCTACTTACTTTTAATAGTTCCAAATGATGCTAAGGGCTTCACTACAAATATTTGTCGGGTCAAAAATCCCTAAACAAATACTTCATGTTGGGGACTTTCGTTTTCGGGATTCTGAACCACTGTGCGTCGTGACACTAAGCCGCCTATTAAAATTTTTTGATAATTGATACCCGACACTAGCGACTATGATTAAAGAATTTAGATACACTTACCTTATTTAATATTTCGTTATTCTCCATGTTCTATTCTGAGGAAGCTAAAAGACTTTCGGTCTTCCAATTGCAATTCAACAGTGTTTCTGATGCACAAAAAAGGTCTGTTTATTTGTCAGTCCTAGAACGACCTAGAAGAAAAAAGTACAGGTTTTGGCGTTCATTAAGTTGTTCTAAAGTGTTCTAAGTTATACTTTTTTGTTCTAGATTTTTTTTCAGAACACTTTTGGATAAGATTTTTTTGTTGTTGTATGTTTTTAGTTTTGACAAATGTGTATATGAAATGTATATGTAGAACAAAAATGGACAAAATGCGTTCATTAGATTTTCTGTTCTAAGCAGTTCTAAAGTTACGTTTAATTGCTTGCTGTTCCATTCTGTTCTGCTCTGTCCTGTTCTGAAAACTTATAAATAGACCTAATGTGTTTCTAAGCTTAATCCACTTTCTTGTCCACTATCGCTTTTTCGATTTTTGCTTCAATTTTATAATAATTAGTTCTTCTAACACATCCGCTACTGCAAATACAAGTTCCGCCATTTTTTTACACGAATGTCGCAACACTATGCGTGGATCATGTGTGAACACTTAGTGCCGTGACAGCAAATGTAGAGCACTGTCATGACGTTAAATGCCACGACATCAGTGTCACCGTGTGAACGAGGCCTAATAATACCGCTTGTTGGTCGTTGGCAGTTCGTTAATTTTTTTTAACTCCTATTTGTATGCTATCAACTAAAATATTATGTTTCAAAGCCGCACTCGCATATAAACAGCGGACTAACCAATTAGGTCTAGTTCCACCACCGTCCAAACATTTCATTTCAAGAAACTACACACATTCATTTACTTAAGAACTTAATCTACTCTTTAGGATTTTCATTTTTATTTTCTCTTAGTGAAAAGGAAACCATTTAGCAAAATGTTAAAATCTTTTATGAAAACGATTTAACCGTAAGAGCAACAAAACAGCCACGTGTAATACTAAATTCATAACAAAATTATCTTTTGTGCCTGTATGTGAGATAATAACATAACCCCATATGATCATAACCGAAAACAAGGACAAAATTTTCGTGTTTATTCAAGTAAAATGAGACTTTTATACAGACAATACAACAACAACAAGAAAAAAGAAACCTCCTTCTAGTAAAGGAATGGTGGGGAATGAATCTAGATTTTATCCTAATGTAATTATGTGCATAAATTGAAGAAAGGTGCTCGTTAAACCAGCCGTAGGGTTGGCAAATGTTATAAACACATATATCTACACATATTGACACACACATCTTTCCCTATATAAGTATATAAGCATGTAAGCAAAAATCCTTAAAGTATACCGCAGAGAAGTTTGAGTTTCTTAAAACGTGTCTGCCATCGACGGAAAACAAAAACAGTGAGAGAAAGTTGAAATTTTGTATATAAATACATATACATATGTATATAAATTTTTGAGTCATTCAGGCGTAATTTACTTTCTCCCATTCATTTTGAAATTATATCGTCTGGGACTAAATGAACTTCCACCTAATTATTTTGTTTACATTTCTTTGTGTGTGGTACAGAAGTGGAAAGGTTAACCACAGTGATAATAAAAAAAAAAAAAGAAAGACAAGATTTAATGGAATGGTGATTTTATTTTTCAAACTTTTTAAATGATTATATTTTTCGCACGATTTGTTAATTAGGCGATGTTAGTGGGTTTTTTAACGTGATACATATTAATACTTTAAATTTCATAGTAAAAGAAAATAGAAGAGTTTATTTATTTGAAACAAAAAAAAATTGCAGTTAATAGAAGAATATTGTTCCAAAAATTAACAAACTAACTAATCAAAACCCCAATCCACACTTCCCACTGGACAATTTGTTATTGAAAAACATTCGAAAAAATGATTAAAGCTTTCAAGCAAAGCTTTTGCAGCAATACGTCATAAAAGCTCCAAGTTATTGGTTTAGATCTTAACTATTGTATCAAGGAGAGCTTTTGAAAAATGAATTAAAGCTTTCCAGTAAAGCTTTTGCAGCATACGTCATAAAAGCTCTTAATTATTAGATCTTAACTATTGTATCAAAGGAGAGCTTTTGAACGAATGCTTTGGAGGGTGTTTATATAAGATAACCAGATATTTATATGGGATAAGCCATGCAAGGTGTATGAACATTCTACAACACCCGACGGTTATGATATTCTTTCTATTGTAATGGAAAATTTTTCATTTTCCTTTGAGCGAAATTCTTATTACATTTCTGTACATAATCTGCCTCCAAAAAATACAAATTAAAAGAGTTTCAATTTCAAACTGTTTGTCGAATATTTAAAAATGCTTCTAGTTATTTGAAAGATTTGGTAAAGATATTTCAGAAACTACAAGCTTTGAGGTTACTAGAATATAAAATAACACAGTTTTTTTTCTTTCTGTTTTTTCTGATATTCCTATTGATATAGTTGAAGCCTCGGGAAGAAATGCTGTCTTGTGTAATAAACCATAACGACTCAAATCTACCTACAAACTCTTTTGCAAATAATGCAGTTAGTGACGTACTTCTTGATTTTAATTGTATTTGATACGTTTCGTGCTATTTTTTTTACTAAGCTTTGGGGTCCAGGGAGTGTACCTCGAGCGCTACATGAACGAATTGAACTATTAGCACCTCTCGCTCGCCAAAATTTAAGACCAGCTATTAAAAAAGTTCATCAGTCTGCGTAAAAACTGATTACTCAAACTTGTTTCGTACATCAATAACGAGATTCTGCTCCTTGGGGGGTGCAGATGGGGCCCCTTTGAGGCTAACAAATTGCCTCGTGTGGCTCCATGTGGGTTGGGCTATAGGGCCCACAATGGGCATCTAACGCCTTGTACTATTAAGAAATCCCGAATGCTGCTTGACATCCGCAATCAAACGAGAACCGGTCTACTGATTAATAACTGCAGCAGTGTCGAAAGCTTTATATTTCTAAACGCGAGTGTAATTTTTCCAAGCGGTCCCCCAACTGAGTACTAATCATGTCCAATGCTGCTTGACCTCCGCAATCGAACGAGAACCGGTATAGTGAGTAATAACTGCAGCGGTGTCGAAAGCTTTATATTTCTAAACGCGAGTGTCATTTTCCCAAGCGGTCCCCCAACTGAGTACTAATCATGTCCAATGCTGCCTCACCTCCGCAATCGAACGAGAACCGGTCTACTGAGTAATAACTGCGGCGGTGTCGAAAGCTTTATATTTCTAAACGCGAGTGCCATTTTTCCAAGCGGTCCCCCAACTGAGTACTAATCATGTCCAATGCTGCTTCACCTCCTTAATCGAACGAGAACCGGCCTACTGAGTAATAACTGTGGCGGTGTCGAAAGCTTTATATTTCTAAACGCGAGTGTCATTTTTCCAAGCGGTCCCCCAACTGAGTACTAATCATGTCCAATGCTGCTTCACCTCTGCAATCGAACGAGAATCGATCTACTGAGTATGACAACTTTCATGGTCACCAACATAATTGCTTGAAAAGGCTTTCCGAATGCATAAGGCAGATGTTGGCCCCATTTGTTTTGTAATGAGGTTAGCCTCATAGGGCTGACTTTTGTTTGTGTGGTACTCATGAGGAACCTACGGAGAAATCCTTCTTTCGGTAATTGTCCCTCATTTTCCTGATGTGGCCCAAACGCTGCCTGAGGTATGCCCATCAAGATAGATCCCAATATACCATACAACTCTGGTTGTAACACGGTAGTTAGGGTGCCAATGCTAAATGATTACTAAAGCCATTAGGCTTTTGTCTCAATTCCCAGCAACCACGCCTACATATTTCTCTAGAGCTTAGTACCATACGAGTCCAAGAAAATCCAGGACCTTTCTTGTATGTTTACAGAAAGAGGTTTAAACTTTACATGCAATTTAATAGCATTTCGGCTCATGGAATCTCTTTATTGACTGAAATTTATTCAATAACCTTTCTCCATACCTTCGATAGCTACATAAAAGTTTCGAGGCTAAAAAATGAATCCAATCGATGTTTTTCAAGCGATCCGAAAAAAATATTTATCAAACGACATCGAGACTTATGAAACTCATAAAATAAATGGGATATTAATTTGCGTTGCAATCAATGTCATCAAGCGTCCAATACAAGATGAACTTTGTTAATTAACCAATATGGATCGAATTTCATGCACAGCTTTATATTCCGGCAATAACTTATTCATGGCCCACTTGATATTTTTACATCATCCTCATCAAAGCTTTAGAGTCAATCAACTTGACATATAGCATTACCCAAAAAATATACATTTTACCAGTAATTAATCGGTTTTAACGTTACCGTGTAGCTTATCAAAAAAAAAACACCGAAACTTTTATATATTATAATAAAAAAAAAAGAAGAGAAAATAAAGTATATAAAGAAAATTCGATCGATAAAATCTCTTTTTTTTTATGTAAAAACAAAAAAAAAATAATAATAAAAATTCAACGAAACCCACTCGTACTCTATAATAGAAACCACTCTTAACCCTTTTTTACCGACATGCTATCGATTTCCCTTAATTTCCTTTCTCGGTTCGGTCGTAGGCAAGGAATGAAGCTGTAGTTGTAATTAACTTTATATCAGGAACAAAAGGGAAGCTCCATCATTCACTTTATGGAACAATATAACAAAAAGTAACTAACGTTATCACATCCCGTTAGGCAGGAGGGAGGCTGCAAGTCCTTTAGTAATTTTATTAAAAACCCTGCTATTAAAAAGTCTCCCCTCCCCCGCCGCCCCTGACTGTACAGTGGTAGCAGCTACACAGCCCAGCACTACTCTACGCCCATCGCACCCACCGACATCACCGCCCCCCCCCCCTAACATCGTGGTGAAGTTCTATAATAAAAGTCTGCACGTTCTTCACTTTGGGTCTGGGAACTTTGCCAATTATCTTATGGAGAGGAATTAGATCCTTTAGCCCTAGAAAATCGTAATATACAGGCACAGCCCAGCCATACTGGAGAAAACGGAGCTAAAGGACACCAGAGAGATAAGTTCACAACTCACTCACGTTCGATAGACAGCTCCAAAGGGGTTTCAGAAGCAATTTCCAGGGGCGGCGCGCGGGAGAGGTTAGAATCTCGAATGTGACAAGGGGTGTATTTTGGACGATGTGAATGTCAATGCCACAGAAATAATAATAAAAAGGTCAACGGTCCTAACCTTTGTTGCTATGGTAACGAATAACAGGTATTGCCGATTGAAAGGACTCTGGTAAAATGTTATCAGTGAAATATGTAGTTTATAAGGACGACCTTTGGAGAATGAGAGAAGGAGAGAGAGAGAGATAATATGTTGACTAGGACGAAAAGAGTTATGGAGGAGACCCGCAGGTACAGAGTGAAAAGAAGCTGTATTTTATCTGATTAACACAGATTATGAACTGGAGTTTATGGAGTTTTTAGGGGATTTTCAGAGTATTACCTTGTTCAGAAGATTACTCGTAAATAGTGGTAAAGGTTCCATTAGTGGATCAATGATAATGATGTTTTGCCTTGAGGAGAATTACGATTACTGGAAGCTGAATTGTTTGTTAAAGTTTGGTTGTTGTTGGTTTTTTCTATCTATAATCGTGTACCGTAAATTTCTATTACTTTTTTTTATAAATATTGCATCTTTAACAAAGCCTCGGTAGCCTAGGGATTGATGCGCCCGATTACCATCCAAGAGGTTCGTGGTTCGAATCCAGTCTCTAGAAGTCTTTTCTGAGCCGGTTGGACCTCTCCCTTACTAAACGAAACCCAAGCTACTCTAAAAAAAATCTGAAGATTCATTTTCTCGCAACTTTTAATACGGTATGTGGGAAATGCACAGTAAGCAATTTGTGAAAGTCTCTTGGCACCTCAAGGGTGGCTCAGGGCGCGTTTCCCGGTATGTTCTCATTTAATCTCAATCGCATGTGGGCTTAGGGTCGAAAAACACCAGATCACTCGACGCCTTAGGTAGGAAGGTATGTACTGGCGCCAGCCCTGTTCAAAGACTGTGGTAGAGGGAGCAACTGGTGCTGAAAGGGCACCGTTTTGTAAGCGGGATCGTGTCAAATCTTAACGTAAAGTACATGGCAATCAATAGGGTTAACCATCCTCCCCAAGAGGAGGCGGCGACTCGGTCTAGGGCCCCCAACATTGGGCAGCATTCTTGCGAGTACAGCACATATCGCAGACGCTTTGTCTGCCGTGCCCTCCAAGTGCGCTTTGAAGTTAAGCCTCCGCCCGGTCGAACATCACTCCCAAGTACCTTAGAGCGGGCTGTGAGTGGATGATCTGTTCCCCTACATTGATCCTTACGGACACCAGCTTTCTCCGTTTGCTGATCAGCATCACTTCAGTTTTGTGCTCAGTAAGCTTCAGCCCAGGGCGTTCTAGCCACGCTTTTATTTCTCAAATATCTTCGTTCGCATACAATTCGATGTCATCTGGGCCTTTTGCCTACGAAAACTACCCCGATGTTATCCGCGAACCCGATCGCCACTGCTTCCTTTGGAAGACGAAGCCCCAACACATCATTGTACATTACGATCCACAGGAGAGGGCCCAGGACGGAACCCTGCGGAACCCCGCATGTTGTTCCGAACACCTTCGGGCCATCTTCCAAATCACAATGAAGCGACCTATCCTGAAGGCTTGGAAACGAAGTAATCGCAAAAGATTGGGGTTGGAAAGAAACAGCGAAAGGCGAATACCACAGATGATAAATTAATACCCGATCATCTCCTGAAAACTATTTGTTGCAGCTGTGAAAAGGGTTGTTCTTCTGTAAAATGCGGCTGTAGAAAACATGGTCTGAAATGTATGTACCATCTTGTGTTTAAATTGTTTTAATTTAGAAAATTACTCAAATGCTGAACTTCCACAAGTTCCTATAGACGAAAATTACTCGGAAAAAATTGAACCAGATCAATGTACTGTAACTGTCACAGTACTCAATGGCCGGGTTTATGCCGCGGACACTTTGGAATTTATGAAACGGAGCTTCCAACTTGGTTATCGTTTTAACCGAAACGTTTGACAATTATTATCACACGTTTGACATTTCTCATCAGTAATAAACCATTTTTAAATAATGGAGAAAATATTAATAAATTTATCAATTGAAGCGCGCAAAAAGTATTTTATATTGGAAACAGTTACAAAATAAACGTAATAAGTATGTATATGTTACACTTTTTCACTTTGTTTACGTCGTTTGACATTTTCAGAAAGTCTAAAGTGTTTATACCGTAAGTGGGATGATACACGAGTCAACGTGTTGATGCAACACAATGTCAGTTTGTTGAGCGGAGCTGATACACGAGGCAACGCGTTGCACTCAACACTTTGTATAATACAATGCGATTTTATATGTGTGGGTAATCAGTTAAGCATAAGTTTTTCTGTCAAACAAAAATTTTTTTTTAATATTCCATGAATCTGAAAGTCAAGCTGAAAAAGAACAACACAACACACAACATATAGCAGGCCGACGTCTAAAATGCATCTGATATTCAAAATATTCCAAAATTTTTCCGACCCACAACCGCTTGACAGTTACGCATACATAAACATTTTTCATGCAACAGGAGGAAAAATAGAAATCGTTTCTAGTTTTGGTCAACATCACAAACTTCGCCCTTACCCTTCCCTTGGCCCACGAACTGCAGTGTGACAGCTTGTGTTGACCAACACGTTGAGTCGTGTATCATCCCCCTAACTTCCCGGCCAGTGCCACATATTTGGTTACGACAAAAAGCAAATCCACTTTGGCAGGTTGCGCCGAAAATTCTTGTCGTATATGCCGCTTCCAAGATGTCAGGCAACTCCAAAGTGTCCGCGGCATAAACCCGGCTAATGAAACTGGCTAAAACACTGAAGAATCGTTCAGTTTTGTTGCATCTGACGAAGAAAATTTACAATTAAATTTAAATAAAATTAAATTTAACAAAAACCTATAAATATTTCCGTCTGAAAAAATTACTGCCTTTTTGCAGCACTAAAAGGTATCTTTTGCACAAGTTTCAGCTTTATAGAAATTTTTTTGTCAAAGAAAAAAATTAAAAACCAAAAAAAACGGGTATTCTCCATTTTTTCGAAAAAAATTGAGGTTAGGGTAAAAATGGTAAATACAAAACTTGTAGATCTTTTTATTTCCTACAACTTTTACATTTAACTTTTTTCGATAGGATGCACAGTTTAGCCAGAAAACGCGAAAAACTGTTTTTCAACCCCTAAAAACCCCCCATTCCACCCCGGATAGCAGCTGTTTAGTTCGAGTTATTTTTCCCTCTTTTGCAATAGCTTGTTCGACAATAGCTGTTTTCGATTTGCCACATTTATCTGATATTCATCACATATTCCTCACGTGTCAAATTTCGTACTCACTTTTGCCTCACTTTTGTTCTGTCAAATTGTAACTGATTGCAAAAAGTAAATCGAACAGTCACTTTTGTGATAAATAATAAAAATTTTATAAATTAATTTTCCACACACCGAGATCAAAGAAATTGTCTCTTCGTAATACTTCCGCTGCTGAATATGAAATTATTACAAAATAAGATATTCAACCACAATAAATACATCAGTGCATAACTTCAAAATCACTTACTCAACTGGTGTGATGAAAAAATATTTTTATCACATCACTTGGTTTTGTATCAGTTGGAAGCTGTCGCCATCTGTTGTGAAATAGGAACTGAACCGCCAAATCGAACAGCCATTTTCAGTGAAACTGAGGAAAATGTGAGGCATATCAGATAAATGTGGCAAATCGAAAACAGCTAATATCTCGGTGTCAGATTGCTGTAACGATTTTTTTCGTTGTTCGAACCCTATTTCTGCTGGAATAATAATTAATTTCATAAAGTCATTGAAATTAATTATGGCTCTCTTGCAAGGTTTAGGTTTCATCATAGAGTAAATACGATAAGCAAATATAAACGATAAGAGTGTCATATCTCATTGTATAGATAATTTTTGATTAGCTTAGATTGATTACACATTTGCACTCAGATCAGTCTTGGCCGAATATTCCACGGAAATAGAAAGCTTTCGATAAAAACAAAATACTTTTATATCTATTAAAAATGAGTGAAGTATACTGGCAAAATGAGTGTAACGGCAATAAATCGCGGGCGGAACATATGTTAAAAAATGAAAAATTTACGGATTGTCAATTCCTAGTCGGGCACGAATCGGATAAAGCAGTAACAATTCGTAGTCACAAATTAATTCTGGCAATGGCATCTCCAGTTTTTGAACGAATGTTTTATGGAAGTTTTGATGATGACAAATCTGATGAAATACGAATACCAGATATAAACCACAACATTTTTCACATGATGTTGGACTATATTTACTTTGAAAAATTAGAACTTAAAACGGCAGATGATGGCATGGAGTTATACTCTGCTGCCAATAAATATATGCTGCAGGATTTGATGGGAAGGTGCATAGATTACTTACTTAATGTTACGAAAGCCAAACTATGGAAAGTTTACGAATTTGCAGTTTTTTTTGAAGAAAATGATCTTATGATTAAATTCGGTGATGTACATATGTTAGAAAAAAATTTCACACTATATTTTGAATATATTCTTTTAGGAGATGGCTAGAGTCAAGCCATTCTTTAAGGCCCCGTCTTTTCCAGATGCTAACTTAACTACTTTAATTGAACTGTTTGAAAGAGATCGTTTGCAGATTGATTCAGAATTGGATTTGTTCAATGGACTTAATGAATATGCATTAGCCAATGGCTATTTTGATACAAAAAACGATGTTGAGAACAAAGAAGTAGAATCTGAAATGGAAAAAAGGAAGCTGCTAAGGGAAGCTCTTAAGAAAATACGATTTCTGTGCTTAACGGTGGAGCAATTCGAGATTGTAGCTAGGAATACGTTAGGATTGTTGACAGACTCGGAAGTTTTTTCCATTTTACTGAATATAAGTTATCCTAATACAACGTTTCGTCCTATGCCTGAAGGGTTTAGCAATTCGAGAACTCGAAGGTATTGGTGAATTTTAATTGATAATTTCATAATGTTAAGAAAAACATTAAAAACATAATAAACTAATAAAAAAAACTTGTAAAAACATTTAAAACCTTCTGACTGTAGGTATTAATGTAATATAACTTGCTCTGCTGAAAATTAAGATTTTACTTTGTGTAAATTATAGTAAAAAATACAATTTTGTTAATATATTCCTATAATTTTTTTTAAATGTGAGTCGATACTCACATCAAAACGGTTTGTGTATGATGCGAGGATTACACTAAGCATTCATTTTTCTGCCTCTTTTTCTTGTAACGATTGTAATGGTTTGTATTTGTACAATAAACGCAAAAGAAGAGGAATTTGTCATAGTTTTCGCAGACCCAGAGTACGATGTTATATTTGTGTAAGTGTAATCGAAGGGTGAGTCTGGCAAGTTTTCTGGCTCAAAAGTGAGGAGACATTAGGTTTGTTCCCGTACTTTCTGCATTCTGTCACTTACTGCAAGTTGCTTATTGAGAGGAGGGGATGAAGTACAGATAGTACAGGAACATGTTTCTGCAGGTTTCCGCAGTTTTAACACGGGAATGACAGTTCTGACATTGCCATATTTCAAATATCTAAGCTGCAGCAGGTTACAGCAGCTTGTAGCTACTGCAGGTTTCTGCTTCTTACTGCAGGGTGGGGAAATGAGTATGGCGGCTGCAGTAAAAGTACGGGAACAGAATTCTGTTAAGTAATTCGAAGCAACTGACAGATTCTGTACTTTCTGCAGGTACGGGAACAGACCTATTATGACCCATGGTATAACTTCCCTGCGACCCCTTGCCTAAAAAATCAGTTTGTGTATGGGGGTAATAAACGAAATGATGGATTAACTTGCATCAATGAGTTTGATGGCGCTATTTTGCAGCTTGTCCAGACATGCTATAGTGGTTTTTGGGGCGCCTGCCCAGATATACGAGTTGTATTCGATGCAGGCCGAATGTGTAATTTGTACATTGTAGCGAGGGCATCTGGTTGAACTTGAATCTTTTAAGAAATCCAAGCCATTTGGACGCTTGTTTGGCGATTTGCAATATGTGATCATTCCATCCAGTGGCGTAGCGTGGATTTCTGCCACCCGGGGCAATTTTTGCCGCCCCCTATTTTAGCAACTAGAAAAAATTTCTAAAAAGCCTGCGATGACGAAAAGTCAATATTTTAACAGGATTCAAAATAAAACGTTTTTCTTAAATTAAAACTTTATTCTGCGTGTTTTTTGCAAACCGAACCCGAACTTTATAAAACAATGGCCAATGCTAATTTGTACCACTTGTTCGATTAAAAAGATAGCTAGATTATATCTCTAGAGCGAGATTAATCGCAACCTGGACATTGTAGATTTTAAATAATTTTTAGTCAATGAATCGAAAACGCAGCTTGAATTTCAAGTCAACTTCAAGTTCTTGACACAAGACATCATGTAAACGTAATGAAAATGTAACGAATGAATTTTCGGTATCCCTCCTTCAAGGGGTGCCTTCCATTTAGACACAGAAAAACAATTGTGTCCGACACAGCGTGTCGCTCTGTGTCGTTCTGTGTAAGCCCAAATGGAACACATAAGTTCATGAAAAATCCGCCACGGCGCACTTTCCTCGTTTTTATTTTTGTTTGGCAAGTAAATCGTAAATTTTATGTTGATAATTTCTTTAAATTAATTACCCGACATCTTATAAATGCTGGGAATCTTAAAAATGAAACAATATTGTTGTAATTATAAATTAACGATCACATTTCAATTGGCGAGGGTTGGTAGCGTTGTCTTAGTTGTGCCCGGCTGTGTCTAGCTGTGTCGTTGATGGAACACTTCTGTGTCGGACACAGTGTAACACTGTGTCTCTCTGTGTCTAAATGGAAGGCACCCAAGGTTTGTATAAAATATAAACTCTAAAGGCCGTATCAGAACCTATGCAGCGCTGCATTCACAAGTGTTTCTATTGGCTGATGCTGGTAAAATGACAAGCAAAGCAGCACCAGACCAGCGTGCTGCATTTTCATCTCAAATCCTAATTTTGCTGCATATATATGCAGCACTTTTGACACTTCGTAATGCGGCAAGTGATTTTAAAGAAGGAGACGCGGGATTTTTTTTGTTAAATATATTTAAAAGGACATGGAGGAATAATTGGTAGAATTAGTGAGGTTTTTAAATTTTTAATTTGAGGTTTAGCTGTCAAATAAAAAGTGCGCTGCACAGCGGAAACAACTAGAATCTAATACCGACTGCAGCATGTTGCTCTGGTGCTGCTGCTGCACGCTTCATATTTTTAGGTTCTGATACGCCTTAAGTTGAAATCGATTGCGCATTAAATACCCGTTTATACGTTAATTCGAAATTTTGGCGCAGCTTTAAGTTAAATCGATTTAATTTTGCTGCTATAAACTTGGTATATGCTAGGCATGTTAACAACGGCATAAACAGGATTTTTTTTAGCGCTGTTAACTAACTTATTTCTGCTTTCTGGCTTAGCTAAAATGTAGCTCTGCTTATAACTGTCAAAAGGGATTTATGTTTACTTGTAAATTTTTGTTGTAAGCAAATAATTTAGTAATATTTCAATACAGCATGAAGATATTATTATAATTATTAATTTTTTTGCTTTGCTATTATTCCTAAAATGAGAAATGTTACTATTTGTGGTTGTTGATAGTGGTAAAATGAGAACTGTCAAATGGAATGCCAGGAACGGTGCTAAGTTAACAGCGATAATTTAACAGAGTTAAAGTAACTTGGGTATAAACGCGGCCATTGAAATTAATTATGGCTCTCTTGCAAGGTTTAGGTTTCATCATAGAGTAAATACGATAAGCAAATATAAACGATAAGAGTGTCATATCTCATTGTATAGATAATTTTTGATTAGCTTAGATTGATTACACATTTGCACTCAGATCAGTCTTGGCCGAATATTCCACGGAAATAGAAAGCTTTCGATAAAAACAAAATACTTTTATATCTATTAAAAATGAGTGAAGTATACTGGCAAAATGAGTGTAACGGCAATAAATCGCGGGCGGAACATATGTTAAAAAATGAAAAATTTACGGATTGTCAATTCCTAGTCGGGCAGGAATCGGATAAAGCAGTAACAATTCGTAGACACAAATTAATTCTGGCAATGGCATCTCCAGTTTTTGAACGAATGTTTTATGGGAGTTTTGATGATAAGAAATCTGATGAAATACGAATACCAGATATAAAACACAACATTTTTCACATGATGTTGGACTATATTTACTTTGAAAAATTAGAACTTAAAACGGCAGATGATGGCATGGAGTTATACTCTGCTGCCAATAAATATATGCTGCAGGATTTGAAGAGAATGTGCATAGATTACTTAATTAATAATAAGCAAACCATTTTTTGGAAAGTTTTTGAATTTGCAGTTTTTTATGAAGAAAAGGCTCTTACAACTAGATTCGCTGATGTATGTATGTTAGAAAAAAATTTAATACTATATTTTGAATATATTCTTTTAGTGGATGGCTTACCACGCCAAGGCAGTCTTAAAGGGCCCGTCTTTAGTAAATGCTAAATTTACTACTTTAATTGCACTGTTTGAAAGAGATGATTTGCAGATTGATTCAGAATTGGATTTGTTCGATGCACTTGAAAGATATGCATTGGCCAATGGCTATTGTGATACAAACAACGATCTTGAGAGCAAAGAAGTAGAATCTGAAATTGGAAAAAAGAAGCTTCTAAGGGAAGCTCTTAAGAAAATACGATTTCTGTGCTTAACGGTGGAGCAATTCGAGATTGTAGCTACTAGTACGTCAGGATTGTTGACAGACTCGGAACTTTTTTCCATTTTACTGAATATAAATTATCCTAATAAAACGTTTCGTCCTATGCCGGAAGGGTTTAGCAATTCGAGAACTCGAAGGTTTTGGTGGAAGTAAACTAAAATTCACAATTAAAATTATCTAATCTATATAAATATAATTGGAGTGTCTGTCTGTGATTTCAAAATAATTGTCATTTTCTAAGTTCATACGGTTATTAACATGATATTAAAACAAAATCCAGCATTTTTAAAATTTTTGTCTGTCTGTATGTCTGTATGTCTGTCCGTTTGTCCGGGCTAATCTCGGAAGCGGCTTATCCGATTGCGATGAGGCTTTCACTGTAAGATTCAGTATTTTCGTGGGCGTGTTTTAGGCTTCAGTCGGTTCCGACTATTGGTTCAGACGAAAACCTTGATCCGATAGTCGAAGAAAAGCGAGTGGAAACTTTTTTTGTCATTCTAATTGTAAACATCAAAGCTCGGAACGGTTAATCCGATCTTAGGACTTTCACGGGATGATTCAGTATCTTCTTAGGCGTTTAGCCTACATTTCACTCTGATCCGACTATCGGGTCAGACCGATAACATGAGTCGATAATCGAAGGAACGCGAATGAAATGTTGTCACGGTGAGATATTGTTCTTTCAATTTGCGGAAATAATGTGAAGTTGATGGATTAAGGCCACCTCCGCCAATGATCGATGGGCCAGATGATAGTTTAAACAGGGAATATGTATTACCCCATGGAGCAAGTTCTGCACAGGGTGAGAGACGTGTTTTAAATATTAGCTGCGTTCCTTTTCTGCTAATTTCTACTATTTTTTAATCGTGAGCACTCGCAGCTACACTTGCTCTAACATACGAGTAGATAACACTTTTGGTTACGCAGTTATAATCCGCTAGAGGAAAGCTGCCATTTGGAGTCTATTGTGAATTATTTTATTTACCCTATCATCCCATAGATGGCTTTTGATTGTTTTGAGCTTTTTTCATATAAAAACGTCTATAAATAAAAATAAAAATAATAAATTTATAAATAAAATAAATAAAAATATAAATAATAAAATCGCATTATTTTAAATTATATTGGAAATTATTATTCTGACCTTTTATTTGTATACAAATGAAATAACATCAAAAATGTTAGGTTAGGTTTTACTCAAATCAACAAATTTTGCGTTCCTTTTCTGCTCTGTTAGCAAGTACTAAAAAGTAGAAAAGGAACACAGCTATAATTGTTGGCAATGTAGCACAAGCTTTTTTCAATAGGTGGCGCTCAACATCGAATTTTAAAAAAGTTGTAACACATTTTTTATGAATAGCTCAAAATTGTTTATTTTTTTATGTGGCAGTGCTAAGCTCAGGAATCGCCCTTTGTACTACCAGTCCGATATGTCGTTTGTCAAGTCATGGTGCAATGTCTAGCAGTGAGCTTAGTAAGGGGGAAACAGGTTAAGGGTTATGGGGGTTCGAGGGGTTTTGAAGAAGGTGGCGATGAACCCTGCCTTTGAACTCTTGGATGTTGTAGGAGTTCGGAAATCTGACTGCGAGAGATTATTCTACAGTCGAGTTATGTGCCCAAAATTATGTTTTGAAGATTTGTTATTTTTTTCGTTATACGTTTTTGCTATTCCGGACTGTGCACACATAAGTTTTTTTATTAAAAGGCCGTTGCAACGCACGCGGGTTTTTGCTAGTAAACTAATAAAAAAACACGTAAAAACAATTAAAATCTTCTAATTGTAGGGACTAATGTAATTTAACTTGGTCTGTTGAAAATTTAGATTTTACTTTGTGTAGATTATAGGAAAAATATAATATTGTTAATATAATCTTACAAATTTTTTTTAAAACAAAACCAATTCGTATAGCAGCGTCAGAAAAAACTCGGGGCCCCTGTGCTGAAAGTCGAGTCGTCTTTTGTGACAAGTCGTTTGAGTTGAAGAAAGTGACTCTCTAATTACGACTTTCAGCACATGCCCCGGTTACATGACACACTCAGCACGAACTAAGCACAGGGCCCCTATTCCCATAGTCACGTCACCCATTGAAAAATGTGACAAAGCAATTTTCGTATTCTCGTAGTCACCTGTTGTAGAAAAAGTGACGGTATTGATGAATGATATATTTGTTTATATCTTTTGCCACTAAGTGGCCGTCCAGGAGATGTATTTGGTTTCTCGAGTCGATAATGATTTCTGTGGATAAATAAAAATTGGCATTTGGCAACACGATATCGACAACCATATCGTCTCTTTACGTATCGATAAAGCCCATTGACGTTTATTAAAAGGCTCAATTTATGCATACAATAAGCTTTTAACAGTTTCTCTTTTAATTAAATATAAGTGGTTTGCTCAACTTGGACTAATATCACACAATTTAATGGTTTTGTATGGCCGCACTTATCTGTCGATTCGGTCGTAATGCCAAATATAAAACCATGGAGACTATACAAGAAGCTTAAACTCTTATGGGGAAAATGACAGGAAATGGATTGGCACGGTATACAGAAACAAGGTAATGTAAAAGAATTTATATATCGTTTTAGTGCGACGTCACTCGGCGACCTCTTCCCATATAAAATTGGAGTTATTGTTGTTGTTTCTGCATTAGTGCTGACGTCACTCGGAGACCTTTTTCTACGATATTCGAAGCTGTCAATTTCTTTTACATTACCGTCTTCCATTTTTGGCCACAGATGTCACCTTTGTCCGATGTACCCCACATGAAGTTAGCTGAATTTGACCTATTTCCAAGATTCGTTCAAAATTAAGTTAGTCGAAATGGGGCAATGCAAAAAAAAATCATTGGAAATTAATAAAAATTCATTGGAAAATCCAAAAATTGATTAAATATGAATAATCGCATTGATATAAATCGAATTTAGAAGCTGGTTTTTCAAATTAGGCGTAAACATAAAATATCTTTAGTAATCAACGAACTTGGCCATGAACCGGATAAATGCAATCGGCCATGTTTTTTGGGGTACATTTGACTGCAGCGCCACCATTAATCAAACGAAAATTGACAACACGGAGTTTTACCTCCTTGTATAGTCTCCATGGCAGCTACAATGCCGTGGCGCTAAGTCTTGTCAAAACTTTAAAAACGGATGGAGCGGATTGGTTCAGTTTGAGGCTTAAGTTAGCCGAAATGGGGCAATGCAAAAAAAATTCATTGGAAATTAATATTTTTTACAGGAAAATCCAAATATTGATCAAATACGAATGTTTTTTGGGGTACTTTTGACTTCAGCGCCCTCATTTATCAAAACTTTGAACTGGCTGGTGTACTGGCACGCACCAAAAGTAGAAAGTTGGCAAAGGTGAGCTACAGCGCCAGCACCACGCGCCAGCGGAAGCTGCACATTGTAGCTGCATTTTGGGTGGGCTACGCTTTTTACTTTTGACAGTTTGCGCTACAGCACAACGCGCTAGCGCCGCAAGTTCAGTCTACCCAACACGGAATCCCACGGGCTGAAATTTTGCGTTTACTTACATTCTCGGGAACGAAAAAGAGGGGAAATTATCTCTTCTCCTCGAGCAAATAAGTTCCCGAGGTCTCGAGTCCCGGCGACTGTGGCCTGTTGTCAAAGCGATTCTGTAGTGATAATTCAATTGTCAAAATCAAATGTCACTTGTCATGTCGAACCAAAACTATTACGACATTTCTTCATTTGGTGCTTCACTACAAGATTTTGAATAATTTCATAAATAATTTATTAATTTCAATAGTTTTATGTCATTATTTTGAAGACACAAGTGATTTTTAGGTTATGATCTTGATTTGCAAGAAACATCCCAGATTACTTTGATATTTTTATCCCCACTATTCAACTTTACTGTCAAAAATCTCGGGCTCCTGTGTAGAGTAAACATACAAAGCTTTTGTCGTGTCGTGATAACTTGAATTTCAGCACAGGGGCCTCGATCGTTAAAGGGTCCGGTTATATGTTTGAAGAGGTTTAAATTGCTATTAATATATAAAGGGTATTCATGATCTGTGTTAAACGTCGAGAAATCGTAAAATGTTATTTTTCAAATATACAAGATCGTCAAGTGTCCCCTTTTAATTTCCATGTTAAAGCCTAGTATGGAGTTCGAACGGAATTCCGTTCCCCATATAAAATACACGTAAAAAGATGCACGGAATTCCGTTCACCAAATTTTTCCGTGCCCTTTTTGTTTTATGAGTACGCAGTTCGAACGGAAAACTATTGGTAATATTTAGCTTGTGCAATTCTATAACAGGTGGCCTCAGGAAATTGGAGACTTTTTTCCGTTCATGTTGGAACGGAATAAATGTTAGGCAATTATTCCGTGTTCTGTGTTTGGTAATTTTGACAGGACGAATAAAAAACAACTATTGCGGTCAGTTTATATGTTTTATATGTGATTTTTAACAGTCAGCTGTTCGCTTTTTTTCAACTGTTAGCTTTTCTCCACGCTATTCTACACACGATTTTTCCGTGTAGAAATATTTACCAAAAATGCTGAACGGAATTCCGTGCGAACTCCATACTAGGCTTAAAGTGTTAATTTTTAGTAAAAGAAAAAAAATGACGTGCCATATGATTGTTTCGATCTCGATCTCGAGTTTGTTGAATAAACACGCTTTTTCAGATTTGTTAAAATCGAAACAAATATCATTTACTAAGAAAAGTTTCTCGATTTGTTAAACTTTTTTTTCGATTTAACACAAATAACACGATACGAATATAACACAAATAACACAGATCATAAGTACCCCTAATATATTTATCGTTTTTGTATTTTTACTTCAAAAATACACTTTCAAATAAATAATCGACAGTTTACTTAACCGTACAAAAAAGCCATCTATTTTTAAGTAGTTAAAGCTTCCAAACCTGGCGGAAATTTTATGCGTTTCTACTAGGAGTAAAATACTCTAAAACAAGAGCACTGGTACTTGCAAGTATTCAAGAGTATTCCCGAGAAGAAAATATCGCCCAATTGAACGCAGCTACTTTCATTTTGGACTATCATTATGATGGGTTTTTGCCATCATAATGGAAATTACTTTCAATTGTATAAATCTCTTCAATTTTTCTAAACTGACACTTCGCGCCACATCAAGTCCACCGACGTACACCAATAAATGGCAAGGTTTTACACGAGCGTACAGTTGACGGACAATTCGAATGAATAAACGTGAGTTTACGTGTGAGAGAAGATGTGGAATTCCATCATCCTCTCTCACCCTCTACACGATAAACTCAAGGCCCATTTACAATTAATGCGAGGCTCGCATGCAAGAATCACATACTAGTTTCGCTTCAGTCAAGCCTCGCAATGCAATTTACAATCACGCACCTGATAAGGTTGTCAAATTCTATTTTAAAACACTATACGCAAACTTTCAGGTTTTCTCAATTTTATTTAATTTAAGAAAAATTATCGAGAAACACTTTATTTTGTTCACGAAAACACAACCACAATAATTCTGACATGAAATTTACAAGCTCAAGCATCTCGCATTCGTGAAATATTCAATTTTCCGAATATTTCTCGCAACGCATTCGCTGCACGCATGTCATTAGGCCCCCATCCACGGTCAAACAAATCATCAAACCAATTTTCGACAAACAGCGCACACATTTATGCTTTGACATTTGTTGGCCATCAACGAGAGAAACTTTCTTCAAACATCCCGAGCGACAATTCCTGTAAACAAAACGAACTTTCATATGTTTTACATGGCACACATAAAAAATGCACACACACATTTAAGCTGTTTGAAGGAAATATTAAACCAGACGAATATTTTCTTCAAACAGCGGCCAACTTCGAAAACTTGTATTTTATACACGCACACTTAGAATTTTTTCGATGTTGGCCACATATTTGATGGTTTGTTTGACCGTGGATGGGGGCCTATTGTAGATTACCAGGTTTAAGTCTATAGGCCCATTCAGAATCGGCAGCAGCAGCGGCAGCAAGTTTAGTTTTACTAGCAATCGCTGCTGCTTTTGCTGTCATGTTACCACCATTAGCCAATAGGAACTGTTTGCTGCCGCTGCTGCTGCCGTTTCTGAATGGGCCTTTATGCTTTGAATCTACTTTTGACAGCTGTGCGATACTCGGATGCGAGTCTTGCATGCGCGTCTCGCATAATTGTAAATGGGCCTTCACTTTTCTTCGTTCGAATTGTCCGTCCGCTGTACGCTCCTGTAAAAACGGGCAATTTAACAAGTGTCGTGTGTTGTGAGACAGGCCTTACTGCAAAATACATAAGTGGGGGGTTTCCCGTAATTTCATCAGGGCATACTAACTACACAATTTGTCGCGTGTTCTGTGATTTCATTCGCGCTGAGATTACTCGAATATTCCACGCAAATAGTTAGTTTTCGGTATAAAGAAAATATTTTTATAATTATTAAAAATGAGTGTTAAAAAAGACTGGCAAAATGAGTGTAAAAGCAATAAATCGCGAGCGGAGCATATGTTAAAAAATGAAAAATTTACGGATTGTCAATTCCTAGTCGGGCAGGAATCGGATAAAGCAGTAATTCGTAGTCACAAATTAATTCTGGCAACGGTATCTCCAGTTTTTGAACGAATGTTTTATGGGAGGTTTGATGATGAGAAATCTGATGAAATACGAATACCAGATATAAAACACAACATTTTTCGCAAGATGTTGGTCTATATTTACTGTGAAAAATTAGAACTTGAAACGGAAAATGATGACAGCGATAATGTCATGGAGTTATACTCTGCTGCCAATAAATACATGCTGGAGGATTTGATGGGAAGTTGCATACGTTACTTAATTAATATTGTGCAAATCACTATGCCTAATCGATGGAAAGTTTACGAATTTGCAGTTTTTTATGAAGAAAAGGCTCTTACAACTAGATTCGCTGATGTATGTATGTTAGAAAAAAAATTAAGACTATATTTTGAACAATATTTTCTTTTAGTTGATGGGTTTTCATGCCAAGAGTGTCGTAAAGCACCCGTCTTTTGTAGATGCTAACTTAACTACTGTAATTGCACTGTTTGAAAGAGATCGTTTGGTAATTGATTCAGAATTGGATTTGTTCCAGGGACTTGAAAGATATGCATTGGCCAATGGCTATTGTGATACAAAAAACGATGTTGAGAACAAAGAAGTAGAATCTGAAAAAAAGAAGCTGCTAAGGGAAGCTCTTAAGAAGATACGATTTCTGTGCTTAACGGTGGAGCAATTCGAGATTGTAGCTACTAGTACGTCAGGATTGTTGACAGACTCGGAAGTTTTTTCCATTTTACTGAATATATGTTATCCTAATACAACGTTTCATCCTATGCCTGAAGGGTTTAGCAATTCGAGAACTCGAAGGTATTGGTGAATTTTAATTGATAATTTCATAATGTTAAGAAAAACATTAAAAACATAATAAACTAATAAAAAAAACTTGTAAACACATTTAAAACCTTCTGACTGTAGGTATTAATGTAATATAACTTGCTCTGCTGAAAATTAAGATTTTACTTTGTGTAAATTATAGTAAAAAATACAATTTTGTTAATATATTCCTATAATTTTTTTTAAATGTGAGTCGATACTCACATCAAAACGGTTTGTGTATGATGCGAGGATTACACTAAGCATTCATTTTTCTGCCTCTTTTTCTTGTAACGATTGTAATGATTTGTATTTGTACAATAAACGCAAAAGAGAAGAGGAATTCGTCATAGTTTTCGCAGACCCAGACTACGATGTTATATTTGTGTAAGTGTAATCGAAGGGTGAGTCTGGCAAGTTTTCTGGCTCAAAAGTGAGGAGACATTAGGTTTGTTCCCGTACTTTCTGCATTCTGTCACTTACTGCAAGTTGCTTATTGAGAGGAGGGGATGAAGTACAGATAGTACAGGAACATGTTTCTGCAGGTTTCCGCAGTTTTAACACGGGAATGACAGTTCTGACATTGCCATATTTCAAATATCTAAGCTGCAGCAGGTTACAGCAGCTCGTAGCTACTGCAGGTTTCTGCTTCTTACTGCAGGGTGGGGAAATGAGTATGGCGGCTGCAGTAAAAGTACGGGAACAGAATTCTGTTAAGTAATTCGAAGCAACTGACAGATTCTGTACTTTCTGCAGGTACGGGAACAGACCTATTATGACCCATGGTATAACTTCCCTGCGACCCCTTGCCTAAAAAATCAGTTTGTGTATGGGGGTAATAAACGAAATGATGGATTAACTTGCATCAATGAGTTTGATGGCGCTATTTTGCAGCTTGTCCAGACATGCTAAAGTGGTTTTGGGGGCGCCTGCCCAGATATACGAGTTGTATTCGATGCAGGCCGAATGTGTAATTTGTACATTGTAGCGAGGGCATCTGGCTGAACTTGAATCTTTTAAGAAATCCAAGCCATTTGGACGCTTGTTTGGCGATTTGCAATATGTGATCATTCCATCCAGTGGCGTAGCGTGGATTTCTGCCACCCGGGGCAATTTTTGCCGCCCCCTATTTTAGCAACTAGAAAAAATTTCTAAAAAGCCTGCGATGTCGAAAAGTCAATATTTTAACAGGATTCAAAATAAAACGTTTTTCTTAAATTAAAACTTTATTCTGTGTGTTTTTTGCAAACCGAACCCGAACTTTATAAAACAATGGCCAATGCTAATTTGTACCACTTGTTCGATTGAAAAGATAGCTAGATTATATCTCTAGAGCGAGATTAATCGCAACCTGGACATTGTAGATTTTAAATAATTTTTGGTCAATGAATCGAAAACGTAGCTTGAATTTCAAGTCAACTTCAAGTTCTTGACACAAGACATCATGTAAACGTAATGAAAATGTAACGAATGAATTTTCGGTATCCCTCCTTCAAGGTTTGTATAAAATATAAACTCTGACTAACGCAGAGAGCTGAGTCTGTCTTGAGCTAGAAAATATGGTAGACGCACGAACTTAAGCTTCTCTGCCAATATGTGTGTGCGATAGCTGCTTAAAAAATTCGGAGCAGAGCAGAGCAGCTCGGTTTGGACCACGGTATACAGAAACAAGGTAATGTAAAAGACTGAATATCGTAGAATATCGTATTAGTGCGACGTCACTCGGCAAGTCTTCCCCATACAAAATCGAAATTGTTGTTGTTGTTTTCTGTATTAACCTTGCCGGTTGACGTCGACTTTTTCTACGATATTCGCACTTACGATACGATATTTCGTCTTTTACATTACCTTGTTTCTGTATACCGTGGGTTTGGACCACGGTATACAGAAAGGGCTGTTTCACACGAGACGACGGCCAACCAACAAAATCTGCTGTCATCGTCCATTCCCTTTTGAAATTTGACGAAAAGTCGTACGGGCTTTCACACAGGCCAATTTTTCCAACCAACTGTACGTCAAAAAGCTTTAGCTTATTGTTGTTGCTTTTATTTCAATTCTCTTTTGCGTACTTTCCGAGTGAAATAAAAGTCATTTCTATTTCTTTTCTTCTCCCAGCAAAAGCAACAACAACCACACCGCTGTCAAAAAGTCGTATCGAAAATCGTGTGAGAAAGTTGGATGGGAAAATCGTCCCTCCCCATCTTTCTCTCTCACCCTCTTCTCTAAAAACATGAATATCGTACGATTTCTGTTGGTTGGCCGTCGTCCCGTGTGAAACAGGCCAAACAAGGTAATGTAATGGAGAAATGTCATTTGAGTGCTGACGTCACTTGGCACGCTCTTCCCATATAAAATCGGAGTTGTGTTGTTGTTTCTGCATTAGTGCTGACGTCACTCGGCCCGAAATTTCTACGATATTCGAAGCTGTCAGTCTCTGTTACATTACCTTGTTTCTCTATACCGTGGGTTTGGACCAGCTGTCAAATTAATGTCAGAGCAGAAAAAATGAAAATCACACAATCTCCAAAAACGCTTTTCTGCTCAATTTGGCTCTAAATTCCCTTTTTAGAGGTTAGATAAAAAATAAACAATTGAATAGTATCGAAATGTTATTTTTTATTTAAAAATTTATGTTTATTTTTTAATATATCCAATATTTTCCGAATCATTCCGATTTTCCTGTTTTCGATTTGACAACTGCCAAAAGAAGAAGAAGAATTTTGCTTGCTCTGCATGCTGCTAAAAATTTGGTGGAGCAGAAAAAGTGAGAATTTTCAACCCAGAGTAGGTTCAAACAACACAGAGCAGGGCAATTAAGAGCAGAAAAGAGCCGCCAAAAAGTCTCAATGAACGCAAATTACTGATTTTCCAGATTTGCAGGTCATCCAGTTTTTTTTCAATTGAAAAAATTCAATTGAGTTAAGGCCGTATCAGAACCTATGCAGCGCTGCAATCACAAGTGTTTCTATTGGCTGAGGCTGGTAAAATGACAAGCAAAGCAGCACCAGTCCAGCGTGCTGCATTTTAATCTCAAATCCTAATTTTGCTGCATATATATGCAGCACTTTTGACACTTCGTAATGCGGTAAGTGATTTTAAACAAGGAGACGCGAGATTTTTTTTTTAAATTATTTAAAAGGACATGGAGGAATAATTGTTAGAATTATTGCGATTTTTAAATTTTTAATTTGTGGTTTAGCTGTCAAATAAAAAGTGCGCTGCACTGTCAAATAAAAAGTGCGCTGATACGGACTGCAGCATGTTGCTCTGGTACTGCTGCTGCACGCTGCATATTTTTAGGTTCTGATACGGCCTTTAGTTCCATTCGGGGAGCATAACGAACAAACCAGAAGAGAATCGTTCGAATCGTGAAAAAGCATTTTCAATTTTTCTCAAATTTTCCGGGAAATTTTTCCAATTTTTCTTTCCCTAAAAACCTTATTCGGATTATTACGAGCACATCTAAAAAAATTTACTCAAATCGGTTCAGCCGTTCTCAAGAGATGCGCTTACCAACGAACAGCATTTCACATTCGCGCTCATTTCCCTTCTTTTATGGCGTGGGCTCTATTCTATCTCATAAAGAAAATATGTTTGTTAGGTATTGTCTACACAAGTGTTTTGAACTATTTACACAAACGTGGATACAAAAAGAAGGTCCATGTATGAGTTCTTCATGAGTTGAACCAAGGCCCTCGTAAGTACAGGCTTGGAAGCAGCCAGGCCAACTAATACTAACATAGCTGAAAACAGGCCAAAAATATTCGGACAGTTGTGGAATTAACATGGCCGAAGCCATACGAAGCAATTTTTTAAGTTTGTTTTTGCACTAAAAAGTGGTAAAATATTGTATATTATCACTTTTTGGTGCTTTGGTGCACATGGATTATCAGTGATTAGTGCTTTAGTGATTTAATAAAAAAAATTAAAATGAAGTGAGTGGTTAAGTGTATTTTAAAGAGTGTTAATTGATTAGGTGACCATTTTTGTTTACAATCGCGGTGGTTTTTTCGTGTTAATTTAGGGAAAAAATGTTGAATTTGTGTAGTAATGGAATTAAAAGTGAATTTAAAGTAGTTAAAAATTATTATAGAAGAGTTATTAAAAACATAAAAACATACTGTCAGACGATTTTGGCCTCGCACAGACACAACCAAAAAGTCTGCTTCCAGGCCTGTACTTACGAGGGTCTTGGTTGAACGCGAAAAACATTATAGACCAAATTTAATATGCGCTGGCAGGGAATCGTCCACTATGAGGTATTTCCAGTTGATAAGACGATTCATTCTCAACTCTACTGTGGACAACTAAGAGATTACGCCATGCAATTGAACCAAAATGGCCCGAATTGAATAATAGAAAAGGTGTTGTCTTCCATCACAACAACGCCCGACCACACACTTTTTTGATGACCCGTCAAAAAAGAGAGTTTGTTTGGAAAGTTTTGATGCATCCACCGTATAGTCGAGACGCTGTCAACTAGGACAATCTGCTTCTTAACAATCATTGGTAAACATGTCGTTTTTGGACTCGTTTATTTATACCGCCGCCGTGTCATGGTTACGGCCTAATGTTGCCAACCCAACAGGATTGCTGGTTCGGTCCAGTTTGGTTGCCGCCCCCCAAATCTGCGCCGCCCGGGGCCATGACCCCCTCTGCTCCCCCCCACCCTACGCCACTGATTCCATCGCAGATCCTCATAAAGGTACCCCTAAGATGTTAAAGGCTGTATACACCAACGAGAGTAACCGTTAATTGCCTGTGTAAAATCTCGAAATCTGAGATACTTATGTATTTAGAATTGGTGATCTGATACTTTTTTTGTTAAATTACAACAACAATGCTGTGCTTTGAGATGTGACCGTTTCGCTGATGGTAATATGGTTAGGAAGAATGCTTGAATATAATTTTGCTAAGCCTGTCCGATTCGCCTAGAACCTCTATTGGTAATGATCTCTCTCTATAGGCTTTACTTTTTGCGGCCCTAAAGTGTTTCTTGTACAACCGATCATATTACACTAATTTCAAAACTTTAAAATTTGCTGAATTTGCGATAACAATCAAGAGACTCAAATATACCCAGAAAAAAATATTACCATCCACATCGACGAAAATTGTTTCTAACTTGCGGCCATAAAAGAATCACGACCCACCTTCATTCTAACTTCCATGCCGCGCTAAGGATATGATGATTTTGTGGAAGGAGCAAAGATGTGTGTCACCCATTCGACAATTTCAAGTTTTCACATTCTTTAATAGAAGACCCGCCAAAGTAACACTGTAAGATTAACCATGGCGCGGTTTCTTGTCTAAAAAAATAAGAAAGTAAAAAAAAAAATAACACAGATAGCGGAAAATGCAGAGGCGCTGAAGGATCTCTATCCTAAGTCGGTATAGGAGATAAAATGTTATGAGCAAAAGAATTGCATACATTAAGAACCAAGAAGAGACTGGAGTCAGCAGAACAAAAATAGGAGACTGTAAAAAACCAAGGACAGCCAGAGAAAGAGAGAGAGAGAGAGAATGAGTGTGTGTAAAAAAGCGGAAAAAATGCTTATGGAGGATTCTTTCGGGGCTGTGCTAGGGAGGTAAAAATGTTGAAGGATAAAAGTTTCTCCTCTTACGCCCATCGTAAAAGCTCCCATTCAGTCCTTAATCTTCCACAACATTACACCCATAAACCCATTACACCTCTAGAAGAATCCGCCGTGTCTGCTGCTTCTGCTGGTGGTGCTGCTCCGGTAGTTCTAAATTCGTCCGTCCGTTCGACCTATCTGATATCTGCTCAAGGACTCCCAATGGGCTGAGCTGGGATGGTTCTTGTGCCGAAAGTGCTCCTTACCGAAGGGACTACGATTTACCCTTGCGGAATTTGGCAACGAACAAAAATTTTTTTTTTATAGATATATAGAAAACTTTCAAGCAACAGCGGAAGTTTTATCCCTAGACCCTATACATTCTGATGTTGTGTCCTTCGTACATGGCCGTACAATTCATGTCGGTATATTGTTTGCTATTTTGACCCTCTTGTCGACCTCTACACCCCCCCAAGTGTCGACTGCTATTGTTGTCGATTCCTGGTCATAGGGTTAACGTGGGCAAATAAAAACGACTTGAAGCTGAATGCCCCCTAAATAACTGGCCACCAAACAATGGACTACACACGCACCGGACTAGACAGCTGTAAAAAGACGTCCATCGAAAAAAGGATGCCTTCTTCTGACTTCCAAGGATAAAGCGAACAGCGTGTGTGTGTGTGCTTAAAAACGTGAAAATAAGAAATTGATGCTATCAAGCTCAGATTTTATGGCCGTATACAGACTTCAATGGTGATAGGCGGCTCTGTGGAGGCTCTTTTTTCGGGACATCCAATCTCCTATTTCCTTCACAGTACTTTCACCTTAGAAACTAGGGAACTCGAATGAAACTCGAAAACTTGGCCAAAGAAGATGAAGGAACGGCAGCCCCTATTGTTCGTCCCATTCGTCATAAAGGGCAAGTTTTTATTAGGCCCATTACTCCCCCTCGGGCCACTGTTTTATGCCTCTCCATTTCAAGTTAGATAACAACTTTTGATTTTACTCGAAATTGGCGTTAAATTCTCGTTTCGGGAAATGCGGAAAATACGCCCAAAAAAAAAACACAACAAATAACTCCGACCATGTTTTCCTTTTTTCTTTTCTTTTGTCCGATTGGTCTCCGGGGGTGGTGGGGATGATGGTGGTAGGGGAAGCTGAAAGTTGTTAAATTTTTTACGTGATTTCCCGTCAATAAATTTTTTACGATTGGAACGCGTCTCCGTGTTAACAGTCTTATTTTCATTCTTGTGAAGTTATTGAAATTTATAAACGCGTTATGAAAATGACTTTTTTTTTATTTATTGATGGAATTTTCCTCGAGTTTTCCAATCCATTTCGGAGTATTGTCGATGTTTTTTGTAGCGAGCGAAAGGAGGACAATATTTATTTTATTGATTTAACATAATTCTTTAGGCTCATGAAATAAAGATTCCCTGGTCTTAACCAAATGACTACTTAGGCAGACATACGATAACTTGTCACCCACCAATGTCATGGAACCTTCATATTTTAGCTTAGAAGTCGTCCTTTGTACTACCAGCCTGTGGTGTCGTACGCGCCATGGTGCAATGGGTTCATAGGTAGTTAGGTAGGTGATGGGCCGCCTCCAGTGCGACCGGAGGCCCAATTAGCGCTTCTTCTTCGATGGCTCTACAGCCCAATTCGAGCCTTGGCCTCCATCAGCTTCTTCCTCCAGACCTCTCTCTGTAGCGCAGCTTGCCTCCAGTTTCTGATGTTTAGGAGTTTTGCTGCATCAGCCTTAACACTGTCTTCCCACCTTGACCGTGGTTTGCCAACTGGTCTTTTGCCATCTGGTAGTAAATATAGGGCTTTCTTTGGTATCCTTGAGTCATCCATTCTTTGGACATGGCCGGCCCAACGTAAGCGCAGTAGCTTGGCATGTGTTGAAAGTTTACACTCTTTGTATAGATCGTACAATTCGTGATTGTAGCGTATTCTCCATGCGTTATCTTCATTGGTTGGGCCGTATATCCTTCGGAGAACCTTCCTCTCAAATATATCCATCTTATCTGCGGACTTTTGGGAGAAACTCCATTCTTCACACCCATACGTAGCTACTGTGCGTATGATCGTTTTATAGATTCTTATTTTCGTTTTTCTGTGGATGTCTCTGGATTTCATTACTGGCAGTAGTGAGAAGTATGTTCTATTTGCGGCGTTTATTCTTCTTTGCACGTCTATCGTCTCATCGTTGTCTTCGCTGACTGTGGACCCCAGGTAGTTAAATTGGTTTACTCGTTCGAAGTTATATTCTCCCCAGGTGGTATTGTGGTTTCTTCTTCTTCTTTCCACCCTCGACTGAATTAGAATCTTGCTCTTGTCTGCATTTATTTGCAGCCCTATATGTTTAGCTTCATCTTCTAATTCTGTGAAGATTTCTCTAAGGTATGTCAGTGATCTGGCAAGGCAGTTTATGTCATCGGCATATCCTGCCAGCTGTTTTGATTTGTTAAGCAGGGTTGCGTTCGCATCAATGTGTACTTTGCGAATTACTCCTTCTAGGCAGAGATTAAATAGCATGGATGCCAACCCATCGCCCTGCTTTAGGCCTTCCTTGACTGGGAAGGATTCCGTCAATTCTCCTTGTATTCTGACTGCACACCTTGTGTTCTCCATTGTCATTTTTGTTAACTTAACTATTTTGAGGGGGATGTTTAGGTCCAACATCGTCGCATACATTTTTTCCCTGTCGATGCTGTCGTATGCTTGTTTAAAATCGATGAAAAGTTGATACACGTCAATGTTGTATTCCCAGCATTTTCGGAGGACGTGCCTTATTGAAAAGAGTTGATCTATTGTTGACCTATTTCTTCGGAATCCAGCTTGGTACTCACTTATTGCGGCTTCTGCATAAGGTTCCAGTCTGGCTTTGATAATGTTGGTCATTAGTTTGTATACCGTGCTTAGAAGAGATATGCCTCTATAGTTTGCACAGTTGAATTTGTCCCCTTTCTTGTGTATTGGGCAGATAATGCTTTGCTCCCATTCTGCAGGCATTTTTTCATTCCTCCATATGCAGCATAGTAGTTGGTGTATAGCTGCTGCAAGCGGTTCGCCTCCTTGTTTTATCAGCTCTGCTGGGATGTTGTCAATTCCTGGAGATTTGTTGTTTTTTAAGGCTCTTATGGCACTTTGTACTTCTTCCATGGTTGGTACATTTGTTTCTCTGGTGTCATCGTTATGTTGTAGACGGGGTTCTGGTACACGTATGATGCTTTCATTTCCGTTCAGCAGCTCGCTGAAAAATTCCTTCCACCTTTTCTTTACATCCTCGCTGCCTGTGACTATAGTGCCTTCTTCTGTTCTACACAGTCCGGAGGAGGGTTTGAAGCCGTTTTTGAAGAAGTTTACTTCCTTGTATGCTTCTCGTGTTTTGTTTTGTCTAAAGTTTTCCTCTGCCCTCAAGATGTAATTGTTGAGGAATTGTCTTTTCTTCTTCCTACAAATGTTTTTCGCTGTTCTTCTCGTTTCCTCGTAATTCAATTTCTTGCTCCTCGTCGGTCTCTATGTATATTTTTCTATTTTTATTTCTGGTCTCTATAGCTGTTTTGCACTCCTCGTCGTACAATTCACTGGCTCTGCCTGCGCGTTTGTAGCCTACAGTTTGCTTCGTGACATCTGTCAGTGTCGTCTTCAGACTTATCCATTTTCCCTCTACCGTGTCTGAATTATTTATGTTTGGACCTATCCTTTCTGCTAGTGTTGCCTGATACCTCTCCAATACAGCCTGTTCTTGGAGGCGGTCAACATCAAATTTCTTTTGTTTGTTATTTCTTTTTCCTTGAGTGGATAGCCGACATCTGAATCTAGCTTTAACTAGGAAGTGGTCCGATTCACAATTAGCACCTCTACATGATCTTACTTGGAGGATACTGGAGGCTGCCCTTCTGTCTATAAGTATATGGTCTATTTGGTTGCAGTATCTTTCGCTGGGAGATTGCCAGGTGCATTTGTGGATGTCTTTCCTTGGGAAATATGTTGAGCTGACGATCATATTTTTGCTCATTGCAAAGTCGATAACACGTCGCCCGTTATCGTTGGATGTTTCGTGGGGACTTTCCTTTCCAATGGTCGGTCTGTGCCAGTTCTCTCTTCCAATTTTGGCGTTGAGGTCTCCTATCACCATTTTGATGTCATTGGAAGGGGCCGTGTCATACGCGTGTTCGAGCTTATAATAGAAAGTGTCCTTTGTTGTGTCCGCTTTCTCTTCCGTCTCCGCATGTGCGTTTATGATTGAAAGTGTGAAGAATTTCGTTCGGAGTCGTATTGAACATAGTCGTTCACTTATTGGTTTGAACTCTATGACGTTATCTATAATCGACTTGTGTATTACGAAGCCTACTCCTAAGTGATGCTCCCTTCCGCAGCTGTAGAAAATTCTGTAGTTTCCATGATCCATTGTCCCGTCTCCTATCCATCTGATCTCTTGTAACGCGAGTAATTTTATTTTATATCTGCTCACTTCGTCCAACAGTGACTTAACTGCTGCAGTTCTGTACATACTTCGCGTGTTCCATGTTCCGAAAATCATTTCCAGGTGTTGTTGCCGTAGTCGTTGCCGTTTATCCTGTCCGTTCCGAGGCTTTGCTTCTGGTTTCTTAACTGATGTGTTTTTACGGGGTCCGGTAGTTAGCCTAACGCCCAACCCCACTACCAGGAGGACCGGATCCGTGAATTATACCCCATCGGATAGGGTGGCCTAGCTATACCCCCAGGCACTGGGTACGTCGGTTGGTTATCCAGGAGGCACCAGCGAGGAGGTGACGGTACGATTTTACCCCCCCCCCCCGCTTAGCGCGCCGTTTTATTGCCACAACTCGTGTACCTTATGTTGAGTGGTTGTTTGGTCGGGTGTGACGGATGCCTAATGCCATCCTGTGGAATTTGGGAAGCTTAATCTGATCTCCATTCTGGAAATCTCTTTTAAGATAGTAAAGACACAAACGTATACCGGCAGGTGCCAGGACAGTGAACTATTAGTGGTCTCTAGATAAACCCCTGTGCTGACGCCCTCTGAAGCCATCGGTGAATATTCGTACATCGAACTTTCGTAGGACGTCTCCGTTTCTCCACTCTCTTCTTGAGGGTAGTTCGACGGAGAAATCCTTCCTAAAGGTCAATCTAGAGGGAGAAGGTAGTCTGTGGTTGTACCGACCATATCCTCCGGTAGCAGATTCAAAATATTGCTATGTCCGTAGGGTTTTGAGGTCCAGGCCCCGGATTCCCTCAGTTTGAGAGCACTGCAAGAGGCTAGATGTTTGATGTGAAGGACGGGGGAAGTAGGTGCAAGAGAACGTCGAGGGCTTTCGTGGGGCATGTCCTCATGGCCGCATGGGTTCATAGGCGTCTGGATGATGCTGAAGGAAGAGACAATGAACCTTACGGTTAAACTCGTGGATGTTGTAGGAGTTCACACCAAATAGAAGAAATTTGCACGAAGTACACGAATGTTACAAAAATCAAAACAAACTAGTTGGGATGTGGTTTTTGACCCTTTCGGTTCACAAGATTAACTTCCCAGTATTCGTTCAAACAAAAAAACGACTCGAACGATTTTTATGAAAATCTTTTCAGATCATACTTCCTTTAGCACGCTTTGAACGGCATCTTAACGAAGTCGGTATCTTTATTGGTTCGCGCGAAATCGTGCTGGTACAAAAATCACTTACGTCGTTCAAACAAAAAAACGGTTCGACCGATTTTTATGAAAATCTTTTCAGATCATATATCCTTTAACATGCTTCGAACGGCACCTTAACGAAGTCGAAATCTTTTTTGGTTCGCGCGAAATCGTGCCGGTACAAAAATCACTTAAGTCGTTCAAACAAAAAAACGGCTCGACCGATTTTTATGAAAATCTTTTCAATTCATATGTCCTTTAATACGCTTCGAACGGCACCTTAACGAAGTCGATATCTTTTTTGGTTCGCGCGAAATCGTGCTGGTACAAAAATCACTTAAGTCGTTCAAACAAAAAAATGGCTTGACTAATTTTTATGAAAATCTTTTCAGATCATATTTCCTTGAACACGCTTCGAACGGCACCTGAACGAAGTCGATATCTTTTTCGGTTCGCGCGAAATCGTGCAGGAAAAAATGACTACATACGTACGCACACACACACACACATATTTCTTCTCAAATTTTTGCTTAAAATGCTATTGGGACCTTGAAACGTGTAAATACATTGAAAATTTCGAAACCGATTTTCGGACCGATTACAATAACTTCCTACTGCGAAGTTAAAAATTCTGTAACGGGGCTTCGATTTCACAAAGTCGACATCCTCTGGCTGAGCCAGAGACGCCACCGTTTGGGTTTATGAGACAACCTTGTCGGAGTGTTTTGCCTCCTGAAATGAGTAGATCCCGCTAACCACAAGGCTCTGACTGCCGGCAGTACCAAACTACCAGTTGGACGAGGAGGTGTACCGTTCGCTAGGTGAAGACCCGGCCTAAGCGGAACTTTGGTACTCTATTATTAACCGGTTAATCCGGTGAGATGCCTTATTAGCGCTACTGACATCTAGCAACAATACAACGAATGAAGTTATCCAATTGATTATCGACAGTTCGTGCGTCTCTATAAGTCGACAGCATACACAAAAGTTAACACAATTTTGGGCGACCAAGACATGTTGTTCCCCTTATCTCGCTGGTGACTGACCACCATACAAGACAAGCAAGATTTAAAAATTGGCCTGCCTTTATATCTCCGTGGTTATTCGTACCTCACCAACTGCTAGGTTGGTTGGAAGACACTACTCAAATTGGTACTGTTCCTTTTTGAGATAGTGATACTCGCTATTAGTTCTGCACTAAGGCTGAAAGTGAATGGCCATCTGGACGACTGTCTTTAGCGGGGACATTCAAAAATTGTTCAAGTTATAGTGAAGAAACCGGGAGCGGCAAATTCTATCTGACTGTATGCTCCAGAAGATCCGAACACGTACGACCGAGAATTTCAAGCTTCAAGAGGCTATCCTGCGTTTTTCTACAAAATGCAACAGGCCCCGAATAAAAATAATAATCGACCGTTCTTGGCCTAAACCCTCAAACAGGCGCACAGAACGCCAAAACGCTTGCATGGCATCCAAATGAAGCACGGGGCGTCTGAGTAAAAATTCTACTTTTCCAAATGCAGCCCGCTACAGGCACCTATCAATAACACACGGAGTAGTCCAAACGGACCGCACCTTTTCTAGACTAAAGAGAGCAAAATTGGATCTTTAAGAAATTGTATAGGGCGAAGAAATCGGCAATTATCTTGGTGACCATAAACGGTGTCATTAGCATACTCAATAGATCGATTCTCGTTCAATTGCATAGGTCAAGCAGCATTTCACGTGGTTAGTACTTAGTTGGGTCACCGCTTGGTAAACAAACACTCGCATTTAGAATGGTCGATTACGAATACATTCAAATCTGTAACAGAGGCGTGTATACCTCTATAGCGGAAGTATTTTTAGTTTTTTGTATATGTAGCGCGAGCGCCCGTGTGGCGGGTGTTTTTGCAATTTTGGTACCCGTCCGTAGCATATATGTTTCTAAAAATATAACTACGTCTGTACTTGATTTGCGCATGAATATACCAACTAATTATTTTTACTCGGGGTTGAACTGATAAAGTACATATGTACATAGTTGAAAGATTGAGATAGATGTGGGCGCAAGTATCTGGAGGGAAAAGTTAAGTTCAGCTGAGTCAGCCCAGCTTCTATCTTTCAAACAGAAATATAGGCTATATTGGAATGCACCTACGAAATTTTAAAAAACCCCTACGCCAACAAATTAGTTCTAAATTCGTCTGGAGTCATCATGGGTTCCGACTCATCGACGTTTCAAGATCAATAAAAAGTCGGACACCTGGGCCAAGCAGAGCTCTGACACTATATTCATCGAACCGGAATCGTCTGTTGGGGTACCATTATTCGTAAATGGTGCCATTCGCATACCGGATAGACCAGTTCTTGCACGATTACCGAAGTCAAGCAGCAGTGGGCATGGTTAGTACTTGGATGGGAGACCACTTGGTAATAACACGTACAGTCGGCACCTCCATTTAGAGGAGGGAAAAAGGATCCGCAAAAAGTGGTCCGATTCGGTATTCATTAAAACAGTCTATTGATATTATTAAGGCAAATACCAGCTTAGTGAAGGAAGCTTTTGACATCGAACTATGATAAGACGTACCAAGCGCTGGAGGCTCACACCTTGTTTGATCGGTGAGCGTTTTCTGCCGATGAGCCTTGCAACACGGCCACAAAAACACCGATTTTAGTAGAAAGGCTTGACTATCTGGTCTCGGCGTACTAAGTTACCATCTACATGGTGGGGCAAAAGTAATGTCATAATGTGAATTGGCTGCCATTTTGTTAGAAATGAAAAAAATTGGGTTTTAACGGAAAGTTTAGTAAGTAAAATTAAATTGAAAAAATGATATCGGTCAAATGGCGATCTCCTGAGTTAATGCACGTTTGTGCTAGTTTTACGGCATTTTGAATTGTTGCTCGCAAAATATCTGGCTACAAATTAGTGATTTCTTTTTCAATGTTGAGTTTCAAGACTTGCAAGGTTTGTGGTTTGTTGTTGTTGTGCTGCCACTTCTTGCGGCTTCTCTAGTGGGTCCAGTTTGCACGAGGCGATTACGCATTCACGCTGCGTTAAAACAACAGACCGGAAATTGATCAAATAAGCAGTAACAATAAATCCGCATTCTTGAGGTGTATATCCCTCCATTACTTATTGTCAACTAATTTTTCTATTTGTCTACAACATAAATGTCAAAGTACAATGACATTTGACGCCATTTGCAAAAATTATGGCACATTCACATTTACCCCGTTTATAATTAGGTTGAAAAGTTGAGTCGAGGTTGAGTTGAAATTTCGACCACCGTATATGATGTTGAGTTGAGTTCACTTTGGGTTGAAATAAAGTTGAACTGACATCAAAACATTACCTGAAATTGTTGTGTGAAATTCTCATCTATAGATACTTAAAAAAAATTTAAAAACATGGAAGCTAATCGGAACGAAATAATTTTATATTCCTGTGCAAACTAATTTACTTGGGAATGTCTATTTGCACCACACGAAGGCACGTAAAGAGAGCCACAGAACCACTCAAATATCAAAATGGGACATTTACCAAAAAAGAGAGCCACGGAAGCACGGAAATGTTAAAATGGGAAATTTACCAACAAAAAGGGAAATTTACCAATGTATGTAGATTCACCTACACGGAAACACGCGACATGGAATTAATTCATTGTGCTAATCGAGTATTTTCACCACAGCGAATTCACAGGGATTCACGGGATCAAGCGGGCAGACCACACGGAAGCACGGGGAAATGGGATTCAATGGGTGCGCACACCACACGGATGCACGGGGAAATGGGATTCGTGGTGCTAATTGGGTGCGCACACCACACGGATACACGGTTCCACAATTCCGATTAGCACCACGAATCCCATTTCATTTGTATCCCTGTTTCCGGGTTGCCGTGTGGTGTGCGCATCCGATTATCGCAATGAATCCCATTTCCCGTGCATCCCTGTGGTGAAAATACTCCATGTCGCGTGTTTCCGTGTAGATGAAAATACATTGGTAAATTTTCCTTTTTGTTAGTAAATTTCCTATTTTGACTTGTCCCGTGTTTCCGTGTCGCTCGTTTTTTGATAAATTTCTCATTTGACATTTCCGTGTTTCTCTTCTCCGTGCTTCCGTGCGGTGAAATTAGTCTCAACCAATTTACTTAGGCAGACTTCACGGATGGCAAAAAAACAAAACAAATGTCACTTCAAACCAATTACAGCTCAACCCGCGTATATGAGGCGAAATATCAGCTCGGCCCAGGTAGGAGAGCTAAGTTGAGTTGAGTGTACCAGTGGACCCAGTTTCAACTCGACCCCCGTTTATGACTCGGTTGAACCTGGGTTGAACCTAGTCATAAACAGGGTAATTATGACATTACTTTTGCTCTCCACCTTGTATGAACCTTACACCGCATCAAGAAGAAGAAGACTAGTTTATTTGTCTTAAAAAATTCACCACGACTGAGACTCGTGTTTATACGGTTTGAACAGTTAATCTTATGATCTTAAGCTCCTGTAGTGTTACGTTTAACTTAAAACTTTCAAAACGCAACATAACCTCAACAAATAAACTTAAATGTCTCTAGTTTCCCCAATTACTATTAAACCGGGTTTAACTATCCAAAAACATTTTTAACTTACATACTACAAAAAAAAAATATTCTATTTCTGTTACGACAGCGACAACAAAGACTTAGCCAACTACAAAAAAAAAATAAAAATACAAGTTACACCACTCTCTCTCTGCAGTACAAAAGTTCGAACAGAAAGCATTAAAAAAGTTTGTTAATTTTCAGCATGTGTTTCGTGGCTGCTTTCTCACAGCTTTCGTCGTTCCTTCATGCAACTAAAAAGGACATTGTACAAAACAAAAACAAAATACATATAAATTTTATAAAATCCCTTCTTTGTGTGCATTTTTTGTTCTTCTTCTCAAGCTAAAAATTTACTAGAAGAAAACTTGTTTTTACAAAAAAAAAAAAAAAAAGAAAGAAAATATTTAATTTGTTTTATTTTTTTTTTATTTTTTATTTTTTTTTTTTTTTACAGAAACGCCTTTATTGTCCTCGGAGAAAAGTTCTACCATCCCGACAGCAACAATTTTTTGTAAGTACCATAATACATCACACCCACATTCCCATAGAGTGGATATATATTTCCAGAAGGATAGTTTCTGAATGTATTGATGGGAGATTCCTTTTCATCAAAATCGATAATTCACTCGGTGTTTTTTTTTTTTTTTATTATTTTTCCTGCTCTGTTCTGGCATGGAAGAATGTGAATATTTCAAGGATTTTTCTTATAGAGAAGAGCGAAAAAATGTGCAGACTGGAAAAAAAGTTTTTTTTTTTAAAAATAAAATACCGAACGCTTTTGTGTGAATTTTATCTCTCAAGTTAAAAAATGATGGTGAACACAAAAAAAAACACGTAAATTAAAACTTTAATATTGAGGAAATTGTTGATATTCATATATAGTATAAGAGCCGGGGTAAAAAAAAAACTTGAATTGAAACACAACAAACAAAGGGTTGTAAACAATTGTAATCACGTTTCAGAGCCCTTAATCACTGCCAGTGAAAGGGAGTTGAGATAGTTTGTGGTGGTGGTGAAATAAACTATAAAAGATATCCTATAGAACGAAACTGTATATAATGTAGAAGCATATACATATATAGATCTACACCTAAAACGTATGAGTGGATATTGAACAAAGAACAGTATCCAGGGCTTATGCAGCCACCCCCATGGCCGCCCTCTACCCCACCGTCATGACCGTTGTACACACATTTTCAGACTAAAAACAAAACAAAAATTTCTCCCACGCCACCCACAATGAAAGGGACTAAGCCACTTTTCCCTTTAGTACTCAAACGGAATGGTGGATAAACACAATATACGTGAGCTTTAAGGACTTGTGAGCTGGGTGCAGATATTCAGGATATTTACATTGTCGGTAAGGCTATAGTATAGATGGAATATACGAGGAGGAGTTAGTATGTTTGCGCCTGTTTGTATGCACGAGCATCCCATATGGCCATTGTGAACAAGTGCATTCGGCAGAGTTCACAACAACAACAAAAAAAAAACAAACCCCCTTCAGCGATCCTTTTCCTTCCTTCCATCTGGGGAACTTTTTTGAATTCATATGTAGTTTACAATAACTATGGGAGTTTCTCTAGTGGTAGATAAATGTCTATTTTAAAATTGCTAAAAGAAGAAATATTTAGCCGAAAGCTTTTATTTAAACATTTATGTGTAAACAGTTGAAGATAAATACGATTTTTAGTTTAATGAATTGAAAAACAAAAACGGAATAAAAAGGATTTGATTTTTTTGTGCGATTTTCGCCAGTGTTTGTATTAATAAAAATCAATCAATTTCAGAGATTGAATGTGTTTTTCGATATGCACATAAGCTTTAAGGCAACTAAACAAGTAAATATTAATGAATGCCCATGAAATACGAGACGACAAAGTTTTTTGTGATCAGGGCGTACGAACCTACCTTTCTTAATGTGATTAGACAAAAGGTGATTGACTTGTCTCTTACCAGGGTATTCGTCAGTTTCATAATACTGAACTGATACGTCTCAAGGGTGCCGTCAGTGTCTGACCGTAGGTTGGTATATAAGGTTTGATTTGAGAGTTTCTGTATTGTCCTCAGAAGCATTTAGGATTCTTCGCGAAACTAATTGAGAGGCTGATCACACAGCCCTTAGGTCAAAAGTCAGTATATTAATAAGCAAAGCCAAAAATTGTGAACTTGATTTTGATCCACTTCCAGGTAACGAATCAACTTCAAATTTTGCACAAATTTTGACCATTTTGTAAAAAAATCAAGATGACGGTTCCAAGATGGCGGCCGAATTTTGCAATTGTGCTCCCCGACCCCCGACATTGGTATCAAATGAAAGAGTATTACAAGTAGAATACAATATGTGGCGTTATTCAAAATTCAAAATGGCGGCCAACAAAAAATTGCGGACTACCTTTTTCTTTACAACCCACTCGATATGGGTAACAAATGAAAGGAAATGACAAGTAGAATACTATTAGTTGTGTAGCGTCATTCAAAATTCAAAGTGGCCGCCAACACAAAATGGCGGACTACCTTTTTCTTTACAACACCCTCGGTATGGGTTTCAAATGAAAGGGTGTGACAATTAGAATACTATTAATTAACTGTGTTGCGTGATTCCAAATTCAAAATGGCGGTCAACACAAAATGGCAGTTTAACTTTTTGTTTACAACGCCCTCGGTATGGGTATTAAATGAAAGTGTACGACGAGTATAGTACAGTAAACTGTGTGACGTCTTTTTAAATCCAATATGGCGGTCACTACAAAATGGCGGAAGATATATAATAGACTAAAAAATTGAAAATAAAAAATATATAGTTTAAAAACAAATTAAAAACATGTAAAGTTTCTATTGCTCCAGCCAGAATATGGAAACAACCTACCTTTGGAAATGTAAAAAAGCAACTCGCTAAAAGAGTACCTGCCCGACTGCCACTATGGAAGCTCTACTGAGCCTCCCTCTGCTCCACCTAGTAGTAAAGAAGGAAGCTCGGGCTGACGCTACATCTACGGGTGCTATTCTCCTTTAAGCCAGGAGACTTTGTGGATCACCTATCGATTCTCAAGGAAATAAATCTGAAGCCAATGCTTGAAATGTCCGTTTCTGGACTTCGACAAATCATTTATTACGATTATTACAGCATGGCAGGTCCTTCTTTAATGGAAACGCGACCTTCAGGTATGGTTCCAAAATTGATAATGGGCTAGGGCTAGCCGTATATGGCCCAAGGTGCGAAATAGCCATGGTCTTTGGCACCACTTTCGCTATTTTTCAAGCTGAGGTCTCGAGTAAAAATTAAGCTCGTCCGATTCTAGCCTGAAACAGGCGCGCACGGCGTCAAATCACCTGCACGGCGCCCGAAACCGGCACGGCACGCCTGAGTAAAAATAAGACTCGCTCGCAACTAGCATGTAAAAGGCACGCCTGACTAAAAATGACACTTGCGCAGTCCTAGCCTGTAACAGGTAGGCACAGACAGCGTCAAATCGCATGTATGGCACCCAAACGAGACACGGTACGCCATTACTTTTTCTAGACTAAAGGGAGAAAAATTGGGGCTTTGTATAGGACGAAGAAAACGGGCAATTATTTTGGTGACCATAAAGAGTGCCATTAGCATACTAAGTAGTAGGGTTTTCGTTAGATTGCATAGGTCAAGCAGCATTGAACTTAATCAGTATTTAGTTGGGGGACCGCTTGGGAAATAACACTCGCGTTTGGAATGGTCCATTACGAATATACATTCACATCTATAACAGAGGCGTGCACGTACATACCTCTGGCCGGCACGTGCATACCCGTGTGGGATGCGCATTTCTTCGTGATTACCGTTGGTCCGTAACCACCTTATTTACACTTAAGCCAAACATATTATATTTTTGGAAAAGATTCAAATTTTAGATCAATCCTTAAAAAATATGGGTTCTGCTTTAAAGTTTTTAGAGGAGATAGACCTAGTAACAATGTCTTTAACCAACTTAAAATTCTATTCACCATTTTAAATTCATCAGGACTCTCGTTCTACAGCATATATATGTATGTGTTTATTTAAGCCCAAATCATAAAAGATCTCTATTAAATGCTTTTGTAAAGCACATACCATAAATTCACGTAGCTAGCACTACTCTATATATTCCATTTAAACGCGCCACATTATCTTCAAAGGCATACCCCAAAAAACATATCAACATAACCACAAAAATTAAAATTTGTTTACAACGAAATAATAAAAAAAAATACTACTACACATTCGAAAGGGTTATGACTTTATACAAAACCAATTTTGGCCAAGTTGGACATTTATGACCAGCCCATAGTACGAAGGGCAAAAGTTGGACCAACTGAAAGGCATTAAATGCCAAAAATTCGCCAGAGAACTACTCTCAAGTATAGACGCTTGTGCTACATAGACCGAACATTTTTTTGTATCTACCACAAACACAGTACCAAAAACAAAAGTTAGGCAAAGCATTAAGCGTTTGCAGCAGCGTTTACATCCTGGGGTTGTAAAAATGAAAAAAAAAAGTTATGAAAAAAAAATACAGGACCTGCCCCCATCAAGACGAAGTCCATTAGACGTGGCTCCATATGATTCGTAAGTCTGAAGGCTTAAAAGGAATTAAGGGATGGTAAGCTCTTCCGGCCCGTAGTGCTTGTACCCAATTTTTACTCAACAGTATTCCCCCTCCGCCCGCCTGCGATCTCGTCTTTATCAAATGGTTTCTCGGAATTCTCTCGTTCTCTCTTTATTTGCTCTATCTCTCTCTCACCCTCTGTCTCTCTCTCTAAATCCTAGATAGAAAGGACGAAATGTGATGTGCCAAAGCAGTTTAAAGTTTTTGATGTAAAATTAGATTAGGTCTCAGAGGGTAGAGATGAGTTTTGTTGTGGGGTTGAAATGTCAGAATTGTGATGGAAGTATTTTAAACTAGGCTGTTACAGGGGTGAGTTTTGTGGAAAATATTTCTTCCCCCCTTAATAGGCGGTCGTAATTTAATATAGAACTCATTAAAGTGGAAATATCAAGAGGGTTTTGTCTAACGAAAGCGGCTTGTTTTTATTATGATTGTCTTAATTTTGATGTTTTGTGCAAGGGGTGGTATTTTTTCCTTGTTCTTCTTCAACGCTGTCTTCTATGGTATGTAGCAAAGATGAGAGAACCATTTAGGCTGGACGATTTTTGGACATGGGTAAATTTTAAGTAGGACTAATTAGTTTATGTGTATGTATTCTCGGCGAGTAGAAAGCAAATTATATAAGATTTTATTATGGCAAGGATAAAGGAGTGAAGTAACAATTGTGGAAAAATAAATTATTGCTGTTCATAATTTATGATGATGATTGCCATAGAAAGAACGGGCGGCAGAAATGAAAGAGTTTTGGGTTTTGAAAATTGTTTTTTTTTGTTTGTTTTGTAGTTGGACAGCTTTCATTATGATTTCAATCTTTTTGAGTAATGAGTTTAGGACACAAACCAAATATATAATTTTACTTCTAAGCGATAGACAAGGTTTTGTGTGAGAGTATAGAATAGATATGAGACCTTGAAACTTATTACTGTGAAAAATATTCCATTGAGGGAGTTCTGGAAAGATCGGAACAAGTGATAGTAAAAGGGTGCTATGTCTTGACTATACAGTGGATGCATGAAAACGTCCCAACCAAATTCTTCCAAATTTTGACGAGTCATCAAAGAAGTGTATGGTTGAGATTTGTCGTGATGGAAGACAACACCTTTACTATTATTCAATTCAGAACTGGCATAATCTCTCTTGTTGTACACAGTGGAGTTGAGAATCAATCGTCTGACCAACTGGAAGTATCTCATAGTGGACGATTTCCTTCCAGTCGCAACACACACACAGTGGCCCCTGTGCTGAAAGTCGAGTCGTGTTTCGTGACAAGTCGTTTGAGTTGAAGAAAGTGACGCTTTAGTCGAATTACGACTTTCAGCACAGAATGGAAATGCTAAGTTGAGTTTAGGCCCCTGTACTTTAAGTCGTGATTTCCCTGAAACGTCACTTTCTTCAACTCAAACGACTTGTCGTGTCGTGACGATTCGACTTTCAGCACAGGGTCCTGGGTCTTTTTCGATGGTAGTTCTGGCTTTCCTAACACTTGTGATCGCTCACCATGATATTTGATGATTCTGATTGTCGTACGTGACCCATTTTTCGCGATTATAGGATGCCTTTGTTGAGTGAAGGGGAGAAACAAGACCTATGATTATTAAATATTATACAGCATCTGTTGATGGGCTCGTTCCTAACGTAATCAGTGCGATGTATAGGTATTCGTGTGGTCGAACTTGATCATTGAATTTGATCTTGTCCGACTGAAATTGCACTTTCAGTTTTCCACTTAGGACGTCAAAGGTAACGCAAGATATAAGCAATTATCCCCTGCTTAATAACTGCATAAGATCAAGCACTTTGAGCCTGTCCAAGTAGTGTGCGCGGTAGGGTAGTCGGAGATGAAAATATTGAAAAGAGGACCAAGATGACTACCCTGAGGAACCCCGGAGGTTACTTCGATTTTATTAGTCCTTGGAATCTGATAACCTGTGTTCTTCCACTCAGATATTATTTTAAACCATTCCAGGGCAGAACTTGATATTTCAAATTTTAATAATTTCTTCAATTAAAATATCATGGTCCACTCGATCAAAAGCCTTGCTAAAGTATAACTATTTTATAATAATCTTTAATCACTCAAAAAGCACTTTTTATTATATTACTACACAAATTCAACATTTTTCCCCTAAATAAACAAGAAAAAACCACCGCGAATGTAAACAAAATTGGCCACCTTCACAAATAACACACTTAAAACACACTTAATCACTCGATTTTTTTAAATTTTCTTAATTAAATCACTAAAGCACTATTCACTGGTAATCCTATTGCAATAAAAACTGGTTAAATATATTAATTTATGACTTTTTACGGCAAAATATCCTGAATTTTTACCTCCTCCATATAATTTCTTGTTATCTGACAGATAATGAGTCTATTACGAACACAAACACAAACTCTGCTTCCAGGACTGTACTTGAGAAGGACTTGGCGCTCCTAATGATTTCGCTGCCATCTGTGGTTCCTGAGTTAATTGCAATTGACGCCATCTATCGGGGAAACGCCCCAAACATTCTCCTATAACATTAAGGCTAGTAATAGCTGCGTCACTTTTTTTTACTTTTTATTACTTTTGAGTAAAGCAGAAAAGGAACGCATAATTTGTTGATTTGAGTAATAGCCTCGACACACGGCAATCAAAATATGACGAAAATTCCTAATTTATGACGAACGCCCTTACGGGGTGAAACACGTTAAAATACCTCATTATATTATGACAGTTGTGGTGTAGTGAAAAATGTCAGAGAACGTAAAATAAAAAAAAATACATCTTTGGTACGTTGTTGCCCCAATGGAAGGGAAACAACTAATATTTAATTTTTGAATATGGAAAAAAGTAATATTTTTTTATTAATTTTCAAGTAAAATTAAAATAAAAATCAGCTGACTCTGGAAAAACGCCTAAAAGCGGGCTTTTTAACATGATCTATCGTTCGACAGATGGCTCTCTTTTGAGATTTCGTACTAGATTAACCAAAATTTTCCTAATCGGTTTTCCTAATTGATGAGGTTCATATTCCTAATTAATGATGAATTTTCGTCATAAATGGGTGCGTGTGCCCTAACCTAAGCTAAAATTTTTCACGTTATTTCATTTGTATACAAATAAAAAATTTGAAGAATTTACAGAATAATGGAAATTAATGAGGTAAATTTTTAAAATAAAATGAAAGATAATAGTTTTAGATAATTATACGACTGAAATTTTATTTATAGATGTTTTTATATGAAGAAAGCTCAAAACAATCAAAAGCCATCTATGGGCTTCTCAGTAAGTGAAAATTAAATCACAATAGACTCAAAGTGTTGATTTTCCCCTAGCGGATGTTAGTTGCGTAACTAACCTGTTTATCTACTCGTTTGTGAGTGCAGAAGTAGTTCCAAGTAAATACGAGTATAAAATAGCAGAAAAGGAACACGGCTATTATCTGGGTGTGAGAAGTAGAAAGATGAACGTGCATGATCCTGCGTGGAATTGAATCACTGATCTTTGGAATGGTAGTAGGTCGATTTAATTCGTAGGCTGCTGAGGCCCTTGATGATAGTCAACCAAAGAAAATTAGAGGAGAGGAATCACACTGGATAGTGATTACATGAAAATTCGGCGAAGTATGGGGGAAATGGAGGAAAAGGTGATGATAGGTAGGAAAGTCTATATTTTTTTTTATGTGGAAGACTAGAGCTCAGGGAAAGCCCTTTGTACTGTCGACAATCTATTTATTGCAGCTGAATGCTACGTTTACATGAAATCTACCAACTTTTACTCCAATTATAGGCGGTCAAATTGAAGTTTATCTTAAAATTGATTGAAATTGATAAGAAATTGAGCAATTATGAGGTCAGTTTGGTCGATTTATCAAAATTTAATTTTTTTTATGGTGCAAACAGTGAGCTACAAAATTTATCTAAATATACACTTATAACATTGTCATTTTATCAGACCCATAATTTTCGTCCTTTAGTGTATTAATAAAACGCAATTCTTAGATAATTCATAATTATTTATGGTGGGGGGTTTTGTATAGATATATATATATATTTTTTTATACACAACACAAAGGAAAATGACAGCTTGATTGACACGCTCTCTCGATGTCATCATCATCATTCTGTCACGTCGATGAATATCAATGTCATTACCGAAGGCTGTTATCCCGGCCATTTAAACACTTGAGAGGCTACAAAAGAGGCTCTCCACTACTAGCGCAAAGCTGTGAAGTGAAGTCATAAAAGGATCCCATTCCTCTACTAATGTTATTTGGGGAGCGATTTAGAGCGCCAGGGAGCGATTTACGAAGTGGTTGATAGTAATAAATTTTAATGATGTATAAAGCGACTTTAGACGGCAAAATACCCCTCCAACAAATCCTCCGCGGTAATGCTGCCATATCTCACCTAGTTTTAGGATTTATCTATGATGTTGTTGTTGTATTCATCTCATTTAAAATTTGGGCCCACCCCCTCAAAAATAGGATGCTGGCGGTAGAATTTTGTTTGTTTTTGTGTTTTAATTTTAATGGTTATATCCCTTTAGGTCCTTAAATATAGGTTTTTCACTCCTATCCGTTTTTCACTTCTATATATTTCTGAGAAGATGAATGGAGGGTTGGGGGCTCAGTAAACAATGATAATAGGATGTAGGTTTTTGGTTTTTGAAGAATGCCAGGAAATAAATATTTTAACAATCTTGTTTACACACACGAAGGCAGGATTTCTTATGAATGATGGGGGGGGGGGGGTTTCTAATTTAAAATTTTGTTGTTAAATATCCTTAGGAGAAAGTAGTTTTAGACAGTATTTTCGGAAAGGTGATGTTTGATAATTTACAGATAAATAAGAAAATGTTTTTCCTGTTTGGAAATGCCAAAAGTTTTGTTTTCTTTTTTGTTTTGTGAAATTTCACAGGAAATTAAATTTGTAAAATTGTTTGAAAAAGGTTTTGAAAGGATTTAATGAAATATCCTTTCTATTTCTGAGAATTTTAGGTATAACTACCAAACAATTTATTTTCTAAGAGAAATTTGTTTAAAGTAGGTTGAACCTTTAGTACAGAACTAGAATTTCGGTTTAACCTTTAGTTCAGCAAACAGCTATTATTTTTTTTAAATGAGGCTACATACATACAAACAATGGTAGAAAAAAACATTTTTACATAACAAACTTTTTCAGTTTAAGTAACTTGTAACTTTCAGTACAAGTTATTTACAGAAATATTTTGCATATACCTACACCTCTGACCATATCAAACTGAAACAAAATTTCTCAAGTTCTTCCAAAAATATTACTCAATTTGAATGGTTCAGTAAACATTGTGCTTTCATCTTCGTGTATTTTTTGATGTATTGTACAATTGCTTTACCATTCAAATGTTTGCAGTGAAAATATTTGAAATTGGTCCTACAGAGTTGGCTTTGGCTGTTCAGTGGTTTATATCAGCGCATTTTTCAAAGCTGATACCCGCCTATGGGTTCAATAACCTAGATTAAACCTTTGAGAATTTATTTCTCCGAGATATATACTGAGTTTCCATGGGAGTCGAGTTGAGTTGTGGTTGAGTTGAAATGACACTTCAACTCAACGATTAACTCGATGCGTTTCCATATCTGCCTTCCGTCTTCCTCTATCTTTTTCCATAAATTAATTTTGTTATAGATTTTTCTTTGAAGGTATTTATTAAATAGAAAGAGGTGCGACATTTTCAGTTTTTGTACCTTTGCTAGTGTGCCGTTTTTAGTTGCATGCGTGAACTCAATTCAACCTACCTATTTTCGTTGAGTTGAGCAGAGTTGAAAACCTTTAACGAAAACTCTTAACTCATTCTGTTTCCATGACGTATAACTCGGGTTCAACTCTGGTTGAACTCTCATGGAAACTCAGTAATAGTAACTTTAAGGTTCCTTGCTGCAACGTGACGATAAGTAAAAAGATAGTCGAATCCAGGAGGCTATTTAACAGAGATAAGAACACGAGGAATTAGTGATAGACCATATTACCAAGTCTCAAAGCTTCAGAAGGTGCAAATGGTTGACGTTCTCCGGAGGAAAAGAATGAGTTATATCCCGAGCGACAAGAAAATATCATAGGACTACTTCTGAAACGTATTTTATACTGAACGTGGCGAGATCTATCAATAGTGGTAGTTTTTAGAATAAGGTTCGTGTCTTCGCTACGATGAAAGCTTTTGTAGGGGAAATTTCCATAAGGTTCACCACTGCACATCACGGCTCCGCACATCAGAAAACTCAGAATCACCGGAAAAACTTTAGATTACCTCTTTTATAGTCCCGAAAAATACTACAAGGGGGATTTTAGCTGAGTCACGGCTTTTATCACGGCTAGGACATGAATCTTATCAAAATTCCCCCTACAAAAAAAGCTTAAACCCCAGCAAAGGCACGAACCTATTCGTAACACTACTAGCGCTCCTGGCGGACAAGAGTGGAAATTTTTTTGGAGTCGTGACGTCACAATTTGTATCTAAAATGTGCACCAGAATCTCTCTTACTTATCTACTGATTCAGCCCAGAATCGTATATCTTTTCCGAGGAGAGAATGAAAGAAAATGTGGAACAAGGTATAAATGGTTTATGTTAAATAATAAGATCTACAACACTGGCTAGACAGGAATACTTTAGAAATACTTCTGGAAATCTATTCGCATAATTTGAATGCCCCCAAGGAAATGCATTTAGACTTAAGGACAACAAAATAGAAGTAGAAGCTTCTCTCTTTTTACTTCATACTTCATATGGGTAAAGCTTTAAAATCTGGAGGAAGGGATGACATCTTGCCAATTTTGCAACAGTATGGATTGGTCATATTGACTTACACATATAAATTCGATTGCATGTGAAGGAATTTGCCTAGGAGACAGACAAATCTTCTGATACAGCTATTTATACCATTGTCAGGGAAGCTGACAAGCTGGAAGCTGAATTTGGAATGTGAGCGCCATCTATGTGAAAATAGTTGAACTTCGCAGTGGTGGGTTATGAAGGGATACATAAATTGAGTCCCAAGCTTCTACTTCTACCTCTATTCTAAATTGTGACCAGACATTAGTCACAAGCTTTTGAAACTCGTACTTGTCATTGAGAGTTTCAGACTACTCTTGTGACTGTCAGCTGTTTTCGTATTCTAAGCACAGTCAGTCACAAGAAAAACCTGAAATAATTCACCTCTAATGGTAAATTTGTATTCGTGTAATGAGATAAGGCAAAATCGCTGGCTGTTTGTCGAGTCTGTGAGAAATTTTTAAAAATATGCTAGAACTCTTGTGACCTGCTGCTTGTGACAGTCACAATTTTGATATCCGTTGTAACTGTTTGCGGATTGTCAAAATTGTGACTTCAAAATTCGAATACCAAATTGTCTTAAGTTGAGACTAACTCACTTGTGATTGCGTTGTGACTTGTGACTGCTTTTAGAAAACGGGTATTAATGTAATCTGTGAATAGTACTTGACATGATCATTCAATAAATCTTATAGGTTTCAGATTACGCAGGATTCCTTGGACTATCGTTCTCTAATCTTAATCTAATTTAAATATGATTTCTAAGTACTGTTATTCAGTAGAGGTTTACAATCTTTTTACATTTTTGTACAACCAGAGAATCGCATCTCTCCAGAACTTCACAGGCTTTGCAGGGAAAACTTTTTCAAGGTTTCCCAAGGACGTTATCCAAAGAAATAAAGCGAATTTTGAAAAAAAACTTGAACATGCCAAATTTGGAAGATGCACTGTGTGGTGAACGACTGGAAGCAGAAAATCCCAATAAAGCTGTCATAATTTTTTTCAGATAATCGAAAACACATGGGGTCAGGCATTATCCTGGTGAAAAACGATGCTTAACCTACTTTCTAACTTATCTTTTAATCCATTCAGCTGCGATCAGTACTTATCTAAATTTATCAATTGATCGTTTGATAGAAGATCGTAATACAGAATACCTTAGGTCTTGTGATGAAGGTCCTACTTTCTAAATAGTCAATAGTGCCGCATCACGCTTACTCTAGGACTATTCTATTCAGAAATAATATAAAAGGCTCCATTCCCATTTCAACCACGTCGTAAACTGCTTCAAGAACGATTCAGATGATCACAGATAGTGGCGATACGATCGTAAAAATCATTCTAGGTCCGATCGACACGATCATTTCGGTTAATAATACTTTACTTACATTCAAGGCTGCCAAAGCTGGAATTTTCAAATTAACAATTAGTGATAAACCACAAAATGACAAATGGTTCGTCACCTTTGGCATTTGGTTCATCCTTGACGTCGGAAGTTAAGCTTCAGCTGCCTTGAATAGAATATAATATCGCAAATATTTTAACGTTATTAATTTTAACAAAACGATAGTACGATCGACGTTTTAAAATTTCTAGCGTCAGTTTCCTCATTCGTAATCAATTAATAACGTTACATGTAGGACTGACAACTTGACTTGAGCTTGAACTGACAGTTTAATCCGCGGCGACAGCTTACCTACTTGAGAGCTTGCCTTCAAGCTGGCTTGAAATATATTTGACACCGTATAAATTTGCCGCGAAATACGTGATGGAAGAAACAATTTTATGTGCAGCTTATATAAATAAAATAAATTTATTAACTGAATTGGAGAGGAAGTGAATTACACAATCAACGGAGAACTAATTTCAAAACTCAAGTGCTGAAGCAGAGGTTACATGGCTAGTTTAAGTCGATTCGACAATTTTTTTTGGACGAACATATTTCCGATCTGCTTCCACATGGTGTGTGTCATGGATAAATTCATGATGAGAAATGGTTTAGTCTGTTCCCAAGTGTAATGATCTGCGACAATAGCTGCGTTCCATTGGGCAATATTTGCTACTCCGGAGTACTCCCGAGTACACTCAACTACCCCTGCTCTTGCTTTAGGGCATTTCCCTCCTAGTAGAAAAGCATAAAATTTCCGCCAGTTTTGCAAGCTTTAACTATTTAAAAATAGATGGCGTTTTGTTTTTTAAGGTTAAGTAAACTGTCGATTAATTATTTTAACGTGTTTTTTAAAGTAAATCTACAAAAACGGTAAATATAGTATACAGTAAGATATAAAATTTCCTTTTATTATAAAAAAAATAATTATTTCACACTTCTTTTAAGGGCAATACTGCTGGCCGAGCTGGTACTCTTGGCATAGACGTAGATAGTTCAGTACATTATCCAGCTCCTTACTTTGGTTTTCAGCTATAATCAACGGTGATGATTGAAACAATCTACCCAAAAAACATGTTTATCTTCCCCAAATCCCCTTTCCAAAATAAAATCCTGATAAATACCGCAACAAAAGAAATTCCAATGTGATAAAAAAAAATAGCAAAGGGTAAAAAAATCTCTTTTTATTCAACAGTAGCACTTAAGCTAAAATACAAGGAAGTGTATATCCGAGGATACATCATAACTTATTCATTCTGTACAACCACATAAGAAATACTATTTTGGGTTAGAGCACTTCTTGTCCTGTCCTAAACTCTTAGCCTCCGTAAGGATCCCGGGTACCTAACAAACATGCATCACCACCTTACCTATAAATTTATATTCCTTCCGAACAGCAGACGTATCACTCCAAGTCCCCAAAAAGTTGGGTCGACGTACAGTTGGGACATATGTCAAGAGTGGTGTCCTTAAAAACAAATTATGGTCATGATCCATTTTCTGTCAGGAGAGGAAGGGTGCAAGGATAAATATTTATGTGCTCGAAAGACATCAGCACTGAACTACATTTTCAAAGTGCGGGGGCAGACAAGTAGGGTTCCGGTGAGAAAAGGTATCATTGGAGAGTGCTGGTTTGGTGCTGGAAGGATACTAGTCGTCATTTTTTTCTGGGGGGGAGGTGGGCTTGGTTTTGGTGTGTGTTTGCTTTGTTTCGCTTATCCCACCAGGGTGCGAGCTCATAGGGGTATGACGTTGACACAGCATCACACTCAGGGACATTGATGGCTTCACGTCCAAAACAGCAGCAGCAGCAACAACAACAAAAACAAAAAAAAATATTGGGATGGCACTCGAGTCCTGTGATGTCACTTTTCATTTTGCTTAAAAGCTTTCGGTAGGGATAAACATGGATGAGAATCGGATGGACGTATCGAAAAAAGGTTCAATCACCATTCGGAGTTATGTGGTCGTTTAGTTCGTTTTTTTTTGGGGTGGGAGGTATTAAGGAGGAAAAGGACATGCCATTTTTTTTCTCTAATGAAATTTAACGCTATTGAAGCGTGTCTTTATCTTCTTTAACATGTCTTGACAAATTTTATGGCTTGTGGTTCATTGTCTTTGATTTCGTCCACACCACTATAAAGGAAGGTACCAAATACGACACACCGCTCGGTCCGTAGCTAATCAAATTAATTGAACACCCAACGAAGAATCCATTAAACTCGTTTCTAATTCGCCTCCTTTTAGCTTGATTGCCTGTCTTCTATACGTTTTCGAGCACCCTTCCACTGACAGTTCCAAATTACAATAATTTCCCCTTAATTGACTACTTTGAAAGTGTCCGGTAGCTTACTTCGAAGTATACATACATATCTACATAGCATCGTTCGACATGCATTTGCAACTTCCGAAAAGCGAGCGAGTGGAAAATTCTTTCTTTCTGTGAAAATTAAACAAACACAGCACAGACGACAAGGGCTGGCTTTTAGTGCGAATGCGGGGGTATGGTTTTTTTTTGGGTAGGGTTAAAGTAACCCTTTTTGCCAATTAGCCACCCCATCGTTGTTTGCTGATAGAATGAACTGAACGAATGGGGGGCGACCAAACGACCCAAATGCTTCCCCTCGTCCATGTTTGAATGTCAGCGCAACATGTTACTTTGCTGGCGTTTCCAATTCATTTGCGATAAACATGATGCAGACTCACGAAGCCAAATGAAAATTCCATTTAGAGTGACTCCGCATCATCCATTGACACTAGGATGGTTTTGGGAGCAGGAGGAGGAGGAGAATATGGGACTGTAAAGGAGACAATTTTATGTGCCCGAGCTGTTAAAGTCGTGTTTTTACGTTTATGACTAGAGAGGAAGATAAACAAAAGTTAAACAGTTTCAGGGTAGTTTTTGGGGGCAGTTTTTGGTGCATCAAATAAATTTTCAGTTAAATAATTGCACTTTATGGGATTTTCTGTAATGGGAAGAGAAAGAGGGTGTTTAGTACTTTGGTAAGTGTTTACTTAATATGTTTTACGTAATTTTGGGAACTCTATGTGATTTTGCTGAGGTTGTTTCATTTAATTTTAGACCGTCTTTGAACGTTGTGGTAATGAAATAAGCAAACGGTTCGTCGTTTTAGAAGGGGGTATATCAGACCCTCCGTTATAGCTGTACTAATAGTCTAATCAAAATCCACAATCTACTATCAAGTTGGACTGTTTTTAGCTCAGTAACGACTCTGCAATGCACTAAAGCGTGGGTCCTTTACCTATATTCTTATTTTATTAACACTGGAACTTTTCGTTAGTGCCCCGCGTTTTTCACATTCCGAAAGGTAGTTTGTTCCAATATACTGGCTGGAGCAATAAAAACTTTACATTCAAAATTATTCCGCCATTTTGTAGTGGCCGCCATATTAGATTTAAAATGACGTTACACAACTTACTGTACTATACTCGTCATACAGTTTCATTTGATAAAAAAAGGTAAACTGCCATTTTGTGGTGCCCACCATTTTGAATTTGTAATGACGCCAGACAGCTAAAAGTATTCTACTTGTCACAACCTTTCATTTGATACCCATATAGATGGCGTCAAATCTAAATCTCACCCCATCTCTGCGGGGGTCCCTCAGGTGTCAATTTTATCACCTGGTCTATTTCTTATCTTTATAAATGACCTACTTTCAACCCCCTCTAACCCACTTTTCAGCTTCGCTGTCGACGGTACCCTGCGCTACTCTAACGGCTTTGACAATGCAACACAAGCACGTGCCATATCCTGTCTTGATGATCGTGAACTAATGTCCAACTCAATAAACAAAGACATTGAACTGATTCTAGAGTAGGGCCGCATCAAAACCAAGTACTGTCTCATTTCCAATAAAAAGTGAAACACCTCTCCATCCGTGACAGTGAAGTTGAACTACTGGCCGACCCATCCCTCCATATCTTAGGCGTGACATTAGCCAAAGACTTGCGATGGAACGAGCATATATTCCAAATCGCCAAACAAGCAACCCAGTGCTTGGGATTTCTTAAGAGGTGCAAGTTCCTCCTCCAGCCATCGGCCCGTGCTGTAATATACAAATCCTACATTCGGCCTCTTCTCGAATACAACTCACTAATTTGGGGCGGCGCTTCGAAAACCCCTTTAGCGCAGTTAGATAAAATAGAAAAAAGAGCCCTTAAATTAAACGATTACGACACCGTTTGCGCCACCATAGACCCCTTGAGCCACCGTAGGAATGTAGCAGCACTGACAAAATTTTATCGCTACTATCATATACCCATATTTGAAATACATTTCGAGCTTATGTAAACACAGATCGATTTGAAATAGGATTGACTCGATCCGATACAAAAAAATTCCTTGATCGGATTGAAATTGAATCAAGAATGTGCATGTAAACGCAAATTGATCGAATTTAATTTTGACGTTTTTAGATTACTTAGTTTTTTTGAAGTGAAACTTCCTTGCTCTCGTTCCGGGGATTTTGAAGTGATTCGAGCAAGTACGAGTTAATTCATAAAACAGAAACGAAAACAAGGACAGTTGTACGAAACGGAAGTTGCCCTCTCACTCATTTACAACTGTCACAATTCAGAATCGGCAACGAAAACAAGGACTGCCGTATGAAACGGAAGTTGTCTTCTCACTCGTTTACAAAATAACGAGAAAAAAACACAAATATTGAAACAAATTAAATACAACAAAACACAAACTCAATGAATGCACAAGTATACATACTAAATATTTAGTTTCCACTGTATTTCGTGCAACATTTTGGATTTAAACAACCAAGCTGATGAATTTCGCGAATATCACCTCCAAAAGAGCAGCACACAACACAACAAAAACAAATTTTACAATTCAATGATTGCACAACTAAACTAACAATTTAGTTTCCACTCTATTTCGTTTAACATTTTGGTTTTTAATAACTTAAACTGATGAATTTCGCGAAAATCGTCAGAAGAGCAACTTTCCACACTGCTTCAACCAAGTAACTGACAGCGACAGCCATGATAGTAATTAAGTGATGCCATACTAAGTAACAATTCTACTAAACGAGCAGGAAAATATTTACAATTTATTTAAATTCGTACATAGATGGCGCAGGCATCGGTAAAGTAAAAATGAGGAGTCGGTTATTTAAAAAATTAAGATTGTTTATTAAAGATAGTTAAAATATTATGGTTCTTACTTCCTATTCCCTGCTTCATTCATTTTTTAGATTATAACACAAGACCCGAGCAAATGAAGAAAAAAAAATACAATAATAAAGAACATATAGGCATAAATATGTACGGGAAGTTTCACTTCTGCCTTGTGTTCTTTAATACACAATCATTTTTTTTTGTTTGGAGCGTTTATTTTCTGTTTACAAAAGTATTTTGTGTTGTGAAAAGTGCTTTTAATCATGACTAAACGCAATATATGGACAAATGATTAAACAACTGCTTTATTATCAATTATAAATGAAAAAGAGTTTTAAACTATTAATTTCCAACTTTTTGGATAAATTTCTCAAAAGTCTCCTTCTTCTTATTTTCACATGATGATTATTATTATTAATGAAAATTAACATTAAATTATTGAAATAAGCAAAAAAAGTTTGCAAAATTAAATAATTTTCTTCACTGTATTCCATTATTCCAACGGCATTTGTGGCATTTGTCATATGTCAGTTTCGCAATCGAGAAGAACCGAAAACACAGATGGTATTTCAAACCACTTTCAAATCGAGCTGTCATCGCCACCACGATAATAGTGACTGTTCCAGCGAAATAAACGCTCTGCTGCCTCCACGGCAATCTTATACCCGCAACACCAGATTAGCGCACTCCTCTCACTCCCACCACCTGCAGCCCACTCAACAAGATAGCAATTCTTTTCTAAGTAGAACAACTCGACTGTGGAATAATCTCTCGCAGTCAGTATTTCCGAGCTCCTACAACATCCAATAGTTAAAGCGCAGGGTTCATCGCCACCAAAGGGTAATCCGCCATTTTGTGTTGCGCGCCATTTTGAATTTGGAATAACGCCACATAGCTTATAGTATTCTACTTGTCATACCCTTTCATTTGATACCCATGTCCGGGGGTTGGGTTACCCAATTGAAAAATTCGGCCGACATCTTGGAACCGCCATCTTAATTTTTTTTACAAAAAGGTCAGATTGCATTGTCACGCGAACTATGTGCAAAATTTCAGCTCAATCGGAAACCGGAATTTAACGTCCAAGATTTTTTACATAGTTAGTTAGTTACAAGTGAAGCTAATAAAAAGCCTATAAAAAATATAGCGTGATTCAAAGAGAACTGTCCAGCGTGATCAAATGCGGATTTGGAGAGGCGTTTGCCCATTATCTACTTGGATAAAAGTGATGCTCCATTTTTCGGTGTCTAGGATAAAGGCGGCAATAGATCAACCGATCAGTGGGCAGCAGGCGGCAAAATCAAAGTATCTCTTTTGTAAAGATCTTATCATTAACTTGAAAGTCACCTTGGCCCACCTTCTGCTGAACTTCTTCTTCTTCTAATTTTTGCGAAGAAGAAAACGAATACATTTCATGCAGCATCATCGGTCATAGAAGCCAAGGGTGCGAGCTATTAAAGTAACTGGCTGCCATCTCAGAGATCATGGATTCGATTCCGACCTAGTCATTTTGCTTGTTTGATAGATTCGTCGATAATGCAGGCGTATGTATCGTTTGAATTGTTGGACTGACTGATTTTATAAATTCCAACTAATAAAAGAATCCATTGTAACTCCTTCATGGCTTCTGGTTTACCCTGTAGGAAGGTTCGTGTATACCAAAAAAGAATGTGCATGTCGTCTCATGAATATTCCTCTCTTAAAATTGCATTCAGAAAGCAAATTCTCCATTCCGTTGATCGTTCATTTTTTATTAAGGGTTTTTACTATATAACACCCTTGAGCAGGAATCTCGTAATTATTTCTTAATTAAAAGCAAAACATTTTTCACTTTAAACAAAGTGGATTCTGGCAGCTTCACTGACATACCATTCAGAAGGACTTTAAAATCTGTCTCTTACATATTAATATTTATCCCTCCCCCCCAGGAAAGGAATGTCCCGACCCGACCAAATTTAAAATGGATAAAAAGCGTCCCATTCTCTCATATCCTTGTTCCCTGCAACCCCCTTATAGGAGAAATGTGGCGGTGGTGCGCTCACTTGTATGCGCCGCTATGAACCGTCATTCTTCTTCATTCTTTGAAAACTTTTATCACAACCAATAAATTTCCTTATTCAGGCCAAAAAGGATACCAGCATCATCCGGAAGGAATCCCGGCTAAGAGTGGCTTTATAGCCCCGCCCGAAAGGATCTGGCGCTGCAGAGCACGGGGGGTCCACTTAACCGATGACTGATTGTAATTGAAATTTGTTAAATAGAAAGCATCCTTCAGGCTTCGCCGTGATAAATTGCATAAATTTCGATGAAGCAAGAATGCCGGCGAAGTAGCATGAGAGTGTGAGGCACAAAAAAGGATCTTCGCCCTGCATCCCGTCAGATTTATCGATGATGACGGCAAGTTATAGCGCGCTAACGGACATCTCATAGACAGGCACGGGGCTGGTACCGTTTCGGTGGAGAGGGGTAACAAAGGAAAATTGAGGTTAATTGAAAGGTGAACATCTATTGCCCTTAATTTCTTTTGAAGCCCCACTCTAGCCAGATCAGGAGGGATGATGCTCGTGATGATTAATGAAGTCCATTAGTATCGCCGGATTTTCATCATGAAAAGCTCCCCAAGGCTTAATTTACCTCTTAGTGGGGCACGACACAATATCGTCGTTTGATGGATCCCGAATCTAATGCGGCCAGCACCCATCCGGCCCCGCACGATGTGGCGGCGCGCGGCGGCAACGGCAACGGCGGAAACTGTCTTAAGTGCGTACTTTCATACCGCAGCTGTGTTATGGTTCCCTCGGTTTAATTAAATTGGAATTTTTTTTTTAATTTGTTGCTTCAATTTATTTTTATGTTGACATGCTTCATTCCTTTTTGTCCAGGATTTTATTGCGGATACAATTTCAGACAAATTAGGAGTCGTCAGTCTGGCGTAGACGATTTTTATATCGTTACTCTCCTTTGTTGCTTCGTTATGTTGTTGGTTTGGTTTGGCTCAAGAGAGCTAGAGTGGAAGTGGAGATGGAGATGGAGCTCTGGGGGGTGGAAGGTGGAACATAAACATTTTCGGCAAGATTGCAAGGACATTTAATGGTTTTCGTTAAGTAACTTGTAAGCTTTATGGACATGATTAAGTTTAGTCACATTATGGGCGATTAAGTAAGAGTTGTTGATTAATTGCTTAAGTAAACTGTGGTGGATTTACTTTTATTGGTGACACCGTTAATTTAAGGTTTTTTTTTAGAGTTGGTTGCCTTGTGGAGAGTAAGTAGTTCACTAATAGCTGGGATTATTGCTAAAAGTGTTTTCGACGTTTTTTCTTAAGAGTTTGATTTAACATAACTTTTGTAGGAACAAAATACTTTAATTGGTAAAAACTGGTTCCAAATCAATCACTACTAGTCAAACAGCACCAACACTGCTTGATGCCTTTTCTAAATATTAATAGAACCTTCGACAATACATCCTTCGACATAATAGCAAAAGATCTAAGAAGGCGAGTTCTAGGCAGCATTCGGTCTCGGTAGCCTAGGGGTTAAGGCGCCCGACTACCCTTCCAGAGGTCCATGGTTCGATGCCGTTCCAGGACGTGGTGCCTTTACTTTGGATTTTTCAGACTTACATAGTCCTCCTTCTTTCTTGTTTTCCCTCTTTACCTGTCCTTTCTGCTGCCTGCGGCTGATAACATAAGAAGCGAAGAAGCCATCTACTTTTTGATCACCGAAGTCAGCGTTCTGACACGATAGTATTGGATGTGGAGCTGGTTGAATAAAACCGCGTGTTGACGTTGGGGGCCTCGGTAGTCTAGAAAGTAAGGTGGCTTGCTACCATCCCAGAGGTCCCGGGTTCGAATACCGGCTTCACCACGGTCCTTCGATTTTCCCACCTTCTTTCTTCTTCCCTCTTTACATTCGTCATTCCTCCTGACAAAGCCTTCCGCTAGCGCTGCCCCGCTCCACCAGCGCATATCATCGGTTGGTTGATGGGATTCCACTCGTTTCAGGAGGCATAACACTCCAGCGAGTTGTTTCTCGTTGCCCCGATGCCAGAGTCGCGATAGAAATGATTGGGAGTAGGTGATTGTGGCAGTTCCTTCCTTCACTTCTCTCTTTCCCTATCTATCGACTAGAGCTTGCTGTTCGACATTGCATTCTATACGAAAAAAAATAGATTGTCGACAGTACAAAGGGCCTTTCCCTGGGCTCTAGTCTTCCACATAAAAAAAATCAGCCCTTTCACCGCTTTTACCACCATGACTGTTCCACTGAAATGAATAACCTTCTGCCTCCAAGTCTGTGTTTTCCCCCAATACAAAACTAGCCCGCTCAGCTCACAGTCTGCAGCCCGCATTTTCGCATAAACTTCGGTTTAGAAAGTAGTGTCACAATGTGAATGTCCCATAATTTTTACAAATGGCGTCAAATGTCAGTGTTCTTTGAGTCTAAAGCCGCCCATACACGACGAAACATGTAGATCAAATTGGTTCACTACTTTGTCCGTGTTGTTTGCCACACACTGGTTCTTGGCATCGTGTATTTCAGCAATATTTTTATTAGTTGTGATGACTGCTTAAAAAGTTCAGAGCAGAGCAGAACAGCTCAGTTTGGAGCAGCTGTCAAATTGATGTCAGAACAGAAAAAAGCAGAAAATAGCAACAATGTCAAAGAAGACTTTTTTGTTCAACTTTGCTCTAAATTCCGTTTTTAAAGGTTAGATATGAATGTCAATTTTAGAAGAAGAAATATATGCCAATAAAAACAATTAAATAGTATCAAAATATTATTTTTTTAAAAATTAATGGTTATTTTTTATATTTCCAAACATTTTCCGAATAAATCATTCATTTTCCGATTTTTCCTTTTTTCGATTTGACAGCACTGTCAAAAGAAGAAGAAGAAGAATTGTGCTTGCTCTGCCTGCTCCAATAAATTTGGTGGAGCAGAAGAGTAAGAATATGCAACCCAGGGCAGGGTCAAAGAACACACAGGAGGGCAATTGAGAGCAGAAAAGAGCTGTCAAAAAGTCTCAATGAACGCCAATTGCTGATTTTTTCTGCGCCAGGTTGAGCTGGAGGAGTCATCGAACACACCTAATGGGTCTCTTTATTAGTCAGTCCTAGAACAGAAAAGTACAGGTTTTGGCGTTCATTAGTTTTAAAACTTGTTATTTTTTGTCCGAAAGTGTTCTAGTTTGGTATTCGATAAGTTGTTCTCAAGTGTTCTAAGTTTTACTTTTTTGTTCTAGATTCTTTTCAGAACACTTTTGGACAAGATTTCAGGTTGAATAAGTTTGTTCAAGACGTTGAATACATTTGTCTTTCCATATCTATTTTATTTAGATTTTCTAATCTTTGTAAACAATGAACATACAATTCAATTTCACAAAATCTTTAATTAAAATCATATGCTTTTTGACATATCACTAATACACATAAAAGTATGTTATTTTACACAAGAAACCATCACGCTAAGTTGTTCTAAAATGTTTGACGTTTAATTGCTTGCTGTTCTATTCTGTTCTGTCCTGTTCTGAAAACTAATAAACAGATCTATTATGGCATTACTTTTGCAAAAATTAGGACACATTCAAATTATGACATTCCTTTGCTTCACTTTGTATAAAGAGTGACACCTGAGCTTAGACTTTCAACATAAAACAAAGAAAGTTAAAATTTGTAAAAATTAGCTTCTTTAAATTAAATTTAACACTTTTTAAATAGATATATTTTCGTAAACGCATTTGCCAAAACCACTCGAAAAGCGGTTTTCACACTTTAACCATAGCCTCGAAAAGCAAATTTTCGCGATATTAGGCGTTAATTAAAAAAGGTTTTTTGTTGGGCATTTTTGTTTTAGTTAAACGAAATTAACTTAATTATGAAATCTTAATTTCAGCAAAAGGCTCAAGAATTTTCTCTGAGCATATTTACAAAGACAATCCCCAAAAAAAAGGAGAAAAAATAAGATTACCTTCATCTTTTGACACACCAGATGAAAAAGAATAAAAAAAATTAAATTACTTTCTAGAAAGGAATAAAAAAAAATACGAAGGACAGTTGAGAATTTGTTCCCAGGAAGTCTACTCCGCCAAAAAAAAATGTAAATAATTACAATTCCCTTTGCTCCTCACTGAAATTTAATAAAAGAAATATTTCATTATTTTTGTCAAAAAAAATAAGAGGGAAAAAAAAAAATAAAACACTAATTTTCCCCTCAAGTTTAAATAACGAGCGAGAGGCAAGGAAAAATTTCATAAAAACTGCTTAGGCCGTAAACAAGATTAATGCCGGAGTTTAACCCAATTCTTCTTCTTCTTTCCTCATCTTCCAATTTAGAACCTGCCAAAAATAAATGAGCTTGCACCCTTGGGTAGGGAGCCGAGCTAGGGCCACACAGGGCTCTGGATGGATGGGGTGTAGGTGTACCTCACAAAAGGGTAAGAATCCAAGGAGACGATACTAGGGCTGGGAGAGCGAGGGTGCAAGAGACCGAATGGTTGATTAATTTTGTGAGCAATTTGAACGGGCAGAGAAGGGCTCATATCGCCGGGCCTGACACACAACGGGGGCAACAATTACAAAAACAAAAGTTAATTTCGACTTCGCCTGAAAGCAACAACGTATATATCCTTGTGTAGAGCATTCCCAAATCCCCCCCCCTTCGGGGTCCCGCCGACAACACGGCATCCAAACTAAACGAATTCCTCGCTTGGCAGGTTTAATTTTTGCATGCTTACTTGCCTAAGTATTAACACATTATTGTCAATATCCTGGAAGGAATTTGTTTAAATTTAGTTGTAAATTTCATGTGGTGTGGGGGCACCCCTACGAGTTCCTTCAAGGTTGTGCCTCGCCCCCCCCCCCCACACACAGACTCAGCTTGTTGCCACCATCAACCCTTTTCGAGTTAACAAAAAAAAATACACAGCAACAACAATTTTCGGTGGCGATTTTTCGGTAGAAGGTGTTGCTCCATGGAATTCTAGGAGTTTTTTTTTAATGAGTGGTGGGTAGTCACGTAGATTAATACATCAGGACCTACCGGTGAGTGCTTTTGACATTGGCAGAGGTCAGTGTAATAGAAGAAATTAAGGATTTGAGGGCTAAATGATGGAATGGTTGTACTAATTGGAGTTTCGTTCGGGTTTTGGGTTAAAATGGGAATACGATGTTGACCAGCGTGATTTTTCGAAGTAATTGATTTAGTAAAATTGATTAGAAATCAATAACAGAAAAAAAAAATTATATACATATGTATATCCGAAAAAAACCCTTATTTATATATAATTCCAAATTGCCGGCCTCAATAACCTGCGGGTTAAGGCGTCGTACTACCCATCACAGAGGTTGGGGTTCGATTTTTAGTCTTTCCATTTCTCTTTCTTAGTTGTCTTTCTTCATTACAGCAATTCCCTGTCCACTCTTCTGTCATTGCCTATTAAGCAAAAGAGAGGAATCAATCTTCTGTTCAATTGCCGAAATAAATTCACAATAGCATTGGACGGGAGCACCTGGGTTCATTAATTTCCAACCACATCTTGCTGTTTGACATTACAAAAGAAATTTAATGAGTGTACCATATCTGACTTAGACTTCATTTCGCTTTACGTTAAAAAAGGATTGCAATTGGCTAGTTGTGACGAAGTCCAGTTAATACGAATTTCAAAGACCAATGTTAAACTTTTGCATAACAATGACTTAAATAGAGCGACAAGATAGTGTTGGGTAGGACACGATTATAAAATGAGTTTGTAAGAGGTGCCTCTTTTTTCTTTTGAGCCAGTACAATGTCATACTTCAAATGAGGCGAGGTTCTATTGTAACGCCAAAATGACAAAAACAAGCAGATTAAAAAAAAAGAAAGAAAATAAATACCAAAGAAGAGCTTTTTACGAGTTTAATTCTAATATGCATTAAACTGCCTTAGAGTAAGTAAGAAATCTATGCCTCCACAAGTACAGCCACGGACAACTAATTAGAAACAGTTTCATAAAAATTGCATTTATACATTTTTTATTTTTTATGTAGCAATCCTGTTAGGAATTCATTACGATATTGTTATTGATTTCCTTCAATCATTATATATTTAAAAAAATTAAGAAGAGGTGGTGGGAATTCTTTAATTTAATTCCTACATAAAAACTGTATAAATGAAATTTTTATGAAACTGTTTCTAATTAAGTTGTCCGTGGCCATATATATATATATTTTGCAATCCCACCTCGCCTAATTTCAAGTTGGAAATTCTGCTACTGCAAAAAAAGTAAGAAATGTCTCTCCAGCACAAAATTTCACTCCCTCAAAAAATGTAAGAATTGTCTCTTCAGGACAAAACCTCACTCCCTCGAAAAATGTAAGAATTGTCTCTTCAGGACAAAACCTCATTCCCTCGAAAAATGTAAGAAATGTCTCTTCATGACAAAACCTCACTCCCTCGAAAAATGTAAGAATTGTCTCTTTAGGATAAAACCTCACTCACTCGAAAAATGTAAGAAATGTCTCTCCATCCAATTCGTATTTACAATCTCACCACGGCTCAGCTTAAAGTGGATATTTTACTGTGGCAAAAGAAGTTCGTGTTTACAATCTCACCTCGCCGCGATTCACATTGGAAATTTTACTGTGGCAAAAGAAGGAAGAAATGTCTTTCCACTAAGTAATTACAATCACACCTCGCTTCATTTATCTTGATACACGCTCATATACCAGTAGGACATTATTTTTGAACCGGGACATTTAAAAAAACTGAGGCCTCAGTACAATTTACATCATGTAAGAGACAAATGTACTGCCTCATGTAAGTCCGGCTCAACACTACGACAAGATCTCTTAATATATATTCAGTCAAAATGGTGCCGCAAATTCTTTAACATTGTGATTTATGCAATAATGTTGCGCCATCTATTGGAACTAGTTGGAACATTGGATAAACTGTAAAACTTTTCAAATGTCCGCTTTCAAATGAAGCTTTAGAAGTTTAATATTGTGGAACGAAATTTCTAGAAATTTAAATTGTTTGGGAATACTTTGGAAGTTTCAAGAGAAGTGTGGAACGAAAGTTCGAGAAACTTAAATAACGTGAAAAGCTTTCGAAGTTTCCTGAACAGTGTGGAACGAAAGTTCGAGAAACTTAAGTAGTGTGGAAAAGCTTTTGAAGTTTCCTGAATAGTGTGGAACGCAAGTTCTAGAGAAGAATAGTGCGGAAAATTGTAGAAAGATGTAGAAATAAGCTTACGAAGAAGCTTTGAGATATAAATACAGGCGCAGTGATAGTTTTAAGTCAGATTTTCATAAAAAAAGTGTAATGAATTAGAATTATTAAGGGTAAAAAATAAGGCTATGAAAGTTCTGAACAAATTTAATTGATTTTTATCTTATTTTTATTCAAATATTTATTTAAAATACGTAATTCCATAAATAACGCAAAAATTAATTAAATTCAAAGCTGCCAAAAATTTGAATTACTTTTTGGGACACTAGCGTTCCTTTTTACAGTATCGTTCCTTTTTACAAGATTCTAAATCCCCGGCCTTTATCATATCGTAATTTTATTCGTTTGTAATTAGTATTACGTTAAACTTTAATGAAGGTGTACTATAGAATTGCGATGATTTTTTTTCTTTTATACACGACCTACGGAAATAGAGGAAGATTAAAAATGGATGATCCTTGCTAATACATGAAAGCCCAAAAAATCCCTCCAGTGCACTTTCGTTAATTTACATCTACATTAATTTAATTCTTGACCTTTTTCTTACAAAATTTTATTTTTGTTTTATGTGCTTAAATTCAAAGATGATAATTTCTAAGCTGCCCTGTTCTGTCCCACCATCCAACACCCCTCAGCCCCCTTACAAAAAGCCGTAATTCGTGCCTAAGCCTCTACACAGTGCGATTTTCATAATTCAAGAAATTTCAGCGTTAGTGTAACACCCAAGAGTCGTACACAATTTAGGATTTATTCCTTCCAAAACAGTATAAAAAAAAACTTCATCTCATTTGACATTAACGACTTAAGCGCGAGAGTCTTGTGTAAGGAGCTGAAGGCTCTTCGGTTCGGTCCAACGTGAATAATAGAATTTTGCTTCCTTCCTGCAACGCATTAATAAGACGCAAATCTTATCATAACAAACTTCCTTGTTTTTTTTCGTAACCCAGAAACCGTGGATGAGTGAGCGAGATAGAAAGACGGAAGATTTAGGCGTCCCTAGAAAATATTTTAATTAAATAAATCTCACACGGTTCGCAGGACCCCGGCACATTTATGTCAGCGCTTATGGATCCTGGCAGGAAATTGGTACAGTGACGCCATTCACTACTATAGCTAGAGCATCGTCATCGCTCCATCACACTCCACTCATCCATTCGAGCATCCTTTCGCTTCCTGTTTTCTTTCGTGTCAAGGAATATAAACAATAAATTTTTGAAAATTGCTATTCCTAGAATAAGGATGTGTGTATGCGTCACGGACAGAGATAACTCCTTCAGCGGTATTCCTTGATGGAGTGCACACTTAGAAAAGTCGTTCGTCCTTATTTGCTTTTTAGCAAGCTCCAAATTATCCGCTGTGGCACCAGATGACCCCATTGGCTGAGTCAAGTCTCTAATGAGAAGCACCGCTGGGCTGTGTGTGAGGCTGGATTTAAGGATTTGACTACATTTATGAATATGATGTTTGGTAGACATGGATAGAGCCAGGTTCGAGGTTCAACTACTTGAAAAGGATTGCTCGTTTTTTCGCTGCACTTTTTTTATATGTGTGTGTATGCAGAAAAATCTGCGATGTTAATGACTTGCTGGTAAGGAACAAAATCACATCAAAAGCACGAATATTATTGCTGACCTACTTTCGTAAAAATTCCAGGATTTTAATAATATATTTAGGTTATTTATAGAAAAAATTGTTTTAGATTCATGTTCGTGCATCCTTTTTTAAGATTCCTAGAAATTTACGGTATATAATATTTAGTGCACAGGCTTCCTGGAAAAATTTAGTTAAAAGAGCTTCAAAGCTCCCAACATTTCCTAAATGCAATCGTCCTTTTACGCAAATTTAATTTTTTTTAGGTCCTTGTAAATATAAGCAGAGGCAACCTGTATATTCGTATTCGTTGAAGTTAGTAATAATTTATTGAAGGTTTCTTGAATCAAAAATCGGATGCCGAAATATGAAATCCCACTCTCTTTCAAACTCTTTTTCGAGTTTGTGCATTTTACAACCAAACCGACGATCGTATATTTTTTAGGACACATCTACACAACAATGTGCGATTGTTTAAACGCTTAAAAGGAACCCGCACAGCCCAACTCGCAATTATATTCAACAGTAGGACTTGGTTGCATTTTTGGAAGCACGAAACAAACTTTTGGGACAAATCTAACAATTTTTGGGACAAACTAGCTTTCTTTGGGACAATGTTAACGGCGTTTGGGACAATTCAAGCTACTTTAGGAACAATTTTAACAATGTTCGGCGTAATTGTAGCTAGTTTGGGACATTTCTAACAACTTTGGGACAAACTAGCTTTCTTTGGGATAGTGCTAACGGGGTTTGAGACAATTCAAGCTGCTTTCGAGGCAATTCTAACAATGTTCGGGCAATTGTAGCTAATTTGGGACATTTCTAACAACTTTGGGACAAACTAGCTTTCTTTGGGATAGTGCTAACGGGGTTTGGGACAATTCAAGCTGCTTTTGAGGCAATTCTAACAATGCTCGGGGTAATTGTAGCTAATTTGGGACATTTATAACAACTTTGGGACAAAATAACTTTTTTTGGGACAATGCTCAGTTGCTTTTAGGGCAATTCTAACAATGTTCGGCGTAATTGTAGCTAGTTTGGGACATTTCTAACAACTTTGGGACAAAATAACTTTCTTTGGGACAGTTCTCATGGGGTTTAGAAAAACTAAAGCTGCTTTTGGGGCAATTCTAACAATGTTCGGCGTAATTGTAGCTAATTTGGGACATTTATAACAACTTTAGGACAAAATAACTTTCTTTGGGACAGCGCTCACGGGGTTTAGGAAAATTAAAGCTACTTTTGGGGCAATTGTAACAATGTTCGGGGTGATTGTAGCTAATTTGGGACATTTCTAACAACTTTGGGACAAAATAACTTTCTTTGGGACAGTGCTCACAGGGTTTAGAAAAATTAAAGCTACTTTTGGGGCAATTGTAACAATGTTCGGGGTAATTGTAGCTAATTTGGGACATTTATAACAACTTTGGGACAAAACAACTTTCTTTGGGACAGTGCTCACGGGGTTTAGAAAAATTAAAGCTGCTTTTGGGGCAATTGTAACAATGTTCGGGGTAATTGTAGCTAATTTGGGACATTTATAACAACTTTGGGACAAAATAACTTTCTTTGGGACAGTGCTCACGGGGTTTAGGAAAATTAAAGCTGCTTTTGGGGCAATTCTAACAATATTCGGGGTAATTGTAGCTAATTTGGGACATTTATAACTTTGGGACAAAATAACTTTCTTTGGGACAGTGCTCACGGGGTTTGGGATAATTAAAGTTGCTTTTGGGGCAATTCTAACAATGTTCCTGGCAATTGTAGCTAATTTGGGACAATTCTAACAGATTTTAGGACAATCAAACTTTCTTTGGGACAATTCTAACGGCGTTTGGGACAATTAAAGCTGCTTTTTGGGCAATTCTAACAATGTTCGGAACAATTGCAGCTAATTTGGGACACTTCTAACAATTTTTGGGACAATTCTAGCTTATTTTGGGACAATTATAATAACTTTTGGAACAATTACAACTACTTTTGGGACAAACTTCAAGTTGAAACTTTTGAATCTGATTTCCATGCAAAGAATAACTAACGAAATTCTAGAATCTATCAGTCAACAGGGTCAAAGCGCGGGCACTAGTGGGATTTTATACGACTTAATGGGATGACCAAATCTTTCCTACTGTACCTGTATGGTTATTCCCCAAAAGAAAACATGCACCATACCCATTTATTTTAAATTTCTCAATGTAATTGGATGTCTTTATCCCGAAAATATTTAAGTTCCTTTACTTTATCGTCATGTTCACCTCTACGCAAACTTTAATTTCATCATAATCCAGTTCTGGTAGACTTGTACATAAATGTTCTTAAAATAAATCTCCGATGTCAAGTAGCTAAAGTTGAAAAAATTAAAAACAGCACAAATATCATAAAACAGAATTTCCACTTTGATGTTTACCAAGGTGTTAAGTCACAAAACAGACAGCCAACCAAGCCATATATAACAGCTTCTAATCTCCTACAATTCCCCCCATTAAATGAATTAAATTCCTTAAAAGATTATCCCTTGTGCACACGAATTAAATATTTTATACAATATATGTTCAGTCAGAGCACGATGCACAGAGAGAAACCCCATTCAAACTAATTAATTTTTTGTCTTAATTAAAAGAAGAAGGAAAAAAATAAAAATAAACTATAAAGTCAACAACCATCAAAAAAAAAATAAAACACATGTTCCGAAACATAAACAACAACGACGACGACGACGACGAAAAAAAACATATAACAAAGTCCTTGAAAACGTCTGTGAAATTTTATTTATTTTTTTTTATTTTGATGATGAAAAATACCCAAGAAAAACATCAAAGAAAATCCCACACTCGGAGGGATGAAACATCCTCATTAGGGTGTGCAAATGAACTTAGGAAAGAACTTAATTACGGAATTGCATGAATCAAACACAAACAAACATACATATACAGATACAGCGAACATATCCACATATACATATATTCTTGCACGGATAAGAAGGATAAAATAAAAAGTTTAACCCTCTACCAACCAACACGAACCCACTTTCGCACAAAAAAGCAACGTCATAAAGAGCAGGACTTAAAGCATTTTACCAACGTGCAAAATCGTCCTGGCATATTCGCTCTCTCCGCCCGCGCTCTACTTTGCTTGCAGCGGACTTAAATTGAAATACCTTCGCCTCGATTCTGGATCCTGAATTCTGAATCCTGATGGGGAAGCTTTTCAAGGACCTACAAAGAATTATAACAGTCCTAGTCGGAAGAGTATTCTTCCTTGTTTCAAGTTCGTGAATGAAATTCGCCGGGAGAATGGGTGCGATGGTGAATCGGCATGTAGCAGCAGCAAGGACGATGGCAGCAATGTACCCAGCCAAAGACTTTTAAGTTTGCTTAATTTTCCTCAATTAATCACAAACTCGAAATTAAGAAGATTTTTCGAACGAATAATAGGGAAAATTATGTCGCTCCTTGTGTAAACTTCTTGACACGATCCCACCCCCCCCCCCCCCGTGTATCATCAGCCGACAAAGCCATCCCCTGCTCTCCCCGGCCCCCTTGTATCCTGTCGGCGTCAGTATCTCCTATTAGGACACAATTTTATCGCTCGAGTTGAGCTTGTGTGTCGCCCTCTTTTGTTGATTTCTTATGTAAATTAAATAATTTTTGGCAATTTTCACTTGACACATACACACACACAGACATAAATTAAGGCGTAAATGCGGCGCGTGAAACTTACAAATGATGGAATTTTTGCACCCCAAACAGCAGCTCTACCGATAGAGTGCCATGCCGCAGCAGAAAGGGCAAACTGAGGGCGCTCTTACACCCGCGGGGAGAGTATTAAGGAATTTTCTATCCCACCGCTGCCACCAACCAAAACGCAAAAACCTTTTACATCCTTGATTCGATGAAAGCTCATTTCTAGAAAATATTTAACGAAATAAGGGATGTCTCACTGGCATCCTTGAAGGGATCTTATGTAGTTGAAAGGGAAACCTGAAAATGTACAAAACCGTCACACGCGTTGATATAAACTGAAATATTCTTGGCTGGGATACATGCAATATACATACACACAAGTGTACAATCTACACTATATCCTAGATAGCGTGAAAATATCCAGATAGCTTTGGTTCAGTCTTTTTGATAGAAATCCTCGAAACTGGCAGTACACAAAAATTCCAAGGAATCATCTAAAAAGACAACTTTCATCGCATACACCCCCACCCCCGAAAACACGATTCTTTATCTGTATATGTTTGTGCAGAATTTTTGTTATCCTTTTCAAGGACTCCCCTCCCCACCCCCCGGCGCCACCTCTTTCCACAATGATGGTGATAAAGTGCTGCAAGGGCTGAGATTGAAGTCTACATTTATATAGAACGGATGGGAAACGATAGAAGATAAAAGGGGTGTGAATTAAGGTGAAATTCACGGCAAGGCCGCTGAAATATCAAGAAAAGCATCGAGCGGGATGGTTATAGCTAAGGGTTGATGGGGTAGGGCTGGGGAGGGTGCCAGATTAATTTGAGCTTAATTCATTTGTGGTGATTAATGGAGAGAAAGAGAGATCGAGCGAAGGGTTACGAATCTTATGGGCATCGGTTTGAGTTTTATTTTTTTTTTTTTTTGATTGTGGTATGGGTAAGGGTGTGAATTTTGGGGTGAAGCAGGTGCCTGCAATAAGGGTGCGCGTTATGGTTCGTGCGCGCTACTTTACTATGAGTAAACTTGAATTAAATTGAAAATGAAAACAAGGATTTTCAACAGCTGATCCTGCAAACAGATTTTAATTGAAATTTTATTGTATTTTCTTCTCGTTATTAAGATGGCGGCGACGTGGGAGGGAGGGTTGAAAGGCGATTAGGAGTACTTAACGCGGGTTAGATATTGACTGACTAATGGAAGAATATTAAGGAGAAGAATTTATGGGTTTTGTTTTTCCGGCGGGGGGAGGGGGAGTGGTAGAAGGTAGTGGATGAGTGGAGAGAGATGAGAAATGTGCGTGAAGTTTTATTAATTAGAATTTTGTTGGCATCTTTATCTTTGGATCTACCAATTTTTTGTCCTTGGGCGCAATTATGTTATTAGACAATAACTTTCAATAGAAAACTTAAGAAATTAAAAGAAATATCCAAGCAGGCAGTCTCTCTCCGAGGCTACACTCATTCCGCCTGCTTTGAAGCAAAATCTCCTAAAATGAACCTTCACAATCTGGTGATAAAGCTGAAAAGAGCAGTGTTAAATAATAGTATATTCTGTAACAAGTTTGGAATGATGCATATTCCGCACAAGTGGAAGTTCCACGAGTGCGGAATATGCCATTCAAAACGTGTTGCAGACTATACTTTTTCTCCGCCTCTAATTAGTTTTTATTAATATTTTGCAAAGAAAAACATACCTTATATAAAGCTAATGTCAAAAAATATAATGTATAAGGCACAGCAAGATATTTTAACGCTAAATAACATATAAGTAGGGAGTGTTCATTCATAACAATTTTGTAATTTAATAATTTGTTAATAGATGGCCGCCGCAAAATTTATTAAAAAAATGCTATTATTTTCTGTAATTAAATAATTGAATAGTTTATTTAAAGCAAAAATTTACTAGCAGAACATCATTGATTGTTTATTATTGAAACAATCCTTTTCTTTCTTTAATTAATAAATCTTTTTTTTTCTTTAATTAATAAATCATATTCTTGGATTACGACGAACAGATGTCGCCAATAGTAGTCATTCCATAACAAGTAATGGAATGAATATTCCACACGGGTGTGGAATTCTGCTAATTCCGTAACTAAAAGTAATATCAGAATGCCTGTATTCTAACAGAGGCGTAGAAAAAAGAATTTCTTTGATGGATGCTTCGATATCAAGGAAGCCTTCGACAACACAACCTTCCACAGACAGAAGAGCTCTTCGAAGTCTAGTTCGACTCTTCGTTGAGATCTCGCAAAGATGAGTCTTTCAAAGGGACTATAGATAGAAGGAGTCATATCTCGACTTGAATTATCGTAAGCTAAATAATAAAGACACAAATTAACGACAATTAACTACACAGTGACGTAACATAAACACTTGGAGTAATGATCGGCTAACGCCATCAGAGCAAATGGAATAACTGAGTCAGCACAGAGTTCTGCAATGATTTATGAATTAATCCAAAATCGAAAAGACCTGTGAAATTCCATGAGTGCATCGTAATGCAGCCTGGGACGCATAAGAAAGGACGTTCGGAAGACTTGTTGGATTGAGGTGAATTAATCTAGGCTTTGCCTTGAGACGGATGAGTCTGCCGTTTGCCTTTTCTGCGCCTGATCCTGATAGTATCTAAGATATAGGAGTTGTCAAGAATACAATAGATCCAAATGGTAGCTGTAGTACTTGTCGACCCTATATTTCATTACCAGAAGAAAAAGAAACATGAACATTGTCACTGGCCTGTTTCAACGTCACATCAATTTTTTCAACATAGGAATATTCCGTAAGCCCGCCTTCACTGAATCTCACACCTTGTGACTAGAGTACAAGAAGAAACAGATTAGAGTTTACCACCAGACTAGTCTATTTCAGATTTTACACCATGTCATAACTATTTTTGTTCATACCCATGTAACTTCACAGGTCTTGTCGATTTTCGGTTAATTCATAAATCATTGCAGAACTCTGTGCTGACTCGGTTATTCAGGATGAAGCAACAATAAGAATCGAAACTCTCAAACAATGAATATAATTAAAAAACCTGATGAGAAACTTTAGGGCTTGACCAATGTTTAAATAGATAAAATTTTGCGGACGATGCAGGCTCAGTAAAGAAATTCTACCCCACCCTGTGTTTGAATATGGAAACCTAAACATGATTAGGGGCATGCAAATCGCGCTTTTTGCGTTTCGTAAATTATTCTAATGATTTCTGCGTAGGCAAATCTAAAACAGATTTACATCAGAAATCTAAAAACTTAAAAAAAACATTCGCATAAATTCTGTAAAACGTGCCGTCACGAATTAGAACAAAGAACGACAAAATTTGTTTTTTGGAAGCTCTATACCAAATCCAAGCATACGAGTACCACTCAAACCAACCCATTCACAATTAATCTTATCAAATCAGCAATCTCCATATATATATAGAAGTGCCTTCCAATGTAACGCAAACACTTAAAATATTCTCGCACACCCTGTATATACGTATATATCTCAAACAAACACACACACTCGCAATTTAATTACTAAACTAGGTCAAATCGCATACAGAAATCAATGATTCACCCTATACACCACCAACATCGCCACCACCACCTCCTACATCCAAAATTGTTGTCACCCTGTTAAAAGCCGTTTCATCCTTTAAATATTCCATTACAGTATTGCTATCCATTTGCAGGAAGCTAGTTCGCTACTTTAAAATACGGGTAGGCGGTACAGAAGAGAGTGGGACACAATATCTTTTGGTACCAGAAGGACTTCTTACAAGGATCATAGAACACAGGCGAAATCCATAAATTGTATGCCCCTACACCGTTTTTACTTATACAAAAAGGACGAAATCGGTGAAAGTGTGAGGAAGGGAGGGTATTTGAAAATCTTAAGTGCAAGCCAAAAGTCGTGATGGTTGGAGGAGGTGGAGGTGGTGTTATTCGGAAAGTTTAGAAAATGCATTTCCATCTTTTCCCTTTATCCTTTTTGTTTTGTGGAAGCGAATTGTGACTTACTACAAAAAAAGGAGTCAAGGAGCAAAATAGAGTCGGGGATGAGGCTTCTGTGTAAATTAATACATTTTTTTTAAAAACTTTTATATAATAATTCCTGGCTTTCGGCTCTTGTCTCATTAAAACTTTATGAAAAGTAAATTACCGCCTCGCCCTGGACAAAGTGAATAGTGCCGGGCAACAGTATGGCTGGCGGCCGGTTAGGATGAGTTCTGGTTTGATCAAATTTCTGAGAAAAGTTTTTTTTTTCCAAAAAAAATAAAAGGGGTGAAAGAAATCGCTTTGTAAGCTTGCTGCTACAGAATTTGCAGCAAGGAAGTTCAAGGGCTCAAGGACTGCAAATAATGACTTTGCAGAATCTGAAGGGACTTTTAGTTTTGAATGGTACTTTTGCAGCCCGTTGAAAGGATAAGAAAACGAAGAACTTTTAATACCACAGGAAGTGTGCATACGTGGGAGTTTGTATGTGTGTATGTATGTATAATGTGCATGAGAATTTCTTGCACTGCCAGGAGATTGAAAAAAAAAATTAGATTTAATTAGAAGAAGAGATTATACTAACGAGAAAGAGCTTGGTTTAATTACATTCGTTATAAAATAAGAGTTAAAATTTTAAAGATTTTTTAACTATTTCAAATTTTTTTAAAAAAAAACTTTGTCTTCTTTGTTGCATTTTCAATGGCGACGTTATGTCGTAAAATTTTCAAGTCTCTGCCAAGTTTCTGGGAAGTTTCTTACAATACATTGAGAGAGGGCGTGTTTAGCCAGTATTATAAGTAGAATATACGCAGTCCTTCGCCGCATGAAACTTTAAAAGTATCTATTATCATTTTTTTTATCACAATTCCAGCAGATTTATAGTAAACGGAGTTGGGATGGTCTCGAATTAATTTCAATAAATAAAATTTATTTGGGACAAAACTCAGCTTGTATTTTTTTACAGGATCTTTCAATAAAGGGTGTTATTTTAAATCAACATAAAAGCGCAATATTTTCGTAAAGAGTCATCATCATCAGGACACAGCCTATTGTTGGCCTTGGCTTCCTCTAGCGTTCGCCACCATGATTCTCGATCTCTGCCCCGACTTTTCCAGTTTCTTATTCCCAACTGTCTCAAGTCTTCCTCGACGTCATCAATATATCTTTTCTTAGGCCGACCTGGTCTCCTTTTACCTGACGGTACTTTCCCCAGCACTATCTTTGTCAGGTTCCGTTCTGCACCTCGTTGGACCTGACCAATCCATCGTAGTCTGTTTATTTTGATCACTTTGACAACGTTTGGAATCTTACTGATTTCATACAACTCTGAGTTGTATCTTCTCCTCCAAATGCCATCAACCTGTATTCCTTTGTAGATCGAACGAAGAATTCTCCTGTCAAATCTTCCTAGCAATGCTTCGTCTGCGTTTTTCAATGTCCACACTTCTGAATCATATAGTAGGACAGGCCTTATTAGTTTTGTGTAAAGTCCCAGTTTTGTTTTCCTTGATATATTTCTAGACGTCGTAAAGAGTGATGATATTTTTATTTTAGTCTAAAGTACAATCCCTGAAGTTAATAAACCCAACAATTGTCAAATGTTCGCCTCGGCTATTCTTCTTCTTCTTTGTTGAGGTACTGCGCCCAAAAGTCACTGAACGCGGTGCACTCACAGAAAACATGAAGGGCAGACTCACTTTCCTCAAGACCTCGAATTTAAACCATATCAGTAGTGGAGTGGGTTCGCTGTCAGACTAGCCCTAATATGTTTGTCTAAAACCTTTTCATCATTTTTAGGACAAAGGAATATAGGCTGATGGGTCGATAAGATTTGGCTTCCGCGTATGATCTTCACCCGTCTTTGAGAATAAAGACCACCCTAGCCTCTCTCCAGCACCTCAGAATACGAATCAATATTGATCTCACAAGTTGCGCGAGAAAGGACGGTCACATTCTTGGTAGATCCACATTACCATGAGAAGGCTAAGCTAAATCGCAGCTCAGCTGGTAGCTAGAGTCCATCGTTGATAGTACATTTACGCAGTATCATTTATCCCTTCAGCAGGATTGTTTACACCTTTTTTTTTATGTGGAATACTAAAGCTCAGGGAAAGCCCTTTATACTGTCGACAATCTATTTTCTTCGTATAGTGCAATGTCAAACAGCAAGCTCTAGTCTACCTTGGGATTGGGGTCCTTTTTACCGAATATACCCTCTCTAGATCAGCCGTACTCAGTGTGTTTTATGCACAGGCAGGGGCACCTCAAGCAGGATGTGGCGTGAGGGCCACGTACGATCGGTCTTGGAGCGAAGGCGCTCACGTTCGGACACACACCACTAAGCCCCGAACCCCCTGTAAATAATACTTCGCCCTAATGCTGATCTTAAGAAATAAAAAGAATGATCTCTGTGTCGGACTCAAACCCAGGATCCTTAGGATAGCGGCCGAGTGCCTTACTCTCTAGGATACCCATATCAATACTTACTTACTTTGATGGCCTACAACCGGGATCCTGTCCTGGCCTGTTCTCTCCACCGGTCCCGATTCTGCGCCGATGTCATCCAGTTTGGCATCCCTAAGCTCTGAGCGTCCTGGTCTACGCCATCCTTCCAGCGGAGGTTTATCTTCACTCATACTAGCTAGATGCCCTGCCCGTAGATCTCGTCGTTGTAGAGTTTAGTCGTTGTAGAAGTATTTTCCACTCGAACACGGTAGGCTTTGTTGGCTTTTAGCAGTCGTCGTGCGGGTATTTCTGGTTCCATGCTATTGTCGGCTGCTACTATTGACCCAGAGTAGGTAAATGATTCTACTACTTCAAACTCGTGTTCCTCTACTTTGATTGTGGGACCAATGTTAGGTGTTCTTATAGACGAGGCCACCATGTACTTTGTTTTGCTTTCGTTGATGTGCAGTCCCAGCTTTCCTGCCGCACGCTCAATCTGGGTGAAAGCGTGCTGTACAGTTGTTGTTGTTCTTTCAATGATGTCAATGTCGTCTGCGGAAGCCAGTAATTGGGTGGACTTGTGGAGATTGTGCCCCTTGACGTCACCCCCGAATCTCGGATTACTTTCTCCAACGACAGGTTGAAAAGGAGGCAGGCCAGACTGTTCTCTTATCGGAGCCCATTATAGATGTTGATTGGATCCAGATCAATATATGTACTTGTAAATCTTACTAAAAACCTACATAAGTCAATATTTTGTTACGTTTGTTTCAATTGCAAATTTTGCAGACTCTACCTCTTACTTAAAGAGTAGAATACTCATACACCAAATCCATTAACTAAGTGCATTTTCATTTTTTAAAAGATCATTCATCCTAAAAGCAAAATTTCACTTTAAAAAACCACAAAAATTACTAGAATGCAGAATGAATCTACCTACCCGCCCGCCCAAAAAAAAAACTCTCTCTCATCTTCATCGTTCGTTAGCTTCAGCTTTACCATAGCACCGAAATCTTCCGGTAAGTGAACAATCCATCTTTATATTCATGTTGAGAACATAGGACATGGCTACATCATCATTATCATCATGTTCCAGTGCCTCAATCTGATCGTTACTCACAATCACCGAAACCGCTTCCATCTCTAGTCTAGTAGTCAACTCCATCCATATATGTATATAATATAGTATGTATATCCTAGCTAAAGTATGGCGCAGTCCTTTGAGTAGTTATTGGTGTGCTACAGCAACATCAACAACAACAACAACAGCCATACAGCAGCGGTGGGATTTCAGTTTTTGGTGTGCCAAGAGAAGACTTCCATTAAGGTACCTATTGTTCTTTCGCTCTAGTTCATCTCTTCCTCATTAAGGTGTTCCATGAATGTCGAGAAGGATGCACGAAATTATTTGTATATGAAAGGATCCTTGTTCTATATCGTATTTATATAAATTTGTATGTCGATGATGAATTATTGTACATTGATGCAATTTTATCTTCTTCTTTTTTATAGTGGTTGTTACGAACGAATGATTTTAAGGTACAATAATAATAATAGAAGGAGAAAAAGATTTCCGTTTTGTTAAATTGTGGAATTGATGCACGAGTTGCACAAAAAGTATGATTAGTGTTTCATTCCCATCTACTTTCTTTGGAGTAAATTTCAAAACAACAACAAAGTCAACGTTTGGTTATAATGTTCTTGATAATATACCACGTACAGAAAGGCACATAAAACCGCTCTTTCTATCTTTTTTCTTAAAGTGGAGTGTGCGAATATCCCACCTGAGATACTAAAAAGCACGTTTCCATTGTCGTGGAAAATAGTTCCCAAAACCTCATTCATCCTGCATGCGGTTTTGCATAATTTCCTGTTCTGCAGCTGAACTTATTTTTTCTTCTCTCTCTCTGTATGCACACAGAAAAAAAAATGGTAGCAAACTCCTCGCCAAACAGTACGAATAAAAAAGAAGTTTGTCTGCAAAATCCCACCCTCAGGTTCTAAGCGAATTTATTTCTTGCACCTCTTTTTTTCTTATATAGATGGCGATGGTGGTTAGGGGGTGGTGGTATCATATAATTCATGCCTTCTATAGCAGTATATTCCTGTCGCCATCGGCAAGAGCTCATGACTTCTAAGAAACTTTATGTGAAAGTTGCTTTCGGAAACTTTCGTTATAAACCAACACCAACCAACTCCCAACCGACCAACCTTCCAACCAACCATCCAACCAACCCCTTTCAGAAACAGTCTTTGAATTTTGCGGATCACTTCTTGTCACGTAATGTCGCGAAGTATTACAGTCGGCGAATCTAAAAAACAAATGCATGCATGCAACGGGAGTCTTGTAGGGGGTTTGAATGAATATATTCTCACTTATCCTACTACTCCTTCTGCAAATGAGTCTAGGGCTGGTCTATATGTATATGTATTCAGTGATTTACGTGGATTTTATGCTAAAAGAAAGGCCCAATGCAGACTGCTGAAGAGAATATGTTCCGTAACGTTGGAGAGAAAAGTTTTTTTTCGAGGAACTTAAATATGGAGACAGAAAGTGATGGGTGAAGAGAGAGAAAAAAGGTGGCAGAAATTTCGTGGTTAGATTTTGAATTTCCAACCAAAAATTTTATTACCCCTTAATTACCCCCGAATTATTCAGTTCTTAGAAGTGATGGGGTGTGTTGGTTGAGGTTCGTGCCTGCAATTTATAAATAGTTACGAAATTTTGTTTAATTTCTATTTAATTTTCAGGTTTCCACTAAAATTCTTCGCGAAGAGAGGTTTTGAAATGAAATGTGATATCTGTGACGACTAGCTAAAAGATTTTTTAAGTTTCAGACAATGACGCCGAATAGATGGTTTAATGAGGAATGTACGAACGCAATTAGAGCTAAAGAAGATGTCTATAGAATAGCGTACAGACTTTCCCTAAAGGAGTAACTTCGTCGTGAGCATATTCAGTAGAGAAACTCGTGTATTTCCATCATCAGGAAAGTCAAATCATCATTCGATGATAGATGATGACAATATACCACCTATAGTTCTAAAGAAATGTACCTCACCTTTGGTTAAATCTCTGCCCAAATTCTTTGCCGTGACAATTCACCGGAGTTTATCCGAGTAAAAATAAAACTCACCCGCTCCTAGCCTATATCAGGCACGTACGGCGTCAAAACCCCTGCACAGAATCGGAAACAGGCACGGTACGCCTGAGTAAAAATAAATCTCGCACGCACTTAGCGTGAAACAGGCAGGGTACTCCTAAGTAAAAAATCTAATTTTCTCAATGCAGCCCGCTATAGGCACGTCCACCCTTTTTTAAACCAAAGAGAGCAAAATTGGGATTTTAAGAAATTGTATAGCACGAAGAAAACACGCAATTACCTTGGTGACCATAAAGGGTGCCATTAGCATACTCAGTAGTTCGGTTCTCGTTCGATTGTGTAGGTCAAGCAGCATTGGACGTGGTTAGTACTTAGTTGGGGGACCACTTGATAAAAGGTTTGGAATGGCCCAAGGTTCAATTAAAAAACTCCTGTTATGTTTATGTTCTTTTATTTCTAGAAAGCTCAAAAGCTTTCAAAAGCTTTCAAAAGCTTTCAAAAGCTTAAAAGCTTTCAAAAGCTTAAAAGCTTTCAAAAGCTTAAAAGCTTTCAAAAGCTTACAAGCTTGAAAAGGCTTAAAAGCTTTCAAAAGCTTTCAAAAGCTTAAAAGTTTTCAAAATTTAACAATAAACAGTGATAAAAAGCTAGAAAAAGTCCTATCTGAGAAAAAAAAACCTTGACAAGTTTTACGTTTAAAAGCTTTCAAAAGCTTAAAAGCTTAAAAGCTTTCAAAAGCCTCAAAGCTTTCAAAAGCTTAAAAGCTTTCAAAAGCTTTAAAAAGCTTTCAAACCCTTAAAAGCTTTAAAAAGCTTTCAAAAGCTAAAGCTAAAGCTTTTGAAAGCTTTTAAGCTTTTGAAAGCTTTTGAAAGCATTTAAGGTTTTGAAAGCTTTGAGGCTTTTAAAAGCTTTTAAGCTTTTAAGCTTTTGAAAGCTTTTAAGCTTTTGAAAGCTTAACTTAAAACTTATACGATTTTTTTCTCAGATTTTTTCTAGCTTTTTATCACTGTTTATTGTTAAATTTTGAAAACTTTGAAGCTTTTGAAAGCTTTTAAGCTTTTGAAAGCTTAACTTAAAACTTGTCTACGATTTTTTTCTCAGATAGGATTTTTTCTAGCTTTTTATCACTGTTTATTGTTAAATTTTGAAAACTTTTAAGCTTTTGAAAGCTTTTAAGCCTTTTCAAGCTTATAAGCTTTTGAAAGCTTTTAAGCTTTTGAAAGCTTTTGAAAGCTTTTAAGCTTTTGAAAGCTTTTAATCTTTTGAAAGCTTTTGAAAGCTTTTAAGCTTTTGAAAGTTTTTTAAAGCTTTTGAAAGCTTTTAAACGTTTGAAAGCTTTGAAGCTTTTGCAAGCTTTTAAGCTTTTAAGCTTTTAAAAGCTTAAAAGCCTTTGAAGTTATATATTACACAACTATCGAGGGGAGGGAAAGAGAGGAAATAAAGGGTTAGCGGGTTACCTCTGGATCAACGCTCCCGATTTAGCCCGTTTGGTCTATTTTCGTCGGAGTCCTCCCGGATCAACTTCCGGGTCTTGTCAGTTTATCGTTTGGTCGCCGCCACTGGATCAACTCTCAATGGCTTGCAAATGTATCGGTCGTTCGGTACCACTGGATCAACGCTCCGTGGTTGTAAATTTATTGGTCGGTCGTCGCCACTGGATCAACTCTCCGTAGTGGTAAATTTATTGGTCGGTCGGCGCCACTGGATCAACTCTCCGTGGCTTGTAAATGTATCGGTCTTTCGGTACCACTGTATCAACTCTCCATGGCTTGTCTGTTTTGTCTGTCTGTAAACCATACGATCAACGCTCCTATGGTTCCGCCCAGTTATCAGGCAGAGGAATCAACTCTTCCACTTCCACTGTCTGATTACGGCTAACTTTCGCAGGCATGCACCGGCCTTTTATATTGGTGCCTTGCTGCTCGTCGCTGTTCTGTTTCGTAATGTCTTTTACAGCGGTTTTGTCATTGTGTTAACAGTGGTGGTGCTGTTGTGTTTTTTTGTTTACAGCGGCCTGTTTCGTTACAATGTGAATGTAGCCACTGTGTACTATGACATTTGTGTTGTAGACAGATAGAGAATTAGTTAAGTGAAAGCACAATGACATTTGACGCCATTTGCAAAAATTATGGCACATTCACATTATGACATTACTTTTGTCCCATCTTGTATGAATCGTCCAGAAACCCTTCTCTTTTGTTATAATAACGGAAATCTCCTCCCAGAAGTGACTCTGCAAATTCCCTGATATACTTCATTTTCGTCCTTGTTTCGTGGAAATTGTGTGTTCATTAGTAGATATTTGTGACTATCTAAAAGATTTTTCAGTTTCAGACAAAAAAGCTTTAACACAAAAATTTTCTAATTGCATATTTTCAGGCAAAATGGCACAAGATACAAAAATTACACAACATTATTGGATTTATACATTGACATTCCTATTGATAACATTAGTTGCAGCAGAGAATGGTACAACATCAACAATAGTACAGCCATTAACAGAAACAGCATCATCATCAGAAACGCCAGCTGTTCACAATCGTTCAGCCCAATTACATAGTCCAAATTCACAAAATTCAACAACACTGCCAGTTACGACACCGCAGCATGTTACACAAGTTATGGCAATATCAACCCCATCAGTATCCCCAACATTCTCATCATCATCATCAGCATCAGCATCGGCAATATCACAATATTCTGGCGGATCAGCTGCCACATCGACTCAGATACCAGTTACAACCAGTATTCAAAATGGTGATAATGGTGACTCGATGCATGAGTCTATATTAGTAGATCACGAGATTTTGGGATCTGCTGGTCCAGATAAGAGAGAATCGGAAGGTATACAAAGGGCATTAGATTGGTTAAAAGAGAAACGTGCCCCAGATTATGGATGGGGTAATGATACGCATATGGTGATACTGGCAAAAGAGGTAGTTCGTTTGTACGTTTAATGATATCTATAATATTATTCATAATTTTCAGCTCTCTGGAGCACGAGATCCAACAGATTCGGATGGCCATTTACAGGTAATACAAGAACTTGAAGATCTTCTTTCAGTGAAAGAGATGGAAATTGAAATTCTCTCTATGCTCGATCGACACCATACCCTCCCGAAGCCAATAAATTTGGACAAACTCGCCCGATACGTTCTGGCCCTGGGATCGCTATGCAAGGATCCAAAGCGATTCCATGAGCACGATTTGGTTGCTACATTGCAACATCATGAACCAGCACAAGATAATGAGTTTGCTCTAACAACTTTAGCTGCCTGCAGTTCAGCTGCACACGTTCGGAAACGACAAATAAGAAGACTGTTAGATATAGCCAGCGGCGTCACAGATCAGAGTGTCGATACAATCGCAATGGTTATCTTAGCTCTGAGATGTATCGTAACAGATCACAGACACCGCCACCTACAGCACTTTGTTCGACGACCAGCCAGAGGATTGGCCAGCCTGCAAGATCAACGTGGAAGTTTCGGATCTTTAAGAAGTACAGCACTAGCTATGCAAGCGCTGCAAGATCTTGAACCAGATCCAGCTGGATCTTGGAATAGATCAGCTGCTTCGAAATGGATATTAGACAGACAAAGATCGGATGGTGGATGGACTGAAGAACCACTTCAGGATGGTCAAGATCCAAGCATTGGTGTTGGCCTTACTGCTGATATTATTTTAGCATTAGGCTGGAAAGGTTTAGGAGCTGTTCGTGCTCTACAATGTGATCATGTCATTAGGGAAAGTAGTGATACACTATCCGGTAAACATTTCTATACAACATAAATACAGTTTCACTATTTAATTTTTTTGTATATTAATTTCTAGAAAATGGTGAACCAAAATTAGCCGTTCCATTTGGATTAACATCTTCAGCTGAAGAATCCGACTCAAAGAATGTCTCGTACTCCTACACCCTCTGGGTTGGTTCAAATGTTTCTGAGGCATTTTCATTGCAATTAATATCACCGAAAAATACAAGTTTCTTTAGAGCGATGACACAAGCTGCAGAAGTAGATGCAAGGTTTGTAATATTATAATTTACCAATACAAATATCTTGAAGAAACCAAATTTTTGTTTGTTTGTATTCATCTGTTTAACATAGATTTGCGTTTGAAGCTCGAGAATGGCCCAATGGTCACTATGTACATACATTAGCTGGTAAAAAGGAAGAACCCAGAGGGTGAGTTTAATATTACTATATAATGTGCCAACAATACTTTATCTTCGATTTTTTCTGCTTGTTTTAGGTACAATTATTGGTTACTCTATCGGTTACCTGAACTTCCAGATCCGAATAATCCTCCTGGTAATCAGTTGATAGCTCCTGTTGGTAAGTATATATGATTTTGATCATATTTGTTATTCATTTTCATTATATCGAGCATTAATAATTCATAATCATAATTCAACGAACATACTAATAAGCTACTGACAGTAGAAGCGATTAGGCATGGAATTAATCGTAAAATGTTCAAAAAGCACGCCATACACCAAGATTGTAGAATTCAGCTGCGCTGAATAGGAATCCCAATAAGCTAAGACATTCCTTGCCGTCAAATAACAATAAGGCTGCGTGAAATAATCATACCGAAGTATCAAATAGTAATTCAGCGGCGCTGAATATGAATATAACTGAGCGATTTTGTTGGTATCAACTTCAGTATTATATATTTGAAATTTAATAACAAAGAAAGGAAGACAGAACTTTATATAGGTGTAACACATCTAAAAAGCACACCGCACACTAAGATTACAGAATTCAGCTGCGCTGAATAGTAATTCCAATATGCTAAAACCTTCTTCGACGGCAAATTAAAACAAGACTGCATGAAATAATAATACAAAGGTACAAAATAGTAATTCAGCGGAGCTGAATAGGAACTTACCTGAGCGATTTTGTAGGTACCCTTTAAAACCATGAATAATAAGTACAAACGACAGGCTGAAAAACTTAAAACTTCCAGAAAGACAGTATTTAGCGCAAATCTTGGCCCGAAGTCCACCGATACTTCAATATTGTAGAGTTTGTAGTTGTATAGTAAGTAATCTCAATATGCTAAGACATTCCTCGATCCTCGATGGCATATAACAAAAATGATACATGAAATAGCAATACAGACGTATCAAATAGTAATTCAGCGGCGCTGAATAAGAACATAACTGAGCGATTTTGTAGGTATCCTTTAAAAGCAGGAATAATGGATACAAATTACAGGCTAAAGAGCCTTAGAATTTCCAGAAGGACTGTATTTAGCGTAGACCTTGGCCAAAGCTCTTAGTAAAAATTCTTCAAACTGTTTTCCAAAAGGTATAGGATGACGAACGGACGACTGTAATGCGTTTTTGGCCAGGCCCAATGCCGGATAAGTTAATGAAGATGTTAACGAGAAGATGTTAGCGAATGTCGTTTTATCAAGCGGTCCCCCAACTTAGTAGTAACCATGTCTAATGCTGCTTGATCTCCGCAATCTAAGGAGAACCGGTCTACTGTGAGTATGCTATTCGCACCCTTTATGATCACCAAGATAATTGCCCGTTTTCTTCGTGCTATACAATTTTTTGAAGCACCAATTTTGCTCCCTTCAGTCTAAAAAAGTATAAGCGTACCATGCTTCGTTTTCGGTATATTTTTTATGATATGTGCCTGTAGCGCGCTCCATTTGGAAAAGTAGAAAGTGCCTACTAAGTACGAGCGAATCTTATTTTTACTCAGTTTCCTTCATAATTTTCATGATAAGTGTTACATTTCTATTATTTATCTCATATTTTCCATAAATAACTTACTTAAACCCATTAAATTTAAACAACCACTTTATTCTCTAAAAAATTGTTATTTATTTTTTTTACTTTAAGGCGTCGATGAGCTAATGGTTGAAGATGGTGAACATTACTTATATTGGTACAAGAAGCTGTAAGAAGAGGAAAGAAATGCTGAATGCCGTGTCATTAAAATCGAGCACATAAAAGTTCCGCTTTAACAAAAAAAAAAACAAAAAATACAAGAAAAGAAAAAAATAAACAACAACAAATACAATTAAAAAAAAATAACATAAAAAATAATAATAATTTAAAAAAAAACCAAAAAAAATAAATAAAAAAAAGAACAAAAAATTTAAGTTCACATTTATATTTTTCATTAATAATAAAAAAAAATAATAACCATAAAAGAAAAAAAACAAACAAAAACTATCTCAAAAAAAAATATATAAGTTAAATACCAAAAAAAACACTTAAAAAGCGCATAAAGAACAGAAATAATTATAAAAATTAAAAATTAAGAAACAAAATAAATAAAATTAAAAAAACTTTAAAAACGGAAAAGGTCACCTACCACTACACAAACACGTCGATATACTCGTATATATATATAAAAAGAAAAACAAAAATAAAAAAAAATGAATAAATAAATAATAAACAAATAGAAGTAAATACGAAATTAAAACAAAAAAAAACAACCGATCTTGTTCTCATTGTAATTGTTAAATGAATTCCACTAAAAATGAAAAAAAACATTGTTAAAAATTGTACAAAAATCAAAGAAAAAATAAATAATAATAAAAGTAAAAATAAAAATAAAATTTAAAAAAAAAGCCTCCAGCTCTCACTTTCGATATTGTATCAATTTATAGATACATTGGTAGTAAAACTTTTTGCTGTTTATATTTTTAGGAAGTATTTAAAAAAAAAACAAAAAATAACAATACAAAGCAAAACAAGCAAGAAAAAAAACATAAGAACAACGCAAATAAACAATTAAAAAAGTGAGAATAAAATAAACAACTTCTCGAAAAAAAAAAACAAAAAAAAACAACTTTCTTCATTTGTTTATAGTTTAATAATTCTACTTACAAAAACAAAATACCAAGAAAAAAAAAACAAAAACTTTCATGCATTTTCGTCTAGTGTTGTAATTTGAAAAAAAAAGTTAACTTCAAAACTTTAACTAACTTTAAATGAAAATAAAAGTAAAAAACCAAAAAAAAAAACTATAAATAATAAATAAACGTAAAAATAAAATTCCATTGTTAGGCATTGCATAAAAAAAGGGAGAATTTTTGTTTTGTTTACCTCTAAAATAAAAAAAAAGTAAGTAGAAATGTGTTAGGTGACTTTTTCAGAAGAGAGGTGACGGCATTATTTTATTATTAATGATATTGTTTATTACTAATTATTATTATTATTATTATTATTATTATAATTATTAAATAGCTGCATAAGTGAATTGAATTTATTTTTTCTTAGTTTATTGAAATTTTTTGCTACTTGTAAGTGATTTATTTTATTTTACAAAAAAAAAACAAATAATGGTGTAGAAGACTATGAAATAAAATGACATATTATTACATATTTGTTGGATAGTTTGCTTGCAGAACCTGTGGATAATCCTTAGTAAGAAACACAGCAAGTTCCATGCTAAACTGATGCATCAAAAGCCATCCTTCCGGTCCCTTTTCGTTCTTCTAAACTGGAGTGCACCAGCGGTCTCCCATCTAAGTATTAAACACTCTCAATGCTGCTTGACTTTCATGATCAACTCAAATAAATCTGCAGGTGTTTCTCCGTTAGGAAACCATCAACGTTCTTCTACATCAGAAACATAACATCCTTTACAACAGACAAGACAATGCAGACAGACCAGACATTTGGGTCTAAACTCACAGTTTGCCACACACATCAGACATGTATCAGGTAAAGAAAACGTTGCTGCAGAGTCACCGACAACGTTGACACAGTCCCCTTCGGCCTGGCCTGCCCCCATTAGTTCAGGCTCAACAATGTGACACCGAGTTAAAATCGCGCCAAAAGCATTCCAGCAATAACCCACGGGTAAAACTAGTACTCACACCAATACCTTTTACTACTTAACAAATCTGGTGTTAATCCATCATAGTCATTCCTCGTCCTTATGTACCATACCCACTTCCTTAGGCAGGCTTGTGCTCAACTCCCAACATAGCCTGTCTAACCCTAATATCCGTGCTACAAGAGATTTGGTAGGTCTTGAAACTTTCGACTTTTGGCAACCACAGCACAATCGAGACCACTCATTACAATCTTTATTGATCGTTGGCCACAAGAATTTCTTGGCAACGGCTTGTCTTGTAAGTAGGTATTGGATCACTTTAGCCAGATAGTCGTAACGTCACAGGCGCCAGTGGATATTTTGTATCTGACTGAAAGTTGTCGCGGTTGTTGTTGCTGGCCGAAAGCATTTCGTGGTGGTTGTCTTTGCTGAAAACTTTCAGTCAGGTATAAAATATCCGTTGGCTCCTGTGACATCCCGACTATCTGGCTAAAGTGACCCAATACCCACTTACTAGACAAGCCAAGAAATTCTTCTGGCCATCGATCAATAGAGACTGTAATAAGTGGTCTCGATTGTGCTTTGCTTGCCAAAAGTCGAAAGTTTCAAGACCTACCAAATCTTCATTGAAACCATACCCAATTCGGAAAACCTCCGCTTCAACAGCGGCAAAAGGATACGTTGCTGAATTCGTTCCACGCTTCGTCGTTCCTCTTGAAATCACAATCCGATCAAGGTACGCAGGTCGAATCGAAGCTTTTGCAGTAGCTAAATTACTCAGTACTCATCGAATCAGAACAACCGCCTACCATCAGCAAGCAAACAGGATGCTCGAATGGTTTCACTGGCAACTGAAGCCGGTGTCATCGCAAGACATGCGTTATGAGATTACGAAAAAAACCAATGAATGTAGTAAGAAAGTTTTTCCATGAAGAGAAGGAATTTTGAAAGAGAGGAATTTTACACGAACATTACTGTAACAAAAATCAAAACAAATTTTTTTTGTAACGGGACTTCGATTTCAAAAATTCGATATCCTCAATAGCACAGGAGATGCAACCGTCGGGATTATCAGGAACATTTTTTGAGAGATGAGAGAAAATGGAAAGGCGAAGGACCATGCCGGGGAATGGATTCGAACCACGGACATCTGGAATAGTAGGCGTTGGCCTTTAACCCTAAGCTCCAAAGCCGATTCTGGCAGAACTCGGGATCTATAATGATATTATTCAATGGATCCTCCGCATTTATTAACACCAGCTTAGGCAACAGATAGAGACGACGTCAAGCGGCTATCGCGGTCGCGGCTAGACGAGGTCTGAATAAAGGCCAAGCTGCTCCATACATGCCAAAAAGGCGTTTATCCGTGGCTAGCTAGTACGAGATCACGCTTCAGTCATAGGAACATCGAGAGCCACGAGAAGGCAAGCAAATGAACTGTCCCAGAGTAGGAGAAAATCTTTTAAGCCCACAAGTTAAGAATATATGGAAACCGCTGGGTATAACGAAGAGAGATATCAGCATATACTTTCTTCCAATAGCAGGCTTCAGGTGGAGATGTCTAAATCACGGACCAAGGCTAGAAAGGCTTGGCTTGACTACAGCAAGCATAGATCACGCGATCACCTGATGATACCGTGGAAGGACATCGTCAGAAACATGGCGACCACCATGGGATACTGGGCAGTTGAGGAACATATCGCCAGCTTGAGATGACCAAACAGCAACCATTAAAAGCTTTTAAAAGATTAAGAGCTTTTAAAGATCCAGCTTAAAAGCTTTGAAAATCTTAAAAGCAAAATTGTTAAAAAGTTAAAAGCTTTCAAAAGTTTAGGAGCTTTTAAAAGCTTAAAAGCTTTTATCTTAAAAGGTTGAAAGCTCTTGAAAGCTGAAGAGCTTTTGAAAGCTAAAGAGCTTTTGAAAGCTGAAGAGCTTTTGAAAGCTGAAGAGCTTTTGAAAGCTGAAGAGCTTTTGAAAGCTGAAGAGCTTTTGAAAGCTGAAGAGCTTTTGAAAGTTGAAAAGTTTTTGAAAGCTGAAGAGCTTTTGAAAGCTGAAGAGCTTTTGAAAGCTGAAGAGCTTTTGAAAGCTGAAGAGCTTTTGAAAGCTGAAGAGCTTTTGAAATCTGAAGAGCTTTTGAAAGCTGAAGAGCTTTTGAAAGCTGAAGAGCTTTTGAAAGCTGAAGAGCTTTTAAAAGCTGAAGAGCTTTTGAAAGCTGAAGAGCTTTTAAAAGCTGAAGAGCTTTTGCAAGCTGAAGAGCTTTTGAAAGCTGAAGAGCTTTTGAAAGCTGAAGAGCTTTTGAAAGCTGAAGAGCTTTTGAAAGCTGAAGAGCTTTGGAAAGCTGAAGAGCTTTTGAAAGCTGAAGAGCTTTTGAAAGCTGAAGAACTTTTGAAAGCTGAAGAACTTTTGAAAACTGAAGAGCTTTCAAAAACTTAAAACCTTTAAAAGTTGAAAGCTACTATCGGACACTCTTCGTTTGGAAACTGTTTTCTCGCATGGTAAGGTTTCGATCTGATCATGATCTGATACCTGAATATGACAGGCTGGATCTAAAGTCAGTCCTACCATACTGTCCTATATCTAAACAGCAAGAAATGGAGTTCTGCTATAGCCATCAATTTTCATGGAGGCCTGTGGATATGTGGATAAGCTCCGGTGTCGAAAACTTTTATTTTTGTTCATCGAATTGCCTTTTCCTTATTCCAAACGCGAGTGTTACCAAAGCGGTTCCCCAACTAAGTACTAACCACACATCCGATGCTGCTTAGCCGCGCCGTATCGAACGAAAAGCAGTCTATTGAGTATGCTAATGGCACCCGTTATGGTCACCAAAATAATTGCAAGTTTCCTTTGTTCTATAAAATTTTTGAAAGCTCCAGTAATGCTCCCTTCGAAGTATATTTTGCAGCGCTCAAAATTAACACCCCTTAGCAGCGCTCACTACTTTCATGGGTTCGGTTGCAAAACAATCCCTTTTTTTAGTGCTAGTGTTTTCGGTCCAGAGTTATTGGAGGGGACGATTCCCGCCTGTATCTACTATCAACAAACCGAATCCATTTATATTGCAATATTTCGGCTTGCATATGCCATTAAACATTTAAAAAATCCTCAAAAATTAAATTATATCTACACAAATTAATCAGATTAAAAAATAAAAACAAAGTAATTTTTTTTATTAATGCGCTTTATTGTATGTAAAATGACCTGTATTTTTCGCTAATAAAAGTAGCTACTGAAAACCATATTTCATTTATAAAAAAAAGAACAACATGAAGTACACATCGCCATCATCATTAAAAACAGTTGGTCACAATTAATAATGATTGTTTTTTTTTTTAAAAATAAAATATGTTTTCCTTTTTTTTGCGTTATTGTTTTTTTAAAAAAAAGCGATTGAAAAATATAAAATTTTTTTAACGTACACATTATCGTAAACATGTTAAAATCATGGACATACACAAAATATGTAATAAAATAATTTACGACAGGACGAAAAAAAAATACAATTTTATATTATTTTACGGACATTTTCGATTTAAATGTTATGTTGCCAGCAAGGATATTGAGATCAATTTTTAATGTTTTCTCGGCAACATAAAGCTGTTCACATGGGAATCCAGCATGAAAATCCTTGAACAATTGACGATTACGCTTGTAACATTCTGCCAATTTCCAATTATATCCTTGCTGTTCAAATAGGACTCTTGGCAGACCAACATGGAATTTTAAGTCTTCAGCCAGTGGATAGTTCAGCCAACAAGCTTCGCAATCACACTTAAAACCATAGATTGGTTTTAGTTTTCTGACTCTGGTTATCATGTCCTCGTAGTAGAAATGTGGTCTGTAAAATAAATTTGATTTAATGTAAAATTTAAGTAAATTTATGTATGTTCAATGTTTACCCATAAGAAATGAAAATCTGGGTGTTTGCCTGAATTGGTCGAATAGTAAATAAAAGGCATTTGTTGTCTTGATAGATTTGAAAGGCATTCGGAGCGCATGAATGATTTATTAAGCTGCAGAATGGATAAATTCCGGTTCCATAATCCTCGGTTTTACCATCAAGATCCATTCCAGATAAATTATATGCATTTATCATGCATACCTGAGCATAGTGATAAAGTAAACCGGATAAAAAATGCTTGTCATCATCAGTTTGAAAAATATCTTTCAATTGAGTGTATCGAAGTAAAAACTGCTTTTGTACAGCAGCTGCAATACCAAACTCCAAAAGATTTGGTCCTTCTCGTACAATTTCATTCGATTGTAGTCCTTGAACAGCACGCAACTCCTCTTTTATAGTCAAGTTCTTGTTTTCAACAATAAAAATATTCTTTCCCTTATTTTCCTTGTTATGAAAAAACTCCTTCATCGCTTCGGCATTCTCAAAAATGGAACAGTACGCGTAAACAATTTGTAGACCAACATTCATTTTACCAAATAATTTTAAAAATGCATCAATCACTGGACATTCATACTTATGGAAACTTTCATATCCTTCAGCCATACATTTTGCATTACAGTACATTGTACTGGTACATTCCTTGCATGGTATCATCGAAAAGTAGTTTTCTTTCAAGCAATTAGCACAATACAAATAACGTTTATTTGGCAATAGAAACTTGCAAAATGGCTTATCAATCCCGATCAAATCAACTGGTGTTAAATCTCTTACAGTATATAATCCACGTCCATGACCACCATATGTTCTCAAATCCAAGCAATTAGCCACCGATGGTAGAAGAACATGCCCATCATAGAGCATCTTAAACTTATGCGGTGGACGATCTATTTCCTGCTCCATCATTCGTGTTAAGCAGTTACCTTCACGTCTCTGCAACTTCGGACGTAAATGTTGAGGATATCCCGCTTTTTCGGCTAAATCAATGCTCCAAATGCACTCCTTAAACATGCCCAACTCATAAAGTGCTGCTGATCGATTTGCATAACCAAAACACTTTTTATCCGAATCTTCTTGAGCAAAGCAAACACTTTTATTATAACATTCAATTGCCTTGAATAAATCACGATTTCTTGCTGTAAATAGTGCATTACCCTCGGCACGAAACTCATCCGATTTGGCATTATCTTTTGGAATTTTCGGTGGATATTTATTAACAATTGCATCGATTTCGATTTTTAATATTTCCTCAATCACGGACACTTTTTCACCGAAATTATCGTTAGCAAGAAAATCACCAACAACATCACCAATTTTATCAAGGGAACGTAAAGTACAAACGATGTCTTTTGTAAATGATTCTATCTCGGGCTCCATTTTTGCACAAAAAGAGGACTGCTCTTGTGGCAATTAGATTTTACATTTTAAGAAATTAACGGTTGTAAAATGTGGGAGTTATTCATTTGTGTTTTTATCCAACAACCGTTTTTGAATACAAGGTGTGTTACCATATTGATATTCTTTGGAGAATGTTCAAGAAATAAATTATTCATTGTGAAACCAATTAATACTATATCAAGTATTTGATTTTACTTTCAATATATTAAAAAAAACTAGTAAGACCCACACGGGGTTACCCGTGATAAATTTATGAGTCTTTCTAGTAACTATACCTATACTGAAAATATAAGAGGTGAACGGTTTCTTTCCTTCTTGCTCATTATATGTACATATATAAATCCCACATTTCTTACCATCTTTCTAAAAAACCTTGTTGATCAATTTTGGACCAATTGCTTAGAGAGTTTCAGGATACACTATGTTCAATGTTCTTCCATTTGGGGCTAGGATATGAAGATTTTCAGGTTTTCCAACTCGTGAACAATCTACATACTGCTGACAATGGGAGAAACACGTTTTAATAACATCGAGACCAACAACTTTTAATGTATGCCCTTGCACATACGTCCCCTTGCATTTCGGGAATTTTTCTTCTAGATCCTTTGTTTATGCTTGATTTACAATTGGTTGTATTGCAACACAACTGGCAAAATTCGTCGGCCATATTGTCGCCGCCATTTTTAATTTATAAGTTTTAATAATAAATTCGTTATTTGCGACATTAAAAACCCCAGATATCGATTCTCATTGGAATCGGAATACAATTGGTAAAATTCGTCGGCCATATTGTCGCCGCCATTTTTAATTTATAAGTTTTAATAATAAATTCGTTATTTGCGACATTAAAAACCCCCGATACCGATTGTCATTGGAATCAGAATACAATTGGTAAAATTCGTAGGCCATATTGTCGCCGCTATTTTTAATTTAAAAGTTTTGATCATAAATTCGTTACTTGCGACCTTAAAAGCCCCAGATACCGATTTTCATTGAAATCGGAACACAATTGGTAAAATTCGTCGGCCATATTGTCGCCGCCATTTTTAATTTATACGTTTTGATCATAAATTTGTTATTTGCGACCTTAAAAACCCCCAGATACCGATTCTCATTGGAATCGGAATACAATTGGCAAAATTCGTCGGCCATATTGCCGTCGCCATTTTTAATTTATAAGTTTTGATCATAAATTCGTTATTTGCGACCTTTAAAACCCCCAGATACCGATTTTCATTGGAATCAGAACACAATTGGTAAAATTCGTCGGCCATATTGTCGCCGCCATTTTTAATTCACAACTTTTGAATACAGATTCATTATTTGTGACCTTAAAAACCCCAAATACCGATTTTCATTGGAATCAGAAAACAATTGGTAAAATTCGTCGGCCATATTGTCGCCGCCATTTTGAATTCACAACTTTTGAATACAAATTCATTATTTGTGACCTTAAAAACCGTTAGATACTAATTTTCATTGGAATCGGAACACAATAATTGGCGAATTCGGCTATACTTGCACGGCCATTTTGAATTTCGAGCGCGGCCATTTTCAATTTCGAATATCAGCCTTCGAGGTGTATCATGGTCCTTCATGCAAAATTTCGAAACCCGCTATAGCCCACAATGTACGTACATAACATAAAGAATTTTTCTTTTATTAATACAGATTTAATACGGAATCGCTACAATGCAAGGACAACTTAATCCTTATAGTGACGATTTCGATGTCTAAACAAACTCTTCTAACAAATCCCATACCCGTTTCTTGGCTAAACTCACTAAATATATGTTCACCGAGCTGTAAAACTGAACAAAGTTGACTAGATTTGTTACAAGAGTTTGTTTAAAGATCGAAACCGTCACTACCTCAATGATTTTGGAAGTGGAAGGAAGCAATTTCGCAATTGAAGTCTTTATTGCTTTTTCATATACTTCTCCGAGTAGCAGTATTACTTGAAAATTGTGACTGCACGCTCTACCAACCTCAGTATTCACATTACTCAAATTAAATAAAATCTTATTCCAAGACTAGATCACTACAATATTCCCCCTATGGTACTCAAGAAATGTGCCTCACCTTTGGCTAAACCACTGCGAAAACTTTTTGCCCTGTCTTACTTCTCCGGAGTGTATCCCGACTCTTGGAAACTAGCTCATGTTCAGCCCATTCCGAAAAAAGGTGAAGCCAGCGACCCATTAAACTACCGCCCAATAGCAATTACTTCTGTTCTCTCCAAAATCATGGAGACAATAATCAACCGAAAGCTGATGAAATATCTAGAATCTAACCAAATTATACACGACAGGCAGTACGGCTTTAGACCTAAAAGATCTACTGGCGATCTTCTTGTGAGCCTGACTGAGGATCTCAACCAAAGCATCCATCGCTTTGGTGAGTCTGGTCTGGTTGCTCTGGATATTTCCAAGGCTTTCGACAGAGTATGGCATCCCGCTCTGCTGTCTAAACTCCAAGCCATTGGTATCGACTCAGTTCTAAGGAACTGGATTGAGAGCTTCCTTTCTGGCCGTTCCATCAAGGTAGTGTTGGATGGCGTAGAATCTGACCCTCATTCCATCTCGGCCGGCGTCCCCCAAGGCTCGATCCTCTCTCCTGCTCTCTTTCTTATATTCATTAATGACCTGCTCTCAATCCCCTCCAACCCACTTCACAGTTTTGCCGATGACGGTACTTTGCGTTACTCCTACGCCTTTGACAATATAAGACAAGCACGTGCCGGACCTTGTCTCCTAGACCGCGAACTCATGTCCAACTCTATTAACAGGGACATTGAATTCATTCTTGCTTGGGGCCTCAAGAATCGCGTCGAATTCAACGCAACCAAAACAAAGTACTGCCTTTTCTCTACAAAAACCTGTACCGACCGTCCCTCTGTCTCAGTGGGCGAAAAGAATGTAATGGCTGACCCATCTCTTAACATCCTAGGCGTAACCTTATCTTCGAATCTGCGATGGAATAATCACATATTCCAAATCGCCAAACAAGCTTACCAATGCCTGGGATTCCTCAAGAGATGCAAGTTCCTCCTTCAGCCATCTGCTCTGGCTACAATCTACAAGTCCTACATTCGGCCCCGCCTTGAATACAACTCGTACATTTGGGCGGGCGCCCCAAAAACCATCTTGGCTTGGCTGGACAAGGTGCAAAACCGCGCCATTAAACTCATTGGCGATAGGACCATTTGCTCCTCCATCGACTCTTTAAGCCATCGTAGGAATGTAGCAGCCCTCAGCAAGTTTTACCGCTACTGCTCCACTGAAATTAGAAACCTCATGCCTACACGGCAACTTTTTTCCCGCAACACAAGACTAGCCAACTCGGCTCACCCCCACACCCTTCAGCCCCCCTCTTCACGCACATTACGTTTTAGAAGTTCGTTTATAAATAGAACAACTCGATTGTGGAATTGTCTTCCGCAGTCGATATTTCCGAACTCATATAACACCTCAGAGTTCAAACGCAAGGTCCACCGACATCTACTCACGCACCCTCCAGACCTCTAACCTATCCTTTCCTTCTCTATCCTTCACATCAAGCTTACTACTAGACATTGCACCATGACTTGAACGACATGACGGACTAGTAGTACAAAGGGTGATTCCTGAGCTTGACGTTTTCACATAAAAAAAAAAAAAAAAGATCAACACTATTAACATAGATTTTATAATGCTTTTGTTATATTTATTTAAGAAATTAAAATTTAGAACATAAATTTTGAAATAAAAACAAATTTCAAATTATTTACAATTAATGAAAAATACATAAACTAGTAAAGTTTAGCTTTTACTAACTATGGCCCAAATGAAAAGTTAATCAATTTTATATAATCATTGTCAATCAATCAATCAAAAAAAAACGCTTCAATCATCGCGTTACAAAACTCACAAACATATATAAAATTACATTAATAAAAATTCTTAAATTTAAAGAACATCTTGTATAAATATTCTTCTTTTACTTTCTTCAATTGTTGGATAATTCTCAACGCAAGCTTCACATTTACAAGTGAAGTAGAATCTTGTTTGAAGATAGTTTTGACGAAATTCTTTGTCTTTTGTATCGAAATCCCAACTAGAATAAAAATTTTTGAAAATTAGTGATATTAATTAATAAATAATTTAATAATAAAACTTACTCATAACAAATTTTAACCTGCCTTCCAACACGAAGTGGTCGAATAACAAATAAACAATCCGTACCTTTACGATAAATCGATCTAACGTTCGGTGCACACGAATGGCTACAAAGGGACCTAAAGGTGCATATGGATGCACCAATACGAACATCACATTCAATACTATTCCTTAATCGGGTCAATACTATATCGTTAGTATTGCCGTAAGAAATTTGCACATAATGCATAAGACGATCAGTAAGGAAATTAATATGCGCCTGTTTCCTTATGATTTCCCTCATTGGTGTCTTATCGAGCAGAAGCATTCGCAGAAGACAAGTTATTGCTGCTTGATAAAATAAATTGTATTCTGTGCGCTTTTCTTCATTAATGCATAAACCATGTATAACCTTTAATTGTTCCTTTTTATGCGTTTTCGTTGCATACCGAACGGTAAATGAATTTTGATTTTTATTACGTTCATATTTGGTGAACTTTGACCATTCATCAGTCGATTTAAATAGACTCATGGCAACACATAGTAAACGAACTGATATTGTATGTAACTTATGGAATTTCTCATATAATATATCAAGAATTGGACATTCATACTTATGGAATATATCACGAGCCTCTAACAAACACTTGTGACTACAAAATACTGCACTAACACAATTTGGACATGGTATAGCTGTATAATAGCATTCCTCAAGGCAATTATTACAACGTATATACTTCATATCATTATCCAATACTGAACAAAATGGTTTTTCTTTTGATATTATCTGTCCAGGTAAATATGTACGTTTTGTTACAATATGACGTCCTTTTTCTTTTGTTATTTTTAAATTAAGACCTTCGGATATATGTGGCACAGTGAAATGTGCTCCATAGGTCAATGGCTTATCTGAAACATCTAATGGTGGCTCTTCTACCCAATCATTATCTAATCGTTGTTTACATATTTTTTCACGATCCTTAAAAATTGCCAATTTTGCTGGGGGAAATGTATGCAATGATTTAGCTAATTTAATACTATTCAAACAATCTTCATATCTTTGTAATGCTAATAATATTACGGATCGACTTGCTATACCAGAGGCTAATGTCCATGAATTTGGTTGAGCATAGCAGAAACTTTCATTAAAAACTCGAAGGGATTTAAGTGGTTGATTCTCTCTAAATAGCTTCGATGCTTGCTGTTGTAGCTCCAATGATTTTTGATCATTTTTTTTTAAAGTTAGTGATAAACTATTACGAAATTCAACGAATTTTCCATATCTTTCCATTAAATTCTCGACGAACTTAACCTTATCCACGTCATCTTTAATTTTTCCAAATACTTTTAAAATATTTCTTTTGGTGTGTTTTGCTACCGCTTCTTGTAGCAAGTCCTCTATAAATTGTAAAACGTCTACACTTTCCATTTTTTTAGTATTTTATGTTATATTGTTACGAAGTACGAGAAGATAATTAATTATTGAATCAAATTTTATTAAAAACACAAACAACTTTACATTTTGAACAACGATGATTGACTGAGGCTTGCAGAGTCAATTAACAATGGATCCAGCTTATATAAATATCGGTTTATTAACGAAACCGCTATTTCTTTTAATGTAATATAGAAGCTGGTGGTGCCAGTAATAGTTTTTATCTCATATTTTTTTAGAAGTCAATTATACAGTCTTGATTCTAGTAATTTATAATTCATAGTAGAACTATACAAAAAAATTTCTTATTTTTTAACAAACATATTTTGCTGAGTTTTTATATCCTTACAAATGGACAACATCTCAAAAATAACATAAGTATACAAAAATAATAAAAATAAAGTCTTTACTTTCCATGTACATTATCCTGCAAAAGTGTCGTTGGTTTAGGATTTGAGCTCATCTTGGAGCTAACTTCATGCTCCTTAAGCTCTAAGGCTTCTCGAATTTCATTGATTGATTTTATCATAAATATTGGTTCCTCATCATCTCGACGCTAAAAATTAATTAAACAAAATATATATTTACTAAACACTTTACGTCTCTTTTACTTACCTGATAAAGCATTTCACCTTCAAAATCGATTAGCTGAAATTTTCGTGCTCTTAGAAGTATTCCAACAACTTTGTTTGAAATGTGAGTATAGATCTATTAAGAATTAAATGTTGGGCTTATTTTTATAACATATTTTGATAGTTTTACACTAAATAAATCCCCAAAGAGTATAACTTTCAGTTCTGATCTTTCTTCTGATAGTGGAAATCCTTCAGAGTTTATAATTTGGCATAGTTGAAATATTTCTTTGAATACATGTAAATTAGCTTTCTGTCCACGAGATTCTGATAAGCTTCCAGCAACTGGTCTAAAATTTAAAAGTAATTTTTTTTTAAATAAAAAAGTAATCTAATAAAACATTCTTTCTTACCTTCCATATTCATCTTCATTAAAAGTCGGCTTTGAATCAGAGCTAGTACCTTCTACATCTTTCGATATCTTTTGACTATCAGTCTCGGTTTCTTTCTTGAATTTATCAAATTTTGATAAGGGTCTAGGATTCTAAATACAAAAACAATATTAATTAATCTAATAATTACAATTAATTTAATTAAATCAACAATAAAAAATTACCTTAGGCATTTGTGATGAAATTACACACTTTTCAAGATGGATGTTTTATGCTGTGTCTTTTCTCCAAATATTTATGTTTTTCATTGAAGGTGACTTTTGGCATGAATTCAAGTAATTTTGTTCAAAATAAACTTGTGATATAAAAGGCGCATGCGTAAATAGATTAAAAACAAACGAAAGCTTCATATCCGATGGGAAATTTAAATACGCGAGGAAATTTGTATGAATAGTGATATTGCCGCATTAGATTTTAAAAAATAATTTAGAATTTCTATTTCAATCCTTAAAGTGTAATTTGGTTTTTTAAATTGAGGGTCTCATAGACGAATTAACTTTCGCGTAACTTAGAACCACACGCCTGCAAATTCAAACCTGATTAATTCTTGTAAGCTCATAGCAGGGGAGCTGGCACTTGAAAAAATCGTGTCGCCCCAACCTTCTGCCGTTTGGTATATAAGCTTTTGAAGTAATTTTAAGCATTTTTTATAATATGACATTTTTGCGGGAAGTGGACCCATTTCGAGTTAGGGGTTTTGGGGGGTAAAAAGGGGGTTAAAATTGAAAAAAATTTCTGCCGCTTCGTATGTAGGTTCTTTTAGGGCTAAATAACCGTCAAATACTAGTGGCAGACATTTTTGACCATTTGGACCCTCCCCAAGCCACCCCTAGCTGAAGTTGCCATTTTTCTCCCCACACCCTAGCAAATAGTCAAAAATTTCTGCCACTAGTATTTAACGGTTATTTAGCTCTAGTAGAACCTACATACGAAGCGGCAGAAATTTTTTTCAATTTTAACCCCCTTTTTACCCCCCAAAACCCCTAACTCGAAATGGGTCCACTTCCCGCAAAAATGTCATATTATAAAAAATGCTTAAAATTACTTCAAAAGCTTATATACCAAACGGCAGAAGGTTGGGGCGACACGATTTTTTCAAGTGCCAGCTCCCCTACTATCAACGAGTAACTTCAAATTAGTTCGTCAAGAGCAGTAGAGATATAACAACTTGTCATGTTACAGTACAAAGCTATCCGATAAATTCCTTCGTCGACCTCTTGGCATTTCAAAATGTAAAATAGAAACTACTTCCTTCTTAAATAACGCTATAGTACTTGTAGGGTTCAGGCCTTTTGAAGTCTATTGTTCCAAATTTTACGTTTTGCTACTTTTTCCAATAGGTTAAACTTGCATCGAACTATTTCTTAGTCTTTCTGGACTTCTTTGTTCAAAGGTTCGTACAACGTGTCCGAGCCATCGTATCGCCTAGTATGATGCGTGTAGCTATATTACTTAGTCAGACACATTTTCAAGTTCTTTATTTATTCTAATGTGCCATTCGTTTTGGGTTAATATTTATGGCCCATCTTAGACGAGGACCTAAGCATCCAGAATGGGTTTATAGTTAAAATTACTTGGCTTCAGATTCTATGGTGATATGTAGATATGTACAATGCTGAGCACAAAAAAAATATTCCTAATCTCCATCTTCATCGTTGTCAGATCTTTAAGTGTTAACTTTACCACTTTGAACAATATTAAAGCCCAGCTGTGTAAAAGTACCCTGTCGAGGGCTTGTGTGTACAACACCCTACATACACACTGCAGAATTCAGCAATTGGAAGTCTGTAGCTGAATATTGCAGTGTTGCGGCAGTGATGAGTTTTTGAACTCACCCTTTGTTCTTTTTTCGTGCAGGATTTCTCTGACTGAGCTGAAACGTTAAAACAAAAACAGCCCCAGCCCCATGTGCTCTTTTTTTATGTGGAAACCCCAAGTTTACCAGTCTGTTATGTCGGGAGTGCTCAAGTAGATGTCGATGCACCTTTGTGCTCTAAGATATTGTACCAGTTTGGAAATACTCATACGATTGTTCCACAGTTGAGTTATTCTATTTATAAACGGACTATTAAAGTGGAGAAAAGTATTGCTGTGCTGGTAGAAATGCCCTTTAATTTCAGTGAAGGAATAGCTATGGTAATATTCATAATAACACGCACGTTATAGTAGCAATACGGTTACCTTCCAAAAATTTGTTCAATGTTCTTGACGAATACTCGCATCTATTTATATATAAGGTAAGTACCCAGCTTTCTGCTTTGAAAGAGCTTCTTAGCATTCGTTTCAGCATATCTTCTTTTTCTGGTATTTTACATCCAGTCTAAAAGTACCGCTGGCGCCATTTGGCCCTATTGTACTACAGTCACTATACGTCAGATTTGTAGACCAGACTGATTGAAAGGGTTTAACATTATGACTAGTATTTTTTCGTTCAGACTTCACTATTCGCGACAAGGTAACCGTCACAACAATGATAATTGACACGAGTATATCGCAGGGAACATCAAGGGCAGACTCATCGTCTTCCAAGTAAAGCCTGCATATGCGGTCTTCTGCCCTTTCAATCCTCCACAGATTGTAAGGTAATCAAGCCAAGAAGTATCCCGAAATCAGTCTTCCTGTGCTACAGCAACACTCTGGACACTTTGGGAAACGCCCGCTTCGAGTTAACTAAACCAGGTATGGACATCATAATCCGATGGTCAAGTGGACTATTACCAATTTGGTGGAAGCTCACAGTCTGTTCCGAACCGATAAATACAGTTGCTATTTGGCTGTAGGAGTATGCCAGTACAGTGTACACCTCTACTTAAAAGACTGTCGCTAGGATGGCCAAACTGAATGGTTTTCTAAGCCTGAACTCTTCACCCCAGATTTCGACATATATGTATATCTGCCTCTATCTTGGAGCATCTTAAGGAAAAACATAGGATAGCCTATTATCTATTTTGCGGAAGTGGGCTTAAACTTAAATCCGATAGCATTCCCCTTCTGCAATCTCTTCTTTCATACAATCAACTGTAGAATAAATGCCGAAGCTAAAGACAATCGTACTAATGACCATAATCTTGCACAAAATGTTAGCAAACTGCTTAATGTGGATTTCTCTAGTTCAAGATGGAGCGGTATCTGAGTGTCCATCGCAGTAGGTGGCAAGGTTCGAATAGCCTCATTAGTTGGAATGATAAGATAAGATCCATTTTTACCTCAAATTCCATTCATTATAAGTCTAGGACCAAGCACCAAAAAAATATGAATCGCTGTTTCAATGCGCAGTGAGTGTCTCAAGTCCCCACGAGCGAGCAACGTCACCGTGTTTATTTGAAAACGCAAATTATCGGTTCATATTAATGATCAACGTGCGCTTATTTTATGGCGAGACTCATACCCGTTTTCACTGGCAATAAGTTACCCCTGTAACTCATCAATTTCCTTGGTTTCTGACTTCGTAATCTATATTGCGCTTACTTTTAGTTTCGAATCAATGTTTAGCTTGTTACTATTTTCTACATCATCAATTGTCCGAGTTACGTGGAATCTAAACGAATGCATGTCGGAAAAATTTCACTATAGCTTCTGCACTGAATGGATGTAAAGCAGACAGAACTAAGGAAATTGTGATGATTATGAGCAATACATGGTTTCTAAAGTTCTCCATCTATTGTCAAAAGTATGGGGATCTTCAAATTACCGCAAAGGTAACGATATATCGCTCAATATAACATTCAACAAAACGCACAAGTCTATTGTAACAACCTAAATAGTCCATTTACTAATACTGGAACATGGAAAAGATGATTACTACCATAAAACCACAACCATACTACAAAAAATCGATTTATTTATGTAATACTGTTTCTAATCTATATAAAGCTACATTATATTAATTTTGATAAAACAATTTTTTCTCTTATATACAGTTATTAATATTCGAATCAATTCTATATAAAAGTTAGTCTAAAGTGAATAAAGCAGTTCTTTTAAAGTTGAGTATTACTTAATTTCTAGTAAGAGAGAAGAAGCGATTTACCGAATTTTTCAAATTAGGTTGCAATAAATAAAAGCGCAAAAATTTTTATATTGAAGCGGCGAACGAAAAAAAAAAAGATGAAGCACCTCTCTTCACTTAACTATCCTTATGTATGTCTTTCACACCATTATGGTTCCTTGCTTAAAAACTATTTTTTTTTTAATTTTTATTTTATAATTTCTTTTCGTTACGAGAAAACTGAAGAATGGAAGCCAGTTATATAAGTCTCAGATGATTTTTTTTCACTTAGGATGTAAATTATCCTGTAAAACCGTCGTTGGCATTGGCGATGGGCTACAGCTGCGCCTCATATCGTTCTGTCGCTGTTCCAATACTTCTTTAATCTCATCGATAGTTTTAAGCATGAATATTGGGACATCGTCATCACGACGCTAAAAAATAATAATAAATATATTAATATTTTATTTAGAAATGAAATTTTTTGGTACAAACCTGGAAAAGAACTTCTCCTTCAAAGTCAATCAGTTTATATTTTCTAGCTCTGAGAAGAAGTCCAACGACTTTGTCGGAAATGTGTGTGTAAATCTATTATGGCAGAAAAAAACATTAATATTTTTTGATATAAATTAAAAATAATTTCCCTTACATTAAACAAATCACCAAAAAGGATAACTTTAAGATCTGGACTCTCTTCTGATTGTGGAAAACCTTCGGAATTTATAATGTGGCATAGCTCAAGCATTTCTTTGCAGACATGCATGTTTGCTTTTTGTCCACGCATTTCTGTTAGACTTCCAGCAACAGGTCTATAAAATTTTGAAAATTAATTAATTAAATTTATCCCTGAAATTAGATTAATCAAAAAAAATAACTTACTTTCCATACTCATCCTTGCTGAATGTTGGTCTAGGAGATCGTCTGCCGCTGCCATCCACCTCAGAGAATGGATTAAGCAACTGTGCTTCCTTATGTTTGTTAGCAACATTGTTGAACATAGCAACTTTTGATGAGAGAGGAGCATCCTAAAAACAAATAAAGATTAAGGATTAGTTTTGTGTTTTTAATTTAGATATAATTTGTTTAAATTACTTCTTTGTTTCGACATTCCATTGATTTTTTTTTTGATTTTTTTACAATTTTTTTATATTTTTACATTTTCCAAAAACAATTTAAACCATTTTAGTGCAAAAGGACCTAATTTTTTAATCGTCAAAACGCTTGCTAAGGTAACTACATGGTTTTAGGGTTGAGTTTTTGATCAAATAGGGGTTTTGAAGACAGTGCTTCAAGCTACAAAGAATTATTTCACTTCCACAGCTCTTACTTCCATGGATAGGTACATGAAGGAGTGTAAGGAAGTGAAGATGCTTATCGATTTAAAATACGGTTTCTTTATACACTGAAGTAAACACTTTCCATTAAATGAGTAAAGCCCTGAATTCCATAGCAGTACCAAAAAAGAATTGCAGCGAACAGAGATACTGTGGATGTGAAAGGCAGGGCACATTGAAAGGATTATGCAGGGAAGCTGACTCTGAGTCTTGGGGCGCATAAAACGGCAATGTCTTCGATCAAAGGTAAACCGTCCCCACCGACTACATGGCCGGTGATAGGTTAAGTTCGGTTTACGGCTGCCTCCAGTACGACCAGAGGCCCAAATAGCACTTTGGCGCGCCGTTTTGATGGCACCACCGCTTGTACGTACATAAAGTTAGATGGTCGTTAGATCGACTGTGGCGGACCCTTATTGAGAGACTACCTACTGGGCTAGATAGTCGGCTTGATTGTTCCTATCTATGTTCCTATGTCCCTGAACCCAAGCAAGAGTCATGTTGTGCTTTCTACCGAGTCTATCTAGCTCAGTCCTGCATTGATGCAGTAGCTTGGAGCGCATCGTTACTGAATCCAGAGCTTGGATCTCTGTGAAAATTCCAATTCTACATCCTTATAAAGGTTTGAGACTCATTGTCTGGCAGTCCTTCAGTTTCGCCAGAACATCCGTTTGAAAGTTACTAACCCGCCCCGGAAGGCGCCAGGACACTGAACTGTTAGTGGTCTGTAGATAGAACCCTGACTCGCGACCTCTGACGTCTTAGAGCCGTCTGTGAAGGTCCGTATAACTTCTTTACCTTTTTACTTTCTCCATTCTCTTCTTGAGAGTATTTCGACGGAGTAGACCTTCCTGAAGGTCAATCTTGGAGGAAGAAAATGTATGGTTGCAGCAAGCATACCCTCGGGTAGCAAGTCAAGGTGTTGCTAAGACCGTAGAGTTTTTAAGGTCCATACCCCGCGATCCCTCCGTCTGCAGGCACTGCAGGAGGCTATTTGTTTGATATGAAGGTCGTAGGGGTTATGGTGGCAGAAATTTCGGGAAATAGACCAGTAGGTACACCCTGTAGGAGATGGATAGACTCTGTGACGGCTGAAGCAGAGGCAAGGTACGGGTACCGTCAAACTTGGAGAAACACCCAAGAGGAGGCCAAGGCTCGATTTGGGTTGTAGCGCCATTGGATGGATATAAGGCCGCAAGGAAGCATGTGCAAGGAATAGCACTACATACAATAATGACGGAATATAGGACTTGTAGTTTGCAGCAAGGGCTGCGAGGAAAATACATCGCTTAAGAAATCTCAGGCATTAAGATGCTTGTTTGACGATTTGGAATATGTGATCATTCCATCGCAGATCCTTAGATAAAGTTACAGCCAAGATGGAAGAAAGATCGCTGCAGATTTTATTAGTGATGAGACACTACTTCATTTTGGAGGCGTTGAATTCGATACAATTTTTGCTGCTCCAGTGTCGTTATTTAATGCTACACGAGGCTGCCTTCGGCTTAGAATAATTCTTTACCTTACATGAAAGCTTTGATTGTATGTGTATACCGCGGTCATTGTTTACATCTGAGAAGGCAGAAGAGAAAGGAATGTGCGTATGAGTTAGGAATTTTTGGGTGAAAATTCTTTCGTTAAAGTTTCGTCATGTGCGTCCTTCTTTCTCTCCTCTCCTTCGTTTCTTTCCTATAAAACCGGTTTTTTTGACGTGAATACGTCTGTAAGTTTGCTTCCACGACAAAAAACCGATGTTAACGAAATTATGATATACAGTTTCGAGTTGCAACTCAAAAACTATTGTTTATATCAAAAAGAGAAATATAGAATCAAAGAATTTTTATTGGTTACTTTCAAAATTAAATTCAAAATGCTCGTCGAAATATGACCGAAATTCAAAATGGCCGCCCAAATATGGTTCATTTTACAATTGTGTTCCGATTATAATGAAAGTGGGTATCTAGGTGGGTAATTAATGAACTTGTGGTCAAAACTTATTGATTCAAAATGGCCGCGCCAATAAGGCGGACGAATCTTGTCAATTGTGTTCCGATTCCAATAAAAGTATGTAGAGGTCTCCCATGATGCCGCTCCAAGCCCGATTTTCAAAATTCAAAATGTCCGCGCAAATATGGCAGAAATTCAAAATGGTTGCGAAAATATAATTGAATTTACCAATTGTGTGCCGATTTTAATGAAAGTGAGTATCTAGGGATTTTTAAGGTCGTAAATAACGAATTTGATGTCAAAACTTATAAATTCAAATTGGTGGCGCTAATATGGCCGACACATTTGCCAATTATATTCTGATTCCAATGAAAATCGGTATCTAGGGGCTTTTAAAGAAGCAAATAACGAATGTTTGATCAAAACTTTTAGATTCAATATGACGGGGCCAATAAGGCGGACGAATTTTGCCTATTGCGCTCCGATTCCAATGAAAGTGGGCAGCTAGGGGTTTTTAAGGTCGCAAATAACGAATTTATGATCAAAGCTTTTAAATTCAAAATGGCCGCACCAATATGGCCGACAAGTTTGACTATTGTATTCCGATTCCAATGAATGGGGGTATATGGGGGTTTTTAAGGTAGCAAATAACGAATCTATGATCACAACTTATAAATTCAAAATTGCGGGACCAATATAGCGGACGAATTTTGCCAAATAAGTGTCATTTACCGGTCAGCTGAATGTAGGTTATTCAAGAATTGGAAAATCTGAAAATCTTCACATCCTAGCTCCAAATGAGAGAACATTGAACATGATGTATCCTGAATCGTTTCAGAATTGATCAACAAGATTTTTCCATTTTTTTGTTATTTCCTGTCCTTTTCGTTCATCCAGTAAACAATAATTATCACCACCCCAGGGGAATGATATGAAAACAGCAGTTTTAAAGCGATAAATTTTTTTTTTGATATATTGGTACTAACTTTAATTCGCTCTACCTCTAGGACATATCAATAAATAGAGATTTATTGCAGTATTATATTTTATGAATCACTTTCAGCGTAGTACATTGTATTTAATGTGTATAGACTGTCACAGAAACTCGCTGTTTATCAAGATTTAATTATGTGATAATTTTGTTGAATAAAAGCCAAATCTAAAAGAATATTTTATTTCTCTTGAGTTTAAGAAAATTGACTTTAAGAAGAAAAACGATCGTCTAGTTTTTTTTTAAACTGTTTGGAATTTAAAGTGTTGTTAGAATAAAAGCAAATTCTGCGTAATATGTGTGGTAGTTTTAAATATTTTGTTTTAATTTAATAAAAAAAAACAATATTAATAATAATTGTTAATCTTGCAACACATCCCTTGTAATACCCACAATATTATATATTATATCAATATCACAAAAGAAGAAAATGCTTAAATTCTTTGTCATTTTCCTTTAAATAAATCTCAACAGAGATGTCTGTCGTCCTATTCAGCGCGGCTTCTTAATAACAGTAAAAATGTGCCAGCAATATACTTTGTTACTTGAAAAAAAAGGAAGAATTTCAATCTTGACAAAGTATATTTTATTTTTAATGTGTTTCACTGAATAAAAAAATCACGAAGAAATATACATAAGTATAAGAAGAAATAGACATTCCGCTCTGACGTCAATCGAGAAAAAAAACACAGCGGGCGGTTCTTTTCATTCATGAAAGGCGGTCATTTTTATCAAAGAAGATTCCAACGATTTCTTTTTTTTTTCTAAAATAAAATAAAAATAAAATGTCGCAATAAAACACAGCCAAGCACAAAGATAAAAGCGCGATTATATAAATTTCTTGTTGCTGCTGAATATAGTACGTAAAACCCCAGATATCATTAAATGCTGTTTAGTCATTTCTTTTTGGTGTGCAATATTGTTGTTGTAATTTTCTTCAATACATAATAATTATAATTCAGCACGAAGAATAATATTTTTGCTGAATTATATTTAGAAATTAAAATTAATTCGTAATTTTGTTTTTATATACATATTAATTAAGCATAAGTTTTGGTGACTTATTTTGTATACGTAATCCCTTTTTAAGGATGCATCTATGTATCTAAATGTATTCTAGGTATTTTCGGAGCGCGATGCAAACGGTTTAGAGAAAGCGTCAATTTCATGCGCCAAACAAGTTGTCATTAGGATCATGTCCCGTGAATGATTTATTTTTGGAGGTGTTCGAACATATTCAAATGCTTGTACGTAATTAATTAAAATACGGACTGGGCGCAATGTGCCCCAATCAAAAAGTTTGAACAAAGTATATTTGAAAATGTTTATTTTTAATTGCACCTGAAATATTTCAATGTATATTATCCGCCATTAGATTAATCATGTTTGGTTGATTAAGTGCAAACTATTTGGCATGTGTTAACGGATGTGATTTTGTGAATAATATTTTAAATGTATTTATGCGGAACTGTTACTGAAAATATATTTGATGGGTTTTGTTAAATTTAGGGCAAGAAGATGATGATTTGATAGATTTTATTTAAGAGAATTTTAGATAATTTATATGACAGACTAGACATATAAGGACGTTTGTAATCGTTTCGTGCTGATCGAGTTTTAATGATTTGACAATTGGTCTTCAATCTACATATACGTATAAAATAAGATTTAGCAGACATAGGAATGCATCATAAAGATAGATTTCAATAGAATCAACAATTTTTATACGCTTTATATATATTAGCTTGACCTGTATGTTATATGTTTCAAGTAAACAAATCTTGCAACTTAATTTTGATCCACTTTCATGTAATGGATCAACTACATATGTATAGTTCGCATGATAATGCATTCTGACCATTTTGTAACAAAAATGAAGATGGCGGTTCCAAGATGGCGGGTGAATGTTGCAATTGGGTTCTCCAACATGGGTATCAAATGAAAGGGTATGACAAGTGCAATACAATTAGTTATGTGGTGTCATTCAAAATGGCGGCCAACATAAAATGGCGGATTACCATTTTTCTTTACAACCCACTCGATATGGGTATTAAATGAAAGAGTGTGACAATAAGAATACTATGAATTATGTGGCGTCATTCCAAATTCAAAATTTCGGCCAACACAAAATGGCGGTTTATCTTTTTCTTTACAACGCCCTCGGTATGAGTATTAAATGAAAGTGTATAACGAGTATAGTACAGTAAGCTGTGTTGTTCGCAGAAGCCTTTATCCAGCTTTGAAAGGTTTGTAATTTCTGGATGATTGTCACTAGAACAATTCTCCAGATATAATAAGCGTCAGCCCCGTGTGGACTAGGGAGGTTTTGGAAGTTATAATCGACTTTATAATCGACTATAAGACTCCGATTTTTCAGGTAGCATTTAAGGTAGTTCTCTTGTTAAAAAATTTCTTAAAGTTTTAGATTTAGAAAGTTGGCCCGTAGTGAGTCCTTTTACTGTCGTTCCTTTTGTTGAGCGTTAGAATAGTCGCAAACTTGACCAGAGATAAGTTGCAGTCGCACAGTGTTGTCACACTTCTTTCGCACCTCGCCTCTCACTGTTTCGTTTCGCTCGAGTTGTGCGACCGCGACAGATTTTATCGACTTTCAATCCAAATTACTCGAAAACTGGACGTCAGAATCAATTTGTTTTTAGAACGATTCGTCAACAATCCTACAAATACTATGTTAGTTTTTTAAAAAAAGTTTAAATGCGGTTTTATATCAGTGACGAAAAATGTAAAAAAATATGGAGTATTATAGGGTACTCTCTAAAATTGAACCAGTGAAAACTTTACTGGTTCATCCAGTAAACAATAATTTCACTGGACAACCAGTAATTTCGAGTTTGTTTACTGATTGAACCAGTGAAAATTTCTCTCTAAAAATGAATTAGGTTCAACGAGTGAATTTTAATATCAGTGGTTTAACCAGTGAAAAATATATGTGACTCATATTCTAGGTAATTATCTTCATGACTGTAAAGGGTTTCATTTGGCATACTGAATAAACCGGCTCTCGTTTGCTTACGGCGCACAGTGGAGCCAATAGCTCATTTTTTGGACAAACGATAATTCCCAAGCCTGGAATTAATGAAACTTAAAAATTTTTTTTGTAAACTATTCGTCATAAAATTGCCTTTAATTCTATCGAGCCCGAATTTTGAAATTTCAAAATTAAAGATGGCTAATCCAATATGGCGGACATAAATTTTGTAAGTAAATTAAAATTTTATAAAAATATTCTTTAAAATTATAAAAAATTGTTACGGGGGGGTTTTTTTGGAAACCGAAAATTAATTAATAATAATTAATTTCAATAATTTTAAAGAAACTTTTGATAAAATTTTATTTTACTTACAAAATTTATGTCCGCCATATTGGATTAGCCATCTTTAATTTTGAAATTTCAAAATTCGGGCTCGATAGAATTAAAGGCAATTTTATGACGAATAGTTTACAAAAAAAATTTTTAAGTTTCATTAATTCCAGGCTTGGGAATTATCGATTGTCCAAAAAACGAGCTATTTGCCCCACTGTGCGGCGGCCGGCAAGCAGCATTTCAGTGCTTAGATGGTTGGGAAAACGACACTGGCGCTAGAAAAAAACTTTTTTCGTTTCTGCGTGAATTTCACTGGTTCAACCAGTGAAATTTCACTGTTTCCTATTGGTTGACTAAACAATGGTTCAACCAGTGAATTTTCACTGCAAAACCAGTGAATAATTACTGGTTCGATTTTAGAGAGCACATAAAATATAAATTTAGACCAAGCATAGGTAAATACAAGAAAGCCTTTTTATGTCGCAGACTGAACTGGATCAACCTAAGTGTTTCTTGCTGCTATGAACCAGAATTCTCCCGCTTTTCAAGCCAATGTACTTTCTCCGATCAGGCCAAGACAGGGACAAACTCTGTTCAATCAGCGATGCCTCGTTCAATGCTTAGGCAAGAGTTTGCGTATCTTCTTTACCTTTCTTCCTGATAACATGACAAAAAGTCGTCTCCCTCGCTGTTTTCACCCATAGGCACACAAAACTTTCCACTTATCCCCGCCTTCCTTACCATAACTCCTTCTTCTCCACCTGGATGCATACGTCCTCGTTTATAATGCAATTAGTATTTATTCATTAATTGCAAAAATTAATACTTTTTTCCACATATGCAGTAAAACAATAAAAAACTTCCATAAACAGGAAAATATCACGGTAAAAAAATATTGTTTCTATCGTACCCCCATACATAAATTACTCGCCTATTGAGAGTGATATAATAAACAAACAGTTAAACAACCTTTTAGCTATATATTATTTACCTACTTGAAAATAGCAATCAATTTAATCAACAAATGTGTTGCAGTTTTGTGTAATTAAATTCACGTGCCGCCGCGGTGGGTATAGGAATGCCTCAAAACGATTTAAAATAAAATCGGAAAATTAAAAACAAAAAAATTGTTCTAAACCAAAATGCTTCCCAATAAAAACATACTCATAAATCTTAGAATAATTTCCAGCTGCTTAAACACCCGGTGAAATGCTTCTTAGGTAATTTACTTCCTTCTACACACCAATACAAAACTGTTTTCTTCTCACTTGTTACGATTTCATTTTTTTTTCTGTTTTCATGAGTGAATTTGATTTCACTTTCGTAATAATTATATATTTTTCTTCTTCATTTTTTTTTCAATTAAAAGTTTATGCTTGATATAAAATAAAACATACTTTTTTTTGACCTTGATTATAATGTGAGAAATTAAAAGGTAAATTTATGCCCTTTTCGTTTTTATATGCGAAAGAAATCATCTTAGCCTTTGTTTATGTTTTTTTTAATCTTACTAATAAGTTTACTAAAGTTATTCAGGTGTAAGTAGTGTGAGTATTAATGAACATATAGAAAGATTGCGTGTTTTGAAAGAAATTTTCTCATAATTTTATGCAGTTTTGTTTTAATATGAAATATTCTCTCTTATAAATTATGTATTTAAAAAAAATCGGTTCAAATGAGTTTATTTCAATAGTTTTGAATTTTTTTTGTTTAACAACAAATTTTTTTTAAAAAGCCTACGACTTGTATCAAAAATAGAGCAACGATTAGGATGAAGCATAGTCCCGGCTCTAAAGCACAAATCAATCACTATGCTAAGAGTCTGAGGTTTGTACATTGACCAAACAAGAAAAATACTTGGTCCTGTAAGGGGTAACCAAAACGAATAGCGCATTAGATCAAACGCACAGCTTGCAGGAATGCATGACGAAAAAATATAGTTACCCGAGTAAAAATAAAAAATGACCTTATAAAGGGCGAACACTGGCCGCTTGGCTTTTTAAGGGGCATATGATGGCCGTAGAGTTTTTAACCATTTTTAATGGGAGCACATACGGCCTTACCACGGCCAAATTTTACCAAAAGATTTAAAAGGCCAAGTACTGAGCTGTAGAAACGGGCATTCGACGGGAAATTTGAGCCAAAAAAAGAATCTGCACCAAATGTATTGTTGAATGTGTTTTATGGGAACTTCATCATTTTCGTTATGTACAATGGTTCTTTCGAGTTATCCTACTTAAAGATATCGATGCACAAGAGAAACGAGCTCGCCAGTCATCGGTTTGTTGTACGTGAAGTGTGTGGTGCGTGTTGATTTATATTTTAGTGGGAAATTTTGCTATTTAACGGCTTGAAAAAATACACAACCGAAAAAAAATCAAACATTTAATTGCAGTGAAATATATTTTCTGATAGAAGGGCGAATATCCACGTTGCTGCCCTTGTACCACCGTCATATACCCGTAATAGCAACCATACGGCCGCCGTACCACCGCCATATGGCCGTTATTGGAACTGTAAGGCCGTTGTTTCACCGTCAATCGCCCCCTGTACGGCCGTACTGTCCTGCAACGAGCCTTCTGTTAACCGCCAGATGGCCGAGGACTATGTTTCAATCACAGTCGGCATTTGCCCGTTCTAAGGCCATCATTTATTTTTACTCGGGACATATATAAAATTTAGTAGACTATGATGGCTAGGACACGTTGTAGAAGCTTTGGAAGAAAAAATGTTGCTAGCCCGGATTTTCTGTGGCAGACCATCAGGAACAATAAGAGTAGGACGACAAAGAAATACATGGATGGATGATGTGTTAGAAGATACACGAAGACTTCCTATAACAAAATGGAGAAAACTAGCAAGACGTAGAGACGACTGGAAAAAGAGACTTCAAGAGGTCAGAGTCCTATACGGGCTTAAATGGCGCTACAGTCCTTGCAGACCTGGAAGAAGAAGTTTAACGTGTAAAGGTGCTCTTACACGATCTGGCAAATTTTTAGATATCTGCCGATTTTCGTATACAGATGCATGTAATCACTGTAACAGCTAAAGACAGATGGCTGCCCTCAAAATCTGGCGTCTGACACACGTGTGTAAGCAGCCATTTCCTCTATCTGACAATTCTTGAAAGTCATCTGTCAATCTGCCTAATAAGTTTTTGAATAATTGGGCAGTTTGACAGATAATAGAATCTAAAAATTTCTATAACGAATATATGTAGATAGAAATTAAAGTTTTCAGAAAGATCGGCAAAAGCGTTACACTCTAAGCACATGATCCAAAGAGATTCATTTAGCGGAATTTTACGGGTGAATCCACTGACATACATATAATAATGGACTGCTCATCAGACATTATTCCCATATAAACTCATGGCACCAAAAAGTATAGAAAAGTATAGTCCTCTCGCTCATCCATAAGCCCGCTTTGTGACCGAACTCAAATTTTGTTAAATTTCGTGTTAAGAGTTCAGTGCATTCACTGGCAGAAATGAAATCAGATAGTGCCAAACATGAAAAAAAAATTTTGACAATAAAAAACTGTACACTTTTCCATTTTCTTAAATAATTTTACTCTTGACCTTCAATAAACCACAAAATACGATAACTTTTTTATCTTTGCAGTAAAATAAGAACAGTAAATAAATTTCTAGAATGTTTTTGAGCGAAATTTAAAATAAAACCGCCATAACGGTTGCACGATATTAAAGCTGCCATACCTGATTTCATTTTTTCCTTTGAACCACTGACATATAGATATGGACTGCTAAATAAGCAAAATCCCATACAAAAAAGTGGCACCAAAAGCTATCGTTGTCTCGTTCCCCCTTCAAAATCCTATGAACTTTAATCGGTTTTAAAATAAAAAACAGTTCAGTGCATGTCAGCGATATAAACATAATTAGAAAAAACTAGACAGCTATAGAGTTTTTTCTTCTTTCTCTATTTTCTTTATTTTTAAAAGTTCGTTAAACAGAGGGAAAAAACCCTCACATATTTAAAAAAAATACATTTATTTAACGAAAAAACTGCTTCTAAATAAAAAATAATGATGGAAAATTATTTCTATCAATTATAACATACATCTTATTACTTATTTTCCTCTAAATTCGAAAAAAAAATTGTTGTTTACATAGAAAAGGTGTTCTTCTTCTGGAGAAAAATGGTGCCATTGAAAGTTGTCAATTAGCAGTCCATATCTATATGTCAGTGCTTTGAACTAATGTCAGAATATTTACAAAAAATTGATGGGTATAGTGATTTTTTTATTTCTGTCTCGTTTCGCCATAAGACCCGGAATTACTGACATTTAGATGAAACAGGGGTAGAGAACTCGCACGGTTTAACATAAATATTTGTAATTAATGAAAAAAGGCATTTTAAAAGGGAAATAACATCAAAATTGCATTCGCTATTTTTTTAGGAACAATTGATTTTGTTTCCATCGTCCAAAAACGAATATAAACAATTTTAATTTACAAAAGTAACCGACGTGTTTACCACTCAGTGAAAAAAGGTTTACCAGCAATGGAACGAATTGGTGTCATGAAAATTTCCTGATGAGCAGTCCATTCTATATGTCAGTGGGTGAATCTTATCTCATCCACCCTACAGCCCAGTCAAAATTAAAATATGTAATTAAACCATATATGGAAGGCAAAGTACGAGATTGCCAAGCAACAGATCAACAACAGATCAGATTTTCATAATGAGACAAATACTTGAAAAATGCTAGGAAGAAAGCATCTATAGGAGATTCCATTTCTAGAGCGGATAAATGCCATGCTTGTACGGCGTGAAATTTCTTCTACTCTGGGTGAATCCACCATTAGTGGTAAGGCTATCAAGAACTGCCCTCAAGGTGGAATTCTGTTCCCGTAACTCTGGTCACTGTTTTTCGATAAACTTTTGACCAAACTTCACGTATCTGGTTAGGATGTCATCGGCTATCCAGATGACTTTGCCATCATTATTGTCTCGAAGAAGCTTGAATTGACCATTAGGGAAGTCATGAGAACAGCACTCCAAGAAGTTCAAAAATAGTGTACCACGGAGGTCTATCAATCAATCCAAATGAGGCCATCCGTTTGGTCTCTTTTCCAAACGTCACAAATTGGACCTAGGTCTTATTTGTATCCAGGGTACGACACTTCAGTACTCAGGTTCAGTCAAATATCTGGGAGTAATCCTGGGGACTTGGACTGAACTGAAACGCTCAACTAGACTACTTGGCTCTGAAATGTTTAACGAACTACAAGATATAAACATATTATATTGTTTTCATCAACACTGGTTGAGATTTCACATCCAAACTTCCCTTTATTTATTTTCTAACCATTGAAAAAAGTACTTTGGTTCTTAAATGTGAATCTCTATGCTATATTATATATTATTTCTACCTAAATCAACCTAATTTCGAGACAATTAAATCTAAAATCTAAATACCAAGCGTCAAATTATAAAATTCCTGTAATAACAAAGATTTTAATTTCATATACATACTCCTTTCCTTTTGTCCGAATTAAGACCTCGCTTTTATACAGAACCCAGAAAAGAGAAAAAAAACGTGCGTGCGCGACATTGAAAAAGATTTTTGTCTGGCGACGACTAAAATAGCAGAAAATCATCATCAGCAGCACCACAACGTCTTGTAGACTACTAAACAAAATTGGTCAAAGCTAGATTGGTAACAGTGCCAAGAATTTTCTAAAAACAACTTTTTTACCTTATATAAGAACATTTAATATTTTTTTTTTCAAAAAAAAAAAATAAGGTTTTAAACAAATTTTGATATAACCAAAAAACAAAAAAATATAATGGTACATACCACAATGAATCGGATTGCTCCAACTTCATGATCAACGTCTGTCATTTTTGTATTTGGAGTCTGTTGTTGTGTGTTTCACTGAACTATAATGTTAATTTTTCGTGTTAATAAATAATTCAATGCACTATATTTTTTTTTGTTTTGTTTGTTTGTATCCCCTTGATTCACAATCAACAAGGGAACGAGGGCAAATCTCTCTGAACTTGAACGAAAAATTTATTTTTATTTTTGCAGAACAATTCACAACCGGAAATTTTTTTCCCAGGCTTTTAATTATTTCTTTTTTTTATTTTTTGTTATTTTTCACTTTTTCTTATTGTCTGAAAAAATTTTTTTGATATAATTCTTCACAAAAGAAATTTATTAACGTCTATTCGACGAGTTAAAAAAAATCGAACAGTTTTTTTTTGTATATACACACTCCAGGTACTTAACGTTTGTTGTAATCCACTCGCGCAATATTTTCCGTGTTTTGTTGTGATTCTGTTACGTTTATCTTTTTCTAAACTTTGAAATTATGCACAGATTTTCCCGTATCGCACAGGTTAATTACTATGAAAACAAAAAATACGTTTTTCTTCCTGATTAATTTTCTAATAACACTTTTATTATTCTGTTTCGTGTTTTTCTTTTTTAATTTTTTTTTTTTTGATTTAAGAGTGCGCACTTCTTTTCCCCTGAAGTACTTGGACAAAAGTGAGCAACTGACGAGGTACTATCGCGTTTTTATACAAAGAGCAAGACGTCGGAAAAATGAAAATTGAAAGAAAAATTTTCAACTCTGACGCCCGAGAGGGAAAAACGCAAAGCACGAACATTATTACATACAAACAATTTTCATTCTATATTTGCGACAATTTAATTCCAATGCATATATGTATTGCTAAATCTTGTATAATCCACGAACTAGCGAGTAGCATATATGTAGACCGAAGATCATTCTTATGCTCATTTTCCCGAATCTTCAGAGATCGATCTACGGAAATAGATCGAATTCCGTATTCATGGGTGCATGCAAATACGATCAAGAGAAGATCAAAAGCTTTTTTCAATATTATTTACTTTAGTAGTAAACTGCGAAAATGCTTCTTGTTCTTCATACTACATATTGAAAATATACAAAAGATTTTTAATGCTGTTTGTATAGAAGCATGTGCTTGGCTTAAAATATAATATACAAGTATATAACCGACTGAGATTTCATTAACAGTCTGAAGCCTCAACTCAGAAGATGTGCTCGCATCCGATCTTGACCCTTCAACTATAGCGCGGAATACTTGGTATAATTTTGGAACAGCTCCAAAATATCCCAAAAATTTCGACAGATACTTTTAATGCATATTATTATATACGGGCATAAGTGTGTAGACGGCATTGCAATCGCATTTAAATTGCATTCCTTTATTATTTCGCCTTTGAATATCAATGAAATTACTCATAAAAAAATTGTTCCTAGAAAATGTTCCGTGGTCATTCTTTTTTAGGGGACAGAGCGGTTTTTTTTCGTTGTAAGTTTACTAAATTGGATGAGGGTAATGAGTTTGCAAAAATTTAGCATTAATGAGTACTACGTCCCCCACTTGGTCCTATTGTACTCTTGATAGCCCCTGCACGTGTACTCTTGATAGCCCCTGCACCTGCACTCTTGATAGCCCCTATAGGTCCCCTGATCGCTTAAACAAACTTAGCAGCCTGCATAGAGTTGTATCGCTTAGATTAGTCTGTTTCAACTAAGGTTCAACGAAATCTGGTCCTCGCAATCACGTGACAGTGATACAGAAAGTGAAAGGGAGACTCATCCTCATCGAATCTGTAGGCTTTAATTTGGTTGGGTCATCTGTTTTTCCGATCCTCCACAGTTGGTTATTTATGGCACAGTGTCTGTTAATTGAGCCAACCAGTATCCTGATATCCTTCTTACTGTGCTCTAGCAATTTTCTGTCAACGTTACGTGACGATACAGAGAATCCGCATGGAGTTCGACTAGTAGGGGAGCTAGCACTTGAAAAAATCGTGTCGTCCCAACCTTCTGCCGTTTGGTATATAAGCTTTTGAAGTAATTTTAAGCATTTTTTATAATATGACATTTTTGCGGGAAGTGGACCCATTTCGAGTTAGGGGTTTTCGGGGGTAAAAAGGGGGTTAAAATTGAAAAAAATTTCTGCCGCTGCGTATGTAGGTTCTACTAGAGCTAAATAACCGTTAAATACTAGTGGCAGAAATTTTTGACCATTTGGACCCTCCCCAAGCCACCCCTAGCTGAAGTTGCCATTTTTCTCCCCACACCCTAGCAAATAGTCAAAAATTTCTGCCACTAGTATTTAACGGTTATTTAGCTCTAGTAGAACCTACATACGCAGCGGCAGAAATTTTTTTCAATTTTAACCCCCTTTTTACCCCCCAAAACCCCTAACTCGAAATGGGTCCACTTCCCGCAAAAATGTCATATTATAAAAAATGCTTAAAATTACTTCAAAAGCTTATATACCAAACGGCAGAAGGTTGGGACGACACGATTTTTTCAAGTGCCAGCTCCCTCACTAGACAGACCAAGCGTGAAATTCCAGGGTTCGACATGTTTCATCAGGATCCCATCAACTATGTAGATGCCCTACTAGCTGGGTCTAAATCGATAAATAAAGTTTCACACCCCTGTTTTGGTCATGACCTGCGCCCTTTTATGGTCGTGATGCCACGGACAGTTGTTGCATATTTTTTTATGCAACAGTACCCAATCACAATAACCAAATGTTGCATATAAAATCTTCGAACATCATTTTATGTCACCAACACAATAATAACTTATTAATTTTCTAAATGAATCAAACACTTTCTCGTTTTTCTTTTTTTTTTTTAATGTTATATTATTTATACAATATTATAATGTTTCACAAATGTTTTTGTTGCTTTTTTTTTTTACGTTGTTTCTTTATTTTATTTTTCATTATTTTTATTAACACATTGGCAACCGCCACGGTGCCGAAGCAACCGCGACGGTCCCTAATTCACCACCGCCCGACCGCGCTTTTTAATTTTTTTTTTGGTATTATGGTTATATGTATTTTATATAGATTTTAAGTCCACTCGGGACCGAAGTTAAAATAGGACTCCCAGTATCTTTTTTAAAATTATTTTATTACCCTCAAGAAGTGTCCAGGTAATTGCATAAATTTTTACATGCAAAAATTGCTGGATTGCACTTTTGGATTCCCACATTTTGGTCGCACATGTTTAAATGTTTGCGAAAATTATCTCGCTGACGAAAAAGCTCAAGTTGCTTTTGTCTTCGCCGTTTCCCGTGAAGGGAAGTATCCTATTACAACTTGGATTTGTCATGAGATAATTTTTGTAAAGTTTTCCGTTTAGGACTTTTGGTTTTTTTTTTGAAAATGTTGAATTTAAAAAGTTTTCCGTTAAGGAATTTCCAATTTGTGGGAAATTTGGGAATGCCAAGTTTTTATACATAACATTCCTTCCCCCCTGGAGCAAGAGAATCGCTACGGAGTAGAGCGATTCTCGTACTCGAAGGATGAGGGGGTGGTGAGGGTACGTCGAGGTTGTACCTAGTCGAGTGGCATTTCGCGCTCAAGAGCCGGATCCTCTTGGTCCGGGAATATATGTATATCTAAATTGTTGGAGAGAGTGGATTTCCATTTTATTTCTGCCCAGCTTTAATTTTAGCCGTTTTCCCTTGGGTATACCATGCGGGATTGCACCATTTTTGGGTATACTCTAGAGCCTTGTGTTAAAGGACGATGAGGTACGGGCGTTCCTGATACCGACTGGTTCAGAGCCTGACGGATACCCGCATGCGTCGTTAGCATTGGTTAGAGGCTTAGGGTTGTTGTTGGGGGCTAGTTTAATGATAGTGTAGCCTTTTGTTGGGCGAGTGTGAGAGTCAGACTTGTGACTTACTGATCACTGTTCTGACCACCTCGTGTGAGTTTGGCCCCTGGTTTTAAAAGTCCGTTATGGCTTGTTTTGGGCGGTGGGGATCCGGTTTTATCTACCGGTCGTAGGTGGCCCACTCGTCGCTGTCGTGTTCGACAGATGGCCGTGGACTACAATTTGCAGGGCTGGGGTAAGTAGTATAGTAGGGTAGCCATTTGTTTGGAAGAGTGTTAGTGTTAGACTCGTCAGGGCTACTGGGTGGTTTTTGGCATTGAGGAGGCCCAACAGATACTGTACGTTTTTTGGAAGTTAAGAGGGCGCAAAAGAAGGGCTCGTGAGACTCACAAAGCATTTCTTTCTATAAACTTAATGAGAATGGTGCCACAATCTGAGACCGGCCTGGAATACAATAGATTCCCTTAGGATTACCTTTTGTCTCAGGTCTTCAGTGGTCTCGAAGCCGTTGAGATTATTATCTAATCTTGACCCATCTTGAGATAGGCAGCTGGGAGGCACCACCGGGGGTTATCTCGGCTTCTACGAGCTGAGATTCCCTGGTTTGGGTTTGCTCCTGCTGCTCTCTGGGTTTCGACTTGGTGGCTTCACTCGTCATTCGGATGGTAATTTCTTCCGGATTTATTTCCGTGCGAGGAAATCGTTGCATATAGTTAGTGTTCTCAATGTTTCAGTGATTTGAGAAGAAGTCATTTCTTAGGATGCCATCTTTGGGAAGGCTTGGCATGTTCTGCACATTTGGGAAAGTGCAAGGATTTGGAGTTAAATTGAAGTTTCTTTGGCAACTTCCGAAGGTCTTTCTTTTTCCAAAGGGCATTTTAAGGTGAATTTATTAGAGTGGTCTATCAAAATTCCGATCTTTAAGTTTGGTTTGTTTAGGAATTGTAAATGATTTTAAAGGTAAGATCGTAAGGGTTTTATTTTTGTTGCAAAAGAGAGATATATGAAGAACGATTTTTTTTTGTGAATCGATGGCATCAGTTTCATCTCGCTAAACGAGGAGATTGAGCCAAATTATGGTGAATGTTTACCAAATAGAATTTTGAATTTGCAGGGACATAGTCTTACTACTTCCAAACCAATCGGCTTGTAGTAAAAGAAAAAAATAATTAATTAAATTTGTCAAAACTTACTGTGTAGTTTTCAAAAAAAACTATACAAAAATATCTAAAACATATCTAAAAACCCGTTTCATATAAATAGTTAAACGAATAAACAGTGCTTAAAGGGTGCGTGTATAGAACGGAGCGGTAAAAAGAGCTAATGATAATCCGTTTACCCCAAAGGATCTTTTAATTGGCAATTGAGGACTAACAATTTCTCTTAGAGAAAAGTATATTTCTACTCGACCTTCTTCTTTTTATAGGAGTGGTAAAAAGGATACTAGAGTCTGAATAATTTCCAAAATAAATCGAATGAATTGTACGTGGAGGCGGTTGGTTTATTATATACTTGTATTCTTATTTTTATATTTTATGTTTGTTTTTACATTTGTGATTTCTATAAAAATTTTAATTTGGTACATATGTTTAAATATGTTTGTTACATAACCTATATGTTTTTATTTAAGGATATTATAAAGTATGTTTATTAGTATTGATTTATTATTTAGTTTATATGTATTATGTTTTGGTTATATAGTATATATGTTTATATATCTCATTTATATATGTACAAATGTGTATATGGAATTATTTGCCTTTGTTATATATGTATTATTATATGTGTATATATGTTTTTATATATGTAAGTATGTTTTTATACATGTATATATGTTTTTATATATGTATGTATGTTTTTATACATGTATATATGTTTTTATATATGTATGTATGTTTTTATATATGTTTGTATGTTTTTATATATGTATATATGTTTTTATATATGTATATATGTCATGTTATTATATATGTATAATATATGTTTTATGTGTATATGTTATTATATATGTATATATGTTATTCTATATGTTTTTATTTATGTATTTTATATAGTATATATGTCAAGATATGTTGGGTATATAGTGTATATGCGTATGTATCTTGATATATATATGTATTTATTTAAATATATAATTCCATATGTTTATATATTTTCTATATAATGTAAATTATGTAGTATTATGTTAATATATAGAATTTTTTTGTATGTTGTTATTTATGTTTATATGTAGGTATATATAATTATGTAGGTATTTTTTATTTAGTTTTTATTTTATTATATGTTGGTTATATAGTAATGTTTATATTTCTTGATTATATAGTATATATGTTTAAGTGTTATTATATGTTGGTTATAATGTTTTTATGTCTTTTTCTTTAAGTCTATAAGTTTATATGTGTTTTTATTTATGTATATTATATAGTATATCTATATGTTAGTCTATGTTGGTTATGTAATATATACGTTTATATATCTTGATTATACAGTAGGTTTATATGTTTGTATAAGTTATGTTGTATTTTTGTTTATATATGTTACTTATATATATGCACATATGTGTATACATAGTTATATATCTGGTTGCATATGTACATATATAGAAATTCCATGTATTTATATATATTTTTTTTTTATATATTTAAATTAAGTAGTATATTGGTTGATACATAATTTGTTCTTTATAGTATATATGTTTTTATTTAGTGTATACATGTATTTGCATGATTATATTTTATATATTATATATGTTAATATATGTTGGTTTTATATTTATTATATACATTAATATATGCTTTTATATAGTATATATGTTTGTTTATGCAGTACATATGTTTATATAAGTTTGTTATATATGGATATATGTTTAAATACGTTTGGTACATAGTATATAAGTATATTACTGTTTGTTTTAAGTATATATTTAGTATATATGTTAATATATGATTATTATTTAATATATATGTTTTTATTTTTGTATGAATGTTACTATATATTAACTATGTAGTATATTTGTTTTTTTTTTTTTTTTTTTTTTTAGTATTTATTTGTTATTTTTATAATATTTATGTTTATAGGTTTGTTTGTAATATATATAATTGTTATTTAAATTTTTTATATAATATATATTTATATATCTTTATTTATGTTATTTTTATATATGACGATCGCGGTTGGTGGCGGTGGCTGTGTTTTGATTGTCGTATTATCCTTTTTTCTCTTCTATTTTATTTTAATTTTTAATGATTTAAAGTGACCAATGTCGATTGTAAATCCTTGACATTTAAATAGGCAAGGAAAATGTGCTTACATTTGTTTGATCATTACTTTTTTTTTTTGGTTTTTGTCAAATAGACTTATAATTTAAAATAGAAAAAACAATTCAAATTCAGAAAAACTGAAGTTAATTAAATAACAATATTCTCTTAAATAAAAATTTGGTTCCTGTGTTTTACTTACAATGTTACTCTTACTGTTTTTCTTTTATACTTTATTTAATTAACAAAAAATTTAAAATCCTGACATTGGAAAAGATAAGGGAAAATTCCACTTTCTCACTCGCTTTATAATCTTTTGCTGTTAGGTACAGTTTAAAATAGATAACACAGCACTTTTTGAGTTTTTGAATGGAGTTAATTAAATCATTTTAAGCAACATTAAAAGAATATATATATATATATTTTATATTTTAATATTTGGACAACAAAATTTATCTTTGACTTTCATTTTGGGTTTTGTATATCGACATAAAACAAGTAAATATACTTGTATATAATATATATACCCGCATAAGAAATCTTATTTACTATAACTATTTTTTATATTCTTGTATATATTAAGAATTAAAACTTTTAAACTTTTATTGATAAAAATATTTATGTAAAATAAAAATATAAGTTTAATGAAGAATTTTAGAACCTTATCTATCTTTATATGATTTCTTCTTATTTATTTCCTTCATTATTTATTATTCCTCCATCTTATTTACGATTTGATATTGTTGCTTAATTTAACTTTTTTATACGCTTTATGTTATTTGAGGAGGAAAAATTTGTAATAATTTAAAACGGAAAAACAAATCGCAAATTTTCTAATTCTATTCTATTAGGTGATTTAAGAAACTTTTTAAAATATTTTTTTTTTAAAAAATAGTATAAAAAAGAATTGCATTGAATTAGTATAAAACAGAATTTAGTTTTTATTATCCTTGATTTTGTTTTTTATTTGTCAACATTGAACTTTTTTAGTTTTCGTTTTTTAACTAGATAAAATTTTATAATAATTTGAAAAAGAAATTTATATGGATATACGAACGTATCTAATAAACAAACTAATGTATTACTAATCTAACTATAACTAATAAGTTTAAAAAACATTAAGTTTGTTACGTACAGAAAATTGATGACAAACGTGTTTGTGTGCCAATCACTTGGAAGATCTGTCTTGTTGAAGTCCTTCTTGGGGTGAAGGAACTGTTGGCTTAAAGATGTTTTCTAATCCCTCGTTGGGGGAGCGCCTGTGTCTTGGCCGTCCCCTTGTTGGTCCTTATTGGACTTTGTCCTGGGCAGGGATGAAGCCCACTAAAATTCCCGCGATGTAATAAATTAGGGGGGTAAATGCGTGCTCGCCTGGAGCAGAGGCACGTTATGGTTACCCCCGAGTGTAGATTCTTGATAGGATCCGAGGTCGTCGCCTCTACTGATCTTGTGCCCTCAGCCTCGGCTCAGGCTGAGTTCAAGGATAGGGTGCCTATATCCAGCACTCGATCAGTAATTGTTAGGCTCGCCCGGATCCTACCGGCTGCGCCATTTTGTTGTATATTTTTTATACAACAGTACCCAATCACAATAACCAAATGTTGCATATAAAATCTTCGAACATCATTTTATGTCACCAACACAATAATAACTTATTAATTTTCTAAATGAATCAAACACTTTCTCGTTTTTCTTTTTTTTTTTTAATGTTATATTATTTATACAATATTATAATGTTTCACAAATGTTTTTGTTGCTTTTTTTTTTTACGTTGTTTCTTTATTTTATTTTTCATTATTTTTATTAACACATTGGCAACCGCCACGGTGCCGAAGCAACCGCGACGGTCCCTAATTCACCACCGCCCGACCGCGCTTTTTAATTTTTTTTTTGGTATTATGGTTATATGTATTTTATATAGATTTTAAGTCCACTCGGGACCGAAGTTAAAATAGGACTCCCAGTATCTTTTTTAAAATTATTTTATTACCCTCAAGAAGTGTCCAGGTAATTGCATAAATTTTTACATGCAAAAATTGCTGGATTGCACTTTTGGATTCCCACATTTTGGTCGCACATGTTTAAATGTTTGCGAAAATTATCTCGCTGACGAAAAAGCTCAAGTTGCTTTTGTCTTCGCCGTTTCCCGTGAAGGGAAGTATCCTATTACAACTTGGATTTGTCATGAGATAATTTTTGTAAAGTTTTCCGTTTAGGACTTTTGGTTTTTTTTTTGAAAATGTTGAATTTAAAAAGTTTTCCGTTAAGGAATTTCCAATTTGTGGGAAATTTGGGAATGCCAAGTTTTTATACATAACACAGTGCCGCGGCTGGCATATGTGCAAAGTGTGCAACTGCACAGGGCCCCGCGTATTTGGGGCCCCGCGAGCGAAAATTTTTTTTCCAATAACAATCATTTGAATTCATTATTTGTATTTTTACTTCATTGAATGGGCCACATAAATGATTATGGGCACACAAATCAGCATATGGGGCGTAATTTTGTCGCGGGGACGCGTGTGCATGAAAGGAAATCCGCGAGGGAAGCGAGCGAAAAATTTTTTTGGACTCTCTGGGGCCCCTCGCTGAATTTTTGCACAGGGCCCCCAATTGTCTGGCCGCGGCACTGGCCACGGATACAAACAAGGGGGTTCCCGATTGAAAATAAGGGCGTGTTGGCAGACCCAGATGAGTTTGGATTTGGTCCTATGGGGCTTTATCGCTCTTATAGCAGTCTAGTTTTCAGAGAGGATAACAATCTGCTTAGGTTTGGCCTTTCGTAGGTGCAATTCTGCTTAAAAGGCAGCAGGCAGGGTATTGTGTTCCACCGCTGGTAGAGCCCTTGCCTAAGACAGAAGACACTGATCTATCATCCTACCAAATATCGGTATAGGGTCCTTGTTTAGAGTCATCTGGGTCCCTAAGTACCGGAAGTAGTTACTCCATTAATGGTGGTCAACTGGATACCTATCGGGTTTTCCTTTCTGGCCTTTCGTTTCCTCCTGGTATTACACAGTACTATAAGACCAATTACAGCTACGACGGTTATGGTTGCCATTCCTGAGATCATGAATTATCGATGTGCCTTAATCTTCCAATCTTGTTGGTGCATCTTCCTCGACTCCTCCACTCGGTCAGCTTCCTTCTGTAGTTCTTCAATATTCTTCTTCCCGTCGTTTAGGCCTCCTATTATGTCCCCATGGCTTCCGATTTAAAATATTTTTTTTAAATTGTAGGTTTTTTTATGTACTTTCTTGTGAGCATACGCAATACTTCGTTACTTTATTTAAAATGCCCATTTTAGGATTTTGAAAAAAATAAAAAATTTCAATTTTCAATTTTTTGCCAACTATGAAAAAAAAGCCAAAAAATTGAAAAATTGAAATTTTATTAGTTTTTTTCAAAGTCCTAAAATGAGCATTTTAAATAAAGTAACGAAGTATTGCGTATGATCACAAGAAAGTACATAAAAAAACCTACAATTTAAAAAAAAAATATTTTACCGTACGATGATTTGGCATAAAATGGCGGCAATTTTAAATTTTTTTCGAAAACTGCCGATTGTTGCCGTAAAAATCGATTTTTTTTTTAAAAATTTCAACCACGTATTTATAGCAACAAAGTACATCTTTTCGCCAATTTTTATCAAAATCCTTGCATTTTTAGTAAAATAAAACAAAATTTCATACATTTTGGTTTTTTGAGGTTAGGATTAATTTTTAAAGTATTTATACCGAATCATTTCGATAGTCTATTCATTCACGAGTATTTTCCAATTTTTATCATTTTTCTACGACCAACAGAACTGAAGAAATTAAAAAAATGGTGTAGCAATGCACTCAAAATGCATCAAAAATGGACATTTATGCAATTTTCTCGTGCAGCACAGGACCGATTTTGCAGACATTTTTTTTTCGCTTTATCTTAACATATGTAAAGGAAAAAAACAAAAAATCCAACTTCCCAACTACATCACTATCATATGACAATTTCCCTCTACTAATAGTTTTAAATATATTGAAAAAGATTTTATATCAAACCTGCACTGTTTTAATTTAATCCGGTCCATAATCGTAAAAATAAATCTGCAGTCTAGATTCGCTTATTTCTTTTCATCATCTTTCATTTATCTTCGAGAATATTGAACAATAGTTTCATTTCTTTTTCAATTAAACTAATTTCCTCTCACATTTTGTAATACAAGAACCTACAAAAATAACATATTAGATTATAAGACCAAATAAATTGTAATAAATACAATTCCGTCAGGATCATGTCCTTGAAAAATCTTGGACAGAAATTACATACGTTCATACTATTTTTAGTTAAACTACCTACATTTGCAAAAAATAATTTAAAGATAGATAAAATGTCATAATGAGAAATTTTAATTTAAATTCCGTTTTAATTAAAACTTTAAAGAAATATTTTCAGCGTTTATAATCAACATCACACCACCAACATGAAATAAAAATGGCGTCAATTTTAAAATAACCCTGCCATAGTTGACATTTCCTGCTTAATAAAATTATAATATTATTATTATTATTTGTAATTCTTATTATTGTATCAATAAAATTGTTCTTTTTTTTATATTCATAGGTATAAGACGTAACAAGGTGCAAAAATAGAAAATGTTAAAATTCCATGAAATTTGTTTACTTAATTCTGATATTTTCCATCAATCCTGTAATCAATAATTAGGGAGATTAGCTTTAAGTAAACAAAATATTCTAAAATGCTAATGATTATATTTGAAGGTGTTTCTGTAGAGTAGATCAGCACCTTGTTTCAATTATTTTAAGTTTGGGAATCGTGATATACATACATATGTATGTATTTATAAGGAAAGAATTTACATTAAAATAAATTGTGTGCACATTCCTGAATGTTGAGTTTTCATTGCTGATTGATTGGTATTTGTTTAAGCATGTTAACAGGTCTTGTTACTTGGTGATTTTCTTTATAATAACAGATAAATTGATTGTTTAGATTAATTAGATCGAGCAAAGATGTTTCATTATTATTCTTTAAACACATAGTTCGGTTACGGGGTATTGATCCTGATTTTAAGCGATGAAGATTCGATACCAATTAATCTATGAACAGGGGCGTTTCCAGCCAACTGGCTTAGGGGGGTAATTTTAATAAAAGAAAAAACTTAAATATTTTTTTATTCCATAAATACAAAACAATCAACATCAAAAAAAAATTAAAAGTGCGTGTCAGCTCCGACGATTGTCTTAAATTATATACAACTAGCTGGAACCCATACAAATCCCACATTTCCGCTTCTCCTTACCATCTCACCAAAAAACCTTGTTGATCCATTCTGAACCGATTGCTTAGAGAGCTTCAGGATACATTGATGTTCAATGTTTTTCCATTTGTAGCTAGAATGTCAAGATTTTCCGATTTTCCAACTCTAGAACAACCTACATACAGTTAACCGGGAAATGACACTTAGTTGGCAAAATTCGTCAGGTATATTGGTCCCACAATTTTGAATTTATAAGTTTTGATCATAAATTCGTTATTTGCTACCTTAAAAAACCCCAGTCACAGATTTTCATTGGGATCGGAACACAATTTGAAAATTCGTCGGCCATTTTGAATTTATAAGTTTTGACCAAAAATTCGTTATTTGCGACGTTATAAACCCCTAGATACCCACTTTAATTGGAATCGGAACAAATTTAACAAAATTCGTCCGCCATATTGGCACGGCCATTTTGAATTTATAATTTCTGATCATAAATTCATTATTTGTTACCTTAAAAAATTTCAGATACCGATTTTCATTGGAATCGGAACACAATTTGCAAATTCGTCGGCAATCTTGAATTTATAATTTTTGACTGCAAATTCGTTATTTGCGACCTTAAAAACCTCTAGATACCCACTTTCATTGGAATCGGAATAAAATTGGCAAATTCAACCATATTTCTGCTTCCATTTTGAATTTCGGTCATATACGAGTATACCCCATGTTACTCGCTGATAATAGAGCTTTCTATTGGCGACAGAATTTTTAAACTCGGTTCGGTAGTTTTTGAGTTTATCCGGAACAAACAAACAATAAAAATCTTTTCTCTTTATATAATAGTATAGATAGGCAAAGGAAGCAAATGAACCCATATATTTATTAATATTGATTTGATAAAACATATTACATAAATTTTCTTTCCTACTTTTTAGTCTATTATATGTTTTTCGCCATTTTGTGGTGGCCACCATATTAGAATCAAAATGACGCTATCTTGATTTTTTTACAAAATGGTCAGATATTCAAGCAAACACAGATCAAAAATCTGCTGAAAAGATCGTTCAAATTTGTGTGCCCTCCCCATCGTCCTCTCTCACCCTCTTCTTCATAAACTACTTTGCAGCCGACTCGTGTGGAATCAGCCATAGCGTGCCATATTAGCGGGAGTCTCGGGTATCGGTCCCTTGCACGACTCTCCAGCAGTTTTGGAAAAATTCACCGTCATATATCGCCGACTAGATTCACCATAACTTATCTTGTGAACGTAAATTCTTAGGGGGGGTAATTACCCAATTACCCCCCTCTGAAACCGCCCCTGTCTATGAATACAATTGATTCATGTACAATATGTTACCTTATTTGTTTTTAAAAAAAAGTGCCAATTTTAGAACCAGCCATCATACAGTTTTGGCTTATTTGTCAGCATAAATATTTCAGGGTCGCTCGAACTCTTGACCCTTGCTTTCCTATACTGATGACTTCTTCATAGACTCAACCATAATAGAAGAACACCAAGAGCAATAGAGAATTTTATAAAATATTGAACTACTCTCAAATTATTCAAATGTTCATTCGAAGTATCGTCAGTAAAATTCCTGTGTTACGAGGGAATCACACTGCTTCCTTCCAAGGTAGACGCAATCTCCGTTCACAAAAATTAGTTTAGTTAGACGTTGAATACCTGAAAAAGCAAAGATTCATATTCGTCTTGATGTTTACTATTATGAAAATAAAAAGAATAATAAAATTCTCAACCTGTAGAATCCAAAGTTCTCCAGCTCGCAGCAAGTTCTTTCATCTGGTTCAATAGTTGTGCAGGTCACCTTACGTCCTATGATTAGATTCTTAATAAGCTGAAAGAAAAAAAATTATCAAAGATCTTGTATTTTTCGAAAGCTAGTGACTTCTCTGATCTTACCTTTGATAATGCTGCTGCTACTAAATTGTACCCTTAAGTCGAAGCGGAGCACTCACTGATCTGAACTTCACATGCACATATATCTGTTGACGACTATATTCTTATCGAAAATCGGCATGCTCGTTGTATGGTGGATTTTCATTGCCCGACATCGGATGTTTTTTCGACTGGATGTAGGAAGCTGGAAATCTCAGTGCTAATGTGGGACCTTGCCGCAGGGAATAGGCGCAGCATGTCCGAACAGAGCTTATTCTGTTAGCGGCTCTTCTTTTCCTTCTGACTGTGGCCAACTCTAGTATAGTTACCCATACCTGGGCGCATATAGCAGGATTGAGGTTACCGTTCTTGAGATGAGAAATCGACGACTTTGACTTGACCACGCTACATACAGCATCATCTCAGTACTCACCGCACTAATGGAAGATGCCTTCTTGTTGTGCTTTCCAGGTATGATTTCTCCCCTTCAATTACTTCAGCACTGATCGCACATATCATTGGCCGATTTCTGATAAGTTGACCATGTTTCCTGCCTCTAACGGAAGTTTTCACGTGAAGTTCGATAGAAGTATAGCTAAGTGGTTCTGGCGCAACTTTGATAACTTATATTATAAGCTTTTGCGTGGTGGTATGGGATGTAACTTTTTGAGAACTTCGTTGAAAGCTCGTCCAAGACACAAACCAAACATCCCAAGCTTTAAGGTCTGTGTCTTGGCTTAAAGCTTGGGATATTTGGTTTGTGTCTTGGACGAGCTTCAACGAAGTTCTCAAAAGGTCTCAAACTTCAAGCTAAATCTCCCACCCAAAAGCTCACAACCGATGATTCAGTGGCGTCGGAGTGACAAAGCTATAATACTTTCGGTATGCGTTTCCTATTCACAACGTATCGCGACACTGGGGCGTCCCATATTTTCGACTATATGTAAGATCTTCTCCTGGGCGTGCTCAATCTGCGTCATATCATGTAAAAGTACCTCGTTGAAAATTTTGTCATCAAGTACTTTGAGTACCAACCCAGTAGCTCTACATGAAATGTGGTTCTGCTCTGGACAAGAATATCTACACCTGGGTGGTTGCCACCTCTTTAGCTTGGGGATACGTTATCAACAGAGTGTAGTACTGCCTGATTTGTGTAAGTAAAAAGGATTTATTTCTTCTAGATTTTCCTTCTCCTAAAGAAATAAATGCTATGCTAATATTAACATGAATATTCTTATTAAATATAGCCGCAATTCCAGTAACGAATGAGACTCATAATACCTTTAGGTAAAAAGAGCACATAAGCCACCACATTCGTGAAATATACAAAAGTAATGGAATGCGTACAAAAAAAAACACTAACAGGATGTTTAGTCTTTCATTTAGACAAGACTAAAGTTCAACACGAACTAAACTACAAAACAAAACGATCTTCAGATGCCTACACAACCATCAAAAATATTCATAAATGCGTAAACCACCAACTTCAGGATGTTTACACCAATCATTATGGAATTTGTGGGTAATAAATACTATTTTAAAATTACGTAGATTTCTTTTAAATATTGCGATCGTAATGATCGACGTCTTCTCCAAATCGATCAACCCTGAATCCTATAAAAACTTCCCAAACCGTGTATCATATACATACCAGGCGCTTAAAGAACTGCGTAGTAAAAAATGTGTTATATTTTATTTCTTCCTAAGAACTCTCATAACTTATTCTTTAATTTCAATTTCTTTTTACTATTCGCATTTCTTTTATTTAGCAGAATTTTTAAGAGTCAAGTAGAGGAAAAAAAAAAGAAACAAACATCAAAGCTATATACCAGAGAGTAACCGTAAAGATATGGTGAAGACGTGGAAATGTAAGAAACTGTTTTTTTTTCAATCTGCTTAAGATTCCTTGACTTTCTAAATACCAACAAACTATGCTTGACTAAAATCCCAAGAATTTCCTAGTTCAGCTATTGGACTGTATCCAAGAAGCTCCACGTGCTAGCAGTTAATAATTTTTATTATTTACTCATCCCAAATAATTTTTTGGCGAGTTTTTGAGGTAGAAGGAATTTTTTTCTGGGTTTTTCTTAATAGAAACATTTCACCAACAAATAAAATAAAAAAAAAAAATATATGGACATCAAGCCGAGCAACGTTTGGCGCCAAAATATTGTGCACTTAATAAATTTTTGGTATTTTAATTTGGGTTTAATCAGGAAAATGGGAAATCGTGTATCGAGAAAATGTGTTTTTTTTTATTTTAAATTTGCAATAAAAAACCGGGGAAAAGTTTTTGAATAAGTTGTTTTTAAAAAATTTTTTTATATAAATTTAATATCAAAGTCCGTCGGTTTAGTTTTATTATTAAAAGCGAACAGAGATAAGTGCTTGAGGATGTATTTTTAGAAAAAAAACAAGTAATTTAAAGTTAATGTCAAGGGAAAAAATGTTTTCTTTTATTCGGATGTTTCTATAGAAGCCATAACAAACTTGGCGAGAGTTTTTTTCACAAATTTTTACTTAATTTTTATAAGAAAGGAAAATATTCTGAAATACCCCCTCTTTGATACAATGATACCAAGCGTATCAGTAACTTTTTTTTCAGATTTTACGATAACAACTCTCTGTGAGTATAAGAAGGTGTGATACGAAAGATATTTATCATAAACCAATTGAAATTTTTCAGCGATCTAATAAAGAGAGTTCATACTATCTAGATAACGCCTCAATACACAAAGGAAACAGAGACCAGATATATAGATAATAAGAAAAGTAGTTTCATAGTGCATTTTTAACAAACGATATTGCCTAAGAAAAAAAGAAATACAATTTAGGTGTTGTAATGAAGCGAAATTGTGGAGTGCCACCTACCAAAGTGTGAGCCACAAATTTTTGTAGTAAGTGAAACCCAAAAAATATTACCTGAAGCTGATTTTAGTCACTATCAGGTGTCAGGGTACACATTAGTGCACAATCTCTCAGCCCATAGGGATACTGACATCTATGTTAGGGATGTCGCGGCTTATATGTATTAGGACGTCCTCAGATTTGAACTATACCTCTGGGTTAAAATCCATCTTTCGAAAACTCGTCATATTCTTCTGCTTACTAGACAGAACTTCTAACATAAGTAACTAATCCTAAACTTGAACATTTGATGTTATTTCCGAACAAATCACCAGTTTTGTATCCTCCGATCCGGAGTTTGAAATCATTGTTGCGGGAGTTTTTATCGTTCACAATGTAAATTGGCTGAGTTTCTCAAATAGCAATAGTGTTTCTGGCAAGGACGTCGAATTCCTTGCGGAGGTCTATAATTTACATCAAATTGTGGATCATCCCACGAGAGTCCCTGATATTTCTTGTAGAATCATCCAGCTTAGGCAACAGCAGAGTGGTAAAGATGGCGTGCCCTACCAAACCCCAGGGAGGACTCCTCTCGCCCCTGTTATTTTCACCTATAGAAAAAAATCCCTGATTTCAGCTTTCAATTATGGGCGTATAATGAGGTTATTCGCATCAGCTAAGTACTTTGGCTTTATTTTTGACCTTAAGCAGTATTGCAGGCTCAACGTCGAACAAAGGGAAAAGGACGCCTGCATAACTGTAGACCAGTGCTGACGTACAGCTCTCTTGTTCCGCTCTTGCAAAAGAATATAACAAATCGTGGCCCTAGAACAGCAGGGTTCTAACTGACATTTTTGAAAAAAATAAAATTTTGATGCCACTTTTATAATGTCAACCCACTCTTTCTAATAAAAGTATTTACAATTCTCTACCTCTCTCCCTTCCTGAGATAGAGAGAGCTACAAGGTCCTATTTCCAGTTTTTTTTCTTTTAAATTTGGTGAATAAGGTTCTATCATCCCGATAGAACTATTTATTCTACAAAATTGTATAGAATATTGCAGATAGAGCTTTTGAAGTTGCACTTAGAACTTTGTTGCGTCAACTACTTAAGCTTTTTAATTTCAGATAGAACTATGATGTAACACAATGATACGCACGTCGAAATAGCTTTCAGGATATAAGGTTCTATTTACCTATTTATCTAAGCCAAAGGTCCTATCTTAAATAAAAAGCGTCTTCATTAAGCAACCAAGTTCTATGTGACAATTAGAACCGTCTTGTTCTTTCAATTTCCACATGATCATTGGGCATATTCACACGCTGCCATAATTGTGGTGAGTAAAACCGGTTTTATTCAACTCCTAGCAACTCAGACGGGGCGTAAATGAGCGTAGTAAATTTGAATGCTATACAGGAACCTTTAAATGTATTGCAGATGAAATTTACTTGTTAGAGAAAAACAGAGCTAAAGAATGCAAGAGATAGAAATAACTTTTTATATGTGTGCCAGTTTTCACGCGTTTGCTTTTGCGTGAAAAATGTTTCGTTAAGTTCTTCCGCTCCCTTCCCTCTCTCATCTATAAAACCGGTTTTAGGCGCCATGAATGTGCACTGTGTGAGTATGCCCATTCAGCGACAAAGTTCTACACGAAATTTTGAACTTCAATTTCTTTTAAATAATGAGCATAAAACATAAAGTAAACTGCTATTTGAGTAAATTAAAACATATAAACAAATCCCTAAAGAATTCCATTGAGAAACAATAAATTCTTGAAAACCCCACGACTTGAAATCTTTAAAGCTGATTTACTCAAAACAGCTTCATGTGTAGTTAGAACCCTGTTGTTTTAGGGTCGCGAAATAAAGACTAGGCCCAGTCTAAAGAGTGTCACGTGGCGGAGTTTTGGGAGTCACTCCAAGCACACTGACATGCGCTTATGTAAAGGCTTTTTACGAGTACGGCTACAAAACTTTGCACTTTCAGCGCCAATTATGTCCACGTCTATCTCCTCCAACTCCTAGAGTTTTTAATGAGCCACTTCATCTGATTTTTGTTTTTCGTTCTATGTCTTGTGCCACTTAAGAAATAAAAAAAAAATTATTTTAATTTTTCCTGAATCGTGTCGTGGGGCCATAATAAATTGCTTACGGACGCGAGGTTGGCCACCCGTGATTTAGAGTGATATACTAGATTTTTACACATGGTGTCACATCAAAAATGTAAGTAAATGAATCCTTAACAGGTGGCCCCACAAAATATAACTGCTCCGCAAGATTTCGCCATAACTCCTTCGACAATGTTTTTCCATCTTTTGTATTTTAACGGTTTTTCGCTAATTCCGGGTAATTTTCCATAAAATCAATTAAAATTTAAAACTGATGTTTCGTTATTTCCTTTTCCCTAAAAATTAAAAAACAATAAAATTATTATTTGAATATTTAAAATTAAATTTTGAGAACTCCTGTACAAAAGTGAGAGCCATCTAGTACAAATGTTAATTACCGGAATTTTTGGTAAGCAGCGCTTCCTTCAATCGCCCTTTTCTTCAACTTTAGTTGCTTAATCTACTCTAAATTTAGAATTTTGGCTCTAATGCCGGATCCACACGTTTGTCAAGGCTTGGCAAGCGTTCGCAAATTGAAACGCTTAATGCCGGATCCACACGTTTGTCAAGGCTTGGCAAGCGTTCGCAAATTGAAAAAAATTTTTAAAACAAACGTGTGGATGCATCACAAACGCTTGCCGCAAACTTCCTTTGCAAGCGTTAGCACGTTTGCTTTGGCTTGCCGAGAATCCACACTCAACCGGATCGGCCACAAGCGTCGGCAAGCTTACACAAGCCAAGCCAAACGCCTTATCCACACGTTTGAATTTGCGAATGCTTGCCAAGCCTTGACAAACGTGTGGATCCGGCATAAAACAAACGTGTGGATGCATCACAAACGCTTGCCGCAAACTACCTTTGCAAGCGTTCGCAAATTGAAAACGTTTGCTTTGGTTTGCCGAGCATCCACACTCGACAAGCGTCGCCAAGCTTACACAAGCCAAGCCAAACGCCTTTTTCACACGTTTGAATTTGCGAATGCTTGCCAAGCCTTGACAAACTTGTGGATCCGGCATTAAGGGCACTTTCAGTAATGCAGGTTGCGTGCGCAATTGACTTATTCAGCAACACACTTCCATTGCTGAATAAGTCAATTGCGCATGCAACCTGCATTACTGAAAGTGCCCTAAATCTGTCGTGTGGCCTTAATGTAAGGCCAATTTTCTGGGGCTTCCTCATTGTTTCCCATACGCTGACTGGGACTTGTGTTTCCGAAACAAAAACGCCAACTCTGTCGCTATCTGTATCACCAGTATCATACACCTAGAAATGCATTTGTTCATTCCACATTCTACCAAATCTGTGAAGCCTCGGGAGTGCATGAACACAGTCAAAACTCAAAAGGCCGCATTCAGAGCGTAAAAGAGTTCTCAAAGTGAATCGCTAAGCAATTCTAAAACTAAGCAATTCCTGCAAATCCACCATCAGGAAAGTAAAAATCTCAATTGACAGCAAATTGAGAAGTAAACTCCTCAATGCAACCGCTGGCAGCAGTCTTCTGGACTCGCGTGGTATATATGTGCCTCAAAGAGCTCGATGTTAACAAATCCACTAGCCCTGACCCTGACCCTGACCCTATCAATCTAAACAAATGCGGAGAACTTTTAGTGTGTCTGACAGAGCCCCTTAACCAAAATATGCACCGATTTAGTGAGTCCAGTTTGGTTGCTCTATTGCTCTCCAAGGCTTTTAATAGAATAAGGTCGCTGCTCTGTTAGCTAAACTCCAAGCTATTCGTATTTACTCAATTCTGAAGAATTGGATCGAATTTTCTTTCCACCTATTCAATCAGGGTAATATTGGATGACGCCAAATCACTGCCCCACACCATGTCTGCCGGTGTCGCCTACGGATCATTTTTATCACCCAACTCTTTAAGCCATGATAGATGTAGTAACAGCTCTGACAAAATTTTATCGATACTATCATAGCAACTGATCTATTGAAATAAACCATCTCCTGCCTCCAAGGCAATCTTATTTCCGCAACACCAGATTAGCCCGCTCGACTCACGCCCTCTACCTACAGCCCCCTTTTCTGGCACTCGAATTTCTTGACGTCATAGAAATATTTTAAAAAAAAAAATGTAAAAATCCATGAAATTTATTTAATTGTTCATTAAAAAATCCTCTGAATAAAATTCATTTAAATAAACCCAAAAAATCTCTCTTCACATTGCGTATTTTCGTATGAACTCAATTCCCCCTAAAAACAAAAATTACTCAAAAATAATTCCGTTTCTAAGTGAATTTATAATATTTAATAAATGACTCCCTGCCAATAACCAACCACAATTTCATGTGATGATTAAAAATGGTTCCACTGTGTAAAAATCTCCTTAGTAATAAGAACCGCCTGCCAATCAACTCTAGGGGACATTTGTATCGAAATGGAACGGTCGTAAGGCGATAAGTGATGTTCATCAACACTAAAATGAATTCAGCCATTAACTCAGCCATAAGAGGTGATTGCTGATGTCGCTAATCATCGAACTTTCTGAACACAAAGTGAGTAATATTTTTATTTTATTTTCAGTAGCTATTTACAGAAACATCACAACTGGAAAATCTATATTTCTTTCATCTATACTGGCACTGAAACACCAAACCGTATTTGGTAACGAAGTTGATTTTAGAAAATGATTTTGGCGAGAAATAAACAAATTCCCAAAATCTACGTCAGGCTTTTCAAATCGTCACTAGTTTTTATTAAAAAAACAAACAAAATTCTCGCCTTCATACACAAAATAGAATTATTGTCAAGGTCTAGGAGAAGCTATCATCACATTCAATAGAGCAAATCTTAATAAGATCATACGCTACACGACTTTACGGATGCGTTGTAAAAACGATCTATAAATAGTTAAACATCAACGATGTTACTTGTTCACCAATTGATGAAGGATCCCGGGGTCGTTATAAACGGACTGGTGAATCAGTTGTTGAAGAATGCCGAAATTCCTGATCTTCAAGAAAGATACTATCTCATCAATGTTAGGCCGTACTGCAGGATGAGGAAACATCTGTGGATCTGCGCCCCCCGGCCGTAGAGGAAACGTAAATAAAATTTGTGGGGCTTCTGAACTCATCGCATGTAGATGAAAAAATATACATATATTACATACATATGTATCTAAGAAAGAAAAAGGAAACGAAAAGTGAATTAACCTGAGATTTTGTTCATTGAAGAAAATCTTGGCGCCGAATTAAAAAGATGATCATCCAACAAGATAATAAACTACTTAGCCTTGTCTCGGCTTGTGTTTTTATTGTTGAAATTGGGTGACTGTGTAGTTGTTTTCTTCATTAGAACAGAAAAAAAATTATATAGATTGTGTTATGGCCACATTCTATATTCAAGGCGGAGGTCACTTGAAAACTTTAATTCTTGGAATTCCAACAATACAAAATCAAACAAATCGCAAATATTTTTTGTGAAACGGAAAAAACAACATTACGTCAAACGGATCTATTTTAATTTTTTGGAACTTTGACGCATGATTGTTTAGTTCTAGTTCTACAACTATGTATTACGATTTTGCGCTAAAATAGATCATATTTAGACATCTTAAATGCGCATATACAAATGTGTTACTGCGACGTTACAACTGCGAATCGAACCATATCTCGATTTACCTTCAAATATGCTGTTATCATCTTATGGCGAACTAACTACAAGTACATAAAAATTCTATTTAAAATTCCATCTTTCTATATTTTACTAGGTACTCCTATAGACATTCTTGAAATTGGATCCGTACTACCAATACTTTTCTTTGAAAGGGACTGTAGCGCCACTTCAAACATTATAAACTCTCTTTTCCCAAGTATTCCTCATCGCAAAAATATAAAACTACTTCTGTGCAGAGCGATATTTTAGGCATAAAAAAGCTACATTAAAATTTGAGGCATACATAACCTATCCTTCTCTTCTGTCCTTCAGATGAAGCTTACTACTAGGCATTGCACCATGACTTGAACGACATGATGGACTAGTAGTACTAACGGTCAGTCCTGAGCTTGACCATCCCTCCGCCAGCCCACAGTTTTGGCATTCTTAAGCTGTGGGCGTACTGGGCTACGCCATACTTTTAGGGAAAGTTTAGTCTTCTTTGCTGTAGTATCCCATAAACCTTACCGTAGATATCATCATTGTATAGACTCCAGAATCGTCTTCCCTCACATAATGGTCCACAATTCTCGAATTACTTTCCTTTTAACACGTGTAAAACCAAGTGTACACTATAGAGTTTTTTTCGGTAGAGCGTAGAGTGTAGAGCTCTACCTGTAGTGTGTACACTACAGCGCGTCTCTACCACTCTAGCACTCCACCGTAGAGCTGCTCTAGAGAAATTTCGAGTAAAGCTCTACCACGCGCTCTACAGACTGTGCACACTGCAGATGCGTTTTTCTCTACTGTAGAGTCATATGGTAGAGCGCACAACTGCGGCTATCAACTTTTGCATGTCCAGAGGTGCGTGCGTACACATATTGTGTAAAAAATTTAAAGGAAATTAATAGAAATAAAAAAAAATAATAAAATGAGTTCTCGCCAAAAACAAGCTGCTGCCGTTTTATTTATTTTAAGAGAAAAAGAGGGAAAGGAAATGTTGGGAGCAAGATTGGATTGCGAAAAGGAAACAAAACGTTTAAATGTATCGAGAAACATCTGCATACCAAAATTGATAGAGCATAAAGAGCAGATGTAGAGGTCTACCCAACACCAAAAAATTGCGTATACACTATAGAGTTTTTAGTAGAGAAAACTTTCGCCCGCATGTGTATAGCTCTAGAGGGTGTATACACTTCTCTACGCGTGTCTACGCTAGAATTTTCTCTTCTCTAGCTCTACCCAAAAACTATATAGACACTAAGCTTAAGAGGTTAGAGCGCACCTATAAGTCTCTGATTTATATGAGTGAGCGCTGGTAAGACCACCGTCTTTTACAGCAGCAGTATTTTTTATGTGAAGGACTATTACTCAGAGGTAATGCCACTTTGTGCTGTCGAATCTTCTATCAATGAGCGCAATGTCAGACAGCAAGCTCTAGTAGGAGAAATAGCAGGAAATTTTTTGTAAACAAGAAAAAAAAGTTATCTAGGGCGGGTAAATTGAAAGGCGAACGGGCCATGCCCTGAATGCGAAGGGATTATGGATCGGATTCGAACTCCTGGAATGGTAGCTGGGCACCTTAACCCCTAGACTACTGAAGCCGGCATGTCATGGTTAGATGATTGAATTTGACTTGTCTTGCCAGACTTTAATTGGTTGACTTTATTAGCTTTTATCAACCTTGCGTGTATTTTTGATTCCAAAGCAGGTGATATTTCTCTACATTGATTGTGGGATCAATGGTAGATCGTCTTTCAGACACGGTTGCTATTTACTTGCCGCCAGCTCAATCTTAAAGGTAAAAGCTTCCTGTACAGCATTGTATTTTCTTCCAATTGTTATGTTGTATTTGAATATACTTGTGTGGGATTGTGCCTTCTGCTGTGACACCCTAATCTCAGATTACTTTCTGTAACGCTTGGTTGACGAGACAGCAGGCCAAACGGCCCCTTGCCGGAATGTCCATTATAGAGGTGGATTGTTCTGTACAGTCTTTTGCATATACTTAGGTTGTCACATTGGCCACGATCGAACCAGATATTAATGCCAGTTTATTCGGGATGCTAAATGGATCTGTTACCTTTGTACATTTCTACTCTGTCTTAGCTATCATAGTCGGCCCTAAAGTTTATGAAGTGTGTTTTGATTTTGATTTCGCCCCGAATCATTATTATCTACTTTCCACCTTTCGTATCGTGTAGTTAAATCTCAGATACTAGGGGAATCCATCGTCTGATTGTGGGATAGCTGAGGCTGTGCAAGCGCTGCAAATCCTTCTCCTCGGCGGAAATTTTTTTCTAATTTTTAGCTATCGACTAAGTCAATTTACCTTAAGTTAAGTCTTCATGATTCCAGCTAAATTTAAGCTGGAAGGCAAACACAATTCCATTAACATCGGCGAACTAGAGGAATCCTAAAAGCCAAACCCAAAAAGTTTGACGAGAACTAATTTCAAATTGTTGAAGATTTCGAATTTTGATATCGACCAAAAGTTTATCATACGACTTCAATGAATCGTATCGAAGATATCTAAATTATCAACTAAAGACTTATTATTTTAACTGATAAAAGGTAATATATGTATATCTTTCATACAAAGTTTCTTATCCAATTTATTGCAAGATAAAAACTACCAATAAAAAAGCAAAAAAGGGAAAAGCAGGCAATGTACATTTTGTTTACAAAATTGATAAGAAACTCACCTTTATTACAAAATAATCATAATCTTTTTGCAATTGCTCCCATCCTTAACAGAAAGGGTTTAATTTCCTAAATTGATAAAGTCGATATCAACCACCTGTAGCAAAATTATGACGTCATAAATACCTGGAATATCTTTTTTAAAATCCGGTACAAACAAAATAAAGAAATCTTATTAACGTGTCTTTTACACCTGAAAATTTTCATCTAAATATTTTGATAAACTGAAAATCATCTTTCTTTTGATAAATTTTAATTAGAACCGGATGTGTTTACTTGGAAGAAAATTCCCGCCATTCTCTGCTGCCAATAGAAGAGGAACCCCGGATGTGCACACGTAAAACGGATTTCCACAAAATAATCATTCATAATTCATAATTGTTCAAATGCTTACTTTTCCAAAAATAAAAATAACTTAATGATTTCACCTAAAAATATTTTTAAAAGAGCCAAAAAAAAGAGTTCGTCACTGAAGAAAATTGTAAACAAAAAACCTCACAAATAATTCCTTGAATAAAAGTGTTCTCGAAGCTTCAGCTGTACATTTAACCTTAATCAAGCAAAGGGTGTTATGTCAAATATTTGTTTTGTTGGAGGGTAGTAAAATTACTTCGGTGGTAAATTATTAAATAATTCCACAAATAACATGGAAGTTTCGAATACTAAACATAAAATAATATGCAGAACATGTTTATCATGTGATAGTGCTTTCAAAATTATATTTGACACAGAGGTTAACTCAGTTGCTGTTTCGGAAATGCTGGCGAATACTTCACAGCTGCAAGTTTATCCAAATGATCAACTTCCCGATACTATTTGCACTAATTGCCTAGATACATTAATAATAGCTTTTAAATTTCAAAAAATGTGCAAGAACTCCGATCTGCAGCTAAGAGCTACTTTAGATTCTAAAGAGATTAGAATTATACCCATTGAAGATGAGCCAGATGAAAGTGCAAGTGATGTATGTCAAGAAGAGGGCCCACCACCAACAGATGTAAATATTTATGACCAACCACCTTTAGAGGGGATTGTAAAGTATGAAGATGATGTAGATGATGGAGATTTATGCAGCGATATAAAGCAAGAGATCAAGGAGGAAATAACAATTAGCGCAGACAATACTTTTGAAGACGTGAAAGGAAACGACGATGTTCCTGAGAAGTATACATCTTCATATTTCCTTTAACTTGTCTTACTTCCCTTATTTAAAACAGGTCAAAAGATGAAGTATGTGATAAACCGAAAATAGAATGCAATGTTTGTCAAAAGAAATTCGACCGTAGCTATCGGCTAAAGCGTCATATGAATGTCCACAAGTCCGAAGGGAAACCATTTGAATGTGAGACATGCAAGCAACGTTTTGTATCAGAAAGTCACTTAAAACGTCATGCTATTGTTCATAGCGAGCTTCTTACTAAATTAACTACAGTAATTAAGAAACCTTCAAGCTATAACTGCCCGGAATGTTCCCGTGAGTTTAAGAAGCAAGAATCTCTTTCGTCACATATGAGAACCCATAAAGATTTGACCACAAACAAGGAATACTTGTGTGATCTATGTCCGAAAGTGTTCTCTAAACTGAATTTACTAACAAGGCATGTCAAATCGCACGAGGAAATGAAGCATCACAAGTGTAATCTGTGTAATAAGGCGTTTGCATTAAGTGCACAATTAATAGACCATATGAATAAGCATAACGGGCTTAAGCCGCATGTTTGCCACATTTGCCAAAAGGGTAACAAACATCTGTAGTATGGTATTTACTTAAATTTACTCTCTATTTTTTATTTATTATAAGGCTTCCAACAATCCTGCACGTTAAAAGATCATCTACGAACTCACAGTGGAGAAACTCCTTTTCTATGTTTTGAATGCGGAAAGGCCTTTAACAACGGCAGCAATCTGCGTCAACATCTAATAAGACACACCGGTGTTAAGCCCTTTCATTGTCCTGAATGTCCTAGTAAATTTACATGTAAAGGAGGCTTAAAATCTCATATGGCAACGCATTTGCAAATAAAACCATATGCTTGTGATATATGTGGATCCTCATTCACAAAACCATACTCTTTAGCGAAACATAAACGAATTCATACTGGAGAGAAGCCTTATGCTTGTGACGTTTGTAATATGAGGTCTATTTTCACTTTATATACCTTTTTTTTATTGAACATTCTATTCACTGCCAATATCCTTCCAGATTTAATTCATCTGATCATGTTAAGCGACACATGAGAACACACACCGGCGAGAAGCCATATTCCTGCAAGTTTTGTGACCGGGCTTTCGCTCAAAGTAACGATTTAGTAAAGCACATGCGTGGTCATCTTGGCGAAAGGACATATCAATGTGAGGAGTGTCCAGCAGCGTTTCGACTCTATTCAGAACTGCGTGTTCACATTCAAGATCATTTTAAGAAGCAACAGCGATCACTGGGGGTCGTTGATAATAGCTCTAACTCTCAGGATAGCATAATTAATAATTCAATACCGATGGAATTTCTTAATTTTCAGTAACATGACAAGAGAAAAGTAGGTAAAAAATATGTTGAATTCGTCGGTCCATAGTTGAGCTCGTTAGTTTTTATGTATTTTATTTTATGAGCGTAGGATAAGTGAAAAGAAAGAGGGGATTGGCTTCGCTTTTGTTGTTAATACTCTTGAATGTTAAAATTATTCAGTTGCAATAAAAAATATGACATATATCAGACGAAGAAGCAGTGAACTGTGAGATAACGTTATAAGTATAAATGTTTAAAATTTGCGCGGTGCAGGCATTATTTGCAAAGAACCAAAATAAATATTGAAAAATGATCGATCTTAGCTGTGGACCATCTTCTCTGTAAGTTATTTTTATACAACTGTACAAATTAAAACAAATAAAATTTTTATATTTATTATTTGGGGTTATATAAAGATTGCCTTTCCCCCCTTTTTCCCTGTCGTAATTATCTAGTATTCTGCCCAATTGCCGACAGCCTGGCTAGAAAAGGAGCAAACTCATCACCTATTGGTCCGGACAGGGGCGGCGCTTTCATAATGGTGCACTTGCACCGGGCGCAATTGGTCGGGGCGCAATTTCAGAAATCAAGATTTTAAAAAAATTTAAAACTTTGAACAAAAAGCTCCTGACGGGTCACTGTTCGCTTAACTACCATCTAAACAAAATAGGACTGGTAGCCGATTGTACTTGTCGGTTATGCGGGGCAGCTCGGGGCGGATCACTTGCTGTGCGACTGTGAGTCTACAGCAGGGGGAAAATATTGAGCCTCCTCCATCGCGACTTCCCTACTCCCAGGGAGATTTGGGACAGGAACCCTAAATCCGTTTTAGGCTATATTAAAAGCCTTAACCTATATGGTTTTTAAAGACGGTGATGGCACAATAGACCAAATAAAATAGGTCGCACTGCCCGCCAAGGCGCCCCTTAACAAGAAATAGCGAAAAACACTTCAAAGTTGAGAGCTGCATGGCAGTGGATGGTTTTTGCACTCCTCAAGGCAACAGGCGCACCCAGTTGTATAATGCCTTATCCTGATCGAGTCTCGGTTAAGATGGATCTTCCCTTTCCTACCATATTCATAGGACATTGCCCCGTTGTACTAATAGCTTAAAAACTATTAAATTTTAGTTAAATCTTTTATTTGACATAACCTTGACGATTACAATGGAAAAAATTAAACAGAAAAATCGCGTGAAAATGTTACTGAATTAATTAAAAATAAGTGCATTGATAATCTGGTACCAAAAGCCACGAACAAAGCAAAAGAGACAAAATCTATCGAATTTATCCCTTTAAGCTAGTCATACCAGCCCTCATTATTTCATCCACAAGTAACAAATTACTTGCAATTACAGCGCAGGAATTAAGTATTTGCTTCTTTACAATATAATTATCATAAACACCAAGATCTACGGGCTTCATAGCTTCACCAGAAGATAAATCTAAACCAACAGGATCAGGATTAAGACGATCTTCCTCGGTTAATTTAACAATAGTATCTTGAGCATCATATCCACTATTTACAGCCAATGTCTTTGGAACAACCAGCAATGCTTCAGCGAATGCCTGAATGCCTAAGCGAACTTTTCCCTTAATTGTGTCCTTGTACTTCATAAGCTCATTATATGCGCGAACTTCGAAGGCACCAGCTCCAGGTATAAGGCATTTATCTTCAATTGCATTGTTAATAGCTCTCAAGCCATCACGGATAGCATCCTTGATTTGGACAAGGGTGTGCTTGTTTGGCGCCTTCATAAGAATGGTAACAGATTGTGGATTCCTGCATTTCTCAACAATCGTGTATTTTGTTTCGCCCAAGACATGTTCATAAACTACGCCAGCATAGCTGTAAGATATTAAATAATTAGTTAATAGAAAATTTCATGAAGAGTGTAGACTTACCCCAAGTGAGATTCATTTATGTCATCTAAAGAATTCAAAGCAATCCCACCGCAAGCCAAAGCCAATCGTTCCATATTCCTACGCTTTGCCCTGCGTAATGCCATGATTCCTTCCTTAGCAAGCATATCCAGAGACATTGGGTCAATTCCCTTCTGGTTAATAACAACAAAAGTTTTGTCTGTTCCATCGCAAAGTTTCTTCTTCAACTCAATAATTTTCTTGCAACGTAAATCAATGAATTCACGCTCAGCAGCCACAAACTTCTCACGTTCATCAGCGGTTTTATAGAAGAACCCGGAATTAACTTCAGATTTTTCATATTCCAAAGAAACATTACAGGTCAAAATATAAGCGTTTTCAACTTTCTTTGGCATATCCGGATGCCGGGTGCCATGATCCATAACAATACCACGAATTAAGGACGTATCAGTTTCGGTTTTGTGCTGCATTTCCATTATTTCAACCATATGCAAATCGATTTGCTTTCCTTCTTGACGGATAGCTAGAACAGCATCTACGCATATATCAGTCAAGAGATTAGCCAGATTAGCATGGACTTTAGTCTTGAGACTGGTTCTTGCAACGTCCAATAAGTTTTTCTTCTCAATTTCAATTGGGATTTTCATTGTTTCAAGAACTTCTAGGGCTTTAGTTTTTGCCTTATCAACACCCTCGGTTAAGATGCGTGGATGAAGTCCTTCGCTTAAGAATATATCAGATTGTTTTAGGAGCTCACCGATTAGGAGGATTGTTGATGTTGTTCCATCTCCGGTCATATCATCTTGAGCTGTGCTTGCACGGGCTATCATCGATGCAGTTGGATGCTGGATTTGCATTTCGTGTAGAAGAACGTTTCCATCTTTTGTGATTTTTATGTCCCCAGCACCAGATACAAGCCTGTGAATATATTTTTGTGTTTAATTACTTTTGTCCTAGAGAAGGCAGATGAATTTAATATAAACATGCATTCGCTATTCATAGACGCTGTCTACAGACACTGAAACGTTCAAAATAGAAAACTGGAGTATCAAATTAAGAACCCTTTTCGGATCACCGCTGGATGCGCTTCAGGGAAAACCTGCAAGTTAAAGCACCTCAGCCGCGCAGCAGGGCGCGCAGAAACCCAGGAAAGATTGACAGGAAATCCCTATAGAGTGCCCTCAGGAAAGGATAGACCTTATAGAGACAATCGAAGATAGGGTCAGGGGCAACAAAAGCCATGAGAACAGGCCCCCGAACTTCTTTGATGTTCTCTTGCATCTGCTTCCTCCCGACCTTCACATGAAAGACCTAGCCTCGTGCAGTGCTTTTAGACTCAGAGAATCAAAGGCCTGGACATCATCTCTAGGACGAATTGGTCCACTTCCAACAAAGACAGAACAATGGGCCCCCATCAGTTGCCGTAGTTGCGTACGCGAGACTGTGGCATTAAAGCATGATCAACGTAGCAATGATGACCGCGCAGCGAAAATTATTATGAACAAAAACCAGACAGCTAGGATTGGAAATGGATTGGCCACACCTTGCGACGCGAAAACGATAATTTAGCCAAACAGACCATTGACTGGAATCCGCAAGGATGCCGTCGAGTCGGAAGACCTAGAACAACGTGGAGGAGAACCCTATAATCAGAGGCCGCAACAACTGGGAGACCCTGGTCAGAGCTGAGAGCTGTCGTCCAAAACAGAGTCCGCTGGAGGGCAACTGTTTCCGCCCTATGTCCCATGAAGGATTAAAGGAGCAATTAGTTAGTTAGTTAGATAGATAGGTAGGGACCGTCAGGTCTGGAGGAGGATGTTGCAGAAAGCCAAAACCAATAACAGGCTGCGGAGCTATTTTTGATGAAAGAAAAAGTGCCGGTAAAGAATTTTGACAGCAGAAAATGACTCTTCTGGAAACCTCCCCAGCAGTATCCCACCTGACTCATGCGAAACCTAACCTTAAATAATTCTACAGCAACTGTTTTTAAAAGTGACTTAAAACCTATCAATTTTTAAAGAATCTTTATAAAAATACAATTCTTTTAACAAAATGTATTAGAAAAAGGTAAATTAACTCACATTTTCATGGTTCCTTTGGGGCCAAGATTCGTCCTCATGACATCTTGAAGACCCTTTCCTGCACTTATATTGATAGCAAGAGCTTGCGATGCTCTAGCAAATTCAGCTTTAGGATTTAATAAACTTATAGAAGCCATTTTTCAGTTAATTATATTCAGAAATTTCTTAAAAACTGCGAATTAAATTCTTTGAACAATGAACTCACTTCCTCGCGAGAAGAAAAATGTACGCAAAGAACTTGCCGCAGCTTCGTTGTGTATGGAAAAGACTTGGCTGTCATCCGGAATGCATATGGGTGCGATGATGTGCGTTGTATAAATTCGTGTTATCTTAGCACATGGTTTTGTAAGGATTGACTAGAGTTGGTTAATAAATTGTTTTGAGTTAAATGCGGTATTTTTTGTGTATAATTTTATTAATTTTTGAATTTAAAATATATAAATTTCATTTAATATTTAATTTATAAGAAATTAAGACTATTGGACTATATTTTTATTCATTCGACATCAACCGTTTGTTAAGTTGATTTCCAGATTCAAATCGCGATTTGCTCTACTATGTGAACGTGGTGATCTTTTGGCATATTGTGAGATTTTTGTTGGTTCTATTTTCTTTTCAAGCGGGATATTTGAGATATTTCGAGATAAAAATAAGTTTTCGAATAGTTATTTTTATAAATCCTTAACGAGAAACAATATTATTATAGTGCATAACAATTAATTTGTGGCTCTAGTTAGGCCAACAAGTGTTGCTGTCACTTTTGTAAACATTCAAAACCCAAATCTCATATATTTTTCTAGATTTTCTAAAATTTACTAATGAATTAATAGAAATATGATGTCAAACTTTGGAATTACCGGCATACCAGTTAGAAACCCTAAAAATAAATTATGCCGTACATGCTTAAAGCAACATTTCGACATGAAATCCATCTTTAATTCGGAAGTTAATTCCGTACCAGTATATCAGATGCTCTATGCGGCTATACCTATTGAAATAAAGGCAGACGATGGCCTGCCTGGCCACTTATGTTCGCAATGCATTCAAAGTTTAATAAATGCTTACAAGTTCCAGAAAATGTGCATTAATAATGACTTCAAGCTACGAAACTACATCACGGTTTTTCATTCCAATCCAGAAACTAGCGAAGATGCAACTATCAACTTTGAACATATGCCTTCTGTGGATTCAACAAACGACAAAACCGAAGTCTATGAGGAAGCAGGTGACGCGGAGCTAGTTGTGAAGTTTGAGTCTGATGATGACGGTTTGGAGCCGGATGAACAGCCCATTGAACAATTGCAAGATGCTTCTATGCCAGATGTGAATGCAGAAAAATTACAGTCGTTTGGAACATTGGCATGGTCTTCGGACAACGATGCTATTCAATTAGATGAGCGTGATTACTTCAGTCAAGAACAAAATGAATGCAATGATTTATTCTGTTGCAGTATTTGTTATGCACGATTTGAAACAAGGGAATTTTACGATAGTCATATGCAGATGCATGGAACAAAATCTCGTCAGTTACCGAAAACGGTTGAAAGGTAATATTTGAAAATATTTTAAATTGAACACTTGATATTATATCAAAATAGGAAACTGGAAAATCCTGTGCTAAAAACCGTTTATCTTTGTAATATTTGCAAAACTGCATTTGGAACAGAAGATATGTTAAATTTGCACAAAAAGGTTCATGAACGTCCAAGGTAATAATATTCAATATAAATTTCTTTTTCAATAACTTATAGTAATAAATCAAAGGCCCCGTTTAAACGAACAGTTTATACAGCGTGGAAAAATTAATATGACTTTTGGGAGGTACAATTGCACAACTCAAAGGTAGTAGATTCTGTGTAAAGAGTACACGGAATTAATTAATTGAACACGGATAAAACTAATTCATTTATCAGAATTGATTTTATCGTCTTAAAAGTAGGCCATATCGAGCGCAATATAACTATTCCAGATGGTATCTTTCAAGCGGAGGTCCTGCCTTGGGAAGCTTTTCTTGCGTTGGGAAGCTTTTCTTGCTACTGATAGGCTCCTGCATGTCGGTTATGTGGGATTCGACCCCAGCTAAAGCCACCTTCTGCTCTTTCACCCTTCCCGGGTCACTGGCTTTTTAGCAATGCGTCGCGGGCATGGATCAGCTTTTACCTAACTGCTAACGCTCTTGGCGTTTCTTTGCCTCTCGCTTGGCTTGTTCTAATCTCAAATTACTGTGTATAGGCTTCACCGTCGCTTTCACTTTCCTGCACTTAATCTCGGACCACATCATGTGTCCTGGGATGTTCTGCGGTGTCAGTCGCGCCTCGGCCATCGGTTCTAGCTTTGTGTCGACTTGGACACCTGGGCATGACGGGCACAGCGGTGAATCATCGTGCCCGAAACTGTGGAGGTATTTCCTATATCCTCCATGCCCACTTAAGAGCTGCGTGAGGTCGTAACTCACCTCGCCATGCTCCCTCATAACCCATTTCTACTCGTTTGGGATAAGTCTGTGGTTCCGCTTTTGGCTTCCTTTCATATTCTGGATGGTAAAAGCGCATGCCTTCTCTCGCCAGTATGTCTATTACGCACGTCGCACGTGGTTCTGTATGCACCCTATATTTTCTACTGTTAGCCGTCCTGCCTAATGCTGCTTCTCACATTGGCGCTGCGTATAGTAGGACTGAGCTAACCACCCTCGTCATCAGGAAGCGACGATTCGGTCTAGCATCCTAGTGCTGCATAAATAGCGGACGCTTTATCCGCCATGCTCTCCAAATGTGCTTTACAATTTAGCCGCCGGTGGAGCATCACTCCCAGGTACCTTAGGGCAGGCTGTGAGTGAATGATCTGTTCCACTACCTTATGTAGACTTCGTTCATGCACAATTCAATCTCATCGAGTCGTCGTTATACGTTCGTAATCCCAATTTTATCCGCGAACCCGATCGCTACTGCTGGCGTTCCTGAAGGCCTGCCAGACAATGAATCTCGAACCTACACAAGGATGTAGCATTGGAATGTTCATAGATAGCCAAGTCTCTGTAAAAGCTCTGGAGCAACTGCTGTGAACACATTGGGTGAAAGATGAGAGCTCACACAATGTTAGCCGCTTATATATATTGTTTAGCAATATCGCTTACGTCCGTCTTTTTCAAATGATAAATTCCGTATACTTTTTACATAGTGCATCACATATGTTGTTTCTTGCAACAGACATTAACTTCTTACAAAATAAATTTTAGTAAAAATTCCAACGATAAATCCTCACATGTTTGCAATATTTGCAAGAAGACCTTCAAAACATGGGAAGAATTAACACAGCATATAAGTGAACATCAAATCAAGATTCTGTATGGCACTGAACAGGGGTAAATTATTTGTTGAAATTATGAAAGAATATCTATAGAGTTTCGTTTGTTTTATTTAAAGATCAAATACAACCGTAAATGTCAACGTTAATATTCAAACAGAGAAAACATATGAATGTAAAACATGCCATAAAAGCTTTAATGGAGGAGAAGAGTTAAGCTTACACGAGAAAGAACATATCGCTACAGAGTAAGTATAGCTTACAAGACAAAGAGCATCTTTGTAGTCCTGATTTTCAATTATTTATATTTAATTCAATAAACAGAAACTTATTCTCTAAAACATCACATCTTTTCTAGAAATATTCCTGCAATTAAAAATCCAATGCCCGATAAGGAATCGATTAAAACAAATAAAGAAATAACTAATGCGTACTTATTAGCTTATAATGCGTAATTAGCTAATTGAAAACTCGAATTATTTTACTTAAATAATTTCTTTTAGTCGAAAAAAGGCAGCTGCTGCAAAAGAGTTAAATCGATGTAAATATTGCAGGAAGGTTTTTAGTAACGGCAGCAATTTAAGACGGCATGTGAGACTTCAGCACCCTGGTATCGATCCACCTAAGGATCCACTACAAATTGATGATGAATTGATGTAAGTTAATAATCAAATTTTGTCATGGTTTCATAATTAATTTTTTTTTAATTCTAGCCCAGTTGTTGAACAACTGAAAAAGATTGTTTATATATGTGAAGTTTGTGATCATGAATTTGAAGAGAAAACTGTTTTCTTGACACATAAAAAATTACATTTGATTGAAGAAATTCTAAATGAAAAACAGGAAGACAAGTAAGTAATTGAATTTTTATATCAGTTGAATTTAATATTGAAACTAATGGTAAATACGCGCGCAAAGTCAAAAGGTACTTTGTACCTTGAATTTTCTTTTTACTAACTTTCTTAAAGGGCACTAAAACCCGGACTCCGGGAATCCTGGGCTCTTGGAGGCGCTCCTCCTCCAGACTCCATGCCGATATCACCCAATTTGACGAGCTAGAAGTCCTACATATTACTTTATTTGACTTTCCGGAATCGTCCTCCCTGATATCCTTACTTATTATAACGGATCTACAATCGGGTTGGCTTGATCCGCTTTTTCTAACTACTCAGTCTTAATAAATAGTCTCATAATATTTGGGTGCACAACATTAATAAAAACGATAAGAAAAGTATTCCGAGAAAACAATGTTTCGTTTCGTTTCAGATCCCTAACACCACAGGTTGAAACTATAAAATTATCTAAGGATACAGATGACTTCAAAATTGTATACTCAGTCCCCAAACTAGAAACACATCCAAAGGAAGCTGATAAGGTATCAAAGGTAGAGCCTACTTACACAGAAAAGAGGTAGATCAAGTCTATGTTGTGTTGAAATCACCAGTAAAACTAATATTAATTTTAGTTTAAAGATAGAACAAAAAGGGGAAATCAAATGTTTAATATGTTTGAGGAAATTTACCCATCGTAAAAATATGCTTTGTCACATCCAAGTGCATAAGTATGTATATATCATAATAGCTTTATTAAGGATTTTTCTGGGTTGGAAGTTGTTTTAGACAGGACCGACAACTTATTATACCATAAAAATGTAATTTTAATAAAATACTTTCTTCCAGATTAACATTCAATGGAAAAAATTATGCGTGTTCTATATGTAAAGAGGTATTTTCTTCAATATCTGAAAAAGAACTTAAAGATCACAATGAAAAACAGTAATTAGACATTACATTATAAATTTTTATTAATAAAAATTATCATTTTACAGCGCAATACAAGAACCAGAACCTGATGTACCCAAAATTCAGTGTCTGCTTTGTCCAAGAACATTTAAAAATCGCGCGTTTATGATCTCAACGCATCTTCCTAAGCATAAGTAAGTAAAAATTAAATTAAAGCTTCTAAAAAGTCTCGCTCTTACTACCGGACTGAACATCTTCCAGATGCTCCCTGGGCGCCAATTTCATATTCTACATCAGTTCGTCCAGGTTGGATTCATCTTCTGGGATGGGGTTTCTAAAAATTTTTAGTTTGGCATATCTGATACCGAACCTTAAGCGGTTTTCATTCCTCTCTAATATCTCGAGGGACTCCTCGTTGATAAGGAGAAAGAATGAAGCGCTATTCTTCTGCGGTTTGTCTGTTTTTATAACCGCCCAGTCATTCATTGGAATCGCAGGATTATGAGCCTGAAGGTACTGGATAAGCTTATTGGTGTCCATCTTTACCTTCGGCAACCAAATGCGGGCTCTGGGTCTCGGGATATCTGCAGCTTGGATGAGCTTAAGGCTTTTGCCTTCCCATGTATCACTGATCTCAGTGACACATTGACCTAGAAAGTCCTTGGAGGCCTGGTCTTCGCATCGAATCACTCTAAAGCCTCTGACTACCTCCGAGGAGTCATAGCAGGGCGGCGTTGATCCACCATTGCCTGAGAGAATGTGGTCCAAAACCATCTCTGATAGTTTCGCTTCCACCCCCACCCAGGTCTCTGGACTAATGAGTCCTCGCAAAACTCTCTCATCCATCAGGGCTACTTGCAGGTTATCTGTGTCCACCTCGCTCAGCAACCTTTCTGGACCTGGCTGTGATCCACCTGCCGCTGCTGAATCTGCTTCGGCAGGCTCTTTATTGGGGGGATCCTGGGAAGTTTGGTCCTCTTGCTCGATCTTCTCTTTAGAAGAGGAACGAGATCTTTTTTCCCGTCCCTCCTGCGACTCAGTAGGGTTGGATTGATTTTGTGCCAGCCATTTGTTGTATTCCTCAACAATCGTCTGGTACTTGATCTTATCCGATTGATTCCGCTCATGCACAGTACCAGCCTTCTCATTCATGGCAATCTTGCCAAGCATGAATACGGCTCTCTTATACTGACTCTTCATGAGCGCACCAACCGATCTCCGTTTTCTTGGATTTGGTTTGACGTGGCGATCCAAAACGGATGTGCTTTGACTGGCACTTGCCGAATTGGTGGTCGTGTCAATTATCGTCTCCTGGGTGGAGGCGAGTGGTTGTCCCTCTGACGAGGTTGAAGGTTGTGCAAGTGCACAGGCAGCAAATAATTTTTCGTTTTTCTTAAGTATATTGTTTTTTTTTGTTATTCATGTAAATCCCACGAGTAATGCGGAAATGAGAGTCAATCCTAGCAGAGCCGCTTACCAGGATGAGGCACTTGTACGCTCCGACCTTGCCCGGGCATCGAAGGGAACCGTTTACAACCAACACTCTTTAACCACTAGCTGGCCATGCAGCCCTCGGCACGGTAAACACCTTGGCTTAAAAGTGGGGAACGGATGTGGGCTTGGAACGAGAGCAACAGGATGCGTGGGAAAGAGGAAGAAAGGGTGGAAAAGGAATGTACCTAGCTTGGTCTGGCCTCTTCGCATTAGCCTGTTCGGCATGGGTGTCCCTTCTGGTGGTTCGCTAGTACTCCAGCTTACCACCGCCGACATAGCCTAAAGCTACCTTGAGGCACGCAAGCCCCACCACCGCGACAAGGTGTAGGTACCTGGTGAGGAGATTTGTTCGTAGTCTGGCCAATTCATTTGCCTGTCACTGAAGAGTAATCCTGTACACTCTTGCCAAGGAAGAAAGCTCTTTTTGACATGTTTCGACCAGCTTGGACGTTATATAGACAGCGCCTAGTGCCTTATAGCTGCTCGATCATTTAATCATTAATCATAACGTCGAGGCGACCAATATATAGTAAGGTTTCTACATCTAATAATTAGAGAAAGCTTGAAGAGATGTTTAATATATAACAATAATCCTTAATATTTTCAGTATAATATCAAATGGAATAACATTTAGCTGCTCTATATGCAACGAAAAGTTCGATACTATCTCTCCAGATCAATATAAGGAACACAGTAAGAAGCAGTACGGTTATTAAAGAATATTTATATATTATGTATTAATAATAATAATCCTTTTGCAGTGCACCAGAAGAAATAAAAGTAGAATCTATAACTCCTGATATAAAGAAAATTTTAATAAGAAAGTTTGAATTAAGAAAATACACAAAGATTAATAAATCTTTAACATTGTATGTAGTTTTTAATTTTTAATTAATAACAAAACAAATCGAATTTCTTTTTAGTACCGTCGATCATGGAATGACTAAATGCCATATATGCTCTTCTGTATTTGCTACACATCATACTTTAAAAAGGCATCTTCGGAATATTCATAACGTTAATGCACAAATAGATCGAACCCGTAGAACGAGGGAAGAGATGGCGGCATTATTGAAGCGAGCACCAATTAAAAATATATTAAGGCAAAAATTTAATAAAAACAATATTAAGGAGCAATCATCTATGAATCTTAAGAGCATGCCAAAACGATTATCACAGAGAAGAATCTTAAAGAAGTGAGTAGATGGTTTTGTTGTTACATAGATCTTAATTAAAATAGTGCCACAAGATTTTGTTCCAATCCAAGAGTTCAATAAATTGAAAGATTTGGTTAATAATTAAATATTTTATACAGGAATGATGCAAGCCACAAATGTGATGTTTGTGAAAAGGTATTTTTGGATCAAAAAATTTTAAACAGTCATAAAAAGACCCATGCACAAAACGAAATGCCTGTTCTTACACCAATTTTTTCTGAAACAAGAAAACAACAGAGCAACAAACAGAACAACAAAAGGTTTGTTTTTGTTAATTATTTACATATTATCAACCCCTTTAATCTATTCTAGAGTAATAAAAAGACAGCGACAATTTGAGTGCAGGATTTGTAAAAATATCGTCGCAAGCAAAATAATCCTAAAACGTCACATGAGTATAAAGCATCCTGGGAAATCAATTCAAGTTGTTTCAAATAGGTAAATATAATCTTACTTGTTTTTATATCATTTCTTTTCTTTAAACGCAATGTTTGTTTTTTTTAGGAAGTTCCAATGTGGGCAATGCTCTCAAACCTTCACTAGGGCTTTTCATTTACAAAGGCATGTATATGATTACCATGAATCAGATCCGCCGAGACGAACGAAAAGGTAACAGCAGGAAATGCATTTAAAAAGAATAAATAAATAAAAATTTAAATATTTCGCTTTCGTTTTAAAAAAAACTTTGCAATTATTTCGTAGGGAAATAAATACCGATTCTCCACAACATGAATGTAGCATTTGTTTAACTGTTCTCATGACACCCAGTTTTAGAAGACATATGCGTGAGAGACATGGAAAATTAATAAACGATTCTGCGTAAGCATTATAAATTTCTAGATGTGATTTTCAGTAAATCATTTTTGTTGTTGTTGTTGTAGGAAACAATATTGCCAAGATTGCGACCTATATTTAGAAGATAAGGAACATCTGCAAAATCACAAGTTAAAGGTACATGCAACATAGTATGTTTATAAGCGCATGAAATTATTTTACATATATATATTTTATTTTCACCATTATTATGTTTAGTTATAAGTTAAGAGAATAAAACTTAAGATATATTTTAATTATGTGTTTTTTTTCTACAATAATCAAAATTTTCTTCAAGTTTGGTTAAAAACTATTTCTGAAAACAGATTATTACACTATCAAAAGCCCCATTCACTGGTGGAAAATTTAAACAATACATCTTCTTTGGTGAAGTATTGGGTCCAAAAGTATCGTGGCCACTTCCCTTGGCCTATGCAATACACCCCTATACCTCATATTTCTAGTCCAAACCCCTTGAACAGTTTCAGCAGTCTGCCAAGTGGATTATCGGTTAACCTTGACTGTTCAAGCAGGTCCTCGTTAAATACTCATAGAGAACAGGAAGAGCAAACTCAGCCTCCGCAAGTCAAAGCTTGCAGGTGGAGTCCTACGCCCTTCCTATTTTCCATAGGTAATAATTCAGCGCCCAGGGTGCGGTAATCTAGCCAACAAGTGTCCTGATATCCTTCCTACTACGCCCCAACACTTCCTTGACCGCGTTAAGAAAGGGCACAGGAAGGAACCGCTTAGAGCTGGCTAATCCAGGCGCGTACCATTAGGGGTCGGTGGGTTTCGTCAAAGCCCGTTCGCCAAGGGCCTTCTTCATCAATAGGCGGTTCCGAACCGAGGAATACAATGTCAGAGCCCTGTCTAGCCAGGGTATCAGCCTTTTCATTGCCTTGGAAGGTCTGATGACTCGGAACCCGAACAAGGATAACTTGCGTGAGAGCGCCCAGGTCGCCAAAGGCGCCTTGGCAGGACTTAGTCCTTATGGCTCAGCTGTCAGAGAAGGATAAAGATCTTTTAGTTTTTGCACTTCCTTCAAGTTCTCATGACTGCATGCCAGTATGAAGAGTACACATCTGCTTGAAATAGAGTCGTTATGATGCCTACGCTCATCTACTTAATCTGGGGCTTTCACTCCTGAAGTTAACAGGCATTACGTGTATCAACTTTTCATCGACTTCAAACAAGCATACGACAGCATCGATAGAAAAAAATGTATGCGACAATTCTGGACCTAAAAATCCACCTAAAGATGGTGAAGTTAACGAAAATGACAATGGAAAATACAATGTGTACCGACAGAGTCCTTCCCAGTCAAGGAGGGGGATGGATGCTATTTAATCTTTGTCTAAAAGTGATTCGCAAGCTAAACATTGACGCTAAAGCAACCCTAATCAAAACAGGTGGCTGGATATGCCGATGACATAAACTGCCTTGCCAGAACGGACATGCAGTCCGATAGCATTACTGCTTCCGGGATCTCTTCTACAATATAATGTGAACAATTATAGAATGCCCGCACAAGATCGAAGCCCAGTCTTTTCAGAGGCCCATAAAGATGAGGTACCATTATTTTGCGAGTTCTCAGCATAGAGTTGATCCAGTGTTAGAAAGTGCTCCTTAGACCTTGTCTACTTAGAACCCTAGCTCTAGTGTCAAGGGATGTATTGTCGATTTCGAGGAACGCCACCAGCGCAACTCCTTTGTTTAGTGTGCTGCTCTTTCCAGATTGTGAAGGTTGTGTTGATTGTGACTGGTAAGTATGCTGGTATGAGATTAACGGTTGGCGCAGAAGATACATCTCCCTTATTTCCTTGTCGACAATATCTCAAGCAGTTCGGCCTACAAACAGCGCACAATATTATGTCAGCTTAGAAAAATATTTTTTTTGAAACATTTTTATTTTTTAATGTACATAAAACATATCTCTACAAATTCTTCTTCAATATAATTGTTATTTCTTTTAATATATATATATATACGCTCCATATTTTTTTTTTAGTTTATAATTTTTTCTGTTTAAAACTCTTCATGTCAATTCTTCATATTAATTATATCCTTTAGTCATTAGTATGCTCTTAGTTACTTGCTCTTCTTGTGTATAATTAACGAGTAGGTATACTTTGTCTTTTTCTTTCTTCCTTTTTTTTTAAATTTTATTTTCATTATTTTTTTTGTTTGTTTTATTTTTATTAAATTTATCTACATTGTATGTATAAATAATATCAGTTGTTTTTTTTTCAGTGATATTTTTCATTTAATAATTACAAAATGAAAAAACTTGCGATGTGCCAATCGCGATTGTTTTTTCTTAAGTGTATATTTTTCAAATTTTTTGCTAATTTTTATGATAATTTTTTTTTATCTTATTTTGTAAAAATTTTTCCCTTCAATCTTTTGTTTTTGTTTTTAAAGTTAAAATTTGTATTTATAACTTTCTCTTCGTGATTTTTTTTTGTTAGTTGTATATAATCTATTTTGCGAACATTTAAAAGACGAAATTATTCTGAGATTAAAAATTTGTTTTGGTGAAAGTGTTATTAAAAGAAACAAATAAAAGTAAGTAAACTAAGTGTTTACATATTGGAATGCTTGATTTAAACTATTCTTTTTTATATAAGTATAAAAATGACTACTATTAGGGGCGAGAGTACTCAAATTGCAAAATTTTTTAATACTTGATTCTATTTGATAAATGTTATAAATATTTTTGTGCACCCTGGAACCTTTAGTTTAAGTGCTCTGTCTAATAAATTAACATATTCATTTCTAGCATAATTATTCAACAATACAACGAGTGCTTAATTTCATACATAAATCTGAACATTGCTACGAGTAGATCAACTTTTTCCAATGTTAAAAAGATACCAGTACAAAAGTAAGAAGAAACTTCGATTTTGCTTTCTCTAATAGTTGAGTATTTCATAGCATTTACAACACTCTTATCGCTAGTCCTTTTGTATGGTTACGAGCTATGGAAAGTCACCCAATTCATCACAAGGCACCTCCAAGTTTTCATCCACAGATAGAATTACAAATGAGAATTAGATAGAATACAAATGAAGAACTATGACGCCGTGCCGGCCAAGAAAGGATCGACGACTAAATCAAGCTAGTGATGTGCGATTCTGTATCGATTTTAGAATAAAACAATTTTTTCGCCTAAGAAAATCGGGATTTTCCGATTCTTTTCCAGTCGATGTGATTTTAGATAATCGATTGTTTTTTCGAGAATCGTAATCATCAATCGTAGCTTACTTTTCACCACATAGCCGTCATTCGATTGTACCAACAATGGTAAACTATAGTATTATAGTTTATGTATAGGACCGAATCGGTCCAAAATATCAAACAAATACAAAATAAACGCATAAACGAGGACGTTAAAGGTCCATTTTCGGTCGTTTTGGTCTTGATTTTGGGGTGGACTTTGCGGACTGAATCATTTCGGTACAGACACATAAACTGGGGCCAGTTCACGCAATTCGACGTCGACTGAAAACGAGACGGTGCACGTTCAAAAACTTTACTATGTATAGCAGTCGCAATTTTTCGTGGCGTTGATATCGCGTAATAGAGGAGCGCGTGTTACACGAGGGGAAGGTTGTAATACTATTGTGGAAGCTTGTGGGGTAGAAAAGAATATTCATTTTCTAGTAATAAATTACTCAAAATATAACTTAAAGATAATCTGAACTTACATATATTTTGCTCGATTTTTCACCCAGTTTTATCTCGGATAAAGTTATAGCTTATAAAATTTCATAAGCTAAACCGTGTTTCAAGAGATTCAAAAATGGTTATGTAAAAATACTAGAATAATTTTCAACACAAAAAAAACTTAAATATGCAGACACTAAATTTCACATCTTTCACCAAGATCTTAAATAAAAATATTAAATTATCACAAAACACAAACAATTTCTTTCTTCGAATTATAGCAAACCAAAAAATTAAAAAATAGAATTTTAAACAAAATAAAATAAATTCCAAATACCTTAAAATCTATGATGCTAATGGCATAACAATTCCTGTTCATAAAACGGCTACGATCACTTTTTTTTCGTGTCTCTACAAAAATTCTTTAGTTTGTAAATTTAAAAACTACAATATTTTTTTTTTGTTAATTGTGAAACATGCAAGAGTAAGATAAAATCGCAGGAAAAGGCCGTTTCGTTTTATTATTAATATGTTTTTTTTCTTTTGTTTTTCTATGAAGCTACAGAAAATATACTAAAAAAACAAAACTATAATAAAATAAACATTTAAAACTATACTGAAACTGAAACTAGCAGTTTTAGTTAGTTTTTTCCTCTTCTGGAAGCACCAACTTCTCTACAAGGAATAAATATTTTTTTTAAATTGTTTCTTAGCAGCAAATGCTAAATTTGAAAAAAAAAATCTTTACTTCTTGTTTATAAAAATTTTGAGCTGTGAAACCTAATCGAAAAAAAAATATACATTTGGCACTTTTCATGTCCTTTTGGCCCCAAAAATCTCTTTTCTGTCTAATCATCTATCTTTTGACTGTGTAAATCACCTTCAACTAAAACTTTTTTCTTATCTAAAAAGGAAAATAACTAAATAAAAATAAAATGTTTAAAATAATGACTTAAGTAAGGTAATCCATAAACACAGGAGCAAAAAGTTACGTTATTTAAGGAACCATATATCCGTGTTTCCTGTTGAATCAATAAAATTTTTAACTAGAGTCAAGCTAACTTCTTCAGCTTGCTCCATTACTTCAGATGTTAGCTGACGTTTGGTATGCGATGGTGATAGTGATTGCCTAGACGGAAACATCATTATGAGGCCCAGCAGACAGAGCCATTTTAGATAATGTCGAGAGGGATCGGCGTGGGAAGCTGTTCGCATCAGGTTCAGAAAATAACTTACGAAAGCTTGAAAGTAAAAATTGAAGAGATTAGTTAATTAATTTTATGACTTAAAAAAATGTATTTTATATAAACTTACAACTTCCGAATCCCAGATTCGGAGCTTTTTTTCCAGGGTGCATCATCTGGTTCATATGGTAGTGGTCCTTGAACTGGTGGATCTTCTTCATTCTCTTCAGGCGGACTGAAACGTTATTTTTTTACGTGAGTTTCAAAAACAAAGAATGAGGTAAATATAAATTGAAGTTTTTTGTCTTGCATAATTTTACTTTCGCTTAACAATTTTGTCCTACATCCATTAAAAGTAAGTAATTCATAAGTAAGTAATTAACTAGCTTTAGGGCCTTAATAATTCTAGGGCCTTGATAATTCTGATATCAAAGCAGAGCCAGTGTTTTAAGTTAAGTTATTTGTTTAGCGGAAGGACGAAAACTAGTCCATCGTCTCATTCTAAATGCTTAAGCTTATTTCAGGGCATGCTACAGACAAGAAACTCGTTCAGAACTAGAACAACTCGACTGTGAACCAATCTTCTACAGTCAGTATTTCCGAACTTCTAAAATATCAAAGCGCTCAAATGCAGGGTTCGTCGCCATCTGCTTCAACATCTTCCTTCTCTTTTTTTTCTTCTTTTCATGAATAATAGTGTCAAGTACTACGATCGATATTTGGACCTAATATACTCTTGACAGCACCTATACCTCCGATTTGTAACCCAAACCACGCGAACAAGCTCAGAAACCGGCCCACTGGTTTGCGGCTTAATCTATTCTATTCAAAGAAGGTCGCAGCAAACAGCGAAGCCTTGTCCCTCATTATCGCCGACAGTCACAAAGAACATGAAGGGCAGGCTCATCCTCGAGGCAATACATATAAATTGGATCGTATGCCTTTCTGATAAAGATAACGATTTGTTCGCAGCCTCAGCGCGTGGATTTTTCTACTTCAAGAGCGTTTCCAGCGTAGCCCTGGGCGAAGTGGGAGTACCCCCGGTGATGGAAAGGCAGACAATTCTTAGAATTCTGCTTTATTGGATAACAAAGCTATTAAGCCTAGCTCTATTTCCCGTATGTTACCATGGGCCTTATGATGTTGGTGTATTTCCAATACACGGTTCTTGTTTGTAGACAGCATGTGGACTCTCGGACATCTGCTACAACAGAGTTTGGAACCTGAAGTATTTGGCTTGTTGTGAGAATCCTAAAATTTTACTTGCGAGGACCAATTCCGTCAATCCCGGCAGCGTTCGCCTCTTAGTAAATGATACTAGTTTTGTAGGGATTGACACTAAGGCCGGCCGTATAACAAAGCTTCACATGCTTATTAGCGACATATTGCACTTTTTTTATATGGAACAAATCGTCACATGTCGCTTTACTACATTTAGGCCGGCCCTATACCAAAGCTTCATATGCAGCTTTTCGCCACTTTTGCAAGCAATAGTGACGAAAAGTTGCATATGAAGCTTTGGTATACTGCCGACCTAAGGCCAACGCTAGCGCAACAGCAGGAGACCAAATAAAGTACGTTCTGCTTGCGGCTTGACGTGGTACTCTATGTTTCGCCAGTTGTCAAAAGATGTATTGTCGAAGGCTCCCAAGATATGGAGCAAAGCCATTTTTATTTAAAATTGCTGCTGGATTTTGAAAAAACAACCACACTCCATTTTAGATGAATATTTACTCGTGAGAGTGCTATGCGCTATAATTTAGCCAAAAAAGTGAAGTTTAAGTTAAGCCATTTATAACGATATTACAGGGTGTGCAATATTGATATAATCCTATGAGCTTAAAACTAATACCAGTCTCCTATGTGGATGTTCCACGTTGACCAAAAACCGACAGACAATACAACAACACCAACAATATTAAAGAGAGTCCTTTGTAAACCTATAACTTAAATGCGTTCTAGAATATAAAACAACCACCTAAGTAAGTAAAGGACAAAGATAAACCTTTTTATGTGTTACAGTGCCGTGGTTTTACCCATCAAACTACTTGGCTATAAAAAAAAACCTCCATCTTAAAAAATTATAATAAACTTACATCTCATTCTTTTCATCTTTTGGTGATTTATCTTCCTCTTCACTTGGCTTAAACGTTCTCAGTTCCATACTTAAGTCATTTATCTTTGTTAACAATTCATCCCTTTCATTAAGTAGCTCTTTTAGTTCAGTCGTTGTATATCTTGGTTTATTTGGTTCATTTTCATCCTGTGACTTAACTAAATCTTCATTCTCCTTTTCAGCAATGCCCAATCTCTTTCTTAATGTAACAATTTCACGATGTTGATCTTGTAATTGTGCCAAAAAATCTGCCCTTTCCTCGCAAAGTGTCCGAACTTGAACTTGTAACAATTTTTGTCGTCTACGCGTTTCACGACCAGAATTTTTCAGTCTTTCCATTTGAATGTTGAGCTAGAAGAAAATAAAGTTGAAATAAAATGTTAGAAGCTTCCCTATTGTTATAAGAATAAAACAAAAAAATAAGCTTACATTCTCAATATCTGCGTTCTTTTCTTGCAGATCTCTATCTTTGGCTTTTAAATCATCTCGTTGTTTATTAATTTGTGTTTTTAATCGTTGTAGTACTTGAGTGTCTGATAATGAATTTGATAGTTCAAAGTTTGCTATGCTCATAACACTATCGGTTAGACTATTGCCAAGTCCTGACGATTGTGACTGTAATTCTTGCTGTTGCTTAACAATTCTTTTGTTCTCTTCCTGTAGGCTACTGACAAGTTCAACTAATTCACGAGTTTCAGCACGCCATTGTTCTTCTATTGATTCAAGTTCCTGAAATTGTTATATTGATAGATTAAGAATATATTTTAAAGGATTTAAAGGATAGATTGTTATAGGGACTAAAGAAGGGAACGACAAGTAACTTATCAACTTGAGCTAAATGGAATATGATAAATAACGAAGTGAATACCTAACTAAGATTAGATTATGGAAAAAGGTCGGAAGTAGCGCCTAAAATGACTGCAGAAAGCATTTCCACGATAAATGATATTTTAATAGGACTCCCAGAATAGCTAAGAGATAAAGTTGTCTTCAAAACATCAAATTTCCTAATTACAAAATGATAAACGATGAGGAGTCTGATGGTAATATAAAAGCTAACAATATCCCCTTTTGGGGGATGAGTTTTACTTAAGAGTATCCTTAAATGTGTTTAAATTAAAAGGATTTAAACCCGCTTGAAATGAAGCGAGAAGTTTTAAGGAAGTTCAACAGAATCCATTCATTTAAGCTATTACGATCGATCCTACTTAATAGGAAACGTAATTTTCATATTACAAAAAAAAAACTTAATATTTAAACTTTTTCTAATTAAATCGGGACATGGCACAAAATTGAAATTTATTTTTATTTTCTGCTTGTGATTACCCTTGGAAAAAAATTTATTTTTAATCAGGGTACTGTTTGTGTATATTTAATCAAGAAATTAACCGAAGGCGGTTATAAACGAGAGAGGACCTTTCTAAAATTAAAATTTCATTTATTTGTTGTATAAGAAACAAATCCAAAATTCCCTGCAGAAAGGAAACTTTTTTCGGTTCTTCACACTACTTTTTTTTTTATTTGTCATAAGACAGCAAAATGAAAATTACTTTGAAAAATGTTTATGTCTTTTTCCCCCGTTTCGTGGAAATTTTCGAATGCGAAAAAATTTATCATGTCCAAAAACAAAGTGGTCGGTCGGGTCCTTAATGGTATTGATTTTCTGTCAACTCAGCAAATATCTAAACGCTAATAGGCATCGACACAGGACTTTCAGAAGGACAGATTTCATCCATTCTTAATGAGATAAGAAGACCAAAGTGTATATAGTGTGATGACAAGAACAACAAACAAAAAAATAGCATTTTGCGAGTTGTCACCTACATGTATATTAGCATTTTGAGGTGTAATGATTTTCGGGAGGCTGAATTTGTCTTTTTGAAGATTGTTACATGTACAGCATAAGCGGTAATGTACGTGACTATCATGTTGATTAAGTAAACGAAAATAGTATACTGAAAAGAAGGTCCTTAAGTATCACGTTCTTGGCGCTTGTCTCCATTAATAAAATAGATGAGATAATGGTTGTGATTGCGCACGAATTACATTATCAAAATATAGTTTGTGTTTAGTTATTAAAGAATTATATTTTGGGATATGTTTAAGCTAGTGATGATACTAAGAATAGAATGGGGAGAATGGAGGCTTGGTTGTGCAATGTCCGAACATGACCCGAACACGGCACAATCAGGGAGCCTTCGCTCCAAGATGACCGTACGTGGACATCAGGCAACATCTTACTCGAGGTGCCCCTGCATTGCTGCGTGGACAGCTGAAAGGTCATCAAGCTGCTCCTGCCTGTCTATGATACAGACTAAATACGGCAGATCTAGAGAAAATATACTCGATGAAAATCGCAATCCTAAGGTCTAAACAATCGTGTTGAAGGGATGAATGGTACTGGGTGAATGTTTTTTCATTATGTTCCTTTCGGCTCGACTAAGGAATTTTTGGGGCGCGGTAAAAAGGATGCCAGGATACTTGTTGGATTGATTGCCCGAAATTACCAATTCAGGAAGAAAGAAAGGGCACACCTGCAATCTTTGCCTTGAGGAAGATGATGCCTCGCTATAGCAGACTACTGAATTTGTTCAAGCGGTCTGGCCTACAAATATGAGGTATATGGGTGTAGTACAATAGGTCAAGCGATGTGGCTCTCGGTACTTTTGGGCCACATCAAAGAAAAAGAAGAAGAACAAGAGTAACTCTTGGCTGCTTTTAGCCAATTTGAAAATAATAACAAAACGAGAAGCTTTACCTTACCCACTGCACACTTTTATGTGAAAAACTAGCGCTCAGAGTTAATGCCCCTTTGTATTGTCGACGGTCCTATCATTGAGAGTATCTCCACTGGTATTCCTTCAACGATTACACACGATGTGCTTCTGCTTACTCCTTTTTTCTTGGCTCTGATGTTGTTACACACACATATCTCCGCGTAAAGATAAGAAAGTTACTTGTGATGAAGGAATACCCGTCTAGACCTAGATTATATTGTAGAACTGGTTCGATAACAGTTGAAGAAATGTCAGTGTAGATACCCACGTTGAGTGCAATATCTGGCAGTAATCGGCCAACACCAACACTTTATTTCACTAGCTCCGTATCCAATACTACCGTGACAGAACCCTGACTTCGTCGATCGAACATGAGATGGATTTCTCGTTTTTTGTGCTTAGAGATGATGGCAGGAAAACAAAGCTATTAAGCCGGGATTAAGCCATGCCATGGAGGCGAGGCAATGCGCTAAGTGTAGAGCCTTGGTGAACTTCAAACTAGCTACTCTTGTTAGACCATTACGAAATCTGGTTTTGATCTCATTGTAAATCTCTATAATGAGCTCAATGCAATACTCGGTAATTTCATGATCTCTTGAGGTAACCAAACGAGGCAGAGGAGCAATGCAAAGTACCATCATCAACGAAGGTATGAGGAGGATTATAATAGGATCGTCACGTTTAACCCCTTCAACTGGTCGGTACCTAGCGTTTGCTGGATATTTATTTCTGTCACATTCCTTGTTCAGCAAATTATTTAAGGCGTCGTTCAATTTCTTATACAAAAAACACATGATCGAAATTAAGGGCAATGATATTTTTAGTTAAGGAGTGTTTATCTTCACTTCTGAAGTATCTCTCAAACATAATCAACACTCTCATAACATTGTGATTGCAGAATTTTTTCCGCAAAACATCACATCGCGAAAAAATCGATACAAATTACCAAAATTAGTTTTTACTTAGATTATTATTAAGCCCCCGGCAACTTTATTCGTCGACCATGTACAACACATTTTGCACCTATTGGCAAAAATATTTTCCATCTGTCGAGTTGTGGTGTATATTCTGATGGTAGTTTTCATTATGTTCCATGTTTTTTTAAGATAACTTTCATATACCGATAAATTCAAACATTTTTTCGGATCAGTTTCCTCCATTATTGAGGTAACCAATTACAGTCCAATATAGCTTCTACAAATTGATAATCTTGATAGCAGCTACACCACCCCAATTTTTCCCCCTTCTGTACAATTTCTATAGGGGTTGAATATCATGGAGATTTATCGGTTGTTAAGGGCCTAGCGGTAGATGTGATTAACTCACAGCCATGTAGTGTTTTTATGAGTTATCGACAAAATGGATCGATAACACTATGAATAATCTCAACCAGGCGCAAACTATTCAATTACGAGTGATTTTAATGACTTATTTTGTATTTGACCTACTCCTCCATTTCCAGGAAATGTGTAATAGAATTTCACTTCACGTTTTTCTACCCTTCTAGTTCCCCGATACAAAATACAAAATTCAATTTAGTACTGTGCCGTGTGTTACTGCTGCAGAAAGTAGAAAATTATTTCATGGCCGTTAATCCCCAAGTAAATTCCCATCCTGGATCCTAGGGGAGAGAGGTCTAAGGAAATTTACAGTTAAAGCGTGGCTTCTAGGATTCTCAACTAGAAAACTACAACTCTAGAGAAGGGCTCACTACTTTATGTTTTACCCTAGGAGTTGTGTAAGGGGAAATGTGAAGCTGATTTCGCCAAAATTCAATTTCCGAGCTGAGTGGAGATGTAATCAAATGAGGGTCTTGCAGTTGGGGTCTGGGAATGAAGGACAAATCAGGAAAAATCAGAAGAGGAAAGTAAAATGAATAAGAAAAAAAAATATATAGCTAGACTCTTTAAGAAATGTTTTTGGTATATTAGAGAAGAAATTGAATTGCGAAAAGGTTTTATTTTGTGTGCCTGTTTTCCCTTTAAAGAAGGAGATTTTCCTTAAGCTTCTCGCTTTACACTTGAGAATGTAATGGAATAAAGAAGTGTGCCTTTTATGGCCAACAAGTATTTGGATCTGTTCATGCTAGGACCAATCAATCACTTTCAAGTCAAGCAAAATGTAATTGAAGAGCCTAAATAAGAGAGAAGTGAATTAAAATGTGTTTTTGACAATGTTAAAGGCTGTTGGGGAATTGTTCTTGAAGAATATATACAAAAACTGATCAAAATAAAAAAGTTTAAAAATCCCTAAAGCTTGTAAAATTCCTTCTTACTTTAAAATATCGATTTATTTAGTATTTACGTATCGATTGGCAAAAGAATGACTAACCAACACGATATTTGGCCAGAGTCCATGAATATTCCGTAGATCTTAGCTATTTTTGTACGTCTACAGGGAGCAGATTCGTGAATCATTTTGATTTCCTTTATAAAAGGGTTGAAAAATATTGGATTTAGTGTAGGTAGGTTTACTGATTGAGTGATATTTAATTACTAAAAGGTTAAATTAGTCCAGAGGGCAAGTTCTTGTTTGTTTCCGTAAAATCGTTTCGAGTGATTTTTGGCAATATTAATTAACTTTCTTTCTAGTCGATACCTACGCAAATTGTTCCAGCAAGATTATTATTAATTCAAAAGCATTCACTAATGAGATTGCTAAGTTAAAATTATCTTAATTATTTATTAAGATTTAATTAAAGAAAATATGATAAATACCTAGAGACTGGCATAGCTTAAGCTAAATACTTATTATGATATTGTTAGTTGATTATTATTGATAAAAAACATTATTGTAGTCTTTCATATTAAAATAGAACTTGTTTGGAATTTAATTGGTCCGTAAACGTCCCAGAAGCATGGAGCAAAACCCATAAAACAAACAAGCGTACGAGTTTGAAGAGAATATTAATGTTGCTAATGAGAACGTTCGTTAAGATCCCAATTTGGAATATCCATTTATATTCTCAAGGATAAAGTCGGTCAGACGGCATCATCTGGAATTTAAATGCTTAACATATTAGATCAATAGGTAAAACAATTAAAGCTTCATCTATTATCCCGTGGATTTGTTGATTGGAATCTTGAACAACTTCAAAATTCTCCTTACAGAAATGCGTCTGATGTGGATATGAGATCTATGGCGAGCTAAGCTTAATAAGTTTTGAAGCATATTTAAGACGACAGCAGCAATATATTCAACTGACGAACTGAACGAACACGAAAACAGAGAAGCTCTTAGACAAGGAAGCTGAAGGTTTAAACGCATTTACTTCAATCTACAAAGGCTATGCATTTTTCAACACCGCAGCCAAAGTGCAAATCGAATCACATTCTTATCTCTAAGGAGGAGGGAATTCGTGATTTTCAATTCTTAAATGAAAGAGGGCCGCAACTATTAGTAACCTTTCACAAACTCATATGCAGCATCTGGCTGGAAGAAGTTTTACCAGATGATTGGAAGAAAGCGATTATATGTCTAATATACAAGAAAGGGAAAACTTGTAAAAACTACGGAGGCATCTCACTCCTTAGCACCAACGACAAAAACCTTCACAATCCTTGTGAAACAAAAACTAGAACCTATAGCGGAATGCCTTATAGGAGAATATCAAGCTGGTTTTAGGATAGACCGGTCAACATCGGACCAGCTACTGACCTTAAAGCAAATCCTGGAGAAAATCTGGGAAAGGAATAGAGATATATACCAGATATTCGTCGACTTTCAACAGACATATGACTCTATAAACAGAGAGAGTCTGTACAAGATCTTATCGGAACTAGGAGTACCTTCAAAGCTAGTACCACAAATCAAACGCGCAACGAATAGCTCACTGGCGAAAGTAAGGCCCCAAAATGCAGTAACAGAAGAGTTCGAAGTGCGACGAGGTCTTAGACAAGGTGATGGACTGGCCCCCATACTTTTCAACTAGGCGTTTAGAATGGGTGATAACGAAAACGTCAGTCCAGAGAAGTACATCAATAGCAACACATTCTGTACAATTACTTGGATATGCGGATGACATCGTGGGAAGATCCTTTTTGGCAGCAAAAGAAGTTTATGTCTAACTTGTACCGACCCTCCTTCTATTTCAGTGGGCAATAAGAACCTGACGGCTGAACCGTCTCTAAATATCCTAGGCATAACATTAGCCGAAGATCTGCGTTGGAATAACCACATATTCCAAATTGCTAAACAAGCATCGCAGTGCCTGGGATTCCTCAAAAGGTGCAAATTCCTCCTTCAGTCGTCCGCCAGGGCTATAATCTACAAGTCCTACATTCGTCCTCGCCTCGAATACAACTCGTATATCTGGGCCGGGGCGCCGAGAACCACCTTAGCTTGGCTGGACAAGGTGCAAAACCGCGCTCTCAAACTTATTGGTGATAGCGCCATTTGCTCCTCAATTGACTCATTAAGCCACCGTAGGAATGTAGCAGCTCTTGCAAAATATTACCGCTTTTACCACAATGACTGCTCCACTGAAATAAGTAACCTCATGCCTCCACGGCAACATTTCCCCCGCAACACAAGACTGGCCCGCTCGGCTCACCCCCACAGTTTACAGCCCTCATCTTCGCGCACACTTCGGTTTAGAAATTCATTTATAACAAGAACAACACCACTGTGGAACAGCCTTCCAAAGTCAGTATTTCCGAACTCATACAACACCCAAGAGTTTAAACGCAAGGTTCATCGCCATCTCCTCCAACACCCCCTTGACTCCCCCTAACCTATCTTATCCCTCTCTTCTTCGTGCTAAGCTTACTACCAGACATTGCACCATGACTTGTACGACATGACGAACTGGTAGTACAAAGGTTGACACCTGAGCTTAGACTATCACATAAAAAAAAAAAAAAAAAAAAAAAACTAAAAGAGGCGGCAAAGGACATAGGCTAGTAGGCAGACTTAGGAAGAGATGGATAGACTCTGTGACGACTGATGCAGAGGCCATGCTCAACATCCGGAACTGGAGACATGCTGCAAGGCACCGCCAAACTTGGAGAAATACCCTAGAGGAGGCCAATGCTCGATTTGGGCTGTAGCACAATTCGATGGATGGATCGAAGGACATTTTGTACCATGCCGCATACTTTTAAGACTCTTCCTTTGTTTCGTCGTGCACACAGTCGTGTTCACGCTTGCTGAATCGGGCCCCTGGTTCTCAGATTTTCCTAATTGTGTGTTAAACGACATTGCTGTCGAAGCAATGTTATATTGGCGGCCGATAACGCTTGCCCAAAAGAGTTACATATTTTCGTTCGATGATTCAAACGTGTCAACCTTCTTTCAAACATAAATACAACAACAAGAACATAAAAGATTAGTAATAAAGTGACACGGCTTATTTTTGATTTTATCCTATCGTAAACTAAAAACAACATTCCTTTTTGTTTATCATGGTTCAGTCTTACAAGTGGGAAAGATGACTTAAAAACATCACAAAATATTATCCGATTACATTTTTTGTTATACAGAATATTACTAAGCATCAAAAGGGTCATGATAATCCTTTTATCCTGATAGGCAACAAAATGTCTACCCAAATCCTATTCCTTTTTCGAGATTCCAAGAAGACATTGTACAGAAATGAATTTGCAAATTTATATCGTCTGTAAGATTTCTATGTAGATTCATCTATTGTTTCGAATTGATTCAATTACATAAAAAATATATCCAAGATCATTGTCTCAGTAAATATTTCATGTTCAAGGACTCTCACAATTTGAAGTTGAACGCACTTAAAACTACTTTAAAAATAGCCTTAAGTGTTGATACTTAACAAACGATTGTTCTTTTTGATATGACGCAGGAACTATAAATTCCGTGAACATCGATGTGCTAACTACAATAGAGCTCTATGTTCACCCGATTACACAACACACCTAAAAATAGATTTTCATTTATGTCCTTTTTATCTACCACACTTTCGTTAATTTTACCTTTAATACCCCTTAATAGTCCCAGAGCCATAATGGAAAATCCTGTAGATTTCTCAGATTCTTAATTTTACGTTCGAGGAAAAATTGTTTTTCCATTGTGGTTTGGGGAATTAATTTAAAATTGCGATTTGATGACACAGTAAGTTGCTAAATGACATCCTTCTTTCATGGCGCTTTATAATATTCCCAAGCTGATTTTAAAATTTATTATGAATTTTCAATGAACGAATGAAATTCAACGAATAAAATTGAAGATTTCAGAGGCGGAAAGCGCAAAACTTATATAACATCTTTACTTGAGACGAAAACTTTTTTTTTTAGGTCAGGAGAGTAAAAATTTAATTAAGATAACTTTTAAATGGGCCTAAAAGTTGTTGATTACAAGGGCACCTTTCCACTTTCTTATCTCATTCAATTACTTGTCAGGACTTGTAAACAAGGGTAAATAAAATTTTATTATTTAATAAGCCAAAAGGACCTTTGCTGTCTGTATATAGTATGTTTAAAATACAAGTAAGCGCTGTAAGCAAGAACTCATTCGTTGCGCTTTCATATTATAACTACAAGGTAATGGAGTTACCTTTTATATATACAAAAATATATATATATAACCCAAGCATCCTTTTTTGTGTTATGTTACTCTCCCGTTAAAAGCAACCGAAAAATTGTCCAGAATGTAGATGAGATCTACTTTGCTGTTTATGAAATCCTTCAGTTTTGCCTTAATATCCTTGTGGTATTTGTGGGTTAATTTTATGCGATGACGGTGTGTAGTCAACTCTAGTCATGTAAATTTGAAAAAATTAAATTTTCCTCTCAAAGAATTTTTTTTTGGGACGGACAGAAAAATGTTCTTTCCAGTCAAAAAAAAAGGGAAGCTAAAATGTTATGTATATTTTTTTCCTTGGTTGTCGTGTTTCGGTAGAAGCTCATTAAAATTCACTGAGATGTGATTTTATCAACAAATTTATTTATGAATCTTTGTTTAACTTTATCTTAAAGGATTTTTGATGTTTAATATTTGAAAAATTTTAAGGATTAGGCTTAGTGAGTTGCCTAAAGAGATTTATGATAAAAAGGCATTGAATGGAAAATACGAACATTTGATGAGCCTTTTACCAGTTTCATAGTTGATTTATTTAATATCTCCTGAGATTTGTTTTAACAAAACAAATAAGGAAGAGGCAAGCTAAGTATTAGATAATAAATAAGAAAGACAGGAAATTTATTATAATCTTTATCAGGAATTAATGAATAAACCAAAAATACAAATATGTTAAACAGGATGTTCTAGAAAAGATAAGGTTTATTCAATTATTTATCTTCAAATATATTTCGGTTCTGCCCATATCAATTATAAAATTGTACCACTTTCTGTAATGACTAGGAACTACGATTTTGTGTCTCCCAAGCAGAAATTTTCTCAATTTTCAAGGCGTGCCAACTAGGGAGAGAGGTTAACTCTAGAAGAGGGTATTGGCGGTAGTAACTGACAGCCAAGCTTCTATCTTGGCTCTCAACTCCATCCTGACCACATTAAAACTAGCCAAGAAATGCTCGAACTCATAAGCAAAAATGTAAACATCAACCTGCTGTGGATGCTAAGCCATAGGAATATACAAGGAAACGAGAGAGCTGATGAATTAGCAAAAGAGGGTTCAAGTATGTATGTCTATTCAGCGGAAGAGGTTGACTTCAATAAGATTAAAAGACATATTTACCTACACTTCCTTCCCTTGGCCAACGTAAGATGGAAAGCATTAACAATATGCAGCAGGGCCAAAAGAACATGGCGGTCTTACAACAAAAACAAAACTGATAACATCGTAAAGCTATTACGCACGAACCTAGCTGGAGCTACAGCTGTGTATAAAGGGCACTGGCTAATAAGAGACCTTGCAAATGAAAAAGAAATTGTTGTGCACTTCATGTGCAAATGTGTGTCCCTAGTTTATTTGGCAGCCACATACTGAACGAGCTCGAAGACCTAGCAACAGAGTATCCAACGAACTTGACACAGTTCTTGAATGCTACAAAGTGTATCTAAAAACCGTAACAAGCCTAGTACTCATGAGAATGAGTGGTGGCGAATGCGCTAATTGAAGGTCAGCACAGAGTATGCGAGCCTCGCCACTTTAACCAACCATACGTCCAGCAGATAACTAGAGTCACACCATATTCTGTTTGATGCCACAATTGGTTTACAGAAAAGGCAGAATGCTTCACTCGAATAATGCCAGACCTTGTACAAATTTGATAACTCAGTAGAGCCTACTACAGCTTAGACAAGATGCACCAAACAATTCGTCTATTCGCCAATTCTTCCTTCCTATTATTATTAGCTTCGGTTTTTACAGAACTTTTGAAAACAAGAGTTACTGTGCAAATGAGCATGTCAAAAATCACTCGGATTAGCTCTTGTCTTTTACAAATAAAGGTTAGATGTCTTACAAGCGAAGATTCACAATACTACTTCCAAACGAACCAACAGAAACGGAATACTCGTTGTACTCGTACCGTACCGTTGTACTCGTACTATCATGGAGTGATGCAATTTCTAATTGGTCTCAGTACCCTAGAACTTGTTATCCTAGAGATTATGGGTCGAAGTTTCACTCAACGAGATGATTTTTCGCTTTTCCACTTTTCTCGCCTAGTAATCATGTTTCTCTTTTTTATTTTCAGTCATTGCCTATACCATACCGATAAAACCAGCTCTTTTTCGATTTCTTGTGAGGTGAACCTAGCGTTTGAGCTCTTGGTGGTTGTTAACTTCCCAGTAGGAAGTTATTGTAATCGGTCCGAAAATCGGATTCGAAATTTTCAATGTATTTACACGTTTCAAGGTCCCAATAGCATTTTAAGCAAAAATTTGAGAAGAAATATGTGTGTGTGTGTGTGTATGTGTGCGTACGTATGTGGTCATTTTTTCCTGCACGATTTCGCGCGAACCGAAAAAGATATCGACTTCGTTCAGATGCCGATCGAAGCGTGTTCAAGGAAATATGATCTGAAAAGATTTTCATAAAAATTGGTTGAGCCGTTTTTTTGTTTGAACGACTTAAGTGATTTTTGTACCAGCACGATTTCGCGCGAACCAAAAAAGATATCGACTTCGTTAAGGTGCCGTTCGAAGCGTATTAAAGGACATATGAAATGAAAAGATTTTCATAAAAATCGGTCGAGCCGTTTTTTTGTTTGAACGACTTAAGTGATTTTTGTACCAGCACGATTTCGCGCGAACCGAAAAAGATATCGACTTCGTTTAGGTGCCGTTCGAAGCGGGTTCAAGGACATATGATCTGAAAAGATTTTCATAAAAATCGGTCGAACCGTTTTTTTGTTTGAACGACGTAAGTGATTTTTGTACCAGCACGATTTCGCAGGAACCAAAAAAGATTTCGACTTCGTTAAGATGCCGTTCAAAGCGTGTTAAAGCAAGTATGATCTGAAAAGATTTTCATAAAAATCGTTCGAGTCGTTTTTTAGTTTGAACGAATACTGGGAAGTTAATCTTGTGGACCGAAAGGGTCAAAAGCCACATCCCAACTAGTTTTTTTAAGCAGCCGGCTGAGCCAGATATAAAACCGACTGGCTTAGCGGGAGACAGCTTCATAAGAGTGTTATGCCTCCTGAAACAAGTGGCTCCCGCTAACCAGCCGACAAAGGCTGCGACCCCGGAAGTACCAGACTAGCAGGTGAACAAGGAGGTGTACCGTCCGATAGGTGAAGACCCGATCTAAGCGGAATTTTGGTAGCCTATTATTAACCAATTAAGCCGGTGACATGCCTTATTAGAGCAACTCTAGAGACCGATGCTGTAGATGTTGTAAATCTCACTACGTTGATTGAGGATTTGGAACCAATATAGCTAACATAAACGACCAGATTCCTCCCCCAATGAAAATTTCTTAAAATAAAAATTTCAAATCATCTTTGATATTTTCTAAATGTTATTTTTATACAGCAACCTGTTTTTTATTTCTCTTAGCCGAAATTGAAAAACTGAAGTCTTTATGCTTGTGCCCTCACAGCTGAAATTTCAAAACGGTAGTCTTTAAATTTTGATTAATAAATTCTGTTGGAGCAAAATTTAGTGCTCTGTAACTCGAAATTTGAGGAATTTAAATATCTCTGTAACTTCATATTCTAATGTTATATCATCACATACCATTTTAATATTCATTAGTTCGTTCGCTGCATATAAAATACCGGAAGAAAATCATTAAAGTTAAAGCAATTCACTTCATGTGTAACGAAAATTATTTTAATGTTTAAAGAAAAATCCCTCATTACTATATACATATATAATACCTGCCATGTTACCTGAAAAGATTAATGTATTATTCGTCCTTTTCATTTTCGCACGATTAGCTTTAAATGAGTCGCAATTTACTTGTAGAAATAAAGTAGGATTTTATGTGATTACGTTCCACGACAAATTAGTCTGATATTTGAACAAGACACGTTTAATGACTGGACAGGACCGTGTGCGCTATTTGATTTCAAGAGAGAAGATTTTTTGTTGATAATAGAGTCTTGTCGGCAACTTATAACATTAATATATAATTTGGAATTAAAAGAAACGTGCTTGATCGATAATGTAACTTGGAGATTATTAGAGATGTTTCAAGCTGGGTTAGTTTGGTATAAAATGAAAAATTTCGAATATTTTAAAGCTTTATAACCCTGGAAAATTCTTTAGTGTTAACCCATGACTAACAGCTAGTTGGATCGTGAACACTTTAATCATATTAAAAATTCATAAGAAATTTCAATAAAAACCCGAATCCCGATGTAATACTTGAAAAAGCTTAATATCCTTAAATTCCTTTCTCTTATCCTTTTAAGGCAGAAAACACAGAACATTCTAATCCTCTACTATAATCATGATACAGAAACAAAAAAAAACTTCTCTTATTTTACCATAGCCTTAGACGTTCCAGACTTTATTGTCTTTTCGGATAAATTTTCTTTTATATAACCCCGAACTTTCCATAAGCTGTGATTTTCAAACTTATGTTTCTCTCAGGAAGATAACAGACATTCCCCAAAACATTATTCACATCCCCATACAGCGGACATAGAAGCAACAATACAACAACACACAAACAGCAACAGAAAAATTTCGCCCACAGAAGAAAGTTTTCCTTGCGATTTTCTTTCAGAAAAAGAACGAAAAAAATGGAAGAAAATTCATTTGTGTCCCAAAACAGCAATTATTTTCGTTCTTCTCCCAAGGTACTTATCATGGTAGTGCTTCGTTTTTTCCTTTATTTTTGAAAGCTCGTAAATTTCTTGCCACATTACAGCTCCTCGACCTCTTGACACGGTAATATGTTGTCATTTGTCCAGGATGTTCGGTGTGTTTCCTCGGGTCGCCTAAATGAAGCAGAAATTAGCAAAGGGAAAACAACAAGCAGCTCCTTAAGCACTTGCCGGATGTATGTGAATAGTGGCAACAACCGGAAAATAGTTGCTTCAATCCTATCCCAGGTGCTGGAGACAATCACCGATAACAGAAGCACCTTTTGTAAGCGCATTTATAAGAACTACCGTGGTGGCACACAGAAGCGAAATCGTTCCATTCATATGCACATGTCTCTCTAGAGTGTACCAGAATCTGAAGTGCTCTTAGCGGCTCTGAAAACGCGTTTATTTACCCTATGTACCTAACTAGGAACCTCCGGTAGGTATGAGAAGTCTTTCCGGCATTTTTTTCATCTCATCTCTCAGTCATCCTCCTCGTTCTACTCTTTAACATATTGTGTTGATGCTGGGATTACAGTGTCACTGGGGTTTTTTCCATGAAAAAGCATGTTTCCTTCACAATTCAGCAAAGTTCGAAATAGCAGTGGTAATGGATATGTGCTCCTTTTGTTCTCATTCAGGTTTTCCAGTGTCGTCAAAAAAAAAAATAAAAAGAAGACGAGGCTTGGAACAAAAATGGGGGATAAACGTCTTTATATATTGCTTAATGGTTTCAAATGACTGTTTTTCCGTCACTTAGAAGTTTCACAGGAGTTCATATAAAAATATTGACAGGCGAGGAAATATGAGATTTCGTTTTTATTCCTGGGAAAATAGAGGAAAGCTTAGTCCAAAAAAGGATTTTCGCCAAGGATTATTTGAAGGAATATGAAAGTGCTGACAAGATGAAAAGACATTGAAACTTGTTAGGATACTTTCAAGATGATTGGATTCTTTATTAGGATTTCTGTCAATGCTTATGTTGTTAGTTGACTAAAGATGCTGCAATTGATGTTCTAGTCTGTTTGCTCTGTGGATCTTTCAAGGTTTTGTTACAGGGTAGCAATACTGGAAATTGACCTTGACCAGAGTTTTTTAAGCTTGTGCGAAACGAAAATCTTAATACAGCATTGGATAGCATCGAATCTAAGTTCCACGTCGCTACCGATTCCGGCTAGAGTTCAATCCCATAATTTACACCTTTGGTAATCGTTATAAACTACGTTCCATTTACTTAGTCGATATGTCACGAGAGTAATACGTTTGTTCATTCGTCATAGGCCGATTTATTGGCATCTCTAAATGACTTGAATTCTTCTTTATTTGACAATGCTATGGCACCGGCGTCCCCGAGGATACCAATTGCTCAATGGACGGTAGAACCCGCGCACTTTTGTACTGCAAAGCATGGTTTCTGAGCTTAGTTTTCTCACATAAAAACGACTGAAATCTAGCATGAAATTATTATTAAATTTCCCTATTATACTTAATGGTTATAATCTTTAGTTAATCGGCGTAAAATCAAATCAAGTTTCTTAGATATCTTGAAACCAGCGCCATAAAAATCCATTTCGATCGGATGAGCCGATGTAAAACTTTCTAAAATTAATCTTCTTCTCTCCAAATTTTCACTCCAGTGTATTTTTTATGAATAGGCAAACAGCACACGGCTATTCAAATATTCCACGTTTTGAAAGTCAAATCATTATCCTGATTTTGTTGCGTAGTACGGTTTTCCTTAATCAAGTTGTCTATCCAATCCTCTTGAAGATGACGGATAGTTAACTTTGCGATGTGGGCCGTTGGTCCAACTATTTGGATCTACCTCCGGGCACTTGGGATTGATTTTCATTTGGGACAAGTCCTTTATCTCACGTCCTTTAAGTTGACCTATAACCAGCTGTGGGAAGTTCTTACAAATTGTTTTAAAAGTACAAACAAAACGACATTAATTCCTACTAGACCTGATAAAAGTGATGCTCTTATTTCTATAAAAGTCACTTAACATCCTTGAAACTTGTGTTATAGCTCATAAGCATAACTTTCAATGACATTTTACATCCCCAAGGGCCTAAATTAATCTTTCTCCTTATTATCTTTAATCTCTTAGAACAAAACTTCATCCAATGATATCAAAAAACTAATTTCCACAAATATTATATCCTCGTTGTGTTATCCCAGACCTTTTTTGACTAACATCAAGGAAATAAAATCGCCTGAAGCCTAACAACATAATAGTTATGAGGAAACAACATCAGCAACAATTCCTGTGGCGAAGTATTAAAGCTAAGGAGGAACATCGTAAATATGTCTTTAATCCAATAAAAAAATTGGCGATTCTGTTGTAAATCGGAGGAGGAAGGACTTGTGTTTTGGGACTAGATATATCTCGCCCATAAAAAGCAGAACATCCGTGAAAATTCCTTGTAAATCATACGAGGCTGATAAAATGGATTTATTAAAAAAAAAGGAAGGAACGAATCACAGCAAATTCCCTAAGGATTTTGAAAGATATGTCGAAGAAATCCGTACATTTTTTGTTGGTTAATTTATATAATACGCTCATAAGGATCCTTCGCATTTCACCAAAAACACCCACAATTAAGCCAAACCCTCAGGTGGGTGATATGTTTAAATGCCAAACTCACCAAGGACATATTGAAAGACACTTTTCTCCCCCCCACAGAACTTTAAAAGACAACCGTACGGGCAACCGCACCACATAAAGAGAACTCAATTGTTTAGGACTAAAAAATGGGGGACCCATGAACGGAAAAAAAATTGAATTTCTCGGGAAAAGGATACTTTCTACTCTACAAGGAGAAAAACGAATTAACTTCGAGTTTTGGGTGTGGGAAGGAAAAGGTGGCAAATGTTACGATTCTTGAATCCTGTGTATAGCAATATTCGTTTTTGGGGTTAAGCTTTACTTTCATATCTTATGCGAGCACAGTTTGCTTTCAATACAACGATACGGAAACTCCTGGATGAGTTGTTTGAAATTAAAATCTATTTTTGGTAAAAGGCAAGATAAACACTTTTCTTGGGGATTTAACGTCTTTCAAGGAGGACATAAACTAAATTGAGGTGAATATGAAAAGATTGTGTCGGAGCCAGAAACATGTCTCTTACGGGCACTTTTCATATGTTCAAGGAAAATTGATCGACTCACACAGATTAAGTGTAAAGTATCTTTTGATATAGATTCTATATGGAAAAAGTATTATATATAAACCAACCGAAGGTTTTTTGTGTAGTAAAAAGTTTGTATATTAAGCAGATAGATATAAAATCGTTTCATGATAAGTTTACAAAAGTTTTCAAGATGATGTAGGGTAGTTTTTAATGGTGATTCTTATCTATAGTCATGGATTTCTATGTTGTGGTTTGTCGGAGTTAGAAGATTGATGATCTTTTAGAAGACCCAAATTTTATTTATTTGTAGGAAGAGGAGGAACTTGAGGTTTTTAGGCGAATTGAATACAAAAGGGCGCAAGCTTAACTATAAGTAATTGCATATACACAAGCTTAGTTTTAGGGACATGTCGGATTATTCCTTTGAAGAGCGGAGATTGGTGAATGCAAAACCTCGTAGGCTTTAAAATAAGAGCTTGAGATGATCATTGACAGTTAAGATCTCACACAGGCGTCTTTTTGTTTAAAGAGACAAAGAGTTTCTTTGCTTTATTCAGAATCATCTACTCTAGTTGATTATTTTCTAGTATATTAGCCTAGCGCATAATAGATTAGGCGGTCTCCCAACTCCACTCGGTAAATTTAGGGGTAGAGCTTGCAACTGGGACGAATTGCTCCGGGCCCCTGAAAATAGATTGAAGGCAAAAAGTTGATCTGTTGCTAGGCTACACTGTGTAACTTATGGTCTATTCGGAAATCAAAAAGACATTTTATGTGGAAAACTGAGCTCTACTTTTTAGGCAGGCATTGGCTTCTGCAAAGGAGTTTTTTACAATTCCAGTTGGGCTTAGTACCGTTCACAGTATGCCTTTCTTGTCGATTTATCTACCGCACAAAAAGGCGATTTAATATTTACTAGAGCTTACAACTGATAGCAGTCTACTAGTTCTAGCTCCACCATCGAGGAAATAAATCCAAAGCCAGCCACAATTTCTGGCGAATCGTTCATTCCGTTGATAACTTTGAAAAAGAAAGTCAAGTTGGCCACTGGCCACAGAGCCGCCGAGTGTCGGTGATGGAGATGGGAGGCCACACTGTTCCGAGTGTTGGTGGTGCACTCGCCTCACTATTCGTTTTGCACTCACGTTTTACACGTTCTTTATATTCAGCATTTCGGTATTTTTCGTAGACTGGTCGTAGAGCATTGAAAACTTTCTGACTTCTGCAATTGATTTTTCTGTGTCCATTTTTTTTGTCGAAGACACCTCGACCGCACCTTATCCGCGTAAAAACTAAACTCAACTAGCTTGACGCGAAGCGGACACGTACGGCCGACGTGGAAGCCGGGATGCGCGGAAAAGTGGGGCCTGACTGGTAAAATTTTATTTGTTTACTTTCTCTCCGTGTGTCGTCCAACACACGGCCGTCATGCGGTACGGACACGGTGCGGATATGTGCGTCTCGGCCTTAATTAGGCTATTGAGGTTATATTTTTGAACAAATCGACTCAGCTTTTTTAGCAGGATTTCATGGTCCACCATGTGGAAGGCCTTACTGAATTCTGTGAATAGCGCATGTACTTCCTTTTTTCTGACTAGTAAGTTTAGTACGTAATTAAATAACCAAATAGATTGGTGATCGTGGATCTACCACCAAAAAAATTGGGCTGGTCATTTATAAAGCAATTAAATGGTTTTAAGAAAGGAATAGAATAGGAACATAAAGTTTTAAAGATTTTCAACTGAACTTACAAATGATACATTCCCATTCATTAAGATTCTCATAATTTGCCTCGGTCAACTATCTTTTTCAGGGCACTCTAGAGTACTCTTAAATTAACTGTTGTTGCTAACGACATAACGGATCGGGAGTCTTGAGCTTTGACTTTCACTCACAAAAATAATAGCTTAGACTGACAATGCATATAGACCTAAATTAATGTTTTGTATACCTAACTAGTTTTCATTTGAATATTGATTGGTACTTATGGTGGGTCCTTACGATAGCCACTTTTGTTGGACTTCTATAGAATTTTCTGTGAAACAAAGCAAAGTCGCTGGAAAAGTCCCTAGAAATATTCTATTGGCATTTCCGCACAGACATTCTGTCGGCGGTTGCGGTCTAACTTCACTGCCTGTACAGAAGTCGCACGGAAAGTTGGACGGACTCAAGTCCTTATTATGTGGACCCACCATTAGATTGGAAATCTTCTATAAAACTTGTCGTTGGTGTTTTTTTTGTTGCTATACTATCTACATTCTATCGAACTAAATAGGTGACATTTTACTGATGAAATAACCAAATCGCTGTTGGCAGTATAGAGTACATTATGCGGTATCCTGAGATTCAGTCTTACATACATATACAATTTCTGAATAATATTTTTATGTCAGCAAAAGACATTAAGGTAATAAAACAAGCAAAAAAGATCGTGCCAAAATGATTTTATGTAACTGAAATAAAAAAAAAATGAAATTAAATTAAAATAAAACAACAAGCAAACACATAAAATTTATTCGGCATATTTTCCACCTTCTTCCTTGGTAAACAGAATCATAAATTCTAGAATATTTTTAAATTCATGAAGAACACCGTAAGCGCAACTCAGTTGTACAGCTTCAAACCAATTTAAATTTTCCAATTTCCAAAATAAAACACACGTTTGCCTTTAGCAAGAATTTCCAGAGCAACTTCAAAAGACGTGACTAGAAATGGAAAACGAGAGACTCCCTGCGACACCCGGATAAGATCCGGTGGTAATCGCATGGATTTACTACTGAAGAGACAAGACCATTCGCATTTCAGTTTTAGTGTCAGCTTGAGCCTAATCATGCAAATTAGCTAAAAGCGAAGAAAAGTGTCCAGCAGTAGACCCTAGACTATCATCCTAGAGAACACAGCTTATTACCTTTTACTGTACGACGTCTATGTTATTTCCACGGTGGTGCTTTTAAAGAGTATAATATGCTACCGTGTAATTCGCTGTGAGGAAAGTAATATGATGATGTGCTAATTAAGATTTATAAAGTCGACTGTTTTAAGCGAGTTGAGAAACTCATGTAGGAATGAAAAAAGGCCGAGTTTTTAATCAATTATTCAGAGAATTCTGCGGGAATGAGCAAAAGTTCGGTAGGATCCGGTGGTGTTTAAACAAATTCCTGGAATACCACAATTCTGTCTGTGCTATGTTTAATTGATGGTAATAAATCGAGATTTTACAAGATGTGGTATTTGCGTTGAGGGAGTTACTGTGGTTGGGTGTACTAATTATATTTTGAGGAATACCAGTACTTAGATTTAGCTTTCATCTTTCATGTATATTGAGATTATTAAATCTAGATTTTATTTTGTTACCTTCTCAAATCTTTTCCTAAATTCGGCCTTCTCTAGCTTTTCGCTTTCCAGCTGTGTAATCCTGTCATTCAGCTGCTGTACAGTTGTGTTTTCTCGTTCATTTTTAGTGGCCAGAGCCTCCAGCAGTTCTAGCGCATTAATCACTTTCGGCATTAATCCAGTCACCGAATCTGGCCCAAAAAGGTCGATAATCTTTTCGCACTCCTTCCCAATGTCTGATGCTAGGTCATAGACATCAACAACTCCAATATCTTCAATTGAGTCCAGGACCATTTCACCCATTTCATTGATGTGAAACCCTGGCATATGAAGATTTATCCCCGATATTTCAATCGGATGGAAGAAGTAACGGCAGCCGCACTTGGTGGTTTTTTTTCGGTAGAAAATTCGATGCTACTGGAGGTGAGGTGATGACTTAAAAAAAACAGATGAGGAAGTTTTCACACTTAAATTTTTTCCTTCACTATAGTTTTTATCTGACGTCAACTGGTGTTTCACAACACAAAACTTTTCGCGGGTTTTCTATACAATGCACGGTTTTTATAGTATTAACTCACTGCTGTGGAAAAGAAATTCTTTTGTAGAAAATTAACGTTGGATGACGGGAAAACACTTTTCCACTCGCGAGCGCATCAGAGGCGAAGAAAATTCTGTTTGACAGTTTCCTCCAGTGACACTTGCAAAAAGTTTGAAATTTGCTCATTTCTAAATTCTGAGAAAATTTCGGGATATTTTGGAGGGGAATTGTGGGAAATTTCATGATTTGATCTCGTTTCTTGTGAAAAGTGAGAGTGGAAGAGAGAGAGATTAAGGTCGAATTGCCTAACAGTGCTGGTAGCTTTTATTGCAACCTGTTTTATGCTTCGAGTTCTGTAATTATTCAAAACCTTTTGCCGAAAATGTGTTATTTTGTTTCATTTGTGTAGCTCAAACATAAAAATATCAAGTTTTTACTGTTTTAAATTGTTTATTTAACATAAATACAGTTTTATGATAAGTTATTTCATAAAATTCTTACAGAATGACTCACGCAGAAAGATTCTTTCATTTTGCTTACTGTAAAGCTGTCCACACTGTTTGGAAGTTAATATCCCCCCCCATTGAAATGAAGGGAAAATATTTTGGGAAATTTCAATTTGCGAATCGAATGGACGAAATGGACAATGGACGAACAGAGGACGGAAATGTGTGTTCTGTTATAATATTCTCAATTTTGTATTTATTTTCGCGAAAACTTAAAAAAGTCTTAAAAAGTGAGGTTTACTTATTCGAATCCTATTTGTAGGTATCCTGTTTTGTTAATGTTTCTTTTAATAAATACAAGTTTGGAATTAATTTGTACGTTAAAATAATATTTCCTGGCGGTTATTGGTAAGAATATCATTAAAGATTAAAACTTAGTTCTATAGACCTTGTGGATCACCCATCGATCCTCATGGTATTAAAGCTGTAGCCAATTCTTGAATCCGATTCTATTCCTGCCAATCTGGGCTTCGACAAACCGTTTATGACGATTTATCAGAACGAATGGTGGAACAGCCTCTTTAATAGAAATACGGCCTTTTAGTGTACGCACGGTTCCAAAAGGGAAACGGGGTATTGCTGGGCGTATATGGGTCAAGGTGCAAAATATCCACTTGTTTTTCAAGCAGAGGTACTCGCCATCCGGGTACGTGGACAGACTTGCATTAATAGAAATCCAAATAGCTCTAACATCGTTATTTTCCCGTAGAGTTAAGCTGCCCTTTTTTTGAGCGTGATCCTTATAAATGAGCCCCTCGAAGGTTCTTCCTAGAGGCGGACAGTGGGGCTTACGGATCAACAACATACGGTCTATGTCTTCTTTGTGGGAAAGGTGACTTACACACGAAGCTCTCTACTCAATTCACTAGCTACATACATAGGTGTTGGCACAGCGAACAGCACCCTACCGAAAAGCTCATCTTCTGTGGATCTCTATCCCAGCCTAAGAAAAGAACCACCTCCTTCTTAACTCTCATATCCCCGCTTGACCGGCTTACGCCATTGCGTCACGGGACTGGATCAGCTGTTTAGTCTATCTCTCGTGGCATTTCTATGCCTTTTTCTGCTTCTTTGGGCTTCGTATTGCTTAATCCTCGGGTGGATGGCCTTCAGTGTCACTTCCACCATTCTCCCACCCATCCTCCGATCTCATCATGTGGTCCAGGATGTTCTCCGGAATTAGCTACACTTCATTTAAAGAGGGCATCCTCCGCGTCCACTTTATTGTCCGGGCATTCTGGGCAGAACGGTGAATCGTCAAACAAGAAACGGTGATGGTATGATCTATAACCTCCATGCCCAGCTAAATCGACATCGTTTCAGGATTGCGGTCGTGAAAACCATTTTCGTAAGAATGAGGAAGTATACTTGTAGTGATCGATTTGAGATTTAGCCTGCAGTATTCAAGTACCGGATAATATTGCCTATTTAAGCTTCGAAACGTCTTCCAAGCCTCGTAAAAAAAGTGTAGTGTGTCTGTTTCTAGTTAGTGCTGATATTAAGGTTTTTGAACGCGCTCCATGCCGTTTTCAGTCGACATCGAGTTGCGTGAACTGGTCCCAGATTAGCTGTGCCGTATAGTGGCGCTGTGCCGTATAACAAATTCAGATTACGATTTCCAAAGAATTGCATGTCTCGTATAAATGGAGGCTTGGTGTACAATCTCCACTGAAGTAATAAAAGTAATTCAAAGCAATATACTGCGATATCTAAAACTTGCAACAGTCGGTGGCACTACATGACATCGGAATTCACGTTCCCCAGGGGCCATATTTGGTTTCTCGAGTCGATGGATCGAGTCGACAACAAAAGCTTCTCCATTTTCTCTAAGTTTCATATTTGGCATTTCGACCAAATCGACAGATAAACGCTGCCATCCAAAACCATCAAATTGTGTGATATTACTCCAAGTGCAGCAAACCACGTATATTTAATTAAAATAGAAAATGTTAAAAGTTTATTGTATGCCTAAATTGAGACTTTTAATAAACGTCAAACGTCTTTATTGAGACGAGAAGGTTGTCGATATCGTGTTGCCAAATGCCAATTTTTATTTATCGACAGAAGTCGATATCGACTCGAGAAACCAAATACGGCCCCAGGTTTCGTTGTACAGATCTCCAGGAATGGGAAAACTTTCAGCTTCATAACAACTTAGAGCGGAAATACAGGTCTAAGATAAAACTTGCATGAGGAGGATATTAAGGAGGTGATCTTCTTGGTTGATTCTTTTTCCGTCAATTGCCTTTATTATGATTATTAAAGTTAAATTTATTGAGCGTAAGATTCCAACTTTCTTATACCCAAAACAAAGTATGTAACAACATTGACAAAAACATATTTATATAAAATTTTATTTTTAAATATTTTAAATTTAATTAACATAACATTCATAACGTAATATGTATATAAAAAAATCATTTTTTTTGCTTCATAAAATATAAAATAAAAATTCATAAAAAAATATACAATTTGACCATATAAAAAAGTGATAAGATTGTTTGTTTTTTTTTGTAATAATTTTTTTTTTTTGTTTTCGTATTTCTTTTACATCAATACTCTTCGAATAACAACAAAGTATCTACTATAGTATACTAATAAAAAAAATAACATCAATGAATGTTGAGAGATTTATGAAAAAGGATTTCGTTTTGCTTTCAGTATTGCCTTGCAGTTATTTTATTTTATACACACATCAACACAATTGTATTATTATATTTTTCGTTGTTTACGAAAGTCTTTAAAGGTTTTTCTTTTTAATTTTATTTTTTATTTTGTTAATATTATTCTCTTCTTTCCCTTTGACTTATCTGAGCCATTGTTATATACTGTCGCACCAATCTAGATATTTCGTGAGCCTGTTCTGTTTGTACGCGGACAACACGTTGTTGCATTAAGTTGCCTACCTTCATGTCTAAGAAAAGTGCGCCGTCTTCTGAGCGGACCTAGAATTAAGTTTTTTTAAAAATAATGTTTGTTTTTTTTTATTTTAAATTTGATACTTACTTTTCTTGTAGAAATGACTTCCATAAATGGCCAATGTTGCATTGTTTCATGAGTATTGGGATCCAAAAATAGAACCCCTCTTCGATTCAAAGCCAGAATTAAGTCTCTCCACATGGGATTTGTGTCCTCTACATGAGGTCCATCCTCTGCCCAAATACGTTTTACTGCAAAGAAACTGCTACCGAATAGAGGCCACGATGACAGCACGCTTAAGAATTGCGCCTTGACTTGTCCAGGACTAAGCCCAGCTATAGATGGCCAGGCAGATTGCACCAAGGCCACCCATTGTGCTGGTCGAATTTCGCGTACACCTAGAGCAGGTTTTGGTAGAAGGAATTTTATTTCTTTCATTGCTGGCACATGATTTAGATCAGCTGCTCTGTGTAGTAGGGCTGCTATTCTAGCCATATCATGAACAACATCTGGCGGTGGAGCGCCGTTGTTTGGTAGCTCTAGTAGTAGACCTTCTAAGTAATCAGGGGCGACTTGATTGAAAAGAACTTCAATATAAAGCGGTGTTGGTGCTGGATCTTTTTTCAGCGGGAAGTGCCATACTGAACGACAGAAAATTAAGTAGAATGGCTGGCCGGACTTTAATAGTTCTGTAGTCACATCTAGGATATACTCATCAGCTGCCAATGGCATGGTAAATGCATCGCCTTGAACAATACAATACAGAGAGAATTCTTGCTGTTCAGCTTCTGATTCAATGCCTAACAGGGAGCATAATTCTGATATAACATCTGCAACAACTGTAGAGCAACGGGTATTGACAACACGCTCTGCACCACCTGGTAACCTATAAATTTGCCTTCGAGCTGATCGTCCCGCTGATACAGCTGTAACCTCCTCAACACTTGGCACATTCTTTCTTCCTCCGCATCGTGCGGTCTTTCGTAAATTTGTTAAGCATACAGCTGCTGTGCCATGGCAGGATCTACGTCGATCTGATGCGGCAGTTGTAAGATGTTCCATTAAGTATGGCCTTAATGCTTCCGAACAACCAAAGTAAGCTGCTAGTATACTTAAGAGTCTCCAAGCACGTTGAGCAGAATCTGGACATGGTGATCGATTTGCTGTTGTTTGTTTCATTAATTGACAATAGACTTCATCTCGTAGGGCTAAGTATTTGTGACAGTGCTAGAATATTAAAGATATATGTATTTTTTAGTAAGTATTAAGAGAAGGAAGAGTTTTATGTGATAGTACCATTAAGACAGTGTAGACACACTTGACTTCAGTCAGTTCAGGATCTGGTGGTATGTCTCCACAGTATCGTAGAATACAGTCGAAGCATTCCAGGGCTAATGGTGCTAAATCTGATGGAAGCCTTAATAGTGGGGCACGTATTGGTGTACCTTGCCATTTCACTAGATCCGCATGTGATCTTGAGGATGAACGCTTTTCACCGCGGCTTCCTGCTCCTGAACTTGTTCTATGATCGTCGGGAGAATTGCTGGAAAAATATGATGATGAATTAGTATAAAATCTCTTAATTTTTTTGTTAGTTAATTTTTATGAAATAATTAATAATGAATTTAATCTCTTGCAGTATAACAACGTTTCAAATTCTTGGAGACGCTTTACGATCTAAACATGAGAAGCACGAGTCCTACTCGTGGTTTGGATATCTGCAATAGTTGTATTAATCTTCGTCGTCGCTAGGCGACACAGGAAAAGCCATTCTGATATTTTAAGGTTTGTGCATTTAGGATAAGATAGTTCAATCTTTGAGTACTGTAACTTGGCTGTTGATGATAGGTTTTAGATTCTTTTTACCGGAAATTCTACAAAGTTGATTTTTTTATATCCGCAGTGTTCAACAATTGCTAAAATCATAATGAAAATAGTTCCTATGCCGAACGTAGAGTCATCCCAGCAGAGGTTATCCTACCATAGCCTTAATAAAATTTTAAAACGCTATTCATCATCTCAAAGGCAATTAACATTAAGAAAATACTTACAAAAAAACAGAAATCTCACAGTTTAATAGCATTCAGTATTTTCCCTCCCTTCAAAAAAATCATAATTAGCCACTTTTAATCATACACAATCTAACCACTTGGGTGAGACCCAAAGCGGTACCGCGATGTAGGCCAAGTCGAAGGTGTTTAATGGATTGTTAGAGAGACTTAATGAAAACCAGTATTAAATTACTAACGACATGTTCATTCTACACTTTGCAATTTTTGCAATTAAATTCACTTAATTACTGCCAGATGTTGCCCCGGAGCAGTAATGCACGCTGCAACTGCAATTAAAAGCGCGGCCATTGTTGCACAGTTCCATATGCGGTTCCCATTCGTCGTCGGACCCAAATTGAGATTACCTCGCGGAGCGCCCCCAAAAACCCTTTCACTTTTGCTCCTGTGATACTCTTCTTCTATTTTAGTTTTTTTGTTTTTTTGGTTTAACTTGTGCAATTTCTTTATTACACCAGGTTTAGACTTCATGGATTACGCATGCGTTGCAAATTATATGCGCGAGTTGTTGCTCTAGTTTTAGTACCTTTAATTCCAGGTGAACATTTTTCGGCGCATTTAACGTAAATCTAATGCGAGGTAGAGGTAGAGTGTGTGTGTGGAGCAGCGGTTTTGTATAGCCGGTTCTGCTGGATGCAGTCAACTAGAACCACAAGTGAGGATATTAATTTGCAAATGACCTGAAAATGACTTCAGCTTAGACTTTGGCTATGCGCGGTGTCTGTGGCTAAAATCCGGTTGAACTGAATTGTTAACAGCACACATATGCATGATGCTCGGATTTAGATTTAGATTGTTGCTAGATTGGCTCTAGAGAGCGGATAGTTGCTGCACAAGGCTGCAAGGCATTCTTTAAGAAGGCATAAATGAGCACCAATTGAATGGGGTCTTAAAGTCAGGCTTGTATCTGGATTAAGATTTATAACCTCTGCTGATGGAGGTCAAATTTTTCTGCTTTTGTAGCTTTTGTTTTTTTTTTGTTAAGATCTTGATTTTTTCTTGATCGGTTTCACAATTTTGTATAGGATTGATGCGGGGTTGTTGAGGTTTTTAGTTTTTTTTCTTAATAATGATTCAATTCAAAATTTAATTTAAAAGCTACAATAAAAAAACGTTTAAAATTTTTTTAAAATCATTTTAATTTGTATTCCGCATTACCTCGACTCAAAGATTTGCAGATGAGCAATTAAGTTTGTTTTTTTCAAAGATCGTTTTCACTTCGTACTGTTTTAATAAATTTCTTTGCTGTGCAATAAATAGTTACTCATTCAGCAACCAGAACTAATTATAGCAGAAATACTGTAATTTCTAAGTTAATGCTGATGTTACAACATACTGCAACTAATAGTATATAGTTTTTTATACTTTCTCGTTGTTCTTCTGTTTTTTTAAAGTTTAGGTTTATGTACATACATTTAGACACGGTAAATAGGTTGATTAAGACCAAGAGCAAGTTCAAAAGGAGCAATTAGGTTATGAAAATTTAGTAACAGATGATGATCAGTCATCAGCGGGATGAGAGCAGCACGAGCTTACGAAATAAGTACGTTGCAATACTAATCTAGCCGCGTTCATAACCTACACGGAGGGGTCACTGGTAATTGTCCTTTATAGCGAACAGGCTAATATAATCGGTAAGGGTAGCACTCCCTTTAAAGACTACTAAACCAATTTATAAATGTCATCGAAGCGAGGGCTACAGTGGATAGTTGAGAAGTGTCGCTATTACTCCTTTGGGCATCGGACGCACCCAGTTGGATAAAGAAACCCAGGTATCGTGATATAGAGGATCTGTCAGGATAAACCTTTCCTTTCCTTCTATACTCTTGGGACTTCTACCAAATAAAAAAAATAATAATGATGCGAGTTGGGAACTTGATGCTTATCAGCAAAATTAGCAAATTCAACGTCCTCACAAAGCACAACATGTCTCAAAGCGAGTGAAGGAAATGTTGAAAAACTTCTTGCCAGTGTTATTGGCATGACTGTACTATTAAGCAGAAGCAATCAGGTGCTGCTGGGAGGAGGAAGCCTGGAGCGGGATTATAAGGATCTACATGGCATGCCTGAGCTTCACGTTCGCGATAACTTCCTCTATGGACCGAAAGTAGAACAGCGGATAGTTTCATGTAGACCGATCTGCTGCCTCTATGGTAAGGGTTTCTGGACCTACCAAAGAGATGGCAGCACCAGATTACGCATTTTACAGAGAACAAACTAACGGTGGAGTAATTCTTCTTAGTTTGCGATTCCATATGACTCCATTTTGACTGAGTTAGACGAAAAGCCCGAACGCGGGTGTTTTCCTCAATTCTCTGGAGTAAAGATGGTGGGTGGGTTTATTAAGCTCACCTGTACCAACCAATTTACCAGCAATAGGACTCTAACTCATATAATTCAAAAGAATAAGCTTCTGGGTTACTAACGATAATAGAAAATCAATTATACTCTTGGGACATAATGAGATTAGATAGGCATTGGCTGTAAAGATTTCCAGGGACGAAAAGTTCAAAAGTGGCGATTCGATCGGAACGACGCTGTCGATAACAGGGACCAGTAATGATTTTACTAAGTTTTTGTAGGTGATTCCACCAAATACAAGACGGTTTCAGCATCGAGCAATTGAAATTTGATTTTTCTGTTGCTATTGATGGTTGGCCAGGCTTATAGCTTGTTTTTTGTGTTTGAGATTATCTTAATTGTATTTATTGTATACGATAGGCACGATCGTCCATCTAACCACTATACCATCGACTTATACGTCCATCTGAACAAAATATTCGGCGAATAATGGATCGATTTCGCACAACTTTTACGTTTCTTAATTCAACTCACTTTATGAGTCAAAAAGGAGCGCAGCAATTGGACCTTCTCTGTCCATTCACTTTATGAAGCCGATTTGTCATCGCATATGTTATCTGTTTGGCGAATAAATGGACTCATTGTCTGAATACAAAATTTTGTTGAAAATTAGGGTAATTTTTGGTTTAATACTTGTGCCAACAAGCAGAATTGTAAATTCAGAGTTAAGAGAATCCGCAACACATTTTTACAAAGACGTTTTTAGCAGAAAAATGCATTATTTGGTATGCTCTAAACTCTAAAGGCTGAAGTTGTCATTGGTTAGTACTTCTTCAAAATTGAAGTCGAGAAGCATGTTACTATCAATCGCGAACGTCATAGTAAGAAGCTATTTCGTTTCGCAATTGCGTGTCATTAAGGTGGAGGATGTGCGATTTGAACAAGATGGTACTACCTACCATATAGCGTGTGAATCAATTGTTTTTTTTGGAGAAAATGTTGGTAGATTATGTTTATTGTCCATTGGTCGCCAAGAACCTGTGTCTTAACGTCTCTGGATTATTTTTCTGAATAATTTAAATTAATGCGGTAAATTTATTATGTATATTTTTATTAATTTTATTAATAAATTTATTTTTTTATTTTTATTTATAGACGTTTTTATAGGAAAAAAGCTCAAAACAGTCAAAAGCCTATCTATAGGCGCAAATTAATTCACAACAGACTCAAAAAATTGACTTTTCCTCTGGCGGATGTTATTTGCGTGACTGCTTGTGCTTTTGCTCATATCCTAGAGCAAGAGTAGCTGCAAGTACTCACGAGCAAAAATAATCAGAAAAGGAACGCAGCTATTATTGGTGTTATAGCATTAAATTTATTGTTTTATCTTTTATTTTAGCCTATGATGAACTTGGTTAAATACATTACAACGAAAAGGACTCCACAGCATCTTTCTTCATAGCTCATATTTTTTAATCATATCAAAAAGTAAGTAGAAATCTTTGACTATACATACTTTATCAAATAAACTTAAGTTCATATATATATGTATGTATATAAGACAAATCATCATCGTAGTTACATGTAATCAAAACAATAAGCACATAATTTAACATGTCGCATAAACGCAATAAAATTGGATAAAAAATTGCTCTAACAAAACAAGACACAAAAATTTCACTTTCATCCACACATTCTCTCCAGCCATTCTCTTTAAAGTCATAATTATTTTAATTATCCTAAATTACAATTCCACACTCTCCACACACTTTCCACCGTAATTTTTAAGAAAAATAAAACTGCCACCAATAATTACAGTTAATCCGATAAATTGACATCAATTTAAAAAACAAAACACAATTTTTATACAACAACGAATTGGAATTGTTACAAAATTTACCCGAAAAGCATCACTCAAAAAACTCTCAGGTCTCAGGTGTGAACGGTTGGTACGTAAAAAGGTGCAAAGAAAAACCGGTAACGAAAATCTTTATGTTTTTACTCTACAAATCACGGAAGAAATTACACCTTTTTTTTAAAAAAATTTTATTACTAGACGTGCATAGGTTTTTCACATGCACCAAACGTTTTTTTTACAGTTTTGTTAAATTAAGGAACAGAATCATTAATTTTTTATTGTTGTTGTTGTTATTTTTTAAACTAAATCGATTGCACCTGCGCTGTTGATTATTTTGTTTGAAAGTGAATTTTTACACTGTACTATAGAAGAAATTTTGTTTTAAAGTCCACACCACACGTGAAAAATTAACGGGGATTACAAAACTTTTAATTTAAAGTCTCCACATATGAAAGTGAGCGTGTTTGACATGCGCAGCAGACTGGGCTTGAATTGAAACTGATTTCGTGCCGTTTTGGTGGCGGCGCGCCCACAAAACAACCGGCCAAAAAGGCACCTTGAGAACTTCGGTGGTTTTGTTTTTGTTATGTTGCAATTTTCGTGGGAAAACTTTTTATTTTTATTCTGAGGGGGATACAAAAAAAGCTTCGTTTTTATGGAAAAAGGTGGGATGTTTGTGTTTTGATATAAGTACACCTGGTTGGTGTGTGGAACACTTTCGGTTTCGTTAAAATTTTTTTTGTGTGTGGAAGCTTTGAAATTGTACTTTAAAGCAAGTCGTTAGTTTCTTATATAGTTTTGTCGTTGCAGTTGCAGATGAACGAAAAATGTTAAAAGAGTGCTGGGAGAAGACTGGACGAGCCAATTGCAACAGAGACGAAGAAAGGAGTTGAAATAATTAGACATCTATTTAAAATTAATAAAAATACTAAAACCAAAACAATAATCCGTGAGAAAGAACGGAATTTAATAAAGTAGGACGAAGGACAGTCTTTGGGCACGTTTAGGCCGAAGTTAATTTAACTGAGCTAGGCAAGTTAACAACGGCATAAACAGCAATTTTTTTAGGGCTGTTAGCTAACTTATTTCTGCTTTTTGGCTTAGCTAAAATTTAGCACAGCCAAAATGAATTGACTTTTGCTTAATTTTGGTTGTAAGCAAATAATTTAGAAATATTATTTCAATACAGAATGAAGATTTTATTATTATTATTCATTTTTTAGTTTTTTATTATTTGTAAAATGGGAAATGGTATTATTTTTGCTTGTTATTAGCTGTAAAATGAGAACTGTCAAATGGCATGCTAGAAACGGTGCTAAGTTACCAGCGTTAATTTAATAGAGTTAAAATAACTCGGGCCTAAACGCGCCCTTTGAGATGGATATATTACACCAATCTTGCAGAATTTGACTGTCAGCCAATAGCAAGCTCAATGACATAAACAACTACTTGATGGCAAATGAAAATCTGACTGCGTTCAGTAACAACACAACGCTAATTTTCTATATCGGTATTCTTCCCTACCAACATAGCCCCAAAAAAGGCCTGCACAATAGGAAAGCCAACTAGCTGGAGCAATATTCGTTTTTTACCAAGCAGCCAACAGTAGCTGCGATCCATTGGGCGATTTTTTCTACTCGCAAGTACTTGCGGGTACATCACCAATGGAACACGATTTTTGACAATTACCAGTAAAATGTATCTGCCCAAAAACAAGAACAAGGTTAGTTGCGAGTAGCTAGCAGCAGTTTTGAGTAGTTTACCAGTCCCAATGGATCGCAGCTAGTATCTTCAAAGTTTGACAAAATGTGGAACCCTGGTCTTTTGACTAAGCTCAAAATTTTGGAATCGACACAATATTAAAAAACTGGATTGAACCTTTTCTGTTCACAATAAAGGTAGTATTGAATGGCGTCGAATCTAAACCAGGAACATCGACCGCATTCTTGTTCAAGGCCACAAGGACAATACCGAATTCAATTCTTCCAAAACGAGGTACTTTTCTTGTCTTATTTTTAATAGAACTTGCATTAATATTACTTTCTTTTCATTGAACAATTTTGATCTAAAGAGATGGACCACTCGTAATATTCTTGGTCTAACATTAAGAAACGATCGAAACTGCAATCATCACACACTGAGTTTTCTTACGAGATGTGAACTCTTCCTTCAGCCATCAGCCCTGATTATAATTTTTCAATACTGATTATAATTTTTAAATAATACCTCGCCTTGAATGCAACTAGTTTGTCCGAGGAGAGGTGTTGCAAAGCTCCATAGCGTGACTCGACAAGGTACAAAACTTAAATTCGTTTCATAGGAGTTAATGCGATTTGCTCCTGCATTGGTTTATTAAGTCACAGTAAGTATGTAGCAGCCCTTACAAAACTTTATCATTACTATCACAGTACTCCAGTAATTAAACAAAAAAAGGGCAAACCTCTAAAAAATGCCAAGTGGAAATTTTCCAGCGGGACAAAAATTTCTCAAAAGTTCCTAAAGCCTTCTGGCCGGATACTAAAGTTACGGAGGATCAAATGCCACGGTTTTACCTTAATTTTGGCTAAATAAAATTTGTTCGGAATTCGTTTATAAATAGAACAACTCGACTAAAATCTTCTGCATTCTGAGTTTCCAAACTCTTATAACATCTAAGAGTTCAAAAGCAGGGTCCATCCAGGCCCGCTACATAGGGGGACAACTGGGACGAATTGCCCCGGGCCCCAAGCCAGAGGGGACCCCGAGAATAGATTGAAACCCAAAAAGTGAAAACCCCATAATCCCTGTGTACTAATTGTCTAGCGGCCCCGAATTTAGCATGTAACCCAACTAGTTGGATTGCGGCTTTGACCCTTTCGGTCCACACCATCAACTTTCCAGTATGATGAATGCTTAATAAAGGGCTCGACCGAATGTTATGAAATTTTTTCAGAGCATGTTTTCGTTAATATGCTTCCATCGGCACCTCAAAGAAGACGATATCATTTTTGGTTTGCGCGATATGTATAAACTGGGAAGTTAAAAAAGTCAAAACCACTATATCTCTGCGTTCTAATTGTTACGCCTGAAACCCAAGCATACCGCACTCTAAAATATATGTTATGTTTGTATGGATATTGATTCTTCTTCTTTAAATAGAAACACTATTTTTCTTGCTTTCATTTCCGCAAAGTTGTCGATGACATCATCATAGACCATATTTTTGCCAGCTCTCGTTCCATTGATAATATCATGTAATGATTTAAACGTAATGGGACCCATACATGATCTTAGATAATTTTGTTATCATTTTTAATTTACTGAAACCGCATTCACCGATAGCAACACCAATAGGTATCATAATAAAAACACGTAGGGAAATCCATAATTGAGGAAAAATAGATTGAAGACCTTCATCATCATTGGGACATTTGCCTTGTCCTTAAATAGTGCGAGCTCGGAAAAGCAGGACTACAGTCATTCTGCAGTATTCAGCCATAGAAAGTCTGTAGCTGAATACTCCAGAATGGCTGCAGTGCTGCGTTTCCGAACTCGCACATAGTCTCTTTACTACTACAAGCTCGAATTGAGTATTAAGGAAAAAGAGAAAACTTACCCAGCGGGAAATGGAGCGCTGCGTTATCGATGCTAGAACGGTGTCGAAAATCTTTATATTTTTGTTTACTTTCTGAAATTGCCTTTTCGTCCTTCCAAAAGCGAGTGTCGACAGCGGTTTTAGCAAGCAGTCCCCTAACTAAATACCAACCACGTCTAATATGTTGCTTGACCAGCGAATTGAACGAGAACAGGTTTATGTTTGCCCGTTTTCTTCGTCCCATACAATTCCTTAAAGCTCCCATCGGAGCATATCCCTTTAGTAGCGCTTCGAATTTTTCCCGTTGGGATAGCTTCTGGATTGATGCTGGCAAAAGAAAGATGAGTACTGAGCCCCAGAGCTAAGCACAAGGGCCTGTCTACATAAGACCTGTTCTATTCTAGGCTGCACTATGTAAGTTTAGGTTCATCTGCGAATGAAGAACCTTCCGTTCGGTATCTAATATTTAATGCTCTGGATGAACTTATTCTTACCACAATTTTTTTTAGTCAAAGATTTTTTCGGAATTTCAATATCCTTAAAGGGTTCCCAAAAATATTTTAGCTCCAGGCCGCGCAAGGTTATGTGGCGGGCCTGGGTCCATCACAATGTCCTTTGACATCCGCTTGACTCCACATAACCTCGGACCTATTCTATGCCTCGAACTAAGAATAGCACTCGACATTGCACCATACTCGTATGTGACTCAAGTCATGATGGACAGTACTAATATCGATTCTTCGCCTTACTTCGATTTTAATTTGATCCGCTACACATTACATTTCTTATAGAGTTACAAATGTTTTAATTTGACATAATTGACTTTGATTTATTTAAGTCTAATATAAAATTAATCTATTTTAGGTACTCAAGCACCTCAAACGAAAAACCTTTTCGTCTATTAGCACCAAGAAACAAGGCTTCTCTCTAAGTAATTAATCAATCCCTAAACTACAAGCCTCAACCTCAGAAATATCTTACTCAGCTTTTGATGATTTCTTTCCTAGCATCAACTACACAAAACATATATGTATACATCCTTATTACCACTGGGAATCCTTTTGTCAATCACTTGATTTTATTACAGCAATTCCTAAGAATCCCTCGAGTATAAAGGAGCAAAAATGTCTCTGGCTGATAAATGTGTAACAACATCTCTAATCTGATAAAATCTTAGCTTAACCTTAATTAATGTAAATGTGTCGCTCTAGGCCGGGTGGAACATTCTTACTATAACATTTCAGCTTTCAGGTTTTCAATCACATTCCCCGAAAGATATATTCTTTAGCATAAAATATCCATTGAAGAGGATGATGCCTGCCTCTATCGCTCCACACTTTCTTCATATCAAAACATTTTTACTACGGTGTGTGTCAGGTTAATTAGTAAAAAATTCAACGAACCATAAATGAAATAAAAAAAATAAAAAACCAGTGAATCGAAAGCCCTTATTAATGGGAATCGAAGCGTTTACATTATTAAAATACATTTCCCGGTTTTTCTTTGGGGTTTTTTCAAACTAGGCTCTTCTACACGCTGGTATCCGAAGAACTAGGCGAATATTGTAAACGGTTCAGACATTGCCTTACTCAATTCAATTTAGAACCTGAGAAAGTGTTATATGAATTATGAACGATGGAATTTTTATGTTTGCAATTATAAAATGGCTTGCCGCTCGTTAATGTACGGATTTAACAGTAGTATAACGCTGTTTTCTTTATTGCTTGCACAGTAGTTGTTCAAACATTTATGGATGAAACTATTTAAAAGTTAATCAGTCCTGTTAGTGATGGAGCGGTGAATGATTTGAATTTTTGTTCTTCGATGGTTTAATTAAATTTACACGAAGAAAATGATTAAATTATGCTGAAATGAAACTGTTTTGATAAAGTGTAACATACCAGAGGCGATGTTTTGATGAAATGTACGTTTCTAGAGTACAAAGCTATAAACTTGAGAGTATGAAGCTATTAACTTTTTACTTTACTGGACTCCACCATTAGTGTCAAGGCTATCTAGGGCTGCCCTTAAGGTAGAGTTCTGTTCCCGTTACTCTGGTCAGTAGTTGTCGATGAACTTTTAACTAAACTATACGAATTTGGTTTCGATATCATCGGCTAGGCAGATGATCTTGCTATCACTGCCTCCGGAATGTTTGAATTGACCATTACAGAGGTCGTGAGAACATCACTTCGAAAAGTGCAATATGATGTACCACGGACGGCCTAACCATCAATCTAAATAAGGCCGTTCTAATCCTTTTGCTAAACGTTACAAATTGGACCTAGTGTTTAGTTCTCAGACTCAGTCCAATATCTAGGAGTAATTCTGTATAAGAGACTGAACTGGCACGCTCAACTGGACTGCGTCATAAGTAAAGCTACTAGAGCTATATTGGTCTGTAAAAGGCTTTGCGTTAAGACATGGGGCCTTACATCATAACAGTGACGATCGTTAAACTTTAAAACCAAACATGTCACGGCGATTCTTAAGTGGAACAGACTACAATGGCTTGTTTCTTTGCCACACAAATGCTATGAATTGACATTTCCAGCGATCTAGGGTGAAAGCCCCAAGTTTAGAAGCGCATTCAGCTTGTGAACCCTAACTGCTGTCTTCCAAGCAAAGGTGTACATTATATTGGTATACACCTATGAAGACTTAAGAAGGGCCTATGGTGACAAACAGATTTTTACCCTGTGCGATAGCCAAGGGGCAATCAGATCGATAAAGTCTAGTAGGAGCAAGTTCAAATTAGTTTGGGATGCCCAATGCGTCCTTGATGAGTTAGATACTCTAAATCGGGTCTTTCTTAATTGGAACCAGGGGTGGAAGCACGTAAGTTGTTTCAATTGACATCTTCATACAAAAATTCGGAATTTTTGTATGAAGAGGTCGATTGAAACAACTTACGTGCCTCCACCCCAGGGTTACCAGCTTTGCGAGTAATCAAAAAGCAAACGACTTGGCTAAACAGGGCTCTGACCCTATTTTCATCCGGGACCGGCAATTGGGGTAGCCATCACTTTGGTGAAAAGGGTGTCTGATGAAATACATCAAACACTAGAGGTTCACACCTGGTAAACTCCAAGTGGTGTTTTCTTGGATCGTTTCGCAACGCGGTCAGAGAACAATTAAGGCACAGTAGAAAGGGTGTCAGAACACTACTAGTTAGCTTAGCTTGGATGGAGAAACAGAAGTAAAGAGGACACCACTTGCAGTCTTCGACTCGACGAGAATGAGTCTGATCTTTGCATTCTCTGTCATTAACCTGTGACGGCGGTAAGCAGAGCTTCGTTGATCGGCGCGAGCTGACTTGAATAGTACAGTATAAGAAGCAAAACAGGAGGCAGTTTTCTGAATCTGTTGACGTGTTCTGGCCTACAAATATAAGATTTAGGTGGTATGGTATAATATACCAAGTGATGCTCGCGGTGTTTTTGGGCCTGATACCTAACGAAGAAGAAGTATAAAATTGTCAATAACATTACATCCATATGTTGAGAATCCTTCTTCACTAAACTTATAAGCTTAACCGCGATAGACGTGGGTATCCCTCCGATAGGGACATTTCAGGTCAAGATTTCTTAAGATTCAAACTAGCTACTCAAAAAATAAGGTTTCTATTCTTACTGACCCTGAAACTGGACTATCTACTAGCAGGCGCGGATCTAGAATTTTGTTTTGGGGGCGGTCACGGAATTAAAAGTGGCGAAAAAAAATTTTTACTCCTAAAAAAACAAAAAAAATTAACAAAACGAACAAAACTAACCGAATTTTCTGGTGGATTAAAAACAAACGTGCCCTACGAAAACGTGCCCTAATGTGTTTTTGAGGAAGACGCGCCCTTTCTTGTGAGTGCAGCTAACTTCAGATTTGCAAATCAAAACATATAGAAAGAGTATAGATCAATTAGTCCAGGAGAGATAGCGGAAAAGTATTCAAAAGTTGAAATAAATCTACCCTGCGATTTTTCGACTCTATAATTAAGAGAAAAGTCGTAGGAATTCAATGAATATGTTTTGGAAAAAATCGGTCCGGGAGAACAGGTGGAAAAAAGCTAATAACGGTAGCGAAAACACGTTTTTCAACATTTTAGGTGCGAAAAAATTTTGTTTTTTGGAAAACAGAAAATAGTACGTAATAGCGCTTAAAAAGACGAAAATTATGAGTTTTGGACAATTGAAATCGGTCAACAGGTTTTTGCAAAAAAAAAAACAAAAACCACGAAATATGGCCATTTTTTGACATTTAATTACAGGGACTATAATTATCGTAGAGCCTTGTTTCAGGGCTGAAATTGTGGCTTCTGTTAGTGCCTACCTACAATAAAAATTTCATGCAAAAATAATTATAACTTTTCGCGTAAATCTCAAAAATGTAAAAATAGCCGTTTCAGGAAAAAAGTTTGAACAAGGCCCACGGTGGTGCTAGAGCTATTTTGAAAACGCGTTTGAAAACAGGCACTTTTCTTGATTTTCAGAAAAAAACACCTTTAAGCGAAGGGGAAGTGAAATATGGTGTGGATTTCTATTCAGTAGATTTCGAGAAATCAAAATTTTTTCCTGTCATGATATATCGCTCCCCGTTAGAGTTCCATTTTCAAATTTTCACTGTTTCTTTAGAATTGAAATAGGAACACGATGATATTTTTTCCAAAACTTTAAGTTGGTGAGTTGATGATGAAAAATGCTAATGAAATTTTATAGACAAATAACAACAATTTATTAACATCAAACGCAAATTTTAAATATACCACTACATAGAGTGACTCAAGATCTTAAAAATCGACCCATATAATTTTTTTGGTCCCATATAATTTTTTGAATGGTCGGCCGCGCGACGTTTTTTGAAATTTCTTGCAATTTACAACCGTGCATATCTCCTGAAAAAAAATTCGCAATTTTTTTTCTCGAAATATAGGTCCCATTATTTCATGTGTAGAATGCGTCTGCAAAATTTAAAAAAAAATCGGTATCATTAATTTTAATTTTTACCGAAAAACGTCCGGTTTGGTGTGGAATGACCGATATGGAAACGCTCGAAATTCCTACGATTTTTCTCTTAATTATAGCGTCCAAAAATCGCAGGGTAAATTTATTTCAAGTTTTTTTCTATCCCTCCTGGACTAAATCTGCTGTTGACCTTGAAGGTCATTTTTTAAGGTTGTTTTTTTAATTTGCAAAAAAGTTGGGTCGGTTTTGTGCTGCACAGGGCCCCGTGTGTTGGGGCCTCGTGGGCGAACAATTGTTTTGGCAATAAAAATCATTTGAATTCATTATTTGCATATTTACTTCATCGAATGAACCACACAAATGAGTACGAGCCAGACAAATCAGCATATAGGCCATAGTTCTGTGACGGGACTCTTGGACTCTCTGGGGCCTCTCGCTGAATTTTTGCACAGGGCCTCTCAATTCTCTGGCCGCGGCACTGCTTTTGGGGGGGTCATGACCCCCGTGACCCCCCCCCCTTGAATCCGCGCCTGTCTACTAGCGTTAAATTTGGCCTCTCAGATAGTCTGCAGCAAGAGGTTCCAAGCGCTTTTGTTGATGTAGAGAAAGTCATCGATGCGCTAATGATTTTGTGTCTGGTCTCTGAGGCCTCAAAGTAAAACTGACTAGATGAAAAAAAACTAGTCCAGGACAGTAAGTTTTTGAGATCATCAATCAAGACTGATCGAATGATCGAGACCATATAAAAAGGTGCTAACCCAAAAAGTCTCAAACGTTTTTTAACCAGCCTACAGCCAATGTGTTAAGTTGATGTTGCAAGCATCTAGTTCATCAATTACAAATAAATTTCAAGTCTGCTGTAATACGTTCATGAAGTATTACAAAATAGGATGAAATAGACATCAATATTGCAAGAATGCTTTGAAAATTGTTTATGAATCACTTCAGCTTCTTAATTAAGCCATTACTTAACCCATTTGGTAACTAAATGCTCATAAAAATTAATAAGATACCAGCTTCCTCTTGATCATTACTAAAACAATTATTATTACCTCTGAAACTCCTTAATTACCAAAGATCTTATTTATTTAATAACAACTATACTTACTCATTTCTAAAATGTTGCATAGCAAATTGCAGCAATGAATACTTCGTAACTGAGGGCGGTGTGCCTGGAATAGATTCATCATCGGCATGACCTAGGACACTGGAATCATGATGATTTGTGGCCGATGTCTTTCTGGCATGCATGTGACTACTTTGCTTAACCAGAATATGCGCATCAACCTGCTGCTGTTCACTGTGACTTGGATTATGGTTATGGACATGCCCCGAAGAAGGTCCATTCGCTACCGGTGCATGCTGCAGCGGAAGCTGATGATGTCCGTGCTGATGTTGATGCTGATGATGACTATGATTTGTCTGATGATTGCTTCCGGTATGTTCGGTACGATGAACGGTATGCTTTTCTGTAACAATGCTAGTTGGTCCATTGCCGGGTGGTGTGCTACCTCCTGCTCCGCCTGCAATGCCGGATGGTGAATGTCGGCTGGCGTCTCGATTTGTTTCTAATCTTTCCAATGGAACGTTAAGTGTCTGTGCAGCTGCTCTTGCACCAGAGGAAATGCTCGAAGCTTTGGACTGCACCTGGAATAAAAAAAAAATTTATCGTGAAAACTTGTTTCATAAAAATCAAGTAAAATCGAAAGTTTTTTCTTTCAGTAAACAAGAATTGGAGGATTAATGACATGACTACACTAGACATGATTCGATACAGTGTGGATGAAGAATGGTGAGCGAAAGTTGTTGATGGGCCACCGGAGGGCACTTTCTTGTGATCGTTTAACCAAAAACCACATGGTGGACAAGATCAATGAAAGAATTCCTAACCTCATGTCCCAGTTTTTTGTGTTTGTGGATTCCCCAAAATGTTGATCTCCATCTAAAATCTAGGTGCTCGAAATGCATGGTCAGACTGGATAGACACCTCGTCTATTCAGGACTTTCATTTCATCTGCACTTTTAAGATATGCATGCATGCCTATGCAGATTTCAGCCTCTAATTTGTTTAAGCTATTTATTTGTCCATTCTAGTGCTATCTACCCATCGAAGCCACCACGATGGATTTCGTTGTGATTGTATAGTACACGGGGCCCCTGACCGTGCAAACTGGGCCTCTATCAAGACACATGTTGGCCAACGGGCGCCTTTCATGGTGAATGCGCGCCACCCTGGGGGCCTTCTTTAACGCATTTTAATGGTCATTTCTGTGGTGGCGGCCGGTGCGGTAAATTTTTCCTCACTTTGTGCTAATGTATGTTTCACTTAAGGTGTGCGCGCGCTTGTGCCCAGATTATTATTATTATTCAAAGATTTTAAGATGTGAGTGGTTTCAATCAACGGTTGCATAGGTAATCGGTAAAAAAAAAACAGTTATGAAATTTTTTTTCCTTACTTTCTCCAAGTAATGAGTCGGCGGATTACATGGAAATTGAAGAACTCAAAGTGCACGGACGTGCGTAATTATTCCCTGTCTTATGGTAATTCTTTTTTTTTTAATTTTATTATCTTTCTTGGTTTAATTTGTTACTTCGAAATTGTGGATTTAAAATTTTTGTGTGCTATATTTGTTATGTAGGAAGAGGAAATTTAGTTTTTTTCTTTTCCTGAGACAAATTGAATTTTTTTTTCTGCAAAACTCATTTTCTTGCGTTACTGAAGAATTTGCGTCAATTTCCTTGAAAGTGAAGATTTTCTAATGCCATAATATTGCATATTTTCACTTTTCCATATCAATTATTAAAAATAACCTTTAATTAAACTTTGAAATATATTTACGACTTTCAACGAAACATAAGTTTAGGTCTGTGAACATAATTTGTTTAAAGCAAACCCGATTTCTATAGAGGAAGCAATTTTTTACTCTGAACTGAAGCCGGTTCATGAAACTGATTCATTTTCACAGCAGTAGATATTAATTAAAATGATAAACACTTTTTGAAGTGGAAAATTATTAGAAAGTCTATAAGAAGTCGGCAACCGGCCGGCTTTGTATTAGTAAGACATTTGAAAAATGTTAGGTCAGGAATCTGTATAGGGTACACTTTGGGAAGAAGTTTGTACTATTTTATCATATAGATAGAGCCTTAAAAATTTGTAGTTAGGTAAAGTCTTTCTAGTTTTGGGGAATGATGTTATACTCCTCCACCTGGAGCCTGCCATTGAAAGAAAATGCATTGGTATAGATAACTCTGTCCGCCACATACAGCGTCTTCTGTAGATTCTCCACTCTGTTCAAAATTTGCTCCTAAGTTTTGCCAACTCATTTGATTTATTTGTTACGCTCAATGTTTCTGTATCCCAGTACCCACTGTACCTCCTACCCAAGAAAGAGAGCTCCTTTTGATAGATTTCGACCAGCTTGGTCGTTTTGTAGACACCTTATATGTCAAGACACTAGGATAATCGCTTGGCAATAAAATTTGAATAAACCTTTTTTTTTCTCTACAACCAAAGGTGATAAGAAACCGGCCCCACCATGAAAACCTAAGAACCTAAAACTGCCTCAGCTGAAGGACCTGAACAGCATCAAGATCTGTACACTGAAGGCTAAGAGTCTAGTGCCCAGGCAGAAAAATTCAGCACTAGCAATGGTATTTCAGAAAGCTCCTGCTTAAAGTTCAAGATCCTAAACCGAAAGGCAAGGCAACGGCAAGGTACAACGCAACACCACCATATGAACCAAAAATACCAAAATAAGTTATTGCCCCAAACAAAAGGTTTTTGCGATGAATTTTGACAAACTTCCATTGTGCAAAAGCTGTATCAGATTTGCTTAGCAAGAGTTTTACCAAAACTGAACTGGACGTGGTGGTCTTAAAGGCAACCTGACCCCACAAAGGGAACAATAAAGACTTTGGTAGGAAATCATGTAAGCTGATGTACAGTTTCCTTATTAATCAATTAACTAAACAGTTTTTCAATTTCAGGGCTATGATTGCATGTGGATTAACATAGTAGCATTAGTAGAGGAACTAGAATACTTCTCTTCCGAAATTCATGAAACTATTGCGACCAATTACGATGCCTACTGCCTCGCGAAAAAGCGACACATAAGCAAAGATGTCCCGTGGTAAAACGGCGACTTGGATGGTTCCCTTTAAAAAATGCCAGGAAACTATTAATTGGGCTTAAAGTAAGATTAATTGGATAGGGTACAGAACTGGTAATTGGATAGAAAGCAGAAGACTAGATCAAGACCTGGGCAACTTTCTTATGAAAATATAGACAATATTTTCACGTCATCAGTATTCGTCAAAAGACGATGCGAGTTACATTATAGATCAGAGAGATACACTTCAGTTCTTGTTGAAACCGCACTTTTCTGGATGTTAACCGATAAGAATTATTTGCCAGGAGTATTGGAAAAACTGCACCAATTTCTATAAGCAGAATTAGGAATGGATATATATCCATTGAATTGATAAAAGCTCTATACAACAATTCCAAATGCAGAGTTCTCCATAATGGAAAATTATCCGACAGCTTTGAGGTGAGCTCAGGAGTACGACAAGGATGTCTACTTTCACCATTACTATTTCTTATAGTAATAAACGACATTCTTGTCAGCGTTCTAGATAGAAGAACAGGTGGCATACAATGGGGATTGCTAGACCGCCTTAAGGATCTCGACTACGCGGATGATATCTGTTTGCTGGCCCACAGACACCAGGACCTCAAAAACATGTTAAACAAATTGGCAACAGAAAGTAGCTCGGCGGGCTTAAGGTTAAACCCGACTAAAACAAAAGAAATGCGGATAAATGCAAACACCCTTGAACGGACAGCGCTAAATAACCGTGACGTGGAACTGGTAGACAAATTCTGTTACCTCGGTAGTATTATTACCGAAAACGGCGGTACAGAAGAAGATGTCAGTTCCAGAATAAATAAAGCAAGAAGCGCATATGCATGCCTGTTTCACATATGGAGATCAACAGAGATCTCAATTAACACCAAATTGCGGCTGTTCAACTCCAACGTTAAGGCAGTTCTTTTGTACGGTTGCGAAACATGGAAAGTCATCCAATTCATCACAGGGCGCCTACAAGTTTTCATCAACAGATGCCTACGTCGTATCCTAAAAATCCGCTGGCAAGATAGAATTTCAAATGAAGAACTATGGCGCCGTGCCGGCCAAGAAAGGATAGACGATCAAATCAGGCGAAGGAAATGGAATTGGATTGGCCACACCTTGCGACGCGAAGACGATAATCTAGTCACACAGGCCCTTGACTGGAATCCGCAAGGATCCCGTCGAGTCGGAAGACCTAGAACAACGTGGAGGAGAACCCTATTATCAGAGGCCGCAACAACCGGGAGATCCTGGTCAGAGCTGAGAGCTGTCGCGCAAAAGAGAGTCCGCTGGAGGGCAATTGTTTCCGCCCTTAAAACTGGCGGTTAACAGAACGACATTAAATGGGTTGCCTATGTTCAGAAGCAGAATAGTAAGAGTTAAACTGGGAGAATTGTCAATGATGACTATGTCTAGTCTCTTAAAAAAAATAGTTTATACTTGGTGTAAAGATGACAAACTAAGCATAAAACAAAGGAAAACGGCCATCATGGCCTTTGCCACAAGAAGCCAATTTTTCAAATTCCCACACTGAATCGGGAAACGATTGCCTGAGGTCAAGTATCTAGGGATCACTGAAGATATTTCCAAGCTCTAGAGAACTATATGCTTATTAGAAGATAATGGGAAAATTTTGTAGGTTATAACCCAAAATGTAATGGTTACATACTTTGTAATCGTGAACCCAGAGGCTATTCTAAAAAGGAACCCGAAGTGCGACCAATACTTGTCCAACTGCAACGCTAAATATACTTTTACTCTACGACGATGCCTGGCCTTGGTAGCCTGGGATTGGTCCATGGTTCGATTCCACGCATCATTATGGTTCTGTGTCTTTCCACTTTCTCAGCTTGATAATATTCTTTCTTTCTTACTTTGTCTATTTACAGCAATTCCCTGCCGTTTATTCTGTCATCGTTAATAAGTCATTAAGTGAGAAAACAGTCTCTTTTTTCGATCGCCGAAGTCAGCGTTCTGTTACGACAGTATTGGATGGGTGTCTATGGAATAAAACTGTGTATTGTATAGAACAGTCGACAGTACAAAGGGGCTTATGTCTAAGCTCTAGTCTTTCACATAAACCAAAGTAGCTGTAGGCAGACTTGTGATCATGAATGTCTAAAGCGAAAGACAAGGCACAGCTATTTATGTAATATCAAACAGTCAAGCAGCCCTAAAGCCATAGTTCGAACATAATGTAGTTAAAGCTTATAAAGGGATTTATTGATTTTCTAAACGCTCTCGCTTCCACTGAGAAAGTTGCTCTGAAGATATCATGTTATGAACGATTTGATCGAAATGAGCTTGCAGGTCACCTTGCAAAAAAGGTATTTGGATCCCGTATATCAGTCCAGATCCTTTCTGTTAAACGTCTAGAAGTCACACGAAAGAAATTTTTTCAATATGAGAAGAAAAGGTTTTGCTCCATTACTGGACTCATATAGAGATAAGCTAAGAAATTCATCTTACTAAACACGAATTCATAGTTTTAACAGGTTCGTCCGCCACAGATCATGCTTCTGTAAGATATTACTTGAAGATCATGGAAAAAAGTGTTATCGACACATGTAGATACTTTCAGGTAGAAGCAGACACCCAGCAAACGTCATCTATAATTGTGCTGCACTAGAGATATCCAGGTTACGCCAAACAGACAAAGCGTGATTCAAGCCTAAAGAGGTGTAGAGAACAGGAAGGGACCAACAGGAAAAAGAAACGTAGGACGACCAAGAAATAAGTGGGTGGATGATGTGCTAGAACATATATGAAGATATCGTTTGGGAATTTTGAGAGAACTAGCAAAACGCAGATACGACTGACGAGAAAGACTAGAAGAGGCTAGAGCCCTACAAGCACTCCAACTTCATTTAAGTATAAGAAAAAAAAAGTGTGAAGCATAAATCTTAAGACCAATTAATAACCGTAGTATAACTCTTGAATAAACAATTGTTATAGGGGATACACACAAAAAATCTATTACAGGTCGAGGTGCACGAAAGGGAGTGGCTGCTGAACGCGCATTTACTTCACTCCACTTTTTTATTACCCATTAAATTATCACACTCAACTAAACTAACAATTGTTTCTACAACGCATAAATATTCACGTCCATATACCTTTTAACAACGATAGAAAAAACATTCATTCAATTGAAAAACTTCATGAACAAAAAAATCTCCATAAAATTTCCATCTAGTAGCCATATAGCTTCCATCCTCCAACCAATGGTCAACATTAAAGTTCACCTCAATGTGCAGTACAGTAGTACGCGGCAACCGGTAACATAATACCATGTTTAAGTAAGCAGAAAACTAGATCAGTCCGCAAGTAAACTCTTTTAGTACATAGCCATGCAAAAATAATAATAAAGAAGAAAAAATGTACGTACAATACTGCAACCGAATAATTGCAGGTCATAGCCACACACACACACAGCAAGTATACTATATCATCCGCGACCACGGTATATTCTTCTCTAAACAATAATCGGGAATTAAATGAAACTCGAAAAACCGTGAAAAGAACTGTAATTTTTCGGTTAAAGGTTAGTATTGTTCTTTAATTAAAAAACGTGCCTACACACATTGTGCATAACATAAATATGTAATTACACCGGTAATTTTTTTTAGTGTAAAACGAAAAATAATAATAGTATTATTAGTATGTAGAGATAGCTGCGCTAGACCATTGTGGGATATATAATTAAATTTAGAGAAAAAAAAAACAACAAACTTAAGAAGAAATAGAAAAACCGCAACGCCGCGGCAAGTTTCACCTTATGACCATAAAGAAACAAAACGATCGATCTTTAAATGAAACTAGTTTCAAAGGCTTGTCTTGTAATACATACAATAATATTGGTGATCATAAACTGTCTCAAGATAAGAAAAAAATTATTTACCACACGATGCAAAGTAAAATTGTTGTCGTTCATCTGGAATACAATAAATAATTTTAGCCATCATGAATCTAGTCGGACTGGTTTATCGATCGGTTCAGCATTCCATACGTAGAAGAGATCGAATTGATCGAGTTTTTTTTGTGTGAAATTACCCTAAATGCAATCAAGAAAATTACCTCAGTTGAATTTAGCGTCTCAAATCTAGCCAAAATCTCTTTAACCGAAATTTTTGGCTCGATCGGTTCTTCTAAAATTGTCTCCATACGCCCAACTGATCCTGAACTAGCTATACTTGTCCTACGATTTCTAAGTGATGATCCTACTGATGATGTTGTTGATGAGATTGTACCATTTGAATTGGTTGTTAGTACTGGAAATATTTTTGGCTCCTTCTTACCGATCGCTAGATCATAACAGATCTCTGGATCATCGGACAAATCCGTTGGTTCATCGTGTATATCTTCCTCATCTTCGTTACAATCGCATTCAGTATCGTGCAAATTATCATCACCTGTTTGCTTTAACGTTAGTTCATTTAATTCTTCAAGGTCACTTCTCCGATGAACCTGAACTGATGTTGTCCCCGTTATATGAGCTATTTCGGGATCGGAATCAGAAAATGCCGCATCATTGTCCTCGAAACTTTCTTGATCTGTTGAATTATTTAAGCTATCCAAAGATGCTGATCGTTTTATTTTTATATCATGATCATCATTATTTTTGTTACTATTATTACTATTATTATTTATCTCACGATGCTGCTGTTGCTGCTGTTGGATTGTAGATGAATTTTTACTGTACGATGATGATACTATATCATTTTTAATAGTCGATGGTATCCATCTGCTGTTGCTCATCACCGCATAACTCTTGTACGAGGGTGTCGGATCACGCAAACGTAAAGTTTTCTTTCTTGATCGATCCGATCGTATGCTATCCGACATTTTATATTTTTTATAGAGAGATCGCGTGCACAATTCTGTATTTTTCCTTTTATTATAAGTGATTTATTAAATTTTTGATTTTTTATGGTTTTTTTGAAACTGTTTCTTTTTTTTCTTTACTTCTTCTCCTATTTTTTTAAAAAGTTTGTTTTTCATGAAATTACAAATTTTTGTTTTTTATTATTATTTTCAAAAAAAAAAACACGATCACTGATCACTATAAAGGCGGAGATTTATGTTTTATTGATAAATGATCATAGAGAGAGAGTCTGGCCATTACTTTCGTTCGATTTCACTTATTTATTAGTGTGTAGTGGATACAAGTGCAAGTTGAAGAAGGAGTTGAAACATGCACCACCTTCTTTTTTTTTCCTATTACATTTTGTCCAAAGTGAGAGATTGGTTATCGCGCGATTATGATCGTATCATGAATGTGATCTTAAATATATTTTTCTTTTGTGTATAATATTTTAAGTTTTTTTTTGATTTTATTTTAACTTCAAAAAAAAAACTGGTCGACCTCAATCTGTTGTTGGGGGTATATGCAAATCTTTAGGTACGTTTCAAGCTTAGCAATTGTAAATAAATTTTGCAGAAAATTGCTGCTGTCAGTTAATGATCAATCAACAACGATCGATAATAATGGTTTGGTATTCTGTTCGAAGCGAAGCTGTTGCCTGTCATCGAAGACTGTTTTATCATAGGATCGTTGATTTTTTTTTTTTGGTTATGTTTAAAAAAAAAATTATTGTTGACTGGTTTATTATTATTAGTCATATGACTTGAAAGTTGCAGTAAGAAAAGTTGGTTTATGGTTAAGTGGTTTTTTTTATAAAGATATGTTTTTTGTTGTTTGCAGATTGTAAAACAATTTTAATATAAGTGATTTTAACTGGTTTTTAGTGTAGAGATGGACTTTCTGCGCTTGTAATCCTATAAATGGCATTACCTACATAATTACCTTAGATTAAAGATAGCATTTAGCCATAACTGATCGTGAGATCATTAATTTATTTTTAGTGGCGATAGAGTTGGTATATTGAATGGTATTTAATGTGTACTTTAGTTATGGTGATCACCATAACGATTCAATACGGTATGGGTGATCTTAGTTTTGAAATAAAATATGATTTTTCAAATTGATCATGCATTGAAATTTTTCAGATCGATCTGTACAAAGCTAAAGAACGACACAAAAGTAACGAGAATTTCTCTTCTGTAGGCGAAGAAGTTATATGTTCTTGTGCTAGGTACCTTTACTACATGCTGTTTTAAATCAGTTGATCAACCATAAAATTTAAAGATCAGGGTTTGTTAAGTGGACGTAATTTGTTGTTATTGGAAAGTCTGTTTCACAATGTTCGACGATTTTGTAGTTGTGGTCATAAAAGAACAAAGTGTTAACATCGACTTTTGTTTCCTGTTACAGAAATCATAGGAGGAAACTGTCGATATGCTTCAGAAGGTGTACGAGGAAGAGAATTTTGAAAAAGACACGAGGTCATGCATGGTTTTTTAGTATTGAAAGTTGTCGAATGTCCGTAGAAGATCATACAATAGGCAGGACCTACTTAGATTTTTAGAATGGACTAGAATATTAAAGAAGATTGTAAAACCAAAAGATGGTTCGTCGTCGGAAAGTGATCGATGAACTGGACGAACTGATCAGAACATTCTGCAGTGAACGCCAGTGAAATTTCAACTCAATATTTAAAGTTGAAATGTTTGTGTCAATAAAATTCTTTTCGAATACGGTTTCCGAGGAACAAAGACCCATTTGTTTCAGTGATTGAAAGAAGACAGGGCGTCAAAGTTATGTACAACCTAATGGCGGATCTGCAGCTTCGGACCTCTCACTTCCAATCTAATCTCTTACTACGACCTTCAAATGTTAATAACGAATGGATGCTGGGCAACCTCTAGCGAAAGAAGGAGAACGAATGCAGCCAAGATTTAAATGTCATCGTGTCGAGGGCTGCATGGCAGTGGGTAGTTTTTTCACTGTCGATACGATCTCCTCGGCACCGGTCGTACGCAGTTGTGTAATGCCTTATGCAGGGGCCGTATTTGGTTTCTGGAGTCGATATCGACTTCTGTCGATAGTTAAAAATTGGCATTTGGTGCACTTGGAGGAATATGACACAATTTGATGGTTTTCTATGGCAGCGCTTATCTGTCGATTTGGTCGTGATTTCAAATGTGAAACTTGGAAAAAATCGAGAAGCTTTTTTTGTCGAGTCGATCCATCGACTTGAGAAACCAAATACGGCCCCTGATTTGGAGGCTCTGTCAGGATGGACCGTCCCTTGCCTACCACCATACTCATGGGATTTTTATGGATCAATTAAACAAAAAACAAGGAGAACCGGAATAGATTTAGGGAGACCCACGGAGCATAACCGAGTCTCGCTTTCGCAAACTCCTCCCCAAACCGACTGAAGAAAGGACGGCGGTCAGAAATCCGGGAAGACCCAAGAAGCAGACTCAGATTGTCACCGCTCTGCCCGCTGGACCCATTAGAAAATTTGCAGCACCAGGCCCTTACCTTTTGGAGGAACAGTCTCATGGTGAAATGTTGGCGCAAGTTTAGAAGGTTTGATGGACGTTACTAAGCGATTGAATAATGCAGAGCCAGTTTCACTACAAAGAACAGGGAATTTGGAGAAAAATGGATTCAAAGATTATCCAAGGAGTGAAAATAGATTCGTCAACTCGATCAAGTAAGGCTTGTTCATTGCTGAAACTAATGGTCACTACAAAAAAGAGAATATGTTAGTCAAAAATGTTGAATGTGGAAGATTGTTCCTTAGTCGAATTGGCCACGCTAAGACGGCTTTCAAGAACGAGTTGTATTCTAGGTGTGGCGCTCAAAATTTAGCGAACAACGAATTGCATGTGGATTAGGCCTACTGGGGATAACACGATAAAAAAACGCGCTGCTAACTCTACCTCAAGGTGGTGTGGAAATGAGGTTTTTGGCCAAAACGCGTGTTGAACTACACTTTGCGGCGACATAAATTGTAGGAAATTTTCTCTAGTTTCATTTTGTATATAAGTGTTTTTATCGTAAAGTGAGCCGGAAATGATATTGTCAAAAAACTGCTTTTTGACGCCATTTTTCCAACATAGCGGCGCGAGCGGCAAAGATACGAGGTGGCAAAGTTGAAATTCGGAAAGAGCACATCGAAATCTATAAAATTACAAATTTTCAAAACTCCCGGAAAACTTTCCAGGTAACCTTTTTTTTTAGAACCAAATGACTGTACAATTTGGTGATTTAGAATATATGATCATTCCATCGCAGAGCCAAGCCTAATTTTTGCCCAGGATGTGAAGACATGGTTCAGGCAGTAGATTCAGTAGACTGAGATAGAAGGATCACGGTCGGTGCAAGTTTTTTTTAGAGATGAGACAGTACTTCGTTTTGGAAGCATTGAATTCGACATAGTACAAGCGGCACCAATCAAGAATGAGTCTGATGTTCACGTAACTAGATCTAGATTAATAAATTATGATCGTGCAGATGTCTAGCAGGTGTTTGTCTTATATTATCAAAAGTAACGTGGGTACCGTCATAAGCGAAGCTTTATAAAAAATAAAGTAGGTGACAGAATTGACCCCTGGGGAACACCAACAGATATGGTATGATGTTTTATTCTTGCCGTTCGATCATACTATTTTGGCGTCAAATTTCAATCGAATTGTTTTTGTTGACAGCAGTAGCTTCGAGTTTAGTTAACAGAGCGATGTGCAATACTCTGTCAAAAGCCATCAACATATCTAGAACAATCAGGGAAGCCACTTTGAAAGGCAAGATTTAAATGCTTCAGCACAAATAGTAAAACACTCAGTTAAGAACATTTTTGTGGAACCCGGGGTATTATAGGACAAACAAGTACAGCCTCTGCTATGTATTAAGAATTATAGAGAGAGCTCGTATGAAAAGCTCGGAGACGATAACACGAGCGTTGAAATAGGATGGAGCAGTTGGGAGCTTAGATCACCGGTCGGTCATCAAGGCGTTTTTTGATCGTTGCTTGAACCTGAAACTGTCAGTATTGTGTTACAAAAAGCCAAGAGGCATCAAAAACAATGACATAGCCTATTTTGGGTTGAATTTGAACCTATTAAAAAACGTGTGTTTAATTATCAAAAACATGTTAAGGAAGTGTAATAATACGCCATTAACGCAAAGCTTCTTGATCGGTAAATTTTATAATGTTTTAGGAAAACAGGTTGACTTCAATGCCAAAGAGATTAAAAAATTGTAATATATAAACAAATACAGGATATGCTTACAAATTACACAATGTTGTAGAAAAAGATTAAAAGCATAAAAATTCATGAAAAGAATCAGTCTTGGGTTTGGCGGTTAAATTTGTAATATTTTATAATTACTGACACCGTCTTTTTCTAATTTCTTTACGGAATTATTTAAACCCCAAAAATTTTCTTTCTTAAATAAGAAATTAAATCCTTTCCAAAAGAAATGGTATAAATTTTCTTTTTATACTGGTTTTGATATTTAAGAAAATTAAATCTTCTGCCACTAGTATCCGCGCTTGCATTAGACGACTAAAATTGATGCTGGTTTCTTGTTTAATTGCAATTTAAAAAAAAAAATAAAAACATCTCTTTAGTACACAACATCTATGCTTTAAAATTATAAATCCAGTACGAAACGAAACAACATTGTCACCGGTTTTCATTCTTCAACAACTTTCCCTCAAAAAAAAAAAACTTATTCATTCCAATTCCACAAATTGCATATTTAACTACATTCATCATTTCTTCCATTTTTTTTTTGTAAAACTAGAAAAAAAATACAATTTAAGATCACATCCGTCTTTTCTTTATGAAGAAAAAAAAAATTAAAAAAAATTTCACTTAATGTCACATAAAAAAATCACAAAACCGACATCGACATTACACTTCTTAACTTATTATCCGAAAAATTAGTTCACATCACGGCAACATTTTATTTTGTAGGTATTTCCGCGATTTTAATCTTTTAAGTTTTATTCCATTTAACCGGTCGACGGTATATCCAGAGAGATGCGCGCTGATCATAGCACAAACATCTAACAACAAGTGATCTTCACTGCATTCATGTAACACAAAAAATAGGCCTTCTTCTTCTTCTTCAGCTTTTAACTTTTCCACAAATGAATTTTAAATGAAATTTTACAAAAAAAAAAAATCACAGAAACATCTCTATTTTTTATTTTTACAACACACGAAGAATCTTCGCGATTTTATTCCACCAACCATCGATCGATCTTGCTGCGATGCAACGAATTTTCCGACTGAAATTCGCGGTCAGATCCATCTGGTTTCGGAGGAAGGTATATTATTATTCGCGAGATCGAACACCATCATCATATGTCCAGCAATGGAAAGGTAATATGCTTTACCATGTTCGCTTCCACCTGGAGAGTCACTATTTCTTCGCGATTCTTCTTCATCTTCATCTTCGTTAACTCCCCCTCCACTACACAAATAGTGGAAGACAAGTCCAAGTTTTCTTTGCACTTATTTGATTTTTTTTTGTTGTTGTAGAATTTTCTTTTCGATTACCACCGATCGACGATGAAGAGAGGCACGCGATCACTTCGATGGAAGCCACCACCTAGGCGAAGGAATTGAATTTGGGTATTTCAGAAAAAGCCAGTTGCCCCACGAGACTACTACACGATCACCGATCATATAGCTTCAAGTCATGATCGGTAATAGTAACCGCTGAATATCTCTGCAAGATCACTTGGGGAAATTTTATTATAAGATTTTAGTGAAGTTTATAATTAAAAATTTATTTCAGGTAAACTAAATGTTACGATAAACATATGACAGAAACGCGATTTAGAAGATGCTTGGAAGAAAGTATGAGCGGTGATCAATTGGTAGTTTATTAATATTAACGATCGCCTGTGTGTAATTGAATTCATAAGGTGATCGTAACAGTTTTTTTAATAATGATAATGTTAGGTGTTGGTGACACCAAGAGAGGAGGTATTCATGTTTAACGTGATGTTTTATTATTTATAGAACTAGTTATCACTGTTATTATGGAAATGAGAGACGATCAGGGACCGTGACACTATGCAAAACCTGATTTTCTCTGAAAGTGTTCATAGAAGTTGTTTGAGAGACGTGTTCTTTGCCGATTAGGATCAAGCTCGATTGTCCTTTTTTTTAGTTAATGTGAGCCTGAATAATATTTTATGAGACATGGACATGAATGATATTTTTTAAGAACGCTTAAGACTTTACTGTAGCTTCCCTGCTAGGTAAAGGTGTAGCCTTCTTGCTCTAGTCAGTGGATGGTAGTGGTCTCTTGGTTGTGGATGTGGGGGATATTGAAGTTGGATGGATCTTTTAGTCTAGGAAGATTGTTCAGTGGAGTTATGTTATTTTCTTTTAGTCTTGCTGACATAATTTGCAAAAGCAGCTTGATTCATTTTATTTTGCTTTGAGACAAGGAGGTATACATATTTTTGCCCCCCCCCCCCAACGAATAGGAAGCATAATTGGTTAGGTACTACCTGATTCTCGTCTCACAGCCTCATAAAGGATGGGCCATCTAACTTTTAGAATTTGAACTATAGGTTATTTTGAGGTTTGAAGCTTTGATGACAGTTCCGATGTGACAAAAATTTAGTTTTATGTTTGAAATTTACGAAATAGGTCGCTTTTCGCTTGAACAAAGTTTGGAAATATTAAAAACTTATTTCCAAAGTGGTGAGTCTTCTACTTTGTAAGAAATTAGCGAAATAAATTTGCCGCAAGGAATGTGCCAAAAACGCAGTTTGTGGATCAATTTGTGAAGCGAGTTCATGAAACTGGATCGTTGTTGGATAAAAGAACCCGTGTACGTAGTCGTCCAGTGCGTCTAACAGAAAACGGCTCTGCTGTTGCTCAGAGTGTGCGTGAACAACCATCAACATCTCATCGTTCTAAAGAATTGAACATTTCACGCAATTCTTTGAAAAGCATTTTACATAAAGATCTCGGTATGAAGGCATACAAAGTTCAATTACTGCAAGAGCTGAAGCCGCATGATCATCCGGCGCGTTTTCCGTTCGCTCTATGGGAGGATACGTCAATAAGCAAAATTGTCGTATCTGGGGCTAAGAAAATCCATACGTCTTCGTGGAGAAAACAATGCATCCACAACGAGTGACTGTCTGGTGCGGATTTTGGTCTGGCGGCTGGTGCGGATTTTGGTCTTAATGAGCAAGGAAACGCCGTTACAGTGAATGGCGATCGCTACCTCGCTACCTACGATTTTTTGTATTCCAAAATTTAAGATGATGACACAGACCACAGTTGGTTTCAACAAGACGGCGCAACGTGCCACACAGCCAATGCAACAATTGATCTTTTGCGCACTGTTTTCGAAAATCGCATAATCAGCCGAAATGCTGATGTCAATTGGCCACCTCGAAGCTGGGGAGCCGTTAAGGACAAGTGTTACGCTAACCATCCAGAGACGATTGACGACTTGAAACATGAAATCGAAGTTTCCATTGACGAAATAGAGGCCCAAACAATCGAAAATGTACTGATAAATTGTATCGGCAGAATGGGCTACTGTAGAGCCAACCATATGGTCATTTCAACGATATTGTGTTCCATGTTTAATTTCAAAGTATACTCTTTCCAATAAAGCAACAACCATTGAAAAATATCCATGCGTTTTCATTTTATAGCAAAATTTAACTCCAATTTTTAAATGGCCCACTCTTAAGAACCAAACAATTTGGATACCACTAACGGGGGAGTACTGTGGATATTCCATAGGCAATATACTGTCCATACAAGTGTAAATGTTCCGAAAATACACACTCCACAATCTGTTCTAATATCTGTCTGTTGATGTGCAAATGTTGTGCTCGAAAATGGAAGCTTTAAACGATCGCGCTAGTCTAGTGCTGCAGAAATAACGTTACCGTTTTGCTAGGACAGCGTTGATTACAATAAAACAGTCTCAGTATGGTTTTTGGATCTAGAAACCTAGAATCCAGAGTTAGGCCTACTCTACGTCTACCGACGGTCCTAATACACAGTGCAATGCCTGATAGTAAGCCCTAATCGACAAAAGTGAAAAGAGAAAGAATAAAATATGACACGGTCACACGATCGATTCAATAACACCAATACTCTTTAATTTCGATGATAGAATAAAAGCTAGTGTCGTTATTATGCCTAAGGACCTTTTAACTCGAGATCGAGCGAGATTCACAGTGACTATTGTTAGTAATGATAAAATTTTTCCGTAGCTACTCTATTCCTACAGTTAGTAGTGCTTTATTGGTTTATTTTAGCCAGATTTAACTCGGAGATGTTTATTGTTGTAAAGAGTATTCCTATTTGTAAAGTTTTGCAATAGTAATTGCAATTGAAAAGAAAAAAATTCAAAAAAAAAACTTGAATCTAAGAAAATAATAAAAATTTCCCTATAAGTATGCAATTTCAAGTTATGACAAAAACTGAGTAAATATGCAACAATCTTAAATGAATCCTTAAAACTAAAACTTACCTGTCTAAATTCCTGACAGAAGGTCTGAACCATACTTTGAATAGCTGCTGCTCGAATAGCATGTAGTGTTAATCGATTTCCATTCCTCATATTAAGTTGCAGCGCTGCCGGCCTTGGCAATGTTGCAGCTCCCTGTAATTCACTGAACGGCAATGATCTGACCACAATCAAGTATTCAGCATCACGACGTGCCAAAAATACACCATTATGTGATATCGCCAAAATAGAAACATCCGGAAATTGTGGTGCACCATTAACAACAAACAATCTAGCAAAATATAATGGCCATCCTCGTGCCATTTCGACTAAATGCCGCTTAGCTATAGCACGTACCTGGCCACGCATATTGGCGGCAGTTACACCATGGCCACTTAATAAATTCAATGCGCTGCGCTTCTCGTGCGGTGATATACGTAGGCATGATGTTACCCCAAAAACATCAGAAGCAATCTGAGCAAAAAGGAGATCCAGAGCAACTGGTGGCCCCACCGGCTCATTCGGATGGAATACTTCTTTACGCACACGCAATTTCCACAAGACTCGATTGTATGTTAGACAGGCATTTGCGGGGCTTTTCAGAGATGGCGGTGCTGGAACGGGTGCTGGGATAGCTGGTGCTGGCCAGTCGTCTGTTATGTCGGTTTCTTCATGCTTCTCGGTACTTTGTGAAACTAGAGTTGAGGCTGAAGTTTTTCTTTCGCGTTCTTTAGCATATTTTTGTGCCATGTGCGTCTTGAAGGTTGCCCTATCCTGGATTTGGATACCAATTGTAGACTTCTTCATTATTTCTTTTTCAACAGTAGCAGTCATTATCCTTGGCGGTGCTGGCTGATACACCTTATTACTTTCTCTCTCGCGCTCTACCTGCCTAATCTCATAAAGTCTCTCCCTCTTTTCTCGTTCCTTATCTCTCTCGCGATCACTGCCCGTCGATGGAGGACCTTCCACTTCACTTCTATCCCAAACTGATTCAGAAAAATTTTCTCTATCTCTAGAACGTGATCTTGATCTAGATCTATCTCGATCAATTTGAATCTCCTTCTTGAAACTAGTTTCATAAACCATATCCAACTTAGCTGCTTCTGCCCTGTCCCACGAGTCGTATGTTTCCTTCGATATATCAGATCCATTCCAGTTATGCCTTACACCGAATGTATCACGCTCCTGGCGCTGCATAAAAGCTGGTATATCCTGATGATGTTGTGAATGATACATTTCACGATCCGAGTCAATATCATGCATTGGAGGATTAACTGGCACTGGAGGTGGGGCTGGTGGGGCTGTATTTGGAGGCCTGATGGGTGGTGGTGGAGCTGGAAAAGATGGTGAAGGTAAAACAATTGGCCATGGAGGTGGTGGTGGACGTTTATTACCTTCCATTCTTTCCACATGGGAACGAACCGATGGTAATTCTGGACTTTCTGAACGATCATTTCCATTTAGGAAATGACCGCTCAATTGTTGCTGCAGCATCATTTTTCGTGCATCTTCTAGCTTTGCTGGGGCACGCTGTTCGGATCTTGTACTAATCGATGAACGGACAGAGTGGCCAGCAGTTACTTGTTCAAGACGCTGTCTCATTTCTGAACTTAATTTTAGTTTACCTACACTTCCTGGTGGAGGTCTTTCGGCTCCTATCTCGAAACTGCGACGTGACGATTTCGTCAGTAGCAGATTAGTAGACGATTGATGAGTTGGTTGTTGAGGCTGTGGTTCTTGCTTCATGGGTTTCTTCATGTACTGATCCTTCATCGGTTGTTGTTGATGTGTTGGTTGATGTTGAATTGCAACGATTTTACTATGTTCAATCTCGAACTCTTCCCATTCAATAGTCGAACCATTTGGAGAGCCGCTCATACTGTGCGTTTGAGATTGTGGAGTGTTCTTACGCTGATTCTGACGCATTTTGAAATGTAAAAAATCTTCCTCGGTATCGTTCTGTTGACTGTCTTGAGGTGGTGGCCATCTCCACTTGCCAATTCTCACTGTTTTGGCACGACCATATGGATCAATAAAAGGTCTTGCCTCTGATGGATCTTTAAACTCAATTGGTGGAGGCATTGGCGGTGGTGGTGGAGGCGGAATTAGAGATCCACCACTATCCGAAGATGCTTTACGATTCCTCTCTGAATCTGAAAACTGTGACATTCTATTCTTGAAGCTCTGCTTTCTAGTGGTTATCGTTGTTTGTATCTGATTACTTTGGCTTACACTCGCCGTCTGAACTGTTGTTGGAGATGTCGCAGTTCCTTCCACTTGTTGACTAAGAAGTGTTTGCAGAGCTTGATTCTGTGCGAGAAGCTGTTGCTGGATTTGCAAGTTTTGAGCCATGGCTGATTGTAAAAATGCTCTTTGCATTTGTTGCTGGTACGATGCTGGATCAGCACCTGATGGAAGATTAATCATTTGCATAAGAGAATCTGGCGGAACTGATCCCATCATCAGAAGAGGATTTGTCGTAATTGGAGCTAATGGACTAAGCGGACTCATGACTGTTGGAGAAGATACAAAACCATTTGTAGTACCACTTTGTTGCTGGTGGGTTGTTCCTCCGCCTTTAATTGTATCTAAGAGCCCTGATTTTTCTGTTAAGTTTTTTAACGAGTCATTCACAAAAATTGGTTGAAATAATCCTGTTATGTATTCATCCAAAGATACATCAGTTGAAGGTTTTACGCTCTCAGTCTCAGTCTTACTTCCACCTCCTTTAATAATCTTCGAAAGGCATTTAGAGGATGTTAGTTCGCTCAAATCATCATCCAAGAATGGAGCTTCTAAAAATTGATTTCGTTGTAATCCGCCACCACGAATACTTGCAGCCAATGATCTAGCATCAGAAAGTTCATCTAAAGATCCATCCAGTACAGGACTGAACAAATCATCCAAGAACTGATCAACATCAGATGCTTGGGATGGCACTCGTACACGTCTAACATGACTAGCCAAAGACGGAGCCTCACTTGTATCAGACATTGCAGACGATCTTGTTGCATACTCTGACTTATCCATGTATTTACTAGAATGTGATCCAGCCGATCGTCGTCCTGCATATTGAGACTTTTGATATCGCTGTGTCGGTTCTTTACTCATCGGAGCAAGCCGTTCAGCTGAGTGATATCTTTCATTCAAGCGACTTTCTGATAGACCAAGATTTGTGAGTGGTTCTGGTTCTGGAGTTGTTACAATATCTGTCGTGTCACCTGATAGAAGATCATCTAAGGATCGCGATCTTGATTTTTCTGTTTCGAAATAGCGCTCGTTTAAGGCAGAGCTACGCGATAAGAGTTCATGCGACGTTTTTCTAGATGCACCACCTTCATAGTGATGTTGATACTCAATTTTTTTCTCTACCATAGGTTCTGGGATAGGAGCTTCAAGTTTTGTTGGAGTTTTTGCCTGTGGCGGCTCTGGCGGTGGTACTTGTGGTCGTTTTGGACTGTTTGGCTCAACTTCTTGTACAGCGGCACGTGAAGATTTTCTACCAGTTCTAAGTAGATCACTACGTACAGCCGGAAAAGCTGGACATATTTCCTTTTCAGAAATAAGATCCAAAACGTAATCTAATCCACAAGAATCGGATATAAGTCCTCCATCATCTAAAACTACAGTCCAACCCCTATTGGATATGCCAAGAGCTGAAATCGCTAAAGAGGCAGCTTCTTCACAAGTCGTCCAAGAGTCGATTGCTACAGTTTGAGTGCTATCATCAGGCATGTTTAGTGCAACAGCTATGTCAGACATTCTGGATGTTGCCCTCCATTCTATCCAAGCAGGAGGAAATGCTCGACATGGTGGTGTTTGATAGGTGGCGGTGTTTCTTAGCATTTTCTTAAGTAGAAGCTCTTTCATCGGTGCTGGAGCATTTTCTTCGATAAATTTCATTAAGTATTTACCAAAAGCTGATCCTGGTTGAAAGCATGACAAACATTGAGCTGTTAGCTGCCAAATTCTTTGAGCTTGATTGTCATCAGCTCGATAGGCTTGATTGCACAGTTGGACAAGAATCTCGTCTCTAAGCCCTCGCGAGGACAATCCTTTATGAACAATATAATCTGCCAGAATTTTTTCCTTGTTTCCTTCCAAAGTCGTGTCATTGGTCCATCTTAAAATAAGTTTGAATACAGCTAGCGAATCTTGAAAATCTTGATCTCTAGCTGCTGCTCTTGATAGAAATGGAGTAGTAATCGGTTCACGTCTCGGTGATAGTTTCAATCCATTGCAGTATACCGAACTAAATTTACCAAATCCAAACTGGTCTAAATCTCGTGGCAGATCAGCAGCAGCTGGTGGTCCAGGAACAGTGCCAACAACTTTTACTAAATGGCGATCACCATGCATTGGAGTCCATCCATCGATTTTTGAGAATATAAACGCCAACTCTGCCGGGACGTCCAAGTAAGCAATTTGACTTCGTTCTGCATTTTCTTTTGCTATTTTTTGTGCTTGACGTTCCTTTTGCGCCTTCTGTGCTTCCTGGCGACGTTTCATTTCAATTTTCAGTTTCTTATAGCGTTTCCTTTGCAATTTTCCACGCCAAAGTGATTGAGCCTTAATAGTTGACTCTTTTAAAACTTTGTAGCGTTTGTGTTCCTTATGTCCTCGCCATGTTGATTGTATTCGAATAGCGGCACGTCTTTGCCTTGTTAATTTTTTACGTGCCAACATACCACGAACACTTTTCTGTATCACAACAGCTGCATTCTTTAGACGCTCTGATCGACCAGTTTCTAGCATACGATGAAGTGCTTCACGTAGAAAAACTCTTGTTGCACCTAACTGGAAATCGGGTCCTTCTACTCCTGTTCGTGGAAGAGATTCTAGAACAGTTCTGCATAGTTCTCGATATGGCGTACCTCTTGGTAGGGGGATTTTCATTAGGTGACGATACCTTTCAACAAAGTGCTGGAAACGAAGTCTTACTGGATAACCCTTTTGTCGGATTTGGATTGTATCAAGCATACCTAAGTATCGTAGCTGTTGCAGGACACAAGGCATGTCCATTTTAAGAGCTTGTTTTTCATTATTCGGTTTTATACATCGAACAAACCATGGATTACATCTGCCCATTGATTGTAGAAGCTGCTGGAGGGAATCTGAAAATCTAGCGGCTACAGTTGGAGTTCTTGGCTTCATTGTAACAAAGCGTCCGTTTGATCCTTTTGGTAAAGTCTTACCAGAGTCTCGTTGTGCTCTTAGCTGCTTGGTCATATCAGCGACTAGTTGTAGCTTACTTGAAGCAAGTAGTTCTAGTACATCAGGACGTAATGCATCACGATTTTTATCTAAGAAACCTTCAACGCAATACCAAACCTGACCAGCATAGTGAGTAATACCAAATTCTTGTGCACCAATTCTTGGGCGGGAGTAGAGTTCACTGAGGGCGTGATTGTAGTGACATTTTTCCAAAAAGCTCATATCAGAGGCACGAGGAAAATTCGATTCGTCATCCAAAAGATGAAATATTCCAACTGGTTTCTTTGCTAGTAAATGTATTACTGGAAGATTATCTTCCCATGATAATGGAGTCCATTCGAGTCTCTCTCGTGCATATTCAGCTTGTTCTAATTTAAAAACGTGCTTGTTGAAATATAGTTGTAAATTCTCATTAGCATAGTTGATACATAGTTGCTCGAAAGAGTTTTCAGCTAAATCTTCAAATCCAAAAATATCTAAAATTGAAATTCGATGTGCATCATGAGTGCCACCTTTGTGAACTATGGAATTAATTCGAGATACTAGCCAATTAAATAATCCTGCATATAGTGCTTTAGCAAAAGCATCTCTAGAATCAAGTGCTTGATCAATACCTAATGGGGTATGAAGCCTCTCGGATCTTGCTTCTGTAACTCTAGATGTTAAAGATCTATGTAAACCCTCTGCAGATATATGCAGCAAATGTGCTGCCCATTTAATTTCAGCATCCGAACCAATCTCAACACCTTCTTGCCCATGACGTAGTTGTCTTCGATGAAAATAAACATTGCCTAAATGTAAGACTGATGCTAAGACACGTACAATACCTTCTCGTTCACTTTCAGCTACACCAAGAACTTGCATAGCACCTTGCAGTGATTCCCAGTCAACTCTACCTGGTGCACAATCTGAACCACCTTGATTTAAGTAAAAATATTTATCAGCTTCCAAAAGCCCATATTTTGATCGTTCAGTTTCGGATAGACCACCAAGCATTTCGTAAAATACATGATAGTTTCGTTCACCAGGAGCTTGAGTTACAATTCTTGATTTTTCTAGCAGATATTGAGTTATCCGAGCTCCAACAATCGCTCCGGATTTAAAATATACTTCTAAATATTTACCAAATCTTGAGCTGTTATCATTTCGTGCTGTTCGGGCATTTCCAAATGCTTCTAAAAGTGGAGCAGCCTCTAGAATTTGTTCAGTTATAACAGCAGAAGCTGAACCACCGCCAGGTACTACAGCTGCTAAATATTGCATGACTAATTTCGTTGATTCTGTCTTTCCGGAACCAGATTCACCAGAAATAACAACAACCTGCGGTGAGGGTAGAGCTGCATGGGCAGCGGCTCCAATTGCGAATAAATGTGGTGATAAAGTGCCTAGGGGTTTCCCAGCATACTGCTTGGCCACTTCTAATCCATATGAATCGGGAAACATTTTGTATGGATTAACAGCTATCAGGATACTGCCAGCAAATGTGTAAATAAGTCCTTTATCGTATCGTAAACGTAGATTCCATAGTAGGGATGCCTCATGGAGATCTTCAAGCTGTGTCATATCATCCACACCGCTACTCCCTAAATCCTGGCGTGGCCTTAGATTTCCTTCGCCTGGTGCCAATGTGAATGTTTGTGGCTAAAATATAAATTGATAGTAATTAGTGTAAGGGTCGTATTTGGGTTTTATAAATTAAAAATTAACAAAACTAACATTTCTTGCAATAACATCACTACAAAGGGTTGATAATTTCTTAACTATTTGCGGATAGCGACATTTCATTCGGAATTTAAGACGTTTCTCCTTTTGCAGCTGAGCCGTTTTTTCCAAACGGGATATTTCTTCAACATCCTCGGGACGCTGACGACGTACAGCCGCTGGCGAAAGGATCAAGAATGAAGGGGACGGAATCGGACTTGGGCTGACTGAACCACTTTTCTGCCATGGCTCGAGCTGAAATCGAACAATCCGCATCGACACATTTATGTTCACCACATCACCACCCTCATCTCCCGTAAGGGACACAATTTTCACAGAATTTTATTTATTATTATTAATTTTGTTGTTGTTATTTTCGTTTTTAGCAAAAGGTACTGCCACTACACAACACAAATGACACAGTTTTTAAAAAAACCACTGGGCTGCTGATTAACTCGGCCACTAGATTGTCGGCGACTAATATGGGGAAGTACAGTAGACTATTTGTAGCGATCCGGTTCTAAAAGTGTTCCAGTACCAACTGAAATCGGTTTGGATGAACATCTTCTTTACTAAGGAAAATTCTCCTTCCTCAATGCATTACACACTGTGTCGGGGTATTCTTGCATAGATGCATCTAGGTTGTTTGCAATCTCAAATGTTGCGTGTTTGTTGTTGCATCTCTAGTTGCAGTGGTGGAGTTTCAAACAAGTTTATCATCTCTAGTTCTAGGAATATGTATATATATATATATATATATATATATATATAAATAGTGAAGAGGAGAAACGGAAAAGATACATTATGCGGTTACTATGTATTGGCATTTAATGCAACTTTCTGTACTTGTTTTTTTTAACATATATATTTTATTCCGAACTTGGCTCGCCTACCTTCACAGCTATCAAGCAGGGTAATATAGCTGGCTGTCATCTGGGATTTGTTAATGTTCATTTGGATGGTTTTATACTATAGTAAACTCACGTGTGACCATTTTGATATTCTGGTTTTTCAATATTATATTTATATTCATGTTTTTTTTAGTTTGTTTGTGAGGGGAAAATTATATGAAAGAAACGAGCACCTGATTGATTTAGATAATATCGCACCATGAAAATGGCTTGGAAACAACTATGAAAGTGGTTAGAAATGAGATGATTAATTAACAATTTAATCACAACGAAACCAGTGAAGATTTAAGGAATTTGTTGGTTAGAAATAGGATGCATAAATGAATTTTTCGAATAAAATCAAGAAACAAGAAGGATTAAGGCTTTCGACTACACCATTCAAGAGGTTAGTGGTTCGATTCCGCGTAGCGGTATGGTCATTTGTCTTTTCACTTCTTCAACCTAGATAACATTCCCTCCTTACAGTAATTCTCTGGCCGGTCTTTTTAGATATCACCTGTTAGCACATAAAGGCATTTCTTGTTTTGATCGCTGGAGTTAGTTTTCAATATATATTGGGTGGGAGCCGGTGGATTAAAACAGTCGTTGACGTTAGCAGTTCTTTCAGTCTTTTCTTTACTATCTTTCCGGCTAGAGTTTGCTGTTCGACGTGCAGGTAAGAGTACAAAGGGGTTTACCTCTGAACGTGTCCATGTATAAAAAAAATTTGAAGGACGATAGATGATTTTTGTTTGCATATATTTTTTTCTTCGAAATTTTTTTTTACAAACTTCTTTGGATTTTGGTTTATGTGAAAAAACTGAGCTTAGGAATAACCCTGTGTACTACCAGATTGTCTTGTCGTACACGCAATATCTAGTAGTAAGCTTGATTTGAAGGATTAAACATGATATGAAAGATTAGGAGGGGTTTGGGGCTGCTTGAGCCGATGTCAATGGATCTTACGATTTTGTTCTCTAGGATGTTGTACAAGTATGAAAATGCTGGCTGGAAAAGATCTGCAGTCAAGTTATTCTATTGATGAACGAGCTTCTAGATCGTAGTATATGCGAAAAGGAGGATTACAGAATATCGGAGTTAGTTAAAAGTGTTGTGATTGAATATAGAACTTGTGGATTGTAGTGTGGGCTGCTGTGTGACAGAGAAATTTACACACCATAAGAAATTCGAGGCATTGTGATGCTTGTTAGGCGATTTGGTTGAATATGTGGTCATTCCATTGAAAATCCTCTGTTGCTCGTAGGATATGAAGAAATAGGACAGCTGTTAGGTCTACGCTGTCCCTTGAGACAGAAGAAAGGTTAGTTCAGGTTTTGTTAGAGATGAGATAGTAGTTTGTTTGGTAATGAGAAATGAGACAGATCTTCGGAATGGTCTTGTGGAAATGTTGAGATTTTCTCTCTAGAAGTTTTGGTATAATGTCATTTGAGAGTATGATTTATGCCTCCTTGAATATTTCTGTATTAAAGTGGAGTCAGTAGGACCTAGTTGAGGATAGGAGCAGCTTAGGCTTCAGAGATATCACAAAAACTAGGAATCATATGATAATTCAATAACATGCTTCATTAACTATATCCAAGCACAAGGGCGGCGGAGAGGGTGGGGATGGAAGGAAAAGTAAACACGCACTTTCGCTTTTAGTTGGGGAAAACCACGCCCAAAATAATTCATGTACCCCTAATAACCGAAAACGTGATCGAAGGGCCGCACATAAGCAAGGCTTTTCTTACGAAAACTAATTTTAATACCATTAACCCAGTTTGAGAAAAGAAGAACCCATTCCAGAAGAATTGATTCAGGATGCATTCCGAAGGAAGCAATTGATTCCTTTTCTGATTCTAGAGAATGCAGAAGGGAATCGAATGTATTCCCAGTTCGTTGCTAAGCGTAAAAAAATTTCCAATCAATTCTAAGGAATCAATTCCGAACCGATTCTAGGGAATGCAGAGAGGAATGAATGGGTTCCGTCCTGCGACATCCCAATGCAAAAAGAATCGGTTCTCTACATGTCTTTGAATCTGAAGTGGAATCACTTCCAATGTACTGGAATCAACTGGGAAGCTTTAGTTTTACTCATAAAAAGCTTTAATTTTTGTTGTTGAATTTCTTCATATTCCAGGCAATTATGTTGGAGGCCGTGAAGGGTGTCATTTCGCATATTCAATGGTCGATTTACAGAGGTCAAGCAGCATTGGACGTGAGTCAGTTGGGAGACCGAAACGTTTAAAAATATTAGGCTTTCTACACCGTCGCAATTATTACCCATATTTCCACTCGGGATCGGGTAACAATGATTTTTCCTCAGGGGGTCAAATGGGGTATTCTTTATGACGAGGCGCGAATGAGACAAGGCGCATGGGCCTTATAGATCAATACACACGGGTAAACCTGCGATAGTAGGGCTAATCTCATAAGGGCCCTATCTACAGCCCGATCCGTTTGCCATTAGTTCGTTCCTTCACGACTAAAGCTTGCAAGGTTATCTAACATTATCTAGGGTATGATAGAAACGTCCGCAGTACAAAGAGAGCTATGATCTTCTAGTCTTCCACAAAAACAAAGACAAAATCACATGGAGACGAGATTAGAGGAGGCTGTTGATTAGTAAAAAGAAGGAGAAGCCTTTTCAAATAAGAGAAACAATCCGCATTTCTATAGTACTGATAAAATCAGTGCCGGCTGATTGTGTTGGGCCCGGGGGGTAGTCAGACAAACACACCCCCTCATCCGAAACTGTTATTTGATAACAACCTTTCCTAAAAAGATGTGTTGAGGCAACGATCAAATTATGCACGAACGAACCCTCTAAAATATTAAAGCGTGGCCTGAAAGCACTGTGATACCGTTCGCTGAACACAAAACTGTAACTGTGCTGATCAGTAACCTGGCAAAGCAAGTATCCGTAAGAATCAAGGTATGGGAACATATTATTCACTCACAGGCCGCCTTAAGGTACCTGAAAGGTACCAGCAGAAACTGGAGGGCCGCATACAGACTAAAGTTGGAAACAGATACTTGCGTGCGTACAGTACGTGCGGTCACTCACAGCCCGCCTTAAGGTACCAACAGACACTGGAGGGTCGCATAGAAACTAAAATTGGAAACAGATAAATGCGTGCGTGCGGCGTATGCGGTGAATTTTCGCTGACAGATAGTTGCGTGCTTGGGTTCCGTCTAGTCTTTTACAAATAACCAAACAAATCTAAGCGACGAGTGCGTGCGTCTGTTGTGTGTTTTGTATTTGGGTATTTGAGACTATGGCGAATGCGGACAAGTTAGAAGTAGACCATCTTTTGCGTTGCGTGCCTTTTTTACGTAATTATATGTCAGTTTGCAGTTGAATACACGCACTTCTATTATATCAATCACCGCACGCACTAACGTACGCATGTATCTGTCTCCAGCTTAAGCGTCTTTTCCGTGCGCTGCACATACAGGACCATATCCAACAATGCAGCATGCGCGATAGCGGGAATTATGCCCATAGAGATACTGGCGAGAGAAGGGCATGCGGCTCTATGATCCAGAATATGTTAGAGGGGGGAGACAAATTCAAAGCAGCCGCATTTGACTCACTGCGAGTCTGTAACGTAATGGCAAGGCAAATGAGACCAGTCACCCTCAGAATTATCCCAAACGTGGATAGATGGGTTACGAGGGATTGTGGGGAAGTAAATTACGACTGTATGCAATTCTTGAGGATATAGAAAATACATCGATCTCGTTTCCAGCACGATGGCCAAGCGCTGTGACTGGTATGACTAGGTAACAAGGATAACGTCTTCTGCACGTCTTCTTTTATTGTGTGACTTTCGTCGAATATGGGCCGGAACCACAGACATTCTCCATATCACCAACTCAGTTACTCTGAAATTCTGGGTGGGTATTCTCACCCGGTATTTTCCGGGTGGGTACTGCTAGCCGTCATACCCACATTATCCGCCGGCTATGGATAAAATCACTGAATTCTGTTGCATATATTCTGTTTAAAATAATCTATCTATATAAATATAATTGGAGTGTCTGTCTGTGATTTTAAAATAATTGTCATTTTCTAAGTTCATATGGTTATTTACACGATATTAACACGAAATCAAGTATTTTTAAATTTTTGTCTGTCTGTATGTCTGTATGTCTGTCTGTCTGTTTGTCCGGGCTAATCTCGGAAACGGCTTATCCGATTGCGATGGGACTTTCACTGGAAGATTCAGTATTTTCTTGGGCATGTTTTAGGCTATTTTTTACTAGGATCCGACTATCGGATCCGATTATCGGGCCCGATTACCGTGTTCGACTACCAGATTAGACCGAAAACTTGAACCTTGCAACTTGATTTTTACCCACTTCCATATAACCGATCAACTTCAAATTTTGCACATATGTATAGTTCGCGTGACAATGCAATTTAACCATTTTTGGAAAAAAATCAACATGGCGGTTCCAAGATGGCGGCCGAATTTTGCAATTGTGTTCCCGGACCCCCCGACATGGATATCAAATGAAAGGGTAAGACAAGTAGATTACAATAAGCTATGTGGGGTCATGCAAAATTCAAAATGGTGGCCAGCACAAAATGGCGGATTATTCTTCGGTATGGGCATCAAATGAAAGCGAGTATAGTGCAGTAAGCGGTGTGCCGTCATTTTAAATATAATATGACGGTCACTACAAAGTGGTGGAAGACATATAATAGACTAAAAAGTAGAAAATAAAAAATATAGTCTAAAAAAACTAAAATATACGCTTTTATTTTAAAATAAACTAAAAAGTAAAAAATAATTTTGAATGTAAAGTTTTTATTGCTCCAGCCAGTATATAATAACAACCTAGCTACCTACGTACCAACAACGGCTAATCCGATTGCGATGGGATTTTCACGGGAAGATTCAGTATTTTCTTGGGCATGTTCTAGGCTTCACTCGGTTCCGACTATTGATTCAGGCGGAAAACTTGATGCGATAGTCGCAGAAAAGCCAGTGGAAACTTTTTTTATCATTCCAATTGTAAACCTCAAAGCTCGGAACGGTTAATCCGATTTTAGGACTTTAACGGGATGATTCAGAATCTTCTGAGGCGTTTAGCATACTTTTCACTATTATCCGACTGTCGGGTTAGACCGAAAACATGACTCGATAATCGAAGGAACGCGAATGAAATGCTGTCACGGCGAGATATTGTTCTTTCAATTTGCGGAAATACTGTGAAGATTATGGTTTGCCATCTCCGCAAATGATCGATAGGTCTGATGAAAATTAAAACAGAGAATATATCGAACTCAATAAACAAATGGGAACAAAATGTTGAGGACGCTATTGGGCAAGTTCCGCACAGGGTGAGGCACGTGTTCTGAATGTGATTGTTGTGCATGTAGCACACAATTTTTCCGATAGGTGGCGCTCAACACCGCATTTTAAAAAAGTTCTAACACATTTTTTATAAGTAACTTTAAATTTTTTTATTTGTTTTATGTGGCAGTGCCAAGCTCAGGAATCACCCTTTGTACTACCAGTCCCGTTGTCGTTTGCACGTCATGGCGCAATGTCTAGCAGGGAGCTTAGTAAGGGGGGAATATGTTAAGGGTTATGGGGGTTCGGGGGGGTTGTTGAAGAAGGTGCGGATTAACCCTGCGTTTGAACTCTTGGATATTGTAGGAGGTCGGAAATACTGACTGTGAGAGATTATTCTATAGTCGAGTTGTGTGCCCTAAATTATGTTTTGCAAATTTGTTATTTTTTTCATTATACCTATTTCCTATCCCGGACTGTGCACACATTAGTTTTTTTATTAAAAGGCGTTGCAACGCACGCGGGTTTTTGCTAGTTATGTAAATAAACTCAACATAAACACAACATTTAGAATTGAAATTTTTACCTGGTAGTCGTGCTATTCCAAATTTTTTTAATAATTATTTAGATCATAAATCTCCTCTAAAATATCTCATAACCTCTATAAAACTCTCTGAACCAATTTCAAAATAAGCTTTCACTAATTACCCAGTAAAAATCTCAATAGTTAAAGATGCCAACAATTATAACAAATTGTGTACGATAAAAATGCGGAAATATGCCTGCACTTCCAATTCACTACACCACCATTAATTAGCTGCACTAGACCCGATCCGTGCAATTGTTCGATAACAAGATTTTGCGGTTTTGTATAGTAGCAAAAGCACAAGAATTCTCTCTATTCTTCTGGCACTTTCTTAAAACGAGGAAAAAAATAATAGAAAGAAAGACAGCCCCCTCGAGGCAGGTACAATATAAAGTGTTAGCGCTGTCCATCAGATCAGAAGAAGTAGACCCCAAGCAATTATCAATTTGTGAGCTCACAACCAGTTGGAGATTGATCAATTGCCGCCATTCATGCAAACTGAACTCCAAGCTGCTGACAGAAACAGGCGCAAACGCCGTGCGCGCAATGACAGAGAGAATAGAAGTAGTGTATTCAAATGCGCACTAACGAAATGCTGATTTACGATACGCACACACCGCGCAAGTTGCTTTACTTTCTACTTTCTGCGCGTTGCGGCCGCGTGTGTCAAGAAATGTTTGTGTTTTGAGTCGTGTTTTCGTGGTGGTGGGCATATGTTTGGAGTCGTGTGTTGGTGTTGGCAGTGATAGCAAATTTGTTGATTTTTATATTTTTTAATGAAAATCTGTATTTTTCCAAATTGGGGTAATTAAATTAGTTCCTAAAAAAAAGACAAACCCTGTAGGATAGAAAAATTATATGTAAATCATTCAGGTTTTTCAATTTTTTTTCCAATTACGTCCACTTGTCACTTTGATTTCGTTGTTGTGTTCAAAGTCGGAGCGAGCCGCCGACACCGCAACATCATGTCAGTGAAAAGTCGCCACATACCGCGAAGCCAATAGGCCGTATCAGAACCTAAAAATATGCAGCGTGCAGCAGCAGCACCAGAGCAACATGCTGCAGTCGGTATCAGATCCTAGTTGTTTCCGCTGTGCAGCGCACTTTTTATTTCACAGCAAAACCTCAAATTAAAGCTTTAAAAATCGCACTAGTTCTATCAATTATTCCTCCATGTCCTTTTAAATAATTTAAAAAAAAAATCCCGCGTCTCTTTATTTAAAATCACTTGCCGCATTACGAAGTGTCAAAAGTGCTGCATATATATGCAGCAAAATTAGGATTTGAGATGAAAATGCAGCACGCTGGTCTGGTGCTGCTTTGCTTGTCATTTTACCAGCCTCAGCCAATAGAAACACTTGTGATTGCAGCGCTGCATAGGTTCTGATACGGCCTAATGTCCGCACGGCGTTTGCGCCTGATTCTGTCAGTAGCTTGATGAAACTGGTCTAAAAATCGAACTGACTGTGTGGATTGTGGAATGCCAAGTAAAATATGTGGACGACGGGCGCGCGTATAGCAGGTAGGCAACGGCATTAGAACCTGCACAAACCACTGTTGTGGCCAGTATAGTTAGTTATGGAGCGGTAACATTGCATTTTTATAGTATGTCGAAAAGGTACAAAACAAACAAAAAAAACGAGCAGAAAGAAACGTTTTCATTTCAACTATTTCAACAGTTTTGCCGCCCGAGAATGGTGACGGTGAATGGATAGGAACTAATAAAAATACTTACTTTCCCCTTGATCAAGGCTTGAACTATGATGACTTGTGCTGCTCGATGCACCTCCTGTATCTCGCCCGGAATTGGATGACCCAAGCCTGGCTCAAACCAGACGAGGTCACCTTCAGACCAATCCATCTTTGATGTTTCGCTTTATCGTCTTCGATTATGAAGTCATAAATCTGCTGATTAGAATTTCAATTCGGTGACATATCTGAAAAATTAAAAGAACAATGCGTTAGTGCTATATAGACTAAAATTTGGTGATCAATTAAGAATTAATTTGTGCTTTAGAATGATTAATCTGCGAGAAAAGGTCGAACAGAATGCAAAAAAAAATACAAAGATGATCAAATATCGAACGTGTTTTACAGGAGATTTGGAATAAAAGAATAACATTATTTCTCTTCACGATTTTAACAATTAAAATTTATAATTATGATCAAGAAAATCTGTTAAATATAATTATCGCTTTTGATTCTGGAAATTTATTACACAAATCGGTTTTTTTAATTGTTTTAGATCTCGTCTGCTTTTACACGTGTATAGTGGCTAGAAAGTTTTGCAATCATTAAAATTCTGTTTTTGTTTATTACATTAAATGAGTGAGCGGATTAATAAACCTGTTTTAATATATACAACCGTAGTATAAATACTATTTCTGTTCTCTGTTACTGTACACCTGGTTACATTGTGGTTTTTATGAATATTGCAGAAATTATGAATTTCTCTGCAAAGTTGTAAAATTGAGAAATTCAAAACACATCACAATAGGCATAAACAAAAAATAATGTAACTTGTTAGTTTGCTCATGAAAGCTATAAACTTTTTAAATACTTATATTAGCCAAGATGTTTTTTGACTTGCAAACATTTTGACTTTTTCTTAAGAGTTTTAGGGTCAAGCATTATAATAACGAAAGATCTTGCATTTTCCGGTCATACGCAACCTTCTAATAGTAAAGGCGGCAGATTGTGCGTTTCCAGCAGAAGCATAGCAGAGTTACAAAAGTGCTGGGATAAGTCGACAAAGATTCGTTGGCCTAATAGACTCACTCATACCAAATGTGGAGCACTAGTTCCTAAGGTGGTCACGCGTGGAAAATAGAATACCAGAAGGTGGTGGTTTTTAGGACGGGTTAGAATCCCTTTGAACCAAAAAGCAGGAGTTTCTCGGTAGTAAGTTCTTCTACTTTCGATGACGCACCCACGGGCCGCAAAAAAAGTAAGAAATGTCTCCAGTACAAAATTTTAGTCCCTCGAAAAATGTAAGAAATGTCTCTGCAGTTCGTATTTACAATCTCACCACGGCTCAGTTTAAATTAGATATTTTACTGCCACAAAAGAAGTAAGAAATGTCTCTCCATTACGTAATTTACAATCCTCGTTTCATTTATCTCGATACACGCTCATATACCAAGTAGGACATTATTTTTGAACCGGGGCATTTAAAAAAATTGTGGACTCAGTACAGTTTACCATCGTGTACGGGACAAATGTACTGCCTTGTGTAGGTCCGGCTCAACTCTAACCACTACGTAATTTACAATCACACTTCGATACACGCTCGGGACATTTAAAAAAATTGTGGCCACAGTACAATTTACCATCGTGTAAGGGACAAATGTACTGCCTCTTGTAAGTCCGGCTCAACACTAGAGTTCATGCTTTTAGGAAATAGGAATCTGACACTACCGTCTGAGTGCGCATCCATGGCGGTATCTCCTGTTTGGGAGTGGGCCCTACAGGCGGTCGAGCAGACATACCCCGCTGCTGGACTGATGAAAGATTCTTATCACACATTTGTTAAAAAGCTCTTGACAGCCCTTGTATCTCAGTCTCAGACTTGAAAATCAGACCACTTAAACAATCTCAGCAGCCTTCCTTGAAATGTATCGCTTAGACTAGTCCGTTAGAGCAAGGTCGCGTCAAACAGTGAGACTCTACTCCCATATAGTAACAGAGAAAATTCAGTTAAGATTCTTCCTCGAACCAAGGCCTACTTACTACTGCATCGCAGAAATTCTCTGGCTACATTACTTTACGTTACCGAAGGAACTTGTAGTTAACCAGACTATAGTGGACCTTCAACGGTCGATATATTTCATCACTAGATAATGCTCACCTCAACAAACTGGTAGCCCGAGTAAAAATAAAACTCGCCCGCAGCTAGCCTGCATCAGATACGCACTAGCACGCACGGCGCCACAGTTATCACGGCACATTTTTACTAGGGCGCACCCTGCATGCAATAAAAGCTAGCCCGCAGCTACCCTGCATCAGGTACGCACTAGCACGTACGGCGCACACTGGCGCAAATATCTCATTTTTTGGACAAACGATATAATCCCCAAGCCTGGAATTGGTGAAACTTAAAAAATTTTTTTTAAACTATTCGTTATAAAATTGCCTTTAATTCTATCGAGCCTGAATTTTGAAATTTCAAAATTAAAAATGACTAATCCAATATGGCGGACATAAATGTTGTAAGTAAATTAAAATTTTATCAAAAGATTCTTAACTTAACTTATTTGGCCTGAGTGCTAAGAACGAGCTAAGCTTAATACTAGATCTTGTGTTATGGCAATTTATCTACCGGTTTCTACTGAGATTAGATATCATGAAAACATTTTTGTAAAGATCAATGATTGATTCCTCTGCTTTAGTAGCATCGTCTAAACTTAGTCAACAATGGCCTAGTCTTCTTATCATTTTAAATATCATTTCAGAAGATTTTCAATCTGCATCAAACTAAAACCTTGTCTCCTCATTATTTCTATAAAAAAAATTAATTTTACAAAAATTTACAATATCACATAATCAATAATTTTCATTCATGCTTCATTCACTTAAAAGAATTGATCAACTGATCAACACTGGACGATGATGATGATGTTGCAACATTGCTATTATTACAGTCTGGCGGCAGCGGCGGGTTGGCATTTCCCTCTGAATGCTTCTTTTACACAACACTCTTTATGCTTATGATCATGCTTCAATTCGACAAGGAGAAATATAGATTCTTTTTTTATTTCATTAAAAAAAATGGTGAAACCCGTTTGAACGCGGTTGATAACGTGAAATTATCGATTTTATACCTGGATAGAAGATCACCACCCATGGTATGCTGGCGTGAAAGATCGCCAATTTTATATCATATAAGAGGCTTAACTGGAAAGAGCACAAAGAAATTACATACAAGAATTATCTTATCTCTGTGATCAAGTTAAATGCATCTACGATAAAAATTCATTGTTTTTGTTGTTGTTGTTATTGGTTCGTTTTGGACCAATTATAACTGTTCGGCATAAATTCGATACGTAATGACTGGTTTTTTTCGTTGTTTTTTTTTTGAAGATATTTTTATGCTTCAGCAGTGGGACATGATCGTTGAAGTTGCATAATCTTCTGGTAATTTAAGGTTAAAGACATCGAGACAAGTGAGATTGAAACAAGTGAAATCTGTTTTTGTTGTTGTTGTATTTTCTGTTGGATTAATTTTTAATATTTTTTGAGATTTCTTTGAAATTAAAAAGAATTACGTAATTTTTATGATAAATGATCGAAAATAATAATGATTTCGATTTGATACTATTTATTTTATGATTGTAGCTATGTATGCCTTTAGGGATGTTTGTATTACACCATAGAGACCTGTATCCGTGAAAGTATAAAGCGAATGGCAAACAGCATAGCTTTCTATATATAATGTCAAACAGTCAAGGAGCCTTCTGCCCCGGATTCACTGACCTCAGTTCAATCCAGATTAGGGATGGACGATATGCATCGATGTTTCGGAAACATTCGATGTATAAACCCGATGCATCGAACTGAACCGATGTTTTATTAATGCTTCGATATATTCGATGCATCGATGTTTTTTATCCGATGCATCGAATTGGAAATATGCTTTGCCTTTGTTCAGTATTCTTATACGCGAATCGAAAATTCAAATCAATCTCAACTCAACTTTTCAAGGTCTACGTGGTAACTGCTAGAGTATCACACATAAAACTGAATACAGAATTGAGCGGTCATAAGCACCGATAAACGCCAAATGATACAAAATGGTAAAGCTTGCATTCTGTTCAGAATAATCAGGTTGTGTGTAATCTTATTAATTTTGACGTTTATCAGCGCTGGTGTACTTACATGACCGCTCAATTCTGTTTCCAGTTTAAGTTGGAAGGTGCGTGGGAACTGTATTTCAAATACACTCACGGATTTCTTGTCACAGTCATTGCCGTAACCATGCATGAACATGTTCGTTGTCGTAAGTTAGTTTAACTGTAAAGGTGCGATTCCTATGCTACGACTGTAACGACTACAGCCGCGTGGCTCCAGCCGTGGGGCTGGAAAAATTGACTCGTTGTAATGGAAGTAAATGGAACCATTTCCTAAGGAGCGTCTGGCGCCGCACGACTGAAGCGACTCTGGTGAGGCGGCTTCATCCGTACGGCTCAACTGCTGACATGAGCAGTATAGTCGTAACAGTCGTGGCGGCTGGAAAATTTATTTTCACTGTGTTCAAGTATTTTATGTGTGATCAAAGCCTTCTATATTTACAAGCCATGCTGTAGAAAAATATTGAGAACCAATTTCCCCTTAATAGGACTTCAAATCGCCAAATTACACTAACAACATAACGTCACTTCACCGATTTGAAATCCCATTAAGGGGAAATCTTGAGTGCCAATTTTTCTGGAACTGCACTAGTCGCGGCATAAGAATTTTACCGAGCGACTCGGATCATGCGGCTCTGATCACGCGGCTGCAGTCGCTATAGTCGTAGCATAAGAATCGCACCTTAAGACCTGTAACTGCATAAACTTTATATTTGCGTATATTTTAGACATAAAATTTATTGTAATTTTGAATGAAGTTTGTGGGTACAAGACATCGATGTATTTTGCGATACATCGTCGTGACATCGATGCCACAGAACGATGCATTGCATCGAAAAAAACATCGATGTATTTTCTTAATGTCCACCCCTAATCCAGATATGTGGCTGCACCGACATTTGTTCGGTTCAGAAACCTTCGTGTCGGACGTATTTATTACATTTGAAATCTTCGTTCAGTTTTGACACTATAAAAATGCGGGAAGAAGTTTTAATGCCATAAGAACGTCAGAAATAAATCCGCCCAATGGAATGGCATTCCACTATTCCAGTTGATTACTCTCTTTCGAGCTTTTACGTTTAACTTCAGTTCGATGTTCAGTTGGGCGAACTGAGGTCTGACTTAGAGCGCGTTCCCATGAGCTGCAATGCTGCATGCCGCACGCAAAAGGTTTTAATGTTCTCTGATTGGCCAGGAAAATATGTCTGTCTCGGCAAGTGTTTTCTCTTTTACACCGTCTTGCTGCAAAAGCCGTGCGGCAAAATAATGAAACTGTCAAGGTCACCATGACTCATACTTCATTTTGCAACTGTAGCAGACTTTTGGTCTGACAAAATTATCAGAAAATAGCTAATTTTTGACAACAAGCAGATGCACCCATGTGTACGATGAGATGCAGCGATGAAACAAATTTTTTGCAGGCTCTCACGAAAATTTCCGAATACTCCACGAAAGCAAACCGAAAACGAACTTTTGTCGGGCGACATGCAGCTCATGGGAACGCGACCTTACCCTTAGTTAAATGTGTTGAAATATGTGTGAACTGAGGTTTGAACTGAAGTTCAGTTCACCAATTTGATCGAACTTGTGCATTTCCGCCGGTGAAGCCGGGGCATTATAAAGAAATGCATCAAAAACGCTCTTGCATCCACTAATAGAGTTGTCCTAAACTCGACCTTACCCTCAGTTAAATATGTTGAAATATATGGGAACTGAGGTTTGAACTGAAGTTCAGTTCATCAATTTGCTCGAACTTGTGCATTTCCGCCGGTGAAGCTGGGACATTATAAAGAAATGTATCAAAAACGCTCTTGCATCCACTAATAGAGTTGTCCTAAACTGGATATCAAGGCATGAATAATTCGATGGTCACGATCAGTTAGATCCTCTCGCCAAAAAAGGCGTTTGCATTCTGTTTATTGGCTCAAAACCTTTCTGTGGGGTATAATGAAAGAAAGAAACTCCTCCAATATGGGTAGAGAAAGACTTGTACCGCTTCGGCACTTATGTACCGAGTACTTCACTTTTATGCATACAATATAAATTTCCGAAGCATTTCAACTGACCCATTGTGTTTGAGGATACAACAACAATTACTTTTTTTGTCCATCAATCATGACTTAAATACATATAATATGAATAACCTCAACTGTATTAATAGCCAATAAATGGCTGTATTATTGAATGAACAACTAAGTACGGTTTGCCGCACTTTTATATCCGGAAGAATTGATCACACTCGACCAAATTTTGCTTGTTCAATCGCCCTTCTTTTAAAAGGGAAAACAATTACGACCCAATTTACATTAAATGACATTTTCTTATCCAATTAAGTCTATAACCATTGTTTATGCGAGGATGTCAAAAAAACTCGCATTTCTCTGTCTTTTTAGTTAATTAATTTCAAAATACCACAAACTTTTATTCGGCAACTAGAAACTAAACGGCAGTAAAATGCCCCGTCGATAGTCCACCATAAAAGAAGAAAGACTGAAATCGAAACATCGACCCAAATTGACCGAAAAGAAAAATAAAATCACCAGAAAATAACAAAACACACGAACACGCCATCGAACAGAAGAGCGACTCTTTCATTACCCGGCCATGTTGTGTGGAACTTGAATGTGGTATGTGTGGAAACCGTGTTATTCGTTGCATTAATTAGCATCCGATTTGAGCATTAGTTAACATTCGAACAACGACGACGACTTTCTAGCAGCAGCGCGGCCATGAGGCGGTACTCAACAATATATATCTTATAAGACGACGGACGCCACTGTGCAATAAATTCAAAATCTGGCCAGGTGCGAAAAAACTCTGGCAATGCTGCTGGCTGAACTCATGAACTTTCCGTTTAATGGTCTGATCTCACCTGGAGAGTCGTCGGGTCCGATTTGGCCGACCGACAAGTTCAGGTGATTATTATGCGATAATCGTGCTGAGCGCCGTGAAGGCGGATGTCTTACAAAATTATTAAAGGGAAGTTATTAAGTACAAATTCGTCGCCTCATGCATAATTATGCCTTGTTAAGGTACAAACACACACACACATATACAAACCGGAGACGTTCCTGCTGTTCCAGATATAACACAAAAATGTCGATCAGTACCGTGGCCCCGATCGACCGGCAGAATGCGCTTGAAAGAGGCCGTGATTTACTTGGTGTTATTGTGCTAAATTGGCGGAAAAAAAATGTATTGCGCATGTGACAAAGCTACTTAAGCAGTCTAGACCTCCATGCTAATGGCCTAGAGGTGCGCCACTGTCGTTTTAAGCCAGATTATTTTTCGTTGATGGGTTGTACGTACCTGAGGAGAGCTTCTTTCTTCTGACACCTTTCCGTGATGTTAATTCATCAACAACGTGACGACGCCTGCTATTGTGATTCAATAGCTTTTTAAAAAAAAATGGTGATGAGTGGGATTAATTGGTGATTTTTTTTTATTTTTTTTTTTGGTTAGACGATGTTCAAATTTTGTAATAGTTTTTGTTCAAAAATGGTTTTCGTTTTTGGGAAAATGAATAATGTTTGGATGTTGGCATTATTAACCTTATTTGAGAAATTGTGCTAAATTATTAAATTTGTTATGCAATACGACCTGAATTGTACCATATTTGGTTGCAATGGTTTTTTTTGTCATATTTATTTTTAAATACAAGATTTTGTTTTTTTTGAAAATTTTAATTTCTACTGTCAATTATTTTACGGTTCATAATTCACACGAAAAATCTATGCCAAAAAACAATCAAAAAAATTTCGTTCCACTTGAATGACTATTAAAACTGCAGCTAACTTCAATTCGTTTTTTTTGTGCTCCTCTAGTCTATCTCTTTCTATCTTAAAGCTTTCAAAAAAAATAATACGGCGATAGGACAATTTATTTTAAAAACCATCTTGTTCCATTTTCTTTTTTTAAAATTAAGGAATGAATGTCCGAGTCGTGCGTAACTGCAACAAACACGTCCATTTCATTTACTTAAAGCACAAGAATTGTAAAAGTAGATCAGATTATTCTCTACTTTAGCCCTGAATGTCCACACTGTAATCGGCGCGCGCATACCTGATAAAACTCGGCTGAACAAAAAACTTGCAGATCTTGTTGAAAAACGTAAAAGATTTTCTCTATTGCAAAGCCATACTTCTTCCATCTATCTTAAAAGCCCATGGAGATACTATACAAGAAAAGAATAAAGCAATAATCACATTAAGGTCATAGTTCAAGTTTTTCTTTTATTTTTATTATTTTTTATGTGTCTGTAAACACATACAATTTTTTTTTATTTGTATGAATTATTAAAGTTGTGTTGCGAAACTGATTGAATCTAGGCAGGTGGTATAACATGGGATTTTGTTGTCACTTCTATATGGTTGAGATCTTGTTGTTGCTCCGTGAAACTGGTTTTGAGTTTGCCCAGTCTCGGTTTGAAAACATTCCGAGGAGAGCCAGGCCTAAGAATGTCTGAATTCCATCCGCATTTTTGCGCACTTAGCAATGTGGTATTTATTATTGGTGGTGGCCTAATTGCGGTTTTGTTGGTATGGCTTAAAAAATATGGGAAGCAAGTGCGATTTGCTAGTGAAGCAATATTGGAAGGTAGTTGAACTACCATTGGAAATCGGTTTGTATTATATGAATTTTTTATTAATGAAATTTACATATTTTTTTATAATTTTGTAGGTGGTATGTAATTATAATTTTAAAACTGATATTCAATATACACAAGCCTCTTTTTATTCATTACTACTTGCCTATATGATCATGATTGACACAGTTTTGATTCGTTTCTTTATGATTAATGTTTTCTAAGACACACCTACATGCACCAAAATTGCTACAATCCAAAATGCGTGTTTATCTCAGGTATTTGCGCTGTAGTAGCTTTAACAAGATCTCAAATGATCTAACATTGCTGAAGCAATAAACAGAGAAGTTAAGATTAATCTTTTGCTATACGAATTAATTGGACGCCATTACAGTAGGCTGGACCAAACTAATTTTTGCTGTTTATCAATTCGTCGTTCACACATCATTTATGGTATGGACTTCACCTTCACTTCACTACAACTCAGCGATATCAGGATTGAATTTTAATAGAGATTTGAAAAGATGAAAGAAATCTTGTAAAAGTAAAAAGTCTTAAATTGTAATTTTGTCATAATGAGGCTCGATATAGGTGCATTATCGATCTCGCTGCAGTATCGGTCTGATCAACTATTTTTATAGGAAAAGTAAAGGCTCAAACAGAACCAATTCGTTCCATCCGCTCTGTTCGTTTTTTGTCGGACGGCTGGACAGAGCCAATCCGTTCCGTCAGTCCGTCAGCTAATCAGTTGACAAATAAAATATTTTACAATTTTTCATGTGAAAGTAGTTGAAAGTTGCTTATGACTTCTCAAATCTTATCTTTTTTGTAACTTTTGTGGTAGGAATTATTCTTTTTGTCATTCCTTGTGACATTTAACATTTTCAATAAAACCTTCTGTATCCATGATGGTGTCAAACTGAATGTCAGCAACATTGCCTAAAAAGTTAAAAGTTGACCAACTTCTTTCGGTCAGTTCGTTCCGTCCGCTTGGTTGTAGCTACCGCTCCGTTCGTCTCATGGCAAGCTTATGGAAATGTCAAACGTCCAACTTTAAAAACGGACGGAACGGATTGGTTCTGTTGGAGCCTTAATGGTAGTACTCAAATTAGAGCCATCATTTTCCTCGTTCGGGGTTCAGACTCATAACCCACCAGTATCGATACATTCCAAAAATATATTTTGTCGAACTTAGGCCCGATTCACAATGAGAGCTTCAAGCCTCAAGCTTCTACCTTCAAATTTTTTTACCATAGTTTCCATTCCAAAGAATATTTTATCGATTGATACACAATGAGAGCTACAAGCCTCAAGCTTCAAGCTTCAATTTTTTTTACCATAGTTTCAGCTTCATTTGAAGCTTGCAGCTTGAAGCTGTGAATGTGAATCATTGTACATAATCCTATAATCCTAAATTTTTGAAGCGTGAAGCTTGAGGCTTGAAGCGCTCATTGAGAATCGGGCCTTAGACCGAAAGAACTCGTCATGATCTTTTTATGGTTATGTCAATAGTTAAGCTTGAGAATCGCCTTTGGTACAGCCAGTCGTTAATGTGGTTCATGTAATGTTGCATTTTTTTTGTCATAAGCTAAGATCGAAGTAGACAAAAGGACCAATAACTTGGAAGTAGTCTAACGGAGCCTAACGCTGAATGAGACGGTAAAGAACTTTTGCGATTCAACTCGTGAATATTGAAGGAGTTTGTAAATACTGACTATAGAAGATTGTTGTGCTTTTTAACTGGGACAAGTCTGGTACCGATGTGGAGATTTTATCGGGCCGAAACTGAATTAAGATCGTATTGAGAACTAATCGAAAGTTTTTTCCAGGCCAAAATAGTTATTGAGATTTTCATCGATGTATTTAAAAATGAGATGACCTGACATTGGTCCCACCATCTAGGTAGTCGATCATGATTTTGAAGTAGTATAATCGTTTACCCATGCCATCTTAAGTCAATAATACCAGCTAACAAGAACATGGAAAAAGAAATACGCGCACAAGTCAAGTCAAAAGTGGCACTCTGTAGAATTTAACTCACCAATAGGATCGCAACTCGCGATCGAACCTGCCAGATAATACCTGAAGATCAATAGGATTCCAAAAATAACAAATTAGGATCCTCACTATCGTTTGCTGCATCTGTTACACTGCATGACGGCTACCCAAAACATGCTGCGTATACCTCTCGAAACTTACTGCTTTCGACGATTATAGGGTGGACGCTGTGACGTGTGTGATAGCGGGGATCATTGCAATAAACATAATGCCGTCCCAGAATATGTAAGAGACGAGCCAAAAACCGTGCGGAGCCGGATGGCGCGCTGTTAGACCGTAGAGGATGGATAAAAAGGTAAGACGAGTATACTAAGGGTCGATGGACCCCCAGATGTAATTCTAATATTGAGAAATGGTTACGAGGCAGCATGATGAGCTTAGCTAAGGCCTCAAGCAGTTCCTAAAGGCCCGTCCTCACTACGCGGACTTAGAATCCACGCGCTTTTGGTCGTACGGCCAGCCAAAAGCGCGCGTGATCTTTTAATTTTCTGAGTCATGAGTGAGAAAAAATCAATTCTCATTTGAAACGGCGTACGCGCTTTTGCAAAGCTCATAGTGTGTGGACGCACAATGTACCTTTTTAACCACAGCCTTTTGTCCGCGTTGTTTGGCCGCACGGCCTTTACCATGGACAAAGTCGTAAAAAAGTCGTAAAAAAGTCATAAAACTCTATATGAAAAAAAAAGGCAAAAGCGCGTACGACCCAAGACCGCGTAGTGTGGCCACACCATAAGTGTACAGTGCGATATAGACAAAATCTCAATTATTTCGAGCGCGACGTTTCATCGATCTACAATTCCAAAATGGCTGAAAATTGGTCCACAGCTTCCTTGGGACTTTTTACGAAAACAATTTTGGAATCACAAAAAAAAAACATGGCCGCCGGAGATATCACTTTTTGGCCAAAAGATCACTCAAAAACTGGTTTTTTCGAAATTTCTCTCTTTTTACTCTTGTATTTTTTTCGAAAACCTTGACCTTTCCGAATTATTCAAGGCATTTTTTGGCCGAAAAGTGATTTTTGGAAACTTTCACCTTGAATAACTTCGAAAGGATTAGGTTTTCGAAAATATGACAAAAGGGCAAGTAGACAATAACGTTTCGTGTTGACTGATAAAAAAAACCAGTTTTTGAGTGATCTTTTGGCCAAAAAGTGATATCTCCGGCGGCCATGTTTTTTTTGTGATTCCGAAATTGTTTTCTTAAAAAGTCTCAAGGAAGCTGTGGACCAATTTTCAGCCATTTTGGAATTTTGTCTCCTTAAAGTGCTAATTTTCCCGGACTATTAAGTGTTCCCCAACGTAACTGCCTAATGTGCGCTGCCTTTACCTTAAATTGAAGGAGTGTTTCGCTCCGTTGGTGTCACGAAATCTACGCCAGCGTAAACACAAGAACGTTGTGGGATCTCTATGGGCCAATTTCCCGTGACGATTGCCGCAATTCTCCCAATATTTCTTCTGGGTCTGTTTAGGAGGCCCATTGCTCATCCTTTGTTGTTATTCAGCCAAGTCGCCCAAGAGCTAATGCAGGTCTCTAGTGAACTCCAGTTTTGGTTGGTTAGCAAAAGGTGGTAGTCAAAAATAGTTTTTGCCCCCCCCCCCAACCTATTAGGTTGCCAAACATCTCGGTCTTCGAGCCCATATGAGAGGCTCTCTGCTTGGTTAGGTATTTGGCTTTCTCTTTCTCATCTACATATGTTCCTATGTAGCGGAACCCAGGCAAGCGAATCATCACTGAATCCAGAGCTCTTATAAAGGTCTATCTATCTTTGAAAATTCCATTGCTATGCCCTCATGAAGGTTCGAGATTCATTGTCTGGCAGGCCTTCAGGATCGTCAGCACCTTCGCTTGAAAGATACTATCGTGTACCGGAAAATACCAGTACAGTGAACTGTTAGTGGTCTCTAGGTGCCCTAACGCCCTCTGACGTCTTGGAGTCGACGGTGAATATTCATAGATGGCAAAATTCTTCAAGACGTCTCCGTTTCCCGACTCCCTTTTTGAGGGTATTTCGACGAGATGAAGTCCTTCCTGAAGGTCAATCTAGGGGTAGGTAGTCTATGGTTGTAGCTACGACACCCTCCGCTAGCAAATCCAAAACTTTGCTATGACCGAAGGATATTGAGGACCAGGCCCGGATTCGCTCAGTCTAAGGGCACTGCACGAGGCTAGGCGCTTGATGTCAAGGTTGGGAGGTAGCAAAAGAACATCAAGGGTGTTTGTGGAGCATGTTCTCATGGCACCTGTCGTCCCTATTGTTGTTTTCCTCTGAATCCTTCCAAGCTTTATGATATTATAGGTCCTGACCAGCTCCGGCCACCACATCATTGACCGGTACGTGAGGATTGGACGTACCACGGCCGTATATATCCACAGAACGATCTTTAACTTGAGATCCCATCTCTTGTCCAAGGTCTGTTTACAGACGTAGAAAGTTATGAAGCCTTTTTTTACTCTTTCCTCGATGGTCGACTTCCACTTGAGTTTTGGCTCTAGGATTAGAAAAAGGCATAATAAACACCAGAAATAATGGCAGCTATAAAAAAGTTGATCCAACTGGATGCTGCATTGCTACAAAGCCTGTCCAGTGGGAGAGTGGAAGACCAGGAAGTAGCTTCTAGTGGATTCAGCTCCCACATAACCGACAGTTGTTGCACAAAAAAAAATATCCACAATCCTCAGTTAAGCTTTGGTTTATTACATAAAAAGAATCGAGTCCATTCTTCCGTCACTTCACTCTACGCAAATCTTACAATAGCATATTTATCTGTTTACGATCGTAACACAAACAGCACTTTTCGTAATTTTTCAACCATAACATTTAACAAGCAGGCAATTATTATTCACCACCAAGTTCATTACGATATTCCAGCATTCAAAGTGATCAAGTTCAAGATCCTCAATTTCGATATTGTGTATAGAAAAATTGTCTTCTCACCGCAACTGTTTCTTCAATTCGTGTTTTTTTTTCTTTCTCGAAGATCATCCTAACTGAACAAAAGTGTTTTCTGAACGCACTTTACTACACAAGATTAGAAGTCTCTGTCCCAGAAAAAAAAACGTTAATTACTAGCCATGCCCACTCTGATATCCATATACGGGGCGCCATAGGTAAGTGGTGTATAGACCTTACCTTAATTACTCATCTGATAAATGTAAGTTATTGGGTTTGCTGGTCACCATTCTCTGTGTCAATTAAGGAAATCGGTACTTCACTTGTTGTTATAATAATTTTGAAGTCACCTGTGTGGAAATATTTCTTTCCAAAATCCTTAGAAGGCGTTCGAAATTCAATACCATCAATGGAATGGTAAAGTTTGTATGCAGTGTCATGGAATGCGGTCAGATTTCCATTCTGTGGTGGTGAAATGGTAACAAATTTTAGCGATGGAATTGTCCGGCTTTAATTGGATGCATGGCTAATCGAATTTTAATATCCAGGTGACAATTTACTGGAGTTATGTTGTTGAGAGAATTTTTAGATACAAAAATATTTAGGCCATTGTTTTTGCTTTGTTGGTTTTACACTGTGAGAACTTATTTACTTGAAACCGGTCGAGCTTCAACACTATCTTGAGGACATCTCTTCACCAAAGGTTTTCGTTTGTAATCAATCCACAAAATTTTAATTGCCTCGTTATTATCTAGTAAAAGAAATAAGAGAATAATTACATTCGTATCATTTGTGCATAATTAAAGGCTAAACAACAACAACAACAACAAAATTTTCCCAGACATTGACCTAAACTTGAAATTGAAACTCAACCGCGAAATGCATACCAAAAATTCTTTAAATGACGCAGAAGAAAGTTGGTAACTATGCTATGTAGGTACAAAATATCCACCTGTATTATACCTGAGCATAAGAAGACATGTTCTCAGGCAATTAATAAAACAATCCATTGAAGAAAAAAAAACGATTATTATTTTCTACGCTAATTCAAATTTCTTGTCTTGAATAATAATAAAAAAAAACCAGTAATTGGAACATTTAAAGTAACGAGAGTTGTTTTTTTATTTAGAGCATATTTTAATTTAAAAATTTTTTTATCCATATTGCATGTCTTGCAATCTTCACAAAATGGGATTCTCTGGTAATGGCGCGGAGGTTTCTTGTTTGCATTTTTATTTCTTTGCAAAATAAAAAAAAAACAAAAACAAAAAATAAATAAAAATTTGCAAAATTAACAGACCCTGTCTAAAGAGCAGTTTATGCATGAACGTGATTTTTAAATGATTATTTATTGAGTGACAGCGACCAGCAAAAAAAATTATAATAATAGCGCGAATCAAAAAAGAATTCATTATTATTAGAGAAAAAATTTGCATATGGATTTTTGGTTTAATTATAGAAAATTTTTGATTTTGTAATTTTTTTTTATTTAAATCTTTGATTTTTATATAGAAAAAAAATTTGCACTTTCTTAAATATATGTGTGTGTGCTTGTGTATTAAGCAAGTTCCATAAAACTTGGGTAATGCCTAGAGATAAAAATTTTGATTTCTTTCAAATAAATTTTAAGTATTTTATGATCAATATGGCGTCTTTTAAAGGAATTTGCAAGAAATGTGATCATTACTTTGGTATGTTTATTTTTTTTTATTTATTATCCGGAGTAATAAATTCAAAATGAAAATAGCCTTATAACGTCTTTGATCAACTTCTACATGGTGCGTTTTTTATGTTTCAAGCCGATTTTGTTTGGCCGCCATTTTGGTTTGACTGTCATTTGTCAGTTTATATTTAAAAGTTGTGGATAGTAGTCGATATTTGACCGTTTGCAATTTTTTTCTATGGTGGCGGCACTTCATACGTGCAAATACATACAGGGACGGCACTTTCATTCGTGCAAATGGTGCACTTGCACCGGGCGCAATTTGACGAGGTTACCCTTCACTGCGATCAAAAAATGAAGAGCTTATGGGGTGCAATATGGTTTACTGCGCCGGGCGCAAAAAACCCAAGCGCCGGCTCTGGTGGTACCGAAGAGAAAAGTTTACACCAATAGACCAACCACACAATCTTAATGCTTAAGCCGGCTCTACACGTGCGGTGAACGTTTCATTCGAATGTTGGGGTCCAACGATTGAGCCAATACCGACATCAATCCGAGCATGTCCAAATACGAATTTTGGACTCTTGACATTGGACACTGGCATCGGCCACACGATGCGTGCCACCATCAAGGGTCCAACGTTGGAGGGTACTCATACACCGCCTCCACATGTTGGTCACCAGCGAACATTGGCGCAAATTCCGACACGTGACGCACAATCCCCAATTCTCACTCCAACTGCAAATATCTCGATCCACACGTTGGACAAGTAGCATTGGGGCCAACCTTGGTGCCAACGTGTGGAGCCGCTGGCTTTAGGGATAAAATTCGAGATGAAATTCTCAAAAGAACACCAGTGAGATTTGTGAGAATGTTATGAAAAATATTCTAGAAAAATCGCCTCGGCTAGGGTTACCATTCGTCAGGATTGCGCCTGACATGTCAAGCATTTTATAGCCATGTCAGGCTCAGGGCAGGCTTTAGTTGATGTCAGGATTTTTATTAATGGTTTTATTTAGCTTGACCTCGTATATTTGTTTGTTTGATTCAAATCTTGCGACAGCCTTTTCAAGTACTTCTACTAAACCGGTTCTTCTTAAACTTTGCACACACATTGAGTTCCCGTGACAATGCAATCTGAGAAAATTGTAAAAAAAATCAAGATGGCGGGCGAATTTTGCAATTGTGCTCCGATTCCATTGAATATCGGTATCGGGGGGATTTTAAGGCCACAAATGTTGATTCTGTGGTCAAAATTTGAAAATTCAAAATGGCAGCGCCATTATGGCGGATGAATTTTACAAATGTGTCCTGAATCCATTAAAAATCGGTATTAGGGGTTTTTAAGTGCCACAAATGACGATTCTGTGGTCAAAATTTGAAAATTCAAAATGGCGACGCCAATATGCCGGATTAATTTTGGAAATGTGTTCTGAATCCATTGAAAATCGGTATTAGGGGGTTTGTAGGGCCACAAATGACGATTCTGTGTTCAAATTTTACAAAAAAATCAAAATGGCGACGCCAATATGGCGGTACGATTTTGGCAATTACGATTCGATTTCACTGAAAATCGCTATTTGGGGGTATTTAAGGTCGGAAATAATGAATTTTTTGTCAAAATTAGAAAATTCAAAATAGCGCCGGCAATATGGTATGCATAACAAATCACTTCACCAGAATTTTGTAAAAAGTAAAATCCAAAAATGACTGAATTAAGACTAAAAAGAATACAATAAAAATAGGTAAAAAAACTTTTAAGCTAAATGGTTTTATTTGTACCAAAAACTAGAAAATAATTAGAACACAAATATAATAGTAATCTGCGAGGAAGGAATGGTCTGGTTCTTCTTCTCTTCAGCCTGGCTTCGTAAAAAGTGACCTGAGATTCGGATATGGCATCAAGAGGGAAGTAGTTCATCCAAATACAGTCTGATATCGACATCATCAGAAGTCAGTCAAGTCAATGATGAAATACTATGCAATATTGATAATATTTATACTCAAGTACAAACCCGTGATTGCTAGTACCGATTACTCTCATTGCAGATACTGATCGATAATACATTTCAAATGGTTTTTCGATCATTAAACCAATAAGATACGTTTTTTTTGCATTGACATCAAGATTAAAGGCTTGAAGCATAATTGCTTTTGTTCATATTTTCTAAACTACACTATTATAAATTAGAGAAGGTTTAACTAAACTGAATGGTGCAATAGTTTAGAATCCAGTTCGACATTTAAAAGAAATTTTTCACTATATTGATTACCTCAATAGAAACAACTACAAATTTTAAGAGCTTAAATACACAAGGACGCATGCTTCTGTTGCAAATCAATTTTTGTTTACTTTTTTGGGTTGGTCTCGCGGTTATTATAAGATTACCCAAAAAAGAAATTGCTGGTTTGATCTAATAGTAAAAACACAAACATATCGTATCGACATACCAATATTGTGAGAACACTGATCACACGTCTATTTTCAAAAGTAGCATGCGCCCTCGTATATGTAGGTTCTAAGATGAAACATGCGATTCAATCGGCTTAAACGAGTACGTAGAACCTAACCGGCTTGAATTTCCTATGCAAACATGTTTAATCATGAAGATACATAGATACTTTCAAAAATAAAATTTTAATGAAAATTAAAAGAAAATGTCTATTCATATTATTACTTAGTCAGGTACTAACAATTTTTATGATGAGTTTTCTCTTAAAATTAGCCACAATTTACGACCATTTCAAAATGCATTTTTCTTCTTTCACATTATTTCTCTAAAAATTTAACCATATTCACCGATGGACTGGACATATACTGTATAACTAAAAATAAAAGAAAAAAAACTTTCGCAACAAAAATAACTTTGCCTTTAGCGCAAATTTTATGATGTTTTAAGCAAATCCACGAAGGCCTGTCACTAGGCTCTTTCCACTTGGTATACAAAAAAAAATTATATTCCTCACACGATCATCGTTGTCGTCGCATTCCCGTGGGCCGTGGATTTGATTTTGATCTCGTCTGACCCAGAGTGGAATTGCTTTGACGATGTTGCGACTTTCTCTTCCTGGTCGATTGTTGAGTGATCCACGTCATCGTTGTTTGGCTTGATCTTAAACCAATCAGTAAACGGTGGCCATCACCAATTTATACCAACAACATCGATCGTTAAAATCTAAGAGATCGCGAAGAAGATCGGAGTATCAACAAAAAATTTTCAGCTCTCATCACATTCGGTTATCAAGATTTCTTCTACGGATCTAAATTGATAGGTAACATCACGATCGACGTCGATGTTTTTCAAGACTTGATCTTAGACAATACGCACGGAGATCTACTTATTGGTTTTATGAATGAATGAATGAAAGAAATTTTTCAGTTTGGAAAAATCAAATCAAGTGAGAGTTAAGGCGTTTCTTTGCTAGAGATAGTTCGAACAGATGGCCCATTCAATAGCCACTTCGCAGGTATCTAACTAAGGTGTGTGCGCAAGTCAATTAGCCCTGCGGCCATTTACTTCCATCTAGTATATGTCCGAAGGCTTTTTGCTATGCCCACTTTCTTCACTGGAATTTTTTGTGTAACTTTTTTTTTATATATTTACTCTTTGTGGCAAGTGACATATGAATTCGTCACGGATGCTTGTCTTCATAAATTCGCATACTGGATGTCACCACACCACATAAAAGCGGTCTTCGAAAACGATCTTCACTATACACGGAAGAAGCAGTCCAAGAAAACGTGATTAATGTACACAAAAGCTGACTCTCACAGTTCTGTTGTGGCACGTTGTTGTTGTTGTTGTTTGGTTTTAGGAAGCTCTGTGGGAAATATATTTGTGCTATCCAACAGCATCGATACAAGCCGGCGCACCGCGATCATCCAACCAGTCGTAGAGATTCACCTCAAGGTCATGTGGAGATTGGGCAGGTTATAATTTTTGAAGCATGACTTGTATTGACACAATCGAAATGTAGGTGTCATCAATTATGGTGAAATCGATAGATATCGAATGAAAAATGCTTTGTTTGTTTGTTTGCTGGAATAATGAAGCGCTTTTTAACCTATAGTTGCTAGTTCTTAAGGTTTTTCGATGTAGGCTTTTGGGTTGTGTGATGCGTTGTTTGTGGATGTACGGAAATTCGTGATTAATTAGTAGAGGAAGAAGAGGTGATTGTGAAATATGATAAAATGCTTTATTATATGCAGCACAGTGGCTTGTTCATATGACGTTCCCTAGTTATATACGTTTTGATAGTAGGTAGCTGACATTTAGGAAAAGAAAAATACTAAAAGGAACGGGTTTCATCGTAAACGTGTAGTTATTTTAAAAAAATTAAGAATTTTGTTTTTTTTAACGAAATTGCTAAGATTTTAAAGGAATTTGATTAAGAAACTCGTTTTTTGTTTTACCATAATTTATTGTTTCTGCTTTCGACAAGAAATTATGATATTACCGTGTTAATTGTTTGATGTGAAAATGTCATGCTACAATCGAGAAATTTTTTTATATCAAAGCTTGACTTTTAAATTCACAACTTCTATAAGACTCTTAACAATTGTGTTGTGACTAAATATTCCTTCCATATCAATTTTTAATTTCAAGTATAAAACCTTGCAATGCCCATAAGTATAAAGTTTGCAGTGCAGTAATTGTTTTAATAATTAGATATGTAGTAACATTGCGTCTATAAAAAATGCACCCACTTATCTAGAAGTGATCGATTGTGTTACGAAACAGAAGCTAAAGATAGACATCTTTGCTTCTCCGCCTGAAAGAATCAAAAAAAAATTGTTGAGATGCTTTGAATGAAATATTTCAGAGACACCAAATGAGGCTGTAATCGTAGGAGACTTGAATTATTGTCTTCTGAGGCTTCAATGAATACTGCTTAGTATACAATTGGGCATGCTGACACTGGGGTGAAAGTCCCACTCTTTAGCTCAAGAATACAGGTGAAGGGCAGGTGCAGTTTGGAGAATGGTGCACCCAGAAAATTGTTTGTTCATTGCGATTCGTCACTAGTCGTGTGACTAACTCAATTCTGTAATTGAATTTCTGATTAAGTTTCTCTTAACTCATGCGAAATAGATGTCCTTTTCATAGCATTCTACTGAGCCTGATTTTTTAGCTAGCGCCCACGCTTTTTTAGGTTGTTTGTTTTCTTATACTGGCTGGAGCAATAAAAATTTTACATTCAAAATTATTTTTTACGTTTTAGTTATCTTGGGACCGCCATCTTGATTTTCTTACAAAATGGTCAGATTGCATTGTCACGCGAAATATGCATATGTGCAAAATTTGAAGTTGATCGGTTATATAGAAGTGGGTCAAAATCAAGTTGCAAGATTTGTTTACATAGAACATACATACATACATACATACATACATACATACACACATACATACAGGTGAAGCTAATATAAAGCGTATAATAAGACTCGCCCGCACCTAGTCTGCAAAAGATACGCACGCACAGTGCGAAATCGCCTGTTTGGCACACGACCCAAGCAAGGCAGGGTACATTCACACAGACTAAAAGGAGCAAAATTGCGTCCTTAAAAAATTGTATAGGACGAAGATAACGGGCAATTATTTTCTTGACTATAAAGGGTGCCAATAGCATACTCAGTAGACCGGTTCTCGTTCGATTGCGTAGGTCAAGCAGCATTCGACGTGATTAGTGCTTAGTTGCGGGACTGCTTGATAAAACAACACTCGCGTTTGGAATATGTCTATGCCGATGCGGGTACATTTTTAGGTCCTTATTCCCATAGTCACCTCACTTTTTTTCTCACCTCACACTTTTTGTCACGTCACTTTTAAAGTGGTATTCTCATAGTCGAGTGACAAAGAAAAAGTTAACGAGAGAAAATGTGACAAAATTTAGATGTAGTATTCTCGAAGTCATTTTTTGTAGCAAATGTCACTGAAAATTGTCATTTTTTTATCACTTGGAATTTGTAGGTGAAGCTACGATTTTTTTAAAATAGATAGTGACAAAGGGTAAAAAATATGTTTTATTTTAATATTTTTGATGATTTAACATTATTCTTATATCGTTGAATTAAAATAACGAACAGGATATGTAAATAGAAATATATCTTACTTTTATAGAAATACCGTCACTTTTTCTACAACAGGTGACTACGAGAATACGAAATTGGTTTGTCACATTTTACGATGGGTGACTTGGCTATGGGAATAGGGGCCATGCTCATGCCTGTAGCGGAAGCGTGCATACGAATGCAGGCGAATTTTTAGTTAGGCTAGACTAAACACCCTTGAGAATGGTGTCAGAGTCTTTAGGGAGGTGTAGGTAACTTAATTTCTCGATCTCAGCCAGCGGGACGGTGTTTAACGATCCAATGGTTCAGGTTGAAGACCATGTACATATTATTTCCTGAGACATGATCCCCTGGAACGGAAAATAACATTATCCGGGGTGAGTTCGAAATTGGTAATTGTGTGGTAGGGGACAACAGGGAGTTGTTTTTAAACACGCCACGGGACCGCGAGATGACTCTCCAATGGGATCGCACGCGGCTGGCAAGAATACCCTGTGGGCTACCTCAACCAGTTTTCAAGCTCCCATTTCCATCACACCAGTAACGAATAGTCAGATTTAGCCCTGGTTGGTTCAGTCGGGAAAGCATGCAACTCTTAATCTCATGGTCATGGGTCGATCCACACGTTAACTATATTTTCTCGTCTTTCGGTTCTAGTATCACTTATCCAGTCTAGTGTACCCGCGTTGTAACATCGGTTGGGAAGAACCATGCCATTTATCGTGGTCAGATTTAGCCCAGGTTGGTTCAGTCGGTAGAGCATACAACTCTTAATCTCAGGGTCATGGGTCGATCCACACGTTAACAATATTTTCTCGCCTTTCGGTTCCACTATCACTTACCCGGTCTAGTGTACTCGCGTTGTAACGTTGATTGGGAAGAACCATGCCGCTTATTCTAGGATGGTGTGTCGGTATTGTTCTACGTACACCGGCAAAGGGTTTAAACACTTGTTTGGTAAAGTTGTTGCTTAAGAAATTAGTTGCTTTTCTTTTTCCCAAATTTTTTTCTTCTCTTCTCATTCTCTCATATTTTGAGGATATGGACCATGCCTGTTCTTGACAACAAGCCAAGTGGATTTTTCTTGTTTGCTGCTTGATTTTACTTGCAACTACCAACCAGTTTCATTCAAATTCTTTTACTAGGAAGTGGTTCGATTTACAATCCGCTCCTGTGTAGAATTTTACTTAGAGAATAGTGAAAGATTGTCTTGGGCCTTATTATACATTCAAGAAATTTGAATTACTAAAAATCGTTTAGTTTTTAATAAAATATAGTCCGGGGAAATTAGCATTTTAAGGAGACAAAATTCCAAAATGGTTGAAAATTGGACCAAAGCTTCTTTGGGACTTTTTAAGAAAACAATTTCGGAATCACAAAAAAAACAACATGGCCGCCGGAGATATCACTTTTTGGCAAAAAAAATCACAATTTTTGATGAGTCAATACGAAACGTTATAGCCTACAAAAAGCCTTGTCATTTTTGCGAAAACCTAACCCTTTCGAAGTTATTCAAGGTCAAAGTTTCAAATACTTTGAATAATTCGGAAAGGACAAGGTTTTCGAAAAAAATTCAAGAAGGGTATTTTGTAGGCAATAATGTTTTGTAATGACTGAATTCGAAAAAAACAGTTTTTGAGTGATTTTGTGGCCAAAAAGTGATATCTCCGACAACCATGTTGTTTTTTTGTGATTCCGAAATTGTTTTCTTAAAAAGCCCCAAGGAAGCTGTGGTCCAATTTTCAGCCATTTTGGAATTTTGTCTCCTTTCGTGGGTTTTTTTTTGCTAATTTCCCCGGACTAATTTGGAAATTACGAAGGAAAACTACTGGCATTACCATTGAAATAAAATGAAAGGAGGTTTAAAATGTTGCCATAACAAAAAAAAACTACATTCTTCTGTTCCATATTAATTGAAAGTAATGTTATATTATACAACACCAAAAAAAACCAATATAGTGTAAATAACAAAATATCTCAGGAAATTCCTCTTCCTTTCGCCAAAATTAAATATTAAAACGACACCACACCGTAAACTGCGCGCGTGCATGATTAGAAAGGTATTAAGACTGTCTTAACCAATCTCCTAATAACGTATTCAAGCAGATACTTATAAACATTAGAATTTCCAGTAGTTGGCAAAATACGTGCAATGAATTTATAAATAATAAAAAAAAAATCTTAAATCACGAAGTGTTTTTTTTAAAAAAAAAAAAAGAAGCAAAACACCTCAACGACAACACGAAAAAAAAGAAAAAGAAATAAGTAACACCTTTAATATATCTCCACTGTAAAATGTACGTGGTATGAGAACTAGAAGGAAAAAGAAATACAAAAAAATCGTTTTCAATCCAAAACTAGTGACAAAACTTATTCCAAAAGTATAAGCAGCATTTAAAACTGTGTTTATTTAATATTAATAAATGCAAATCAAGTTCCGGTTCTGTCCGGTCATTGAAGTCTTTTGATTTTTTTCTTGTATTAATTCTTAAGGAAACGCAATTTAAAGAGAGTGTGAAAAATGGAATAAAGATACTGACAGAAGTGTAATTCCGTGTTTGTATTTTTTTTTTATTTTTTTGAATTAATTAAAGATAAATTAAAAAAAAATTAAATAAGAACAAAACCAACAAAACAACTTTAGAAAACAAGACTTACCTGAAAACTATAATTTCAATTTGCAAGTGCATTTACGTTACGCACAAATAACTTGCAATTTTTTTTTTTGCTTAACGTTTTTTTTTCTTCTGTGTTATTATTTATTATTTATATTTTATATATTCCTTCAAATCCAACCACGCTATGTTGATATGATCACAAAATCCAGGTTGTTTTAAAGTTGGCGCTGTAGTGTATCTCAATTCTTCGTTCTCTTTTATTTTCTCTCTTTTCTCTGTATCAAAACGAAAAGAACTTCACTGTATATTTTACTACATATATATAAAATAATTTCTTGAAAAAAAGAGAGAACTTAAAACACTGCTTCTTTTCAGCATACACTTTTATAAAAGACACACTCGTGAAGAGAATTTTAAAATTTTCTTTAAATAAAATAAAAAAAATAAAAAAAAAACTGGGAGTGCCACAGAGGAATTTCTTTTTCGTCTAACACACTTTAAGAAAAGACAAAAAAAAAGAATTACGTTTTGTGCTCTTTATTTCTCTATTTCTTTTTTATTGTAGATACTTAATTTTTTTTAAATATAAAGTAAATTTTTAATTATTATTCACAAAATATTACTTATTTCTTCTTGTTTTGTTTTTTCTTTTTTGTAGAAACTTTTCTTTAATATATACTAAATATGCAACGGTGTTTCTTTTTTTTTTAAACTTAACAAACTGTGAAAAAGAATTTACGACTACACTATCAATTCCGGGTAAAAGTAAAGTTATAACAAAAAAAAAATCTGCCGTATTTAAGCTACTCAAAAAGCGCAAAAGAGAACTTTGATGAGAACTAAATTTTCTTATTCACCTTCTTAAGTGATCTTGCTGGCTGCTTGCTGGCTGGCTGGTATATATCTTTTATAATACTGAGAACAATTTATCCCAATATACCAGCTATACTACTCTATACTCTTGGGAGCGATCGACACGTAACACAAAAATTTTTTTTTTATTCATCAAAATGCAAAGACCTCGAAAAAGACACTTTTCTTTGCGGAGGAATTTTTTTTCCTTATTTATTTCTTGTTTCTTTTTCTTTTTTTTAGAAAGGTGTAGAACTAATTAAAATCAATGAAGGTTAAAAATTATATGGAATTTTTGGACCGGTGATCATTTATATTTTTCGCTGCTGGCACACTGCGCACGATCGGTATACACTTTTCAAACATTTGCACACTAAAATCCAGTTTCTCTAGAGTAGTAACATATTTCTTTAAAGATGGCTGACTTTATATTATTTTTTTTTAGCCGGAATTAAATGTTATCTAATATAGTGCACGATATTATTTATAAATTTCACAATTTAAATATTGATTTGTAGTGTATTTATTTTTAAAAAATTTTATTTTTCGATTTGGACTTTTATGATCTTGTTGAGATCTGTCAACAGCGCGCGATCAATACTCTTGTAATTTTGGCACTTTTAAGTTGACGTTTTTTTTTCAAAATTTCTTTCTAAAAACACAATATTCTCAGAAATATTTATTTAACAAAAAAAATAATAATAATAATAACAACAAACTGCACAAATTCCACTTAAAAAAAATAAACAAATCTTGAATTGAATATCTCAAAAATTGTCCATCTTAATTGTTCGAACGTTCAAAGCCAACTAGTCAACTTCAGTTCTCTTTTGCCCATGATACCCTCTACCTGTGCCTTTTTGGAAATACGTTGGTATTGGCACACACCTAATTCTCTACCTATATTCCAAATAAAACGAAACCTACCTGGATTGATTGTTTTTTTTCATTATAACTTCACTCAAAGTTGTAAGCGCAATATATACCCACAGCCGCAGAGATAGCACAGGTGTGTACAGAAGAACTAGAGAACTAGTGTGGTACACCTCTCACCAAACCAGCGCTGAATCCTACTCGCATTTTTATACATATACATCAATCTCGCAGCTACTTTATATCTTTATGATATCATAGTAAGTTCCACACCTGATTTCTGTTTATGTTTACCTGGGACAGAAGGGTAACTGTTGCCTTACTTGCTTCTTGATCACAAAAACAACAACAAATATGGCAAATCTACTACTGTAAAAGTATCCCACATTTTCTTAGTATGACGATATTCTTTCTGTTGGTGTTAATTATTTTTGCAAATATTCTCTCTTTCTCTCGTCATATGTCCGATATATATGACTTGACTGATTCTGATCGAGAGATGATGGTATAGTAAAGGAGTATAAGGTTAGCGGGAAGATGCGGTATATTTACAGGTGATCTGCCAGGTATTGTCGTTCACCGTTGCTTAATGTTATGATCTCTTTCGTTTTTCATATATTTATTGTTCTTATTTCTTTTAACAATAACAACAACAATAAAAAAAAACAAAAATATGCATATATTTTCTTCGACTCGCGATCGTATAATACCAAAAGAGATGATCACTTGCGGCATATTTTCTTCAGTAAGTCATCATCATCAAGAATCGAGTTTCTTTTATATTTTATTGACAAAGTTTTTTTTTTCTTCAAAAATTGCATTATTGTATATATTTCTTTATTTATTTTACTTAACAATAGAATATTTTTCATATATTTTGTTTAAATATTTATAAATATATATTTTATTTCTGACAAATAATCAGATCCGGTTATTGAATATCAACAATATAAATGGTCATGCATTATCATTTTATTTTTTAAAATTCCCTCTATTATTAATGACATAAACCGTGTTTCGTTTTTTTTAAACAATATTGTTTGGTATTACTTTCTCTTTTTAATAAATTCGAGAAAAAAAAAATAAAACTGTGTAAGTAGTGAATCAAGAATTTAAATTGTTCTTTACAAAATTAAACAAACACGAGACACTTTAATTTGCTGGGGAATCTCCATTCGGCATTTGGTTAGTTCTATTATGATGATGACTTTTGGGATGGATGATGATGTGATCGTTACGAGGAGAGGGATTCTTTACACAAAAAATAAAAAATAAAAATAAAATAAAATAAAACCGGTATGTTGAGGTGTATTGCGTTATTAATGATAATGGCATTTTCTTGATTGCCATTAAAAATTTAACTTTTTACAACTTAATTAAAATTTATTTAATAAAGTACCAAAAAAACGAAGAAAAACAACACATGTACGTGTGAGATTCTCGTGCTTTTTTGACTAATTCTACTACTAATTCTTTTCCGACAGAAATTCACCTGTACCAATATGTTACACGTTATGACAGAGTCTTCATCAGTTGGGATGGAGGTGAGCCTGTTCCAGTAAATTAAGGTTTCTCAGATTCATTTGTTACGTAACAAACAAATCGGTATCTGCAATAATAGCACCAGGCTTTGGTGAGATAAAGCTGGGTATTGCTCTCAATCAAAATCATTTGATCCACAAATGTAGGATCAGAATCTTATCTAGAAGCTTTAGTACACTGTAAGTTCCATATGCACCGAGTTGGTTAAATCCAGTTTGGTTACTCTAGATATTTACAATCTCCATAAATAACCTACTCTCTGTCCCTTCCAACCTACTTCACAACTTCACTGATGATGGTACTCTGCGTTACTCATACCCCTTCTACAAAGCAAGGCAGGCTGTTACGTGCAAATTTCTGCATGTATGTAGGTGCCCGGTACTGTTGACCCGATTGGAATCGGTCAAAAAATATTATTAATAAGACTAAATTTTGTGTTTAAAAAGGCGCCCTGGGTCCTGGGAATCCCTTTTTTGACCACCGCACAGTGGTTCCAAATGCCGAAAAGGTTGCCAAAAGTCCCTAAAATCGATCTTTGATTTGGGTACTTTTTGGGTCTAGTTATGTAGGTTGGTACCTAAGGTATTAGAAACAGTGTTTTATAACGGTCAAACTTGCATGGGGGACTCTCGGGAGTCATTGTTACGTGAGCGTCTGGCACACGAGGGCCTCGGCGCGGTACATAGTGGGCCATATTCTGAGAGTTGAATCACTCGCATGACATTTCTCGATTGGCTGTCACCTCAATTTCGGAGAGGTATTCCCAGAGTGGTAGTTAACTCACTTCATTCCCCTCTGGGAATGCCCAATGCAACTGACAGTTGGCAATTTTGAATGAGAGATGTCTCTAAGTCGACTCGGGGAATACCATTCCTTGATGGTCACATCAGTTGCAATGTCACATGAGTCTCAAAATAAGTCCCAGTGAAACGGGTTTTTTGTGTTACCAGTGACCTGGAATCGTTTGAAATTGCTTCTGCGAAAGTTAACGTTATTTCATATTGTCAATAAATTTTTTTAATTATTTTAGTAATGTACTATTCAAAACAAGTTTTTTTATAACTTCCCATTGTAAAGTCAATGTTTAAAATTACATTACTCAAAAATCCCACGAACCCCCACTCTCTAACAAGTTTTGCGCATTCTTGATATCTTTCTCTATAATTTGGAAGTTTCAAAAGTTGGTCCAGTTTGCCCCGATTTGTTTAATTTAAATAAAATTTGGATCCGCCATTTTGTTTTTATAATTTTGAGTAGCAATTCGAAATCAGCAGACTCGAAATACTCTTCATACGAAATTTCATAAAAATCTGACCACTTTATAAGAATTTTGTCTGCCATATAGGATCCGCCATTTTGTTTTTTTTTAATTTTGAGTGTATATTCGTAATCAGCGACCTCAAAATACTATTTGTACGTAATTTCATACAATTTGAATAACGTCTACATATTTTGGCCATCTTTTCGGCATTTGGAACCACTGTGCGCCGGGAAAATTTTTGAGTCCCGGGCTTTACCTTCATTTTGGGTTTTAAAGTTGTCCTTGACAGCCAGCAACAGTTTAGGTGTAGTAATTACAGGCAGAATTTGAAGTACAGGGAACAATTCTTGTTAAAGATTTCCGGAGGTTATGATCGCCAGGAAGCCTTGCATCACATTTAATGTATAAGTTTAAAAACGGGCACACCCAAGTTAAGTTAATTTTTCATCTTTTCTCCACTCTTCCAGAGATTCCAACATTATCCTCTGAACAGGGGCCACCGGCCGTTGCCAAGAATCTACATATTCCTTCCCGGGTACTTCTGATGGCCTACAACTGAGCAGGACCTAAAGGAAGAATGGATCACCAGCCTCGTTGTCCGAAAACAGGTAAACGAGACAAACAAGGTAAATCACATATAACATTCATAAAGTCATCTAAACTTATCTTCTTTTTTTAACACTGAACATAACAAAGCACATGTATTGATGATCGCGGACTAATGTCCAACTTAATCAACAGGGACATTGAACTTATGCTCGATTAAGGGGAGGTATTGGAGCACTTCAGAAAATGATCTTCAGGAACTCTGTCTCCAAAGTTAAGCTCGAGTGTGATGCAACGGGGAAGATTGCGGAGAAACTTAAAAAAACTAATAATATCTTGATAGAAGCTCACTTTCCAGGCACGTCTCGAATAAAACTTGGGTAATTCGAAATCGAATGGCAACGAGACTGGGTCGAGATGGGACTGAAATGATCGTGATAGAAGAATGTGTGAAGGGTATACGATTCTGGATAATTGATTCTGGTTTTTCCAGAGCAGGTAACAGATCCCTTAAACCTTGCGTGCTAATTTTGTTATGTTTGTCCTTTTTTTAGGCATTCTCCCGTTTGCCCTCAACCTTTTCAGCATGATCATCATTGCGACACGGAGCAGACATGTAAGAAAGTAAGGTAACAAATATTTTTCACCCCAAGCCAAGTAAGAAAGCTTACAGTGTAGCAAATTTCTTTAGACCTAACATGTTCTCTGTTAAAAATAATGGAATGGTTGGTGGCAGGCTATTTGACTCGACATAAATATGATAAAGAGGTATCGTTTAAGTAGAAGCCAGCATGCGTATCAGGCTCATAGATGTACAATAGTTCTTAATTAGCTTTTGAGACTAGCCGAGGAGGAACTGTAGGCGACATGTTGCAAAATAGAACAAAAGGAATTTGGACAGGAGACTGCGCGGCTTCAAGGAAGGTTTAAACAAGTATGTTTACAAGGCGGGGCCCTATAAGCTCTTCTGTGCACTCTTTACTTGGAAGGCTAGAGGAAGGGCGGACATACCGACCATATTACACGTGGCAAGGTTATGAGCACTACTGCAGACAATATTAAGGGAATGTCGAATCGGAAATCAATGTGACCAGGACGCTCAAAAATCTGGGTGTGTACCTGAAGTTACGGCTAACCAAGAAGCATCACATTGAAGAAAAGATCACCAAGGACGAAAAAGACGTGTAAACTAAGGTGAGGTATCTCACTGGTCCGCAATAGGATAAAATCCATGAATGTGGGCCCTTTCATAGTTTATGCCTCGATGATCTCGTGAACTAAAGCCACACTAAAAACAATTAAGAAACACTTGAACAGAATACAGAAAAAGTCTTGCGTGGGAATTAGCAGCAGATTTCGTACCACGCCCACAGCAGCGATACTAGGGCTACTGAGCTGGACGTCGTTGAACTTTAATACAGTGAATACGCTTCGGATGAAATAGGGCAAAGAAGTTTGACGTACCAGCTGAAAAATGAGAATTCTTGAACATGATATCAATCGGCTCTATTTGAAGAAATCTGAGGCGGACGAATATTATGTGCCATCGACCAGCGCTAGGCAGGAGGAGGACTACTGTGAGGTAAGCTGTATTGATGAGGAAAATTCTCTTCAATCACGATAACTAGAGGAATCGAAACAGGAAGTGAACTAAGCTAAACATATACATATATCAAGTTAGTTGTTGAGTGAATTAAATACCTATAAACAGGAATTGCCCCCCCCGACTGGTATTTTGGGAACGAAATCGAATTTCCTTCCTACATACCTGCAACACCCTAACCAAATACGTAAACAAACTCATAAGTGCGTTATTATTCCATACGTTACGAGCACATTCGCGACTAGACTCTCAATAAGTTTGCTACACTGTTCATTATAAGACCTTCGTCAATCCTGATTGTAATTCCTACATTTAAAGTTCCTTCCTCTCTAAAAAAAAATACATTTTAAAGTTGTTTCTATACTAGAAATCACAGTAACCGTCGGTAGATGTCAATAAAATTAATATCATAATCATTTTTTATAACTAAATAAATTTTTCAAAAAAAATTCCTTTATACACGCCCTTGAAAATTTCCATAAGGGTTCCCAAAGATTGATTTGTTGCTCACGTATGTGTCTGTTCTTTTGCTACATAGTAACCGAAATTGTTTAATCAATAAAAATTCTCCTAAAAGTATACTTGAAGTACGCGTATTTCAATTTTATTGTATTGTTTAAACTATATTTAATTACTTGCATTAACTTAATCGAAAAAAGGACACCGAAATGCCTTGTAAGTCGGCCAAGCTTCGGAAAAACTCTTGTGCTAGTTTTAGTGGTAGCAATCGTGCTAAAACAGCAATTAAGAGAGATCCTGAATCCGCTAGACGCAGAAGGTAAAACGTAATATGAGTGTGTAATATAATTATTATTATTAATCTTATCTTTCAGTCTAATCGCAGCTTGTAAGGATATGGGTAACAAATGCGTTAGGAGGGGTCAACATGAGGAAATAGATTTTGAACAAACATTAAGAGTTGTCGGTACAAGTACTGCCTGTAATGAGACAATGCCAAAGCGGAAATATCGGATCTATCCGACAGTGATGCCTGAGAAGGAAATCATTAGATTACAGACTAGAGCTAAAACTAAGACTTTGGAAGAGAAAATGGAAGATTTACGAAAGTTCAAGGAGGAACATGATAAAATTGCATCTGAGAGCGAAATGCGCAAGAATGCATTAAAGGAGTTCGATGATGCTAGAATGAGAGCAAAGCTTGATAGAGAAAAGGAAAAGGAAAAGGAAAATGCTGCCAATGATTCGGATGATGATAGTAAAGTTAAGGTACTAGAGCGTGCATTTCTAGCTAAACAGGAACAAGAGGAAGAAGTGAAGAGAGCAAATCGGATTATTCTTGAAGCTAAATGCTGTCTTATAAGAGATGCACAGATTGCAGAAAAACAGGTATTTTACGTATCCTTGAATATCAATAATGCAATTTAATAATATTATGTAACTATTCACCTCTAGGAATTAACTAGAGAAATTCGCGAGGTAGAAAAGAATTTAGATCAACTAATGCTAGATGAGAGAGATCGACACTATAGGCAAGATGACGAGAAGTTACAGCGCGAAGAAGAACAGAAGGCGCAATATGCTAAAGATATTAAGGTACAGTATTTCCTGGTACATATATTCCCACACGATATTATCATTACAACACTTATTTACCAAACAGGCTCAGCTAATACAACGTGAATGCCTCAAACAAATGGAAGCTGATCGTATACAGGAAGAAGCTAGAGTTAATACTTTAGTAAGAGAAGCCCTTGATAGAGATGAACAAACTAAACAGCAAGTAGCACATGATAAAAAGATGAAAGTTCGTGCGGATTTGAAGAGAGTTGCTGAAATTAATAAGCTATTTAGAAAATTAGAATTTCAACAGCAGCGTGCTGCTGAAATGCAAATTCAAGCATATATTAAACAGAGAGAGGAAAGAGAGAAGCAATTGGCACTAGAAAGGAGATTGACTAAAGAAGCTGCTGAACGGAGTCAACAGAAACTGTTTAGTATGCAGGAGAGACTTATAACATCAAAGGGTGAACAGGATGATTTTAACTTAAGAAGGGAACAGGAAAGAAGGGAACGTGAATTTAGGCGGCTAGAAAAGGAGAAGGCTATGAAAAAGAGAAGGATCGAGCAAGAAATTTTGGAGTCGAGGAATTGTCAGCTTGAAGAAGCGGTAAGTATATTTTTTGTTTTCTAGATGGCAAAAGTCGTTTTTACAATTTGGTTTACACGAAAGATTTAGTTAGTTACTTTAGTTAGTCGACTCTTCAAACGAGATCGAGTCTTGACCTGCTGCAATAGCTTCTTTTACCAGCGTTTGAACTCTGAGATGTTATATGAGTTCGGAAACATCGAGTTGTTTCATTTATAAACGAACTTCTAAGCCGTCATTCAGTTTGCCATACCGAAGCTATGGGAATCATGGTATACACACGATTCTTTCAGAAAATATTTTATCTAATCTTGTTGCCGCATCCCAACTTTAAACGATATAGGAAGAAATAGCTTGGAGTTGACCAAATTATAGGAGTAGACCTCCAGTGTATTTTATCTGTGCCTGATCACCCCAGTAGCCGGTTTCAAGCAGATCAAGGCAGTACCAGAGCTCCTCGTTTTCATTGTCTTCGAAAACCTGATAACGCGAGTCCCGAACAAGACTGACTTGCCGAGCAGGTTCCTTTTCGCTCATACGACGTAGTCATCTTACTTATCGGAGTCGATACAACTTGATTCTTATTAGGACATTTATGTCGTTCGGAAGATCTCGTTATCGTAGAATCTATGGAATCATTTTCATTCACATACCAAATAACCAATTCTCTGAATGAGGATAAGGGATAAAAGAGGGACTACAATATGGAAGTTGCCTGGCGAACCTACTTGGAAATCGCTGGGATCATTGGTCTTCAATTAGAGCAATATTCTACCTATGTATGTAGAATAGTGTACATTTCTATGAACGTTAAGGAAACATTTCCAATGACTCGCTTCAAATTACCACACAAATATGTATGCTGTCGATGAAAATAGAAATTTCATTGAAATAGTTAGTCCTAAAGTGAAAAGAAATTAATAATTTAAAAAGAACTCTTTCTTCTACATAACTACAAACAATTTTCTCTTCTCACCAGAAACGTCGCCAAGCAATGCAAATAGCCCGTGATGAAGCCGATTTTAATTCAGTAATTTGTAAACTCCGCGAAGAAGAAGAAAAAGAAAAGCAAAAAGAACAAACAAGACTTAAAAATCGTGAAAAATATCGAGAAGAAATAATACGTCAAATGAATCAAAAAGAATTGGATCGCAGAGAAATGCAACGGAAGGCTAGAAATGAATTTATTGCATGGCAGGAAAGGGAGCAAACACGTGAAAAGAATATACGTGCTGTTATTCAATTAAAATTAAACCAAATGAAGGAGGCTAATATGCCGGAGAAATATATTAAAGATGTTGAGAAGCAGCTAAAACATTCAGTTAAATAAGACTATATATTCGTATACATTGTTTCTTTTGTTTATTTTTTTATATGATTTTTTAATTATTTAAATGGTAAAATCTTTCCTATATATATTTATATTAATCTTAATAAATTGTACCAAATTCAGATATTTATTTATAAATAAAAATTTAGAAAATAAATATTTACTTTTAATATACATGTTGAGTGAATACCATCCGAAAAAACGAGAGTTTGCTCTATATTCCTAGGCACCTCGTACACGAGGGACCATGGTTCTGGAAGCACGAGCTTTTTTGGACAAGGAAGGCGTGCGGGGACACTCCGCGCGCTTCTCTTGCCCGAAAAAAGCTAGTGCTTCCAGAACCATGGTCCCTCGTGTACGAATAGCCATAGACAGACCCACACTCCTTGAGATAAAGCTTACAGATTAACCCCCCCCCCCCAGCCTTCTGATCCTTTGTAGGTGGTATCAACCAGACCAGAGTCAGAAAGCCTTTCTACTACGCGATAACTGGGCTCTGACCCCGTTACTAGATGGTTTATCAAGAAATGGCTTGGAGTTGGCCATAGATCATGTGGACCTTCAGGGTTTGCTATATTTATTTCAGCAGTGTCCAATCAATTAGGGGCCTCCACGGTCTCAAAACCCGGTTCCGGCCCGAAGAATACTATGACAAGATAATCTAAATAAGCTTGGCCTAAAAAGTTTTGGTCACCAAGTAGCTTTAGGAATTCATATAAGACAACGCACCATAGAAACGGAGATAAAACGCCTCCATGATGTATGGCTCTCCAGAGACCCCTCTTAAAAGTAAGGGGTCCTCTTGGAACTCTTGCTATAATGTCGAAGGATGTATTGTTGAATGCTCCCATAATATCGAAGAAGACTTTAAATTCCTTTATTTAACATAGATCTTTATAAGCTTGAGGATCACATTGTGCAGGTCCATGTTAGTGGTTTTCTTCTTACTGTACCCATGCAGGAAACAGCAGACTGGTTGACGCAAAAAAGTGCTTCAAGTTGGCTTTAATGTTTTGTGCGTAGAATTTTGTTTTTTTGCAGAATAAGTGCGTGATTAGGTCGCAGCGCTCCTGCAGCAGCATGGGATATATGCCCTAGGACTTATAAATAACCGAAATGCCTTCCTAATATCCCTCACTTGCTAACTCATTCGACATTTCCTTCTTCCCAGGCATCATTTGTCGCGCTACGAACTGGGACTGTTATAGGTGGTTAGCGAATTTTTGTTACTCTACCAGTTACCACTTCTTTCGGTAGCGTTAGAGTGTTTCCTTCCAACTGGGAATCTTTGTTGTTCTTTAAAGTATTCTTAGGAGCACCCTCTCTTACAATTTTGAGTTCATTAAGGAATAAAACGATTATCTTCACAAGTGCGAATGGGTATTCTAGGCGATTTAATTTGTGCCGGTTTTTGGTCTAGGCCTCATGTTACTTTGGATTTACCTTCTCTGAATTCTTTCATCAATGATTGTTGCAGGGGTAGCAGCGCGGGCTCCGTTGAGTGCTCTTTTACGAAAGCCGAATTGGCGCCCTGCGATGATATCGTTTTCTGTACCGAGATCTCCCAGTCTTTTTAGTATGATTCCTTCGAGTATTTTCCCAAGGTTGGAGAGAAGGGCAATAAGTTTAAATTATTCAAAATCCTTTTATGTAAATCTAACAAACATTTCAAATTTACCGCCGTTCACTATTGCAAAATATTGCAAAACTACCTACATCTCTTGTAAAATAAAGAAAGTTTCTAGGTTTTGTCCAGGATTAAAGTCCATCCTACCCACATTTATTCGTAACTCAAAAAGCTTTTGGTTTTAGTCTAAGCTTAAAATACAAAAAGTTTTTTAAAGCTGCAGTCAAAAAAGTTGGTATTATGGTTACATTCCTTTATTTTTACTTTTATTTAAATTTATTTAATTTCCATATTTAATTAAACAGAGTGTTTGCAATATTTTTGTTAAAACCCCGGCCTACACTACTACAACTGACCTAAACCATTTTTGTTTAGAAACAAACCAAAACTTAAAAGCTTACTTAAATTTTTTTATCCGTCAACGTTGGTACCACCTAGTAAATGTTTCTTTCAAGTCAACCATTTTGTTTTGTGTGTTGCTCGCGATAGATGTGGTTGTCAAGATAATCGAAAATTATCTGCTTCCCCGTCAGATTAATTGATTTAAATAATTAGTGGAACCGATTCAAGGTAATTTTTAAAATATTATATATTAATATAAAACCAAAAACACAAAAAAATGGTGGATACTGCTCGAGCTCTGCTTGATGAACTAATGGGCCGCAATCGCGACTTGGGCCCAAATGCCAAAGCAAAAAGAGTAAATTGGGATGATCCAGAGGTAAGAAATTACGTCAGGACTTATTTCATTGAAAAATCATGCTAATTGAAAATCTTTGTTCTTTATATGATTGCAGTTTTGTCAGTATTATTTAGTTAAATTCTGTCCACATGATTTGTTTGTAAACACTAGAGCCGACTTGGGACCATGTCCGAAGCTGCATGACGATGAAGCAAAGCGAATGTATGAAGCAGCTAGACCCGGCGCCAGGAAGAAACAATATGAAGATGAATTCTTGCGGTTTTGTAATAATATGATAAATGAAGTTGATAGAAAAATACAGAAGGGACGACAGAGACTGCTGCTAATGAATAAAGGAGAAGGTGGGCCTGTCTATATTTCAAAATTTCAGGAACAGCTGAACAATCTTAATGCTAGGATTAAGAAATTATTAAATGAAGCTGAAGAAGCAGGTCATCGTGGTGATGTTGATCAAGCACAGGTACGTTATTATTTTTTTAAACTAACAGAACAGAATTCTAAAAAAACTCTTACAGGGTCTTATGACACTTTGCGAACAGCTAAAAGAAGAAAAAGAAGCCCTACTCAGTCAACATGACAATTCTGGAGGTGTCGCCACAGGAACGGGAGCGCTAAGCACGACGCCAGGCTCGAGTGCTATAAGCGCTACAAACAGTGTTACCGGTATTCCAAATTGGGCAATTGATTTAAATACATCACAAGAAAAACAAATGGAAGTTTGTGAAGTATGCGGAGCGTTTCTTATTGTTGGTGATGCGCAACAAAGAATTGAAGATCATTTAACCGGTAAGCAGCACTTGGGATATTCCCGGCTACGGAAAGCTGTTGAAGAAATGTATGAAAAAAGGCAGAAAGAGCGTGAAGAGGAGGAGCGCAGACGTGAAGAAGAACGTAAAGCTAAGGAGGAGAATGGTATGGATAGAAATCGCAGGGATAGGGATCGTGATCGTCGTGGAAGGTAATAATTTACATTTTTTTTATTTGGTAATTTCATAAACAATGCGGTTTATTTTATACGTCATTTACTTCACAAATTATGTATCTTAAAACAAGCGCCAGACCTTGTCTGCATCACAAACAAGCATCACAATGCCTGGGATTCCTTAAAAGGTGCAAATTCCTTCTTCAGCCGTCGGCCAGGGCTACAATCTACAAGTCCTACATTCGTCCCCGCCTCGAATACAACTCATATATCTGGGCCGGGGCCCCTAGAACGACCTTAGCCTGGCTGGGCAAGGTGCAAAACCGCGCTCTTAAACTTATTGGTGATAGCGCTATTTGCTCTTCAATTGACTCACTAAGCCACAGTAGGAATGTAGCAGCTCTTGCAAAATTTTACCGTTTTTTACCACAATGACTGCTCCCCTGAAATAAGTAACCTTATGCCTCCACGGCAACATTTCTCCCGCAATACAAGACTTGGAAGCTCGGCTAACTCCCACAGTTTACAGCCCTCATCTTCGCGCACACTCCGGTTTAGAAATTCGTTTATAACAAGAACAACTCGACTGTGGAACAACCTTCCACAGTCAGCATTCCCGAACTCATACAACACCAAGAGTTCAAACGCAAGGTTCGCCGCCATATCCTCCAGCACCCACCCGACTCCCCGTAATCTATCCTATCTTTCTCTCTATTCCTCGAGCTAAGCTTACTACTAGACATTGCACCATGACGTGTACGACATGACATGACGGACTGGTAATACAAAGGGTGACTCCTGAGCTTAGACTATCACACGGTAGTTGAACCTTTCCGCCGGCCACCTTCAGTACATGATTTGGAAAACCCGCATTATTTATGGGATGATCCAATAAAAAAAGTGTTCTAGAGATATTAAAATATTGTTTTTTGTTTGTTAATATAAGGAACGATTATGAAGAACGCAAAAGAAGAGGATACTCAAGAGACCATGATCGTCGAGACAAAGATCGGTATCAAGGAAGAGATTTTAGAAATAATGAACCAGACCGAAGGGATCGTGAACGAAACGATCGCTACAAACGTAATTAACTTTTCTATTTAATCAAGTAAAATAATTTTATTAAATTAATATCCATGTAGGTGATAACGAAAGGCGTCGTAGAAGCCGATCTAAAAGTCGCAGCCGCAGTCGGAGATAGAAAGTTGTTGCTCCTGTCATCATACCAAAAAAAATCGCCATCTACTAGTTTTCTCAACACTATTTTATAACATTAACAATTTCCGGCATTATTTTTGAGGTACCCAAATAGACCAAAATAGAAAAAAATAAACAAAATAACACAAGGTGAGTAATTGTTCTCTTAACAGCATCTTCTACCTGTACTCAATACACATGATCCGAATATGCGAAAATGTTTAGAAAGAGCGCAAAAAAACCGTAATAATATAGCGAAAATATATTGTTCTGCTCTGCTCTCATCGTTAACAGGCAAAAAAAAAGAAATTGAGGTATTTGTTTTCCTTAGGTAGTTTATAAGTTAATTAAAAATAATTTCAAAGAGATATCATAAAAGTGATCGGGCCGGATAGCGGTAATGTTGCAAAATAATACCGGGTTCATTCTTTGAGAGAAGGTTCTGATTGTGTTACCAGTATCTTGGTGTGTATCTTGTATATATCTATAAAAAAAGACCTTCTTATCACCAGGTTAGTGGAAAAAAAAAACTCGACTACCAAAATGAATAAAAAAATAAAGAACAAAACAAAAAGTTGAAAATTTGTGATAAAATTAATATTATGTTTGAATTTGCTAATTTTTTTTTATATATAAAAATAAATTCCTTGTGTTGCTTTTTGCACTAACCACATGTGCTTAATAACAAAATCAACTTCTTAACACAATATTAAAATATTCAAAAAATAATTACAGAGTATTTGCAGATTCAAACTACTTATTCTTTTTTCTGTTTAAAAAAAATAATAAAAATAAGGAACAAGTTTTCAATTTTTAAGTTAAAATTTAAAAAAAAATACTTTCAGGATAAACAAAAAAAAATAAATTGTTTAAAGTAAAAACCCATGTTTGCAGCTGAAATAAAAACCAAAATCAATTGATTTTTATTATCTTTAGCACATCTGAAAACTAAAAAATTAAAAAAAAACAATAAAATAAATAAAACAAACAAAAATGAGCAGACATAGTATTCAAATTGTAGAGATTCAGCCACTAAAAATTTGCACTAAAATGAAAAGAGGTATAAAAATTGAAATTTTCTTTTGCTTTTATTTCTAATTTTTCTCCAGGATAAAGTTGATTTTTAACTTTTATGTTTTCATATTTTCTGGATAATTGCCCACACACACATACTATGAATGGTTCTTGTATAATAAAAAAAGGCCACTATTTATAAAAAAAAAGGTACTTTATCCATATTTTTGGATATTATTTCTAGATTTATTTTAAGACGACGAGTTCCTACTCCGTATGCTTATATGTTTGTAAAATACTGGCTCTATTTGAAAAGGTACTTATTTTTGTGATAATTTTTTTTGTTTATATGAGTAAAAAAAAATAATTTTATATATAACATTATTAAATGTGTAAACTACTAGATGGCTAAAGTAAGGAATGATATTGGTTTTCTTTTTAAATAATGGCATTTATTGCATATAGAAACAAATGGCTAGCAGTTTTATATCGTTAAATTTCAATATTATATAAATGAAGAATCGTCCACAGAATATATAAGAAATCACACTTAAATGTCTCTCGTAAGAAACATTTCTTGTAAACAATTTTTTAAGTGTCATTTATTACAATCTGGAATTAGGAAAAGTTAGAAAATGATTTCATGCCTAGTTGGTTGAGGGTAATCTACATTGCATATTTTAATATAACGAGCTTTCGGGAATATCACTTTTCTAAATTAATATTAAAATTTTTAACTAGTTTTTCGGGCACCTATCTAGTGTTGAGCCGGACTTACACGAGGCAGTACATTTGTCTCTTACATGATGTAAATTGTACTGAGGCCTCAGTTTTTTTAAATGTCGCAGTTCAAAAATAATGTCCTAGTGGTATATGAGCGTGTATCAAGATTGTAAATTACTTAGTGGAAAGACATTTCTTCCTTCTTTTGCCACAGTAAAATTTCCAATGTGAATTGCGGCGAGGTGAGATTGTAAACACGAACTGGAGAGACATTTCTAACTTCTTTTGCCACAGTAAAATTTCCAATGTGAATTGCGTCGAGGTGAGATTGTAAACACGAACTGGAGAGACATTTCTCACTTCTTTTGCGGCAGTAAAATATCCACTTTAAAGGCTGGAGTACAATGATTCCGCTCCGTACCGTTTCGTATAAATGTCCAAAGTCGGATTGTAGGAATTTTCATTGGAAATGTTCGTGGAAACGGAAGGGTGACTACAATGGACGGTTCGGAACGGTGCGGAATGGAAAAGATGAGCAAATTCCATCTTTTTACGAAAAGGTCGGAAGACATAACCTCATTTGGTGGTCGGTAATTTAAAACATAAATGTGAACGACGAAATTATTAATTGAATTAGTAAAAAAATATCCGGAAAATTTTGATAAAAAAAATTAATTCTAGTTGGACACAACATTTTATTTATTTCTGCACTCATTTCTTTTAAACTTGATAGTTGTCAAAAACGGAATGAATAGGTTGTATTGTAGCCAGTTATCCAACTCCACGGGACGGTACACTTACGGTGCGGTTCGGAACGGAATCATTGTACTTCAGCCTTAAGCTGAGCCGTGGTGAGATTGCAAATGCGAATTGGATGGAGAGACATTTCTTACATTTTTCGAGGGAGTGAGGTTTTGTCCTAAAGAGACAATTCTTACATTTTTCGAGGGAGTGAGGTTTTGTCATGAAGAGACATTTCTTACATTTTTCGAGGGAGTGAGGTTTTGTCATGAAGAGACATTTCTTACATTTTTCGAGGGAATGAGGTTTTGTCCTGAAGAGACAATTCTTACATTTTTCGAGGGAGTGAGGTTTTGTCATGAAGAGACAATTCTTACATTTTTTGAGGGAGTGAAATTTTGTGCTGGAGAGACATTTCTTACTTTTTTTGCAGTAGCAGAATTTCCAACTTGAAATTAGGCGAGGTGGGATTGCAAAATATAAATATATGGCCACGGACAACTAATTAGAAACAGTTTCATAAAAATTGCATTTATACAGTTTTTATGTAGGAATCAAATTAAAGAATTCCCACCACTTTCTCTTAATTTTTTTAAATATATAATGATTGAAGGAAATCAATAACATTATCATAAAGAATTCCTAACAGGATTGCTACATAAAAAATAAAAAATGTATAAGTGCAATTTTTATGAAACTGTTTCTAATTAGTTGTCCGTGGCTGTACATTGTGTAGGCATAGATTTCTTACTTACTCTAAGGCAGTTTAATGAATATTAGAATTAAGCTTGTAAAAATGCACTTCATTGGTATTTATTTTCTTTCTTTTTTTTTAATCTGCTTGTTTTTGTCATTTTGTGATTACAATAGAACCTCGCCTCATTTGAAGTATGACATTGTACTGGCTCAAAAGAAAAAAGAGGCACCTCTTACAAACTCATTTTATAATCGTGTCCTACCCAACACTACACCTATCTATGAATCACGTATTCGTTATGTATTTTCATGGTTTGTTTTTGATAATCAGGCTGGTGCATAAATCAAATAATCACTTTTAATAATGTAGGATTTGTACTATTATTTTTCATAGGGTCTCGTTCCTACAGTCCTTAGAAGATTCAGGTCTCTTGAAGTATTTTCTTCCTGTCATCTCTACGTCTTGCTAGTTCTCTTCAGTTTGTTCGAAGTTTTCGTATGTCTTCGAGCACATCAAGCATCAACCTATTTCTTGGTCGTCTTTCGTTTCTCTTTCCTGATGGTCTACCATTCAAAATCCTGATAAAAGCGGGAGCTACATAGCACACGTCCTCCATTTTCCGTGTTCCGGTTTCTGTCAAAGTTGATTGCAATGTTTTAGTACTGTTTGACCAGATAAACCAAAAAATAACGAAACGATAAAAACACCGTAAACGGAGAAGAAAAACAAATTTCAAATTTGGAACGGATTGACGGAAAGGTAAATTCTTTTTTTGTAAATTGAGTAACTAGAAAGTTTTTTTTTAAATTGACAATGGGGTGAATTGAGGAATGTATAAAAGAAGTGAAAGGACAACCCGAGGTGTATGACAAAAAGATCTTATGCCCGATCCACACGTTTGTCAAGGCTTGGCAAGCCTTCGCTAATTCAAACGTGTAGATAAGGCGTTTGGCTTGGCTTGTGTAAGCTTGGCAACGCTAGTGGTCGATCCGGTCGAGTGTGGATGCTGCCCAAACCAAAGCAAACGTTTTCAATTTGCGAATGCTTGCCAAGCCTTGACAAACGTGTGGATCCGGCATAACAATCGCAAAAGCACTTACTTTAAAACAAAAGCAAGGATGTCATGGGAACGGACGCATTGTGGCTGTAGGTAACATAAAAATAAATATCGGAACACGGATCACGTATGCTTTGTGGCTCTCGCCTAATATTCTTTTTCCGAAGCTCGTACAACGGGTCCTAGCCATCGGAGTCTGCTAAATTTTATGTGTGTAACTTATGTGCCGTTCGTTTTGGTTAACCCTTAGAGGATCAAATATTCTTTTTAGGATTTTTGTCCTATTCGTTGTTTTCATTATGATACAAGTACATGATACTTTGTTTTCGTATCATTTACATTTAGATTGAACTTTATTGAGCTTTCTACAATTTTTGAAAAGGTTTCCTTTACGTCTTGCGCTTTGCGTCCAATTATGACAATATCATCTGCGACGCCTAGTATCTGAATGTTTATTGTGAAGTGCTATTAACTTCCTTAGGTTCCGCTTTTCTTATTATTGCTTCCAAAGCAATGTTATAAATACTGGTGAGATCGCATTTCCTTGTCGCAAACTTGATTCTAGAGGGAAGTTTATTCAATTTCAACCCCGTTTTCCCGCTGGTGTCCTATAATCTTCTCTCCTCAATTTCACAGATCTATCAACATTTCAGCAAACCCATTTATTTCATGATCCACATCTCTCTTTTATAAAGCAGGTCATAAACATTTCTGTAGACGACAAAAGACTGCTTTCTATACCTATACCAATGTTTTCTTCCAAGCATTTTTCAAGTATTTATCTCATTATGAAAATCTGTTCTTTCTAAATCCTGTTTGGCAATCTCCTACGTTGTCTTTCATATAAGGTTAATGTGTGAAAATACTTTGTAAGCAAAGGTCTGTTGTTTGTGCAGTTAAATTCATATTTTTTGTTGTGGATTTAATTTCATACATCCATTTTGGTATAAAAATAATGTACTAAAGTATGTATTAGAAACCCCATAATAATGCATGTAATATTGAGTTTGAAATAAATGAAAAAACAAAGGCATGGCGAGATCATAGTCTTGTAGCTAAACATTAGGGGTTTTAAGGAAAAAAAAGGGATAATTCTTTAACATAACAGTCTATTATTGGAGCATATTCCAGATTATTTAACGCGATTTTATTTTATAAATTTGTTTCAGGTCAGGTCGCATTTTTTCCTACGTTTTCGGTCTTGTACATTTATCGTTTAGTTCTCTATACAGTATCTACGCCTAGAAATCCTAAACATTGTTAAATTTGCAAACCGCAATATTTGTAGCAGTATTCCCCGAGTATTAAGCATTCTATCGCGGTGGTATTGGATGGGAGCTGGTTGAGTAAAACTGCGTTACCGTGTCGACACATTATTCATGTATCTTATATGTTTCCGGCTTAATGTCCAACATGAAGTTCTGCGATAGATCTGTCAGCTGTACAAAGACGGTGTAATTCTACGTTCTGGTCTTCTACATACAAAAAAAGTCTAGTGTTAAGCTTAGTTTGAATAATAAGTCATCATCATAATTTAGCTCTACAGCTCGGGATGATCTTTGGCCTGATTCATTAGCTTCTTCCATTCGTTCCTGTCCAATGCTATTTCTCTCCATCTTCTTACGCCTAGTATTCTCAGATCTAATAAGAATAAAAAGTATGGGTTGAATATGTTCATTCCTCCCTGTGAAGCGACCGCATATACGTTATAGGTCCGTGCAGATAAAGGCTACCAGAATAGCAGTTCTTAACGATGACACACTACGATGCGATCGCTTCAACTACGATCTGTAGTAAGAGGACAGAATTTCTTGTATCAAAACGAAAACATTTCAACGTTATCTGAAAGGCAGTTTTGGGCCAAATGTTTCGTGTAGTCTGGTGCAATGACCTGCTTAAAAATATATGATCTTGACGCTTGATTGAAATCCAAAGAATAGCAGGAATCTAGTGAAACAAAGGCATCTAAACGCTGCATACACAGTAAGCCAAAGAATAAATTGAAAATTTGGGGAAGTTGCATAAGTTCAGCAATAATTATTGGAAGTATAGTTTGACACCAGGAGCGTGCTGATGCAATCAAAAAATTCAACAAAGATATAAAATTTAGCCACAAAATCCGGAAGAATTAAACATGGGAGATATCAATAACACAATTCAAAACAACCAAGGATAAGCACACCTCTAATATCATCCGCTGAAGGGAATTTTTTTCAAAAAAAGCTCGATTATTCTGGGCTAATTCGCGGTTCCACTACTAGATTTCTACTACTTAAAAAAATTGTTACTACAGGAATTTGTGCATTATTGTCGAATACTATTGGGATTTACATACTTTAAAAATTCTCCGATTAGGCATCAGTTCACGTCAAATGCCCACACCTAATCCAATTTCTTGTTGATTTTAATAGATACTAACAAAAACAAATCTTTCCTACAATACCTACCTAATCCATTCCAGAACAAAGGTTTTTTATTCGATCTATCATGAAAATCATTTGGTTTAGGTTTCAATATAACTCTTACTACATAAATTTTTTTATGAAAAAGTAATAATGGAATAAAAACAATTGTAAATAGTAATGTATGGGCTCATACAATATATAATTAAGAATGTTCGTCCTAGCATATTTCTATATATGAAGATTCCAATTCCGAAATTGCTTCCTTACATTTTGAAAAACCAGTGAGGTAGTGGCGGTTTTGGTCTCTAAACAGACTCTTAACGAATCTGTTACTCATTTCATGGCTAAACTTGCTAAATATGTGTTCACCAAGCTGAAAAAATGAAAATGTTAACCAGATTTGTTAGAGGAGTTTGTGTAAAGGTTGAAACCGCCATTGCTTCACTGATTTTTTAAAATGGAAGGAAGCAGTTTTGGAATTGGAGATCTCATACATATGTACAACAACAACCGAATGATTCATTTATTGAATCAATTTAAAGGCAATCCGCCCCTTGAATAGTATTCAGTTTAGAAATCTGGTGTTTGTATTAAATCTGTCAATTATTTTTTGGTGGATGAAAACAAGTATTAATTTATAATATTGACATCGAAATCATTCTTTAGTCAATATATATATATTTATTCAATAACGTATAGATTTCACAAAGTATGAATATCCGTAATTGTTTAAATATATATGTAGAATCTGGGAATATGCCAAAAATTTTGTGTTATCTTTGTTTCGATGATCATCAAAAATAAAATAAAAAAAAATTCTCTTGGAAAAATATTAAATAAATTGGAGAGATATCGCTCAAAATAAACATCGGAAGATAAATTAATAAAAAAAAACGATTTCAAAGGATAATATCAGGTACCTTCCATAAGTCTCATCTCAAAATTTCTTTTTCTATCATTTCATAAAAATAAATAAAAAAAAAAAGATTTGAATTTTATATTATTATTATTAATTTCTTCTTTGGTATCTTTCAAAAGTTTTTTTTTTGTTTTCATTTTCAAATAAAAAATAATTATTTTCTTCTTTTTGCTATGATTTTTGACTAATTTTCCAGAATCGAAACAACTTCAAAAAATCTACAATTATAAGGAGGCCCTCCTCTTGCCGGCGATACGTGTGCATCATGATGAATACATAATAATATAAGGAGTTCCTCAAAAACTACACCAAAAAAATAATCATAAACAGGTGAGCGATTCGCTTTAATATCTATAGAATCCTTCATGCACCAACGAAGAGCAACTTTATAATAATAATTGGGCAACAGGATTTCTGTTATGCACTCTACACAGCGATTTCTCTCACCGTGTTATAACTAAATTAAGGTGACAATATTGAATTTATTATTTTTTTTATATATATTTGTGATTCTTGTGTAATTTTAAAAAAAAAGCAAACAAAAACAAAAAAAAACAAAATTGAAATTTAATTTTAACTTTTATAAACTGAAGCTACTCACAAGTTTTAAGAAAACTAACAATTTACTATGTAGTAAACAAAAAAAATATTGAATTTAAATATTAATAGAACTTTTAATTAGATCGAACCGAATATATTTCTAGTAGAGTTTAAGATTTAAACAAAGAAAGAAAAAAAACAAAAAATAATAATAATAAAAAATATTGAAAGGCTCGATCTTGTTACTTTTAACACGATTTTTTACTCATTATTTCTTTTATTTAATAAATTACTTAATAGTGAGAAGAAGAAAAAAAACAGGCGATAGTTTCCTTAGTTCTGAACGTGCTTTATTAAAAAAATATATTCATGTGATTTTTTTTTTGGTATATTTAAAGCAATAATTTTTGTTTAAAGTTCACTGTTTCAACGTTCTTTTTTAAATATTATTCACGATATTTTTTTTCTTACATTTAATAGTAGATAACTGAATAAAATTAAAAATAAAACAAAAAACAAAATTAAATTAAAATTGAATAATGATGTTTTATTTTCGCGCTTTCATTGTTTATTTTTTTAAAAAAATGAAATCCTTTTGGAATTGTTGAATGATATTGTCACAGCTAACATTGGTCCCCCAATTAAGGTGTAGAGTTTGAAGTAATAAAATCATTTATACTGCTTGGGTCAATAGTAGCAGCCGACAATAGCATTGAATTACAAATACGCGCACGGCTGCTAAAAACCAACAAAGCCTACTATAGTCGGACAAGGCTCTTCAAATCCAAGAATCAAACCATAACGTCGAAACTGCTACATAACACGATGATCTTAAAGGTATGCATCCGAGACGTGGGTGCTTAGCAAAAAGCACTCTAAGGTCACCAGGTGCGAGAGAGAGATCCTCCGGAGAATTGTAGGCCCTTTTTGTGAGGAAGGACTATTCCGGAGATTCTACAATGACGATATCTACGAGCGTTGTCGCGACATAGATGTTGTAAAGAAAATAGAGCTCGGTAGGCTCCGGTTGGGCAGGGCATCTAGCTCGTATAAGCGAAGGGATCCTGCTCGGAAAGGTTTTTGAGTTAAGATCTACGGGGTGCGACAGCTAGGGAGACCCAGCTCGGCTCAAAAACGGGGCCGATGGAGAGAACGAGAGTCCAGAACCGGATCCCGGTTGTAGAGCCGTCAAAAAAGATTGTCACAAAAAGAATATTATCATCTTCATCACTAGCGCTACAGCCCTCTGTGAGTTTTGGCCTCCTCAAGAATCTTCTTCCATAGTTCTCGGTCTTGCGCCGTACTCTTCCAGTTCGTAATACCAGTTGCCCGTAAGTGTCCGTACGGCGTTCCTCGTGACCTTGCTCTGGGGCTTGGTGGAAGAGGATTTTTTGGGGGAGGGGCGGCTTTTCGGATAAGAGCCAAAGATGGAAAACACAAGGATCAAGGACGGTAACCACTTTGGCGTGGCTCGCAAGTAAAAAAACTCATATGTGAATCCACGTTTTGAGCTACCATTCATTGAACCAAAGTAGGTATGTAGCAGTCTTAACTGAAATTGCCGTCCTGCGTCCTGTACGCTCGACTCACACTCAAACCCTGCAGTACTTCTTTTCGGGCACACTACTTATAAATAGGACAACTCGATTGTGGAATAATCTTCTGCAGTCAGTATTTCCCCAACTCGTACACAAACTACTCAATCAACTCCAAAAGCCCTCTAATCTGTCCTGTTCCCCCTATATTCTTCAAATTAAGCTGCGCCATGTCCCACGACATCACTGGCTGGGCTTATAATCGTACTTTCGTTAGTCTAGAATAGTAACTGCACGTGAATATTTTGATAAACTGAATATGTCCAGTATATTGCGGCTTGGTTGTGGCAGTTCCTTCCTTCACTTCTCTCTCTCCCTTCACTAGACTAGACTAGAGCTGTTGTCCGACATTGCACTATATACGAAATTGACAGTACAAAGGGCTTGCCCTGAGCTCTCAGTCTTTCAAATAAATAAAAATGTTCTCTATTCAACTGATGGCTAAATTCCCTCCTCAAATTTTTCCAATAACTCAAACTTCATTAAATTAAAAAAAAAATATTTTGATACAATGTAATAAAAAATTTCACATCATTTATTTATTTATTTTTTTTTAATAAATTTAATTTTTCGCAAACTTTTTTTTGTTCGATAAATAAACTCCACGTAAATTAAAAAAAATATACATTATTTTTTTTTATATATATCATTATATACATATACATAAATTAATTCAATTATGTACTGTTACGTAAATATTAATAAGGAGATCTATTTACACAGTTCACAGCTCGCATTTGCTTGAATCGAATTTTCTCATAAATTGAGAAATTACCATTTTTAAAAAAATTAAACAAAATTCTGTTTACGAATAGATCAACTCAAAGGTCATCACTTACAATTTAAATTCTATACTAATTAACCTCTCTAATAATATTTACATGTTTTAATAAGTGGAATAATGATATTATTCCGTAATTCTACATTTCTTTTATATAATCCCTATTATTTCTACGTAACAATGGTTATTCTATTTTTACTTATGAATTAATACAAAGAAAGAAAGAAATGTAAATGTCGAAGCTACTATTTTTATTATCTATTTATTATCTACGCCGTATCTTAATATTGTAATCCAAAATTTTTATAATTTTACCATTGCCCTCTAAAACGAGGTGGTGGAGCATAGCCTCCTCCCATATTTGGAGGGCAGTCTCCTCGATATGGCGGCGGCGGAGGTGGTGGTCCAAAATTGATTCGATGCATCGGGAAATTACCTCCAACACCATCTTGAATATGATGTGGCGGCCTCATTGGTGGATATCCTGGACCCATCATTCCATTACCATGATGGAATCTTGGTGCACGCAATCCATGCTGCATATTTTGGCCAGATGGTTTTCCTCCTGCTAGGGAAATATCAAAATGTGGTCGTTGTGGACCATCCATATATGAATCATTCATCTCACGCTGATAGAATGGTCGATTGTCTTGATGGAATTTCGAGTTCATTGATCCTTGCATTTGATGATGCATTAATTGTTGTCCTTCGCTAGATGATTTTTGGCCATTAATCTCATCTGATTTATAAGTAAATATATAAAAATAAGCAATAATTAGTTTTGATGAAGTGTGAGGAAAGTTATTAGAGAGAATATTATATATATTTTCAATGAAAAGTATTATATTTAAACAAAAAGTTTATTTAAAAAAAAGCATAGCATTAGTTCCTTAATCGGTTCGTCTATCTGAAAACTTGATAATTTGGAAAGCGGTAATATAGAGAAGCAACGAAATATTGTAGTATATAAATTTCTGAAGATGAAATTTCTAATTTATTTTATTTAAAAAAATAATTTATTTATGAATCTGATTCAACTGTGTTATTTTAAAAGGAGTATAACTTCAATTGGCAACAAAAACTATTTAAAACAGCGAAATTTCTCCTTCAAACGATTTTAGATTAAGTGCTTTTTTTTGAATCAGTTTCATATAATAAAAATGTATATAAAAGCAAAATATTGGAAATCCTGAATGGGCATCATTAGTTCCTGCTATTGTTTATGAGTACTTTTAAAATATTTATTTATATTTCAACAACAATTCTAAACTTAAATAAAAAAACCTTTTCTAAAATCCATAGTTTATTGAAATTTCGTACCATCCATCGTCAGATGAAGATTCTGCGTTTGTTTTAAACTAAATTATAAAAAATAAACTTACAAGCTACGAGAAAATATTTTTGCATTATGAAATATTAAAGCAAATTCTTTTTTTAAACTTTAATTAAATTTTTAGCTTTAAACATCATAAGTAAAAGAAATGACTCGAGTTTTTTTTAGTTTTTAACTTTATATACAAAAAATATTAATGAACATAAGTTTATGCCATAAAAATTAATTCAAACTATGAATCATTATGAAAAAAATATTTTCTTACAATTAGAAAATGTTTGTGGCATAAACAAACTAGTTTTATTGAAATATTATGGTATATCCAGTAATATTTTAATGGGCTTGTAGTATTAACACTATTAAAATAGGAAAGATTGGGTTCATAATACAAGAATTCTTGTTTTTGATGTTTTGGTAATAAAAATGTTCTTTGTTTTTACGTAGCCGTTGAGTTTGGTTCTTCAAGAGTTAAAACTCAAGACTCATCGCCCTCCCTCCAGATTCCTAGCTCTTACCTATTTTTCGAATTAAGCTTACTATTACACTTTGCATCATGAATTGTACGGTATAACGGTCTGTTAGTGCAAGGGTAACTTCAAAGTTTAATTCTGACACATTTAAAAAATTCAGCGCAGCGCTGCAAATTTGGAATCAACTTCATGCTAATCCTCAGCTAGATCGCCGTTTCTATGGACAAATTGTAACGTGGGTCAAAAGATTGTACGAAGCCTTCAGAAACTGGCAGAAATTGACGAGATGAAGTTTCTTTTTATGTAGCTCAGGAATAACCCTTTATAATACTAATCTGTCATGGCGGTGTCGTTGATCACGTCATTGAGTTATGTCTAGTAGTATACTAAGTAAGAGGGATTGAATTGGTTTAGGGTTATAAGGGTTCGGAAGTTGATGGAGGTGGCGATGAACCCTGCATTTAAGCTCCTCGACGTTGGTAGGAGTTCGGAACTACTGGGTCATATTTGGTTTCTCGAGTCGATGAATCAACTCGATAAAAAAAGCTTGTCGGTTTCTATTGAAAATGATCATAGAAATTGTTTCTTCCAAATAAATTTACAACTCGAGCTATTTCAAACTATGCAAGAAGCTTGGAAAGAAGTTACGATTTTGGCCCGTTGGAGGGCGTGAAATTCCCTTCAACTCAGTTATAATGAGTGAGCGCACCACAGGTTGTCTAGGGGCCTCCAGATCCTTAATCCGGCTTTGACGTAAGAGACGATAACGTTGTCGATATCGATGTTGTCAAAGGTGAATTTTTACGACACGTCAAGTCGTACGAGTTAAAAAAAAGTGATGTTTCAGTCGAATCACGACTTTCAGTACAGGGGACTCAACTCAATTTAGCATTTCCGCTCTAGGCCCCTGTGCTGAAAGTGGTAATTCGACTGAAACGTCACTTTCTTCCACTCAAACGACTTGTCACGAAACACGACTCGACTTCAGCACAGGGGCCACAGTCTTATCATCGAAAGCGAAGAAATGAAATTAAATGATTTAATAGAATGGTGAATGAGATAAGAGAATAATAAAATGAAATGAACAATTGTCGAATTTCGTCTTTTTTTTTATTGTGAAATGTGCGGTGCGTACTTTGGGACGGTTTTTTTTCGATAATTCCGGAGGGCGGCGGGGTCAACCCCGGAACGAAGCGAGAGAAAAAAAATTTTGATTTTAAAGGGCGGCATCAGCAGATTTGCGGCCCTGCAAACCAGGGTGCCAAACTCTATCAAATGGCTTGGAGATATCCAGAACAACCAAACCGGACTAACTAAATCGGTTATTACTTTGATTGAAGTGTTCTGTCAGACGCCCTAAAAGCTCCCCTTTTTGGTAGAGGTCGCAGTTATTAAAAGCAGTCGCAATTCTTTGAAGCGTAGATGCTTTTACCCTGTGTCCTTTAAAAGATTAAAGAAATAGAAGAAAAAAAAATTAAAATGAAGAAATTGAAACTTAATATCAAAAGACATTAAATCACAAAACCTGTAGTAAGAGCCCAATCTTCCCGTGTCGAATAAAGTACTAAAGATTTAGTTTTAGCTGTATCCATCTCTCTGAAAATATATAATTAGAAAACAGCCTTTTCTTCTTGAACTTTTTAACTATCATGATTTAGAGATCTATTATTCTAATAAATTAAATTTAAATAAAATATAAAACATCTAAATTGCCAATCGAAGCACTCTTTGGTAGTTTTATCCCTATACAGGAGCAAATCCATCATTTTTTTATTAACATTTTAATAGAATCTCTGTGAACCCTGGAAAACCAAATTGTTTATATAAAGAAATTCAATATTTGTTGGTTTTTCGTCTAAATTATATTTATGTCCATTCTGAAACTAAAGAGTTTTTTTTATTATATAAGAAGTTCTTCCATTACGTCTTACGCCTTCATTCGGTTGATAATGAAAAAAATCTATTAATTCTATCTATTTAAAAACTATTATAAAGAGTATAATTTTAATTAATTATATTATTAAAAAAAGGGGAATCATATTTATAGACCTGTTCAAAATTTATTTATTTATAAGATATTGTCTCATTTCCATACAGTAATGACTTTATAAATAATTGGTAAATAATTAAGCATGATTTTTATACTAGATAATGAGACAATACCTTTCAATTATTATCAATAAATAACATAATCAAAACTATTTACATTATTCAAATTCAAACACAAAAGCACAAACGAAATATATGGGAATCAGAATCTACAATTCACAAATGTATGCCCAAAAAAATTAAGTGGCAAGCATTTAATTTTTTTTTTTTTGATTTGCAAAATACCTGTAAAATCAAATTGAGAAAATACCAAGAAAAAAAAAGATTCATCTAAAACATATTTTTTTTGTCACTAAAAATAAGATACAATACCTTGGCCAATATTAGCTGGACCACTTGAAGGGCCACCAGCCGAATTAGAACCATTACCTGAGGAGGAGGATGTAGTTGGAGGTGGCGGCGGCGGTGGCTGTTGTAACTCGGATTGGATTTGCTGTTGCCGTGAATTCTGTTGTTTTCTTTCACTTTTTTTATGAAATTTTTTATATGTTTAAATTTAAATAATAATAATAATTAATTTTTTTGTTGTTGATTTTTGTTTAAAAAAAATAAACATTAATTTAAGAGAATAAAAAACAAACTTAGATTCGATTTTTTTTTATCTTTAAAGAAGAGAAAAACTTAAGATTACTTTTTTTTTAGAAAAAAAAATTCTTAACTTTAAAAAGAAAAAGAAAAGGTTTTTTGTGATAAAAGCAAATTTTTTTTAAAATTGTTCTTAAATGTTATAAATAAGGGATTGAAAAGGAACTCAAAACACAAAAAGGATTTGAAATGGAATATTCATTTTTTTTTATAAAAAAAAAATAAATAAATTGGAATAAATTCATCCATCGCGCGGGCACTAAAGGTATGAAAAATGTTAGGAAGATACGGAATATTATATGCTTATTAACTAAAATATTCGATTATTTACTAAATGAGTAAAAAAACTGAAATAAAAATAGTAGTATTTTCTCAACAAAATAAATTAAAAGAAATTATACAAAAGTAACCGGGATTTGTTTTTTTTAGCAATAGTTTGAAAATTTTAATTAATCTTTTGCTGTTAGTAATTTTATTTTAAAATATTATTTTCAATTATTTTTATATTTCATAAACTCGGAAATATTTAAATAATTCTTATACTTTTTTCTAGTCTATATTTTTATTTTAATTTACTTTATTTAATGTTAATTTTCATCGTTTTCTTTCAATTTACGATCAGGATTAGGAGAACAAGTAAAACGTAGTAAAAGAACAAAAAAAAACAAAAACAAATTATTAGTAAAGTCAAGGATATTGTTTCTTTTTTGACAATTAGACTATGATTGTAAAAGAATATGATTATGGCCAACATCTTTACTACATTTTAAAGTGAAAATGATCAAAATATTTTCTTTTTTAGAAAAAAAATCCCTTACGTCCACAACATTACGAGATATCTATAAATTTTAACGAGACAACTTGATATTGAAATTGAAAATGTTTGATTATGCACCAATGGAAAACTTGGATACATTTTCGTATAAATTCATATTTTGTTTTCTTTAATAAATAATAATAATAATACTGAATTTTTTATAAGGACATTCACTTTCTCTTTTATATATATCTATACTTAGTAACTAAAATCTAAACCACACCCATACTTACAATTTAAACAATTAGTTAACATTAAACTTAATGATTAATTTATTATTAATATATATATATATATAAAAAGAAGAAAATGCTTACCCCATTCCCATCCTAGGTTGGTGATTCGGAGGGCCGCCATCATCATCATCAAACTTACGCTTATTAAGGCGCAACGACTGCAATAAATAAATGAAAAATTTAATTTAAAAATCACTTCCCCAAACCTAAAAATAACTTTTAAAACCTACCGAAGGCTGTTTCATATGCTGTGGAAAAGGTGGCATTATAGCAGCTTGCTGATTCTGGAATGTTGCAATACCACAATTCTGCATTCCAGGTGTCGCCTGACTATGAACAACATTAAATTGCTGCTGTTGCGATCCTATTTGATTGCTTAAAATCTGTGCCGATTCAATAGTCTGTGGCGGTGGCATTTGTTGCAACATTTGCGGCTGAAATTGAACCTGCACATGCGGATTGAATGTCATTATCGGAGCCTGCTGTGTAGCTTGTCCAGCAGTAGCAGCAACTGCACCAGCTGGACCAAGCTGCTGATGCGTTATTTGAACATTTTGTATAGTACCATTCGGCTGAATATGCTGCATCTGATGATGCTGCTGGGTTATTTGTGTTCCTGGTGGCGGTGCTGTTTGCCACTGTGGTGCAGCGTTCACTACAAAATGTTGACCACTGGGCGTTGAAACGTGTATTTGCTGACCAGTAGGCTGTATTTGTTGTATAGAAACAGGAACTTGATTATATATTTGATGAGTTTGAGTCTGTGTTGTGGGATGCGTTGTTATTAACGTATTTCCCATAAAATGTTGTACACAAGTCATCGGCGGAGGAACTGCCATCATTGGTGGCGGAACTTGTGTTGCAGGAAGTGTTATCGATGTAGTTAATTGCTGCTGAGGCTGTTGTTGTTGTTGTTGTTGTTGCTGTTGTTGTCTTACAGTTGTATTTTGCAAAGATATATTTGAAGATACAGCTGCGCTAGCAACGCTTGTTACTGCGGATGAGGTAGGCGGTTGATTATTAGTATCTCCATTGCTATTGCTTGATTGATTGTCAATGTCTCCTTTATCATCCCCATCTTTAACAGGACTTTCTCCACTTTCTGATGGCTCAGATTTTATCTCATCCTTACATACGGGTGTTACTCTATCATCTGACCCATTCGTTTGACTAGCTTGTTCCGGTGGAGGTGCAGCAATTGCCTGTGCTATTGGAGGTGGCGGAAGATTTTGCACTGTAATAGCAGGCTGCATTTGCATTTGAACCTGCTGTATTTGTGGTGGTGGCTGAAATATTATGTTTGGATTTTGAGTATTTGGCGGTTGTGCTGGAGTCTGCTGCTGTATTATTGTTGGCGGTGGCACCATATATGCAGTACTTCCTTGCACTGTAATATACTGCTGAGATGGTGCTGCTTGAAACTGTTGCGGCCTTACTTGCTGAAATTGATCAAACGCCTGACCTTGTGATTGTGGTGGAACTTGCTGTACAATTCCTTGGATTTGTTGCTGTGGCTGATAAACATGCTGTATCGTGACTTGATTAGCTGCAATAACATTTCAAGTGAAAATTTAATTTTGATTAATATTCTATATAATCTTACGTTGTATTTGTCCATCGCCTGCTTGTACAGGCTGCTGAATATACTGATACTGATAATTTTGCGCTGGATTAAGCAATATCTGCGTTGTTGCAGTAGGTTGTGCATGTGCGACAGCAACATTAGGCGGCGGCTGAGTAAGCTGTGGGGCACCAGGCGGCGGTGGAGGTTGCTGGAATTGAACAATTTGTCCAGTTTTCAATGGAATCGGAATACCCGGCGGTGGTATATTCACATTTCCAATAGTAGGCGGCTGCTGCACTGGCTGCTGTATTACCATGTTCCCTTGCTGCAGCTGTATAGGAACTGTTTGAGGTATAATTTGTTGATGAATGATTGTTTGGGGTTGAGATTGAACAGTTTGTGGCGGACCACCTAATGTTGGAGGGGGATTTTGCTGAATAAAATTCTGCTGTACAAGTGTTTGTTGACTAGCCTGTGCATCTATTGGATTTTGTTGAATAATAGGCGGTGGCACAGCTAACATTGGTGGTGGCACATTAATTTGTGTTACTTGCTGATTTTGAGATATCAACGCTCCATTATTCGGATAGGTTACATTTTGTGCGTTCTGACTCATTTGCTGGAAATGTACTAATTCTTGCTGAAGTGTTTCTATAAGATTCTTAGCTAGTTGCTTAGCAGCCTGTAATCCCTCATATCTAGGATGTTCTATATACAAATGAAGCAGCTCTGACGATTCTGCTCCTAAGGCAGGATCAATAAACATTGATCCACGACCTCGTAATGTAGCAACTGCACCAGTTTCATTTCTTATGTAATGTAGATTTGCTCCACCCGCTCCAATTACCTGTTCTCTTAGATTAAACGCTGGTGGAGCGTGTTCTAATCCAATCATAAGCTTCTCAACAAATGTTGAATTATTTAGCTTATTAGCACCCTGTTGTGGAGCCATCGTCGCGCGATTACCGAATTTGTTCATTAGAGACAATCGTGCTTGATTTTGATTTTTTGTAACAAATTATTTTATTAATCTTTTATGCGGTTACTGGAAGAAAATAAAAAAAAAACATTAATGCGTCTTATAATTAATGTTTTAACAATAATAATTACGTTGTGACTGGGGAAAAAAAAGAATGTTTTCTTGGAAAATGCGATAAGAAAATTCGTGCCTCTTAAATCTTCGATATGTATCTGCTCCGTCTTGGCTTCGATGCTCCAAAACATTGAACAATTTCATCATGTGTTTGACCCTAATTAAAAAAGGTGATAATTTATTTTAATGAAATAAATAATAAAACAAAATATTGGGGTAAATGTGCTTAAATATTAAATTGGGTTATTTTAAAAGTTTAAGTAAATTTGTTGGTGCGATGGGAATTTGGAGTTATTGTGGTGAATTGATTGGGCTGAAGTAAGGAATTAGCTCTAAAGTCTATTGATTACTGGGATGCCAAGTGTCGCCACGATTGTGCTAGAATAAAGCAGTTCTTCGTGCGAATATTGAAGCATACATTTCTTCATTTTACACGTTGGCTACCCGTCATTTATAGAAATGTGGCGACTTTGCGTTCTGATCGTCGCAAATATGTGGCCATGTTATCTGTTTACGATAATTTAGCGCATCAAATTTTGCAGAGTAGACGGGTTGTGCATCGTGGCCACCCAGGATTCACAATGGAATAAGTCAAAGGATACTCCGCATGCTGTAAACTGAAATAATCGACAGCAGTTCTATCCTAAAGACACTTAGGAACCACAGAATAAAGGCAGTCGCCTATGGGGGCGACTTTTTGATACTAGTATCCGGAAATGTTACTCCACACAAAGTGACGTTCCAGTCGAATTACGACTTTCAGCACAGGAGCCTCGAGTCGAAATGCTAAGTTGAGTTTAAGCACCTGTACTGAGAGTCGTGATTCGACTGAGACGTCACTTTCTTCAACTCAAACGACTTGTCGTGTCGTGACGACGAATCCTGCTTGGTAGTCACCTACTTTATCTTCCAAATGTGGTTTCAGTCTATTAAATAAAATATGTGAAAGCACTTTGTAAGCTGTGTTTAACAAATGTATTGGTCTGTAGTTTTTGCAGCTCATCAATTCACCTTTTTTTATGGACTGGGACTATTGTGCCTTAAAGCCATTGTTCTGGCAACTTGCTGCTTCTCCATAGTTTTACGATGAGACTATGTAAGACATGGCATAACTTCTCCCCACCATTTTTTAAGATTTTCGGGGTATTCCATCTGGGCCTGGAGCCTTATGATTTTTCAGTTTCGCTATGGCATTTGCAACTTCTTCTATTGTAGGATCTGGCGTATCATTTTCTGGGTCATCTGTACTACGGTTGTCTGCTTCTCCCTGTGTTAGGTTTATGTTCTCTTTGAAGATGTCTCTGAAGTGGGCTTATATCCTTTCTTAATCATGTTGACTTCTTTGTAGAAACTCCTAGCGTCTTTATTACTGTAGCTTTGCTCAATCGCACTTATTCTCTTTCTGAAGTAGTCACGTTTTTCTTCCTTAATAACTTTTTCGTGTCTCTTCGTGCTGCTACATATTTTTCGTGATTTCCTCTGGTCATTCTTGCTAGGTATACGTGTCTTGCTTGGTTTTTTATATCAATATCTCATGCATTGATCATCAAACCTTTCTTTCGGTTTTGTGTGCCAAATACACTGTTGTTTGTCTCTGTATTTTTTTTCTTTTATCGAGTACCACATCAGGTTCAGATCATTTTCCATTTCCAGACTCCTTGTTATTTCCTCTAGCTTTCCTGTTAACATTCCTTCATACTGTTGTTTTGTTTCTTCATTTCTAAACTTTTCTATGTTCCACTTTGTTTGTCTATCATTGTTTCTTCTATGTCTTGTCGCTAGTTTTTTCGCCCACATTTTCCCAGCAACTAGGTAGTGATCGGTGTCTACATTCGCTCCCCGGAAACTCCATACATGCAGTATGCTACTTCCATGCCGTGTTAACTAGAACATGGCCGATTTGGTTATGGTGCCTGCCATCTGGTGATGTCCATGTCCTTTTGTGCATATTCTTATGGTTAAACCAGATGCTAGCTATTGTCAAACTACTTGCGATAGCGAATACGGTCATTCTGTTCCCGTTATCGTTTGATTCTTCGTGCAAATAATATAGTTCCTTACCCATTTTAGCGTCCAACTTGCCTAATACGATTTTCATGTCGTAAGAAGGGACTTGGTTATAAGTCACTCTAAGAGTTTCATAGAAGTCATCCTTTTCTTGTTCTGGTTTTTCTTCTGTAGGCGCGTGCACTGTGATGAATGTTATATTATGAAATCTGGATTTGATTCTTAGGGTCGCAATCCGATCGCTAAGCGGGTGAAGTCTATTACATTGCTGAGTAGAGGTTTAAGTACACAGAAACCTACCTCAAAGTTTCTTCTGGAGTCATTATTGCCACTGTAGAATATCGTAGCGTCTCTTCGTTCTAGGACTCCTTTACCAGTCCATCTTAGTTCTTGTAGTCCTGCGATGAGTATTCTATATCGACTAAGAAGTACCACGGTAGTCCAATGCTATGTTCCAACTCTAGACGCAGAAAATTCCACCCTATGCCCCATGAGGGATTAAAGGGGAATAAGTAATTTGAGAAAATATCACTTAGCTACCAAGGTATATAAGCTAAAGACACTGAAAACTTGGTTTGACTGCCAGTAGAGTGAAAACGTATGTTATCGTTTGAATTATAGAGCTTAAGGAGGCCTATTTAAACACCCAGGACTGCCTAAAGTATATCTTTTGATCATTTATAGGCAAACCCATTCTTCTTGTTGCTGTTTTTATGAAAACAACATACTACCTTTCCTGAAAGCATTCCAAAATGAGCTCTGTCTATTACGTAAAGGGATTGGCCGCAGTTTCTGGCACTGTATACAAGTAGGTTGTTTATGAAGTCCATATAAAAATACCCAACTGCAATTAAATAAATATTGATGAATTATGAGGAAACAGCTTCTCTGTCTATTCATACAAATTAATACCATACCATCTCTACAGAAAAAAAACATCTTCAACAATATTTACGAATAATTATAACGTTGTTAAAAAATTATATTTAAATTTGTTCCTTGTTAAAACACTTTTTTCATCGGGTCTAAAAAACTTGTTCTATATATACACCAGGTGTTTATTGAAAATTAAATAATTAAATCTCTCATAATTAGATAACAGCGCGCATAATTAATTGCCAACGAGTAGAAATCTTTCAGCACCAATTCGCAAGGCGACCATTAGTATTATTAGTAAAATGTCTCTCGAGTTGCGGGATGGAGCCGACACGGGGGTGGCACAAAATGCTTCCATAATTTACAAACAGATAATTTTAACATGCGATTTACAATCAATTATTATTAGCTGTAGCCAAAATCGCGGAATTTCATTTATAAATAGCTTGCAGTCATACTTGAAATGTTTTCAGGGAAGGGATTCATGATATCTTTATATTAAAGGAAATAAGACGACAGGTTTTTTTTATTAAATAGGTAAAAATTATCACCACCCCACCCTTTATACATAAGTATATCCAGCGTATCTCCACCTTTAACAATAAAAAAACAGGCTCTAGCCATGCAAACATACGCATCTCACCTTGATTAAAATTCTCCATGTTGATACCTCTTCAACATTTCTTTTTTTTGTATTCTGGAGCAAAGTGACAGCAATTACCAAATATGGATTTAAAAAAAAACGCAAAAACCAAAACTTATTCTACGTATTTTATAATTAATAATATTATTTTTTCGAGGAAGGAATTATATTTTTTTTATTTAATTCCACTGAGATTCGATCTCCACTTCAAACTGGTTTCCTTTAATTAAAATTTTCACTTGCCGCATATAGACGACGACACACTCGCACTGTCTGTCACTGGTGGAAGATTTATGATTTTTTTTCCTGTTATGGCTGATTTGTCTTTTATTTTATTCAATTAAATTTATTGACATTATTTTCATTAATTAATTACACATTAATATTGGCAAATATAATGTTAGATTACGAGGACGCAGACTGAATAGTAGAAAAACAAAGAACACGACTGTGACCGCGGCCAAGTGCCAGCCATTTTTTAAAGGTTTTTTTTTTGAAGTGCGTTTTGGCGTTTACACAAGTAGGTGAATTTGTAAAATAGGGGTGCAATGGTGAAGTAGTGTGAGTGCGAAGTTAAATTCACGCTACGTTTTTGGGGATTTTGACATTTTCGTATTAAGGATGTTTTCCAAATTAGTTTTTTTGTTTTAGATGTGATTTTTTTTAGAATACAGTAGTGAAGTGGGCATTTAAGAAGCGCCACATTTTGTTCTTGTTAAAATCTTGCCATTTTGTATGATTTTAGCGAGAAATTTTTTAGCTTGGAACGTATACAGCAAATATATTCGTTATTTAATTTTAATATTTATATTTAACAACAGAATCCTAGCATCTGTTGTCTATTAGTTTATCTACAGTTAGGTGTGTGTCTTTGATGAAAGTTGTATTTTTCATACATAAAATTATTTACAGAATTTTCCGCGAGGTTTTTGCGACTACCGGAAAATCAAGATACTTTCCAACAGCAAAATAAATACCAAGTGAAAGTGAAAAACCTAAGAATATTGTGAAATTTTTCCCCAAGTTGTCTCTATTTAAATCGATTACATATTTACCTCAAATTGCCATTAGAGTAACAATTAACACTTCGTTAATACATACTGTTATTCAAAATTGCCCTGTTAGATGCTGTAGGGGAATAGGTAATCACTAGATGTAGAAGGATATTTGGCGACTAATATTTGTTGTACCTTTTTCGAGTTTCTGTTCTAGGAATCATCCGTTGTACTATCAGTTTGTCATGTGGTTAATCACGTCATGGTGCAATATCTACCAATAAGCTTAGCTTGAGGAATAGACAAGGTTATAAGGAGGAGTCAGGAGAATAATGAAAGAGAAAGCGAGGAACCCTGGCGTTTGTACTTTTGAATCTTGTAGCAGTTCGGAAATACTGATAGTGTAGAATTGTCCTAGTTAGAAACAAATTCCTAGTCCTAGTTCTAGTGGGTATAAGATTTCCATGCAGGTAAGAGAGCGTTTATTCAGTGCCGCGGCCAAACAATTGGGGGCCCTGTGCAAAAATTCAGCGAGGGGCCTCAGAGAGTCTAAAAAAAATTTCGCCCGCTACGCTCGCGCATTTTCCTTCATTCAAATCCGTCTCCGCCACAGAATAATGGCCCATGTGCTGATTTGTGTGGCCCATACTCATTTGTGTGACCCATTCAATGAACTAAAAATGCAAATAACGAATTCAAATGATTTTTATTGCAAAAAAAATTTTCGCTAGCGGAGCCCCAAAATCACGGGGCCCTGTGCAGCTTAGAATAGCCGTGTTTTTTTAATGAACTATATAGGTCTTCGATCCAGTTCATTAAAAAAACGACAAGGGAAATTTCACTAAGCGCCATCTTCAGTACTTTAAATATATTAAAATTAACCCGAAGTTGCGTGTCAGTAAACAACTGTTACACGAATTCTCCTCTAGAAAATAATAAATAAGTTTCTAAAAAATAAATTATTTGTTTCCTCCTGCCTTCAAATTTGCTCTCGTCACTTCTAAGTTGTTTTTATTTTAAATGACGTTTTTCCGACAGCCGGTAAGTATGCTACATTTCGAAAAGAAAGGGAAATTTTGAAATGGCCCAAGACATGGATAAAAACCTCGATAAAACCTGGGTTTTCAGATTTGTATGGGGAAGAACTATATAGTTCATTAAAAAAAACGCGGCTAATATAGAACTATATTCTAAGCTGTATAGCCTATAGAACTATATTCTAAGCTGTGCAGTTGCACATCCTGCACTTATGACAGCCGCGGCACTGCGTTTATTTTGTTCAAACACTACTACATATGATAGTAGCGATAGTGTCACGGCTGCTATAAGCTAACATCGCGCCATCTATTAGTTAGAATTAACACGAACGGTAATTTAATGTTCCAGGGTATCTTTCCAGACTGTGGTGGAAAGATCTAGAACTTGGATAAGGGAGGAGCGTGGATATATAAATACAGTGGTAGCGGCATTTAGAGTCAATTTTGATTTCCAAAGCGATTAAACTGTTCGAAGTGATAAAAGTGACCGAAAACAGTGCGAAAAATGGTGATTAAATAGTGAATTAAAAGGTGATAAATAGGAGTTATTAGTGGGAGATATTAAATTGCAAGTGATAATTAGTGAACTTTAGCAAGTGTGTTTGTAGAATTGTGTTACATTGAATTGGGTTAATAAAGAAGTTTTGTGTAAGCTTTTAAAAGTGTATTCCTTAATTAATCCTACGAATCCGTTAAGCCGTAAAAATGTAACAATATGGTGGAGACCAGTTGTGACAAAGCAGTGAAGATTAATAATTGAAATTGTGTGCATTGGTCTCATGTATTAAATATCAGTGAGCTATAGGTAGGTACATATGTACATAGCTGTTGCCACAAGGTTAGCGGCGACACCTTTCCAAGGAATAGATTCAGGACATTTTTGAATGTCTATTGACGACAGCTAGACAGTACTCGTATATAACGTATCTTTAACGTCGGGTAGTTTTCTCATTGTTGTTTAACGGTCTCTTCTGAGCACCAGGGCATACCCAGTTGTATAATGCCTTATGTTGATATGGAGGCTCTGTCAGGATGTACCCTCCCTTTCCTACCGTAATCATGAAATGGATAAATTTACAACGGTACGGAACCGGCTATTGGGGCACCCACCAGTTTAATGAAGAGGGCCGTTGCGATCGGACTTGGATGAAGAAACACACCGTAGTTGTCTATTGAGAACAATTTAAGCTTGGTTGGAGAATTATAGCATTAGTTTCAAATAATGAAGAACTATCGAAGGGAAATGATCCTTTAATTTTGGATCTTCTAGGAAATCATATGGAAAAATACTGACTAATTCGGTGGAATCAATGAACCATTGAAAATATTTACTCGGCATCTTTAAAGCTTATGCAAATTTCTTCTTGATATTGAAATTCTTGTTATTAAATTTCCTAGAGTATGACTTTAAAAATCACATCACGCCACCAACATCATTTTTTTCTATTTACATCAGAACAAAATCAAACTCTCTTCCGGCAGGATAAGCCACTGGAGATCTATTTTAAAAGCAATTCTTTCACTGGTGCTCTCAAAAGAACTGTTTACTAAAAGAGTTCCTTATGCTCGATGTCAAACAAAATTTATAGCTTAACATCCATAGTAACCAGCCAAGGGAGATAAACATAATCCAACAAAAAAGACTCCTTTAATACGTCTTCCTCTTCACTGGAGAGATTCCGTTTATTTTTTTTTGTGTGTTGGATGCCTTTGGGGGAAAAGTTCGGATGCTGCTGCGTGGTTGGTATTCGCAGGTATCAAAGCCCATCCCGGAGGTGCTGTTTCGCATTATTCCGTAAGAGACCGGGATGGTATCCTTCCTAATTTCGCCTAAGGTCTATGACCTCAATATCATAGAAAAACATCCTTATATCTCTAGTAGCTGGGCGTACACATCCGGGGCCCGGTCCATAGTTGCGGGGGCCTCATTTCAAATGCAAAACAAGCTGCGAATACGGGGGACTCATACTGCGTGGAAATTGAAGAAGCAATGTCGCACACATGTCAGTTAAAATGACAAGAATTGCGGCTTTAGAATTGGCAATAAGCGAGGGCCAGCTCTAGTATGATGATGCTGCTGCTTTCCTAGCGCCGGCAAAATTGTTTTCAAGCAATTGCAATGAAACAAAAACACATGAGCCTCCTTCGATTTTAGTTAGCCTCACGTCTTCCTTGTTAGTCAGTGTATCCCAGCGAAATTTTTTTGCCTCCCTTATACTTGCCAGGATGGAATCCTTTTACGGGCTTTTGTATCCCGTACAACGTCGTATCCTGATCACGTACGCACCTCATTTCTTGGTATCACCATCCATTCACCATCCTCCATCATTCACTACTTTTTGGTGGGTGTAGTATGTTCATGGAGGAGTTCTCTGTTCGGTTAAGGACGATCCGCAAATGAACAGAGAAAAAAAAATTATAAGAAAAAGAAAATTCTCAGACTGTAACAAGGCTGGTTGGTGGTGTGTCCTGGGCAAATCCTGAACAGAAAAATACCGCGGAATTACTTTATCAGCTTAGAGCACGTCAAGTTATCTTGTTTTTACATTTCTGTGGAGGCTTTCCGGGGAAAGGAACCGTGGCCGCGGGGAACGCGGGGCAAAAGGATGCTTCCTTTTTTAAGCATCATGAAAAGTGAAGAAACGAATAATGGGGTGCCGACAGGGAGGAGTTCAGGGTGTAATGATGTTTCTAAATTGAAGTTGAAAAGTGGTAAGGACCTGTATATTCGTTTTTTGGGATTGGCTTTATTATTTCGTATGTTTTTTTTGTTTGCTGCTGTGTGTAGTTCGATGAAATTTTATGACTTAAGCTAAAGAAGTGATATAAAGAAGATCCAAGCGGAGAATGATTGATGGATTTTGTAGGAAGATTTTAAAATGAAGTTATTTTTAGTTAAATAATTTTTTTATTTATAAGTTTTAAAATTTCACAGACATTCTTTACGGTATGAATAATATAAAGAATTCTACCCCAAAAAAGATTCGTTGTAAGAAGTTTTCACTAAGAACTGTCATTTTAAATTTGGCGCCATTTTTGAACTGTCAACGTACAACTGACATTTGACAAGTAGAAACTATGAGGTTGTCAGATGGATGAGGATCGATACATACTCGCAAAATCCATTGAAATAGTGAAAGTTGACTTCGAAAAAGGTGAAAATATCGTGGAAACGGTTAGTAAAGTTCGTACAGCTTGTGGTCGTCATTAGGCGCCTTCTCGAAACGAGTTTAATCAAAAAAATTTAACATCTTGAAAAGTTAGTGATGTCAAAACTGCAATTCGTGCTCGTTTGTCTCAGTCGTCCCAGGTATCTAGAACTGTTGCGTGGACAGGTAAGGTGCCATCAAGCCGCCCTTGCCTTCCCATGGAACAGGCTAAAACGGCGGATCTAGAGAGGACAGGTCGATAAAACCAGCAATCCCATGGTGTAAACAATCGTGCTAAAGGTATGAGTAGTAATGATTGAATGTACAATCAACGATGGAGTTTGGTATCCGGAGCCAGACGACGTCCGGTTTAACTTAGCCTTCTCGTGTTTCTCCTCTTTGGCCTGCTCTAATCTTCTCCACGAGTCTCCTCGATCTCTAGGGTTGAGGTTCTCCACTTAGATGTATGGAGCAGTGACTAGCTTCCGCTGCAACCGTATCCATCCACTTCTTTTTCGGTCTGCCTATGGCACTTTCTTCTTGTATACTGCCAGTGAAGACTTTCTTTGCTACTCTTCTTTCTGCAATACGCTCAACTTGTCTAACCCAGCGAAAGGTGTTTCGTGTGAACCAATTTCTGAGACATAGGAGAGAGACAAATAGACGATTTAGAGGCAAGGCTTCAAAATACCAATTTCCAAAATAATTAGTGCCTTTCAAATGTGACAGCACCAGTGCGTTTTCACACCGATCGTTCCATCGAAAACAAAGCAGCTGTACGCGATAGTGTGTGGCCGAGAGTCCGTTGACTTCTATTGATTATTGCACTCAGGCACTGCACCTCACTGGGGCAAATTTTGACAAAGAACTTGAATTTGCACGCCTACAAGGTTTACTTGACTCAGAAACATCAATACGCCCAATGAATGTGTGAGCAAAAATTAGTGAATGTCAACTTTACGCCGAACAAATTGACCGACAGCAAGTAGGTCTCTTCTACTCTTTTCCTGCACAACCAGCTTAGCTTTTCCGGTGTCATAGCCTTTGTCAACTCATTAGCGGGATTCATTGGTTTGAGGAGACATAGCATTTCGTCGAGGCTGTCTCCCGCTAACACCCACGGCTGCTTTGAAGATATGGACTTAACGAAATCGAAACCCCGTTACAAGAATTTTTTGGTTTGATTTTTGTTATATTCGTTGGCCTGGTTCAAATTTGGTCTCTTTGGTGTGAACTCCTACAACATAAAGGAGTTCAAACGCAAGCTCCAACGCCTTCTCCTTCAGCATCCTACTGATTTTTATATGTATTAACTCCAATTAACACCAAAATAACTTCAATTAGCACCAAAATAACTTCAATTAACACCAAAATAATTTCAATTAACACCAAATTAACTCCAAATTAACTCTAATTAACACCAAAATAACTTCAATTAGCGCCAAATTAACTCCAATTAACACCAAAATAACTTCAATTAATACCAAATTCATTTCAATTAACTCCAATAAACACCAAAATAACTTCAATGAACACCAAATTAACTCCAATTAACTCCAAATTAACTCCAATTAACACTAAAATAACTTCAATTAACACCAAAATAACACCAATTAACTCCAAATTAACTCCAATTAACACCAAAATAACTTTAATTAACACCAAATTAACTCCAAAACAACTCCAATTAACTCCGAAAAACTCCTAGCACCCTACAGATTGCGATTAATTTATCCTATCCTCTATTCCTTCCTTCGGACCAATCTTACTACTAGACATTGCACCATGACCAGTACGACATGACGGACTGGTAGTATAAAGAGCAACTCCCGAGCTTGGACTTTCACATAAAAGAGCCCCAATCCCGTAACGGAAGCGATCTTTTTAATTTGGAAATTCTAACTTTTGATGTCCAGTGCTAAAAAAGGATTTTCGTTGGAGCCGTTTTCAAAAGTACACACCTACATAAATGTCTGCAGAATAATCATTTCAATTTAATCTAAAGTCGAAGAGTTAGCTCTAGTCAAAAAGAATGCTAACGCCAACACGCGGTATTATTTCACCAGGTTCCATTCAATTCTGCAGTGATAGAACGTTGACTTCGGCGATGGAACAGGAGATGCCTTTTTTGCTTATTGTGCTTAGGGCGATGACTGAAGATACGGAATGTAATTGCTGAAAAGAAAGAAAGGAATTTTATTTGAGTGGGAGCAGTAGAAATATGAAGTGCCATGCTCTGCAAGAAATCGAACCCAAACCTTTGGTTTGATAGTAGGATGACTTAAATCCTAGGCAACCGTGGTCGGGTGTTATCAATACACCATCAAGTTTTAAAATTTTATAGAACTTTATCTATTTCCATCTCAATAACCAAAAAAACACAACCAATTTAGGGCATTGACTTCTATTGACTCCTATCAGCAGCAAAACAATTCTTCCAACACCGCCCTCAACACTGATGAAGAATCCAACAAAAAAAAATTTGCGATATTTGAAATACGAGTTTTTTGACGTTGGAAAACACAAAAATGATATTCAATTAGGTCCCGTGGGGTGGACCCGAGTCCTTCACAGGAGAGTAGGACCGGCCAAAAGCTCTCCAGTGGATTTGTTTTAAATTAGCCAAAGTATGTTATATGTCCTTCGTGACCCTTCATACAGATATATTAGTCAACCTCCTTCAGGAGAGTTCGCATGCACTTACAAAACGACGAATCCCAGACGAACAAATACTCCCGAGAGCTATTCTTTGGGGGAATTCGGAAAATGAATGGCTTTAATGGCGCCTGGACACTGGCATGCATCCTTGTATTTTTTATTCGCTATTTTCCTTTTGCCCCGTTCTCCCTATTAGTTTTTTATTGTTGTTGTTGTTGTTAGCTTGTCATGTTCTTGTCCCTTTTGCCAAAGTTAAAATTTACTTTATCCGCCGCAGAGTTAAATGCAGCTTGCTGGGGTACAAATGTACCAGAGGCCAAGCATTTATCATAGCGCGAAAAAAGCTTTTCAAGACTCATCCCTTAAGGATTTTGTTGCCAAAAGCTCTTGCCCCCTACTCCGCCCCACACCATTGTTTTCCAATGACTTTCGATGGCCCTTCGAGAGTGTGGTGTTTTATTCTAGGTTTTTGGGCATGACAAATATTTGGAGCGGGGACAAAGCTCTCGACTCACGGATAAACTTCAAGTGGTCGTCCTTTTTTCACTCGAAAATGTCCTGAGCTTTTTGTATTCCAACAATATTCTGACATTTCCATGCGATGATATTCCAGTGTATATTTTATAAGTAAAAAAAAGCTTTTGTGTTTTATTTTGGAAAGTTGTTGCTTAGTGGTTCAATGTTTGATGGCTTTTGTGGAAAATGGTGTGGTATACTCGTGCTTGTATGGATGTAGTAGTGTTTTGCTGGTATAAGATATGAAAGCACATTTTCTTCTTCGGGTCTCTGAAGGAAATGCACCGACTAGGATCCGAAGGATTCACGAAACTTAACGTATGTTGTCATTGATCGTTCTAAAGGAAAATTTTTATGAATGTATATATGCGAGGAACAATGAATATTTTTGCTTTGGAATTTTATTTGTGGGAAAATGAACTTAATTTTTAGGTGAAGGGTGATTGTGAATATGTTTTTTTTTAATATAAATTTTATTAATTGGTTTATTTTGAGATTTTTACAAATTAATTAAAGATTTTACCGTCAAATGATGATTCTTTTATCTTAATTTTTAGTAAAGGGTCTTTCAAAAAGAACTGTCATTTTAAATTTCGCGCCATTTTGGATCTGTCACCATACAACTGTCATGGCGATGATATTTGACAAGTAAAAACTGTGAGGTTTTTAGATGTGGATATTAAGTCTACGTCAATACTTTAGCAAGGATTCAAGCACTCAAAGACAATATTAGAGCTGCTGTTGACAAAGCACAGCCGCTACTATGCGAAAACGTGACGAAAATTGTCACCAAAAAAAATAACCGTTTGTAAGAAGAGCCGAAGCGGACATTTGGCAGGTATTGTGTCCCGTTATTAACCTCAGAATTTGTACTTTAGATTAAAATAAAAACATCATCACTTTTTGAGAAAATATTGCGCTTTATGTTGATTTGAAATGACACCTCTTAATGAAATGCTCTGTAGATAAAAAAACTAGTACTAACGCAGGACCCTCCTTTCAACTGCCGAGCATAATAAAACTGTATTAGTATGTTTTAGTGTGTGATTTTTATATTAACTCCAATTAAACCAAAATAACTCCAATTAACTCCAAAAAAAACTCCTCTATTAACTCCAATTTCTGTATCAGTATATTTTAGTGTGCGATTTTTATATTAACTCCAATTAACTCCAAAATTATTCCGATTAACTCCTTTATTAACACCAATTTCTGTATCTGTATAAATATTTTTTGGTATGCGATTTTTATATTAACTCTAATTAATTCCAATAAACTCCAAAATAACTCCAACTAACTCCAAAAACTTCCTCTATTAACTCCAAATTTTGTATCAGTATCGATTAACTCCTTTATTAACACTAATATCTGTATCTGTATAAATATTTTTTGGTATGCGATTTTTATATTAACTCTAATTAACTCCAATAAACTCCAAATTAACTCCAATTAATTCCGAAAACTCCTTTATTAACTCAACCTTTTGTATTTGTATCCGTATGTATTATTGTGAGATTTTTGTATTAACTCCAACCAAATCCAAAATAACTCCAATTAACTCCAAATGAACTCCAATTTATTCAGAAAAACGTCTCGCCTTTGTTAACTTCAATTTCTGTATCTGTATCAGTATGTTGAAGTGTGAGATTTTTATATTAACTCCAATTAATTCCAATTAACTCCAAAATAACTCCAATTAACTCCGAAAAACTCTTATATTAACTCCAATTTCATTTAAAAAGCAAGTGATTGGACTCCGACGTCGATCAAATTATTTTCTAATACCACAGCGATTGCATAATCATATATATCAGTTGTGAGACGTCTTACAGTGCCTCGAAACAGCCAAGTTCACCTTTAATTTATTGTTAGTAGGTGTTTTTTTCAAACTACCTTTGATTTTATTTCAAAAACTAATTGAGTTATAAATTTTAGTTAAGTTGTTAATTTATTTTAATACACACCCTATTTTAAAAGGATGAACTAAGCGAAAATTCATCCACATAAAAAACTAGCAGCTATATACATACATATATGACAAAGCTGCAAAATTCGAACTTACTTTTTTGGGGGGTAAGGAAAATTGTCACTGTGAATTGGTATAAATGTATTAGAAAACATCCCCCAAACCTCCAAAAGCTTGGAAAAAGCTTATTCTCTTCTTCAGTAGCACACCCTTATCAAAAGCTTTTTCAATATTAACTCTGATACACATACATACATCAATACTAATGGAATTTAAGCTTTTTACCTTCCAAAAAAACATAGAGGGAAGCTTTGTATAGAGTTTTACCCCAAAAGGGGAGGAATTTTTTTATATTTTCGTTCATCCAAAGAGGGGTTTTCTTGGATTGGACTTTGGCATCGGTGTCGCCGCGATGCGGACTGCAGTTTAAGCGAACCACGAACAAGAACGGATCCGGGTACATACAAAGCAAAAAAAAATTTAATTCAAAAAAAAAATATATTTTTTTTTTATAAAACTAAAATAACTTTCTCGCTTGTACAAAAAAAAATTTTTTTCTTTGCTTTAAAACACACAAAAATTAAGACTGCATTATTTTTATAATATTTTACTATGAAGTAAAATTAATAATAATAATAATAAATTTTTTTTGTTGGTTGTTTTGTGAAAATTTAAGTGCAAAATTCAAGGATTTTTTGCGCATTTCGTAATCGGGCAAAAAAAAATTTTTTTTTAATACTGCAAAGGAACATCGCATGTGGAACAAAAAAAAGGACTTTCGATATTTTTTTTTTCTTTTGCTTGGATATAATATATTTAGCTGAAAGGGAATAATATATTTAATAATAATAATATAAAAAAAGGGAATTAAAAAAGAATGGAAATGTACAGAGAGAAAATAAAAAAAACAAAATCTTTTTTAAGTTCATTGTGTAATGGATAAAAAAGAAAAAAAATGTTGTAACGGATTTTTCTAGTGAAAAAAATAAAAAAATAAAATAAAATAAAGACATTGGTGGATATTATATATATTATGGATTTTTTTTAATTTCAAGTACATGTGCACTTTAGATAACTAAAAAAATAATATAATATATAAAAAAAGGACTAAGAAAATTTTTTTATAATATTTTTAAAAAAATGTGATAAATAATATAAATGATATAATAATAATTATTAGGAATAAAGACACACAAAAAAAGGACTCGCTTTTTCGTGATATTGAAATATTACAAAATAAAAAAAAACGCTTTTATAAAGCTTTTATCCTTTTTTATTTTTTTTGGAAACACGCATTTAAAATATTCTTTTTATTTTTTTATTAAATTTTTTGGATTTTATAAAATTTATATTTTTCATTGCTATATTTTTGAAAATGCTTTTGCAAATTTTTTTATTTGTTAAAAAAAAGAGATATTAATTATAAAAGGTTTTTTTTGAGATACAGAAAAATAAGCTTTTATACAATATATTCTTATATATATATTTTTTTTGGGATAAAAAGGGGGTTTTGTTATACTAGAATGAATGGGGAACAAAGAAGAGAAAAATAAATACTAAAAAAACCCAATTTCCTTCTATTTTGCGTTACGTAAAATATTATATATCCTTAAACTTTATGTATTTACAATAGATTTTAAGTGCGTGGTTCATAATTTTTATATATTTATACATTTTACATATATATTTTAAATATTCTTTATTATTTTGTTCTTTATTTTTTATTTTTATTTTTTTTATTTATTATTAAAAAAAAATCGAAAAATCAAACGTGCTTTTCAGGATATCTTGACGGCATCTATTCGACAACTCAGAATATTTAAAATTAATATATATATCACACAAAATATATATATTTTAAAAATAAAATAATAAATTAATATTACTAAATGAAAAATAAAATAAGAAGTAAAAGTAAAAACAGTGTAAATAGTTAAAATTTAAAAATAAATAAACAAAAAAAAAATCTGTACAAAATAAAATATTATATTCTAGAGTAAAAAAAAATAAATATATATATTAAATTATAAATAATAATATTAACATATATATATATATACATATAAAAATTTTTTTAAGTGCAATCAAGGTGCTTTTTTCTATGCTAACAAAAAAATATGTTTTGATATAATATTAATAATAAATAAAAAGAATAAACCAAAATATAAAATATATATATATAAAAAAAAATTTAAGCACATAAACACGCTAATAATAAAATAAATAAAAAGAAATTTATTCACGCATTATTTAAGTAAAAACAAATCGCTTATTATTAAAAAAAAAGTAATAATAATAAAAATAATAATAATAATAATACAAAAAGTAAAAGCAGCACTATTTAAAAAAAAAAACAAAAAAGTTTCGCAGCCAACCAAATAAAAAAAAATAAAAGAAAAACATTGCATATTATAAATATAATTTTTATTATAAAACTCGCTTTAAATATATATATAAATATAAATAAAGATATAAACTTTTAATAAATGAAATCTAAATTAAACAAAAGTTAATAAACAAATACAAATTGATTAACTGTGCCATTTTTTTTCTATATAAAAAAAAGAGTCTGAATCTATTAAAACAAAAAACAAAAAAATCTCATTCTCAAATGAAAAAAGGTGAAAACATAGAAATAAAAAAAAAACATAGAATTTAACTAAAATTTTCTTTCCGTGTTTTGTGTTTTATTTTTACTTAAAAATAAATAAATAAATAAAATCAAAAAAAAATTATTAATTCGACTTTTTAATAATAATAATTGTTATTATCATAAAAAAAAATAGAAACAAAAAAAAACACCCCTAAGAAAATATTATTATATATAAAGCTAAAAAAAATCAATGTTTTCACTTTCTTTTTTCTGTAAATTAATTTGAATATTATTTTTATTTTAAAAAAAAAACAAGTGATCATAGAAGAAATTGGATAACAAAACAAAAAAAAATTGAAAGTGATTTAGTTAAAACAAAAAAAAATAAAAAAAAATAACATCGAATACCAAAATTTTTTTTTTAGTTTGAAGAAGAGTTTGTGGTTTCGACATTCGAAAATAGATATACTCGTATATATACATATATACATACATAAAAAGAAAGTCGGGAGAAAGATATATAACCTTCAAAACGTTTTTACACTTACACAAAAATAAAAAAAATAATTTTTTTTTGAAAGAAATTCTATGTTTTCTATATTTTTTTTTTTGTTTTTCTTGAAGAGTGATATATATAAAAATAAATATTATATGTTTTTTTTTTCTTGGTAACAACAACAAATTAATAAAAAAAAAAGAAAGCAAGTAAAAAAGTGGTTAGTGTTATCCGTCTCGATATAAAATAAAAAAAAATTGTGGAAAATAATAATAAAAATAACAAAAAAAAAATAAATAAATAAAAGTACACGTTTTTGTAATCTATAAAAATAAATTAATTAATAAATAATAATATATATATACTTGGAAGTACATATATATATATACATAAATATATATATATAAAAAAAAGAGAAAAAATATTTAATATATTTCATCGAAAATACATAGAAAATATAGAATTAAAAGAAAAGTATTAAGAACAACATAACGTCGTCGTCGCTGTCGTTGTTGTCATCGTGTTTCTTAAGATATTTATTTCATTGACCCACCCGAAAAACTTCGATCTTATTCGATTCAACGGTAAGGATATATATTTTTTTATATTTTACATACACATCTATATATATTTATATATACAAAAAATTATCCTTTTTTTGGTGTTATTCCTTCTTTTTTGTTATTTCTTATGGAATTTCCAAGCTTATGATGAAGGATAAATACTTCTTTACTATTTAGCTTTTATTATTATTATTATTATTAATATAGTTGCTTTTTTCTTATACATATATATGCTATCTCCTTTTATCCTTAATTATTAAATATGTTTTATAAATATATTGGTCTGAAGAGAAAAATAAAAAAACGACAGGAAATCGTTCTATGTTTTTTTTATCATAATATATTTTTTATTTAGCGCTTTTTTTACACTCTTTTCGATATTTGTTAAACAAAAGCTTTTTTTTCGTCCTTTTTTTCATTTGGTTTTGAAATTTTTATGAAATTTACTCATCCAAAAAAAATTGAATTTTTTATTTCTTCTTACAAAAAAAAAACAAAAAAAAATATCCATATGGATATACTACAGCAACAACAACAAAAAAAAACATAGAATTATTTCAATATTCCCGCAGTGACGTTATTTTTCCTTTACTAACTATATGTGTTTAACGTTTTTCCTTTTTACATACTATTCTCTTACAACTACTAATATAAAAAGACGAATGTTTTTTTTTTGTTTCGGTAAAGGAAATTTCGAATTTTCTTTTTATTTTTTGGACTTACAAATACACATACAATTTTGGAAGCTTTTTCTGATGTTGAAAACTCTTGGTATAAAGTATAGGGGATGTTTTAGGGGGGTTTGACGGGGGGATATAAGAAATTCTCTTCGGGGTAGTATAGCTTTCGTTGTGACTAGGGGTATGTTTTGTTGAAGCAGCAAAATGATGATTCAACTTTTTCCCTACACAATGCTGTATAGAGTATAATAGCTTCAACTTGGAATACATTGGCATATATTTTTTTGAAAAGTTTTATTTTCTTTCTTTTCACTTTTTTATTATATATCAAATAAAAAAATATTGATATATTTGTACATACATATAAAAAATACTGTTGTTACTTGTGTTTGGTACTGAATCGTGAACCAACTGAATCCCGCCCCTCCCGCCTCAACAAACTTACTCATCCTCCAAGTTCATTGGTTGAACGACAAAGAGGAGGGGTGAAGGGTAGGATAGAAACAGAAAAAAAGCTTTCGCGCGATTATACAACCGCTTTAAGCCAATTTCTTAATCTTCTTCTGTTCTGTTGCTGGTTAGAGTGTACTGTACTACTACTTTACTGTATTCCCATGCGCGCTTATTCATGCTTATTTTTTCTCTGTGCTGTTTTTGCTGCTATCTCTTTCTCTTTATTAAATAAAATATTTCAATCAAAATATTTAAAAAAGACAACAAAAAAAACGAGTTTAAAAGGACTCAAACTCGTTCATTCATATCTCCTTTCTATTTGTTTCTGCTTATTTTTTTTCTTGGTCTAAATTTTTTTTTTTAAATTTTAATCTTTTAATTATTTTAAAAAAAACAATTATATAATATTTTACAAAACAAAAAAAGACACCAATCAAATTTAAACAACAAAAACGAAAATGACTCACAATATTAATATAGGTCAAAAAAATTTTATGCTGACAAAAAACCAAAAAATATATAACAACAAAAAAAATAAATAAATAATATATATTTTTTGTCCTACGATTTATATTCTCCTTTTGTTGTTACAAATTGCCTGCTATACTCTGTAGAAAGGATATATTCATAATGCAGAAGATTTTTTTTATTACATCATATATGACGAATGTATGTAGCTTTATTATGCGGCTTCAAAAAAAGAGCTTTAAGTGTGTATATTTTTTTTTCTGTTGGTGTTGTTGAGTAGGAAAAAAATTCTCCCACCTTTTGGGGTGGTGTACTATGTGACATGGAAAGGACTTAATTAAAAAAAAAGTGTTAAGTATCAAAATTTTTTTTTTATATTTTTTCCGTAATATTGTGTGATTGTTTCGTTTTTTTTTACTTGTGTATGTGTTTGGAGATACGAGAATTGATTTTTTTTTTGAGAAGATGTAAAAGTCGATCAAGGTTGAATGTAACTGACATTTTTACTGATTTTTATTTATCAGTACTTTTAAAGTGTTAAAACAATTTTTTTTATAAAATTTGCATATAATTATAGGATTATGCCGTTAATACAGAACAACGAGTTAGACTCGTGATAAATTTTTGTAGGTCACTGTAATGAGTTTTCTTTGTTACAAGCGCGCGATTTAAGTATTTTAGCTAATATTATATAAAAATTAAATTTTTTTTAATCATCTCTGGCTTAAAATCGTTATTCAAAACCACGTCGTATTCGCATTCTGTTTCCTTTATAGAATTTCTATAAAAAATTTTGGGGGGTAGATTTGCAACGTTCACAATGTAAATTGCTTTAGTTACTCAGTGTTTGTGCAGTATTATTTCTGAAAAAAAAATGCCGAACTCAATAATTTAAATCAAATTGTGAATCACTATGCGAAAGTTTTTGACCCAGTTAGCAGTCAGGAGTTAATTTCCTTGACACATTTTACGTCTCACACAAAGCTGTACTTCGTTGAAGTTGATTCACTGCTCAGTAAGTTGAATTTCGGATTTAGTTACCGTCAGCTTCCCATATTAATTGCTCACTGCAGTCAAAATAAAACTTATCAGAACTGATTTGGCTGTGGCTTACTAATGTTTTTTTTACAACCAACTGACTGGGACTTGTGTTTTCGCAATAAAAACCTTTGTTGTACCGATATCCATGTGACCAAGATCATAATGACAAGAATGCGTTCGCTCTTTTCTTATTCTACTAAATCTATGTATAAAGCTTAAGGCGAATAGAGGGTTTGATCGGGAATGGATAATAGTAAAAAGAGCTAAAAAAAGAAGCTCTTAGTGCGTATTAGGATTTCTTAGAACTAAACACTTCGTCATAAATAACATCAAACTAAGAATATCCTGTAAATCCATCATTTGGTCCTTGATAACTTTTTTAGGCTACTTACAAGGGTATATGATAACCAATAGCAAATGCACGACTTATGAGTATGTCAGTTCGCCTCGAACACTTGCCAAAAGAGCTGAACGTTAAAAAACCCAGTAGACCTTGGAATGTATCAGTATTGTCTTAAAAAAAGCGCCTAAGCTCTGATTAAATCTTTGCCCTACTATAGTAAACTGACATAGTTCTAACGGATTGGATTGAAAATCTTCCTTCCAGCCGTACATTAAAAGTTTTACTATAGAGTTGAGCCGTACTTACACGAGGCAGTACATTTGTCCCTTACACGATGGTGAATTGTACTGAGGCCTCAATTTTTTTAAATGTCCCGGTTCAAAAATAATGTCCTTCTGGTATAAATGAGGCCAGGTGTGATTCTAAGGGATGACATAAGTTTCTTCTTTCTTACTTCTTGTGCGACATTAAAATTTAGGCGAGGTGAGGTTGTAAATTACATTGCACTGGGTCAAAAGGAAAAAGAGGCACCTCTTACAAACTCATTTTAAAATTGTGTCCCACCCAACACTATTTTATTGGATGGTTTCAAATCTAAAACCAAATAACACTCTGTCGAACTACTTTCCTTCACTAGCCAATCCTGTCACCCGTTGTAATAGTAATATTAATAAATGACCAACTTTCAGCCTCCTTCAAACTATTTTATCGCTTCGCTCATGATAGTAGTCTGCATTAATCTTACGTTTTCAATAATGCAAGATCAGTATGTGCCAGATCGAATTCAATGCTTCTAAAACGCTGCAAGAAATATCGCTTGCTTGAAATAGGATTTATTCTGTACCTCCTTGATAATGCTTTCTGGTTATCGATTTCAAGCAATTTTGGCGCAATTATTACCCAGAAAAAAGTACCGATTTTGAAAGGCTAACAACTAACTTTAGTGCCAATAATTGCACTATAACATGATCAATGAATTGTTACTAGTCTAATTCTTCACAAAAACAAGGAAGTATTGTAAAAATTTTGAGCTCCGTTGAAAATCACTTCACCAATAAATTTTATGTAGTATATAGAATCTCGACCGCGGTCGTGTTGAATTTCAGACTAACTCAAACTGAAAACATTAAAATTAACATAAAATAATATGATACCGATTTGTTTCTTGTATAAATTGCGATTTTATTCATTTTTGAAATAGTTAAAAATAGTTTTAAATCAAATATTTCACAAACGTGTATTGGGAGCACAAGACCTAATAAAGACTCAAACCACCAATGAAAATCCAATGATGAAATGTGTCTTGACTAAAATCTTCTTATTCAAGTTAATCACGATGATATTTTCGAACTAGACGGTAAAGCAGATTTTTACATTCTGATCAATGTGCTTTTACTAGTTAAGCATTTAAGTTTATAGAAATATGTTTGTTCATAACTTAAAGTTCATTCAGCATTTAAAATAAAGGCGTAGAATATTTTAAATCTGATATATTTTATATGTGGAAAATTAGAAATTTCTAAAAGTTGTAGCTCCATCTTTGTACTGTTAATTATTGTAAGGTGGAATGTACTAAAACGCATATATCAAAGTAAAGACTTCGATGGCAGAGGCTACAGTGCTAAACTATCAACTACAGGATGCAAAATACATTTTGAAGACTAACGCCTCTGGTTATGTAATCGGAGGCGTGTTGAAATATAATTTAATGGTTAGCAGTGGCAGCCCTTAGCTTTTTATCCCAAAAAGCTGTCAACAGCCGAACAAAAATATTCTGCATTCGATCGTGAACTATTCGCCATTTATGCAGCGATAAAACATTTCCGCTATTTTGTCTAAAGACGCAATTTCTTGGGTTATAAGGACCATAGACCGCAAGAACGTGCCCTTCATACAAATACCGAACGATCCCTCGACATATGGATCTGATTTCACAGTTGATCTCGGACATTCGTCATGTGTCCGGTTGAAAAAAAACGCAATCGCGGACTTCTCCTGATTTTCGTCCTCCCTCTGTTTTCTGTCCAATTAATCTTCCATCTTTCTTGTCGAAAATTTTCGAAAAAGTAATTTTTAAGCAACTTATTTCGAATATTGAAGAAAACTGTCTTCTTTCTAAATGGCAATCTGGCTTTAGATCTGGAGACAGTTGTGAAACTGCACTATTAAAGATCTCTTCTGACAGCTATGATGCCTTGACCAACAGTAAAGTAACTTTCTTGACTTGACTAGATTTCTCGAGGGTATTTGTTTCCGTTGATCATGTGAAGCTCTTACAGAAATGAGGTAGCGATTTTGGTCTTGGTTCTACTCCTGTGAAACTATTTCTAAGCTACTTATCTGGTCGTTCTCAAATCGTTAAAATCCAGGATAAATTCTCTGAGCCCATATTTCTACGCTATGGTGTTCCACAAGGCTCTATTCTAGGTCCCTTGCTGTTCTGCATTTGTGCAAATCTAAGTATGCCCGTGTTCGAATATTTCTGATTAGATTGTTACCAATAAACTGCCCCTGAACCCTAAAAAATCTTCATGTCTGGTAGACTCCCTTTGTATTGAGTACTCTCGCACCAATTGCAATAAACGATGACATCTTGCCTTATGTTGAATCGGCTCTAATTATGACCCACTTGAGGTATTTTAGCCTAATTTTTCCCAAACTTGACTGGAACTTGCATTTAACGAGTGTCTCCGTTTTGTCGACAGGCTAAGACCGCATGATCATATCACACTATCTCGCTAATTTTCTCATGCCCAAGTAACCCAATACTTACTCATATGCATCCAACTTATTGGGTTTTACCTTTGCAAATAATCGCTCATATCAAGAATTAAAATTAATTTTTATACTTATGAATAAAATGTGCCCTCGATATTTGTTTCAGAAACGGCGTTACTTGCAATCTAATAGAAAGGTCACATTGTTGATTCTTCGGTGCACCTCGTTATGTCGCGATCATTGTTACTTTGTTATTGTAGTTGCGTGTAAATTGAATGCTTTGACCCGCGGTGTTCGGAGTGCTACATCTAACGGAACTTTTAGTAAGCTTTTAAAACATCATTTCAGTTGATTCTTTCTTTTAATTTCCCTTTTCATTTTTCCTCTCTTATCTTCTCTTCATATTCTTTTCTCTTTTATCAATTATTAAAATATTTTATTTTTCCTCTGTTTTTATGTACAGTTAAGATTTTTAATTTTTGTACTATCTATATTAATAAAAGAAAGTTTCTGTATGCGTGTATGTATGCGTGTATTTGCGATGTGTGCGCTATAGCGGGCGCACCAGTCATCGCAGAGCTTCGAAATTTTGCACGATGGTCAGTGGGGGTCCCCCATGATGCACCGATTTTTGAAATTAAAAATGGCCGCCGAAAAATGACCGAAATTCAAAATGGCCACCCAAATATGAATTTACAAATTATGTTCCGATTTCAATGAAAGCGGGTATAGGGGTTTTTAAGGTCGCTAATAACGAATTTGTGGTCAAAACTTATAAATTCAAAATGGCCGCGCCAATATGGCCGACAAATTTGCCAATTCTGTTCCGATTCCAATGAAAATCGGTTTCTGGGGTTTTTGTGGTAGTAAATAACGAATGTTTGATCAGAACTTGTAAATTAAAAATGGCCGCTGAAATTCAAAATGACCACCCGAATTTTCCAAGTGTGTTCCGATTTCCATGAAAATCGGTATCTGGTGGTTTTTAAAGTAGCAAATAACGAATTTATGATCAGAACTTTTAAATTCAAAATGACCACGCCAATATGGCGGACGAAATTTTCAAATTGTATTCCGATTCCAATTAAAGTGGATATCTAGGGTTTTTAGGGTTGCAAATAACGAATTTATGATCAAAACTTAAATTCAAAATGGCCGCACCAATATGGCCAATAGGTTTTGCGAATTGTATTCCGTTTCCAATGAAAATCGGTATCTGGGGATTTGTTTTTAAGGTAGTAAATAACGAATTTATGAACAAAACTTATAAATTTAAAATTTCTGGGCCAATATGGCGACGAATTTTACCAAATAAGTGTCATTTCCTGGTCAGCTGTATGTAGGTTGTTCAAGAGTTGCGAAATCTGAAAATCTTCACATCCTAGCTCCAAATGGGAGAACATTGAACATAGTGTATCTTGGTCATTTCCCCTATTGTCGTGAAGGTTGCCACGCTATCGAGTGTACTTATAAAATCCTCGACGAATAAAAGGTAAATCGCCAAAAATTACAAAGAATATGGGAGGGCCCTCCACTGCCATCACGAGGTTAAACGATGCCTCCAAAAATTTCGACCGGTAAGAACAGGACGGAAGCTGTGGTCGGGACGTACATTGAGTAAGAAGGGGGCAGTGTAACGGCTAACCGAAAAGTGAAAATAAAAATTCCTACCGCGGACAAGTGCAGACATAAACTTTTTTTATTTAAAGGCGTTGCAACGCACGCGGGTTTTTTGCTAGTACCAAATAAATAGTATTATTATTATTATTTGTCACGCTCGATAGCGACCAACAACGCCGAACTCGTTCCTTTCGCATTGCCCACATTATAGGTGACAAAGAAGCTCCTAGAACACCCCAGAAAAGGATCTCACGTAAAACTAGTACTCACACCAATATTATTCTCAACGCATCAGGTCTGGTGTGAAACTAGTATTGGTATTCCGCGTCCTTATACATATTCCAATTTAATTTCCATCCCCTCAAATTAAAACCCAATTGAGCACTCCTAATTTTTTACTCGTATTCATTTGCATATGCAAAAGTTAAAGGCAATTAATCCTTGACAAGCAAGTCAAGAGGAGGTTTATGTGCCTCGAGCTTTAGAGGAGTCCGACTATTACTGAGTTTCCATGGAAGTCGAGTTGAGTTGTGGTTGAGTTGAAATGACACTTCAATTCAACGATTAACTCGATGCGTTTCCATATCTGCCTTCCGTCTTCCTCTATCTTTTTCCATAAATTAAATTTGTTATAGATTTTTCTTTAAAAGTATTTATTAAATATAAAGAGGCGCGACATTTTCAGTTTTTGTACCTTTGCTAGTGTGCCGTTTTTAGTTGTATGCGTGAACTCAGTTCAACCTACCTATTTTCGTTGAGTTGAGCAGAATTGAAAATCTTTAACGAAAACTCTTAACTGTGGCTGTTTCCATGACGTATAACTCTGGTTGAACTCTCATGGAAACTCAGTATATGTCTTCACGCGCTTCGATCGCGTACAGAAACCTTTCGAAGACTCGTCCGTATTTTTGCCATTTTTTGATCGTTTATTTTTGGAATTTGTTTGCAGTGGTTTGCGTAAACTTATCGATTAAGTTATAAGGCCCAACTATAATGCACGTAAGAAACGCACGTCATCTGGGCGCTCTCATGGAAATTAATGTGTTCGGCCATATTGGACGTACGTCGGTCATATTTTGTTTCGTTAAGTTTCGTTAAACGTAAAAATGCGAAAAGAACCGCGCTCAACGTACGTTTTGTGAGAATTTGTAGTTAAATTGGGGACAGCTGATTTTTTTTTTGTTTTGTGGGTTTTATACAAGAAAGAGTATGGAAAATGTTGTGCTTCAAATTTATGGGAGTGATTTTGATGAAGAATTTATTATAATTGAAAATAAATATGATTATTTTTAATATGCAAATATTAATAGACAAGTTTTAATAGTCAATGAATCATATTTATGCATTTTACTAATTTTAAACTTGTGAAAACTTTCCGTATACACAAACCATTATACGTTTGACGAAAGTTTGATATTTACGCACGTCGGCCGACGTGCGTTTCTTACGTGCATTATAGTTGGGCCTATACGCAGCTGACACAGATTTAAAAGATTTGTCGTAGAACAATATTTGATGCACGAAATTGTAATAAAAAGTGAAAAAACTTACTCAATTTCGAAATTGAGATCACAAAAATGCTTCGATAAAAACAGGCCATTAGTCAATTTTTAAATTGACAGCGTAAAACTGCTTCTGTGAAAACAGGTCATTCGCTACTTTGCAAACTGATTGGGCGGTGGCGTATGCCTCATTGTAATTTTAAAAGAGTTCTCCTTTTAATGTAGAAAATTTGTTTTTTGCTGTTTTAAAAAATTCAAAAGCTTTTTTTATACAATAAAATTACTAGGAACAGCTCTGTAATGATTTATCTGTATCACGATAGCGCGCAAAAAAGAGCCAACTTAAAATCGTCCTCCGCAAGTATTCACAGGAAATAATCTCTTCCATTTAAAATTATATAATACTTTTCACAAGCTCTCCATAGTGGTTTTTTTTACTCTCCTCCAACGCATTTTTGCTGTCATTGATAAACATCAACATATATCCATCTACGTGGGTGTTCCGATTTGACTTTTATGCTTGGTTAATGACTCATCGGTTCACTTCTACGGAAAAATATCCTTTAGCATTCTGCGTCACAAAGTTTTAAAAAACAGGAAAATCCTTGAACCTGTTTACACTCTTATTTTGTTGTCTTTATATTTTTGTTTAGTTTTATAAATTTTTTAGCTTTAGATATTTTAGTTGAAAAGTTCTTGACCTTTTTCTAGAAGGGATTTTCCAGAATTTTCTTTATATATTTCTTGAATGTTTTTTTTGTTATTTCTAATTTTTTTTTCAAAAAAAAAAATGATGGAGTTAAAGATTTCTCTTTCCTTTCACGTGGTTGAATTTCTACCCCCCCGTACTGTTTAAGACAGCAGAACAAGAGGGAAAAAAATTGTTTCATGGTAAAATCCTAACCAGACTCATAAATCAGTGAAAGTGGGCGATCAGAGTTTGTTTTTTTTCTTCTCCAGTGTTTTCTAGAGAAAGAAAATTTTTTTTTTCTTTCTTAGAAAACGCAAACCGAAGAAAAAATTCCTCCTTCGTCCCTTTATTTTAATCCTTATTATTTTTTTATGTTATTCTGGACAAGGATAAACTTTAAAGACGATAGGGTAGGTATTGGGGCGGTTTGGCATGGCAGCATGTACATTCGGGGGTGTAAGCTCAAAAATAGCGAAAGAGAAAATGTAAATGACGTCATCGTGTGCTTAATTAAGGCTTTCATGTTATACCCCCACTCAAACCTTGCTGCTGGACGAAAAGCGTAAAGATATCATGCAGACCGAAGTCGTCCTTTTCTGCGGATGTGAATGAAGCTTGCTGGCTGGCTATATGGCGACTGTTTTGCTGCTGCTGCTGCTCATGCTAGCCGAAGGTGGTGGTGGTGGTGATGGTGGTGGTTAGAATGGTAGTGGTATGGTTTCACATAGCTTTCGTGGTGCCCAGAGTTTTGTTGAAAATTGTGCTGCTGCTGTTTTTTTTTTGGCCTGGCTGCCAACTCAACTCTCTGACCCTACTCATTCCAAGCTCTGCACTCTGTTGGCCCCTTCACTCCTCCATCTCATTCCACATGCCCTCAGGGTTGGAAAGTCCTAGGGAAAAGTGAAAATCGATTGGAAAAGTCCTTTTTAGTCTTATATTTCTGCGAATTTCGGGACGTCGTCGTCGTCGTTTTTCTGTGTTGTGTTGTTTCATGCTTTTCTGCTGCGTATAAAATTTGTGCGTTTTTTTTGTAATACTTAGAAATTTCGTTTCATCTTGGCTCGTTGTTTTTGGGGAGATGATGGTTTTCTTAGAATAAAAAAAAACTCTGATTCAAATTTCATCCTTAAGAAGGATTATAAATTTTTATCTAAATGAATCCATTTCTTGTGATCTAGCAATATCATATCATCATGCCTTAGTATATATATGTGTACATAAATAAATTAAAGATACTAATTCTCCAAATTCTGGACAGACAACAATGCTGGTCCTCTTTTCCACCAGCTCTGAATTATTAAGGAGAAATATTATTTCTCGACATTAGTAAATCATTTTATTGGAATGAAACGGATCTGCTGTATGAGAGAGTGTACATCCTGTTTTATGGGCTCGAGGTCATGGCTTTTTTGGGTATCCATATATACAATTCTGCCATATACTATATATGTATGTATGTATGTATATATGCATGCGGGAAAGCAGCTTACATACATACCACCAAGGAAGTACCATAAGAAAAGGTTTGGTTTCTTTGGTATTTTTTTCTTTATATTTTTGGATAGAATACGAAGAGAAGTTGGCAGACAAAAATGGGTTGAGTTATAAATTTGTCTATTTTATGCGGTTTCGTTTCGTATTTTATGGATAGACATACAATTGCTATGCAGGGAGTAGCCTACTTCAAGTAATGAAATTTAGGTTATTTCAAAAAAGGAGTTTTTTTTTGAATAAATGGAAAATTAATATTGAGGGTATTGACTTTTTTTTAGTTTGGATTATTAAGTGGGTATTTGTTAAGTGTGATAGTCATTTTGTAAATTTTTAGATTTTGAAAAATGTACTTCTTTTTTGGAACTTTCTGCCCCATTTCTTGGCGCTTTATTCCAGATTTACGATGACTTTGTGTCTATTGCTGATTATTGAAGTTGACACTCTAGTAGTTAATGTGGTTTTCCTTCTACTTTTACTGTTTAAAGTTGATAAAATCCTTTTACTACAATAACGAGTGTGACTCGTGATAAACTGTTCGGCTCTGTCTTGAGATCTATGAGTCCGCTTTGGGCTACACTTTTTATTTTTTTTATTATACTGTATGTTGAGGTTAATGCATCACACATTACTAGTAGAAATCCAAACTATATACTACAAGGTTTTATGCGTTCAAACAAGGCGTTCAAAAACAAAGATTGACAATAGCTGCGATCCATTGGGACTGGTAAAGTACTCAAAGCTGCTGCTAGCTACTCGGAACTACCCTTGCTCTTGTTTTTGTGCAGTTACGCATAAAATTTCCATCAGGTTTTTCAAAGCTTTAACTACTCAACAGTAGATGGCTTTTCCCTTTTGAAGGTTAAGTTTATGTATTTTAAAATATGTTTTATAAAGAAAATATACAAAATACATAACTTCGTTTCCATATTTTATTGTATAAAATATATATGTATGTACTATATCACACCACTTTTATTTCGAAACAAACTCTAAAAATGCACATTTACTACGTTTATAAGCGGAGTTTCACTCCCGTATTTTCAATCCGAAATGAAACTCCCGATGCGTTTATGAGCAATGGGAGCGAAAATCCAAAATACTTTCTGGTTTGAGATGACAGCACCGAGCTCAAATTTAAAATGGCAACAAACACAAATATAAACCCAATGTTTAATTTAGTGGGTTTAAAAAAATCTATAAGTAAAGAAAAAAAACTTATTTAGCAAAATAAACCAGCCAACTGCTTTTTCATTAAGTTTTTTTCCTTCTGAAAAAAATTAAAAATTATGCTCCGGTCATCTCACTCCCAGTCAGCGTTTATAAGCATACCATAAACCAGGAGCGAAGTTTCACTCCGACTTTTTCTTGGGGAGCAAAAGTCCAAGTTCTGGATTTTCACTCGCCGTTTATAAGCGGTGTTTCACTCCGGATCGAAACTTCCATCCGGAGGGAAACTCCGCTTATAAACATGGTAATTGATCCTCTTTGTTAAAAATAATAAACAATTACTTGGAGGTTATATTTTACTGGTAATTGTGAATAATCGTGTTCCATTAAGTGATGTAATCGCAAGTACTTGCGAGTAGAAAAAATCGCCCAATCGAACGCAGCTAATGTGTGGTGAATTTGGTTTTATGATTGTCACAAGTTTGTGGTTTGATTTTTCCATGGTTTTATCTGACAGTTCTATGCATAAACTGAAAAATGTCGCCTCTGGTTTTGATTGTTGTGTTTCTGTTGTTTTTCTCGATTTTTAGTTTTGTTTTGCACATATTACATTTTTTTCAGTATGAATACTAATTTCAATGGCTACTGATAAAAATTTATTTCTAATTAAAGAACTCATTTCGATTTGAATTCTTAAACCAAAATGAAAACCATATATTGTATGGGTAAGCGCGGGTTTCAAACAAGTTTGTCACAAAAACTGTGGGACATGTTTGAATGCATAAAACCTTGTAGTGATATTCTAATTTGAGGTACCCTTTACTCGGCACTACAAAGTACTGGGACAGAAAGATCATCTTTCTTACTACTGACTTCTTTAAAAAAGTCTATCATTTTGAAGGCCATGTTCAACTTGGTAAGACTAGTAGTTACATTTCTTTTGAAATACAACCATTCTCCAGGACACGATCAGATGATCGATATAGAGAAGTGCAAACCAGAGTGATCTTATAAAGTCACTTTTCTTATATGGCAGGTCTCAGCTCAGGAATCTCCTTTTGTACTACCAGTCCGTCATATCGTTGGTCTCGTCATGGTGCAATATCTAGTAGTAAGCTTAGTACCGAGTATAGAATAGGTTTTGGGGTTATGAGTAGTCAGAAGGGTGTTAAAGAAGGTGGCAAAGAACCCCGATGAACAATTTCATTTGAATAGGGTTTTTTTTAAACGTCTATCACGTGCTTTTTGCAGACGTCGATCCTTTTGGCAAAATTTTCTATGACATTGTCCTATATTTCATGGCATATTTCTTCAATGATCTGGTGATCGTTGGTGTAGATCTTCAATTGAAAATACTTCCAGGAAGAAGTCCAGTAGCGTTAACCTGCAAAGATTTATGCCACCTCTTCGAGAAATTACGCACCTCTTCCAGTAAATTCACTGTCCAAGATTGATTATGTTAAGATCTCCCAGTCGACTTCGCAAAAAAAATATTTTCATTAAAATATAGACCCTTCACGGCTTCTGACAAAAAAGGATGTTAGGTGTTCAGAATGGCTTGGCTTTCCGAGTCTCAAATTCAACAATTTTGCTTATTATAAAAAGGCGCCTCATCTCTTAGAATGGTTTTACAGCAAAGATCGGAACTTCGCTAGATCATTTCCAATAATCAATTTGAGAACGGACAACTCTTATATGACGGTTTGGTTTCAGTTAACAAACCCATAGAACTCCAAATTAAAGACTCTAAAGGCATTCAACACGATCAGCATCAAAAACGATCGTGCTAATTAAACCATGCTCTGCTACCACGGCCATGCGAAAATGGCGTCATTCAATCTCGCCACCGATGGTATCAATCATTCAGAGGGTACCACAAAATACGGTCCCAATGCAACGAAGTGTAGGTCACCTTGCACGATCGCCCAGAACACCTTAACGGAGAAGATCGCAAAAAAGAGAAGATCAGGGAAGGTACAACGCTGTATATGACAGTTTGGTGTCAGTTAAGCAACCCAGAGAAATCCAGCTTGACACGATCAACATCAAAAGACGATCGTGCCAATTAAACTAAGCTCTGCTACCACGGCCAGATAAAAATGGTGTCATTCAATCTCGCTACCGGTGGTACCAATCATTCAGAGGTTACCACAAATCATGGTCCCAAGGCAAGAAAGTGCAGACCCTCTAGCACGATCGCTAAGAAGACCTCAACGGGCAAGATCCCCCAAAAAAAAAATAGAGGATCAGAGTATGTTTCATCGGCTAACGACTAAACTATAGTTCGCTCACATCGACTTTTCATCTACGAATCGTAGACTACGATTCAAACAATATTATCAATTTTTTATTCCAGCGCCGATGTATCGATTGTTTCTGCCTCACCGTTTGTGCCTAATCTACTTCTGCTGGCAGCGAATGGATCCTTGAATTGAATTTTTATGTATGACAAGTTTTCCTGCCTTACCTAGGGCGAGACTGTCGTGAACTAACTGCTGGAAGAGGTCATGGAAGTCTAATCATTTCAAGTAACTACGATCAAAGATGAGCAGCTTAATCTTGGGTAGCTTAACGCTTGAGGAAGGGTCAGTTGTTCGATTTGGACTCTCACGATGTTGTGAAAGAGGTTATTGAAGTAGCACCCGTAGAACCTGATATCGTTTTCTTATATTGTTGTATTCCTGCACCTTTTAGTCGCATCAATCCTCTTCAGTCACGATTTCGAGGTGTGTCGTCTCGAATATCGGTGCTACTGCTTATTGCTCTTGCTGAGTCTGACTTGATAAAACCCTGGAGATTTGTTGTCCAAATCTTGTACAGTCTTTTCTACTAATTCTTGTAGATTTGACATAGCAGCCGTTTGCTGCTGAGTGAGACGTGGTAATTGCTGTGAAGTGCTATCTTTTGACGATGGCGGTTCTGGGGACTCGGCTTCTAAGAGATCTAGTGCCGCGCTTAACGTCATTCTGTACTGTTGATGTATAGTGTCAACTTCCTCGTAGTAGTATCTGACGTAGTATGTGTCAGAAGTTTACTCCATTTTGAGGGGTTTAACTCGGGGTTTTTTGGTTCGAACTCGTTCCATTCGTAATCCAGCCGTTCTAGCCTGAATCGAACATTTGCTTCTGTTTGTCTGCTGGGGCTTTTCTTGAAGTTACCGAAGGCCTTGTTGCTCTGTTTTCCTATGTAGGCCTGCTCCTTGAGTAAAGTTGTCATGACCATAGTGATTACCTAGTAATGTACTAAGCAATCACGTGGGGATCACCACGGGTCTTTGTTCAAAATTCTTGGTATACTCTTACAGTTGAGGTCCATTAGTTGAGTTCGATATCGCAGTGATATTCTTGATTGGTCAACGCTTTCTCTCACTACGGCGATATTTTCATTAGAATAAACTGTTTACGGACTTCGTCACATCTTTAAGGATCACGTTTAATTTTACATGGGTCCAGATGACATATGTCAAATTTCAGTCCGCCATGTTGGATTTTTTTACGTGAAAGACTAGAGCTCAGAAGCAAGGCCCTTTGTACTTTTGACTTACTTTCTATCATAGAGTGCACTGTCGAACAATAAGCTTTAGTAAGAAATCTAGAATTGAGTAGAACGAAAGAACTGCCAACTTTGTAATGTGGTTTTTTCTCCAGCTGCTCCCATACAATATCCCAGCGACAGAACGCTGATTTTGGTGATCGAACAGGAAATGGCCTCTGGATAGAAGTATGGTTATCTGGGTAAGACTAGTGGAAAGATGAAGAACCATACCGCTGCCGTTAAATCGAACCTCAGACCTCTGGAATGGTAGTCAGTTGTCTTAGCCACTAGACTAGGTTACATACTAAGTAAGTCTCAAGTAGTATGATAATCTCCAAAATAAACATCCTTAAATTTCTAAAAAAAGGACTTTCATTTCGAGTGGGTATAAAAGTCAAGTTTATTTATCTTTCGGAGTTTTTTGTTACTTAACTTTTTATCAAATTAAACAATCTTTTACCCTTAGCCTCTAAATTTAACTATGCTTCAATAAATGACATAAATATCATCCACACAATCGCTCTACACCTACGCACACCCAAAAACCAAATAAAACAGGACAAAACTTTTAATCTTTCAACAACAATCCTGAACAAAAAAAAGAAAAAAAACGAGGAGAGAGAGTTTGCCCGAAAATAAAAATTAAGAGCCATCGACGACGACACCAACAACAACAACAACAACAAAAGAAACCGTCAATAAAAAAAGGGATGAAATTGGAATGAAGGGAAATAATATATTAAAGTATGTGGAATGAGGGTGTGGGTTTTTTGATGGACGGTGGTGGTTTTTTGGTAGTCTTAAGTTGGGGTAGAATTATTTAAAAAAAAATTGAAAGAGGAAATTACAACGAGAATCCACAAAGTTGACAGTTATGAAGAAGCTGAAGGAATCTAGAAGGACTATGCTCCACCGACATGACCTTCGACTATGCTTCGTTACGCGTTTCACGTTCCAAAAAAAAAAAATAAATAAAAAAAAAATAAAAAAAATAAAAAAAAAGATAAGGAAAATTTCTTTCATTTCGTTTCTTGACAGCGAGGGGCTCTCTTGGTTCTTGTGCTTGTGCCTCTTGAATTCATTTAAAGTTAAAAAGGGGCAACCCTTGACACTTTTCAAGTATATTTCTTTTTTTGCTTAATTTCAAGGGTGGAGCAAGTTCCTGCCTGGAGCAGAGAGAATTTTTTTTGAGGGTAAGAAAGAATAACACCAAAAAAAAAATAATGTGGTAAAAAATGTTTTGTATTTTTTTTCCTTTACTTTCTTTTGTAATTTTTTTTTCATTCCACAATTCATTTTACTACAGTTCATCTTCCCTGCTTCTTAAAAAATATTTTAAAACGGTAAAAAAAACATTATTTTCTCAATTTTCTATTTCAGTAGAGGTGTATTTTCCCAAAAAAAAAATATTAATTTCTCCTACACATATGCAATCCAAAAGGAAATGTATGTAGTAAAAAAAAGCTCTTTGTGTGAATCATAAGATTACGAAGAAAAATCGATGAAAGCTTTAGTGTTACACAGGACGAAAAAAAGGAGGAAAATATTCGATAGGGTAGAATGGGTGGGGGGGGGGAAGGACAAGGAATTCATTTCTTTTTTTTTCGAAGCTAAAAGCTGCTTGGGATGTTCTTCTTCTTTATATTCTTGTTCTTCTTCTTATTCTCCTTACTACCCCTGCAGCATTTCTGAGCATGTTGACTCCCCATATTCTGCAGGTAATCCTGCTGGCTGATTCCATCGACCATCTTCGTCAGTTACACACTAAAACGCTACCGAATGAAGCCGCTGCAAAAAATTATACCGTTTATATCCAGTATAGATGAGAGCTTTTTGCAGCTATTTTCCCACTTTAAAAGGAGCTTTAAATAACACATTCTAGTCCCCCTTCCACTCCACCGTTATCCTATCGTTTCATCTATCCTTTATCGTTCCAATTGCGCTATGTGTGTCCTGTCTAAGGTAAATTTTTCCTACTAATCAGGTCATAGTGCCCGCCTGACTTGTGCTGCGCTACTACGCTACCCTTTTGTGCCCTTTTTTGTTGTTGTTGTATATGCATGAAAGTCAACCGATACGACCCGCAACGAATAAGGGAAATGCGAGGTGGTGAAGGTGATATATTCATACATATACAAAAGGTGTTCAGGAAATATCGATAATAGTTGACCGGCCAAGGAAACGGCCTGTTTTTTTCCTGCTCTGCTTTTTTTTGTACAGTTTGTGACTTTTTCTGCATTACTTAGAGACGACGACGAAAGGTATACAGGATGTTGTAGAATTTTGCTTTGTTGGTGTTGTTATGGTTTTTTACTACTGCATTGGAAATTCCTTCTTGATTTATAAAGGGTAGAAAAAAATTGTTTTTTTTCGTCTTCAATGAGGGCACTGGTGGAATTAAATGAGGGCGCACCTCTGACAGGTGGTTGATTGCAATTTTTTTACGCTTTAGAGAGAGAGAGAGCTTGTGATGAGACTTACCTGCGAGTGAGGCTAAAAGGTGTGGTGTACTTATTGGTCTGTTACCCTTTTATTAGAGGTGTGCATGGCTATAATTTAATGGTGGTTAATGATTTTTTTTATATCAGTTTGTTTTTCAAATTGAGCAGTTTCTTATACTATGGACAAACATATGGTATATTTGTACCATGGTATTGATACCAATATGGCTAGTATACCACATGGTACAGTAAAGTATTTTCGAAATGCTTTATTTGATACAAAACTTAGCACCATCCATAGCATCTTCTTATGCCCCTTTAGTCCCTCGTGGAACATTTGACCCGAAAAAGTTGCCCTCCAACGGACTTTGTTTTGTGCGACAGCTCTCAGCTCCTTCCAGAATCTCCTTGTTTCGGACCCTGCTAATAAGGTTCTCCTTCACTTTGTTTTATGTGTTCTAACTCGACCGGCTCTTTGCGGACTCCAATCTACTATCCAGAGCGTTGACAAAGCTACAGTTTATTACTTTAAGAAAGAGTAAAGGCGAAAGTAGGCTACCTTGCGGTACTCCTGATCACATATCAAAGCTGTCGGATAATTTTCTATTGTGGAGAACTATTTATTTCGAATAGTTGTATAGAGATTTTATCAATTCCAATACTTTGTCAGACGATCCCCGTTGCCGTAGTGCCTGTCTATAAACCGAGCGCTTTCTATCTATGAAAGAAATGCATTGTTGGAATCGTAATTCAGTATGATGCTCCTCTATGATTCTCAAGATGTAGATCGTGCAGGAGCGTTCCCATTGTGAATCCCGACTACTGAAAACAGCCCACTACTTTTGTACAGCGTTGTCCTACGATGGAGTCAATTGCCCCCCCCCTCTACATTGCTTTGAAATACTTCGAGAACTAATTCATTTTGAAGTTCTTGGAGAACTAATTCATTTTGAAGTTCATAGAAGGCTAATTCATTTTGAGCTAACTGGAGAATTCATTCATTTTGAACTAACTGGAGAACTAATTCATTTTGAAGTTCTTGGAGAACTAATTCATTTTGAAGTTCATGGAAGACTAATTCATTTTGAGCTAACTGGAGAATTCATTCATTTTGAACTAACTGGAGAACTAATTCATTTTGAATTTCTTGGAGAACTAATTCATTTTGAAGTTCATGGAGGACTAATGCATTTTGAACTAACTGGAGAATTAATTCATTTTGAAGTGCATCGAGAACTAATTCAATTTGAAGTTCTTGGAGAACTAATTCATTTTGAAATACTTCGAGAACTAATTCATTTTGAAATTCTTGGAGAACTAATTCATTTTGCACTAACTGGAGAACTAATTCATTTTGAAATACTTCGAGAACTAATTCATTTTGAAATACTTCGAGAACTAATTCATTTTGAAGTTCTTGAAGAACTAATTCATTTTGAAGTTCATGGAGAACTAATTCATTTTGAAGTTCATAGACGACTAATTCATTTTGAGCTAACAGGAGAATTAATTCATTTTGAACTAACTGGAGAACTAATTCATTTTGAAGTTCTTGGAGAACTAATTCATTTTGAAGTTCATGGCGGACTAAAGCATTTTGAACTAACTGGAGAATTAATTCATTTTGAAGTGCATAGAGAACTAATTTAATTTGAAGTTCTTGGAGAACTAATTCATTTTGAAATACTTCGAGAACTAATTTATTTTGAAGTCCTTGGAGAACTAATTCATTCTGAACTAACAAAACTACTAACTGAAAAACAAAATTCTTTAGAAAAATCTTGTGGGTTTACCACTGATCTGAACTAGGTCCTATCAGGATTACTTTGGCACCAGTGCTGGAACTAGTCAGTTTCCCACTAGTACTAAAATTATTTCTATTTTTCTAAGTAGTATGTTTGTTCCGACTGGAAGATAATAAAATGTGGGGCAAGACTACCAACAGCAGAGATAATAGGCAGATGCCTCATATTGTCTCATGTCGCATATTGTTGGGTCCGCGTTTTTTTGGAATTTTGACTGTGATACCTTCTGTATAATCCTTCGGAAAGGTCCAGATATTTCCAGGATTGATCTACTATGAGGCTTGAGTGAACTTTTAGCAGCTCTGGCGGGATGCCAGCAGACTTACGATTGGCCATTGCATAAATTGCGGTCAATATTTCTTTTCTGGATTTAGCACGAGGGGTGATTGGCTGTGCATTGCTGTTGTGTCTTTCAGGTCCTCGTAAAAATGAACCGTTCAGGTTGGAGAAGAAATAGTCCGTCCATCGTTGGAGTCGCCCAATCCGCACGGCATGCTTTTAGTAGAGCTTCCCGAGAGCTATTTAGTAATTTCGTACAGCACCTTTCTGTTACCTGTGTTTGCCGCGTTTCCGCTTTTTCTGCGAGCTCTTTAATATGATGTCTATTTATCACGCCGGACACTTCTCTTTAACTCCTGGTGTGATTGGGAGTATTCCTGTTCAAGCACGTTATTTTTTTGGGCTCCCCTGCGTTCTATTTTATATCCGAGATCCAAATTTGCCGATTTCTTTGGACAGAACTCATCATGCTCATTTCTGTTGTTCTCAATATGGCGCCCTTTGTTGTAAACCCTCCCAGCAATTCAATATTTGTTTCGGCATGGCTTCGCTTTGCTGGTTTAAGATTTGTTGCAGCTCCCCAGCAAATTCTAGTCTTTTAATTCTGTCCCGCAAAAGATCTGCGTTAAACCATCTACGATTTATGACATCGTTTTGTACATTTCTGATTGCGGCTATTTTGAGGCGAATAGTTACTACTACCAAATGATGGTCACTTCCAATTTCTGCTCCCCCAAAGCTCCTGACATCCTCCACAATTGTTCTCCATTTGCGGCTGACGGCCGAGTGATATATCCCAGATCTATCAGATTGTTCGTTCTACCATCCGGCGATACCCAGATATCCTTGTGTATCTTCCTGTTAAAAGAGTCAGTTCAACCTACCTGGGAATTACAGAAGTCAACGAAAACTTAGTAACTTGGCTTATTTCATGATTTACGTTTGCGTGCTCAAGAACAATGTTGCTAGGGCCGATCTGTGCGCTTAAGTCACTATCAAAATAATATTGTCTCTCCTTTAAACAGAACAAAAACCTCATTCAGTCGGATATAAAATACGTTTTTGATGGCATCGTCTGCGCCTTCAGTTGTACCCCCGTACTGCTTCTTATAGGCCAATTCTCAAATTCTCAGTGATATATCACAAATCACAACAAAATTATATAGCCTTGGTGACCTTAATGACCTTGGTAAAAAACCTGGGTCAACCGGGTTTTTTTTCCCACGCAGAAGTAACGCAATACCTACTTGTAGGCAATTAAAATTTTTTTGCTATTCACAGAACAATTTACGCACGTTTAATGATTGACATTGCAGTTGACAAGTTGATCACAGTTGTGAGGTTTTCGAATCATCGTGATCCATTCTCAAGTTGTGACCTTCACAGACTTGTGATGACATATGGAGCAGGTGACAAGGCCTTACCCCGAATTAAAAATAATAATGATGAAAGAAATTTTATTAATTTTTGTTTTTTTTGAGCTATAAACAACAGAAAAAGTAACCATTTGAACAAAAAAAGAGAAAAATTATATGTTTTTTACTTTGTCGAATTTTCGGATGATTCCGGCAAAATTCGATGAAATATTCGAAAATTTTTCCGTACAGTTTTTTTTGTTAAGGTTTCTGTAAAGACTTCAAAATAAGGTGAGAGTAGGTATTGCGGTACTTGTGCGTGTGAAAAAAACCGTATGACCGGTTTTTAACCAAGGTCATTAAGGTCATTAAACAGGAAATTTCAATCTATTAATAGTGATTAATTACCCATTAACAGGTAATAAAAGCCATTAAGTAGGTTACTAACACCTTTTAATGACCTTAATGACCTTGGTCAAAAACATGGGTCAACCGCGTTTTTTTCCCACGCTCAACTACCGCAATACCTACTTGTAAGCAATCAAAGTTTTTACTATTCACAGAACAATATTAATTATTAAGGTGCGCGATTTATGATTGACATTGCAGTTGATAAGTTGATCACAATTTCACAACATTTGACATTTCACAATTCCACCACAATTGTGGTGGAATTCTTGTGATGAATGTTTTGAATTTTTACTGAGAATCTGAAACCGTTGATCTGACACAAGATTAATCTTGTCATATTTCCTAAAGACTCATAACCCGTCACAACTAAAAATTAGCTTATTAGTCTAATACGCAGACGCACAGTAATAGTCCTCCTGGCGACCAACAAGTGAGGCTGAATGGTGTGTATTCTACTTAGATCTTTTTTATTGACAACTAGATCTTAGAGATATGTTCTATTTGTACAAACAATCGTTTTATGGCAATAATATGGAAAGCACATTAATTAGTCAGAAACAACACCTTATCGCACAAGCTAACGCCTAAATTTATGCAAAATTGTGACACAATTCCTTAAATACACTTTAATCTCCAGTAAACTAATTAATATCCTTCCAATTTTTACTTCATTAACAATCTAATAAATAATCGCTATTTATAGTCCTTATAATAAAACAATAAAATAAATTTCAATTTTTGTTTCTACTGTTTCTGTCTCAATATCATTAAATCCTGTGTAGCCGCAGTTACTTGAATCCTTGAAGCATTGATGACTGTCAACTTCCATATATACTTATATATGTATGTATATATAGTATATACCTACTTATATACAAAAAAAACCACTTGACCTTTCATCGTCATGATGTGTCCTTGTGTAATTGATTTCCCCAAAAACGAAAGTGGTTCAGTATCACGCAATGTCATCAATTGTAATGTTCGCCTATATAACGAAATGAGAGATTGATTGCTACACCGCCTCGTACGTAACTCTTGGATTATTTTTTTTTGTTGTGTGTTGTTAGCAAAAACAAAAAAAAAATACGAAAAACAAAAAAAAAATTGACGAATTACTTTACAGACATCAAGATAATATTGCTGCAAATGTAATTATTACACAAGAAAAACCCAAGCTATATATATGGTGAAAGTGTAATGAGAAATGTGTGGGACGGGTGTGTGGACATTTTTGGTATGTTGTTAGCGAATTATATTCTTCTTCATCTTCATAGGGGTGATTAATAAACTGATTACGACACCATGTTACGTTGATGATGCGCATTAGGTACTTCTCATGTTTCAGCATATTAACTCTACTATCATCCATATTGGTACTGTACAAAAATGTTGATCCCTTAAGGATCCTGGAAAATTCATTGACATTGAGAATATGTATGTATGTATGTACCGAATACAATCTTACAAAAAAGCTCTTTTTATTATCGTTTTAACACAAGATGAAGCTTTTTGGGTCTTAACTCCACCATTTTCTCATCCCCCATTTTGTGGGTGCTGTTAAAGAAATTATGTGTCTCAATTTCACATAGTAGCGCAGAAGGAACCGCTTAATTTTTGGGTGAGATCAGACCAGCGAGTCTTAAGGATATACTATATTATAGTTTCATCAATAAAGAAATTCCGAGATTCCAAGATGAATATGGGAATTGTTCTCAGAATCATCAACGATTTCTTATCTCTTATTTTTCGTTCTGTTCTATATATTTTTTTCTATCAATCCTCCCCACCTCTACACTATTAAGCCCACCACAAACACCTAAGTCCATATAAAGATCTGATCCCGCACCTTAAGCTGTTGCATAAATTTTATGTCCTTCTAGATATATGTATGTATGTATGTGTATATAGCCTTAACTTCTTACCCTGATATGCCTCATTCACTTCATAATATAATTAGTAAAATAAAACGTCCAAACGTTCGTATAGATATACAGTATCATCCTCCGGGGATATATATTGTGGATGTGGAACGATGTGGAACGTATTTTATATAGTATAGAGAGAGTAAGTGCCCCGCCCTAAATAAAACTAATTATCAGTAAATGTTTGTCAGTCGGTTATCACGTGATGCGCGATGATATAGTCATTGGACGATTGGGGGATTACCTGGAAATCATCATTCAGGTGGAAACTTTATATTGTGGAACTAGGGTGCATGTTGAGAGTTCTATGTTTTTTTATTACCACGAAATTATTACGTTCTATTTTTAAGTGAATTTGGAAATTATCTCTTTATTTTTTTTGTGCTGGTTTTTTTTCTGGTTGTGTATTGTATTTCTTTTTGCTTTATGGTAAAGTATACCATATATATTTTTTTCCCTCTAATTAGTCCAATTGAAAGGCGGATATTTTCGTTGTTGCCTCTTTTTTTTTATATTGTATATATATTTTTGGCAAACAAACTCCTTAGGGAAATTATCTTATAGCTTTGCGGATTTTCTTTTCTAATTTACTGTGACATGATGTTATTTATGGCCCGCTTTTTTTTTGGCTGTGTGTGCTGAAGTTGATTTAAATATATATTCTGGATGTGATGTAATTGTTGATATAGCAAAAGAGGATTGTGTTTTTTTTAAACCAAAAAAAAAAACAAGGGATTTTGTCTTCTTAGTATTTTGTGGATGGAATTTCTAAGAAGAAGAAAATATAAAATTTGGACCCTGCTGTGTGTCACTTAAAATAATTTTTTTACTGTAAAAGAATATTTGATTTAAATTTTTCCTTCATATAATTTATTTAACATGGCATCGTTTTTCATTATCCATTTCTAAAAAAATTTGCGTAAATTTTACATAAAATAATTTTTTGAATTTTCTGAGATATTTGTCATTGGATTCTGAGGTTTTTGTCTAAGAAAATATCATCGAATTAAAAAATTTAACCGAGACACCTTTCGCCTTTTGATTTCAATGGATGGTTTGAGCCTGAGTTGAATGATAGTTTTTTCTACAAAGAGGATGAACTTTGAGTGAAATTTTAAGAAATTGTGTTTATTACTATAATCTTTTTTGTTTTTTTTTCTTATTGCATGCGATATAAGGTAGTTAAAGTATCGCATCTTACGGATGCTTGCGTTTTATGACATTCTTACGGCACCGCACGTAATATGCGAGAATTTAACAAACATTTTTTTATTCGTCAAGTTTATTACATCAATTTAGGTCGGTGCCATATGAACACTCATGTTCGTACTTTAGGTTACGTGCAGTTACGTTACGTACGATGTGTCATATTAAGTTCAGGCTTTAGACTTGTTTGTTCGTGTCAGATCGCATTAAACAATGGGATATTGCCTTGGTAGTGATACAAGAACATAAAGGGCAGGCCTGTCAAAGCCTGGAGGTTAAGTCTGTTTTTCTTATTCTCCGTAGATGGTAGTTTAGGGCGTTGAATCAAGCCAGCTAAAGTCCTGCCATGTTTCCTACTGCACCTCAGCAATTCCCTGGCCGCTTTGCAAGATTGTACTGGCAGAACCCGATTCTGACTGACTAAACCAGAGGTAGATCTCGGTTCGCTTCATCAGAGTTCGATCTTTAAGGCACCTTTTCGCAAAACTTCGTGGTCGGTTCTGGACCTCTATATACACTGTCAGAGTACTAAGGGAAAGGAAAAAGGGAAGGGAAAAACCGGGTTGTGACCAAGGTCATTAAAAGGTGTGTTAATTGCATACTTAATGACTTTTATTACCTGGTAATGGGTAATTAATCACTATTAATAGTATAGTAGTAGGTATTGGGGCATTTGTGCGTGGGAAAAAACGGTTGCGGTGCGGTTTTCGGTCAAGGCCTTTATGGTCATTAAACGGTGTATTAATTGCCTACTTAATGGCGCCAAGGCACCTTTTCGCAAAATTTCGTGGTCGGTTCTGGACCCATATATATTATACGGTGTCAGAGCACTATTTGATTATAGGGTTCGACATGTCATTGCATTTGAAGTCGCGATATCCCGGGATCAAAACAAGCGTGACTTGATTGAGAATACCCAGTTTATCAAGGAAACTTTGGCTGTTCAAGACTAATTAGGGTTTGATCCTACACATGCCTCTGTTTTGGGATCGACCGTATACCATACGGAGCCACCTTGCCATATCTTGGAAACAACGTAGGATTTCTTATTTTGTATGATCAAAGAAGAAGTTTTAAACTTTTAGACCTTCGCAGACATGCAATAGGCTGACGAGTCCCCTAGAAATTTATTGTTCTTTAGAGATCGTGTGGTGACTTTGTACTTCTTCTATGGTTGGTAAATTTATTTCTCTGTTATCACCATTATTTGTTAGATGAAGTTTTGGGAAGTGTCTTGTTTGATATTTTCTACAAAGTTAGCCTATATATATATAGCTGTTTCGAATTCCCCGTCGTACCATTCGCTGGCTCTACTAGTTCATTTGCATCCAGCAGTTTCCTTCGTGACATCTGTTCGAATCATTTTAAATTCCAATCATCTTCCCTCGACTATACAGCATTTGTTTCTAATACAGCCTGTTGGTTTGCTACTTGTTTTGACTAGAGTTGACAGCTGACAGCTGAATCTAGCTTTCAGTTAGTGAACTTCCTAGTAGGAAGTGATCCGATTCAAAAATCGCACCTCTTGATTTTACTTGGATGAAACTGAAAGCTGACATTCTGCCTTTATGTATATAGCCTATTTGGTTACAATATCTTTCGTTAAAAGATTACCATGCGTATTTTGTGAATTTTCCACTCTGAAAAATACAATAATATAGCAAGGGAGATTCTGGTACACTTTTTACATAGTGGTCCCCCTTTAAGTACTAATTGCGCACAATGCTGCTTGACTTCAGTTATCAAACGGGGAGCGATCTATTCAGTATGCGAATGACGATTTCCAGTCCAGTCTAATATAGTAAGTAAGCCTTTCCACCGTGCTAGAATGAAGAGTTAACAGACCTTGGGCTTTGGGTGTGGGGACAAGTTGTTGGTTCTGGTCGTACTAATCCTATTAAATTGTGGCGCTGTTGGCACATTGGCACTAGTAGTAGTAAAATGCGTAGTTTAAACATACGTTTGTTGTTCTAGTGGCGCTAGCAGCACTTCCAATAGATCGGTTCCAATTCGATAACCGAAGTCAAGCAGCATTTGGTGCAATTAGTACTTAAATGGGGGACTGCTATATAAAAAATGATCCAGTACCGCCCTTGCTATACAACTTGGGAAATATTTTGAACTTAAGATCAGATTTTTTTCTCATGACATATTGTTCGTTGTTGTTTGATGTTTCATGTAGACTTTTTTTCCAAATTTGATGAATGCTTCTAATAAGGATATTCCTTGAGTCACATTCATTCGCCTATGCCATGATCTAGACAAGACTGTTCGTCATTCCATGATCCATTTGTTCAATTTCATTTAAATACGCAATATCTATTATCATCTTGACATTGACTCGTTATAGTATTTAAACATTAGTTAAACCGATTAATATACACATACAAAATAATCCCAGTTAACAAGACTTAGATTTTTTTTCTATTTATTCTTCTTCATAAGAAAGCGCTTAAAAATCGTTACACAAACCATCGACACACAACTTCTCATTTTTCATATATGTATGGCTTCTTGAAATGGTTAAAAGTTCAAACTAAAAATTTTTCCAGTTGAGCAAATAATCACGGCATAACCCTATTAAGAGTGAAAGCATAATTGGTCTAGTTGTTGGCACAGACCATTCTTTTCCATAATTATTTTTTTCCACATTATTTAACAAATGTAATCTCTACTCTGGCGTGTAAGCTTTAATTGTTGGTGCCTTTTGCTATTGCATAGCGAGAATTAAAGAGGTTAAACGTTTTTCTGTTACAGAATTTAAAAGGTTTAAGTGGTAGAGAATTGGAGTAGTTGAAATTAAAAAAAATTAAAAACAAACGGATTTAGTCTCCTTTACATAGTATGTCTCTTATTGATATATTTCTGTGCTATTGTTGCTCTTAACGATTGAAACCACTATGAATAAAAAAAAGGATTTTTAATTTCTACTTCAAGGCCAGATTTATGTCTACTCTCTATACACTCTTATATTGTATTGTAGTTACTACCACACCGATTAAGAAGGCCTGAATCCTTCAAGGATAACAAAAAAAACACTTGGGAATATGTTCACGTAAACATGTTTTAATGTTTTCGAAGTCAAGGCGAAAGAAGACGACTTAAGAAAAAAAAATTATTTGCCTGAGATTAAGGACTTCCGGTCTCCTTACATATAGCTTCGGATTACCCTCATCCTTTAGGAATGTCGTCTATGCTTTTTCCTTACAGCAGCAAAAAAGAAAAAAAACAGGAAAAATGTCCTTTTCACTTTTAGTCGCCTACACCCTGCCACTCTCATCAATCAAGTCGAGCTCGAGGTGAATTAATGTCTGCGACAATATTTACCCTGAAATTTTCAACACTGCTTTTTTTTATATATACATTTTATTTCGCTTCTCTTCTTGTGTCCTTAAGATTTTTGACGGAAACTTTTTGAGAAAAATCGATTTTATTCGCCACCAAAAAAAAAAAAATGTAAAAAGAGTTTCAATTTTTTTTATATTCATTTTCCTTAGGCATTTTTTTGTGCTATCCTCACTCTGTGTGTATTTTAACAGTAGGAAAAAATGTGATTTTACTTAAGTTTTGGTACTTAAGTACTCTTAGAATGTTGAGTCCTGCAAACCTATGCCCATATATATACAATAAAAAGTGGGTCAATTTTTTGTTGTTGTTGTTGCTGCTTGAAAAGCTTTTATTTATTTGTGTTTTTTTTGTGTTAAGAAAAAAGTTAAATGAATTCTTGTTAACAAGAATGTTTGAAAAATGTTTTTATTTGTGTATAAATTGAATTGCTGTAGTAGAGATAAGAGGAAGACTTAACATTATAGAGAAAACAAAATTGTAACGAATTTATTTGCCGGTCTATTTTATTTAGGGGAATGTTGACTAGGAAAAGGCGTATTCTATGGCTGGCTACCCATTAAGTGATAAAAAATTCACCCTAGTAATTTCCTATCCTATAAATATATAAATTAAACAAACTGACGTTAAAAGTTTCTGCATTACACAAATAATAAAAATATATCCTAAAAGTATGCAACAAAAATTTAAAAAAAATTGTACTTAAAAGTATGCAAAAAAACTCACCTAAAAGTATGCAAAGAAATGGGAACAAATACCCTAAAAGTATGCAAAATATAACATATAAACACAATACAAAGAAGAAGATAACCGGTTCACAGAGGGGCTACATCTTTAATAGGCTGGATAAATTTCTTTATGTGATTAGAAGTAATCCTTTGTACAACCACTCCGTATAACGTTGGTTAAGTCATGGTGCAAGGTCTAGCAGTAAGCTTAGATTGAAGAATATGTGAAAAACAGGATGGGATTAGGATGAATTTTGCGTACTTTTTGGATATTGTACGTGTTCGAAAGTACTGACTGTAGAGGATTGTTCCACAGATAAGTTATTTTGTTTAAAAACAAGTATACATACCTAGATTACAGTGGGTGCGAAAAAAAGGTCTGTAGTGTGTGGGAATGAAGGAAGCGGGCTATTCTGGTGTTGCGGGAAATGCATGGCCGTTGTGGCAGAAGGATATTTATTGCGGCTGTAGTAATAGCTGGAAAATTATACCAAGGCGGCTACATTCTGACGATGGTACAATGATTCAATTAATGAACAAATGGCGCCATTACCACTAAGTTTGAGGGCGCAATTGTGTACCTTGTACATTCACATTAATTTATATTTGTGTAGCTCCAGCCCAAATAATTAAATTAAATTCAAATCGAACAGAGGATGAATCTTCGTCAGCTAAAGGAGGAATTTGTCTCTCGAAAGAAATTTCAGGCTTGGTTACGCTTCTTTTAACAAAGCAAATACTAATGAGTGACAATAGATACTAAACTCCATTAGATTATCAAACGACACGAATACCAATACCGAACCATTAGATATAAACCATCATTAAAAGGTCCATAATAACATACGTGACCTTAGCGTGATGGCATAGAATCATGCTTAATAGCTTTCCTATGAAATAAAACAAGATTCAAACAATCGGGAATTCTCGCCGACTGCAGTGATGAAGTTTGGTCAACTTGGTACCGCTCTAACTTGAAGAAGAGAGTATAAGTGCGGCGCTGAAGCTGAGATCGAATGCCCATGTGGACAATAGTCTTCAGCGGGACATTCTATAATTATCAGTAATTCGGAAGAGATTATGGAAGAGGAAATGATATTGAATTACGTGAGTAGGTATGGGGTCACTTTGTCCAGGCAGTCCAGACTATGACATCAGATGCCATGTTAATCAATCCAATCGAACAATCCAAACCACTGAAGTACACCAAATCCTTCCAATTAATGACGAAACTCTCATAGTTAATTGGAGTTACAAAGGAGAAGCTGCAGTGTAGTAGATATAGGGTCACTTTGTCCAGACAGTCCAGACTATGACGTAAGAGACAAGAACCGTCCCGCCTAGCCTAGGTACGCATCAGCTGATGACGTCATAGTCTGGACTGTCTGGACAAAGTGATCCCATACCTACTTGCGGATCTGAAAATTTTAGGTGTTAAGCCTCATTCTGCGAATGCACAACTAAGGACATTCTGGGTTTAACCTAAGATACCACAGCGTGGACTGCAAGACAGAGATACATGTGAGTCCAGGGATCGGGACGAAAGCTTCAGATTTGTCAAATCTTGTCCATTCTAACTATCTCTTACACAGAGGTGGCATGCAGCAACAATAACTTAAGCACGACATATGCTAACAAGGAAATCTCTATCTTTTCCGATAGGCCAGCAGCCATCAGAGCGATAAAGTTTTCGAAGAATCAATTCCAATTTAGATGGGGTACTCCCGAATCGCTGGGTATTTCCAATTCAGTCGTCACTGTTTGGGCCCGGACCATTTGCTCTTCTGAGGCAATGGAAAAGAGAACGCCTACGCCGCGATAGGGCTCTGGCACTGTATCCATGGGTCCGCTTGCTGAAGGAGGCTCTAGACCATCACACTTTAATGAAGGGTTCGTGTTCTTTGGCGCGACCTTGCCCAATCAGTAAATTTCGGCGAGTGATAAATTTCTAAGCAGATTGCTAAGTTTGGTCAATTAGTCTCACCTAAAAATCTTGGTTGAACCCGGGTGAAAATAAAAGGCCGAAAAGACGCCGAAAAACAGCCTAAAAGTACATTTAAAGCCGAAAAGACACCGAATAAACACCGAAATGTTATTAGAGGCTGAAAACAAGCCGGAAAGACGCCGATATATTGTTGCTTAGATGGATCGACACCAAAAACAGGCCGAATAAACGCCGACGCGTTGGCCTCATGGGCTTTATGCATCGGCGTTTATCCGGCCGATGGAAATGGAATCAATGGTGGAATCAGTAAACAAACGCATTCTTGCTAGTATAATTCTGGTAACATCAGAAAAATCCGAGTTGGCGTTCTCGCTGCGGAAACACAAGTCCCACTCGGCGTTTTTAATCGTTTTTTTGCATCAAATTGTGACTGACGATGAAGATTCGATTCAACTAAAAGATTTTGTTTGAGAATTATTAATAAACTTGCTGTATTCATCAGCGTTTGTTATTTTTTTGGTCTTCGGTAGTGCGATAGCGCGAAAATATACAAGGACGCATGAAACAGACGCAAAAAGCTTTTTTTTTTGGACAAGGGAGTGGGTTAAATTGGAATAACGTACTTGAGAGGAAACACCCTACCGGAAAAAAAGCTTTTTGTATCTCCAGAATGCGTCCTCGTGTATTTTGGACTATAGAACTAATACTTCTTTGTAATATCTATAGCAGTGCTTAATTCTCGTTAATTCACGTTTTAATTAAAATCCCTTTCTGAAAGTTGCTTTACTATAAAATCTTGTGCCTTCTGCTATAAAAATTTAAATGACCTTGTGTTCAATATACAACGGATATTCACAAATTTTCAATCTTTCTACAACACAAACGGTGACAATCTTCCATTCTAACAATAATCCATCACATTTCAAAATTAATTCAGAAATTGTTCCACCATTAATAAAAATCTCACCTCTCCCTCAATACAAATACCTACCTACAAAAAAAATGAACAGGACGAAATGGTGCAATGTAACCATTGTTAATCCCTGCGTGTTCACTTTATGACTTCCTTTACGTTCCACACATCCCCAATCAGTCCAAAAACCAATCCTCCCCGATTTAACCTTCATGTTATACACCACCATATCTCCCCGCACACGTAAACTCCTTGTATTTTATTTTTTTCCTGATGAATACTGAATTTTCCGTGCACGAAAAAAAAAAAAATAAAATAAAACAGGAAAACGAAAGCGAAAACCTACCCCTCCTACTGCATGAGAAGAAGAAAGTCGATCAACATTTTATAAGTGTAATTCTTACTAAGGCAACATTTTTTAGGACTCAATAAAGTTCGTTTACGGCAGGAATATTACCAGCAACGTGCGCGCGGGGGGAAGAAAAAAAAATGAAACTAATCGCTGTTAAATGTTGCCTAAAATTGTCTCTCATCTCGACTCGTCTTTTCCGCAGAGTTTCTACACAACATACAGGATTCTTAAGGACGAAAAAAAATTTCGTTTTTTTTTCGAAAGAAGCAACAAAAAAAACAACTAATCCTTTTTTTCCCTGAATACTGTTAAGGAGTAAAAATAGTCTGAGGAAGTACAAAAAAGGATTAAAGACGGCCGCAAGGAAGCTAAAGGACGAACAAAAAAAATATTTTTCGCCCAGAATACCATGACACATGCGGCGTTTCTACTTGGATACTTGGATAAAGAAGAAGACCATGCGAAACTATATATACTGAGAAGAAAAGATGTGAAAGGAACAAAGAATTTGAAGGAAAAAAAAGGATGAAAAAAAAATACTCGGCCAATTCGTTTGGGTTTCCAGGACAACGCGCTTTCCGCAATGTTGAAATCTCTGTAGAGTGACGTCATACAGGACATGCGCTGTTCGGAAAAATTCTGGTTGCTTCTGATGATTATGGTGTGCCAAAAGCGTGTTGTATTCAGAGAATCCAGAAGGACGCATACAAGCTAAGCTAGCCAAGAATTACGTATCCTTGTAGTGTAAATATCGACTCAGAAAATCCTGACTATGATAGATTGTAAAGGGGATGTTAGGGAGGGGGTATGAGTCGATTTGGGAGGGATAGACCTGTATAACTGCAGCCTGGCGGAGCTTTTTTTTACTGCTTTTGGCATACTTTCCTCTATCGGCAGCGCAGTGTTGGAAAATCCTGAAAGCTTTTTCTCGTGTATGTTTTTTTGTTCGTGTGCTTCTCATTTACACAAATAAAAAAAAAAATAAAAAAAAAAATTCATGCCATCAGGACTCGCCATCGTATTGGAAATTAATTGTCAGCTGTTTTGCAGATTTACAGTTTTATGTACAATGATGAACAGAAGAAGAAGAAGATAAAGGGAAAAACTACAACAACAGCAAAAACAATCGAGTGTTAAGGGATATTCCAAGAAAATCTCATCCAAGGTCAATGGACCTAAAGAGGAGATCCTTAAAATTTTAATGAATGCACACAGAAGGAATATGTGGCCGCGCATAATGAATACAGCACAAGGCGAAACTCGTTTTACAAGGATCTCTTAACGTTATACTTTTTTTCTTCTTCTTAACAAACTAAAAAAAAGGACATGCACTTTTACAGCAACACAAAGTTTGCAAAAAAAACGAGCCGAATTTTTTCAAAGCTGTTTTAAGAAGAAAATTGTCACTTTTTTTTACCTTGTATATTGTTGTTGCTTAAGAGTATTTGGTGGAGTGGAGAAGGGGGGGGGAAGAGTGCTGAAACCAGAAAATGGTGGTGTGAAATACGTTGAGCGAATTTAAAGGAATGGAGGGGGCCAAAAACGGAAGCTATTGAATTTTTATATCAAAGGTATTGTCAAACACCGAAAGAAAAGCAAAGAAATCCCTTATACCTTATTATAGGTTTTCCTTATTCCCTTTCCTTTCCTGATATTTTGTGCTAAGAAGGACGAAATGAACGGACTTATTATATACATATATGTTTATATATGTGTATACTTTTCCATTTATACCCAGTCAATTTTATGAAGCTTTTAACTTGTTGAAGCTTTTTTTGGGGCCAAGTGGTGAATCGATTCAGGCCTAACATTATATTTTTGCCAAAAGCACACGGAGATTCAACATTTTAGATAAGGGTGTATGACCTTGGGGGAAGCAAGAAATAAAAAAAGGTAGATTTCATTTTTTTGTTGTATTTGTTAAGTAATTTTTGTGTTTTTTTTTCTGTATTTTTTTTTGTGTTGTTTTTATGTGTGCAATGCAAAATTACTTTGGGGATTTTATTTTAGGGGTTGTGTAACAGTTTTTAAGTGGGCAAAAGGAGTTTTCTTTGTTTCTTTGTTTTTTTTTGTGTTTTTGGTAGAAAAACTTGTGACGGTATAAAGACTAGTATTACTTGAGGCCGTAATTTTGTTTCTTTTGGGGTGGAAAAAAACGTGACACGAAAGCGGAAATTTGGTGAGAGAATAATAATATTGTGTTTGTTGATGAAGGTTATACGGAAATATTAATTGTACTTAGAAACGATTTTTTTTGTTGGATTAGATAGAAACATTGTGACAGAATTCAGAAATATTTATCCCCATCCTGACCCGTTGTAACTTCAAAACTATCCTATCGCCGTTTAGTAAGCTTAGTACTAGCTTAGTACTTTTTCAAAAATGCAATGGCAACAATTGAACCTCTTCGAGTTGCTCTTCAGCCGAAAAACGGCAATTTTGCTTTTTGTCGTTGCCATTAATCCAGAAATTGGCCTCATTGATCAACAAAATTAATCTGTTCAGCTAGAGGCATGTGCAGATGACATAGTCATCATAGGTAGCACAATGGCTGCAGCACAGGAAGCCTTTGTGGCGCTAGAAAAAGCAGCATAAAAATCCGGACTTATCCTCAACGAAAATAAGACGAAACATATGTGAATCTCTAATAGGAATAGTAGAGGAAGAACAGGTCAAAATATAACAATCGACAGTTTATAATATAGAATCCGTAAACGAGAAAAACACTGCTAGTAAAAAAAACATACTACAGTATGTTGAAATATGTCAAGTCAAAAATAGTAAGTACAAGTGTTAAAAGTAGGTAGGGAAGCAGTTTAGCCTGGGAACCAAAGCTTTAATAAAACCAGTATTCATGTATGGATCGGAAACAGCATTATCTGCACAGCTTTGCTATAGGGCTAAGTTTACCCTGCATTTCCGAACTTTTAAACTAATGCGTTGCAGGACTTTCTGGAACTCGTTGACGTTTTCGGTCATCTGACTTGCAGTATTACCGTAGTTTGACGTTTTCAAACCCACTCAATCTTCAATAGTTTATTTAGTTTGTCAACTATTGTAGTACACACCAAATGCCTTAGATTTGCAGACCAGACTGATTGAGCAGAATTAGAAGTTTGCCTAGTAGGTTTTCGTTCAGACTTCACTGTTCACTGAGGTTGCGTCAAATAAAGAGATCTTGCTCCTTTATATTCATGACAGAGAACATGAAAAGCAGACATATCCTTCTCGAATCTAAGTTTGCACATGAAGCCTTTTACCCTTACGATCTTTTGTAGGTAATACTTTCCGGTACAGTATCTGCTAATCAAACCGATCAGTGAACCTCGGCAGCCTATGGGCTAAGATGTCCGATCATCCAGAGGTCCATGGTTCGATTCCACATCATAGTCCTTTTTACACTTCTACCATCCAACTAATATTCCTTCTTTCTTTCTTCCCTTCTTATATCAATTCCTTACCCTCTATTCTGTCATCATCTGTAAACGAAGCAAGCGATGAAGCCACCTTCTTTTTGATCAATGAAGTCAAATCGGAGCCTTTTTTCATTGTTCTCTCTACTATCTTTCCACTAAAGCTTATGATATTACGATATTACACTCTAGAATACTCGCCGAGCAATCGTAAGTACAAAGAGACTTACCTACGAGATCTAGTCTTTCATACTATAACAAATCTCAGTGCGATGACGTACTTCCAAATGTAGCTGCAACAATTCTCTAGCTGCACTGCGAGACAGCACAGAAAAAAACTTTTTGTAGCTTGCGAAATCAGGCGTGGATCTCCACCCTTCGATATGTTTTATCATAGAGCAAAATCTAGGACATTCATTCACCAAGGTGGTAGGTTCTAGATCGAAAAATAACGCCAAATCTTTTTCTGGCCAAAGAATCTACTTTCCTGTGTTCTCAAAACTCTGATTATCCCGAACCCAACAGTAATTTGATAGAGAATACTCAGCTCGCTGAAGGCAGTTTCCAGTCTCAATCCATCAGGATCAAATCAAAACCAGCGTGGACTGCAAACATCGTTTTGATTGCCCTGTAACTGGCAGAAGAGATAAAAGTTTTGCTTTTTAATATAGGCCCTTCTTAAGTTTCGTAGGTGCTTGTTAAATGAGCGTGGAGACCCGGAGCTGGCTTGCACATTTTATTTCCCTACTAAACGTGTGGCTTTGACCCATGACCTTTATAACCACATTTGCATCTGATTTGGATCCATCGGTGTACCATACAAGCTCATTCTGTTGCAGCAACGCAAACCAAGGATAGCCTTTATTGTATGTAAACGGATGGGGGCTCACACTTTGCAATCTGATAGAGGATACCCAGCTCGCCAAGGGCACGTTTGTAGTCCTTCTCCATCGCGACCAAATCTAAACCAGTGTGGGACTGCAAAATCGCTGTGATTGCCCTCAGTTAAAGATTTGCATCTTGATTACTTTGGTTATTAAATCTATTTAGCATGGTTCTATGCCACCACAATAAAGCCTCGTAAGTTACTAGTAGCATTATACATAACCAGAAGTATATCCTAATACATTGTTCCGATTGTAGATGACATATCGACCAACAGGCTTTGCGCAGGGCTAACTAGGACCTGCGTGTCATGCTCATTAGATGGTTCTGGTTATACTTTGGTTATACGTCCGAAAAGATTTAGTCTGGGTGTGACCAGAACGCCCTGGCTTGATTATGAATACAATATAGACGATTTTCACACATTTGGTGTATAACCATGTGCGAAGGAAATCCTGAATATTTTGTAAGTAAGTGTAGGGGCGGCGCAGCTCTTTAGCAACAGATTGGGATAAATGCCTCTTGAGAATTATTTGGTTAAAACGACCGAATCATTTCCGGTAAACTTATCCTTATCCTTTCTGGAAAATATAGCTGAAAATTGCTTTTAGAGAATGCACTATTTTAAGTTTTGGGTCGTGGGTCGAGCCACATGCACAGTCACAGCCATTTGAATTTAACCATAAAGAATATTATTAAAAAAAATCGAATATTCATATATACATTCACTTTTTTTATTAACATCTTAAATCCTGTCACGTGCATCTAGAGAATGCATTATTTTAAGCTGGGTCGTGGGTCAAGCCACATGCACAGTCACAGCCATTTGAATTTAACCATACTGAATATTATTAAAAAAAGTCGAATATTCACATATACATTCGCTTTTTTTATTAACATCTTAAATCCTATCACGTGCATCTAGAGAATGCACCATTTTAAGGTGGGTCGTGGGTCGAGCCACATGCATAGTCACAACTATTATTTGAGAAAAATAATTTAATTATAATCACAATGGCATTAAATATTCTTTAAAATAATATTTAAAACCAGTATTTTCAAGCTCCTATAAGTGGGCAGTAAGCAGTCGCTGCTCCTAAAAGTTCCTATGTGATTGATTGGGATTGAATCAACAGAAATTTTGACTCTGCTTAAGATTCTTAATATGTATGATTCTATCGGTAAAGTTAAAATGAACATGATTTGTTAAAATATGCATTTTATATATCCGCATTTAAAAATGAAGCCAGTTACAGTATATATGTAATTATATAAAAGCCCTGACATGTGTAATCCAAAATAAAACATAAAAAATTATTTACGTTCCACTTTTTGAGTTTGTCAGTTCGTTTCTAAATTGTACACTTTAATTTACGAAATTATTCTGCCAATTAATTTTTTCGCATGGAAAAATAACCAAACCACACTTATTAACACACACATACACACACACAGTTATATTTAATCCTTAGAAATGAAAAAAAAGCTCAATAAATTCCCGCTTCTCTTGTAATTAGCTTTTTCGCATTTATATTATTTTTTCCCCGTTCTGTGTGCCCATTTTTTTTCTAAAATAATTTTTTTCTCTTTTTCTTTATATTGCAGAAACCGTGATAGCCGGCGGGCGCCTCACGAAAATGGCGCCTCGGATATAGTTGTAACTACAGCGTAGAAGGCGACATCCATGTGCCTCATGTAAGTATCCTTTTTTCCGTTCTATATATAGTATAACAGTATCTATTTTTCAAATTTAATGCAGTGTGACACCCCGAAAAAAAAAAACGTAAATTTTAATCCTGGAAAATTGCTTCAGTTCAGAATAGGGTTTGGTGAAGAAGAAGAACACTATAAAAGGGATGGCAAAAGAAGAAGATAATGCCCTGATGTAACCCCGAAAAGTTTCTGCACTTGTTTACTCAGGATGTTTTTTTTTAAATGTGTCCTTTTAAGGGTTTCTTTCCTTCGTTTTTTTCTTCTTAAACAAATTTTGTGGTTAACAGAGACACTCATCAAAAAGAGGGTGGGGGAGGGAGGTGGGAAGCTATTTTTATTTGTAGAGAACTTGATTCACACATATTTTTTTTTGTATTGGTGCTTATTCATCGATGAAAGTCCTCGAACTCAGTTATTACCATTAGGACAGCGACGACTATGGGACAGAAAAAAGGAACCGAATTCGAATTAACTATTCATAGTGTAATGAAAAGGCTACGGGGTAAATTTGGAATGCAGGACCTTGTGGATTGTAGATACTGTGGGCTATAAGTAAATTGTTATCTAATTAAGACTAAATAAAGGCGAAAAAAATCGATGGGAATAACTGTTGTAACGCTTCGCTATTCAACACCCCCGTAAGGGCCACCTGCGTGCCCTATAGCCATAGTATAGTTGCTTGGCTTTTGTTTTTGTTCGGGGAATGATTTTTGGTGGCCCATTCCTAGTCATTTATTATAATATAGCATACACTTAGGCATTTTGGCATCAACGTCACAGCGAACCTAGTAGTTGCTGTATGAGCTCATTTTAACAGGATTAGAGGGGAGGGGTGTGATTTATGTGTCTATCATCAGAAGAATTTTTTTTTATATATACATACATATATACTCTATATATCCTTGGTTGGAGCTGCACAAGACTTTTCTAGGCTCTTCTAGGATAGATTTTAGTTTCTTATATCTATACTCATAAGTATTTATATTGTTTAATGTGTGTAGTTGTAATTCTGACGTGCGTGGTCGGTAATAAATTGACGAGGGCGTCACACTAGACCGGACTACCCACGTTTATAATCCTTGCATAGAGAGCTGTGTGTAATCGTGTAAAATATATTGTGACGCATTATTTTATAGCCAATAATTTTATATCCTTGGACTCATGCAATCTAATTAGGAGTTTTCTGGATTTTTCTTAGATATTCAATTTTATAAGTTTTTTTTTGTTGTAATACTGTGATTTTTAGGGTATGGTAATTTTTTACTGGAATTTTAATGATAGGACCTTGATTTTCTTTTGTTTATTGAAGTCGGCAATTTCCCGTGACATATAACCAAACAATTTTTAAATTTCGTCAAATGTCATTGTGCTTTTTGACTCTAACTAACCCTCGTATTCTAGAAGTAGTCACAAGTCACAATGCGATCACAAGTGTGTGGTGAGTCTCAACTTAAAGGCCAATACTAAATTAAAAGTAATTTAGAATTTAAGTAGTCATAACTTCTGTCAACATGGACATAGAAATCAAAATAAGAAGTTCACAAGAAGTAAGCGCGAGTCAGCAAAGCTTATGACTTATGATTGGTCACAATTTTAGAATATGGGGGTAATTCCCTTGTCAAAGCCCAATGACGTTTGACGCCATTTGCAAAAATTATGGCACCTTCACATTATGACATTACATTTGCCTCATCTTGTATTTTTCTTCATGCTCAGATCTTCTTCAAAGATGTATGAAGGGATAATATGTCTGTCACTGCTGCCTACACCGAAGGCCATCTTCCGTCCCAAGAATATGACTACTACTTGTATTTGTATTTTTCAGGGAGTCACGTACCTCACATCGGGCCCTTCAACTGCTGGCTTTGGTAATGTAGGGATTAAGGAGCCGGACTACCTTCCCAGAGGTCTGTGGTTCGAATCCCCTACGCGCATGGTCCTTCGTCTTTGCATATTTCCCACCTTTTTGTCTTCCCTCGCTTCGCTACCATCACCAAAGTCAGCGTTCTATGCCGGTAGTATTGGATGAGAGCTGTTGGAATAAAACAATGTGTTGGCGCCGTCTGCTCCAGCACCCTTAAGACCTCCCCTGACCTATCCTATTCTCTTCTATCCTTCAAACTAAGCTTACTACCAGACATTGCACAATGGCCAGAACAGACCATGAGCCAGACTTACACGAGGCAGTACATTTGTCCCTTACACGATAGTAATTTGTACTGAGGCCTCAATTTTTTGAAATGTCCCGGTTTAAAAATAATATCCTACTGGTATATGAGCGTGTATCGAGATAAATGAGGCGAGGTGCGATTAATACGATGTGGATCGACATCGGTTTCTTCTTTCTTACTTATTTTAGGACAGTAAAATATCCAATTTGAAATGAGGCAAAGTGTAAATATACCTAAATCGTGGGGGCACAGGTTCTCTTACTTTTACTCTGAGGCATATTACAATCAAAATCGTAAAATAAGCTCTTCATTGGTATTTATTTTCTCTCTATCTTTAATTTGCTGGTTTTTGTCATTTTGGCATTACAATGACACCTCGCCTCATTTGAAGTATGACATTGTACTGGCTCAAAAGAAAAAAGACGCTCCTCTTACAAATCCGTTTTATAATCGTTTCCTTCTCAACACTAGTACAAAGGGTAATTTTTTTCACAAAAAAAACATTTTACCACAGAGAACGGCTTGCTAACACTCCCGAATATCAGATGACTTTCACCAACTTCAGATTAAAAAGGAGGCATACCAGACCGTCGTATTGTCAGAGCCCATTATAGATATTGATTGGTTTTGTAACTTCCAACGCCTTTGCCTGGGCTGAACTTCTTACTTTCTTCTACTCCTTCAATCCCTCGTCGAACATAGGGCGGAAACAGGTGGCCTACAGCGGACTCTGTTTAGTAGACAGCTCTCCGCTCCGTCTAGGGCCTCCCAGTTGTTACGGGTTCTCCTCCACGTTGTTCTAGGTCTTTCGAGGATTGAAGGCACACTGGTATACGCCTATGATGTTTCTAGGGTATGGGACCATGCTGTTTTGTAGTATAGAAGAGAATATCTAATACGCTGTACTCAATAACGTTAACCCGTGATCATGTGATAACTCCTTTGGCGGCGGCGGCATATGATTTTCATAACTTTCCCATCGTTTCAAGATGCCTTCAGGATCGGTGATCAGATTATCTTCTTTGTCCTTGCAGTATGTGCAGTATGGTGCGAAGTGCGTCCTACCACGGACTCTTCGGTAGAACTCCCACGCCTGGTGCGGCTTTCGCTCTCTGTATTGTTTTAGTTCACAAACGAGATTTTTCTCCCAGGCTTCATGTTTCCGTCTGTGAATTCTCGTTTCTTGTCTTCTGAACCTTTTGTGTTCTCTGAGACTGCTGCATTGCTTGGTACGCAGCATTCTTACGTTCAGTCGCTAGGCTTGCATTCGTCATCGAACCATTCCTGCCGATCTCTACAACTTCTGCCTAAAATAGGGTCAACAGTAATAATGACAGTATTTTTAAGGTATTTCCAATTATGGTGGACTCCCAGCATCTCGTCTCTAGGACTTACCCTTCGCTGAGCACCTAAGCGAGTTCTAACGCATAGCCGTAGGTGTTTCTGTCCAATTGCCTAGTGCAGCTGTGATAATTGGAGCCTGATTCACGGATATAAAGCTCTCGGAGCACCGTACCAACAAGATAGTGATCTAAGTCGAAGTTGGCACCTCGGTACGTTCATATCGTCATTAGACCCGGAAGGTGGCGGCCATCTATCAACAAATGGTTTATATGGTTGCGAGAGGTTCCATAAGGAGATATTCAGCAGAGCATTCAAAAACGTAAGCTGGAAACAAATGCATATGTGCGTGCGGTGCGTGCGGCCGATGCGCAATATGAGGCAAGTTTTTGCTAAAGCTAACGGTCTTGTCTTTCAGAATAACCAAAAAATTTAAGCTGCGAGTTCATATTCCTTTGTTTTTGGGCATTTGAAGCTATATCGAATGCGGTCATGCAGAAAAAGTTGAAATTGGATCAAGTTTTGCGTTGCGTGCGCTCCCTATAGGTCATGTTGCATTTGAAAGCATGCACTTCTACAATTACTATTGCCGCAAGCACCGCACGGACGCATGTTTCTGTCTCCAGCTTTACTATGGTAAACTACGAGGTAAACTGTGGCTATGCTGTGTCACTTCACTTAACCACGAAAATTTATGTTTAACCTTGAAAGTTTTTGAATGCACCGTGGTTAACTACTAGTTAAAAAAAAGAAGATAAATAATCCATAAAATAGTCTTCACTAATTGGTTCAATTATTTCGTATGTGTCCTCCATGTTCACTAATTATTCACTTGCAATAATCTCACAAAACTCACTTTGATTTATTTAACTACGGTTCATGTATATTTAAAGAACTGTCAGAGAATTTTTCTTATTCTTCTTCTTCTTTACCATCACTAGACATGCTACTGAGCAGCTTTAAAGTGTAGATATGTAGCTTTACGCGCAAGTCCAGTCTAGTCAAATAAACATCCTCAAGGATTTCAAATCGTTTTGTCACATATATTTAGGCTAATTCTCTATATTAGTGTTTTGTCGAGTGTTTGTTGTAGTGATTTGTCGAAATAAGGAGTTTTGCAATTTTCTTGCAAAACTTCAAACTTTATTTTTAATAATTTAAATCGAGAATATCTGTATTAAGAAATGATTTTGTATTATCATCGTGGTTGCTGTACTTGATGCACAAGTATATATTTTGGATCAATACCAATGAAGCTTTACTGCCCACCTACAGATCGTACTCTTCTCAAAATGTTTTTTTTTTAAAACACAAATTCAATATCTCTCAATATTTTTCATGACGTCGATACTATTAATTGTAAATCTAGCTTTCTCCTAAAATATTCTATCAGTTCTAAGAACAAATCGATTTCTTTTATTTTGAATAAAAACAAAAAAAATACGTCAATTTGTGATAACCTACAAAAAGCTCCAAAACCCCACCTAATAAAAAAACAACACAAGACAATGTAAATGTAAACTTAAGAATAAAATAATAATAATAACATTTTTTTTGTTAATAAAAAAATAAAAAATTTTCATTTAAAATTCTTATCTCCATTTTTCTGCGTTTCGATTTAGTAATGTCGTTCGCACATTCGGGGGTTGTGTTGTTGTGTGTTGCTTCGTTTTTGCTCTCAAAAGTCTTTTTTTCTTCTAGACAAAACACAAAGTTGAAGAACGCGGCTCAGTTCAATTCAGCAGCTCAAAGTTTATATTAAAAAATCAAGCCGGGGTTGTAAACAGATATTTTTATTTAATTACATAAAAGTTACATGTAAAAAATGTGGTTTTAATGTTGGATTTTTTTTGACGACTGATTGACAGAATTGTGTGAAAGACAGAGCTTTTATAATTTAGTGGAAATAATTACAAAGAAAACACTTTGTGAAGTTTTGTTTTGTTTTTTTTAATGAATAAGTGGGTTTAGTTAATATTATTACAAAAGTTCTTATGGATTTTTGATAATTGGAATATAGGTGTGCCAATTTTCACAATACACAGAAGGCTGCTTGATATAAGCTTCATTTTGAGTCTAGAAAGTAAAGTGGAATTCTTAAATTAAGGTAATTTATACAATACCACAAAAAAGTAGGTATTAATTTCATGGCATTTATCTAAGAAAGTCTTCAACTAGAATTTTTGTCTTACTTAGAAATATGGATTGAATACTGGTGACTATATAAAAGTTTGGGCTAAGTCTGTATCGTGTGGCCCGGGTGAAAATAATTACTTGGTATATTCACGTGCAAACGAAGTACAGAGGTACTTGTATTTTTAGAAGTACATATATATGCCCCCAAAATTAGCAAGCATAGCGAACAAATGCTTCCGGAGGTCTACCGGAGTATAGTAGTTATGACACGCTCCCGCTTCGGGTAGAAAAATTGAAAGATACGTCGGTCATACGGGCATGTACTCTCTCGCTACAGGCACAGAAATCAAATTCAGTCCCCCAACTAAGTACTAACCATTTCCAATGCTGCTTGACCTACGCAATCGAACGAGAACCGGGCTAATGACAACCTTTATGGTCATTGGCCATTTTCTTCATCCTATCCAATTTCTAAAAGCTCCGATTTTGCTCACTTTATTCGAGTCTGAATTTTTTGGTAATTGGCGATAGTAAACGCGAGCGTAGTTTTATCAAACGGTCACCCAACTAAGTACTAACCACTTCCAATGCTGCTTGACCTATCCAATCGAACGAGAACCGGTCTATTGACACTGCTAATGGCACCCTTAATGGTCACCAAGATAATTGGCAATTTTCTTCGTCCTATACAATTCCTTAAAGCACCAATTTTGCTTACTTTAGTCTAGAAAAAATGTGAGCGTACCGTGATTCATTTGGACTCTTCCGTAGGTCTGTTATTAATACGTGCCTTGGGGTTTTTGATGCTGTGCGTGTCTGTTTCAGGCTAAGAACGGACGAGTCTTATTTTTACTAGGGTGGAACCATCATTAATCTTCGTTTTCTGATTAGCATGATGCTTGAAGCTTTTTATGTAAGTAAAGGTTTGCAGTGTGTCTGATCCTAGCTAAAGCTGGACAACTGCAAAGAAAATATATGGTTGTCTCTTTGGCGTATTCCTTCTCACAGCTACGATAGTGGTTTTGCGTGAAATTCTCAATTTGGCGGCATGCTTCTCAATTAGTCAGTATATTGTGATGATCGACACGATCCTCGAGAGGTTCCGATGTATCATCAAGAAAGCACTGATCTCTGCTTGTTGCAGTTTACCTAATCTCGGCGCCTAATGTTAAACTTCTGCAGCTGTAATCTGATATTGAAAGAAAGTGCATGTTGATATCTCTCTTGATCACACCATCTGGCTCTTGTAATTCCCCACTGGTCTGTCTACTAGTTTTACTCTTGGTATGGCTTTGGTTCATCTGTCTTCTTGTTGCACTCGATGAAACCATCAGTTTTGACTTTTCCGGGATAGCGGAGAACCTTGAGAGCCAGTGCCATATCACATGTCGTATTTTCCGCTCTGCTGTTGCCTAAGTCGCTGTCGATGATTCTAATTTTAAGTATGTGGAGGATCCCTAATACCGTTGTGGGTACCTAACTCGTCACGATCTCTTGTATGACCTCGATGCTGGTCTTGTTCCTCCTCTTCCTATTTCGTTGAGGGGAGTCTTTGCCTTCACTGCCTTCGAGGTCAAAGCCCTTATAATGCGTGATTTTTTAAGCGTTTGGTTTTTAATTTTCAAAGAAAACAAAAATTTGAAAAAGGTATAAAATTTTTATTGGAAATTAAAAATCAATCCTTTCCATTTACTTTTTAAAGATTTTCATGCAAATGTTGGCCACGACTACGTTTCAGGTGGTCCATACGAGAAGTGCAATTTTGAGTGACTTTTTTGAGCGCAGCTGATGGTATCTCACCGATATTCGATAACACGTGTGATGTTGTCTTCTAGTGCTTGAATCGTTGAATAGATTTGACGTACCCTCACAAAAAAAATATAGCGCGTGTAACCAGTGCACGTGAAAGATGTGAAACATCTTTGGCGATCTTCATCTTTCTTTAAATTGAATAATTAGTAAGAATAAAGGCCATTTTACATCCCAAACGCAAAGGGGAAACGCAGCTCTGGAGCTCTTTTATCGCACAGAAATTTTGCGTTTGGGATGTAAAAAACTCCGCTGACGCGACGCAGCGACTTAAAGTGCCCCTTGGCATACGACATGAGAAAACAGCATGGCTACTATTACACGATTTCTTACCAGACGTCAGAATCTCAAGAAGGCCCATGTTTGTGTCTAATTATTTTCTAGTTTTTGGTACAGCTTATGATTTCAAATAAAACCATTTAACATAAAAGTTTTTTTTACCTATTTTTATTTTCTAGTTTTTAGTTTGGCTTTTCGCTCGTATCATCATGCAAACTTCTCATCCTTTCCAACTCTTTCATTGCATCTTTGTTGCACGGTTTCTTACCTGTTGATTTCTCACAATCAAGCTCCTCAATACATAGTCCTTCCAAAGTTCTTATGCGACTCAATGCTACATACCATATTGCCAGCGGCATTTTGAATTTTCTAATTTTGACAACAAATACATTATTTCCGACCTTAAACACACCCAAATAGCAATTTTCAGTGAAATCGAATTGTTATTACCAAAATCGTACCACCATTTTGAATTTTCAAATTTTGACCACACATTCGTCATCTGTCACCTTAAAAACCCTCCCATACCGATTTTCAATGGATTCAGAACACATCGGCAAAATTCATCCGCCATATTGCCGCCGCCATTTTGAATTTTCGAATTTTGAAAACAGATTCGTCATTTGTGATCTTAAAAACTCCCCGATACGGATTTTCAACATATTCAGAGCACATTTGCAAAATTCATCTGCCATTTTGAATTTTCAAATTTTGACCACAGAATCGTCATTTATGGCCCTAAAAACCCCCGGATACCGATTTTCAATGGATTCAGAACATATTTGCAAAATTCATCCGCCATATTGGCGCGGCCATTTGGAATTTTCAAAATTTTGACAACAGAATCGTCATTTGTGGCCCTAAAAACAACCCGATACCGATTTTCAATGGATTCAGAACACAATTGGAAAATTCGTCCGCCATCTTGGAACCGCCATCTTGATTTTTTACAAAAATGCCAGATTGCATTGTCACGGGAACTCAATGTGTGTGCAAAGTTTCATAAGAATCGGTTAAGTAGAAGTAGTTGAAAAAGCTGTCGCAAAATTTGAACCGAACAAACAAACAAACAAATAAAACCATTAAATATAAATAATAAAATTCAAATGCCGAGATCAAGAATTGAACCCGCGACTTTTTGGAATATCAACGTCGTAAGGCAACCACTCAACCATTTGTTCCATTCTGCCTATATCTGGCTCGTCATGTCTGGCTCGCGGCATATAAACACTTTTCTTTGGTGCTACTATTTTTTTTAAAATCTCCGTCTTATTCTGTCTTCCTCAATACAGATCTTCCGTTTCCCGGAATGAAAATTGGATTGGAACGAAGCGTTCCCTATAAAGCGTTCCCTAAAAAGCGTTCCCACAAAATGTTCCCGACCTTGAAGAATTACTCTCAACGCGCGCAAAGATGTTTCACATCAAAAAGTAGCCCAATGGTGTCAAATCGCACGATCTAGGTGACCAATGCACTGGTCCAAACGAGAGATGAATTGCTTGACAAATGGACACATCACGGTCTCTTTACTGGAGGCTACTGCAGCAATATTTTCTTCTGTACGCACTCGACGCACACGGGTGGGTGTGGCTTGATGTCCAATAACGCGATATTGATGTGAAATTTGGTCACTATGGCGTGAATAGCTCTCAGTAGGGTGATTATGGCTGCGTTCAAGTTACGCAGCTGACTGCAAAATATTGCATTTATGCGTTCAAAATATGAAAACCGCTGCAAATATCCTTCAATATTCGGCATTCGAATGCTGATAACAAGCAGCTGCTCAATTTGCAGTCAGCTGCGTAACTTGAACGCAGCCTATGACGACCATAAAATGGTCGAAGTGCGCGAAACACATTTTTCACATTTTAATAAAAAAATTCAATAATTTGTTCGGGTGTAAGCCTTTCCATGATGAAATGGCAATACAAACTGAAGAACTTTGACTTTGACCCATGATGCCACTAATCACGCGTGAACTGTCAAAAACAGACCGTTGAAAAACCAAACAGCAAAAAAATCGCTCTTTAATTATGGATGAAATAATAAAAAAACGCCCAAAAGTATGCAATTTTCGTAATTTTGTAGTTCGCGTGTAATTTTGTGCTGTTGTTGACCGAAGTTAATTCCTAAAAACTTTTCGTTGCTATGAGAACTTGCAAAATAAATTGTGCCATTCAAAAATTTATTGATTTTAATCTAATACAGGTCACTTGCATAGTCAAACAATGCAGTAACTAAGCTACACTGCACTGCATACTCCAAAAAGTTGTTCCGCATTTCTTCTCTAAAATTCACTAAAGTTCACGAAAATTTTCTCATTCCACAATAATTCTGTTTTTTTATTTTGTGGTTACTTTATAAACCAAATCACTTTGTAAATCTTTCAAAACAAAACGAAACAACATTTAAAATCCACTAAACAAAACAGCAATAATACACAGCAAAAAAATATTATCATCCCTTATGTAATCCGTTTTGCAACCCTTAACCCATAAAAGCTATTACAAAAAAAAAGATTAATCGGATTAACTTTCTAAACAGTTTGTGTAAATCTCGTAAAGCCTTTCAATCGGCTCTCAACGTTGGTGGTGCATTTGTAAAGTTTTATCTTAACCTGTGTGAGCAGCTAATCTGCATATATACAGCAAAGGTATAACCGAAATCAATTAAGTAGATTAACCCGTTTATGCATGGATAAATTTGATGGAAAAAAAAGGAAACTATCCAACAACAACAACAAAAAAAAATATGGAATTGTGTAGTTCTAAGTTTTTTTTTTCTATCCGTGAAATGACGCATTTCTAAATCTACATTCTCATATATATTAATTTTAGTACTTAGAATTGAAAAGGACTAAATTTTCCATTTTGAGGTGAAATTTGTAGCAGAAAGCCCGACACAAGTATGTCAGTCAGGCAATTGTAGGCCTTTCCTTTAGGTGTGCATGTCACTAATCATAATAATAACCACCCTTAGTCCATGGGGAGACGATGGCGGGGCATAGCGCGATGGTGTGGTGTTCGGTCGGGAAGTGAATTGATGGAATACCCGAGGCATAAATAAATATGCGCCTCATTGCGGCCTTATTTTCCTGTTTCGGGCGGGGGTGCCTGGAAGCCGGCAGGCGGTCTCAAGGGAGGCCTGAAAGCGAAGGAGTGAGGCATAACTACATGCATTATGTCACGCTACCTTACATGTTGATACCGCCGAACCGGAGCAATGAAAGTTATCACCTTGGCGAGGTGCCTCCCTCAAAAGAGCTATGGTGTAGCACTAGCAGCGGGATTGACAGGGCCGCCGCTAACACTGCCCCACTATACATCCCAGCTGTGTATGGGGCATGGAATGTTTCCCTATACATACTTTCCATGCCGCAAAGGGTGATGGGATATTTTTTAGGAATGAGGTAGGCAGCTCTCGGTGAATGTCGTGCTCCTTGTGGTTGGGCGATAAGGCGTCTTCTTAACGAGAACGAAATGTACAAGAAAAATCGATGGGAAAACACATGATCCATAAAGCTTGGTTAGCTTCTGGCTTTTGTTGGCGTCGTCCTGCTCCTTCCAATTTTTACATATTCATCCTTCCAGCCGCGCTCTACATAGAGGGCTTGAGGTAGGACCCAGTATGGAAAAATGGCTGAATGACGTCCATGATTCGATTTTTTTACTTCTTCTTCTTCGGATTTTTGCTTTTCCAGTTTTATTTTTTTTACGTATAGACAAAGAAAATTTTCACCATCAGCCCTTACTCGCGTGACTTTCAACATTCATCCCTTGTGAATTTCTTCAGTTTTGGGGCGGGTGTCTACTTAATAATACAATAAAATATTATGATAAAAATTGGAATTTTTCAATCTCATAAACCGGGAGCTGGGAAATATTTTAAAAATTAACACTCTCTCGACTCTCCGTATCCTCTTGATTCAAGGAGGTAACACTTGACGCAGATAAAGGTGCTCCACACTTCTCAATATCAAAACCAAGTGCTGGGCTGCATTTTGCAGCTTTCAATTATTAAAACTCTTTTCGTGAAGCAGCAGCAGCAGCAACGAGGAAAAAACTGGCTTCACTTCAAGTGGTCCCATTTATTTATTTTTTTTTCTTGTCGAGAGGATATTCTCGAGAAAATCACAAACATCCTAGCAGCCCACGTCCGTTTCACCTTCAGACATCAACGAAGATGATTGCTGGAACTGCAATACAACAGCAGCAGCAGCAGCAGTGCTGGATTTGGTTGGCCCTTCTTATCTAAAGGTTACTTATATACTCTTGTACATAACAGAAGAAGGATATTATTGTTTTGGACACTTCTCCTCGGGTTATTTTATTTTATCCCGGCAGGATTAAAAATCTTCCTTTTAAGAGAAATTTTCAACAATCTGCCGGCGTAGAATGGGGAACAAAACAGAGAATGAAGGTTGCCTGTTGTGGAATAATAATAATCCTGAAAAAAATATGATAATTGCGATATCCTTCGCGACAAAAAGAGGCATTCCCCTCCTCATCTTCCACACTCTTTTCCCATCTTACTCTCTGTCTCTTTCACTCCCACATCTCCCACAAATCTACTTTAATACTTTAATTTTTGCTCGCTTGAGGGCTAATTTTATCCTGCAATTTCAAAAAAATAAGTTTTCAAGGACCTTCAAAATTTCTTGAAAAGTGGAAGCTAAGCCTGAATAGAAAGCCTCTAGGCGCCTGCTATGCTTTAGGGTAATTATGAGCAAGGTTACTGTCAACTGTCGAAAGCAAGAATTTTATTAAGTAGAAACTATGCCCGACTGTCATATTCCTGCGCTTCGTTAGCAAGCAACTGAGAGGTAATTGGTTACATTTATTTTGAACTTTAACAACCTGTCATGAACCCTTATTTTGAACGAAACACAATGAAAGAAGAAGAGAAGGAGAAATTGGGGGCTGGAGGTTGGGTCCGGATGTTTTATAAAACAAATGGATAAATTGAGCTGAAATTAGTAGTGACATTTGAGAAGTTTTTTTTTTGTTATGAATTTCAAGTTTATATGGTTTTAGAAGAGGTAATGAAAAATTAAGGGAATGGTAATTATCCACTTTAAAGAGAGTACAATTGCTAAAGGCGTTGTCAAGTGATATCATGGCTGTAATTGAAGAAACAAGGTGATTTGTGAAAGTTCTCGAAGAAATCTTGAGTAAGGCAGAGTCAGAGCCTTTTAGGAAAACCTCATGAGAACGTTCTGGAGACAGTTCAGAGAAATTATAAAGGCAAAATAGTCACACGCTACTAAAGAGACTTAAAAGAGTCAAGTCGAGTTGTGAAACTTGATAAAATGGTCTATACCTTGAAGTGTTCTCAAAACACGACATACAGAGCGAAGTATCCAGTCAGATATAGATAGAAAAACGTCTTTCCACTGTATTTCACTGCTTTACTTATGCAGCTAACCAAGGAGATTTTAAAACTCCTACAATCACATGTATTGAAAACCCAACAATTAATGATTAAAACTATATAAAAAATTCATTATGGCAGCATATACATGTATAGATAACTATGGAGGTAACATTTGCCTAGATATAGACGATCTGGACCAATCGCCTAGGGTTAACAAAATTCTTTCTAAGCAGCAGCCCAGCCAACCATTTTACGTCAGGCGGGAGTATGAGACAATCGCGTACAAATTAATTTTAAGTTTACCCAAGCCACATTAAAGAAATTGTCATTCAACAAAAATGCTATCCATACAAGGTCACATATCAGTGGACTGAGTTTTCACTTCAACACCGAAAGAAATCAAAGTGAGATGCAGTCTGCCCCTGTGTTCGCAAGTATTTACAACTAGCATAAAACCCGCGTGCGTTGCAACTCCTTTAAATAAAAAAGTAGGTAGGAAAAAAGTATAATGAAAACAACAAAAAATCTGGAAAAAATGATTTTGCATACCATATAATCACTTGGCAGCGTAATCTGTTTCCCGAAAATCATCTTTGCCGGCGCGTCTGACCGGTTGAACTGTAAATATCTGTCCTGTACAACGTTTTTTATTGAATTATATAGAGATGTTCTTCATATTAATTTGAAAGCGTATTTCTACCGTTTCTACCGTTTTTACTGTTTCTATACTGGTATTTAAGAAATTTCCTACATTTAAGAATGTGGCAAACTTCACGACAATAGTAGAAATGACCAGGATACACTATGGTCAATGTTCTTCCATTTGGAGCTAGGATGTGAAGATTTTTCGATCTCCCAACTCTTGAACAACCTAGATACAGCTGACCGGGAATTGATACTTATTCGGCAAAATTCGTCCCCAGATTGGTCCCGAAATTTAAAATTTATAAGTTTTGATCATAAATTCTTTATTTGTTACATTAAAATCCCCCAGATACAAATTTTCATTGCGGCCATTTTGAATTTATAAGTTTTGATCATTAATTCGTTATTTTCAACCTTAAAAACCCACTTTCATTGGAATCGGAATACAATTGGAATAATTTGTCCACAATATTGGCAAATTCGTCGGCCATATTGGCGCGGCCATTTTGAATTTATAAGTTCTGATCATAAATTCGTTATTTGGGTGGCCATTTTGAATTTCGGTCATTTTGTGTCGGCCATTTCGAATTTCAAAAATCGGGCTTTGAGGTGCATCATGAGAGACCCCCACGGATCTTTGTGCAAAATTTCGAAGCTCTGCCATCACTGGTGCGCACACATCGCACATACACGCATCCACGCATACACACATACACGCATGCAGAAACTTTCTTTTAATAATATAGATTATTGTACGTATAATTCCACTGGAGAAATCCTTTTTTCTGATTTTGATGGGCGAATGGCTTTGGCAATCTATGGCCTTTTTTATGTGAAAGGCTAGGCCTTAGAAATATGCGCCTTTGCAGTGTCGACTGCAATCTAGTTGAAAAGATAGTGAAAAGAGAAGAATGATGAAGAAGATGGCTTCCTCGATTATTCTGTTTACAAGTGAGGACAAAAAAAGAGCTAGCAATTAACCATGGCGATGCATGGAATCGAATCACAGACCTCTGGAATGGTAGGCATGCGCCTTAAGCCTAGGCTGTCGAGGCCCCTAAACCTTGAGCTTTGATTCTCCATTGTTTGTTAGAATATTGACGGAAAGTTAGATGGCTGCTCTTTTCCTCACTCTATAGAGATGAAACATGCAACTCAGCTTGTTTTTAGGTTTACCCTCAAATAATTGTTTCTCATGGAAAACTCTAAGGACGCGTCGTTTAAGGTTGGAGCTACTGCATTCAGCTTCCGCGAACTCGAAAATGGTACAAGTATTGTTTGGTCTTGGTTAACACTTAGTTCCTTGTTTGGACAGCCTTCACTATGCGACAGAACACAGCAATCTAGATTTGTTAACCTGATAAGAATATTGCTTCATATAAGTGATGCTCTAGTCAAGATTTAGCTTCGCCTATTATTTTCTACTTTAACCTGGGTACTAGGCCTTTTGTTAGTCACCGAAGCATAGTTGAACCAAAATTTGCAAAAAGCCTAGCCCACAGTCAAACAAATTTCTTTACATCGGCTCCACACGTTAGTCCCAACGTTGGTACCAGCGAACATTGGCGCAGACTCCGACACGCAATGCTCACGCCAACGTTGGGACCAATGCAAATCGATCCACACGTTGGACAAGTAGCATTGAGGCCGACTCGTGTGGCAGATGCTGGAGCTACGAACGTCCAATGTCAAGCGTTCAACACGTTCGGGTTTGGACACGTTCGGGCTGTTATGGGTATCACTCCAACGTTGGAAGCCAACATTCGAATCAAACGTTCGCCGCATCGTGTAGAGCCGGCTTAAGGAATATAGGGGTATACGATGATTTCCAGTGAATTCGTTGAAGTCGATCGTCTTTAAAATATTTATACATAAGATAAGTTCCTAAGTAAATTTTGTATATTGACCGAAAGGCATGCTCAGGCGCATAGCGGATGGTGCAACTAAATCGGCTATGCTTTCTGTAATTGCCTTCGCCTTATAAATAGAATTAAGGATAGTAAATGTAGTAAAATTCTTCTCCATCGAAACCATAAAGCACCTTAAGTTTAATGAAAATAATTCCTTCCGGTATCAGCGCATTTATACGAATTACAAACTCGGAATTTTGTATTTTAAAAAAAATAATATTTTCCTTTATTAATTTATTTCACTCTTAATTTATATATAAAACATATAATTTTTTTTAGGCCTTGGAAATCTGAGGCTCTCATCGTTGGCCGTATAGACAATGACAGAAGACTCCGACTCGATATCTGAGGAAGAACGCAGTTTGTTCCGTCCCTTTACCCGCGAATCATTGGTGGCTATCGAAGCCCGAATTGCCGAAGAACATGCCAAACAAAAAGAGCTGGAAAGGAAGAGAGCCGAGGGAGAGGTGGTGAGTGATTTATTAAAGGATAATTTTTTAATTAAAAAATAAAATTTAATAAAAAAAAAAATAAAATAATATTAAAAAAAAAATATTAATAATACAAAAATATGTTTAACTATTTTTTAACCTATCTCTATTATATTCTATCTTTGTTCTACAATTTTCAGAAAAAAAAATAAAAAAAAAATAAGTACAAATAAAAAGAATATATATTTAAAACAAATAAAATATATATAATCTATATTTTATTTTGTTTGTGTGGGAAATTTGTGTTTGTTATTTATGTGTTTTATTTTATTTTTTAAAAATTGTTGTTTTTAGGTAGTACTTTTTAAAAAAAATAAACAAAAAAACAAATTTTATTTTGAATTTGTTATTTTTTAACTTTTAATTTTATTAAATAAAATAAGTTTATATTATTTTTCTTTTACTAAGTTAATATGTATTATTAAAATTATGTTTTTAAATTTTTATTGTGTTTAAGGTGAATACTTATTCAGATTTTACAATTGTAATAAATTATTTATTATTTATTTAATTATTTATTAATATTTTATTTTTAGTTTTTGGTAATTTTTGAGTAAAGCAAAAGTCAGTAATATTTTGCTTTATGCACACACATTTAATTAAAATAATAGTTTTATAGAGATATATTTAAAAAAAAGGGGTTTTGTTTATTTTAGAGGTTTAGATTTTTACGACGGATTCTTTGTAGTATGGTTTTTTTAGTAATTTTTTTATTAAAAATGAATAAAAAAATATGAAAATGGTATTTATAAATATTGTAAATAACTTTTTTTTTAATAGTATATAATATTTCACCATTAAAGTAGACTATTATTTTTTTGTTTATGATTTTTTTTTTAATTTTGTATTTTTTAAGTAGTTTAGATATTTTTCTTCGTCATTGGTTACATATAGTCCAATGCTGTATGGATGTGCTTAATTCAAAAACTCCTAGACTATGATGCGTCTAATATCCTTGTACGACAAAAACGTCTGTTGCAGCCAGGACTATTTTTCACGTTCACTAGCAACCGAAAACGTTGGATTCGTCGCGTTCTACTGGCCAAAATGAGCTTAGACCCAAAAAAGGGACAAGAGTTACAAAACCTCCTATAGATCACCCCAGCAAAGGTTCTCAAATAAAACAAGTACTTACGAAGAAATAATTCTGCCCGGAAATAAACTAAGACTACAATGAGTGATCTCGTTGTTGCCTCGCTTGCCAAAAATCTAAAGAGACCAGACCCACAAAGTCTCCACACGAAGCCTTCAAGCTTACGAATAATATATTCGAACATATCGATATGGATATAGTGGGACCTCTTCTGGCATCTCCAGGATATTCGCACATCCTTACAATCATAGACCGATTCACGAGATGGCCAGAGGACAACCAAATATGGAATATTAATAATTCAACAGTACCAAAGCGATTTTTCATCGCATATATCCATGTGGTAGCCGCGTGTAAGTTAATCGATAAGTTTACGCAAACCACATCAATATCAAACGATCTGTCGATCAGAATAGTCAAAAAGGTCGCCTAGATCACCGATCGTTGATCGATCTTGATTTCCGGAAACTTCGACCTGACACTCTCGATCTCCATAATATTCACGTTGGTCAGAATGTTTTATATCTTGCATTACAGGCACGGTTCATAGTTACGTATTTCCTTTCTTCAGGATTTGCTTTAAGGTCAGCAGCTGGTCTGGCACCTGTTTGTCCTAAAACCATCTCAGATATTCTTCTAAAAGCCTCCGCTCCGGGTACTATAGGTTCTAATTTTTATTTCACAAGAATTGTGAAGGTTTTGTAACTAGCGCTGAGGTGTGAGATGCCTATGTAGTTTTTACAGGGTAATTTATCTTCTGCCTACCAGTTGTTGCCTATGAGTTCGTGTAAGGTTTAAAAGAGGTGCTGTCCGCCACATCGACGCCTACTTTTTTGCCTTTTTACGGCTTTGAGGCCGATCCACATATATCCGTGACGTGACGGCGACTTCAGTGCAGTACCGGGATCATCAGTGAAAAAAAATGTCGGCACGATGTAATTCCATGGAAACAAATTTGGAAAGGCGCGGCATGTTCCCACAACGTTTTCAGTACCTTTCAGGCGTCCGTAAAAAACACAAAAAATACTCTGGCGTGAAACAAATGTTTTTTTTTTAAATTCAACGGAAAATTTTATAAGAATTCAACAGAAATTTTGGTTAAGTTTATTTAAAATACACTCAAACCTGTTTCTGATCCATTAAACCGTTACTACAAAAGTTTCAGAACATTTGGGATGAACCCAATCTTTTCCACGCTGAATTCCATGATGCACCTGAGATCACTGTCCAAATTTCAAAACTAAAAAGTAACGACAGGTGCCTTTTAACATTGAGCACTGATACGGAAAAGCGGTGTTTTGTGAATGTTAGTGAAAACTTCATTACGGAAACCTCTGACACTGAAAGCATCGGTGCCGTGCCGCCACGGTTATGTGTGGAGTGACTTTTTTGCAGCTCATCTAGTGTCGGTGGTTTTATTCCCATCTAAGGATCATTTTTCGCCTCGTTTGCAGTTCTTCTTATTAGCTTGAATACTTCCATCTTTGCTCTTGTGGCCGTTGCTATGTACCCCTATATCAGGATAAGGCATTATACCACTGAGTGCGGCCAGTGCCTAGACAAGATCGTTAAAGGAAAGTACAAAACCTGCATTTATCGTCAGTCCGGGCCTTAAGATCTGAACTTCTGTTCAGTGTGAAGTTTTCGTTGAGGCCGGCCTGTGTGTCTGTGGGGAATCATGAGGTGGCCTTCAGACCACGGCCTGTCAGGCGGTTGCCTCAAGTCCTCATCCCTCGGTCAGACTGAGTAATGTGTGACCTTCATTCGGCCGTGCCTGCCGACCTAGCCTGAAAGGCCACGGCCTGCCGGCGGCCTGTAAGTGAATGGGGACCTTAAGTTGTACGCAGTTGCCACATACTATATTGTAGCAATGTCACAGGTTTATTTTAATGGTGAAATAAAATAGAACTAATATTTTATATTTTTAAATAAAAAATACTTTTTAGCTTAAAAAAAAATTAGTTTAGTGAACTTTGAAATAAAATACAAAAATTTTTTTTTATAATGAAATATTAACGCAGCAGTTTCACCACGTTTTATGAAAACAAAAAAAAAACGAATTTATTTCCTTAAATTTGTTAAAAAAAAATTATCTATTTAACCTTTAACCTTTTTTGTGTATAAAAAACATTAGCGTAAAAAAAAGTAGGTTTCTAAAAATATTTTTATTTTGTAGATTTTATTTTTAGTTTAAATTATTATATTTATTTATGATTAAAATTTTGTTTATGGTGTATTTTGTTTCGTTTTATTTATTTATTTTTTTTAGTTTAATTTTTTTATTTTATGTTTAAAAAAAAGAAGTACAAGATTTGTGTAAATATGAAATTACAAAAAAAAAGAATAATTTTATTAAACACCATATTCTAATTTGGTATAAGTAAAAAAAAAAAAGTAGCAATAATTAATCCAAAAAAATGAGATTATGCCAAAAAAAAAAAATAAGAAAAATAGAAAAAAAAATACTTTTTATCCTTACAAAAAACATAGCCCAGTAACAATAAAAACAAAGGACTTTTCTGTATCTTTTTTTTTAATATATTAAAACATTCTTAACAATAATTGATTATTTTTTTTTCCATAAAAAAAACTGTTTATTAAACTATTAGTAAATGTATATTATTGTATCTTAGCCCTATTCCTCGCTTTTTATTGCCAAGAAGAGAGGACTTGCGTATTTATATATTCTTTTCTATCTTTTTGTTTTTTTTAATAATATAAATATTTATTCCGACAAAACAAAATAATCAAAAAAAAAAAAATATAACGTTTCCGCAAATTTTTTTGGCTTGATCTTTGTAAAAGTGAAGCATTGTTGCTCTTCTTCTATATATTTTTCTTAATATTTATTTTATTATTTTATTTTTTTAAAATAAATCTATTAATTTTTTTATATTTCTATATTTTTTTTCCGTTCTTATTTTCTTTGGTGTTGAAAAACTGCTTTGTTTCTATTTAAATAAACTTTTTTACAAGTTTAATTAATATATTTTTTTTCAAAACCAAAATTTTTTGTTTTTTGATGCTTTTTTCTATTTAATAATTTTTATATAAATATATATTTATTAACTTTACTTTTTATAATTTTATATTTATATATATATATTAAATATTTCTACAGTACTTGTATATCTTTAACCTAAATGTTGTTAGATGTCTATATTTACTTAAACGTAATCGTATAAATGTACTATAAAACAAAAAAAAAATTAATAAATATCTTATATATTTTGTATCTATATAACCCTAACCTAAATGTGTGTGTTGTGTAAAGTAAACTGTATTAATGGATTGACTGTATATTTTTTTTATCCTTTTTTTTAGTTAATTTTTAACTATTTTGTTATAATTGTTTATTTTGTTTTTTTTTTGATTTTTCAAAAACCAAAAAACATATTTTTTATGCCTTTTTTTTAAATTTTTAAATATGTTTGTTTTTTTTAAATTTTGTTTTTTGTTTTATTTATTTAAAATTTTTTTTGCATATGTTTTGTAAATATATAAAACTAAATGTTTTTTGAAAAGTAAGATATATAACAGAAAGAATTTTTTTTAATCTTTAATTTTAATTTTTCATTTTAATTTCAAAATTAATTTGTTTTTCGTCTAAATAGTAAATGTTTTTAACGATTATGTGTCCTTTATGTTTTTATTTATGTGTCTATATACAATTGCTATTTTTAAAACTATATTTTCGTATTTTTAACTTTAAAGATTTTATTTTTATTAATAATTTTTTTAGAAGGAAAATTTTAAATATTAAACAAAAGAAAAAAAATATTGTCTCCTAGATACGTCGATTGCATAACGTCTTGATGGATTCTTTCATAATCTTGGGTACTCTTACCCAGCATAGTCTATTGAACGTTATTCTTTACACGGTATCTATGAGCTCATCTTGTAGGACCGTAAATATCAACTGTTATGATCGTTATTCGAGATTTTATCATAAACATCAACCTAGATTATCTTGGATAAACTACAGGATTGAGGTTAATTTAATTATAATACACAGCATTCGCCGTGTGTAAAATTTAGAATTCCGAGATATTTTGAATGTCAAAGCTGAGAAGGTTTTCCAACAAACTACAAGAAGATTGCTGCGGTTTGAGGTGTGACGAGAAGGTTCTGTGGATGGCTTTTAAATCTCTTATTTTGCATACAAGCAAGAATTTATAATGTTAGAGTGACTTTCATGCTGAGATTGTGCTTTACATTTAAGTAAATCCATGTGATAGCGAGACACCTTTATTTAGGTGAAAAAGTTGTTAAAGGTCGTAATTGAAAAATTCCGCTGATTTTCGTACCATTAGAAACCATTCAACTAAACCCGAAAATAATCATATTTTGCACTGCTTGATGTTTAAGTAAACATCTCGGATTATGGCCAAAGGTAATCCCTGATTCGAGATATTGATAATCCTTGTTAATATTTATGGGTGTAAAAATAGTTCGGTTTTTGGATAAAGGTAACCTTAATTCGAGATATTTAAAATCCCGGTTGATGTTTACTGCTATAACTCTTTAAAATCATCTTGCCTCCAACAGGGCCAATATTACCCAGATTTTCCTCTTGAAAACAGCTGAGGATGCAGTGTTTTTTTTCTGAGTATCCAAGTATAAAACTACCACATGTCAGTATGTGAATATCTCTATGAGGGCATATCCTCTTTTGCAGGATGGTGGAGAAGCTTCACTCTTGGAGCTTAAAGGCTTAAAGTGTAAGCATCCGGTATTTTCCAACCAAATTTAAATTCTTTTAATGGTCTCTGCTGTTCGAAAAATAAAATCGATTAAATAACTGCTGAATTACACAAAAAGCATTCCCTTTTCCTAAGCTGTTGGTCGAACCAAAACCAATTTTAAAAGAAATTTCAATTAACAAAAAACTCTATGATTAAATATTGGTCCAAAAAAAAAAACAAACAACACTAAAACCAAAAATCATTTTATTCTCATAATCTCTCTTTGTCAATCTATCTTAACACAAATGGAGACTCTAAACCAAAGATCCATAAAAGATTATTATGATGTGGTTAAGCCCCAGTTCAGTCATGTGAACCGCACTTAAAGACTTAAAGGCAGATTCTCTGATATTCTCTCCTATGACTACTACTCCTCAACAAGTCATATAATAATTTGATCTTCTGGTAGAACTAGAACAACAGGAATGGGACACTGCCTGGAGGCTTTTATCTACGTGTTAAACTTAACACCTGTCCTATGGCATTAAGATTTTCCAGTCATTGTACTCTCGTGTGAAAGGGTTCATCATTTTTGCTATCTTTCAACATCTTATGAGTATATACAGAAAGAGATGATGTCTAGTTGAATTCCCTTTTCTTTTGCAATGGCTTTATTTTTTTTTCTAGAAGAACTGCCGATCAATTGTGATTATCTGTTGTAATTTGGAGAGTGGTACTGTCAGTTATTGAAATTGTTGAAGAATATTGTGGTATTTGATAAAAATTAGGAGGAAAGGCTAGAGACTATGGGTTTCGTTATGTGAACAAGGACATGAGTTTTTATATATAAAAAAATGCGAAATAGCTTTAGCTTTCACTGCCGAAGTTGATAGCTCCCAAATATGATTTCGGTACGTAAAACATTGGCCGCATAAGTATGTCTTCGAAAGCCACATGAAGAATCTGGTGACTAACTATTTCGTAATATTGCGCAATCAAGTAGATTTTGTCGATTTTGTACTCTGCATGGAACACCTATGCTAGTGATAGGCGTTTGTTTTGAATTTCATACGCAAATATATCCATGTTCTGTCAGATTTTGGGCATTTGCTTCGGCCAATAAATTGCTGTGTGTTTTTGTTTGCTTAGGTAAATGATGAGGATTCAAACGCGCACATCCTTCGTTGGATTTAAGCTTAATGTAAAATCGGCCAAGCCATACTAAATACCTAGTGATGTTTGAATCCTAGGATATTCAGGTCTCTTTTTGGCCCTCTGCCTAGAGTCATGACAACGAATTTTTGGTGGATTGCGTCATTTGCACGCACCATGCGTCATTTGCACGTCATTTGTTGCGTCATTTCGCCAGCACCACACAATGACATATAATATGCATAGGCGTCTTAAGGTCAGCTCATACTTGAGTCGTCAGGTGTCAGCTCATACTTAATTTTTTTTCCCTCTTGTCAATGTCACAAGTCACCTGAGGGGACGCCGCTGCTTTAGTAAAATACTCTTGACATAGTCTGTCCCACTCTGTCAATTGTTTTCAACAGGAGAGATGTTAGACTGTTCGGTCTGAAAAGCTTTGCTTTAGTTTGGCCCTTGTTTCTTGGATTGAAGAGGAATACAACTTTTTTCTCCTATAAACATTTGAAATGTGCGCTGTTGTTTAACAAATAGCAAATATTCCCCAAAGCTTAAGTGCAGGGGCGTCGCTTGGGGTTTTGCGGCCAGTGGAGTATGCCATATTGCATCCCATAAACTCCTCATTTTTTGATCGCAGTGAAGGACAATGGAAAAATTGCGCCCCAGTCGAATTGCGCCCTGTGCGAGTGCACCATTTGCACCTATGAAAACGCCGCCCCTGCTTAAGTGCAATGAGCTTCTTGTCGCATTGGAGCAAAGCGGAGAATTTTTCGCAAAGCCGCGGTTTCTTGAACGGAAAAAATGTTTGTAAAGAATTGATTAATGCAGTTTGGGATTATTGCAGTTCAAGCACTGCATTATCGACACTAAATAAAGACCAGGGTGTGTATTTTATAATATCAAAATAATACGACGTATCTAGGAGCATAAAAAAATAAACTATAATTTAAAAAAAAATTATTTAATTTTTAAAATTATCAACAATGTTTTAAACATTTATTAATTCAAAATGTTTAAAACACATCTGTTTCTTTTATAATACCCCGTAGAGTAAAAAAGTATTAATAATACCAACCCCACAAACTTAAAAATTAATTGTTTTTGTTTCTCAAATTAAATGGAGATTTATTACAATTATGTTTCTCTTTTTTAGTAAAACGTATTTTTATATATTGAAATTAATTTAAAATAAATAAAAAAAAAGAATTCCTTTCACTCATTCCCCCTTTATTACAAAAAAAAATTGTTGCACAAATTGATTATAAAACAAAATAATTCAATTTTTTTAATATTTATTTTCATTTTAATTAATTATATCTAAATTAAACATCCTCCAAAAAAAACCCCAAAAAAAGTGTAATTTAAATTAATAATACTAGAACCAAAAAAAAACCCCCCAAAAAGAAAATTTCTATAATGGACCCTATTTTGACATTTTCAGCCGCAATATGGTCGCAAGAAAAAGCAAAAAGAAGTAAGATTTGATTTTACTTCACTTTTTTATTATTTTTATTATTTTCATAATTTTATTATTCCTTTTTCAATTTTATTATTAATTAATTATTATTAAAAACTTTTTAAAAACCAACCAAAAAAAACCATTTTTTTTACATCTTCTATTTTTATTTATTATTTTCGCCTAGGAAAAAAAAATATAAAAATATTATTAATAAATAATATTTCTCACATTTCTCTTTCTCTCCATTTAAAAAAATTTTTTTTCCGTTATTAATTTTTTGTGTCTTTTTTCTTCATTTTTAATTTGTTCTGGAGTACTTGAACATTAATTATTATTATTATTATTAATTACTATACTAAACCCGAACAAAAAAAAAAGATTTAGATGAGCGTTTTTTCATGCAATGATATTCAAAATTTTTATTAAAAATTGTTTATAAATATTTAAACAACAAAAAAAATATATGTATATTCATTCACTCTCATCATTGCATTATTTTTGCAAAAAAGCGCGCGCAAAAAATTAATTTTATTTTTTTACTATATTTTTTATTTTGTTTTTCTTTAAACTTTGCTTATTAAAAATTTTTTATTTCTACTCTAAAAAAAATTTTAGTTTAACAATATTATTTTTTTTAAACCGCAAATTTTAGTTGCAAATTTATTCTAATTTTCTTTTTTAGTATTTATTATTTAATATTATTATTTTTTTAATTTAATTAAAAATTATGAAAAAAAAATCGTCGCTTTTTAAAAAATTTTGCGACATCAAATCTCATTGATCAACTCAGCCAGCTTCGCCATTGCTTTTACTTGCATTTATACTCGTAACATACAAGAAAAAAATTTAAATATAGTGTGCCAAATAGTGAATATATAGAACGTGAATGTTTTTTTTTAAATATACAATACATATTTTGATTATTGCATTAAATATGTATAAATCATTATGCTTTATGGCTACAAAAATATAATATATGCGTGTAATTTTATAAATATAGATTAAAATATGGAAGATATTTTTATGTAAATTATATTTTTAATAATTATGTGATAATAGTGTTTTAAGTATATATTATAACATTTGCATGCGGTTTTTCTAGGTCATATGTTAAAAATTTCTCTTCAATTCTTTGGAAATAAAAAAAGTAATCCTAAAAGTATGCAATATAAATAAGAATAATTTAAAAAAAAATTATCCCTAAAAGTATGCAGAAAAAATAACCAAACTCACTGAGAAATGTGCTACGAAGAAGAAGATAACCGTCCAACAAAGACTCTACGTCGTTAATAGATTAGATTCTATTGGGTCATCTCATAAAAAGTGAATACGTGGGCGTACGCACGTTAGAAGTGAAACGTCAAAGTCAGGCGAATGGGAAATTTGTAGGGAAAACGAACAATTGAACTAAATTCTAACTAAATAAAAATATATATTTATTCGTTTGTATTCAAATCTTTACCACAATCAAAAACTGAAGTGATGGATTTGTGATAACTAAAGTGGGATATAAAGTTCGTGATTTAAGTTCATTCAAATATCTACAAAATACAGCGTCTATCGTTGTTCCAGATCTTGTTGCTATTATTTTATCATTTTTCAGCTGCAATTTAAATTTATTATCTGAGAAGTCCATCAGTGGTTGTGCTTCTGGCTTGACGAAAATTACACTAATATCATTGGCATTTTACTGAAATTTTTTTTAATTAAAGTTGGATCTTCTGTTGTGTATGACAATAGTATTATACGTATATGAAATCTATTATTTCACTAATTCTCTTATTTGGTGATACATACCTCCAAAGGGAAATTTTTCATACAAAACCAGCTTTTGGCCTAACTAAAACCCCAAAGGCATTTAAATCTATTGGTCAAGTGTGGTTGTCATGAGGCCGTATGTGCTTCCATTAAAAATGGTTAAAAACTCTACGGCCATCATATGCCCCTCAAAAAACCAAGCGGCCGGTGTTCGCCCGTTGTAAGGCAATTTTTTATTTTTACTCGGGAATTCAATAATTCTTTTATTTGGTGATATATACAGCCAATAGCAAATTTAACACCTTTTGCAACTAAAACACCTCTTGCCCAAACTGAAACCCCAAAGGCTAATTTTTCCCACAGAACCGCCTTTTGCCTTAACTAAACCCCCAAAAAAGGATTCAGCAACAAAACCATCTTTGCTCTAACTAAAACCCCAAAGACAAATTTTTCCTGGAGAACCAGCTTTGGTCCTTACTAAAACCCCAAAAGTGGATTGGGCAACAAAACCACCTTTTGCTCATACTAAAATCCCCAAAAGGCTTATTTTCCCCATGGAACCACCTTTTGCCATAACTAAGCGCTCAAAAACGAGTTCGGCAGCAAAACCACCTATTGCTCAAACTCCACCAGCTTTTTTACGGACTAAAACTCCAAAGTGGATTTCAATTTCGTTAAATTTTTCGTGACGGTTTCATATCTCTACACAGAAACTTACTCTACCGCGTTAAAAAAAGTTTCACTTTAATAATAATGCGGTTTTTTTCTTCATCGTTTTTTTACAAAATTTTTCCATTTCTCTGGTAAAATTTGAACTCCTCTCGTCCAAAAATCACGTGTTTATGGCGAAAAATACTCCCCCAGGCTGTAGGCTGCGAAACAAGTGACATTTCGGTCTTACAGCGTGTGCAGCATAGTCTAAACTGCATAATATCACGAAGTCTTTGGTAACAACGCTCCTGGTTCGATCTTTATACTTTTCTAGTTCATATACGAAGTTCTTCTCCCTCGCTTTTTCCATACATAAATTTGATGAACTGGTCATTCCTAATCAGGTCAGTCTTTCTTGAGTACGGATCATCAGAGATTTTGCAAGATATCTTTACGTACGTTAGTAGTAAGGCTATGAGGTTCCTGCAGCTTGGCAAAAAGCTGGGGGGTTTATGACTGTGGTGGGGCGAGCTTTTCGTGCCTGGAGGTATGCAATGTGGTTTGTGTCCGTGATGTGGTGAGAGCTTTTGGTGGCTGGAGGTATGCAGTGGGGTTTATGTCCGTGTTGCCTGGAGGTATGCAATGGGTGGTTCCAGGATGTATGGTGGTGTTTGGAGGTATGAAATGGGTGGTGCCTGGAGCTATGCAAAATAGGATTTGAGGAGCGTTGGGGTGTTCGCTTAAGGGGATGTAATGGGTTTAAGTGTTGTTTCTGCACGGGCGGGAATATGCAAAGGGGTGTGGATGAGCTTGAGAGTGTTTATTTGGTGCAAGTGGTAAATTAGAAAATAGCTTTACACAATATATGATTGTTTAGTACACATTAATTTTAGATTGAGTACACGATATTGTTTGGTAATTATTAATTATTTCTAAAATGGGGGTTGAAGCTTGGCAGGGGCGGCGGGGGAGCAGAAACCTTATAGCCTTACTACTTGCGTGATACTCACAACGACCAACCTCTTACTTACTTAATCGTGTAATACCCTTTCTATGAACATATTTGATAGACTTATCTTGGTTTTTTTCTAGACTACCTTAGGATGGGCACGAATGGGTCCAAAACCAAGTCAAGTGTGGTTGCCGGGATCTGAGGTGAAAGCCCCAGGTTTAGTGGAGCGATGCCTATGAGCATCTGTTTCCAAACCGAAGGAGGTGCTACACTGGCGTGCATCCACAAAAACCTAAGAAGGGTCTTTGCTAACTAGTGTATTTGTACCTTTCCTGATTTCAATCAGTGCGAAAAAGCGTCGTAGCAGTAACTAAAAACTACTTTGCACCAACAATGTGCCTTTGATAAGCTCTGCGTATTTTCCAACCTTTTGTCCTTTTTTGCGACTAGGGTGTTCAAGGCCATGCCAATGAAAAGAGAGAAGCCCGGCTGGAGAGGACTCTGACGCCACATTAATCAGCTCGAAGCCGGCTCTTGAGGCATCTGGTACCTTGGTGAAATTATCAAACTTTGATGACACATACCGAACACTGGACTGTCTACGCCTGGTTTGGTCAACTCCAAGCCGTTTATTCTTATGTCGTCTACCAACGCGGTCAGATAATTTTTGGGCCTTAATAGGAAGGATTTCAGTACTATGAGTTAGCTTGCTTATTAGAGACCGTGCTCTAAATTGTCATCTATGGAAGATTGGACAGGCAGAGGACCCCATCTACACGCTATGACTTGACGGGATATGCCTGCGATCCATGTCTAGCTGGTTAATGCCTGAATCTGGCTTGAATAGACAATTCTAACTGACATCCCACTAGATAAATTGCTGAATCTGTTCAAGCGGTCTGGTCTACAAATTTGAGGCATAGAGGCTTTAGTACAATGGGTCAAAGTGACGGCCGCGGCACTTTTGGACTCACAGTAATACCAGTAGAAACTTGAGACCAGCTTACAGAAAACAGTACTTTTTATGTAATCTTCAAAATGAAAAGTTACTAGAGTTTTGTTCTGTTTTTAGCTGTTTTTTGCTCTGTTTTATTTGTATCAAAATCTGAGTTTCTAATTAAAATTTTTATTCTGCGATAGACGTGGTTGGAAAACCGTGTTAAAATTTTGTTACTTTCATCGAGAATCCAGTGTAAACTCCTTTTTTAAATTAAAACCTGCTAAAATAAAACCTACTTTCAGAAATACTTAAAAACAGACAATATTAACGAAAAAAAAATATATTTTCCCAAAAGAGAAATTAACTTTAGGCTAGGTCCATCCCAAGAGCTTCATTATAATATATATTTTTTTTCGTCACTTTCCAAGCTCTTATCAGCTTAACCTGCACAACCTGCTCTAACCCACCCTTAATTTTATTACATTACAGGCGTACGTAGTTTGTAACTTAAAAGGTGTATAAGTTTCACCACTAATTAATTGTTGTACTTCAGACTGCGTGGTTGATAAGGGTGCGGTATTCGACATTGTTTTATTGTCATTCAACATAATTAGTTTTATCGCAACTATAAATTTTAATCCATTAAAAATGATGGCATTTATTACTGACCCAACTACAAACAACAATACACACAAAAAAAGTGGGTTAACAAGGAGAAATATTGTTGAAGATAATTTTGTTGTTTCATGAAATTGCTTTCAATAAAAAAGAATTGTTACAAAAATATACGAACATATATCGATGCAGTTACAACAAAAAAAAAATTCCATGAACATTGTTTTTTTATTGCAATCATTTAGAAGAATTGTCCTGGATATCCTGAACATGAGTGAACGTGCACAGGAGGTACTGATTGCTATCCAAATACTGTGATTGTGTGTGTTTGTTTTTTTGTTCATTTTCAATAGTACCAAGCCAATGCACACTCATCTTGAACAAAAAAAAAATAGAAAAAAAAATCCTTCGTGCAAAAAAATAAAAAAAAAACAATGAACGAGGTTAAGACTATACACAATCACTGAGAGAACAACTAAAACACAAATCCTGAATGAATATATGCCCGAGAATAAAATGAAGAAGCCTAAAGGTGAATTTGCTGAAATGCGCCTCCAAAGTTCAAGGTTATTAATTGGCTTTGCCTAACCTATACACGACATCCTCTAAGGCAACTTGCGTAGGCATTCAATACGTTTTTTTTGTTACCAAGGCTAACTTTCATGAAACTCTTAGATATATAATAATCCTTTCTCATTTACCTATGCTTTTTATGAGGATGAATAAGGATAGCTCCGCAATCAATAATCAAATAGAGCTTCTGTTGGAAACTGAGTGTTAAGCATGTTTCTTGAAAAAAAGGGAATATTGCTAGGCAGAGTTATGTAGTTGTACTTGGGTGATGCAACAAACACGAGGTAATTTCTGGCTGTAATCCATGTATCGTCTTATATTGTTTTGTGGTTTCAGGATGATTATATATATCCTGGTGTTGTGAAATCTGGACATCAAGGATAAGCACATTAAACAATATTAAATGTTTTGCTAAAACCTCCCTTGAAATTGAAATGGTAGTCTAGGGAGTAAAGTACCCGACTACCATCGAGAGGTCTGTGGTTCGATTCCACTCTATGGCATGGTTCATCGTTTTACACTTTTCCAAGCTGAATTTGTTGCTTAAAGTTGTTTGTTCGAAAACGGTCGCACCATACTACCAGAAACTGATCCTCGATATTATGGGTCAATGGCACAGAATAAGAAGAGTACACTTATCCTACTCAATTCAAAGCCTAGAAGTTTGACTCTTAGTCCTTTCGATCCTCGATAAAGTTGTGATTTCGTTCACAGTGTCCCGTAATCAAGCAATCCAATGTCCTGGGAATCTTTCTACTGCGTCACAGAAATGAGTTGATGGTGTTATGAGTCTGCGCAATAAGTTGGGTTCTCAAATTAGCCGCCGATGAATATAGTGCCAGATCTCTTTGCGATCAGGATCGCCGTCTTTTCATTTTCCTTGAAGGCTAGCCATTCAAAGCAAAAGTGACCCGATTGAGGATGCCTTTGATGAGCTGGGGCGTGTTAACTAGTATAGATTTGGTCCTACGGGATTTAAAAGGATTCCTCGAAATGGTGCTTACCACAGCCGGACAGAGAGTCATACGGATCAGCGACAAATGGTCTCTGCTTTCTTTTTTTGGGAAAGGTGACTTCCACTAAGCTCGCTTCTGTAGGTATCTTAGCCGGATTAAAAAACCACCTTCTTCTTATCTTTCATTCTACTCGGAGCCAGCTTTTTTTTTTTTTTTTTTTTTTATGTGGAAGACTAGAGCTCAGGGAAAGCCCTTTGTACTGTCGACAATCTATTTTCTTCGTATAGAGTGCAATGTCGAACAGCAAGCTCTAGTCGATAGATAGTGAAGGGGAAGAGAGAAATAGGAAGGAACTGCCACAACCACCTAACTCCAACCATTTCTATCGCGACTCTGGCATCGGGGCAACGAGAAACAATTCGCTGGAGTGTTATGCCTCCTGAAACAAGTTGAATCCCATCAACCAACCGATGACATTCGCTTGGTGGAGCGGGGCAATGCTAGCGGAAGGCTATGACAGGGGTATTGAGGAATGTAAGGAGGGAAGAAGGAAGAAGGTGGGAAAGGCGAAGGACCGTGGGGCTCTGCCGGGACTCGAACCCGGGACCTCTGGGATAGTAGCCAGGCACCTTACTCCCTAGACTACCGAGGGCCCAGCTTACGTCTCTTCTGGCATTTAATTGGCTTTTTGGGGCCTCGCATTGTTTAAGATTCTGATGCATGGCCTTCAGCGTCTTTTCCACCATTTTCCCCCACATCCTTAGACCTCAACACCTGGTCCAGGATGTTCTTCGGTGTTAGTTGCACCTCTGCCGTTGTATCCAGCACAGCCCTGTGCTGCGCACACCTCGGGCATTTAAATAGCACATGCTCTGCGTCCACTTTATAGTCCGGACATTCTGGGCGGAACGTTGAATAATCCAACCTGAATCCATGAAGGTATGTCCTATAACCTCCATGTCTACTCAGGAGCAACGTGAAGTAATAACTTACTTCGCCATTTTTTCTCATAACCATGGATTAATTCTATGGGTCCATCGGCCCTCGTTCCACCTCTTATGCCAAACCCACTTGGTGCACCTGGGCTGTCAGCTTCACCGCTCTGTTCTGTGTAGCGTCCAGCCAAGCGGCTTGACCATGTCAGATAGGTTAACAATTCGCTTTTTAGCATAAGCCCTTCTTAAGTTCTGGTAGGTTCTGGGAGCGGGTTGCTAACGTAGAGGCCCAGAGAACTCGCCATTCAACCGTCTCTCATTAGGTCCTTCCGAAGAAGTACTCCGGGGGGCACCACGGGGAGGTTGTGTTAGGACTGCAACAGGTGGTGTTGCAGACTTGCTGGCGGTAGTTTGCAATGACACCCCTTGGGTTTGATAGAAGTGACAAATCGGGTGTCGCCACATTTCGAGACCGTTGTTAGCCGCCCCCCCCCCGGTTACACTACCCACACCTAATACTATTTTGGAGACGTCAGTGTACAAAGCGAATCTTGTATGTTAACGAAGGGCCTTTAGCTTGTTATGTAATCCAATCCCATTCCCACTTTTAGACTCTCTGGCATGATACTACTCATGATTAAGCCAACTCATTATTAAGGTGCTACTCATGATTAAGCCAACTCCAGACACGTACACACAAGACCATCAATCTCCTCTTTCGTATCCCACCGCTGCCACCAATCTGATTATATGATCTCATAGATCATTACATCCTTTTGGTGCCTAATTTCGGCGGTTCTCTTTATTCACAGACAAATTTAAAGGGAAATGTGCTCCGTTCCTGAACAAAATCGGGTTTATAGTTCGAAATACGATTAATATGTATGCGTACAGTGCACAGTGTTTAAGAATCCAGAAAACCTGGTGAAAAGTCTTTTTAGCATTTAAAAGTAGTTTTTTTATGTGAAATTTCGTACTTGGAGTTTTAAAGGATCCGCTATCAATTTTCCGAAAAACAAAATGGCGGATTCAAAATGGCGGACGATTTTGCTTAATAATCAGCCAAATTTCATGAAGCTCGTTATATGGGGGTTTTCGAGGGCGCTGATCCTCAATAATACTAAATTTATCTTTTTAATTGTTCTTTACGAAAAAAGAAAATATCTTTTCTTTGTAAAAAGCTGTCTGTCTTCAGAGTTCCTGAAAAATAAAATTAATTATTATGAAGAAAAATTGTATTGTAAATTTCTCAGCTATGTGCAGCTACTTTCTTCTTTATTTTACGCAGAAATGTATACTGGACAATATCCGACCAGTTTCAAGGCGTGTGGTACTTTCGACTCATCTCCTATTTTATCAGAGTTATCTGAAGCGCGCCCTCATAAATTTATTGTAACTTACCATGTTCGCACTGAGCCGAAATTACGTGATTTCGGCTATTTTCGTGATTTCGCCCAAAATCACGTTCAAAATCGTGTGATTTCCCATATATTTCGGTGATTTCAAAATCATCTCAAATCTCGTAATTTTGGCAAAATTACGAACAAAATTATGTTAAAGCCAATACTCAAACCCGAAAATCGAATTCAGCGCAATTCAGCACGTCACTATTGATACTGAAATTGTCAGTTGGACGTTTTAATAACTGATTTGACTTTGAATTTAAACTTCATATTCTTTTTTCAAAATGCAAAAAACCAAGAAATATAAAAGAAAGAAGCCCTGGGCTTTGCTAGAAGAGGCGCTAGTTAAAATTTGGGCTCAAAAAATTGAAGACTTGCGGGGTGCCAGAAAAAAAAAACACCGAAGCGAAATCATTTCAATTCAGTGCGAACGGTTCTACATAATTTCGAAATCACTTTACAAAATCACGTAATTTCGGCTCAGTGCGAACATCGAGCCGAAATCACGTAATTTCGGCTCAGTGCGAACATGGTATAACGTGATTTGCAATAAAGGTTTCGTTTAGTGACGTTATAAAATTATACACACTCACTGTTACAATGCACTAAAACAGCAAAATCCCACAGCGTTTCGAATGCGGAGTACTTTTCCTTACATAGCGCAGACGAAATTTTGGTCGCGAGACGCCCACTTTCAAAATGAAATATAACGGATTCCTGGAAAATCTACTTACTTTTAATAGTTCCAAATGATGCTAAGGGCTTCACTACAAATATTTGGCAAATCAAAAGTCCCTAAAAAAATTGACTTTTTGACCAGGTTTTCGGGATTCTGGGCCACTGTGCAGCGTTATTAATTGTCCTCTGCTACCATCCCACAGTTTTTGGATTCGAATCCCACCTCGTGCCGATCCAATTGTACTCTCTAAGCTAAGCTCTAGTTTTTTACATAAAATTTTTTTTTAAGAATTTTTAAAAAGAACACAGTTCTTCCTTAAAATCTTTACAAGAATTTCGGTTCATCAATTCCCTTATGTGAACATACATCTATGTAGGTTCGATGGTCAATTTTGTGGATCCAACGCGCGTTGCGTCAATCGTAGTTTTTGTAGGTGCTAAATTATTTTAAGTCACCCAACCAACAAAGTGTGACCTCGGCTACCTTTCCGTAGTCAATATATTTCTTCTTATTTTTTTTAACGACTTCCATCGATTTTGTTTATTAACTTCCCAGTAGGAAGTTATTGTAATCGGTCCGAAAATCGGATTCGAAATTTTCAATGTATTTACACGTTTCAAGGTCCCAATAGCATTTTAAGCAAAAATTTGAGAAGAAATATGTGTGTGTGTGTGTGCGTACGTATGTGGTCATTTTTTCCTGCACGATTTCGCGCGAACCGAAAAAGATATCGACTTCGTTCAGGTGCCGTTCGAAGCGTGTTCAAGGAAATATGATCTGAAAAGATTTTCATAAAAATTGGTCGAGCCGTTTTTTTGTTTGAACGACTTAAGTGATTTTTGTACCAGCACGATTTCGGGCGAACCAAAAAAGATATCGACTTCGTTAAGATGCCGTTCAAAGCGTGTTAAAGGAAGTATGATCTGAAAAGATTTTCATAAAAATCGTTCGAGTCGTTTTTTTGTTTGCACGAATACTGGGAAGTTAATCTTGTGGACCGAAAAGGTCAAAAGCCACATCCCAACTAGTTTTCAGTGACATAAGTTGGTGAGCGGATTTAATTTTGCACCAAAGAAGGAGCAGAGTATAACACTTAAAACCTCAATAAAAAACAATGCTATGTTATAATAAAACTTTAAAAAAATATTCACTGATAAAAATTAATATAAAAACAAAAAAAATATCTTCCATAAATATTTATCAAAAAAAAAAAACACAAAAAAAAATTCACTTCACAAAAAAAGGCTAAAAAAATAAATAAATAAATAAATAAATTATCACTCAACATAAACATAACGATTTGCTTCTAAAACACATATATAGTTATCGTCCAAAATTATAGAAATATTATAAAATGTCTACAAAATCCATAAAAAAAAATTATATATATAAATAAAACCACATTAGTTAGTAGTTGTTTTATATATACATAAATATATCCTAGCTATATATTTATTGTATTAGTATAGTTTTTATTAGTGTATAAAATAAATATTTTTCGTATTTTTATATAAATATTTTAAATATTGTTCGTTATGTGTTACATATTGAATATTGTTTATGTGCATGCACTTTTTCCTGCTTAAATTAACCAAAAAAAAAAATATTTTTATTATTTTTGCGTATTTATTATTTTCAAAAAAAAAAAAAAAAGAAAACAAAAAAAAAATAGAAAAAATCCTCTTCATTCTCTGTAGTAATTTTTTTTTCGTTTTTCAAAAACAACATTTTTAATGTTTGTGAATTTTATTTTTTTCAAAATTCTCTTAAAATATATAATTCAAAACATAACAGAAACTAAATACAGAAAAATTACATATAAAAAAACTTTAAAACAATTTTTATGTTTTTTGTTTTTGATAACAAAACACTTTTATTAATAGTTTTTAAGATAGTTTAAAATAATATTTTTTTTTTCTTTAGTGTTATAAGAAGTTTTTACTGAAAATTAGTATTTTTTTTTAAATAGCAAATAACTTAGTTACAAAAAAATACTTTCACCAGAGAAAAATAACACAAAAAAAAATTCATTTCCACCATTTCCACCAAAATTGTTACAACACACAAAAAAAACGTTATTATGTGTAAAATTCGCTTTTTTTAGTCAAGGATATATCAAAAAAAGGAGAGAAACTGCAGAGCTTTAAGCAAAAACGAAAATATTTTTTCAGAGAAAAAAAAAACAAAAAAAAAATTTATAAATAGCATAACTTTTCACAAACGAAATATCTTATCTATTTTGCCAAAAAACAGTCCCTTTCTACACCTCCCCCGCCCCATATCAACCAGTTTAACATTTCAGGTTAATTTATTCCTTAAAATGCTTAAGCCATTACCGACTTGTTGTAGAGTAGGTGTATGGGGGATGGTGTTTTGGGGCGATTTCGGGTGGTTAGGTAATAATAGCATGAATGGTGGTGGTAGCAAAAAGGATCCATGAATCGTTTTCTAGCAAAAATTCCAGCTTCGGTAAAGGCTGACAGGAATCCTGAAACTGAATGTGATTAAAATCCCAACAAAACTCCACCCGCATTAAATCGGCCCACAAAAAGCAAGCAAAATGGGAAATTTGCATAAAGCTCCTCTGCTCCTATTAAAACAACCTTTAACGTCCTGTAAAGAGGTTCCCTAAGCAACTAAATGAAGGTCCTTTCGTTGTCCTGAATAGGCGCATACAGCAAAACTACACTATGAAGCATATACAAAAAAAAATAAAAAAATTAAGCAAAAAAGGAAGAAGAATGAAAAAGAAAATACCGAAGGAAATATGTAGAAAGTGAATGAGGTTCGGAGAGGGCATGTAGGAAAATGGGGGTTTACAATAGGCCACTTATAATCGCCCTAGTTACCCCTTTTTTTTCAATACATGCCAAGGGGAGGTCCCGTCCGTCCATCAGATGAATAGTTTTTTGTATAGAGAGAGAGAGTGACCAAACAACAAATTTCATCGATTTTTCGCAATGATTCGTTTCTAGGTCCTTTTTATAGGGTCTCCTTGTTAGCCGTTCTCTCTCTCTCTCTATATATACAGCAGTGAAAGTTTGGTCCCATTTCATGGCACGAATTGTCGGCATAGACGTTTTCTCTATGGCCAACTTAGAATATTAACGTCATCCATTCTACACTACCTGCTAACGACGGGGAAGGGATTTTCATTTAGAAGTTTATTATTATTCGTTGCATGTCGAAAATGCATGGCTTCGATGGTATGCTTTTGTGATGGTTGCGCTATGTCCAATGTTATTTCGATATAACGCAGGTGGAAAGGGACATGATGACGACTGAATGACGAAAATAGGAACTTCTGCTGGAGACGTTTAATTACCGGGTAATTTTTTTTTTCGTGAAATTTAATCGTATTTTTTTTAAGCTTGTTATAAGAAATTTGGTTGGTGGGTATAGTGGCGATTGGACCTGTAATACAAATTACGTTATATGGGCTTTTGTTGGTTTTTAAACTATATTACAACCAAAAAAAAAAATATCAATCAAAATAGTTTGTAAATCATCGGAAAACTTTCTCGTGAAAATTTGTTTTTCCTTACATTTAATTACGCCTAAAAGTATGTAAGAACATAAATTTCTTCTTGCTTTTTATTCATTCAACACAGATGGACGACTACCATCTCAGAGGTCTGTGGTTCGATTACACTCCTTTGTATTTTCCTTACTCGCACCTATTTAACCATACTTCCTTCGTGTCTTCGCTCCTTACACAAGAGGCCAGGAGGCGATTACCTTTTTGAAGGGGATTAGTGAAAAGTTGAAAGTTGGTCGACTTTTACCGTTGCTTGACGCCGCAAGGCGTGAATGGGACAGCTCGATTTGAATTACACACAATCAAATAGCGACGTCAAAGCGCGCCAACGCTTTGACGCGCGTAAACGCGAATAAAGTCGTGATTGGGCTATCGCCTTTATGCTACCAACTACTCAACCTTAAGTTATCTCTTGTGGATTTGTGTTTCACTTTTCTTTAGTCGTTAAAAGCACTTTATATCTAAAGCGAAACCTTCGTCTCTCTAGTGCAGCAGCAGAGGATGTATTCTGTGGTTTTTATTTTTACCTAGCAGTATCTACATGTGTCGGTATCAATTTTACCAACGATCTTTACGTGATATCTGACAGAAGCAAGCCGCCTGAAGAGACTAATTTTGTAAGATCGACCAGCTTCTAAATTGTTATTCGAACAGGGGTAATAAATTTAATGGGCCTTTTGCCCTATAACTGAATGCTTGATTATCTAACACCATACAGGGTGCGCCATCTAGACCTTCGGTATTTCAACATTGAATAACTCTGACATTCTTTAGCCGATTTTGACAAATGTACACGATTCTGAAACGTCATTTAGTACCATTTTAGCTATGAGTGAGAATACACACCGAAAGAAGGCGCTGCAATTCTAGCGCTTTACATTGAAAACAATCGTTCAATTGTAAAAACTGTGCGTGCTTATCGTAAAAATATGGGACAAATTCGGTGACTTCAGACAAGGCAATTCGCAGTTTGGTGAAGAATTTCTTAAAGTACGGGTCTGTAGCTACTCACCAGCGCACAGTGGTCTGAAATCCCAAAAAACTGGACAAAATTAATTTACTACCGTAAGAAAAATTATTCTTTTATGAAAATCGGTATATGGGGGTTTTCGGGGTCCCTGAGGAAGAATCCGTTATCAGATTTTTAAAAAACAAAATGGCGGATCCAATATGGCGACCAACTTTATGAAAAATTAAGCAAATTTGATGAAAATCGGTATATGGGGGTTTTCGGGGTCGCTGAGTAAGAATCCGTTATCAGATTTTCAAAAAACAAAATGGCGGATCCAATATGGCGACCAACTTTATGAAAAATTAAGCAAATTTGATGAAAATCAGTACATGGGGGGTTTCGGGGTCGCTGATTAAGAATCCGTTATCAGATTTTCAAAAAACAAAATGGCGGATCCAATATGGCCAACAGCTTTATGAAAAATTAAGCAAATTTTATGAAAATCGGGATATGGGCTTCAGTCGTGATTGCTGACGATGATTTGTAAATCAAATCGAAATGCATTCGGGTTTTATTATTGAGAATATAAAATATTTTTAGATTCCAATAAATTGCTAGTAGAATCATTAAGGTATTTTTGTTTAATTCTATTTGATATTATATCGATTCTACGTAGTTCAGTGTTTAAAAATGTCTTTATCTGATCACACATTCGTTATTTGCTACCTTAAAGAACCCCAGTTACCGATTTTCATTGGAATCGGAATACAATTGGCAAATTCGTCGGCCATATTTGCGCGGCCATTTTGAATTTTTTAAGTTTTGACCACAAATTCGTTATTAGCGACCTTAAAAACCCCTAGATACCAACTTTCATTGAAATCGGAACACAATTTACGAATTCATATTTGGGTGGCCATTTCGGTAATTTTTCAGCGGCCATTTTGAATTTCGAGAATCGGACTTCGAGGTGTTTCATGGGACAGGTGCGCCCGCTATAGCGCACACATACAGAATCTTTCTTTTATTAATATAAGATGATATATGTAGATGAAAAAAAAGGTAATATATAGCCCCTGAATAGGACGCTCAAAACTATACATTGAGTAAATATGTAGTATATCGTGGATAGAATGACATGGAGCAAGCAGGAGCAGCTGATTTTTTTATATGTTTTGCAGAGATGATTAATAAACAATTACATGCGTATTTCGCAGTGGAAGTCGGTGGAAGTTTGTACTTAGACATCAATTTATAGATAGAATTATTTATTTATGTTCATTTCAATAAAACAGTATAATTGTACTTACTCTCTGGAGAAGAATCCATTTTACACAAAAGAAAACGGGTAAACGTACTGTAATATACACGCAAAAACGTAAGACGTGTTTTTGCTCGGAGAGAACGCGCTGCGTGCAGCGTGTTCGACGCTCACTTTCCAGATGGAATACAAAAGAGATTTCGAACATCTGCCTCTTGCCAAGGGCCTTGAAATACTCCAGGGGGGCCACTATACCTAACCCACGTGAAAAAAGTCGCTAAATATAAACTTTCGTTTTGGTACTTTTGTCCAGGTTTTGGGGATTTCAGACCACTGTGCAGCGTCCCATTCAACCGCCTCCGCGACGCTCCAATGAAGTTGTTGAAGCGGTAAGATAGAGTGTTGCCGATAAACCAAACGTGTCGTATCGCCGCTGATCATGAGTGGAACGACTCTAAGGAGGATTATGAACCAAGATCTTGATCTCTTTCCATACAAAGTGTCCGAAAATGCGTGAAAAAGTTCTATTTTCAACAAGGGGCGCGCCTAGCTAGACCTCAACCGCTACAATGAAGTTCTTGCAGCGCAAGTTCCCGCGTCACGTTGTATCGAAAAATTGTGATTTGGAGTGGCCTTCCCGTTCTCCGGATTTAACGGCACCGGTCTTGTCACCAGTCAGCCGAAGACCATTGACGAACTCAAAGCTAAAATACGAGCCGAAATAGCTGTTATAACGCCCGAAATGCTGGCAAATGCTATGCAGGATGCCCGAAAACGAGCTGCCTTTTGCGTATCAATGCCCTATTATATCTCCAGGCTTAAACTTATTTGCCACTCCTAGTCAAAGGGTGATATCATTTTCTTTATCTCTACGTAGAGTTGAAGCAATATGTATATTGACCCGTACCCTGCACTAGGATACGTATTCATCAGTCTTGTAATTCCCATGTAATGTAGACCATTCGAATAACTTTTTCGATTATCTTCTGGACCCTTTTGTCTTGAATCTTTGGCCAGCAAGCTAACGTTGCATAGATGACCGACCAAGAGCTTGAGGATTGTAATGTATGACCAGTAGGCCTGCATTGAAGATATTTTTACACAATTCGCAGAATTGTCAAGGCTTCAAAAAAAAAAATAATGGTCTGATGATTTCAAGCTTGTATCAAAAACCAATATAATTTAAAGATAACTTTCGGATTAAATTAGCAAAATACTCATGATACGGTTGTGCTATGTCTGAAACTAAAATTTCTCCTTTATAATTTCTTGTTCTTAAAAACTATAAATAAAAAAGTGACCCTGAAAGTATGCAAAAAAGAAAACTTAAAAAATCATTCCTAAAAGTATGCAAAATTAAAAATTAACAGAATATATATAGCCCAGTTGTCAGAGACTTTGACCTCGCACTAAATGTGATCTCGCTGAAAATTGGAACTTAGAGCCGGTTTAGACGGTGCGCTCCAGCGCATCTGCCTCACGAACTTTGTGGATAAAGGGAGAAGTGGGGTGGTACCTCTCTTCATTCCCACTCCTCCCTTCATCACCAACCGTTCGTGAGGCACATGCGCTGGAGCGCACCGTCTAAAACAGCTCTTAGGTACTTTTTTGGGTGTAAAAAACGATAAAAAAATATTCGCTGCGCTAAAGTGTATGCTAAGTTCACAATTTCGAAAACAAATTCGAAAATTTGGTTTTTGCTTTATATATCGAAAAATGAAAAAAAAAATCGAAAAACTAATAGCGCCAACTTTTCTTACAGCATACATTCGACGCCATTTTTATTTTCAAAAACAGCCGGCACCAGAGGATAGAAGTGAAAGACTGGCGGCGACCCGGGCGCGTCTTTCTTCTTCATCATATTCTGTGTTCCGGTTGTTTTTGAAAATAAAAATGGCGTCAAATGAATGCTGTAAGAAAAGTTGAATATTTTAAAACATAGATTTTATTAAACAAGGACAATGTTTATCAATTTAATTTTTCTTACATCAAAAGTAAATGTCGAATGATAATTAATGTACAAGGATTTTTTTTTCGTACGCGTCTATTAATATATATTTCAATTTTATAAACATCAGTGAGAATTTTACAACTTATAACTTCCAGTCAAGTTTTCTAAGAGAAAAAAAAATTAAAAACTAGTGGCTTCCTTAGAAAGCTTAGAGTCTCCTCTTTAAAATTCTTTTTTTATTTTTATTTTTGCGTACATTTTAGGCAAGGATACTTTAGTTTTTCCCCGAACGCCTCGCTAGAATATTTAAATTCAGCTTTTTGGCGCGCTTAGATTTTTCGAATTTTCTTCTTATTTTTAATATTTTTTTATAATTTTAAAACAATTTTTTTTAAAATAAGTTATAATATAAATTTTAGTGAAATTTTCCGCTCTTTCACGTGGCGCTATTAGTTTTTCGATTTTTTTTATCTTTCGTTATATAAAGCAAAACCCAAATTTTCGAATTTGTTTTCGAAATTGTGAACTTAGCATACACTTTAGCGCAGCGAATATTTTTTTATCGTTTTCTACACCCAAAATAGTACCTAAGTTCAAATTTTCAGCGAGATCACATTTTGTGCGAGCTTTCGGTCTAAATTTGGCTCTGACGACTGGGATAATAAAAGTACCCCTAAAAGTATGCTGAAAATGTCGAACTACACAGAAACACGCTTTAAAGAAGAAGATAACCGGTCCACAGAGACGCTAATTCGTTAACATATTAGATATCAGCAAAATGCGATGGAGGTTTTTTGATGACCTATTCTATGCTCAGCAGAATCCCTTACTTCCAAACTGATAGAAGCTGGTTTCACATTCTCTAGAATTTTTTTTGGTAAAGCAGTAATTTTCTGCTGTTTTAAATAAGGTAAAATATGAGTTTTTTGACGTGATAACGTCTTATAAATCGATGCGGTTGGAAGGCATTCACGAAAAAGTTGTAACGAAGCCACTAACGTCCAGTAACGTTACGATGCTCGCGCAACATTCGAGAAAGAGGCGCGCGTTCTTAGCGTCGGAGCAAAAGAAAGAAAGCGTCTCAATGGGGGGTGCTACACACGTGACTAATTCGGAGGGGTGAGGCTTTAAGGGTTCCAAATGACGAATTTGTGGTTAAAATTTGAAAATTCAAAATGGCGGACTAATTTTGGAAATTGTGTTCCGATTGGACTGAAAATCAGTATCTTTGGGCTTTAAGGGTTCCAAATGACGAATTTGTGGTTAAAATTTGAAATTTCAAAATGGCGGACTAATTTTGGCAATTGTGTTCCGATTGGGCTGAAAATCAGTATAGGGGGGCTTTAAGGGTTCCAAATGACGAATTTGTGGTTAAAATTTGAAAATTCAAAATGGCGGACTAATTTTGGCAATTGCGTTCCGATTGTACTGAAAATCAGTATAGGGGGGCTTTAAGGGTTCCAAATGACGATTTTGTGGTTAAAATTTGAAAATTAAAAATGACGGACTAATTTTGGCAATTATGTTCCGATTGGATTGAAAATAAGTATCTTTGGGCTTTAAGGGTTGCAAATGTCGAATTTGTGGTTAAAATTTGAAATTTCAAAATGGCGGACTAATTTTGGAAATTGTGTTCCGATTGGACTGAAAATCAGTAGGGTTTCAAATGACGAAAAGTGTAAATAAAACTGAAAAACTAAATAAAACGAAATATGTCAGTGATTTATGAATTTAAAAGTGTAATCTTCATTTAATCCTTTGTTCCAAAAAACTTATAACACAAAAAAGACGTTATCACGTAAAAACTTCGCCCGAATACTGTCTTTACAGGAACCCATATTTTTTTTTAAAGAGATTCAGTTGAAAAGATGAATTTTTGCTTAGATGTTAATTGAAGTGTTTTCGTTACCATTCCATGGAGTTGTAGTTTCGAATCCACCTCGTCGAGACTAAAAGCCTTTGGACTTGTCCGCTTAAATGCCACAATTTTATTTACTAAGGTTGCATTTTCTTCTTCTTTAGGCAATTGCCAAAGCTTATAGTAAGACTATTGATAAAACTCGTCGAAGTGAACTGATCATCAAAGTCAATCAGTAGGTCGACACTTGAAAGGCATCTCGCAATTGGTGAATTCGTTGATGATTCTAATCTACTTGTATTCCCTCTATCCTTCAATCTTCAGCAGTACAAGGGATATTCCAGTTTGGTCTCTTGTCTTTTACATAAAGAACAAGAGACATCACAACTAAAGCTGTCGATGTAGAATTTCTAAATTTATGAATCTACTAACAAGAAGGAATCTCTGAAAATGAAAGTGACTCAATCAATTAAAGTCCAAAAACAAACCTTGAATGAAAATGCCAAAAGTCATTGACCGACGACTAAATCAGTAATTGTTAACAACGTGTCTTATGAAAAGTGAAACAAAAACCCAGAAATAAATCCTATTAAATCAATAAGCATCCAACACGTGCAATGTTATGTTATGCTTTAATTAAATCCGCTACAACAGTCTACTTCGGCTTAAGCTACCACAACCATACCCCAACTTGTGCAGGTGTGCCATATAATCCTCATAATATCTCTAAAACTAAAAGAAGCCACACTGAATAATTAAATTGACACAGAAATCAATTACCGTGAATTCGATTTATTACAATATCTTAATGGTAAAGGAGCATGTCACGTTAGGACCCCCCTCGGGTAAGGTTCAATCAGGAGTCGTCCGTCCATCGAGCTCACGCCACAAAATAAGAACGAAAAAAAAAGCGAAAGCGAAAACGAAATAAAAATAAATAAAAGTGAAAAAGGACATCTCTGTATCCAACAACAACAACAACAAAAATAAAAGGACTCTAAGCGAACGTTAAAATGTTATTTTCCAGCTACTGCTACTTACCGCTGCCGCTTATACGGAATAGTGCTTTGTCTCTGTTCAATTTCGTTCATGAATGTTTCATTTGGTAAGGACACGCTTGTAAATAGTGTTGTACTTTTTATATATTTGGTTGGTCGGTGGTCCGTGCGTTGATCCAACAAAAGTTAAACCGATAGTTTTTTGATAGCTAAAGTCCTGATGGCTGATTACATCATCATCTAACGTTCTGTCCTTTTACGTATGTACTTAAATATTTGGCTTTAGACATAATCTCACTACGTCGTAACACCTGTGAATACGTTGATGCTATGTAGTTAGTTGTTGGTTATTGTGGGTGTGGAATAGAGAAATACCTTTTTACCTGTAATTTACTGACAGCAAATTGTATACTAGTTCACTTTCATGGGAAATAAAAGGATTTTTTTTTGAGTTAAGTTTGATATAACCTTGAGTATTTGAGGTGTGATGGAGGTTACTGAACATAGTCTGGCATATGGTTGTATTTTTTTGTTTTTGTTTGTTATGGACAAAGGATACACATGTCCGGAAGTTTTAAAAATTGTTTCCTTTATTTAGACAAAAAATATTTAATTATGTGTGTCCTTCCTTCTTTAAGAAAGTATTAAAACGATGGTTTCTATGCAGTCACACATTTTATAGCTTTTGATTTCAAATTATTACCCACAAAGTTTATACGTGGTACAATTAAAGGATTAACAATATCGACCAAAATCGGATGGTTCGGACTACATGTCTGAGGTCAGCCAGCGTTGTGTGCGAGTGTTTGTCGCCGTCATCAAAGTACGAGCTGCAAAACCAATTTAAAATACTTTTAGAAACCAATTATCAGGAAAATATCGCCTCAAAACAAAACAATAAAAAAAATCCATAGCGCTGTAATATAATTTAATTCAGAGTTTAAACTTAAAATAACTGTGCTTACTTAGTGTTTCTCGGTGGAATAAAATCAGTTAAGGTATCATACCATTAGTACAATAAATATCAAAATTAACTGACAGACTCTGCGGTAAGACTTACGGGGTGCGACAACGAGGGAGACCCAACCTCCGCTGGAAGGATGGCGTAGATCAGGACGCTCAGAGCATAGGGATGCCAAATTGGATGACATCGGCTCAGAATCGGGACCTGTGGAGAGAACAGTTGCAAGAGGCCAGGGCCGGATCCCGGTTGTAGAGCCGTTAAAGAAGAAGAGAAAACCTGACAGACGACACCAGTAAATAACCTACTCCCCAACCCCATAACAGCCTTTATCAGCTGATTGATGTGATTCTTAGCGTTTTGCGAGACAATATTCTAAAAAGGGCACTATCGGTTACCCAAATATTCGCAGGAATCCCAAATTTCACCCGATGATGACTTTGATTAATATCAGGTGTCTGGGTACACCTTAGTGCTTATACCTTGTCCACTCATAAGGGAATCGCTAGATATTGCCTATTAGGAATAAGGAACCTTTTCCGGAGTTCACCAATAGTACGTACCTCCTCCTACCGAGAAAGTGAAATCGTTGCTGCGGATAATTTCAACGTTCACAATGTAAATTGGCTAATTCACCAAATGGCATCGGTGTTTCTGGCAAGGATTTCCAGTTATTTACGGATACAAAAAGTCTACACCTTACGCGAATCTATGATATTGCTGATTCCTGATCAAGGAGCTCTTCTTCTTGAAGGCGATTCACCTATGTACAGCATAGGCTACTGCCGAGGCAGCGCTTATTTTCTATGGCAACCAAACTAAGAAAAGTATGTTTCTTTCTGGCATTTTAGAAAACCAACTGGCAGAAGGCTCTGTCGCTTTATGTATCAACGAAATTTTACTTTCGGGAATGCGATTGTTTATTCCACATTCTACTAATTCTCTAAAACCTAGCTCGAATAGATGGTCTGATCGATCAGCCCAAAGCGGGGAGGCTCAAAGCATACACCGATGAATCAGGCTTGCTTATGTCTCCAACTTATTGGGGCAAAATACATGCGTACACATGTTGCCAGTGGAAAAGGCTTCTTTCGGCAAGGGGCGCCTTTTTACATCATGGCATACTTTCCTTGGCCCACCCCCTCTCCACAAAAATACTTTTAGTGTCTACTTTTACGTCCTTGTGTATTTTGGTTTAGTTATATTGGCTTAGCTCAAAAGAACTGAATTGAGACCTTTCTTTCTGGGCGTTAGTTTGTTGTATTGGACGGTGCGTTGAATCTTAGCCCCTTGAGGAACCTGCCAGTGTGTCCCAGTTCCCAATTCTATTTCCTTTAGATTTATTCTGATCTTTTTAAACGACTTTTTGTCAATTATCACCAAGTCATTCCGTAGCTTTCCTGATTACTGTAGTCTCGGAACCTTTTACGACCCAAATACACAAGGAAGCATGACTGTGAAGTAAAAATCCAAAATAAAAAAATGCGCATCATACGGCTGTGTTATGTCTGATACTAAAATTTCTTCCCTATAATTTTCTATTCTTATTAAAAAATACAAATAAAACAGTAACCCTAAAAGTATGCAGAAAAAGCAAATTCCGAAAATGAGCCCTAAAAGTATGCAAAATTAAAAATAAACAGAATTTAAAAAAATCCCATAAAAGTATGCCGACAATGACGAACTACAGAGAAATACGATTTAAAGAAGAATACAACCAGCCCACAGAGTCGCTAGTTCGTTAATAGATTAGATATCAGCAAAAAGCGATGGAGGGGACCCAAATGCATAAGAAAGCATGATTCTGAAGAAAAAAACTGCACTAAAATTTTTCTGGAAATATACGGCAAACGAAGTAGCGTTTGTGGAGCTAAGGCTGTACGCGAGACGAGACTTGTCTCGAAATCGTCTCGTCTCGTCTCGATTTTCGAGACGAGATCGAGACGAGACCTCCAGATTAAAAATCGATACGAGACTACCATTCGAGATCTCGCGAGACATCTCGAGGTCTCGAAATCAAATCGTTATTTTGAAATCGTATCGACCGTACCAACTATTTCAGTATCTTCACGCTGCGCTCTTGACGAGCACAACATTTGGCACAATACATGAATTGAGCAGGCTGCGGAGACAAGGCGAAGTTTACGCATTCCATAAGCATTTAAATGCAGAGTACATTCCAAAACAGAAGAGGTATTTTACTGTCATTTCATTTCATTTCAACGCATTTAAAATGAAATGCGTTGAAATGAAAAGAAATGACTGTAAAACACCTCTTCTTTTTTGGAACGGACTCTACGTAAATGTAACTCTACACAAATTAGAAATTAACTTTTGATTCATTGATCCCTCTACCCGGCCCTGGTGCCACTGCAAAAGGCAGATTTACGTGTCTACATCTGGGAAGTGACTAGCATGGAAATATAAGGAATATTTGTATACAATTTCATTAATAAGGCATATATTGATATTTCTCGAAATACAGAAGACTGAGCAATTTGTATTATTGACAGTGAAATTAGAGACTTTTCGAGACGAGACTTTTCGAGACGAGACGAGACGAGATCGAGACGAGACCTGCAAATACCTATTTTTTCGAGACCGAGACGAGACTGAGCCAAATCTCGTCTCGTCTCGTCTCGTGTGCAGCACTACTAGCAGCACGCCAAATCATAATTTCTCAATTTTGTGAGTACGGTCTTCCCATGTTCTCAAATTAAAAATTGAAGTATTTCGGTAGCATGCATCTCGATAATGCAAGATAAGCACATGCAAGATCTTGTCATCATGATCGTGTAGGTATGTATATCCAATTCAATCAACAGAGATACCACATCCATTCTTGATTGGAGCCGCAGTAATCATGTTGAATTGAATGTATCCAAAAACGAAATACTGTCTTATCTCTAATAAGCCATGCATTACTCTTTTGTGGACGATCTATTGTAGAACTAATGTTTCAGTGCATGATCTGCTAAAGACGATTCAGTGGACGATCTGTGGTAGAATTAAGGTTTCAGCGGACGATCGTTTCAGTGTACGACTGTAGAATTAATGGACGAACCAGCTCCTAATATCCTAGTTATATTCATAACATTACCCGAAGATCTTCTTCTTCTTCCAATAGTGCTACAGCCCACCTGGAGCCTTGGCCTCCTCTAATCTCTTCCTGCAGGATTACCTTGGTTTTCTCCTTTTTGATTCTCAAGCCTGGCTGCTTCTTTATATACCTGAAAGAAGAGGTAACTTCTGAGTTAAGATCTACTCTCTAAAAACGAACCAGTTTCCAGTGAAAATTCATCGGTTGAACCATTGCTTAATCAACCAATTGGAAAACAGTGAAATTTCACTGGTTGAACCACTGAAATTCACGTAAAAGAGAGAAAAAAGCTTCTTCCCACCGTGCGTGTCGTTTTCCCAAGCGGGCACCCCTCTAAGCACTGAAATGCTGCTTGCCCTCCGTGATTAAACGAGAGCCGGTTTATTGCGTATGTTAAATGAAACCCTTTACAGTCATGAACATAATTGCCTAGAATTTGAGTCACATGCAGTGAGCGTCAAAAGTGAGTCAACACCTAAAAATTTTATATTTCTACAGCTGACGCTGTCATGCACCTCCAAACCATCACAGAACCATGACCGATGGTAAAGCTCCTCGAAAGAAACCTTTTATTTCAAAAGTAAATAAAACATAAAATTTGGAATTCGCCAAAAAATACAAAAATTTTGGTGTTATTTTGGAAATTTTCATAGGTGTTGACTCACTATTGACGCTCATATATTTTTTCACTGGTTGAACCAGTCCAATTATAGTTAACTGGTTGAACCAGTGAAGTTTTTACTAATTCATTTTTAGAGAGAACTTTTTACTGGTTCAATCACAAGATAAAGAGATGCGAATACACTGGTTTTCCAGTGAAATTATTGTTTACTGGATGAACCAGTGAAATTTTCACCGGTTCATTTTTAGAAAGAACACATTAAAAAATGCATGTTTTAAATAATTTGAAATTACAAAGAAAACGATACAAAATTTGGAAGAATAAAAATAACATGTAAACTTTTGAGCAGGAGATGGCTGTTACCTTGATTGGTACTCTTAGTTTAATCACTTGTACACAAGCAACAATCTCCAATTTGAATTTGAAGTTGTTGAAGGGATATTTACCATACTTTTTTTTCGCTAATTTATTATCCTGAATGCGATTTAAATTCTTCATCATTACAGACGACAAATAAAATTCTTCTTAAACTGGAATTAAAACTTTTTACATTTACTTTCTTCAAAAAAAAACAAAAAAAACTTCATCTTCCACTTAAAAATGCATTTAAAATTATATTCTTAAAACTTTTTACTTCTTTGTCCTCTTTAAAAAAGGATTTCCTTCCTTAAAAGCTATTTTCCGTTAATAAAACCTCTTAAAGCTCTGTCAGTCTTCTTTCTTTTTTTCTTTCTGTATATTTCTTTCTTTCCTAATGATTTCAATTTGAAAAGTCTCAACATAATCTTGACGAGTAGCTCAAAAAAAAATAAAAAAAAAATTGCTCCACCTGTAAATATCTACCATCCAACCTAGTAGATAAAATAAAAAAAAAACGAAACCGCCCCAAGGGACGTGAAGACACGAGGCATAAACATAAACACACACTGATTGGCACCACACACACAAACCACTTCAGATTTGCAAAAGCATAAAACGAGATCATTTTGAATATCCTAGAAGAAAATCATGTCTCTTCACTCGACAACTTTTGAGTGAAGATGAAGAAAAAATATGAAGAATTTTTTTTTTAAATAATTTCTCTTTAATCTTACATTTAACCAACCAAAAAAAAAAAAGAAAGTTTCAAGTACATGAACCAAAGTGAAAGCTGCTCAGCTTCCATAGAGAGATTCATATAAAATATATTTTTTTTTTTTTGAAATTAGCGTCTCAGCCAGGCAGGTAGCGATTAAGCAGTAGAAAAATCAATAACACCTTTTGATAAAAAAATTTTTTGTTGTTTTAATTTTACAATCAATATTATTAATTTTTTTTGTTATTAATTTTTGATATATCGCCGCGACATCGATCACATAGTAGAAACCAAAAAAAAAAAAGAAATGCGAGTTTTGTTTTTTATTTTTAAAAAAATTAGAGAAAATCAATTATTTTTTTCGCAATTACATTTTGCTTCGTTGTTATTAATTTTGGAATATTTTTTTTCTCTTTTTTCTATTCTCACTCCGAAAACGTTTTAGATCCGATATGACGACGAAGATGAGGATGAAGGGCCGCAACCGGATCCTACACTTGAACAGGGTGTACCCCTACCTATTCGATTGCAGGGTAGCTTCCCGCCGGAATTGGCCTCCACTCCTCTCGAGGATATTGATCCATTTTACTCGAATGTACTGGTAAGTACCATGGATTTAATTAATTGATAATTTCCCCATTTAATTATAAATTATTGACTTCGAGTATTTTTTTTATTACTTTACTCGTATCATTGTCAGTGGCTTTAAAAAAATATTTATGGGGAATTCAAGTGAATGTACATTTTTTTGCATTATTTTTTAAACAGATTGGTTTTGTTTAAAATATTTTTGAATACAGGGTGTTTAAGAACAAAGCCATCATAACTGGCAGGGTGACAAATAACCCGTTTTATCCAAATTTTGTAAGCATTTTTTACACAGCCTCGATTAACGAAATGTTGAAAAAAAAATAAATAGTTTAAAAAATCTAAAAAATACGCTTTTATTTTAAAATGAACTAAAAAGTAAAAAATAATTTTGAATGTAAAGTCTTTATTGCTTCAGCCAGTATATGGGAACAGCCTACCTTTAGAAAGCCCAGAATAAATTAATGAGGTTATTGGTAAAAATTATAAATATAACTTACTTAAATGAAAAAAAGCGTGCGGCGTTAACTAAAAGTTCCTGTATTAATAAAATAAGAATATAGGTAAAGAACGCCCCACGCTTTTTTACATTTAAGTAAGTTATATTTATAATTTTTACCAATAACCTCATTAATTTTATTCTGAGCTTGATTTCTAAAGGTAGGCTGTTCCCATATACTGGCTGAAGCAATAAAGACTTTACATTCAAAATTATTTTTTACTTTTTAGTTCATTTTAAAATAAAGCGTATTTTTCAGATTTTTTAAACTATTTATTTTTATTTTCTACTTTTTAGTATATTATATGTCTATTGTGTGGCGGCCGCCCTATTAGATTTAAAATGACGTCACACAGGCTACCCTTTCATTTGATACCCATAGCGAGGGGGTTGTAAGGAAAAAGCTAATCCGCCATTTTGTGTTGGCCGCAATTTTGAATTTTGAATGGAGTCACACAGCTAATTGTATTCTACTTGTCAACCCTTTCAGTTGATACCCATGTCGCGGCGTCGGGGAACACAAATGCAAAATTCTCCCGCCATCTTGGAACCGCCATCTTGATTTTTTTATAAAAAAGTCAGGTTGCATTGCGAACTATGCATATGTGCAAAATTTGAAGTTGATAAGTATATTTTCTAATTTTTAGTCTATTATATGTCTTCCGCTATTTTGTGTAGCCGCCATTTTGAATTTGGAATGACGCCACACAGCTATTTGTATTTTACCTGTCATACCCTTTCACTTGATACCCATTTCGGGGGGTCGTAGAACCCAATTGCAAAAATCGGCCGCCATCTTGAAACCGTCATCTTGATTTTTTTTTACGAGATTGTTAGATTGCATTGTCATCCAAACTAAACGTGTATGCAAAATTTCAGCCCAATCGGAAACCGGGAAGTGCGTCAAATTTAACTTCCAAGATTTTTTTACATAGTTACAAGTGAAACTAATATAAAGCGTATAAAAAACAAAAATTTTTCATATAAAAATTTGACTACGTTAAAACCCAAATCCATGCGCTAAGGTTACACTGCTAGAAATTTTTATCATTTGAGAATTATTTTTTGAAGTTAATATTAAGTTCCAGAAAAAAATATGAACTAAAACGGCTTCATTTTCGATATACATATTAATTCCATTTCATTCCAATCAATTTTTTCAGTATAATTATTCGGTGTGAATTTTAACAGTGTATGGTTTATAATCTTCTTCCCTGGTGGGGACTTAAGACTCTCACTGCGCATGGAAACAGCGATTTGGGCTCTTTTACACGACCGGTCACCGAACAGACAAAACGAACGAACAAACTGGGGTTTATGAGAAAGAGGGTGAGAGAGGGGCTGGTTTTCCATCGTCCTCTCTCACCCTCTTCCCAATAAACCCTAGTTTGTTCGTTCGTTTTGTCTGTTCGGTGTCCGGTCGTGTAAAACCCGCCTTTTGAGTTTTACTTTTGAGTTGGCGACTAGTATAGCATTAAAATGGTTTTGCAGGACTCCAAACCACTAAAAATATCACCTTCTGCCTCATTCTCTACGCGGAACTACCGTACAGCATTGGATCAAGATTTAGCTTTCATATTTCGTTGGTATCTCTCTTTCACTTTTTCAATCCTCCTTCATCAATTACACTTTCTTCAATACATCCTCCAACTTCATCATGTAGTCCAGTCCATTGACCGTCATTACCCATACATCTCACTCGTATCCCTCTGCTGGACCCTGTGCTCGATAAATCTGGGGCATTGAAAAAGGGCATGATCTGAGTCATCTCCTACATTTGAGCAATACGGCGACTCGTTATACCCGAGACGTCTATGCCCAAACAGGAACTTCATGATCCACTTTTGCAGATTCAGTATGAATCGCTTAAGTCCATCAACCTTTAGTAGACTCATCCCATCTCTTTTGATATTTCGTTATAGATTTGCAGCGGTACCTGCCACCGCCTGGCCACCGCACACTACAGGTCATTGTAGCGCTTGTCTTCAATTGCCAAGATTTTCATAGAATTCATTCATGCAATCACGCATACTGCTTGATCGGACGTAACTCGATATGTGCGTGCAGCATGCTCGAAGGCACTTAGCCGGTAATTGACTCTTATTTTCCTCCTGTTGCTGTTCTGCCCATTGTTGTTGTCCACACTGATACTCTATAGCAGGACTGAACTAACTACGATATAATAAATGACATCCTTGCCATTGCTGAATAATTGGCGAACAGTTTATCAGCTGTACTTGTCAAGTACTCATTGGAGCTAAGCCCCTTCAGTCCCACGTAACTAAGTACGATCAGTTAGTGGATGATCTGCTCGATCACTTTTACACTTATTGTCTCCACCTTTCTGTGCTACTGATTAGAACAACTTGATATTTTTGTGCTGTTTTAGGCTGTTGGTTTTCCTAGATCACTTCTTTCAGGTATATCTTTGGTGCCCTTCCTGCCACCGCGTCCCCGATGTCGTTCACGAATCCGAAACGATCGATTTCTGTGGAAGTCGAAATATCAGTACATTATTACAGAAGATTATGGGCCATAAGAATGTACCCGAGTAAAAATAAATTTAGTTGGTACATTTTTTGAGAAGCATATACGCGCTCGCAACTAGCACGTATAGCGAATAAATGCGCCTGCCACACGGATAAGCACGCTCACGCAACAAGGCTGAAAATCTAAAAATGCGTCTGTCATTTATATGAATGCGTTCGTAATGGACCCATTCCAAAAGCGAATGTCGTTTTCCCAAGAGGTCCCCCAACTAAGTACTAACCACGTCCAATGCTGCTTGACCTACGCAATCGAATGAGGACGGGTCTACTGAGTATGCTAATGGCACTCGTTATGGTCACCAAGATAATTGCCCGTATTCTTCGTCTTATACAATTTTTTAAAGCTCCAATAGTCTCCAATGTACCCTTTAGTATAGAAAAAGGGTGAGCGGGAAGGGTGCTTTGTTTGGGCCATTCCCTGCGTCTTTTATTGATACGTGCCTGTAGCGGGCTGCATTTGGAAAAGCAGAATTTTTACTCATGCCTACCGTGCCCGTTTCATGCTAAGTGCAGGCTAGTCTTACTTTTACTCATTGGCACGTGCCGGTTTCGGGTGCCGTGCAGGCGTTTTGACGGTTGGGAGCGGGCGGATTTTTAGGGGCAAGACACCAAAGATTGTAATCTACTCTTTCGATGCCTCATTTGAGTTGCAAGAAATGTCCTATTCGCGAAAAATTTGACTGAGGTTTATTTCCGCGGCCCTTGAAACCCTCTTATTCCCCTCTTTTACGAATTTTGCTTGTTACTATATTAATGGTTTAGTTGATCGTTGATCTAATCTTTCTGAAACTGAATTGCTTGTTCAGTAATCCTCTTTTCTAGATTATCTTTAGTTTTTCCGCTCGAAGAGTTAGTCTACGGTATTTAGGAGACGTGTCAAATTCTAGGTCGAGGAGCCCCTTAACAGCTTTCCGGTTTCGGAACGATTTTTCTGCTTGCACGTTCTAATTGTTGACAATTAAGGTCTGGCGTTTCTGGTATAGAACCTCAAAACGGGTTATGACTCGAATAATCCACCTCGAAAAAAACGGCACCTTCATTAGTGTTAGTAGCTCAGGGAAATTGATTTGGCAGCAAGATATTATCTTTTTTGAGATTGACTTGAAAACCCTGTTTCTAATTTACAGCCACAAACCACACGATCAAACAATATTGTTAAGCCGTTGCAACGACAACTTATCTTACGGATGAGCAATCTTATAAGTGAATTTCCTCCAAAGAATTTTTCATACTGTAGAAATATAAATTTTAAAAAATGATCCTGAAAGTATGCAAAATTAACAATTAATAATAAATTTAAAAAATATTCCTAAAAGTATGCAAAATTAACAATTAATAATAAATTTAAAAAATAATCCTAAAAGTATGCAAAATTAACAATTAATAATAAATTTAAAAAATAATCCTAAAAGTATGCAAAATTAACAATTAATAAGAAATTTAAAAAATAATCCTAAAAGTATGCAAAAAAATTCAACAGATAAATATGCTACGAAAAAGAAGATAAACCGGTCCACATTAACGCTACGTCGTCGTTAATGGATTAAAATAGGTTGGTTTGATGATAACACGATTTCAGACTTAGAGTCAGTGGCGTTTCTGTGCAATTCTCAGGTTTAGTCAGACCAAAAAATGTTCGGATGTGGTTTTTTATACGCTTTATATTAGCTTGGCCTGTATGTTGTATGTTGTATGCTGTGTGTTGTATGTTGTATGTTGTATGTTTCATGTACACACATCTTGCAACTTGATTTTGACCCACTTCCAGGTAACGGATCAACTTGAAATTTTGCACATATGCATAGTTCGCGTGACAATGCAATCTGACCATTTTGTAAAAAAATCAAGATGGCGGTTCCAAGATGGCGGCCGAATTTTGCAATTGTGTGAAAGAGTATTACAAGTAGAATACAATTAGCTATGTGGCGCTATAAAAAATTCAAAATGGCGGCCAACAAAAAATGGTGGACTACCTTTTTCTTTACAACCCACTCGATATGGGTATCAAATGAAAGGAAATGACAAGTAGAATACTATTAGCTCTGTGGCGTCATTCAAAATTCAAAATGGCCGCCAACACAAAATGGCGGTTTACCTTTTTCTTTACAACACCCTCGGTATGGGTATCAAATGAAAGTGTACGACGAGTATAGTATAGTAAACTGTGTGACGTCATTTTAAATCCAATATGGCGGTCACTACAAAATGGCGGAAGACATATAATAGACTAAAAAATAGAAAATAAAAAATATATAGTTTAAAAAAACTAAAAAATACGCTTTGATTTTAAAATGAACTAGCGAAAATTTCCGGTGTTAATAAAATAAGAATATAGGAAGAGAGTCCAACGCTGTTTTACATTTCGAAAGGTAGGTTGTTTCCATATTCTGGCTGGAGCAATAAAAACTTTACATTCAAAATTATTTTTTACTTTTTAGTTCATTTTTTTTAAACTATATATTTTTTATTTTCTTTTTCTATTTTCATAAAGACTATAAAATTGTTAAAAATACTTATTACTCAAAAACAATTGCTATAACAGTATAATTCCTGAGAAATTTCATTTTGTATTGACTGTTGTTCATCAGTGGGAATCGAATCTAGAAATTTCTGGTCACAAGTAGATGACTCTAGTTTTATTTTTACATGAAATATTTCTTTTATTGAATATAAATCTTTAAAAAGTATAGAATTAAAATTTAATAGCATTATTTGAAGAACTTTTCTCATATTTCTCGTTCATCACTCTTTCGTTTTTTATTTTTTTTTTATAAAAAGCGACACTTCAAACAATGTCTCCATCACTAGTCACCAGTGTCAGATTTCGCTTATAATATTCTCGTGCCCTCAGCCCTGTTTCTGGGAGAAAGAAACTGAGAACTTCTCCAAACTAAACGACACAGCATAACCCTTATCCCTTCATCCCTCTCTCTGAAATATCTTCAAGTAGCAGGAAAAAAAACATTCCTTTGCTTCATTCTGGAAAAGCGGCATCAGAGTATGGAGGATATAGTTTGCATGCAAGTGTATTATTCTTTGTATGTGTATATACCATATATGTATACTATATCCATCCCACACTAGCCTACTTTGGTTAGTTGAGGCTCCAAGGCTCCAGGACCCCTAAAAACCCCGTCATTGCTAAAGTTGATAGTGCCGAAATGAAAAGTGCGGAGAGAGTATGAGCGGGCAGGAGGGCGGTATGGTAGAGTGATATTTGCTAGAAATAAAGGGATGAAGGCGGGGAAGGTTAGTCACTAAGAGGCCCATTGAGGCAACAATGTGACTTCCAACTTAAAGAAAAGCTCTCAGACTGCGAGGAAGGCTATCGATCGAACTGCAGTGCTTTTGCGTACACCGGTATAGTAAGGACATCGCCAGGAATGGCGCGCTAGAGGGGCATGCAGGGCTGGGATAGTGGGCTGGTGTGTATGGATCCTTCAGGAAAAAAGCGAAGAAAAGAAGGAAAAAAAAATGAAGAACAAGAATAACAAGAACAAAAAAAAAGAAAGCTGGGGAGCTTGAATTTATTTTTAAGGTTGTTTTCCACGATTCCATTCGGGGTCGACCTGGCTGCTTGCTGTTCATCACTTTAAATGCATACAAGACGATAAAGGACTTTACTACCCTGCTGTTAAACGTCCTTTACTTTGAAATGGTTATGCAAGAGTGTATGCCCAATACGTCACACTTTAAAATTAAAAAAAAAAATTTTCAATGAAAAAAAGTGGACCAATAGAAGGGAATTGAATACCGAAACTCCTTCTTTGTAACATTGTTTACAGGAAGATCAGTTAACAATAATAATAAAAAGAAATACATCCTAGAAATTGTTTATATCCTTCCATTCTTCCACCAAAAAAAATATATATTTATATATATATAAAGTAGAAAAGTCTGGAGCAGAAGTTCAAGGTTCAGAATGGATCCGTTCCTTAACAGAAATACCAAGTATGGATGTTTCTCTTGTAATAAAATTCTTCCTCAAGGTTTCTGTTGACGTGGGTTTTGTGGTACGTTTATAATGTCTGAGTTATTGTTAAACCCGTCACTGAATTATTGATATGCGTTTTATTAAAGGTAGATGATGATAACATTTTTTTTTTCTTCGTCTGTTTTGTGTTATTGTTGTCTTTCACCATAAAAAAAAATATATTTGATTGAATAATAAACGGTATTTTTGTAAATTGTTTCTATTTTAATGTATTCGACCTTGGATGAGAGAGAGATGATGTATAAAATAAAAATGTTTTTTCTTTTTTTCTATATTTTTTTTTTTGGTTTGTTTTTGTTTCAATTTTTATACAAATAATAAATGGGCTTTTATCAAAAAATCATGATGATATATAGAGAGTAGTATTCGATGGATATCGCTCTTTTTTTCTTGGTAAATTTTGTTTATGGTAGTCCTCGTGCTTCTTTATTGTAATCACAAAACATGTTTTTAAAATTCTTAACGATTTCTCCATATCCAACTTTTCAATGAAGAAATACTAAGAATTCAATTTAATTACGAATGCTAAACGTGTTAAACAATATTAAAAGCCGTCTTTAAAAAGATTAGCTGTTCTTGAGAAGTACTAGAAGATCTCAATTGGGACATTTTTGTTAATAAAAATAGCGAATTATTCAGAATTAAATTACATATCTTTAGTAGACACTTCAGAGCAATATAAACCTACCAGAAGCTCAACAGTCTCTATTTTAGAAAAAAGTTAGTTAGATATAAAGAATGCCATACCTATAGCCCAGTAGAAAGCTAGTTGCTTAGAAAGCGCTGTCTAGAATTCCAAGCACGATTAAAATCACTTTGAGCGATGTAAAAATATAGTTTGGACCAAAAAACAAAATGCATCCATCAATCACCTACTCTACGGCTTATAATCAAAGAAGAGATTTAAATAACCAGGGCCGCTTGGTTATCCGATAACAGATTACCTTGTCTCCTAGTCTTAGGTTCATCGATACCAAACAAAATAGTTATATATATAGGTATGGGGTCGGATGGGCCTGGGAACCTAAACCAGTTGTTAATTGCCCGTCCGTTACTAATCGTAGGCTTTGAAGATTACCAGCACTTCTGCTTGGAAGACACTTTGGTAGAATTAGACTGGCGGTAGTATTTTTGAAGGTTAACTTAGTGTGCCAGTGCCTACACCCAACTCCGATTTGGAGCCATCTGTGTATAGAAGATAGTACGCCACAGTTCTTGTCAAGCTGGAAGTCTTTCCATTTCACTCTAGCTGGAACCTCGACACAACGCTATCGGGGTTCAAATTCAATTATTTTTGTCGTGCGGATCTTGATAGTCTAATGGTTAATGCCACGACTACCATCCCAGAGGTCCGTGGCTCGAATCCACTCCGGCGCATTGTCCTGCCAACGCATTTTTTTAAAAGGGAGTGGTGAGAATCTTACATCGGTCTAGTAGCAGGGAATGTGTGCGACCGCCTGTTTAAGGCTTCCATGCCTACGAAAGGAGACACCGCTGGGGGTCCGCACACAGACGATAGTGTCAGATTCCTACAGACTAAACTCATCTACTCTTTTTTTTAGGACCTTCAAGTTCAGACCGGTACGAGGCGTAAAGGCATTACTTCAGCCCGGCGTCATCCTACCAACGCCTTTAAGCATGAAAAGCAAACAAGCCATTTACTATCTTTCGCTTTTTTCCCTGCTATAGTTCCAACTAGAGCTGGCTGGCGGACATTGCCCTCAATGATAGAACCGTCGACAAGGGCTTTATCCCTGAGCGCTTTTTTACATAAATAAAAAAGTCCGATAGCCGTTTTATTTCTTCTGGTGGAGACCACAATATGTTTCCTATAGGTAATTTGCACCCAGCTTCCCGCAGCCTCAGGGACATGCAGGCATCGGCATAAAACAGGTAGCAGCAGATTTAGAATTACATTCATCTCTCAAAGCGCCCTATGGTGGATCCGCATAACGAGGACTTTCCGTGCGGCTTCTGTACAGACTGTGAAGTTTGAATGAAACAGCCGACGGAATGTCTTCGGGGGCTTTTTCGAGTGACTTTCCTTTGTTTCACAGATAAAATTATATAGAGTTCTATAGACGGAAGTCTCTGCGACCAAAAGTCTCTATCATGTGGATCCACCATTACTCCGAAACATGCTATCCTTTAGTATGGTCTAGTCTTGATTTGATATATTCTTTCGTAAGAGTGTAGCACCATACGGCAGAGGTATGTGTCATCACATGTGACTTCAAGCCTCATTTTTGCCGAAAGTCTGCTTATTGGCATAGAAAGATATGGTAGCTTTATCTTCCCTCTTATCCATATCAGACCAGTAATACAATGCTTCTGTAGTAAAATTGCCATCATATTATCCATGCGCGGTGACTTATACGATGAGAAACTGTTCTACGCAATACTCCTTTTGAATGGTGACGGTTAGGCAGACTTCCTACATTGATCCTCCTATCTCCGTATGCAACTTTTGGAACTTGTCAAGAACCACTTCTGCACAGTCCGGAAAGTGGGTTTCAAAGAGAAGGAAATTCAGGACTCAAGAAGACTCGGCCCACGCACTGCCTTTGGTAAGATGGCTGGCAGGATTGCTTAGAAAGAAGATATATTGGCAATGGAACTCCATGATTGTCTCTTTGCGGGCATAATAGATTTCTCGTACAGCTTTAAGAAGTCTTTAGTTGTTATGCACGACGAAGTAAAGATTTTGATAGTTATTTTCAATAAGCGTTTAATTGCAGTGGCTTAAGTGAACTTATCTATTAACTTATAAGCAGCCAATACAAGTCCTTAACCAGAGTAGGTACTGAGGCACTTTGGCCTGTGAACCAAATAAGCTAATTAGCTGACCTGCTTGCTAAGTAGGATGCTCGTCTTTCCTCATTTCGATGCCAATAAGTTTAATAATATTTATTAGGTTAAAAAGTGAAATCTTCTACAGTGTATGACAAAGTACAGAACAACGAACGAAAATTTGCACTTTTGATCTTTATTTATTGAAATCCCAACTTCGAAATCTTGACATTTTAAATTATATTTTACGTAAAATTTGTTAATACAAAACTGAAACACAAAAGGTTTTAATTATGTTTTGTACAACTTAAGCTACAGTGGAATCTAAAAAAAATTTCAACATTTAACCAACAGTGAGATACAAAATTATAATTTTCCTTCAAAATATTGTTGAATTTAGTTATTATTTTGGAATGATCTCAAAACAACGTTTATAAGACAAAATATTAACAAATTTATTTTTAAACAAATAACAATAAAATAAAAATTAATATAATTAATTTAATTTAATTTTTTTTTTCAAATTTTACTTTCAGACATTTGTAGTAGTAAGTAAAGGCAAAGATATTTTCCGTTTTTCCGCATCAGAAGCAATGTGGTTACTCGACCCGTTCAATCCAATACGTCGTGTAGCTATTTATATTTTGGTACATCCATTATTTTCACTTTTTATAATAACAACAATTCTCGTAAATTGTATTTTGATGATAATGCCGACTACACCAACAGTCGAATCTACTGAGTAAGTACAACAAATTTTTTTTTATATATAAAATTTTTTTAAATTTTTTTTTAATTAAATAATAAATAATTAAAAAAAAATATTTCTTATTACACTAATTACATTAAAAAACATACTACATATTATTATATCATTATTCCCCCTCTAAAAACATGCACTTGTAACATACCATTTTTTTCTCTCAAAAACATTAAATTCTTCACTACAGTATTTTTAATCAACAAAAAAAAATCCTTTCAAATTTAGATAAGAGAGTGATAACAAAATTTATTAATTAAAAATTTGTTTATTTATTTATTTTTTTTATTTATTTTCTTTAATACTTACTGTAGAATAAGAACGTTCACACTCACTCTATTTTTTCCCTTCTCACATGTATACAAACAAAATTTCGTAGGATTTTTTTTTAACAAGAAAAAAAAAATTATGGTAAAAAAAATAAACTTTTCTACGTAATTAATTAGAGTAAAAAAAATGGTCAAACAATTATTATAATTAGATGAATGACCACGCATCCTGTTTTTTTATCCAGTCATAAAAATAGATTAAAAAAAAGGACTAATTGTCGTTTTCCTTTTCCTTTTTTCTTTGAATTTAGTTTTTGTAATTTTATTTCCATTTTTATTATCTATTTTTTTTTTCTCTAGAGATTTTTAATATTCATAATTTGTGTGTTTTTTAATCACAATTATCGTTTTAGATTTAGATAAAAAAAATTAAAGAAATTATTATATTTACTATTTACAAAAAAAAACATTTTTTAATATTCGAGTAGACGTTTTTCGTACTTATTATAAATGTACGAGTAGTTATATCTTCATTTTCAGCTTAAGAGTTATTAAAAAAATTATAAATAAAATTAATAAATTTTGAATAGAAAATGAGGATAAATTAAATTTTATTAAATAATTTATTGTAGTTAAAACGTTTATTATCATAAAATGAACATACAAAGGAATAGTTAGTTTAGTAAATTTAGTAATATCAATCATTAATATTAAATTTGTTAAGTTTTTAGATAAGATTTTAGTAATTGCTGGTGGAGAAGAAGTGTAAATATGATATTCATTATTATTATTATTAAATATTAAAGTTATATTGTAACTGTTGATAAATTTTGTGTATCTAACGTCAGATTCTATAAGTATCGTATGTAATTTGAATTTATTTTAGGCAACACTGCAATATTTTGTTTTTATATTTTTATTTTAATAGTACTACATTTGGACTAGTACTAAATTTTGGGTGTAAATAAATTGCGTTGATGAATTTTTTATATTTTTCTTACAAAAGCGCACAGTACGACAAATCTACTGATACTGCTCTTCACTCATTGGTTTCAACCATTGAAAAATCACTCGAGGTCAAGGAGTATACATTAGTGGCATTCCTTGACATGGAGGGAGCGTTTAACAATGTACTTGCGGCGGCCATTAATCTAACCTTGACAGAACAGGAGATCGAGGCATCGCTGGTGTCTCATCCAAAAAGCGCTTGCTGGCAGGATGGTGAGGTCGATCTTAGGCGACTGCTCGGTCCGAAGGGCCGTAAATAGAGGCAACCCGCAAGGAGGAGTACTTTTTCCGCTCCTTTGGGTCTTAACTATGAACCAGCTGTTGCGACGCATGGAGGCAGAAGGCCATCACGTCCTGGCGTACGCGTATGACGTTGTTATCATCACAAAAGGAAAATTCCTGCAAGTCCTCTGTGATCTCATGGATGTGGCGTTACAAACCCTTTCAAACTGAAATGCGAACCGCGAACTCAGCGTTAACCCAGTAAAAACGGAACTGGCCCTCTTAACGAGGAGGTATAAAACCCCACCTTTAACATCCCCCGGCTTAACAATGTTAGGCTCAATTTTAGCAACAGTGCCAAATATCTGGGAGTAGTCCTGGACAATAAACTCCCCTGGAATGAAAACACAGAACAGCGCATTTGGAAAGCGAACAAAGCCCTTTTCGCTTGTCCGCTCAATACTCCTATACGGGGTCTTAGTATGGTGGCCAACCGTGCAGGTCCACCGAGTAGGTCCACCGTGCCAAACAACTAACTAATTGCTCCCTTAGTCCCTCATGGGACATAGGGCGGAAACAGCTGCCCTCCAGCGGACTCTGTGCTAAACAAACTACAGAATATTGAATATTGTGACAAGGGAAAGCGCAACCATCGCAGCCCTTAGAATAAAAGAATCCGGATTTTGGACCAGAATCACTGGAGGGCTCGCGAACGTGCTGAACTCTGTTATCGTCCCCACAAAAACCGACTTCTGCATACCCGAGGTTACCTTCACGATGAACTACGGAGTCCACATCCCTTCACGTCGTAAATGGAGAAATAAACCACACAGTTTTCCATAAAGCCACATGTCTTCTATTGTAATTACCAAGGATTGAGGCTGTTTCTGGCTCGATCGGCGAAGTCAAGCAGCATTGGGCGTGGTTGGGACATAGATGTGGGACGGGTGGGGACAAAATGGAAATTTAGAGTCATATCTAGCTGTCAGTAGGTATGGGGTTGGATATACCTGGGAACCTAAACTACCTCTTAATTGCCCTATTTAATGGGTTAACGGGTGGGGAACGTAATGGAAATTTAGAGTCATATTTAGCTGTCAGTAGGTATGGGGTCGGATGCGCCTGGGAACCTAAACTACCTCTTAATTGCCCTATTTAATGGGTTTTATTATTTGTTTTATGGACAATTAATAGCTGTCAAGAGTTTATTTAATGACTTTTGTTACTTGGAGTAGGGCCATTAAGAACTGGTTTTGGTTTTCAGGCGCATCCGACTCTATACCTACTGTGTCTTCTATTGTTATTCCCTAAGGTGTCAGTCACAATTCTAAATGGGCCGGTTCTGGCTCGATTGCCGAAGTCAAGCAGATTTGGGCCTAGTTAGGACATCTAGGGGGGACGGGTTGGTTTGCTGTCGGCCCACCTATCTAGAGGAATGGAAAACGGCTCGCAAAAAGTGGTCCGATTCAGGATCTAATTGAAAAAGTCTATTATTATTACTATTATTATAGTTTTTATTATGGGGACGTTATGACTGCTTCTACCGCTGACACAGTCTTCTTTTTAGTGTAGGCTACATTCTTAAAGTTCTTGCCTGCGATAATGGATCAATAATACGAAATATTTTTTCTGACGGTTGGGGATTTTTATTTAAAAAACTTTAATTTGTTTTCTTGCAGTGTTGCTAATTTATTATAAAAAAAATGTAATCAAATTCCTTCATTAGCATTATTAATTATGTAATTACAATAAATCCCCTTTTTATATATATATATAGTTTTAATGACAAGTCGTTCCATCATAAAGAAAATAAATTTTTGTAAATTCTACATTTCTTGTGAAAATAAAATTCATAAAAATAGATATCAATCGATAATTTCAAAACAACAAAAAAAAGTTATAAGTCAATCATTTCAAAAAAAAAAAATAATACTAATTTCGTTACATTGTACATTCCCCCCTTTCGTGGCTTTAAGAAATATCTATGCGCAAAAAAAAACTAAAAATCTTCGTTCGTTTCATAAACTCTCTAATTAATATTTTTTTTTAGAAATGAACATGAATAAAAAAGAGAAATTTTCTTTTATTAATAAAAAAAAACATTAGAAAAACAATCAAAAAAACATTATTTTTTATTCTAATACATTCGTTTTTAGGGTGATATTCACCGGAATCTACACATTTGAATCAGCTGTTAAAGTGATGGCACGAGGTTTCATTTTATGCCCGTTTACGTATCTTAGAGATGCATGGAATTGGCTGGACTTCGTAGTAATAGCTTTAGCGTGAGTTTTATATAACCAAAAACAGAAAAACAGAAAAAAAATCGATTTTTTTTGTTTTTTTACTTATTTTCAAAAAAAAAAATATTTTTCAAAAAAAATATTTACTTAGAACAGATTTTTTTTGTTTTATAAATTAAAAATTAGATTTTAGTTTAAAAACAAAACGTTATCTATATATATTTTTATTCTTATCAAAAAAATTTTGTTTTAAAATTTTTGTTTTTTTTTGTGTTGTAGAAAGGTATATATTAATAAATGTAGTACAGTGGTGTGTATTTGTGTGTGTGTTTTTTAAACAAATAATTCTTTGATTTGTTTAAATTATTTTTGAAAATTTTATTAGTAGTGTTTTTTAGTAATATACCCTAAAGCTATACATACCACCACTGTATTAGTTAACAAACAAAAAATAATAATATACTTTAACACTAACCGTATTAGCACTTCACATATAACTATTTTAAACAATGTTTTCTTCAAATTGTTAATTTATTGAAGAGAATAATTTTTACCCAATATTTGAATAACAATAAAATAATCAATCATATTCAGGGTGTTTCAGCAAGATCAATAATCAATAGAGCAAAAGAGTCATGGCTTGACGAGCTGTATTGACGCAACGTCGTTCGGTAACGTAATCCATTTACTGTAATGGTCCAGCCAGCAGAAAAGCATTTTCAAAAAAGTATGGCCCTATTACAACACCAGCCGAAAAACCCAATTAGTTCCCCCACCCTTACTCTGGAGCAGTGATGAGCAAAAATAGTCTCGGTCTTGCAGTCTTTATTCGTCATCGTCATTGCCATCGTCAATAGTTCTACTACATACTCCACTTCCCACCTTCGCGCGCGCCGCCGCATATAACAAACTCTCAAGAATGGAGTGCTCTTACTCATGCACACCGTTTTAATTTCTCAACAACGGCACCGACGTAACGCGCCTCATAGAGAGGTAATCACCCAGCCCTCTCCATTCGTCGCGGCCCTGAATTATTCGGGGCATCCTAAATACCATAATTAATTCCGGCGCATGCTTATATCACCGCATTTAATTTACTAATTATACACTGGGGCACGCTAATTAACACAATTAATTGCTCGCTAATTACCTGCTAATTGGCTTGACCTCGGGAGTCAAAGTAAAGGGCAAAGGTCAGTTCGCAGGCGCAACCGACCAAACACCTACTATGGGTGATTTTTGGAAATTTTGACCTTAAATAACTTCGAAAGGGTTATGTTTTCGAAAAAATGACAATTTAGCTTTTTTGTGGGCAATATCCTTTCGTATTGACTGATAAAATTTTTTTTCTCGAAAAAACCAGTTTTTGAGTGATTTATTTGCCAAAAAGTGATATCTCCGGTAGCCATGTTTTTTTTTGTAATTCCGAAATTGTTTTCTTAAAAAGTCCCAAATCAAGCTTTGGACGAACTTTCAGCCATTTTGGAATTTTGTCTCCTTAAAATGCAAATCCCCCCCCGCCCTCCCGTTTTAATAAAGTTGATTTTGTTAATGGGCATTTCAATACGTTTTGCGAGTGCCTATCGTAACCTTTCTACGTAACTCGTACTTTTTACTTGTCAAATGTCATCATAATGACAGTTGTATATTGACAGTTCAAATATGGCGCGAAATTTAAAATGACACCTCTTGTTGAAATACCCTTAATTTACACCATAATGATTGGTTGGACTTTTTTGTTATATAACTTAAATCTGCCTTGTTTGGCGGATAAATAAATAAAATATAACAAAAGAAATAATAAATATTAAATTAAATTTTCAATACTGATCATTCAAGCTTGTCACGGTTAGTGTTAACTTTTACATTTTGAGATATTTAGAAAATATTTAAAAGTGAAATTATAATCAAGCATAGTTTCGATGTTTAGTTAAAATTCATATATTTATATAAAAAAAATAATAATATATCTTTTTTTTATTGTTATTATTATTATTAAAAAAAATAATGAAAGTAGATTAAAAATAAAAAATTCAAATTATTTGAAATGAAAGTTAAAATTAGAGTAAAAAATAGAAATAAATATTAATTTTTGTTTTGTTTACAATTTAATTGAAAATTAACTTATAAAACACAAAACAAAACGATCCTTAGATATATAAGATCCTGATTAATTTTCATGTTTTATATATATTAAAATAATTTGCTGAAAACAACAAAAAAAAAACAAAATAAGTTTATCGTCTCTAAACTTAAATATAAAAATCCTCACAGACAAAAAATTTCAGGATTCAAAGTTTTCATAAGTGAAGTGTCCTTTTTTATGGTTTTTTCTAATGTAATCCTCCTTCAATCTTCTTCCTTTTGACTCCAATTTTCCATTTTTTTTTCTAAATCATCTGAAATGCTATCAAATTTCATCTTGATGATTTTTTTCTGTTCTGTGATAGATATCCTTTTTACACTTGAGAATGTTTGTTTTACCTATCATCTATAAAGAATGCCACCATATATTCTTAGTGTTGGTCTGCCATGCCATACTTTTATCATTTCGGAACACTTTAATCAAAACTCATCCCTCCCATATAGAGTAGATTCTTATATGCACGACAACAACGGTGATGGTTTATGAGGCCCTTTTGGGATGGTTCCAAGAGGACATCTGAACTTGGCCCGAATAAGAAAAGTAAAAAAAAAATATATATATATACACATAGTATTTTGTATATATATATAGTCGTTGTTACCCCAAGAGGAATAAAAGTGTAACAAGGACAAGAGGGCTTCACTAAGGCTCGAAACTCAATGCCACCACATCGCAGGTCGGGCAATAAAGGTTTTGTTCTTAGCATTTAACCCTACCCCAGTCCTCTACTAGGGGTAGCTGCTACTACATACTTCTAAATGAACACGAACACCGGAGGAGGTAAAGGGGTGATATCCACACTCCCGTTTGTTGTTGTTGTTGTTGCTGCCCTTTTTTACAATTTTGATTGATTTTTTTCGTGTTACCCTTCAAAATGTTTGAATACTATTCTATACTCGTTTCTGAGCATTCCAACCCTCCTCTCTCCTGCATACGCGATATTCTATCTATGTATTTATACACCGACCATATTGTCTCTATATAGTTACAGAAGCAGCAGAAGAGACAAGGGGTTGTTGTTGTTGCTTTTTTCTTCTTCTTCTTTATTTGTTTTTCTCTTCTGTGTGTTATTTTTTTTTCACCACTTTTTTTAGGGGTTGTATGTTCTCTGCCACGGAATCGATATTAACGAAAGCAATGAATGCTGAAAATAAACTCTCTGCCTTCCCAATAACTATTTAAGGGGGTTATTTGTTTTATGACTTGATGAGCTTTTTTTTGGTGGTGGGGCACAGGGGGTGGGAGGGAGAAAAATAATGGGCCATTTTTATGGTCAACAATTTTAAATTAATTGGTGATATTTGTTTTAATATTTCTTCGACTTTTTATCATTTATAATTGTGTAGTAATAAAAAAAATTGATATAGATTAATATGATATGGTAAAATGTTTTAATTTTAGATTTTGGTAATTAATAAATTATTTTTGGGTCGATGGAAATGGCCAATGGGTTACTTGCAGGGTTCTTTCAACAAGAAGTGACATTTGAAATTTTTCACGTAAAAGAGCTTCACTTAGTTATGAGGCAGGTGGCGCTGTCCGTTGTCCAGAGTCCATAGGCCCATTTTACACGATGAAACACGAAACAAAAAGTTTCATGCAACTTTGCTCTGTTTGATGGGGAGAGGAGAGAGAGGGTTTGAGGGGACACGTGTTCCCTCCAGCCCTCTCTCTCCTCTCCCGTTCAAACAGAGCAAAGTTGCATGAAACTTTTTGTTTCGTGTTTCATCGTGTAAAATGTGCCATAGCATCAATTTCGGGACAAAAACTAGTTGGGATGTGGCTTTTGACCCTTTCGGTCCACAAGATTAACTTCCCAGTATTCGTTCAAACAAAAAAACGACTCGAACGATTTTTATGAAAATCTTTTCAGATCATACTTCCTTTAACACGCTTTGAACGGCACCTTAACGAAGTCGAAATCTTTTTTGGTTCTCGCGAAATCGTGCCGGTACAAAAATCACTTAAGTCGTTCAAACAAAAAAACGGCTCGACCGATTTTTATGAAAATCTTTTCAATCATATGTCCTTTAATACGCTTCGAACGGAACCTTAAGGAAGTCGATATCTTTTTTGGTGCGCGCGAAATCGTGCTGGTACAAAAATCACTTAAGTAGTTCAAACAAAAAAACGGCTCGACCAATTTTTATGAAAATCTTTTCAGATCATATTTCCTTGAACACGCTTTGAACGGCACCTGAACGAAGTCGATATCGTTTTCCGTTCGTGCGAAATCGTGCAGGAAAAAATGACCACATACGTACGCACACACACACACATATTTCTTCTCAAATTTTTGCTTAAAATGCTATTGGGACCTTGAAACGTGTAAATACATTGAAAATTTCGAATCCGATTTTCCGACCGATTACAATAACTTCCTACTGGGAAGTTAAAAAATCAGTCAACAGACAGTTCATTCATGATCTTCGTGCATTTACACTACCCAATCAGCGAATGTGCTAGCTTCAACGTTCTCCTAGATTTTACTTGTCAAATGTCATCGTAATGACAGCTGTAAGTTGATAGTAAAAAAATGGCGCGAAAATTAAATTGAAAGCTCATGTTTTAATTACACATCAGGAACCCTCTCAACCCCCTTTTCTCTTCATCGTCTTATTTTCCTTGAATTATCAAGTCCAGATCCAAAATCCGAGCCAAACATTTGGCCTACTGTACTACAATCCCTTTACCACAGATCTGTACGCCAGACTACTTAAATAGACTTAGCAGCCCCCCGCCCCCACCAATATTTTGTTGGTCTGATGTGACTCTTCGTGTTTTCGTGTTAAGTAGCGAAACTCAGTTCCTCGATATCGGTATTGACATAGGGTAAAGTTAAGACTACTTGTCCTTGAGTTAAAAACTCATGCCTGACATCCTCCTTATTGCGTCCCAACAATTCTCTATCCGTCTTGCTAGATGTCACACAAAAAACCGCTTGCAGTTGACCAAATTTCAAATGAACCTTCATCGTTTGATATTCAACATCAAAGTCTGATCGTCAACGGATCTTCACCAAGGTGGTGAGTACTCCAATCCCTGATAGCTCTGGACCGATGATTATAGTTCCAAATTGCTATTTGGCCAAAGCGTGCGCTTTTTCATTGACCTGTGTTTTATAGCCTCGACACACGGCAATCAAAATATGACGTAAATTCCTAATTTATGACGAACGCCCTTACGGGATGACACACGTTAAAATACCTCATTATATTATGACAGTTGTGGTGTAGTGAAAAATGTCAGAACGAAAAATAAAAAAAAACTATATCTTTGGTACGTTGTTGCCCCAATGGAAGGGAAACAAGTAATATTTAATTTTTTAATATGGAAAAAAGTAATATTTTTTATTAATTTTGAAGTAAAATTAAAATAAAAATCAGCTGACTCTAGGAAAACCCTTAAAACCGGGCTTTTTAACATGATCTATCGTTCGACAGATTTCGTACTAGATTAACCAAAATTTGCCTAATCGGTTTTCCTAATTGATGAGGCTCATTTTCCTAATTAATGAGGAATTTTCGTCATAAATGCGTGCGCGTGTCGAGGCTATTATAGGTGTTTAGAAATAAAATTAGTGTTTTTCTATAAACAGTAAAGTGTTTAATAGTAGAAAGTGTTTTTTTAAACAGAAGAAGTGATTAATGTGCAAAATCTAATCACTAAAGTGTTTCATTCTTCAACACTTAAAGTGTTTTACAGAAATTGAATACTTAAGGTTTTTACTAAAAAAAATTGTAAGCTAAATTCAAAACGATAGAAGTGTTTAAAAGTTAAACACTAATCTATTCTTTAAAAATTTGAGGTGCATTTAGTTATGATAAACAATTATGTAGAAATAAACACTTTAAACGTTTTATGATATTAATTCATCCATTTACCAAAAAAAGTTACATATAAAATCATGACGTGATCTATATTTTAGGCAGTAATATTTGGGATCGCAAAGTGTGCCATTTACCACACTCAATGGATCTCGTTCGATTACGAAGGTCAAGCAGCTTTGAATGTAGTTAGTACTAAGTGGGGGACCGCTTGGAATGTATCGGTTTTGGAACCATCCGTATACCAAAAGGCCGTGCTTCTTCTAAAGAAGGCTCTGCCATATTGCGACCTACTTCGAATAATCATCGTAAACGGTTTGTCGAAGTCAAGAATAGCAGGAATGGTATCGGACAAAGTTATCTTTGACTTCAGGTATAGCTCTTTGAGGATCGATAAATGATCCAGAAGGTCTCCTGGCTTAAAGGAGAATATCTCCCGTAGACGCAACGCCCCCGCCAGAGCTTCCTTCTTCATCAGGAGTGGAGGAAGGTTCAGTAGGCCCTCCATAGCCCCAGTCGGATAGGTGCTTTTAACTCCGGTGATGCCAAGACAGGCCAGTCTTTGTACCTTGACCAGCTTAATCACAGCACCATTTTGTTTGGTCTTGACGCACTATGCGATGGATGCATATGTACGTGACCATGGGCCTTATGACCGTCGTATACAGCCAAAACATTAACCTCGGTTTGAGGCCCCAGGTTTTGCCTTATCGCCCAAGTGGTAATTCCATTCAGCCGCAGCGGTAGCCTACTTCGAAATGGATTGGTACCAAATTCAATAGGCTATCCAGTGCTGCAGTCGACGAAAAATAAATAGCTGAGCTTATGGAAATCCTAGACATTTTTTGAATTTTCCTTTCTGATTTCATGTAGTTAGCATGGCTCTATGCCACCACCCTGAAGCTCCGTAAGCAATCATGGGGTTTATGATGATGATGCTTACCCAAAACATAGTTTTCGGTTCTGAACCCCACGTGGATCTACAGGTTCTGCGTGTTGCCCATATCTTAGTTCCAGTGATATTTTGACATCTTGCGCCATGGTTAAGAATTCCGATTTTTTAGGATTGACACTAAACGAAATCAAGAACATGCGGCCTACGTCTTAATATGGTGCCTTCATGGGAAAAAAGGTATTGACCATCGAATGGGTTTAGGAGTTCATCTACAACAAGGTATCAAACTTCTTCTTGCGTGTGTACCCTTCAGAGATTGAATTGTGGCGACATCTGTACATAAAGTCCATCCAGTCGTAAAAAGTGTTACCGAAACCTCGTGTTCTCAGGAGTGATGTTGTAATGTAAAACGATATATTGTTGAAAAACAAGCCGTAATTCCTATATAGTGTCGTTGATTACAAATGCTTTCGAACAAGTGACAAGCTGACCGCTTGAGGTAGTCCTACTGTGTTGTAGGTTGCACTAGTAGACCATCCGTTTTGGTGGGACCACTCTTCGTTGATGAACCAACCTACTCCCCTGAAGAGTACTTTGGCACTTGTCGTTTTGGCACCAGATGTGGTTGACTAACCCTATAACTATCCCTTAAAAGATATAGGTTCAGAAATCCGATAACATGCCGAGTCTACTTCTTGGAGCTTTCCTCGTTCGTTACTGCTCCGGTCCTTTTCTTTATTGGTAAGAACAAGGCGAAAGTGTAGCTCGAATCTGCCCCGGGGACCGTTTTGCTTTCGTTGTGTCTTTCCTTGCACTAGCCCTTCTCGTTTTAGCAGTGGCAGACACCTGCTCCTCCACTTGGTTGGTTGCATGATCATACGAACAACCGAGGCCAATTCATCAATACTCTCGACATTAGTTTGGGGCCAGGTTGTGGCTTCTATGGCATCTGACTCGACTGCTCTGAGCTGATGCTAGTAGTGCCACATCTCCCTTTTTAATTTTTGTTGTTTCGTCTATCACTCACCATATGCGGAGAAGTCCATGTCGCCTAGCAGTTTTCATACTCATTTCTATCGTCAAGATCATATTTACCTATTACATATTGGAGTTCATCATTGGTTGTTATCAAAGTGTTCATTCCAGTTTTTAAAATAGAAAATCCATTTTCCTTCTGTCTGTGAGGATATGTTAGTAAAATTTAAACATATTTGAATAAATTTAACAATTAGAAAATTATAATTATAATGAGGAAAATAGTTTTATTATATTTTAATTTAACAGTTTGGTTTTTATTTTTTTTTATGCACATTTTGGTTTGATAATTTTGAAATAACAACACAAAGAAAAGCGGTTTGATGAAAAAAAATATAGGTTTTTGTTTCCCTAAAAATAATAATAAATTATTAAAAAAAAAATAGGCAACGAATTGTGATGTAAATTGTAAAACACTAAAAACTAAATTTAAAAAAGAAATATTTTTCTTCTTTCTTTTTATAATTATATACTCACAGTTACGTGACGATGGGTATTGACTTGGGTAATCTCGCAGCCTTGAGAACGTTCAGGGTGTTGCGAGCCCTCAAAACAGTTGCCATCGTTCCCGGTAAGTACTAAACAATATCAAATAATAAATAATAAATAAATAATAATATAAATAAATATAATAAATTTAAAATATAAATTATTATATAATTACAAAATACAATTGTTTACTATGATTTTAGGTTTGAAAACTATCGTCGGCGCTGTCATCGAATCTGTAAAAAATCTGCGCGATGTGATAATATTAACAATGTTCTCGTTGTCGGTGTTCGCTCTGATGGGGCTGCAAATATATATGGGTGTCCTAACACAAAAGTGCATTAAAAAGTTTCCCACAGACGGATCGTGGGGTAACCTTACCGATGAGAATTGGCATAGTTTTTGTAGCAATGACAGTCATTGGTTTAAACTCGAAGGTATTAGTGATCCCCCACTATGTGGGAACTCATCAGGAGCAGGGTAATTAAAATAACATATACATATATATTTCTAAATGAACTTTTGACGGTATTATTAAAAAAATAATTTTTTTTATTACAGCCCATGTGGTGAGGAGTACGTATGCCTGCAGGGTTTCGGGAAGAACCCTAACTATGGTTACACGAGTTTCGACTCTTTCGGTTGGGCTTTTCTTTCCGCATTCAGGCTGATGACTCAGGATTACTGGGAGAATTTATATCAGCTAGTACTAAGATCAGCGGGGCCATGGCATATGCTCTTCTTTATTGTGATAATCTTTTTGGGTTCTTTCTATCTTGTCAATTTGATCTTGGCCATTGTCGCTATGTCATACGATGAGTTACAAAAGAAAGCTGAAGAAGAAGAGCAGGCAGAAGAGGAGGCCATACGGGTATGTAACTCTATTAACTAGTTTTCAACTAATTTAATCATTTTAACTACTTTAACTATTTTAACTACATTAACTATTTCAACTACTTTAACCATTTTAACTACTTTAACCATTTCAACTACATTAACTATTTCAACTAGTTTAACCATTTCAACTACTTTAATCATTTCAACTACTTTAACTATTTCGAATACTTTAACAATTTTAACTACTTTAACCACTTCAACTACTTTGAACATTTTAACTACTTTAACCGTTTCGACTACATTAACTATTTCAACTAGTTTAACCATTTCAACTACATTAACCATTTCAACTACTTTAACCTTTTTAACTAGTTTAACCATTTCAACTACTTTAACCATTTCAAATACTTGAACTATTTTAACTACTTTAACTATTTCAACTACTTTAACCATTTTAACTACTTTAACCATTTCAACTACTTTAACCATTTCAACTACTTTAACCATTTTAACTACTTTAACCATTTCAACTACATTAATCATTTCAACTACTTTAACCGTTTTAACAACTTTAACTATTTCAACTACTTTAACCATTTTAACTACTTTAACCATTTCAACTACTTTAAACATTTTAATTACTTTAACCATTTCGCCTACTTTAACTATTTCAACTAGTTTAACCATTTCAACTACTTTAACCATTTCAACTACTTTAACCATTTCAACTACTTTAAACATTTTAACTACTTTAACCATTTCAACTACTTTAACCATTTTAACTACTTTAACTACTTTAACCATTTTATACAAAATTTCATATTAATCGTTTTTTTTAGGAAGCAGAAGAAGCTGCTGCTGCGAAAGCTGCCAAGTTAGAGGAACGAGCGAATGCTGCTGCTGCCGCCGCTGAAGCTGCTGCACATCCAGAGTTAGCCAAGAGTCCATCAGATTTCTCGTGTCATAGTTATGAACTGTTCGTGGGTCAAGAAAAGGGAAATGATGACAACAACAAGGAGAAGATGTCAATCCGTAGCGAAGGATTGGAGTCGGTGAGCGAAATGCAAAGACCAACCGCACCCACAGCTTATTCAACCGCAGCCAAGGTCCGTAAAGTCAGTACGGTAAGTATGGCCGCTATGTGTTTTACCTTCTGGACTGTCCTGGTAACGCTGTTTCTTGTTTCTTTCGTATTTTTTTTTATTGTTTTTAATTTCTTTTTTTTCTTGTTAAATATTTATGGAAAAAAAATTGGTTTTAAGTTTTTATTAGTGACTGAATTTTTTTTGGTTGCTACTCTTTGTTTATATATTATTATATATTTTTCTTTATTTAAAATTTCGTTGTTGTTTATTTATTTATATTTATTTATTTTTGTTTAGTTTTTTTGTTTAAATTTCTTTCTTAGCTCTGTTCAAAATTCTTTTGCATGCTGTGCCCACTATGTAACCACTTCAGCATCGGACGTTGCTTTTGGACGCAAAATAATAATTGCAGGCAAAATTGTAGTTTATTATTTTTATTTTGGTTATGGCAAATAAATGCTGGTATTAGTCTCAAAACATCAGGCATATCAACTGCTAGATTCATTAAATTCATTAATATGTTTATTTTTTTAAGATTTAGAATTTCTTAGATTTTATATATGTATTAAAGTAGGTTTAATCTCTTGTTATTAAATTAGAAGTAATAAGTAATAAAAATCTTAGCTTAGGGTTGTTTCTGTATTTGTTTGTTATATAGTTTCATGCAGTATAGTAATTAGTATAAATTTGGTCTAATAAATTAGTTCATCAGATTCAGCCTAGGCCTGTTTTTATGGGTGTTGTTGCTATTGTCTTTGTGAATACCATTAATATTTCAATTAAAAGTATATTTCAGAATCTCAATATTAAAAAAATTTAACTCTTCCCAAAATTTATATCTTTATATCTGTCCTCAGTTTTTTTGCATATAGTAGTCCCATGATTTATTACTATATAGATTTTTTCAAACCTTTGCATCTAAATTCGTCTATTTTTGGCCCTGGTCAAAAACGCACGACTGCAGTCATTCTGTAGAATGTATTCAGCTACAGGCATCCAATCGCTGAATACTGTGAAATGACTGTAGTCATGCGTTTTTGACAAGGTCCTTTGTTATTAAATATTCTGTATTTTCTGATTTTTTTTTCAATCAAACCTTTAATGGTCGGCAGACAAGTTATTTTCCCCTGTTTCATAAGTCTTTATCAACTTTTGTTTAGTTTTAGTTCACAGAAGAAATAGTTACCGGTTATCCAAAAAGTGTGATAGTATTTCAAATATTAATCAAATTACAAAACTTTATGTTTTTACCTTTCTTTTTAGTTAATTTAAGAGAATAAGGTTATGACCTAGTTCCCAGGCTCAATTGCCACAATACCTACTGAAACTTTGGCCGAACAGTTTCTCACACTATATCCATCTGGTACTGGCTATTGAAAACCCCATTAGCTTAGTTAATAGGGCCCTTGGCCTCTGATGAAGTATACTGGACATTGGAGGTTGTTTCGTCAACTCCAACTGGACCGTATACTCCTGTGCCACTTTGTAACACAACCAGAAAATTGTTTGTTAACAACAAGAAGGATACCAAGTAACTGATTGGTTTGATTATCCGCCAAGACATCATAAATTTCCATGTTTGAGAGATTGGAAGGGCAGAGGACCCCATATGTCTCTTGCTACTTTTCCAGGATATCAAGTAGAAGGCCTCATGTGCGCATGATCGTGAGCTTACGTTTATTTTAATCAACAAGGACATCGAACTCATTCTTGGTTGCGGCCTCTAGAACCGTTTTGAATTCAATGCATCAAAAACGAAGTTCTGCCTAATTTCTAACAAAACCCGCTTTGCTCTAGGCATTAACAAATCAAAATTGCAGAAAAATTTGAGACCCCATAGAGATGCAGTTTGTGCAAATAGATTCGAATTTTGATAACACAATTTTCAACGGTACTGCCTTCTAATCAGGAGCGGCGCTTTCATAGTTGCAAATGGTGCACTTGCACCGGGCGCAAATTCACGAATTAAGACTTAAAACGAATATTTAAAACTTTGAAAAAAAATTGAAAAAGTGTGTTCCCGTGGCTTCATTTTCATATATTAAAGGAACTGTGCCTTTTTCTATTTTCTTTCACTGCGATCAAAAAATGGACAACTGACGGGTCGCAATATGGCATAATGCACCGGGCGCAAAAAAAAACAAGCTTCGGCCCTGCTTATAATAATATTGCTGAACTTACTGAAGTTTACCAAAATACATCACACTTTATAGTTATATCTGTTTCAGGAAATCTATCACACTTATTGGGTAATCCACTAGTTAACGACTTATCGTGAAAGTCTTTGGTATTCAAGTATATTTTTAGTTTAAAATTTTTATATTTGACATTTATAAATGGATAGAATGTAAAAAACCGTTAAATAATCCCATTTAGTAAAATTTTAACTAGAGATTAACTCTTAAACCCCTTAGAGTAGGAATTTTTAATAATTTTGTGTACCTGCAAAATTAATTTAGTTTTTAATTAGTTAATTTTTAGTAGCCAGAAACTTACTTATGATTAAAATTAGAACAAATGTCCGAAAAAAAATGGAAATTCTTATTTTTATAAAGGTCTTATAAATCGACCCTGGATCATATTTAGTTCTTTCTTCTTCTAATACACCAAAAATATAGTTTTATCGTAAAATTTCGTAATTTAAATTACAATTTCTTTAAAGCATCAATTACTTTTCTTCAATACCCAATTCTAGCTTTTGTCTCAATCAACTTTTAATTGTAATTTTCATTTATTTTTTGTATTCTTCTATTTCTATTATTCTTCTTCACTCCATCCGATTACTTATTATTATTATTATTATTATTAACTTATATTATTAATCTTTTTTCTTCTTATGCTTGAATCAATAAAAATAAAAAATAAAAGAATTTGGCTACTTTAATTTTTGTGCTTAATATATTATTGAATCATGATTATTTTTTTTTTAAATTATAATATTAATCACAATCCCTCACAATATTTATTTTTTTATTTTATTTTTTTATTTTATTTATTTATTTATTTTATTTTTTATATTAAAAAGAAAAATTCTTCTTCTGGCAAAATTAATTTCTATTTTTTTCATTTTTTTTTCAAATAATTTATTTTTATACACGAATTTCTTTTCTTTAAAAAAAATACATTTTTCCATACGAGACAGTTAAATGCAAAAAAAAGTTAAAGAAAAAAAATATTTTAAGCGCTTATTTACATTTAATAAAAAAAAATATATATTTGCTAATAAAAAAATTCATTTGAAAATATTTAAAGCTTTTAGCACAATAAATTTTTGATACAAAAAAAAATGCAAACAAGAATATAAAAAATTTTTTAATTCGATTTTTTTAGGCTGCGTAGTAAAAGTGTGAAATTTTGAGATTTGTTTTGTTTTTTATTTTATTTTTTAAAATTTTGTTTTTTGGTATGAGTGCGAATTTTTGATTTTTTTTGTGGTAGTCCAGTAATATTTTTTGAAAAAAGAAAATATAATATACAATTTAGGCGTATTCTTTACTAAAGTAGTTTGTTAGTAACACTTTTGGACTTTTTTTTAACAATTTTTAAATATTTTTTTTAAACTGTTTTTTTTGAAACACATAAAATCATTTTTACACCTTAGAATAACATTAAACAAATTCGTATATCTATGATTATAAGTAGCTGGGCTTCGCCTCTAAAATATTTCAAGTATTAAACAAAAATATGTTATTTATGAAAATGTGATTAAAGCAATGAATGATTTTACCAATGTGTGTAAGAATAGGTTGATAAAATAGTGAACCTGTCGGGAGTTTGTGAATGCACTTAGGAACGTTGCATTTTTGTCAATGAGCTTCTAGAAGGTGCATTATTGAGCCTTTTCTTTTTCCAGGGACTATAGTTTGGTTGTGAGCCTTGAACTACTGTAATTGGATTCTGTTTCTTTCTGCAACTTTCCAGCTATTTGGTTAAGGTAGTCAGATTTTCCACAAGTTAATCGAAATGCTAGAGTAGGTATCGGGTTACTTTATCCAGACAGTCGTGACGTCACAGGCGCCAGTGTATATTTTATGTATGACGCTTTATGAAGCTTTTCGTGCTTGTTGTTGCTGTTAGCTAAAAGCTTTTTGTGATTGTTGTTGTTGGCTGAAACCGAACAACAAAAATATCCACAAAAATTTTGCAGTCAGGCATAAAATATCCACTGGCGCCTTTGACGTCACGACTGTCTGGCTAAAGTGATACGATACCTACTCTAGCATTCGAAAACTTATGGAATATTGTACCACTTGGTGTGCATCACGCCCGAATCTCTGATCACTTTTTTTAGCGCCTAGTTGAACAGAAGTCAGGGGTGGTAGCACGTAAATTGTTTCAATCGACCTATTCATACAAAAATTCTGAATTGAACGATGCTCGAACGAGAGGGTCAATATCTTGTTTCAGTTGAATCTTGTTTATGAGACCTCATTTTTATTTAGAGCTTCCCTACCAAGACCTATAGTTTGATCTGTACCACGTGTTTTTAGCTACAGTAGTTTCGAAAATAAAGAGTGATCTCACTGAAGAACAGACAAACAGAGTCTTTGTATACGCTTTTTTTTTCAATGAAAAGGCAAAAAACCATTACATTTTCTTCACATAATATTTCGTAATTTCACTTAATCATAAACAAGCTTTATACATATATACATAAATTTCATAAAACATTAAACAATAATTTAACAAAAAAAAATTTCGTGCTTTTACTGTGCAGCTTTACAAATCACAATTTAGAATGATTAAAAAAACAAATACAAAAATTGCAATAAAATCACAAAATTTCACACAACATTTTTCCCTGATATGTTTTTTTATCCTTACCAAAAAAACAATATTTAAAAAAAAACACTAAAACTAAAAATTTCAAATTATTTCCACACTATAATTTAAAAATTATTTCAAAAGACGCTGGTAGCAAGATTTTTACAAAATATCTCCTTTCATTATTATTGTTACTATTATTATTTTCTTAATTGTTTTTATTATTTTTGTTTAACAAAAAAAACTATTTTTCAAGTTAGATCCATTTTGTTTGTGTTTTTTATAATCTGTCTTTAAGCAAAAATAGTAGAGAAAATGAAACACAAGAATATAAAAGACGCGCATTTTGGAAAGTTTTGTTAAATTTTATATTATTAATTCTTTTACTATAATATTTATATTTTTTTAATTGTAATTTTAAAAAAAAAATGATAGAAATTTATATTCAATAAAAAATAAATAAAATAAATGAAATTTAACAAAATATTTCATATTGTTCAACATGTTAACAAAAAAGGTAGGTCATTTTTAAAATTATTTTCAAGTATGTATGTAAATAATTTTAAAAATAAAAAAAAATAATAGTTTCGTTAGTTAAGAGTTAATAATAATTTAAGTAGTAAACAATATAAATAAATAATTAATTAATATGAAATTAGAGAGCATCTCCTTTTTTTTAAAAAAAAATTGTAGAAAAATGTTTAATTGTTGAAAATTATTTATATTTAACAAAAAAAAACAAAAAAAAATATTTATCAATTGGTAGAAAAGATAATTTTTTTAATACATAATTGTTTAGTACTTAAATTATTGTTTTTTTTATATAGAAAAAAAAATTAATTAATTAAAATTTTTTAAACAAATTTTTGTTATTAAGATGAAAATAAGCGGTTAAAATATGAACTAGAAAAAATAAATAAATAAAAAAAATTTAAATGAAAAAAATAAAGAAATAAATCAAAAATTTGAATTTTAGTATTTGGCAAATGTATGATAAATTTTTAGATGAAAAAAAAAATAGAGAAATTGTATTTATTAACAATCTAAAACTGTATTTATTTTAACTGTCTTAAAAAATAAGTTAAAATTATACATAATTTTTATATTAGATTTAATTAATTTGAAAATAAGATAATTTTTTTTGTTACAGGAAATCTTTGGTCGATTTGTATTGTCAATTTCCTCATCTTCTTCGACCGCAATGTAATATGGTCTTTTGCGCGTTTGTGTGTCTACTTTGACCTCATTCTAACTCGTGATGCCAGTTTCCAGTTTTAAGTTTATTATTTCTATTTTATTAATGCTTTCAATTACCAGTGAGCCCTCCATTTGTTTCTGAATCTTCCTCTTGGTTTTCTGTCGACCAGAATTCCAGTCAACGGATTATTACAGTGGTTTTTGCCTTCAATTCTCTTGACGCCCTTATACTATCTTAACCTGCTTTATTAACTAACTTAGCCCTTGTTGCTGGGTGTCTCCCGCACAGACGAGGCGCTTGCATAGCCTTGAGCTAAGGTAACACCAAGAGTTTATAAAAGCTCACGCGACTTAGTTGTCTTAAATACTATCGCAACATTGAAGTAACTAACCAGCTTTGATGAATTCTATCCATTAAAGGAAGACACCAGTCGCGCACTAACCAAAATTAACTTAAATCTAAATCTATTACTAAAGCTACAACTAGTCCTAAGCTATTTTCGAAAAAAAGTAGATCAAAAAAAGGAGGATCTTTCAGCAACCAGTACAAAGTACTGAAGGCATGCCTCTTGTCTCTTTCTGAAACTCGTGTTCTGAACATCAGGAGATCTTGAACACTCCTGCTTTCATCGTTAACATGAACTCGCTTATCACATGCATTACCACACATGTATTAGAAGAAACAAGACCCCGATTCACCCTGGAAATTGTTTTTGTAGTCCAGGTACATCAATGCCCCTCGAGAGATAAATTCGCGTTCACAAGCCGCTCTGTGATGCCAATCTTGCTCAATTCACCGTTCGGATAGAACGCTCCACAATTAAGAGGATTGTTGCTCCCTGTCGCTCTAGCAACTAGAGTTAATCCGAACTTACACGAGGCAGTACATTTGTCCCTTACACGATGGTAAATTGTATTAGGACTTCAATTTTTTTAAATGTCCCGGTTCAAAAATAATATCCTACTTGGTATATGAGCGTGTATCGAGATAAATAAAGCGATGTGTGATTGTAAATTACGTTGTGGAGAGACATTTCTTACTTCTTTTGAGGCAGTAAAATATCCAATTTGAACTTTGGCGAGGTGAGGTTGTAAAAACATTTCTTACATTTTTCGGGGGAGTGAAATTTTGTACTGGAGAGACATTTCTTACTTTTTTTAAAGAAGTGAAATTTCCGACATGAAATGAGGCGAGATTGTAAATACGTACTGGAGAGACAATTGTTACTGTAGCAAAATTCCCAAATTGAAATAAGGCGAGATGAAATTGCCAAATATAAATATACTTTGTTGAAGCATAGATTTCTCACTTACTCTAAGGCAGTTTAATGGATATTGGTATTTATTTACTTTCCTTTTTTAATTTGCTTGTTTTTGTCTGTCAATAGCTCCTCGCCTCATTTGAAGTATGACATTGTACTGGCTCAAAAGAAAAAAGAGGCACCTCCTACAAACTCATTTTATAATCGTGTCCTACCCAACACTATTAGCAACATCACAAATCAGATAGATTATAAAGTGTCGCATCTTTTAAGAAATGCCTTAACGTAGAGGACATTGTTGGCATAAGCATAAACGGCAACCATAGGTCAAAATCAGTCTGATTAAGGCTTATTAGCAGATCACCATGTGCCTATAAAAATAGCTTCCTCCCATTTGAATAGCTTTGTTTGCTATGGCCAGGGAAACATTTGCCTTTCCATTGAAATATAAAAATTAGTCTAACCAAAGTACACAATTATTCTCTTTCCGCTTCATTTTCCAATGTACATCGTTATTCGCAATTTGTCTTACCATGTTCTCTAGACATCACCAGAAGCGGTTTTTAAATGAGTCCTCAAAAGATCGATTCGCCAAATCGGTTTTTAACTGCCAATAATGACTACAACGTTCAATTGAGCTGCAGGAGCTTCAGTATTCGTCTCCGTGTTGTATTCAATCAAGTCATCTGCAATCATACAATATACCATATATAGATAAGGTTCGATCATGCTGTATCTGACCAGTTTGTAGAGAAGACTCTACATGCACACTTTATCGAACGCCTTCTCAAAGTCGATCAGGCATGCTACAGTAGAGTTTCATGAAGTTCCAATGTGTGTAAGGTACCAGTTTGGACGCGGGATGAATGGTACCACGCCCTGAAATCCGAAATCGTTATCGAAAGTTATCTTCTTTTTTCTAGACCCATTTGGAAATTATCTATTAATCATCATCTCAAAAACTTTACTGATATTCTACCACAAACTTATTGACTGAAGATTGGTAGAGCTTGTTTTGCCTTTGCGCTAGAACCAGTCAGGGCACATTAGGCAGCTACGTTTTAAAAGACCTAAAGAGAGAAAGCAGCGTTTTGTTAGTGCCGTAAAAATTCCCTCCCACCTACCAACCAATCCGACCCCGATTCTGTACCGATACATGTAGTTCCAAAGCGCTGTCTGAAAAGGACATCTAATTTATCATTGCCCTCGAAGACCTGTTAACCCTGGACTCAAACGAGAATGACCTGAAACAGTACCAAACAAGATTAAATTTGGTCCGACTGGACTTTATCGCTCTTGCAGCCACTTGACTGGGGTATATACCAGCCTAGCGTGCACCTCTGGTTGAAATACAGTAGCCAGAAAAACTAAGCAAAGCCAAAGGCTAGGCTTACTTATACCCCGGCTTCACTGGCCGAATTGCACAAGTTCAAGCAAATTGGTGAACTGAATTTTAAAATAATCTCAGTTCGCTGACCTGACAATTTCCACATATCCAATTGAGGATAAAACAGACCTCAGTTTGCCCAACTGAACTCGAACTGAAGTTAAACGTAAAAGCTCGCTCAAAACTGGAATAGTGGAATGTTATTCCAGTGAGCTTTTGCATTCCTGACTTTTGGCGAAAAAGCAACAACAATTTCAAGCACGAACTTAAGATGAACCGGACTTTAGCCGATGAAGCCACTTATGTGGATTGAACTGAACCTTATTGAATTGAGGTCGGTGAGGTCGGCATAAGCTTGAACTTTTCACCACAGATCTTAGCACCCACATCCATCTTTGTCTTAGAGCCAGCTTCATCTAGAATCAATCAGCGACCACTAGGCGGCTACGTTTTGAAAGACTTAAAAGAGGTCTCCAGACTAGAGGCTATGCACTGATAAGCTTTCTTAGTCCACAGGATGGCTTTAAATATTCACCACAGTCGGCCAAACAACCACCACACCTAAAGTTCATAAACTGTGACATCAAAACGGCACGTCAAAGCGGTAATTCGATCTCCATTCGCATTGGAGCTAGCCCTGTACCTACTTACCTACACCAATTCGATAGGCCAGCAAATATTATTCCAAAAGCTATCCATCACTTGGATATGATAGTATATCCGTAGAGAGAAGATTAACTTGGTGCTGAATTCTGTTTTGGACCAAGTAGTCATTCAGTTGGTTGCCCTTACGAGATACGGTCTATTCAGTATGCCAATGGCCTTCCTTTTGCTTTCTTAAGTGCATAAGTCATCGCCATCGACCAAAGAATTTCCTTAACCATTTTGAATGAAAAAAAAATATAATACATCCCAACCAGCAAAACTAATTCATAATAATAACAAATATATTTTCTTTCTTTTATTCAATCCAGGCATCTCTGTCCTTACCTGGTTCTCCGTTCAACATTCGTCGAGGGTCACGGGGATCACATCAGGTAAATATTTCTAAAATAGGGAATGGCCTACCCTAATGCCAATATATATCATAAATGCACATTCTTTTTTTTTATTTTAGTTTACAATAAGAAATGGGCGCGGCCGATTCGGTATACCAGGTAGCGATCGTAAGCCCCTGGTATTATCGACATATTTAGATGCACAAGAGCATTTGCCATATGCGGACGATTCAAATGCTGTAACACCAATGTCCGAAGAGAATGGAGCAATCATAGTTCCCGTTTATTATGGAAATCTAGGTTAGTCTAATGTCGAATTACGTTAAGGCATTTTTCTTTAAACAAAATTCACTTTTAAGGATCTCGACATTCATCCTATACCTCGCATCAATCGAGAATATCATATACATCGCATGGTGATCTTTTAGGTGGTATGACAAAAGAGAGTAAGTTAAGAAATCGATCATCACGTAATCAATCAATGGTACCATCAAATGGAGCTAGTTATGCTGATACCAATCATAAGGGACACCGTGAATATGTAAATAATTTTAATTTTTATATTTATTTTATATTTTAGATATATTAAAATAAAAAAATAAAAAATTTCCAGGATGTTTCGACAGATTGTACAGATGAAGCTGGTAAAGTTAAACACCACGACAATCCTTTTATCGAGCCCGTCCAAACGCAAACTGTGGTTGATATGAGAGGTTTGTTAATAATCCGATTATATTTATCGTTTCTAGATAGACCAACATAAAACAAAAATTAATAATATCTATAATTTTATTTTTAGATGTAATGGTCCTAAACGACATTATTGAACAAGCCGCTGGTCGGCAGAGTCGCGCAAGCGATCGAGGAGGTAATTTAAAAACATTTCAATTGCTCAAGCGAAACAAATGTTTATATTTTTATTTATTTTTTTGTTTTTAAAAATTAATCAAATAACAAAAATATTTAATTTTTTATGTTTTTTATGTGTTTTATAAATGTTTGTTAATGTCTTCCTTTTATTTATAAAAAAAAAATCTATCCTCTTATTAAATTAATACAATCAGAGGAAGATGCTTGAATCTTCTGATTCTTTCCCTCCGACTTTTGTAATATATTTTTTTTTCAAAAAAAAAATTATTCTAACTAACTATAATAACAAAAAAAAAGTTCCAAAAAGCGATAAAAAATTTAATATTATTATTTTCATGTAAATTTATTTTTATTTTATATTATTTAAAAATGTTTTTTTATTCCGTTTTTTTTTATCTCAATAAATGTTTGCCATGTCATTAATTAATGTTTATTAGTGACACAATTGTATAGTGTCCAAACATTTTATTTTTTATTAATTTTTTCGTTTTGTTTTTATTTTCTAATATTATTAATTTTTATTTATTTATTTTTGTACAAAACAAAAAAGCGAAATTATTTGTGTTGCTTGAATTGGAATTTTTGCCATGCATTTCTTCGATATTTTTGTTGCAGTGTTTCATAAATAAATATTTGCTTTGTAATACACGTGCGTTGAGATTTATTGCAAGATGTATATTTTTATTTGTTTATTTTATTTATTTTTTTTTCTTTAAAATGTAAAATAAAGAAAAGGCAGATTATTATTATTATTATTAATATCGCAGATTAATCATTTTATTTTTTTAATTAAATTAATAAGAAGACTTACCTAAGTATTATGATCAATGATAAATAAAAAAGCTTTAAGTATGTTGAAATTTTTTGGAAATGTTGAAATGTACTAGAATATGTCAAACCATTTTAAATAATCGTATGTACATAAAGTAGCGAAATTTTATATATGTATCTACAAGTACCCATCAACAATTTTCAGAGGAAAACTACTTACAGGGAGACCTTTTTCTGCACATCACGGGACAGTAACCGAGAACTCGAAGGTCAGATTAATTGTCCTCGGGACAAGACTACAGTTTGGGCTATCCGCCTTTCCAATCTACTAATAGGTGATAGTTTAGGGTGCAATGTCCGATAATCAAGCGAAACAGTGTCTAATTTCATTCTTAAACCGCCTTAAGAATTCCCTGCTTTTTGAGATACTAGTTTGGAGTTTACGAATCCGCTTTCGATATATTTCATAAGAACCATCCAAGGACATTTCTCTACCTACACCAAGTTGGTAGATGGCTCAATACCCCGCTCCGGATCGCTCTGTCGAACCAGGGTATCTTCATTGCCTTCGAACAACTGATTGCCCACGGGTGACATGGTTTAGACTACTCTGCTCATCAAGGGCAAAGTTTGGCAGTACCAAACTAGAATTAATTTGATCCTACGGGGCTTTATCAAGATATCTGCTTGTTAACATAGACCTAAGTTAAGTTCTCCTCTGGCATACACCTTTAGTTGAAATAGAATAGCCAAGGTAACCAAGAAGAATGAAAGCCTGAGCCTGCTGAGCCTACACCTTTCATCCGTGATCCTACCACCACGTACACGATCTCTGCCTCTACCCGTATGTATACGATGATAAAAATCAGCAAATCCAAGACCGACTTACTGGCATCTTTGTTCACCTCGTTTTCTTCTCTGCTATGCCAACCCCTCAACTTACCGTCCGTTCAACTACGCTTATCAATAAAGGCTTAAAGGATATCTAGAATCCAACCTTATATTAAATGGCAAGCAGTACTGCTTTAGTTAAAAAGAGTCCACTGGCGATCCTTTAGTGTCCCTTAGAGAACACCTCAACCAAAGTTTGCGTCGAGTAGTACTCTGAAAAGTACTCTAGCATGGTTAGATAAAGTGAAAACTGGCGCTCTTTTAGTGGATTTCTATACTTCAATGTAGAACGGTATTAAGTTGACTTAAGTCCCAAGTACTGGACTCGGCGATATGCAAATGGCCCTAGTGATGGAAAGTCAAGTCATTCCTTGAATCTTGCTTAGTTTTAATAACTTTAAGACAATTATTATGAGTTGTGGTTTTCAAGTTGACTGATAGCACACAGCGATTAGACCAGCCAATAATTTTTCTAAGAGTCCATTGTAAATAATATCGCTGATTATTATCATTCTCTTTTGATTGTCTCGGTGCTGGTATGGTGTAAGGCGCCTTCTAGACTAGAAAGGTTATCAAAGGCGAAATTTTCGTATTATTTTGAATATTCTACGGTATTCACTTCTTCATATAATGCTGTGTTCACCTATCCTCCTGTACAACATGTACACTAAGAGGAAGATGAAGGAGTAGGTATTGCGACACTTGAGTCTGGTACCAAAGCTGGTTTGGGGCTAATTGGAAGAGAATCGGTTTCAATGCCATTAATAATTCTTCTATTAATTTAATTTATTTGGTTATTTAACAGCGTGTTTTAACATAATAAATAATGGGAACTTGAAGATTCTGACATTTTCTAGTACATATTTTAAACATTTCCAAGATTAAAAAAAAATTAAAAACATTATTTTGTCAAAAGATTTCATCTATTATCCTTGATTAAAATCAATCTTTTTCGCTTAAATTCTTTTTTTGTTTTGTTTCTTCTATTAAATAATTTCTCTTTTTTCCAATTTTATTTTGAAAGCACCTTTCATTATTATTTTTGCAGTTTTTGTAAATAAATCAGGCTAAAAATAAAATCTTGTACTTCGTTATTCGAAACTAGTAAAAGTATTAATTAATAATAATATTTTTTTTTCATTTAAAATTTAGTTATTTTATTTTCCATTTAGAAAAAAAAATTAATAAATAATATTACAAAAAAAAATCGATTAATTCGTAGATTCAGTCAAAAAAAAACAGAATTTTTGGTTTTTTGTTTTTTTAATTTTTTGTTTCAAAACAAAACAAAATATTTTTTGTTTTTAAATGTTTTATAAATAATATTTTTGTTTATAGAAAAAAAAACAATTGAAAAGATAAACAAAACAAACGATGAAACAATAATATTGAATTTATCTTTAATTATGGGTTTTTATTTTTTGTATTTTTAAAATAATTTTTAATATTTATGTTTTTATTTTTAATAATTATCTATATATATATATATATTTATAAAGAAATAAGAAAACTGCCTGACTCATCCCTTTTTTTCTAATGGCTTGTGGAATGGATCCTCTGCAACGGAGTATATTTCTGTATTTACAAAAAAAAAAATTAAGAGAAAAAAAAACGCAACATTTTTTCCAGAAAAAAAAAGAAAATATTGAAGTAACAAGAAAAACGGTTTTTTTTTAATTTTTCAAAACAAAATACTGCAAATTTTTTTGATTTTTTTATTGTGTGGGGAAAGAGAGGTTTGCTTAAAGTATTAAAAAAAATAAAGGAGAAAAAATTATTTACAAAATTTATTATTTTTTTTTAAAAATAATTAGAATTTTCAAAAATTAAAACAATTTGGATTATATTTTTTTGGATGAGACTAGAGCAACAAAATTTTTCCTTTCGGACATATTTAGTTGAATAAAAAAATACAAATCATATTTAATTTATTTTTAATTTAGCTTTCAAATTTCTCCTTCCTTAGAACAAAGAATTTGGTGCTGCCTAAAAAAAAAGCAAAAAGCATAAGAAATGAGCATAATTATTATGTTTATTTTTCGTTTTGTTTTTTTGATAATAAAAAAAAATAGTAAACCATTTTTTTTCTTAGAGCGTGTAGTGGTGCATGAGCGATTTTGAAAACCAAAAAAAAAATTTTAATAATCGAAAATTCTTTTTGAATGCTATTTTCGAATTTTTGATTGTGTTTTTGTTACACGAATGATGAATTTTTACTTTATTTTTTTGGTTGTTTTGATAAAAAAAAAATAAACAAATTTTTTTTGCCTGTTTTCGAAATAAAATAAAAGTTAATTAATAACGTTTACATCATATTTTTAGAAGTATTTTTCTGCATCTATTTTTACAATATTTATTATGAGAGCAAAATAGTAGTAAAAATTTATTTTAGTTACGTTTTTTTCCGTATATTTGAATTTGAAACGCTTATGTAGTTTTAAAAAATATTTTTTTTTTAATTTAAAAAAAGAAAATATTTTTTTTAATTAGATTTTTTTTTAAAAAAAAAGTATATTTGGAATTTTTTATATTTATAAAATTTATAAAAAAAAACAATTAATTACATTTTAAAAATATATATAAAAAAATATTTAAATATTCGCTGACACTTGAATAAAAAAATAACACATACATACAAATTATATAATAAATCAAAAAAAAAAAAACGGATACAAAATTAATAATTATAAAATACTACATAAAAGTAGATATGAAAAAAAATATAGATATTGACAAAGAAGAGTAACTTTTGATTAAAACACACAATTAAAAAATCCCGACACAATTAATTAATTTTAAACAAAAAAAAGCACAGTAAAATAATATAATTGAATAATAAAACAAAAATTTTATTGATTGAATATTTTTTGATAGCTTCTAGTAGGTTTGAAAAATGCCTGAATTGAATTACGAAATAAAGCAATATTTTTTTAGAAGAACAACAATATAAAATTTAATAGATATTTCAATTTATTAGTTTAGTTATTTAAATTCTGTTTTGTCTTTAAATAGTTTTATATTATATAGAAATTTATAACAGTAAAATTTAATAATGTATGAAACAAAAAATCGACTAGCATTAACCTCCGATTAAATTTAAGGGCGGTAAACATCAAAGCGGATTTCTCCGATCCAGGAATACATTTTTCTCTAATCGGAGATATTTTTAACTTCCTTAAACATCAACCAGTGTAAAACATAAGCTTCTCCTTCTTTTTCTTAAATGGCGTTACAGTCCTTTGAAGACAACGGCCTTTGGACGTGTTTTCTTCCAGTCGTCCTACGTCACGCTAGTTCTATACATTTTGTTATACGAAGTTTCCGTATATCTTCTAGGGTGCCATCTATCCAAAAATGTCTCGGTCGTTCTATGCTTCATTTCCTGATAGTCTATCATTGAAAATCTAGGCTAGCATTTTTATTAACTATATTTATTTCGTCATACATTTCTTCAAGCTCTGCGTTCGTTCCAATTCGTCATTCCTTTTTGGTTAACCCTTGCAGAACCAAGTATTCTTCTTTGGATTTTCCTTTCAAAGATTTTATGATGATATTCTGTATGTTTGGTCATTGTTCAAGCCTTAGACTCAGAAATTGAAGGAAGACAAAGAAGTAGGTATTGCGACACTTGAGCCTGGAATCAAAACTGGTTTGAGGATACTTGGAAGAGAACCTGTTTCGCACTTTCATTTTTTGTTTGTTTCCTCTCGTACAGAATTGTTTGGAAATTATTCTCCCAAATACATCAGGTTCGATTTTACGCGGTGCTGTAAACATTTTTTTACTTGTATGAATTGTATAAAAATATGTATAAAGTATAATATTAGAAAATCGTAAAGAATCGCGCTTCTTCTTAACTTTTCTTTTATATATTTTAATTTTGTGTTAATTCCATTCACAATACGTGAAATCGTTTTATGAATCTTCATAATTCATTTGATGGGTTTTGGTTCAGTCTTGTTTTGTAAATTTTGCATACATATCTGGTATCAATGTCCGCGTTCTTGTTGGCTTAAATGGTATCAGTATTATGATCGAAGGGTCGTCCAAAGTATTCTTTCTATGTTACACAATTAGAGATTTTAAGAAGGTTCTGGGTCAAAACAAGACGACGTTAAATGGTGTGGTGTGGATACACTCATCATCAGGCCTTTATTATTTAAAATATAACATAACTCATAAAAATCAACTGTCGCAGTCAGACCGTCTAATCTCTTGTAGTAGTGTCTCCCAACTTCCAAAATCGTGGCGTTGTTTGGGTCAGGTTTATTGTCCCTTTCTATGCAATGCAGTTTTTTTTTTGGGAGCCCCAGTTGTTAATATTAGAGCGATGCCCTAAGAGACATTTTCGAAGGTTTTGTTTGGAGGTACCACCATATACAGCTGAACAGGGCATATCTCTTCACCTAAGCAATCGATTTTATAGACGTCCATTTTATTCAACTTCCCTTTTGTGTCAGTAAGTATCGATTTGAGCGTATTTACCGATCTAAACGCAATCCTCTCCAGGGGAAAAATTGGGAGCGCTGCTCAGAGCAGCTAATTTTGAGCGCTGCCAATTATGCTCCCAAGGAAGCTTTACTGGAGTTTTCCGAAATTTTATAGGACGAAGAAAACGGGCGATTATCTCGGTGACTATTAAACGGTGACATTTGGCATACTGAATAGACCCGTTCTCGTTCGATACAGATGACAAGCAGCATTGGACGTGGTGAGGACTTAATTTGGAGACCGCTTTGGTAAAACCAGGCTCGCTCTTGGAAAGGAAGATGCAATTGCAAAAGATGAATAAAAATAAAAGGTTTTCGACACCGGCCTCCATGAATATTCTTTATTTAAAAGCTTCTTTATAATGCTTCTAAAACGCTTTTAAAGGAGCATTAAAAGGAATGCTCCCCTCTAATATCGTTCAATGGTAAAAAGTATAGGAACGGCACAGCGCTGTAAGCTTTTTAAGGAGTGCTCAAAGATAGCTATTGCAGCACTCCATTTCCCGCTGGGTCGTTATCGCTTGGCTGCGTATTGGTGCTGCCGTTATACGAGTAGAAAGAGAAATAATATATAATGCACTTCGGTAAATTATAAACGAGGAATGTGAACAATTTTGGGGCAATCGTCGCTTTTTCCCTGATAATTTTTAAATTATTGGTGCCGAAAGAATTAGAGCACAGAATGTCTTTGATAACACCGATATTTTTGAGACGAACGTTAATGTGACTATTATCAAGTACTCTATTAATCAAAAATCTGCGCAGTATTGATTATTACTACTTTTGGCTGTTTAAAATGGAAAATAATAATCCGTCCCGAAAATGTAGGTTTCTTGTACCAATCGAAAATGATTGGTTCCATTGTGTCTAACTGCCTTAACATCAAAGTACGGTAGCTCTCCTTCGTTCTCCACCTCAACAGTGAGTGAATTGGATACGTTGATGGAAATAATTCAACGAGGTAGACAGTAGATTCGTGGGTCGTGGGTCGAGTCACATGCTTCACGATAACAAACGAGTCGTCAACATATTTGGTTACTACCTTGGGTTTAGGCAATAACTTGCCAATAACATCCTCCAAAGGGACCGAGCTACTACTTAAAATCTCTACGTGTAGAACCGGTTCATCATTAATGGTTTAAGTTTTACTCATTGGGATTATAGTATTAAAAAGGATCAGTCTAAATTTAAATTTACGGTAAATAAGCTCTCTTTTTACTGTGGTTTTTGATTCCAAATTGATCCTAAGATGTGGTTTTATACTTTTACGTTGAAAAATAATGTTGATAAGTCCTAGAAAATAAAGTCTGTCTCACTTTTTTCAATAACCCAACCAAAACAGCTGCTCTTCTTTATTGAAACTAAAAATCAAAAAGAAAAAACAAAATTATAACTTTTAATTAGAGAAATAAATTATTATCTAACTTTAAAATTATATAGTAAATATTTTTATTATTATTTTTTTATTATTATTCTTTTCACATTAATAATATGCCAATTTTTTTTAGAAAGACAGAAACAGAAGCTTTTATGTAGTCAATGCTAAAAAATAGTAGTTAGAAACAGCGTAATGAGAAAAAAAAAACATTTTCATATTGAACACATTTTAGCTAGGGCTTTACTTTGTTGAAGTATTTTTTTTTGTTATAGAAAGAGAGAACTATACCATATTTTATAAATATTTAATAACTGATGCTAAAAAACAAAATAAACACGTATTAAAAAAACACTGCTAATTACATGCTCATGTACACTTCTTTGCTCCACCAAACACCAATTTTCGTAAACATGTTATGAAACAATTTATTTAAAAAATTATTATTGAACATACACTTTCACAAAAAAAAATTTTGAAAATTAAAAATCAACACAGTAAAAAAACAAAAAAATAAAAAAATAGCATCGAATTAGGAAAAGAGAGCCTCTTTTTCCCATTTTAATCGGTTTTACAACAACACAAAAACTTTTATAGTATCCAAAAAAAAAAGAAAAAGAAATCGACAGAAGAAAAAAAATAATAAAAAACAAATATGAATTTTCTGAAGAAAAAAAAACAAAAAAAAAATGGTTGAGTCAAAAAGCAAAATTTTACTAATCAGATATTTATGTTCAGTCTCTGTCTACTATTTCCCAACAGACGATGACGAAGAAGATGGTCCTACATTTAAGGATAAAGCATTAGAATATATTTTAAAGGGTATCGATATATTCTGCGTTTGGGACTGCTGTTGGCCATGGCTGAAATTTCAAGAATGGGTATCATTGCTCGTATTCGATCCATTTGTTGAATTGTTCATCACATTGTGTATTGTTGTTAATACATTATTTATGGCATTGGATCATCATGATATGAATAAGGATATGGAAAAGGCACTTAAGAGCGGTAACTATGTAAGTACAATATTAGATATATATTTACTTTCTTATTATTTGTGTAAATGAGAATTTTAATTTTTTTTAGTAATTTATTTCAATTATTTCAGTAATATTCAATAAAAACCACAATATTTTGTAGAGGAAAATCAATTTCTTTTAGATATTCATTATCAACTAGAAACCAGTGACCCTAAATATGGAACACTCTATTTCTTATTGTGTTGCTTTCACTTCAAAACTCACCTGAGTGTACTGAGCCACTAGTGAGTTACATACTCCAATTCTATATGGTGACATAACCAACCAAGAAATTCGGTCGCATGCTATAAGTGGGTCGAGTGACATGCTCTAAGTGGGTCGAGTCACATGCTATAAGTGGGTCGGGTTAAATGATATAAGTGGGTCGTGTCACATGGGTCGAACCACATGCCTTAAGTCCGCCTGGTAGTGTAAATCGATCCTACTCTAACATTTATTGGTTTTAAAAGGCTTTATTAGCGTAATTATTGAAACGTTCAAATTTCTTAACCAACCAGCCTCTATAAGAGCTCTAGGCTCGGTGGGTCGAGTTACATGCGAATTATTCAGTCCGTCCCAAACTTCTTCTAGCTTATCCTATACCCTATAAGTTCTTCACTTTAAGCTTAGAACTAGACCTTGAGTCATATTCTAACATGTTTAAAAAAACGAATAGGGCGATTCCTAAGCTTAGTTTTAAAAAAAATTTCAAATCAAAGAATTCTCATTTATCAATTTTTAAATTTAAATAAGAAATAAAAAAAATTATAAACAATAATATTAATAAAAAAAATTCAATTTTCCAGTTCTTCACAGCAACGTTCGCTATTGAAGCCACTCTTAAGCTGATAGCAATGAGTCCAAAATATTATTTCCAAGAAGGATGGAATATTTTTGATTTCATAATTGTTGCCCTATCCTTGCTAGAGCTTGGTCTAGAAGGTGTTCAAGGATTATCTGTATTACGTTCATTTCGTTTGGTAAGATTTTATCGAATTTATTATAAAAAAACGTTTTTTTATTTCAGTTTCCAGTATTAAAAAAAAAAAAATAAATAAATAAATAATAATAACACAAACACAAACAAATTTTGAAAAAAAAATAAATAAATAAATAAATTAATAATAATAAAAAATTAATATAAAATTTTGACCCTTAGAAACAGAAATTAAATTTTTTTTAAATGAAAAAGAAAGAAAAGTAAATCTCATCCTAACACACAAATCACATTGCAGTTGCGTGTATTTAAATTAGCTAAATCCTGGCCTACATTAAATTTACTTATATCGATTATGGGTCGGACTGTCGGTGCCTTAGGCAATCTAACATTTGTCTTGTGTATTATAATCTTCATATTTGCCGTTATGGGAATGCAATTGTTCGGCCAATATTATACAGGTATTAATTAACTTAAAAGAACAGCCAGGATATAAATAATATTTTTTTTATACTATTTATATATATATATTCTACTACTATTACTATTTTCTTTTTAATTCTAAACGCTATTATGAAATTTGACGCATTTAAGCCCCCCCTTTTTGTTGAAAAAAAATATAAATAAATAAATGCCCGCAACCAATATTTAAATTATAGAAACAAATGGAAGATTGCTTAAAAAAAAAATTTCGAAAAAAATAAACATAGTGAATTCTCGCACAAATACTTGTAAACTAAACACTAATTAAAATAGAAAATAACTAATATTTTTTTTTTAAATTGATTTTAGAGATTTTTTAGAAAAAAAACTGAATATAAATAAATAACTTCTTTCTTCTTTTTTATATTTTCATAACTTTTATGCTTTGTTGCGGCTTTGTACTACCCCCAAAAAAAAAAACTATATATAAATAAAAAATAATAAAAAAAACCCATGTAAAAAATAACCACCAAAAAATTGGAATGAAAATATTGGAACGAAAAAAAAAACTATGCTTAAAAAAAATACCCACTCGCAAAACAAAAAAACCACCACCACCAATATTCCCAAAATCTAGCTTCGAGTGTTCAAGCTCGCTAAATCTTGGCCAACATTAAATTTGCTAATTTCGATTATGGGCCGCACAATGGGCGCTTTGGGCAATCTAACCTTTGTGCTGTGCATTATAATCTTCATCTTCGCTGTCATGGGAATGCAACTGTTTGGAAAGAATTACCACGGTAAGTACCGAAGGGCACTTGTCTGGGTCCAATACTATTCATAAATGTGTCTTGAATCGATGTTACTGTGTCATTTGAAAAGAATATTTTTTTTTTTAGTTACTAATCATTTCTAGATAATATAGAAGCTACAGTAAAAACTAATTGGTGTCTATATTATTACAAAAAAAATATTAAATAATTTTTTATTACTTTCTAAATGTTGTCAATTTGGAATATTTGTGGTGTCCCCCTTTTTTTAGGAAAGTCATTTTAGGTGAAAGAGCGTTGAAACTTCTAAAATAATACTAGGAGAGTGTGATTTTTTTGCATATGCCTTTATTTTGACATTACAAACAACGTGCAGAAAAAGCCCATTCCAAAATTGTGTACCAGAAAGATTATAAAAAAATCGACCAATATTTTTGGGTTGATAAAGTCAGGAGATTATGAACTGCACAACACACTACACTCACTTGCCCCATCATTTTCGAGGTAGAATGCATGTTTTCTTCGTTAAGTCATTTTTTATTCAATCACGACATTTTTTCTTACTCATTCGCATCCGTTCCTTTTATTCCTTCTTTTTCACTAGTATTTTCATTTTCATTCAGAATACATTTAATCCCATCCTGATATTCTTTCATATTTGATATTCTAAAGTAGCAATGGAATCAACCTCATCATCAGTTATAGGGCGAATAATTTTATTTTCATTATGCGAAAAAAACAAGTTCAGGAATCACCCTGTCACGGTGCAACGTCTAGTAGCAAGCTTAGTTTGAAGGATAGACGAGGATAAAATAGGCTAAGATGGTCTAGTCTCTTAATTCGTCTGGGCGCTCCAGAAGATGGCGATGAACCTTGGTCTTGAACTCTTGAAGTGTACGACTTCGGAGATGCTTATTGTAGAAGATCTTCTATTTACAAAACAAACTTCTACACAGTAATGTACGCGAAAATAAGGACTGAAAGGTGTTGGAGTTTTAAGTTTTGATCATAAATTCGTTGTTTGCTACCTTCAAAACCCCCAGATACCGATTTTCATTCCAATCTGAATACAATTGGCAAATTTGTCGGCCATATTTGTGCGGCCATTTTGAATTTATAAGTTTTGACCCCAAATTCGTTATTAGCAACCTTAAAACCCCTAGGTACCCACTTTCAAAGAAATCGGAACACAATTGGCAAGTTCAAGTATATTCGAGCAGCCATTTTGAATTTCGGCCATATTTGCGCGGCCATTTCGAATTTCGAAAATCGGGCATCAAAGGAGACCCCCACGAATCTTCATGCAAAATTTCGAAGCTCTGCGATAACTGGGGCGCCCGCTATGGCGCACACATACACGTATACATACATACATACATTCATACATACATACTACACATTCATACATACATACAGAAACTTTCTTTTATTAATATAGCTTAGCTGTTTAAGGTGTATTAGACGGCATTAAAGAAATGATTGGCCTAAACTCGAAACTGACTTCTTAACTCAATCAAATCTTAATCCAATTCAACTTCTAACTCTCTTTTAACTGATATTTAAACTCACATGTAAACTGAATTCAATTCAACTGTTAACAAATCATTGAACCTTTAGCAACTCTTAACTCAACTCAAGTTAATTCAACTTAAGTCAAATAAACTCATTTCCACTCTTAACCCAACTCTGAAAATCAACTTAAATCAAATCAATTCATTTCAACTTTTAGCCCAACTCTGAAAAATCTACTTAACTTAACTCAACTAAACTGAATTTTTAACCCCACTCTTAACTAAATTCAACTGAAGTTATCTCAACTCAATTCGACTGCTAACTCAACTCTTCACCCAATACGTTATTTAAATCAGCTTAACTCAGCTCAACACATATATAAAGACATGCCACCTTGGCGTTTACAGTCACGACATACGACTTGGAATTACCGCGTCAATATATTTATTTATTTATTTATTTATTTGAGACAACATGTACAAAGATTAAAATCTTATATAATAGTACATTAATTAAAAATTTGGAAGACAGCAATAATGACAAGGAGAGAGAAAAAAAATTAGAATATATGTTTCACTTCATTTCAAGTTAACGGTGACGAGTCCTAAGTTTAGGTACTCCCCGCAAAACGACGCTAAAAAAGCGTCGCTTCAAAAATTGTAATGAAGAGGCGTTAGCATAGATAAAAAAATTGTATGCGAATGAAGAAGTTGATGATTGTAACCCTGAAGAGGAGCTTGTATATCTAAACAAATCTTCGGTATTATGAAGTTTGTTTGACAATTTGGAATATGTGGCCATTCCATTGCTGATACCAAGCTTAAATTATTCCTGAGAAGTTAAGAGATGGGTCAGCTTTTAGATTTATATCATTCATTTTTTTGAAGGAAGGTTGTTGCAGGGTTTATTAGAGATTGGACAGTACATACTTCGTTTTCTAGGCCTTTAATTCGAACGACTTTTTCGGTCCCTTTTGGAGAATTATGATGTCCCAAAGAGTTTGTGCAGAGTCATAGCTAAAGATAAGACACACTTTTTAAGGACCGTAGGAGGTACATATATTGCCAGGTCTAGTAGATTTATTGAACCATATACACTTCGCGAGTTCAGAAAAAACGGCGTTAACTCGGTGGCATGATGTGACATAGCAGTGGTAAACCAGTTCCGTAGAGGTGAGGACGAACGAAGATGCTAGTAAATAGGCCCTAAGGTCCTGGTGGCATGGATTGCGGCAGAGTTGTTGCTTCGGAAACACAAGTCCCAGTCAGCGGAATGGAAAAAAACGAGTTAGCCCCAGCCAATTGGTTTTCCCATAATACCAAGCAGTTCTCTGAGCTGATTTAGTTAACGTCGGAAATTGATATATACGATGATAACGGCGTGAGTAGTTATTCCATCGGTTGGTCGTGGGGAAAAACCGGTTTTGACCAAGGTTATTAAAGTCATTGGCACTTTGGCGTGAGAAAAAACCGGTTTTTTTCCCACGACCAACCGACGGAATAACTACTGGTGTGGTTGAAATTACCAAGAGGTAAATCAATTTCGGCGAAGTACCGCGTTGGATGAGAAGTAAGAAAAAATAGGACGATGAGGTAGGCTCCTTCGCATGCAACATCAGGGACTATCAGGGAGTGATTCACGATTTGTTATCGATCGTTTGCGTCTACAAAGAACTTCGGGTCTTTGGTGGAATTACTTGTTCCATTTGGGTACTCTAGCCAGTTTACTTTATGAACGTTGATATCACCTGTAACAATGACGATTTGTTACTTATGCTGGAATTTCTGTAGAAAAAGCAGCAGAATATGACGCGGTTTCTGGCGATGACTAAGCCAGAGATGATTAAAGGTAGAAGACGTATTGTTATATATTTTTTGGTAAGACAGACAAGTCATTTTTACCATAGATGGCAATACTCCTATAGGCGGAGAGATTATACACTAATGTGTACCTTGCCATTTTATACTGGACTAAGTCGACCTCAGGTCATATTTTGTTTCAGTTTGGAGTTAAATTGTCATAAATTGCACTGCACAAATGAAAAGTTCGTTTATGGATCCCACGAATGTTATAAAAATTCAAACAAAAATTTTTGTAATGGGCTCTTACTTGCGCGAGTTCAATTACTATAGTTTTTTTTGTTTTTGCCGTCACAAATAGTTGCCCTAATCATCAAGGGATAATGAAACGTGTCCTCTTAAAAGTTTTAAGCCTCTTGAGACGAGTAAAACCTCTTCAACCAACAGATCTTGGCTTCAACAATCGCTAGACCGATTTTGGAGCACAGATAGGGAACAAGGGTTATTTAGTTGAGTGTGAAAGATGATTTTCACTTTACTAATTTTTCGCTACAAATAAAACGTCTGAGGCCCAACTGATGAAATGCTTATCATACACAATTTGGAATGGAAATTCTGTATGTCTTTTAAAATGTCAAAATACAGGTAAATGCAAAAAAATAACACTCCAGAAGAATTTTTTTAGAAATAAAATAACCTAAAATGACTAAACTATTTTATTCTAAAAATTAATTTTAAAAAGAAAATTTTATAATTTTAGTTTTATCTTTTTTCTTTAACGTATAGAAAAAATTTGTTAATTTTTTTTTTGATTTTTGAAAATTAGAAAAAAAAAATTTTGAATAAATAAAAAAAAACACGCTGGTTATGTATTTATGAATAACGAAATGTTAGTTAGTATATAGAAGGTGAGCTATTCAGTAGTTATTTGTTAAACAGAGGTAAATAGTTTCAATTACTTACAAAAAAAAAATACTTTTTTATATCTGCATATTTGTTAGAGTTAGTGCATGATATTTTATATAATATACTATATAGAAGTGCTGCATGTTTATCGTGTTGCCTGATACATTTATATTTATAATTAGATTTAAGTGAAAAAATATATATAGCATACAATCAGTTGATATTAATTAACAATTTGTCGATTTCATTCGTTGGATTGTTGTCTTAAAAGGTCGTGAGTTCGAAATCTATGATTTATGGCGTGGTTCTTCACTTTTCCACTTTTTTTTAACCTGTTACAAACAGGAACTACCTGTTTTTTAACTTGTTCTAAAATGAAACTACCTTAGATACCACTTCTGCTACCACGAAGTACTATAGCGAGAGAACCTACTTTTCAATCACCCATCTAAGCTTAAGTTTTTTAAAGTATTCCGGTGTTACCTTGGAAAGAAAAGGAAATCTTATAACCAATTCATTCGATGGCAGCTCGACGTTTGGAGTTGGTATTGAAACCGATCATCATCATCTATAACACTACAGCCTATTATTGGCCTTGGCTTCCTCCAGCATTTCTCTCCATGCCGTTCGGTTCCTGGCTAATGCCCTCCAATATCGTACGTCTTCCTCAATAGAGTCCATGTATCGCTTCTTTGGTCGACCTGAATTTTTCTTTCGATCAGTGATTCGATTTATAGCTATTTGGGAAAAAATGTCAAAATTTGGCTATTCATCTTGTGTCAATGGCATAACATTCTGGGGTGATGGCGTTTTTTAAATTTGACAATTGAGGCAATGAGGCATTACGTCTTGCGTATCTCTTCTCTCTATGTTCTGAATTCCCATATATCATCTAATTCTGTAATCTAAACATTTTTTATTGTATTACCTTCATAATATTTAAAACATTATTATTACCATTGGTAATAAAAGGGTAATAATAAGGTAATAAAACAAAACATCATAAAAATTCACTTGAAGTGAAATCCCACTTCATTTCAAATGAATTTTTATGTAGTTTTTTTATTACCTTTTTATTACCCTTTTATTACCACTGGAGTTTATGTTTAAAATTTCTATTTAATAGAAAACAAAAACGGGAGTGAAGATGAAGAACATTTATCGTTACCTGTTGGTATTATCGTTTACTAACTCTGTAGCAGCTGATGTGATTGCGGCTTCAGATGTCTGTAGATGATATTACAAAAACTGATGGGTTGTTTTCCTCTTTTAACATGAATTTGTTGTTGGTTTGTGTACTAATTTCAAGAAACATAACCGCGCTGAGACCATAATTTCTAACCCATAAACTTATTATATTATCGTCCCATTTTTGATCCCCATAACTAGTAATCCTCGTAACCAGAGAAACGAAAAGCAACCTACAAAAATTTTTCCGATTCTTTTCTCCTCGAAACACTCTATTACTATTATTGATGTTAATCTGATCCTTGATTGTTGAAGAAATTTCTTTACCATCTATTTTGTACACTCAGGGGCGTCGCTTTCATAGGTGCAAATGGTGCACTTGCACCGGGCGCATTTCGATGGAGAAGCAATTTTAGAAATTTTGATTTTAAAAAAAAATTAATCTTTTGACAAAAAAATTGAAAAAGTGTTTTCTTTTTTCTGTCTTTTTCCATTGTCCTTCACTGCTATCAAAAAATGAACAGCTGATAGGGCGCAATATGGCATACTGCACCAGGCCCAAAAAACCGAAACAGTCTATTATTATTATTGATGTCAATCTGATCATTGATTGTTGAAGAAATTTCTTTACCATCTATTTTGTACACTCAGGGGCGTCGCTTTCATAGGTGCAAATGGTGCACTTGCACCGGGCGCATTTGGACGGGAAAGCAATTTTAGAAATTTTGATTTTAAAAAAAAATTTAATCTTTTGAAAAAAAAAATTGAAAAGTGTTTTTTTTTCAGTCTTTTTCCATTGTCCTTCACTGCTATCAAAAAATCAACAGCTGATAGGGCGCAATATGGCATACTGCACCGGGCGCAAAAAAAACCGAAACAGTCTATTATTATTATTGATGTCAATCTGATCATTGATTGTTGAAGAAATTTCTTTACCATCTATTTTGTACACTCAGGGGCGGCGCTTTCATAGGTGCAAATGGTGCGCTTGCACCGGGCGCAATTGGACGGAGAAGCAATTTTAGAAATTTTGATTTTAAAAAAAAATTTAATATTTTGAAAAAAAAAATTGAAAAAGTGTTTTCTTTTTTCAGTCTTTTTCCATTGTCAATCAATATCAAAAAATGAACAGCTGATAGGGCGCAATATGGCATACTGCACCGGGCGCAAAAAAACCCAGCGCCGGCCCTGTGTACACTCACATAAAATTCACGTTTCTTTATTTGAATTATCAACTTTAATATTGTATCGATTTTAGCTCCATTCAATTGCGCATCACTTTTAAATAATTTGGTACATAAAATTCGATCGTTTTCTTTTTGCTCTATGAAGCATTTGGGTAAACAGTTCAAAACCTTTTGGTGATGAATATTTAGTTCTTCAGCGTTTGTCAGGACTTGTTATATGCTAGTTTGCTAAATTTTTCTAGTGATGAAATGAAGTACTTTACAATATCTTCACTGAAACCAATGAACGATCACTGATCGACACTCTCAAAAACATATAATAAGCATTAAGTATTTTTTTATTTGGAGTCAAGCCTATTAAATTCTCACTGAAATTTCATTTTTATTGAAGTGTAGAATGGTGAATACAAATGTCCTATTTATCAGCCTGTCGATCACTCTTAGGGTCGTTGTGGAAGATATGTGATCTTTCACAATATCGTAGCTATGTTGATCATATTTTTTAATCCATAATCTTGGTTCGGTCTTAGTTCCAGTACCTTCAACTGAAGGGTTTAAGGATTTGACGGACTGAGTTTGTCTTTGGAGTATCTGTTCATAGAAATATATAATCACGATCAACAGTAAACATAGAGATCTTGCAACAAATTCCCTTCTTCCAACAAAATTTTAATGAAACTGATTGTGTGCTCATCTTATACTTAAACTAGTTTAATACCAAAAAAAACTTAATTAAAAATATTATAAACTATCTAAAATGATCATTTCTAAAAATGCCCACAGACAATAAGGATCGCTTCGATGATGGCGAATTGCCCCGATGGAATTTCACAGACTTTATGCATTCATTTATGATAGTATTTCGTGTCTTATGCGGAGAATGGATTGAATCAATGTGGGATTGCATGCATGTTGGCGATGTGTCATGCATTCCGTTCTTCCTAGCAACAGTAGTTATTGGAAATTTAGTCGTAAGTATTTTTTAAAAAAAAAAAATAAATATAAATAATTTTTTTAAAAATAAAATCACTCACACTTGATTTTATTATACAACAGGTTCTTAACCTTTTCTTGGCCTTGCTTTTGTCAAATTTCGGTTCATCTAGTTTATCAGCTCCAGCAGCCGACAACGATACAAATAAAATAGCTGAAGCCTTTAATAGAATATCACGTTTTATTAATTGGGTAAAACGTAATGTTGCTGATGCAGCGAAAATGATAAGAAATAAGTTGACAAATCAAATCTCCGATCAACCACCAGGTGAGAGGGCCAATCACATCAGTTGGATATGGAGCGAAGGTTTTTATCCACTTGTTTAATTGTTCATATTTATATACATATATATATATAACCGTATATATATTTATTATATATATATAATACATATATAATCTACCTTGCATTTATATGTTTATGTATTAATTTTGTCGATTTTTTAAATATTTAAAACATACCATAAACATAGTGCAAAAAACAAATTTAAATTTTTTTTGTTTTTAATTTTTTTTTATATTAAACTATAATTTTTTTTTATTTTACTTATAATTTATTTATTTATTTTTTTTTTTTTGAATATATTATTTCATATAAATTTGGTATATAATTGAACGTTGGAATAATATATAAAAAATTAAATTTTAAAAATTCGTTAAATACCGAAAAAAATGCAAATTTTAATTTCAAAATGATTTAAAATTTTTATTTAAAATCATTTTGAAATTAATTATTTATTAATTATTATTTATTTGATTTTTTTGTGTTTAATTACTTATATTAAATAGAAAATATTAGAGTAAAGGAAATCCTATCCTTCCTTGTTGGCTTGTTATAAAATTTTATTTAGTTTTTTTAATACAACAAAATAAAAATGAAGCAACATTTTGTTTACGATAGTTTTATATATATAAAAAAAATAGTTTTTTTTACCACTAGAAAATTTTATTGAAAATGTTGTAATATATTTTTTTTTAAATATTATAAATTAGTACTTTACTAGGAAATACTCGTGGTAATCTTTGATATATAGAAATGTATTTTTATCTTAGTAATCATATAATATAGTCTAGAAAGTATTTTTTTTAGTATTCTACCCATTATAGAATATCCCTAAAATTATTGTTAGTATTCCAGAAACATCGTAATTTTAGAATTAGTAAGAATATTTATTAAAATTTGTAATATAATGTATTTTTGTCTAGTCAGTCGAGCCTCCTGTTTGTTAAAATTACAAAAGCATTTTTTTTTATTTAAAAGACTAGATATTAATCTGGTCTTGAATCCTTCTTCTTTTATTTCGTTCCATTTTCTCGCCCACTTTCTTAACTTAATAAATTAAACCATTACTTTCAAAGCGAAATCGTTGGGCCAGTATGTTTTAATATAAAAGCAGCTGCACTCATTGGTTATGCCCAAAAACTTGAGACTGAGATTTTTGCAAAATTCACTGTTCTATCTGCTTGTACTACGATGCGCAGTCGTTTTACTTTCGACTATTCTATGATAAAATTTCCAACAGGAATTTCCAATAGCACTCTCCCGCTACGCGCACAAAAATTGAAAAAATCGCCTGCCACACGGGTATGCCCATTCCCGCTACAGGCACAAAAATCTAGAAACGCTTCTGCTATAGAGGAATACACGCCTTTGTTACAGATATAAACGTGTTCGTAATCGACAAGTTCAAACGCGAGTGTCGTTTTACCAAGCGGTCCCCCAACTAAGTACTAACCACGTCCAATGCTGCTTGACCCACGCAGTAGAACGAGAACTGGTCTATTGAGTATGCTAATGGCACCGTTTATGTTCAATAAAATAATTGCCGGTTTACTTCGTTCTATACAATTTCTTAAAGCTCCAACTTTACTCTCTTTCCATAGATCCAATGGCGCTACATCCCAAATTCCGGCTATACTTAGTCTGTTAATTTTTATTAAACATAAGAATTCTGGGTCGTCAAAAATTTCATACAACTCGCTGTTGTATCTCCTTCGCCATTATTCATCCTCTCTCGTTGACTCGTTCCTCTCCTGGATCATTGTCCAAGTCTCGCTGCCATAGTCTGCCATGCCATGTACTGGTCTTATTACTGTTGTGTAGAGTGAAAGTTCCGTTTTCCTGTGCACAAATCTTGAGTGGTGATTTATGTGAGTGATTTATTTGTCCAGTTTATTTTCTCGATAAAATATCCTCGTCAGTCTCCAAAATCATTTCTATCCCGCGGGCGCAAGAAGTTACACACATTTACCCAGTTTCTGTCTCTGAACTTTCTCATGAAAGAAAAAGCGGTCAGGTTCCATTATTAAATTTATTTCTCAGGATGTAGTCGAAGGGTGTCAGGTCAATACTCAGAATATTTCCCCTCCTACGACTGATCCAAATTTTCAAAAACTCCATTCTGAAACTGTTTCGTTAGGATAAGAAGAAGAACTTCAGGTGTAGAATTAAATTTATTAAGTTTGAATTTTGACGAACCGAGCCAATATCAAATGATGTAATTATTCAAGAAATTGTGAAATAGGGTCATTTTAAATATAGAATTTATTGTAAGGTATTACAGTAGCCAAAAAAACCAAGCGCTTGACTTGCCATGGACCATGCGTTTGAACGCCTGGATGTTGTAGAAGGAGCTCACACCAAAGAGAAACAAAATTTTCACGAAGTCCACTGTAACAAAAATCAAAACAAAAACTTTTGTATCGGTGCTTCGATTTAGCAAAGCCGATATCCTCAATACCAGCCGGCTTAACCAGAAACGTAAACGTGGGAGTGTTATGCCTCCTGAAACTCAGTGAATCCTGCTAAAGTCTCATCTGGTAAGAGATGTAGCGTCAGTTAGGTGAAGACCCGACCTAAGCGGAATTTTAGGTACATCGATTATCTCTCTGAAGATAAATCCTTTCCATCGTCTTCAAGGCAAAAAAAAACGAGATGCTTATTGGCCTGAAGGATTCAGCCAGAGTGTAGTCATACGTTCTGGCTTTGGTATATGAACATGATTATATACGAAGGAAGCCTTAACTAATTGATGGTCGCTGGTCCGAGAAGTATAGGTAGATGTCATTTGGTGGAGGAGACTTGTATTGGTTAACCAACCAAATATTCTTCTTAATAGCTTCGTAATGGGACATGTTCTTCTTCACAGATACCTTTTGTCGCGCTATAAAATGGGACTATAAGCTGCCCAGTAAAAAATCCACTTTCTTTGCATAGAAGATTGTAGCTGGAAAATGCGCTTAAAGTAATACTCTCTAGGTTTCTTCCCTTGTATGTGTTAAATATCTATCGATCCCTAGTAGAAAATGAACTAGTTCTAAGACTAGTAGAATAACTACTTTCTAAGGAGGGAGTAGTAGTTCTCAGTTGGATACCTTTTATATGAAAAACAACCCACCACTTTTGTACAGCGTTGTCCTACGATGGAGTCATATGCTCTCTCTGCATTATTTTGAAATACTTCAAGAACTACTTTGAGAACTGATTCATTTTGAAGTACTTCGAGAACTAATTCATTTTGAACTACTTTGAGAACTGATTCATTTTGAAGTACTTCGAGAACTAATTTCTTTTAATGTTCTTGGAGAACTAATTTATTTTGGACTAACCGGAGAACTGACTCATTTTGAACTAACTGGAGAACTAATTCAGTTTGAAATTACTAGAGAACTAATTCGTTTTGAAGTTCTTGGAGAACTAATTCATTTTGAGCTACTTTGAGAACTGATTCATTTTGAAGTACTTCGAGAACTAATTCCTTTTAATGTTCTTGGAGAACTAATTCATTTTGGACTAACTGGAGAACTGATTCACTTTGAAATAACTGGAGAACTAATTCAGTTTGAAATTACTGGAGAACTAATTCGTTTTGAAGTTCTTGGAGAACTAATTCATTTTGAGCTACTTTGAGAACTGATTCATTTTGAAGTACTTCGAGAACTAATTCCTTTTAATGTTCTTGGAGAACTAATTCATTTTGGACTAACTGGAGAACTGATTCATTTTGAAATAACTGGAGAACTAATTCAGTTTGAAATTACTGGAGAACTAATACGTTTTGAAGTTCTTGGAGAACTAATTCATTTTGAACTAATAAAACTACTAACTAAAAAACCAATTCTTTAGAAAAATCTTGTGGGCTTACCACTGATATCGTGATTTGAGCTAGCTCCTCTTAGGATTTCTTTGGCACCAGTGCTGGAACTAGTCAGGAACTATTAAATTTGAACTTCTACAAATCTGTATAGTAATCTAACTTATCTTTCAAAAATTCTAGAGTATTTCCAAAAAGGATAAAATCTAAATCCTTTTTATTATTACTAAAAGCTGCTTCATTTCCGGCAAAAAAAATGATTTTTTTATTATTATTATTATTTTCTATATTTTATTTTAAATCACAAAAAAAACAAATTTTTATTAAATTACATTATAATTTGCATAGTAATAAATGTAAATAAGCTCCTATTTGTACAACGTTCATACCCGGTTTTATTATAAAAAAAAATAAATAAATTTTTTATTGTATTTTTTATGATAATATGAAAGTAAAACAGTGGATTTGACCCTTCTCATTAAATGTTTAGTGATTTAGATTTATATATTTAGAATATTTTTTAGTAAATAAGTATTTAGTTCTAATTTTTAGTTTTTTTTTTTATTTTTTTAGTTTTTGCTAGTCTTATTTATGTTGAATGAATTTTTATATTTATTTTTTTTTTAAATTTTTTTAATTTTTTATTTTCTGTATAGTTGATGGATATTATGTGAATTTAGAGTGTCACATGTGGAATTTTATGTAAAAATAATAATTTATATTTAAAATTTATTTATTTATTAATTTATTATTCATTAAATTCTAGAATATTTGATTATTTGTTTCGAAAATTAATATATAATAAAATGTATTTTTGCATAGAATTTCACAACTTAGTTTTAAGATGATTTCAAGAGAAAAATTTACTTAAGAATATATTTTGTAAATTTTTGCCTTGAAAACAAAAACTTTTTTCAACGACAAAAAGAGCAGAAAATTTTAAAAAAAAACTAAAAAAAAATGAAATAAAAAATGAAAAATAAGAAAATCGAAATTCCAAATTCTCAGAACAATATACAAGAATCGGATCATAATTTTTTTTTTCAAAAAAAAATATTAAAAAATTAAATTAAAATCCGAAGACTTAAGGCATTGCATTCGTCTTCCATTCATTTATCAATCAAAATTATTAAAAAAAAACCAATAGTAAAAAAATGTCCTTTTTGAAAAAGCAAAAAAGAAAAAAAACACTTTTAAACGTTTTTTCAATGTTTGTTGTAAAAAAAAATACTGATAATAAGTGTTGTTTGCTATTTATTTTTCTGAATGCATATTTCCTGTCTTATATCTGTCTGTGTAATTGGCACGAAATTCCGATATTCGGCTCTTTACATGAATCTGGCCCCCTTTCATATGGCTATCATTCATCCGTTTCGTTATCAACATTTTAAACCAAAAAACAAAAAAAAAACGCATCTCTCATTTGGCATTAAATATCGCAATTCAAAAATCGCCTATGGGAATTTTTTTTTAAATAAATGAAAATGGAAATCGCGCGGAAAAAACGTTTGAAAATTTTTGATATTTAAAAAAAAAAATACGAAAAAAACGAAACGGACACGATAGGCAAGGGGGTTTGTCGTTGTATATCTGCAGAACATGGTGATAATGAGCTCGAGTTAGGACCAGATGATATCCTGGCGGACGGACTGCTCAAGAAGGCGGTGAAGGAACAGAATCAGCTAGAAGTCGCTATAGGGGATGGAATGGAGTTTACTATACACGGTGATCTCAAGAATAAAGCAAAGAAGGGAAAGCTTATGAATAATGCAAATGTAAGTATTGGTCTTTGATGCACTCATAAAATACACTATATTTTTCCAAAACATAAAATCTTCTTCCTTTAATTCTTTTAGCTAATTGGAAACTCAATTAACCACCAAGACAATAGACTGGAGCATGAGCTAAACCATAGAGGTTTATCCCTGCAGGATGATGACACTGCCAGCATTAATTCATATGGTAGCCATAAGAATCGACCATTTAAAGATGAAAGTCATAAAGGTAGCGCTGAAACTGTTGAAGGTGAAGAGAAACGTGATGCTAGCAAAGAGGATCGCGGTGTCGATGAGGAATGCGATGAGGAATGCGAAGGGGAGGAAGGTCCACTCGATGATAATATTATAATACAGGCTGAGGATGTTATATTGGATGAATATCCAGCGGATTGCTGCCCAGAAACATACTACAAGAAATTCCCATTCTTGGCTGGTGATGAGGATTCACCATTTTGGCAAGGATGGGGAAATTTACGACTGAAAACTTTTCAATTAATTGAAAATAAATATTTTGAAACAGCCGTTATTACTATGATTTTACTCAGTAGTTTAGCTTTGGTAAGTTAAATTTGTTTTTTTTAGTAATTTTAATTTATAATAAATATTTAAGAAGTTTTAGTTAAAGTTAAGCAATGCAAACAAAAAACTTTTTTTACCGAAATATAGTCTATTACAAAAATTTCTTACAATCGAAAAACATTGAATCTAAAAGTATGAAAAGCAAATATAAATAAGAATTTAAAAAAAAAATCCTAAAAGTATGCAAAGAAAAAATAACTGGCGCACAGAGACGCTACGTCGTTAAGAGATTATGGGCGCTTTCAAAAATTCAGCCGAATGCAGCAGTCGGAGCAGTCAACTGTACAAATATTTAGCTGAAGTTACAATTTGTAAGCAAACAGAGATTTGAATTCGTTTGCATTTGACTGCTCCGGCTGCTCCAGTCAGCTAAATTTTCGAAAGCACCCTCTGCTGCTTACACGTCTGAACCAAAATATTTAGTTGATCAGTTTTTTTTGCCATAATAAATCCAGCTACTAAGCAGTATGTTTCTTTTATTTGTCCATAACACTGCATCGTGTTTTATGATTCCAGTGGTGATCACAAAAAAAAACGAATGTACTATTTCAGTTCATATACCAGATTATTTTCCCACATACCAGGCTTTGCATTTTCTTCTCTTCTATATTTCTGTTCGCTTTCCCATGTTTTATACGAGGCTGTCGAATTTTTGGTACGTTGGGATTTTTACGTTGTTCTGGTCTTTTCGACTTCTGTCCAAGGTATATACTTTGAAATGTGCGATACCTAGACCATGTTTGGCTTAATAAATAATTAAATTAAATTTATAAAAATAAAACAAATTAAATTAATAAATATATTAAAATGACCTCACAAATTTTTTTTAGGCCCTAGAAGATGTTCACCTTCCCCATCGACCAATACTACAAGATATTCTTTACTATATGGACAGAATATTTACGGTGATATTTTTTTTAGAAATGTTAATCAAATGGTTGGCTCTGGGCTACAAAGTTTATTTCACAAATGCATGGTGTTGGCTTGATTTCGTCATTGTAATGGTAAGTAAAAAGTCAATTATATATAAATAAATATTTATTTAATAAAAAATTTCACGAAAAAAAAACGAAAAAAAAACTCATTATCAAAATATCATGAATTTTTTTATAATATATTATATAAAAATGAAAATTTAAACAAAAAATAGACGATTTAGGAAAACAGAGAGAGAAATGTGAAATAAATAATAAATAAAAATATAAATGTTTTTAAAAAGATGTCTTCAACGAAGAAAAGCCACAGGGAATTTTTAATTTTTTTATATTTATTTTTTTATTTTAAATTTAATTTTAAATTTGAATTAATTTTTAATATGTTTAAACTTTATTTTTGTTCGTTTTATTTTTTATTTATTTTTTTTTTAATATTATGATTAAAAAAAAATTATTTATTTACATTTTTTTTAATTATAAAAACAAAAAAAAAATTCTAGTTACTTTAGTAAATTATACTCTTAATCACACATCACATAGCTATCTCTTATAAATTTGGGCGCTATATGGTGCGGCTATGAAGACGTTCCAGCCTTCCGTTCAATGAGAACCTTACGAGCTTTGAGACCCCTAAGGGCTGTTTCTAGGTGGGAGGGTATGAGAGTAAGTAAAATACCAAAATTCAAAAAAAGCAATTCAACAACTACAAAACAAAAAAAATATATATAATAAAAAAAAAATTCGCAAAAAAAAATAGAAATCTGTGCATAATAATAACGTAAATATGTGAATAAATATATTAACAAATGTGAAATATTCTTCTGTCCGATTTTTTGGTATTTTCTTAAAAAAAAAAATAATTAAAATAGAAAAAAAAAGTCCAAAGGTGTCTTTTTAAAGCCTTCCTGACCTTTTTAAAAATGCTACTGTCTACGTGTTATTATTATTTTATTTTTATTTTTTATTTTAGTAATCAAAGGTTAAAAATTATATTTTTTTTATTTTCATAATTTTTTTATATATAAAACTTTTAATTTTAATGATTTGCTTTTTGAAAAATAAAAAAAAAATTCAGCAAATATAATTTTATGTTTAACAAAACCAAATATATTTGCTGAATTTTTTTTTAAGTAAATGTTCCAAAAAAAAGAATAATTTTTTATACATTTAAATTGCATTTTTTGTTTATTTTTTTATTTATTAATTTTTTGTTTTGTTTTTATATTTTACAATGTTGGTTGGTTACTGTCTATAGATGGATTATTAAAATTGTTTAGTATTTATTTTTTAAATTATTTTTTTAAGTACCAAACATACATATAATTAATAATTAATAACAATTAAAATGAAAAAAAACTAATATTAAATAAATACTAAGCAATCCAAAAAAAAATTTACTAAAACCAAGCTAAATTAATAATAAAAAAATACCGCTTTTGTAAGAACCTTTCGATGTTTCAAAAAAAAAATATATATATACCAAAAAATTCATATATTATCTCTTGTTTACTAATCAGAATTTTGTTGTGAGATGCTTTTTATACTAAAATATAAATCCCAATATTCGGACAATAATTTTCCTTAAAAAAAAATCAAAGTATTATAATATTATATTTTTACATAAAAAAAAAGTAAATAAAAAAAATATAATAGCACAAATCTGGGGATAAATACATATAATTAATTTTTTCAAAATAATCTCACGACAATTCTGATAAATAATTCCTATTAATTTTTATATATATAAATACGAGAACTTCACTTCAGTGTAAAACGCTTTGTAATAATGTGTTGTCCAGGAAAAAAAATAATAATAATTACATTTATATAAAACCTACTAAAACGCTTTCGATTGTAACTAACATTTTCTCAAACTACACTTTCAACTTTTAACTCCTTGATAGTTTTTTGTTTTTTAAAACAAAATATTGTTTATTATATTTTTTTTTTGTATTTTGATATATTTTTTTAATATTTTTTTTTATGTTTTTTTTTCACAATTTTTTTTTAGTCGAATTTAGTTATAATTTTAGAGAATATTTTTTAAAACTACAATCGAAAAATTTTAACTCCATGCCTTGAATGAAAATTAAATAATGTATAGGGAGTAAGCAATGTTCCTTTGTATATCTTTAATATTTGAGACCATTAAAAGTGTTTCAGCGTGTATCAAAAAGTAAACGGACTGACCAAAGAAACACAAAAAATATAACGTATAAAATTTTATGAACCTTCCATATAGAAACACTTTTGCATAATCACCTCAAACTGGCTTGTTTCTGTCATTTAATAAATCCCATTTTACCCCTTTAATGTCCTCTTTTAAGTTTGAAATAATAAGATTATCAAATGAGGACAAAACTGAACTGTAGAGTGGATGAAATAAAATAAGCTAAACAGCATGCGCCCTTCGCACCCATCGAGTGGCAGAGCTTGAAAGTTGCAAACGATTTTAGACAGAAACCACAGCTTGTCGGTCCGGTATTGTTACGCTAGACAAGTTATCACTGCCTGCATTTGTCGTTTTCGCAAACGATAAAAACAAGGAGTTCGTTCATAGAATAAGAACAATTCAACTATTGGACGACCTTACGAAATTTGTATTTCTGAACTCTTATCAATATTCAAGAATTCAAACGCAAGGCTCATATCCTTCTCATTTAACACAATCCTGACTCTTTAAAACATAAAACCTATTCTTGGGCATTAGCTGCGTTTTCTATATTTTACCATCTTTCATTCATCGTTCTCGCTAAATGGAATTACTGGAAGATTAAATTTTGATAACATTCTGACTTCTTTCCTTTTTCTCTAGATCATTTAAATTGTTAGTGCCGGCATCTACTCGAGCACCCCTCTTCCCTGTCCTATTCTATACTAACCTTCAAACTAAACTTACTAGTAGAATGACATGACTAACTGGTAGCAGGCGGATCCTAAGCTTGGCTTTGCCATATAAAAAAATTATTGAACTCGTCCTTATCATTTTCAAATATTTCCTCAGTTGAAGCCCCATGCGCAGTACCATTTGGGAATATTCCTTTAAATCTAACTACCAAAAGAGAAATTTTACAGATAGATAGCCTAATACTAAAATTTCTCACAATCTGCTTGATATGTAAATAAAAAAACATTGACCCTAAAAGTATGCAAAATAAACAGAAATACGAATTTAAAAAAATCCTAAAAGTATGCAAAGAAAAAATAACTGGCGCACAAAGACGCTACGTCGTTAGGAGATTATTTAGTACACGTTCTGCTGTTTACACGTCTGAATCTAAATATGCGGTTGATTTTTTTTTGTCATAATAAATCGAGCTACTGACTATTAGTCTTCTTTTATTTGTAAAAGGGTGCCTGATTAATTCTTTAAGACTATCAATTTTTTTATATTTATTGATATTTTTACATAATAGTAATTGACAACCAAAATGCGTTAAAATACATTTTTTAAACAAAAAACAAATTTTATAAAAAGACAAAAAGTTCGTATCAATTTTTTTTTTAGTTTATTTTATTTGATTTTTCGTTTTAACTTAGTTTAGTTTAATTTTTTTATGTTAAAAATTTTCCATTGGCACTATAATTTTAGGCAAAAACGAAACTCTTAATTTATAGGAATCTCAAAGCGGAGCGGACGGCAGCCCTAAAAACGCACTACGCATAAATTATATAATTATAAATAAAAAAAATTAATTTCTTTTTTTTACCACAAAAAAAAATTACTTATAATAATAAATCTCATTACCATTCATTCCAAACAATTAAAAAACAAATTTGTAGAAAAAAATTTAGTAATAAGATTATTTTTTATATAAATCAAATAACAAAACAAAAAAAAGTAAATATTCTTCATTATTTTTATTTCTTTTCTTTTCTTCCAAATCAAAATCTACAAAAAATACAAAAAAAAAATAATATGAAAAAAAAAAAACTATATGAAAAATTTTGAAATCCTGCACCAAACAAACAAACAAAAACTAAAACAAATTTGAAACCGATTCGTTTGAAATTTTGAACTGTGCACAAACACACAATATACGTACATATTCAAAAATAAACCCAGGTGTCGCTTATCAACTTTGTTGCTTCACTATGTGGGGCTGGTGGTATTCAAGCCTTCAAAACTATGCGTACATTAAGAGCACTGAGACCTCTACGTGCCATGTCCCGAATGCAGGGCATGAGGGTACGTACTTCATTTTTTTTGTTTTTTAGAAAAAAAAAGAACTTAACATCCACCCAAACAAATATAAAAAAAAATATTTTCAGTAAAATTTTTTTTACTATATTTATTATATTATAGAAATTTTTTTTGAGAAAGTTTATTTATCCTTTTTGTAATTGAAACAAATTAAAAAAATTACATTTTTTTAATTATTTATTTAGAAAAAAACAAAATTCGATAATTGCAACCTTTTAAACAATTTTTATTAGAATTTTTTCGTTTCATTTTTTTTTGTTTGTTTTTAGAAATCAAAATTTGAATGAACGTTTTCCATTTTATTTATTTATAATTTTTAATTACATTTTTCAAAATTCAATTACATTTTTTTAATTTCTTAGTTTTTTTTCATTTAATCGCAAAATTTTAAACAGAAAAAAATTTGTTTATGAATTTGTTATTGGAAATGCCAGATATTTGTTTATACGTAATCGTTTAAGGAATGATTTGTTTAGAGAGTTTTATTATACAAAAAAAAATTAATAATAAAATATCATAAATAAGTTTTTAGTTTTTTTTTAGATTATTATTTTGTTTTTAAAAACTTTTATTTTTAAATAGTTTACGCATTTCATATCACAACATAATATAGCAGCTAAATTATTCCTATTTATTATTAATTATTAAATAACATAACATTTCTAGATATGTAGATGCATAACACATTAAAAAAAATAATAATAGCATAAGTTTTGATATTATATACATATAGAATTAGGGTGTGCCCCTTTATATTCCAAAATTAAAATAGTGTGGAAATAGTTAATATAGAATATAGTGCCCTTTATATTCCGAAGACAATAGTTGTAATCGTTTTACCCCCCCCCCCCAAAAAAATGCTCCCAAAATAAATTTTAGCTCATTCTCAAGTACTACAGCCCGTGCCGATTTGCATTGAAACATGTACATGTACAAGGCCCGAAATACACGTGGAAGCATGCTTCAGAGCAAAAAGCTTTCTTTTGGACATCATAGTCGCGCGGAGCTGGCAAAAAAACTTGGAAAATTCAATGGAAATTATTTTTATTGCTTCTTCTGCTTTTAACCTAAGAGCAAACGAAGCTCATACTCATAAAAAAAATATTAATGGAAATTTATTGGTGCGGTAAAATTAAAAAAAAAATCAAATACAAACATAACATCGTGTAGCTATACACAAAAAATCTGCTTCACTCGCATGCTTCCCCGTGAATTTACAGCAAACTTGCAGCAAAGCTTTTTGCTACAGAAGGGTTATCGTGTTTTTGTCTCAAAATACACTGGGAAGTATAAAGAAGGCGCAATACGTTTTTTTTGTAAGAAAGTGCGAGATATATGTAAAGGAGATATACATACATAAAAAGTGGAACAGTTTAATGCTTCAAGGGAGGCAGACAGACTTGCTTGGAAAAAAGCTTGTTGCGTCTGGTTAATGCGTCAGCGTGTATTTTGACTCATTAACACGAATTGTTTTATTCATTGAATATGTCAGTGAAATTGCAAAGTTCTTAAAAAAATATGTATTTTCTTATTTGGAACTTCCAAAAACAAAATTGGTGCAAATTTATTGTCAAATCGACAAGATCAGTTGCAGTTTTGTTTTTTATAAAACATTAAATTTATGAGCAAAAGAGCAAATTCTTTTTTTATTCGTCAAATTCTTTTATAATTCGGGGAAAACAACATGAATATTACAACAAAAAAATTACTACCTACAATCTTCTGCGATGGTTTACTTTGCTTTCTGAGTAATTTGTTGGGTTAGCGCTAGTTTATTTTTGAGGTATTTGAGTCATTCACATTTATGATAAATTGCTATGTCCTTTGACAGTTGTAAGTTCATGGTAAAAAAAATTGATCGCTTTTGTAAAGTTTTAGAGATTTTATAGCAAATTAAAAGTGGAAGACATTGTGTATTTTTGACAGTTTAAAATATACGTAAAAAGAATAACGTGTGTGCAAAGTTGTGTAAATTTATGGTGATAATGCTTTACAAAATCTCTAACGATAGTTAAAAAAAATGTGCTGCTGATGAATTTAATCTCAAAGATCGGTAGTCCCAGATAAAATACAGAACCGAGTCCAAACCGATGTTATACCACACGAGAGATTGTAGAAACATTGGACATCCATCATTGAAGCCTTCACGATTACCTGAAGAAGCTGGGTACATAAACGAATGTTATATTTGGATTCGTCATGGACTCAAAGAAGCTCATTCGATGGATAAATAACATGGTCCTGGTCCCGAAGTGATGGTTCTGTTTGAAACTACATCTGAGAGGCGATTAATGCGTAAAGGAGTAGCGTTTTAGTGCGGCAACGCAAAACCATACACAAGTTTGATTACCCATAAAAAAAGGCCATACTCGCCTGACCTTATGTTATTATATTTCCACTTGTTTCGCTCTCTTCAAAGCTCCTAGCTTAGATGTAACGTTCTATTTCTATAAGACCGTAAATCAGCGACTCGTCTAGTTTTTCGTGTGCCTTCAAGTTTGTTAACCAATGAGAAAGTCGGGTTTTTACCACGTCGACATGTGTTTGTCACTGCTTCTGGAAGTGGACTTGGCGTACATCGACAGAACCGTCACAGATCCAGATCAGCATATACAGTTACCACAGGAGATAAATACAATGAGTAGAGCAACAGAAACCAAATGGAAACCAACAATACGAAAGACATGATCACTGAGTACTATCATATAAGCCAGAGCTATTGTGGACGTCTACCAAGTTTGACTTGAACTGAAAAGAATTTGAAAGAAAGCACAGAAACTAACTAGCAAAAAGAAAATTTAACAAAAAAAATAGTGTAATAGTAAAATTTCTTTTAATCTGTTAAAATCTGTTAAAAAACATGACCCTGAAAATATGCGAGATAAATACAATTAAGAATTTAAAAAAAAATCCTAAAAGTATGCAAAGAAAATATTAACTGGCACACAGAGACGCTACGTCGTTAAGACATTATATACTACATGTTTTGCTGCTCGTCTAAATCTAATTATTCATTTGATCAGTTTTTTGTCATAATAAATCCAGCTACTAAACCAATGGAAACCAACATAGCAAAAGGCAGGATCTCAGAGTACAAGGCAGAGTTGCTGTGTACGTCTATCAAGTTCGGCTCGAACTGAAAAGAAATTGGAAGAAAACACAATGCCTCCGAGGATTATCAAGAGGATTTGAATTTTAGATAGCCAGCACCATCCGACTTTCTACCATCTCTGCTTGGACAAAAAACCAGGAAAAGCCTTTGTCTGTATCACCGCAAACTAGACTATCTGAAACTTATGTAAAAAGAGGAAGAAAGGATTTTATCATGGCGAAATTAGTTCCAGCTTTAGATTTTGAGATTTTGTTAATAATCTTGGTCTTTTGACGAATTTCCAAATAACACCTTTCATTTAATGTATTGGGGCGCAGTCGAGCAAGTCAAGAGTAGCTGGCATTCAAGGAATCTTCAGAATGATCTGCCGGGAGTAGTCACTGGGTTGAGAAATTTATACCTGGCTGGACGTACGAAATTGTAAAGAAAAACGACTTGGAGTCAGTATTACATTTTTAAGCAGGGAATAATTTCTTGTTTTTACTAAAACTGTTTAGTGTTGAAATGTGATTAGAATCTCAATGAAAATCTGAACTATGTCAGAGACCAATTTAATTCGCTTCCATAGAGTATTTTTTCCACAAAAACTGAAAAGAGATTTTCTGATCTACACTTGTCGCCATTGAAACTAAAATTCATTAGAAACATTGTCACCATCAACATATTGTGAAACGACATTTCAACGATCCGAAAACTGATGACCAAATACAATTTTATGAAACTGAACTAAAACAGACCATTGTGGGTTGTAACTAGTCTAATATTATCGAGCTGTCTGCTACAATTTTGGAAGAAAATAACAAAAAAAAAACGAATTGAAATTATTTTTATAGCATTCTCTGGTTAACGTTTTCAATAAGAACAAATAAGTGAAATCGTTGTTTCGTTATTGCGAAATATTACGCAATACCTAGGATATGAGTATAGTTTGGCGGTAAAGGTATCATATAAAATTTTTTACTCTTTGAAAATGTTTTAAAAACTATGAAAATATGAACAAATCAATTTTTGGAATAGGTGTTGCCAACGTTTGAGATATTTATTGAATTAAATCGCCATTTAATCGCTGTTTTTTTGTGAAAGAGTCTAGAAGCTCAGGTGTCACCCTGACAAAGGTGATGTACAACAAACCAAAGAGCAGTGTTTTATCGAATTTAGAAAAAGTTTGTTCCATTGAAGGAGGAAATATTAAGCTTATTGTATATTATGTAGAATTAGTTGGGCTACGAATTTATTTAGGCAGTTCCTTTTACGCTGTATGCAAAATCTCAATACAGCTACATAGATCCTGTCTGCAAAAATTAATAACGATTCTTGGTTTTTTTAATAATTTCGCTAAATATATGTAAATAATATAGAAAATACTTGATCGTATTTATTTTTAACTTCCCTAAAAATTCCATATTTTTAATAACATTAGTCACAAATCATAAAAGACTATCGATATTTTTACTCTGTATTAAAAAAAGGTAAAGGTCTAGTCTGCACTTTGGTAACCGTAATCATAGGATCAAAAATTTTCAATAATTAAAGTAAGCGTTTATTAGTTAATTTAAATAAAGTGAGTTGGTATGCGTTTGAAACTATTTGGAATAAAATTGGTCCATTTCCAGGGACACCCTAATGTATATATGTATATATAAAATATAATTATATTTTACATTTTAAGAATAAATATTTTTAATAATAATTTTAAATTAAAAATAAAAATAAGTATAAATTTTCAAAATACATTACAAATAAAGTAAGCAAAACTTAAATATCAAAACTATGTTTTTTTATATATCTAAATATAATTAGAATGATAAACACAGCTATTATTAATCACGTTTTATAATTATAATATTTTTGATAGAGTTTGTTTTAAAATGCCCATTATATAAACATCAGCAGAATTACAAAAGACAAAAACAATTGTGTGCCTTTTTTTTGTTTTTTTTTAAACAAAAATTTCTTTAGATTAAATAAAACTAAAAACACATTGATCGACCACATGACAATTCTCATTCATAAAATATATTTATATTACTATTGCCTGTTTTATATACCAAACAATTTTATTTAATTTTTTGATAAATATATAAAGCTTCACCATATTATTTCAGTTTAAAAAAAAATACATCATCAAAAGCATATACGTTTTGGAATAGTCAACATTATATACAAAAAAAACTATAAAATGAAATTAATATTATTCACTAAAACAAAAAATTTATCTCACAACAACCAAAAAATTACTAAACACAAAAATGCGTTATTTATAAATATTATTTTACATTTTTTATTTTAATTTAAAAATATTTTAATTTTTATATTTTTAATTTATTTTTTATTTTATAAACTATATTTATTATTATTTTTTTTTATTACTTTCTTCACTTCACAAAAACTCATGAAAATATATTTAGGAATAAAAAAAAACTCTTTTTTGTGCAACAAATAACATTTTTGTTCATCTATCCGCTTTTGCATGGTTTGACTATAATAGAGCATGTTTTTTAGTGAATGTTTTTCCCTACTATACTTGTAAGTTGCTATGTTTTATGTATTCTTGATTAATTTACAAAAAAAAACAAATAATAAGTAAATGAAATGCACAGCTGTTATGAAAATTACATTTAAAAAAAAAGGCTTGAGAAATATTTTGTAGTTAATAATATAATTAAAATAAAGTATTAAGAATATTTTTTTGAAAAAATATTAAGCGAACATTTCTTGAAATTTTTGTAAGGAATACAAACTACTAAAAAAATATGTAAAAAGTAAAAAAAAATAAAATTGTTACTTAAAACTATTCTAATAAACCAAAGATAGATAGAGTGATTTGTACCAAGTGATCTAAATCAGTTTGTAAAATCATTATCAGAATCATTATTGGTCATTACATTATTGCTTTAAACTGGCAACACTTTTCTGAAACTGTACTACACTTGAGGTAGTCAATCCAGTATTGTGCGTTACTAGAAAGCGGATGGTCGGTCATAAAACTTTTAAAATCTGGGAATATTCTTTCCCAGCACTTGACCTTCATTTTGGTAATCTAGGGTGTGCAATAGAACCAATAACTTTTCTTATAAACTGAGCTGTAGCTCCCTAAACCCCACGAAGAATCTGACTTTAAATCCTCAAAGAGGACTCTCTCGCTGTCTCTGCCGCCGATCATACTTCTGTTCGCTATGATAAATATCTTTCCGCCTCTCTTCCAGGAGTGATCCATTGCCTATGAGGATTCTTCGATATCCCTCGATCACCTTCATTTTCGGAATCCCTTCCACAGGCATTATGGTTTCCCTGATCTCTTTGATGTGATCGAGGATCCTCATGGGTCCACATTGGGCGTTCGTTAGATGCCATTCAGGATTTCGTTTCATCCGAAGCCAGTATTGGATGGTATCGAATCTAAAACCCACATCATATCTACTGACATAAATTCGATCACTAATTCTATTCACACATTGAGCTTAAGGACAAAAAGGTCTACAGTACAAGGGACGCCTATCTATATTATGATTTCTTCATATTCCACTTCAAAAACAAGTATCCCAGTGGGTGGGTCTTAATATATGTAAGTTTTTTCTAAGTTTTTCTTCTTCTTTTTGACACGTGACATAACTTACAAATCCGTTATCTGGGCCGGAGCCTCGGAAACAATTCTAGCAAGGCTGGACAATGTGAAAAACGGTTCTTCAAAATACATAAGTAGGTATGGGGACGATTTAGCCTGGGAAAAAACCGGCTATCTCGTTTAGCACTTATCTTCTTTAGAAAGCTTACAAGACGATATGGTACTATTACCTAACTAATGTTACAACTGACTAAAATTGATACTAAAATCACTCTTCAGTATTTTTTCCCACCATAAAAAAAGAAATTTTCGCTTAATAGTAAACATTTTTCCTAAACATAAAATATGAAACAAAAATATTAAAAAATAAAATAAATAAAAAAATCAAAAAAAAACTAATTCAATTTTCTTGTTCTCTTCCACACACATTTTTCAAAACCCAAAAAATCAACATATAGGTCGTCGTAAACGCGCTGGTTCAAGCTATACCGTCCATCTTCAATGTGCTATTGGTGTGTCTAATATTTTGGCTTATATTCGCCATTATGGGTGTACAGCTTTTTGCTGGAAAATATTTTAAGGTAATTTTTTTCAAAATTAATTTATTTATTTTACAGCATTTTCTATAGACTAGAAACGATAAGTTAACATAGTTTGATTAAGCTTTAATTGTAATAAGTTAAGATAGTTTTGAAATTTTTGTAGATATATAAAAACAGTAATTCAGCTACAATTCAGCGGAATGCATATTTGAAGTTTTTATTTTGTATTATATGTCAGTTAACTTCTATGAAACAAAGCTGAATAGAATAATGTATGGACATTAATCACTAGGCCAAATTTACAAGAAAAAAGCAGCTTATATATAGTTTCTTTGAAATGAACAGGTGGCCAACTGGGAAAGTAATCACAAGTGTCCGTTCGGAGGATCCAAGTCTGTAAAGCCTAGCCTAATAGCAAATCACCTTGATCTATGGGTTCACATATTTGCTATAGAAAAGCCATTTAGTCATAAAAAAGGTTTTGCTACTGTAGATCATTGATATTGTTAGTTATATACAGAAATAGCATTAAGTATCTCAAGAGGTATTGGGTAACTTGAGCTTGGGAAAATTTCTTGTCACCGCACCGCAGCTTTCGTTTTCTGTATTTAATAGAATAAAAAATTGCCTACGTTCCCGGATTAGCGAAGAGCATTTGACGTTCAACTCAGCATTTATTAATCTTTTGTATGACCTGAGTTATGGGGCGGCAAGTCTCATTGGCCCAGGGCGCCAAATCTTAAAAGACGCCGCTAGGAACAACAATTGTTCATGAGTACTGATCAGATGAAAGACTTCAAATATGTATTCGTCGATTGAAAGCAACTATATATTTTCTATTTTCAACAACATAAGACAAAATTATTAATAAAAATATTAATTTTATTTTTTAGTGCGTTGATGGTAACAAAACTTCCATTAGTCATGAGATCATACCGAATCGTAACGCTTGCAAAAATGAAAATTACACATGGGAGAATTCAGCTATGAATTTCGATCATGTTGGAAATGCCTATCTATGCTTATTCCAAGTAGCAACATTTAAAGGTTGGATACAAATCATGAATGATGCCATCGATTCCAGAGAGGTATTTTCTATTAAACAATTTAAAAATAGAAACATTTATAATTTATATATGTATTTTTTTTAGGTGGACAAACAACCGATTCGCGAAACAAATATCTACATGTATCTATATTTTGTTTTCTTTATTATATTCGGATCATTTTTTACACTCAATCTGTTCATTGGTGTGATCATCGATAACTTTAACGAGCAAAAGAAGAAGGCCGGTGGCTCACTTGAGATGTTCATGACTGAAGATCAAAAGAAATATTACAATGCTATGAAAAAGATGGGCTCGAAAAAGCCCCTCAAAGCCATTCCTAGGCCAAAGGTAATATATTATAATAAATAAGTTTTATTTAATATTGAATTCTATGCAATTAATTAATTTTCTTATCATTTTAGTGGCGTCCACAAGCAATAGTTTTCGAAATAGTCACCGATAAAAAATTCGATATGATCATCATGTTATTCATCGGCTTAAACATGTTAACAATGACGCTAGATTCCTACCAGCAACCGCAGTATTATAGTGATATCCTAGATTATTTGAATACGATATTCGTAGTGATTTTTAGTGCCGAGTGTCTATTAAAAATATTCGCCCTGCGTTACCATTACTTCATCGAGCCATGGAATTTGTTTGATGTTGTAGTAGTTATATTATCCATCTTAGGTGGGTTCAATTATAACACTACAACACAGTGTTTTTTATAACAGCGAAAGCTGGTGCCACACTTACTGCTAAAATCAATCACGATCACTTAACATCGAATTTAAATCTAGCCAAATCAGCGAGTTTGCACAGACCACTGTATGTCTGTGCAGCAAGGATTAATATCCTCAATAAAAATACTCGATACTTTTCAATAGATTTAAATTCGTTTCAATTCACACTCAATTGAGTCCGAGTTGAAAAAAAGTAGTGATCGTTACATTTTAATTGTAAATCTGGTACCAGCTTCAAGGATATACATAAATATCGCCTTTCATCATCGTTTTATTTTATTTTTTTTTCATTTTATTTTATTTTTATATTTTCAATTTCAGGTCTTGTTCTTAGCGATCTCATCGAAAAATATTTTGTATCGCCAACATTACTTCGTGTAGTGCGTGTAGCTAAAGTAGGTCGTGTATTGCGTTTGGTCAAAGGTGCAAAAGGTATACGAACATTACTTTTTGCATTGGCCATGTCCCTGCCAGCCTTATTCAATATTTGCCTCCTGCTTTTCCTTGTGATGTTTATCTTCGCAATATTTGGGATGTCGTTTTTCATGCATGTTAAAGAAAAAGGCGGATTAGATGATGTATATAACTTTAAGACATTTGGACAGAGTATGATATTGCTGTTTCAGGTGAGTTAAAAACAAAAACAAAAAAACAATAAAGAATAATTAATATGTGTTATTTAATGTTAAATGCAAAATGCTTTTGTGAATTTTAAGATAAGGAATATTAATGATGGACATCTAAAAAATTATTTCAACTATTAACTATGCTATACTATAACTATATCTAGTATTTCAACACCAGTTTACGTACACCCCCTATTCTAAGTTGTCACCAGTCATAAGTCACAAGCTTTTGAGACTCGTGCTTGTCATTGAGATTTTGAGACTATTCTTGTGACTGTCAGGTATTTTGATATTCTAAACATCCAGTCACAAGAAAAATCTTTAATAATTCACCTCTAATGGTGAATTTGTATTCGTATAATAAAATAAAGCAAAGTCTGGGTGACAACGTAGCCAACGTACGCCAGAAAATATTAATGCAGTAAAGGTGAATTTACATATTTCGACGTTTTGCTGTTCCGCCGCTCTTTTTAAATATTTCAACCAATCAGAAATAATATGACGTGACCGAAATTGTTTCTGATTGGCTGAAATCTTAAAAAAGAGCGGCGCCGCAGAAAAACGTCGGATATGTAAATTAAGCTTTAGGCAGAATTTATGTTAACGTCCGAGCACCTTCCGTCGAAACTGGCTGTGTGTCGAGTCTGTGAGAAATGAAAAATATGCTTAGAAACCTTCTCTTTATACTCTTGTGGCCTGCTATGTATACAGTCACAATTTTGATAGACGTTGTAACTGTTTGCGGATTGTAAAAATTGTGACTGCAAAATAAGAATACCAAATTGTCTCAAGTTGAGATTCATCACACACTTGTGATTGCTTTGTGACTTGTGACTGCTTTTAGAATACGGGTATTAATATTGAGTATTCTTCTTCTTTAACCGCTCTACAACCGGGATCCGCTTCTGGACTCTCGCAACTGTTCTACCCACCGGTCCCAATTCTGACCCGATGTCATCTAGAGTGATATCCCTAAGCTCTAGGCGTCCTGGTATATGCCATCCTTCCAGTGGAGACTGGATGTCCCTCACTTTCCTAGTAGATTCCTCTTCGCTCATATGATCCCTGCCCACCGAAGCCTACATAGTTTTATTTTCTTCACAGCAGTCATTGTAGAGTCTCTGGAATTGTCCTTCCACACAGGAAATTATAGTGCTTTTTGCTAAACGCTCAAATTCTGGCTGCACATGTGACCATCGTCTTATACAGTAGCATTTTAGATATTATATACCCCGTTTATGACTAGGTTCAACCTAGGTTCAACCCAGGTTGAACCCAGTCATAAACGGGGATCGAGTTGAAACTGGGTCCACTCAACCCAACTCAGCTCTCCTACCTGGGTCGAGTTGATATTTCGCCTCATAAACGCGTGTTGAGTTGAAATTGGGTTGAAGTGACATTTGTTTTGTTTGTTTACCATCCGTGAAGCCTGCCTTCGACGTTAGTTTTGTGTTCGGTGTTTTTGTAGCGCGTTAATTATTTTATATTAACTATATATGTAAAAACAGTGGAAATTTAATTTTGACAATGGCTAAAAGAAATGTTTGAGAGCATCAGGAAACAAAAACTATGTTAGAAATAATGCGGGAACAAAATTCCCTTCATCATTTTGATGGAAAACTGTATAGGAAGTCAGAAATATAGAAAAAGAATTAAAAAAAGAGGTTATGTTTTAATGTCACTTCAACTCGATTTCAACCCAAACTGAACTTAACTCGGTATCATATACGGTGGTCGAAATTTCAACTCAACCTCGACTCAACTTTTCAACCTAATCATAAACGGAGTAACATTTAGATGTTTGGAGTTTAGCAGCCTTGGCAAACTATAGGACCAAGTGGTACCAATGCTACGCGTTCTTGCAGACGAGGCCACCATGTATTTTGTTTTACTTTTATTGATGCGCAGTCCCTGCTTTAGTGCCTTACCGCTTAATCTGGGTGAAGGTGTCTTGTAACGCTCTTGATGTTCCACCAATGATTTCATTGTCGTCTGCATAAACCAGTAATTGGGTGGAGGATTGTGCCTCTTGCTGTCACCCCCAAATCTCGGATCATTTTCTCCAATGCAAGGAGACAGACCAGTCCGTCCTCTTGCCGGAGTACATGATTAATATTGATTGGTCTGGATAGTGTTCCGGCACTATTTTTTTACATGGTCAACCTACCTAATCGTGTCAGCTTATTGGAGATGACGAATTCGCTCATGGCTTTATAGAATTCTACTCTGGCTATGCTATCATTGGCGGCCTTCAAATTTATTCATTTGGTGGGTTGTCAGAATATCAACTGCACTGTTAAAATCAATACGAAGCTTTTTGGTTTTAGGAATATTAGGATCATCTTCCTTCGTAAGATTCCAATCTTTTTTTCTTTCTTGATCCTTCGCACGCATTTTAGATTTCCAGAGTAGTAGCTAATGTTTTAGCGCGTGATAAATTCGCTTGAAACTCAGTACTCCGCAGTTCCTAAAGTGAGTTGTTCAATCTCTTGATCAGATGTGCAGCTTTTTCCAAAGTTTATGATTTCATATGTAAAGCTTTAGGGCGCTTTCAAAAATTCAACCGACTGCCGACAGTCAGACGAGCATCCGTGATGTCCGAACTTTTTTTAATTTTCCCAAGTTTTGGCGCCCCTTTCGCTATTGCGCCCGAGGTAAGCGCCCCACTCGCCACACCCTTGCTACGCGATTGGTGCGTTGTGTGGGCAATGTATGCGCAAACACCTTTTCTACTGTCATTCTGGAATTTCTTTCATATTATATGCTTACTTTGAAAGATAGAAGAAGATATGACAGCTTAATTTATAGAAGTGCAAAAGGGGCAATCACCTATGAGTTTGATAGTGTTTTTTTGCACCAGGTCTAGCAGTAGAAATTTTGAAAGCGCAATTATTATAAAAGGCCTTCTCTCAGTATCGTCCAATGCACTCCACGACTTCGCCAATGATGGTACTTTGTCTTCATTATCTTCAACTCATTTCCAACCTTATCAAAATTGACATCTAACTTAATCGTCACTTCGACTCCAAGAACTCTGTCAAATTCACCCCTGTCAAAACGAAATACTGTCTTCTTCTTACTAATAGAACTTGCACCATCCTTCAGTTTCAGTGATAAATATGAATATTTTCTAAACTAGGTATGGTTGAAGAAATTGTGTGTATGTAAAATAAAAAAAAATTGTTTAAAAAAAAGGAAGAGTTTTGGAAATCAAATTGGCAGCTTGATGTGCTTTGTTTGTGTCAAAAAAATGTTGAGTAGTGATAAATAATTAATAAAAAAAATATTAACATATTTCCAGATGTCCACTTCAGCAGGTTGGGATGGTGTATTAGATGGCATTATAAATGAAGAAGAATGCCAAAAGCCAGACAACGATCGAGGATATCCAGGAAACTGTGGTTCAGCAACAGTGGGGATAACGTATCTCCTGTCATATCTAGTTATAAGCTTTTTGATAGTTATTAACATGTACATCGCTGTCATTCTCGAGAACTACAGTCAAGCAACTGAGGATGTCCAAGAAGGTTTAACAGATGACGATTATGATATGTACTATGAAATTTGGCAACAATTTGATCCAGAAGGTACACAATATATCAGATATGATCAATTATCTGAATTTCTTGATGTACTTGAGCCACCGTTACAAATACATAAGCCGAATAAATATAAAATAATATCAATGGACATCCCAATATGTCGCGGCGATCTTATGTTTTGCGTTGATATCCTTGATGCATTAACAAAGGATTTCTTCGCTAGAAAAGGTAACCCCATCGAAGAGCCAGAAGTAGCTGGCGAAATAGCCTTACGCCCAGATACTGAAGGTTATGAGCCAGTATCATCAACATTATGGCGTCAACGTGAAGAATATTGCGCGCGTTTAATACAAAATGCATGGCGGAAACATAAACAGCATAAGGATGATGGCCATGAGGGTACTGGTGATGATACTGATTTTGATGGTGGGGGCGAGGGTGCCGATGAAATAAAAGAATTAAAAGGTAGTGGTGGTGGTCCCGGCAGTCCAGATTGTAATTTACCAAAAGAACAACAGCAACAACAAAATAATAATGATGGTTCCGGTGGCCCACTTAGTCCAGGTAGTGCAGGTAGCGGTAGTGATCCACAGGGACGTCAAACGGCCGTTTTAGTTGAAAGTGATGGTTTTGTTACTAAAAACGGTCATAGGGTTGTAATTCATTCAAGATCACCAAGTATAACATCTAGAACAGCGGATGTCTGAGCCAGGCCTCGCCCCCCTCTCCAAGAAGCACGACAGAATAATAACTATTAGGTAAAACAAAACAAAATAAATAAATAAAAATGAAAAGTAAATTTAATAAAGAAATTTAAACTAAAATAAAATAATAATAATAAATAACAAAAAAAAAATTAATAATAAAACAAATTGTTTCCCGCCTTTGTTTTATTTTAAAAAATTTTTTCAAAAATCTTTATATTTATATTAAACAAAAATCCAAAAAAAAAATTTTCAAAATACAAACAAAAAAAAAATACACAAATTTATTAAATTTCAATTAATAAAACGCAAAGAGCTATGCTGCTACTTCTACAATGTCGAAAATAACAAAAAAAATGTATGATGAAGAAATAAAAACTAAAAACAAAAAAGCGAAAATTTAACAAAAAAATAATAAAAAAATGAAGCAAAGGCATTGTTTTAAGCTAGATGTATTTTTTTCAAAAATTTTCCTCCATTATTTCTTAAATTTAAAAACCAAAAAAAAAAGAGAAAAGAAAATAAATTTTTTACTTGATTTTAAATACAAAAAAAAACGAAAAATATTGAAAAATATAAAAAATTGTAAAAAAATAATATAATAAAAAAAACCAAAAAAGGAAAAGCCGACTGCCATATTAAAAAAAAATTAAAAAAAAGTAAAGAATTATTTATTTAAAATTAAAATAAAATTTGAAAATTTAACAACTTATGAGACTTATAAAAAAGCTTACGAAATTGTCATGAAACAAATAAAGATGAAAAAATTACATAACAAAAAAACCGAAATATTTCCATGTTAAAATAAACAACAACAACAAAAAGCAACAAAAACAACAACAGCAACAAAACCAAAAATATAGCGACGAAAAATCTTGGAGTTGGGGCGCAATGAAAATAAACAAACAAAGAAAAAAAAACACAAAGAAAAGTAATAATTAATAAAGAAAAAAATAAATATTAAAAAAAAGAAAGTATGAAAGAATTAAATTAAAAAAAAATACAAAACAAAAATAAATAAATTATTAAATTATTTTTTTAGTAACAAATTTTTTATGTGTGAAAAAAAAATTACCATAAATACATAAATAGGCTTGTGAATCAAAATTACTTATAATTTTCATAAGAGCGCTTATATTTAAAGTAATTAAACAAAAAAATAGCATTTAAATGAGAGAAAAAAAACAAAAAAAAATAGTAAAAAAATTTATTCAAAGTAAAAAAAACAAATCTGATAATGGCGTGCAACAAGAGTAAGAATTAAAAAAAAAGTAAATTGAAAACTTCTTTGTTAAAAAGAAATTAAAACCAAATTAAAAAAAAAGAACTTTCAAAATCAAGAGCGTTGTGATAAAAATATGAAAATATGAAAAAAAAAATAATAATAACTTCAACGAGAGTGTGTATAAAAGGGCAAAAACACAACAAAAACAAACAAATAAAAGTAAAAAAAATGGTTTTAAAACAAAAAATTAAAAAAAAGGACAAAACAAAACTTTAAAGTAAAATGTTTATGAAGCAAACAATCGACCAAAAAAAACAAAAACAAAATGAATGATATGAAAAATAAAAATAACAAAAAAAAACATTTTATCTAAAAAGTACGTAAAACAAAACTCTAAGCTTAAATTAAAAAAACAAGCGAGCAGCAAAAAAAAACATGAAATTAAAACAAAATAAAAAATACGTTAATAAATAAAGGCACTCACGCGCGCGCGTTCTCATTTCTAATGTTTTTGCTTGAGATTTATATTTAAAAAAAAAAATAAAACATAAATAAATAGAAATTAACAAAAAAAACAACTGAAAACTCCAAAAAGTGTTTATAGATAAAAAAAATATTAAAATCTCTTTCTATAAAAATAAAAAAAAAACTACAAAATAAAAAAATAAAAAAGCGATGGGATGTTTGCTTGCTAAAAATTTTTCAAAAAATAAAAACAACAAAAAAAACAAAATTATGTGACACTTAAAAAAAAAAATTAAAAATAAATTAAAATAAATTTATTAAAAATGAAAAAAAAAACAGCTTTAATCAATCAAGAAAAAAAATCTTTTAAGGGTATGTGTTTTATGAACAAAAACAAAAAAAAGTAAAAATAAAAAATTAAAAACAATTTTTATATGTAAATATGTGTGCTTTAAGCAATATTTATTGTAAAGTATATTATTTAAAAATTATTAATTAATTATTATTATTATAAATTAACGAAGAAACAAGAAAAAATTAATTAAATTAAACAAAAAAAAAACAAAAATAGAAATCTTTTATGAATGACAAAGAAAAGCAAAAATTTAAAAAAAAAAACAACTAAAACTTGAAAAACAAAGAGGATATTGCTTTATTTAAAAATATGTTTATTAATACATACATATATAAATTATGTTGCTAATTATAAATTTATATTTGTTGTTGTTGAAAATTTAAACATTTAATTCATTTTTTTATTTTTGAAATTTATTTTAAACAAAATAAAACAAAAATTATGACAAAAAAAAAGATAGACAGAAATTGTTAAATACAAAAAACAAAATATAAAATTTGAATTGACAATGACAATTTTAACAATAATAATAAATTGACCCACACAAAAAAAATTAATAAAAACAAAATATTGCCTTATTATAAACATTCAACATTTTTTTTTCAATAATATTGGATCAGGAGATATTTAATTAATAATAAAATTACTTAAACTTTAAAAAAAATGATCAGCAAAGTAAACATCCTGATATTCAAAAATTTAAAAAAGAAAATAATTATTATACCTAAAAATTATGTGTATAGTTTCGAGGCTTAGAAATTTAGTAGATAAATAATATTAAAAATCTGCTGAATATGCTAAATATCCGTTAACTATGCGTATGATAAATACGTCTTGCAAATACGTTTTGTAGCAGAAGAGTTTCTAGATAAAAAAATTAATTGACCGCTTTATAAAAGAATTTCCGTTAAGAGATACAATTTTAAATTTCAACAAAATGTTTGTATTGATGCTTATCGTTAGATTGGGAAAAGTTCTTTTAATAGCGTATTTCTAAGACGCCACAAAAAAACGGGCGGTTCAGCCTTTTGGGGTTTTAGCAGTCCGAAAGGGCATGGATTCGAATCCCAACGCTGCCACCACATTTTATGTAACGTATTTCTAAGACGCTACATAATTGGGGGGGCGTACCACCTTTTGGGAGCTCACCAGTCCGAAAGAGCATGGATTTGAATCGCACCGCTGCCACCAAATTTAATTGTAGCGTATTTCTAAGACGCCATACAAAAAACGAGGGGCGCCGCCTTTTGGGACTACACAAGTCCGAAAAAGAATAGATTCGAATCCTACCGCTGCCACCAAATTACATGTATCGTATTCCTAAAACGCCACGCAGCGACGGGGATAACAACTTTTGGGGGTTCATCCGTCCAAAAGGGCATGTATTCGAATTCCACCGCTGCCACCAATTTTATGTAAAGTATTTCTAAGACGCTACACAAGAGGGGGTCCGCCTTTTGGGAGCACACCCGTCCGAAAGAGTATAGATTCGAATCCCACCGCTGTCACCAAATTTAATGTAGCGTATTTGTAAGACGCCACACAGCAACGACAACGACTTTTGGGGGTTCACCTGTCCGAATTCGAATTCCACCGCTGCCACCAATTTTATGTAATTTATTTACCAGATCATTTTATATGTTTTCTTTAAAGAATCTAAAAATTTGCTTGATAGTGAATGGTGTTAAATTAACAAACGTACAAAACTTACAGTAAATACTACAACAAATCTTATTGAATTGTGTATTATTAAATAGCTTCTAAAGTTTAGTGAATGTTTTTAGTTCATACTTTATTAATGCAACATTTTTTCCAAAGCTAAACAAAATTGTTTAAAATTTTCACAGTGTTGTACATGTACATATACTGTGTACATTTCTCTATCTCATTGCTAATCACTTTTAAAAACAATTTCAAAAATCCCAAATAAATTGAATAGTCCAGCTACGTTCATATGTGGTTCTTAAAATATCAAGAATATGTTGTTAAATTTTCAATATAAATAAAAAAAGTGTGTCATATAATATTTATAAGATAAGCTCTCTTGTAACAAAATTTATTCCAGACTTTAGGTAATTATTTGTTTTATTTTGTCACAGTTAATAATATTACAGAAAAAGTGCATTATAAAAATCCTTACAAGGATAGACTGCCACGATGATCCCCAGCGACAGGATCTTGTCTTCTCAGCTGTTTCTAGTGACTGGCTATTGTATTCGCAGTCACGTCATGATGGTCACTAGTAGCTGAAACTTATCTTCTCATTGGGAGCATGGTAATCAATCACCTATGACTGATCAGTTTTCTATCGCACTAGCAGTGGATGTCAGCGGGCGTTTTAAAACCGTATGTAAGCGATGGCAGTTTTTCATTCTTCTTTCTTACTATCTTGCCCAGTAGAGATTGTAATTCGACATTACTTATAACAGTCCAGAGCAAAAGGAGGATACTTCCATAGTCATTCACATAAAAACAGGTCAACAGCCAGCCAAATACTATATTTCAACATCAAAAACTTATTTTAAATGTCTATTTGACGTTTTAAATATTACGTGAGTATGATGAAAATGTGGTAATGCACACAGTAAAAAAAGTATACGACAAGCCTTCTTTGGAAGCTATCGGAGATGCAAAAGTAAGCAATAAACAAAATACATACATAAGACTTATGTATACATTTATTTTTCAACGCGTTAAAAGAAAGTCGTTCGTTTGCACTCATAGAGGAAGGTAGACGTATGGAGGGTGATTAAAACTTTTTGAAATAAATAAAACCCACTTTACCGTTATGAATTTGGTAGATTCTGTGATTGTTTTTCAAGGTTTTTATTTTTGAAAAGCTTCAAAACTTTTATTTTTAAAAGGTTTTTATTGCCCCTTCTATATTACTTCTTAAGGCCTTCCAAAGCAGAAGAAGCATTAGTCAATACTTTCTTTTTTCTTACCAGTAATGCAGAGGAAAGCTTTATATACCTTCTCTCCCTATGGAATCACGATAAAAGAATAAATGAACTAGATATCCATGCGTTAGCAGTAATGCTTCCATGCCTTGCCAGTAATGCATCCACAATGCATTCCTGAAAGCTTCCATTTCTCATTGGATTGAAGCTTGGAAGTAAAGTTTACAAACATCAATAAAAAAATATTTTAACTGTGACAAAATTTAATAATATAAATTTTTATTTAAAAAAAACCCAATATACTACAATAACAATATTCATCCTTACCGCAAAGTGGAGTCAATAAAAAAAATATTAAAACGGAAAAATGAATTTAAAAAAGAAACCATCGGCCAGTAAATAAATTAACAAAAAACAAAAACAACATTCTTATGGAAATTACCAAGAAAAAAACAAAATATAAAAAAAGGAACACCAAAAAAATATATTTAAAAAAAAAGAAAACAAAATAAATACAGAAATGGAATATGAGAGACAATTCGCAGTAATTTAAGGCTTTTTATAACAATCGCACAGAAATTTTCGTTTTTTTTTCAAAAAATCCAAGAGGCAAAAATCAGAAAATAAATAAAAAAATTTAAAAAACATAACACACACACAAACACAAAGTAAGCGTTTAACAAAAAGAATAATAATTTAACAAAACAAAATCGTGCATTTTCGGCAAAAAAAAAAACATAAAAAAAAATAACTAAAAACAACAAAACAAACAAAAAATAATAAATAAAATAAATAATACACACAAAAAAAAGTAAATTTCGTTGCTTATAAAAAAAAATTAGTTTAAAAAAATTTAATAAAAAAAAGAAACGATAAAATCCCTCCTATTTATTTTTGATAACAATTAAATAAAATAACTTAAAAAAAATATATACATACATATATATATATAAAAAAATCTTTATTATGTTCTGCGTGCATTCATTAATTGCGAGGGGTGGGGCGAGCCTTTTTGTAATAAAATAATAACAAAAAAAAATGAATATAAATATAAATAAAAGAAATATAAAAAGTACATAATTTTAAAAAAAATGGTGAAAAACAAAATATATAAATATTAAAAATAATGTAAAAAAAACAAAAAATAATTGAAATTAAAACAACAAATAGAAAATGAGAAATTTTTTTATGGTAAAAAATTTAATTTTATTAAAAAAATTTCTTATTTATATTTAACAAGAAAAAAAACAAAAAAAAAATAAAAAAAGCAACACTGTGAAAATTACATTTGTAATTAAATAATAATAAAAAAAAAATAAATAAAAAAGAAATACTGATGAAGAAGAGAGGTAAAAAACAAATAACAAAAACCAATCCTTACATATTCACATACAACAAAAAAAATCAAAAAAATAACAACAACAAAAAAAGCTTTTTAATACCATCTTTAATAAAAACAAACAAAAAATCGAAACTAATAGCAAATTCCACACACAGAAACACATAAAACCACACACATATACACAAAAACACATTAAAACACCACACCAACACACAAAAACGCATTGATGAAACAAAAAAAACGAATACAAGAAAAAACAATACAAACAAAAAACAATTTTCCCCCTAGTTACATAAAAATTTATTATTAAAAAATAAAAACAAAAAAAACGACAAGAAATGTGAGCTGAAATCTATATAAGAAAAAAAATGGAAAAAATGTAATTAATAGAAAAAAAAACCAAAAAAAAAATGCTTCTTTGTTAACACATACATTTTAGCTATATACATTGTATTATATACATTTATCTTTAAACAAAAAAAAATGAAACAAAAATAAAAAAAATCCAAAAAACAAAAACTCTAGCAAAAAAATATATAAAAATAATGAATTAAACGCTATTGATCAGAGATCAAGAAAAAAATAATTATTTAACAAAAAAAAAGTAACACGCACGTCAATAAATTATTAAAAATCCAAAAAAAAAAATTATGCTGGAAATTTATTAATACTTAAGTTAGAAACAACAAAAAATATAGAAAAAAACAAACATTGATATTAAAAAATTTTCAGCAATAAAAGACAAAAAAAATCAACAAAAAAAAATACTGTAAAAAATTTAATATAAATTAAATATAAATATAAATAAAAAAAATTAATTTTAGTTTTTACAAAAAAAAAAGTGAAGAAAAGTGAAATAAAATAAAAAAAAATATTTTTTGTGATCTTAGGAAACGATAAAAATATTTAAATATAAAATAAAAGATTAAAAAAAAATTTTAATTAAAAAAATTATTTAAATTTGTTAATTTTTTTTGTTTTATATTTTATTTTTCCTGATTTTTTATTTTTATTTTAATTTTTTTTTAAATCACTTGAAAATAAAAATTTGTTGTATAGCGAAATTTTGAATTTAAATTATTTTTTTCTTTCTCAAAAAAAAAATAAAAACAAAACGGAAAAACTTTACTAGAATTTATTTTATTAATCCAAAAAAAAAATAAAAAAAAAATGTTTTTATTTAGTTAAATAATTTTTATTAATAAGAAAAAGGAGGAATTATAGAGAATTACAAAAAGGAAAAATTTGAAATATTACAAAAAAAATGTGTGATCAAGAAAAAAAAACAAATAAGCATAAAACAAAATATAAAAAATTAAATAAGAATCGAATTTTATAAAAAAAATGCATAAATTCGACGGGTAGTTAGAAATTTTTAGACAAAAAATAAAGTAAAATTAAATAAAAATAAAAAGTGAGTGGGGAAAATAGTATAGGATTGTACTTGTTATTATTATTAAAAACAAAATTAAATAAAAAAAACATTTTATTGTTTTAATTTTAAAAATATATTAAAATAATTTTTTTTCAAGTGTATGATAAGCTATATGAAAAGTAATGGAAATTATTGTTATGAAAATATCAATAATACTATTGTAGCTTTATTATTTTATATATATTTAATAATTTACACTAAAATTACCGATTACCGTACCAAAGGTCCGTGATTCGCATCCAATCAGCAATCGCCTTTTCAACGTCCGTACTTTAAGCTGGCCCATCCCCGACTCATATATCTACATCATTGTTAAATCGTATTCACATTACCCTAAATTCGGTTTCAGTGAACGAACAGATTGGCTCTCTTAATATTCCAAACGAAGAATCTGCAATTGAACACAAGTACTTGATACAAATTTCTTGCTGGAAATTTCCCCAAGATTCAAAGAGGAAAAGGAATAACCATCGGCTCGGGCTCCAATCAACAAATCGCATATTTGAACTTTCTTCGAATTCAACTCGTTTATTTGAACATGCCACCGAATTACATGTAGCGTTTTTCTAAGACGTCATACAAAACCGAGGGGGGCCGCCTTTTGGGGCTACACAAGTCCAAAAGAGCATTCGAATCCCATCGCTGCCACCAAATTTCATGTAGAGTATTTCTAAGACGCCATACAGAAACAAGGGGCGCCAGCTTTTGGGACTGCTCCATTAGAGGATCATTTCTGCTATCACAATTGTGTGTCATCGTAGATCGTTCGATCTGCGCGTCATACTCAGAGAGGGCACTTAGCCGATGTGCAATAATAATTTTCCTTCTCTTACCCATTGTACTCGGTTCCATTACCGGGGGATAAGCTAGACCTAGTAGGACCCACTGCTTCTAGGAGGCGACGATTTTGTCTGGGGTATCCTAAGTTACGCAGCATTCTCGCGATTACTGTACTGATGGCAGACCCTCTATCCGCCATGCCCTCCAAGTTTGTTTAACAGATGAGCCTCTGGTCGATATTCTCTTCCAAGTACTTGAGGGCTAGTGGATAATCTCCTTATGGTCGCCACCTTTATTCGCTTCCTGATTAACACTACTTCTGTTTTTTGCTAAGCAAACAGTAGGACACGCTCTATATCCCAGATCGTTCGCTTCTATTTCTATCTCATCGAAGAGTCGTCCTTCAATATACCTCCTGGGATCTATTCAAAAACTGTGCATAATCATTAAGGTGCACGAAATGCTAGATCTCTCCCAGTTAATACTACAACCGGCATTCATTTTACCCTCCTCTGAGTCCTTTAACAAGCCTATACGTGTTGGTTTGAATCCCACCGCTGCCACCAAATTATATGAAGCGTATTTGTAAGCAAAAATTATGACAAGTTCTATCTCCCACATCATTCGGTTCTATCTATTTCATCGAGAGGTTGTCCTTCAAGATTCCGTCGGGAATTAACATAGATAAATTCGGGATTTATAGGCGAAACAGTTATGTAAGGAGTATGGAGGATTATGTTCAGCTCAGCAATGAAAATTCTACTTGTTTACATTTTCTTTCATATGTAAGTTAACCTTGTCACAAGTTATAAGATTAGCTATGACAGAAATCTAGAATCTAGAATTGTACACCATCATTTAGGTCCTCCTTGAACCCTTTAAGAAGTCCATACGTGACTATTTGTTGTTATGATCGTTTTGAAAAATTTTATTGTGGTTTTTCTAAGACGCCACAAAGGAACGAGGAGTACCGCTTTTTGGGAGTTCACCAGTTCGAAAGGCCAGTTGGTTTGATCCCACCGCTGCCACCAAATTTTATGTAGCCTAACCCCCAAATTTTGTAACGGGGCTTCAATTTCGCAAAGTCGATATCCTCAATAGCAGCCGGCTGAACCAGAAACTCGACGCAAACGTGCACTAGCTGAATACCCGACCTAAGTAGAACTTTGTTACACTATTATTAACTGGTTAATCCAGCGAAATACCTTATTAGGGCCACTCTAAATTCCCATGTAGTTGTATTTATTTACCCGTTCAAAATGAAAGTCTCTCAGGTGATAGATAGTTTGTTATTCTTCTTAAATCGTGATTAATTCTAATAACAATAATAATAATAAAGCTACAATAGTAAAATAACACTCATAATATATTATTACAAAATTCGTTATTTTTATTATTATAATTATTTAAAACTCCAAATTCTTAAGTAATTTAATTTACAAAAAAAAATTAAATAAATTCTATATAAAAATAGTTCCCAAAATGAAAAAAAAACAATATCTATATATAGTTTACTAGGAAAAGACATAATTAGGCAAAAAAAACAAAATTGTATAAACAAAGTTTTTAGAAAGTTTAAAAATCAAAAAAACAAAAATCACGTTCCCAAAGTAGCAACTTCCCCTGCTATGAGGGAACCTAGAACAATTATATCATTTCCTAAAATAATTATTTCTTTCTTTAAATTTTTTTTTAAAAAAAACCTTTAAAACATCATCCAGTGGCAGGTCCACACAAATATATATAGAAAAGAAATAATAAGAGAAATAAAATATTTTAATAAAAAAAAATAATTTAAATTCCAATTTTTCAAAATTTAAATAAAAATAAATATAAATTTCGCTATACACCAAAAAAAAATATATATAAAAACAAATAAAAAGAAAAAGCAAAAAACACAAAGTAATAAAAACGGTCCAGAATGATGATGGTATGTTTAGCTTGAAAATTTGTTGTAATAAATAAATAAAAAAATATTATTTTTTTAAAACAAATGAAACTGAACAAAAAAAAATAAAAAAATATTAATAAATAAGTGAGAAAAAAAAGAAAAAGAAACTTGCAACAAAATTTCAACATCCAAACCACAAACCAAAATCGTTACTTTACACACACATTACCATTCAACACACACACAAACACACACATTAAGTAAAAACATAAATAAATATTATGGTTTTTTTTACTTCAAAAAAATACAAAAATAAAATAAAAATAAATAAATAAATGAAAACCAAATGCACAATACAAAAAGAAAAAAGAAAGAAAAAAAAACATATAATACCAGAAACAAAATAAAATATATTTATTGCTGTTTTTTAGTTTTCGTAAGAGTTATTAATTACGTGAGAAAATTTTTAAAAACAAAACCCAAAAAAAACAAAAACTTTAACTTAAATTCAAATTATGTATAAAAAAAATGAAAAAAAAAACTAAATAAAAAGAAAAATAAAAAAATAATTTTTTCACACTTTTAGCTTATAAAAAAAAATTGTATTTAATTATAAAAAAAAATAAAAAAAATGAAAAACTAATTTTATGAATTTGTTACGCAAAGAAAAATAAAGAACATCAAATAAAAAAGATTTCGTTATGTTTTTTTATTATCATTATTATTATTATTAAATTATTATTATTATTATTCTTATCATTATGTGACTGAAGAAATAACACAAAAAAAAACCCAAAAAAAAAAGAATATAAAAAAATTTTGTATAGTAAAAAGATTATTAAATAAAAATTAACAAAAAAAACAAATAATTTTTTTTTAGTTTAAAAAATAAAGTGAAAACATTGCAATACAAACAACAATAACAAATTAAATAATAAAATTATTTATTTTTATTTTTTTAATTATATTTTAATTAATTATTAATTGCAATGTTAAAAATAATATCCTAAGAACGATGAAAAAAGCAAAAAGGAAATGAACGTGAAATTTAAATTTATTATTTTTCAAAAATTAAAAATTTAAAAACAGAAAAAAATTAAATGAAATTTAATTCTGATTGTATAAAAAAAAACAAAGAAAAAAAACTCTTTTATTAATAATAAATTAAATTGTTTGTTTTTTTCTTCAATTTTTTTTTGTTAATTTAATTTTATATATCTTTCACTAAGTTTGTTGCTAGCTTATATATGTTTAGTTTATTGAGAATTTAACAAAACAAAAAAAAACAAACAAACAAAACAAACAAACAAAAAAAAAATGAACAAAAATGAAAAATTTTTAATAATTACATGTTTTTAGATAATGACTTTTTTTCGAAAACAAAATATTAAATGAAATAAAGGAATTTAAAAAATTGGCTTGAATTTGACAAAAAAAATATGAAAAAATAATGGCATTTTTATTTAGTGTTTATTTTGTTTTTATGTTTTTCTTCTTCTTAGTATTAATTATTACAATAATAATCTTCCCCTTTCATTTTATCCTTATCGATTCGAAAATTGGTCGGAATTATGTACTCGTATATTCAAAATTACTCCAGTGTAGGAATATTTATTTAGAAATGTTTTTACATGATTGTTATTATTTATTAGTTTAAATAAAAGTATAATTATAATTTGTCGTTGTGTCAGTGTATACGAAGGAGGACATTTGTTAAAAATTCAAACGATTTGGTAAGTAAAGCAAGTGAGAAGAAAGGGAGTAATATTTAAATACTAACTACGACAATTCAATGCAAAGTATTTTATATATATTTTTTTTGGTGGGAAATCTAGCACTAAGTTTAGTTAGCGCAGCGAAAGCTGCTAAGGAAAGTTCATGCACGAAGCTATTAGATCTCTTATAAACGAGGATGCATGCATCCAGACGCAAAAGCTTTTCTGAAAGCTTCATGAAAAATTCCTAGAGGGTAAGGGGGCGTTCTCGTGAGCTGCACGCCCCGCGGCAAAAGCTTTTAATGTTCTCTGATTGGCCAGGAAAATATATCTGTCTGGACACACGTTTTCTTTCCTGCTGCAAAAGTCGCGTAAGATAAAATCTCTTGTTCCTTTTTTTTATGTGAAAGATTAGAAGCTCAGGGAAAGCCCTTTGTACTGCCGACAATATATTTTTCGTATAGAGTGCAATCTCGAACAGCAAGCTCTAGTCGGAAGATAGTGAAGAGAGAGAGAAGTGATTAAAGGAACTGCCACAACCAAGCCGCGATATTTTTTATTCCACCTACTCCCAACCATTACTATCACGACTCGGGCATCGGGGCATTGAGAAACAACTCGCCGGAGTTTTATGCCTCCTGAAACGAATTGAATCCCATCAACCGGGATGACATGCGCTGGTGGAAAAGGGAAGGGCTAGCGGAAGGCTATGACAGGAGGAATCAGGAATGTAAAGAGGGAAGAAGAAATAAGGAAAGTTATGTAGGTGGGGAAAGTGGGAAAAGCGAAGGGCCGTGGTGCTGCCGGGATTCGAACCCGGGACCTCTGGCATGGTAGCCAGGCGCCTTAGTCACTAAACTACCGAGGCCGAGGCGGCAAAATTTCGGAACTGTCATACAAAAAATGCTGTGCTGTGCTGTCACAAATATGGATGATGGTAACTTAAATATAATGAAATACAGTTTTGTCTGCTGTGCTGTGCTGGGACCAGCGTTCGCCTAGCCTAATGCCGGATCCACACGTTTGTCAAGGCTTCGCAAGCGTTCGCAAATTCAAAACGTTTGCTTTGGTTTGCGGTGCATCCACACTCGACCGGATCGGCCACAAGCGTTGCCAAGCTTACACAAGCCAAACCAAACGCCTTATCTAGACGTTTGAATTTGTGAACGCTTGCCAAGCCTTGACTAACGTGTGGATCCGGCATTAGAAGGGCCTATATAGCTCCTCTACTCATGCAAGAAAATACTTGGAAAGGAAAGGGGACCAAAATGGTGCAGAGGTTTCTTCTGAATCATCCAGAGTCTTCCAAGCACAAATACTGGCAATTTGTAAAGCGTGTCATCTAACGAGAGAAGACAACTCTAACAAAGAGAATATGGCGGTGGTGCTATCTAGGTTCTCAACTCCACCCTGCGGCTGGATTCCGCAAGCGGGCATCGTTTGCCTGTGCGTACAACAAAAAAAAATCCCAGTCACAGCGGTTTGCCCTTTTTCGATTCAAACGACAGCGCAACAGACTGTGAATTTTGTTACGCTCAAATAAGTTCATATTGAATTCTAAGTGAGTGAGTTTACGCTATACTCACATGTATCTACGAAAACTTCATCTTAAGCATGTCTACAATAAACGGATTTTTATCGAGGGCAAAAGACACCGTACGCCTGGCCACGCTGCGCTATACCTCTGTATCAATGGGTTCGGAACCAACTATTGGAATACCCGCTAACTTGGTGAAGCTACTCATAACATTTGACAATCGGACTATGATACTAGAGGTTTGGTGAACTCCAAGGGATTTCTTCCTCAGAGCAGGGCTTTCACAGAGAACATGTGTAGAAGTCTCGTCGCCTTCCCTGCAAAGCCGCCATCTGGTTTCCTGAGACAGTCCTAGGCTGTCGAGATGGTACCGCAGCCCTACATAACCAGTCAGATATCCCACCAACAACAGCCTGACATCGGCCCTGTTTAGAGTGGCCAGACCCCTTAAGGCAAAGGGTGTTATTAGTTCTTTAGCCTGTCTAAGACCTGGGACCGATTCCAAATAAGTTAGGGTCAGTCCCTTAATCCAGTCCTCTATTAGGGACTTGGACGTGAATAATGAGATGCCACAGAAGGGTTATGGACCCTGGACCAGCGTCTCAGACCCCTGCCTCGCGAGCTTGTCTGCAGCCTTGTCATCCTCGACACTCCAGTGTCCGGGGACCCAGCAGAGCGAGTCCCTATTTGTTTCTAACCAGGCTCTGAAGTACCTCAAAACAATTTGTAACTAATTTGGAAGAAAATTTTCACAATGAGAGTTCTTTAATGGCGGCTTGACTGTCCGAAAAAAATATAATGTTGGCGGCTTTCAAAGCTTTCTCAAGGTTAAGCCTAGCGGAGGTCTCAAAGGCATGTATTTCAGTCTGGAAAACAGAGGGTCCACTACCCCTTGCATTTGAGACGTCACTTGAGAGTTGGGTCCTGCGACACCAATCTCTGTACCATATTCCATTTTTGACCCATCGGTGAAGCAGAAGAGGTTTCTTGGACCCCGGAAGGATGCTGTGTGTGCCTTGTATTTAGGTTGTGTCTGGGATTAATACTGCCATAAAGGCGCTGGTGTGTGTATTGGATAGCTGAATAGGATTTATGGTGCTCATGCCTTGGGTGCGGTGCGAAGTGTCTTAGCTAAACTGTTTATTCTTAATAAACTGAGTAGCAAATAAAAATAACAATTTCTTTTTATTGCAAAGATAAATTAAACTAAAATAAAATTGAGTCTGGGTGAGTTCAAAAATTAATAACTGCCGCAACACTGCAGAATTCAGCAATTGGAAGTCTGTAGCTGAATATTGCAGTGTTGCGGCAGTGATGAGTTTTTGAACTCACCCTTTATTTGCAAAATAAAGACTATTTTATTAATAACAATCTCAAGTCCAATTTCAGAATACGCTCTAATAAGAACATGATCTATTGTGAATAATTGTGAACTACTGTCAAAATTATTTTGACGTTTCTGGGTTTCGCATTGTCAAGAAGTGCTGTTAACTTTTTCGATTTATAAAAATTATTAAAAATGGGTGATAAAAAGAAATATAAGAAATCTGTAAGTATTTAATATGCAAATAAAAATGTCTGCTTATCAAAATATCACTTACAGAAAGAAGAAATCGCTCGCGAATTCGATTTACCCGAGCGTAAAAGTAAAATTGCGACAATCATGAAGCAAGACGGACAGGCATATTGCGTTTGCAGATCATCAGATTGTTCCCGATTTATGATGTAAGTCTCCACAAATTACAACAAAACAATTTAATAAAATCCTTACCAATAGAGGATGCGATGGCTGCGAAGAATGGTATCACGGTGACTGCATAAATATATCCGAAAAAGAAGCCAAACACATTAAGCATTATTACTGTCAAAAGTGTAAGGAGGAGGATCCAACACTGCAGACGGTATTTAGAGCAATTCCGGCTGCTACAACGTCTACTCCAGCCGCCGCTGCTGAGCTAGCAAAGAAAAAACGTGAAAAATCTGAGAAAATAAGTAGTTCTTCTAATATTGGCTGTGGAACATGCGAAGGCTGCAAGAGACCGAATTGCGGAGACTGTGAAGGATGTTTGGGACGAAAAGTGGGTAGAAAGCCACGTTGTGAGAAACGTGCTTGTGTTTACCATAAAAAGAAAGAAAAAACAGCCGCACGTCCAAAGAAAAGACGACGGTCAGCAAGTCCAGAAACTTTTATTAATCCAGATCTGGGTGGCATCCGACAGTGCTATGGTCCCGGATGTAAAATGACTGCACGGCCACAGTCAAAATATTGCTCTGATGCCTGCGGAATGAAATTGGCTACAAATCGGATCTTTCAAGTGTTACCACAAAGAATTCAGGAATGGGATCTGTCACGATGCCGAGCTGAGGAGGAAAATAAGAAACAATTGGATCAGATTCGTTCTAAGCAAGCTATGGTTAAGGCGACACTAGCCCAACTAGATAAACGGCATGCTGAGCTTGATTTGCTGGTTCAGAGGGCAAAACAGTGCACACTGGATCCGAAAGCATTAGATGCTAGCGATGTGGAGGATGAACAGTCGATGTATTGTATAACATGTGGTCATGAAATTCATTCTAGAACTGCTATAAGGCACATGGAGAAATGTTTTAATAAATACGAAAGTCAGGCGAGCTTTGGAAGTATTTTTAAGACGAGAATCGATGGGAATTCTATGTTCTGTGATTTTTACAATCCCGCTAGTGGCACGTACTGCAAGAGGCTGAGAGTTTTGTGCCCAGAACATTGCAAGGATCCGAAAATTAGCGATACGGATGTTTGTGGGTGTCCGCTTGTGAAGGATGTTTTTAATTTAACTGGAGAGTTTTGCAGGTTTGTTCTATAGATGGTGTAGACGTGTTGATTTTGTTGAATTTGACTGTCGTAGGTTAGCACTTGTTCCAGTCTTGATCCTTCTGGATAATTAGAGTGTGATTATAGTATGATTTTCGACGTCACAGTTTGTCTAGATATCTAAATCTTTCAGAGCCATGCCCAGTTTTTCTTGTTACCATATTTATCTTTTTTTGTTTTTGGGAGGATCTGGAAAGAGATGGCGATGAGCCCCTCAGAGGGTCGATGATGGAGCAAATGGCGTTTATCTAACCACACCAGGGTCTTTTTGAAGGGTTATCTCGGAAAAACTATGGTAGTAGCGAGTGAATTTTGCCTGAGCTGCTACATTTCTGGCCCGATGTCTTTTGTGAAGTCCTTTAGACCTAATTTTGGAAGCAATATAAATCGGGACTAAAGTAGTTTGGATCGGGGATTGCACACACATGCGAGTCCAGAGAATTCGGCCCGGGGATTTCCCACACGAAAAGAAGACTCAATACTTAGTTTCAGAAGCGTTGAATTTGGCACGGCTCTTGCAACTCCAAATCAAGGATTTGTTTAATATTTCTGTTCATTAAATAGGGCACCAGCTTACGATCGTAAATGCAAGCAAGATCGTAAGCCGGCCTTGGTAGCATAGGGGTTAAGGGGCCCGATTATCACCGCAGAGCTCCGTCGCTCGAATACACTCGGCGGCATGGTCCTTCGTCTTTCCATTTCTTCGACCTAGATAGGTTTCCTTCTTTCTTGACTTCCCTCTTTATATAAATGCCATCGCCTCTAAGCATAATAAGCGAGGAAGCCAGCTCCTGTTCGATACCCGAAATCAGTTGAACTCAATTGAGTTTGGGTTTTCTCCTAGTCGAGCCCTTAGGAATCCTGGAAGAAGTGGTGCGAATATTTAATTCATAGTTAAACACCGTGTTCTTCTTCTTTAACGACTCTACAACCGGGATCCGGTCCTGGCTTCTCGCAACGGGTTTCTCCGGTCTCGATTCTGAGCCGATGTCATCCAGTTTGGCATCCCTAAGCTCTGAGCGTCCTGGTCTACTTCCAGCGGAGGTTGGGTCTACCTCGCTGTCGCACACCGTGTTGCATTACATTAATTGCACAGACAGAAGCACAATGTTCCTGGCAACTGTTCGGGATGGTTTCTATCACAGTTGCCATCCAGCGGACTCTGTTTTGTGCAACAGTTCTCAGCTCCGCCCAGGATCTCCCAGTTGTTGCGGCTTCTGCTAATAGGGTTCTCCTCCACGTTGTCTTATCACGTTATCCATAATATTGGAAAACAACAACCAATTCAATAAAATACTTTGTATATTAGGTTAATTTTCCAGTGTCAACATACGGCAACCACACTATTTTTAATAATAATGCCTTCCGAATTGTAATCGCCTTTTATCTAATTTCATAATCTATCTAGAGCCCCAAAGAAGAGCTGCTTTAAGCACTACGTTTGGGAAAAAATCCGAAGAGCAGAAATTGATTTAGAACGTGTTCGACAATGGCTAAAAATGGATGAGCTATTGGAACAGGAGCGTCAGGTACGAGCTAGTATGGCATCAAGAGCCGGCGTCCTAGGATTAATGTTACATTCGACATACAATCATGAAGTAATGGAGGAATTATGTCGCCAGCGTTCACAGGAAGCAATGGCTGCAATTAGTTTAAGATGAATTTTTTTTAGTTTTTCTTATGTTTTTATAAATATAAAATGCAATAGTTGTAATATAAAAAAAATGTGTTTTTATCATGTATTGTTGTTGTTATATATTCATAAAAAGTGGCTCCTCTGGCACAGGAATTTCAACATCTTGATGTCCGTGTATTAATTTAAAAAGTCCAGTTCCAATTGTTGCTGGCATACCTAAAATGATCCTCTCAGAAACACCATCAATAGAATCAGTTTGTCCATAATAAGCAGCATCGAATAAATGATCAGCTGTTTTTTCGAACTGTAAATTATTACAAAAAAAATATTTACTATAAATTTCCAGTGTTTATTAATAACTATAATTACCGAAGCTAAATTAAACACACTTTCTCTCATTTTAGCTAATCCATGCCTGGTTATGCCCAGCACTTCACCACGACTCGTCATTTGGCTAGCTAGCAACATAATATGCCTATGATCTACGCTCATTCCATGTCCTTCCATAACTTCAGTTATTTCATTCATAATAGTTGTTCGTGCTGCCTCAATTCCCAGAGTGTTATAAACTTCCCAAATGTTATTGCTGCGAGTTTTTGTCCCAACAACACCATATGTAGCCATTACTTCTCTTAGGCCGGCACCTTCAACGCATAATTTGTAACGGGCTGGCATTGATGTATCATCGATAGCTATAACAGCTCTGGATACATTTGGTAGGCCAGCAATAACAACATTCTGAAGACTCGTAATCATGCGTTGCAGTTCGGCATTTAGTGCATTGCCGTGCTTCGATGAATCGGGACGGATTAATAATATTGATGATCCGACTATGTCGACGTGGGTTGGTTTTATCTTGAGTTTTGATGTACATATTCTGGAGAAGATAGAAATTTGCTTGAGAATGGGTTTATTAAGGATCTGGGACTAGTTGAAGATTTGACTAAGAATTTCAGTTAAATAAAACTATGAAGGTAGAGGATAGAAGAATAAAGATCGCTTATCTTCTTATTGTCACCAGTTAGTAGTAGTATTCAAGGAGAGGTCGAATGTAAAATTTGTGTATTAGATCTCGAGCCAATGGCTCAAAGGGGAATTTGCATTTCAAAAATTACAACTGTTATGCTGACGAAATTGGGCAGTTGCCGATTGTCTTTTCCGATGAATCAAAATTCAATCTTATGGGACCAGACGGAACAGCCCGACTTCGACGGAGAAGAAGAGAAAAATATTCCGATAAATTCATTCTCCCCACTGTCAAGTATTCCCCTTATGATAGGGGGAATCACCAAATTCAAGGGAGTAGGGTTAGTCGCCAACGAGATAGGGGGAGCAACATGTAGTTTAAATACGCCCGTGCCGTAAATATCTACTAGTCGAAGTGCAATCATAACCTCCTAGTCGTGGCCACTGGAAGCTGTCCTGAAAGGAATATGCCAATATGATCGGGCCTACCAAGCCAAGATGTAAGGTTATCGTGTCGAGGACTGCATGACAGTGGATAGATAGTTTTTGCACTGTCGTTTAACGATCTCCTCTAAGCACCTGACGCACCGAGTTGTACAATACGATATACTGATATGGAGGCTCTTCAGGATGTACCTTCCTACCATACTCATGGGACTTTTGTGGAGCAATTAAGCTGGAGAGGGGCGCAGTGGAATTGGGCAGCATAAACCCGAGCCCGCTTTCGAGGACTTCTTCCAAACAGAAAGAAGGACTGCGGCCAGAAACCTAGTCAGCCTGCGCTCTGCCCAAATTTTTTATACCCGCCAGAAAATTTCCAGCACCAGGTGCCATACCATCTAGGCAGACCATTCCCATCAACCAAGGGAGCAGGAATCTCAGAAAAAGAAAAAGGGGGAGCCGCAATTATCCTCCTACCGGGACAAGCAGATTCAGACAGAGGCCTCTTTCCTAAGTTTCTGGATCCACCAAAGGGCCGAAGTGGAATTGGGGCGTCCATAACCGAGCTTCATTTCCGGAATTCCTAAACAGGCCGAAGGAAGGACAGGCTGCAGAACTTGTTCCAGCGGCCTGGCCTACAGATATGAGGTATAGGTATAGAGGTGTAGTATAATAGGCCAAGCCAGTGGCCGCGGTACCTTTAGACCCAAAACCTCACTACAAAAAAGGGTCTCTATTGATCCTCTATGATCACATAAAAAAGCCCATGAGGAGGATCTTCTCGGCAATATCCCAGATGCCATTTTTCAACAAACAATGAAGTGCAGCGTTTTTTTTGTCACTCTGTGTAGTCCACTGAAATGGAGGGCAAGAGGGTGCAGCTTTTGTTGGAAATAAGTACAGTACTTCTTTTTGTTTGACACACTTTTTGCGGCCCCAATGAGTTAATCTCCCTGTTAAACCAGAGATTAAGTCATCGATCATAAAGACAACGTCTAGCATATGCTTGGCTTGTATTATCGAAGACGTAAGTGTAACGAGAAAAACTGCCATCAGCGAAAGTGTGAAGTAGGAAGCAGAATTCACCCCTAGATGAGATATAGGCAGTGATGAGTTGGGGTTTAGATTTGGCAAAGAAAAATTCGAGGTGAAGAGAGATCATAGTAAGTCGACCTTGGATTTGCTTTCTGTTATCACCTTTCCCTTTCATCAGATAAAGGGAATGTGGTAGTGGTTGTAGTAAAATTCTTCTCGATGGACAAGAAGCAGAAGTTTTTGCTGTTAGGGATTGTATTAAAGTATCCTTCTCAACCTGTTGTGAAATGATGATTTGACTCTCCTGGGGCCAGATTCCGCGAGGGTTAACACGACTGTGTGCACGACGAAACAAAGAAAATTTCCTTTGTTTCGTCGTGCACACAGTTGTGCTCACGCTTGCGGAATCCGGCCCCTGATGAGTTTTCCATGAGTTTATTAGTACTATTGGCGGAGCATTTTACTCAGGGAACACTTGATGCAGTAAAATTCGTCGACACAAGGAACTGGAGGCAAGCAGAGAGACGTCTGAAGGAAGAAGTTGGTGGAGGCCAAGGACCTAATTTGGCTGTATAGCCATCGAAGAAGATGAAGATTGTAAAAATAACAAAGAAGACCGGTCGCATACTCCTATCGCAACTAAGGCATACTCAATTTCATTCTTCTTCTTATGGAACATTCTCACTCCCTCACTCACTCTTCTTATGGAACTTTCTTGAGCTCTAGCCTATACTATGCCACAATAATATCATAACAAAAAACAAAAAAAATAATAATGCCATAACTTACGAATATCGAATTGTCTCGGCATTAATTTCTAAGCCTAATACTCTTATACGCTCCAAATCAAGCCTTATTAAAAGAAAGCAGTCGTCTGGCTTGTAAACTTCTTCAATATAGGATGAAATCTGTAAAAGATTAACAATAACTTCAGCTCGATCGAAAATAGTGATTTAAATTAATTAATTATACTTCAACTAATGTGGTTTTTTCTATACGAGATTTAACTTTTCTAGCAAATTCCATATTTGTATTATTTTCAATTTCAGCAGTTATAATTGGCGTTGAGATTGCTTTTGTAGCATTAATAATTTCAACTATACGTGGAACACCCTTTAAAATAAATAAGAATATTTTTTTTTTGATTAATAGTTTTAAGTTTAAAGGAAAAGAATTTCTCCACCTGTGTAATATTCATTGAAGCAACACCAGCAAAATGAAAAGTTTTCAAAGTCATTTGTGTACCAGGTTCACCAATACTCTGTGCTGCTAATGCCCCAACTGCAGTTCCTGGCTCGGTAACAGCACGATTATATTTATCATTAACTGATCTTAGGAATGTCCTTAATTGTCCTTCAGTTGATCTTTCAATTTCATTTGCGATATTTTTATGCATTTTATATTTTTCTTGAATGCCACTAACACGTTTACAGATCTTCTCTAAAAATGCTCTGAAATATATTAATTTAATAAATTTTATAATTCCATTAATATTTTATTTAAGTTACAAGCATTCTTTTTTGAAATCTGCTCTACAATTTTCAAAATCATCTTCCAGTAGAATTTTTTCTGCGGTTGTTTTTATTCCTGGACCAGGTAAAGGTTCCTCCTTGCGACAAGGATATACAGCTTTAATATGACTAAACTGACGAACTAGATCAACTGGTTTATTTTTAATTTCCATAAATACAGGATCTAGACCATCACCGCCATATGTTAACTCTACAACTTCTCCAATTGCATTTCTCACAGATCCATCATAGTGCACAACTAAATCTTCTAAGCACTTTAATAATGATTATGTTAAAATATTGGTGTGGAGTCATTTTTTTTAATATAAATACCTTTACAAGTCGACGTTGCAGATAACCAGTTTCAGCAGTTTTAACAGCAGTATCAACTAAACCTTCACGTCCAGCCATTGTATGAAAGAAAAATTCAGTTGGTGTTAAGCCAGAAAAGAAACTATTTTGGACGAAGCCTCTGGCTGCAGGAATCTTAGCTGAAAAAACAAAACATTTGTTTAAACTTTGCTTCGTTTATTTAACTATAGTACTTACAAAATTTCTCAAAATGTGGCAATGCTCGATCTTCAAAACCATTGGGCACTCTCTTGCCATTAATAGCCTGTTGACCGACACAAGCAATCATCTGTGATATATTAATATTTGAACCTTTTGATCCAGATAGTGCCATTATTAATGCGCTATTAGTTGGATGTAGCTCTCTGAAGCAAGCCTTTGCAGCCTGTTCTCGAATACTAGATAATTCTCGCAGCATTACAGCTTCTAGTGTTTCTTCTGGTGTACAACCAGGCTGGCATTGTAGAGTACCTTTTTTCATTTCTTGAATATATTCATCGCATTTTCTATATCCTTTTTCGAGTAGTTTTTGTTTTTCTTCAAGAAGTTTTGAGCTTGGTGTTACATCGCTTATTCCAAATGAAAAACCTCGATTCATCATGAAATATGATGCCATCTGCATTAAAATAGTTGCATTTATATTTTTATAGTGAATGATTTAAGCTTTGTTTTTATAATTAAAGTAAAAATGCAAGTTTTCAATATTTAGGATTTTAGGAGTATAGAAAGGAATGACACTTTTTTTAAGATGCGACGACAGCGCAAGGTTTGCATTATGGGTTTAGCAAAGAAAGCAATGACCTCTATAATTTCGAGCACAGACAATTTCAAAGGTTGCGAAGAAACTATCGATATTGCCCTACATCTACATATTAGATGTGCTCTCAGTGACTGAAGAGTCCTAGTTACAAGATCATTCTCAGACCACAATTACATCTTCTACATTATAAATCTGAGGAGAAGTAATCTAAGAGCCTTATAAAAACCCTAAAAGAACGAATTGGGAACAACTCAGAGAAATAACAAAGGCGAGACAAAGGCCACAAAAAGATAATCGTGGTGGATGGTCTAGGCAAATCGACCAGGCTTAGCAAGATTCTCTCGAAGCAACCATGTCAATCATCTTACGTCAGGCGAGTAGACGGTACCTGAGGAGATTCGTCTGTCGAGGCTCTGGAGCTTCTCCTGAAAAGCGACTTCCCAGGCTGCAAAAAAAGTGGTCCCAGCAGAGCTTTCTATACCAGCTAGCTGACTCTACACAGTTGTGATTAGGCTGTGCTGAAATGCGTCATTTGGTGGTCTGATTGTGCAGAATGTCTGATGAGCTTTCCATGCAGCCCCCACTAAAGTAATGAACGTAATTCTCGACGGTATATACATAAGGCAGCAGGCAACCTGCACGGCCCTGGAGCTACGAGAAGAGTTGCGGAGTTGGGAAGACGTATGAACAGTACAATATACTGCGTTCTCTACCACAAGAAGGTTGCGATGCCCAGATGCCGCATTAATGAGCTAAACTTATGTGTTTTTCCATCAGACTGCCCTAATAATCCTTCAAAAACTGCAAAATTTGATATTATGGAGTTGATGCATTATCCAGACTACAGCCCGTATTTAGCGCCATACAATTACTACGTTTCTAGATCATGTAAGATGTAAGGCTGTCCATTGACTCGTAGGAATGTAAATGGCCTGACTTGTTCCACTGAAATTTCAGTCCTTCTGCCTTCACGGCAATATTTTTTCCGCAACATAAAAGACTAGCCCGCTCGGATGACTCTCATACCTGTCAAATAGAACAATTTGATTCTGGAATAATTTTTCGTAGTCACTTAGCCTATACTCTTCTATCCTTCCAACTAAGCTTACTACTAGACATTGCAACATGACTCGACCGACATGGTAGATTGGGGGCACAAAGGGTGATTCCTAACTTGGTTTTTCCACATAAAAAAGCAGCACTGCATCGTTCCACTAGCTTGGAGCGAATCCTCGCTGAGCCTAGAGCATTAATAGAGGCTTGGTATCTATGAAAATGCCAATGCTACTATCAGTTCCAGGTTCATTGTCTGAACGTTCAGGATCACTAGTACCAACGCTTGAAAGATGCTAGCGTGCACCGAAAGGTGCCAGGACAGTGAGTTTTTAGTGGTTTATAAGATAGATCTCTGCACCGACGGCCTCTAACGTTTTGGAGCTGTCGGTGAATATTTGTATATCAAACTTCTTCAGGACGCCTTCGTTTCTTCTCTCTTTTCTTGAAGGTATTTCGACGAAGAAGTCTTTCCTGAAGGTCAAGGTAGTCTGTGGTTGTTGTGACCACATACCCTCCGCACTGCACGAAGCTAGATGTTTGATTTAAATGTCGTGAGGGTGTAGGTGCAAGAGATGTTGTGAGTAAAATGCTTAATATAGGCGAGAGATCATGGCCCTAGAAAAAGGAGTAAGAGATGAATCGATTAATACATCAGGTCAGTGCAAATATTAGCCTTTGAATGCATGAAGGGAATCTTTGTAGCACTCGAGCAAGCCGCAAAAAAAATCGGGTTGGAAATAAACGAAAACAAAACAAAATATATGTGCACAAAAAATGCCACATAACCATAGACATCCACAATATACCAGCAGAATACGAGTTGTTATACCTATGTACGATTACAACAAAAAGCAACGATAAATCGTCCGAAATCAGTAGACGAACTGGCTAATAAATGCTACTTTGGTTTACGCAAGCAGCTGACGTCGAGAAATATATTCGTATTAAGGAAAACAAAATTGACAAAACTGTTTACAACACTAATAAGGCCTGTCTTAAGCCGGCTCTACAGGATGCTATGAACAACATCCTCCAAAATTGAACGCTTGATGGTAGAACGCATCGTGTGTTGTGTGGCCGATAGTCGAATTACAGGTTTCCAATGTCGAGCGTCCAACATTCGTATTTGGACACTTTCGGGCTATTGTCGGTGCTGATTCAACCGTTGGAAGCCAACATTCGAATGAAACGTTCACCGCATCGTGTAGAGCCGACTTTACTATATGAATCGGAAGTGTGGACATTGAAGAACGCAAACGAAGCATTGGTAGGAAGATTCGAAAGAAGTATATATATAGAAGGCGTCGAGGAAAACATAAGACAATTAGAAATAAGAAATTGGACCGACCAGAGATCGACAAACATAGATGCGAACGCCGCAAGAAGCCAAGACCAACAATAAGCTATGGAGATGATGAGAGGCGAGAGATCGAAAACTTTATCAGACAATAGAAGATTACAATCTTGATAATAAATATTTTGAGTATTAAATTAAATTAATTTTATTTATAAAAAACAATAAAAAAAAATTTGCTCAGTTCTTTTCTAACAAAAATCAAGTGGGTTTTTACGTAAACCCTTTCTCAAATATCCAGAAGCGTACAATCAAAAATACGCAAAAAGAATATAAAATTACGATCGACAAATTTGTATATTATCAACTCCTCTACTGTATAAGGTGAAAAACTCCATACAAACATGTTGACTAATAACAAATAAAACTTTCAATTGTAATATAATCTACAAAAAAATATGCATCGATTTTGTAACGTTCTTTAGAACGATAGACCAGTGAATTCCCTTAGTTTTGTACACAACAAGTATTCTATGTTTCATTTATTACTACTCAAAAACTTTATGGGAAATAACATTTCTCAAACCAGTCAACCCAAGTTCCATTTAAAGGAAAATTCTATTTTAAAACTTTTTTTTTAGTCATACTGTCTCAGTAAATTCTTTTCCAAATTTCTGAGTCATTTTATTCAGGGATTTATCTTTACGTTATGGGTTGATGTAAATCAATAAAATGGATTCTAAATGTTTTATCAGGTATTGGTGAATTTATTGATGATAAGGAATTATCGATATCAAAAGCTGATATGAAGGGGGGGGGGGGGGGGTATATGGGTTTAGCATTGGCAATTTTAGTTTTTAAATAATCATACGAGAGTTAACTTAAAATTGGTGTGCTATAATATTGTGATCGGTGGTGTGAGGATTATATATTAAAAAAAAAAATGATATTACTTAATTCAGATCAATATAGGCAAACATTTCAAAAGTTTATGAAAAGAAAGTTAAAGTTTATTAGTGATTAATTTTTTCTATATTCTAATAATAAATATATATTAATGAAACTATTGCACAACGGATTTATACAAATACAATCAATATTAAAGACGATTTAGTCTTTAATTAACAACCAAAATGCCCGCAGATAAATCACCTTTACTTTGTTGCTTTTCCTTGATATTATTATCTCTTCCAATAATTGGAATTGTAAGTGTAATATACGAGAAGCTGAGAGTTTCATTTTTACTAAGTTCAATTTTTTTGTTTTTGCTATTCAACAGTTCGGAGTAATATCAGGAAAAGTATCACCATCAAATACCTTTCCTTGGCATGTTGCACTTAAATATGACGATGAGGATGGACTATACTTTTGTGGCGGTTCTATAATATCAGTACAATGGGTACTAACTGCAGCACATTGTACCGATAATGTAACAACAGTCTATATGATATTTGGTGCTATAAGTTTAAACAATTACAGCCTTAATAGAACTTCAAATAACTTCATTATACATCCAGATTTTGATAGAACTTTACTCACTAATGATGTTTCCTTAATTAAATTTTCTCCGAGTATAATTTATTCAAACAATATTAAACCAATTAAATTACTATCAAGTGGTATAGACTTTAGTGCATTTGTTGGCCTAGAGGCAACAGTTTTAGGATTTGGTTATACAAGTGACGAGGATTTGATATTTTCAAAAAAATTAATGTATGCCAAAATGCAAATTCTTAATAATAAAATTTGTAGTGATATTTATGTAAAACATGCAATAACACCAACAACAGTTTGTGCCAAAGGTGTCGTTGGTACAAATCAAAATATTTGTAATGGTGATTCGGGCGGTGCTATGTTATTGAAACATAATGGAGAGTTTTATCTATTCGCAATTATATCATTTATATTAAAAAAATATACATGTACACAAAATAATCCATCAGGATTTTTAGGTATAGATTCGAATGTTATTAGTTTTATTAATAATCAAACATCTGATTATCAGTATTCGGTCTATTATGATCAAATGATTGGTCCGTACAATTATATTACAATTATTATTTGTATTATGGCTGTGTTATTTATTGTGTTATCTTATATAATAGTAAGATACGTTCGACAAAATCGTACATTGCAAAGATATCAGCCAACTAATAATCCTGATATTGATATATGAACACAAACATGACTAATATTCATTTATAGAAATTTTTGAAGAAAAATAAATTTTTATTTGTACTATCGCTCAACTATATTTGTAATTGTAATTTTAATTTAAATTAAATGTTTTTTTTTATAAAAAAAAAGTAAATAAAATTTGTTATAAATTTTGTGCAATAGTAAACATGTTTTTTATTTTTGTGTATGTTATTTAAAATTGGTATGTGTTTCGCTGAATCGTCAACTTCTTCTTAAATGGCGCTAGAGTCCTTGTAAGACACGGGTCTTTTGAAGTCTCTTTTTACACGTCGTCTCTACAGCTTGCTAGTGTTCTCCAATTTGTTACACGAAGTTGTCATCCATGCACTTATTTCTTGGTCGTGCTACGCTTCGTTTTGCTAATAATCTACCATTGAAATCCTGGCTACCTTTCTTTCTTCCGAAGGTCGTACAACGTGTTCCCGAGCCATTGTAGTATGCTCAATTTTATTTGTGTAACTATATTGACACTAGAACCTACAATAGAAGAATTTGCAAATGCCATAGCGAAACTAAAAAATCATAAGGTTCCAGGTCCAGATGGTATACACCTAGAAGTTTTAAAAAAATGTGAGGAGAAGTTAAATAGTCTCATTTGCAAAACCATGGAGAAACAGAAAGATGATGGAAGAATGGATGCTGGAACAAAGCTTACAAAGTTCTTTCTTCAACATATTTTGTTAAATAGACTGAAAACATATGTATAAGACAAAGTAGGAGAGAGAATACCAAGCAGAATTTAGAACGAATAGATCGACAACAGGCTACATTTTCAAAATAAGATAAATTCTGCGAAGAAAGCATTGATTTATATATGTACATCTTCTTTTTGGAGATTATAGAAAGGCTTATGCTTTATAAAAGAGAGCTGTGGAACAATATAAGAGAAATTGATTTCCTGAAAATTTAATAGAACTGTGAACGACCGAATAGTTTAGAACACAAGTGAGAATACGAGATTGCAATAATTCAATAAACTTCCGTCAAGCATCAAATCTGCGACAAGGAGATGCGATCTCATCAATGCTTTTTAACATTGCTCTGAAAGCCATAATGAGAGAAGTAGAACGTAATGGAGAAATTTGCATCTTCACAAGGAACATTCACATACATTCAACATTCGCAGATGACATTGATATAATTGAATGCAAAGCGCGAGGCATAAAGGAAAATTGTTCAAGAATTGTAAAGAACTTAGCTAAGTAGAGCCCGCACCATAAAAGAAGGGAAATGAGAGAGAATGTTGAGAATATAAATGAGTTAGTAGTTTGCGTTTTTAAATAAACAGAATGACATTGGTTGCTTGTGGTGACTTGAGTCTCTAACTGCGCATGGAAACAGAGATTTTGAGATTCCCTTATTTGATGGTGCGACCCCTATCAAAAAGAAAGCAAAGATTAGAACGAACGATCGGTTATGACCTTTGATGATAATAGAATGGAAATTGTTGACAAAAAAAAAATTACAATTAAATAGCAAAATTCAACATTGCTTTCCGTTTAAATTACTTTCTCATTATCTGTAGCATCTGTTCCCCTCTAGAAAATAATAAATAAGTTTCTAAAAAATAAATTATTTGTTTCCTTATGCCTACAAATTTGCTCTCGTCACTTCCCTGTTGTTTTTATTTTAAATGACGTTTTTCCGACAGCCTGTAAGTATGCTACATTCCGAAAAGAAAGAGAAATTTTGAAATTCCCCAAAAACCTGGATAAAGACTTCGATAACACCTGGGTTTTCAGATTTGTATGGGGAAGAACTATATAGTTCATTAAAAAAACACGGCTTACATGTCCGATAATGGACAATATCTAATCTGAAGTTAGGCCGCGTTCACATGGGCTGCATGCCGCACGGCAAAAGCTCGATTTCGGCTTGCCTTCGTGTAGTATTCGGACATTTTCGTGAGAGGCTGCAAAAAGCTTGCCGCATAGCTGCATCTCCTCGTTCCCATGGATGCATCAAATCGGCTGTTTTCTGATAATTTTTGTGAGTGACAAGAGTGCTAAATAAAATGGATTACTACAAAAATAAAAAGATTAGGATAATAAATGATAATTTTGCGAAAGTTCACAAAATAAGCGGCAAGTACAATGCAAAATAGAACGCAGATGGCATCGCTAGAAACCTCAACTTGATGGTTCCGTGATTTTGCCGCATGGATAAGAGATTTTCTTTTTGCATGATTTTTGCAGCAATGCTGCGTAAGAGAGAAAAAATGTGTCGAGACAAATATTTTTTCCTAGCCAATCAGGGACCATTAAGAGCTTTTGCCGTGCGGCATGCAGCTCATGGGAACGCGGCCTTATACTCCCTCAGCACGTGACTCCAAGCGTATACTGTCCGTCAAAATCTTATTTTTAAATGTTAAATTATTATAAACCTTTTATTTTTTTTTCTTTCAGGATGTAATAATATTTTTTTAATTATTGAAAGTTTAATTTAACTAAAAGTCTATACCAATGCCTGCCTCCCCCTAAAAATGTTTATAGCATGAATAACACTGTGGATCAGATATATTTTTTTGAGATTATACTATGAGCCGGTTTAGACGGTGCGCTCCAGCGCATGCGCCTCACGAACGTTTGGTGATGAAGGGAGAAGTGGGGGTGATGAGAGGAACCACCCCCAAATTGGCTCTATGTGCCTAATATTTATTTTTGTCGGCGGGGGGGGGGTACCTTTTTTCAGGTTATTTCATATATAATTACAATTATTCATCATTTTTTAATAGCTTATCATTTTGATTAAATACTGACTTTTATCAAAAAAAAAAACAAAAAATATATAATTTAAAAACCAAGCGTTAAATTTTCAATTTAGTTTCGTTTGTTTTAGCAAAGTACCATGACGTTTTTGTTAATAATATTCGTAGCTGTGCTTGAACTGGGCAGGGCAGGCTGAGGCATGTAAAGTGAATGTAAGTATTTTCATTTATTTATATATGTATATAATTTTATAAGTAACTATATATTGCAGCATATTTCTCCTCTACGACTTCTTTGGCCACTAATAACATCAGGACAGAGCGCTGCCTTGAAACAATTCCCCTGGCATGTCGCCTTAATAAATACAGCAGGTGGAAGATACTTTTGTGGTGGAACACTTATATCAGCCGAATGGGTTTTGTCTGCTGCACATTGCTTTAAGAATATAAATGAAGTTTTAATAATTTTCGGTGCTGTACATGTTAATCAACCAGAGACAAAATTAATATCAAATAAAATTATAATTCATCCAGAATATAACGATGCGAATCTTAACAATGATATTGCTTTAATAAAACTTCCCACAACAGTTAAATTTACAAAAAACATAAAACCAATATCATTAATATCAAGATCTTTAGCTAAAGAAGAATTTATTGGTCATAAGCCTCTAGTAGCAGGATTTGGTTATATTAGCGATGAAGAATTAGGATCTTCAAAAATTCTTCTCTTTACAAAATTGGAAATCCGTCCAAAAGAGGATTGTATAAAAATTTATGGTGAAGATGTATTTAAACCATCAATGATTTGTGCTCAAGGACCAGCTGATACAGATAAGAATATCTGTAATGGTGATTCAGGAGGTGCCTTGGTACTTGATATTGATGGGAAAAAAATTCAAATTGGTATTATCTCTTTCGGATTTACTCACTTTAATTGTACTAGAAAAATTCCATCGGGATTCTTACGAGTTGGTTCTTATCTTGATTTTATCGAACAAATAACTGGGATCTTTGAAGGCCATTCTGTAGGTAACCGCCCCGTAGAACGGCCAAAAACACGCTTGGAGGACAATGTAAGAAAGAGCCCAGCAAAAAACTGGAGTGAAGTCGCAACCGACCGTGGATCTCGGAAAGAGAAAATTGAGGAGAGTGAAACTAGCTTAAATTGGTTTATGTTCTCAGCGTACTTCCTAATCGCGCTATTAATTTTTACTTATAGGGGTATGTTATTATTATTATATTCTTATATTAAGAAGGTAATCGCTCGACGACAGCTAAAAATCACTGCTGATGCAACTTGTACTAAAACGGAGGAAGGGACATTATATGGTCCTGGAATAGACGAGTCAGTGTTAGTTCCAAAATAAATTGTTTATCTGCATGCAAATCGTTGTCAAACTTTAAACGCCATAAACCATGTTTTCGAAGTCGGTGATCACTGTAACTTGAGAACGGCTTTACCGATCAGTTTAAATTTTTTTTCACTTTATATATAATTGTCCTCCGGATAGACGAAGGATTTTTTTTAACGATTATTTTTTTAGCCGATAATGTGAGTGAAATTTTGGTCGAATAAACAATTTTGAATTTCAACATCCGCCATTTTTCGAAAAATCAAAACTTTTCAAATCCCTTCGTCCATCCGGATCAATATGTCATTAACTAATGATCCCTTTTCTTTTTGATTTCAAATGATCCAGTGACGAGCTGCAGTAATCACGGCAAACCCCTTTTTTTTGACCCCTCGCAAATTTGCTGTGCCCCACATATTTTTCAATATTTAGTCATATGAAAATTTACAATATCTTGTTGAAATACATATGTTTCATGTGGAAAAACATTTGTTATTAATTATTTTAAGGTGTGGCCAAAAAAAATCCTAAATAAGAGCGTTTTTTGGACGTCTCAACTAGGTCTGCCCCTTAATAGGGCTAATTAGAAAGGTGAAATTGATAAAAAGACATGTATGTTATGTGTTACTTGCAGCAATTACTTGACAAGGAAATCGAATTTCCTGTTTTTCTTAAATCCATCGATCGCCCTCATTATTAAAGTAAAAATTAATTTCATAATTGCACCATTTGAACGAATCACGAAAATTTCTGAATCAGCGATTAAAAACTTCACTTACTTTTTGAACTCCACGTAAAACATCAAGTCGGTTCCATTAAATTTTAAATATTGTTCGTTTTTTTTATATTTTTGATTACAGTAAATTATAAGTGGTAAATGTCAAGTTGTAGTGTATAACTATTTAATTATGTTGTATAAATAAATAAAGGGACAGAAAATTCAGATTCAACACTGCGTTTGATTTCATGGTCCTTTGAACCGGATTTTCTGTTTAAGTATCAGTGCAAAGTGTTTGTGGTTTTTAACAATTTTGCAGCACTACAATCAGCGAGTTTCAACTTTACCCAGCACATCCGGCGCTATCAGCCCAGTACATCCCGAGGAGAAGAGCATCAGCGTTAGAATGAATTGTAAGTACCTATCCCTTTTTCTTTTCAAATATAGTAATAAATAACTAAGTGCTGTGTGTCCCTGAATCGTGAAGTGTTTGTTCAAAAGGAAGTCATTATCTACGTTATATAGTTACCAATCAAGTTGAGTTCAATCTAAATTTATTGCGGTCGCGTAAACAAAAGAATGGAAGGAACAAGCTCGAACGCAAAACCGGGATCCGATAAGGAACCTTCATTTAATGCGCTTTTAAAGCTCCAATTATCTTTAATGGAGAAAATGAACAAATATGTCAGTAACACGAGGAAAACGGCGCTAGTTAAGAGAACACACGGTTATTATCTCGGACGTGTCAATGGCTGGCATGAACTGTGGGAAAAGTTCTCCGCTACTGATCGATCCTTATATAACGCTTCTTTAAACCCTCATGGGACATAGGGCGGAAATAGTTGCCCTCCAGCGGACTCTATTTTGCGCGTCAGCTCTCAGCTCCATCCAGGATCTCCCAGTGGTTGCGGCCTCTGCTAATAGAGTTCTCCGCCAAGTTGTTCAAGGTGTTCCGACTCGACGGGTTCCTTGCGGATTCCAGTCAAGAGCCCGTTTGGCTAGATTCTCGTCTTCGCGTCGCAAGGTGTGGCCAAACCAATTCCATTTCCTTCGCCTGATTTGGTCGTCTATCCTTTCTTGGCCGACACGGCGCCATAGTTCCTCATTTGAAATTGTATCTTGCCAGCAGATTTTTAGGATACGATGTAGGCATCTGTTGATGAAAACTTGTAGGCGCTCTGTGATGTGAATTGGGTGACTTTCCATGTTTCGCAACCATACAAAAGAACTGTCTTAACGTTGGAGTTGAACAGCCGCAATTTGGTGTTAATTGAGATCTCCGTTGATCTCCATATGTGAGACAGGCGTGCATATGCGCTTCGTGCTTTATTTATTCTGAAACTGACGTCTTCTTCTGCACCGTTATTTTCGGTAATAATACTACCGAGGTAGCAGAATTTATCTACCAGTTCCACGTCACGGTTATTCAGCGGTGTGCGTTCAATGGCGTTTGCACTTATCCGCATTTCTTTGGTTTTAGTCGGATTTAGCCTTAAGCCTGCTGAACTACTTTCTGTTGCCAAATTGTTTAGCATGTTTCTGAGGTCCTGGTGTCTGTGGGCCAGCAAACAGATATCATCTGCGTAGTCGAGATCCTTAAGACGGTCTAGCAATCTCTATTGTATGCCACCTGTTCTATTATTTAGAGCGCTTAAAAAGATGTTGTTATTACTATAAGAAATAGTAATGGCGAAAGTAGGCATCCTTGTTGTACTCCTGAGCTCACTTCAAAGCTGTCGGATAATTTTCCATCGTGAAGAACTCTGCATTTGGAATAATTGTTGTATAGAGCTTTTATTAATTCTATTATTTTTTCAGGCAATTCACGTTGTCGTAGAGCTCGCCATATAAAGCTCCTATTAACCGAGTAGAATGCTTTCTCATAGTCTATGAAAGCAAGTTAAAGGAATTTAGTAGACTGCTCCACTATGATTCTGAAGGTGTTAATATGATCTATGCAGGAGCGGCCCTTTCTGAATCCAGCCTGCTGTCTTCTAAGCGTTCGATCTACCGCCTCTCTTATCCTTGATAATAATATGTGGGACAAGATTTTGCCCACAGTAAATAATAGACAGATGCTTCTCCAGTTGTCACATATTGTTAGGTCCCCCTTTTTGGGTATTTTGACTATGATACCTTCCGTCCAATCCTCCGGAAAGGTACAGATGTTCCATGCTATTTCCAGGATTGGCTGTAGCGCATCTGCTATGAGGCTTGAGCCGGCTTTCAACTACTATACCGGTTACCGGTTACTATTTCAGTTTTGGAAGGGGTACGAGTGGTGATTCTTATTAGCTGTGAATTATTGTTGTTTTCCTGAGGTTCCTGTGCAAATGAACCATTCAGGGCGGCGAAGAAGTAATCTCTCCATCTTTGGAGTTGCTCCTTGTCGCTGCACAACAGCAGCCTTTCATCCGCATTCTTTACGGCATTCTTTTTAGTAGAGTGCTTTCCCCGAGAGCTTTTTAGTAATTTGGTACAGCACCTTACTGTTGCCTGTGTTTGCTGCGTTTTCCGCTTTTTCTGCGAGCTCATTTATCTGCCGCCTTTTATCACGCCGGACACTTCGTGCTGTTTATTTGTATTATTTTATCATTTTTATTACTTTGTTATTTTAATAGGGCCTAATCTTATATACTTATTTTATTTATATTTCGATAATTTCAGAGAAATGTGAAATTGATAAAAAGAGATTTATGTTTACTAAACATTCACTAAAAATTTAATTATAAATTTAGTTAACAAAAATCAATAGATTTATTTAACATTATGCAATCATGATTTAAAACTGGAAATTAACATAAAAATTTATGTTTTTCAGTTAAGAAAAAATTTCAAATTAAGTAATTAAAATCAAATTGCAAAATTCAACAATGCCTTCCGTTCAAATGACTTCCACTCTAATAGATAATAAGTACAAAATAATAAAATTTTAATATCTTATCATTTTGATTAAAAACTTGCTTTTATCTAAAAAAATATTTCATTTAAAAACCCCCACACGTATTTAATTTCCCTCTTGTAGTCTTGTTTTAGCAAAGTATCATGAAGTCTTTGTTAATAATATTCGTAGCTGTTTTTGGATTAAGTGCGGGTCAGGATGAGCCGTGGAAAGTGGATGTAAGTAAATTTTTTTATTTATTTATATAATTTTATTAGTAACTATATATTTTAGGATATTTATCCTCCACCATATCCTACCCCACGTATAATATCAGGTCAGCCAGCTGCCTTGGGACAATTCCCCTGGCAAGTAGCCTTAAAATTTACACAAAATGGAAGATACTTCTGTGGTGGATCACTTATATCAGCCGAATGGGTATTGTCTGCCGCACATTGCTTTAAGGATATAAATGAAGTTTTAATAATTTTCGGTGCTGTACATGTTAATCAACCAGAGACAAAATTAACATCAAATCAAATTATAATTCATCCAGAATATAATGCTGCGAATCTTAATAATGATATTGCTTTAATAAGACTGCCAACGCCAGTTGAATTTACAACAAACATAAAACCAATATCATTAATATCAAAATCATTAGCTAGTGAAGAATATATCGGTCTAAAGCCTCTAGTAGCAGGATTTGGTTATACTAGCGATGAAGAATTAGTATTTTCAAAAATACTTCTATTTACACAAATGGAAATCCGACCAAAAGAGGAATGTATAAAAATTTATGGTGAAAATGTATTTAAACCATCAACAATTTGTGCTCAAGGACCAGCTGATACAGATCAGAATATCTGTACTGGTGATTCAGGTGGTGCTATGATACTTGATATTGATGGGAAACAGTTTCAATTTGGTATTAACTCTTTCGTCGCTGGTAAATTTCAATGTACTAGTAAAATTCCATCGGGATTCTTACGAGTTGGATCATATCTTGATTATATCGAAAACGTAACTGGAATTAAAATGAATTAAGTATTGGCAAAAAAAAACAACAAAATAAATCGCATATTACTACAAATAAATTGTTTTAGTTTATTTAGATATTATGTACGTAGATCTTCACGACGGATGTTGATAAGAATTTCCTAGAAAAGTGTAAACAGCAACTCTATCTCTCGTTTTTTTTTGGTTACTGTGCAATTGATTATATAAAATATGCGTTTGGGCTTTTGTTAGCAACCTAGCGAGAAGTCGTTTTTGTTTATCTTATCACAGTTTTGAAATTGATTAACAATATTATCTCTTGATATCATATGAGACGATTTTCGATCTGTTTGTGATTTTTGGTTAATAATTTCGTAACTGATAAATAGATAAAACGAATTCACTAAGCCACATTGTTTTTTGAATGCAAGAATGCATATGTCATGTACATATTTATATACATATGTCAAGAAATCAGTCATGTGATAAATACTGGTATAGAGATTATACATTAAATCCTTCATTAATAAATGCATTTACTTTAGAAGAATTTTGTAAACTTAAACGCGAATATGTACTTGTCCAGGCTAACACGCCCGACTGCCTTTATCTGGTCAGATTCCTCTACTTATTGTCCCCAATAATATTCAAGTAATTAGAAAACACCATTGGTATATCCAAGTAAGGATAAATAACACGGTAACCATCGAAGTTTTCATTCAATAAGTTTAATTTCGTATATCAGCATTTGAAGTAGTATTTAAAAGATAATTATCAAAATTCGTTTAAGAAGAATGGGCAATTTCCCATAATCAGTTCGGATTACACGCGACTATTCATGAAGTAGAAAGTTGCACCCCAAGAAAACTGCAATTTTATGAAATATGAATGTATAGAGCATACTAGAGCGATTTTAAGAAAGCTTTCGACACAATATCGATCAATAGTCTGATCTACAAGCTCGTCGGATATCACATGTCAGAAACGTAAATATGATCTACAACAATATCTTAAAAAAGAATTTCATTATTAAATGCGAATTCAAAATTTATCCGGGTTTTCCAAATTCAATTGCGTACAGTACAGTTGCTGACTGGAAAAGAGTTGCCTTTTCCGATGGATCCAAATTCAATCTTCCGATAAATCTATTCGTTATACTATGCGGAATCATTACATCCAAGGGTTTCTACTAATCGTCCAAGGCTCCGTGAACGCTGCGAAGTACAGATAAATCATCGGCAGTGGCGTTATTTCAACCCTGAAAAATCTTCTCGGCAATATCCCAGATACCATTCAATATAATAATGCAAGCAACTTTTAAACGTGATTTTTTCCTTTCAAAGGCATTCGCCTATCTGTATTAACAATAAATAGTCCAAGATAAGATCAGATCTGTCTATTTTTAATTGCGTTTATTACTAGAACACATTTATTGGCTGATTTATTTTTTTTACGATAAAGTCAGCGACATTTACTGAGAATAAAAATCCGGATTTAGGGGAGAGTGGAGTGGGACCTTTCCATCACTCGATAACAGCACGAATCATGTTATGGGATTTAGCAAGTAGCATAAGCAAAGTTTACCTAAAACCGATAGAAGTCATAAATATCAAAATCAAAGGAAATTTTCTAGTTAAAAAGATTCTATATATTGTATTTGAAGTAAATCGTCGTTATTTGGGTATTTATTACCCATTATGTCAGACATGGTGTACAAAACAAGTACTTCTGTGAAAATCAGAAGAGAAATAATTCCCTGCATGCTGAAGATTGGAATTAATACTCTGACGCAGGCTGGTTTTTTTGATTAAAGCTAAGATTTTTCCAATCATATGACGTACTTAACTACGCTCTTAAAAATTATATCTAATCCTAAAATTTTATGTTACCACTACAAAGTAAATTTTACAAGAAAAAACTCCTGCTGAATTAAGCAATATAAAAAAGAAAACAACAAAATTGAAGGTAACTTTTTTTAGGCTTGTTATCAGCTCTTCCATTTGCAAAATTTATCAATGTTTAATTGTTAGCCAAACTGCAAGGTATCAACACCGCAATGAAAGTATTTATTGTATATATTTTCGCATTTACAGGGTTTTTACTTTTCTTAAGAGTAAATTTATATTTTATAATTTCAAATAAGCTGAATTCTTTCTTTTTAAGGTCCTATATATTCGGGGAAATGTTTTAACTAAATCTTACGGAATAATATCGGGACAGAATGCAAGTGAAGGCCAGTTTCCGTGGCAAGTAATAGTTCAGGATATAGACAATCCACGGAGGATTTGTGGAGGATCATTAATATCAGAACAATGGGTCCTGAGTTCTGCACATTGTTTTGTTCAAAGCAATTTTTCTATTAATTTGAATTCATTTAGTATAACTCTTGGGACAAATAATATTTCTTCACCAGGAGTGATAAAAAAAATAATAAGCGTAACTATTTCTGAAGATTACAGCAGTGAAACTTTTGCCAATGATATTGCCTTAATTAAGCTTGATTCGCCGGTTTCTTTTGATCAAAAAATAAAAAAAATTGATTTAATTCCAAGAGATTTTGCCAATGCACCATTTAGGGGTTCGTTAGCATTAGTAAGTGGTTTCGGATACACCAGTGATGCAGAATTAGGATATTCGGAAAATTTACAATATACACAAATGGAAATTCTTAAAATTAAGGACTGCATTAAAGCATATGGAAACAAAACGAAATATTTTCAAGAGTCGACTATTTGTGCTGGTCCAAAACCAGGAACAAATCAGAATATATGCAGCGGTGATTCAGGTGGAGCTATGATAATTTTAATTAATGGACTACCATACCAAATTGGTGTTAACACTTTCGTTTATGAGCGGTGGGGTTGTGGTGGCGGAAAACCATCTGGTTTTCAACATGTGGGTTATTTTTATAAATTTATTGATGATACTTTAAACACCATAATCAATTAGAAATTAATTGTAAATATAATAAAAGATTAATTAAAGTAATTTCAATCATATAACGTAATAAAAAAGAAAAAATAATTCATTTAAATATAACTATTACATATATTACTTACTATGAACTGTTAAATTTTGAACTGAAAATTTTGTTTATTATATATCTTATATGTCACATAAAGTGTGTAAAAAGGGCCTGTGGAATGTATCTTTTAAAAATCGTTTGCTAAATTGTTTTGCAAATATTAGTAACGCTGCACAGAGTTACCACACAAAATTTAGCCCCAGCAGTCACTCAGTGTGTTTACAGCAGTGTTGTTTGTGTTAATAATATAGTTTTAAGTGCTCCACGATTTTTATAATGAAAAAAATTAGTTGAAGAAAGAGTTTGCTTAAAAAGTTGCGTTTCAAATTTCAAATATCATGTGCTTCATTCTGGTCGATTTTTAACATCTACGAATAACAAAAAGAGCGACAAAATCAAGAAATTTCTGCTCGAAAATCTTCGTAGCAGTCTTGGTCTGAAGTGATGAACATATCTTTTAAGTCCGTCCATAACATTTTGATTGGTATTTTTGGCATGAAAAGCGTCGCTGCATGACTGGGTTCTGCAAGAGTTAGTTTTTTGGGTTGAAAACAAGCCACTGAAGATATGTACGATTTCCCCGAGCTTCTACAGATGATACCTTCATCAACAGCGTCATAACTGAAGACAAGATATAAGGGAACGAATACGACATAGAAACAAATCAACAGTCTTTGGAATGACGTCTTAAAGACGAGTCGAAACCCGTAAAAGTAAAATTCACTCCAAAATCAAGTTTTCTTTGATTACTGTGGTGTAATGCACTATAAGAATTCTTTCCAACGACCCAAACGGTGATTAAGGAATTCTATTTGGGCGCTGTAAAGTGCTTGCACAAAATATCCCCAAAAACGATAACATTTATTCAAGGAAAGTTCATGGATTTTGCACTGTTACACAAAGCCTTTTGTTGTGTAATAGTTTCTGGCCAAAAACTCAACAACTTTAAGTCATAGATCAAGCACCACACTCGCTTAATATTGCCCAGTAAATCTTTTTTTTCTATTCCAAAACTGAAACTATCATTTCGAAGAAGGATTTTCGAGTTAATTGAGATTCCCAGATGAAGCTGAAGGCTATATCTCTGCCAGCCTATGAAAAATGTATGTAGGATTGATTTGCGCGCTGATATAGTTTTATTTATGCACTTGAAGGGCATGAAAATAAATTTCGATGTATAAAATAATATTTTGTGTTTTATTTAACAGTTCTGGGTTATTTGTACAGAAAAGGTAATTATTCAAATATTTTTATATGTGGAAGACTAAAGCTCAGAGGTAAACTCTTACGTACTTTAGATGGTTCTAGCATTCTCATCACACAGTGCAATATCGAAAAGCAAGTTGTAAGATCCAAAGATAGTAGAGAGAAGAATGGCAGAACTACCAACGCCAAAACGAGGTCTTCCTCCACTGCATCTAATACTACTGCTAAAAAACATTTACTTCGATAATTGAGCAGGAGACAGTTTCTTCGCGACGCTTGTAGGTGACAGACGAAGAGAGTATTTTTGTAAAGATTAAAGCCGAATAAGACAGGAAAAATTAACAAGGTAAGAAAAGTGGAAAGGCGAGGCCCTGTCATCCCAAGTCTTGCCTATGTGATGGTATTAAAAGGACTACCAAAGCCGACACAGTATGCACCTAAACTATTGGTGTAGTTTTGCATTCTTAACGGCTGCTGCGAACAATCCTGGTCATAAAATCGTGTTGATGCAGCTTGTTTTGAGTTATATTTTTCCTTCCAAGGTTCTATGCCTGAAAGAAATTGTATTCAATTGGTGTCAAGTTGCTGTACTTCAAGTGATGTTATATGTACGTGCGAGATGTGATCGAGTATTTTCCTGTGAGAGATTTAACCTGTTTATATTCTATTCTTTAATTCTAAAACTCATTTATCATCTCATAGTAATAATAAGTCAGAACTGTCGAAGCAGTAATGGAAAACACCAGCGATGAACAAACATACAGACAATACTTATTGAAATATTATAAATCATTGGTTCAAAAAACAGAAAACTGTGGTTTCCTTGATCTTGAAAAGAGCAAAATGTATCTGTTATCTGTTTTAGAATACTAGCTACATTAATATTAACGGAGAAGAAAATCTTATTGCATAATGTACTAACCCTTGCTAGTCTCCACATAGCTTTAGTAGCATACAATTCGCCATAGTCCCGCAACAAAACGTAAAATATGCAAATCTTCGTTCCAGATCCAAGCGTACTTTTATCCATAGATCCACAGAGCAATTCTGAGTTTCTTATTATAACCCCTGAAACAATATAAATATAATTCAAACCTCAATTCATCTTAACTACTATCAAATTACTTACAAGAATCTTTAACACACAAATCTAAATTTTCTGTATAGTTTCGACCTTTTGTAGATAAATTAGCCTTCACCGGACAATCCTTGTTTGGCTTCAAAATTAAGCTAAAAATCTGTTTTCCAGTCCATAATCGTCTCGGTTTTAAAATTGCCGGTGGTGGCATATCAATTCTCATAGTTGCATCTGGTCCAGCTAGCATACATGCTGCTAGCTGCATTGCTTGTTCCCTAGTTAAAAACTCATCACGTTGCGTTAGTAAATAACCGCCAGTAATAAAATCTTGTGTAGCAGCAATTAATATTTCACCATTTTTAGGTGTAACAAGATTTGATTTATTTCCCATTAGGACAAGAGCTTCTGCTCTAGCTTCTTCAGTTTGTGGTAGATGTAAATTCATTTCATCACCATCAAAATCAGCATTATACGGAGTACAGGCGCATTCATTAAATCTGAATGTTCTTTGCGGCTGTATTTTAGCCTGATGTGACATAATACTCATTTTATGCAAGCTTGGCTGTCTGTTAAATAGGACAATATCTCCATCATCCATATGCCGTTCTACAATATCACCAACTTTTAAATCTTGTGCAACTTTCTCGCGATTACCATAAGCTAAATATTTTTTAAATGAGCTTCCACGTTGTTGGACATAATTTGCTCCTGGATGAACATTTGTACCATTTTTTACTAATTGCTTCATTCTTTGAATATTTGCTTGATTCACTCGTTCGGGAAATGTTAGAATTTTGGCAACTCTTTCTGGTACACCGACTTGATGGATCATTAAGTTCGGATCCGGTGATATTACTGTTCGCCCTGAAAAATCTACACGTTTTCCTGATAAATTACCACGGAATCTTCCTTGTTTTCCTTTTAATCTTTGTACAATACCACGAGTAGGTTTCTTCGGTACCATATTAATTGGTATACCAGATATTTCACTGTTAAAGTATAAGGCTACATGTAGTTGCAAAAAATCCCAATCTTCTTGGATTAATTCAATTTTTCCGCCGCTGTTCATATGTTTCATTATGACATCATTGATCAAGAGTATTTCACTTTGTTTCATTGTTAAATCGTCTTCAGTTCTGTAAATAATTTATTTATTATAAAATTGGAATATCATCAGTTTGAAGAGCACACGCGAAACAGAAGATGATTAACGATTAATTGAGCTTTTTTTAAATTGAAATGTAATATTAGTCATATACAGTTGTGATTGCTAAGATAATAGAAGACGATGGCCGCACGAGATTAAAACTTAATAAGAAAGTGAATTTATATTTTATTTATTCTATAAAGTAACTTTAATCTAGTAACAAAGAAAGATAAAATTCATAAAATCTTAATCTATGAAGTAATAGACATACTTTTTTCAGTAGAAGACCTAATGCAATGCAAACAGAACCGAACAGAACTCTGTAGCTGAATATATGCAAATGACTGCGAAATCGCACGACATCCTAGTTCTCTGTGGTAAGATCTACAGGGTGCGACAGCGAGGGAGACCCAACCTACGCTGGAAGGATGGCGTAGACCAGGACGCTCAGGCCTTAGGGATGCTAAGCTGAACGACATCGACTCAGAATCGCGACCGATGGAGAGAATAGTTGCGCCAGGTCAGGACCGGAACCGGTTATAGAGCCGCTAAAGAAGAAGTGCAAAATTTAGTAAGTAGATTTGCTCTTTATAATTTTCTTGTAAATATGACTTTATGTAGGTTGAAGATATCTATCGGTACCTCCGGATTCTAAGCATTTTTCTCAAATTAATTTAATCTTCTAAGGCAGTTCTCATATAAATAATATTTAATAGTAAGTAATAATATTTTATTTTAATGCCCTAGGATAAATTTCACAAGAATTCAACTAAAAGCTAACTCAATACATTTTCAGACATTCTTAACAATCTCAACATAACTTAAAAAAGTTACTTACGTTCCAGCCTTAACATCAGAAACTACAGATGGTCGAATGCAGACCGGTGGAACAAAAAGCCTCGTCACAATCAAGTTTGTTGGATCAGCATCCTTCGATGTCATACCTAACAAAACAACATCCGACTTTGGTATGTTTTTAAAAAGTTCCAAAACCACCAAAGGATTTAATTCTTCCAATAACGATGACGGGCCAATTACTTGCGATAATTCCTTATTTTTATTAGTAGATGCCAGCAGCTCATCAAGTGCATTAGTAACTAAAGGATCTGTGGGCTTCTTTCCCTTGTACGGATCATGAAGTATTTTCATTAATCCAGGTCCTTTTCGTACACCACCATTCTGTGCTTCACAATTTGGACATTTTGTTTGTTTCTTTGCTTTAGTTAGAATCTGTGAATGAATTGATTTCTTTGCTAAATACGATAAATCCGGATTGAGCAGTCTCTTTCCAAATGTTCTTTTCTCGGGATCCTTAAGCATTACATGTGAGCAACTTTTGCATATCATTTGTAGAATAGAAATTGTCGCCCGGAAATGACCAACATGAAATACGGGTAGTGATAAATCTAAGTAACCAAAATGACCAACGCATTCATTTAAGCCCTGATGGCATGTCTCGCAAATGGCATCCTTGGAGCTGATACCCTAATTGGTTTTAAGGTTATATTTTTAAGGGCAAATTTTAATTAAATTAAATTTCTGTCTCTTACCATTTTCCTGTCCAGAACTCCATATGGAACTGGTGCACGCTGATCCCCATATAAGTTTTTTGATACAATCCGTATGTGAGATTCTTGCTGGATTTGTTCGGCACTCACCATGCAGAATTCAACATGTGAACTGGAAAAATATTGTTTTAAACGGTAAATTCGTGTTACTTAAAAGGATATTTACATTTTCTTAATAACGTCCGCTTCTCTGAACTGTTCTTTAGGCATTTTGATGCAGGTTTTCTCATTTATTCACTTTAAATTAAGAAAAAAACACTCCGTCGAAATGTCACAGCACGGGTTTGTTTACCTGCCGTTTATAACCTCAAACGCCACAGCTGATTTGCTGAAGCTTCATTCTTAACGCACACTTGCACGTAAATGCTTCCGTTTATAACAGTTCGGTTCTTGGCTATGCTAAAATAATTGGGATAGGAATGACATGCAATGGGAAATGGCTGTTCTGTAACGGTATATTGTGTCAGAAAAAAGTTGAATATTTTAATGTCAAATTTGTTGAGTTTTTGGATGTTGTGCTGAAGTTAATTGTGGTAAAAGTTGATATTGTGTTAATTTAATGAAGGAAACCATAAAATAGGTTTGATTACAGCTCATATAAGAGCCTATGTGGTCGAAGTAGGTTTTATGGTTAACGGAAAGCCATGTAAATGGTGTCCGATTAGAGATGCTTGAGCAAACATCAGTGGATGTCAGTTTTACGCAGAAAATCATCTTAGCGTTGAGATATACTTCCACTTGGATGGATTCGTCAACAAGCAGAATTTTTCAAACTGGGCTGGACAATGTTTCTAATTACAAGTGGCAGTTGAAACAAGTTTATGTTAAGTCGAACCAAAGTATTTGAAACAAATTAGGTAATGCTACCCCAGGCCGTACTACTTCACCGGCCAAGTTGTTTCCGTGAATAGCATACACTATGCCATGATACCTGATTTTTTGTGGCTGCAATTGGACGAGATCAATTTAACACATTAATTAAATGAGCAATTATGCCTCGGCGTCATCCAAAATGTGAACAACCGAATGCAGGTCTGCTGCAAGAGCGTTGTTGAACATATGAGTGACATTTTGTTCCATACATGATTGTAATAAACCACATTACTGATTAAAATATAAAGTTTCCAATTTCTTTTAAATCTGTTAATGGGTCTCTCCCTGAAGAAAGACCGAAAGATGCTGAGGGTACATGATTAGTAGCAGAGCGGACTTTCAGAGGGTGTGAAAAATTAGTATGCTCACAGAATCTGGGGAATTACACCTCATAACCAAGCAGAGACGCTGACTCAAGTGCACTTGCTGTATCAGTTAAATGAATATCAGGAAAGAGTATTCCCATAGGACTGGCCAATCAACTAATACATACACATATGAATCAGACAAGGATAAATGCATCATTAGCATTAAAGTGTGCCGAAAAAATAACGGAAGTGCGAATCAAAATAGGAGGACAGAGAGTAAGTAAGTCAGTGAATCTGTTCAAAATAAAGAGTCATCTTTTTTATTAATAGATTCCATTAAATAAAGGGACTGGTGAACTCCCAAAGGGCGGCTCTCCCGGTTCCTGTGTGGCTAGTATAAAAGTCGCCACATAAAATTTGACAACGAGAAGGTTAAAACAACCAGGCAAAACAAGAGTCGACTCGGAGTTCTGGGGACCAGAATCATATTCTGCCATTGGGCTGGTAAGGAAACGCAATGAGGAGCCTACGAGCGACGAGATCTACGAGGGCTATTGCAACATAGATGTTGTGAAGAAAATAAAACTCGGTAAGTGAAGATGAACCTGCTCGGAAAGTTCTCTGAGCTAAGATCTATGGGGCGCGGCAACGAGGGTGACCTAACCTCTGCTGAAAACATGGCGTAGACCAGCCCAAATCTTAGGGATGCCAAACTGGATGAGATCGGCTCAGAATCGGTACCGATGGAGAGAACGGTTGCGAGAGGCCAGGACCGAATACCGGTTGTAGAGCCATCAAAGAAGAAGGCTCGCTCAACGTCACGGCCTTTTTCGGATAGTTAGCAGGATTCACTTGTATCAGAAAGCTTAATACTTCGATGAAGCTGTCTCCCGCTAATCCCGATGGTTTCATACGTAAAGACCTCGTCTCCTTCAGTACCCTCCAAACTCATATTAACCTATAATGTGCGGGCTCGCCCTGAAAACGCACGGAATCAAGTACTCACATACTAATATAGTAATAGGGACTAATATAGTAAAAAATTTTCTATTTGACCTACATTTTCTAACTTATATAACCGCAAGCACAAAACCACTGTTCCGTCACTTGTCAACCCTCTTTCCACATTTACATTTTCTATTAAAATATCTTAATTACCTTTAATCTGTTGTTATACCTTATCACAAAGCCAAAGCCGGTTGTTTATATAACAAAACAAACATAAATTATTAATAAATATTTCTTGTTTCGTCATTTGATACAAACCATAGAATATTTACGTCTTATCCAGAACTTTCATTTCAATTATCCTTATTATTATCTGAATCTATCAAAGCAGGAACATGACTAAAACACAAAGTTTTCAAAGAAATCCTAAGATAAGTTCGCATTAACCAAAAGTTTCCATCAAAACAGATCTTGAAACAGTTTTTAATGAATAATTAATGAAGAAAAGTCGTCATGAAAATTTACCTTTTCCGCTATTCTGTTACCTTCTCTTATCCCTATGCCTCAATCAATTTCTAAGTAAAATTGTGAAAGGGCCTCGGATTTAATTCAAAATGTTAAATTTTCGTTTGGTTAATTTCAATGTTTGTGTGTGCGTTCCACCTACCTTTATCCTGTCGGTTGAGGACAAATTACAACCGCATTAAGAATTAATCACAAGCAACAAAGATCGATTGCAGAATTTCTGTGTTTTTCACAAGTCCTCATCATGCTGTGCTACAGCAGCCCACCCCTGTTGTGCCACCGGGCTCTGGCTCCACTGTATTGGGGAGCTATATAACGACAAATAAAAGCCGGTGGTGGTTACAAGCTGGCGGCGAGGACAACTAACAGTCGTGCAAACGTCATTTTAATTTGCAGCGTGTTATATCGTAACTTTGCCATTATCCCGCTGCCGCTCTGATGGTGGTTGCGGCGGTGCTGCTTCTTGTCGAGCACAACCCTTTCTTTCTTATATATTCCGTCTTCAACTTACCCCCCGTTATATTGCCATCTCCACTACTACGTCCCATTTCCTTCTTAAGAGCACACGCCCGGCTTTATCATTACTGAATGGCTGAATCCAACAGGCGCTCCTGAAAGGGACACGGAAATTTACTTCCCCAATACTTGGCTGAGGATCTTAGCGGTTGCTTCGACTATACTGTAAGAATGGGGAAAATGCTTTCTATAGTGCTGTAGATTGTTGATGTGGCGGGGCTCAGATAGGGTTTCCTACTTTGTAGCAGCATGCAATCTTACAAAGCGAATTAAGGGACACAATGCGATACTGTTAAGCGACAAATCATAACCAGGCTAAAAAGCAAAGCCAGTCGAAATGAATGGTGGGGTTAGGAAAACCGGGAGTGAGAATGTAATTTCTTACAGATTACACATGTGTGGGATTAATTTTGTAAGTCGTCAGAAGAAAGATTGTAAACTTTTCAATTTCCGGTTAAATCTAGCTATGGTGGTTGTGTGTGGCGTGGCGGTGGTGATTCGGTATCCTTATGGTGTCAGCTAAGTGGAATTTAATTGCTGATTCCCAAGAAGGGCTGATTATACTGTTCGTTCAACTGTTGGAGAAAATTTCTAGTATCTAGATGATACATTTTTATTACTTTCCGGGAATAAGTATACTACCGTATGTTTTACGTTCGGTATTTTATAGAAGAAACTAATAAAGTCGAAACTAAAATGGAAATGTAACTAAAAAGCGTCCCCTTAACTGGATATACATAGGTGTTTCGCTTAATAGTGGTGATTTTCTCTAATAGATGGAGCTACACATCAAACTCTGTTTAAAAAGTATTTGATTTGTGATTTCGCGCGGAGTTTAAGCCCATCTGTCACTCACTGTGTTCACAATAGTTGTTATTATTAATACTTTCAAGTGCTCCACGATTTTTATGATCAGAAAGAAAATTTACGGTTAATCGTACATATCAAAAACATAGGCATAAAACTTTCAATAAACGCCGTCAAATGATAGTTGATTTGCTTCGTTTTGGTCTACCATCATTGTCGCTTCTTCTTCTTCTTCGTTGGTGAGGTATTGGGTCCAAAAGCACGGCGGTCACTTCACTTGGGTACAATAGACACCCACAATAGACACCCTATACGTCATATTTGTAGGCCAGACCACCTGAAAAACTTCAGTAGTCTGCCTAGTGTCTTGTCGCTTAGACTTGACTATACGACCTTTCGCAGGCCACTCACAGGGAAGAGCTAACTTATCCTCTTTAAGAGAAAGCTTGCAGGCGGGGTCCTCCGCATAAGTGGTAATTCAGGGCGCAGTGTCTGGTAATCAAGCCCACAAGCGTTCTGACATCAAGCTAAAAAGTTTAGCCAACAAGTGTCGTCATATCATTTCTAGTGCGCCCCAACAATTCCTTACCCGCGTTAATATGCAGGGCAGGAAGGAACAACTTATTAGAGTTGGCTAATCGAGACACGGGCCTCCAGCGATAGGTGTGTTTCAACTTCATCCAATGTTGAATGTTGGTTGCCCCAATAGCCTGTTTCGGACCGATGAATACAATGTAATTCGTCCATAAAAGTTCGGAAGAATGATCGGAAGAAGTGACAGTAAAAGGGTTCTATATTGGGATTATAGGGTGGATGCATCAAAACTTAGCAAACAAACGGTCCCTGACGTCAATTCTGGATTCGCGAACGTGTGGCCCGACCCACGACCCTTGTCCACGAACTTTGATACTTCCGGCGTCAATTATGGATTCACGAACGTGTGGCACGACCCACGACCCTTGTCCACGAACTTTGACACTTCCGAGGTTAATTCTGGATTCGCGAACGTGTGGCATGACCCACGACCCCTGGCCACGAACTTTGATCCTTCCGATTACTGTAGGCGACCCTTTTTTCATTATCTGTTATGAGACGTTTCAGAAATGGAACGATTTCATAGCGTTTCAGCAGTGCATTGCAGATGTTAATTCGGTTTATCATATTTTTCGCGCTCAGCTTATGTGGAACTTACACAATCGAGCTTCTTATTGTATCTAGCTTTGTGTAAATGGTTTAAAACAGTTTTATGGCCTTGATAATGATCTCTCCAGCTACGTTTTGGCAACAACAGAGATACACTTAAGATCGTGAGCAACTCTTTATCTTCACTCAAGGCATACAATTGCCGTGTTTTTTCAATCTGTTCTATTCTGTTCTGTCCTGGAACATTAAAAAAACGGCAAGGGAAATTTTCATTTTTATTTACATAAATTACGGCTTTGGGCATTTTAATTTCTTCTAATATTGCATAAAGATAGGTCTTATTTATCTCTCCATTAATTTTTCTCGTTTTTCATTCAGGAAACAAAACATTTTATTTTATTTGTCAACTGTCAAGTTAAAAAACGTATGTGAGAAAAGGGAAATTTAAAATTTCCCTTTGGGCTGGATAGTGTTCTTGATAATTATCGGGGACAAGACTTCTGTATGGAAGCTGTTCTGTTCTGTCCTGGAACAGATTAAAAAACACCCCTAATAGTAGATCGCAACGAAAAATGTCCTGTGTCCTAGCAGTTTCGGAGAGTATCTGTCGTATGGCTTATATTAAAGTCGCCTTCGGAAATCGCACGCATCATTGACTCACTTACACCCATAATCGACGTCAATTGTAGCAAAGAGTGATAATAGCTGCGTTCCTTTTCTGCTTATTTTTGCTCGTGAGCGCTTGCAGCTACTCCTGCTCTAAGATATGAGCAAAAGCACAAGCAGTCACGCAACTAACATCCGCCAGAGGAAAAGTCAATTTCTTGAGTCTATTGTGAATTATCTTGAGTCTATAGATAGACTTTTGATTGTTTTGAGCTTTTTTCCTATAAAAACGGAAAATAAAAATAATAAATTTATTAATAAAATAAATAAAAGTATACATAATAAATTTAGCGCATTAATTTAAATTTTGTTGTAAATTATTCTAACTTATTACTACTGTTTATGAGTAAAACCTAAGCTCAAATTTTTGATTTTATTTTATTTGTATACAAATAAAATAAAATCAAAAATTTGAGCTTAGGTTTTACTCATAAACACAAATTTCGCGTTCCTTTTCATGAGTACTCAAAAGCAGAAATGGAACGCAGCTAATGATTGCAACACGTGTTTCAATTCCTCCTATTTTCTAGGTGTAATTTTTAATCTTGGCAAACGCTGTTATATTTAGTACTTTGTCGTCTAGGAATGTTCTTCGTAGGCGATAAACACAGTCTTAATCTTCTATATATTAATACGCAAGCACTTTTTTTGTACAGCACTTTAACCGACTTCCACTAAACCGATTTTGCTCAAACTGGTTTTATATGAAAGTCGGAGTGGTAAAGTTGTGCACAAAACAAGAATTATTCATTTATCTCATTTCTGTCACTCAGAAATGAGTGTTGTATTTCCCAATATAAAATGATAAAATGACAACAACAATATAAGGTAGAAATTACGGTTAGCATATAAACAGGCGAATATAAAAATTTATTATTAAGGTTTGTGAATCGACTAAATTTCATGAGCCTAGATTGCTTAGCGAAAGTTGCCGTACCTCCTTTTCACTTCGCTTTAAACAAATCAAATTGGCACTTCAAAATTTTGTTTGTTTTTTTTGTTTCAACAAATTAGATTAGAAATAAATGTATATACATCGCAAGTGGGCAAGAAAAGTGACACATCAGGAGAGCTGAAAACAAAATTTAATGTCAACAGTCTCCTGGTGGCAATATCTCAAAACAGCCAATTTTTTAGTTGTGCCACTTTTCTTGCCGTAGTGCGATATACATATGTCAGCGTCATTCTGCTTATGTTGAAAAGGTTTTTCTTTCTGTGGAGACCGTCTCGGCAAATTTTAATTAAAAAAAATAACAAAACAAAGAAGTGAAAATGATTGCCAAAATATATCACGGTAAGCGACGGTGTTACGGGACGGATTGAGAGAAGAGTAGGGAGAGAGGGTCGAATTTCGACCAATGGGCGATACTATACATTTAAATATCCAAAATAATTGAATTTTCCAAATCAAATTATTTTAACTATACAAATTGTACACCAAAGAACGGATTTCTCATCTAAAAAACAAAACAAAACCAGTTTTACTTCTTTAACATAATAGAAAGGGCCTAAACTACAATTTGGATTAAACAAACTTACTTCCAGTTGCCTCCATCTTAGCCAGAGTAGAGTAGAGCTTCTTCAACAGCAATAGACTACAAGGTAATTAAGGTTAATGGGATTTAAAACAATGTTTACTGCAGACTAACCACGTGTATACAACAAGAGTGTGAATACATATACTTTGAATGTACATAAATTACACATCCCTTTTGCAAGGATTCAATAATTGAAATTAGATTACGGTTCGTCTTGATCCACTCCCTCTTACACAAGCAAATCGGGTTAGAAATTCAGGTACATTTTACTCCGTACTTACATGGTTTTAGCGAAAATTTGGTTAACGCTTTTTGCTAAATCTAATCTCAGCTAGGATCGTGTGTGATTGAATAATGTTTTTTTTTAGTTATTTTGTTGTGATTTTGGTGTTTTTTTTATTTTTTTAAAATTAAATTTTTTAAATTTAAATTACATCTTCAAATCCTGCACAGAAGACAATTCTCAATCTATATATGAATATAAAACACAAAAAATGTTTCTTTGTCCGTTATAGACTTTGAAACCATCCAACCGATTGCCACAAAAATTTAACCACATATTACTTACATCCAGGGGGTGTTTATAGAATTAAATTCAAAATGGCCGCGCCAATATGGCCGACGAATTTGCCAATTGTCTTCCGATTCCAATGAAAATCGGTATCTGGGGTTTCTTGAGGTAGCAAATAACGAATGTTTAATCAAAACTTATAAATTCAAAATGGCCGCGCCAATATGGCCGACGAATTTGCCAATTGTGTTCCGATTCCAAAGAAAATCCCTATCTGGGGTTTTTAAAGGTAACAAATAACGAATTTATGATCAGAACTTATAAATTCAAAATGGCCGCGCCAATATGGCTGACGAATTTGCCAATTGTATTCCGATTCCAATGAAAATCGGTATCTGGGGTTTCTTGAGGTAGTAAATAAAGAATGTTTAATCAAAACTTACAAATTCAAAATGGCCGCGCCAATATGGCCGACGAATTTGCCAATTGTGTTCCGATTCCAATGAAAATCGGTATCTGGGGTTTTTTGAGGTAGCAAATAACGAATGTTTAATCAAAACTTATAAATTCAAAATGGCCGCGCCAATATGGTGGACGAATTTTTGCAATTGTATTCCGATTCCAATGAAAGTGGATATCTAGGGTTTTTACGGTTGCAAATATAGAATTTATGATCAAAACTTATAAATTCAAAATGGCCGCACCAATATGGCCAATGAGTTTGCCAATTGTATTCCGATTGCAATGAAAATCGGTATCTGGGGGATTTTAAGATAACAAATAAAGAATTTATAATCAAAACTTATAAATTTTAAATTTCGGGGCCAAATAAGTGTCATTTCCCGGTCAGCTGTATGTAGGTTGTTCAATAGTTCAGTTATATAATCCTCCACGAATGAAAGGTAAATTGTAAAAACTACAAAGGAAATGGAACGGCCCCTCCACAGTAATCAAAAGGTTCGATCGGTAAGAACGGGACCTGTAGGAAACTGTGTTCGGGACGAATATTAAGTAAGAAGGGGGCAGTGTAACGGGTAACCGAAAAGAGAAAGTTAAAATTCCAATTCACCCAGAAGTTTCATGTTCAGAGGCACCTACTTGAATGCATACATAACGCAGTGTCACATCTCAATTTAGTACGGTTGTTCTAACTGAACCGCCAAGAAGAGAAAGGAGGAGCACATGTGTGCAAGAAGTTTTGTTTTGAAATTAAAATTGTTAAAAAGAAACAAATTGTTCCAATTAATCCCTGACGAATCCGAGAACGCTCGAAAAGAAATATTACAATATTTTTTATAGGTAACTCTAAATTTCTGTATGGTATCCAAAATCAGTTTTTCCAGATTTTTTGTTGTTTTCATTATACTTTTTTCCTACCGCGGACTGTGCACACATAAACTTTTTTTATTTGGAGGCGTTGCAACGCACGCGGGTTTTTTACTAGTTAATTATAAAATCAAATATCGATTCACCTGTCATAGAAGAAACCACTCTGGATCCCACTTAACTAAAAGAAGATTAAATCCTTATAATCCTTAACTAAGCAATAAAATGAATGGCAAATTAATCACAATACCACCAACAGATTTGTCTCCTTTAAATATGAAATAATATTTATACACCAAAAAAGGACCAAAAGGAGAGTCCTGGACCAATTTATACGTTAATGAACGCTTTTTAGTCGAATAATAAATAATGGGCTTATGGTTTTCTCTTACTCTTATTCTCTCTCTCTCCCTCTTCCTGGTCTCTATGTCTGTCGTTCGGTCATCTCTGTTTTGCGGTAGGTTTTCATATATTTTATTATGACGACAGAATCCAGCTTTTGGGTGGTTATTACAAGTTTTTACTAGAAGCAATCTGGTCTAGATGGCTCCTTGGCTATTTGTTAGATATATGTAGCTAGAGCTATAGTTTTAGTAGTATATTCGGTATAGCTTTAACAATTCCTTCTACTTGCGCCTGGTTGATCTCCCTGTGTGTTTTCTTCTATCTCTGTCTATCTTATATGTTTGCCTCCCAAAGACTACACACAGGCCGCAGATTTAACTGCACCCTTGGGGTTTTTGCCTTAAGGAAACTTCAGAACTCTGCATTTGCGATTTATGAGAATTTGCAGCAATTTGAGTTCTTGTGCTACAGCACACAAGCAGCCAGCTCTTCTCCTTCTCCTCCTCTATACCAAGTTTTCATGGGTAAGGGATTATAATCAAAGGTTTTTGAGCGCGCAAAGGTTTTGCTGGTTTCCTTTGCAAACAATTCAATTAGAGGAGAACCTTGGTTCTGTTTTTATATATAACTCTACAAAATAAATGAAAAAAAAAACAGCAATCCGTAAGAGATCTCACCGTCCGTCGTCGTCGTCGTCGCGTTTATCGCGAAGTTTTTATTATTTTTATGGCTTTAAGTTTTCTTTCTTTATTGCTTGATATAAAATTATTGTTTTGCTAGAGAAAAAAATCCATTCAGAGAACTTTAATATATTTCGCAAAGAATAAGTTATTTTAAATGATTTTCCTGTAATAATATTGGGTGAGGCTAGAATAGCAGGTGATTTTGAAAAACGAATGATATTGCATCAAAATAGGTATATATATTAGAAAGATATCAATCATGTCATACACACCCTAGCTTTAATATTTGGGCAACAGCAGATCTTGACACGAACAACCATGACAATTCCAGAGCAGTAGTATAGTTATGCCATTACTGGAATAGTGACGTCATCGGTTGTGGGATCGAGTGTGAGATTTATTCGGGACAAAAACCTATGTGCTGAGCTTTTTGTGTTGAGCTTTTAGGTGTGGGTGCCAACCGTGCGAAAATAATTAAATTTCGCTTAGGTAGATTGGAATGTCTTGCGTGGGCTTTCATGGTGGGGGCGGGATGGGTTGGGTTCTTATGGGGAATTTGAGGTTAGTGTGTCTTGAGTGCACCTGGTCTGTCTGGTCTACCTGATCTATCTGGTCTTATACCATGTTCGCACTGAGCCGAAATTAGTTGATTTTGAAAAGTGATTTCGAAATTATATAGAACCTTTCGCACTGAATTGTAATGATTTCGTTTGGTTGTTTTTTCTGGCACCACGAAAGACTTCAATTTTTTCAGCCCAAATTTGAACTAGCGCCTCTTCTAGCAAAGCCCATGGCTTCTTTCTTTTATATTTCTTGGGTTTTTGCATTTTGAAGAATGTGAAGTTTAAATTCAAAGTCAAATCAATTATTAAAACGTCCAACTGACAATTTCAGCATCAATAGTGACGTGCTGAATTGGGCTGAATTCGATTTTCGGGTTTGAGCATTGACTTTGACATGATTTTGTTCGTAATTTTGCCAAAATTACGAGATTTGAGATGATTTTGAAATCACCAGAATATATGGGAAATCACACGATTTTGAACGTGATTTTGGGTGAAATCACGAAAATTGCCGAAATCACGTGATTTCGGCTCAGTGCGCACATAGTATTATTTATAATGTTTCGTATACAAATTGACAACTATACCCCATAGCCAGTGGTCTCTAGACTATACCAGAGACCAGGCAAACCAGACAGAACAGTCAGACCAGATAGACCAAGTCCGCCCAAGTCACACTAACCTCAAAGTCCCCACAAGATACCACCTAAGATCGCCGATACCCACCGAAGACTACCCCAGCTTGAAAGCTCACCCAAGACACACTAACCCACCCCAGCGAAGTTCAACTAGTTTCACACAGGTGGCGCTCACACCTAAAGCTCAATACAAAAAGCTCAGAAAACAAGTTCTTGTCCCGAATAAATCTCACACCCGAACCGATGACGTCACTGTGCCACTAATGCCATAGCTATACTACTGAGAGCCCTCCTATCTTGCTTGGAAGGTTCGAGTAAAGGAGATATATGTATAGGCATAAGTTTGAAGTTAACTTTGAGTCCGAGTGAAAGGTATAGCCAAGAAATTTACAGAAGCTTTACAAGAGCTTTTTTGGTGCTCTGCAAAAGTCGACTGTTGCTCACCACTAGATAATATTACAATGGATCGTTACACCAATCAGCAGCAACCATAATTTTTCAAAGTCTTTTATCAAAACAGAAACTCTTAAAATATTTGCACGTCGTGCTTTTCGCCTACATTTTCACATTCATCGGAATCAACCATGCGATTGAAACGTAGCTTCAAAACTTTGAACATACTTCATAAACTACAAAAAAAGAAGCCAGGAACAACAAATTCAAGCCAAACTCCCGAAATCGTTGAGCTTGTAAAAGATGACGAACTTCAGGGTCAAGCTTGACCAATACTTGTTTTTTGCTTGACCAGTACTGCTTATTATATATCGCACCATGTACTGTATGTTGAAGAATTGGACAAAATCCACTTTAAACGTAAACCCAGTATTCGTTCAAACAAAAAAACGACTCGAACGATTTTTATGAAAATCTTTTCAGATCATACTTCCTTTAACACGCTTTGAACGGCATCTTAACGAAGTCGATATCTTTTTTGGTTCGCGCGAAATCGTGCTGGTACAAAAATCACTTACGTCGTTCAAACAAAAAAACGGTTCGACCGATTTTTATGAAAATCTTTTCAGACCATATGTCCTTTAACATGCTTCGAACGGCACCTTAACGAAGTCGAAATCTTTTTTGGTTCTCGCGAAATCGTGCCGGTACAAAAATCACTTAAGTCGTTCAAACAAAAAAACGGCTCGACCAATTTTTATGAAAATCTTTTCAGATCATATTTCCTTGAACACGCTTCGAACGGCACCTGAACGAAGTCGATATCTTTTTCGGTTCGCGCGAAATCGTGCAGGAAAAAATGACCACATACGTACGCACACACACACACACACATATTTCTTCTCAAATTTTTGCTTAAAATGCTATTGGGACCTTGAAACGTGTAACTACATTGAAAATTTCGAATCCGATTTTCGGACCGATTACAATAACTTCCTACTGGGAAGTTAACAATTGGGTACGTGCCTACGCGACACGAAGATTTCACCTTGTCCGCAAGCGATTTTTAGTGAGTGGGCATATGCGTATTCATGCGAGCAGCATAGACATCACCTAGCAGAGAGCTTCAATTAAAAAGGGAGTTTTTTTCACATCAGTGCGATTTCTATCGTGTGTGTTACATGAGTTTGTTTTAAGTTCGCCAAATCACTGCAAACTCAGCTGTAATATAGCAGTGTACGAGCTCCAACACTTTTAACTTTCAACTTTCTGAATAAGTTTATAACAGCTTCGGTGATGAAGGTTAGTGTCTCTGCTTAAATGTTGAGTAGATTTGTGTCTTCACTAGAATGAAAGCTTTCACGAGCTTATGAAAGCTTTCACGAGCCAAATGACGTCATCAAGTGAGCTTTTAAGCTTTTAATTGTGAAATTCAAAAAGTCTTTGAGTGTTGTCATATTCACCTTTTCCTAAATCGGTCCGTTCTGTGACGACGTGTATTTGAAGACGACGCGCAACTCAAGTCAATGGTTCGATTCTCAGGCGACGATCTTTTATGCAGAGGGATTGAAGTAGCTGATGCAGAGTTACGAAAGGTGCTTAGAAGTGAACGATTATTATGTAGAACGTAGTTAGGTATTTTTTTGTGACCAAGCGGTCTTTTTTTGAATATACCTCCTACGACTCACTGCCTTGAGGAGGACCATTTAACACTTCAACCAAAAAATGTTTTTATAACAAAAAAATAATAGAAAAAATGAATTTTTAAATCTAAATCGCCCGACAGGATACAAAACAACATAAATTCTTCATCTACACAACAGCAGCCATATCACACTTGATGATCTTTCACCACCACCACGGCCATTCCAATTAATTGGTTTTCCAGCAAAATTAATTAACTGTCGTCGACTTAGAAAAATAGCTTCAAATGGCCTTCGTCCTGTCCAGATAGCAATTGCGAACGTAACTCTCCCATGTTCCGCCCCCCCCCACACACGTAACAAACAAACATGTCCTGTTGAGAGTTTGTTTAACTAATCTAATATCCTTTCGCACAGAATGGCTAAAAAAAAAATCTCAACACTATACACGCACGTACACACAAACATAACTCCACCAATAAGTCCAAAGAGAATGAGAGTTTGAAAAATAGCAAATAGAAATATAGGCTTAATCTTTCGCCAATACAACCAAAAGGGGAGGATGAACCACGCGTGTCCTGGCCGATTTCCCACACACAAAGGGATAACTCAATAAGTTGCCCAATTTATTTCCAGAAATGGTTTGAAGGACGGTATCTGATGGCGCTTATCGCTTCTCCCTTTGAAGAAAAATGATGACGGCCTGTTCAACGACTATTTCTGCTTTCGAAAGATGCTTCCGGGAATGGAGTTTGTACCAACCAAAAAAAAATATATCGTCCATCTATACAACTCCATACATATATATTTTTATAGAAACAATACCAGCCAACAACGTACGAAACAACAACAACAAAAACAGGAAACTGACCCAGGGGATCCTTTTTGGGGGGGAGCAAAAACTGTCTCCTTGGACAGGAGTCGGAAAGCAGGAAAAGTGACAAATGATGGTAATTTAGAGGTTTGACACGAGACAAAGGGCGAACGATTAATGATTCCCAATTTTCGCTATTATCGCCAGAAGTTTGTTGGTTCATTTCTGGCATAAATGAGAACTGTCTGTCTTGTCTGCCGATGTGGATTTCGTATTTTTTTTTTGTTTATATTTATTAAGTTCAAAATTTGTTTTATTATGAGATTTTTTTACACATTTTTTTTTGGGGGGTAAATTGTGAATATGATTGCTCGTAAATCATGCAACTTTTTCCAATTCCTTTTTTTTGATATTATAGATATGTTCCCAAAAGGAACACTAATGGCAATGGACAATAAGTCAGAGAGATGATATCAAATAAGAATTTGGTCGTTCTCAGTACCAGATTTGCACGTGAGGACCACCGAACCGTACCCTTGACAACTCCATTCGCAACAAAAGAGGACTTGTTTTCATAGAATGTACCACGGTACCAACCTCGAGTCAGTATCTCATTGGTATAATGATACGAGAGCATATTACGAGGAATCGGGCTTAAACGCAGATGCTCTATGCAACGGAATGAGCAGAAGCAAGTACCGTCTTGCATAGGGATACGAATAAGAGCTGAGCACGCCATAAAAATATAAACGGTCATTAGTACTGTTGACACAAGCGTTTGAGATCAAAACTTTTTAACACCTGGTTGATAGTAGTAGCAGGACGATGGGGGTTCTGATCCACCAATTTCACAATATTGTGCAATGGAACTTTTGGTAGGCGTCTTGGGTGGAAGCTTTTCCGGTTTGTGACTTGGAAAGCTTTTGCAGTTTGTGTCTTAGGTTGAAGGGATGCGCCACCTGTGTGGAACTTGTTAAACCGGTTAGGCACACTACCTCAAAGCCCCTCAAGACAGGCGCGGATCTAGAATTTTGTTTTGGGGAGGGGGGGGGGGGGGTCACGGAATTAAAAGTGGCGAAAAAAATGTCTACTCCTAAAAAAACAAAAACACAATTAACAAAACGAACAAAACTAACCGAATTTTCTGGTGGATTAAAAACAAACGTACCCTAATATGTTTTTGATGAAGACGTTCTCTTTCTAACTTCAGAGATTGCGAATCAAAATATATAAGGCGCGTTTCATTTTCATTGGAGTGCGTACGTCGGCGTAGTTGGGTGCACATCGGCGTAGATGCAGCTACACCAGCCCATACTGTGGTAGCAACAGCTACGCCGATGTGCGCCCAACTACGCAGGCATACGTACTCCAATTAAAATGAAACGTACCTATAGAAAGAGAGTAAGAGTATATCTGTTGTTGACCTTGAAGTTCATTTTTTTTATTTGCAAAAAAGTTGGGTCGGTTTTGGTTGTTTGGGTTTTTTTTGTTTTTTAGTTGGGGCATTTTTGTTTTTTTAAACAACGTGCGCTTTTGGCTTTTGGTTATGACCCCCCCCTTGAATCCGCGCCTGCCTCAAGATACCTCCCAATACTCCCCCAGCTAAAAAAAAACCCGCCCGAGACCCACCCCACTGAAATTTAACTAGTTTCACACAGGTGGCGCTCACCCTCAACACACAGGTTCTTGCCCCGAATAAAGCTCACACCCGAGTCCATAACCGACTTTCTTATACCATTGCTTGTAAGCATAATACGCAAGGAAGCCATTTTCTGTTTGATCACCGAAGTCAGCGTTCTGCCGCGATAGTCTACTCTAGAACCGTCGACAGTACAAAAGGGCTTATCTAAGAAAGGTCTTTGCAATAGGGGTTTTTTTCGGCTGTCGGAAGATACGAGCTTAAAGCCATCAGCTGGATCCAGGTTGATCTTGAAATGTGAAACTTAGGCCTTAGCTAAAACCACCTGCGTCACTGAACTCGGAACTGCCTTTTGCCATTGCGTTGTGAGGCTGGATCGGCAGTTGTTTCAACTGCACCTGGAATTGGGTTTCTATCGCTCCTCCTGGATTTCCCAGCCTTATATTTGTGCGGATGACACTCATGGTCTGTTCCCCCTGACTCCAAATCACCTCTAATCGCAGCATTTGCTCCAATTTTATCGAATTCGCTTTGTTTCTACTGCGGTCTCTAGTTCAGCCATCCGAATATCATTTTCCTGGTGATTATCGCCATTGTCAGTGCCATTGCCGACACTGGTCTCACATAGTAAGAACAAGCTAACCGATCTTAAGATGAAAAGGGGAAACGCTGCCTTGGGAAACTACGTTTGGAGTATTCTCGGAATTGTCACAGACGACTGATCTGACTGATCTATCCAAGTGTTATTTAAGCTTGATCTTTCGGTCGATCATCACATCTAGATACTTGAGTACTGTTTGGTAGTGTACCGTTAGCTTATCCACTCTGTTCTACTTAGACATCTTCATCCATCTCTTAGTGATCAACACCATCTCCTATTTGTTTCACGAGTGATAGGTTCACGTTTTCTTGCCTATCCTTGATTTCCTCGATCTTTTGAAAATATTCTGATCACTTTGATGCACCTTTATAAGACAGCCAATCTGCGAAATAATTTCAGAACTCCATCGTATATTAATATGCTCAGGCGAGTGCCCAGTATGAATCCCTGTGAAAATCCCTATGTTATCCAGAAATCTATTCCGCCTGTCATCTGATTCATGGTGATTAGCACTATGTACAAAAGTGTGTCAAACTCGACCAATAATATCTCGATTATATTGTTTCATCTCACGGGGTTGAGGGCATTTGTTACATCGGCGATTATTAATGACCCCTGTGCTGAAAGTCGAGTCGGGTGACGTGACAAGCCGTTTGAGTTAGAGAAAGTGACGTTCCAGTCGAATTCGATTTTCGGCACAGGGGTCAGAGAGTGGAAGCACTAAGTTGAGTTTGTAGCCGCTGTGCTGAATCGCAACTCGACTGAAAAGTCATTTTCTTCAACTCAAACGACTTGTCACGCCACACAAGCCGACTTTCAGCACAGGGGCCAATATATAATATCGATCATTCATTCTTAACGATTGTGTCCTTAGACGATCACTATTTTGACAGCATCGATCGTTGATCTCGATCGATTTTCAAATGGCGAACTGCTTTTTTGACAGGCCTTCTACCGTGTCTTCGATGAAGGGAAATTCGTTATCGATGTATCTTTTCAAATAATTTGCCATTGTAACAGGAGGTATATCGTCTTGTAGCATTGGAAGAATGGTACCACAACCGCTTGATCGGTTTCGCGATAAGTACCAGCTTTTGCTTCGTCCACTGTGGCTTATACTGCTCTTTCCTTCAAACAAGCTCTGAATATGTACGCGAACGCTATATGTGCTATTTTTGTGGCAAGTTTGACTGCTTTGCTTGGTAAGTCGTCATTCACAAACCAGGATCCTTATTAAATGGGGATCTCTAACAGACGACACTCCACTTAGGTCGACTTTGGCGACGAATTGATTGCCAGTATTCTGTGTGAAGAGGAAATGGACATGATTGATGAGGAACATTTACCTTTGATCGAAAAAATTTCCATTTTGTACGCACCCCCAAAGGATCAGAGCCAGCTTCCTTTCATAACCGTATGAAGTAAGCTGATTAAGTTTTGGCGATCGTGTTTTTTAATTCCCTCTTTACGTTTTAAACCTCACGCGTTAGTCGCCAAAATCGGATCAATTTCTGCTACGCTGATTACGTCTCAAGTCTGCTTCAGGAATTTAGTGGGTAGGGAGGCGGTTGAGTGTGAGAACTAGGTCATCAACTACTTCCAAGGAATTAAGTGACCTACATAACTGGATCTAGATCAGTGTTTCCCAAACTTATTTCGCTCGTGGACCCCTTACTATAACAAAAACTTAATCATGCACCCCCAAATCCATGTCAATTAAATTTTATGATATAATAAAATCTACTAAAAATACTTTAATCTGTTCTCTCTGAGAAGACAATTGCACGTTGCTAGGAAAATTAATTAAGTACATATTTTAATTGTTAAGAAAACAAAAGAAAAAATGCAATTGTGCTTGAAAATATAGGTACATAGGTACTTAATACTTAATAGATCCCAGCGGGAAAAATTGGGAGCGCTGCTCAGGGGAGCTGATTTTGAGCTTACTGGAGTTTTCAGAAATTGTATAGAACGAGCAAAACTGGCAATTATCTTAATGACCATAAATCGTTTCATTAGTATACTCAATAGACCGCTTCTCTTTCGATTACAGAAGTTAAGCAGCATTGGACGTGGCTAGTACTTAGTGCGGGGCCCACTTGGAAAAACGACACTCGCCCTTGGAAAAAACGAAAAAACAATAATTGCAAAAGGCGAACAAAAATAAAAGCTTTTCGACACCCACAACTTATTCATATATAGTTCGCGTGATAACGCAATCTGACCATTTTGAAAAAAAATCAAGATGGCGATTCCAAGATGGCAGCCGATTTTTGCAATAGGCATGTTAACAACGCCATAAACATAAATTTATTTAGCGCTGTTAACAAACTTATTTGCGCTTTTTGGCTTAGCTAAAATGTAGCACAGCTTCCAACTGTCAAAAGGAGTTGACGTGAATTTTTATTGCTGTAAGCAAATAATTTAGTAATATTTTGATACAGCAGAAGATATTATTATTAATTTTTTTTTCGTGTTATTGTTTATAAAATGAGAAATGTTACAATTTTTAGTTGTTATTAGTTGTAAAATGAGAACTGTCAACTGATATGCTAGGAACGGTGTTAAGTTAGCAGCGATAATTTAACAGAGTAACTTGGGCCTAAACGAGCCCTATTCCAGGTAGAATACAATTAGCTGTGTTGCATCGTTCTAAATTCAAAATGGCGGCCAAAACCGAATGGCGGAAGACATAATAAATTAAAAAAAAAAATAAATATGGCGTAAAAAAAAAATAAATATGGCGGTTCTAAGCTGGCGGGAGAATTTTGCAATGATGTTCCCCGACCCCGCGACATGGGTATCAAATGAAAGGGTATGACAAGTAGAATAGAATTAGCTGTGTTGCTCCATTCCAAATTCAAACTGGCACCCAACACAAAATAGCGGATTACTTTTTTCTTTACAACCCGATCGGTGTGGGTATCAAATGAAAGGGTATGACGAGTAGAATACAGTGGCGGCCGCCACAAAATGGCGGAAGACCTTTAATAGACTAAAAAGTAGAAAATAAAAATAAATAGTTAAAAAAAAAATAAAAAATACGATTTTATTTTAAAATGAACTAAAAAGTGAAAAATAATCTTGAATGTAAAGTTTTGATTGCTCCAGCCATTATATGGGAGCAGCCTACCTTTCAGAATCAAGCTCAGAATAAAATTAATGAAGTTATTGGTAAAATTTATAAATATAACTTACTTAAATGTAAAAAGTGTGGGACGTTAACGAAAAGTTTAATAAAATAAGAATATAGGTAAAGAGCGTTCCACGTGAGAACGTCTGAGAACATTCTCCTCTTCCCAAATCCTGTTTGTATAACAAAAGTTTTGTAACAAATGCAGATATAATACTTTTAGTTTTGGGAAAATTTAATTGATCACCATGTAACTTTAAATTTATTTCATCAAATTTGGCGAATGAATCAGTCAAATAAAGCTGTTTGCTTTTCGATTTCGTCCGCGCCGCGTGGTCACGCGGAAACATCGCGTTTTAAATTTTTTTAGTTTTTTATAGTTTCTATAGTTCGGTAGTTCTTCGCGCACCCCCAAAATAATTTTTAATTATCACAGACCCCCTGGATCATCCCATAGACCCCCAGGGGTCCACATGAACCAATTTGGGAATCACTGATCTAGATCATTACCTCGATTAATAGTATCATTAACTGACCTTCTAGTAACTTGTCTAATTCTTTTTTCCATCAGAAGTTTGGCCTTCTTTTTTGGGATGCTGCCGCCAAGGGTAAAGATACCACACCCTTGAAAATTTGAACGATCTACGAAACGATCTTTGACATTTCCTGGCATCATATGTTGTAGCAGTACTTCCGTAATCTATCCTCTTCGAATATGGTGGAAGGCCATCCCGTAGCTACGAGGCTGTATTTCTCTGGTGCTGTGAACCTTACTGAATATTATGGCTCGATGGTCACTGTATATATCATTTTCGATGGCCCAGCAGGGTTTATGGGATAGCAGAACAAGGTAAACCAAAAACGTGCCGGAAGATGGCGTATACGAGAGTACCCAACGCTTAGGGGTACCAATAATGGGTCGAAATCGGGAGTAATGGAAGGAGTTATTGCAAGAGGCCAGGCCCCTGTTGCACAGCTTATGTTTCAGTGCTATGTCAGTTTCGAAAGATCCATTCCCGCTGCCCATTCCCGCTAGACGATATTAACTCAAATAGCCTTGTACATTCAATTCACTTCAGCTACAATATCGCATTGTCACCATTCAACTGAAACTGCCTTCTAATATAACATAAAATTTTTGCATAAACTTTCAGAATCCGTCACTCCCTATCTCCTTTTTTAACTCCAGCTCTACCCAAACCCTTAGTTTATGGCTTCATCATACAGACTCCGTAGGACTGTGCCGATGAGGCAGCCTTCAGCCAAGAAGATTGAAGTCTTACCATAGGATGTCGCCTCCTTAGACCTCGCCGTCAATATTTGCATAATGTATGGAAGATTGATATTGAGAGGTTTTCTAGTGGACTTGTCCTGGAGCTGCTGCTCCTCACTCCCTACGTCAATCGGGTCCCTTCGGATTCCTTATTTCGAGGCGGATCCAATTGAAACTTATTAAAACAGTTTTTCCCCCCTCCGATGTGATTTCATGTTTCTCTAACAGTTTTCCTTACATTTGAATTTTACATTTGTGCAAATTTTTTTCCCATTTTTCCCTTGGTCTAAAGATGAACCTCGAACGAAATGTGCCAAGAAAGAAGAAAAGGAAACTGGAATCCTTTCGGTACATAGTAGTATTAGTAGAACGGGGCTGTAGCAAGATAAACGGACGATGTAAGTCTCTATTTCTTTTCGTTCATGGAAATTGTTTTTTTATACATATATCGGAGGCTTTTTCTGCTGACGTTAAGACAGAGTTCTGTGTTTACCATTTTGGGCAATTTTTTTCAGGAGGATATTTTGTGCCGGTATAGAGTAGATATAAAGATGAAAGAAGGCGTGGAGAATGCTCTCTCTCTATGTATTTTTTTTTTGCCCCCGGTTTTCTTGATGGGATTATCCTATACGGGAAAAATTGTCGGCTGAGGTCTTGTTCTGGCAGAATTGGATTGGGTAAAAATTTCACTTCGATAGGAGAAAATTTTAAGATGTTGACAGACATAAAAGCTTCTGTAATGGGTTCTAGTTCATGTTCGTTCGCTGTGGATCCATATGCAATCGAAGCAGTTTGGTATCCTTTATACGAAAATAATATTCTTTCCATGCATATGAGCTCGGTTGAATTTTAATGGAGTTTCACAAATTTTGCATGATTTGCATTTTAAAAGAATAATGTGAGGTTTTTTTTGTTGTTCGTGTTGAAATGGGGCACAAGAACGAACGAGCGAAGAAATTCATTTTTAAGTGATTGATTGGGGATTAGCAGTTCTTTGTAAGTGCGTTCGTAGATAGAGATGGATTATAAACTGGAAATAGGTTAGCTTTTTTTATATTGTAACCAATAAGATATGTATGGATACTTCCAGCATTTCATGTATAGTATAAGATAAGTTATTGTGAGTGCTTGTCTTCCACAAAATATTCATGGCACGAATGGAGCTCTTCTGCTTCCAATATTCTGAATTTAGTTTGTGTTTTGTAGAGATTAAAAAATTTACTTTAAAATTTTCGTTGCTCTTTTGAACTTTCGATAATCGATAAAATAGAAGAAGACTAAACTTTTTGCAGGATATGCTGAGTTGTGTATAGCTAGATTTTTGGTTTTCCTGTAATAAAACATGTATAGACAGTATAAAGATTAGAAACGAACAAGGTGGCATCTGGCTGTACTATTAATGGGTAGTAGGTATTGCAGCAGTTATGTGTGGGAATAAAACGGTTTGCAAGCAATATCATTAAGGTACCTAATTATCCATTAACAGGTAATAAAAGTCATTAAGTAGGCACTTAACACAATTTTTAATGACCTTAATGACCTTGGCCGCAAAACGTTCAAACCATTTTTTTCCCACGCACAAGTGCCACAATACCTACTCCTAGCGATTGCTAATGGTACGTTGGTTGGCGCAGAAGAACGGACCCCATTTGTCATCTCCTACGTTAAAGACTCCGAAATTTTTCATTGTTTGGGTTCTTTTCATGATTTTGACTGTGTAAAAAAAATTTCCCTGGACAAATATAAATTTTAATAAAAAAATATGGGTTCCTGTAAAGACCGTATACGGGCGAAGTTTTTACGTGATAACGTCTTTTTTGTGTTATAAGTGTTTTGGAACAAAAGATTAAATGAAGATTACACTTTTAAATTCATATAAATTCAATTCTTCTTTTTTAAAGAAAACATTTATTGAAATTAGAGGTTAGAATTCCTTCTGAACAGATTTAAAATTTAATTATCTAATTTTGTTTACCACAATCTGTCACAAACCGAGGAAGCGTGGCCAAAATCGTTGTCCAGGAAAGTTAATTTGAATCTGTTTATTGACGAAGCCCATTTCTTATACCATGTAGATTGTATCTGTTGCACCGCTGTTTGGTTTGATGAAGTACTCGGTTGTACAGCAGCTTGAACTGATACGCTGTCGTCCGCCATTTTGAATTTTCAAATTTTAATCACAAATTCGTCATTTGAAATCCTTAAAGCCCCCGATACTGATTTTCAGTCCAATCGGAACACATTGCCAAAATTAGTCCGCCATATTGAATTTTAAAATTTTAACCACAAATTCGTCATTTGGAACCCTTAAAGCCCCCCGATACTGATTTTCAGTACAATCGGAACACAATTGCCAAAATTAGTCCGCCATTTTGAATTTTCAAATTTTAACCACAAATTCGTCATTTGGAACCCTTATAGCCCGCGATACTGATTTTCAGTACAATCGGAACACAATTGCCAAGATTAGTCCGCCATTTTGAATTTTCAAATTTTAACCACAAATTCGTCATTTGGAACCCTTAAAGCCCGCGATACTGATTTTCAGTACAATCGGAACACAATTGCCAAGATTAGTCCGCCATTTTGAATTTTCAAATTTTAACCACAAATTCATCATTTGGAACCCTTAAAACCCCCCGATACTGATTTTCAGTACAATCGAAACACAATTGCCAAAATTAGTCCGCCATTTTGAATTTTCAAATTTTAACCACAAATTCGTCATTTGGAACCCTTAAAGCCCCCCGATACTGATTTTCAGTCCAATCGGAACACAATTTCCAAAATTAGTCCGCCATTTTGAATTTTCAAATTTTAACCACAAATTCGTCATTTGGAACCCTTAAAGCCTCACCCGTCCGAATTAGTCTGGTGTGTAGCACCCCCCATTGAGACGCTTTCTTTCTTTTGCTCCGACGCTAAGAACGCGAGCCTCTTTCTCGAATGCTGCGCGAGCATCGTAACGTTACTGGACGTTAGTGGCTTCGTTACAACTTTTTCGTGAATGCCTTCCAACCGCATCGATTTAGAAGACGTTATCACGTCAAAAGTTCGAATATTTGTCAAAAAAAAACTATTAAAATTAAAAAAAAACATAACCTTGAACCTTTCACATTTTTCCTTTCTCTCTCACCTCTCACTGCATTTTTTGTGTGTGTGTTTGTATTTTATTATATTTTTGCATAAAAATCTACAATCACCTTTTTTTTCGGCGTGTAAATACTCCATAAATAAAGCACTTTTATGCATACACATACTCTCCATAACAGCACTAAATTTCGTGTAAGGACTATTCTGTTAGCTCATTTGTGGACGCTCTGGTGTGGCGTTTGTACATGAATACAGACAGTATCAGACAGGATATAGCAAAGGATATATGTATATATATATGTATGTAGGTATATAAAGCCCCAAATTTACCTGCATTATACTCTAATGGAGTTGTTTGATACCAATTAGAAAGGATGCTGTGGAGAATAACCCGGTTTTTGTGCGCTTTTTCAGGATTTAGGATTAACTTTTTCCGTTAATGTTGAAAATTATTTCTTGTTGTTGTTAATAATGTAAGTTGGATGTTTTGTTTGTTTGTTTATTTTCTTTTTTTTGTTGTTTTGGGTTGGGAATTTGGGTTTTCTGATTAAATTAGAATTGATTGAGACTTTTTTCTTTTAATAGTAAAACAGAATTTAAGTTAAGATAAGGAAAAAGTTTTATGATTGATACAAAATGTTTAATGAGGGCCAAGATATCGTCAAAGAATATGTGAAGGAAATTGTGCTCGATAAGTGCCAGTCCAGAGCTAAAAAGCGATAGCTGATGACTTTTTTTAAAAGTAGTCTTAACAATGCATCTTGCCGGCTTAACCTGTTAATAATAGGGTACCAACATTTCAGTTAGGTCGGGTCCTTCAAGAAGTGGACGCAATTCCTACCAACCCATGCGCACATATTTACAAATAATAAATAGTCGCCGCTACGTCACTTTTACCTATGAATCTAGGTCATGGACTATATCCAGTTATGTAGGTCACCTAATTCCATTAATGTATATCAGTAGGTCCCGACCTAGTTCTCACACTTAACTGGCCCCATACCTACTTTTTGTTAATACATCTCTAGATTTTCTTCAACTTCACTAGACCGGTTTTCGTTGGATCCCAAAGGTCAAGCAACATTGGACGGAGGTCGTACTTAGTGCGGGGACTGCTTAAAAAAACGATAATCGCGCTTGGAGGTCGAAAAGCTCAATAAAAATAAAAAGCTTTAAGTGCTTACTGCCATTAAACGTTGAAAACCATTTAAAAGTCGAATTCAACGGTTTAAACACTTTAAGTGTTTAGAAATTAAACACTTGAGTTTGCAGTGTAAGCTTAGACTTTTACATTAAACACATATGCTCGAAGGTAATGAAAAGACGGACGGCTTGGCTAAGCTGGGCTCTGGCACTGTTTGTGTTAGCCCGAAACCGTATATTAGGGCATACATTAGTCTGGTGAAAAGGGTCATCGACGACCAGTATCTGATGAAATATGACGCACACTTAAGGTTCATACCTGGTGAATTCCAAGCGATTTATTCTTGAAGTGGGCCGCAAGGCTACCAAAGAATTACTGAGATACATAAGTAAAGTTGTTAGGACATTGGTTGGCTTGGTCTCAAGAGACTTCACTTTAAATTATCATCTATGGAGGATCGGAATGGCGGGAAACCGAAGTTGCAGGCTGTGCCTTGAAGAGAAAGAGTCCGCCTTTCATGACTTCCACCATTGTCCCGCAGAAAAGACAGAAAGAAGGGCTTATCTCTAAGATCTACAAAATAAAGAAGCAACTAACAACTTCTGAAAGTTCACTTGCTCTTAGGGTTTCTACAAGAAAAACTTCTGCAAGTCACTTCTGCAAGTCAGTTATGCAAGTCAGTTCTGCAAGTCACTTCTGCAAGTCACTTCTGCAAGTCAGTTATGCAAGTCAGTTCTGCAAGTCACTTCTGCAAGTCACTTCTGCAAGTCACTTCTTCAAGTCAGTTCTGCGAGAAGCAGGGTCTCGTTTTTTGGTACGATCTCGCTTTACTTAACAAGTCTAATTGACAAAGTGTTTGGCAAGCTGCTGAATCTGTTGAAACTTTGTGGTTAGCAAATCTGAGGTAGTCGGGTTGCTTATGACGCAATTTGCTCACGTCGCGGCTGCGGTACTCCAAAAATCTCACTGAAAGAAAGAAATATAACAAGAGGCAACAATTTCGGAGTGAACTAAATCTAGAAGCAGCGGTTCCACACAATTTTATATACGAATACCACACTCAACAACCATTTATATTTAGTCTTACATTACTAAATCAAAACTTCAAAATTTCTTAGTATCGACATAAAGTGTATAAAAAAGAATTTAGAGAGAGAGAGACTGGGACAACGCAATTGGCTTGATATAAATCTTTCAAAACACTTCTTCAATCATCCCAAGTAAAAAGGAGACTCTATGCCGAGGAACAAAAAAAAACAGACTGATGGAGCTTGGATGTTGGGAATGTGAGGACGTGAACGAAGGCTACATTTCAATAATTCATAAGGACCTCGCTCCCTGTCATCCCGTAAATCAGCAATGAATCAAAATTTTGTCGCAACGTGTCCTTTATTGGCTCAGATGTGCTTTGGCTTTAAGTTTTTTTTTTTTTTGTAAATTTCACAAAATGTAAATTTTTTTTCTCTTTCTCTCTTTTCTTTGAAACCTCACCCCTCTTCATCCCTACACACGCAAGCCATACCCTACCAATTCGACCACCCTTTCTAATATTCCGAACTGAGTCCTGCACAGGAGAGATTGTTGAAAAAAAAACATATCCGTTTTGAAAATGATCGATTTTAATGTTTCGCAAGTGAAACTTTGATACGATTGAAGATATTTTTTTAAATTTAAAAAAAAAGAAATCTAAAGGAAAAAAGTTTTGACGTGGCACGTAAGGGACGAAGAGTAGGAGAAGATTAATGAGCTTCAGGAAAGAATCCTTTAAGTAAATTTCAAAGAGGAGAAACCTTAACCAAATGTGCACCATCACTACACAAGGATTTTATGAAGTGGCGGCTGCGAAAACTTCCTTCTGACACTAAAAAATCACCCGAAACCAGCCGGGAACAACAACAACAACAAAAACAATAACAAAAAAAAACAAGCAAACAAAAAAATAAAATAAAAAGAATTTCGCATATTTTTTTTCTGGTCCTTGTTTAGGCTGTCAAGGATGTAGTAGGTATAGTAAATTATCTGGTTCAAGTTCTAGTGTTTTTCCACACCAACAACCTGGAAGACATTTGCATACAAATGGGTGCGAATTTTCTTGTCGCTTTGAAAAATAATGAAACGTTCTCCTGGAAAATTTGCGAGAAAGGTAAAATTTGTGAGGGTATGTGCCACCGCTGCCACCAAAAAAAAGAACAAAACTCCACCATTGAACTAGAACAACACCACCAATAGAGCGCGACGATGTGCACTGTTCTATATATTCGAGCAAGCTAATAGCGCGGTTAGAGGGCGGTTGTCCAGGTAAAAAGAGGAGGACACACTCGAAAGACAAAAAAGCCAAGGGCAGAACACTGGAAGAGGTGCGCCCTGCCATTGTATCTCAATTACAGATTACTCAGGTGAGATAACGGAATGAAAATTTTCTGTAAAATAACGGTACTTATATAGTGGCTGAAAGTTTTTCGCTGTTGAAGCTTTTAACGTGCCTCATTAGAATTTCATGGCGAACGTAGAACGATACATAAGCTTCAACATAGGAGAATTGTGGGAGGGGAGGGGGCGCAGAGCGGGAAGGGGATTCCTCCGGTTTTTATCTACCCATAAGTGTCGAGAAGGATTCTACTAAAAATTGTAGCCACTATGCAAATGTATTTATAGCAAGCTAAGAGGGTAGTAGTGCAGATTCAGAAAGGGTGGGTGCGGAGTTGGAGGGGGGAATGGAGAGTCAGGATAATATGGAAATTGTATAAAAGGGATTACAAGCTGGGATTATGAAGGTGGGTATTTTGTATATTCTCTCCTATCTAGATAAAAAACACACGAATTGTCTGCCGTTTTGCGATTAGCTGTGATTGAGATTTTGGTAAAGAGATTAGAACATTTTAAGTGGGGGAGGGGAGGGGAAATGATTGAAATTACTTTATTCACTTTATTCACTTAACGAGTTTATTTTTCTGAAAGGGAATGGTTAAAAGGTGTGTGAATGGGAAATTGGGGTGTTTTTTTTTGGATGTATCGAGGAAAATTTTAAAGTGTTTTTCAATGATAGCTTATCACTAAATTAGTTAATTAGTTGTATAGTGATTAAAAAGCAAACGAAACTAGTTTTAACAGACTGTGTTTATTAATTAACATTAGCGCGGCCTTGATAGTCTGGGAGTAACACTACCTGGAGGCTGTGGATTAGAGTTCTAGGCAGAGATATTGTTGTTCTCTTTTTCATTGGACATTGGATTTACTACAAAGGAGACCTTCTAGTTTTCTCCTTAACAAAATCATCCTACCAATGAACCAATAAATAAGCTTAAGATTCATTGCCATTTATTTGAGCCATCTATTCTGTCCTATTCTACCCTCTTCTCCTCCTCCATTCTAGCTTTAAACTAGCTTACTTGTAGAAATTGACCATGACCTGAACGTAATGATGTGTTGGTGGTACAAAGAATAATTCTAAGCTTAGTTTTTTTTCCACATAAAAGAAAACTGTTTATGCAAGTAATGTAATACAATTTAAAGCAGGTTTATCCACTAAAAAGTAAAATTTAAAGAGTCACTTCCAGAAGTGACTTGCAGAAGCGACTTGCAGAAGTCACTTGCAGAAGCTGTAATTGAAAATCTTAAGAGCAATCGAGTAATGTAATGCAATTTAAAACCGGTTTCTCCACTAAAAAGTAAAATTTAAGGAATCACTTCCAAAAGTGACTTGCAGAAGTTTTTCTTGTGGAAACCCTAAAAGCAAGCAAATTTTTAGGAAGCTGTACTACTTTTTTATGTGGTAGATCTCGGAGGTAAGCCCATTTAAGGTTATTTTTATGATGAATAAGACTAGAGATTCAAACACCTACAATTTGCAGGTTATGAAAAAGGGGCACGAACCTACCTATTCTAACGTGACTAGGCAAGAAAGAGGCGATTGACTTGTCTCTTGACAGCACATATGTTAATTCCAGAATTCTGAACTGGCACGTCTCAAGTGGGCCATCAATGTCATAAGGTTTAACTTGAGAGCTTTGACAATATCTTCGAAAGGATTTAGGGTTCCTCGGCAGATTGACTGGGAGTAGTATTGCACAGCGCTCAGGTTAGGAGTTAGTTACGTTGGTAATTACCCCATCATTGAGGCCGATCTCGACCTTGCCTCAGCTAATCTGCAGGAAAGGAGCATGATAGCCTTTGAAAGTAGCTGTCCTACGAAATCGCGAAGGAGTAACCGAAGGATTGCGGTGGTACAAGGATCTCTGCCGCCAAAGTTATAAAACTATTTAATAGGGCTACGGTCTCGGAAAATTGGGACCTCTACGAGAAAGCCCGTACGAATTATAACAAAGATTTGGGAAGATCCAAACCAAGGTTGTGGAAAGTCTTCTGCGAAGAAATAGACAAGCTTCCAGCCTTCATGGTTACACAGTGTTGTCTAAGATCACTCCAATGGCATTGTCTCCTTCAAGGCTCCTGAAGGGTCTTTTACGGAGAGCACCAGGGATACTATGTAGCTATTAATGAGCACTCATTTCCATGGTTTTAAAGTAAGTGACTCTGGATTGGCCTTCGTACCTAACCCTCGATCGGAGGTAGTTCTTGCCCACCAGTCCTAAAATAGGAACGAAGGCCTGTCAAATAATATTTTCACTGCGGGTAAGATAGAATGGGCCATTGCCACTTTCAAGCCTTTCAAGGCTGCTGGAGAGGATCACATCTTCGCGGCTCTCCTTCAGAGAGGCTTGGAAGAGATCTTACCAATCCTGCTGCCATTATTCCGGGGTAGCTTTGTGTTAGACCATATTCCGAGGGGCTGGAGAGAGTTTAGGGTAGTTTTTAACCCTAAATCGGGGAGAAAATCGTTTAAGGAAGCAAAATCCTATCAAACCATCAGCCTCTCCTCCTATCTCGTGAAAACGATGGAAAAGGTTTTAGACAGGCATGGCTCTCTCTGCGCTTATGCAGACATTTAGGGTGCTTTTGACAAGGTTACCTTTGCCGCGATAAATGAAGGCGCAGTAAAACGAGTTATTAAACTTTCCACTGCGAGATGGATCACGTCGCTTTTCAGCAGCAGATCGTAATCAATGAACTTCTTACCGACCTAAAAAGCCGAGGCTTCAAAGCACAGGCCTATGCAGACGACCAGCGGTGGCCACGATGGCACCATTTCAGACCTCAATGGTTTCCTCAAAGGAGGCTAAATATCTAGGCATAATCCTGGATCAAAAGTTCTCCTGGAAGCTCCAGATTGAGAGAGTAACGGCTATTGAATTTTTCCACATCTGTCGTCAATTTGTAGGCAAAACCTGGCGCCTCAAACCGAGGTTAATGTTTTGGTTATACACTACGGTCATAAGGCCCATGGTCATGTATGCATTCAAGCCCTACTGAGCTTTCCTCCGCTCCACCTAGTAGTACTTCCTCCTACATTTTGGAATGTAATGCAATTTAATGTAGGTTTAGCCACTAAAAAGTAAAATTCAAAGAATCACTTCCAGAGGTGACTTGCAGAAGCGACTTGCAGAAGTGACTTGCAGAAGTGAAATGCAAAAGTTTTTTTTTCGTGGAAACCCTAAGAGCAAGTGAACTTTCAGAAATTTTAATGCTTTTTTATGTGGTAGAACACAAAGGTAAGCCCATCTGTATTTTCTACGGTTATTTTTATGATGAATAAGACTAGAGATTTAAATAGCATAAAACATTTTTTTAGATCATTAATGTGAGGGAGATCGGCTTCTAAATTAGCGATGTTTTGTGTGCTGTTCTATCAGGATGAAAATAATTGAGACTGGCTGACTCTACGACTAGCTGATAAGATGAAGTTTGTAGAAAAAACTTAACTCAAATGTTTAGTTAATTGTATATCATAATTTTGCGGCTTCAAACTCACTATGAATTCTATGAATTTTATTTTGGCAAGGAAACTAGGCATTTTTTCCCCCACTTGATAAATATTCTTAGCAAAATAATTTATTTCCGCATTTTAATTTGTTCTATTTTTTCTTCGTTTTCCAACCATCTTACATTCTTCTTCTTCTTCTACTCAAGAATAAAGCGGCATTTTCTATGCAAAATAAAGAACATCAACTTCCATAGATAAGGAAAATAATAAAGTAATTGAGGGCCATAAGATTGGCATCTCTCTAGAAAGAGGGCCTGCCTCTATACCCTGGCACTCTTCAGTGTTATAGTAATGGAATTCGTTGAGTAAATTTTGTATAATATTAAATTTTCCAAGCAATAAAATTCTGTTACCCCCAACCCACCCCCCACTTCTATTTTGCCTACGTGTGCTCACCGACGCGTACAGACATTTAACTTTGCATATTACTGTCAACTTGTTACTGTCATCCTTAATCGCGCCCATAACTGGCGAAAGATCGCCCATAAAATCCCTGCTCCTTTGCCGTACAACCCCCTCCTGCTACTGTTCGACTAACCCCTACGCTATTTATACTTCCGTATACACTCAACCCGAAGTCAATTTGAAAAGTCATCAATACAGTAAACTCGCTTCCGATCACACGATAAATTGCCTTTGCGAGGCAAGAAATTCCATTCTGGTGGGGTTCAGGGGGGAGAGAGAGAGAGTTTGTGCTCCATATATAGTATATACGGCTTGAATATACCTGAGCGCCAGATACCTCAACCCACAAGCATCATGCGTTTCCCCACAGCAGCCATTAACTCAAAGAATTCAGTTATATTCACGGGAATACTATACCCCCATAATTCCCTCCCCCCAGTCCAAGAGGGTGTGTATTTTTGCCACACACACACATCCCTTTGCCACATATGCGAGAATTTCCCTTTTGGTGTGGAGGAGTACTTAAAAAGTTTGTTATGATGCCAACGGGGCATATAAGAGATGTACTTTCGCCCAGTGCCACCCCCTAATTCGTCCTTTATACAGGGCCCTCTAGAACGCCCAGAAGGATAATCGAGGACGCTAGGCAACCTGCAGAGCGCCTCTTTTCTAAACCGCCATCGACAGCAAAACTTGAGAAGAAAATGAGTTTCCATGAGAAAAATAAAGTTTTGACTGGAAAGCAATAGGCACTCATCCCCGTCGCCCCCCACCCTCCTGCAACTTACCCCTTTCCCCTTATTTGGGGGGTGCTTACGGCTTTAGTAAGTCGATTGATGGGATAATAGCGCGAGACTCTAGGAGCTTTAGCCCGCTGTTTTCCATATGAGAAAACTTTTTTTCACCACCCCCCCCCCGGAACTGGAGATGGGGAATCCACCTATGAGGCGCGAAAATACAGGTAAACACATCCCGAGATTCGAGGAAAACGCTGGAGTGCTGTTAAATTAAATTTTTCCCTGACAAAGTTATGTTTGTGCACCACTCACCAGGCGGCGTGGCAGGCATGGCACAAGCGGGGTTGGGGGGGGGGCGGCTGTGATGAAGGGAGCGCGATAACAAAAAAAAATCACTTCCATAGGAGGCTCGAATTTTTGGCGGGACCCGAAGTCCTCCTGGCTGCGCTCCCATCGGAGTGGTTTAATCCCGGATGTTTACGGGAGCCTCTTACTTTTTGTGAAAGGTGGTTTATTTGATCACTTTCGAGATTAAGAAGAACGAAAGCGCTTGTAAAGCTTTGAGGGAAAAAAATTAATAATATTTCGTTGGATGGAAACTACCCGTACCGCGGTCATGTTGAGACCCTCGAGCTCGACCTATATTTTTCCGAGAATCAAAATTGAAAGGCGCGCTGTGCTGGCTTCGTGAAATATATACATACATACATATTTTTTGTTTTTGTTGGTGGTGATTAGTGGAGCCAAGGGCTGATGGTGGTAAACGGGGGTTTTGGGGGGATACTGCCGGCAGATTTTATTTATGACGGCAAATAAAGGTCTCGTTTCATTCCTTATGGTTTTCGGGGTTAAAACTTTAAAGCAGATTACTTAGGGGCCATGGCCTAAGGCCTGTTGCGGGCGAGGGAGGTCGAAAAGGACGCGCAAGGGGTGGTTTCTAAGGGAAGCAGATTTTTAAAATTACGAAATTATCGTTACCATAAAATTTTATTCTCCTTTGAAGTCGTCAGATGGAGCATATTTTTTACTAAAAGAGAAAAGAGATTGAAGAGATTTTTAGTTTTTATTTTTCTTTTGTTTTGGTTTTTGTGGTTGGACGTGATAGTGGTGGGGAAGTAGTTGTTTTTAAGGATTTTGATATATTTCTTACTAAAATTTGTTTCTATCATTTATTTTCTAAAGTATAGTCTTTGAACTATGAAATCCTATGAAATTCTTCTTACAATTGGTTTTTTTAAACTCTTCCGCTCCTAGTCTGCTCAATCAAGAATCAAGGTAGCATTGGATGGCGTCAAATCTCAGCCCCAGACCATCCCTGCTGGTGTCCCTCAGGGGTAAATTTTATCACCCTTGCTTTTTCTAATTTTCATAAATATGACCTATAGTCCACTGGATAGCGGTAAAAATAGAGTATTATCTCCGAATTCTTTCGGACAGCACCGATTTTAATGAAATTTGGTAATTAAGCTCATCTTGCCCTCCTCTCCAAAAGTTATATGTTCCTGATGTGTGCTTTTTGTTTTAAGGGGGTGAAAACTACCCCTTTTGACAAAAAATTTAAAAACAATATATTTAAGCAATATTTCGATTAAATCATGTTTAAATATGTAAAATAAACTTTCTTGCACATACTCGAATGCAGTTTATCATTAAATTAAATGTTTAAACCCCTAGAAACCACCCCCTATGACGAAATTCACAAAAAAATAGTTCGTAACAGTTTAAAATTTGTCAATGGTGCATTTATGATAAATGAAAGTCCCCTCTTGGTTTATACTTTGTAATTTCAAGACGAGGAAGACATATTTTTTAGGGGGGTGGGGGGTTTGGGGACGAATTACGGCTCCAAGCCAAAATCGCTCCAAACATTTTTTAAGGTATTCACAGCGAAGTCCTGCGTAAGACTTATAGAACACGCGATTATCTATAATTTTTGTTATTTTCAAACGTAAATTCAAAAGTAGTATTCTACCAATATCTTTTTCATTACACGTTTTATTGCAAAACTGATTACAAGGTTTTTGTGCGCAGTTTCATTGCGCACATTTTTTGTTTTAACTTTTTTCTTGTAATTTAAAAGATATTGGCAGAAAACTATTTTTAAATTTACGTTTTTTGACATTTAAAGCGCTATAACTCGTGAAATATTAGCCCTACGTAAAAAATGATAATAACAAAAATTATAGATAATCGCGTGTTCTATAAGTCTCACGCAGGATTTTTTCATGTAGAATTACCCATTATCGAAATATAGTGCAAAGAAAGTGATATGTGAAATTTGAAACACCATAGCTCAGTACATATTGACTTTACAAAAAAAATGTCTGAACAAGAAAGTTAAATCACTTATTTATCTACAAAAAAGATTATATACATTTTTGTCGTAAAATGCATAGTTTCTAAGATATAGAATTAAACGCGTTTCCCTTCACTGTAAGTTTAGCAAGAGGGTGGGGATGACGCCATTTTTTTTTAATTTAAGCTTTTAAAAATATATAAAATCATTTGGTAAGAAAAAAATCGCGTGCGGTATTTTTCGCAAAGAAAAAGTACCTATTTATTGGAGATTCTGTCTTGACAGCCTCGGACTTATGTCCGACTTAATCAGCAGCGACATTGAACTCATCCGGTTAGATGGTGTAGAGCTAATGACTGACCCATCTTTTAACATGTTAACGCCGCGTCATTAGCCTGAAGCCTGCGATAAAATGACAACGTATTCTAAACCGCCAAACGAGTAGGTATCTCAGTGGCAAGGCTGGCTTTTCCAGTTCCACAGTCTTCTGCAGTGGTGGAGTTTTTTGGCGTCCTTCGATTGCCTCCGAGTTTTTGCAGTCAGTCTCCTTAATAGGGACCTTCGAGACCCTGTGGGTAGCACATTTAGTTTCTACTGACGCTTTCCTTGAACAATGACTCTCATCTGATTTTGGCTGCAAATTGACAGTTAGCGAGACGCTGAACGTTGGGTGGTTGGTTTTCGTAGATGGAAACTTTAACCGTTTGCTAATTCCTTCCAAATTGCAGTTTTTGGAGATAAAATCGTAACCTAGCCATCCGTCGTACAGGAAGTCTGGGGTGTCGGGCACTACCAGAAAAGTGTTGGGTATCTTGGTTTACACCGACCACAAACCCCTAAAAGGAGTTTTTAACGTAAAAGACCCTACGACTCGTCTCCACCACAAGTTTTTGGAGTTCGACTACAAAATCGAATATAAGCCATCCCACAGGAGACTGAGAATACGACCAATCATAGTTTCATAGTAGAAGCCGTCGTCCATGCAGCTATGGAGTACCAAATCCAAAGTCACTATTGTGATCACATGAAGTGCAACGCTGCCACCAAAAAAAAAACCGGAACGCTATCACCCACAGATCGGAAAAGACCAACAGAAGAGCTCGATATAAAATGTGCGTCTGACTAACAAGGCGACACCAGCGACATCAGCCTACAACCACAAGGTGACATCAGCCCACAACCACAAGGTGACATCAGCCAACAGCCACAAGACGACACCAGCCCTCAATCTGCCCCACCGCAAGACGACAGCAGCCCTCAATTTGCCCCACCACACCCTCAATAAGGCCAAGCTGAAAAGCCACCATTAGAAAACCAGGAAATGGATCCTACCTCGAAACGCAAGATAAAGATATACAACAGTCTTCATCCCTGGCTGTAATATACAAATCCTATCGCAGAGCATCATCTCGTGCCCTCATCAAAATCCTGGAGGAGAGAAGCAATCGACATCTAGAGTTCAGTGCTCGGTTATCTACGGGTTAAGGTGTCCGACTACCATCCCAGAGGTCTGTGATTCGAATCCTATGGTCGCATGTTATGGTACTTCACCTTTCCAATTTTCCGGTCTGGATAATTTTCCTGCTTTCTCGTCTTCCCTCTTTACAAGAAAATTCACTGCCCCGCTTCTGCGATCGCCTCGTAGCACAATTACTGAGGAAGCCAGTACCTGTTCGATCATCGAAGTCAGCATTTTTGGTGGCAGCGGTTGTATTGGATGGGAGATGGTGAGTTAAAACCGCGTGTTGGCGTTGTCAGTTCTTTTACTCTTCTTTCTTTCGAAGTTTACTGTCCAGCAAAAAGGAGCTTACCTCTGAGCTTCTAGTTTTTCACATAAAATACCAATTAAAAAAATGCCTTAATCTATTTAAAAAAAAATTCCATTATCCATAGGAACACAACTCATATTTTGTTAATGATTTTAAAGAGTGGTCAACGTCGTTTCAATTTGTTTTTCAATTAACTCACCACTTTTAAATATTAACTCTAACTCCGCTAATCTGCTCGATATATCACAAAGCACTCTGCCATTATTTATTTTATTTTTTTGTTGTTGTTGTGTTCAAATCCATCTAAAACTTGAGCTAAAAATCGTAAATACCAAAAGTCCTTTTTGCGCAAAATTTCAATTCACGCTGGGCATCGGCACAAATCAATGCCAATAAATTTCTAACGCCGCTATAAAATATTCCACTTGATAAAAGGACCACGGACAGCTCTTTAAACAACAGATTTTGAATGGCCATTTGTTCTCCTGTTAACAGGACTAAAATCCACAGGATACCTAAAACAAAAATAAATATATATGTATGTATGTGTATATGATAAAAAAAAGGTAGAAGCCATCTATTCGTGTGAAGCAGCTACCAAAACAACCCAGCACACAGGCCGATGCGCGGTGCTCAAAAGCCTAAAAATCGAAGAAATAAAATACAGCTTCGTCCCCCACCCTGGGCAGCCTTTTATAACCGCCGAACAAACAGGGAAGGTCTCATGAATAAATTTTCCACATTTTTTCCTCTTGGAAAATAAATTTTTCCCGTCCATAACAGGAGCTTTTTGCCAAAGGTGAACCCCGAAACTAAGGAACCCGATGGGACATCGCTCAGTAGTCATATCAGTGATAAATAAAAACCGGGTTAGGATTTGTGCCTGGGTATGGTTTACAGTTTTTTTTACTTCCTTCTTCTTCTTCTTCTGGTTCTATGGTAAAGGACTAACTCGTCCCTGAATTTTGGTAGAGGTACATAAACATTTTTATGGTTTCGGTCGCCCCAACAAATGTGCGACCAATGGAAATCCTGGAAAATCACCTTTGAAAATTTCCGTTTTCGCTTGTGCTTGAAGGAATCCTTTACATCCTGTGGCATTTTGTTACGCGGTTAGGCGGCAAACCACCCAATCGAGAGGGGATTCTACCATTTTTACCATTTTTACAATCGCAGTTCCGCATCCTCGCGTTTAGTGTCACTTTAATGTTTCGAGATCAGGAACTTGCCAGGACATTTTTTTTGTTGTTGTCCTGTTGGAAGAACCATAGGAAATGGCGTGTAGATGAATCCAAACAGCAGAGCTGAAGCGCACACCCTACCATAGGACCTATGGTAAATCTGTAGGTAAATGGGCCATTATCAAAATCGTTATCTTTGAGAAACGAACCCGAATTCACGACCATCAATTTATTTATATGCAATGCGTTGTTAAATGTTTACCCGCACAAAATATCAATGGTGGTGTTTTTTTTAATGTTTTGTTTTATTTTTTTAGTGTAGATGGCGTGTGGGTAGGGATTAATGTAAGTAGGTCATTTGTATGAGCGTCAAGCGGGCCAAAAAAAGGGTTCGATGGATGCATATTTTTTTTTGTAGAGAGAAGTTTAAATTCAGATTGGGCGGTGATTGTGTGTTGTTTAAATTCAAAATTGATTTTATTTGAAAGAAAAATCAGTTAGTATAAATGAAAAGAGGGATTCTAAATCCTTACTTAAAATTTACTAGCAAAAAATTATAAAAACGACTTTAAGTACTCTGAGTTGAATAAATAAATTCCTAAGTCTAATTAAAAAAATTTAACACCAAATATCTTCAAGTTTTGTTATAATGATCTTCTTCTTCCTGAGAAAAAATAAAACTCGCCGCTCCCAGCCTTGCAACAGGCATGCAGAGGGTCACGTATGGCACCGGAAACAGGCACGGTACGTCTAAATAAAAATACTACTTTTCCAAATGCAGCCCGTCACAGGCACATATCAATAAAAGACGCACGAAATAGTCCAAACCAAGCACGGTACGCTCACACTATTTTAGACTAAAGGTATCAAAATTGGTGCTTGAAAGAATTGTAGAGGACGAAGAAAACGAGCAATTATCTTTCTTGGTGACCATAAATGGTGCTATTAGCAGTATACTGGTTCTAGTTCGATTGCGTAGGTCAAGCAGCATTTGACGTGGTTAGTACTTAGTTGGGGGACCGCTTGGTGAAACGACGACGCTCGCGCTCGGAATGGTCTATGACGATGCGGGTGCATTTATAGATGTTCGTGCCTGTAGCGAAATCGTGTATACCTCTATCGTGCGAATTTTTAGATTTGCATGCCTGTAGCGGGGGTGACGTTTCTTCACAATGCTTGCTAGGTGTACGCTTTTCAAAAAATTAACCAACTAAATTATTTTTACGCGTGCAGGTGGGCTCCTCCGCTCTTCCTATCCTCCAAAAGTGGTAATTGGAGAAGATGACTACTCCGGAACGAGTCCGGGAAAGAATTGAACTTTGACTGATGGACCGGCTTATTTTATAGTGGTGCGGGAAAGCTTTTCTGGGCAGGAAGCTTTAGCTTCGAAGTTCCGACGTGAAACTTTCAAAGAGAGAAAAACCTCTCTTAGGCCTGGCGCTTTAATATTTGCTGCCTGAAGTTTTTTTTAGAGAGGGAGTCTAGTAACGAACGAACAGAGCTATGCTGAAAAGGTAGATTTGGTGCACGGTATACAGAAACAAGGTAATGTAAAAGACTGAATATCGTTTTAGTGCGACGTTACTCAGTGACCTCTGGCCATATAAAATCGAAATTGTTGTTGTTTTTCTGCATTAGATCAGTCGAAGCCGTCAGTCTCTTTTACATTACCTTCTTTCTGTATACCGTGGATTTGGTGGGTGGACAACATACTGAAAAACACTATAATAAATACTCGGACATGAGACTTACGCCTTCGAGGAACGGTCAACAGCGTCCAATGGTCTTGGGTTCTAATATTTAGGCGTATGCCTGAACTCGCGGGAGATCTGGAAACATCAGGCTTTTCTGGAAAAACTAGGAAGTCAGGCGCTGTTCTGCCAAAAGTTTCTGGTCCCACCAGAAAATTGGTAGCACCAACTCCTTCATCTTCAGGGGGCAAAGTCACATGCTGAAGCCATCTGGTGTACTGCCTCAATGGCAGCGGTCAGAGGATTCAACAGGGGAACAGGGACTCCAGGAGAAAAAAAGGGAGAGCCGCAAGGACCCTCAAACTGGGATAACTTGGCTGGGATCACCATGGCAGTGGTCCTGGACAACTTTCGCAATGGCAAATTGACGAAGGAGCAATCCTCCTTAATTTGCGACTTCATCTTACTGAGCTTGACAAAAATCTTGAAGACGATTGCCCACCTCAGTTTTTGGGTATAAAGGTGGCAGTGAGACTAGTTAAGATCGCCTGCGCCAACAAACCCACCAGCCAATGGCTGACGAATACTGTCGCCAAGCTACAGGTTTGGGAGAGGTGCAACCTCGAAGTAATTGGGCAGAAGAACCTTCCCAAATTTAAGAGGATCACCTTCTGGGTTGCTAATGATATTAGGAGACCGGAACAGATGCTCGGCAGGATGGTGATCCAAAACCACCCGATTGAGGTGACATTTTGGAAGGTGGGCCAGACCAGCCAAATTCTTGCCTTTTTCATCGACGAGGGGTCGCTCTTGCAGCTAAAGGGGCAGGACATGTCCCTATTTTACCGGTTCGGTCGAATCAAAGCCAAAGAGACTCCTGCTGGTCCACAGCAGCCGGGAGAACCCGAGGATATGGATGGTTCAGTGCAACTTGCAATACAGTAAGGCTGCCTCGGCAGTCCTTTGCAGGATGCTGACCAAAAAAAGGATCAGCAATGCGACCCGCCGTACTCTCACTGAGATAACTCTTAGCAGAGGGGCAAAAGGCGACCGGCACAAGGTGGTCCCATTCGGCATTCCTCATACCTGTTATAGACTACACTTTAGATTGACGCCCTCTATCAAAAAAATCACCCTTGCCGTAGTCCTCTCTCTAGGTCCTACTTGTCATTTAGTTGGTCATGGTGCGATGGCTAGTAGATATTTGCCTCGAAGAAGAGAATACGTTTCATGAGATGGCGATTAGTCATAAACTCAAACCTTTGGATGTCGTAGGAGTTCGAAAGTATTTACTGGGAAATATTGTTTCACAGTGTTTTCATTTTAGTAACGATCACTTGTTGCAGATCACTGATATTTACGTTTTCCAGAGATGGACCCCTTTTTATCAGTGGCGGATCCAGAAACAATTCTTGGGGGGGCGGGGGGAAATGAAATTTACTCAAAATCTGGAAATGATGTTATCTGAAATAGTATTCGGTGTACAGTTAAAAATTATATACATAGGTGCGGGCGAATTTTATTTTTACTCGGGAATAAAATTCGCATGCACGCTCCCGCCACAGGCATGCACGAAATCGCCTGTATTGCTTTAAAAAATTGTCGAGGACGAAAAAAAAGGCAATTATCTTGGTGACCACAAAGGGTGCCAATAGCACACTCAGTAGAACGGTTCTCGTTCGATTGCGTAGGTCAAGCAGCATTGGAAGTGGTTAGTGCTTAGCTGGGGGACTGCTTGGTAAAACAACACTCCCGTTTGGAATGATCTATGCCGATGCGGATGCACTTATAAATTGTTCATGCCTGAATTTTTAGATATTCGTGCCAGTGAGGGAGCGTTCATGGCTGTGGCGGGAGAATGGATGCCTCTAACGAAGAAATTTTTAGATTTTCGTGCTTGTGGCGGGGGCGTGCTAGTAGGAAAATTAACCAACTAAATTATTTTTACTCGGGTAGTTAGTAAGCTTAGCTCGAAAATATAAAAAGGATATGATAGGTTAAGGATAATCTGGAGGATCTATGAGCAAGAGGCAGTGAGCCTTTGGATGTTGTGTGAGTTCATATTTGTTAAGCAGCCCGCTGAGCCACAACCTTCGAATTTAGCTGGAGACAACCTCGTACGAGTGTTTGCCTTCTGAAACAAGTGAAACCCGCTAGCCAGCACAGAAAAGCTGTGTCGCAAGAAGTACCACACTACTTGGTGAATAAGGAGGTGGACCATCCGCTAGGTGAAGATCATACTTAAGCGGAACTTTGATACCCTATTATTAACCGGTTAAGCTGGCGGGATGCCTTATTAGGGCTACCTCTGAGGGCATATGAGTATTTTAAATCTTCAAACCGGCGATATCTCATAAATGGCAATTCGTACGGGAAAATGTATAATATCTTTTTTTGTAGATAATCGCATAACCTACAAACTTTGTAAAAAGTATTTTATGATACGACTTAGCGTTTAAGAGCTATTTGCAAAAAAAACTGAGTTTTTGACCTTTTGAATAATGTTTTTTGCTCCGCACCGATCTTTTGGGGAAATTCGACATTTCATTTATGATTTTTTTAAGGGCTGTTCCAATTTTCAGCTATTCTCGGTTTACCTATGCCGCAATTGAATGACTATTTTCACTGGGTATAAAAAAAACTGTGTACACCTGCGTTTCATTCCTGACTGTGACTCGATGTGTTCTATTTAACCCTATTGTTACCAATTTATACGAAAATTATTGCATCAATGCAATGGACGGTTTAAAATGAATGTGTTCCTGTTTTCCTTGAGATTCGTGAATTGGGCTTCGGTAGGTAATGATGCAGGTTTAAACGCTCATACCAAGAGTATTCGGACTTTATTTTTGATGTGGGACATTTAACAAAAATTGAGGCCTCAGTACAATTTACGGCCGTGTGATGGACAAATGTACTGCCTCGCATAAATCCTGTTCAACTGTAACCGTAGGGAATATGTTAATGAAATAGTTTACAGAGTATTGCAAAATTGGGTGACATTTTTTCAAGATTATTTTTTTCGTTAAAAGTAAAGAGTAATTTTTATGATTATACAGGGTGTACCCATTAAAATTACAAAACGGCCGTCTGTGGTAGTGATGAGCAAAAATCATCTTGTTCTTGAAGTCTTGTCTTGGTCTTGCACATTTAGCAAAACGACCAAGACTTAGCTATGCTTGCAAGACCAAAACCTTAGACCAAGATTTAGCTATGTTGGCATGGCCAAGACCAAGACTTACTATGCAAGAACAAGACCAAGACTATATCAGTATTGTCTTGTTCTTGCGTTTGCTCATCATTAGTCTGTGGATAGGTTTTGGATAGACGTACAAGAACTTGTATGGGTTGGGGAATCGTATAGGGTGTTTAGAAATTTTTTTGGTAGAGTGTTGCACCCTGTTTTTTTGTAACCGTATAACCTATTTCCATGAATAAGATACCAATGAACCGAGAAACCCTATCTATGATGGTAAAACCGATGGTTTTCTATCTTACAAACTTTTGGAGTTATGAGTCGAAATTTTGGTTTTTTTAACTTAAATTTCAATTTCAAGTACATTTTTCTCCAAAAAAAACCGTAGTTAACCTATACTTTTTATTCCAAAATTAGAAAGCTTGGAGTATTTCCTATGAATAACACGTCTGGTCAATTTTTATGCTACGGCCTTTACTTTTGAAGATATTAGCAAATTTTGATTTTAAAATTGGCTTTATTTGATACTTTTCGACATAAGCCAATGAAAATTTTAAATAGTACTAAAAGTGCACCCAATAAATTCAATTTTTACGTTTTCCACAACCCCTCCAACGATTTTTGTTCGTCTATCCAAATCATATCCACAGCCTATTGCAACTTTAGTGGGTACACCCTCTATATAGAGGTAAATTTCCCAGTTCAATTTCTTTCACTGGACATTTTTTTTCAGAACTAAAGTAATCCATAAATCTTCTTTGTTTTGGGGGGGGGGGATGTCCCTCATGCCCCCCCCCCCGCGTTGTATCCGCCAGTGTTTTTATACCATCGGACAACAAACTGTAGTATGAAAGTAGCAAAGAAATAATTGGAAGAGTACCAAAGTCACACTTTACTCGATCGATCTTCAGTGATCTTCGGAGGGACTTGTTCTTGTTATACTTATAGTTGGATGGCAGAAAATAAAAGTAAGGGAATTTTATGAAGGGAGAAGAATCCTAAAGGGATGTTAATTAGAACATGTCCCTATGTGGGAATCGAGCCCATGTTCTCAGGATCTGCAATAACAGCAAGATCACTGATCCTGAAAAATATCAAAATGTCAATGTCAATCATAGCTACTGAATAGAATTTAATGCTAATTCAAGTAAGACTAGAGTACTGGAGATAAGTCGATCTAGTATTACAAAATGAGTGAGTTTAATCTATATATTAATACGCAAGCACTTTTTTTGTACAGCACTTTATCCGACTTCCACTAAACCTATTTTCCTCAAACTGTTTTTATATGGAAGTCGCAGTCGTAAAGGTGTGCACAAAACAAGAATTATTCATTTATCTCAATTCTGTCACTCAGAAATGAGTATTGCATTTGCCATTATAAAATGATAAAAGGACAACAACAATATAAGGTAGAAATTACGGTTAGCATATAAACAGGCGAATATAAAAATTTATTATTAAGGTTTGTGAATCGACTAAATTTCATGAGCCTAAATTGCTTAACGAAAGTTTGCCGTACTTCCTTTTCACTACGCTTTAAACAAATCAAATTGGCATTTAAAAATTTTGTTTGTTTTTGTTTCAGCAAATTAGATTAGAAATAAATGCATATAACTATCGCAGTACGGCAAGAAAAATGCCAACAGTCACCTGGCGGCAATAAAACAAAACAGTCAATTTTTGAGTTGTGCCACTTTTCTTGCCGTAGTGCGATTGCATGTCAGCGTCATTCCGCTTATGTTGAAAAGGTTTTTCTTTCTTTGGAGATTTTTACCGTCCCGGCAAATTTTAATTAAAAAAAATAAAAAAATAAATAATAAAACAAAATGGAAATTATTATCAAAATATCACGGTAAGCGATGGTGTTTTTTAAATGAAGAAAGTTTAGTTCAAAGATGCGACTTTAGATGATAATGTAGTTTTTAATTACACTTTTTTAAAACAATTTTTTTTGTTTTTGTTTAGCACTGATAGAGAAATTAAAAAGTTGTAATAGTTCAATTAAATTATTACTGAGTTATTTGAAATACGTAGACGTCAAACTTTAACGGAACGGATTGAGAGAAGAGTAGGGGGAGAGGGTCGAATTTCGACCAATGGGCGATACTAGTAGTAATAATTGTTTATAACTTTCCTCATTAATGCAAGGCAGAGCCAAATTCATTTGTAGTTCATCGTTAAAAATTCTTTAACACAAAAAAAACTCACTCTAATATTAATTTCCTTCTCCTTTATTAATGCTGCTTTCAAAAAGTTAACAAGAATAAAGATAAAAAAAAACCTGCACTAACAATGGCATAACTGGTAAAAAAAACAAACGCCAAGAACAAGAAAATAGTTAAAAGAGATCACACAGTAAGAAGATGACATTCGTGTCTGTGATTACAACTCAGATTATTATTACGCTGGCATTCGTCCTTTGCAAGTAATTTCTCACTGTCCCCAGTCTGTGCTCAAAGTTAACGTCCATCCTAACCCGAGGACTTTATATTACAAATGACCCACCCCTCCACTACTTTGTCACTATTTTCTATTATTTTTCACCATCTGCAAGTCTTAGTGGTGAAATTGGTTTAATTTTTTATAAGCACATTCCATTACGAGTCATCCCATGGCTTTTTGTATTGTAGTGTCCTCGAGGGTATACACGAAGCCCACCCGTTCCCTTACACCCCGCTATACTTGGTCGATCTCCTTTGCTCCTTTATATTTTTACCATTGAAGAACTTTGTTTAACTTTCCTTTCCCAGTTTGAGGTTTCATTTTAGTCGAAGGAGATATAGGTACTGTCTCTGTTGTGCTCGCAATGTTTGTATGTATGTATGTCCTTTCACTGTCCGCCACCAACTGTAGCATATATAGATAGATGAAGAAGGAACAAGACGTTAACCCTTCTGGCCTTCGTCAGGAGTCTGGGTGGATACTTGGGAACATGGCGAACCAGCCCTAAGCTATGAATATGAAAAAAAAATAGAATGGAAGCTTGAAAAGGGGATGCAAAAAACCACTGCAAATACAAAGCGGGGGGTTATGTTGAGGAAGGACTTGCGAGGATCCTTGGCTTTCCGTATCTACTATTTCTATCACTGAGCTGTCACTGGGTATACGTCCTCCGGTTTCCAGGGATTGCATTGTTTTTGCTGAAAATATTGCTGGAAGTAAATTTTCTAATTTACATGCAGGATATCAGATCCTGACGTGCATCTTTGATTTTCTGGCGGCGGCGGCGGAGAGGTGTGCAGTGCCACGGTAGCAAAGGTTTGTGTTCATCCTTTTGACTGAGAATTATTGAATTAGAAGAAGGTTGAAGGAGTTTTGAAGAATCGTAGAGGAAAGATTGAGTGACACGGAATTGCAGCTTTATTTACTAGAATGGATGAAGTTTTAGAATTAGGTTATTTGTAGGAGATGCAGCCATTGGCGTAGTGAGAATTTTCTTCAAGGCGGGTGGGGGCAATAGCAAGGACATTTAGAAATAAAATATTTATTAGAAAATTGGTTTGTTTGAAAGAATTAAAACTACTTGGGTGCAATACTATATACCAAGAAACTTAAACTTTATTTCAACAATAGTCTACAAAAGTTCTGACTAAACCTACAACTATATTCCTTTCTCGAAATATATTGTTCACCCCGAAAACCACCCTGTTTTTAAGCACATTCATCACACAGCGGCCTAAAAGCAGGTCTTCTGTGTATATACCCTATTTTTTTGGCAACGTTTAAACAATTACGTTTCGTTACAGTGCAGCTAATTTTTTATGCTATGTATTTCCTTCAACTCGGCCTTTGCCTCCTTCCAAGATCATACAAGAGATTCTATCCTGAGTTTTCTCTCGGATTCCGTAGAAGGTGGACTCGTATGGTACACAGTTCGCTCCAAGACATAAGCAGGTGTAGATATCGGCCCTATTTTTAGTATAAAGTTTAGCATTGCCACGGTCTTTCAAGCAGAGGTGTGCACCGTGCATGATACCTGATAGCCAAGCGGCATTCATAGTGATAAAGTCCCATAGGACCAAATCCACATTAGTTTCGAAATGTCAACCCGTCCTTGATGAGTTACGCTTTTCAATCGGCTCACCCTAATCTGGACCGTAGGACATTAGGGCTTCGAGGGCAATGAACAGGTGAACGTCTTGGTCAGACAGAAGTTCAACACTGTTTTAGTCGGTCTAGAGACGAGCGTTGGACCAGTTTGATCAATTCGGTAACCTTGCCGTGACCTAGTTCCCACGGCTCCAAACATTTTCCCACGCTAAACCGCCCTAGTACCTACTACGATCAGACTTTGGTGAAATATACGGAATACTGTTGGAACACACGTGTTCTTTTAAACTTTAAAAGTTTTCTTCTTGGGATGTCTCGCCAGAGCAGAATGACGAAGCGCAGCAGAAACATTGTCAGAACATAAGTTGGCTTGATTACTGGACACTGCGCTACATATCGGAGGATTGCAAATCGGAGAACCCAATCTGCAAGCTATGCCTCAAAGATCGGAAAAACGGAAATCCAAATCTGCAGGTTATATGCCTCAAGGAGGACGAGTATACCTTCTCTCTCTCACTATCTGGCAATCGCCCCTATTGTGTGTGTCGAGTCGATAGTCGATTCTAAAATGATGACTGAATCCGTATTGCGAATCTCGACAATGGGAAATATTTGTCGATTTTATCGACATTTAAAGTCGATAACTATGCTTTTCCTGTTTGTTCAAGTCGATTCTCTAACGCAATACAAAATCAAAATCGCCTCGACTAGAGATTGTCGGGTCGATTGCTAGTCGACTCGACAACCGCAATAGAGGCCATTATCTAGTAGCAGGGTCACGTTGCCCGGAGAAACCTTCCTTGACCAAACAAGTCTAAGTGACAAAACTTTAATAAGCAGAATGCTGATCATGTTCATCCCGTCTGACATGAGGTTGTGGGCCTGCCAACAGTACAATAGGTCTATGTTGCGGCCTCACTCCTTCTTAGACCCGATTCGTCAATGAAACAAAAAAAAACTGGTAACCTGGTATCGAACTATCACACGGAATTTGGGCCCTATCTGTCACTTTGTGTGATCACAGCTGTTCATCATACTTTAACGCAACAGTTTTGGTAATGGTTCCTCAAAAACTAGTCGAAGGCCAAAAACCGTGTCCAAATTGCTTCAAAATGCCATGACAACTGTCATTAACCTGGTGTGGGGGGGGGGGGGTGTTTAACGGGAAAATTTGTAGAAGGAAAACTCATGGACTTTGACCGAAAGTAATGCAACATCACATAAAGCCTTCGCTGTGCAAGAGTTGTTGGCAAAAAACTCAAAGAATACCATCGACGAAGCACCATACTCACCTGATAGGGTCCCGCGAGACTTTATCCTGTTCCCGAAGCTAAAATTATCACTTCGGCGAAAGGGTTTCGAATCAATTAAGGCCATGCCATAAAAGAAAATTCGCTGAAGGAGCTGAACGTCTTACATACCTCAATCAGCCTAAGAGTTATGTATGGGAGATTAGGTCACGCGCTGGTAAAGATGTGTTGCACTAGATGTGGCTTAATTTGAAGACGTCAAAACACATTTTGGGTATTATTTAACAATTTCGAGTATTTTTAACGCAGAATAGACCGATTTTTAAATCTTGAAAAAAAAAGTAAAATGTAATCTTTAATAGGAAGTGGCCAGGATCCTCAAAATAGCATACCCAAAACGTTTTCTTTAATAATTCCGCCCCCTCCCCCCAGCACTCCTCTAATGGCAGACATAAAATCAATTGAAATAATTTACCATCTAACAATTATTCAAAGCTCAAAATCAAATCGCAATCATCGAAATTCCATAAACCCTTAAATCCTTCATCAAAAAACTTTTATTACTTATACCAAGCAAGCAAAGGGCGAAAAAAAAAAGATTTTCCATTTCTTTTCTCTCTTTCTCTTTTGCTTATCGCTCTCACCCCAAAAATCGAAAATCCAGAAAGTTTCCATCGTAAATAAATCGCCATCAACGAATCAATCAAATCAAATTACTTTCAAAATTCATTGAAACGTGAAAATCACTCAAAAGATTTCATAACCCAACCATCCAGGCCTGGCCATCACCAAAAGGATTACACAGAGACCCACTTAGAAACCATCCATCAATTTCCATCAGAAACCAAAGTTAGTCGAGGTTCGGGACGGGCATCAAGTGGAAATGGGGTTGGGTGGGGGGGGGCACCACCAGACCAAGTCCAACAATCCCCCGTTTGTGGAAGGGCCCCAAAAACATACCGCCCTGGTCCGCATATAGTCATACTTGTGATACGCTCGCTCGAATACCTCCGAAGACCCTTCATTTGCAAGCTATCCGCATATTCAATCAATTTTACACTCGTCGAACCAATTAATTAGGTTCAAACAGGCAACCTATCGGTACACCAATTTATCCTTTTCACATCGGCCCTTCATCTTGCCACGATGTGGAATGATGCCTGGAAAATGATACAAGTGTTTGCACAGCAGCAGCACCAGCAGGCAGGCCATGAGATCCTTACAAAGGATAGATGCTTATGTAACCACCGGACCCTATACAGCGGGGTCGAGGAGGCCGAGCCGAAGGAGCCCAATAGTCGAGGGCCTGACCAATCTCCTGTCAAAAGCCCCAGGAGTAATTTCCTTGAGAAAAGCGACATTGTACAGAGAAAGGTCCTTCAGCCAACCGTGATGTGTGCCATCGAAAGGGAATCAATTAAGGACTCAGATCATCGCCTCCTGATAATTTTCGGACGTCGTAAGGCGCCTAGGTCAAACATCCCCCAACTTTGGGCATGGTTGAAAAAATAACGTTTGTCATGTCATGTTTTCCTAATTAGTCCGATTGGTAATCTCCATTCCAGGGGGCGCCTCTACTCTGCCGGAATTCTTGTCCGTGTCCGATACAAGAATGTGGCTTGGAGGGGGGGGGGCGCTCCCGTTGGCACACAATCAGTAAACATCCTTGAAGAGGATACACAAAAAAAAAAAATTCCCAGGATCGTTTCCCCGGAAAATGCATTCAGAAGTAATTCGAATGTTGACCTGATTATCCTCGAAGTGAAAGAATCACATCCTTTAGCCAAAAAGGGGAGCCACGGACAGACTGAAACGACTCTTTGATGACACTTTTTTCTACAGTAACTTCTAAGCCCTATTTCTTTGTGTTGTCTTCCTAAATGGACGATGCCAGTACGTGTGGTCAAAGATCGGGCGGACTCCCAGAAAAAAAGGAGACGATAGCGACTATAAACGTAAAATGAAGGACGAATGAGTGCCCATTGTCAAGGCTGGGTACATGCCGCTGGTCACTACTAGATTTCCCGGTGGAAAAATTTTTTTTCTTTTTTTTCTAGAGAAAATCGAATTCCTTTTCTCCTTTTCCGTGTCCTTTTTTTGGTGTAGTGGGCTAAAGTGAGGTTAGTTTTTGAAATTTCTTCAACTTTGTTCAAAATCCTTCTGGGGTTGGTCTAGTTTTTTAGTTCATAACAGTTTTTTATGTGTCCCGATTTTTCTTTTGATCTAGAGGACGGAAAAGGGAGCATCAGCTCTAATTCGGTGATTTTTTTGGTAGTATGGAATAGGACTTGACGGGGATGGTGTGAAGTGGAATTCCGGGACGATTTTCATATCGACATGTGTGTTTTGGAGAATAGCCATGTCTTTGTTTTTTTTTTAGTTTCTATAAAAAGTTTAGTTACTATAAAAAGGAATTAAAAGGAGTTTTTTTTAGTTAGTAATGATAAGATGAACTGGGAACAATTATAGTAGAAAGCTTCGTCTTTAGTTAACGATAGAAGACAGAACTCTTTAATTATAGTCCGGGGAAATTAGCATTTTAAGGAGACAAAATACCAAAATAGCTGAAAATTGGACCACAGCTTCCTGAGGACTTTTTAAGAAAACAATTTCGGAATCACAAAAAAAAATATATAGTTTAAAAAAACTAAAAAATACGCTTTGATTTTAAAATAAACTAAAAAGTAAAAAATAATTTTGAATGTAAAGTTTTTATTGCTCCAGCCAGAATATGGAAACAACCTACCTTTCGAAATGTAAAACAGCGTGGTGCTCTCTTCCTATATTCTTATTTTATTAACACCGGAAATTTTCGCTAGCGGCCCACGCTTTTTTACATTTCGAAAGGTAGGTTGTTTCCATATTCTGGCTGGAGCAATAAAAACTTTACATTCAAAATTATTTTTTACTTTTTAGTTTATTTTAAAATCAAAGCGTATTTTTTAGTTTTTTTAATCTATATATTTTTTATTTTCCATTTTTTAGCCTATTATATGCCTTCCGCCATTTTGTAGTGACCGCCATATTGGATTTAAAATGACGTCACACAGTTTACTATACTATACTCGTCGTACACTTTCATTTGATACCCATACCGAGGGCGTTGTAAAGAAAAAGGTAAACCGCCATTTTGTGTTGACCGCCATTTTGAATTTAGAATCCCGCCACACAGTTAATAGTATTCTAATTGTCACACGCTTTCATTTGATACCCATATCGAGGGTGTTGTAAAGAAAAAGGTAGTCCGCCATTTTGTGTTGGCGGCCATTTTGAATTTTGAATGGCGCCACAGAGCTAATAGTATTCTACTTGTCATTTCCTTTCATTTGATACCCATATCGAGTGGGTTGTAAAGAAAAAGTTAGTCCGCCATTTTGTGTTGGCCGCCATTTTGAATTTTGAATAACGCCACATAGCTATTTGTATTCTACTTGTAATAATATTTCATTTGATACCCATGTCGGGGGTCGGGGAGCACAATTGCAAAATTCGGCCGCCATCTTGGAACCGCCATCTTGATTTTTTTACAAAATGGTCAGATTGCATTGTCACGCGAACTATACATATGTGCAAAATTTCAAGTTGATCCATTACCTGGAAGTGGGTCAAAATCAAGTTGCAAGATTTGTTTACATGAAACATACAACATACAAGATACAACATACAGCATACAACATACAACATACAGGTCAAGCTAATATAAAGCGTATAAAAACAACATGGCCGCCGGAGATATCACTTTTTGGCAAAAAAGTGGCCATGTTGTTTTTTTTTTGTGATTCCGAAATTATTTTCCTAAAAAGTCACAAGGAAGCTGTGGTCCAATTTTCAGCCATTTTGGAATTTTGTTCGTTCGTTTTTTTTGCTAATTTCCCCGGACTATACACGAATATAAACTTTTGTGTGCGAACGAAGTGATCTGGGAGATAAAAGCGTGGCCTGAGGTGATCTGAGGTGATCTGACGCTTGCTGAACACAAAATTGAAGCTGTGCAAACGGAGAAAATCAGTGTCCGTTAAGATCAAGATATGAGAATAGATCATTCACTCCCAGCCCGCATTAAGGTACCGTAAGTGATGATCGGCCAGAGGCATATAGCACATTTCGAGGGCATAGCAGTTAAAGCGTCCGCTTTTTGGGCAGCATTTCCCCTCGGACATTGCTAGTCACCACATCAACATTATCCGCCTGTTTTGGCCAGAGATATAGACGTTGTTGACGACTTGGTAACACTGTATAAAGCACTCGTCTGGAGATCGCGAGTCTACATATAAACAGAACCGATGGCTCTTTCATGGAAATAAAAGAAGTAACTTGACGAAAGCATGATTTCAAGCACAAATCCTCAATACAGCCATCTAAGCAAAAGAGAGTTTAGTTTCTGTTGCCTACTAGCCCCACTTTGTGGCGCGACAAAAGCTGAATCTGAGAAGCAAATGCCGTGTTCACGAAATAATATATTAGGCGCTTAGCGTTAGATAAATTGGCAATAAAGGCTGCATTGAGGCTAGGGTGCAGTGGAGATATTGTACAATTGCCAGCGTTATAGAAGAGACACCAAAAGCGTTTTTGTGGCGATCTCTATGCTGAAGCCCTCTTCCATACTAGAGAATATACTAGATCCATTAGGTGTTTTCTAAGGTACCGCGTTATGAACTTGCATTGTAAACGGATGGTTTTAACATAAAGACCCGAGTGTGGGCACAAGGATCTAGGATGAAATACTCAAATTGGGTTGAGCGTTCAGTTTGAGTACCCTCAAGCTGTGTAAGCTACATTGACATGCATCTACTGAAACTTAAGGAAGGCCTACTCAAACACACCGATTTTTATTTTCTCTGATAGCTACACGTCATTCCGAACGGTAAGGACTGGACGACCAAGTCAACGACTAGTCTAGAACTGCCAACGTTGCCCTTGTTGAGCTGAGTAGTCGCAATCAAGTTATTCTTGCTTGGATCCTATCAACTTGTATCCATCGCACAGCGGTTCCAAATCCCGAAAATGTGGCCAAAATATGTAGACGTTATTCAAATTGTATGAAATTACGTACAAATAGATTACATCTTCACTCAAAATAACAAAAACCCAAAATGGCGGATCCAATATGGCGGACAAAATTTTTATAAAGTTGTCAGATTTTTATGAAATTTGGTATGAAGAGTATTTCGAGTCTGCTGATTACGAATTGCTACTAAAAATTTAAAAAAAACAAAATGGCAGATCCAATATGGCGGACAAAGTTCTTATAAAATGGCCCGAGTTTTATGAAATTTTATTTAAATTAAACAAATCGGGGCAAACTGGGGCAACTTTTGAAACTTCCAAATTATAGAGAAAAATCTCAAGAATGCGACAAAACTTGTTAGAAGGTGGGATGTCGTGGGACTTTTGAGTAATGTAATTTTAAACATTGACGTTTACAACGGGAAGTTATAAAAAACTTGTTTTGAATGGTACATTACTAAAATAATTAAGGAAATTGATTTACAATATGAAATAACGCTTAAAAGTACTTACTTTCGTTAGTAGAAGCCATTTCAAATGATTCCAGGGCACTGTTAACACAAAAAACCCGTTTTACTATGTACCGTGCCGAGGCCTTCGTATGCCAGACGCTCACGTAACAATGGCTCCAGAGAGCCCCCCCCCCGCGCAAGTTTGACCTTAGGTACCAACCTGAATAACTAAACCCAAAAAGTCCCCAAATCAAAAATCGATTTTAGGGACTTTTGGTCACCTTTTCGGCATTTGGAACCACTGTTCATCAGTCCGAAAAATTCGTACTTACCAATTCAGGAAGTGTGCATAGCTCGTATAGTACGCTTTGGTCAACTTTAAGTGGTTTCTTACTGGGTAGTCTCACAACGCAGCCAAAGAATTATTGGGGTCCAGCAGAAACTATGTCAGGAAGCTGGATGGCTTAATTATCGAGCACTAACCCAAAAATTACCATCAGCGGAAGATTTTAAGGATAGAGAATCCAACCCAGGCGCGGATCTAGAATTTTGTTTTGGGCGGGGTCACGGAATTAAAAGTGGCGGAAAAAATTTCTACTCCTAAAAAACAAAAACAAAATTAACAAAACGAACAAAACTAACCGAATTTTCTGGTGGATTAAGGGATCTTTCGGTTACAAATTTTCAAAAAATCGAAAAAATATTTTTACGGATTTTACTAATAGTGGAGTCAGATAAGCATCAAATTTTAGTGAAAAAGGAATTGTTTCCAGTCTGAAATTTTTTTTTCAATATGTTAGTTACATCGAATACTATACGAAATGGACATTTTCTCTTGCAACCACCTCTACGTAAATTATGGGCCGTTTTGTGAAAAATCTACCATTTTGGTCGTTCTTTCTAAATATAGATGAGAATTTCTTGGTATTTGTGGGTTCAGAGAAGGGGAAAAAATTGAGGCTGTTCATTTTGATATTACCTATCAGCGGTTACAAAATGAAATTTTAATCTGCACACATAACCTCAAAGAAAATTAAAAACTGAAGAAACTGCTAAATTTTGGTTTTTTGGTTACAACTTCGGATGTTTTAAGTAAAAATTGATGAAATTTTCAGAAATTATACTTTATAATGTGGATAATGGGGCCTATTCTGTCAGTAAAATTTTATCATTTTATGTTATGTTATGCCATAACATAAAAAAATTCTCTAAAATCCTATTCTGTCCGACAAATTTTATTTTATTTTATCGATTATAACATAAAATATTTCCTGTTACTCTTCATAACATAAAATAATCTAAGCAGCACATTTTATAGGTATTTTAACCCAAAAATAACAGACTGGAATTGACATTTGCGAGAAAGTAGTTTTCATTGAATTTTGAATTAAATTAAAAATTAATATGGCAAACGCATTAAGATAATTGTTTTTTTTCCAGATACTGAAACAAGGCGCGCTTTGATTTTGTTTGTTTTAATTCATAATTTTATTTGTTTTTATTTTCAACCGATCAGCTGTTCAAAACGTAATAGAACCCATTGTACTAAATATTTTATGTTATGTGTGTACTAAATATTTTATGTTACGTGTTCATAAAAGACTTCATAAAATAATTTTAAGAAAGCATGACAGAATACGAATTTTTAAAATATTTTATTTTTATTTTATGAAGAAGAAATTTTATTATCATAACATAACATAAAATATTATTTTATGAAAAATTACAGAATAGGGCCCAATAACTGGTAAAAATTTTAAGTCAAAATATCTAAAACAAGTCTCAAAAATTAACCTCAAATTTGAAAATTGATTGTCCAATAACTTTTGCGCATTGCATCGTATGAGGATCCTTTTTAAATTAAATGTAGGTTTTTTAAGCACTTTATGATGGTGAACAAGAAAAAATTTTTAAACTTGAAAAAAGTGGAAAAAATCGAATTGGAAATCGTGAATTTTTGTATTTTTTCGTCAATTTTCTTCAAAAATTCCACTTTTTTTTGATATAACTCTTTTTGTTTGTTTGACAAAAAAAATTTAGTTTTATCAAAAAAAAGTGGAATATGAAGAAAATTTACGAAAAATTACACGGTACACTTTTAGCAGATTCACCGTGTCTAGTAACACCGTATTTTTACCCTTGCAACACGGTAACTCTCGATTTACATATGGAGACACTGCACCCGACTCCCGCTAATCTATCCTATCTTTCTCTCTATTCTTCGAGCTAAGCTTACTACTAGACATTGCACTATGACGTATGCGACATGACATGACGGACTAGTAGTACAAAGGGCCTGATCATGGTTGGCGCTTGAAGTGAGAAATGGCGTGGCGACTGTAAAACAGAATCATAGTTTTCGAAAAAACTGACATTTGTCGGGAAAAACGCCTTTAGGCGTATCCCAGTTGGCGTTTGAAGAGACAAAGCTGCGTTTTTCACGACTATCAAGTGACTAGATTGAATAAATATTTTTTAAATAGATTGAATAAATAATGTAATTTTATAATTTTTAATTATCAGAAATGTCTAAAAACTTTCAAGCGACAACAATGATAAGGTTTTGTCGAAAACTGTGATGTCGCTGCATTCGCCAATTTTGGTACGAAAAATGAGAACGATAAACGGCGCAGTCATTTTTTCAACTCGCCAACCAAGATAAGGCCCAAAGGGTGACACCTGAGTAGAGGTTGTGATTTCTCGATAAATTAAACTTCTCGAGAAATTGAGAAAAGCAAATTTGCTTTTGTTGAGAATTCTCGAGAATTCGAGAAATTTTGATAATAAAAGGAAAAGAGATAAAACTATGAAAAATAAAAAAACATGTAATGAAAAATAATTAAATTTTATTGAAATTTGTATTCTGTACATTACATTTCTTAAGTTTTAATACATAGATATTTTATTTTTTATTCAAAAAATGATGCTTCAAAAAGCAGAGACTATCTATTGATCGATCTGATAGGCTTGTTCTTTTTTGCGAAACGAAATTTCCCGCAGTTGAAAAATTCCTTTCGTTTTGCGTAGAAGTTGGTTTTATCGTTTGTAAAGCTGCTTGCAACAACGCTAAGTTTGGCGTAAGTTGGCCATTGATAGAAAAAATCGTAATTTCTCTCGATAACGTTTTGAAGTCTCCATCAGATATCTGAGAAGATTTGTTGCTTTCACGAATAAAATTTTCCAGCTGCTTTTTAAGAATTTCTTCATTAGTATTGTACATATCCTGCTGGTTCATATCATTCGATTCTAATTCGCAATCTTCAATCTCCATTTGTGCATTCTCTGTAGGTATATCAACAATAAGATTTCTATTACCAGGCGATTCGTCAGGTGATACAGGAAAAAGCCTTACCATCAAGTTTTTAGCCGATTTGATGATTTCATTTTTACCGGTCATGCTGAAAAATTCATCTTCCACATTTTGTAAAGAGGATGGGTCCTGTAAAAATTTAAGAAGAGACACTAATGATTTATCCCTTCTTTTTCCTATACGAACTTTTAGTTCTTCGAGCAACTTTAAAGCTAAAACAGATTGATTTTTTTCTAGTGCTTGAAAAAGAAATTTTAGGACTCCTTCCGCTGTCAATAAGGTAGTATCAGTACGACTTAACGCTTCTATTGCTATTCGGGCAGGTTTCAAAACATCCAACATATTTCTGGCGTTAGTAACATCATCAATGATCAATAGATAATCCATATTAAGATCTTCTAAAGCCTTTTTTATAGGATCAACTATACGAAGAAATCGTTCTATCATTGACTCTAATGTCTTCCACCTGGTCTTACAATCCAATAATAGCGATAGCTCCTTTTTCTCTGCGGCTTTAACGTAATTTTGCAAGACGCTATTTCTTAACGGTGATTTCTTGAAAAGCTTAACAACTTTTCGAATGTTCGGAATAGTGTTATTAATATTTATATCGGGATCGGGATTGATTATCAAACCGCTTGGAGAAATTAAATGTTGTTCCTGGAAATTACTATTAAATGAATCACCTTCATTTGGATCACAAGTAGAATTTTCGTCATCGCTGGTTTCTATATTTTCTGTTTTAGATGCGTATAGAACCGACGTAATCGCCAAATGAATAGCGTGATTATAGCACATTTGTAAATGGGCCGGTGATAATTTCCCATATTTTACCATAACGCTCGCACCGTCTGATGTAGTTGCCACAATATCTTTGGAAAAATTTATACCAAACGCTTCCAATTTTGAATTCACCATTTCTATAATTTTTTCAGCAGGGCAGCTTCCTGTTACTGGGAGTAATCCTAAATTAACTGAATCTAATGTTCCGAAGTATAAGTGGACATTCATGTATCGTCTGTTTTTGAAACTGGTCCATTCATCAATAGACAAACTAAATTTGTAATTCTGTTCTTTTAGCGATTTAATTTTAAAAACTAGTTTATCTTTCACTAAGCAATAATACTTATACACCAAATTCATGACATCCGACGGCTGCTGTGGCAATGAAAATCCCTGCTTTTTTATACTTTTACGAATGAACTCGCTTTTAGTTATATCCAAAATACTGAAACCATCTTTGGCTGCTAATTTAGCCACAATTTCTTCCAATGTTTCAACCTCTTTTTTTGCATTCGTGACAGTCACAAATTTGTCAAGCGTTGATGATTTTGCAGAGTTATGGCTTTTTGAACTGCCTGCAGTTGCTATTGCTATCCTCTTCATGCTATGATGACCGGTTAAATGACGATGAAGTCCAGTTGTTTGCGATGCTTTGCATGATATAGATTTTTTACAAAGATTGCAAACAGCTATATCCTTATCCCCAGGTTTTTTTTTAAAATGTTGCCAACAATTTTCGTAATGTATTTGCTCCATTTTATGGCTTAAAAACTGATATTAAAATTAAATTAATTAATTGTTTAAAATTTTAAAACAGCCAGTAAATATTATATTCTGAATGTACTTACGTTTAAAGAAGAAAAATTTTAATGCGATATTATCGATTAATTAACAGCTTCAATCTTACTTATGAAACAATAATAGAAATATGTAGGTATATAATATTCGCACTTCACGTTTTAAATCTACAATATTACGAATGAATAATCAAGAATGACTGAACCACTGAACATCCTACGCAGAAATTTTAAATTGTTTACAACACAAAAGCCTACTTCGATCAAAATAAAATTTAAAAATAAATATTTTCCGTTTAACGATTTTTTTACGAAATATCAATTGTTTTCTACATTGATATGATAATCATGGAGAAAACAATCGACATTCAAAAAAAGTGTAGTTCCTCTTTCTCTGTAGTTTAAAATTAATTTGATTTAAATAATTTTTTTTTTATCGAGAAATAACATAAATTCTCGAGAATCGAGAAATTGTAAGTTGTTGAGAATTCTCGAGAAATTGAGAATTGAGAATTCTCGATCACAACCTCTACACCTGAGTTTACACTATCAGATAAAAAGAAGGGTCGTTTTTTAATTTACAAAAAAAAATTGGGTCGGTTTTGGTCGTTTGGTTATTTTTTGTTTTTCTTTTTTAAACAGCGAGCGTTTTTTGGGGGGGGGGGGGGTTTATGACCCCCGTGACCCCCCTTGAATCCGCGCCTGATCCAACCTGTAGGGTGGTTAGGAAAAATAAGAATACCGTAGAAGAAGAATTCCGCAATATGTTTACCCTAAACTAAAGTGTGAACGTTATGCAATCACTATTTCATTTCAATTAATTATTGTAACTAAAACCCACGATTTCAATTCTCTATCAATTAAATTCCAATTTACTCAGCCGTAAAACATTCTCTCACAAATCGTCCCTTTTTCAGTAAAAAGTTTAAAAATCCTTTTTTTGTTCCTTTAAAACCGATGACAAGTAATCAATGACTATTGACTTGACTACATCGAAGCTTTTGAAACTTCATTCAGGATTCATCAAACAAAAAAAAAATAGATTGACTCAAAGGACATTTTTCCTGATTCACAGAGAAAAATTAAGTCTCAATTCCCCCCCCCCCCACCGCTCATCCTTTAAAGTGAGTAGTTTCTGTGGCTGCTCACTTGAGTGGCTCACCCTTACAAAAGGGCAAGGATATATATATAAAAAAAAAATAAAGAAAAAAAACCGCCCTTCCCCGGGGGCACTTAAAGTCCAGAAACGTATTTTCAAGCCAGGTACTATAGGTTGGTGGTTACACTTTTGATATGGTATAAAATATCACAAGTTTCTTTGACTGAAGCTTAATTAAAAACGGTACTTGTGCGCCCTTTGATGTGAGGGGCCCGCGGGGGGAATTCAATTAGATCTAGATTAGTAGAGCAGACATTTTTTTTTAATTTTTTTTAATTTTTTTTAATCCAACCCCCGCCCCCCCCCGCCTTCGTTGAGATTTGCAAGGCAAAAAAGTGCAAACAAGACTTTTGGGAAGTAATCAGCCGAGAACTAATATGAATTGAATTTTTTTTTAAATGTTTACTGAAGTGAATTCTATTTTTTTTTTGCTGGAATATTTTCGAGCTCCATCACTACTATGTCCAATGGGGCTCCACCATTGACTACTAACAGAAAATCTCCCAAGAAAATCTTAAAAGCACCGGCGATAACTTGGGGTGTTTGTCTTGCAAATTGAAATTTTATTCGGCGGTTAAAGCATTTTAGCTCTTGATAAAACAAGATAATTTTTAGGAACAGGGTCTCTGTGTGTGTGTGTGTGGGAGAGGTGAAAGACAACAAAAATTAAAAGACTTAGAGGATTAAAAATATAAAATAAAAATATATATGTATGTATATATATATATAAACTTCACCAGGAAACAACCTGCCATTTCCGTGACCATTTTGTGTAAGATAACACTTGACATAAAACAGTCATCCAAGACCGTGGCTAATAATGTTAACCAATCCAGAATTTTGAGCATCTTTCGTAGCAATTTCGACCACGATTCCTTTGGTTATATACGTATACACATACATATATATTCCACTAACTATTTTGGTAGCCCTCGCCCGGAGAAAGGACACCCAACTGTGGTGGCTCAACTACCTTAGCTCGTCGCGTTAATCTTCTGTTAGTGTCTTAGAGCGCCATCATCCCCTTGGGCTCAATTAAGTCTTTGCCCTGCCATAATCGCCGCTCGGAATAATATGAAAAGCAACAGAGAAACTCTTTAGAGTCCTGTGAGAGAGAGAACAGAAGAAGAAGATATGATGATGATGACGAAATGAGAAGAACAAAAAAAAAACAAAAAAAAAAAACAACGAAAGTATAATCTCCGCATTTCCACCTGCCCTGGAGGAGCTTATCTTAATATTATGACCCTCTTCCATCCTGACTACTTTGTCAAGGATCCACCAAAAAGCGGAGTAGATAGCGCTGTTGCTCTGCTGCACCACAACCACTCTTCCGTGGTCGACGACGCCTTCCTCTGCTTCTTCTTCACCTTGAGAAGCAATTTTAATGGAATAATGTCTCGACAACATTTTCCCTTTGATTCAGAACGACCATAGTCCTGTTCCTTGCCTTGTATTATCCTTGGGCAACTGTTGTACGGGGAGCGCGCCAACGAATCTCCTAGAAGAAGAACAACAACAAAAAAAATAAATAAACGAAAAGTTTCTGCACTGCCTTCGGTGAGGTCGACCATTGTTTTTTGTCCTGGTAGATTCTTATTTTAATTTCTCTCCCCCCCACCCTTCATGCAGATCCTGAATTGGATAGGATGAAATTTTTGTATTTCTTTTTTTCTGTGTTTCTCCTCCTTGTCGCGTTTCAGCTATCTTTAATCCTGTCGCAGTTGTTGAACAGCAACTTGCTACAGTCAAACTCGTCTATTGTTAACAAAAAAAAAAAAAAAAAAAAATAAAAAAAAAACGAAGAAGAACAAGAACCAAAAGAAGTAGCAAAGGCCCCACAGCGATAAGACCGCATTTCGGAAATAGCCCCAGGAGCAAAACTACCCCATGGAAGCTGGGGGTAAAGCTCTATACCAGATAAGGACCCCTTTTGGGACATGTAATACTGATGGGGAAGGAAAATGTGAATTAAATTTAAATCCCCAAGAAAATTATTTTAAATGCTCTCAACAGATAATGCGAAACGTCAGTTTAAGGCAGTGAAAAGAAATTGCTTGCGAACTATACTCTTCTCCATTGGCTGAGAGTTGAGGAGCAGAGAGAGAGAGAGAGGAGTGCTGGTGATGGGTAAAAATAAAAAGGACGATGGGCGGTCGGTCGGTTGGTCGACAATTGTTTAAGAAAGGACTCTCTGTGGGGAAAGTGCATTTTGACTTATTGTGTCGTCTGGGTGTGTGTGTGTGTGTGTGTTCTTTTGCTATGGGTTGGCTAGCCATCTTACAGCAGCTTTACAGAAGATAAGGATATTTTAAATATCGGATTATTTTCATAAAATCCTGCCTTAAGCACTTTCTTACAAGGATAATTGCACTTTCTTTAGAGATTTGCTTTTAAGTTTAATTGTTGTCTTTAAATTATTAATTGTTTGATTGTTTTAAATTTTTTAGTAGTATTACGGAATTGAATCATATTTATTATTCCTCTTGAAATTAAGCTAACTCTATCCTCTTAAGAAAAGACAATGATAAGACGAAGATTTTTATATTCTTATAGGCCAATTCTTAGTTGTGACACGTCATAAGTCATAAGCAAATATGAAAACATTAATTTTGAGACTAATCTTGTGACAAATCAGCTGTTTCCGATTCTCAGTGAAAATTCACAATATTCATCATTAGAATCCCACCACAATTGTGGTGGAAATGTGAAATGTCAAATGTTGTGAAATTCTTATGTGAAATGTCAATCATTAAACGTGCGCCAAAATGGAAACAGTTAAATTTTTCTGTAAATAATATGAAATTTGATTGTTTATATTATTTTTAAGCCTTTACAGATGCAAAAAAAGTCGTACCAGAGGACCTCTCCAGAGCAGCTGGATTATATTTTCTCGAATTTTGCCGGAATCTTCCAGAATTTCGCAAAAAATAAAAATGGCCCCACCAACCCAAAACGGATACAAAATCTTTAAGCAGATTTGGCTGGAAATTTAAATACCCAACAAATTTAAATAGGCCAACCCGGACGCCCGTGTGAAAAAATCATGTTTTGTTAGTTTGCTTTGAAAGTATATTTTAATTTGAATTTAATACAAATTAATTTGTTTTGTTAGTTTGCATGTTCTACAAATATTATTTTGTCATCCCTGTGACCAGCTCGATATGTCATCACAAGCCTACGATTGTCATAACTTGAGACTGGCGCCCGAGAATACGAAAAAGTCACAACTGCGACTCACCACGTTTTTATGACTTTGTTGTGATTTTTGATATGTCACTAATTGATTAAGAATTAGCCTATTAGACTGCTAAACAACAAACAGAGCGATAGGAACTCTAGATAGATTAGCCTCGGACTGTCATTATGATTTTGATGAACTCATCATTATCAGTCATCCCATTGTAACGAATCATCACGGCTTCACAAGCAATAAGAAAGACAAAAGCTCTGCCCATATAGAATCCCCGCATTCACCAGCTGGGTGCAGAGGATCATGATCGTATCTTGATGAAATATACCGATCACTGCTTGGTCCAGAGGATCACCGTGTCGTAGCTTGATGGAACATACTGATCACGGCTTGGTGCAGAGGATCACGATCGTACCTTGATGAAAAAAAACCGATCAGTGGAGATTTACGCCTGATATAGCCGAAACAAAGCTAGTCCTTTCTTTTCCGTCTCTCAATGCAGCACAAAAATTGTTGAAGTGCAGTGGGAAGAGCGTAGGCATCACCAATCGAACTGCTAAAATGTTTCCTACAAATCTGAAAAGCTTGACTTCAGTACTTTTTCCTTCAAAGAAAATAATAATACCCGTCACCTGTGTAAACATCGGATTTACTACATTCCTGTTTTGCCGATTCTTGACGTTAACACCGAACATTCGTTACTTCGTACTAACAAATCTTTTTAGCCTAGCACGATCGTTGCTTCTTTAAATGAATGATTTTATAAGATCTCGAAAATATAGGGTAAGGCCTTGTACCGGCTGAGATGCTATTAATATATTGAATAGGCAAGTTCTTCTTCAATTACCAAAGTCAAGCAGCATTTTCCACGATTAGTATTTAGATGGGTGACTGCTTAGAGACCCCCTATTGTAAAAAGACGGAAAAGGATTCACAAAAAGCAAGGAAAGGAAATTATTGCTGGTGACTCAATAGAACAGGTCCTGTTCGATCACGGAGGTCAAGCAGCATTGGAAATGGTTGTACTCAGATGGGGGACCGGTTACTAAAACGACATTCGCGTTTGGAAGGGCGAAAAAGCAAGTGCAAAGGCGGATACAAATATTCGACACCGCCGCAGTTATTAATCACATAACGCCCGTTATTCCGAGGCAATCCATTGTTTGAACTTGACCCATGATGGATCTTTTATACTTTTTGGTAAGAATGGGCGGCCATAAGGCGGAGATATATGTATATCAGCGCTTGTGCAGTGTATAGCCAACTTACCATTTTTTATGTGGAAGTCTAACCCCAGGCATCCCCTTTATACTACCAGTCCGCCATGTCGTTCATGTCAAGGTGATATGTCTAGGGCAAGCTTAGCTCGAAGGATAGAGAAAAGATAGGATAGATTAAGGAGAACTTGGGGGTGCATGAGGAGATGGCGACGAAACTTGCGTTTAAACTTTTGGATGTTGTCTGAATTCGGGAATACTGACTGTGGGAGGTTGTTCTACAGTCGAGTTGTTCTAGTAATGAAACAGTTTATAGATCGGTCTGTGCACGAAAAGAACTGCTGTAGATTGTGAGAATAAGCTTTGTGTTTCGGGAAAACATTGCATTATTATTTTAGTGGAACAACAGGCATTATGGTCGAAGGGATGAAATTATGATGTGCGACTTGAAACTCCATCTTTTTTGCCGAAGGTTCTTTTCGCTTTCCTTGCACTTTCTTTGATTTTGAGCCTCCAGTTCAGCTTTGGTTCAGAATAAGACTCTGGTACTTAGCTGCACTACTTCGCGAAGATCAGTGTCCACCGATCTTTCATTGCAGTATGAATGCTGAGACCGAGACATAGGGAACTCTGTTATAGAGTGACAAAGGTATAGGTCTATTATGCGACAAAAGATGACAAGCTTATTTGACTATATTCTCTTGCCGCTTTTATAGCTGAGTCTGCCGATCTTTGGGATGAAAATTGTTCCTTTAATACTCTTAAGCCAAGTGTCCACTATAGAGTTTTTTTCGGTAGAGTGTAGAGTGTAGAGCTCTACCTGTAGTTTAGAGTACACTACAGCGCGTCTCTACCACTCTACCACTCCACCGCCCGTAGAGTTGCTCTAGCAAAATTTTGAGTAGAGATCTACCACGCGCTCTACACACTGTGTACACTGCAGATGTGTTTTTCTCTACTGTAGAGTCGTATGGTAGAGCGCGCAATTGCGGCTATCAACTTTTGCATGTCATTTCATTTCTCAGTTATTCAGAGATGCGTGGGTACATATAATGTGTAAAAAATTTAAAGGAAATTAATAGAAAACAAAAAAATAATAAAATGAGTTCTCGCCAAAAGAAGGGAAAAGAAGGAAAGGAAATTTTTGGAGCGAGATTGGATTGCGAAAAGAAAACAAAACGCTGGAATGTATCGAGAATTACGGAATGAGCTCACGGAAGAAGATATGTACATCTTCATACCAAAATTTTCTGCGTATGTCGTATTCGAATTTCGTTGTTATTTAACACGCCGATGTACAACAATTCGAAGCGCAGTCGAAACGCAAATAAGAATAAATACTGTAGAGAGAAAAACTCTATCAAACATGCTTGATAGACCGTAGAGCAGATGTAGAGCTCTACCAAACACAAAAAAAGTGCGTATACACTATAGAATTTTTGTAGCTGAGAAAACTTTCGCGTAGAGTAGGTGTAGAGCGCATGTGTAGAGCTTGTGGCGACGTACCAAAAACACAATAATATACAAACACTATACGTACACTATGGAAACTACTGTATAGAACTACTGTACAGTATCTCTGTAGACACTGTAGATTGTTTGTTGTAAATAGGTCATAGTTAGTTTGTTTGAATATAGAGCTTTGTAGCACGTTATGATTCACATGTAGATTTGTGTAGAATTGTATATAGTAATTTGTAAACAAATTAATAAACAGTGAGAAATCGAAAGTACAGCTGGTGGTATTGTTAATTAAAGCGACAGCCCATCTTGGGATTACAGGTCCGGATTTCCCCGAAGGACGACGCGGCAATCCCCACGGCAGTCTTGAGGTCCGGCCTCCAATAGGACAGCGTAGCAGCTCTCAGGTGCCAGAAGGACGGCACCCCCATTCTCCAAAGTGGTGACCCCGAGTGCGGAGGCGGATAGTGCAGGGCGCTTAGCTGGCTCACGTCTCCTGACGAAAGGAGTCCGAGGCGAGAGGGCGCCTGTAGCGAGGGACCAACCAAGCCCCAGACTCTTCGCCAAGCGGACAGGCGAATCGGGAGGAAGACTCCATTGGGCTTTGGACTAACCAAAGTTCCCAGCGGTTGTTAGGTTAAAGTTTAAATTAAATACACATTTTGTTTTTGTTTTTGTTGAGTTACAAGTATTTAGTCACATTTTTTTCATACAAACACACCACAAACACTAACACGAAGTCGCCGCAGTAAGTACGTTCGTTCACGAGTCGCGAAGTAATAGGTTACGATGGAACAGAGGTTGGGACGTGAAGTACCTGTAGCAGTTCCAGGAGATGTAGTTTATAGAATAGCCATACGGGTGCCGCCTTTTTGGAAAAGAAGCCCCGACTTATGGTTTATTCAATTAGAGGCACAGTTCCACACAAGTGGAATAACACAGGACAGTACGCAGTATTATACTCTGGTGGGCAATTTGGACGCAGATGTCCTCACTGAGGTGCGAGGCGTCATTCGTAACCCCCCGGAAGTAGGAAAGTATGCGGAGCTGAAGAAGCACATTCTTGCAGCGTATCAGGACTCTGAGCAAAGGCGTTTGCAGAAGCTGCTGGGCGACATCTGCTTAGAAGGAAGGAAGCCAACGCAGCTGTTAAACCAAATGAAGGAGTTGGCAGCTGATGGTATCTCTTTAGAGGTTTTGAGGATCCTCTGGTTGCAGCGTCTTCCACCCCAAACACAGGCGATTTTGGCAACCAGCGTGGATCAAGACATTGGTAGGCTTGCAGAGATGGCGGACAAGATAGCGGAGGTGGCTGTGGCATCCGGCGTCGCAGCCAGTTCCTCGTTCGAAGGGCCTTGCACCCAACTGCGGGAAGAATTAGCGACGTTGAGGAAGCAGATGGAGCAGTTGAAGTTCGAGCGTGGGCAAAGTTCTCCAAGGCGTCGTGATCCCAGTCGGAGGCGTTACCAAGAAGACACAGCAGGCGATACATCGTTTTGCTTTTACCATAGAAGGTTTGGTGGTAAGGCTAGGCAATGTCGGCAGCCATGCTCATTTCAAGCAAAAAACTAAGTGGTGGGCAGCAAGAGGCGACTGGCCAGCCCGCCTTATTTATTAGTCGCCTTTACCTCACGGAGAAGACAACAAGCAAGCGATTCCTTATTGACACTGGAGCCGAAGTTTCGGTGGTTCCCCCGACAGCAGAGGAAAACAGGAGTCAACCCTCGACGCGACTATTGTATGCAGCCAACGGGACGGAGATTCCCACATATGGACAGCGTTTGATTCAACTCGACTTGGGACTCCGTAGGACTTTCACTTGGCCTTTTATTGTTGCTCGTGTAACGGAGCCCATAATTGGATCAGATTTCCTCGTGAATTTTGACCTGCTGGTTGACGTAAAAGAAGGTAAATTAATAGATAAAAGTACAAAACATTATACAGTGGGTGCAGTTACGGCTCGTGGCAGTATGCAGCTGAGTACACTTAGTGCAGACTTACATCGTGCGCTAAGGGGATTCGAAGACATCACAAAGCCCAACCCAGTCACAGAGGTTAAGCATCGGGTGGTTCACTTCATCCGGACGAATGGCCCGCCAGTTCATTCAAGGCCCAGACGACTTTCGCCGGAGCAGCTGAAGATTGCAAAGCAGGAATTCCAACACATGCTCAGTTTAGGTATCTGCCGCCCATCAAAGAGTAATTGGTCCAGCCCGCTGCACATGGTAAGGAAGAGCAATGGTGACTGGAGACCATGCGGAGACTATAGGAGGTTGAATGCGATCACGGTACCAGACCGCTACCCAATCCCGCATATCCAAGATTTCGCTTACCAGCTAAGTGGAAGAAAGGTGTTTAGCACTGTGGATTCAACACGAGCGTACCACCAAATCCCGGTCAATCAGGACGATATCCAGAAGACGGCCATCACAACACCTTACGGCATCCCCCATTCTCCAAAAGCTCTAGGGGGTGTATACACTTCTCTACGCATCTCTACGCATCTCTACGCGAGAGTTTTCACTAGCTCTACGCAAAAAACTCTATAGTGAACACTAGGCTTTATACTACTACTATAAGCTTACTCTTTTACTCTGCAGCACGACATGACCAATAACTCGGCCGTCTGGTAGTGCAAAAGGTGTCTACAAAAATTGCAAATTTTTAAAATTTTCCATTTATATTTTACGTTAAATTTCATGTCAAATATGAATTAAATTCTATTGACAAAGTTCATAACCTACTCGCGGAGGAAGAAACATTTATAAAAAAAAATTCTAAAATTTTTTTTATTTTTGTGTAAAAATAAAATAAAATTCGAAAGAATTTCGGTGGAAACCACTTTTTCGCTTCAGTACCTTCAAATTAAATCAAATTTGCGACTACATTGTCACCACCATCGTCGGGTTGAAAGGTGTACGCTTTCGTAAAAATCCTTGCCACTTTAATATTATCCTTTTTCGTACTTTCTTTTTCTGTCATTCTTTTTTCTATTTTTATATAAAATATACATACACACATACATACATATTCATATATATAGATATACGCTTTTGTACAATATTCTGTAAAGACAGAAAAGATTGAATTGAAAGGCAACTGATGCAGAAGTTTCACTTCGTTTGGGATTATTTGCACTTCACGAATAAATCCGCTTTAACAGATTTTTTTTTGGAGAATATGTGTTAAATATATATACACATGCATACAGTTTTATTTTAAAAAGAAATACAGGAAAAAGGGATAAAAAAATATATTTTTATTATTTTATTTTAGTTTTTTAAGAGGATATAAAATTTAAAGAAATATTTTAATAATTTACAACGAAAACGAAAAAAAAATTTACTTTAATAAAAATTGAATTTCAATATTTTTGTTTTTTTGCCCTCCAGTGTTTTTGTATTCACCGTACGTTTATTTTGTATATCTTTTAGGAAAAATGCAAATGAAACTATAACCTCAAAGCCCCTAGAATATGAAATCATATCCTTTTTTTTTGACTTTTATTCACCTTTAAATAAAACACACATACACCAAAACAACAAAAAAAAAGTCGAAGGTAAAAAGCAAGGACCGAGGACGAGGCAGGAAACAAAAGTCGATTATTTTAGTGCGTGGAAATATATTCAATCGGTCTGATTGTAGAATATATGTATAGATCCTTTCTGAGCCACATTTTTACTTTATATATACACTACCAAGGAAAACAAGGAAGCACAAAAAAAAATAAAAAAAAAAAATAAAAAAAAAAAATATAGAGCCTGAACGGAACGGAACTGAACGAACGAAAATATAGAATCATCTTGGAAATATGTTGTTTGATAAACATTTGTTGTTCTCTATTCCGTGTAGATATTCATGAGAGACCCTACGAAGGACCTTTTTATCAAGATATCCGAGAGGTAAAACATTTTCCCATAGAAACATACAATCATTCTCACACTCTTTTGGGCTCTCCTCTCCTCTACCATGCATGCAAGCGCGCGGCACAAGGCTCAGATCGTTGCCAAGGACAAGTATAGGAAAGAAATCATAAAAAAAACATAAATAAAACATAAAAAATTCATTTATCATATTTTTCTCGTCAATTCTGCTTTAAGGATTGGATGGGGACCGCACACATCTCTCATCTACCACCATATATCCAAAAACCGACGTACTACCTTACCTACTACAACATTCCAGGACTTCTACGTCATCTTCCTTCCGTATGTTGTAACGTACATACACAACGTACATCTGTGCTTCGTTTTTGGTCCTTGTTTGTCCGATTACATATCTTGTAACAAAACTTGAGAAGAGCTCAATAGAGTGTGGTTTGGGCGACCGGGGGTACCTACAGCAAAGAAGACCAGATTGCCTGGCTAACTGTCTAGATACAAATCCATACATATCCATCTATATATGATCGAATGAAGCATTGGTAAGAAGGTAGCATATATCATTGATATGTGCGTACGTGTCTGCAATAAAGCACAGGCGTGCACATTGATATGTAATTCGAAGGATATCACATTCTTTTGGTGGAGAGAGAGAGGGAAAAAAACGAACTTCGATTATCCTTAAGGAAAGTATTCGTACCTTATCAGATGGTGAACGATATTAGATTGTGAACAATATATAGAAGTGTGGTAGGAATTGGAGGACAATCACAGAATTGGGTATATTAGGGATTTTGATGAGGTATAGAGTGCACCGTAGCGGTTAAGGATATTAATTATTCAATATTGGAATATTTTTTGGTTTTTCGTTTTTCTTTTGATTAAACCTTGAATATTCATTTTGTGAAGGATGCCGTCTTGTATCTATATTGTTTTTTATTAAAGACTTCATAATATATGGTTAGTAGGTAGGTACAGGCTGCCCTTTTCGCGCACTCTACAAACTAGGAATTCATTCATAAATAGAACACCCCGACTGTGGAACAACCTTACATAGTCTGCATTTCCGAACTCCAACAACATCCAACAGTTCAAAAGTAGGGTTCATCGGGTTTAACCCTAAACCTATTCTACCCTTCGAAATAAGCTTACCGCCACCGCATATTGTATTATAGACCCTACACCTACAATTTCTAGACCTGACTGGTGGAACTGGTTCAGCAATATGTCTAGTGTTTTGGGGCTCAGACTTGACTCTTCGAGCTAGGCCGTGTTAAATAACGAGCTCTTAACAGAGAACATGAACACAATTTTAGATAAGTGGGAGAGTATTCTGCGTACGCTGATACCTTATTTACAAAACTACAAGGTGATATGTAAAACTCTAAAATTTCAAAGGGCCCTAGCGAATAACCTGTTACGATTCCCCCCCCCCCACCCTCATATGATTTTTTGTTCGTCTATCCCAGTGATTCCCAAACTTTTTTCGGTCATGGACCCCTTGATATAATAAAAACTTGATCATGTACCCCCAAACCCAAGTGAATCAAATTTTATTATAATTTTAATTGAGAAGGATCCCAGCGAGAAAAATTGGGAGCGCTGCTCAGGGAAGCTGATTTTGAGCTTGTTGGAGTTTTCAGAAATTTTATAGAACGAACAAAACTGGCAATTATCTTAATGACCATAAATCGTGCCATTAGCATACTCAATAGACCGGTTCTCGTTCGGTTACAGAAGTTAAGCAGCATTGGACGTGGTTAGTACTTAGTGTGGGACCCGCTTGGAAAAACGACACTCGCCCTTGGAAAAAAACGGAAGAACATTAATTGCAAAATGCGAACAAAAATAAAAGCTTTTCAACATCCGGAACTTATTCACATGTCTATTAACTTAAAATTTTGCACATATGTATGTACAGTTCGCGTGACAATGCAATCTGACCATTTTGAAAAAAAATCAAGATGGCAGCCGATTTTTGCAATATGCATGTTAATAACCGGATAAACGTCAATTAAGCGCTGTTGGCAAACTTATTTGTGCTTTTTGGCTTAGCTAAAATGTAGCACAGCTTGTAACTGTCAAAATGGGTTGACGTTTACTTGTGAATTTTTGTTGTAAGCAAATAATTAGTTGTAAATTGAGAACTGTCAAATTGTATGCTAGGAACGGTGTTAAGTTAACAGCGATAATTTAACAGAGTTAAACTAACTTGGACTTAAACGCGCCCTATGCCAGGTAGAATACAATTAGCAGTCTAAATTCAAAATAGTGGCCAAACCCGAATGGCGGAAGACATAATAGACTAAAAAGCAGAAAATATAACTTATCAACTTCAAATTTTACACAAATGCATAGTTCGCGTTACAATGGACTCTATCTTTTTGTAAAAAAAAAATATGGCGGTACAAGATGGCGGGAGAATTTTTCAATGGTTCCCCCGACCCCGCGACTAGGGTATCAAATGAAAGGGTATGACAAGTAGAAATGAATGTGTGTGTTGCTCCATTCCAAATTCAAACGGACGGCCAACACAAAATACCGGATTACTTTTTTCTTTACAACGCGCTCGGTATGGGTATCAAATGAAAGGGTATGATGAGTAGAATAAAGTGGCGGCCGCTATAAAATAGACTAAAAAATAGAAAATAATAATAAATAGTTTAAAAAAACTAAAAAATACGCGTGAATTTTAAAATGAGCTAAAATGTAAAAAAAAATGTTTTTATAAGTATATACAACATACCTTTCAAAATCAAGCTCAGAATGAAATTAATGAAGTTATTGGTAAAATTTATAAATATAACTTACTTAAATGTAAAAAGCTAGTATTAATAAAATAAGAATATAGGTAACGAGCGTTCCACCTGCGAGAGTCTGAGAACATTCTCCTCGGCCCAAATCGATCACCTTTAACTTGAAATTTATTTCATCAAATTTGGCGAAGTCAAATAAACTGTTTGCTTTCCGATTTCGGCCGCACCGGAACATCGCTCTTTAAATTTTTGTAATTTTTTATATTGAAACTTTCGATCTTTTTCGCGGACCCCCGGTAGTTCTTCGCGCACCCTCAAAATAATTTTTAGTTATCACGGACCCCCTGGATCATCCCATAGACCCCCAAGGGTCCATATGGACCACTTTGGGAATCATTGGTCTATCCAAAACCTATCCACATCCGGCCGTTTTGTAAACTTAGCAGGAACACCCTGTATGTAATGTTTCCATTGAGTTTGACATGCGGTGCTACCCCTAATTAGAGAAGCCTAAATCTCTGCCTATAACGATCCATTGTATCAATATCGACAGTATTCGTTTCGTGATAAATAGTAGCAGAACGACTTTGTTTGAATCGACACTAAGTCCCACGTTTACGCACCTGCTGGCTACCAAATCAAGTTCTCGCTGCAAGTTCCTTCTCCAAGTTCTTGGTGCAAGTTCTTGGTGCAAGTTTTTGCTGCAAGTTTTTGATGCAAGTTCTTGGTGCAAGTACTTTTTTTTGTTTTTTCTTGTGTGAGGTACTGGGTCCATAGGTACTGCGGCCATTCATTTGGCCTATTGTACTACACCCCTATACCTCATATTTTTAAGCCAGACCGCTTGAACAAGTTCAGCAGTCTGCCTAGTGGCTTGTCGCTTAGACTTGAATAATCGAGCAGGGACTCTTCGAATAAAGATACCCTGCTCCTCGCTATTGCGGGGCATTCACAGAGGACGTGGAGAGCAGACTCATCCTCCTCCAGGCAAAGCCTGCAAGTGGGGTCCTCCGCTTTTCCTATCCTCCATAAGTGGTAATTCAGGGCGCAGTGTCCGGTAATCAAGCCAACAAGTGTCCTGACATCGTTTCTACTGTGCCCTAACAATTTCTTGGCCGTGTTAGGAGACGGCCCAGGCAGGAACCGCTTAGAGTTAGCCAATCCAGGCGCGGACCTCCAGCGTTCAGTATGTTTCATTAAAGTCCGATCGGCTAGGGCCCTTCGCAGCAAGCTGGTAGGTGCTCCGATAGCCGGCTCTGGACCGATGAATGCAATGTCAGGGCATCCGCTTTTTCATTGCCTTTGAAGCCCCGATGTCCCGGGACCCAGACAAGGGTAACTTGATTGAGAACGCCCAGCTCACCAAGAGCACGTTGGCAGTCCCAAACTAATTTAGACTTGGTCCTACGGGACCTTATCCCCCTAATTGCCGCTTGGCTGTCAGAGAAGATAAAGATCCGTTTATTTTGGTAGGCCCTTCTTAAGTTCTCATGAGTGCATGCCAGTATAGCGTACACCTCTGCTTGGAAGACAGTTGCTAGGGTGCCTAAGCTCATCGCTCTACTGAATTTGGGGCTTTCGCTCCAGATTCCGGCGCCCACACCTGTCTGTGTTTTGGAGCCATCCGTGTACCATACTAGTCCACCCGGCGATACCTTAGGAAAGGTGGTGCAAGTACTTACTGCAAGTACTTGCTGCAAGTTATTGCTGCATAGGCCTTAAAGTTGTATCCATTATTTCACCGGCTAACTCAATGACAACATCGCCTGCCTCAGCTTGGGCTTAAGAATCATTTACAATCCCATTACAGAAGCAGAGGCATCGGTCGCGCTGGCGGCAATCCTTTTTCTATAGTGCTTTCCAGATACCCCTCAATATGTGTCACCTTTAGTTTGCAAGTTCGTTAAATAGAATCGATTCTGTCACAAAAAATGTTGCTTAAACCTTGTCTATATAGGGCCTTATATACAGTGCTAAAGGCTCCTCAACGTAATTCTTTAATTTAGCACTGCAGTTTTCTTTTTCTGCATATTACCCGTGGCAAAAAGAGCAGAACGCTTAGTTTAAGGTTTAAGCAAAATTTTTAGAAGATAAGGGTGTTTTACCTTTTTGTTGGCATGTCGCTATTCACACATACTAAAACAGAACTATTCTCGTTTGATCACCGTAGTCAAGCAGCATTGGGTGCAATTAGTACAAAGTTGGGAGACCGCTTAGGAAAACCGTGGATATTTTTAGATTTAGAGGTTTAAAGGTTAGATCCCACGAGCAGGTTTTACTTTGAGGAGGATGAGTCTGATCTTGATGTCCTCCGTTAGTGCGCCGCGCTAGCTCGAATAGTCAAGTCTAAACGACAAGCCAGTAGGCAGACTTCTGTTCAGGCGGTCTGGCTTACAAATATGGTTAAAAGGGGTGTAGTACAATAGACAAAGTGAAGTGGCCCCGGTACTTTGGAACCAATACCTCACCGTAAAGTTTCATTTTTTGAGGATGGTTAAAAGACGGGAATGGAAATTGTAAAATTATAGTTCGTCTAGTATGAAAATCTGAATAAATAAATATTTATCTTTTCGGTACAAAAATGCTTATTAGTTATATCTATGTATGTACATCTGGTGCAGAGGCATGATTGTTTAACTCTCTTACCCTCATCCAATGCATAATCGAAAACTGATAAACCTAATCTGATTTCAATGGAAATTAAATCGTCTTAAATTCTAATGTCTAATGTTCATTGGTATTACGTTCGCCGCAAAGGTATAGAGAGGGGTATATATGCCGAAGATATTCTCAATTCACTACTTTGATATGTGTTGTATATGTATGTACGTTTGTATGTGAAACCAATTAAAGTTCAACACTGTCTAAGGCTGGTGTATCTTTAATTTCCCAAAAGGTGATTATCTATGCATAAGTGGAAATTTTCATGAATATTCATTTCATGAAAATTTCCCCAGAGACTCCTTAATGCCATTCCCGGCTGCCCCCGCCTATTTCCGTTGATTGTTGCATTATATCGCATCAAACTGGTAACTATTGAAATTTAATTGCTTTATCAGTCTTGACTAATGGTGTGTATTTAAATCACAATGAAATTATATTATTTATTTTTAGTTTTTAACTTAATCAATTCCATGTTCTTTGCTGATAAGACAGTTTATAAATGGAACAAAGGCGCCTGCCACACAATCCTTGTCCTTCTCCTATTATTCTTTCTAAAAAGCTTATTTCAAAACAACAAAAACCTAAAAGCAAACTTCACATTATTAAACCATTAAAAGTGCATTTTCCATCGCTTATAGTCCTTTTGAACAAAACAGGACACGGCAGGAATGTATAGAGAGTTCGCTTATTGTATATGTGTATATGTGTATGTATAGAAAAGCGTGAAGCAACTGCAACGGCAGTTACCCGAAATGCACTTAGACAAGCAGCAACTACCCGCTAACTTCCTAATGAGTTTGTGCTTGAAGAGTGCATTCTAAGTGCATCTATATAGTGTTGAGCGACAGAAGGACAACAGCGGAATCCTTTAAGGAGTGTGTAACTTGGGCACAAATGCGCGCACACGGGGAGGAAACGCTGCCACACAGCACACGATGCCAACTCTGGAGAGACATAAGACTAAGTTTGTATTGCCGCTTTTGTTCATTTGCGGCTAATGTAATCTTTTGGGACAGATACACTCCAGGAAAAGGTTTAAAATTATGTGTCCTTTTCGTTGGCATCAGAATCCTGCCCATAGAATGGAAACTTTTCACCGTAAGGATCAAAAAACAAAAGGAAGAAAAATTGTGTGTGTGATTTTCAAAGTGTAGTGTAATACTAAATGTGTTAAGGACAACAAGGATATCAGCTGTGGATTGTTTTCAATGAGTGGAAAATTGTGTAAAGTTTGTTTTTATCTCTGCTTTCTGTTAGTAGGTTATTGGGTATGGAGGGTCTACACCTTCGATGTGATAGGTACGGCTTTTGTAATGTTAACAGTCGCCATATGGACATCGTAATATCTGCAGTTATTGTAACATTTATTGGGAGCAGTTAATGCTTGTTATTTCACCAGATGATCAACAAAGTCCAGTCCCCAACCGTAAAAATGGGGTATTTAGTACAGTAGGGAAATTTCGAGTGGACGTTTTTTGGAAAACTCAAAAAAAATTTGAAAAGCGTTTTTCTCTGAATCTACGCATTTTAGAGAAAAGTTGTTTAAACAAAAAATGTAGAGGACATTGTTACGTACAATTTGTTTCATAGAGGTCAGGCTGTACAACTTCAAATACAGAAGCTAGGTGGCGCCAAAGTTTCCAAAAAAGTGTTTTTTCGGTTTTTGTCCCAGAAAAAATGGTTTTTTTACAAAAGTGTAAATCAGTAAATTGTTCCTCTTAAAAATGTCTACAACATTTATTTAAACTTTTTTTCCCTCCGACTTACCGTTCCAAAGTTATAGCGTGCTGAAGTGTGAGAATTGTGCTCTGAAGACGGAACACAGGTTAATTTGAGTACAGTTATAATTGGTACGTTGCGATAGGGATGGACGATATGCATCGATGTTTCGGAAACATTCGATGTATAAACCCGATGCATCGAACTGAACCGATGTTTTATTAATGCTTCGATATATTCGATGCATCGATGTTTTTTATCCGATGCATCGAATTGGAAATATGCTTTGCCTTTGTTCAGTATTCTTATACGCGAATCGAAAATTCAACTCAATCTCAACTCAACTTTTCAAGGTCCACGTGGTAACTGCTAGAGTATCACACATAAAACTGAATACAGAATTGAGCGGTCATAAGCACCGATAAATGCCAAATGATACAAAATGGTAAAGTTTCCATTCTGTTCAGAATAATCAGGTTGTGTGTAATCTTATTAATTTTGACGTTTATCAGCGCTGGTGTACTTACATGACCGCTCAATTCTGTTTCCAGTTTAAGTTGGAAGGTGCGTGGGAACTGTATTTCAAATACACTCACGGATTTCTTGTCACAGTCATTGCCGTAACCATGCATGAACATGTTCGTTGTCGTAAGTTAGTTTAACTGTAAAGGTGCGATTCCTATGCTACGACTGTAACGACTACAGCCGCGTGGCTCCAGCCGTGGGGCTGGAAAAATTGACTCGTTGTAATGGAAGTAAATGGAACCATTTCCTAAGGAGCGTCTGGCGCCGCACGACTGAAGCGACTCTGGTGAGGCGGCTTCATCCTTACGGCTCAACTGCTGACATGAGCAGTATAGTAGTAACAGTCGTAGCGGCTGGAAAATTTATTTTCACTGTGTTCAAGTATTTTATGTGTGATCAAAGCCTTCTATATTTACAAGCCATGCTGTAGAAAAATATTGAGAACCAATTTCCCCTTAATAGGACTTCAAATCGCCAAATTACACTAACAACATAACGTCACTTCACCGATTTGAAATCCCATTAAGGGGAAATCTTGAGTGCCAATTTTTCTGGAACTGCACTAGTCGCGGCATAAGAATTTTACCGAGCGACTCGGATCATGCGGCTCTGATCACGCGGCTGCAGTCGCTATAATCGTAGCATAAGAATCGCACCTTAAGACCTGTAACTGCATAAACTTTTATATTTGCGTATATTTTAGACATAAAATTTATTGTAATTTTGAATGAAGTTTGTGGGTACAAGACATCGATGTATTTTGCGATACATCGTCGTGACATCGATGCCACAGAACGATGCATTGCATCGAAAAAAACATCGATGTATTTTCTTAATGTCCACCCCTACGTTGCGATTGAATGAGCTATGATTGTTTAAACTGATTAACAACAACTCTTTAATAATTATTTTTGTTTTAAAGTTCAACTCCAATGAACAATGTATTATTGTGATCAATACTAACAGATTTTTGAGACAAGCTGTGGGCAATGCGTATGATATATTTTTTTTGACACAACAGAAATAATAAAATAGAATGGTGTATTAGTAGCATTTACTGCCTATAACTTTGGAACGGTAAGTCGGAGGGAAAAAAAGTTTGAATAAATGTTGTAGACATTTTTAAGAGGAACAATTTACTGATTTACACTTTTGTAAAAAAAACCATTTTTTCTGGGACAAAAACCGAAAAAACACTTTTTTGGAAACTTTGGCGCCACCTAGCTTCTGTATTTGAAGTTGTACAGCCTGACCTCTATGAAACAAATTGTAGGTAACAATCTCTAAAATGCGTAGAATCAGAGAAAAACGCTTTTCAAAAACTTTTTGAGTTTTCCAAAAAACGTCCACTCGAAATTTCCCTCAAATTTAAAGTTAAGCTTCTTTTATGCTCCATTAACGATTTATGAAAAATCATCCTTCCAAGAATTTTTGGCGCATCAATATTACATCTGTACTGTACTATATTACCTCTACTTTTTTTCGGCGGCCACCGATTTTGAAGAAATTTTGGATTTAGGCTCTACTTACCACTCTTTTCAACCGTGTTAATTGTATTATATTAAAACCCTTAATTTTCGAAACGTGAAGGGTCAAAGGGCTAAACAAATGTGGTACTTACACTATAAAGCAAACTTCAATCCGCTATATCTCCGTCAGTTTTTAAGCTACAGCAATACATAAAAAAACAAAATTTTTGTTGAAGAAAAATCTAAATTTTTTTACTCAACAGTTTTTTACGTATCTTCAATAGTTTTTGAGTTTTTTTTGAAATAAACGCAGAAATCTGTAAAATTCGTAAAATCGCCTTTTAATTTTGATCGTACCCATTTCGAAAAATACTCCCTGAAAATCCCTCAAACTATATATGGATCCGATAGATATCTCTAAAATAAAGTGAATCCTACGTGGAACATGATAAATTTGAATTTGCGTGGAAGTGGTATTAGTTTTATTGATCATTGTTTTTTAAAAAAAATTGATCGGTAAATCATCTCTTTGTCATAACTCATTCATTTTACATGCAAATGACTTTTATCAGTGTTCATTTTAAAGGTATTTTCAAGCACTTTAAAAAATGTAATATTAATTATCCTCGAAAAATGCATCGATTTTCCGTTATTCGACGTTAAATACAACATTTTGAGTATTTGGTTTGGAATAGGTCCCGTTCGATCAATCATTACTCGCTTTGTTTTATACCTAGAGCATTCATTCAAAAACCATTTTCTTCGTTTTTTTATAAGCTTTATTTTTAGTCCTAACAAAAATTTTGATAAAACGCTTATTTTTGGGTTTATTGACCAAAAACTGTTCGAAAAATTGGGGCTTTTTAATGCAAATTGCAACTTTTCAAAACGCTTATAACTAAAAAAAATGTCAATTTCACAAAAAAATTTGTACTAAATTTTTTGCTTAAAATTAGTTTCTCTATCGATTAACGGGGTTATTTTGACCAAATATATTTCCACCTCCGAGTTGGGGAGGGAACGACCCCCAAAGAAAAAGCGCACATTGACATATGCTAGACTTTAATTTTTGAGTCATTCCCTATCTACTGTTAAAATTTCAAGTAAATCGGTCGCCGCCGAACAAAAGTAGAGGTGATATCGGTTGGGAACTGGACTAACATTAACTTGAGTAAATAGGCATTAACTTTTGGTATCTTTACAATGACGTTTCATTTACTTCCAGGGATTTTTAACATTTCTTAAAGACTTTAAGACCAAATTTTTCCTTAGTTGGTTCGTCCCTCTTTTTCAGTAGTTGATTGATTTATCATATTACCACATTTCTAGGATTAATTGCGTAAAAAGGTCGTAGAAATCGTTTAATGCGGAATACGCACCAAAGGTTTAATGTACAGACAGACCCTGGCCAAACAATAGACACATCCGAAAAGCTGCAACCGTTGGAACTGTGATATCCATTAAAAACCAATACTATTATGTAGGAGGAGTAATGACAACAAACTACCCGAAAACAGTAAAAAGGTTTCGAAAAAGCGTCCTTGATAAAATATGTACCAAGTTCCTTGGTCTTTACTAGTTATTCCTCCCCAAACTCAAATCAATAGCGACTGTTTTTACCATGGATTGATTTCACATTAAAGCAGCTGTTTCTGCTCGTATGTTAGCTTTGAACTCGTCAATGGTCTTTGGCTTGCTGGCATAAACTTTACTTTTTAAAAAACCCCACAGAAAAAAGTCTGGTGCCGTTAAATCCGGAGAACGGAGAATTTTTTACAATAACGCACAGTTTTCACAATTGAACGATTGTTTTCAATGTATTCGACTACAATTTCAGCGTGTTCTTTCGGTATGTATTGACTCATAGGTACTGAATGACGTTTCAGAATCGTGTACATTTGTCGAAATCGGCAAAAAAATGTCAGAGTTATTCAATGTTTAAATACCGAAGGTCTAGATGGCGCACCCCATATTTGTAGACCGTACCGCTTGAAACGGTTCAAAAGTCTGCCTAACTGGTTGTCTCTTAGACTTGACTGTTTGAGCTATCGCGGCGCATTCACAAAGAACATGGACAGATCGACATGACCTTGATGATTTCCTTCGTCGCCTGCTGTCTGCTTAATGTAGTCAGGCCTAGTCGTTCTAGTAGTAACGCATGTTGTTAAACACCCCCCCCCCGGTGCCGGAGTAAGTTCTTCCCGACTAGCATTTAAAAGGGGCATGCCTCATGCAGGGAGTGGGCCCTATGTGGCAAATGAATGAGGGGCATGACGAAAGAGGGCTTTCCCCTTAGATTCCTCATAAGCACCACACAAAGTAAAATCTGCGATAAGGTAAAAGGCCAATGTACGCTTAGTCCGGGGAAATTAGCATTTTAAGGAGAAAAAATTCCAAAATGGCTGAAAATTGGACCACAGCTTCCTTGGGACTTTTTAAGAAAACAATTTCGGAATCACAAAAAAACAACATGGCCGCCGGAGATATCACTGTTTGGCAAAAAAATCACTCAAAAACTTGTTTTTTTCGAAAAATTTTTTGATCAGTCAATACGAAACGTTATTGCCTACAAAAAAGCCCTCTTGTCATTTTTGTGAAAACCTAACCCTTTCGAAGTTATTCAAGGTCAAAGTTTCCAAAAATCACATTTCGACCAAAAAATACTTTGAATAATTCGGAAAGGTCAAGGTTTTCGAAAAAAATCCAAGAGGGGTATTTTGTAGGCAATAATGTTTTGTATTGACTGATAAAAAAAATTCGAAAAAACCAGTTTTTGAGTAATTTTTTTGACAAAAAGTGATATCTCTGGCGGCCATGTTGTTTTTTTTGTGATTCCGAAATTGTTTTCTTAAAAAGTCCCAAGGAAGTTGTGATCGAATTTTGGAATTTTGTCTCCTTTCGTGCGTTTTTTTGCTAATTTCCCCGGACTAGCTTACTTGCTTGAACTTGGTGCACTTTTCAGAGCTTTTCAGATTTTATATGTGAAACTTGCGCCTTAGTCACTTTGGCATTTGGTTTTGCCTCATAACAAAACATTGGTTTATTTAATATATCAAAGCAAAGCAAAGCACTAAAGCAAGCCAAGGGTACATTGGGGTTTCACCTATAATGAAGTGACCCAGCGGGAAAAATTGGGAGCGCTACTCAGGGGAGCTAATTTTGATCACTGCCAAATATGCTCCCGAAGGAGTATTACTGGAGTTTTCAGAAATTTTATAGAACGAAGAAAACGGCCGATTAGCTTGGTGACCATAAAGCGTGACACTCAATAGGTCGATTCTCGTTCGATACGGAAGACAAGCAGCATTGGACGTGGTTAGTATACTTAGTTGGGGGACCGCTTTGGTAAAACCACACTTGCGTTTGGAAAGGAAAAGGCGATTGCAGAAGATGAACAAAAATAAAAGCTTTTCGTCACCGGAGCTTATTCACATATCCACAGGCCTCCTTAAATATTCTTTTAAACAGATTTTTTTATAATGCTCCCACAACGCTTTTGAAGGAGCATTACAAGGTATGCTCCCCTGCAATCGCAAGCAATATAAAAAGTATATGGAACTGGTATTGGAACGGGAGCACTGTAAGGTTTTTAAGGAGTGCTTAAAAATGGCTATTGCGGCACTCCATTCCGCGCTGGGGAGATATCCCCTATCAATTTCTCCCCAGCGGGAAATATTGGAAGCGCTCTTCAGTGGAGCTAATTTTGAGCGCTGCCAAATATGCTCCCGAAGGAGCATTATTGGAGTTTTCAGAAATTTTATAGAACGAAGAAAACGGGCGATTATCTTGTTGACCATAAAGGGTGACATAAGCAAACTCAATAGACCGTTTCTTGTTCGATATGGAAGGGAAGCAGCACTGCACGTGGTTAGTATACTTAGTTGGGGGACCGCTTTGGTAAAACCACACTGGCGCTTGGAAAGGCGATTGCAAAAGATGAACAAAAATAAAAGCTTTTCGTCACCGGAGCTTATTCACATATCCACAGGCCTCCTTAAATATTCTTTTAAACAGATTTTTTCATAATGCTCCCACAACGCTTTTAAAGGAGCAGTAAAAGGCATGCTCCCCTGCCTCAGTTGTCATTTAGCATACTCAATAGACTGATTCTCGTTCAATTTCGGAGGTCAAGTAGCTTTGGACGTGATTAGTACTCAGTTGGGGGACCGCTTTGAAGAACGACACTCGCGTTTAAAAAAATGTAAAGCTTTTTTTAAATTTTTTAGTCTCTATTTTTCATTTAGTCCAGTGATATTAGCAAAAAAAAACGCACGAAAGTAGACAAAATTCCAAAATGGCTGAAAATTGGACGACAGCTTCCTTGGGACTTTTTAAAAATACAATTTCGGAATCACAAAAAAAACATGGCCGTCGGAGATATCACTTTTTGGCAAAAAAATCACTCAAAAACTGTTTTTTTTCGAAAAAAAAATTTTCATCAATTAATACGAAACATTATTACCTACAAAATACCCCTCTTGATATTTTTTTCGAAAACCTTGACCTTCGCAAATTATTCAAAGTATTTCTTGGCCGAAAAGTGATTTTTGGAAACTTTGACCTTGAATAATTTCGAAAGGGTTAGATTTTCGAAAAAATGACAAGAGGGATTTTTTGTAGGCAATGAGGTTTCGTATTGATTGAAGAAAATTTTTTTTCGAAAAAACCAATTTTTGAGTGACTTTTTTGCCAAAAAGTGATATCTCCGGCGGCCATGTTGTTTTTTTTGTGATTCCGAAATTTTAGTCTTAAAAAGTTAAAAATTTTCGGCCATTTTGGAAATGCTAATTTCGACGGACTAATTGGGGATGGGCAAGGCGTTAAATGACCCGTGTTAGCCTTATAGGGCAATCTTAACGGGGTCCACGTGAAGCAGTTGAGCTAGCTTCATCTGCACCACCTAAAAAGCTAGTCGGGATGGAGATATTTCTCTTCGTCATACACGGCAGTTTCTGGTATCGAAAAAGGTATATTCTCTAGTTGTTTAGTCGATTGTATTTATTATGGCCAATGCAGTTGCTGTCTTCTTTTCCTCGATGTTCCCAGGGCCGGATTAAAGCATAGGCAACATAGGCGCTCGCCTAGGGGCCCGCACCACAAAGGGGCCCGCACCACACACAAAAATATTTTATGCAGTTCAACACAAAAGACACCGACTTTGACGCGCAGGCGGATAGATTATGTTTCTACTGAAAATGATCATAGAAATTGTTACTTCCAAATATTACAACTCAAGCTATTTCAAACTATGCAACAACCATGGCAAGAAGTTACGATTTCGGCCAGTTGGGGGGGCGCAAACTTCCTGTCAACTCAGTAATATTGAGCTAATAAATATTTAAAATTATGAGCCATATGAGCCATTGAGTCGCTCCTGCATTTGCGCGAATTTGTGTTCTAACCTTCCTAAGATAGCTTCTACAGCGCAATGACCACGCGAAGTAGTTCAGCTCCCCCGGAGTATAGAGTATAGGTGGTCCTAGTTTCGCTTGTCTAAACAAATCAGAAAGAAAATCTCTTGTGCTCTTGTAGTGGATAGCTGCGTGACATTTCAACAATCCAATCAGAATTAGACTGCCCAAACTTTGTATTGGATTACACATGGTTTTTACAAAAGGTAAGTGCGAGTTCTGTTTATACAGCAGTATTCAATAACCTCAAAGGATAGAGAATGTCGTCGATGACTGCCTGATTACAGATTCACGGGCGTATTTGTATAGTTTTCTTCCCGTTGTCGTACGAGTTTAAGTAGAGTGCGTATCCAGTAGAATATCTTTGAAAAACTCGTGTACTAGTTTTGATTGCCTTTGCCTTGCTAGCAGAATTCTTCAATTTTCAATCATATCTTCGTAATCTTTACCAACGACCAAACAAAAATTGGTTCCGAGTTTCTGATCATTATTTTCTTTTCACCTTGTTTCATTTTTCCTCCTTTACAGAAGGCAAAATACCAAGCGGCTTGCTTAGCAGAAGTGTTTCATATTACAGAGTGCTCTTGAAATATCCCTAGCTTGGTTATTCGAACAGAATGATCTCGGTCGAAGGGAAATTTGACGGAGTTAATAAAAATACAGTCAAAGCTAATATAACCTGGCCGGGTGAAGGGGAATCGTTCCAGTTGTCCAAAATTCGTATTGTTTCGCCTGGTGTGATGCTCTTAGTCAATGTAGCCTTTTTTTGAGTCTGAGGATGACCATGGCAATGCCCAGCTGGAGGTGTCCGAACTTCCTGTAGATGACGTCTCCAGGTCTATACCACAGTTTTGTTTATTACGCAAGTCCCCTTATTAATAAACGAACTGATTCATCAGAATTGTTTCTCTTTACCGACGTGGAAACGATGAAACGATTAGCTCTGGCAATCAATATGTGAGGTGATAATGAACTTAATGATTTGAATTTTTTTTGAGGGGGGCCCGCACCACCGGTTCCGCCTAGGGGCCACCAGATCCTTAATCCGGCCCTGGCATGTTCCTAGGATCATCCCCGCGACGTTTTTGGAACCGTTCGTCAATAAATGAAATCGGATTTTGGTCTAAGTCCAGGTATGGAATTACGGTTTTACATCTTATAACAAGAGCTGTTAAGTTTCACTACTGGTTTCCAAAACTGCATATCTCACTAATATAAAAGATTCGTTCCACCTTCGAAGGGTTTTAGTTTGTGAAAATGAAGTCTCATAAAACTGCCAATAAAAATCAGAATTTCATGGATCAACTTTAGTCACAATTTCCATACGTAAACTTTCTTAGTTTTTTTCCCTAAAAACCAATGAAAATTTCACCAATAAAAATCCTAACGTTCCTCGAAACATATTTCCTTCCCCAAGTTGTACTTTTATAGTTTTCAGTTTTCTAGGTCACAACCACCTAAATTTTATTTACATATCCTTAAATCCTAAATTTTAAATTATTTCCACCGATACCGATGCCATCAGTGGAGGAGGGAATGTTTACAAAACTTCCATGTCTATTTCCTGGCACAGTTTTCCTTCAACATACGCACATCGGTCTATACCAATACGACTTTCAATTCATCCACGAACTTGAGGCGAGCGCACAAGAAGAAGAGTGGAACTGGTTGCGATTTTGTGGAATAACAAACATTCTTCTACGGTAATAAAATTCAATCCTAGTTTCCCCAATATGTTTATTTTATTATCCTTTTATTGAAATTTTTTTCCGGCTCTTGACATCGGTCTGTAGTAGCAGCAGTAGTATAGTAGACCAACGGTGCCTTACAGAACAATTCCGGTACTAGGTCCATGTTTTTCCTTTTCCATATACAACTAACGAACGAAACTACTCTCGATATGGTATGGCCTGTTTGGGGTATGAAATGAGAGAAAAAAACGTATGTCCTTTAAGACGGATCCTTAGACGCTCTAGTATACACATGTATATGCGAAGAAGTTCGCCGTCCTCTCGTCGTGTTCGTTTGTCGTCATCGACTATGTAATACCAATGGCAGGCAACTTTTTTGATGGCACGATGGTGTATTTGCAAAATGAAATGAGATTTGCTCCAACGTGTATGCGTTTTTTTTATTTCGGTTGGCATTTTGTCCGCTATTGTGCCCATCCCTTGACGTAGAAAGAGCCATTGTGCCGTGTTCCATCTAGAAGTTAAGTGGAATCCGAGTCAGTTCTGGTATAAACAGCTGAACGGGCTTCGTTCCTGGGTTGGCTTCCGATGATATTTTCTCGGTTGTATGGATTTTTTTTTCTGGAAAAAGTAATTCAAAACCTGACCCCGATTCCCTTATTCCGAGAGAATTTATTTAAATATTCTCAAAGGACAAGCAGCATTACAGTGACAACAACAGCCACCAGAGTAACCAGCAACAACAGCAACAACAACAACATATTACAATCGCATTGGACTCGACTGGCTCGATATAGACATCCTTGAAATTTGCATATACTACTGCCATATTGAAAAGATGAGCCAGAAGGATGCCCAATATTGTATACCCACAACCATCTGACTATGGTGTGTATGGTGAGTGAGAGTGGGTGGCAATTTGGGAATGGTTCTTAACTTGAAGATTTCCACTATATGCGAGATTGTTAGCGATAGTGACTGACTTTGTATGATGGTAAATTTTAGTAAAGTTTCTCGCTCTCTCTCTCTCTCTCTATTCTGCATGCATGTCCTTAGTATATTTGAGGTGATTCTACTGAAAACAAAGAAGGGTGCACGAATATCACCTGGCAGATATATCCTGATGTGGAATTTTCCGGATCGCATATAATTGAAGATTTTCGGTCTTGGGTGGGATACTTCTGGACAGATGTTTGGTCTTTATGGGTGCCACATTGCAGGGCTGTAAAATTTTATGTTCACTTACGGAACGAAAAGGTAGTGTTGGTCGTCATTTTTTTGGGTTAATGCAGCCGCCTCCAGGTAAGGGTAAAAGCTAGAAGATATTGCAATTTTCGAAATGGTATTACAGAAATAATTTTTGTGATATTATATGATCAAAATTTTGGAGAGGGAAAATTGGTATATTTAGTTTTAATGGTTTATAAATGGTCAAGCTCAGCCAAAGGAGGATAGTTTAGGGCAAGGCAGCAGTTAAGATGCCAATTCTTAGTAATATCAATGAATCTGGTGCCTAGAGGTATGAAAAAACACGAGGATACACAATTTTTCGGGGACCAGACCTGTAAGTAGAGGGTTGGGCGAGAGGTCGATGATCTCTTCTCGGAAAACAATTCTTCTAGTGACATAGAGAAGTCAATCTCGGAACAGATAATCATGCTCATGATTTTCACGACCCGCAGTTCGAAAAAAGGGTTGTTTTTGAGAAATATACATATATACAGGCGCGGATTCAAGGGGGGGGTCACGGGGGTCATGACCCCCTCCCCAAAAGCAGTGCCGCGGCCAGACAATTGAGAGGACCTGTGCAAAAATTCAGCGAGAGGCCCCAGAGAGTTCAAAAAATTTTTTCGCTCGCTTCGCTCGCAGATTGCCCGTACCCGTGACAGAACTATGGTCTATATGCTGATTTCTCTGGCTCGTACTCATTTGTGTGGTTCATTCGATGAAGTAAATATGCAAATAATGAATTCAAATGATTTTTATTGCCAAAACAATTTTTCGCCCACGAGGCCCCAACACACGGGGCCCTGTGCAGTTGCACACATGCCAGCAGCGGCACTGCTCAAAAGCGCTCGCTGTTTAAAAAAAAATTGACTCAACTCAAAAAACAAAAAACAAAAAATAACCAAACGCACAAAACCGACCCAACTTTTTTGCAAATTAAAAAAAACCACCTTAAAAAATGACCTTCAAGGTCAACAGCAGATTTAGTCCAGGAGGGATAGAAAAAAAGATGAAATAAATTTACCCTGCGATTTTTGGACGCTATAATTAAGAGAAAAATCGTAGGAATTTCGAGCGTTTCCATATCGGTCATTCCACACCAAACCGGACGTTTTTCGGTAAAAATTAAATTTAATGATACCGATTTTTTTTAAATTTTGCAGACACATGAAATAATGGGACCCATATTTCGGAAAAAAAAATTGCGATTTTTTTTTCAGGAGATATGCACGGTTGTAAATTGCAAGAAATTTCAAAAAACGTCGCGCGGCCGACCATTCAAATTACTGTATCTTCGAAACCATTAGTCGTACAAAAAAATTATACGGGTCGATTTTGTCACTCTATGTAGTGGTATATTTAAAATTTGCGTTTGATGTTAATAAATTGTTGTTATTTGTCTATAAAATTTCATTAGCATTTTTCATTATCAACTCACCAACTTAAAGTTTTGGAAAAAATATCATCGTGTTCCTACTTCAATTCTAAAGAAACAGTGAAAATTTGAAAGGGGAACTCAAACGGGGAGCGATATGTCATGACAGGAAAAAATTTTGATTTCTCGAAATCTACTGAATAGAAAACCACACCATATTTCACTTCCCCTTCGCTTAAAGGTGTTTTTTCTGAAAATCAAGAAAAGTGCCTGTTTTCAAACGCGTTTATGAGGTATTAAATCGAACCTCACCAACTTTTCTTGAAAATGGGTTGGTAACCCTTCGAGAATAAATAGGGCTTTTCAAAATAGCTCTAGCACCACCGTGGGCCTTGTTCAAACTTTTTTCCTGAAACGGCTATTTTTACATTTTTGAGATTTACGCGAAAAGTTATAATTATTTTTGCATGAAATTTTTATTGTAGGTAGGCACTAACAGAAGCCACAATTTCAGCCCTGAAACAAGGCTCTACGATAATTATAGTCCCTGTAATTAAATGTCAAAAAATGGCCATATTTCGTGGTTTTTTTTTGTGCAAAAACCTGTTGACCGATTTCAATTGTCCAAAACTCATAATTTTCGTCTTTTTAAGCGCTATTACGTACTATTTTCTGTTTTCCAAAAACAAAATTTTTTCGCACCTAAAATGTTGAAAAACGTGTTTTCGCTATCATTATCACTTGTTCTCCCGGACCAATTTTTTCCAAAACACATTTATTGAATTCCTACGATTTTTCTCTTAATTATAGAGTCGAAAAATCGCAGGGTAGATTTATTTCAACTTTTGAATACTTTTCCGCTATCTCTCCTGCACTAATTGATCTATACTCTTTCTATATGTTTTGATTTGCAAATCTGAAGCTAGCTGCAATCACAAGAAAGGGCGCGTGTTCCTCAAAAACACATTAGGGCACGTTTTCGTAGGGCACGTTTGTTTTTAATCCACCAGAAAATTCGGTTAGTTTTGTTCGTTTTGTTAATTTTTTTTTTGTTTTTTTAGGAGTAAAATTTTTTTTTCGCCACTTTTAATTCCGTGACCCCCCCAAAACAAAATTCTAGATTCGCGCCTGCATATATATGATGGTTTTCGCCTTTTTTTCTATTTTGAGGAGAAACTATGCATTTTGGTGAAAATATCTAAAGAGCAAAGTTGTAGAGCGTAAAATTACCTACAAATTTTGTCTTCACTGTTGTTTTTTTAAATTCCGTATAGTTTAGTCGCTAGAGGCCGTTTTGCGCCTTTTTAGATTTTGAACCAAAATTATGATTCTGTATGAAAAATTAAATGAGATCAAAGTAGTAATAGTAGAGGGAAATTATCATATGATAGTGATGTAGTTGGGAAGTTGAATTTTTTTTTGTTTTTTTTTCTTTGCATATGTTAAGATAAAGCGAAAAAAAATTATGTTAAGATAAAGCGAAGTAAAAAATTTCAATTTTCAATTTTTTGCCTTTTGCCAACTATGAAAGCTACTTGCCAACTATGAAAAAAAGCAAAAAATTGAAAAATTTTCCGAAAAGTGCCAATTGCAGCCGTAAAAACCGAGAGTTTTTTTTGAAATTTCAACCATTTATTTATAGTATCAAAATACATCTTTTCTCTAATTTTTATCAAAATCCGACTATTTTCCCGTTATTTATTGCATTTTTAGTAAAATAAAACAAAATTTCATGCATTTTGGTTTTTTGAGGTTAGGATTCATTTTTAAAGTATTTATACCGAATCAGTTCGATAGTCTATTCATTCACGAGTAATTTCTAATTTTTTTTATTTTTCTACGACCAACAGAACTGGAGAAATTAAAAAAATACTGTAGCAATGCACTCAAAATGCATCAAAAATGTATATTTATGCAATTTTCTCATGCAGCACAAGACCGATTTTGCAGACATTTTTCTTACGCTTTATCTTAACATATGTAAAGAAAAATGTCCTTTATGTCTACTTAGAAGATATACTTATCGCCAGTAGAACCCAGGAAGAGCATCTTACTCACCTCTTACAGAGCTCTTTAAACGCCTCCACAGATTCGGTCTAAACATAAAGCTAGAATAATGCATTTTTGTGGTACCAGAGATTAAGTTTCTAGGCCAGCGCATTACAAAAGGATAGAGTACTTCCATCCTTAGATCGGCTTTAGGCTATATCGTTGATCTGGTACCTCTAAGAAGATTCAAACGTTCATACGGAATAGAGGATCACGAGATCTCGACAAACTCGAGAGTCTCGTCTTGGTCTCGGCTCGAGAAACGAGACGAGAGTAAAGTTCGGTCTCGACAAACATATTCTCGTCGAGACGAGATTATTCACTCGAGATCTCGTCGGTCGCTCGAGATATCGTCGGCAAAATAATAGCAAACAAGTCTTGTAAAATAAAGTATCTGATGAAGCGCGCACGGCCTTGTTTTCAAAGCTGGGATGTGGTACTCATGCACATTGCCTCTTGTTTTCTCTCGCCGGTTACGTATAAGTTGAGTCTATAAGTATAAGAGCCGTGATGGGCTCATAAATTTATATTCGCCCCGAGAGACGAGACGAGAGGGGACGAGACGAGACGAGATTAGGATGGGCGAGATCCGCCGAGAGTCGAGACGAGACTCGAAATGGTCGAGACTTACCGAGATCGAGACGAGAGTCTTAAAAATCTCGTCTCGTCTCGGTCTCGTGATGCTCTAATAGGGAATTATGAATTTTCATCACCGCATTATTCCAAATCGGCCTGAAATGTTGGTACCGATTGACAAGCAGGACGGTGCTTTCTCAACCACTAGCGTGCCCTGAAAAAATTTCCCTGGCCAGCAGACTGTCAGGCTGCATACGTCAAGGGGAAAACCTCGATGGCAGAAGCAACTCTGCTGAACCATCCAATCGACGTTGAAAAATACACTCTAACACCTATTTATGGTTGATTATGCAATCAGATGTGTTTTCGAATAATTCACAGGTGGCAATTTCTCTGCATTTGATCGCATTGGTCTATACTGATCACAAACGTGTTTCGGTTCTGACCTTTAGCAACTATTCTCCGCGCCCCGGTCCTAATCCGAAGTCATCCAGTTTGGCATAGCCAAGCTCTGGGCGCCCTGGCCTACGCCATCCTTCCAGCGGAGGTTATCTCACTCGCTCTCGCAACCCATAGGTCTTACCTTAGCACCCCATATATCTTACCATTGGTTCGTGCTCTTCACACAAAAACCGAACGATCTCCTCGACGGACCAGACATTCGGGTCTAATTTCACAGATTATTACGGACATCAGACATACGAGTAGAGTATAGCTATATCACTCCGAGCACAGTGATGCCATAGTAAGCGGCCTGGGGTGTCGATGTGGTCTTAGTTGGTCTGTATCAAGTTTTACTGATATTGAGAGCTTTTTCAGTGTGCTGCTTATTGGTTTAAAGGTTTCCTCCATTTAAACTTCTGATTCAATGATAGCTGATATTTTTATTCTTTTACTTAGTTTCCTTTGTCCCCAACTTCCTTCAAGCAATTTGGTGGAATCCCTATAACTATTCATCGCCGTAGCCTTAAGCAGACTAAACTTACGTTTCACTTTTTCGGGGATTTATACGATTTTTTAGGTTAAAAATATGAACATTTCAGTTTAGATCCCAGCCAAAAACCCTAGCTCGAAAATAGACTTCCAACAAGACCCCAATCCAAGACCCACCGCTACGAAGTTAAACTACAGACTCGATCCCCAGCTAACCCAGCGTGAATGCTGATCCAAAGGCACATCCAAGAATTGGATCCTGGATCAAATTCCCCCACATGAAAGCACACCCTAGACACACTAATTTCAAAGCCCCCACAAGATTCCACCCAATGCCGCCGATGCCCACCCAAGACTCCCCCAGCATGAAAACCCACCTAAGGCCATTCATACACGAGGGAGCATGGTTCCGGAGCAAAAGCTTTTTTCGGGCAAGGGAGGCGTGGGGAGATGCAATAAGTGGAGAGTTTCGTGCTCCGGTGGAGACTTTTGTGCTCCTGCCTTTGGCCTGCGAACACGGAAAGCATGCACTCACACCAATAAGAAATCAATGCTTTGGCGATGAAAAAAAACTTTCAAACAGTAAAATTTGGTCAAAATTTGTATATAATAAGAAAAAACTTTTAATTATTGAGAATTCAAAGGGAGTGAGTGAATTTTTTCAAATAAATTATTTCATAATAGCGAAAAAACCTCCATTTTGTTTTTAATAAAAAATTTGACATCTCACTAATACGAACAAATATCACGTAGCAACACAAAAGCTGCTTCCATCGCTGTTGCTCCGTGTATTTTCAGAAAACTTGCAGCAAAGCTTTTGGTTGCAGAACCATGCTCCCTCGTGTATGAATGGCCTTAGACACACTAAGCTACCACTGCAAAGTTCAACTAACTGGTCACTTGTGTGAGCCAAAGCTTACCCAAAAAAGCTTACCAAACAGGTTCTTGTCCCGAATAAAGCTTACACCCAAGCCCACAATCGATGACGTTACTGGTCCCGTATACCTATAGCTATACTACTCATTTGTCAGGTAAACAAAACGTTGTAGCAGACTATTTATCGCATTCACTAGCAACATACAGATTTGACTTAGTCGCTTTCGAGCTGCCTACAATAGGTCAGGCTCAACAAAGTGGCATCGAGTTAAAACCGCTTCAAGAGCCCACAGCTCACGGGTAAAACTAGTACTTGTACCATAGCCGGTCTCACCCTGGTATTCGTGCTAAAAGACGAGCCAATACCAAGAAATGCTTCAGGCCAGCGATCAATAAGGACTACAAAAAGCAGTCTCGATCGTGCCGCGGTTGCCAAAGTCTAAAGTTTCGAGACATACCAAATATACATTTGAACCCTTTAAGCTTCCAAATAAGAGATTTGACCACATACATACGAACATAGTGAGACCTCTACCAACATCTCGCCGATACTCTCTAAATCTGAATCTGTGAATAGCCTTTATTTGAATCAGTGAAATGTCAACAACTGGAAATCAGTGAATATCCTATAATTTAATCAGTCAACCAATAGGAAACAGTGAAATTTCACTGGTTGAACCAGTGAAATTCACGTAAAAAAAAGAAAAAAGGTTTTTCCTAGCGCGAGTGTCGTTTTCCCATTTAAGCACCCCCATCTAAGCACCGAAATGCTGCTTGCCCGCCATAAACAAACGAGAGTCGGTTTATTGAGTATGCCAAATGGAACCCTTTACAGTTATGAAGATAATTGCCTAGAATATGAGTCACTTATATTTTTTCACTGATTAAATCAGTAAAATTAAATTCACTGGTTGAACCAGTGAAATTTTTACTAATTCACTTTTCACTGGTTCAATCAGTAAACAGACTCTAATTAACTGGTTTTCCAGTGAAATTATTGTTTACTGGTTGAACCAGTAAGTTTTTCACTGGTTCATTTTTAGAGAGTACTCTTACCTCTTAAGGAGAGTAGACTGATTCGCATGAAGCATACCAATTTCGGGACATCTCAGATTCAAAGTGGGAAAAAGAATAGTCGCTAAATTCGTTACATTTTTCGGCGTAGCTCTTGAAATCACAACCGATCAAGCTACGCCGTTGGAATCGATAGTCTTCAATGAAGTTGCTAAACCACTTACCAAATTTGGACAACCTCATTAGGACAATTTAAAGGTTTGCTCAAGCCACAGTAATGAAATTCCCACGATCAGAACGATCGGAAAACGCCACCTGGATCGCTGATCTTGATTTCCGGCATCTCCGCCTAACACACTTGGGTTCCGATCGTCCTCACAGAAACTTCGTATGTTTTTATAGAAAAAATGGATTTAAACCAATTTGGTAACAAAACCTATGAATAAACCTCATTGATACTACTATTACAATATGTCTTACTCATCTTTGTATTTTACACAAAAAATTCCCTCTATCAACCACTCCTTGTGTCTGTATCTCAAAACCTCGTTACAAACCATCGACGTCTTTCCATTTATTTTATCATCTATTGAAACTTCAAATCTCGTTACAGCATTCTCCTTATTTACTACAAACCAAAGACAAGTTAGATGTTTCCAGTGTTCATCTATGAATCTTTAATAAGATACAACGAAATTGGAGTCGCTCCTCTTACCTGAAATATTGCTGGATGAGATGGATTCGTTATCTACGTTACAATTACCACACAGAATTCGATAACAACATTCAGTTAAACAGAGTCTCCTACTTGAGAAATCACAAACATAGATCGGTAGTATGATTGCATTTCTTAGCAGTTGAGATTTGTGGTCTATGTTGGTTTTGTATTTTTTTTTGGATTGGAATATTTTGTTAAATTTCTCCAAATCAAGATATTCACATAAAATAAATAGAATAAAAGTGTGAGCTCTTCCGATATCATGTTGCCCATCCATCAATTTCTCGAGCATCTTTAAAGCTTGTGGTTTCAGTTTCATCAAAGCAGATTTTCATGTCGACCCACTACCTCCCACCAGCCGTGTTCTATATACCCTACTTACCGCCTACAGCGCAGCATTACTCTAGTGAAGGTCATAAATTATCAAGGACTAAAATTCTCAACTATAGTCGTCAGCCGAGGGTTATACGTGACCACAAGATGCGAATTTTCCGACGGCATCTCTACACTGTTGTAACAAAGTCTCCAAAAACCTCTTGTACACCCGAAAACAATCCCAACCTCATCTTCCGTTTGGAATGGCTCCCCTATTACTGTAATCTCCTGGTTATAAATAATGTTTAGTTAGGGATGCCCAAGAAATAAATTTGCATACAACAAAATATGACTACTTTATCCTCGGGGTTCAATGGTTTGAAACAACAAGCAAAAGCAAGCATACACCGACCTTCCACCCTCCCTCAACCCAATCCACCCAAAAATGGCGGAAACTTGTATCGTCGCCATCCAAACACCAGCCCCCGATACCACCGTGATCTTGGTGTGGCATCTTAGACTGGGTGCAAATATCTTAGAAACTAAACGAAGTTGCTTTCGGGATAGGGCAATAAAAATCATCTGGTGCCCTTCCATCGTTCACAGCTTGAAGGATATTGTCCTGTGATCCATAACCATAGTTGAATTGTGTTGCGTTTTCATATTCATCTCGATTTGGTAAACACACTTAAGAATATTTCTAGGATATTTATAACATTTCCAGAATGGGTGTGTTTGCTTATTTGCCAGACCGGGGCCTGAGCCCTTGGCAGCAGATCCATAGAAGAGAGAATACACTAAATTCGTTGTGAAAAGGTGAGGGTTAAATATTGTACGTAGGCGAAATGGATATAAAAAGGATATTGAAAATGAAAAATTGCGTACTTTTTACGGTGACATATGTCTTACTTTTTGGGGATCTTTGAGGCCATTTAAACAGCACATGTGTGAATGTTAATCTTTTTCTCGTTCTCGTTTTTTTCTTTCTTTCTGGTTTGTACTTGGAGCATAAATGGACGAATTGTTTCTGGGTTGATGGTATAGATTTAAATTGCAAGGAAAGTTGTTTATTTTTTTAAAGGTGATGAGGTATTGTCTGTAAGAGTTAAGGGCTGGGCTTGCTTGTTTATTTGTTACTTACTAGCCAGTTTGCCAGTTCTGTTCACGCATCTAAATATATGAGGTCACATTTCTATGCACGGACTTCTATAATATCTATCAGCGCATGCATCGCAAGCACGCATCGCACGCACGCACTGCACGCACGCATGTATCTGTTCATTCGACCCTTTGGTACATTTGAGAAAAATCTTGCTTCTCACGAAAGGAGCTTTAAACTTTCAGAACTACCCAGTGCGGTTCCGCTCCTGGAATTTCTTCCATTATACTGGTAATCCTACAATTCAATTAGACATCCATTAGCTCTCAGCCACAGCCTAGTGATTATGGCCACAGTACGTATTTGGCTTGGAGGTAATAGCCCTTTTTAATCTTGCTTTATTTAGTTCCTACACTTAGCATGATTCTATACCACCGGTCTAAGGCTCAGTAAGGTTCCCATGTGTCTTATGTTGATGGTATTTTGGTATTTATACAAAACAAGTTTTTTTTTTGTTCTCGGCCTCATAGATATTTAGCAGTCCTGCTCATCAATTTACTTTATACATGTGATGCTGCCATTGAGTTTAGCATGCAATGTCATTCCTAACTATTTAAGTTGTTGTGAGAAGCCTAAATCTCTGCCTACAAGGATACGTACTGTCAATTACCAATAGTATTCGTTTCCTGGTAACCAGTAGCAGAACTGTTTTGTTTGGATTGACAACAAGTTCTACGTTTGCGCAACCATTGGCTACCAAAACAATTTCTTGCTGCAAGTTTTTGCTGCAAGTTCTTGCTGCAAGTTTTTTTGTTGCAAGTTTTTGCAAATTAAGTTCTTGCTGCATTTTTTTCCTGCAAGTTCTTGCTGCAAGTTCTTCCTGCAAGTTCTTTTGTTGCAAGTTTTTGCATACGCTTTAAAGTGCTACACATTGTTTCACCGCCAAACACGATGATAACATTGCCGTCTTCATTTTGACCGAAAAATTGTTTGTCACCGACTATCCCAAGAATCTTTTACACGAGCAGAGGTATGGCTCCCGCTTGCGGCAATCTTTTGGCTATAGTACTTTCCAGAGACCCCTCAATATGAATCACCATTAGTTTGCGAGTTCGTTAGATAAAATCGATCCTATCACAAAAAGTGTTGCTTAAACCTTGTCTACTTAGTTGCTTGTATGTACAGTGTTAAATATTTCCTTAATATCGAGAAAGCTCGTCGGCACAATTCTTCAATTTAACACTGCACTGACCAGATTATGCAAAGCTGTCTCAATGCAAGTATATTTCACATGCTGAAAAGAGCAGAGGGCGTGATACAGCAAATAAGTACGTTTTACTTTCATGTTCGCGGCTGCCATTCATGAACTGAATAGATCGGTTCTAGTTTGATCACCGTAGTCAAGCAGCATTGGGTGCAGTTAGTACAAAGTTGGGACACCGCTTGGGAATATTGCAAATATTGCTAGTTTCAGTGTTTCAGTCCAAATTTGGTTCTACAGGTGCGAAAGTATCGAAATCCTCGTAAATTGACGGGTATACGGACATCTGCTTGCAATCAGCAAAGCCCTAGGTTCGAGTTCACACAGCGTCATGGTCCTTTTCTTTTTAACTTCTCCTTTCTAGAAAATCAATCCTCTCTAACAGCAGATCTCCAACTGAGGGATCATCATTCCTTTCCTTTAGCCCCCTCCTTCTGCTAACAGCCGCCGTCCACTACTCATCTACAGAGTTTACCTTCAAGCATATCTTAGAACACTCTATTGGACTAGACCAACGTTTAAATTGAAAGTTGGTTCTATGAAAGTTTTCTCATAATTTAAATTATAACTACCGCCAGCCTTTACCACAACCACATAACAGAATTATAAACTTACTTTCTACTCGTTATACAAGACCTTACTCACCTCAAGGATGTCCAACCAACAAGGACTTTATCTTAATCCATTTTTTCCCACTCACCACCACTACGATAAAACGTCGAACTCTCACACGAAACGCATTCAACAAGGGAAAAAAAACTCTCTCCCCCCACCCCTTATGCAAAATTCACTTTTCGGTATAAGAATTACCAATTCGAAATGCATTTGAATAGTTTCCAGGATTCTATGGGAGTTAACTATACGGTTTTGGAAGGATATGTCTTCAGAGTCAACGTGGCACTTTTTGGGGTTTTCTTCTTCTTCTTCTTCTCTCTTAGTGTCGGGGAATTAAGAAGATGGCAGCGGGGTTGGGAAATGTTATTTATGTCGAAAGTTTGTTCACGTGAAGAGTTGCCCCTTGGGGCAGAACGACGGACGGGGGTGGTAAAAGGGAGGTGAGAAGTTCTTAAGGTGAAACATGCGATTTCATCAGGGAATTTGGAATGGAATTTTACACCCAAAAGAAGGAATTAGGAAAGACAAATGGTGTCATATGTGATCTGCAAGTTGTAAGAATAGAGAACAGAGACGACGACGGTGGTGAAGCTGGGATATAGCCGATGTTTGGGGGTGGATTTTAGAATAGAAAACCATGAGAATGAAAATGCCATTCGTGAATTCAAAGTTCAATTTCGAGAGAATTTAATAAATGTTTTAAGCTAAGGGGAATATTGCCTTCAGGATATCATAAGGGGTATGTGTATGTGTGTACGTATGTATGTTTGTGTAGCAACCCTAGGTCCGAAAACTGACGAAAACTTTATCTGAAAAGTTTAAATTGAGAAGTTAAACAGTGTGTTCGAAGAATATAGAAGTTGACTCACATGTATGTATGTATGTATATGTGAAATGAATGCGAGCTTATAACATGAAAGTTTTGATTCATAAATAAATTGTCGAAAACTTAAAGAACATCATGAACGAAATGTAATTCATGCAATTATATCCACAAACTATAATATGACAAGTTTAATTATTCAATTAAAATTTTTAAGACCGATTAAAGGCTACCATGATAACGCCCATGGCAACCATATGGAGGTTTAGTGTGATGGCATAGAACTACGTTTAACAGTTTTGCTACAAAGTTAAGTAAGATTCTAAGAGTGGTCTCTGTTTTCATTTCCGGGGCACATAGTCGACGGCAACAGAAAAGATTGTATACAATTTGCTACAGTTCTATTTTGATATAAATAAATCCTCCTATAAACGCTGTATTGAGACTGAGATTGAATGGCCATCTGGGTGATGGTTTGTGGTGAGAGCATTCTACAATTATAAGCGTTGTTGAAGAGATCCCAGAAGAGGGAATGCTATCAGAATGCATTTCTGCGAAAATCTCAAAGTTTAAACTACCTTCGGTGAACATACAAGAAGAGTTAGACACCACAGGGTGAACTCGTTTGCTTGGGTGAACTGTGAAGACAAGAAAGAAGGAAAGTTATTTAGTTAGGAGAAATTGAGGGGGCGAAGGGCCTAGCGCTCGGGGAGAGGGGGTCCAAAGAGGGTTCCGTCAACGTGTGGCTCGACCCATGACCCTGAGATTAAGAATCTCATGCTCTATCGACGGAAAGTTGTATAGTTGGGAGAAATGGAGGGGGAGGGGAAGGACCTAGCGCTAGGAGAGAGGGTCCCGAAAGAGGGATCCGTCAACGTGTGGCTCGACCCATCACCCTGAGATTAGGAATCTCATGCTCTACCGACGGAAAGTTATATAGTTGGGACAAATGGAGAGGGTGAAGGACCCAGGGCTAGGGGAGAGGGACCCGTCAACGCGTGGCTCGACCCATGACCCTGAGATAAAGAATCTCATACTCTACCGACGGAAAGTTATATAGTTGGGAGAAATGGAGGGGGAAGGACCTAGCGCTAGGAGAGAGGGTCCCGAAAGAGGGATCCGTCAACGTGTGGCTCGACCCACGACCCTGATTATGAATCTCATGCTCTACCGACGGATAGTTATATAGTTGGGACAAACGGAGAGGGCGAAGGACCCGGGGTTAGGGGAGAGGGACCCGTCGACGTGTGGCTCGACCCATGACCCTGAGATTAAGAATCTTATGCTCTATCGACGGGAAGTTGTATAGTTGGGAGAAATGGAGGGGGAAGGACCTAGCGCTAGGAGCGAGGGTCCCGAAAGAGGGATCCGTCAACGTGTGGCTCGACCCACGACCCTGATTATGAATCTCATGCTCTACCGACGGATAGTTATATAGTTGGGACAAACGGAGAGGGCGAAGGACCCGGGGTTAGGGGAGAGGGGCCCGTCAACGTGTGGCTCGACCCATGACCCTGAAATTAAGAATCTCATGCTCTACCGACGGAAAGTTATCTCGTTGGGAGAAATGGAAATTTTTTCTTTTAACCTTGGATTTTTCTGAGTTGATCCACCAATCCCCGCGTTCAAAGCAAAACCGTCTTTTTTTTAGGTGGAAGACTAGAGCTCCGGGAAAGCCCTTTGTACTGTCGACAGTCTATTTTCTTCGTATAGAGTGCAATGTCAAACAGCAAGCTCTAGTCGATAGATAGTGAAGGGGAAGAGAGAAGTAGGAAGGAACTGCCACAACCACCTAACCCCAAACATTTCTATCGCGGCTCTGGCATCGGGGCAATGAGTCTGTTATCAAAGACACACCAAAACCGTTGCATCCTTTTCTAACTACCCTAGTTTCCGATATTCTTGACAGCATTAAAGAGTTTCCTTGTGGGAGATCTTATCGTGGAGATTTTTCCATTCCACCACTTAGGGGAGTTGCTGCGTTTTACAGCAACAATCTCCAGTCAGTACACAGATAGTGGATGTCTCTATAATCTGATTACGATGACTCCATTGAACACCATTAACATCAGTCACTTTTTAGATTGAATTGAACACCTTTTAGTTTGTTCCCGCTAATGACTGGACATACCTTCTAATATCATTACTACTCAACCAACACTTTAATCTTTAAGAATCCGAGGCGCTATCTACAAAAATCTAACATTATTACATTGAAACTCCTCTTTCATGTTGTTCGTAATGAATCCAATTTTTCCCTTCGGCATTAAATTTGTATGAAAACACACACATATACATATACAACATAGAAGCGAACAAACTAAAAAATTGTCCACATTCCCCGGAAGCAATTCGTATCCACATTATGGTCGTTCTACTCGCTTTATACAACGAGTAAATAATGCCCAACACCGGTGTTTCTCTTAATTTTCAGGCACTAAATATCATTCTTCCGTGAGAAACAAATCTAATAAAAGTCACAAAATGCCCTCGGTCGGTCGGTGTCGTTACCTTTCATTGGGACTCCCCTGCACAAGGTACGCCCAGCCAAAATACATACATTTATATAAATATATAACAATAGATATATTATATATAGTACACACGTCTAACTACGAATATAATATAGAAAACGTAATTCTTGGAAGACCCTCTCTCTCCATTTTCTTATTATAGTCTCTTCCTTGACATTAAATGACTGCAAATATCACGGTAAAGGTAGTAGTATCCTTAAAAAGACGATGGTATACAGGTACAGGTATTTCTGGGAATATAGTATGAGGGACAAGAACAAGAAGACCAAGAGTACAGGATTCCTTGATGATAGAAGTTTGACGGCATTTCCCTTAAAAGCGAAGCGAAAACGCAAAGGGATATAACCAATTGTGTGACTGTATGTGGTGGGAGAATATTTATCGCTTGGCTTCCTTTTTGGGCGAGTAGACATCCTTGTTAGGTGTTTGTAATTTGAAGGGATTCACCATCAAAAGGGGCCCGGCAAGTCCCATTTCCGGTATACTGACAAAGGCATCTGAGCTCCTTTTGTAATTATTTTCGGAATTTATTTGTCAAGACGCCATTAAGATATTTGACGCTGTTGTTAATGATGCCTTTCCAGGGTTTTTGGCGAAATTGCTATAGTCTCTCTATATACAATTACAAATCTACAAAACAATTTTTCTGCTTGGTGAATGATAGGGGTTTGTAGAAGAAAGGATGGACTGTAGGATTTAGAGTGGATAATTACAGAAATATATCCAGAGATCTTAGGTATGAAGAGTTCAATGACATTTTCAGTAAAACTGTAGTATAAATAAGAATTGACTATTACATATTTTTTAGAGTTTGGAATGATGCATATTCTGCACAAGTGGAAGTTTGGTCCACGAGTGCTGAATATGCCATTCAAAACGTGTTGCAGACTATACTTTTTCTACGCCTCTAATTAGTTTTTATTAATATTTTGCAAAGAAAAACATACCTTATGTAAAGCTAATGTCAAAAATATAATGTATAAGGCACAGCAAGATATTTTAACGCTAAATAACATATAAGTAGGGAGTGTTCATTTATAACAATTTTGTAAGTTATTAATTTGTTAATAGATGGCCGCAAAATTTATTAAAAAAATCCTACTATTTTCTGCAATTTAATAATTGGATAGTTCATTTAAAGCAAAAATTTTCTAGCGGAACATCATTGATTATTTATTATTGAAACAATCCTTTTCTTTCTTTAATTAATAAATCTTTTTTTTTCTTTAATTAATAAATCATATTCTTGGATTACGACGAACAGATGTCGCCAATAGTAGTCATTCCATAACAAGTGATGGAATGAATATTCCACACGGGTATGGAATGCTGCTAATTCCGTAACTAAAAGTAATATCAGAATGCCTGTATTCTAACAGAGGCGTAGAAAAAGGTATTATAGAACTGGGGGCGCACAATGGGACAGAATCGCAAAAAGCTGGCCAAAACCACGAAACGTGCAATAATCGCTTTGAAATTTCTTATTTGCGGGTTTTCGAGGTCGCTGATCACGAATTTGATATTATTTTTTTAATAAACAAAATGGCGGATCCAATATGGCGGACGACCACATGAAAAAATGCATATTCGCGGATGAAATTCTGTACGCGGGGGTTTTCGAGGTCGCTGATCACGAATTTGATATTATTTTTTTAATAAACAAAATGGCGGATCCAATATGGCGGACGACCACATGAAAAAATGCATATTCGCGGATGAAATTCTGTACCAGGGGGTTTTCGAGGTCGCTGATTACGAATTTGACATTATTTTTTCAAAAAACAAGATGGGGATCCAAAATGGCGGACGACCACATGAAAAAATGCACATTCGCGGATGACATTCTGTACCCTGTGGTTTTCGAGGTCGCTGATCACGAATTTCACATTATTTTTTCAAAAAACAAGATGGCGGATCCAATATGGCGGACGACCACATGAAAAAATGCATATTCGCGGATGAAATTCTGTACCCGGGGGTTTTCTAGGTCGCTGATCACGAATTTGATATTATTTTTTTAATAAACAAAATGGCGGATCCAATATGGCGGACGACCACATGAAAAAATGCATATTCGCAGATGAAATTCTGTACCCGGGGTTTGTCGAGGTCGCTGATCACGAATTTGATATTATTTTTTCAAAAAACAAGATGGCGGATCCAATATGGCGGACGACCACATGAAAAAATGCATATTCGCGGATGAAATTCTGTACCCGGGGTTTCCGAGGTCGCTGATCACGAATTTGATATTATTTTTTCAAAAAACAAGATGGCGGATCCAATATGGCGGACGACCACATGAAAAAATGCATATTCGCGGATAAAATTCAGTACCCGGGGGTTTTCGAGGTCGCTGATCACGAATTTGATATTATTTTTTTAATAAACAAAATGGCGGATCCAATATGGCGGACGACCACATGAAAAAATGCATATTCGCGGATGAAATTCTGTACCAGGGGGTTTTCGAGGTCGCTGATTACGAATTTGACATTATTTTTTCAAAAAACAAGATGGCGGATCCAAAATGGCGGACGACCACATGAAAAAATGCACATTCGCGGATGACATTCTGTACCCTGTGGTTTTCGAGGTCGCTGATCACGAATTTGACATTATTTTTTCAAAAAACAAGATGGCGGATCCAATATGGCACCATACAAAAAGAAAATTTTGACTACGGTTAAACTTTGGAAAGATATTGTGGTCTAGACAGTCTTACGACTAATGTTTCGACGTTGATGTATTTAAAAAAATTATAATCAATTTCATAGAATGCTTTCGACTACTGCAATTTCTTTGAATGACGTAAGTTCAGCAGAATACATCATCCTCGCAATTTTCCATTATTATGGAAGTACAAACGTAAATGCAACATCAGCTGCAACCATAAATCTCAATTTTCATAATTGCATTAAGTGCAATTTGCCTTCTGCACCTCAGCGCTATCTTCAATTCTGGTAGCGATATGAAGCCGCCATCTCGTGTCTCTCTCATCATACTTAAAATAATTGGTCGTTTCTTACTTTGTACAAAGATTTCAGCCACAAGACCCTGAAATATCTAAGAATTCTGCTAATGAGCTATCACTGGAGTATGTGCCCGGATAAATATTTGCTTCATCCTCCATAAAAGGATTGTAAGATTCAACCCCGACCCACCCCCGCCTACCTCCATACGCAACATACATATATCCTAGTAATATGGTATCCTGATGAGGAACAACGTTATATGGAGGGCAACTTCTCTCCTTGAACAGTAGTAGCACATCAAACAAACGTTAATTGGGTAAACAGGAGGGGAGACTAGAGATATGTATGCAGAGTCACATACAAATAAATCGAAAGAAATGAACGAAACGGGAATGAACGAAATGAACGTGTGTACCACCAGAAAAAGGGTGTGTGTACGAGGGCTTGTTTTATTTTTATTTATTTATTTTTACTTTTTTTTTTTGTTTTTTTTGTGGTATGGAAAAGAAGATCCTCTCTTCTATATACTTTTGCTGGTTTTTATCAAAACTCCTCAGGGATGAGATAAAAATTGCATTCAACCCGAGACAGAAGGATGATGATTACCACAAACACGATGTGATGGGGTTGACACGTTTCTCCCATTTGCCTGAATTCTGTTAATTTATCTTCAAGATATATAGAAAAGACGGAGGACGATAGCACGTGGAATGGCTTGTTATTATGATGGGAGACAACGTAGTTGTGTACGGTAAATATGTGACTATAAAAAATTGATTTGGGTTAATTGGAAAATAAATAAGTTACCATTAGTTTATCTAGTTGAGATGTGGTTTAGATGAAAGAGAATCGTGACTTGATTATAATGATAAAAATGTCTGAAGGGTATATATACTCTATAGCAGTGAGGATGATAGGAGTCAAAGTCAAGGGCATGCATGAATGAAATGTATGGAATATTTTTGATTAGTTTTGCGGCACATGGATATGATTTTGTTTTAAGTGGTTATGAAGGATGTTAAGAAAACTTGCGCATTCTGCTTTGCTTCTTATAAATATAATTAAGAAATTTAACGAATTTTTGATGGTTAATATTTTAACAAGTTTGCTTTGATCACTCAATCTTAATCAACATTTTAGTTTGTATTTATTCTGCCAAAAAAAACAGATTTTTATATGATATCAAAAACATGTTAGGATCACTTGAACTGTCTGAAAACTGTGCTCATATGCCGATAGTCTAGCCTTTTCGAGTAAGTACCTCTGAATCCATAATCTCCAAATGTCAGCTTTTGAAAATATTTTTTTTCAAAATGCCTTAAGTGAGTTATTGTTACGTAGCTTTAGTCAGAAAAATAGAAGAAAGAAGAGTGAAAGGAGTGAAAGGGCTGACAACACCAACACGGGGTTTAATACCACAGAATCTCCATCAAGTAGTACTGGGACGGAAGGCTGACTTCGGTGATCAAGCAGAAGATGACTTCCTCGTTTATTATCTTTACAGGGGAAGGAGTAGAGTAAAGATGCAAGATAAAAAAAGCAAGTTATACAGTCAACGTGTGACTCGACCCATGACCCTGAGATTAAAACTCTCAAGCTCTATCGACTGAAGCTATCCGGGCTAAATCTGACGATTAGTTACTAATGTGATGGAAATGGACGATTGAAGACTGCTTAAGTTGGTGCTCATGGTACCCTTGGCAGCCGTGTGCGATACCACAGTAATTCTGATGTCGCAGTCCCGTTGTGTGTTTGAATGCAATTCCATATTGTCCCGTACCACCAACATCCTCGAACTCACCGCTAGGCTAATGCTATTTTTCGTTGCACTGGCTTATGTCTTAGGCCTCAACCTGAACCCACCGGGACCCAAATAAGGATTTTTAATTTTTTTAATATATGGCAGGCGAAAGAGCAGGGAATTTTTCGTAAAGATGGAAGACAAGAAAGAAGGAATGTTATCTAGTTGGGAGAAATAGAAAGAGCTGTGGACCTAGACCTAGGGGAAAGGCACCCGAAAGCCGTGAAAATGAATGCAACGTGTGGCTCGACCCATGACCTGAGCTCTATCTACTGAAGTTAGCCGGGCCAAATCTGACGATTAGTGAAAAATGATTAGAAAATAAAGCAAGTTTTACAGTCAACGTGTGGCTCGACCCATGACCCTGAAATTAAAAGTCTCATGCTCTACCGACTGAGCTAGCCGGGCTAAATCTGACGATTCGATTGGATTGGATTGGAAATGGACGATTGAAGACTGCTTAAGTTGATCCTCATGGCACTCTTGGCAGCTGTGTGCGATACCACAGTGACCGTGACCTCGCAGTCCCGTTGTGGGCAATTCAATATTGTCCCCTACCACCAAAAACCCTGAAATTCACCACTACGATAATGCTACTTTTCGTAGCACTGGCTAATGTCTTAAAAAAACCACCTCAGCCTGAACCACTCGATCCACATTAGGATTTTACATTTTTTTAATATATGGTAAGTGAAAGAGCAGGGGATCTTTTTTTGTAAAGATGGAAGACAAGAAAGAAGGAAAGTTATCTAGTTGGGAGAAATAAAAAGAGCTATGGACCTAGATCTAGGGGAGAGGCAAAAGCCGTGAAAATGTATGCAACGTGTGGCTCGACCCATGACCCTGATTATTAAAAATCTCATTCTTTATCGACTGAAGCTACCCGGACTAAATCTGGCGATTAGTTACTAGTGTGATGGAAATGGACGATGGAAGACTGTTTAAATTGGTCCTCAGGGTACTCTTGACAGCCGTTTGGGATACCACAGTGATCCATATTGCCTTCCATCACCAGCATCCTCGAACTCACCGCTAGACTAATGACATTTTCCGGTCCAGGGGCTCATATCTTAAGCAACCACGGTCAAGCAACTCTTGTCTTCAACCTGAACCACTAGACCCATATAATATACAACATTCTCAACCATTGGGCCCCAGACACTCTCGCGCTGGCGGAGATCTACTCTGTCCAAGGGAAGCAATCTGATGGATCTATTAGATTGTAACGGCGCGGCGTAGGCTGCTGGGACACCAACCTTTTAGCGAGAAATGGTCCAACCTACCAGGCTGGTCGTGCCAGCTGGGGAGTATAGTCTAGCCTAGCCGACAAGGCATATGCTGACGCGATCGACCGAGAGACCATTTAGCAGTTGTTATTGATCTGGACTTATGTGGCTAGCGGCCATAAACTGGTTACAGACTACTACCTACACAAGGAGGTGCTCGTTCGCTAGGTCAAGACTCGGCCTAAGCGGTACCCATCATTAATCGGTTAAGCAGGAGAAATGCTTTATTAAGGCTACTCATAAGATCGCGGCTATCACTGAACATGCCTACTTTCACCTACAGCACTTGGTTGAAGTGGAAAATATAATCCTGAAATTGTGAAGGACCTCTTTTATACCCAATGACTGGACAACATTTTTCGGACAATTAAGGACGAACAGAAAATTAAAATAATCGAGAAATTCAAAAATTGATTACTCTTTACTCATAATCACAATTAAATGACTTCAAAAATAAAATTTACACTCATATATTACTGAAAAGTTGACTCCAACAATGGCAGAAACACAAATGGTGAATTTAATTGAATTTTTATTTAAAAAGAAGAGAATTAAAACAATGCCAGATAAAATATAAAATTGAAAAGATTACAGGATTATTATTCGAGGATTAATGAAAGTTGATAATGCAAGCATTCTGTATGGTAATCCTTTTGATAATACCAATTTTCAAATGCCACCGATAATAAATCAGTTGTTTCGTATTCGTACAATTTTTATCACATTTTTCCTGTACAATTCACAAAATCAGCGCAGAGCCAATTGGAGAATTTTTGTAGAACTTTAAAATACTCATACCAACACAAAAACAAAAAAATGTTCTCACAAAACTTCAACATAATATCTACGAAAAATTTCAAAAATAATCCCTTTGGGGTATGCTACTATGAAACAAAATTCCTCCACCAAACGACTGGTCCCGATGGTGGCCCCATAATCACTGCAGCCCCCCCTACCACATGAGAAATGATAGCCCAAAGGAAGGAAGAGTCAGGGAAAAGTGCTGAAAAAGTTCTTTTGAGTTGCATATAAAATCCAGGACTCAAGGGCTTAACGAAAGTCCTGTGCGCTTAAATTGAATTTTGCTTAACATTACGTCTCTACATCCTTCGGTAGAATGCTGCACACATACATATTTGTGAATATTTCATAAGGACTTACTTGTTGGTCGTTATTTCTTTTTTTTTATTTTTTTTTTATATTTTTATTGTTACAAGTGTAAAATCTTGCATTTAACAAGAATACAGCTTAAAATTTTAATAGAAAAACTTTTTATTTAACGAGAATAAATTTAAAGGTGTTTACTTTCTAGCGCGGTATACTTTAAGGTCGATTCCCCGTAAACAGGGAGCAAATAAAATATTAACAAGGTGATAACTCAATCCTAAAAAGGTCCTTCATGCCCCGGGGGAATTTCCTGCTATTGCCATATCATATCTAGAGCCAGCTCTCATTCTCACTCTCTCGCGCCCAATTTAGCCAACGGAATGTCCCCATCATCAGCTCTGCTCTGCTCGGCATTATTTGCTCTCATAACAAAGAAAATAACTCGGCGTCCTTGTTTAAATTTACAAATAGGGCTCGTAGCACCAGTCATAACGCGACGGGGGATGGTGGTGAATGCCGGGGTATAGGGCTGTTTAAAGTGGTATGGTATGGTACGAGAGAGCAATGCAAGGGATTTCACAGAGTTCAGCCGCAAGTGTATATGATCTTAAATATCTCGGTCTCTCTTTCTCTCTCTCTATCTCTACCCCTAGCTATATCCCTAGCCCTTCAGCAGGCACCGCAGCTGTAATGGAGACCTCTTTAAAATCTTGGCAAACATCTGCTACAACCACTGTACACGAAATTATAAGCCTAATTAACCCTTCAACGAACATTCTCACATCATTGTGGAGCTCGTTGGTGTACATTGGGGGATAGGGGAGGAAATTGGCAAGTAAGTTAACAATAAACTCTCTCTGTTGGACTGAGTTATGTTTTGATGAAGATTCATAGATTTTTTTTTCATTGTTGGGAATCCTGGGAATCTGCTGAACGGATGCAGTTTTACCAAGATTGTTGTTGGTTGAGTCTATGCCTATGTCAAACTGAACTCCTCCCACTTGTTATGATACTCAAACAGAGTCAATGTATGGATTCGATTTCCATCCTATGTAATTTGCAGGGAACTAGATACTCGTCTTTTGGAAAGGTCTCTTCAAATTTATGAACGTAGAAATGAGCATCAAAATAAAATTTGAGATGGGAGAGTCTACCACCCAAAAGCAAATATACTATACCTTAATGCACCCAAACAGTAAATATGTGGCCTTTTATTTCACAGTACACTCTTAGAATTTCATGTGTTTTTATTAAGCAATCAAGTAATGGTTGCAATTTGTTGAAAAAACCCGGACTATGTTGTCTGGCGGCATTCAATCTGATCACTTCAATACAGCTATTAAAGATAAGCTGAGATTATAAGCTGGACTCATTCGGCTCCACCAGAACGTAAATGCAAGCTACAGTTGCCCGCTTTCAAGTAGATCAGGACGACACCTCAGCAATAAACGAAAGACGTTGCCGTAAAAAGGTCTCCGGTTTGGATGGCATAACCGGTTTTCTTCCCACGCACAAGTATCGCAATACCTACTAGGCCAGTCAAATTAGATTTTTTCGTGCCAACCGAGCCATCCGAAAAGTAAAATATAGGTAAAATAGGAAAAATTCCGTAAAATTCGATGAACTACTTTTGGCACTCGTAGGCCTTTGGGAAAGTATCCTAAATGGCGTCAAAAGTGGGCCAAAAAAAGATTTTCGCGTTTTAAAAAAAACTACACTTTGTACAAAAAAAAAGGTTTGCATAAAGTTTGTAGATCTTTTTCATTCTAATAAAATGAGACCAGTTTGATGTCAATACATAAACAAATAAAGGAGCAATTGCAAAAAAACCGCTAAAAATCACGTTTTTTTTCAAATGCTCATATCTTTCACCAAAAAAACCTACCGTAAAGTCCCTTGGACATACTGTGAGTTAATACCTTAAGCTAGACCCGTAAGTAAATTAGATTAAAAAAAACCTAAGCTTTGCCAAAACCTCAAAAGTAATAGTAGCGTAAAAATTGCCCAGGCATTATTGATAGGAAATAGTCCAAGCTTTCCAATTTTGCAAAAAAAAATATTAGTTAACTAGGCATTTTTTTGGAGAAAAAGGTGGTTTTAGTTGAAATTTTAGTTAAAAAAAAATATAGTTTAAAAAAACTAAAAAATACGCTTTTATTTTAAAATGAACTAAAAAGGACTCCAGTTCCGGTGTTGATTTATAAAATAAGAATATAGTTAAAGAGTCCCACGCTTTTTTACATCCGAAAGGTAGGTTGTTTCCATATACGGGCTGGAGAAATGAAAACTTTACATTCAAAATTATTTTTTACTTTTTAGTTCATTTTAAAATAAAAGCGTATTTTTTAGTTTTTTAAACTATATTTTTTATTTTCTACTTTTTAGTCTATTATGTGTTCCGCCATTTTGTAAAGACCGCCATATTAGATTTAAAATGACGTCACACAACTTACTGTAATATACTCGTCTTATATTTTCATTTTATACCCATAGCGAGCGCGTTGTAAAGAAAAAGGTAAACGGCTATTTTGTGTTGGCCGCCATTTTGAATTTGGTATGACGCCACGGAGCTAATAGTATTCTAATTGTCACACCCTTTCATTTGATACCGCTACCGCGTGGGTTGTAAAGAAAAAGGTAGTCCGCCATTTTGTTTTGGCTGCCATTTTGAATTTTGAATAACGCTACACAGCTAATTGTATTCTACCTGCCATGCCCTTTCATTTGATACCCATGTCGGAGGGTCGCGGAACACAATAGCATAAATCAACCACCATATTGGAACCGCCATCTTGATTTTCTTGCAAAATGGTCACATTGCATTGTCACGGGAACTATGCATTTGTGCAAAATTTGAAGTTGATCGGTTATATGGAAGTGGGTCAAAATCAAGTTGCAAGATTTGTTTACATAGAACATACATACATACATACATCTCGTAAAGCTAATATAAAGCTAATACATTCATACATACAAACATACAAACATACACACATGCATACATACAGAGACACATACATACAGGTGAAGCTAATATAAAGCGTATAAAAAAGGGAAATTTTGACTTTGATGACTCATTGCTCTGGAAGTTGTTAAGGTGGAATTTTGATTTTGACAGTTTTAGATAGGTCGGAGTATTCTGCGTACACTGATATGTTATTCATGAAAATAGCTCAAAGGGTTACATAAATACAGGGTGATATTTAAACCTCTACCAAAAAAACTTCAAAACGCCCTAGCTGCTAAAACGTTAAGATTTACCCCCCCCATTTACCACCTCTTCCTCTCTCCCCTCTCTCCTTCTCTCCCTCCGTCCCCCCTCCGTCCCTCCCTCCGCCCCTCCCACAATCTCTACCGCCGTCCCTACTGCCGTCCCTACTGCCGTCCCTACTGCAGTCCCTACTGCCGTCCCTACTGCCGTCCCTTCTGCCGTCCCTTATGCCGTCCCTACTGCAGTCCCTACTGCCGTCCCTACTGTAGTCCCTACTGCCGTCCCTTCTGCCGTCCCTACTGACGTCCCTACTGCAGTCCCTACTGCCGTCCCTACTGCAGTCCCTAATGCAGTCCCTACTGCAGTCCCTACTGCCGTCCCTACTGCCGTCCCTTCTGCCGTCCCTTATGCCGTCCCTACTGCAGTCCCTACTGCCGTCCCTACTGTAGTCCCTACTGCCGTCCCTTCTGCCGTCCCTACTGCAGTCCCTAATGCAGTCCCTACTGCAGTCCCTACTGCAGTCCCTACTGCCGTCCCTACTGCCGTCCCTTCTGCCGTCCCTTATGCCGTCCCTACTGCAGTCCCTACTGCCGTCCCTACTGTAGTCCCTACTGCCGTCCCTTCTGCCGTCCCTACTGACGTCCCTACTGCAGCCCCTACTGCCGTCCCTACTGCAGTCCCTAATGCAGTCCCTACTGCAGTCCCTACTGCAGTCCCTACTGCCGTCCCTACTGCCGTCCCTACTGCCGTCCCTACTGCAGTCCCAGTGTAAGCTTAAAGTATACAGCCTGTAGAAGGTTTTTACTATAAAGGTGAACACTTGGTCACTTGGAACACTCTGGAGGCTTTCTTGGCAATATTTTTAGTTTGTAAAATCAGCTTCAGTTTTTTGTCTATGGTGGACACAGGTATTTGACCTCTTCTGAAAATGTATCATTTACCTATTCAGTACGGCTTACAGAATTAGTTTCTTTTTTTTGTGAAGGATACGATAACCTCTTTTCTTAGGTTTATTCCCAGTTGAAGATGATGGCACCAAGTACAAGCTTTGGAAAGCGCTTTTAGTAGAACACTGGGTATGGTATGTCAAAGCCAGAGGATGATGGCTTCCTTTACTTGAATACGCCTCCCCGGTATGGTCTCCTTACTACTCCTCCCATGTTGGTAAAATCGATTCGGTTCGAAGGAAGTTCGTCCGATTTGCACTCAGCCACCTCCCGTGGGATGACCCACTTACTCTTCCGCTTTATGAGAGCAGACTTAAATTGCTCAACTCTCAAGCTCTCTCTATAAGCGTCGCGAGGTCGCTGACGTTATATTCGTTCATCGGTTATTGAATGACAAGGTGGACTCAGGCTTCTTACGAGACCGTACGTCATTTAGAGTGAATAACTATAACCTGAGAGGTCAACCTCTCTTGTACATTAATTCATCTAACACCAACTATGGGTTATACGAACCGGTTAATCGCATGCTTTTAAATGTTAACAATAATAGGAGTGATTTTAGCATGCAAATTAGTGAAGATGTCCTTAAAAGGACTCTTTTAAATGTGGCGTGACTCCTTGCGTGTCCAACTCTTTCTTTGTTTTTGCACGCTTCTCTGTTTGATGTCTCGTGCTGTGCTATGATGTTTTTAGCGTGAGCATTAGTAAGGACGTCCTTAAAAGGAGTCTTTTCAAAAAAAAAAGAGTTCATCAATAGCTAGTGGTAATAAAAGACATATCATTTTCGCTTTACTATCATGCTTCTTAACAAAGAGACAATCCATTTTACCATTAAGTAGTTTACTCCCTTTCTGTTGGCCGCTAGGTCTGTGAATTCATCAGGGGTGTTGTCCAAGGCACCTTCTTTATCTACTAATGTAAATCGAGGTAACTCTTTTGCTTCTAGAGATCTTTCAATTATACTGATGAGGGCAATGCTGAAACAATAATAGTAGGTATTGTAATAGTTGGGCTTGGGAATTTTTTTTTTGAAATTAGGCCACGTCCTAGAAATTATTTCAAAAATTAATTAAATAATACAATTCCACCTTACAAATAAATCCTTTAAAGTACCATAATATATAAAATTAAAGTTTTTAAGGGACTGAACTGAAGTGCAAGGCAAATTTCGCCTGAAATCAATTTGAAAATTTTATAATGAAAATTTAATTCCCCCAGCATCAGCAGCTGTAATCACAATTTACAAGAACTGCTCTAAATTTAACACAATCCTCGGCTCTTGCTATTGCTATGTACGTTCGAGGAAATCAGGTAAAGAGTTAATTCGAAATTAACAAAATTATAGGAAAGTCCTCGGCTGTATTTTCCTTTATAGAAACTCAAGCTAATTTCTTCATCTATTCTCAAAATCCATTTGCTTGTTCCCAACTTAATTAATATAAATCCAAGGTGAAAGTTAAATTTCTGAGAAATTACAATGAAAGTAAGAACTTTAAGTGGATTTTTTCTTTGTGTAATAGAATAGAAATGACAAAAAATATAAATATAAAAAAAGAGCTTTAATAAAAATCAAATTCCAAAAAAAAAATATCGAAAAAAAAATCACTGTTATTTCAATTAATTTACCCCAAAATCAGGGAAGATAATAAATAAATCTTTCACTTGAGAAACCACAAGAATAAGAGAGAAACATTTCTGCGAAATCTGACATAATCTAGTCTGAAAGAAGAGGAGGAGGAAACGGAAAAGATTCCCTTAAAAAATTCTTTCAGCGGAAGAAATAAAAATCCAACCCCTGACAAGAAACTGCAGGATTTTCGCTGGAAAAAGGTGGAAGAAATCACTCCCTTTGGACCGTTGCCACCATTGCAATTAGCTTAAAGTGAGGGCCTGACCTTGCAAAGGAATTACCAACACACGCACACATGTATACCACCGGGAAATAAATGTGTGCAGGATGAAACGAAAAAAAAAATAGGATCTGACGAAATGTTTCTGAAATATGTTCCTGAAAACGTTCCGGCAGAATGGCGGATATTGATTGGAGACGAAATGGAGAATAAGCGTAGGAGATTGCGTGAGATCCAAAACCATAGAGATATACAAGACTTGGTAAATATCCTTTGGGGTCAAGGATTCATATTCCGAACGAACAGATTGAAAATTGTGTGTTAATATTGGGTTTCGACTGCCCATTCTGGCAGACCATTGTGTTGACTTACAAACAGACCAATTAAAAAATGTGTGTGTGTGTAAACAAACTTCTGAAAGCCTTGAACAATTGAAGTAAACCAAATCTCGAACTGACCATCCAACACCCGTGGAAGAGGGGTTCAAGGCACTCGCCTAGTCCAAATATGTATCCTTTTCGCTGCACACAAGCTACGAATCTATTCTGTTGAATGTGCAGCACTCTGCCGGAATTGGATGGATCCATTAAAGCTGAACGTCCGCAAGAGAAGCAGCACAAGCTTCCTCTTCGTACCCCCGCAATAAAGCACACTCCAATAGTCCATAACGCCGGTGATCGTCCATGGCGATGGAGTTGTTGTTTGTTGCTGATGGGAAGCGAAGGAACCCCCCCCCCACCACGACGCTTTTCAAAGGGTTACTACAATATGTCCCTCGGATGAAACTTTATACTAGATCCCAGGTTCAATTAGTTTGATGAACCAAAATGCTGTTAGACTAGATGACAGTCCTTACGTACAGCATCGCTAGATGGCGATGGTAAATTGTTGCATTCGTTTCGGATACGTTCGATTAAGCTGTTCTTGCCTTGATGGGATTAAAACAGATTTCCATGGATTTTTCAAGCTTGCTCCTGGGGCTCCCGAGTTGATCCAAAAAGGTGCCCCCTAGTCTAGTTTATCCCTTTAAGAATGAACGTAGAAAGGATTTGATTTTGATGGAAGTAGATTAATGGACCTTAGAGTGAAAAATTCATCGTAAATGAAAAGCAGCACAAAATATCGGGAAAATTCATTTGAAGAAAACTTCCACACGAAAACAAGATTTTATGGTGAATCGAGTCACACGGGAGGAGAGGCTAGAGTAGAAAGCTTTGAGTTAACGTTAGAGTAAGATAAACACCAATGCTACAAAATTGTATTGATTTAATAAATTAAATTTATCGCAGCTACGTGGAAAGTGGAAGGGATGCTATTAATCACTTTGGGGGGCGAAACCATTGTCTAAAAGGCTTTAATGATTTCAAGTCAAAACTAATGCAAATTTTGATTAATGATGGATTTTAGAAGAATCGTGAACGAGTTTATCTAGATTTTATCAAAATTTGATTTTAGTGGATTTAAATTTTTAAAAGTTCTTAAATTTAAATGAATAGAATTTAGGCTATTGTAAGGAAAGACAAGATCTACGTTATAGTCCAGGGAAATTAGACAAAAATATAGCTTAAAAAATATAAAAAAATACGCTTTTATTTTAAAATGAACTAAAAAGAAAAAAATAATTTTGAAGCTTTTATTGCTCCAGCCAGTATAGGGAACAACCTACCTTTCGAAAGCAGGCAAATAACTAAATTAATGAAGTTATTGGTAAAAATTATAAATATAACTTACTTAAATGTAAAAAAGCGTCGGCCTCTTTACCTACATATATTATTATTTTATTAACACTGGAGCTTTTCGTTAGCGACCCACGCTTTTTTTTACATTTAAGTAAGCGTATTTTTTAGTTTTTTTAAGCTATTTATTTTTATTTTTTACTTCTTAGTCTACCATATATCTTCCGCCATTTTGTTGTGGCCGCTATATTACTTTTGCCAGTCCGTTAACTTAGCAAGCACAGCTCAGTTTAAGACAAGAAAGCAATGATAAAGAAGGAAATACGGAATACGGAATACGAAATGCAATAAACTCAAAATGATCGACTTTGCATTTAAACATTTCTGGCTTTTTACTGTAGATATGTGCAATATTTTTTCAGATCATTTTAAAATAAAAACGTATTTTTTAGTTTTGTTAAACTGTACATTTTTAGTTTTTTTGCCCTTTAGCCTTACGTCTGCTTCCGTTTTTTGGTAGTCGCCATATTAGGTTTAAAATGACGTCACACGGCTTAATGTATTCTACTCGTCATACTCTTTCTTTTGATACCCATATCGAGGGTGTTGAAAGAAAAAGGTAGTCCGCCATTTTGTGTCGGCCGCCATTTTGAATTTGGAATGACGCCACACAGCTTATAGTATTCCACATGTCATATCCTTTCATTTGATACCCATTTTAAGTATGTTAGAAAGAAAAAGTTAATCCGCCATTTTGTGTCGGCCGCCATTTTGAATTTGGAATGACGCCACACAGCTTATAGTATTCCACTTGTCATAATCTTTCATTTGATACCCATTTTAAGTATGTTGAAAAGAAAAAGTTAATCCGCCATTTTGTGATGGCCGCCATTTTGAATTTGGAATGACGCTAATTGTATTCTATTTGTCATACCCTTTCATTTGAAACCCATGTCGGGGGTCGGGGAGCACAATAGCAAAATTCGGCCGCCATCTTGGAACCGCCATCTTGATTATTTCACAAAATGATCAGATTGCATTGTCACGCGAACTATACATATGTGAAAAATTTGAAGTTGATCGGTTATATGCAAGTGGGTGAAAATCAAGTTGCAAGATTTGTCTACATACATACATACATACATACATACATACATACACATACATACATACATACATACATACAGGTGAAGCTAATATAAAGCGTATAAAAAAAGCCCAATTTCGGAAAAGTTCCGGGAAAGCTGAATTTTGGTATGGACTTTGATATTATTGCTCTAAGGAAAATGTCGCGAGTCCCCATCGATTTGACACTCCGACACGATTTTACGCGGGGTCAAAGGTCACCAATAGTGATTTTTTAAAAATATCTCACTAATGCTCACTTTTACAGAAAAGTTATATGAATAAAGTTTGTAGCTTAGGTGATTTCCTACAAAAAATATTTTATAACTTTTTCTTGTAAGAGTAACCGTTTTTGAGATACTTTGGTATTTAAAAGTAACAACTTGACTCAAAATTTGAAAAAAAAAATAAATCTTTGTAGGTTCTGGGTGTTTGAATTTTATGTCACGGTGAAGAAAATTGTATTGACATTTTAGGATTCTCGATTGTTTTAATTTCAGATACTTAAAGCGCTGTAATTCGTGAAATATTAGCCCTACGTAAAAATGGCTAATAACAAAAATTATAGATAATCGCGTGTTCTATAAGTATTACGAAGGATTTTTTCATGTGGAATTAACCATTAACGAAATATAGTTCAAAGAGAGTGATATATGAAGTTTGAAGCACTATATCTCCGTACATATAGACTTTACAAAAAAAAATTCTAAACAAGAAAGTTAAATCACTTATTTATCTACAAAAAAGATTATATCAATTTTTTTCTTAAAATGCATAGTTTCTGAGATATAGAATTAAACGTGTTTCCCTTCACTATAAGTTGAGCATTTTGAATTTAAGATCATAAAAAATATAATCATTTGGTAAAAAAAAACGCGTGCGGTATTTTTCGCGAAGGCCTTTTTTTCGACCTATTTCAGGGACTATTAATACAATATATATTTTTTGAAAATTAAAATTGTGAGTTTTTACTTGGAATCGGAACCGGAATCGGCGGTTCTCAGTTTTAAGGACTCGGATTCGGCGAAACCAAAAAAACTGAATTTTGAGAAACCCTAATAGAATAGTAAGAGTACAAGCAGATAAAAAAAGACAACAGGTCACAAACGCTACTTCTCTATTAAGGATCAGTTTTTTCAGCCTTGAGAGTTGGAAAGCGCTGATCTGGCGGGTAGATTTGAAAAAGGTCTGGACTTTAATATACTAAAATAATCTTCCTATCTCCCTCCAGGCCTAAATCGTTGGGCACGATCAGCATTCAACTGTGACACCTGGTTTTTGCTCTATGGCTCTTCAAGTTTCAATATCCTGTGGATGGTATTCATCATCATTTTCACTAATTTCCTTACATCTTATGATCATGTGATCAACGATGTTCTTCAGTCTTATCCACGATTGAGTTTTTTTATCTTTCAGGTGGGTTCTGTGTCCTGCAAATCTCAGGCATTGAAAGAAGAATTTCGTCTTTTCTTCCATATTGGGGTACTATGCCCAAAACGATGAAGACATTCCCTATATCCTTCAACTCACAGCAGAAACTGTCTGAAGTCATAGCTCGCTTCCTCATGCTCCTTCGTATGAGTCGGTTGGTCCATCGATGGGCATCGGTCGGTTGGTAGATTCATCCGATCTCCTTCACCGTTTCGTGATGGACTGTAAGTGCGCTAGCAGGCGTCACAGGATTTCATGTGTACCTTCCTACATACTGTCTATCATCAAGACGCACGCATTCTTTCGATGGGGCTCGTTTCAGCGATAATGCACGCAGCTTCGTCGGGCGTGGCGACGTGTGCTGTTTAATTTCCTCCTGGCAACCATCCAGTTCAACTCCGTTGCCCATACCGACGTAGTGTATAGCAAGGCTGAGCTAATCAGTAGTTGGATTGGGCCTTTCGCGTTAGCCAGTATCCTTGCGATCGCTGCACTGAAAGCAGACACTTCAAACTGTTTCAAGCTGATCCTTCGATTTGTACCGGCACAATGGTGCTCCATGCTGCTAACAGCAAGGATGGCTAAAATCATGCTTGGTCATGCTTCCTTCATCAGCAGCTTTGAAACAATTTCTAAAAAAAACTCACCCTCCCTAATCCTCCGAAATAACCACTAGGGGGTGTTATGCCGGTCACAAGTAAACGCTAGCTCGACGGAAGGGGTCGTGGGGTGTGTGACCGGACTGTGAAAAATCTTCATGTCATTGCCGGTCTTCTGTCACTCCTCACAGAGTGTCCTGTTTAACCCCTAAGGCATTGTCGAACCTGTACCAAAGTTGACTCAACGACGTGAGAACCCCAAAGAAAAATCTCCCTCTCAACCATCCTGGAAACCCAAAAAAAAGGAACTTAGCACTGCATGCTTAATCAAGAGGAAAAGTGATTTTTGGAAACTTTGACCTTGAATAACTTCGAAAGGGTTAAGTTTTCGAAAAAATGACAAAAGGCTTTTTTGTAGGCAATAACGCTTCGTATTGACTGATCAAAATTTTTTTTCGAAAAAACCAGTTTTTGAGTGATGTTTTGGCCAAAAAGTGATTTTTGATAACTTTCACCTGGAATAACTTTGAAAGGGTTAATCGGGTCAACATGTTTGCAAGAACTAAAGTTGTAGAGAATTTCATTGTCAACATTTAGGGCCTTTGTACGGGGTTGTACGACCTATAGAAACCGAGATACAAGGAAAACAACGGAAAACCGCCATATTTCCGGCGGCCATGTTTTTTTTTGTGATTCCGAAATTGTTTTCTTAAAAAGTCCCAAGGAAGCCATGGACCAATTTTCAGCAATTTCTGAATTTTGTCTCCTTTAAATGCTAATTTCCCCGGACTATTACAGCTACTTGGACCTATTTGAAAGACTAGAACTCAGAGGTAAGGCCTTTATACTGTCATCTTCTGTTCTAACATAGAATTCACTGTCGATCAGCAAGCTCTAGTCGAAAAGGGAGTAGAAAAAAGAGAGAAAGAGCTTCCAACGCTAATAAGTCGTTTCATTCCACCAGATCCCATCCAATACTACCACAACAAAATGATCACTTCAGCGATCGTGTTGGAGATCGCTTCCTCGCTTATTCCGTTTCCAAGTAAAGGCAAAAAGGATAGGGCAGGGAGTTTCTGTAAAAGAAGAAAATAAGAGATGTGGAATGTTAGCTATATGGGAGAAATTAAAAGACGAAGATTCATCTATCGCCTCTACTAAGCCTCTTCATTAAAAACGACGTGATCGATGTTCTGGCGTACTTTTGCAACATATTACAACGATCGTTCTGAAATAGCCACCATCACAAAAATCGTCATCCAAGAACCAAAGCTGAAAGTCCTGACGAAACAGACGCATTATCCATATTGATCTCGATCGAGTTTTTATTGATCTTCCACGATCACTCTCCATCGGTCATGTAATAATGGCGTGTTATTGAGAATCTAGTTGAACGTCTTCTTTGAGTCAAGATCAAGATACTTGGATCGCCAAGACATCAATTTTATACCTTAATAAAAAAAGGCAATGGTACATTCCTTCACCTAAGATTTGTAGTTCGACGCTCGCTTAACTTGGCGCAATTATTTAAGGAATACAGTAACTCGATGTATTAAGCTGAAAGTAAATGACTTAGTCTGTTCAAAATTTAACACTTCAAGACTCCAACTCTTTTGGTGTTATTAAAGATAACTCCAAGCTGTAAGAAATATTTCTTAAACAAGAACAAAAACGACGTCATATGGCTCTAACTCTTTCAAACTTAACTATTCAAGATCAACAATCAAAAAAATAAGGTCAACATTTTTAACTATTTTTAACTAATATATTTTATTTTTAAAAAACACCACAAACGACAAATACTATATATATCCACTCAACAACAAATATAAATAATAAGTAAAAACACAATCTCCTTCCAGAACCTATCCCAAATCATTGGGAAATTCCTTACAGTCCGGAGAATGCCGAACTTTTGGCTTAAACTCCAGCGATTGACTCCTCTGCCGGCGAAAACTGTCACTAGGTACCAAAAATTGATCTTTTTGCACCGGTGTCGAAACACCAACAACACCAGCCATAACCTCTGATGCAGCACTATCATTTCTAGTTGTTCGTCCTGGTAGCTCTTCTTCCACAAAAGATAATCGATGTTCAGTTGATACTGGTTTTGGAGGTGGTGGAGCAGCAGGTCGTCTCTGTCCAGAGGGTGGTGTCGGTGGTGCAGGTCTTCGGATGTCTGGTGATCCTTTCTTGAAGGTTTGCATATTATTTTGATTGTTCCTGAAACTGGGATTAGTTTTCATGGATTTGTTGTACCATGATGATGATAGGGTGGTCTGGCGGCTTAAGTTTGGATCGTATAGGGTGTTCTGTAAAGATAAAATGTTGCAAAAAAAAAGAATTTTTCTTTTTTTGTGTTAAGTGAAATTTCACATATTCTGAGGGCGAGTTTCAGGATACAACAAAGTTACGAACAGTAAACGACAATTTTGTTAAAAATCAAGCGTATTTATTTCGGAAAATCAAAAAAAAATATTAAAGAAAAAAAAAGAACAACAACACGCATTATTTTGGGGAATAAATGTTTTTTTTAGTTTGAATAAGTTTTTATTTTTTTAAAGCGTTTTTTGCTTTTATATATATATACAAACACACACACACACAGCTTCTGGATACTATAGAAAATATGCTGAAGTGTTGCAACAATGTAAGAGGATGCGCTTGAGCATTATTAATATTCAGTCTAGATAAAAATAATTTGTTTAATGTTAAATTTTATTCTTAATACTAAAAATATCTTAAATTAAATTAATCTTAATTAATATTAAATTCAATTTTTTTTCATTTTTATTGCAAATTCTTGTACACGAATTTCTGTGGGCGAGACTCCTTTCATCAGTTTACTTAGATAAAGTTTTCGCTTCCATTGAAGGACACTTTTCATATTTGTTTTCGTCAGTAATAGTCGGCTCCTTTTGCTGCTAGAATTTACTTTCATCGCTGACGTTCATTCGCAGTGGCTGTTTGGATGAATCATTATTTGTATCATCATCATCATCACTTATTTTTTTTGGTGCCCAAATTTGCTACGTGAGATTTAATAGAGTATAGGAAATTATATAGTGCTGAACCATAGAAGAATAAATTTAAGCAGTATCGTGTGTAGCACCTTGTACCCAAAGAATTTTTTTTAGTTAAATTAAAATTACATAAAAAATAAAAACAACACAAAAGACAGAACGAAAACTTTATTTTATAAGTTTTATTAATAAAATAAACATTAATGGATGTAGTTTAATAAAAAAAAAAAATAAAAAAATAAAAATAAAAAAAACCGCACACCTTAGATATAAAGCAAGCACTCCCAAAAAATTAAAAATAAAAACAAAACAAACAAAAAATTTTTTTTTAAACATTTGAATTAGCGATATTACTACTAGACACCAAAGATCTTCTTGTGCTACTAACCTGTCTGCCATATTTATATCCAAAAAATAATTCCTTACAAGTTTTACGATATTTATCCGACATTAAGCAATATAGAACGAAATTAGTTGCTGAATTTAGTACAACTAAAATATTACAAATATGCGCAAAAAATTTCCGATCTGGTGGTTCAACTTCGACTGCTTCTAGTACGATCACATAGACAGCCCATGGTGTTTGGCAGATAATAAATAGTATAACAACAGCAATTAAGGTCATTGTGATTTTATTTTGTTGTGTTATAGCTGAAACTTTTTGCTAAAATATAAAAAAAACATATTTAAAAAAATAAAAAAATAATTTTGTGGCTCGAAGAACAATTCGATATATGTATACATCGAACGATTTTACACAAAATCCAGATAAGATTTTTACATGAAATTAACTTTTTCTAAACTATTAATAGTCTCCCTTTTTTTCTAAATAATAAAAATAATAAAAACTATGGTCCTTTTGAGCCATACCAATATAAAACTAAAAAATATTTAACAACAAAAAAAAAACATACTTTCGCTTGTCTCGAATTAATATTGTTCGTCATATGCTTCCTTAAACGTTCAGATTCTCTCACAGCCAATATTAAATACGTGTTAAATGTAATAAGAAGAATAATTGGTATTACATTGTACAAAATTGTTGATCCATAAAAAAATATAATGTACAATGGATGCTCTGTTAGTCCTGATGATGCTGTTTTATAGTATGTCTCCTTAACTACCTTTAAAATTATTACAAAAAAAAACCAATTATGTACCAACATAAATCGTAATATACCAAACTTACATTATTACAAATCTCACTCTCTATTTCATCTTTTGGTATCGGAGTCGTTGAAGCATTTATAACATCCTTTAAACTTTCATGAGTTTTTGTATCCGAAGGACTCCATACATTTGCATTGTTAAAATCCACAGCATGATATCTTCGCGTTAATATATCAAAATTTTTCCCTTGTACTAAATCATCTAAGAAAGCAGTTATATTATCAGCTTCATCACTATTCTCCAATGTATTATTATTATTATTATTAATTGGTCCTGGACATAGTTTACCAGTGTTACGATCTAAGTAAACATCTTCACTATCTAGCTTATATTCAAATGCTGTCGATAGAACCGAAAGCATTACCAGAATTGCAATTACTGAAATTTATTTTTGGGGAAAAACTAATGAATTATAAACAATAAATGATCTACACTAAAATGCACTTCCTTACTTGCAATCGCTTTTTTAGCACGAGCTTCTGTACACATTGCTTGACCTCGTATTGGATGGCAGATCGCTATATAACGTTCGACGGTGAATGTTACAACAATATAAATTGAGACATAACCTACAAAAAAAATAATTGATCTATAGGTGAAACTTTGTATTTACAAAAACTTACTGAATCCATCTACAAGCCAATGAAATAGTCCATTCAGTGCAAAATACATTTTGCAGGTTTTTATAAAATCGTCCTTTTTGAATGATAGCAAAAGCACCATTACTAAATATAGTAAATCAAATATAGCTAAGCCTGCCAAGTAAATGTTTGTGGAGCATCTCATGCGTTTTCTGGAAAAGAAATACATTTTTTATTGGATCTAGGAAGTAAAAAGAATGAGAAAAGAGATGGCTGTGTTCGTTTTTATAGCAGGATACTTTAAAGGATATTTGGGAGTTTCATAGTCAATATTTTATACTACACGATTCTGGAACTAACTGGCTATCGAACAGGATTACTTCATGAACAGGCGAATAACGAGTGATAAAACCAATTTTCAATTAAATTGGTTCATTAACAAACAGTACTGGAGGATGTGCGCAAAAGGAAACCCTAGAGCAATACATCAAAGACAATTGCAATTTCTACGTTAGGTTATGTGTACGGCTGCCTATAGTACGAACGGAGGTCCAATTAGAATTTTGGTGCGCAGGCTTTATGTCCCAAACTCGTGTGCCTAAGGTACTGAACCCTAGTCCGGAGGCCTCCTTTAGGCCTTCCAGAACATATCTACCTAGTATGCGCTGCCTGGCTGTGGCTAGAGCCGGGCATTTAGGCAGCAATTAGTGTTTCTCTCCCATTCGTCTCCCCGGAGCTATGGTAAAAGACTTTGTGTGCTATACCTAGCTTGGCAGCGTGGTCCACTCTGAGCCAATATGATGATTGGCGTAATTCAATTGGAAATATCTCTGCGTGATCTGGTTAGGAGGCCTGTTTTCCTTTCCTTATTATACGTAAGCCAAGTCGTCCTATAGCCAATGTAGGTCCCCACTCGCTCCACCTTTGGCTTGCTAGCAGCAAATGGTAGTAAAACAAGCGTTTTTGACCCCGCATATTGGGCTGCTAACAGTCTCAATCTCTGACTCCCGGAGAGAGACTCCTTGCTTGGCTAGGTAGTCGGTTTTCTCGTTTTCATCTAGGTTCTAATGTCCGAGGACTTAGACAAGACTTACCATATACTTTCTACCGAGCCGATCTAGCTTAGTTCTGTATCGGTTCTCTAGTTAGAAGCGCATCATCGCATTATGGAACGTTCTTAAAGGCTTGGGTACAAGGGCGGCGGAGCATAATCATTGTGGGTGGGGAACATGCGAACAAATAACCATTAAATTGTAAAAAGTTAATCGGTCAATTTATTTACCAGTGGTCTCTTTAGGTCGCTTTAGGTATGTATATGGCTTTAAATTCTTTAGTTAGCGGTTATGCCCCACCAGAATTTGGGGGGGGGGGTTGTGGTGGTGTAAATAGGGCTCCTATTAGTGTAGACCCACTCCCTCATTTGGACCTCGTGTGGCTTGCCCTACAAGGCCCACGAAGGGCATCTAACGCCTTGCTAATTCGCGCCTCGTCAAAAGGAATGCCCCACCCATTCAGCCCCTGGAGGAAAATCATTGTTGCTATACGATCCCGAGTGGAAAAAAGAGGCCGAAAAATTTGAGAATTTCGGCGTGGATATGTAAGTAATAACTGAGCCGGTCTCGAAAGGTTTATATTTATAAACGCGAGTGTCGTTTTATCAACGCGGTCCCCCAACTGAGTACTGGTCCCAGTCAATGCTGCTTCACCTCTGTAATTGAACCGGAACCAGTCTATAGAGAATGCTAAATGACACCCTTCACTGTCACCAACTATATGAAGTAATGCAAAAATATGAAGCAATGCAACAACAAAAACTAAAGCTTTTTAAAAAGCGGATGTTGGGATTCCCCATTTCATTTGTAATGACTTTTGTCACATAAGGCCCATATGAGAAACTGATAAGGCATACCTCACTTCAGTGGTGTTAATGGGGAATCTAAGTGGAAAGCCCTCTTTCGGCATGTCCTTATTTACCACGTGTGGTTCTCACGGGGAAATCCCTCTTTCGGCATGACTAAATATAATTATTTAGTTTTCGTATGAAAAGCCTTGCTTGTATGCGGCCTTTCGACCATGTTCCTTCGTCTCCAACTGCCTTCCAACATTCTGAGTTATTAGGTGTACATATAATATTTTGGGTGTGGATTTCCCCACCCAAAGCGAAAGTGCGTGTGCACTTTTCCTTCCATCCCCATGCGCTCTGCCGGCCCTGCTTGGGTATCTATAAAAATCCAAATGCTACATCCTTGTGTATGCTACAGGTTCATATAAGATCATTATCACCATTCCTTCAGCTTCGTTAAAACGTTTGCTTGAATGATTAAAGCGTATTCCGGAAAATGCTAGGACAATTTTGGTGGTTTTTAGATAGACCCCTGCCCGACGTCCTCTGAAGTTTTGTATCATTCGGTAAATTTCCGTAGATCGATGGAGAAGTGTTTTCTGGAGGTCAATCTGGGCGAGGGTAGTCTGTGGTTGTAGCAACCATCGGGTAGCAAGTCCAAGGTGTTGCTATGATCGTAGGTTTTGAGGTTTAGGCTCCGAATTCCCTCAGTCTATGGGCAGTACGCGAGGCCAGGACCAGGAGTTTGATTTGCTTCATGCGCCCTGTTGCCGTTGTCTGGTATGCCATCAGAGAGTCACCATAGGTTCATTTTTTTTAACATGAAGACAGCCAACCTTAACCCATTCCAGCCTACTGCGTATTTAAATACCCAAGAAAATGAACTATCTAAATCATCCTAGAACAGAAACAGGCTTTGGCGTTCATTAGTTTTTAAACTTGTTATTTTTTGTCCGAGAGTGTTCTAGTTTGGTGTTCATTAAGTTGTTCTAAAGTGTTCTAAGTTTTACTTTTTGGTTCTAGATTTTTTTCAAGACAGTTTTGGACAAGAGTTTTTTGTTGTTGTTTTTTCTTAGTTTTGGCATATGTGTATATGAAATTATGAGAACAGAAAATGTAGAACAAAAAAGTACCAAAAAACGTTCATTAGATTTTCTGTTCTAAGTTGTTCTAAAGTGTTTGACGTTGAATTGCTTGCTGTTCTATTCTATTCTGCTCTGTCCGGTTCTGAAAACTAATAAACAAACCTAAAATGTTCTAGTGCGGGTCAAGTCAGAGATATCACGGTAAGTTTTTTTATAGTAAAAGAGAAGTACAGCTTAAAAAAATAGTACAGTCTAATTTTCCGCGGTTTACTTTTATTTTTTTACAGGTTAAAATCGCGGTTTTTTCTTTGTCGGAAAATGCTCAGGAAAAATGCTGCCGAATATAGGGAAATGACAAAAACGAAAAACGCGCATCCTTGCCAGGATCTATGTCTTCTATGCATAGTAGAAGAACCAACAGCAATATGTCAAGACACCTGGCCGTCATACCAGGTTTAATGAAAATGGGTATTTCAATACCCGACAGTCCATGGGGTGTACCCAAAATACCTAATTTTTGCTATATGGGAAAATTTCATTTGGAGTGAATAAAAACCGCTTTTAGATCGGAACTTTTGTTTTTTTTGAGGAACATGATGTTTATAAGAACTAGATCATTCAGCCTTGGAAATATTCATCTTATCTGGTGCAACACCGTTGTGATATTTTAATGATGATATTTTTGGAAGCAAGGAGCGGGATGCAAGTTCGCCTGGCACTTTAAGCAACCATATTTGTCATCCCAGCCCGAAACCGGGATCCTCCTGTTCCGATGCACCAGCGTTTGGAATGAGTTGATACAAGTAGCCTTCTGCCGACGCCAAACCTATTCCAGAAACGAATTGGTTTTCCTTTGATGAACATTTTGCACGAATGTTGGCCGTTGGCAGATATGTCAAAGTCCAAGTATAACCATCACACCCCAAGCATCCATTTAAAAATTTCATCAAAATCGTACGAGCCGATCTATGCGCAGGCTTTAATAGACTAATGACCCCAGTGACGAATTTCGTTAGTCCTGCTGTGGTATTGCGTTTAAATAGGTGGGCACAGCTGAGGCCATTATTGGTCATTAAAGGGATACATTTTCAGCGGGTGACTCAACTGCAAGAATTTGAGGTTCTGATGGTCAATGTGTTCCTCAGATTTGTTGCAGGATTTTCGTAATTATTTTCGGTGGAGTTACATGAAGGAAAGAGTTTCCATGCAATATTCCTGAAGAATAATGTTCAAAACGAAATTCGGGCTTTCGCTTTTGAAAGAATCCATCTTTGTGAAGATACATCGCTATTATAATTTTAAATAGGCCCTGACTTCTAAGAGCGCAGATTCAGAACACACGTCCCTATTCATTTCTCTAAGAAGGAAGATGTGCCAACGGCACGTTGTATTTTGAAGCGGACCTCCTTCCACGCGCAATGCTACTTAACTTACGAAGAAAAATTATCATCAAACAAACAAACGAGGTAGAATTTAAATACAATTTACTTTGACCATTCATAATATTCTCGACGATCGTGTTCAACTTGTTTTCTTCTGGGAATTTTTCTTCCTTAAGTTCCACTCGCTACCAAATTTGGAAGGTTACGCACATTTATAATGAACAAGACAATCCTTGCTATTTTTTAAAAGCTTTTGTTGTTTTTAGTTGACCGGATATCGCATCGTAGTTGTTCCGAACAAAATAAAGTTCCGTAGGGCTCGTTAGGCATGAAATTTAGCTCATACGAGTGAAGATGAACTTGCTCGGTTAGTTCATTGTTGGAGGGAAGAAGGGCAGACTAAATGATCGTGTAAACCAACGATGGCATACTGGTTGACGTTGGCTATTTGGAGCCATTGATTGTCCAGACCGATGGCACGAGCATTAGCCATATACCAACACCGAATGGTGATTATAGAGTCCAGTAAATAAGTACCTGGATTCTGTTCAGTATTTGCATGATCTTAAAGATTCATTACTAAGTTAATCCAAAAAATGGTGCATTAAACAAATAGATCGATTTATGTAGATCTTATCCTACATAGCTCCAATACCGCCTTAGAAGCCTGTTTATGGCTTGATTTTAAAGCTTTTTCGTTCCAATTCTGATTTTTACTTTACAGTCGGAAAATTTTGCTTTTCTCGAAGAAACGATCACTTACTAATGATGCACGATCAATAATTTTTTTTTTTTATTTTTTATTTTTTTATCGGGTTGGCGCGAACGCCATTCCCGGCTACCAAAAATTTCGCGCACGACTTACCCACATTATGGGTAATCGCGGAGGTCAACCGTAGTGCAATGGCCAAACCTCGCTCCTGGGGAACCGCCTTTTTGATCACGGTAACCCCTACGCCACTCTAACAATTCCAAAACTAAAAAAAAAATCTATCACATTCCCATATTTCTTCGTCCCTTATAAAACTAAGTCCCAACTACGTATATGTCATCACGGCATAACAATAAAAATATTTCTAAAATGACCTCACACAACAATCCTCATCAGTTTTATTCCGTATATATCCTTCTTTATTCCTTAAACTCATACAAACATCAGCAATAAAAATGCAAGTAAACCATCTGTAAAACTATACAACCACCAACACCACCACCATCACATCGGTCCAAGAATATTATATGAATAAACTTTTTTAATTAAATCAATTTCTGATGAGGAAGCGAACATATTGCCTTATGCTCCTTCTTCCTTCATGATTCTTTTTTTTTTCTTCCTGCCTGACTTCCATTCTGTACCTTCCCCACCACCTCCTCCCACCAAAAAAGAAAAAATATATACTTCTTCACATTTTTTTTTTAATCCAAAAACTTTCTCTCCAGAGGCCGTTCAAGTTGTTGTGTGTGTGTTATTCAAGGAAAAAAGAAGAGATGGAAGAAGAAAGCAAAGAAAAAAAAAGAAGAAAGTAGGAAATTTTTCAGCATCCTTACAACAGAAAAAAGAAAGTCTCTTTCGGAATTGTGTAGTTATTACATAGGATAAGGATAATGGCTGGTATAGAGATGTTGGAACGGGCATTTTTACCAGGTTATAACTAAAGACTTACCTTGTTAGGACGACAATACTTAAGGAATTTCCAAGTAGCCCAACCGTAAAGAAGCATGGCACAAGGATCTTTTGCACAATATGCCCTGTAGAGTCTGCTACCTCAGCAGAAACAAATGATGCTGCTACATTGGACATCCTGGCTGATGAAAAGCTGTTTTTTTTTGGTGTTGTTGTTGTTTTTGTTGTTGTTGTTGTTGCTGGTGCTGGTGGTGGGGATGTTATTCTAGTCCCTCAAAGTAAACCCGGTTTTTTTTCTTCTTGTGTTGTCCTTTTAAGGTGCCTCAAGATGCTCTCGAGATGCCAGGAATCCTTTTATGGTAGTGTCAACTGAAAAATTAGCAGAAAAAAAGGACAGTTTTTTTTTGAGTGAATAATTCAATAACAAAAGGACAGAAAATTTAGGTTAATGCACGTTTAAAACAATTTTTTTTTTGGGTAAATAAGTTGTCACCTTCATCTCTCTACTGCATCGCCGCCCCCAAAAACCCACCTTTTAATTAAAATTGCTCCTTTTCAGCAGATGACCGCAAACAGTGGCGGCGACTGCCAAAAAGGAGAAGACGAAAAAGAAATTTTCCTTTAGACAACATCAAAAAAAAAAAGAAAAAAAAAAATAAAAAAAAAAAATAAAAAAACAAAAAAAAAAAAACTTTTAACCACCACAAAATGTGTATCGTTTTTTTTTCTTTCTTTCGTCGTATTCACCCCGCCATCAAACATTGCCAGGACACGCGAAACAACAACAAAAAAAAAATGTTTTTTTTTGTATATATAAGAAATTTCCCAACATCCTTTTCCCATGACACCAGGAGCAGCAACTCAGGGCCGGAATATATATATTTCCACCGCTTTTCACCATCTGTGCTAGCGATAAATTGCAATAAAACGAAATTTTTATACGTTAAGCGTTTTGGTATTGCCACTTTAAATTCCTCACTCACAACGTGTCCTGTCCCGGAAGTGTTGCGGTACCGGGGCCGGTACACAGCCAGCCAGCCGCCCCCGGGGTCACACTGGGGGCCGTGTGCACATATATATATAAAAGAGCATAGACAGAGTCACGGGAGACACCCGGGCCCCGTGATTCTACTAAGCAGTTTCCCTCCTCCATACACCTAACGACATCTTTATTCGTTTCAAGTTTTCGTCCTTTTTTTTTTCTTCTGGCATGGCGCGCAATCCTTGTTTTATTGCACACCAATTTTTTTTTTGTTTTTGTTTCTTTGTGGTTTGGTTTTGTTTTGTTTTTTTCCACCCCCACATCCCCTTCGTCTGAACATGCAGCAGCCATGCACAGCCAGAGAAGAAAACTCACAAATAACACACGAACGTATAGTATAAGGACACATAAGGAGAGCGCAGACAACATACAGCTACTAACTTTTTTCGTGTGAGGTCGAAGGATATTTCGTCGTCGTCCTTCAGTCGCCCCGGCTGTGTTCTGTATAGCTGTACGTAGAGTACGAGACGGGACGGAAAGAAAAACGGTGGCAATGAATTTTTCTCATTTTACCCACGGTAAGCCAGCGCCGCCTCCTATCCTGCCAAGGAGGGAAACTTTTATCGGTACAGGGCCACCACCACCCCCACCCCCGAAAACGAGTGTGGAACTAGATTAGATTTTTCCATGAATATGCAATGCTGGATTTTCTTGTTTATTGTCTTCCTATCTTATCCACCCTCGGAGTCTCTCGATCCTTGCCATTTTGAGGAGTTATGCCCTGTCAAAATTTCTTGGATAATGCCTCGGTTATTGAAACTAGTCGAAAGGAGCTCGCCACCACTCTTCAAGCCAAGCATTTGACCGACCGACAATACCGAAGTTTTAGTCAAAAAAAAGAATAAGAAAAAAAACAAGTTTTCTTGCCCTTCGGTTATCCTTTCGCACCCTATCACCCCAAAAGACCACTACTATTCCATCCCCTCTTACATATATTCCACTCTCATTGGCTATTTGGTGGTGTCAGGATATCACTTCCTTCTGTGGTTATTGTTATCGTTATTGCCTGATATCTTCCAATTTGGAATCTATAATTGGATTTGCCAAAACCCAGGATTGATCTTGTGTCCTGCTTCCTTCCCGACACTGTAGTATAGAGGATAACAATAAAAGATTCTTTTCCATCGTTTAATACAACAACAACAAAAAAATTGTTTCTTTCCTTTTATTTTTATTCATACACACTCCTTCCTGTCTCTCTTTCTCTCGCCAAAAAAAATATATTGTATGTAGTTGAATCCGAGGATTGGCCCTGATTTCATTACGCGCAATCATGATTATACGGCGGAAATTTATCCTCACTCATCTCTTGTCCAGGACAAGAATGCTTGCTTATGAGGTCCTTTTTGGCAGCCTGTCATCAATAACATTTGCATAACTCATGAAGTTTCCCATTGTGAATGCGTGTTTTCTCGTCCTTGTTAGTGGATTTTTTCTGATTTTCTTTTTCAAATTGGTTTTAAGGACTTCTATTTTCTGGGATGATGATAGAGAGAGAGAGTGAGTGGGCACACAACACAACAACAACAACAACAACAAAACAAAAAACACAACAAATATAAGAAAAATTATTGTGATTGGAATTTTCTTGAAAAAGGATATTAGATTTTTTTTTCTTCTGGTTGTGTGTTTCGGTATTTTTTTTTATTTTTTTGATAAGAAATTTTTAATTTATTACTTTGGATGTTTCGTCTTGGTTCGGTATAATAGAAGTAATTGGAAACTGGGTCTCTCGTATTTTGTTTAATTTTTTTTATATCTTTGGAAAAATGTTTTGTCATAAAATATCTAGAGGAGAAAAGGTTGCAGGTTTTTTGTGGGGAATACTCGTTTCTTTATGTGAATTTATAGTACAATAGAGTTGATTCGCTATTTTAAAAGTTAAGCATTGTACTAGTACATTGTATGTTCTTATTCCAGGACAAAAAGTTTTTAATCAGAATATAAACCTTGAGATGGATCCCTCGTTATTGGCTTATGGTTGGTTGATAAACATGCCTGAATGAAATCTTCTTACCCGAGTAAAAATAAAAAACGGCTTTATAAAGGGCAAACACCGGCCGCTTGCCCTTTTAAGGGGCATATGATGGCCGTAGAGTTTTTAACCATTTTTAATGGGAGCACATACGGCCTTACGACGGCCAAATCTGACCAAAAGATTTAAAAGGCCAAGTACTGAGCTGTAGAAACGGGCATTCGACGGGAAATTTGAGCCAAAAAAAGAATCTGCACCAAATGTATTGTTGAATGTGTTTTATGGGAGCTTCATCATTTTCGTTATGCATAATGGTTCTTTTGATTTATCCTACTTAAAGATATCGATGCACAAGAGAAAAGAGCTTGCCAGTCGTCGGTTTGTTGTACGTGAAGTGTGTGATGCGTGTTGATTTATATTTTAGTGGGAAATTTTGTTATTTAACGGCTTGAAAAAAAAACACAAACGAAAAAAATCAAACATTTAATTGCAGTGAAATATATTTTCTTATAGGAGGGCGAATATCCACGTTGCTGCCACTGTACCACCGTCGTATACCCGTAATAGCAACCATACGGCAGCCGTACCCTCGTCGTATTGCCGTTATTGGAACTGTAAGGCCGTTGTTTCACCGTCAATCGCCCCCTGTACGGCCGTACTGTCCTGCAACGAGCCTTCTGTTAACCGCCAGATGGCCGAGGACTATGTTTCAATCACAGTCGGCATTTGCCCGTTCTAAGGCCATAATTTATTTTTACTCGGGTTAGGAAACTATTTGGATTTTGTTCCAGGTCTTCAACTTTCGGAGAAATCCGTCCACCCGTGGAGGCCCTTAACAAAAAGGCGATTTCGAAAAACGACTGTGGCGCCACCATTTTGTAACAAAATGTCAAATGATACTTGAATACATGTTTGATCAATCGCCTGAAAAGAATTTCGATCCCTTTTTCCATACTTTATAAATTAATTCCCAAAATTTGGCCTTTTTTCGCACCTCTACAGTGGTGTTACCCCTTAAGAAAATGATGTAACCAAACTAGGCCAATTTGGAAATTCGAACGATCTCAGGAGATATTCGCAAAACTAATCAATGTAAAGGGTTTGGCAGACCTGATCAAAAAGGCCAAATTTTTCGGTAACTACTGTAATTTCCGTGATGAACTTCAATTTCCAGAAACTGTGGGACGCGGAAAACAATTAACTGTCCATAAAGTGCTGATTTAAGGTTTGAAAAATTCGTGGTGTTTGTAAACGTTAACGTAACTTTTGAACGATTTTTAAAGAATGCTCGGATTTTGACAAGTGATGTCTTCTTGGCAAGCTATCGTTCTGCTGAATCCAGAAAACCTTAACTTAAATTGGAACGAGTTTCATTTCAACGAGTTTATTAGATAGATAGATAGATTAGAAAAACTAATCAATTTAAAGTGAATGTGACCCTTAGCCGAAGTCTTTTGATTTAAACAAAATGGGGCTTGACCGAATATTATGAAACTTTTTCCAGAGCAAGTTTTCATTAATATGTTTCAACCGGCACTTCAAAAAATTCGATATCATTTTTAATTTGCGCGATATCGTACAGGTACAAAAATCACGAACGTTGTTTAAACAAAAAACGGCTCGACCAAATTTTATGAAAATCTTTTCAGATCATATTCCCGTTAATACGCTTCGAACGACACCTCAACGAAGACAATATCTTTTTTGGTTCGCGCGAAAAATGGTTTCGGCAGGAAAAATGACCACATACGTTCGGACATACACACTCCAATTTTTGCTTAAAATGCTATTGGGACCTTGAAAAATGAAAATACTTTGAAAATTACGATTTTCATTTTCGGACTGAGTACAATAACTTCCTTATAAACTGGGAAACTCTCGAACTGGCTAAACTCTCGACAGCTAAATTCTAATCTAGTCTTCTAGAACTGAAGCTAAGTGTGGGGAAGTCTTATTTGTACTCAAGCGTCTGTTTCGGGTGCTGTGCAGGCGTTTTGACGCCGCACAGTGGGGCAAATAGCACATTTTTTGGACAAACGACAATTCCCAAGGCTGGAGTTAATGAAACTTAAAATTTTTTTTAAACTATTCGTTATAAAATTGCCTTTAATTATATCGAGCCCGAATTTTGAAATTTCAAAATTAAAGATGGCTAATCCAATATGGCGGACATCAATTTTGTAAGTAAATTAAAATTTTAGCAGAAGATTCTTGAAAATTATAAAAAATAGAACCCAAAAAAATGGAACCCAAAAATTAATTAATAATAATTAATTTCAATAATTTTAAAAAATCTTTTGATAAAATTTTAATTTACTTACAAAATTTATGTCCGCCATATTGGATTAGCCATCTTTAATTTTGAAATTTCAAAATTCGGGCTCGATAGAATTGAAGGCAATTTTATAACGAAAAGTTTAAAAAAAAATTTTAAGTTTCATTAACTCCAGCCTTGGGAATTGTCGTTTGTCCAAAAAATGTGCTATTTGCCCCACTGTGCGCCGTGGGTGCCTATTGCAGGCTAGGAGCAGGAGAGTTTTATTTTTACTCGGGTGAACACAGAGGAGTACTGTTTGCCAGATGAAGACATGGTTTAAATTGTTGCAGCAATTTTAATACTGTTGCTGTTGACTTTGCTTTGCTGCTAAGAAGACCACGGCAATTTACTTTGCTTTGCTTTACAGCAATCATATTTTCAAACTTTTTGCTGCACGCTGTGAAAACTTTTTGTTTCATATTGCTGCGAATGCTGTTGCTAACATACAAATGCTGGGGCATGCTGGTCCGGCTGCGAATGCTTTTACATGCACATAAAAAAAGAGCTTTCACCCCTCTACACAAAATACAATTTTACTATTTAAAGTTGGACCATGAAAAAAATAAATGCTGAAGGAAAGCAAATTGCTTCACAGCCTTGGAGAGCAAAGCTTGGAAAAACTGTAAGCAAACAAAAAGCATTTATGCAGTATGCTTCTGAAAGCTTTTAAGTCTATGTAAGTTTAAAAATATGTAAGTCTAGTAAGTTTAAAAATATGTGCTTTGCTTTAAGTATACTTTGCTTTCAAACCCTGGATGAAGACCCGAACTAGGCGGAACTTTGGTACCCGGTTATTTACCAGTTCAACTAGGCGAGATGCCTTATTAGGGGTACTCGTGAATGGACTAAAAATAATAAGTAGCTAAATGTTTGGTGTAAAAAACTTTTTGTACTGTCTAATATTACTCGTAAACGGTCCAATGCATCATAGCTTGAAGATAAAATTAATTTTTGATTAAATCTTATCATAAAATTTTTCTTAGTATTTTATAAGCTAAATAATAAAAGTAAAGGACCCGTATACAAAATTTCACCAAAATCAATCAAGTATTTCAACGAACAGTCCTAATTGGAAACGAAATACATACAACAAAAATTCTGTTTTTATTCACACACAAAAAATAAAATCGTATTATGACGAAAATAGAAAATTAGGAAAGAGAAGAAACGATGGATATAAACAAATCAATGAAGGAAATGAACTTGAGACTTACATATAAATGAGGATATTTTTTTACGCATAAAGGATATCTTTTATAGTATATCTACAAAGTGTATGATCATAATTCTGTTACAGCCTTGTATACATACATATAATAAAACCAAAGTATCTAACAAGTTTCATTGTCAATCTGAATAAATGTGAAGTAGTTATGCCATACACAAGTTTTTATCAACAAAAAATTTAAGTCACGCACTATCAATAACACTAAAGAATATGGAGTTTATGTGAAATTATTTTTTTTTTAGTATAAATGAACTATTTTTGTAACCGCATAGAATTACACATTGTAATGACGTAATCACATTTTTTTTTTGATTGTTTTGGGAATACCCAACTTAGGAAATGGAGAAAATAATTTATTATCACTATAAATTATTATTATCAACTTACTAATAGCGCAGATTATCACCACTAATAAACACCTTACTAATAATCATTACTTGCTTTTCTAAGTCATAAATAATAATTTTTCATATCGATATAACTTCATACCAAAAAAAAAATCGGCCTACATATATCCGAATTCGTCCCTAAAGATTATTTTAGTCTATATCCCACCTAATCAACAAGTCTATCCTAGTCTATACAAACAGAACAGAGAAAATATATAAAAAAAAGAAGCAACAAACCACATAAAATCCTTATCAGTTATAAAGCATATGTCCACTTTCTGTTGCTACTAGAGAAGAGCTTCCAGTTCACTTCTACCGACATACCATAAATTCAATTCATGTCCTGTCACCTCGAATCAACCAAATTACACGTAAAACAACATTATTGTGTGTTATACACACAAGCGCCATCTCACGATTCGGTCTAGCAAGGACATTTAAGGTGTGCTTTAATAGTAATAAAAAAAATATATATAATAAATTTTTTTTTTATTTTAAAGCGTCTCTCATTTTTTTTTACTTCAGTTTTTGTACAAATTTCACAGACCCCTCACAGCTCAACAGGATTCAACATATTTTTTTTTATCCTAAAATTTATTTTTGCCAGACTTTCAGGACTTGTTACATAGAAAAAGTTTTTTTTTTATGTGTGAATCCTTTTTTTTTTGTAGTCTGACAAGAATAACAGAAAAAATATATATATGTATTTGTGTGTATAAAAATATAATGTGTCTAACCATTAAAAGGAGCAACGGCGTCACAAATCTCGGTCAAGCCCCAACGCTTGGGACGCGTGTCAGAATACAAAAAAAAGGACTTCCCGAAAAAAAACCACAAACAAAAAAAATTCAATATTTTTTTTTATACGTCACAAACACACACTAAATCACTAAAAAGTTTCGTTAATCCTTACGAATGGAAACAAATCTCACATTTCTGCACTTTTTGTGAATAATTAAAGGACTTCCGGCGGGGCGGTCCGATATTAGTCCTTTTTTTTATAATACGTTCTTCAACAGTCCGACCGCTCTTTCCAACTGTACGGTTTACAACAGCTCAGGTTGTTATCCTGGATACCTTATAGCACAGGACTTGTTGTTTATTCCCTTTACACATAACAACGGGAGCAAAGTGCGTGCTAAGTTCTCCTGCTGCTGCTACTGGATCTACTATATTCTATGAAAACAATGGCGTCATCAATACTTTTTTTTTATACATAGTTTTCTTCGCATAAACAACACAAAAAGACCAACAACAAAAAAAAAATACCACACAATTTTAGCAGCTTTTTTTTATGTGTATTGACAAATGCGTGACTATTTACCATTTCTAAGCCAGCCCTTACCCCTTACCAGCCAACGAACAACCCTAGTGCTTCTCACGCATCAATTCGTTACACTTCTAAAGTATTGCTTAACGGCTGCGGGGTTTAATATTGCTTATGCGCCTATATTTAGGCAAAATACACGTATACGTGTGTATAAATCACCCAAAAAATTCATGATCCTGAAATTAACTGAAAATATTGCGGCGGTTTTTTGGTTGTTGTTGTTTTTGTTTTTGTTGTTGTTGTTTTGAAAATTTCGTATTAAAGGATTTTCTTTCGTTAAGATTTAAAACTTTTCTACAAAGTTTTCATTTTGTGGTACTTTTTGGAATGTTAGCAATGTTTTATCATTGGTGAAGGATGAAGAGGTTTTTTGGGGTAACGGGGGATGATTATGAAGTTACCAAAATTTCGGGTTTGGGTGATAATATGGAGGGAGAAACTTTCTAAGTGAGAGAAAGGAGAGAGATTTTGTATCCTTTTTTGAATGGTTTTTCATTTATGACTTGAAAGTTTTAACAAAAATTTCCTGTTTGAATAACTTTTTCCGTGGTATTAACTTAAAGATTATCACAAAACGGAAATTTTATAGGTGTCGATTTTGTTACGAATTTCAACAAAAAGTTTTAAAAATTAATTAATTATTAAATATTTTTTGGTGAATTTCCTTTGCGATAATGGAAAAAGGGGTTTTAGTGACATTATATCGTACATGTAAAATGTTTTGATTTTTTTTTTTTCTTCTGATCAATTTACTTCAGAATTTAGATGTTTTTGTTTGTAAAACATAAGGGGGAAAGGAAGGGGATTCTGATGTATAAATTAAATCCTTTCACTTTCAATAACTCGGATAACTCATTACCCAGAATCAATTGATTCAGTTTGATCATTCCTTGAACGATTCTCAAGGCCAAACTACTACCGAGTTTCCATGGGAGTCGAGTTGAGTTGTGGTTGAGTTGAAATGACACTTCAACTTCACGATTAACTCTATGCGTTTCCATTTCTGCCTTCGGTCTTCTTCCATTTTTTTCCATAAATAAATTTTGTTATAGATTTTTCTTTAAAAGTATTTATTAAATATAAAGAGGCGCGACATTTTCAGTTTTTGTACCTTTGCTAGTGTGCCGTTTTTAGTTGCATGCGTGAACTCAATTCAACCTACCTATTTTCGTTGAGTTGAGCAGAGTTGAAAATCTTTAACGAAAACTCTTAACTCATTCTGTTTCCATGACATATAACTCGGGTTCACATCTGGTTGAACTCTCATTAGTCCAGGCGCTAGAGCAGTGAGACATATAAATTTTGGTTTTGGCGTGATGTAACGGACGTTTTTGGTGGAATTGATCAGGAATGGCATCCCCAACAATATCTAGGGGGTGCGCAAACATGAAAACGTCTGGAAAATTTATGGGAGCCCAAAAACTGAAAAATTCACGAAAAATTCCCTGTTTTTTGACCTTTCTTGATAAATATTTCTTAACGAAGGCTTCTACGCGAAAAGTTTCTTGGACATGTTTTGTTCGTTATTAGATTTGCTAAAACTTAGCGTAAGTTTGATTTTTGAAATTTGAATTTTTGCATTGCAAAATACCGAAAACTGCGAAAAATGGTACCCTCACTTTAAAGTTATACCAACAAAAGAAAATACCATTATTTTTCAATGTTATTCTGGAATTAGGTAGTTTAAGGTATGTTTAACTTATATCCAAAATATGATCACTGTCTGTCAAACAGTTTTTGCCTAATGGATTTTGCAATTAAGTGATTTTAAAAATTAAATTTGTTGCAGCGCCAAAGAAAAAGCTCCCATGTTGGGCCTTAATTTTTTACGTATGCTTTAAGACTCACTTTACAATATCCAATCATAAAATTGCTGTTTTTTTAAATTTTTTAAATGTAGTTTAATTTTTTGAAAAAAAACCCCTTAGCTGCAAAATAGCGCCAGAAATGCTCGGCGCGTTTCAAATTCGCTGGAAAAACAGCTAAATTGGTGCAATAGAAACTGAGTCCTTTTTTCGAGCGAATTTGAAACGCGCCGAGCATATCCGGAGTAATGATATTTTGCAATTTTTTAAAAAAACTAAAAACTAAAAAAAATTAAAAAACAGCAATTTTATGATTGGATATTGTAAAGTGAGTCTTAAAGCATACGTAAAAAAATCAGGACCAACATGGGAGCTTTTTCTTTGGCGCTGCAACAAATTTAATTTTTTAAAATCACTTAATTGCAAAATCCATTATGCAAAAACCATTTGACCGACAGTGATAGGGTTTTAGATATATAAGTTAAGCATACCTTAAACTACCTAATTCCAGAATTACATTAAAAAATAATGGTGTTTTCTTTTGTTGGTATAACTTTAAACTGAGGGTTCAGTTTTTCGCAGTTTTCGGCTATTTTGCAATGCAAAAATTCAAATTTCAAAAATCAAACTTACGCTAAGTTTTAGCAAACCCAATAACGAACAAAACACATCCAACAAACTTTTCGCCTAGAAGGCTTCTTTAAGAAATATTTATCAAGAAAGGTCAAAAAACAGGGAATTTTTCGTGAATTTTTCATAGTTTGAGTTCCCATAAATTTTCCAGGCGTTTTCATGTTTGCGCACCCCCTAGATTTTGTTGGGGATGCCATTCCTGACCAATTCCACCATTACATCCGTTACATCACGCCAAAACCACTGGAAACGCTCCAGCGCCTGGACTACATGGAAACTCAGTATATAATGCACGTAAGAAACGCACGTCAGCCGACGTGCGTAAATATCAAACTTTCGTCAAACGTATAATGGTTTGGAAAGTTTTCAGAAGTTTAAAATTATTAAAATGCATAAATATTATTCATAGACTATTAAAACTTGGATATTAAATCTTTGCATATGAAAAATAATCATGTTTATTTTCAATTATAATAAATTTCTCATCAAAATCACTCCCATAAATTTTAAGAATTTTCCATACTCTTTCTTGTTTAAAACCCACAAAACTACAACAACAAAAATCAGCTGTCATCAATTTAACTACAAATCCTCCCAAAACGTCCGTTGAGCACGGTTCTTTTCGCATTTTTACGTTTAACGAAACTTAACGAAACAAAATATGACCGACGTACGTCCAATATGGCCGAACCCAGATGACGTGCGTTTCCAGATGACGTGCGTTTCTTACGTGCATTATAGTTGGGCCTTTAGTCTACTACCTTTTTTCGTATGGCAGTACTAAACCTTGGAGTCACCTTTTATATTGCTAGACTGTTATAGCATTCAAAATGTTATGATGTTCAATGTCTAGTAGCAAATATTAAGTTCGAAGCAGAAAAAAGGATTTAGGTTATTAGAAGTCAGTAAGGTGTTGATGGAGATCGCGAATGAGTCCAGCCTTTGGGAACGAATTATTATTTATAGGGAGTGGGAGCTTGGTTTTGGTGTCTCCGATAGTGACCCGAAAATGGCACAATCAGGAAGAGTTCGTTCCAACACCGACCGTAAGCGGCCCTCAGTCTACATCTTGCTTGCGGTGCCCCTGCACTGCTGCGTTGGGAGGTGAGGTGTGAACAAGCTGTTTCTGCACGCCCATGAAACAGACTGAATACAGCGGATCTAGAGTGGACATACTGGATAAAACCTGTAATCCCAAGGTGTAAACTGGAGAGGCTAAGGTGGTCTTTATTACCAAAGAGCACACTGAGAAAAAAACAAAAATTGTACCAAGTCCGCGAAGGAATTGGAGTAAGTTCAGTTTCACCAAATGAATAATACTTTATACCAATCTTAAGTATGCTAAAGCAAAAGAATGCGTTTTTTTGAGTCAATTCCGCGGCGGAGTTCCTATTGAAAACTTTACGCAGTTGAATTTATTGCGGTTGGTTTGAGGAAAGGGCATTTATTTTTTCAATTAATAAAATGTATTATTTGTTTAAATTTTAGTCTGTAGCTGACACAATAATTTATGCATACTAAGATCTAGCTAAAAGAAACAACTCGTCATAAAAACTGGACCGTTTTTTTTTTATTATCGGAACTGTCACTGTCGCCGCCTGATTATCTGTAGAGGTAGACGTTTTTTTGGTTGTTTGCTATTTGTAACTACCCCTAATATAATCAACAGTGGCTGTGTGCAACTTTTTTTCTTCAAAATGTTAGTTGACTCCGTGCAAAGATCCCGAAGACAGGTTCGAGTGGAATTTCCAATCAGTGAAGTGAAAAATTAAACAGTGAAACAGTGGATTATTATTGTGAAGTACTGATGTGTCTGCTTGTGTATAGAATTTGCAACATGTGGAAACTTTTTTTTATTTGCGTAGACAAATTTTGATGATGGCTGGTGGGCAAACTTGGGATATTTAATTAAATGGAATTTGAAGGGCTTGTCAATTCGTTTAAAGGTAAATATATTTTTTTAATGCCATAGACTTTTAAAATACTATTTACAATTATATTTTAAACATTAATCTGTTATATACAAATATTTTGTTTTATATCAAAAAATTACTATAGATCCTATAAAGCTGCTAACTGGACTCACAATAGCAACTCTTATTCCCGTAACCGGTTATAAGATTGATTTCATCGCTAAGTGGTCAAGGTCAGCTTCGAAAAGTTAACCATATATCCAAATCGTAAGTTACTTTGCACAATATACACATTTTTTGATTTTATAAGAATACTTTTTTTTGAATATTTGATTTATTTTAAAGGTAAATGAAAGCAGAAATGGTGAAAGGTCAGATGAAAATCTATCATCAAAGTTGATGTCCTTTCAAGAAAATCATCACCAGGAAAGCTTGAAGGTCAAAGCACCTTAGTTTTAAAAAAAACTTTTGTATATAATATTTCTGTAAATAGTTTTTTCAAAAAAAGTTTATTATAAAATATAATAATGTATAATATATAATATATAATATATAAATATATAATATATAAAATATATAAAATATAATATAATAAAATATAATAATAATAAATTATTATAAATATATCTTCTGTTATTTATTTGCATAAAAAAATTATCATTCACATAAATCTATTAATAAAATACTTTTAGTGATTATAGTAATAGAAAATTTCGATTTATCGAATCCCGCTCGAAATAGAACCTATTGAGAGAGATCATTTGCTGGACCGCAGATTTTATCGACTCAAACATTTTTAACATCCCTTCAAAAGTATTTTAATTTGAATGAAATTTTTCCAAAATTAATCGAAATATAAAAATATTCAAATCAAATGCTCAGCGATGTTTCTTAATCATCTATTGTACTTCAAGTAATGTCGTATGACATAAAATCAACGGGGGTATGTTATTTAACGAATTCCGGCGGGTTTCTCCCAATTCCTCACGGAATTGACACCAATGCGTTGTCAACTACGCCAGGAAGTTGAGTTAACCCCTATGCTGATTTCGCCGTATCCAATTCCGTAGCGGAGTTGGGTTAAGCGAGAATGATTTGAATGCACATCTCCTTTTTCTCAGTGCAGAGAAGATCATACAAGGAATTCTATCCATCCTTTCTTCCTTCCGATTCACAGCCCTCTGTGGGCCTTGACCTCCTCAAGAATGTTCTTCCAACATTTTCCGTCTTGCGTTTAGCTCTTCCAGTTGGTAATCCCAATTGTGCGTTAGTCCACTTTTATGTCGTCTTTATATCCATCCTTAACTCTTCCTTGTGGCGGATCAGGATTTTTGAGAGCGCTTCTTCAGGCACTATTCCTATTCGACTATTCGTTTCCAATCCGTACATGAATACTGGTTTTGAATAACTTCGCGGACTAGTTTCTACTGACAGTTTATTTCCCAGGCTAAACTGCTACCCTACCTACTTTTTACACTTCTGTTTATTTTTTTTGACTTAACATATTTCAACATACTGTAGTGTTTTTTTCGGTAGCAGTATTGTTCTCGTTTACGAATTCTATATTATATCCGTCGATATGACGCCTCCATTGGGCTACAGTCAAAAGTCTAGTCTTTGGCCAAATACCACTCGAAACGCTCGAACGCGTCATTGAAAATTGGAATTTCAGAATGGGCCATAATAGTAGAAATAATCTTTAAAAAATAAATGTAAAGAATGGTCCTTTTTACTCTGGAAGTTGATAGGGTAGACCCTTGATTTTTACAGTTTTAGAGAGGTGGGAGTGTTCTGCGTACACTGATACCTTACTCATGAAAATAGGTCATAGGGTTACAAAAATGCAGGGTGATATGTAAAACTCTAAAAAAAACTTCAAAACGCCCTAGCGGCTAAACCGTTACAATTTCCCCACCCCCTCCCCCCCCATAAAATTTTTTGTTCGTCTTTGTAACTTTATGCAATACACCCTATAGATCAAAAGCCAAACCAGTGCATTCATTGAGGTCAAACTCTTTAAAGCTTTGTACATCTAATTCTGACGAAAATCCTACCCTTTGAATAGGTCATATTTTTGGGGACGGTGCAGGCAGTAGCAGTATCATGTAAACAAGAATTAAATACTCCCGAATAAACTATCAATTCGGCCTGGGCTTTATAGATTTGGTAGAATGAGGTATAAATAAAGGCGTTTCTGTCAGTAGTTTCTGAAAGAGTTTTGTTCGTTCATTCTATATCTTTCACAATATTCTCATGGACTTGACACACTGATAGCAAGTTGGCTATACGTTGTCGCTCAGACTTTACTTTATCTCGTTACACAAATACAAATTCACCACTAGAGGTAAATTATTTCTGATTTTTCTTGTGACTGGTTGTTTAGAAAACCAAAACAGCTGATAGTCACAAAAATAGTCACAAACAATCAATGACAAGCACGAGTCACAAAAGCTTGTGACTTATGACTGGTCACAATTTAAAATTTGGAAACTAGAACTCAGAGATAGGCCCCTTTGTATTGACGAAGTGGGGTGTGGTGAAAAGAGATATGACTATGCAATTAGTTTCAATAGTTGACTTCAGAAGGAGATACATATTAAGCATCATGCTCCAATACTAGAAGGACTTGATCTAACTACAGCAAGTAGAGATCATGCGAATTAATGTTGCGTCAACACACCCCAGAATGGTGCCATTTCTGGATTCTTTGTTTTTTTGTGAATGACTAGAACTCAGAATTTAGTTCTATTTTTATTGCCGAGGTTTGTATCTAGATTGCAATGTCTGATACCAAGCTTTAGACAGAAAGATAGTGGGGAAAAGAATGAAACGACTAACAACCGACTCCCGTTCAAATAATACAGTGAAGAAGCGCTCACTTTGGTGATCGAACAGAAGATAGGTTCCTTGCTTAGTGTTGTTAGAGACGATGATAGTGGAGAGAGCCGGCAATTACTGTAAAGAGGGAAAACATAAAAGAAGGAATGTTAACTATGTGCGAGAAGTGAAAAGACAAAGTATCATGTTGTGGAGCGGAATCGAACCACGGACCTCTAGAATGGCAGTCTGGCGTTTTAGTCCTGAGACCAGGTATGGGCTGAGAATGATCTAGTTTCCAATAGTCATGATAAGATCCGGAAAATAATGAGATGGCAAAGAGTTTGCGCAGAATTTTAGCCAAATGTGAGATAGAGGAGATATGTGGTCAAGGTCAGTTGTTTGTGTCAAAGTTATTGAGACACGCTGCATACGCCAAATTCTGACAAAAATCCCAACCATTGTGGATTTACTAAACAAAGTATAATTTTGGTGAAATAAACAGACGTTTTACTATCTGTATATTTTTGGACAGTGAAACCCACGATTACAATATTTTTTTCCATAAAAATTCTTTAAAGAAAATCCCCAAACCACATTTAATTAATTTCGAAAATTGTATGTAACCACACTATCGAGCTCGTACCTATCACTATGTCATTCAAGGTATTGGATCTACAGGATATTTTTAATTAGTTTTTTTCATATGGCACTTTTCCCGAACACGCCATATTTTGTGGGTAATGGTTTTTCATGTTTTTGATAAGTTTCTATCGAAATAAATCTCTTCTATTAACTCGCTAATATATAGAAGGTATAGAAAACGTTGAACAAGAACAAAACATTTAAAATTCATTCCCAATCCTGCCACAAAAACCTCACGTGCAAGTAAATCACTATTAATCTTCCTTCGCTAGCGCCGAACAAAAGGATTATTAAAACTACTTAAAACATTCTACGTGAACAAGCGACTCCTTAAAAGAGTCACCCTCCACCAGACACACCCCCTCCTCCTTAAATTGATAAACTAAAATCTTCCCGTATCACCCCCGCGCGTAAGTGGCGTGCCACCCTGTGTCGTGTAAGTGTAAATGCAAATTTGACATGAAAATCGAAAACATGGCATCAAATCATCCGTTGACAGATTTAATTTAGTCCGCTCCGCTTCCAGGACGAGCAGCATACATCTGTCGAACAGCATTCAGCTCGGTGAAGGGGTGCATGGGGGGTTGTTATCTCTGCCGAAAGTAAGCAGATTGTAGCCCCAGGGTTGAGGCAGCTCAGGGTGGCAATATGGGGCTGAGATGAAAGCTGGAGACGATTACGTAGGCTTATTTCCAATTTGACTCTCGTACATGCAAAGGTAAATAAACAAACAAGCAAGCAAACATACAAGGGTGTGAGCCACCCCCCGTGTGTGCTCTGCTCCAGCTGACTGGGGGCGCGGGGGTGTTCATTCAAAGATACTTCCTGCTGTAGAGATGTGTGACCTCTGACCTGACTGTCCGAGTCGATCTTGTATTATGTATGATAAGGGATGAAGGATGATATTCGATGTGCATATGGAGATTATGCTTCGCTTTTTTTTTGGGGTGTTTCATATTTTATTGCGAGAAGAGAATGAGATTTTTGGTAATCCATATTTTATTTATCTGGAATACTATGCTATGACTTAAGAAGCATTCGTCTTGTATCTGTATGTGCTATGTACAAGTCAACGTCACGGCAAAAACGAAGAGTGCTGACTTAGCTAATCAATACAAATCCTCTTTGTGTGGGCGACAAGGTATAGAGAGTTGGAGAAGCGAGTTTTCGTATAGATGATAGAATAGACCGAAAGTCTTATTATATGTCATTATCTAAAATTAGCTGTGCCAGAAAATACTAATTGAGCGTATCTTGGCTCCTAAACCACTTAACTTTATGGTTTTTGGTGCCTGTATAACACAGGTAAATAGGTCTAAACTGGTTTATCAGAAGAGTAGTAGATGAAGATGTGAATTGGGGTTGGGTTTTTTATGTGTTAATCATGCCAATGTGATGTTTTCTACATTAAGGGACACGCTTCTATTTTTATAAACATTGATCGAATCGATAGTGACGTGTGATTAAAGATAAAAATTAAGAGAATTAAAGTTACACATTTAACCCAATTATAAACTGGTGTTAAAGTAGTAATATTATTCTTATTATAGTAATAATTCATTCAAAATTTAGAAATTTTATTTGAAAAAATAATATCTGACCAACTGTTTACTAGTTTCCTTCCGGTCTGACTAGGTCGGCTTCAAGATTGTCAAAACTTTTCCACGGTAGTTGACTTGTCGGCAGCTCGTACCACTAATATCCCGCTCCGACGAACACAGCATCTTAAAGAACTGTCTATAATATTTTGGCAAGTCAAAAGACTGTGGCTCTTTAGCGAAAAACACAATTGGAGCTTTTCTGCTAGCTTTTCGGCTGGCTTGTAAATAAAATAAAATTTTCCAGACAAAACTCGACGCCATTTTCCCCCTGTTAGTGAAGCACAGATCAACAAAAGATAATGACAGCAGCCAGATGAAAATTTAAAATTTTTTAAAGCTCGAGCTGACCGATAATCGGCATTTCGGCTGACCGAAAATCTGAAGCTGTTATTGTGACCAGATGCATGGTTTTCCATATGCCAAAAGCTCAAGCTGTTAGAAAAGCTCTAATTGTGTTTCTCGCCTTTGGCTCTTTCCAAACCACTGATTTGGACCTGTTTTTCTGAAGTAAGAATGTAGAATAGTGACGTAGGTTTAAAGTATGGGCAAAATGCAGAAAAACGAAGAAACTATGGGATTTTGCTCACATTTTGTACCTACATATATTCTAAACGGAGTCACCCAACTTTTTGATCTTTATACCAAATTAAAGAATACACATTTACCTAAAAGATGAGCCTAATTTAGTTGTTTTACGATAATTTGTCTAGGAGTAGAGTAATTCAAGTTTAAGTAAATTTAAAAAAAATAATTTTTTTTCTTAAACACCCTATATTTTAGTGGATAGTGGGGATAGCCCCCCTCTCTAGAACAATTTTTTTCTCCAAACACATCCAGGAATCACTCCAGAAAATATTAGCCGCGTAGGCCCACAAAAGATTTATTGAGCGTCTGATGACCTTATACAAGCCGCGAATGAGTGCATATGAGTATTTTAAATCTTTAAAACGGCGATATCTCATGAATGGCATTTCGTACGGGAAAATGTATAATAATTTTTTTTGTAGATAATCGCATAATCTACAAACTTTGTGAACACTATTTTATGATAGGACTTACCGTTTAAGAGATATTTGCAAAAAACTGATATTTTGACCCTTTGACTTTGAATAAAAAGTTTTCCCGGCGGCCAATCGCGTGTCAGTCTCGACATTTTATTTATAATGATGTTTTTAAGGTGAGTACCAATTTTCAGCAACTTCCGAATTGTCTTCACCCTTTAGCTTTTTTTCGTCTATTTTGACTGGACTATTGACTCAATTCTAAAGAACTAGATTAAGAGCTTCTTTTCTGCTCGTTAAATCAAGACAGTTTGGGTGAAGTCAAATCTAAAACGCATAGTGTCTGTGCCGGTGTTCCCCAGGGCTAAATTCTATCACCCGCTCTTTACTTGTTCTTCATAAATGACCTGTTCTGAGTCTCTTCCAACCCAATTTACAGCTTTACTGATGATGATACTGGGGGTTATATCTGTTCGTTCAACAATGCAAGACAAGTTGGTGCCAGATCTATCCTCAGGTTCACTTATGATCAATTTGATCAACAGGACCATTGAACTCATTTTTATTGGGACCATAATAATCGTGTTAGCGCTTTCAAAAAGTCAGCAAAGGGTTTTCAACAAGAGGTGTCATTTTAAATTTCGGGCCATTTTGTAACTGTCAAAATACATCTGTCATTACGATGTCATTTGACAAGTAAAAACTAAGATTTTTCAGATATAGACACAATATCGGTAAGAGCTAGTGGAAACATCGCATCTGGGGCTCCCAAAACCTAAGAGAAATATTCGATCAACCTCTCAGACCACGACGAGTAACATTTCGGTGCGGTTTTTGGGCTGGGGCGGTGTAATCGAGTCATACTTTTTAAGAATTCTGCTGGCTTGACCGTTACATTGAATGAATTGTGTTACCGAAGGATGTAGCATGAATGGGCATGGAATTAATATTGTGGATGTGGACGACGTTTATTTCCAGCAGGACAGAGAATGGCTCTATTGCGTGAAGAATTTTCTGGACATGTTATTTCTCGAAATGGAAATTTCAACTGGTGCGTTCTAGCACCAGTAGACTTTTTTCTTTACGTTAAATATAAAGTCTACGAGATTTGCTATTGGCGAAATACAGCCGCTGTTATGCGAAGACGTGTTGAAAATTTTCATCAAAAGAAGAACCGTTTGTAAGGAGATCAGAGGCGCAACAACGGGGGGGTCCAGGGTGTCCGGAACCCCCTTCATATATGGAGCCCGGACCCCTCTTATATTAGATAGACTCAAGATTATATGGAAATTTTTCGAACCCATATGACTCTAAGTCGGGTTGAGTCTCGTTTTACCAAGCGGTCCCCCAACTAGTAATAACCATGCCCAATGCTGCTTAACTTACGCAGTCGAACGAGAGCTGCTCTATTGAGTTCGTTTGTAGTGGGCTGCATTCGTAAAAGTAGAATTTTTGCTCAGGAGTTTTTCGGGCGGAGAATCTTACTTTTACTGGGACATCAAATACTGTAGAACGTGACAATTTTTAACTTGGGCAATTATTTTCTAATATTTTTGAAAATCAATTGAATAGCGAATTTTGCCCATCCTCAAACTCACTTGGGATCTAAATTTTTATTGGACCCCCTTAAAATTTGTAGTTGTTGCGCCAATGAAGGAGAGAGAAGGACAATCGGCAGATTTTCTGTTCCTATGAATGATTTTGGGTGAGAATAGTATTGAGTATACTACCATTCCCTTGCTACTAGCAAAGTCTCTAATGCCCCGGCTTCACCGGCCTCAGTTCAATAATATTCAGTTCAATCCATATAAGTGGCTTCACTGGCTAAAGTCCAGTTCCAGTTGAAATTGTTGTTGGTTTTTCGCCAGAAATCAGAAATGCAAAAGCTCACTGGAATGGCATTCCACTATTCCAGTTGATTACTCTCTTTTGAGCGAGCTTTTACGTTTTACTTAAGTTCGAGTTCGAGTTGGGCGAATTGAGGTCTGTCTCATTTAATATGTGGAAATTGTATGCGAACTGAGATATATTAAAGTTCAGTTTATCAATTTGCTCGAATATGCGCAGCCGCGGTACAAGCTGACAACTTTTACGTTGGTGACTTGGCGTGGGCTATATTTGCCTATTATTTCAAAATACTGATCCTGCTTCCAAATCTTAGTTAAATGGAGAATAATGTGATAAGGAACGGCCTTCAAGTGTTAAGTTGATGAATATTCAAAGACCTTCAGAATTTCGGATCATGGAACGAAGAAAAATAAAGAAAGACCATACTCATGCGTGGAATTGAACCACATACCTCTGCGATGGTAGTCGACGTGTTTGCCTCTTAATGAATTGTTTAGATAGCAACCGATCAACACTAGAATTGAATTGAATCTAAAGTTCAGCCCATTGCATTGTGTAACACAAAAGTAAAACGAAGACAATTTTCACTAAAACTTTTCTTCAATCAAAATTTCCTGACTTGCAAATATCACAAATCAAGCTTAAGAAATATTTTCTGCCAAAAAAAAAAAACAAAATCTTTTTAATTGATTGAAAAATTCCAAACGAGAGAAATTGAGAAAATACACCAATGTTTCTACAATGCAGACACGGGGCGGCGGAGGGAGGCCAACTTAAGAAAAGAAAAGGAAAATCAAAAATTTTCCTCGAAAAGTTTCCATTGAAAAGTAGAAAATCTTTGCATAATCGAAACGCTTAAGGAAATTTTCTTCGAGGAATTAAAGGAAGTTCTATGAGAAAAGTGCAAATTACTAGAAAACTTTTCCGGGATTTAAATGCATCCAAAGCTAAAACGGAGTGAAAAGTATTTAATGAAGTTTTTGGGAGGGTAATAATGTGCAATTGTTGTTGTTGTTATTGTGATTATTTGATGTTAAACATAAATAGAAGAGAATTTAATTTCACTTTAGTTGATTTGGTAGTAGTTAACTTGGTTGGGATTGGTGAATCTTGATAGTCTGTGTTAGTCCCTATGGCGATTTTCCTGTTCCATTTATGAAGTTAGTTGGTTTATAGTTACAATTACAATGAATTGTGTTGTTTCCGGACAATGAATCAAGGGTTGTGTTAGCTAGGAAACCGCAATTGGTTGTTGTAGACCAGGTTAACTACTGAAAGTTAAGGAATTATTTGTTTTACAAGATAAATAAAACTTGGATTATCTAAGTGATCTATAGACTAGGTCAAAGATTCATCTAGCATTTTTCATTAAGGATTAGTGTATTAATTTATGAATAAAAGTAACTCTGCTGAAAGTCTAACTGCACACTTAATACTTTGTAAAATATTACATCAATTATAAATCTATTTCAAAAATTTTATCTCCCAATAAACGATTTCAAAATTTTCAATACTTAACAATATTTTCCTGCAATTTACTCTCTGCGGCGCCTGTATTAAATAAATCGATCCAAGCTTCTCATCTAAATTTATAAATCTTTCTACTTGAAGTCATAAAATGCAGTCTTCAGCGATTACATATGCAATTTTCAAAAATTTCCATCAAGCATTTCTAATTTATGGCCAGCAGCGAATTCGTGTGGTTAGTCCTTGAAATTAACTGCAGGCAGAGAGAAACATTCGAAAATATTGATAAATAGGAGCGCCTCAACAAAAGCAGCACTGACTGCATTTCGTTCAAGTAGATATAATCTCGATTTTCGTTTTGTTTATTTTAACGAAACATTTTCACCCAGCATCTGTTTAATTACGATTTATGGATGAGATCGATGAAAATTGTAATCGCATGTCTAAAAATGCCAAAAATGTTTACTTTTCGAGTGGTTTCGATACTGATGGTAAAAGCTAATTGTCCTTGGATGATGAGATTTTGCATTTTCTGTTGAATATGTTCAAATTAAGGCACCACAATTGAATTATTGTATTTTATTGAGTTGTATAGTGTTTAAAGCCGCATTTACATCCCAAAGTCAACGCGAAAGTATACTTTGAAGCTTTTTTAGGCGGCGTTCACAACACAGCTCCAACGTCAAAGTAATATGGGCATTTCTTAAAGCGCGAGGAAAATCGTATTTCCCCATCCTTTTCCCTCTCAGCGCAGATTTTGCTAGAGTATCGTGAGATTAAGATCTATTCCTAATCTGACGCTGTTAATGTCGAAACTTTCGGAATTGAAAGTAAAACTAAGGCCCAAAAGATGGCACCACAAAAATATTTTCATTTTGAGAACCCAAAATTTTAGTTTAGATTGCCCTAAAATCATTCTTAAAAGATGTTTGTATAAATATCCATCGCTGTTTTTTTTAATATTTATAAATATGAGCAAATTACAAACTTTTTAGAATGATTAACAAACAAAACAAGCTTAGATTAATTGCAGAGGAGATGTCGCTGGCATCATTTTTCGAAGTTTGAAATCGATCACATGTTCGTGTGGACAAATGTCAAAACTGTTTTGTTCTTGTTTCGCTTCCTAAAGTTTTTTTTTTAATTTTTGGTCCAATTATTCCGAGAAATTTTTCAAATTGTTCATAAGTCATTCTTGTGAAAACGAAAAACTTTCTTCATCACTTAAAAGCATTTGAGGCACTAAATTTTGAGCATCTCCAAAAGATTCTCGATTTTGAAAAATCGGACAGACCCACCACTATTTTCAATAGCTTCCGCTACTACATTATACATTAATAAACTGCAATGCAATCCCCCAAAAATAACTGCTAGCTCCCTTGAAACCACTTTATTTTAGTTTCTGATTAGTAAACACAAGAAATTCCGATAGCTTCTCAATGCAAAGAAATTCAGCAAGAAATTCTGACAGATTCTCAATGCAATCATATGATTTCGAATTTTCGAAACTGTGCTACTCTGGCGTTGTGAATACCTCCCAATCTGCCGTTCACGCTGCCGCTGTATTGTGAACCTCGCTTTATCGCCCAGAAATTTATAAGTTTTGAAACTTTCGTGCAACAGAGAAAAAAGCATACAAATTTCATATAGGCTATAAATAGCCTCGGCACACGCACGCATTTATGACGAAAATTCATCATTGATTAGGAATATGAACCTCATCAATTAGGAAAACCGATTAGGCTAATTTTGGTTAATCTAGTACGAAATCTCAAAAGAGAGCCATCTGTCGAACGATAGATCATGTTAAAAAGCCCGCTTTTAGGCGTTTTCCAGAGTCAGCTGATTTTTATTTTAATTTTCCTTGAAAATTAATAAAAAAATATTACTTTTTTCCATATTAAAAAATTAAATATTACTTGCTTCCCTTCCATTGGGGCAACAACGTACCAAAGATATAATTTTTTTTATTTTTCGTTCTCTGACATTTTTTTTACTACACCACAACTGTCATAATATAGTGAGGTATTTTAACGTGTGTTTCTCCGTAAGGGCGTTCGTCATAAATTAGGAATTTTTGGTCATATTTTGATTGCCGTGTGTCGAGGCTATAATACGGTCAAAACTGTACAAAGATAGAGTTTTACATATCACCCTGTATTTTTATAACAGAATAACCTATTTCAATAAACTAGTTGGTATGTGGCTTTTGACCCTTTCGGTCCACAAGATTAACTTCCCAGTATTCTTTCAAACAAAAAAACGACTTGAACGATTTTCAGATCATACTTCCTTTAACACGCTTCGAACGGCACCTTAACGAAGTCGAAATCTTTTTTGGTTCTCGCGAAATCGTGCTGGTACAAAAATCACTTACGTCGTTCAAACAAAAAAACGGTTCGACCGATTTTTATGAAAATCTTTTCAGATCATATGTCCTTTGACATGCTTCGAACGGCACCTTAACGAAGTCGATATCTTTTTGGTTCGCGCGAAATCGTGCTGGTACAAAAATCACTTACGTCGTTCAAACAAAAAAACCGTTCGACCGATTTTTATGAAAATCTTTTCAGATCATATTTCCTTGAACACGCTTCGAACGGCACCTGAACGAAGTCGATATCTTTTCGGTTCGCGCGAAATCGTGCAGGAAAAAATGACCACATACGTACGCACACACACACATATTTCTTCTCAATTTTTTGCTTAAAATGCTATTGGGACCTTGAAACGTGTAAATACATTGAAAATTTCGAATCCGATTTTCGGACCGATTACAATAACTTCCTACTGGAAAGTTAATAAGGTACCAATGAACGCAGAATTCCTCCACCTATCTATGATGGTAAAAACGATGGTTCTATCTTATCAAATTTTGGAGTTATGAGCCATATCATATGCATATACACGTCATATCCAATGATATCTAACGAACCGAACCAAAATGAGACCGAACAAATTTAGACAAGTGAGCAGCGCGCGCGGTAATTTCCCTACTTCGGTTCTTTTTAACTTAACAATAAAACACCGCAGAAAGCAATATCAATAATTTCGGGGAATGCCTGCACATACTTTTTGCTTTCGAGAAGAGACAAGTAGGGTTGCCAATTTGTTCAAATCAAAATCCAATAAATTTTTGCAAAAAAAATCAGAAAAAATAAATAAATAAATATTGCTGACGTAATCACCATCCAGACCCCCCCCGTCCCCCATGTCATCAAAAATAAGCAAAGCAAAGACCACCCAACCCCCTTTGGTGTTTACGTAATACTTGAATGGTCCCCCAGAGGTTGAGACAATCGACTACCATACCAAAGGTCTGTGGTTCGATTCCACGCACACAACGGCTTGATTCTTCGTTTTTTTACCCCTACCATCTAGATTCTAGATGATATTACTTCTTTCTTGTCGATATCGAAAAGTCGACAGTACAAATGAGCTCTAATCTCCCAGATAATAATAAATAACATTGTTCAAGAATATTTATATGGAATCAGTCGTTTTAAAAAAAATTGTTTTTCCCCAAAGGTCACAAATTCTATTCGTTACAGATTACAATAACGATTATCTACGATTGAAATTACTGATTCTAGTATTACCCATCCAATCTCTGAACATCATTCGTGCTCACACGCTATAAAAAAATGAACAATTGCAATTTCACATAATTAAAAAAAATAAATCGAATTCAAAAAAAAACCCGTTTAATAATTAATCAAATTAAAATCCATTTTAATAAAAAAAAACAAATTAACCAAAATTAATACAAATTTCGCATGCATAACCGCCATTGACCCAAATGACCCACCTACGATGTTTCGGACTTCAATAAAATCAACCAGAAAAAAAAACCCTCCTTCTTCAAAAGCACACGTTGATGTCATAAGATCATCTTTTTTTTGGTGAGCAGATTTCAGACTTCGATGTACCAAAAGAAAACGCGATCTTAGATATCTTGGAAGAGGGTAGAACAACACGGTGATGAATATTTCATTCGATAGAGAACTTATATTAGATCAATTTGTTACCGAAAAATTCTCTATTGCGCAATTTTATGACTTCATCATCGTTTATCAGAATGAGAAGCCGTCGCTGAAGCTGAACTCCTGTTTGTAATTTTTATTTTATTTTTTTTTTTTAGTTTTCTGTTGTTGACAGTATCAAAGAATATTTTTTTTTTATTTTAAAATCCCGCTAAAAATAACACGAATGTAAAATACAACAATCGTATGACAAATACTCCGAAAATTTTTTGAAGGCGTGTATTCTCTGCTGCAAAATCATGAAATTTTTGGGAAACATTCTCCTTGTATTTTTAAGTGCTTCGGTGTTTTTTTTTGTTGTTGGTTATCTGTAAATATAAGCCCCCGGTCAGAAAAATATAGATAACCTCGGTTGTCACTTATATATTCATGATAAATAATGAATGGTCAACGGCATTCTCGTCAATTTTTGACTTATTGTTTTAACTGAAAGCAGCTTTCACCACTTATGTACTTATTTTTCGGAGTAACAAAATTTTCGATTTTGTAACACATGTGGAGTTTTACACTTTTTTTTTGTGATCAAATCCCGTTTATTAAATCTCATGCGTAAAAATTTATCCAAAGATTCGATAACCATGACCAAGAAAAAAATAAAAGAAGTCTGAAACCGAAATCTTCTCACGAGACCACCACACACGGAAACAGGTTCTAGTGTTTGCTCCACGCCAGATCAAATCAAGGTCAACATGTCGGGAGTTTTTCTTGTTAGGAGATTTCGTTTTCTCCATTCCATTTGTGGGATTCTTGTTGTTATTGTTATTCTTATCTTCAGACATTCATACATAATACTCAACTAGAAAGAATCTCCACCATTAAAAATATGTGATAATTCTGTTTGACCTGAGGCACAGGTGCGTATATATAGCTTTAAATGTTTGTTTGTTGTTATGGTAGCGGATATGCTGTTACCTGGGGAATGACACCAACTGAGTAGTGCACTCAGGTAGAGGGAACTGACAATGACAGTATTTTTTTGTTTTTGTTTTTGGAATTTATCTAATCTTTGGATATTAATGAATCCATTAGGTTCAATTAATTCCAAGTGCAATGTGCCAGAATAATTATGCTTTGTATAGGACATGAATAATTGATTATTTGCGAGTACGTGGGGAATAAACCGATAGATTATGGGTGCATGGATTTTGGTTGTCGGGGGTACTTGAAGAGTTCAAGGTAGTGAAAATGAAACAGAAGCGGCTGCAATAAATATATTGAACAATGTGTTCTTAAACAAGGTAGAAATATTACTAAAAATATTATTCTTAAATTGGAGCAGTTCCAAAGTCATAATTCTGGGCCTAGTCGTGTTAAATTTTGTATTTTCGTGTAGTGTTGAATGATGGAGCATTCTTATCGGAGGTAGTCACTTTCAATAATAATTAAAAAATGACTTTGGATATTATTCTCGGCAAAAACTAACTTCACTTTTCTGGAATAGAAGTAGCGATACTTAGGTATAATGATCATGTTGGTATTTTGCGTTGTCATTTATTCTTTGTAGTTGTCATTTCCTTCACTTTTCTCTCTACTATATTTCCGGCTAAAGCATGCTGTTCCAGATTCCAATCAATGATATAATTGTTCACAGTATCAAAGTTGTAGCTTTAGGCGCTAGTCTTGCATATAAAAAAAATTGGTGTGCATAGGACCACACGTTGGAAGTGAAAACTTCTATGGCCAGTCTATATTTCCAAATTAATCCTAGCTCTACACGAGGATAAAGATCAATAAATTTTATCTACGAATATTCCATTTAAGTTTATTTTATTGTTACTTTACGTCGCAATAAAATAAGAAAAACAAAAACATTATAGATAATACATAATACATAGTGCATAGCATATAATACATAGTACATAGTACATATTACATACGGGTTTGCAGTCTTAGCCGCCCTAGGCCGTGTAGTACCAGACCAACAGCCCCTTTCTTAGCTCACATCATAGGCTATGTTTCCACCGGCGTTTCCAAGTGCGGTTTTGCAACTTTCACGCTTAATATCTCAATAACTGCAATTGGTGAAAAATGTCAAAAAATGATACCAACAATATACATATGTAAATTAAATTAATCAGATTTTCCTCGTCTGCAATTATTGTAGATGGGGGCGGCGCAGCGCAGGTGGCGTGATAGCGTTCACGGAAACACCCGAGAGCGAGACCGGTACGTCAAGCAACGATGTCTTCCTCCGTGTACGCCCGTATAGCCAGGAAGCGAGCGAGCGTTTTTATCACAGAATGAAATATTTACTTTGAGTCATATCTTGTTATCATCAGTGTATTTTTTGCCAAATTCATTATTTCCGACCTTAAACCCTCAAATAGCGATTTTTAGTGAAATCGAATGGTAATTGCCAAAATCGTACCGCCATATTGGCGCCGCCATTTTGAACTTTCCAATTTTTACCACAGATTCGTCATTTGTGACCTTAAAAACTCCCCGATACCGATTTTCAATGGATTCGGGACACCGTTGCAAAATTCATCCGCCATATTGGCGCCGCCATTTTGTATTTTCAAATTTTGATCACAGAATCATCATTTGTGGCCCTAAAACCCCCCTATACGGATTTTCAATGGAATCAGAACACAATTGAAAAATTCGTCCGCCGTATTGGCGCCGCTATTTTTAATTTTCAAATTTTGACCACAGAATCGTCTTTTGTGGCCCTAAAATCCCCCCATACAGATTTTCAATGGAATTGGAACATCGTTGCAAAATTCGTCCGCCATCTTGGAACAGCAATCTTGATTTTTTTTTACAAAAATGTTAGATTGCATTGTCACGGAAACTCAATGTGTGTACCAAGTTTCATAAGAATCGGTTTGGTAGAAGTAGCTGAAAAAGCTGTCGCAAGATTTGAACCAAAGAAATATACGAGGTCAAGCTAAATAAAACCATTAATAATGCATAAATATAATAATATAAAATACATATTAATCCATAACACATAATCATAAATAAGAATACATAATAATATATAATAATACATAAAACAAACTAAAACCCCCAAAATCACAAAAAAAGTGCGCGTGATGGTACGCAAAAAAGTGCGCGTGACGCGATTTTTTAGTTTTTCCCCAGGCCAAAAAGTGTCCAACGTGCCTATAGAAGTTTTCACTTAAAAAAATTTGTAGTTGATGAGCATGTTGTCAATTTGATAAAGTATTGTCTTAAAATCATATAGTCTGTTGGTGGAAATATGTGTGGAAAGTGAATATCACATTTAGATTTTCGAAAAAATATGCATCTTATTCTTCTGTCTTAAGGCCGCCATTCACGCACAGGCCGCCGGCAGGCCGTGGCCTTTGAGGCCAGGTCGGCAGGCACGTCCAGACGAAGCCCACACATTATCCAGTCTGAACGATGGATGAGGACTTGAGGCAACTGCCTGACAGGCCGTCTCCTGCAGGCCAACTCATGATTCCCCACAGACACACAGGCGAACCGGAATTTTTTCTATGCACATCTATCAAACCAGAAATAAATTCCGGCTGATTGAAATTTTTTTTACTCCTGGCCTCAAAGATAACTTCAGACTCTTCTATTCACTCTCAGATCTTAGTCACGGACTGACGATAAATGCCCACACATATCAAGGTTTTTGTCAGTTTTCCTGGACTGCAGGCCACGGCTGGTAAGTGTGTGGTGATACTTGGCCTCAAGGCGAGAAACCTTCAGGCCATGGCCTGCCGGCGGCCTGTATCTGAATGGGGGTCTTTAAAGATGGCGTCTTCCGTGACACTGCGACCTATTCTATTTGGTCTGTTGTGCCAATCCCGTCGTTAAAACCTTCCGCTTTTTATATAGCCTAAAATTGATTTGAGATTCATATCGCAAATCTCCCTTGGAGAAGGAAAGTCGCGATGGAACAGACTTAATTCCTTCTCGTCCACCCAGTAAAGGCAGGCCGTGGCCTGAAGGTGAGCCTGATCATGGTTGGCGCTTGAAGTGAGAAATGGTGCGGCGTCTGTAAAACGGAATCATAGTTCTCGAAAAAACTGAAATTTGTCGGAAAAATCGCATTCAGCCGTATCACAGTTGGCGTTTTAAGAGACAAAGTTGCGTTTTTTACGACTGTCAAGTGAGTTTTCCAGGCGCTTGGTTATGGTACGTGACAAAAATGCAGTCTGAGAAATGGTGTTTTTTATATATGGTATATTTTTTATATATTTATATATAAATATTTTTTAAAAAGATTGAATAAATAAGGAAATTTTAAATTTTTTTAATTATCAGAAATGTTCAAATATTTTCAAGCGACAACCATGATTAGTTTTTGTCGAAAACTGTCATGTGGATGCATTCGCCAACTATGGTACGAAAAATGGCAACGACAAACGGTGCTGTCATTTTTTCGACTCGCCAACCATGATTAGGCCCGGTTTCTGGCCTTATGATGCCCATCCACTAACAAGCCAACTCCAGGCCTTGGCCTTTAAGGCCAGGACTGACGACTTTGTTTGACATCGGCCACATATTATTCAGGCTGCCGGATCTGCAGTCCTTTGCCTGTCAGATCGCGGCCTGCAGACGCCTCTTGTTTCACCATACACTAGATGCAAAAACTGTCGAATCAGTCAGTTTATTAGTGCCCCAGTGTCAAGTAAAAATGGAATCGCGAAAAAAGATATTGTGTTTATTATTAATAATACTATTATTAATTGAACTAGTAAACAGTGTGGGTAAAAGATTGGTTAATGGGAACGTCGAAAATTTTCTCATATGAGGCTTGTGAAAAAACTGCGCGAATGTAATGCGGAAGATTTAAAAAGCTACTTACGAATAACGTTACGAACTTTAAAAATTCATTGTATCCTTTCTCTAGAAGCCCTCTATCTATTTTGATTTTGCTTGCGACAAAGCTTTATTTTTACTATAAATGTTAATAAATTCTCCCACAAAATCTTCCCTTTTATCCATTTCAACAGTTAATCGAAAAGAACACGACGACAACACAACTCGACTCAACTTTCCGCGCGATTTCTGAAAAAATATCAAATCAGTTTGATATTTGGCCTGAAGGCTGTGGACGACAGTTTTTTCGTCATACACCAGCAATTTCACGCTAGTTTTGACGAATTACAAATATTGCCTCTCCGGCGGCCTTTAAGTGTGTGTTGGAAATTGGTGACCGATGTTTTGGTCTTCAGGTTACGGCCTGCAGGCGGCCTGTTAGTGGATGGGTAGCATTAAGGCCAAGTATCATCATACACCCACCGGCCGTCGGCAGGCTGTAGCCTTCAGTCCAGGAACACTGACTTGACCACCAAGCAATAGACGCATACATGATCAAGGGTCTTACGACCGTCGGGTATAGCCAAAATATAAGATCCGGTTTGAGGTCGCAGACCAATTGCTTTGGAAATTGCTTTCTTTATGTGGGGTTTCCAGGACATCTTTTGATTCAAGAGTATCCCTAGATATTTAGCCTCCTTTGGAAAATTGGAGCTTTAAGAAATTGTATAGGACACAGAAAACAGACAGTTTCTTGGTGGCCATAAAGGGTGGCATTAGCATACCTAATAGACCGGTTCTCGTACGATTGCGTAAGTCAAGCAGCATTAGACGTGTTTAGTTCTTAGTTGGGGAATCACTTGGTAAAACGACACTCGCTTTAAGAATGGTCGATTACAATTATATTTATATTTGTAACAGAGGCGTGAGGAAGCATTTTTAGAATTTTGTGCCTGTAGCGTATAGAATGTATAAGTACGTTTGAGTTTGATTTATGCGTGAATAATACCAACTAATGATTTGTACTTGGGTTTGTATCGGCCGGAAACGACGCATGTTATGGAATTCACATTTTTGTATATAAAATGAACTTTTCCAGGCTTCAGTTTTCGCTTCCTCCTTCCATTTTACACAATCACTTCATAAAACGATTGGTGTAGCATTATTGGCCTATCATATGTGACCAACTAAAGGGATGCCGTCTGCACCCAAGGTCTTTTTTGTTTTTGAGCTAGTTTCCAGCTTTGTTAAGTTTTTCTGAATTTTTGTCGGCGGCGTAGAATCAACATGACAGATTTTAAAGGTCCGTTTATATCCGATCCGATGCTATATTCATACTGCCCCGCAGACACCCACAGACTCTTACAGATATGAACCGCGCAGACAAAATATTCTTTCCGCGAATACTGGCCGGGCACGGTCCGTGTCTGTCCGCGTCTGTGCGGGCATGTCACGGTAGATGTAAATACGTTCACACACTATATAGAAGAATATTTTTTTGTCTGACACGGCACGTGTCTGGCACGATCGATGTCTGTAGATATAAACTGACCTTAAAATGTGTCCAACTCTCATTGACGCCTGGCATCTCGCGTTTGGATTTACACTTTCATCACTGAAGGCAACTTCTAACGCATGACCCCAGTTGTTTTTGGTCGTTTCGTTTCATTTCTGTATTTATTCGAGACTTATTCACTCATCGTAATACGATCTTGGATCAACATATCAACAAGAAAGTGATCTAAGTCAAAGTTGGCACCTCTGCACGTTCGTATTGTCGTCAGTCCCTAATGAGTACCGACGGTCTATCAAAACGTGATTTATTTGGTAGCGAATTACTCTATTATCCTGTCTTCACCGGGGCCGAACTGCGCAAGTTCGAGCAAATTGCTGAACTGAACTTTAAAATAATCTCAGTTCGTATACAATTTCCATATATTAAACCGAGGACAAAACAGACATCAGTTCGCCCAACTTCGACTTGAACTGAAGTTAAACGTAAACGTCGCTCAAAAGAGAGTAATCAACTGGAATAGTGAAATGTCATTTCAGTAAGCTTTCGCATTTCTGACTTCTGGCGAAAAAGTAACAACAATTTCAAGCACGAACTGAAAATGAACTGGAATTTAACCGGTGAACCCAATTATGTGGAATGAACTGAACATTATTGAACTGACGTCGGTGAAGCCGGGGGCATATGAAGGAATACTGTAAAAGGTCTGTGTTGATAGACATATTCCCGAAAACAAATATTACTTAACATTGACTCAATAAAGGTTGAGATTGCAGGCCGAACTTTGAAGCATACATATCTAATAAATACTAAAGCAAATAAAATTCCTTGACTAATGTCACACTCCTAAGAAAGATAAGAAAACCCAGTATCTTACAGTAGATAAAACCTAAATTTTTATTGTACATAAATCTCAACTGACCACACAAAAATACTTGGGTCAATTTACGATGCGATAAGAATTTAAAATGACCGCACAATAAAAATCAAAATTAAAAAAGTACTTGAGCATTTTTTTGGTTTTGTTTCATTGTCGACTCAAACAGAGTGCCATAAAATAAATCTTAATCGAATTTTCATACCGATCCACAACCATCCAATCAACAATGATTTAATTGATTTTAATCATCGATACCACCACTAATGGGACAATAAAAAATTTAAAATTAGTTTAATAGAAACATTCGTCTTGAAGATTGCGAATTTTATTTTTTTTTTTTTCAAAATTTTTATTTTGGATTTTGATTGACATTAATAAACGCCTTAAACAAAATGAATCTATTCCGAAAATGCCCTCCAATAAAAACTTTAATTAAATTTCATGTTCATTAGTTGCCAAAAAACATAATTGAAATTAAGGTCATTATATATTTTTCCTACCCCCTCCCTTGGTTGATGTTTTAAGATATAAAATATTTTTGTTAAGGTCATTGGAAAAAAAATTTTGTGTGCTCTTTTTTTTGGATGGGGGTGGGTGGTCAAGAAAATTGATTCCGAATTTTATTATGACTTTTTAGAAAACAGATTTCTAAAAGCATTTTTGATTTTTTTTTTGTTTTGTAAATAATCTTTAATTTTATGGACAAATTAAGATAATAATTTGTGTTATTTATAAAAGCTTTTTCTAAGTATTTCTGCTTTGTATCAAATTAGTAAGAAATATCGTAAATTAATAAGAAAAGAAGTTTTTAAGTAGAAAATTGATAAAAAAAAATATATTATGTACTTTTATGCGCTCAAACCTCATATCTCCATCTCTCGTGAATCAATCTTAAAGTTGAATTTATTAAGTGTCGTCTCCTCCTTTTCTGGCTGATTTAATATATAAATTATTACTATTTATTTTTGTTTGTGTTTTTGTATATATATAATGTGAGAGGATATCGTAAAATGCTTCCGTTTCAAAACATTTCAATCGTCACATTCAAATTGCGTAAAAATTTGCTTTTGGCATAATCGAGATGACATGAAAGTGATCATTTTCACTTTTTTTTTTGTAATTTATTTTGGCAAAGATTTATTTATTTTTATTTTATATTTATTTTTAAAAAAATTATTCACATGAAGAAAAATTTTTATTTATATTTTTTTTTAAGTCTTTTTTTTATATATTTTTTATTTAATTTTTTTTTTTGTTAAAACTGACTTTTACACATTTCAACGAATTTTTATTTCACCTTTTAAACTTTTTTTTTATATGTATGTATATTTAAATATTTTATCACTCTTTGTTAAATTTTTTTTTGTATTTCTTTTAACCTTTTCTTTTATGTAATTCCGAAATGCAAAATTTTCTTTCCTTTTTTTTTTAAAAAAAAATCGTAATATTTTGTTTTTCAATTTTAACCAAAAAAAAAACTCCGAAAACCCTTATAAAAACCCCGCTTCAAATACTTTCGGAAGTGTATATATTTTGCATATTATCGGATAAATATAAATTTTCGTCATTTGTACACACAAATACACGACATTCACGATGACTTATTTTTAGAGCGAATTTTAGAGAACTCACACGATCGTTTTTATAATATATTTTCTCGAGGTTTTTAGTTTTTTGTTTGAAAGACGATCGTTTATGCTTCTACAACAAAAAAAAATTCTTGCCTCCTAAAAACGCAGCAGCACAGCACAACACTTTCTACTGTGTGAGACAGAAAAGTCGCGTCGCGATCACTTGATCGATTCGGACTCTACTGAAGATGAAAAAGTTTTTTGGGCCAAGAAATTTCCGAGGCGCCTAAAAAAAATTAAATTGAAGGTGAGTTTGAGATCAGTCCGAAAATTGAGAGTGAATAAATTTCGGAGTTAAATTGGCCAAGACGGGAGAGTGAGAGAGAGAGAGAGAGGAAAATATTTAAAAGCTCTTTTGAATGTAAGTTTGAAATCAGTCCGAAAATTGAGAGTGAAACAATTTTGGAGTTATATCACTCGAAATTAGGAGAGAAAGAGAAATTAATTTGAGATCACTCCGAAAATTATGTATAAAGAAATTTCGGAGTTAAATCACTCGAAGCCGGGGTAGAGCGACATTGAAAAAAGCTTTCAAAGCTCTTTTTTATGATGCATAAAATCGTACATGATATTTATGCACACTTAAATCTGTTAAGTACGAAAAGGTAATGACAGAAGTAAATAAAATAAATTAATGCAGGTGAGAATATTTTTCGGACAAAATTGTGGGTCATACTTGTGGGTATATTTTTCGTGTCTCTCTGCAAACATAAAACGAGAGAGTATAGATATATCTTATCCGATCTTCTTGCAGAGGAGTAAGCGGGAATTAAAATAAACAATTTTCGGTTAAATATTAGTAAACAAATACGTGATGATTTTTATATGTACTTCACCGTTAAAGCTACTTAGTCATTCAATGTAAAATATATGTACTTTGTTTGCTTTTCCGGTTGAGTGTCTTGAATTTAGAATTGGGGATTGGCTTAGTATAATCAGGAAAGAGATAAAAAACTATTTTATCTTTTTTAATTTTGGTTCGATGGCGTATTAGAATAAAATTGAAGATATTATTTTAATGGCCTTGAATTTACTTAAAAATTTCATCATTATTATATTTAGTTTTTTGATAAGAAAAAAATTATCAATATTGTCTGTAGACTAATTAAATACCAATGGTTTTCTATTCTAAACTATGGAAGTTTTGATAAAGATGTTTGGAGGTTAATAATTAGTTTAAGCAAATATAGACCAAATTGTGGTGCAGTTTTATATCGTGATTAAATTTTTTGTTAGTTATATTTTTAGCTCTATTATAACTCTGTGAAACAAACTTATCTTTTTTGTTAAATTCGCTTTTGAACATATTGCATATAGTCCATTCAAATGTTGGTAAATGTTTAGAATTGGCGGTCCAGAGTAAAGTGGCTCTAAAAAAAATTGAGTTAGGGTGATTTTTGAGTGACCCAATAGTAATTTCAAGGGAGACATATTTTTCTTATTACAACGGTCGTGGGGGGGGGTTGAGCATGGGTATGAGAGTCTAGAATTTCCGTGGCACAGCAGTTTGGCGATGGATTTTTATGAAACACCCGAAAAATGTTGAATAAATTTTTTTTTGATATCTTGCTTAGTTTTCGAGATATCGATATTTTAAGTTTCTACTTTTGAGGTATTTTGAAAAACATAATGGAGTATATGACACACATGTCCTGCTTGTCGCCGCCCGCCCTGGGCTCTACACCAAAATTTATAAACGTTCAATTTCTCACCACCGCCCCGTGCCTCCCCCCTTGCCGACCATTTTTAACAATCAGAATGGAATCAGTGATCTAAACCCCAAGGCTCGCAAAAGCCCCACCCTTACCTTCAATTACCTATTAATATATTTATGAAAATACCTAAAAACTTCAAACTTCAAATATATCTCGAAAGCTGGGGAGTCAAAAAGTCCTTAGAAAATCTAAGAGATGGCGCTCGTAGCATTATTCCTCATTAGGTATCTGTCAAAATGTCAGCCATATTCATAGAGTGATCTCGTTTTCATTGTCAGTTGAACAACTTTTGTTTATTGAAGAAAAATGGAAAAAAGCGAATGAAAGTGGTAATTAAACATTTCTATTTAAAAAAGGCACATTCAGAACAAGGAGCAGCATCGGCAGAAGGCTTTGCACAGAAGGCAGCGTTTTTTGACATTTTCAAATTAGGCGGCTGATTTCAAGCAAGCGGCGCACAATGGAGGAAAAACAGCTGTTTTTAATTATAAATACTGTTTTTGCTTGAACTTTCACCTAAATATAACAAACGGAGACTGAAAATTGGAAGACAAGTTTTTATATTCGACAAAAAATTGATTTTAGGTAACTGTCAAATACAAAGTCTGCTGCTGCTGCTGTACTCGAATCTGATTCCGGAGGCGGCACGCTGACTGTATTGCTGCTGCTGCCACTCCTCGAAAATTAGGTTCAGATACAGCCTAAAGGCTTAACCATGGAGACTATACAAGGAGCTTAAACTCCATGTTGTAAATTTTCGTTAGATTAATGAGGACGCTGCAGTCAAATGTACCGCAAAAAAACATGGCCGATTGTATTCATCCGGTTCATAGCCAAGTTCGTTAATTACTAAGATATTTTATGTTTACGCCTAACTTGAAAAACCAGCTTCTAAATTCGATTTATATCGATTAATGCGACTATTCATATTTAATCAATTTTTGGATTTTCCAATGAATTTTTATTAATTTCCAATGAATTTTTTTTGCATTGCCCCATTTCGACGAACTTAATTTTGAACGAATCGTCGAAATGGGTCAAATTCAGTTAACTTCATGTGGGGCAAATCGGACAAAGGCGACATCTGTGGCGCTATGAACTAGTAGTTTAGTTTCTTCTGCCCTTCCATTTCCCGTTATTTTCCCCATAAGAGTTTATGCTCCTTGTAAATTTTTGCAGCGTTTTTAATCTGGAGCCCCAATTTTAAACATTTACCGAAAAGAGTTCGGCGTTTTTACTCATTAGAGTAACTTAGCACGTTTACATTATGAACGTCTCTTCATAATATTATATTAAGTCCAGCTCAATCTGTGTCTAGCAATATATAGAATGTCCCTTTCTGGATGATAATTTCTCCCACCTTCGACCAACGATTGATCTCATTGAAATCGTTAAAGGGGACTCGTACACAATTTACGAACAGATCAGGTCAGGATTGGTTAAAGACAGTGGCGTATTTACCCTAGGGCAGTGATTCCCAAACTTATTTCGGTCATGGACCCCTTGCTATAACAAAAACTTATCTTGCACCCCCAAACCCAAGTGAATCAAATTTTATGATATAATAAAATCTACTAAAAATACTTTAATCTGTTCTCTCTGAGAAGACAATTGCAAATAGCTCGTTAAATGAATTAGGTATATATTTTCAATTGTTATGAAAAGAAAAGAAAAAATGCAATTGTGCTTGAAAATATAGGTACATAGGTACTTAATGCTTAAATAATTTTAAATGAGAAGGAGCCCAGCGGGAAAAATTGGGAGCGCTGCTCAGGGGAGCTGATTCTGGAGTTTTCAGAAATTTTATACAATGAGCAAAACTGGCAATTATCTTAATGACCATAAATCGTGCCATTAGTTCTCGTTCGATTACAGAAGTTAAGCAGCATTGAACGTGGTTAGTACTTAGTGCGGGGCCCGCTTGGAAAAGCCCCTGGAGAAAAAAACGAAAGAACAATAATTGCAAAAGGCGAACAAAAATAAAAGCTTTTCGACACCTGGAACTTATTCACATATCCACCAACTTCAAATTTAACACATATGTATGTATAATTCGCGTGACAATGCAATGTGACCATTTTGGAAAAAAAATCAAGATGGCGGTTCAAGATGCCAGTCGAGTTTTGCAATAGGCATGTTGGCAACGGCATAAACGTCAATTTATTTAGCGCTGTTAGCAAACTTATTTGTGCTTTTTGGCTTAGCTAAAATGTAGCACAGCTTCTAATTGTACCTTCACACCAATAAGTGCCACGCTAAGCGCCTAGTGGCTAGCTAGTTGGCAGGATGAACTATCCAAATGTCAAATGGTATGCTGGGAATGGTGTTAAATTAACAGCGATAATTTAACAGAGTTAAGGTAACTTGGGCCTAAACGCGCCCTATGCCAGGTAGAATAGGATTAGCTGTATGGCGTCATTCTAAATTCAAAATGGCGGCCAAAACCGAATGACGGAAGACATAATAGACTAAAAAGCAAAAAAAATATAACCTATCAACTTCAAATTTTACGCATATGCATAGTTCGCGTGATAATGGACTCTGTTTTTTTTTTGTAAAAAAAATAAATATGGCGGTTTCAAGATGGCGGGAAAATTTTGCAATTGTGTTCCCCGATCCCGCGACATGGGTATCAAATGAAAGAGTATGACAAGTAGAATAGAATTAGCTGTGTTGCTCCATTCTGAATTCAAACTGGTGGCCAACACAAAATAGCGGATTACAACGCGCTCGGTATGGGTGTCAAATGAAATTTGCAAATGTAATTTTTTATATGAAATCTTCGATCTTTTTCGCGGACCCCGGTAGTTCTTCGCGCACCCCCAAAATCATTTTTAATTATCACGGACCCCCTGGATCATTATATGGACCAATTTGGGAATCACTGCCCTAGGGCATTAGGGGCAATGGCCCGGGGCGGTGGGTTGCGAGGGTTGGCTTACGTGATCAGCTTTGGAAGCCTTTAATAATTAATCATTACTTAATACACTGAGAGAAAAATAACCTTTTTGGGGTATACGTCTTTTTTCACCATCATTCACAAAATTACTGTACTCTACGGTAGCTTTTGAGCTAAGCCTGAAAATGTAACTGTAGAAAATTTCTGGTATACGCGATGGTCAAAGGCGTCCTTTTGTGACCAAAAGATTAATCGCTTTTTCCCAAAATGCGAGCAATTGTGAGAAGAGTTCTGAAGGGTCAAATATTCATATGAAGCAGTAACTGCCAATTTTGCATTCTTAGGCAAATTGGATACAATGCCTGATCCTGATGGGGAGGTTAGAGTTAACCCCACAAAACTCCCTCAAATACCCTTGATCTTGCGGAAGATCTACAAGAAGAATGTGTTTGAATGGGTTTAAGGAAACTCAGCCTATCTCTTAAGCACGAGGTAAGATTGAAGCATTTCCATACACAGAAATAGCATTACCTATCTCAGTAGGTATTGGGTAACTTGAGCCTGGGAAAAATTTCTTGTCACCGCAGTGTATAACTTTCGTTTCCCCGTATTAAAAAGAATAAAAAATTGCCTACGGCCCCGGCTTAGCAAAGAACATTTGACGTTTAAAAACTCAGAATTTAATAAATGGTGATTATTCTTTTGTATGCCCTAATTTAGGGGGCGGCAAATTTTCTAGGCCCAGGGCACCAAATCTTAAAATACGCCGCTGGTTAAAGATCGTGTAGTTCCTCCAATCGTCGATGCATTGATAACCTAGGTCTAAATATACGATGATATTCCATCCTATGGTAAAAGTGCATTTTCTTGTGAATATGTGATATGAGGGTAGAGCTCCTTAATGATGTCTATATTTGTATTGGTATTATAAATTCAGCAGATTGGGTTTGCCTGTATGCTAAAAGCTCTAAAGTAATATTGATTATATCTGTACAGCCTTTATATATGGCGGTTATATCAAGTATGGTTTGACCAAAATCCATTAACCATATTTCAGAAATTTCCGTACTTCACTGCCGCGATACATAACCCCCTTCCAAACTTCCTATAAATTTTTAACATCAACGACTGTCCGACCAACCATTGACAAGAATTAAATTTCACATATGTCAAGCCTTCGATAATATAAGCATTAAAAACATACATCATCACTTCTGTGAAACACAGCAATAAGATCCGAGTTCCATCATCAGCACTTCATAAAAATTTCATGAATTCATTACGTCCATGCAGAAACTAGTCCCAATTTTCATTCAAATATAAATAAAGATCTGGAAAAGCCACGGAAAGCCACCAACGTGCAAGCTGTGCTGCTGCTGGTGCTACTATTGCTGCTCTGGTAGAACGTCCGATGCAGCAGAGATTCATCACTCGATGACTGCATGCATTATCAGTGCCTGTAATTATTTATAGCCATCGCTGCGTCCGCTGAAGAGTAACTAAATACTGTGGGAGCACCATGCTTTACCAAACGATGAGCATCAAAGGATTCGCAAGGGTAAAACCGCGTAATACCGGATACAGTATTGCCTTACAGTCCGCCACAATTACCAATGAGCTGTGTGCTGGGCTGTCTCGAATGGGTTTAAGGATGAGAGGGTGATGGTGATGGTGATGGTAGGACAAACCCTTTTTTTAATTCTATTTTTTCATTGCTACTGGCAGACTCTGTCACATTTAATCTGCAGTCCTAGGTTTGAGTTTTTTTTTGTTTCCTCCACAATTCTGCAATTGTGGTGTAATATTTCACGGTTATGCGTCCGTGAAATTGGCCCAAATCTTCTTTGTCCGTTCCTAAAAATAAATTTTTGAAAATTCCAAAAAGTCCACGGTTGAGCGGAGATCTCCCAAAAGGATTCGCCGTTGTCGTTGCGCGCCGCGCCCTCAATATAGAACGAAGTGAGCATGTGAAATTGTTACAATCGTATAAGAGCTCTTGTTTCACCACAGCACCGGAGTCCTGCTGTCCCAATTTGAATAGTCCCGGCTCTCGGGTAGAGTAGTTAAAACCTCTTTCACGTTTGTGTCTCTACACCATGTGACATACAGGACCTTTATTACTGCCTGAGTCCTTTTATGCGACCTAAATTGTAAAGTTAGAACCGATTATGCCACCCTGGGTCCGCATCTCTCGCCTCCGCTACTACTGCTGGGCTTCAGTAGCCTAACGAGTTTTGGTCTCTGATGAAATCTGCTACGGAAAATGGTCGGCTATTAATTTCTACTAAGCCCTATTTCAGGGCTGCCTAGGCACAAAAGAACAGTACTGGGTCGGAGGGATGAAGGATGGAGAGGGTAGGCTGGGAAACAGTCTACGAATTATGTTGTCCAGGAGTGGTTAGGCTGTTCTAACTATATCGTATGGGCGAGGAGAGAGAGATGTAAGGGATACAGGAATATTTTACTGCAGTTTCAGAGCTCGAGGATGGCTGATCCGTTTTTCAGTTACTTTGGTTTTTGTTAGTGTGTTGGTCTGTTATTTTCACTAATTCAAGTTCAAATTATTTCAAATTAGAAGTTTGTCCTTAATAATGCACCTGACCTGTATCTACATATATATGTACATATAAACATCTTTATACCAACGAATGAATAGAGACTGTATAGTGTTGAAATCCAAACTCCCAGAAAAGATTATGTTATATATATATATATATGTAGTCATACATCCACCCCCACATATGGGTATAACATAGGCATTTTGTTTACGAAGGGAAAGATTATTAGCAGTAAATGTGGTTGGGCTGTGGATGGGAAGGATATGGGAGAAATCTAGTTGTGAGTAAATATAGGGATTTTCTACTCTGATGAACATAGAAACAATTTAAGTTAGGCTCATCAAGATAATGGCGTTGAAAGGAATTCCTAAAGGTATTTTACTATTTGAACAATTTAGTATTATTAACAACAACAACAAAAATAAAAACACACGCTTATGGTAAAATGTAATTTACAATTATCCATAAAATAAACAACTCTGAATATATTCATTGGTGTATTCAGCTGTCTATTAAAAACACTATTTACATCAACCACTTGTGAATTTCAATGAGTGAAAATATTCATAAGGTGTTCAATGCTAAACATTCCATTTTTTTACATTATTTTTATTTTTTTGGGTTCTTTAAGTATTAAAAATATTTCAAACAAAATTTAATTTTCTCATCCTTATTTTTTTTTTTTGTGTTTGAAGTGTGGAGATGGGATGTTGTCGTCAAAAGACTGGTTTCTAGTTTCATATTTGTACGTTCTTGTCAAGAGGGGGAGCCAACAAAAAAAAAGCAAATTTCCATATTTTATCTCTTGACTAAAAACTCCTCACATTATTCAACACATGCTTTTGCTCATATCCTGCGGCGAATTTTCCCTCCTTCTATGCCAGGAAAACTTAATTTTTCTGTCACATGAAAATAATAAAATAAAAAAAAATGTAAAGAAATTCACAAGGAAACATTTTGTGAATTTTAAGATATTTCCGTTTTTTTTTTGGATAATTGAGAATTTTTCTTGTTACTTTAAAGTGTAAGTAGAAAAAATCCTGGAAGGAAATGGAATAGAGCAAATCTTAAATGCTTTATAGGAAGAATAATTTTCGCCCCAATCCCTTTCTTATGCTTCATCGGAAAATTTGAGGTGTCAACTGTTTCTTGTGTCAGAATTGTGTAAAGGGAGATACTCTTTATTATGGACAATAATCCTATGGTTACGGTGTCCACCCAATATTCAGAGAATCGGACCAGCTGTAAAGCTGAAAATGTAACCACCGAAGACCGAAGAAATATCTTTGCAATATACATGATAGTATAGAGCCCGTGCCATAAAAGAAGGGTATCTCAAAATCGTTGTTTTCATGCACAGTGAGAGTCTCAAGCCACCACACGCGAGCAACGTCACTCTGTTTGCTTAAAACCCAAAAAAATAATCGGCTTATTTATATTCTCAATCCCAATTTCACCTGCGCGCTCATTTCCCTTCTTTTATGGCGCAGGTTTTATTAAGGTACTAGCATAAAACCCGCGTGCGTTGCAACGCCTTTAAATAAAAAAAGTTTATGTGTGCACTGTCCGCGGTAGGACAAAAGTATAATGAAAACTACAAAAATTCTGGAAAATGATTTTGGATACCATATAAAAATTTAGAGTTTACCTATACCGAGCGTTCTCAATTTATTTCTTTTTAACAACTTTAATTTCAAAACAAAACTTCTTCCACACATGTGCTCCACCTTCCTCTTCTTGGCGGTTCAGTTAAAACAACCGTACTAAATTGAGATGTGACACTGCGTTATGTATGTATTCAATTAGGTGCCTATGAACATGAAACTTCTCGGTGAATTGGAATTTTAACTTTCTCTTTTCTGTTAGCCGTTACACTGCCCCCTTCTTACTTAGTGTTCGGAGCTAGGATGTGAAGATTTTTCGATTTCCCAACTCTTGAACAACCTACATAAAACTGACGTGGAAAGGCTTATTTGGCAAAATTCGTCCCACATATTGGCCCCGAAATTTAAAATTTATAAGTTTTGATCATAAATTCTTTATTTGTTAGCTTAAAAACCCCCGGATACCGATTTCCATTGGAATCGGAATACAATTGGCAAACTCATCGGCCATATTGGTGCGGCCATTTTGAATTTAAGTCTTGATCATAAATTCGTTATTTGCAACCTTAAAAACCCCTTGATATCCACTTCCATTGGAATCGGAATAGAATTGAAAAAATTCGTCCGCCTTATTGGGGCGGCCATTTTGAATTTATAAGTCTGATCATAAATTATTTATTTGCTATCTTAAAAAACCCCAGATACCGATTTTCATTGGAATCGGAAGACAATTGAATTGGAAAAATTCGTCCGCCATATTGGCGAGGCCATTTTGAATTTATAAGTTCTGATCATAAATTCGTTATTTGCTACCTTAAAAAACCCCAGATACCGATTTTCATTGGAATCGGAAGACAATTGGAAAAATTCGTCCGCCATATTGGCGAGGCCATTTTGAGTTTATAAGTTCTGATCATAAATTCGTTATTTGCTACCTTAAAAAACCCCAGATACCAATTTTCATTGGAATCGGAAGACAATTGGCAAATTTGTCGGCCATATTGGCGCGGCCATTTTGAATTTATAAGTTCTGATCATAAATTCGTTATTTGCTACCTTAAAAACCCCCAGATACCGATTTTCATGGAAATCGGAACACAATTGGCAAATTTGGGTGGCCATTTTGAATTTTGGTCATTTTGTGGCAGCCATTTTGAATTTCGAAAATCATAGGTAGTACCCAGGAATATTAGTATAGCTGAACCACTTTATTTGATGGGGTAAAAATCAAAGATTCTGTCCTTCTGGTAAAGGAGTTGAAAGTTGAGCTAATTACCAGACCCCGTAAAACTAGGGCAGACACCTTCAATGGCGGGTGAGTGAAGTGTATACGCACAGCGATTACTATGCCTAATAATATTCCGCACGAGAAGAAGAAGAAAAACGGGCAGCAAAACGACGCCATATGCACCAGATAGGCCCAGAAAAAGCTAGATGGAGAGCTGTTCAAAAAGATACTCCTGCAGGAGTACACTGAGCAGACAGCCAATGAAAGGGTCGCGCGGATCACCGCAGAAATGGAGCGGGCATGCGACGCCTCCAGCCACAGCGTCAAAAGCCCGAAGACGTTAACTGAACGTCTGGTGGAACGACGAAATTGAGGAGTGTAGAAAGGTTTGCTTGAAGGCAAGAAGGGGCTGCCAGCGAAGGCGACAACAGCCGAAATTGGAGGAGCTCCTTATGGAATACAACGAGGCAAGAAGAGGGCTCTCCGGAATCCGGAAGAATAAGCCAGAGTATTATAAGAGCCTGTGCAACAAAGCGAGGGTAGTGATGTCGTTGATTAACCGTAAGCGATTACCTGCCTTGTCATGCTCCAAGACATCGTACAAACCCTGTACCCACAGAACGGGAGGACAGATAACCTGGCTGTGGTAAACCTGGATGACACAGAAGTATGGGAGGAAGAAATTGTGAAAGTGGCGAAAAGGATTGTCGTTGGGCTTCACGGTATACCGAACAGAGCTATGAAGCTGGCAGTCAGTGTGGCACCAGGTGAGGTCGCTCAAGTATTCACAGCGTGCCGTAAAGGAGTGTTGTCTGAGCAATGGAACCATCAAAGGATTGTCACCCCGAAGCCGGGTTAGCCGCCAGGGGAGTCGTTAGCGTACTGACCGATATACCTCCTAAATACTATGGGCAAGCTTTTCGAATGGGTAATATATTATCATATTACTCTCAAGCTTGTCGGAAATGCAATTCGACTTGAGGAAGGCTAAATCGACCACGGATGCTGTAAATATGGTGACCAGCCTAGTAAAAGTTGCTCATTGATAACCCTCGACGTGAAAAATGCCTTCAACACCGCGAAATGGAGTAAAATCGTCGAGCAGTTGATAAAGCTGGATCCACCGAAGTATCTTCTTCTTTAACGGCTTTACAACCGGAATCCGGTCCTGTCCTCTCGCAGCAATTCTCTCCACCGGTCCCGATTCTGAGCCAATGTCGTCCAGTTTGGCATCCCTAAGCTTTAATCGTCCTGGTCTACGCCATGCTTCCAGCGGAGGTTGGGACTCCTCGCTATCGCACCCCATAGATCTTATCGCAGAGAAGTTTCTAGTGTGATAAATTTCCCTATATGGGTGATTGTCCCGAAATGGTAGTTTTCGATGGCTACAGGTTTTTCTTCTGCTACGATTGCGGAATGGAATATTTCGGGCCCTTATCACTTTTATATAGTAACTAGCTGGGACCCGGTCCGCCTATGCTGCACCCATAAACCAATAGTAGTAATCAGGTGATATGAATTTTGAATTTGGAATGACTCCACACAGAGCTAATAATATTCTACTTGTCATACGCTTTCATTTAATACCCATACCGAATGGCTTGCAAAGAAAAAGGTAATCCGCCATTTTGTGTTGGCCGCCATTTTAAATTTGGACCGATCGATCTGAAACTTTGGGAATCGTATTTTTTTCGGAAAAAAACCAAAATAATATAGATCTGAGCTCTTTAGCATTAATTCGAAGAGTACCTCCCATACAAAAGTTCGGAAAAAATACCGAAACAACCAAAACAAGTCGCCTCCATAACGCGTGTGTTTGTGAAGAAATCCAATTGAATCCTTCTCGGACTTCACTCACTGAGTTTCTTCGCTTTTGAATAGAGAGCAAATTTTCGGAAAAAAAGGTTACTTCTAATGGTGAACTAGGAGACCTGTTTTTCTATCCAATGTCGCCTCCGTAATCGTCGCCTCCGTAACAGCTATCATTCAATTTACACGTGCTCAGAGCTGGACTGGCCTAACAAGCTACCGGGAGTATCCCGGTGGGCCGTGCCGAATGTTAAATCAAAAATGTTTCCTCTAAAAATAATTTTTTCTTGAAAAAAATAAAATTTTCCCACAAAAAAAAAATTCAAATTTCAAGCGTATCACAATTCCTTTAAAGAGCACAAATCTCGCGGTCTCCTACGAAATTGCCAATTAATTTGTTGAAGACTGTTATTTAATAAGGATTGTGTTGAATTTAAAAAAAATCTAAAAACTTCAAAATGTCAACGAAACGACGAAGAGGTTGGGAGAAACAAAAAAATTAAAAAAACAAGAACTTTTAAATGCGTAGTATAAAAATTTTCCGGACACTATTCATAGGAAATATTCCAAGCTTTCCAATTTTGGAAAAAAAGGTATAGTGTAACTACGTAATTTTTGGAGAAAAAAGTAGTGAAAGTTGAAATTGTAGTTAGAAAAAACCAAAATTTTGACTTTGACCACTTATAACTCTGGAAGTTGCTAGGGTTGGTAGTACCAAAACTGGTGCTTAAGTAATCCTGAGAGAAGCTAGTTCAAATAATAGCCCAGTTGTCAGAGACTTTGACCTCGCACAAAATGTGATCTCGCTAAAAATTGGGACTTAGGTACTTTTTTGGGTGTAGAAAACGATAAAAAAATGTTTGCTGCTCTAAAGTGTATGCTAAGTTCACAATTTCGAAAACATATTCGAAAATTTGGTTTCTGCTTTATATATCGAAAAATAAAAAAAATTCGAAAAATTAACAGCGCCACGTGAAAGAGCGGAAAATTTTACTAAAATCTATTTTATAACTTATTTTAAAAAAAAAATTGTTTTATTATTATAAAAAAATTTTAAAAATAAGAAGCAAATTCGAAAAATCTTAGCGCGCCAAAAAGCTGAATTCAAATTTTCTAGCGAGGCGTTCGGCGAAAAACTAAAGTATATTTGCCTAAAATGGACGCAAAAATAAAAATAAAACTAGTTGGGATGTGGCTTTTGACCCTTTCGGTCCACAAGATTAACTTCCCAGTATTCGTTCAAACAAAAAAACGACCCGAACGATTTTTATGAAAATCTTTTCAGATCATACTTCCTTTAACACGCTTTGAACGGCATCTTAACGAAGTCGGTATCTTTTTTGGTTCGCGCGAAATCGTGCCGGTACAAAAATCACTTAAGTCGTTCAAACAAAAAAACGGCTCGACCGATTTTTATGAAAACCTTTTCAATTCATATGTCCTTTAATACGCTTCGAACGGCACCTTAACGAAGTCGCTATCTTTTTTGGTTCGCGCTAAATCGTGCTGGTACAAAAATCACTTAAGTCGTTCAAACAAAAAAACGGCTCGACCGATTTTTATGAAAATATTTTCAATTCATATGTCCTTTAATACGCTTCGAACGGCACCTGAACGAAGTCGAAATCTTTTTCGGTTCGCGCAAAATCGTGCAGGAAAAAATGACCACATACGTACGCACACACATACACACACACACATATTTCTTCTCAAATTTTTGCTTAAAATGCTATTGGGACCTTGAAAGTGTAAATACATTGAAAATTTCGAATCCTATTTTCGGACCGATTACAATAACTTCCTACTGGGAAGTTAATAATAAAAGCATTTTAAAGAGGACACTCTAAGCTTTCTAAGAAAGCCATTAGTTTTTAATTTTTTGTTTTTTTTCTCATAGAAAACTTGAACGAAAGTTATAATTTGTAAAATTCTCACTCATGTTTATAAAATTGAAGATATATATATCTAATAATAGAGGCGTACAAAAAAAATCCTTGTACATTTATCATCACTAGACAATTACTTTTGATGTAAAAATAATTATAAAGATAAACATTGTCTTTGCTTAATAAAATTTATGTTGTAAAATATTCATTTTTTCTTACAGCATTCATACTACGCCATTTTTATATTCAAATACAGATCAGTAACCGATGCGATCGCTTCTCAATAATTACTAGTATCGCCCATTGGTCGAAATTCGACCCTCTCTCCCTACTCTTCTCTCAATCCGTTCCGTAAAAGTTTGACGTCTACGCATTTCAAATAACTCAGTAATAATTTAATTGAACTATTACCACTTTTTAATTTCTCTATCAGTTCTAAACAAAAACCAAAAAAAAATTGTTTTAAAAAAGTGTAATTAAAAACTACATTATCATCTAAAATCGCATCTTTGAACAAAACTTTCTTCATTTAAAAAACACCATCGCTTACCGCGATATTTTGATAATAATTTCCACTTTTGTTTTATTATTTATTTTTTTTAATTAAAATTTGCCGGGACGGTAAAAATCTCCACAGAAGGAAAAACCTTTTCAACATAAGCGAAATGACGCTGACATGCAATCGCACTACGGCAAGAAAAGTGGCACAACTCAAAAATTGGCTGTTTTGAGTTATTGGCGCTAGGTGACTGTTGGCACTTTGGTTGCCTTAATAATAAATTTTTATATTCGCCTGTTTATATGCTAACCGTAATTTCTACCTTATATTGTCGTTGTCCTTTTATCATTTTATATTGAGAAATGCAATACTCATTTCTGAGTGACAGAATTGAGATAAATGAATAATTCTTTTTTTGTACACACCTTTACGACTCCGACTTCCGTATAAAACCAGTTTGAGGAAAATCGGTTTAGTGGAAGTCGGATAAAATGCTGTACAAAAAAAGTGCTTGCGTATTAATATATAGATTACGATTAAATGGAACCCGAAACACTTTAGACGTCGTTGCAGGTCTTCCATACAAACGATTTTTCGGAACTGTTTTCTATTTTGTTATAAAATTCATTTAATCTAGACTTTCTTAGACTTGACTTATTGCCAATTTCAAAGATCGTGGTACTTGTTAGTTTAAACTATCTTCGTTTACTCAATCACATCTAGTGACCCTTCAACCTCATTAAGCAATCATGTCACTGCAAAAAAAAATCAAATCGATCCTTACAGGGTGTTCCAGCATAAAACAACATTTTTCACAAGTCGCAACTCTACCAAGACCCAATCAAAACCAGAGAAACTTTTTGCAACTTTTTAATTAACTTTTCTTTCAAAGTCCGTCAACACTGCAACAACATCGAACATCTCCCCCTGCCCGGCTATCACCCCCTCCAAAAACATATAACATTGATTACAGCACCCCCCGTGTGTCTATGGTCATTTTGACAAGTTTATACAAAAGTTCTTCTCGCCAATTTCCCATCCAGAGTGATTTCAAACGAAATTCTAATTACAAGTTTACACAAGTATTTTTGGTGGACTCTGATCGTTCAGCTGTCGTCGATGGCGAATTTGTAAAAATGGTCAGAGGACTTGCTCCAGGACCTGTCTAACTACAGTAGTGCTACTATATACTCTATCCGAAGAAGGCAAACACAAGAACAGACTATAGTGTTGCTATCGGAGCGTTCTGTGTCGTCCTCCCGTCAATCCTTTCAAGAGGAAACTTTTCAGTATAATTAGCGGAAATTTTCAAATTGAATACCAGATGCTTTGCTAGAAGGCACACTGTGAATGGAGGAAGGCCCCATGCTATAACTAAGGTAAACATACAGAAAGATATTGCGAGAATAGAATCTTGGGGAATCTAGTTTAGAGATTGTCGAGAACTATGCAAAGACAAGGGACCAGGGAATTTTGGTGTGTGAAAGTTTATCTAGGCACCTGTGGTAATGTTTGTACACTTTGTATCCTTCTTGAATTGAGAAGCTTTGAGGATGAAGATGCTCTGCGATGGAATATACCAGCAAACAGGTAATAGTGTAAATTTTCTATAGACCACGTTCTTGGTATAGTGTTGATATGAGAGCCTCGGAGATTGATGATTAATTAAACAGAATTAAGTGCAGCAAGCAGCATAGGCAAGGAGGAGAGGCTGTTGGTATGGTATGTATATATATGGTTCGTGTAGTATGTTCTGTATAATGGCAATGCTAATAAACAACGTGATAGTTACGAACAAGTTTGATTTTGAAGTGAGTCTGCATATATTGTGGGTCGTATGTGTGCTTTCAGTGTTTGGGAGACATTTAGGGGAATACAAAGTGCAAGGCTCCTTCGTATAAGGTTGAATAAGATAAACTTGAAACTCTGCAGATTGTTTAGGACCAACTGAGGTCGTCTTGAAGGATTGGAGTTTATTTGATTTTTTTCAAAATAGTTACTTCCATACAAGACACCGTGTAAGTTTGCATTCACTTTGGGCATGACTGACTGATTTATTATGTATTCTTTAATTCCAACATGTACCAACAAATTGAAAGTAAAATTTCCCGTCACCGGTTAGCACCGTTATCCAAATTCAAGGAGACTCAGACATTTCACTACGAATTTTTGGACCCTTAATTTTCTAGACTTACCGCAACCTGAAAAGTCCAGGCTTGGTTTGGCTCCCTTCACCAATTTGCAGCAATTCAAGCGCATTCATATTACTCTTGATCCCCTTGCCTGACTAAGATTTTCAGGGTTGTCCAATTTTAAGACTTATCTGCTGGACACGACAACAAAAAATCAAAACCAGGTTTGAATTTCACCAACTGGGTAACGGACTGGAGATCAATGCCGAAAAATGAAGTAGATCATCCACCGATCGATGATCTTGAGTAATATATAATATTTATTAGGTAGTAGTATATCTATGGGCTACCGACGCCATCTACATATTTCACAATATTGCGTAATCGAGCTTTTGGGTTGTGTCTTGAGCTAAAGTTTTTGCGGTTTGTATCTTGGGAAGGTTTTGCGGTTTTTGCCTTGGGTTGAAGGGGTTCGCGCCATCTGTGTGGAACTAGTTGAATTTTTGCTGGATTGAGCTAGTGTGTCTCGGGTGGGCTTTCATGCTGCGGGGGTGTTTTTGGTGGGGTGTTGTGGAGTCTTTGAGGACCCGCGAAAAGCTTTCAATAATAATAATAGGGATTATATTCCATTTATGTGTGATCCAGTGTAGGGATTTGATCTGGATTTCCTGCACCTTGTGGTTTGGGTGGGCTTTCGTCTTGAGTGAGAACTAAACTAAAATTTTCACAATTTTAACCGAAAAAATCATATAAATATATGAAAAAGTGAAATGTGAGAATAGTTTACTTTAAACTTCGGTGATGAGCAGTTATAAGGATTCAACCCAACGTAATTTCTGAATATTCCAGATGAGTCAGCCCAAGACACAAACCAAAAAGCTCGATTGCGCAATATTGTAAAAGCCTATAGCTATACTACTTTTGGTACAGTATAGCTACAATGATTAAAGATCTTAAAATCAGAGGAAAAATAAAATAGGGAAATGAGTGTGGAGAGAAGATAAGAGAGATAGAAAGAAAAAGAAGAGTGAAAAAAAAAATCAACTAAAATGATCTTTTAAAAGCTTGCTGGAAAGTACGCTAGATGTCCCCCTCCGAGTACCCCGGGCAAGTTATTCCATTTAGGCACAACTTGGGCAAAATAAGAACAATCGCCAAATAACGAGTTACACCTAGGAATGAACAATGTGACCTGTCGTCTATTGCATTGAAAGTAATGCAGTTTCTCAAACAAATATCGTGGACACATTTTATTCAAAAGTTTAAAAAAGAAATTTTAATTCGTGGTACGAGCGATAGCTTACAAAGGTAAGGCACGGAAATCGTTGGACGCGACTTCCATTTTTCTCATTCACACCGAGTCAAGTTTGGGGATTATTAGAATACCTACCTCAAGTGGGGCCAAATTAGAGCAATCACAAGCATTTTTTGCATATCAGGTGTAAGGAGGCTAGAGCCTACCCATAGTTGGTGTCAGAGGCGTAGATACCCAAAATAATGTGCCCATGGCAAATGCTGAAACGGCGCCCTTATTTAAATTATTTTTACATTAAATTTGCAGTTTTAAATCAAAGCTTTTAAAAGTTAAACAAAAGCTTTTAAAGCTTAAACAAAAGCTTTTAGACCTTAAACAAAAGCTTTTAGAGCTTAAAAAAGCTCTTAAACCTTAGAAAAAAGCTTTTAATGCTTAAATGAAAGCTTTTAAAGCTTTTAAGCCCAAGTAAAAGCTTTTGAAAGCTTTTAAAGTTTTAAAGCCTAAATAAAAGCTTTTATAGCTTAAATGAAATCTTTTAAGCTTAAACATACGCTTTTAAAGCTTGTTAAAAGCTTTTATAGATTAAAAATAGCTTTTTGCATTTGATTTTTGTGTCCCGACATTACGACAGCATTATCATAGTACGAACAGTTGATGCTAAAATAGATAAAGTCATTCTGAGTACGTGGCGAAAAATAAGACGTTGATCCTGGATGATTTTCTACATACGTGAGATGGTCCTCCGAAACCGGGTTAAAGATTTTAGTTAGTTGCAAAAATAAAGAGGTATGTATAAGTATACTATATGTTTTCGTACAGTACTAAACCTTCTTCTCTGTTTAATGGGCTCCGATCTTAAAAATCATTTAGAAAATAGTTAATAGTAGTTAATTTTTACTATAAAGACAACAAAATCATTAAAAGCAACATTGAACTACAGTTTGAAATCTCCATTTCAAGCACACACACTGTCCTACAACATTACTAATTTATCGATATAAACCAGGACAGATACAAGATTATATTACGACTACTTAAGCCCCAACAGATCATAACTTAGGCTAATTCCGTTCTGAAGCACTTCACTACTTGTATTTTCCATTTAAGGACATTTAACATTGTAGAAGGCGAATGGTTCATCCCTTAACTGAATGACTTTTAAGCCCTATCCTTGAAATGATTCCCAAAATGACTTAACGATTACTTTCATAAATTAACTCCCCTCCTCCCCCCGCCGCCCCGAAATGTTATACATCAAGCGTTAGAATAAATCATATAGCTATATCCTTTTATCCTTTTTGAAATTGAAACGTCGTCGACCAACACCTCACCAAAAACCGCCCATCGAAAACTTTGTTTTCCACTTTTTGATGGGCATACGGAGTGGGGCAGCGGGGCGTTGCGGGGCGGCCGAGTAGGGTATTTTCCGTGTCGGGGCAGGAGACAAGGACTTTATTACTCCACAGTTCTATTAAGTCCGGGTTTTGTCCTTGTGGTCAACTGACGGGGCTCACCACTAGATTAATTCGGGGTAAAGGAGTTTATAAAACTTGTCGGGCTTCCCATTGTCCCTTCCGGGGTCAAAATTATGTGAACAAACTAAGAAGCCGTTAAACCCTTTTGCGGTTTGTTAATTTCTTGATTTCAAGACGATTTGTTGCAGTCAGTGTTACAAAGTGGTGTCCTTTATGGGGCAATATTCCGGGGATCCCATTGCCAAGGGTAGTTTTGTGGGAATTTATGAAATTTCAAAGTTTAATTTTGGTCGAGGACAATTCTGAGTAGATGAGGAATTTTGTAACTTAATTTTCTTTGAATTGATATTGTTCCTTGGGGGATGCTTTTAAGAGTTTTCACCACCAACAGCACACCACTCTCCTCAACCGCTCGTACCATACCCCATTACACTCACTCTCGCTCTCGTTGTTCATTCAGTCACTCACTCTCGCTCACTTATCAAAAAAAGGGGGCGGAGCGGCCGGGTGTCCTTGGCCCTCCTGTTTTTAATCAAATACAAAAGCAACTTTCCACTCTGTAAAAAACTTTTCTTTTACGATTTTACACTTTGCAAAGCTCTTTGTGTATCCATTAACAAAAAAAAAAATAAAATAAAAAAGTAAAGGACGACACAGAACGAGAAATGTCCTTTAAAAATGACAAGTGACAAGTGTGCAAAAGTAGTCTAAGTTCGGCCAATTTAGTGGATAGAAGGAACTTATGTACGCGCGGACAAAAGGACAACAACAGGATAAAGTGCATTCAGTGTAAGGAATAACGGAGGCTCTTCTTGAATGTCCTTTTTTTTATTTTCAACTTTTCTTTTTTTTGCTTGCTTTAAGTAAAAACGAACAAAGCTCAGTGCTTTTGATGGAAATTCTTGCTGACAGCTACACAATATTGAGGACGACGAAGAAAAATACTGGGTAGAAAATTGGTTGAGCGCTTGTATTGTGCAAAAGGTTTTTTGGTATTGTTTGTGTTTATTGGCTTGTTGGGAAGAAGTTTCTTTTTGAGAATGGTGTGCTATGAATATTGGAAAAATGCGTAAAAATTTGTTTTATGTAAAAGAAAGCACTAGTCATAGGTGGTTATGACAGTGGAAATAATCAACTTTACACTATTACGTTGAATTGTAAATTGGGTAGATTAATTTGATTAGTTTAGAATGTCTTCTAGGTCATTGTGAGTAGTCTTACAATTTTTTGGTTAAATATTCACTTATTGCTGCCCACACTACTTCCAATTCAACAATTCTTCGGATAGCAGCACGTGCCCCAGAATATTCGAAGTCTAACTGCTTCACGTTTATAGACTCGTCCGAATATCATGGGCAGTACGACTGATCATCATAACCGAATCGGTGCATATCATAACATACTTCGTCATGATCTCTGCCTTTCCATACCACCACATTTGGGATTAGCCTGTATATTCAGTGACTTATCTCCACCATTTCTAGATAGATTGGCGCTAATCTACCGTCGAACGACCTTATTTCTCCCCTTCTATACATTATTTCATGGATATGATTCCTATTTTTCTCCAGCTCCTTTCCAAAGCCATATTCCGGACTGGACCAACATATAGTAGAACTAAGCTAAAAATACCCTCAGAGATGATAGAGCAGCGACTTCATCCTGCATCTACTGAGTTTGGCAGCATCCTCACAATCGCCACGCCAATTAAAGACACCTTATCATCTCTAGATATGCTTTAATGTTGATATTACTGTCGATCATCACAACCATGCATAACTGAGCGACGTTTGAGGGCATAACGTTTGCTTTCTCATACTGATCCTTAAAGTTATCTTCTTTCATCTCTTACCAACCAGCATAATTTCCGATTACGATTTCCACGATCGGCTCATCTGCATATATTTCGATCTTATCGAGCTACATTCTTATGATCGATAGCGTCCACCCTGACGGCAACAAGTAGCTTTAGTACTCTGTCTTACAGAAGACGTCGCGGTCATTGTAGAAAAGCACAAGATATCCGATAAAAGCTCGGTCCATCATTTAGTTCACAGTGTTACTGGCCTTTCCAATTGCCTATGATCGTATCATGCGTATTATAATTTCGAAATCGCCTCTTTTTTCTTGCTCTTAATCGCGGAGTTTAAGACAATTTTGAAATCGCGGGCTATAGCCGTAGCGTTGATTCTTAGTGTTCAATGATTGAGGTCTCAGGCAGTTTTGTCACCATGCTAACAGCGTCTATCGTTCAATTTTCGAAAGCCGAACTGCTTTCCTTCTGCCGTGTCCACCATGTGAAGTAATCTAGAGAAAATAATCAAATAATTTCCTTTAGTATGTCTTCAGGGGGCATATCAGCCTATAGGACAAGGATTCTACCAAGGGCTTGTTTGGCTTTGGGATGAGCCTTGTGTAACTTTTCCAATTAAATTTGTTGTTCAATGGCATCACTTGCTTTTTAAAATTAAAGCTTTGAAGCTTTTCAAAAATAAAAGCTTTAAAGCTTTTTAAAAATAAAGCTTTCAAGCTTTTTAAAAATAAAAGCTTTCAAGCTTTTTAAAAATAAAATCTTTCAAGCTTTTTAAAAATAAAAGCTTTAAAGCTTTTTAAAAATAAAAGCTTTCAAATTTTTTAAAAATAAAAGCTTTCAAGCTTTTCAAAAATAAAAGCTTTCAAGCTTTTTAAAAATAAAAGCTTTCAAGCTTTTTAAAAATAAAAGCTTTCAAGCTTTTTAAAAATAAAAGCTTTCAAGCTTTTTAAAAATAAAAGCTTTCAAGCTTTTTAAAAATTAGAACTTTGAACCTTTTTAAAAATTAAAGCTTTGAAGCTTTTTTAAAATAAAAGCTTTCAAATAATACATATTTTTTACCCCAAATCACCGCTGAAACCCTTGATTGGATCGCGTATCTAATGCTTTTCCAATCATCCACCGCAACCCAACTCCAACAAATCTTTCACTTTGAAGAAAAATCCTTTTAAATTTTTTGAATCATTAAACAACTCATCTTTTATTCTATTTTATCCTCTTAATTCCTTCATCTTCACAATAAACTCCTTCAATAATAAAAAAAAGCAGCCCCATCAACTCTACCATTTAAAAGTCCATTCAATTTCTACTTCCGGTCGCCTTTATCCAAATAATAAAAAAAAAATACGATAAAAAGCCACCAATAAAAACTTGAAGAATCTCGCTTTAACCACTCCGAGACCAGGTAATAAGTATTTGCCTTTAAATGTCGTCGTCATCCCCATAAAAACATTTTACGAGAATTATCCTAGAAGCCGTGCCGCCACCAAAATCTATACCAAATTTCATACCGCTACCATCTCTCACTCCTTCTGCTTTTTGTGTCTCTTTCGCTTTTATTGACACGAACACATCTTTCATATTCATCCTTCCTGGTTCCTTTTGAAAGCAGTAAATTCCATGTTCGATTACAGTCGACCAACACCCATTTCTTGGGATTATCACCAATTTGAAGTGCTGCCTGCCTCCCGGACACCCCGCAAAATTCCAAGGATTGCTCCTAGAGAGTTTTCCGTCTTTTTTAAGAAAGTCCTTAAAGAATAGTCCTCGACTACTTTGACAAAAAAAAATTTTTTTTTGCTCAAATTCGTCTCATAAAATTCCAGAAGATTTTCCGGATCAAAATGATAAATCCGACTTTTCTTGATCAGAGTCCTTCAAGGATGTTTTAACCCTTTTTTGCAGATTAGATTTTGACTTTGTGTGTGTGTGTGTGACTCCTCTCCGGTTTTTTTTATCGGGCTTCAATCACCCTTGAAAGTGCCGTTACCTCGTTATACTTCTCTCTAACAGTGGCTTAAAAGGATGTGCAATCACTCATCCTGCAGCATGGCAGGATGGTAGGTGGTGGGTTGGTGAAGTCGGTAAAGAGCCAAAAACGGAGAAGAGCAATCTTGGATAAGGGATTTTCACAATTGTTCCCAAAAGAGGTAGAATGACTCTCAAATGGGCGAGACGACAATAAACTCTGATTGTCAAAGGACGTTTTAGTCATTGATATTGCTGCAAGGATAATAGAAATCGAAGACCGGTTTGTTAGTCATGGAGTTCTTCTCGGTATTTGCAATAATTAATATGCGATCATGGATTTTAAGCTGGTTGGTTGGGTTTTGAGATAAGTTTTAATCATTTGCCTTTTAATATGTCTGTGAGTCCACAGCGTGTCTTTCTTGTAACTCCTCGACTATGGGTTATTTCAACCATATTTGCTCTATAAAGATGAACAATTGTTAGTCTACTTTTCAATTCCACAAATTTTGGAAACAAAGAGAGAACGACTACGCCTAGTAGTTAAGGTGCTCGACTTCCACCCACAGGTCCGTGGTTCGATTCCACATAGAGCCATGGTCCGATGGAGTAAAACTCTCTTTGGCTAGTGCCTGCTGCTGATATTGCACTTTAGATAGAACAGTCGACAGATATTTCCACTTAAAGGGTCTTAACCTTTGAAATGAATAACTTTAGAATATACCCGCTGACGATTACGGCCTAGGTGGTTAGTCATTCTCGGCCCAACTTAGCGATCTATTTCAAAATCCAATTTTGAGTTGAGTAAAAGCACCTGGCGAGGTTTATGGCTATCCCTGCCTCAAGATTTTTCGCAGGACCACACTAGCTCGCTCCCAGAAATTGCGGGACCCCTCTTCGTGAACACTACTATAGCCCAGGAATCCATTCTTTGTTCTTTTCCGAATAGATGACGGAACTTACCCACAAAAGTAATTTAAAAAGACCTAAATCATCATCATCATCATCATTCATTAAAAAGACCTAAATAAGACATTAAAAGCCGATTCAGTAGGCTACCGCACTTTCATTTAAAATCTCTTTCTAAATTACAGAAAGGTCTTCCACGCTGCCCTCAAATTTTAATTCGATTCCTGAGCTCTGCTCTGACCCAATCTTATGACTGTTATAGTAGAGGGAAATTGTCATATGATAGTGATGTAGTTGGGAAGTTGGATTTTTTTGTTTTTTCTCTTTACATATGTTAAGATAAAGCGAAAAAAAAATTTCTGCAAAATCGGTTCTGTGCTGCACGAGAAAATTGCATAAATGTGCATTTTTGATGCAATTTGGGTGCATTGCTACACTATTTTTTTAATTTCTCCAGTTCTGTTGGTCGTAGAAAAATAATAAAAAATTGTAAAATACTCGTGAATGAATAGACTATCGAACTGATTCGGTGTAAATACTTTAAAAATGAATCCTAACCTCAAAAAACCAAAATGTATGAAATTTTGTTTTATTTTACTAAAAAGGCAATAAATAACGGGAAAAGGGTCGGATTTTGACAAAAATTGGAGAAAAGATGTACTTTGATGCCATAAATACGTGGTTGAAATTTCAAAAAAAAATTTCGATTTTTACGGCAACAAATGGCATTTTTCCAAAAAAAATTAAAATTGCCGCCATTTTATGCCAAATCATCGTACGATAAAATTTTTTTTTCAAATTGTATGTTTTTTTATGTACTTTCTTGTGAGCATACGCAATAGTTCGTTACTTTATTTAAAATGTCTATTTTAGGACTTTGAAAACACTAAAAAAATTCATTTTTTCAATTTTTCGCCTTTTGCCAACTATGAAAAAAAGGCAAAGAATTGAAACTTCGCTTTTTTTGTTTAATTTCCCTCTACTATTATCCAAAAAATCCCCATTTTTAAAACATTTCCCCTTTCATAATAGTTTCGACTTTATTTGAAAACGAAATACATAACATGTTACAATACGTTTTTTTTATATCTTTGTTTTTTTTTTGTGTTTCCTGTTTAGAAAAGATTTTATGTCAAAATACTACTGAACAATATATATAAAAAAAACTAACGCAATTTATGTTTTCAATATAAATTTTGTACACGGTTAAAAACACCATTTTTACTATTCGTCCTGTTTCGTAGGTTTAAAAAAAAACTTGGGTTTTTTTTATCTCTACTAAATCTGTACATATGTACTTCAAAATAAAAATATAAAGTTGTTTCAGTTCCAAAAAAGAACTTTTAAAATTAAATGATGTTTAAAATTGTATACGAGAATCAAAACTTGGGGCATTTTTTGTTTTGTTCGATATAAACCAAATTTTGGTAATTCTAAAAAAAAAATAATTAAAAACAACATTTCACATATTAACAGGCTTCCCAATGCTGTTATGTTTGTAATTATAGCTATAAGTTCCGCGTATTTTTGTTTCAAGATTATTAGCATATATATCCGCGGTTAATTCTTCCATGCCTGGTTCCTTATCAGTTTTAGCCACTTCAGTAGCAGCATCTACTTCAGTTTTGACGTCGCTGTTAATTTTCTAGTGTTGGGAATTTAAAAAAATGGTATTAAGAGAAATTATAATTATTTAAAATAATAATTAATATAAAAGAAAGAAACCTTAAAATCATCCTCCGTGGCTAATTTATTATCGATTAGTCTCGATTGCATTAATTTGATGGGATCACGTGTCTTTTGTATTTCTTGAACTTCCTCACGTGAACGATAGCTAGTGCCTGGATCGGACATGGAATGCCCAGTATATCGATATGTATGCATTTCAACTACTAGTGGTCCATTTTTAAGAGCGTAATCTATACAAAACTGTGTTGCGTTTTTACATGATAAAGCGTCCATTCCATCGACCCAAAGTCCAGGTATAACATCACCTCGTTCATAGAAGTTTGTGTTCATTGCATGACGATCCGTTTTTGTGCCCATGCCTTTTTTTTTTAAAAAAAAAGTGATTGTAATCGAATCATTTATGTCATTTCTATATGTTTACTAAATAAATATGAAAAAACTAACCATACACATTATTTTCGCATATAAAAATAACTGGTAGCTTCCATAAGTATGCGATATTATAGGCTTCAAAAACTTGTCCTTGATTGGCTGCTCCATCACCGTAAAGTGCGAAGCTAACAGCGTTATCTCCTTTATATTTCATAGCAAGAGCAACACCAGCACCAAGTGGAACCTAAGTTAATCCATATTATAAGCTTCGATGATTGGGGGACAACTCAACACTAGCAACATCTTACTTGTGCACCAACAATACCATTTCCTCCATAGAAATTTGGACTATACATATGCATTGAGCCACCCTTCCCTCTGGAGCATCCTTTAAAACGTCCAGTCAATTCAGCCAGAATACCCTCCACCGGAACTCCCATTAAGTACGTCCATGCATGGCATCTATATGATGTTATTATGGCGTCATTCTTTCTCATCGCTGCCTTCATACCTGTAAAACAGATATTTAATGAAATTATCAATATTGAATTTTTTTTGTGGACTAACCGATCGCAATTGCCTCTTGACCAGTATAAAGGTGACAGAAGCCTCGTATCAGTTTTTCTTGATATAGCTTGCCGGCAGCCCTCTCTAGCTCACGGCAAACTTTCATTTTTCTGTACATATCCAAACCTTCCTCTCGTGTTAGTGTAGCTTTAAGTGGTGGTCCTTCATCGAGTCTGTGGAGTTTAAAAGGCTGTTGGAAGAGTATAAAAAATTTATCAATATTTTTTTTTTTTGTAAAAAAAAAATAAAAATTACCGAAACATCTAAAGTTACACTTCCGCCAGGCGAATCAGCCATTGCAGTTGTTGGCAGTGCTCCATCAATATTTTGTACTAGCCAATTATTTTCAGCTGGATTTGGTGAAAAATTGGTCGACATTCTACGAAAAACATGACGAATAGTAGAGAGCATATTTTTTTTAATGTTATTGCGACCTATGCCTAGATGGTTAACCAAAAATTTAAATCTTAAATTGATGTTACACGAGAATTTTCTTAGTTTTGATAAAATATATGACATTGTCACATAATGCAATGAAAACCTAATTGGCGAAGTTTTTTATTTCTAATAAATATCATTTAATTGAATAGAAGCTTCTAAAAAAAAACTTTGCACACACAGTATACTAGTTTGTATTTGAAAATTTACAGCAGAGTTCTATAGTAGAAAAGTTTATTTACTATGCTATGAGGCATCCTGCATATTAAATCGATTAAGTTATTAAATGATATTAGAAGCACCGTGTTCAATAACGTACCTATTAGGAAGGCAATTAGATCGTTCAAACCATGCAAGTCCCCTGGAGCAGACGGTATTTATCCTATTCTGCTATAGAAGGGCTGCGACCTAATCACTCCTTTACTATAGAAAATAATCAGGGCTTCCTCCACAACTGGTTACATCGCCTCCAGGAATGTCAACATCACATTTAATCCATCTGTTGGCGGCGAAAAGTAGGCGGGTACCACTGTAGGCATCCTTAATGAACACGATTATGATTAGATTTTAAGAAATCGAAGAAAGCGACGCAAGATAGAATTTTTAAAGCCTGCAATATTTTATTTTAATTAAAAACATATGAATTGTATTTTTTGGCAAAAACCAGAATAAATGTTATATAAATCTGAAAAAGTTTGATTATCATTCGCTCCGCTCGCTGAGGAAACTAAGAAGTGTCGCCAAAGTTGTCACCAAAAAGGACCGAATATTCCATTAAAACGGAGTATTCAACATTTTCTTTAAAAATTTCTATTAAATTTGTTTAAAACTAAACAATCTATTTGAAGGAGAGAATCAAAAATGCCACGGGCAAAAGGCCGAAAGTCATCAAGCTGTCCCAAGTGCAACAGGCAAGACAACCAAAAAATGGTACAGTGCGACAAGTGCAACAAATGGTACCATTTTCAATGTGTAGACGTGCCTGCTGACATTGAAGAGAAGGATTGGATGTGTGACCAATGCGAAACAGAGAATCTGCAGGATCAGACCCTCAGGACAACATGCTCGAACCAGCGAATTGCCCCGTCAAGTAAAGCAGCTTCTCAAAAATCTACCCTAAAAGAGACACACCAGATCGATAGGGGAACACAGCTAAGGCTGCAGCTACTGGAAGAAGAAAAAAGCCTAAAGGAGCAGCAGCTGAAGAAGAAGGAAGAACTCGACCAGGAATATTTGCAGAAAAAGTATGCTATACTGGAAAGTTCAAGTAAGTCTAATTATTCTATGTCCGTTCCGTCCGTCAACAATGTTAAAGATTGGTTGAAAAAGCAAGGTAACATTGCGCCAGTACAATGTCACGTCGCCACAGTTAATAAAATGCCAAAGCCTAGTCATCAGCCGCCAAAAATAGGGCCTACTGTTGATCAAATTGCTGCACGCAATGCAATTGGGAGAGACCTACCACTCTTTACGGGGAAACCAGAAGAATGGCCCCTATTCATTAGTAGTTTTGAACATAGTACCAACATATGCGCATATACCGATGACGAAAATTTAATACGATTACAAAAATGTTTAAAGGGAAAAGCTTTGGATGCGGTGCGTGCGTATTTACTTTTACCAAATACGGTTCATGAAGCCATAGACGTTTTGCGCTTATTATTTGGTCGCCCACAGTTAATCATCGCGAAATTAGTGCAACAAATTAAAAACGAACCGCCACCAAAATCAGAAAAAATTGAAACTTTGATTACTTATTCGATAAGTGTTAGGAATTTATGTGTGACAATGGAGGCATCAGGTTTGCAGTCGCACATAAACAACCCCATTTTACTTGATGAGTTGGTCCAGAAATTGCCAGCCGCCATAAAACTAAATTGGGCAACTTATGCGGCTAACTACGATGAGACAAATATTGCCATATTTTCTGAATGGTTAAACAATGTAGCCAAAGCCGCAAGCACCGTCGCGCAATTGATGCCAGATGTAAGAAGTGACAAACGACACAAAGCAGAGGTCACAATGTATACGCATGCCAACGCTCACCTAACTAGGCAAACATGTACGTTATGTCACCAACAACATGAACTGGTTGATTGTGTTGTGTTTAAAGGTAAAACTTATAAAGATAAGTGGGATTTCATTAGCTACAACAAAATATGTAAAAGGTGTCTCACGAAACATAAGTTTGGGCTTTGTAAAATCAATAAAATGTGCGCAGTAGACGGTTGCACCATCAAACACCATCCGTTGTTGCATAAGCAAAATATCGCCAGTGCAACAGTATCATGTCATAAACCCAGTATCGAATCGACTGTCTTAATGCGAATAGTACCTATAAGAGTATTTAATAAAGAGAAACAAATCCATACATTTGCGTTTTTAGATGAAGGTTCATCGGTCACTTTAATAGAAGAAGGTCTCGCGACTGAATTGGAGCTTCCGGGGGAATATGAAAATTTATGTTTGAGGTGGACAGGTGACTTTGTACGTTTCGAAAATAAATCCAGAAAAGTGGCACTTAAAGTAGCCGCCCAGTATAATACAGCGCCCAAGTATAGCATACGCGACGCAAGAACTGTTTCAACGTTAGATTTATCTGACCAATCGCTAGACACAATGAATCTAGAGAAGACGTATCCATATTTAAAGGGATTGCCGCTACAATCATATAATAAGGCCAAACCCAGAATACTTATTGGAATAGATAATTGGCGTCTAGGTCTACCACTGAAAGTCAAAGAAGGAAACGAAAACCAACCAATTGCGACCAAAACGCGGCTAGGTTGGACGGTTCAGGGTCCCACAATAAACTTCGAAAATAATAATAGACGAGAATTATGTGCCGTTCACATTCAAAAATGCGGTTGTGAAAATTTAGAAAAGCTGGTCAAAGAATCATTTACTTTAGAGAACGCAGGAGTGATAGTCAGTAACATCCGCATAACAGATGAAGAACAACGGGCACAAGATCTACTCAATAACAGTATAATTAAAAAAGACGGAAGATATCAAGCAAAGTTACTGTGGAAATACGACGATGTTGTCCTCCCAAACAGTTATCACATGGCGGAAAAAAGATTAGAATGTTTGGAAAGAAAGTGCAAGAAAGAGCCCATGTTATTATCTGCCATTAATGATCAGATTAAGAATCTGATAGATAAGGGATACGCACGAAAAATGTTGCCAGAAGAATTGCAAAAACGTAGTAGTAAAGAATGGTACTTACCCATATTCACAGTGCAGAACCCGAATAAGCCAAATAAAGTCCGATTGGTATGGGATGCTGCGGCAGAAGTAAATGGCATATCACTAAATTCAATGTTGCTAAAAGGTCCAGATCTGCTTACTAAGTTAGTTCACGTATTGTACAAATTTAGGACGGCCAAAATAGCCATAGGTGGCGACATAAGAGAAATGTTTCACCAAATTGCTATTCACCCAGAAGATCAACATTCACAAAAATTTCTCTGGCGCAATGGTGATGTAGCTAGGCCACCTGATATATATGTAATGACCGTGATGATATTCGGCGCGAATTGTTCGCCCAGCATCGCACAGTTCACAAAGAACTTAAATGCATCGTTCTATCAAAACCAATATCCAAAGGCCGTAACAGCCATAATCGAAAATCATTATGTAGACGACCTATTGTGTAGTGTAGATACAGAAGAAGAAGCAGTAGAGCTAGTCGAACAGATAGATTTTATACCTCGTCAAGCCGGAATGGAGATGCGCAATTGGGTGTCTAATTCAATAATAATAGAGAAGAAAAATTCCAAGTTACATTCGCTGGTAGAAGACGGCAAGGACCTAAACAGAATGGCTGCGTCTTCCACTACTTACACCGAAACCGCCAAGATGTTAGGATTATGGTGGTCTCCTATAAATGACAACTTCACATTTTCTCTAAGGTACAATAGAAGTGCCCCAGCCTTGTTAATGGGTGACAAGATCCCTACTAAAAGAGAAGTCCTAAGAATTGTTATGTCAATTTTTGACCCGTTAGGTTTCTTATCATTCTTTACAATCCAAGGAAAAATTATTCTACAAGGTATATGGCGGTCAGGCGTCGAGTGGGACGAAGAAGTACCGAAGCAGATTTTCGAAAAATGGAGAAAATGGGTCAAGTGTCTGAAAAGCATTGAAGACTTACAAATACCACGTCATTATTTTTGTGGCAGAACAGCGAAACAATTAACCGACCATGCAATACAACTGCATGTTTTCACGGATGCAAGCGAAGACGCATACGCGGCGGTGGCGTATCTCCGCTACGAAGATAGTTATGGCGCATATTGCTCAATAGTCAGTGGCAAGAGTGGCTCCACTTCAACCAATCTCAGTACCTAGAATGGAATTGCAAGGAGCTCTGTTAGGAGCTAGGCTTGCCAAGGACATAGAAGAAGGGCATAAACTAAATATTCAAAATAAAATTTTCTGGTCTGATTCACAAACGGTTTTGTTGTGGTTAAGATCCGATCCTAAAAATTTCAAGCAATTTGTAAAATATAGAATTGGCGAAATATTGGAACTCACTGAAGTGCACGAATGGAGATGGGTACCTTCAAAGGAAAACGTAGCAGACGAAGCTACCAAAAATCACAAATTAGAAGTGTCATCGGGCGCAAGATGGTTTCAAGGGCCAGGATTTTTAAAACAAAGCCAAGACAAATGGCCATTGCCAAGAGAATCCACCTTGCACCAAACTCAAGGCAAAGAAATAGAAGCCATAGTAATGCACCACCATAAAATCGAGGAACCAATTATCGACGTCAACAGATTTTCAAAGTGGCAAAGACTGCTAAGAACAATGGCATATGTGTTAAGGTTCATCCATAATGTCAAGTCACGCAAGCACAACAACATGAATAACGGCGAAACACTCAGTTATGAAGAGCTTCAGGACGCAGAGGCTGCGCTTTTCAACATAGCACAACAAGTGGCGTATTCGCAAGAGATTAATGCGCTCAAACGAGGCCTAACCCTTCCGAAACAAAGTTCTCTTCTTTCCTGTTCACCTTATCTCGATTATAAAGGCCTTTTAAGAATCCAAGGAAGAATAGACAAAGCCACAGTTGTTCCATTCGATTCCAGGCGTCCTATAATAATTCCCAATAAAAATCCTATTACATCCCTGTTAGTTTTCTTCTATCATAGCAGATACCACCACACGAGTCACGAAACTGTAGTGAATGAGGTTCGTCAGCGTTTTTATATTCCAAGATTACGAACAGTCTTAAGGAACATAATAAGCAACTGCCAGCAATGTAAAAACGACCGAGCAAAACCAAAGCCGCCGAAAATGTCAGATCTACCTGAAGCCAGACTAGCAGCTCTTACACGGCCTTTCACCTATACAGGCATTGACTATTTTGGTCCAATTCTCGTCACCGTAGGTAGACGCAGTGAAAAAAGATGGGGTGTTATTTTTACCTGTCTAACCATTCGTGCTATCCACATAGAGGTCGCCCATAGCCTGTCAGCAGATGCGTGCATCATGGCAATTCGAAATTTTATTGCTCGCAGAGGTGTACCAGCAGAAGTATTTTCCGATAATGGTACTAATTTTATTGGCACCGAAAGAGAATTAAAGGAAGCGGTAGCGCAACTCCCTCAAAATAGTTTGGCACACGAATTCGCCCCTGTTTTGAAATGGCGATACAATACACCATACGCACCACATACTGGAGGTTGCTGGGAAAGGATGATTCGCGTGGTCAAAAAGATTTTATATAAAATAATGCATAACCGACGATTCACCGATGAAACCATGCGAGCCGCGTTAGCCGAAATCGAACTCATCGTAAACTCACGTCCGCTAACATATGTGCCGCTCAGCTGTAACGATGACGAAGCATTAACACCAAACTATTTTCTACTAGGTTCTTCCAATGGCGCTAAAGCCCCAGGTATGTTTGATGACACAGACTTGCTACTACGAAAGAATTGGCGATTGGTGCAAAGAATCGCCGACCACTTCTGGAAAAGATGGATCATCGAGTACTTACCGACACTCACCAGACGAACGAAGTGGTTTAATCCTGTGCAACCAATCAAAGAAGGAGACATAGTGGTCATCGTGGATGAAAATGCACCACGCAATTGCTGGAGAAAGGGTCGAGTAATCAAAACTTACGCCAGAAAAGATGGACAAGTGGGTAAGGTTCTCGTGAAAACTAACGAGGGTGTATACGAACGACCAGCCACAAAACTCGCCAGACTAGATGTATGTGCCGAAAGTGAAGGTAAAGCTACACAAGGAATTATGCAGTTTACCGAGGGGGAGCATGCTGGCGGCGAAAAGTAGGCGGGTACCACTGTAGGCATCCTTAATGAACACGATTATGATTAGATTTTAAGAAATCGAAGAAGGCGACGCAAGATAGAATTTTTAAAGCCTGCAATATTTTATTTTAATTAAAAACATATGAATTGTATTTTTTGGCAAAAACCAGAATAAATGTTATATAAATCTGAAAAAGTTTGATTATCATTCGCTCCGCTCGCTGAGGAAACTAAGAAGTGTCGCCAAAGTTGTCACCAAAAAGGACCGAATATTCCATTAAAACGGAGTATTCAACACCATCGTAGGTCGATGCCCAACCTTTCTCTTCCAGTAAACTAAAAAACCCAATAGTGTTTTTATGCACTGTTGACTGGTCTCATATAGGTAGACTCTTTCAGGTACTTACTACAAACTCTTTTCAGGCAGGTACAGACTCTTTCAATACTTCGACCTATTTTATTACCAGTCTAGTATACTATCATCAATGCTAAAAGATTAATGATATTTTAAGTTCGTCCTGAGAAGAGATTCATTAGGCAATGGTCACGATCGTTAGGTCTTTATGTTATACTGTAATAAAGTACAAGAGTAATGTCCTAATTGAAAACAGACCTTTTATTTTCATAGACCGACAAAAAAATATTTTCATGTGGAATAACATGAAATCGCTCAGAATACTTTTAAAAACTGAGGTCAAACCTAGTAATTTGCAATACTCAAGTGTACACAACTACGTTACAAGAAACAGAGACAACTTAAGACCAACGCAACCTAGAACGGAGGAGAAGAAAGGGTCTACTAAATACTGCGGCGGAAATCTACAACACTCTACCGGACTACATCAAATCGGCCCCTTCTTTGGTAACTTTTACGAGAAGACTAAAGAGTTATCTGTTAGAGGAGTACAGCGTCGTTAATTGTTAAATTTAAATTGTTAAATTTGTATTGTACTTTTTCATATTAGTTTTTATTTATTCCTTTTTATTTTCTTTTTTTTCTTTTTTGTTTTTGTTCTTTAAACACTTAACACTTTTGCTCAAAACATACAAGTAGTGGTAGTAGCTTTTAAATGGCAAAATAAATTGATGAATTAGGGCTCCCCAACTCTCATACCAGCTTCGCTGACTGAGTGGGGATGTTGATATTAGAAATCTCAGAAATAATGAATATGTAAAAAAAATGTATCTTAATGATAAATTTAATAATAAAAAAAAACCAAAGATTACGTACACCGGACTGGGTTTCCGCGTTGGGGGATTGGGCTGCAAGCTGACAACCTACCACCGTAAAAAATCTCGAATAATCAAGGCATGTCTCGGACAGGACGGACTCAACAGCAAAGACCCACGCAATGGAATATGGAATTTGAAATAGGACGTTCTGCTTTCGCTTTTCCGGCAGGTCATACGAATTTTTAGTCTACAAAAGGAAGATGTTTTCTGCTTTATAATCTCCTACTTTGTCTTCCATATATGGTTTCAATGAACTTAGCAAACTATGTTAGCACTTTATGAGCCAAGGGTGGTCAACTTTTGTATACAAAAGGGCGCCTGTGCTGAAAGTCGAGTTGTCACGACACGAAAAGTCATTTGAGTTGAATAAAGTGACGTTTCAGTCGAATCATAACTTTCAGTACAACTTAGCAGTTCCACTTTAGATGGTCATTCGACTGAAACGTCACTTTCTTCAACTCAAACGACTTTTCACGAAACACCACTCGACTTTCAGCCCAGGGGCCAAGATCTACTTTTTATCACAAAAATGTGTTGCGATCGACTCGTTGTCGTCATAGTGACGGTTTACACGGTGCGCTCCAGCGCATGTGCCTCACGAACTTTGTGGATAAAGGGAGAAGTGGGGTGCTACCTCTCATCATCCCCACTTCTCCCTTCATCGCCAAACGTTCGTTAGGCACATGCGCTGGAGCGCACCGTCTAAAACGGCTCATACTCGTAGTGTAAGTAGGGCAAGAGGTGTGAAATACATATGTGGCGACAGTCAACGCCAGTGTAAATGCAGCTTAAAAGGCAAAGAATGCAAACGGCTCACAAAGTCTTCACGTCGTCGCATCAGATAATGCCATAGGTGCAACAGGACATCAAGTTATGGATGGATTTCCAAAACCTTTAGGTTTATTTCTCGGAAGCTCCCAACCACTGAAAAGTATTACAGCATGTATGGCGATGCATCAATGAGTGAAATACTTCAGTCATCTTTTTTGAAGTACGGGAATTTAGTATCTCCCCAAACCGCTTATCTTCGCTTTGAAACGAAAATCCGAAAAAGCATCACCACGTCAGCTTCGACAGCTCGACTTCATCAGCCAGTTCTCAACAAACATGTGATACATTGAAGAACGCCGAGCAACATAGCAGATCTATTATCCAGAAGTGAGGAAATAAATCTATAAAAACAGACAATAGAGTTAAAGAAATTTGCGGAAGCCCAATTAAAACACGACGAATTAGGGGATTTGTTACGAGACCAAAATTAAGCTCGTCCTGGCTGCTCAAGGAGTTTGCTGTTTCCGATAGCCCGTGAAAGTCTACGGCTACATCAGTCACGATAAAACTCTCGATCGATTTTACGTTCCTGAACCACTTCGACAATTCATAAAAGAGACTACACTGTCTGGCTCATCCAGGGGCCGTATTTTGTTTCTCTAGTCGATAAATAAAAATTGGCATTTGGCAACACAATATCGACAACCTTATCGTCTCTTTACGTGTCCGTTTATTAAAAGGATCAATTTATGCATACAATAAACTTTTAACAGTTTCTCTTTTAATAAAATATCAGTGGTTTGCTGCATTTGGAGTAATATCACACAATCTGATGGTTTTATATGGCCACACTTATCTGTCGATTCGGTCGTAAAGCCAAAAATTATTGTCGTTTTACAATCTTTTTTGTCGAGTTGATTCATCTACTCGAGACACCAAATACGGCCCCAAGGGTGAAAACAACGACCAGATTGATAGAATGATTGTCTAAAAAATTATTGTAAGATCTATCACAATTCACCGTTGGACTCGTTTTTGTTTCTTCAATAACAATTACAATTTTAACACGTTAAATAAAGACATAGCGAGCGATCGACCAAAATTGCCTTTGTGATCGATTTGTTGGCCACCTTTGGGGCCGTATTTGGTTTCTTGACTCGTTGGATCGACTCGACAAAAAAAGCTTCTCGATTTTCTCCAAGTTTATTTGGAATTACGACCAAATTGACAGATAAGCGCTGCCATACAAAACCATCAAACTGTGTGATATTACTCTAAGTTGCAGCAAACCACGTTTATTTAATTAAAATATAAATTGTTAAAAGTTTATTGTATGCAGAAATTTAGCTTTTTAATAAACGTCAAACGTCTTCGACACTTAAAGAGACGATAATGTTTTCGATATCGTGTTGCCAAATGCCAATTTTTATTTATCGACAGAAGTCGATATCGGCTTGAGAAAGCAAATACGGCCCCTGTTATAAGCTATATGTTCAACAGCGTAATTAGTCTGTAATGTTTGGAAGTTTATAAATTTACCTTTTTTGTACACTGGGTGGGTCAATTGTGTTCCAAAAAGACACTCTCCCGGCATCTTTTTATTACTCCATAGTTTGCGAACGAGAGTATGTAGATAGAGTAGTGCTGGGCAATAGTTGACTTTTCCAAAGTCCTAGCAAAGTTTTTGTTTATACCTCTCTCAATCGAACTAAAAGATTTTGTCTCTCATCTCTCCCCCGAACTCACAAGCAGGACAGAAGTCTCGGAAACTACCGGGAGCTTGTATGGCTCGTAAGAGCTACTATGGCCCTGCGCTGATATAGAGCATGGCATAGTTTCTCTTCACAATATTTTAAGGTTTCTGTTAGTACACCATCTACACCTGCAATCTTAGGATTTTTGTGTTTTGGTAGGGCATCTGGAATTTCTTCTATTGTAGGCACCGGAATATCGTTTTCTGAGTCATCTACAATTTGGTCGTCTGTTTCTTTGTGAATTAGGACTATGTTCCCTTTGAGGAAGTCTTGAAAACGCTTCTTTTATACATCAACAATGTTACTAGATATAGTACCATCCCCCCTCTTATCATGGAAGCACGAAATTTTCTATCTTTATTTTATCATGTTTACTTCTTTGTAAAAGCTCCTAACATCTTCGTTTCTTGTAGTTTTATTTAACTCCACTGATTCTATTTATGAATTAATCTCGTCTTTTCTTCCTTAATAACTTTCTCGAGTCCATCAGACTGCTAGGCAGTTTTCATGATTTCATCTAATCCTTCTTGTTAAATATCCTTGCCTTAACTATTTTTTTTTATAATACACACGTATTATTTCCCTTTAATTAATGAGCTAGAATATAAAATACGTGCTTTTGTGACTATATAAAAATAAAAAATAATATTTAAAATCACCACTGGAACTGTCTTTAATCATTATGCCATAATTAAAACAACGATCCCACTCCCATTTCACTTCCTTTTGGTATTCCAATATATTATTAAAACGTTGTTTTTAAAATTGTTTACTATTAAGGAAACAAATTAAATGACATGCAATAAATTAAAACACCGATATTAAATTCCTTTTTAAAAATTTTTTTATTATCAATATATTTTTTGTCACTTAATTAAATTTATTTATTAATAATTATTTATCATTCAACAGGGACCTGGCATAGGAGATTATCTCAAAAATTTTTACAGGAAAAAAAATTAATTTTGAACTCGTAGAATGATAATTTTATCAATTAAATTCCAATTGAAAAAAAATTGTATAAGGAATAAAAATGTTTCCACAAATTTCAATAATTTAATCCTAAATGAAAATCATTTCCTTTTATTTGTTTTTGTTTTTTTTATATCATTTTCTTTTAATTTATGTTGATGAAAACATCCTTAAATTTACATATTAACACCCTTATTAATGCTTTTATGTGTTAAGTTAAATCCCTGAACACCGCGAATTCTTGGCTCTAAATTATGAGCATAAACATCAGCCCAAAGATTGTCTAAAGGTATTTCTGGATCAGTTTTAGCTTCTGCAGCTGCAGCATCAACTTCCTTGCGAACTTTTGTGTCAATAGCCTAGAAGAAAAATAAATAATTTTCTTTACGTTAAAAATCACAACAAAAAAAATGTAAAACCTTAATTTCATCTTGAGATAAAAGTTCATGCTCTAATATTCTTTCCTTAAACGAAGTGATAGGATCACGTTTCTGTCTAACTTCTTGAATTTCTTCACGTGTACGATAGCTAGTACCAGGATCAGACATAGAATGTCCAGAGTATCGGTATGTAAACACCTCCATTACAAGCGGACCATTCTTAACTGCATAATCGATAGCGAATTGTGTGGCACTTTTAACAGCCAAAACGTCCATGCCATCGACCCAAATTCCAGGTATACTGTCGCCACGTGTATAGTAAGCTGTGTTCATAGAAGCCCGATCTGCACTTGTGCCCATACCTTGTAGGTGGTTGGAAATAAAAAGGATTAAGTGATATTTTCCTTTCCTATAAATTTAATCTAATCTAAAACTAACCATAACCATTATTCTCGCAGACAAAGATGCACGGAAGCTTCCATAAGTAAGCCATATTATAAGCCTCAAAAACTTGTCCTTGGTTAGCAGCACCATCGCCATAAAGAGCTAAGCAAACACCTTCATTCCCTTTATATTTACAGGCAAGAGCGATGCCAGCACCTAGTGGAACCTAACTCACATCGGTTAAATCCCATATTCTCTCCACAAAATAAACTCTCAAAAAAAAAAAACTAAAATTTTTTTTTATCTCTCACCTGTGCACCAACAATACCGTTTCCACCATAGAAATTAGGTGCATACATGTGCATGGAGCCACCTTTGCCTTTAGCACATCCTTTTGATCGTCCAGTTAATTCAGCCAGTACACCAAGGGGTGAGACACCCATCAAGTAAGTCCAGCCATGGACCCGATAAGCAGAGATTATGTTGTCCTGTGATCGCATGGCAGCTTTCATGCCTGGATACATGTGAGGGGGGTATTAAACGTTTAGTTGTGAATGGATACTTTTTGACACCTGCTGTGCTTAAAAATAGGAGTTTATTTAAGACTTACCGACTGCACACGCTTCTTGGCCAGAATATAAGTGACAGAAGCCTCGAATGATTTTCTCCTTATATAAGTTACCAGCTGCAGTTTCTATGCGACGGATAGTTTGCATTTTTGTATAGAGATCGGCTGCTTCGTCCTTTGTGAATGAGACACGAGTATTGGGGCCACTATCAAGTCGATGAAGCTTGTAGGGCTGTGAAATTTGGGGTTTTATTATTGGGAAAATTGAGTTACGCAAATAAATTATTGAATGTGAATGGATATCCTGTTTAAAAAAGGACACTTTCATGAATTTCTCGTAATCCGTTTTTGTTGTAAGAGAACGCTTTTAAAAATACGATAGCATTTCCGTTCGATAGCAACTTAAAATCAACAAACACAATATTTCATCCATTTTATCAATCACACAAAATTGGTTTCGTTTCACAATTGCGAAGGGAAAGCGTTGTTGGGAATTCGAGATATTGTGTAGTTGAGAAAAAGATTTTATAAAGAACACTCATGTTCCACTATGGTGTATTGGTGAACGAAGTTGCACTGAAACATTGCCCTCTTGTCGATATACATAACGAGTAAAAAGTCATGCTTAGTAAAGCTACAGCCGCAAACAAGCATTTCGAAGGGGATTAGGTTTCTGTAAGGTTGAGAGATTATTTATAAAACCTTTATTTCTTATTATCCCTTTCCGTCCAAGTATTAAAACGGATGGTGACCGACGGAGATTCATTTTTAGATAGTGGCGAAAGATGAGCTTTGATTTACTTTATGTATTATATAAAAAGTACCTGAAACTTAACACTTGAAGATATATTACTTCCGTAAGGTAGTAACGCTGCACCAAGTTACCACGCGGAAGTGGGCCCCTTTTGTTACTTGAATGGTTTAACGCACTGAAAGAGACCCGAATTGGTTTTCCTCATTCTGTTGGATTTTCAAAGTCTACGAACGCCGAAAAGATCGAAAAAATCAAGAAGCTGGTTGCCGAAAATCGTGGTGTGAGTCTTAGAGAGTCGACTGAAGAGTTGGGGGGATTTGGAGGCTCCACCAATATCTGATGATAATCCTACGCGGCCACCACCAAGCTGCTTAGAAGAAGTTAGCAGAGCCATCACCCAGATCAAAAACAACAAGGCCTCGGGTGCAGATGGATTAAAGGTTTAATATGAAGAGCCTACACTGCACCAAGCGATTCATGAATTAATTGTACAAGTATGGATGCAGGAAGGGATGCCAGAATACTGGAAAAAAGGCATCCTTTGCCCGGTAAATAAAAAATTGGATATCACAGCTCGCACTAGCACATACACTAGAAACATCATATGCCAATACGAGTGTAGCTTTATCCCAGGAAAATCAACAACCGATCAGATTTTCACCTCAAATGTTTCGAGATTGAAAACTCAATGCAACACCTGTTCATAGACTTTAAAGCCGCCTATGATAGCATAGCCAGAGTATAAAGGCCCGGTCACACTGAACGCGGCGCGGCGCGACACGAATGCCGTTAAGCGATTTCTACACGAAAAATGAATCTGTGATTCACACCAGAAGCGGCGCGGGACGGCAAGGATAAATTCCGTCGCGCGGCGAAATTCGTGATTACTCAAAACCAAATTTTGCCGTCGCCGCCAGCGGTGAATATCACATTTCATTATTATTTCTCGATTGAAAACAAGGTCTGTATGGAGAATATGTCGCGTCGCGCCCCGACCGATGTGAATCAGACGCCTTACCGCGCCTTCTTGTGCTACACCGTGTCGCACCGCACCGCGCCGCGCAGTGTTCGGTGTGACCCCGGCTTAAAGGCCCGGTCACACTGAACGCGGCGCGGCGCGACGCGAATGCCGTTAAGCGATTTCTACACGAAAAATGAATCTGTGATTCACACCAGAAGCGGCGCGGGACGGCGAGGATAAATTCGGTCGCGCGGAAAAATTCGTGATTACTCAAAACCAAATTTTGCCGTCGCCGCCAGCGGTGAATATCACATTTCATTATTATTTCTTGAATGAAAACAAGGTCTGTAATGGAGAATATGTCGCGCCGCGCCGCGTCCTATGTGAATCAGACGCCTTACCGCGTCTTTTTACGCTCCACCGTGTCGCACCGCCTCGCGCCGCGCCGCGTTCGGTGTGACCCGGGCTTAAAGCCTCGGCCACGATACGAGCGGCGAGCGGCGAAAAGTGAGCGGCGAGCGGCACCAGAAAAAATTAAGCCCGGGTCACACCGAACGCGGCGCGGCGCGGAGCGGGGATTTTTGTATGAAAAATAATATTAATCGCGCCGCGATAAAATTATTTTTCATACAAAAATCGCCGCACCGCGCCGCGCCGCGTTCGGTGTGACCCGGGCTTAATGTCTCGAATTAGCGGCGAGCGGCAGTAGAGCGGCACTTTAGTATTGCCGCTCTACCTCTCAACGCTCACCGCGCGTATCGTGACCGGATTCGAGCGTTTTCCATATAAAACAATACAAAATAAAACTCAGAATCGCCGCTCTGCCGCTCACCGCTAGCCGCACGCCGCTCGCCGCTCGTATCGTGGCCGAGGCTTAACTCTAAAAAGCCATGAGAGAATTCGGTATCCTTAATAAGCTGACACGACTATGTAGGTTGACCATGACTAATGTGACAAGCCAAGAAAAGGTATCCGGAGCACTGTCCAGCTGCTAAAGCCAATAAAGCATACTATAGTCTGTCAAGGCTCTTCAAATTCAAGCACCTAAACATAACGTCTAAACTTCTACTATAAGACGATGCTCTGAGCTTAGGAAGCCAAACTGGATGACATCGGCTCAGAACCGAGACAGTTGCGAGAGGCCAGGAACGGATCCCGGTTGTAGAGCCGTCAAAGTAAGTAAGTAGGTATTTTGGTTATAAAACGAGTCGGAAAAATGGAAAACTCGAAACAGATGCCTTGAAACAACTTCTGTAATGCCACCCCTGGTTCGGAAAGAGTTCAATTGTTTCGCAATTCGCTTGGCTGCCAGTTTTCTTTGATTATCGTGGTGTGGTGCACTCCGCATTCCTTTCAAAGAGACCAACGATGAATATGCAATACGAGACTTTCTATATCTATCGAAGCGAAAGCCATAGATTTTGCACCACGATAATGCTCCATCGTACAAAGCCATCGCAAGATATTTTGGCTAAACACTCGACCAATATTACTCACTAAGCACCATTCACGCCTGATTTTTCCCTGTGTGAATTCTTCCTGTTTCCGAAGTTGTGGTAATTTTAGGAAAACGTTTCGAGGTAGCAAAATAAACTTGGCTTTATCTCAATCCGCATACAAAAATGTAGGGAAGATTGGGTCACACTATGGCATTGCCCTTGATGGAACTGTTTCGAAGGCGTTAAAATAAATATTAATGAATAAAGTAATTTTTTGCGTTTTAAATAGAACAAGTTCGTGTACTTTTTTCACAAAAGGCATATTTGTGAAACTTTGATTCTTCTTATTACATTCCATACACGTTAATGTGTGTCAAATTATGCAAAAGACATTCTTTTAAAATATAGAGGATTCTATGTTTAAACGACACATTTTTTTAGCCGAAGAAGGTAGAGAATCGGTCTTACTAAATTATATTAACACAATCCATATTGATTGTCTTCAACCTTGATTCCACCTCACAACGTATGCGCTAAACATTGATTATTCCTACAAGATCGAAAAATGTGAAGAAACGAGGAAGCAAAAGAAAATTGCGATATACAATGCAGTTAATTGTTTTCTTTTAAACTAGGAAAAATCAATCATCGTTTTTTTTATAATTCTTTATTAAAAAGGTTTCGCGCTGAAAGAAAACTAGCTTGGGATACCATAGGAATTTAAAATGACGCATAAATTGCTTCTATCGTATAATTCAACTGAAGAATTACTATGAAAAAAACTTGCTGCTACTGGAAAGTTCGCATATTTATCATTTAATCTTAATGTAATCAATATATTCAATTTGTATGAAACGCTTATTAAAAAAGTATTTCTTCTTCAGTATCCTAAACAAAGACGTCCGGCTGCCATCACGGAGGTCATGGATTCGAGTTCCATTAGAGATAGTTTTTAAATTTTTTGAGAATGATAACTTCCTATTCCTACATAACTTGGACAGTAGTGAAACGGAGGATGTTTTTGGCAAGTAATTTGTGTATTTTAATTGTATTATTAGTTTAATATCACGAAAATGCATTTTAAGCTCATTTAAAGAAAACAAGTGGAATTCCCAGGAAACCAAACTATTAATATCAGAGAGGATAAAATTAGAAAAGCATTTCAAAGGCGGCATAAAAAAGCGAAGTGTTCTTTGGGGAATAGTGCTTAACAATATACAAAAAGTAGATAAGAAATTTCACTACACAAGAGATGAAATACAAAAAAAATTTAATAATTTATTTACAACATTCCAAAGAATAAAGAGAAGGAACAAGGAATCGGGAAAAAATGCAACTTTCTGGCCGCATTTTGATATGTTTGACGAGTGCTATGGATCTTCATATACTTTAAATCCGCCAAAAGATACCCTTATTAATAGTTTGGAGTCTAATGAAAATGATGAAAGCCCATGTGAAGAAAGTACTCCTACTTCTAGAAAAAGGAAATCTAATGAAAACGAGTTATTAGAATTTCTCAAAATGGCAGAGGAAAAAGACAATGAGCGTCACAAGGAATTTATAAAAATTGAATTGAAAACTGCAGAAATTGAAGAACAGAAAGTACGAGAATTAAGAGAATTGAAAGATCTATTGAAAAGATGCTTAGAAAACTAGTTATTTTTATTACATTGGGTGGTTCTACACGAGCGTACAGCGGACGAACATTTCCTACGAACAAACGTTAGTTTAGGGGCAAGAGGGTGAGAGAGGATGATGGAATTCCACATACTCTCTCACCCTCTTCTCCATAAACTCACGTTTGTTCATTCGAATTGTTCGTCCGCTGTACGCTCGTGTAGAACCACGCATTCGGACTGAATAAGATGTTGTTGTCCATTTTTAATTAAATTTTTCTTTTTGTTGATTTTTTGCTTTTGTTTTTTGAATTAAAGAAGTTGAATTTTTTTTAAAAATATTAAATTTTTTATAAATATGAAATCATTATAATGAAGCACAAATCATGTCCCTTTTTAACTTGGCTTCGTCAGAACTGTCCATTCCGGTTTCACCAACTTCAAATTCAGTGAAATTAAAATTTTGATTATTGTCACTTTCCTCCTCTGTGGCTGGCTCATCCACTTTCTCATTTTTAAAAATGAAATTATATAAACATACACAAGCCATTGCTATATATTTCACATGTGAAATGTTATTAGATTCAACGTATTTCAAAATTCTAAATTTTTGTTTTAACATGCCGAAACTCTGCTCTACGCATACTCTTGTGGAGGACAGTGATTTATTATATTGATTTTGTTTGCTAGTTAAAAACCCATTATCGCGGTAGTTAACCATTAAATATGGTGCCAATTTGTAGGCAGAGTCTCCTAATATGTGAGAATTAGGAGGCAAAATTATTTGCTTTTCTTTTAACGCCTTCCCTATGGGGCTGTTTTCGCACACATGAGCGTCGTGAGAGCGACCTGGCCAACCAAAAAATACATCAAGAAATATGTTATCACTATCACATATAGCCTGAAATTGAGTTCTCAGTGAGTTCTTTTAATTTTTCAGCAATGTATTCTACCTGTAGAATCATCGAGTGGAAGCCTTTTCTGTTATAATAATCTCTAGATTGTTCCCTGGGGGCTCTTATAGCTATATGAGTACCGTCAATGCAACCAACCACAGAAGGAAAGCCATTGTTCCTCAAATTGTCAAATTTGTTTTTAATAGTTATAAATTCCTCATTTGTCGGCCATTTGATAAAATATTTTTTTTCTCTGTATATCATCTTGCACGTATTCATTACAATTTTATAGGCATACCCCTTCGATATGCCAAACCGATCTGCAAGAGCCCTAAACGAGTCTTGGTTTCCCAACTTCCAAAGTGTTATTAAAAGCCCTTTCCTCACGTCAATCCTTGTACAAGTAATACTATCATAATTTCGGAAAACTTGGACTAATTTCTATGAAAAATACATAGTATTGGAATAGAATAATTAACAAAGAAGGATAAATAACATATCTTACCTCTAATGTATGGCGAGTCATTCTAAAATGTTTGAAGAAAATATCTTCTTGGTATGCTTCTATTAGCTCAAAATAATTCCTCATTTTTAAAATGTTTCTTCTCCTCTTTTTAATTATTTTTTTTAAAATCAAATGTCTATAATCCTTTCTAGTTTTTATTCCTTTCAGAAATCTCCTTTTTAAACTCCTATTTCTTTTATGGATATTATCCAGTATTATATTTATCAATATATTTACTTCAGTTCGCATTTTAGGTTTTTAAGAAATGCAATGTATGCAAAACCGTTAACGTCAAATTTATAAATTTTGTACTTCTTATTTGCAGCAAAGCGTTCATGAACATCGCAGTTAAATCGTCAAAGTCTGCTAAGTCAGCAAAAAATTTAGAACTGCAAAAACTTACAGTGCGCAGTCAGAACTGCGAACATGAACCCGGCCAACATGCGACCGACTAACATCTCAGAGATCCGAGGTACGAATCATGCTCTTGCATGGCTCTACTACTCCCACTAATATAATATTTAGTGTCTTATTGACAGCAATTTCCTGAATTCTTTTCTACTATTGCCTAGATGAATAATAAGCCTGTCCAATCACCGAAGTCTGCGTTCTGTCACGCTTGTATTAAATAGAAGGCGGTCTATCTTTTGGATTAGAGCTTGTTATTCGACATTGCACTCTTGATAGAACAGTCGAGAGTACAAAATGGTTTACCTAGGAGCTCTAGTCTTTCGTATAAAATAAATCTAGTGGGATACACTAAGCATACAACGCATAGAGGATTCACCTAGAACAAAAAATTGTCCACGGTATTTATCTTCTTCTTTCTTCCCTCATCGCTGGGTCGCATTGCTCCCATAGTAGAAAAATCTGCTTCAGAGTGCTAAATTGGTAGCAGATTATTGTAAAAGCAGTTGATGGCAGTATTCCCGAGAGGTATTTAGGGGGAGATTTTTCTAGGTCCCAATCGTCTTATATGCGTGGATTGAGTTTTTTTTAACTTTTATGCGCATTCGAAGAAAAAAATCAAAGTCATCTGCGCATGAACAAAATTAAATTTTTGGTAGATAGCAGAAAAAATGTACTTTTCTGTTTTAACTTAGGAATATTTTCGGGGATATTGACTTTTTTTATTGCAGAATCATTGCAAATTGTGTGATAACTTAGTTTGATTTTATTTATAACTGAGTTCCATAAAAGCAGACTTTTTGTGAGCATCTTTATGATGACTTTTCGACAGGTGAAGCACCCTAAATTTCAGCCGGTGCTGTTTTTCATGGGGGTTAAAAGGGGTAAAATTTAGATTTTCATGATTATATCGAAAACTCTCGATTTTTGATTATAAAAATGTAAGTTCATTAAATTTTTTACAAGGCATGGAAAGAAGAAATTGAGAAAACTATCGCTCAAAGCATACATTTTTATCCGGCCAAGGCGTACGATTATATGTGCACAATTTAAAACTAAATCTTCCATCAACAACTTCTCTGGTACAATGGTTTTCAAATCTACTTTAAAAACCAGGGCTAAGTGATGACTTACTAACTTCACTATCAAACCTAATTGCAAAAATAAGAAATAATTGCAAGGAATTTCAGTTTTATTTATTGATGAATCACGTCGGCTGCTCCGCCTGCTACGACGATTAAACAAATTAAGATGTCTAATTGTTTGGGGACAGCTTCCGCCCCAGTCCGCCATTGAAGTCGTCCTCGAATTTACCCATAGTCTACAATTCGTCATTGTTTTCCCTTGCATTCAGTTCAAGCAATGCCGAACACCACGGTTTCAGGTTCTTTCCTCCAAATAAAAATGAAGCTGTTTTTTTTTGTAATTTGCAATACTTGCAAAGGTCCTCCAGCTGATAACTGTCGTTACCAAAACATTTTTGATTTGATATGGTCTTGTAAATTTTGATTGAAGCTTATATCTTTGTCCGCTAGACCATGGTTCATATGTGGTTAACATGAGGGTTTTAACTGAATACGTTTAAAGAGGTGTATCCATCCAATGACCGCCTCCTCTAGGGCATTTCTCCAAGTTTGATAATCGCAACATGTCTCCAATTCCGGATGTTGAGCATTGCTTCGGTTGAGACAGAAGAAAAATATGAGAAATTAGCATTGATCCGAGTTGCCGGGTGAATCAAAATAAACAGACTATCGCTTTGTATGAGAAGTAAGAAATAGATCGAGAAGATGGGCTCCTCGGGCTGCAAAATCAAGGCTTTTTATAGGATGATCTACTTTCCCAACAAAATGCATTAATGACTATCAAGTTTATTCCTAATTGTCATTCTACCACTTTGCTCAGCCTTTTTTCAGAGCATAGCGAGAAAATCGTCTCCGATTAGAACATTGAATTCAATCAGTAGTAATTGCATGCATATGAAAAAAGAAGTCATCACTTTAAAAATACATTTTCTTTGTAACAGTTATATGTGTTTATCGGCAGCGCACGATAAAAACAAGGATTTCGAACAGAACAACTCGATTTTGGCATAATCTTTCGCAGTCAGTCAGAGCCCAAACTCCTACAACATCAAACAGTTGAAACGCAGGGTTCATCGCTAACTCCTTTAACATGATCCCCGTACCCCAAACCTGTTCTATCCGGCGTACTAAGCTTACTACTAGAAATAGCAACAGCGCGTGAACAACGACATGACGGACTGATAGTGCAAAACAGGTCTGTTCGGCGAACTTCTCCATTTAAAGGTCAGAAAGGGCGATGATATATGGCTCAATGCATTCACTCAAATCCCCCGCTAACTTCACTCTGATCCCTCCCTTGCCCTATCAATGACCTTGGAGTGAAAATGAGCGTAGATCTCCCACATAAAAAAACCCAATCAAAAGGTACCCCTCATTCATCCCCACGCAAAAGCCACAAAAACAAAATTCTGGCAAAATTTGATTATCTAAATCTCCATTAACAAAAATAAACAAAACAATCCAAAAACGCTCACAATTTTCATTCAATATTTACCCGGCAAAAAAGCCGCCAAAAACCTCACTCACGACCTACATCAACAATCAGCTGATTACGCCATGACATAAACACGCGTCCATCATGCCATACCGTTCCACACCGCCCGCACACAAACACACGTATCCTCGTATGCACGCACTCTCAACATGCACACATCGAAACGTGGCGAAAATTTTCTGCTGTCACTACAAATTTCAACGCAATATGGAAGCCCTTGAAAGGCTGCGGAAAGGTCAACCGCTTTCGAATCGCCCGAAAGTTTTCACTAATTTCTCTCTTCCGGATTTACTAATTTCTTTTCGACAATGGTGCGGGGTTTTTACTGGTGATTGGCTGCAATTTTCAAGGGTAAAACTCACTTTAACTTCCACAGTTGCCTCGGTTGCATAATTGTTTGCACTCTTCACAGTCGTCTGAAAAAGACCGAAAATTTTATTCAGGAGCCAATTTGAGCGTGTTACGGTAAAATCTACTTTGTTTATGTTTCGTAGAATAACGGGTAATTCACTGAGAACCGTGCGGAACATTTTCTGGCGAAATTAATGCACTTTATACTGGAGGAAAATTGATTAACTGCGGACGAAAGATGTGCCCGCGACCGAACTTTTAGCTAAGTGTCAAATGGCTTGACATAACCTCACATGTGATAACGTCAGCTTGTATAACAGTTTAGTGTAGACAACGTTCACCGGTCGTTCCAACGACTGAAAGAGTGGAATTGAAATCGTAGGATGGAGTGGAATTTGGAACATACGGTTTTAAAGTTGAAACAAGTGGAATTGTGAATGGCAACGTTACTTGGGGCGTGTTGTAAGATGTTTTTATTATTTGTTTTATTAGTAAATTAATTTTATATCCAAAAAATATGCGAGTATTCACTGAATTGCATGAGAGAGTAAAATAAAATCACCAGCATCATTTTTTAACGAACGTTCCTGATACACCCGAGGTTTGTGAACGGCATTGTGGGGTGCTACACGGAGACTCAAGAAGTACGAAAAACCCGGTTTTATAGGAAAGAAACGAAGGAGTGGAGAGAAAGAAGGACGCACATGACGAAACTTTAACGAAAGAATTTTCACCCAAAAATTTCCGGGGTGAAAACTAACTCATACGCACATTTCTTTCTCTTCTCCCTTCTCAGATGTAAACAAAGACCGCGGTATACACACACAATCAAAGCTTTCATGTAGGGTAAAGAATTGTTCTAAGCCGAAGACACCCTCGTGTAGCATTAAATAACGAGACTCAAATCTGATTTCGGACGACTTCTCGAGTCTCCGTGTAGCACCACCCATTAAGTGTCAAAATCCCTTGTCAATATTTTAACGAATGAATGTCAGTTACCTCTTGTTGAAAAACGCCTTTATTTGTAAATTTAATAAATTTCTCAGCATTTAAATATACTAACTGAGGTCATTTTCAACAGGAGGGGGCTACGTCACATACCGCTAGCGTCTCTACAGAGAAGCTAAGGAGAATTTTTCCGGGAAAATTAATAACTGGCTTTGGTGCCATCGACTGGTCCGCCCTTAGAATACAAAACTACAGGAAGGGCCCTCGGAGAATTTTAGCGTAGTGAAATTCAAACTGAACATTTCATTGCTCTTTTTTTCACTGAAAATTCACTCGTAACAACTTCAATTACACTAAAAACAAATTCTTTAAACTTTCTTTCTTCTTTTTAATTAGTTTTGCGGAAAACTGTAAATAAATTTTATAGAAAAACTCGTTTTAAAGAAAGTGCCGCGGGAAAATTTGACAGTTAACTAACAAGAAATTGTACCAATTTGACAGTTGACTGATAGCGATTTCACTACGCTCCCATACACGGATTTTATACCCGAGGGCCTTTCCTGTAGTTCTATATTCTAAGGGTCCGCCAGACAGGGCCGGATTTAAGCATAGGCAACATAGGCGCTCGCCTAGAGACCGCACAACACATAAATATATTTTATGCAGTCAACCACATATGACACCGACTTTGCCGTTCAGGCGGAGGCGCATAGATTATATTTCTATTGAAAATGATCATAGAGAAATTGTTACTTCCAAATATATTTACAACTCGAGCTATTTAAAACGATGCAAGAAGCTTGGCAAGGAGTTACGATTTCTGCGAGAACTTACGATTTTACTTGGAAGTGCATTGCAGATGAGACTTGAGGCGTACTAGCTGGTTCATACATATTTTGGGTTTCTTCACAAACTGGACACACTTTCTAATGAAGCAATATTAGCAGCGAGTCAAATGCTAGCAGATACGTATAGAAATGGCCTAGATGATCGATCAGGCAAACAAATTTTTCCAGTTTGCCTTTTTTTTATTCAGTTTCAATCAGACTATGAAAAAGTAAAAGATATCACAAGCAAAGAGAGGTGGATGTACCAAATTATATTAGACAATAATATCAAAGATTGCTTTCCTAAAGTGACACTTTGAGACAAATAGATCATGAAGAAATCATAAGCGCCTTCATTAAGATGAATGTAAGGCGGAAACCAATCAGTAGTAGTTAAGTCATTGGCAGTAGAACTACTTGAGAACCTTTTCTTAAGGACTGGCGTAGAGATCTTTGAGATACCTATATCCCTCTGACGTCCTGAGCTTCACGGCTACATATCAAGAGAATAGCAGCAAACGGAGCTATTTCCAAAAAAATTAAGACGCGTAAATGAACCTTGTTATTTTTTTGCCTTTAGGATCTTCTAGTAAAGTGCTCTCTAAAAGCATGCACAACACTTATATATACAAATTTTTATGGATAACTTAAAGAACGTCATGTTATATTTAAACGAATTATACAAACTGTGGGGACTCATCATAAAATTTAACCTTTAATATATTTCCATTGTTCAAAATTCTTGACATAATATTTTGTATTTAGCTTGTGTAGATCTACCAATTAGTTATTCTGTCAGTTACACCCGAAAAGGTCCCTTGAGGTTATCAAAATATTCTGAAATTTATCAAATAAACGTTAATTTTAATTTCCTCTACCGAATCGGATTAAATTCCAGCAAAATTATTACAATCGCAAAATTATGAATACAGGCAACATCAAAACGTTTCTCCTTTTCGGCATCTCTACATCCACCCTCCCTTTCTCCATTCGCTTTCATCTATAAAATTAATAAGTTTCCTTTCATCCTCTTATACAAAACTCGATCGAGCAATCTACACAGCTGCCCGCCCCTACCTCACCCTGCTCCCAATTAGCGTAATTATATGCCTCTCATGGAAATCAAGTCAATTTCGTCTATTCATAGAAAAAGCTCCCCAATAAACACCATTTCAAGAGCGCTGAAGGTGTTAATTAAGTTTGCACTCATCCGCGCTGCTTCCTAGTTATATTTATCCCAATAAAATACACACATACATAAGATAATGGGGATCGTATATCCTTAAGAAGTTCGTCTTCCTCTCTCCCCAGCCGCATCGTATCTAGATACTACCAGTCGGAGCCTTGCATCCCTCTGGGCAATTTTGTTGGGGGGGAAGGAGGACGTCGTCTCCTTTAAGCAGGAAAACTCGCTCCCTTTATACACAATGGTCATGAAAATATGCGGTTTGTGAAGGGGGTGTGTTTCTAAATTGCATATACTTTGTGCTTAGGCTAAACTTTTTAGAGCGAAGAAAATCTAATAAAAGTTTTAAGAATTCTTTTTAGTACCGGAGACAGCAGAAGGGGAAGTGGTGGTGTGCGGGATGGTGCTTACGATGAGATAGAATTAAATGTATCAAATAGTTTTGTTCTGGGGCTGCGTAACTTTGGAATAAAGATAAAATTGCATAAAGCGAGAGTGGCATGAATGCCGAGTTTTGAGCTCCATAAAATGGGGGGTGGAGGCAAAACTTTTAACAACGTGCTCTTCCTTGTTAAAATTTATTTCTAAAAAAAAGTGATTCAAAAGAAAGTTTGCTAGAAGCGGTTTTAATATGTGACATGATGTTGCAGCATATGAAAATGTAAAGAAAAGAAGGAGACTATGTCCGTTAGTACAAAAGCAAGCTTTTTTAAGTAAAAATTCTTAAATCCTTTAAAGGGTGACAACCCCTGAGACTTTTAGTGGAGTTTTGTTTAATAACTTTAACAGATACCTTCCAAGTCAATCAAGCTCTGGAGTCTATGATATTTAATCTAGCATTGAGGCAGTAAAAATGAAACTCGCCCGCTCCTAGCCTTTAACAGGCACGCACGGAGTCAAAGCGCCTGCACGGCGCCCGAAACAGGAACGGTACGCCTCAGTAAAAATAAGACGCCTGACTAAAAATAAAACTCGCCCGCTCCTAGCTTGCAACAGGCAAGTACCGCGAGATATCGCTTGTAGGGCATCGAAACGAAGCACGGTACGCTCACACTTTTTCTAGACTAAAGAGAGCAAAACTGGGACTTTAAAAAATTGTATAGGACGAACAAAACGGGCAATTATCTTGGTGACCATAAAGGGTGCCATTAGCATACTCAGTAGACCAGTTCTCGTTCGATTGCGTAGGTCAAGCAGAATTGGACGTGGTTAGTGTTTAGTTGGGGGACCGCTTGGTAACACGCCACTCGCGTTTGGGATAGTCTATGCCTATGCGGGTGCTTTTATAGGTGTTCCTGCCTATAGTGAGCGCGTGCATACCAATAGCGGGCACATTTTTAGATTTTCGTGCCTGCAGCCAGAACCTTAAGTAATATGAGGCTCAAAAAGGTAGGAAATACAGAAATTCTCGGAGAGATATCATCAAGCTACTTGATCCGGCCCGGGAGATCAATGTCGTCCGTTTAGACCGTGCTAGAGACCCACCGTACCGAGAGTCAGGAGCTTCTAGCTACAATACTGCCCACCTTCCGACTAGTCTACGAGTACTTATGAAAACAATGAATTGGGTAGAGAGCTTCGTTCGAGCCACGTTTCTCACAAAGAAGGCAGAGACGGAAGGTTGGACTGGGCAGTATGCTCCACTGTTCCGGCTCTGGAGAGCACCTCTCTTAAAAGTCGCGTTGAAGACGCCAAGCTGAAGTATTTCCTTTGCGGCTTATGCGGGTCTGTACTCAGACGTCATGGGAAAGATGGTAGGAATCTGACACTACGGTTTGAGTGTGGACCGTCGGCGGTGTATCATGTTTTTGCCGTGGGGTTTACAGGCGGTAGAGCACACAACCCCCTACTGCATGATTGATGAATGATTCTCACCACTCTCTTGTAAAAAGGGCAATAATAATTCAGAGGGATCTGGAACTTTTGGGATCTCATTTGATTCAAGGATATGATTGATTGAAAGACACGAAACACAAACCCTTCCTTTAAAAAGCTACTAGTAATATCTCGTATAGAATCGAAGCCCACCTGATATGATTCTTAGTAGAGGGATGAAAAACGAATCCAAAAAAGTGATACAACTCAGTATGCCTTGTTCGATTTAATAATAATTATATGATCGACATGGCATCAGGCTCGCCACAAAGGTGTAGGGCAACTCTGATTAATTGCCCCAGGCCCCAGGTTAGAGAGGGCTCCGAAAATAGATTAAAATAGTAGTATAGTTATGAGGGTACCGGAACAGTGACGTAATCGGTTGTGGACTCGGGTGTGGACGAAGCCTGGGGTGTGAGCCTTTGGAAACGTCGCTGAGTCTTGGATGAGCTTTTAACCAAGACCACATCCACACCCGAGTCCACAACCGATGACGTCCCTGACGCAGTACCCTCATAGCTATACTACCACTTGAAGCCCAAAAAGTTCTTCTGTTAAAGGTCCCCAATAATATTTTAGCACAAGGACCCGCGGCTATGTAATGTCTGCTTCAGTTAAAGAAATAAATAGAAGAGACAATATATTCTCCTTTCTTCCACCTATTAAATATCAAAAAATCAATTACCGAAAACCCACCATGGAGCAACTAAATGAATGAGTATAAAATGCCCCACCTTTATCTCACACACTCTTCTTGCACGAATGTCACCCATAATTTACCTATTTACTCATTTCAAATTTTTTAAATCGATTTTAGTGAAGAAAAAAAAAACAGAAAGAAGAAAACTTGAAGATTTTGTGTTAATCCAATTTACATAAGATTTTCTAGAGACCACTTCCGACCATTTTCCAACATGCACGCGAGAACCCTCTTGAGCCCTTCAAATCCAGAAAAACCTTTTACCGCACCGTTGACAGAATCATCAAAAATTCACGTATTCTATTCAACTGAAAGGACTCTTTCCCCCGCCGCACACTTTTTTTTTATTATAAGATCTCCGTTAACCTCCCGAATCCACCTATATGTAACCCCCGTTGCCTTTCATTTCTTTACATTTATCCTTACAACCCTTCGCGTATTTTTTTTTATTCAAACTTAAGAAAGAGTCGTTAAAGAAAGGGAAGAGCAGGAGCCAAAAAAAAAAAAAATAAAAATAAAAAATAAATAAATAAAAATAAATAAAAATTGTTCAAATTCCATCCTTTTGCATGTTTCTAAAGACACACGGGGGACTGCCATTTTTATCGGTATCCGCTAATACTTGTATTTTTCTAGGATTTTCGTTAGGGTACACAGGGTGGCCTCGAAGTCGTGTGTAGCTACAATTTGCCATCATTTGGCTCAAAATATTAAAACATTACATCCACCCCAAAGGATTTTACTATTAACCGTATCGCTCCCACGTTTAAGGGTACCTGGTCCCGATTGGGTGGCAGTTTTGGGTTGGGGTGGTTTGTGGGAGATGATGGGTACGACAGGTTTCAACTCGCTGACGATTATTTGTTAGGGCGATGTAAAGGGCTGGAATATGGCTTCAGCATACCTTGGCGTCATGCCATTTCGAATTTCACATGCTACCGAAAATGGATTGGGCGCCAACCTTAGGGAGGTCGCTCGGAGGTTAATACGGAGACGTTGATTCCAATGAATCGTGCAAAGCGTTCAGAGTTTCAGTATTGGCAAAACTGTCAAATCAGCAAGGATCTCTCTCGTTCTCTCGTACCTAACCTCATGGTGCTCATATACTGCTCTCTCCCACAAACCCCCTTCACCTTTTGAACATCGCCAGGCTGTCATCGCGCTTCATTTAAGCAAGGACTACTCAAGGAGCAAAGAGAGAGAGGATGCAGCAAGGCCATTGCGTCTTCTTCAATGGCTTGTTCCAAAACGAGTTAAAAGTTACCAAAACATTTTTTTTATACGTCTTCTCCTCCAGTGTTGTTGTGTGGTTTTTGCTATGGCTGCCTTTTCTAATTTCATTCGTGAAACATTTTCAAGGAAAGCCTTGGAAAATAATTGGGAAAAAAAGTTTTTAAGTCGTTTTCCATGACAAAGTACCGCGGAGAGCAGCACCGTTTCGTAGACCATCTATCCAGGATCCTGGATGCCGGAACCCTTCCACCAGCCCATCTTTCATCGAGGCAAGAAATTGAGAAAGAAATTTGCTCCGAAAGCACCCAAAGTTGAATTCCGCAAGGATATGGGGCCGCCCCCCACTTAAGGGTAAGACGCAAAGCGCGAGCTACGAGCGATGACAATAAGACGAGGAAAGCATTCTCTTAGTGTTGATTTGAAGTTAACTTTGCCAGGAGAGAAAAAGGATCTTTATATTTTTTTATATCCTTTTTCCTCGCCCTTCATCCCCCACTACCCTCCCAAAAAAAACCAGCAACTTTTCCCCCTTAGGACCTTCTCCCTTTTTCTCGTCGCGGTTTGATATAAGAAAATATACAATCCTTACTTTGGTGAATAGTAAGCGAATGATGGGTTTGGTGGAGGGGAGGTGAATGGAGGAGAATTGGTTCTGTGGGGGTTGAAAGTATTTCTACGGAATGAAATTGGGTTCCGGGGGAATTTCGAAGCAAATCTGTCGACAATTGGAACTGAGGTTAATTTAACGTCCTGAAGGTCCTCGAGGTGCTGATTGTATACTTGTTCATCCTGGTGGGCTGCGATACAGGAACGGGGGTATATCGTTGGGGTCGGTGTTGATTTTCTTACGTTTATTATTCCTATTGATTGGAAAGGGTGTCGCGATTTAGATATAAACTGAGAACGGAATGAAATGAAGATAGTATTCAAGGGCTGTGTGCGGAGGTAGTATATGAATGAATGAAGAGGATATTTGTATATGGTGTGGCATTGGGTAAGAAGCTTTAAGGATTTTAAGCATCTGTGCGTATATTTTAAAGGATTTAAAGAATTTAAGAGAGAGCATTTTAAAGTAAATTTCATATTGGAAGTGTTTCTTTTTTTTATTTATTGCGCACACACACACATACAATAAAAAGGTAAAGATAATTTCGTGTGGGAATTGTAATTTAGTAGTTTTATCTTGAACGTGTTTTTATTTAAAAGTAATTTATTGCTTTTAAATTTGGTATAGAATGAATAAAAATCAATTCTTTAGTTGTTTTTTGTTATATATCTTCATTGCAGTTTATTAGTTTCACATTGTTACAAAATGAGTAATACTCTAATATCATTAGTTTTGTATTGAAAAAATTACCACGATTGAAACATAAATTGAAGTCTTAACTGTCACTCTCTGTCGTGTCTTACGGAAAAGGATTGCATTGGAAAATGGAATGAGAAATGCTCTACCAGGAGTTGGTTGCAGATAAACAGATAATGCAATAACTGCATGCTACACATATTTTACGTGTTAGAGAAGTAAGATGAATCGGAAACAGAAAAGCAGCAATGAGTAATGATAATCTACTTTAACAGGAATTGTGTCAATGATACACGCATTTGCGGAGGACGTTGGTATACAAATAAATAGGATAACACATAGCCGTTGGGTTTAACAAATTTCACTTTCATGATTGAATTAAGAAATGAGTTCAATTCCAATTGTTTGTAATCAATATTTTACTGACGACCCTCTTGAATCTGTTGCAAAATGACTGCATTTGTTGAGGTGACTCCTTATCACATTATGACCCAATAGCTGTGTTCCAAAATTCGAGCAAAGCGCTCGCAAGCAGTTGGCTTTCTCTCTCTACTCATGCCTTTGTTGAGAAGTAGGAACGAGAAGGCCAACTTTGCTCGAATTTTGGAACACAGTTAATTTCATAATTTTATTCAAAGTTCCTCTTCCACAACAAGACGCTGACTACAGCGATCGAACAGGAGATAGCTTACTCGCTTATTGTGCTGCTAGGCTATGTCAGGAGAGGAGATACGGAATTGTTGTAAAGAAGCGGAGGGACGATAAGAAAGACGGAATGTTCTCTCGGTAAGAGAAGTGGAACAATGAAGGGATATGCGGTGGCGTTGACTCGAATCATGGACCTCGGAGATGGTAGTCGGGAGCTTTAGTCCATTGGTTATTTAGGCCGACAAGATATATTTGTTTCGTGCCTAAAATTTAACAATAAAAAAAACAATGATAAAAAGCTAGAAAAAGTCCTATCCGAGAAAAAAATCGTATGACAAGTTTTAAGTATAAATTAATTATGTTAAAAGCTTTCAAAAGATTAAAAGCTTTTAAAAGCTTAAAAGATTTCAAAAGCTTATAATCTTTCAAAATCTTAAAAGCTTTCAAAAGCTTAAAAGCTTTCAAAAGCTTAAAAGATTTCAAAAGCTTAAAAGCTTTCAAAAGCTTAAAAGCTTTTAAAATTTAACAATAAAAAGTGATCAAAAGCTAGAAAAAATCCTATTTGAGAAAAAATCGTATGACAAGATTAAGTTTAAATCAATTATTTATGTTAAAGCTTTCAAAAGCTTAAAAGCTATCAAAAGCTTAAAAGCTTTCAAAAGCTTAAAAGATTTCAAAAGCTTAAAAGCTTTCAAAAGCTTAAAAGCTTTTAAAATTTAACAATAAAAAGTGATCAAAAGCTAGAAAAAATCCTATTTGAGAAAAAATCGTATGACAAGATTAAGTTTAAATCAATTATTTATGTTAAAGCTTTCAAAAGCTTAAAAGCTATCAAAAGCTTAAAAGCTTTCAAAAGCTTAAAAGCTTTCAAAAGCTTAAAAGATTTCAAAAGCTTAAAAGCTTTCAAAAGCTTAAAAGCTTTTAAAATTTAACAATAAAAAGTGATCAAAAGCTAGAAAAAATCCTATTTGAGAAAAAATCGTATGACAAGATTAAGTTTAAATCAATTATTTATGTTAAAGCTTTCAAAAGCTTAAAAGCTATCAAAAGCTTAAAAGCTTTCAAAAGCTTAAAAGCTTTCAAAAGTTTAAAAGCTTTCAAAGGCTTTTAAAAGCTTTCAAAAGCTTAAAAGCTTTCAAAAGCTTAAAAGCTTTCAAAAGCTTAAAAGCTTTCAAAAGCTTAAAAGCTTTCAAAAGCTTAAAAGCTTTCAAAAGGTCAAAAGCTATCAAAAACTCAAAAGCTTTCAAAAGCTTAAAAGCTTTCAAAAGCTTAAAAGCTTTCAAAAGCTTAAAAGCTTTCAAAAGCTTATAAGCTTAAAGAGCTTAAAAGCTTTCAAAAGCTTAAAAGTTTTCAAAACTTGTGATAAAAAGCTAGAAAAAATCCTATCTGAGAAAAAATCGTATGATAAGTTTTAAGTTTAAATCAATTATTTATGTTAAAAGCTTTCAAAAACTTAAAAGCTTTCAAAAGCTTAAAAGCTTTCAAAAGCTTAAAAGCTTAAAAGTTTTCAAAAGCTTCAAAGCTTTCAAAAGCTTAAAACTTTCAAAAGCTATGAAAAGCTTGAAAAGCTTAAAGGCCTTCAAAAGCATAAAAACTTTCAAAAGCTTAAAAGCTTTCAAAAACTTAAAATATTTCAAAAGCTTAAAAGCTTTTAAAAGCTCTAAACATTCAAAAGTTTTCAAAAGCTTTCAAAAGCTTTAAAAAGCTTAAAAGCTTTTGAAAGCTTAAAAGCTTTAAAAAGTTTTCAAAAGCTTAAAAGCTTTCAAAAGCTTAAAAGCTTTCAAAAGCTTAAAAGCTTTCAAAAGCTTCAAAGCTATCAAAAGCTTAAAAGCTTTCAAAAGCTCATAAGCTTTCAAAAGCTTAAAAGCTTTCAAAAGCTTAAAAGTTTTCTAAGGCTTAAAGGCTTTCAAAAGCTTAAAAGCTTTCAAAAGCTTAAAAGCTTTCAAAAGCTCAAAAGCTTTTAAAAGCTCAAAAGCTTTCAAATGCTTAAAAGCTTTCAAAAGCTCAAAAGCTTTCAAAAGCTAAAAAGCTTTCAAAAGCTCAAAAGCTTTCAAAAGCTTTCAAAATCTTAAAAGCTTTCAAAAGCTCAAAAGCTTTCAAAGTTTAACAATAAAAAGTGATAAAAAGCTAGAAAAAATCCTATCAGAAAAAAATCGTATGACAAGTTTTAAGTTTAAATCAATTATTTATATTAAAAGCTTTCAAAATCTTAAAAGGTTAAAAGCTTAAAAGCTTAAAAACTTTCAAAGGCTTAAAAGCTTTCAAAAGCTTAAAAGCTTTCAAAAGCTTAAAAGCTTTCAAAAGCTCAAAAGCTTTCAAAAACTCAAAAGCTTTCAAAAGCTTAAAAGCTTTCAAAAGCTTAAAAGCTTTCAAAAGCTTAAAAGCTTTCAAAAGCTTAAAAGCTTTCAAATGCTTAAAAGCTTTCAAAGGCTTTTAAAAGCTTTCAAAAGCTTAAAAGCTTTCAAAAGGTCAAAAGCTTTTAAAAGTTTAAAAGCTTTCAAAAGATTAAAAGCTTTCAAAAGCTTAAAAGCTTTCAAAAGCTTAAAAGCTTCCAAAAGGTTAAAAGCTTTCAAAAGCTTAAAAGCTTTCAAAAGCTTAAAAGCTTTCAAAAGCTTTCAAAAGCTCAAAAGCTTTCAAAGGCTTAAAAGCTTTCAAAAGCTCAAAAGCTTTCAAAAGCTAAAAAGCTTTCAAAAGCTTAAAAGCTTTCAAAAGCTTAAAAGCTTTCAAATGCTTAAAAGCTTTCAAAGGCTTTTGAAAATTTTCAAAAGCTTAAAAGCTTTCAAAAGCTTAAAAGCATCCAAAAGGTCAAAAGCTTTCAAAAGCTTAAAAGCATTCAAAAGATTAAAAGCTTTCAAAAGCTTAAAAGCTTAAATTAATTATTTATATTAAAAGCTTTCAAAATCTTAAAAGGTTAAAAGCTTAAAAGCTTAAAAGCTTTCAAAGGCTTACAAGCTTTCAAAAGCTTAAAAACTTTCAAAAGCTTAAAAGCTTTCAAAAGCTCAAAAGCTTTCAAAAGCTCAAAAGCTTTCAAAAGCTTAAAAGCTTTCAAAAGCTTAAAAGCTTTCAAAAGCTTAAAAGCTTTCAAATGCTTAAAAGCTTTCAAAGGCTTTTGAAAATTTTCAAAAGCTTAAAAGCTTTCAAAAGCTTAAAAGCATCCAAAAGGTCAAAAGCTTTCAAAAGCTTAAAAGCATTCAAAAGATTAAAAGCTTTCAAAAGCTTAAAAGCTTTCAAAAGCTTAAAAGCTTAAAAAGCTTAAAAGCTTTCAAAAGCTTAAAAATTTTCAAAACTTGCGATAAAAAGCTAGAAAAAATCCTATCTGAGAAAAAATCGTATAAGTTTTAAGTTTAAATCAATTATTTAAAAAGCTTAAAAGCTTTCAAAAGCTTAAAGGCTTTCAAAAGCATAAAAGCTTTCAAAAATTTAAAAGCTTTCAAAAACTTAAAAGATTTCAAAAGCTTAAAGGCTTTTAAAAGCTCTAAACATTCAAAAGTTTTCAAAAGCTTTCAAAAGCTTTAAAAAACTTAAAAGCTTTTAAAAGCTTAAAAGCTTTCAAAAGCTTTCAAAAGCTTAAAAACTTTCAAAAGCTTAAAAGCTTTCAAAAGCTTAAAAGCTTTCAAAAGCTTAAAAGCTTTCAAAAGCTTAAAAGCTTTCAAAAGCTTAAGTTTTCAAAATTTGTGATAAAAAGCTAGAAAAAATCCTATCTGAGAAAAAAATCGTATGACAAGTTTTAAGTTTAAATCAATTATTTATGTTAAAAGCTTTCAAAAACTTAAAAGCTTTTAAAAACTTAAAAGTTTAAAAGTTTTCAACAGCTTAAAAGCTTTCAAAAGCTTTAAAAAGCTTTCAAAAGCTTAAAAGCTTTCAAGAGCTTTCAAAAGCTTTCAAAAGCTTTCAAAAGCTTTTAAAAGCTTAAAAGCTTTTAAAAGCATAAAAGCTTTCAAAAGCTTTCAAAAGCTTAAAAGCGTTCAAAAGCTTAAAAGCTTTCAAAATTTAACAATAGAAAGTGACAAAAAGCTAGAAAAAATCCTATCTGAGAAAAAAATAGTATGACAAGTTTTAAGTTTAAATCAATTATTTATGTTAAAAGCTTTCAAAAGCTTAAAAGCTTTCAAAAGCTTAAAAGCTTTCAAAAGCTTAATAGATTAAAAGCTTTCAAAAGCTTTAAAGCTTTCAAAAGCTTAAAAGCTTTCAAAAGCGTAAAAGCTTTCAAAAGCTCAAAAGCTTTTAAAAGCTCAAAAGCTTTCAAAAGCTTAAAAGCTTTCAAAAGCTCTTAAGCTTTTAAAAGACGGCGAAAAAGAGTTCAAACTGGATAAACATCATTGTTGCTTTTAAGTATTGAAGAAGATTCGATCTTCTCATTCTGCTAGTAGTGGATCTCTACTTGTTCGAGAGTTGAAGCAGCCTGACCCCAGTTTCTGTCGTTTGTTCGGCGAATGGGTTAAAAATCAAATGTAAGTCGACCCATTGCTTTATCGCAAAATTTCGATTCAAGGTCGTAGCCTAGTTCTCATGCCCAACCGATGCCCAACCTATTTACTTTTTTATGCGAAAATCTCCCTGTTTTGTGCATCCCCGATTTAACCAATCTAACTTTCCCCGTCTTACAATTACTTCATCATCTGCGTACGTATTAATGTGCACCTGTAGTTCGTCTAGCCTACAAAGCAAAAAGTCTACAGTGATGTTCCACCGAAGAAGTGACAGTCACCGTGGTGTAAGAATCTTTTGCTGGCTCTTCCTTGAAGCCGCGAGTCTTCTGTTTAAATAATTATTGCCTTTTATTTCCCACGACCTCATTACAATAGAGCTGAACTAATGCCTCACTATAGCATTGTTTTATTTACTGAACTGTATCTCACGAAGGCACAGTAAAGAGCTATATATCTCTTTGGCTATTCGGTTGGTGTGCACTTCTGACTGATATAACGGTTATCTCTCCGGGGTTTTGCTCTCCAAATTGTCTTCCGCTTATTAACTTAAGGTCCTTGTAAAATTCCTTTCAATTTTCAAATTACTTTCAATATAATAACCGGAATTCGCCTACACCTACAAACCCCTCTTTTAAAATGCTCAACAGAAAATTCGGCTTAGTGCACTCCTTTCAATTTTTCACTCAAATTTATGAAGGCCGCCGCCATCTTATCTTATGTATTTTGTTAGTGTGTGTATTTGTTTGTACGTGCTTCATTAATCAGGACTTTAGCAAAGTGTAGAAAGAAAGAATGTGAAAAAAAAGAAAAGAAAAAAGAACAGCAGCAACAACTCCTGAAAAAGCATCCCTTCGTCCTGAAAGTACTTTGTCTTGTCAGTTGAAGTTGATACTTAGTGGTAGCAATCCTTTCACATCGTAAAACATACGATGGAACGCTTCACTGTCTTCCGGGGTACCGCGCGTGCACACACACACACACATACACACACAATATATAAACAATATCCTTGAGATTTAACTTTCTGAAAATTTCCCTAAGTAAAAATCACACTCACTCGAGCGGACACACAAGGCAGCACACATACATACGCAGTAATTTGTTTAAATTTTGGTAAATTCGGTAAATTTCGCAACATATTCCGTCAGGAAACATTAAATTCTTTTTTATATCTTCCGCTATGTCTTAAAATATCCTGAGGTGTTTCCTGATTGCGTAATTCCTTTCTGTTGGATGTTAAGCATTGCCATTTGAGAATTTTTGGGAGGGGGTTGAAAGGGGGCGGGGAGGGAATTAAAGGAAATTAAATGAAAATTTAAATAACGGTAATTATTAAATTCTCTTTCGCACAAATGTTTTACAGGTGTATAAAGTGGTCATTAAAGAGTGTGTTTGCGCGAGTGTTCCCCCCTTTTATGAAGTCCTCGAGGTGAACTCCTTGGTCTTAATTATACACGGCGCCCCCGTGTCTGTAATATGGGCATTTTTTTGTCGGCCGTCTGAGTACCACCTGTACCTACCCCTGGCGGTGGTTTTACCTTGTGCCATCAGTGAATGAGCATCAGAACTCGTTGTCCATAATTTTTATAATTTTACCAAAGTAAATTGCTGTCTTCGAGCAGTACAAGAGTCAGGATGGCCTCCAGTATTCTAGCTTTTCATTATCCAACAACAAGAAGAACTCCGAGTTGAATATCATTAAGGGATGCACAAGAAGATATCTCGTCCATTGAGGGTGGGCTCGGGCCGGGCAAAAGGATCCCGGGTACTGAAGCGGTTGGGCGGGGGGAACAACAGGCACAGGTTCATTAAGATTTGACTGATATCCGAGTTTATTGTCGAAGGAAATTTTACTGCTCTGGGAATCCCTCATCAATGAGCCAATGCGAAGCCTTCCGGGAGGTGGCCTCCTTGTTCTTATTTTTGTTCTTTTGTGCTGTTTTTTTTCTTTTTGTTTTTGGTTTAGTATAGCAATTTAGGGTTTTGGGCTCTCTTGGGCTTACCCCGGCTAAGCTACTACCACTCTCCATCTCTCTCGCTCTCTCTCACAATTTGCCGTATCTGTATGGATTAACAAAGGCCCCCGTAATGAGGTCTGGCTCATTGTTTTTGCTGCGAAGGATTTTAGTTTTGTTGCCGGAAAAGTTTTTATCGTCCTGGGATTTGCTTGAATCCGTGTAGTTTATCAAGCAGATTTCACTGCATTGAACAGGGCCAACTGTTTTGTATTCACTGTTAATTAAAGAAAGGTTGCAAATCAATTGAGGTACAACAAATAAGTTGGAGCCATAGTAGGAAGGGATTTTGTTTTAATTTCTTAGGGTTGAGGCGTTGTAGTTATATATACGTATAAACTGGTTTAAGTAATCTTCAGGCACTACATATTATTGAAGTAATGAAATTAGTAGCAAAAAACACTACGAAATCTAAGGATATGGGTTTAAGTGCGTAGTATTTCGTTTACAATATTTTAAGAAGATCAATTCGGGCTGTTGGATCGCCTAAAGTACTAAACCCATTACTAACCTTGAATTCGAAATCGATCTGTTACCTTTGGGATGTTACTCGAGTGCCCTTACTCCTAGAGTAATAGTCCAAGAGCTGGCTGGTAAAAAACGTGACCTATCGAGTAAGAGGAATGTTTTTGAAATGTTAGGACTCACAGCGACCATAAGAAAAATCTTGGGCTCCTTGGACGGAAGTGGTGCCCAAGTTTGGCATGTGCGTTTTCCGGAGCAATGTTTGGACATTAGCGTGACCTTCGAATTGAAGCAACTCACCAAATTTATTCGAAAGGAAAATAAATTCCGGCGCACAGTCGGAGTCAAATCAGACCACTTCAGATAAGAAGAAGAAGAATATAAAAAAAATTGGGTTGAGATTTTTAAAAAGATGATTTTGATCAATAAAAAAGACTGTTTTGAAGTATTTTTTATCCCATCATTCTTAGGATCCAGGTGTTGAGTCAGTATCCCGAATAGACTGTGTTGAGATCTTTTCATCCTATAACATCTCAGATCCACTGACGTGCTGAGTCAGTATATCCAAACCACAGGAGTCACTGGACCTTCATAAAAAGTAATTAAATTTCAACAATTAAAACGCAGCATCGACGCAGCAGCCACGCAGCAACTACGCAGCAGTCACGCAGCAACTACGCAGCGACGCAGCAACGTAAATATATTTAAGCCTAAATTCCCAGCTACGATCGACAGCTGGATTAATAAAAAAAACTGAGTTTGACCCCGCGATTCTAGTTGTTAGATTGTTGTCAGATCTAACAACTCGACCCAAGGTATCGAAAAGAGCTTTGGCGTAAAGCTTTCCCCTCGATTTTGGAGACTTTGAATTGTCAGCAGTTCGCTCAATCATGTTAGCCGGTGTTTGTTCACGGTATACAGAAACAAGGTAATTTAAAAGAAGACTGTTATTTAATAAGGATTCAGTGGAATTTAAAAAAATCTAAAAAATTAAAAATGTCAACGAAACGACGAAGAGGTTGGGAGAAACAAAAATTAAAAAAAAAGAACTTTTAAATGCGTAGTATAAAAATTGTACGGACATTATTCATAGGAAATATTCCAAGCTTTCTAAATTTGGAAAAAGAAGGTATAGGTTAACTGCGTAATTTTTGGAGAAAAAAATAGTGAAAGTTGAAATTGTAGTTAAAAAACCAAAATTTTGAGTTTGACGACTCATAACTAAGTTGGTAGGGTTGGTAGTACCAAAACTGGTGCTTAAGTAATCCTGATAGAAGCTAGTTCAAATAACGATAATAGGTTAAAATAACGATAAAGGGCTCGTGAGACTTGACCGAAAAGGCCAATTTCTTTTTCAGAAAATGTAGGACGTAGAAAACAATTCCCCGTCCAAGAAGTGGTGATCAAGGTTTGAAAAAAATAGTGATGTTGGAAAAGGGTAGCGTAATTTTTGCACGGGTTTTAAAGAATGCTCGGATTTTATTGACAAGTGATGTTTTATGGGGAAGCTATCGGAAGCTGAATCCAGAAAAGTTAATTTCATTTAGAACCGGTTTTATTCTATCGAGTTTATTAGCTGGTGCTTGTGGCTCTTGGCCGAACTCTTTTCAAAAAAGGGCTTGGCCGAATGTTATGAAATTTTTTCCAAAGCATGTTTTCGTTAATGTGCTTCGATCGGCATCCCAACGAAGCCGATATCATTTTTGGTTTTCGCGATATCGTGCGGGTACAAAAATCAGGTACGTCGTTTAAACAAAAAAACAAAAAAATTTAGATCATGCTTTAGCTAATACGCTTCGATCGGCACCTCCACGAAGACGATATCTTTTTTGGTTCGCCCTATTCTCGTGCAGGAAAAAATTACTACGGACGTACGCACAAACACACCTACACATTCACACATAGTTCTTCTCATTATGCTTAAAGAAAAACTTTTGAAAGCAAAAAAGAACTTTACTTGATTGTTAAAGCAAAATGTATTTAAATGGGCCGAAATTTTTGAATTTCCCGGTCCTAAATTCATTCTCAGTCCAGCCCTGCACAGATGTAGTATGCAATAGGAAATGACAAAATAAGTTTTAATTAAAATTTAATCCCTCATTAACAGAAAAATTAAAAAAATTGAATAAAATTGAAAAAATCGAGAAATATGTACGTGATTCGAAAAATCAGGTGTTCGGTTTTTCTTAATTTTAAGCGGTTTAATGAAAATAAAGTATCAAAATTTATAGACCATTTGAAACTAGACATTTCAATGGTGAAATGAGCACTTATTGAACATCAAAATTCGACAAAAACATCAATAAAGTTGTCCATGCAAGGTTGGGGTATTTTTTTCGAAAAATGTTAATTTCTAGGAAACTATCCGTTATCCAAACAAAAAAAAATCATGCTTATTTAACGCAACACAAGGTATACTCTTACAAATTTTTATGTAATTTGAATTATTTTTACGGGAGAAAAAAATTAAAAACTGATAAATCGTTTTTCCGCAATTTTCTTGGAAAATTTGAGGTTATGTCAAAATATGTTATATACAAAAGTTTTAATCTTTTTATTATCTACAACTTTTGTATGAAACATTTTCCTCTAGGAGGTCATGTTTCACCGCAAATCGCAAAAAATCCGCTTTGGCACTAGCCTAATTAAAATTTTAGTCATAGAATTTAATACCTAAATCATCAATACGACCATAACAGCCAGCTCGCGAGTCGCTGGCTATAGTTAGATTTTCAAAGCCTACAATTCCCCTCCATTTGTTAGATCTAACATCCAGAATACCAAATCCTCTCTTTTTCTGACAAAAGCACATAGTCTCCACCGAAGGGGCAAGAGCTTTGAGCTTTTTACTCATTTTCTGACTATTGTTAGATTTCTATGATCTAGAATCACGGGGTGAATTTGTACATTGCACTGGAAAAAATAGAATTTAACATTGTACATCAACGTAATAAATAGTTATAATTTGTGAATTTTATCTTCACTAATCGTGGTAATTTTATTGTCACTAAAGTGGTAATTTTGTCGTAGGCCGATTGTTGTTCTGCGACCAAGAGTGTTTTTTCTGCATCAAATGTACGGAGGTCTTCAACATCGAATTTTTGTCCTCTCAATAAATCTAACTCAGAAATATCTAAAGGAGAGCTTTCTGACGTTACCATTCTAAGTTGAATGAGTTCTTTGTTATTGATGGATCGACATATTCCTTTAATTTTAATCAAAGCTTTATTGAAAATTCTATGCGAAAGTGAGATAGTGTTGTTTTGGCTAACGCACAGTGGTCTGAAATCCTCAAAACCTGGACAAAATTAATTTACTACCGTAAGAAAAATTATTTTTTTATGAAAATCGGTATATGGGGGTTTTCGGGGTTCCTGAGTAAGAATCCGTTATCAGATTGTCAAAAAACAAAATGGCGGTTCCAATATGGCGATTAACTTTATGAAAAATTAAGCAAATTTGATGAAAATCGGTGTATGGGGTTTTCGGGGTCGCTGAGTAAGAATGCGTTATCAGATTTTCAAAAAACAAAATGGCGGATCCAATATGGCGACCAACTTTATGAAAAATTAAGCAAATTTTATGAAATCGGTATATGGGGGGTTTCGGGGTCGCTGAGTAAGAATCCGTTATCAGATTTTCAAAAACAAAATGGCGGATCAAATATGGCGAACAACTTTATGAAAAATTAAGCAAATTTTATGAAAATCGGTATATGGGCTTCAGTCGTGATTGCTGACGATGATTTGTAAATCAAATCGAAATGCATTGGGGTTTTATTATTGAAAATATAAAATATTTTTAGATTCCAATAAATTGCGAGTAGAATCATTAAGGTGTTTTTGTTTAAATCTTTTTGATATGATATCGATTCTACGTAGCTCAGTGTTTAAAAATGTCTTTATCTGATCACACATTCGTTATTTGCTACCTTAAAGAAGCCCAGATACCGATTTTCATTGGAATCGGAATACAATTGGCAAATTCATCGGCCATAATGGCGCGGCCATTTTGAATTTTTTAAGTTTTGACCACAAATTCGTTATTAGCGACCTAAAAAACCCGTAGACACCCACTTTCATTGAAATCAGAATATAATTCATATTTGGGGGTCATTTCGGTAATTTTTCAGCGGCCATTTTGAATTTCGAGAATCGGACTTCGAGGTGTTTCATGGGACTGGTGCGCCCGTTATAGCGCACACATACAGCATCTTTCTTTTATTAATATAAGATGATATAGATGAAAAAAAAGTTAATATATAGCACCTGAATAGGACGCTCAAAACTATACATTGAGATAGAATGACATGGAGCAAGCAGGAGCAGCTGATTTTTTTATATGTTTTGCAGAGATGATTAATAAACAATTACATGCGTATTTCGTAGTGGAAGTCGGTGGAAGTTTGTACTTAGCCATCAATTCATAAGCCGAATTATTATTAAAATACCACAATTTACTACATATTTGATCATAAATAAACAATACAATTATTTATTTATGTTCATTTCAATAACACAGTATAATTGTACTTACTCTCTGGAGAAAAATCCATTTTACACAAAAGAAAACGGGTAAACGTACTGCAATATACACGCAAAAACGTAACAGGTGTTTTGGTCGAAGAGAACGCGCTGTGTGCAGCGTGTTCGACGCTCACTTTCCAAATGGAATACAAAAGAGATTTCGAACATCTGCCTCTTGCCAGGGGCCTTGAAATACTCCAGGGGGGCAACTATACCTAACCCACGTGAAAAAAGTCCCTAAATATAAACTTTCGTTTTGGTACTTTTGTCCAGGTTTTGGGGATTTCAGACCACTGTGTAACGGTGCGAAAGCGACATCAGCAATCTCTTTCTCGTACCCAAAAACCTATAAATTCAAAGTCGGAGCAACATAGAACGTATATCACTTATGCTTTGTATCGAATTTTCAAAAAAGTTTTATAGCAGCGCCCCCTAGCGGTGATTTTCGAAAGTTATGGACATCACCAATCGGATTCTCGCACCCAAAACTCTGCAATATAAAAATTTTCACCATCGTAGAACGTATATTACTATGCTTTGTATTGAATTTTTATCAAAGTTCACTATGACAGCGCCCCCTAGGTGTGATTTTTGAAAGTAGGAACCAGGAACATTCATACATACATACATAAATACAAGATAAATAGATTATTATTGAACCGTTAAATTCTACACCCCATAAGCTAAGTCCCCACCCCGTCCAAGACTACCATCGCGAAAATTCCCCCAAGACACAAATCAACTATCCAAGCGCGAAACCTTACCCAAGACGCAACAAAGTTCCCACAGATGGCGCTCATTCACATCCCAAGATCACCACCCAAAAGCTTAAATCACATGACTCATAAAAGTGACGCAGGAGTCGCATAGCTATACTACTACACAGCAAAGTACCCAAAGAGCTAAATTAACATCACGCGAGGAAGGCTCTATACCATTAATTGATTGGTTCAAAATGATATCTGTCTAAAAGTCCTTTCCTTCGCCAGTAATATGTTTCCAAGTGCGTAGTTTTGTTGCTAGCTGCTAAATATACCTCCCTGTGTTCATGCATCAACAGTCCACACGCTCCACAAAAAATAATATCAAATTAATAAGCAAAATTCACATTAGGTTCACCCTTTCATGACTCGATTCCTGGAACCTTCTGTTTACTTGTACACTGCTCTTCGCCCACTAAGGAATAAAAGTTTTCAGGTGATATTCTCTAGAAGAAGTAGAGCGAAAATTTGCCAAAAACCCACCTTTATTATTACAAATTCAAAAATTCCTTATTCATGAATTCAATTTTACTTTACTAAATCTTAAGCAAATTTCGTTACAAATTTATTACACGAAAAAAAAAATAAATATTATTAAAGAAATCCCAAACGCACAACAAGCGAAAGAGGCAACAACAAAAAAAAAACATAATAATAAATTGTATTCTACTCCTTCTCCCACGAATATGTATATAAATCCAAAACGCTATACTACAAAATTGTTGAAATTGCCAGGAAAAAAAAATAATAATTCTCCTTTAACATTGATGTATATACATTTCCTCTTAAAAGTTTTGAAATTTAGAGGATTCTTATCCTTGAAAATCCTTCTCCAGAGAGAGAGAGAAATATAATAAGCAGAAAAAAGGATTTCCCGTCAGGTGTATACAAAAACTTTGTGCTGTTGGTACAATTGTAAAAGGTAACGTCGGTTGGGTAAAATGAACGCAACGAGCGTCCTGGAAATATTTTTGAATAAAACCTTCAGCCACAGAAGCGATTTCTGACAAGAAATTCCAGACAAGAGTATACACCACACTGAGCTACAAGGGAATTAAATCCCCGGTAAGCAAAAGTAAATTTAAAGATTTTGAATTAATTTCAAACGGCGTAAGACGTTCCACAGGGACTTAGCTAATCCCCATTCCCATATTTATACAGGACTACTGTGTATATACAACTCTAAACATAACACAAAAACCAACGATAAAGGACGAAGAAATATTTTCGTTTTGGTACAACCAAGAAGTGAGATGGTGTATTTCTTTTGGGCTTGTTGTCGGTGTGTATATATGTATGTACTATTATACATGGCGTTATCCTTCTCATTTCATACAATTCTGGCTCCTTCCATTATCCTTCGCAAACATCCTGGCGAGTCCTTTTTTATTTATCAACTATAAATATAATCGGCTGCTTTGATTGGGGCAAAAATATTATTTCGGTACTATTTTTCCGATGGATTCTCTAAAATGAACATCCTTTTTCACGGTTTTTGGGATGTAATCAGGCGGCAATCGAGCGCCCAGTTCTTTAATGAAGAGACGAGTCCTTTTGAAAATGCTACCCCGGCATTTTATGGAATTCTCTCATTGAATCGTGAATACAAAAAGCCACAGTATGGCGGCGGACGTCCCCAAAAAACAAAAACTATACGAAATACAACAGCACACGAATGAAGAATATAAGGAGAGAGAGAACGAAAGATATTCATGAATTAAAGGACCAAAAACCAAGAAAAGGATAATGGAGGATCCTTAATTAAAATCAGTGCTGATTCTAATTTGAAAGAAATTAAATAAAATGTTGCCAAAAGATTTTCCTGAATCTGTACCAGAAACCTTTAAGATGAGAATTTTTTTATCTTCTCTCGTTTTGGTCCTGATTTTTTTTTTCGTTTTTTGGTTTCGTCCTTTTTCCATTTTTGGCCATTGTAAAAAGATAATCAAGTTTTTGGCTTAAAAAAGAGAATTTTTTTTTTAAATTATTTTATAAGCCGATTTATTACAGGAATCAACCGACGGAAATGTCCTTATGGCATGGTTTCTAATCAGATCTGTGTTAAAATGTTAATTAAAAGAAATCGCCTTTTCCTTTACTGTTTTGCGGCTGGTAGCGAAAAGAGAAAGTTTTTTTTTGTTGAAGGAAATGCGGAAAAAATTAAGGGGAAATTAATTTTTTTTCTGATTTAAAAGTGGGACACTTTGAGTTATATTTTTGGATGATTATTGTAGTAATGAGATTTTGCTTTTATTCACTTTGAAGGAAAAAAAATAGTTTTGCGTTAATTGGCATCGCTTTTTTGTTCCTTTTTCGGAATTTTTTTTAAGTTTTGGATGGAGAAGAACGCTTTATTCCTGCAGAGTGCTAGTAGGTGTTGGGACGATTGGGCGTGGGAACCAAATCTGATCCTGTCTTTGAACTAAGCTCAAATCAATTAATCATAGGTAAATAAATTAATAAGTTTGACGCGACTGAACGCGCACACCAGAGTTTGACGTGTGATTAATAGTAAACTTAGGTCAGATTTGGTTCCCACGCCCAATCGTCCCAATACCTACTAAACCTTTAATCCCGTATACTAGCGACGAGATGGCAAATGCAAAAATTGGACCAAAAAGGACATTTCGAACAGTAATAGGCGCATTCAGCCCTCACGAGCAGAGAAATGAAAATGTTTTGATACTACATAGTAACTTTTACAATAAAAAATAATACTAGTAATTGCTGGCACACGATTCTAGGACAAAAATAAAAAGATAAGGTTACAGGTACAGACTTACCTATAGAAGTACGTCGCTGTTTAGAAATATATTTGATACTAGCAAAAAACCCGCGTGCGTTGCAACGCCTTTCAATAAAAAAAAGATTATGTGTGCACAGTCCGCGGTAGGAAAAAGGTATAATGAGAAAAATAACAAATTGCAAAAACTGATTTTGGATACTTAAAAATATTTAGAGTATGTTACAACTTTTTTAAGATTCGATGATGAAAAATTGTGTACTACGTGCACAACAGTCATCTAGCCAAACTTATTCAGAATGGTCCGCATTGATATTGCTATGCCTAGGGATTAGACGCCTCGTCCAGAACTTACCTCATGGCGCCCCCTCCTCCCAAATTGTTTTTCCCAAAAAAAAAACGACAAAAAAAGTAATCAATTTTGCAAATTTTGCCCAAAAATGCACAATTTGGTGGCCTAAAAAAATCTAATAAATACATTACACACACATTTCCTCTCTGTTTTTTTTTCATTTCGGCTTGAGACGAATCAGACATGCAACAGATGTTACGGTATTTTTTTAAAGGGCTTCAGGATAAACTATATTTAATGTTCTGGTGCTTTTTTACATTTCGAAAGGTAGGTTTTTCCCGTATACTGGCTGGAACAATAAAAACTTTACATTGAAAATTAGTTTTTACTTTTTAGTTCATTTTAAAATAAAAGCGTATTTTTGAATTTTTTTAAACTATATATTTTATTTTCTACTTTTTAGTCTATTACATATATGTATGTTTTCCGTTGGCCGCCATTTTGAACTTGGAATGACACCACACAGATAATAGTATTCTACTTGTCACACCCTTCCATTTGATGTAGAGCGCGTTGTAAAAAAACGTAATCCCCTGTTTTGTGTTGGCCACCATTTTGTGTTTGCCGCCATTTTGAATTTGGAATGACGCCACACAGCTAAAAGTAATCCCCCCTTTTGGGTTGGCCGCCATTTTGTGTTTGCCGCCATTTTGAATTCGGAATGACGCCACACAGCTAATAGTATTCTACTTGCAATAACCTTTCATTTGATACCCATACCGAGTGGTTTGTAAAGAAAAAGGTAATCCGCCATTTTGTGTTGGCCGCCATTTTGAATTTGGAATAACGCCACACAGCTATAGTCATATCCTTTCATTTGATACCCATTCCGGGGGTCGGGGATCACAATTGCAAAATTCGGCCGCCATCTTGGAATCGCCATCTTTATTTTTTACAAAATGGTCCGATTGCATTGTCACGCGAACTATGCATATGTGCAAAAATTTCAAGTTGATAGGTTATATTTTATACTTTTTAATCTATTATGTCTTCCGCCATCTTGTCTTGGTCGCCATTTTGAATTTGGAATGAAGCCACACCCTCTAATTGTATTCTACTCGTAATACCCTTCCATCTGATCCCCATGTCGGGGATCGGGAAACACAATTGCAAAATTCGGCCGCCATCTTGTTTATTTTACAAAAATGTCATATTGCATTGTATTGAGGAACAATCCCTGTACGGCTCTGGACGTATCAGACATCTGCATTTGGAAATCTCTTCTTATAGACTTTTTCAGAGGTTTCGAAATTTAAAAGAGGAGACTTGATTCGGTGCTGGAATATTATAGGCTAGATCTAAAGTCACTCCTAGCATATGTAAATGTTTTTTCCAGAACGTAAATTTTAGTTGACTTGACATCTATCCTATCCTGTGAATGTACTCTGCCAGTGTAGCTTCCAATCTTCCATCGTCTGTATTTTCGAACTGTAACTGACTCCTTTGATCATTCTCTAGTGATAGTTCCGCGAATTTGCAAATTTTATATTGCTCTTTGGATGCAAAATTTTCCTCACTCTTCTACTCGCTTTGATGTATCGACAGTATTCCCAATGGCAACGACAATTTGCCCAAAATACAATATTTTTCTCTCTCATATACAAAACCCTTCCTGGTGTCTGTCTCTCATATCACATCATCTAAACTCTCCTCGAATCCACATTTATGCACGTTTTAATATTAAACCACTTTAAAAATTCACAGAAACAAAAAAAACCCCCGAACTAAATCACTATGCAATCCTCCTCATCTGCTGTTTCAATCTCGATACAGGAATAATAATGATAAAACAAAAAAAAAACAAAGTCTATACACAAAACGTGAATGTGGTTATTTTTCCAATTTCTCATTCAAATAGTGAAAAAGTCACGTGTGCGTTTTGTTGAGGTAATCTCTGGTCATATCACAAAACTTCTGGCCATAAAAAATTCATTCATTTTTTTTTCGATGAAAAATGGACCACGAGAATTCCGGAATTGGATTCTGAATGGCTTAAAAGTGGATTTCATGATTGATAGCTCTGGCCAAAAAGCAAAATCGCTGCCCCGCTGCTTTTACCCTCCAGTCCCAGGATTGCGTAATGGAATCGGACAAGAGAAAGGGCTATATGGCAATGAAAATAGATTCCATGGGTCCACCCTGTCCGCTCGGCTAGGCAAAATTCATTCAGCCCACCATTTTTAGATGTTCGCCCTATGGGGAATTCAGAATTTCGATACATTCGTGGATAGACAGTAGTTTAGTTATCTAAATTGGATTGAGTTTATCACAACCTTGTATGGTACTATAGTAGTACGACAGGAATTCAGAGAGGGATAAATTATTTCACACCGAACCGAACGTTGAGTCAATTTGATTTTTGTGATTTTACCTGTATTTCTGTCTATCAAACATTCACCTATGTGTACATATGTGCACAAGGATAAACAAAAATATACTGGAATAGTGCTGAAATTGAATAGAATCAAGTTTTAAACTATTTAAGCTAAAAGTTGTTGAGATTTGTTTGCATTGGGATGTGAAATTCTACATTCGACGACAGTTTTCAAAATGAATGTATCGAACCGATATCTGCAGCATCGATAATAAAATCATTTTCAAAACTACGATGCGATTCTCGAATACTTTTTAATTGGATTCTATTTGTTGTCAATCTCATCTCAACTAAACTATACAAGGATTCCAAATGTTTAACACAATGTACATCTAATTGTAAACGACCGTACAAGAGTCCTTGATGTTTCTGCTCAATGAGCACATCCCGTCGACCTATTTCTTAATTCTAACTTAACGCGGTATTCTGTTGAGATTTTGTTTACCTATATGTAAGTTGGTCCAATGGGTTTAGTCAGCGTAATCTTCCCATATCAATTTCCTACTTTAACTGAACTAGCTAAAAAAAACTGCTTGGCATTATGGGTTGCACACACACACAATTGAAAGACCTTCTTCAGAGCTCGAAAAATTCAATCAAGGGTCAATTCTATCACCAGTTTTCGATACGAGACTAGGTTCAAGATTGTTGATGGTCATGACATGGTTCCCATGTCCAATCGACGGACTACCCACTTACAGCTGTTTTATTCGCTCACGCTAAAAACAAGGAAATTGTTTCTAATTACCGTGACATATGGGTTTAAGCTAGTTTCAAGGTCGTTCAAGACCGTAACTTAGTTTCCAAGCTCAACCGTTGCACTACCCACTTTCGGTCGTTTTATTCGCTCACTCTAAAAAACAGGAAATCGTTTCTAACTACCGTGGCATATGGGTTTAAGCTAGTTTCAAGATCGTTCAAGATCGTAACTTAGTTCCCAAGTTCAACCGTTGGACTACCCACTTTCAGTCGTTTTATTCGCTCATGCTAAAAAAAGGAATTTGGTCCTCTCGGCTGCGGAACAATCTTCTATCGTCTGTATTTCCGAACTTCTACAATATCCCAGAGTTAAAACGCAGGATTCATCGCCATACCCTTCAACATCCCACGCTACTTCTCATTCCCCTACATTTCCACTAGACATTTCACCATGGCATGAGATAACGGACTGGTTGTTCAAAAAGTGGTTTCTAAGCTTAGATCTGTCACATACAAAAAAAAACCGGATCCAGTTCAACAGGTCCAATTTCTCGCATGTAAATTATGGGATTTATGGACATGGAAACATATTGTCTTACTAGACTTTGTTAACGTCGAAACGGATAGAGAAAAAAAAGAATAGGGAACAAAACTTTCCCTCCAAATCCCTTTAAGTCAACCCAAAAAAAAAAAGAAAACACCCTCAAGTAGAAACGCACCCTTTTTTTTAGTAGACACTTCAATATCCGCAACCAGACCATGATGTTTCTGTCGTTTTGGGTCGATTGTTTCATTGCCATGTTCCGGGGCGGAATAACTTTTCTGTTGAGCAATTTATGAGATGAAAATGATCTGTTGAGACGATTTTTCACACGTCAAAACTAGGGGTAGCAGAAAAAAAGGGTTCCTTACCCGGCACATTTCTCACACATGAAGTGGATGATTGTGGCTGTAACCGGCTCCAAATTGTGGGTTCGGACTAGACTTCCTTTCAACTGCGGAAAAAGTTCCTTTTTCACTCATTTTTTATTTTTTGCCGCTTAGAAAAATTCCCCAAACTACCCCCCGTCCTTAGCCATACATACATATATACACACAAACACATGCAACCTACGAACAGATCTCTCGGCTCTTCAACATCAGCACTCATTTCAATGTTAATGGCTTGGGAATGATGTACGAGGGTGTATTAGGGGTTGAACTATAGAAAGTTAGAAAGCAATGGCAAGTTTATGTTTTTTTTTTGGTACTTTGAAAGAGTTGATTCCTTCGAAGGATAACGATTATTTTTATGGACAAGAATATCTAGAAGAAAGTTGTATAGTCATCGTCATCGCTCCTATCCCATCCTTGGACTATATATATATATATACATACATATATATTTATTTTTTTTTGGAAATCGTATAAGGAATTTTCAATTGAGGCAAATGTACTGGAAGGTGAAATTGAATAGTCTCCAGGACTTATACGGATTCAGCTCAGGTATACGAATTATTTCCCTTGATAAGGATGAGGAATCGGAAGGTTGATTGTATCCTTTTTTTAAGTTTCGCTTTTTTTCTTCTTCTTCTTCATTGGTTGTTGTTGTTGTTGTTGCTTTGGCAGGATACACACTGCTGAAGGAAGTTCTTCATTGGTTTATTGTTATTGTTATGGTCTTCTACCGATTTTGTTAGTTTACTTTATATTTTTATTTTTTGCTTCTTTCTTAACTTGCTTGCAAATGTGTTGAGGATATTTAGAGATTGCAACCCAAAAAGGATAATGTTTCGATTAAATTTATGCGTTGATGTTTGAATGTTATCTGGATAGGTTAGAAGTGGTGAAAATTTAGCCCTCTCCACCCTTTTTTTTTGGGTTTATTTTTATTTATGGTTTAGTGATTTATTGTTATTAGACAAGATTTGGATCTTAAAAATCGTGGGAGTTTTGGAATATTTTTTTCTTAGTTTAATTTTGGTAAGAAAATGTATTTGAAGTATGGCGAATTTTTTTATTTAATATTTAGTATAGTTGTACTTAGTATAGATGCGAAAATTTGTAGATTGGTTGTATTCTTCAGGAGTCGCCAAGTGTCCCGTAAAGATCAATTCTATACACTTCGATTTTCTGGACGCGCATTGTTTACTAGTGATATGTGGGTTTGATCTAGTTTCAAGTCGTGACCTAGTTCCCATGCTCAACCGTCGAACTACCTACTTATTCGCTTAGGTTAAAAAAAAGACATTATTTCTAATTACCGTGATATATATGGGTGATTGTCACGAAATGGTAGTTTTTACGTCATGTCACGGACCTGTCATGACCGAAACAAAATACGCCATTGGTGGTTGCCGGGTATGTCAAATTGTTTCAGAGGTCATTCCCCACCGATCACAGCAATTTTGAGTTCCCTGCAAAGTGCGCCAGGTTGAAAGTTCCTGGCTGACATTTTGTCCGTTGTTTTTTAATAATTATTGGCTTATTATACGGCTTGACCGAATGTTGTGAAATTTTTTCCAAAGTCGGCTTTCGTTAATGTGCTTCGATCGGCATCCCAACGAAGCCGATATCATTTTTGGTTTGCGCGATATCGTACGGGTACAAAACTCACGTTCGTCGTTTAAACAAAAAAAAAACGGCTCAACCGAATTTTATGAAAATCATTTTAGATCATGCTTTAGTTAATACGCTTCGATCGGCATCTCTACGAAGACGATATCTTTTTTGGTTCGCCAAATATCGTGCAGGAAAAAATTACAACGGACGTACGCACAAACACACCTACACATACACACATAGTTCTTCGCATAATTATGCTTAAAGAAAAATTTTTGAAAGCAAAAAATTTCTTTACTTGATTGTTAAAACAAAATGTATTGAAATGGGCCGAAATTTTTAAATTTCCCGGTCCTAAATTCATTCTAAGTCCAGCCCTTCGTGTACTGCTGATTTTATTGTTATTAAGCTTCAATTCGATTTTTTTTGTTCTGGTCATTTTGTATTTGGATTAAAGTTTTTTACACGCGGGTTTTCATTTTTTCGATTTTCAGATCGTATAATGTTCTCTATTCAATTTGATTTTAAAAGTGAAACCGGCTATAAAATGAAGAAAAAAATTCGGATTTTCCTGTCGCCTCCGAAGCTACGTAATTTTGAAATTTTCAAATAAACATATTACTGGCGGCTCCCGGTGTAGATTGTGGTATCCTAATATATGGATAGATGCTTCAATGATATTTAAAACCTGAGAAACATTGCTCTTTGAATAATTTTTTACACATTCCTCAATATATTCGAAAAACTACCATTTCGTGACAATCATCCACATGGGTTTCACCTAGCTTAAAGGTGGTTCAAGGTAGTGACCTAGTTCCCATGTCCAACCGACCGACTACCCACTTACAGCCATTTGAATGGTGAATGGTCCGAAGAAGTCGAGTGCGCTGATTAGAATCGCTCTTGTCGAATGCTAGAGGGTAGATCGTTCGCTACTTATGCCTATAACCTCCACGCTCGATCGTAATATCTGTCCTCTAAACCAAATTTTAAACTTAGGAAACAGGAAAAGGTTGCTTCTGCCAGAACTGGTGATCAACCAATTCGAAGTGCAATTTTGTGAATTTTGGCCATAGCTACTGTTGAAGTGCGAGGAGGTGTGTTGTCTTGATGGAAAACCACATTCGACTTATTCTAGTCCGGCATTGTCATCTTTATTCAGAGTTTGTTCACCTTTTGCAGTCGACTGTTTTGACTATTGTGTCATCTCAGCACTACAGTGGTGATACGAAGTTTGATCTGCAGCTATGAATCGACGCATAAAATCCGATTAGTTTCGCTTAAGCCGCTCCGAAGTTAACTGAAAATTCGAAAGTGTTTTCAGTCCAAAGTGAGCATGCGCAGGTAGCTTACGCATGTCTTACTTGCGCATGTACAATTCTTTCGCCAATATATGACATACGCGTTCTTTTGATATAAATATAGCTTTTGATATCTGTCTTAACTTGATTTTAGGATCGTCCTGTACCATTTCGTGAGCATATTTTCGACGTTATCGGTGGCGATCACAGTTCTTAGCCGTTTCTAACTGTGATCATCAGCAAAGCTGGCCTGACCACGTTTAAACTCATCGGCCTATCTTATCGCCGTGGCAGAAAGACGTGCCCACCTTGGTTTTCATTTGGGTAGACGTATTGTCCTTCATATGCAAGAATTTCATTACCGAACGATCCAATTTTTTAAAAACACTGACATCGAATGACGGATATGATTGTTAAATGACAGCTGAGCATCCAAAATGGCTGACATTTTGATATTTTGCTTTTAGTACTAGAATGGTTTTGATGAGCAACGCCATCTTAATGTGGAGATTGTGGAAGTTTTGCTGCGAATCGAATTCAAGGGAGTTTTTTTTTTTTTTTTTTTTTATGTGGAAGACTAGAGCTCAGGGAAAGCCCTTTGTACTGTCGACAATCTATTTTCTTCGTATAGAGTGCAATGTCGAACAGCAAGCTCTAGTCGATAGATAGTGAAGGGGAAGAGAGAAGTAGGGAGGAACTGTCACAACCACCTAACCCCAACCATTTCTATCGCGACTCTGGCATCGGGGCAATGAGACACAACTCGCTGGAGTGTTATGCCTCCTGAAACAAGATGAATCCCATCAACCAACCGATGACATGCGCTTGGTGGAGCGGGGCAGTGCTAGCGGAAGGCTATGACAGGAGGAAAGGTGGGAAAGGCGAAGGACCGTGGGGCTCTGCCGGGACTCAAACCCGGGACCTCTGGGATAGTAGCCAGGCGCCTTACTCCCTAGACTACCGAGGCCCCCGAGTGCCTTATAACTTGGGTTGGGAGTATGAAAATTAGTAAAAAGATGAGATTGTTTGTGTTTAATATCAGGGACTCGCGTAGGTTGATGTAGATTATGGATACAGCAACAGATTTGCAAAGTCTGAGTTTATTGCAAAGAATGCTTAAATCGTGTTAGCTTATTTAAGAGACGCAGATTGAAATAAACCGCAAAGCGTTTTTACGTTTTTCATTTCCCAAATTTCTTCTCTAATCCCACCAAAAGCCAAATTTAAATGCCAATGAACTTGAATTAAAATTATGTCTTGAGGCCAACGGAGCTTTCTACTTTCATTGCCACATTTCTTAATTAATTTTCCTTTCCTGCAGATAACAACTCACATTTTGACATTTTATAAAAATAAAAATTAATATCCATAAGACCGAGCAACATTATTTTTTTATCCTCAAGCAACTCGATAAATTAACACGAAAATCCGAGAGCTCTGTGCACAAGCACTCCCCGATAATCTACTATTACCTCCAACTTAAAAATTCCCATTGAACCACTCAAAGGAAAATCCAAATTAATTGAATTTTGTGCCTTCGAAAAAACAAAAAAAAAAAACACCACACACACCGATCGGTAGTCCTTTGGTCCTGTTCATATTTAATGCATCCTGTCAACTTGAGCGTATTAACATGAATCTTTATATATCCTGTAAAACATGATCTGACCTCGAAGCGCTGGGGATGGCTTTAGTCATGTTAGCGCGCGGGAGTCCTTCCTCGGCAAGGCTGATGGACGGATGTCCTGAATTTCAATGCGATAGGTGTCTGCTGTCTTATTGAAAATGAGACTCCGAAAAATCATTCAACAGGACGTGAGCTGAGTAAACAAGAAATTTTTGATTTTTTCCCCATTTATCCTTGCGTTAGGTACCAAAGTTTCCTTGATGATAGGTCATCACGTAATCTTTTTTTTTTGTCTTCGCTCTCCTTCTGCTTTCGTTTTTTTTTATTTTTTTTTATTTTTTTTTTTTGAAGGATCTCCTCCAGTGGGGGCCAGCAGCCCCGAAAAAAGGAAGAAAAATTCAATTTTATGAGCCAGCATCGTGCAGGGGTGAAGACAGGGGGTGTATGGACGTGTATATGTTCCGCGGCGGTATGGGGGCGGCAGTTGAGTAATTTATGATGGTTGTTATAAAATTGAAAATGTCATTTTTTCAGGATCAAATATTTCATCCAGAAAATCAATTTATTTCGTTGATAATGAGTTTTTATTTTTTCATGGTATAATTTTTTGGAAGGGAAAAGGAAACCCACACACAAAAAATGTTAGATTTCGTTTGTAAATGCAAGAATGAAGGAATTTAAACCCCTTGGAAGATGAACCGCAAATATTCATGGGGAGGTCTGGGTCGAGTAGGCAATGCGAACTCGATTTAGATGCAAATTGCTTCAAATATAAACTGGACATATGAAGCTGTAGCCTGCAGCCTTCCGGTACTAAATGACCACTTATTTGGTTGTTTGAGTTTCGTCGTGTGTAAGAGGAAGCATATTATGGGGATAATTAATTTGTTAGATGATGTAGAACTTGCAAGCTCTGCACTCAGTTGGTTAAAGCATTTCTGGGTAGACTGATGATTTAGTTGTGTGTGTATGATTTACAAAGTGCACTTTTACTTAGAAGAAGAAGCTGATATTGGAGAGATAATTACTCTTTAATTTCAGAAGAATTATTTTATTGATGTTCAACAAGACAAGTCTTTACATCACTTCATAACATCCTATGTTTTGGGTTGTCGTCTTTATTTCCCGCCATGTTTTATCGATTTAGCTCCGGTTATTTTGCGTGTCATTTTCTTGGTTGACCTTTTCTTCTCTGTCCTTGAAGATTACAGTAAAGTGTTTGTTTTATGACTTACTCTCTAGGGAATCGCAGAAAGGCACACACAAAAAACCAGAGTCAGATGCGCAGTACGTGTGTCAGCCGACATAATAACATATGATAACACCCTATTAGTCTACTGTTTATCACACCCAATTAGGCAAGGTGTCATAATTGATTTCACGCCCATCCACGCTGCCCTGACATGCCTCAATGCGATTTTCCCAGGCTCAACCGACCCATTCCTACTTGTGTCACACATTTACGTGTATTTTGGAACTTAATTAGTCAGATGCGCAGTACGTGTGCCAGCCGATATAATTACATATGATAACACCCTATTAGTCTACCGTTTATCACACCCAATTAGCCAAGGTGTCATAATTGATTTCACGCCCATGCACGTCCCTTGACAGGCCTCAATACGATTTTCCCAGGCTCAACCGACCCCATACCCACTTGTGTCACACATATTCGTTTATTTTGTTACTTAAATATGTTTTTAGTTTTCAGAACATGATGACATTATTTTATAGAGAAAACGCTCTTATCACCTGCCGCAAATCGCTTGATTGTGTCCCAGATATCAAATTGGTTCAATTGTATTTTAAATGGAAGAATTTTGAGGTCCATTTGACTAGTTTTATCTAAATTTAATAATTTTGATAGATGAAAGTAGGTTACTAGCATGCTTCCAAGAAAAAAGTTTTTTTTCTAGAGTAAAAAATTTCTAAATTGAACTCAGAGCATAGTTCACATTCTTCAATATAAAATTTAACTTTAATCCACATTTCCATCAAAAAAAAAACTTCCATTACCCACAAAGACCCTTCTGAATCACACTCAAAACATGGTGTCATAATTTATTTCACGCCCATCCACGCTGCCCTGACATGCTTCAATGCGATTTCCCAGGCTCAACCGACCCCATACCTACTTGTGTCACGCATTTACGTGTATTTTGAAGCTTAATTGTATTTCAGATATAAAATTGGTTCAATTGTACGTATTTGAAATGGAAGAATTTTGAGGTGCATTTGACTGGTTTTATCTAAATCTAATAATCTTGATAGATGTAAAAAGGTTACTGGTATACTTTCAAGAGAAAAGTTTTTTGTATAGTATAAAAAATTTCTAAATTGAACTCAGAGCATAGTTCACATTCTTCAATATAAAATTTAACTTTAATCCACATTTCCATCAAAAAAAAAATTTCAATTACCCACAAAGACCCTTCTGAATCACACTCAAAACACTCCCCCGACTATCACCACAGCCACAGCAGCAGCAGCCAAAATATGGATCTCCCCAAAGAATCCGCAATTCACTAGCTCAATCTCGTCCTGCATTGATGACTCCATAACTTTCTATCATAAAATTTCCTTCCATAAAAATTTTTCCATATCAACTAAGATTACATCACACCATCCATGCCCGTGTGGTCCTCGTGACGCAAACGTCCGCTTTTGTAGTCGACTCGTCGTTGCAGCCCTGATCCCCGTCTTCATATACTAGCAGTTCTGTTACTACACATATAAAAAAAAAAACTGCCACTTGTAACTACCTCTCAGGTGTGAAAACATAAAATTACATTCTTCCGTCCAATTCCAGGAGATTCCCGTAGCGATGCAGATTCTGTGCTGATGACAAAAACTCTTTTATTGAGCTCAAGGCTTAAGAATGAAGAAGTCGTCATAGATGTATTCTTTTCCGAGCTGCATCCGAGGATCAAAAGGATTCCCCTTCGCCGTGAATCTGCAGAGTGTGTGCTCCACCTGATTCTTTTGTGCGACACGAATAGGTGACGATGGGGCGGCCATAATACATCTGTGGCTTTACATTATTAAAAGGTTTCCAGTGGGTGGCATTTTTTTTTACTTTTTTTTTACCACCAACTTTTTAGAAGCGTCGTCCCTTCGTCCTTTATTCGTAGTGACAACGTCGTTCATGGAGTGACAGTAGTTCATCCTTTTTTTTGTTGTTGTTGTTGCTGTTGCTGGTGTCGTTTGTTGAGGAGTTTTTGAACTCTCAAATAGGACGAGGGTTAAGTAATGAAAATTTTCCGCTATTCATTTCGAAATGGCTGAGTGGGTGTCCCGTTGACGTTTTGATTAGAGAGAGAGAGGTGAGAGTTAATGAAATGCAAAAAGTCACGTATATATCTTCTGTGACCCCCTAAATTATTCGCCCTCGAGATCAAGCTGACAGATCCGTAGTAAATTTCTGCCTTATCAATGATCCCGCGGCTCTCGCGATTTTCCGGTCTCGTTTTTTTTTGGGGCGAGGGAATCGAAATCCGTAAACGCGATTCTTAAGTGCAATTCCTTCATCGCCTCCCCTATTCAGGGATATATATATATACACACAAAAAAACAACCCCCGATATCGGGAACCCCCATCAAATTTGAAATTTTGATTTATAGAAATGGGCTTAGGGCCCCCAGTCCTAGAATGGGCCATCAACGTATAGGCATATAAAAAGGGTGAATCGCTTTCGGGTTCAAATTCCTTGGCAGTCAATTTAAAGGCGCGCATTTCAGGGCATAAATTACCTTCGGCCTATAAGTGCCGTACCCGTGAAGGTGTGTATAACGTATTACCCAGGTAACGAACGGTGCGGATGGCTACAATCCAACCTCCGCATAACTCACTGACTTCTTCTATCTAGGATTCATGAGATTTCAATAAAATTCGATGTATCTCTCTATCCTTAGCCATTTTTGTGGGCTCCCATAACACTAAGCGACGCCAGCCCCTTCATATCCGTCGTCCTTTCTGCCATTCTGATATTGGGATGGTCCATGGATTCCTTATACATATATATATCATCTTCCTTCGCACATAGAGATCTTGAAGGGGGGGGGGGTGGTTGTACCTCCTAACCTACCCTGAACTGCTCATCCTTAATGGTCATGATATAAACCTCTCCAAGGAAATTATTTTCTACAGAATTCTCGTTTTCGCAAAAGGATTCTTGTTGACTGCGACTTTCGAGAAGGGGGAGTCGAATGTGTGTGAAAAAAAATTCTAACGAGTAAAGGGAAATCCGCAAATTATGACAATTGTAGGGCTGATACTAGTTTATTCGGCCATTTCCTACTCCATTTGTAATCTACAATCCTAGAGTGGATATTCTGATAGAGAAACGACTCCTTTTTCCTACATCATGATAAGCCCATGAAAGTTGAGATTTTTCCCTTTTATTTTGTCTCTTGTGAAACTCATACCAGCTTCAGAAGAATCTAAGCTGGTGAACTGCATTTTATCTCTCTCCAGAAGGGGTGAAGGGTAGATTTTAAATATATGTGCAGGTTCATGAACTTCTTCTACGAACAAGTGCAGATTTAGATACATTTGGGAGTACTTTCCTTGTTAGATATGATAAATTTTCTCTGTGAAACATTGGCTTGCATACTACACAAAATTGGCTCATATTGATGGGAGCGCTGCAAGCTGCAACTAACTGGGAATTGCCAGGACATCGCCTTGGGGATGTTTTTGTAATATTTTATTCAAAATAGTCGAAAGAGTTTCAAAAAGAGATACTTTTTGATTAAAGAATAACGTTGTTATAGCATAGGTTTGGAATTGGATGTGTTGCTGGTAATTTGATGAGCATAGGGTGTACTTAGGGTACTTAGTTGCAATGCTAGTCTAAAAACTATGTGATTACATTTGGATATTTCATGTCTAGTACTTCAAATTTTTGAGCCAGACTGCTTAAAAGAGCTCAGTAGCTGTACCTAGATATACTTAGACACTTCGCCGTCGTCCTACACAACGTGATCCTGATCCTCGTTATTGTCCGATAGTGATACAGAACGTGACGAATAGGCAAAGCTTACTGGTAAGAATCAATGGCCTTTCCGATTTTTCATTTCTATTAATTTAGGGAGCAGTGTACGATAACCAAGCCAGCAAGTGTCATGACAATTCGTTAGCTGCGTTGCGAAACAGCACGAGAAGAGACCCCTTGGTGGTCGCCAACCCAAGTAGTGCTGCACACGTGACGACACGAGATTTGGCCCAGTCTCGTCTCGGTCTCAAAAAAATGGGTATTTGCAGGTCTCGTCTCGTCTCGAAAAGTATCGTCTCGTCTCGAAAAGTCTCGTCTCGTCTCGAAAAGTCTCGTCTCGTCTCGAAAAGTCTCGTCTCGAAAAGTCTCGTTTCGTCTCGAAGTCTCGTCTCGTCTCGAAAAGTCTCGTCTCGTCTCGAAAAGTCTCGTCTCGTCTCGAAAAGTCTCGTCTCGAAAAGTCTCGTCTCGTCTCGAAAAGTCTCGTCTCGTCTCGAAAAGTCTCGTCGCGTCTCGAAAAGTCTCGTTTCGTCTCGAAAAGTCTCGTCTCGTCTCGAAAAGTCTCGTCTCGTCTCGAAAAGTCTCGTCTCGTCTCGAAAAGTCTCGTCTCGAAAAGTCTCGTCTCGTCTCGAAAAGTCTCGTCTCGTCTCGAAAAGTCTCGTCGCGTCTCGAAAAGTCTCGTTTCGTCTCGAAAAGTCTCGTCTCGTCTCGAAAAGTCTCGTCTCGTCTCGAAAAGTCTCGTCTCGTCTCGAAAAGTCTCGTCTCGTCTTGTCTCGAAAAGTCTCGAATTTCACTGTCAATAATAAAAATTGCTCAGTCTTCTGTATTTCGAGAAATATCAATATGTGCCATATTAATGAAATTGTATACAAATATTCCTTATATTTCCATGCTAGTCACTTCCCAGACGTAGACACGTAAATCTGCGTTTTGCAGTAGCACCAGAGCGGGGTATAGGGGATCAATGTAGAGTTACATTTACGTAGAGTCCGTTCCAAAAGAGAAGAGGTATTTTACAGTCATTTCATTTCATTTCAACGCATTTCATTTTAAATACGTTGAAATGAAATGAAATGACATTAAAATACCTCTTCTGTTTTGGAATGGACTCTGCATTTAAATGCTTATGGAATGCGTACTCTTCACCTTTGTCTCTGCAGCCTGCTCAAGTCATATATTGGTGCCGAAAGTTGTGCTCGTCAAAGAGCGCAGCGTGAAGATACTGAAATAGTTCGTGTCGATACGATTTCAAAATAACGATTTGATTTCGAGACCTCGAGATGTCTCGCGAGATCTCGAATGGTAGTCTCGGTCTTCTCGTATCGATTTTTAATCTGGAGGTCTCGTCTCGATCTTGTCTCGAAAATCGAGACGAGACGAGAAGATTTCGAGACAAGTCTCGTCTCGTGTGCAGCACTAAACCCAAGTGTGTAGTTCCAGGGTTCCATCTATTTCACCAGAGCTTGATCGAATAATGTCTCTTAACCTGATTGACCAGCCAGTTCAATGCAGTGCCAGGACCCTATCTGAGCAGGTAGATCAAACTTTTATTGCCTTTGAAGTCCTGATCACTCGAAGCACAAACAAGTAGGATCCGATTGAAAATTTCCAAGTCATCAAGGGCTCATCCTGGAATAGTACGAAAGTAGGTATTGGGGCACTTTGGCGTGGGAAAAAAACCCGGTTTGCGATCAAACTCATTAAGGTCATTAAAAGGTGAAAAGGAAATAGAACTGGATTCTGAGCTCAAGCAGATGATCGGCGGGAAGATCTTACCCTCAAAGGCAGATACGATCTTTGCACCCCAGGGTCTGAGTGTACTCCTCTAGGCAGCCTATTAATGCGGTAGGATTTGTTCCTCGCAATGACCTTTTGCAACATTTTTCTTGCCTTCTTAGACCTCCTAAGAATGCCTTCGAAGCTAACTTGATTTCGATTTCGAGTCATTGAGTAGACAAGGAGCATGGAAAGACAGCTAGCACCAGTTAGTTCTTAAAATTGCGTAAAATTATCCAAAATAAAAATCACAAATCTCCTTAATAACCAACTTTAATAATCCTAATCAAACAAATCCTTAAATTAATCTATCCCTTTCACGATAACCTTTCCTAGAATATTTCAAATTTGAGCAATGTTTGAGTCCACTTCTTTCAAAATTAAAATACAAAAAAAACTTCAACGAACGAACTTCCTTCAACAAAAGCCACTGGACGTCGTCTTCCCTTTAAAAATGGCAAAGCATTCAGTTGTAAACCAAATCATCATCTTATAAACCTTCTGAAAATTTCAAGACACAAAATCCTTAGCACAATGAAAACCAGCCAGATCCTTACAAACAAGGATATTTGCTTCTCTTCTAAGCCAAATGGACGATAGAGCCTCATTGGTCGAGAGAGAGAGAATGTTTGATATCATGGGAGAAGCTCTGTTGTTGTTGTTGCCTTTGTATATATATATTTTTTTCGTCCTTCTTTATAAGGATAAATTCCTCTAGTACTCTTACCCTCAGAGTTCAGATATTGTAACCATCTTGTGGGCAATTTCCTGGTTTAACTAAGCAACTGGAAACAGGAAATTGATCACCAAAGAAGCCTGCGGCTTTGCAAACCGGCACACACATACACAAACAGACACAGAGGAACAAGGCGGTTGAATAATGTTTCATTTCTTTTTTTCTTTTTTTTTTGGTGTAGAAAGGGAGTTGCTCTGGTGAAATGAATAATATAAGACGAGAAGAAAAAAATAGATTGAATCTGGTTAAATGATTTTACAATAAATCTGCTTCCATTGAGTAAGTTTCGTATGACACTAAAATCCTTTCGTTTACTCTACCATGAATTTACTTTTCCGTTCTGTAATCTTAAAGGACATTTTATAAATACTTGGGTTATACACAATATACAAAAGGACGAGAACAATATAACCAACCAACCAGCATCCGTTTCCTCCATTCAGGAGCGCTACTCACCTTTTGTTCGGTCGTCCTTCACCTCATAATATAGAAAGTATCCTTCCAAGACGTGATCCCTTCTCAAATCCTAACATGACCAAGAACCTTCCACTTGGCTTATATTATAGTTTACCCTTTCCCATTTTAGAGGTGCTACTAGCAGCAGTATCGAAATGCACAGAAACTGGGGTGGGTCCAAAACAACACCAGAAATTCAAGGGTAGACAAAGGTGGTGGTGGATATTTTATGCACAAGTTTCCTCCTCAAGCATTTCTTTATTTTTTGTTTTTTTTTATTTTGAAGCCCTGGAATTTCTCTTCTATGCTTCTCTATTCTTGGCTTTGCTTGGCTCTGGCCTGTCGCAACATCTTGTGTTTTGTAAAATTTTTTAGAGAGAAGAGTGTAGAAACCTTGCCCGAGCATAGGAAACCTGGTGTGCCCCGGGAATGTTTTGGATTAGTGCTGAGTTATGGACTTGAATTTAATGAAAACTTTCGGAAAAATTTATCGTAAGCAGTAAACGGAGTTAGCTTCGGGGAGAGCTGTGTGTGTGTGTGTGTTTTTGCTATAAGAGATTGAGAACGAAGAAGGTGCAACTACGGATGAAAACATGCACGGGCAACACTTTTATTGCAGGTTTCATATCATTATGTCAACAGCAGAACATGGTATTGATATTGTAGGATTTTTTTTGGGGTTTTTTTTGTTGGATTTATAATTAAAATTTTTGGGAGTTTGTTGTTGGCAGATAGTAACACAGTGTTATCGGGCTACAAATTACTATAGGGTTTCTCAAAACCCGGTCTTTTTTGGATCCGCCGAATCCGAGTCCTTAAAACTGAGAACCGCCGATTCCGGTTCCGATTCTGATTCCAAGTAAAAACTCACAATTTTAATTTACAAAAAATATATATTGTATTAATAGTCCCTTAAATAGGTCGAAAAAAGGCCTTCGCGAAAAAATACCGCACGCGATTTTTTTTTACCAAATGATTTTATATATTTTTATGAGCCTAAATTCAAAATGCTAAACTTATAGTGAAGGGAAACAGGTTTAATTCTATATCTCAGAAACTATGCATTTTACGACAAAAATTGATATAATCTTTTTTGTAGATAAATAAGTGATTTAACTTTCTTGTTTAGAATTTTTTTTTGTAAAGTCTATATGTACGGAGATATAGTGCTTCAAACTTCATATATCACTCTCTTTGAGCTATATTTTGTTAATGGTTAATTCCACATGAAAAAATCCTTCTTAATATTTATAGAACACGCGATTATCTATAATTTTTGTTATTAGCCATTTTTATGTAGGGCTAATGTTTCACGAATTACAGCGCTTTAAGTATCGAAAAACGTGAATTCAAAAGTAATATTTTGCCAATATTACACGTTTTATTGCAAAACTGATTATAACGCTTTTCACGCGCAATTTCATTGCCCACATTTTTTGTTCCACGAGAGCTGGGGAAAGAGTTTGTGCCTTCAACTTCAAAAGTATAGGCCGTAGCATAAAAATTATTCATAGGAAATTGTCCAAGCTTTTCAATTTTGGGGCAAAAAATTAGTATTTTTTGAGAAAAAGGTGTTTTTTTCTATCCAAAATTTCCGAGATAATTGGGTGGCACAGGTGATTTGGAACATCCTGTATAGTTCTACTTTTGCCAATAAAAATATTAAAAAAACATGGCTAAAATGTACTAATTACTTTTGCTTTTTTTGAATTGCTAGTTGCTGGTTCCACGGTAAAAAATCCCAAACTTTAGATCTTTTAGTTGCCCTTAGCTTACTCATATTAATTTTAGAATATGTACTTTAATTTAAAAGGTATTATTATTTATAGGTACTTGTATGTCATTTTTTTTAACCAATTTTTGCATTTGAAAAATTAAACTGAAACTAAACCAATCGAGAATCCTAAAATGTCAATACAATTTTCTTCACCGTGACATAAAATCCAAACACCCAGAACCTATCAAGATTTATGTTTTTTTCAAATTTTGAAATTTTGAGTCAAGTTGTTACTTTCAATTACCAAAGTTTCTAACAGATGGAACAATTAATTTTATTTTTTGTTATTATCAAGAATATTTATTTTAATAGTGAATTTCATATCGAGTAATCGGGAATCGGGATTCGGCGAATTTCAGAAACGGATCCCGATTCCGAATCCCAGGGGAAAGATACGCCGAATCCGATTCCGAGTTATTCGGTATGAGAAACCCTAAAATTACATCTATTGTATTTTTCCCTTGACGAGAGAAAACCGTCTTGTTAAATGGACTCAACATCTCGACCAATGTAACATAGAATTCAGCACTAAAAGTACCCTTTTATTTTCAACACTGTTACAAATCACTAAAAAGAATATATTTGACCATTTCCCTTTACTTAAGTAATACTGAGTTCCCCTAAAGTCTTTAGGACCTACCACATTCTAGCGAACTTGAGATGATGGTAGATCACTCCAACAAGATCGATTTACAGGTCATTATAGAATGTGATGCGAAGGCTCATCATGACCCTTGAAACAGCTGTTGAGTGAACAAATCTTAACTCTTAACCCAGACATAATAAACGTTCACTAACGGCATAAGACGTTAAACTATATATATTAGGCTGGCCACTCAATGCCTTCCTAACTATGTGATTGGCTAGCAGATGTTAGAGGAGCCATCGTCTTCAGACACATTTACGTTAGGTTGGTGGGTCTTTGAATATGACAAGGACTTATAGAAATCCTAGGCAGTCTTTTGCGGTGAACACATCTGTGCCTTAAAGAGCTCTATGCACTCAATTAAATTAGCAATAGATGTAGAGACATGTACGAACTTCCTGACAGATGCCATAGCTGCAATAGCATAAAAGTAGGTACAGGAGCACTTTGGCGTGGGAAAACCCGGTTTGCGATCAAAGTCATTAAGTTAAGTTAATTGCCTACTTAATGGCTTTTATTACCTGTTAATGGGTAATTAATCACTATTAAAGGGTGATTAACAAACCTTTTGATGACCATTAAGCTTGGTCGTACACCGCGTTTTTTACACGCCAAAGTGCCACAGTACCTACTTACAAAATGCCTTGTTTTGACAAGGACACGAACCAGGGGAATTCCGTGGGGAATAATGCATTATCCTAGTTATAATCGACCACATAGATGCTTGCTAACATTGCCGAGAACAAGAAGAAACCTGCTAACCACCATATCAGGGCGATTATAAGAGCAAAAAAGATAGCATGGGGCTTTTCACCAGATCATTGAAGATTTGATTCGACAAAACTTTATGAAGTACTTGTGCACTTAACGGCATTATTTCTACCATAGGTACAACTATTTATGCAGAAGAGAAAGCGATTTGTATTGGCCAGCTGGTACTACCGGCATATCAACCTTTGTCCGCTCGTTAGTGGGATTTATTTGTTTCGGGAGATGAACACATGATGAACACGGAGGATGTATGGATTTAGGTAGAAATAAGTGTGAAAGTTATCCAACAATTAACACAACAACAGTCTCAAAAGAAGTATAAGAGCTGAATTCTGATCTAGCCCTGTCCAACGTTGGAATGTCGCAAGAAAGTGAAGACGGTGGTTTTTACTGGTTAAAATCCCCAAGGGACGTCGGGATGGATCCATTGAAGCATTTTCATTATCTGTGAGCGTGAAAGAAATCCGCACATCAAACGACTTTTCCAGTAACTTACTTTTAGCTGGTACAAAAGCGATAGAGATCTAGTCTCCTTTAGCGGCTCTACAACCGGGATCCGATCCTGGCCTCTCGCAACTTTTCTCTCCATCGGTCCTTATTTTGAGTCAATGCCATCCTGTTTGGCAGTCCTAAGCTCTGGGCGTCCTGATGTACCAGCGGAGGTTGGGTCTTCTCCTTTGTCGCACCGGACAGATTTTACCTCAGAGAAGATCCTTACTATCCTTACTAATTCAAGGAAAGTGAAGGATTGATTTACACGGACCTTGATTGCTAGACCAGTGTTGCCTTGTCTTGGAGAAGACGATCACCATTTAGTTTTTTTTCCTTTAAATGTGCAGTTCCACTTTTTGAGATTTTTTATTATGTGGGAAAACCAAGCTTAGGAATCACCCTTTGTACTACCAGTCTGTCATGTCGTTCGTGTCATTGTGCAATGTCTAGTAGCAAGCTTGGTTTGAAAGACAGAACAGGATAGAATAGATCGGGGGGTCTGGGGGGTGTTGGAGCAGGTGGCGATGAGCCTTACGTTTGAAGTCTTGGGCGTTGTACGAGTTTGGGAAAACTGATTGAGCGAGATTATTCCACAGCCAAATTGTTCTATTTATAAACTAACGATACAACTTTTCGAGTTCGAGTTGTTCTTTCGATGTGGATGAAGGTGCCCTGCACAGACCTTTGTGCTCTATCATAGATGTGGATGTCGTCTGCTTAAGCTAGTGTTTGGTTTTAGTAGCAGAGGATTGTGGCTTTTGCTGTCACACAAAAGGCAAGCATTAATTTTTCCAATACCGGGTTTAACTAGACAATCTTCTTTTCAGAGTCCACTACAGATGGTAATGCTTCTGGATACCCTTAATTGGCTTGTTACATTAGTCATGGCTAACCTACAAAGTAAAGTGACTTTATTCAAGTCGTCGAGCTTTTGGTTGTAAAGTTTCACTCGGTTTATGTAATCGTATGCGATCATATAAAAGAAGGTGGTAAAGTTTTGAAACGGTAAGCATCCCATCAGTTCGGATTTACCTGGAATGCGGCCACCCACACTGGTATTACATCCAGCCAATGGCGCTACAGCCCAAGTCGACCCTGGTATTGGTTTATAATATTTTTACACCTACACGCTGTGCTGTGAGGAGTTCGAGTTCGCCCTTTACATTTTCTGTCCATCTTGAGGAGGACGAGTCCATCTTTTCGCCTTATAAAACATTTTATTACCAGAGGTAATAAAAGGGTAATAAAACTAAACAAAATTAGTATTGGTTTATAATATTTTTAATATTGTCATTCTTTCGGGGGTTTTTCATGGCAGTAGAGAATATCTTAGGTACTCGAGTAGGTATTGGGACGATTGAGCCTGGGATTGACCTACATATGTCAATTTTGATTGACAGGTGATCTTATTACGTCACTTTTGATTGACAGGTAATCTACTTATCACGTGCTGCAGCCTGTAATATCTCCATTTTCAGTACGGGCCACAAGCTGCCTCTGTTCCAGTTTTCTGGTATCACCACGTGCATTTATTTTGTACAATTAAATCACGACTCCATATTTGATTAGATCCGCAGGGATGCTGTCTATATTTAAAGCTTTGTTGTTGCCTTCGGCAGTAAAGACTTAGTACAACAGTTTGGATAATCAGTTTGTGGGTTCAGTGATTTTTTGGGATTTCCTAAAGTGGATATTAAGGAAAATTTTGCTGCTTTCAGAACGTACTTAATAATTCGTTGATAAATTTGAAGAGATTTTAATGCCAGTTAAACGAGAGCATAAGGCGCTTATCTTATACAACCAGTCATTTCTTTCTATCCAAGCCTAAGATAAAAAATGAATGACAATAAAGATTACACCTAAAAAAACGGAAGACAAAAATTTAATAAATGACAGTCAATTCCCTTTACAGCAATATTTCTCTTCCAATTTTTTTTTTAAACATTAAAATGATAGATGCCAAACCATCTGTAGACCTCTTAGCTTCTGCAACTCTTCTATATAATAAAGGCAACGAAAAAAATGTGTGTGAGTCCCTTAAAAAGGGAAATTTCACCTGAGGGCCCCACAAAAAAAAAAACAAAAGAAGAAAAAAAAACACACAAAACAAAACTATCCATTGGCCACACAAAAATAAATCCGAAGCTGCCATAATTAATGTTGGAGTCCCATTCTTCATGTATTGGATGCTATTAACAAGGATTCTGACATAAGACAGAATCCTTGTCTCCTTTTGCCATGTTAAAGGAATGAATAGTCCTCATGGTCTGGGTGATGTCATCAATAATGAACGACCCCTATAGCCGCCCACAAGTTGCCGGTGCTCCTCTGTCCCTCTTATTGTTGTTGTTGTTGTTGTCTTTTGTCTTAGGACTTTAGTGCGGTGGCATCTTGGCCTCATCACTTGCAGGCACGCGGACAATATCCTGACAAAGAAGATCTGTATGCTTCTTGATGTAATTTTTTTTTACCATACTCTTCTCCATTCCTCCATCTACATCACAAATGTTGGTAACAAAAACAAAACTCTTTCGAAGGATATTCCACTGTCTCATACCTTCATATACATACATACATACATAAACAGACAGAAAAATGAAAGAAAACCTCGAAACAAAAAAAAAATAACGCACAAGATTGGACTGCGGAACCATAGAAACTTGGTATTGAGGGTAATTTATTTGGTATTCTTTTGTCAGCATACTGGAAATCGAGGGTGAATGCTAGAGATCAATTCCTGCTTCAGGCACCCAAAATTAAGGACATGTGTTGGCTTTATGTATTTAATGTCCTTTCTCATGATGGGAAACGTATGACTTCTGGGAGATTTTTCCTGTCTGTTTCGGTGTTTTTTTTGTCTATCTCCTCTGTAAGGATAAATAATTTTTCATCAATGCATGGCCAGGATATTCGCATTGACTGGTAACGAGGTTGATTTCAAAACAACAGAATGTAATTTATGTTTTTTTGGAAGAGATTTTTGTGCAGTTGGAGGCTTTTATTATTTTAAGATGGATTGGTGGTGCACGCCTTTGTGATAATTAAAAGTGTAGTAATGAGTGTTGGCAATATATTTTTGGTACATCATCCACATTTTTTCACAACAAAAAATTAATCACGATGGTTTCTTTTCTAGGTCATTTGCTTGAAATCCTTTTGAACCAAGAAAGTAACAAAGAATTTCTGTTATGGCAATTATTTATCCTAAGCTGCCCTTTTTCTATGTTTAAGTAGCAACAGCCAAACTGATGGTGTATCTCAAGGCTCAATTCTGTCACCTGTTCTATTTCTAATCTTATATAAATCACCTACTCTTAATCGCTGTGTATCAGAAAGTTATACCTTCGAAACTATGCAAGACAAGCACGTGTCAGATCCTGTCTTCACGATTGCGGACTTTGGTCTGACTCAATCAAAAGGGACGTTGAACGTTGGTGGTGCGAGAATCATGCCGAATTCAATGCTTTCAAAACGAAATACTCAAAACAAAACCTGCAAAACCAACCAATCGGTCTCCGGTGAAAAACTTGACCAATCCTAGACGTGAGATTAACCATGGATCTGCGTTGAGTTGACCACATACTCTAAATCTCTCTTAAGTATGGTGAACTAACCGTGCTGTCCAGTAACGCGTCCGGGAAATTATTGAGGCGTAGTAGAAAGGGTTTTCGGATATTGGCGGACTTGACGCGACGCGTCAAACTTATACCTGTGGAGGATCGAAAAGGTAAATGACCCCACCTACATGCTGTGTTTCGAGGAGCACAAGTCCGCCCTTTAAATTTTCTGTTCATCTCAAAGAGGACGAGTGCATCTTTCTGTCTTATAAAACATTTTATTATCAGAGGTAATAAAAGGGTACTAAAACTAAACAAAATAAAAATCCAGGTTGGCAGCCACTTTATGGTGTTTAATTTGTATTTTATGTCTAGAAAAATATAGATAAAAATAGAAAAAAATAGAAATTATACAGGCGTGTAAGATTGACGGCTCAAAAGCACGTTTTCCTTGGGTAGTGAAAATTTTATATTCAAATTACGAGAGTACGTGGCACGCTTTAAGTTGAATAATTGAACGTATTTAATAATTTAAACTATTTTTATTTTCAATTATGCGATTTTTTAAATTTTTCATTATTGTTGGAAGATGTAATAAACGTCTTATAAAACATTGTATTACCAGCGGTAATAAAAGGGTAATAAAAATAAACAAAATAAAAATCCATTTTTGCGGGCACTTTAAGGAGTTTAATTTGTATTTTATATCTAGAAAATATAGATAAATATAGAAAAAAATAGAAAATATACAGGCGTGTAAGATTGGCTCAAAAGCACGTTTTTCTTAGGCAGTGAAAATCATATATCCAAATTACGAGAGTACGTGGCACGCCTTCAGTTGAATAAATTGAACGGATTTAATAATTTAAACTATTTTTATTTTCAATTATGCGAATTTTTAAATTTTTCATTATTGTTGGAAGATGTAATAAACGTCTTATAAAACATTGTATTACCATAGGTAATAAAAGGGTAATAAAACTAAACAAAATAAAAATCCAGTTTTGCGGGCAATTTAAGGAGTTTAATTTGTATTTTATATCTAGAAAAATATAGATAAATATAGAAAAAAATAGAAAATGTACAGGCGTGTAAGATTGGCTCAAAAGCACGTTTTTCTTGGGGAGTGAAAATCATATATCCAAATTACGAGAGTACGTGGCACGCCTTCAGTTGAATAAATTGAACGTATTTAATAATTTAAACTATTTTTATTCTCAGTTCTCGGATTTTTTAATTTTGTTGGAAGATATAATAAAAGTCTTATAAAACATTGTATTACAAGAGTTAATAAAAGGGTAATAAAATAAAAATTCAGTTTTGCAGGCACTTTAAGGGGTTTAATTTCTGTTTTATAACTAGAAAAATATAGCTGAATATGGAAAAATATAGAAAATATGAAGACGTGTAAGATTGACGGCTCAAATTCATATTTTTCTTGGGCAGTGAAAAATATCCCAATTTCGAGAGTACGGGGCACGCTTTCAGTTTAATAACGAATTGGCTGAACAAGGAACATATTTAATAATTTAAACTATATTTTTATTTTCAATTCTGAGATTTTTTAATTTTTCATTATTGTTGAAAAATGTAACAAACGTCTTATAAAACACTTTATTGCCAGAGGTAATAAAAGGGTAATAAAACTAAAAAAAAAATAAAAATCCAGTTTTGCAGGCACTTTAAGAGGCTTAATTTTTGTTTTATATCTAGAAAAATATAGCTGAATATGGAAAAATATAGAAAATATGCAGGTGTGTAAGATTCGCTCAAAAGCGCATTTTTCTTGGGCATTGAGAATTTTAAAGTCATTGATAAAGCATGGATCTATTAATGGAAGTTTGCAGATAAGATGCAATCGAATGAAAACAGGCCAAAGCTATGAACTACGTAAAAATCCTAAAGGAGTATTTCAACAAGTTCGATTTTGTTAAAAGGATAATGGGAACTGCATAATCCCTTTTACGTTGTAATTAATTAAATTTTCATAATTTATTTTTAATAGATTTTCCCTCACAAAATACCACTACTCATGGTCGTAAACTGATATTACTTACCTTAAGATATTTCCCAATTTTCTTAATATATCAAATTATTATTTAAGTCCCACAAAATCTTACCCTTCAATTCTATATCTATAATTAACCTGACATTACTGCGCTAATAAATCCAGCATACTACATACAGAGAGAGCAAAGGAGCGACTCAACTGAAACAACCAATTTTCATCCCTTCCATCAATCTTCCATCTAAAACCAGCCACAACAGCTGGTGGCATGGAAGCTACTAAGATAGATCCAAACTGAAACACTGAACGTTTTGAAGGGGCCACCACCACCACTGAATGGGGCCAATGTTTCGGGGCGGGGGGGGGGGGAGAAAAGAGAGCCAAACAGGAGTTAGAAAAAAAACCCTGGAAAGGTAAAATTCATCACAACGGAAAATCCTTTCCGAATTGAATTACACCTGTCACTAGATTCCACTTAAACCAGACCGCCGACCGCCAACACGAAAACGTCGTTTACGTAATACAAAACGGGAGCGAACAACACTGCCACTAATAGCCCAGACATCAGTCTCAGCAGCTCCCCGGAGTCCTTAATAAGACGTGAAATTTCAATTTTCAACTAAATTGGTTATCAAGGATCCAGGGCGCACCCGTGCTCCTTTTTTCCCTGGTGTTGGCTGTTTTTTGTTGTTGTTGTTGTCGCTTTCTGCTGCTGCTGCTGCTCGTGGCGGAACATAGGGACTACTATACGCGCGGTCGGTGTGTATTGCTTCCTTTCCTTCCGAATATTTTTGGATTTGAGGATTAGTTTGGAAGGAATTCATCCTTGGGTTGTAAACTTCCTGATTTCGTGATTTTTTGTCCTTATTTTCTTCGTTAACAAAAAAAAAGAAGGACGAAATTTGATTTCGCTTTACATGAATGACATTTCAGCTTGAGCCGCCTTTAGATGGATTGATGTAATTTGAGGAGTGGAGTATTGATGATTTTACTGGATGTGCTTGACTTATTTTAGATTGGAAGGGATTTTGGGTGCGGGTTAGCCGAGACCGATCGAAGCGGTTCTTTTTTTCATTTATTAAGATTGAGGCTTGAGGTGGGTAAGGAGAGAGAGAGAAGCCTTAAGTAATTTATCACCTGTCATAAAAATTATAAACTTGAAAGTGCTTGTCGATTCAAATTTTATTTTTGGGTATATTAAAGGTTTTTACGCCTACGAACGAGCTTAAGGAAAGTCTACATAACCATAAGATTTAATAAATCGATAAACAGCGCGCACATTCTATATTCCTACGGGTGGCTCAAGGAGTCTATGGAGGCGTAAAAAGTGTTATTACTAATGAGTTTGATGTCGTGGTTTTGGACCTTATCCAGCCATGCCAAGCTGGTCTTTGGGGCGCCTGCCCAGATATACGAGTTGTATTCAAGTCGAAAGCGAATGTAGGACTTGTAGATTGTAGCCAAAGCAGCTAGCTCGGCAAGTAACTTGCATCTCTTGAGGAATCCGACGCATTGATACGCTTGTTTGGCGATTTGGAATATGTCATTATTCCATCGCATATCATTAGATAAAGTCATGCTTAGGATGTCAAGAGATGGGTTAGCTGTTAGATTTTCCTTGCCTACTGAGATAGAGGGAAGGTCGGTACAGGTTTAGATAGAGATAAGACAGTAGTTTGTTTTCAGTTGTTGAATTCGACACGACTGTTGCTGCGTCAATCAAGAATGAGTTTGGTGTCCCTGCTAATAGTTTTATTACCCTTTTAGTACCTCTGGTAATTTTATTACCCCTTTTTTTAACTTTGTAAGACAGATTTACTACATATTTCAGTAGAATTCGACACGATACTTGCGGCCCCAATCAAGTATGAGTTTGAGGACCCTGTTAATAGTTTTATTACCCTTTTATTACCTATGCTAATAAAAAGCTTTGTAAGACACATATTTACATCTTACAGCTGAATTCGACATGATTCTTGCGCCCCAGTCAAGAATGAGTTTGATTTCCTTGTTAATAGTTTTATTACCCTTTTATTACCTCTTGTGAAAAAAGTTTTGTAAGACAGATTTATTACATTTTAAAGTTGAATTCGACACGATTCTTGCGGCCCCAATCAAGAATGAGTTTGATGACCCTGTTAATAGTTTTATTACCCTTTCATTACCTTTGGTAATAACAAGTTTTGTAAGACAGATTTATTACATATTCCAGCTGCATTCGGCACGATTCTTGCGGCCCCAATCAAGAATGAATTTAATGTCCCTGTTAATAGTTTTATTACCCTTTTAATACCTCTGGTAATAAAAAGTTTTGTAAGGCAGATTTATTACATCTTCCAGCTGAACTCAGATTTATTACATCTTCCAATCAAGAATGCGTGCGATATCAGTTAATAGTTTTATTACCCTTTTATTACCTTTGGTAATAAAAAGTTTATTACACCTTCCAGTTAAATTCCAGTTAAAGCCCCAATAGAGAATAGGTTTGATGTCCCTGTTAATAGTTTTATTACCCGTTTATTACCGCTGGTAATTTTATTACCCTTTTATTACCTTTGGTAATAAATGTAAGACAAAACAAGAATGATGTTAATAGTTTTATTACTCTTTTATTACCCTTTTATTACCTGTTTGGATATTTTGACTCGTTTGGGGGAGTATGTGTATATCATATTTTATGGAGAATTAGGAGACTTCTTAAATTAAACGTAGTATGAAATTTTTCGTTTATCTTCGAAAATATATTGAGACAATTCTTCATAAATACATATATTACCTAATAAATATATGAGGTAATACATTCTTACCTCATAAATATACTAAAAACGAAAATGAAAATTCTGCACAATATTAGCCCAAAAATTTCTGTATTTTAAAAAATATATTTCCTTGGATTGAATTTACATTAAATAAATAAATAAATTTTTTTTTTTTGGAAAAAAGAAAGAGAAAAAAAATCGCAAAAACTCACCCCACGATTTCCGCATAAGATTTTCCCATGCAACTTTCTTCATGCTGCCACATCGTCCGGGGAAACTTTTTCAATGAATCACGGCTAAATTGCATCGAATGAAAATAATTTGACAGTTCGACAAGATATGAAAATTGATTTCCTTTCCGCTTACCACCCATTCACCACCTTCACCTTGCTAAGGTCCTGTTTTTTTTTGTACCCCGCCACCACCACACACAATTTTCGCCATAAATTTCCTTCGTCTTTTCTTTGCGCTGCGTTTTCTTTTTTCGTGTGTTTTTTTTGTGATGTGGCTTGAAGGTTATTTTCGGAAGGAAATTGTTGTTGCAAGGAAAAGCTACAGAAAATCATTGAGAGTTTTCATTTTTATATATAAGTATGTATGTATTTACCTGGGTGAACTTTTTTTTTTGGTAAACGAAGGTGGGTGCGGAAGATAAATTCTTTTCGTATTTTTGAAGTGTTGTGACATTTTTTTTTGTTCGAAAGTGCATAGCACTTTGAATGGTTGACATATGGCGACGATGTGTGTAATAAGAGATTTGATGGGATTTATCTAGAATCGATCAAGAACAAAATCCTTCAATATAATAAAATAAAACGTCTTCATCCCACTTGATTGCATCACATTGTCAGACGAGAAACAACTTTTTCCATAACTAAAAGAAAAATATTTATTAAAAAAAAACAACAGAGCAGAGAGTGAAGCGATAGAATTTCAAAGAAAACATCATCATGCTAGAAAATTCTATAACAACTTTCCACCATCGAGTTTCGCCCTTAAAAATTGTAATCCTAGAAGCTATATTCGTTCGCCTTATCGATAAGAAAGGAATACTGAGAGACCAAGACACAGGAATAGACGAAAAAAATGAAAAACACAAAACTCATCCTTGGGGTTATCCACAGATCGGCATTTTCCCTTCTTAGTACAACAACAATAAACGTGAAAATATTCTTGATGCTGTCTTGGCAGCCGACACCGCAAACAACCAAAACAAAGCCAAATATCTATGCAGCACCACCCAGACCCCGAGAGTACCACACCAACACCATACATGGTAGAGCGCATACAGACACACATATATCCTTTGCCATCGAAAAGGATCCATCGTTTTCTGGCTGGGGTCTCTTCTATACAACAGAGTAGAGCTAGGAGCTTCTTGAACCTAAGTACACTTTGCCCTTGGAGAGGCGCGCTGCAAATAAAGGAATCGGAAATGTTAGCTGAACGACGCCTTTTATTTACCCTCCTGGAATGCAGCCAGGACACCCGAAATATTGCAAATTTTTCCAAAAGAGTAGAGCCAGTGTCTACAGAAATGGGGCGAACGAAAATAATAATTTGCAAATCGAGAGAGAAGGCAAAAAGGATGAAGGGAGTTGCTGCTGAATGTTTTTTTTTCTAACGCCCAAGGAGTGTGATATCGTCCTGAAGGATAGAAGAAAAAAAATACACAGTCTTTGATGGAGTTTGCTTTTCCGCTTTTCTTGTTTTCAAAGTGAGTTTATTTTCAGGATGAATGAATTTTATTCAATAGATTTAGAAGGAATGTGAGGAAAAAAATCCTGGATTTTGGGAGGTTGGCGTTATGGAATTGAGTGTTTTTTTGTAGGGATATGAGTGGTAATTTGAGTCAGTGAAAATAATGGTGATAAAGTTGTCTGTCTAGAAAATTACTGCAACCAAACATGGATTAACAAAAAAAAAGAAAAGTTAAACTGAGCAAAAAATGTGATTTGATTACATCAGCTTTGGTCATACCTAAATTCAAAAATGTTTTTTTTTAAATTTGTTTTCGTGAATTGGCAGCACTATTTCTAGTGACAGTCAATTTGACAGCTAACAGCTGATTCACGCTAACAAACTTAACTGGAAGTCGAACATCGAGGAAAGGGTAAAGAAAGCCTGTCTATAGCCTTCTACGCCTGTAAAAAGACCTTGGAAAGATATGGGGTTTTAAGCTGGTCCTGTGGATGTACACAGCTGTCGTACGCCCAATTCTCACGTAGGCTCACTAGTATGGTGGCCAGCCCTGAGCAGGATCTATAACGTCATAAAGTTGGGTAGGGTTCAGAGGACGGCAACAATAGGAGCACCATGGGCCATGAGAACATGCCCCGCGAAAGCCCCTGATGTTTTCTGGCACCTACTCCCCTCACGACCCTCACATCAAACATCTAGCCTCGTAAAGCACCCTCAGATTGAGGGATCCCGGAGCCTGGACCTAGGGGCATAGCAATATCTTGAATCTACTACCCGAGGATATGGTCGATACAACCACAGACTGCCTTTCCCCTAGATTGACCGTCAGCAAAGACTTTTCCGTCGAAATATCCTCAAGAAAAGAGTGGGGGAAACGGAGAAGTTCTGCTAAAGTTCGATGTACTCATCTACCATTCAGATCAAGCTTACTACTAGACATTGCACCATGACTTGAACCACATGACGGACTAGTAGTGCAAAGGGTGACCCCTAAGCTTCATCGTATCACAAAGAAAAAAAATTCATCGACGACTACAAGAAGTCAGAGGGCGTCGAGGCAAGGGTTTATCTAGAGACCACTAACAGTTCACTGTCCTGTCACCTCCCGGTGCACGCTAGTATATTTCCTGAAGGCCTGCCAGACAATGAACTCAGGACCTACACAAGGATGTAGTATTGGAATTTTCATAGACGGCCAACTCTGGATTCAGTAAGGATGCGCTCGAAGCTAGTAGAGCGTTACAGCAGCTTACACAGTAGAAAGCACAACGTGACCCTCGTCTGGGCTCCCGGTCATAGCAACATAGATGGGAACGAGAAAACCGGCTACCAAGCCAAGCAGGGAGCTTTTATCCATGGCTCAGAGGTCGTGATGCTCGGCAGCCCGATAGACGGAGTTAAAAACGCCATTTTTGACTACCACCTGCTGCTATCCAGCCTTGGAGACTTGTACTACTCCTAGGGTGACTAGGCCGACTAACAATAAAGAAAAAAACAATGGGCCTCCTAAACATACCCCCAAGAGATATTGCCAGAATCACAGCAATCATCACGGGATATTGACCCATAGGATACCACGCTGCCAAGTTGGGCATCCCGTACAACTTCTGTAGCTGATGTAGCTGCTGGGAGTCGAACCAGATGGAAACCCTTGTTCACTTCCTGTATAAAGCCCGGCGCCAGGGGATATATGCGACCGCCTATTAAAGCTTCCATGCGTACGACAGGAGACACCGCTGAAGGTACGCGCCCAGACGGTAGTGTCAGATTCCCACTGACTAACAACTCACCAAACGCCTTTTTCCAGGACGTTCCAGTTAATACCGGTACGAGCCGCAAAGGTATTACTTCAGTCTGGCGTCATCAGCATGACCCCTAAAAACGGATCCCTCAAAGGTGGTCAATGGAGCCGAAACAATTTAGCCGTCTACCTATCTAACTGCTACCTTTCCTTGCATTTCTTGCCTTTCTCTGTTTCTTTGGGCTTAGTAATGCTTAAGCTTCTGGTGGATGGCCTTTAACACCACTTTCATCATTCTCCACATATGCTCCGACCTTATGTAGGATGTTTTCAGGTGTTAGCTGCAACTCAGCGAGTGTTTCCAGCACAGCTCTGTGCTCCGCAAACCTCGAACCTTTAGCTAAAGCCAGGCAGAGTTTTGGAAGACTTAAAAGAGATCTTCAGACTGGAGATCAGATCACTGTTAAGCTTCCTAAATACCACAGGATGGCTTAATGCATCCGTCACCCCGCATTAAACAACCTCTAAACACGAGTTACACGAGCTGTGGCAACAAAACACCGCGCCAAGAGCTAACTGGGCCTCCGGTCGCATTTAGAGGCAGCCCTAGACATACCTACCTACACCAAATCCAGAAAAAGGCCTTGTTCTTCATCTTCTTTCAGAAAACAAAATTTCTCTTCATCCAATTTATTACCAGAATTTTTTTCCATCGATAAGGTTGATTTTTGGTTGAATGACTTAAGTAGAATAACTCTGGAGGTTCTGGTGCAATTTAACACGTCATTTTACTTATATCTTCAAAAGCGACCAAAAACGCAATCAAAAGCTCGTCGCGAGGGGTTTTATGTTCATGTCTTGGCTGAAAGCTTTTTGGGGTTGTGCCTCGGCTCGTGTCTTCGATAGGATGAAAGCTTTTTTGTAGGGAAAATTTTGACAAGGTTCGTGTCTTCGCTGGGGCGGAAACTTTTTTGTAGGGAAAATTTTGACAAGGTTCGTGTCTTCGCTGGGATGAAAGCTTTTTTGTAGGGAAAATTTTGACAAGGTTCGTGTCTTCGCTGGGATGAAAGCTTTGTTGTAGGGAAACTTTGAAAAGATTCACTAATATGAAAGCTTTTTTTTAGGAGAAAGTTTGATTAGGGAAACTTTGGTATCGATTGCGATGACTCTTGTGATTTACTTTTGGAGCTTTTTTTGGTAAGCTTGGAAGCGTCTCGTCCTTTGGCGCAACATAGCTTGACTAAAATAAGCTGAGGGATATATCTTTAGGCAGATTGCTAGACTTGCTCTTGGCATCGTCTGCAAACATGAGGTATAGGGGCTACTATGACTACAATGGATCCAAGCTGCGGTTGCGGTACTCTATCAAAGCAAAACTTCACTAAATAAAAGAAAGAAGCCAGACTATGAACCAAGACATAACCAATCACCTAACACGAACTGATGGTCTAACAACAAGGGTGCCTCTTCTGGTATTGCAAACCAATATTTCAAAGTCATGTTTTTTTGCTGTTAATTGTCCAAAAAATTATAACTTCACCACCAACCACCAAAAAAATTACCTTTTATCAACCAATTATCATGGAATTTCATCTTAAATATAAAAAAGTCCCCAACAAAATGCCTTTTTCACCCTCAACCCCCTTTCCCTTCGGAATTCTTACAAATTTCCATAAAAACTCGTTAAACAACAATAAATCGAATTAAATGTTTATTACTGTCCGCCCTAACCTTAATAATTCTCCTCGCAATTGGAAAATCTTTCAATTATAATTTTTACGATTGTTTCTCCTCCATTTTTTCCTCGTTTTAATTAACTTTGGAACTTTTTATCCCCCCCAAAAACCCAGCGGTATCCAACGGAAAACCGAAAGCTAAGCATTCATTAAAAGTGCAATGAAATGGGAATCCACGAAATTTTATGGGTGTCTAAACTTCTGCAACCATAAAATCCTAATGAGATCCTAATGGATGTAGGGGAAAATCTGTTTGTAGCGGTGGTGGTGGTTGGTTGTTGAGGGGCTAGGGCAGGAGGAGCCTTTCCGGATTGTGGAGCCCCGGATAGAGTCCCTTGAACCACACAGCGATGAACATATAAGGATCTGGCCTCTTGGGGGTACTACTGCAGAGAGGCATCGGACAAGTCTCATGTAAGTGATATCGGGGCTGATTTACAAATGATCTCGGGGGTCAATAACATGCACATCATCGGGGTTGGCCCATTAATAGACCGAAGGGTTTACTTATGTAAATCGATTTCAACACAGATACCAGAGGCACAGGCATTTACTGCTGCTGATTTTCTGAGAAGGAATCCGGTACGAGATACACAGGGACATACATATCGACATTGTAGAACGATTTCGAAAATGTCCTTTCGATTTTTTTTCATCCTTTTGCTCCAATGTGAATGCCTTGGGAAGCTTATCCGATTTCGATCGTTCAACGAGGGGCGGCAATGTGTGAATCGTGGTCAATTGTTGTGGCAGAGATTTATGGAAAGGATTCAATACCAAAATAAAATGGTCCCCGTCTAGTCCTTGCACATTTACAAAACGCACACAAACATTCACACGCCCATCTGTCACAATACCCAGTTCAATACACAGCACCCACCCACCCATCTGCATCGAGTGTCGCCGCACACATTCATTCACCAAACATTTTTGTAAGGTAAGCCCCAAAAAGTGCTAGGGTAAAATTTTTTAGTGTGGAACCAACCCCCACCCCTCTTGCCGTAGCGGTTTTTGGAATATAAAAAAAAAATTTACGATAATATGCAAATCGGTTTCGGTCACAATGGTCACGTGTGTCTGTGCATTTAAATGAGCCTTTGGAAAAAGTACGAGCCATGGTTTTTTTCCCATTTTAGATTCGGAATTGCAGCTCAAATAGCTCGTTTTCAATCTGTGAAGCTGCAAAGTACTCCACGTTCCGAACGATTGCAGTTAAGGGATGAATTCCTTCGTTTATGCTCTTTCTGCATCTGCATCTGCATATACATAGGGTTTCGTGTGCAGTCTGACTGGCCGTATATATGTCGATTTTAATGCTTATGGCGCTTGAATATTTGAAAGTGAAAAAAAAAACAATATTATATTCTTCTGCTGGCGCGTCTGAAAGTGTTTTTCATAATATTATGGTGGTTGTAAATAAGTTTGAATGGTGTGCAGGGCGTAAAAGTTCATGCATTTTTGAAATTGAGTTTGAGGTTGAATATGAAAAAAGAAGACATTTGCAATTGGTGTAGCAATGTAGTCATGGAGGAGTGATGTTTGACATTCTACGGTCTAGAGAAATTGTTAATCTTTCGTGGTATGCAGCCTGTTAAGAACCCAGCGGGAAATTGAGTGCTCCAAAGACAATGAAAGAGCACTCCCAAGGAGGCATGGAGTGCTCCCTTTCCGCTCCCTCTACATATATTTTTTAACATTAGATGTCCGCCTAGGCTAGCACTCCATTTGAGCTCCCATAGGAGCACTCCTGCAACGATTTGGTTGGAGGCAAAAAGGAGCATTATAGAGCTTTTTTAAATATCTACAGTAGAGCTACTCATGGAGGCTTGTTATGTGAATAAGCTCCGAAAAGCTTTTATTTTTGTTCATTTTTTGCAATTGCCTTTTCCTTTCCAAGCGCGAGTGTGGTTTTACCAAAGCAGGCCCCAAACTAAATACTAGCCACGCCCAAAGCTGCTTGTCCTCCGTATCAAACGAGAGCCGGTCCATTGACTATGCTAATCTCACATTTTATGGTCAACAAGATAATCGTCCGTTTTCTTCTTTTTATAAAATTTCTGAAAACTCCAGTAATGCTCCCTCGGGACCATATTTGGGAGCGCTCAAAATTAGCTCCCCAGAGGAGCACTCCCAATTTTTCCCGCTGGGAAGGAATAACGAAAAGTCATTGATTTGTACTAATATTACAGTCAGATTAGGATTTAACTGGTAATAATAGTTCGCCATTCCGAAGGAGTCATTCGACGTGACCAGCGACGACATAACGGATTGGTGGTATAAAGGAAGATTCCATAGCTTAGATCTGCCACATAAAGAAACTTCAATATACGTTTGTCAGAAATTACTGGTGTTAGATCAACAATTGTCTTGATAGTCCAGTCCCAACCGCAAAAATTGGGTATTACCTAGGGTTTCTCAAAACCCGGTCTTTTTTGGATTCGCCGAATCCGAATCCTTAAAACTGAGATCCGCCGATTCCGATTCCAAGTAAAAACTCACATTTTAATTTCTCAAAAAATATATATTGTATTAATAGTCCCATAAATAGGTCGAAAAAAGGCCTTCGCGAACAATACCGCACGCGATTTATTTTTCCAAATGATTTTATATATTTTTATGAGCTTAAATTCAAAATGCTAAGCTTATAGTGAATGGAAACCCGTTTAATTCTATATCTCAGAAACTGTGCATTTTACGACAAAAATTGATATAATCTTTTTTGTAGATAAATAAGTTACTTACTTGTTTAGAAATTTTTTTTGTAAAGTCTATATGTACGGAGATATAGTGCTTCAAACTTCATATATCACTCTCTTTGCACGCGATTATCTATAATTTTTGTTATTAGCATTTTTGACGTAGGGCTAATATTTCACGAATTACAGCGTTTTAGTGTCGAAAAACGTAAATTCAAAAGTAGTATTTTGCCAATATCTTTTTAATTACACATTTTCTTGCAAAACTGATTATAACGCTTTTCATGCGCAATTTCATTGCCCACATTTTTTGTTCCGGAAGGGTTGTGGAAAAGAGTTTGTGCTTATAACTTCAAAAGTAAAGGCCGTAGCATAAAAATTGTTCAGACCTTATTCATAGGAAATTGTCCAAGCTTTCTTATTTTAGGGGAAAAAATAGTGAACTATGTATTTTTTTGGAGAAAAATGCGTTTTTTTTTCTATCGAAACTTTCCGCGATAATTGGGTGGCACAGGTGATTTGGAACACCCTGTATAGTTCTACTTTTGCCAATAAAAATATAAAAAAAACATAACAGAAATGTACTAATTACTTTTGTTTGTTTTGAATTGGTAGTTGCCAAGATTTCAAATTTTGAGTCAAGTTGTTACTTTTAATTACCAAAGTTTCTAACAGATGAAACAACTAATTTTATTTTTTGTTATAATCAAGAATATTTATTTTAATAGTGAATTTCATATCAAGCAATCGGGATTCGGCGATTTTCAGAAACGGATCCTGATTCCGAATTCCAGGGGAAAGATTCGCCGAATCCGATTCCGAGTTATTCGGTATGAGAAACCCTAATATCACCTCTACTTTCTTTCGGAGGCCACCGATTTTGATAAAATTTTGGATACCACCCTTTTCAAAGTCTACTCTGTGCCGAGGTGCGCTTTTTATTTTTAGGGGTGAAAACTACCCCTTAACGTTAAAAATTAATTAAACCCAATAAATGGGTAATAAAAACGCTTAGTAGGCTATATATCACCTCTTAGATCTATGTACTATTGAAAAAAAATTTTAAGAAATTTTTCAACCCCTAAAAACCACCCTTAGAGAAATAGTCCAATCTCAATCGTAATTTAAAAAAACTAAAAAATACGCTTTTATTTTAAAATGAACTAAAAAGTAAAAAATAATTTTGAATGTAAAGTTTTTATTGCTCCAGCCAGTATAAGAAAACAACCTACCTTTCGAAATGTAAAAAAGCGTGGGGCTCTTAACCTATATTTTTATATTATTAACACCGGGGAACTTTTTGATAAGGCCCCACGCTTTTTTACATTTCGAAAGGTAGGTTGTTTTCTTATACTGGCTGGAGCAATAAAAACTTTACATTCAAAATTATTTTTTACTTTTTAGTTCATTTTAAAATAAAAGCGTATTTTTTAGTTTTTTTAAACTATATTTTTGATTTTCTATTTTTTAGTCTATTATATGTATGTGTTCGGCCATTTTGTAGTGACCGCCATATTAGATTTAAAACGACATCACAAAGCTTACTATACTATACTCGTCATACACTTTCATTTGATACCCATACCAAGTGGATTGTAAAGAAAAAGGTAAACCGCCATTTTGTGGTGGCCGCCATTTTGAATTTGGAAATACGCCCCACAGCGAAAAGTATTCTATTATCACATCCTTTTATTTGATACTCATACCGAGTGGGTTGTAAAGAAAAAGATAATCCGCCATTTTGTGTTGGCCGCCATTTTGAATTTGGAATGACGCCACACAGATAATAGTATTCTAATTGTCACACCCTTTCATTTGATACCCATTCGAGTGGGTTGTAAAGAAAAAGGTGGTCCGCCATTTTGTTTGCCGCCATTTTGAATTTGGAATGACGCCATACAGCTAATTGTATTCTACCTGTCATGCCGTTTCATTTGATACCCATGTCGGGGGGTCAGGGAACACAATAGAAAAAATCGACCGCCATCTTTATTTTCTTACAAAATGGTCAGATTGCATTGTCACGCGAACTATGCATATGTGCAAAATTTGAAGTTGATCGGTTGTATAGAAGTGGGTCAAAATCAAGTTGCAAGATTTGTTTACATAGAACATACATACATACATACATACATACATACATACATACATACATACATACATACATACATACATCTGGTAAAGCTAATATAAAGCTAAAACATACATACCTACAAACATACAAACAGACATACATGCATACTTACAGAGACACATACATACAGGTGAAGCTAATATAAAGCGTATAAAAATGGGGTATTACCTCTGCCTTTTTTCGGAGGCAACCGATTTTGATGAAATTTTGAATTTAGGCTCCACTTACCACCCTTTTCAAAGTCTACCCTTTTCGAGAAACACAAATTTAGTTACAAGTTCAGAAAGTATTTTAGTAAATTTTTTAGTGTGTGTATGCCTGCGTGTGCGGGGATGTATATATACTGGCGGGGTACCGACCTTTCAAGCTACAGTATCCATTCAAAAACCATTTTGTAGGTAATTTCACTGGCTATAAACCTGTGTTAATTGTATTATATTAGAACTCTTAATTTTCAAAACGTGAAGGGTCAAAGGGCTAAGCAAATGTTCTACTTACACTATAAAGCAAACTTCAATCCGCTATATCTCCGTCATTTTTTAAGCTACAGCAATACATAAAAAAACAAAATTTTTGTTGAAGAAAAATCTAAATTTTGTTACTCAACATATTTTTACGTATCTTCAATAGTTTTTGAGTTTTTTTTGAAATAAACGCAGAAATCTGTAAAATTCGTAAAATCCCCTTTTCATTTTGATCGTACCCATTTCGAAAAATACACCATGAAAATTGCTCCAACTATATAGATCCGATAGATATCTCTAAATAAAAGTGAATCCTACGTGGAACATGATAAATTTGAATTTGGATGGAAGTGGTATTAGTTTTATTTATCATTTTTTTAAAAAAAAATTTGAACGGTACACCTTCTCTTTGTCATAACTCATTCATTTTACATGCAAATGACTTTTATCAGTGTTCATTTTAAAGGTATTTTCAAGCACTTTAAAAAATGTAATATAAGTTATCCTCGAAAAATGCATCGATTTTCGGTTATTCGACGTTAAATACAACGTTTTGATTATTTCATTTGAAATAGATCCCCTTCGATCAATCATTGCTCGCTTTGTTTTATACCTAGAGAATTCATTCAAAAACCATTTTCTTCGTATTTTTATAAGCTTTATTTTTAGTCCTAACAAAAATTTTTATAAAACGCGTATTTTTGGACTTATTGACCAAAAACTGTTCGAAAACGTGGGGGTTTTTTTAATGAAAATTGCAACTTTTCAAACGCGTATAACCAAAAAAATATCAATTTTACAAAAAAAGTTTGTACTACATTTTTTGCTTAAAATTATCCTCTCTATCGATTAACGTGGTTATTTTGACCAAAAATATTTCCACCCCCGAGTTGGGGTGGGAACCACCCCCAAAGAAAAAGCGCACATTGGCATATGGTAGACTTTGATTTTTGAGTTATTCCCTATCTACTGTTAAAATTTCAAGTAAATCGGTCGCCTCCTCTCGAAGTTTATTTAAAAATCAAAATCAAGGAGGTGTTATATAGTGCACTTTTTAAAAAAAAATAGTTTATAACAAAAGGTCTGTCAGAAGTTAATTAACAAAAATTGTCAGCCAGACAAATTTTTTCAAAAATGGTTCATTATTTACTACAAATTGTATAAATTTCAAGCAGGTGTTTTGGAAAAAAAATCATTTTTTTTAGCTAATTTCAAAAATTCACAAAAAATAACAATTAATAAAATTTTTCTAGTCTGGCGGGCGAAACATGTTTTTTACATGTTTTTCAGCAATTCTCACTTTATAATTTTGAGGTGTTCGATGGGGTACCTTTTTTGCCATTGGAGCCTACACTACAAGGAATACAAATAGCAGAACGAAAATACGCTTTAACAGAGTGTGTTTGTATAATTAAAACGAACTGTTTGCTTCAACGTGAGTCTCGGAACTCACGTCTCTCGGTATGCGTCTTTCGCGAGTTTTCTCTAAAAATTTCGCCGAATGATACTTCTGCATTTGTACGTTCTTCTTGAATCACGTGATTTTTAGCGTGAAACTGAAAAGACTGACGATGAACTCGCTTTTCTGAATTGCTGCAAGTGAGCAGACGGCTGTTTTTGAGATGATTCAAGATTTCCCAGAAAGGACCCCGCACTTTTCCTATAGAAAATGGCTTTCGGTTAATTTTTCGGCTCATATTGCAGGTTGATAGTTCTTAAAATGTAGATCAAAAGTCTCAATGGGAACAAGGCGTCATAACCCTTCCCTCACCCCTAAAAACCATCCCCTAGGGGCTAGAGGGGTAGAACAGATTTCTGAATGTAAAACAATTTATTCTTGTAGTCTACCAAACGGCTACCCCAAACAACCACCCCTTTGATTCTTCAACCACCGACCATCTAACCCCTTCTCTCCTACATCCCCTCACGCCGGACTGTCAGTAAAGTCAAAATGAAGAGTACTCACCTTTCAATTCATTCGTTCTTGATTTTTTGTTGGCCTTGTGCGCGTTTCCTTCCGGCTCGAAAACAATAATATCAAAAAATTGGTTTGGGGTTCGCGGGTCTTAGCAATTAAAATGTGAAAAGTATAGATTTTCGGAAATTCCGAATTTTAAAATTCTGAATTTGGAGTTGTGGGCATATTGGAAATTTTAAAAATTAGGGAAACGGGAAAATTGCGAAAATTCTGCGAATTTTCAATTCGAAATCGGAAATTTAATATTTTCCGAACTCTTTGACATTCAAAATTCTAGAAATTAAAAATTTACAATTTTGTTTCTCAGAAATTGGGGGGGGGGGCTCGGGCACCAGTGTTGGGCATTAATCAATTAATTTTTCAATCAATTAATTAATTGACTAAAAAATTAATTGCGATTAATTTAATTGCAGTTAAAATTAATTGCAATTGAACTATTAATTGCACCCCACAATTAATTTATTTGGATTAATCGGTGTTAATTGTATATAGCAACTAAATCAATTGCAATTAATTTTAACTGCAATTAAATTAATCGCAATTAATTTTTTAGTCAATTAATTAAAGACAATTAAAACTAACAATTAATCCTCTTCAATTTTATGTGAACTTGATTTAAGGGTTCCAAATGACGAATTTGTGGTTAAAATTTGAAAATTCAAAATGGCGGATTAATTTTTGTAATTGTGTTCCGATTGTACTGAAAATCAGTATCTGGAGGCTTTAAGGGTTGCAAATGACGAATTTGTGGTTAAAATTTGAAAATTCAAAATGGCGGACTAACTTTGTCAATTGTGTTCCGACTGTACTGAAAATCAGCTTCTGGGGCTTTAAGGGTTCCAAATGACGAATTTGTGGTTAAAATTAGAAAATTCAAAATGGCGTACTAACTTTGGCAATTGTGTTCCGACTGCACTGAAAATCAGTATCTAGGGGCTTTAAGGGTTCCAAATGACGAATTTGTAGTTTAAATTTGAAAATTCAAAATGGCGGTTTTGTAAACAGTTGTTAGCTACATAGTATAATCTCACGAAAATATGTCAGATCCACAGTGTTATTCATGCTGTAATCTTTGTTTTGGGGAGGGGAGGCAGTCCATACATTAAATTAAACATTAAATAATCCAAAAAATATTATTACATTTTGAAAGAAAAAAAAATAAAAGGATTATACTAATTCAAGATTTGAAAATGGGCTTTTGACGGTGATGGACATTATACGTTTGGAGTCACGTACGGAGGAGTGTGACTTCAGATGGATATTGCCCATGGTTCTCTTCTGCAATGTCATTGACCCAGGTTTTATTTGTTTACCCAGATGCCAGGCCCTTCCCGTATTGGAGAATCTTTCCCAAAAACACTTGTTGATAAATTCTGACCCGATTGCAGCTTCAGGATACTATGTTCAATGTTCTTCCATTTGGAGCTGGGATGTGAAGATTTTCCGATTTTCCAACTCTTGGACAACCTACATACAGTTGAAGTAGGGAGAAACACCGTTTATCGAGACCAACAAATTGCCCTTGGCCATACGTTAACAAATTTGATAAATAAGGCTGTTCCGGAACACAATTGGCCAAATTCGTCCCCCATATTGGCGCGGCCATTTTGAATTTATAAGTTTTGATCATAAATTCGTTATTTGCTCTCTTAAAAAACCCCAGATATCGATTTTCATTGGGATCGGAACACAATTGGCAAATTCGTCGGCCATATTGGCGCGGCCATATTGAATTTATAAGTCCTGATCATAAATTCGTTATTTGCTATCTTAAAAAACCCCAGATACCGATTTTCATGGAAATCGGTACACAATTGGCAAATTTGGGTGGCCATTTTGAATTTCGGTCATTTTGTGGCGGCCATTTTGAATTTCGAAAATCGGGCTTCGAGGTGCATCATGGGAGACCCCCACGGACCTTCGTGCAAAATTTCGAAGCTCTGCGATCACTGGTGCGACACTACGCTTTTCATACAATAATAAGTTTTAATTGTTAGTGTTTAATCAAATCCATTAAAACGATTGACAATTGATTAATTGTTAATTAATTGTAATCGCAATAGATGTGATTAACAATTAATTAATTGTTAATTTTTAATTGTCCAACAATTAAATTTTGCCCAACACTGTCGGGCACTACTGGCCCTATAGCTGGCTACGGCCCTGCTGGCGTGACTTTTGGACCCCGAAAATCTTTGATCGAAAAAATTCGTCTAATTTTGGAATTTGCTGTTGTTCAAATCTTCAATCCAAAAGTAAACATTAATCCTAGGCAACAACCTAAATCATTCACTAGACTCTTGCATAATTTCCTACAATTAATCCTAAAATAACTTTTGTTAAAATAAAAAAAAATCCCTTTTTTTCATCACCCTTACAAATCTACAAACACACATTCACACACACAGTAAATCAAACTTTATTTCACAACTAAAGAATTTCCTTATATAAACTTCAACCACCCACGATAGTAGTGTGAAGAGAGCCCTTTTAAACCTGAAAACTTTGAACTTTTGTGCAATTGTAGGTAGAAATTAGCACAAACGATGAAAACTATACCCAGATTTTGCATACAATCCTTTATGGGTGGATGTATGTGTGAAAATTTACATATAGGTTTAAAGTTTGCTTACAATGTATACTATACTGAATAAAAGGAGTTTCTGTATGCGCTGCCTTTATATGGCGGAGAAAAGGTTAAAGAAGCAAACCTTGTAATTCCAAGAGAAAGGAAAGTTTTGCGTATTATAAATGAATAGATTCCCATAACAGTTAAGAATTTTGATAGTTGCATATTGTTACTCGATAATTCTGCAGGGATGTAGGTAGATAGAGAGGGTAATTAGGTGTGGTTTTTTATGGGTTTTGAATTTAAGAACGTTAAGGATAATATTATGAAAATATGAACCACAAAAAAACTTTTAACTAAATTAAAATCTCTGACAAACAAATTTTCAAATATATTTATATCCATTCCAAAAAGGATACCGAACAGTTCCTTCTCTAGTAACATTTCATAAATTTCTCAAAGACAAAACACCAACAAGCCTCGAAAAGCTTTGAATTAATCTTCAAAGAAACCCAATAACATACAAAGAAGTAACACAAAAAAAAACCAACAACGTAAACTAATACCCCAGAGGGAATCATAAGGGTAGTGTAGGAAATATGAGAATTACAAAGGATATCACACAATCCACCCTGCACCTATCTCAATCCATAGGCAAAACACAAAAAAAGCCACAGCCAAGGGATATTTCATAGAACACGCTCCACAGTAACGTAACGTGTTTGTTATCTAGGCTCTTGTCTAGGTGTGTGCGTGTTTATTTTTTGTTGTGCTCCATCGCAGAAAATATGCCTATGGTTAGTCCTAGATGAAAGTTGCATGAATGGAGGCTGTTCAACGAGCGAGAAAGTTAATACAAAGCCATATTCAAGGCTATTAAAGGGCATATATTTTTTACGCCCTTTTTGCATTATATTTTGAGGTATGGATGTAAGCAGTGATTTCTAGATGGATTAAGGGGTGGATTTTGTAACCCCTGTTTAACGGATCGCTGCAGGGTAGTATCTACAACACAATCTCTGTAAAATGTTTGATTTCATAGAGTGATAACTGGTTGGATGTTCTAGGCATGATGAAGCTATGTGGAAAGGTCAAATAGAAGGGATGTAGATGGGAAAGAAGTCCGATCAATATTTTTATGGACTTAAAACAAGTGTTCAATGGCTGAAGGAAGTCTGAAAATGTTTGATACCTTTTACAGTTTCAAATATTGGAGAGTGATCTATCTAATATCCTAGATCAGCTACTGTCCTCTGTTAATTCATTATGGACACCTCGAATTCCGTCTGACTTGGAAGCAGTAGTTTACGTATTATTGAAAGATATAAGAACATTTGCTGGAGAATCAGGAAAGGAATCTCTCTGCAAGTCACAGAATTACGAATTTTTTTGCGAAAGATCTAGTCCACCAGGAAAACACTAATCTATCGTAGGACCTCTACCATTTCAATAAACGGTTGCTTCTAATTACCGCAGAAAACCCATTCAAAGAGATATTCAAATGCTAGCTTGGATGTTATGGCATTAGAACGTTGACAAAATGAGCCGTAGAAGCTCCTCAGCAAAGTAGGTATTGCGGCGATTGAGCATGGTAGCTTACTGAATATGAGGTCTTCATATCATTAAATAATCTTTATGTCGCCGATGAGATCCTTTGTTCAATTTTTGCCTTGGAAACTTCTCTAACCATTGTTCTGTTTTGTCCTGAAAGCTTCAACTTTTAGGCATCAGTCACTTGTGCTCAAAAGCATTGCCCTGCTGCAGGGGATCAGAAATCGAAAGTACCTTTTGTTGACTGAGGTCCGGTCGGAGCTCGTCCACAAAAACATGTTTGCAGTAATCTGGCTAAGGAGGCTTGATGAATTGTGGAGGTTACACAAGGCATTGATTGGGGCTAGATGCGGAGTACTGGGAGTGGAGCTCAGTGGCGGTTTTACAGGGGGGGTAATTGGGTAATTACCCCCCTAAGGATTTTCGTTCGCTTATTAACTTCCCAGTAGGAAGTAATTGTGATCGGTCCGAAAATCGGATTCGAAATTTTCAATGTATTTACACGTTTCAAGGTCTCAATAGCATTTTAAGCAAAAATTTGAGAAGAAATATGTGTGTGTGTGTGCGTACGTATGTGGTCATTTTTTCCTGCACGATTTCGCGCGAACCGAAAAAGATATCGACTTCGTTAAGGAGCCGTTCGAAGCGTATTAAAGGACATATGAATTGAAAAGATTTTCATAAAAATCGGTCGAGCCGTTTTTTTGTTTGAACGACTTAAGTGATTTTTGTACCGGCACGATTTCGCGAGAACCAGAAAAGATTTCGACTTCGTTAAGGTGCCGTTCAAAGCGTGTTAAAGGAAGTATGATCTGAAAAGATTTTCATAAAAATCGTTCTAGTCGTTTTTTTGTTTGAACGAATACTGTGAAGTTAATCTTGTGGACCGAAAGGGTCAAAAGCCACATCCCAACTAGTTTATTTTTATTCTTAAAAATTACCAATATTTCAAACAAACAAGTTAAGTTATGGTGAATCTAGTCGGTGATCTATGACGGTGAATTTTTCCAAAACTGCTGGAGAGTCGTGGAAGTCGACCGATACCGGAGACTCCCGGTAATATGGCACGATATAGGTCAAAACAGAATTGCGACTTCGACGGCGTACTGCGAAGTCGGTCGTTTAGCAGCGCAAATGTAAAAGAACGTTGAATAACGAATTTACAACTGCAGCGGCACTGCGGCGTGAAATCGAAATCGGCGTACAAAACATAATTTTTTCAAACACAATTTTTGGATATGTAAAACGTCACGTTTCAATAGAAGTTGCGGTTGCAATTTCGTTATACATTAACTGCGCCGTTAAAACTATGACATAAATCGCCGTTGCAGTCGGCCGTCACAGTCGCAATTATGTTTTGACCTTAACAAAATCTGAAAAGGGTGCATAACGGACGCTAGCGGCGAAACTATGCGGAATTCGAAAAAACAGTTAGGACAAAATTTGTAGGAAATTTTTACTACGTATACATGATGAGTTGAACCCAGGTTGAACCCGAGTTCAAATGCATGTAGACGCTAGTCGAGTTGAGATAGGGTCGACTGAACTCGAGTCAGCTCTGCTTCCTGGGTTGAGTTAAAGCTTTGCAGATAGACGCGAGTTCAGTAGTTGAATTTAGTTGACAGCAGCCTCTCTGTGTTTTGTTTGTGATTTTTGTCGAATTTTGTCGATATGTCGAAAATTCAACTCAACCTCAACTCAACTATTCAACTCATCATGTATACGTAGTATTTATGCTCTACAACTTTAAGAGCTTTTTACACCACATGATTTTGTCTCAAGCTTTCGCCCATGATTTTGGCCGTGATTTTGTTACTGACAAAATTTATCATATGACAACTCCGATTCTTGTTTACATTGTTGTGATTTTGTCAGTGACTTAACTACAGAGTCAGAAGAGTCATAAATTATTTAAAATTAAAATGGACATCGAATCCAAGAATAATATTATGATTTTATTACACATTATGAATATTTAGTCAGTTTTGAAACTCAAAAAAAAGGCGAAAAAACTGAGAAACATGTCGGCTAGGAATTGGTTCCTGAAAAGAGAAACTGTTCGGGACGTTTCCCACCTTGTTATGAACGAAATTCGTATTGAAGATGTACGTTCATTTGAAAATTATACGAGAATGAAAGCAGATACTTTCAAAACTAGTAACAGCTTGAAATCTAGTAACACCTTTAAATGAAAAAGAAGATTACTCTATTACGTGAATCGATACCTGCTTCAAGAAGGTTCCTAAGAACAACTTACAACATTGTTATTCTTTTACATAACTTTTTTTAATTACTCAATATTCCATAGATTGCTTATAGTCCAGGAGAGATAGCGGAAAAGTATTCAAAAGTTGAAATAAATCTACCCTGAGATTTTTGGACGCTATAATTAAGAGAAAAATCGTAGGAATTCAATGAATGTATTTTGAATAAAATCGGTCCAGGAGAACAGGTGGAAAAAAGGTAATAATGGTAGCGAAAACACGTTTTTCAACGTTTTATGTGCGAAAAAATTTTGTTTTTGGAAAGCAAATGGTTGGCGGAGGCTTTTCAAAATAACTCTAGCACCACTGTGGACCATGTTCAAACTTTTTTCCTGAAACGGCTGTTTTTACATTTTTGAGATTTACGCGAAAAGTTATAATTATTTTTGCATGAAATTTTTATTGTAGGTAGGCACTAACAGAAGCCACAATTTAAGCCACGAAACAAGCTTCTACGATAATTACAGTCGCTGTAATTAAATGTCAAAAAATTGCCATATTTCGCGGTTTTTCTTTTTTTGCAAAAACCTGTTGACCGATTTCAATTGTCCAAAACTTATATTTTTCGTCTTTTTATGGGCTATTACGTACTATTTTTTGTTTTCCAAAAACAAATTTTTTTCGCTCCTAAAACGTTGAAAAACGTGTTTTCGCTACCATTATTAACTTTTTTCCACCTGTTCTCCTGGACCGATTTTATCCAAAACAGATTCATTGAATTCCTGCGATTTTTCTCTTAATTATAGCGTCCAAAAATCGCAGAGTAGATTTATTTCAACTTTTTTTTATCCCTCCTGGACTATTCTCACTATGAGGTTTTTGGCAACGGGAGACTCATATAGGGATTTATCATTCAACTTCAGAATTTCAATTCCATCGATCTCTATAATTATACCTGAAACATGAAACGCAATTTACACATCTTTGAAAGATGATTACTTAAGGGGGCTGTCCCGTTTTTTCGGCCGAAAATGAACGTTTTTTTGGGAATTTTTTCTGAGGCAATAAGTGGACGGATTTTGGTGATTTTTTTTTAATTTGAAGGGGAAAACATGAGCTTTTCACAAATATTTTTATTTTTAAAGAAATACAAAATGGCGGCCGTCCATCCAATCAAAACCGCGACCAAGTTTGCTCGACGGCCATTGGCTAGTGCAGTTTTTTGTGGACGCCAATCATCTGAAATCAAAAAATGAAACATTTTTATAAAATATATGATTGAATGTAGGGAACAACATATCACTTTTTTGAAATTTTCATTTTTCGCAATTTGGCGCAAGTTTTACGAAAAAGTGCGTTTTTTCACCTCATTTTTAACCCTTTAAATTGTTATAAAAAATCGAATTTTTGCAATATCAAAAAAGTGATATGTTGTTCCCTAGTTTATGAGTTTCTGAACATAAAAAAAAAACATTGAAATCGGCTCAGTAGTGCCTGAGAAAAACTGCACGAGCGTTGAGAAAAAGTAGTTTTGAGAAAAACGCGTTTGAAGTTTTTATCAATGTAAATTTGCTGATAACGATTACATGTTTCAACTTACATGCCATCGTCGATTCCAGGACCATAAAATAGACCTTCCTCCTCCTCCATAACGCATCGATTTCCGTAATAAAAAAAAATCGATTTTTTGAAATTGAAAAACGGGACAGCCCCTTTAAAGGTAACTTCGTGGCATATTGGAACAACTTCGACCAAATTAGTTATTCCCATTCATAGATGCCCAGTTGTAAGGAACAATGGAAAGAAGTTGCTGACCAATTTTAAATACAGTGGAATTTTCCGCATTGTCGAAAAAACCAAGGCCTTATGTCGTCACACAGCAAATCCTCAATAAAAAATTAAAGAAAAAAACACAAAATTCTTCGAAAAAAGCAAGGCCTTCTGTTGTCACACACGAAAACCCTATGACTGATCATAAGAAAAGAGAAACTGTTTTATCTTCCAAAAAATCATGTGAGTTTGTCATAAGCGAACTCACAAGAAAAATCATGTGGTGTGAATTGCTGAATATCGAACCCAGGACTAGTCTTGTGTCAAATCATGTGACAAAATCATGTGGAGTAAACTGCTCTTTACTCTTTTGATATTTTCTCCAAAATGCATAGTTTCTTCTCAAAATAGAGAAAAAGCATCGTTTCGAGAAAATGGACCCCAACCATGGCCTAGATCCAGTTAATTCCACGGATTTAGGTCAGTAGGTCATGACCTAGTTCTCACACTCAACCGCCCCAATACCTACTTTATTGGATGGTAGTCAGAGGTGATAATCCCTAGGCTACTGAGTTTGAAAAACTTTTTATTTCACCTTGTCATAACCTGAAATCGAGGAAAGTAAATCTTTCGTGTGGTAAGACCTTAAGAATCTGGTAATCCTTAAGCTTTTCTTTAATTCTCAAACTCAAACTGTGTAGTGTAGATTGTCATCTTAATCAAGACTTATTGAGTCCCTCTGATCATTTTATCTGTGAGATCCGGTGATAATAGTCACAGCATTTATACGACCAACCTCGAAAAATTGACTTGAAAAATAGGTGGTTGTATTTGGGTCATCGAAGTCAAGCAGCAGTGGGTGTGATTAGTATTTAGATGGGAACCGCTTAAGAGCACTGTGTGTCATTGGCACCGCTGTTTAGGGGTACGAAAAGGGACTCGCAAAAGTGGTTTGACTTGGTATCCTTCGAAGCAATGTACCTACGATTATTATAACTATCGTCAAAAAACAAGGTAAGCATCTTTTTGACTGGTCTTATGATCCATCGCAACTCAATCATAGGGTGTTTATAGCATGGCACACATCTTTATAATCTATTTCTTTAACCCATGCTGTTTAAGACTCCTTTATTGAAATATTGAATTTTTTTTGGCGCTTTCAAGTGATATCAACGAAAATTTGCTTGTGTAGAACAGAAGTTATCTTCGATCTTCAATAGGAAAAAAGATGGGCCTAACGACGAACTTCTTCTTCAATGATTTAAACATCCGATGGAGTATCTCTGAGGCAATATATCATATTTTTTAAGTGATTATAAATCTTTCATCCATGAAACCGACAAGTTAATTTTATCATGGTTTTTGAAAAGTAATTACTGTAAACATAATGTCAGCCCGACAAATGAAAAGCTCTCCATATTTGAGAGTATGTCAAAAGTTAACGTTTTCCTATATTCAACCGACAATTTCCGCTAATTAATTGAGTACAAAACTTCAGTTGCTGTCTTTTACGATTTTGAAACGAGTCTAATTAGCATTTCTAAAGTCTCTCGCAGTAATTATCCCGCGAGCACCTGACTGTAAACCATGGGTACAGGTAGCGGCAGCAGCAGCATATATACACCAAATCTGTGTTACTGTACATCCACCAGTTTTGATGAGTCGTCGTCTCGCTAGGCAATTCGCACGCAGTTGTGCAATTGTTATTGGCAAAGTAGGGAAAGATTCTGTGAATATCGAATAATTAACGACACGGTATGCACCATGCTTTGCCAATCGATACTCATTAATTAACTAGAAGAAGGTGCCACTTGCAGGTAGTCTCTTCCAAAATGAGATTGACTGGCGGTATCTGTTGCTCCTTGCAATATAGTGTGGAGAAGGCTTGACAAGCAGAACAAGAGGTCTACAGTATTTTGTAACTCAGAGGTAACGTCCAACGTGACTAGAGGAGGCCTTGCCTACATTTTACTATAGGTAGGTAAGCTACGCGTCCAAATCAGGCTGGTGAGGGACGGGCGAGGATGATGAAATAGTTAAGCTTTGCCACGGTTGAGAAGCATCGTGTAGTGTCTCTCGCAGCAATTAAGTGGAAAGTTCAATTTAAGATCTGAGAAGAGGTGCCTTGGGATATAAATTCCCATCCTGGATGCCATTAGTCTTGCTCGTTATCAGCACTTTGCTGTCAGAATCAAGTCTGTATCAGGAGCTGCTTTTTCGCACCCAAGTTCCGCATCTGCCTCAGCTAAAAGCGGGGGCCCTCTTGTACCGCCTGTTCCTGTTATCAGCGTGTACACATGTTTACTGCAGCTATAGTGAATTTAATTAAACACCTGAAGGCTCTTTTATCTTTATTTTATCGTGCGGAGAAAGGTTGCTCTTACCTTGTGAGAGCATGATTCGCCGCCATCAAGATTAAACGAAAACATGGAAGACTACCAGAAACCCAATGAAGTAGGTCATGGGTATAGAGCGAGAGGCTGTGCGTTGTATGACGAGCGACTGTAGTTGGTTGGGGGTGCGACTGTATCGGGTCAGGTGAGATGAGTGAATATTTCTTTCGTGTAGGGAGGTAGGAGCAGCCAGCATCAAAGTAAAACCGGATAATGTACACAACCATAAGGTAACGCATGCCGCGCGCTCGGCGCGCCAATGTTGGTGGCGTAGATGGATGGAAGATGAATGGAGAAGGCTTTGGTACCATAAAGTCAGCTCAAGCATCAAAGCTTTATACAGCATAAAAGCGAGATGAAGCTTTAACTCAATTTAATGGCGTGGTTTAACACTTTCACCGCGCGTCTCAGCTCAAGAGTCTTTCAGTTAGTCAAAGATCGTAATATCATAAAGTCAAAGGGTTACAGCAGGGATAATGTTGTAATCTATGGATTTCCTTTTTTAGCGTGACTGTGCTTTGCCATAGACTCTAATGCAGGAACCCACCTCTAAAGTACCACGAGTTCAGTCTATTTTGAAACTGAGTAATGAGTAAGCACCTTTAAGGATGTTACTTAATATTGAATTGCGCTTGGCTGGACCTAGATGGAATCTTGAATAGCTCCTATCTTGTTGGGAGCTATATCTACACTGTCACAATCAATCCTGGATTCTGCAAACCGAGCACTGGGTAAAAGATTTTTGCGATTGGGTTGGGTTAGGGTTGAAAACAGGGGAAACATTACTGTTAACAAAATGGCATTGCCAGATGTTGGTAAATATCCTTTTTTTCCTGGAGCATATTGAAAGTTAAAAGAAATTGAAATTTTGGTATCCTATAAAAGTTGGACTTGTATGATACACGGATTGCCCCAAGACAGAAACAGGTGTGGGTGCCGGTGACTGACTTGTTTGATTCGACACATAAAAAAATTGGTGAATTGTAAGTTTTCTATTTTTTTCAGATTTATTTGAATTCGCCGCAGTCGCTTACATAGGATCACAGCGTTCGACTACTATCTCAGAGATTGAAGTTTGATTCCCGATTCTCAGCAAAGTAGGTATTGTGACGATTGAGCCTGGTAGCTTGCTGAATAGCATGTCATCACTTCGTTCGCCGCACTCTCTTACACAGAATCGCAGGGTTCGACTCAATCCCAGACTTTGAAGTTCGATTTCCAATCCCAAGCAAACTAGGTATTGTGACGATTGAGCTTGGTAGCATGCTGAACATGATTACATAATTTCGTTAAATAAGCCTTACGTCGCACAATGGGGCAAATAGCACATTTTTTGGACAAACGACAATTCCCAAGCCTGGAGTTAATGAAACTTAAAAATTTTTTTTTTAAACTATTCGTTATAAAATTGCCTTTAATTCTATCGAGCCCGAATTTTGAAATTTCAAAATTAAAGATGGCTAATCCAATATGGCGGACATAAATTTTGTAAGTAAATTAAAATTTTAGCAGAAGATTCTTGAACATTATAAAAAATTGTTACTTGGGTGTTTTTTTGGAACCCAAAAATTAATTAATAATAATTAATTTCAATAATTTTAAAGAATCTTTTGATAAAATTTTAATTTACTTACAAAATGTATGTCCGCCATATTGGATTAGCCATCTTTAATTTTGAAATTTCAAAATTCGGGCTCGATAGAATTAAAGGCAATTTTATAACGAATATTTTAAAAAATTTTTTTTTAAGTTTCATTAACTCCAGGCTTGGGAATTGTCGTTTGTCCAAAAAATGTGTTATTTGCCCCACTGTGCGTCGCCGATGCGATACCTAACCCTTGTTGTATTTTGTGTAGAGACCTCCAACCTTTTAAGCATCACACACACGTGCTCGAAGACATTGACCTGCCGCGGCGGATCCTAAAGCGAAAGTAAATGTTATTGACTAAGGTTCGATCGGAGTTGGTACACAAAAACCATGTTTGCTGAAACCTGGCTAAGGAGGTTTGAAGGAGCGGTGACTGAACGCATTGATTGGTGTTATATACTGGGACTTGGGCTGATTACCAATAAATTTGACTTGTCAAAGCCACAAATCTTTAGGCAGACTGCTGAGCCTATAAATCTTAGGGGAAATGTACATTTAGTCCGGGGAAATTACCAAAAAAAAACGTACGAGGGGAGACAAAATTTGGAAATGGCTGATAATTGGTGCACAGCTTCCTTGGGACTTTTTAAGAAAACAATTTCGGAATCACAAAAAAAAACAAAATGGCCGCCGGAAATATAGCGGTTTTCCGCTGTTTTCCTTGTATCTCGGTTTCTTTAGGTCGTACAATCCCGTACAAAGGCCCTAAATGTTGACAAGGAAAATCTCTACAACTTTAGTTCTTACAAAGATGTTGACCTGATTAACCATTTCAAAGTTATTCAAGGTTAAAGTTTCCAAAAATCACTTTTTGGCGAAAACATCACTCAAAAACTGGTTTTTTCGAAAAAAAATTTTGATCAGTCAATACGAAACGTTTTTGCCTACAAAAGAGCCATTTTTTCGAAAACCTAGCCCTTTCGAAGTTATTCAAGGTCAAAGTTTCAAAAAATCAGTTTTTGGTCAAAAAATGACTCAGAAACTGATTATTGAGAATTTTTTTTTCTATTTATACAAAAGATTATTGCCTACGCTGTTGAAAAGTGATTTTTGGAAAATTTGACCTTGAATAACTTCGAAAGGGTTAGGTTTTCGAAAAAATGGCTTTTTTGTAGGCAAAAACGTTTCGTATTGACTGAACAAAAATTTTTTTCCTATTGTCCTTCTTGCTGGTTTTCGAATTTAAATAAATTTTTGCATATATATATAGGACTAGAGCCAGCGGTTCCCAAATTTTTCAGATCGAGGAACATTTCGCAAAATTAATGGTTCCAGAGGAACACTTGTTTGTAATGGTTTTATTTAGCTTGACCTTGTATATTTGTTTGTTTATATCTTTGCGTCCAATCTTGCGACAGCTTTTCAACTACTTCTACTAAACCGATTCTTATAAAACTTTGCACACACACCGAGTTCCCGTGATAATGCAATCTGGCAATTTTGTAAAAAAAAATCAAGATGGCGGTTCCAAGATGACGGACGAATTTTGCAATAGAGGAGCTTTAAAGCAAAAGTGAACAAATCCAGTTTTCAAATATAGAATTTGTTCACTTTTGCTTTAAAGCTCCTCAATTGTGTTCCGATTCCATTGTAAATCGGTACCGGGGGGTTTTAAGGTCACAAATGACGAATCTGTGGTCAAAATTTGAAAATTAAAAATGGCCGCGCCAATATGACTGTACGATTTTGGCAATTACGATTCGAATTCACTGAAAATCGCTATTTGGGGATATTTAAGGTCGGAAATATTGAATTGGTTGTCAAAATTAGAAAATTCAAAATGGCGCTGGCAATATGGTATGCATAAAAAATTACTTCACCAGAATTTTGTGAAAAGTAAAATCAAAAAATGAGTGAATTAAGACTAAAAATAATACAATAAAAATAGGTAAAAAAACTTTTAAGTTAAATGGTTTTATTTTAAATCATAAGCTGTACCAAAAGCTAGAAAATTATTAGTACACAAATATGGACCTTCTTGAGATTCGTACAATAGTAGCAGTGCTGTCTTCTCATGTCGTATGCCAAGGGGTACTTTGTGTGGCGGGTTTTTTTTGAGAAATATACAAATATGGACATGATGGTTTTCGCCTTTTTTTCTATTTAGAGGAGAAACTATGCATTTCGGTGAAAATATCAATAGAGCAAAGTTGTAGGGCGTAAAGTTACCTACAAATTTTGTCTTCACTGTTTTTTTGAATTCCATATAGTTTCGCCGCTAGAGGCCGTTTTGCACCTTTTTAGATTTTGCGCCAAAATTATGATTTTGTATGAAAAATTAAATGAGATCAAAGTAGTAGTTGCAGTTTTTCAACGGCTTTTCTATGGTCGCTTTGAATCTGATAAAGGCGCAAAACGGCCTCTAGCGGCGGAGCTATACGGAAGGTTGTGAAAATCATGTTTAGACGACCGAAATCCTTCATTTGGCACCGGTTTCTTTAATTTTTCCTAATTTGAACGGACTAGATGTAGTTGTTAAAGGAAGTAAAACATGAACGGCTAGTTTTGACAAGTTCGAATACTTTTCTGTTAAATTTAACCAAAAATCACTTAATACCCCGGCTTCACCGGCCGAACTGCGCAAGTTCGAGCAAATTGGTCTACTGAGCTTCAATTTTTGCCTGGTTTCCCATACATTTTCACATTTTGAAGTCAGGAAAAATAAAGTCTTATTTCGCCAAACAGAACATGAAATCGCCTCTTGTGGCGCAGTGAGAGTCGCAAGTCTCCACCACGAAAGTAGATTACAAAATGTACACTGTTAAAACTCATACCGAATATTTTTACTGCAAAAAATGGACAAATTTATTACTTTTCTTATGAGAGAAATTTCGGAACAAATGGAATTAATATTTATACCGAAAATATTTATGTAAAAATGAACCTTAATGAAAAAAAATGATTCCCGTGTTAGTGCATATTTACTCCTATTTTTTCTGGAACTTCATATTAAAGAACGAAAATAAAAATTATTTTTTCTCAGGAGTAAATTTGTAGTTTTTTTCACGGAACACTTGTTGTTCTTCCTCGGAACATAGTTTGGGAACCCCGGGGCTAGACAGTGCCGCGGGCAGACAATTGGAGGCCCTGTCCAAATATTCAGCAAGAGGCCCCAGAGTTTCCAAAAAAACCATTCATCATTTCCTTCATTAAAGGGCCATCCTTGCGACAGAATTATAGAAAATGGGCCTTATGTAATGTCTAGTCGCTATTTGTGCTGTGCGATTTCGTGTCGTATGGCCCATATGCTGATTTGTGTGGGCCATTCAATGAAGTAAAAATGCAGATATTGAATTCAAATGATTTTTATTGCCATAACAATTTTTGGCTCGCTTCGCTCGCTAGGCACCAAACGTGCGGGGCCCTATGCAGTTGCACACCCTGCACGTATGCTAGCCGCGGCACTGGGACTAGAGTTCAAAGACTGGGAACCAGTGAACGGAGCTTGGCGTGAGCGGAGCAATGGGTGATAATGACATGTAATTAATAAGTGATAATTACAGCTAACTATAAGGTGAAAAAGTGGATATTATCACCTGCAACAGCCACCCCAGCTCGCTGGTTCCCAGGCCCAAGTGTCCCATTACCTACTCCTACATCTGGCAGTCCTATCATAAAGTTCGACAGCAAGCTCTAGTTGAACGATAGCAAAGAGAATAGTGAATGAATGCAAAAAAGCCGTAATAAATCACACGACTCCAATCGAGTACTACCGAGACAGATGCTGACTTGTTCGACTTCTTCGCTATACCTGTAGGCAATGGCAGACACGATAAAGACCAACTTTGGCAACCGAACTCATACTATACTATACGGCAGCGGTAGAAGAGAGAAGGCATGGAAATTTATGTGAAGAGTTAGGACGTGTGAAAAAAGTATCATTTGGGGGGAGAAAAAGGCAAAATACCAGTTGCTTCCTTGGGGTCGAACCCAAGATCTATGGTTTGGCAGCGAAACGCGATATCTAAGTTGCCCTAATTATCCTTGGCGTATTTGCAATGTTCTTATCAACTATATTAAGATTCTAATGACGTTAAACTTATATAATATTTTTAATAGCACAATTTCGTTACCATCTAGGATATTCCAATCAATCTGGCAATGCCTTTCAAATTTCAACACATTAAAAAAAAATACCTTAACATTTTCAAAAAAAGCTCACAACCCCTACACAATGAGAGAAAAGCTCCCACCCGAGCTGCGCTACAAAATACGCATGCCGAGCGGATGCTGCTACCCCTGGACAAATACAGGGTGATAGATATTTACTACGAGAAAAACCACATCCCAGGACAAGTCGATATTATGCCCATTTATACATTCACAGAAATACATTAATATTCCCTTTAATTTATAATTGAAAAACAGATCCTTGATGGATCTCTGTCCTTAAATCACCATATGTTGATGTGTCCTTTCTAAAAGTCGCCCACAAATGAAAAGTTTATCAGTAACGAACAGGCAAACCAGCAGCTCCAAGTCAAGTCCCCCCTCCATCTGGCGCTGCCCCTTTCATATCAGAAAACCTACCAAAAAAAAAATACAGGATTAATTCTGCTCGCGCTCCGGAGAGTATCCTTTTTGAGCATAGCTCCAACCTGATTCCTGTTAGAGAGTACAAAATTCGTGACTCCTTCCTGACAGGGTGTGTTGTTTTTCTACATCACTGAAGGAGCCAGTCTCGCGGATATCTTTGTCGAAATTGTATCTGTGTCATAGGTTTTGTCTACGAATAGTGGAAAAAAAATTGTTTCGTCTCGTCGCGTATTGGAAAAAAGGATTTTTTTTTGGTATATATCTCGAATATCCTTGGTGTGTATTGTTATATGACACAAAAAAAAAATTAGCTGGTTAAAGAGTCCTTGATTTTTTTTTGGGGGGATTAAGATGTATAAATAAATAAAATTACAGATTTATAAGGACTATGAAATTATTTTTTTTTTTTGGTAGAGATTTAAAAGTATATTGAGAAAATAAGAAAAGGACTTCCCAAATCAGAAATCCTTTTTGTAACTTCAACGAATGACCGGCTTCAATGTGAATAATTTCACCCGCAAAGGAACCCTCCCATGGGGGCTGTGAGAGAGGACTTGGTGTTTTCGTTATAAAATATAGTGTGCTGTGTAAGGATATCAAAATAGCTATACTATATAAGAAACGGCAGAAGTCCTTTTTTTTGTTGTTGCTACTTTGGTTGTGATTTGTGTCTGAGATAAGAAATAAAAAAAAATAAATTTTTTTTGTGTCTTATTTTTTTTTGTGGTCTCGAAATTTATTCACCATCACAAGATCGACCTTTTTGGCTGCTGCTTAACGATTAGCCGCCAGGACGAGAGAATTCCTCGACCTGTCCTTGATTTTGGAAGGAGGAAATTCGATAGGAGAAATGCGAGTGTGTCAAAGATAAATTTCGCCGTTACGTGAAGACAGCGAAAAAAGTTTTTTTTTTATCTAAACCCTCGTCGAAGGATACAGGATCTAAAAAAAATATATAAGTAAAAAAAATCACGAAGGAACGTTAAGGTATAAAATCGAAAAAATATCCTGGATTTCATATCATCTTCCGAGTAAGAAGCGGATTCAAGCTGAGATTTTTTTTTGTTTGTAGAAAAAACAATTTTTTTTTATTCGTTGAATCCTTGCCCTTTTTTTAGCCGGAATCGAAATGTAAAGGATAAAAAAATATAACACCGAAAAAAAAAACAGAAAAAACAGAAAAAAGTAGACAAGATACTTGAGTGCGTGCGTGTGTACGTGTCGCGTTCGTATCCTTTTATAAAATTGAATTTCGAATAATATCCACAGAATCCTCTTCCCGCTCCCCCCGCCCCAAAAAAAAATATCCTTCGCCGACCTACCCTTATTCAAGCACACACACTTATATAGAATTTTTACTTTAAGGCATTTCGGCGGCTCAACCTTAAAAAAATAAAAAATAAAAAAATTTTTTTGTTCTAAACAACGACAGGAGCAGAAAAAAAAATCCCCGAAGGATTTCGCCCCCTAAGCTATGTTTTGTGTGGATTTTTGATAGCAATTGAGAAAATTTTTATTGTGTGGAATTATCCTTAAAAGTAACAACAACAACAACAACAACACCACGAATAAGGATGCGTAGATAAAAGCGCTATTATTTCCCATCTTCTTCTCGTTTCGCGTCCTTTTTTTTCAAAAGGGAGAAGAGCCTCAAAGAATTTTTTAGTGCGACTTTTTAAGTGTGTTTTTTCGTGTATGAAAGGTACTAAAACACGAATTTAAAATTTTCGTAAATCGTTCCGCGGTTTTGTACCTTTTGTTTTTTTTTATCTAAAACCGTAAAGAAAATTAAAGCGAAAAAAATAAATTAGAAAAAAAAAATATAAGTGAAACACAAAAATTTATAAATATAAAAATAAAAATAAAATAAAAAAAGAAATATAAAAAAAAAAGTTTTTAAGTGGTTGTGTTTTATGTGTTCAAGTTGTGCTTAACTTTGTGGATAAGAATTTCGTTCAGTTTTTTTTTCATCGGTGGGAATGTGGTGAAATTGTTTGTTTAAATTTGAATATTTTTTATTTTTTTTTTTTTTTGAAAGGCGGGGGTAGATATTTTTGGGGCTTATGTGTATGTGTATGCGTGCAGTTGATCCTGCTGCTGATGCTGCTTCTTCAGAAGTTTATATTTGGGTTTACGGTGAGTTGGTTTGTTTTCAATATTTTTTTTTTATTTTAACTTTTTCTTCCTTTTTTTCCTGTTTTTATGTATTTTAACTGATTAGAATTTTTTTCGAAATTCAGTGGCTGGAAACTAGAAAATAATATTTTTTTTGGGGTTGTTTTTCATGTTAACTGAACATATTGATTTAAAATGGAAACTTTTGTTTCAAGTATTTTTTGGTTCAAAGGGCGGTAAAGTAAACATAATTGTATTTTTTTTGGGGGGTTTACAAGTAATAAATTAGGTATGAGTTCAAGGTTTATTGGGTATATATCCGATAGAAGTCTGTAGATGCATTTGCATATATTACATAAGGACGGATTGTTACAGTCACATTTTAAGTCATTTGTTTCTTAGTACAATCCCAAAAATTTTAAATCGTTTCGTTTATTGTATCTACTCATATACAGGGTGTTTTGGATTAAATGTATAATCCTTTAAGGGGTCATTCTTGGGTATATATTTGTAGAAAAATTGTTCTAGATGGGTGGGTGGTGGGAGGGGGGCGCGTTGGAGGTTGTCGTTACTTTCCACTAAAATACTACTACATTTTTATGTACCTGCTCACGTTAAAACTCACTATCTGGAAAAGTAGACGATTTAGCCCATTCTTTTGTATGAAACTATTTTAGGTAATGGTATGGTGCGTCAGAAATTCAATAAAAAGTATACTATTAATAATGTATTTTTTGGAGAAAAATTCTGAAAAACTAAAAATTTTGGAAGGTTCAGGTGAAAAATATCGATTTGAGCCAACATTTCTTCAAAATGGAGTCAGTCAAGTTTTTGTCCTTTATTCTGAATTAAAGAATACATATTAACCTAAAAAAAATGAGCCTGATAATGTTACTCCACGATCACCAGTATAGGAATTATTAAATTAAAAACTTTTCCAAACGCATTTTCGTAAACATCCTGTATCTTAGTGGATAGTGGGAAAAGACTTCCTCGCTGGAACAATTTTTTTTAAATATAAATCCAGGGATGACACACTCTCCTGCAAAGTGACTTTGAAACAATCAAAAGTTACAATGATGATTGGAAGATGAATGTAAATTTTAACAAATGTGAATCGATCCTTTTCCGGACTCCTGAAAATGGAGCTGCTCGTGAAGTGCAGAGGAACTGTGGTGGTAGCATGTAAGTTGTTCCAATCGATCTCTTCATACAAAAATTCAAGTGTTATAAAATTTTTTGTATGAAGAGGTCGAGGTCAAGGAAAATTTTCTGAATTTTGAATAATGTTTTAGAAAATAAATCGGAAGTGAACTTTGGTTAGAAATGTAAATGCAGCTCTTGCCAAGGCATGCGGAAAATAGGTTGCACATGACAAAAGTGTTTTTTTATCTACGGTTCAAGCTGCTCTACTATCAAGCTCTAATTAGACCGATTTTGAGCTATGTACCTATTCCCGGTATGGTTCAACATATCCATCTCTTATATGGAAAAGATTCGGGTTTTCGAAATTTGGCCTCACTAAGTTTCACGCCAATAATGTTCTCTACCATTTGCCCTTTGGTAATACAATCGACAACTTTACCTATTAACAGGTAATAACAACCATTAAGTAGGTAATTAACACTTTTTAATGACCTTAATGTCCTTGGTCAAAAACCGGGTTTTTTCCCAAGCACAAGTACCGCAATACCTACTAATTTTATTCGAGGAGCGATCAAGAGAGTGGCAATATTTTTATACGGGGAACATTCTATCCGAACAATGAATACGACAGAGGTGCTTGTGAACATGGCTTTATCCCTCCAAAGGCATTTGTCTATTTGGATACTGTAGTGAGGTGGTGGTTGCTTGAGGATACATAGAGAGTTCGTATTCTCCCTAAAAAACCCAAGATATAGTCTAGTTTTGATTAGGCTTATTTTTAATGAAAAACTAAGAACTAAGATAGGATATAGCTCTAGATTTTACTGTAGTAATAGAGTTAGATTTAAGTAAGGTTAGTGGGGCAAGTTTACACAAATTGTTGGTGTTTCCTTAACCCGAGTTCATGGAAGATCGCCTCGAAGAAGGAGTTCACCCCATACAGTATGACCTCCGCCAATTATGTAGCTTAAGATAGTTTAAATTTTTTTTATAAAACAAGTATAATATTTAAGTTTTTGCAAATTTTTTCAAAGGGGCCAGACTACCATCCTAGAGATTCGTGATTCGAGTCCAGTCCGTGAAATTTTCCTTCTAGAACAAGGATGTTCCTTTCATTTCTCCAGCTTAGATAACTTTCTTTATTTATACATAGTATTGCCATCGTAGATATCTCTGTAAAAGATTAAAATGGGCACAGTGTCCTATTTTTGAGCCTAGATTAGGGAGTAGAGTAGGATTCGGAGACACTTTTAAGCTTTCTTAGTGCATTCAGGCCTAATTTAGTATAGACATTATTTTATACTAAATTATTTACTATTTGTGACTTACATAATCACGGCACCTCCGCGTGTAGTTTGTTAATGACCAACAGTGGTATTTTCTTTCATTGAAGACTAAAGCTCAGAGATAGAATTCACCTATGTACAGAGGAACATCTTTGTACTGCAAGCTGTATTCCAAAAGAAATGAAATCTAACACCAATCCCCAATTTTATTCCCCGTGGTCCCATTCAGTGCAGTCGCCACCAAACGCTGATTTTAGTGAAAATAGAGGAGAATTATTCTTCGAGTGATGGAAGAAGAGGGATTGCGGTAAATGTGACGTCAAGATTTTTTTAGAAATCCTATTTAGATAAAAGAACAAATAAAGACGAAGAACTATGCCTGTGTGAAGAAATGAACCATAATCCATTGTATGGTAATCGTACCGCTTAACTCTGGACGGCCAAACAAGATTGTTTTTTTTGGGATTAGAACATAGAAAGAAATTATTTTTCAAATATTGGGAATTAAAAATTCTAATTTTGCGTAAACGTCAACGTTTCTTAGAATCCCATTCAGTCTAGTGATTGAAATCATGATATCTTGGCATGACTCCTTTTATTTGATCTCCTATTGATACAAGCTGAAAACGTCTGGTTGTCAGTCGAATTGAGTAATAGTTAATGAAGATCTAGTTGTTAAAAAGCTACTTATAACTGCATATATGTATGTGAAAAAGAACTACATGAAAATGTGGTATTTTGAGTAATTAGTCCTGAAACACACTATAGGTACAGTTTCGGTTCAATAAAGTATTTTTATAAATAGAAAATATAGGCGTACTCAGATTATCGCTTTCGGTCAAACTTTGGTCCCAATGCACCAGTATTGATACGTCCCAAAGAATATTTTATCGGACCAAGACCGAAAAGATTTGTTATGACTGTGAAAGTCTAATCTGAGGAATAACTCTTTGTACTGCTGGTAGACATTGCAGTTGTATGGAAATACTGAGTGTAAAAGTTTGTTCCATAGTCGAGCTTTTCTTTTTATGTACGAACGCTTAGCTGGGAAATAATAAATGGCTATAGTCTTTTGGAATGACTAGTCTGATTTTCTTCTTCTTCTTTGACGGCTTTATAACCGGGATCCGATCCTGGCCTCTCGCACCTGTTCTCTCCACCGAACCATCCAGTTTCGTAATCCTAAGCTCTGGGAGGCCTGGTCTACGTCATCCTTCCAATTGGGTCTCCCTCGCTGTTGCAGTCCATAGAAATTACCGTAGAGAACTTTCTGATATTGCAGGAATATATTTTCCCGGCAGGTTAGAGACCAAGAAAATTTGCCACGGCTGATATATTCAGTATTACAGTTGCTCAATGAGTCAATGAAGAATCCATACCTTGGGACCAAAATTTGTCCCTTGCAGCATGTCTTTAGTTTCGGATTTTGAATATTACCTCTGCGTTAGCGCTCACATCGGGCACGATAATTAACACAATTAATTACTCACTAATTACCTGCTAATTGGTTTGACCTCAGGGGTCAAAGTAAAGTGCAAAGGTCAGTTCCCAGGCGCAACCGGCCCAATACCTACTCATCTCCTCTTGGGTCTGCCTAATGGTCAATTCCCCGAAATTTCTGCTACCATAAGCCGTTTTGGGATACGATTGTCCTTTATCCTGATTTCGTGGCCGGCGAGTCTAAGTCTAATTTTTATAAAAGTTAGGAGTTCTGGGTCGTCAAAAATGCAGAATCAAAATGGAGTTATTTCTGATCATTGTAGGAGCGCGGTTGTGCACCTTGTCGAGGACGCTTCGGTCGTATTTAGAAGATCCCCGGGAAGAACGTATCCTATTCGAGGTTGAGTTGTAGGACTTGTTGATTATAGTCGGGATAAAGGCTGCCGAATGATTTGCATCTCTTAGGAAACATTAGATACTGGGATGCTCTTTTGGTTCATACTATGCCTAGCAAATTAAGAGATGGGTCATGACGGTATCGAACCATTCCATTTCCATCAACAAATCTTGAGTGAATCACTTACTTGGTTATGGAATTGTATTATTTTAAGGACTAGTGGGGCCCCTCTTTAAACACAAAACGTAAAATAGCAAAAAAGTCAAACACAAAACGAAATTCTCTTCTGTAAAAAATTCTCTTCCGATCAAATAAAACAACAGAAAATAAAAAAAATTCTGTTCTGCAAAAAACTCTCGTTCGATTTCTTGGAAAAATGTTGAAAGTGGCACAACTAGAATATTGTTATAGATATAGGTACCGAGTTACCACGCGATATTTGACCTCCATCAGTCACTTAGTGTTCACAGTAATTAATTATGCTTTAAAGACTTCAACTGAGTAATAGTTAATTTGCTAGTTCTCAACATAGAGTCGATAGTGTCACCAAAACTGCCACTTAAACCGCCACCCAAAATGAAGCGTCATCTCTCTCACAAAACCTGCAAGGAGCTCCCTTCTATCTCAGTTAACGGTGTGGATCTAGCGGCTGACACATTTCTTGACATGCTAGGCATAACTTTAACTGAAGATTTGTGATGGAATAGCCATATATTCTAAATGGCCAAACAAGCGTTCGAGCGCCTTGAATTTCTTAGGAGATGAAAGCTCTTCCTTCGACCTGCGGCAGGGTATACAATCATCAGAGATGCGACTTATTTGAAATACTTGTATTAAAAATGCAAATACAAAATGCAAAATACCTATTTTGTATTTTGCATTTAAATAGCTTTTCAAAAAAGCATTTTGTACTTTATTTGAAATACTTTTCGAGACATATTTTCCATTTTAAAAATTCAAAATACTTTGTGATTAAGTTTAGTCAACATTACCAGTCAAATTTCATATAAAATGAACGAATGGTGCTTGTATTGGCTACTAGAGGCGCTGCTCGTAGTCACATCACAGACATCAGAAAAAAAGAGAATAAAACGAGTCTTATTACATGTTCCAGTATTCAGACTCCTCAGCAACCAGTGAGGGTGGTTGTACCAATTAGGGATGTTACGAATGTTCGAATTCGCTTATGCGAATGATTCGCATCATTTTAAACATTCGTATCGACATTCGCACTTGCATCAAGTAATGCGAATGTTTTGCGAATGCGAATATGTGTAGGTCGTGACGTATCTCGTGGAAAACAAAATTAAAAGACGACAAATTGACAGATCTGGCCTTAACTATGACGCTATTAAGGCCCCATTCGCAGGCCGAAGCCTTTTAGGCCACGTCAGCAGGTAACGCCCGATGAAGGCCATACATTACTCAGTCTGACTGAGGCATACGTCCGACAGGCCGTGGACTGCAGGTGACCTCATGATTTCCTATATACACACAGGCGAAGACGACAGTATAGCGTAGCAGGTTGTTAATTGATGTGCAAAATGTTCATGGCCTAAAGGAAAATTTCAAACTGAATAATAATTCAGATCTTCAGGCACGAACTGACGATAAATACCCACACACATAAAGTTTTTTGTTGGACTTGGACTATACAGGCCCCATCCAGTTGACGGTGTGTGGTTATACTTGGCCTCAAGGCGAGAGACTTTCAGGCCATGGCCTGCCGGCGGCCTGTATAAGAATGGGGCCTTTAGAAATCGTAATAAAAAAATTAGGCCTTAATTTAAATAATAAAGAGAATTAAATTGAACAAAAGGTATTTGTAATTAAAGGAAGTATTTTGAAAATACCTATTTTGCATTTAGTATTTAAAATACAAAACACAAAACTATTTGCAATTTTCCATTTGAAATAGTAAATCAAAAAAGTATTTGCATTTTGTATTTAAATATATTTCTTAAACTATTTTGCACATCTCTGACAATCATAACCTCGAATATAACTCGTTAATCTGCACTGACTGCTCAAAAACTATCTTGGAGTGGCTTAACAAGGTGCAAAACCGCGCCGTCAAATTCTTCGGTGAGGGTATCTCTTTTGCCTCCATAGACGGCAGGAATGTAGTATTCTTGATAAAATTTTATCGCTATTACCAACCGTTTTCGTGCACGCTACGTTCGTTTTTTATGTTGCACAGCTTCACTTTGGAACAATCTACCACAATCAGTGTTTCCGTACAAGATCGTGGAGTTTAAACGTCAGGTTCATAGTAATCTGGATCTGAAAAAGGCATATGAGAACAGTGATTTCCCTGTTATGTATATTACTTTGCACACTCTTTACTCCATGAAAACTTACTTTCATTTTTTCCGAGAGCACTAATACTATACTAAAAAATACAAAAATTTTCATCCTTGAATTTCCACAGTAAAATTTCCATTGAATATTCAACGAATTTTATACCTTATGAATCAATATATCACCGGTAACTTTAAAAGTAACGATTATATGTACCAATTCGTGAATGCCTGGTCCAAATGGTTCATAAATTATCAGAAATTGATTTTAAACGCCATTTTATGTTACACACAGTCTTTCCGCTAAAGAAAAATACTTTCCTTACATACGTATATGCACCCTCATCCCCTCTTCACGCTTGTTCAAAGTAAATAAACTCGTAAATAATTCCCATTCTCCGTTTTACCAATATTTCGAAATCAGTACATACAATATCCTTTAAATATTTAATATAGAAAAAAAAAACACAGGAAATTTACCAAATGAAAAGGCAATAAGAAAAAGTTAAATAAAACTTTTTCCCCAACAAAAACACACACACACTTAAATTAAATTTAAAATTTCCATGATTTGGAAACCCGTTCGGTGAGGGTAAGGGCAGAGGGCGAAAGTACCGATGAAGAAAAGTGAAAACTCTGCCTAATCAAAAAATCATAAACAACACACATTACACGTTCAATTCGGTTTAACTGGTATCCCCCCATTGCTGGGGGCGTGTTGAACGATCCATTCTAGCCAATTCGCTCTAAACTACCCTCTTAAAATTTTCTCGTGAATGTGCCCTTTTTTCCGGTTGATTGTGTTACACGTATATAGTAGGGAAGACGAACAGTAGCAACAGCAGCAGCAATAGCAGCAGCAGCACAACCCCTTGAACCTCATCTGATGGGAGTTTGGGAGTCATCGAGAGAAGACTGTATGGATACCATACCACCGGCTGGTGGCTCGCCCTGAATATTGAACCCTACTATGCGAATCGAGGAGAGACCGACCTCCCCGTATATATGGATGGCATCGTGCCGGGAGCTCGCCCCGCTCCCATATAAAATGGAACATCATTAAAGGCACATCTGAGCATCATTTCACGGGCAGATAAGCATCTCTCAAAAAGGTGTGTGTACACAAGAAAACAGTTCTCACGTCAATGCGCCCATAAAGATGTAATCGAAGGATTTGGTTGGGTTCGCCCCGATCCCGTAATGTTATAACAGCTCCAGGACCTTCAACGGCAGCGGCGGCGGTGGCCCCCATGGCATTTTGAAGGATCCTCTCGTTTGCTTTATATTTCGTGCAAAACTTTTCCGAGCCAAGCCATACATGCACACTCACACTCACTTTCTCTCTACATATATATAAGTATATATATCAGTGCTCTCTCACTCTCTTGTGCTCTCTGCGGCACAACCATAAGTCCTTAGAGAAACAAAAAGAGCACAGGTCTGACTAACCAGTGAGGTGGGTTACTACTAAATCCTTATTCCTTGATACATTGCTCACTGGATGAAAAATTTATGTTCAGTTGGAATGCCCTGGGCAATACCAAACGATGTTCCTCCATTAGTGATACCACACACAATTGGATAATTATATCACTCTCACGGGTACGTGGAACAGGTAACAACTTTATAACGTGTACCTTATCCTATACATATACTAAGGGCCCTGGTATGGAGCCACAGCATCACAGCCCGCATCCTGGGAGCCCTCCAGTCCTGGGCTTTGGTTCATGTTGAGAGTCGATACACGTTATGTGAAAACTTACAGAATTTCCTGACAATTTTATCGCTTAAAGGTAAGATTGTTAGCGTGCTTCACGAGAATAGATTAGACACAGAGAAAGGAGAGAAACGGTAATAACAAAAAAAAGGATATTATTCGAAAATTTATTTAAGGGATAAAAATGATAGAAAAATATTGCTGTTTTCCTGATATTTGTGTGTGTTTCTATACATATATGGAACGAGCAAAACCGAATTGGGATTAGATAAAAGTCCAGGATAACAGATGTGCATGGATATAGAAACGCAAAATCGATTAGAGATAGTTGGTTGCATCTAAGTCTAGAAAGGATATAAAAGGAATGAATTTACTATCACTGCCAAGCTGATTGGGGTATTTTGTATGGAAATAGTCAATGAAATTGGGTTTTTTATGTTTCAATATTGGATACGAAAGCACTTTCCCATTCCGGCTCGATATGGACCAACGTTTACTTTAAGTGTCAGTGTCGCCCATAACCAGTTAGGCACAGCTGCCAAATTGGCTACGAAATTACAATACTGTGTCACTGTAAATAGCACTTTTAATGCTAATATAGACTTCCGTGTCGATGAGATCCTGGGATGAAAATTTTTATTTTAATTTTAGGATGTGAGAAGTTCAGTTCGGTTAATTGTAGCAATTTGGCAATAGAATTTCTTTTGAAGTAATTGGTTTGCACGATACTTTCAGCTTTAAAAAAACAGTTTCCTACATTCCTTTTAAAGTAAAAGAGAAGATCTTTGGATTTTACTTTTTTCAAAATTTAGGTGAAGTCATTTGTTATGCATACCATATTGCCAGCGCCTTTTTGAATTTTCTAATATTAACAACAAATTCATTATTTCCGATCTTAAACACCTCGAAATAGCGATTTTCGGTGAAATCGAATCGTAATTGCCAAAATCGTTCCGCCATATTAGCGCCGCCATTTTGAATTTTCAATTTTTGCCCACGGATTCGCCATTTGTGACCTTAAAAACCACCCGATACCGATCTTTAATGGACTCATAACACATTTGCAAAATTCATCCGCCATATTGGCATCGCCATTTTGAATTTTCGAATTTTGACCACAAAATCGTCATTTGTGGCCTTAAAAACCCCGCGGTACTGATTTTTAATGGCTTCAGAACATATTTGCCAAACTCATCCGCCATATTGGTGCCGCCATTTCTAATTTTCAAATTTTGAGCACAGAATCGTTATTTGTGGCCCTAAAAACCCCGCGGTACCGATTTTGAATGGATTCAGAACATATTTGCCAAACTCATCCGCCATATTGGTGCCGCCATTTTTAATTTTCAAATTTTGAGCACAGAATCGTTATTTGTGGCCCTAAAGACCTCCTAATACCGATTTTCAATGGATTCAGAACACATTTTCCAAAATCATGCCCCATATTGGCGCCGCCATTTTGAATATTCTAATTTTGACCACAGATTCGTCATTCGCGCTCATAAAAACCCCTCGATACCGATTTTTAATGGAATCGGAATACAATTGCAAAATTCGACCGCCATCTTGATTTTTTTACAAAGTTGTGAGATTACATTGTCACGGGAAGTCAATGTGTGTGCAAAGTGTCATAAGAATCGGTTTAATAGAAGTAGTTGAAAAAGCTGTCGCAAGATTTAAACCAAAGACACAAATAAACAAACAAATATACGATGTCAATCTAAATAAAACCATTAAAAAATACATAATAATCCATAATACATAATACATAAGAATAGATAATACATAAGAATATAGTATAATAATACATAACAATTAATACAAACTAAAACCCCCAAAAGGCACATTTTTTCTCACATGGTTCGCAAAAAAGGTAGCGTGCTGGTACGGTAGCGTGACGCGAGTTTTTGGTTTTTCCACGGGCCAAAAAGTGCCCAACGTGCTTATAGAAGTTTTCACTTCAAAAATAAGTGCACATAATACAGCTGCAAACGGCACCGAAAATAAGTCTCTGGATGGCACCTTACCCTAAGGATACCCCCAAAACAAACCGACGATTGGCGAACTCGTTTCTCTTGTGCATTGATAATCTTTAAGTAGGATAAATCGAAAGGACCATTGTACATAACGAAAATGATCAAGTTCCCATAAAACACATTCAACAATACATTTCGTGCAGATTATTTGTTTGGTTCAAATTTTCCGTCATTTGCCCGTGTGTACAGCTCAGTACTTGGCTATTTATATCGTTTGGTCAAGTTTGGTCGTCTTGAGGCCGTATGTGCTCCCATTAAAAATGGTTAAAACTCCACGGCCATCATATGCCCTTAAAAAGCCAAGTGGCCGATGTTCGCCCGTTGTAAGAACATTTTTCTATTTTTACTCTGGAGGAAAGAGTTAGATTTGGCGAACGCTGATCCCAGCACAGCAAAACACAGCACAGGAGAGAAAACTGTGTTTCATTATATTTAAGCTACCATCGTATATTCAAAACTTATTCACAAACAGACCGGGTCCCAACTGCCAGGAAACCAATAATGGTAGTTTGCGAATGCCGCATTATCAATCGGGTCACCCTAATGTTGGTACCGGTCCATCAGGGTTTTGCCTATTGATGCAACTACCAGTCTAGTGAATAGTTTCGTAGACGATCAGACTCTGATAAAATATATGGAACGCTGGGGGTTCATAACTGGTCTTGTGACCTCCAAGGGCCGGTTTACACGACCGAACACCAAACAGACACCAAACGGACAAAAGGAACGAACGAACTGGGTTTATGGGGAAGAGGGTGAGAGAGGACGATGGGACGGCGGACAATTTTAATGGAGATTTTCAGTGGACAGCGGAGCGAACATTTTCACAGTTCCTGCGTTGCTGTTGTTGCTAAAACAAGAAAGCAAAAGAAAATGCCATTGATTTTACTACACGTTCGTTGGAGTTTCGCCCGTGAAAACGTTCATGCGAATTTCCATCGGACTTCAAAAGAGAATTAACAATGACAGCTAAGTTTGTTTCTGTTCGGCGTCCGGTCGTGTAAATCCAACCCAAGCGATTCATTCTTGGGCCGTCTCGCACCACTACCAGAGATTTACTGAGGCCCAGGCGACATTAGTTGGCTTAGTCGCCGGTCACTGCGACCTAAATTATTGGCTGTGGAAGATGGAAAGTGCAAGCGACCCCAGCCGCAGACTGCGAGTAGTACGAGCCGGCTCCTCATGATCTCTGACACTGTCCCACAATCCGCAATAGCAAAGAGCAGAGTCTCGTTGTTCGACGCGACCAGTCGGCCCGATCTACACTAACGTGCCATTCCCGGTCCATTCTCATGCCAGTCTCGGTCCAGTCAAATATTTTTATAGAAAAAGCAATCGGCGTATTCACACTCGCTCTCATGACTGGACCGGGAATGGCACGATAGTGTGTATCGGGCCTCACTGTCAGTGGTCAGTTCAAGAACGGACGATGACATCAAGTCTTCTGATGAAAACATTGAATGCAGCATGAATGTGAGCCTTTTTTTGCAATAAAACCAAGTTTAGGTATTTCCCTTTGGCGTGTAGAATGGTGGAAGTAGCACTCAAAGCCATCCATCAGAGTCAGAGCAACACGAAGCCTAATGAAGCAGAGAAAGGCAAGGAAATACCAGGAGATATGGCAGCAAGATAGGTGATTTAGCCCCGTGAGGAAATGGGGAGAATGAGAGTTAAGAAGGAGCTGGTTTTTTTCTTATGCTGCACGATACACCCGCAGAACCGTGATGCAGAAGCTATTCGGTAGAGTACTGTCCACCTGCCGATGCACCTACGGGCACTTATGTAGCTAGTGAATTGGGTAGCGACCTTTTTGTCGAATTCACTTTTTCCAGAAAGAAAGCATAACGGTCGGTCGATGATCCATAAGCTTTACTGTCTCGGCTCGACCTTCGAAGGACCCCTTTTAAGGGTAACGTTGACTACGCCAGGCCGAAGTAATGACTTTACCTCTCATACCGGCCTGGTCTTAAACGTCATGGAAGAGACTTGGTGAGTTTATTTAGTAGTCTGACACTACGTATGTCTTAGATAGGCGGTCGCACACACTCTCTGCTGCTAGACCGATGCAAGATTCTTACCGCTCACTCGTAAAAATAGCTTAGTTTAAGGGATAGCCTGAGAATGGTCTCAGGAGGCCATCGAACTGATAAACAAGGTACAGGCATCTGTTTTGGCTAGGCGATCTACCTGGTCATTTCTATCGAATACTTCTCATCAGACCGTTTAGGAAAAGAGAACGAGAAAGCTTAGGAAATCGATGCATCCGACTACAATTCCAGAGGTTCGTGGTTCGATTCCATTCCCCGACTTGGTTCTTCGTATTTCCACTTTTATACCAATTTCTGTCTTGTTTTTTTTCTTTATAAAAATCGTTCGCTTCTTCTACAGGTGTTTTTAATGTTTCGTTTTCCCGGTACTCCTTTGTCTTTGCTTTGTGCACTCTTTTCTCCTGCCTGCCAGTTTTTAGTTCCGTCCCGATACTATAATGGTAAGAGTCGATGTTTGCATCTAATACTTCTGAGCAGTGACGTGTCACTATGAGTATGTGATCAATTGAATTTCGAGTTGTTCCATACGGAGATCTCCAGGTTACCATAGGGGTGAGGCTTTCAGAGTTGCAAATGCTGCACTTGCACCGGGCGCAATTGGACAGGGGCGCGATTTTAGAAATTAAAAAAATGCTACTATCCACGTTTAAATTTGTTTTTCCAGGGGTGTAAGAATGAAAAAAAAATAATTAAAAGGCGACATCATCGTAGTTACAGTCTTAGACTAACGTAGAGTTTATTTTAATGATTCTCCGAACACCCACCCACTCATAACATTCAGTAAATTAAGCAATTTTGAACCAACAATATAAAATTAAAGTGTTCTGAAATTCTGCTTAATTTTTCAGATATTTAAAGTCCTCAAAGCGTTCTAAAACTGTACCCATTAAGTTGTCCAAGTTTTACCCATGAATTTCTTATATATCCTGATCCTTGGACACACCAACTTTAATTTGATTGGAAATTTCGTAATTTTGTTATCGCCTTTCACCAATTTTATAGCCAGTGGCTGATGGGTGGAAGTTTTAAGTTGAAATTCACAAATGTATTTAATTTATTGTTACAAATACAGGGTTGGCCAAAAAAATCAATGATTATCTAGCCCAGAGTCTTCCTTCGACTAGTCTAGGGATTATTATTCAAATAAAAAAATTTTGATAGAATTCCCAATAACTGAGTGTGTTTTTGTTCCCACTTTACACGCGGATACACACAATATCTTTCTACTTAAAAGGTATAAAAAGGATACAATTTTCCTCGATTATTCAACTTAAATAAAAATTACTAAAAAAATGCCTCAACATTAAAAAAAACACAAAAACATCAACTTCCTCTTTTTTGGAGCACAAGTAAAGCTAAAAAAAAAATTTTGTTATCCTTAATCCTTATTTTGTTTTCAATATCTGCAATGCGAAAGGCAACCTAACCCCGAAGATGGGCCTGATTAGCATATCATTAAATTATTTTCATTTTCATTTAAGTATAAAAGGGTAATAAAATCGAGCTTCCTTTGAGGATATCTTGCGTCTGCACAGGGAAATTTATTATTTATGCTCTGAAATGCTGAAACATAATAATAAAATTTTAATGAAAATTATTCTGTGTAAGTAGCTTGTGCCGAACCAAAGCTGAAATACAATTTTCCAGAAGCAAAAAAAAAAAACAAATTCAGCGCCTTTTCTTAAGAAAAAACAAAAAAAAAATAACAGAAAAGGGTGAGAGACTATAAGGTAAAGAAAGCATCAACCCTCTTTCAATGAAGATATGAAAATCAATTTTCAATTTGACCTTATGTTTCAAGGAGTCTTGTCTTTTTTTTTGGTGAGTGCGATGAGAAATTGTTTCAAGCAAGGACAATGTTTTTTTTGTGTGTGTGGGGGTTTATATTAGACAAAGTTGCTGCATGGATTGTTCTATTAAGTGATGCAAAATGTTCCTTTAATTGATGTAAAATTTATTAATTATTTCCAAGGAATTTAAAATGATTTTCTGCTTTTATCACAATATTTTAACATTGTAAACCGTTTTATTGTACTGAGAAAAACATTTTGTATTATCCTAGACGGTTTTAGACAAAAAAGATCTACTGGCGAAGTTTTTGTGTGTCTAACAGAGTACCTTGTACATGGCTTTGGTGAGTCTGATCTGGTTGCTCTAGAAATCTCAAAGACTTTTGACTAGGTAATGGGACACTTCGGCCTGGGAACCAGTACAGGGTGTCCCGACACAACTTGTCAAACGATTAATGGTAGATAGTAGACAAAAAATGATCGACAAAAAACACAAGAAAGAGGACCTACCTCTGGCCGTTTTTGAGATTCGGGTTTTTTGAATTTTGTTTTTGGGGAAGAAATGTAGTTTAATGATTTAGAATATAAAGTTAATGAAACAACGGTCTATTTCCACGAATAGGTTATCTTTGTTATTGTAAGGAACGCGGCTTTTATTTCATTAATAAAAAAAATAGTCTACGACGGGAAAAATAGAAATAAGGGGGTTATTTGTAAAAAAATATGAAAAAAAGCAAATTTTCCCACATATTTCACTGTAATTCAAAAAGTAGATCGTTAAGGTAATTTTGCTGAACTTTTTTAACATCCTCAAAAGCTACTTGAAAATTTCTTGGAACACTCCAAGACTTCAGCTGTCTTGGTTTTTTTGCTATTTACGATTCGAAAATAAGTTTGACAAGCTGTAACGGGCCGCCCTGTATACTTCTATAAGCATATGATCTGAGCATAGATCTGTTAACTAAACTCGATATATCGACTCAGTCTGGCCTAAAATTAACTGAAAACGTGCAATGCAATGACCAGAAAGCCCCAATCACAAAACAAATGCCTAATGTTTCCTCTGATTCATCCCTTGGCCTACACATGACGTAGAAATTCGTAGCCTGCACCCAGACTGGTTGATGTACGTGTTAAATAATTTAAAGTATTTAAAATTTCTATTCCAAATTTTTGAATTATTTTTCAATATTTTCGTTATTCTTAGAAAATGTTATAAAATATCTTACAAAGCATATTTATTACCAAAGGTAATAAAAGGGTAATAAAACTGACTATCATAAATATCCACTTAACATGGAAAATAACGAGTTGAATTTTGTTTAATATTTTGAAATATCTCTACAGAAGATAAATAGAAGTGGAGTATAAAATTCACAAATCGCGTTGTAAATGCGCAGTAAGGTTTACATATTACTAGCATAAAAGTATTTTTATTACCCCTTTATTATCATTTCGAATTTGACAACGGGTGAACAGCCGATTAGGAGAGGATTTCACTTAAGTTATTTAAGTCTTTTGTCGAAAAATCCGGGAAAGACTAATCAATGTTTCTTTTTCGCTTATTATTAATCCAGCAGCAAGAAATATAGTTGGTATATATGCCTTTTTTTCCTGGGTCATTAATGTAGAAAAATAAATGAAATTGGTATTTAAAAGTTATGCTTTCATGCCTTTATAATAATACTTCCAGGGATACGGAATCGGTGGAAAGTACTCGAGTAAATACTCATTAGTAGAATCGAAAGAAAATTACTCAATGAGTACCTTTTACTCGTTCAAAAGTACTCCAGCTCTAGAATGAGTACTTTTTTTGTAATTTTGATTTCGGATACATGGGACAAAGAAGGACACATTTTGGACTCCTTGCTTTGGCACTCTTCTTCTTCTCGGAATCGGTGGAAAGTACTCGAGTAAATACTCATGAGTAGAATCGAAAGAAAATTACTCAATGAGTACCTTTTACTCGTTCAAAAGTACTCGATCCCTTGAGAATAGATGAGTACTTTTTTTGTCATTTTGATTTCGGATACATGGAACAAAGCGAGGCAAATTTTGGACCCCTTGCTTTGAAACTCTTCTTCTTCTCTTCGGCCTATTGTACATACTTGCTTCGGCATTACTGATAACTTTCAACGAAGGGTTGCCTTATACCTGCGACCTGCCTTAGCGTATGCATTAAGCGATTTCCGGCTGAGACAGATTACAAATACCGATGTAGCTTACACGGGATAAAAATTTAAATCTTTAAGGTTTACATCCAAAACGCTAAGTGGAAAGTGCACACAGAAGTTTGTCTCTGTGTTGATCGAACCTGGATTCCAAGTTGGTGAATAGAGAGGAAAGCATACAAACATCTATGCGATAAAAGAGTTCCAATTTGCGTTTCCACTTTGCGTTTGGGATGTAAACGGCCCTAAACTTGATATGAGTAGAATCGAAGCCAAATACTTATCCACAATACATTCCTGAAGGTTAACTTTTCGGTTTCGAAGGAAATCTTTCAATTCGCAGAAGAATAAGACTTTATTCATGCGAACAATGTTTTTTTTTGTATTGTATTGTCATTTATACATGGGCGCAAACTGACTTTTGCTTTGGCGTTATTAAGTCTACTTCCGGCTGAAATTTCTGCCTATTTTCTCAGTTTAAAATCTCTTGACTGAGACATAGATTATGAGATACAGCATGAATCTTCAGTTAGAGCAGTTTCGAAGATGAAAGTGAGTTACAGACGGATGAACAGACAGAGTTTTTGGATAAGTATTTTTCGGTGAAAACTCCTAAAAGACCTAAAATGCTTCCAGAATCGTCTTTAGAATGTTAAAGGGTAGGAAGTGGGGAGTCAAATAATTTTAATAGTTTCAAGTGTAGTTCTTCAGTCGCGATCATATTTAGTCCAAATGACGAACGGTTGAACTCCGTCCAGCTCAGAATCCATTTCAATAATCGTTCACGCAAAAAACTGACCTCATTTCGGTAATTGCATTTTATATTGGCCTTTTTTTAGTTTTAATATTATTACAGCTAGAACCACTTGAAAAAAAACGAAAAAAATAGGGGTATGTTTGCTATTACACACCAAAAACTCCCTCCGTCCATCTTCCACTCCACTTGAGTTAATCTAATATGTGTTGGCTGGTTTTACATGAGTGGAACACGACCCCTAAACTCTCAGGGGTCAATTTCTATGTATGTTATTCAATTTTTTATCTCCCCTATAATTTATTCATCCAAATAGCCCTAATGCGTACCACTAAACGAGTTTACAGAAGAACGAACGGAGGGTATATGCCCCCGGCCCCTACCCAAACAGCCCGGCGGGGGACTAATGCTGAGCAGTCGACAATCAGGTAGGGGGTGAAGTTAGAAGATTTCCACTCATTTTTGGGGGGTGAAACCTGGGTATAGCGTATCCATTAAAGCGCCACAGCTTAACCACTAAATTAACCCTTTAGCCCACCCCACATACACAATCTGGCACCCCCCGCCGCCGGAAAACATCTGATATAAATGAGTTTTTTTCTCCAGGCACAAAGTTGAATTCACCTGTTTTGTGTACGAGAGCACAGTTTGGTGGATGGAATGGGTGTTAAAGGTTTGGGGTTGGTGGGGCTACCAGAGAAAGCAACTAGGTTTTTGCTTCATCCCTTCCAGCCTGCCGCCCCCTAATTTATTCGGAATAAATTGCTCCAGGACAAACATATCACGTCCGTAATAAATAACGAGGCTCCCATCAGTGTATCAAGTACCCTCGCATACAGATACTCCACTTATCCATCAGTTTTTGCCAGGTAACCAGGTGCTCTCCTGGCTGGCTGAGAATATGCGGTGCAGGACGATTTCCTGCGGAGGCCCAGAAATCCTGAATCCTATGTCATGGTGGAACTGACGTGTGATTCGTGGAGGCAAGCAGCGCACGCAAAGGTAAAGGTGAACGGGTTTCGTTCTTCCATTTTTTTTTATATTTTTACTTTTTGCGTTTTCAGCACAGGATACAATCATTTTCGTGTACACGGGGGGGGGGGGGGGGGCTCACTTTCCTGTAAGTATGAATGAGCACGAGGGAACTTAATTTATCCTCTTCATTTACCCCGTAAGCCGAGGGGTGGGAATACTGGGGCTGGTTGCTGTCCTCGGTCTCGGGGAACGGGGCACGCTCTGAGCCCTAGGTGTAAGTAGGCTCTTCTTCCTCCGTGCGCGCTGCTGTGTTATATACATTTATACACTTGATGAATGGCGTCGTGGTGGGTAGCTTCTACGTCAGATTCTCAAAATTATTCACCCTGTTGAATAATGGGGTGAAGCACAGTATGTGCCAGGAGAATGAGCGGACGTGCGGAGCTTTTAAAAGAAGTCCTTGAAACTAAGGAAAAACCTGGATTTAGACTTTTCCGTTGCTTGCACGAGGGGGTATACCAGGCGGGGGGGGGGGGGGGGGTAGAACGGGAATGGAGGAGCCTATTTGATAATTTCATTATCAAATTAGCTACGCACGTGATATCAGGATCTGGGGGTGTTTTGTTAAGGGTTTGTAATTTGTGATAGAATTAAACCGAGCTTTTGCTTTTTGGCTAAAGGGAGCTAAATGGCAAATTATAAGGGAAATTTGAGATTTGAATGTGCAGTGCTTAAGGGACGCGATGGGGTTTCTGAGTTATTTGTACTTTGTCAAGTCTTGTTTTGTTGCTTTTATTTTGTGAGTGATTTATTTCGACTTGAAATTTTCGTGGAATGGGTGAAAATTGTGGTTAAAGAATCTTAAATATATGTTAGGAATACGTTTTTCTTTGTGAAAAGAGTTTTGGAGAGTTTTAAGAAGTTTGTCGAGGTGTTTGTATACTCTTTACCAAATGTTATTCTTCATTAAAAACACAAAATTCAAAACAGTCACAAACATCATCGAATTTAGTCTTATTTAAAAATTGCAATAATGCAACTTATCATCGATTCATTGCTTGAAATTCTTAAGGGAGACGAGACGCGTTGAACTCTTTCTTGTAATGAAAATAACTTATAACAATTTTTACTCGATACTAGCTGGGACCCGGTGCGCCTATGCTGCTCCCAAAAGCCAATAGTAGTAATCAGGTGATTTGGCAAAATTCTTCCGCCATATTGGCCCCACAATTTTGAATAAGTTTTGATCATAGCTATCCTTGGAAGATCATTTGAGAGCATGAAGGAGACCTTTGTAGCACTTGAGCAAGCCGCAAAAAAAATCGGATTGGAAATAAACGAGCACAAAACAAAGTATATGTACACAAAAAAAGCCAGAAGTAGCAGACAGAACATAACGATAGACACCTACAATATAGAAGCAGTAGATGAGTTTGTGTACCTCGGCACGATTATAACAAAAGGTAATGATACATCGGCCGAAATCAGAAGACGAATAGCACTGGCTAATAAATGCTACTTTGGTCTACGAAGGCACCTGACGTCTAGAAATATATCAAGGAAGACGAAACTGGCACTTTACACGACACTAATAAGGCCTGTCCTACTATATGGTTCGGAAGTGTGGACATTGAAAAACGCAGACGAAGCATTGGTAGGAAGATTTGAAAGGAGAATTCTTCGTTCGATCTACAAAGGAATACAGGTTGATGGCATTTGGAGAAGAAGATACAACTCAGAGTTGTATGAAATCAGCAAGATTCCAAACATTGTCAAAGAGATCAAAATAAACAGACTGCGATGGATTGGTCACGTCCAACGAGGTGCGGAACGGAACCCGACAAAGATAGTGCTGGGGAAAGTACCGTCAGGAAAACGCAGACCCGGCCGGCCTAAGAAAAGATATATAGATGACGTCGAAGAAGACTTGAGGCAGTTGGGAATAAGAAACTGGAAAAGTCGAGCCAGAGATCGAGAATCATGGAGGCGAATGCTGGAGGAAGCCAAGGCCAACAATAGGCTGTGGAGCTCCTGATGATGATGATGATGATGATCATAAATTCGTTATTTACTACCTTAAATACTCCCATATACCGATTTTAATTGGAATCGGAATACAATTCGCAAACTCGCCGGCCATATTGGTGCGGCCATTTTGAATTTAAATTTTGATCATAAAGTCTTTATTTGCTACCTTAAAAAACCTCAGATACAGATTTTCATTGGAATCGGAACACAATTAGCAAATTCGTCGGCCATTTTGAATTTATAACTTTTAACCACAAATTCGTTATTTACGACCACAAAAACCCCTCGATAACCACTTTCATTGGAATCGGAATAAAATTGGCAAATTTAACCATATTTCTGCGGAAATTTTGAATTTCGGTCATATTTCGGCGGCCATTTTGAATTTGAAAATCGAGCTTCGAGGTGTATCATAGGAGACCTCCACGGAACTCTCTGCGATGATTTTCAACGAAGTTCTCCATGACCGCGCCATCTAGGAGTGGCTTTAGAAAGTAATAAAATAGCCTATGTTCTAAGTTTGAATGTAAATAGCACATGGTTAAAATTTCATTAAGATCGGTTGCACGGTGTAGGAGCCTATAGCGATCATACATACACACATTCATTATTATATATATATGTAAATAAAAGCTAAAATATGTAAAAAAATAGTTAGTTAGATGTCAGCCACTATTCCAAGTGCTTTAATCTTAAAGCCAGATGCACCCCCCCTACACTTTTCTAATGTAAAAGATTCCAGCTCAGAGGTAAACCGCCGCCAAACATCAATGGGGTAATTAGTTAAAAACCGCAGACTGCCTTGAAGGGAATCGTCGATGCATAGATACACTATGGATCGGGTTCGATATCACCGAAATCGTCATCAGGTGACAGCGGTGCAGATTTGCGTACACTTAAAACTAATACAGTGGTCATCAAAATCTACCTCACATCAAAGATCGCATCCATATGCAGTGCAGAAGAAATCAGTAAAATAGGTACTGGGGTTCTTGTGCGTGGGAAAAAAACCGGTTAGACCGGTTTGCGACCAGGGCCTACTTAATGCCTTTTATTACATGTTAATGTGTATTTAATCACTATTAATGGGTAATTAACACACCTTTTAATGACCTGAATGACCTTGATCGCAAACAGGTCAAACCGGGTTTTTTTCCCACGTACAAGGAGCGCAGTACCTACTAACTTTCAGGAACTATAGCGCCTACGTTCCAGGTTCAGGTCGCCTCTTTCTTCTCTGCTGAAGATTCGGGCAACGAAACTTATCTTCAGTTTAGGGATAGCTGTAATGTAGCAAGATACCCCTTTTACAGTTCCCAGCCTGATGTATATAGCGTGCGCCATCTAGACCTTCGGTATTTCAACATTGAATAACTCTGAGATTTTTTAGCCGATTTTGACAAATGAACAAGATTTATTTAGGATATTTTCTGCCATTTATTTCAAGTCAGTTTTTGAATGCAATGAAGATTAAATGAACACCTCCATTTGCAAAGGGCAGCTCTTTTTCGGGCATCGGACATTGGCCAGCATTTCGGGCGTTATGGCAGCTATTTCGACTCGTATGTTAGTTTCAAGTTCGTTCATGGTCTTCGGCTTGCTACTATAGAATTTACGTTTTAAAGAACCCTACAAAACAAAATCTGGTGCCGTTAAATCTGGCGAACGAGGAGGCCACTCCAAATCACCATTTCTAGACACAACGTATCTCGGGAAAATGTGCTGCAAGAAATTCATCGTAGCGGCTTCGGTATGGAAAGGTGCGCCGTCTTGTTGAAAATAGAACTTCGTCAGACCTTTTTCACGAAATGTCGGACGCACAAAATGCGCCAAGATCCTCCAACGATAGCGTGCACCGTCGACGGTTTCTTCAACTTTAAAGATAAATGGTCCAATGGTTTTTGAGCACACTCCGGCCCAAACAATGACTTTCTCGTCGTGCAGTGGTGTTTTGTGAATAACGTGTGCGTTCTCTGTTTCCCAAATTCAACAGTTTTGTTTATTGACTCCACCAGAGAGTGTAAAATGAGCTTCGCTCGTCATCAAAATTTGCATACGATAAGCACGCACAGTTTTAACAATTGGACGATTGTTTTCAATGTAAAACGCTACAATTTTAGTGCGTTCTTTCAATGTGTATTGGCTCATAGCTAAAATGGTACTGAATGACGTTTCCGAATCGTGTACATTTGTCGAAATCGGCTAAAAAATATCTGAGTTATTCAATGTTGAAATACCGAAGGTCTAAATGGCGCACCTTGTAGCTAAGGTAGCAGGAGATCGAGTATTACTTCCATTGTTTCAGTGGGTATGGAACACAGAGCTCCAGTTAGTCCGAATCGTGCCATTCATACGACTAAGTCTGGATTTGTTGTACTGTTGGCAGTGAACCTTATATCGTTTCCGAAGGCCTACTTACTGGCAAAGAAATTAAGGCTGGCTTTCTTTGTCCTCTCTTCGATGCTGAGCTTCCAATTCAGCTTTGGGTCCCAAGTACTTGGCTGATAGCTATAGGCTACAACGTTTGGTCCACCCGCTGCCATTTTTAAGAGACAGTCTATAATCTCACTGATTGTGAAGAGAAACTTCTTGGGTACTAGAATCACCTTGATATAAATGCCTAATATTAATATTGAACTAATTTAATGTGGTTTAATGTGGAATTGTTTTTGACAGACTGGCTTTAAAGCAAGTTCGGTTGTATCTCAGTCCGACGCTTGACTGGCTGATTTTTTTAAAGTATTTTTATTTCCAATTCTTGAATTCTTTTGCAACATTTGCGTTATTCTTAGTTATGGAATGTTATAAAATATCATACAAAAGATTTTCTATTACCAGAGGTAATAAAAGGGTAATAAAACTAAGTATCATAAAAATGTACATGACAGGCAAAATGAAAATAAGAAGTTCCTGGGTACTAGAATCACCATGAATTCTGCTTAGGTTATTGTTTTTCGCTTATCGTTTATTCTTTTAAAAACCGTATCAGTATCTGTAAGCCATAGCAGAGGACTTTGGCCTGGGGTGTGCCCCGCTACGTCGTCTTTGCCGGGCTGCTGTTGCTTAAGCTGCTGTAGATGATTCTAATTCTCAGCATGCCGTGGATTTACTTACTAATCACTTTGTGAATCTCGTTGTAGAATTATGGATCCATGCGTGTTGACACATCTTTCAAGAGTTTCTTTCAGTCATTTGTTCAACTTCCTTACCTTTTGATTTCGGCTTTCCATGTATGCCGAAGCTAGGAAGAGATCTGTAGGATCACAGGATTTAGACCTAACACTGTTTTGTCTGTTGTAAAAGATATTGTATTGCTTTTGGAAAAGACCCTTGGTGGTCGATGACTTGGCCCAGGGTTCCTGCGCAAAAACTATGTCGAACTATTTTCGTTAGTGCTGCACACGAGACTAGACGAGACGAGATTTGGCCCAGTCTCGTCTCGGTCTCGAAAAAATGGGTATTTGCAGGTCTCGTCTTGATCTCGACTCGAAAAGTCTCGTCTCGTCTCGAAAAGTCTCGTCTCGTCTCGAAAAGTCTCGTCTCGTCTTGAAAAGTCTCGAATTGCACTGTCAATAATAAAAATTGCTCAGTCTTCTGTATTTCGAGAAATATCAATATATGCCATATTAACGAAATTGTATACAAATATTCCTTATATTTCCCAGCTAGTCACTTCCCAGACGTAGACACGTAAATCTGCCTTTTGCAGTGGCACCAGGGCGGGGTAGAGGGGATCAATGAATCGAAAGTTAATTTCTAATTTGTGTAGAGTTACATTTACGTAGAGTCCGTTCCAAAAGAGAAGAGGCATTTTACAGTCATTTCATTTCATTTCAACCCATTTCATTTTAAATGCGTTGAAATGAAATGAAATGACAGTAAAATACCTCTTCTGTTTTTGGAATGGACTCTGCATTTAAATGCTTATGGAATGCGTATTCTTCGCCTTGTCTCCGCAGCCTGCTCAAATCATGTATTGGTGCCGAATGTTGTGCTTTGACGAGCACAGCGTGAAGATATCTACTGAAATAGTTGGTGTCGATACGATTTCAAAATAACGATTTGATTTCGAGACCTCGAGATGTCTCGCGAGATCTCGAATGGTAGTCTCGGTCTCGTATTGATTTTTAATCTGGAGGTCTCGTCTCGATCTCGTCTCGAAAATCGAGACGAGACGAGACGATTTCGAGACAAGACTCGTCTCGTGTGAAGCAGTAATTTTTGTGTAGGAAGAACTGCAAATTATCCAAGGTATAGCGACTGTGCCTAAGATCGATCTGCAGTCAGTCTGACATTTAGTCGTGCGGTGTTAGAGACTACTTGGTCGCCGTCACCTCAACAGTAGCTGATAGGTTTGCTTCGGGGGCTTTTGTTACGCCTCTTGCTGAGTCTGCGAATGTTCCAAATTGCCCTACAACTTCTACAAGGTGGTTTCCTTTCCTTTTCGATGACAGTGATCCATTTTTTGATATCTTCAGCTGGATCAACTTCTTCGCATGCTTTCGGTGCGAATACCTTTATCGTCTCATATCTAAGGTCAAAGTGAAAGTTGGAATTCATTGCCATTCGATTGCCTGCAGACACAAAGTAATGTGTATAGCTTAAAACTTTCGGAATAATTATTGAAATGTATTCTTGGTTGTCACAATGGTACTAAACTCATGGAGCAGAGTATGTCGAAATTGCTACCCTATTTTTGTTTTGTTTTTCTTAGATAACATGACTCTGAAAATATACTTTTAACATTAATTAATTTGTTTTAAACTCCTTTCTATTTATTCCTCCACAAATAAAAACGTGTTTTCTCAACCCAAAATAATCCTAGTAAATATTATCAAAATTAACATCCACAAAAAAAACCACCCCTCCTCCATACCGAAATATAAAATAAATTTTCACTTAATTCTTCTCCCCTTCTCCTCCTCCTCACACAAGGCCAAGTTTTGCCCTCTTCCTTCGCTATACTATTCGCTTTTTTTCCTATATATAATTCGTGCACAGCCTTAACCTATAAAAATTGCGGTTAAGCAACAAGACTTCTTACAGTCACTGTCAAACTCATTAAGTCGTCCTTCAAAAAATAATTCGTTCCACAATCCACAATCGTGTTAACAGCGCACCTTTCCCACCTGAGATTCTCGTAAACATCTTCGTAATTAAGTTCTTCCCGTTGTAGCTTTCCGCTACAGTGTACTCATGACGAAGTGAGAGTGTCTCCTGATCCCACCGCTGCCACCCATCCACCACCGCTGCCACCACACACCGCATCGACCGCCAAACATGAACAACATTTCGCTCTACGATTTTCTACTACCTTTAACAATTCTCCCTCTCGTTCCCCATTTTTACCCACCTGATGACAACAACAACAACCCCCTCCCCAAAAAGAAACACCCCCCCCTGGCTCAGGTCTCCCATTCAGTGAACTTAATTCAACGACTATAATAACGGAACGGAACGCTTCGCCTTTTTCTGTTTTTTAACCAAGGTGGAGGAAGGAAAAATCGTCCTTTTTGTGTGTTTCCTATTTTTGCTCCTGTTTTTCTTTTGTTTTTTGTGTGTGTGTTTTTTTTAATTTTTTTCCCATGAACCTAAAAAAAAGGGAGAGTCCTTGCGTCGGGGTCGTTTGTCGGGGTATAGGGAGGCGCTTCAAACTGTCCTTGTACATGTGTAAAATGAGACGAGACTGTTGGGTTCCATTTGTGAAAAGGAAAAAAAAATCGCATATTTAAAACAGGACGAAAAAAAAAATTCCACCACGATGTCCTCGTTTACGTGCCCCGTCTAATGTGGGCCACGAACCACCCCCGGAACTCACCTGTGCGAGAAAAGCGCCGACCCACGTGGGGTGTTTTTTTCCCACGCGCATTACTTGCGCCCCTCCCGCCCGCCACTGCGCGCCATTCCGAATGTGAGGTTCAAGTGCGGGTTATGGGCGGCTTCTAGAGCGGGACATTTCTGTTTATTGCTTGCGGCAATCCCGTCTTTAAAATAATAAGAAAAACACCGGAAAATATAAAGACGCAATAAAAAGGGATGATGACTAAAGGATACTCTTTTTTTTTGTGTTTATTTTGTGTGACAGGAAATTACTTTTTTTATTGTTTCTCGGGCGATTGTTGCTCTAGGGACGAGGTCCGGGGTGGGTGGGTGCTGGGAGAGATTGAGGCTGCCCTCTAGTCCGTATCTGAGCAGAGTTCATCATCAAAGATGTTAAAACTCGGATGTGAATAAAGTAAAGGCCTTAATATGAGGCCTTTAAAAGTGATTGCCGCCCTTTGTGGCAGGCACAATAATGGAGGGGATGTAAGCCGCCCCTAGCTAACAACTGTTTCTCGGTTCTTTGTTTTAAAATCCAGCTTAACGCTAAGATCTCTATGAGTTTTTAGTTCAGAAGTTGCTCTAATTTAACGCCCGAGTAGTCAACCTAATTGCACGCTGGCACCCTCTTAAGACGATCCCATAAGTGAGGTTAGGGCGCAATCAGGAATTTTAACAGCCACTGGCGGCATTGTCTTAGAGACTTTCTGTAGCATAAAATCAACAGAATGCGCCTATAAACGCTCCAGTGTGTTCCTCCTCCCCCCGGCCCATAGCTCTGGAAAGTCTTAAGGTCATAAAAACTTTTAGTATCGGGGTACAACTGGGGCGTAATAAAAAAAAACACAGAGTTGCCAGGGCAAATGACTTAATTCGGTAGTTAAACGGCGACTGGTGTAAGCGCTTAAACTCGCATTAACTGGCAGCCATAAAGGGGGGGCATGAAAGCCTCCGCGGATCATAAGGGATCATCAAGCCGTGCACTGAGAGCTCCTGGCTGGCAGAGAAACCTTTTGTATACAAAATACAATTCTCCGTCCTTTTTCACACAAAGATGAAGCACTCCAATCTTCCTCACCAAAGTCACATTGTGTCACATTTATAGCCTTCACATAAACAAAATTCGCCTTTTATGATTTAATAGGCTTAATTTTAGCCTGCAGCCGTCACAGAATCCTTTTTGCCTTTCATCTCCTGGACGAAATCCTGTCCCAGCAATGCCTTTCGTATACTATGTGTATTCTCTCTGTCGGATTTTCCACAAAATCCTTCTTCGATGGTCGGTCAGTCGCTTTATCCACAAAAAGAGACGTCGAAATTGGTCGACGGAATGGATCCTATAAGGCGAACTGTGAGTAGAGCGGGTAGAACCGAAATGTACATGGTCAAGGGACGGTTTGGTGCTATATTGTTTTTAGAGAAAAGCTGGCCATTTCGGATCATTTTGTTTGAACACAGAAAATTGGTGGAGCTCGACTCTCTCTCTCTCTCTTTGGTGTGTCCAGTCCAGAGTATCAGCGCCAACGAAACAGTGCTCGAGTGTTGCCTGCTTTCATCATCTCATAGGCATGAAGTGTTTTTTAGTGGAGGGGATAAATGGAGTTACCATCATCAAGATGAAAAAGAATCGGGATCGGTGAAGCGGGCGGGCGGGCGGCTGGGGCGAACGATGATGCTCTCTTTTATTTAATCTTTTTATGGTTTACGATGTACATAACCCGAAGCCAGAGCATTACAATAAAATGGGCTTAGTGGACTTTGGGGATTGTTGAAAGCTTTTTGAAGTATTGACTCAAAGTTTTCTTCTTTTATTTTTATTTATTTTCTTTTTTTTTTTTTTTTGGTTTTCTCTGTTCATTCTTTTCTCGATCATCATCAGCGATTATAAAAAAGAAAAGTGAGATGCAATTGGTCCTTGAGAGGAAAATTGTTTTCTTTGTGAAAGTAATCGTTTAATCTAAATTTAGATAAAGCGACCGACACTTTTTTTCCTTCTTCCTAGTGTTAGAGTAATTGTGGCTTTGGCTTTTACTGGTTTTCGATTTTATCAAGTTTTTTTTTTATTATTTTGGAAGTGTGGGGTTTTTTTGGGGGGGAAAATTGAATCGATTGGATCACAATTTAACTGAATTGGGATTTGACCCTCAATAAATGTGTAATTTCTCAATAAGTTTTTCGTAATGAAACTTTCAACCATAGAATTAGACTAAAAAATACTAGAGTCAGTCACCTGCAAAAAATTGTCTAAGTTCAGAATACATACTAATATCTCTATTGTGAACTAGTTATACTAAACAGTAGGATATCATTTTTCACCACCACTCACAATCGAGTTTCGAGCCATTCAATCTATTTCAGTTCTTCTTTGTCATTTCTGAGTAGTATAGCTAAGGGGTTCCGGTACCCTTCTCCCTGCCGTATGTAGTCCCCATATTAGCAAACATTAAGAAAGAATGAATTTTTAGAGAAATCCTCAGGCCCATTGCATACCTATAAGCGTACATCACAAAGCACCAAAATCCCATTCATACCCCCCGGCACCAACAGCTCTTAGCACACTACGGGCATAAATTCCATTGCATACTTCCAGGCACCAAAGGTATGGGGGCGCTTGAACCTGACAGTCTGCTGAATGTGACGTCATCAGTTACTGTCTCAACCGTCCCCATACCTACTGCTGACTGGCTTAATCCTTACATAACTAACTCTAACTGCCGCGTTCCACACGCAGCGCATGTCATCGGTTGGTTGATGGGATTCAACTCGTTTCAGGAGGCATAACACTCCAGCGAGTTGTCTCTCGTTGCCCCGATGCCAGAGTCGCGATGGAAATGGTTGGGGTTAGGTGGTTGTGGCAGTTCCTTCCTAGTTCTCTCTCCCCCTTCACTATCTATCGACTAGAGCTGTTCGACATTGCACTCTATACGAAGAAAATAGATTGTCGACAGTATAAAGGGCTTTCCCTGAGCTTTAGTCTTCCACATAAAAAAAAAATCGTCCCCATACCTACTGCTCCAGACAAAGTTGATTATAGTCTCCAGCGCTGCAGCCGGCGATGTACGAAGGGTACAAGGGTGAATTATGTATAATTTAATAACAAGAGTTTTAATGGATCTATTCCTCCATGTGCTCTTTTAATCCCTCGTTGGACATTGAGCAGAAACAAATTTTGTGAGACAGCTCTCAGAGTTATCGCATAGTTTGATGGGTCACATAAAGATGGCCCACCCTGTATATCTAATATATGATTTTTGGCTGAAGACCGCATGTGGATCCATAGTTATCTACAGGCCCACAGAGATCTGCGCATGATCCTCGTCAAATTGTTCAATCTTTGGCATCTAATGGGTTCCGAAGTGTTTAGTTTGTTTTAAGAATCCTCATTTTTTGCCTGCGAGGGCCAGTTCCAGTAGTGTTCGTTTCGTGGTAAATGGTACCAGAACTGGTTTGTCAGGGTTGACACTAAGTCTAACGCTAGCCAACCAGCTAGAGACCAACTCTAGCTCGTGCTATCAGACCAGACAGACCAGACAGACCAGACTGACCAGACAGACTAGACAGACCAGACAGACCAGACAGACCAGACAGACCAGGCCGTCCAGACAGACCAGACAGACCAGGCCGTCCAGACAGACCAAACAGACAAGACAGACAAGACAGACCAGACAGACCAGACAGACCAGACAGACTAGACAGACTAGACAGACCAGACAGACCAGACAGACCAGACAGACCAGACAGACCAGACAGACCAGACAGACCAGACAGACCAGACAGACCAGACAGACCAGACAGACCAGACAGACCAGACAGACCAGACAGACCAGACAGACCACACCAAGCAATAAAAAGGAGATAAGTAGTAAAAGTCAAAAATAAAGCTTGCGATATTTACCATCGACGAAAAAAGGGTCTGTGTAAAAGGGTCGTCAGCCCTCCTTATCAACCCAATGATCGAGGCTATTTTTCACGAGTGAAGAGTTTTTTCCTAATTTCGGTTATGTTGAATTCGATGGCAAAAGGTGGAAAATGTTAACTGTCTTGTAAAATGAAAATGATGACTGTTATTCTTCCACTTTGACCTAACAGGACCATCAGCTTACAATCAGGCAAAATTAATGATTAGATGCCATTTATCCCCGTGTTCTTTTAATGAACTGGGTTTTGAGAGCTTTTGAGTTCCCATACAAAATCGAAAACCCAAGTTTTATCTGGGTCTTCTGGTTCTTCGATTTTGTATGGGAACTCAAAAGCTCCTCAAAAGCTCTCAAAACCCAGTTCATTAAAAGAACACGGGGTATGTAAAGAAGAAAACACAGAATACACAATATTCCAACATAATATCGTCAAGCGCTACACAAAAGCTGCTTCACTCTTATATTTTCTCCTGTATTTCCAGCAACTTCCAACAGAGCTTTTTGTTTCAGTAGCATGCTTCTTCGGGTATTTTGGGCTTAAGAGAAGCTTTTTATACGGAGTAAAGCTTTTTAAACAATAAAGCTTTTGTGACGTTTTAAACAATAAAGCTTTTGTGACGTTTTAAACAATAAAGCTTTTGTAACGTTTTAAATAATAAAGCTTTTTTGACGTCAAAGCTTTTAACAATAAAGCTTTTGTGACGTTTTAAACAATAAAGCTTTTGTGACGAATTAAACATTAAAGCTTTTGTGACGTCAAAGCTTTTTAACAATAAAGCTTTTGTGACGTCATCGTTTTTCGTAAAAAAAAGCTGTTGTGCCCTTTTCCAAATGGATTATTTAAAGTTGAAAGCTTTTGTTGAGTGTTTTTAGTAAAGAAATTTTGTGAATTTTTCTACAACGAATTTTTATTAAAAAAAACTCAAAGCTATTGTAAAGTTACAAAATAGTTAATATGAAATCAGTGTTAATGATTTAGTACTATTGACAGCTATGCTACCTCAGTTGTGTATATCTTATGTGTAATTTTGTAAAGAACTAGCTTAGATTAGAATAGGCAACATTATTTTTACCTAGTATTTCTGTGAATAAACCGAATCTTAATTATCCTGTATCATTACGACTCCATCAAATTACATGGAAATGCTCTTCCTGCTACTTATGATACCTTCAGATGGAATTACATCACATCAAGGATTTCCATATACCTTCAAAAAAAATCTTTCCGCACACAAAAATAAAGAAACGAAACCCCAAAAAAAAATAAAAATCCCATTGAACAAAACTTTCCATACTTTCGCTATCAAAGAATTTTTGTGGGGGTGAAAAAGCATAAAAGCATGACACAGAATCCGTCGACGAGTAAAATGCGATTCAGAATGAAAACCGATAACGACAGATAAAAAAAAACGAAAAAGAAGAAGCGGGAGGGAAGAAAAAGAACACATCTTCAACCCTTTTAAGTTTCAGTTCAAAATCGACATGAAGTGGGTTCATCATGACCGAATGAGTTTTGAGGGATGGAATTTAGACATGATCAAAACATTTTGTGAAGTTATTTTTTTTTTGAAGAAGAAGAAATTCCTCAAGGACTCTTTTGATACTGAGTTCCGTGTGTATGTAGAGAGAAGGAATGAAGATTCTATGTAGGGTATTTTGATTTCTCTTTTTGTTACCGCCGAAACGATTTGATTTGTCAGTACGAACCGGATATAGACACTCTGCCTCGTACCATCAATCTGCAATATACTCCCGGGTTCAGTCAAGTGTTCTTTGTTACCAGGTGCTTCTAGACGAATACACAAGAATTTTTTTTATTTTATTTTTTTTTTATATATTCTTGTATTGTGGAGAAAAGGGGGATACAATTTTTTTTTTGTTGCGTTTAACAAACTCACTTGGGGGTAAGTTAGTCGAACACGAGGGAGCCATCAATAGGGGTTGAATATTTTCTTTTTTTTTTTTTTTCATTGTGTTTTTTGTTCATATCTAACGATGAGAGATGCTAGAGAATTCCGTTCGCTCAAATTCCCTGTAAATATTGTCGTATATATGTGACAAGAAGTTAGAGCGAATGGATGAGGTCCTTTGAAGTCCAACTTTTTTTTTGTGTCTCTGAAAATTGTGCTTTGTTAGTAACGGTGCGGATGGAGCGTTACGCTCTGAAAGAAGACCCACTCGAAATTAAGTCACCACATAGAAGTTTATAGAGTGCTTTGCGCTATACTCTAGTATATATATATAGACATGTTCTCTCCTTTGTCTCTAAGTGTACATTCTGATGGATTCTACAATAAATTTTTTTTTCTTTCACTTTGCGATTTATTCCGGTTCTAATGCAACAACCATGGTTCGTCGTATTCGTCCTGTTGCTGGTTACAATCGGTCTACTAATTGGATTGAATCGTAAACAACGACTGCACATCATTGGATACGGGCACAGGACGATTACATCCTTGAAGAGTACACAAAACGTCAGTAATTGGATTGAATTGTACCCAACAAGACAAGATGAATCGAATGGGGAGACATCGACATTGATATTAATTGATGGCAGACACTGAAATGAAAACTTGATGGCACTAAAATGAAGTCGAATGAAATTTAATAATTCTCCTCTCCTAGCTAAAGGGATTTTGATGGGATATTGTGAGGTCGGTTGTATTGTCTTTTTAGTGCACTAAAGAGAACGTGTTTTTATAGCTTTCAAAAGAATCCTTTTTATTGGATTTGAATTGCAATTTAAACACCGGTCAACGGTCTGAAATGTTGTTTGCTTTTGAAGAAGAATAAAACCTTATATGAGAGAACGTGAATAGGTGCATTGCAGCTGAATGGGTTTTACGACTTCATTATCCTTTAATTGCTAACTAGAATGATATTTATTGGTTGCAATTACTTTGGTGGTGTGACAATACACTCTGAAGGTTTGAACAAGACGGTAAATGAGTATTTATTTATTTTATATTAATTGGCTAAGAGGAAGGATGAATGAGCTCCATTAGAACCAAAGAATGGACAGTTCGAGGAGAAGGAATCCCAGTAGGATTTCTCAAAACCCGGTCTTTTTTGGATTCTCCGAATCCGAATCGTTAAAACTGAGAACCGCCGATTCCGATTCCAAGTAAAAACTCACAATTTTAATTTCTCAAAAAATATATATTGTATTAATAGTCCCATAAATAGGTCGAAAAAAAGGCCTTCGCGAAATATACCGCACGCGAGTGTTTTTTTTACCAAATGATTTTATATATTTTTATGAGCTTAAATTCAAAATGTTAAACTTATAGTGAAGAGAGACACGTTTAATTCTATATCTCAGAAACTATGCATTTTACGACAAAAATTGATATAACATTTTTTGTAGATAAATAAGTGATTTAACTTTCCTGTTAAGAATTTTTTTTTGTAAAGTCTATATGTACTGAGATATAGTGCTTCAAACTTCATATATCACTCTCTTTGCACTATATTTCGTTAATGGTTAATTCTACATGAAAAAATCCTTCGTAATACTTATAGAAAACACTATTATCTACAACTTTTTTTATTACCATTTTTTACCTAGGACTAATATTTCACGAATTATAGCGCTTTAAATGTCGAAAAATGTAAATTCGAAATTAGTATTTTGCACATATCTTTTTAATTACACGTTTTATTGCAAAACTGATTATAACTATTTTCATGCGCAATTTCATTGCCCACCTTTTTTATTCGTGGAAAAGAGTTTGTGCTTATAACTTCAAAAGTAAAGGCCGTAGCATACAATTTGTCCGGACCTTATTCATAGGAAATTGTCCAAGCTTTCTAGTTTGGGGGGGGGGGGGGAAATTAGTTAACTACATATTTTTTGGAAAAAAATGTGTTTTATTTCAATCGAAACTTTCCGAGATAAGATTCGCCTTTCTGGGAAAAGATTCGCCGAATCCGATTCCGAGTTATTCGGTATGAGAAACCCTAAATCCCAGATCTCCGCAGATCCCAAGGATGCACATGTGCTATACAACCAAAAGACATGGATTAGGTATATACCCGCATTATAAGGTGCTTGATAGCATACAATGATTTAGTGTAGTGGCATAGATTCTCCTGGAATCCGTCGATTTGGAAGACCTCTAACTTACCACGTTAAGAGGGTCTAAAGTGAAGATACCCAAAACCTATAACCAGACTAGCTTTTTAAGGGGGCATGCCTCATGCAATGTGTGGGCCCTATGTACTAAATAAAGGGCATGCCGGAAAGAGGGCTTTGCTTTTACATTCCTTATGAGTACCATACAAAGAAAAATCAGAGATACTGAAGTGAGGTTTGCCCTATAGGTTTCTCACAAGAGCCCTATCAGGGAAAACTGATTTCAAATCAAATGGGGCAATCCCAACATCTGCCTTACGTATTCGGAAAGCTTTTTAAAAAGCTTTAAGCTTAACCTTTAGTTTTACTCGTACAAAGCTTTAGTTTTTGTTATTGTCTTGCTTCATATTTAAGGCAATTATGTTGGTGACAGTAATAGTCGTCATTTAGCATACTCAGTAGCTCGGTTCTCGTTCGATTGCTGAAGTCAAGCAGCATTGGACGTGATTAGTACTCAGTTGGGGGACAGCTTGGACATTTTTCTTAAGCAGTCCCCCAACCGAGTACTAATCACGCCCAATGCTGCTTCACCTCTGCAATCGAACGAGAACCGGTCTCGCGTTTAAAAATATAAAGCTTTCGACACAGCCGCAGTTATTACTCGCATATCCAATCCGAAATTCTCAAATCTTTTTTTTTGCCTCTTTTTTCCACTCGGGATAGGGCAAGGCGTTAGATGCCCCTTGTGGGCCCTACAGAGTAATCCAGAAGCGACCCACATGAGGCAGTATTGATAGCCTCATAAGGGTCCCATCTCCATCCCCTCAAAATGCTAGTCGGGAAACTTTGCTTCGAGGAGGATGAGTCTGGTGTTCAGGTATTTTGTCACTGTCCCGCGATAGTGAAACTTTGTGTTTGTGACTAGTCAAAGCGACAAATCTCTAAGCAATTTGCTGTACTATTTGAAGAGGTTTGCCATAGAAATTTCAGGTACAGCGACAATCAAGAGGACAATAAAGAGGAAATGCTTACTTGCATTTCTATAAAGTGAATTAATTCTAAAATGAAAATTATTTTTTCCACTGAAAACTAGTCATGTCCATAGCAGTTCGTGCCTGAATTAAAATTTCAAAAGAGTATCTCTCATCTACTCCCAATCAATCGCAATCAACATAAAAGACTAATTTTCAATTTTTTTTAACGATTCTTCGATAATTTCCTTTAGGAATTCCTAAATGTCAATAATCGACTGTTCAGTATTTCTCTCTCTCTTTCTCACACACACACAAGCCCAGAGTTTATTGTCTATCATTCTGTAAAATTTTCATCCTTTCTTCAAATTTCACAAATTGAATTTTCCATCCTCTCTCTACCACAAAGTGGCAATTTCCTCAATGCTATTAGTTCTTTACCATCTTATACTCCATACTATCACCAACGGGGGATGGGCTTTCAGCTCGTTTGCAGAATTCCGCAATGCTTTTGTAGAATGCACTTTGATATTTAAGGTCCCTTAGGTAAATTAGAATTTTCCTTTCAACAAATACACATAAATATGATGCGATTATACATATGTATATGTATGTAGAAGATGATTTTGTATTCAAGAAAAGAGCAAAGGTACTAGAAGTCTATTTTGAGGCACTCCAAAATTCTTAGGATAATCCAAAATTCATTGATAGTATTGTGCTTACAGAATTGTATGGTGTAGGGGAAGGGGGGGTTTCTAAAGAAGAGCTTATTCAGTTCACCAAATGTACATAAAATACCCACACAATACCAGAGGCGCAATGATCAAGGATCAAGAAATTATTCCCACTGCTTTTAGTGTCTTTAGTTTGGCAATTTGACTTGAAAATTGAGTTTCCGTTTTCGTTGTTGATTTCGTTGTTGAAACCCTACCGCCAGCAGCAACCGAATGTACGATGATGTGCCAAAATTGAGTTGGTCTGCAATGCTGCTATTATTGCTAGGGCGGCGCAGGCTGAAATTGTTAATTGTTATTGTAGAACGTGTCGCTATTATTAGGAACGAACTGCAGGGCACCAAAATGAAGTTGCATCAACGTCGCCACCAGTTGTAGTAGCAGTGGCTGCTGGTTTGGATGGTATAGGATGGGCATGGGATGAGAATCGTGTTGATGATGGGCATGGCGGGGGGGGGGCAGGGATGACTTCATTCAAAACAAATTAAATTGTTGCGCCGAGGATGCAAACAAGGCAAGTTCGTTTGCGAAAACTGAAGGAGTGAAATGTTGACACAAACTTGAAGTTTATAGGTGAAGCCGGGGTTCGTTTAAGCCAAGAGAATACGAAATTGAGGAAATTTGCATCAAACACAACCCAAGAAAACTGATGCACCGGCAACTAAAACGGAGAGGAAGAGAGAGAGAGTGGAGGGGCTTTGATACTTTTAGGAACAATGCGAGAGTAAGTTTGCTTTTAATTAGTGCGACTTAATTGGACAATGTTTATGTTTCCTTTTGGCTGAAAGGCGTGTCCCAAACGAGCCAAAAGTGGGGTGAATAAATTTCTCCTTACGCTGTATACACAAAAGAACCTAAGAAAAGAAAAAAGACCCGATGAAACCTTTTTTTTTATTTTAAGAGGAGAAAAGAAATTTTTTTTGTGTCTTTCGAAATTTATCTTCTGAAAGAATCAATTACCCCCTATCGGTGTCGCTTTCAAACAAAACCCCAAAAGTACGTCATCAGCCCAGGGCGCCTTCCAGAAAGGATCCTGTTAAAGTTATTTTTAATTAGAACAGCAAAAACAATCCTGGCAACCTTTTAACCCTTCAACTAATCCAATAAACATGGAGGCAATAAATTACGGGCGCCCGGCACTTTTCTTCTTATTTTTTTTGTTTTCACCCCGTCCGTCTGTGGTTGGTTTGGAATCGTATCGACTTGACACCCTCTCCCTTATATAAAGGTTGGCTATCGTGCCGTCACGATTGGATTTTCACCCATTTCTGATGCTCCAAAAATCGCTCAAGTGCACATCCTTGCTTTTTTGTTTCAGAAAGGCTTTTCACAACTAACTTCTGAATCCGTTCGGTCGTTCGTTCGTTTGGTCGTTCGTTCGTTCGTTCGTTCGTTCGTTCGTTCATTCATTCCATTCGCTCCTTTCATTCGCACATAGTCCCACCAGGAGCAGGACGTGTCCAATAATTAATCGCTTCTGCACTTGGAATACCTATCTAAGGATATAGGAACACACAGTTCGACAGCGACGGTGAGTAGACTTCAAGGATCCTTGGACAATGAATTTTTTAGTAATAATACCAAGCACGAAGGATAAAGGACTGTGCTTGAGCCATTGCTAGGCGAACTTTTAGTTAGCTGTGGTCAGGAGATATGCCCCAAAAGGTAGCTGCTATGTCACAGGTATCAGTGTGTGTGTGTGTGCGTTACCAATACATACGTATATGTTATATGAAGTTAAGTGGAACTGGATTATGGTGGAACAAGAAATTCTTGGAAGATTGCCCATGATACATTCAGATTATACCACCAGTCCCGGGCCTTGGCTACAGTCTCCTGAAGGAAGGGTAGCAAATGTCATTAAATTTAGTTGGGGGAAAAGTTTTGCCTTTCATAGAAGTGAGAAATACTGCTTGAAAATGGTTATTATAACTTGGTTGGTTCGTAGATAAGTCTGTAAGGGTGTGTACGGCTGGCGTTACTTAAAATGACCTGGCTTAAGATTGGTCCTTGCAGTTAACTGAACTTTTGGGAAATGTTTGATTTTTTTTTGTTGTAACAAAGAAATTGTTGAGAAGAATTTATTTAAAATTTTATGTTGTTGGGTTACTGGGAGGGTTTTTTGTTTTAAATTAATCCTTTCGGATAATGTTTGTTAGGCCTAAGACTACGGCACAAAAGTCTTAGGCTTTTAAGTAGCTTAAAAATGTAATTTAGGAATTATATTTCAATCCCTTTTTGGTATAGGCTTCAATAAGACTTTGTAATGTAATTGTGTATTTATTTACGATTTTTAATCTTACATCCAACGATGCCAGAAAAAGAAAATTGATCGTTGCGTAATCTTTCTTTGTTTTAGTAAAGTTTTGAGTCAACGAGTAGGTACTGGGATGCTTTGGCGTGGGGAAAAAATCCGGTTGACCGGCTTAACCTATTATACTCTCCTTCGTCTACTTTTGGTGAAGTATTTAGTCCAAAAGTACCGCGGCCACTTCACTTGAACTATTGTACCTACTACATTCCTATAGCTCATAGATTGAAAATTTTCAGCAGTCTACATACCTAGTGGCATATCACTTAGACTGGACTGTTCGAGCATGTTCTCGTTAGACAACGAGACCCTGCTCCTTTCCATCACGTGGCACTCCTTCTTCTTCTTTAACGGCTCTACAACCGGGATCCGCTCCTGGCCTCTCGCAACTGTTCTCTCCACCGGTCCCGATTCGGAGCCGATGTCATCCAGTTTGGCATTCCTATGCTCTGAGCGCCCTGGTCTACTCCATCCTTCCAGCGGAGGTTGGGTCTCCCTCGCTGTCTTACCGCAGGCACTCCGTGGTACTCCATAAGAGGTAATTCCGTAAATCCGTAGTGTCCGGTAATCAAGCCAACAAGTGCCCTGACATCCTTTTCACTGCACCCCAACAATTCTTTGGAAGCGTTAAAAGATGACACAGAAAGGAACCGCTTAGAGTTGGTCAATCCAAGCGAGGATCTCCAACGTTCGGTGTGTGTTTTATCAAAGTCCGAACGCCGAACGCCCTCTTCACAAATTAGTGAGTTCCGCAATGCTGCAAGCCGATGAATACAATGTCAGAACCCAGTCTTGCCAGGGCATCTGCCTTTTAGTTAGTCCATAAAGGAAGGAAAAGGAAGGTTATCCTGACAGATCCTCCATATAAGTAGGTATAAAGCACTGGGTGTCCCTGACGCCCAGAAGAGTTGTTCTAGTTTCAGTGCAAATCTACCCACTACCACGCAGCGCTCCAAATGATAACTTCACATCTTGGCTTGATAGGCTTTGAAGGATGTGCTCCCTCCCGTTCTCCTCCTATCCGATGGGGGTTGCTCAGCATCCATTCGGAGTTAACAGCTTCACCACTCGAAGGTCGAAGCAGGAGACTGTAAGTGAAAGGTGATAGCTGTCATATCTGAAGATCAGGTAATTGAAGACTTGTCAAGGCGTCCACCTCTTTATTGCGCGCGAAGTCCCGATGACCTGAAACTCACATAAACGGTTGACAGTATACATCTCATCACAGTGGCGTAGCGTGGGTGTCAGCCGCCTGGGGCGAAAAAAATTTTGCCGCCCTCTTATTAACTTCCCTGTTTATAGGGAAGTTATTGTAATCGGTCCGAAAATCCGATAATTTTCAACTTATTTTCATTTTTCAAGGTCCCAATACCATTTTAAGCAAAATTTTGAGAAGAAGCGTGTGTGTGTATGTGGGTACGTATGTGGTCAATTTTTCCTGCACGAACCAAAAAAGATATCGACTTCGTTGAGGTGCCGATCGAAGCGTATTAACTGAAATATATATGATCAGAAAATATTTTCATAAAATTCGGTCGAGCGGTTTCTTTATTTAGACGACGTAAGTGATTTTTGTACCTGCACGATATCGCGCGAAACAAAAATGATATTGACTTCATTGAGTTGCCGATCGACGCGTATTACCGAAGTTATAATCTGAAAAGATTTTCATAAAAATCGGTCGAGCCGTTTTTTTTTGTTTGAACGAAGTTCGTGCTTTTTGTACCACCCTATATCGCGAGTACCAAATATGATACCGACTTCGTTGAGGTGCCGATCGGCACGTATTAACGAAAACATGCTCTGAAAAAAATTTCATAGCATTCGGTCAAGTCCTTTTTTTGGTATGGAGTTTTTTTCTGGATTCAGCAGAGCGATAGGACGGTTTTTTGTCAACTTCTTCTCCTTTTGTTTTGGATCGCCTTTCTGAGTTGTTGCAACACCCCAAAAAAGCGTGCAGCTGTGATCGTGGTCCCTCGGGGCAGGTAATTGATCAACCACGCCCTTTTGGAATCTCATAAAAACGTTTGGCTTTTTCCGGATTCCATAACTTTCGCTTTTTTTGTTGTTTTGGCGGTAGGAGCGAGTGGAGTCTCCTTAGCGGCTGAAGCCTGATTGTCGGATCGATAGTGGAACTATTTAATAGTGGACTGTTAAACACTCTTCTTTATATAATAGAAGTCATTCTCGTTGAATATTAGTCATAAACAATCCAAGCATAAAATAAAGTAACAGGGAATCCTTGCAAGTCAGTACAGACGGTGTTGCCAGTCGCTACAATGAGCAAGATGTCGTTATTATACATTCAATTAAAGAAAGGGGATTTCCCGATTTCGTCACAGTATAAGTAATAAAAAATTCCGTGCGCATTTCAATCGGTCCGAATCGTAGGTGCGAAATTTTGCCGCCCCCTAAAGGTGCCGCCCCTACTACGCTACGACACTGTCTCATCATCCCTCTTATTGGTGCTTGGTTGTCAGGTATGATAAAAAACTGATAAAAAATGCGCCCGCCAGAAGTATGGACGCTTCTGTTAAAGTATGAATATATTTGTAATCGATCATTCCAAATGCTAGGGTCGTTTTAACAAGTGGTCCCCCAACTAAACACTAACCAAGTCAAATGCTGCTTGACCTACGTAATCTGGCGAAAACAGGTCTATTGAGTATGCTAATGGCACCCTTTATTGTCACCAAGATAATTGCCCGCTTTCTTCGTCCTATTCCTATACAATTTCTTAAACTTTAAATTTTGCTCCCTTTAGTCTAGAAAAAAGTGTGAGAGTACCGTGCTTCTTTTGGACTATTCCGTGCGTCTTTTATTGATACATGCGTCCAGTTTGGATGAAATAGAGGCGTTTTGATGCTGTGTGTGTCTGGTTCAGGCTAGTAACAAGCGAGACTTATTTTTTTACTCAGATTTGAGTGTTTACTGAAGGAGGCTTAAACTTTGAATGCTTCCATTTTCTTCTTTGGGATCTCTTCTATTTGACTAACAATTGTAGAATATCACCCGGAAGACCGTCGTCCGGCTCCCATACCATACTATTGCGGCAGAACGCTGAGTTCGAGTTATTATGCTTAGAGGTTTGTAGGTAGTGCGTCACTTTAGCCTGTGACGTAGTTGAAAGTGTAAACTAAAATTCGCAGCTAATTTCAGGAAGTCACGATCAAAGATTTTACAAGGACAAATCTAGCTTTTTTTATCCAATATCACCCAGAAGACCGTCGTCCGGCTCCCATACCATACTATTGCGGCAGAACGCTGACTTCGTGTTATTAGGCTTAGAGGCTAGTAGGTAGTGCGTTACTTGAGCCTGTGACGTAGTTTAAAGTGTAAACTAAAATTCGCAGCTAATTTCAGGAAGTCACGACCAAAGATTTTACAAGGACTTTTTTATCCAAAAACGCAATAATCTGATGGGGGTTAAGTATTTCTACCCTTAGATTCCATCAACTCTCAAAAAAAAACCGAAAGCTACAAAATTATTTCTACACAACCTCAAACAAATCCCACCCAAAAAAAAACCACAGGAAGTCCCTTTCCTTTAATATCCTGCGTGGTCCCACACTTTCCTCTCCACATAATATCGTCAAACACATCTCTTTCCCTGCTGGCGGAGATGACGAAAAAAAAAATGAAAGTTATCACATCCATTATCAATTTTCTCGTCACATGAAAAAGGCCGTTTTCTATCCTTTCTTCATATCCGGTATCCAACATCATGCAAATGTCAGAATATTGTCCTGGAGATACTCCCGCAAGGATGAAACTTTTTCTTTTCGCATCTTTCTTATATTTTTTTTTACTTCCCATACCCTCTATATTGTGTTTGTGTGTTTGTATGTGTGAAGCTCATGGTGCGAATAGCTATAAACTGGGCTACGTACAGGAAGGAAAAACGGAAGAAGCCCGCCGTGGGGGTGGTGGGGTATCAGCCATCATTGCGTCACTTACTTTTTACCCCGTTCTATCCTTGGGGGCATTTTCAACAGAAAAGAAACATCCCCTGATCCTCCTGACAACGAAAAAGGGCCGATTACCATTCAACCAAATGTGAAAACTTTTCCGCAAGGGTGTGACATCAAGCCTCCGGGCGTCTGCAAGTTCTGATGTGAGCCGAGACCATTCCCAAAAATGGTCACTTTATTGGGCCTTGTGGCTACTCCCATATTTTTTTTTTGTTTGTTGTTGTTTTTTGGCTCCCCTGTTGTAGATTTTCAGCACCAACCAAACACAGCAGTGGTGTAGGTAGTCCTTGGCTACACACCGAATATTGATATGAAATGGCCGAGATAAGTTGAAACAGAATGAAGGGAAAAGTGAATTTTTAGGGCTTTATGCTTACAACTTTTGCTGTTTTCCAAATTGTTAAGATGACCTTAAAGGAGCGTAAAACGAGGATTCGGGCGAACATTTTCACAAAAGGAATGAGATGGGCTGTGACTTTTGAATCTGTGTTGGCTTAATGGAAAAACTTTGATTTTTATCTTAAATATTAGCGGGTTTTTCTTGGATGGTGGCACATCATCAACAATATCAATAAAAACCACGTTTTGGTATAACGACAGAGGACGGAGGTTATCGGTGATCTTCGAGATTAAATTTAGCCTTTTTTATAGAGGAGTTTTTAGTAAATACGATTTAACAATGATTAAAATATCAATTTGGGTGACTTCAAGGGTTGTGATGAAAATCTATTTGTGGAGAACTCAAGAAGATCATATGCTTGATATGTATTCATACATTCGGTACCGTAGGAGAATGTAGGGAGTCAAACAAAAGGAATCTCCAACAAAAGTTTTCAAGGGAATCGTTTTAAAGAAAATTTTTCTGAAGTAAACGTGAAGCATTAACAAATTGTGATCAAAAAGCTCTCTTCTGGAACTACACACCAAAGCTTTTGTGAAAGTTTATTGAAAATTCAGTGGGGAAAAGCTTTGCATTCTATCATAGCAGCTTTTGTGTATCTACATAATGTTATTTTTGGGTTTATGACAATATATCTTCAAATGCCCACCCCCCCCACCAAAGTATTAATTTCTTATTTGTGTGTGTGTGCGAGCTTTAGTTCAGCCAGGTTGAAAGCGACCCTATAAAAGTTTCCACGGATTTACACAGTACTCCATCCTTTTAACCACCAGCGGTCTCTTCTTGTCCGAAGAAACTTTTGCGTCTGGATGAACTTTTGCTTTCCAATGTGCAAAAATACATGAGGGAGTATGCTTCGGAAGCAGAAGCTTTTTTTTGCGCGGAAGGCGTCTTTGGCAAGAGCGGCCCATAATACGTCGGAGCCATATGTCAGAAGCACTAGTCTAATCACTGTTGTGTTGACTTTTGTATCTGTAGTCCAGCGGGGAAAATATAGTCGAGAAGTATGAAAGAGTATACTCCACCCGCTCTCATTCAATAGTCTCGCGAAAAACCCTGATTATAGTGATCGAACAGGACATGGTTTCCTGGCTTAGTGTGCTTACATAAATTGATAGAATAGAGGACATGGAACCGCTGCAAAAATAAAAATCAAGAAAGAATTCATTCATTCGATTTTATCTGGTATTAAGGAGTGACAAGAACAAGAACCATGGCGCTGCGTGCTGGCCAGGCTCTAGTGGTTCTGGCGCCCCGATGCAACTTTCTGTTAAGCGGCCTTTATAGGAAACTAGCTGGGACCCGGTGCGCCTATGCTGCTTCCAAAAGCCAATAGTAGTAATCAGGTGATATGAATTTTAATATACAGTAGGAGAGTTTGAAAAAGGCAATTTTTTGGTATTTTTGATTCCAAATAACAAAATGTGAAACTATTAGGGATCTGACATTTTGATCGAGACAATAAAAACCATCCATTGACATTTTTCGAGATATGAATTTTCATACATTTACTACCTTAAAAACTCCCATATACCGATTTTAATTGGAATCGGAATACAATTCGCAAACTCGCCGGCCATATTGGTGCGGCCATTTTGAATTTAAATTTTGTTCATAAAGTTGTTATTTGCTACCTTAAAAAGACTCAGATACAGATTTTCATTGGAATCGGAACACAATTAGCAAATTCGTCGGCCATTTTGAATTTATAAATTTTGAACACAAATTTGTTATTTGCTACCTTAAAAACCCCTAAATACCCAGTTTCATTGGAATCGGAATAAAATTGGCAAATTCAACCATATTTCTGCGGAAATTTTGAATTTCGGTCATATTTCGGCGGCCATTTTGAATTTCGAAAATCGGGCTTCTAGGTGTATCATAGGAGACCTCCACGGAACTTCATGCAAAAATTCCCTCTTTAGCTATATTCTTATTTTATTAATATAGGAACTCTTAGTTAACGCCCCACGCTTTTTTACATTTAAGTAAGTTATATTTATAATTTTTACCAATAACCTTATTAATTTTACTGTGAGCTTGATTTCTAAAGGTAGGCTGTTCCCATAGACTGGCTGAAGCAATAAAGACTTTACATTCAAAATTATTTTTTACTTTTTAGTTCATTTTAAAATAAAAGCGTATTTTTTAGATTCTTTAAACTATTTATTTTTATTTTCTACTTTTTAGTCTATTATATGTCTATTGTATGGCGGCCGCCCTATTAGATTTAAAATGACGTCACACAGACTAACCTTTCATTTGATACCCATAGCGAGGGGGTTGCAAAGAAAAAGGTAATCCGCCATTTTGTGTTTGCCGCAATTTTGAATTTGGAATGGAGCCACATAGCTAATTGTATTCTACTTGTAATACCCTTTCAGTTGATACCCATGTCGCGGCGTCGGGGAACACAATTGCAAAATTCTCCTGCCATCTTGGAACCGCCATCTTGATTTTTTTATAAAAAAGTCAGGTTGCATTGCGAACTATGCATATGTGCAAAATTTGAAGTTGATAAGTATATTTTCTAATTTTTAGTCTATTATATGTCTTCCGCCATTTTGTGTAACCGCCATTTTGAATTTGGAATGACGCCACACCGCCATTTGTATTTTACCTGTCATACCCTTTTACTTGATAGCCATCTCGGGGGGTCGTAGAACCCAATTGCAAAAATCTGCCGCCATCTTGGAACCGTCATCTTGATTTTTTTTACGAGATGGTTAGATTGCATTGTCATCGAAACTAAACGTGTATGCAAAATTTCAGCCCAAACGGAAACCGGGAAGTGGGTCAAATTTAACTTCCAAGATTTTTTTACATAGTTACAAGTGAAGCTAATATAAAGCGTTTAATAAAACGAGTTCATTTGTGTTTTGGTTTTCGGATTCCGAATTTTGCAGCAAAAACTCCACCATCACTTTGAATTGTTTTTTTGTTGTTATTTTTACACTAAAAATATTAAAATTTATATATTTATTTTAATTTTCTATAATTTTTAAAGGAATATACAATCAAAAGAATTTTTGTTTACATTGTTTTCTGCTTCCATTTTGCTAAAAATAGAACTGTCGATATCTGCAAAGGTATCGATGAAAATTTCACTTGATACTACCACCTAGTGACAATTAGAATTCGACGTTTGTCGATGTAGTCGTCAGGTGTCACTTAGATTGACAATGAGAATACCAACTGAGGGTCGAAGTGACATCTGCCACGCCACTCGACAACAAGAATAAGGCCCATTAACATGACTGGACTGGAACACATAAAAAACTGAAAACAAGAACTATCAATTAAAGAAAATGTCTTTTTATCTACCAAAAGCTTTTTTTTAGAAAACTTAGGCCCAAAACACATTCGGCACTGCATACTTCACGCCACAAGATTTATGAAGCTGAATCTCATGGAAAGAAGCCAGTGCAGCTACATTTGAAGCTGCAAAAACCAACAGCAACTTGACGAAGTTATTGGCATTTAAAATTAAATGTACAGAGACGAAGCAACATTTTATTTCAAAAAAAAAAATTTCGGATTTTCCTTCACAACATTTACTATTTTTGAAGTGAAACTTCCTTGCTCTCGTTCCGGGGATTTTGAAGTGAAAGTTCCCTTCTCACGTTCTGGCGATTCGAGCAGGTACGAGTGAATTTAAAATTGGGAACGAAACCAAGAACAGTTGTACGAAATGGAAGTTGCCTTCTTACTCATTTACAGCCGTCACTTTAATGTGCAAGTTTTATGGCACTAATTTCGTAATTGAATGAATGCACAAGTGTACTAACAATTTAGTTTCCACTTTATTTCGTTTAACATTTTGGATTTTAACAACTTAAGCTGATGAATTTCGCGATTACCGTCATTTTCCACACTGCTTCAACAGAAGTAGCTGACAGCGACAGCCAGCAATTAAGTGATGCCAGATAATTAAATTCTACCAAACCAGGAGGAAAATATTTACAATTTATTTAAATTTGTTCATAGATGGCGCAGGCATCGGTAAAGTAAATATGAGAAGTCGATTATTTATAAAATTAAGATTGTGTATTAAAGATTATTATTTTGTTAATATTATATTGACGTCAAGTTTTCATATTTCTATATGTTCTTTATTATTGTACGCGAAGTTTCACTTCTGTCTTGTGTTCTTTAATACACAATTATATTTTTCTTCCCATTTTAAATTTCCGCTTTTTCACTTTTTTTTTCACGCAAACACTAAATAAAATATGGCAATTTTTACAATTCCTTTTTTTATAGTTGATAGGACTTACGCCGCATACTACAAATTTTGGAAATTGCTCGAATGTGGCTTCATACTTTATTGTAGCATGAAGTAAGAATCGGTCAATGTGGCAGCATTAATATATTCTCGTTGATTTGAAGCTGCGAAGCTTACAGTGTGAAGAAGGCAGCGCTGAGTGTCTTTTGGGAGTGAATTCGAAAATCGCTTACTTTTTATCTCTCATTTAAAAAAAAATAAAATTTGATAAAACTTTAAATATGTATAAAAAAAATTTCAAATTACCTGATTTTCATTTCAATTATGGATTTTAGCGCCCTTTGTTCGTGTGGCGCCGCGATACTTTGCATCTTCTGCTTCATCGCTTAATAGCATTATGACACTGGCTTTATCGTAGGCTGAAAATGCTGCCTTGGCTAGGCTGAAACGTGAAAGAAAAAACTCAAAGGAGATTTTCCCATGTGTAAGAGTGAGAGGAGTATACTCAAACTTTTCTTGGCTGGATTTTAAGTGTTATAAAAAGTCTAGAAAACTGTTATAAAAAGCATAGGAAAAGAATGAAATTCATGTTCTTTTTTCTATGCTTTTTATAACAGTTTGCTGAATCTCGAGACTTTTTATAACAGTGAGTGAATAACAATAAATTGAAGCGATTATAAATATAATTTAAGTGATTGTAAATATAATAGAAGTGACAATAGATATATGTAATTGAAGTGACAACAGATATAATTAAAGTGACAATAGATATAATTAGGTGGTAAATGTTTAGAATTGGGGCTCCGGAGTAAAATGGCTCCAAAAAAATTTTGAGGTCTTTACGGTGATTTTTGAATGTTCCAATAGCAATTTCAAGGCGGGGGAAACATATTTTTCTTATTAAAACGGGCGGGGGTTGCGAATTGGGGGATTTCTTCTGTATTTAGTCACAACTATCTGTTATAATAAATCAGACAATCGTTCTTACTCTCACATGCTACCTCTCTCACACAGTATAACAGATTTCATCATTTTCAGCCTAGCCAAGGCAGCATTTTCACCCGAGTAAAAATAAATGATGGCCTTAGTACGGGCAAATGCCGACTGTGATTGAAGCATAGTCCTCGGCCATCTGGCGGTTAACAGAAGGCTCGTTGCAGGACAGTACGGCCGTACAGAGGGCGATTGACGGTGATACAACGGCCTTACAGTTCCAATAACGGCCATACGACGGTGGTACGGCGGCCGTATGGTTGCTATTACGGGTATACGACGGTGGTACAGTGGCAGCAACGCGGATATTCGCCCTCCTATAAGAAAATATATTTCACTGCAATTAAATGTTTGATTGTTTTTCGGTTGTTTTTTTCGAACCGTTAAATAACAAAATTTCCCACTAAAATATAAATCAACACGCACCACACACTTCACGTACAACAAACCGACGACTGGCGAGCTCGTTTCTCTTGTGCATCGATATCTTTAAGTAGGATAAATCGAAAGAACCATTGTACATAACGAAAATGATGAAGTTCCCATAAAACACATTCAACAATACATTTGGTGCAGATTCTTTTTTTGGCTCAAATTTCCTGTCGAATGCCCGTTTCTACAGCTCAGTACTTGGCCTTTTGGGTCAAATTTGGCCGTCGTAAGGCCGTATGTGCTCCCATTAAAAATGGTTAAAAACTCTACGGCCATCATGTGCCCCTTAAAAGGGCAAGCGGCTGGTGTTTGCCCTTTATAAGGCGGTTTTTTATTTTTACTCGGGCAGCCTACGAAAAAGCCAGTGTCATAAGGCTATAAGCCGGGCCTGGCTGCGTGGGATCCAACCGTAGACCTCTGATATGATAGTCGATTGTTTTATGCTGTAAACATAATTGGGGCGACCGACGCAACTACTTTCGCAAAAACTGTCAAATACCAATATAATATACGTCTGCATATGAGCGTGCACATAAATTCGACCACGGCTACGGCCACGTCGCTAACCACGGCGGCTCAATCAATCTAATTTCTATTTTGTAGCTATCGCCTGTCAAAGATGTTTATCTACTGAGGTTATGTTTTCATAATTTGTGTGTTATTTTTTGTTTTGAGGTTTGATTAAACAAAGCCATTGTTATATAATTGATGCAATATTTTTTATATTACTTATTTTTTTAATGATTAGATCAAAAAATATTTCTTCACAGATAACAATAAAAAACAAAAATTAAGTTGCCATTGCTCCAATTATGTTCACAGAACGAATTTCAGCCCGGAAATCGCTGTTGCCGTCGCCGCCGCCGTGGTCGTGGATCCAATTGTGTTTACAGCATTAATCTTTAGTCTACCAAAGTTATCGATTAAGAATATTATAAGAAATCTAAACATGAATATCGTGACCTAGTTCTCACGCCCAATCGCCCCAATACCTACTATGATTTATTCTTAAATCTTTAGTAGTTTCACCCATATTCTATTTCCATAACCAAATATCTACTCAAGATACTTGCACATGCACATAGCCTACTAAAATAATAGTAATTACAGAAATTGGCCTAAAATTCTTGTTGTGCATTCACTATTGTGCTTATATCCTTTTGAAACGATAAACCACTTTAAAGGATTCATGCCTTTTAGAAGTAACTTTTTAGTGGCTTCACCAGTGGCTACAATTTTCTTCAATATTAAATAATATCCTCCTTTAATATCCAAAATTGATGCATTAATTGAAGGAACAAAAAGAGCCACAAGCAACTATCCACAAAATCATATTTCATAACCCAGGCATCATAGTCCATCCAGCCCGACATAGAAATGTAAGTCAAAAGCTGAACCTTCCATCAGCCTAATTGTATGCAATGCAATCAGATACGCCCCAAGCTTCAATGCATTTCATTTCATAAACCCTACAGCTTTTACACAGAGAGACATCCTCCCCTTAACACAGAAAATATATTTTAGACCAACGGATCGACACAGTCTAGCTATAATTTGAAAATCCTATTTTACGGAGTAAAAAGGAAATTAAGTCTTGTTTGTAGACCAACAGCAGCAGCAGGAGCAGCAGCAGCAGAAATGCAAGTCAGTTGAATGCTGAAGGATCCGAAGGATAGAGCGGTGACTAACATAAAAAAAAGGATTGGCAGTTTTTTTTCTCTATCTCACTCACTCGATGTATTCTCGGGGCTATCAAAAACCACAACTATCAAAAGGAGTAGGATACACAGAGTCAGCAGCTGCTTATTGATCTGAATGTTCGTTGCCTGACCTGTTTATAGTGGATTTTGTAATGTATATATATATACTGTGTATATATGTATTGTTATATACTATCGCTTGTCGTACTTTTCCGAAGAATCCTTTTGTTTATGCCTAAGGCTTCAAGGGAGTCTTTATTTATTGGTTTCTGTTAGAACGCGCGTCTCTGGGCAAGCAAAATCGACATCAGACACAGCTGGAATTTCCCGGGAGCAACTGGTTTTCATCCTTATAAAACATGGAAAACAAAACAGGACACGGCAAAAAAAATGGCGACCGCCGCCCCCTCTGTTGAAAGCATATCCTTCTGGAATGCACATCCTTCGAATTGTTATTGCATACTGCAAGCAAAATGAAAACGTTGCTTGGATAATCCTGACAAGAAAGAATTTCCTTCTTGATAGAGTCAAGGATATTTTTTTTTTCTCTCGTGATTTTGGTTAAGATACCATCGTCGACCCAAAGCCAATTTTAAAAAGGATTCAGGACAAAACCGAGAAAGCTTTACCTGGAAAAAAAAACTTAACGTGTATGCAAAGAAAAAAAAACGGAGGCTGGAAGCTTTTAATGTAAGTGAGTTTTTAAATTAAAATCAACGAAGAACGATGATAAAAAAAACCTATTGGAAAATTGATGGGTTTAAGTCCCAGGAACAGTGTGCTGAGGTCTCCTCTTATCCTTTTATTATTTTTTTTTTTTGAAACCGTAGTACCAAGAAACAAGATCCTTACAACTTTTTATCCCCCGTGCATGGTGAGCGTGTGTTGTGTGCTACATCCGCTGCGTTTTGGTTTTTTTTTATCGCTCACTGAGTATCCTTTCAACCCCTTCGCAAAAATATCCTTCTTTCGTCTGTGTTTGTTTTTTTTTGTGTGTTATCTTCTTTTTTATCCTTTTTTTCTTTTTCTTGTTTCTTTTTTTTTTTAAAGGAAGAAAATAAAGTAAGAATTTTTGCTACATTCGCCCTGGAAGCAAACTGAAATACAAAAAAAAAAAGAGAGAAATACCCAAGAACTTGGCGATGCCTTCTTCAATGTATTTTTTGGGGGGGCGACTTTGGGGCTTTTCCCCAAATTGATTTTATGACTTTGAAGGCTTTCGTTATGATGTTGATAAATTACCGCAATTGATTTTCTTCTTTTCTTCTTATGCTTCTCCTCCATTTTTTTTTAGTCCTTTTTTACTATTTATTTTTTTTTTTATTAATTTTTTCTTTTCCTTTATTTTTTTTTTTTTTGAAAAGCGGTTTTCCATGAGGATTTTGTGTTATTTTATTTTTAAAGGAGTCAAAAGGAAAAAGGGATAAAAAAAGTTTTTTTAAGGATAACATAGAAAAGTGAGTAACTCTTAAATAGTTTAGAAGAGTGAATTGGGTTCACTTCATGTTTTGAGATCTTGAAGAAATTTTCTTTTTGTCATATTTGTAAAATGTCATAAAAAATAAAGATAGAACAGAGAAAAATTCGGATTGGACATATGAAATTGTCGTTTGTGTGTGTCTTGTAGATTGAACGATTTACTTTAATAATTTTATATATTTTTGGCTTGGGTGTTTGCTTTTATCGATTTTTTAGAAAAATGTGAACGTGTTTCTATTTCAACAAATTGACATTCTTTGAAATATTTCGTGTCTGTTGCTGTTTTAGAGAATTATTGAGTTATTTACTTTAATTTGACATGGGAAAAACTCTTGCAATTTCAACGTTTTTGAAGAATGCATTTAGCGATGACGAAGCAAAGATATCTGGAACACTGTCCAGATCAATCAACATCTATAATTAATCCTGACAAAGAGACGGTCTGGTCTGCCTCCTTTTCACCCTGGCGTTCCGTGATTCGGGGTTGGCTGCATCCTATACAATCCTCCATAAGTCCTCCCAATTACTAGCACATGCGGGCGACATTAATATCATAGGTAGAATATCAAGAAGAGCTGTGCAGGACGTTTTCACCTTACTGGCTTAATGACGGTACGAAGTTATGATGCTCTGAGACCGCATAGAATAGCAGAAAACCCCGAACCAGGTTCGAATCGGTACACCAACGAAACGGCTAATACCTACTCTACTATAGTGTTGGGTAGGACACGATTATAAAAAGAATTGGAAAGAGGTGCCTCTTTTTTCTTTTGAGCCAGTACAATGTCATACTTCAAATGAGGCAAGGTGCCACTGTAATGCCAAAATGAAAATAACAAGCAAATTTAAGAAAGAACGAATATAAATACCAATGAAGAGCTTTTTTACGATACATGCTCATATACAGGTAGGACAATATTTTTGAACTGGGACATTTCATAAAATTGACGCTTCAGTACAATTTACCATCGTGTAAGGGACAAATGCACTGCCTCGTGTAAGTCCGCCTGAACTCTACTCTACTATACTATGGGAACTCGCCGTTAGTGAAGAAAGGAAGACGTAAGTAGACGTAGTACAGCTGATTCCATCTTTCACAGTAGTCCTAGAGATCGGAAAGACTGGTTTGATGGCAGAATATGCCGTAATGTCTAAGCATAAGAATGCTACGTATCGAGTAATGCAGCAGTCTCACAGAACATCTGCACATGCAGAAAAATACAGAAAGCATAGAGATGAGATGAAACAAAGTTTCCAGATCCCCAGTTACCATGGAGTTTTGCTGGTGTTGCAGAGGTCCAACGGGTCCAACTTCCACAGGGGTTAGTTTAATTTATACTGCCGTCTTAACCGACTCCAACAAATCCAATTCGTAAAATCCGGACCAGATCCCCGACAAGATCCCATCGAAGCCACAAACTCACCCCAGCGGAGTTCAACCAAATTCCCAACAAGAACGGATGTGGCATTCACTCACACCTCAGACTACACCTGAACCCGAGGCAACAACCGATGACATCACTGCGCTAAGACTGCGCTATACTACTTAAAACAGATACATGCTGGCGGGCGGTGCGTGCGGTAGATCCACAGTATGCGGCAAGTTTTCGTTGACAGATAGTTGCGCGGTTGCGTTTTGTATAGTCTTTCATAAATAATCAAGAAATCTAAGCGACGAGTATACATGTGTTTGTTATGTATGTTTGTATTTGGACACTTGAGGCTACACATATGACGGTCAAAAGTGAGTCAACACCCAAAAATTTTATATTTCAACACCTGACGCTGCCATGCACCCCCAAACCATGACCGATGGTAGAGTTCCTCGAAAGAAACCTTTTATTTCAAAAGTAAATAAAACCAAAAAGTTTGCAATTCGCCAAAAAATACAAAAATGTTGGTGCTATTTTGGAAATTTTTATAGGTGTTGACTCATTTTTGACGCTCACTGTATATCGAATATGGCAATGCCGAAAAAGTTGAAAGTAGACCACGTTTTGCGTTGAGTGCGTTCCGTTCACACAACTGTATATCAGTTTGCATTTGAATGCACGCATTTCTATAATATTTATGGTCGCACGCACCGCCCGCACGCATGTTTCCATCTCCAGCTTAAGGCTTGCTGAGAGGGCATCCTATGAATGTTATTTTCCTTTAAAATTCTTAATAATGCAGCTCCGTTAAGTTTATTACTTATTATCATTCGGTAGTATCAGTATGGGGTTAAGGCGTCCCATTCGCCATCTCAGATTTCCAAGGTTCGATCCCATGCCACTGCATGGCTCTTCCGTATTTTAATCTTGTTAGGACTACAGTATAAATGGCTATAGAGTATAGGAGTATAGAGCTGCAGTATACCACTGCAAAAGTTAGAGGGTTTATTTTTTTTTAATTGGATCGCTTTATCTCTTTAATTAGCCTGCACCAAAAGCCTCATTTTTCGACTTAACGTGAACCTGTTTTTTTTACTGTCTCACCATTGGAAAGTTAGTCCTTATTCTCCCTTTCATGTGATCTTAGTTTCAAATTACTTTTTACTGTAGGTTCCATTCAATATGTGGTCTACATACACTCATAAAGCATGACATAATCGACAATTTTTTAACAAATCATATTCAGCAAAACTAACTCCCAATTATTACCTTTTCATTATCATCGTCCTTTATTTGATTGCATGAAAACTCCTTCAAGAAGTCTCTTTTACTTATGGAACGATGGAAAACATGTATTTTATATTTCAAGAAATTTTAAAATTTTGTGCTGAATACGCGCTGAATGTCTTTAAAACTGTATTCAGCTGCAAATATGAAGTAAAATACTATACTTTCTGCAGTTTTCTCGATTTGTGTTAGACTTTAAAATCTCCAACATTTCTAGAAAATATTTAAAATCTATTTTTAGAAAATAAACATGTACACAAATCTTCATTAAAATTAAAATACAAGCTTTATACTTCACATCTACTTTAAACGAAAAAAAAATATATATATAAATTAAAAAACCCCCACTTGACACATTTTCCTTAATCATCGCTATATTTAATTACAATGTAGGCATCATCATCACTTCAGGAGAAAGCAATTTCACTGCAGAACGACTTAAACAAAATAACTGCAATTAGCCCCATTTGTGCAGGATATGCTTGGAAAGCAAATAAAATTCTCCTTTTTTTGCTCCATGTTGAAATTTTCAAACCGAAATTAAATTTTGTTGCTTGCAGCATTAAAATTCGAAATTAGCATTCAGCACAAGGAAATTCACTTTGATTAGTTAAGCTAGTCTCGAAGGACTCTCTCTCTCTCCATTGGAAACACCTCTCCACCGAAAAATTTTGTTGTATACTGCACTAGAAATTAAATTTCGTTAGAAGGAAACTTTTGGGAAAATTGAAGAAACCACACGCGAAACTCGGTACTTCTATCGTCCTCTTAAATGGCAATAAGGACCAAGCTGACTTGGCTGTAATGAAATAATTAAGAAGGACAAAAGGGATTTTCTTCGTAGAGAGACACAGACAATTGCATTTGTCACTAAACAGGCACCGCCATTGTAGGGCTGTGCACAAGGACATCTCCTCTATAAAAGAAGAGATAAAATTCGAGTTCAGTGTTGCGGAAAAGTAAACATTTCCCAAGCTGCAATTATCGGGAAAATTTACTCTTACCAAAAATTTTTGGAGGAAGTTTTAAATTCGGGACACTCAAAGTAGCTGAAAACATTCGACCTTCGTTGAAAAGCCCTTTGAAGTTTGAAAAGGACAAATGAATTGAATTAGTCTTTGGTGCTACGAAAATGACTTGTGAAGTTGCTGTGTTTTCGCTGATGGACAGGAAAAACACGTTGTCGCCCCCTTGTCGTAGTCAAGGTACATTTTTTTTTGCCCCTGTTAAAGATCCGGTAAGCCCCGAAATTCCTGGAAGGGCTCCTTAAGTCCTTAGCTCATTGGAAGTTAGAATCCTGTCGAATGTAATCCTTAATTAGACTCCCAGAAAATGTTCCGCCCAGCTTCAGGGACTATTTAATTGTGAAAATGTTCCTTTGTGATTGGTAAAGTAAAAAGTTTAAGGGCCAATGGTGAAAAGTCCTTTGATAATTTTCTTAAGAATTTTTTCGCCCCTTCGCCCCGGCCTTTTCCTCGCGGAATCAAATACACACCCTACGCATTCTGTGCCATCTGTCCCACCATTTTTGGCTCTCTTCATCTTGTTAATAGTATAAGATTACACACAGAAAATAAAGAGGGAAAAACGAACTCAGAGAGAGAGTCAGAGTTGTGGAATTCCCTTGTTTGAAGATGCCATCGTGATGATAAATTCCTTTACCGGAACCCAAGGGATGCCATCAATTAATCATGAAAATTGAAGCAAATTGATTTCGAAGTTTTCAAGATATTCGATAAATTGGCCTCTTCCATTTGGAAAAGAGACAGCTCTAATTACATTAGCGCTGCGCCTCCCCTGGAGATCCAAGAAGCTGTTGATGGGAATATATGTGTGTGGAGAGTATGGGGATTTTATTTAACGTATTCTCGGGAAATTTCCTTTTTATTAAACGAATCTAAAGGGAATCAAATGTTTAAATTGAATATGGGAGTGTGGAGATGATTTGTTTTGTAATTGATGTCTTTCAATAATCATTAAAAACAGGGAGTTTGTACCAAGGCAACCTTTTTTAACAAAATACGTCATGGTGGCAGTAACAGTTGTCGTCATCTGTCTCCACAAGAATTTCACTTGATCCGCAACACCTTCTTCATTTCCAAGAAGGACATGATAGCACAAAGTAAATCCAAGGCCGACTTACTTGTATCTCTGTTCACGTCGTCGTCAACTACTGCCACGTTCACACTGGTCCCAAACTATATACGACTGACTCTACGGATGAAATTTTTTGTGTGTCTAAACTCCAACCTATTGGCATTGAATCAGTTCTAACGAGCTGTATTTTGCGTTTTCTTTCTCGTCGTTGGATGGCGTGGAATCTAACCCCAACATCATATAAACCGGGGTTCCTCAGGGATCAATCTTATTACCTGTGCTTTTTCTAATTTTTTTAAACGATCTGCTATCAATCTCTTCGAACTTATTTTCGCTGATGACGGTACTCTTGGTTACTTCTAAGCGTTCCATAATAAAAAAAACATGCATGAGCTAAACCTGGCTGAACCTCACGATCGATAATGTCGAGGTCAATCAAGAGGGACATTGAACTCATTCTTGATTGGGCCAAGCCGTGTTAAGTTCAACGATTAAAAAACAAAGTCGGCAACTTTCTTTCTATCTAAGTGAATAGTGTGGAACTATCCTGAGCATTCCATTCTTTAAACAAGATCAGCCCAGCATTTGTTGATCGTTAACACTCTTTGTATAGATCATACAATTTAAGATTATAGCGTATTTTGCTTGTGAGGATCTTCAGGATCCCAACCCAGGGGCGGTGGAGCATTATCATTGTGGGTGGGGAGCCGATAAGCGTTAAAATGGGAAAAGTTCGGCCAATTTATTTACTTGTTGAGTTATATATGGTTTTAAATTCTTTGGTTATGGGGTTATGCCCGACTAGAAGTTCGGGGTGGGGGGAGGCAGATAGAGCCCCTATGAGGGCAACTCCACTGCCTCATGTGGACCTTGTGTAGATTGCTTTACAGGGCCCAAACAGGGCATCTAACGTCCTGCCTCATTTTCACCTCGTCATAAGGAATGCCTGAGGAAAATCGTTGCTACCCGATCACGAGAGGAAAAAATAGCCTGAAAAATTTAAGAATTTCGGCATGGATTTATTAGTAGATTGCACCGGTCTTCAAAATTTTATATTTTTAAACGCGAGCGTCGTTTTACCAATGCGGTCCACCAACCAAGTACTAATCACGACCAATGCTGCTTGACTTCTGTAATCGAACCAGAACCAGTCTATTGAGTAGGCTGAATGACATGGAACCTTTGGAGATATCCCTCTTAGTCGAGTGGGGTTTAAAAAGCTTAGACTATATAGTAATAAGTTCGTAATAGCTTCGACCAAGCTACTTCGTCGTCAACGACTAAGCTGGTCCTCCAAAGTTCTGGGTTATTAGGTATACATAACATATTTTGGGTGTGGATTTCCCCACCCAAAGCGAAAGTGTGTGTGCACTTTTCGTTCCATCCACACGCGCTCCGCCGCCCCTGTCCCAACCTACTATCTTTTGAGCTATCGCCTCAAATTTCACTGTTGATTTTATTGATCTCTTTTATTTCTGATCTATAGCTCTCCTTCACATCAATCTTAGCCGATCTTTACTTCTCTGTTCTTGGAGATTCAAGTCATTACGTGCTTCTTTTCTATATTATTGTAGAATATAACCGCCGACGACACGATTCTGACGTTCTCCCTGTATTGCATAATCTGATCTGACCCATGACGCTTAACTCTTCCATCTGCACTCTGCTACTGAAAGGAAATGTATGGTATCTGTACATTAAAAACCCATGTGTCTATTGATTGGCTCCTAGTCTTGCCAATTCCCGACCAGAATTCTGACGGGGTGCAAATGGGGCCCCTATGAGGCTAGCCCTACTGCCCCATATGGCCCCATGTGAAGTACCCTCTAGGACCTGCCCGATTTCAATTTCGCCGTGGTTATGTGAGTAATAAACTGCTGCGGTGTCGAAAGCTTTATTTTTTTAACGCGAGTGTCGTTTTCCCAACCGGTCCCCCAACTAAGTACAAATCACATCCAATGCTGCTTGACCTCCGTAATTGTACGAGAAAATGTCTACTGAGTATGTTAAATGGCACCCTTCTAGGTCGCTAACGTAATTGCCTGAAATATGACGCAAGGCAACCACAAAAACTAAAGCTTTGTATGAGTAAAAATAAAGTTTATGCTTAAAGCTTTTTAAAAAGCTTTCCGAATACTTAAGGCAGATTTTAGGATTGCCCCATTCATTTGTAATTATGTTTACCTCATAGGGCGATAAAGAGGACGCGGAGGAGCATGTCTTCTTTAAATGCCCGAGGTTTGCGGAGCACAGGACTGCGTTGGAAGCAGTTGCTGTAGTGCGGCTAACTCCTGAAAACATCTTGGACCAATATGATAAGGTCGGAGGTTGTGTGGCAAAGGATGGAGGAAGTGGCGCTGAAGGCCATTCACCAGAAGCTTAAGCATTACGAAGCCTAAAGGAACAGAGAAAGGCAAAGAAATGCAAGGAGAGGTAGCATCTAGGTAGCTAGATGGCTAGACTGTTCCGGGTCTGGCGAGCATCTTGGAGGGATCCCTTTGTTTTTCAGGGTCATGCTGATGACGCCAGACTGAAGTAATGCCTTAACGGCTCGTACCGGTCTGGACTTGAACGTCCTGCAAAAAAGGGTGGGTGAGTTTAGTCAGTAGGAATCTGACACAATCTCCTGGGTGCGTACCCCCAGCGGAGTCTCGTGTCATAGCCATTTAAGCGTTATACAGGCGGTCGCACATATTCCCTGTTGCTTGACCGATGTAAGATTTTCATCACTCCTTCGTTAAAAAAAAACCTCATAGGGCCCTTATGAGAAACTGATAGGGCATACCTCACTTCAGTAGCGCTGATTTTTCTCTTTGTGGTGCTCATGAGGAATCTAAAGGGAGTGCTCTTTTGCAGCATGGTGCTTATTTACCATATGGGGCCGCAAACTGCATGAGGCATGCCCTCTTTAAATGCTGGTCGGGTTTGCCTGTTATTTCGTTGCGCTTGATGTTTTCGTGGCCCGATACCCACTGCCGAGTGATCTTGTACTTCTTGGTTAATGAATAGTGCTACTTTTTGGACGTTATATAGATCACGCTTTGTTCCTTCATAGCCGATTGGCTATGCAGTGATAGGATCCTTCTTGTCTCGACTCTGATTTGGAGCCAACTATTTATAAAATTTTGTCATAGTTCTTGTCTGGCTGAAAGCTTTTCCATTCGTCTCAGGTAGGGAGCTTGGCATCAAAACTTCTGTTAACGTTGAGTTTCGCTGCCATGTAATCAGATAGCCCTTTTACCATTCCATATGTCTTCCCTACCCAGTAACTTTCTTCTAGTATCTTCTGTGTCTGCTTCGAAAACTATCTTTTACCGAAGGTCTACATACTAGCATAGACAGCTATTTTGGCCCTCTTGACCTCTCTTCGATGTTGAACCTTCAATTCAGCTTTCGGTATAAAATAAGATTCAAGTTCTTAACTGAACAGAATAGGCTCAGTGTTCGTTTATTTAATGTAGCATACTGCTTACACGGGGTTACCTCAAGGAGTGTCACCTATACTACTCTAATGAAGGCTTGTAGTGGATACCTCAACTTTTAAAGAATGGAAAGTATATTGGTCAACTTGATTATCGGTTGTAAAACTGGGTTGTGGCAGTTCCTTCCTTCACTTCTCTCTCTACCCCTTCACTATCTTCTGACTAGAGCTTGCTGTTCGACATTGCACTATATACGAAAAAAATAGATTGCTGACAGTACAAATCGCTCTAGTCTTTCAAATAAAAAAAATGTTATAGACTAAGGTGGTCAGGGGCGGCGCTTTCATATGTGCAAATGGTGCACTTGCACCGGGCGCAATTGGTCAGGGGCGCCATTTCAGGAATTAAGATAATAAATATTTAAGTGTTTGTGTCTTTGTTCATTGTCTTTCCCTGCGATCGAAAAAATGAACAGCTGATTAGGCGCAATATGGCATATTGCATCGGGAGCAAAAAAAACTAAGCACCGGTCTTGAAGTAGGTGATGACGCTCAAAATATTAACTTCAATTAACCTTTGAAGTATAAATAGATTTGTCTACACGTGCTTCCAGTTTAAATCAACCCAAAAAAAAACAGTTTTAGAGTAGATTAAGATCGTCATATTTAAATTTAGACTTATAAATAAAATATTATCAGAAATAAACTACCACAACTGTTCCACATCCATACCTTTTCGACCTATCAAAAAAAAGGCAAAAATAACCTAGAGTTTTTTTTTTATTTTTATTTTTTTTCTTCTGTTCGTTCTGTTCAATCCCTCTTTAACCCCTTCAATTGTTGTACCCATAAATTTCCCTTTTGCTGTCAATCTACTCAACCCGTTAATCAATCCAAATAAGTGGAAATTGTATCCTTTTTAGAAATATATATCTCGAACCTGTTTTTCCTTTAATGTACTTTTCATGGCTTGTCTACTTCGCTAGGGACAATAAATCACCCCCGGGATCCGCATCAACCAACCTCATCATCAATAACAATTTGGTTCGGTTGACATGAAAGGGGAAGCTGGTATATTCCTCCTATACCCATATTCACTGGCTCCTTATCTATATATCCCCGCTTTTGTAATGTACATTTTAACCATGTTATCTTAAGTTTATTTTATTTTTTTTTGTATTTTATTTTATATCCTTGATTTGGACAACGAAAGATTTTTAAGGATCATGATAATAATGCCTAGAAATTGTATTCAGCACTAATTCAGCGGAATGGTTAGAAAAATGAAAAATTTGTTACTTAAGTTGGTTTTAAATGAGAAATCGTTGGTTTAGTCGTTTAAGTTAAAGTTTATTATTATCGTCTTTGAATTTTTTTTACTTACTTATATCCTTTTTTTGTGTGTTTTTAGATACGCAATAAGAATATCTGAAAAAGGAGGCGACCCCATCCACATGATATCACCAGGTAAGGAGAAGTTTTTTTTTTAGATATTATTTCAAGGAAAAATACTATGCGTAGGTCATAAGGATAAAATCTAGACAAAGATTTATAGTCTCGTGCAGGACTTCACATTACTAAAATCCAAAAAAAAAAAACACACGCACAAAGGCGCACCAACACCACTATAACGGAATAAGAAAAAAAAATCCCTTCATCGTTTTGTTCCAACAAAACTAACATTCAAGTATCCAAAGTTGGGACATGCTCCAGCAGGAGTCGTAATTTAATGTCCTGAAAGGTCATTTGGAATTCGTGTGCCACATACAAAAGACATCACGGCTAACAGAGGGTGTGGGCATCCTAAGTTGTCTGCCTAACACGTAAAGTCCTTCAGAGTGCGTCATTTATTCACACCTGACCATAAAAAGGAAGCGGACACATATCAAGCGACGACTTAAATAAGGGGCGGCGTTGTTGGTGCAGGAGGAATTATACCGGTAAAATTTGGAATTGGATAAAAGGGATTCCAAACCACACACATACCTGCTGTCATACCACTTCCTTGATCCTTGAAGCTAACAACAACAACAACAAAAAAAAATGCCGAGTGAAAATCCGGAAACGCAAAATAGACTTGGACCTGACTGAACTTCCTCCATCGGAAAAAGGGGAGTAAGTACAGTGCTTTATCTTCATCCTGTCGAAGGTTCTATGAAAGGGAATAAGGACACACAGGGCCTTTACGATTCTAGCACATAACTCCAGAGAGCACAGGGCTAAAGCCATCCAGGATACTCTAGTTTTCCGGATGAATTTTGATAAACCCTCCTTGTTCGTATCAATAAATTTCAACAATAGAAACTGATCCCAGAAATGGTGGGGATTAAAGGGACTGATGGCCCTGTAGATGCCTTTTTACTTTTCTCTTTCCTAACTCTCTCTGTATTAGTGTGTATGCTGCCTACCTTCACTCCTTTTTCTCGTCCTTTGACTCGTTTACGTTTAAGCTCCGATTTTATTCTTGTATAACCAAAAGGTGGCAAAACTCAAGGATTTCCTATAAGAAAAGGCTGAAGGAAGAGGCTCGACTTTGTGCAGGTTCCATTTTGTCCCTTTATTTTTTCTTTTATTTTTTTTTTTTTTTTTTTTAGTTTTCTTCCTCCTAAGACAGGAATCACAGAGGGTGAAGCCCGGGAAAAAGCTTGATGGCTGGATGGTTAGTTGATGTAGATAGTGGGGTGTACGGGGGGTCGTGCTGGCAGAGGGGGAAAGTTTTAGTTTATATCTGGTTTACGTGAATTTATCACGTTTGACCCTCTTAAGTTGAGCATTTACCTAGACTTGTTGACTTGTGGCTTTGAGTTTTTGAAATTTCCTCACGACAAGTTTTTGGTTGGGAAATGTTTTGGGAATGCACACGTAAAAAGGGTATTTTTTTTGTGTTTGATTCAAGGCTCCTTTGGGGGTTAAAAGGATCACATCAACAGGAATGTTTGAATAAATCCCATTAAAAATGAAGTTTTGTGTGGATTGATGGTGATGGGGGTTGGGTGTGGTGATATGGTGGTCGGGTTTTTTTTCTGTCTCTTTCATTCGTGATTTGATTTGATTAAAAGTGAAAATTTTCTACTTTATTTTATTTTGAATTAAATATAAACTCTTTCAGTGTTTTTTTTTATTTAATTTTTCTGGTTTAACAGACGAGATAATAATTAGGGTAATGCAGTGGACGAGATTAATGTGATGATAAAAAGAGGATGAAGGCTGAATTAAAATCATTTAATGTTTAACCTACCGTGACCTGGTTTTAAATTTTCGTTTAGAGTTTTTTAATTTATTTTATTTGACAGATTATGAAGAACTCAAAGGCAGAACACCACTATACTGCCTACAGTTTTACTCTACCAGTTCTCACCCCAGAAGGTACTGGGTCACTTGGGCCTGGGAACCAGTTTAGCTCGATTTCGTTAATTGTTGACGGACTTGTTGTCGGAAAGAATTATAGAAAGCAAGACAGCTTCCAGGTACGTTGTCTTCAATGGCGACGAGTAACAGTCTGTGCGCCCAACGCTTTGTCTTCAAAACCTTTGGGCTTGTTTAGACGCTTCGCTGCCACGAATGATTCTCACGAACTTTTTAGATGAAGGGAGAAGTGGCATGGTATCTCTCATCAACAAAGTTCGTGGAACACCCTGTATTGTATAGCATTCTCAATTCTAGGAATTTCTTCCAAAATGCTGACAAGTGTAGAACGGCTTCCCTCAAGACTATAGCCCAGAGGCCAGCCTTATAGCGGAGTTTTCTACTTTAAGGTAGAAAGTATCTGTCGTACTACAGCTGCAGAGGCTATCATAGGCCCCCTTTGTACATCAACGTTAGAAAAAAGACTCGTCATGACACGTTACGTCTGTAGAGTAGTAAGGCAATTAAGTCGCGCGGCATTTTAAAGCAATACGAAATTTCAATCGATAACCGTCTACTTTGATATACTAGAAGCCAATCTAGACCTTGACAAACATTTTGAAGCAGTATCCGCGAAGAACAGAAATCTAATAGACCCCTTGAATCTTCTGAAACTATACCTGGTATAGAGAAGGATCCAAAACCAATTTTGGAGTTGCACTAGGGGTGCATGGTACTGTATTTCTAAGGAACTGAATCCTCCACGCATAGCTTTTCAAGTTGACATGATGTCCATTGAAGTATACATCGAACTCTGAATCTCCATAATCATAAATAGTTCTTCCGTGTTGATCAAGCCACAACAAATGGCAAAGTTTTTACTTGACATCTGTCGCTATAACAAAGGTGTCCATAAAAATTAGTACATATAGTATAAATGGCGACCAATTTCAATCGAATTGTAAAATTTGGACATAAGGTACTAGAAAGGAAAGGGTGCGTCTGGTTGAGCTTACTCTAAACTATAGGTTTTTCATAAGTAAACTCGATGAAAAATTTTATTTCTTATTGTAAACATAATATTAACTTGAACTTATACTGGAAACTGGTATAAATATCGACCAATTTGAATCGAATGGTAAAATTTGGAACCGGTTACTAAAAAGGAAGGTGTATAAGTTTTCTTAGACCTTAGAACTAGACTATTCGTTTTCCATGTGTAAACTGAATGTAAACTTTTATTTTTTATTCATAACACAATGTAAACTTGAATTTATACCGAAAACTGGTATAAATGGTGACCAATTTGAATCGAACGGTAAAATTTGGACAAGTTACCAGAAAGAAAAGGGTGCATATGGTTTAGCTTACACTAGACTCTAAGGCTTCCAGGTGTAAACAAAAAGTAAATTTTTATTTTTTATTGTAAACATAACGTAAACTTCAATTTGTATTGAAAACTGGTATAAATGCCGACCAATTTGAATCCAAATGTAATATTTGGTTACCGATTCCTAGGAAAGGAAAGGGTACATGCAATTTAGCTCTTACCCTAGACTGCAGGTTTTCCATAGGAAAACATGATGTAAACATTTATCTGATCAAATAAAACTACTGTAGTGCAGCTCTTGGTCCATCGCCTTATATCTGGTCTAAATAAAGTAAAAATCTATTTATCTTTAAAGAAACAATTGTACAAGAATAAAATAAGGGTCTACTGATGTCATTGGTTCATTATTACTTTCTTAATGCTCTCCACGCAAATCTCTCAATCCTCCACAATTTTCCACCGACAATTTTCTTCTACTATACCGTCACAAATAAATTTTCTTACCACACGACTGACATATTAAAAAAAAATAAAGGCTGTGTGCTAATTTGGTATAAAACTACTCATAAACCTTCGCAGCCGTCACTTGGGAATTTCGCCACTTTGTTTCCCAAGTCCTTTTCCATTTTTCTTTTAATTGATGATTACTATTCTCTAAAAAAGAATCGATTATCGAAAATCGTATTGTCACGAAAAAATCGATTTTGTCTTAAATCGATACAGAATCGCAAATCACTAGGTTACGAATATGCGAATATGTGGCGAATGTCAAAATCGTTTAGATCGAGCTAAAATAGCTTCCAGGCTCAAGTGACCCAATACCTCCTCCCTTTTATGAGCAGTTTACACTACATGATTTTGTCACATGAGTTGACACAAGATAAGTCCTACGTTCGATATTCAGCAATTCACACCACATGATTTTCCTTGTGAGTTCGCTTATGTCAAACTCATGAGTTTTTGGAAGATAGAACATGTTCTATTTTCTTATGATCAGTCATAGGGTTTTTGTAGTGTGAAAAGTAGTTTTGTAGGGGAGAAATTTTGTTGTATTTTCTAGGTTGTAGAAAATAATTTTGTTGGTTTTTTTTAATTTCCGTGTTGCGAAAAAATAATTTTGTTCTTTTTTAATGGTTTAATTCAGCTTGACCTCGTATATTTGTTTGTTTGTTTATAACTTTGCGGCAAATCTTGCGACAGCTTTTTCAACTACTTCTACTAAACCGATTCTTATGACACTTTGCACACACATTGAGTTCCCGTAACAATGCAATCTGACAATTTTGTAAACAAATCAAGATGGCGGTTTCAGGATGGCGGACGAATTTTGCAATTGTGTTCTGATTCCAATGAAAATCGGTATCGGGGGATTTTTATGAGCACAAATAACGAATCTGTGGTCAAAATTTGAAAATTCAAAATGGCGGTGCCAATATGGCGGATGATTTTGGTCAATGTGTTCCGAATCCTTTAAAAATCGGTGTCCGGGGTTTTTAGGGCCACATATGTCGATTCTGTGGTCAACATTTGAAAATTCAAAACGGCGGCGCGGCGCCAATATGGCGAATGAATTTTGCTAATGTGTTCTGAATCCATTGAAAATCGGTATCGAGGGGTTTTTAACGTCACAAATGACGAATCTGTTGTTAAAATTTGAAAATTCAAAATGGCGGCGCCAATATGGCGGATGAATTTTGCTAATGTGCTCTGAATCCATTGAAAATCGGTATCGGGGGATTTTTAAAAACACAAATGACGAATCTGTGGTTAAAATTTGAAAATTCAAAATGGCGGTGCCAATATGACGGTACGATTTTGGCAATTAGATACCATTTAATTTCACTGAAATTTGGGGTGTTTAAGGTCGGAAATAATGAATTTGTTGTCAAAATTAGACAATTCAAAATGGCGCTGGCAATATGGTATGCATAACCAATCAGAATTTTGTAAAAAGTAAAACCCAAAAATGGCTGAAATAAGACCAAAAAGAATACGATAAAAATTGGTAAGAAAACTTTAGGATTATCCCTTATCATAAAATTTGGCTTGATTTGGTATGAATCAACCACCTTAGCAAATAATTATTGAAAAAAGTGTATTTCATTGGATTGTTTTTGAGTATTATTGAAATTATCGTGAAAACCCCTTAAAAAGGGGTGTTTTTGGCATTTTTAACGGTGCCGCCCATATTTTATAAATGCGAGACCTCGATTTTCGTGATCAGCGACCCAAAAAAAATGTAGGGGCAAGTTATGTTTTGACACCTCCTCCCCTCCCTCGCGCATTTTGAATGGACTACGTCCCGACCAGCTTATCTTTTCAGAAGCCATTTTCTAGTCCACATGTTTCTCAGTTTTTTCGCGTTTCAAAACTGACAAAATATTCATAATGTGTAATAAAATCAGAATTTTATTCCTCGATTCGATGCACATTTTAATTTGAAATAATTTATGTCTCTCTGACTCTGTAGTGACAAAATCACAGCAATGTAAACAAGAATCGGAGCTGTCTTATGATAAAATTTGTTAGTGACAAAATCACGGGCAAAATCATGGGCGAAAGATGGTGACAAAATCATATGGTGTAAAAAGCTCTTTAGTAAAAAATTAAAAAAGTCCTGTGATATATTCCGTTTTTAAAATTTTTACATTCCTTGGATAGTATCATTGACTAGTCTAGTATCAAATTTTTTTTACTGTTCTATGTTTCATCAACAGCGATTCAATATTGAAGTCAACAATAATTTGTATGCTAAAATACATGATAATCTACACAGCTTGCCATTGTGTCCTTATGACATAAATTCTATTACAGCGCACATTTTTTTTAAGTATTCAACTGAACACCGGACGGAACCAATTATTGAAGTCATAAAAAAAGATTTATATATCCTGTTTTCCGGCCTGTTCCAAGATGTCCCCCAAGGGTCAGTTTTGGGACAGAAAATTCTTCTAAAAAAAAATAAACTTAAAGCAAGACGATCCTTGAATGCATGAGTATGTTTAAAGATATTAAAGACTTATCGAGAATTGTTGTTTAGAGTGTATTGAACTCAAAATTTTGAAGTAAACAAAATCCCCAGGATTAAGTTGAAATGTTTACTCTAACTTCATATTTCGTTAAGATAAATACAAAAAAAAAATTGTATCTCAAAAATTCACCCTTAACATTTGCTAAGTGTTTCTAAAGCATACTTGAGGATGTTTACTTTAAGTCGTTGCTTTGATTAAAATCTCTTTTGAATTTTTATTAGTACATAAAGTCAACAACTGAAATCCTTCCGGACTGTCTACCGAACAGCCATGGAATATAAGTCTAGACCACAAAGGACACAAATTGGAAACTTCATCCCAGCCAGCGTTGACTATCATTAATAGGTGACTGGAAACAGGAAGTTAATTTCAAAATCATGCAAATTGCTAGCGAATTGAAAGTAATGAAATTTCCAAAAAGGGGATTCGCCCCAACCAACGTTGCCATTCCCAACGTGCAATTATCCAAAAATTCGTATCCCGATTTTAACCCCCGACGACACGCCTACTAACTAAGGTGCACAGGTGCCATTATAGAGAGTGTCAGATATTTAGTTTTAGAGTGGTGAGCGCTCATCCCGCTCCCATGGGTCCCCCGTTAGTAATTTCAGTGTTAAGCTAGGGCGGATTGAATTAAATTACGGTTAATTTGTATCCCAGATTTGTGGTTATTTGTAAAATATCCGAGGGAGCGTCAGAGATGAAATGTGGGGGGGGGGTGATAAAGGGCCAAATGTTGATCCCTTTCATATTTAACAACTTAAGACACAATTCGGTCATGTAATTATTAACCTAATCGCATTCGCCAGCAAAAAGCAAAGTCTTGTAAATCTCTTAGAAAGGACCAGATTACACCCCCCCAGACATCTACCAAAGGATCTTCAAATATATATTTCTTCCCCCCTTCTTCATAGTTGGTTTTTTGGTGTTGTTGTATTTTTTTTCTGTCGTGTTTTTTTTTTTTAATAAAATCCTTGAGGATGACCGTAATAAAACATACCTTTCAACAGTAAACAGAATCCTTACACACAGACAAGAAAAAAAAGGGGGGAGCAGCAGTAGAGTAGCGCAATGATTCTATTCCACCCTGCTGCCACCCCGCGCGCCGCCATTTGGCGGACATCCTTCTGGGACAATAGGGCAGGAGCGCAAGGATGAAGTACGAAAAAAAAAATGATTAAATGAACTGACAAATGGCTTAATTGCTGCTTAGGGAAAACCCTAATAACAGTACTCGAGGAGCCGAGCATAATAAGATGCTCAACAGAACAAAATTAATTATGTTTTAGGTGATTCCAGGTGGAAGAAAAAATCGGGCACAGTCGAGCAAGAGATAGAGTGGGGATTTTGGGAGCTGCCGTGCTGCACACCAGTACTGGGCGAAATGATCCTTTTTTTTGTAGTAGAGTCGTGGAAGGGGGAATGAATGAGAAGAAGAAAGAAAGTAGGGGGCTGAGGGGGCTGAAAATGGAATTCAACAAGGGGATTACTTACAGAAATGCTGTTTACATAAATTTCCTTTAGCTTTTATATTTCTCCTTCAAGATTTCTTAAGGTGAGCGCCAAACATAACTTTTGGTTCATGTAAAAGGTTCCCGCATTTATCATTTATTCATAAACATTTTTAGGCTTCACAGAGGAGATAAAAAAAAAATTCTTCCTTTTGAGGGATTTTCTATATTTTGTATTTTGTTGTTTTTTTTTTTTACTTCGTGTTGTTGTTGTTGCTTAAGGGAGGGGGGAGAGGAGGAAGGTTGAACATAATTTAAGGGGAAACAAAATTTATATTTTTAATGCTACTTTTCTTCTATGAAAGTTTGTTGTAAATTTACGCAGGATACTTCTTAACAATTAGTATTTTTACCTTTTTTCGTTTCGTTTTTATTTAAATTTTTATTTTATTTTTTTTTTTACTTTTGGGATTTTAGTAATATTTTCGCATAAATCGAGTTAGTTACATTTTGTTGTTACTTTTTCCAGGAAAATTTGGATCCTTTTGAGCTGAAAGGTAATATTGTTCTTAGTCCAGTCCCCAACCGTAAAAATGGGGTATTACCTCTACTTTTTTTCGGCGGTCACCGATTTTGATGAAATTTTGGATTTAGGCTTTACTTACCACCCTTTTCAAAGTCTACCCTGTGCCGAGGTGCGCTTTTTATTTTTAGGGGTAAAATTACCCCTTATCAGAAAACTAACGCTTATTAGGCCTATATATGACCTCTTAGACCTACAGTACTATTGAAATAATTTTTTAAGAAATTTTTCAACCCCTAAAAACTACCCTTAGAGAAATAGTCCAGTCCCCAACCGTAAAAATGGAGGCCACCGATTTTGATGAAATTTTCGATTTAGGCTCTACTTACCACCTTTTTCAAAGTCTACCCTTTTTGAGACGCACAAATTTAGTTATAAGTTCAGAAAGTATTTTAGTAAATTTTTTAGTGTGTGTGTGTATCTGTGCGTGTGCGTGGATGTATATATACTGGAGGGGTACCGACCCACAGTGGTCTGAAAGTTTATAAAAGTCGTATTTAATACTAAATCCTATTTCTGACCTTGAAAATTTGTATATAGGGTGTTTTCACACCGCTGAATCCAAATCTGATGTCGAAATTTCGAAATTTTCAAAATCCAAGATGGCGGATAAAAATGGCGGATCAAAAATTAAAAGCAATGCTTTTTAATTTAAAAAAACAGGATTTTCTCGTCGTTAAATCGCGTGTTTTCATACAGTTGCATAGTTTTATCGTATTTTATGTCAGCAATAGTCAATTTTTCTCGAAATTTACAAAAATATCGCGAAACAGCAATATCTGTAGAATTTTTATTTTTTTGATTATTTTACCGAAAAAACTTGACTATGATTGTCATAAAATACGATAAAACTATGAAACTGTATAAAAAAAACACGGTTTAACGATAAAAATCCTATTTTTTGCCATTTTGATCCGCCATCTTTGATTTTGAAAATTTCCAAATTTCAACAGCAGATTCGGATTCAGCGATGTGAAAAACACTTATATACCAATTTTCAAGGTCAGAAATAGGATTTAGTATTAAATACCATTTTTATAAACTTTCAGACCACTATGCAACCCCCGAACATTCAATTCACCTATGCTCTGAAAAAGATTGCAAACCGTCAATTTTTTTCATTTTATTTAATTGCACATCTTTAGCAACTGCGTACAAAAGTATTAAAAAAAGGAGCTCGGAAATTTAAAAAAAAAAGTAGTTCGGTTCTTTTTTACTGTAGCGGAGTCAATTTTCAAGCTACAGTGTCCATTCAAAAACCATTTTGTAGGTTTTAAAAAAAAATTTGAACGGTACACCTTTTCTTTGTCATAACACATTCATTTTACATGCGAATGACTTTTATCAATGTTCATTTTAAAGGTATTTTCAAGCACTTTAAAAAATGTAATATAAGTTATCCTCGAAAAATGCATAGATTTTTCGTTATTCGACGTTAAATACAACATTTTGAGTATTTGGTTTGAAATAGGTCCCCTTCGATCAATCATCACTCGCTTTGTTTTATACCTAAAGCATTCATTCAAAAACCATTTTCTTCGTTTTTTATAAGCTTTATTTTTAGTCCTAACAAAATCTTTGATAAAACTCATGTTTTTGGACTTATTGACCAAAAACTGTTCGAAAACGTGGGGTTTCTTAATGAAAATTGCAAGTTTTCAAACGCTTATAACCAAAAAAATATCAATTTTACAAAAAAAGTTTTTGCTTAAAATTAGCCTCTCTATCGATTAACGGGGTTATTTTGACCAAAAATATTTCCACCCCCAAAGAAAAAGCGCACAATGGCATATGGTAGACTTTAATTTTTGAGTTCCCTATCTACTGTTAAAATTTCAAGTAAATCGGTCGCCTCCGAAAAAAAGTAGAAGTGATATCGGCTGGGGACTGAACTATAAGGGAGACTGTGTAACTTCTTTTACTTCGCAGAAGACTCAGTTTTAGTACTGTGTCTGTGTACATTCACTGGGTCGGGCTGAGTAGCCAGAGTGCATTGGTTCGCATTTTGAAAATCTAAGAAGAAGGCAGTGAACAGAGATTTTTTTGTTTATGTTCGTCCAGAGAGTTTTTGGTTACTCTAATAGTTGAATATTTACAGAAATGGCATAAAATGAGTTAATTTCCAAGCATGAATTCAATCCCAGCTAAAATAGCTAGCCTAAAATAGTTCCCATGCTCAAGTGACCCAGTACCTCCTCCCATTTAATAAAGAAATAAAACAGGTCGTGTCACATGTTCCATTTTTCAAGAAATGCTAAATTAAAGCAGTCCATATCTCCGCGCATTTTAAAGTAAATTGACTTGTTGCTATTGGTCCAATTCTTGCAGTGTATCTATATATATAAAAGTCAACGTTTGTATGTGTGTTTGTTTGTGTGTTTGTGTTTGTTGTCTATGGACTCCTAAGCCGTTCAACCGATCGCCACAAAAATTTTACCACATGAGCTTGATACAATGGAGAGTGTTTATACGCTACCAGCTTTACTCTTCCTACCCTTAAAGGGGTGAAAAAGGGTGGAATAGGTTGTATGGGAAATTATATTTTTAACTTCCCAGTAGGAAGTTATTGTAATCGGTCCGAAAATCGGATTCGAAATTTTCAATGTATTTACACGTTTTAAGGTCCCAATAGCATTTTAAGCAAAAATTTGAGAAGAAATGTGTGTGTGTGTGTGTGTGTGCGTACGTATGTGGTCATTTTTTCCTGCATGATTTCGCGCGAACCGAAAAAGATATCGACTTCGTTAAGGTGCCGTTCGAAGCGTATTAAAGGACATATGAATTGAAAAGATTTTCATAAAAATCGGTCGAGCGGTTTTTTTGTTTGAACGACTTAAGTGATTTTTGTACCGGCACGATTTCGCGCGAACCAAAAAAGATACCGACTTCGTTAAGATGCCGTTCAAAGCGTGTTAAAGGAAATATGATCTGAAAAGATTTTCATAAAAATCGGTCGAACCGTTTTTTTGTTTGAACGAATACTGGGAAGTTAATCTTGTGGACCGAAAGGGTCAAAAGCCACATCCCAACTAGTTTTGCATTGGTTTCCCCGACCCCGCGACATGGGTATCAAATGAAAGGGTATGACAGGTAGAATACAATTAGCGATGTGACGTCATTCAAAATTCAAAATGGCGGCCAATACAAAATGGCGGAAGACATATAATAGACTAAAAAGTAGAAAATATTACCGATCTGCGACCATTTTGTAAAAAATCAAGATGGCGGTTCCAAGATGGCGACCGATTTTTGCATTTGTGTTCCCCTACCAACGACATGGGTATCAAATGAAAGGGTATGACACTTAGAATACAATTAGCTTTATGCCATCATTCCAAATTCTGAATGGGGGCCAACACAATATGGCGGAGGACATAGACTAAAAAGTAGAAAATATAACCGATCAATTTCAAATTTTGCACATACGCATAAATTCGCCTGACAATGCAATCTGACCATTTTGTAAAAAAAAATCAAATTAGTGGCTCCAAAATGGCGGCCGATTTTTGCAATTGTGTTCCACGACCCACCGACATGGGTATCAAATGGAAGGGCATGACAGATAGAATACAATTAGTTGTTTGGCGTCATTCTAAATTCAAAATGGCGGATTACCTTTTTTCTTCACAACCCCTTCAGTATGAGTATCAAATGAAAGAGTATGACGATTATAATACAGTAATCTGTGTGACGTCATTTTGAATCTAATATGGCGATCACCAAAAATTGGCGGAAGACATTATAGTAGACTAAAAAGTAGAAAATAAAATGTATGTTATATATTTTATCAAATCAATAGGGGTATTCATGATCTGTGTTAAACGTCGAGAAATCGTAAAATTTTATCTCCGAAATAGACAAGATCGTGAGCGACCCCTTTAAATTTCCATGTGAAAATGTTATTTTTTATATTAATTTGCACTTTTCAAATAAAATCATCAATGAAAATAAATTCTAAACAGCTGTTGACAGTAAAACAAAAAAAAATTACGTGCCATTTTCGATCTCGATCTCGAGTTGTTGAATTAACACGCTTTTTCAGATGTTATTTGTTAAAATCGAAACAAAAGTCATTTACTAAGGAAAGTTTCTCGATTTGTTAAACTTTTTTCTCGATTTAACACAAATAACACGAATAACACAAATAACACACATCATGAATACCCCTAATATAAATAAATATATGGGTTCATTTACTTCCTTTGCCTATTGTATATGGTTTTTGCTAGTTTATAAATAAAATAGGGATAAAACATTTCTCAAGGTATTGAGCCACTTCATCCTGGGAACCACTATTTTAGCTTAGCTATTTTAGCTGGGATTAAATTCATGCTTAGAAGGTAACTCATTTTACGCCAATTCGGCAAAGATTCAACTCCTAAAGTAACCAACAACTCTTTGGACGCTTTGTCAAACAATATAAACAAGAAATCTCTTTTATCTGCCTAAACCAAGCGTGTTCCTAGGGGGTTCGGTGGTATCTTTCATCAGAGTTAAAATTCCGGTTCCAAGACGGTGGTAGGGCTCTGTCTTGCCAGGGAAGCCCTTCTTTTCGTTGGCTTCGTTAACCTTATGAACTGGAACCCAAATTAGGTTAACTTGATTGAGAATACCTAACTAATCAGTCACTTTTCTGGCCCAGACTAATATAGACCTGGTCCTTCAAGATATTTTAGGTCTGATTGTAGTTTTTATATCTAAGGAGATAAAACCTAGGTTGTTAGAATAGGCCCTTCGTAAATTTTCGAAATGCGAGCCAATGAACTCTGGCGACTCAGCCTGACCGACTACAATGAAGTACTAGTGAGTATCACTTAAACTACGGACAATTTAACAGCCTAATTTAGCCTGGTCATTTCTAGATCTGCTGAAACCCAATATAAGTACCTATGATTTTTTTAGGAATGAGAAACAATTTCTTTAGTGTCAACAGTCATGTGTCGAAATGTTAACAAAACTTCTAAGGTGAAATAAAAAAGTCATCATTTGTCTACTGTTTGATTACTCACATTTTCGGGACAACTTTCATTTCACAAACAAACGCAAACAAAATGTGTATTGAATTTTTTTTTCACATCCTATAAAACTTAGTTCACGCCCAGGTACTTAGGTCCTTGGTATTTCCTTGGCCATAATGTCCACGTGTCGTCATCCTGACAAAGCAAGTAAATAATTTATAAAAAAAAATGTTGTGTTTGGTCCTTAGAATTTTGTACATTTAATTTCTATTTAATAACACGATATTTAGGCGAACCCTGAAGGGGATCAGAAATAAATTCCCATTGGTCCTTTCTGAGAAATAATTATTACAACATTACCGTTAATTATTTTTTTAAACATTTATAAAGAAGAAAAAAAAAAGTGAAAGAACTTCATAAAAATAACTTTTTCGATATCAAAAAAAAAAAAATAAATATTTTAAAGACATCATAAGAAATTTCGAAAGAAATTTACTTTTATTTTTTTTTTTTTTGTGTAAAAGAGAAAGTGAAGAATTCCCAACGATCCTCATTTATTTTTTTTATTTTTTTTTTATTTTGTTTGAAGAAAGTAAAAACTTTGTAATTTACCAACAACCGAAAATATCCTTAAGGACACACACAAAAGCTCCAGTCACCTTCACTGACAAATTTCAAGCAGAGAGGATTGCTAAAATTGATTCCCGTCCTCCATGGCAGCTTTTTCCCTTCATAAAGGACACTTTTAGGGTCTGGTCCCAATAACTCTTTTTCACATCGACCCCCCCCCCCTCAAAAAAGTCTGGCATTTGTCATCGGGAAAATTTTTATTCCGGTTAATGCCCATGGGTACCTCGGCAAACAATCATTGAAGAAACGGAAAAGGATCTCCTTCAGTTGACATTCATCAAATATTTACACCCAACTCAAGAGGGACACTTACACCATTTTGCCTGAATCGATTCGTATATATAGAGAGGACATGGATGATGTTTAAGAATGTAACAAGGTCCTTTTTACGTCCTGTTGTTGTTCTGCTTGTAACGTTGTTGCGAAGGGCGGCGCGGAGGGGGGGTATATGAAGAGACACTGCTTCTTAGATAATATGAAGAAGCCTTCTCTTATGGTCTCCTTCTATGATGATTTAAGATTTCATTTCAGTCCAGAGGATATCGATGTATCAAATCCATTTCTATAGAGTCCCCTTTACAGCATCAAAATCCAACAGTCCCCACCCCCGCCCCTGGAATTTTGTCTTCGAAAATCTGCTGGTGTTGAAATTTTTCATTCCCTTTCTCATCTGGGCAATCATCATCGCCTTCTAGTGATGGATAGAAATGTATTCACCAATCGAAGCTCTTAATCCTGGCCACTAGCTGTCCTTGATGTATAAAGAGAGATTCAAAAGGTTATGGTCCTGACTTCCATGGATCAGGGGCGGAGGACTGCAGTCGGAATATTAGAAAACATAAAGACAGGAAACTCCAAGGATGGCGTACAGTGGGGTGGGGGGGCATCTGGTGAACAAAACGATTGAGCACCACCACTTGAATGTATAGAATTACAGAACAGCTTCTAAAAGGACGAAAAAGGATAATACCTTCTTAAGGACGAAGAATGAAACTAAAAGGGGTGAGCTCGGAGATTAAAAGAAAATCCAGCCCCAATAGATGCGAGGCAGATGATAAAATTGGGATGCTTTTTGGGGGGGGGAACTTCCAACCCGTTCACCTCGTTCTCCCACTGCCGTCCCACCGCCCCAAAATTTTGTAATAATGGGGTGGCCATCTTCTTAGGGCATAGTGGGAACGTCTTCGGGCCGTGTTCTGGCCCAATTTCTGGCATAGACAAAACGGATCAAAAGTGAAAATTTAATCTAAGTTTAAACTTGGGTCAACAATGTCAAGATGTGCCGTACATGGGTAAATGGCAGCATTAAGCAGTTTAGCTCCGTGTGGTAGTGTTGGTGGAGTGGGTTAAAAACCTTTGTTTTCTTAGTAAATCTCATTATAGATTTCTTGGTAAAATATCATCATTTCAGTATTTTCAGACACAGATCGAGGGCAACCGAAGGGCAATGGTCTACCGGGTGGGAGTAGAAGGGCTGGTTTAATTATTTTTCTGACCACAATGTTGATATACACCAACGGCTAAATTCCCTCTCAATGGTCGAGAACAGAAGCCCCCTGTAATTTTGGGCTTTTGTCAAGGGAATTTCAGATTTTCATTCTTTTGTTGTTCAATCAAAATTGCCTTGGGCTATTTTAAAATATTCAAATTTCATTGGGAATTTTGCTTTATGAAAATGTCATCAGAAAATGATTTAAAATTAAATTTGTATAAAAAAAAACAAACCGAGAATTCCTTTTGGGAATCAACTAAGATTTTCTTTTTCTCTGTTTTGTGTTCTCGTTTTTCATTTCTACACTTCGGCCACTATAACAATTTCTACAATATCACTCCCCACCTTTCATACACCTTTTCACAAAATCATTTTGTTTTGATACCTTTATACTTTTCGTAATTTTACCGCGCGATATTTCTTTTTATATATATATATATATTTACACGTGGACCAAAATACTTCCTTGTACCTTGTACCAATTGTAATGCTTCAGGGCTTTGACATTTTGTGTGGTGTAAAAGCAGAAACATAAAAAAAAACTGAACTGTGAGTCCATAAAAAATCCCTTCAAAAAAAAAACTGTTATGAAACCTCCGTAAAGGGAATTGTAAAAGGGAATCTTTGTAAAGGGATTTTACATTTATGAATTTCGAATTTTTAAATAACAAAAATAAAACTTGAATTAAGCGCTCTTGTTACTTAACGAACAATGAGGACTCCCCAGCTCCAAAACCTCGCCGCTATTAACCAAAAAAGGGCCTATTTTACCACCACCACCACCACGAACCAGCAAGAAAAGTTGATTGATTTTTGATGACGCCTTTACGGCAATAATAAAATTAACACGCGGGAGTTCGTAAAGAAGCCGTTTTTGTTGTTTTTAATTACATTGTTACAGGTGGGCGCGGTATATTGTTTTATCGTAAGCGCTACTGTAATCGCAACGTCATAAGGTTAATACCATAATTCCCAGAGGATTACTTTCATTTGTTTATTTATGGCTTTGTATATGTGGGGATGACGGCAGGGATTAATCCGTTTTTCGGGAGTTTTGCAATTTTAGGGGTTTTCAAACTGATTTAAGAGTAATCCTTAGTTGAAGTTAGTATACTAACGATTGTCTATCTAAGTTAACAAAACTTTCAGTTCGATAGTCATTAATAGGCTAGTGCCAAAGCGGATTTAAATGAGGGAACAAAAAAAAAGTAATAGCAGGGAGGGACCAGCAATGAAATGTCGTTAAGGTTATAACTAAAAAAAAAATTTTTTTAAACTCGAAAAAAAGGGAAATGGTAAAACGGGAATGCTATTTAGGGGTTGAAAACGATTTTTTGCGATTTGCGGTGAAACATGACCTCCTAGTGGAAAATGTCATTAAAATTTAATCTCTCATTAACAGAAAAAATTAAAAAATTTGAAAAAAAATTAAAAAAATCGAGAAATATGTACGTGATTTGAAAAATCAGGTGTTCGGTTTTTCTTAATTTTAAGCGGTTTAATGAAAATAAAGTATCAAAATTTATAGGCCATTTGAAACTAGACATTTCAATGGTTAAATGAGCACTCATTGAATATCAAAATTCGAAAAAAACATCATTAAAGTTGTCCATGCAAGATTGGGGGTATTTTTTCCGAAAAATGTTAAATTGTGGTGAACTATCCGTTTTCCAAACAAAAAAAAAATCATGCTTATTTAACGCAACACAAGGTATACTCTTAAAAATTTTCATGTAAATTGAATTATTTTTACGGGAGAAAAAAATTAAAAACTGAAAAATCGATTTTCCGCCATTTTCTTGGAAAACTTGAGGTTATGCCAAAATATGTTAAATACAAAAGTTTTAGATCTTTTTATTATCTAAAACTTTTGTATTAAACATTTTCCACTAGGAGGTCATGTTTCACCGCAAATCGCAAAAAATCGTTTTCAACCCCTAAATAGCATCCCCATTTTATCATTTCCCTTTTTTTCGAGTTTAAAATTTTTTTTTCTTTTAGTTTTAACCTTAACGACATTTCATTGCTGGTCCCTCCCTGCTATTAATTTTTTTTTCAAAAAAACTATCGGCACTAGGCTATAAGGCCCTCGTACCGTCTCGAAAAAAAAATTTTCGAAAAATTTTTTGTTTCATAAATGTTGTCATTTAGTCCTCAAGAATGTTTTTTTTCTTTTTCTTTTTACTTGTAATTAGTTATAGTAAATATTAACAAGATAATTTTATAACTTTTTAAGTTTCATATAAGAAAAAACTTATTTTGAAACTTTAAACTCATTTAACTCGAAACATGATTTTTGAAATTGGCGAGCGTGATAACTCAAAATATAATCGCCGAATTTACCCTATATTTTTTGTTTGGGTTTTTTTCTAACTATTTTTTAGGGAACATCGAGCCATTTTGCTGGTAAAGTGTCAGAAAAAAAATTTACATCTTTCTTTAGACTGAAAAATGTAGACTTTTTTCGGACTTTAACTTTAACTATCTACCATTTTCTCAAAAAAAAATGTTTTTTGAAAAACAACTCGTCATTCCCAAATTTCAAGTGTCTTATTAGTCCGGGGAAATTAGCAAAAAAAAACGCACGAAAGGAGACAAAATTCGGAAATGGCTGAAAATTGGTCCACAGCTTCCTTGGGACTTTTTAAGAAAACAATTTCGGAATCACAAAAAAACAAAATGCCCGCCGGAAATATAGCGGTTTTCCGGTGTTTTCCTTGTATCTCGGTTTCTATAGATCTTAAAAACCCGTACAAAGGCCCTAAACGTTGACAATGAAATTCTGTACAACTTTAGTTCTTACAAAGATGTTGACCCGATTAACCCTTTCAAAGTTATTCAAGGTCAAAGTTTCCAAAAATCACTTTTTGGCGAAAACATCACTCAAAAGCTGGTGTTTTCGAAAAAAATTTTTGGTTAGTCAATACGAAACGTTATTGCTTACAAAAAAGCATCTTGTCATTTTTTCGAAAACTTAACCCTTTCGAAGTTATTCAAGGTCAAAGTTTCAAAAAATCAGTTTTTGATCAAAAAATTACTCAGAAACTGATTATTGAGAAATTTTTTTTGTTCTATTTATACAAAAGATTATTGCCTACCCTAATGACACCCTTGCCATTTTTTCGAAAACTTTTCGAAAAATTTTGTAAAAATCAATAGTTTTTTTTGGCCGAAAAGTTATTTTCGGAAAATTTGACCTTGAATAACTTCGAAAGGGTTAAGTTTTCGTAAAAATGACAAAAGGCTTTTTTGTAGGAAATAACGTTTCGTATTGACTGATCAAAAAATTTTCGAAAAAACCAGCTTTTGAGTGATGTTTTCGCCAAAAAGCGATTTTTGGAAACTTTGGCCTTGAATAACTTTGAAAGGGTTAATCGGGTCAACATCTTTGTAAGAACTAAATTTGTAGAGAATTTCATTGTCAACATTTAGCGCCTTTGTACGGGGTTGTACGACTTATAGTAATCGAGATACAAGGAAAACACCGGAAAACCGCTATATTTCCGGCGGCCATTTTGTTTTTTTTGTGATTCCGAAATTGATTTCTTAAAAAGTCCCAAGGAAGCTGTGGACCAATTTTCAGCCATTTCCGAATTTTGTCTCCTTTAAATGCTAATTTCCCCGGACTATATTTACAGTGAATTTTTTGTTTTTTTTTAGTTGCTCCAAAGTCGAGATATCATGCCCGCCAATTTTTTCATATTTTTGGCAGTGTTCCAGCATTTTATATGGGAGGCGGAAATGATGCAATAAAATAAATAAAAAAAAATTTTATTGTGCAATTTATTAATCTTCTAAACAAATAAAAAAAGTTTTATCTCAATATCTGTTACCATTTTCTCATAATCCTTCTTTAAAAATCACCTAAAATACTCGCTCCGACGCGGTACGAGGGCCTTAAACGAATTTTAAAAATTTGCTTCAATAACTATAAAAACTGCAGCACCGAAGTACGATGATTTAAGTACATGACAATTCTATTTGGTCTGTATTTTCAAAAGCAACGCCTTATGTAAAAATTTGAGCGCGCTTCTTCGGGCATTCTCATTACATGTCTTATCCAGTGTAGGCGTGAGATATTGATGCTTTTGGTTATGTTTGGTTAGGTTTCGCAACTTCCGATTCGTACCAGAATACTGGTTTTATTAAGGATTTGAATAGCTTCGCCTGTTTTTAGTTTCTGACTGACAATTTGGTTCCCAGGCTAAACTGCTGCCATACCTACTTTTTACACTTCTGCTTCTGCTACGTCAACAATCAAAATTGCCGTCTTTGGGCTAAAGAGCAGCCCGACGACGTTCAATTGCTGCCACTATATCCAGACAAAACAATGGTTTGGTATAGTTTAGGGGCTAGTGGAATAATCGTTCCATATTTCTTGAAAAATGAAGCCAGCCGGAACGTAACTGCACGTTATCGCGACAGCAGCCTGAAATTGAAGCCCGTGATCTCGACGACATTAGGCTCCAACAAAGCAGCGTTACTTGCCACACAGCCCATGAAAGCATGGCTTTATTGCGAAAAAATCCTGTGAGCAGTTAATTTCTCGCTCGAGATATTACACCTCCTTTGGGCTACAGTTAAAAGTCTAGTCATTGGCCAAATACCGCTAGAAATGCACGAACGGCGTCATTGAAAATTGGAATTTCAGAATGGACCATAATAGTAGATAAAATCTTTAAAAAATGGTTCTTTGGAATGGAGATAAAAATTAACAGATAAAATTGAATGTTTCATATTTTTTATTATTGGAAAAAGAACCTCTAAATGAATCGCCCAATATATATTCCTAAGGGCTGGAAATTTCACTTTTTGTCCCGGCGACGTATCCACTTGAGCTGTAAGTACCAACATGATTCTCCAAAATTCTCGTTCTTCTTCTTCTTTTTTATGAGGTGCATGGTCCAAAAGTACCGCATTCACCACTGCAACTTATTACACTACAGCCCCAATACCTCAGATTTGTATCACAGACCGTACGAATACATTCCAGCAGCATTGTTGAGTTAGCTAGTCTCTTTCTTCTATCCGGTCGCGTTAACCATCAGGACTCTCTCTTCAGGGGTGGCAGCACGTAACTTGTCACAAACTTTTTGTTTCGAGATGACTTAAACTCGTTTCAAATTCCATTTGGTAGCATGTAAATTGAAACGAGTTAGGTATACACGAGAATCCTACAACTGTCATTAACGAACTGTCATTACCGGAAATTTTATGCAAATGGTGAGAAAACTGCAAAATAAATAAATGTAAAAACCAGTAATTAATTAAGGAACATTGTGATTCTGAGTGAAAAGTGTTAGATAAAAGTTGAAATTGTGTCAAGTGGATTAAGAAAAGGATTGATAGTGAGAGAAAACTGGAAGAAAAATAAAACTTTAAACTGTGTGAAGTGAATTCGAAAAGGAAAGAAATTGAACAATATAAAATGATATTTTTTGAAGTAGATAGCAGTAGCGATGAAGAAAATGAACTATATAAAAAAAGAAATAAAATTATGCGGCGAAAATTACGGGATGAAAGTAATCCTTTTGAACTTACGACGGAAGAGTATGTTTTATTTTGTTATATTGTAACATAAAATTTACATGTGTCTTTTCCAGATTTTCGAAAAACTATAGAATTAATAAAGCGTGCCTGCAAATGATTTTAGAGACAGTGGAATTTCAAGTTGTTTTGCGAGAAACTGGAATTCCTCCTGTGCTGCAGTTATGCGCCACACTTCACTTGTTGGCTACTGGGAGCTACCAAGTGAATGTGGGTTTCAACAGGTCAATTGCAATGGCACAAACGACCGTTTCAAAGTTTTTTAGACGTACCCTTCAATGTCTAGAAAACGACCTATGTCCACGATGGATTAAATTTGATGAGCAAATTTTTCCCGACTGCAGGAACCATTTCTTCATGAAATACAAACTCCCCGGAATAGTTGGATGTATAGACGGAACACACATCCCCATACTAAAGCCAACTAACAATGAGCACGTGTTCTTTAATCGTAAAGGATTTCATAGTCTAAATGCTATGATAGTAAGTCCACTTTTTTGATAAAATAAGACAATCTAATTTAATTTGATTATATTCGTAGGTTTGCGATTACAACAATAAAATTGTTGCCATAGACAGTTCAAATGGAGGAGCTGCACATGATTCATTCATTTGGAATAATAGTGACATCAATAATTTATTAAGGGATAAATATGAGGAGAATTGTAATATAAGGCTCCTAGGTCAGTATATACTGTACATAATTTTGCGTATTTATTAATTTTTATTATTTTATTTACAGGTGATAGTGGTTATCCACTTCTACCTTGGCTGCTAACTCCATACAGAAGGGCATCTGAAGGTAGCAGTGAAATGAAATTTAATATTGTTCATTCCAAAGCGCGGTCGATTGTAGAGCGTACCATCGGAATTTTAAAAGGTCGCTGGAGATGTCTCTCCAGTGAGAGGAAATTGCGTTTTCCGCCAGAAGTGGTAGCAAGAGTGGTGAATGTTTGTGCCGCGCTACATAATATTTGTGTTGGGTATAATATACCTATAGATTTCAACATCATTCATGAAGCCGCGGAAACAATCACAGAAGTTACCCCGGCTTCTACTAATGATAATATGCAAAGAAGGGCAGTAGGAATAAGAGACCGGATTAAAGATTCGTTGTAACGTATAAATACTTTAAAAACAAAACATAAAGTATTCTAAAATTTAGTGAAATATGTTTGGTTAAACATGATTAATTATTAGAGCTGCCCACATGTATTCGAAGTAATTTCTAAAGATATTATTTTAATTTATAATCTTTCTGATTTTTTATCATCCTTTACTGTATGCTTTTGGAAATAATATACTATATATAGGCTTTTAATCGCCATTCGTGGCTTATAAAATATTTTAAATAAAATAATTTTTTTCACAAAACAGACGAATTGTTTTATTGAATAACTTTGTAAAACATTAAAGATTAAACAATTAAATACTATTTTCTTAATTAAAAAAAAAGTAAATATGGCAAATATACACTAAATAAAAACAAACTTCATAAATAATGAAAAAAAAAACTTTTTTAAATAAAAGTAAATATTCAAAATATATAACATAAAATGAGTTCTAGCTCCACAAAATAATAACAAAAAATATCGAAATTAACTGAATAGTTTAAAAAAAATGAAAGTAAATATTTAAAATATATAACATAAAATAACAACGAATTTCATAAAGTATTAAAAAAAAATAACATAGCAATGAAAAATACTAGCTAATACAAGATAATATGTAAAATATAAGATATAAAACCGAAAATCAGTCACTTTTGTGCTCTAGTTCAAGTCTTTCAGTTCAATTTGTTCTTTTTTAATTTCTTACAGTAATCTTTTATATCGCAACTGCTCTTTTTCCTTTTCTTTGGTTTCATTAAACTTTTGTTTTTTTAATTTATACATTTTTTCTTGTAGATCAAGCTTCTTTTGAAGTAATCGTCGAGTACTTTTCATTTCATCTGCTATTTTTTTTAAATTTTCGTTAATTTCCTCCGTGCTTTGTACATATTTTTCCATTAACTCATTTTTGTTTTTTTGTTTTTGTTGTCTATTTTGATTACTGGGTGCAGAACACTCATCTACATTATTTTCCTTTTCGCTTTCCACAGCATCAAAACATTCTAAAACAATTACATTTGAAGTCTCACTATCGCACGGGTTATTATTGCTCTCTTTTGATGTTGAAGAACATCCAAAAGTTTTAACATTATTAATCCCCGAGACTGCAGCTTCCAGGCCAGCACATTCAATAATCATTTCGTCTAACTCTGTTATGTTTTTTTCTATGAAGGGCCCACCACCAGTTTTCCTTTTACTGGCTTTATTAAATACCAATTTTCCTTTCACTTTATATTTTAAATCACTCCACGTCTAAAAAAATAAGAAATTAAAATAATGTAAATGTATAAGTAAATGATACTCTTAATACCTTTTTCCATTCATGGAGTTCTTTTATTGGGGGCCCCATTTCATTTAAATTTGAAACTATTTCCTGCCATAACGAATTTGTCCTTTTTCTTCCATCTGCAGTCTTTAAAATTCCTTTCGCTAAGTCGTCATGTTTTTTCATAAAATTTGCTAAATACTCCTGCTGCTCTTTATTAATACTATTAATGTGATGCTTTTGCTTTTCCCTAAAAAATATTTTATAACATAAACAATAATATTTTCTAAACAATTGGCTTACATTTTATCCCTCACAGTTTAGCTCGATGACTGTTTTATTGACGACCAAATTCCACTGTTTCAATCATAACAAACAAACGTTTCACGACTTACGTGCTGCCACAATTTTTGAAACAGTTGCTCAGTTTTGAAACAACTGCTAAAATGGCTGAAACAAATTACGTGCTGCCATCGGCGGAAAAATTCGAAACAAATCGATTGAAACAACTTACGTGCTGCCACCCCAGTATCATGCTACAGTGACAGAGAACTTGAGGGGCAGACTCATCCTGCTTAAAGTGAAGCCTAAAGACGACCCTACTCGGTGCTTCTTATACTACATAAATGGTTATTTACGGCGCAGTGTTCGGTTCGTCTGCTAATCCCGACATTTATTTTATTTTATTTTATTATTTTACCCAACAAAGTTGAAACAGTCAGACATTGCCCTCCAATATTTTGGCATGCTTCTTCAGAATCCGACTACCAAGTTAATGGCTGGTCCAAATCTCTTCTGAGTAGTAGTGTAGCAACAGCGACCCGAGCTCCGTGACGTCTTCGGTTGTGAACTCTGGTGTGAGCTTTATCCGGTACAAGAACCGGTGTGGTGAGCTTTTTTGTGGTGAGATTTTTTATGGGAGCTTTTTTGTGGTGAGCTTTTTTGTGGTGAGCTTTTTTGTGGTGAGCTTTTTTGTGGTGAGCTTTTTTGTGGGAGCTTTTTTGTGGTGAGCTTTTTTGTGGTGAGCTTTTTTGTGGGAGCTTTTTTTGTGGTGATCTTTAGACGTGATCGCCACCTATATGAAACTAGTTGAAGTTTGCTGCATTGGGTTAGTTTGTCTTGGGTGGGCAGGGGATTCATGAATGTAATCTCTTGTGGGAGCTTTGAGTTTAGTGTGTCTCGGGTGGGCTTTCATGCTGGGGGAGTCTTCGGTGGGAATCGGGAATCTTGGGTGGGATCTTATGGGCGAATTTGATCTTGGTTCCAATTCTTGGTTGTGCCTTGGCTGAGATTTCACGCTAGATGAGCTTTCGCATTGGGCATCGAATCTATAGGTCAACTTCGCAATGGAATTTATGCTGAAACCCGGTTAAACATGATTGAACGAGTCCAGTTAAAATATGTGTTATGTATATGTGAAGACATTTGACCTCGAATTTTCCCATATCAGCATTTTTTGGGTTCTATAAAAGGAACCGGGAATTCTTAAAATATGCAGCTGTATAAAAAAACCTTGAAATTTGCTGATTTAGCATCAATAACAATACGTATTATATTCCATTTCTGCTCCTCATCCTCGCGGTGATATGAGAAAACCAAGGTCAACTTTTTTTAACATTGAGGCAAATTTTAACTGGAAGCCCTCCACAAGATCCCACCTAAGACCAAACGATTCCCAACCCAAGACTACCCCATCATAAAATCCCACCCGAAACACACTAACTTTAACGCCCTCACAAAGGATTCCACCCAAGACTGCCCTGTCCACCCAAGACACAATAACCCAACCCAGCGAAGTAAAACTAGTTTCACTCAGGAGGCCCTCACGGCAAAAGCTCACCACAAAAAGCTCACACTCAAGTCTAAAAACAGGTTTTCTCAAAAGAGGCCAAATCTTCTTCTCCTTCTTTAGCGTCTCTACAACCATGATCCGGTCCTGGCCTCTCGCAACTTTTTTCCTCCAAAGAGGCTTAATATCTAGGTATAGTCTTCGATCAAAATCTCTCATGGAAACCCCAGATTGTGAGAGCAACTGCCAAGCAAATAGATCTCTACATATGTGTCGTCACTGTGTAGGCATAACCAAGGGCTCAAACCGAAGTTAATGTTTTGGCTATAGTATACAACGGTCATAAGGCCGATGGTAATGTATGATGCATCCATTGCATGATGGATCAAGACCAAAAACTAAAAGGGTGCTATGATTAAGCTGGCCAAGGTGCAAAGACTGACCGACTGACTACGGCTTTGGATGCCATCAGTAGGTCAGAATGGCAACACGGTAGGCTCATCGTTTACGAAAATAAGGCTTTGTTGTACGAACGGTTTCAAAACCTAAAACCTTCTCCAAGGTCTAAGATTGTCATTTTCTCAGATAGTCAAGCTGCTCTATTGGCCATTAAATGTCACAGGGTGTCATCAAAGACTCTCCCGCATTGTCACCTATAGATTTTGGGAAGACAAACAAAACATTGTATGAGGAGGGGGGAGGGGCATGGTATGGGTTTGGCCGCAAGGCCCGTTGAAAATTTTGTTGTAGAGTTTTACATATCACCCTATATTTTTGTAGGTGTCTGAAAGACAGGAGGTAGAGTGCCCAAGCTTAACACCCTAGTAAACCTAGGGCTTTCATTTTAGATCGTAGCACCCACATATGTTTCTATATTATAGCCATCCGTGTACCACATGAGTCCACTCTGGGGTTGAGGACCAATGTCATGAGGTCCATCTCAGTAGACCTCTCCTCTTGGTACAGGTACCTCTTATATACTTCTCATTTTCTTCAAGCCGAAAGACGAGTAGCTTAGGGGACTGAAAAATTTACCCGGAATGTATGCAAAAAAACCCTGGCTTGGGTATGAACGCAATATCAATATTCCTCCCCACAAAGGGGATATAACCGAATAGTTTAGCTAGACGGTTCCGGCATCTTCCCTCCCCCCTTCCGGGACCTGCTTGAACCACCCTTGCATTCAAACTGGGGGTTTATGTCCGTGGCGAGGTGAGCTTTTGATGCCTGGAGGTATGCAATGGGGTTTATGTCCGGAGTGTGGTGAGCTTTTGATGCCTGGAGGTATGCAATGGGGTTTACGTCCGTGGTGTGGTAATCTTTTGGTGCCTGGAGGTATGCAATGGGGTTAAGGTGCGTTGGGATGTTATTTCTATAATATCAATCTAATTTTAATCCTTGATGTATAGATTTCAGCATATCCTTTATTGTTTTAAAAATATCCTGAAATTTGTCCTTGGAATATGCTCACGTTTAAACAGTTTAGAATGGGCGCCAAAGAGTGTCTCATCGGTTCAAGTTCTTTTACATACGGTCGGAGTCTTCCTGCTGAATGACTCCCGATCTATAAGAAGAGTTTTTACTTTAAAGTTCTCTCTGACACACAACTATATAAAGTGTGTAATTCTCACACATATCTCCGCACAGTAAACTATCATTAAGTCAAATAGTATATCTCCGAAGAAAACATTCATATTGAAGGGAAAATTGTGACTTTTTGTCTATACCCGCAGTAACCGTCCTCGTTCCACACCCTCTACCATCATCTCCACTCAAGCTACATCCTAGAGAACCAAAACACCATATACAAGTCTCTTGAACTACCCCGAAGAAAACCATCTCTAACTGACACATCAACCGTGACAAGCTGCCGTGAATTGAAAAGAGGAGAAGGGGTATGACAAAATTGAACAAGTCAAAATGTAGGGTAGGCATCACAGTCCCTCGCACCGCACACACCCGCAAAACATCAATGCGCAAGGATAACTCCCTACATGCCATCATCCATGAATACGGCTCGAAGGACCGTTTTAGCCAGTTTTGTACCTTATATACAACACACAGTGCCGTTTTGCTAGCAGCTCCTTTCCAGCTCATTTGTCTTATTCTGCGTTATTGAAGGGGTAAAATGGCTTCCAAAAATCCTGCAGTGCCTTGTGCCTCTCGTGTTATTGTCGTGTCATTTTGGTTATTGCTTTCATTTTGCCAGTGTCAGAACGGCGCGACGGAGGCAGTGTGCCGGGGCCTATATAACGTCGCACTAAGGTTTAGCTTTGCCATCTTTTAGATCCTTATGGGGTATGATAATATAAGAATTGTGCGAGGAATGGCGGTGGCTTATGCGACGTTTTGTTTTATGATCAACCTCTGATGATGTGAAAATGAGTTTTCTTATGCTTCGAGGGGGGGAAAAAGGCATCACCCCCTCCCCTACTAACAACTCAACACACAGAGATCTCGGGTATGTCGTCTGTCGGAAGAAGAAATATATGCCGCATATTTGTTAGATTCTTTCTGAAATTGCTGCTTTTTGTGTGATGACGTATTTTTTTTTGGTCTCTCATCGTTTACTCCAATGCTTTATTTTTTCTCTGCTTGTGCTGTGGATACTAAACATAAAACGAAAAGTATCGACTTGGATGGATGCTAAATGAAATTTTTCGAATTGTTTGAGGGATGAAAATTGTGAGAATTTTTAAGTAAACTTTTGTCACCGTAAAGTTTATTTAGGCCCAAACACCAACGCCCTGAATATTACGGAACATAAGCAGCACATTCGTATTCCTTAATTCTTGCCGAGGATAACACGATTTTTCAAAGTATCTATTATGCCAATGAATAGACCATTTCTATCTAGTTAGGAACATGTGCTGCCATATGCCAAGCCCATTCCGCTGCTGAACGTTCTGCTTTTGAATTTTGTTTAACATCATCCCAATGCCCATATGTGATCCTATCCAATCACATCTATGAAAATCCACTCATCTGCGTCCTGTTAATGTTAATTAATTCCGGACCGAACGTATCCTTGTATATATGCCGTCCAATTCCTATTCTTCTATAACTATAATATAATATACACATACATGTATACACCACTGACTCTGGCTGGCGCACATATACACTCTTGCACAGGACAATCTCAAGGGATGACTACATCTGCTCCCGGGCAAGAAGGAATCTTTGCTCCAGTTCCCGGCAAATGGAACCCATTTCAAGTTTTAAAAATTGCAACCTAAGCAGCAAGGGGTAAGTGGGCACACACTCCAGGGGGTTCTGGTTTATAAAAACAGAAAAAGCTGTGGACACAAGACCAGTTTCGGAGGACATTGTTACAATCCCAATATGAGAGGTTCGTCCTTCAAAAAATGTCCCGACGGTACCCCGACTTGGGTTTGTTTTTCTTTCTATAACGTTTGCGAATTTACAAAAAAAACCCAACCCAGAACCAGCTGAGAGAGAGATATGGAACGAATACTGGGACAGAAGGTGGCGAATCAAAGTTTCAACAATGGGCGAAGGGTGGTTTTCTATGATTTACCCTCGGTATCCAGTCCTTGCCAGCTTTACAACCCTATGCGATTACAGAATCCTGTCCAGCTATTACCTCAGCATCTATTTGTTATATATCCTTTTTTTCCCTGTGTTGTTGTTTTTGCTCCTAGAATAGTGGTAGTGGTGTTGGTTGGTGTAGTGTTTTTTTTTGCTTGTTCTGGGCATCTGGCTGAAGTTATCTGAGGGCTCTTTGCTCCTCGGGGATTGTACATATTTCATATTCGATGTTGACAATTATTGGATCCTTCGTTAGGGTAAAAATGTCTCCTTGGGATTGAGGGTATTCAGCAGAATCATTTGGATACTGGCCAAGTGGCTGGGTGAATTACTAAAGCTGGAAACTGATCAAATATCCACGGAATTAGTGAGGTTTGGATTTTGGTGCTCTTGAGGGGATTCAAATATTTCCGGATTGATAGATCCATTAAAATTTTTTTGTTTGCCCCTATTGAAATGGAAGTGTTTATTTATGGAGTTTTTATTGCTTTGAAGTGATGTTCGAGGAGTTTGTCATTCAATATTACTTATTCGAGTAAATTTGAATAATTTTATACACAGTTTTTTTTTCTGAACAGACCTCGTACTATGCTAATAGCATCACAACCGAAATTTAATTTAGGATTGTGTTCTAACGTTGTTCGTTTGGTCCTAGTTGATAGAGTCAAACGATCAAATACCTCGATTTATATTAGTACTTTAATTGATTGCTGCAATGAAAGCTTTCGTCTCAAATCTAAGGCACCACGGTACCATTTCAATTGTAAGCGAAAAAAAATTATTTCTTCCTCAAATGGACATTAATTTTGAAGACTGGACTAATTCTGAACATTATTACACCAAAACTAAGGAATAATTCTTATATAAATTAAAAAAAGAAAAAATTGGAAAAACGTGTGGCAATGCCCACACCACAACAAAAGAACATAGACTTCGGCGATTAAAGAGAATGTTATCTTCTTCTTCTCTCTTATGTTTTCAGTCGATGGCAGAAGAAATTGTCTGTACAAAATGAAGTTAAGAAAGAAGAACTCTTATATAAGTGGAAATACCAAAAAAGTAGAATGACATGTGGCTATGCCCACACCCCCACGAAAGAACGTTGATTTTGGCGATTGAAGAGGATGTTGTCTTCTTCTTCTCGGCTTATGTTTACAGTCATTGGCAGAGGTGCAAAAATTAAGTTAAGAAAGAAGAATTATTATATGAGTGGAAAAATGAAAAAAAGTGGAATGACGTGTGGCTATGCCCACATCCCCACGAAACAACGTTGACTTTGGCGATTGAAGAGGATGTTGTCTTCTTCTTCTCGGCTTATGTTTACAGTTGATGGCAGAAGTAGAAAAATTAACTTAAGAAAGAAGAATTTTTATATAAGTGGAAAGACGAAAAAAAGTTGAATGACGTGTGGCCATGCCCACGCCGCCACGAAAGAACGTTGACTTTGGCGATTGAAGAAGATGTTGTCTTCTTCTTCTCGGCTTTTGTTTACAGGCGATGGCAGAGGTAAAAAAATTAAGTTAAGAAAGAAGAATTTTTATATAAGTGGAAAGACGAAAAAAGTGGAATTACGTGTGGCTATGCCCACACCTACACGAAAGAACGTTGACTTCGGCGATTGAAGAGGATGTTGTCTTCTTCTTCTCGGCTTATGCTTACAGCTGATGGCAGAGTTACAAAAATTAAGTTAAGAAAGAAGAATTCTTATATAAGTGGAAAGACAAAAAAAAACTTGAATGACTTGTGCCTCTGCCCACATTTGGTATCGACAGTACCATGACCCTCGGTGCGAATCAAAACGCACGATCTCTGAAATGGCACGCGAACACTTTATCTCCTCCTACCTCCCGTTTTAAGCTTTGAAACCATTTGTTAACTTCGTAAGAACAGGTTTTAAAATGTACGATGACTGTACCTGGTCAATGCAGGACAGCTGCAGAGATGATCAATATGATTCTGGCGGTATCCTTCCCTGACATCATTATAGATCGCTCGATCTCTAACTGCCGTATTTAGACCAAGTTTTCAAGTAGAGTTTACTATTGAAGGGAAATGTATTATAATATATATTTTTATCACACACAGTGGCTTTATTCTGTAAATTCTCTATCGGTGTTTCCTAGATTGGCCAATTCATCGGTATTTTGTCTTGACGTTCCTGTGAGCCGGTACCCACTAAAGAGTAATCCTATATCTTCCTGGGGAAGGAAGAAAGCACTTTCTGACACGTTTTGCCCAGCTGTATGTTTTATAAACGAGAAATTAGCAATCTGGATTAGTCTGGCTCCTGGCTTTGGGGTCGTGCGTGTCAGGCTGTAAAGATTTCCAGCAGCTGTGCCAAGCGGTAACAGTTTCAAAGATTTAGCCAGGAGGAATAAAAATCCGGCGCCTACACCCGGCTCTGATTTGGAGCCATCTATATATAAAACTATATAATAGTTCATGTCAGACTGGAAACTCTCATTCCTCTCTGATGGTGGTCTGGCAAATCAAAGGAAATATTCCAAGCTTTATAATTTTGGAAAAAAAGTATATAGTCCGGGGTAATTAGCATTTAAAGGAGGCAAAATTCGGAAATGGCAGAAAATTGGTCCACAGCTTCCTTGGGACTTTTTAAGAAAACAAATTCGGAATCACAAAAAAAACATGGCCGCCGGAAATATAGCGGTTTTCCGGCGTTTTCCTTGTATCTCGGTGTCTATAGGTCGTACAACCTTTTACGAGGGCCCAAAATGTTGACAATGAAATTCTCTACAAGTTTAGTTCTTACAAAGATGTTGACCCGATTAACCCTTTCAAAGTTATACAAGGTCAAAGTTATCAAAAATCCCTTTTTGTTCAAAAAATCCCTCAAAATGTGGTTTTTTCGAAAAAAAATTTTGATCAGTCAATAGGAAACATTATTGCCTACAAAAAACCCTCTGGACATTTTTTTCGAATCAAGGTCAAAGTGACTCAGAAACTGATTTTTGAGAAATTTTTTTTGTTCTATTTATACAAAAGATTATTGCCTACCCTAATGCCACCCTTGTCATTTTTTCGAAAACTTTTCGTAAAATTGTGGGAAACTTTGACCTTGAATAACTTTGAAAGGATTAAGTTTTCGAAAAAATGACAAAAGGGTTTTTTTGTAGGCAATATCGTTTTGTATTGACTGATCAAAATTTTTTTTCGAAAAAAACAGTTTTTGAGTGATGTTTTGGTCAAAAAGTGATTTTTGGAAATTTTGACCTTGAATAACTTTGAAAGGGTTAATTGGGTCAACATCTTTGTAAGAACTAAAGTTGTAGAGAATTTCATTGTCAACATTACGGCCTTTGTACGGGGTAGTACGACCTATAGAAACCGAAATACAAAGAAAACACCGGAAAACCGCTATATTTCCGGCGGCCATGTTTTTTTTTTGATTCTGAAATTGTTTTCTTAAAAAATCCTAAGGAAGCTGTGGACCAATTTTCAGCCATTTCCGAATTTTTCCCCCTTTCGTGCGTTTTTTCTTGCTAATTTCCCCGGACTAATAGGTTAACTACGTATTTTTTGGAGAAAAGCTAAAATTTTTTTTAAAAAAACCAAAATTTTGACTTTGACGACTCATAACTGTGGAAGTTGGTAGGGTGGAATCGTCAATTTTACAATTTTATTCTGCGTACACTCCTACCTTATTCATGAAAATAAGTTAGAAAAATATAGGGTGATATGTAAAATACAGGGTGATATGTAAAACTCTAACAAAAAAAAGTTTAATACTCCACAAGATCTCATCCAAGACTCCCTATAGCATCAGAACCCATCAAGGGCACAATAACCCATCATCAACTAGTTCAACTAGTATCACACAGGTGGCGCTCACATCCAAAGCTCACCACAAAAAAGTTCACAAAACTGGTTCTTCTCCCGAATAAAGCTCATATCCGGGCTCACAACCGGTGACGTCACTGCGCCGGTAGCACTATTGCTATACTACTAATTTTGCTCCATAAGAATTCTTCTGTACGTGCAATGATCTTCCTCATCAATCAACTCTATCGAGGCCTGGAGATTTATTGTTTCTCAATAACTTTATTATGCTACACAAGTCTTCAATCTTCATATGTAGGATACAGGACTTCGTTCGGACATTTTACTGCTTACTGTCACATCTTCATGCATGTCACTTAGATGCCTCTTAGACCTCTTCAATCATAGCTTATTCCCAGGTATAAATCGTATTCTTACACCTTCAGCTATAAAATATTGCGCATGAACAATAAAGGACGAAACCAATATAAACTCCACAAATAACAAAATTTTCACCATTATACATCAAAGGATATTATGAACTCTAGGGACTAAAGATGTAATTGCTAATGGTATTCTATTGTGGGAGTTCCAATTGTGAAACTTCTATCAGAAATTGCAGTTATTGGAACAATGATATGTAAAATTAATGAAAAGCCGGAATTGTACATCAAATTTCATGTGAAATTTAATAGTAGCAAACTCAAAAATTCCATTTCAAAGCATTTCATTTATAAATGGTTAATTACTCATCCTTTTTCCTGTTTATAACATAAAAATTAACAGCGCGTTCATCATGTTCTAATTAAAAGCAAATGAAATAAGAGTCACATTTAATTAACCATATCCTTGCAAAGTAAAAGAAGCCGCAAGAGCACCTGAACAGCACTTAATATTCTTAAGGACATGCCCTCAACCAGAGAGGATATAATTAACACTTCTTAAAGTACCTACACAAAAAATGCCGGCTATCTGCTAAAGAGCACCATACTAGAGCAATGTTCAACAGTCAAATCGTTAAAAAGGATTTTTTTTTCGAAGGATATTGAAAAACATTTTAATACAAAAAAAAATCCCCTAAAAAAATTGTTTCACTTTAAAATTTAATATTTCACCATAAATGGAAAACATAAATTTTCTTCTGCTCGAAGAATTGTGTCCGGACAAGAATTTATCAAAAAGGACGAAAACAATACAAAACCTATTACAATACCCTTGGGATAGATTTAAAATCTCTTTACATAATACGATGACAGCTGTCCAGTATCTAAACATATCCTTAAGGCTGCTCACCCCCACACACCATATTAAAATAAGGACACATTTTCAATTTGTTAAAACTATTGTATAACAAATAAAAGTTACCAAAGGTCCTTTTTGTGTTCAAAGCACATATGTCCTTTCTGGTTTTTTATCGTAAAACAGAAAAAAAATATAAAAAAAAAATAAATCTTCAAGGATATTCGTCATTAGTAAGTATGTCACTGATATTTTGTTAATAATTTACCAGAGAACAAAAAAAAGGGAAAAATAAGGACTCGTAAAATCCGCAAAGCTACCATAAAACATAAAAAACAAAGTTTTATTCGCCAACGAATGATTATGTAAAAAAAGTATCCTCGATGTTAGAGTATAAAAAAATATACAGAAAAAAAAAATATGAAGAAAAATCCAACAAGGATCAAAACTCTCTCTTTCTCTCGCCACAAAAGTACTTGACTTGACATTGTCCTATGCGATGACAAAAGATACGACGACGAAAAAAAAAACTAAAGTAGAAAAATTCCTGATCCTTGAGCCTAAAGCCTTCGTTTATCGTGTTTATATATTTATGTGTGTGGGTGTTGTGTGTCCATGTTTGTATGTGTATATGCGTGCAAGTCTGTTGCCCTAAAAATATGTATGAAATGTGTAATAAAACAGGCGACATCCTTAAACTCCTGGCATAGCCCTAAGGCTTGGTAAAGGGATTTTTTTGTGCAAATTTTGCTGTTACCTTCAAGTGGCTCGTTTGTCTCTAATCATTGTGTGTAGGGCGGGTGGCGCGCGGGGAGGGGGGAAGGAAAGTGCGACGAGTGGGGGGTCGGAGGAGAAGTAGGGGATATGTAATATGGAAAGGACAGATTTTTGGTTGTATAGAAAACAGGATATCAAAAAAAGGACCAAGTTCTGTGGGGGCTGCTTGTACACATTTTAGTTACATGTACAAGGATATATATATTTATACATATATAGATTGTTTTGCCGCCAGATTAAATCTTCTGTCATACCACAAAAAAATTTCTTCCATCCTCCCCGCCTCCACCAAAAACGCGTTATATATATATATATTTTTTTTTCTGGTGGCAGCGGTGCGGAGGTTACTTTTTATGACATGAAAATCTGGTGCACTCAAGTTCTTGTGATTTATGTGCGTTGAGTTGTATAGTATGTGGCAAGGAGCCGGATTGACGTAGGATATAATGCAATAAAGTCCTAGTTAAGAACTTGAGTGTTATGCGTGCTGTAAGGCCGTTTCGTGGGTGACGTCAAGAAATAAAAAGGAAGAATATAACTTTCTTGAGTTCACGGATTATGTGCCATTTTTTTTTGTTTTTTTTGCTTATGGAAGCACTTTTTTTGAATAGAGATATTTTCCAATTGGTAGAGAAGGTGATGATGTGGCAAGAGAGAGCTATGGTATAACAATTAGGAAAGTCAAGTCGATAGAAATACAAGGTTTTTGTAGTTATGTGGATGTGAAAAGTAAAATATTGAAGAGAATTTGTGTATGTTAAGTTCTTTAACTTATCGTAGTGGCGCTGTAATAGCTCAAAATCCATTTTTTTATAGTTCAATTAGGGTCTCACATGGTGGTTAGTCACTAGGGAGATCTCGCCAAGTTCAGGATGATTCTGTGTGCTCACCAACATTTCTGCAACTCATTTCACCTTTTCTGCCTATCTGCGAAAGATTGCCATTGGGGGGCCTCGGTAGTCTAGGGAGTAAGGCGTCTGGCTACCATCCCAGAGGTCCCGGGTTCGAATCCCGCCAGAGCCCCACGGTCCTTCGCCTTTCCCACCTTTTTCTTCTTCCTTCTTTACATTCCTCCTGTCATAGCCTTCCGCCAGCACTGCCACGCTCCACCAAGAGTCGCGATAAGAAATGGTTGGGAGTAGATCGTTGTAGCAGTTCCTTTCTACCTCTCTCTTTCCCTTCACTATCTATCGACTAGAGTTTGCTGTTCGACATTGCACTCTATACGAAAAAAATAGATTGTCGACAGTACAAAGGCCTTTCCCTGAGCTCTAGTCTTCCACATAAAAAAACAAAAAATAACGCTATCTTCCATCGAACAGCCTTTCTCTCGTTATATGCGTATTTTGGAACGTGTAAGCTGTGGTACTTATTGGACAGAGTGTCAATAGCTGCCATCCCAAATTTCGTGTCAGTTTCTTCTTGGGAATGAAGATCAGTGGGCATATCTTGTCCGGAGAGCGCATATTTTTTATTCAGCTCTCATTTTTCTCCGATTTCATCCTTGCGATCATCGCAACACTGTTAGACGTATTATTGGCTTTGTTAGCCAGGTATAATTTAAAGTTGATCTTGTTATCGATCATCTCCTTCTATCACACCATCTCCGTTTTTTCCACGAGGCCGTCGCTTTCTAGTTGATTCCAGTCAAGGGCCTGTTTGGCTAGATTATGGTTTCCGCGTCGCAAGGTGTGGCGAAACCAATTCCATTTCCTTCGCTTGATTTGGTCGTCTATCATTTCTTGGCCGGTACGGCCCCATAGCTCTTCATTTGAAATTGATTTTGATTGCAGCGGATTTTTAGGATACGACGTAGGCATCTCTGTTGATGAAAACTTGTAGGCGCCCCGTGATGAGTTGGGTGCAGTGGCGGTTTCAGAGGGGGGTAATTGGGTAATTACCCCCCCCTAAGGATTTTCGTTCGCTTATTTATTTTTAATCTTCAAAATTACCAATATTTCAAACAAACAAGTTAAGTTATGGTGAATCTAGTCGGCGATCTATGACGTTGAATTTTTCCGAAACTGCTGGAGAGTCGTGGAAGGGACCGATACCCGAGACTCCCGGTAATATGGCACGCTATGGGTGATTGCACACGAGCGTACACACGAAACGACAAGAGTCGGCAGCAAAGTGGTTTATGAAGAAGAGGGTGAGAGAGGACGATGGGGAGGGCACACAAATTTGAACGATACTTTCAGCAGCCCTGCAAACATTTAGATTCGGAAACCATTCGAGAACGACTTGCCAAAAGCGAAAGCTTGCTTCGAACACGGACTCGTAAACGAATTCGAAGGCAATAAAAGCGGAGCAAAATATCGAAACCAATCAACTAGGAAAGCTTTTATGCCGGGTTTTCATTAGTAGAATTAACGGTAGAGTAACTGGCGTACTTTTAAGTGGTAGAGTAACTTTACCACCACTCTATACCAACTATACCTACTATAACCTCTATACTCTATACCTACTATAACCAAGTTTTCATTAGGCGAGTTCACAGGATAGTTAGTACTCGCCCAATATACTCTACCACTAATTCTACTAATGAAAACCCGGCATTATGGTGCGTTTTGAACTTTTCTCGTACCTTTCGCAAGCACTTGTCGAATGGTCCGAGAAAGCGAGCCTCCGAGAAATTGTTTGTAAGGAGATTTTTGATCGAACACTTTGACAGTTCCTGCGGCGTTGTTGTTTTTTTCTGAAATTCCCTTTTGCTCGCAAAGAGAATGTCTAAAACAACAACAAAGCCAGTATGATTTGTTGCCTGCAAGTTGTACCCTCGTGTAGAAGCTCATACGATTTTTCACCGAACACCAAAAGAGAATTGACGATTGCAGACGACTTCTGCCTGTCGTGCGTACGCTCGTGTGGAAACAGCCGATGTTAACAAATTGAAGTTAACTGCTCAAGCGCCGTAAGAGAAGTGATGACTTTCGTTTCTACCTTTTAGTAGGGGAGCTGGCACTTGAAAAAATCGTGGCGTCCAACCTTTAAGCTTATAAGCTTTTCAATTAATTTCAATCATTTTTTATAATGACTCTTTTGCGGGAAGTGGACCCACCTCGAGTTAGGCGGTGGGTGGGGCTGAAAAAGGGGGTAAAATTGAAAAAAATTCTACTGCTGCGTATATAGGTTCTATTAGGGCTAAATAACCGTTAAATGCTAGTGGCAGACATTTTTGACCATTTGCTGGAGTGTGGGGGTGAAATGGCAACTTCAGCTAGGGGTGGCTTCGGGAGGGTGCAAATGGTATTTATGGAATCAAAAAAAATATTAAGTTTTTTCTTTTTTTAAAATTACCCCCCCCCCCTACCCTGAGCCAGTTGGCTGGAAACGCCCCTGCTTAAACTTTAGTCCGGGGAAATTAGCATTTAAAGGAGACAAAATTCGGAAATGGCTGGAAATTGGTCCACAGCTTCCTTGGGACTTTTTAAGAAAACAATTTCGGAATCACAAAAAAAACAAAATGGCCGCCGGAAATATACCGGTTTTCCGGTGTTTTCATTGTATATCGGTTTCTATAGGTCGTACAACCCCGTACAAAGGCCCTAAATGTTGACAATGAAATTCTCTACAACTTTAGTTCTTACAAAGATGTTGACCCGATCAACCCTTTCAAAGTTATTCCAGGTCAAAGTTACCAAAAATAACTTTTTGGCGTAAACGTCACTCAAAAACTGGTTTTTTCGAAAAAAATTTTTGATCAATCAATACGAAACGTTATTGCCTACAAAAAAGCCTCTTGTCATTTTTTCGAAAACTTAACCCTTTCGAAGTTATTCAATGCCAAATTTTCCAAAAAACACTTTTCGGCCAAAAAATCACTAACTATTGATTTTTGCAAAATTTTTCGAAAAGTTTTCGAAAAAATGGCAAGGGTGTCATTAGGGTAGGTAATAATCTTTTGTATAAATAGAACAAAAAAAATTCTCAATAATCATTTTCTGAGTCATTTTTTGACCAAAAACTGATTTTTTGAAACTTTGACCTTGAATAACTTCGAAAGGGTTAAGTTTTCGAAAAAATGACAAGAGGCTTTTTTGTAGGCAATAAAGTTTCGTATTGACTGATCAAATTTTTTTTCGAAAAAACCAGTTGTGATTTTTGGAAAATTTGACCTTGAATAACTTTGAAAGGGTTAATCGGGTCAACATCTTTGTAAGAACTGAAGTTGTAGAGAATTTCATTGTCAACATTTAGGGCCTTTGTACGGGGTTGTACGACCTATAGAAACCGAGATACAAGGAAAACACCGGAAAACCGCTATATTTCCGGCGGCCATTTTGTTTTTTTTTGTGATTCCGAAATTGTTTTCTTAAAAAGTCCCAAGGAAGCTGTGGACCAATTTTCAGCCATTTCCGAATTTTGTCTCCTTTCGTGCGTTTTTTTTTGCTAATTTCCCCGGACTACTTGTAAATTAACTTGATTCATATTTCCGTGAGCCATTATGACACATAGGCCCCTGTGCTGAAATTTGAGATGTGTTTCGTGACAAGTCGTTTGAGTTGTAGAAAGTGACGTTTTAGTCGAATTACGATTTTCTGCACAGGGGCCTAGAGTGGAAATGCTACGTTGAGTTTAGGCCGCTGTACTGAAAGTCGTGATTCGACTGAAACGTCACTTTCTTCAAGTGAAACTACTTGTCGTGTCGTGACGACTCGACTTTCAGCACAGGGGCTATATACACCATAGTCAATGTTTCTGATCTATATTTGGATTTTTCTATCACATACTGAATCCTTTAAGAATATGGAAATGAACCTAACGCCAAGCTTCGAAGTACAGCATCACTACCAAAGCAAATTTTCTGTTTTCGTATCTATAGTTCTTGATCCACTAATCTACCTGTGATACAATTTGTCTACAATTACTTTTAATTACACCTCAATTACTTCAAAATGAATGATTACTTTTGCAAAAAGATTTAATTATAAAATTTCCCTCCTAAAAAACAAAAAAAAACCCGATGATATGTATGTTAACTTTTCATCCATAAGCACGTAACTTTCGACTATGTTTAAAGTTTAATACGTCCCACGATAAAAGTAAGCAGTCAACACTTCAACTTCATCCTGTTGTCAAGAATCACAAGAAATCCTTGTTACTTTACTTCGAAAAACAGACCAAGACGAAGAGATAAAAAAAAAATAAAAAAAAACAAAATAAACGTAGAAGAAAAGGTGAAAAAAAAACATCATCCTGGAACCAGAGAAAACATCTGCTGGATGTCTTAAGACATGTTGGCACTGCTGTAGCGGAGAGCCCCACCTCGGTGCTTGGTTGGGAACATCAATCAACCTGAAGTTGTTTAAAAGTTGAAGAAAAAGCACCCGACATTTCGTTGAATTTCTCTCAAGATATAATTTATGACCGTATTTCGGATGGTGGCGCTGCTACGATGAAACAACACAACACAACAGTCTCGGTGAAAATTCCAGGGTGTGTATGGAAGTGGAGACCCAGTTTCCGGTATATACAATATCTAAACACGATCGTCCTGGGAGGTTTCACTGTTTGGCCATTTCCTACTGCTCCCAGAGTAGGTACACCTTGACTTGACGTTGGAAGTGTACTTTTTAAAAACAACAAAAAAAAAACACCTCTAGATGGAACAGGAACCGTCTATCACGTGAAAAGGAATAAGACACTCTTCTCGTCCTTCAGTATACTGACTTACAAACTGTAAACATTTTTGGAGAGGGATGGTTCTGGTCCTTCGGTGCTGGAGATACCAAAACTAGAGTTGGCATTGAGGATAATCGCTATTTATATTTTTTTTCTTGTTCGTCTTCCACAAAAAACAAGTCCTGAAAACTTGCTAAGCATCTCTTCTTGTTCTTCTCTCTGCACATCACTAGAATTGTCTAGAAGGTAATGAAAATGAAAGACGTTTAAAATTTACTCAAAAACCGTTTGGAAGATGGTGTGGCGTCGAGGGTAGACTGGTTTATTACGAAAGTTTCCTTATACAATGAAAGACAACCCAAGCAAATGCAATTATGTCCTGAAGCGTGTCTTACCTGGGGGCGCCCTCTCTCTCTATACTATATAACAGCACTGCCAGTTGGCTCGTTTACCGTTCATGAAAGACTGGCTTGTTGAGGAATAAGATGGTAACTTTCTTGGCAGAGAGTTAAAAGAGAGTTTACTTTAAAGTAGTCGGGCGGGGGATAAAGTTAAGCAATTAATTATAAAAACGAGTGCTACTAAGTCATTTGGTGAAGTTGTTGGTGAATTGACCGACCGCTTTTCCTCCTTTTTGAACAAGGAGGAAGTTTCCTCAGATAATTTATCAAATTTTTGAATTTTTTGATAAAGAAATAAACAAAAAAAAATTTTATATATATTTTTTTTTTCATTTTAAAACACTAACATCAACGCAAATACAAAATACAAAAACCCAACGCGATTCTGTCTCATTCATTGTGGAGTTGTTTAAGTCTTAAACGTCTGACTTTATCCTAGTCTTAAGGAGTTAAATTCCGTCCACACCCTTCCGGCGCAAAATTTTGGCTAAAACGAAGGTTAAATATCTCATAACTCAGAGATTCTCTGTCGTTATTAAAAAGAGCTGCTGTTTATGTTTTAGATTGTTATATGGGGTATGGTATGGTTGATGGTTGTAGCGAAACATAACACACATCCGCAAAATGCCTATAAAATTCAACATCCCCAAAAGGATTGTTATTATGAGCGGAAGAATTTTAAATATTTCATCATATTCCCAAGTAAAAAAAAAGGATACCAATAAACAACACAGACAGTGTGTACCACCAGCAACAACAGGGCTTTACCAGAAAAAAAAAGACTTTTTGCCCTTATCTCTGAAACATGGCTCAAAGCGGATTAATCCCTGTTGCGCGAAGGCAAATTCCCTAAACTCTAGACGTTTTTTTCATATTTAAAATTAAAACGCACACAAAATAATAATAACAGCACAAAAAAAAGGATTCATGCAAAATGCCCTTTTTTTTATGTGGAGGCGTAAAAATTCTATGGAATCAATTTTATTTACTACACTTCAAGTTTCTATTTTTACCTTTTATTTAAATTTTATTTTTTTTAGTTTTTTTTATTGCGACTGGCATTTTTACTGGTAAAGACCCCCGCCTACCATACCAGAAGTTCCTGGTTCGATTTTTCACAGCGGCATATTCCTTCGTCTTCAAGGGCGGCGCACAGTGGGGCAAATAGCTCATTTTTTGGACAAGCAAAAATTCCCAAGGCTGGAATTAATGAAATTTAAAAAAATTTTTTTAAACTATTCGTGATAAAATTGCCTTTAATTCTATCGAGCCAGAATTTTGAAATTTGAAAATTAAACATGGCTAATCCAATATGGCGGACATAAATTTTGTAAGAAAATTAAATTTTTGTCAAAAGATTCTTTAATATTTTAAAAAATTGTTACTTTTGGGATTTTTTTTGGAAACCAAAAATTAATTAATAATAATTAATTTCAATAATTTTAAAGAATCTTACGAAAAAAATTTAATTTTCTTACCAAATTTATGTCCGCCATATTGGATTAGCCATCTTTAATTTTTAAATTTCAAAATTCTGGCTCGATAGAATTAACGGCAATTTTATCACGAATAGTTTAAAAAAAAAATTTAAATTTCATTAAGTCCAGGCTTGGGAATTGTCGCTTGTCCAAAAAATGAGCTATTTGCCCCACTGTGGGCGGCGAAGCGCGTGGGGATGGAACGAAAAGTGCACACGCACTTTCGCTTTGGGTGGGAAAATCCACACCCAAAATATTACATATACACCCACCTAATAACTCAGAATGTTGAAAGACCGTATCGGTCGCTGGCGACGAAGGAACATGGTCGAAAGGCCGCATGAGAGGGTTTTCATACGAAAACTAAATATATTATATCAGAGCTAATAAGAACTTATAATTATTGTATAGCCTAAGCTTTTTAAACCCCACCCGACCAGCATTTAAAAAGGGAATTGCCTGAGGACCCCATGTGGTAAATATGGGACATGCCGAAAGAGGGCTTTCCAGTTAGTTTCCCCATGAGCACCATACGAAAAAAACCAGCAATAGGTACTGAAGTGCAGGCGCGAATTTAAGGGGGTGGTCACGGGGGTCATGACCCCCCCCAAAAAGCACTCGCTGTTTAAAAAACAAAATTGACCCAAATAAAAAAAAACAAAAAATAACCAAACGACCAAAACCGACCGAACTTTTTTGCAAATTAAAAAAACGACCCTTTTTTATCTGATAGTGTCACCCTTTTGGCCTTATTTTGGTGGGCGAGTTGAAAAAATGACAGGTCCGTTTATCGTTCTCATTTTTCGTACTATAATTCACGAATGCAGCGACATGACAGTTTTCGACAAAACCTTATCATTGTTGTCGCTTGTTTTTAGACATTTCTGATAATTAAAAAATTTATAAAATTACAATATTTATTCAATCTATTTAAAAAATATTTATTCAATCTAGTCACTTGACAGTCGTGAAAAACGCAGCTTTGTCTCTTCAAACGTCAACTGTGATACGCCTGAAGGCGTTTTTCCCGACAAATGTATGTTTTTTCGAAAGCTATGATTCCGTTTTACAGTTGCCGCGCCATTTCTCACTTCAAGCGCCAACCATGATTAGACCCTTTGTACTACTAGTCCGTCATGTCATGTCGCACACGACATAGTGCAATGTCTAGTACTAAGCTTAGCTCGAAGGATAGAGAGAGATAGGATAGATTAGGGGGAGTCGGGTGCAGTGTCTCCATATGTAAATCGAGCGTTACCGTGTTGCAAGGGCAAAAATACGGTGTTTCTAGACACGGTGAATCTGCTAAAAATGTACCGTGTAATTTTTCGTCAATTTTCTTCAAAAATTTCACTTTTTTTGATAAAACTAAATTTTTTTTGTCAATACAAACAAAAAGAGTTTTATCAAAAAAAAGTGGAAGTTTTGAAGAAAATTGACGAAAAAATACAAAAATTCATGATTTTCGATTCGATTTGTCCCACTTTTTTCTTGTTCACCATCATAAAGTGCATAAAAAACCTACACTTAAATTAAAAAGGAATCTCATACGATGCAATGCACAAAAGTTATTGGCCAATCAATTTTCAAATTTGAGGTTAATTTTTGAGGCTTGTGGTCGATATTTTGACTTAAAATTATTACGAGTTATTGTCCATATTATAAAGTAGAATTTCTGAAAATTTCATCAATTTTTACTTAAAACATCCAAAGTTGTAACCAAAAAACCAAAATTTTGCAGTTTCTTCAGTTTTCAGTTTCCTTTGAGGTTGTGTGTGCAGATTAAAATTTCATTTTGTAACCGCTGATAGGTAATGTCATAATGAACAGCCTCAATTTTTGTCGCTTTCTTTGGACCTACACATACCGATAAATTCTCATCTATATTTAGAAAGAACGACCAAAATGGTAGATTTTTTACAAAACGGCCCATAATTTACGTAGAGGTGGTTGCAAGAGAAAAAGTCCATTTCGTATTCGATGTAACTAAAATATTAAAAAAATATTTGAGACTGGAAACAATTCCTTTTTCACTAAAATTTGATGCTTATCTGACTCCATTATTAGTAAAATCCGTAAAAAATTTTTTTTTGATTTTTTGAAAATTTGTAATCCACCAGAATAATCCACCAGAAAATTCGGTTAGTTTTGTTCGTTTTGTTAATTTTGTTTTTGTTTTTTAGGAGTAGAAATTTTTTCCGCCACTTTTAATTCCGTGACCCCCGCAAATCAAAATTCTAGATCCGCGCCTGCTGAAGTGAGGTATGCATCAGTTTCTCATGAGGGCCTTACAAATGAAATAGAAAATCCCAACATTTGCCTTACGTATTCGGAAAGCTTTTAAAAAGCTTTAGTTTTTGTTGTTGCATTGCTTCATATTTCAGGCAATTATGTTGGTGACAGTTAAGAGTGTCATTTCAGCATACTTAATAGACTGGTTCCGGTTCCGGTTACAGAGGTCAAGCAGCATTGAACGGGACCAATACTCAGTTGGGGGACCGCATTGGTAAAACGACAATCGTGTTTAAAATTTTAAAGCTTTCGAACCCGGCGCAGCTATTACTTACATATGCGCGTCGAATTTCTCAAATTGTTCGGCCTCTTTTTTCCACTCGGGATCGGCTTTCGGATCGGATTTTTCATCAAGGGGGCTAAATGGGTGGGGCATTCCTTATGACGAGGCGCGAAACAGGCAAGGCGTTAGATGCCCTTTGTGGGCCTTATAGAGCAAGTCACACGGGGTCCAAATGAGGGAGTGGATCTAGACTCATAGGAGCCCTATCTACAACCCCCCCCCCCCAATTCTAGTCGGGCATAATCACTAACTAAAGAATTAAAAACCATATAACTCAAAAGACCACTGGCGAATAAATTGACCGATTAACTTTTTACATTTTAATGGTTATCTATTCACGGGGTCCCCACCCACAGTGATTATGCTCCGCCGCCCTTGTTCGTCTTTAAACATCTCCCGCCAAGGTAAGATTCCTTCTTTAGTGGAGTCCTTCCTTACAGCAAACTCTTTGTACTCTCTTACTTCTAGCATCGCCTGTAAGCACAAAAATTGGATAGCAGCTGATGGAGTAAGATCGCATGTCGGGTTTTGACGATTATTCATTCTGCTGTGATGGGCGCGTATAATTTAATCGGTAAGTTTACGCAAGCCACTGCAATTTAAGGCCTGTCGATCAAAACCATCAAAAAAACGCCGAGGGAGTGTGTGACAGGCGAGTTCAGCTTAATTGGTAAGTTTTGATCTTCTTTTTCTTCTTTGACGGCTCTACAACCGGGATTCGGCCCTGGCCTCTCACAACTGTTTTGTCTCGATTCTGACCCGATGTCATCCAGTTTGGCATCCCTAAGCTCTGGGCAGAGGCGGCGGAGCATAATCATTGTGGGTGGGTACTGGGTAGCATGTGAACAGATAAAATGTATAAAGTTAATCGATCAATTTATTTACCAGCTCTCTTTGGTTATGGAGTTATGTCCGAGTAGCATTTTGGGCGGGGTGTAGATAGGGCCCTATGAGGCTACCCCCTAAGAGTGTGGAAGGGTGTTTGTCTAAAGGCAACAAGGCGCTTCCAGCGAATGCGGCAACGACCAAAACTCGACTCTATGGAATACAAGGAGGCAAGGATAGGACTAAAAATGTCTCCGGAAGAGTTGAACGGAGCACTTTAAGAGCCTGTGCAAGGAAGCAGATAGCATTCAGGGTAGTGATGTCATCGATTAAGGGCAATCTTTTTTTTTCTTTTTTCTTGCGAGGGAGCGGTAAGAATCGTACACTGGTCTAACAGCCTGTGAATGTGTGTGGCCGCAGTCTTCCATGCCTACGACAGAGTCACCGCTGGGTATGCGCACCCAGATGGTAGTCTCAGATTCCTACTGACTAAACCCACCCACCCTTTTTTGCATGACGTTCAAGTCCAGACCGGTACGAGCCGTAAAAGCATTACTTCAGCCTGGCGTCCTCAGCAAGGGTTATCCACCCGAGAAAAAATAAAATATAGCCTTACAACGGGCGACCACGGCCGTGTTTGAAACATAGTCCTCGGCCATGTACCAGGCATCAGAAGGTTGTTTGTCGGACTGTACGGCCGTATATGACGGCGGTGCGATGGCCTTACGGATACATCTTTTAGTGAAGTTTGGCCATCGTGGGCCCGTATGTGCTCTCGGTAAAAATGGTAAAAAAACTGTACCGCCATCATATGCCCCTTAAAAAGCCAAACGGCCGTTGTACGCCCGTTGAAAGGCCATCTTTTATTTTTACTCGGGCACATCCAATGCTGCCCTTACAATGCTAGTCACCATATTGACAGCATCCGTTGTCGATCTAGCCTTTCTAAAACCGAATTGTCTTACCGTCAAGACGCTTTACAATACCGCCCTCTTATTGGAGTCCATTATGAATAGATGTTTATTGGTTTGGGCAGTGCTCCGGATTCTTTTACTTGGCTTGTCACATTGGTCGTGGTCGACCTACATAGACGTGTCAGCTTCTTGGGGATTGCCCTCTTTGCCCTTGCAATATATGCAACTTAGTGTAAATTGCGTCAGATCGCGGACTCTTCGGTAGAACTTCCGCGCTTGGTGCGGCCTTCGATCTCGGTACTGTTCTAGTTCACAAACGAGATTTTTCTCCCAGACTTTTTTTCCGTTTGTGAATTTTCTTTTCTTCTTTTCTGAGCTCTTATTTCTCTTCGTGTGCCCGTCTTCTCTGAGACTGCTGCATTGCTCGGCACGCAGCATTTTTATGTTTAGTTGACAGCTTGCATTCTTCATCGAACCAGTCGTTCCGGTCTCTGCGACTTCTTCTGCCTAGAATGGAAATAGCAGTACTAATGACAGTATTTTTTAGGCGTGTCCAACTCTCGTCGACGCCCGGCATCTCGTCTTCAGGACTTACTCTTTCGTTACTGAGCGCGAGCTCTAATATATGATCGTAGCTGTTTCTGGCCATTTCATTGCGTAGTGCAGCCGTATTGATTGGAGCCTGATCAGCGGATACATGGCAGTAATGTCAACTTTATGCTTTGACAGGGTATCGGCTAGATGCTGTGTAGGCCGAGTTCTGTACAGAGTTCGAACTTTCCATGAGAAAATTCTTAAATCGTTTTGTCTTTTTCGTTGCCGTGGTCGTCGTTGTTTGTTCAAGTATCCGAGGCATGTTGCTCGTTCCGTAATAATTATTTTTCCAGGTGAGGTTATTAGCCTCACACAAACCTTACTTGGAAGGGACCAGCCCTATCGTATTATGTGTTATGCTACATGTTATTCCCCTTATTCCGCTGATGACTGACCCCTAAAGTTTCGATCAATGATTAGAGATCTTGGCGTGTTTTTCACCATTTTGATCGACAGGCGTTTACTTACAGTAGCCTTAGTAAACTTACAGATTAACTTATACGCGGCTACCACACCTATCTCTTTCTCTTCCCGACTAAAGCTTGCTGTTTGACAATGAATTATAAAGAAACTCACCTCTGAACTCTGATATTTTTTCATTTTAAAAAACCTAAAAATATCAAAAGAAAAAAACGTGTAAAAAGAAATACCGAGAAAATTTTCAAAAAGGTCCTTGAAATAATATCATGTACACGAATGTATTATATCCATATACACGTGTTTATCCTTATTTCAAAATTCCAACGAACTCGAGAGCATACAAACATCTCACAGAGTAGCTTTGGTGTGTAGAGGCGCAGTGCCAGAAAAAATAATAATACAGATGTGAAAAAATCCGCTTCCTTTAGGCTTGTAATAAATCATTTATTTTCCACGAATCCTTGTATACCTTCATGTCATATTTGAACTTACTTCAGGTTAGGGACATAATAAATTCGAAAGCAGAAAGCAAAAAAAAAATGAACAAACGAAGGACTTAATCCCCAGGACGTCACATGGTTTGAAACAAAAAACGGAAAGAAAAATCACAACAACAACAACAACAACAAATGAAAGGAAAGGAAGAAAAAATCATATATGATCTTGTGTGTATGTACGTGTATTTTTGATGGGGAAATTTTCAGTTTGGTGTTGTCCTTTACGTTTAAGGATTAATATTGAAGCAGTTTTTAATCCTTTAAAAAGCTACTTTTGATGTACGTACGTGGGTGGGTTATTAGCTTGGAAACGTTGTAAAATTGCGTAAAGGGATTTAATATTTATGATGTTTTTTTTGATAAGGGATTATTATTTTCGATAGATTCGGAGGTGGAGAAGTTATTTTTATGATTTTGAAGCGATTTTTTTGTGATTCTATAAATTCTTCTTGTTTTGGAATGAGATATCAAGTCCCACTGGGACATAGAATGTAAAGTGCAGAATTATTCGCCTTGACGCAAAGGGCAAAGCTTACAGATGGGATTCTCTGTCATTCCGATCTTCCATAGATCGACTAGACTAGAGCTCAGAGTTAAGCCCTTTCGTACTGTCGACTGTTCCATCTAGTGCAATCCTCTAGAAGGAAAAAGGAAAGTGGTATGAAAGAACTGCTAACGCCAACATATCGACCCAATTACGGCTAACCTTCAGAGTTTCGTATTTTTTAGAAGAAACCGATCGCCAAGCACACTGTTAAAAAAGCGAAAAAAGATGCTTGCACAACCGCTCTCAGTAGTAGGGCTATAGGCTTACATAACCAGTGACGTCATTGGTTGTGGGCTCTGGTGTGAGTTTTATCTGGGGCAAGGACCTGTTTTGGTGAATTTTTTGTGGTGAGCTTTGCGCCACGTGTGTGAAACTAGTTTAACTCCGCTAGGGTGGGTTATATTCTCGGGTGGGCTTTCATTCTGGGTAGTTTTGGGTGGGAATCGTTGGTCTTGTGTGGAGGAATTTGATTCAGGTTCCAATTGTTGGATGTTTTTTTTTTTTTTTATTCATGCAACAACACAATCATGCATATAGAGTTACCCTTCTAATTCAGAAGGTACACTTCTTAGCTGGGCCAAGAAAAATTTACCAGCTCAGGACAATTAGCACTGAGATAGGCTCAACTAAAGCATGCAACATTGAATATGCAATCCCGAAAAGGTCACACCTCGCACATTTTTATATGCGAGATGTGACCCCCCGAGATTGCACACTCAATTAAATGCAATACACAAAGAAGCGTGCAAGAAAAGTCAGTCAAGTGGACGACCTTTCGGGCTGGGTGAGCTTTCGAGCTGGTTGGAGGATCGAATTTGTAGTTTTGAACTTCGCTGTGTCTTTGTCGGAATTTTGCTGATCCTGGTTCCAGTAAAAGTCGGTGCATTAGCTTTGACAGGATGAGTTTTGGTTTGCGTCTTCGTTAAGTCTAGGTATATGCAAAATAATTAAATTAATAATATCAATATTTTTTCAGCGGGCATGGATTCTAGATGGTATTTGGGGAGGGGTGTGGGGGTGAAAAATTTCATCAAAAACAGTCTACGACCAACGGTTTCCGAGATATAAGCAATTTACACATTAATTTTATATTACCAGATAATAATTAATAATAAAAATAATAATTTTTTATTTATTTCTAAAATTCGACATAAAGTTTGTAAAAAGAAACGTATTATTCACTCTGTTGAGCCTGGGTAGTGCCTGAGACATTCAATTTGCTTTTTCTTATCAAGTCATTAATGTTGTTTCAAACTCCAAAATTATCTCTATCCATTCGCTGCGCTGATCGTGGACTTTATGCCGCAGAAATGTATCGCTTTAATTGTCATATAACATAAAATCCGCAAGAATTTTACTATTTTAGTTTACATAGGTGGATGCCATTATAGCCTAAACAGTTTTTTTTATGTGAAAAACCAAGCTTAGGAATCACCCTTTGTACTACCAGTCCGTCATGTCATTCACGTCATGGTGCAATGTCTAGTAGTAGCTTGGTTTGAAGGATAGAAAAAAGGATAGGAAAGGTTAGAGAGAGGGGGTCGGGGGGATGCTCGAGGAAATGTCGATGAACCTTACGTTTGAACTCTAAGATGTTGTACGAGTTCGGAAATACTAACTGCGGGAGATTATTCCACAGTCGAGTTTTTCTATTCATAAACGAACTTCTAGGCCGTATTGTGCGCGAGAGGGGGCTGGACGGTATGGGGTGGACTGAGCGGGCTAGTCTTCTGTTGCCGGAAAAATTAGGGGCAATTATTTCAGTGGAACAGTCGTTATGGTAATAGCGATACAACTTAGACAAGGCTGCTTCATTTCTGCGCTGGGTAAAAGAGTTAATGGAAATGCAAAAACTGCAACAATAGGTATCGGGCACTTGAGCTTGTGAACTAGGCCATGACCTTGAAAACTAGCTGAAGGTCACGACCTTGATAATTGTAAACAATTCGCGGGCTAATATAGAGAAACCATAGACCAGTATCTTGTAAACAAGGCGGTGTCACCTAATAAATCTGGGTAGCCTAGTTCTCAAGCCCAAGTGCCCGATACCTACTTGCCATCTCCGATGTTTGGATATGGCGGTTTTGCACCATGTTCAGTAAAGCTTGGACGGTTTTCGAGAGGCCAGCCCAGATAAATGAGGTGTACTCAAGGCGAAGCCGAATATGTATAAGTTATAGTCCTGGAAGCAGGTAGAAGAAGAAATTGTATCTCTGAAGAAATCCTAGGCATTGGAATGATGCGATAACTTAGGGTAAATCCAGGTAAGCATCTCTTATATAGTCATGGAAGGGGATTATAGTTAGAAATCTTCATGAGTCGCTTCCAGAATATCTTTAATAATAGTTGAACTGTGCGATTGGATCCGCGTTGCAAATCTGCAGCCTGGTAGCCACTCACTTTCAGCATCAGCGCAGTCTTTAAGACGGATTTCTCAAAGTCGTTGATCTCACGGATAACCTGGATTTATCAAAGATAGTATTCTCAGATGAAATTAAAAAGAGGATGGAGCGACCTGAAAAAAAATTTAAAATTTAATTGCGGCCATAAAATATTACAAAACAACACTTTTATATTAACCCGGTAAACTTCCACTTTTCACCCTATTTTAAAATTTAATAGAAGCCTCGAAAAGAAGAAAAATGAATCCAAAAAAAAAAACCCCGAAAACATAAATTTCCTTTCAATTCAGCCGCTAAAACTTTTCCCTTGGCTAATATAAATGAGTCCAATTAAAAAATTCCCTTTTCCTTAATAGATCCTCAAACTTAAGATTTAGAGCTTCTTTTTTTTTGAAGATCTTTCGACCAGAAAATGAACGCTTCATCATTCTTGCCTTAAGGGATACTTCATCCCCTTCTGGTAGCCCCGCGATTTAAAGTTTTTTTTTTCATTTTTACTTCTGTGTGTTGTCGAGGGGTTGGCTACTTAAGAAGGGCAACAGCAGCAGCGCCAGGATCCCGGACCGACGACGCAACCCCAAAAAGAATATGCAAAACCGACCCGAAGAAAGAAGAGCGCTAGCCATCGGACCGACGACGACGACGGACCGAGCGACCGACCAAGGATAGGACAACTGGCATCATCGAGACCAAGATCCTTAGTTGGAGCCTGTAAGTCGGTATATTACACAGGACGAAAGGACACGAAGAATTGCAAATCAGGTTTAATTGGGTTTAAAAATGGGGATTGCGAGTAGCAATCCGAAATGAGGCAAGGAATTGCCAAGGACGCAGACAACCTAGAAATAAGGACAAGAGTCCTTTCTGGCTGGTACGTAATCAATTAGAAGTGATTCGTCTGACGAGATGAGAATTGAGTTCAGGATGGGTGGGGGGAAAAATAATTTTTTTTTATTTTAACTTAAATTAATTTTTTTTTCCTTCTTGCCGTCCGTGTCGCCTCGCATACCCCCGGCAACGCAAAATAATAGTTCTAGTCTGGGGAGACAATTTAGAGAAATTGAAATATAAAAAAAAAGGGAAATATTTTCCTCTCTCTCACAACACAGCGCACAAAAAAAGGACAATTGAAGCTGAGTTGTGTCCTTTGAAAGAGAGATGGAAATTTAATTTTCTTTTAGCAGGGGATTTTCTTTTCGGTAGGTTCTTTATGGCGGGCAGACTGTCACCCCTCACACCGCCGCAACAGCTCCTTTTTTTGGTGTGTACAGAGACAATCCTTTGTCATTTTTAATACCGTCGGGATAGGATATCCTTTAGAGATAAAAGCGGCTTTGTAAAATTTCTACAAGCCCAAGACTGGGAGTTTCTCGTCGTCGTCGTCGTCGTTTTTTTTTTGTTTTATTTTTTTCTGTGATGGAACTTATATAAAAGAGATTTTTTTTAATTGCACTTAAAATGCAATTACGGAGTTCATGCGAAAAAATGTGGTTAAGCGAGGATTGTTGATGTCGTTTTTTTTCTCTGTGTATTTTTTTTTTTTTTTTTGGTAAAAGGGAAATATAAAAGGACGAAACCCTGACGAAAAGGATGGAAATGTAATTTACAGAAAATTGTTTTAGTTAAAGCATATTGTCCGACCACATTGGTTAATGTTTACGTTTCAACGGGTTTTTGGGGATGAAATCATGAAAAATTTAATTAGAAATGAGCACGAATAGAATAATTGGGAATGTTAATGGCCCTTCGCAAGATCTAGGTTTGTAAATAACATGTTAGCATTTTATTCCTCTATTTTTAAATTCGTCACAGCACAGCATTTCACGGTCTCAACAAGATCTTTGGTAAGTGAACAGTAGATCAAGCACCAGATTCAGTCGATTCAAATCCAAGCAAACATAAGGTTAGAACACAAAAAAGGAAAAAGTCCTTCCAAGCGAATTTGTCGACCCAACTCTTTTGCCAGCAATAAATAGAGGTCGGCATTAATGTTAGTCGAACACACCAAAATCGATACGTCAGGACTAGCCTTTATAATCAGCAGGCGAAAAAAATTTAAGTTTTTGTCGTTACCCGAGTAAAAATAAAAAAATGCCCTTACAACGGGCGAACGCCGGCCGCTTGGCTTTTTAAGGGACATATGATGGCCGTAGAGTTTTTAAACATTTTTAACGGAAGCACATACGGTCCCAGGACGGACAAATTTGACAAAAAGTTTTAAATAGCCTAGTACTGCGCTGTACACACGGGTATACGACGGGCATATAAAGGCCAAGTGCATAACATTTTCGTTATATATAATCGGCCTTTGGATTATCATACTTAAAGACTACCAAAAGAATTTGAAGTGAAAACGAATCGGTTGTATGCTTGGGGTCGTGATGGTGTAGAGGTTACGGCATCCGACTAGCATCCAAGAAATCTGTGGGTCGATTCCACGCACCGTAGTTCTTCGTGTTCCCACTAAGTGATATTATTTTTTCTTGGCTTCGCTCCTTACAGCGATACCCTTGCCATTGTATGTATATGGCGATTATTACATAGGCGAAAGACTAGAGCTCAAGACATTCTTACTATTAAGGATCGGAATGGTAAAAGACCAAACCTCTAGGTTTAGCCTTGTTAATGGTGAGTTCCTAGTTCAATTTGTCCGTCACTGTTCTACGAAAACGAGGGTCATAGTCATGCAAGCTGTTTGGCGTGAATTTGCTGGAACGGACCAATCCAAGCGACAAAAATCTCGGCAGGTAAATTAATCACTCCCTTACTCGCATTTGATTTGGTTTCGAAAGTAGGACTTGGTGATTCGTCCCAGCTAAATGTTTCTTCTGTTATTCTGGATTGGAGTCAAATTGGAGCTTTAAAAATTTGTATAGAATGAAGACAAAGGGCAATTAGCAAGGTCAAGCAGCATTGGACGTGGTTTGTACTTAGTTGGGGGACTGTTTGGTAAAATGACACTCGCGCTTGGAATGGTTCAATACGAATACCTCCAAATCTGTAACAGCGGCGTGCATACCTCTGGTGGGCGCATTTTTAGATTATCTTGCCTGTAGAAGGATCGTATATACCTCTAGGGGCGCATCGCTATATGCTTTTCAAAAAACTAACAATGTAAATTATATTTTTACAAGGTCAGTTTTTTAAGATATTTCGGAAGCAGGAATGTTATTAGATCACAATGTTTAACACTTTCTCCATAAACATACGAGACACAGTATCCTAGATGCTCTCTAAGATACCTTGGGCTGGAGTCATATCGTTTATAGATTGCTCCAAGTCACAGATAGATGTGGGGCCGTGATTTTGAGCGAAAACCTTTGGTTTAGTAGAGCTTTTAGCTTCGACACTGCCCTAGCTACTGTTTTGCAAGCAGAAGTCTATTCTATACTGGCATTCACCTACGAGAACTTAAGCGGATCTTGGTGGACCCACGGCATTCCAAGTGATGAACTCATACCCGCGTGTGGGACCAAATCTGGTACGAGCTGAGTATTCACAGTGAAGTTATTGAAGGTGACCGGCTGTCGAGACTTCCAAGGCAATGAATAGAAGAACAAGACAGAGTTTTGGTATAGTATTCAGGGGTACGACACCATACCTACTACAGAACCCATCTGCAAGAAGAAAGGAAACCTTACCGAACACTGGAGGTCTATGTCTGACTTAGTCAACTCTAAGAGATTAATTCATGTATTGTCTCGCAAAGCGGCTACAGAATTACACAGTCCAGAAAATGATGGTGAAGTGAAAAGGACGTTCGGACATTGACAACTAGAACTGTGTCCTTGTCTATTAACAATCGGTTCAGATGCGCCCAGATACAGGCTTTGGTAGATTAGGATAAGTCTGCCTCTTGTGAATACTGTTGCTAGATAGCGAAGGATATTGTTGGTTAACACAAACTAGATGGAACAGCCAAGTTTGACCGCCAAATACAGGCAGCTTGACCGACTAAGTAAACTGTTGAAAATGTTCGAATCTGTATAGGTCAAGTAGCGAACGCGGTACTTTTGGGCTTGATACCTTATTAAAAAAAATGTTTACGCAGAGCTCCGTAACGGAATGTGCACCTTGAAAAGCTTCTAGAAGTACTATTGCAAAGTTTCAACAACAACGACCAAATGGTGCCCATTAGCATAGTCAGTAGACCCGTTCTCGTTCGATTGCGTAGGTCAAGCAGCATTTGACGTGGTTTGTACTTAGTTGGGGGACCGCTTGGTAAAACGACACTCGCGTTTGGAATGGTCGATTGCGAATACATTCATATCTGTAGCAGCGGCGTACATACTTTTGGCGGGTGCATGTTTACATTTTCATGTCTGTAGCGGGAGCATGCATACCCGTGTGGCAGGCGCATTTTTTCGCTATGTGTGCTAGTTGCAGTTTGCGGGCCCCTTTATACTTTTCAAAAATTAACCAACTAAATTATTTTTACTCGGGCGATTACAAGGTCAGTTTTTTAGATATTCTGGAAGCAGGAATGATTTTAGATCACAACGTTTAACGCTTTTTCAGGCATTCTATGTTCGTTATTATCGACCACTGCGTTAATGCGAACCAACAAAAGTACAAAATATCTTGAAAGATACGCTGATCGAATATAAGCTGAATCACATTCCAACAGGGTCGACACCGTCCCATAAAGATCGTTTGCCACAACAGTTCATTTCTTCGCAACACAGTGGCCTTCATACTCACCACACTTGAATCCGATGGACTTTTCAATATGGTAAATTTTTGAGGTGTCAAAAAATATGAAGGTGTGGAAGTCAGAGCTGCTTCGTTTGGAATGGCAATGAATTCTACAGGCTTACATAGATCTGTGCATGATGCAATGTCTTTATTGAAAGACTTGATTCATGACAACCACATCGAAAAGTCATGAAATTTATACTCGTATTCTAAAAGCAGTCATAAGTCATAACGCAATCACAAGTGTGTGGTGAGTCAAATTTGGAGGCAATTTAGTATTACAACTTCAAATTTTGCACATATAGTATGTATATTTCGCGTGACAATGCAATCTGACCATTTTGTAAAAAAATCAAGATGGCGGTTCCAAGATGGCGGCCGAAATATGCAATTGTACTCCCCGACGCCCGACAAAGGTATCAAATGAAAAGATATGACAAGTAGAATACAATTAGCTATGTGGCGTTATTCAAAATTCAAAATGGCCGTCAAAAAATGGCGGACTACATTTTTCTTTACAACCCACTCGGTACGGGTATCAAATGAAAGGTTATGACAAGTAGAATGCTATAAGCTGTGTGGCGTCATTCCAAATTCAAAATGGCGGCCAACACAAAATGTCGGATTACCCTTTTTTTACAACACGCTCGTTATTGGTATCAAATGAAAGGATATGACAAGTAGAATACTATTATCTGTGTGGCGTCATTCGAAATTCAAAATGGTGGCAAAAACATTATGGCGGATTACCTTTTTCTTCACAACGCGCTCGGTATGGGTATCAAATGAAAGGGTGTGACAATTAGAATACTATTAGCTGGTGGCGTCATTCCAAATTCAAAATGGCGGCCACCACAAAATGTCGGATTACCCTTTTTTACAATGCGCTCGTTATTGGTATCAAATGAAAGGATATGACAAGTAGAATACTATTAGCTGTGTGGCGTCATTGGAAATTCAAAATGGCGGCAAAAACAGAATGGCGGATTACCTTTTTCTTCACAACGCGCTCGGTATGGGTATCAAATGAAAGAGTGTGACAATTAGAATACTATTAGCTGGTGGCGTCATTCCAAATTCAAAATGGCGGCCAAAAAAAATGACGGTTTACATTTTTCTTTACAACGCCGTTATGTGTAATATGGAATAGTCACTACAAAATGGCGGAAGCCATATAATAGACTAAAAAGTACCTATAAAATAAAAAATATAGTTTAAAAAAACTAAAAAATACTCTTTTATTTTAAAATGAACTAAAAGGTAAAAAATAATTTTGAAGGTAAAGTTTTTATTGCTTCAGCCAGTATATGGAAACAACCTACCTTTCGAAATGTAAAAAAGCGTGGGGCCCTATCAAAAAGTTCCCCGGTGTTAATAATATAAAAATATAGGTTAAGAGCCCCACGCTGTTATACATTTCGAAAGGTAGGTTGTTTCCATATACTGCCTGGAGCAATAAAAACTTTACATTCAAAATTATTTTTTACTTTTTATTTCATTTTAAAATAAAAGCGGATTTTTTTAGTTTTTTAAACTATATTTTTTAAATTTACAAAGAAGCCAATTATGAATTTCCTATTCCCATCAAAAGACCATAAGTGCTCACATAAAAGTGTCTAGATAGTAAACAAATGCAATTTTACATTGAATGCATTACTCACACATTTTTGCATATGCTCTATTCACCTTAGACCATCGTGTCTATATGTAAAACTTCACCCTTACTATAGCTTCACCGGTTAGTTTGTGCCAGTGAAAGTCAATTACTACATCACGTACGAAATCCCTTCTGCAAAACTATGCAGTTAGCAGAACCTAGCAAGGCATAATGAGTTAACGAACCTTGTTCAACAACGTTCTAAAAACTTCTTGTTTGTTGAATTCCGCAGAGATGAAAAATAAAGCAAAAAATTAACTTTCTAAAAATTGCAACTTCATAACTTGTTTTTTTTTGTTTTTTTATTTGTTGTTTTTTTTTGTCAACAATGAATAATTTCATAAGTTTTAGAAAAAAAAATAAGAACTTCACATAACAAAACGAAAGAAGAATGATCACACAACAACTTCTCTTGAGAATACTATAATAACGATGGGGTCATGTTTTTTCTAGAACAAAGTACCACAGGGATCAACTCTTCGGCCAGTACTGTTTTTTTTTGTTACGCTCAACTTTCCCGGTGTATACATTTTGAATATCACAAAATTATCATTTTTTGCTCGTTTATAAAACTGAAATTACCACAGAGAAGGCGAAAAAAAATACATTATTATTTCACTCCCATAGGTGGGAGTGTGCTCTTACATTCTGCCTGTATGCTCAATTGGGACAAAAGGAAAAAAGAAGCGAACGAGTCCTTTCAAATGGCTGAAAACAACCAAAAAAAATTAAAAACTTTTTTAACTACAGGACTTGATGTTGGTATTTTAAAATTCATGAATTCTCCCTAAGGAGAATACAAAAAGGAAATGACAACAGAAAAAAAATATATACGTATAAAATGCCCAGCAACAACTAAAAAAAAGGACACGAAATAGCAGACAGACAGACGCAGCTCTTAAATAGACACGAAGGATCCGCTAAGGATCTTGGTAGTTATATTCTGGCTGTTTATGCGAGAGTGTGTGCGTATTTTTTTTTCTTAAACGAAATAGACCTGAATTGAGGCTGGTCGGCCCCAGTGATACAACAATGGCCAGGGGAAAATATTTAAATGACATTTTCATCCTGTCGGGATAATGAAATTTGCGGGCACAAGTATACACACCGAACAGAATCAAAAAAAAAGGAAGACGACGAACAACAACAAAAAAAAAGTTGTGTATTATTCCTTTTTGGTCATGTTCCGACTTTGTTACGTCCTGTGAATATTAAAAAATTTTCGGGGAAATTATTACTTTTCTTGTTGTTGTTGTTTGTTCCTTCTTCCAGTTTTTTTTTTTATTTTTTATTTCTTAAAGGTCCTGGGATATTTTCGCAGAAAATGGCGGGGGAAGAATGGCTAATTGCAATTCGGAAATTTATTTAAGAATTTTTCTCTCCTGATTAAGCAAGGGGCTGTGAATTTTATTAATAAAAAAAAAACTTTTTCCTTTTTTTTATTTTGAAAATGAAAATTTCTGTGTATTTTTTTCTGTGTGGCAATTGTGTGCAAATGTAAATTGTTTCCTCATTTGGAAATTATTTTGAATTTTAACAGGATTATTTATTCAAGATCTTGGCATTTATATGTTAAGAGATTCTTGTCCTTTTCCCTTTCTATCTCTCTTTATTTTTTATGCTTCAAGGCCCTTTTTGGGGGCGTTAAAGAATTTTTGAGGGTATTTTCTACAAGATTATCATAATATTTATGTTATCTTGTACGAGTTGTGATTGGAATTGTTGGGGATTTGTAGTAATTTTATATAAGAGAATGAAGGAATTAAAGTGATATTTTTTCTCAAATTGATTAATTAAAATTCGAACTAAAACTTAATGATATTTTCATAAGGATGAAAGCGTCATTATTGAGCTATGTATTTTCATTAAAAACTACTGCTCACTAGTGCTGCACACGAGACGAGACGAGACGAGATTTGGCCCAGTCTCGTCTCGGTCTCGAAAAAATGGGTATTTTCAGGTCTCGTCTCGTCTCGATCTCGTCTCGTCTCGTCTCGTCTCGTCTCGTCTCGCCTCGAAACGTCTCGTCTCTTCTCGAAGAGTCTCGAATTTCACTGTCAACAATACAAATTGCACAGTCTTCTGTATTTCGAGAAATATCAATATGTGCCATAATCATGAAATTGTATAAAAATATTCCATATATTTCCATGATAGTCACTTCCCAGACAAAGACACGTAAACCTGCCTTTTGCAGTGGCACCAGGGCGGGGTAGAGGGGATTAATGAATCGAAAGTTAATTTCTAATTTGTGTAGAGTTACATTTACGTAGAGTCCGTTCCAAAAGAGAAGAGGTATTTTACAGTCATTTCATTTTAAATGCGTTTAAATGAAATGAAATGACTGTAAAATACCTCTTCTGTTTTGGAATGGACTCTGCATTTAAATGCTTATGGAATGCGTACTCTTCGCCTTGTCTCCGCAGCCTGCTCAAGTCATGTATTGGTGCCGAATGTTGTGCTTGTCAAAGAGCGCAGCGTGAAGATAACTGAAATAGTTGGTGTCGATACGATTTCAAAATAACAATTTGATTTCGAGACCTCGAGATGTCTCGCGAGATCACGAATTTTAGTCTCGGTCTCGTATCGATTTTTAATGTGGAGGTCTCGTCTCGATCTCGTCTCGAAAATCGAAATGGTCTCGTCTCTTGTCTCGAAATGGTCTCGTCTCGTGTGCAGCACTACTGCTCTACCCGAGAAAAAATGAAACTCGCCGCACCTAGCATGCACCTGGCATGCACTAGCCTGCACGGCGCCCGCAACTAGCATGCACGCTTGAGTAAAAATAAGTCTAGCCCGCACCTAGCATGCAGCAGGTACGCAAGCACAATACCAGCTGAATGTTATGTGCGGGCGAGTTTTACTTTTACTCGGGAATAAAACTCGCCCGTTCCTAGCATGCACGCTGCCGCCACATGCATGCACGCTCCCACCACAGGCATGCACGAAATCGAATGGCTTTAAAAAATTGTAGAGAACGAAGAAAATGGGCAATAATATTGGTGACAATAAAGGGTGCCAATAGCATACTCAGTAGAAAGGATTTCGTTCGATTGCGTAGGTCAAGCAGCATTGGACGTGGTTAGTGCTTAGCTGGGGGACTGCTTTGTAAAACAGCACTCGCGGAGGCAGTTCTCATTACATGTGTGTTATGTTTAGTTAGTGGTATTACTATTGCGGTCTAGGGAAATATGTGTATAATGCGGTGCTCGGTTAATTGCCGGTGTTTGGTCGGGTCATACCTCGACACCGTGTAGAAAACGCTGCCAGGAATATTTTCGGATCGTACACCACGACAAAACCTGGGAAACATTCCACAGGTATTCGGTAGTGGTCGGTAGAGGTATGTATGTCGTCGGTATGTGTTCGGAATGTGCCGGATCGTACACTTCGACACGGTGCAGGACCGGAGGAGATTACCTCTCCGGAACGAGTCTGGTGAAAGACTGAATTTGGCTTGGTGAAGCGGATTCTTTTATAGCTGGAAAGCTCGTCGAGGTAGGAAGCTTTAAAGCTTCGAAGTGAATCTTTCAAAGATAGAACCACCTCTCTTTGGTCTGGTGGTTGAATATTTATTTTTTTAAAGCTTTTTGGGAGAGGGATTATTAGTAATTAATCGCGGTTCGTTACAATGTCGGCGAACTGCAAATGTTATACTCCATAGGGGCATGCGACACGTGTCGAGCTTACTGCAGTCGTTGAACGAGTTTTAGGGCAAAGGGTGAAGAGGCGCTTAGAGGAGAAATCAACGCTTCTGGATTCTATTTCTCGCGTTGATTTCACGCCCACACTTGCATTGACGTTTGGTGGGGTAAGCAATTTCGTATTTTGTTTGGCGAAAATACACATACATAGATAATCATAGTATGTACAATAATTTGGTGACTGCAGTAAGCACGCATCGTGTAGCATCTCTTTGCGTGCTTACTGCTGAGCTTACTGCAGTAAGCTCGACACGTGTCGCATCCACCATAGACTCCTCGACTACAGAAAACTAACTTCGACGATGAAATAGGAGATGGCTTCCTCCCTTATTACGAAGATAACGAAGGTATTTCCATAAAAAAAAAGATAAATAGAATAAGTGGAGGAAGTGGAAACCGTGGAAGACGATTGGAGCATGGAATCGAACCACAGACCTCTAGAATGGCAGTTAGGCACCATAATACCTTGTTTCCCGTAGTCGACTACATCGTTGAGGCCGTGTTACTCGAGATCATTCTAATTGATTTTTTAAAAGTGCAACGGCACCAGAGCTGCGTAAAAGAATCGCTTACGTGTCCTTTTTGTTATCAGGATCAACATTCATTCCTGGTATAAATTTTGATGTAATGTGGGCGAAACATGGCAAATTTTAAACAAACTCTTGCAGCATTTTTTTGTAGGGTGTATTCTTTTCGTGCCTTGAAATGTTTAAACTTTTAAAAATTAATTTGATTTTTGAAGGACAGCTTTGTTCATGCCCTTCTCAACTTTATCAATATTTAACAAAAAAAAATAATCAAAATCATTTTTTCTTCTTGCAGATACTACAAAAATAAAAAATGGGATACCATCCTTCACTCAGTTTAAGAAAAGTAATGTTATTTTTTGCAATGCCCTGAAATGGAAAAATAGCAAAGGTATGTACGTAAGGAAAGAAAAAATAATAGAAATATTCTGTTTCGCATCGTTAAATCATTATTTTTCCATTTTGTTTCGCAGAATTATTTTTAAAAAATTTTGAAATTATTCTCAATTTTGTTTCTGACAATTCCGTGGGATAAGCTAAAAAACAAGTAAAAATAAAATATCCGGACAAAAAACTCCTTAAAAATATTCCTTAAATTTCTTAACATTTCCTTTAATGTGCGTATGTGTGTAGGCAAATAAACTTGATAACATAAAAGGATAACGAAAAAAAAAATATTCTGTCGTTCTTCATTTCACCTATGAATCCTTGAAGTGATAGAAGTCAATTGAATTTATTTTGTTGATGGATTTTTTTTTTTCGTTCTGCAAGGATTTCATTTCTATTTTTTTTTTCGTATATGCATGTACAAGGGTATCTAGGCGTGCGACGAGGATACATATGTATTCAGTCCGTGTAGAGGCTGAAGATATCTTCTGAAGATATTTTTTTTTTCAGGGCGGGGAGAGACGATATATCTGGTTGACAAAAGAAACTCGTTCAACCCTAGATGGTTGGCATTTGAAGAATGCGTATTACCTGTGAATGGTAGAATATGGCTGGGGTGGAAATAAAGTTGTCATCTGAGAGGAGATAGAGAGCCTTTTTACTTTTCGTTGGTACACGTGTGCAATAATGATTGCCTTTTAACCATAGATTTTGAAAATCACATAATGTTTGTGTGTAGCTATTATTTGGATATTGATGAAACATTGTTGATTTACGCTAGTCGATAAAAGTTCGTTCGTGTGCTTTGACAGTAGGATAGTGATATCTGATAAGTTTTGTAGTTTGTGTTCGTCTTTAAGGATAAAAATCAGATTTCTTTTAAATCGGCGAAATGATATGCACCAATTGTATATCAACGCTGATGCTATCCACTAAAACCAAAAAACAAATATTCAAATTCTCTTGGAAATAAATTTACAGTAGACGCTAAAAATATACGAAACAATGATCAAGGCTCAGCAAATTTTAAAATGTCTGCAATCCCTAACAAAATAATGCTTCAATCAGGATTTGGGATAATTTATTTCACAAAATTGCGCAATCGTTTTAAGAATTTCGTAATATTACGCAATCATGTTTTTTGGTTAAAATCTCAATGGAAATATCCAACTGAATTAATACGATTTATGTGACGGACAGCGTCAAATGACCGACGACATTGACACAATTAGCGATGAAAGAAATAGTTTTGTAACTGCACTTGTAAAAATACGCCAGTATACTAAGAGTGACTTTAAATCCAGCTCATCATATTTTCTACTTTAAGCCTGTAAGAAAAAGTTTCCAAATCCATGGTGTCTTAGAACCTTGTCAGAGAAGGAAAACTGTAGGTTCCCAGGCTGAAGTGCCCCAGTACCCACTAAACATGTTTTATACGAAGGTGGTCTGAAAAGTTTCCGACCTCAACGTGAAGATGGCAGCACTCGTCAATAAAAGCTAGTGAATGTAGTTGGGCATATTTTGACAGTTACTCACCAAAGTTTCAGCCATTTTGGACCCGCAGTTGTTATTTGACAGTCGTTTGAGTGAGTCGATGTGAGTATTTTTGTGAAAATGAAAAAAAAATTAGTATCAAGCTGTCATTAAATTTTTGGTTTTGAAAGGCAATAAAAATAAAAATAAATTTAAAAAAAAGGTCTTGTATCTTTGTTAGGTCGGAAACTTTTCCCTCGTATATTGGTATGTTCTTACAGAAAATATTTGCATGTCTTTTCAGCTAAGATATTGGGTCTTGTATGGATTTCTCAATGTACTCGCATTTTTCCCAATTGTTGATAGACACGTTTCTGGCGATCTGTTCTACTGTGAGATCATTAGGAAGTGGCGTGATTACTGACAGGATCTGACACGTACTTATCTTGTATTATCGAAGTCGTACCGCCGTCAGCGAAGCTGAGAAGTGGGTTGAAGAGGGTTGAAAGTAATGAAATGGAGTGAGATTCACATTTGACGCCAACTCTCAATCCAATTCTGTAAAAGTGAGTCAAGACCAATAGCTTTGAGTTTAGCTAACAGGCCTGAGTGCCATACTCCATCCAAAGCCTTGGAGATATCTAAAGCAACCAGACTATACTCACCGTATCCATGCAAGCTACGGTGGAGGTGTTCGGTAAGGCAAACTAAAAGATCACCAGTGGACCTTTTTTGTCAGAAGCCGTAGTTTGTCGTCTATAATTAGGTTGGATTCCAGATATCCCATATCCTTTTTGTTGCTTATCGCCTCCGTAGTTTTGGAGAGAATAGAAATAATTGCTATTGGGCGATAGTTAAGGGGATCGCTGGAGTCACAATTTTTAGGTATATGCTGAACATGTGCAAGTTTCCAAGAGTCTGGATAAACTCCGGAGAAGTATGATAGAGCAAAAAGGTTGCGCAGAGGTTTATCCCAAGGTGAGGAGCATTTATTTAAGACGCTGGGGGGTATATTGTCGAGTTCAGTGGATTTTTTGGCATCGAGCTCCTTGAGGCACCTACATATATCCTTCGCAAGTCCTGAAGAATACCCTGTCCATTGTGTGTCTGTGCTGGGTGCAGAGAGTAGTGTAGCAGTTGCGGTCGAAGAAGAATTTGAGGCAAACAGAGATGCTAATAAATCGGCCTTGGATTTGCTGTCTGTTAACACCTCGCCCTTGTGGGGAAGGGGTTGAGGATGTAGTGAAATTCTTCTTGATGAAACCTACCAAGAACTAGAATTTTTCGCTATCAGAGGTTACATTAAAGATTTTACTTCTCAACTTTTTGTTAAATTAAGTTTTGACTTTCCTGATGGTGGCTTTACAGGAAATTCTTAGTTTTATATACTTCTAGACCAGTGATTCCCAAACTTATTTCGGTCATGGACCCCTTACTATAACAAAAACTTAATCATGCACCCCCAAACCCAAGTGAATCAAATTATATGATATAATAAAATCTACTAAAAATACTACTTCTCTCTCTGAGAAGACAATTGCACATAGATAGGTAAATGAATTAGGTACATATTTTCAATTGTTATGAAAACAAAAGAAAAAATGCAATTGTTCTTGAAAATATAGGTACAAAGGTACTTAATACTTAAATAATTTTAAATAAGAAGGAGCCCAGCGGGAAAAATTGAGACCGCTGCTCAGGGGAGCTGATTTTGAGGTTTCTGAAGTTTTCAGGAATTTTATACAATGAGCAAAACTGGCAATTATCTTAATGACCATAAATTGTGCCATTAGCACATCTCGTTCGATTACAGAAGTTAAGCAGTACTGAAGTGGTTAGTACTTAGTGCGGGGCCCGCTTGGAAAAGCGACACTCGCCCTTGGAAAAAAACGAGAAAACAATAATTACAAAAGTCGAACAAAAATAAAAGCTTTTCGACACCCAAAACTTATTCACATATCCATCAACTTCAAATTTCGCACATATTATGTATGTATAATTCGCGTGACAATGCAATCTGACCATTTTGAAAAAAAAATCAAGATGGCGGTTCCAAAATGGCAGCCGATTTTTGCAATAGGTATGTTAACAACGGCATAAACATCAATTTATTTAGCGCTGTTAGCAAACTTATTTGTGCTTTTTGGCTTAGCTAAAATGTAGCACAGCTTCTAACTGTCAAAAGGGGTTGACGTTTACTTGTGAATTTTTGTTGTAAGCAAATAATTTAGTAATATTTTAATACAGAATGAAGATATTATTGATATTTTTTTTCCTTCTTATTATTTATAAAATGAGTTATGTTATTATATTATAAATTATTAGGTGTAAAATTTGAACTGTCAAATGGTATCCTAGGAACGGTGTTAAGTTAACAGCGATAATTTAACAGATTAAAAGTAACTTGGGCCTAAAGCGCCCTATGCCAGGTAGAATGCGATTAGCTGTGTGGCGTCATTCTAAATTCAAAATGGCAGCCAAAACCGAATGACGGAAGACATAATAGAATAAAAAGCAGAAAATTTAACCTATCAACTTCAAATTTTGCACATATGCATAGTTCGCGTGATAATGAACTCTGATTCTTTTTTAAAAAAAAATAAATATGGCGGTTTCAAGATGGCAGGAAAATTTGGTGTTCCCCGACCCCGCGACATGGGTATCAAATGAAAGGGTATGACAAGTAGTATAGAATTAACTGTGTTGCTCCATTTCAAATTCAAACTGGCGGCCAACACAAAATAGCGGATTACTTTTTTCTTTACAACGCGCTCGGTATGGGTATCAAATGAAACGGTATGACGAGTAGAATATAATGGCGGCCGCCACAAAATTACGGAAGACATATAATAGACTAAAAAGTAGAAAATAAAAATAAATAGTTTAAAAAAACTAAAAAATAAGCTTTTATGAACTAAAAAGTAAAAAATAATTTTGAATGTAAAGTTTTTATTGCTCCAGTCAGTATATGGAGGTTGTTGCTTTAAAAATCAAGCTCAGAATGAAATTAATGAAGTTATTGGTAAAATTTATAAATATAACTTACTTAAATATAAAAAGCGTGGGGCGTTAACGAAAAGTTACAGTATTAATAAAAAAGGAATGCAGGTAAAGAGCGTTCCACCTGCGAGGGTCTGAAAGCATTCTCCTCTGCCCAAATTCTGTTTTCATAACAAAAGTTTTTTAACAAATATAATACTTTTAGTTTTGACAAAATTTAATTGATCACCTTGTAAGTTTAAATTTATTTTATCAAATTTGTCGAATAAGTCAGTCAAATAAGCTGTTTGCTTTTCGATATCGACCGCGCCGCGTGGTCACGCGAGAAACATCGCTTTATAAATTTTTGTAATTTTTTATGTGAAAACTTTCGATCTTTTTCGTGGACCCCCGGTAGTTCTTCGCGCACCCCTAAAATAATTTTGAATTTTCACGGACCCCCTGGATCATCCCATAGACCACCGGGGCCCATATGGCCACTTTGGGAATCACTGTTCTAGACGGACCGATTCACTCGGGAAACTCTGGTACGCTCGGAAGGCGACTTCTTTCGTTCTGATTGCGTTCATACACTCCCGATTAAACCATATCTTGGACCTAGGCTTCACAGGTTTGGTAGAATGGAGAATGAGCAACAATGACTACATTGATATAATTAGCGATGATAAAGCATCGTTTTGAAACTGCACTTGGAAAAATATGTCAGTATACTAAGTGCGACTTTAAACGCAGTCCATCATATTCGTATTTTCTACTTGAAGCCTGTAAGAATAAAGGTGTAAGAATTTTGTCAGAACAGGAAAACTGTAGGTTCCCAGGCTCAAGTGGTCCAGTACCCACTACAGATGTTTTATATATTTCTCAAACTATGTAGAATGCGGAATTAACAAATGCTACAAGACTCTTTTGGTCTATATCTTACAAGTGCTTACTTTGTTACTACACCCACTTACAACCCATGACGTCAATCTAGACAACTGTTACAAATGTTGAAGCATGTGAATCAGCCTACCAGAAGGAGCCCATGTCCTTCAACGACACTCATCTCAACTCAAGACCAGATTTGGACCTAAACGGAATTGTAACCTGGTATACAAACCGGAAGTTTTTGATAGTTTTGAAATTTAAATAGAAAAAGACTTAAGACTTCAAGACGAGAAAAAAGGACGAAAAAAAACTCTTATCGTGAGTTGTTACAGACTTCAAAAGCCTGTTCTGACATGACAGTCCCAGGACTTGACAAATTTACAACCAGCGTTCTCCAACGCCTCTAGTTCCGCCAACATCCTTTGGGAAAGTTACGACTACCATAGTCAACAGCTTAATTTATTATTCTCTGTCTAATCCTTCAAGTCGGATACAGTAGCTCATAACTTTAAACAGCACATTGCAGTGGAGAAACTCCTTCTCGTTTTGTTTTTAATAATGCACGTCGTCTTGAAGATGACTTCTAATCAAGTTTTAAATAAAGACTCTGTTCGCTGTAACTCTATATGTCAAACGTTCATACTGTTACGTTCTACCTGTTCATTCAGCCTTTGTAACGCATATCCCCAATGCACTCCTTTAATCAGGATGGCTGTAGCGCAACAAACCTTTTAAAGCATCTTCCCATCTGGTATAGCTGTGAGATTTAATCAAATTTCTTTCTCCTTCTACTCCATGTGGATGTCATCTGGGTTGACTTTCCAGATCGTAGACGAACGGAGAAGTCGCTCCAGAATCTAACCGTATCCAGATCATTCGCGCTGAAAGCCCACTAGCAAACTTAATTCTTCATTCAAGTACAGCGAAATCAAAAGACTCAAGTGACACTTTGACTTAATTTAGTTCAGTGGCAAACAGAATATTTTCGCGTTCCAATCCCCTCATTTTGCCGCCTCCGCCCGCCCCCGTTCAACATCCTTGAAGCCTCCATGAGTTTCATTTAGTCTCCTCTCCTGTAAAAAAGGCAAGCGCGCAAAGTCCAGGCCCAACAGATTTTCGCGCTGTCTTATGCTGAGTTAGTTCCACCACCAGCCCTCAAACTCCTCGTTCAACCCCCGTCGTCGCTTGATGCTGCCTCTAACATTGCACAATGTTCTTCCAGTTCCTGCGAGCGCTGTAGATCGTACCCACTTAAATGGGGAATAATAGCTCCTGATAAGTGTTTGGAGAAGGGGGAATGGAAGTAGGAATGGGGATGCAAGACAAAATCCTCCTTGAGCAGACAATGAATGAACGAATGTGAAGTGTTGGCAGAAACTGAACGAGGAACTGAAGAGTCCTTCTTGCAAGGCAATCAAAACGTCAGAGGAGGTGGCATTTGAATACTGTGTAATAGGGACCGAAGGGGGTGGCAGCAAAAAAACAGACTAAGAGCTAGAAGAAATCACCCCTTTCGCCCTGTTAGTCGCCATTATCCTCGATTTTTTTTCTAGTCCTGAATAAGCTTAAATGCAAATGTTGTAGGAGCAAATCCTGACGTTCATTTACAAAATTCCATAGTCACTTAAATGAACTTTGAACTAATCTTCTGACAGGTGCTAGATGAGAACGGGTGGGCGGGCGGAAAGTGGCGGACGGGATGCTTCCCAAGCTAGAGGTGAAAAGTCCCGGAAATGCCACTCTAGCTGGGGGGGGGGGGGGGGGTGGCCAGACATCATTGTCACCCTCTAGACACTGATGACCCTTGATACGTGTACTTTGCAAGGAATTAATTAAAAGGCTTCAAATTATGTGAGAAGTCAAGCTGACGTTAAAGGTGTTAGTGTGGACTTTAATGGTTTCTGTACCACCCCAGAAATTATCCCCCAATGCTGGTTTTTCGAGTGTTGCTTTGCTCGAGAGCTTTCAAATGTCTCTACATTATGCAAAAAAAAAATTGTAAGCGTGCACACACAGGTAAGGAGTTTCTGCACATGAAAAAAAAGATAAAAAAAAATGCAGGTAAAAATTGAAAAAAAAAAAATTGCGGACACGAGTTTGGAATTGATGTCAAGTTGTGACTTTGTTGACTCCCACTCATTTTCTCTCTCTTTCAAGGGTGTTTGTTAATCTATTCTGCGAGTATATCCATCCGTACTACGGTTTGTGCTAGATTTTTCATTTATTTCACTTTTTTTTGTTGTAAGCACATGTCTAGGGGAGAAAGTAGACCAGTTTTGTATTTATGCTAAGTTACTTTGGGGTTGGCCTACTTTTTTTCATTCTTTTTATAGGAGCTAAACAAAACATTGAAATTATTTATCCCAAAGGACCATTATTTTGGAATTTACATGATTGGATTGGGATGATTTAACCAGAATGAATGGATGCGGTTGGATGTTATGAATGGATTATGATTGTTGTGGTGGGAATGGGTAATGGATGATGACATGAAATACCAAAGATTGGCGACGACCGATGTCTGGGGTAGATATGTAGGTACATTCGGCGGTTTCGTCCAAGGACTGACGACATTGACATAATTAGCGATGAAAATGCATCGTTTTGTAACTGTACTTGTAAAAATATGGAAGTATTTTTTTACTTTAAGTCTATAAGAAAAAGTTTACAAATCCATGGTTTCTTAAAACCTTATGCCAAAGCAGGGAAATTGTTGGTTCCCAGGCTCAAGCGCCACAGTACCTACTACAGATGTTTTATAAATTTATATTTTTTTGTAACTGCACTTGTAAAAATATGTGAGTATTTGTTACTATAAGTCTGTAAGAAAAAGTTTACAAATCCACGGTGTCTTAGAACCCTGCCAAAGCAGAAAAACTGTTGGTTCCCAGGCTCAAGCGCCCCAGTACCCACTACAGATGTTTTATATATTGATATTTTTTTGTAACTGCACTTGTAAAAATATGTGAGTATTTTTTTTACTTTAAATCTATAAGAAAAAGTTTACAAATCCATGGTTTCTTAAAACCTTATGCCAAAGCAGGAAAACTGTTGGTCCCCAGGCTCAAGTGCCACAGTTCCCACTACAGATGTTTTATAAATTTATATTTTTTTATGTGAAAGTCTATGCTTGGGTGTCACCCTTTATATTACCAGTCCGTCATGGTGCAATGTCTAGTAGTAAGCTTAGCTCGAAGATAGAGAAAGGATATTATAGGTTAAGGGTAGTCTGGAGTAGTCTCTGTAGTAGTAGTCTGGTAGTCTCTAACGAGGAGGCAGTGAGTCTCGCATTTGAACTCTTGGATGTTGTATGAAATTATTTTTTTAAGCAGACGGCTGAGCCACAACCATCGGGGTTAGCGGGAGACATACCCTTACAGATTTGCTTGTTTTTTCGGCTTTTCCCTTCATACGACAGTGGGTGTTGTATGGATTTCACAATCTAGCCGCTTTTCCCCAATTGGTGATAGACACGTATATGGCGATATTTTCTGTGCTGTGAGATCATCAGGAAGTGGTGTGATTACTTCTTGCTGAAGTCAGACCAAGCCTTTCTAGTCTTGGTGCAAGATGTTGGACCCTTTACTTTACTGGCTGACAAGTGGTGGAAAATAAAATGTTTTTGCTTTGAAAATGACCAGCAAAACCGCCTAGAATACACGGGGAGAGTTCGGCTGGCGGCAGGGTTTAAAATGTTAGCAATGGGGGTAAACTCTATCGCCTAAGCCCGGCTCTCTTTTGGAGGCTCAGGTTGCCTGCTGCCTGATATATAGATTAGGTGAAAACTGATCGAGAATTAAGGCACGCGGCTCAGAAGCTTATCATTTTTTAGCTTGGCCTGGACGGGATTTGTTCTATATCACCTTAGGCCTGTCGTTCTCTAATGTTTTTGAAGCGATAAGAAACCCCCCCCCCCCGTGCGATATGTTAACTTTCCGCTAGCTCGAGGTTCTGCTTGTGTTAGCTTTTCGTAAGGGGTGCAAGCTGAGGTAAAGAAAATCGTCACTAGGCTACTTACCTTTAAGATGTTTGAACCATAGTTAGGACATAGGAATGAGTTAATGTGCTCCTGGACAAGAATACATAATCTAGGCTTACCATTTTATTAACTTCCCAGTAGGAAGTTATTGTAAGCGGTCCGAAAATCGGATTCGAAATTTTCAATGTATTTACTCGTTTCAAGGTCCCAATAGCATTTTAAGCAAAAATTTGAGAAGAAATATGTGTGTGTGTGTGCGTACGTATGGGGTCATTTTTTCCTGCACGATTTCGCGCGAACCGAAAAAGATATCGATTTCGTTCAGGTGCAGTTCGAAGCGTGTTCAAGGAAATATGATCTGAAAAGATTTTCATAAAAATTGGTCGAGCCGTTTTTTGTTTGAACGACTTAAGTGATTTTTGTACCAGCACAATTTCGCGCGAACCAAAAAAGACATCGACTTCGTTAAGGTGCCGTTCGAAGCGTATTAAAGGACATATGAATTGAAAAGGTTTTCATAAATATCGGTCGAGCCGTTTTTTTGTTTGAACGACTTAAGTGATTTTTGTACCGGCACGATTTCGCGAGAACCAAAAAAGATTTCGACTTCGTTAAGGTGCCGTTCGAAGCATGTTAAAGGACATATGATCTGAAAAGATTTTCATAAAAATCGGTCGAACCGTTTTTTTGTTTGAACGACGTAAGTGATTTTTGTACCGGCACGATTTCGTACGAACCAAAAAAGATACCGAGTTCGTTAAGATGCCGTTCAAAGCGTGTTAAAGGTAGTATGATCTGAAAAGATTTTAATAAAAATCGTTCGAGTCGTTTTTTTGTTTGAACGAATACTGGGAAGGTAATCTTGTGGACCGAAAGGGTCAAAAGCCACATCCCAACTAGTTTTGTGTTGTAAAAATGTGGCATTGCCTGTGCAAGAGACTCTTAATGCTCAATGATCTAATGCAGGATTTTTGTCCCTGATGAAGTCTTCCTCGCCTGGAAATTATCCGGGACTTTCTGACGGCGCCGAAGACTGTTTTGCAGACACTTCGGAATTTTGTCTTCCAAATGTGGTTGAATACTCTGCTAAACGCGTTGCCTAGTTGGTGCTGCATTCGCCGTCTCCACAATCGCTGCAACATCCGCTTCTGCACATCTGTTTTTGTACAAGTCAAACTCCTTACCACCTCAACGACTGCCAGGCCATCTATTTGTTTACTGATCTTCTCAGAACATGATCAACAAGTGTCCTGACTTCAAGCCACCAAGTGACATCCTTTCTACAGCGCCCCAACAATTACTTAGCCGGGCTTAGAGCCGACACAAGAAGAGGTCACTTATACCTTCCCAATCCAGGCGCGAATCTCCAGACACTAGGCCAACAGCTGACCCTGTTCAAGGGGCCTAGCCTACAAATCTGAGGTATAGGAGTGTAGTACAATAATCTTAGTGAAGTGGCAGAGGTACTTTTGGACCCTATACCTTATCAAAGAAGAAGGAATAAATTTTGCTTCAAAGTCAACCAAAAGGTAATCCGGGATTTTGCGGTAAACATCAAATAGTGCAACTTGAAAATCTTCCCTGATCACGAGACTCATTGGCCTGCTTGTCGTCTAACATTCTAACATGGTTGGTTAATTCCACATGTAGCAGCTTCCCCTGACTATGTCTGCTCTTGACGATGTCTGTTGGCGACATCGTCTAGTGTGACTTTTATGGCTATGATTTTATAATTGCAAGTGCTTCTGGCATGGGTTTTCATTGCTCTTAACATTTCCCAGAAACCTTCAGTCTGTTAAAACAAAGGATTAATTCCACCCTTCTTACACAGTCATAATCCTCTAATTTTTTTTTTTAAATATTCAAAAAGACAGTAACTAACTAAAATGTCTATGCACAGAATGGAAAGTTTCCCTTAATGAGATGCTAATCGCGAGGGTGTAAAAGGGTGTGTCGACTGCCTTCAGAATTTAGTTTCACACAGAAATGGGAACTGATTATTTAATTTTTTTTATCTTTAGCTGCTTTTCGTCTTCTCTTCGTCGTCGTTTTTTTTTTTGGATATTTACTTCTCGGTAATTTCACCAAGGAAGGAAAGTTTTGAAAGTTTTTTATTTTTTTTGTGGACCAGTTTTGTTATCGTCTGTCTTTTCTCTTCTTTTCGTTTTTTTTTGAAGAAAAAGAAGAATGTCTTAAGGAAGCTTAGAAATTCCAAGAACCATCTGGTGTTTTTGTTTTTCCAAAGATAATTTCTGAACGAAAGTTTTAAAAGTCCTTTTTAACTTTTTAAAAACTTTTCTGTGGTTTGGCTTTTAATTTAAAATTTTAATTCGGGAAAAAGGGTACACACCAACTTTAAAGATGGTTTTTTTTCTGATTCTTTTTTTTTCGCTTTTAATTCTATTACATATTAAATTGTAACGTAAATATTTACTTTAAGTTTTCATAGACTTTCAATTTAGTTTTCATTTATAAAATATAGAAGAAGTTAAAGAGTGCGGACTAGACTTGTTTTTCTTACATCAGAATAACTGGGTCATTGGGGATAATAATTCTATAGTGGTGGTGGCTGAATTTAACATAGAGAAAGAAAAAGAGAAAAATTGCAAAAAGATTTTATTAAAATAACGAAGATATATTTCCATGTTGGCTTAAGATATTCCTTGTGGTTTAGAGCGTGTTCTTTGTGGGATAGTCCTTCCGGGGAATATAATCATAACTTTGAATCTCTTTGAAGATAAACAATGGAAATTAATTAGTTTTTGTAAATTGAAATTGGTTGGTTGCTGTCTTTTGTCTTTATATATATGTATTGAAATTAACGTTAATTGTTCCATTGTTAATAGGATTTGATTATCTTGTAAAATTACTTTTCTCTTCATCATTTTCTGTAGATTTGGATCATTGCATTGTACAAACATAAAGTACTGAATTATTAACAAAAAAAAACTCTTGCTATTCAGATTGTAATTATCACCCACTATCTCCAATTAACTCGTCGCCTGGTTCCCAGGCTTAAGTGCCCCAGTACCTACTCCTATATACAAGTAAAAAGATGCTCACGACAGTGTTTGGAATTGACCCTGAAATCTAAAGAAGCATGAACCGGCGTCTTTTTTTCCTGATACTCGCATTTAGAAATATAAAGATTTCGACACCGCCGCTTTCGACTACGCCCCTTTCGACACGCCGCCGCACAGTGGTTCCAAATCCCGAAAAGGTGGCCAAAATATGTAGACGTTATTCAAATTGTATGAAATTACGTACAAATATTATTTTGAGGTCGCTGATTACGAATCTTCACTCAAAATAAAAAAAAACAAAATGGCGGATCCAATATGGCGGACAAAATTTTTATAAAGTGGTCAGATTTTTATAAAATTTGGTATGAAGAGTATTTCGAGTCTCCTGATTACGAATTGCTACTCAAAATTTAAAAAAAACAAAATGGTGGATCCAATATGGCAGACAAAGTTCTTATAAAATGGCCAGAATTTTATGAAATTTTATTTTAATTAAACAAATCGGGACAAACCTGGGGCAACTTTTGAAACTTCCAAAATAGAGAGAGAAAGGTCTCAAGAATGCGACAAAACTTGTTAGAGAGTGGGATGTCGTGGGACTTTTGATTAATGTAATTTTAAACATTGACGTTTATAACGCGAAGTTACAAAAAAAACTTGTTTTGAATGGTACATTACTAAAATAATTAAGAAAATTGATTGTCAATATGAAATAACGTTTAAAAGTACTTAATTTCGTTAGCAGAAGCCATTTCAAACGATTCCAGGTGATTGTTAACATAAAAACCCTTTTCACTATGTACCGCGCCGAGGCTCTCGTGTGCCAGACGATAACGTAACAAGTTTCAAGTTTGACCGTTATAAAAGGCTGTTTCTAATACCTTAGGTACCAACCTACATAACTAGACCCAAAAAGTCCGCAAATCAAAGATCGTCTTTAGGGACTTTTGGCCATTGGGATTTGGAAGCACTGTGTCCCGCGAATCACCTCACATACAGCGCCGGCCCTAGGGTAGAGCGAGTGGAGCGGTCGCTATAGGCGCCAGGTGGCAAGGGGCGCCGAAATGAATGTGAAAAACAATTTCGAGCGAAAAATAAAATTTTGATGGCGCCTTTTGCAATAAAAGTTGATTTTTGAAAAATTTGGCTATAATTATTTATATAACACTAGCTTTCGCCGGCAATCTCGTTCGCGTCGATTTTGCAGTTCCGGAAACTTTGGCGCCTATGCAGAACTTCGCCCATAACATTTTCCCATTTTTCCCAAAAAAAAAAGCGCCAAACAGATCATTAATTTTGCAAAATTTGGTGTCCTCTGGGCAGCTCAAAAATGCACACTTCGGGGCCCCTAAAATATTGAATAAATGTATTCCGGTTTGAGACGAACATCAGCAACATTAAAAATGGCTGTGTTATGTTTTTATCGTGGCGACTCGACTAACATTGACAAGATCCTCAAAAGAGCCGCTACCGTATACAGGGTGTTTCAGACTTAAATGCTAATCGGTTAAGGAGTGATTCCCGGGAGTATTTGGAGAAAAAACGGAGGGGGCCTATTGGCACTATCCACTGATAGTCAGGGTAAATTAGCATTTTAAGGTGACAAATTTCCAAAATGGCTGAAAATCAAAGTCAAAGTTTCCAGAAATCGCTTTTCGACCAAAAAATACCTTGAATATCTTCGAAAGGGTTAGGTTTTCGAAAAAATGACAAGAGGGCTTTTTGTAGGCGATAACGTTTTGTATTGACTGATAAAAAAAAATTTCAAAAAAATCAGTTTTTGAGTGATTTTTTTGCCAAAAAGTGATATCTCCGGCGGCCATGTTTTTTTTGTTATTCCGAAATTGTTTTCTAAAAAAGTCCCAAGGAAGCTGTGAACCAATTTTCAGCCATTTTGAAATTTTGTCTCCTTTCGTGCGTTTTTTTTGCTAGTTTCCCCCCAGATACAGGGTTACGTTTTGAAAAGTTTTTAATGTAGTTAAACTTTTATAACTGCTATACCGATTATCGTAGAGCAACATATTAAGGCTTTTTTTTAGGTAATTAATTCATTATTAACCATTTTTTCTTTCGTTTCGAAAACCTAATCGGAAAAAATATATTCCCGATAGAGTGAAACTTTTTTACCATTCTATTTGAAGTCGTCAAAGAGCTCTATTTAAATCCCTAATATTGCTCGCACTACAGGTAACGCTATCCCCGAAAATCTGACAAAAAAGAAAAGAGTTGCGTACGATTACGATTCACTTAGACAAACTTAAATATTTAGATAGAGCTCTTTGAGGCCTACAATTAGAATGATAAAAAATGTTTTCACTCTGTCAGGCTCTCCTTCGATTATCGGTTTAAGTTTTCGGTTTGAGCTGATAATCGAATACGACAGCCGGATCCGATAGTCGGGTCGGAGCGATTAAGTAGCCTAAAGGCCCAACTATGCATGGCATAAGCGCATATGTCAAAACGTCAAAAAATATCGAAAGTCAGCATTATGTCAATCAAAACATATTACCGCTTATGCATAACATAAGCGACATAGTTAAAATTAAATTAATTTTGATTTATATTTATGTATATATGTAGATATTTTTATTTCTCCATACGTGAACAAAAATCATTTGCTCTAACAATAAACAGCAATAAACATAACCTTGCTTTTCCTAATGTTGTCATGTCACGTTCGACCCAAGTCGAACTCATTATGTTTAACGAATGTTTAACGAAAGCTTTTATGCCGTGTTATGTCAACCGTAGCCACCTTCATAACAAGTTCTGGTTCCGAACTTGACATGTGCACTTGGCATATGCGCTTATGCCATGCATAGTTGGGCCTTAAAGCCGGAACTATAATAGACGTGAAAGAACGTACGTCAATCCCTGCGTTCCCAAGGCTCTATGATGAAAATGAATGATTGACTGACTATAATAAACGTACATCACATGTACTTGTTTTCGTTAATGTTTCCTTAAACGTAGTATAACGCCGTCTTATGAGACCTGGATCCCAGTTGACGGTGTGGTAATGTCAAAATCGTAGAATACTTGTTGTATTCAGACTCAAATTCAAATTCATCGGCGATTATTATAGGCGATTGTACGTCAAGGTCTGCGGTAAGAGATGCGTACGTGTATATTCGTTAAAAACGTACGTCAAACTACGTCTATTATAGTTCAGGCTTAAGGGCGCCGAAAGTCAATCTCGCTCTACCCTGATCAAGCGTTAGGGCCGGCGCTGCTCACATATCCACGCCGAAATTCTCCAATTTTTCGGTTTTTCCCCACTCTGGTAACAATAATTTTTCCCCACATGACTACTTCCGGAATGGACAACCCACATTGGTCCGACATGAGGCAGTGTGGCTTGCCTCATAGGGTCCCATCTGCACCCCCCCCTTTGGGGCCCCATCTGCACCCCCTCAAAATGCTAGTCGGGTTTAAAGCTTTTAATTTGTATGCAATCAAGCGTTTACAATGATAGAGTGAACTGTACGCTGAACTAACTTTATGAAATTACATATCTGTTAATGGTCCATTGAGCCCGGCTATAGCAGTTCATGGTTAGTTTAAGCTACAACTTTTTTTTAACTTGCCTACAACGAGCAAATTCATTGAGCAGACACGATTTCGTTTACCAAATTTTTAAAAGTAGAAGCCTTGGCCATAAACGCAAACTTAAAATGAAATTCTCGTCTTTGAAATCTTCTAAATTACTTTACAAATTTCCCCTATCATCAGCCTCCTACCTTTAAGCTAAACTTTTCCTATATTTATTTATATATTTTTTTTCGTTGTTGCCTACATAAAAAAACTCATTCAAGTATACCTACCACCCCTCCGCTCTTCGCCATTTTGCTGCCTTCTCTTAACCTGATTTTGAAGAGATCGTTTCAACTATATCCAAAACACTTAAAAAGGTACAAAATAAAAAAGGATATTCGGAAAGCTGCGTTAAACCGCTTCAAAAGTCATCAGGATACTTTGGCGGCGAGATGGGAAAATTTCTAGGATGTAGGAAATTACAAAGTTTCCGCGCTTTATGCTATAGTATACCCCATCGTGTCAGGGTTGATTTGCTTACGTGGCAAGAATTGCTTCTAGCTACGTCGTCAATGACAGCAACGATGATGACATGAATACCCAGAAAATTGGAAAAGCGACATTTTTTCGTTTTTTTTTTTTTTTTGGATTCGTTGTTGTTCCTGTTATTATAGAAAAGTGTATGTAGATGGGGAGTAGGTGATTGAGAATGTGGAGGGGGGCTGCAGGAATTTTTTTTTTGAAAGGAAACTTTTTCGGCCTATATTAATAGACATTAACTGGATTTTGGGGGGAAATTGAAAAGGCGAAAGGAAGCGGATATGAGCAGCCAAAGAAAAGAGTTTTTTTTCTTTTCCCCGTTCTCATTCAGCAGAATAGAATGAAACGAACGTACGAACCCAAGTATAGCTCACAGAGAGCACAACAAAAAAATCGATACAACAAAATGGTTCAGTGAAAATTGCTTGTTAGGCCTTGGAACATTGAGGAAAGCTCTTCATGTTGAAGAAGTTTCGAGCTCGTGATATCTCTTAAATCCCATCAATAGATTAACCTTAAATATTTTAGGGAGTTTTCTCCACGGAACAAAATTTTTGCCAACAAACGGTTTTATCGTTGAAGCTTTTGCCATAGTAAATGGCACGGTTACAAATCGACGTCGATTCCTTCTTATTTCTTTTTTATTTAAATCGATCTCAAGTAAATACCCTTATCGTGTTTAACGAAGAGAATTTCATCCCCATTCACCTCCTACACCACAACTCGGTGCTCCTGTCTTTTACGTTAAGATAACAACAAAAAAAAAGAAGAATAAATATAAAACGACTCCCAACCTCAAAATGCTTTTCTACTTAAATTTTAGAAGGTTTCAAAGTTAAGAACTTTCCATCCACCACCACCAACCACCAAACACTTCTTCTTGGCAAAGGTTTCCTTCAATTTTAATTTTCCCCGGTATACCCCCGAAAAGGTTCTATCTTAAGTATTCCCTTTGGCTGCGCTTTTCAATTAGTACAAACCTTAATGCATTGGCAAAATTTATTTACATTTTATCAACCCTCTTGAGCCCCACCTTCGCCCCAAAACGCCCGGCATACACTCTCCATCCACACCATCACCACGGACCATTTCAATTTAGCTAAAGAGTTAGACTATAGTTAACAGCCATTCGTTGATCCGGTGTAGATTTGCTTTGGGCCAATTAACCAGTCAATGGCAGGATTAAGCAGTTCAAGCGAAAAGTATTTGAACATGTCAAGACTGGGTGCAAAAGGGTCAAAACTGGGTGGCACACAGCTTAGCGTCTTCAATTTGCATAAAATTAAATTGAAACACTTGACAGCACCAACTTCTGCCAACTGTGAAAATACTTTGGTTTCTTGTGTTTTTTTTTTTGTTGTGCGCTGTTCATTCTTAGCCCAACCCAAACCCTTGCTGCCCTAGTCTTGTTCCACTCAACATCATCCACTCTTGTATCGAGTACTTGAGTGTCCTCATGCTCCCACCACTTTTCTTCAGTTAAGTAGCTTCAAACAAGGATTCGAGGTCCTTGCAACCAGCAATATTTTTTACCGGAATAGAAAGTCTCCAAAGAGTTATGTCCTTATTTTGTTCCGGCAAGCAAAAGGGTTGAGGGTTAAGCAATTTATCATTTTGTGTGGTGCTTAAGTTTGATAAATTGTTTGTACATCATAAATTTTTAATATAACCAACCTTACCGAAAAAAAATATATAGAATAGGGATGCACAGTGGTAAGGACTCTAATCCTGTTAGTTGAAATGTGTTAATGGACTGAGCTTTTGTTGGGTTATTATCGTATTATTCAAAAATTTAAATGATTTTTGTTATGTTTAGGTATGTTTAGGAACGTAGAAGCAACAGAAATAAGTCCTCTGCAATTGAGATGCACTAAAGATACCCAGGTTTTGTCCCGCAGGACTAATAAGACCTAAAGAAATTTATAACACAAATACGATAGCTTAATCTTAAGGTTCAAGGACTTAAGATAGCTTTTTAATAAAAAACAATTACAAAATATCTGATACAGGTCCAGAAATACGAAAAGCATTAGTTGTCGAACGTCCTAACCCTCGGAAATCTTCTTCTTCTATATATATAAAAAAAAATATAGTTTAAAAAAACTAAAAAATACGCTTTTATTTTAAAATGAACTAAAAAGTAAAAAATAATTTTGAATGTAAAGTTTTTATTGCTCCAGCCAGTATATGGAAACTACCTACCTTTCGAAATGTAAAAAAGCGTGGGACTCGTTACCTATATTCTTAGCGCCCACGCTGTTTTACATTTCGAAAGGTAGGTAGTTTCCATATACTGGCTGGAGCAATAAAAACTTTACATTCAAAATTATTTTTTACTTTTTAGTTCATTTTAAAATAAAAGCGTATTTTTTATTTTTTTTAAACTATATATTTTTTTAAATTAAAAGCGTTATTTTTTAGATTTGCTAAACTATACATTTGTATGATATGATTTCTGCCTTTTTGTTCGCCATAGTAGAATTAAAATGACGTCACACAGCTTAATGTAGTGTACTCGGCATACCCTTCCATTTGATACCCATACCGAGGGTGTAGTAAAGAAAAAGGTAGTCCGCCATTTTGTGTTGGCGGCCATTTTGAATTTCGAATGACGCCACAGAGCTAATAGTACTCTACTTGTCATTTCTTTTCATTTGATACCCATATCGAGTGGGTTGTAAAGAAAAAGGTAGTCCGCCATTTTGTGTTGGCGGCCATTTTGAATTTTGAACGACGCCACAAAGCTAATAGTACTCTACTTGTCATTTCCTTTCATTTGGTACCCATGTCGAGTGTGTTGTAAAGAAAAAGGTAGTCCGCCATTTTTTGTTGGCCGCCATTTTGAATTTTGAATAACGCCACATAGCTAATTGTATTATACTTGTAATACTCTTTCATTTGATACCCATGTCGGGGGTCGGGGAGCACAATTGCAAAATTCGGCAGCCATCTTGGAACCGCCATCTTGATTTTTTTACAAAATGGTCAGATTGCATTGTCACGCGAACTCTACATATGTGCAAAATTTCAAGTTGATCCGTTACCTGGAAGTGGGTCAAAATCAAGTTGCAAGATTTGTTTACATGAAACATACAACATACAACATACAACATACAGGTCAAGCTAATATAAAGCGTATAAAAATGAATGTGTGTATGTATGTATGTTCGCAATAGGCTCCTACACAGTGCAACCGATCTTAATCAAATTTTAACCATGTGCTATTTACATTCAAACTTAGAACATAGGCTATTTTATTACTTTCTAAAGCCACTCCTAGATGGCGCTGCTATGGATAACTTCGTTGAAAATCATCGCAGAGCTTTGAATTTTTGCATGAAGTTCCGCGGAGGTCTCCTATGATACACCTCGAAGCCCGATTTTCGAAATTCAAAATGGCCGCCAAAATATGACCGAAATTCAAAATTGCCGCAGAAATATGGTTGAATTTGCCAAATTTTATTCCGATTCCAATGAAAGTGGGTATCTAGAGGTTTTTAAGGCCGCAAATAACGAATTTGTAGTCAAAACTTATAAATTCAAAATGGCCGACGAATTTGCGAAACGTGTTCCGATTCCAATGAAAATCTGTATCTGAGGTTTTTTAAGAGAGCAAATAACGACTTTATGATCAAAAGTTAAATTCAAAATGCCGCGGTAAGGTTTATACAAAAGCCGACTTTTTAAAAAACCGGTTTTCGAATTTTATTTTTTCCATAAAACCGGTTTAAACCGGTTTCGATTTTTTACAAAAAAACAAGGCAAAATATAATACAAAAACGGAAATCATAAGGTACATACGAATATACTTAAATAAGTATATGCATAAAATTATTAAAATAAAAATTTAACAAAATAAAAAAATTACAGAATTTAACAAATGTTTTAGATTTAGGTAAATTATTATTTTACTTCTTTCTTTTTTTTAATAAAATAGAATAATGGGCACAAAATTGTCAGAAATAGATCATACTGGTACTCTCTTGCTTGCTATTGAACTGGGTTTTAATTGTCTTCAAAGCATTAAATAGTAAATATAACCTTTTTGTACTTCTCTTTGTAGCCTATAAGAGCAAAATCTCCTGCTTTAATGTTTGAGGGCTAGAGGAAGTCACTGCTTCAGGTTCTTGCAAATATTCATTTATTGCTACTTTCATAGCATTTCTCATCGTATGGCTTTGTTTTCTTCTTCGTGGCTTGTTTTACCATTTGTCCGAATAACTTAATAATGTAAATTTTTTTTAGCTAATGGAAGAAATTTACCAGAAGATTTTGTTCAAACGGTCTGTGAATTTTGTAAGAAAAAGGAGCAGTGTTATTAATCTCCTGTCTATCCGTTCGTGCTGGTACAAAAATCACTTAAGTCGTTCAAACAAAAAAACGACTCGACCGATTTTTATGAAAATCTCTTCAGCTCATATTTCCTCTAACACGCTTTGAACGGCACCTCAACAAAGTCGATATCTTTTTTGATTCTCGCGAAATCGTGCTGGTACAAAAATCACTTACGTCGTTCAAACCAAAAAACGACTCGACCGATTTTTATGAAAATCTCTTCAGATCATATTTCCTCTAACACGCTTTGAACGGCACCTCAACAAAGTCGATATCTTTTTTGATTCTCGCGAAATCGTGCTGGTACAAAAATCACTTACGTCGTTCAAACCAAAAAACGACTCGACCGATTTTTATGAAAATCTTTTCAGATCATATTTCCTTCAACACGCTTTGAGCGGCACCTGAACGAAGTCGATATCTTTTTCGGTTCGCGTGAAATCGTGCAGCAAAAAATGACCACATACTTACGCACCCACACACACATATATTTCTTCTCAAATTTTTGCTTAAAATTCTATTGGGACCTTGAAACGTGTAAATACATTGAAAATTTCGAATCCGATTTTCGGACCGATTACAATAACTTCTTACTGGGAAGTTAACAATCCCCACCCAAGCTAGTTAGTATACACATGTCCTTATTCCCACTTAAACATCCCAGTCAGTACATTGTTCTTTCTCACACACAGAATGTGGGAATAACAAAGCAACTTTTCTAATATACTCCAAAAAAAAAAATATTATACAAAATTTTTAATAAATTTGTTCGGAAATTCTTTGTGAAGCTTTTATTAAAAACGTTCTTTTTTTTGGTGTTCCTTATTTTTTTTTTCGAAAACAACAAAACTTGAACTTTTTTAGTTGAAACCATTCAAGAAAAGTAAACGAACTCCACACAATATACACCAAAAAAAATAAAAAAAAGAGAGGAACTTCTTCTACACCATTTCTGGTCCATAAAAATAAATGAAGAGGGATGTCCCAGTCCTGCACCCCCTTATAGGCCACTCACTACTACACCAGCAAAATGAAAAATTACGATAATATCCTTCTCAAACTGGAAACTTGAACAATTTTTCATTGCCCATGGGCAGTCTTTTCCTGGCATTTTTTTTTCATCATCTTCTTCTTCTTCTTCTTGTTTGTTGTTGTTGCTGTTATATTTCCTTTGCCTATTTTTCCTTTTTCGCCTCGAAATAATACTCTGCAGGATTTTTTTTGTTTTTTTTTTTTTGATATTTTTGTTATTGTTTTTCTGGTATCCTTACACAGTTATAGAGAGTATCCAGAATAATATCCTTGACTTGGGCCCATCCTCTCGTCTGTATTCCATAAATATTTGGAATATTCGTGCAAGTTTTCAGGAGATAAGGGAAAATATGCTCACATGTCCTGAATACTCGCATCCTTAATAAGTTAACTTCCACAAAGACGCGACTGGAATAAAACAATAGAATTTGATTGGAAAGGAATTGGAATCTTTTGGGAATGGATCGCGCGCTAGGCTTTTTTGGACAGGCGGTGGGCGGGGTCGAATGTTGAATGGTAGTATGGAAGGGTGGGGGGCGAGGGGGTGGTGATTGCAGGAAAGAAGGTATTTTCCGATATGGTTTCGTTTTCGTTATTATACGGTAGCAATTTTTCAGGAGATTCCTGTTGTTTTTTTTTTGGTGTCCTTTATATATATTTGGTTTTGTTCTTCGTTTCGATGTGTTTTGTTTTTTTTATTCTTTTTGGTGAATTATGTCCCAGGAAAAAATGTCATAAATTTTTTTGCAATAAAAACGAAAAGGAAAAAAATATTTTTATATACATATATACAAAAGAGAATTTTTTTCTCGTTTAGATAAAATGACGATGGATTAATAAGGCTTCTGGGCGTATTATGGTGGATTCAGTTTTATAAAAAAAAATGACACTGGTTTTGTTGTTGCTTGGTTCTGTGCCTATGGGTATGTATGTGTGTGTTTGTTTGCTCGCAAAGGTAGATTGTGATTTAATTTTATATATATATATATGTATTTTTGGCTAATGCTTATCCTCACTTGCTTTTATAAATGTTATAAATCCTAAATGTGAAAACCATGTTTATGTCATCTTTTAAATCAGACCAAAACATGACTGTAATTACGGCAGTATTATCCCTTGACATCAACGAAAACCCATTAAAAACGAATAAACCACCGCCAGAAAAGGACGATGGATAAAAATATATATATATATAAAAATATAAATAAATAAATATATATATAAAAGAGAAAATAAAGCCTATGTGTGTGGGGGGAATATCCTGAAGTATGGAATGGCAACCTTTCATTTTCATTGTCCAATTTGTGACCTCATTTCGTTCAATAATTCTTCGTCACCAGTCATTTTTTTTGAGTAAGCATTACTGAAGGAAATCTCATCCTTAAACGCACGACTGAGCAATAACAACAAACCGACCATTAGGACTAACCACCACCTCATCCTGTGTGATGATGAGACTACAACCAAGCACAGCGCAGCACAGAGGCCAAAGGAATCACGATGATGATGATGACGACGACGACGACAACAGCCAACGACTTGGACGGAGACGACGACAAGGACGATGAGAACAACAACAACAACAAAATATCAACAGTAAGGATATTTCCAGCAACGACAATGGTAATGGCCAAGAGTCAGTCAGAATCCTGATGGTAGAAAATTTTTCTCTTTTTGGTCTTTGGTCGGTGTGTCCTTGTTGAGCCCTCTCTGATGTGTATTTTTTGTTACTAGCTTTACCATTTTCCACAGTTAAAGTTTCCTTTTTTTTTTATACATACATATATACGATAAAAGAATAGCATACTTCTGTCAGCCCTTATATAGGTTTAGAGAACAAAAGGGAAAAAAACATGTTTCGTGTGGGATAAAGTGGATGAAAACAGAAATGGAATAAATGAACAGAAAATTACTGTACGCCCGATTTGTCAGTATCAATAACGATTACAGTCTTTTTTTTTCTTTTGTTATCAGCAAAGTGATGTGGTATCTAAAGGTGAAGAGGATATCAGTTGCCTGATTGTAGTTTTACATACATTTGCATATTTTTCCTATTCTTTTTTTCTCTGTCTCTGTTATCTTAAATGGGTTTTAACGTTCCGACTATGGTCCTTCGAGTCAGATTACTCCTTTTAGTCTCTATAAAGCTAAAGACAAAGATATACATCGAAAACACATCTGGTTTTTTGCTTCATATCATTTAAGATACAATGATAATACGAGATACTTCATTGAGATACAAACACAGGACCTTTTACCATTATTTATATTGCTCCTTTAAACCATATCAATATGAACCAAAAAAAACTAAATAAAAAATTTCATGTAAATTATTTTTTATTTAAAAAAATTTTTTTCAATGCATTATTTTCTCAAAAGCTTCACGCTAAATTATTTAGAATTGTATCCTTGTGATTTGTCCTTCGAGACAGATGAAAATATTTATTAAAAAAAAAATTTTATTTTTTTTTAAACTCCGTTGACATTTTTTGGTAAGACAATGTTTGTTTTTTTTCTCCCAGAGATGATGTTTTTCGTCAGATTTATTTTAATGTTTACTCAAGGGAATAAAAATATTTCATAAAATGTTTGCTTTTGTAAAAAAAAAAATAAAATAAAACAATTGTGTTTAACGACCATATTAAAATTAAATGTTACTCCGAAAAATTATTCAAATCGACTCCAAGGACAATTATTAACCTGTGCTAGCTTAAATGCTTTTACTTGTATATATACCTACACGTATTATTATTTTATAATTTTTTTTGGCATTAGAAGACAAACAGAAATATTTGTCACAAGTGACTGGCACTCTCCAGCACAGAATTAAGTCTCTTTATGTGAAGACAACCAATCATATTCGCTAAACCGTACTGGATTTTTATGTGTAATTGTAGAGAATATGAAAAAAATAAATTCTTTCTTTTCTTTCTTTACTACCTTAAGTCACAAAAATACTGTCGGAGTACTTTCAGCAATGTATACGAGTACAATTCATAAGTACCGTGTCTCATTAGCTTTTGAAATCTTAAGCTACTGATCCTGCTTGACAAATAACATTTTTAGAAATACCAAAACGAGATTCATTTAGTTTCTACTATGATCAACTAATTTCTTAAGCTTCATGCGTGCTTCACTAGTTGGTAAGATGCCCGACTACCCGACTGTCTCTGTGTTTTATGTGTGACTGTGTAAAACAATTATAAACAATATTACAATTGTTACCTAAATTATAAATTAAAAATTACGATAAATAAAACAAAAATCCACTCACCCAAGCTACACTACATCGAAGTTCAACTAGTTTCACACAGGTGGCGCCAAAAGCTCAACACAAAAAAGCTCACCACACACGTTCTTGTCCCGAATAAACTTTACATTCGAGACTACAATCGATGACGTCACTGGCCCAGTACGAACATAGCTACTAGTCACGAGCTCCCACGGTAGTTCTAGAACCTTCCTATCCTTCTTGTGAGTTCGAGTGAGAGTAGTATAGGCAAAAGCTTTGAGTTAAGTTTAAGTTCGAGTGAGAGGTATAAACAAACGATTTTTAGGTGCTCTGGAAAATTCGACAAGTGTCCAGTGCTGGAGTAAAGCATGATGGTCGACAATAAGATCCAGTGATCGAATAATCAGCAGTACCAAAGTATTTAATCTTTGAGTTCTAATCTTACCCATTCAAAATACAGAGTGCGCAAAAATTTAAACCGGAAACCGTAGCTCCTAGGCGATTTTGGACGGCTAAAAACACAAAAATGCGTATATCTCGGAAACCGTAGCTCCTAGGCGATTTTGGACGGTAAAAACCCAAAAATGCTTATAACGCGGAAACCGTAGCTCCTAGGCGATTTTGGACGGCTAAAAACCCAAAAATGCTTATAACGCGGAAACCGTAGCCCCTAGGCGATTTTGGACGTTATTTTGGAATCACTAGCTAAAAACCCAAAAAAAACTTATATCTCGGAAACCGTAGCTCCTAGGCGATTTTGGACGGTAAAAACCCAAAAATGCTTATATCTCGGAAACCGTAGCTCCTAGGCGATTTTGGACGGCTAAAAACCCAAAAATGCTTATAACGCGGAAACCGTAGCTCCTAGGCGATTTTGGACGTTATTTTATAACCACTAGCTAAAAACCCAAAAAAGCTTATATCTCGGAAACCGTAGCTCCTAGGAGATTTTGGACGGCTACAAACCCAAAAAGCTTATATCTAGGAAACCGTAGCTCCTAGGCGATTTTGGATGGCTAAAAGCCCAAAAATGCGTATATCTCGGAAACCGTAGCTCCTAGGCGATTTTGGACGGTAAAAACCCAAAAATGCTTATATCTCGGAAACCGTAGCTCCTAGGCGATTTTGGACGGCTAAAACCCCAAAAATGCTTATAACGCGGAAACCGTAGCTCGTAGGCGATTTTGGACGTTATTTTGGAATCACTAGCTAAAAACCCAAAAATGCTTATATCTAGGAAACCGTAGCTCCTAGGCGATTTTGGACGGCTAAAAATCCAAAAATGCTTATATCTAGGAAACCGTAGCTCCTAGGCGATTTTGGACGGCTAAAAACCCAAAAATGCTTATATCTAGCAAACCGTAGCTCCTAGGCGATTTTGGACGGCTAAAAACCCAAAAATGCTTATATCTCGGAAAGCGTAGTTCCTAGGCGATTTTGGACGGCTAAAAACCCAAAAATGCTTATATCTAGCAAACCGTAGCTCCTAGGTGATTTTGGACGGCTAAAAACCCAAAAAAGCTTATATCTCGGAAACCGTAGCTCCTAGGCGATTTTGGACGGCTAATAACCCAAAAATGCTTATAACGCGGAAACCGTAGCTCCTAGGCGATTTTGGACGGCTAAAAACCCAAAAATGCTTATAACGCGGAAACCGTAGCCCCTAGGCGATTTTGGACGTTATTTTGGAATCACTAGCTAAAAACCCAAAAAAAACTTATATCTCGGAAACCGTAGCTCCTAGGCGATTTTGGACGGTAAAAACCCAAAAATGCTTATATCTCGGAAACCGTAGCTCCTAGGCGATTTTGGACGGCTAAAAACCCAAAAATGCTTATAACGCGGAAACCGTAGCTCCTAGGCGATTTTGGACGTTATTTTATAACCACTAGCTAAAAACCCAAAAAAGCTTATATCTCGGAAACCGTAGCTCCTAGGAGATTTTGGACGGCTGCAAACCCAAAAAGCTTATATCTAGGAAACCGTAGCTCCTAGGCGATTTTGGATGGCTAAAAGCCCAAAAATGCGTATATCTCGGAAACCGTAGCTCCTAGGCGATTTTGGACGGTAAAAACCCAAAAATGCTTATATCTCGGAAACCGTAGCTCCTAGGCGATTTTGGACGGCTAATAACCCAAAAATGCTTATAACGCGGAAACCGTAGCTTCTAGGCGGTTTTGGACTTATTTTGGAATCACTGGCTAAAATCACAAAAATTCATATTCTCGGAAACCGTAGCTCCTAGGACAGTCACCAGAATATTTCGTGATACAAATTTTGTTTCATTGCCGTACGTTAAGCTGATACCCGCGAGCTCGTCCACCTGGAAAGATGTCATATTATTCCTTAATCTCAGTTCCCGGGTTTCAAGTCATTTACGAGTTAGTTTACATTTCTCACGCCAGTAATCCCGTATGGGGTCGGTACAGCTTCGTGAGCAAGGAACAAATGAGTTAGCAAGACTATTCTTTCAATACCTCCTATTAATTTTTCAAGACCTCCCTGTAAACAAGATTTCAGGTTTTTTCACTGATTGGAGAATGACCAATTTTGCAGACGGAGAAAGTTTTTGATGCTGTTGGCTGAGTCGTTTGTTGGAGGAAGAATAGTTCTTTCCCTCAGCCATGATGCGTACTCGAGTGCAGCCTGAAGAATGTGGGGATATATTCTGTCAATCAAGCTAGTCAGATCTCCCATAATATCGCAGAGGTTTACTCGGAATATTTATTCTTACTTCCTATTTCCATAATAATTGGTTTGACCTGTGAATAATTGGTTTGACCTTAGGTCCAAGGTCAAGGTCATATTTGGTCCCACGCCCAATCACCCTAAACCCAAGTGTCCACTATAGAGTTTTTTTTCGGTAGAGTGTAGAGCGTAGAGTGTAGAGCCCTACCTGTAGTGTGTACACTACAGCGCCTCTCTACCACTCTAGCACTCTACCGTAGAGCTGTTCTAGAGAAGTTGTGAGTTCTACAGACTGTGTAAATTAATAGAAATAAAAAAAATAATAAAATGAGTTCTCGCCGTTTTATTTACTTTAAGAGAAAAAGAATGAAAGGAAATGTTTGGAGCGAGATTGGATTACGAAAAGAAAACAAAACGCTGGAATATATCGAGAATTATTGAATGAGCTCAAGAGATACATCTGTATACCAAAATTTTCGGTGTCGTATTCGAATTTCGAGGCGAATACTGTAGAGAGAAAAACTCTATCAAACATGCTTGATAGAGCGTAGAGCAGATGTAGAGCTTTACCAAACACAAAAAAATTGAGTATACACTATAGAGTTTTTTAGTAGAGAAAACTTTCGCGTGGAGTGGGTGAAGAGCGCATGTGTAGAGCTCTAGAGGGTTTATACACTTCTCTACGCGATAGTTTCCCTAGCTCTACGCAAAAAACTCTATAGTGGACACTACGCTTAACACTTACCTCTACATTCGCGAAGGCTGCAAAGGTAAACTGTTTGTATTCCATGGAGTATACTCTTTTACAATCTAGCCCCTCCTCAGTAAAAATCAATTCCTTCTTCGCCTCAGGTTCTCCACCATGCTACATCTATGTTTTTTCTTGTCCTATTTTCATGTCACTTTGTTCATACATATGTACCTATGTTGCTTCACAGATCTTCTTGCATTAAGATTAATTTTTGGGTCAACTCATAAATCATTGCAGAACTTTGTGCTGACTCTGTTATTCAATATACCCCAGGAGTAGCTAGAGGGCTTCTCCAGCTGACTTGTACCGTTTTCTCAGACTTATTTCCAACTTACTATCTCCTCGGTTGCCAGGTTCCTTAAAGAGACTCTCATCGATTCGCTCAGACTCTCTATATTTTAACATAGTTCCCTCGTCGTGATCGAGGATCAATGATCTTTTCTTTGTGGATTTAATGGATTTCTTATACAGACTTAAGTATCCCTTGTAGAATTTCCACTATTTGTGTTTACTATATTTATCTGGAAAAGGCAATCTGTATGCCGTACTCTAGGGCATTGACCATTTTATCAAGCTAAATTATAGATCGAGTCATTTGTCATTCCTTTTATGTCCGTCTATATATCAAGCACTAATCAAATTATTTTTGCAATGACTACACAAGTCGTCTTTAGTGTTTACCTTTATAAAAGAATCTCGTAAAATGCTTTGGTGTCTAAAGGTGAATGAAATCGAGAAAAATCTTTAGCAAGTCATGATTGTAGTAGAAGAAGTTAATCATTATCACTAAAGAACACAGACACAATGGACATACCCTCCCTGTGTTTCTCCTATTGAAGCACAAAACTGGCGAATGTATCGAATAAATTTTTAATTAATCTTAATTAATTAATCTTCTTCGAGGTATTATGGAGTTTACAAGAAAACAAAGTGAGAAAGAGAGAAAATTTGTGGATCCTTTGTTTGGCAGCATATTAACTTTTACTCTGTAATCACAGTATTTTTCGCCCTTTGACTATAGTAGAAAATTGCGATTGTATTCATCATGAAAATGAATTTTCCATTAAAAAAGAACTCTGCTCAGAAAGTTCCTTTGTATTCTCTAGTTAGCTACTCTGCCTCTGGCGTCAGATGCATCCCACTTAGTTTATCCTACGCTGCATTGGGGCGCACAGGCGGACCAATATCAATTCCATAGGAATTTTTTTTATGAGCTTCTTGTACGTAAATTTTTGCCAATCATCCCCACTATTTCAGAAATTTGAATCGACATAACAACCCCGTGATAGATGGAGTATCGTTGGAGTCCTCTCTTCAAACAGGAAGTCCCAATAGGGATCTTATCCTGTCGACGACGGTAACAACTAGCGGAGCAAGTAAAATGGAGGGGGCGGAGGGGGATATCCAGGAAGGCGCTTGATTGTTACATAACAATGCATCAAGGACCTTGTGTGTGTGTAGAGACCACCATTATTTTTTTTTGTTCCTGTTATGGTTTTACATGGCAATTGCGGCAATATAGTAAAGTCAAACGGGGTTGCAGCAGCAGCAGCAGCACTAGCATCAGCACCAGTAGCTATAATCCCCGCGGGGCTTGCATTCTGCTTCTAGTTCGGGAATACCGGGAGTCTGCGGCTGAATGGAGGGTGTTGAATTGGGCGTAACAATTTCAAATCGGAGGCAAAAACTTTTCTGACTTTGCCGAAGATATATTAGAGTTGTTACCGATTTTACGAGCACATTATTTATCAATATACATATATCAGAACCGGGGGTGGAGAATATAGAAACCAGACTGTACACGGAAGTGCACATGACGTTGCCTATTTTCATATTTTTGTATAAAAGGACCTTCGCTTCCCCCCATATCCTGTAACTGCTGGAAACAGCCATCGAATGTGGTTTTTCCTGCACAGTGCACATGTTGCGGATTGGAAAGTTACACAAACATACACACACACATACTCTTATAGTGTAACCGACCAACAAAATAAAAAAAAACTACGGCGAAGTTTCAACTTTGAAGCACACCAGACTGGAGAAAATCCCTTCTTAAGTCCTTGCCAGAGAGAGAACGGTCGGTAGTAGTTTGCCAAATTTTGATGGATTGTTTACGAGTTATTGGCAAAGTTGTATGCGCCTTAGTTACGGGTAGTTGATGTAACCAGTAAAGTCTATTTGTCGAAGATTGAGTTATTGGTTAACCAAACAACATTTATCACGCGGGCAGATATCTCTACCCGAGACTAGCAGGGTAAAACGGTGATTTATGATATCCCTTTTTCCCTGTTCCCAAGGACTTTGAAACACAGAGTTGGAAGCACTTAACAAATTATGTAGAAGCAATTTTGCTTTGCTTTTATGTAACCTTTATTTTTTTTTTGTTTTAAATTTTCATGCAAACATTTTTTTAAATATGGAAAGAGACTCGAAATTTTGAACCAAACCAACAAAACAGCACATTTTAAGCACATTACCCTCTCTTAAAGTCACACTTATACACGATGTCAAAGGGAATCTAGAGTTTATAACGTTCACAATTTTATTAAACTAATGACGAAAATAACATGCACTTGGACATGTCTCGCACTTAGATACCTACGAATAGACATGAGGGCAAGCACAACTTTAGTTTAAAAGTGAAATTTGATTAAATTTTCGGAAAAGCAAAATTCTCTCTATTTCTGTTAGTGGACATCATTTGAAAAGTTTTATTTATGAAATTTAATTAAAAACAACTTTTTAGTTTAAATATATTTTTGGTAACAGTAGTGTCCTTCGGCTAGAATCCAAGTACAAGAAATTTTAGGGCAATCTCAGTTATTAGATTTATGAAGAGATGGGATCTATGAGAACAGAAAAAATATTTTTTTACTTAAAACTGAAATTAGAATTGTTGAAACATTCAAAATTTATTGAACAGCAAAAGTTTTTGCAATTTTAAAAGATACTGTAATGGTTTTGAACCAGCATTGATCGATCGATCAGTAGAGAAAAGGGTTAATCTTAAGAACAGGGCCTCCACGCCCGATTTTGATGAAATTTTCACACAATGTACAGTTACTCATGTACAACTCAGATATGATAATAAAAAGTGTCGCTCAAGTCCCGTTATGTTGTAGTTTAATGTTAAAGTACCGTAATTTCAATAATTTCAATTTCTATATTACACCACCAATTCTGATGAAATTTTCACACAATTTATATTTTGATGTGTACAACTCATTTTTGATAAAATAAATTTGCACCCATGCACCGTTATTTTTTTATTTAACTAATTCAAAAAGTGATAATTATCATACTGAACGAACGACAGTAGTCTGTACAATGTAAAGGGGTTAAAGGGGGGTATGGGGGTAGACCCCAAATTTAAAAGCGGTTAACGGGGGTATGGGGCAGCGAATGGGGGGTATGGGGGCAGAGCCCCCGAAACGGGGGGATGGGGGGCAGGGCCCCCATTCCTTATTAAAGGTATTTAATCTTTCTATTGCACCTTTTGTTTTAATAGAACCTATAGGATTTTATTGAATCCTTGCGCATGTATACCAATGCTAAGATTCTACTGAGGAGCTCCTAATTTTAGAAAAACCTTTTAAATAAGATTCAAAATTAAAATATAATTCTTTTTTTTAATAATAATTTAATTGAAAATTAAAATAATTCATTTTTTTCTTAATAATATTTGAAAATTAAAATAATTCATTTTTTTTTAATAACAATTGCAACTTAAAATAATTCTTTTTTTTTTTAAATAATTTAAAATTGTTTTTTTTTATATTTTTTTTTTAATTTCTGTTGACGGGTGGGTATAATTCGCCAATAATTTTGAAAAATGCATTTAATCTTTCGTTTAAATGGAATTTTCTTTTAAATAAAAATTCGGAGAGATAGCCTATCAAATGGCTATCCCTTGTCCCGTAACGAGGAATATTCGCCCGGACTTCCCTCCAAACACGCTCGATGTTTTGAGTGTGGGCACCTGAAATTGAAACAATATACATATAATTAAATTTTTGATATTACTAATATATGTTTATATTACTTTTATGAATATTATTTTAAATTTCTTACCGGTTTCTGGGTCGACGAAATTTATAGAATGGTTGACGGTCAAGTGTTGGAAAGAATTATCTTTTAAACAATTGTAAGATCGCCAACAATCTGATATAATCGTCGTCCCGGGCAAAATCCATTGTTTTATAATTTCCAACAATGTTTCTGTATTCCTGTTTGGGACAGGAACTATAAACAGGCGACCGCTACCCCGTTCATAACCCCCAAAAATCCATTTCCCGTCAATAAGGCGACCTCTATTGTATTTTCGTTTGCCTATTTTTGCCTCATCTATTTCAACGATTGTTCCAAGCCCCCCAATTTTCTCCGACTGGGATTCGGCCCAGTATATGCAAACCTAATTGAAATTAATAATTAAATTTATTTCATTTAATTACTAACAATGAAAATATTTTTACAATTACCTCACGACAAAAGCTTTGCCAATCTACAATAGTGGAGTCGCCTAAGTCCAGCTCATTTTTGAGAAAATCGTGGCGGGGGGGCTTCAGCATTATGAAATAGGCAACGAAAATACAAATTTTGCCTATGGGCAATTTTGATTTATCAAACCATGTGCCTTTTTTGCAGCTTTGCTTAAACAAGCATTTTTGCTTGATGCGTTTTTTGTGGCAATTAACTTTATAATTTGTTTTTTGACACTTAAATAATAATGAGCTTTGTGATCTATAACTAAATTTGCCCCGCAATTGCCGCAATTCATTTCGGTATTGATCATTTTCTTTTCCTTTAAAAAATTAATTAATTTTGCCCTATCATTGGCTTGAATTAAAAATTCGTATAGTTTCATATCCTGTAATAAAATAATAAATGTTTTTTAAATATAGATAAATACTTAAATATTAAAATAATCATTTTTTTACTTACTTTTCGATTATTTTTCACTCTACTAACTAAAAATTTACTTAGATTTCACTCACAATTTCAACTTAACACAAAACTTTTGACAGTTATAACGGTTATAACGGTAATTAGGACGCGTTTTTTATAGTAGTTAAAAAATAATCACAGCGAAGTTAGATGCAATTAATTAACAATTTAAAATATCGGAATTACCATTTGCCAACATTGCAAGGATAAAAAAAACGTTGTTGGAAAAAATTAAATTTCACATATTAAACTATATGAAATATATAAATATTAAAAGAATTAGAAGTGGAATGTGTCAGTTATCTTTTTTATACTTACATATATCGCCGTGTTTTTAAAATGTATAAAAAAACGGTATATGGTGCCACTTTTTTTAAAAAAAAAATTTTTGTGCGGACAAAAATATACAATATATCTAAATTTCATTAAAAAAGGACGTACAGTATGGCAATTATCATCTTTTGAATTATTGAAATTACAATGCTTTAAAATTAAATAAAAAAATAACGGTGCATGGGTGCAAATTTATTTTATCAAAAATGAGTTGTACACATCAAAATATACATTGTGTGAAAATTTCATCAAAATTGGTGGTGTAATATAGCAATTATGACCTTTTCAATTATTGAAATTACGGTACTTTAACATTAAACTACAACATAACGGGACTTGAGCGACACTTTTTATGATCATATCTGAGTTGTACACGACTAACGGTACATTGTGTGAAAATTTCATCAAAATCGGGCGTGGAGGCCCTATTCTGAAGATTTACCGAGAAAAGTTATCATCCTTTTGTTTTGGTAGGAAATGACCTAAAACATTACCTCAGACGGTTCTATGTTACCTTTCGATCATCCATATCATCATGAACCATCATCCCTTTGACGTGAACTGCATCATGAACTCCCCGATCGATTTGACGTGATCGACGATCTTCACGGATTCGTGACAATGACCCCAGAAGTAAATCGCTAGTCAAATTTTCTGTATGAAATAGAGCTTGATGGAAAGTGTGTAATTTATTTGCAATCAGTCAACTGAAAAAATCAAAAAGAATTCCGTTTCATTCGGCACAAAAAAATAATGCGACGAGTTGTTACATATATTCGCAAACCATAGACCAAATGGTCTGGGTAAGGGTTCCAGCTGCCATTCAAAGAGGCAGAGTAGGTAGTGGGGCACTTGGGCTTGGGAAACAAAGGACGTGGCTCGGCGTGGCAGGGCCGTGTAAGTGGGCGGAGTAGTAGGTGATAATTCATAGGTGATAATTACGTGTAAATAATAGACCAAATGGTCTGGGTAAGGGTTCCAGCTGCCATTCAAAGAGGCAGAGTAGGTAGTGGGGCACTTGGGCTTGGGAAACAAAGGACTTGGCTTGGCGTGGCAGGGCCGTGTAAGTGGGCGGAGTAGTAGGTGATAATTCATAGGTGATAATTACGTGTAAATAATTGCAAACGTCATATCATATGTTATACCTACTTGTCTTCACTCTTTATAAATGTCAACTCGCCTTGTCTACAATCGCTGTATTGAAACCGGCTTTTGCTCGATCATTGGAATCTAGACTATGTCACAGAATTATTTCAATAGGGGCTGGCTGATTGAACCTAGAGACGACTTTGGCATACGGTTAGAGTATGTTTCATAGATCGGTCCTCGTTTGATCATCGAAGTTAAACAGGATAGTATGCAGTTAGTCCTTAAATTGGAAGCATTGAGTGCCGTCGACATCCCCGCTGTCTCACAAAAAATTGTCAAATTCTGCACCTCTCGAAAAACAGTTTCTTATTTACTATCGTAGCTTTTGAAGCTATATTTTTGTCCGGCATTGTAGGCATTCAAAATATGCTCTACCCTTTAGTACTGGTCTTTTACATAAGAAAAATGAAAGGCCTAGATTTTGAGAAGATCGATTGTTGTTTTGATCTTCACGACCACTAGTCTAGTTAAAGTAAAGATTACCTGACATAGTAACGAACTCCATATTTCGAGATCATTTCTATTTTTTCTCCGATCCTCCTTTTAACTGATCCTCTCTTCTGCCCTCGTATATCGCGATGAAACCAGCTCATAGTGAATCAGTAAGATGAAGCAGTATTTAGTCTATTCTTTTATTGGCTGTGGTGAATCGCTTGTGACGACTTTGGCAGATTTCATCCTTCTGTTTCGTTTAGAATGTGCTGTCAGATAAATATACAGGAGTTTTCATAATCCAAATAGAGTGGGTGAACATGGGTAGACGAATAGGTGAAATCAGATATTTCGAAAGCAGTTGACAGATGCATTGTGAGTGCTATAGATGTACCCAATGTCAAGGCAGTAAAGCTTTCTTTTCATATAAAAAGACTTCGGTGTCGACAGTTCTTCTTCTTTTTCTTTTAATAAAAAAGCATAATGCATCTAACGCCTTTCCCCATATCGAGCGGAAAAAAAGGCTAAACAATTTAAAAAAATTTCCTCGTGAATATGCGAGTAGTAACTGCGGCAATGTAAAAAGCTTTATATTTCTAACAGCGAGTGTCGTTTTTCCACGCGGTCCCCTAACTTACTACTAATCACGTCCAATGCTGCTTGACCTCTGCAATCGAACGAGAACCGGTAACCCCAGATACTGAATTTCATAAGACATCACAGATCTGGGCCAGTAGACGTTTCATTGAGTGCAGTCAACATCACACAAGCGATAGAGGCCGCACCATAAAAGAGGGGAATCTCAAAATCACTGTTTCCATACGCTGTGAGTGTCTCCAGTCCCCACAAGTGGGCAACGTTACTCTTATTTCCCTTTCTTTCATAAAGCGGACTCTAGTAACATTGACCTGTTGTATTTTTCGTACTTCGTCTTGACTACTTACAAATGAGAAATTCAAATTTTGTTCCGAGAGTTTTGTGTCTGCCACAACTGCCACAACTTCGGACACAGGTAAACACAGTCAGGGCCGCCGTTGCGGTTTTTGCGCCCGTACAGTATGCCTTAGACAGAAAAAAGGAAACACAAAGGAATTTTTTTTCAAAGATCAAATTTTTGAAGTAAAAATTTCTATAGGCACGTTGGACACTTTTTGGCCTGGGGAAAAAACTAAAAACTCGCGTCACGCGCACTTTTTTTGCGTACCATCACGCGCACTTTTTTGTGATTTTGGGGGTTTTAGTTTGTTTTATGTATTATTATATATTATTATGTATTCTTATTTATGATTATGTCTTATGGATTAATATATATTTTATATTATTATATATTATTATGCATTATTAATGGTTTTATTTAGCTTGACCTCGTATTTTTCTTTGGTTCAAATCTTGCGACAGCTTTTTCAAGTACTTCTAGCAAACCGATTCTTATGAAACTTTGTACACACATTGAGTTCCCGTGACAATGCAAGCTGACAATTTTGTAAAAAAAATCAAGATGGATGTTCCAAGATGGCGGACGAATTTTGCAACAGTGTTCCGATTCCATCGAAAATCGGTATCGGGGGTTTTTAGGACCACAAATGACGATTCTGTGGTCAAAATTTGAAAATTAGAAATGGCGGCGCCAATATGGCGGACGAATTTTGCAATTGTGTTCTGATTCCATTGAAAATCCGCATAGGGGGGTTTTAGGGCCACAAATGACGATTCTATGATCAACATTTGAAAATACAAAATGGCGGCGCCAATATGGCGGATGAATTTTGCAATGATGTTCCGAATCCATTTAAAATCGGTATCGGGAGGTGTTTAAAGCCACAAATGACGATTCTGTGTTCAAAATTTGAAAATTCAAAATAGCGGCAGCAATATGGCGGATGAATTTTGCAAATGTGTTCTGAATCCATTGAAAATCGGTATCGGGGAGATTTTAAGGTCACAAATGACGAATCTGTGGTAAAAAATTTAAAATTCAAAATGGCGGCGCCAATATGGCGGTAAGATTTTGGCAATTACCTTTCGATTTCACTGAAAATCGCTATTTAGGGGGTTTAAGGTCGGAAATAATGAATTTGTTGTCAAAATTGTCTGACTGTATAATTAAATAAGAACGACTTGTCTAGAAATATGTGTTTGAAAGTCCGCAAAAAAATATTTCAAATTCGCCCCTTTGTACTACGTACTATGTATTATGTAATATGTACTATGCACTATGTATTATGTATTATCTATTATGTTTTTGTTTTTCTTATTTTTTTGCGATGCGACATCAAGTAACAATAACATAAACTTAAATGGAATATTCATAGACAAAATTTATTGATCCTTATCCTCGTGTAGAGCTAAGATTAATTTGGAAATATAGACTGGCCATAGAAGTTTTCACTTCCAACGTGTGGTCCTATGCACACCAATTTTTTTTATTTCAAATCTTAATTTCTGAAATTGCGCCCGCGTCCAATTGAGGAGCCGGATCAAAGAACCGCACTTTCGCTCGCTCGACTCCAAAAAAACGTAAAATTAGTTCGAAAAAAATTTTCTTCAAATAACAAAATGAAAAATACTTATTTGTTTAGAAAGAAAAGGCGCATCTTTTTGTTTCATACAATTTTTTTGTGGCATCATTAGTTTTTAAATAAACAACAAAAAACCGATTTTTTTTGAAACTTTTTTTTATCAATTTTTTTACTTCTACTCGTCATAACTCTCTTAATAATTATTCAATTGATCTGAAATTTTTTGTGTAAACTAATTACACGTAGCTTTGAATGGTAGATTAAAAAATGACATGTCGTTTGTTTGTTATTAACTTTTTATTTCGCTGCCACGTGCGTCGCGCATCAGATTTTTCAGCTTCAAAAAGTATCGACGGAATTTTTCATTTTAATTTGCTATAAGCGACAAAGTTGTTTATTAAGGTCTTATAAAGTTTTCTGAAAAATTTCAAAGAGTTTCATTATCATGATACATAGTTATAATCAAATAGTCAGATGCGCTGAGCGTGGTTTCAACTGCGCCGAGCGTCTTCTTACACTTAGAGCGCGCCGTCCACTTTTTCGTTCATTTATGGATGGTTTGACGCTCAACTATTTCTCATAGTATGATGTTATTAATTACTTTATTAATTTATGAATGGTTATATTGTTCACTTAATTTTAAGATTGCTTAGACAAACTGTACATACAGAATGAAGATTTGTTCAAAACTATGTTGATTAGGGAACCCAATGAAAAACCTGCGGACAAACCAAAAAAAGTTTCAAAAAAAACTAACCAACGCTGCAAAAAAATCAGCAAAACTCGCGAAAAAACCAACGAAAGTTGCGAAAGAACCGACAAAAACTGCGAAAAAAGCAACAAAAGCTGCGAAAAAAACCCACAAAAGCTGCTACCAAACCAACAAAAACTGCGAAAAAAAACCAACAAAGGCTGCGAAAAAACCAAAAAAAAAGTAGTTTATAGTAGTAAGATGTAGAGATATTGGTTGTAAACATTGTTAATATTTTTCAGAAAACTTTATAAGACCTTAATAAACAACTTTGCCGCTTATAACAAATTGAAGTCAAAAATTCCGTCGATACTTTTTGAAGTTGAAAAATCTGATGCGCGACGCACGTGGCAGCGAAATAAAAAATTAATAACAAACAAACGACATGTCATTTTTTAATCGGAATTTGTCTCACATTCAAAGCTACGTGTAATTAGTTTATACAAAAAATTTCAGATCAATTGAATAATTATTAAGAGAGTTATGACGAGTAGAAGTAAAAAAATTGATAAAAAAAAAGTTTCAAAAAAAATCGGTTTTTTGTTGTTTATTTAAAAACTAATGATGCCACAAAAAAATTGTATGAAACAAAAAGATGCGCCTTTTCTTTCTAAACAAATAAGTATTTTTCATTTTTTTATTTGAAGAAAATTTTTTTTCGAACTAATTTTACATTTTTTTGGAGTCGAACGAGCGAAAGTGCGGTTCTTTGATCCGGCTCCTCAATTGTGGCCTGTGCAAGTGCACCATTTGCATCTATGAAAGCGCCGCTCCTGAACACAGTACCGCGCACAATAGAAATGTTCGTTTAGTACCATGGTATCCAACAGGCCTAAGCTCACCAATTAGTATTGTGAACGCTCTACAGTCACTAATTTGACAATTCGATTTTTATAGCTTGTATTTCTTTCTGTTCAAGGTCTTATTTTTTCGTCTTGGATTTAAGAAACGATTGTTCTAACGAATCAATGCCACACATTCCCTTTCATTGGCACTCTTATCATAATCCTTGAAAACCACTTGACAATTAAAAGTTACTTTTATTATTTATACTTTGAATAAAGCAACTTTCGACAGCTTGTGTGATGAATTTGGAGGAAAATTTTCACTTTAATTTAATTGTAGAGAATTGTAAACCATTTCTGAATTGTATTCCTCAAGACGAGGTTGAATATTTCTTATAGAAACAATTGAAAAGTTTGGAGTGTTTTTCATTGTGAGAAGATATACTTTCTGTAAAACTTTTGCCTAGACAACCCTGAAAGAAATTAAGACATTCTTTAACCTTACTCATAAAGCTGCAATCATTTAAAATCGAAATGGTCTAACAACACAAAAGTAAACATTACTATAAAATAAAAAAAATATGAAACGACTTAAGTACCAATTCCCTTACAACCCACTTCAGCTCCCATAACACCATAAAAAAATCAGGATGAAATTGACTGGAAAGGAAAACGACACCTCCTCCACATCTTCCGTTGTGGCTAACTAGCCTTATCTAATAGCCACAAGATGAAAACGCATCCAGAATAACCCATTTTAGATAAAGAGCACCATCAGAGAGCCTGGGCCGGGGCGGGGCGCCCCATCGGCAAAGCTGGAGGTTAGACGGCATGGTATCGTCATTCACACAATTATAGCCATCATCATCATCATCATCAGCTTGGATATATAAATCAAATGGCCGACAATCAAATTGAATATAATCACATATTCTCGGCACATTATTCGGGATAATAGAAATCATCAGCTGTTAGCCTAACCACGTGAATTACAGGGGTTTATCTGGAGGATATATATTGGATAAACTAGATGGAATATGCATGAAATGGTCTTGCTCGGTATGGTAGAGATGATGAGCTGTGTGTGTGTTGTGTGTATAGAGGGGATGATTTTCATCCTATTCTCTGGATGTGGGTGGGCGACACGGCTTTAGGGGGGGGGGGGGGGGTTGGAATTGAATCCATCCCGGGGATCTGTGCGGTTATATTAAAAAATACCATACCAATGCAGGCAGGGAACATGGCTTCCATCTGAATGAATCATTGAATTTTTAATTTTGTAATCACCACGAATTATTGTTTGGAGCCTTCTGCTTGGCTCAGTAGAAACAATGAGTGATTGCCATAATTCGAGGATTATGAGTGGGGGCGCGCTGTTGAGGATTTATTATCCATACTATGCACACACAGTAACACAGTATCGATGGTGATTCAGGCACCGTATCTGCAGCTGTTCCCCGATGGCTCTCAATGCCGTTTTGCCTTTACGCAATTTAAATGTCAATATCACCCCCCGTCAAAATATTCCCCTGCCCCCCCCCCCCGCCCGCCGCCACTGATTGGGTAGAGTCGAACACTGAACAGAAAGACGACGACGACGACGAAAAAAAAACATAACGAATATGTCAAATTCGTCGTCCTGATTTCCAATAAAGCGGCACGAACCGAATTAAGTGCCGGCAACATATCGACGATATTTCTTCATATCTGTCACGGTAGAAAGGAGCAAATCGATCACAAAAGTCGCCCAATATATATCGAGGAATATATCCAGCACTAAAAACTCTTACGAGGGTATATACATATATACGCCCCCGAAATCTACCCCGAAAGTGGATCCTTTTTAAAGTGTCAGGACACTTTACATATCGCGTGCAAATTTGTGTGTCATTCAGTGCCATCTGGCGTGGAAATAAAATAACAAGAAAATTTTCTAGCGCATATATGAAACGTTCTTCATATCTCGGTTGACTTTCCGCCCTTACATTTTGCTAGTCCACCCATCAACCGTGTCACTTTTACCGCCCCCTTCTCACCCCGCGCAGGATACACCTCTGGAATCTTAGCTTTTCTCCAATATCGTCTCTATATATGTTTCTTATCTTAACCAGTTGATGGAGGGAGAAGCGTCCATTATCCTTTTCGAGTTTTTTGTGTTAACTTTGGTCCTTCAGGACCAAATCGGACCAACACTTCTTTATGACGTTCCTGTCGAGGTTCGATATTTATGACTTCGACTGTTGACATCTCTTCTGAAACGAACTCACTAAGGGGACGAAGAAAAAAGGGTGTTCAATGGTCGCTGCTGGGCTCGGGTATGGGTGAGGGATGAAAGGGCTATGAAAGACTTATGATGATGGTGGTAGGGATAAGAAGGGGTGGCAGATTTATCTCTCTCTCAGTTTTTTTTTCTTTTTGCTCTCGATTCGGGGTGTTAGAAGTTAGAAGATGCCAGAAAAAAGGGATTTTCCACTTTGTAAGGATGTCGTGCGGTGGTGAATGAAAACTTTTTACTGTCCTGGAATATAAAAGTTTTTTTTTCGTATCCAAAAAAAAAAATAACGAAACGGATGATGGTTTGGCAGACCTTCTACAAGATAGGAAATTCTATAAAAAAAGCCTCCTGCCCGGGATGAGTGATACTTAACCAATTTTCGAATATCGGCCAAAGTAATTTGGATAGCATCTCTCTCAGCCATTCTAATACTTTGGATAAGAACATGGATAGCTGAGGTGACTTTGGCATTGGGGTCATGGTTGCCGCATTATCCGATAAATCCATTTGCATGAAGTGGATTTATCTAAAAAAAAAAAAAGAAGATGAGATGATTTTCAGTTCGGTCAAAGAACTTTCCTCAGATAGGGATGATTTCTTGTCTATCTCCCACTATTTTTTTTGGGAGAGGGTAGACCGAAGGAGACGAAAATCGCGAATTCTCTACTTTGACCAATCATCCATAGAAGAAGACCAGATAATATGAAGTGAAATTTTCCTCGAAACTTTTAGGTTTATGTACTTTACATTATGGTAACCAGGCATTTTCCAGGGGAGGGTTATCTTAAAAGTTATGCGGTAGAATTTAGTTTAAGGAAGTTATCTCAGTTTTGGGGTGATTTTATAGCTACTGTACAAAAGTTGAAGTATAGTTTTTGGTGGGGGGAATGGTACAGCTTAATTCAAGTAGAACTTGAGAAGAATTTCTTCTTCAAGTATTTGTTAAGATATTTTCGATGGTTTTTAGATAAATTTATAGTTGAAATTGTTGAAGATTTATTGTACAGTTAAACAATGTTCGATGAATGGCTAAAGGGCTTAAGATACTTAGTGCAACACTTTAGAATATTAATTGCTGCATTGTTATAGTTATAACATTTTTGTTATTTTGAAAAATAATTTATTGTCCAAAAATGTTATAGAAATTCTATACTTTCTTCGTAAGCTATAACTAAGAAGATAGATAGGTAAAAGCGTCAACTTGGTATCGGATAGGATATCCTTAAGTGGAAACCTCATCCTTACGGGGGAAGATATTACCCTCAATTCAACCTTTCCGATCATACTAGTTACCTGATGATGTCTAACTACCTTTGGAGTAACCAGCCTTGTCGAGGCCGGATAAAGTGCAAATAGGAACTACCAAACTCATTGGTGATGACCCCTGGTACTAGTTATATAGACTAAAAAATTAAAATTTTTCAATTTTTTGCCTTTTTTTCATAGTTGGCAAATAGCTTTTCACAGTTGGCAAAAGACAAAAAATTGAAAAATTGAAATTTTTTAGTGTTTTCAAAGTCCTAAAATAGACATTTTAAATAAAGTAACGAAGTATTGCGTATGCTCACAAGAAAGTACATAAAAAACCTACAATTTAAAAAAAAAATTTTTACCGTACGATGATTTGACATAAAATGGCGGCAATTTTAAATTTTTTCGAAAATTGCCAATTGTTGCCGTAAAAATCGAAATTTTTTTTTGAAATTCCAACGACGTATTTACAGCATCAAAATACATATTTTTTCCAAGTTTTATCAAAATCCGACTATTTTCCCGTTATTTATTGCATTTTTTAGTAAAATAAAATAAAATTTCATACATTTTGGTTTTTTGAGGTTAGGATTCATTTTTAAAGTATTTATACCGAATCAGTTCGATAGTCTATTCATTCACGAGTATTTTTCAATTTTTTTTATTTTTCTACGACCAACAGAACTGGAGAAATTAAGAAAATAGTGTAGCAATGCACTCAAAATGCATCAAAAATGGACATTTATGCAATTTCCTCTCGTGCAGCACAGGACCGATTTTGCAGAAATTTTTTTATCGCTTTATATTAAAATATGTAAAGAAAAAAAAAACAAAAAAATCCAACTTCCCAACTACATCATAACTTCGGTTTTTTTTTTGTTTAATTTCCCTCTACTACAATGCCTTCAATTCGCGGATATACGAAAGCTATCCGAACAGCGAAAAGCAGGAATATTGCGAGTCTATCGAAAGAACCAGAGATTCTGCCAGATTAAGCAAGATCTTAAGGCCCCTTTTACATACAGGCCTCTCGCCTTGAGGCCAAGTATCACCACACACTCGCTGGCCGCCGGCAGGCTGTGGACTGCAGTTCAGGAAAACTGACAAAAACCTTTATTTGTGTGGGCATTTATCGTCAGTCCGGGCCTTAAGATCTGACCTTCTATCCGGTCTGAAATTTTCGATGAGACCATAAGTGAAAAAAAGTGAAATCAGCCGGAATTTATTTCTGGTTAGGTCGCTGCTACTCTAAAATCTGGTCTTCGCTTATGCGTCTGTGGGGGATTATGAGGTGGCCTGCAGGCCACGGCCTGTCAGGCGGTTGCCTCAAGTCCTCATCCATTGAGACTCAGACTCAGACTGAGTAATATGTGGCCTTCATCGGGCCTTGCCTGCCGACCTGGCCTAAAAGGTTAGTAAAGTAGCACAGGAACTAGTGGTGTGCCCGTTGCTATGGCTTCTGGTAATGGATAATGAAAATTCTTTGGAAACTACAGGTAGAATGGACGTGGTTAGTAATTAGTTGGGGAAGTCAAGGGTATAATTCGGAAAGGTCAAGGTTTTCGAAAAAATTACAAGAGGGGAATTTTGTAGGCAATAATGTTTCGTATTGACTGACAAAACAAATTTCGAAAAAACCTGTTTTTGAGTGGTTTTTTCGCCAAAAAGTGATATCTCCGACGGCCATGTTTTTTTTTTGTGATTCCGAAATTGTTTTCTTAAAAAATCCCAAAAAAGCTGTGGACCAAGCAGAGCTTCCAAATTTTGCATGAAGGTCCGTGGCGGTCTCCAATGATGCACCTCAAAGCCCGATTTTTGAAATTCAAAATGGCCGCCGAAAAATGACCGAAATTTAAAATGGCCACCCAAATATGAATTTGCAAATTGTGTTCCGATTTCAATGAAAGTCGGTATATAGGGTCACTAATAACGAATTTGTGGTCAAAACTTATAAATTCAAAATGGCTGCGCCAATATGGCCGACAAATTTGCCAATTGTGTTCCGATTCCAATGAAAATCGGTATCTGGGGTTTTTGTGGTAGCAAATAACGAATGTTTGATCAGAGCTTATAAATTCAAAATGGCCGCTGAAATTCAAAATGGCCACCCGAATTTGCCAATTGTGTTCCAATTTCCATGAAAATCGGTATCTGGGGGTTTTTAAAGTAGCAAATAACGAATTTATGATCAGAACTTATAAATTCAAGATGGCCGCTCCAATATGGCAGACAAGTTTGCCAATTGTGGTCCGATTCCAATGAAAGTGGATATCTAGGTGTGTTTAGGGTTGCAAATAACGAATTTATGATCAAAACTTATAAATTCAAACTGGCCGCACCAATATGGCCGATAACTTTGCGAATTGTATTCCGTTTTCAATGAAAATCGGTATCTGGGGGTTTTTAAGGTAGTAAATAACGAATTTATGAACAAAACTTTAAAATTTAATTAATCCCTGACGAATCCGAGAACGCTCGAGAAGAAATATTACAATATTTTTTATAGGTAACTTTAAATATTTATATGGTATCAAAAATCATTTTTTCAAGATTTGTTGTTTCTTTCACTTTTTTCCTACTGCGGACTGTGCACACATTTTTTTATTTAAAGGTTTTTTGCTAGTCTGTAATATAGAGTGTATATCTCCGTTAAACTCGTTAGTCTTTATCTCAAACGAAAATGGTTAGTTCAAGAATTTTATTAAATTATAAATAAATTATTTTTTCTCAGAATAGCATCACGACATTCCGTCATTATAGCTTGAAATAAAGTGGATATACTTAACCGAAGCTTTTAATCTACTCTCTCTCTCTATCTCTATGGTGGCTGTAATCTCTAGTAGCTTACAGAATTAAGTGCTTCTTTCAGTTTTTCCCAGTTTATATCATTTGAAAAAACGAACAAAACGAAAAAAAAAATTATTTAATTTCAAAATCTGTGTGGCAGAAACTTTAATGTAATTAAAATAAAATCCCAAGAAAATTCTTGTAGCAAAAATATAAAACGGATTCATTTAATTCGCTATAAGATAAAAAAATGCGCATATTTTAAGTATTCATTTTATAACACATAATTCCTAATTAAAAAATACTTTAATTAAAACATTCATTTGAGACCTCTGCCCTTATTCAAAACTAGGATGGAAAAAAAATATATATAGGTACTTTCCCCCGTTCGAGGCTCTTCAGTCGCGCAATAAAAGAGGGCGCATAAAATTCAAATTAACTCCACCATGAAAGCATCCCCAACTCTCAGTTCTGAGGGTTTTCTGTCGTGCTTTAAAATCGGGGAAAATCTAACGAACGAACGACAAATTACCAGCCGCCATCCAATGATGACTTTTTTTTTGTTTCGTCCTTTTTTTCTGTCGTTTTTTTATTTTTTTGTTTTGATGTTCCATCCTGCGCCTGGACACAACCTGTCGACGTAGACGACGACGTTCATCCTCCACAATTCGCCCATCCTTAACCAGGCGAGAGTATATCCACCAATTTCGAATTAACTTAACAAACTCCAGAGATTTTACCTGTAATCTACATAATTATGTCAAAACACCGACTTTGGCTGGTGGTGACCAGCCCCGAAACGAAAACGAACGTCGGTTGGTGTAGTGAATCCTGTGAAAGTCCTTTGTCGTTGGTGCCGCAGCCGTGGCTGATGGAGTCAGATTCACTGTTTTTTGGGGGACGAACTTTTTCTGAATGGTAATGAAATTATGTTTTGTCCCGAGCAGTAGAGCTCGAGTCATGTGCAAAACGAGACGATTTTCCACCCGCCAGAAGATGAAAGTGGTCAAAACGTGAACGCAAGGATTTTGTGGGACGCAAAAAAAAGGATAACAGTCGTGGATTTTTGCCCCGTTTTTTTGTCGGTTCAAAAGAGAGACATGCATGAGATACACTTGTGTCCACGATTGTAGTTTTATATGTGGCCGCACGTATAGTGGTATCGTATCGGGTAGGGTAGGCTATAGTAGAAGAGATACATACAGGATTACGTGTAGCATAGCCATAGAGAACAGGATTCTGCACTAGTGTATGCCTGTGTCCTTAGCATAATCGGAGCTTTTATAGTAAGGATGCAAAACAAGCAGCTCAGGTGAACTTTGGGAATTTGCATAACATGCGGCCTGCGGCAACATATCTCATGCTAGAAAGGAGTAAGTTTTGGTCTTCATTTTGCTTCTAGTATCCTTGTAGCTTGATCCTGTCGGGTGTCGGGGAGCTTGTTTTCCTCGGCTGCTCATCAAATATTCACCTCGTTAGGATAACGCGCCGTCAAAGTTTCGATTGAGAGCCTCGACCCACCCCACTCTGTTCACTCTATCCAAAATACAGGAGGGGTCGTTAGGCGAAAGGGGTCGAGAGTGATACACTTTCCACGTCATAGGCTTCAGGGTAGGATGCCCGGTTACCCGTAATGGTAACAGGGTCAAAAAAAAGTATAGCATCAAACCTAAGGAATAAAGTTAAAGCGCTCCTTTGGGGCCGACACTACTCTCTCTGTGTTCTCTCTGTAAAGCGTTGCTGAAGTGCGCGCTCACACACAAAGGATGTAGTAGTCGAAAAGTTTTTGTTAGTAAAAGAGTGGGGTGAGGTGGAGAGGGTGTCGAGGTGGGTTTTTTTGGTAAAAACAAGAACATTTTCTAAAAAGGGAAAAATCCGAAAATTGCGGTTCCCACGCAAAAGTGCCTAGTTTCCATCTCTTGTTAGTCAGGCATCTCTCTACTACCCCCGATCTCACCGGTTTCTGCCCGGTCCCCGCACAGCCGCTAGCGCTCCATCTCATCTAATCATCGGAGCCCCTGAATCATAAATTTGCGAGCAATAATCCAATTCTTACCCCGCATAGAGTATGCAAAGTGTAATACATCCGAGAACTTTACGATCCTGGGCCCCGTGTATATACACCTTGCTCCGCTCGGCAGGAGTTAATGGCATTCCTTGACAGATTTGTTATCCCAGGCGCAACGTTTAATTAAAATTTAACGTTTTAATAAATTCTTGAGAGATGTTATGAGTGGAAGGGGGAGGAGTGGCGGTGGGGTGGGGGTGGTATGGCGCGCGCGTAAGGGCACGCGTCTTTTGCTCATCTTCACGTAGTCTCTGGGCCCATTAATATAGCAGAGCGGAGGAGGCTATCCCCCTTCTATTCTCTCAATGATCCCGAGATCCTGATCCTTGTTGTGCAACCAACCACCCTTCGTCCCTGTACCCCCACTCGTATACCCCTTGACTATACTGACTTGAGGGGATTCTAATTGATGTTTCGCCTAGTGTAGTGTGTCTCACAATGGACGGGGGTTAATAGGGTTAGTATAGTAGCGGGCTCCATGTTATTATTACAATCACCCCAAAGGGGATGGAACGGGGGGGGGGGTATAAGGTGAGGAATTATAGGTGCCGTTTACACACATAGACGCGCGCATTCAACCCGTGTGCTGTAGATAGTAAGTCTTGGCTCCGCTTTTTAAGTGTTTTAATCCATGAGGGTGAATATATTGAAGTGGCTTAATGCCATTTGATCCCATGCTCTTTTATGGCATCGCCTTGCTGCGCACTCATTCGGCTTAAATGAAAACTGGGTGAACAGGGCATATATAATACTAGTAGCACAGGGTGAACATAGACTGAACATACACACCCTGTACAATCTTATATGTATATATATAGAGAACAACCATACATCCTTTTGATGTGATTACTCGGTTGGCTTGTTTTTTGTTTCTCCGTTCGCTATAGCAGCACTATACGTACACATACTGGAGGGCCGCCTTTACACATTCCTTTCGTCTTCTTGGCGTTATTTAGGACTCGATAGCATGTTGTCATAGGAGCTTCTGTCGGGACTTCTAATTTGTGATAATGTTATTCAAATTGTGGCATTATGAGATGTGGTTGATTGGGGTAAATTTGGTTTTTGATGAACACACCGTATACTTTCATGTATATATATAAATACACATATAAACAAGTCTATATTTGTGCAAAAGAAAGAAAGAGAGAGTGAGAGAGAGTTCTTTAGATGCTTAAACTTCAATATCCAGTCAAGAATGTTTAATATCCTTAAGATAATGTTGGTTGCTTAACGTTATTAATGGTTTTAATGTGAATGTGATGATAAATCTTAATAATACACCCAAAAATATATTAAAAGGGATCTCAATTCTTGGTGAATATTGTGATACACAGTAAGCCCAATGAACTCGATGTTGGGTATACAGAATAGAATTATCAGTAGATAAACAAAAAAATTTTTTTTCCTGTCTCAAAATTTTGTAAATGAGCCTTTTGAAAACGAAAATGAATATTTTAGAGTTTATGATAAAACGTATTTCATTGTTAAATAATTAAAAAAAAATCCCCAAGTATTCAATTTAGCTTTTCAGTTTAGATTATAGATGTCCTTTCCACTCTTTTCTACTCTCTATATACGGATTCGATGATTTGAAAGAGAATAATTCCTTTCATTTATCGTTAAATATCTTCAGATGCCGGCGGTATAAGCTGTCTTTTGTCAAAGAGATTCCTTTTAGAAATGGATTAAGTTCCGACTCCCACACAATTACGATATTGCATATTTATGAAGTATCTCTCTCTCTCTCTCCTGTTGAATCCTTTTTCAATTCAACATTGAGTGATTAGTATTAATTATTCAGAATCCATTATTTGAGGTATAAGTGTAAAAGGACAGAAATTTCTTTGGCTTCTTGAGATTTAGTAGGAGTAAATCGGTTAATTCCTTACAGTGGAATTTATCAAGCTATGGTGAATATATTTTTGTGATCAGGGGCGATCTTAGTTTTGATAAGTTTGTGCAAAATTAGAGACGTACTGTGGGCCATTTAAAAATTGAAATTTAATTTTGCTATAAAATGAAAACGCATTGATTATTTTCAATGGTTGTTGCTTTATGAAATTTGTTACTTTGAAATTAAACATGGAACACAATATCGTTCAAACGACTGCCATGGCTGGCTCTACAGTAGCCCATTCTGTCGACCCAATTGATCAGTACATTTTCGATAGTTTGGGCCTCTATTTCGTCAATGTCAATTTCAATTTCATGTTTCAAGTGTCTCTGGATAATTAGCGTAACACTTGTCCTTAACTCCTTCCAATAAGAAATAATCCAACGGAGTCAAATCGCAGCTGCTTCGAGGTGGCCAATTGACATCAGCATTTCGGCTGATTATGCGATTTTCGAAAACAGTGAGCAAAAGATCGATTGTGTGGCACGTTGCGCCGTCCTGTTGAAATCAAATGTCGTCTATGTCATCTTCTTAAATTTTGGGAAATAAAAAATCGTTGGCATGGCGCCGTAGTGATCGCCATTCACTGTAACGGCGCGCCAAGTCAATAATGCACGTTGCCCGAGCAATTGACTTATTCAGCTACAGAGTTCCAATTGCTGTAAAAGTCATTTGCTCGCGCAACGTGCGTTACTGACTTGGTCCGACGTTTCCTTGCTCATTTTCCAAGAAAAATGGCCCAATAATGCTGGTTTCTCCACGATGACATGTGGATTTTTTGAGCCCCAGATACGACAATTTTGCTTATTGACGTATCATTCGAGGTAGAAATGAGCTTCATCTGAACAGATGATTTTTCGGTAAAAATACACATCTTCGATAAAGCGGTCTTCGGGCCATTCAGCGAACCGAAAACGCGTCGAATGGTCATGCGGCTTCAGCTCTTGCACTAATTGAACTTTGTACGCCTTCATACCGAGGTCTTTATGCAAAATTCTTCTCAAAGAAATGCGTGAAATGTTCAATGCTTGAGAACGATGACAAGTTGATGTTGATGGTTGTTCACGCACACTCTGAGCAACAGCGGCGATATTTTCGGTTGAGCGCACTGGACGAGTACGTACACGGGTTCTTTTTTCCACCAACCATCCAGTTTCTCGCTTCACAAATTGATCCACTTTGTGGTTTTCGAACTCGCTTCACAAATTGATCCACAAACTGCGTTTTTGGTACATCCCTTGCGGCAAAGTTATTTCGTAAATTTCTTACAGTTTGAGTAGAAGACTCACCCCTTTGGAAATAAGTTTTTTATATTTCCTAACTTTGTTCAAGCGACCCATTTAGCAAATTTCAATAAAACTAACTTTCTGTCACATCGGAACTCTCATCATAGCTTTCAACCTCAAAATAAACTATAGTTCAAATTAGAGACCTTAGATAGCCCACCCTCCTATAGTCAATTAATAGTATTTGTTTAAATATTTCAAGACAACAAAATCTCAAACGGAATGTGCTAATACCTTTGTTCCGAATGTTCCTGTTCTTGTTCTAAATCTCACCGTATTTATCGATCTATATATAAATATAATTGGAGTGTATCTCTGTAATTTCAAAATAATTGTCCTGTTTAAGCAAAATCAAGTATTTCTAAAATTTTGGTCTGTCCCATGTAGGGTTTAACAATTGGCCCAGTAATGGACCAGTACTGGGTGCCAGTTAGCCAATAATGGCGCAATAACACCACCCATGACTGGCTCATTACAGCAATACTGCTGGATGATAACTTCGGCCCAATACTGGCCACTTGTAATGGCTCATGATACTGGGCCAGCCAGACTAATACGATTGCGATGGGACTTTCATGGGAAGATTCAGTATTTTTTTGGGCATGGCTAATTTTATACTGTGTTCCTACCTGTGTGACTATCGGAACCGATTATCGAACCCACCTATCGGAATAGAGCGAAAACTTCAACCGATAGTCGAAGGACAGCGAGTTCACACTTTTTTTATAATTTCAATTGTAGACCTTAAAAATTCAGTCTATCTAAATATTTAGGTTTGCCTAAGTGAATTTCAATCGCCGTTTTTTTGGTCCGATTTTGTGGTTAGGGATGCCTATTTTGTGATCAATATTTACTTAGGCAACAATGGATATTTAAATATAGCTCTTTGAGGACTACATTGGAATGAAATGAATGAAATTATAAGATAATCATTATTGCCGACCGACGACATGCAGCAGAGCACAGAGGTCGCCATAATGAGTCGACTACAAATGAAATCTTTGGGCTAATGGTAGATCAACAATGTGATAACCGGGACATAAAATTTGATAGAAAGGATAACAAATTACAACGCACAAAGACTCACATATAATATGATGCCCCATACTCGGATTCGATTATCGGTTCAAACGGAAAACTTGATCCGATAGTCGGAGGAAAACGAGTGGAAACTTTTTTTATCACTGCAATTGTAAACCTCAAAGCTTGGAAACGGCTAATCTGATTTTAGGACTTTAACGGAAAGATTCATTATTTTCTTAGGCGTGTTTAGGCAACTTTTTCACTCTGACCCGACTATCGGATCAGACTGAAAACATGAGACGATAATCGAAGGAACGCGAATGAAACGCTGTCACTGCGAGATATTTTTCTTTCAATTGGCGGAAATACTATAGACCTTTATGGTTTGCCATCTTCGCAAATAATCGGTGGGTCTGATGATAATTTAAACAGAGAATATCATCATTATTGGGCAGCTCTCGTTTTCCTGCTATATGCCGACCTGCCTAGTGAAGTGGTCCACACCGTGCTGGCTAACAAATAATGCTCTTAAGAGGCGGCAATTTATCCTGGGACTCCCTAAGTTAGATAGCATATTTGTTATTGTTGCACTGTTAGCTGATGGTTTATCTGCTGTGCCCACCTAGGGTTTTTTGAACTTGGCCATTCACTCGGTCATCACTCTCATCTAGCTGAGGCTGTGATGTGGTTAAACTCTTCATCGACTACCCTATAGACCCTACGATTATTTATTAGTAGTAACAATCTTTTGTCTTTGTCGAGGACTAGACTGGCCCTATCTAGACATGTTTGTACCCCCCAATCGTTTCGTTCGATTCTATCTCGAATTCGTTGATTCGCCTTCCTACTGCTACGACCCCGAAGAAGTCTTTTGCGGATGTCATAATGTCTGGCATAGATCAATACATCATCGTACATTTTTGTATGTGGAAAAACTAATCTTTAGAATTATCCTTCGTACTACCACTTTGGGTTATGGTGCTATGTCTATATATACAATTGTGTGCCATCAAATTCTAGTAAGGTCGCTATTTCTTACTCGTTCTGAAGACAACAGCTACTTTAAGACAATTATAGAACAAATAAAATCTGGATAAAAAAAATTAAAGATCAAGAACTCAGTTTTATATGCTTTTTTTCGTACTTTTAAATTTTGGCGATAATACATTGATGTCGGATAAATTTAAAAGACTCCTAACCAAAATTTTAATCTTAAATCTTGTACCGAATTTAAAACAGATGAAAAACTTTTAACATTTCACATTTATGTACCAGAAAACATCTTAGTCCTGTCTGTTTTCTGGCATCTTTTCACACCTCAACAAAAATCTGAAATGTTAACAACCCATGAACGAGAAAAAAAAACGAATTTGTATCTCTCCCCTCCAACAACCAAAAAAAAAAAATTCTCGTCACTTAATTTCCACGTAGATGTTATGAAATTTTCGAAAAACAACCTCCACCCTCCATCCCCAGGTAGGACATCCTGTTTTTAGCCCATCCTGTTGTAGGTTTCCCGCCCCCTTGTAGAAAAAGTGGCATCCGCGCGTCACTTTATTTTTCCCATCCATTTTGTACTACTAATATCGTATCCCTGTACATTCACCCACCCACACAGCTCACCCCATAATATATACATCCACCCCTGTCATCACTGGGGGTAAATATGAAAATGAATCCTGAAGGCGGAATCCAGGATGTTGAAGAGACAATTTTCAAGGATGAAACTTTCTAATTAGAAGATTTGTGGCTTCAAATGCCGGTGGAGTGTCATTAAAGTGCAAAAATAGGACTCTGGATCCTGATGATGTCCTGATGGCTTGGGATTGGCGGGGGGGAAGGGTGCTGCTGCAAAAATACGGTGGGTTGTACAATGTATAGTATACAAAGTTGAATCGGGATATAATGAGTCGTTGGTGAAATAGAAAGGAAGAGGAGACGACGTTGCGGACAGGATGAAATGCCGAATGAATTTGCAATTTTCATGGGACACAAGAAAATGGCGGGACATCAGCGTCATCGCCTCCGTCGTCAGTTGGGAGTTGAGTTTTTCTTGTAGTGATTTCAAAATTAGTTAAAACTAAGGACAACAAGTGGTCAGGTAATTAACTTCTGGATATTTTAGGGATGGTATATAGTATAGTGGTGCTTTTTGGTGTATAGTAAGGCATTGAACGCTGATTGGAGAGAATACAAAGGTGGTCTTTTCGGTGCCAGCTTTAAACTCAGGAATAACACTTTGTACCATAGCTCGTCATGGTGAAATGTCTAGTAGTAAGCTTATTTCAAACGATAATTTCAGCTTACGAGGAGTCTCTCGTTGGAACTCTTGCATGTGGTAGGAGTTGCGAAAATACCGACTTTGTAAGCTTGTTCCACAGTCCGGTTGCTCTATTTGTGAACGATTTTTTTTGTATGTAACGTACGCGATAAGGAGGACGGCAAGGGAGTGTAAGAGGAGCTAGTCTGGTGTTGCGGGTATAAAATTCCCATGCCAAGTAGGTACTGGGTCGGTTGAGCCTGGGAACTAGCTAACTAATTGCTCCTTTAATCCCTCATGGGACATAGGACGGAAACAGTTGCCCTCCAGCGGACTCTGTTTTGCGCGACAGCGCTCAGCTCTAACCAAGATCTCCCGGTTGTTGCGGCCTCTGCTAATAGGGTTCTCCTCCACGTTGTTCTAGGTCTTCCGACTCGACGGGTTACTTGCGGATTCCAGTCGAGGACCTGTTTGGCTAGATTCTCGTTTTCAAGTCGCAAGGTGTGGCCAATCCAATTCCATTTCCTTCGCCTGATTTGGTCGTCTATCCTTTCTTGGCCGGCACGGCGCCATAGTTCTTCATTTGAAATTCTATCTTGCCAGCGGATTTTTAGGATACGACGTAGGCATCTGTTGATGAAAACTTGCAGGCGCCCTGTGATGAATTGGGTGACTTTCCATGTTTCGCAACCGTACAAAAGAACTGCCTTAACGTTGGAGTTGAACAGCCGCAATTTGGTGTTAATTGAGATCTCCGTCGATTTCCATATGTGAAACAGGCATGCATATGCGCTTCTTGCTTTATTTATTCTGGAACTGACGTCTTCTTCTGTACCGCCGTTTTCGGTAATAATACTACCGAGGTAACAGAATTTGTCTACCAGTTCCACGTCGCGGTTTCGTTCAAGGGTGTTTGCATTTATCCGCATTTCTTTGGTTTTAGTCGGATTTAACCTTAAGCCTGCCGAGCTACTTTCTGTTGCCAAATTGTTTACCATGTTTTTGAGGTCCTGGTGTCTGTGGGCCAGCAAACAGATATCATCCGCGTAGTCGAGGTCCTTAAGGCGGTCTAGCAATCCCCATTGTATGCCACCTGTTCTTCTATCTAGAGCGCTGACAAGAATGTCGTTTATTACTATAAGAAATAGTAATGGTGAAAGTAGACATCCTTGTCGTACTCCTGAGCTCACCTCAAAGCTGTTGGATAATTTTCCATTATGGAGAACTCTGCATTTGGAATTGTTGTATAGAGCTTTTATCGATTCTATTATTTTATCAGGCAATCCCCGTTGTCGTAGTGCCTGCCATATAACGCTCCTACTGACCGAGTCTAACGCTTTCTCATAGTCTACGAAAGCAAGGTAAAGGGGGGATCGGAATTCAGTAGACTGCTCCACTATGATTCTCAAGGTGTTAATGTGGTCTATGCAGGAGCGGCCTTTTCTGAATCCAGCCTGCTGTCTTCTAAGCGTTCGATCTACTGCCTCTCTTATCCTTGATAGTAATATGTGGGACAAGATTTTGCCCACAGTAGATAATAGACAGATGCCTCTCCAGTTGTCACATATTGTTACATATTGTTAGGTCCCCCTTTTTTGGTATTTTGACTATGATACCTTCCGTCCAATCCTGCGGAAAGGTACAGGTGTTCCATGCTATTTCCAGGATTGGCTGTAGCGCATCTGCTATGAGGCTTGAGTCGGCTTTCAACAATTCTGGCGGGATGCCATCTTTTCCAGCTGCTTTACCATTGCCCATTGCATGAATTGCGGTTACTATTTCAGTCTTGGATGGGGCACGAGTGGTGATTCTTATTAGATGTGCATTGTTGTTGTTGTTTTCCTGAGGTTCCTGTGTAAATGAACCATTCAGGGCGGCGAAAAAGTAATCTCTCCATCTTTGGAGTTGCTCCTCGTCGCTGCACAGCAGCCTTCCATCCACACTCTTTACGGCATGCTTTATAGTAGAGTGCTTTCCCGAGAGCTGCCTAGTAATTTGGTACAGCACTTTACTGTTGCCTGTGTTTGCCGCGTTTTCCGCTTTCTCTGCGAGCTCATTTATCTGTCGCCTTTTATCACGGCGGACACTTCTCTTTACCTCCCGGTGCAATTGGGAGTATTCCCGTTCAAGTTGTTGTCGTTTTTCCGGGTCGCTTGTAGAGTTCACGTTATTTTTGAGGGCCCTTCTGCGTTCAATTTTTTGCCAGGTTGTGTCCGAGATCCAGTGTTGCTGGTTTCTTTGGACATAACCAATGCTTGTTTCCGCTGCTGTTATTATAGCGCCCTTTGTTGTGCTCCACAGCTCTTCAATATTTGTGCCGTCAGAAACGGTTTGCTGGTTTAAGATTTGTTGTCTTGTTGAAGTCTGGTGTTGCGGGTATAAAATTCCCATGCCAAGTAGGTACTGGGTCGATTGAGCCTGGGAACTAGGTCACGGTCTAATTACATAATTAATAAGGTTAATCACTTGTGAAACTAGATCTAATTTTAATCACGTAGTTAGGTCATGACTTATAGTCCCCAGGCTCAATCGACCCAGTACCTATCGTGGAGGCAAGAGAGCATTTATTTCGATAGAGCAATCGTTATGATAGTAGCGATGGAATTTTGTCAGTACTGCTACGTTCTAACAGTGTCTATAACAGCTTGAGTTCAGCAAACAGAACCAGGCGCCAAAAACTATCAAAACTCTTGGACATATGCAGAGCAACCAAACTGTTGACTCACCAAATCGTCGCATTCTTTGATTGAGATGTTCTATCAGATGCACTAAAAGGCCCTCGCTGAAACCTTCCAGTCTGAAGCCGTACGGTGTAACTACTGTCACCATAAGCTTTTTACTGATAATCGTCTCCATGGCTTTGGAGAGAATACCAGCAATCGCTATTGGGCGGTAGTTGGTTAATGTAAATAGAAGGAAAAATTCCTTTCTAGTCATTAACTCAAGATATTCAACAATCACTGAAGCAATAACGAACATAATCATAAAATCCAGAAGATTACACGGAATTTAACGCTCCTTTTGACAATTATTCCTCACGGAAATGTTTCTTTAAAAATAGCTACCTTCAATTCTGTTAGAGCATAAATCCTGTCTGATGTGCTATCACATTACCCCCATTTAAAGCGATTCCGGTTTTATCCTCAAGTTTCTTAAGATATTTTCCCCATTTTTTTTTTTAAGAATTCAGGAATCTTTTAATCATCTACCTCCATTGAAGATATGGTGGAGGCGGCCAAAATCCTTCTACGTTATATACCTACATCATCCCACACAAACAAACACGCACACACTTCTTATCCTTTCTCTCGCTCTTTTTCTGTTTTTTTTTTATTTTTTTTTTTTTTTTATTTTTTGAAAGAACCTATTCACATTCGCTTAACCCCAAGAGGATACCTTTTCTGAAATCTTATTGTTAAAGGAAAGGAAATTTCGGTTTAAGATTTCATTCCTGTCAGATTCTGTAGGTATCCTGTCATTTCATGCGAGCATGTTACGTGCGATCCTACATGAATTTAAGAGCCTTAAGATACAAGGATATATCCGAGGCCGCCCCCCCTTCTTCACCAAAAAAGCTTGTACACACAATAAGCACACAGTACAATGGCTGATGCGGAGCCCGAGGCCCCATCCAAAAAAAAAAGGAAAAGCGAAACTTTCCCTGCTACCACACACTATCCATCGACGACCTATGTCGACTGCCGATGGAATTGTGAATGTGTGATAGGATTATTTCGGTTCATTAACTTAGTCCTGATGCGAAATCCCAATTGAATGTAAATGAGGCGAAGTTTTAACGCAAATGAAAGTTCAGATTTGATTATTTTTCCTTCCCTTCAGGTTCTATTGTTGTTGTAAATCCTTATTCTTGGCTTGTGATTGTTTTGAAGGAGTCTACTACGTTGATGACGACCGGCACAGTAGTATGGGCGTAGGATAGGAAGAGCCAGTTGATCTTTCTAGGGATTTTTGGCGAATTTTCATAAAATTGACTGTGGGATTTGAACCCAGGATCGTAAAAAAAAGGTATGATGATGAAGAAGATGAAGTTAAAATAGAAATTTTATGAAAGGTGAAGCTAAGAATAAATTTCCAAGAAATTGAAAATAAAGACGAAGTATAGACAATTTTGTATACATATATACACGTGAAATTGTCATGCAGATGTGGAAAGAGCAAGGATTGAAGGTTATTGGTTTTTATCCTTTAGAGCTTCTTTTAATACATACGCATATAAGCCGTTTTAGAGCTTCAGTAATCTGTTGGAGAGTTCATGATCCTTTATATTCTGCTTAAACAAATCACTGAAGAACAATGTGCTAATATGTATTCTATGGAATTTCTGACTGTCTCAGAAGGAGTTCATAGTCCTTCTTAATTAACCACTGAAACATGGTTGCTTGTATAATATAAACTAACTTCAGATACCATCAAAATATTACGACAAACTACGATACAAAAATTTTTACAGTCGTACAACTATCACGTCTTTACTTATAGAATCCTGTAAAGTGTGTTCGACAACTATACAAAATCTTCAATAGTCATTCTTAAACTCTATTATGTACATGAGAACTGACGTGATGTTTAACCTGACGATGCTTTTTAAATGATTTCAAATTATTAATAAAATCAGGATATCAAAAAATTACAATCAAAGTATTGCTGCTGTGGCGGAGCTTTTCGAAATCAAAGCGTGGAGAGTAGGTATTGGGTCGATTGATCCTGGAAACTAGGTCATGGCCTAATTCCATAATGAATAAGGTTAATCAACTGTGAAACTTGATCAAAATCTAATTTTAATCATGTAGTTAGGTAGTTAGGTCATGACCTATTGTTCACAGGCTTAATCGTCCTAGGACCTATCGTGGTGGCAGGGGCAGGCGCGGATTTAAGGGGGGGGGGGGGTCCCGGGGTCATGACCCCCCAAAAACGCTCGCTGTTTAAAAAACAAAATTGATCCAACTAAAAAAACAAAAACAAAAAATAACCAAACGTCCAAAACCGACCCAATTTTTTGCAAATTAAAGCAACGACCTTAAAAAATGACCTTCAAGGTCAACTACAAATTCATTTATACTCTTTCTATATATTTTGATTTGTAAACTCTGAAGTTAGCTGCACTCACAAGAAAGGGCGCGTCTTCATCAAAAACACATTAGGGCACGTTTTATGCCCTACTCTGCTCAAATTAGGGACAATTAAAAAAAATTTTCCCACAGCTATGAGACCGGTGCCAAGTGAAGGATATGGTTTGTCTAAGCATGATTTTCACAACCCGCAGTTCGAAAAAGGGTTGTTTTTGAGAAATATGTGAATTTTATAGTTTTTTCGCCTTTCCTCTATTTTTAAGACAAACTATGCATTTTGGTCAAAATATCAAACGAGCAAAGTTATAAGGCATAAAATTTCCTGCAAATTTTGCCTTCACTGTTTTTTCGAATTCGGCATTGTTTCGCCGGTAGAGCTCGTTTTGCGCCTTTTTTCAGACTCTGTTGATAATCAAAGCGTCCAAAGAAAGGCCGTTGAAAAACTACAACTACTACTTTGATCTCATTTAATTTTTCATACAAATGCATAATTTTGGGTCAAAATTTAAAAATGGCGCAAAATGGCGCAAAACGGCCTCCATCGGCGAAAATATGCGGAGTTGGGAAAAATTGTAAAAGTAAAATTTGTAGATAATTTTATGCTCTCCAGCTTTGATATTTTCACCAAAATGCATAGGTTCTCCACAAAATAGAGACTTCACTTGGGACCGGTCTCATAGTTGTGGGAAAAATTTCCTAAAAACAGCGATTTTTTTTGACTAATTTGAGCGGACTTTACGTTTGTTTTTAATCCACGAGAAAATTCGGTTAGTTTTGTACGTTTTGTTAATTTTGTCTTTGTCCCTAAAAAGCCTGTTTAGACGCTTCGCTCCCAGGAACGTTCCTCATGAACTTTGTGGATGAAGGGAGAGGTGGGGTGGTACCTCTCATCAACCCCACCACAGTGCCGCGGCCAGACAATTTGGGGAGAGTACAAAAAAAATTTTGCTCGCTTCGCTCTCGCAATTCTCTTCATACAAATCCGTCCCCGCGACAGGACAATGGCCCATATGGTGATTTCTATGGCCCATACTCATTTGTATGGCCCATTCTCATTGAAGTAAAAATGCAAATAATGAATTCAAATGATTTTTATTCCAAAATAATTTTTCGCTCGCTACATAACCCAGGATATTTCTGTTTTAGGGCGGGGGTGACCAAATAATAACATATCGGTCATTTTACGAAACGAAGTGGAGAGAAAGCCCCAAAATGGACACTTTCAATCTCAATTAAGACACGATATAAATGTGAATCGTACATTCCAACTCGCCCCGGAAGGCAGTCTTGTAAGGAGTCTAATACCCGTATTGTAGAAGCAGTCACAACACTGCAAATGTAAAGTGTGTTGAAACAACACACCTAAGTTTGTTGTTTTCTTGTAGTCATTTTTAATCCACTTTAAAGTGTGTTGTTTCCGTAAAGTGTGTTAAACAACACACCTACGTGTGTTGAAATAACGCAGTAGAAAAAAGCTTTTTTAAAAAATAAAATTCATGGCGGCCAGTAGGTAACATTTGTAGGGTTCGATAAGCTTTTATTTTTGTTCGCCTTTTGCAATTGCTTTTTCGTCTTTCCAAGCCCGAGTGTCGTTTTTACAAGTGGTCCCCGGACTAAAAACTAACCACGTCCAATGCTGCTTATCTTTCGTAATCGAACGAGAATCGGCCTATTTAGTATGCTAATGGCACGAATTATGGTCATTAGGATAATTGCTAGTTTTGCTTTTTCTCACTGCAAATCTCAGCTTTTGGAAGTGTGTTATTTTAAAACGCTTTAGTGTGTTATTCTGACGTCACCCATTTGATTAACATTGTAGTCACTTTAAAGCGTGTAAATAGTGACTACAATATAAATCAAATGGGTGACGTCAGAATAACACACTTAAATCGTGTTAAAATAACACACTTCAAAAATCTGAGATTTGCAGTGTCTACAATTTCTTAAAGCTCAAAATTGGATTTTAAGAAAATGTAAGAAAACTAAATAAAATTTAACTAAAACTGAGATAACTAAAAACTAATTTAATTTTTTCGTAATTTGATTTTTCTGAGTTTTTCAGAGCCTGAAAAAATGTTGCCAAGCTTGTATTTTTTTATTGATTTATTTGACCTAACACTTCATGTTCCATATATTAAAGCATATTTGAGGATGCGATGGCGAATAAATTCCGTACCATACGAAATGGGACGCAAAAGTATCGTAATCATTTGCTTTGCGCACGGATTTTCTATTTCAATTTCTACTTTATCTTCAAAACATAAAATCGTATGTAATAGCGCTTAAAACTGAGTTGACAATTGAAATCGGTCAACAACTTTTTTGTAAAAAAAAATTAAGAACCGTGAAATATGGAACATTTTCAGAAGCGGGAACTGTATCGTAGAAACTTATCCTAGGACTTAAATTGTGGCCTCTAGTTATTTCCTAGAGTTATTTTGAAAAGCCTTATTTATTAGCGAATAGTTGCCTACAACCCCATTCCCATAAAATGTATGTGAGTTTCCAGCCTTTTTGTCCAGGTTCGACCGAAATTAGCCAAAACATATTCATATAATTCCTACGATTTTTCTCTTAATTATAGCGTTAGAAATCTGCAGGCTAAATCTATTTTAAACAAAAACTATCGCTCACAATCAGAATAAGTCTGTAATTGATATTTGCGATTTGATTTTAACACATTGTCATATGATAGTGATGTAGTTGGGAAGTTGGATTTTTTCTTTTTTTTCTTTACATAATGTTTAGATAAAGCGGAAAAAATAATTTCTGCAAAATCGCCCCTGTGCTGCACGAGAAAATTGCATAAATGTGGATTTTTGATGCATTTTGAGTGCGTTGCTACACTATTTTTTAGCTTTTCCAGTTCTGTTGGTCGTATAAAAAAAAAATGAAAAGTACTCGTGCATGAACAGACTATCGCACTGATTTGCTATAAATACTTTAAAAAAATATATAACTTAAAAAAACTAAAAAATACTCTTTTATTTTAAAATGAACTAAAAAGAAAAAAAAATAATTTTGAAGCTTTTATTGCTCCAGCCAGTATAAGAAACAACCTACCTTTCGAAATCAGGCAAATAACTAAACTAATGAAGTTATTGGTAAAAATTATAAATATAACTTACTTAAATGTAAAAAAGCGTGGGCCTCTTTACCTACATATATTATTATTTTATTAACCCTGGAGCTTTTCGTTAGCGACACACGCTTTTTTTACATTTAAGTAAGTTATATTTATAATTTTTACCAATAACTTCATTAGTTTAGTTATTTGCTTGATTTCGAAAGGTAGGTTGATCCTTATACTGGCTGGAGCAATAAAAGCTTCAAAATTATTTTTTTCTTTTTAGTTCATTTTAAAATAAAAGCGTACCGCCATTTGTTGTGGCCGCCATATTAGTTTTGCCGGTCCGTTAACTTAGCAAGCACAGATCAGTTTAAAACAAGAAAGCAATGATAAAGAAGGAAATACGGAATACGGAATACGAAATGCAATAAACTCAAAATCATCGAATTTGCATTTAAACATTTCTGGCTTTTTACTGTAGATATCTGCAATATTTTTCAGATCATTTTAAAATAAAAACGTATTTTTAGTTTTGCTAAACTGTACATTTTTAGTTTTTGACTTTTTAGCCTTACGTCTGGTTCCGTTTTTTTGCTAGTCGCCATATTAGGTTTAAAATGACGTCACACGCCTTAATATATACTCGTCATACTCTTTCATTTGATACCCATATCGAGGGTGTTGTAAAGAAAAAGGTAGTCCGCCATTTTGTGTCGGCCGCCATTTTAAATTTGGAATGACGCCACACAGCTTATAGTATTCCACTTGTCATATCCTTTCATTTGATACCCATTTTAAATATGTTAGAAAGAAAAAGTTAATCCGCCATTTTGTGATGGCCGCCATATTTGTCATACCCTTGCATTTGATACCCATGTCGGGGGTCGGGGGGCACAATAGCAAAATTCGGCCGCCATCTTGGAACCGCCATCTTGATTATTTCACAAAATGGTCAGATTGCATTGTCACGCGAACTATACATATGTGCAAAATTTTAAGTTAATCGGTTATATGCAAGTGGGTGAAAATCAAGTTGCAAGATTTGTCTACATACATACATACATACATACATACATACATACATACAGGTGAAGCTAATATAAAGCGTATAAAAATGAATCCTTACCTCAAAAAACCAAAATGTATACATTTTTTGTTTTTCTAAAAATGCAAAAAAAACGGGAAAATAGACGGATTTTAATAAAAATTGGAGCAAATGTGTATTTTGATGCTATGAATGCGTGATTGAAATTACAAAAAAAAATTAGTTTTTTACGGGAACAATTGGCACTTTTCGAAAAACATTAAAATTGGCGTCACTTTATGCCAAATCATCGTAGGGTGATTTTTTTTTTAAATTGTAGGTTTTTGTATGTACTTTCTTGTGAGCATACGCAATACTTCGTTACTTTATTTAAAATGCCCATTTTAGGAATTTAAAAAAAATAAAAAATTTCAATTTAAAATTAAAAATTATTTTATTTTATTGCAGCACAGGCCCAATCTTGCAGAAATTTTTTTTTTCGCTTTTTCTTAAGATATGTAAAAAAAAAGAAAAAATTCAACTTCCCAACTGAATCATAAATTTGCTTTTTTTTGTTTAATTTCCCTCTACTAAAATTATTCTACACACCAAAAAGTGTGTTGTATTTTCATAGCTCAAAAGTGTGTTGTTACTCCAAAAGTGTGTTAATAAATGTTAAGTGTGTTGTTTTAACACTTTTAAGTGTGTTGTTTAGATTTCAGGTCATAATTCACGACTTATTTTTAACACACCAAAAAGTGTGTTATAATTTTAACACGGAAGAGCGTGTCAATTGCAAGATAAAGTGTGTTAAAACAACACACTTTTTCTTGACAACACACTTAGGTGTGAATTACACACTTTTGTGCGTTAAACAACACATTTTGTGTGTTAAAAACACACTTCAGTGTGTGAAGTTACAACTCAATTGCAGGTGCGTGGCGAGTCTCAACTTGAAAAAATTTGGTGAGAAGGTACTAGGTCGATTGAGCCTGGGAACTAGGTCATAGCCTCATTACATAATTGTTAAGGTGGATAGCCTTTTTCTTACAATTAGGTGCTTAGAATACCACAACAGCTGTGATGGTCACAAGTATAGTCACAAACTCTCAATGAGGGTATCTACACTGGTATTCCTTCCACTGGTACTGAACCTGTTTTTTTAGGAGAAAGTTATAAAAAGGACAAGAGGGAAGTGTGGGAAAATCCTATCTGTTCAAGTTCATATACGAAATTCTTCTCCCAGGAATGTCTCTAAACTCTTTTGTTCTGTGAGAATGGTTCCAGCCAATGGGTCCGATCTTTAGGACTTCTTCTTAAGGTGAAGTCAGCAGTACTAATGAGATATAAGGTATCTTTAAGGTGTGCCCAACTTTCGTCTACTACCGTGTCTTGACTTCGAAAGTTCACTAGGGAAAGTTTAAACCGACTGCTTACCTATGTAACCTATCTGCATTCAGGGTACCACAGTTGAGTACTCAGACTCAGTCAAATATTTGGGAATAAAGTTAGACAAGAGACTGAACTGGAACGCTCAACTAGACTACGCCATCAGTAAAGCCAGTAGGGCCATATGAGCCTGCAAGCGGCTTTTGGGTAAGACATGGGGTCTTACACCACAAGTTATTTACTGGATGTACAACACGATCGTTAAACCTGCGGTCACTTATGCCGCTATAGTCTGGTGGCCTAAGACTAAAAATGTTACGGCGATCCTCAATTGCAGCAAACTGCAACGGCTTGCTTGCCTCTCCATTACCGGAGCTATGCGGACCTGCCCCACAGCGGCGATGGAGGCAATCATTGGATTGACCCCATTGCTATCTTCATATGGAAATCCGCGGCCATAAGTGCCTTGAGACTTCAAATCTCATCCAACTGGCCCTATACAGTCAAAGGACACATGGATATCCTTGACAATATCCCAAACATTTCCATTTGCCGCATATCCGACCATATGGTTGGTGAACTGCGGTTCCAAAGGAAATTCAGGGCGATTATCCCAGATCGTTCTGAGTGGGAAGAACTTATTTTCCTGCGGATCCAAAACATCTCCACTGGTTCACCGACGGGTCAAAGATGGAACATGGTACAGGGGCTGGCGTCGCAGGACCCAACTTCAAGGTCTCGATTGCAATGGGCAAGTGGCCCTCTGTTTTCCAGACTGAAATACATGCCATTGCGACCTGCGCTAGGCTCAACCTTGCGAAAGGTTTGAAAGGCGCCAACATTAAAATCTTTTCTGACAGCCAAGCTGCCATCAAGGCACTCTCAACGTGGAAATTTTCTTCCAAAATAGTTGCAGGGTGTTTCGACGTTCTCCAGAGCCTGACCAGAAGAAATAAGGTCTCGCTATGCTTGGTCCCCGGACACTGTGGTATCGAGGGCAATGAGGCTGCAGACAGCCTCGCGAGGGAGGGGTCTGCGACGCCGGTCCAGGGGCCAGAACCCTTCTGTGGTATCTCATGGTCCACCTCCAAGTCCCTGATAGAGTAGTGGATTAAGGGACTACACCTAGCCTATTGGGAATCAATCCCAGGTCTTAGACAGGCTAAAGATCTTATAAGACCCTTTGCCGTTAGGGGCACTATCACTTTAAACAGAGCGGACCTAAGGCTGTTGGTATCTGACTGGCCATGTAGGACTGCGGTTATCACTTCCACAACCTAGGACTGTCTCAAGAGACAGAATGCCGACTCTGTCTGGAAGGCGACGAGACTTCCGCACATATTCTTTGTGAATGTCCTGCTCTGATCTGCCTTAGAAGAAGAACGTTTTTCAGGGAGTTTATGTGCCCGCTCAAGTCCGGTCTTCTTCAATTAAGGACCTTCTTGCCTTCGTCCGGAAGGCTGATAGTCTGCTCCGTTAGTGGGGTAAGTACACAATAGGCCTAACTTGGCCGAAGTGTTCACCATATGGGTTGCCCCCTCACTCCTTAATAATAAATAATAATACCTATGTAACCTTAGATTGGTTGGTTGCGTATCACAGCTGTGCTAGTTCGAGATTCATTCGCAGATATGAAGTTTCTCTGGGATGAGTGGCTTGCTTGTAAGGTAGTGATCCGAGTTGAAGTTGGCACCTTGATACATTTGTGTAAGCATAAGATCCGAACTGTGGAGATCTATTTGGTGGCAAAGCTCTACTCGGAAAGATTGGAAAGAGAAGAATGGAAGAACTGTGAGGGGGTTACGATTTGCAGGGCCGCGGCTAGGCACTTTGCCGCCCAGTGCACATCCGCCGATGCCGCCCCCTTTAAGAGCAAAATTTTTTTTCGCTCGCTTCTCTCACGGTTTTTTTTTTGTATAGGAATTAGTATTTAAGAAATTGTTAATTAAATAAATTTTCTTTCTATTTGGCAAAGTCAACCAAGTCATTTATTAGTAGATACCTACAGTGCCTCTGTCACTTCAGAATCCAGAGGGATTGCGTTTCAATGTTACAATGCAGACATCACTCTCAACATTCATTTAATTTTGCTTCGCACACCGTAGAATTTTACGCTGCTGCCAGTTGCTGAAGCTCGACCAAAAGTTGTCATGCTCTAGCCAGCTACAAGGCTGCAACATTTAAATATTTTGCTTATCGTCGCCGCTCATTTAAATTTTTGCACTCATCGCCAAAAATGTCTTGTCTTTTGGCGGCCTGTCGTCGTTTATAAAACATATTGTAAACATTTTTCGGTCGGTTCGTTCGCGAAAATGCCACCCTTTCCAAGTGCCGCCCGGTGCAAATGCACCGTCTGCACATATGGGTGCCGCGGCACTGACGATTTGCCTTCCGGCTTCCATTCGCTGGTTACTATTGCTAATAAAAACACTTGGAAGATCAAACAGGAGATGGCTTCTCCTCGCCTATTGTGTATACTGTATTTTTATAAAGAGAGAAAACAAGTAAGAAGAAATGTTGTCTTGGTAGGACAAGTGGAAAACGTAGGATGGTTTTGTTTGGCTGTAATCGAACCACAGACCTCGGGACTGGTAGCCTTGAGACTTAGGCCCTCTAGGCCACCAAGTAAAAAATTATTCATTATACTAAAAATTTTATGAATGCATAAAAATACAAGCGTAAATTAAAAAAAACTCCTCTGAATCTCCTACGATTAATCTCGTTTTCATTTAAAGTAAATAAATGCAATAAAATCCTCATAAAATGTCCGCATCCAATCTTCAACGTTATTTCATATCCTGTCGTTAAAACAGAAACAAAACTGAATTTCTGGTAATAATTTCAATCAATATAGACACACATACACCCAGCTGTATTTGTAGTCCGCTGAAAGATTATACTTTAATCAATTTTAATCAATGTGATCACGAATGTCCAATAACAGAGCGAATGTGATGCTTTAACACTGTCATTTGCAGAAGATCGCTGCCAGCATCAGAAGCATCAGCCAGAAAAAAGGCAAATAAATATATTGTAATAAAAAAATCCTCGGAATTAAATGGTGTTCATCGATAAAAGAAAACAAGTCATAAAATTGCAGTCGACACGTTTCCTCAATGAAAAAATGCAGCCCCAGATTATCTGCTTTTCCGCTTTTCATGTATCTCCTCATCCGCGAGTTTCCCCCGGCATTCAACCATTAATCCGAAGCCAAAAAGAGATTTCCAATTACGGCTACTGTTTCCAGTCAAAAGGATTCATACAAAATCATGAAATTTATTGTAAAATGAAAACATTGCGAAACAAGGACCTCTTTAATAAAATAAAAAAAAATAACCCAAAAAAATGTGCACTTCACCCAAAGTGATTCAAGGACTTTTTTGTTTGTGTCTCTCGTTCCAGGTTTCAGGACATTTGAGCCAATCGCCTTAAACTAGGTAAACAGAAGTGTTTCCAAGGAGTTTTGCAACAATTCTTCTCTCAAGGATTATATCGGCTAACGGAAGATACACGACGTAAGGACGTTAAACGGGGGTGGTGGCGAGTCAAGTATTGTGGGCCTCAGCAGCAGAAAAGTCTGGCGGGGCTGTGGGCAATAAATTGTGCTGGTGCCAAGTGTAAGACAACCGTACGAAGAGAAAATGGAATCCGAAGGTGGTCAGTGGAAGGACTAAGGATCTGCCAACATTCTTCCGGCCTTGGGAATTAACCCTTTCGAGGGTAAGAATCCCCAGGGAATAAGGATAACATCTGAAGAAATTGACCTAACAAAAATATTACCCTCATGGACAGCATGTCGGAGAAGGATTCCGGTCGATATAGGTATGAGCCGTATCCACCATTGGGTAAACAGAATAATGGTACAAACTCCCTGAAACGTGACGAAACCTCTGCACCGCTTAAAAGTGCCGGCGCCGGAAGCTCAACTAAGACACGTAGAAAATGCTGCTCGTGCATGGGACCGAAAGCGGCACCCTTCTGGGCTGGCCTACTAACGAATTTAGGAATATGCACCCTACTGTTCGCGTACACTCTTCTAGGTAACATATTTTTCATTGTTTTATATTTTTTCCTTTCTTTATCATCCATGTTTTTTTTTTTACAAAAATCCATTTCCAGGCTCATTTATATTCCTTGCTATAGAAGGTGGTGCATCCACAATGCAACAGAGGACTCTGGCATCAACAAATCGCCAAATTCCTCGCCCATCGCAGCGAATCATTGAGAACGTGACATTCTCACCGAGTGCCATTACTGATGCTATGGAAGCTAGACAACGTACTGTTGAGAATATATGGGATATTACAGTATCGTTGAATATTTTATACAGGGAAAATTGGACTAGGTTTGTATATTGAATAAATTTTGGTTTTTGTATGGAATAAATAAATTGGAGTGGCTATTCGCACTGAAGAGTAGATAAGAGTAGATAAGAGTAGATGAGAGTAGATGAGAGAGTAAATAAGAGTAGATGAGAGTAGATGAGAGTACATAAGAGTAGATGAGAGTACATAAGAGTAGATGAGAGTACATGAGAGTAGATGAGAGTAAATGAGAGAGTAGATGAGAGTATATGAGAGTATATCTACACTCGTCTACTCTCATCTACTCTCGTCTACTCTCTCATTTACTCTCATCTACTATCGTCTACTCTCGTCTACTCTCATCTACTCTCTCATCTATTCTCATCTACTCTCATCTACTCTCATCTACTCTTATCTACTCTTATCTACTCTGCAGTGCGAATAGCCTTGGACTAAATAAATCTTGATTATGATCTATATTTTTTTTTTCATCTCCAGGTTAGCTGCTTTGGAAATTGCACGTTTTCAGGATCAATTAATTAAGCGCTTCACTGAGGATGTATCATCCCAATTGGAGGGTAATACGCCGTCCACTGGTGCAGTTATGATTATACCACATCAAAATACTATGCAGGATTATGATTGGACATTTGCTAGAGCGTTTTTATACTCATTAACTGTTCTAACTACGATTGGTGAGTGTTAGTTTTAAGTGGATTTAATTTTCTAATATAAAAATCGACAACCGAACTTTAAAAAATATCAGAATATTTTGGCAACAGTTCAATGTAAGAATGTGTTCAAAACTTGAATGTAAATCTAGACCAAACTAACGCCATCTTTTGACATTTTCTCAAAAAGAGGCAATATGGGTTTCAATGGTACCATCACTAAGACGACTATTTCCTTATTTGGAGTACTGTCCGCCATTTTCCTACCTCAGAGGATGGCGAAACGGACCACTTTTTTGCGGGTCCAGAAGTTTGAGCTACGGATTTTCACTGACGAATCAAACTCCAAAACGTCAAAGGACATCGGGGCAGAAGTCTATTTAAAGATCACTAACAGTTCACTGGCCTGAGTAGTATAACTATGTCACTACTTGACCAAGTTTTGGTTTGTATCTTGCATAAAAGCTTTTTTCCGGTTTGGTGATGGGCTCGGGTGTGAGCTTTATTCGGGACAACAACCTGTGAGCTTTGGATGTGAGCGCCACCTGTATGAAATGAGTAGATCTTCGCAGTGGTGGATTAGTTGTTCTTGGGTGGGCTTTCACGCTGATTAGTCTTGTGTGTGTGAATCGAGGGGTGTTGGAGTTTGCCGGACTCGCGAAAAATGTTCAATAATAATAATAAGAATTCTATTTCATTTACGTGGATGAAGAAAAAATTAAACGAGAGAAAAGGCTGAGGAATAACGAAACATACACATAACATAAATATTTAAAACTGGGTCCAACTAGAACCCCTCTTAGTGATTATTGCGATGATGATGATAGTTTTACACAGGTGGCGTTTACAGCCTTGGCCACCACAAAACAGCTCACCACACAGGTTCTTGTCCTGATTAAAGCTGTCACCCGACATATAAACAGGAAGGAGTCTGATAGCCGTATTCTAAAAGCAGTTACAAGTCACAACTTAATTACAAGTGTGTTGTGAGTCTCAATTTGAGACAATTTGGAAAGTAGGTATTGGGTCGATTGAGCCTAGGAACTAGGTCATGGCGTAATTAAATAATTAATAAGGTTAATCACCTGTAAAAGTTGATCATGGCCTAATTTCAATTATGTAGTTAGGTCATGACCTATAGTTCACAGGAGAACAAATATATACATATCTATATATATAAAAGTGAAAGTATGTCTGTCTGTAAGTGTTCAATAGACTCCGAAACCGCTCATCTGATTGGCCCGAATTTTTGTATATAGGGGTTTTCGGGTACGGCGGGTGTTCCTACGCTGTCTATTTTGCTCTATCTCGAACACTTCGGGTGGCTGTAGTGTACCGATATCCGTAAAATTCGAACTTTTGTATGGGAGGTACTCTTCGAATTACTGCTAAAGAGCTCACATCTATATTATTTTGGTTTTTTCCGAAACAAATACGATTCCCAAAGTTTCAGATCGATCGGTCCAAATTTAAAATGGCGGCCACCACAAAATGGCGGATTACCTTTTTCTTTGAGCCATTCGGTATGGGTATTAAATGAAAGGGTATGACAAGTAGAATATTATTCGCTCTGTGTGGAGTCATTCCAAATTCAAAATTCATATCACCTGATTACTACTATTGGTTTATGGGTGCAGCATAGGCGCACCGGGTCCCAGCTAGTATATATATAAGATATCGGTCATTTCACGAAACCACAAAACAGCTCACAACACAGGTTGAATAAAGCGCACACCGGACAAAAAAACGCGAACTTGGTCCAGTTGTGACCTAGTCATATTACTCACCAAACTTTAGGTAGATGAGTTTGTGGCATCAAAACCGCGCGTCAAAGTGCGAATAACCTTACCTAACCATCATTCTTCTGCTTAGATTCATCTCAGTGAGAATGGGTTAGATTGTAACATTGCTAAGCTCAGGAGTCACCTTCTGTACTACCAGTCTGTCATGTCGTACACGTCATGGTGCAATGTCTAGTAGTAAGCTTAGCTCAAAGGATAAATAGAAATATAGGATAGATTAGGGGGAGTCAGGGTGTATTGGAGAAGATGGCGATAGAACTTGTCTTCCAGCTAATGGAAATCTGTAATAGCAGACCTTCTCGTCGCCATCATTTTTCAAAGCATAGTCTTCAAAATTTCTCAGAACTACCGTGTCCCGTGGATAGTACCACATCGAAATGAACCCGTTATGTAGAAGATAGAAGGATAGTTCATTTTACAATAGAGAAAGCTTAGCTGATCTTTTCGGGTAGGCTTTATGACAGTAGATATTTATGATTTAATTTCCTCAAGGTATTATGAAACAGACACTTATGTATTTACAGTTATCAAAACACAGCATTCCTAAATTTCCATAGACTCCGTTTCTATCCCTAAAAAATTTTCCAGAATTAGGGATCATTACTTTATGAACATTTTTTCTCTCAACACCCTTCCTCGGTTTAAAAACCACTAAAACATCAAACCCAAGAGTTTAGTATTTAAAAAACGGCATTAACCCTTTAATTAAAAAAATCTACCCCTTAATGTATGCAATTTAAATTCACAAAGATTATAAAATATAAATTTTTTTCACATCGTTTTACTCCTCTTAACCCCATTTCCTTTATATAAATTTCATTATCCCCCCATTTGCTATATCGTTAAGCGCTCCCCTCACAATGCTTGACCCATATTAGACTTTAAGGACACCCTAGTATTTTGGTGTTTTGGGTAGCGTAAAATCATATTTTTTTCTATGCTTATTTTTCACCATTTATTTTGAAAATGTTAAAAAAGGACGATTTTTTTAATCTGCTCTATGAAAAAAAATTTAGCTTAAAGGGAAAGCTCGCCCTTTTTACATTGGAGTAGACTCGAGCGATAACTGAAGCTGACGCAGTGAAATTTCTCGTTTGTGCAGTTTTTTTTATGCCAGGGTTCAAAGGAAAGAGGCTGAACTACACAGGAAGGCGGTAGGTGTACAAACATTCACATTTTTGGTTATTGGTATTTGGTTGTTTCTACTTCAACACGTAGAAAAAAAATATGTACTTCTTAGGGCGGAATTTTAGTGCTGCTGGAATAAGGAAAAGTGAAGCGAATTGACACACAAATTTTTTTGCTTATGACGATAATCGTATAGCTACCTTTAACTGGTTATAGAACCTTTCTACCGACCCGTCTGACTGCAGGAGGGTTTCTTCTTCTTTAAATAAGGTATAGGGTACTGCGGCTGCCATTTGAACCTATTGCAATCTTGACAGTCCCTGTACCTTTTATTTGTAAGCCAGGCCGTTCGAACCAATAGTCTTCATTGAGATTAGTCGCTTAGACTAGTCTCTTCAAGCAAGTTACAGCAAACATCAAAACCCTGTTCCTCACTTGCTCAAGTACTGATGGAGAACGTGAATGGCAGATGCTTTCCTTTTTGATACAAAGGGTACAGACTGGGTTCTCTACCTTTTCGATCCCAATAGAGCTTGATTCAGAGCGTAAGGTTCAAAGTTCTGTTATCTATCCTAGTGCTTCCCAAAAATTATTTTTCACCAGTTATCCCGATAAAAACATCGTCTGTTGCGTATTCTTAGGCCCACAAGTTTTTGTCGTTGACAGTTTAGTTCCCAGGCTCAATCGTCTGACTACCCACTTTTGATTACTTCGACAAATTCATATACACCAAGGCACCATCTTGCGGAATGTTATGTTGACACTTGTGCGCTGAAAAAGGACGTCATTGGACGACCTACTATCGATAAGAATATCGCCGATACATAAGATAGACGACTTTAAATATGGTATCTATATCTAGTGGAATCTGTCAATTTAAAAAAGTTTTTTTCTTATTTGACAGACAATTAACTAAGTTTTATTTCTCTTTACTTTAAACCCTTAAAAGAATAGATATGAGCCTTTTAAAACAAAAAAAAATTACCTCCAACCGCAAACTTTAAAAGAAACTTAGTTAAGAAAAAAAACCTAAAAACCTACATTCATCTTACTTACGACTCACTTTTAGCCCAGTTTTCTTTCGTTCTACATAATTTACTTTTATCTCATTTCCTTCACTCTATTTATTGCTTTCTTTTTTTTTACTTTAGTTCCAGGTTAACTATATTGAGTCGTTTTTTTTTGACTACACGTTTCCACTGCATTGTATGTGGTCGAACATCCCTTTTTCCCATACTAACTTTCTCCACCCAACCAGCAGCCTTCAAGTATAGTAGCGGAATCCTTTGGGAATTTACCGAAGAGACCATAGAATAAAATGAACACAGAATCAAGTAACTCAAAAATTATTACTTGGTGTAATTTGAAAAGTTTTATTTTTTCCGGAAGGATCCCTGCTGGTCGGCAGTTTTTTTTTCGTCGTTTTAGTCCTTTAGGTCTTTGTTCTCTCGATGAAGAAGCTGTAGAGGAATAAGTTTATTTTCAGCTTCCTTTTCACTTTACAGTTGTTGGGTCTTCGTGTTGTCCCTTGGTAGTTTGCTCTCATCCATGGCCAGACCCAAGGTCTTTGCCCCATTGGAAGAAAATTGATAGGAGAGTCGAGATGTTCTGTTTTAAAGGAGGTGGAGGCTCTGTGTTTGTTTCTTATCTTTGTGCCAAACGCACATTTTCGAATAGAATTGTGTCTATTTTGTTTAAAAGGAGTAAAAAGGATGCTGGGTTAAAGTAGAGAGTTTCAATTTGAGTAGATTTTTTAACTTCCCAGTAGGAAGTTATTGTAATTGTAATGGTCCGAAAATCGGATTCGAAATTTTCAATGTATTTACACGTTTCAAGGTCCCAATAGCATTTTAAGCAAAAATTTGAGAAGAAATATGTGTGTGTGTGTGTGCGCGTACGTATGTGGTCATATTTTCCAGCACGGTTTCGCGCGAGCGAAAAAGATATCGACTTCGTTCAGGTGCCGTTCGAAGCGTGTTCAAGGAAATATGATCTGAAAAGTTTTTCATAAAAATTGGTCGAGCCGTTTTTTTGTTTCAACGACTTAAGTGATTTTTGTACCAGCACGATTTCGCGAGAACCAAAAAAGATTTCGACTTCGTTAAGATGCCGTTCGAAGCGTATTAAAGGACATATGAATTGAAAAGATTTTCATAAAAATCGATCGAGCCGTTTTTTTGTTTGAACGACTTAAGTGATTTTTGTACCAGCACGATTTCGCGCGAACCAAAAAAGATACCGACTTCGTTAAGATGCCGTTCAAAGCGTGTTAAAGGAAGTATGATCTGAAAAGATTTTCATAAAAATCGTTCGAGTCGTTTTTTTGTTTGAACGAATACTGGAAGTTAATCGACCGAAAGGGTCAAAAGCCACATCCCAACTAGTTTTGGAATTGAATTTGCATGAAATTTATAGTCCAGTCCCCAACCGTAAAAATGGGGTATTACCTCTACTTTTTTTTCGGCGGCCAACGATTTTGATGAAATTTTGGATTTAGGTTCTACTTACCACCCTTTTCAAAGTCTACCCTGTGCCGAGGTGCGCTTTTTATTTTTAGGGGTGAAAACTACCCCTTATCAGAAAACTAACGCTTATTAGGCCTATATATCACCTCTTACACCTACATATGTACTATTGAAATAATTTTTTAAAGAACTTTTTCAACCCCTAAAAACTACCCTTAGAGAAATAGTCCAGTCCCTAAAAGTAAAAATGGGGTATTACCTCTACTTTTTTCGGAGGCCACCGATTTGGATGAAATTTTCGATTAAGACTCTACTTACCACCCTTTTCAAAGCCTACCCTTTTTGAGACAAACAAATTTAGTTATAAGTTCAGAAAGTATTTTAGTAAATTTTTTAGTGTGTGTGTGTATGTGTGCGTGGATGTATATATATATACTGGCAGTGTACCAACCCCCGAACATTCAATTCACCTATGCTCTGAAAAAGATTGCAAACCGTCAATTTTTTTCAATTCAATTTTATTTAATTGCAAATCTTTAGCAGCTGCGCACAAAAGTATTAAAAAAAAAAAGAGCTCCGAAAATCATTTGCTCCGAAAATTAAAAAAAAAGTCGTTCAGTTTTTTTACTGTATCGTCAATTTTCAAGCTACAGTGTCCATTCAAAAACCATTTTGTAGGTAATTTCACTGGATATAAACCTGTGTTAATTGTATTATATTACAACCCTTAATTTTCAAAACGTCAAGGGTCAAAGGGCTAAGCAAATATGGTACTTACACTATAAAGCAAACTTCAATCCGCTATATCTCCGTCAATTTTTAAGCTACAGCAATACATAAAAAACCAACATTTTTGTTGAAGAAAAATCAAAATTTTGTTACTTAACATATTTTTACGTATCTTCAATAGTTTTTGAGTTTTTTTTTGAAATAAACACAAAAATCTGTAAAATTCCTAAAATCCCCTTTTCATTTTGATCGTACCCATTTCGAAAAATACACCCTGAAAATCGCTCAAACTACATTAGATCCGATAGATATCTCTAAAATAAAGTGAATCCTACGTGGAACATGATAAATTTGAATTTGGGTGGAAGTGGTATTAGTTTTATTGATCATTTTTTTTAAAAAAAAATTTGAACGGTACACCTTCTCTTTGTCATAACTCATTCATTTTACATGCAAATGACTTTTATCAGTGTTCATTTTAAAGGTTTTTTCAAGCACTTTAAAAAATATAATATAAGTTATCCTCGAAAAATGCATCGATTTTTCGTTATGCAACGTTAAATACAACTTTTTGAGTATTTGGTTTGTAATAGGTCCCCTTCGATCAATCATTACTCGCTTTGTTTTATACCTAGAGCGTTAATTCAAAAACCATTTTCTACGTATTTTTATAAGCTTTATTTCTAGTCCTACCAAAAATTTTGATAAAACGCTTATTTTTGGAGTTATTGACCAAAAACTGTTCGAAAAAGTGGGGTTTTTTAATAAAAATTGCATCTTTCCAAACGCTTATAACCAAAAAAATATCAATTTTACAAAAAAAAGTTTGTACCACATTTTTTGCTTAAAATTAGCCTCTATATCGATTAACGGGGTTATTTTATACAAAAATATTTCCACCCCCAAGTTGGGGTGGGAACCACCCCCAAAGAAAAAGCGCACATTGGGATATGGTAGACTTTAATTTTTGAGTCATTTCCTATCTACTGTTAAAATTTCAAGTCGCCTCCGAAAAAAAGTAGAGGTGATATCGGGTGGGGACTGGACTATTAGTGTTGCGTGATAAAAACGTCAACTCATGTTTTAAGTGCAATCAAACAATACCACTCATCGGCCGGTTACTTTCCCTTTCAGTAATAAAGACCACTCTAGCTACTCTCCAGAACTTCAGAATATCGATAAATATGGATTCCACGAGTCGCGCAAGAAAGGACGGTCACTCATAGCAGAGCTCCGCATTACCATGAGAAGATTTACGCTTGGGTACTTTTTTTTACCATAATTTAAGCAGAGATATATGCTACCCTCATAGCTTAGCGTTTCGAAGATAATGAAAGGGCGGACACAGTGAAACTGTATTTATCGATCCAGAATCGGTTTTTGGGACACCTACTAGGGTAGTGAAGATGGCCTATACTGTCTGACCATAATGGAATTTTTGGCTCCCACGCTCAATGGCTGCAGTACCTAGCTACAGTACAATATAATGACTAAAAGTTTTTACTAGCCAAAATCTATTTGATGAATTGTGCTAACACGCTTCAAGTTAAACAAGAGGTCGTCGCCTGGTATCCAGAGACCATCGTTGGTAGTACATTTATGCAGTACAATTAGTTCAGCACTATTGCTTACAGCTTGGGATTGCGGGTTCTATCGAGTAAGTTTTCGCTAGTTCCGCCGTATTCAGTTTGTTCCATGCCCAGGCAATTTGATGACCCCTCACCTTTCCTCGCAGCAATGCAGAAGCACCTCGAGCAGGTTTGCGTTGAGGGTCTTACACAAAAAGCCTCCTAATTTAGCCTTATTCGGGTTCTGGTCGAACACAGCACAACCAATCCTCCTCGAACACCCTTTAACTAATACTTCACTCCCAAAATATTCCCCTCTTGAAAATCGATCAATGAACCCATAAAAACCCAACTAATATCTATATCATCCGAAAAAAAGCCCCCTCTTAAAAAGAACAACCCCAAAAACCCAAAATACCCCAATATTTATAATGCTGTAAACACAATTGGAACCACGACCACGGCGGCGGAGACGGCAACAGCGATTTCCGGGCTGAAATTCGTTCTGTGAACATAATTGGAGCAGTGGCGACTTAATTTTTATTTTTTATTGTTATCTGTGAAGAAATATTTTTTGATATAATCATGAAAAAAATAAGTAATATAAAAAATATTGCATCAATTATATAACACTGGCTTTGTTTAACCAAACTTCAAAATAAAAAATACACACAAATTATGAAAACATAACCTCAGTAGATAAACATCTTTGACATGCGATAGCTACAAAATAGAAATTAGATCGATTGAGCCGCCGTGGTTAGCGACGTGGCCGTAGCCGTGGTCGAAATTATGTGCACGCTCGTATGCAGACGTATATTGTATTGGTATTTGACAGTTTTTGCGAAAGTGGTTGCGTCGGTCGCCCCAATTATGTTTACAGCATTAAGCATTCAGTCAAATCATTTATCCCACAAAATCCACCTACATGCAAATAAACCTTTTAAACAACTTCGTATCTCCCCTCTTCCGCTACAGATTACATATTTTACACCAGATGTCAAATTTTTCCCTCCCTCCAACAAAAAAAATAAACGAAACGAAAGAAAGAATGTTTCTAAAAGACACAATAATTTTCAAATTACAAAAAAAAGGGGGGGGCGAAACAGAAATTTAAATAACCAGAATTCATCAAAATCCCAGGGTGTGTTCCGCCCCCTTTAAGCTGAACTGAAAAAGGTTCAATTGCTTGGTGTATCCCGAACACAGAAAGGAGCGCTCCGAAAGCTTCTATATAGAGAGAGGATCAAGAAACATCCGAGGATATAAAATGAAATTCTTCCTATTCAAATGTCTATTTGCTACCCCGTTTCTTTCGAAAAAAAAAAAATAAAAAAAATAAAAAAAAAATTGGGGTAGCAACGTTAGCAGCAACAGCAGAAAAAGAAACTGCCAGTGTTTATGGTACAAGTCTTCGCCTTTCTGAAATCCACTTTGATTATCTTCCCTAAAAGGTTCGCGCTCGGCTTTGTACTAGTAAGGAACCAACTTCATCCCTTCTTCTTACACCGCCGATATCCTGCGAATATTTTGTAACGCTTTTGTTTCCCCGTCGTCGTTTTCTGCGTTTTCCTTTTTTTTTTGTTTTTTTTTTATTTTTATTTTCATCGCATTTTTATCTGAGCAGCAATTCATTTTGTCACTGAATCCTGCTCTCTCCCTTTTGTGTTGTTCTGAGATCGGCGCTCTACCCCTGCCCGTTCACAATTGCTTCTGTCTTCGCCACTATACCCCCACCCTCCCTTCCCGAGTAAAAGCACTACAACTTTTTTGTGGGATTGAATTTAGCTGAATTTAGCGAAAAGTCTTTCACTTTAGCATTTTCAACGTGTCTTTTCACTTTGTTTCGCGTATTCAAGATTTGTGTCCTTTTCAACCCCGAACGACCATCCCCCTTCCCCTCCCCCAAACATTTTCCCCAATACACAATTCCGTCTTACTCTGTTGTCCTAGAATAAGGAGATTTGGAATGATTTGCATTTTGTTAAGAATGGCAAACAATAAGGGATGGAACATGCATTGTAATCAGAAGAAGTCCTGCAGCAAAGGGGACAGAACTGGCGAAATCAAATTTACCGGAAAGGATCTGCTGAAAGTTGTTTCAGCGATAGTAAACTCCATGGGGTCGGGCGGGGAGAACTAAGGAATCATGCTGATATTCAAGAATTTTCACTCCACACAAAAAAGAAAAGATCAAATAAAGAACATCCAAAGGTTCTAAGTGCAACTATGGAGGAGTATCGTCGTCGGAAATGTCATTCAGGATTTATTGCAGACCCTAAATGTTTCGAACAACAAAAATACAAATCGAAGTTGGGTACGAGATTTCATCAAAGACGTTCGTTATCTTAAAAATGTCAGATTGAGAAATGTATTTTTTTCATGTTGGTACTACTGCACATTGACATCTGTCAATGGTAAATTTGTAGCGATGTAGGGTATGCATTAGTAAGTTCGGTGTCTGCGGCAGTGGGTTCTTTTCTAGTCGATGAACTCGTAATGTTTTAATTTAAAGGTCACGGAATTTGCAACAAATTATAGTACAGAAAAAGTTGGAGGTGTTCTGAAAACGTTCTTATTTTTCTTTGACAGGGCTCTACAACCGGGATCCGGTACTGCCCTTTCGCAACTGTGTTCTTCCCACCGGTCCCGATTCGGAGCCAATGTCATCCAGTTTGGCATCCATAGGCTCTGGACGTCCTGCCCTACGCCATATTTCCAGCGGAGATACCGATAGATCCTGAAAACGTTACTTTTGTAAATAATCTAAGACTACTGGATGACAATCTTGTATCAAAATCTATGAGGTCCTACAATGTCTGAATGTGCTTCCAAAAAAAACTGGTGTGCGTAGGACCACACGATGGAAGTGAAAATTTCTATGGCCATTCTGTATTTCCAATTCAATCTTAATATTACAGGAGGATAATGGTCAATAAATTTTGTCTAGGAATGTTCCACCGCGCATTTGAAATATTTTTTTTTGGTGGACTTGGAAACACATTTTACTAGACAAGTCGTTCTTATTTAATTATACAGTCGTTATACAGGTTTTTATGCATTTTACTTTTTACAAAATTCTGGTGAAGTGATTTGTTATGCATACCATTCTGCCAGCGCATTTTAAATTTTCTAATATTGACAATAAATTCATTATTTCCGACTTTAAACACCTCCAAATAGCGATTTTCGGTGAAATCGAATCGTAATTGCCAAAATCGTACCGCCATATTGGCGCTGCCATTTCGAATTTTCAAAATTATGACCACAGATTCGCCATTTGTGATCTTAAAACCCCCCGATACTGATTTTCAATGGATTCAGAACGCATTTGCAAAATTCATCCGCCATATTGGCACCGCCATTTTGAATTTTCAAATTTAGACCATAGAATTATTATTTGTGGCCTTAAAAACCCCCCGATACCGATTTTGAATGGATTCAGAACACATTTGCCAAAATTCATCCGCCATATTGGCACCGCCATTTTGAATTTTCAAATTTTGACCATAGAATTATTATTTGTGGCCTTAAAAAACCCCCGATACTGATTTTCAATGGATTCAGAACGCATTTGCAAAATTCATCCGCCATATTGGCACTGCCATTTTGAATTTTCAAATTTTGGGCCTCATTTGTGGCCCTAAAAACCCCCCGATACCGATTTTGAATGGATTCAGAACACATTTGCAAAATTCATCAGCCATATTGGCACCGCCATTTTGAATTTTCAAATTTTGACCATAGAATTATTATTTGTGGCCTTAAAAATCCCCCGATACTGATTTTCAACGGATTCAGATCGCATTTGCAAAATTCATCCGCCATATTGGCACCGCCATTTTGAATGTTCAAATTTTGACCATAAAATTATTATTTGTGGCCCTAAAAACCCCCCAATACCGATTTTCAATGGACTCAGAACACATTTGCCAAAATAGTCCGGCATATTGGCGCCGCCATTTTGAATTTTCAAATTTTGACCACAGATTCGTCATTCGCGCTCATATAAACCTCTGTATACCGATTTTCAATATAATCGGAGCACAATTGCAAAATTCGTCCGCCATCTTGGAACCGCCATCGTGATTTTTTTTACAAAGTTGTCAGATTGCATTGTCATGAGAACTCAATGTGTGTGCAAAGTTTCATACAAATCGGCTTAGTAGAAGTGGTTAAAAAATTTCTGTAAAATCGGTTCTGTGCTGCACCAGAAAATTGCATAAATGTCCATTTTTGATGCATTTTGAGTGCATTGCTACACTATTTTTTTAATTTCTCCAGTTCTGCTGGTCGTAGAAAAATAAAAAAAATTGGAAAATGCTCGTGAATGAATAGACTATCGAACTGATTCGGTAGAAATACTTTAAAAATGTATCCTAACCTCAAAAAACCAAAATGTATAAAATTTTGTTTTATTTTACTAAAAATGCAATAAATAACGGGAAAAAGGTCGGATTTTGACAAAAATTGGAGAAAAGATGTACTTTAATGCTATAAATACGTGGTTGCAATTTCAAAAAAAAAATTCGATTTTTACGGCAACAATTGGCAGTTTTCGAAAAAATTTAAAATTGCCACCATTTTATGCCATATCATCGTACGGTAAATTTTTTTTTTAAATTGTAGGTTTTTTATGTACTTTGCAGTAGTGCGTTACTTTATTTAAAATGCCTATTTTAGGAGTATGAAAACACTAAAAAAATTTCAATTTTAAATTTTTACTATGAAAAGCAAAAAATTGAAAAATTGAATTTGAAAATTTTTTGTTCGCTTTATCTTAACATATGTTAAGGAAAAAAACAAAAAAATTCAACTTCCCAACTACATCGTAACTTCGCTTTTTTTTGTTTAATTTCCCTCTACTAGTACGGCTTCCGACCAAAATGATCCACTGGTGATCTTTTAGTTTGCCTTACAGAACACCAGAACACCTGAACCGAAGTTTGCATGGATTTGTTGAGTCTAGTCTGGTGGCTGTAAATATCTCCAAAGATTTTCATAAAGTATGGCCTGTTAGGTAAAGTCAAAGCTATTAGTGTTGACTTACTTCTACAGAATTGGATTCAGAGTTTCTGGCCGTTCAATCAAGATAGTATTGGATGGTGTCAAATCTGAACTCCACTCGATCTCTGAAGGGGTCCCCCAGGAGTCAATTTTATAACCTGCTCTGTTTCTTATCTTTATAAATGACCTACTATCCATCACCTCTTACCCACTTCTCAGCTTCGTTGACTACAGTACCTTACGTTACTCTTACGGCTTTGAATATGCAAGACAATGGCTTGATGATCGTAAACTAATGTCCAACTCAATAAATAAAGACAGTGAACTCATTCTAGATTGGTAAAGCAAGAATCGTGCCGAATTCAACTCCTCCAAAACCAAGTACTGTGTTTATTTCCAATAAAAAGTGGAGCACCTCTTCCATCCGTGTCAGTGGATCATGTTGAACTAATGGCCGACTCATCCCTTAACATCTTAGGCATGACATTAGTCAAAGACTTGCGATGGGATGACCACATATTCCAAATCGAAAAACAAGCATCCCAGTTCCTGGGATTTGTTAAGAGGTGCAAGTTCCTCCTCCAGCTATCGGCCTGTGCTTTAATATACAAAGCCTATATTCAGCCACCTCTCGAATACGACTCTCTCATTTGGGGCGTCACTTCGAAAACCACTTTGGCGTGGTTAGATAAAGTACAAAAAACTCGGTTAGGTAAAGTACAAAATATCGCTGACGACGACGTTTACTCCAACATCGACCCCTTGAGCAACCACGAATATAGCAGCACTGACAAAATACTACTATCATAGCGACTTTTCCAACGAAATAAACGCTCCGCTGCCTCCACGGTAATCTTATGCCGGAAAAACCTCGTCTTATTGCCTCCACCTGCAACTCCCCTTTCACGCACTCTACAGACTAGTGATTCGTTTCCAAGTAGAGCAACTCGACTGTGGAGCAACTTTTCTCAGTTACTTTTTCTGAACTCCTACAACATTCAAGAGTTCAAACGCAAAGTACATCGACACCTTCCTAAACACCCTCCCAAACTATCAAAACCCTTAAGGGGGGAGATCAAGTTAGAACATGTGTTTTCCTTTTATTTTTTTTATGGGAAGATGCCGAAGGATGTCAAAAAACTCTTTTGATATACATAAATAGTTTATTGATTGAAATTACAAAAAAAAAATTTTTCCCGAGGCGTCGCAAAATGGCCGATTTTGTGTAGCGCAAACAGGGACCTCATTTAGCACGGTGCCCAGCGTAGAATCCGCAATTCTGGTCCGATCTAGAAAAATTAAACGGCATATTGTTAAAAACAATTTTTTCCAAAAACTGATCCTACTTGCGGAAGAAAATCGTAAAAATTGAAAAAATGGCGGCATAGTAAAAAAAATTGTACTTAAGTACACATGGCCGCACCTCATTAGAATATTTGGTTCCCAGGCTCAATGACTGCAGTACCTACTGATGTACCTGAGCTTATAATGAGTATGGTCAGTAAAATCACCCTTCAATATTTTTTAGTGAACAATCTTTTGAAGCAAGAAACCTCATTAGCATATTTGGTTCCCAGGCTCAATGGCTGCGCTACCTACTGATGTACGAAAGCTTAATATTGAGTTTGGTCAATAAAAGAACGCTTCAATATTTTTTAGTAAATAATCTTTTGAAGCAAGAAACCTCTTTAGCATATTTGGTTCCCAGGCTCAATGGCTGCACTACCTACTGATGTACTAAAGCTTAATATTGAGTTTGGTCAATAAAAGCACGCTTCAATATTTTTTAGTAAATAATCTTTTGAAGCAAGAAACCTCATTAGCATATTTGGTTCCCAGGCTCAATGACTGCACTACCTACTGATGTACGAAAGCTTAATATTGAGTTTGGTCAATAAAAGCACGCTTCAATATTTTTAGTGAACAATCTTTTGAAGCAAGAAACCTCATTAGCATATTTGGTTCCCAGGCTCAATGGCAGCACTACCTACTGATGTACGAAAGCTTAATATTGAGTTTGGTCAATAAAAGGAAGCTTCAATATTTTTTAGTAAATAATCTTTTGAAGCAAAAAACCTCATTAGTATATTTGCTTCCCAGGCTCAATGGCTGCAGTACCCACTGATGTACAAAAGCTTATTATGAGTTTGGTCAATAAAAGCAAGCTTCAATATTTTATGAATATTTAGAATATTTTGAAGCAAAAACCATAATAAAAGTTTTTTTATGCACAAACTATAAATAGTAATTTCACGCTTACATTCAGACGCACGTTTCAATCTTAAAAATGATGCGCAATTCCAGATTATCTCTAGTCAAAACAAAATCTTTTGTTTATACCAAATATCTTATCCTAATACAGTAAAACTTTAAAAAGGACAAAGATATTAAAAACAAACATATCAATACCTCTGTAACTTTCACCCATCCTCTACTAAAAAAAAAAGGACATGAAATTCCATAAAAACAGGAAAAACCTCTTCACTTTATTACTTTTGTTTACTCTCGATAAACTTTTAACACCAAACAAATAAAATACTTTAAGAAATCTGTCGCAAGCAGGACATAATAAAAATCCAACACGAAAATAATTCATTTTGTTTACTACGACAGTCACGCTTAGAACATCCTTCAACTAACATTTCTACATATATATATATATAGAGTTTGTTGGAACAAAAAAAAATTGATGGCTACAAAACAAATCTTCAGGACGCAAAAAAAAAGTTCTCCATATATCCTGCAACAAAAAAAAACAAAAATACCATAGAAGAAGCAAAACACAAAATTCCAGTTGTAGTTCGAGTATCGTTTTTCAAACGATTTTTATCATTGGAAATTTCCTTTCTTTATATCCCAGGACATTTCGCTTTTGCTACTAGAGAGTCATGTGCTATGTTCTTTCTGATGGTGCTAAGTTTTGTAGCAGTATTTTTTTTTTATTTTTTTTAGTATTCCGTATTGATAGTGAAAGGACTTAAAATTGGACAGCGCCATTTGCCCAGATTAGAGAAGATATCGAGGGGCAAAATAAAAAATGAAGGACCTTCGTGCATGGGGATGCTAAGGACTCACCATTTGGGGGAGACACACAGCATATAGATGAAAAATAGGGTCCTGGCGAGCTGTTAAAGGATTTTGGTTTAAAAAAACGTCCCAGAGTCGTCTTCTTGGCCCCAAGGGGAATTCGGGCTGTAAATAGGGGTCGGTTCACTCCATTTACTTCCATTGGCAGAGACTTCTTACCAGCTAAGTCCCTTCATTTCGATTAATATTCCGTCCCTGTTATCCTTTTGCCTTTTTTTTTGCTACTTTTCACTTCTTTTGTTCGTTGCGAGCATATTCAACCGTCGGCGGCTGGTAGAGTTTTTTTTTTTGCTCCGATATCAATTCCCGCACTCCATACTAATATCGGCCATACATTCCAGACTAATCCTGTTATTACATTATCCTTTGACATTTTCCACCTCTCGTCCTCTCCATTTGTCGCATATACGTACTACACCCGCCCGAACAAACCAGATTCCCTTGGGTATGGAGTCGATTTCGTTCTCTGTTCTTATTCGTGGCGTGAGATATTTCCTTGTCCTTAATATAAAGGATTCCCTACCCCGTCAGGACGTGCCTTTATTTTTCGTCCACTTCTTATCATAAGACATTGACTTGCTTTGTTAAGGACACACTGTCGTTCACTCTCTCGTCCTTTCTTATCTTTCTCTGGCTTATAATGGAATTGATCGAATGGAAAAGGGAACAAAATTGGCAGCTAAGCCCCCTCCTCCTCGCGCCCGCCGAGAGCCCTACAGCTCCCCAGCCCCCGTTGACCTCGGCGATTTGGTGTCTTCTGTACGGAATTTCAACACTGAATCCTTCCGATGCCTACAGTATGAAGGATGAATGCAAAATTGAGTGAAATAAAACCCCCGGGCAAATATTTGTCTTAATCAAAATCGCGAGTTTGGCTAGGGCTAGAATCCCCTCCCCACGCTCCAAGAGAGGGGTTATTTTAATTTAAGGCAATGCCACTGGTGACAATCCTTTCTCAGCACAGCTTGAAGGACAGTGAGAGCACCAGTAATTGATTCCTTTTGGGCCCCCGACATCAGTCCAGGTCCATGAGTAGACGACGACCGACGACGACGACGATGACTTGTTGTGTTGTCCTTCAGTTATTGGCTACGGGGGCTATGTGACAGCAATGGTTTTACCCTGGCAAATGGAAGACAAATAATAATTGTGATGAGATGGATATTTTATCTTGTTATCTTTATCCTCGGCCGGTTAAGTGCCATGCTTAAAGGAGACACTGGCGGATGACATCACTTTCAGTTATTGTGGATAAATCTGTTGGCAAATAAGAGTTAAGTGCACAAGTGTGATTGGATTTTATCGAGCTTTGATGCCACTTCTCCACAACATAGAGACTAGAGTCGAGTTTGTCCGTTCCAATTGGATTAGGGGAATGTCGATTTGATGTTATTAATTTAAGCGGAATTTTAAGGTGACTTCTTGGAAAAGTTTTATCAAGCGTAAGTGGATCGAAAGTATATTTTTAATTACAATTTAGCTTCAGTCAGGCGTGAATTTGTTGCACATACCAGGTATATCTTAGTTGAGAATTACTTTAGAAATGTTGTATAATAAGAAAAACAATACTATAATAATAAGTATAAAACTGGTGAACCTCATCCTTTTTCGCGGTAGTACTGGATGGGAGACGTTGGTGTAAGACTGCATGTTGGCATTGACAATTATGTCATTTTTCTCTCTGCTATCTTTCCGAATAAAGTTTGCTGCCTGACATGGAACTCTAGATATAACCACCAGGTTACTTCATCAACTCAATTAACTCAAAATCAACACCAGTTAACTCCAATTAACTCTAAATCCACTCCAGTTAACTCTAATTTATCCCAAACCAAATCTAGTTAACTCCAATTGACTCCAAACAACTCCAGTTAACACCAATTAACCCCAAAACAACCCCAGGAAACTTCAAATATCTCCAAAATTACTCCATTTAACTCCAGTTAACTCCAAAATAACTCCCATTAGCTCAAATCAACTCAAAAACAACTCTAACTAACTCCAATTAATTCCAAAATAGCTCCAGTTAAGCCCAATTAACTCCAAACAACTTCAGTTAACTTCAATTATCCCCAAAACAGCTGCAGTTAACCTCAATTAACTCCAAATAAACTCCAATTAATCCAAAAACAACTCCAGTTAACTCCAATTAACTCCAAAGAAACTCCAATTAATCCCAAAATAACTCCAGTTAACCCCAATTAACCCCAAACGACTCCAAATTAACTCCAATTAACTCCAAACAACTCCAGTTAACACCAATTAACTCCAAAGAAACTCCAATTAATCCCAAAATAACTCCAATTAACTCCAATTAATCCCATTATAGCTCCAGTTAAGCCCAATTAACTCCAAACAACTTCAGTTAACTTCAATTATCCCCAAAACAGCTCCAGTTAACTCCAATTAACTCCAAATAAACTCCAATTAATCCCAAAATAACTCCAGTTAACTCAAATTAACTCCAAAGAAACTCCAATTAATCCCAAAATAACGCCAGTTAACCCCAAACGGGTCCAAATTAACTGCAATTAACTCCAAACAACTCCATTTAGCTCCAAAATAACTCCAATAATTCCAATTTACTCCAAACAACTCCAGGTAACTCCAATTTATTCCAAAACAAATGGAGTTAACTCCAATTGACTCCAAATCAACTCTATTTAACACCAATTAATTCCAAAGCAACTCCAATTAACTCCAAATAACTCCAATTAACTACAAAATTACTCCAAAAAACACCGAAGGTGCGTAATCTCAAAATAAAAGGAAACAATCGAAGTACTTAATTTATTTAGAAGTAAAGGAGAGATGTAATATGTAATAATAAAATCATAGGTCACATAAAGAGTTGAAAAAATCGACGTGCTCAACCTGATCGATTCCGATATGACCAAAGCTTATTGAACTTTCCTTAAAATTCAAATGAACCTGTTTTTAACTAATGGAACTCGAAAGATAAATATTTTAAATATTCAAATGTATTCAATAGTTTTGTGAAAGATGAAGAATTCAGTCCCATCACCGATACCCTTAAGTTCAGCTCACTAGACACCAAATTTGCTTACCTTGCTGTCTAGTAGTACAAAAAAACACCTATGTCCAAAACAGCCCCATAACAGTCCTTTCACATCTGCCGAACTGTGGCTATCCCTATACTTCTTATTTATAAAGTTGTTTATGCGTCTGCACCGTAAACAACAAAAAAAAATCACGTCATCAAAATATAAAAAAAACAATGAAACACAACACTCCCAAAAAAACAAAAAAAACATACATTTGCATAATGTTATTCCCAACACCTTTCAGCAAAACACCACATAACACATGAAGTCATGTAACTTAATAAAATTTGACAAGAGAAAATAAAGATAACAGCAGCAGCACAGATTTATCTTCAACATATTTACCCAAGTCACCTCTACTATACAAGTGCGTAACGATAAAAGAAATGCTCGTCTTAATTTCTCTCCAAACATCCCTACTGATATATATATTCTGGCAACATACGGCTCTTAAACAGAAAAAGGTTGCCTCATTAAATCGTTCCATACCACACCCGTTTCTGGTGTTCCTGAATATAAACTCGCATTTTGTCAGTGTTATTAAAATTAGATGCAAAAGGAAATAAATGTCAGAAACAGGCTAACATCAACCCCAAAAAACAAGAGCAACACAAAATATACACTAAAAAAAATTTATATATATATATACAGATATAAAATAAATTCCCATGGGCCTCTTCATCTGTTATTTGTTTGCTGGACTGATCCTTCATCCTTGCTGTTGGTGTTATTTTTTTTTTTTGGGTTGGTTAGAATACATGCTTCTATACAAGAGCCCCAGTAGTGGTGGCCCCGGATCTATACCGCACCCATTCTGCTGCCACCGCACACACATTTATAGACACATCGGGTAATTTATGAGCAAACATAATTTTCAATATCCTGACAAAGGATCTACAAAACGTTCTGTAAAAGTGAAAATGGCAAAGCGACTAGAGTCAAAGTGTTTGGCTACACGAGAGGTGATAAAAGCTGTGCTAGGGACTATGGCAGCCAAAAAAGTTAAACATCCGGAACATAACTCAGGCTTGGCAACTTTCTGGGCTGCCGCCTGAAGGGATCCGGCTACCATGCCTTAAGGCAATTTATACACTCTACCCCCGCCTGCCCCAAAAAAAGGGCTTTGTTAGTTGAGAAATAGTATTAATAACATAGTTTCGTCGCGTTTTTTCCCCACCATCTCTGCTCCTTCTGTTCATTTCTGCTCTGGTGGTGTTTTTGTTGTTCCACTAACCTAAAAATAAATCTTCAGAAACATTTTCCTGAACAGAAGTAAAGAAGATGGGTGCGGGGTTGAGAATAGAAAAGTTTTCTCACTAAAACTAACTAGAAAGAACGTAACGCACAGAAAGAAAAAAAATCTTGTAGTAACAAAAAGAAAACTCGGCCCAGGATTGTCTATAAAGTTGTATGTACCCCTCCTCCACCCTTTCTCCTATACACACGCACATACTTCGCCCCCCGCTCCAAACTCTTGATACTAAAAAACTACAATCAGAAACTTTCCGCCGCCTCTTTACTAACTCTAGAGAAAAGTCTCAATAGAATCAAATTAGCAACCTGCCTCCGATATGATATTTGCTGCAGTACTTTCTGGAAGCAAGTAATAAATTGTAGTCGAGGGAAATTTTCTTTATTGATGAGATAACTTGGTGATTACATAGAGGGTGAGAGGACGTACAGCGGTAGAATAGACTAGCACGAATAAAAGGAAATCTTTTATGAAGCGTTAACTTTCCCTTCAAATATAGTATAAAGGATATAAACTCGAGACTTACACTGCAGATAAAATGAGAAATGTTCTGTTGCTTTGATGTCCTTGCTATTCAATCCTTGTTCAATTAAAGAAAGGATATTATGGAGCTGAACAAAAACTTTTTTTTTACTTTCGCTGTAGTTATCTACAAAAATGGAGTATTGTCAGATAGTCATCCATTAATTTCCTCTTTTAAACTATCGATTGGAATACAATATATAATTATAACTGGTCTTCAAAGATGAAGTTTTGTAAAAGTTTTATTAATTTTAAAATCCTTATCTTACAAGAATATGAAAAGTATTTTTTTTCTTGTAAATAAGTACAATTTTCGGAAGGAATGCTGTAATTTAAATTTTTGGTAGTTTTCATCAATCTAAAACTTTTTCAATAGAAAATTTTGTACTGGAGTTCATCTCATAAGTTAGTGGAGTTACTAGCTTTACAACATTAGCAATATATTCTCAAGTATTTGCATAATGAATTTGTATATGTACTAAAAAAACTTCCATGAACTATATAATGAAGAAACTCATATATTTAATGAAGAGTAGCGAATTAAACTAGAAGAAAATGATGAAACAGCACCGGTGTTAACTGAAGTTAACCAAATGAAACAACAATGCACAAAAAGATGGACACAATACAATTAATTTAGCCTAGGAAGCATTTTTTGTATGTTCTTTGGTGTTTTTTGGTGTTAATCGGTGTTGCTTTGGAGTTAATTGGTGTTTCTTTGGAGTTAATTGGTGTTTTTAGGAGTTAATTAGTGGAGTTTTGGAATTAATCGGTGTTGTTTTAGAGTTAATTGGTGTGGTTTTGGAGCTAATCGGTGTCAATTCCAATTAATTCCAAAGCAACATTAATTAACTCCGAATAACTCCAAAACAAATTTAATTAACTCCAAACAATGGGGTTAATTGGTGTTATTGTGGAGTTAATAGATGTTGAATTAGAGTTAATTGGCGTTAATCGGTGTTGTTTTGGAGTTAGTTGGTCTTGTTTAGGAGTTAATTGGTGTGGTTTTGGAGTTTATCGGTGTCAATTCCAAATAATTCCAAAGCAACACCAATTAACTCCAAGATATCCGCGAATGACTCAAAAGCAACTTTTTTTAACTCCAAACAACGGAGTTAATTGGTGTTATTGTGAAGTTAATCGATGTTGTATTGGAGTTAATTGGAGTTAATCGGTGTTGTTATGGAGCTTTTATAAAGTTATTCTGTGTCAACTCCAACAAACCCCAAAGCAACACCAATAATCGGTGTCAACTCCAATAAACCCCAAAGCAACACCAAGTGACTCCGAAATAGCTCCGAATAACTCCAAAACAACTTCAATTAACTCAAAACGACGGAGTTAATTGGTGTTATTTTGGAGTTAATCGAAGTTGTATTGGAGTTAACTAGAGTTAATCGGTGTTGTTATGGAGCATTTTTAAAGTTAATCTGTGTCAACTCCAATAAACCCCAAAGCAACACCAAATGACTCCGAAATAGCTCCGAATAACTCCAAAACAACTTCAATTAACTCCAAACGACGGAATTAATTGGTGTTATTGTGGAGTTAATCGATGTGGTATTGGAGTAAATTGGAGTTATTCTGGAGTTAATCAGTCTTGTTTTCCAGTTAAGTGGACCTGTTTTGGTGTTAATCTGTGTGAACTCCAATTAACTCTAAAGTAACATTAATTAACTACGTAATAACTCCAAATAACTCCAAAGCAGCTTCAATTAACTCCAAGCAAAGGAAGTGATTGGTGTTATTGTGTATTGGAGTTAATTTGAGTTGTTTTGGAGTTAACCGATGTTGTTTTGGGATTAAGTGGTGCTGTTTTGGAGTTAATCGGTGTCAACTACAATTAAATCCACAGCAACACCAATCAACTCCGAAATAACTCCAAAAAACTCCAAAACAACTTCAATCAACTCCAAAAAACGGAGTTAATTGGTGTTATTGTGGAGTTAATAGATTTTGTATTAGAGTTATTTGGAGTTATTTTGGAGGTAATTAGTGTCAACTCCAAATCAACACCAATTAACTCCGTGGTGCTGTTTTGGAGTTAATCGGTGTCAACTACAATTAAATCCACAGCAACACCAATCAACTCCGAAATAACTCCGAAAAACTCCAAAACAGCTTCAATAAACTACAAAAAAAGGAGTTAATTGGTGTCATGGCGGAGTTAATCTATGCTATATTGGAATTAATTAAAGTTATTTTGGAATTAATCAGTGTCAACTAAAATTAAATCCAAAAAACACCGATTCACTCCAAAACAACTGCAATTAACTCCAAAGAAATACTATTTAACTCTGGAATAACTACAATTAACTCCAAAACAACTTCAATTAACTCCCAACATCGCATCTTGCACATAGTATGAACCAAGAGGAATCTGTACGGAAAATTTGCTGCGGTAATGGGAGCTTAGGTATTCCAAAACTGAATGGCATTCACTCAGAATCGGGATCGGTGAAGAAAACAGTTGTGCGAAACCAGGGCCCGATTCCGTTTGTAGATCCGTTCAAGTAAGTACTAAGCTTCTTCCGAGTAGCACCCCCGTGCAACACATCCATAAAAAAAGTATCCGCAACGCAAATTTTATTTGCATAAGAGAGTTTTATGGGCTCGCAAAGAAATTCTAAAAATATAGAAACAATTGCGTCCATTGAAAATTTAAATTACTGAAAATGAAGAGGACAATAAAAACAGCATTAGTCAAACGAAAAATTTGTGATTCTCCCCTTCCACCTTCCAAAATGTTTATCCACTTCCAAATCCTTCTTGAAAAACAAACACAGAAAAAGAAACATCTCCGATTGTGATAAAAAAAATACACAAAACAAAAAATCCTTAATCCCCGACTTGGTATTGTTCCACTTTTATCGGATATTGTTTTCCTCTCAAATAATTTGCCAAAGCATTCCCGTCTGACCCTTCCGATAATAAAACCTTAAATGGCCATTAAGCCCCAGCGAGAGGAAGTCACGCTAGAGAAATCAGGTAGAAATTATTTGAGTTGTTTCGGAAGCTAAATAGTTTAAATTTGTCCAATTTACGAAATTTATGGAATGCCATCAAACCGTCATTTGATCGGATCATTAACGGCCACAATCCGTGCGACCCTGAAACTGTGCAAGTTGTAATTAGTGGAACGATTTAAGAGGTCATTACGAAAGGAATTAACATCAACTCTGAGAGGGACTACAGGAAATCTAAAAGGATAAAGGATTCAGCGGAATGGAGTCTGGGGGATTGGTTTTGGTGGAGGAGTAGGAGTAGGAGGAGTAGGTGGGATGGAACAGTAGGCGGCACGATGCCAAAAATCCAACAGCCTATATTGCAGCCATAACCATAAAATTCAGTGAGACTAGTAAATTCGGATGTCGGTAAGAAGTCATTTCCTAGCGAGAGGCTGGATACCTCCACACTCTTCTTCTAGGCGTTTGATGTTTTTGGGGAAAGCCGAAAATGGTGAAGTTAGTATACAGGATCAGGTCTCAATATATACATGTAGAAGCGGGACTTACACCCCTCAATGATTAAGACAAGGGTGAGAAAAGCTTGGTGAGTATTACTGGTGGTGCCATCCACTTGAGGAGCACCCCGCCGCTCTTATCACTTGCGAAGATTCATGGATATGACCGTGGAGCATATGAACAAACCAGAAGGATCCCCATCTCCTGCAAGCCAAGCTCCCAATGTTCGTTCCTTCTGCCTTCTGTAATTAAACGGTTACTACGAAGTGCTGAGGCAATAACATTAAGGACGATAGCAATGATTCTTCCTTACGTTCCTGTGTGTCTCGCACACATGTCTACAGCTATAATCTTGCGGACGCATTCGTCTCTCAATCTGCTGTTGGTTGGTGCTTGCGGAGGGTCGGGGGCGGGAGGGGTGGGACGCACAACGACGGGATGATAAGTAACTTTATTTTTGGTATTTAGGCTACAAAGAAGGATATTTAGACACTTAATTACTAGTCATCAGGATACACGGCCATAGAAAACGGAAGTGAATGTCCTGTTGTGGGTTTTTTGTGCACATACACACCACACACACACAAACATATACCCTGAAACACCTTTTCAGTAATCCTTTCACCTATTTCCCTCTCTCGTCTCTCAAGCAATAATTTCAGGTTTGTCGGACCATCGATTTTTGTCACCTCCTGCACCCTTATTCCTTGACGTGCGTCGTCCTATGGAAAAAGGAAAATCATGGCCCTCAACAGAGAAAGGCTCCATCGACCGCTTATGGTATAAGGGTATTAAGCCCTTACCGAACTGTGTGACAGTTTGTAATCTTTTTTGAAATAACAGGAATGTGAGGAGCGGTGCGGGCAGGCAGAGTTGATGAGCTGTGTGTAGGTTGTGTAAGACTAGTTAGTAACATGGTTTTCTCGTGGTTAGTACCACCATCGTAACAAGGATAATGAAATGCAAGAGTGTACGACGATATCTAATTATATACCCTTCCTTCATTTTAACAATTGAGTTTCGGTCGGTGACATGATATTAATCTCACCTTGCACAACCCGCCCCCTGTCTTGTCAACCACCCAAAACACACACACAAACATACATACACACCGTACTACCCTTCTTGGTTCTGCTTTTCTGGCCGTTCAACCGCCTCCTGTCAGTTGAGAGTGGCTTATATTTCTAAGGGTGGTAAAAGTCTTCCATCTACTGGGGCACCCTGGCAAGTAAGGGGATGTGTATTAACTGTTCTCAGGCCTGTAACGACATGAACCTGAAGGTGTTATATATGTGCGACCTAATCATGATACTCTTCATGGAGTGCTGAGGGAGCATGTGCCAGTATGTGTGCTCAAGTAATGAAAAGAAAATCTCTGGAGGTCGTTGAATATCAGAAAGTTGATTTCACCGCTCAAACCAGCCATCGACTCGGCATCCCTTCAGCAAAAGTTATACGAGTATATATGTATATAGGGTGAGAAAGTGTCTATGAATTAGGTTAGGAAGGGGATTTCTCATTAAAATGTTGTTTAGGGGTGAATACCGGATTTTCTATACTCGTTAACTTCAATTCAAATTAAAGTTTTACAAGTGAAAATGACATAGAATTTTTAGCAACAATGAAAGTGATTTTTTTTATATATATGTACTAGCTGGGACCCGGTGCGCCTATGCTGCACCCATAAGCCAATAGTAGTAATTGAAAAAGGCAATTTTTTGGTATTTTTGATTCCAAATAACAAAATGTGAAACTATTAGGGATCTGACATTTTGATCGAGACAATAAAAACTATCCCCTGACTTGGCATTTATCGATCAGATTTGATTTTGCTATGCCGGGGGAGTAGACGCCCTGTGCAGAACTTGGCTCGATTTTTTAGTTCATTTTAATTTAAAAGTGTATATTTTAGTTTTTTTAAATTATATTTTATTTTCTACATTTTAGACTATTATATGTCTTCTGCCATTTTGTGGTGACCGCCATATTAGATTTAAAATGACGTCACGCAGCTTACTGTAACTATACTCGTCATACACTTTCATTTGATACCCATACCGAGGGCGGGCCCCGGGCGTTGTAAAGAAAAATGTAAACTGTGATTTTGTGTTGGCCGCCATTTTGCATTTGGAATGACGCCGCACAGCTAATAGTATTCTACTTGTCATACCTTTTCATTTGATACCCATACCGGATGGCTTGCATAGAAAAAGGTAATCCGCCATTTTGTGTAAGCGGCCATTTTGAATTTGGAATGACGCCACACAGCTAATAATATTCTATTTGTCATACCCTTTCATTTGATACCCATGCCGGGGGTCGGGGAACACAATTCAAAATTCGGCCGCCATATTGGAACCGCCATCTTTGCGAAAGTAATGGACATCACTAATCGCTTTCTCGTACCCAAAAACCTCTATGTATACATGTTCACCCTCGTAGAACGTATATTATTATGCTTTTTAAAGCTCTCTAAGACAGCGCCCCCTAGGAGTGAGTGATGCTAAAACCACCCCCTTGATGTAAGTAATATCTGGTTAAATTTTTGTGGCAATCGGTTGAATGGTTTAGGAGTTATTAGGGAACATACATACATACACACATACATCGGATTTTATATATATAGATTTTCCTCCCCCCCTTTTCATGAAAAAAAAACGAATTTGACACTTTAAAAAATATTTATTTTTTAAAAACTTACTTTTACCATCACAAAATGAAACTCTCTTACTTTAAAACTGATTTATTTATTAATGAACAGGTATTTTGTTCGAAGGTTGTTTCAGTTTTGTGTATCACAGGTGTGAAAAAGTTTAATTAAGAAACTTCAAGAAAACTAATTTTCGTCTCGGGTACCACCTACAGTGAGCGCCAACCAACGTTCGTTCGTTCGAAACACTGCAGATTTTAGGTAAAAAGCAGCATTTTGAAAACTCGTTCTAATTTTCGTCTTAATTTATGGACTTAACTTTTCGTATAAAACATGCTGGATGCGCTCTCCTCATATGTGGGGATTATTTACATGTTTCTACATTATTGATTTATTTTTTATTTTTTTTGTTAATTGTTAATGTAAATGAAAAAGGAAAATTTAACAATATTTATGTCGTTGCTGCTGCGTTACACAATTTAAAATCAATGTGAATAAATTTTGCATACTTTTTGGAGTTGGTGAAAAAAATTTTTTTGAAAAGGTTATAGAAGGCGTGTTTCTTTTTCCTGATGTAGCTACACCGGTGTACTTTGGAGTAGTTCCAACTACTCCAGCTCATATATTGGAGTAGAAGATTAGAGTAGTTCGATTTTTTTTGAAAAAGGTGGCGCCTTCAAAATTTTAAGGTTTTGTTATTCACCTTTTCGGTTATATCAATCATTTAAGCGTGTTTTTTGAAGTCATAATTTAATGACACCATTGATAAAACCGAAATTATTCTAAACGAATAGAAGAAGTTTAAATATATTAAATACTAGTAAAAACCCCGCGTGCGTTGCAAGTTGCAACGCCTTTAAATAAAAAATTTTATGTGTGCATTGCCCGCGGTAGGAAAAAAGTATATTGAAAACAACAAAAAATCTGGAAAAAATGACTTTTGGATACCATACAGAAATTTAGATTTACCCATAAAAAATATTGTAATATTTCTTCTCGGGCGTTCTCGGAATCGTCAGGGATTAATATAATTTAAGAAATTTCCTACATTGCAGAATGTGGCAAACTTCACGACAATAGAGGAAATGACCAGGATACACTATGGTTAATGTTCTTCCATTTGGATCTAGGATGTGAAGATTTTTCGATACCCCAACTCCTCAACAACATACAGCTGACCAGGAAATAACACTTTTTGGCAAAATTTGTCTCCTATATTGGTCCCGAAATTTAAAATTTATAACTTTTGATCATAAATTCTTTATTTGCTACCTTAAAAACACCCAGATGCCGATTTTCATTGGAATCGGAATACAATTGGCAAACTCATCGGCCATATTGGTGCGGCCATTTTGAATTTACAAGTTTTGATCAGAAATTCGTTATTTGCAACCTTAAAAACCCCTAGATATCCGCTTTCATTGCAATTGGAATACAATTGAAAAAATTTGTCCGCCATATTGTCGCGGCCATTTTGAATTTATAAGTTCTAATCATAAATTCATAATTTGCTACCTTAAAAACCCCTAGATATCCACTTTCATTGGAATCGGAATACAATTGGAAAAATTCGGCCATATTGGTGCGGCCATTTTTAATTTATAAGTTTTGATCATAAATTGATCATTTGCAACCTTAAAAACCCCTCGATATTCAAATTCATTGCAATCGGAATATAATTGAAAAAATTTGTCCGCCATATTGGCGCGGCCATTTTGAATTTAAAGCTCTGATCAAACATTCGTTATTTACTACTTTAAAAAATCCCAGATACTGATTTGTATTGGAATCGGACCACAATTGGCAAATTCATCGGCCATATTGGCGCAGCCATTTTGAATTTATAAGTTCTGATCAAACATTCGTTATTTATTACCCTAAAAACCCCCAGATACCGATTTTCATGGAAATAGGAACACAATTGGCAAATTTGGGTGGCCATTTTGAATTTCGGTCATTTTGTGGCGGCCATTTTGAATTTAGAAAATCGGGCTTCGAGGTGCATCATGGGAGACCCCCACGGATCTTCGTACAAAATTTCGAAGCTCTACGATCACTGGTGCGCCCGCTTATAGCGCACACATCGCACATACACGCATACATACACGCATACAGAAACTTTCTTTTATTAATATAAGATGTCCAATGAAATGGTGGTGTTAAAAAGAAATATGGAAACTCCCATTTATATGCAATTGATTATTACTTTGAGGTTATAAACTACACTGAAATAAAAAAAATGCGTTTCATTTTCCATCTACTCTAGAGTACACTGGTGTAGCTACACCAGGAAAAAGAAACACGCCTAGAATTTATAGAATGGTAGTTATAGAAATTTCTGAATCATATGAAAAACATCGTGCAGGATTAACCCGACCTACTTGTTCCTTTTCTTCTTTTTTGTGAGGTATTGGGTCCAAAAGTACCGCAGCCATACAGCAAATCTCAGCTTTTGGAGGTGTGTTATTTCAACACGCTTAAAGTGTGTTATTATGACCTCAACACACTTTAAAGTGTGTAAAAAGTGACTATAATGTTAATCAATTGGGTGACGTCACAATAGCTGTGTTCCAAAATTCGAGCAAAGTGCTCGCAAGCAGTTGGCTTTCTCATGCCTTTGTTGAGAAGGAGGAACAAGTAGGCCAACTGCTTCCGAGTACTTTGCTCGAATTTTGGAACATAGATAATAACACACTGCAAACCTGTTAAAATAACACACTTCCAAAACCTGAGATTTTCAGTCCCCTTACTTTGTCTATTGTACTCTACACCTATTCCTTACATTTGTAGGCAAGACCGCTTGAACAGGTTCAGCAGTCTGCCTAGTGGCGTGTCGCCTAGACTTGCATTTTCGAATTATCACGAGGCACTCACAGAGAACATGAAGGTCAGACAGATCCTCCTCAAAAACAAACCCTACAGGTGAAGACCGCGGTGTCGCGGCGTCTAGTAAAGTGTCCTGCCATGCTTTCTACGGTGCTCAATCAATTAATTCGTTAGCCGCGTTAAAAGACAGCAATCCAGTCAGGGCCGGCGCTTGGATTTTTTGCGCCCGCTGCAGTATGCCATATTGCGCCCCATCAGCTCCTCCTCCTCCTTCCACGTAACGGACAATGGGAAAAATGCGCGCCCTCCAATTGCGCCCGGTGCAAGTGCACTATTTGCACCTATGAAAACGCCACCCCAACTTAAGTCCAATGAGCTTCTTGTCGCATTGGAGCAAAGCGGAGAATATTTCGCCAAGCCGCGATTTCTTGAATGGGAAAAATGTATCTATAGCACGTTTCAATCCCTCTTCTGACACGATCCTGTCAGCCCAATCTTGGTTCAGCCTCGTTTCCATTTGATTTCGAATAATCGCAAGACCTTCCCAGGAAGTACCTTCCTGGAGAGTGAACTTCCATCATGATTTTAATAGTTTCCTCCTGCTTCTCTGCCATCCTCCTCATTGTTTCATGAACTTTGGGACTTTCCGATATGTTCTCAGAATTTCCTCGACCATGACACTCTTCTTCGTCGTCGTAGAGTTTTCTTCAGTTATTTTTTGTTTCTGGCCAAGCAGATGAGTCGTCACCCCTCAGTTCCCCAATTAAGGCCCTTCTTATCTCCTTCTTCCGCTACTCCAGCTCGAATGCTCTACTAGTGTGCATGGTTGTGGTTCTGGCGTAGGAAGCAGGACCGACGCTTAGTTTTTTGCGCGCGGGCAGTATACCATATTGCGCTCCACCAGCGGTTTTCAAAGTTTCATTTTTTTTTTTTAATTTCTGAAATTGCGCCCCTGTGCAATTGCGCCCGGTGCAAGTGCACCATTTGCACCCATGAAAGCACCACCTCTGAATCCAGCCAACAAGTAATCTGACACTAAGCCAACAACAATTCTCTAGCAGCGTTAAAATACGGCACCTAAAGTATAGAGTTGGACTTTCAAAGAGGGGACCTCCAGCGCTCAGTGTATTTCATCCAAGCGCGATCGGCAGTCACCTTCTACACCAAACTGGTGGATGTTCTAATAGCCGATTCTGGACCGAAGAATACAATACTTACAATCATACAATAAATTGATCCATAAAAGTCCCATGAGTATGGTATGACAACAATAGGGCCAACAGAGGCCACGATGACTTGCCCCACGAATGCCTTCGATGTTCTCTTGCACCTAGTTTCCTTCCCGATCTTCACATCAAGAACCAAGCCTCGTGCAATTCCCTCAGGCTGAAGGAATCCGGGGCCTGAACCTCAAAACCCTACGGACATAGCAACATCTTTATTCACGTCCTGTGTAAATGCCCGGCTTTAGCTGAAACCAGGCAGTTGCATTCTGGAAGTCTGAAAAGAGATCTCCAAACTGGAGATCAGATCACTGACAAGCTTCCTGGGCACGCCAAAGCGCTAATAAGACCTCCGCTCGCATTGTGCTTGGTGCCGAAAGAAGATACTGTCTAATATCGTTGTATATCACTATTACGCCCGCCTTGGTAACACCGGTGCTAATTTGTTAAAAGGACATTCTACGATCGCCATAGCTGCAAAAGGTAAGCTCATGTTGGGAGGTAGACATAGGGGCCTCTGTTAAAGAGTTTCAGAGGTATATGCCTAGCTTGCGTTCAACGATCTGCAGATAAGCTTCATCGGCCTATAGTCCGAGAATCTTCCTAGCTTCAGAATTAAGATCTCTTTGACCTACCTTACAGGTCTTAGGTAGCTTTAATGTAGATAATTATCGTTGTTTTTTTAGAGTTAATCTTATCGGTGTTTTTTAGAGTTAATTGGTGTTATTTTGGAATTCTTTAGTGTTGTTTCGGAATTAATTGGTGTTGTTTTGGAGTTTATCGGTATTTTTTTGGAGTTTATCTGTGTTGTATTGGAGTTAATTTGTGTTTTTTCGGAGTTAATTGGTTTTGTTTTAGAGTAAATCGATGTTGTTTTGGAGGTAATTGGTGTTGTTTTGGGTTTAATCGATGTTGTGTTGAAGTAAATCGGTGTATACTTCGACTAACTCCAAAACCACTCCAATGAACCCCAAAGCAACACTAAGTAACTCCGAAATAACCCCAATTAACTCTAAAGCAACACCAATTAACTCCAAAATAACTCCAATTAACTCTAAACAAACACCAATTAACTCCGAAATAACTCCAATTAACTCCAAACAAACACCAATTAACTCCGAAATAGCTCCAATTAACTCCAAGACATCTTCAATTAGCTCCAAACAACGCATCGAGCACGTATGTGAGGAACCATGCTCGGAAAGTTAGCTGCAGTGAAACGTACAGATCTAAACATTAATGGATGTCAATTTGTTTGTACCGTTACGTTGGTTGGTTGACGACGAAATGGTTGCATTTGATTATCTGGTATGAACATTTGCATGGAGGTTCGAAAAATATATGTACGAATGCGATCGATTTATCTGGAAACCTGGTTGCCGTTGTCCAATACTATAGGCATGTGAACATCCTTTTGTGTTTGTTATCGAGGGCGAGGATACTTTTCTTTGAGTGTTTTATGAGGAATTCAGAGTGTTTTATGGAATGAAAATTAAAATTTCAATAAATCGGTATTAACCTAGATATGTGCTTTAAAGCCCTACAACCAGTTTTCGAGAAACAAAGATTTTCTGTTTGGCTGTATTTATACAACAAACAAAGGGCTTTCCCTGAGTTCTATTCTTCCACATAAGTTAATTTTCCGCGAATTTCAATAATAAAATATCAATAAACTCTCACAAAAACCTACGCAGCTTATAAATAGCACACAAAAGTAAATGTAATCTAAATTTAATACTGCTAAAAAAAATGATAACGCTTCTACATACACACAGACCATCCACAAAAGCCATGAGTTTTTTTTGTTAATTAAAAGCATTTTTATCGATGCGGACATTTTTTGATTGAATGATAAAAATTCAATATTTCATTCAATTTATTTAGGAAATCAAATATATATGTGTGTATATCTATGTATAGAGAGGAACATACCAAAAAGGACGAACAAAAAAATATGGTGAAATATTTTTGGTGAAATATTTTTGGTGAAAATATTTTACTTTTCAATGGCTTCCAGATATGAAAATTACTTTTTTTTTCTGTTCAGTAACATATATTTTTTTTTAAATCGTTTTAATTAAATTTTATGTGAAATTGATTTGTAATTGTTAGAATAATTTCAAAATTGGAATTAATTGAAATATAATTTATAACTTAATATCATAAATTATTGGAGCAATTTCATTCAGTTTTTATTCAGATGAACCGATTTCCTGGTTTTATATATAAATTCGCATATGTTTTATGCGATGATAAATGAGTTTGAAATTATTTTTTTTTGTTAGTAGATTACATCACAAAACTATACTAAAAAATTAATTGAATATATTAATTTCCACTACAGAATAAAACCAAATGCAGGAAACCGTATATGCATGGGAGATTGAAAAATGAAAACTTCCAAATGGAAATTCGATGTTTCTAGGTAACTACACATATGGATAAGGACTGGACATGCGATCTAGAGAGAAACAAAAAGAAAGGATTTAGTAAAGTTGGGCTTGGCTTTATCCAAAAGTGCATTGGGTTTGTCAGTTTAACGATATTTGGTGAAATTTCTGTTTTAGTTTTTGAAGTTGTTGCCAAGTTAGAATTGGTTGAGTTTAAACTAAAACTGAACTTCGTACTATGATAAGACTAAAGGAACAGTCTTACTATTGGCGTATATTTCATGTACTTTATTACGATAACGAGTTCAACTTTTTATTAGCTAAACTCTTATCTCGTTTTTTTTTTTTTGAAAATTATTTTGTTCATTTTGATAACAGTCGAACTTTGGATCGGATCTAACGAATTAAGGTATATAGAACAAAGTTAATCCCAAGGTTCATGGGTTGTAATGAGTATAGTTAAATGGATCATAGCCAAACTCCTGCAGAGGTTTTACCGTCGCATTCGACGTATATAAATGTACATGAACTTGATTGAAGATAATTCTATGGCTAATACCAATTACACCCTCCGTTATACTCTCACCCAGACTATGAATTTGTTGTTGCATGTGACTTCAACGTTCATAATGTAAATTAGCTAAATTACTCTAATGACACCGGTGTTTCTGTCAAAAACGACGAGTTCTTTGCGAACACCAATCATATTCACCAAATCGTTACCCTTCTTATACATGTCCCGGGAGCACATGTCCTTGACTTGTGTTTCTTACTTCACAACCAAAAAAGTTCTCCGCTTCATGCAGGGCCCACCTCTTGATAACTCATACCATTGTCTAGTTAGCATTAGCTGCTCACATTGATCTTCTGTCCCTGTCCTGCTCCTGTCTAGCATATGTTGGAAAGCCAACTGACTGACTTATGCCCCAGCTTCACAGACCTTAGTTCAATACTGTTCAGTTCAATCCACATAAGTCCCTTCACCGGCTAAAATCCAGTTCAAGCTCAGTTCGTGCTTCAAATTGTTGTTGCTTTTTCGCCTGAAGTCAGAAATGCAAAACCTCACTGGAATGGCATTCCATTATTCCAGTTGATTACTCTCTTTTAAGTGAACTTTTCAGGTTTAACTTCAGTTCGAGCCCAGTTGAGCGAACTGAGGTCTGTTTTATCCTCAGTTAAATATGTGGAAAATGTATGCGAACTGAGGTTACTTTAAAGTTCAGTTCACCAATTTTCTCGAACTTGCACAGTTCACCCAGTGAATCCGGTGTATTCGACTTATTCGCATCTTCCGACTGGGATTTGTGCTTTTACAGAACGAACACTAACTCCGACACTTTCACCGGAGTAGTCAGCGAGTACCTTTATTCACTTACTTATTCTACTAAGTCTCTAAATCATAGGCCTGAATAAATAGTTTAATTAATAATGCACGAACGCAATTAAACCAGTGGAAGCTATTTATAGAGCGTACCATGGCAGTAGCGCTGTCAGTGAACAGTTCTGGTCCTCGATAACTTCCATCAGATTGTTCAATCTCTTATTTTAAGCTTTGAAACCTCCCCCGTATCCTTTGAGAAGAGTTTTCCAAGTACCTACACTGTGTCTGAGGTTTTCCCGAACAGACGCAGAGAAGGTGTTCGGTCGTCCTATCCTTCTTCACAGCTACGGCAGTACAAAGTGTACCGAATTCGCAATCTGGCTGCATGATGCCCAATTGGCCAGTGTCCAGGGATTATCGCTACGATTCCGGCGATGTCCTTACAAGGCGACAACAACAGGGCGCACGAACTGTGATTGCAATAATAAGGCCAAGTAGCCTTGGGTGGCAGTCGTCCATTGGAACATCGCTGATGTAGATAATCGGCTCTGCTGCCAGATTCTTGTCCTCGGTCTTCTGGGAATATACTTTTCCGGAATGAAGTCCAGACGGACACTTTCTTAAGCCTCGCTTAGGTGGGCAACGCATTTCTAGAGAAGTTACTTCGAAACATGATCACCCTCTGACTATTAGTGAAGAATCCAAGGGGGTAGATGCCTCTCTGACGGCTCCTGTCCCATAACGAACTCCATTACCAGCCCCTATATTTTGCCTCCGATGTCAGCACAGAGATGGTCCGGGAGTCTGCTGGGCCTATAGTTGGTATCAGTGACTGGCATTAGAATATGGCTCACACTACGTCATTCATTGACTTGTTACCGGTCAAGTCCGATTGCTTGGCACCTGATGTAATCGCTTCCCCGACTATCCCTGGTCTTGAAAGCTTCTTCCTTTTTGTGGTATTATTGGAATCTGTGTTGAGTTGGAGTTAATTGGTGTTATTTTGGAGTTAATTGGTGTTGTTTTGTAGTTAATCGGTGTTGTGTTGGATTTAATCGGTTTCAACCCCAATTAACCCCAAAATAATACCAATTAACTCCAAAATAACACCAATTAACTCCAAAACAACACCAAATCAACACCAGTTAACTCCGCGAGATGAGTGCAGAACAACTTTCTGCGAGAGCTGTCGCTTCTTGTTTGCTCGTTTCCTAATGTATGGTATGTTAGGGTTGGATGCCATCTGAGGAGCCTTCGCGAAAGCGAATTACTGGAAGTGAGGTTGGCTATTATTGAAGAAGTCTCGGGCTAGTGTATATCAAGTGGTGTGGCGGGCGGGAGTCTATGTCGGGCGCGAGCTCTACTTTGGCCTCGCATCCTGGTACCAATTTGCCTGTCAAATTGTCAGTGTTGGAGTTAATCGGTGTCAACCCCAATTAACTCAAAAATAATACCAATTAACTCCAAAATAACACGAATAAACTCCAAAACAACACCAATTAAACACCAGTTAACTCCGAGAGATGAGTGCAGAACAACTTTCTGCGAGAGGTGTCGCTTGTTGTTTGCTCGTTTCCTAATGTATGAAATGTTAGGGTTGGATGCCATCTGAGGAACCTCCAATAAAGCAAATTGAGATCGTGAGATCCGCTATCATTGAGGAAGCCTCGCGATAGTGTATATCGGGCTCTACCTTAGCCTCGCATCCTGGGACCAGTTTTGCTGTCATAGGAGTCAACGGAGAGTGACTACACCTGGTCTCCCTGGTCGAACGAGAGTCGAACTCGCCTCGTATCTTCGGATCAGTAGTAAAAATAATTTAGTTGGTTAATTTTTTGAAAAAAATATACGCGCCCGCTACTAGCACACATAGTGAACAAATGAACCTGTCGCGCTGGTATGCACGCTTCCGCCACAGGCATTAAAATCTAGAAATGCGCCAAATGTATTCACGCTCCCGCTACAGGCATAAACATTTATAAATGCACCCGCATCGGCATAGACCACCCCAAATGCGAGTGTCGTTTTACCCAGTGGTCCCCCAACTAAGTACCAACCACGTGAAATGCTGCTTGACCTACTAAAACGAAAGAGAACCGGTCTACTGAGTATGCTAATGGCACCCTTTTTGTCCACCAAGATAATTGCCAGTTTTCTTCGCCCTATACAATTTTTTTAAGTCCAAATTTTGCTCACTTTAGTATGAAAAAGTGTGAGTGCTTCGTTTGGATTATTCGATGCGTCTTTTATTGGTACGTGCCTGTAGCTTGCTCGATTTGGAAAAGTAGAATTTTTACTTAGGCGTACCATGTCTGTTTCATGCTAAGTGCAGGCAAGTCTATTTTTTATTCAGGCGTACCGGGCCTGTTTCGGTTCCCGTGCTTACCTGTTGCAGGCTAGGAGCGGCCGATTTTTATTTTTACTTACTGCCTTTCCAGAATAAAATTTGGGAATAGCAGGGGGCTTGTCTTCTATATACCAACTTACTGATTTTGACAATTCGAATAGGATCTGTTTGTATGACTTATCAATGGTCCACATCGCTCAAAGGGTTCAACATATACTAGTTCCAAATATCTATGTAGAAACCTGCAATCTCTAAACGAATCTCTCTATTTTCTTTGAATCAATGCTAATATTCTCATTTCTTGTTTCTTCACATGAAAACTAAAGTCTTCTCAATCAAGAATTCCATTTCAATATCCTTTTAACACTGCTACGTTGTAAAAATTTAAAATGCACATAAAATTGCATACTTTCATGAGTTGCAAGAAATAATTCACAAGAATCCTTTTTACAAATTTTTTTTTGTTCTCTACACAGTAAAGAAGCTTCTTCAAAATTTTTTTCTCATGTGCACCTGAATATACATATACGTATGTAATATAAAACTACACAGGATTAATATCAAGTAAAAATTCGCAGGACTTGCCTTCATAAGGATCCTCTTTTACTAACGTCTCGTCGTCCATTGGCGCACACATGAAAAATGTCTCATTATATAATAATGCATGGAAATTCCATTACGGATCCATTTTTTTTCCAGGAGATTTTAGATTATTATTATGACAAGCAGTTCCTACTCCTTTTTTGGTATCCTTTTTTTTATCCTGGGGAGTGCAATTTATGTAATTTGATTTTCATATGCAAATATTATATGTTGTGCACATTTTATCGATTCTATGGCATACAAAATTTTCATACTGACTGCAAGGACGACGATATATAGTATGCAAAAAGGATATACGTGTGCACATATTATATTCAAGAGGGGAGGGGGTGGTGTGCAATTTTGATCATTCAGTGTGCACTTTATAGTCAAAAAGGCCTCATCTTTAGTATGTATGTGTGTGATATGTATTAAAGGACGCTCTCTCTCGCTCTGTAGCATATTTATCAGTTAGAATGGAATTTCTGTTGGAATAACTGTAGATAATTTGTGAAAGAAGATTAAAAATTGGAGTTTAGTAGATTCTGGATAGTTAGGCAAGTGTAGTGGATATTTCTGGATTATACATATTATTGCGGTTTGGGGATATGTGCAGATTTACGTGGTGGAAATTTTGTGAATGAATTTTCGAAATTACGCCACAGAGAGAGATCAATATCAGAAAAAGAGAATTATTTTGGTGGCAGAAGTTTAATTAATTTAATATTGCTTTTTTTTATTAATAACTTAGAACCGCGAATATGCGATGGTGCAGTTCTACGTACAAATATAAACATAAACATATAAAATCAAATTTTCTTTTGCATTAGGATTGTAGAGGAAATCCTCTTCCAAGCTCACAATCATCGGAAACATTTAAACCCATTGCATGCCCATAAGCGCACATCCCAACGCACCTGAAACGGATTGCATACCTCCAGGCACCAAAAAGCTCTCATCACACCACGGACACAAATCCCTTTGCATAGGTCCAGGCACCAAAACACCGCACGACGGACATAAACCAGCCAACTGTGGTGGGGTGGCGAGGGGGTGGTGCAGGAACCTCATAGCCTTACTACTGATGCCGCCTTAGCTTAATCTAACAGCATGTTTCACGGTGTCTCTCAGTGCTCGATTCTGTCACGCGCTGTCTTTTTGGTATGTGAAAGACTAGTAGGGTTAGGAGTAAACCTATTTAGAGGTAACTCTGTAACACCTAGAAGAGCGTTTACCTAATGTACCCTGGTATTGTCTTTCAAGTAGATGTATAACTGGTATGCGCCGAAGAGAACTTAAGAAGGGCCTACGCTAACAAGCAGATCTTTATCTGTTTCTGACAAACCGGCGAATATTAAGCTAACAGGTTGCTTAAGATCTAACTCAAACTATTTTGGGACTGGCAACGCCCCTTTGATTATTGGGACACTGCACTAAAACCTTTGGAGGGTGGGGAGGACGATCCCACCAGTTAGCTTTACCACAAGTATTACGTGTATTCTTCAGGTCCCCTGTCATTGTCGATGAACAGTTGGATCTGCCTGTTTGGTGCGACTTTGCTCTAACAGACTAGTCTAAGCGACAAATCTCTTTGTAATATTCTGTACTTCTGTAGTTTCTACCGGACTGGCATTTAAAGGAGGCATGCCTCATGCATGTGGCAAATGAGAGCCATACTCAAAAAGGGATTTTCCCGTAGGTTCCGTATGAGAACCCCATGTGGAAAAAAGGGGCATGTCGAAAGAGGACTTTCCCCTTAGATTCCTCATGAGCACCACACAAAGAAAAATCAGCTATACTGAAGTGAGGTATGCAATATCAGGCCATACCAGGCCCCTATGAGGCAAACTTTATTACAAATGAAATCGGTCAATCCCAAATAGAGTTGAGCCGGACACGAGGCAGTACATTTGTTCCATACCCGATGGTAAATTGTACTGAGACTACAATTATTGGAAATGTCCCGGTACAAAAATAATGTCCTACTGGTATATGAGCGTTTATCGAGGTAAATGAGGCGAGGTGTGATTGTAGTGGAGAGACATGCGTTTCTTCTTTGCTACTTCTTTTAGGGCAATAAAATTCAACTTAAGCGTGGTGGATTGAAAATACGTACTGGAGAGACATTTCTTACTTCTACAACTGTAGAAATTAGACGAGGTGAGATTGTGAAATGTAATTACGTATTGTGAAGGCAAAGGCCAGTTTCACACGGGACGACGGCCAACCGACAGAAATCGTACGATATTCATTTTTTTAGAGAAGACGGGGAGAGGGATGAGAAAGGTGGATGGGAAATGGGATCTCTAAAAAAAATGAATATCGTACGATTTCTGTTGGTTGGCCGTCGTCCCATGTGAAACAGGCCATAGCGTTCTTTCTTACTCTGAGGCAGTTTAATGCATATGATTAGAATCAAACTCTTAAAAAAATCTCTGGATTGGTAGTTATTTTTTGGACTTTTTTAATTTTTGCATTACATCTAGCCTCATTTGAAATATGACATTGTACTGGCTCAAAATAAAAAAGAGGCACCTCTTACAAACTCAGTTTATAATCGTGTCCTATCCAACACTAATCCCAAAATCTGCCTTATGTACTCAGAAAGCTTTTTAAAAAGCTTTAAAGTAATACCCTTAAGCTTTAGTTGTAACTCATACAATGCTTTGGTTTTCGTTGTTGCCTTGCTTCAAATTTCAGACAATTATGTTTTTGGTTTCGGAGCATACTCAATAGACTCATTCTCGTTCGATTGCGGAGGTCAAGCAGCACTAGATGTGATTAGTACTCAGTTCGGAGACCACTTAGTAAAAAGACAGACAAGTTTAAAAATATAAAGATTTCGACACCGCCGCAGTTATTACTCACAAATCCACGCCGAAATTCTCAAATTGTTCAGCCTCTTTTTTCAACTCAGGATCGGGAAGCAATCATTTTGCCTCACGAGGGATTTCTTATGGGATAAGGCGTTAGATGCCCATTGTAGGCCTTATAGGGCAATTCGCGCGGGCCCATATGAAGCAGCTGGGCTAGTTTCATCTGTACCCTCTCAAAATACCGCTCGGGCAGGGCTGTCAAGAGTAGAATAGGTCCAAAATGACGGCCATAATACCCTATTAAAGAAGAGTTCTATTTGGAATATCGAAGGTTCTCCAAAAGTAGTACCTACACAGAAAAGCGAAGAAACTGCCAAGGGCTACCCTCTTTAAGACACGTACTTATTGATTACTAGCAAAAACCCGCGTGCGTTGCAACGCCTTTCAATAAAAAAAGATTATGCGCGCACAGTCCGCGGTAGGAAAAAGTATAATGAAAAAAAGAACAAATCTGCACAAATTGATTTTGGATACTTAAATTTCGAGTCTGTTACTTTTTTAAGATTCGACGGTGAAAAATTACTACTACTACGTGCACAACAGACATCTAACCAAACATAATCAGAATCGTCCGCATCGATTTTACTATGCCGCGGGATTAGACGCCCTGTGCAGAACTTCGCTCATGGCACCCTCCTCCCCTCCAAATTGTTTTTCCCAAAAAAAGCGCCAAAAAAGTTATAAATTTTGCAAATATGGCACCCACTGTGCAGCCTAAAAAAATCGAATAAATACATTACACACATATTTCCTCTCTGTTTTTTCATTTCGTCTTAAGACGAACAGAAGAGGCAAAAAATACAAAGCATATAATCAGACATGCAAAAGATGTTACGGTATTTTTTCAAAGAGCTTCAGGATAAACTATATTTAATGTTCTGGCATTTGGAGCTAAGATGTGAACATTTTCGGCTTTACCAACTCTTCAACAACCCACATACAGCTGTCCGTCAGATCGAGTCCAACAACTTTCAGTGATTGTCCTTGTGACTGCAGTAGAAAATAAAATATATAGTTTAAAAAAAACTAAAAAATACGCTTTTATTTTAAAATGGCCTAAAAAGTAAAAAAATAATTTTGAATGTAAAATTTTTCCTGCTCCATCCAGCGTGGTACTCTTTACCTATCTTATTTTATTAATACTGGAAGTTTTCGTTAGCGCCCCACGCTAATTCATTACATTTCGAAGGTAGGTTGTTTCCATATATCTACTGGCTGGAGCAGGCAAAATTTTACATTCAAAATTATTTTTTACTTTTTAGTTCATTTTAAAATAAAAGCGTATTTTTTAGTTTTTTTAAACTATATATTTTATTTTATACTTTTTAGTCTATTATATGTCTTCCGCCATTTTGTGGGGACCGCCATATTTGATTGATGTCACACAGCTCACTGTACGATACTTGTCATACACATTTATTTGATAGTCATACCGACGGCGTCTTAAGGAAAAATGTAAACCGCTATTTTGTGTTGGCCGCCATTTTGAATTTGGAAAGACACCAAATGACAGATAATAGTATTATACTTGTCACACCCTTTCATTTGATACTCATACCGAGCGCGTTGTAAAGAAAAATGTAATCCCCCGTTTTATGTTGGCCGCCATTTTATGTTGGCCGCCATTTTGAATTTGAAATGACCCCAAGCTTATTGTATTCTACTCGAAATACCCTTTCATTTGATACCCATGTCGGGGATCTGGAAACACAATTGCAAAATTCGGCCGCCATCTTGATTGTTTTACAAAAATGTCATATTGTATTGTCACGCGAGCTGTTCATATGGGCAAAATTTGGAGTTGATCGGGTACATAAAAGTGGGTCAAAATCAAGTTGCAAGAGGCGTAGAACGTAAAAATTGGTGACGTTCTAATTAATTAATTAAAAAAAAACTAATTAAAATTTCGAAAAACGGAAACTTTTAGTCATCTGTTTGGGTGTCCATGCATCTACAAAAAAATCAGATTTCTATCTCTTCTAGTTTGGCTCCAACGCGCGACGGTACGCACAAGCAGACACCCGGGCTCACAGACACACAGACACTTTCTTTTATTAATATAGATAAACTTTTAGCCGAGACATGAACCATGATCGCGAAAGCTTTGTATAAAAGCTCAATTTTTTATTAAAATAAGTTCTATATTAAATTCCATAATTTTTAAAGCTTTTTCAATATTAAAGCTATCCAAAATCCACTAAAATCAATAATACTCTTCTCCCAAGGGTATATTTAGCCTCTGCTTCATAAAATTGCAATAAAAAACAAACTCTTAACAGCAGGAAACAGAACGAAAAAAAAAAAACTAATCAATCTTAATATGCCTTTAACTACAAATTTTTGCCGAGAAATCCCTAATTGAATATTTCTTGTATAAACCTAAAATGGATGGTGATAACAACAGCATAATCCTTAGGATACACGTCAGTTTGTCAGGACAACATAAATCACGTACCCGTCACAGCCATCTGACGTTATAGTTGTCGTCTTATTTAGTTGCACTCTCTCTCCCTTTGCTATCCATCCATCTATCTATCTACAATAGCGCAAACATCCTCTCAGCTATCACACTATATACAACCAGCATAAGACATAAGAAACAAGAGTTTGTATAGGTCACCCTATAGTAGTACATGGCGACGAGGACAAAATGTTTCATATCTCAGATACATCAAAAAGCATATGGGTGAACATATACAAGATATCAAACATGTTGCATTTTGGTGCGGTGTATTTTACTAGAGGAAAATTTCTAATTCTCTAAAATGCATAGTGACACTAAAGATAAGGATGAGTTATGCTCAAATCCTAAGTGGACAACTTTATCTTTAAAGAAATTGGAGAGAGAGAATTTTACTGTGCACAAAATTTTACTTTGGTTGTGATAAATTTCATTCAATTTATCGCGATTAAAGTTTTTATACTATGGTCAAAAGTGAAGTGGGTTTTTGTGTGTAAGTGTGTGTGTGTCTGTGGCGATTTGTTGGAGAAGATGATGATATTTCTAAGAAGTGTGAATCGAATTTTAAGAAGAATAGAGATGAAATAGAACGAATTTGTTAGAGAAGACAAAAAAGGCTGATCTAGGAAAGAATCGAGTGTTAGCCCTTTGGTCTTAGGTCATGCAGAGGAGAAAAATATATCGAAAACAAGAGCGTATTTGTTAGTTTTCTTGAGTACATGGTGAGTATTTCTAAATAAAACTGATATTTCATTGAAATTTGCAATAAATACACATGTTTAGAAACGCTTAAAATCACGGGACTCCTCATCCAATCGGTACCGTCGAAGTCTGCCATTATTGCATTTATGTTAATATCATACCGTGCGGGCCTTTTTGACGAGAGAGTAGTGGAAATCTATCATCAGTCGAGTTCGACCGCCTGTGAGGTCCATGCCCAAGACAGGAAACACTGCTGGAGAACCGCACCCAGACGGTAGTGTCAGATTCCTACTGACTAAACTCACCAATCCTTTTGAATGATGTTCGAGTCCAAACCGGTACAAGCTGTAAAGCCAAGTGTCGACTATAGAGTTTTTTTTCGGTAGAGTGTAGAGCGTAGAGTGTAGAGCGTAGAGTGTAGAGCTCTACCTGTATTGTGTACACTACAGCGCGTCTCTACCATTCGAGCACTCCACCTGCTCTAGAGAAATTTTGAGTAGATCTCTACCACACCCTCTACAGACTGTGCACACTGCAGATGCGTTTTTTCTCTACTGTAGAGTCGTATGGTAGACACGGTGTTTTGATAATAAAAATAAGTTTGTCTGAAATGACGCTAAGATCTGCGAACGGGAGCTTTCTTGTAACATAAAAACATGCCAAAATATGTCCAAACCGAAATCGGATCTGCTCCTTTTTTCAAAATATTCTCAAAAAGCGATTTTCCGCAAAAATCACTAAATTTCCAATATGCGAAATGTTAAACGTCTCTAAAATTGCATGCAACGGGAAATACACACATATATATATGTAATACACATATATATATTTGAAATGTTTATATACAAGAATATATATACATATATATAATTATATATACATATTGTTTCTTCAAAAATTTCTATCATCACTAATTAGATAGAATAAACATTTTCTGAAAAATGATTTTACAGCCTGCAGTTTTTTCATTTTTCACAATAAAATATACTTTTTCCTTTTTATAGGTATTTTTATAAAAAGTTTGTATCTCTAGGCAAAAACAAAAAACTGGCTAAAAACTGCCACAGTACGGTTAATATGCCTCTTTTTGAAGAACCTGATGACACGTTCATTATTGAAAAGTGCGTTATTCCTGAGCTTCACATCATGCAAGGGTTCGTAAATAATTTGTTTTGGAAAGGTATAGAACCACTTGTCGGCCATGAAAAAATTCTTTTGTGGCTTCAAAAATTAAATCTGGTACCTAGAGATTATCACGGTACGGTGTTTGAAGGGAATGCTTGTAAAACTTTATTGAAAGAAGCTGACAAACTATTTGATAAAGAACTGTGCGAGGATATTGGAAAAATCGCAATGGTGCCATATGTCACTGCATTTAAACTAATGAATCAAATTGTTCATTCATGTTTCTCATTGAAAAGATGTGAGTCGATTGAAAATATAGAGAAGCTAATTCAGCAATTACGCAAAGTTTTACTCGCTATAGATACCTCTGATACATTGAAAATCCACATTTTGCTGCAGCACATAATCCAATTTTTGCAATTGCAAAACAACACAGAAGGTTTAGGACTATGGTCTGAGCAAGCTGGCGAATCAGCTCATCGAGAGTTTTTAAGTTTTTGGGAAAGATACAAAGGGTGCCTTCCATTTAGACACAGAAAGGCAATTGTGTCCGACACAGCGTGTCGCTCTGTGTCGTTCTGTGTAAGCCCATATGGAACACATAAGTTCATAAAAAACCCGCCACAGCGCACTTTCCTCGTTTTTATTTTTGTTTGACAAGTAAATCGAAAATGTTATGTTGATAATTCCTTTAAATTAATTACCCGACATCTTATAAATGCTGGTAATCTTAAAAATGAAACAATATTGTTGTAATTATAAATTAACGATCACATTTCAATTGGCGAGGGTTGGTAGCATTGTCTTAGTTGTGCCCGGCTGTGTCTAGCTGTGTCGTTGATGGAACACTTCTGTGTCGGACACAGTGTAACACTGTGTCTCTCTGTGTCTAAATGGAAGGCACCCAAAGTTAAATCTTTAACTCACCCTTCATATGCACAAAAATGAAAAGCTGCTACAGTAGAATTTTCATCACTACATATTTAATAAATTGGTTCCAATGAGTTCAAATTTTATTCTTAATGAGTATAATTTCATGATGTTAAGTGTAATAATAATGAAAATTTGAATGTACATAGTATTTTATTTTTTGTTATTTTTTCATTTTCATGTATATTTATAATTAATAAAATCTAATAAAATCAATGTTACTTTAGAAAAACAAAATCATTCCATAAGTTATAACAATAATCACATACACACCCTCCCCCCCACATACACAAATACATACAAGTAAACACATATTAACACATATTAACGACTGTATTTATGTCATACCTGACAATTTTACGGCTTGCGAAACAGTACAGGCTTAATTCATAAATATAGGCATATGTATGTATATATAATTATATAATGCATATATATTCTTGTATATAAACATTTCAAATATATATATGTGTATATACATATATATATGTGTGTATTTCCCGTTGCATGCAATTTTAGAGACGTTTAACATTTCGCATATTGGAAATTTAGTGAATTTTTGCGAAAAATCGTTTTTTGAGGATATTTTGAAAAAAGGAGCAGATCCGATTTCGGTTTGGACATATTTTGGCATGTTTTTATGTTACAAGAAAGCTCCCGTTCGCAGATCTTAGCGTCATTTCAGACAAACTTATTTTTATTATCAAAACACCGTGTAGAGCGCGCAACTGCGGCCATCGACTTTTGCATGTCCAGAGGTGCGTGCGTACACATATTGTGTAAAAAATTTAAAGGAAATTAATAAAAATAAAAAAAAATAATAAAATGAGTTTTCGCCATAAACAAGAGAAGAGAAAAAGAAGGAAAGGAAATGTTGGCGGCGAGATTGGATTGCGAAAATAAAACAAAACGCTGGAATGTATCGAGAATTATTGAATGAGCTCACGAGATACATCTGCATACCAAAGTTTTCTGCGTATGTCGTATTCGAATTTGGAGGCGAATACTTGTAGAGAGAAAAATTCTATCAAACATGCTTGATAGAGCGGATGTACAGCTCTACCAAACACAAAAAAATTGAGCATACACTAGAGTTTTTTAGTAGAGAAAACTTTTGCATGTAGAGCGCATGTGTAGAGCGTTTTGGGTGTAGAGCGCGTGTGTAGAGCTCTAGAGGGTGTATACACTTCTCTACGCGTCTCTACGCGAGAGTTTTCTCTAGCTCTACGCAAAAAACTCTATAGTGGACACTAGGCTTAAAAGTATTAGTTCAGCCTTGCGTCATTAACGTGACTCTTATAAAGGTCCCTCGTAAGAGGTCCCCACCAGAGTAGGAACAGTGGGCCACATGAACCATTCCGTCACGGTGCTTGGTCAGGTATCTAGCCGCTATGTATCTTTCTTGGAATTTCTTTGCTTTTCTCAGTTTCTTTCAGCTTCGTATAGCTTAAGCTTTTGGTAGTTAGCCTGCAGCGTCACTTCCACCGCTCTCTACACACCCTCTGACCTAATCATCTGGTCCAAGATGTTCTCCGGTGTTAGCTGCACCTCGGCGGCTGTTTTCAGCACAGCCTTGTGCTCTGCAAGCATCTGGAATTGAAAGAGGACCTCGTCCGGACATTGTGAGGAGAACGGTGAATCGTCCAAACAGAAGCGGTGAAGGTATGCCCTGTAAGATCCATGCCCACTCATAAACTATATGATTTAGAAACTTACTTCCGCTTTTTCCCTCATAATTCACTTCTCCACATTTTGTATGAGTCCCCTCATCTGCCATGCTGCGATGGACTGGCGCTCGGCCAGAATCCGTCGCACTGTCTTCGGATCCTCCTTGCATATTCTGGGTCATACAAGCTCCTACTCTCCGCCACCAGAATATCAATTGGGGTCGTTCCTGCTACCGCACGAAGGGGACAAAATTCCAAAATGGCTGAAAATTGATTCACAGCTTTCTTGGGAATTTTTAATAAAACAATTTCGGAATCACAAAAAACATGGCCGCCGGAGATATGACTTTTTGGCAAAAAAATCACTGAAAATTTGATCAGTCAATACGAAACGTTATTGCCTACAAAAAAGCCCCTTTGTAATTTTTTCGAAAACCTAACCCTTCCGAAGTTATTCAAGGTATTTTTTTGGCCGAAAAGTGTTTTTTGGAAACTTTGACCTTGAATAACTAGGTTTAGGTTTTCGAAAAAATGACAAGAGGGCGTTTTTGTACGCAATAACGTTTCGTTTCGATTGATCAAACATTTTTTTCGAAAAAATCAGTTTTTTGAGTGATTTTTTTGCCAAAAAGTCATATCTCCGGCGGCCGAAATTGTTTTATTAAAAAATCCCAGGGAAGCTGTGAACCAACTTTTAGCCATTTTGGAATTTTGTCTCCTTAAAATGCTAGTTTGACTACTATGTCACATACTGCTTTATGAGACGTAGTAAGATATGCAAAGTATGCTCGAAAAGTACTAAGCCAAAAAGCAGATTTTATTTTTCTCCAATTGCCCGTTCTGTCAAAATGCGCTACCCATACTGACGCTTCATACAATTCGGCCAAACTAACCACTCTCGTGATAAGGATGTGTTGGCTTGGCCTGGAGCCCCCTTTATTATGCAGCATTCACGCGAGTGTTGCACTGTTAGGGAAGTTTTTCCGCCGTGCCCGCCAAGTGCACCGCGAAGTTAAGCCTTCGGTCAATTATCACTCTCAGATGCCTAAATGCGGGCTTGGAGCAGATGAGCTGGTCACACTGCTTTCACCGCTATGGTTTCCACTTTTTTCCGCTTACTGATTAGCACAACTTTCGTTTTGCTCTCACCTAGCATTAGATCAGCGTTCTCGAGCCACGTTTTTTCTCCCATGTTTCTTCGCCTTCCTACCGCCACCAATGTTATCGGCGGACACGATATCGACCGCCTTTCGGGGGAGGCATATCGCCAGTACTTCATCGTACATGACAAGACCAGGGGCGGTTTCAGAGGGGGGTAATTGGGTAATTACGGGAATTTTCGTTCGCTTATTTATTTTTATTCTTAAAAATTACCAATATTTCAAACAAACAAGTTAAGTTATGGTGAATCTAGTCGGCGATCTATGAATTTTTCCAAAACTGCTGGAAGGGACCGACCCGAGCCGATTTTTGATCGACCACTTTGACAGCTCTTGCATTGTTGTTGTTTTTTTCTGAAATTCCCTTTTGCTCGCAAAGAGAATGTCTTAAACAACAACAAAGACAGTATGATTTGTCGCCTGCAAGTTGTTCCCTCATGTAGAAGCTCATACGATTTTTCACCGAAGACAAAACAGAATTGACGATTGCAAACTACTCTGTCTGTCGTGTGTACGCTCGTATGGAAACAGCCTATGTAAACAAAATGAAGTTAACTGCTCAAGCGCCGTAAGAGAAGTTATGACTTTCTTCCTTTTAGTAGGGGAGCTGGCACTTGAAAAAATCGTGTCGTCTCAACCACCGTATACAGAAACAAGGTAATGGCCAGTTTCACACGGGACGACGACCAACCAACAGAAATCGTACGATATTCATTTTTTTAGAGAAGAGGGTGAGAGGGGTGAGAAAGTTGGGTGGGAAAATCTTCCCTCCCCATCGTCCTCTCTCACCCTCTTCTCTAAAAAAATGAATATCGTACGATTTCTGTTGGTTGGTCGTCGTCCCGTGTGAAACAGGCCAATGTAAAAGACTGTATATCGTAAGACGGCAACGTCACTCGGCGACCTCTTCCCAAATAAAATCGAAGTTATTGTTGTTGTTTCTGCATTAGTGCTGACATCACTCGGAGACCTTTTTCTACGATATTCGAAGCTGTTAGTCTCTTTTAAGGCCCCTATCCACTAGCGAGCATGCATGACATGCAAGAACGAGCTTTTAGATGAAGGGGGTAGTGGAGACGAGGCCCCTCATCATCTCCACTTCTCCGTTTATCTAAAAGCTCGTTCTTGCATGTCATGCATGCTCGCTGGTGGATAGGTCCCTTTACATTTCGTTGTTTCTGTATACCGTGATCCCAACCTTCTGCCGTTTGGTATATAAGCTTTTCAAGTAATTTCAAGCATTTTTTATAATATGACATTTTTTGCGGAAAGTGGGCCCACCGCGAGTTAGATGGTTCGGGGGGCGACGGGGGGGGTTTAAAAAAGGGGCTAAAATTGAAAAAAAAATTCTGCTGCTGCTTATGTAGATTCTATTAGGGCTAAATAACCGTTTAATGCTAGTGGCAGACATTTTTGACCATTGTCGGGGGGGGGGCGTGTGAAATGGCAACTTCAGCTGGCTTGGGGAGGGTGCAAATGGAATTTATGGAATAAAAAAAATATTTAAGTTTTTCTTTTTTTTTAAATTACCCCCCCCCCCCCCTATGCCAGTTGGCTGGAAACGCCCCTGGACAAGACGCTTTCACTTTCGGCGCTTGGGAGGAATCTGGGGCTTAGCCGGCTTCGGGATGAGCATAAAGACCAAACCTAAATGAAAAGTTACGCAGAAGTGAAGTAGAAGTGAAGTAGACTTACTTCCATTGAAGTAGATTTAACTTCCACTTCACTTCCATTTTGGTTACTCTCATACATTCATATGCAATGGTACCTAACTTCACTTCACTTCACTTCCCATTTAGGATTGGTCATAAGCCTTTGACACTTCCATTCTTAAGCGAACACTCCTTCGCCACACTGGCCCTGTAACCTCCACCGCTCTCTTCTCTATGCCGTCCAGTCCAAGGGCTTTCCAATGGCAATCCTTTTCGCGGCTTGGACAATTTCTGCTCCGTTTTACTCTTGGCATATTTTAGCCCTCTTCTCGACCCCTTGCATTCCATAACTGAATTCAGGCCGTTGCCGTCGCTAAAGTAGGTGACTCCTAGATGGCATAGTATCGCATTCGGCTATATTTTGTTAATTATGGATTAAACTGAGAAAGAAACTAATGTGTATTTTAAAACTTATTAATTTAAATGAATAAAAAATAAATGGGCAAGCGTTTCGACATTTCGTCGCTTTAATCAGGTTGGGGGCCGTGGGTCGTGCCCGACGTGTCCTTAGGATAAACATGGAGCAATAAATAATATCTATGTTCTCTTAACAATTTCTACAACCAATCACGACCGCCCATTTAATATCCTTAATCAACTAAATATCCCAGCTTAATCGCTCAGATGTTGCATTAATTGAGAGGAATTAAATCCCAAAGAAATATCTAACAACTTTAATCACCATATTTTACCGAAATCTGTGTCGGCATTGCGAGCTTAAATAGAAAAAGGAAAATCTTAAATCATACAAAAATAGAATAATTAACGACCCTTATCTCGCATTTGTATCTCTCTTCCGCCACCCCCACAAGTTTTTTTTCTGGCATGTTCCACCCTCAATATACCTTAACACAATCTTCCACTTCATTAGAAATTTATTGAAACGAATTTTCTGGACAACGATCACAGAAGGAAATCAGGATTGTAGGCACAGGAAAGGAGGCTCCTTGAATAGAATTAATTTCAGTCCGGATACCGCCGCCATTCCTCTGGGCGCCTATACCTACAAATCTTTCTGCGTGTCTTTAAATAAATTTTTGTGCCTCTCGCCCCCTCCCCCCCCCCCACATTCGGCCGCCCCCACTGTACTAATAATTCTTCTTCTCGAGCAGAGCATCTCTACACTACTATATCAGATCTCCTTGCGCGCGTTCACAGCACAAAGTCGTCCTTAAGTACATTGAATGCGCTAAAAGCCAACACACACCGGCAGCAGCCGAGGCACAAAAATGGCGAAGCAAAAAAAAAAATTTCTGAAATTTTAATGCAATAAGTCCAAACGAGTGGCGAATGAAATTTTTTTCTCTGCTTTTGTTTGAAAGGAATTTTTTTCGTCCTTATGCGCTCCTTTTTTTCGGGCTTGAGGCAATTTACAAGTATGAGAAGGACATAACTTTAAATTGATGTGAATTCAGCTTCTCCATTCTCTTGGCTGCGACCTCTCTCTCTCCCACTCTGCACTCTCTCTCTTTCGGGGTTTTTCGTAATATTTCACAGGAAAAAGGTGGAATTTTCGCGCTGGGATACTTGAAGAAAGGTAAATTAATTTTCACGAAAATATTAGAGCAGTAAAAACACGTTCGTGGATATTATTAAGAATAATTAAACAATTTCAATTTTTATGCGCATAATTTATGCTGTTTTAAATTTTTAATGATATTTGTGTAAATAGATGGTGGATGAGAGGTGGTTAGGTACTGTGTATGTGGGGAGAGTGCGTACAGGTACAGCTGAGACTATAGTTTATACCGTGGTGAATGTTACACAAATTAACAACAATTGATGCAAAAGGGCCCCGACCCAGGCTTGCCATTCTCCTATATTACTGAATGTAAATTATGTGGTTAAGGGTTCTAGTAATGAAAATGAGATCCAAGCTCTGTATAGCATGAGATTTCGCGATAGAATCGTCGAAGTGATCTTCATTCCGAAGGTGGCTAGAGCGCGACTCGAAATGGAATAGAATTATAGGCCGATAAGTTTGTCATCCTTTTTCCTGAAGACCCTAGTGCTCGTTCTTGACCTACCAAATTCTATAACAGTCGACCAATAACTGCCTCATAGCTAAAAAAAAGAAAATTAGTGGACACCGCATAGCACGAAGTAAAAGACTCCCTAGAATACAAACAGTTCGCCTTTGCAGCACATAGAAGTCGCTTTCAACAACATCAGCACCTAGGCTATCTTAGTGGCCCTGTGTAATTTGGGATCCACAATAAAGATCCACTAGAATCATCCACAGCAGTTTAAGTAACAGAATAATGGCAAAGACGATGTGCTGTAGCATACTCATGGGTGTCATGGTGGTCCCCAGAATTCAAAAAGTAATTAGCATCGATCAGCGAGATTATATAGAAAGGAGTAGGTATTGCGATACTTGTGCGTGGGAAAAAAATTCGGTTTGTGATCAAGTTTTATAACGACCTTAGTGACCTTGGTCATGAACCGGTTTTTTTCCCACGCAAAAGTATCGCAATACCTACTGATAGGTCTGGAAAAGGTTAGAGTATGGTCCGTAATTCCAGAAAAGACAGGACTGATTTTTTTTCACTCTGAACTTATCCTCATCTGGCACCGGATTCCACAAGCGTGAAAATTACTGTGTACACGACCAAACGTGGTCACGGCCATGTTTTTGATTCCGTAACCGTGCCCATGAGGAGGGAAAATTTATTCACACTTGAAACGTTCGTGAGTACGTAGTGATGGAAACGAAAAAGTGCAAAAAAGCGAGTTACAAATAATTTCTCAGCAACTGAAAAATTTCAACTCGCGCACTATGCTTTCAAAATGAACTTATTCAGCAGGACAAAATTCACAGGCGATTGCGGAAACGCGTGAATCGAAAAAATGCAACCGCTCTGAATGTGAATTAATTTTTGTTGTTTGCACAGAAAAACGATTCACGCTTGCGGAATCCGGCCCCAGCTATGTACTTGAGTCCTGTTTCAGATCCAAAACTAAGTCACAGGAACATCACGGGAAATGAGAATGTTGTTGAATTAGGCAGAGTGGGAGCATATCTTGTAGGACACACCAGTAGGCCCGCCACATAAGGGGGGCAACTGGGACGAAGGCCAGAGGGGGCCCCGAGAATAGATTGAAACCCAAAACGTGAAAACCCCATATCTCTGAGTAGTAATCGTATAGTCCTATAGTCCTGGAAATTAGTATTTAAAAGAGACAAAATTCGGAAATGGCTGAAAATTGGTCCACAGCTTCCTTGGGACGTTTTAAGAAAACAATTTCGGAATCACAAAAAAAACAAAATGGCCGCCGGAAATATATCGGTTTTGAGGTGTTTTCCTTGTATCTCGGTTTCTATAGGTCATACAACCCCGTACAAAGGCCCTAATTGTTGACAATGAAATTCTCTACAACTTTAGTTCTTACAAAGATGTTGACCCGATTAACCCTTTCAAAGTTATTCAAGGTCAAAGTTTCCAAAAATCACTTTTTGTCGAAAACATCACTCAAAAACTGGTTTTTTCGAAAAAAAAATTTAATCAGTCAATACGAAACGTCATTGCCTACAAAAAAGCCTTGTGTCATTTTTTCGAAAACTTAACCCTTTCGAAGTTATTTAAGGTCAAATTTTCCAAAAATCACTATTCGGCCAAAAATTCACTAACTATTGATTTTTGCAAAATTTTTCGAAAAGTTTTCGAAAAAATGACAAGGGTGTCATTAGGGTAGGCAATAATCTTTTGTATAAATAGAAAAAAAAATTTCTCAATAATCAGTTTCTGAGTCATTCCAAAACATTCATTCCAAAACACGAGTGTCGTCAGCGGTTTTACCAAGTGGTCCCCAACTAAGTACCAACCGCATTCAATATGCTGCTTGACCAACGCATCGAACGAGAGCTGGTCTAAGTTTGCCGTTTTCTTCGTTCCATACAATTCCTTAAAGATCCAATCGGAGCATATTAACAGCGCTCCGAATTCACTTTCCTTAGTAGTGCTTCGAATTTTTCTCTCTCGGAAAACTTCTGGATTGATTCTGCAAAAAAAAAGATGAGTGCTGAGCCCCAGAGCTAGGCACAAGGGCCTGTCTACATAATACCTGTTCCTTTCCAGGTTGCACTATGTAACTTTTGGTTCGCCCGCTAATAAAGCGGGGTTTACACTTAGCTGGCTTTCAGCGCTGGTTGTACTGTTGGTGGGTTGTAGATGGCATCCATCCGAAATTTGGAAATTTCTGATTATTCTCGAGCTGGTTGAGCCACTAGCTGGTAATGTTCGGGAAGCCAGCGGAAGATACAACCGGCGCTGGTAGTCAGCTAAGTGGAAACCCCGCTTTAAAAACCGACCGTTCGGTATCTGTATTTAGTGCCGTGAATGAACTTATTCTTACGTTACCACAATTTTTTTTAGTCAAAGATATTTTGGAATATCGAAATCCTTAAAGGGCCCCCATACATATTTTAGCCCCAGGACCCCCAAGGTGATGTGGCGGGCCTGCACACCAGTAGAGTATCTACAGAAGCCCTGTGTGTAGCAAAGAAAGCTCTCAATAGCAAGTTCCATGTGAAGGTGTTTAACATCATGCGCTAAAACTAAAAAGACTGAACTTAACTACAGTTAGCAGTGATCACACAGTCTCTCGATGAATCCAAGAACATGTCCGAAATGCTATAAGTCATCACACTGCCATAACTGTGAAAATGATTAAACCAGTTCATGAACGATCAGAACAAGAAGGTTCTCTTTTTAGTTGGTCGGTTTTGACTGGAATCAGACCAATGTATTTGGAAACATCAGAGGAAACAGGAGAGGTTTCAAAGCTTAAAATGGGAGATATCATCGAATATGGAAGTGTCTATTTGCACCACACGGAAGCAAGCAAAGAGAGCCACGGAAACACGCAAATGTCGAAATGGGACATTTACCAAAAAGGAGAGCCACGGAAGCACGGAAATGTTAAAATGGGAAATTTACCAACAAAGAGGGGAATTTGCCAATGCATGATTTTAACCTACACGGAAACATGCGACATGGAATTAATTTACCGATGTATGCATTTTTACCTTCACGGAGACACGCGACATGCAATTAATTCATTGTGCTAATCGAGTATTTTCACCACAGCGAAACAGGGATGCACGGGAAATGGGATTCGTGGTGCGGACACCACACGGAAACACGGGACATGGGATTTATTGCGATAATCGGGTGTGCACACCACACGGCACCACGGATACAGGGCTACATGGGAAATGGGATTCGTGGTCCGGACACCACACGGAAGCACGGGACATGGGATTTATTGCGATAATCGGGTGTTCACACCGCACGGCACCACGAAAGCACGGATACAGGGCTACACGGAAACAGGGATACACCTCCGTGTGGGGTGCGCACACGATTCCATTGCCCGTGCGTCCCTGTTTGCGTGCCTCCGTGTTTGCGTGCCTCGCTGTGTCCGTGCCTCCGTGTGATGTGCGCACACGATTCCATTCCCCGTTCATCCCTGTTTCCGTGCCTCCGTGCGGTGTGCGCACACAATTCCATTGCCCGTGTATCCCTCTTTCCGTGTGGTGTGCCCGTGCTCCTGTGTGGTGTCCGCACCCGATTAGCACCACGAATCGCATTTCCTGTGCATCCTTGTTTCCGTGCTTCCGTGTGGTGGGCACATCCGATTATTGCAATAAATCCCATGTCCCGTGCTTCCGTGTGGTGTCCGCACCCGGTTAGCATCACGAATCTCATTTCCCGTGCATCCCTGTTTCGCTGTGGTGAAAATACTCCATGTCGCGTGTATCCGTTTAGGTGAAAATACATTGGTAAACTTCCCTTTTTGTTAGTAAATTTCCCATTTTGATATGTCCCGTGTTTCCGTGTCTCTCATTTTTTGATACATTTCTCATTTGACATATCCGTGCTTCCGTGTCTGTCTTTTCCGTGCTTCCGTGCGGTGCAAATAGTATTACCCATCGAATATCTCAAAAGAGCAGGTAGTGGGATACTTTGGAGTGGGAAAACCCCGTTATTATTATTATTATTTATTTATTAGGTAGAGTACACAAGATTACAATCTTTTAAAGTACATAACATTACACGGTAAATAATCCAAAATTCTTACAGCTAACTTAAGATAAGGGAGCGAAGAGATAAAAAGAGAAAAATAAGAAAATTCGAGAGAGGTAGGTAAAGTAAGGAGAGTAGAGTAATAGTATAGGAGAGAGTACTAGAGTGAAACAGGAAGAGAGGATAGAAAAATAGATGCCTGTTTTCTGAAAGTCGTGGCTGTGCTGATTTTTTGGATAGATATAGGAAGTCTATTCCACAGTCTAATCGCATGCACAAAGAAGGAACGACTACCAACCAAGGAACGATGAAAAGGGATAAGTAAATTTAATGACCTTAAGGACTGCATCGGGACAAGGAAGTCAGAGAGGTAGCAAGGACGTTTAGAGTAAAATATTTTATGTAGGAGAGCTAGTGTCATGACATTAAGAAAATGAAAGAGCCCACATCCCAGTAATGAATTTTGAAAGTCTGACACATGATCAAATCTACGGAGGTGGAAAACAAATCTCAGACAATCATTGAATGCGACCCTGAGTCGTTGTTGACAGGATGAATCAAGAGCAATATATACAAGGGCGCCATAGAGGAAATGCGGCAGAATAAGTGATTTCACAAGCTTGGCACGGATAGAAGGTGATAGCAGATCAGCGAACAGCCACAGTTTACGCAAGGTACCATAAATCTTCGACAGCATGGAGGAGACATGATTACAACAAGAAAGCTTACAGTTAATAAATATCCCAAGGCTCTTGACACAATCAACGACAGGAATAGGAACATTACCTACGAATAGATTAGGAATACATTCAGAGGACAGAGGACACCGGCTGATAAGCAGTACTTGGGATTTACTAGGATTAAGATTGAGGAAATTATTAGAGCTCCATTCACAGATTCGTGATAAAATGTTATTCATATCAGCAGTACCGGATACAATATCACTAGGAGGAAAACAATTGTACAACTGAAGATCATCAGCATACATATGGAAAGAACAACCGTCAATGACAGAGGGAAGATCATTTATGTACAGGGAAAAAAGAAGAGGACCTAGTATCGAGCCTTGAGGAACACCCAAACGCACGGGCAGAAGGGAGGATGTAATGCCATTGTGACGAACACATTGAAATCTATCGGAAAGAAAAGAGGAGAAAAGACGCGTAGCAGAGGAAGAGAAATGATAAAGTTGATTAAGTTTGGACAACAGGAGCGGATGGACCACCGAGTCAAAAGCCTTAGAGAAGTCGAGTAGAACCAGTAATGCAAGATTACCCTGATCAATCGCAGCCCTAAGATCAGTTGTAACCCTTAATATAGCAGTCTCACAACTGTGCGATTTACGAAAGCCAGATTGATAGGTAGAGAGAAAATTATTACTTTCAAGATAGCACATCACTTGCTTAAACATAATTTTTTCAAAAGCTTTGGCGATAAAGGGAAGGATGCTAATAGGACGAAAGTCCGATGTATCAGATGGTGACAGTCTTTTAGGTAAAGGAATCACAATGGCTTTTTTCCAGAGCGAAGGGAATTCAGATGCAGTGAGGCAATAGTTAAAAACATGAGTGATAGGTTCAGCAATTAGGGGAGACAGAAGTTTGAGAAAACGTGGAGAAATTCCATCAAAGCCGATACTGTTCGAGGAAATAGAGACTAGAGACTCAAGAACTTCTAAAGAATCAACACAGCGGAAGTAAAAGCCATCACTGAGCGAGTCAGAGGTGAAGGAACTAGAGAAAGAGGGACTATCGTAACTCGGCGGAGAGAGAATGAATGATGAGTTTAGGAGCTCAACATCAACATCAAAAGGCTCAGATGCGGCAGAATGAACACCAAGTGAGCGAAGGTTAGACCAAAGTCGTTTCGAACCTAGGTCAGGATTAAGCTTGCGGGCATAGAACTCACGTTTAGCAGCTCTGACTTTGAGGTTGATGCGATTACGAAGCACTTTGTAATCAATTAGGTAACTGCGAATTTTAGTTCTACGGTAACGCCGGTACATAGACTCACGCTGGATTATCAGATCCCGGATCTCGCGTGAAAACCATGGACAACGAGAAGAAGTTTTGACTCTACGCATGACTAGCGGTACACATTGGTCATACAATGACTGAATGAAGGAGGACAAGATAGCGACCTTATCGTCGACGGAGGTAGTGATATAGATGTCATACCAGGGTAAAGAAGAAACACCTCTTAAAAGCTTGGTGTGTTAATTACCTATTTAATTGCTTCTATTACCTGCTAATGGGTAATTAATCATTATTAATGGGTAATTAACACACCTTTTAATTACCTTGGTGGAAAATCGGTCAAACGGGGTTTTTTCCCACGCCAAAGTATCACACTACCTACTTAAAAGAATAGGCTGTATCTAAAGTTACGCCAAGCATACTGCCATATACTATTTTTCATCAGTTCGGTAACAAGCCGGTGTCATTCCAGCACAAATTGTGTGCCAGTCTTGAGATCTTAAACGGGGCTTCCGCCTATACCTACTAACCTACCGTTGACAGTATAAAAGTGGTATATTTCTGAGATGTAGTCTAGAAATTCTTGCTTTTCTTCTCCCATAAGATGGGTAGAGAGCAAAATTGATCTCGGCTGGAATTCCTAAGTAACGACATCGACTACTCATCCTATATTCTATAGTCTATAGTTCTATTGTCATTGTCTGTCTGTAACTGTCGGGGTAGGGTGTGCCGGGGCACGAAGAAGGGAAATTGCCATAAAGGCCAAAAGACTACTATTACAAAAAAAACTTGGGGAAGGGGACTCAAAAGAAGGGTGGCTCGGACGGTTCGACCGCCGGGGGAAGTGTCGCGAATTTACGCATCCAATGCACCGGTTGTAGGCACGACTAGCGGTGCTCTAGCTAGCTCGCCAGATGGGGTGGGGTTCGCGGTGCTTGGATGCCGGAGGGGGTGACAGTTATACTGTTAAATCGCTCGTGCCTATGCAACAACAAAACTAAAGGGGCGACGAGGGGGTGGAACGACGTCCAGGGCCAACGAGAGGGGCAAAAAGGGAGAAAAGAGAAAGGGATAGAAGGGTGGTCGCTGGTCACCAGGTCATCATCAATGGGGTGGTCACATATCGGACAACACTATAAAATTTAAGGAGGCGGCACTTACCTTGGGTTAGGGCATCCTAATTCCGCAGGGCCACACCGAACCTGGGGTGTATTACTCCATTAGCATGTTGTTCGTGTCAGAAGTCATTCAATTCAAATTTAGGTTCTTAACGTTTTCAGCTTATTTCATTAATCTTTCTTGGCTTTGATCGTTAATAGTTATTAAAGTATTATTATTAATCAATATCGAACTTTAGATTCTTAATTCATTTAAATTATTTCATTCAACATTATATTTTGGGTCGTTAGTTATGTAATATTTATTAAAGTATTATTACTAATCAATATCGGATTTTAGATTCTTAATTCATTTAAATTATTTCATTCAACATTATATTTTGGGTCGTTGGTTATGTAATGTTTATTAAAGTATTATTATTAATCAATATCGAATTTTAGATTCTTAATTCATTTAAATTATTTCATTCAACATTATATTTTGGGTCGTTAGTTATGTAATGTTTATTAAAGTATTATTATTAATCAATATCGAATTTTAGATTCTTAATTCATTTAAATTATTTCATTCATCTCAAAAAAAACATTTTTTTCGTTTTTGTTTTTTTTTTGTTTTTTCTTTTTTTTTTTGTCCTTAGTTCTCTTCTTCGTTGGTTACTTATTGATTTCAACCCCGTTTTGCTTTTTGTTTTAGTTATAATGGGCGGTAATAAAATAGAAAATCTACTTCTCTAGTTATATGTTTATATTTAATTTTATGCAACAACCTATGTTTATTGACGTTTTTCTATTAGATTTTTGTTTCGTGTTTGGTTCTAAAACTATAGCCTGGTTACTAAAACGAATACCGACATATCCTCAACCTTACATCAATAGTGATAACATTAATAGAAATTCCAATAGGAATAAAGTTAATATGTTGTTCCTTTGCTACATGCGTTCAACAAATGCATTACAAACTCATTAGGTAATTCAATTATTAATTTTAATTATTTTAAATTAGCATTTGAATTTCTTAAAGAAACACAGACTCTCATTTATAACACAACCTTCGCTAATCACACAGCGTTGATACCAACAAATTATCGAGATTTCTCTAACGTTTGTATTGTGCAAGTATAGGAATCCAAAGTTTTGTTACTATTGCCATGATTAGTACCGCCAATATCAACTCTCCCTCAATCCCAAATGTAACAATGTTTTTATGCCCAGTACAGAAAAAAATTTTTTTGATCATTCGAAATTATTCCGCTGCGGCAATAATGAATTTCGTAAATTATCAAAAGTATAGTATATAAACAATGTCATTTAATTTAATATTTGTACTTATCTGAGGTTTTACTGCAAAAGTGCGCCTTAATTCGTTTAAACTAAAACCAAAAAAACTCGATCCCTACTTCCGATCTAATTGGTGTTAGTAATTTACACAGATTTCACCTGTATTGATTATTCCATTATTTCCCTTTTTGTTATTTCATGTGCATTATTTATTACTCTAATATTATTTAAATTTTTGCAATATTTATTTCATTATATTTTTTGTTTGTTTTTTTTGCTTTTTCTCTTTTTTTTTGTTATTTACATTCTTTAAATTATCATTATTATTTCAATTATTTTATTTTTCATTTTTATTTCATTATTTTATTCAGATTACATTCGTTATTTCATCCTTATTATGTTAAATTTTTATTTATATTAATTATTCCCTTATACAGGTTCAAGTATTATTTATTATTATTAATTTTTGTAGCTTTAGCCAGTAGCCAGTATCCATTCTCCATATAACCCCCAAAATTCTCGAACTTATATTCTCTATAGATGTATATAATAATACTCAACACGAGGTGGAACGAGACACTAAACGGAACCGTTTTTCCTGTACACTTTATTCAAAAATGGCCTTATTATGACTTACATACTTTAAATTATCATTATTATTTCAATTATTTTATTTTTCATTTTTATTTCATTATTTTATTCAGATTACATTCGTTATTTCATCCGTATAATGTTAAATTTTTATTTATTAATTATTCCCTTATACAGGTTCAAGTATTATTTATTATTATTAATTTTTGTAGCTTTAGCCAGTAGCCAGTATCCATTCTCCATATAACCCCCAAAATTCTCGAACTTATATTCTCTATAGATGTATATAATAATACTCAACACGAGGTGGAACGAGACACTAAACGGAACCGTTTTTCCTGTACACTTTATTCAAAAAAAATGGCCTTATTATGACTTTAACTAACAAGATTTTTTTTTTTTTTTTTTTTTTGTTCTCATTTAACTTAAGATTCCTTTTTTTTTTTTTTTTATACATATATCCCCAATCTGTATTTTTTTTTTCTTCTTATGTGAATGATGTTACACTCTAAGCAAGGCACACTTTCCACCGATTCTTCAACAAAATATCGATATCCTTTTAAAACCACGTAGTTAATTCGAAAATTACGCGCACTTATTCGTAATAATAAAAAAATCACTTCCTGCGACTCTCCGAAGCAACAAAAACAAAAATTTCGTCTCGATAAAATTAATCGAAAAACGTCTCTCCGCTCCAACAATTATCGACTGACTACTCTCGAAGCACCCCTTTTTTCTTTCCAAAACTCGATCACGCCACTTGGGCAATTTTTTTCGATCTCCGGCGCGATGAGCGGTAAATTTTTCCTTTGTCTCGCTGCGGTTACTTGCGCCGGGGCTTCGGTGCCAAAAAAAATTGGAATTGCTGGTATATTCACTTCGAAATTTGACTGTCTTAACGGTTAATATTAAACATAATAAAATGTCTGCACGGAATAAAAATCGAAAGAATTCGGTTACAGTTTGAATTTGGTAGCATGACAAAATGAATTTTCATACATTTTAGGAGAAAAAAAAAATTTCGGAAAAATTATCAGGCCAGCATTCCGTGTGCCACTAATGAGGGTATTACATATTGCACACAAGCATATATAGCGATGGAGAAGCACAGACGTCATTCAGGGATCCTTTTCATGGAGGACCGCTCGGGAATTCATCTAGATATAGAAAAAGATACGATGCTGTCCCGAGCGGTGTTGCATGAAAAAAAATCCAATAAAAAAAAGGGAAGAAACGGACTTTAGTGCGTCAGAGGTCCATGTATTTTAGGGCGACCGTTACAACACGCGCCACCTAGATGTCGCCAGAGGAGAGGGGGTGCGAAAAAAACAAACGGAGGCCTTGTTGGATCGTTAGCCCAACGTGTGGCTCAACCACGCCCTGAAATCGAGTCTCATGCTCTATAGACTGAGCCGGGCTGTTACAAGGTAATGTGTGTTCTCCACCCCGCTATGCCTTCGGAGGGGTCGGGTTCGGGAGACAATGGACGAGGCTGAAGTCGTATGTGTTAAGCGCATCAACTACCTTATCACAGCTTTGTATTTAAAGCAACAAAAAAAACTTTCGAGATTGATGGAAGTATTGGCATCATTTTTGACAACGGCGCTCGTCAACGGCCACGATATGGTTCCTTATCGCCAATTACACCATGCGCTCCCTACTGGGGTGTGGTACAGGAGACGTTTTGTTCCTTCCGGTACAACCGTATTCTGCATATCTCCTATACGTCCCTAGGCAAGCGTCTTATAGGGTCGATTGGGCCTCATGAGCCGGGATTGTGTCTAGATTGTTGGCTCTATACTCATAACATAGGTGGTCCTGTGGTGGTAGTTGGAATTATTCAGCGCAACGTCCATGTCCAAGAACTCCCCCTCCCAAGGCAGAGCGGTACTGCAGAATTTCTGCGGCCTCGTGGGTCACCTCTATATGCATATTTGGGGGGGGGTTGGTCTGGCAACCCCTGAAGTCTTCAACATGAAGCTTGGCTCCAGACAGTCAAGTCGATCAAGGAGGTGTACCATCCGCTGGGGAAGCTACCCAAGCGGACCTCGACGGGTACCCTATTAATAACCGGTTAGGCCGGCGAGATGCCTTATTAGGGCTACTCGGAGTCACCTTCGCTTCCAATAGTTATACTAGGACGTGTCTTGGACCTGATTGCTCTACGGAGTGACTTCGCGTGTTCGTCGAGAAGGTCGAGGCAATTCCACATTGTCCCGACGAGTCCCTCTGAGCGCGAAGTCTCTCTTCCGGAAGATATCTCGTGCCCCAAGGACTCAGTCCGCCGACTAAACCACATAGTCGCCGTCTGGGACCCTTGGTCCACGAGGTCATCTTCCGCTACGCAGGCTGTCAGGCCTTGAGATCTTTGGCGTGAAAAATACCGATCGGCTTTCCTTTCAAGTCCTCTAATTCATAACGCCCACTCCCAAGCTTTCGCCTCACGCGAGCCTTCATAAATTTATCTGCCAGTTTAGCGCTAAACCGGTCGATCTTGTTACTTACGGGGAAGGTACGTCGATAAACTACCTGGCCGGGCGAGAACTCGACAGCTCTGCAGCGCAGATTGTAGTGTTTCTCATGTCTCGTGTGAGCCGCGGCCAGGTGTTGCTCTATTTTGTCCCGCCGGGCCTGCCATCGATCTACGGCCGGCGACACCGTTATATCTCCCTCTTGTAGGACACCTAAGGCCTTCAGTACTGGGTAAGCGGATCCATGCAGGATCATGGGGCACCCGAACAGGGCCTGGTACGGGGAGGTGTTAATGGACGTGTGGTGTGCACTCCGTAGGGCACATTCGATTGCAGACAGGTGTAGGTCCCAATCCCGGTGATCTTCTTTCAGATACGCTCGGATAGCAGCTAAGACGGAACGGTTCACTCGCTCGGAAGCGTTGGCTTGGGGGGAATAGACAGCGGTGAGTTGGTGTTTGACGCCGTAATCGGACAACAGTTTCGTGAATTCTTTGGAAGTGAAATGACTTCCATTATCAGAGAATATTGCCTCGGGGACACCGAAGGCATGGAAGATTCGATGTTCAAGGAAATTCACGGCGGCTTTGGATGTTTCGCCAGCTACTGGGTGGAGAAAAGAGAATTTGGAAAACGCGTCTAGCACTACCAACACAGCAGTGTGGCCTTTCTTAGTCCTAGGGTAAGGGCCCATATAATCGATGTATAAGAGTTGAAAAGGTCGGCACACATCCATGGCTTTGCCCATAGGGGGCCGAAGGGGTGTGTTTGGAGCTTTTGTCTCTTTGCATACTTCACAGCACGCGATATATTTTCTGACTTGACTAGTCATGCCGGGCCAATAATACTTTTCCCTAAGGCGTGCGAGGGTTTTGTGGACACCACCATGGGAAGCTTGAGGGGGCTCATGAGCGGACTGGATCAAGGGAGCGGTCAATTCTGCGGGGATCCACAATTTCCAAATCAGATCGTCCGTCTCGGGGTCGCCAGTTCGTGGGTCCGAACGGTGGAACACATAACCATCCGAAACCTGAAGGTCAGGTAACTGCCCGGCATCTTTGCTGACTTTGTCAACAAGATGCTGGTAGTCCGCTGACCTGAAGGCTGGGGACGTTAGGTCCACGTCACGACAGAAGGACACTTCGTCGACACAGTCGACTCGTGACAGTGCGTCCGGAACCACATTCTGACTACCCTTGCGGTGCTCGATAGAAAATTGGAAGCCCTGCAGCTTTAGGCTCCACCGCGCTAGCCGGCCGTTTAAGTCGGTCTGGCTCATGAGCCACTTCAAGCTGGCATGGTCAGTAATTATTGTAAAAGGCTGTCCTTCCACATACGCCCGGAACTTTTTAACGCTCAGCACCGCTGCGTAACACTCTAGTTCTGTGATGGAATAATTACGCTGGGCGCTGTTCAGCTTCTTAGAGAAAAATGCGATGGGATGTTCTTCATCGCCCTGTCTTTGGAAGAGGACGCTTCCTACCCCCGTTTTGCTGGCGTCACATTGGATGTAGAAGGGGCGGGTGAAGTCTGGAGTGACCAGTAAAGGAGCAGACATCATTGACTTCTTAAGTTCCATGAAGGCTTGGTGGGCCTCGTCGGACCAAACAAATTTGCCGCCTTTTAGGCAGTCCGTGATGGGAGAGGCGATACTTGCATAGTTACCTATGAAGCGCCTATACCACCCCGTCATACCTAAGAAGCGTCGCACCTGTTTGGTCGACTTGGGAACTGGGAAGTCCTTAATGGCTGCCACCTTGTCGGGATCAGTTTTCAGGGACCCATCGCCAATGATGAACCCCAGATACTTCACCTCCCGGACGCAAAATCGGCTCTTTGACAGGTTTACTGTCAGCCCGGAGCGACGAAGGCAGTCGGCGACCTTTTCCAGCAGTTGAAGGTGGGTCTCAAAGTCTGGTGACACCACCAATAAATCGTCCAGATAGACGAACACATTTTCTCTAAGTGAGCCCGGTATCGCCTTGTCCATCAAGCGACACATGCGTTGCGGAGCGTTACAAAGCCCGAACGGCATCACTGTAAATTGATACAGCGGTCTTCCTGGGACGGTGAAGGCAGTTTTTTCCCTGGATTTTTCCTCCATTGGGATTTGCCAAAAGGCATCTTTCAAGTCGATTGCGGAAATGAACTTAGTGTCCTGCAATCGCCCCAGGAGACCGTCTATATGAGGCAGTGGATAGGCATCCTTTATGGTTACGGTATTTACCTTGCGGGAGTCCAAGCAGAGGCGGACCTTTCCAGGCTTACGCACCAGGACCACGGGTGAGTTCCATGGACTGTTGGACTCTTCGATCACACCTAAACTCAACATGCGATCGATTTCCTCATACATGAGGGCCTGAATGGCGGGAGAAACAGGATAGTGCCTCTGCTTGATGGGCACCGCCTCGCCAGTGTCGATCACATGTTGTTCCAGGTGTGTTCGACCAAGTCCACAGGTGTCGAACGACGGGAATCGCGCGCGGACCTGGTTCAGTCGCTCCCGTTGGGACTCCTCAAGGATATGGCAGTCGGGATCAGGTGGTGGGGTATGATGGAGTTCCCCAATTATATGTGGAGCCAATTTAAAGGCCCTCCAGAAATCGACGCCGAGGTAAAGATTCTGAGACAAGTCCGGTACTACATATAGTGTCATAGTCATAGTTTTCGATCCATAAGTTACTGGGACGGTGATGAAACCACTAACATTCTTAGACGTACCGTCAGCTACTTGGACATCGGCGCGCAGGCGATGTAGCTTAATGGCCGGGTTGTCCTGGAGGAACGACTCTGCCCCTCTACCCAGGCAGCTAATGCTGGCGCCGGTGTCCAACAGGCCTGTTAGTTTGGCACCTTGGATCCGTACGTTGACGAAAGGTCGATCATCTCCGTTCTCATGTAACATGGCGGCGACAATCTTCTGTGTATGTGCCCTCTTCTCTAGGGCCCATGACCGTATGCGCGGGGCTTTGCGGGCTGGTGGCAGTTCGGCAGAATCATTAAAGATTCGCTTACGAACTCGATGATAGTTGGCCCATCGCTGCATAAAAGAGGCTCTGGCCTGTGGAGAAGGGAAGTCTGGCAGAGATTCCATTATCGACAGGTCAGAGACGTCGGACATGCTTGTTGACAAATCAAGTGTAATAGGGGGACTTTCAGATACTAGGTCGGGCGCGGACCTCCCCGGGGCCTCGCACCCTGGTTCCGGTTTCCCGAACAGATTGGGCAAGAAGTGGTGTAGACTTCGGGGCGCCCACATCTGTAGCAAAAGATTTTACGATGTGGGGAAGGGCAATCAGAGAACGAATGTCCTTCTTGCTGGCAGTTCCAGCAAGTGACTGGGCGGCGCGGAGTTGCGTCGGCCCTCACCTCGTCTACAGTAGGTGGTGGTGGGTCAGGGGCGTAGTTGGGATAGGGCAAGGCCGGTTGCTGTGAGTGTACGTCGTTCAACTCATGTACTCGATGGGAATGGCGATTCTCCTCCCTCTTGGCTTTTTGCCATCTCTCAACGCGGATGCACGCTTCGCGAAGTTGGCGCATATTGTCATAGGTGGATCCTATAATGGCTGAACCCAGGGTACTGTTCAGGTTTTCCATGACAAGGTGTACCAACTCCGCGGAGGACATTTGGCGCGAGAGGCGGTTTGCCAAGGCTAGTATTTTCGCGGCGTAATCGTCGAACGATTGGTTAAGCTGTTTCGTCTCCATCATTTCCTTAATGATTTGATGGTCGGTCTGCCTTCCTCCGAACTGTTCCAACAAGCCAGACTTGAAATCCACCCACAAGGGATTGGACTGCTGTCGGCGGAACTGAGTCCAGTACCAGTCCTCAGCGGGTCCTGATAACAGGGCGGCCACATTCCGCACCAGCTCCCGTGACGATATGTCATCATCTCGAGCTCGGGTGTCGAGCCGATAGAGAAATTCCTCTGCCGAGGTTTCTCCCGGCCGACCCGTGAACTTGAGGTTCCAGTTCAAGACTGGCGACTTCTGTCTGTAGGTAGGGCCGGTGTGTTCTGGGCGGTAAGGGGGGCGCTCTCCTATGCTGCTGGACCGCGGGGGAATGCCACTGGGCCCAGCTCCGGCCGATGTGTGAGGGTGAAGAAAATTGTACGTGGTGTCATTCGGGGACGCTTCGGGGTGTCCTCGCTGTTTCAGCCTTTCCATTTCATGTTGCAAGGCTGCAACCTGCTCAGTCAGCGCTATCAACGCCGCGGCCCGTTCCGACTCGCCGTCCTCAGAACGAGAGTTATCATTGCCTTCGCCATCTTCGCCGTCGGCGACAAATTGCCCCTTATCGTTCCTTTTTTTCGGCATGCTAGGAGATCGACTAGCCGATAAGGAAGCGAGAAGTTGATAATAAACTTGGTTCGAGTAGTTTCTTTTGTTTATGTTTTTTTATTTATGCACAAAACCGCATTTATTATTTGTATAAATAAAAAAAAAAACGCAAACGAAATAGAAAAAAAAATACAACAGTTGCGATATGTTTGCGATCATATTTAAAATTAATTATTTTTTTTTTTTTTTTTTTTTTTTTTTTTTATATTTCTACGACGCCTTCTTTTTTTTTTTTTTTTTTTTTTTTTTGTTTTACCTTTGAATAACTACTAATAATAAAAAATATTTTTGTTTTACTTAAGTTCAAAGAATTATTTTATCTCCCTCCCATCAAACTCATCAAGTAAGCAGATCATCATTCGTCAACATAAACATAATAATTATGCAACTTAGAAGACAAATAATAATAATAATTAAGACCAAAAAAAAATAAAAAAAATACTGTTCTCAATCAGTATATAAATTATTATAATAATTGCGAGTTGTACACAACATAACTAAACTGAATTTCAGTCCTTAAATAGAACTAATTTAATTGAAAAAAAATTTTATTAAAATATATTTTAATAAAACAAACGCTGGTATTTATAGTTTATAGTTTTTATCTTTTTTTTTTTTTTTTTTTTTGTGAGTGTGGCCCCAGGGAGAGGATGTCCTCCCCAAGGCTATGGTGGCTGATGGCGCCGATGAAAGTCAGCCCGCACTCAGGACTGAGTGTCATCCGCGTCATCAGAAGCACCAAGTGCCTCCACTTGCGGGATCGGTGCTGAGGGTGGTGCCAGGCTAATGTCTAGCACCATCTTCATCAAGAAATCCCTATTGTCTGACATCCGGCAACCCCAAAGCGATGACCGGATCCCAGTGACCAGCAAAAGAAGAAAGGGTGAAAGAAGGGATAGAAGCCTCCGTTGAGTACTAAAAGAGACCGCTCTGACACCCAGCCACAACTGGTCAGCAACTCTGCTGAGACACAGGAAGGTGAAATGTCAGAACGGTCAAACAGCCGGGGGCGGGTGCATATCAGGACGTCGAGCCTGTCGCAGCGCCAGGCGATAGAACGCCTGTTAGCCTTGACGGGACAGGTCCGACGTCCAGGCGTACATCCGCCCATACTACAAAAGGTAAAGAAAAAAAATTGAAGGTTGATGTTCACTGTCAGTGAAGGCTCGCACAGTGCCAGGCGGTATTACGCCTGTTAGCCAGACTTTGAGCCTCACTGACAGGAACTGCAAATAAGATAGGGAGGCTACCGCAGAAGAAATCGAAAGATGAAGTGGTTGAAGAGAGAAGAAAGATAGGAAAGTGGAAGAAGATAGAGGTGATAAGGGCTAGAGTACCGCGGTAAGTACTTTCGCCCATTAACCAGAAGCCAGAGGGACTTGGACGGAGAACGGAGAACTGATAAGCGAAAGAAGTCCACTCCTGGCTCCTCTCGTTGGCCTGAGCCACAAAATTTAAAAGATAAACTACAATTAAAAAAAAAAAATCTAATATGAAACATAGCTCGGCAGTGGAAAAGTGACTAATAAAAAAACAGACTTTCCGAGCTATGGTACCGAGACTAGAGAATCAAACAAGTTATCATCCACTAGCCACCGTTGGGCGCCATTTGTAACTGTCGGGGTAGGGTGTGCCGGGGCACGAAGAAGGGAAATTGCCATAAAGGCCAAAAGACTACTATTACAAAAAAAACTTGGGGAAGGGGACTCAAAAGAAGGGTGGCTCGGACGGTTCGACCGCCGGGGGAAGTGTCGCGAATTTACGCATCCAATGCACCGGTTGTAGGCACGACTAGCGGTGCTCTAGCTAGCTCGCCAGATGGGGTGGGGTTCGCGGTGCTTGGATGCCGGAGGGGGTGACAGTTATACTGTTAAATCGCTCGTGCCTATGCAACAACAAAACTAAAGGGGCGACGAGGGGGTGGAACGACGTCCAGGGCCAACGAGAGGGGCAAAAAGGGAGAAAAGAGAAAGGGATAGAAGGGTGGTCGCTGGTCACCAGGTCATCATCAATGGGGTGGTCACATATCGGACAACACTATAAAATTTAAGGAGGCGGCACTTACCTTGGGTTAGGGCATCCTAATTCCGCAGGGCCACACCGAACCTGGGGTGTATTACTCCATTAGCATGTTGTTCGTGTCAGAAGTCATTCAATTCAAATTTAGGTTCTTAACGTTTTCAGCTTATTTCATTAATCTTTCTTGGCTTTGATCGTTAATAGTTATTAAAGTATTATTATTAATCAATATCGAACTTTAGATTCTTAATTCATTTAAATTATTTCATTCAACATTATATTTTGGGTCGTTAGTTATGTAATATTTATTAAAGTATTATTACTAATCAATATCGGATTTTAGATTCTTAATTCATTTAAATTATTTCATTCAACATTATATTTTGGGTCGTTGGTTATGTAATGTTTATTAAAGTATTATTATTAATCAATATCGAATTTTAGATTCTTAATTCATTTAAATTATTTCATTCAACATTATATTTTGGGTCGTTAGTTATGTAATGTTTATTAAAGTATTATTATTAATCAATATCGAATTTTAGATTCTTAATTCATTTAAATTATTTCATTCATCTCAAAAAAAACATTTTTTTCGTTTTTGTTTTTTTTTTGTTTTTTCTTTTTTTTTTTTTGTCCTTAGTTCTCTTCTTCGTTGGTTACTTATTGATTTCAACCCCGTTTTGCTTTTTGTTTTAGTTATAATGGGCGGTAATAAAATAGAAATCTACTTCTCTAGTTATATGTTTATATTTAATTTTATGCAACAACCTATGTTTATTGACGTTTTTCTATTAGATTTTTGTTTCGTGTTTGGTTCTAAAACTATAGCCTGGTTACTAAAACGAATACCGACATATCCTCAACCTTACATCAATAGTGATAACATTAATAGAAATTCCAATAGGAATAAAGTTAATATGTTGTTCCTTTGCTACATGCGTTCAACAAATGCATTACAAACTCATTAGGTAATTCAATTATTAATTTTAATTATTTTAAATTAGCATTTGAATTTCTTAAAGAAACACAGACTCTCATTTATAACACAACCTTCGCTAATTACACAGCGTTGATACCAACAAATTATCGAGATTTCTCTAACGTTTGTATTGTGCAAGTATAGGAATCCAAAGTTTTGTTACTATTGCCATGATTAGTACCGCCAATATCAACTCTCCCTCAATCCCAAATGTAACAATGTTTTTATGCCCAGTACAGAAAAAAAATTTTTTGATCATTCGAAATTATTCCGCTGCGGCAATAATGAATTTCGTAAATTATCAAAAGTATAGTATATAAACAATGTCATTTAATTTAATATTTGTACTTATCTGAGGTTTTACTGCAAAAGTGCGCCTTAATTCGTTTAAACTAAAACCAAAAAAACTCGATCCCTACTTCCGATCTAATTGGTGTTAGTAATTTACACAGATTTCACCTGTATTGATTATTCCATTATTTCCCTTTTTGTTATTTCATGTGCATTATTTATTACTCTAATATTATTTAAATTTTTGCAATATTTATTTCATTATATTTTTTGTTTGTTTTTTTTGCTTTTTCTCTTTTTTTTTGTTATTTACATTCTTTAAATTATCATTATTATTTCAATTATTTTATTTTTCATTTTTATTTCATTATTTTATTCAGATTACATTCGTTATTTCATCCTTATTATGTTAAATTTTTATTTATATTAATTATTCCCTTATACAGGTTCAAGTATTATTTATTATTATTAATTTTTGTAGCTTTAGCCAGTAGCCAGTATCCATTCTCCATATAACCCCCAAAATTCTCGAACTTATATTCTCTATAGATGTATATAATAATACTCAACACGAGGTGGAACGAGACACTAAACGGAACCGTTTTTCCTGTACACTTTATTCAAAAATGGCCTTATTATGACTTACATACTTTAAATTATCATTATTATTTCAATTATTTTATTTTTCATTTTTATTTCATTATTTTATTCAGATTACATTCGTTATTTCATCCGTATAATGTTAAATTTTTATTTATTAATTATTCCCTTATACAGGTTCAAGTATTATTTATTATTATTAATTTTTGTAGCTTTAGCCAGTAGCCAGTATCCATTCTCCATATAACCCCCAAAATTCTCGAACTTATATTCTCTATAGATGTATATAATAATACTCAACACGAGGTGGAACGAGACACTAAACGGAACCGTTTTTCCTGTACACTTTATTCAAAAAAAATGGCCTTATTATGACTTTAACTAACAAGATTTTTTTTTTTTTTTTTTTTTTGTTCTCATTTAACTTAAGATTCCTTTTTTTTTTTTTTTTTATACATATATCCCCAATCTGTATTTTTTTTTTCTTCTTATGTGAATGATGTTACACTCTAAGCAAGGCACACTTTCCACCGATTCTTCAACAAAATATCGATATCCTTTTAAAACCACGTAGTTAATTCGAAAATTACGCGCACTTATTCGTAATAATAAAAAAATCACTTCCTGCGACTCTCCGAAGCAACAAAAACAAAAATTTCGTCTCGATAAAATTAATCGAAAAACGTCTCTCCGCTCCAACAATTATCGACTGACTACTCTCGAAGCACCCCTTTTTTCTTTCCAAAACTCGATCACGCCACTTGGGCAATTTTTTTCGATCTCCGGCGCGATGAGCGGTAAATTTTTCCTTTGTCTCGCTGCGGTTACTTGCGCCGGGGCTTCGGTGCCAAAAAAAATTGGAATTGCTGGTATATTCACTTCGAAATTTGACTGTCTTAACGGTTAATATTAAACATAATAAAATGTCTGCACGGAATAAAAATCGAAAGAATTCGGTTACAGTTTGAATTTGGTAGCATGACAAAATGAATTTTCATACATTTTAGGAGAAAAAAAAAATTTCGGAAAAATTATCAGGCCAGCATTCCGTGTGCCACTAATGAGGGTATTACATATTGCACACAAGCATATATAGCGATGGAGAAGCACAGACGTCATTCAGGGATCCTTTTCATGGAGGACCGCTCGGGAATTCATCTAGATATAGAAAAAGATACGATGCTGTCCCGAGCGGTGTTGCATGAAAAAAAATCCAATAAAAAAAAGGGAAGAAACGGACTTTAGTGCGTCAGAGGTCCATGTATTTTAGGGCGACCGTTACATGTCTAGTCCTTAATGTAGTATCAACTACAGAAGTATGTCCATCCAACATACAAATCATAGAAGACTTCTGATGTGGCAATATAAGGCAGCAATAAAGCAGCTATCTTAAAATAATATTTCCTTTTCTGAATACTTATGAAAGTAATGGTCAAAACTCGGTGATAATACAGAAACTAAGCCTTGCATATATGGCCCCAAAAACATGCTGATATCAAATGAACTAGAACGTCTATATGTCCAAAAAGGCAAGTGAATCGCCCATCCTAAAGTATCTATTAACTAATCTAGCTGCAATCTTCTCTATATTATATCTCATCTTAACGACGAGAGACGCACAAGTATTACTTCTAGCTGAATTCCGTCTCGTGATCTGAAAAGATGGTGATATTCACATTACATATATATTAAATGACATCAACAAGGCACAAAAGCCAACCATCCTGAATGTATGTCATGTATGCTAGCAGATCATAAATCTTATGGCAATGTTAAACATTACAGCAACTACAACAAAGCCGAGGAGGAAGAAGGATACAAGAATTCACTTCAAAGGGAAATCATTTTTTTTCAACAAAAGGAAGATTTATAACATGAACTCCTCCCGCAAGGTTATCTGAAAATCACCAAGCACTGACAACAATTATCTCAAGAAAAGCCCCATAAAGCCGCTCATAATCCCCTAAAATTGAATTAATGTCACTCGTCTTTATGTCCTTGGGTCACAAATTACAGCTGTGACGTATGGGCTCCTTTTAATCGGCCAAAGCGGTCCCATTGCTCTGTTCGTTCCATATACGTACATACTGCCCTTGATGGCAATCTTAACAGAAAACACACACATTTTCTTTTTGGGGCTGCACAAATCAAGAAACTCTCGTATTAGTAGGTGCCATAAAAGTTTCTCGTAATCACATGTTCTTTTGCAGGATATATTATATAGGAACTCTTTTCAGTCAGCCATGTCGTTTCTTGTTGTGCGGGGGGAAAAGTTACTCTTTCAGGAGCCCAGTTGTGTCGGCCCATACCACTATAGTGGGAATATGTCGTAACCCCGCGCACATATTTCGACGAATATAAACGACTCAATTATTCACTAAAAAAATAGAAGAAGAAGAAGAATAAGGACGAAAACGGGACGAACGGTAGTCCCAGGATAAATCACAAGGATGACGCAAGTTTTTTGAGGAGAAGGGCGGGGGCGGAAATGTTGATGTTAGTCGAGGTGCCCTTTTTCCGTGTGGGGCCCCCAATAGCATCAGCAGCACTACAAGTGATCCTGTTTTCTTAATTGTGTATAGGGCTTGGCAGAGGAGGAAGAAAACAAGCAGGAATTTAATGAAGACTGGCAGCACATATCCCACGTCCTTTTTGGAGAGAAAATCTCTTGCTCTTTTCTTGGAAATTTACGTGAACACAGATGAAAAGCTCCCAAATCACCTTAACAATTATTTCTTGTCATCCCCGTACCGCCACGGTTCATGGTCATAAAAACGCGCCATCGTCAAGAAATGTTTTTCTTACTTTATTCCAGTGCCAGTTCCATCACCTCTCTCTCTCGGGCGCTCCTTATACTTCAGCCGTAGCAAAAGCTGACACACGTACGTATACACCCGGCTTGGGACCGGATTCAAGAAAATTGATGAGAAAATTTTCTTTAACAACAACAACAACAACAATGAAGAAAAAAAACACACGAAAAGATGAAAATTCTCCCGTAAGCAAAAGGTCCTTCAAAATTCCGAAATTCCGTCCTGGATATGAGCGCGCCCCGCACACACCCATCTGTAAGCCAGGGACTAGTAGCTAGGCTCCTAGTAACCATAATTTCGTGAAAAATACGTCGTTATCCCCGCTGCGTGCCAAATTAAGGAAAGCCTCCCCTTTTCGCTTATGATATACCGAGGCTCATTTTCTAGGAAATTAATTGCACCTGCCGCGTCTCTCCTTGGGTCGGACACAATATCCTTTTGCTTGGGTAGACGATGTTGCCTACACATGTTGCCAGGACTATAGCAATTTTTTTTTTAGTCGCTACTAGTGGCTGTGTTGTATGCTAGGTGTGTGTGTCGTCGCCAGAGTACCGCCGATGACGTCCGTCTCCAATGCCGCCGACGACGTCGTCGTCGTCACCCTCATCGACATCGTTTAGTAGCGATGCGAATTTTATTACTTTTGGAGCACCTCAAAGACGGCAAATAGAGGATTATTGGCATTTGATGAGGGTTCAAGAGGATAAGGATAATAGACGAGGATATCGAAAAATTGACTTTAAATTGACGTAGACACGTTCTTAGGGTTTTCTGATTTTTCCAAAAAGTGAAATTTCACTCAGTCTCACTTACTTTCCTCATCTCTCACTCCCTCTCCCTCTCTTTATTTTTCGAAATTAGGCAAGGACGAGCCTCAATGATATCTTGTCTAAAATAAATTGGACGTTGATAGGTTTTCATTTAAAAAACAAACGTTGAGCGGTGAATAAATTTTCTAAAAGGGACAAGTGAAAGTTTAGAGATATTTCCCATAACAATTCTCAACCCGCTGACATATTCGGGGGTATTTAGCTAGAATCTATCGTGCTTAGATAGGAATTTATCCTGCTGGGACATATTAAGGATAAAATTTGATAAAGTAGAATTTTTTTTTTTGTGTATATCTAAGACAATTCTTTACATCTTCTAGTTCTGGAATTTGAGAAATTCCCAAGTGAAGAGGATACAGCCGAAATAATACTCCGAAAAAATTGTCATAATACTACGAAAAAAAATGCAATATCTTGATACCAAGAATGAATTTAATAAAGTGTTTTTTCCTTATAAATTGATCTTGTGAAAATGAATTTATTTAAAAATTTCAATTTAAATTGAAAGTAAAGAAACCCTTTTCCGAAAGTATCTTGTGTCAAAAAGCATTACGCAATTGACGTTTAAAATTGAATTCTGACAGCTGTTACATTGTCCAAAAATAAATATTTTTTCGTGATCTTACAATTTCGTTGAATAACAATTCCAGAAAGAGAGATAGAAAGATGAACCCACCCCTGCCGATGTCTTTTTAATAATTGATAAAATGCCTGACAACAAGTTCGAGGCCAGTGGTGGGCAACAGTCAACTTTTACAGAGCACCAAAAAAGTTCTTGTTTATACCTCTCACTCGAACTCAAACCTAACTCAAAGCTTTTGCCTGCACCTCTCTCAAACTCCCAAGCAGGATATGAGAGCTCTGGAACTGCCTTGGGAGCTCGTGTGAACACAAAAGCTGCCGCTCCCCACCACTGAGCTAGACAATGCAAATGGTAATATTAGACAGTGTCACTATATAAGCACAGGTGTGCGTCATCCCAATGTAATCTTATGAAAAAGTAGGTCTACGGTAACAAGTCCAAACACAAACACAAAACATTATCCATTCGGAACAAACTGAAAAAATAAATAGTTTTAGAACTAGCGGGAAACTGACTAGCTCCAGTACTGGTGCCAAAGTAATCCTGAGAGGAGCTAGTTCAAATCACGATATCATTGGTAAGCCCACAAGATTTTTCTAAAGAAATTGTTTTTTAGTTAGTAGTTTTCTTAGTTCAAAATGAATTAGTTCTTGAAGAACTTCAAAATGAATTAGTTCTCCAAGAACTTCAAAATGAATTAATTCACCAGTTAGTTCAAAATGAATTAGTTCTTCAGTTAGTTCAAAATGAATTAGTTCTCCAAGAACTTTAAAATGAATTAGTTCTCCAAGAACTTTAAAATGAATTAGTTCTCCAAGAACTTTAAAATTAATTAGTTCTCGAAGTAGTAAAAAAAGAATTAGTTCTCAAGTTAGTTCAAAAGGAGTTAGTCCTCCAAGAACTTCAAAATGAATTAGTTCTCGAAGTAGTTCAAAATGAATTAGTTCTCCAGTTAGTTCAAAATGAATTAGTTCTCCAGTTAGTTCAAAAGGAGTTAGTTCTCTAATAACTTCAAAATGAATTAGTTCTCCAAGAACTTCAAAATGAATTAGTTCTCCAAGAACTTCAAAATGAATTAGTTCTCCAAGAACTTCAAAATGAATTAGTTCTCCAAGAACTTCAAAATGAATTAGTTCTCCAATAATTTCAAAATGAATTAGTTCTCCAAGAACTTCAAAATTAATTAGTTCTCCAAGAACTTCAAAATGAATTAGTTCTCCAAGAACTTCAAAATGAATTAGTTCTCCAATAACTTCAAAATGAATTAGTTCTCCAAGAACTTCAAGATGAATTAGTTCTCCAAGAACTTCAAAATGAATTAGTTCTCCAAGAACTTCAAAATGAATTAGTTCTCCAAGAACTTCAAAATGAAATATTTTCCAAGAACTTCAAAATGAATTAGTTCTCGAAGTAGTTCAAAATGAATTATTTCTCGAAGTATTTCGAAGAAATGCAGTGGGGGTGGGCAATTGACTCCATAGTAGCACAACGCTGTACAAAAGCAATGGGTTGTTCTCATAAAAACTGAGAACTACTACTCCTACTATTTTTTCTACTAGTCTTTGAACTAGTTCACTTTCCTGCTGGGTAGTCTTTTACTAGCAGCAGCACATTAATATCAAGAGTTATTCGATTCCCGAAACTTTTCAACCAGCTTCACCCGATACTCTAATCTTGTATATTTCAGTGGTTTGAGCAATAAAAAAATAAAAGGTTTTGTCCATGTTCTCGTAGGCGTCGATCATCGGCACCCATCATGAAAAGACTTCTAGCGATAACAAACATTTGACCTGATAAAATCCAAGCGGTTCGGCAGTCTCGTAATGCATTCAAAGAACTACTAGGGCCCAGTAGAAAAGATATCTGGACACTTCTTTGCTTGTTCAGCACAAATAAGCATCTATTTGGGATCTGCAGCCTCTGCCTCGAAAAGGGCGAGTTTGCCTTGCACGTACTCTGCTACTGTTCCACGATAGTAAAGAGGACGGTTTCGCGTTGAGCAAATAATTTTGACCGCAAAATCTTTAGGCAAATTGCTGAAGCTGTTCAAGCGGTCTGGCCTACAAATTTGAGATATAGGAGCTGCTAAGAATATAATAGGTCCCCGCACTAAAAAAGGAAAAAAGCAAATATTAGTCGAAAAGGACGAATAGAAAACGCAAAACACAGTAGGTCATGCGACACTTATAATTACCATCTATTACTCCACCCATTGGTTCCCAGGCCAAAGTACCCCATTACCTATTGTGTGATTCAGATACTCTCGCTTCAAATACCGCTTTACTTAAATAATCGACTTGCAAGTTATCCCATTCAAAACAGGCGACCAAGTAAACTGTCTCATGGAGCATATGCTTGAATTGAATATAGTCTAGGGATAGTCCAAACGAAGCATCGTACGTTCACACTTTTTAGACTGGAGTTTGGAGTTTAAAGAAATTATATAGGACGAAGAAAACGGGCAATTAACTTGGTGACCATAAAGGATGCCATTAGCATACTCAGTAGACCGGTTCCTGTTCGATTGCGAAGGTCAAGCAGCATTGAATGTAGTTAGTACTTAGATGGGGGACCGCTTAATAAAACGACACTCACGTTAGGAATTTTCGATTACGAATACATTCATATTTTTAACAGAGACGTGCATACTTCTGGCGAGCTTATTTTTAGATGTCCATGCCTGTACTGTGAGTGTGCTTACCCGTGTGGCATGCGCATTTGTTCTCTATGCGTACTAAATGGCGGGCGCGTATACCCTTTTTTTAAAAAAAAACCTACTAAATTATTTTTACTCGGGATACCTTAGTGCACAATTTCGTCGATCATAGGGTAGTAACCATAACCATGTATATTAGGGTTTCTAGAAGGTGTAATGATTTAAATCAGTTTTGGATTAAAATAATACTTTGAAGCCACGTTGTATTTGTCTATTTTCTATACAGAACCCCTAATATTGGTAATGACGCCTTCGATGCTATTTCCAAACGGTCTCCGGATTTTTATCTTCTATAATAAAACGCTAACTTCTGAGATCAAGCAAAATATTGTTTCCCCGCTTATTCTGCTTACATGCAATGACAGAAAATACGTCAAGGAATCGCGGGAGTATGAGGAAAGAAAACAATAAAAGAATGCGGGGAATCGAACCACAGACCTCTGGGATGGTAGTTGAGTGTTTCAACCTCAAGGCTTCTCAGTCGTCCTAACTTTTTATAACATTACAGGAGTAAAGATTAAATTAATTTGTTTTTTCAGTATTGAATCGCACGGTAGGCAAAATTTTCCCACACTAAACCGCCCCAGTACCTACTGGAGATTTTTAACATCTACGTATATAGTATTTTCTGTATTAAAATTTTCTCTACAAGAATATAAGCTTTTCAAAATTGTTTTTGCATACCTCAATTTTGAACTACTGACTGCACAATTTGACTAGTCTCTCCTTAATGTAGTCACTTTGTAAATCTTATATCTACACAGACTATGCCGCCCAGAGACACATAAAACTTGTTTGAGCATTCATTAAATTTAAGCACAGCACAGACGAGTAAACCTACACACTTCAGAACCACTTTAAAATAAGCCACCAAGCAGCTTCGGTTAAAACAAGAAATCCTGTATTTATCCTTTAAGAATAAAAATGCATAAACGAAATAGTTAAAATTGCTTTTCAAAAAAAAAATTCATCTTAAATTCACCATTTCAAAGTCATCCCTGCGGCATACAGTTTTAAACGAATCACCGATGATGGATACTGCAGTTCGGAGAATAGTAGCATCATCATCAACTTTTCCCCATTCCATTTCTCGTCATCATTTTGACGGTAACTAAGCCACAATGAATGCTATGCTATCTTGTTGGCTACTGATGCTTTTGTTCAATCTAATTTCACTAAAAAATTTATCCTTTAGCATCTGCAAAATTTCACACCAATGCAGCATTTTCATTTTGCTATATATCTGCAACAATAACAAAATAAAGGATATAAACAAGGATGTATTTTCTACTGGGTAAAAGAAACCGGATATAAACCCCAACTCCGCGCCAATCTACCGCGGAAAACAATTCAACAAAACTATTCTTATCGCGTTATCCACCTGCCACCCACACCCACCTGCTTTTCGTTTTATGAAATTATGTAGTTTTTTTTTTGTTGCTGTTGTTGTAGTTAAAGTATTACAAGTCCTGGCACAGGAGCACAGACACAGGATTCATCTCCTGGGATGGTTGCGGTGAATTTTTGTGTGAATTTTTTTTTATATCTAAAATTGTTTATTCATAGTTTTTCACATTTATATGTGCGGACGTGAATATCCTTTTATCTTGAATTGCCCGGGCACCTCCAGCATCCAGCGCTGTAATACGATGGAAATTACTCCTTGACGGGCGACGTTGATAGTCAGTCATAATCCAGAAGAAGTTGAGCACAGTGCAGATATCCTTGGAATGGAAGTGCATATCCTCTTCTGCTGGGTGCAGTTTTGTGCACGTTCTTCACCCAAAATGCGGTAGTTACTATATATGGCGGAAAGTTGCTAGTATAAATTATGACAGATTTAGGAGAGAGAGTTGTGAAACTGAGCTGAAAGTTCATTTTGACTTAAGGACTTGATCCAAAAGGATTCACCGAGTTTGGCCTCTGTGCACCTCTAAACGATATAAAATTCCCCCCCCCCCCAAAAAAAAACTTTTTCTGGCGTTATGGGTCCACCACTATTTCGGATTTCGTACACAGGGTGGATGAACAGTTAAATATATTCCTATAATAAAAATACACCCATGCCCCCGCCAATGATCATATCCGTATCCTTTCATATCCTTTGATAGCTTGTTTGCGTTTATATACATTGTGTGCAAAAAGTTTTTGCCCATGGATTGCGAGTAAATGTGAGGCTATATAAAGTGGATTTGTGCGGGATTTTATGTGTTGCCCTGTAATAAATTCAGGGTGATGCGAACATCATCGGTCAAGCTGTAAGCGGTGGCAGTATATGTGTTTTTTGCTGTTCTATTTTTTTTTTGATTCAAGGATAACACTTTGGACAACTGCAGTAGAAACACATTCAGGTCAATGAGAGTATAAAAATTCCACATGTGCTTTAGTGTTACCAAATGTTGGGATTTTTAGTGTGAATTATGATGGATTAGAGTTGATGTAGTGCTCAAACTGATAAATGACTTTCTGCAACAATTTAGCACACAGCTTTGTGTGAATCAGGATCAGAGGCCGTAAATTTTTGAAGCGAACAAAATTAAGGATAATCAATATGTACATTTCACCGGAAACCATTAATTTTTTTTTAAAGCCATGTATGTGCTTGCCATGCACATAAAACATAAAACATCACATTAAAAATAAATTTATATTTTTTTTATGTGTGTGTGTGTAACATGAAAGTTGAAACATATTTTTATAGTTGTTTTTAATCCTAACTTATTACACCATATTAAAGTTTACATGTAGCTTATCCCGAAAAAAAAAATAAAATTAATTGCGGAATTCTCTTTGATTTCATTTAGTGCTAATGAATTTTCAAGTTGTTATTTATTAACATGCCATTACCGTACTGTTATTTTGTATTAAAGATTTATTTTACGAAGTGGGAATAATTATTTAATATTTACGTGAGATAATTCAGAAAATTTTGTTGGGAGTTTATCCTATTATAGGAAGAGAATGTTAATTTTATAATTATCAAGCGTCAGTACAACACTTAAAAACTAGTTAAAAACTTTATAATTACAGATTTAAATGTTTTTGTGAAGTTTGAAAACTAAATTCAGAATATTGGAGGTTGAAAGGGGCAGCGATTTAATAGGTGCAAATGGTACATTTGCACCGGGCGCAATTTCAAATAATTATGAGTTTAAAAATAATTTAAAACTTTGAAAAAAAAAACATCAGAAAGTGCGCTCGTGGCTTTTTATCATGTATTAAGAGAACTCCACAGAGTGTTAATGCCTTTTTCCATTGTCCGATTAAAAAAAAGGGGGCACAATATGGCATACTGCACCGGGCGCAAAAAACCTAGCGCCGGCTCTGTTTACTTATATGAATAACTAGCAAAAACCCGCGTGCGTTGCAACGCCTTTAAATAACAAAAGATTATGTGTACACAAAGAAAAAGGTATAATGAAAAAAATAACAAATCCGCAAAAATTGATTTTGGATACATATAAAAATTTAGAGCTGCCTATAAAAAATAGAAAGTGCGTGTCAGCTCCGACGCGTGACTGGAGCTTACTCCTGAAAAACGATTGTGTTAAAATATATACAATAGACTAAAGCCACATATTTATTTATATTATTTTGATAAAATATATCACATACATTTTATTTTCTAATTTTTAGTCTATTATATTACTTCCGCTATTTTGTGGTGACCGCCATATTAGATTTAAAATGACGGCATACAGATTACTATATTATAATCGTCACACTCTTTCATTTGATTCCCATACTGAGAGCGTTGTGAAGAAAAGGTAATCCGCCATTTTGAATTTGGAAAGACGCTGCACAACTAATTGTATATTACCTGTCATACCCTTCCATTTGATACCCATGTGGGTGGGTCGGGGAACAGAATTGCAAAAATCGGCCTCCATTTTGGAACCGCCATGTTGATTTTTTTATTAAATGGTCGGATTGCATTGTCAGGTTAACTATGCGTGTTCACAACTTAACCCAGAAATATTGTTCTTGCTTTCTGGCAACACAAATTTGTTCGAATTAATTTTATTCTGTAGCTTTCCCGTTAGCATTACCGTACAAATTGTCAATTTTTCAATAATTTTCACTTTGCAACCAAGAGTCAATAAGTCAACATCAATTTTGTCATAAACCGTTCTTAATTTTCAAAGTGCTGAAAAACATCAATTTGTAAACAAACTGTTTTTTACCTTCAAAGTGCTGAAGATAGTTATTTGTGAACAAAAGTGAAAAAAAATAAAATATTTTCTACAACGAGTTTGTTGTTATCTTGTGTAGTTCTTTTATAACTTTTCAAAGTGCGGAACGTATTTTTTCCACCCCTTTATCTTATTGTTCAAAGAGTTGAACATTTTTTGGTCCTTCGAGCCGGATGCGGCAGGATATCTATCATATACATCAAGATAAGTACCTCTTTCCTTTGTTTGATTAAATTTAAGTCCCGGTTATCACAAAACCATCATATTTACAACGTGCAGATCTTGGCATAATTTTTGTGTGGAATATAAACTTTTCATAGAACTTTTGTTTGATGAAACTTGTCGTGCGGATTTCGTGTGGACTATAAATTTTTTACAGAACTTTCGTTTGATGAAACTTGTTGTGCGGATTTCGTGTGGACTATAAATTTTTCATAGAACTTTTGTTTGATGAAACTTGTGCGGAATTTCGTTGGACATTACAATATTAACTAACTCCCGGTGTCCGCAAACCGTTATATATTATTGTCGCACGTTATCATTAGCTACAAATTTTCGCTTGGACATTAAAATTGTATAGAACTTTGTTTGATCGAAATTGCTGTGCTGAATTTCTTGTGGCAATAAAATCTTGTAGGAGCTTTGTTTAAGAGAAATTGTTATGAAAAATTTCTTTGTACATTGAAATCTTAACTAAGTCTTGGTTTCCGCAAAATCGGTATATTTTTTAGAGTGCGTTATTTTTGGATATAAATTTCTGCTTGAACATTGGGATTTTATAGAACTTTGTTTAAAATTTTTTTTTTTTGAAAATTTTTGGACATTACAAACCAACTAAGTACCGGTTTCCGCAAAACCGTTACCAATTTTGCCGTGCATTATTTTTTGGTTATAAATTGTTGCTTGAGCATTTGGACAGTTTTATAAAAACTTTGGTTGATGAAAATTTTGTGCGGAATCCTTTTTGAACAATAAAAAATTTTTTTTGGAACGTTGTTGGATTGTTTTGTTGAGGAATTTCTTTGGACATTGCAATTATTTACTGAACTCTTGATTCTTTTATTTAAATTCCTGTGGACATTTAATCCGTTTATGCAACACTTGTTGAACGTCGCATGTTTGTTGCATACAAGTTCAAGGTCTGTCCATAGTCATTTAAACGCCTGTACATTTCGCTAATCAAAAATTTCAATAAGTTCTAAACAACATACATAATGAGTGACAAGGCTGCATTGGTGCAAAAAAGAGGGAGAGCAAAGGGTACGCTTACACGAGCTAAGGCTTTTGCAGAGTGCATTGATAACACAACCGATGAGGAAGACATTAAGGTCAGACTGACTAAATTGGAAGACACTTGGCTAGAGTTTGTAACTGTTGAAGATGAGCTCCTGCTAATTGAAGGTCAGGTGTCTGAAATGGAAGAGTTTGAGAAAAGATATTTTGAGACTAAGGCCATGCTGAATCGAGCACTGCGAGCATTTGTGCGGGAAACAAGGCACTCAAGTACAACAGAACGACAACCTATGAGCTCTACTATGAATTCAGTAGCACTTGACAGAAGTCAACTTCATTTAACAAACATTCGGTTACCAAAAATCAACATACCGCCCTTTGCTGGAGACTACAAAGAGTGGCCTTCCTTCAAAGATCTATACCTATCAACCATCCATGAAAATGAGGGTTTAACCGGATCTCAAAAATTTCAGCACTTAAAGGGGCTCTTAACAGGAAGCGCAGCGTCAGTTGTTCGTCATCTAAATGTAACCGATGCAAATTATTTAGAGGCTTGGGACAGACTTCTGCAACGCTTTGACCGAAGTTTTCACATTGCAACTTCGTACATTAAAACCTTTCTTGATCAACCAACATTAAATAACCCATCTTCAAAGGGCTTGCGCAACTTAACTGACACTTTCGATGAAGTCGTTCGAGGTTTAAAAGGTCTAGGAGCAGAGGCCGAAAGACGGGACGTTTGGCTAACCTACATCGCGATGTCAAAGCTCGATCATGAAACAAGAGAAAACTGGTCGCATGAGATTGCATCTAAGGACTTTCCATCGTTTAATGACTTCCTTCTGTTCCTTAATAAGAGGTGTAACGCACTCGAAGCGTGCAATGTTTCATCAAAACGGCCCACCCAATCTGTGAAATCAATGCATTTGGCAACGACTTCTCTATCCAACATTTGTCCAAAATGTAATCAGGATCACCCAATTTTCCGATGCGAGATCTTCAAAAGCCAATCGCCAATGAAACGCAAGGAATTTGTTATCCTCAATTCACTTTGCTTTAAGTGCCTGGGAGCAAACCACTCTGTCCGTTCATGCAGATCCAAAATGAAGTGCAACAAATGCGCAAAACTTCATCATCCACTGTTGCATGACAGCACAGATCAACAAAATCCAATCGACTCACATTCTACACCTTCATCCCCCGGTAAAAATGATACCAAATCTACAATCAACCTTGCTTCAATCAACTCGCCTACAATCAACACTATTCCACCCAACGCCGCATCAATCAACACTCTTTCCACTGAAGCTCCAAGGTTGTCCTTACTACCAACCGCGCTCGTGAAGGTGAAGGACAATCAAGGGCAATTCGTGCAATGTCGCGCGCTGTTAGATTCAGGGTCACAAATTTCGCTTATTTCTGAATCCTGTGCACAACGTTTAAATCTTCACCGAGAAAATGCACGTTTGGGCATCACTGGAGTCTTATCAGCAGAATTAGGAACAACTCGAGGAAAAGTTCCATTACAATTGAGTGCCAGGTGGAATCAAAATATTATCCTAAAGCTACAAGCATACGTTTTAACCAAATTAACGTCAGTTATACCACCCACGAGTTTACAACCATCTCCACAGGGATTTCCTAAAGGTCTACATTTGGCTGATCCTACATTCCAAAGGCCCTCCGAAGTAGAGATAATAATCGGCGCTGATCATGTCTTCGATGTGTTCAAGGGAGAAAAACTGTACGATGACACCGGTCGCTTATTCGGGCAAGACACTATCTTTGGATGGGTGGCAGTAGGAAACTGGTTGCTGCCATCTCCTTCACTTCAATCATTTCATTTGCAAGCATGCGAGGACCTAGATAAAACTCTAAGAAGATTTTGGGAAGTAGAAGAAGTTACTTCAAATAACAAGAGTCTCACCCAGGAAGAAGAAAAATGTCAAACACATTTTAACCAGCACTTGAGAATAGTAGGAGAGCGGTACATGGTCGCATTGCCAATGAAAACAGAAGTTAATGACTTGGGTGATTCGCTCCCAATGGCTATTAAAAGACTGCAGAGCATGGAAATAAAATTTCAACGCGATCCCAATCTGAAACTCCAATACACACAATTCATGCAGGAATATGAGAAGCTTGGCCATATGGAGCTCGTTCCATCCGATCAATTGAACAAAGACTGTCGCTCCTTATTTTATCTTCCGCATCATGCTGTTTTCAAGGCTTCTCCAAACCCAAAAATTAGGGTTGTATTTGACGGATCGTGCAAGTCATCTACTGGAATCTCCTTAAACAACAAATTGATGGTAGGTCCCACCATCCAAAATGACTTGACAACAATTCTGCTGAAATTTCGCCAACACAGGGTAGCATTCTGCGCAGATGTTGAGAAGATGTACCGGCAGGTCCTCATATCACCAGCCGACAGAGACTATCAGCGTATTGTCTGGCGAGAACACCCCACCCTACCGTTTAAACATTATAGGCTGACTACTGTAACCTACGGTACGGCATCTGCCCCTTTCTTAGCAACAAGAGCGTTGCATGAAATTGCCAATGAATTTGGAACATTATATACACAGGCCTCAAGCATCATAAGAACAAGTTTTTACGTAGATGATCTACTAACCGGTGCAGATACTTTAACTGAAGCTCTACTCCTCAAAGAAAACATAAGAAAGATGCTAGCATCAAGAGGATTTAACCTAACCAAGTGGATGTCAAACTCACCCGAATTCATAAAAGATGACACAACAAATAATCTACTGGAAAACGTCATGACCATTGAAGAAAATGCGGCGACGGCTAAGATTCTAGGAATTCAATGGAACTCATTGTTAGATGTTTTTACGTTCAAGGTATCTTTATCCGATCGTCCAGATGACACTAAAAGAAAAATTCTCTCGGAATCATCAAGAATTTTCGACCCATTGGGTTGGTTGTCACCAGTGACCATATCAGTAAAGATATTACTACAACAGTTATGGCTGTGCGAGTATGATTGGGACGACATCTTACCTAACGAAATTGTTCAAAAGTGGCAAATTATTAAGGAACAGCTGCCAGTTATAAAAACAGTGCAACTTCCTCGCTGTATCACCGTTAACAAGGAACACATTCAACTCCATGGGTTTTGCGACGCCTCAGAACTCAGTTATGCAGCAGTAGTTTACTGCAGAAGCCTAAGTGCCAATAAGGATGTGTTCGTGCGACTAATAGCTGGAAAAACAAAGGTTGCACCTTTGAAACAGGTCTCCTTACCGAGACTAGAGTTGTGCGGCGCATTACTTCTCGCACAATTAATGACAAAGGTTGCAGATGCTTTAGAAGTCAAGAATATCGAAAAATTCGCATGGACGGATTCATCAGTAGTTCTTGCATGGCTGTCGGATGTACCAAGGAAATGGAAAACCTACGTGGCAAATAGAACATCAGAAATCATAAGCTTAATACCCCGAAGTCAATGGAATCATGTGGCATCCAAAGAAAACCCGGCGGACCCAGCTTCAAGAGGAGTGTCACCTACTGCGGCCATCAATTTGGACATATGGTGGAATGGGCCAAAGTGGCTCAGAAACGAACCAATTAGTAGCCAACACAACCAACCGCCTGCTACTTCCTCCGAGGCCTTCTCTGAAATAAGAAAGTCACACAACGCTATGAATCTTCACCAACAACTCACCACGGACGTTACAGACATCTTTGCTAACCATTCATCATATTCGAAATCATTAAGAATCATAGCGTATTGCTTACGTTTCGTACAGAACTCCAGAAGTCCAAAAACACTCAGACAGCAACAGGTTGTAATACCTTCAGAAATCAAACAAGCTGAAGTACTATGTTTTCGGCGAGTGCAACAAATATTTTTTCAAGAGGAAATTCAACATTTGAAGGCAAATCAACCAGTAGCTTCAAACAGCAGTTTGGCAGCTTTATGTCCGTTCCTAGATAAGCACGAAATTCTACGAGTCGGTGGAAGACTAAAAAACGCAGACTACCATTTCAATGCCAAGCATCCAATAATCTTACCCAAAAACCACCCCATCACTCAGTCATTGGTATCAGAACTACACAAATTGCACTTGCACCCTGGATCATCATTACTGTTGGGACTTATCAGACAGCGTTTTTGGATTTTTGGTGCCCGCAGCATTGTGAAGAAGGTTAATCTTCAGTGCATCATATGTTTTCGCCAGAGAGCAGCTCGCAGTTCGCAACTAATGGCTCATTTGCCGGAAGCAAGAGTAACAATTTCTCGTCCATTCTTCAATGTTGGAGTTGACTACGGTGGTCCCATTAGACTTTGTGCACGAATTGGCAGAGGTGTACGCCCAATAAAAGGATACTTCACTGTTTTTATCTGCATGGCAACACGAGCGGTTCATTTAGAAGCTGTAACCGACCTAACCGCAGAAGCATTTGTTGCCAGTCTTCGCCGTTTTGTGGCTCGTCGTGGTGCTCCTCATACCATCTTCTGTGACAACGCTACCAACTTCGTGGGTGGAAGAAAATTGGTCTCCGAGTTGCATAATCTAGCTCTATCGGTTTACCAAAACCCTCTCATTTCCGACTTTTTGTCTCAAAGACGCATCACCTGGAGTTTTATACCCCCTGCTGCCCCACATTTCGGCGGCATTTGGGAGGCTGCAGTAAAATCTACAAAATGGCATCTTCGCAGAGTAGTTGGAGAAAGTATATTGTCCTTCGAAGAGTTCTCAACTTTACTGGCACAGATTGAGGCGATTTTGAATTCCCGGCCATATGGGCCCCTGTCATCAGATCCAGACGATTACAACGCGTTAACGCCATCCCATTTTTTAATTGGAGAACCTTTGACTCTTTTACCTGAAGGCGACTACACCGAGAAAAAGGTATCACGCTTAGGACGATGGCAACACATCCAGGCTATGGTACAAGGATTCTGGAACCGGTGGAAAAATGAGTACTTAAGTTCACTGCAGCTCAGACCAAAATGGAGAAAGGAGCAGGATTCATTCAAGGAAGGAGAGCTGGTCTTAATTGAGGAAACCAACGTCCCACCATCGCATTGGCCGTTGGGCAGAATTCTTGCAGTCCATCCAGGAGACGATAATCTAGTTCGTGTTGTTACCGTCAAATCTAGCCATAGGACATACAAACGACCAGTTACTAAGGTTTACAGGTTACCTATTAGTCAAGCAACTGCTTGACGGCCGGGAGGATGTTCACAACTTAACCCAGAAATATTGTTCTTGCTTTCTGGCAACACAAATTTGTTCGAATTAATTTTATTCTGTAGCTTTCCCGTTAGCATTACCGTACAAATTGTCAATTTTTCAATAATTTTCACTTTGCAACCAAGAGTCAATAAGTCAACATCAATTTTGTCATAAACCGTTCTTAATTTTCAAAGTGCTGAAAAACATCAATTTGTAAACAAACTGTTTTTTACCTTCAAAGTGCTGAAGATAGTTATTTGTGAACAAAAGTGAAAAAAAATAAAATATTTTCTACAACGAGTTTGTTGTTATCTTGTGTAGTTCTTTTATAACTTTTCAAAGTGCGGAACGTATTTTTTCCACCCCTTTATCTTATTGTTCAAAGAGTTGAACAATGCGTATTTGCAAAATTTGAAGTTGATCGGTTATATTTTCTACTTTTCAGTCTGTTGTATGTCTTCAGCCATTTTGTGTTGGCCGCCACTTTGAATTTGGAATGACGCTACATCGCTAATTATATTCTACCAGTCATATCCTTTCATTTGATACCCATGTCGGGGGTTGTAGAACACAAATACAAAAATCGGCCGCCATCTTGGAACCGCAGTCTTTGTTTTTTACAAATTTTTCACATTGCATTGTCAAGCAAACTACGCATCTGTGCAAAATTTGAAGTTGATCGGTTATATTTTTTACTTTTTAGTCCATTATATGTCTTCCGCCATTTTGTGTTGGCCGCCATTTTGAATTTGGAATGACGCTACATCGCTAATTTTATTCTACCTGTCATACCCTTTCATTTAATACCCATTTCGAGGGTCGAGGAAGACTAATGCAAAAATTGGGCACCATCTAGGAACCTCCATCTTTATTTTTATAAAAAATGGTGACATTGCATTGTCAAGAAACCTACATGTACAAAATTTGAGTTGGTCGGTTTCAAATGGTGGGTGGCATTAATAATTTCCTACGCAATAATAACGGACTCCCATACAAACTTTCAACCCTTTCAAGCCGACAAAAAGTAGCCTTCTCTTGTCCTTCTCCAAGGTCTAATGTATCTTTGTGCCAAATTTCATCAAAATCGGTTCAGCGGTTTAGGAGTGAAAGGGTAACATACAGACAGAGTTACTTTCGCATTTGTAATATTAGTAAGGATTTGTAGTTCGCAACTCCAGTCTGCAAAGTGCAGCATTAAACAAAGGAGTGATATAGGAGCGATATTGAGAGAGAGCCTTCGATAACACATCCTTTTACACTAAGGATACGACCCTTAATAGACGAAGTCTAAGTAGGATTTTCTGCAATTGGATCGACTCTATGCTGAGAACACTCAAATTAATGGCCTCTCATCTTCGCGGGGCTCTGGACAGCACTATAGCAAAAGGATGCCCGCAAGGAGGAGTGTTTTCTCCTTTTCTGTGGTTGCCTTGTTGTAGATAAACTCCTAGAGCTACTCAATGGCCAAAACTATTTCGTCTAATATTGTCATCATGGTAATAGGTAAGACAGAACGTACCATGTGAAGGCGTCTACAGTAGGCACTTGATTTAGTCTCCAGCTGCTGCGCCAGTATAGGACCAAATGTCAATTCCAACAAAACGACTCTGGTTCCATAAATCAGGAGACGAACGATGGTCTGGAAGAATCCACCCTCGCAGGCAGAACAATAGAATTTTCACATCAATACAAAAATACTTAGGAGTTACCCTAGAAACCACGCAAGCAAGGTGCCAGTTGACAATCACATGGATACACTGATGAGCAGGACACGCAGATCTCTCTGATCTAGTGGATCCACATGGTGTCTACAACCGAAAGCTATGTTCTGGATATATACCACCATCATGAGACCCTGGGTAACATAGTGTGGTGGCATCTAATGGCTCTTAAAAGTTTTGTAACTAAATTAGGCAAAATTCAAAGAATGGCCTGCCTTTCCATCACCAGGGCCATCTGCACCAGTCCAGAGGGGGCCATGACCTCGAGCGGCGCAGATGTGAGAGGCGGCCAAAAGGTGGACCGAGCCAGCTATCCTGTCTGCAACATCAGAACATGGCTATGCTTCAGAGGTATAACTAAACGAGTTCAAACACGACATGTTTACCATTGATTATTGAGAATATCCACATTGAGCAGATGGTCCTGGCTGACGGTGCTATATCTGGACCATACGGTGAAGGAATCAAAATTTTCCAACCAAACTCCTCTTTTCGGTGGGTCTTCAAAGAAGTACATGGTCGGCGTTGTCATAAAGGAAGACAACACCTTTCGAACACCTTTCCAACACCTTTCCTATTATTCAATTCGTACCGTTTTCGTTCAATAGCCTGGCATAATCCCTCTAGTAGGCCACAGCAAAGTTGAGAATCAATGGTCTGATCAACTGGAACTATACCTCAAAGTGAGTGTTTTCTTTCCAATCTTGGCTTCGCGAATGCTTGCTACGACTCGTAATCCTTATTCACGATCTTTCAGGCTTCTGATTGTCGAACGGGACCCATTTTACTTCACCGTTTATGAGACGTTTCGAGCTTTGGGTAAATGGTTCAAAACACTGAAATTAACTTGATCGACTTCGATTCATTGATTATGCCAAAGTGGCCAATTTAGGGTTCGCCCGGGTGAGAGAAATCCATGCTACACCACTGGATCCGCACTTCAGCGACGGTAGCTTTAGAGACTCTCCTTAATTTGGTACCAATCCACCTTGGGGTAAAGAAATCCGCCCTAAAGAAATACGCCCTGTTGATACTATGATTGTTTCAACTATAGAAGGAATTCCGGAAGCGGCAATTTTGATCTCAAAATTTGAGTCACCTTCCGTATACATATAAAATAGGCTTTACTGGACTTTTCCTTAAGTACTGCAGCGTAACTACTAATGTGGTACCCGGACGGCTCCAAACAGGTGTGAGCTAGAGTAAAAATCATTCAGTTGGTTAATTTTTTATAAAAGCATATATGAATGTATTGGTAATCAACTTTTCCAAACGCGAATGTCGTTTTCCAAACCGGTCCCCCAACTAAGTATTAACCACGTTCAATGCTGCTTGACCTATGTAAAACTTACACAAAGGCTCTCTTAAATAAAAGCTCTTAAAGCTTAAACAAAACTTTTAAAGCTTAAATAAAAGCTTTTAACGATTAAATAAAAGCTTTTGAAGGGAAAACAAAAGCTTTTAAAGCTTAATCGAAAGCTTTTAAAGCTTTAACAAAAGCTTTTGAAGCTTAAATAAAAGCTTTTAAAGCTTAAACAAAAGCTTTAAAAGCTTAAATAAAAGCATTTAAAGCTTAAATAAAAGCTTCTGAAGGAAAAACAAAAGCTTTTAAAGCTTAAACGAAAGCTTTTAAAGCTTTAACAAAAGCTTTTAAAGCTTAAACAAAAGCTTTTAAAGCTTTAACAAAAGCTTTTAAAGCTTAAATAAAAGCTTTTAAAGCTTAAATAAAAGCTTTTAAAGCTTAAATAAAAACTTCTAGGAGAAAACAAAAGCTTTTAAAGCTTAAACAAAAGCTGTTAAAGCTTAAACAAAAGCTTTTAAAGCTTAAATAAAAGCTTTTAAAGCTTGAAAAAAGCTCTTGAAGCTCAAAGAAAAGCTGTTAAAGCTTTTAAAGGTTAAACAAAAACTTTTAAAGGGGCATCCTTTGCATTTTTGAAGTTTTTCAGAAAGTTTTAAATCAGCGCTTTTTCGGATTGGAAATTGTTAGGCCCTACAAGGGAACCTGTATTTTAAATTTCAAGCCGGAAATCACACCATATCCCGAGACAAAGAGCATTTTAGGGCCGTTCGCCAGGACAATGCAGAAAATGGCTCATAACTACTGAACCCTTTTGAATTTCCCGGAGAACTGAATTGATTTGAAATCAGGAGAGGCATCAAGCTTAAACAAAAGCTATTAAAGCTTAAGCAAACCAATTTAGTGAGTGATTGCCGCAATTTACAAACACGGCTAACTTGTTTTTCTCAATTTTTTCGGAACTGAACACCACTGTTGTGTCCAGACATTACGGCAGCATAATCATGGTACTGTGACTGACAACCTTGCAGATCCATTCCGTCCTTCTCTAGCTGCTTTAAAATGACTCTGCATCTTTTAAGTTTGTGTGAATAAAACCAAGGTTATCACTCTATCTGCAATATCGCACCTAAATTGGATTAAAAAAGTGAAAATGAGTTGCATCCTAAGCCATATTGATATTGATATCATAAAGAACAGACTACGGTAGTCACGAAAAGCTGCAATCACAGTGATATTGCATCTTTGATAAAAAATCATATATGACAAAACCTTCCGATGACTGCACCAAAAAAAAGATTAACATAAAAAAAATCTCAAATGTAATCACTTCATCCTGAAATACTTGAAGAATAAATTCCATCATATCCTCTCTTCCGCGCACATCCTTGAAATTCTCTATTGTCCTTGTTGTATAAACCTTGCTTCCATTCAGACGACAACACCGTCCCATTTTTTTTTTTTGAGGGGAGGCACTAGAGATGCCTATCAATATTCAATTTGTGCTCTTCTCTCTCTTATTTTTACCTATGCTCAACGTACGTGTTTTTAGAAGCTTCCGGTACTTGCGGAGCCTGAATTGAATATGATTGGAATTGACAAATCACAAGACACAGGTAACCTCTTCTATCTGTGTGAAGATAAATATGACATACTTGGGGCCAGCAGCGAGGAGCGACGACGGTGGTGCCAGGGCCTGGCACATCGCATTCTTAAGTGAATCTAAAGTGATATCGCTGACGAGACGTGATGTGGATGAATGAATACAGAGCGTGTCTCCCTTGACACTTTTCAATCTGAATCAATATTTATTTGCTTGGATATTTTTGCAGATTCACTCCTCTCAGATCTGAACGGATTCGAGGAAGTTGAAAAATCCTTTATGTGACATGAAACTATTTCTTAGTGCTTCCAGACATCTGTCACTTCCCTTTCGAAGGGTTTATAACAAAATTTCGAATTCAATTGGAGTCAACAGAGTTCACAAAATCAAAATTCTTGCTCCCCAAAAACAACGTCACAAAGGACATGCTACTTTCGTGCAGAGAATGTCCACATACATACATACATACATAAATATATGCAGGTGCTGGATGCCGGTAACCATAGTTGACAGGTATTGACCCACGAAAGGATGCATAAATACGAGGCAGCCCAGTGCACTGGGAGCACTTTATATCCTGGTGTTAATTTAGTATCCTTTGTTGTTCCTGAATTTTTGGTATTCCACTTTCTGCCACTGGAATTCAATGTATACTTTGGGCTCCGTTACAAGTGTGCTGCTACTGCTGCTGATGATGATTATGGTGGTGGTGGTGTTTGTGTTGCTTTCATGTACGAAGCTATCCTGTTTAAAAGGAGCAAAAATTTCTGGCATGCAAAATACGGGACCTCAAATGATTGCTTCAAGCTGGCGTTCACTATGCTTACTTTTTGGTAGATTTATGAATTCATATATGGAATTTTCCGGGAATATTGGTTAGAGGAACGATGCCTTAAGTGGAAATTACTATGCTCATGCATGAATGGCGAGGAGAGGCAAAGCTGGCTTCATTGAAATTTAAAAATAGTATAGAATGGTAAAAAGTTTTATGGGAAAAGTGTTTTTTTTTCTTTTTCTTCTATTTTTCCGGGAAAAGGTAGTTTTAGTCTATTTAAAAGTATTTTACCTTTGTTATGTTCATGAAAAGCAACATTTATTAAGATTGATGTTTAAAAAGGTTGTGGTAAAAGGTTTGATCCTTGAGGAATATGTAAATGCGGAAGAGAAGTGCAAACTTTGATGATGTTTCAAGGTTTCGACTCCGCTTTAAATTTTTAGTATAGTTCTAAAATATCTTCTTACAATGGACTTAAAAAGCAAAGTAGACTCATATCCGGACTAGTCAGGTACATGAGGTGTTGCTTCCCACCCAACTCGCGCATCTTTTCCCTTAGAAAAATATATAGTTTAAAAAAACTAAAAAATACGCTTTGATTTTAAAATGAGCTAAAAAGTAAAAAATAATTTTGAATGTAAAGTTTCTATTGCTCCAGCAAGAATATGGAACAACCTACCTTTCGAAATGTAAAACAGCGTGGGACTCTCTTCCTATGTTCTTATTTTATTAACACCGGAAATTTTCGCTAGCGGCCCACGCTTTTTTACATTTCGTAAGGTAGGTTGTCCCATATTCTTGCTGGAGCAATAGAAACTTTACATTCAAAATTATTTTTTACTTTTTAGTTCATTTTAAAATCAAAGCGTTTTTTTTAGTTTTTTTAAACTATATATTTTTTATTTTCTATTTTTTAGTCTATTATATGTCTTCCGCCATTTTGTAGTGACTGGCGGTCATTGGATCTAAAAAGACGTCACACAGTTTACTGTACTATACTCGTCGTACACTTTCATCTGATACCCATACCGAGGGCGTTGTAAAGAAAAAGGTAAACCGCCATTTTTTGTTGACCACCATTTTGAATTTGGAATCACGCCACACAGTTAATAGTATTCTAATTGTCACACCCTTTCATTTGAAACCCATACCGAGGGTGTTGTAAAGAAAAAGGTAGTCCGCCATTTTGTGTTGGCGGCCATTTTGAATTTTGAATGACGCTACAGAGCTAATAGTATTCTACTTGTCATTTCCTTTCATTTGATACACATATCGAGTGGGTTGTAAAGAAAAAGGTAGTTCGCCATTTTATGGTGGCGGCCATTTTGAATTTTGAATGACGCTACAGAGCTAATAGTATTCTAATTGTCACACCCTTTCTTTTGAAACCCATACCGAGGGTGTTGTAAAGAAAAAGGTAGTCTGCCATTTTGTGTTGGCGGCCATTTTGAATTTTGAATGACGTTACAGAGCTAATAGTATTCTACTTGTCATTTCCTTTCATTTGAAACCCATACCGAGGGCGTTGTAAATAAAAAGGTAGTCCGCCATTTTTTGTTGGCCGCCATTTTGAATTTTGAATAACGGCACATAGCTAATTGTATTCTACTTGTAATACTCTTTCATTTGATACACATATCGGGGGTCGGGGAGCACGATTGCAAAATTCGGCCGCAATCTTGGAACCGCCATCTTGATTATTTTACAAAATTGTCAGATTGTCATGGGAACTCAATGTGTGTGCAAAGTTTCATACAAATTGGTTTAGTAGAAGTAGTTTAAAAAGCTGTCGCAAGATTTGAACCAAAGAAACAAACAAATATACGAAGCCAAGTTAAATAAAACCATAAAAAAGCGAGCCTGTCTAGAGCCTCATCACTCTCGATAACACAGTGTCTGGAGACTCAGTATTCCGAGACCTTATTTTTTTCTGGCCAGGCTCTGGAGTACATAAAAACAGACTGCAACTATTTTGGAAGAAAACGTTCACGTAGAGAGTGCCTTGAAGGTATCGGGGGTTTTTAGGGCCATAAATGACGATTCTGTGCTCAAAATTCGAAAATTAAAAATGGCGGCGCCAATATGGCGGATGAATTTTGCAAATGTGTTCTGAATCCATTCAAAATCGGTATCAAGGGTTTTTTAAGGCCACAAATGACGATTCTATGGTCAAAATTAGAAAATTCAAAATGGCGGTGCCAATATGGCGGATGAATTTTGCAAATGTGTTCTGAATCCATTGAAAATCAGTATCGGGAGGTTTTTAAGGTCACAAATGGCGAACCTGTGATCAAAATTTGAAAATTCAAAATGGCGGCGCCAATATGGCGGCGCCAATATGGCGGTACGATTTTGGCAATTACCATTCGATTTCACCGAAAATCGCTATTTGGAGGTGTTTAAGGTCGGAAATAATGAATTTCTTGTCAATATTAGAAAATTCAAAATGCGCTGGCAAATATGGTATGCATAACAAATCACTTCACCAGAATTTTGTAAAAAGTAAAATGTATAAAAACATGTATAACGACTGTATAATTAAATAAGAACGACTTGTCTAGTAAAATGTGTTTCCAAGTCCACCAAAAACATATTTCAAATGCGCGATGGAACATTCATAGACAAAATTTATTGACCATTATCCTCCTTAATATTAAGATTCCTCCTCCTTAATATTAAGATTGAATTGGGAATACAGAATGGTCATAGAAGTTTTCACTCCGATCGTGTGGTCCTACGCACACCAGTTTTTTTCATGGCGATCAAGTTCAGACCAGTACGACCCGTAAAGACATTACTTCAGTCTGGCGTCATCAACATGACCCCTAAAAACGTATCTCTCAAAAATTTTCTTGCTTTTCTGGCCTTTCTCTATTTCTTTCTATAGGCTAAACATCTTATTAAACCCTTTGCCCTAAGGGGCATCATCACTTTAAACAGAGGGGATGTAATGGTGGACTATTTGACTGGCAATTTACAGCTGTGGTATCACCTCCACAACCTAGGACTATCTCAAGAGACAGAATACCGACTCTGCAAGAGACAGAATACCCAATCTGGCAGAAACTTTATGAAAATCTCAAAGCTTAAATCTCGGGTAAGCTCCTGCACGAGGGGAAGTAAAATTTCCCCGAATTTTCTTGCGCCCCGGTCCAATTGCACCCGGTGCAAGTGCACCATTTGCATCTATGAAAGCGCCGTCTCTGAATATAGAACAAAGAGTTTGCGTAGCGCTTTAGCTATAGGTGAGGCGTGTAAGAGTTACATTGTCAGGGCGAGTCGATTTGTTGCCCCCAAGCTATTTGAGAGACCTATATACCTCGTGAGTCGTGAAAAAAAACCCTTTCCATTGAGCGAGAGGGACACTTTGGAGCAGGGTTGGCATAGCAGGTTTAGGCAGAGAAGAATTCGACGGACCTAAGTGACTTTCCTGAGAAACACCGAAAGCTACACCGATTTCCCTTGATAAAATTCCCAAAATAAAATCGAACATTCTGAGTTATTCCGATAAGATACGATTTTATTCATACCAGGACAGCACTTAATATTCCATACATTTTAAAATCTTTACAAACAATCATAAATTGACTTCAATAAACTGAATTTAACAAAACCGATTCCAGATATTTATCCACAAATTCACCTTAATTCCCCAAATATATTAAAAAATAATCTTCAATTACAATGTAAAACCCTTCAAAAAGCCACCCAACCCCTCTACCCACAACAGTATGAAAAATGAAGGGTGTTCTTTTACCATATTTTATCCATTTAACAAGCATCACCGTGATATAACGAAAACCAATTAATACATCATTTGCGAAGTATTGGTGATATCACAGCATAACAAGGACCACGCTTCAATCATCTGTCAAAATTCACCCCCCCCCCCTCCAGCCCATTTACCTTTTATACCCCATTTGAAATCAGGGTGGAAAAAAAAATCATCACCCGCCAATGACGGGAGTCTTTTTTTTCTGCTAAGTATTAATAAATCCAACCCGCGTAATCCCATCAATCACCATCGTGGATATAATGACACAAGCAAAAAAAAAAACAAGGAGACTCCACACCCTAATTCAGTGGGGGACGGGGAGGGGTGTGTGTGTGTGTTTTTTTTTTGTATAAATGTATGTGTGTGTGTGCTTGTGGTTGACAGAAATATTTGTAAGGATGAAAACAAAAGGATTAAAAACCTTTAAATCTGTACACACACAAGTCCTGGGAATGGTGTGCAAGTGAATTTTTCCCCACCGTTGGTTACAAAAGGCTCATTACGGAACACGATAGACGAGAGGAGTGAGGCATCAAAAAAGGCTCTTTCCTGTTTGTGTCAGATTTCATCACAAGGATCAAGGACTTTTCAGAGTATGTTTCTGAAGTCATGGTGAAATGCGGTTGTGGGGGTTGTACGGGTACGGGTGGGGTGTGTTTTTCCATATATATAGCATATACTATGATATGGCAGTTGAGTGAATTGATCAAGGAATCGACGCTAATGGTGTTCAAATTTGTGGCACTTGATTGGACTTTGATTGGATTTCAGTGGTTGAGATTTCCCTTGAGTTCTGCATGGTCATTGGTTTCATCAAACATTGGATTCGGGTGGTGGGGCAGGGCGGGAGGGGTTGGGGCACAAACTCAGAGGACACATGACGAAACCCACAGAATCAGCTGACCACAAGTTGCTCATATCAAGAACTGTCATTCCTCTCTATCCCCCCTTGTTCCATATCATCAATACTTGAAACCTCTGAATCCTAGAACCTCTCAATCCTCAAGCTACCCCCCCCCCCCCCGAATTTGTCAATACAAGTGGCAACCCCTCAATCTATTGTAAGAGGCTATGTGCTAAGTGCGGGAATCATGGTCCCTTTGATGAGTGATTTCTGCTAAATGAACAAATTCTGAAATATTTAGTTTGCGGTTTTTTGGGTATGGCTTGATTGCGGGACATATGTGGTTCCAGATGGCCCTGGAAGCAAGCCGCGATGTTCCGATTTCTATAATAAATAAACACCAACAAAAACAAAAAAAATATCATTATGAAAACATGAATTTACCACAACTTCCGTAATATGATTAATGTCTGCGCGGAAAGGAGAATAATAAATTTTTAATGGTTGTTGTTGGTTTTGTTGTTGCTGTTATCCTGCGGGATGCGGGCGCGTATGATGGTGGTTGGGTAAAATTATAACGCTTTGGTTACTAATGGAGCATAAATAAAAGTTGGGCTAAAACAAACATAAATATTTTTATTATTTTTTAAGAGACAGAAACAAGACAGAAATCAGATATTTTTGTTATCATAGACAAATGCTATTTTTGGTTGCATTAAGAGTCGTCAAAAATATTGTCTTCATTGTAATATTGTTACATATCAGATGGCACAGATAACTGTGAGAGATTTATAACAAAATCTTTGAAGTCTAATCTTTGTTTTTGTATGCATATACCAGAGTCCAGCCTTAGCCATATATAAATTGGAGACTACTCCTCAAATATATTCAAGATTTAATCAACAAAAAATAAGCAAGTCTGATAGGATTTTGAAAGCAATCAAAACATTTAAAATAAAACAAACTTTACTTAACTTAAAGTTTGAGATTGCATTTTCCATTGATTTTGAGAATGTAACAGAAAACAGAAGGTAATGCGTCGGTTGGGCATGGGAACTAGGTCAGTAGGTCAGATGTAACATATTGTTTTATATTCATGTCGTGTTTCATGACAGCAGTTGCCGCCGTCGTTACTATAGACCAAGAGACAGAGACGAGTTTTGAAACCCATCTGTAACCCTTCTAATTTTGTTTTTAATATGTAGAGGGGATGTGGGCGGAGCCGTTTTCGACAATTGCTGACAACCTAGTTGGTGCAGGGGTGGGGGGTGCGAGAGTGAAAGCTAAAATCTGCTCGTGAAATGTAAATAAATCTTGCGATCGGTTTTTCGACCACTTCCCCATATCCGGTGGTGCTCAAATTAGGCACACACCTGGGGGGGGGGGGTTGTAATGAAAAAGGCAATCCGCCATTTTGTGGTGGTCGCCATATTGGATTTAAAATGTCGTCACAAAGCTTACTGTATTCTACTTGTCATACTCTTCCATTTGATACCATGTCGGGGGCGTAGTAAAGAAAAGAGTACTCCGCTATTTTATGGTGGCCGCCATATTGGATGTACCTTAAAATTTAATATACTATATTGCATTGTCTTCAGAACCAAAGGTGTGTGCCAAATTTGAGCACCACCGGATATCGGGAAGTGGTCGAAAAACCGATCGCAAGATTTATTTACATTTCACAAGCAGATTTTATCTTTCACCCTCGCACCCCCCACCCCTGCACCAACTAGGTTGGCAGCAATTGTCGAAAACGTTTCCCCCACATCCCCTCTACATATTAAAAACAAAATTGGAAGGGTTACAGATGGGTTTCAAAACTCGTCTCTGTCTCTCCGTCTACTAGCTCTGCTCCACTTTCGCTTTTCTTCCGCTCTACTTCGCTCCACTACTTTCCACTTTCGCTTCTCTTCGAGGTGTAAACAGGTATTTTATTATTACATGACGACCAAGTTCTCAAGTCATTGACACAATTCCCACGTGACCAAGTTCACAAGTCATTGAACTAGATTCCATTTGACCTACGGAGAAGAAGTAGAAGAAGAAGTATCTACGTTTAAAAGAAGAAGAAGAACGGCGCTGCGTCATTCTTAAATAATTTTTCGCAATAATAAACTGTTTGAGTAGTTGTCAGTAGGTAATGCGTCGGTTGGGCCTGGGAACTAGGTCACCAGGCCCAACCGACGCATTACCTACTGACAACTACTCAAACAGTTTATAATTACGAGAAAGTATTTAAGAAAGACGCAGCGCCGTTCTTCTTCTTCTTTTAAACATAGGTACTTCCACTTCTTTTAATAAGATATAGGACCGACAAGTAACGCGGCCTCTGAAACTAGTCTGTTGAGGTAAGGTCACATCAAACAGCAAGACCCTGTTCCTCACTATCTCGGTACACTGACTGATTGAGAATATGAAAGTCTACAGATTGGGCCCTCTACGTTTGCGGTCCCTGTCGGCAGTAGCCACGGTTACAGTAACCCGGTCATTAACCCAACTAGTTGGGATGTGGCTTTTGACCCTTTCGGTCCACAAGATTAACTTCCCAGTATTCGTTCAAACAAAAAAACGACTCGAACGATTTTTATGAAAATCTTTTCAGATCATACTTCCTTTAACACGCTTCGAACGGCACCTGAACGAAGTCGATATCTTTTTAGGTTCGCGCGAAATCGTGCAGGAAAAAATGACCACATACGTACGCACACACACACACACGCTTAAAATGCTATTGGGACCTTGAAACGTGTAAATACATTGAAAATTTCGAATCCGATTTTCGGACCGATTACAATAACTTCCTACTGGGAAGTTAACAAGTGCATTGACATCCTTCCTACTGCATCTCAATAATTATGTGGGCGGCTAGCGTGACGGCGCAGGGACAAACAGCTGGGAGTTTACCAGACCAAGTGTGAACCTCGAACCTTCGACAATTTCTTCAAGGTCTGAACGTCGAAGACCCTCTTCACTAAATTGATGGATGCTTCGATGTTCGGTTCTAGATCGATTAATGCATAGAATCCTATCTCAACAGGTCGTCGCCCCTTCAGTAGGTTCTGACGCCCAAACAAATTTAACCCTAGTAAGAGCGTATGGAAGTCCCAAACTAATTTCGGGACTCTTTCACTGTGTGATTTCCTTTCCTGCCATACTCGTGGGACTTTCATAGACCAATCAAACAAAATTAAAAAATCAGACGAAGAATTAGCTTGTGGGTCTGATGCTATATGGTATATGCATCACCTCAGAGATAGAGAGGGATCTCCTCAGAGGCTGTTTGCCAAAAGTTACTGGGCCCAGCAGAAAATTGGCAGTTCCTTCATTTTCTAGGGGGCAAAGTTCGCCTGTCGGACCAATCTGGTAAGAGCGGTCAGAGGATTCACCAACGGAACAGCGACCCCAGAAGAAAGGCGGGGGAGCCGTAAGGACCCTCATACCGGGATAAGTTGGCTGGGGTCACCATGGCAGTGGTGACAAATTGACGGAGGACCTGACTAAGGTAGACCAAACTCTTGAAGACGATTGCTCACCTCAGTTTTTGGGTATAAAAGTGGCAGGAGGACTCATTAATATCAGCTGTGCCAACACAGCCGTCAGCCAATGGCTAACGAATGCTGTCACCAGGCTACGGGTTTTGGAGGGGTCCAACCTCAAAGTAATCGGGGAGAAGGACGTTCCCAAATTTAATAGGATCACCTTCTGGCTTCCTAATGGTGTTAGGGGACCAGAGCAAGCCCTCTGCGGATTGGCGATTCAAAACCAGCCAATTGAGGTGACCTTTTGGCGTGTGATGAGTATTAGGGTCCATAGCATTGCCGAGAGGTCGCACAAGCAGCTAAAACAGCAGACATGTCCCTATTTTACGGCTTCGGTCGAATCAAAGCCAAGGCGATTGTCAAAAAAGGAGACCCTTCCTAACTCACAGGAGCAGGTAGAACCTGATGATACCGGTGGTTCAGTGCAACCTGCAACACAATAGGGCTGCCTCGGCAGTCCTTTTCAGGGTGCTGGCCACCCAACCTGTTGGCGTGGTTCTTGTACAGGAGCCCGGGTAAGAAAGGCGCTATACGGGCAACCAGCTACAGCATTGCATGCAGTGATGTTGGCGGTGACCCACGGACCTGTATAGTTTACAATAACAAACCTAACTGCTTTCCTCAGAACTTAACGATATCGTGGGTCCCTTTAACGGAGTGGTCTGCAGATCATCGTAGGATGTGACGCCAATGCACGAGTCGCTGCTCGAACATTCAAGTCTAAGCCATAAGCCACTGGGCATACTGCTGAACAAGCGGTCTGGTCTGCAAATATGAGGTATAGGGGTGTAGTACAATAGGCCGAACGAATGGCCGCAGTACCTTTCGACCCAGTACCTCACGCAAAAAAAAATCCATCGCGAACTTAGCCAATCGTTCTCAACCTCAGTTAAACGCCCAGCGCACATTTCTCTTCTTCAAGATGAAGCCTTTCCACTTTGAGTAGAGTTTCAAACGCTGCAGTCAGCGAATACCCCCTCTAATTGTAAGGCACGTTATTATTTAGCATCTTGCTTAATATGATAGCAAAACTGTTAAGCATAGTTAAATGCCATCACACTAAGACCCCGTTGCCATATGACGGCAGTGTATATCCAATAAATGATTTTTGGCAGTAGGACATTTCTGCAGGTTTTGCGGCAGACCCTCAGAAATATACAGATAATACTGTGGATATTTAAAAAATTTGCATATGAAACCCGTCCGTCCGTTCGTATGCAACTCACTGAAATCTTGACTGAGAAAACTGAACGGAAGTTTCAACCGGAAGCAAACTTAACGCTACAAAAGAAAATTCTGTTCGCTCATGTAGAAAAATTATATTCAAATAAAAATCACGTACAAGAAAAGGCATGCGCATGTGTGCTCTCTAACTTCTGCCTTTGTGCTCTATTTTTCAAGATATTAAACACAAATGAAACCTCTCAATGTGCCTGTAAAGTTGATTTTGATGATTGCTTGTTTTATTACCCTTTTATTACCTTTTTATTGCCTCTGAATATATTAAAAGCCACCAAGCTTCATGCTTGAAAGCGGTGCATGTTTTTTGTCGGCTAAAATCTGGTTAAGTTTAAAGTGCTTTCGGAGATAAGCTACTAGTAATTACACATCAACAAGCATTCCTTCTTTATACCATACTATAAGAGTAATGATACCTGTTTTCATAAAAATATAGTTCAACAAATTCGTTTTTGTGTTTGCTACTTCTAAGTAAACTTTTCACGTTTTAATTTTTTTTTGAAAATTAATGTCATTAAAGTCGAATTTGATACAGGGGCGCTGATTATAAGTATGGCACATCGTAATCTCTAAAATAAAATTTCCAATTCAAACAAAAAAACAAAAAAAAATCCTTAACTTGGCACTCTACACCACAGCTCTAAAAAAATCACCTCAGTTATAATAAATCAAAACATTTAAATGCTTACAAGCACGAAAAAAACCCCCGTGTGCTGCCGATGTTGTTTTGTTGGGACATTTTTTTTGCTTTATCACTCTTAAAAAATTATTTATATCCAAACACTTCACTCGATAACAACCCAACTTGTTCTCCTACCTACAGCCATAATCCTTGACCTTCCATACCTACCAGAAACACAAAAAAAACGGAAACGCGATCCAATAACCATAAACATTATATTTTCCCCCGTGTATATTAACTCAATGAACCATATCCCTTCCAACAAATAAAAAAATATATATATATAGATATAAAGAAAAATTAAGGAGAAAAAAGGACAGCACAAATCCAGGACTTGGAAAAAAAATCGATATTCTTCGCTGGGTGCTAATAAATTCAAAGATATCCTTAGCCTCGACCCCAGTTTATCATAGTTATGACATCAGAAACACGGCACTGCAATAAAATATAGCTGTCATAATTCATGAATTTCTCTCGCACAACCTTACACCAATTCTCAATCGTCCCATTCCACCGACCGTAGTCGTCCGTTCCACTTTTCCCGCCTATCATGGTCCGCCCTACCTTCGCCCTACGATACTTCGTTCAACTATACCCTATACCCTTAAAAAAAAGGGGGCCAGCCAATTGTCCAAGAGAAATCCTTGACTCCTTGGGTACTTTAACGTCTTGAAGGACTCAACGGGGATAAAGCCCGTACAGATATCCCTAAAGTGCGTGTAAATGTCATTGCAAGTACGTGCAGGTCGTAAATTGTGTCCTAAGTAAAATTCCTAAATAAATTGACGTCAGATTGGGGTTCCTTGTACACAAGTCAACGCCAGCATCGACCACTGGTACTCCTCCAGCACAACCACCACCGGGCAGAAGGGACTATAGAGAGAGATTGAAGTGAAGCATCTTGATATCCTTCGTGAGAGCCTGTCTGACCTGGCAACCCAGGTTAAACTATCACTGTGATATAGTATATGCAACGAAGATGATTCATGGACCGGGGGATTTTGGGCGGAGGGTAAAGGAGACTACAACGAAAGGGCATAGGCTAAGGTCGAGGGGTACAGTATCTTTAGGGGTGTTTTTCTTTTTTTTCTTGTGGTATTAATAACCAGCATATCAAATCGAACGCTGTACCCTTTTTTTGTGCAGGACCTTATAATAACATCCTGCAGGCCCTAAATGCTATGATTCATTCAATTTTGGACATGGGCCAGAACAAATCTCCCAATTTTACAGAACAGCCAGATTTTAACCCTTTTAGTGGCGGATGTATCCATTTTATCGGCAATTTGGGCGACTCTTTTTGTGTGTTTCTTATCCTATTTTTTTTTTGGCAAAAGCGGGGAGATTTTTTTTCCAAATACTACTAAAAAGGGCCCTGGGCACGTTCATAAACAAACAGTTTTTTTTGGTCGATTATTTTGGGACAAGTTTTCGTATATTGATTTTAATTGGTTTTAGGGCGGGAGGAGATGGATTGGCCATGTAAAAAAGTTGGTGTTGTTACTGTTCCCGGCTAGTTAGTTTCGTTTATTTTTTTTTGGTTAAATGTGTTTACGAGAGAAAATCCACTGCAGTTTTATAAATACTCTACATTCTCCATTGGAATTTTTATAAAACTCATAGTATCCTACTTCCCCTCGAATTCTGGATACCAGCTACTATCCCTTAATCTAATCCGATGAGCTCCAAAAAAATTTTTATATAAATAAGTAAAAACAATATCCCACTGTAAGTCAAAAGGATAGACCAAAAAAAAAGTAGCAGTTGGCTTAAAATTTGGTTCTGAGTTGATTGCTCATGAGTTTTCTGATTTACGAATCCAGACTGGCATGTGAACGTGTTTATTATAATATAGTACAAAAAAAATATAGTTTTATTTCAAATTTGTTAGTTCTTGCATTATTCTTGCAAATCGGTACTAATATTCCTTTTAAAAAATGGGTAATATCAGAGGTAATAAAAAGGTAATAAAACAAAATATCATAAAAATCAATTTTTTTTATTCTTGCATTATTCTTGCAAATCTGTGCTAAAATTCATTTTAAAAAATGGGTAATATCATAAAGAAAAGAAGGTAATAAAAGGGTAATAAAACAAAACATAATAAATATCGAATTTTTTAGTTCTTGCATTACTCTTGCAAATCTGTGCTAAAATTCCTTTTAAAACATGGGTATTATCAGAGGTAATAAAAAGGTAATAAATGGGTAATAAAAACATCATAAAAATCTAATTTTTTAGTTCTTGCATTATTCTTGCAAATCTGTACTAAAATTCCTTTTAAAAAATGGGTAATATCAGAGGTAATAAAAAGGTAATAAAACAAAATATCATAAAAATCGAATTTTTTTAGATCTTGCATTATTCTTGCAAGTCTGTGCTAAAATTCATTTTAAAACATGGGTATTATCAGAGGTAATAAAAAGGTAATAAAATGGTAATAAAACAAAACATAATTAAAATCGAATTTTTTAGTTCTTGCATTATTCTTGCAAATCTGTGCTAAAATTCCTTTTAAAACATGGGTATTATCAGAGGTAATAAAAGGGTAATAAAACAAAACATCATAAAAATCCATTTTTTAGGTTTTGCATCATTCTTGCAAGTCTGTGCTAAAATTCATTTAAAAAACGGGTAATATGAGAGATAATAAAAAGGTAATAAAAGGGTAATAAAACAAAACATAATAAAAATCGATTTTTTTAGTTCTTGCATTATTCTTGCAAATCTGTGCTAAAATTACTTTTAAAACATGGGTATTATCAGAGGTAATAAAAAGGTAATAAAACGAAATATCATAAAAATCAAATTTTTTTATTCTTGCATTATTCTTGCAAATCTGTGCTAAAATTCATTTTAAAAAATGGGTAATATCATAAAGAAAAGAAGGTAATAAAAGGGTAATAAAACAAAACATAATAAATATCGAATTTTTTAGTTCTTGCATTACTCTTGCAAATCTGTGCTAAAATTCCTTTTAAAACATGGGTATTATCAGAGGTAATAAAAAGGTAATAAATGGGTAATAAAAACATCATAAAAATCTAATTTTTTAGTTCTTGCATTATTCTTGCAAATCTGTACTAAAATTCCTTTTAAAAAATGGGTAATATCAGAGGTAATAAAAAGGTAATAAAACAAAATATCATAAAAATCGAATTTTTTTAGATCTTGCATTATTCTTGCAAGTCTGTGCTAAAATTCATTTTAAAAAATGGCTAATATCAGAGATAATAAAAAGGTAATAAAAGGGTAATAAAACAAAACATAATAAAAATCCATTTTTTTAGGTGTTGCATTATTCTTGCAAATCTGTGCTAAAATTCATTTTAAAACATGGGTATTATCAGAGGTAATAAAAGGGTAATAAAACAAAACGTAATAAAAATTCAATTTTTTAGTTCTCTCATTATTCTTGCAAATCTGTGCTAAAATTCTTTCTAAAACGTGGGTATTAAAAGTGGTAATAAAAGTGTAATAAAAGGGCTATGAAACAAAACATCATGAAAATCCAATTTTTTAGTTCTTGCATTATGCTTGAAAATCTGTGCCAAAAATCCCTTTTAAAACATTGGTATTATCAGAGGTAATAAAAGGGTAATAAAAGTGTTATAAAGCAAAATAGCATGAAAATCTTGACTTGTTGTCAAGTAGCACTCCGAGGTACCTCACGGCCTTCGTTGACCTAACTATGACGTCTCCCACCTCGTGAGGGTAGAAGCGTTTTTTGGCAAGTAGCACCATCTCTGTTTTGTGACCTGCAAGCTCAAGCCCGCTATTGAATTCTTCCTAAATGTAAAAAAGGAAAACAATTTCTTAGTTTAAAGCTTGTAAAATATAAAACTCAATAACATTTTCAATTATTGAACCAAATACATCACACTAACACGCAAACCTGAAAAAAAATCTACTTCCTCCAAAATCTACGCCTCCACAATTATTTGCCATGCCAAAATCTAATCTATAACAAAACAATGAAAAGCAAAAAAAAATTGGTAAACGCAAGCGAATGTCATCAATATCAAACTTGGTACGTATCAAAACAACTCAAGGGAAATCATCTCCAATTTCGCAAAACAAATAATTTCATTGTGCCAAAGTAGGTTTTGATGAAAGCATGTTTACCCCAAAATCACCAAATAATAAACCATCATGTCTGCGGCTTAGCTCAATCAATGTTCAGACTGAAAGGTAAAATATTTCGTCCTTATGAGGAAAAAAACAACAAAAAATCTTTTTTTTTCGATCAACTAAGCAAAAAGACAAAAAGGATAAAAATAGAATGGATATGTGTGACATATAAGTGGGGAGGGTTTATATATTGTGGATAAGTTGAGCTGAGTTGAACTACTACAATGCTTTATCAGGTTCATAAGGGTTGATATCGAGAAGTCTTTGATAGGAGGAATATGGTAAGGAGTTCAAGAAACTCCAGCCGAACAACACCTCAAGAAACTCTCATCAATAGGAGCTTGATCAATGCGCTTCAATGCATCAATCTATAGTACACCTCCGCCCAAAAAGTGTTACCCTTAAGTGCTTAATCAGACGCCCTACTAATTTCAAACTATACATTTAATGACATCCATTACTAGCATTAGCTGCAGCCTCTCTAATATATGATATGTTCAGCACTTGCCATTAATAAATATATGTAGTTGCACACCTGGAAAATAACGGCCATCATTACAGCCATTGAACATTGACAATTGGCACATAATCAAGCTAATCCTTGCATATATTAAGGCGCAGGGATTTAAATAATTATAGGGGATTCTGATATCCTAGTATGGCGTTGGCTGATGCTGCTGGATCTGTTCTAGCCTCGAGCTAGTATTATATTGGTACACGATATCAATTATAGGCTTTAGATGCTGCACCAGCGATATAGTGACGAAGCGTATTAATGAGTTGGATGCATTGAATTATTTATGGGTGGGGTTTGGATGACTAATAACTTTTCAAATGATTCTAATCTATTGGGAATTAGGTGCGCTCTGGCATCGGTGAATGGAAATTGTGAAATTTTCACAAAGTGTCACATGGGTTAAAATTTGCAACTTTAGTTTTATAATAGTTGTGGAAAAATGAATTTATTTTATTTGAATAAATTTGCCATAGGGAACATGTGGCTGTATGTCAGGTGGAAATTGCGTTATAATGGGGACAATCAGTTCTTAACGAGTCGGAATTGGATTTGGATCAAATATGAGTGGTGAGCCTATAGTTTGTCAAATGTACTCTAGTAGAAAATATAGCCCTAGATAAACCATATCTCTAAAATCCTATATCTACCCCACAAAATCCGGCGTATGGTCAAAATTATCAGTCAGCCTTGGAAAATTTCGTGTTATATCGCCGAAATCCGAAAAATCAAATTTTAAACAAAAACTCCGTCCTACCATTTGTATATAACTCACTGGTATCTAAATTGAGAAAATACATATATCAGAAGTTGCAATCGGAAACAAATCTGCGCTACAAAATAAAATTTGTTTGTTCATTCATGTGGGAAATTGACATACAAATAAAAATTGCGTTCAAGAAAAGGCATTCGCAGGAGCGCATTGAAATTACCCTTTCATTCACTCCAGTTCCGCTTATGTTCTCTATTTTTTAAATATTAAGTACAAATCCAAGTTCTTATTGTTCCTGTAAAGTGAAGTTTTATGATTTTTGGTTTTATTAGCATTTTATTACCCTTTTATTACTCTTTTATTACCTTTTTATTACCCTAGTTTTAAAAGGAATTTTAGCTCAGATTTGCAAGACTAATGCATGAACTCATACATTGGACTTTTATTAAGTTTTGTTTTATTACCCTTTTATTACTCCTTTATTACCTACAAGAAAGCTGAAGCATAAGAGAGAGGAAAGGAGGTTGAAAAATTTCATTAAAAATCGACGCTATACAGGTAGACAACTATAGAGGTGGAGGAGGGAGCCTGCCTGGTCTATCTGTTCTGATATGTCTGGTCTCTCTGTTCAATCAGAATTGCCTAGTCTATCTGGTCTATCTGTATAGTTGTATCAATTTACTAAGCTACAAATAAACTACTGATTCGACCTCGACCCAGCTCGAAGGTTCACTGAAGACACAGCGAAGTTCAAAAGCTCATGCGGGGCCAAATCGAAGTTCAACTAATCTCATACAGGCGGCGCTCACTAACACCCAAGACTACATCCACGCCCAAGTCAACAACCGATGACGTCACTGGGCCAGAAACCGTATAGCCCTACTACTTGTGAAATCATGTAGAATACATAATATAGAAATTTCGGTTCAAAAGAAGCTTTAAGATATAAATATACATGGGCAGTGATAGTTAGCTAGTTAGTGTTGATTAGAAAAAGCGGTTAAAAGTTTGTTCTAAGTGTTCTAGTGTCAGAAAATGTCAATAGATGGCTATAGTTTCGTTAGTTGATATTTGGTTTTCAAGATTAAAATAAAAAAATCATTAATTTTTACGAGAATATAGCGATTTTCTGTTGATTTAAAGTGACACCTCTTGTTGAAAGTCCCTGTGAAAAGGCTATACTAGAAAATTGAGGGCGTCAAATTGTATGCTAACAAAGTCATAAAAATAAAAGGTGCAAGTTATTTCTTTTACACCCCACGAACACTTTTTTATTCTAACATTATTCTTGCAAATCTGTGCTAAAATTCCTTTTAAAATGCGGATATTATAAGAGGTAATAAAAGGGTAATAAAATGGTTATAAAACATAACATAATTAAAATCCAATTTTTTAATTCTTGCATTATTCTTGCAAATCTGTGCTGAAATTCCTTTTAACACATGGGTAATGTCAGAGGTAATAAAATGGTAATAAAGGGGTAATAAAACAAAACACTATAAATATCAAATTTTTTAGATCTTGCATTATTCTCGCAAATCTGTGCTACAATTCCTTTTAAAACATGGGTATTATCAGAGGTAATAAAATGGTAATAAATGGGTAATAAAAGAGTAATAAGGATAATATAACAAAGAATCGTAAATATCCAAAATAGAGGGTGTTAATTTGTATGCTAACAAAATTCGAAAAATAAAAGGTGAAAATTATTGTTTTTACACTTCACCAACACTTTCAATTATTCTATAAACCCTTTGCTGATTGAATTACTTTATTCCTCCCCCTTGCTTTTCAATAAAACCGTGTAAAAACCGTGTAAACTGAATCGACATTTTTATCAAAAGTAATATTCAACCCCAATGGAATTGTGTAACCCCCCCTCCTCTGTAACACACAAAAACAACCCCTTCATATATTTTAATCCCGCTTTTTTTTTGCTGAATAACCCTTTCAGCGCGACCCTGGTATAAAACAACGCAACAATGCACCGCGTGCCCTGCTTAGCGTGATCAAAACCGTGCAACAGAGAAGTACACACAAACACACACATATTTATTCACTATGGGTCGCGCACAAAGAGCGTTCGTTTCGCAAAGTTGCAACCCTTTTCGTGTGCAGAATTTTTAATTAAAGCGTTTCCTTGCACAGTAGACCGCCCACGAAAAAATATATGAATATGCACATAGTGGTAGCTGCTGGTCACCCTCATAATAGAGTCATCTGTTCAGCCCCCCTCCCCAATCCCGGCCGCCATCGTTGAGCTGGGGCACCGCACACACCCTACACTGAATCCATCTATGACACGGGCGCGCCGTCAACCTCTCGTCACATATGCGTGCATACGCTTTACGGTAAATTAACGTTGCGATTGCAATTAATTAAAGGCATGACCTGTCCCCGTAATTTTACAAAAGTTTAATTTAAATTTACCTGGCGAAAAGCCATTAAAATACGGGCATAATTGGAGGGGGTTGTGGGAGGACATAACATGCTGGAAGGCGGTTAGAAGGGGGCCAACAGAAAGGATATCGGACTAGGGACTCTGCTACCGCGTGTAGTTTCAGGGGTTTTGGGGGGGGGATGGGGATATGGAGAATTGATGATTATACGTGACTTGGGAAATTTGTCATAAAAACGAACACAAGGAATCAAGAACGACACAACGATGACGAAGACGAAGAGGACGACGACGTCCTATGAAGAAGAAGAAGAACAAGACGACGTGCACCTAAAACCCATCACATCACATCAGCGGGGATTCACCGGGTGTGTGGAGAGGCCAGGGCTATACGTAATTAGACTTTTGAGTTTGTAATACAAGAGTTTTCCTCGGCAAAGAGCTTTTCTCGGCCGGGGGAAAATTTATTTTGTCACGTTCTAAACTTGTTTGAGTGCAAATTATGACGAGTGTGTGGGCTTGGAAAAATGATCCTTTCCCCGGGCGCACACCCCATCGTCGTCGTCTCTCCAGAAAATGCCCTCAGAAAACCGAGGAATAAGCATGAAAAATAATTTACAACGGGCCTCAGTCATGTCATGAGTTTTAATATTTTCGTTACCACTGCTCTCTTCTGCTCCTTTCATGGCTGTTGCGCTAATTTGAGCTTTTAGATTTGATTAAAAAGGATATTACATGTGAGAGGGCGGCAAGGATTCTGTATTTCATTACATGATTTATTTGTAACTCTCTGACAGGAATCGCATGCATGAAACTCGGTATATTTGGTTTGTTGTGTGGTGAATTTTATGGTATTATTGTGTGTTTCTGTGTTTCCTCTGTGTGGTTTGGTCAGTTTCAGTTTTTTTGTTGCAGGAGAAGAGTTTTTGGGTAGATTGAAAATTCACTTAAGGGCAGATCAAATTTCTTTGTACGTTTTCAGAAGTTTTTCATTACAGTAAGTACGAATTCAGTTCAGTAACTCTGCTATACTAAAGTGAATCAAATGTACTAGATAAAGTAATAGGTCTTCGGGCAGACACAGAAATTGTAGCACAAACATAAAATCCATGTTAAGAGCAGTCAAAGAGTCAAAAATCTTATACCACAATTTCATCACATTTCCCCGAGTGGTTTACAAGGTATTTTTTTTTGTTTCGCTCAGGGAAATATCAGATCCAGATGTACTGCGGTACTGTACTATAAGCCATATACCTCTGATTTGTAGAGCTAATGACTTGAACAGACTTGAACTAGGGTCGAGCAAACATATATGAACTTCTGGCTCATCTAACCGAGGCTGAAAAATTCAACACCTTCTAAAACCGCGTCAACATCCATTCGAGAGGTCCAAGGTTCGATTCCACACAGTGGCACGATCCTTCTTCTTCCCCTCTCGCCATAGGCACAAAAATCTAAAAATGCACCCGCATCAGCATAGTCCATTCCAAACTCGTAGTCCATTCAAATGTCATTTTACCAAGCAGTCCCCCAACTAAGTATTAATCAAGTGAAATGCTGCTTGACTTACGCAATTGAACGAGAACCGGTCTACTGGGTATGAAAATGTCAATTTTTATGGCCACTAATTGCCCGTTTTCTTCATCCTATACAATTTTCTAAAGCCCCAATTTTGTTCCCTTTAGTCTAGAAAAAGTGTGAGTGTACGCGTGCTTCGTTTTGGTGCCATACAGGGGCTTTGACACTGTGCGTGCGTGCTTGCTGCAGGCTAAGAGCGGGCGAGTTTTATTTTTTGTCAGCTCATGCTAGGTGCGGTCGAATCTTATTTTTACTCAGGCGTACCGAGCCTGTTTCGGGCGTCGTGCAGGCGTTTTGACGCCATGCGTGCCTGTTGCAGGCTAGGAGCAGGCGAGTTTTATTATTACTCGGGTGTCAGTGTCTTCTATCGTTGACAAGGCATTACCTCTGAGTTTTGGTATTTCACATACAAAATTGGCAATAGAAAAGTGTTTGTGGTAATAGACATGGATTATGCATAAACAGAACGTCAGCTACATTTTGTAACAATTAATCGCTCACCCATTTCGAAAGCTTACCCGAAACACAGCGAAGTTCAACCAAATTCCCCAAGCTCAACCAAGACACAGCAAATTTCAAACGCCTGAGCATTGGGGATTGGCCGTCTCATGTCGGAACCTGCGCCAAAGTTCGCTGGTATCAGCGTTGGGACCAACGTGTGGAGCTACCACCGGCATAAGCTCCTTTAGCTATAAGATCCTCCTGTTTAGATAGTCTCTCTTCTTCTTTCTGCAACGCTTGTCTGCGGTTCTTCTTTTTAGCTTGAAGACTTCCATCCTTGCTCTTGTGGGTCTTGCGATGTACTCCCGGTGGCTCTTGTTTTATTCTTTTATTGCGGCTGTACAGTCCTGATTAAACCAGTCGATTCTAGTCTGTCTAGTGCAATTCTAGTCTGGCTAGTGCCTCTTCTGCTATCCCAATTATGCTGCTTTTAATTTGCTCCCATTTTTCGTTGATGTTGGCAGTGATGGATTTACGCTTAGGCCCGTGAGGGCCGGGCCTAGGGCGCCAAATTTTAGAGGCCGCAAAATTTTAGAGGCCGCAAAATTTTAGAGGCTTCAAAATTATATAGAACGATTAAAATTTAAAAATCAATTTAACTTAGTTTTGCTATGTGCTGTGAAGCACTCTGAAAAATTGAGAGATCCAAAGTCGTGCCGCCGCACAGTCGTTCGAAATGCCGAAAAGGTGGCCAAAGTCCCTAAAATCGATCTTTGATTTGGGGGCTTTTTGGGTCTAGTTATGTAGGTTGGTACCTAAGGTATTAGAAACAGCGTTTTATAACGGTCAAACTTGCATGGGGGGTCTCGGGAGCCATTGCTACGTGAGCTTGCCCCGATTTGTTTAATTTAAATAAAATTTCATAAAATTCTGGCCATTTTATAAGAACTTTGTCCGCCATATTGGTTCCGCCATTTTGTTTTTTAACTTGTGAGTAGAAAATCGTAATCAGCAGACTCGAAAAACTCTTCATACCAAATTTCATAAAAATCTGACCACTTTATAAAAATTTTGTCCGCCATATTGGATCCGCCATTTTGTTTTTTTATTTTGAGTGAAGGTTCGTAATCAGCGACCTCAAAATACTATTTGTACGTAATTTCATACAATTTGAATAACGTCTACATATTTTGGCCACCTTTTCGGGATTTGGAACCACCCTTGTGTCTACATATATACCAAGGTTCATAGAGTGACCGATAATCCTACATTTTAGGTGGTCTCTAAGGAATATAGCAATACCACCACCAGTGCGACCTTGCCGATCGTTACGAAAAATTTGAAAACCAACTTCGTTTTTCTTCTTCTGCCCTTACGTATAGCTTTTTAGCTGCTCGTTCACAACAGGCGAAGATTTCCCATTTAATTTCCTCCCCTACCATGCTTTTTGCTGGCGTTCCCCAAGGATCTATCTTAGGCCCTCTACTGTTTCGTATATACAGGGTGTATTCGTTAAGTTTACAACGCGGCCGGCTGTGGATAGGTTTTAGATAGACGAGCAAATAATCGTATGGGATGGGCGGGGGGGGGGGGGGTAGTAACGGTTTAGCCGCTAGGGCGTTTTGAAGTTTTTTTTAGAGTTTTGCATATCACCCTGTATTTTTGTAAACCTATGACTTATTTTCATGAATAAGGTATCAGTGTACGTAGAATACTCCCACCTATCTAAAACTGTAAAGTTGAAGGTTCTGCGCTCTTAACTTCCAGAGTAGTGAATCATCCTATTCACAGCCGGCCGCTTTGTAGCTTTTCGTAGTACACCTTGTATAGTATTCTAAGGCGGCTTCGTATTCATCGTAACCTCTTGTTACAAGCTGTTCGTATGAAGTTGGTTAAAGCTATACTCTTGCGGCACGTAATGCATGGCCTCTATAGGTGCGTTTCATTTTCATTGGAGTACGTACTCCGGTGTAGTTGGGCGCACATCACTACAAAGCAAAAAGGACGCCATATCGGACGGGGCCTAAAGCGCAATCGAGCTTAAATCCGCCACTGGATGTTGGGCTGTCCTTCTACTGATTCTCTAAAGTTTTGTACGACAGCGAGCTGGTAGGTATCCTTTCTTTCTTCAAACGATATGCTTAATTCTTGTGATCGTCTCGAAACTGACAAACTTATGTTTTCAGTCACACATTCAGCTAAAGTGACGATATTTTTACTTCGTTAGTACGAGCAGGAGTTGGAATTTTCACACCACTAACTTGTCCGAGGCGTTCAAATTGAATTTATTGATTTAAATTGATTATACATAGCTGTGCGAGGAGACGCCTAATGGACGCTTTATGGTGATCACAAGCTATACGAAATTAGTATAGCTATGAGGGTTCTGGACCAGTGACGTCGTCGGTTGTGGGTGTAGCCTGCGGTGTGAGCTTTTTGAAATTCCAAGTGTCTTGGATGAGCTTTCGCGCCGGGTGAGCTTTATAGGCCAATTCTCAAATCATCAGTGACATATCGCAAATCACAACAAAGTCATAAAGGCGTGGTGAGTCGCAGTTGTGACTTTTTCGTATTCTCGTGCACCAGTCTCAAGTTATGACAGTCGCAGGCTTGTGATGACATATAGAGCTGGTCACAGGAATGACAGAATTATAATAATGGAAGAAATATTATTAATTTTTATTTTGTTGAGCTATAAACAACAGAAAAAGTAAGTATTTGACCAAAAAAAGAAGAAATTGTACGTGTTTATTATATGATCTTTCAGAACACGACGAACACGGCTTCTCAGAGCTTTAAGAGATGATAGCGACCCCTTTGCGCTCCAGAACAGTATTTTTAAACAATTCTTTCGCTTTAGCAAACACCAAGCTTCGAAATTAATTGAGGAGTTGGAACCACATTACAACCAGAGATCCTTAATTCCGTTTCCATTTACGGTATGCATTTAGCCATTTAAAAATTTACACACATTCCAGATTACATGAATTTTTTCGTTACAGTTTCTGTCTGTTCTGTATTTCTTGGCTCACGGGTCCTATCAGAAATGCGTTGGGAACAACTATGTATTTCCTGTGAGTCAATCCACAGTGTGTCGTGCAATTGACAAAATCACTACACTAATCATTAAAGTTAAAAGTAGTGAAATTACATTTCCAAGATCTTCTGAAGAAAAATTAATCAAGAAATTCGGGTAAACGTTTGAACAGATCGTGTAAGTACATTCCATTTCATAGAACATTTATTTTATTAATAGATTTTATGAAAAATTCGGCATAAAAGGAACTATCGGTGCTATTGACTGCACACACGTAGCCATTATTTCTCCTCATATTGGTGATCTACAAACACCAGCACATGTCTACCTCAACAGAAAGAACTACCACAGTATTAACGTAGAAGCTGTAAGTATTGGCAATTGTGTGGGGTTCAAGAAACCTAACAAATTCACATCTTTTCCTTTGCAGATTTGCGATCATAAAATGAGATTCCTTGCCGTAAACGCAAAATTCCCTGGATCCTGCCATGATTCGGGCATTTGGGCGACATCATCTGTGCGATTGCATCTTATGCAAACTCATAATGCGTGCAGTTTTACATGGCTATTGGGCGATTCCGGTTACCCTTTAGAGCCTTGGTTGCTTACTCCTTTGGCTAATCCCTCAAGTGCTGCTGAGAGAAGATACAATTCCATGCAAATTGCTGCCCGAAATGTAATTGAACGTGCTTTCGGTGTCCTCAAATCTCGGTTCCGCTGTTTACATAGAAACAGGGTCTTGCATTACAGTCATAAAAAAGCTGCAAAAATTATTTACGCTTGCGCAATTTTGCACAACATCTTGCTTCAGGGTCATTTAGACGAGGACTTTGAAGTAGAAACAGAAGATAACAACAATGAGAATTCCAGAATTGATGTTCCATCTGATGCAGTAGTAACTGAAAGCCAAAGAGAAGGCCAAAGAATACGCCAAGCGTATATTAATACCTTATTTGTAGAACATGCAAACTAACAAAACAAGACTTTTTTCACACGACATTTTATTAACATAACAGGGATTTTTCACACCTTTGTACTATAAATTCAAAATAAAATATGTTTTCACAGCAAATTAACATAAGAGGGTTTTTTCACACCTTTGTACTAAATTCAAAATAAAATATAGGGCCAAGTCAATAATGCACGTTGCGCGAGCAAATGACTTCTTCAGCAAATGGAAGCCTGTAGCTGAATAAGTCATTTGCTCGCGCAACGTGCATTATTGACTTGGCCCATACTTTCACAGCTAACAAAACATGGGGTGTTTTCAATGATGCAGGTTGCGTGCGCAATTGACTTATTCAGCAACACACTTCCATTGCTGAATAATTCAATTGCGCACGCAACTTGCATCGTTGAAAACACCCATGGTTTTTTCACAGTATTCAAAATAAAATATATTTTTATTTTTTTTTTAAATCGGCAATCACATCTGCGAGAGCTTTTAAGGCTGTGACGGTTGCTTGTTGTTGTTGGAGAATTTGTTGCTGTTGTTCTTTTAGTTGACGGTCACTTTCTTGGCGGCGTTCTATCATCTTGCATGCTTTATCAAACATTTTATCAAGCTGGCCTGGTTTTGTTGCAGGTGGTGATGGCAAGGATTCCAGATTATTGGAAATTGAAGCACTTAATGAGTCTTCATATTCGATGATTGGTGCTGACGATTCCTCATCTTGACATTCCAGTATCTCATCAGTAATTTCCTAAAAATGATTTCATAATAGGCATTTCAACTAATCATTTCAAACACTATACATACTTGCATTCCAAGAGAGGGTACATTTGGAATTCCGTCTATTAGTAAGCCTCCATCGAAAGTTTCCAAAGCCCTTTGCTCCAGCTCTGACAAACTACTCGGTGGAGGTCCACCCCCCGTCAATTTTGCGGCAACTTTCAGCTTCCTGGCTCTTGAGCGAACTTGTATTTTCCAATGATTCAAAGTCTGTAAAGATTGGTTGGAACGTGCAATTAATACTTCCGAAATGAAATATATGTCCTTACCTCTTTCCATTTCGCGGGTGTCCGGGTTGGCCCTTTAAGGGCATTCAAATTCCCTGCTAAATCAGCCCAAAGAGTTTGGATCCGCTTCGGGTTGGTAGGGTCATTTTTATTTTGCCGTAGCTCTGGATGATTCCGGCTAAATTGGAGGAAATACTCCAGCTGCTCCGGAGACGTCCTCTGGTAAGGTTTCTTTCCTTCTGTAAAAGACGTAAAAATAATATAAGCAGTAAAATTTCATACTATTTACGGACAAATTTACCTATTTCCATTTTGGCGCCTGTTTATTGTTTATTCAATTCAGTCTATTTATGTACTTTATCAGCAGCATCGATTTGGCGCGCGTTTAATGAGTGACACTTTGCAGAAGAATTTCACAACATTTGACATTTCACATTTCCACCACAATTGTGGTGGAATTCTAGTGATGAATGTTGTGATTTTTCACTGAGAATCGGAAACAGCTGATTTGTCACAAGATTCGTCTCAAGAATAACGTTTTCAAATTTGCTTATGACTTATGACCCGTCACAACTAAGAATTGGGCTATTAGTCCCCCCGCCAACCCGATCCCGCATAAATGTAATATAATTATTATTATTGAGTCCTTCGGTTAAGATTGCGGTAATGTATGACGTATTTCTGTTTTGTCAATAATGTTGTTAACAGTTTCTTCTGCTTCGGTCCATGTGGTAAATGATGTGTTTGGCAAAATAGAAAGTAGATATTTGTATTATGGAGATCTAAGGCGTGTTCCAGGGGTATATCAAGCAGACCAAACCAGAACAGACGGAATAGACAGACAGCTGTAGAGCAGGAAGGGAAGGAGGAGGTCTGGCCTATCCGGTCTATCCGGTCTATCCGGTGTTTCTGGTCTATTTGGTCTTTCTGGTCTATTTGGCCTATCTCATCTATCTGTTTAATAAATTCGCAGGGTAAACTGGTTTAAATAAGATTAGCAAGTGTTGGCCTGACTGGTCTAGCAGACCAGATATACGAGACCAAAGAAACTAGACAGACACCTATAGAGGAAGATGACAGACTAGATCCCCAGTGCGAAAGCTCACCCAGCGCGAAAGCTCATCAAAGGCACAAGCCAACCGCAGCGAAGTTCAAGCAAACTTCCCAACGCGAAACCTAACCAGATCCGCACGCGAATCCACAACCGATGACGTCACTGGCCCAGTACCCTCATAGCTATACTACTTACGAACTTTACGAACCATTTCCACGATATTTTCACCATATTTGTAGGGGTTTTCCACTATTTCAATGCTCTTTACGTGCGTGTATCGATCTACATCTAAAAACCTCCTAGTTTTTACCTATCAAATATCACCGCAATAACAATTGCATTTTGACAGTTCAAAAATGGCGGCAAATTTAAAATGACACCTCTTATTGAAAGACACTTTACAAAGTGAAATACTTAAGTCTTCTTCCATAAACTTTATCACAAGAATTAAAAAAAGGAAAAACTTAAAACTTCTCCATACTTATTACAGACTTTCTCTCAAGCGACGACTTCCATTCAAAAAACAAAAAAAAACACAGACAATACACCCTATTATTTCTTGTAATAACTTCTCGTACTAATTTCAAACGCTTAGCACACCAAGAAGCTTCCCTTTTCAAAACCCATTTCAATCCCTTTTCTGAATCTCTCTCTCTTTCTCTCTCCCTTCACCGCTCGAACAAAGGCAACACTTTTTAAAACAAAAGTAAGATTGAAAGGCATTCCCAATTGAGTGAAATTCCATCCATTTTTTTTTCGTCCTTTCTTTCGTCTATTTCAAAAGGCAAATTATCCTTTTTTTTCTGTAGGGCTGTTGTTTGTATGTATGTACGTACTTATACATATTTCACTTCTGAAACAGGCAACACTAAATTGCTCCTTTCTTCCGATCCATACACACACCCCACAATGTATTTCCACTTATATATGTTCATGTCAACATTTCTATGAACGATTTGGCGAGTGTGGAATTTTCTTATTGAATGTTTTCTCCGTGGCTGCTCCTTTGAATGCTCCCATAAGGGTTTATTAAACGTCTTCTGTTATGAGCAATTCAGCTTTCTCTATGTATATGGTTCTATGGAAGGACTTTAGTTTAGGTGTATTGGTTGTACGGACGGCGCGGCTTGAATAGAGTGATTTAAGCATATTGCGAGAGAAAAAAAAGAAAGAAATAAAAGAAAACAAGTTTGTCTGTCTGAGAGTATAATGATTTCTTTTTTTTTTTAAGTAGAATTTATTTTTTTTCTCATGTGGAATGTTATTAAAGTCTCTTCAGTATTAAAGTTGGATATTGAATGAAGTTGCTTAAATCCCGTTTGGTAGTACCTGGATTGAGAGAGAGAGAAATATGCAGACCAACAGAGCTGGTCCACATCATCCCATGATGAATGTCTCAAACACATAAATAACCTCAAGTATCCAGAAACTTACTCCACCTGGACCAAAACATTAATTTGTATCTCTTACGCCCCAATAAACAGTTCATTTGCAACTTGACTGAAAATAACACAAGTGAAAATTGACAAATGGCAGTAAATGGCCAGGAATGGCGATTAATGACCTTTGATAAAGTCGATTAAGAGCCTGCGGGGATAATTTTCAAGATAGAAAGCAAACGCAAACTTTAAAATGTTGGTAAGTTACGTCTACGATCTCTACACCCTTCTTCATTCCTCCTAGATGTGCCTCCTCACTTCCACAGTTCCACACACAAAATTATCGGTGGCAGCGGTGGGATTTTCTACAAACGTTTTGCAAAAGGCAAGAGAAAACTTGCATAGAGAGAAGAAAACTTTACACAACTTTTCTCAGTGGAAATTCAAGAAACAAAACACAGCAGCAGCAGCAGCAAAAGTCATCGAAACAAACTATGGAGACTGGCTTTGGTTCGACTTTTGCCTGGCTCGACTTTGGCTCTACTGCGACTTTGCCTCTACACCGACTTTGCTTGGCTTGCGCTTAAGGTGGGTGTGTGGAGACGAGGGTGAAAGCACCATGCGAACGAGGAGTGTGGGAGTCATTAAAAACTCATTTCGAAAGTTTTTAAGCGAAGCATTAACAAACCCCGAGGTCGTCACAACTTTTTCATTTCCATTCCACAAAACTCGGTATTCTTTTTCTGTTCTAGGGCTGGTTGGTATGTGCCTGTCAATTTATCTTCTGCCACTAGAACATTGCTTTCACGATTTTCGCACTATAAAACTCGATTAACATTCTTCATCTCCAGCCTCCCCCCACCCAGAGAACCACTCGTCATATTAAGCAAACCGTTATTCACTCTAAAAACGTATAAAATCAGAATGGAATTATGGCAAGTGCCCCGAAAACTTCTAGGGCTGCAGTTTTGCGATTCTGGGGGGAAAAAAGAAAAAGTTTTTATAATATAAAGCTTGTACCGAAAATACACAGAAAGGCACCCCCAATCAGCCTGTGGATCGTATTTTAACTCAATTAAATTCCACAAACACAATACGTATCCCCGCCGCCCCCGCCCCCTACTACATATATGCGAACTCCACGTATTCATTATTTTTCAATAGGGCTTCAACAATCATCATGAAACTCGAAGTTCTCGAATTCTCTTCTATTGAAAAATGAAGCTTAGTCTACACGGGGTTATACTACTATATTATGCTAATTGAAACGGAGTGAGCCCTTCCAAAAACAGGGTTTGCCTTTTTTTTGGATATATCCCAGGGTTGGGGTAATAATTTTCCAATTTTAACTTAAAACACAAAATTTTCCCTTTAACTTGACAAAATTTTCGGAATTTAATTAATACTAGCAAAAAACCCGCGTGCGTTGCAACGCCCTTAAATAAAAAAAGTTTATGTGTGTACTGTCCATGGTAGGAAAAAAGTTGAAAGAAACAACAAATCTGGAAAAAATGATTTTGGATACCTTTTATATGGTTAATTCCTATTGACAGCTGTCATTAGTCAAAACCGGTTTTTGATATGATATTCGTATTCGTATCGAAAACCTAAGGATATCAAGTTTCACCTTGAACCGATGAAAATCAAGTGCCCAACGCTTGGTTGAACCTAAAAAAATGAAAACCCATGTTAAATTCCATTTAAAATTCAACCTGCGTGGGGGACGGGTTGTCATTTTGTTTTTCTCTTTTCGGTTAGACGTTACACTGCCCCCATCTCACTTAGTGTTCGTTCCGAACACAGCTTCCGTCCCGTTCTTACCGATCGATGCTTTGCATGCGATAGATGTCATTGTATAATCTCGTGATGACAGTGGAGGGTCCTTCCCTTTTCTTTGTAATTTTGGCGATTAACCTTTAATTAGTCGAAGATTTTATAGGTACACTCGAACGCGTGGCAAACTTCATGACAATATGGGAAATGACCAAGATACACTATGTTCAATGTTCTTCCATTTGGAGCTAGGATGTGAAGATTCAGATTTTCCAACTCTTGAACAACCTACATATAGCTGACAGGGAAATTACCCCTATTTGCTAAAATTCCTCCGCCATATTGACTGCGAAATTTTAAATTTATTATTTTTGATCACAAATTCGTTATTTGCTACCTTAAAAACCCCCCATACCGATTTTCATTGGAATCGGAATACAATTGGCAAACTAATCGGCCATATTGGTGCGGCCATTTTGAATTTATAAGTTTTAATCATAAATTCGTTATTTGCAACCTTAAAAACCCTAGATATCCACTTTTATTGGAATCGGAATACAAGTGGAAAATTTCGTCCGCGGCCATTTTGAATTTATAAGTTCTGATTTTTTTTTTTTGCTACCTCAAAAACCCGCGATACCGATTTTCATTGTAATCGGAACGCCATTGGCAAATTCGTCCGCCATATTGACGCGGCCATTTTGAATTTATAAGTTTAGATCATAAATTCGATATTGGCTACCTTAAAACCCCCAGATACCGATTTTCATGGAAATCGGAACACAATTGGCAAATTTTGGGTGGCCATTTTCAATTTCGGTCATATTTCGGCGGCCATTTTGAATTTATAAGTTCTGATCAAACATTCGTTATTTACTACCTCTAAAAACCCCAGATACCGATTTTCATTGGAATCGGAACATAATTGACAAATTCGTCGGCCATATTGGCGCGGCCATTTTGAATTTATAAGTTTTGACCACAAATTCGTTATTAGCGATCTTAAAAACCCCTAGATACCCATTTTCATTGAAATCGGAACACAATTTGTAAATTCACATTTGAGTAGACATTTTGAATTTCGGTCATTTTTCAGCGGCCATTTTGAATTTCGAAAAACGGGCTTCGAGGTGTTTCATGGGGGGCCTCCACGGACCTTCGTGCAAAATTTCGAAGCTCTGCGATGACTGGTGCGGCCGCTATAGCGCACACATGCATACATACACACATACGTACATACATACATACAGAAACTTTCTTTTATTAATATAGATTTTTTTTTACGTTGTCTAATAATAATTTAGAACTGACGAATGTCCCTAATTAGTATAATTGGGTCCTAAGGGCATTTTGATGGCTATCAAACTTGATGATTGACGAAGAAATAATGAAATTTTTTTTTCTGCCTTTGCCTTATTAATAATAGCGTAGATTTAAAATATTTCTGGTGAAAAGGAAGGAAGGAAATTCTTTCGAAAAAGTTTTATTTTTTTTTTGCTAAAAATATCGATGAAATCAATCAATGGCGATTAATTGAAAATTTTTAAGGATACTTCAGGATTCGTTGTAAAAAGAAGGATTTTCTTGTTTTATTTTTGACATTTTTTTCTTGGTTGGTTGTTGGAAGTTTTGTAGGGCTGTGTTCGTAGAAGTTTTTTATCGTAGCTTTATTTTGACATTAAAATTTTTAGAAATGTCAGATGGAAATAAATCAGAATTGTTAAGCGTTTTTTCCATTAAAATTTTAAATTAAACAATTTTTTAATGTTGTTGTTTTTGGCAGCCCTTGATTCCTTTTAGTATCTCCTTTCCGTATATGCTTGCTTGTATAGTGGATGGACAACATGCTGAAAAACAGGGCAATAATAGCCTCGACACACGCACGCATTTATGACGAAAATTCATCATTAATTAGGAATATGAACCTTATCAATTAGGAAAACCGATTAGGCAAATTTTAGTTAATCTAGTACGAAATCTCAAAAGAGAGCCATCTGTCGAACGATAGATAATGTTAAAAAACCCGCTTTTAGGCGTTTTTCTAGAGTCAGCTGATTTTTATTTTAATTTTCCTTGAAAATTAATAAAAAATATTACTTTTTCCCATATTAAAAAATTAAATATTACTTGTTTCCCTTCCATTGGGGCAACAACGTACCAAAGATATAATTTTTTTTTTATTTTTTTTCTCTGACATTTTTCACTACACCACAACTGTCATAATATAATGAGAGGTGTTTTAACGTGTGTCACCCCGTAAGGGCGTTCGTCATAAATTAGGAATTTTCGTCATATTTTGATTGCCGTGTGTCGAGGCTATAATTCGCGCGGAGTCCCGCGGCTTTCCAGAAGAATCAGCTAACATGCCCACAAAGTGGAGTTCTATTACATTTACTGTGAAACATCGTTGCGAATTCGTAGCTTAGGAGGCTTGAGGAAATACCCGTGCACGTTGATGATTAAATATATGAGCCAGTTTAGACGGTGCGCTCCAGCGCATGTGCCTCATCACTACCAGGTATCTTAGGGTGGGCTGCGATAGAATAATCTGTTCCCATACCTTGAACCTTATGGACATTGGCTTTCTCCGTATGCTGATCAGTATAGCTTCAGTTTTGTGCTCAGCAAGCGTCAGACCAGGGCTTTCAGGCCACGTTATAATCTATCAGATCGCTCCTTTCGGCTACAATTCGATCTCATCGGGGCGACCTCGGGGTATAGTCCATGGAAATTGTACTTTAACATTGCAAAAATGCAGGACAAGGTTTTTTTGGGTTGTGTAGGGGGGTCGTGTAAGTTTAAATTTGAATTTTCGGGCTCAGGGTCCCCCCATTTGGCCGCCATCTTGGAAAAGGTGTGCAAATGGTTTTTCCACTATATCTCCTTAACAGTACATCTTACAGAAAATTTACTTTAAAAAAATACTTTTTTGTTTAGAATTAAATTATCTACATTTTATTATATAAGCTTTTTTGTCGTAAATTGAATAATTAAGAAGTTTTAAGCCTTAGAACACAAAAATTAGTCACAATATTTTCTTTTAAGGGCTATAACTTTTTTTCCTTCAATTTTACCATACCATAACATTGTGACTACTTTTAAGGCTAATAACGTCTTTTAACCTTTCGGGATTGTCTCTTTCGTTATTTTGTCTTTTTGGTCTTTCGGGTTTGGGGATTTTGGGTTTCGAAATTTTGTCTTTCGGGATTTCGACCGACACCCATAAAAAATGGCCTTACAACGGGCGAACACCGGCCTCTAGGTTTTTTAAGGTGCATATGATGGCCGTAAAATTTTTAACCATTTTTAATGGGAGCACATATGGCCTCACGCCGGCCAAATTTGAATAAAAAACTTTAAATGGCCAAGTACTGAGCTGTACACATGGGGATTCGACGGGAAATTTGAGCCAAAAATAGAATCTGCACCAAATGTATTGTTGAATGTGTTTTATGGGAACTTGATGATTTTCGTTATGTACAATGGTCATGGGCGTAACTAGAGAATCTTTCTAGGGGGGCCAGGTCTTTTGTCTTTGAAATGCAAATACCGTAAATTGGTCAATAAAACACAAAATATGTATCATCCAAATTTATTGTGTCGCCTTCAAAGTAGGACCCTTCCGAAATAATAGACTTATGCCAACGAAGAACCCAATTCATCAAAACAGTTTTTAAACGCTTTTTTTGGAATCGACTTCAATATATAGATGTATATTAAAAAGAATTTTTTTAATCGCATTATATACAAACAACTAGGGAATAATGTTAAGCGTATATCCGTCGGTGTGTGTGTGGGGTGTACGGCCGGTGTTCGCCCGTTGTAAGGCCATCTTTTATTTTTACTCGGGATGCTTTGGCTTCAATAACCAAGTTTTCCAACAAAGATGTTCCGCAGTTCTTGAAACAATTTTTATAAACTCTTGCTTTCACGGGGGTTAAGCTGCAGGAGCGGAAAACGTGTATTATGGTTTTCAGAAAAACGTTCATTCAATGATGTATCTAATAATAGAAACTAAATAAGGAATGAATATTGATCTTCTATAATATTCTTCCACAGAGTATGCTGAGTGATTTGACTTATGTGTCATTCGGGGTAATTTCAGGTCAATATTTAATAAGTCGCAACAATTTTGAATTTATTGAAAAATTAGCGCAACTTCTTCTTGTGCTGCAATATAAGATGGTGTGCCCTTTGTTTTGTTTGGGAATTCCCACTTGTGGACAATTTTTCCAAAGCATTCATTATTTCTAAAAAATTTCGTTTAAAAATGCGTATTGCCTTATGACACAGTAAAGGAATATTTGGAACCGTATTTCTTCTTAGAGTAGAATCGCGGAAGAATTTTATTATTTCTTATATAGCTCCTACTGTGGTGTTTTTGAGTTCAACTACTGCGTTGGTGTCATTTATTACAAGACCAGCAAGAGCCCGGGTGCGTTGCAACGCCTTTTATTAAAAAAATTATTAGTACACATTCCGGGATAGGAAAAATGTATAATGAAAAACGAACAAATCTGCAAAACTATATTCTGGATACATAAAAAAAATTGGTGAAATAAACAATAATTTTCACATGCAGGGGGCGCATCTTGACGGCGCCCATGCTTCTCGCTCGTTTACAGCTGTCACTTTAATGTGCAAGTTTTGTAACACTAATTTCTTAATTGAATGAATGCAATTTAGTTTTCACTTTATTGCATTTAACATTTTGCATTTCAACAACTTAAGCTGATGAATTTCGCGAAGATCACCGCCAAAAGAGCAATTTTCCACACTGTTTCAACATATTAGCTGACAGCGACAGCCATGATAGCAATTAAGTGATGCCATATAAATAAATTCTACCAAAACAGCAGGAAAATATTTACAATTTATTTAAATTTGTTCATAGATGGCGCAGGCATCGGTAAGGTAAAAATTAGAAGTCGGTTATTTAAAAATTAAGATTGTGTACTAAAGATTATTATTTCGTTAATATTAATATACAATTTTTTTTCATTCTTCGACTCTTTCCGAATAAAATTCGGAATTTTTTCCACCACGACCACCAAAATATTTCATTAAGAATGTTATTATGAAGTTCAATAGTTTCAAGGCATTTTCAATACTGTCTCTTACAGTCTCCCTATGAAACACACTCTTCTTGATTCGTGTGTTATAAGTATCCCCGAAACAGGGTTGTTCAAGCATTATTGGATGTCGACATTCTTTCTTTCGTCTTCTAAAAATGGCTGACAAAAAATTCCTCAAAGTTCATTTTTCGTACATAACTCAAGAAGGAATTTGAAAACTGCTCGAGAGAAAAATACAAAAGAAAATCACGAACAAAAAAAAACCAAATTTCCACTAGACGAATGCCATCTGGTGGCGCAACAGCGATAATACTTTAAAAAGGCTATTTACACTCTCTGCCAGTGTCTAGAGAGTCTAGAATTTCTAGTTATGCACATAACATAAAAGCGTAATCATCAAAGCAGAAAATTTTGATGTGTTATGAGATTGACAGAGGGGGTGGAAAACGAAATTTTTAGGGAGGAGGAGAAGTGGTGTTGGTGTTTAATAAAAGCATAGCAGCTTCTATTCATAATTGAAAAGGTCACACCATAGTGAGCTGAAGTTTTCTGCTACTAGAACGGAACGTGACAAGTGGCTCCTCTGGCTGTAATTTCTATAACCGAAAAAGTCCTTTCAGCGGAACGAATGGGTTCTACGACATTTGGGAATATGGCTAATAGCAATAGAAAACTGAAAGCGGGTAGTAGAGAGTGGTATGAGAGTTCGCAACGTCAGATGATTTATAAGACAAGAAAATTTCATGTGGCGTATACGGTCTCATGTCCAACTCATAAAATAGTTTGAGAAAAATTCTAGAAAGTTTAAAATTAAAGTGGAAAAACATCCCCCGTTCTACCACCCCCGCACAGCCATTTCCATCTAGTAGTCACTAGTGTTCATATTTCTCGTGCAGTCGTTGGATGTTGCACATTCAGCGAATGATGGCGATATGTTTGGCAAATGTCTTTGCAAAACTCGAAAGTGCTTGCTTCGTGCAAACATTTCGGAATCACACTCATAAAATTGTAGTCTATCTAGGAAAGTTTATGTTGATACGTTTCGGAATCATTTCAACTTCTTGTCAACATAATTCCACGTTCCACTTTTATCAAAAGGGCCAAGCTCTAGCGCATACACAATCCATGTCCTTCTTTTTTTTTGGGGTAAGGGGAGGGCTAGAATTGGAGTCACGTTCGCAATGTGAACCAAATTTTTTGTTTGTGCATATGTGTATGTGTGTGTATGTACCTTTCCTGCATTTTCCGCATTCGGCAAATTCTGTTTTTGATTACTTGGCATTTTTGGCGGTGCATGTTTTATGAGGCTGAACGCGCGCGCCATTTATTAATGGCCCTTTTTAGTTATATTCTTTCCCATTTTACCACCGATGGCTGCTGCTTGTGATACAGTACTATACCACCAGTAGTACCAAACAAAACACAACACCGAATGCCCTTGCATCTCTAACTCATACACGCGCGGTGAAAATTAATTCCATGCTTTGTTTAGCAAAACATAAATGCCACTGTTTTTGCGAAAAACACCCTATTTAACCACTGTTACGATTCACTGAATCACATTGCACCCGCATTCTTCTTTCAGTTCTGCAAATAACTATAGTTTCAAAAACGAGTGCCACAGGGCAGCCAGCTTCGGCCCTTTCACGTTTTATTATTTGTCCAAATTTTGTTCAAAAACCCCACAAAAATATTTCTCGCTTGTTTTCTGTCGGTCAATGAGCGTGTATTAAGTTTGTGAAAGTGTTCATTATAAAATATTAAACGTGAAACAAATTTATTTTAATTTCATAATAATTTATTATCATCCGTGTAAATAGGTTATGGTTGGCCTCGGAATGGTGAATGTTTAATCAACAATTTGGTCCTTGTACCGTGGCCGTGGGGATATGAGGATACGAGGGAGGCAATATGTCGTTTTAGACAAGATATTGGTGGCATAATGTGCATGTGCATAGATAGAGTGCAATTTCAGCTATTTAGTTTATGCCTCCCGGGGGTAGGGGGCGGGGGGGTAGGTTGAGGAGTTGATTTTGTGGCCTTCGAGCAATTAAAACCTTGTTGGTTGTCAGTATGTATATAAGCCCTATACCGCCCCCAAAAACCACTTTTGTTATTTCTAGGGCTGATGCTGAAATTTGTGTTGAACTACTTCATTTGGGTGTTTTCATTGTTGTTTAGTGTGTTCCGATAGTGTTGCAGTTTGTTGAAATAATGTATACAGTTTTTGATTGAGAGACAAATGTTTATAATGTTGTTGTATGTTATGTAATGTAATGAGAATGACGTCGACAAGCTTCATAGGGAGGGAAATTGATTTATATTTATTTGTAGCTTAAAGCTTTAATTAAAGTTTAAGTCGTTTGGACGGTATGCTTTGATTTTATGCTGTTATGACACTTACTTTTTTTCAGCATATACATTTTAAGTATGAAAAGACAAGAACATCTTGGTATGAACGAAATGGCGGCTTTGCATTTTCGTTCAGTTTCAATTTTGAACATATTAAATTTGCACTCATATTTAATAAATGCTTTTTCATAGTTAACAAAAACATAATATTATCATATTCACCGCACTTACTTACAAGTTTTCTTTTCAATTTCACTTAATAGCCACGAACTTTTAATTTTGTCAAAAAAAAAGTCTGAAATGTCAAAAATTAAGATGAAGATCCCGAAAAAGTATTAAAAGTTCATCCTTCGCACTTATGCCAAATCTCCGTAAAGAATTTTTGGCTCTTTTTAAACTTACTAAGGGCCTGTGCCAAGATACAATTCAAATGTCAATTTGTATGGAAAATACATTTCGATTTGACAATTCAATTTTCGGAGGTTTGTGTCTTTGGAAATGTAAGGAAATATTTTGAATTGTAGGGAAATTATTATCCAAACATTCGTTGCCGTGTTTTTTTAATCTGTTCTATTCTGTTCTGTCCTGGAACATTAAAAAAACGGCAAGGGACATTTTTATTTTTATTTACATAAATTACGGCTTTGGGCATTTTAATTTCTTCTAATATTGGATAAAGATCGGTCTTATTTATGTCTCCATTAATTTTTCTCGTTTTTCATTCAGGAAACAAAACATTTTACTTTATTTGTCAACTGTCAAGTTAAAAAACGTATGTGAGAAAAGGGAAATTTAAAGTTTCCCTTTGTGCTGGATAGTGTTCTTGATAATTATCGGGGACAAGACTTTTGTATGGAAACTGTACTGTTCTGTCCTGGAACAGATTAAAAAAACACCCCTATAATGAGCACGGTTGTACTAGCCGAGGAAGAAAATGAAAAAACACCCAGAAGATGATGGGTCAGAGACATTTTCAAGAATAGGAAACATTTCGGATATTCCAACATTTTAATTAATGAAATGTTATGTTATAATGAAAGTTTCTCTTTCGAATGTCCATGGACGTTACATTCCACAACAGCTCTTCACTGTCGTGCCCGAGCTCAATAAAATGAAAATATTGCTCACTATTTAACAAAGCCATAGTTTATTTTTGTCTCGATACTTTCCGATAAGCAGTTTGACAGTTCAAAAATAATTCGAAAATACACAATACAACTTTTTCGAAAATACAAATTTCAATAATAATTTATAGCTGAAATAATAGTAATGCCTCGTGCACAATGAGAAATTGAATTAATTTTATATTTCGTCTCGTTCATTCCACTGCATAATTCTGTATTGGCATCTCATGTCAAAATTAGAGAACATCAGTTAAAGTTGGCTCAACTTCTACTTCAACACTCAAATTTAAAATTATTTCCGATATTCGGAACTAATCAGTGACATCTGTTTGTCGCACTAATGAATAAGCAGAATTGTTATACCAAAGTAGGTTATATATGTTTATTATTTTATATTTAAAACATAAAATATTGCAACAAAATTGATTTGAGAACTTTACGAATGCATATTTTGTGAAAATTAAGTTAATAAAAAACTAATTTTCGTAATTTTCTCTTTCGGGTCATTAGATGGCAGTACCATACATTGTTTTCCGAAAGAGATAGTTCTGAATTAAATTTCAGTTAACAAAAATCTTTCCAAATTCAAGACTTTACTGAAAAATTAAGTAAATTTTACATTAAAATTAAATAAACTTTAAAGTTTTAGTAAAGGTCGAGAATTCTGTTGGCAGTTTCTTTTATGAATATTTTTAATTTAACAGCTGTTATTGACATTTTTTAAATTTGTCCGAAAGTTGCAATTTAACACTGTGCACATAGCAAAATTAGCACTTTAACACTGTGAACCCGGCATAACTTTTCCAAAATTATATTTTTTTTAACAAATTATGAAAAACAGAATTGAATAACGTCAGTTGAAATTAGTTTTTTTTGCTAATTTCTTCACTTAACAAGTTCATTGCGCCTTTGCACCATCTTGTGTCAAATAGGTGCAGCTAAAATTTCGAAAGCTTTCGCAGTTGCCAACGCGAGAGTAGAACTAGAACCAGCTTTCGCGCTGGCGTTCAGCGTCAATGTGAAATTTTGAAAGAGAAAAAAAATACGATTCTATCGTGTGAAACGTGGAGATACAAAATAACTTGAAGATCCACGCTGTATAGGAAACGCGCCTTTAATCACCACTTTTCGGTTTAAGTGATCACCTTTAGAACACTTTCAAAATTTTTCTAATTAAAACTGAATGTAAATGCCTCTGCCACTGCATTTATATATCCAAGTTCCTCTATATCCAAGTTCTAGATCTTTCCACCACAGTTTTGAGGCCCTCTATTACTGGAAATTTCGAGAAGCTTAAAGTCTTCAAATACGCTTTCGTTCAAATTCTAACTAATAGATGGCGCGGTATTAACTTTTTCTCTCTTTTTTATATGGAAGTTTAAGCTAAGGTGTCAACCTTTGTACTACTAGTCCGTCATGATGAGATGTCTGGTAGTAAGTTTAGCTCGAAGGATAGAGAAAGGATAAGAAAGGTTAAGGGGAGTTGGGGGGGACATAAAAAGATATCAATTAACTCTGCGTTTGAACTCCTGCACTGTGTTGTATGAGTTCGGGAATACTTAGTGTGGGAGGTTGTTCCACAGACGAGTTGTTCTTGTAATGAACGAATTTCTAGACTGGTGTGTGCGTGAAAATAAGGGCTGTAGGCGGGTACGGTGAGCCGTGGAGACGATTATAGTGGGGCTTCAACGTTGTATCGTTGCGTTTCTCCTTCTGGTCTTACTCGAGGACTCATGCTGTTGGCACAAACTGTGCATTTACGACACCAGTTCGTAACAACCTTTAGCGTGGGAAGCCAGTCGAATTTTTCTCTTATTTTCCAGAGTTTTGTTGACTCCCAGATGTGGTCCTTATGCGCCATTATGACACTACTCTAGAATATCTCTTATTCTACCGCTAGGATCTAGTACCTGCAATCGATTATAAAACTGCTGACGTCCCATTTGCGCTTCAATATTCCTCCCTCGATGTGCAATGAGTCCAATTGGGCCCAATAATTCTTCAGGGTTTCGCTTCTCTCTGCGATGTCCTTCCATTTAGACTTCTCCTTGTATTCCTTCCAGCCGAACTATCGGAAATGGTGTTGGATCACATCCTCTCAGGCAAGGGACGAACAACGCCTTACTATGACTCCTCGGAGGTAGTCAAAGGTTTCAGTCCAATCAGATGTGAAGACCAGGCCACAAAGGCAAATGCGTCACTAAGATCTGCGACGCATGGAAAGGTGTGAGTCTTAAGCTGATCCCAGCTGTGGATATCCTGAGGAGACCTAGAGCTCGCATCTGGTTGCATAAAGTAAGTCTGGAGCGTGGATTCGGCACAAAACTCATAGAAATTTCATAGATAGCCAAACCTCCATAAAAGCTCTGGATTCAGTAATGATGCCTTCGAAGCTAGTGGAGACATACAGAGCTGAGCTACATAGGCTTGATAAAAAGAACAACGTGATTCTCGTCTGGTTTTCCGGTCATAGCAACATAGATAGGAACGAGAAAGCCGACTACCTAGCCAAGCAGGGAGCCTCTCCCCGGGGTTCTGAGGCCGAGATGGTCCGCAGCCCAATAGGCGGAGTCAAAAAAGCAATTTTTGACTACCACCTGCTGCTAGCCAGCCAAAAGTGGTGAGCACTGGAGACCTGCACTATCTCTAGGGCGACTTGGTAGGCTTACAACAAAGAAAAAACAATGGGCGCTCCGCCCATAGAATACCACGCTGCCAAGCTGGACATACCGTACGACGATTGTTACCGTAGAATGCTGGGAAATGAACGAAAGGGAAACACTTTCTGTGTAAATGCCCGTCTTTAATTAAAGCTTGGCCGCGGACACTAGAGGCAGTTACGTTTTGGAAGATTTAAAAGAGATCTCCAGACTGAAGATCAGATCACTGATAAAATTCCTAAATTCAACAGGAACACGAAGTATACGAGTTGTGGCAACAAAACCGCGCGCCAAACCTTCAATTAGACCTCCGGTCACACTAGGGGCAGCCCTACACCTACCTACCATCCATGCATTGGGTTCAAAGAACACTATTTTTCTAGACAGGACTTTTTTTCCAATTTTCTCACCATTCTTCCAAATTTGGCCAATTTGCTCTATTTCAGGAAGTCGTCTAATTATCTTATGAAAATAATCTTAAAACTTTGTTAAATATTTACCCTTTATTTGTTTCTGTGTACTAAGAGTTTCGAGTTGATCAATTTAAAGCTACCATTTTGCAATTTCCATTAACGTTTTAGCGTCTATGTGGACCGGTTATTTTCTTTACCTATTTGCAGGCGATATTTACTGCCATACCGACATTAACAATATTCTGCATACTTTCAGGGTCAGATTTTTTTAAAAAAAGTCTTATTTACATTTACTCATTTGCATACTTCTAGGCTGCTTTTTTATTATTCTTATGAAAAAATGTTCTTATGAAGACATTAACAATTTTCTGCATACTTTTAGGGACAGATTTATTTAAAACAATTCTTATTCACATTTACTTCTTTGCATACTTTCAGGCTGATTTTTTTATTTTATTTCTAATGAAAGGAGAAATTGGTGGAGAAAACTCTTAACGAAATTAGCATTACTATTGGAGCATTTTTCTTCAAAATTTATAATCACAATTCTATACTGCAGATATGTATGTAGATTTTTTTCTTCTTATTCTTCCAAGGCCTCGTCCACTATCAATCCATTGCCCTCCTTCCCATACCATTCGCGGCCATTATACAACAAATAGTTCTTGGGTAAAATTTATGCTCCTATTGTGTAGTCTAAAATACGATAAATGGAGCACAAGAGACTTTTTTACATTTCAATATCAGCAGACAGCCAGTCGCCGGCGCCAAGCCCACAATGGCAAAGAGCTCCCCACAGATTTAACGTCTACGAAAATTTTAGCCCCTCTATAACATAGCACTGTCGTTGTCGTCTTTAAGTTGTTGTATCTGAATAAATAGCTCCGCCAGCGAAGTAGGCAGGCAATTGTGTAGTCCTTGAAGTACAGGGAAGAAAATAATAAAAATTTACTTTTAAAAAAAAGGATCATTTTGTATTTGCTTTTTCAATATCGTTTATGCATGAACGTTTAAGGATATGTGAAGAGAAATATCCTTAAAAATCTCATTCTGCTTTGAAACCAAATACCATTCTCTTCTCGCTCTCGAGATCTTTTTTTTTCTCCTGCAGTTGAGTTATCCACTTTGATGCAATTTTCCGCAACTAAGGATATCCGCACCTCGACATAAAAAGGAGGTCAACAATATATATATAGGAAACCTCTTCCAGAAGTTTGTGGATCATTTCTCAAAAGGGAATTTTATCCTTTTTGATGCACGTGCACAGAGTATACAAGACTGTTGCTTGTAGCTGGCTGCAACAGTAAAAGGATACCATTCTTTTTCGTTTATATAAATTTTCGGGGAGACTTTACACAGCGGATCGCAGATTTGTGTGCTTTTTTTCTTTCCTTCATAGTTTTTTTTTTTTTGGTAAAGGAGAAGGAAGCACACTATGGGGTTTCGCTTGGAAAAATTCAACCATAGACGTTTAAAGAAGATTAATGCTGTACTTAACAGGGTGAAAGGATTTGTATCCGTTTTTTTTCTTTGCCTGGATAAATAAAAATACGAAAAGGATTTGCTATTCAACATTTTTGTGCACTTAGACCGGCAACAACACAAGAGCAAGGAAGTTGCTATTGAAAAATTGCAGACAAATTTCATTATTTGAATGCAGTTTCATATAAAAAAAAATGGAAGGGAAATGAAAGAATGATTTATGATCCTTGATATTTATTTTTTTTTTTTAATTTACAATAAGTCCTTGTGCTTTTTCCGGCCATATCCTTGAACTATCGAAAAAAATCTCTGATGGTATATTGTAACGAAACAAGCCGCTGTAAAGAAAAAACACACAACAGCATCACCGCTGTAAACACAAAGACAAAACCGCTGTATAAAGGACCAATTACAATGAACGGATAAGAGCGGAACAAAATCGGATTGATCTGTCAATTCAATTCAATTCAATTCATTTATTCGACTTCATATACATGTATAAATATTCCTTATTGTTATACAATTATTTATTTTACATGTATTAATGGACTATAATGTGAGGTCCATTTCACATTATTTACAGTTTATATCGGTACTGCCAAGCTTTATGCCCTAAATATTTACATTTCCAACACATTTGCGACTGATGTGTCTTGTTATACATTTTGGTTCCTAATTGGAATTGGATTGATCTGTCAAAGTGTTTTTCCGAGCATGCGTTTTCCATTTGAATGATTACAATGAACGGATACAAGCGCATTTGATCGGATCTGATCGGACTCGTTTTCGTTTGGTAAGAAATCGGCGGATTGGGCTGTCAGAATTTTTGTAAACAAGTAAAGTTAAATTTTGTTTTCTTTTTTTTATAATTTAAAAAATATTTTCTGACGAATAATTAATGGGAGAATACGAATTATTATATAATAAGGCGAAAATTGGTTACAAAATTACACAAAACACTTTGACGTTTAAACGCGGACAGATCCGTTCATTGTAATCAGTGTAGTTTCCTATCCGCTCTGGTGCGTTCTTTTTATATTTTAATCCGCGTAAATCCGTTCATTGTAATTGGGCCTTAAAACATTACGAAACAGAACAGCGACGCGCAGCAAGGCACCAATATAAAAGGGCGATGCATGCTTGCGAAAGTCAGTTGGAATCAGACAGTGGAAGAGTTTATACCTCTGCCTGATAACTGGACGGAACCATGGGAGCGTTGATCGTATGGTTTACAGACAGACAAAATAGACAACGGAGACGGAAACGGAGTGTTGATCCAGTGGCGTCGAACGACCAATTAATTTACCACCACGGAGAGTTGATCCAGTGGTACCAGAAGACCGATATATTTACAAGCCACGGAGAGTTGATGCGGTGGTACCGGAAGACCGATACATTTACAAACCACGGAGAGTTGATCCAGTGGCGCCGACCGACCAATAAATTTACAAGCCACGGAGAGTTTATCCAGTGGCGCCGAACGAGCTATAAATTTATAAGCCACGGAGAGTTGATCAAAGTGGCGCCGACCCACCAATCAATTTATAAGCCAAGGAGAGTTGATCCAGTAGCGCCGACCGACCAATAAATTTACAAGCCACGGAGAGTTGATCCAGTGGCGCCGACCGACCAATAAATTTACAAGCCACGGAGAGTTGATCCAGTGGCGCCGACCGACCTATAAATTTGTAAGCCACGGAAAGTTGATCCAGTGGTACCGGAAGACCGATACATTTACCAGCCACGGAGAGTTGATCCAGTGGCGCCGACCAACCAATAAATTTATAAGCCACGGAGAGTTGATCCAGTGGCGCCGACCGACCAATAAATTTATAAGCCACGGAGTGTTGATCCAGTGGCGCCGACCGACCAATAAATTTACCACCTCGGAGAGTTGGTCCAGTGGCACCGACCAACCAATAAATTTATAAGCCACGGAGAGTTGATCCAGTGGCGCCGATCGACCAGTAAATTTATAAAAGCCACGGAGAGTTGATCCAGTGGTACCGAACGACCGATTAATTTACAAGCCACGGAGAGTTCATCCAGTGGCTCCGACCGATTAATAAATTTACCACCACGGAGAGTTGATCCAGTGGTACCGGAAGACCGATACATTAACAGGCCACGGAGAGTTGATCCAGTGGCGCCGACCGACCAATAAATTTATAAGCCACGAAGAATTGATCCAGTGGCGCTGACCGACCAATAAATTTACCACCACGGAGAGTTGATCCAGTGATACCGGAAGACCGATACATTTACAAGCCACGTACACATGAACTAGTGGCCCCGACCGCCCAATAAATTTACAAGCGACGCAGAGTTGATCCAGTGGCGCCGACCGACCAATAAATTTATAACCCACGGAGAGTTGATCCAGTGGTACCAAACGACTAATACATTTACGAGCCACGGAGAGTTGATTCAGTGGCCGCGACCGACCAATAAATTTACCACCATGGAGAGTTGATCCAGTGGTACCGGAAGACCGATACATTTACAAGCCACGGAGAGTTAATCCAGTGGCGCCGACCGACCCAAAAACTTACCACCACGGAGAGTTGATCCAGTGGTACCGGAAGACCGATACGGTACCGGAAGACCGATACGGAGAGTTGATCCAGTGGCGCCGACCGACCAATAAATTTACAAGCGACGGAGAGTTGATCCAGTGGCGCCGACCGACCAATCCATTTACCACCACGCAGAGTTGATCCAGTGGTACCGAACGACCGAAACCCCAACAAGCACGGAGAGTTGATCCAGTGGTACCGAACGACCGATACACCAACAAGCCACGGATAGTTGATCCAGTGGCGCTAAATTTACCACCACGGAGAGTTGATCCAATGGTACCGGAATACCGATACATTTACAAGCCACGGAGACTTGATCCAGTGGCGCCGACCGACCAATAAATTTACAATCGACGGAGAGTTGATAAAATGGCGCCGACCGACCAATCCATTTACCACCACGGACAGTTGATCCAGTGGTACCGAACTACCGATTCATTTACAAGCCACGGAGAGTTTATCCAGTGTTACCAAACGACCGATACACCAACAAGCCCCGCATAGTTGATCCAGTGGCAGCGACCAACCGATAAACCGAAAAAACCCGCAGAGTTTATCCGGGAAGGCTCCGACGTAAATATACCAAACGGGCTACCTCGGGAGCGTTGATCCAGAGGTAACCCTTTATTTCCAGTTGTGTAATATAGAACTTCTAGAAATAATATAACATAAACGTAACAGAAGTTTTTTATTTAAACCTTAGCCATCTAAGAGCTGACCCGCCACTCCAGTGTCGTTACAATATTCTCAATTACAATCCAAATATTCTGTTAGGGCTCTTATTTTTTATCCTCCTCTCCATTGAGGCAATTTACTCTGAATTTAATCATATCCATGTCCTTGTTAAGGTAATAATTTCTTCCGCTAGGATAATCAGTCATTGGGGATTTTTTCGGTGATGTATTGCCCTCCTTTGATGGGGGAATTTCACAAAGATTTAAAGTTAATTACAGCTTACGAGAATGATGCTCACACGTAGTCCTTTCCGATCCGCCAATCTGACATCCTTTGTCGAGAGTATTTGATCCTTCAAGGAAGAAAACAAATCTGAGATAAAACAGAAAACAGCAGAGGCCTAACTTTTTTTTTTGTATATATTTTGTTATCCTTCAAAGGAACTGGAAGTACATATCGGAGATGAAGACCGGATTTTTTTTTATGATCGAATCGAGAAAGAGAAAGAGAGAAAAAGAGATGGGCGAGGAGATTTTTATGATTGCCATCAAGTACAGGTACATTGTTGACTCTATTACGGCTCCTTCTTTTTTTTCGGTCTCCTCGAGCCCCGCCGGGTTCATTGGTGTTGTATGTCCTAAAACTTCCTGTCGGTCCTGTCGTCGTTAGCAATTTTTCTTGTCTTTCGTTGTTTGTTTCACCGTCACTGAGATAAAAGTCCTTTTTGATTGTAGGGATTCATCGCTGTGTATCCCATACTAGCGTTGTGTTTCTGCTGCCCTGATGGCAACATTTCAAAAAAGAAAAAAAACAAAATAACGACAACAACAACAACATCCAGTAACAGCAACAACAATAACAACACAAGAATAAAGCAAAAAAAAAATTGGAATCCTTAACAGGATGGTGTCCTTGTCTTCTTGGTTGTCTTCGGTAATGAACTGATTTATTTTCTTTCTGATCAGGATAAACCAGATGGCGAGCAGCTTGAATGGCAGCCCAGACTATGAGTAACTGACGTCGATATTATCCTTGTGTTTCTTGTAAATATGGAAAAATTTATCATAAGGAAAAATGCTTTTACAAATCTTAACTTGCCAGAAGTTGGGATCCGTGTTGTTTTTTATTTTTTTTTGTTTTTTTTTTTTTGTTTATTTCAAGGCTTTCTTGTCGGCTGTGATTAATGACAAGAAAAATTGCGATGAAAATCTTTTGAGCCTTCTCTCAAATGTATTTTTTTTTAAATAGAAACTAAGCTCTCTGCAATAGGGTCACCGGGGTTTGTTCTGTTGGTGAAAGGTAGTTCATAGTGAAGGAATTTGTTTTTAAAGTTGACAGTGGGAAGACTGATTTTATTCTAAGAACTAGAAATTTACTAGGAAAAGCTTTATTTTATTTTGAGATATTTTTTTTATACAAACTCCAGAAAATAGTAATTCGAAATAAGCTAATTTAAAAACTAGTCACAAGAATTGTGTTTGTTTGTCGGACTGATATGATGAAGTGCCTGCCTTTATGTTGAAATGAATCAATAAAAAAATTTTGCTTTTTTATGTTACAAAGATAGACCCAGTTTTCACTGTCGACAATTCTGTTGTAGAGTGCAACGTCTCTGGCAGCTCTAATTTTAAGATAGTAGAAGGAGAGCCAAGCAAGTTTCCACAAATAAGGACAAAGTCCCCCTAGATTTTTCAATCATATTCGACAATTTCTTGTTGACTTTAGTGATTAAATTTGGCGCCATGCGGTATGCAATGGCAAAATATAAAAACAAAGGACTTCTATAGTGTTGCAGACATTTTTCGCCTTTTTTTCCTTAACTATCACGGTATACAGAAACAAGGTAATGTAAAAGACTGAATATCGTTTTAGTGCGACGTCACTTAGTGCGACGTCACTTAGTGACCTCTTTCCATATAAAATCGAAATTGTTGTTGTTTTTTTCTGTATTAGGTCACTGGGTGACATCACATTTTTCTACGATATTCGAAGCTGTCAATCTCTTTTACATTACCTTCTGTCCACTCTTTGTATAAATCCCTAGTAGTTCTATTTTTTAAATAACCAAATACACGAACCAAGTGCTCAATCCACTGGAATAAACAAGGTTGGTGTATTGGATAAGGCTGGTTGAAAAGTTTCGGGAATCGACTAACTCTTGGCATTCGTGTGCTAATTATCTTGCTATTGTCATCACCCTCTCAACTAGAATATTTTATTTATGTGAAAAAATCAAGCTTAGGAATCCCTCTTTGTATTACCAGTTAGTCATATCAAACAGATTATGGTGCAATGTTTACTAAAAAACTTGATTTAAGGGATAGATGACGCTGAAATAGGTTAGGGGTGCTTGAAAAAATTACGAGGAGCCTTAATTTTGAGCTTTTGAATGTCATACTAGTACTGACTGCGGAAGATTATTGTTATTATTGATTACTAATAAGAAGATCTACACGGCGTTGCCCGTGATAAACCTATGGGTCTTTCTAGTAAAATAAACACATGAAATATCCTTAAAAATTTAACTACCCACCAAAAATAAATATTAGTGAAAGACTATTTAAAAATGGGCTTTTGCCAGCAACTATTAGGCATATTTTACCTCATTTTCGCTTGACCTTACCATCTTTCCAAAAAACTTTGCTGATCAATTCTGAACCGATTGCTTAGAGAACCTCAGCCATACGTTAATGAATTGGGTAAATAATGCTGTTCCGGAACACAATTGCCGGCAATTTTTAATTTATAAGTTTTGATCACAAATTCGTTATTTGCTACCTTAAGAAACCCCAGATACCGATTTTCATTGAAATCGGAATACAATTGGCAAACGGTCGTCGGCCATATTGGTGCGGCCATTTTGAATTTATAAGTTTTGATTTCCTACAAACATGTTGACCAGATTAACCTTTTTACAGTTATTCAAGGTCAATGTTATTAAAAATCATTTTTTGGCCAGAAAAATCACTCAAAAACTAGTATTTTAGAAATTTTTTTTATCAGTCAATACGAAACGTTATTGCCTACAAAAAAGCCCCCATGTAATTTTTTCGAAAACTTAACCCTTTCGAAGTTATCACTGAAACAACCAGAGCTAATGGAAAGCTCGTTGTCTTCTTTTATGGTTTTTCCTCTAACATGACTAAAATATGAAACAATGCAACAACAAAAACTAAAGCTTTGTAAGAGTTAAACTAAAGCTCAAGAGTATTTCTTTAAAGCTTTTTAAAAAGCTTTCCGAAAACGTAAGGCAGATGTCGGGATTGCCCCATTTCATTTGTAATGAGGTTTGCCTCTTCGGGCCCTTATGAGAAATTGATAAGGAAATAGCTCACTTCAGTATCACTGATTTTTTTTGTGTGGTGTTCATGAGGAAACCAAGGGGAAATTAGGCTATTGCCCGTCATTTGCCACATGGGGTCCTCATGAGGAACCTATGGAGAAATCCCTTCTAGTCGCGTCGGGTTTTAAAAGCTTAGGCTATATAGTTATAAGTTCCTAATCGCTTCGTTCACGTTACTTACATTACTTCATTGCCAACGACTGAGATGGTCCTTCAAAGTTCTGGGTTATTAGGTGTTCATAAAATATTTTGGGTGTGGATTTCCCCACCCAAAGCGAAAGTGTGTGTGCAGTTTTCCTTCCATCCCAACGCGCTCCGCCGCCCCTGCGTGCTACCACCCCTGGTCCGGCTGCGAATGTTTTCACATACACATAAAAAAAAGCTTTCACGCCCCTACAAAAAATACCATTTTTTACTATAAAAAGTTGAATCATGAAAAAAACAAATGCTGAAAGAAAGCAAAGTACTTCGCAGCCTTGGAGGCAAAGCTTTGAAAAACTGTAAGCAAACAGAAAGCATTTCATAGCAAAGAATTTTAATGCCGAAACATTTGCTGCCGGAGCAGTATGCTCCTGAAAGCTTTTAAGTAATTTGAAAGCAACAGCATTCGCAGCAATATGAAACAAAAAGCTTTCACAGTCTATAGCAAAGCTAAGTTTAAAAATATGTGCTTTGCTTTAAGTTTACTTTGCTTTCAAATCCTGGTTTCTTACGCTGTTATGCGAAAATTAGTTTTGTTCATTTCACAATCTATATTAATAAAAGAAAGTTTCTGTATGTGTAGTTTCTGTATGTGTGTGCGATGTGTGCGCTATAGCGGCCGCACCAGTGATCGTAGAGCTTCGAAATTGTGCACGAAGATCCGTGGGGGTCTCCCATGATGCACTTCGAAGCTCGATTTTCGAAATTCAAAATGGCTGCCACAAAATGACCGAAGTTCAAAATGGCCACCCAAATTTGCCAATTGTGTTCCGATTTCCATGAAAATCGGTATCTAGGGGTTTTTAAGGTAGAAAATAACGAATTTATGATCAGAACTTATAAATTCAAAATGGCCGCGCCAATATGGCCGACGAATTTGCCAATTGTCTTTCGATTCCAATGAAATCGGTATCTGGGGTTTTTTAAGGTAGAATATAACGAATTTATGATAAGAACTTATAAATTCAAAAAGGCCGCGACAATATGGCGGACGATTTTTTTTAATTCTATTCCGATTTCAATGAAAGTGAATATCTAGGGGTTCTTAAAGATTCAAATAACGAATTTATGATCAAAACTTATCAAACTTATTATGATGAAAATGGCAGCACCAATTCTCCACATCAGGAAATATTTTATAAAAACAAATAAGCGTCATTCCCCCTATTTCCGTGAAGTTTGCCACTTTCTGAAAAGTGGAAAATTTCTTAAATGACCGTAGAAATAGGTTTTCAGATTTATATGAGGAAAAACTGTTTATAGTTCAATTAAAAAAACGCTGTTTGTATTTTAAAGCAAATTTTGTTTTGGTTATTTACAAAAAAAGTCTCCATTCTAGGAAATATTTTATAAAAACAAATAAGTGCCATTCCCCTATTGCCGTGAAGTTTGCCACATTCTGAAAAGTGGGAAATTTCTTAAATTCCCCCTAAACAGTAGAAACGGTAGAAATAGGTTTTCAGATTTATATGAGGAAGAACTGTATATAGTTCAATTATAATATACAAATATATTTTTTCATTTTTTTTTGTATTAAATTGCCATACTATAATTTTAAGTACATGAGTTATTAGCGTGATAAGATTATAAATCTTGATGTACTAGTTTTAAAATAAATAAATGAAATGAAATGAAATGAAAAATGAAATTAAAAAAAGGCTGTAATAGTTGCTGACAAAAGACATATTTTTTATAGGTAACTCTAAATTTTTATAGTACCCAAAATCAATTTTGCAGATTTGTTCTCTTTTTCATTATATCTTTTTCCTACCGCGGACTGTGCACACATAATCTTTTTTTATTTAAAGGCGTTGCAACGCACGCGGGTTTTATGCTAGTTAAAAATAAATTGTAGGAATATATTAACAAAATTTTATTTTTTCCTATAATCTACACAAAGTAAACTCTTCATTTTCAGCAGAGCAAGTCAAATAATATTTGTCCCTTTAGGTCAGAAAGTTTTAAATGTTTTTACATGTTTTTTTTTATTAAATCATTAAATAATTTTTGTTTTTCTTAACATTTTTAAATTGTCATTTAGTCTATGTTCTCTGGGTTCTCGATCTGCTAAAATCTTCAGGAATAGGGTGATCTCTTTCACAAAGATAATTTATATTCCATAAAATGGAAAAAACTTCCGAGTCAGTCAACAATCCTGACTTAGCTACAACCTCGAATTGCTTCGGCGTTAAGCACAAAAATCGTATTTTCTTAAGAGCTTCCCTTAGCAGCTTCTTTTTTTCAGATTCTATTTCTTTGTTTTCAACATCGTTTTTTGTATCAAAATAGCCATTGGCCAATGCATAATTTTCAAGTCCATGGAACAAATCCAATTCTGAATTAATCAGCAAATCATCTCTTTCAAACAGTGCAATTAAAGTAGTAAATTTAGCATTTACAAAAGACGGGTCCTTTAAGACTGCCTTGGCATTATATTCCATCTCCTAAAAAATATATTCAAAATATAGTGTCTTAAATTTTTTTCTAACATACATACATCAGCGGCTCTAGTCATAAGAACATTTTCGTCAAAAAAAACTGCAAATTCGTAAACTTTCCATAGAGTGTAATGCTTAATATTAAGTAAGTGACATATGCACCTTCTCATCAAACGCTGCAGCATGTATTTGTGGGCAGCAGAGTATAACTCCATGGCATCATCTACCGTTTTAAGTTCTAATTTTTCAAAGTAAATATAGTCCAACATCATATGGAAAATGTTGTGTTTTATATCTGGTATTCGTATTTGGTTAGATTTCTCATAATCAAAACTCCCATAAAACATTCGTTCAAAAACTGGGGATGCCGTTGCCAAAATTAATTTGTGACTACGAATTACTGGTTTATCAGATTCCTGCCCGACTAGGAATTGACAATCCGTAAATTTTTCATTTTGTTTAATATGTTCCACTCGCGATTTATTGTTTTTATGCTCATTTTGCCAGTCTATTTCACACATTTTTAATAAATATAAAAATATTTTGTTTAATACCCAAAACTTTCTATTTATTTATTTGTTTAGCCAAACAAGGCACACTTAAATTAAAAAACACAGTAGTACAACAGTCCTTATTATTATTATAAAAATAATTGATTATTAATAACTATTGACAACTACTGGAACTTACTACTATAATTGTAAAGAGGTGGGAGTTATGTTAGTAGAGATCTGAGTTTTTTCTTATAGGATGCCTTGTTGAGTGAGGGGGAGAAACAGGAGCTGTGAGTATTAAAGACCATACAACATCTGTTGACGGGCTCGTTCCTAGCGTAATCGGTGCGATGACGGTATTCCCGAAGTAATTTAGTATGACGTGTGTGTCGGACTTCATCATTGAATTTGATCTTGTCCGACAGAAACTGCACTTTAAGTTTTCCACTTAGAACGTCAAAGGCAACGCAAGATATGAGCAGTTTTCTCCTGCTAGATAACGGCATGAGATCAAGCACCTTGAGCCTGTCCAAGTAGTGCGGTAGGCTTTCGTAGTCATGCGGGTCGTGTAGATTTCTCAAGGCAAAAAGGAGAAATCTCTTCTGAACTGATTCAATCCTGCTACTGCTTACTTGGAATATAGGATCCCAGATAGGACACGCATATTCCAGGATAGGGCGGACTAGAGAACAGAAGAGTGTTTTCGTGACCCGTACATTACTGAATTCTTTGGCTCTCCTCTTGATGAAACCAAGAAGTTTGTTGGCTCTAGCAGTAATACTATCGTAGTGCAGGTTGAAATTGAGTTTTTGGTCTAGGACCACGCCTAGATCTACGATATGATCAACCTGATTCAACATCATGCCGTTGAGATAATAGTACTGCTTCTGTGGGTTTCTACTACGGGAGAAGGTAATTGCGTGACATTTGCTGGTGTTAAGTTGCAGTTTGTTCGTAGTACACCAGTCTTGTAAGGCATTGAGTTTCGTCTGCATGAAGGAAACATCAGTTTGGCCTTTAATGACACTATAGATTTTGAGGTCATCCGCGTAGAAAAGATGTGGAATATTTACTAATTTTTCTGAAAGATCGGAGATAAAAATATTAAAGAGGAGAGGACCAAGATGACTACCCTGAGGAACGCCAGAGGTTACTTCGATCTCATTAGATAGAAATCCTTGGAATCTGATAACCTGGGTTCTTTCGTTCAGATATGATTTTAACCATTCCAGGGCAGAACCTGATATTCCAAATTTTAATAATTTTGCAATTAAAATGTCGTGGTCTACTCGATCAAAGGCCTTGCTGAAATCAGTGTACACTGCATCCAATTGATGGCCGCTCTCCATACCGCATAGCAATTCGGAGATAAGGACCATAAGGTTAGAAGTTGTTGAACGCCCTTTCCGAAAACCGTGTTGTTGTTCGTTTAGATATGGGTCGATAAGAGGGGCAATCCTGTCGAAAACAAGTTTTTCAAAAAGCTTAGGAATTGAAGATAAGATGGCAATCCCCCTATAGTTGTCCACCGACTGCTTATCACCGGATTTATAGATTGGCGTTAGGTAAGATTTCTTCCATAGCATAGGGAACTTACCTAACGATAAAGATTTGTTGAAGATAACGTGAAGAGGAATTACGATATGTTTTGAGCAGCACTGCAGGAAAATAGGAGGGAGATTGTCGGGACCATTACTTTTTTTGATATCAAGATTCTTTAGACCCGACAAAATCTCGTCGACAGAGAGGGATATGCCATTTATGAGGGAGGTGTCAGTGTGCAAGTCAGTCAAATTGTCCGTTGCACTAGATATGGGGCTATAGGTTTCACCAAACCTCTCAGCGAACATGCTACAAATTACTTGGGGGCACGAGGAGCGAGTTCTACCATTCGTCATTGACGTTGGGTAGCCCGAGGTCTTCCGTTTGATATTGACGTAATCAAAAAATTTTTTGGGATCACTTATGATGTTATCTCCAACAGACTTAATATATGCAGAGTAGGCCTCGCGAGACCTAAGAGTAAATTCTGAGGATAACCTAATGTGTTCGGAATTCAATCGCTCGTTTAAATATGAGTTATTTCTGATCATATTATATAACTTATTTCTTTGATTACGTAGAAATCTAGTATCTCTATCCAGCCATGGTTCCGATACTTTATCCCTTTTTCTAATTTTGGGTACATATTTGTCGATGGTCTTAAATATGATAGCATAGAAGCATGACACTATCTCGTCAAGATCGTTACTAGACAGCCTATGTTCCCAGTCGACTAGGGATAATTCGAAGCAAATACGCTCCCAGTCCGCATTCTTAAAATCATAAACAATTATATTGTTATATGATGTACGAAGTTTGGGGACTGAGCAATTAAGCTCGAGCATCCATGCTGAGTGGTGAATAGAGTTAGTAAACAGGTTATCCTCGTCGGAAACGGGTAGAATATTCACCTCCTCGTGTGAATTGATAAAAGATTCTGACAACCTCGGGTAGGTTAGGTTTGGGGAGAAGAGACGGGGTGGGATCGGTCATAGGGGAAGTAGCTAGTTATGGGCGGTAATATCTGTTCATCTCATCACGGCTTTTTTGGAGCTGAGACACATGTAGCGATCTTACATGAGCAGCATAAGCGGAGAGATCCTTGGTAACCTGTTGGGAATTTATATCATAATGCTCGTGGTACCTAGTGTACAATTCGAGCAGGGCACTACGATCCGTGGGAAGACCCTCCTGTTGGATCGAGACAATGAGGCTGGTCCTGGTTTTACCATGTATACAGGTAGACTCAGGTTTGTTGTGCATGTAGGCGAGAAATAGCCTAACATTGTCAAAAACCTTCCTTTCTCTTAACCGAGATAACAAATATCGACTTTCAGCCGAATCAGCTGAGATCAAGGTATTTTTTACAACCGGGGGTTGCAACGGATTTAAGAAAGGTGGTTTTGTCGTGGGGGTGTTATTGGTGAAGCGTACAGAAGAATCCACTGATTTCTGTGTGTCAATTACAACCGAAGACTGCGGTTGTGTAGAGATCTCGTTTAAATCGGCGTAGGAACGACCGCCGACGATGATGTGGCTGCGAGAGAAGCTGGGGTAAGGGTTATTAGTTTTAGCATTGTTACGGCATGTTGTGTTAAGTGTTAGTGGCCTCGGGACTGAGTTAGATGCAGTGGGAATAGTGTCAGGTTTACGGTTAGCTGTGTTATTTACATGCTTTGTTAGTTTGGGGCTTAAAACTGGGTTAATAATTTTTGTGGGACCACCTCTTACATTTGGAACCTTAGATTTATTGCCTATTGCGACTTTTGATAAAAGAGACTTAGATTTATTACTTATCCTATTAATCCACCGACTTAGACTTAGGTTCTTCCATCTAAATGTGCTTCCTGAGTGGAAGAATAGCCACTCGTATTTGGTGGGCAAGACTACCTTGAAGCTCTTGAATTTTTTTGTCTTCCGCAAAGATACTTCTTTACAGCCGAGTAGTTTTATGCAGAAGTCAGTGATAAATAGATTGCCTACCCAAGAGGAATCCGCTTTCGCTGGCACGCCCTTGAGGAAGTAAGTTGAGGCATCCTCATCAGATGACGTAATTGGGGTTTTGCTGATGTTTTTATTTGTGTGCGTACTACGAGGTATTGTTGTAGTGTGTTTTTCTGCAAGCAGCTTGTTAGTTGAGCCGATTTTCTTCAGCCTCCTGTCCCAATCTTCTACAGACCATGTTGTTCCAAATTTGTTAATGACTTCAGGAAGGTGCAAAGGTGGTAAGATGCGTGATGGGCTGGACGAGATCGATGTGGTTTGCCGGTGGAGGTTGGTTAAGTTGGGAGCGCCTAAAGTAAAATTTTCATTCCAGTTGTCACAGATGGTGGATTCTTCGTTCATCAGTTGGGCCCTTGCAAGTTCCTCCGCGAGGGATATTGCATGTTTATCAGCTGGCTTCGTTATTACAGGGTCCCCGTGACGGTGTGTTTCGTGTAATATTCGGCCAAGACTGATCTGAGTGCACATGTAATCAAACTAAGCTAATCAAAAATTATCTATACAATAAGATATGATACTCTTATCGTTTATATTTGCTTATCGTATTTACTATATGATGAAACCTCCATAGTAGCCATAGTAAGCTTTATGAAATTAATTAATAAAAAAAACAATTCAAAAAAAACTTTTTAAAAACAGGCTTTTATTAAACTAAAAAAATATTAAATAATAAAAAAGTTATTAAATATGCGTTAATAGGTGAACTAAAAAGTATAAAATAATTTTTTTTAATCCACCTGTATGTAACTACAAGTAAAAGCTTGGGGGCGCTTTATCAGATTGTATCCAATTAATTTTCGTATTTATTAAGTTAAATCATAATATTTTTTTGGCATTTTTGTTATAATATCTGAAACATTTGTAAACTGAGTGCCCCAAGCTTTTACTTGTAGTTACATACAGGTGGATTAAAAAAAATTATTTTATTCTTTTTCGTTCACCTTATTAACGCATATTTAAAAACTTTTTTATTATTTAATATTTTTTAGTTTAATAAAGGCTTGTTTTTAAAAAGTTTTTTTTATTATTTTTTTATTTTCTACCTTTTAGTCTCATGCGCCATTTTGCGATAGCCACCTTTTTGGATTTAAAATGCCGTCACATATCTTACTAACATAGCTAATTGTGTTCTACTTATTATAGCATTTCATTTGATACCCATATCGAGGGGTTATTGGTGGTGGCCGCCATATTGGATTTAAAATGACGTCGCATAGCTTATTGTATTCTACTCGTCATACTCTTTCATTTGATACCCATATCCGAGGGTTGTAAAGAAAAAGGTAATCCGCCATTTTGTGGTGTCAGCCATATTGGATATAAAATGACGTCAAATATCTTACTATATTCTACTCGTCATACTCTTTTATTTGATACCACTGTCGAAGGGTTGTAAATAAAAAGGGAATCCGTCATTTTGTGGTGACCGCCATATGGGATTTAAAATGACGTCACATAGCTTACTGTATTCTACTCGTCATGCTCTTTCATTTGATGCCCATATCGGAGGGTTGTAAAAAAAAGGTAATCCGCCATTTTGTGGTGTCAGCCATATTGGATATAAAATGACGTCAAATATCTTACTATATTCTACTCGTCATACTCTTTCATTTGAGACCCATGTCGGGGGGTGGTAAAGAAAAAGGTAATCCACCATTTTCAGGTGGCCGCCATATTAGATGTACCATAAAATTGAATATACTATATTGCATTGTCTTCAAAACCAAAGGTTTGTGCCAAATTTGAGCATCCCCGGATATCGGGAAGTAGTCGATAAATCGATCACAAGATTTGTCCACAGAGAATTATTCGCCATTTAATGGTGGCCGCAATATTAGATGTACCATAAAATTGAATTACTATATTGCATTGTCTTCAGAACCAAAAGTGTGTGCCAAATTTGAGCATCACCGTATATGGGGAAGTAGTCGAAAAATCGATCGCAAGATTTGTCCCACACAGAGTTAATATAAAGCTTGTAAAATTAACTTCTGTTCCCAGTTTCTAGGTCCGAAAATCAAAATCGTAATTTTTAACATTATTTCAAATTTGAATGTGCCAATCACTGGCATGTATAAAATGGACTGCTCATCAAAAGATTTTTATGGTATCAATTCGTTCCATAGGTGCAAACATTTTTTCACTGACATGTACATTACATATACACGTCAGTGACTTTTGAAAACGAATTTTTTTTCTTTTTTATACGCTTTATATTAGCTTCACCTGTATGTATGTATGTATGCATGTAGACTTGCATATAATCGATCAACTTCAAATTTTGCACATATGTATGTATAGTTCACGTGACAATGCAATCTGACCATTTTGTGAAATAATCAATATGGCGGCCGAATTTTGCTAATGTGCTCCCCGACCACCGACATGGCTATCAAATAAAAGGGTATGACAAATAGAATACAATTAGTCTTATGGCGTAGTTCCAAATTCAAAATGGCGTCCAACACAAAATGGCGGATTAACTTTTTCTTTCTAACTCCCTTAAAATGGGTATCAAATGAAAGGATATATATTTATTTATTTATTTATTTATACAGTCTACAGCTACAGTATGACTTTCCACAACCCTGTAAATTTTTCTGTGCATTGGGTTCAAAGAACGCTATTTTGCTAGACAGTCATTTTTTTCAAGTAGGCAAATTTGGTCTATTGCAGGGAGTCTTAATTAATCTTAAAATGTCTTTAAATAATTACGCTTTATTTGTTTTGTGCCCTAAGAGTTTCGAGTTGAACAATTTAAAGTTACCATTTTACAATTTCTTCATTAATGTCTTAGCGTCTCTGTGGACCGGTTATTTTTTTTCATTTTTTTGCAGGCGCAAATTTACTGCAATATTGACATTGACAAGTTTTTGCATATTTTTAGGGTTGGATTGTTTAAAAATCTTCTTAGTTTACATTTACTTCTTTGCATACTTCTGGGGTAAATATTTTATTAGGCCATCTGGCGGGAGATATAGTAATTCCACTATATAAAAAATGGCAGAAAATTGGAATCAATCACAAAAAAGTTCCTGGACACACACATATTCATCTCAAATGAGACTAATGGAATAATAGAGATCACGGTGACCTATGATCGTATTTTGTTTTTTAAGCAGCTAAAGAAAATGCCTCCAATTCGGGTATGATAAGTCACCACACCAATCGAGATGTACGAACAAAACAGAGGATACTCAAGGTTTATCATTAACAGAAGTTAATTGGAAGATGCAGTCGGGGCGCAGCTAGTACCGGAGGTTAGATTCTGCGGTTAGATGAAATGTAAAAAACGACAGAGCTCATTGTTGGAGATGGAACTTGAAGAGTTGCATCAATCGACCTTTCTTGATGAGAGGTAAAGGTATCCTACTGTCATCCCTACGAATGGATCACCTTGTTGCGGCATGTTTTTACCTATCCACTACTTCTGCCTAGTTATTACTCCCTTCTTAATTATCTTCCCTTGTGTTCTCTTTACTGGCATTACATCGAAGCTGATAGCAAGAGAATCGTCTCTTGTTCGATCGTCGAAGTTATGGTTTTTGTGCCAAGCATTTAATGCTAGCCTTTTTAAATATTTTTTTCTACGCCTCTGTTAGAATACAGGCATTCTGATATTACTTTTAGTTACGGAATTAGCAGCATTCCACACCCGTGTTGAATATTCATTCCATCACTTGTTATGGCATGACTACTATTGGCGACATCTGTTCGTCGTAATCCAAGAATATGATTTATTAAGGTACTACTACCGGAAAAACGACCAAAAATAAGCACTTTTTTAATAATTTTTTTCTCAGCCGCTATGTTAGATATTATCAAGAAAATTTTTTTTATAACATTATTAGTCCTTAAAGGTTATAAAAAAAATGTTTTAGTTTATTTCTATTTTTTGCCAATAAGGTAGGGGGCGCTGAAGTCAAGAGCTCAAAAAAGAGATAGTCCGATGAGTGAGAGATAATCTCAGAATTGAGAAGTTTGCAACAAAAAATTCGAACGGGATTTTATAAAGGAAAGTTTCTTACCTTGTAATTTACCACAATTAGTTAAAAATTAAAAACAAAAAAAAAATGGTGAAAGTTTGAAAAAAAGTTTGACAAAATTGCATTTTTTTCACCCTTTTTCACTTCCCAAATTTTTTTTTCTTAATTTTTTTTCTAAAATGTGGTAAATTACAAAAGGGTATACCTTAACAAACAAAACGCACCCAAGTTTATTAAAATCGGTTCAGTAGATCCTGAGATTAACTCTCACTTAGTTGAAAAAATGTTATTTCAAGAAAAACCCGTTTTAAATTGGTTCAGTAGATCCTGAGATTAATTCTCACTCAGCTGAAAAAATGCAATTTCAAGAAAAACGTGTTTAATGTTTTGGTTCGCTTTATCCCTACTAATATTATAAACTCTGTCTGTTTGTCTGTTACGCTTTCGCGCCTAAACCGCTTAACCGATTTTGATTAAACTTGGTTCAGAGATAGATTAGACCTTGGAGAAGGACATAGGCTACTTTTTCTCCCGAAACAAAGGCTTTAAGGGGTTGAAATAGGGTATGAAAGTTTGTATGGGAGTCCGTCATTATTGAGTAGAAAATTATTAATGCCACCCACCATTTGAAATCGATTAACTTCAAATATTGCACACATGCGTAGTTTTCTTGACAATGCAATGTGACCATTTTGTACAAAAATAAAGATGGCGGTTTCAAGATGGCGGCCGTTTTTTGCATTTGTCTTCCTCGACCACCAACATGGGTATCAAATGAAAGGGTATGACAGGTAGAATACAATTAGCGGTGTAGCTTCATTCCAAATTCAAAATGGCGGCCAACGCAAAAAGGCGGAATACATAAAATAGACTAAAAAATAGAAAATTTAACCGATCGACTTCAAATTTTGCACATACCCATAGTTCGCCTGACAGTGCAATCTGACCGTTTAGTAAAAAATCAAGATGGCGGTTACAAAATGGAGGCCGATTTTTGCAATTGTGTTCACCGACCCACCCACATGGGTATAAAATGGAACTGCATGACAGGTAGAATACAATTAGTTGTGTGGCGTCATTCCAAATTCAAAATGGCGGATTACCTTTTTCTTCACAACCCTCTCAGTATGGGTATCAAATGAAAGGGTGTGACGAATATAATTCAGTAATCTATATAACGTCATTTTAAATCTAATATTGCGGACACCAAAAAATGGCGGGAGATATATCTTATATTAATAAAAGAAAGTTCTGTATGTGTGCGCTATAGCTGGCGCACCAGTCATGGCAGAGCTTCGAAATTTTGCACGTATGTCCGTGGGGGTCTTCCATGATGCACCTCGAAGCCCGATTTTCGAAATTCAAAATGGCCGCCGAAAAATGACCGAAATTCCGGATTTCCGGTCAGCTGTATGTGGGTTGTTCAAGAGTTGGGAAATCTGAAAATCTTCACATCTTAGCTCCAAATGGAAGAACAGTGGTGTAACTTTTTTTCTATTACGAATTTCCTTATAAAAATGAAGTAGGTTATTCTTCATAGTGTAAGGAAACGAAAAATGGAAAAAAAAGTTTTTTGAAATTTTTCCCGGTAGTAATACCCTACAGTGCTGTAACTTTTTTTCTATTACGAATTTCTTTATAAAAATTAAGTAGGTTATTCTTCATAGTATAAGGAATCGTAAAATGAAAAGAAAAAAAAATCGATTTTTCCCGGTAGTAGTACCTTAATTAAAGAGAAAAAAAAAGATTTATTAATTAAAGAAAGAAAAGGATTGTTTCAATAATAAACAGTCAATGATGTTCCTCTAGAAAATTTTTGCTTTACATAAACTATTCAATTATTAAATTGCAGAAAATAGTAGCATTGTTTTAATAAATTTTGCGGCAGCCATCTATTAACAAATTATTAAATTACAAAATTGTTATGAATGAACACTTCCTACTTATATGTTATTTAGCGTTAAAATATCTTGCTGTGCCTTATACATTATTTTTTTCACATTAGCTTTACATAAGGTATGTTTTTCTTTACAAAATATTAATAAAAACTAATTAGAGGCGTAGAAAAAGTATAGTCTGCAACACTTTTTGAATGGCATATTACGCACTCGTGGACCGTCACCCTCGCCATCGGCCAAACTTCCACTTGTGCGGAATATGCATCATTCCAAACTTGTTACAGAATATAAGTACTATTCTATTATTAGTCCGAGTAGAACTTGCTGTCTGGCATTATAATCTACAATAATATACCAACAACAATATTTACGACTCGTACCTCTTATCTATAGCCTTTTACATAAAAAAATCTTGCGTTAAGTTTCAAGTTCCTCACATCCATGATTTCATCACACGATTTATTGATACTTTCAAACGTTAAGGTCATACTGCAGATCAACAAATGCCATGAAGATGCACTCGAGGCGCTCAGAAATCATTTTTATTATCCCTTTCACAAGGATACCTTCTTACTTGTGGATCTTCAAGTGCCATCAATCCTTCCTTCCATTATCTCCATAAAACTTCATTCCGATTTCAATTTTAAAAGTCCCTTGCTGGAAAAAAATAACCAAATAAACAAAAAAAAAACTTAAAGCCATAAATATGGAATTAACTTCCTCAATTCATATTCCCAAGCCATGTGCACATACATCAACACAAAAATACTCCAATTTCTTATCAGGACTTATGAAAACATTCTCTCATTTCCACCCTTAACGTACGTACGTACTACTTCCATACAATCACGAATCGCATTGCTATTCAATTTACTAAAATACAAAAACCATTAAAAATTCCTTTCACAAAGGAAAGTCACCCCCCATTATTTTTCCCCAACGGCAGAGAGCGCAAAAATGGCAAAAGCACATAACATAAATTTGCAAAAGTCATCGTCAATGTTTGTCGCAAATTTCATAACTGGAGCAGTGCGCGGCATACATCCTTACGCACACATGCCTATATGTATATAAATACTTGAAGGAATTTATAACAACAACAACAAAAAGTTAAAAATAATAAAAAAAAGGAAAAACAACAATATCCCTACACACACACACTGATTCACACACATTTGCTGCTCATCTAAAATAAAAAATTGCCATTCTACAAGAGTAACTTTAGGTTATGTTGTTGCCTTCGCTTCAGAAATGAAATATTTCTTTAGGACGAAAGAAAAAATCCTAGAAAAATACAAGCGAAAAAATGAAATTCTTTCACATTTCACAGGATAAATTCTAATTTTGCTCCTGCAGGCAGCTATTTTCGCCTTTCAGTAAAATATCCTTCTCCCGCCGCCGCCGCTCATTATCTATTGTAAAAGTGCTCAAGCTGTGAATGATTCTGAAACGCTTCTCGTTTTTTTTTTAAAAAAAAAGAAGGAAGAAATAAATACGCAAACAAGGACAATTAAAAAAAAGAAGAATTTTTTAGAAACAAAAAAAAAGAATGAAAAGAAAAGGATTTTTTCCATACATTGCCGCGTTCAAGGAGCAGAGAGCAATTCACTAGAAATGTTTCTTATTTACAATTTTTATGGCACCGTGAATTGCATACTTTTGTGTGTTTGGTGGGGGCGATGATGATGACAATGAGAATTTATAGTATGAATGAGTGTCTTTTTTGTATTGCGCCTGAATTAATGCAAGTGATAGGAATTAATCCTGTTGTGAAACGCGAATGTCTTTCGGGGAATTGTGATATTGTAAAGTAAAGAGAGAAAACAAAAGTAATAACAACAATGGATTGAAGTGAGTGCATTAAATTAATTGATTTTAGAAATACAGGTTTGTAGAATAGAAGCAATTTTATTTGGTGTGGGGTTCATGTGTTGTAAATATGAAAAATTGGCTTGGGTTGATTTGTAATAAACAATCGTTAAATACCTTATAAATTTGACCAAGATGACAGAACCATTCAATGCCACAGAAGGACCAATACAAGGAGATGTCCTGTCGTTCTTACTATTTTACGTAGCAATTGAAAAAGTGACGAGACGCAAGAACTAATACCATCGCACAGTGGTTCAGAAGGCATGAAACCTGGACAAAAGTCGAAAAATGAAAGTCCTTATTTCGTTTTTAGTACTGTTGAATCTTGAGGGGGCTTTGGAGCATCCGAAACGGAGTTGCTAACGTGCGTGTCTTTTGTAACTTTCGTTCACCACGTGTTTGAATTCGAGCGATCGCTTCATTGCGTAAACGTAGGTTGCAGTGAGTGCATTGTACGTGCTAGTGAACGTTCGGCTTTAGTGATTTGTAATTTTTACAAATTTCGGAATGGGTGACGTTAATCAAGCTATGTTTAATTTGATTAAACGTATATGTGATCAAATATTTGTTAATAGTCCATATAAACTCAGTGTAAACGGGGACCTGTAAATGCGATTATTTGTTCAAGATATTTGAATTTGGCTATGCATATATTTTTTCATCCGTCTTCATCTGCCTAATTGTTGATCTTAAATTGTACATTATAAGATCCTGTAACGGTACATATGAAGAACTATTGCCCCGGCTTGCCCCTGTAATTTTTATGACATGCAACTTCATTCAGTTTTTTCAAAACTAGTTCGCCATTTTACACCCGCCATTTTGAATTTTCAGAATTTGATATCAAATTCAAATTACGTGATCCCGAAAACCCCTGTATACAAATATTTATGCAAATCCATCGACTTTTTCCAAATCAGTCCGCCATTTTGGATCCGCCATTTTGAATTTTCAAATTTTATTATCAAATTCGAATTCAGACATCAAAAACCCTTTTTTACCAATATTTCTGTAAATCCAACGGATTTTTGACTTTTGTCCAGGTTTTCATGCCTTTTGAACCACTGTGCATCGGCAGTATTTTCAAGAAGTTTTTCTTATACTCCTTTAATCCATCGTAAGACACAGAGTGGAGACAGTTGCCCTTCAGCGGACTCTCTTTGGTGCGGGAGTTGTTGAGGCCTCTGCTAATAGGGTTCTCCTCCACGTTCTTTAAATCTCCCAACTCCACGGGTTTTTGCGGATTCCAATCAAGGGCCTGTTTGGATAGTGTGTCGTTTTCGCATCGCATTCGTTTTGCCCAGCAACGCGCAATAGTTGGTTAGAAGAAGAAACAACAAAGAATTTGAAAAACAGACACACAAGTAAGTTCGTACTCCCTTCCCACACACCGGCCTTGCCCTAGCCGGGATCACAGCCTTTATCTGTTGACGAGACTCTCTTTGCTTTAAGAGGCATAACGTTCCAGCAAGACCCTTTCGTTAGCCCCGATGGTTATAACAATGGTATTGCTAGCTTCAACTGGGGTTTATACCCTTGCACATGAGATCCATGGACGTTACTTTGGCTAGATACGCCTCTGCTTTATGGTCACCAAGATAATTGCCAGTTTTCTTCATCCTATACAATTTCTTAAAGCTCCTATTTTGCTCCCTTGAGTCTAAAAAAAGTGTGAGCACACCTTGCTTCGTTTGAACTATTCCGCACGTCTTTTATTGGGCGTGTCTGTAGCGGGCTGCATTTGGGACCGTATCTGTTCCATGCTAAGTGCAAGCGAGTCTTATTTTTACTCAGGCGTACCATGCCTGGTATTCCTCGTAAAGGATCCCTCACGGGTCTTGAGGGAGGCAATGCCATTTGAGTGATCCTTAGATAAGACTTTGTGTGTAACCTCATGAAGGCTGGAAGCTTGTCTATTTCTTCCCAGAAGGCTTTCTATGACTTTAATTTGGATCTTCTCAGCAATTTATTGCTTTGATCAAAACAAGCTAATCATCTCATATATCTACTAACGACTTAGCGTCTTTGTGGGCTGGTCATTTTTTTGCATACTTTTAGGAATTTTTTTTAATTTTTTCATTTATTTTTGGAATCATTTTGTTTTTGTTTTATGGAAGTTTGCGAATTTTTTTCGCAGAAGGTTTTCAATGACCTTCGCTTGAATCTTCTCAGCTCTTTATTGTAGTCCGTGAGGACTTTCTTGTAGGGGTCCAATTTACCCGGGACCTTAGCCCTGTTGGATAGTTTTCAAACTTCTCTTCTTTTTTTGCAGAGATCACCCAACGGTTGCTGTTTCGTGTTTTCACACGATAGTTACTTTCAAAAGCTGCCACGATCGCTGCCGGTATATCAGCAGAGATAAGGTCGAGGTCGGCCTCCGTGATAGAGGGGTGTGGGAGTTAGTCTACCGAGAAATCCTAAATGCTTCTAAAGACGTTCCAGAAGCTTCTAAAATCAAACATTATATGACTGTGGTTAATGACTTGCTTGTACACATTGAAAGTCGCCCAGAACGAGGCAAATAAACTACCATTTTTTCTCCACAGATGGCGCTCATATTCCACGTGGAAACACAGCGTTTTAACAGCGTTGCCAGGTTTACAGGAAAATGTTTTTAGATACTTTTTTGAGATAATAAATTCCGTTTACTTTTTTCATACAGTGATGTTAGTATGTGCCTACCCATGTCCAATCTCTCATATAAACATGACTCAAGCCGCCAAAATCCCCACGATATAATCAAGCATCGTTTATTATCACCAGATTCTCTCGTAGCGGACGTTTCAGACATTTCTACGCATGAATAAAAAATGAACATCGGAATCCGTGTCGATCCATTTCCAGCTCTCAAATTAATTTTCCATAATGACCATCAACATTTCCAATTCATTAGCCTAATTGGATTCAAAAACATTTGCGCCGTCCTTGTTTTCCGTCGCCCCCCAAAAACGTTCATCAGGCGCACACAGAGAGAGTAGCCTCCCAACCCCTCCCCGGTTATAGTACCGAGGTCAATAAATGGTGGCGCCTTTCATATGTTACCCCCGCTGCAAAAAAAAACACATAACATTCTGGGAAATTGGTGAAGATTAGGAAGGGTGGGGGTTGATGGGTGAAAGTGGAGTAGTTTTGGGGTCCGTTTTTCGTTCTGGATCCCAGATATATGGGAATAAGTGGTGAACATTGTTGTATGAAACATCATTCGCCTCTCAGTTTCAGCACAGGGATTTCGCGCTGAGGGGGAGATGATTGGTTTAACTTTGGTCTTGTGGAGTATGGTGGGGGGTGATGGCTGACTAGAAAGTTATTTCGATCGGATCCCGACCAGTCAACAGCGAAGGATAAAATGTTTGCTGCCATGTAAGTAGGGAATACATAAATCGAAGTGGAAATGGCCAATTTATTGAAGCATAAACCTTTCGCGACTGTCCAAAAATACACCCCCGGCTCTGGGGACAAATTTGCGGCGATGTGATTTGAACTGGAATAGGTGAGGCCACTTGGAACGAGGCGATAAGAGGTTTTGTAACAGACCATTTCCAAATCAGTTTTGGCTAACCGCAAAAATTCATTCATCGGATGTAGTTTAGAGGGAAACTGTTTTTGCGGCAAGCTGTGGAACGTATAATTGCACTGTGGGACACAAGCTCTGTATGCTCAGACAAAAACTCCCAGGCAGCCAGTCGTACATATTACTAGCGAGACCGTTCTGCAGTGACCAATATTCATTCACCAATGGAATTGGTTCCTAACAACCAAAGCACAATCCTGACAGGAACTAAAAATGCAAATGACTCTCCGCTGCTGTGTGTGCCGAGAGGAAATTTGTTAATGGGACAGCTTAGCACTAATGGTGGGACGGGAGCTGGTCATTAACACTAAGTGAGTAATTGTTCCGGCCATGGGCTGGGATCGCACATACTCCCCATTGGGTTTCGGCTGGTTTTGTTCACAGAAATGCACAATGCTGGAGGATGAAAAATGCGAGGAGGAAGTCGCCATTTGTTCCTGGAGGAGAGATCCTGATTGAATATTAGGAAACCGGTTGCCTCTCAATAATCAATTACGAACATAACACACGAAACCGCCCCCGCATGTCCGAGCGATATAGACGAGGGCCAGTTAAACGCTCGAGAAAATTGCTGACATTTACAAATTGGCATCATCCCATCCCCGATTTGATCAAGTAATGGTGTGTCGGTATCCTGCAATCATTTGCCTTCTTAGCTCTCTGACATGCTATCAAAACCTCCACCCCCGATTTGGGACCCTTCAATTCTCGCACCATTTTTACTACACCCACCCTCAAAACGCCTAAAATGCTTATGGGTTATGGGTTATGGGTTAAGGGGTAGTGGACAAGAGTCACAGGTCACTATTAGTGCTCGACGGTCCGCTCGGCCTCGGTCCTGGTGCTACTGCTGCTGTTCATGTTGTTGTTGTTAGGATCCTTGTAAGTAATGAAAACATGATGACGTACCAGAAATCATAGAATAATTATTACGTTCATGATAACATGGTTAAGATTTGTTGGCCACGTAATGAGCTCTCCTGGGTGAATAGGTTGCCGTTGGGGTCGTGGAGGCCATGGGCAAGGAGACACTATTGTCGGTCCGGGGCTCTGCTCTCCTCTTAGCTATTATATGCTTAATCAGCACAACAACAGCACTCTGGGCCAGAGATCCTTGATTTTCTAGGGGATATCACTTACTAATGGAGGCGATTTGTGTGCTGCCTGTGGGTTTGATTTCGTGACTTATATTGCTTCTGGGCATCGGGTTTATTAGCTGAGAATGCGGAAGGCTTGTGATGTGATAATGGTGATATGGCAAATTTTAATATAAAGGAATTTTGCTTGTCTAAGGGATGGGTGTGGATGAGGATATGCTTGAGTATTTTTTTTTGCGGGGGTGCTGCTGGCATGGGAGGGCAAAATTGTATGTGTTTAGGGCGGAAATTGATTTTGACTAGAGAATTACTGTTGAGTTTTTGGTTAAAATGAAATTAGGTATTTTCCGTTTTTAGGGATTTTGTACATTTTCTATTAAGGGCGGGAATTTGTGATAGTGGAGGAAAACATATTCCATAAGCTGAGAGTGATTTATGCTATTTTTGCTGTTGTTGCTTCCGTGTAGAAGGAAGAAGCTCGCAGCTGTGAACATTCAATGGACCTTTCGAATTTGAGTTTTGAATGTTTTGAGAGGTTCATTATTTGATTTGAGAAATTTAGATCAAAATTTTGTTTGTCATGTTGATCCTAGTATGATTTTCTTGACTGTTTGATCCTTTGTAACCAGTACCAATCTAAGCATTTTAAAAATTGCGAGCGCAGAAGTCTTCTTTTAAGATGTAAACCTCGCCCTTTCACTTAATCGTGGGAGATACACTTTACAAAGCAATGATGCTGGCCTTATTTCACGGCGCTGTATCATCTAAATGAACGTCGGGTGTAGGGGTCGACTTCAGAGACTTCATTGAATGAACAACATATGGGAATGGATCGCCAAAAGAGCACCAGAAAAGGTGGAATGCTGTAACCATGAACCATGAATGAAAATCCTTGAAGAAACATCTGTCGACTGTGTCTGATGGAATCCAAGATGGCTACGCATATTGTGTGTCGCTGTCCTTCGCTAACGAAGAAAAAGTCTGCTATCAAAGGTTATCTGCTACTAGCAAAAACCCGAGTGCGTTGCAACGCATTTCAATAAAAAAAGATTATGTGTGCACAGTCCGCGGTAGGAAAAAGTATAATGAAAAAAAGAACAAATCTGCAAAAATTGGAACTTAAAAAATTTCTAGTCTGTTACTTTTTTAAGATTCGACGATGAAAAATTGTGTACTACGTGCACAACAGACATCTAGCCAAACATATTCAGAGTCGTCCGTATCGATTTTACTATGCCGGGGGATTAGACGCCCTGTGCAGAACTTCGCTCATGGCACCCTCCTCTACTCCAAATTGTTTTTCCCAAAAAAAGTTATAAATTTTGCAAATATGGCACCCATTGTGCAGCACAAAAATGCACAAGTTGGTGTAAAACGCTATTTTATGTTGGCCGCCATTTTGAATTTGGAAAGACACCACACAGATAATAGTATTCTACTTGTCACACCCTTTCATTTGATACCCATACGGAGCGCGTTGTAAAGAAAAATGTAATCCCCCGTTTTATGTTGGCCGCCACTTTCTGTTTGCCGCCATTTTTAGTTTGGAATGACGCCACACAGCTAATAGTATTCAACTTGTCATACCCTTTCATTTGATACCCATACCGAGTGGCTTGTAAAAAAAAGATAATCCGCAATTTTGTGTTGGCCGACATTTTGAATTTGGATTGACGCTACCCAGATAATAGTATTCTACTGGTCACATTCTTTCATCTGGTACTCATACCGACCGCGTTGTAAAGAGAAAGGTAATCCCCCGTTTTGTGTTGGCCGCCATTTTGTGTTTGCTGCCATTTTGAATTTGGAATGACGCCACACAGCTAATATTGTAGTATTGTACTTGGCATACTCTTTCATTTGATACCCATACCGAGTGGCTTGCAAAGAAAAAGGTAATCCGCCATTTTGTGTTGGCCGCCATTTTGAATTTTAAATGACGCCAAGCTAATTATATTCTTCTCGTAATACCCTTTCATTTGATACCCATGTCGGGGATCGGGAAACACAATTTCAAAATTCGGACGCCATCTTGGAACCGCCATCTTGATTGTTTTACAAAAATGTCATATTGTATTGTCACGCGAACTATTCATATGGGCAAAATTTGAGGTTGATCGTTTACATAAAAGTGGGTCAAAATCAAGTTGGAAGAGGCGTAAAAATTGTTGACGTACTAATTAATTAATTAAAAAAAACTAATTAAAATTTCGAAAAACGGAAACTTTTAGTCACTTGTTTGGGTATGCATGCATCTACAAAAAAAAATCAGATTTCTATCTCTTCTAGTTTGGCTCCAACGCGCGACGGTACGCACAAGCAGACACACAGACTCACAGACACAGAGACTGACAGACACTTTCCTTTATTAACATAGATGTAATCACAAGGAGCACACAATAAAAATAGTCCGTTTCGGCACCCCTTAAACTAACTACAAATCTACAGGGTGTATTTTCATCAAAGACGGTTCCACCCTACCAACTTCCATAGTTATGAGTCGTCAAAGTCAAAATTTTGATTTTTTTAACTAAAATTTCGACTTCAACTACTTTTTTCTCCAAAAAATACTTTGTTAACCTATACTTTTTTTTCCAAAATTAGAAGGCTTGGAATATTTCCTTTGAAAATATTGCCCAAACAATTTTTATGTTACGGCCTTTACTTTTAAAGATATTATCAAAATTTGATGTTAAAATTGGATTTATTTAGTACAATTTTAGTACTTTTTCACATTTTTCACCAAAGTTTAAGTCGAAAAGTATATTAACGACGTAGCGCCTTTGTGGACCGGTTATCTTCTTCCATTCGGAGAAAGAATTCACAGTGTTATCGACACCAATAATTTTCTGCATACTTTTAGGAACAGATTGTTACATTTGTCATATGTACAAAAAATGTTGCATACTTTTAGGGGAATTCTTTTTTCTTATAAGAGATGGGAAATTAGTTGGGGTTTAGTATGAGACTAGTCCTACGTTCGGCCTAATCAAGAATTAATTCAATGTGCGTGTTGATTGAATTCGACAGGAGTTCACGGTCGTGAAGATAAACTCTAGGCAGGTTTATGTCTTGCATGATTGAAGCCATAAGAGTAAGCATCATCGGTGAAGCTGTAGAATGCGGTTTAAAGTGGATTTCCTGTCACGAACCTAGACTGATTATTTTCACATACTTTAGGGGGGTTTTTATTTTTAAACATAATAAAATAAAACAGAGATAAAAGATTTTTCTGAACTATAAATCCAAAGTATCCTCCAAAAGTTCCAAAAAAAAAATAATTACAAAAAAAATATGTCCGTTTTTTTCCACTACAGTGCTACTAACAAGAACCCTTGAATCTTTTAAGCTCACAACAATTGCAAATAAATATTTCCAAAAAAAAAAATCACAGAACTCCTCCAAAACCTCATTTTCGCTCCAAAAAATCTATACTAAAAATATTTGATAACGCAAACTTCCGGATTTCAAATTTTATTCCTATCTTTTTTTCGCGGAAGGGAGGGCGGAAAAAAACAAACTTTCAATGATCATAAAATAAAAGTTATATCTTCCACAAAAATTGTTTTTCATTTCCCCGCTGAAGCCATGGACGTTTTACAATAAATCCTACCATCAATTCTCATCCGCTGGACGGTATTTTTATAACAACTTTGTAACGTTTGAGAGGAGGGCGGTCGTGCACCCTCCATGGAAAAAAGTAGTGAGGAAAATAGAATTTTTTTTTGTTAGATTCTCTCTAAATTCAAGTGCGCCATCAACTGTTGACTGGCAAGAGTCTGTAAATTGGGAATGAAATTTTTTTTTCAAACCAATTTAAAATTGAATTGAATATGCAAATTTTTATATACATATACGTAGTTTTTTGTAGTTGTAATCTAACAAAGTTTTGCTTGGTTTTATTTAATTTCAATTAAAAAGATATTTGTGCCATGGATAGGGATGAGTTTATCCCTGATGAAGTGATTCACCAAATGTCAGCTTGTAGGTAATAAAAAAAAATACTCTCAAAATTACGACATATTGCGCCTGTCGGACGCTTCAATTGAAGCGGCCATTTTGTCGGCCAAGTTTGTTTCCTTCTTTTAACTATCACAATCTTGAATTAGTTCTCCAAGTAGTTCAAAATGTATTAGTTCTCCAGTTAGTTCAAAATTAATTAGTTTTCCAAGAACTTCAAAATGAATTAGTTCTCCAAGTAGTTCAAAATGAATTAGTTCTCCAAGTAGTTCAAAATGAATTAGTTCTCCAGCTAGTTTAAACTGAATTAGTTCTCCAAGACCTTCAAAATGAATTAGTTCTCCAAGTAGTTCAAAATGAATAAGTTCTCCTGTTAGTTCAAAATGGATTAGTTCTCCGAGAACTACAAAATGAATTAGTTCTCCAAGTAGTTCAAAATGAATTAGTTCTCCAGTTAGTTCAAAATGAATTAGTTCTCCAAGAACTTCAAAATGAATTAGTTCTCCAAGTAGTTCAAAATGAATAAGTTCTCCTGTTAGTTTAAAATGAATTAGTTCTCCGAGAACTTCAAAATTAATTAGTTCCCCAAGTAATTCAAAATGAATTAGTTCTCCAGTTAGTTCAAAATGAATTAGTTCTCCAAGAACTTCAAAATGAATTAGTTCTCCAAGAACTTCAAAATGAATTAGTTCTCCAAGAACTTCAAAATGAATTAGTTCTCCAAGAACTTCAAAATGAATTAGTTCTCCAAGAACTTCAAAATGAATTAGTTCTCCAAGAACTTCAAAATGAATTAGTTCTCCAAGCAGTTCAAAATGAATTAGTTCTCCTGTTAGTTCAAAATGAATTAGTTCGTATTTCGAAGTAATGCAGAAGGGCGCAATTGACTCAATAGTAGGACAACGCTGTACAAAAGTAATGGGTTGTTTTCATGTAGGAAGGTATCCAACTGAGAACTACTACTCGCTCCTTGGAAAGTAGTTATTCTACTAGTCCTAGAACTACTTCACTTTCCTACTGGGTCGTTATGCGTGATAGTTGTGTGCTTTTTAAAAAAATTAACTAATGAAATTATTTTTACTCGGGTTGTCCGATCCCATTTCTGCCAGTCTGGACTTTGGTAAACCATTTTTGACGATTATATATATCCATTAGAATAGCAGCACGGGACACACCCCCTTTAACGAAAGCACAGGCTTTTGGTATAGGAACGGTTCCAAAATCGATAATTCGATAGGGCTGAGCGTATTTGACACAAAATGGTAGTTGATTGTAGTTGCCGGTTCTGCGGAGCAGTTTCTGAAACAGCAGAGCACTAACTTAGTGATTATAAGGCTACACCGAGGAGTAAATGAAGTCTCCTCCATCGCGGCTTCGCTGTTCCCAGGGAGATTTGGAATATGAATCCCAAATCAATTTTAGGCTATATCAATTAATTCTTAAGAACGCCGCTGCTGAGTTCTTTACGGTAAATTTTTGAGGCTGATATCTCGATTCCCTAACAATAATTGTTTTCCGAGGAGAGGTGGTCGTCCTCTCGCCCAAAACCTTCCTGGAAGGCCGATCCCTTAGACTTTTAGATAATAGATTTAGAGATTTCACTAGGGATTGGTCCTTTATCAGTGTTGCCTCCTCCTCGTCCTCCCTTTTCCGGGCTTGAAACCGACAGGATATCCCCGATTGTATCTAAGAAAAAAACTTGATGAAGCAAGCCTTAATAAAACAGTAAATCACACCACCTTACTTTTATCATAACTAAAAACTAAAAAGTTTTCCCCTCCATCCATAACTGCTGATGAAGTACTTCTTCTAAACTAAAGTACACGCCAGATGTATCCGTTTTGCTTCTTCTTTTTTTGTTTGCTGCTTTTTTTTTAAAGTATCCAACGCCACAGTTTGATGCAGTTTCAGCAAAGTTCCTATTTAATGTTCGCTTTAATTGAAGAAAAAATTTCCAATTTACGAAGGGAATTTTTTTTTGTTTTATTTATTTATGTATACCTCGTTGCCAGATAGAGAAGGAGCAGAACATAGTGTGTGCTGCTGTAGCATGGAATAACGTTCAGAAAAACGTTTTTTTCTTCTACCCTTTTTATGGTCTTCCTAACAGCATGCCATATGCTTTATGGGTTTGGATGGTATCATCTCTCATCCATAAATAATGTAAAGGTGCTCTGCAAAAAAAAATTATGGGTACCAGAGAAATGAGCGATAGTTACTGCTATTAGTGTTCATATATCCATCGAAAATGGAATTTATATTTTTTATATGAAAATTTAAATTAATTTAATTCGCATTGTGAATGGCTTAGCTTAGATTGTTAATTTTAAATTTATTTTTTTCTTTCAGGTTATGGTAATATAGCACCAAGAACAACATTAGGACGCGTTGTGACACTGGCCTATGCAGTTTTGGGCATCCCATTAACCCTAGTCTACTTATCAAGCACAGGTGGTGTTCTTGCACGTGTTGCTCGAGGTGTTTTCTCAAAAGCACTCTGCTGCTGTCTATGCTCAAACTGTGGATATTGTTGTTATGATGAGAAACGAATGGCTGAGAAGGAAAGACGTATGAAGAAAAAACGTCAACAGGAGGAACTACGAGCACAACAGATGGCGCTGCAAGAACCATATTACGTGCGATCTGGTTCGCTGCATAACAATTTACATTCACCAGAAAAACAGATTCAAATACCAGAAATCGATTCACTTAGTACATCCGATTCGAGAACCTCAATGCATGGACTTAGTCTGCTAGCACCGATACTGCTATGTTTAGCAATGATGATAATCTATATTATTTTGGGAGCAATAGCTCTATATCGACTGGAAGGTTGGCCATTAATCGATGGAATATATTTCTGTTTTATGAGCTTATCAACAATCGGATTTGGTGATCTCGTTCCTGGCCTACGTAAGGAATCAACAGCGACAACATGGTTCTGTTCGTTGTATATAATGTCCGGTATGGCATTAACAGCAATGTGCTTTAATGTACTACATCAGGAGATAGTCCATAGGATAAAACATGTTGTCGATGTTAAAAAGCCAAAAGACCGAGATGATGCAAGTGATTTTTTGGTTTCCTGACGTTTCGAGAAAAATACTAATTTATACCAACGAAATCCCACCGAGGAGACATTAGTTACGGGTAAGTGCAGTGTGCCAAAAATTTTATGTCCCAAAAATTATATGTGCCAAAAATTATATGTCCCAAAAATTATATGTCCCAAAAATTATATGTCCCAAAAATTATGTCCCAAAAATTATATGTCCCAAAAATTATATGTCCCACAAATTAAATGTCCCAAAAATTATATGTCCCAAAAATTATATGTCCCGAAAATTATGTCCCAAAAATTATATGTCCAAAAAATTATGTCCCAATAATTATATGTCCCAAAAATTATATGTCCAAAAAATTATATGTCCCAATAATTATATGTCCCAAAAATTATATGTCCCAAAAATTATATGTCCCAAATATTATATGTCCCATAAATTATATGTCCCAAAAATTATATGTCCCAAAAATTATATGTCCCAAAAATTGTATGTCCCAAAAATTATATGTCTCAAAAATTATATGTCCCAAAAATTTTGTCCCAAAAATTATATGTCCCAAAAATTATATGTCCCAAAAATTATATGTCCCAAAAATTATATGTCCCAAAAATTATATGTCCCAAAAAATCTACAAAATTGTTTTCTAATTTGTTTTCCAGGTACACCAACATCACTGATATTCAGTCAAGAGCCAGACATGAATCAGTTGCATGTATTGAAAGACTGTACAAATCATAGTTTGGGACATGAATTAGTCCCAATTGTCACAATGGATCCAAATAATCCAAATAGTTCACAATCAGCAACTGTTGTACTACCAGAAATCATGGACAGTGTACCGCAAATGCTGCAGATAACAGCAGCACAGCCATCGAATTCTGGTGTTGTTGTTGATCCAGGATTAATGCAGCAAACAATTGTTGTACAGAATGTCCTAACTGGTGTTTATACACTGCCCGAAGAGCCTGAATTGGAAGCTGAAGAGAATCAGACGCCAATTTAGATTTAATTTAATTTTTATTTATTTAATTTTTTTTGTATAGGCGCAAATTTACTATATTTCTTCATTATTTTTCATTTGTAGAGAAGATAAGATCGTAGACTAAATAATAATACAATTGAAAATAATGTGGATATGGTGTTTGAAATTGTGGGATTAGAAAAAATAATTATGAAGAAGAAAAAAGAAGGATTTTAATTCTAAAGAAATTTTTATGATCATAGGTTTTAGATTTTGAGTGTAAAAAAAATGGAAATTAAACGGTGCATAAATTTCGTGTTAATTAGGATGTTTTCTGTTAATCCTGTTTTATTTTTCAAATTGTGAAGGTAATGTGGTAGGGGATTTTTGTTTAATGAAGTTCAGATGAGAAATAGGGGACATAATCTCTTATAAACTATTTATGTATATGTAACACTAAAACCCATTTCCAAATCTATACGAAGAAAATAGATTGTCGACAGTACAAAGGGCTTTCCCTGAGCTCTAGTCTTCCACATAAAAAAAGTTTAACATAAAATCCAGTGTATTTTTTTTATGTGAAACTCCAAGCTTAGGAGTCACTCATTTTACTATCAGTCCACCATGTCGTCTCGTCTATTTGCAGTGTCTAGTAGTAAGCTTGGTTTGAAGGCAGATATAGAGGAAAGGATAGATCAATAAGAGTCTGGAGGATGCTAAAGGAGGAGGCGTGGGACCTTGCGTTTGAACTTCTGGTTGTGGTAGGTTCACACCGAATGGAATAAATTTATACGAATCCCACGGATGTAACAAATATCAAAACAAAACGGGGCTTCGATTTCGTCAGACACAATCGTGGAGTTTAGCAGGAAACAGCCTCGTTCGAGTGTTATGCCTCCTGATACGGCAGTACTAGACTCTGTGGCGTCTTTACCCTAGGGCCATAGGAGTAGTGCTGCACACGAGACGAGACGAGACGAGATTTGGCCCAGTCTCGTCTCGGTCTCGAAAAAATGGGTATTTGCAGGTCTCGTCTCGATCTAGTCTCGTCTCGTCTCGTCTCGTCTCGTCTCGAAAAGCCTCGTCTCGTCTCGAAAAGTCTCGAATTTCACTGTCAATAATACAAATTGCTCAGTCTTCTGTATTTCAAAAAATATCAATATGTGCCATATTAATGAAATTGTATACAAATATTCCTTATATTTCCATACTAGTCACTCCCCAGATGTAGACACGTAAATCTGCCTTTTGCAGTGGCACCAGGGCGGGGTAGAGGGGATCAATGAATCGAAAGTTAATTTCTAATTTGTGTTGAGTTACATTTACATAGAGTCCGTTCCAAAAGAGAAGAGGTATTTTACAGTTATTTCATTTCATTTCAACGCATTTCATTTTAAATGCGTTGAAATGAAATGAAATGACAGTAAAATACCTTTTCTGTTTTGGAGTGAACTCTGCATTTAAATGCTTATGGAATGTGTACTCTTCACCTTGTCTCCCCAGCCTGCTCAAGTCATGTATTGGTGCCGAATGTTATGCAAATACTGTATGTTGTGAAAATACTGAAATAGTTGGTGTCGATACGATTTCAAAATAACGATTTGATTTCGAGACCTCGAGATGTCTCGCGAGATCTCGAATGGTAGTCTCGGTCTCGTATCGATTTTTAATCTGGAGGTCTCGTCTAGATCTTGTCTCGAAAATCGAGACGAGACTATTTCGAGACAAGTCTCGTCTCGTGTGCAGCACTACATAGGAGCTATGGCCCGGGTCGGTAGGTCGCGAGGGGCGGCTTGCCTGATCAGCTTTGGAAGCCTTTAATAAATCGTTTCTTAATACATTGAGAGAAAAATTACTTTTTGGGGCTGCTGCGAAATTTATATGTTCGGTAGGTATTGGGTTCCTTGTGCCTGGGAAAACTTCTTGTCACCGCAGTGTAGAACTTTCGGTTTCCATACTAAAAAGAATAAAAATTTACCTACGTTCCAGGATAAGCGAACAAAATTTGACGTTTAAAAACTAAGCATTTAATAAATGGTGATTATTCTTTTGTATGACCTAATTTATGGGGCACCAAATCTTAAAATATGCCACTGGCCAGACTATCAGATGAACAAGGAGTAACCTAAGCGGAACTTTGCAATTATGGTGAAATGAAAATCCTTTTTTCTGTACAATGGCGAATAAAAAATTCTCATAGATCAAAGCATACTGAATTATTAAACTGCAGACCGTGGATTAATATCTGTCAGGCGAAAATCACGTCAAAAATTTTTTAATAATCCACATACATATGTATTAGAATGTATTTTGTATGCCCGCTTTTTTCAATAATTAAATCACATACAAAAATCCGCGCTTAGATTATCCCTTTATGTTAAAGAGCTTCCATTTGTCTGCTGAATTTGGTTCTATGCAGAAAAAATTACACAGAATTTGAATAGATGATTTACAGATGCAGATTTACTTGTCGGTTTCGTTAAAGTAACTTTTATAATACGTGTTAAGTCAGGATTATATGAGTAATTATAGATAATATCTGGGATCAACTTGCATGTTTCATGTTTTAAAAAGCGGCCGGGTGTGGATCCGATTTGATCTGATTGTTCCAATTTGATCTGATTTGTTCCGATTTTATCTCTTTTGATCCGATTTTATCTGTTTTGATCCGATTTTATCTGATTTGATCCGATTTGTTTCAATTTGATCCGATTTGTTTCAATTTGATCCGAATTGTACCGATTATTCCGATTTGATCCGATTTGTTCCGATTTCAACCGATTTGATCCGATTTGTTCCAATTTGAGCCGATTTGACCCGATTGTTCCGATTTGATCCGATTTGTTCTGATTTGCACCGATTTGATCTGTTTTGATCCGATTATCCCATTTGATCCGATTTGTTCCAATTTGATCCGATTTGATCCGATTTGTTCCGATTTGAACCGATTTGATCCGATTTGATCTGTTTTGATCCGATTTGATCTGTTTTGATCCGATTTGATCTAATTTGATCCGATATGATCCGATTTGATCCGATTTGACTCCATTTGATCCGATTTGATTCGATTTGATTCGATTTGTTCCGATTTGAATCGATTTGTTCCAATTTGATCCGATTTGATCCGATTGTTCCGATTTGATCCGATTTGTTCCGATTGTTCCGATTTGATCCGATTTTCTGATTTAATCCAATTTGTTCCGATTTGAACCGATTTGATCTGTTTTGATCCGATTTGATCTGTTTTGATCCGATTTGACTCGATTTGATCCGATTTCATCTGTCGTCGGCCCAAAAGTTCAAAAGCACGGCCCATCCCCAGACGTTCCGACATATTCTACCCTTCACCCATCCTATGAGTTTAGTTCACTACTACACATGGCACAAAAGCTTAATCTTGAGCATAGAACAAATCTTCTTGCTTCAGAAGCATGCTTCCTCGTGCATTTTAAACCAATTCTGCTAATTTACATAGCCACCAAGCTGGAAACGGTCCTCATTGCTGAGAAGAACTTTGCAGCCATGATCGACGTTTCGTTCGATCATTTCCAACAACCAAATTGAGCACATATGTACGTCGTTGCAAGTGTTCGTCTGGCTTCAGTGCTCGGTTCCAATTGATGTTTCTTTGCTTGAATTTTATTTGGTCAAAATTTGCTGACGCTTGGAAGATACTCCAGGCTTCACACCAGTCAGTGACTTCAGCGATCGTTTTGAACATATTCTTAGTTTAGATTTTCTATGGATATCTCTGGCGTTACTAACAACGGCGAGAGGAACGTTCTAATATAGGTTTTTTTTCTTTAATGTATGTGAACTCCTAGCGCTCAAGGATAATGCTTCTTTGTACTGTCGACGGTTCTATCATTGAGGGCAATATCGGACAACAAGCTCTAGTCTGAAAAATAATAGAGAGAATAGTCACTGATTCGCCAACTCAAGGTTTTATTCCGTCAGCTTCCCCCCATCCAATATACAACCGTGGCAGAACGCGCTGAACTGCGGTGATTGAACAGGAGTTGGCTTCCTCGCTTATTTATCTTAAAAAGCGATGGCAGAAGAGAAGGCAGGAAGTTTTTGGGAAAGAAGGAAGGACAAGAAAGAAGGAAAATTATCTACATAGGTCGGGACAATTTAAAGGTGCGGAGTGGATTCGAACCACAGACCTCTGGGATGGTTGTCGGGCGCCTTAGCCCTAGGCTACCAAGTCCTATCATCATTAAGTTACTATCATCGTAAAATTTCACTTGATGCACTGTGGATTTCAATGTGGACTTGTTTTTCCAGATAAGGGTTCAATCGCTATGAACGATCTTTGATCCTCACAGCACCAGAGACTAGTCTTTATTTTTGTTCCTTCTTAATCAATATAATATCACTTGTGCCTCAGTTTTTCGAGAACACGGTAAACTTCATACTAACTCGTCCTTCTGTTATAGACTCTTCAGATATATAGGTTCATCTGTCATTCTTTCGGTGCTATACGGATCATGCCTTACTATTCTTCTATAATATTTCCTTGAGACGCTATCTCTTAACATGGTATTCAGCAGAAACTGATCGAAATCTATATAAACTTCATCAAACATAAAACCCCCTAAATTTACACTTCCATCAAAATTTATTCTTCACTTCTCAAAAAAGTTGTAAAAAAGTTTTTCCAAAAAGAAAAAACTAAGCGCGAATTTTTTAAATACATGAAAAAAAAATTTCGCAACACGCGAAACATATCTTAATTTTAAAAATTAAACAAAATTTGTATAAAAAACCAAAAACGAGATAAATTAAAATTCGAAAGTAAAAAATAAAATTGTAAATGTAAAAACCCAAAATAAAAAAAAGTGAAAAGAAATTGTGTAGATATTAAATAAACAAGAACAAAAAAAATCCCCCATAGAATTATTATCAAAGTGAAAAAACGTCTTTAAGAAAAAGAGAAGAGAAAACTGCTAAAAGGAAAAGGAAAATAAAATTCGTTAATAACGAACTAAAATAAATGAGAGAAATTTAAGAATTTATAATTTATAAAAAAAATAAATAAATGAATTATAAACGAAAGAAGAAATAAAAAATATTATGTAATCATAGGAAAAATTATTATTCAAATTTAGATAAGGTAAATTATAAAAATAAATATAAAAAAATGAAAAAATTTGTATGACAAAAAAAAACATCGTTATTTATAAATATTTAAAAAAAAATAAGAAAATTATTAAAAAAAAAATATATTTAGTAATTTTGTAAATACGAAAAAAACAAACAAAATGAAAAGAAATCTTTCTATGTTCTAAAGAAACCATAAAAAAATTGATTTAAAATAAATTTTGAAACATACACACACACACTAAAAAAAACAAACAAAAAAAATAAATAAATAAAAATTGCAAAACAAAACAAAAAATATGAAGAAAAAAAAACTAAAAAATGATATAAATTCTAACTTTAAAAATAAATAAAAACAAAAAAAAATTGTAGCTAAAAAAAAATAAAATTTAAATAAAAAAATAAAAATTCGTAAAACTAAACAAAAAAAATCTTAATTTAATATAAACTTTATAATATTACAAAATAAGAACATTAAAAACATAAAAAATGAAAATTATCTACTGAGAACGAAAATAAAAAAAAAACAGAGAAAAATTATTGTAAGAAAATAAAAAAAAATAAAAATAAAAAAAAACACACACAGAGAAAAAAAATATGAAATTTTAGGTGAATATGTAAATGAAATTTTTTTATACATTCTTAGTTTAATATTAAACATGGAAAAACAACTTTAAAAAAAAAATTGGTTTTGTTGGAATACTTTAAAAATCAAAAAAAAGTGAAAAAATAAAGAACTAAGTTCTATTTATAAAAAAAAAAATTATGGTGTTTTACTTGTGAAAATTTTTGTTTCAGATCATATAATTCACATGAGATAAAAGTTAACGAGGTTGGGTATAACATAAATTTTACATGATTCCCCGTAGAACAATATGAGGTGTCTGGATACACATTAATGTACAATTCCCCCCCCCCCCCTCCCCCCGATAACGGAATCGTCATACATGATACCTTTAACCGAGAGTCAAGGATTACCTTTACCCACAATCGGTGATATGTTTAAAATTCTTAAACATCAAATACTGTAAGACATGGGAATTGTTAGGTTTGGCAATTCTTTTCTAATATTTCCGAAAATCACTGGAATTTTGTATCGCAACTTTTGCCCAAGTTTTCGCATATGGATATCTCGCTGCTACTTCTATTAGAATGAACTGCGCAAGTTCGAGCAAATTGGTGAACTGAACTTTAAAATAACCTTAGTTCGCATACAATTTCCACATATTCAACTGAGTTTAAAACAGATCTCAGTTCGCCCAACTGAACTCGAACTGAAGTTAAACATAAAAGCTCGCTTAAAAGAGAGTAATCAACTGGAATAGTGGAATGACATCAACTGGAATAGTGGAGCTTTTGCATTTCTGACTTTTGGCAAAAAAGCAACAACAATTTCAAGCACGAACTGAATATGAACTGGACTTTAGCCGGTGAAGCCATTGAACTGAACATTATTGAACTGAGGTCGGTGGAGCCGGGGGGCAAAACTGATTCTCAGTGAAAAGCTCACTCAAATATTGTTAAAGCTTGTTGGTATTCAAAATAAGAGCTTTCAGAACCACGTACGAAAGCATCCAGTATGCCAGTATGCAAATTGCAAGCGGTGGAATGGGTTCGCTGTAAGACCCACTCTAATATGCTTGTCTAAAACCTTCTCGATATTTCAGGAGAAAGGAAGAGAGGCTGTTGGGTCGGATAGCATTTGCAGACACCAAATTTCGGCGCCGAATTGTAGTTATCAAGTAAAGAAATTCCCTGACGTATTTCTTATATCTCATCCAAACGAGGAATTTCATCGAAGTAAAGGCATCTCTCTGCAAACTCGCATCATTCCTTTCCTATACCAATCTTATACTCCATCCAACCGAGTTCCTAAGAGAATAGTCTGGAGTTATGAAAAAGTCAATCAGCGTACTGAATAGATCGATTTCTGTTTGACCATCAAAGTCAAGCAGCATTAGTCGCGATTACTACTTAGATGGGGACCATCAGGAATATCACCTTGTTTAGAAACGCGAAAATAAACTCGCAAACAGTGGACCGATTCCGTATCCCTAGAAGTAGTCTGATTTTATCTGAAATAGAACGCTGACTTGAGCGATCGAACAGGAGGTAGCTTCCTCATCTTATAGGCGATGGCTGAAGAAAAACCAGAGAAGACTTCAAAGAAGGAATATTATCTCGATGGAAATATTCGAAATACGATGAATCACAGCTTTGCGTGGAATCGAACCACGGATCTCTAGGATGGCACTTGGTTGCTTAAACCCCTAAGTTACCAAGCCTCATATCTTGGAATTATTCATTTCTCCTAAGCAGCAGACAAGGATCTATGTCTCGCGATAAGAATGAATAGATCTGTTTCTGTATATTCTGATATACAAGAGTAAGGGGTTTCTTCTTGGCCATTCTGTTAATGTAGTATCGGATAGTCTCGAATCTGAACTTTAGTCCATCTGTGCGCCATTATCTCCCAACGTAATGATCCTATCACTCTCTATTTCTAATCTTTGTAAATGAACTTCTCTTAAACTGGAAACAGATACGTGCGTGCGGTGCGGGCGGTCAATGCCCAGTATGCGGTAAACAGATAATTGCGTTCCGTCATGTGTTTTACCCATATCTAAAAAATGTAAGCAACAAGTGCATATGTTTGTTGTGTGTGTGCTTGTGTCTGAGCATTTTAAGCTGTGTCGATTGCGGCAATGCGGAAAAAATTGAAAGTAGACGAACTTTTGCTTTGCCTGCTCGTTTGCGTTTGGAGGCATGCCCTTCTACAAAATCTAATGCCGCACGCACCGCACGCATGCATGTTGCACGCAATTTAAAACGACGATCACAATCATCTATAGAACAAAATTCCACCCGAATGTTGGGTGAGCCTGAAGCATAATTGCGGCTTAATTTCGTTAATGTGTTGAATTTTCTCGTCCCTCAGCTGTAGAATGGTTGTTGGCCTATTAGCTTATACTTTTTCTTTCAAAGTTCTGTAAAAGGGAAAAGTCTAACGGTGTCAAATCACATGATCTGGGCAGCCAATTGATATCACCATTTCGGGAAATAATGCAACCATCGAACTTTTTCCTCAATAACGTCATTGTTTCGTTGGCTTGGTGGAAAGTGGCACCATCCTGTTGGAACCACATATTGTCCACAGGCACAGTCTCCAATTGCAGAAAATGCAAAAAATGCTTTATCAGAGCGCGATAGCCTATACCATTCACGGTAACAACTAAGCCAACTTTCGAAGAAGTTCCGCAGGATGTTTCCGCCGCTCCAAAAACTGCACCAAACAGTGAGGTTTCGTGGATGCATTGCAAATAGCCTTCTCAACAATAACTCTTGAGTTCTCATCAGCCCACATGCGAGAATTCTGCTTATTGACAAATCCATCGAAGTGAATGTATGACTCATCGCTAAAAATTATTTCCTGCGTAAAAGTTGAAATTGGCTCACGTATCCATTCAGCATATTAACGATGTTTCAAATGTTATTCATGGCCGTACACCCCTATCAGTCACGCATGGTCACAAATTGATTCCCACGCTAAAGTGTCCCAATACCCACCTTCAGTTATTGAGTGAAATGAACCAAGCATGCAGATTTAACTCCGTCTTTCAAAATACGTTCGAAAGAGCTCCGTGCTCCTTTCTTTATAAGAATTAGTAAGCTTACCAAGGCTTACCTTATAGCCCAATAATACTATGCACTTGTTTGCGACCCAGAACTACATAAAATATCCTCTGCTAACTATAAAACTTGAACTGGAACCAAAGAAATAAATTTATTCATAATTAGCAGAAACAAAATTTCACAAATAAAAGTACACAAATCTCCATAATTTCCTCCCAAAAACAAAAAATAACCACAATTGACAAATTCAAAACAATTAAGAGGTGCTCCGTGCATAACTTAAAACATTTTCATTGCGACTTTGTACCTCGTCCGAAAAAAAACAACCTTCACCTAATTTTAAGTAGTAACACAAAAAACAACATTCCTAGAATTTAAATAAATCCTTAATAAATTAACAAAACATCCTTATCTGTCCCTCTTAGAATATTAATCGCATCTGATTCCCTTCGAAAAATGTTTCTTAAGTTCGGTCCACAGGGGAGCAATTGCACAAATCAAAAAAACAACAACAAAAAAATACACAGAGGAAACGAACGAACATACAAAAAAAAGGACGAAAAAAAAAGGGGAGAGCAAAATTTGAACCTCAGTAGCTTTTGCTATTCTCGGCGCAACTCGTTTCCCAAGGATCACGTCCTAATTATAAAATTCATGTGACAACCACAAATGACCCGGTTCCCATGTGAATAAAACTTTTCGTCCCAAAACAGGGCCATAAACCCGAAATTTCTATTCAAACGCAGCAAAAAAATAAGGAGTCATGAAAAAAAAAACTGGAGAAGAACACTCCCTGCACCCATTCTGGTCCCTGGGTATTTTTTTTCTGTGTTGGTTTGGTAGAGGAAAGGTAGGTATGGGGTATGGTGGGCCTGGGTGCACAGGAATTTACGATAAAGCTATCCCGCCCCGTATGCCGCCAACGGCCGCCCAGTAATAAAGAAAGGAAGCGAGCTTAGAAAAAGGGCTTCTTCCTTTTTGGTTAATAACTCAACTGACTGGAGGAGTCCCGGGGTCCTGCTAGTCCCGGTCCCGGATCGCCGGACACAGGCCATTACGCTGGGGTCGAACTGGAATTGATTGAGACATTCGTCCTGTTTGAAAATTCAGTTCACCTCCGCTTCTAGGATTTATGTGCTTAAGGCCCACTGCGTTCTGTGTTCTGTTAGAAGGACTCGCCTAGTCCTTTTCTCCATTCTTATGTCTACTTTAGCATAAGGAGAGGAGCTTTACGTGACAGTGTTTTAGTAAATTATTTCCTGCTGCGGCATACTCGGCAGCGGCAGGCGGGGAGACAGAAAAAAAAATGAATAAAAAAGGACTCTTTCCGATCCGATAGGAAACCTCAAGTCCGGGGTAGGCACTGAAGAAAATCAGAAAATAGCACAGAAGCGAGGCGGCGGCTTATGCTGGGAACATACGAGCTTCGCGCACATATATACATATCCTTGCCTAGTCCCAAGCGACATCAGGCAGGAAGTGCCACTGCCACTGACGACGCCGGGGAGTGGGGGCACTCCTTGGGGGAATTCGCGCGTGGTGGATATCGGTGGCGACGACGACGACTCCTCGATTCCATCATAGACCGTCAGGGGCTATAATCCGGGGCGGGCTGGGAGGCCGCCTGCACAGGCAGAGCAGTGCGCTAGTATAGCACAAAGTGGAGGGATGCTGGCAAGGGCCTTTAATGGGAGCCTGTTTGATGACAACGACTCTACCAAATTTGCTGCGATCCAAATCAGAGCTAATAAGTATTCATGATATGATTCTAATTTATTCTAATTTTTATGGCGCCATAATTTTATTTGCTGCGACTTCCCGCCATCGCACAACAGCCGAGAGAGGCGTCCTGGTCCTTGCTCGTCGCTCTGCACCTACCTAGGCACTCTAGGCCGTGTCTGCTCTTTTCGCGGAAGATTCTCCTTCTCGTTTCCTAGGCCTCCGTCGTCGCCACCCTCTGTTGTTATGTGCAAGAAGTCGCGGGGTATAGGGTGGGCGCACGGCTTCCCTAAGTTCGGCTGTTCCGTGGTGGTAGGGCGACCCTTAAAGAGAGGTATGTTTTGGCTTTCGCGGGATTCTTTTGATTTAGGGGGTGAATGTGTTTGGTCGATGATTGCGCGATTGAATAATTTTTTTATTGCAATGAGGAGCGCCCCTTGGGACTTGATGTTGTTGTTGTTGTTTTTTTTCTTACTGCTGCTGCTCCTATACTGCTCCTGCTGCTGTAATGGATGATGGTGGGGCTTACGACTATGACTATGGTGAAGCGAACGCTCCTCATTAGGAGTGCTGACATTAAATTTTATGAAATTGAAACAGAATTTAAGGATGGACCCATCACCTCCCCCTCCAATGTTTTTCCTCTCTTTATTATTTTCCAGGCGAAATGGGAATTTTTAATTAATTTTTTTATGTTTTCTTATTAGTATTATTATTATTATTAGTATTATTATTTTTTTCTTCGTCTTCTATACATTTGCCTACTAATAATTTAGTATTCATTACAAAAAAAAGAAAGGAATTAATAACGATGATTAACAGAGGTAATAAAAAATTTTATGACCCTAATTTGCTATGAGTAATAAAATTGTAATGTTTTGTGATTATATATCCTTTTTTGTTGCTGCTTTTGTTAATATTATTATACAGAGATTGAAGGATATTTTGAGAATATGATCAAATTTCGTTAAGGACTTTATGAGTTTTGCATTGACGACTTTTTACAATATGTTGAATAAAGGTTATTCAATTTTATTTGTTACTCTTTCAAGGTTTTTACTCGTGTTAAAGATTACTGGTTACTTATTCAGCTGTACAGCTGGGATTTGGTCTTCGAACCCCGCAATTGCTGCAATTACGAGTAGCAGATGCTTCTTCTTGCTTCGAGCGTCTTGGTCAACGCCAATTCTGGGCAATAGTTGACTTTTACAGAGCACCAGTTTTTGTTTATACTTCTCTCACTCGAACACACAAGAGTATTATAGCTGAGAGAGAGCTCCTATGGTTATTTACATGATATTAATGCAAATTCAAGTATTTTTAAAATGTTTGTCTGTGTGTAGGACTGCATGTCTTTCTGTCTGTCTGTCTGTTTGACCGGGCTAATCTCGGAAACGGCTAATCTGATTGCGATGGGAATTTCACGGGAAGATTCAGTATTTTCTTGGGCATGTTTTATGCTACTTTTTTACTCAGAACAGACTATCGGATCCGACTATCGGATCAAACCGAAAACTTGACCCGATAGTGGGAGAAAGCGAGTGGATAGTTTTTATATCATTCCAGTTACAGATTTCAAAGCTTGGAATGCGGTAATCCGATTTTGAAATGTTCACGTGAAAATTCAGTATTTTTTGGGCATGTTTTAGGCCACTTTTTCACTCCGACCCGACTATCGCGTCAGACCGAAAACTTAACCCGATAGTCGGACAAAGCGTGTGGAAACTTTTTATATTATTCCAATTTATTGGAGATCTCAAAATCTCCGATAATCCGATAATTTTGAGACTCTCACGGAAGGATTCAGTATTTTCTTACGCCGACTGTCGGATCAGACTGAAAACTTAATATGAAAGTCAAAGGAAAACGAGTGAAAACTTTTTTTATCAAATTAATTGTAGACGTTGCAGAATTTGGCACTTTTTTTTGGTGAAAGCAATTTTTAAGGGAACCATGGGGGAAGGTGTGCATTGAGCGCTAAACCCCACCGGCACGGCGAAATCGTTTGTTTAGGTGTCTGTTGTGCACATAGGACAAAATTTTTCCGATATGTGGCTTTCAATATCGAATTTCAGGACAATACCGAATACAGATTTTGGTGCCTGCCGTTATGTAGTGGGGTTTGTGTCCGTGGTGTGTAAGATTTTGGTGCCTGGAGGTATGCAATGGGGTTATGTGTGATGAGGGGACATTGGAAGTTTGGCTTGGGGCAGCTTTGGTTATGGGCTTTTATGCCGCTCTGATCCTAAGCTGTGTCCAACTATACTTGTAGCCGATTCGGCCTCCCGTCCGCCTCAACTAGCCAATAGACCTTTGGTCCTCAGAGAACGTCATGAAAGGTTGGCGGTGAACTTTAAGTAGAGTACTCTAATCGTAAGGTCCTTTTTTGGACCCCTATCCTTTTCAACATGTCAGTGGGGTCTTCTGTTGAACGCCCATTCTGACACTTTCTGCCATTTGGCAGAAGGTCGACTTTGGAACCGTTATGGGCTTCATTATAGATGCGTCGGACTTCTTTCTGAAGGCTCTTCAACACGCTTTTCAAACCGTATGGCTGGAGCCTTAGCCGGATGTAAGCCTCTTCTTACTAAGAAGATTGGTATCCCTCTTCTCGTCAGGGGCCATGTAGAGCCGGGGGAGTAACCAGCTTCCAAAAATCGTCTAAAACGTTTTCAAAGCGGCCGTTTTTTCGGGTCGCCTCTCCTATGAAGCCGAAAGTGCCCGCGAGATATTCTTCTAATGCAGGAGTGATTTCAGCGCACTCCACCGTTGTTTGCGGACTCAGACTGTTCTCATTGAAGTGATCCCGAAAATGCCCCTTCACTGGAGCGACATTCGGCACGCTGCTGCTTGGGTTCAGAAATATCCAATTGGCCTTGTAGGTCGTCCTGTTGGGGCTATGGGAGTCTCAACGCTCCATCCTCAAAAGTTCTTTTTAAAGGTTTCTATATTGATCCTTCAGCACAATTGTTTACACCTTGAGATTGCGAGTTTTATCGAGTTTGTTCTCTCTAGATCCTCCGTATTTAATCTGCTCGATGGAAAGGCAGGGGCACCTTGGAATAAGATGTGGCCTAAGGCCATGTACTATCGGTCTTGGAGTCAGCGCTCCCTGCTTGTACCGTGCTCGAGTCATATTGATGAGCACATACTACAAACAACGGCTGGCTACAAACAACGGAAGTGTGCTCCGCCGCCAGAAAGCCCCACCGCGCAACACCGTGCCACACAAAAGGTGTCTCCAAAATTTTATTTTTCGCTCGAAATTGTTTTTCGCATTCATTTTGGTGCCCCTTGCCACCTGGCGCCTAGAGCGACCGCTCCTCTGTCTCTACCCTAGGGCCGGCACTGTCGACACGGGTAGTTAACCTACTTTAGCTTAAAGGGGTATCCACACATATCAGGGCCGTGCCCGGGACGTCACAGGGCCGTGTTCTGTCATGTGTGGGAATGAGCCCGTCCCCGGACATGGACATGTGTGAACGAGTAAAGGAGTGTCCACACATATTAGTGTTCCGTCAGGGGTTCAAAAAATATCGGTGCGCACATTTTATATGAACTCGTTCACACATGGCCGTGTCCGGGCCGGAGTAAAACTCGAACGTCCCGGCCACGTCCCTGATGTGTGTGGATACACCTTTAAAATTCCCGATTTTTACACCATACCTGCGTTAGCTATTTAATTCCCTTCTAACTACTTCCAAGAACTCGTCTTTTTCATCCTCCAGGAAGATTATCTGATTTTAAATAATCATTAAGAAAACGCCAAGCTGTAAACAAGCAAAATTTGTTATGGAAGTTCGGAATTTTATTTTATTTCACATCATTTTTTTTTGTGGGACACCCTCCCTTGATGCTAATCTCTGAATTTCTTGCCTTAATGCTTGATCATATAAACTTCACACAATCCATTTACGATATCCACAATATATTTCAGTATAATTTCACTCATCACCTTAATATTATTACTTTTTGTTTTGTTTTTGAAAACGTGGGCGCCATTTAATCGATGAAAATAAAAATTCTTTCGCTCCGTTGTCAGATTTATCACCGACGAAATTAATTTTTATTTGAGATTCTAAAATCATCGAAAATATTCAGAATACTGCACGATGTTGACATAATAACGACTTTAAGCAAATTTCACCTATCAAATGTCATTTCGTCCAGTGTCAATTAATGATTCACGCGGTAATCACTTGAACGTTTCGTATCCAAATACAAATCTATATCGAAGATCAGAGCGAAATCCGAAAGATTCGTACTAACTAAACTGGTTTGGCTGCTCGCTTCCCTTTTTTTAGAGCTGGAGCCAAGTCAGACTGGCCGAGAGCTTCTTAAATCTGTTAAGACTGGCAATTTCGATCGCGGATAAATTTTGAGATAAATTCGACAAAACTTTAAAGACAAAAATTAATAATGTATTCGTCGAGTTGTGTACACTCGTAGCGCGGTAATTTGTTGTTTTTAGGTTCGATTGGTCGAAGGAGTTCTCACTTGGACGACAAGAAACCTTCCCAAGACCGAACCAATGTGCATTCACTTGCAGGAAATTTGCATTCTGTGCAGCAATCGAGGACTTGAAATTACCCAGTGGGTCAAGTATAGTGTAAACTAGGCACAACAAACTTGGAGTTAATTGCAGCCTGACGTCTCTAGTACCGACCGGCGACTCTGGCTCTGGCGATGATGACTCCTGCCTGATTGGAGCCAATTCCTTCTGTTGTTGTCTCCTCTTTGACATGGTGTTCGGCTTGAGTAATTCTAGAGATCTACACGCACAGTGCCCTGAAGCATCAGGAGCTGGCGCGAATCTGTGTCAATGAATGTAGTGGCAACATTAAAAATGTTAATTATGGCTGCCTGCCCATCACGTACTAGCAACGTCGCAGAAACGTTTCATGGAAGATCTTTGGCTCTTTTTGCTGTACGTAAAGCTGATAATTAAATTCACTTTATTTGTATCTTAATTTAAGGGCAATTGCAAACTTGTTTTGTTTACCTTAAACGGCCGTGACCATTCTCTATCCTTGACCGCGCGCTGTGATTGCTCATGCAAGAGGTTGAGAAGAAGAGTGATGCTCAGTGAAGCTGAAAATTAGTTTTGTGCAGTGTCATTCTTCATTAGGTTGGACTGTGTTATACCTAAAAGTTTACTCAAGTGTATAACCACATCGTAAATGTAAATAATAAAACATAGAATTACGTTTTTAGGTGAAAAGCCTTACGTTTGAATGTTACGTTGCTGCTTAAGTTCGGAAATTCGGACCAATTTCCAACAGTCGAGTTTTTTTATTTATAGTTTCTACACACGGAGGTAATTATGACTAAAATTCATCATTTATTCTGAATATAAACCTAATAACTAGAAAAACTGATTAGGAGAATTTTTATTTCGAAAACTCAAAAGAGCGCCATCTGTCGGTCGATAGATTATTGCTAGCCCGCTTTTAGGCGTTTTTCCAGTGTCTTAAGGTATCAGGCTGATTTTTATTTTAATTTTAAAAAATATTTTAATTAATATAAAATATTACTTGGTTCCGAATTAACTAGAAAAACTGATTAGGAGAATTTTTATTTCGAAAACTCAAAAGAGCGCCATCTGTCGGTCGATAGATTATTGCTAGCTCGCTTTTAGGCGTTTTTCCAGTGTCTTAAGGTATCAGGCTGATTTTTATTTTAATTTTAAAAAATATTTTAATTAATATAAAATATTACTTGGTTCCGAATTAGCCGAAACCGACAGGTGGGCAACAACGTACCTAGAAATAATTTTTTTTTTATTTTTCGTTCACTGACATTTTGCACTACACTACCACTTGTTACAACTGTCAAAACATAATGACGTATTTTGACGTGTGTCACCCCCGGTAATAAGTGACGAATTTTCGTTATAATTAGATTGCCGTGTGTCAAGGCTATAAGATAGAACTTTGCCTTCGAACCATTGAATTCGATACGATACTGGTGACTCCAGTCAAGGAGAAGGTCGATGTCCCTGCTGATAGGGTTGAACATGAGCTCACGAGGACGCGTGAAATTAAGGAGGGGAAGTATCATCAACGCAGTTGTGAATTAGGTTTTAGGAGATTGAAAGCAGATCATGTTAAAAATATAAGGAAAAGATCGGTCAGCATTTCGACAAGGACAAACGGATTTGGTTCCATATTCGCAGCATACGCAGAAGGACGTTAAAACGATATAGCGGTCTAGTTTTCCTTCTCTTAGCTATCCTGCTCGCAGCAATTGGCCACAGTTGCGCTGTATTCCTACTAACATTTAAAGGGGCATGCCTCATGCAGCGTGTGAGCCCCATGTGACAAATGAGGGGCATGCCGAAAAAGAGATTTCCCGTAGGTTACCTATGAGCACCTCATGTGGCACCATACAAAGAAAAATCCGCGTAACTGAAGTGAGGTATGCCCTATCAGTTTCTCATAGATGGAAACCTCTTTAAAAATCCAATAGGACAACCCAATATCTGCCTTACGTTTTCGTAAAGCTTTTTAAAAAGCTTTAATCTTTAGTTTTTGTTGTTCCTTTGTTTCATATTTCATGGAATTATGTTGGTAACCGTGAAAGTTGTCATTTAGCATACTCAATAGACCAGTTCTCGCTCGATTGCGGAGGTCAAGCAGCATTGCACGTGATTAGTACTCAGTTGGGGGACCGCTTGATAAAAACAACACTCGCGTTTAGAAATATAAAGCTTTCGACACCGCTGCAGATATTACTCGCAAGTCCAGACGAAATTCTCAAATTTTTCAGTCTCGTTTTTCCACTTGGGATTCCTTAATGGTGCAAGGCTTTAGATGCCTCTTGTGGGCCCTATAGGGCAATCCACATGAGCCCCACATGAGGCATAGTCTGGCTGGCCTCATCTGCACCCCCTAAAAATGCTAGTCGGGATATAGAACCAAGCTAACAATTCCTGTCACAACGATTTATTCTCGGGCCTCTACATTAGGAGGGTATACTTGCCGTTTATGCGCTAATGGCTGACGCCATCTGGACTCTTCACCAGGTGCACTGCTTTTTGAAGCCGAGCGTCTTGTCAACCAGCCACTGCCAGACATGCTCAGCACGGGCTCAGCTTCTATCAACTTTATGACTTGCTTGTTGATAACAACCACTTCTGTCTCATGTTCAGCAAGAGTAAGACCAAGCATTTCTTTCATTTTGTTCTCGTCTAATTCAATTTCGGATCGTCTTTGTACTACGGCGATCCCAATATTTTTCGGCCAACCGAAGCCAACAATAGTTTTTGGAAGGCTCAGCATTTTCTTAAATCATTATATATGGATATATGGTAATCCATAATAATGGGTTCAGAGGACAAATCATCACTATCAAATCAGCTTAGGTTTCTGCTAAACTAAAATGGCCAAAATAGGGGACCACTGAACGTTTTATGATGGCAATATTTTTTCGAGCACCTTAAAAACAAAACTTGTAACAAAACAGTAAGTACGTCACCGCTGTAAACATAAAACGAAACAGTACGCCACCGCTGTAAAACAACGAAACTAAACAAAATAGCAACGCGCAGCAAAGCCAGCAGTTGGCCAGAGATATAAGAGGCCGATGCTTGCCTGCTGAGAACAGTTGAAATCAGACAGTGGAAGCGTTGATTCGTCTGCCTGATGACTGGACAGAACCATAGGAGAGTTGGTCCAACTGGTACTGTTACTGATCTGGTGATTCGCCACTCCCGACGTTAGAAACTAGGAATAATAGAGACGAAACATTTTAATAAAACTACAACGAATTCTATTTTAGGCACCCTTTTGCTCTAGGGCCACCAATATTTATTTATTAAAATGACATAATTTTTTTTATAAAAGACAGACTTACGTTCTATACTATAACATCATGAAACTCCCAACTTCATATTATTTTTTAACTCCACAACTGGCAATCCAGGAATAATACCCCATCGATTATGCCTCTTCCAAATTAGATCAACACCCGGATACTTTCCCAATAAAGAATTAACTGGGTGCTTACCATGACCATATTTATTCCACTTACTAAAAGCCAAATGAAATTTCCCAAAAGGAAAGAGCCACTTCGACAGGACAAAATTAAAAACAGGATCACCTCTGAGTGGTTTTTTAATACTTTCCAAAATTGGCCCCAGTATATCCATTTGCTGTTGTCCTCCTCCTCCTTCAATTGCGTCTGCTCCAACAATTCCAATATCGGCTTTTGTGACATTGCCATCATCGCTCCAACTCAGATGCATTGTGCTCTGCTGTAATAGGACATTTTCCAAGAACAACGTAAACCAAAAAAAACAAAAAAAATACGGGAGGAACAAAATATAAAAAAAAAATATATAAACGAATATTTAATAAAAATTAAATTTACGAGGCACCCTGTAACGTTGTCAATACACATAAAACCAACATTTTTATCCGCCATTTATGATAAAGCTGGCAGACAAGCAGCGTGTATATGAAAAAGGGAAATGCAGTAAAAAAATAAAATACGTAGTATTAACAGGGAAAAATTGGAATATCCTGCAGCAAGGACCAATGAACAGGAGCAGCGCAACAACAGCAACAAAAACAACAACAAAAAACCGTAACATAACCTTAAAATTAACAACCACTAACCTTTGTACAAGGTTGCGCAACGCGAACAACGCAACTGGGTATAGGAATGGAAACGAAACACGTTAAGCAATAATGACATTGGCAATAGCTGCAAAAATTGGTTTTTCCCCCCGTTATCCTTAAAAAAAGGAGTGACAGTCATCCTGTCGGTGTATTTTTTATTTTTTGTGGGGGGGTGGTGGTAAGCACCAAGAGAAATAAAAATGAGTGTTGTCTGGAGCCTGGGGGGATGAGGCTGATGGGCCTCCCCTCGGCCCCCTCCTTCTATATACAACTGTCATGGCGGTCACTGTTCATTTTAATTACCGCTTTATGTTCGGCTTGATGACATTTTTTCCGCGCTTAAAAACTCTAACGGGACGATAAAATTTTCGCATATGTCCGCCATTAAGCGTGGAATATCCTAGATGATGACTTTTTAAGGCAAAACATGGCCTATTTTTATTGGTAAGGCGATAATCCTTGTGCGTGTTTTTTTTAGTTGGTTTCGTTTTTTTTTTCGTTTTGTCCTTGCACGAAGAATGAGGCCGCCAAAATGTAGGTTTCGAATTGTCAGTGGAGAGGACATGAAATCAGTTTTTAGGTTTTTTGCTTAATGTGCGCGCGGGGGGAGGGGGGAAGAAGAGGAGAAAGAAATTATTTCAAATTGGGGAAAATGCAAATTGTTTGGGGGTGGATGGTTATTGAACGACATTTCATTGATTGAGTTAAACTACGTTATATTCAAGAGCAAAAGGACTTAACAAAAAATTTGATGATTTTGGATATTTGCAGACTTCGAATTTTGTGGCTATAACTGAAATTTCCCTCCCATGGAGATATCAAAAATGGGATAGCAATTTTAAAGAGAGAGTATTTATCCATTGTGCATCATGAAAATATAAAAATATCTCATAAAATGATGTGCAAGTCGAAGCAATGATGTGAATCGTGAAAATTCCGAATAGGAATTAGTCTACGAGTATTTAGAGCAGCAACAATGTTGATTTGATACAAATGTCTACCTCTATTTTTTTTTAAATTCATATTTAAAAATGGTAACTCCTAAATGGAACTGTATACACTTAGGATTATAAATTTACAAAGATTTTTTAAGCTTTGGAGTCGGTGAAGTCTGTTAATCGGATTTTTAAATGGAATTTTTTGTAGCGTCACTAAAATGCTTTTAATGTTACTGAAAATGTTATTAGGATTTCCCTAAAAAGTGAATATTTTAGGTCTTTTTGAGAGGTTTTGTAAAATTCATCTAAAATTTAGTTTAGTTGATGAAGAGAAAAAAAGTGTTTCCAGATTTTTCTGGATCGGATTCTTTTTGTAAGTAAATAGCCTTTCAACAAATGGTGTCATTTTGAATTTAGCGCCATTTCTGAACTGTCAACATAGAACTGTCATTATGGTGAAATTTGACAATTAGAAACTAGGAGGTTTTCATATATAAATCGATACACAATAGTTTATCAGAGGACCATAGCCAGCGACCCGTAGGACCCCCCACCTCCTAAAATTCTGAGTAACAATAGCTGCGTTCCTTTTCTGCTAATTTTTACTATTTTTTACTCGTGAGTACTCGCAGCTACACTTGCTCTAACATACGAGTAGATAACACTTTTAGTTACGCAATTAAAATCCGCTAGAGCGAGGCTCTCATTTGGAGTCTATTTTAAATTATTTTAATTACTCTATCACCCCATAGATGGCTTTTGATTGCTTTGAGCTTTTCTCGTATAAAAACAAACGTCTATAAAAAAAATAAAAATAATAAATTTATAAATAAAATAAATAAAAATGTAAATAATAAAATCGCTTTAATTTAAATTTTGTTGTAAATTATTATTCTAAACTTTTATTTGTATACAAATAAAATAACATTAAAGATGTTAGGTTAGGTTTTACTCAAATCAACAAATTTTGCGTTCTTTTTTTTCTGCTCTGCTCGCAAGTACTAAAAAATAGAAAAGGAACATAGCTAATATTGTAAATTTTGAATTTTCAGAATTGTGAATGTCAAAAAGTTTGGAAAATTTTGAATTTCCAACTTTCGAATTGAAAATTCACAGAATTTTCCAAATTCCTAAATTTGCATTTTCGAAATTTTCCCGTTCCCATAATTTTTTAATTTTCCAATATGCCCACAACTCCAAATTCAAAATTTTCAAATTCGGAATTCGCGAAAATCTATACTTTTCACATTTTAATCGCCAAAACCCGCGAGTCCTAACCCAATTTTTTTATATTAAGGCCCTTTTAATCCCAAGCGAAAGTGGAAACGCAAATTGGAGCTCTTTTATCGCACAGACATTTGTATGCTTCTCTCTGTCTGGAATCCACGTTCGTGCAACAGAGAGAAAAACATACAAAATTCTGAGCGATAAAATAGCTCCAATTTGCCTTTCCACTTTGCGGTTAGGATGTAAAAGGGCCTTGCTTGTTTACGAACGAATCGAATCGTCGGAATGAAACGCGCACGTACAAGGCCAACAAAGTATTGTTATATTTCCAAAAAAAAGTAAAGAACGGATGAATTGAAAGATGAGTACTCTGCATTTTGACACTTTACTGACAGTTGGCGGTGAGGCGACGTAGGACAGGAGGGCTCAGTGGTTGAAGGGTCAAACGGGTGGTTGTTTTTGGGTAGCCGTTGGGTGGACTATAAAAATAAATTGTTTTACATTCACTCTAGCCCCTTGGAGGTGGTTTTTGGGCGGAAAAAATTTCAAGAAAATTACCCGAAAGCCATTTTCCATAGGAATAGTGCGGGGTCCTTTCTGGGAAATCTTGGATCATCTCAAAAATAGCGATCTGCTGTACTTGCAGCAGTTCAGAAAAGCGATTTCATCGTCAGTCTCTTGGTATTTGACAAACTTTTCAGTTTCAACCTTCCTTTGTGTCAGTTCGACTGCAAGAAAAATCAAAATTTTTAGAGCAGCTGAAAAACTCGCGAAAAACGCATTCGATATGGAACTCAAAGTTCCGAGACTCACGTTGAAGCCAAACAGCTCGTTTTTATTATCAAAGAAAGAACTTTTGCACGAAAGTGCGTCGGATGCACCTCGAAGCCCGATTTTCAAAATTCAAAATGGCAGCCGAAATATGACTGAAATTCAAAATGGGCACCCAAATATGAATTTGCCAAAATTGTGTTCCGTCTTCCGTGAAAATGGGTATCTGTGGTTTTTTGAGGGAGCAAATAACGCATGTTTGATCAGAACTTATAAATTCAAAATGGCCGCGCCAATATATAATTCTGTTAATTGTGTTCCGATTCCTATTAAATTCTCATATTTCTGAATTGCTTCGAAATTTTGCATGAAGGTCCGTGTGGAGATCTCCCATGATGCACCTCAAAGCCCGATTTTCGAAATTCAAAATGGCCGAAATTTAAAATGACCGCGCAAATATGGTTTAATTTGCCAATTCTGTTCCGATTCCATCGAAAGTGTGTATCTAAGGGTTTTTAAGGTCGCAAAATTTGAATTTGTGGTCAAAACTTATAAATTTAAAATTTCGAGGCCAATATGGCCGACGAGTTTCCTAATTGTATTCCGATTTCAATGAAAATCGGTATCTGGGGGGTTTTAAGGTAGCAAATAACGAATTTATGATCAAAACTTATGTATAAATTAAAAATTGCGGGGAAACTTGCAAACATTATTAATCCTGATAGGGCAATACCTTGCTTCGTTCACTGCCAGCTCGTACAAGCCGCTCATAGCACGAAACGAGGCATATCTAATCGCTCACGGATTAGGCTTAGATGAGCCACTATTGTGTGGAAATAGCTTTGGGTGCATGAGCTATAACTCCACAATTGGTAAGCCGTAATTGAAATATCGATAGAGATACTCAGTTCTGTCTTATTCAACTGGCACTGTAGCAACTAACACCAGCAGACTTTATGATATACAAAACCGACCAGTTAACTTTTTTGGGCTAAAATTGATGCTATGGATATGGACTAACGGTTATTTTCAGCAGGACGGCGCCACCTACCCATCAACTATTGAAACAATGGCTCTATGTCTTGAAAAATTTCATGGACGTGAAATGGAGACTTTAATTGGCCGCCGGGATCGTGCGATCTAACACCATTCGACTTTTTTCTTTGGGGTTACGCTAAAGTAATACCGGACTACGTTTTAAAATACTTAAAATTCTATTTTTAAAAAGTCTGCGCGAATGTTTCAGCAACGATTCAAGCAATCAAAGGCAATATTAGACCGGTTCTCGTTGGATCACGGAGGTCAAGCAGCATTTACGGAGTTGGTACTTAGTAGGGGGACCACTTGGAAAAATGACCCTCGCCCTTGGAGGACGAAAAGGTGAACAGAAATAAAAAGCTTTCACAGTTATTATTCAGATATCCACCCACAGGCACTATAAATTGGAGGATTTAGAGCGCTTTCTTCTGCCTAAAACAAGCTAGGAACGTTTACTAGTAAAACACTTTAAGTGTTTACTTTCATTAAATGCCACTAAGTGTTTAAAAGTTGACTAAAAATATTTAAACACTTTAAGTGTTTAGAAACTAAACCCTGAGTTCGCAGTGATAGTAAACTGACAGAACGCTGAATTCGGTGCTCGAACCAGAGCGGATTGGTACCACGAGCCTGCGGGTCGGTAGTCGGCTGCCTTAACCCATAGGCTCGTTAGTCTCGTTAGGCCGGCTGTTTTCGTTTCTGGAGTCGATTGGAAGCGCTGGTGTTTTTGCTGTCTAGACAGTTCTGCTCGGATACTCTGTATGTTACAATAGACTGCATTGATGAAATTAAGACCCGAAGTAAAATTTTGACATAAAGCAGGAATCAAATCAAACACCTCTAGATTGTACTTGAATGACAAAGTTAGTAAGGGTAGTAAAGACTAATACTGCCTGATTTAGCAGAGTCTGAATGGATTTGAAATGGAAAGAAATTTGGTGTTCAAGTAGAACTTGAATAATTGCTCAAATTATTTCGTTTAAAAAAAAGTGGTTTAATTTGGTCCAATACTTTAGATCCAACAGTGCAATATTCTTGCAACTGAAAAAAAACTGAAAAAAAACTCTGTTACTAAAGTGAAATAAATTCAAACGAAGAACAGACAAAAATCGTTAAACACGAATTACTTAAACCGATTTTAAACTCTTGTAAATCCTTCAACTTTCCTTCAAGACTAATTAACCACCATTTAGGAGCTAAAAACTAAACGAAATTACAATAAACATTTAAACTCGATCTTCTTCACAAAAAAAAATTAAAAAATTCCACCACGACTTTCTTAACAAACTTACAACAATAAAAACAGCAAAAAACCACTTTTCAGCCGCAGAAGTTCTCATTTCACCAAAAACTTTCAGCCAAAATAGGAAAAAACGTGTGCGGGGAAAGTCTTCTTGCGTTGCTTGTAATTCCCAAACTGAATTTTCACTTGTGAAGCCACAAGTCTTAACAAGCCCTAGTTAAAAAGTTTCAACGTTTCCACCACCACACCACCCATGTTTCGATGCAATTTTTATTGTTAATTTTCTTTTTTTTTTGTTGTTGGTATTTTTGATCACAATTCTTTTATCAGAATTTATAATCGGCAACAAATTTGTTCGCCCGCATGACAATTTTCGGGAACATTTGCATAAAACTAAAAAAAAATATGACGAACACAATTTTTGAGACTAATAAACTGAAGTGAAAGTTTTTAAGCGAATTATCTACAACCAAAAAAAAAATTGGAAAGAGTAAAGACTTGAGTAGACTTCATAGACAGACAGACCAGACCGACTAGACTAGAAACCTCATCCATTTGCATGACACGAAAAATACGAAAGGAACGTGCATGAGCCACTCTCATTGGACCATTTGTTGGATGGGTCAGAGTGTCAAATGTCTCAGTTTCTATTCTGGTGGAGGGGAGGAAATTGAAGCGTCTGTCACTGTTCCGAAATTAACACTTCTCTAGTCTATGACTTTCTATACAGGAAACCCCCTCCCAGCTTTTATCTAAGATACACACAAAAGCCTAGACTGGACAGGATATTCCAATCGTCCTGAATTCGAATCCTCTTGTTCTGCTCTGAATAGCGATTTCTGAGTAAGCAAAAAAAATATGACGACTCTCCTGTTGGACAAAGTGCTTCAATGCGCTGTGAAAGATGGACAAGTTCTAGGGCAAGGTATAATAAGTCTGTCATTGCATAGACCTAAACGTAACGTTCAGAAACACAAAAGATTTTCGTGCAATTAGTCCTTCCCTCCGCAAAATAAAATCGACACTTTAAATCAGTTCGAATATTAAACGAACCAAAAGAAATCAAAAACTTTCAACCCTAAACCCCAAAAAAATCAACCCAAACCCAAATGATTACATCATCGTATCAAAGTACAAAGTCTGTCATAGCTTATTACTTTTCACCGAATAAATCTAGTTGTCGACACGCTTTGATTAATGCCTGGCCGAACTAATTGAGCGGAAAGTGATCCGCTTGCTCTTAGTGTTCCAACTTTTCAATAGAATTACCAAACGCAACTAGTACCCCCCCCCCCACCACCACCACTACCAAAACGGCGAAAGAGGGAAAAAGTTGCTGATAGAGGAGAGTATGGAAAAGTTTCATGGTGGGGATTAGGTGTATTTTGGTATTTGGTATAGCGAAAGAGACAGAGAAGGAGGGGGAGAAAAAAAAAGGATTCAGTTCAAGGATTCATGTTCGTGGAATTGCGATTGTTTGATAAAAAGTTTTTATTCAATTTGATCCATAAAGGTAGATAAGACTTTTGGTATGTACCCGTGGATGGTTGGCTCGTATCTATTGATGGCATCGGGAGCTGCTGCTGCAAAAGTGATTATTATGGCGACTCTTTGAAGATTTAAGACGACTCGAATGGATTGGATTGTGGGAAGGGATTCAGGTCTGTGCTAATTGCAAAAGTGCTAAGAAGGCGACGTCTAGGCAATACCTTTTGAGACTGGATCAATTATTATGCTGAGAACTCTTAAATCAGCGGTCACTACCTTAGAAAGAGTTAAAACGGGTCTTTGGAGGGCACTACAGCAAAAGCATGTTCACTAGTAGAAGTTAAATCTCGCCCACAAGAGTGCCTTGTTATAGATGAAGTCCCCTTGCTAATCATTGACACAGCTTGTAGGACCAAGATTACGAATACGATGTTATCATCGACATAACAGGTGAAATAGAGGATACCACGTGAAGACGTATTAACAATGCACTTGATTAGGTCTCCAAGTGGTACGTTAACGTTTGACTTACCCCCTTATTCTAAATTGTGACCAGTCATAAGTCACAAGCTTTTTGAGACTCGTGCTTGTCATTGAGAGTTTGATCCTTGTGACTATCAGCTGTTTTGGCATTCTAAGCATCCGTTTGTGGATTGCCTAAATTGTGACTGAATACGAAATTGTCTCAAGTCCAGACTCACCACACACTTGTGATTGCATTGTGACTTGTGACTGCTTTTATAATAGGGGTATTAGTGTCAACCTCCACAAAAACGCTTCTTTTGCCATTTACCAGAAAACGAACATTGCCAGAATTCACGAAACTGGTCCTTGCAGCCAAAACTTTAGGTTACTCCCAGCAAACCAGATACTTATGGGTGAGATAAATTGCCAAACTACATTAGAACCAGCATTTATGTGGAGTTGCCGCAAAAATTCTAAATCCACTCAGTTTACAACAAAAAACCATTAGTTTACACCATTATCATAAGACACATGACAACATACCAAATTTCAAAATCAAATAAGGAGACCACATCAATTCCATTACCAGGGCTTATTCCTACCTTCCCGACTGAAGCGAGAAAGACTCTACTCAACTTGTTAACGCTCCATCTTGAAATATAGAAATTCGCTTTCAGCGCTGTGCTAGTAGTATAGCTATGGTTTTCCGGGCCAATGAAGTGATCGGTTGTGGTCTTGGATCTGGATGTAATCTTGGGTGTGAGTAAGCGCCACCTATGTGAAATCATAAGTCAAATTAAAGCTGAACAGCTATAAAGGCAGGCAGGTTGGTCTGGCAACTCTGGCTGGTCATCTGGTCTATCTGGTCTGCCTGATCTATAAAACTGTCTATTTGTACTTTTTTTACATAAGGCTTTAACTGAAGCGCAATCAACAAAAAAATCAGATTCTCTAAAACCATGCTTCCACCAAAACTAATAAGTAATCTCCATCAAGAATTGGAACCCAGATCAAAGCCCGCAACCAGATCCTGCATAAATGAAATATAATTCTTATTATGATTATGGAAAACTTTTTGAGAGTCCTACGAGCCACTACAAGATTCCACCCAAGACCCCCGATTCCCACCCAAGACACCAGCATGAAAGCCCACCCAAGACCCACAGCCAAGTACCACAGCGAAGTTCAACTAATTTCACACAGGTGGCGCTCACTCACTCTCCCTACTGTTTATGTTAGCACATATGTATTTTAAACGTTTTTCCCGTCACCGTTCCCGCAACCGTCACGCGCTGCCGCCCAAATCTGTTTGCGCCTTTATTTGGTTATTTTTTCCTCGCAGACCGAAGAGGTTTTACCTTGGTCGACGTCTTTTGTTTCAGTATTCGAGGTATGTTAGTTATTTCGCAATAGCCTGTTTTACACCAGGCCTTACACCAACATTACTTGGGAAGAGAGTAGCCCGATTAGATTATAGGTTTGTTCCCGTACTTTCTGCATTCTGCCACTTACTGCAAGTTGCTTATTGAGAGGTGGGGATGAAGTACAGAAAGTACAGGAACATGTTTCTGCAGGTTTCTGCAGTTTTAACACGGGAATGACAGTTCTGACATTACCATATTTCAAATATCTAAGCTGCAGCAGGTTACAGCAGCTCGTAGCTACTGCAGATTTCTGCTTCTTACTGCAGGGTGGGGAAATGAGTATGGCGGCTGCAGTAAAAGTACGGGAACAGAATTCTGTTAAGTAATTCGAAGCAACTGACAGATTCTGTACTTTCTGCAGGTACGGGAACAGACCTTATATAGGCCAATTCTCAGTTGTGACGGGTCATAACATAAATCATAAGCAAACATAAAAAAATTAATATTGAGACGAAATTCGTAACAAATCAGCTGTTTCCGATTCTCAGTGAAAATTCATCACTAGAATTCCACCACAATTGTGGTGGAAATGCGAAATGTCAAATGTTGTGAAATTCTTATGTGAAATGTCAATCATTAAACGCGCGTCAAAATGGAAACAGGTAAATTTTTCTGTAAATAGTATGAAATTTGACTGTTTATATTATTTTTAAGTCTTTACAGAAGGAAAAAAGTCTTACCAGCGAACCTCTCCAGAGCAGCTTGAGTATTTCCTCGAATTTTTCCGGAATCATCCAGATATTCGACAAAATAAAAATGACCCGACCAACCCGAAGCGGGTAAGAAATATTTTAGCTGATTTGGCTGGAAATATAAATGCCCTTAAAGGGCCAACCGGGACGCCCGTGTGAAAAACACCATGTTTTGTTAGTTTGCTGTGAAAGTATATTTTATTTTGAATTTAGTACAAATCAAAAGTCGCGTGAAAAAAAAATCTTACTTTGTTAGTTTTCATGTTCTACAAATAAGGTATTTCTTCCATTATTATTTTTTATCATCCCTATGACCAGCTCTATATGTCATCACAAGCTTGCGATTGTCATAACTTGAGACTGGCGAACGAGAATACGAAAAAGTCACAACTGCGACTCACCACGCCTTTATGACTTTGTTGTGATTTGTGATATGTCACTGATGATTGGAGAATTGGCCTATTTAGCCTATCCTCTCTTTTAAGAGAGTTACCAGTGGCGGGTACCCTTTAGAGGTTATGTTCGTACTACTTCCCAGCCATAAATAGTTACGGCACGCATATATATATTCATAAACTACATGTAAGTCCGCCGAGCATTGGGGATTGGCCGTCACGTGTCGGAATCTGAGCCAACGATCGCTGGTACCAGCGTTGGGACCAACGTATGGGGCCGGTGTAATGGTTGATTAGCTAGTTTTAAGCCGGCTCTACACGATGTTATGAACATCCTCCAACGTTGGACGCTTGACGGTAAGACCCTTCGTGCGGCAGATGCTCCAACTTCGAGTGTCCAATGTCAAGCGTCCAACTTTCTTATTTGGACACGTTCGGGCTCTGAATTGAATTTTTACTCAACCCAATTTCATCATGTTTTGGTATCTTAAAATTTCACTGGAATAGGTTGATATCATCTATTGCATGTATTATTAACTTCCCAGTAGGAAGTTATTGTAATCGGTCCGAAAATCGGATTCGAAATTTTCAATGTATTTACACGTTTCAAGGTCCCAATAGCATTTTAAGCAAAAATTTGAGAAGAAATATGTGTGTGTGCGTACGTATGTGGTCATTTTTTCCTGGACGATTTCGCGCGAACCGAAAAAGATATCGACTTTGTTCAGGTGCCGTTCGAAGCGTGTTCAAGGAAGTATGATCTGAAAAGATTTTCATAAACATCGGTCGAGCGGTTTTTTGTTTGAACGATTTAAGTGATTTTTGTACCAGCACGATTTCGCGCGAACCAAAAAAGATATCGACTTCGTTGAGGTGCCGTTCGAAGCGTGTTAAAGGACATATGATCTGAAAAGATTTTCATAAAAACCGGTCGAACCGTTTTTTTGTTTGAACGACGTAAGTGATTTTTGTACCAGCACGATTTCGCGCGAACCAAAAAAGATACCGACTACGTTAAGATGCCGTTCAAAGCGTGTTAAAGGAAGTATGATCTGAAAAAATTTTCATAAAAATCGTTCGAGTCGTTTTTTTGTTTGAACGAATACTGGGAAGTTAATCTTGTGGACCGAAAGGGACAAAAGCCACATCCCAACTAGTTTTTATAATCAGTTTAAGATCATCTAACCTTGATAACACCATCCTGAAATTTTATTGCATATGATTCACGTTCCTCGAATTATCCAAAATTCTTGATTTCCACAAAAATATCTTTATCCAACCACGTCCGGATAAAACAATAGTGACTCGGATAATCTTTAACTAATTGATTTTTATTGTTATTGCTTTTATATCGTAAATTACAACGTTTTTATGCCTTCGTTTATCACTAATAATTCCGTATAATAAAGACTTAATAAGCAAGCAGCAACCACAATATTGCTATTAAAATCGATAGACACATTCTTAAGATAGTAAATTTTAGGATAAACGTTTTTTTTGTTGTTGTTGTTGTTACGCTAAAAACTTTCTTTGTTCTTCACGTAAAACCTACTTTTATCCACCTTTGTCAAAACAAGGTATGAATTATTATCATTCAGGTATTTTTACACATTTTTATTTTTTTAACTCCTTTCTTAAGAAATAATTTTTTTCGTTCTTGTGTTTTTATTACAGGACAACAAAAAAATTAAAAATAAAAAAAATGAAAAGAAAAGAGGCAGAAAACCTTTAGTAAGTGGCAAAATTTATATTTTTTTTTGTAGTTATTTTTTTTTAAAGAAAAAGAAAGAAATTGTTTTTTTTTAAGTGAAACCTTTTTTTCTTTTAATTTCAAAGAGTAAAAGAGCAGAGAATCTTGGATAAGATTTATGTCCCATAACACTTAAAACTTGTTTAAGCCGATGGCTTAACATTTTTTAAGCCGACGAGAACTTGCACGAATACGAGTTTTCTGCAGAAAGATATTTTCTCTTCAATTTCTACAAAGCATCTTGATGGTTGGCAGTTTTGAATTTAAATTATTTTGATAACGAACAAAAAAAAGGAAAAAAAAACAATTTTGAGATTTACGGTAGTAATTTACATTTAATTCTTCTTTCATTTTATTTAAGTGGAAGCTGTGTTCAGATATCAGTTCAGTAATTGATAACCTGACAAAAATGCACTTTCTTTTGTTTACTTAAGATTAAAACTTGTATTAAATAAAATTCTACGTGTGAGTCAGAAATTTATTTAGTAAGATAAAAATTTATGTGTAAAAAAAAGAAAAATACTTAAAAACCACAGGACATCGCATTTTTTTAAATTTACGATATCGTAACAAAAACGGATAAAACGAATTTCATTTTCTCGGGAGTTGTAAAACGTTTTGGTTTTGTTCTGGTTTTTTTTTTGTTTTAATTTTTGATCTCGGATAAAACCTTTTTGTATTTATTTAAATGACTCGATTATGAGGAAGGTGTGTCACGGGTCGTATACTGGCTGATTTTATTGAGAATTATTTATTCAAAATTAAAAAAAATATATATTAAGATAATTGCTCAAGAATATTCGATTTGAATTTAAAAAAATATTGAAAACATTTATCAAAAACAAAAAAATTAGCATTTTTATCCACAATTATCCACACGTTATCCATATTAGATATTAACTAGGCTATACATTCTTAGTTTGCTCCTTAATCACCACCACTTTGCCAAATGGTTCAAAATGAAAATATTTATCTGAATGTCAACAAACGAATAAAAACGGAAATTTTTTTTTGTTGAAAAAATATTCAAACCGGTTTTCGTTCGTTTTTTCTACATTTTTATCCACCACAGTTTTGCGCTCTGCTTATATTGTTGAATATATTTATCCATAAACTTTTCAACTTTATTATTTTTATCGAAATATTTCGGTTCACTATAACGATGGTCGCTGATATTCGAGAGATAATATTTTTACGGTGTTAATGCCAGAATTATTGTGGATAAATATCTTCCAAAAACTCGCAAACAAATACAAAAAAAATTATGAACCGATTTTTCCGCAAATTTCTACAAGAATATTTTGATTTTGATTCCAAAAAAAAAAACATATTTTACAAAAATTTCTTTTCTGTTTTTTTTTTGTTCTTATTCTTGGTTATTTAGCATGTGTATTGAATAATATTATATATTTTTTTTCTGACTATAAATTAATGGAGAAAAGGCTTAAGAGAAAGAGATTGACGATGGGGTTATTGACCGAATGATTTTTAGTTCAGTCTTTGTTTTGAATAATAAAAATTCTGGATATCAAACCCAAAAAATCACCAAAATAAAATAAATAAAAAAAAATTCAAGACTAAAATTCAAAATCCAGAAAACTTTTTAAACGATTTATGATGAGTTCCACGTTTTTTGGTAAAAATATTTCTACGTCAAATATTTTTTTTTAAATACGATTTTAAAATTATTTATATTTTCATTTGGTTTCATTTTTGTGTGTAAATTTTTATAATCAGTGTGATTTCACACTGGGTAAAAGGATTAAATGTATTAAGATTAAATATGAACGTATTTTGCTTGTAAATATGATAAATAAAGTATTGTAGCAACTAAAATGGTGAAGATGGAGTTTGAAATTTTTGAAAAAAAATTATTGCTTTATTAACATTTGAAATATGAAATGGGGTTGGAACATGACGGCACAAATCACAACCAGCAAACTTGTTTCATTATTTTGCTTCATACTTGTTTTATTTCTTTTTTTTACTACGAATTCTTCCTTACAAATGTATGATAAAAAGTGCTTTCAAATTTTGTCTTCAAAATTAAGTTGTTGCTGCCGTAAGTTTGAGGACTTGAGTACAGATCTTCAGCTTATTCAGTGAATTTTTGCATTATCAGTTCGTCAGTTGAGCTAACCTTGAGAGATCTTTTTATGTATAAGTTTAAACTCAGCTTACACCCTTTATACTACCAGTCAGATGTCTCCTTCAATTCATAGTGCAATTTATAGTAGTAAGCTTAGCTTGAAGGAAAAGCGAAAGATAACATGGGTTAAATATATTACGAATGGCGAGACAGCAGCCAGAAGTCCCACGAACACTGCAGCGCTAAAAGGATGACCTTGTCTAGTACAGACTTCTTGTCTTCAGGACACATAAAGGCTTTAAAACTTGACTATAATCAACCTGGGATCAAATTTGGAATTGTAGAAGTCGGGGTTTATAGGGTTAAGCATAGTCTGGCGTACTGGAAGAGGAGACGCTGGGAACCGGTCATAAAATCCCGGCCAAAATATCCCCGACAAAATATCCCAGCCAAAAAATCCCAACTAAAATATCTCTTAGGCCAAATATCCCGTAAAAAAATATCCCTTAATATCCCGGCCAAAATATCCCCGACAAAATATCCCGACAAAATATCCCAACTAAAATATCCCTTATACCAAATATCCCGTAAAAAATATCCCTTCATAAAATGAAAAGATTTGTTTATGTTATTAAGTAATATTCTTGGACTTTTAACAGACTAAAATAAAAACATGGGGCGCATAAAAACCTGTATAAATAAGAAGAACTTGTCTAGAAAAATGTGTTTCCAAGTCTACAAAAAAAAATAGTTCAAAGGCTCTTCGTATCATATTTCAGTTACCAAAAGCCGCTCAATTCAATTGATTAACTATTAGAAGAAGAATCTAGGGAAGTGAACATAATTTAGAAGTGACGTTTATTTCAGTAGTGGAAAGGAGGTGGAGTAAATCTACTCAAGGTCGATGGACCCACAGGCTCATAACAAATGTGGAGGGAAGGGTCACGGGAGAGCAAGGAGAGATGAGTTACGACCTCGCACAGTTCTTGAGTGGACATGTGTGTTCCAGAGCATACCTCCATCGGTTCGGACAAGATGTCTTCGCTGTCCCCGGCATTCCTAAATGTGATAGAAGACACAGAGCATGTCCTATTGGAATGCCCGATATTAGCCGAGCAAACTGCTGCGCTGCAAGCGACAGCTCAGGCACGACTAAGAGTAGAGAACATCATAGACTACATGATGACATCGGGTGTTGTAAAGAATAAAGTGGAGGAGACGCTAAATATGCTCCATCAGAAGGTAAGGCGCAAATAAACCAAAAGGAAGAGAGTAAGGCTTAGAAATATCGGTATATTAGCAGGTAGATAAAAGCTGATCCAGTTGGCGAAGCATTGTTGAAAAGGCCTCTCTTTGCCGGAGAATGGGTTGACTAGTAGGTGATTTTAGTTAGGATTAGAATCCGGTATAACCAACAGGCTGGAGCGCGTCGGTGATACTCAAATTTGGCACAAACCTTTTGTTCTGAAGACAATGCAATGTAGTATATTCAATTTTACGGTACATCCAATATGGCGGCCACCATAAAATGGCGGATATTTCTGGGGTAGAATCTTGCGATCGATTTTTCTTTACAACCCCCCGACATGGGTATCAAATGAAAGAGTATGACGAGTAGAATACAGTAGGCTATGTGACATCATTTTAAATCCAATATGGCGGCCACCACAAAATGGTGGACTACCTTTTTCTGTACAACCCCCCGACATGGGTATCAAATGAAAGAGTATGACAAGTACATTACAGTAAGCTATGTGACGTCATTTTAAGTACAATATGGCGGCCACCACCAAGTTTTCACAGCATGCAACAAGAAGTTTGAAAATATGATTGCTGTAAAGCAAAGCAAAGTAAATTGATGTGGTCTTCTTAGCAGCAAAGCGAAGTCAACAGCAACCGTATTAAAATTGCTGCAGCAATTTAAACCCTGGTAGTTACTGCTTGTATCATATAATAATTAAGATACAAACCAGTGCGTCTATTATTAGAAAATTTTCATTTTTATTGAAAATTTTTTTGAATTGTATTTTTTATATTTTGCAATTTTTTAAATGTTGCAAATTTCCATACTTTTAAAATTTTGAAATGACAACAAATTAAAAAGGGATATTCCGTTGCGGAATATTTTGTATGGGATATTTTGTTTTGGGATATTTTAGCCTGGGGTATTTATCCTGGGATTTTTTGTCGTAGGATATTTTGTATGGGATATTTTATTTTGGGATATTTTAGCCTGGGATATTTATCCCAGGATTTTTGGTCGTGGGATATTTTGGCATGGGATAGTATGTTATGCTTCCGAGACGCTGGGTTTGTGCCTTTGGATGTTGTACTAGTTGGGCAATGCTAATTGTGGAAGACTGTTCCACAGTGAAGTCGTTCTGTTAAAATTCTAAAATATATTTCTTGACTTCAGTATGCCCGAAAAGGGCGAAAAGAAGTACTACAGACTGTGGATTTGAACCGAGTGGCATAGTTCAATGTTGGTAGAAAATAGAATGGGTTTTGTCTCAATGGAACACGCATTGGCTCGATGAGTCAATTGAGAAGCAAAAGGTGCCTTAACTAATATGTTTGATGGCACCGTCCAACTACATTAAGGTGTTGTTCAAGGATTTATCTTAGGTTGACCCTTCGATTCAAGGCAGGGTTAGTTTGAAACTCGCTTAGATCAGTCGTTAGCTACTACACTCGCGTTTTTAGTTCTTTCATCTTTCTCTCTACAATATTTCCAATAAAAGCTTGTACCGTCATCGACAGTAAAAAGAAGCTTACCTAAAAGATATTGTCTTGTGTTATTAAAGACTGTACTCGATTTTAGAGGCGTGGCACTCGATACGATTCTTGCGGCCCTAGTCAAGAATGAGTTCAGTTTTTAGTCACGTTGGATAGAAGATAAAGACCGAAAGATAAGGTCTAGAACGAGGGGGTTGAGAGCAGATCATGTATAGAGAGTAGAAAAAGAGCGGGTGATAGATTTGCCCTTGGAGATATTGACAGAAGTGATATAGGATTTGACACCACACCTTCCCATCCTACTTTGATTGGAAATCGGTTTGTTTTAGTTAATCCACCTTCCAACCGTTAGGTACTGGAATTTTTGCTTTAATTTGTCTACATTTCTGTGTTTTTGCTGTGTCGCTGCGTGGTTGCTGCGCGGCTGCTGCTTGACTGCTGCGTGGCTGCTGCTTGACTGCTGCGTAATAATTGCTGAAAATCAATTATTAATTATGGAGGTCCAGTGACCTCTGTGTTTTGGATATACTAGTTCAACACGTCAGTGGATCTGGGATTTGTTAGGATTAAAAGACCTCAACACAGTCTTTTCGGGATACTGACTCAACACGTCAGCGGATCCTACGAATGAGTGTGATAAAACGTTCTCAACACAGTGTTTCTATTTCGAAATCTGAAATCACTTCCTCAAAAAATCATATCATACAAGCTCAACACGCTTAAAGATCTGAAGTGATCTGATTTGACTGCGGCTGTACCGGTATTTTTTTCCATTCGAACAATAAATTTGGTGGGGGACTTCGATTCGAAGTATATGATTTTTGGTTTGTGGCTCGGGAATCAGCTGCTGTGTCCCTGTCTGATGGATAGACTTGACGTAAGTATGTTTCTTGTTTGTTTAGTTATTTATTAATTTTTGCTTGTTTTTAAATATAAATAATTTTTATGGGTTTTAGTGATCCTTTTACGAATAGTGGGGTTCGCTGAGGGGGGTGGGGAGTTTAGTACTTCGATTTGTCATTGGAATTGTCAGGTGAGTATTTTTGGGGGATGTGTTTACTTTTTGTTGATTATTTTTATTTTCATTTTTTTAGGTTCGCCCGAGGACGGAACACATTCTACATTGAGTCATGTATTGGGCCTAAGATTTATAGATAAGGTAGAATGAGGAATAAATAAACTCATTCCAGAGACCCGCACAGATCACTGAACTATGATCTGGGAGGTGTTCTTATTGCTCGTTCTGATCGTGGAAGTTTGTTTGTTGTGGCTTGCGTAAATTTGTAAATTAAGTTACACGCTGTCGCCACACATTTCATGAACACAACCTTCATTTATATATATAAAAATGAATGTTTGTATGTATGTACATACAGTTCCGAATAGGCTCCTATACCGTGCAACCAATCTTAACGAAATTTTAATCATGTTCTATCTATATATTAATACGCAAGCACTTTTTTTGTACAGCACTTTAACCGACTTCTACTAAACCGATTTTGCTCAAACTGGTTTTATATGGAAGTCGGAGTCGTAAAGGTGTGCACAAAACAAGAATTATTCATTTATCTCATTTCTGTCACTCAGAAATGAGTATTGCATTTCCCAATATAAAATGATAAAATGAGTAGAAATTACGGTTAGCCTATAAACAGGCGAATATAAAAATTTATTATTAAGGTTTGTGAATCGACTAAGTCTCATGAGCCAGAGCTGATTACAAAATTTAATGCCAACAGACACCTGGCGGCAATAACTCAAAACAGCCTATTTTTGAGTTGTGCCACTTTTCTTGCCGTAGTGCCATATATGTATGTATGTCAGCTTCATTATGCTTATGTTGAAAAGGTTTTTCTTTCTGGGGAAATTTTTAACGCCCCGGCAAATTTTAATTAAAAAAAAATAAACAAAAATAATAAAACAAAGTGAAAATTATTATCAAAATATATATCACAGTAAGCGATGGTGTTTTTTAAATGAAGAAAGTTTTGTTCAAAGATGGGATTTTAGATGATAATGTAGTTTTTAATTTCACTACACAATTTTGTTATTTTTTAGAACTGATAGAGAAATTCAAAAGTGGTAATAGATCAATTAAATTTTTATTGAGTTATTGAAATGCGTAGACGTCAAACTTTAACGGGACGGATTGAGAGAAGAGTAGGGAGAGGGTCGAATTTCGACCATTGGGCGATACTAGTTTACATTAAAACAAAGAAAATAGGCTATTCTATTACTTTCTGAAGCCACTCCTAGATGGCGCTGTCATGGAGAGCTTCGTTGACCAATCATCGCAGTTTTCGAAACCCGATTTTCGAAATTCTAACCGCGCATATATGGCCGAAATTCAAAATGGTCGTGCAAATATACTTTAATTTGCCAATTGTGTTCCGATTCCAATGAAAGTGCGTATCTAGAGGATTTTAAGTTGGCAAATAACGAATTTGTGGTCAAAGCTCACATATAAATTCAAAATGGCTGCGCCAATATGGCCGACAATTGTATTCCGATTCCAATGAAAACCAGTATCTGGGGATTTTTAAGGTAGCAAATAAGGAATTTATGATCAAAACTTACAGATATAGAATGGCGAACGAATTTTGCCAATTGTATTCCGATTCCAATGAAAATCGCACATTTGTTTTCACAAAATCACAAAACAATCACAAACAAATTTTTTGAAATTTTGACAGGACAAGGTCTGTCGGGTCAGCTAGTCTGTCTAATATATTTATTAATATCTTACATCCGAAATTAATATTTTTTTAAATAAATTATCTAAAAACTCGATTTTTATCAAGATTTAGCAACCAAAATAAATCCACTTATAATTTAAAACCACAATCAAAAACCACTTTTCCTTAGACAAATCCACTTCCCTTAAAGGGATTCTTTTGTTCTCTCATTTTTTATTAAACACAACAAAAAAAAATAAAATTCTTTCTCTTCGTCCTATTAAGTAATCCTGGTTTTAATGTGATCCTTTTTTCTACCCTGTCTGTCACCCACTCCTTTGCCTAATTGACAAAAATTGAAAATCTCATAAAGCTGCCAACACCTTCATTTACTTTGTACAGCGAACCCTAGGAAAAGGACGAATTAAAAGCGGCTCGGGTAAGCGGGGGTTGGGAGGAAGGACACTAAATAATTTTTCCGCATTGCTGAATGGTGCCGGTGATGCTGGTAGTGGTGGTGATGGTGGTGGTTGACGTGGGTATGAGAGAAGGAGATGGCGGAAGGAGCGAAAAAAATGCGAAGCACTTACCCAATTCATTTATCGCCTTAAAATAAGCCACCATTTATCTTACCCTGGAGGGAAATATACAATTAAACGGGAATTTATATTCAAGAAAGAAAGCATAGAAAATGGCTTAGGGGGTGGCGTGCGCAGAGGTGTTTTTTGGGATGGAAGAACAAAAAGAGAAATAATAAATAATAATAGTAATAATTCGCGTCCTTCATCACTTTTTATTTTGTAATGGGAACGAGAGTCTTGTTGGGATGTGTTGTTGTAAGTAACTTTCTCTTCTGATATATCTACAGAAAGAAAATTCAAGGTTCCCTGTTCCGGTCAGTCACCTTCTATAATGAATGAAATAAACCTGTTCTAAGGTGTAAGGGAAGCTCAGGTGTACTTAGCCATTCATCCCCTGGGGGAGCATGTATATAAAATCCTGGTGATGAGTGCTGCTGCTATGGCTATCAATCCTTAAAAATGGCCAGAATGGAAGTGATGCAGCCCTCTTTGAACTTCCTAATACATGGTTCCCGGATGCTTGCTTTTGGTATTATATATATATTTCCACGACCTACGCACTTTAAAAGCAATCTCATTAATTCTTTTTAATGTTCCCGTTTTCTAAGAGAGAAGACCAAAAAAAAATACTTCATCCTTGATACCTTTACGTCTCTTGAGGATGGCTGTGGAAAATCTGCTTCTCCATAAAGCGAACGTCCTTGTCGACGACCCTCGATCCACAAAATTTTTGGGCTGGCCATACCAGGATTTCTTCCTTGTTCTTGTTCTTCTTCTTTTTTCGTTTTACTGCCTTTCAAATTAAAATAAAACTTTGATGGATTTTTGGATTTTTTCCCTTGAAATTGTTGAACTTTTTTAATATTAATTCTTAACTTTTTTTTTCAAAATTAGGCGATAATACAGGCCCATTATCGATGGTGTGTAAAGAGTGAGGGTTAGAAAAAAAAGGCACCATCAGAATTCCTCCGCCCCCCACTTCCAAAACATTCCGAATTCCATCGTCCAGGAAGAAAAATAAATAAAAAATAACGTGAATAACTTGAATCCTTGTCAATTCGTTCAAGCCTAGTGTATTTTCTCTGAAGGATTTTATTTGAGAGATAGAAAAAAGAAGAAGACGACGACGATGAAGTCAAAAAAAAAAATTAAGAAGGAAGGATGAGGGTGAGACGAAGAAAAAAAATATAAAAATACACAGAAAAAAAATACTCATTGAATCCTTGTCAAAGTCAGCGTTATCAAGGATATTCTCGCGATAAATTGAATTTTATCAAAAAGAAATAATGAAAAAGGATGATACCTCACTTGGGGGTGAATCTTTTTACTTCTTTATAATAAAGTAAGGACTCATGAACAGAGAAGGACTACTTTCGTTTTTTTTTTAGTCCCGTTAATCTATAGAGAAAATTCACTTTATTAGGAAACTTGAGTGACACTTAAACGGTGTAAGGAGCTTGACTTTGATGGTTGTCTCGTTATTTATTAGAAAGAAGCAGCAACAGAACAACAACAACAAAAAACTGAAAGTCAAATACTTAAGAAGTTCTCTCTTTGATAACACACCGTTCTTGGAGGGGATTTTGGCGGGGGGTGAAAGGGGGAAACGATTTTTGATGTTTGAACAGACATCGTATTATGTTAGTGTTGGAATTCAAAAGTAAAATAATAATAATAAGAAGAAGAAGAAAGGAACGAGGAAAATCATGTCAAGAGGTTTTAAATTCTTTTCTCCTTCTCTACCCGGGGATAATTGCGAAGAATGTCAATTTTCAGGAAATGTCACTTGTTTTATTTTTCATTTCTCTCTTTTTGTTTTATGAAAGATATTTTGAAGATTTAATAAGCTTATTGGTCTTAAGTATCCCCTCTTCAAAAAAATGTGATAGCGTATGTTAGGGGGCAAATTCGACCCGTAACCTCCTTGTGTGGGGAGCACACCCTTCAAAGCCTACCAAGACAAAAGTAAAGTCGTTCGGAGGGCTCCATGGTAGAGGGTAGTTTTTTTGGGTAGCTATCTCGCCGAGTTAAGCCCGGGACACACATATCCGCACCGCATATCGGCCGAGTGTTGGACGACACACGGAGAGAAAGTAAACAGGTAAAATCTTATCAGTCAGTTCCCACATGTTAGCGCCTCCGCGTCCGCACCGCGTTAAATTTTAGTTGTTAAACACACGGCCGTCATGCGGTGCGGACGCGGTGCGGATATGTATGTCGCGGGCTTTAACCGGTTAATAATCGGGTTTTTTTCCAGGACATAAAAAGCTTGCGCTACCGCCACGACTCATGCCCCCATTACAGGCCGATCCCGCATGACTGTTATGTCTACGTATGCATATACATATACACACACATTCGCACATAAAAATACAAGCTCATATGCATAATATGGATCTATGTACACATGAGACTGAAAAGCCTCCTCGACGTGGTCCTCCCCCGAGGGACTGGGTAATAAGCATTATACATCACGGCGGTCGTTCATCTTTATTTAGCTGCTAGTGCTCGCGGCATTTCTTCGCCTTTCTCTATTTCTCTCGGCTTCTTCCGGCCTTAACTTTCTGTGGATGGCTTTCAACGTTGTTTCCACTTTCCTTCACATTTCCTCGGAGCTCATCATGTGGCCTAGGATGTTTTCCGGCTTTAGTGACGCCTTGGCCATTTCTTCTAATTCCGCCCTTTCATCGTCGAATCTCAAGCAGGTAAAGGAGACGTGTTCTGCCTCTTTTGTCATCGCTGGGCATACCAGACAAAACGGTGAATCATCGTGCCCAAAGCGGTGGAGGTATTTCCTATACCCCCCATGTCCACTCAGGAGCTGCGTGAAGTCGTAACTCACTTCCCCACGTTCCCTCGTAACCCATATTTCCACATTAGGGATAAGTCTGTGGGTCCAACGACCCTTTACCGACTCGTCCCACTTCCCTTGCTATTCCCTTACGAACTCGCAGCGCGCAATCTGTCGCCGTACTTTTTTTGGCTCCCCTCTGCCGTTTTCTGGGTCTTAGAGACGCATGCCTTCTGTCGCCAGAATGTCTATAGGAGATCATGCCCGCTATCACGCACGCCGCATCGTCCGACGTGGTCCTGTACGTGCAGCAAGCGCGAAGTGCACTTAACATATAAGAGGCCCTCCGTTTTCTGCTGTTTCCAGTCCTGTTTAACGCTGCTGCCCACACTGACGCTGCGTATTACAGGACTAAGCTAACCACCCTCCCCAAAAGAAGGCGGCGACTCGGTCTAGTGCTTCCAACATTGGGCAGCATTCTAGCGAGCGCTGCGCAAATCGCAAACGCTTTGTCTGTCGTACCCCCCAAGTGCGCCTTGAAGTTTAGCCTCCGATCGATCATCACTCCCAGGTATCTTAAAGCGGGCTGTGAGTGGATGGTCTGCTTCCCTATCTTTATCCTTACGGACACTAGCTTTCTTCGTTTGCTGAACAGCACCGCTTCAGTTTTGTGCTCAGCAAGTTTCAATCCAGCGCGCTCTAACCATGCTTTTATTTCCCAGATCGCTTCGTTCGCGTACAATTCGATGTCATCTGGGCGTTTTCCTACGACAACTACCCCGATGGATGTCATCCGCGAACCCGATCGCCACTGCTTCTTTTAGAAGACGACGCCCCAACACATCATTGTGTACATTGCGATCCACAGGATAGGGCCCAGGACGGAACCCTCCGGAACACTACATGTTGTCCCGAACACCTTCGGGCCATCTTCCGAATAGCAATGAAGCGACCTACCCTGAAGGTACTTTGGTGTATCTAACTTGATCAACGCCTCAACTATTTTGCTCCACCTCGCGGAGTTGAAAGCATTTTTAACGTCGCTGTTTACCAGGTAATTTGATACCGTTTCAGGAGGCATAACACTACGACAGGGAGTCTCCGACTCTGTCGACTGCTATTGAGGATATCGACTTTGTAAAATCGAAGACCCGTTCCAAAAAATTTTGTTTCAATTTTTGTAACATTCATGGTCTTCGTGCTAATTTCTTCTCTTTAGTGTGAAGTCCGGCAACAATCAGGAGGCGAACCGCAACGTTCTTTGCTGGACAACTTGGCAGTCACTAAGATAGTAAAGGAAAGAGTTTAAAAAGACGTGTTGCAATCCTATTACCTCCTCGCTAGTGCCTCCTGGATAACCAATAATCAATATCGAAATCTGTTGGCGAAATCTTGTCGCATACTGTGCATTGGCTGCCCGCGTCGCACGCACGCATGTATCTGTTTCCAGTTTAAGGGCAAGTTCTTATATTTCTAAATAGATTCGTTGTCACTTTATGACTGAGTACTTTATAAAGGCACATTTACAGGTCACAGTTGTTTACACTTCACACACTTAAAGTTATTTTCAAAAGTTAATGGAAAATATAAAGAAACCTCCTTTCCCCAAAAACTTCAAAAAAAAAATGCTGTTCCCTTTGATATCATTAACTTGCATCAAAATCATTTACATAGTTGAAATAACTTCCTTTACACTTGACCACTGAAACTTCACGTAAGCCACGTTAACAACTTTAGAATTATTTTGAAAATATCCACCGCATACAGGAGGGAATGCAGCAAAATCTAGATGCAAATAGCTGGAATTTCAGTCAAGTAAAGTTCAACCGCACAGCTCGAGTCCAGTACAGAGGACACACCTTAGGTCGGTGTTCACAACAATCATGACAAATGAGGTGCACTTTTAGCATAAAGCATGGTCGAGATGCGCTTTCAGGTGAAATTCTCTAGAATACTTTTTTGAGAGAGTAATGCTATTACTGGACATAAAGTAACTTATCCTTCTTATGCGGTTTGTAAGTGGATCTTCATAGCATGGAAATTGGTGGTGTTGTGTATGGATTTTGTTTGCTTGTTTTTAGTTTGTCTTTCATCTCTGAAATTGGTTGGTGGACAGTATCGACTTGTTCATATTTACTCTAGTTTTTTGTCCATGAATTTTACTTCTAACTTTCGAATCCCATCCTCTGATTTCTTACTTGACTCGGGTCCACAAGCCTCAAATAGATGGCAACCAATTTTGTGAAACACCAAACAAGCAAATAGTCAAACATCACGCATCTTTGTGGTTAGCACTCGGGACTCCCCTTGGTCTGGTGAAATAACCTTTTCCTGCGCTAACCATTGCTGAAGGATCGTCTATGTTACCGCTGCAGGCTCAAAATCACCTGGGAACTGCTAGAGGCTAGTTTCAGCTCAAACGAAAGTCGCTTAATGGCTCAGAGGGGAGAAGGACGAGTTTTCCTGCATTGCATTTTGTGCCTGATGTTTTTGCATACATTTTTTCATGGTTTTGTGCTGCTGTTGTCCTTGCACTGTGTATGTGCGAAAGTAAATAGGATATGCCACACACAAGGCTGACGTGAAACCAGTGCCTGTTCTGGTGGTTCCTGTGCACTTTGTGCAATTGTAGGTGACCCGCATAACTCGAATCCAATTTGCTGCCCATAAAAGTTTACTGTTTGGTTTCTGGGGCCAATTTGTCTTTTTATATTCTATAGTATTTTTTTTTTACTGTCGCTGGATCCATCCTCATCTGCTGCTGGTTGTGGGTCAGGAATGTTTGCACTATACATATATATACACAATAGCTTTCTCTGTCTGTCTCTCTGTGTGGTGTGATGGGGGTTGTTCGACCTTTGCCTACGTGTGACAACAACATCGTGATCCAAATGACATTACATTGCAGCTGAAATGCAGGCACGTGGAAAAATGAGATCCAGTGTAAAGAAGATTCGTTAAATCTACAGAAAAAAACATACAAGGGTCTGCAGTGCATGTGATAAGGGTGTTGGACCTTCTATATGTAGAGGGTGGTTAAGGAGTTTTGTTTTTTTCGTAATTAGGTGCTTAAAGTGTAAATGTGAAGTAAAATTTTTAAACTTGAATGAAGTTAAGCAGGAAATTTCTATTCAAGTTCGTTATCACCAAGAAATTATATAAAGTATGCTATAAAATCTTTTCTCTGTTTTTGCTAATCTGTTCCAGGACTGGCAGAAAGAAAATATTTCTCATCCCTAGTAATTTTAAACTACCTTCATGCTACCAGCTCTTCTGTTGATGGTAAAATTTTCTTCTTTTTTTTGTTTGAATAATTTTATTTTAAAAATACAGAAAAATACACATATAAACTTTTTTTGTTTTTTTTTAAAAAAATGGTTATTTTTGCATGGAATATAATATTGGACATCTGTCCACCCCTATCGATGCGAACACTTTTAATGACATTTTTCACAACATTTTTCCCATATGTCATCCAATATTTAACCTTATTTTATCTCAAAATATTTTGTTTGAGTTTGGCCATATTTTTTTTGTTTGTTGGTGCATGCTTTTGGTTCGTTTGGTTTTTCCATAGGTGAGGTGTTCAGAGCGCTTTTATTAGTCAAATTTGAGACCAATTAATATTACTATTTGCTTATATTATTTGGATAGTAAAGATATTTGGGAACCGGTCATAAAATCCCGGCCAAAATATCCCCGACAAAATATCCCAGCCAAAAAATCCCAACTAAAATATCCCTTAGACCAAATATCCCGTAAAAAAATATCCCTTAATATCCCGGCCAAAATATCCCCGACAAAATATCCCGACAAAATATCCCAACTAAAATATCCCTTATACCAAATATCCCGTAAAAAAATATCCCTTCATAAAATGAAAAGATTTGTTTATGTTATATTTCTATCGATCTTTTATAAGAATATACAAAAATTCAAACGATAATTTTCAACAAACAAAAATTCCATTGCTTAATTAATTTAATTAAAAAAAATATGAGTGTGCTTAAGACCACACTTTTGAAGTAAAACTTTTTTGCTAACAACTGCGCAATTATTAAAATATTAATAGTAATATGCAACAGATATATTGGAAGGTCTGTCGGATATATTGTACGCTTTCAGAAAAGTCAGCCGCTTAGCTCCCAGGAACGTTCCTCACGAACTTTGTGGATGAAGGGAGAAGTGGGGTGGTACCTCTCATCATCCCCACCTTCTCCCTCATCCACAAAGTTCGGACGCGCCCTTTCTGATGAAAAATTAATATTAAAATTGCCACTCAAAATCATGGGAATTTCGTTGAAATTTCGACCTGGTAAAATTGAACCGTCAGAAGTGGAGATTGTCATGTATGAATTCCATTATTTCGCGTCAAGTTTTATGCGGTGATACAAAAATAACTACCATCAAATTCATTTGTGCATTTTCTGCCATAAATCTGCCTACACACATTTCATGGTGATTTATCGTGACTAAACGATATCGTTTGTAGTATGTCTGTATGAGATGTTAAAACATTGGTGGAATCTTGCGATCGATTTTTCTTTACAACCCCCGACATGGGTATCAAATGAAAGAGAATGGCGAGTAGAATACAGTAAGCTATGTGGCGTCATTTTAAATCCAATATGGCGGCCACCACAAAATGGTGGATTACCTTTTTCTGTACAACCCCCCGACATGGTTATCAAATGAAAGAGAATGACAAGTACATTACAGTAAGCTATGTGACGTCATTTTAAGTACAATATGGCGGCCACCACCAAGTTTTCACAGCATGCAACAAGAAGTTTGAAAATATGATTGCTGTAAAGCAAAGCAAAGTAAATTGATGTGGTCTTCTTAGCAGCAAAGCGAAGTCAACAGCAACCGTATTAAAATTGCTGCAGCAATTTAAACCCTGGTAGTTACTGCTTGTATCATATAATAATTAAGATACAAACCAGTGCGTCTTTGCTCAATAACTATTATTAGAAAATTTTCATTTTTATTGAAAAATTTCTTTGAATTGTATTTTTTATATTTTGCAATTTTTTAAATGTTGCAAATTTCCATACTTTTAAAATTTTGAAATGACAACAAATTAAAAAGGGATATTCCGTTGCGGAATATTTTGTATGGGATATTTTGTTTTGGGATATTTTAGCCTGGGATATATATCCTGGGATTTTTTGTCGTAGGATATTTTGTATGGGATATTTTATTTTGGGATATTTTAGCCTGGGATATTTATCCCAGGATTTTTGGTCGTGGGATATTTCGGCATGGGGTAGTATGTTATGCTTCCAGATATTTTGCTGGTATTAATTTCTTATTAGTGTGAGTGTGAGCTTCTTTTTGCCTGTGTTGGATCAAAGTACACGTTGTAATGATGTTTCGTTCGGTGGTTTTCTAAACCTCCATTTTTAAGGGAGGGTTGCCGGGAGCTCTTGAGTTGTCTAGAGTTTTGTGAGAACAAACACCTTCTTACAAAAATAATTTCTCCTTATTTACTAACAATTTTAATCTCTTAAATCTAAGTAACTACGTATTATCTCTGGATACATGTTTCTTACGGGTATCGCTAAGTGCCTGTTCACACGGGTGGTCACCGCGACCTTTCAACACGAAATTTACAGGTGCGGGGAGCGTTCGGGTGGGAAGGAAGTGCGTCTCGATTTGAAAGCGACTCACGTTCGCTTTTCTGACCAGCTGACTGTTTCAATTTCATTTTGTATCACCTTACTGTTCCATTTTCTTTTCGTTTCACCCGTATTGGGCATATTCACACAGTGCACATTCATGGCGCCTAAAACCGGTTTTATAGAGGAGAGAGGGAAGGGAGCGGAAGAACTTAACGAAACATTTTTCACGCAAAAGCAAACGCGTGAAAACTGGCACACATATAAAAAGTTACTTCTATCTCTTGCATTCTTTAGCTCTGTTTTTCTCTAACAAGTAAATTTCATCTGCAATACATTTAAAGCTTCCTGTATAGCATTCGAATTTACTACACTCATTTACGCCCCGTCTGAGTTGCTAGGAGTTTAATAAAACCGGTTTTACTCACAGCAATTATGGCAGCGTGTGAATATGCCCATTGGGAGCAAACGTGCGATAGGACAATTTTCAGGCTTCAGTTTTGTTGCACAGATTTTTTACTAAAATTAATTATATTCAGGTAATCACAGTTTATAAAAATTTATGTCACTTTTATGAAAATCACAAACTTTGTTCCCGTACCGTATGTTCTACCTGTCATAAAAACGACTGGACACAAAGCGAAACGTGTAAACAAATATTCGCTTTTTCGTTCGCTTTGTCGCGCCTCAAAGCGACCTGTGTGAACAGGCACTAAGCAACTACCTACATATTACTTCTCTCTACATGTGTTATCGTTAGTGAGTAGAATTACTATTGCGGTCTAGGAGAATATGTGTATAATGGAGTGTTCGGTATATTGTCGGTGTTTGGTCGGGTCATGCCTCAACACTGGCTTAGGAAATGTTGCCAGGAACATTGTCGAATCGTACACCTCGACAAGGCTTGGGAAATATTCCACAGGTATTCGGTAGTGATCGGTATGTGGTTTGTATGTGTTCTGTGTGTGGTCTGTGTGTGGTCTGTATGTGTTCTGTGTGTGGTCGGATCGTACACCTCAATACGGTGCCAATATATGTAGATATTTTGGTATCTTCGGAACTGTTGTTGGTCTTTTAATTTCCCTGCCATTCCAACAACATAAATGAGGCTACACCATTGCAAAATAGAATTGGTCCTTGGTCATTCCAAAAATTCACTTTCTTTCCCTGCAAAAAATATTAAAATCAAATCAACCATGATTATTTAGTCCTAGAAATATCAAAATATCATAAAATTTCAATGAAAAAGGACACAACCGTATTATCCTAGTCCTGCACGCTTGGCCAACTGCAATATTGCCTGCCATCAAAAAGAGGAAATTAATGCGCAAAATTTTGTGTAATTTAAAAGCTCTGAAATTATGAAATAGGAAAATTCCTAAAAAAATTATTAAAATTCACTTGAATCGTCACCGCATTGCTCAGGCTCGTGTCGAAATCCTTCAACTGGGAATATCCTGGATCCAAAAATAAATGACGAAAATTCTCTCGCATCCTGGAATTGATGTGTAGGCAGAAATCCATATATTCACCTGCAAATACCAAAACTATACGAATATATCCAGACCAGGATTTTAGTGCACTCTGTACTTGGCACTGACACACACATCCACACCTATTTACTATAACAGTTTGTGCTATACGTGGAATATTTCCAGGATAACGAGCTTCAAACTTTAGATATCATTTTAGGATATTAACTCTCGCATCGGATTTTAAATGGATGCACACGCAGTGTTTATGTGGAAATCGGCTACAACATTTGTGCTTGGGTGTATTCTGATTTCGTCAGGTGTGAACGACAGTCAGCCTCCCCGTACCCCCCCGTTCTGTATTTTAATTAATTGCGTTAATTAATTAATTAAATTTGCTTTCAAATCTTATCGATTTGATGGATCTTATTTCGGCTGCTAATTAATTAAGGTGCCAACAATTTATATATGAAAATCTTTGTTGATTGTTAGCAAATTGATTTTGCTTAAATAAAAGTCTTTTGAGAGAGGAGAGTTCATAAGTGAAAATGTCAATAGCTGCTTTTGTGGATGTGCCCAAAAATGTGTTAATAAATTATGATGCCTCGGGATTGAAATGAAAAGAACAAAAAATTTAAAGTCCACACTTATTTTTGTGTATTTATGGAAGAGTGTTTTGTGAAGAAATTTTGTGACTTAAGGTACGACGATTAAGGTTTATTGTTCTTTTGAAGATTAACCTGTTTACTTTTGGGTGGAATGGAGTACATTTTTTTTTTAGCTTAGCAGGAAGTTTGGTCGAAATTCGAGTGAAATTTATATGTAAGTTTACCTATTGGTAGCTTTCCTAGATGTAGAAGGAGCTTTTAATAACATCAGCACCGTGGCCATCCGGGAAGCCTTGGTAGAAGTCAGGATCAACAATGGAATCAGTCAATAGATCCTCCACATGCTGGAAACTAAAATCATCAAGGCAAAACCAGCGTGATAAAGTAGACGAGCCGCGATACACCTCCGGAGGTCGCTATGGTTTACGGTAATCGAAAAAATCCTAAAGACACTAGAGAACCACATAGTAAATGCAGCTGCCTATGGGGACGAACCTCGGTATGGGTAGCGGGTATGACGCCACACAGCAAATTGTAATCTACTTGACATATCCTTTCATTTGATACACATGTCGGGGCTCGGGGAGCACAATTGCAAAATTCGGCCGCCATCTTGGAACCGCCATCTTGATTTTTTTACAAAATGGTCAGATTACATTGTCACGCGAAATTGAACTTCCAAGATTTTTTTACATAGTTACCCAGCGGAAATTTAGTGCTCTAAAGACAATGAAAGAGCACTCTCATGGAAGCATGGAGTGCTTCCTTTCCGCTCCCTCTTCATATATTTTTTAACATTAGATGTCCGCCTACGCTAGCACTCCATTCGAGCCCTCCTGCAACGATTTGGTTGGAGCCAAAAAGGAGTATTATAAAGCTTTTTTAAATATCTACAGTAGAGCTATTTTTGGAGGCCTGCGAATATGTGAATATTTTAATTAATTGCTTTTATATTTGGTCATTTTTTGCAATTGCCTTTTCCTTCCCAAGCGCGAGTGTGGTTTTACCGAAGCGGTCCCCCAACTAAGTATACTAACTATTTCCAATGCTGCTTGTCCTCCGTATCGAACGAGAACCGGTCTATTGGGTATGCTAATGTCACCCTTTATGGTCAACAAGGTACTCGCCTGTTTTCTTCGTTCTATAAATATTCTGAAAACTCCAGTAATGCTCCCTCGGGAGTACATTTGGCAGCGCTCAAAATTAGCTCCCCTGAGAAGCGCTCCCGATTTTTAATTAAAACCGATTAAACCTAAATTCAGAGAGTAGACCTGACACTCAGATAAATTTGTGACCTGGCTCTTGGCCTATTTGTTCATCAATCGAAAGGTTGTGAGAAAATACACCAATCGCCTGTCGGGTACTTAAATACCTATGACATATATCTCAAATGTGTGCGCAGGTAACAACATTTTTTTTAGTCTATCAAAACATTTCTATAGGCAGGCTTTAAGGCCGATTCACACACACACGCATCAGTCACGTCACGCCTCAGTTACGTCAGTTCCGAGATATCTGAAATTGACGGTTCGGTGACGGCGATGGGCTTGACTTGACTGATTCGGAACGGCGACGGCTCAGTGTAGACAGTGCCATTAACTTTCAAAGAAAGCATATTTTTTGTGACTGTGCTTCTCGGAGCTGACGTAACTGAGACGTGACGTGACTGATGTGTGTGAATCGACCTTTAATTGGTTAAAAATCCCTTGGATGCTTGTTTGGAGATTTAGAATATGTAATCGTTCCATCGCTTATTCTTAGTTAAAGTTATGCCTAGGATGTTAAGAAAGGGAATAGCCGTTAAGTTTATGCCGACTACTGAGACATAGGTTTTATTAGAGATGAGACAGTACTTCGTTGTCGAGGCGTTAAATTCAATACGATTCTTGTGGCCGCAGTCAAAAATGAGTTCAATGATCCTGTTGATAGAGTTAGTTAACCTGAGCACTAGTACTAGTCCTTACATCTAAGTTGACTGCAAGTTAAAAAATATATAAAAGTTAAGCTAAAGATCAAGTTTAGAAAGACGTTACCTCACAAATACACTACATTTTCAGAAAAGTTCCTGTTGGTGATGCCAGAAAAAGAGAAGTTCAAGAACTTCACCGATTTGAGTAATCTAGTTCTGTATTTATTTATTTGGTGATAGTATACTTCTCCTCCTGAGTGAGAATCCTAAGAAAGATAAAAACCATAGTATATTCTGTAACAAGTTTGGAATGATGCATATTCCGTACAAGTGGAAGTTTGGTACCACGAGTGCGAAATATGCCATTCAAAACGACTATAATTTCTCTAAGCCTCTAATAATAGTTTTTATTCATATTTTGTAAAGAAAAACGTATGTACCTAATGTAAAGCTTATGTCAAAAATATAATGTATAAGGCACAGCAAGATATTTTAATACTAAATAACATATTAGTAGGGAGTGTTCATTCATAAGAATTTTGTTTAAAAAATGGAATGTAATAATTTGATAATAGATGCCGCCGCAAAATTTATTAAAAAATACGATTATTTATCTGTAATTTAATATTTATTTATTTAAAGCGAAAATAGTCTAGCGGAACATCGTTAATTGTTTATTATTGAAACAATCCTGTTTTTTTTTCTTTAATTAATAAATCATATTCTTGCATTACGAGGAACAGATGTCGCCACTAGTAGTCATTCCATACAAATGATGGAATGAATATTCCACACGGGTGTGAAATGCTGCTAATTCCGTATCTAAAAGCAATGTCAGAATGCTTGTATTCTAACAGAGGCGTAGAAAAAATAATTTTTAATTCATCTAAAAAATTGATCTTTAAAAAAAACATCGAGTGCGTGTGTTTGATTTTTCTTGAGCGCAACAACGCTTAGGCCGCGTTCCCATGGGCTGCATGCCGCACCGCAAAAGCTCGACTTCGGCTTGCCTTCGTGTAGTATTCGGAAATTTTCGTGAGAGACTGCAAAAAGCTTTCCGCATGCCTGCAGCTCCTCGTTCACATGGTTGCATCTGCTGGTTGTCAAAAATCAGCTGTTTTGTGATTTTGAAAAAGTGAAATGCATTACTTTAAAAATAAAAAAAAATATGTTAAGCGAGTGCAATAGTACTAATAACTAAATATAAAGAAAGACAAAGTGACAAAAAAAGATATTAAAGTCGCTAGAATTGTAAAATTGAAAGTTCCGTGATTTTGCAGCACGTTCACATGGGCTGCATGCAGCACGGCAAAAGCTCGAATTTGACAGTTCCGTAATTTTGCCGCATGGATAAGAGATTTCCTCTTTGCATGATTTTTTCAGCAATGCTGTGCAAGAAAGAGAACATGTGCCGAGATAGATATTTTTTCCTGGCCAATCAGAGCACATTAAGACCTTTTGCCGTGCGGCATGCAGCCCATGTGAACGTGGCCTTATTGATGTTGTAAAGATTTTAAAAGGATTTTAGCTTGTGCTAAAGGAAACAAGTTCATTGATTTATCGACTTGGATCGTGTCTGGGCCTTTTCATAGACGCACGATCGCGCAAATCGATCGTGTACAAGTTATTCTCAAAAAATCATGACTGCAACTAGAACTTTTTCAAAAATTCGACCTGTTCTGCAAATCTATGCAAGTTTTGTTGCAACCAACTATTTTTGCTGGCATGCTTAACTAGATTGAAGAAAAGGAACTAATAACTTGTCAAATTGTCGATCGCTTAGGATTCTGAGTTTTCTAATACACTTATTCCAAGTTTCTGGATTATGCAACTCATTTACCCAACAGTTGTGCTGTTACGAAAACTTACGTTTCGATTAGGTCAGCAATCATCCAATTGCCAAAAAGCCCAATCTAATTCAGCTTTCACTTCCTAAATACAAGGTAGAAAAGCTTTGGTATCTAAGTGTAGAGTCCTCTTGATACTGTAGGCATGTTTTAACTGCACAAAAATTTTGATCTTTATTTCAGTTTGTTACGCCATCAACAGGAAGAACAAGTTTAACAAAAACGGCAGATATAAACAGAAACCAGTTAAAAATAGTCATTGCTGCATTGGTATGCAGTTCTACCCCATCAATTTCTAGACAGTTTCGGGTGGTGAATGTCTAAAATTTTTGGATCGAAGAGTAAGTGAAGTAGATGTGGTTCAACCTTTCAATAACATCTACTGGGTGAGTTCAAACAAGTGGATTTTAGCTAAAAAAAGTCCACAGTCCTCACTCTAATGCCGAATAGATATTGTCTTCCATTAGAGTCTACTGAAGCAGATTGAGTCTTTCGAGTCAGTGAGAGTTCGTTCTTCTATTTGTGGGTTCGATTAAGAATTTTTAAGTGCAGTTCATGTATACTTCGTTAATACATGATCAGATAAAGATCGATCAAGAAGAGGCCGGACCAATAGGCAGTGTAAACCTGTCACACCGATCGATGCCTAAATTTCCAGCGAAAACCCATCCTCAGATCTTCCCGCAGTATGCTAATTACTAATTGAACAATTACAAAAATCTGCATATCAATGAGTCAATCAAGAACAGCGCCACCCCCAATAATGTCTAATAAGATCCCATCAACGTCTCAGCACAGAACAGCGACATTCTACGGTGAGCGCACTTGGTGGAGAATAATATGCGCGTTTTAGTTTTTTTCTCCTCAGTCTCCTTTTTTTTCAATTTCTACCTTTTTGTACACCTCATCATCGTCTTCCATTACAGCTCGCAGTCCAACCAACTGGCGCAGAGGCCTTACTTAAAGATAACAGGTACATACCGAGAAAAGGCTGACGACACGATTACCGTCTTGTGCTTAAGAATTTTCTTTTTCGTCTGTTATTATTAAGTTTACGTTTTTACCTGCGCCGCTGGCTCTTCTTGCACCGCCCGATTACCTGAAGGCTGTTGACTGTCGCCATCCGTGGTACAAGTTCGAGGTCGTTTGGATAAAAACACTGTGTGATGTTGTATATATGCAAGTGTGAAAGGCGAACTTCAAGTCGAATGAGAAAAATTCAGTTCGCCGCTGTTTTCCGATCGATCAAGTCCAGCTCGACCAAAGCCGACTACGACTGCAGATCTCAACGACGGCGATCACTGGTGGTTTTCTTCAAAATTTGTGTCGTCCCAGAGCAGCCAGGATCACCTATATTTTTCTAGTTCTATTTTTTTTTAGTTTTTTTTTTGTAAAATCAAGAAACTAAGTGAGTGTAGAGTACGAGTATATAAGTAAAACTGGGCGACTTTTTAGTGTGAAGTGAAAGAAGTGCGATCGTTATCGATCTAGCGAAAATCAGTGCAGCGTGCAAAGTAGACTACGAAAGTAAAAAAACAGGAAATTCTTGAGGTGCACTCTCTACTAAGTGCCCGCGATAACCGCTGCGTGAAATCGTCAATTTATAGTCTGTAGGTGTTCCGCGGTGAAGACTATTAGGAGACACATACCGAGTGACAATCTGATCGGGATTGATGGACATTTTATGCAGAGTTGTGTGCCCTGTGTGAAGTGCGTGATCTTAAACTCAAGTTTAACCGATTTTGTATGAGTTTCAAGAATTTCTAGTGAATTTGCCTGGAATTTTGCCGGTTTTTTTTTTCTACTGTTATTTATTTTTTTTTTTTTTGTTTTTGATTCCTATGAAATTAAGGTTAAAGAATTCACAATAACAAAAAAAGTTTCTGTTTTTGTTAGTTTTAGTGCTTAAATCTCGAAGAATACCGTTTCTAATGTTTTATGCAAAATATCCAAAGAGGTGAAGCCCGATTGATTTCAATGTGATTTAGAAGAGGATTTATTGTGATTCTTCTTAATGGAATTTAAGATTATTGTTAGAAAATCTTCTTTGTCTTTTACTCTATATTATTTTTAGATTATTTTTTAATTATCTCACAATCAAGTGTAAATAGTAAATAAAAATTAATTGCTAGTGTTGGTTCTCTGTTCTAATAGATATAATATAAAAAAAAATAATATTAGAATCCTAAAAAGTTATTGCTGAAATTGCTTTTTTGTTTTAAGATATTTTTTTTAGTTGAAGAAGAAAAAAAACCCGATATTCGTTAATCACTACGCGTGTTAAGACAAATAGTTGCATGCCCCTGAGGGATATACAAAGATAACAAATTCTCTTATCGGTTTAGTGCATTATGATTCATTTTTCTTGGAATATGTTAATGTTTTAATGGATAGAACTATCTTCGGTTCTTGATATGCTGCATATTCTTGAACTTAGAAATATTCACGAACCACGAAGTGTTTTTCTATTTATATCTGCACGTTCAGTGTCTAAACTAAGATTGGAATACATGGCTGCCCAAAACTTTCTATATATCAATGATATTGATTGACACAATAATAAAGCAGGAGAAAAGGCGACTGCCGACTTATTAGGCAGAGAAGGCCCAGCTGAGCCTCAGTTGACCCTATTCTATTCATGAAGTCGGAACAAGGCGGTTATTAATAATCCACAAAAGCCCACAATAGTTAGCTTAGAATTACTCACTTCTAAACTAATAACTATTGTAAAACTACTAAAAATACCTAAGCTAATATTAAATGTAGAAAACAAATCTCTAGTAATCAAATTTATAATAGGCTTTACTAATGTTGACAGTGAAGGCACCTCCTGTCTTGGAGGTTGCTTATTTACAAAATTCTAGTAATTAAAAGTAAAGTTGTTGGCGCCCGAAACACCAAACTTGATAGCCTAGGAATTAATATATCTACAAAAATTTCCTATCCACTTTACTACCATTGCATGTAAGCATAAAAGGCCTTTTACATCCCAAGCGCAAAGTGGAAACGCAAATTGGAGCTCTTTTATCGCACAGAAATTTGTATGTTTTTCTCTCTGTTGCACGGACATGGATACAGAGAAAAGCATACAAATTACTGTGCGATAAAAGAGCTCCAATTTGCGTTTCTACTTTGCGCTTGGGATGTAAAAGGGCCTTAAGCGAGGAAGTCATCTCCAGTTCGACCACCAAACTCAACGTCACAGTAACATTGGATTGGAGTCGGTGAGATTAAACTGCTTTTTGACGATGGCATTCGTTCATTGCTTTATGGGTAGATCTCGTTTCCGCCATAGAAATCGATTGTAGAATCAATCATCATTATTTACTTTTCCTTCCATAAGGCATTAAGAACTGTAGTCGCCGTATGCACCTATTCTAATACATCCCCTATATCTCAGATTTGTTTGTAGGCCAGGTCAGGTTCAGCAGTTTTCCTAGCAATTTGTCGGTTAGACTTGACTCTTCTAGCGAAGATATCAGATGGTATACTCCACTCTTCCGACCCCCCTTAGATGTTATGTTAGAGTGCAGTAACCAAGACAACCAGAGATGCCCGTGCGCAGAAATCTTCAAAGGCAGTTTAGTTATATTTTTATGTCAAGCAAAATTTCGGAGGGAAAAGTTCATTGGATAAATTTTTTTCTAATGCTTTCAATTTGATTCTAATGCTTTCAATTCATCATACTTTCACAGCAAACTAACAAAACATGGTTTTTTCACACGGGCGTCCGGGTTGGCCCTTTAAGGACATTTAAATTTCCAACCAAATCAGCCCAAATATTTTGTAACCGCTTCGAGTTGGTGGTCATTTTTATTTTGTCGAATGATTTCGGCAAAATTCGAGGAAATACTCAAGCAGCTCTGGAGAGGTTCTCTGGTACGACTTTTTTCTTTCTGTAAAGACTTAAAAATAATATAAACAGTCAAATTTCATACTATTTACAGAAAAATTTACCTGTTCCATTTTGGGCGCGTTTAATGATTGACATTTCACTTAAGAATTTCACAACATTTGGCATTTCACATTCCCCCACAATTGTGGTGGAATTCTAGTGATGAATGTTGTGATTTTTCCATGGAGAATATACAAGGAGACAAAACTCTTATGGGGAAAATGACGAAATGGATGGGTAGAAGAAACTAAACTTCTAGTTCATTTTTGGCCACAGATGTCACCTTTGTCCGATGTACCCCACATGAAATTAATAAAAATTCATTGGAAACATCAAAAATTGATTAATTACGAATAATCGCATTGATATAAATTGAATTTAGAAGCTGGTAAACAGCTGTAAGCTGGTAAACGTAAATTAAATTAGTAATAAACGAACTTTGCCATGAACCATTTGACTGAAGCGCCACCAATAATCAAACGAAAATTGGCAACACGTAGTTTTGTCTCCTTGTATAGCCTCCATGGATTTTTCACTGAGAATCGGAAACAGCTGATTTGTCTCAAGATTCGTCTAAAATATTCATATTTGCTTATGACTTATGACCCGTCACAACTAAGAATTCTCTATTATTGGAACATTCGAGACTTCTCTTTTCGCACTGCCGAGGAACTTTGAGAAGCTTAATGTCTTCAATTACCGTTCGTTCACAATCTGACTAAAAGATGGCGTGATGTTAACTAATTGCATAAACTGTTACCAATCGTTCGTTCAAATTGTAATTAAATCATTACAAATAACAGTTCGTTCAAAAATTTAATAGATGGCGCATAAATCATCACAATGGATCTGTCTTCTAAGCTTCCATTGAGGAACTTCGATTTCAATCTCCTGGGCAAGATCGTCACACATCGAAGCAATAATCTTCTGATCTTTTCGTTGTTACCTTGTGGTTTCGTTCGTGTTATTGATGATTTTCGGCAGAAGATGAAATTTTAGCCTATTATATTCTAATTTGAACCTGGAATTAGAACTCCTGGATATATTGTAGCAGTTTACCCCAAAGAAGAAATTTGCTAAAATGAAAATCACTTATTAATGGTGGTAACTTATTTCGGAGAACATTTACAGATCCAGAAGAAAAAAGTAGAAAAATTTTAATTCATAATAAACTACTGAAGAATTTAACAGTGTATGCACAAAATTCGATGAACAAATCAATTTTTACCCGAAATTTTTTAAAACAAGAAACTAGGGGCCATGAGACTTGTTCAATTTATTCTAAAAAAAATTTAAGTATATGCCTATAAATAATGCCACATATAAAAACTAATCTCTCTAGCAGATCTGCGATTGTCCTTTTTCCAAAAATATATTATAAGCTATCAAATGACAAATGTTAATAATATGAAATTTTATCCTTCAATTTCCCCAGAACTATATATCACTTTTATGGCTAGTAATATGGCAACAAAAATGTGATCTCGTTCCAAAAAAAACAGGTGTGCCAACCCCGACATCCCCAAATAAAAATACTATCAATCAGATTCGTCATAGGTTCAATGCATTCACCTACAGTGATTTCAAAATATAATCTAAAAAAAATGCAAAGACTCTTTCTACTATAAATGTCCTTTTGTTATCATTTCTATCTTATGTTATTTATAGCTGAAAATCCTAGGTTTCTGAACTTGCCCCTATTGTTTCTCTTCCCATAATATCTATTTCTTTATCCATTCTCTTAAGATTATTGCTCTCAACAATCAATTAATGTTCAACAAAAGGTGAATCATTCTCCTTCCTTTTTTCCGCCGATATTGAAATTTAATATGACTGTCCAATTTCTACATGTTAATAAACCCTCTTAATATCGCTGTATTAAATAAAGAAAAAATTTCATTCAAAACCTGTCAAAATTTATATTTCGAACAGGAAAATATACAATAATATATCTCACAGCCAGTATTGTTCTTAACGTTTCAGCAGACAACACAGCGCGCACAGCCAACGCGAATGGCTACCTTGACCCCATTTAAAATATTCAAGAGATTTTTCTGAAGTCGACACCTTCTTCACTAATTGTCATTAATTTTTATTAATTTTACAAAAAATAAATAAAATCAATTCTTTTCAACAATAAAAACAAATTTTCGAAGATATCCACCCACATTCTTCGATTCTTCTTTCGGTATCAAAAAATTCTTGTTGTTGTTGTATTTTCGATGCTATCACAAGACATAAGCTTTACGTGTTGAAGAAATTAAAAGCGTCTACCGTAAACACCTTTCACCGCGATCATCAATCGGATAAAAATCTAGAAAAACTCTTCTTAATCTTCTAACAGTTCTTTATATACTTTTAGTAGGTAAATCACCAATCAACACCAAAACAACAAAAAAAAATACAAAAAAGCTGTCACCACAGTTAAGAAGAATTTCTGGTTCCTCTCCTTGCTTATACCTGTGCACAGCATTTTTTTGCTGCTCTACCTTTCTTCCAAATTTCGTTCGATCCTCATCGGAATATTCAAATTAGTCGCGCTTGCTGCTCTCTTCGATGAATTAATTTTGTGCTGGAATCGGGCGGTGAATTTGTCATCAATGGCGACTGGAGATGTTCTCGTTTCCTGATTAAAATCTCGTCAATCATATCGTGGCGTAACATAATTTAGCATAAAGTAGTGTAGCGGCTACGATGGCGTCACTGCAAATGCTAAACATTCCGCGACACCTGACTGGTGGCCATTCAACTTTTGGGAAGACTCTTCGTAAAATTGTTTATTTTTTTGTGCATATGTTTTTTTCATTTGCATAGTCTAGTGACCTTTATTGTGTGTGGTGATATATTTTTTATTTTTTCTTATCTTGATGGGTAGTTTTTTGTTATGTGGAGCGATGTATGTACATATTCTGAGCCCACCCTCAGTTGTTTTGGGATCGATATAATGACGAGTTATACACGAAGAAGATATGTTGAGAAAAGATTATGGCTTGTATCGTAAGTTGTATTCATAACATAAAGCGGTGCTAAGCCATTAGCAAAACAATATTCACTACGGGACTATGTTTTCAGTTTTGCTTGGTTCAGCCTTTGCTCATTTACAGAAATATTTAAAGAGACTATCCACAATTTTAACCATATATACCAGACTCTCCCGTTCTTGTCCAAAACTACCTACACTGTCAATTTCTACGGCCACTTCTTCCGGTTATACTCAAAGCTCCTACCTAAAAATTTGCTTCACTATTTTCCACACTTTCCTATTATGCAAACTAAGCACTCTTAAATCGTCACAAGTCATTCTTTTCGCAATAACACCTTTTGACGTTGGTAGGTTGAAAATATCACGCTACCTCGGTGATTTGAGACTCCAACCCTAACTAAAACCACTCCTACGCTTATACTATCTCCACGAGGTCCTTACGATAATTCGTCACGAGGCTGGATCAGTTTTTATCTAAATACTGTTACATGAGCAACGTTCACCGGATATATCCATTCAATCTTGTACAGCACCTCTTCTTCAATGCTTAACTCACTGTAGATGACGATCATCGTCCTTTCGTCTTTTTTCATAATTTCCGATTTCAACATTTTATCCAAGATATAATTTGACGTAATCTTTGCTTGCGCCGCCGTGTCCAGCTAGACCTTGTGCTTGATGAATCTCGGACACTGAAATAGACATCTTTAACGCGTTCGATCGTGTTAACCTGTAGAGATGAGCTCAGTCAGGTAACTCATTTCCTTCTGTTCGCTCGTGATCAACTTTTCCATATCCGGTATGAGCCCGTGGTGCCATCTACTCGGACTCGTTCTATCTCCTCTGAAATATATCAAATTCCGCCATCACACAGTTGTGGATTCTCTACTCCCAAACTCTGTATCATGAAGGCATCTGCCCTCGTTGTCCGATATGTCGGTGAGGATTATTCGCACAAACGTGTATGCTACGCCGTCGGACGTGGTCTAGTATATGAAGCATCCTCGGAGGACCTTTGCTTTACCCCTTTCCTAGGACTATAGTGCTCTATATATATTAAGACTAAACTAACTACTTATATCACATGGAATTGGCGGCTTTGCCTACCCGAGTAAAGTTAAGACTCGCCCGTTCTTAGCATGAACCAGGCACGCACAACGTCAAAACGCTTGCCTGGTATCCAAAAGAGGCACGGTACAGCTGAATAAAAAGAAGATTCGCCCGCACTTAGCATGAAACAGGATACAGGAGCGTACCAATAAAATACACACGAAATAGTCCAAACAAAGCACGGTACGCTCACACTTTTTTAGAGTTAAGAGGCTTTAAAAAATTGTATAGGACGAAGAAAACGGGCATTTATCTTGTTCATTATAAAGGGTGCCTTTGACATACTCAGTAGACTGGTTCTCGTTCGATTGCGTAGGTCAAGCAGCATTGGATATGGTTAGCACGTAGTTGGGGGACCGTTTGGTAAAACGACACGCTCGTTTGAAATGATCGATGCCGATGTGGGTGCATTTATAGATGTTCATGCCGGGCAGTGGGAGCATGCACCCCAGTGTGGCAGGCGGATGTGTTCGCTATGCGCGCTAGTTGCAGGCGCTTATATGCTATTCAAAAAATTAAGGGTAGGGTCCCTTGCAGCACTAACTACAAACGTTCTGTCCACGTGTCTATCAAGTCATCTCTGAAGCAGAGCACCCCCAAGTACCTCAGCGTGTGTTGGAAGTAGATGAACTATTATCACGTTTAGGACCTGCCATTTTCTGCGCTTTCTGATAAGAAACACTTCGGTTTTCGTTCAACAAACATTAGGCCAACCCTCTCAAGCCATTTCTCCACCTCCCATAATGCCGCGTTCTAATCTAGTTTGATTTCATCGGATAGCCTTCTTCTAGGGCAACCCCAATGTCGTCTGCATAATCGACGACGGTAGCACTTCTTGGGAAGCTTCCCGAGTAAAAATAAATGATTGCCTTAGAACGGGCAAATACCGACTGTGATTGAAACATAGTCCTCGGCCATCTGGCGGTTAACAGAAGGCTCGTTGCAGGACAGTACGGCCGTACAGGGGGCGATTGACGGTGAAACAACGGCCTTACAGTTCCAATAACGGCCATACGACGGTGGTACGGCGGCCGTATGGTTGCTATTACGGGTATACGCCGGTGGTATAGTGGCAGCAACGTGGATATTCGCCCTCCTATAAGAAAATATATTTCACTGCAATTAAATGTTTGATTTTTTTTCGGTTGAGTTTTTTCAAACCGTCAAATAACAAAATTTCCCACTAAAATATAAATCAACACACGCCACACATTTCACATACAACAAACCGACGACTGGGGAGCTCGTTTCTGTTGTGCATCGATATCTTTAAGTAGGATAAATCGAAAGAACCATTGAACGAAAATGATGAAGTTCCCATAAAACATATTCAACAATATATTTGGTGCAGATTCTTTTTTTGGCTCAAATTTCCCGTCGAATGCCCGTTTCTACAGCTCAGTACTTGGCCTTTTAAATCTTTTGGTCAAATTTGGCCGTCTATGCTCCCATTAAAAATGGTTAAAAACCCTACGGCCATCATATGCCCCCTAAAAAGCCAAGCGGCCGGTGTTCGCCCTTTATAAGGCCGTTTTTATTTTTACTCGGGTCGACTCAGCATATCATTATATACAAGTAAAGGGTCCAGGAAAGATTCTTGAGGTACTCCACAGGTGGTCCAGTTTTTGTTCGGCCTCTAATCCGGGTCTCAGTCCAGTGTCGTACCTATTTAGAAATTTATTAATACATGTTATAGGTACTTTGGCAACACCTTGATGATCTTGCTCCACCTTGGTTGAAAGCATTTTTTACATCGAACTATATCGGTCATATCCCTTGCCCTCGTCTCGTTACCATTCTTACTGTATCGACCGTTAGTCCGACCTTTCTGAAAGCGTATACTGCCTATGTGACAGACCTTCCATTCTTTCAACGCTGCAACGGGAAGTTTAGCTTCTTCTATTGTTTTGGGACACTCTTTCTCCTAAGCATGCCGTAAAAGTCTGCGCAAATCCACTTGACACTACTCCAGCTACCTTCAACGACCTGTTTAGAATGTCATCCAAACTAGGGCTTTGTTAATGGCGATTTCTTCTTCCTTAATCTCAAGGATATCAACCTGTGTACTTGTAGTATGGACAGCTTGCTCGATTTCACTTTCTGTAGAAACAGAACAGTCACTATTGACAGCAACAGCACAAGACAAGTATTCGGTGGGGCACGCCTGCCACAAATAGCTGTCATTACATAGATCTGCGTGCGCTTCTCTACATAGCATCTTCAAGAATTCAGTTTTGCTTTACACGATGGCCTTTGTTATATTTTACCTTGGCTCTTTTTATTCTCTTTAGGAATTCCTTGAACTCCGGCCGTTTTCGATCTCTCTTGCTGCGCCTAATAGTTTTCAGGCAGACAGACTCTGCGGCACCTCTCTATTTCCTCGCTCACATGCTTCGTTCTAGACAGTATTCTGCACAACCCTCCCCATGACGAGTCTACTCCTCTAGTATTCACTATAGTGTTACGTTTTTACGGCTTAGCGGATTCGTAGTATTAATTAAGGAATACACTTTTAAAATGTTCACACAATTCTTAAAGTTCACTTCACCTGAAATTCAATAACTTTCACTAGTAAGTCCTATTTACGCCTTTTAATTCACTATTCAAATCCACTATTTCGCTTTAGATCACTTTTATCACTTAAACCACTTTTATCGTTTTTCAAATCAAAACTGACACTAAATGCCGCTCCCACTGCAAATATCTCAATTTCTAGATCTTCCTTTTTATATCGAAACTGTTCCTTTCGTGAAAACACTTCTAGAAACTTCGGTGGGACATTTGAAAGGTTTGAAATTTTCAATTACAGTTCGTTCAAGCTCCAACCAACAGATGGCGCGATACTTACCGACTGCATAAATCGTTCGTAAATTCCAATAGATGGCGCTCGTTCAATTCACAGTAGTCATCATATCTGCTTTCCTATAAGAGCCATCATCTGTTCCTGAAAATTAAAACTGGCTATACTAAAGGTGTCATACAGGATGATATAAAAGAGTATTTTTAAGACTTTGAAGACTCATTTCTTCGAAGGGATAACAAAGTTGGTAGGACGGTGGTTGATCTAATCTCGGTAGTCTAGGGTAAGGCTTTTCCACTTGTATATCTAATTATTAGGTTATTAGGTTAGGCCTTCAATGCAACCACGGGCTCAACTAGCACTTCAGTGCGCCCGAATTATTACTTTTTCACATTTTCTTTACTCTTCACAATAATTTTCCAGACCTTCTTCCATCAAAATAACTAAAACTACTAAAATTTAAGAATCAATCCCACCTCTAAAATACTAGAAAAAGACCTCCACCTCATTGGACAAAGGACAGTCCAATAACCAAAGCTAAGCCCTTGGATATTTTGCAACATTTTTTACAAAACTACAAAACAAAACTTTTTACTTTTAGATATTTTTTTTAAATTTACGATTTTTATTAAATATTATTTAAACTTTTTATCAATTAAGACCAGATGAACGCAGCTGACCCTCCACAGGGATGAATATCAAGGATAACAGGACTAAGTCTCCCAATTAGTGGTACATACAAATTACCGGTAGCCAAGTGACACTATCAGAGACAGCTATCGGACAACAGAGCAACTAATTAGTGTCAAAGTGATCTTTAGTGACATCAGTGATCAATTAAGATTATGTAATCAAGGATATAGGACAGTTGTATCAACAATGCAGCGACTAATTACCGTCACGCTACTGGGACTGGCCATAGTTATACCAGCGGTAAGTGTTCCAACCTTCCTCTTCTACACAGCCCCACAACTTGGTACAATCTCGTGTCTCCTACATCTCTTGTTCCCCCTCCCCCCGCCCATTCCATCAATATTTCTCTGTGCATACATGTTTCACATCACAGGAGACATTCTGTTAACCCTCGGTTCTCTCGGCAGCACACAGGAGGGATTGAAGGTCCTGTAGATGGAGAGTAGCCAGGATAATATAATACTCAACAGAAATGTGTCCGGTACACAGTGTCGAATCGAGACCAGAATTGATTGCGTTGTTACAATGGAATGAGTTTTTTGGGGGGTGGCTGTCTCGCCCACCCGTTTCGCCCCGCGCCTATACACTACACTGAACAAGGCCTCGGGATTTTGTTTAGGTTCTGCTATCCTGAATGAATGAAAATTCATAGGATCCAGGAACTCGGGCATATTTTAATCATGACGAATATCAAATGTACCGCATTATGTCGATGCTGTTCGCCTGTTAACAGTAGTTTTGCATATCTGTAGGAGCTTTATGCCTGCCATCTGACGCGCGAGCAAAGCAAAATTATTTCGAAATTTTCGTGTATATAGACGAACTCGACGTAGATGTGATGTGAAATGTATTACACTAGGGCAAATATTTTCGGCTGTTGGTGTAGATTGGGCTCGAGGATATTTTAATAAATTGTTTTGACCTAGCACCGGCTTCAATCTTGATTGATGGCAGCTCATTTTCAGCTTGTCTTTTTCACTGTTTTATGTGAACCTTGCCAACCGGAAAGTAAATTAGGTGATGAATGTGTCAAATGTTTTGAGGAGAGAGAGAGTATTTTGTGGGATGAACAATATTTTAAATTAATTTTCATGTTTTTGTGCTTTTCTTTGGTTGTAGACTACACAGACCTATCAAAAGAGGGTAAAAATTAAGAGATATTAGAAAATGTTTAATTCAGTAGCGTTGGTCCTAACCCGTTTCAAATATTATGGGACGTTTATGGACTTGTTTTGAGAAGAAATAAATAAAGTTTTTTGGTAGATGTTAAGTCAATTGTTTCTAAAAAAGCATATTTCTGTAATAACACCATCACAAAAACTAAACTTTTGTTTGATTTACTGTGGCTTTGCGTAAACTTGTAAATTCAGTTGTACACGGTCGCCTCACTTTAAAGTTCATGTACCATAAAAACTTTAACAAAAATCGATTCATCGATTCAGTCGTCATTCGTTGTCTTTAAGAAAAGTGAAGATGGGGACAATAAATTAACATATTGGACATTAGTTGTTATTCGAGTTGGACAAAAAGAGGAGAGCTGCAGAGATGTTCTTGTAAAAAGAAAATGTCCTTAGTGAACGAACTTTATCCACAATGAAAGAGAGGGGTCCAGTACATTTCATACTGAAAATAGAAAACAAAAGATAATCGTGCTAGAGGTCTTTTAAAGACTTCTTCGGATGTCCCTGAAATCATCGAATTAGATCCCAATTTAAGTTGTAAAAATCGATAATAAAGTGAATAACCACTGCACAATTGCGTTTGCAAAGCACTACCTTATATATTCGGAAAGCTTTTTAAAAATCTTGAGTTTTTGTTGTTGCCTTGTTTTATATTTCAGGCAATTATGTTGGTGGTCATGAAAGTTGTCATTTAGCATACTCAATAGACTTCTCGTTCGATTGTGTAAGTCAAGCAGCATTGGACGTGATTAGTACTAAGTTGGGGGACCACAAGGAAAAACGACACTCGCGGTTAAAAATGTAATTTCCCATACTCAACAAACAGGTTAGACTTGAATCCTCTAAAGAGACCCTCACGCTCGCTCTTCCGTCAATCATGGGCCCGTTCGGTCATCTCATATCATCCAGCCTCCCCTAAGAAGCGATACGTTACCTGTGAGGGTTCTAACGATCACCCTCCCGGTGACCCCCATTATTGGAGTATCTTCCGTATGCATCACAAGCTTCATGATCACTTTAACATGATCCAAGAACTTCATGGGCTGATATTGGGTGCCTGTCAAATGCCATATAACATCTGGTTTCATCCGAAGGTTTTCGTTATATAGAGTGCGCCATCTGTTGGTTCTACCGATCCAAGCGTAAAACTATCCATTTGTTACAGCCGTGTTTTGACATCATATATCTCTCAGTATCAAGTTCGACAGTATTGCCGACTGTCGAAATAACATGCATTTCAAAAAGTAATCAGATTAGCCGCTTGGCAGGACTTCCATCGCTGCAGTGACCCTGTTGCAAAATGCTCTGGTAATACTCACGCATGACATTCTCTACTACTACATGACAGTGCCTCCTACTAGTTTTCGGTATGGCTTTAGTTCACCCCATCATCAAGGTATGATGGATCGTATGGTGTATGTATAGTATATTGACCTCGGTCAGATTTCCTACATTCTTCTTCTTCTTTGATCCGTCAGATGACGGTCCGGAAGGGACGTTCCCGCAACGGATACGCTGCTGTCGGTGACGCTGGGTCTCGAACTCCATTCACGATTTGTTTCGATTCTTGACGATTTTTGGCGACGTCTCGAGCTTCGATAACTGATAATCGTTGATTCGTTAAGTCGTCCTCAATATTCTTTAGCCAGGTTTTCTTCGGTGCCGATCGCTGAATTCTCCAGTCTGCCGGACGGTCTCGCCAGAGAAGTTTACGAGGCAAGCGGTTATCATCCATTCGGCAAACGTGTTCAAACCATTGTAGTCGACGTTTTTGTATTTCTTCGTCGACCAGTGTCATATATGTCTAACCGTCTCGTTTCGAAGGCGATCGCGGAGAGAGACACCGAGAATCTGCCTCAAGCATCGCATTTGGAAGACCTCCAGCTTGTTGACGTCCGGCTTGAGCAGTGCCCACAATTTCGATCCATAAAGAAGATTCGGAAGGATCAACGTTCGGTGAAGGTGTACTTCCGTTTTGATGGTAATATTTGTTCGTTGAACGCTGGCTCTCGATCCGTCCGTTGTGAGCAGGTCTTTTCCGCATTGATTTTTAACCCGTATGACCGGGTGATGCGTGAAATGTCGTATAAAATATAAGATAAATGTCGTATAAGATAAGCAACGGACTGCTTCGACATCCGCGTCGGCGAAAACGGCGCTATCGACGTCCATCGAATGCTTCACGCATAATCGCGTCGATCACAACGTTGAAGAGAAGTGGCGAAGCGACGTCTCCTTGTCGGACACCTGTTTGAATCGGGAATTCCTCGGATAAGTCGCTTCGAATACGAACGCCGCTGGTTGAGTTATCGTACGACGCTTGGATGATTTTGAATGACAGTTTTCTTAATTCTATACAAAATTCATTCAGAAGATAATGGTGGTTATTCTCGTTGGCGAGTGACGTGACTATGAGGGATGCGGTGGATTGAAACTGCCGATACCTACAAACATATCGAGGGAAATGTCACTTCACACACCACCTTGCGACAATTAGAATTCGACCCTTTGTAGATCTAGTCGCCAGGAGTCTCTTCGATTGACAATAAGAATACCAATTTAAGGTCGAAGTGACATCTGTCACGTCACTCGACAACGAGAATAAGGCTGAATATCGGGTCTACACCGCGACATGTTCCGGAAAGGTTCGGGAAATATTGTGGATTCTACACCCTGGACAGAGCCTGATACGCATACTGGTTTCTGCTTAAAGGATATCTCAATTAGAAGACTTCCCTAAAAACTGAGGAATCATATTCAATTTCCTCTACTCTTCTATAAGTAAGAGATCTTCTACAAAACAATACTATAAACCTAGATAACCATTACTCTACTCTACCATAAAGTCGACAATGCCATTATTTCACATCAGATATAATAAAAAAAACACTCACTTAGTTCCTGTCATCATTCTCAGTAGCCATTGCTTTGGTCCAATATTAATTTCCCCCTGGCCAAAATTAAGTCACAAATATACAATCATGTTTACAGTTAATTAAGGGTTATTGATTTCTAATTGATACCCCATTAGATTAGCCCTAAATTTTGTCCGAATAATAATTATTATCAGAGAGACAAAGACTGAGAGGCACAAAGTGTGAGAATCACAGTTTAATTGCAATCAAAATTCATTACCTCACATAAATCAAAAAGGGAGTGTTCGGAAGCTTTATGAATGGATTTTAATTCTTCTTTTTGTTTTTATTTTTTTTTTTCGCAAAAAACTCGATTATGAATTATTAAAGCTTTCCTCACTGGAAGTTTCCAAAAAACAGTTAAAATAATTAATTTTTTTGTTCAATCTAATTAATCCGTTTTTATTGCCTAATAGTCTCGAATTTTATTTTTGCTTAATTTCTTTTTGATCTTTGATGTTTTGTGGATCGTGATTCTAGTATAATAAAAAAAGAAGAAATGAAAGTCATAAACAGATAAAATTTTATAAATTGGAATTTTTATCACTTTATACAAAAAAAACAAGCCCAAAAATGTATTTGTCACCTCGGAAATTTTATTTTTGAAGAAGTAGTTAAAGTTTAATAAAATATAAAATTTAAATAGTTTTCTAATATTGAATTTGAAAGCATTTTTAGAAGCTTACGAGTGACATTTATGAATAGAATATCCAAATTTTTTAAATGGACTACGATATTGACTTTGTTAATAAAAATAAAAATATGGGAAAAGACTACTGAAACTGCTACAGCATCAGTAGATTTTACTATTTTTGAATCGATAAATAGATAAAAGACAAAAGGCACTAATATTTACATTTTACATCATTTGTGACATCTTCAACATGGTGGACTGACATTCGATATCCCAACTTCATAAAAAAAAGTTTTAGGAACGACTACCGTGTGGCGCTCTCAGTTACCCTATTTGAGTGTTGTTTTGTTACATTGCCACATCTGTCATTGACATTTGTAAAAGTAACGCCATGTGGAGTACATCTGTCTCGGGGCGTGTTTTAGATTTTTTACGTTTTTAAAAATGAAATCAATTTTGCAACAATGTGATTGCAATTGCACAGAAGTAGCTCAGCAGGCTTAAGGATAAATCCGATTAAAACTAAAGAAATACGAATAAATGCAAACACCATTGAGCGCACAGCACTGAATTACCGTGACGTACAATTGGTTGATAAATTCTGTTACCTCGGTAGCACTACTACCGAAAATGGAGGAGCATAAAAAGACGGCAATTCCAGAATAAATATAGAATAAATATAGCATGCCTGCCCCGCATATAAAGATCAACGTATATTTCAACTCAAATCAAATTGCGGCTTTTCAACTCTAACGTTAAGGCAGTTCTTATGGTTGCGAAATATGGAAAGTCAGCCCATTCATCACAAGGCGCCTTTGTTGTATCCTAAAAATTCGCTGAATTACAATACAATTACAAATGAAGAACTATTCCGGCCAAGACAAGATAGATTGCGATATCAGGCGAAGGAAATGGAAAACGAGGACAGGCTCTTGACTGTAAAGCTCGCTACACACTATCGTCGTTTTACTCCGCGCTCGTCGAACAGCGTTGTCCGAACGACGAACCACGCTAGAAAGCTGCAGTGTGGAAGACAACGCCGCCGCGTTTTTCACCGCAGCAAAAAATCAAATCCATTTTGATTTTTCTTCGTTCGCTGTACGACGATAGTGTGGATGAAAATTGAGTGTCGTCGTTCGTCGTTAAGCAGTGAAGTATGTACCTGTATGCACCTGTTGTGCACGAAAATTGTAAATGGTGGCCGTCCTCAGATATTGTTCCAGAGATTTTCCAACAAGAACCGCTGCCAGCAAAATATTTTCGTCCATGGTACTATGCGAACTAAACGACGAGTAATGTGCATAGAATACGTCGTTCGTCGTTCCGGCAACGCTGTTCTACGAACGCGGAGTAAAACGACGATAATGTGTAGCGGGCTTAAGCCGCAAGGAGCTCGTCGAGTTGGATAACCTAGAACAATGTGGAGGAGAAGCTTATTTGCGCAGGCCGCATCATAAAAACCGGAGATAAGAACGCCGCACAAAACACAGTCCACTGGAGGGCATCTGTTTCCGTCCTATCGCTCACAAGGGATTAAAGGAGCAGAAGTAAGTAATTGCTTGCATGCAATTTTTCGTTAAAGAAGGATTCAGCAGTGCGAAGACCTTGAAAATGTTAGAGAAGCGTTTCGGCAACGATACTCTATCCAAAACAAACCTTTATGTGTTTAATAACGCTTCAGAAGAGATTGTGAGTCTGATTGATTGACTATCAGAGAGATGCCAGAGAACTTAAACATAGCTTATGAATCCGTTCAAGAAATTTTGGTTAAATATTTGTCCTTGAGACGTGTCGGTGCAAAAATACACCCGAAGTGGCATTGACGTCCCGAAAGGCTTGATGATTTTCGAGCCTGAATCTGACTCAAACAATCATTCAGTCGAGATCGTGAGTCTATGAGTATAACACGCAATCCAGACATCAAGCGATTGAGTTGCCTGCATCGAATGATCCAAGACTGAATAAACCCCGTCATTCAGCCAAAAAAAGGTACTGGTCACGGTTTTCATTGATTAGAACAGTGTTCAGCATCACAATTTCTTTGTCAGAAGATCAGACAGTCAACAAGGCGTATTATTTAGGCATTATAAGACATTTGCACAAAGCAGTTTGCCAAAAACGATCGGTGATCTAGGTGGCATTTTCTGATCGTTCTGCTTGCGTAAACATATAAATTAACGGATCTTTATATTCTCTGATAGCCAAGCGACAATTACGGGAGGTTGGAAACTGCAAACGTGCTCTTGGTAAGCTGGGGGTTCTCAATCAAGTTACCCTTGTCTGGGTCCCGGAACACCGGGGCTTCAAAGGCAATGAAAAAGCGGATGCCCTGGCTAAACATTGGTCTCTGACATTGCAATCATCGGTCCGAAGCCAGTTAGTGAGGCACCCACCAGCTTGCTGCAAAGGACCCTAGCCGATCGAACTTTGATGAAACATACTGAACGCTGAAGTTCCGCACCTCAACTGGCCAACTCTAAGCTTCCTTCCTGTGCCGTCTCCTAACGCGACCAAGGAGGTGGATATGAAGGTTCGAAAGGTTTCCGAACACCATTCACTCATATGAATACGTAATAGGCGTCCGCCAGGGCTGTTAGCATGTAAGAATCCTTTTGCACTCGTTGTCGAGGAAGTGTTGCCTTTAGGTTCACTGAACGAAGACAAGTGAAAAACCTCGAAGTTTTCTATTGCATTTTCGTCAATTGGGATAGAAATCGAATTGGGAAGTCTTCGATTCTGACAGTAAACAATCTCGGCTGATGAGCATTGTAAGTCAAACTTGATTGCCGTACGAATACCTTATAGAACGAAGAGCAAGTCTTCATTCCAATGATTAGTGTTGTCCCTTGCCATTAGGCTGTTTCAGTTGCCGATGGAACCTTTCGACCATCCCTTTTGCCTGCAGATGGTAGGCGGTTGTCTAGATTCGGTGAGCACCGAGTTATGTGGCAACTTCATTGAAGAGTTTCGATTCAAATTGCGTCCCTAGTTCAGTTGTGATTTCAAGGAGCACGCCAAAACGTGTAACGAATTCAATGACGAATTGGGTGTGCTTCAGGCCATCTCGTCAGTTGGTCTACTATCGTTAAGATGAAAGAGTATCCGCAAGATAGTAGTATCTAAAAGCCTTGCACTACCATATTTACTCCCACTATAAAAAATCTAAACAACGAAGCCTAAAACCTAAGTCCAACGACACATGAACAACGAAGTTCTCCATCCTATTGCAACGTCCTGATTAAAAAGGATAATCAACTTTTTATTTCATTATCATTAATAACAGAAATTTTGTTTCAAAAAAGGTATCAAAACCCTTCCCACAACGCTGCCACTCTTATTAAGCCACAAAAAAAAGCTAAAGGACATTTTAATTAATGCGACAAAAACGAGTCCTGATCACCTTCATTAACACTTCATTCAATAAAATTCCAGTTCAAGCAGGCAACGTTAATAAAGATGTTAATTGCGCAAAAAATTTATAAAAAAAAAATAAAAAAATAAGAAAGCAATAAGCAAACTTCCAGGATACAAAATCTAGGACTCCAGAAACTTGGAATTGTTTTAAATTTTTAATGCGGTTTGTTTGTTTTTTTTTTGCAATTCCATTTTTTTTGTCGTTGTGTCGTTGTCGTCCTTGTTTGTTATTGAAACTCGCATAAATTTAATCATGGACAAACTTGTCCCTGTATATTCCAAAGTGCTACTCTCAACATTATCCTTTATACTTCATTTAATCCTACAGTGAACTGAATCTGATCCTCGTCCTGATCCTTCTCTCTGCCAGCCCTCTCTCATCGTATACGAGCCGACCTCACCTCAACCCCTCGACAGCCAGTCGATTGCTAAACTATGAGGAAAATGCATTTTGTTCTGTGTTCGAATTATAAAATTTAAGGACAAAGTTTATTGCAAGGATTTTCCTCCGGTCTCCTGCCGATATTTTTTGTTGTTTTTTTTTTGTTTTTATTTTTTTGTTTACCCTCCCTTTCCGTCAACCGCACACAGAAGGACACAGAGCGTATTCCAGTTTTATACCAAGTGCAAGGACGATGGTGAGTGAAACCGCGCGGAGGGAAGGGGGCGAGGACGACTGGCAAGCAAGTGTGGCATGTTTTTGTGCACCCTGTGTGTATATTTCGTATTTTATTTATTGTTCTGTCTGTGTTCTGGCACGATTTTAATCGAATTTTAAGCTCCAGATTTTGATTTAAACCTTCAATGGAGAGAGGAGGAGGAGGCCGCCCCCCAACAGCAGCAGCAGGGGCCACGCGCGCTTGTATGAGTTTAAAGGTGTATGAATGCGGATTAAACGAGTTTTAGGAGCAAATAAATTGATGTGATTAAGTGAACTGATTAAAAATATAATTAAAAGTTAGCTCAAAAAGGGAAAATATTATTAGATTAGTAATGAGCTTGAAAAGAAAAGCGGAAAAACATTGTTCGTAATAAGTTTAACACTTGACACAAAACAGAAGAGTTTTGTAAATAAGTTTTTTTTTCTTTCAATTTTGTTGTTTCCTATTATTATGTGACGTTTCTGGGTTGTTTTCCTTTTAATGGATTTCAACTGAATTTTACAATTCTGTGGCTTTTGCGGTCTCCGGTATATATTTGATTATTTGTAAATTAGTTTCCATATTAGGTCGCGTCTTTTTTTTGCCTGAATTAATTACCGATTGCAGGACAATATTTATTCCACTAATTTACATATTCAACAACAGCAAATAACAATACATTTATTTCCAAAAACAGTCTTGATTGTGGAAATAAATAAACGCAAAACAGTTTTCCCTGCATAAATATTATTATAGGTCTGTTCGGCGACCTCCCCCAGTTCGGAAAACTGCACTCTGAACTCTCCCTTGGCCTATCAATGTGCCGTAGGAATTGAGTCAAATGCATTGACCCGTGTATCATCATCCTATTCCAGGTCACCGAGCAGACCTTACTTAAAAATTAACATTGTATTATAGCCTTGGCACACGATAATCTAATTATGATGAAAATTCGTCATTTATGACGAACGCTTTTAGGGGGTAACACACGTTAAAATATGTTAGGTGCGTTTTTTTTAATGAGCTGACTATCGAGTTCACTAAAAAAATGACGAGCGAAATTTTATGAAATGCCAATTTATTGCAAAATTAAACTCCAGTTGAGGCCAGTTGACTGCTGTCGCCGTCGGCATATTTGAGCCACAAATGAAATATATTCTTGATATTTTTCTAGATAACCTTCAGTTACATTTTTTTAGGTCAGGTCCGGAGATATAAACGATTGAAAACTAGTTGAATTGAACGTATATTCTGATGAATGTAGAGACAGAAAAGTATCCTTACGAGATTTGGCACTGCATTTACATACCTCCTGTCTGCGTCACAATATTATTTTAGTCCTAACATCTCTTTACCTTTTCCTAAAACACCTAATGTTTGAATTGCATGATCTTAACCCCGATAAAAATATTAATGGGTTTCTCGGACTGATTTCCTTAATATTAGAAATCTAAGAAGAGGCTCCTGTATACACAAATTCCTCTCTAGAAAATAATAAACAAGTTTCTAAAAAAAAATCAATTATTTGTTTTTGTTATATTTACAAATTTACTCTCGTTACTTTCCCTGGTGTTTTTAATTTTCAAATGACGTTTCTCCGACTGGCGTGAAGTTTGCTACATTTTGAAAAGGGGAACTTTTAAAATTTCCCAAAAACCTCGATAGAGACCCCGATAAAACCTGCAATCGTATAATTTGGAAACAAGTATTATTTTTTATTAGTTTTCATTTTAAAATTAAAATCAAAATCAGCTGATACCTTAAGACACTGGAAAAACGCCTAAAAGCGAGCCTTTTGCAATAATCTATCGCCCGACAGATGGCCTTCTTTTGAGTTTTCGTAATCTATGTACCAAAATTTACCTAATCGGTTTTCCTAATTATGAGGTTCATATTCGTAATAAATGATGAATTTTCGTCATAATTACTTTCGTGTGTCAATGAATAACGTTAAATCTGTAAAGTCAAAGTAAGAAAGAATATTTTTAATATTTACTAGGTTTATATTAAAGTATTTTGTTGAGATTTTTTTACATAATCCCTTATGACATATTTCTCTTTGTATATTAATCAAAACAAAAATCTTATAATTTCCACAGATCGACACCCTTCGACTACCACACGTTCAACCGCCAGTACCAGGTCTACCAGCAAATACAGAACCAACAACTCCTGGACCGCCTACAAAATCAACAGCTGCCTTATTCACAGGGCCACACCTTCTAGATAATTATATTCCACCTGTGATGCAGGCACTTGCCTACTACATAGAATTACTACAATATGAACCAACACAAATGACAACAATCGAGCCACCATTTGCTGGTATAGAAGCTGAAGGTGGAACAACATATACTCAACCGCCCAACACCACACCGTTAGCAACATCAACTCTATCAACAACAAACAATCCATGGTGGCAGCCAAGTACGCGTCCCACCACAACTAGGCCAACAACATCATGGACAACAACACCGCAAACACCATCTACACCATGGTGGCCGACAACAGCGCAAGGTACAGATAAACCTACTACTGTATGGTGGCAGCCTTCAACAACAACAAAGAAGCCAGAGACGACAACATCGACATGGCAGACAACTTCAACTACAATAAGGCCTGAATATCCTACATCAACAGTACCATGGTGGCATACTACAACTACGAAAAAACCGATTATAGTTACAACACAATCACCATGGTGGACAACTACATCTTCGTCAGTCCAACAGACAACACCAATGCATGCTCCTGGTATTTTTGCTCCAAATCCTCCGGTGTTTTATAGCAAACCAAATAAACCCAATGATCATAATTCGATTCAGACAACAACGAAAAGCCCGATTCAGACAACAACGAAAAGCCCGTGCCAACATACGATAAGTTATAATAGACCTATTCCAACTACTACCAGGAAACCTACGACTAGTTGGTGGACCACAACTCTACGACCAAAAACAACCAGTCGCACAACGACCAGACCAACTACAACAAGAACCACTACTACGAATCGACCTACTACTGCATGGTATAGACCTCCCTCTACGACCTACAAACCTTTTTCAACTACATATAGGCCTCCAACAACAACCACCAGACGTCCTACAACTACATATTGGCCTTCAACAACTACCTACAGACCTCCTACAACTACATACAGACCTTCTACAACCACATACAGGCCTCAAGCACCAACTACAACCCCAAGACCAAACAGCATAGAAAACAGTTTCCCTTCGATCGCGTCCGACACGCACTTCTACGAATGGTTCTTCCAGCCAAAAGCAAAACAAATCCAACCAACATTCGGTAACTATTCTTTATACCCCCCAAAAACTATATCTAACATAATTTTCCCATTCCAGAATATGACTTCCAGCTTCTAGATCCTCTTCCAGCTGCATTGATTCGCGACATTAACAATGAACGTTATGAACTACCGGCACTGCTCGATAAGGACAATATAAATGAGTTTAGACGGACCTATGATGACTATTTTGGTAGATACCTTCCGATATCTGGAAAGAAAAGAGTTCCACCAACAAAGCCCTATGTGGAATTTTTAATGCTTTATGATTTATTAAAAAGGGAAGCAAAATCTCTTAATTTGAATAAGTATGAGGTAAGATGTTTTTTAAGAATTAAGATTTTAAGATGGATGTGTACGAATCATTCAAATTGCAGGGATATACCGAAGCCATTCTGAAAGATCTTGCAGAATTATCGCAAAGATCAGCTGAAAGGCAGCTGCATACCTTGTTAACAAGGATGGTGATAAGACAAGAAGTTACATCTACAAATATTTTGAATAGAGTAAATTCAATTATTAAAGGTAAGTTTGTTACTAGGGCAAAATCATCAAAGACTTGATCGAGTTTTCAATCAAAAAAATGCTTAAAACACCCTATTTACTTCCTTTCATTTAATTTTATTGAATTATCTCTCTTCTTCTTCTTAAATGGCGTGAAGGACCTCATCACGTGATTGTATCCACGGATTATATCCAATATCACTGGCAATTCGACCATTACTTTCAGGTCCACCTATGATCGAAGAATCTTGTACAACGAAAGGGGACTTGCTCTGCGTCCTCCTAGACACCTGGGCATGCTGGGAACACCAGGAAGTCATCGTGCCCGAAACGGTGAAGGTATTTTCTATATCGTCCATGCCCATTCAAGAACTGTATGAGGTCGTAACTCACTTTCCCACGCTCCTTCATGACCCACCTCTCCACTTTATGATAAGCCTGTTGATCCAACGACCCTTGGCCATTCCGTTACAAACAGGCAACGCGGCACCCGCCACAGCACGGTTTTTGGCTCCCCTCTATCATACTCTGGACCATGCCTCGTCTATGGCATCAATACTACTAGCTATAGTACCATCCTCTCTTCTGGATGGATGATTTTGGTGAATTTGTATCCTTTATTTATCATGTTTACTTCTTTCTAGAAACTCCTAGCATCTTTATTATTGTAGATTTGTTTAATTGCACTAATTCTATTTCTGAAGTAGTCTCGGTTTTCTCTTCCTAATTCTGTGTTATGACACTTACCTTTTTTAAGCGTCTAGTTTTTAAGTATGAAAAGACAAGGACATCTTGGTATGAGCGACATTACGGCTTTTCATTTTCGTGCAGTTTCGATTGTGCAACTAACCAATTTCGTACATTTTTATAGTTTCGTACTTTTTCATAGTTAAAAATAATTAAATATTCAAATATTATCATATTCACAAGTTTTCTTTTCAATTTCACTTAATAATCACGAACTTTCAATACTGTCAACAAAAAAGTTTGAAATGTCAAAAACTAAGATGAAGATCCCGAAAAAGTATGAAAAGTTCATTTTCCTGCACTTTTCGAGTTAGGTGAACTTTTTCGCGTAGATTAGCTTCAATTTTAGCATATGTATTGCTAATCTGTCGCACTCGTGCAAAATCTCCATACTTTTTGGCCCTTTCTAAACCTGCTGAAAAGTGTAGAATTCGTCTTTAAAAGAAGTAAGTGTCATAACAACATTATAATCAATTTTGCGTGTCTCTTCGTGCTGCTACGTATTTTTTGTGATTTCCTCTTGTCCTTGTTGTTAACTACACCTGTCTTACGTGGTTTTTTATTTCAATGCTTCTCTTACATTGATCATTAAGCCAATGCCTTCTTCTTTTTTCTTGTTTGTTCCTGTAATTTTTTCTTTAACTGTCAACTGTCAAAAATAAACTACAACAAACTGTATTGGCTACAAATTTGACAGATGTCAAAAACAGATGTATACAAGCAAAAAATGAATGGTTGCTCAAAATAGTAGCTCAAAAATATTTTGCTCGAAATACCCTTAATCCTAAGCTCGTATATCTATTAAACAGACAAAAACCAAACTAATTTCAAAAACATAATTCAGCCTGTCATTTGATCCAAAATTAATGGACCATAGCACACCTGTTCATTCGATGGCTGTCTGACTGCTACGATGGTTATTAGAATAGAATTACTTTGGAGTGTGCAAAAACAATAAATCTGAGAATTTATGAACTTCCCAGACACTAGAGACACGTCATAATCGTAAATTTTCCCAAGTAACAGCTATGCTGGTTCCATTCTTCCATAATGGTGTCTAAAAAGGTAAAGCGAGACTCCTCACCTGTGTGTAGAGAGACGAAAGACGACAAGAAACGAAAGAGCCAATGGTGGTAAAACTGGTACGGCAATAAAATCAATTTATTTTCAAACCATTCACGAAAACACTTCTACTATAGTTAAAATTCTATGTTGCATGCAATGCTAGCTCATCAATTCTGAAACAACGACCATCAAAAATTTAAAGGTAGCGTTATATATATTCTCCCTCTTTTCTCCTTCTACCATCCGACCAATCCTGTCAGACCATTTCACTATATTTTGATCGTCCGTCTGTGACGTTCTTAAGCTGAAACTTTTAGGGGCCAAATTTCCAGTCCATTAAGCTTAATGCAACGTTCTTCACCATTATTGCAAGTACCATTCACTGAGTTATTTCATTGGATTCCATACAATCCTTCCAGTGATTTTCATCATCAAGGATATTTCGCTATTAAAATTGTGGAAGAGCGCAGCTAACATCTGGCGCCATCTAAGAGATACTGGCGAATGAAGCTTTATTGTCTTCGTCCATAATAAAACATGCAATTCTCGTGCAACAATGTTACTCGGCAAAAAGAGTTTATCCAGGAAAAAAAAACTGAAAAGGAACACCCTTTCTGTCACATACTATTACGAAAATGGAAAGAAGGGCAGAAAATGGTGCTACATCATCCCCGAGTAGTAAAAATAACACAAAATTTACATTACATTTGTCGTACTCCTTAATATATGCAACCGAATGTTACATTTCTCGTACTGAAGAAGCATTTACAGAATTGCCTTAAGGTATGCAACACATTATGTTGAAATATATGCACAACAGTTTGCCAGGCTGTCAACTGTTAGAAGCTCCAAAAGGACATTCCATTCAGGATACTGTGTGTGGGAGAGCTATGTCGCCTCTAAGCACGCACACTATAACATTATTCTGTGGTGTTTAAGATAGAGAGACGGGACGGGGGTAGTGGTTCGCGAAGGGGAACATTTTGTTTGGGGAAAATTGGCATGAACGTAGCAAGGACGTCAACCTTCAGTTTTTTTTTCAAGTGAAAGAAAAAAAAGACACTACGACCAACACCAGCGTTTCCGGCTTGAATGTGGCTAAGAAAAGGGATAAGCGGACTCCGAGCGACAGTTTAAGAGTTACAAAAGGCAGAGGGAGCCGGAATTTTTATGTCTGTTCCGTGTGACTGTTACACTCCAGGTTTTCTGCTCCCGTTTTCCTGCCTTGGACGAAAAGTAATTTTTGCCGTTGTCACTATTTTATATGCAATGCCCGAGAAGCACAAGGATGCTGAACGGGGGTAAAAACGCAGGGACACGGAAGTAGGGCGGGGGGACAAAGAACAGGCGATGGGAAATTCCGTGTTTTTTTTTTACTTTTATATATAAAGGAAGAAATTTTCAAGTAGAAGCAGAGAGTGCTATGGAAGGAATTCTAAAAAGGGTTCACGAATTATGAGGAATATCCTCTCAGGAAGTTAATTGCCAATTAAAATAAAAAATAGCCCCATTGGCTTTTTCCCTTGCACTTCTTCGGATGCTAGTGGAAATTTTAAATATGCACATTAAAAAAAACTAACAACGAACAAGTAAAAAAAAATACATAGGAAGAAAACAAACAAGAAATCCGTCGCTTACGGGGCTGTGGATTTTATTCCACCCTTTTTTAGGGGTTGGCTTATAAGATCCTGTCGTTATTATTGCTCTTGTTGTTGTTGTTGTTGCTCTTATTTTTGTTGTTGTTGTTGTTTTTTTTTGTTCCAAGAATAATTACGATTGCATTTGGATTCCTTATGGAATAAGTTCAAGATGAAAATTATAAGTGTCTTGAAATTGTCGTAATCGCTGCTGTTGGCTCTCGTTGGTGCACTTGCAGAGTGGCAATTATCCTCTCACCGAGGGTAGTTTTATGAAACACTAATTAGCAACTAAGTATGCAGAATTTTTCGAGTGTACCCGGTTTTTACGTGCTCTTTCTTAAAAATGCGTTTTTTTCTGGGTTTTCGTAAATGTTTTCCAGATTAAAAAAAACGGTTTAAGAATAATTTTTGTGCTATAGAATTAAAGAGTTTTTCTTATGGGGGCGTTAGGGAGGTTGAAACCTACTCATGCTACCTACAGTCTCCTGCATGCTGGTGGAGTGGGACTCCAACCGTAACTAGAACCGCCTCCTGATCTCACACGCGCTCCCCGCAAGACTAGATTTTTAGCATTGCCTTGCGCGGACTGATCTCCTTTTATCTAGGTGCTTATGCTGCTGGCGTTTCATTACCTTTCTCTCGACGGCTTATTCAAGCCTCAATTTACTGTGTATGGCCTTTAGTGTTGTTTCCACTTTCATCCACACATCCTCCGTCCTCATCATGCATCCTAGAATGTTCTACGGTACTAGTAACACATCGGTCTTCGCTTTCAACTGCGCCCTATATACGCCGAATCTCACACGACGAAAGAGAGTGTGCACTGCTTCGTGCTGGACACGCATGACGGATCCAGGGAGGTATTGTCTGTATCCTTCATGTCCACTCAAAACTGCGTGATGTCGTAACTCACTTCCCTGGAGTGCAGCAGACCTTTATTATTGGCGCACCATTTTCAAAGTTTGAAACTTCTCTTGTTGAGGACGGGTTTCACTTGTTTCTGTGCCTCCAAAGCCTCTGATAAGATGTTCGCCCCTGTCATTCGATCATCTACGTAGAAGTCTCTATCTATGATGTACGCCCCAAATGGTTACCTCTGTTGTGTATAAATCTTAGAATGTAGGCCACCAGCCTTAGTAGCCTACGGGTAAAGGCCACCGACTTCCATCCCATAAGTCCGGTCTTCGATCCTATTCGGGGACATGGTCCCTCGTCTTCCTATTTCTGCGACCTAGATAACTTTCTTTCCTTCTTGCCTTCCCTCTTTACAAAAATGCCCTGCCCTTTGCTGCCATCGCCTCTAAGCATAATAAGCGAGGAAACCAATTCCTGTTCGATCATCGAAGTCAGCGTTCTGTCGCAGTCGGATGAGAGATGTTGGAATAAAAATTTATGGGGCATAATACATAATATATAACACATAATACATAACACATAACACATAATACAAACTAAAACCCCGAAAGGCAAATCAACTACACCTCCAAAAGTGGATTCAACCTATCTAAACCTCCAAAAGTGAACAAAACCACCTTTTGCCCAAACTAAAACCTCCAAAGGCAAACTTTTTCCATAGAACCAACTTTTGCCCTAACTAAACCTCCAAAAGTGGATTCAACCTATCTAAACCTCCAAAAGTGGACAAGACCATCTTTTACCCAAACCAAAGAACTCCAAAAACAAAATCTTTCTCACAGAACCAACTTTTGCCCAAACTAAAACCTCCAAAAACAAATTTTCCCCACAAAACGAGCTTTTGTCTATGCAACAGATACAGCGAGTCCTTCCCATTTCCTAGCGTTTATACGAAAAATCTAACGATTTTTCAATGTGTGAGAGCCTGACGCGAATGAAAGCGATTTACTCCCAAGTAAATTATTTGGGCAAAGGCGCGCGTAAAAAAGTTTTATTTCAAAAATGGATTGGAAAAAGGTGCGACAAAATGGAGAGTTTTATAGCGATATTTTGTTCCTTGTCGAGCTAAGGCGGTTTTCGAGGAACTTAAACGTGCTGCATTCCACTGTCGAATGTAGGAATTGTGGATTGTTGTTGTAGCTGCTAGCAGAAGGAGAAACTTGTACCTCTTAATAAATCTCAGGCATTGGGATGATTTTTTATCGATTTGGAAGCAACATAATTTCTCAAACTTAATGTTAATTGCTACCCTCATCTCCTCCAGTAAAATTCCCAAAACAAAATTTCTTATCTCCACATTCCCCCCCCCCCCCAATTTCCTTTCCATCACAATCATCCCCTACCACGTATTTCCCCAGATTTTTCAAGGCCAACCAGCTCCCAGCCCAAAGTTCATTTTATATTTAAATTAAACGAATATTGCTAGGCACCCATTAAGCATTTAAAAAAAATCCTTCATTAATACAAAAAAAAAATTCATAATTTGTAATTATTAACATTTTATTACAGATTTAGAAAATCCCGACAGTGTCGCGTCAAAGGCCCTTAGGTACATCCCTACATTGAAATTCGTGCCATGACAAGCCAACGGTAGCCGAGAGGAGCCTTTTGTTCTCTAGCACTAGGAGAGATACCAACCAACCCCCAAACCAACTGAATATAACCGTGGACTAAATTAGTGAAAATATTTTCATAAAATCTAGAAATTTTATAACGAAAATGGTGATTAAAATTTAGTAATTAATTAAATTTGTTTGTATTCAAGAGCAGTTGTTTAGAGCATCCTGATATGAAAATTGGGGGAGGATTTAATTTTTATCATGAACCTAATTGATAATGGCTAAGTTTTTTTTGTTTCTTGTTCATTTTCATAAATTTGCATATACGAACATGGTTTGGTGTTGAATATTTGAGTGGTAATTAAAATTAGTTGTTTTTTTAGGTAGGTGTGAACATTTATGTTAGAATAGCACTTCTAATGTGGTATTTGAAAGTTATTATGAAATGCAATTGACTGGGAAGTCATTATGTCGTTGTAAGGTTTGCAAGTGACAATAATATATATTATTGAAAATGTATAATTGAACCAAGGGGAGTATAAGATCAAACTGCGTTGAAATTAAGTTTCTGTCGTTTTTAACTGACTAATCCTTGACTTTTTTGATTGACATCCCCCTTCAATGCTACTTTAAATCTGACCTCGTAGGAAATTTAGTTTGAACGGGTTGCATCGAAAATTAAAATGTTTGAACTTAACAAACTTATATATTGAACAGTCCACTCGTTTTCACAAATTTATATATGTTTATGCCTCGTGCAGATTGAGAAAGTGAATTTATTTTATGTTAATAAAGATGGCTTAATATCAACGTCAACACTCAACTTTATTTTTATTTCCGAAATTCGGAATTAACTAGTGACATCTGTTTCTCGCACTGATGAACAAGCAGAGTTATTGTACCAAAGTAGGTTATATATTTATGTTAATTATTTTGTATTAAAAAACATAAAAAAACATTAAAAATAAAAAAAATATCACAACAAAATTCATTTCAGAACTTTACGAATGCATATTTTCGGAAAATTGAGTTAATAGAAAGGAAATTTTCAGTTTTTTTCCTTTCGGGTCATTGGATGGCAGTAGTGTTGGATAGGACACGACTATAAAATGAGTTTGTGGTGCCTCGTTTTTCTTTTGAACCAGTACAATGTCATACTTTAAATAAGGCGAGGTGCTATTGTAATGCCAAAAGGACAAAACCAAGCAAATTAAAAAAAAGAAAGAAAAGGGGGCATTTTTACAAGTTTAATTCTAATATCCATTAAACTGCCTTAGAGGTAAGAAATCTATGCCTCCAAAATATACAGCCGCGAACAACTATTTCTTATGTTTTTATGTAGCAATCCCGTTAGGAATTCATTATGATATTGTTATTGATTTCCTTCAATAAGTCTACCATTATATATTTAAAAAAAATATATAAGAGGAGATGGTGGGAATTCTTTAATTTGATTCCTACATAAAAACATAAAAACTGTTTAAATGCAATTTTTATGAAATTGTTTCTAATTAATTTTCCGTGGCCGCATATTTATATTTTGCAATCCCACTTCACATAATTTGAAGTTGGAAATATTTCTACCGCAAAAGAAGTAAGAAATGTCTCTCCAGTACAAAATTTTAGTTCCTCGAAAAATGTAAGAATTGTCTCTTCAGTACAAAACTTCACTCCCGCGAAAAATGTAAGAAATGTCTCTCCATCCAGCTCGTATTTACAATCTCACCACGGCTCAGTTTAAATTGGATATTTTACTGCCGCAAAAGTGAAAAGTGGCTCTCCAGTTCGTGTTTACAATCACACCTCGCCGCAGTTCAAATTGGATATTTTACTGCCGCAAAGGAAGGAAGAAACGTCTCTCCACTACGACCTGATCACACGACACGTTTTTTGCTGCATAAAGCACGAGTTTTTGGGAGAGGGGAGCTGAGGGACCGAGAGGGACTGCCATCACGGGTAGACCACTCACAGCAGACGTTTTCTTGATTTTCTTTTCTCCCTTTTTCGTCATACAAACAAACAAACACACAGACATACAAACATCCCGCTGTAAAAACACAACAATTTGTCATTTTTAACGCACGTTAAAAACTTCATCGTATAAACCTACAGCGGTGGGCACGCACGTACCACAAAAGAGAATTCTTGACAAGGCAGAGCAAAAAACGTGTGGTGTAAATCAGGTCTACGTAAGTTATAATCACACCTCGCTTTATTTATCTCGATACACGATCATATTACCAGTAGGACATTATTTTTGAACCGGGACATTTAAAAAAAAATGAGGCCTCAGTACAATGGCAAATGTACTGCCTTGTGCAAGTACGGCTCAACACTAGATGGCAGTACCATACATTTTAATCCGAAAGAGATAGTAGCTCTATATGTTTACTCCACGCGGGATCCCGAGATTTTTGGTTACAAAGTTTGAGGAGATAAAATTCGGAAAGTAAGAAAACGCTTTCTGGATGTTCTGGGATGTTTTGTGCAAATCAAGAAGACCATAATCTAAAAATCACTTGTGTCTTCAAAATAATGACATAAAACTATTAATTAATAAATTATTTATGAAATTATTCACAATCTTGTACTAAGGCACCAAATGAAGAACGTATTTTCAGCACGTCGTAATCGTTTTGGTTTGACATGACAAGTGACAATTGATTTGGACAATTCAAACATGGAGGCTAAACAAAGAGATAAAACTCCGTGTTGTCAATTTTTGTTTGATTACTGGTGGCGCTGCAGTCAAATGTAGCCCAAAAAACATGGCCGATGGTATTTATCCGGTTCATGGCAGAGTTCGTTTATTACTAATATATTTTACGTTTACCAGCTTACAGCTGTTTACCAGCTTCTAAATTCAATTTATATCAATGCGATTATTCGTAATTATTAATCAATTTTTGATGTTTCCAATGAATTTTTATTAATTTGATGTGGGGTACATCGGACAAAGGTGACATCTGTGGCCAAAAATGAACTAGAAGTTTACTTTCTTCTACCCATCCATTTCCTGCCATTTTCCCCATAAGAGTTTTTCCTCCTTGTATATTCTCCATGAATTCAAATTTCACTACAGAATCGCTTTGACAGCCAGCCACAGTCGCCGGGACTCGAGACCTCGCGATTTCACTTGCAAGAGGGGAAGCGAAAATTTCCCCTCTTTTTCGATCCCGTGAAAGTAAGAAAAGGCAAAATTTGCGCACGTGTGGCGTAAGCATACAGAGCTAGTGTGAATTAAATTTAAGTTAACAGAAATCTCGCCAAATTTAAAAAGATTTTACTTAACAATTAAGCAAATTTTACAAAGATGCTGATAGACGATGAGAATATATGAGAACACGTTCTTCTCATACACGTGTATAATCTCCGATCAAACAAAAATTTTAGTAAAGGTCGGCAATTCCGTTGGCAGTTTCTTTTGTGAATATTTTTAATTTAACAGCTGTTATTAACATATTTCAAATTATGTCCGAAAGTTGCAATTTAACACTCTGCGCATAGCAAAATTAGCACTTTAACATTGTTAACACGGCATTAATCCTTAATTTGTATCTCAACTCTGTTTCAGGTTTGTAAATTCAAACATATCGATTTATGAAATGCTTCAGCAAGCTTTCATCCAGCTAGATTTCTTCACTGATTATCACCTTTTAAAATCTCCACACAGTGTAATCCCATCAATATTTTATAAAACAGACACATTCTCAAAAAAAAAAATAAGAAACAAGAAACGAAATGTCTTATTCAGTCTAGCAGTCGCTATATCATTTCCAGAGTGTCGATGATAAGCCATCCATATATACCAAATCGGAAATGACAATAGACTCGTAAGGATATACAACGAAATACGAAACGAATAAAGCGATAAAAGAGAAAATAAATATAAACATTTTATCGACTTTAAACAAACTTTATTTATCGTCTTCGATAAAAAACCAGATCGAAAAATGTCAAGATATATAATAAAAACAAAAAAGGCAAAAAAACACTCTTTTTCGCGACAACATTGGCATTAAGTCAACCATATTTCAAAGTCAATTTAAAGTCTAAGCTCAAAACTAATTTTACGATCCAGAAATAACTGAAAATATCAAATTATCCATTAGGGTGAAATGATTTATTCAGAACATCACTCGATGGTATCGAAAAAAAAATAATTTTTTTTTCTTATTTAGTTCAGTTTTCATTAAAAATTCATTTCAGGTTTTTGCCCCAATTTGAAGCCAATGTCACGGCCTGGGATGTGACTTGCAAGGCCGCTATTACCTGTGCATTCCTTTAAAACAGACAGAGGAGGTAAAAGAAAAAAATAAATATTATAATATTTTTGTTTTGTTTTGTTATCACCACAAGAAATTCTGTTTTGTGTCTGACAAAAATTCCAGCAATCACTCATCCTCGATAAAAGTGTCACACCCTCCCGTTGGGGGCGATCCGTTTTTCGGGGGTTGGTTTATCTTGTAGCTCGTGGTTATTTTATTTATTTATTTTTTTTGCTTCCCTTCAGTTAATTTTATTTCCCCTCGATTTCAGTATTTCCTCAATAAATTCAACAAAATATAATTAAAACCGCTCCGGCTTTAATCTCGTCTTCGAATTTCCGGCTATTTCCCATCGACCTCCGTCCTCACTATATAATACACTTTCCCAGACCCTCACCTGGCCAGGTAATGTCCGGAGTCCTTTATGGTGAGAGAGAGAGAGAGTGGGCCCCTTTGGCTGTGCTACGTATTCTGTAAACATTTTGCAAGGCAAGTTTGTATCCTTATTATTTCATGTTTTTTTTTTGTTTAATAATATTTCGTCCCAAAAACACACAAAAAACAGACGTAGCATCCAGGATACCATTTCGTACCAGGAAATAGCATCGAGGACACAAACAGACGAGGGGCGGAAAATTAAAGGAAAACTTTTTGGGGGGGAAGTGTGTATGGCGGGCGACACCCGTTGTGCCCCTTGCGTTGAATCCTCCTTCTCTATTTTGCGGCTATACAGGAGCCGGGGTAAGGACCCGCTTGTTGAGGTTTTTCACAAAAGACTCCTATTTTGGGACATTGTCCTAAGCGATTTTCATCTTGGCCCTGTTCCGTTTACATGCCACTGTCTTCCCAAAAACCACCACATTTTATCACTGACTCTCTCTCAACACTTTATAATAAACTACGTCAGGTTCATTAATGGGGATGCGGTTCTGAATAAGCCGATTGTGCTCGTGTTTGTCATTTTTCCTTAAAAAGTTTTTGGAACGAGAAAAATGGTTGAAAATTTTCGTTTGTATACAAAGGAGTGAGTTTGAAATGGTAAAGGTTCGTCCTTTTCCTAGTTTTCCACTTCTTTTCTTATTTTTTTTTTTTTTTTTTTTTTTTGTGTAGTAAAATGCGAACAAGAAATCAGCGATGCAAGTTGAATTTTCCGTACGTACGTACAAAAAGAGAAAGGTATGAAGAAAAAAAAATATGACATGAAAGAGACTAACAAAAAAATGGAAGGAAAAAGCAAGTTATTATGGTGGGCGCGGGAAAGTAGTGATTTTAATGGAATTCATCCTTTTTAATATTTTATATAACAAGAGTCCTTTGAAATTGTGTTCCTGGGAAAGAAAATATTATAAGTCAAAGGTACAAAGTATTCCGTTTTTTTGTTGTTGTTGAGGGCTTGTTTTAAGTAAATTAAGACCATAGTGCTTTTTGCTGTCATTGTTTGAAAGTGTTAAAAGATGTTAAGGGAATTTTGAAACTCTGTGATTTTCTTAAAATAATAATAATAATATTAAGTGTAGTGATTTTAAAAATTAACTTATAATAATAAGAAATTCGTAATTATAAAGTTTTCAGGTCTTCTGCATTGACTTAGTTTTAAGTTACATAATCAAAAAATTGCGGTCTCTTCCAAGACTCGATTAGAGACTGCGTGATTCCGGTAAAGAAAACGTTCTACTTGTACCATTATCTGGTAATCGACAATATTATGTTGAAGAAATCGATCAGAATGAAATGGCCACTGCTGATCCACTTTCTTTCAGGTCTTGATCAGTTGGAGGCCATCAGTAGTAGAGCCCCGAGAGGGAGGAAATAAAGGCTTGGTAACGGCCGGTGATCCCTATCCAGAGGGTTATCGTGGAGACACTGGAAGAATGGATAAAAGCTGAGGAATCGACAACAAAATTAAATAAGTTAAAAACTTACTTGGGTGCGCCCATTTTTTAATTTTTTTTTATTTTTAATATAGTTAATATAGTCCAGTAGAATTAGTCGTAAAAATGAGAAGAAAAAAAATTAATTCGTTACAGCAATCTGACAGTGGGATATTGTCGAACAAGCTCTTGTAAAAGAGGGAAAAATAAATCGAACCGACAGCGGTTATCCGGGGAGGAATGGGGGGGTTTTTAGGGGTTGAAAACAGTTTTTCGCAATTTCTGGCTAAACTGTACATTCTATCGAAAAAAGTTAAAAGTAAAAGTTGTAGGACATAAAAAGATCTACAACTTTTGTATTTACCATTTTTCCCTAACCTCAAAATTTTTCAAGAAAATGGCGGAAAACCGGTTTTTCGGTTTTTTATTTTTTTCTTTGACAAAAAAATTTCTATGAAGCTGAAACTTGGGCAAAAGATACCTGTTAGTGTTGCAAAAATGCAGTAATTTTTTCAGACGGAAATATTTAGAAGTTGTTGTTAAATTTAATTTTTTTTAAAAAAAAAGCGAAATTTTTAACTTCGATTCCTCTTAAAACTACATGTCCTACGGAGCTCTGTTTTGGCACACTTACTCGTTGTTACGTCTACTTCCGATAAATGGTAAAAAAAGGTATACTGCAATGGAAAAAATGGCCGGAAAATTGTTATATTCACGTTAACGACGATTATTCAGAAACAAATTATAGATGCCATTGTTATGTTTACTTTATTTAATTAACAAAAAAAGTATAGAGTGCATTTTAGTGCCTTCTAAGATCGTCGTACATAGGATTGTAATTACCAAACAAAACGTAAGAAATGCACATCCCAAATATGCATTTACGAACAATTTTTGTTTTTTACTGGAAATCCAAAATTAACTGAACAGCATAGCATGTATTCATAGAATAGGTAATAGAGTGGATCTACAATGATACGAGTTTTCGAGAGTGGTTTTCAATCATAAGATAGTATTTGCATGTGGCACGGAACAAGTTTATATTAATAGTATTTTTATAAATCAAAGTTGTAAAAAATAATACGTCATTATATTAACTACATTTCGATAGCTCAGGAACACTCTGGAAATCGGTACTACATATTAAATAAAACACAATTCACCTTGTTTTGAGTGGAGAAAAATTCAATTGAATAAAAAAACTCCACCATTTATTTCCAACTGATACAAGTGAGGCCAGGAGGGAACTCCTCTCCAAAATCAAATACATAAATATTAACAGCATGAAATACAAAAATGGGGTAAAAAAAATTAAATATTTTTTTGAACATGCGTAAAACGCCAAATTGAAAAAAAATATGCATTTAAGTCTTCTTTATGAATTTTTCTCTAATCTTGCTCTCTTTGCAGAGTGTTGCAAATTCTCTTCATCAGATGCCATAGAACTGGACGATTCTTCAGTGTTTTCGACAGTTTCATTGAGCACTGTTTCAGTCCCAGTACATTGATCTGTTTCCATTTCATCCGAGTCACTTTCGTCTATAGAAATTTGTGGAAGTTCAGCATTTGAGCAATTTTCTAAATTAACGCAATTTAAACACAAGTGTGTACATTTCAGACCATGTTTTCTACAGCCGAATTTTACAGAAGAACAACCCTTTTCACAGCTGCAACAGTTTTTAGGAGATAATCGGGTATTAATTTTTCATCTGTGGTATTCGGCTTAATGATACCTTCCGCTGTTTCTTTCTAACCCCAATATGTTGCGATTACTTCGTTTCCAAGCCATGTTTGAAGCTGACAATATGCTCTAAAACAATGCTGTTTTGTTGCCCCTGATGTTGGAGGTAATTTTTCCAATTTAAAACTTGGTTTAAACGTGGCTGTCTTATACATGTCAAACCTTAAATCATGCAGAGTTAAATTTTGCTTTTTACTGTAAATCCATACTATTAATTTACTGCCATTATCAGCTATCATCTCTTTATCAGCATTGTTTTTGTAAAAAATATCCGCCAATCGAGGAAAATCTGTATTTTGTAGTATTGTTTTTATTGTCATTACTTTTCCTTTTCCTGAAAATCCTGACGTAGTATCACAACCAGTAAAACAATGAAGCAATGCCAAATACTTTCGTTTCGATGGATCTGTAAAGCTATTAGATGTATAGAAAGAATCGCGAACATTACCCGTGGATGGTTTGTGAAAGAATATATCCAAACTTTTTTCATTTAACTGATTTAACAGTATTAGGAGATCAACGTCTTGCCCAACAACTATCACAATTCTACCATTTGTGGCGACTTCAATTGCTGTATTTATTATGAGGGTGTCTGCATCTTCTTCTGCCTGTTTACATAGAAATCCTGCTGCTTGAAACTCTTGCGATAATATTTTTATTAATTTATTTTTATTACATTCATTGGCTAAACATTTTTCTTGCAAATAGGGTATAATAGTGTGATCTTGAAAATCATTCATATCCGGCCATTTTTTCCATTGCAGTATACCTTTTTTTTACCATTTATCGGAAGTAGACGTAACAACGAGTAAGTGTGCCAAAACAGTACTTCGTAGGACATGTAGTTTTAAGAGGAATCGAAGTTAAAAATTTCGCTTTTTTTTTAAAAAAAATTAAATTTAACAACAACCTCTAAATATTTCCGTCTGAAAAAATTACTGCATTTTTGCAACACTAACAGGTATCTTTTGCCCAAGTTTCAGCTTCATAGAAATTTTTTTGTCAAAGAAAAAAATAAAAAACCGAAAAACCGGTTTTCCGCCATTTTCTTGAAAAATTTTGAGGTTAGGGAAAAATGTTAAATACAAAAGTTGTAGATCTTTTTATTTCCTACAACTTTTACTTTTAACTTTTTTCGATAGAATGTACAGTTTAGCCAGAAATTGCGAAAAACTGTTTTCAACCCCTAAAAACCCCCCCATTCCTCCCCGGATAACCGCTGTCGGTTCGATTTATTTTTCCCTCTTTTACAAGAGCTTTTTCAACAACATCCCACTGTCAGATTGCTGTAACGAATTTTTTTGTTGTTCGAACCCTATTTCTACTGGACTAATAGTGGAAGTAACCTCCCAAGAAATAAAAAGGAGAAAACGGAGGAAATAAAGGGAAAAGATCTTCCATCGCGAGTGACATGGGGTAGTAGCGTTCGAGGTGATTCCGTGTCGATGGTGTGCTCTACCTTGTTGGGCCAACCTAACTTGGTTCACGATTTCGACTTCGCTTCGTCCATGTGTTGCCTAAGTACCCGCTGTTTACTACGTGATAGTTTCGACTAAATTTGTCCGAATCCGCTCCGCTGAGTTGCCAACTATTGTCCGTGAAATTAGCCACGGTACCCATCTCCCGCCAAAAGTTAAGTCACAATTGAATTAAAGGGAGGTTCTTCTGCTCAGGATCAAAAAAATCGAATTTTTTTTGTTTACATTTTTTACATCCTTAACATGTCTAGAATACGTCCCCAGAGCGATTTTGAAGTTACTCAATTTTCAATAAAGTTACAGTTATTGAAGGCGAGCGTGCACTATATAGTCCATGAAAATATTACTCGTCTCCAAACTTTAAACGCGTTTCTCTCGAAACTACCTTTTCAAATGTTTGCGACACGATGTCTCGAAAACCGCTTATCGGATCGGCTTAAAATTTTGAGGTCTTTTAGTGCACCATATTTGTGGTACCTTGACCCTTGATTATTAAAAACGGTTAATAATACATAATTTTTCAAGCCGGTCAAAGTAACAAAAAACAAGCGAAAATGAAGGTTCAAATTTCGCAGTTGTACTATTTGAATTTGTAGCTACATATTTTCTTGAATAAGGGTCAAGGTACCCTAAATACATTGAACTAAGTGGTACTTGCACGATTTTTGTATCCGATGAGATTACGAGCCTCTAGGATGTCGCAAAGTTATTTGTGCGCGGCGCGCACGGCTATACTGAAATTTGAAGGGAGCCGCCATTTTGTTTTTGTTTTTTTTTGAAAAAATTGATTTTAATAGTTTTATATCAAACAAACGTTTTGCAAAAAACCGCATTTTGATATTTTATTTCTATGTATCAGAAAAAATTTCTGAAAATCACCCATTTTCATGGCCTGAGCAGGAGAACCTCCCCTTAAGTCAAAATTTCATGTCAACCAAAGATTTATTTTCTTCCATTAAATTGATGTTCAAGTAAACAATCAAAACAAAGAAATGTGTAAATTTGTTTGAGATAAAACGACGAAACTTACTTCATTTCATGAAACGATTGCGATGAACTTACAACTGATAGTCCAGGGAAATTAGACATTTTACTTCGGAAAAATTCCGGGAAAGCTGAATTTTGGTATCGACATTGATATTATCTCAGATTATCTCAAAAACGGTTACTCTTACAAGAAAAAGTTATAAAATATTTTTTGTAGGAAATTAGCTAAGCTACAAACTTTATTCATATAACTTTTCTGTAAAAGTGAGTATTACTGAGATATTTTCGAAAAATCGCTTTTGGTGACCTTTGACCCGGCGTAAAATCCTGTCCGAGTGTCAATTTGATGGGACTCGTGACATTTTCCTTAGAGCAATAATATCAATATCCAAATACCAAAATTAGCTTTCCCGGAATTTTTCCGAAATTGGCCCTTTTTTTTGTCTAATTTCCCTGGACTATGAAAATAATCAAATCAATTTTGAATCAATTTTTCGTCACTTAAGGCCCAAACATATAGCAGAAACGAAAACGAACCGAAACGAAAAGAATGAAATAAATCGTATGAAAATGTATGAACGATCAGAACCGAAACGGAACGATAGATATAAATTTATTTCAGCTATTCAGCCCGTTACTTTGACAGTTCGACCGACAGCTTGTTTTCCAATTTAAAGTAGTTGAAAGAGCGAAAAAGAAGTTATTTTAAAAGAATGCAGTCAATACAAGGTGAAAAATTTTAAATTTTGATTTCTCTTGTGATTTGTCGACATCCGCCATAAATTATATAAATTCTATAATAGATGTATTTATCGAAAATAAAAAACTCTTCCACTCAATGCAGAACTTGTCAAAAAATGTCAAAAACCTATTCGCTCAGGCATCTATATATTCGCTATCATTATACGCTTTATATTAGCTTCACCTGTATGTATGTGTGTATGAATTTATGTATGTTCTATGTAAACAAATCTTGCAACTTGATTTTGACCCACTTCTATATAACCGATCAACTTCAAATTTTGCACATATGCATAGTTCGCGTGACAATGCAATCTGACCATTTTGTAAGAAAATCAAGATGGCGGTCGATTTTTGCTATTGTGTTCCCTGAACCCCCGGCATGGGCAACAAATGAAACGGCATGACAGGTAGAATACAATTAGCTGTATGGCGTCATTCCAAATTCAAAATGGCGGCAAACAAAATGGCGGACTACCTTTTTCTTTACTACCAACTCGATATGGGTATCAAATGAAAGGGTGTGACAATTAGAATACTATTATCTGTGTGGCGTCATTCCAAATTCAAAATGGCGGCCAACACAAAATGGCGGATTATATTTTTCTTTTCAACCCACTCGGTATGAGTATCAAATAAAAGGATGTGATAATAGAATACTTTTCGCTGTGGGGCGTCTTTCCAAATTCAAAATGGCGGCCACCACAAAATGGCGGTTTACCTTTTTCTTTACAACCCACTCGGTATGGGTATCAAATGAAAGTGTATGACGAGTATAGTATTTTTTTTTTTTTTATGTGGAAGCTTTGTGATGTCGTTTTAAATCTAATATGGCGGTCACTACAAAATGGCCGAACACATACATATAATAGACTAAAAAATAGAAAATAAAGAATATAGTTTAAAAAAACTAAAAAATACGCTTTTATTTTAAAATGAACTAAAAAGTAAAAAATAATTTTGAATGTTAAGTTTTTATTGCTCCAGCCAGTATAAGAAAACAACGTACCTTTCGAAATCTAAAAAAGCGTGGGGCGCTAGCTAAAAGTTCCGGTGTTAATAAAATAAGAATATAGAGAGCCCCACGCTTTTTTACATTTCGAAAGGTAGGTTGTTTTCTTATACTGGCTGGAGCAATAAAAACTTTACATTCAAAATTATTTTTTACTTTTTAGTTCATTTTAAAATAAAAGCGTATTTTTTAGTTTTTTTAAACTATATTTTTTTTTTCAAGTTCATTTCGTTTTCGTTTCGGTTCGTTTTCGTTTCTGCTATATGATTGGGCCTTTAACCGATTGTTGATTCACAATTTGGCAATCATCTGTCAACTGTCAAACGATATTTGCGCGCCTAGCGAAATAAATTTGAATAGAAATAACTAAATTTCTTGGCCAGATCGCGAAACACCACAAGAGTAAAAACATTTAATTTAAGCTGGAATGAGATTTTCCAGATTTTTTCCCAGATCTTCCAAATTGTTTTTACTACAATTGAAAACATTCAATTGAGTTATTTCCATCCCGGGAGCATAATGTAGGCCATACACGCTCCGGTATACCGGAGAGGTTACCTGTACAGATTTGCCTGCGCAGGTCGCCCGCATGCCGATAGCGTGTATGGGGACGATCCGGTATACCGGAGCGGTCTTCAGTTTGTCTTCAGAAACTGGTGACCAGCTAATGAGGCTGGACCTGGCTTCTTTGGTGAGTATTACGCTACGGTACTTCTACGGCTTTCAGTTTCATTTCTGCCAGAATATAAGGACTCACCGTTTGGGCAGATATGTTCCCCCGCATCGTGCCATCTGATCTCGCTGAGTCCCATGATCTTGATTTTATATCGATTCATCTCGTTGAGGACTTCATCCAGCCGTCCATCAGCAAGTATTGTTCTCACATTCCATGTTCCAATTCGCGTCCTTGCCTAATGTGCGCTATCTGGCTTTGGTTAGAGCCGGGCATTTACACATGACCAACTATAGCGTACTCACACTATTTTTCAATAAAGGCAGCACTCCTAGAAGAATAAGAAATTAATGTTTTTTGGAATTCATAATTCAAAATACATACTTACTGAAAGACAAAAAAACCAATGTCATCTTCAATTCGTCTATTTCTTTCTTTGGGGCATGCGACACATGTCGAGCTTACTGCAGTCGATGAACGAGTTTTAGGGCAAAGGATGAAGAGGCGCTTAGAGGGGAAATCAACGCTTCTGGATTCTATATATTTCTCGCGTTGATTTCACGCACACACTTGCATTGACGTTTGGCGGGGTGGGAAATTTCGTATTTGGGTTGGCGAAAATACACATACATAGATAATCATAGTATGTACGTACAATAATGTAGTGACTGCAGTAAGCACGCATCGTGTCGCATCTCTGTGCGTGTGCTTACTGCAGTAAGCTCGACACGTGTCGCATTCACCTTTCGATGAAATGAAGAACACAAAATGGGCGTCTACGCCAGATCTCTAGTCTTCCACGTAAAAATACCCTAAAAAGGTTTTTACGGTTCTGCATCTTGCTCATGATAATCATAATAATTTGACATAGTTGCATATCTCACTAAACCTGATATTTTTGACCTAGAATCGATTGAGCTGAACAAAAGAATACAAAGTTTTCTGAATAGAAACATTGAGACTTAACGTCAATAACATCTATAACATTTCACTCCTTCTACTGCAATCAACAAAAAACTAATTTAAAACAATTTCAAAAACTTCAGACCTTTTGTAATCCTCATAAAAACTTCAAGCTATTCAATATTGTTCCCTCAACCGCATTCCCTCAACCAGCTCACAGCACAGCATGGACCAACAACAATGGCTACTATCCATCAAAGTACTACTCTTGTTCCTGTAGACCAGGAACTCTCGTCTAACATTTCCCTAAGCTATTTGCAAGCTCTCATCAACCCCACACCAGAACACCAAAGGACATTGAATTCGCAATAAAAATAAATCTCCTGCAACAACAACAACAACAACGAAAAAAAATACGAAAAATATAGTCAAGTCGAAAAATCTCTCTTATGTAGTGTCATTCCTATATATAGGAATCCCTTTAGCTAGAACGACTAGTACCGCTGTCTTCTTTTATTTTTATTTTTTGTATGTTTTGGGGCGCGTCCTGACCACAGGAAATGAAGATTTATCTCTCAGCCCGGGATGCTATCCTGTTTAGTTAACAGTTCAGTGTCCAAAAAAAATGTATGTGCGAGTATATGTGTAAAAGTGGCGCTTTTGTTCCATCGGTAAACATCTTTGACATATGTGACGTGGTGTAATTTTCTGTTAGAAGTTTTCCACTTTTCCACCTTATCATGGTCCTTCGGCTGTAAACAGAAGCTTTATTAGCATTTTACCAAGAGAAGAAAACTGCAGATTGCTAAAGCCACAGAAAGAGACAATGAGGGGGTGTTGGGGGAGAGAGGAATTATAAAGTTTTATCCCAAGGGATAACTTATGGCGATAGTTTAGCAGCTTGATAACGATATCAGGCAACATAATAGGGGTTGAATTCTGTAGTAGAAAAGCACTTGTTATGTGTTGCGGAGGGAGAGTATGAGTGGTAGATTTATTATTAAGATACTCTTGGGGAAATTGTTACTTTGTAGAAAATTATTTTTGAAAGTCATTTTGTTAACGATAATTGAATATAATTTCGAATAACGAGTGATAGGATACTTTTATGTAATGCAGTAGATCTGCATTCGTCCCTTTTTCTTATCTTTATAAAGGACCTTCTCCCAATATCCTCTAATCCAGTTCACAGCTTCAGTGATGATATTCTGTGTTACACTTATGCCTTCGATAATGCAAGACAAGGACGTGCAAGATCTTTGTTTTCGCACATCGAACAAATTCTGGATTGGAGCCGCTAGAATCGTGTTGGATTTAAGGCATCTAAAACGAAGCACTAACTAATCTCTAAAGGTCCCCATACACAGGCGATCCGTTAGTACAAATGGCCACGAGCCAAGCCAAAATCTCACTGGGTTTTGAGGAAACTCGGATGAACTCCTAGTCTAGCTAGAGCAACCGAGTTGGATTTTCAAACGCTCCTAAATCCATAATGTCGAACCATGGCTTGGTTGTCAGAAAATGCCCAGTCGAATGGCGCTGAGCCATGCACTGAAGTCGCCGTATAGCTGCAAACAGATATTTGCGTTGCGAGCATGACGTTCGACAAGTTCCCACTGAAACATAACTGCGGAGTTTCTTTCACATATATCCCAAAAATCTAAGTAATGAGTGCATGTGCCTGTTGTGTATGCTTATGTTTGCTATTTCGAACGCGGCAATGGAGAAAAAGTTGGAAATGGAAGGACTTTTGTGTTGCATGCATTTCCGAGTAAAAATAAAAAATGGCCTTACAACGGGCGAACACCGGTCGCTTTACTTTTTAAGGGGCTAATGATGGCCATAGAGTTTTTAACCATTTTTACGGCCTCACGACAGCCAAACTTGACCAACATATTTAAATGAGCTGTACACACGGGCAAACGACGGCAAATTTGAACCAAAAAAAGAATCTGCACCAAATGTATTGTTAAATGTGTCTTCTGCGGTCTTGATAATTTTCGTTATGTACAAAGGTCCTTTCGATTTCTCCTACTAAAGATTTTCGATCCACAAGAGAAAGGAGCTTGCCAGTCGTCGGTTTGTTGTACGTGAAGTGTGTGTAGCGTGTTGATTTATATTTTAGTATCAAATTCTCTTATTTAACCCCTCGAAGAAAAAAAAAATCGAAAAAAATAAAACATTTAATTGCAGTGTGTGGATTCACGCAACAATATGTCTGGTCGCATTTGAATCCACACACTTCTGTACTATCTATCTATAGGATTTATGCACAATCATTCACATTGAGGGCTGCAAGCTGCAGGCTTCAAATGACCCAGACCGACTGGAATAGACTGACGGCTCGAGGCTTGATCGGCCGTAATTTTGGACTCGAGATAAATGGACTCAGACCGTTTGGATAACTCGTGTATACTTCAGACGCCTTATTTTACCCTCCCTCCAATGTTTTTCGACCACATATTCCAAATCGCCAAACAACCATCAAATGCCTAGGACTTCTAAAGAGGTGCAAGTTTGCGTTTGCAACTCGAATGCAACTCGTTTATCTGTGCAAGCGCCTCGAAAAACTCCTTAGCGTGACTTGACAAGGGTCAAAGCTGCGCCATCAAATTCAGCGGTGAACACACCTCTCGCACCTCAACAGACTCATTGGCCCACTGTAGGGATGTAAAGGGTCTTTCAATAAGAGGTGTCATTTGAAACTTTGCTCCATTTTGGAACTGTTAACATTCAACTATTATTGCGGTAATATTTGACAAGTAAAATGTATGAGGTTTTCAGTCGAAATAGCCGAACAACCTCGTACTGGTTGCCGTACTACGCCTATACGAACTAGGCCTGAAATAAATGTTATTGATATGGACGACGTTAATTTTCAGCAGGACGGCACCAACTTTGCGTCAAAACTTTAAAATGACAGCTATTGTTGAAAAATCTTGTAGGCCCTCCTCCTTCCTGCACCGAAATTGGGTTCCCACAATGTAAGACTAGCCCACCTTGCGGTTTTCCTTACCTCGCACCTTACGATCTAGAAGACTGCGTGCCCCATAAGGATTTCCCAATTCCCATAGGGAAATCCGTCCAAACGTCAAATGTTTTTTGTTTTCTGTTTAGACACTTATCATCGTGAGTTCATTAGAAGTGGAGCTATGGGCATGTACACAGTTTGGTTTCGTGCATAAATTCGAAACAACTGAATCGGTGGTAAATGTGGCAGTACCAGTGCGCTTTCGTACAGTTCGTTCGATAGTGTGGCTGAGCGTCCGTTGACCTCTATTCGTCATCGAAATGAAGAACTGCAAATCTCTCGGAGCTCTATGTGGCGAATTTTGAGAAATTTGAATTGAATTTGCACATTTAGAAGATTCAATTAACTAAGGAACTGAACCCCTGTTGGTTTGAATCGTCACCAATTCCACGCAAAGTTATTGTTTAATGCGGTTTTTGGAGCGGCAAAGTCATCGTGCGGAGACTTCTAGCCAGGGACAGACAGCTCTGGAGGAGGATGTTGCAGGAAGCCAAGGCCAAGGCTGTGGAGCTATTTATGATGAAAGTCATCATGCGGTACTTCTTCGAAAACGACATCGACCAAGCTGGTACTGTGAATGACACACGCTATCAGGATATAATAACGGATTTTTTGTGGCCGCAATTGGAGGCTATAGATGTGTACAAAATGTGATTCCAACAGGATGGTGCCACTTGTCATACAGCCACCGAAACAATGACTTTCTTGCGACAAAAGTTCGATGGTCGATGGAGAAATTTAAAGAAGTGTACGCCAATAAGCCAACAATCTTTCAAAAGTTGAAGAACGAGCTAATGCAACACATTAATGATATTGAGCCGCCAATTATGCCTTAGCATCGTCCATAATGTAGATAAGCGAATGGAGATCTGCCGTCAGAGCCGTGGTATGTGGTGATCTCAATCAATCGCAGTCAATATATTGTCCGAATTCGTAAAACATCCTAGAGTACAAATGTATGGTTCATTGCCATCAGTTTCAGCACATCCAAACCCTACTAACCTATCCTATTCTCTTCTATATTTAAAACTAAGCTTACTAATAGACATTGACATGACCTGATAAACTGGTAGTACAAAAGCTGATTCCTAAGCTTAGTTTCCTCACATAAAGAAATTCCATGACTGTGAAAAATATAGACATGCCTTGAATTTAGTATCGACTTTGACCTCATATATCCACGGGCATTTCTTGATTGCTATAGTTCAAATATTCAATACTCCATCCAAACTATTCCAAATTGACTTACGTGCACACCAAATTTACCAATCAATCCATATCCTCCTACTATCGAATTACTCCATACTGCAAAAAGCTGAGGGCTAAAATCCATTGTTCTAAATTGTAGTACAAGATCGAACATTAGCGCGAGTATTAGAGTTTGGCCGCAAGCATTTGAATCCTTAACACTTTCACTAAATCAATCTAAATAGTGGTGATGAGTTTATTTAATTGCTTTGTTACAAAATATATTTTAACCTTGACCACATAAATTACAATTTACAATAAAATAAATACCTTGAAACCTTATATATACTCCCATCAACTAACTATGAGTATTTAAATGTATATTCAACGTATACTTAAAGCACCACCCAATCACGTATCACGTAGAGCCCGGGAATGGAATCACAGCCCATTAGCGCGCCTCAATTCTCTCCATACACAATCGCCAGCTGGCACAATTTTAACATTGATTAATAATTCGGATGTTAAATTACGCTTAAATCAATAATAAATGGCTGAAAATGCCTTCATTAAAATTCTAAACGTGCAACAATCGTTATTTGGTAATCTGATAATAGTTGGGTCTATACATAACTATGCTTCTACATTTCGGCGTATAGTATATCCAGGCGGATTGAGCAGACGTGGGTGATATTCACGGATTTGCACAAAGTCTCAAACAGTTCCCGTCAGTCAAATTGTCTACACGTAAAAAATAAAAAATCCGGGTTGAAATTATTTTTGTGTTTCGTTTTTATTAAAAGAAAGTGAAATTCGTTCCATTTTATCGCGCGAAAAAAAGTGATAAAAACTTCGAGGAATGTCGATATGCAGTCGTATTACAGTTTTACTTGTGTTTGGTGTGGTAGGTCCCCTAATCAGAGTCCCAGTTTTGAAATGTAACTACAATCAAGTACCTTAAGGTGTCAGCACATCGAGTAGCAGGGACTCCAATCTTCAATAGTCTCCAGCAAGCCCCAACAACACCGTATAGCCACATCACTAGCTTCCTGCAGCAGAGACGAAGCGATTCTCGTGCTGATAAACCGGATGAGTTTCCAAATTTCGATTTTGATCAGATAGAGAAAACCACTACCACTGTTCGGGCAATAACCAAAGCTCAGGTGTACAAAGGGATAGCTGGCGGAGTTATTGAGGACATTCGAGACAGGATAACGAACGTTCTATCTCAGGGGCAAAACGAACGACTACAGACGCAGCAGGATGTTGAAGATAATGAAACAGTGGATGGTACAACCGAGTTCATTGGACTTTCGTTGGACGAAGAAGATTCACAAGGACCTGAAATTATCATTGAAACAACTAATTTAGCTGGGAACACTTCTGCAGAATCATTTCCAAATTATGAGATCGAAAATAACAACAAAAACAACAACAACAATTTTCAAAACAATTTCCTTGTTGCAAAATTCAACAACAAAACCCGTGCTATTGCCACATTGGCCATCAGTTCAGTACTTCGAGCATGGACAACGGCTCAGCAAAATTTGCATTTTCCCACAACCTCCAGGGTGGTAGCTACTAATAATCCACAGGAAGAACAGCTCCCATCGGGACATCGAAATGTCGGAAATGTTAATCCTAGTGGAACTATCCTAGAGGCTTGGCTACCAAAAACAACAACAACTGGCATTAAGCAAAATTTACGTGGAATGCCATTTCGGAATGCTTTCTACAAATATTCAAATTTAGTGGGCAAGGGATCTTACAATGAGACAGCCGATAATCCTTTCGCCAGCACCACCACCACTACCGACACCGCCAACAGTAATGATTCCGCTGAGATTGAGTCTAAATTAAATCAGGACGATGAATTCAATAATGATGATGATGATGATGACAATGATGGAACAGAGGACAATAATGATGAGTCAGAAAATGGAAGATTCTTGTTTAACGAAGGATTGGGAATTTATATTTTAGAAATAATTGGAACAATTGCTGGACTTACGTGGGGAGCAATTAGCCAAATACAAAATGTCTTTGGTAATCGTCAGTAAATATATGTTTCAAATTAGAAATGGTGCCTTTGAATTTAATTGCTTTTAGTTGCTGTAAATAAGAGAACATTTGAGTTTTACATTAATTAGGCTTAGATCTCTTGCTTTTGTTGAATTTATCAATATAATATTGTGTGTGCATTCAAACTTATTGGCGATAGACGGGCGCGAGTGGTTTTCATCCCCAAGATAGGAAGAAGAAAAGGTCGTTAATCCGCGGAGGACTATAAGCCGATTAGCCTAACATTCGTGCTTAAGACACTGGAAAGGGTCATCGATTCTCACATCCGTCAATCTGTAGATGTGACCTTATTGTCCCCTGCTCAATATGCTTACCTCAGAGATAGTCCACTGAGACAGCTTTGCAAGCCTAAGGCCTACGCAGGCGACCTAGTGGTAATGGTGTAAGGATTTTTTTCAACCTTGATTAGTGAAATCATACAAGGATGCTTTAGAGTTAGTAGATGGGCAGCAGATTGCGAACCGGCAGTCAACCCTATAATACTATAATAATACTGGAAAAACTAAAATCCCCACTTTCAGCCTCCCCAGATTGGATGGACATATGTACCTTCACCCTATCCTCCAAGGTGCAATTCTACGACTGTAAAAGGACCTTCGGTAAGAGATGGAGTCTCAAGCCAAAGGTGTTCCCACCTGTGTAGAGTGTGTAGAGCCAGCTTTAGAGCAAGCTCAGGGTGTGCCCTACAATTCTTGCTTAGGTACTAACTTACAGTATATCCAAGAAACTTCAAAATAAGCCTTTTACAAAATTACATAGGGTCGGATTCTGGCTATATTCTATTTGTCATACTTGTTATACAAATTTAATAGATCAGGAGAGGTTCACCATCAGGGCTACCGCCTAATGTCAGTGTGTGCATTATTTACATAGAATAAGGGCAGGCTTTCATCCGTAGTTTCTTGCAGGTACGGGCAGAATATCGATGCAGGATACCGATTGGAGAAATGTACGTTTGACCAATTAAGGACTAATTTACTCCGTTATCATTAAATATTTTCTTGATCCTCTGGTTTGGATGTAACGATAGTTTCTCTAGCCTCTTACACCGACTGCACACGTTGGACCCAACAAGCTTCTCTTGTTGTTAGTAAGATGGGCAACCAGATTGGAAATGTATACCGATGACAAGTCTGATTACCAGTTTTAAACAAAAGAATGTTTGTCCTGCTAAATAAGTTCTTTGAGTTAAATCAGAGGTTTGAGACTTGCCACTGTCCCGCTACCTACTTCGAAGTAAATATTTAAACTATTACAGTAATTAAAGCATACGAACCACGATTTTATTTATTCACATCTTGAAAACAATTAGAAAGATTAAACACTTCCACTTAAAACATTTAAAACCACTATTTTCAATATCTTTAAATAAAAAACAACCCGCGAATGTTTTTATCACTCCCGCTCAAATAAAACTCACCACTGACAATTCAAATTGTCAAAAAAAAAACGATTTTTCGAAAGCGCGAAATTTCGAAATGCTGTAAACAAACTGCAATTAATTACGTCACACCCGCAGTAATAAAACTGTCTTCGATTAAGAAACGTCAAAACTGTCACATAAGTAAACATAGCTGAGCGGTGAAGTGTTTTCCTCCGTCGTTGTGATAATAATTTAATTTTTTTAGTTATGTTACATTTTAAATAAAACAAATCGAAATGAATCTATCACCAGTAACAAGTCGTGCCTTCACGGCAATGCAAAATCTGAATATATCCGAGCTGGCAATCTGCAATCAGAATGAAATCCGCCCTTTTTTACCATCGCTAGTTCGGATGAGTCTGCTATCAACACTAGACAACACAAAGTCCTCTATGGACTCAAGAAAGCAAATCCTATCACTTTTAGTTGGTATAGAAGTGGTTAATAATATTGTTGCACTACTTCAAGTCAATTATCATGAGCTGGAAATCGATGTTAAGAAGGAGCAACAGCTTAGAGCAAAAATCGGAATTGGCCAGGATGGTAGTCAATTTCATGGGCTACAGAACGGCATTGCGCTTGGATTTGAGAGGGCTGATGTTACCCGGAAGGTTCGGGTAGTAATTTCCGAGATATTTAACATACAATCACAAGTTAGTGAGCAGAATTTATTGGGGACAACATCTAGAGCTTCGGGGGAGAATATCATAAAACAATCGGAGTTATTTGACAATGAAATATATTTGGAGGAGATTACAGACATAATCTGTATTGCACTGGCTGAACTGCCGTCCTTGCTGAATGTTCAAGATTTGGTTAACATTTTGTTATATGTTAATAATGGACCGACGATTATTTGTTGGATTGTTGCTAATGTTCCCGATAGCTATCAAGAGATTGTTTCATCCTTAATTTCGAATGGGGATGAAGACAGTGCTGATGGGAAGTTAAAACTTTCCGTGTTATATGCGTTAAGTGAAATGAATCCTGGTCAAGCTCTAGCTACTAGAACGTTGTGTGTTGAACTAATGAAAATGCCTTCGCTGATGCTGAAATTAAGTTTGAAAGATCCGCAGGATTTGGTATGTATATTTCTTGTTTCTTACAGTGAAGAATATATTATTATCCTTCTTACCCCTGTTGGGAACACACGGTTTTCACAAAGTTTGTCTCGCGGTTTGGTCATAATTTCCAATTTCTTTGATAACTGTTCATGTCCAGGTGTTTTTCGGTCTGTCAACCATTTGTGTTGTGGTGTGTCGTGGCGCAATCAGAAAGGCCAGATCGGGAACACAACAGAACGCGCCGCACCACAACACACCATAATAATATAATCAGCCCCATATAAAATATATGAATTAGATCACGACACAGAGCGCCACGACACACCATAACACAATAGTGTAATTCCGGCTTAAGGCTTCCATGCCTACGACAGGCGACACCGCTGGCGGTACACATCCAGCCGGTAGTGTCAGATTCCTACTCACTAACAACTCATCAACCATTTGTTTCCATGACGTTCAAGTCCAGATCGGTACGAGCTTCAGTCTGGCATCATCAGCATGACCCTTAAAAGGGGATCGCTCGAAGGTGCTCAACGGAGCCAGAACAGTGGAGCCGTCTAGCTATATAGCTTTTATCTGTCCTTGCATTTCTTGCCTTTCTCCGTTTCTTTCCGTAGGCTTCTGCTTAAGCTTCTGGTCAATGGCCTTTAGCACCACTTCCATCATTCTACATATATTCTCCGACCTTATCGTATGGTCCAGGATGTCCTCAAGTTCTAGCTGAACCTCCGCGACTGCTTCCAGCACAGTCCTGTGCTCCGCAAACCTCGGGCATTAGGAGAGGACAAGCTCCGGGTCCTTTTTATCGTCTGGGCATTTTGGGCAGAACGGTGAATCGTCCAATCTGAAGCGGTGAAGGTATGCCTAATAATCTCCATGCCCACTCAAGAACTGTGTGATGTAGTAGCTCACTTCCCCGTGTTCCCTTATAACTCACTTCTCCATATTTGGTATGAGTCCAACGGCCGTTAGTAGAGACGTCCCACCTCTTCTGCCATGCTGTGATGGACAACGTGGACGTAGGCATAGGATATTGAGAGCCGAAAGTATAAAACATATTTTTTATTATAGATCGCTTTTATATCTGGACTTCTACTTGGAAATGATCAGAATGTAAGATCGTGGTTTGCTTTATTTGTTCGAACCAGCCAAAAAAGAAAAGGAGACGCTTTACAACTAGTAAGGGAAGAACTTTTGAAGCAGCTACAAAGTCTTGTAGTTTTTTCACATAATGCTAAAATACCAGAGGATTACACAGTGCAAGCGTCTGCCATCTTAAGGCTATACTCTGCCCTTCGTGGAATAGCGGGGATCAAGTATATTTTGCTGACAATTTTTACAATAAAGATTCAATAACAAATTTCCTTTCAGATTCAACGACGATGAACTTCATCTTCTTATCCAGCTGGTAACAACAAAACCGCCACCAACACCAGCTGGAATACGTTTTGTATCCTTAGGATTGTGTATGTTAATTGCCTGTCCGTCACTAATCTCACAATCAACACTGGAAACAAAAGCGATTGAATGGATGCAGTGGTTAATAAAAGAAGAAGCATACTTTGAAAATAAGGCCGGTGTCTCAGCATCATTTGGAGAAATGTTGCTCCTAATGGCGATACATTTTCACAGCAATCAAATCACTGCAATTGGTGAACTCGTCTGCTCAACATTAGCTATGAAAATCCCAATAAGACCGAACAATACGACAAGAATAAAACAAATATTCACTCAAGATCTATTCACAGAGCAAGTCGTAGCTGCACATGCTGTCAAAGTTCCAGTAACGGTTAATTTAAATGCTAACATACCTGGATATTTGCCAGTTCATTGTATTCATCAACTGTTGAAATCCAGAGCATTTTCTAAGCATAAAGTGACGATTAAGTCTTGGATTTATAAGCAAATATGCAACAGTACAACCCCACTGCATCCTGTAATGCCTGCTCTAATCGAAGTCTATGTTAGTTCCCTAATTATCCCAAACGCTGGGAAGAATTCTGTCGAGCACATGCACAAGCCACTTTCAGAAAATGAAATACTTCGAGTTTTCCGAAATTCTGTCGTAGGAAATCACTTGGATGCCAGCAAGAAAATCTATTCTTTCGATTGTATGGAATTAGCAGAAGTATCAGCAGAGTCTAATGCTGATGATGAAGATTTTACAGGAAGTTGTTCAAGTGTAACGTCGCAACTTCTCATACTGTACTACTTGGTGCTCTATGAAGACTTTCGGCTCGCCAATATGTCAACAATTCTTTTAAGTGGACGAAAAGTTAAGGCTTATTCAACAGAATTTTTGTCAGAACTTCCCATTAAGTATCTACTTCAGAAGGCACAAAAGAATCAGCACGAATTCGGCGGACTATTTCATCCACTGTTGAGACTTCTCATAACACATTTCCCACACTTAAGTTTAGTCGATGATTGGATTGAAGAAGATGCCCTCTTCTCTACAACAATGTGGCCAAGTCAGGCTCAAATACAAGAAATTCATTTAGTTGAAGCATTTGAGGAGCTCGAGTTATGTCCATCGAAATTAATAAAAATCTTACGTTTACTGCACAAGAAACCACCGACAGAAGTCTGGAATCTATCACAAACTTTCGTTGCTAATATTAAGAAAATTCTTGATGAGAATGTGCCACGTTTAGTGCAGGAGTTATACCGAAAGATATGGATGCGATTAAATACAGTTTTACCAAGACGATTATGGACAATGACTATAAACGCATTAATGCCAACAGATGCGATTTTATCAAAGTATTCCCTAACACATGAAAATATCCTTCTTGATCCACTTCAAGTGCTTCGTTGTGATGAACGAGTTTTTCGTTGCCCCGATGTTCTGATAATTGTGTTAAGAATTCTTCAAGCAAGCTTAGCAGCATCTAAAAGTCAACTAACACGACATATACAAGACAAGCCCCTTCTAGACAAAAATGGACAGATACAGAATGAAATGGAAAGAGAAGAATTAAAAACAGCCTTGGTTGCATCACAAGAATCAGCTGCTGTGCATATTTTACTTGAGGCATGCCTCGAAACCGAGGAGGATCTAACAAAACCAGGACAAGAATGGGCTCTGCGAGAAATTCGCGGTATAGTGTGCTCATACATTCATCAAATTTTCATATCGGAACCATCTCTAGCGAAGTTGGTCCATTTTCAAACATACCCACGAGAACTTTTAAGCATGACCGTGCGAGGAATACCATCAATGCATATTTGCCTAGATTTCCTGCCAGAAATACTAGTAATGCCAGAAATGGAAAAGCAAATCTTCGCTATCGATCTGACATCGCATCTTTGCCTACAGTATGCCCTGCCGAGATCTATGAGTGTTGCTAAGCTTTGCGTTAACACTTTGTCAACATTATTGGGACTTCTATCATCAGATTCTAGAATAGAAATGTTCAGAGCGACACTTGCTTGTATTGTACGTTTTGCAGAGGCATTTCCGCCACTTTTAGATGATTGTATAAATTTCTTGAGTCAACTCGGTCGTATTGCTCATTCACAAGCGACATTGGGTCGAGCTGCAGTTTCGATGCCGGTTTTAGCTTTAGCTGCTGGATCTAAGGTGAAGGCGAAATCAAAACGGACCCAGTGCGCTGATAAGCTAGTGGATGAGGTTAAGGAGACTTTCTCTCAGTTATTGGATGACGCTGTTATAAAGCCTAAAATTTATTCAAATTAAGAAAGGCATAATTGTAAATAAAGATGTATTGAAATTTTTTTTAGGCGTTTTCGTTTCTCTGTGCTCGCTGAGTTTTTAGTTTCAAATTTTCTAATGCTAATGTTTATCAATCAATAAAGGATGTTATCGACTGGCAGAACGCTGACTTCAGTGATCAAACAGGAAGAGTTTCTTAGTATTACTATGCTTAGAGGCGATGCGATGACAGAAGAAAGGATGGGGAATTGTTGTCAAAAAGAAGGAATGTTATCTAGGTGGAATATGTGAAAAGGCGAAGGATATATCGCCGGGTAGAATCGAACGTCGGGCCTCTGAGGTGGTTTATTTTTTTTTACGAGGAAGTGAGAATCTTTCATCAGTCGAGCAGCAGGGGATGTATGTTTAACCACCTGCGAGGCCCACGTCCAAAACAGGAGATACCGCGGGGGACGGCACTGAGACGATAGTGTTATTCTTACTGACCAAACTCACCAACCTTTTTTTATAACACACGAGTCTAGACCGGCACATATTACATACACATATTACTTCAGCCTTGCGCTATCAACGTGACCCTTGAAAAGATTGCTTAGCACCGGAACAGGGAAGCAAACGGATCAGCGACCTTCCGTATCTGCTTCTTTGTGAGAAATGTCTTCGACGATGCTCAAGTCTCGAACTCGACATAAAAAAAGTACCTCCTTCAACGTCACTTCCATATTTCTCCACACATTCTCCGACCTCATCATCTGGTCCAGGATGTTCTCCGATTTTAGCTGCATCTCATATACTTACTTGCGCTTTAGTGTCAGTCCTAGCAATCTTCACCAAACCAATAAATTTTAGCGGGGATTCAAATACCAGGCTAATGTCTTACAGTGAGTTTCGCTCCGCAGTTGGTTAACCGTTGGCCTTCCTCTAATGAAACCACCTTGATGTAATGGAAGTAAAAGTAATCATTTTTTAAATCTAGCTCTATTTGTATTCTTATATCATGTATTTCAGTAATAGGGTTCGCGAATTGTAAAAGCTGTTCGTGCATAATAACCCTTTATAACCACCAATTATATTTAACTTTTCCTTGCAATCCTTTTTAAACTCCAACAATTTTTCTTTCTCAATTTTGTAAATTCATTTTCCGGTTCCACAAAGTGCAGTGGATTTCCCTTGGTCCCTTTGTAACTAAAAACTTCCGCCTTTGTACGTTTTGACCATGTTTCAATTTCTCTTTTAGCTATAATAAATTCTGGATCAACAGAAGCCAATTTTAACTTCTCTTCTTCACTATAGCTATCAGGCTCCACATTTCGTCGCTTAATCTCAGGCCGATTTTGGTTAAAAAGCTTGCAATAATCTTTATCGTCATCGATGCGATTTATTGGTGTATCGAAGTCTCTAAGTAGTTTTAAACGATTTTTAATCTTTTTATGCTTCGACTTAGTTTGATTTTCTTCGTCTACAAACTCAATTGTATTTTTTATAAATGTTGATAGCTTCTTCTGGAAATGCTCCTGCATTGTTGCGGGAACTTTTAAATCTGTATCAAACTCTTCTTTACATTCTAGATAACGTTGAGATTTTTGTGTTTCTTTTTTATCAAATAGTGTAGCAGGTAGGTCCTAAAATTTAAATAAAAATATTAAAATTAGTAAAATTTGTTAAAAACAAACTGAGCAGTTATAACCTCACTTTCCACAGTTTTTGGATTATTTTTATGGGAGCTTGTCTTCTGGTAAAGGGTTTTTGGTAAAAATGTTGTATCCACAGACTCAATAATGCTTTTTAAATTCTCATCATCGGAACTGCTTGTGGCTTCGTCCATTATTTATTTAAATATTTTCCGACACCTTTTATCAAATTGGTAACAAAAATCAGCTGCTTTCGCGAAAGGGGCTACTTAACGATAACTTAAGAAACTGAACGAACAAACGATGATGTAACGGATGCAACGGATACAGCAGAGACTTGCACCTATTAGTGGGGGCTACACTCTACTACCAGTTTTTCTGATGTGATGCTAAAGGCAGAAACAGATTGGCGCGGAGGAAGTGGCGCCAGAGAGTTTCCCATACATTTAATTTCTCCGCGCCGCGCCAATCTGTTTCTGCCTTAAGCCAGTTCTTTTGGAGCTTATAAAGCGTCAACTGACCACAGGATTCCATATGTGACGTTTAACAAAAGCGTGTCATTTGGATGGTGTAACTAACGAAAACCTGGACGTCTTATGAAGGATGATGTGCAACCCAAGCTGCAGTAGGTGAAAGGGAGAGATCACATTCTTCAAAGCTTACCAAGTCAAGATGTAAAGTTATCGAGTCGAAAGGACGACCTCCTCTGGGCATCAAGCGCACTCAGTTGTAAAAAGCCTGATCCTGATATGGAGGCTCTGCCAGGATGGACTCTCCCCTTCCTAGCCTACTCATGGGACTTTTATAAACCAATTATATTTATATTCATTGGACCGGAACCCACAAGTTTGGATAGGCCTCTGCCTATCAAACTTGGATAAAGCATACCGAACGCTGGAGGGGCGTTCATGGATTAGCCAAGTCGAAGCGGTTCCTCCCTGTGCCGTCTCTTAAGGCGGATAAGGAATGTTGGGGGGGCGGAGTAGAAAGGATTCAGGGACACTTGTGGTCTTGATTACCGGACACTGCCCTTAATTACCACTTACGGAGTATAGGAAGGGCAGAGGACCCACGAGGATGCTGCCTAATACAGGGGCCCCAGGCCAAGCCGACACTACCTCATCACAGGAGTGGTTAGTTCTGTCCTATTATATGCAGCGCCAGTGTGAGCAGCGGCATTTGACAGAACGAGCAGTAGGATGAAAATAAACTCGGCGTATCGGCAAAGTGCTCTTCGAGCATTCTGTGCATACTGACGAAGCAGAATGCATGATAGCAGGAATGATCCCCATTGATATTCTTGTAGCGAAGGCAAGAGGTTGTACGAACCGGAATATGCAAGAGGACAGTCCAAGAAAATGTAACGGATTATGAAGCGCAGCCGGTCCATCGGCAAAGTAGGTGGAACGAGTCGACTAAAAGCAGATGGACCCATCGACTAATACCAAATGTGACGAAGTGAGTTATAAGAGAACATGTCGAAGTGAGTTAGGGGTCGTCCATTAATTACGCGACGCGTTTAGAGGTGGAGGGTTTCGAGCCGAATATCATCCAACCTGACACGGCGGAGTGAGGGGGTCTCGGAAAACCTCACTGAAGATTTTTATGTGAAAAAACCAAGCTTATGAGTCACCCTTTTTACTACCAGTCTGTCATGTCGTTAAGGTCATGGTGCAATGTCTAGTAGTAAGCTTGGTTTGAAGAATAGGAAAGGATCATGGTTGGCGCTTGAAGTGAGAAATGGCGCGGCGACTGTAAAACGGAATCCTAGTTCTCGAAAAAACTGACATTTGTCGGAAAAAACGCAGTCAGGCGTATCACAGTTGGCGTTTTAAGAGACAAAGTTGCGTTTTTCACGACTGTCAATTGAGTATTTCAGGCGCTTGGTTTTGGTAGGTGACAAAATAAATTCGCCGACTATGATATGAACAAAGCCAACGACAAACGGCGCCGTCACTTTTTCGCCGCGCCACCCATGATCAGGCCCATTGTTCGCGTACATACTTAAGCACCATGAAACAGACCGCTCATTGCTACTGCCCCGTCAGGCCAACTACAAAGCTGCAGTTTATTCCTTTCTTGTATAAACCATTTACAATAACATTAGCCAAACCTCTCCCTGTCATGTCAGTAGTCGGAATAAACTCCACAAATGCTTCTGTGGCAACATTCTTGTTTAATTGGGCGGCTCCTGGCGGTTATCTCGCTGTTCGCTCGGTGCGAAACGTTCGACAGCTTCGAATGCCACGAGTGTTAACAATTTTCTTGCCTTTAATTCGGAGGGTGTTTGAAACCGCCCAACACCCCTGAATTCCGCCTATGAATCGGAGTCTATCCTCTTTAAATGCCCGAAACTTTTGCAACACGATTCTCTCCCATTCAAAAGCAACCAATATACGGAGGGTGTATAAAGGACAACTATCCCAAACAAGATTATTACATTTTATTTAATTTTATTCAAATCATGAAAGAAAAAAATACAATTTGAGGGAATACAAAAGAATTTATATATTTTTATATATATTTTTTTTAATAAAAATTTTGAACCTCTTGTTTTCTGGAAATTTCATCTGATATGATTGCTGCTATTTATAGTTAAAAAAGCTAAAAAAGATAAAATATGTGTACAACAAGCAACAAAAACTTAAGCTCTGTGTATATTATTTAAATGTTTTTTTTCCTTGGCTTACATAATTGGATTATTTTTTTAGATAAGTATCAATAATAGATGTTGCGATATAATATTGGAAAAAATAGCGCGCGATTTTTTTTATATAGAAAATAAGAAAAAAAAAGGAAAAATAGTAAAACTAAGGAAAATTCTTGAAACAAAGCATGGGGGGGGGGAATAACTTGCGAGTGTTTGTGTGTGTAGGGTGTGTGGTTGGTTAATGCTGAATTATTACGCGAGGGCTGGACAGGGAAAGGTAACTTAGATATCATCAATATCAATTTCTTCTCCATCATCATCTTCTTCAACCTTCTTCGGTATTGGTTTGTTCGGTTCCTTCTTAAGAGGCTCAACCCGTGCCCTATCATTGTACTCAATTTCAACATCAGAATCGTCATCATCCTCATCTGATTCCTCAACTTCAGCCTCCTGTAGCCATTGTATAAATGGTTTTGCTTTCTCATGAATTTCAGTTGCAACTTCTTTTGAAACATATTTCTTGCTAACCTTCTGTGACCATTCAAGAATAGCTTTCTCCTCCAGAATGTCATTATCGTAAAACAATTTCAAAATTCCAGCAACCTTATCCATTAATTTAGCGGAATGTAAGGCTAATATCTGTTCAAGTCCACCAATCAAGTAACGTTGCGCCTTTAGATTATTATGCGTGAAACGTAGTAAAAGATTACGATTCTTACGAACTTCCTGAATAATATTCGATGAGAATAATAATTCAGCAAGTACCAACGGAGCTTTCTGAGCGATATCTAAACGTTCAGCTTCAAGTGCCAATTCCTTATGAACTTGAACATTATCCAATTGGCCAGCATCACGCTTCTTTTTTACAAGCTCATAGAAAATGTCCATACGTTCCTTTTCTGTTTTATCGGCATCATCAGATATCGTCATACCTTTTGCTCCATCAGTTAAATCATGCAATCTAGCACGAACAGCTTCCTCAGATATATCAGTGGTCCATGTTTCATTATCATCTTCATCCTCCTTCTTTGGGACAGATATATCAATGATAGCTTCAGTTTGACTGGCATTCGATGCATCAGCATCCCCACCAACCAATGAATTATTTGCCGATTCACCATTTTCAGATGTGCCCTTCTTGGAACGTTTGCTACGTTTACCCTCGGTTAGTGATGATCCCTGGGCAGCTGGATCCATATGTGGCGGATTTTTAAGGATAAAGGTGTTGACCTTATGATTAACCTCCAATGGCCCATGAAATCCGCATGCTTTACATCCTTGAGAGATTGTTCCTTTTTTAGTTGATACCAGTAAATCCGTTTCGGGATTATCACATTCTGGGCATAGCACGAATTTCCTTATGAAACCATCGAGAAGGTCCTGCAGCTTTGCCGCATCATGTGATCCATTAACGATGAAGCGCTCATTCTGAAAAATAAGGAAAGGTTTTTGGTTATAATTTTATGTTAATTTCTGAGATGGTTCTTATTTCTATATTATCTTAGATTTTTTTTTTTATTTGTAGGCTTTAAAGCAGAAGAACTTGTTACAAGAACTTCCCAGAAAGCCGTTCTAGCTGATGATGGTTTAATACTTGATAAAACAAGCCTCTGTGCCAAAATGGAAGCTAGACTGTCCTTTCTCGCGCAATTCGTGGGATCAATGTTAATCGATATTCTGAGGTGCTGGTCATAGAAGGAAGCAAAATCCTATCGACCCATCAGTCTCTCTTCCTTTCTCCTGAAAGCAATGGAGAAGCTTTTAGACAACCATATTCGAGGTTGTCTTACAGCGAACCCACTCCACTGCTTGCGATTTGCCAGAAATTGCCATATTTAGACAGAATAGGGTTGTTATTTGATTGTAGCTGTAGGTTCTGCGGAGTAGTTCCCGAAACAGTGAAGCACTTCTTCTTCAATTGAGAACAGTTCAAAGAAGACTCAATGAGACGGGTCTTAGATCAACGAGGCCGGAGAAAAAACCTCTGCTTACAAGAAACTTGAAGAAACTTTTGCAACTGAGTGCAGCTGAAACGAGGTGAATTTATGTAATTGATGGTGCCAGTCGAAGCTGTCAGAAGAATGTCAGAACAACGAATTCATTTGCCAGAAAAAAACGCTCGAAGGCAAAATGGCGACCCCTGAACGACTTAAGGCCCCCATTCACCGCCGGCAGGCCATGGCCTGAAGGTTTCTCGCCTTGAGGCCAAATATCACCACAAACTCACCGGCCACCAGTTATCGAAAATGAGATGGTTTCTTCGTTTATTAGGCTTACAGACTATGGTAAAAAAGAAAGAACTGCTGTAAGCCTAGGAAAGACTACTCCAAAGACGAAGTAGCAAGCTGCGGAGTGAAATCGAACCACGCAGGTTTAGGGGGTGGTGGGCATCTTAACCCATAACCGACCGAGGCCGATGAATTCTCATGGCGGAAAGCCAAAGCACATCCCCCAAAAGACTTATTTATCTACGCATCAAATGCATTATTAATTAGCCAATAGTTGAACCAGTTAGAAAATAGCAGAAACGAAAATATACTAACCTTATAATCAAATTGTGTTTGGGCACCCAATTCACAGCCAAAATATTTAGTTGGATAAGTTGCAGGACGTCCAATCGCCTTAGCGACTTCTGCCATATTAACAATGACCGTCTTGATACCATTACCTTTACCCTCGACCTTGGCATTAATCCTTGGCATCTTATACCGATAGAAGACATCCGTAACATTGCGATTAACATTTACTGTACCCATCTTGGTGTCTTTTGTTTTTTGTAATTAGTACTCCCAACAAGAAAACAGAACGCGTACTTCGGGGCACACAAAGAAAAATTAATCTGGGATATTTTTCGATATTATAATTAATTTCTTTTTGTTTTATTTTGTTTTTTTTATCTTTCTTTCTTTTTGTTTAACGAAACGAAAAACCAAAAAATCGTTCAACGAACAAATCTCTTTGTTGTTTTAGTTTTTTTCTTTTTAAATATCCAAAAAGAAAAGAAATTTTATCTTCAATTTATTTGCCAGTTTCTCAATTATCACAATGAAGACTACGATGATTAATTATATTATTAATGTGATTGTTTGCTGGTTATTTTTCTTCTTTTTTATGTTGATTCTTTCAAGGATATTGTATTAGCGCTTATTTCACAAACATATAGATTGTACGTGTGCTTTTTCAGTTTAAGTTCTTCTCTACCAAAAAAAAAAACAAAAATAAAGTACGAACCGTTTCTTTGTGCCTTCTATTGTTCTTGGTTCTTTATCCCTCTAGACTTTTATCAAGTCCCTTTTTGGAGCTAAAATCAAATTCATCCGTTTTTGCCTTTTCTCTTTTACATAAGAAATACCCTTTTTTAGCTTAAATCATTTGTGTTCTGGTAGTTATGACTTCTGTAATTCCAAAAAGTCAAATATGCTGGCGGATTGTTTATTGATTTGTATATTATTGATAAATTCATGAAGTTTGTTGTTTTTGTTGTGGCTTGCTATTTGCGAGTCGATTTTTTTTATTATCTTTCTTTTGAGAGAAAGTTTTATCTATAATCTATGAATAATTGTAATTTTGTTGGTTTGTTGTTGGGTTTTCCTTAATGTTTTGTTTGTTTAAGTAGCTTAAGCCTTAATTTTGGACAAAGCAAAACGGAACGATTCGGTAATTTTTTTCCTGTTTCTGATTTTATGATAAAATTGAGACAAGAAAAAGAAAAAAAAAACGTTGAAGATAAAATGTAGTAGAAAACACTGTAGATTTTATATATATTATTCTCAATATGTTTTTTTTTTTGTAAATCGAATCAATTTTTTTTTAAATGTGTAATCTAAATTTCGATTTCTTTTATTTTTTAAGTTTTCTTTTTCAGTGTCTTAAGGAGTTATCAATGAATGTTTTTTCTTGAATTCTAATCAGCTTTCAGCTATGATGAATCTTCACACAAACACACAAGGTTCTACTAATCTTCTGTTCTTTTCTCGTTTCATAAATTGCGATTATTGCTTTTTCTTAAAAAATTAGTTTTTTTTGAATTTCTATATTCTTGTTGTTGATATCTTAAATGATTTCTCTCTTTTTTTCAATGTATTTTTTACCTTTATTTTTTCTGAAATTCTTTTTTTTTTGTATGGTCGCGTACGGATTTAAATTTTCTTTTTAATTTTAAGCATCAAATGTTTTTTTAGTGATTTTTAAATAGATAAATTGATTAATAACGTTGCGCCTAAGATGTTTGTGATTTTCTCACGTTTCTCTAAATGGCTGAAGTTTCCGGTGTCTATTACTGGAAAATTTTGAAGTCCTGAAAATTAAAAAGGAAAATTTTTATTAGGAAAATGCTTAAGAGAAAACATAAAAATTGTTAATATATAAAATTATATATAAGAATTCTCACCCAATTGGGCATGATGAGCACAAATGTTGTGCCCTTAACAATAGTGCAAATCTATTGCAATCTGTAAGGTCTTCTTTTTCGTAATTACCGAAAATGTTCATTAATATATAAATTTTCACACCGAATAAATTGAGAAAACAAGTTAATTATAAACGAAGAAAATAAATATAAGTAAACGATTGTGTTTGTCACACTATAATATAGAAAATTATTAAAGCGTGCAAACAGCACATATATTTATGAATTCCTATTAAATAGTAAATTTTAAAAACGAAAATTTGACGTGATTATATTGACTTTTCGCATTTCGATTTTTTGTTTTCAAAAATCAATATTTTATGGCTTACTTTATGTAAAAATTAATTGTATATTTATTTTTTTGTAATGTAGAGAAGTATTTTGAATAACAAAGTTGTTTTTGTAAAGATTGTAACGACTTTCAAAAAAAGACCATGTGGGAATCGAACCCATGATCTCTGAAAAGGCAGCCAGACACATTATTGTCTCTAAAGCTGTCGAAACCGATATATCAAATGTAAGGCGCGGATAAATATTGGTGTACTCTTCATTAATTGCTTCTACAAGCATGGATTTGGAAACGATCATGACTTTCCAAAAAAATACCATGTGGGAATCGAACCCATGAACTCTGAAAAGGCAGCCAGACGTATTCTCTTTAAAGCTATCAAAAGCGATATATTAAATGCAAGGCGGGCAAAAATTAAGAGTACACAAACAAGTTCTCCCAGTAAAACTTTAAAAATATATAATTAATTAATTTTACTAAATTGATTTGTAAGCGCGCATGACTTTCTAAATTAAAAAAACTGCGCCCTAATTAACAATATTATTAATTGTACTTACCTATGACTTAAATATCGCCTATGTGAATTCATGCACGATCTAACTAAACTGCTTCGTTGAGGCGGAGATGGAGGTGCTCCTTTGTGTACTGGTGTTTCTGCAGAAAATAAATATTGTTTATTCAAAAATTGTAATTGAATTCATGTTAAGTAAAATTATGGATATTTAATATAATAGAACTAAAAAAAGAAGATGTTTGTTTCCTTTCTGCTAGGGATGCCTGATATCTCTCCAATACAGTATGTTCTTGGAGACGAATTGGTTGAACTACTTTTGGGTTGTTGCTTATTTTTACTTGAGTGAACAGTCAACAGGACTGCGAATGGCTAACAAATGCCTCGAAAGGTAGTGGCACCAGATTTGCCACTTCTATAAAAGCTCGAGAAGAGTCACTGCAGACACTGTTAGCAAGTCCTAATTCCACCTCCACGTGGCGCCCCTTGGGTAACTTCTTCGGAAGCAGACGGTCCCATGGCGAGTTTTTAGACCATAAAAACACCATTGCCAATCGGCAAACAGGTGTCTTATGAGGGATTAAAAGAGCATAAGTAATAGGAACAGCCAACATCTGAATCTAGCTTTTCCTAGGGAGCTCTCCAAAGCATATAAGATCCTGTCAATAAAGACAATGCGTGGCGATTTTTTTTTATGAAAGTCTAAGCTCGGCTGTCACTCTTTGTACTACCAGTCCGTCATGTCGTTCACGTCATGGTCAAATATCTAGTAGTAAGCTTAGCTCGAAAGATAGAGAAAGGATAAGATAGATTAAGGAGAGTCTAGAGAGTACATGAGGAGATGGCGAAGAACCTTACGTTTGAACTCCTGGATGTCGTAAGAGAGCGGGAATACTGAATGTGAGAGATTGTTCCACAGTCGAGTTGTTCTCGTAATGAACGAATTTCTAGAATAGTGTGTGCGGGAAAATAAGGTCTGTAGGCAGTGAGGGTGAGCCGTGAGAGCTAGTCTTGAGTTGCGAGAAAAACATTGCCGTGGAGGCAGAAGGTTATATACTTCGATGAAACGAAGAACGTTATATACTTCGATGGTAGACGCGGTAGAATTTCACCAAAGACGATACGTTCCTGCGGTGGCTTAATGAGTGAAGCTAATGGCGCCATCACCAATAAGTTGGGAGAGCGATTTTGGACCTCGTCCAGCGACACTAATGCGAGTACGAGTTGAATTCGAGGGGGAATGAATGTAGGACTTGTAGATTATAGCCCTGGCTGACGGCTGAAGGAGGAACTTAAACTTCTGAGAAATCCCAAGCATTGTCACGCTTGTTTAGCAATTTGGAATATATGATTATTCCCACGCATATCTTCGGTTAATGTTATGCCCAGGACATTGAGAGAGGGCTCTGCGTTTAGTTCTAGATCGTCCACTGAAACGGGAGGAATTGTGGAGAAGGTTTTGTTAGAAAAGAGACAGTACTTCGTTTTTAATACCCTAAATTCAACACAATTCTTGAGACCCCAATCTAGAATCAGTTTTATATCACTGTTGATTGAAATGGACATAAGTTCACGGTCATGCAGACAAGGTTTGGTATGTGCTTGTCTTACATTATCGAAGCCATAGGAGTAACGTAGAATGCCGTCGTTGGCAAGGCTGTGAGTGACTTGGAGAGCAGGCCATTTATAAAAACTATGAAGAGAACGGGTGCTAGAATTAAGACCTGAGAAACACCTGCAGGCTAAATGGCAAAGTTATCATTAAAAACCTAAACTTCGTCCAATTGGTTTTATAGTAGTAATTCCAAAAACTCCTAGGTTAATTTAAAAAAGATCAGATCAGATTGAGAAATTCAAAATATACAGAATCCCAGACATCGCAAATCGATATTCAAATTAGCATCTTCGTAATCTCATACTCTCTCTAGAGAATGATGGCAAAACTTGCAAATTCGTCAACATCTTGGAAAAAATGTCTGCACCATGAAAATTTTTTGCTTACGTTACTACAAAATTCCCTAATTACGACCACTAATGACTTTAACCCTATTTTCCATAATCCTATAATTAGAAGTTGCTATTTTTTTTCTCTAAAGTAAAAAACTCCTAAAAATAGAAAATTCTTAATTACAAATTTCCTTTTTCATGAAATATAAAAAGTGATAGAGAACATCGAGTGTCTATTTTCAGAATAAACCAAAAGAAGGATGCTTCTCTAGCCTCCTTGAACCTATAGAAGAGGAATAATGATGGATCTCGCTACCTTATAATCTGGGTATGGGTGTGGGTGGCAGTTTTCCAGACAAATTATCGAAAATCTCATCAGTTGCGCGCCTACTACTATTGTACGTAGATAGATCCTACCGAGACAAAAGCGAATATGACGATGAAGAAGAAGGGTGCACACACAATACTCCGCCAAAAAACAACACAATTTTGGGTCGATAGGGAAGGAAACAAGTGTGAGCTTGCAGGGGGCGAGGGTTAATAGTTATAAAAAAAGGTGAAAACGGAATGGTGGAAACAAACAGGTAACACGAGAGCCTTAAAGGAGCAATTATCACTTGTACGGTACATAAAATTAATCATGGAAATGCTGCAATTCAATTTTACTTGACGCAGGACAACAAAAAGGCATAAAAATGAAAGTCAGAATTCAGAGGCGGAGGGAGAATAAGGAGCTAAAGGGGAGCAATATAAAAAGCTTTCTCGGTACGCAGCGCAGGCTATTATATGGTCCTGATGGAGCAGGCAGCACTAACAGTAGCATGATTGCCTCCTCCCCGCTAGCAGGATTAGCTCCATTGAGATTCGCCCCATGAAGATGTCTACCCGAGCGAAGATTCTGGTATTTTAGTTAGAAAATTCTCAGACTATTTATGGGGTTTTAGGAGGCAAACAGGATTTAATTTTATCACATTCAATTAATTTTGGGTGTCCTTGCAAAAAAAAACAAAGATAGAGGAACAGGATTTGAAGATTTGATTCATATTTAATAAGAGATTTAATAAAAAGTAATCAAAACTTTTTTTTTCTCGGTGGAATATAGATAGGGGGAGACGATATGATTCATTATGCAAATAGCTTTGTCTTCTATTTAATCAACTTACGGTCAACGACGTCAAGATGAACGCCGGGTGCCGTTGACGGCCGTAAAGCGCCCACCATATGATGGAACGCCAATTTGGTATTCAATTTGGGATTCAGCGTAGCACTAACAGATGCGACTTCTGGGTACAGTATAGTTTCTTCTTTCACTTTAGTTTTTCACTCAAGAAATTTTCTTTTACTTTTTTTAAACTAATGCGCAAATTCGAAATAATTCTCAATTTTTTCCATTAAATAATTGATTTTTCACACACTTTCTTTAGAGTAAATTTTATAAAATTGGAAAGAAAATCTTTTTTTTTGCACAATTTTAATTTTTCCTCTTTTTTTTGTGGATAGCAAAAAAAATGGAAAAGATTCCCAGAGCTACTACGTCAGATATGAATCACTTGACTCGATGAACTGCACTGCAGCAGCTACCGACCAACAGCAGCTGATATTGGGTATCAGGAAAATGTGAGCCCAGGACGAAAATAGTCATTTTCATTGTGAACTTTGGGCAAAGGATCAAGAAAGTTTTTAATCAAGTTGTAAAAAGCTTTTTTACTATATAAAAATTTTAAAATGTTTGTAAAAACTGAAAGGATGTGTATGGCTAGGAGAAAACGGAGGATTTTCAAAAGGTACATTCCTTATTAATATAATAAAAATCAATTTTTTAATGGCTAACAGCAAAATAAACACCTTGAGTTAATTTTCCGCAGCGTGACGCAAGGTAATGCATATATATTTATAGAAACGACACAAGTGGCCTTTACTTAGATAAGTAATGGAAACACGAGAACAAAGTTAACGTTTTATTTTTAGCCAATTTGCATAATTTAAAACTATATTGTCATTTGTTATCCTGTGTGATACATTTTCTGACAAGGACAATAGTGATACTGTCACGTTGGTAAATTTCTTTCGGCTTTTATATATATTGAATTAAGACATTCCATTTCATCATAGAACCATAAATTTTGGAACAAGGTTGACGAACTAATCACACTTATTACTTATTCCTTTTGACGGTCGTATATCGCAAAACCCAGGCCCTTGTACTGAAAGTCGAGTCGTGTGGCGTGACAAGTCGTTTGAGTTGAAGAAAGAGACGTTTCAGTCGATTTACGACTTTCAGCATAAAGGCATAAATTAACTTAGCACTTCCCCTCTCTGGCCCCTGTTCTGATTGTCGTAATTCGACCGAAACATCACTTTCTTCAACTCAAACGACTTGTCACGCCACACGACTCGACTTTCAGTACAAGGGCCTGAGTTTAATGGGACATGTACACAGTAGGCCTAACTTGGCCGTGGTGTTCACCATATGAGTTGCTCCCATACTAATAATAATAATAATGGATACTTATATCAAGGACGCAATTATATTACCATCAATGGCAGCGGTTAGAAACAGCAGCAAAATATTTGAATTAACTTTGAGTTCTAGTGAGAGGTATAAACAAGATCTTTGCAAGAGCTTTTTGTGGTCTGGAAAAGTCGACTGTTGTCCATCACTGATCAATGGCATATAGGTTAATCGGAAAGTTTTGGAAACAGATTGGAATCAATGATAAGTGATTAGTTGGTTCCAAATTTGCATAATATCGATCTGATTAAGATGTGATTTCAACAAGACGGCGCTATGTTACATACTCAGCCTTATTCTCGTTGTCGAGTGACGTGACAGATGTCACTTCGATCTTAAATTGGTATTTTTCATTGTCAATGTAAGAGATTGCTGGCGACTAGATCGATAAACGTCGTATTCTAATTGTCGTAATGTGTCGTGCGAAGTGGCATTTTCCTCGATACTTTTGTAGGTGGGCCATTCCATGAAAATTCGACCAAAAAAACGAAAATTTTGGACACGACCTTCTCTGATTTCCTTCATATTTCGTACATTTGGAGTACTAGTGACTAGTATTACGTAGGTGCAATATTTTGCCAAAATGTCAGGTGGTTTCATAAATAACGGTACTTAAATATTTCGAAATTTCCATAATACAAGTTCCTTTAAAAAATCGTACAAAGTGCAAATATTATTCTAGCGCTATGATATATACATCATTTTGAAGAAAAACCTTCAAGCTATTAAATAAAAATGCCAAAAAGGACATTCGATGAAAAAAGGATTCAAAGGACATCTTAAGTATCCTTTATCCTTGGGGATCTCAAAAAGCCAACGAGGGATTTTCTCCAAATTTTTATATGTTTTGACTGGCAACACTAAAGATAAGTTGCCTGAGTCTCATGCTGGGGTCGAAGACCGTTTGGGAAGGAGAATTTTTTAAAGCATACCTTGTCAAACGCCCATCATATAAAACAGTTTAATGTATGCCCTAAATGCATTTTACGTTGTCTAGATAAGTGGGTTGCGGCTTAAATTGTACTGCCAGGTAAAAAAAATGTTTTTAAGGCAAATGCAAGAAAATCTGAAAGTTTGTTTAGCATACATTTTGAAATTTTTCCTGCATGTGCAATGTGCATTGTTTGTATTTCACGGAAATTTGCCTGCAGCCATAAAATGGTAATAAATTATCTTCAATTCTTAAAACCATTTGGCAGGACTATTTTAAGGATACCTTGTAAAACCCCTTTTGCTCAGGTATGCAGGTAGCCATATTTTATATTATACATAAATAAATATATTTGAGGAAATTATAAGAACTGCACAGTCTTAATGTGCTGCTACGATTGCGAGGTTACTCTAAGTTTAGCGCTCTTAACTTGTGAAATTCAGTGTTGTTTTTTCTTCATATGTTAAAGTGTTATTTCTGTTATTAGTACTAGTATAAACAATGGAAACCCGAGTTCATGTTCTACACTGCTGCAATCCTTTCAACAAAAAGCCTCACAACCCTACAAGTAGGGATTTAAGAGCAGTGCAACCGTGGATGATTAGTAAAGTGCCAAATTTAAGCTTGGAATATAAAATCTGCAGTTGCTGTAGAAAAGCTATTTTTGAAATGCCGGGAACATCAAGTGAGTGGGATAATTTAAATATAGAAGAAGTGCAGCAAAGTGAAGACTGTGAGCAACCGGAAATATGTGAAACAGACGAATATTTAACAAACTTTGCCCTGAAATCTTTGAATGAGTGTCTTTTGAATATTGGTGAAGAACCTTTTATAAAAAAAAGGATGAATGATACTACATATGTACGCAATAAATGGAGCCGAAGTTCAATAAAAATTAGTGAAAAGGTACTAAATTTAAAAGATATTAACCCATCATCGCCGGAAGAGTGAGAAAAGAATTATGTACAAAAACTTAAGGAAGCATACCAGCGCACTAGCGACGAGAAATTTCGAGAGTTCATTTTAACATTAGTGCCGGAGAAATGGACCTTTAAGAGAACAGCGGGAGAATTTGAAAGTCTTACCTCTTTATACAAAATTAAAAAAAGTAAAAAAGTATATCCAATAGAGCAAAGTTCATCTACTACGTTTGGACCGCATGGAAGCAGGATAAAGACTGATGTTATATCTACAGTTATTGAATTTTACAACAGTGATGACATAAGCCGAGTAATGCCGGGACGCCATTGCTATGAAAATAAGTAACATAGAAGACAATTTTATAGCAGTTTCTGATTGATGGCTCTTTTAGGTTGATGGCAAAAAGGAAAAGATACAGAAGCGATTAATTTTAGGGAATTTAAAGGAGATATATCGCGCTTTTAAAGATGCTTACCCTGGAAAACCAATTGGATTTTCCAAATTTTCTTCACTTCGTCCCAGGAATTGTGTAGTAGCGGGTTCTGCGGGTAGTCACTCAGTATGTGTTTGCACGATACACCAAAACGTTAAGTTAATGTTACAATCTTGCAAGATCGATCGATTAACAAGGTTTTCAAATATTTACATTGAAAGCTTTCAAACTTGCTTAGCATTAGGTATGTGCAATCCTCCAAATATAGCGTGTTATTTTAATAAATGTCAAACGTGCCCGGGCTATGAGAATCTTCGTAAAGTATTTGAGGAAACTTTTGAAGACAATAGCGTTGAAAGCATTACATATAATCAATGGACGTCTACGGATAGATCGCATTTAGAAACGGTGATTCAGTCAGCAGAAGATTTTATAGATCACTTGCTGGAACGTTTACCTGCATTACTGCTACACGATTTCCTTGCGAGGCAACAAAAACGGTATTTAATGAGTTGAAAACCCATCTGGTTACAGAAGAGGTTATAGTACTAATGGATTTTTCAGAAAACTATTCATTTGTGATACAGGACGAAGTGCAAGCATACCACTGGACTCATTCTCAAGCCACAATTCATCCTTTTGCGATATACTACCGTACGGCAGAACAAGAGGAATTGCAATTCACAAATTTTATCGTAATTAGCGATATTGCTCATCATGATACTATTGCGGTTCGCATTTACCAAAGGCATCTTATAAACTTTTTACAGGAAAAACTTGGTTTTATAAAGAAAATTTTTTATTTTTCAGATGGCTCAGCTGCGCAGTACAAGAATAGGAAAAACTTTTACAATTTAACTTTGCACGAGGAGGAAACTGGCATCAAGGCTGAATGGAATTTCTTTGCTACTTCTCATGGGAAAAGCCCTTGCGACGGATTGGGCGGAACACTAAAACGTTTAGCAGCAAAAGCCAGTCTTCAAAGACCATATTCGGAACAAATAACAACCCCTACTCTACTTTTTCAATGGGCCGACCAAAATATTAAAAATATGAATTTCAAATACATATCTAATCTTGAATATGAAGCAGCAGATCGGATGACGCAAATTTATAGTAGTATTAAGCCTGTGCCGTCTACCCAGAAAATTCACCATGTTGCTCAAACTGCTGTAGGCCAAATACTCGTAAAACCGTTTTCACTCTCTACAGAGGAAGTTAGTCATATTTTTAAAATCTGACATGTAACCATAATTAAAATGCTCAATAAATCTTATTTTCAACCTTACAGCAAATGTGTTTTAAAAGTTCCTTTCAGACAAGTACAATTCCTTTGTACCAACAATTATTGTGATAAAGTGATTTAAAAGTTGCCATTGTTTGCGTTAGGAGACTTTTCTTACCTGGCAGTACAATTTAAGCCGCAACCCACTTATCTAGACAACGTAAAATGCATTTAGGGCATACATTAAACTGTTTTATATATGATGGGCGTTTGACAGGGTATGCTTTAAAAAATTCTCCTTCCCAAACGGTCTTCGACCCCAGCATGAGACTCAGGCAACTTATCTTTAGTGTTGCCAGTCAAAACATATAAAAATTTGGAGAAAATCCCGCGTTGGCTTTTTGAGATCCCCAACGATAAAGGATACTTAAGATGTCCTTTGAATCCTTTTTTCGTCAAATGTCCTTTCTGGCATTTTTATTTAATAGCTTGAAGATTTTTCTTCAAAATGATGTATATATCATAGCGCTAGGATAATATTTGCACTTTGTACGATTTTTTAAAGGAACTTGTATTATGCAAATTTCGAAATATTTAAGTACCGTTATTTATGAAACCACCTAACATTTTGGCAAAATATTGCACCTACGTAATACTAGTCACTAGTACTCCAAATGTACGAAATATGAAGGAAATCGGAGAAGGTCGTGTCCAAGCCGTTGGTCGAATTTTCATGGAATGGCCCAGGTATTGACAGTTTCATTCCACCGCGTCCCTCATAGTCACGTCACTCGCCAACGAGAATAACACATACTATCGTTGAAAGAATTGATTTATTGGTGCAACACTTCAATGGTCGAAAGCGTGTGATTTGACAGACATCGCTCAACTATTTCCTTTCGAGATATTTGAAGTCACAACTCACAAGCCTCTAATGAACCCACCAATAACAATCACAATTAAAAAAATAGTGAAACTATGAAAAACGAGCCTAAAAACTAAAACGATGAATGAACGATATACGTGTAGCGCAGAACCATCTGAATGAGATAATTAATGCCATTGAAGAGCCGACCAAACGTACTTCTCTATCATGTTATTTACATTTCACATCTGAGCACGATTATTGCACAAGTTCGTATGTTTTTGATGTAAAAATAACAAAAAGGAGATTCAATCCAAGCATTTTCCTTCCACAATTGTCTATCATAATTTTGGTCCCCAAATCATTGAGTGAAAAGACGAGTTTAATATACATAGATGTCTGGAAATCTTGTGCTTATAGAAGCATATCTTGGCTAACTTTGAACCCGCCAAAAAAAGTTTGGTTCGATAGCGAACGTTTCCTGTGAAATGCACCCATTGACATATTTGGAACGTTATCAACTTTTTGAAATATGCCATTGTACGGAATCTTTTGCAGCTTGTCTACATTTACAATTCTTTATTTGCTGATGGGAGGAATATTCGAAGTAGATTTGGAGTGCAGGAATAGTATATATTTTATGTGATATTTTCATAAGAATAGACACTCAAGAAACTTTTTCCTAACTCAGATATTTTTAAATGATAAGTCTTAGACGAAGAAGAAGATAAGACGTTTATTCTTTAGAAAAATATTTAAAAAAAAATTGTAAACTCTACATCAACATGAAAAAGACTATATTTCCAGGATTTCGAGGATATTTCACAGACAGACGATTAAAAGCGCATGTCTTACACTCAAACATATAAATATATATTAAAAAAGAAGGAAAGCTTCTATAACAAAAGCTTCTTGAAAAAAAAACATCCCCAGGAAATATGTATTACAGGATTACACCATATCAGGATTCTCTAAAGTTTTAGTTTTTAAATCACAATTTATTTTCTCTCCTGATGTAGCTGTATATAACCTATGAGTTTGCAGAAAAAAAACACGACATTGATTACAATCTCATATGCGAGTATAATACAATAGAAAAGAAAATGAATCAACTAAGGATATCCTACATATCTTGTACCTTCTTCCTTCCCATAAGTAACAGACGACGACACACTTGTGAAGAGCGAGCGATATCCTTTTTTCTTCATTTCCGTTTTTTTTGTTGTTGTTGTTGTCATTTTAGTTCAAGTACATAAAAAGGACATTCTTGAATAAAATAAGTTCAAAAATGGCAATTTTTTTTTTAAATCAAGGTAAATTTCAAAAGTTTTCGATTTATTTTATATCCTTAACTCAAGTGGACATTTTTATCCTCAAAAAAAAAATTAAATAAGACGAAAAAAGGAAGGATATCTTAAAAAGTTATGAGGGCAGAAGGTACACGGATAAATTCTCAAAAGATTAAGGGATAAAATTCTACGAATGTGTATGCCTTTGAGATGAATATTCTTTTTTGTTGTTGTTGATTTGTTTGTTGTTTTTGTGTATTTTTTTATATTTTTTTTTGTTGCTCATGCTAAAAGATATATAAATATATAAAAACAGAAACAAAAAAATGGTAGAAAGAAAAGTATCTTAGGATAAAATATTTTACGGTATCATGATTGCTAGTCAATCCTTTTGGGAAAGGTGTGAAATTCGATAACATTTTTTTGTTTTGTTTTCCGCATTGCCCAATTCTTTCAAAAGATAAAAAATATCATTAAAAATTTTGCGATTATTTTTTTTTACGATATATTGATTAGATTAGATAAATGCCATTGAATTTCATAAAGTGTTTACCTTTTATAGATAAAATTAAGAGGAAATAAATACCAATTTGTCTTTACTAATTTTCTTTTACTGTTTCCATAATATTCATATAACAATAAATTAAAAACAACAAAGTAAAGAAAACTATTCTGATAACATTTAGTATCTCGGAAAAAAAAACTTTGCAAACAACGAAATTTCCTGAAAGAAAATAAACAAAACCAACATCAAAGTTTTGGTAACTAGTAGAAGCAGGGGCACACGATGCTTACTTTTCTGTCACCATTAAGCTAAAAGGTTGGCAATTAGTGTTTTCTGACCCAGAAACAAACACTGAAACGGAACGAAATTTTTTTTGTGTAGTTCTTCTCTTCTCTGGCGATAATAACAAAAATTTTCATAGGTTATGAAAGAAAATTTTATCAGACCATGAAATTTTCTCCAGTAAAAACTTATTTTCATTGCTTTTAATAAAAAAAAAATATTACTCCGTTTTTAAATGTAATTGAAAATTCATTTTATGTATTCACAAAATCTGTATAATAAGTCGCTAAGAAACCAACCATGGGGATTATCTCAGATTAAGACTGATTACGTTACCAACAACTTGTAAGGGATTGAGCATGGTTTTCTATATTAACTACCCACAAATTAAATTTAGTTTTCCACTTTCAAAGCTGAAGAAATGTTGTCTTTTCAGGTTCAATAATTTAGAAACTAAACTAATATTAATTGAACCTTGATTATATTGTTAGTTATGGCATTTCACGCTTTTTTAAAACTAAAGGCTATCTATCATTCACTAACTAAAAGCATTCAGATAATAGTTCTATAAATATCGTGTTAATTCCATAAGATTTAGTGATATACAAAGATGTTTTGTAAATAAGGCAGCTGTCAAATCATCATATTATGTTGTTCAGATAAGTTCTGACTGCAATTGATGTTTATTTTTCAAGAAAAAAATACATTTTATTTAGCACTATTTATCTGTCTATTATTCCTTTCATTAACATGATTTTACAGAGCACCTCGATTATTTTTTTTTATGTGAAAGTTCGAGCTTAAGAATGACCCTTTGTACTATGTCGTAATCGTCCTTGTCTAGTAGTAAACTTGTTTTGAACGAAAGAATAGAGGGCAGAATAGATTAATAAAAATCTGGAGGATGCTAAAGGAGGAGGCGGGGGACCATACGATTTAACTCAAGGATGTTGTAGGAGCTCACACCAAAAAGAAGAAATTTGCAAGAACCCCACTGTAACAAAACTCAAAATAAGCAATTTTTGTAACGGGGCTTCGATTTCGAAAAGTCGATAAATCCTCAATAGCAGCCAGGTGAGTCAGAGACACAACCGTCATAGTGAGCAGGAGACAGCCTCGTTAGAGTGTTATGCCTTCTGAAACAAGTGAATCTCGCTAAATAGCCGACAACCGCTGGGGCCCCGACGGTACTAGACTACCAGTTGAACAAGGAGAAGCACCGCCGCCACCGTTCTTATCTACGCGGAACTTTGTCTTATTTGTATTATTAGGAAGAGATACTTGGGAGGTGTATTGCCAATCTATAGAGCCTAGGAGACTCTGCCAGACTGTGTAGGATCCCCTCCAAAGAACACTCCAGTCTGCCGGACGGATGAAGCTTGGACCGAATCCCAGGCCGAGTCTATAGAGCTATTAATGAACATACACTTTCCCGGTTGCAAGGACGTAAATGAGATCGAAGCATCATGGAACGGACCGAAACATACCATATCTCAGCAAAATGCGTTTCTTGAGCCTGCTGTAAGTTGAACTGGAGCACGGTTTTCTGTTCTACCTTTTTTTTGGCAGAGCAACTTAGGGCAAGATTTCTTGCTCTACTTTTTTTGACAGCTGCTCTTCTCTGAGCTGCCTTGAGCTGCTCTGCTTTTTTTCGGTTACATTAAACACGGCTATTATTACGAATAAAAAGGTCCTCTGGGCGATCATTAGCTTCTCCCCCTTCAAGGCATCCTGCCCGGATGGCATACTACCACTCATGCTACAGAAACTACCTGAGGTAGTAGTACCATGGCTGGTGGTCATGTGCAAGAGCTGTGTGGTGCTCAGCTACGTCGCTATGAGTTGGAGTCGGGAGAGGGTCGTCTTAATCCCAACAATAGGGAGAAGGGGTCACGAATCCGCGAAGGACTATAGGTCGATTAGCCTGACATCCTTCGTGCTCAAGACACTAGAAAGGGCCATCGACTCCTACTTCCGCCAATCGATAGATGTGACTTTACTGTCTCCAACTCAACATGCCTATCACAGTGGTAGATCCAACGAGACAGCTCTGCACGAGGTGGTGGGACCTAGTGAAAAGACCCTATATTACAAACCATATACTTTAGCAGCCTTCTTAGACATGGAAGCGCCTTTAAAAACGTAAGTACTGAATCGAGATCGAGAATCATTCATGCGGATTTGGGAACCGAGACACTGTTTCAATTTGTGGAAGAACCATACTCAAGGACCCAAAGGACCGTATGCTGACCATTGATCTAGCTCAACATTAGCATTCGCACGATTTTTTTACATAAAAATCTGCAGCAACAATCCGATTTAAGGTTAATCTTATCGTTGATATTTTTTTTGCAACTCAATAACAAGATTTTATAAGTTAAAGAAAGAACGTAATCTATTTACGACCAAAATATCACAATCGTGAAATTTTCTACCGAAATGCCACACGCAACGAAAATACGAAAAGAACAATAAATACACACCAAGCATTGAATTTCTTCAAAAATTCTTAAGAATAAATAAAGATAATGCTCCCCCCAACTCAAATACTATTTAAATATTAAATTACATGTTGAAATTAACATGTAATCAATTCGCATAAGAAATTATAGAAACTCAAGACACACTCGTGTTACATTTCACAAGAATTATGTGTTTAATGCCCTTTTAACACGCAGGCAGCGATAGTCAGGAATTTTCTTTCAATAAAATCACAAAAATACATGAAAGAAAACATACAAAAAAATAATTATAATTAACAATTTCATTTGAAATTTTACTTTTATTATTTAATTAAAATTCACATGTTATTTATAAAGAAAAAAATTTCCGGCCAATTTATGAGGAATTTGGTTCCTGTATGTTTGTTTTTAAATTAGGGTTTCATTGCCATAATTGGGATGTAAGAAAAGGGTTTGCTAGTTCATTTATTTGCATACCTGGAAGGTTATATGTGTTTTTATTAAATGAGAATGAGCCTTCTTCGCTTCGTAATTTTAGGTAGCTTTATCTAGATATACTTTGCAAGGTATGACTGCATAGACGATGCAATTCTGAGAAGATAGTTATTTTGTTGCCAAGCAAGAATGAAGAAAAAACTTTCTTTATTTTTTGTATTATCAAAATCCATGTGATCCGGACTAATTACTAATTATGAAAATGAGACTTTCTAACTGACGGTTTAATCTAAAATGTAATCTAATCATTCATAAAGTTTGAATTAACAAGAATGTATTATTGCAAGTAATAGTAATGTGGACGGACATATTCAAAGATAACAAGATGGCTGCCTATTGAAATGTAAAATTACTAGGGACATATTTGTGCTTTCTACAAAACTATTGTAAACCCGGATATATAAAGTAAAACTATATTAGCATAGCAATATATTACTCTCTCTCTCTCTCTCTCTACCACAAGCAATGGCAGACAATAACAGCGAAATCTAATTTTAACAGAAGTTTCGATCTTCAGAACTCCACCAGAGATCAATGGAGAGATGATGGCTCTAAATTTGAGTCGAGTATACGCGCTGAAGTTTTCTCATTTTGCTAAACCCTCAAAAAACTTATCGCCAAAGCTTTATTTTGCTAGAATTTCAAAGGCAGAACTGCTCACAATCTTTAAAGACTGTCGAGGAATATAGAAAAATACCAGAATCTAGTTTAATTCTGTTATCAGTTAGCCAAAAAGGCCCTAGGTGCGTTCAATATAACTCGTCAGAAAGGAACTTCTTCTTTGGCCAGGAGATGCAGGATCACTCTTCATGGATTGAAGGAACATCTAGGACAACGAGATAATGAGAAGACAGATGAATTGACTACAATAGGAACGGATTTCGTAGGCACACCTGTAGAGAATGATCAGAAGCCGTTTCGTCATGCACCAAGACTAGAATATCTTGGCCTAGCCAACAGAACTGAATGATGGTTTGAATCTGAAGTTACTCCTACCATATTGCCTTATATCACCTAACTATAAAGGTGAAAAAGGTTGGACTTAATGTCAAGATGGAGTAAACTGATTTTATAAACCGCAAGGCCAAGAATCGAGAAGTCTGGGGAAGAAGAGGTAAATAAACCTAAACTCGTTTCGATCCTGATGTATCTTATATATTTGCAGTACGCAATGTGTTAAAGATTCAATGTGGAGCTAACAATTTCTTCAAAGAATTACTAAACACATTCTGTTATGAAAAACGTTTTTGTATCAATTGATCCTGGAATTTTTAAAAAAAAACCTTTCGATTTTTGGGAACCCAGATTAATCTTCAGGAAGAACTTCTCCGTCGAAATACTCTCAGGAAGCGAGAGAAATCGAGACTTCCTGAAGAAGTCTTATCTACGGGTATTCACCTGCCGCTCAAAGACGCCAGAACAAGGGACAATCTAGAGACGACTGACACCTTCCGATACACGCTAGTATCTTTCAAGCGGAGATACTGGCAATCCTGAAGGTTTGCAATGAACCTCGAAATTACACAAGACAACAAGGATTTTCATAGATAGCCAAGCCTCTATAAAAGCTCTAGATTCAACGATGATGCTCTCTAAGCTGATGGAGCGATGCTGATCTTAGCTAGATAGGATCAGCAAAAAGCACAACGTGACTCTCGTCTGGTTTGCGGGACATAAGAACGAGAAAGCCGACTACCTAGCCAAGCAGGAAGTCTCCCTACGGGCCTCGGAGATGGAGATAATTGACAGCCCAAAAGGCGGGTTCAGAAACACAATTTTTGAGTACCACCTGCTGCTAGCCAGCCAAAGTTGAAGAGCATTGGAGAGATGTGTTATCTTTAGGACGACTTGGTACACTTACAACCAAGAACGAACAATGGCCCTCCTAAAGAGACTTCGAAAAGATATTGACAGAATTACGGCAATTATAACGGGATATTGGTCCATAGGGGATCACTCTGCCAAACTAGATCTCCCGTTCAACGTCTGTTCCGTAGCTGCGGGGAGACATTCTTTCAATTCCTGAGTTAATCCTCTTCTTAAATGGCACTACAGTCCATATAGGACTCGAGCCTCGTTTCAGTATATCTTCTAGTACATCATCCGCCAAAGCCCCACTTAACCTTCAGGGACAAGCTTAAATCGGGGGGAAAATGAGGACATATTTTGGAATGCCACGTTTTCTCTGTTTTAACGTGAAATAAGTTATTTTGTTAATGAAGATTTCGTTTAGGATATTGTTAATTTGTAGACCCTATTTTTTATAATATTAAATAAATGCACACACCAATTTCTGCTTTACACACTTTCTATTCAAGAGGCTAGAAAAGATAAATAAACTGGCAAAATTTCGTATGGGATTAGAAAATAATTAAAATGCAGCTCTTGTCGGTGTAGTGCCACTAGATATTGCGCAAATGTGTGCACCCGCTGAAAACCTTCCATCATGGCAGAAATATATTTCAACGTAAGCAATTTTTTTGCTTATATTCCTCAGTTATTGAAAAATAAAATGTATTTTATCTAATATTAATTAAGAAATGCAACAAGGATACTCACCGCTAATTCTTTCAAAAGTCATATAAAATAATGTGTTTCCCCTCTGGGGTGCAGTTCAATCTCTCAAAAACCAAAAAATAACACAGTAAAGTTTCAACTTTTCTTTAAAACACACACGGTTCTTAAAACAATTAACACGAAAAAAAAAATGATTGAAAGTTCAAAAATTTGTGAAATACTTGAAATTTTGTTCGCGAAATTGTCTCCTCAATTTGAGCTCGGGTAGAAAACACAATTGGCAAAAAAAATTTCTTTGAAGTTCCAAAAAATCCACTAAAAATGTCTTCTTCTATCACCAAGGGAAATCCACTTTCTCTTTCACACTCAAGTTGCGACACCGCGTGCGCAAGACGAGGACGAAGCAACGAAGGGAAAAATGCCAAGAAAACTCTGGATTTTTATTCTTAGTTTTTCCCTTTTTTTCCTCTCTCAAAAAATGTTGGAAATTTCCTTCTTTTTACAAATTTATTGTGTTGGATAAATCATGTATGGTTGTAGCTCTGAAATGTTTAAAAAAAATAATAAATATGAAATTACTGCCCTTCTCAAGATTTTTTTGATAAGGAATTTGCTAAATGTGCAGAAAAAAAATTGCATGAGGTGTGCGCTGACGATTTTGTAATTAGCAGAAGAAAAAAATTTGACCAGCAGACGGTACTTTACAATTTAAGCATATTTACGATTGTTTAGTTAATATTAATTGTAAGTAGTTATAAAGTAAGGATTAGTAATGATTTTTAGGCGTTTTTTAGTAGCGTTTTCCACTTACTTTCAATAAAAATCGTAAAGATTTGTGGGGGAATAAAAATCTGTACATTCACTGACAACTGGCAATTGAATTATATTCCTAAAATGGCGGATAAGGCAATATGGTCGAATATATTACAGTATTCTAGTACGTTGTTTTGCAAGCGACATCTGTTAAGAGGTAGGATGATATTTCATCCACTTTCGTGGGTTTTTCTATACCAATTTCTTGTGTAAAAGGAAGGAAAAAAAGTTTTTATAATTATAATTAAAATTATGTATAAATATTCACGGTAGATATGGGTTTATAAATCGTAGCGTAGTTCTGTGAGGTATAAATTACGGGATTAACAAACAATGAGTTTGGCAATTTCTTAACAGATGGCGTTGCAGATTTTTTTTATATACAACAGAAGTACAAAACTTCATCACTAGTCGTTCGCACAACGCTAGCTACTTCCTTTTGCGAATAAATTTCCTGCGCAACCGACTTTTTTCTTTAATATACCGTTAAGACTTAAAATGAAATTATTATTTGTTATTGGCTTATTAATTTGAGTAAATAAAATTTGTATTGTCAAAATGGATCATCACGTGGACTTTTCAAAATAAGTTTTATTTTAATAAATTCTGAAATTTTATTATAATAATTTGAAATTTTTTGTTATAGATACCAAAAGAAGGACTGGTGTCATTCAGAAATAAAATAATTAATCAATACTCGACTAAAACTTGTAGGCGAGTTTAATAGCGGAAAGAGGGAGAAAGCGTGCTATGGGGAGTTACTTGAAGGGAAATAAAGAATATTAAGTCAGATTTTTAAATGACTGCGGTTTTCCGTATACAATTCACGATTCCAGAAACGTCAAACTGTTTCTGGACAGGGTTTTCCTTAGGGGACTTGCGAGGTGTAATGGTGTCTTAAAGAGCTCGAGGTCAACAAACCCACTGCCCCTGACAATGTACGCCATACCGTCCTAAAGTCTTACTGCGACTCACTTTTAGCTTAACTTCTGCGCAAACTCTTTGACCTATCCTACTTCTCCGGAGCTTATCTAGACTCTTGAAAACTTTCTCATGTTCAACCCATACTGGATAAATCTGACTCCAGTGAGCCCTCCAACTAAAGCCCAATAGCAATTAATTCTGTTCTCTCCAAAATCATGGAGATGATCATCAACAAAAAGCTTATGGGGTACCTAGAGTCTAACCGAATCTTAAATGACAAACAGTACCGCTTCTGACTAAAAAGGTCCTTCGGGAAGCTTCTAGTATGACATTATTTACTTGCTCTGGATATCTCCAAGGCTTTTCACCGAGTTTGGCGCGCTACTATAGCTCCAAGGTATTAGTATTGACTCACTTCTGAAGAACTGGATCGAGCGTTTCTTTCTGGCCTTTCAATCAAAGTAATATTGGTCGGCGTCGAATATAAACCTCGCACCATCTCTGCCGGTGTTCCCAAGGATCAATTGGATTACCAGCTCTTTTCCTAATCTTTATAAATGACCTGCTCTTGGTTCCAAGCACCCCACTTCACGGCTTCGTTGATGACAGCACTTTGCATTACTCATATTCTTTCGATAATGCAAGTCAGACGGTTATTTAGACACTTACGAAACCAAGGTTTCGAAAACCACCTTGCTGTGGTTTGATAAAAGGCAAAACAGGGTCCTCAAACATATCGTAGACGGCACCATTTGCTCCCCGATCGATCCCTTGAGCCACCGTACGTATGTAACAGCTTTGGTTTCTTTCCTCCCAAGACAGTTTTCTTCGGCCGAAAATGGGGACCGTATGCCTACATAGCTGCTCAAATATGGAGGGCCTACTTATGCCAACGCATTCATAAAGCGATTGTGTAAGAATTAATGCAGGAAGCGATGCCTAAAAACTAGATGCATCGATGCATCCTTCTGTTCTGTACACTAAAACGGAGATATCACATAGTGCAGTAATTATTTTGGAAAACCGTTGTTGCTAAAGGCACGACTCTAGTTGTTCTTTTCTTGCTTCAAAAAAAAAACCAGTTAAATTCACAATAAAACAAAAAATATAATTATAAATCCTTTATTTACATTTTACAATAAAAAAATAAACAAAAATTTTTCTACTTTGTATTTTTTATATTTTAATTTCCTAAATTCGTTTTAAAAAATACTTTCAAATAAATTCTTTATATAACAATAATTTCGAATATTAATATTAAATCCTTTTCATTCTGCTGCTCTATTCACAAAAATATAATTATAACAAAAACAAAATTCAAAATTTAGCCAAAAAATACATGCGCGGTTTTTTTAAAAAGAAATTGTTTGTTTTTTTCAAACCATTTTTGTGTCTGTTTTGAAGGAGAAAAAAAAAGTAGAAAAAATGTATTATATCTTAAATTTTGGTCAAATTATTTGAATAATAATAAATAATATGAAAATAACGAGAATATTGGATAAGAATAAGTGTGTGTGTGTGTGTCTTATGGAACCAGTCCTGCCTATGCCTAGAAACATTTCTTTATTTTGTTTTTTTTTAAGTTATGATGCAATGCGCGAAGCAGGATTTTTGTATCCTTAGGCATTTTGTTGTATGAGACTTTCCCATTTAGCAATTAATTGATGGGATGATGGTGCCTCATCTGGATCTAGATCACATAGTTGGGCTAAGGATACTGCTGGCCTTAATCCACCGTTTTGATGACTGGATTGAATTTTTCTGTTAAAATCAGGTGATGGTGTTGTCCTGGAATATATTAATAATAATAATAATGATTATTAAATTTTTTTTAGGGTTTTTTATTTGTTATTAAATTAAATAGCAACAGTCTGGCAAGTATTTAAATTTTGTAATGTAATTTTCATACAATTCCACCAAGATGTCCTAGTAAAGATCTGTAAACATTGTGTCTAGAGGTTTGAGTGCACCAACCAGGTCCCGACGGAATCTAAATATTCGGGAATTGGTTCTCCTGGCAGAAAGTTGGGCTAAAGGTCAACACCTATACTTTTCGGAACAGAATTGAAGCTATAACACTACAATGGAGAAGTTAGCCGCAGTTTATTCAGGATTTTTAGGAAAAGACCTCAACAACGTCACAGGATCAATGATTTAAGAACGTACGATATAAAATTCGCCACATGGAATGCCAGCTTATTATATATAGACTTGGAGCAGTGGCAGCGATGATGGATGAATGAAGAAGGTATAGGATTAGGTTACCAACTATCCTTTTTCAGAAAGGACAGTTTTATTGTTATATTCCCCTTGTAGCTGAATTATGCCATTTGGGGTTGAAATTTGAACAGTTGGCAGCTTATGTTCTCTTACTGATTGAGTTCTACATAAGTTCGCCATAAAAAAGGTTAAGTCTAGCATGGGCTTGTCTTGCATTTTCGAAAGCGTAAAAGTAACGCAAGATACAGTCCTCAGCGAACCTGTGAAGTGGGCTTAGAGAAGAGTTAGGTGAAATCTTTTAGAAAGACTACCATTTGGGAAGTTGATAGAATTGAGTCCCAGGTTAAACAGGAAAAGATGGGATGAGGTTTAGATTTGACGCCATAACAGTACTATCTTGACTGATCGACAAAAAAAGAAAATCTCTATCCAGTGTTTTAGAGCTAAGCCAATGCCAATACCTTACAGGGTGCCATCTCGTTTTTTTTATTGTAGTAACCTACTGCGACGATCATTTGGAGCTATAGCGCGACAGTGCCAGAGAACGTGAAGAATAGACTCATTCTTCTCAAGAACAGCTCCTCGCTAACGTTGGATAGTTATGCGAACACGAAGAGCAGACTCATCTTGTACGAGTCAAAGTCAACGGATGGGATCCTCTGCCGTTCCAATCCTCCATCCTGACAGCATTCCTCCCGCATGCCAATAATTTCCCATGGGACTGCTTCAAACACAGCAGCGAGGATGCCTAAGTTGAACGCTCCGTTAAACCTGGTACTTTCTCCCCAAATCCCGGCACCTACATCCCGCTTCTTTCTTGGAAACGTTCGTGCACCACCGAGCTAATCCTACATATAACCTATCTTGCGCTTGTGAAATTTCGCTGTCAGCTTCAACGCAGTGCTTATTGAGGACATCTCTACCTCAAAGTGGAGCAGTACCAAGTTGTTTCTAGAGCTATGTAGACGGTGAGCCATTCTTTGAATTCTGCTCAATCCTGCAAAGTTGTTAAGCCTGTTCCTATATTGTTGCAATAAAGCCCGGTATGGTAATCATGGGCCTTATGATGGAGGGGTATAACCAACTATGTCGGTCTACAGGCTCTGGGGCATTTGTCTAACTACAGAGAGGTTCTATTAGCTACCCAGTAGATATCCGGATCTCTTCAATAGATGGGTGTTCCTGAAAATATGCTTGAAGGATTGCCCTCAAATTGCTTCCATTAGTTGTCGGTCCTCTTTATAAAACCAAGATTTCTCGACGGGTCTTTCGGGAGCGGTTTGTGGAGTTTTGCCGAATCACCAAACTTTCCCTGCTCTGGAAAAAGTGCCTCGATCTCTCCTTGTTGTTCGTCTAACCGCCCTGTTACAGGTGGATAGGGAGATTTAGAACTCTCCAAGTTGCCACTTCTTACAGGCAAAAGGAAGTCCATCTTGCATCTATGTTATCCTATACCGTTTGTGCTCACTAAGGCAAATAGAAAAAAGATTTTTATCAAAAGAAATGTTTCATCTACTCGGTAAGTCTTTTAATCTGCTTCAAGTTAGTTGTCTCAGCTTTATTCAATCTTCTTAATTCTTTATATCTTTTTATAATTTCACAGTCGATTTACTTTTATTTACAATGCCCACTATTTCTTGCCTGGTGTGGTAGACAACTATTACTTGTTCAACTATTGTTTTGAGGATTGTTTAACGCTATGCTATGCTAAACAAGAAATTACCTTGGTGAAAGACTGTTATTTGTGTTCATACTATCGCACAATTCACTGATTGATTTGGAAGTTCTAAGTTTGCCTGGAGCGAAGCAGTGTTCAACATCCGAGTCGTCATCATCAGATTCAAGTGTCCTATAATAAGAAAAAAATATAGTACATAAGCAAAATAATATAAAAAAAATCCCTTACTCATCCTCAATTGAATCTAACAAATCTGGTTGTGACTGTCTAAGTTTCCTCATCCGCTTAAGCTCTGTCTCGCGATTCTTCAAGTCCTTCAGCTCCCTCTGGATCTTCTCCTCCACCGGCACATACCCCCGGCGTATCGGTCGTCCATCAGCATCACGTTCAATAATTGGCGGCGTTATCATAACAGGTGGAATAAAACTTCGATTAAGATCTAAAATTTTTCCCGGATTAACCGGATCACCACGGGCCTGCTGTCCGGGAGCAATTTTCCCTCTGGACGCAATAAATCGCTGCATTATCCCCTTCTGCCCGGATTGATAATGGAATTTTCGGCTTGGTACAAATATTTGTGGTGTCGACATTGTCCTTACTAGAAGCTTCTGCGGCGGTGGTGTAGGAATTGAATTGTAACCGTTTGGCCGAATGTATCGCTTTTCAGTTACTGGTATTCCATTGACTGGACTGGAAGATGCCGAAATGCCAGAATCATCAGAATGAGCCTCGTCTAAGCTTTCTTTACCGTTTGTTGTATGCGATGGTGGTGCAGAGTCATCTGCTGTTGTGGACGGTGTCGGGCTGGTTGATGGACTTGGCTGTGTTGTTGTTCCGTTCTCTTGTGGCAGCTGTTGCAGTTGCATTTTTTCACGAAGCTCCTGTTCCCGGCGGGCTACTTCGTTTATTTCCTCTTGAATGCGCTTCAAAGGATTGTCTTTCTGTAAAATACATGGAAGAAAAGGGGAAGTTTTATTTTTTGTTGTTAATTAGTTTGGTCATGAGCACATGTCAAAAGATGGGAATTGAATTTCATTAAGGGGAAAACAAAAGGAATAAACTTATATGGCTATGGAGGTATTTTTCATGTTGTTGTTATTGTGAATAGAGAAAAAAGGAACTGAAAACTTTCTTGGGTTTCTACGTTGATTTACAGTAAAATTTGAACGTATGTAGGTAACTATACATGAGAAAGAAGGCAACAGCAGAGTCGTAAAGTCGACGTCTAGTGGCACATCCCAGGGCGGAGTATTTGCCATGGGTAAGGTTCTTAAAAACATTAGAGAACGACAGGATAAAGGCAGTCGTCTAAGCGGATGGCGTGGTGATCCTTGCACCCTGAAAGTTTCTTTCTCTCATCTTCTATATTAATAAAAGAAAGTTTATGTATGTATGCGTGTATGTGTGCGCGTATGTGAGCGCACCAGTCATCGCAGAGCATCGAAATTTTGCACGAAAGTCCGTGCACCTCGAAGCCCGATTTTCGAAATTCAAAATGGCCGCCGAAATATGACCGAAATTCAAATTGTGTTCCGATCTATATGAAAGTACGAATTTGTGGTCAAAACTTATAAATTCAAAATGGCCGCGCTTCGCGAATTGGGTTTCGATTTCAATGAAAATCGGTGTCTGGGGTTTTTTGACGAAGCAAATAACGAATGTTTGATCAGAAGTTATAAATTCAAAATGGCCGCGCCATATTTCCGAATTGCCCAAGTTTCGAAATTTTGAATGAAGGTCGGTGGAGGTTCGCATGATGCACCTCAAAGCCCGATTTTCAAAATTCAAAATGGCCGAAATTCAAAATGACCGCTCAAATATGGTTTAACTTGCCAATTGTGTTCTGATTCCAATGAAAATGGGTATCTAAGGGTTTTTAAGGTCGCAAATAAAGAATTTGTGATCAAAACTTATAAATTCAAAATGGCCGCACCAATATGGCCGACGAGTTTGCCAATTGTATTCCGATTTCAATGAAAATCGGTATCTGGGGGGTTTTTAATTTAGCAAATAACGAATTTATGATCAAAACTTGTAAATTCAAATTTGCGGAGCCAATATGGGGGACGAATTTTTCCAATTGTGTTTCGGAAGAACCTTATTTACCCAATTTGTTAACGTATGAGAAATGTCACCTTATCATCAGAGTTATTAACAATCATGCGCCTAGACTAGAAAAACATGGGTAAAATACAGAAAGCAAAGATCATTTTATCTCGATCTTGATGCTGTTGCACAAGAACATCGTAAGAATTCTGTCGATCATCAGAGCACACTGTCTAATTGGAGGATCTCTTACAACATCCATGATTGCGGTTATAAAATAGTGCCTTTTCAGCGCCAATTGCGTCCCCGTTCACGCTCTTTCGGCAATAAATTGAAGTATCTAACTATAGATAAGTAAGAAAGCGGCAACTTTGAATTTACAACGAAACAATTTTAAGGGTATATTTACGTTAAGAACATTGAATTTAAAAAAAATTTAAAAATATTAAAAGTGAAAGTGCTTAGAAATAAGTAAATATTAAAATAATATAAAATTAAAATAATAAAAATATTTCTGCTTTTGTTGTAAAGGAATATTTTTTTTAAAACCAGTTTGATTTTATTCTTCTTTTAGAAAAGACTACAATAAAATCTTCAAACAGCAAGAAAACATGTTTCCTTCCTCAAAATATATTTAGAAAAAAAAACTTGTTATGACCATCAAAGTTAGTTTCCATACTTTTCTTTGTTTTTACGATCATACTCAATAACGACACGAACGAGCATCAAGTTCCGTGTAAAAGCGCACTTTAATGCTTCAACGTTAAATAACAAACAATTTATCAAATCTAATCTCTTCCTCCTTTTTCTGCGCTAGGTTAAAATTATTTTAATCTCAAATCTATTATGCCATCACGCTGAGAGGTGTTTGGACATCTTTCTTTAATGCCAGTCCTCGCTACAAGTTTGTTGTTTTTTTTTGTGGTTAAGTTAATATTACGAAAAATTAATGAAAGGTTAACAAAAATTTTAGAAAAATAATGCAATGATGAAGTCTCTTCATATCCGTCCACCGAAATTCATGATGGCAATGGAAGTGGACCATCATCATCATCATCATCTGTCGAATGTCGATCCATTTCTTGTTGTACATCACAAAAAAAATAAGGCAGCCTTGTGTTTAGAAAAAAAAACTTGGACCATCTACTTAAGAGGCTAAAGCACACACCAAAAACAAAAAAAATAAATAAAAGATGTCTTGAAGTAAATTGAAGCAACTCGTCGAAAACTGGTTGCATCCATCCACTTGGGGATATTGAAGAAGAAAAGTTATGCAAGTGACGGAGCCCCACGATCATGGATACTAAGTAGACTCTTAATGCGTCACGATCATCATCATGCAAGGCTCGATGTTGGCCATCGGTGAAGGTTTGCTCAAGATTCCAGTCATGTTTTTGTTTCTTATTTAATTCCCAAAACATAAAAAGTAAAAAAAAAACGAAGAAGAAGAAATGTTTCAAATAATGCGGAATATATCGAATAAATTATTTGAAGAATGCAGTGCTGTTGGCACAAAACAGGAAGACATGGAATGTAACAACATATCACATCGCAGTTGCGTCACCGAAAGAGCTTAGCTCTATGTTTGCCAACGACACGGTTACGTGTGTTTTGACATAGTACAACCTTTTCGTCACCTAAAACGTTTTTTTTGTTATGTTTGTTATCTCTAACACCCGCGCACCTTTATAAACAAGAGACTAGGGCTCCAGACAAACCAAGCAAAATTGTGTCATGCGTCCCAACCAAGTAGATTAAAACATTATCAAGTCAAACGTTTTACACATACCTACAGACAGTAATATAGCAACAACAATAAAAAAAAATATTGTTTTACTTGGTTGCACTTGAAATCGGAATGGGGTCCATGTCCCCGCGGCAATTGTCTCCATGTGGAAAAGTTCTGAATAGAAATCACCTGGGGACCAAGGTGATCATACGCACGGTACACGGCAATATGTTCTCTCTCTCTATCGTTCCTTCGTTCTCCATTGTATCTCCATCCAATGTGGCCATTGTCGTATGGTAAAACTCTAAAACTTTTGGTCATATATCCAGATCAGTAACTTGGAATAATAGGTGCAAAAAGGTAGCTCTGCTGGGATGGATACTTTTTTGTGCATGTGTATTTACTTACTCCCGTTAGTATATATGGTGTACTTACATGCCATCAAATGCGAATTTAGTGGGGCGCAGAAAATTTATGTTAATGCACGTCGACGTTTTATAACACCATTTTTTTTGCTGCTAATGCACACGTAAAAAGGTATTTTAATAGTTTTTCAAATTGACTTGTCTCGAGAGTTGTTTGGTTGTATAATGCAATCTTAAAGTAAATAGAAACGAAAGTAGTTTTATGGGAGAGAAATGGCGACAATGTCGCAAAAAATTGTGAAGGTACAGTGGACAGAGTGGTTTTGGTCAGTTATTGACGCTTGGAGGAAAAAATTCATGAAGTTGTTGCTAAGACCGAAGAGGAAATACAAATGCTAGGAACACTTTTATCCATAAATAGTAAGGGTACTTTACTAATGGTATTCATGAGTAGGTTTGTAGGTACAGGCGGAAACTCCACCCAAGGACCGTTGATAAGGGATCAATTGCTGCAAAGAAAATGTTTGCTTGTAGCTCTGGCTTGTTCCTTTCTGTAGATACAGCGGTGGGTGTTGTCTGGTATTCTTAATGTGACTGCATGTTCCCAAATTTCACAGTGTCTTGCTAGAATCGACATGATCCTAGCGATCAGTGTCTTCGCGGCATCATAAGGAAGTCGCGTGATTCCTGCCTGCTGTAATTAGGCCAAGGCTTTATAGTCTTGCTGCATGATACTAAACAATTTCATCGGCAGCATGCTTTTTAAAGAATTGCGTGGTGATATCTTTCTTCGTCACACAGCGGCAGGCCCGCCACATAACCTTGTGTGGCCTGGGGCTAAAATATTATTGTGGTCCTTTTAATCTATATAACAAGATATTTTTTTGGGTTTCAAGTAGAGTACAGGGCCAGTGACGTCATCGATTGAGGACTCGGGTGTGGATGTGGTCTCGGTTGTGAGTGCGCGCCGCCTGTGTGAGATTAGTTGAACTTTGCTGCGGTTGGTTTGTGCCTTGGATGAGCTTTCGCGCCAAGTGAGCTTTCGCACTGAGGATCGAATATGCCCTTCTCCTCTATAGCTGTCTATCTGGTCTACCTGATCTATTTGGTGTGTGAAGACCAAACGCAGCAATACATAGTATTCAGACCATCACTTGCTAATCTTATTAAAAAGAGATGATTTGAACCTGTGAACCAGAGAATTTATTGACCAGACAGACCAAATAGACCAGTAGACCAGACAGACCAGATAGACAAGATCTCCTCCTACTCTTCCTGCTCTATAGCTGTCTGTCTGGTCTGATCAATCTGGCCTGGTCTGCTTGATCCACTCCTAGATTACACCATAGATCTCCATAATGCACATAAGGAATTTCCATTTTGCCTCAAACATCAAAAACCACTAGGATCGATGTAGAAGAGACTGTTAACAACATTATGGGCAAAAAAGAAATACATCATATATTGCCGCCGGAGTAGGCATGTCGATTTAAAATCGATTAAACAGTGAATCGATTCACAAACCCCTCGGATTGGGCTCAATTCACATTGGGCTCTTCCACACGCTGAAAACATCGTTTTGTATAGAAGAGGGCGAGAGAGGATTTTTCCAACCAAATTTTTCAATGGATTTTTCAGCCAACTTTTTGACAGCTATGTGGATGTTGTTGTTTTTTTTTAAATTCCCTTTTGCTAGGAATACAGTAGGCAAAAGAGAATTTAGACAAAAAACAACAACATTGTGGAGTACAGTTGGTTATTAAACTTCGCTTGCGAGAAAGCCCATCCGAGTTACCAAAAAAATGACAGGAGGGCTTTTTTGTAGGGAATAACATTTCGTTTTGGTTGAACAAATTTTTTTTTCGAAAAAACCAGTTTTTGAGTGATTTTTTTGCCAAAAAGTGATATCTCCGGCCGCCATGTTTTTTTTGTGACTCCGAAATTATTTTCTTAAAAAGTCCCAAGGAAGCTGTGGACCAATTTTCAGCCATTTGGAATTTTGTCTCCTTAAAATGGTAATTTCCCCGGACTAATAGCAATATCATAATGAATTCCTAACAGGATTGCTACATAAAAATATAAAAAATGTATAAATGCGATTTTTATGAAACTGTTTCTAATTAGTTGTCCGTGGCTCAACAAAAATTGACTTACGATTCGATTAATCGAGAATCGATCCTTTAATGCACGATTCAATGGAGAATCGATTTTAGTGCGTTCGATTCGAATCGAATCGAAGATCGATTTTTTTTTGGAATGAATCGACATGCCTACGCCGGAGGACTCGAAAAAAGTTTTCATTATCAATAATAAGTATTATATTTCATTTAAGCGAGATCCGGTTGAGGGATTAAAGCTCACCCGAAGAGAAATAGAAAGCTCATCGGAGACACAACGAACTTCAACCAAATTAACCATCGCGAAAGCTCATCCAAGACACAGCGAAGTTTCCCAAAGCTCACACCGCAGGCTACATCCACAACCAAGTCTAGAACCGATTACCTCACTGGCGCAGTAGCTTCATAGCGATACTACTGTTTCAATATATTTTCGGGGCCCCCTCTGCTCTGGGCTCTGGGGCAATTCACTCCAGTTGCCCCCACCTTGTAATGGGCCTGGACAGCGACTTCGGTTTGGACCACAGTTTGGACTTCGATGTACCTTCGACCCAGTACCTACTCGGAAGGGATCCTGTACCCCCTGGCCTACGAACAGAGCTCATTTTAACCAACTTGTATGGTATTTAGACCACACCTAGTGTCTTCTTAGCCACCGGACTATCCTATAACAGGATTACAGGTAGACTTTGAAAGTTGCCAGCAGTTGCGCCTGGAAGACACTGGTAGAATTAGGCAGGCTGTAGTCTTTTCAGCGAGGGGAAGAAAACACGCGTACCAATTTTGGTATAGGTCTAGCAATTCGTTCTTGGTTCTGTTGACGGTTTGGCAGGCTTCCTTCCAAGATATTGCTATGTCTACTTGCATTTGTCTGGAGTTAATGGCACTCTGGTACTGGAAAAACGTCTTAAAGCGAGCTTTTTACATTAATCTATCGACGGACAGATGGCCCTCTTTTGAGTTTTCAGAATCAATTAACCAAAATTTTCCTAATCGAATTTCCTAATTAATGAGGTTCATATTCGTAATAAATGACGAATTTTCGTCATATTTCTGTGCGTGTGTCGAGGCTATTAAGGACACTTGTTGATTGGTTTGTCGTGTCTTCACGTGGCTAAGGAATTATGGGGGCGCAGTAGGAAGAATGCCAGGACACTTGTTGGCTTGACGTAAGGCACTTTTTGGCTTGATTTATCGGACACTGTGCCCTGAATTGTCATTTAAGGAGATAGGAAGGACGGAGGACCCTGAGAAGGATGAATCTGCCAAGTTTAAGTGGCAAGACATTAGGCAGACTGTTGAACCTGTTCAAGAAATGTGGTCTAGAGATATGAGGTGTAAGGGTGTAATTCAATAGGTCAAGTGAACGAAGAAGAAGAAGCTTAGTTGAAAGATAAGAAAAAAGATAGATACAATAGGTTAAAAGGAGTCTGAAAGGACATAAAAGAAGATGATTTGATTTTGACCTCTTGATGTTGTACGAATTCGGACACTGACGTTGTTCCACATAGACGAGTTTCTCTATTTATAAACGAATTCGACATAGGGACGCAAAAACTCATCCCAAATCTGGAGTATTGGCTCGGGAAGGACCGTAGTGAGGTGATTGTGAGATCATACGCTTCTCTTAATAGGCCATATATTGCGCATACATTCATTATTTCGGGCACAAGGACTCGTTTTACCCTGGAGCAGCTCCTCAAATGCGCTACTTTCGCCTCCCAATGATTACAATCGGACTAGGTGGCATGGACTTAGCTGGTACCAGATAATATCCTCGAGAAGATTATGAGATCATACAAGATCAGACTTACTTAAAGCTATAGACAGACATTAAATCTTAGGAAATAACTTCTTTATATTTAAATTTCACTCTAAAAATCAACTATTTTAAATGTATAATAATTATGACGTATTTATACAGCGGTCAACTGCTACAGTTTTCCTCCTGCTTAATTATCTAATCGATACTATTAATATAGAAGGTTACAATACTAGTATTTTATCTCCACACACTTCATTGCATCTATATCACCAGGTTTCTAGGTTACAACAAAACCTCAATTACGAAAGTAATCCCAGTCCAGTCCAGGCCCCAATAGCAGACATTTACTGACAACAAGATCACAAGATAATCGCCTCAAAATAGCATAAGATCAGCATTACCGCGCGATCGTATTGATTTTTATGACAGTTTTCCAGTTTCCTTCAATATTTTCCATTCTCTCAAATCACCGGAGGAAGAGATTGAAGTTGACTTGGTGCACAAACAACATATCACCGGTGCTTGCAGCACACTGCACAATCTCATCTCATGATTGCAATTTTCTTCTTATTGCATGTCGCTGTCCGGACAAGTTCAGGTCTTGGAAAATGATTTCATTGAAGTTTTTCCTCCTCGTCGTATAATGCTGCTCTGCTTTTATTTCCTTCATTTGTTTCGCGTATATATGGAAGAGATAGTGGCGGAGTCGCTGGTGGTAGATTGTCAGACATTTTCTGCAATGAAATTGATATCATGGCAGGCAGCATCACAGTCGCGGCGGCGGCGGCCCATCGGGTCTCTTTTTAAGTGAATATTTTTCATTTGGGGCGCGCTGCCTTTAAAAGACCAGTTCGTAATTTAAGAAGGCGTTGTGGGATTTTGTAATTTTCGCTCTTTGATTTTCTTTTTTCCACCTTTTTTTTGAGTAACCAGTGAAAGGGTCTTGAATTCCTTGCAATGTTGGTTGACTCATAAAGGGGATCTGGTTTTGGTTCGATCTGGTTTTATGGGTAAAGGAATGGCGTGTGTGGTTGGTTGGCTGAAGGGTATTTGGAATTTCAGTTGTGTTTTATCATTACGCGAGAAATTTTTGCAAAGGAATTTATTTTGCGGCGGAGAAATGGAATCTTTTACTGAGGCGACCTTTAAAAGTGCACATATGAACTACATTGTTGCAGATCTTCTCGTGCATTCTTTTGAGTTTCTTCGATATTTATTCATCAACTATTTCTTGCTCCCGTAAACTCAATTTTTATATAACCTTCAATCAAAAGATCCGAATACTGGCAATGGAAGCGTTTTGCTTGTCACTCTCTCCGAAATCCTCACGTTGATCTTTAGAAGGTTTTGAACTGACTTGTCCTCAGCATTAAAATTGACAGATAATTGTTTTCAGTTCAAGTACATTAATGCCACAATTCAAAACTTGGTTTGTGATATTCTGCATTCAGGTGGAATGCTTTTCAAATAATAGGATCAATGCTGTTCTCATCGCTCCAACAGCGTGATATCGAACCAACTTGTGGTACTGGTACAGCTTGACGGCAATCGGTAGCAGCCACTAGGATGTGACTTTGTGGTTTATACTATCCACAAATCACACATATGCGCCCTCCATTCGAATACAGACCAATTCCTTCAATATATCAGACAACTAGATCTCATGTAAAAGCTTACTACGCACATTCGACACGGGTCCGGTAAACAGACACTTATCCTAGACTACTTATCTCGAACTCTAATAAAACACAACGAAAATTCTGTCCATTAAGGCTAACAAAGATGCAAGTAGACCTTGGATTTGCTTTCTGTTAACACCTCCCCATGAGTCGATATTCTGTATCCTGAGTCAGTCCTAGGTTGTTGAGGATCGCAGCCCCACATAGCCTGTCCGATATCTAACCAACAGCCAAAGGAAAAGAGGTTAATCTGATACATCAACACGATTTAGGTATATCCAGAGATCTTTGGCTTTTTTTAGGGATAAAAACCACCACAACTTTCCTCTAAATGGTTGGAATGTATCCCCAATTGAAGCTGGCTTTAAAGGGACAGACCAGGTTGTCGAGAATCAGCTCGAGGCATTTCTGCATGAGTGCCGGGAAAATGCCATCTCCTCCAGAGGATTTGTAGGTTTGAAACGAGACCACTGCTCACTTAACCTTCTTCCAGTCGAAGATGTTCGCAGAGTATCGGTCTGGAATGGTCCTATAGCTGTACCCAGCATCCACGGGATCAGCGGTTTGGAGAATTGACCATGGTAAAAGGGTTTCTTCTAAGTTGGTGGTGTAGGAGGCATCCTTCTTCTTAAGAAGGCCCACCCCGTTGGGCGAGTCCTTGGAGAGGATCTTTTGGAATCTATCCGTAGAGTCTGTAGGCTTTAATAGTGCTTCCTCCAGCTAGCTATATTTCTTTCCATCGAGGCCGAGGGTATTTTTGAGATTCAAGAACAGGTAACAGTCGCGGCGAGGCTAAATCTGGAGAATGCGGTGGATGCGGAAGCAATTCGAATGGTAATTCGTGCAATTTTGCCATTATTGCGATCCACCCTTGTACGGTGCATTTGTGTTGGTGAAAGACAGTGTACTCTTTTCTTCTTCATTTAGGGCCGCTTTTTCGCCATTTCGTCTTTTAAACGCACTAATAATGCTATGTAATATTCACTATTGATCCTTTTCCCTTTCCAAGAGAGTCGATAAATATTATTCCAAGCGCATCCCGACATACTGTCACCATATCCATCCCAGCAAGCTTTTGCGTTTTTTTGGTCAGTTTAGACGCCTTTCTCCGGTTGCTGTCCATTCAGCTGACTTCCGATTTGACTCTGGAGTGTAGTGATGGATCCGCGTGTCATCCATTGTCAAATATCGCATGAAATTTTTTTTTATTTCGTTTCAACAATTCCGAACACTACTCTGTTGCAACGTTGGTTGTTTTTGGTCAACAGTGAGCAACCCCGGTTCGCACAGAGCTTTCTTATAAACATACAAAATAGTGAATACACTGCCTTATGATATATTCAAGGTGTCAGTTATCTCACGGAACTTAATTTGACAGAAAAACTGCCGAATTTGAGCGACCAGAGCGTTCAGTATCATCGGTGTTTGTGCGGCCGCGTTTAAAGTCAGCAAACCACTTTTCTACCATTTGTATCGATGGAGCAGAGTCCAAATAACACTTTTCAATTCATTGCTTTGCTTGAACGGTATTTTTTCCATTAAAAAGCAGTATCAATCAACACACGAAATTCAGATTTTCCCATTGCTTTGAAAATTACAAAAGTAGTGTCACTAAAACCACTGGGACTTGTAAAAAAAATGGTTGGAATGTCATGCAATTTTGACACATATCGTTTGAAGGTTGGTGTCTAAAAATTATATGGATTTGGCAATAGTGGCGCCACCTATATGTCAATCGATGGACTTATTGAGTGATGTAATAGATAAAAATGTCTTAATTTTCTTCTTCGTCACTTTTTGTAGGTAACGTCGTATTTGACATTTTGACATTTTACTTAAAAAAGCCGGTTTTCAAATTGCATAATTTTCTTTTAAAAACCACGTTTAACAATGGGTTTTTAAAAACCGACAAATCCTAGTCCCAGTTCTTTGTTGTAGGCTGTAAGGGTGAACCAGAATTACTTCCCATTACCCAGCATGTTTGGCTCTATTGAACAGTTTAGTAAACAGAACAGAACATACAAAGCAATCGGCACGTTTAAGCTTGGATTCAAACCAGAAACGACAACAAGAAAGAATCTTACGGAATAACAGATTTGCTGCAATACGTAGGAAAGTTAGTAAACTGAGTTTACTAACTTTCCTACGTATTGCAGCAAATCTGTTATTCCGTAAGATTCTTTCTTGTTGTCGTTTCTGGTTTGAATCCAAGCTTAAACGTGCCGATTGCTTTGTATGTTCTGTTGCTGTTTTCTTCTTGTTGTTTTCTTCTTACTGTTATCAGTAAATTGAAGAGAATCGTGTAGCAATTCTTTTTTGTCCTTTGTATCTCTGTTTCTTCAGTTTTCCATGTCGAACCAGTCTGTCCTTGTAATTTTCTAAGCCTTGGCTAATCTATTTTCTGCAGCGCCATCTTCCTTTCACATTTGTTATTACAATTAATACAAGGATAGTTAACAGATGTCGTTTTTCCCATATAAAAGTTGATTTTTCTCCAGCAGACTTCATCAATATCTCTTTTTTTGATAAAAAAAAGTGGAGTTACATGGTTTTATAACTGTAGGTTGACGAATTAACTGATTATGAGCAAATCTAAGCAAGGCCCTAATAAATTAATCACACTAAAGAATTCACCTTCTCCTATTCATCCTCTATACCCAATAATCATCATCTACATGAGTCTCTTCGGAAGCTATACTACCAGACCTTAGCAATTGTTCAACTGTGCAAACAATGCTCACGCTACTATGGACATGAAATGTGTTATTAATGTATCATTTCGGATCTTTTGTTTCGTATAACAAATAGTTAAGTTCCTTATTGCTGTTAAAAGTGCAAAAGTAATGTTTTGTTCATTTTAGTGCGAGGATATAAAAATTAGTTAAAAACTTCATAGAAATTCTGCTTCCCGTATCGTGTTAGTTGCATTGTATTATTCCAAAAGCTATATGGTGTGTATACGAGCAAGTGTAGGTAATGGATTAAAATTCCAAGTAAATCGAAACCCAACAACATAACAAAACAACAAAAGTAATAAACTAACAACAGCACAGGATTAAAAGCAGTACGGAAATCAGGATAATCTCCCATCAAAGCGCTAATCCGGTGATGAAGAATACTGTCGTTACCTTTACTTGTAATCAGGTCAATGATATCTGAGCTGCCGCCGCGCCACTTTTCCTCCCGCCGCGGGAAAGGGTTTTAGTTTATTTCAATTACTCTCCTCCTCGGTATATCACATGACTCGCCAAATGGAAGACCTTCAATAAGAATTTATCAACAAAAAAAAAACATAAAACCTTCGAGCCGTTTTGTCGGACCTAAGGTTTTTTAGTGATGTGATGAAAAACGGCACGAATGCGGGAAGAAAAAATCAATTTCATGCCCGCTACAAAAACACAGTTTCGAATTAAAAGTGCAGCTTTTGCAGTCTTGGAAGAAAAATGATTCAACAACAGCAACAACAACAACAACAAACGGCAACACCAGAACACCACCGAGAAAAGATGAAAAAATCCCGGTTCCGTTAGAAAGTCATTTCTTTTCTTACCTCTGGTGTTGTTAAGTAAGCAGATGTATATGTGTTTGTGTGTGTGGTGCAGAACCGTCAAGACCATCATCTTCTGTTATTTTTGTGCAAATTTTTAACGTTTTTTCGTTGTTGCTGTATAATTCTTTAACCCCTTCCCCTTCCGCCAGGTGAAGATCGCCGGCGAATCTCTCGTGTTGAATGTCAAAATTGTTACGGCAGGTGTGTGAGAAGTGCCAGAATGAAGCTGCTGCACGAATCGAAAACGAAGAAAATTCTAATCATTTGCGATGAGATGATTTACGGTGTGCTTAACAGTGATACGAACTCAAATTTTTATTAGAGAGATGGAAAGAATATAAAAGCAACGGGAAAAGAAGATTTTCATAAAAGAATGACCAAGAGGTAATGAAGGTTTGGACATTTCCGGTGCTTTTTTTCCTAGTTTTTTGGGTTTGATTTGAAGTGATGGAAGAAGATTTTGAGGAGGGTTTCTTGAAATTGAGTAAGTGTTGCCTTAAATTTTTAATAAGCTCATCTAATGTTTTAATGATATCATGTTTTTGATTTCCTCGTTTTTACTATTAAGTGCAATACCCTACAGTTCGCCTAAACATAAAACAAAAAGTACTATGTTTCGTTGACTAGGAGTATTTTGATTAAATGGGAAGAGGATCAATTATTCAAGAATGGAAAAAAAGTTCTACGGATTCTTGATAAGCGTAAAATGGTCTTTATTTTCGGTCTGAGGAGTACTGCGGCCGCAACTTGGACCTAGTGTACTCTTAACAGCTCTCCTATACCATAGATTTACAAGCCAAGCTATCTCATCAGGAAGGCAGACTGGTCCTCCTCCTCGAGGCAGAACTCAAATATAGAGTCCATCGTCCTTTCGATACTCCATAGGTGGTAACAGTGGCACAGTGTTGCATCTCTTAAAAAATCCCAGGCACTGAGATGCACGTTTGGCGATTTGGAATATGTGGTAATTTTATCTAAATCATGGTAATTTTATCCAAAGCAAATTTTTGGTCTATCTCACGATGTTTTCAATGCCACTATAGCTTATACTCGTACATTAGCTTGAAAGCTAGACGCTCTCCTAAATCTGGGGCTTTCATTCCGATATCTTCATCTGTATACGTTTTGTTGCCATCCCTTTCGAATTTACTAGGTGACAGCTTAGATGTTGTGAACCATATTTACGGAGGATAGGTCTGCAATCTGATAACATTTTCGATTCTACGATATTTTTCAGAACGCTGGCAATTGAAGAATTTGCCTACTCAAGACCATAGTCTCCAGGTGACCATTCGATGCCAGCTTCAGTGCAGAGTGCTTATAGTGGATATCGTCTACTTCTACTTGCAAGCAACTATTAAGCCGGAATTACACTATTGTGTTGTGGTGTGTCGTGTTGGCAAGTGTTTACATTTGTGTGGTGTGGTCTGTCGCCTTCTGCCGTATTTGTAAATTAAGCGTGAATTACACTATTGTGTTTTGGTGTGTCGTGGCGCTCTGTGTCGTGTTGGCAAGTGAATGAGCGCGATTTTGTTTCTCTCGCAGCCGTGCACACTTGTGTGGTGTGTTGTGTCGCACCATAACCCCCTCCATCGGGAACACAACAGAACGCGCCACATCACAACACACCATAATAATGTAATCAGCCTCATATAAAATATATGAAGTAGATCACGACACAGAGCGCCACGACACACCACAACACAATAGTGTAATTCCGGCTTTAGGCACATATAGCGCAGTCACTTGTTTGCAAAAAAAGGCACCTTCTAAAAAAATGCCAACTTCCAGCGGGATTCACTTTATTTTGGGGTCACAAATAATTTCTCACAAGTACATAAAGCCAAATGGCCCGGCTACTAAAGTTACGGAGGGTCAAATGTCAATAAAATCAGTTTTTTTCAAATATCTCGTAAATTATCGGTTTTACGTTAATTTTTGGTTAAATGAAATAAAATCGAGACCAAAAACTTTTAATTATTGCCCTTAACAACGTTAAAAAATCGGGGTTTTTTTCGGGTAAATAAGGCTGTAATTTATTTCAACACGGTCGGTATTCTTCGAGTACTTGATCAATTCGGAAAGTTGTGAATTTTTTTCTATATCCTTTGCTTATGTTGTATTTACAAACAGAATGGCAAAATCCGTCGTTTACATTGTCGCCGCCATTTTGAATTTAAAAGTTTTGACCACAAACTCGTTATTTGCGACCTTAAAAACCCCTAGAAATTCACTTTCATTGTAATCGAAACTCAATTCAGCCATATTAGCGCGGCCATTATGAATTTCGATACTTGCGAAAATCTTGCTTTTTTACTTTTAAAGGTTGAATACAATTTTTAGCATAATGTAGAAGCCTTTCATTTCATTAGTAATAGTGATCTTTGAGGTTTGGACCAATTTTTCTTGGGTTTGAAGACTAACAAGTTTGTTAAGATCATGGAGACTATACAAGGAGCTTAAACTCTTATGGGGAAAATGACAGGGAATGGATGGGCAGAAGAAACTAAACTTCTAGTTAATTTTTTTCACAGATGTCACCTTTGTCCGATGTGCCCCACATGAAGTTAGCTGAATTTGATCCATTTCGACGATTCGTTCAATATTAATTTAGTCGAAATGAGGCAATGCAAAAAAAAATCATTGGAAATTAATAAAAATTCATTGAAAAATTCGAAAATTGATTAAATATGAATAATCGCATTGATATAAATCGAATTTAGAAGCTGATTTTTCAAATTAGGCGTAAACAAAAAATATCTTAGTATTTAACGAACTTGGCCATAAACCGGATGAATACAATCGGCCATGTTTTTTGCGGTACATTTGACTGCAACGCCCTCATTAATCAAACGAAAATTGACAACACGGAGTTTAATCTCATTAGGTCTGTTCCAATAGAAAACCTGTCCTGTCGTAGCCTGCGAAAAGTTACTTGATTGGTGGGGGAAAATTTAGTCAAAATCCCGAAAAGTGAAGGAACGCTTTCTGGGATGTTTCGTGCAAATCAAGAAGACCATAACCTAAAAATCACTTGTGTCTTCAAAATTATGACATAAAACTATTGAAATTAATAAATTATTTATGAAATTATTCAAAATCTTGTAGTAAGGCACCAATCGGAGAAATTATTTTCAGCACATCGTAATCATTTTGGTTTGACATGACAAGTAACAGCTGTTTTGACATGTTGAAAACGTCGTAAGATTTCACTCCACCTAAAAATCTCCTGCGGTTTCTTGGTCGAGGGGAAGTAAAAATTTCCCCGCTTTTCCGAGCATGAGATTCTATTGGAACAGGAATTGGGTGATTTCTTGGTCCCGCGGGATCCCGCATTCTCTATTGGAACAGACCTCTTGTATAGTCTCTATGGTTAAGATGTTCAGAAGTTCTTTTCATCTGTCGATATTTTAATAATAGGTTATCTGGATTATCCTAATAGTAGTGTGTATTTGATCAAACCTATTTTTTTGGTTCATAGTATATTCTAGTCCTAATTTTGATATAATAAATAAAGCACTTTTAAAAACATGTATGAAATAACCTAGATCGAATTACAAACAATAGGCTTCAACTCAAAAATAACATCAGCCACTGATGAATTTTAAAATATATAATAATATTAACAAAAACACCATCTGCACTTTTTATGCAATATATACCGACCCAGTCCCATTTTATATATAAAAAAAACTTACGTTAAATAAATACTAACAATTGTATTTCCCTGATGAAATCATTTTCAATAAATTAAAACAGCGTTCCGTGTATATTTATTTAACCTACAACAAAAACCAATTGAATTCAAAACATGCATTTTTTATAAAAAAATATTTATACACGCAAAAAAAGGAAGCTCCAATTTCCACACCTGCGTTTTCATTTGTGTTGTATGATTTCCCTTTTCTTTTTAGAAGCTTTCATTGAGAGAAAAACCTTTTGTTTTTTATGTTTTTGTGTATTTTTAATTTAACGTAACCCTCACTACTTCTTCTATATAGTAGTAACACAGATAGTCATTAAACTTAAAACTTGAATTGAATTTCTAACATTCCATAAAAAAAAGATGTTCATAAAACGGAAGTGAATGTTAGTTGTTGTTGTTGTTGTTTTGCGTCTTTCTTCTGTTCTTTTTTTTTGAAGATTTTTATCAAATCATTAAAGCCAACGAAATATGAACAGGTAAATGGGCTAATTATGCTGAAATATGATTTTTTTGCGTGTACTTACTTACAAGAAGAAGTAATAAACAGGAGAAATGTCTTACGATATTGTAATGCTCATTATTTTTTGCCAAATCATTCTTGTTATTAGAAAACTTGTAAGAAAAAAATTATAATTAGAAATGATGAAAAGTATAATTAAAATAATAAAATGAAAAAAAAAAATAAAGAAAATGTAGTCGTGAGAAGTTTAGATAAGATTATTTCTCTTTACAAATTGATTGTAACTTGTGGTATTGTAATTTACTAGAAAGAATAGTCATAAAGTATTTTGGTGAACATGAAAGTGTTATGCTACTAGAGGTTTTGAAAGCCTTCTTCATATCGCTAGAAAGAGAGCTGCAGAGAAATTCGGATTAGAAATGACTGAGGGAGAAATATATTATGTGCATCTCTAAACGATTGAAAGAGGAGTGAAAGAACATGATGTTTTGGGGGAGAAGATACAATTGTGAACTGTATCAGTAGTATGAACAGAGACACGGAGCAGCCAAAAAAGGCTATACAGATGGCGTAGAAGAAGATCTACGAACCCGAGGTATAAGAAATTGGAGACTTCAAGCCAGGGACCGACATTTCTGGAGGAGGATGTTGCAGGAAGCCAAGACCAATAACAACAAGCTGTGGAGCTAACCGAGTAAAAATAATTTAGTTGGCTAATTTTTTGGAAAACATATACGCGCTCTTAACAAATCCGCCTGCCACAGTGGTATGCACGCTACCGCTACAGGCATGAAAATCTAAAATTTCGCCTACCTACACTACAGACACGAACATCTATAAATGCAGCCGCATTGTCATAGGCCAAGGCAAAAGCGATCGTTTTACCAAGCGGTCCCCCAAATAAGTACTAACCACATCCAATGCTGCTTGACCTAAGCAATCGAGCGAGAATCGGTCTACTGAGTATGCTAATGGCACTCTCGAGTTTTATTTTTACTCAGGCGTACCTTGCCTGTTTCGTGTGCCGTGCCGGCGTTTTGAAGCCATGCGTAGTACCTATTACAGGGCAGGAGGAGCAGTTTTATTTTTACTTGGATATTGATGATTAATGATTGATATTAATGATTCAACAAAACACCGAACATCCAATTGTATGTTAACTTTCCTCAGCAATACAGCTTTAGACAAAGTGTTTTTTGATGGCCAAACTTCAAATTATAAATACTATACTACAAGTACTTTTGGACCGTATACCTAATTAAAAAACAAGGATACGAATGTCCAAAATAAGGATCCATTAATAAACTGAATAGACTGGTTTTCGTTCGATCACCTAAGTCAAGCAGCAATGGGGGCAGTTAGTACTTAGATGGGAGATCACTTAAAACAACGTGTGTGATCAAACGAATTAAAAAAAATTGTTTAAATGCATTCTTCTTCGATACCGTCTGTGGAAAATTTAACAAACACAATCACAGTCCACTTTCCGGTACTTCACCAACAAACTTCTAATCTGAAAATTGAACTAACAAAAGCAAACCAGAGCCTCGATCGTCTTCAAATTCAAACATTACCAGAATTTCGATCACGGCAAAAATTTCAGAACCGATCGCTTAATATGTCTAGATATGAACGCCTAGTTTGGATATGCTTGAAGCTAGCTTTGGGGGTGGATGTTTTCATGTTTCAGGCCTATATGACAATATTTTATGGATAAACTAGAAACCACGAGCCACGCGACAACCACGATCTATATCAGATACCACGATCGAAAAATATGTTGTAGCTTCTATTAAGATTGATGGGTCGGTCCTCAACCAGGGCGAGAAATTATACTCCAGCAAATCAACCAAAACCGAGGATTAGGATTTCAAAGTCACGTTTACTGGATGGTGTAGAATAAGGTGCCAAAACGAACTGGAAAATAGCTGCAAGCGATCGACAAATATTTGACGCAAAAACTGGCGTATTTTCAAACCTAAATCGAGTTGTATTGTCGTTGATGACATGGTGGCACTAAAGCAGAAATCTAACACTATAAAGCCAATGGCAAATTATGCAGCTTAACTCTGATCCATCCATGCAATTTACGAAACCTTTTCAATTTTACTTTATATTTATGTACCAACAACTTTCTAGCTGTCTTTTTGAAACAACTAAGGCATATTATTAGTAGACTAAAAAATATATAGTAACAGAAAAAGATAATACTGCTTAGTGAAGAGTTTTGAAGAGTAAATCTGCCTTTTTCACAAAAGACTTTCAAAATTATTCCTCAAAAAAAAAACTTTGTATCCTCCCAATATTTTCAATCCCGTCACGATAATTATAATGCAAAAACGAAGACACCGAAAATAAATTTTTTTAATCTTTTGCAACCCGTAAAAATATCTTCACCTTTTCTCAAAAGAAATGAATTCCCCCCGAAAAAAAAAAGAAAAAGGAAAACGCAATTACTCCCAATAATACACAACCTTCAAGTGAGAGTTGCTCGTAATTTTTCACGTATGGCTACAAAATTTCTAAACTTTTCAATTTCATTGGTCCACTGCTAAAAAAAAAATGGTTGGTCTTCAAAGTCAGCACCAGCAAGCACTTCCTCGATTCATTAGACGAAAAAAAGCGGGCACAGTTGGGCAATGAGTCGATCGTGTGCCGCGTGCCTCTATCGAGACTATTTTTATACATGAAATTGAAAAGTAAAAACCACACTGAAGTAGAAAAAACCATTGACATAGACCTTCAAACCTCAATAAACCGGTCTCAATCCGTAAGTCTACATCTTCTTATGCTTATAAGCCAGACATAGCAGCACAGATCGCAACAGCTACTAAGTAACCAACCAGTAATTCTAGCCGAGGGTATATTCACCATAGCACTCGGCGACCACTTTTGTGTAATATAACGAAAAATAAAAGAAAGGCACAAGAGATCTCTTCATATACTGGATTTGCCTGTGCCACAACAGTCTAGAAACAATTTTTGCACTCCACATCTTCGCGGGTATGTAGCCAGCCAAAGAGTTGTTGCTATATATTGACCTGGTTCCACACAAGCAATGAGAAAATTCTTCTCAACAATTAACGTAAAAAACGATGGTGATGTTTTCGCGCAAAAGATCTTATCTACAAAAGTGACCGATCTCATCGCCATGAGACAGTTGAATGGCAATAATACCGCCGCGATCATCGAGATCGACCAACAGGTGAGTGTGCAATTTACCGTGAAATAATACCAATAATTGCACAAAGAAATTTCTACCAACAACAACAACAGATCTGCTCTGGGATCGTTTTAATTCTATATATAAGAGGTTGGCTGGCATGTAAGATTCGAGATGATCATTATTCTGCAATATATTGGTGGCTAGTTACGCCAATTGTAATGGATCGCGCCACCTTAATGGCACGTGAAATCATAAACACCGGAGATTATTGCTGAGCGTAATTTTTACAGCTGCAATTGAACAAAAATTATGCAAAAAAAAAATACATTCCCCGAGAAATTTTCATTTCGGATAAGACAAAAGATTGCGACAGATATGACTAATGTGAGAATAACAGCTGGTGATGGTGAGATTGCATAGTTGAATTTGCAATTAACATTTTTGTTTCTGCTAATTACAAACAATCTCTTTTCTTGCACAAACCTAAATCCGAAATCTAATCGTTTTCTAAAGTGTACATTATTTTACATAAGTCTCCTGTGTAAGGCACGATCTTAAAATGCTGTGATGACGCCAAATACCGATCTTCTCCTACAATTCATCTACATACATATATACCACTAGCAGTAGAGAAAATCATCGAAGACTGCGGCAAAGAACGTGGAACCGTTCCTCTATTGTTCGTGATCTACTGATCTTCAACTTTGTTCTTTCTCTCTTATTATTGGCGGCGGTGGCGGCGGCGGCACGGTAACAGTTTTTTGATAAAAATTCAATTTCGAGATCACGTTTTGCTGCAAGTTCAAAGTTGTTCCTTCACGGTGATCTGGTTTCGTGGATGTGCTTTGGTTTATTTATAAGAAGAAAAAACTGCATTAATGGTGAAGAATGAAGAACAATGCATCAATACGGATTTGTACATGAAATGGAGTTTCAGTATGCATTACGGGACGATATCTGGGATAAATTAAAGCTGCTTTGGATAAATGAAATCGATACTTTAATGGCGCCATGAAATTTAGTTAATAAAAGGCACTTAGCAAATTTTTTTGTGAGATATTTAAATTTGAGTCATGTTTTGTTAAATACAAACAAGACTTTGGTATATGCAGACTGAAGACTTTCAAGCCTGATTAAGATTAGAAGACGATAGTACCGAGTAGTCTCACGATCACTTCAACTTATAAGGTGTATTGAGTGATCCTGTCAGTAGTTTTCCAAGGTCACATTAATAGGCCAATTCTCAAATCATCAGTGACATATCCCAAATCACAACAAATTCATAAAGGCGTGATGAGTCGCAGTTGTGACTTTTTCGTATTCTCGTGCGCCAGTCTCAAGTTATGACAATCGCAGGCTTGTGATGACATATAGAGCTGGTCACAGGAATGACAAAATAATAAGAATGGAAGAAATACCTTATTTGTAGAACAAGAAAACTAAAAAAAAACAAGATTTTTTCACATGACGTTTTATTTGTACTAAATTCAAAATAAAATATACTTTCACAGCAAACTAACAAAACATGGTTTTTTCTTAAAAGGATAATGACCAGGGAAGTGTCCCAGTGTGATTCTGTGGTCCGATCTCTTCCAATGACTTGTTTGTCTTGATCTTATCGATTTTAATGAATCTTTTTGTATGGCGTAGCTCCGTTTTGAAGTGAAACTTCCTTGCTCTCGTTCCGGGAATTTTAAAGTGAAAGTTTCCTTCTCCCTTTCTGTGGATTCGAGCAGGTACGAGTGAATTCAGAATTGGCCACCAAAACAAGAACAGTTGTATGAAACGGAAGTTGCCTTCTAACTCGTTTACAGCTGTCACTTTAATGTGCAAGTTTTGTAACACTAATTTCATAATTGCATCACAAGTATACTAAATTTAGTTTCCACTTTATTTCGTTTAACATTTTCGATTTTAACAACTTAAGCTGATGAATTTCGCGAAGATCACGGCCAAAAGAGCAATTTTCCACATTGCTTCAACAAAGTAACTGACATTGACAGCCATGACAGCAATTAAGTGATGCCATATAAATAAATTCTACTAAACCAGCAGGAAAATATTTACAATTTACTGAAATTTGTTCATAGATGGCACAGGCATCGGTAAAGTAAAAATGACGAGTCGGTTATTTAAAAAATTAGTATTAAAGATTATTATGTATGAATGCACAACTCTATTATACCTTGATGATGAAATATTAAATTAGTTCAAGCGTCCCTCAAAAAACAATACCATAATATAAACATATGTACCATATATTGTGCAGTACCATGATTTAAAATTTTAAACAAAAGAAATTATTTGTCCTCATTTTTAAAAAAAACCATTCTATTTCATCACAGTCATCTACAATACTGCATTCATCTTCAATCTGATTATTTTTCCGTAAAATTTTATTGTTATTATTCTAAATAATTCATTCGTAAAAAAACCGATAATATTACAACATTTTTTTGAAGATAAGAAGGTAAAAAAAAAACGAAACGCATTCCAATAATCGCTTACCTCACATCTGATGCAAAATAATGGAGGGCAGAAGAGCATCAGCCGCAGCAGCAGCAGTAGCAGCAATAACAACAATCCAGTTACATAATGACGACACCAATATAACATTAAGTTTCATTCAAATGAACGACCCGCAACGGAATTTACATAATTTCGTCACCGGAAGACACTCTTCTTGTTAAACACCCGAAAATTTAAGCATCGTAGGCCCGATGGTGATAGTCGGTCGTGCCAGTCAACAAACAGAATTTCCCGTCTAATCTGGACCAACCAGAAAAGTATTAAATGGTTATCAAAATCAAGATCAGGAAGCTACTACCCAGAAATGCAGAATATCTATGAGATTTCCTTACTAGCAATAGCAATAAATTAAAATTAAAAAAAAATGGTGTTCCACAAGGAAACCAACTAAGGCCTGAACTATTTATTTTGTTTTTTTTTCGTGCAAACCCATTTTGGAAATTTCTTGTGATTTACGTGTCAGTAACTTTGAATGAGAAGAAATCGTTAAAATATGAACTCTTGACTTGGGTGGATAATTATATCTTAATTGGAAATTTCTCCACTTTAAGTTTTGGGTCGTTACTATCGTCTAGGTCAATGGTAATGGGGTATGGTAACATTAGCTACAACAACACCAAACAACAATACCAACAACACCTGAGTTACTCTACCATAACTGGATGGAGAGAATTAATGACTTAAAAATCACACCACACCAGCCAGCAATGAGCCTTGATGCCATTATACACTACTGCTGAGGTGCCCACAGGTATATAATTTCTCTTTCGGGACAAACAAAGCGCAGGCAGCATACCTCAAGTCTTGGTGCAGCTCTAGCCTAGGTGCTTTAGCCATTTCAGGCCATAAATTAATTAGTCGCTAGTTTAATTCATTTTTTTTTTGTTCGTATTACGAGCACATAAAAATGTTCTGTGGGAAATTTTTTTTCACAAGCTCAAACAATTTTATTGCTAGTAGTATGTAGTATAGGTATGCTTGGGAGCCATGCTGCATGCAATCCGAGTAGTTTTTTTTTCGCGCTATATACTTTCTGGCAGGTACACACCGTAGTTCTTGCAAGGCGTAGGTGTCACCCATTGAGCCATGGGATTATGAAGATAGCATAGCAAGCATAAAATCTCAAGAGGATTGCGTGATTCAAAGTCAGAATCTGTGTTGTGAACGTGCGCGGGGGAAATTATATTGTAACATGCAAATTCCGTTGGTATATTATTGCAGGGCTTATGAATATTTAATATATAGATTTGTCGTTTTAGTGAAGAGAAATGCAATTAAAAAATATGATTAGAAAAAGCCATTAAAATATAGATAAGTTTTTATCTGCTAGTTATGGAATCCATTAAAGTGAATGAAGTCTTATTAATATTGACCTTGTTGAAGGGCACCATATGAGATGGTTAAATAGGTTTCGTTATCACCTGTATTTACTATCAGTTGAAGTAGTTGTTCACTATCGAATCAAAAGTGGTTTTCTTTTTTTTCACTTTATCAACTAGTTGTATATTGTTTGATACAACTATAAATTGTGAATCGAAAAAAGCTTTTCTAACTTATGTAAGTACAGTTTATGTTGTGTTTTACAGTTTTTTTTAGAATAAAACTGCAAAATTCGAAAGTTTTTAATAAGAACAAAACATTTCTGCACTATTAGATACAGCATGAAAAAATGTTTGTTAGTTACTTTCAGTTAAAATTTAAATTTCTTCAAAACACGCATAATCGGAATTATCAGAAAGTAATTTTATATGTTTTAGATAATGTAATACATTATGCATGAAGCCATAAAGAACGTGCTTCGGTCGTTTTAACCATATAAGTTGCCTGCAGTAAACGGCGGGAGGGTGGCGACGTAATCAGCAGCAAAATATTCAGAACTTCTCTTCGTTCGTGGTTATATCCTATCTGTTTGAAGGAAATTCAATTAGGACGCTCTGATTACACCCTAGCTTATTAATTATTCGGATGGACAATCTTTCACATCTTTTAGCTTGAAGGCAATAGAAAATATATTCGACACGGAGACAAGAGACTCCTATTTTCGCGCCAACTGCTCTGCTCCTCCCAGCAAGCCTGCAAGAAGAGATTAGTTCATTGAGATGTTCCCCCACACAATCTAGACCTTGAGTTGGAAAGATTAGTGTTTAACAAAGGACTTATGCTGGCAGACTACTTCAATATCAATGGAGCCTTCAATAATACATCTACGAAGACGAAGTCTAAGCAACACTTTTCTAGGTTCAGAAACTAAGCAAAATTATTCAGCAAATTAACGATCATTCACTTAGAGGGGTTTCTGGAAAGCACTAAATCAAAAGGAAGTCCACAAGGAAGAGTTATATTTCCTCTTCTATTATGACTTGTTGTAGATTAACTCCAAGAACTAAACGAAACCCCAAAGTTGTATGCAGGTAAAGGAGTCATCTTCATATTTATAAAGTATTCACTGTTAATCTTGAACTCCAAAAGGATTGCTTTCATTGCTTTAATTTTTCCTTATTATTTTAAGGTTTTTTTCCTTCTTGTTTGTCTTCCTCACTGGTACTACTTTCGACGGAAACAATCATTTTATTACTTTAATATTTTAAGGTTTTTTTACTTTAATTTCTAATCAAACACCTTTGATATTGACATGACAGTTGTAGAAGGATTCTTGTATATTCCATAACGCGTTTCAATTTTCATAATACCAAATTTATCAAAATAGAATCCACGTTCGTGCAACACAGAGAAAAGCATCCAAATTTCTGTGCGATAAAAAAAACTTCAATTTCCGTTTCCACTTTGCGTTTGGGATGTAAACGGGCCTTTATAGGATTGCATTTATATCCTATGTAAGTTACAGGTCCGGTCTCACAAAAAAAGAAGAAGAATGCCAAAGCAAGGAAAGGCAAATTTTTGTTCCATGTACCCGAAATCTAAATGTCAAAAGAAGTACTCATGGATTCTGAAGGAATCGAGTATTTTTGAGCGAGTAATTGAGTAATATTCTTTCGATTCTACTCGTGAGTATTAACTCGTATTTTCCACTGATTTCGTATCCCTACTGCTAACGCACCTTGATGACCTCCGCCGCATTCTCAATCTAGTCACGCTCATCCCGGGTCATCTGGACTGCGAAGGAAATGAAAAAAAAACAGACGCTATAGCCAAACAAGGATATGGCACTGAACGTATCGGTCCGGAATCTGGCTATTGAGGCATACATAAGTTTGGAGGAGAGACGCTTAGACAATCAAATACATTGAACGCTGGAGGTCCGCACTTGGTTTGGCGAACTCCGAGCGGGGTTTTCCTGCTTCCTTTCGTCAACGCCGTCAAATAATTTTTGAGCGCCGCAGAAATTGTGCCGGGACACTGCTTAGCTTGACTACCGATCACTGTGGTGGAAGATATTAAGGACGGAGGATTCCACCTGCAATCCTCGTTTTATGGAAGATGAGTATGGTTTTCACGTATTCGGTCACTACCATTCGATACTGAGCAGAAGGATCATGTTTGTTTGGCGGAATATTGCTCGAACAGACAGGTCTAAGCTACAAATCCTTAGACATACTCTTAAGCTTGTTAAAGGTGTCAGGACTTCAAATCTGAAGGACAGGGGCTTTCAAGAGTACACTAGCCAGCTCCAAGTGGGTGCCGCCTTTCTTTTGTACACTATCTATATATATAAAAATGAATGTGTGTATGTATGTATGTTCCGAATAGGTTCCTACACCGTGCAATCGATCTTAATGAAATTTTAACCATTTACATTAAAAGAAAGAACATAAACTATTCTATTACTTTCTAAACCCACTCGTAGATGGCGCTGTCATGGAGAGCTTCGTTGACCAGTCATCGCAGAGCTTTGAAATTTTTTATGGAGCTCCGTGGACATTTTCCATGATGCACATCGAAGCCCGAATTTTGAAATTCAAAATGTCCGCGTAAATATGGCCGAAATTCAAAATGACCGCGCAAATATACTTTAATTTGCCTATTGTGTTCCGATTCCAATGAAATTGGGTATCAAGGGGTTTTTTTATGGTGGCAAATAAGGAATTTGTGGTCAGAACTTATAAATTTAAAATGGCCGCGCCAATATGGCCGACGAATTTGCCAATTGTATTCCGGTTCCAATGCAAATAAGTATATGGCGGTGTTTATGGTAGGAAATAAGGAATTTATGAGCAAAACTTATAGATTCAAAATGGCGGACGAATTTTGCCAAAGCTGCTCCGATTCAAACGAAAATCGGTATCTGGGGGTTTTGTATGTGGCAAATAAGGAATTTATCATCAGATTCAAAATGGCGGACCAATTTTGCCAATGAATTGTGTTCTGATTCAAACAAAAATCGGTATCTGGGGGTTTTTAAGGTCGCAAATAACGAATTTATGATCAAAACTTATAGATTAAAAATGGAAAATGAAAATCATACATTTCCAATAGCTTTTGACAAATTCACAAAACGATCACAAACAAATTTATTGAAATTTGAACAGGACAGGGTCTGTCGGGTCAGCTCATACCTCATAAAACGAAGGAAGAAAAAACGCCATGGGTTTGCCACTTGACTCTGTCTGTCCGTCGATTCCTCCGTCCATGATGATCCATTTTTAATATTTGAAACTAATTTAGCTAGAAACATCTGCTGATAGCCCAAATTGAAGGTCAAAGTGACGAACCTTAAACCTGAGAAACTGAAAGTGTATTTACAAAAAGTGTGACTCTATACTGAATATCCTGAAACTCGGAGCCAATATAATTGGTAAGGTGATAGATCTCGATAAAATGGTATGCAATGGGCTGAAGGTTTATTGTTCTACACCACCAGGTATTTCTTCCTTCTCGGAAGTACATTTTCCTTATCTTTTGATATGGAAAAAAGCACTGAGTATCATATCTTTACAAAGCTACGTCAAGTGCAATTTTAATCTTAAAAATGAGCTTGATAAAATAGTGCACGTTTCCAGATAAAGATTTCCTTATAGAACTCATAACTCATTCAAATTGACAAAAAAAAATGTTTATGTCGAAACTGTCAGAACGAAATTTTGTAAACCAGCATTCATAATTGGAATGGAATTCTATTAACACAGTTTGTACATGAATTTCACACAACTTTCTTCTTTTTTTTAACAGAACTCATGTAATTTCGATAATATCGAAGTAAAATATGCCAAAAAAAGATTTCAATTTTGATACGACACTTCACAGAATATTGTCGAAACTCCTAACAATTTGGCTGACTGCCGAAATAAATGATAACAAAACATAGTATGATATCAAAATTGACTCGTTTAACAAAATGCAACTAACAATACAAAATTACTTTCCTAATATTCCCAATATTGTAGTCAAATCATCACAATAGGAAGACACAGTTAATAAGAGAACATACCTTATTTGTTAAATGTTCCAATGTCATCTGTATAATATACAGACAGAAAGACAGAAAAATACTTTAAATAAAAACAAAACTCATAAGACATATTTATAAAAATACACAAGCCACAAAACTTACATCATTTTTAATATTTTTTTTTGTTTCACAATTTATTTGTTAAATATAATATTTAGTGACTAATTTAAAAATAAGATGTTATTTTTAATTATGGTATAAAACACCGACAATTCTTGAGATTCCCGACGAAAGTAAAGACTATTGAAGGAGAACTAAATGCACAAAACACAATCACTACAATCATCCTCTTCAAGAACTCTGATTATCTGCTATAGTGTTATCAGTAACATTTTATACCAGATTACATTTCCTTTAATTCGATATCAAGCAGCAATTAAAAATGAAACAGGAAATTCTTGATTAAGACAAATTTTTTTTTGGGGGGACTATCGGTTATCATATTGTCATCGCAAACTTTTAAAGCAAATTTTCCTTCACTCCTCCAACCCCGTTCACCTGCCTAAGGTAATTCATTAGAAACAGCACAAACAGTTCATCATCATCGTTGAGAACTTAATATTATTTTTCCTAAAAAAAAAAAGACAACTGTGACGCAACCTTGCTATTTTTAATTGTAGAAAAACACCTCAGTAAAAAAAAAACATTCCTTCCTTATTTCGACAGAAAACCAATCAATAGAAACCTGAGCAAAGCCGTTTGTACATACATAGATGGGGCTCCGTCTCTCTCTCTCTGGTTGTCGTCTGTTTTGTATGTACACAATTTTATCTTTCCAATTAGGCTAAAAGCGGTGAAATTTCAATCGCAAAAACTTGATAACAGAAATGAACTTGTGAAGAACCTTAATTACCTATTGTTCATGTGGTTCCTGATATCACCGACTGCAGCCTAGATAACGTGTGATAAAATTCGCTGAAAATGGTTGATTTTCAAGAATAGTCCCCCCACATTCCCTCCGTGGCTGGTAAAAAAAACACCCTTTTTTGGGTTCTTCTCTTTTATTTTTATTGTATTCCAAAAAGAAAAAATGTGAATCTTGAAAACTGGAACTTCCGAAGAGTTATTTTTACTCCACAGCAATTAACTGGGATAATAGTCTTCGATAATGGTCAGGGCAGAGGAAGTGAATGTGTTTAATGGGTTTTCTCCTAATCCATCTAAAAGATCGTTATATAACATATATAGAAAAAATCCTCAGGGGTTTAACGAAAAAATCTTGGTTAAAGATACAAAACACACCATCATCAAAAAAAAACGAAAAAGAATTTAACCAACGAAGAACACACAACCGAAGAAGATAATTCAAAAGAAGATCTCCTTCATTATTTTTTCTCACTTTCTTGGAAGATGGCCTCCAAGTTGACTCTATTTGCGGGTCATTTACTGATGCCTTCAGCAAATATGTGCCTTCAACAGGGAAAAAGAATGGAGACCAGAGCCGCTACCGTGGATCTTGTTTTTATTAACGAGAGGTAGATTGTATACTGAACTTGTTCTTATATGTATGCAGCGATCTTTTACACCTTTTGCCTCCCGAGTCCATTCTCGGCTGTGATGATAGGACAGAGAGAAAGAAAAAAAAAAGATGTTTGCCCTCTGGTTTGTATAACGACTTTTAATAAGGACGTATAAATAATTTACATTATATGCACTTTAATTTACTTAAGTCGGTTAACGTTCGTTTTTTTGGGGAGTTATTCTACTCCCAATATGGAGCAGCTACTCTTGAAAATAATGTACAATCGACTGGTTTTGAAGATTGGTGATAGTCACGTTTTTTTTCTAAAATGACTTCATTCAACACACAAAACACCATTCTGTACTCAAGTGTTTTGTGTTTGACGTTTTAGTCACACTTGAGTATTACTTGGTTGATGTTTGTCTTACCAATGACACCTTGTTTGGTTCTACTTTTCTTGGTACTTTAAATATTTCATCAGCTTCGATCTGAGACTCCTTTATTAATCACCTGGTTTTTGTCTAAGTGTAAAAGTCAGTTAAGGAATAACCTTTTGCACTACCAAGTCGTTGCCAAGTTGTTGAGGACATGGTGCAATGTCTCGTAGTATAAGCTTGGTTTGGAAGAAGGAATAGAAGACGGGATAGGTTAGTAAGATTTTGGAGGGTGCTGAAGGCTATGGAGTTTGCGTTCGAGCTCTTGGATGTTCACACCAAAGAGCAGAAACCCCAACAACATAAAAAATTGGTGTGCATAGGACCACACGTTGGAAGTGAAAACTTCTATGGCCGGTCTATATTTCCAAATCAATCTTAGCTCTACAGGAGGATAAGGATCAATAAATTTTGTCTATGAATATTCCATTTAAGTTTATTTTATTGTTACTTGATGTCGCAATAAACTAAGAAAAACAAAAATATAATAGATAATACATAATACATAGTTCATAGCATATAATACATAGTACATAGTGCATAGTACATAATACATAGCAGCGTATGCTACTATTGCAAGATTTCTTACCAGACGTCAGAATCTCAAGAAGGTCCATGTTTGTGTTCTAATTATTTTATAGTTACTAAAACCATTTAACTTAAAAGTCTTTTTACACATTTTTATTGTATTCTTTTTAGTCTTAATTCAATCATTTTTGGATTTTCCGTTCTACAAAATTCTGGTGAAGTGATTTGTTATACCAGTGCCATTTTGAATTTTCTAATTTTGACAACAAATTCATTTTTTCCGACCTTAAACCCCCAAATAGCGATTTTCAGTAAAATCGAATGGTAATTGCCAAAATCGTACCGCCATTTTGAATTTTCAAATTTTTACCACAGATTCGTCATTTGTGACCTTACAAACTCCCCGATACCGATTTTCAATGGATTCAGAACACATTTGCAAAATTCACCGCCATATTGGCGCCGCCATTTTGTATTTTCAAATTTTGACCACAGAATCGTAATTTGTGGCCCTAAAACCCAAATACCGATTTTCAATGGAATCAGAACACAATTGCAAAATTCGTCCGCCATATTGGCGCCCCCATTTTTATTTTCAAATTTTGACCACAGAATCGTCATTTGTGGCCCTAAAAGCCCCCGATACCGATTTCTAATGGAATTGGAATACCGTTGCAAAATTCGTCCGCCATCTTGGAGCCGCCATCTTGATTTTTTTACAAAATTGTCAGATTGAATTGTTACGGGAACTCAATGTGTGTACAAAGTTTCATAAGAATCGGTTTGGTAGAAGTAGTTGAAAAAGATGTCGCAAGATTTGAACCAAAGAAATATACGAGGTCAAGCTAAATAAAACCATTAATAATGCATAATAATACATACTAATAATACATAATAATATATAACAATATAAAATACATATTAATCCATAAAACATAATCATAAATAAGAATTCGTAATAATATATAATAATACATAAAACAAACTAAAACCTCCAAAATCAAATTTTTTCTCACATGGTACGCAAAAAAAGTGCGCGTGATGCTACGTAAAAAAAGTGCGCGTGACGCGAGTTTGTAGCTTTTTACCCAGGCCAAAAAGTGCCCAACGTGCCTGTAGAAGTTTTCACTTCAAAAAATCAAAGCAAACAATTTTTGTAACGGGGCTTCGATTTCGATGGAGTCGATATCCTCAATAGCAACCGCCTGAGCTAGACACAAACTGTCGAGATTAGCGCAGGACAGCCTCGTCGGAGGGTTATGACTCCTGAAACAAATGTATTCCGCTAACCAGCCGAAAAATGCTGTGACGGCAGCAGTACCCGACTATCAAGTGAACAAGGTGTACCGTCCGCTAAGTGAAGACCCAACCTAAGCGGAACTTCAGTACCCTATTATTAACCGGCGAGATGCCTTATTAGGGTTACTAGTATAGGAGAGGTTAGGGCCCGAGTAAAAATAAGTTAGTTGGTTAATTTTTTGAAAAGCTGGCCGTAACTAAAGAATGCATAGCGAACAAATGCCCCTGCCACACTGGTATGCACGCTCCCGCTGCAGGCATGGGAATCTAAAAATGCGGCCCCCAGACGTTTGCAGTCACCTATAATAATAGGTCTATCTATAATAATCTATAATAATAGACCATTCCAACCGCAAGTGTCGTTTTACCAAGCGGTCCCCCAACTAAGTACTAACCAAGTCCAATGCTGCTTGACCTACGCAATCGAACGAGAACCGGTCTACCTGAGTATGCTAAAAGTACAATTTTTACTTAGGCGTACCGTGCCTGTTTCATGCTAAGTGCGTGCGAGTGTTATTTTTACTCAGGCGTATCGTGCCCGTTTCGGTGGCCATGCAGTCGTTTTGACGCCGTGCGTGCCTGTTACAGGCTAGAAGCGGGCGAGTTTTATTTTTACTGGGGGGCCAGTACTCGAGGACAGGGCGATGAATCTTACGTTTAAACTAGTCTAGAATGTCGTACGAGTTCGGAAATATTGGTTATGGAAGATTGCTCCACAGACAAGAACTTATAAACAAACTTATAGAACGTAGTGAGCGTGATCAGGAAAGCCATAAATACTGGGACTGAGGCAAGCGGGCTAGACTTATGTTACGGAAAAAATTATTGCCGTGCAGTCAGAGGAGTTCGTTAATTCCAATAGAATAAAAGAGTTTGAAAGTTTGTCCAGTCTGCTATATGACTGTGATGGCTCAATGAGTCTATAAAAGCATAAAGGCCGCAATGACCGATGATGGCTTGGTTTTGTAAGTCCCCAGCACAGATAAACGAACTGGGATTCGATGCAGGACTGATTTTAGAACTTGTGATTTTTTATGTGAAAGACTCAGTTTCAAAGTAAGCCCCTTTGTACTGTAGACAAGCAAGATTTACTCGCAAAGATAGATGTAAATGTAAGTTGGGACAAAAATAAAAGCTGGGTTCCATTGGGTAATATTTTCTACTCCCGAGTACTCCGGAGTACTCCCAACTACCCCTGCACTTTTACGTTTTACTCGTATTTACTTCTGACATCAAAAAATCACATTCCATTGGTGATGTACTCCGGAGTACTCCGGATCGCCCAATGGAACGCAGCTATTGTCATAATGTGAATGTGCCATAATTTTTGCAAATGGCGTCAAATGTCATTGGGCTTTGACATTTATGTTGTAGACAGATAGAGAATTAGTTGACAATAAGCACTGGAACGATACACACCTGAAAAACGCGGAATTATTGTTACTGCTTATTTCACCAATTTCCGGTCTGTTGTTTTAACGCAGCATGAACTTCGTCTTTTTCCTCGTAATAAGCGACGAAGCCCATTTCCACCTGAGTGGGTATGTGAATAAGCAAAATTTGCACCAATGTTTCTAGGGCACGGAGAATCCACATGAAATCATGAAGAGCCATTGCATCCCCCAAAGTAACTATTTGTTGTGGCATCACCAATTTGGAGCCAGATGTTTTGTGGACAACAATTCAAAATGCCGTAAAACAAGCACAAATGTGCATCAACTCAGGAGGACGTCATTTGACCGGTATCATTTTTTCAATGCCATCAATTTTACACCTTCAAATAAACTTTCTGTTAAAACAGAGACCACTTTTTTTCATTTCTAAAAAAATGGCGGCCAATGGGAGCAGGTGCAAGACAACATCAGAGGCGTTCATGGGGTATGTTCTCATCGAGCCTGTTCCCCCCATTGTTGCCGTCTTCTAGGCCCTTCCCAACTTTTTGACATTATAGGTCCTTCTTAGCGCCATACCAGCTAAGAGTACGTGAGAATTGGCCGTACCGTGGCTATGTACATCCACAGCGCCATTTCATCTAAGACTCCATCTCTTGCCGAAGGTCTTTTTACAGGCAAAGAAGGCTATGCAGGCTTTTATTTGCTGTAATCTCGATGTTTGACTTCCTGTTGAGTTTTTGGTCCAATATTAGACCCAGAATTTTCACCATGGAGAATAAAGTGAGGGTTGAAGTGTAGAGGTGCGAATTTCCTTTTCCTTTAAGTAATTCAATGAGATATAAGAAATTTTAGTACAACACGAAATACAGCTAAGAACTATTCAAATTCTCAAACTTATAACAAATTAATTAAAGAAAACATTCTACAAAAACGAATTTCCATAACACCTTCCACTATCATCACACTTTTATAGAGTCAAAGATCTTTCAAATCTCTCATTAGTGAAACAAATATTGTAAATGTAAAAAAAAAATTATTATCACGTTGCTTAATGAATAATTAATAAGCCCCAAAAATTAATTCTCCCGAACAAATCCGCTTAGCTTTGGCGGATTAGGCACTATACTTCAAAATGCTCACCACTATACGAAATCGGCGGACATGCAATATTTGGATTACAAATTTTCCTTTCAGTCTTGTCGAAATCTTTAAGTGTTGTTGTTTTTTTATGAAAGTAAACTTAACCAAAAATCCTCTAACAATCTCACCACCAACAAGGGGGGGAAAGAAAATAAAATGTCACTATAAGCCACACAGCTCCTAGACGTCATACTGTGAATTGATCGCCGCGCAGCAGCAACAAAAATACAAAAACCAACGAAACAAAAATTACTTTCACCGAAATAAATTTTCATGGTTGCGTTCTTATCAGAAAGTCAAGGTTATAATAAAATAGAAAGAAAGAAAGAAAATCCCCAAACGAGGCGACATGACTTTTGTAAATCGATAGAATATCATTAAACTCACGAATCATGCGCATTAAAAAAAACATTCGGACTGGAAGAAAATTTTGGAAAGAATTCATGACTTTTATCTTCTTCTTCTTTAACGGCTCTACAGCACTCTCTAGTGTAGATTAATTGAAAGGTAATAATGATGAATAATTGTTTTCTTTATTAATTTTTTTGAGATAACATCATTTCTTTTTTATAACGGGGCTGTATATCACTGCATTCGGTGAATGATAAGAAAAGTGTGCTGATAAACAAGTGTTTTTGTTGGTTACCTTAACTCCATCCTCTTCACACACATCAAAATTCATGTCGGTTTTTATGTTTATTTGCAAATGGTTAACTGGAATTAATATGGAGTACACTTTTAAAGGAAGTCGAATACTTATTTTAGTAGCACCCAGAATTATCATAGAAGATAAAAAAAAATTTTGCAGAGTGGATTTTGATTAACACAGCTGACCAGCCGTTATCTTGGAGATTAGTGAAGATTAATATGAGTTTAGTAGCAATTTATCATATATTTTCATTAGTCATTCTGTTTCTGCTTAATAATTTTAGATTATAAGAAATGTTGCAAGGTTTGTGATAATTTCCAATTTATTGTTGATACATAGAATGTGTGGCGAAACATTGATGCTAATCCAGTATTTTTTATGCAATTTTAATCTTTCTTTTTGTTGAAGTATTAACAGCCCAAATTTGAACGACATATTGCCCAACTGATCAAGACATCAATATCAGCAACTTCCTTGAAAATTTGTACGTAAGTCGACTTCTTCAGGCTGACATTGCATAACAACACATTTTCATTCTAAACGACATACAAGTACATATATGGAAAGTCCTGCTCTTTGGCGGATAGTATAATCATTCGCAGCGATTACTAATAATTCCTTATACAGCTCTACAGTCTGGATGTAACCATGATCTCTCGTCTCCCTGTACTAGTACCGATTTCGAGCTTATATAATTCAGTTTGGCATCTTAAGATGTGGATGGAGGTTCGGTCTATCATGATATCGCATCACCTCTGAGGTCTTTCCGAGTCGATTATAGGTCGCTTATACACTGCGCGACAAAGGTTTGACCTGAGGTAGAAAAATATAGTTTAAAAAAACTAAAAAATACGCTTTTATTTTAAAATGAACTAAAAAGTAAAAAAATAATTTTGAATGTAAAGTTTTTATTGCTCCAGCCAGTATAAGAAAACAACCTACCTTTCGAAATCTAAAAAAGCGTGGGGCTCTCTATATTCTTATTTTATTAACATCGGAACTTTTAGCTAGCGCCCCACGCATTTTGTAATTGTATTCTACCTGTCATGCCGTTTCATTTGATACCCATGTCGGGGGGTATGGGAACACAATAGCAAAAATCGACCGCCATCTTGTTTTTTTTACAAAATGGTCAGATTGCATTGTCACGCGAACTATGCATATGTGCAAAATTTGAAGTTGATCGGTTATATAGAAGTGGGTCAAAATCAAGTTGCAAGATTTGTTTACATAGAACATACATACATATATACATACAGGTGAAGCTAATATAAAGCGTATAAAAATAGGAAGCAGGTATGATGGGGTGTACTGACCGCAATGTAATTAATTTTGTAGAATTCCGGATTGATTTTATGAGGTTTGATGATTTGGTTACCAACTTTATGGTATGGTAGCATACCGAACAACTTAGCCTTTCTTTACGGTATTTGTACGAGGGCCAAATGAGAGAAAATTTCTTATCTTTTGTCCATTGCTATGAATCTATTCGCAAAAAAGACGTTGCTGAACACGGAGAGAGACGACTTTCTGGCGAGGCTCTAGGTCACATAGTGCTAGATACTGCCGTCTTTTGCTTTGGATACATATCTCGTAATGTGTCGGGATCTAACTGCAGTGTAATAATTTCTACAAACCAAAAGAATCTTGGAGCTGTTGCAAAGATCCAGCTTGAAGTAACGATTGCCACACTGTCCTACAGAAATGCTATCGGGACATGAAAAAAATGATTCAATTCGCTAATGCTTCAGCCAAACGGACTCAATTATTTCAAGAAGAACTTGGTATAGGTTTCAGAGATCTTTGTGAAACTAGATGGGTGGAAAGACACGATGACGTTTTGCAATTTCGTACGCAGTTGCCAGAAATCAGGAACGCACTTGACAAAATCGCGAATTGGCAGGACAAGTCAACATCATCAGAAGCTTTTTGTTTCCGATGTGCCTTCGAGAACAGCGACTTATTGCTATCGGTAAATGTTGTGGGAACTTCACAACTTACAACTTTTCGGCAGTCTGAATCGTTAGATTTCGTTTGTGCTCTTCAAGTCATGCTGACAATTCTTCAATCACATCGAGAAAAGGCATCTGAATCCTTTAAAAATCTTTTCGTGGAGACGAAAATGATTGCAGAAGAGAGAGATTGAAAGCACCACTCCACGCAACTCCTAAAAAGTTCGACAAGAACATGGATCTAATCTATCCGCAGATAACGTGGAAGAGTATTACTTGAGGTAAATTTTAGGTTCACTACCGTCGAGAATAGGACTACCCCTTTTTCGATCTAACATTCATTCGACTGTTTGACGAGAATCGGAATAGGCGCCATTGCAGTAGCCTTGGAGCTTTGAATGAAGCGGAGATACTAGCTCTGCTGCACGTACTGAATTATCTAAATGAATGTTAGGTACAGGGGCAGTATATCCGCACTGGACAGTCAAGTGAGCTGTTATTATACGTATGAATCCAAAGCGTATGAGACAAAGATTTATGCATTGTTGATGTTGGAGTGTGTCCAACAAAAACTAAACTGGTGCTAAATAGCATAATATGAGGCCATCCTGGATTAAATGACAACATAGATATGCATTGCAAGGAGAAGCCTGACAATACGAAAAAACAGGAATCGACTTCGGAGTTCTGTGATCCGGAGGAGTATTCTGTCATTGGTAGAGGGCCAACAAGGAGCCGTATCGAAAAATTAGTCTCCGAGAAATAATACAAACAGTGGAATACTGTGAGCACGTGTAGGCAGGCTAAGGTAATGATTAGGCTGCCGTGTGCCTCAGAAAGATAGGCGATATTGCGCCCCCATCAGCTGTTCATTTTTTGATCGCAGTGAAGGACAATGGAAAAAGACACAAACACTCTATGGAGTTCCCTTAATATATGCAAATGAAGGCACGGAACAGTTTTTCAATTTTTTTCCAAAGTTTTAAATTTATTTTAAAAACTTAATTTCTGAAATTGCGCCCGGTGCAAGTGCACCATTTGCACCTAGGAAAGCACCGCTCCTGATTGGAAATCTCTTAGATGGCATGTCGTTCTAACAACAAGTTTCAGTCGAAAAGAATGAGAATTCTTAAAGATAGTAGTTATCGGGTGTGCATGGAGGAATCCGAGAAGTCCAACAAGGACTCCACTATTTGACACCTAAGCTTAGACTAGTTCTCATAAAAAAATGTTCCTTTACAACAGGACCTCGCGATAACTAGGCGAATTGAAGTAAACTATCAATGCTTCGATTCCTGACCACTCGTCTTCTCTTTTTACTTCTGTAAAATTTTAAGCCCTGGGGTGGAAGCACGTAAGTTGTCTCAATCGACCTCTTCATACAAAAATTCTGAATTTTTGTATGGAGAAGTCGATTGAAACAACTTACGTGCTACCACCCCTGATAACCGAAGACTAATTTTGGTGGAGCACTAATGAAGTAAGTAAAGGATATATCACCCATTTCGTTTCTTTCTCTCATTTTGATATAGTGCAAAAGTAATTCATTTTAATAATAATGGCAAATATTGCCTGCGGCAGTTTCTGTGTAGAAATCCATTTTCTATTGTTATTAAACAGAAAAGGTTTGATTCAAATTTGGTATTAATTTTTTTTTTAAATTTTTCCTACCCAACTATTTACTGTCAGCTACAGCTAGAAAATTTTGAAAAGAACATAGAATACTGTTAACCACTAAAGACTAGAACCACACAAACCTTATTTTTCTGAATAATGCTACCATAAAAGACCATGTATAATAAGATTTACGTTCTATACAACAAGCAAAAATCTTTTTCAAAAGGAAAAAAACACCCACTTTTCAAAAATACTACACTATTCTACCATTAAAATTCTACAAAGACGCCCACTTTTCCTTAAAAAAACATAAAACTATAATTTGCTAGTGATTTTTGCAATAAATTTTCTTCTATAAAATAAAAACAAAATAAAAAAAACAAACACCGAACGACAATCTCGAAACAGGAAACCGCCACTAAGGCTGTTGTTGACTATACTTCGCGGATACGAGCCAATAAATTCCGTCTTTTTTTTTCTAAGTCTAAGATCAGAAAAAAATATCTCCTGCGGTTTCGGTAAGATGATTCCATTATTATTCCGCCGATTTTTATGGCTTTATGAAGAGACCAAATAGAAAACTGAAAACCACTATGGAAAAATTAAAAGTGTAAAAGCAGCAAAAAAAAATAACAACCGATCACTATGAAAACCCTCCGTACCTTCCCGATAGAAGAAAAAAAACATTTTGCACTTTTCGAAAAAAGAAAAAGAAGTGAAAAGCGTGGGATTTTTTCCGCAATTTTTTTTCATCATTGATTATTATTTTTTTTCCTCTTTTTAATAATCAAGAAAATCATCGCGAAAAACTGGTCTACCAACGTCCAATAGTTGAGCACACAATTAGGAAAAATACTGCCATTTCTTGAATGGTAGATAAGAGTAGAGAATGTAGGGAAATTGCCCGAGAAATTTTATAATAATCGAATCACAGCCGAGAGCACCTATGGCCCCACTATGGAGGCCGTAATTATTCGAATTCGAAATGGGGCTCTTGGGGAGCTGCTGCTGCTGTGAAATGATGAAATTTCGGTTTCTGGGTTGGTTGCTGCTCTAGACGAGACGAGCTCTGGCTAGAGCTAAACCGGGCTATCCTGCTGGAAATTGGTGATGATGGTGCTATATGTAATATACGTGTGCGCATAATGGATGAAGATTGCAGATGATAATTGTTATGAGAATGCACACAGCGGTGAAGCACGGTTTTTCTTGGCCTTTCAAAAAATAAAAAAAAAAGATATGAGGTGGTTTTTTTTCTTCATTCACACTCATTTTTACTGCAAATTGAAAGAAAGTTATCTTTTGTGTTGGAGTAAATCGTAGATGATGGAAATGGGTTTCTTTAACAGTCCATAGTTTTTTGAAAGGATTTAGATTCACAGAAATTTATGAGAAGGCATGTGCGCTTACTTTTACTTGGATTTGGAATAATGCCTATTAAAATTTTTTTGTTGCACTTTTTACTTTCAAAATCGCCGAGCCGTGTGTAGGATATGTAGATCCATAGATTGAATCTGTGGAAAATGACATTGCTTCGCTGCTGCTAGTGACCATAAGTGAATTTCCTGAACTTTTAGAATTTCTTTTAAAAGGCCTACAAAATGATCTTTGAAACGGTATACGAATTCTTTCCGCCGTCAGTTTATGCTATGGTATTTTAAAATGTTAATTTTCTTCATTTTTCTTTTTATATAGCCTAGCCTCAATAAAAGCTGAGCTAGATAGACTTCGGTAGAAGGCACAAAGTGACTTTCGTCTGAATTCCCGGACATAGAAATAGAGAGAGAACGAGATGAGATGGTAAGAATCCCTTCAGCTGGGGTAAAAAAGGCTTTTTTTGAGACTACCACTTACTGCTGACTAGCCAAAGATGGAGCACACTAGAGACCTGGCCTTGCTCTAGAACGACTTGGTCTACTTATACAACAAAGAAAGAACAATGGGCCTCCTAAACATATCCTGAAAAGACACTTGTTCACTTCTTGTATAAATGCCCGGTTCTAGCAAAAAGCCAGGAAGCCCCCACTGAGGCAGCTAGGTGTTCGAAGACTTAAAAGAGATCTTCAGGCTAGGAGTGAGGCAAAGAACTAATAAGCTTTCTAAAATCCACAGGATGGCTCTAACCATCCATCACAGTTGGTTAAACCATCACCAAACCTTAGGTACACGAGTTTGTACTTTATAGCAACAAAACACCGCGCCAAAGCGCTAATTTCGGCGTTCAATCGCACTGGAGCTCGAGTAAAAATAAGACTCGCCCATTCTTAGCCTGAAACAAGCACGCACAGAGTCAAAACGTATGTACGGCAGCCAAATGAGGAACGGTACGCCTGACTAAAAATTCTACTTTCCCAAATGCAGCCCGTTACAGGCACGTACCAATAAAAGACGCACGAAATAAGCCATACGAAGCACGGTGTACTCATACTTTTTTAAGACAAAAGGGAGTAAAATTGGAGCTTTAAGAAATTGTGTAGAACGAAGAAAACGGACAATTATCTTGACGACCATAAAGGGGGCCATTAGCATACTCCACAGACCGGTTTTCGTTCAATTGCGTAGGTCAAGCAGCATTGGACGTGGTTAGTACTTAGTTGGGGGACCGCTTGATAAAACGACACTCACGTTTGGAATAGTCGATTAGGAATACATTCATATCTGTAACAGAGGTGTGCATATCTCTGGCGAGTGCGTTTTAAGATTTCCATGTCTGTAGCAGGAGCGTGCATACCCGTGTGGCGGCATTATTTTTAGATTTCATCCATTCTTAATAGTTTCAATTAAATTAAGCACCGCTCCATCTGAGTTATTCAAGTCTGCCATAAATGTTGCGCTGGGGCTGAAATTTAATGGCCATAAATGGAATAGAGGCAGGCACCATTACAGGGATCTGAGTTAAAAGACTCAGTCTCAGCAGACCATAAATTTAGATACCCTATCTACTATTCGTCAAGCAGAGGTATCAAACATTTTCGGATGCAATTACGAAAACCTAAAAAAGAGTCACGCTAACAAATAGATTTTTACCTTCTCTGACTGCCATGTGGCAATCAAAGTAATAAGATCCCTCAGGACCGAATCTAAACTAATCTGGAACTCCCCGTAACTCTAGAACTTAACCTTTATGTGAGCTGGATGTTATCAATCAAGCGATTCTTATTTGGATTGTCTGTAGAGTTGAGCCAGACTTACATGAGGCAGTACATTTGTCCCTTACACGATGATAAATTGTACCGAGGCCTCAATTTTTTGAAATGTTCCGATTCAAAACGAAGGTACTATTGGCCATGGTATTCTTTCTTTCTTTAATTTTCTTGTTTTTATCATTTTGACATTACAATGGCAGCACGCCTTATTTGAAGTGTGACATTTGTACTAGCTCAAAAGGAAAAAAGAGGCAACTCTTACAAACTCATTTTATAATCGTGCCCTACCCAACACCAGTTGTTTGGGTCTTGGATCATCCCAGCTTCGAAGGCAATAAAAAAAGAGACATCATGGCCAAACAGGGCTCTTATGCCCTTTCATCATTGGTCCGAAACCGGCTATTGTTACGGATACGTAATCGGTGGAAAGTACTCCAGTAAATCCTCAAGAGTGGAAACGACAGAAAATTACCCAATTTTACTCGTTCAAAAGTACTCGATTCCCTGAGAATCGACGAGTAATTTTTTGACATGTCTGCGACCTGCCTTAGTTTAATGCTTAGATTTCTGGCTGGGACAGATTATAAATACTTATGTAGCTTACATAGGATATAAATTCAAACCTATAAAGGCCCGTCTATATCCCATACGCAAAGTGGAATCGCAGATTGGACCTCTTATGGCACAGAAATTTGTATGCTTTAAGACTCATTTACATCCAAACCCTAAAGTGGAAACTTTCGGGCAACAGAGAAAAAAACATACAAATTTCTGTGCGATAAACTTCAGAACTGCGTTTCCACTTTGCGTTTGCGATGTAAACGGTCCTAAACTCTCCTTAATTGAAGCAGAAAAATACATACATACATGTTTAGTAAAGCGTTTATATGGAAATTATTCACGACTTGCAGTTAGCTTGAATTCTGACTTGAATGCAAATTGTACTCCGTACTCGATTCTACCCTATAAGTAATCATGTGACTAAAAGTACTCGGTCAAAAGAATCGAGTGCTGATATGAGTAGAATCGAGAGCGAAATACTCATATGAGTAAAGAATCTAGTACCGATTTCGTATCCCTAACTATTGTGGCACACACCAGGTTGGTGAAGAAAGGCCCTTTGATGAAACATATCGTACCTTCAAGTTTCACTCCTGGCTTGGCCAACTACATACATATGTACTTTCTTTCTGTGCCGTCTAGTAACACGATCGAAATACTCTTGGGGAGCGACGATAATGATGTTACGATGCTGATTGTATTATTACTGGACACTCACTACATCCCAAATTACCGTCTATGGAAGATACTAAGAACGAATAACTTCACTTGTAGGTAGACTTAGCCGCAAGAAGAAGAATGTGTTTGTCCTTCACGTTCTCTGCAAGCTTGTCTGAAAAACAAATTTCCAAGAAGATATCTGAACCTAGGATAGTCGTGTTATTTTTGAACATGATATTTTACCCATAGAAGAGGTATATGCCAAAATATCGACATGCTTTTCTACCTAAAATTTCTTATACTGAATCTTAGTAAAAACCCCTCATGTTATCTTGTCCGAAAATCCATTATTTCTCAAAATTTATAGCTGCTACGTAATCGTGTTGCAATATTTTGGAATTTTGCATATAATACATAATTCATTTTCTTTTCAGACATGACATATTCTACCTCTTAAAACAACCAAAACTACATTTAATATTCGAACAAACGCTCGTTCTATGACCTTGATACTCATAGCTACTCTCCTTAATATTCTAAAAAAATTTGCGCAGGCGCCACATGATTAACTTTCATGATTGTTATCTTCGCTTCAAAATTCTATCCGTTAATCTGCAAATTCTCTTCTCAATACTTACAAAAAAATAAAAGAGACCTCCTTCTCATAAATTACAAGAGGAGGACAAGAAAAAATTTAGTAACAAAAATTATACCTTTTCCCCCAGGCAAGTCACATAATAGTCATTAATAAAAATTATAAAAAAACAGCAAACATATCAGCATCGTAATCCCAGAAAAGGTGAATGATATTTAAATTTTTTTTTTGAAGAGAGAAAAAACAAACATAAAAAGAAATAAATTTTTAGTTCTATAAAATTCAACTGAAAAATACTGTCCATTATTTTTTTAAAGGTATGTTTTGCGGCACGAACGCATGTACAATAAAAAAAAGCATTATATTCCATTAAGTACAGTTTTAAGAATTAAGTAGTAGATTGTAATATGATAATAATGAAATTTATTAGACCACATGACACAGAGAGTATCACACACAATAGAGATGTTTCTTAACCGCACAAACAGAGATTTCCATACACCAGCAAAGACTTCATTGAAATGCCCCAAAGAAACGCTATTATTTTTTTTACAATGCTGACATCACGAAAAATAAGAATAAAAAAAAAATAAGAATAAATTTAGAAATGCAAGAATAACTGAAAATTTTTTCAACTTGGCTCATGCTTGGCCGAGAATCTTTTAAGAAGAACGAAGAATAAATAAAACTCCAACCTCATTCAAAAGTACTACATGTAACCACCGAACCACATGTTGGTGCTGATTGTACACTTTGGTGTGGTACCCACGAAAAATATTTTTTTTTTTTGAAATGAAAGAAAAAGAAGATAAAAAAATTGAGGAGAAGAAAATACAAAACAGCTCGTGTAATGACAGTAATGACCCACAAAAAAAACAAACTACAATCATTTCTCGAATCCCAAGGTAATAAAGTCTGGTTTTGTTGTTGTTGTTGTTGGTGATTGGGGGAGCCCCACATCGTTGTCTTTATGTGTGTACTATGGAAGACTTTGGGAAGATATGCGAAGACGACGACGTACGACTCTCATTTCACTTTGGTTGAAGATGAAACTTGATTCGGGCAGGAGAGAAAAGTCGGACCGGCATAATTTCACTACAGGAACTGGATAGCCACGAGCCATTCACTATCGGGTGGAATTTGTAAGTATTTTGCGTGGTTAACATATTTTGTGACAAGACTAACTGCGCTTGGACATCTTGTAATTGATCATAAACTAGTTAAACTGATTTCATTCACAGACACCTTGAAAATAAACAAAAACATACAAAATTCCTGACTAGACTTGACTTGATCTCGACTATCTACAAAGAATCTCATATAAACCTTCAAAGGTGTCGGAACAAGAGCACACAGCATAAGGAAGCGCCGGTAAACTGACGGTCAACAACTACTACTACAGTGTCACCACAAAAAAATCATGAAACGTGTCCGCGAATGAATAATATAAATAATAAATAAAACTTCAAAAAATATTCAAACAAAAACCACAAAACACTTACCTCACTGCCGGCTTGTCTCATGTCTGTACCTAGTTCGTATCCTTAAGTGTGTCCTTATCACCGATGACGTTCTAGTATTATATATCCTTTGAACCACCTTTAGTACAATAGAATCCTGCTCGAGAGCACACCGCAAAAAATCCCCTTCCTGCAAATCTCGCCCACGCGAATTACTGTAACACTGCCGCTATGAAATTGACCATTCGCGATTTCGTTTTTATTTAATTAATTTTCGTCCAACGATTTTTCACCAACGAGAATCGTAAACAAAAACGAAAAAAATATTTTTTCAAAAAAATTAACGGATCCCGGCCGAATTTCTTTTGACAGTTGCTAAACGGTAACTGACGGAGCACTTGATCAATCTCACTTTTGTGCGGGCGGACGGCGACACAATATACTAAAAGAACGAACCGACAAATAAATATATGGAGCTCTAGTGTGGGGGGCGCGGAGGCCGGAAATTATTTCACTGATCGGAAAATGTTGTTATATTAAATTAATTTTTTTTTATTTTGGAACTCTCTTTCGCTTGGCGTGTGTATCGCGCTCAACCGTCAAACTGCTTCTGGATTGTCGTTTCGTTGTTCGACTGCATTGCCTTCAGCAGAGAAAGACTCTGGCCATTTTCAACGTGGATTTGTTGTATGCCTCCCCACTTTCCAATTCCTACCTCAAAAGCCAGGTGCTAACGACTTTTTCTCATCGTTCTCTCAGGTGTGTTCAGAGATAGTATTAAAATGCTTTTGTTGAATCATGACTGAAGTGGAACGGTGGGGGACTTTTGCTCTGAGTCAATGTGATTCGTTGGAATTGTTTGCTTTAATTGAAATATAACGAAGAGATTCGTATAAATACGCGCAAAATGGGAAATAGTGATTTGTTTTAGAAATGGAAAGCTGTTCTCGAGTAATTCAATAACTTTCGGGCTTCATTAGGCACTTACTTCTGGGTAAAAATTGTACCCGGAACTGTTAAATAAATAAAACTAAAAAAAAATTATTTTATCGCCTTCAGTTTAGACCACATCGAGTGCAATATACAAGTAACTATGCCAGTGCGTGACCCAATCCTCCATAGGTTTTTCCTTGGCTGTCTGAGGTAACATGGCCTTGAGATCCCTCAGCGAATTTTCTTTTATGGCCTCACAATACCTTCTTCGAAGTTGTAAATTTAGCTTTGGGAACAAGGAAAAATCACATGGGGTCGTATTAGGTGAGTATGGTGCTCGGATTACACCCAGGCTAAATCCTTTAGGCCAAAAAGTTTCTCTTTCTAGAACTAGTTTAAAAAAATAATGAAAAGAAATGTTGACAAGAAGAAAATCGGTACTTATCTTATAGGCCAACTACTCCGCCCTTCGCTGCACGCTGTACCAAGCGGGAAGTCCACTAAGATGGCTCTTCACGATTTAGTCTTCAATTTGGAATGAGCAGTGTTGAATAAAGGAATTGCGCTGGCGATTTTTATGTTAACTTGCAGATTACTGTTGATTCATTTTCAGAGGCGAGCACCTTATAAAGAGGATGTCCACAGGGATGAGATTTATCTCCTCTCGTGTCATTTCTTGCCTTGCCATGTCATCATGCTAACCGGTGCACCAGAGGTCTTCTTGGTCTTCAGCTGGTTCGGTAGTGTAGGTATCGGTTTTAATCCCAGACAAGTAATTGGTCCTACTTTTCCTGGTTTGTTTACTAACTCGCGGGGGAAGGGTGTTCATATATAGGGCTTCAAATCTTTCCTCCCTGGTCCTTCAATTGGTACGTCCATGGCGACAATATCTTTGCAACCGTGTACGGTCCAACGTACTTCGGGGGCAACTTCGCGTTGAAATATTGAGGAACCCGGTCGTTAGTCTTCCTGATTCCCCCATGTCCCGCCATTGGGTATCATGTGCCTCCAGCATGACCTTCTTCCATTCTGGTTTTGCTATAATTCTCTTCTAATTAGCTTCTTCTCCGACCAACTAAGCGTATTTCATCCGTATATATTTCGACAGGTAGCCGTCTTCGTACTTCCAGTTCGGAAAACAATATACTGGAAGTTTTTGCTAACAGATAAATGCGTGTTTGCGTACCGTCCTGTCTTTCACACATATCCAAAAAGTTTAGCCACGGGTCCATGTGTTTGTTGTGAGTGTGCTTGTGTCGTGGCATTTGAGGCTATGTCGATTGCGGCAATGCGGAAAAAGTTGAAAATAGACTAACTTTAGCGTTGCGTGCTTTCCGTTCACGTAACTATATGTTAGGTCGCATTTGAAGGTATGCACTTGTACAAAATCTATTGTCGCACGCACGCATGTTTTCGTCTCAAGCTTAAGACGGGCAGTGACCTCGATAGCAAATCTGGCAGTAAATGCTCCTTGCCCTTCTTGTGGACGATCTCGAAATCATACTGCTGGAGCCTATTCACCCACCTGGCTAAGCGTCTCGTAGGATCCTTTAAATAATGCAACCATACCAAAGATGCGTGATTTGTCACTACCATGAACCTAGGTTCTTTTGATGTAGGGTGGAGTAATTGCGTTCCCGGCGGCTTAGTGACATACTGAGGTAGGCAAAAACTTTATCCTGGCCGTCGAGGTGCTGGCTAAGAACCGCTCCAAGGCCGTAACTTGAGGCATCCGTGTGGATAATGAACGGATGTTCAAAATTTGGGCAGGTTAAAATGGGTGCACTCACCAGTCCATCATCGATTAAACGCTGCTGGGCATCCGCTACCTTAGATAGTGAAGCCTATGTACTGTTTGGATTTCTCTGCCATGGGCACCTGCCGCAGAGTTAATATCCAATGTCGATAAGTACCGCGTATCGCATAACTTATTAAGAGTAGCTGACACAAATGGTAGAGGATAAGCACTTACCTTTAGTTTCCGGTGGTCCACACAAAAACGATACTTTCCATCCGTCGTTTTGACCAGCACGAGCTCCAAAATCAAAAACGGCTTGCCTTTAAATCAATATGTTCAATTTGGTAACCTTCCATCTTGAATTAGAGATATAAACACTATAAACGCTGCACTGAAGTTAAGTTCGAATGGTCATCTGAGACATGGTGGACATTCTACAAATATCAGCGTAATGGAACAGATCGCATGCCCGCGTAGATCTTAAATTTTAAGCGTCCTTCCATGAACATACAAGTAAGGCTAACTTAGGTTTTCGCTAAGAAACAGCAGGGTGGGCTCGTATGGATAGCACCAAAATAGAGACATGTGAGAGAGCCGGGATCGGGGGTGGATGCCTCAGATTTAATAGAGCGCACTCCTGTTACTGTCTTTCAAGCAGAAGCGTTCGAAATATTGGCATGCACCTATGAAAACTTAAGAATGGCCTACGCTAAAAAGCAGATTTTGGTTCTTTCTGACATCTAAACGACAATCAGAGCGTTAAAGTCCTGGAGGGCCCAGACCAAATTAGTTTTGGGACTGCCAACGCGTGATACTCTTAATCAGATTTATTATATCGCCCCAGGCAGGGCTGTGGCACTGCTTTCATTAGTCCGGAACAGGCTATTGGACCATATAGCAACTTAGTGAACAGGGCTGCCCTAGACGATACAATTATGATGAAATATGTTAAACAATGTAGGTTCCCACCTGTCCTGGGGAAACCCCGCAGCAGAAAAAATGTCATGATACTAGTTGGCTTTGGTCAGCGGATAATTTAGTAACATCATCCAATTTATAATTTCCGTGCTTTTTACGCAGGTGATGCATCAGAGCCTTTCATCTTGCAATATTGACCTTCTTCATACTATCGTTGTACAATATTATAAAAACGTTTTTATGCTAATTGAACCTCTAGAAACCTAGTTCTCTTTATCAACGTCATTTTTGGTTACCTTCGACCCTCAAACATACAAATCAACAAAAATTGAGATTACTGAAAATAAATAAGACACTTAAAAACAATTTCAACTAAGAATTAAACTAAAATTACCTCAAAATTCCTCAAAAGTTCTTCGTTAAACTTAATCACAATATCGCATGTCTATACAAATAGTAAAACTGTATGACTTGTGAATTACCACGACGGCGATGATATGAATTTCAACTTTAGTTCAATTAACGCAAAATTTCACGCCCTTAATATTGTGTCTGTCTGGCTGGCCTCCCTAACCAAATGGAATACTTACCTGTCCCCCAGGTAAGTGGTCAGTTTCCGAGACGGATATGAATTTTTCTTCTTTTTTTGTTGTTGTTATGCGTTATTGTATAGGGAAATTTCCTGCAGGAGGTCACTGGGTGCATAGCCATACACAACTCGGGGTTTACCGGAAGCTCTTCTAGAGACCGACCGCTCTGCCCTGTAGTGTGAATTGTGTGTGAGCCTCCGCAACTTCTTACAATTAAATCCCACCACACACAGTATGAGGGATCACTGGGGCGTGAATATTTCAGAAAATAATTTTTTAGCACCCACGGTTTTGCTTAGTTTGTTTTTTTGTTGCCCTGTGAGGATAAATGGAATTTTATCATGTTCTACGATAAGTTTTGTGTTAAATTAAATAAGAGGGGGGAAATAAATGCACGAACGCGCTTTCTTTTGGGGGAGTGTCGAGGTTTTTTTTTTTTGTTATGAATAGGAAATGCGTTTTAAAAGCTCTTAATTATAATTAAATATGCAATTTGATTTTAGTTTCATTCAAAAACTACTCGAGACATTTCTAGCTTCTTTATGTGTTATAAATGTAAATTATATGAGCTTGATCGAAGGATGTCGAATTGAACCGATTTTTTCGGGTCCCTTTCAGCGAGAGTACGATGAATTGCCCATTGCTTAGTAGCTGTTTGAAGGAAACCTGCAGCATGTCCTCCAATCGTGATAGCTACAATGTTCTTGGAAGTTTCAGGTTAGTCCAGCTTCTTTTCAGCTGATACCAGTATAGAAAGGTGAACGAAGATTCTTGAGGATGTAGCGCCAGTAATGATAATGATGTTCCATTGAATTCAACGCACCCTGCACGCACGGCAATATTTTTCCCTCAATTAAAGACTAGCCTAGAGTTCAAACGTAAGGTTTATCTCCTTGTGCAACCCACAGACCCCTGTGCTGAAAGTCGACTCGTTACGACCCGACAAGTCGTTTGAGTTGAAGAATCTTTTATTATTAAGGGGTTAGTGTTTGTAGTATTAATTCTCATTGATTTTGTTTTTTGTACATTTAATCTAAGACCAGGGGCCGTATTTGGGTTCTCGAGTCGATGGATCGATTCGACAAAAAAAGCTTCTCGATTTTCTCTAAGTTTCATATTTGGCATTACGACCAAATCGACAGATAAGCGCTGCCATACAAAACCATCAAAATTGTGTGATATTAATCCAAGTGCAGCAAACCACGCATATTTAATTAAAATAGAAATTATTATAAGTTTATTGTATGCATAAATTTAGCTTTTTAATAAATGTCAAATGTCTTTATCGACACGTAAAGAGACGACTCTGCGGTAAGACTTATGGGGTGCGACAGCGAGGGAGACCCAACCTCCGCTGGAAGGATGGCGTAGACCAGGACGCTCAGAGCATAGGGATGCCAAACTGGATGACATCGGCTTAGAATCGGGACCGGTGGAGAGAACAGTTGCGAGAGGCCAGGAGCGGATCCCGGTTGTAGAGCCGTTAAAGAAGAAGAAAGAGACGACAATGTCGTCGATATCGTGTTGCCAAATGCCAATTTTTATTTATCGATAGAAGTCGATATCAGGTCGAGAAACCAAATACGGCCAATGCACATATTTCTAAGCTTCTATGTTTCTTTCCATGTCTTCTCTTGAATGAGCTAAAAGTTCGATAACATCTGTGTATTCGAGATCTTCTAGCCGTTTTACCAATCCCCATCGAATTCCTCTTCATTCTCTGTTGGCTTTCTTCATTTTTTCGTCAAGTACAGTAATGAAAAGTAATGGTGAAAGGGAGCAACCTTGTTTCACTCCAGCTGTCGTTATTATTGGCTCACTTATTTGTCCATTATGAAGGATTCGTAGTTCTGCTTCGTCGTATAGCAGTACGATCATTTGGATTAATTTTGTTAGTACTGTCTTCTTTTTCAAAGCTTCCCAGATACCTCCTCTATGATTTGTGTCGAATGCTTGCTCGAAATCTACAAAGGTAATGTAAATATAATGATGACTTCCATTCTAAAGATTGCTCGACTATTAATCGAGTTGGAATATGTGGTAATTTATTACTGGTCAACATCCAATTCGGCATACTTTAAGGCAGTACTGGACAATAGTTGATTTTTCTAAAGCACCAGCAAAGCTTTTATTTATATACCTCGCTTTCTTCTATTGCCTATAGATGAATCAATCGAACTCACAAGCTAGGTATGAAGGCTCTGGAACTACCGTGAGCTCTTGCATCCTCCAAAAGATGCTACTCCCCAAGACTGCTTTAACGAAATAAGATGTACTAAATTACAAAGCTTCAAAAGGAATCTGTAAATAGAAAGAATCTAAAAAAAATACAATGAAAAAACATAATTATTTTGAAAATTTCTTTTATATATATATAATCTTATTTATTTTATATCCAACTTATAGATATATTTAACGTTAACGAAATAAAATCTATTTTTATTTATTCATTTTGTTTTTTTTTATTATTAAAATAATTCACTTAATATCTAAAATAATAAGATAAATCGATATTAAATTTTATTTCAATATTGAACTTGGAATTAAAAAAGAATTTACGACAACAAAAATAAAATTAATCATTTTTCATAAAATAAAAAACGATTGCAACTCCCTAAATATTTATATAACAGAAACGTATTTTTTTATATAAATCATTTCTACAATTCCCACGCAATTATAAAAAGAGTTTTTTTTTGTATTAAGAATAATTATTATAATTTCTTTAACGTGCAAAGAAAGTTCATTCTTTTGCCATTTACAGATTTATTTTTTGTTTTGGAGCTTAGACGAAGATAAAAAATTTGTTTTTGTTGTTTTCTTGTTATTTTTTTTAATATTATGAAATTTAAAATATAATTAGCGCTCTATAATTTTGTTTTTTTTTGTGTTTTTGTATTTATTTATAATTTCTTGTGTTGCTATTCAAGATTTTGTCGCCATGTTGAATGATATGGGACCTTAACAATTTTAAATTTTGTTGTTGGCATTCCAAGTGTTAATATCTTTTCAACTTTAACTAATGGTAATATTTCCATTTGTGCAAAATCAGATGTTTCTTTATAAACTTCATTCTCATCATTAATACCAGGTACTGGCTTCATAACTGGTATACTTTCATCAAAGAATTTCTTATCTTTTCTTTTATCATCATATTGTTCAACATACAATGATGTAACACGCAATAATTCCAATGTAATTGCCCATGTTAATATTCGTAATGTGCTAGATAAGCGTAAAACGGCCCTTAAAACAATATTATTTGTAGCAGCCGATTGTGAAATATATGTAGGTATTATAAGTAAACGTTCAATATTTTTACATTTAATCAATTTCTCATCAAAGCCAACTTTTATTTCAAAATTAACCAATTCTAATTGTTTTATTCGATGTAATTTTGATACAGTCTCAAGTACTTCAAATGTACCGCAATTATCTTGTCCACCTTCAAGTCTTAAACGTTTTAAATTAATTAATTTTGGTAGAATTTCTGTAGCAAATTCTGGTACAAAATTATTACAATCGCCCAATTCTAATGATTCTAGCCATGTCATATCTCCGAGCACTTCAATATCTTTATATAAAAAATGACGAAATGATGTTAAACCTAAATGCCGTAAGGTTTTCATTTTTCTTAATGGACTTAAATCCTTTTCTAATGTAAGTCCTTCAACCGATTTCAATCGAAGCTCTTCTAAATTATCTAAGTTGTTAACATTTTGTAAATTTATAACATCATCCTTAATTGATAGGGCATTTAATATTTTCAATTTCGGATTTGATAGGAATAAATTTTCAATTATTTTTGCTGAACATTTGCATAGTTCAATTCCTTCGAGGTTAACAACTGTTTTAATATTTTTTGAGAAACTTCTCCACATTTCTTCAATATTTGAGCTTGCTATTAAAATCTTACGAAGATCTAAATGTTTTGTTTCATGTTTAACCAATGTTTCGGCTAATCCTTTCCAATCATCTACTTGGGAATTTTTCATACGAACCGTTCGCCATAGGGAACGATGATGAGCAACATCATACCATACACGACAGACACATGCTGCACGTAGAAGCTCCTAGAAAAGAAAAGAAAAAATATTGATTGAATAGAATTAAGTTTAGAGAATGCAGATAAAAAGGGTGTGTTTATCTGATGAATGCGACAGAAGCAAAACTTCTTAATTTTTAATAGTTTATCAAATTTATCTCAGACACCATTAAAACAATAGTTATTAGTAGGAAACGCACGTACATTATGTTATTAAAAAACTTATTATATTTATCAATTGTTTCACCATCGACGTCAACGAACTTCTGCTTCATCCCATGTGAGACAGGTCTTCCTCAATGAAAGAACACAAAGTGACGTTCGATTCTCATAGCCTCGCCTGCTTTCGGAGGACTATGTGAGGCTGTCTTCAAAGCAATTAAACAACATTTTTGGATCGCTCCCACTGCCTTTGGTTGGAATTTTTAGTTTACTGCTTCAGTTCAGAGCGTGCCTAAACTAAAGGACCTGGAACGTCTTATTTAATGACCCTGCCTATCTTACTAGTCAATTTCTGATGAGTGAACGATTCGACTATCAGGAAGCCATCTCTTCGGGTACCAAACGAACACCTACAAGAGCATGCCGTTCACCTTCCGATGCATCCACTTATGTAATCAATGAATTGGGTAGAGAGCTTCATTGAAGCCACCTTGCTCACAAAGTAAACAGAGACGGAAGGTCTCAGATCCGTCTGCCCGACTCTTCCGGCTCTGGTGAGCATGCCTTTTTTTATGTGGGAAAACCAAGCTTAGGAATCATCCTTTGTGCTACCAGTCTGTCATGTCGTTCAGGTCATGGTGCAATATCTAGTAGCAAGCCTGGTTTGAAAGATACGTCAAAATTTTGAGAAAATGTGCCTAAAACCAGCGGCAAAATAAAGAGTGGCTAGAAAGCGATGATCTGGCCCTTTCTGAACACAAAGCTGAAGACATACTGATCATAAAATGGAGAAAACCAGTGTCCGTAAGGATCAAGGTAGGAAGGTACATCATCCACTGACAGCCCACATTTTAAAGCGTGGCGTCTAAAGCGTTCGCAATTTGTGCAGCATTTGCAGGAATGTTGCCCAACTTAGGGGCCGTAGACCAAGTCTTCGCCTCATGATAGCGAGGGTGGTTGGCTACGTGCTACTATACGCAATGTCAGTAGGGGCAGCACCGTTGAACAAGGCGGCTAATCGCAGACAATGGAGAGTCGCATACAAACTAGGGCCTCCCGCGCGTGCTGTGCATACAGGACAACGTCCGACGATGAGGAGTACGTGACAGCAGAGATGAGGGAAGGCATCCGTCTCCACGATTGAGGGTCTGCTAGAGGGGAGCTAAAAACGTTACGGCGACAGATGGCGTGCTACAAGTCCGTAACGGAATGGCAGAGAAAGTTGGACGAGTCTACCAAAGGCCGATGACCCACCGACTTATCCCGGACGTAGAGAGATGGGTCATGAGGGAGGGTGCGAAGTGAATTACGTCCTCACGCACTTCTTTAGCGGACATGGAGGATATAGACAATGCCCCCTCCACTCATATTTCAAGCGCAAAGAGACAATTTGCTTCGATTTTAAATTTCATCATTTGATTTGTAGGATTTGTTTTTGAACAGCATGCATGCTACAAAGCATAATTCATGCTTCTTTACCAACCCCTTTGCTGACGAACCCTACAAAAGTTTCACTTCAAAACATCAGCAAAAAGAAAATAAAAGCGCAAAAAAAAAGAACACGAAACGAAAATTATATATTTACCTGAACTGTTAAATACTGAAATACTTGAAACATCATATCATAACCAATTGAAATGTTTCCAAAAAAATTTGATGAAAATGTTTCAAATGATGATCGATTTGTTGTCTGTATTACTTGCATTTGCTGCTGATGCGCCTGTACAGGACGTTGTACATCTGGTGAATTTTTATTACGATTTGTTGATATTCTTTTTCGTACTGGTAAATCATCACCAGTTTGTAATGTTGGATGTGATTGATCTGATGTAGAATTTCTAAATTTTAATGAAATAAAAAATAAAATTATATTTATAAAATTAGTTTTACTTCATATTAATAAGTGTGTTTTTTTTTTCAATTTCTAATTTCAATTAATATTGTTAATTAGAAGAAGAAATTATAGTGGTCATCGCTAATCAATTTTTTTACGTTTTGGAAAAGAACCAATTTTATTTTTTAACTAGAATATTTCATTTTATGTAATTAAACATTAAATATTTTAAGTATTAATGATATTATGACAACAATTATAAACAGAAACTATAAAAAGTAAATTTTTAAATGTTTAATTCCATAAAAGACGTGTTACTAATAAATCTACTATTATTATATAGTATAAAGAGCAAAAATTCGTTCAACTTAACGCAGAGATCGGTAATAGAAGCTATTGGGAGACTCACGAGCCTCCACCGTTCTATAACTCTCTAATGCCGGGTTTTCATTAGTAGAATTAGTGGTAGAGTAACTGGCGTACTTTTATGCCGGGTTTTCACTAGTAGAATTAGTGGTAGAGTATACTGGTAGAGTACTAACAATTCTGGGAACTCACCTAATGAAAACTCGGTTATAGTAGAGTAGAGTGGGATAGCACCGTGGTAAAGTTACTCTACCGCTTAAAAGTAGGCCAGTTACTCTACCACTAATTCTACTAGTGAAAACCCGGCATTAAGCCGAGCTAACCCTACTCTACTTAGTTTGGTAGAGTGCTCGTTTTCACTTAAATTGAAAATAGTATGGTACAGAAGGAATAGTAAACCTTGGTTATATGTGCATCTAAGGTTTTTTATTTTTTGCTTTAATTCAGCAACACCAAAATACTACAACAGCACGAGGTTTTTTCTATGTTCGACTATCTAAACACTGTTTTCATTAGCATAGTGGCGGTAGAGCAGAGTGGAAAGCAGTGGTGGGGGACGGCATGTGACTCTAGACTCTACTATAACCAAATACTCTACTCTACCACTTACGTTTTCATTAGGCGAGTTCACAGGATAGTTAGTACTCGCCCAGTATACTCTACCCCTAATTCTACTAATGAAAACTCGGCATAATGCCGGGTTTTCACTAGTAGAATTAGTGGTAGAGTAACTGGCCTACTTTTAAGCGGTAGAGTAACTTTACCACGGCGCTCTCCCACTCTACTGTACTATAACCGAGTTTTCATTAGGTGAGTTCACAGGATAGCTAGTACTCGACCAGTATACTCTACCACTAATTCTACTAGTGAAAACCCGGCATTAGTCAGGGATGGCAGTACAGAAGTCGTTTCAAGTCATCTGTTTCGAGTTTTCCATTGAATTTTTCCATTTAAAACTCGAAACAAATGAGTTGAAAAGGCTTCTGTGCTGCCATCCCAGCCTCACACGTTAGAATAATGGGCTACTAAACAAAAGCTTTTCTGGTGCTCTGCAAAAGTTAACTATTACCCGACTTTGACCTAATGTGTAATAGGAAATAGTAATTACTTCACGACACAAAAGGGAAAAATGAATAAACATGATTCTTATAATCCACCCATCACCATTTACCCTTTGAAAGATAATCGCTTATCAACAATACTTGATCTAGATAGAAAGAAAATAAAACACTGAAATAAATCGGTTTTTATTTCTTCCATAAAAAAAGCATAATTTTTATACTAAGCATAGATATACTCATTTAATACATTTAAAATCTAAAAAAAAATACTTTTTTCCCAACGAGAATGAATTCACGAATTTATCTTCGCCAGCTCAATATCATTTGTAGCCTTTCTTGTTTCAATATCAAGCTTCATCAATTCAATCACCTGTTCTCTATATTCTAATTCACTTTTCATTTTTTTATCTCTATAATCTAAATCTTGCTGCATTTTGATTTTCTTAAGCTCAACTTCCTCCTTCTTTAGGGCAACAAACTTTTCAAGATGTTTCACAACTTTCTGATAAAATTCCCGTCGAATTTCAATTGCTTCCTTCAACAAAAACTCTTTAGAACCTTGTGATTTTTGTGCTTGGGCATTATTTATTGAGTTACGATTTATATCTGATTGTTCATTATTGATTACTTGGCTATTGTCATCATCATCATCATCGTCAACTTCTCTTTGATTTTCATCTAAATTCGTAAAATCATTCGAAGAACTATCGATTGAAAAATGTATTACATCATCTGCTTCATCTTTTAAAAGATAATGAAATGCGTTTTGAACAAGATCTTCACAACAATCAACATTACTAGTTGAACAAACAGATATATCTTTTGAATTATCACCATCATTATTAATTGGATCGAATACATTTCCAATAATATGTTGAAACCCAGCTGCTTCGGCTGTTCTTTCTTGTAATGTTGATATTGATGTTCTATCATTTTTCTTACATGAAAGAAGTTTTTTCTTAACATGATATTTATGGTCCATCCAAACCTTTAAAAGTAAGTAAATACGTGTTAAATACTAGCAAAATGTATTTACTATATTATAAATTACCTTCTTCCATTTTTTAATAGATTTATATGGAGGACCTTCTTGATTTAATTTTTTTGCTATAACATCCCATAAATGTTTATTTTTACTTTTTCCTCTAGCCAATTCTAGATGGTCGGTCATAAAATCAACAAGAATTTCAAGCTGTTCTCCACTCACTGATGACCTTTATATATAATTATTTTTTTTGGGAATTTTTGATTATTGGTTTTAATTTCGTAAAATAACTATGAACAAAAACACATATTTCTGTAAAGCTTATCAATTCACATCGGTTTTACTAAAAACTTTCTTGATTATGTATTTCGAAACACTTGATAAACGAATATAACTTTCGGTACGAATTCTGAATAATACGGTAACTAAGAGTCGATAGTAAAGTCTCCAGTGAGAGGGACACTTAAATTTCGTGTGAACAGCCGAAAAAGTTTCTTCACATTTTACCGGTAAATAACTTTAAGACAACAGTTGTTAAGTTTGGAGCAATATTTTCATGGTATTTCGTATTTGATACTTCAAGGCAGCCCTAAATTTAAAGTAACAAGTATTTTCCCAGCAGCTCACATACACAATACGAGCCCCGAACGCAAAATACTTGATACATTGCAATGTTTTACTCGGCTTTTGAAGGAAAAAAATTACTATCGTCACTTGAGAGGCCTATTTACATTTCAAATGCAAAGTGGAAACTTTCGTGCAACAGAGAGTGAAGCACACAAATTTCTGTGGCATAAAAGAGCTCCAGAGCTGTGTTTCCACTTTGCGTTTGAGATGTAAATAGGCCTGAAATATCAAAATAAAAAATTAATTGCAAAATAGTTGATCCATGCCAATTAAGATGCAAAAAGTTGATCCAATGTCAATAAATGGTTAACACAACTAAAATAACTGTAATAATCACTAGTTAACTGAGAGAATAGGCTATCAGTATATGACCTTGACGAAGTAGTATCATGCTTCCACACGAGTATTTTTAACACCATTGATAAATACAGGGTGTCCCCCGGCATTTTACACTTGGAATCGCATTTGCCCCAACTGGAGTTCCGGTATGACCCGAATGAGTATGATTCAAAGGAGTCATGATTACTCACAGTTTGATATTCGTAGCGTAAATGATAGCCCATCGAACCTGTTGATATGGGCGGGGGTGCGGAAGTTCAAAGAGACAGGGTCAGTTGGAAATGGAGCCTTGACTTGGACCTTCAACTTCTGAAACGATTGCAGAGAAACCGTGAATCGCGTAAAAGGAAATTTTCCAAAATCCACGCAAATCTGTGCGCAAGATTGCAGCGTCTACGGGCATAAAAATAACGTTCATAAAATTTTGCGGAGATCTTCAAAATTCCACTTATACAAGCCGCAAATTGTTCAAAAACTAAAAGCAGATGATTACATAAAAAGAGAAAATTATGCGAAGCTCGTTCTCGATTTTAAACTACTGTGCGCTTACGTAAAATTCTATTTAGTGACGAGGCGGATTTTCACATTGGAAGGTACGTCAATAAGCTATAATGTTAGTGGAGCAAACAAAACCCTCAAGCAGTCCATTAAAAGCCCGTCCAAGACACTGTTTGGGTGCGCAGTTTCCAGCATAAGCATTATTTGATGTTTTTTTCGACGAACGTGAAATCATCACTGCAGAACATTACTGCACTATGTTGGAGAACTTTTTTTACCGGAATTCTGGCGACAATTACAATAACAGAAGCCATTTCCAGCAGGATGGGACCACGACACATACCTCTAGGGTATCAATCAACAAAGAAACTTCTTCCTAAATGGCCTACAGTCCTTGTAGAACCCGAGCCTTCTTTTTCCAATCTTCTATAAGTCCTGCTAGTTCTCTCCAATTTGTCATACGAAGTTTTCGCTTATCTTCTGGCACATCACGTCATTCATCTATTTCTTGGTCGTCCTACACTTCTTTTTCCTGATGGTCTTCCATTGAAAATCCGCTAGCATTCGTTCTTCCGAAAATAAAGAGCTGATATTCTGTTTGTTTGGTCACTGTCGACCTAGTTCCAAATTGATTGTTTGATAAAGGCGATGTATATATCTGTTACTTAGATCAAGTATCACGGCTGAGGGCCTGTATTTCCAATAGCAGATCAATTCTGTTGATATGACCACAGTTTCCAGCTTCCAAATTCCTATTACATACGTAGGTTTTTTTTATTTCCTTGCCTTACCTATATTTACACAATTCACATATCGTAGCAGCTTAACTTGCTTATTCACACATGTTTTTTATTTTTCACTAAACACTTCTTTAAATAAATAATGATAACATGTACATTGCTTATAGACGATTTTTGGGATGATGAACTTCTATACTGCACTTTATACGTTATTATTTTTAAATTGCATTTTTATAATGTACAGGGTGTTCCTCCGTCGTTAACATTTAACTACCAAAACTGAATGAAAATAAAGTTTAAACAATGAGTTTAGTTTAAATGATTGGCTAAAAATGCTTTAGTCCATAGTTTCCTATGTACTAAATGAGATAAGACAGTAAATTATATCTAATCAATCACTAGTTAAGCAATTCGGAACACCATGTACCTTATAAACTCACACCTTTCAACTAAAACTAAAATAATCTTAATTTTAAAAAAGAGAGTCGTTACAAAAGTCTTAAACCCCGATCGGTAATAGTTTATACTTTACAATACGCTTGCGGTATCGAATAGGGAAATATTGTGTGGTCAACTTATGTTTAAAGGATTTTAAGATCTGATAGTATCGGTCGAAACTGAATCAAACTTCAACTGAAAGCTCTACGATTAGGCTTAAGGCGACTCTACACTATGCTACGAACACCCTCCAACGTTGGACCCTGGATGGTAGGACGCATAGTGTAGCCGATGCTCGAACTACGAGAGTGGAATGTAAATCGTCCAACGTTCGGCGAGCTATGATGATTATCATTCCAACGTTGGAAGCCAATATTCGAATCAAACGTTCACCGCATCGTGTAGAGCCGGCTTTATACGATTATACATCATATTTCTGTAGTGCACTGAGTATGTTGACTTTTTTCCCAACAAAATGCAATTTGCATGAAAAAATCGGCAGCTGGAGTCTTCGTTTGCTGTCGGAAGCGCATAGGAATTATGCTGCATCGATGTTAACTTGTGAGTGCTGGTTAAGATGATTCAAAAGAGGATCGTTAGATTTGGAAGACAATTAGCACCCTGGCCACCCCAAAAAGAAAAATTGGATATTACTTGGCGAAGACCAAAGTAAATGCTTAAAGATTTGGCCGACCTCGGTAGCGCATAGGATAAGATGCCTCGACTATCATCCCAGAAGTCCGTGGTTCAATTTGATGCAGCCTTTTCAATTCGCCTTCCCCACATACTACTTCTTTGGAACAATTCCCTCCACTATCCTGGCATCGCCAAGCAATTTGAGGTAGGAATCAATTTGCTGTTCAATCGCATTATGTTGCGATACTATTGGATGTTAGACTATGAACGAGAAACATCGAATGATGCTTTTGACGTGCGAATAGCTGCTTCAAAAGCTAAAACCTGATGAAACGTGCGTTTGGACTCGTTATCGACAACAAAAAATGCAGCTGAACCGAGAATTACAAAAAACGACCAAAATACACCAAAGGACACGACAAATTGATTTTTCAACACTATAACACTCAACCACTTCCCGCTGATCAAGGAAACGCTAAAGCTGTTCAACTGGGATGTTCTATTCTACCCGTCGTATTTCGGGCTATGCATAGCATTCTTTCTGGCCAACAGTTCTCAGTCAGCAAGATATTAAAATGGCTCGATTCACAGATAGGGTCAAAAGAAGAATCATCGTTCTTTCGCTTCCACCTTTAACCAGAAAGATTAGAAAAAAATTAGAGCGAACGATGGACAATACTTTTAATAACGTTCATTTTCACAAAAACCAAAACATTTAAAATTAAGTTTAGAACTAAATACATTGTTGAAAGGAAGACACTATTGACAGGGTAATCCCAGTGAGGAAACTAAATTAAATTGTCCACAAGTGGACTAGAAAACATTCATCCGCGGACCCAGGGGTCTAGAAAAAGTATACCATGTGAACCAAAGATACTGGTCTCAAATGACAAGATATAAACCACCTGCTCATATTTCACAGATTAAACAAAATTACAATTATTTACTAAACGACTCCACTAAATGAATTATTTTTAACTATGAAGGAAATATATTTTTTTTTTCTTTAATTAAAAAAAAGATATTACTTCTCTGAACTGAACCAATACATTACTCACTCATTCCTTTGATTCTGAGAATCATCTTCATTCTGCTTGTAGTATGGGATTTTCGGTTTTCTAATTACCACATATTTTCTCCCTTTAATAACCGCAATTGATTGGGGCAATGTTGATGTAAAATCAATATTTTCACTTTTATTCACCGCCGGTACAACAGAATTAGAAGAAGCAACAGATTGTGCCAAACCTTTACCATTATTATTTATCTGTTTAACATCTTTTTGGGCTTCAACAATATTTTTTCTGATGGGATGTTGTTGTAAACTTCCGGAATTCACTGGATTCTGTGCTGCTGTTATCGTAGATGATTGACTTTTTGGTGGACTTTGTGTAGCGGTAGTCTTATTTACTTGAGTAGTTGTTTGATTAGATGATAAATTTTCTGCTTTACAAAGCTATTGCAAAAAATAGTTTTTTTTGTTTGTTTTAATATTTTTTTTTAATTATTAATTTTTTGTTTGTTGCTGGTTAAGCAAAAAAAAAGAAAGTGGTTTTTTATTAGAAAAAAAAATTATTATTTACAAAACAGAATTCTGTTATTTTGGCTCACCTCGCAAATATAACTTCCTTGTACTACAGATCCACCAGAAGTCACCACCGAAGCAGCCGATCCAGTTGAATCCCGGTTATTTCTTTCATATTCATTACGATCCAATCCAACACATTCATGATGATACAGACAGAGACATTTAATACATTGTAGCTGTGGTATCATCCCCATTGCGAGGGCACATTGAATGGTGCAAGGCTCTCCTCTGTAACCACAAAAGTTAAAGAAAAAGAGATTTGCACCCAAAGAACGAAAATTATTTTTCACTTTCAAGTGTTTAGAATTTTTTTTTGAGATTTCTTTTACATAAAAAAAAAAAACAAATACATATACTGTGTAAAAAGTACTTGGAATTTTTAATTTGAAGCGCGTAAAAGATATTGCTATTTTTTTTTCTGTAAGATGGTAACTCTGTACTGTCTTTTAAACCCCATCTACTACTCAGTGTGTTCACAGCACTCGTCGTACAACTAGCTCTGAAATAGCTCTTTATTTCGAACGCAGGTCGCTGTAAGTGGGGACGAGACATGGGTTTATGAGTACGACAAGCAAACAAACTTTCAGTCTTTGGAAAAGCGCTTTGAAAACGAGCCGAAAACAAACAACTGCATTAAATTTGCTCCAAAACCAAGAGCTATGAAAAACTGGATTCTGACGTGTTCATGTGGGATATGAAGAGGCGGTCGCAGTCAAAGTAAACGTACTTTAGATCTGTTCGGCGGCTGCTCCAGTTCGGAAAGAATCGCAAGGGCTGTGATATACGGCTTAATACATTGACCAATTCCTGCATCATTGATAGGATATAGGCGGAATGAGAGTAAAGCTTGCAAAGGAATTGAGTTGCTTCGTGTATCATCACTCTAACGATTTTTCCTGAGCTGGAGCAGTCGCCGAACAGACCCTATGATTGTTTTGACGAATTCGTCAGAACTCGCCTCCAGTGTGACCTAGGATCACTATTTGTGCGTTATTGTTTTCGCCAGAATATCCTCCGAAAACTAGTCAGATTTTCGGAAAGAATTTCCATAGATTTTGCAAAATTATAATGCACCATCGAACAAAGCCATCGTTTGGCCAAAAACATCATCGACATCAATCACCATGCTCGTCGAATGTGGCCCCGCATGACTTCTTTCTGTTTCCGAATTTAAAATGATGACTTCGAGGAAGGCATTTAGAGTCATTTAAGGCCATAAAAAATCGCTGAGGGCGAGAAAATATATCTTTTTATATTCTTAAACAATTCCGGGTACTTTTTACACAGAAGGTACAACAAAATCTAATGTAACCCTAATTTTTTCTTTCTAATTTATAAAATTGATTTTTTTATCATTTATAATCTTCCGATTGCAAATTGATTAGCCTTAAGATATGAAAGGTGTGAAAGAATGAATACAAAAAAACCAAACGAAATATGTGCAGTTTTTTACTTACTTTTTAGAAGATTTTCCACTTTTACTCGATGTTTTATGTTTGCCTTCCGTCTCTTCTATTCTTGATTGACTTGTACGAGGAGATTGTGCATTTGAAACTGATTTAACAGCCTGAAAATATATATAATTAAATATTAAAAATTCTTAAACAAATTAAGCAGTCACACTTTTGCTGGTGTCCATCCTTGTGGCGGTGGACTTGCTCCTTTTGGTGCCTTAGGTTTAGGAATTCGTTTTCCTAATGTAACATCCGTTGAAGCTGTACGCGCACTTGGCTTGGCTGATCTTATAATTTCCTCATTCGCGCCAGCACCAAGCGGCTCTTTAGCAAATGTAAAATTATCTAATGATAATCCCGGCGTTATATTTTGTTGTACTTCATGTTTTGTTCGTAATCTCTTGCCAGTTGGTGTTATATAATAAACTTCACCCTTTTCTTTACTCATGCCACTAATTGCACGATATACAAATTCTCTTTTCCATCCCATATCAAAAGGTTTTCTATAAATAGCATCTTTAAGGGATTTATGTTTTGCGTTAACAACTGGTGTAGCTTTGTTATCTTCAACATCATTCGGTGAAACTTTGGGTGTTTTAATTTGTTCAGGCTCTTCTGGTTCAGGGGTTTTAGAATTTTTCATTTCTTCTTTATTATCATCATCATCATCATCTTTAGCTTTCGTTTCTAATTTTTTTGATTCTGGAATTTCTGGCTCTGTTGTAACTGGAAGTGGAGATGGTGATTTCTCTTTTTCTTTTGAACTTGCTTCGGGTTTATTTTCGTCGGATTTTTCTTCTATCTGTTCTTCAGCTGGGATTTCGTCTTTTGTCTCCTGCAATATTTCATCATCATCCTCTTCGCTTTCCTCACTTGCTTTTACCTTTTTATTTTTACTTCCAGCTAGAAAATATTAAGTCATAGCAACAAGAAAATCAATATGGAAATTTTCGGAAACACTTACCCAATGGTTCTCCAGTAGTTTCATCAAATCCATAAAACTCATTATCTTCATCATCGTCACAAGAACTTCCCACGGATAATTTTCTCTTTTCAGCAGCCGATACTAGCATTGGCATTGCAATTTCCTCTTCCTCTTTCCGGCGATCTTCTAGCAATGCTGCTGCTGATGTAGATGGCATCGGCTCCTGAATCACTTCAGCCGGACTTTCAACAAGACGCTCATCACCGCAATAATCCACGCAATTTTCACCTTCTTGAAGCTCATCCAAAAAAAACTCAGGTTCATTTTCTGTATTATCCTGTCCAGTTTCCAATTTAGTATCTTGATTTCTAGCCGAATCTTTGCTATCATCATCTGATGTTACAACAAGCGTCATTTTGGCGTCACTAGTGTCCTCCAGAATTTCATTCTTATCGTCGTCGGCATTTACCACCGCCGCCGCCGACTTTTCACTCTTCAAACTTTCATAATTATCCTCAATTATATCACTTTCCATTATGCTTGTTTTGTATATAAATATATTACAATATATTATTTTTTATTAAACAATACCGCTTATTAATAATTAGCGAAATTTCACTTTAATAAAATTCCTATTATTGACAACCAATCATTTAAGGTTAGAATTTTTAGATCAATTAAATCACACTTGAAAGACATTTACTCTCTCAACATTTACGTATTATATAGAAAATATTTAAAATACCACTTTTATAATATACTTTCATGCATTAAAATAATAATATTTATTGTATTTTGATCAAATATTACGCGCCACATTACAAGCCCTCAGCAATTTTTTGAAGGGGACAACCTTCAAAATGCGTTTGCCCATCGTTGTTTTGAAAAAAATTAAAAATGACGTCGCTGTACCTGAAATACCATGTTTATATGGTTAAGTTGGATTAGAATTGGATTGTTGATGGAATGAAAGAAAAATTATTGTAATTAAAGTTGGGTAATAGCGTTATAGCTTTGTATTTTTTGCACAACATAATAAAATATTATTTATTTACATAAAATGCATTATAAATTATAAAAGATTAGATAAAAAAACTATCATATAAATCCCAATCCCAATGCTCGAATTCTGTTCAATTATAACAAGCAAACATAGCCATGAGTGTTAACCCGGCTGGGGCATTTTTTCAAGAAGCCGAAAACGTGTTGTTTTCCTTTCAAACTTCAGGATATAATAATTATTATCGCACGAAGCCATTTGGCTTACAAAACGCGGCCCAAATGTTTCAGATATTCATCAACGAAGAACGCTAGACGATATACTCGTCGCAAGTATATCCGAACCAGAACATCTTACGCATCTCGAGGAGTTATTTAAACGGCTTGGCCATTAACTACGGCCCGCAGAATATCAAGAGGCATTCTTCTAACTAAAAACTTCGATGGCAGGAGCTGCCTTGCTAAACCATACACTCGCGGATGTCAAATGCAGAAGAATGAAGTCCCTTCGTCAGACCAAACATCTGGATCTGATTTCACAGTTCACCTCTGATATTCGTCATGTGTCCGGTAAACAAAACATGGTCGCAGACTATCTCACTAACGACCTACAACGCTGATTCCATTACCTTAGGCTCAAGAAGGAAACCTTACGGTAGGAGCATACCGCGAACTTGTATACCAGCCCCCTAAGCCTCGGCCACGATACGAGCGGCGATTCGAAGTTTTATTTTGTATTGTTTTATATGGAAAACGCTCAAATCCGGCCACGATACGAACGGGGAGCGTTGAGAGGTAGAGCGGCAATATTAAAGTGCCGCTCGCCGCTAATTCGAGACATTAAATTTTTCTGGTGCCGCTCGTATCGTGGCCGAGGCTTTAACCTAATATACTCGCGTCGAAGTGACTCGCTCAGGGAACGCCTGTACGCACTGAAGGCGGCTTCTTTTGCTTTTACGGCGTTCGTACATTCCCATTAAACCATCTATTCCGATGTGGCTTTATAGACTTGGTTGAATGAGGAATGAATAAACGCATTCCCGCCTGTATGACTTTCTTGATACAAAGAGCGACGTTGTCGTGGGCGTGACGGAAACACATCTTCCAGTCGGAAGCTTGAAAGAAGCGAATGAGTCCCAGCCAGTTGGCTTTCCCATAGTGCCAAACAGTTCCTTTAGGAACTGGTATAGCTGGGGCTATTATTACTTAACAGTGAAGATTGACTGACAAACCACTAGACAGCCAAACTGCTGAACTTGTCAAGCGCCCGCCCAATAATTCTTAGGTACTCGGGTTATAGAACAATAAGCCACGTGGCGACCGTGATATTTTTGATCCTGATAGCTCATTCTCGGGAAAAAATACTTTATAGAGAACGCTCTTTGATACTATTTGCATTAGTACTTTAGTCTTAAATCTGTAGTATATATTTTCTTGGTAAAACTTCCAAACTTCTTATTTCCTTGGTAGAACTTTCAATCTTCTGTAGAACTAGACTTAGAACAAACGTTCCCTGCAACAATTAACTGCATAAAACACTTATTATTTCCTGTCCATTCCAATATATTTAAACCAATAAAACGAATACAAAGAAATAATAAATTCTTCTTTATATATATTTTACTCCCCGATCTGAATTTACACCACAAATCTCCGTGCTGCTATCAGATCGGGGAGTGCAAGCATTGAATTCCTTTAGATGATATCATAACATAAATTGTGAACAAAAAATGAAGTTAAAATCGTTATTATTTTATATATAAGCAAAAAAGAAGAGTTTAAATTAAAAAAATATTTTTTTTAAGCAAACAGGAAGTGTGATTCCACAAAATTGTTTTTACTCCTCCTCAATAATGCCTTGATTTTGCTGATTACGCTGCTGGCGATTTCTTTGATTACGATTATCACGACGTTGTCCACCCCAATTGCCGGACTGTCCCATATTTTGATTGCGATAATTTCCACGATCGCGATTTCCCTGTTTTATTAACATCAATTAATTAAATTTAATATAAATAAAAATGCTTCATTTCAAAAACTTACCAAATTTCCACGCTGGAAGAAATTGCCTTGTTTCATCTCGAAAATCCTTTCATTAGCATCAACCAAATTAGTAACTTTATCAGCAAATTGCATTGCCAATGCCTGAAGCCTAGATGGTTCAGAACGATGCATAACTACTGTTTCAGTTGGATCATCTAGACTAGCCATTAGTTCTTCGTTTATAATCATTTTACTAATAAGTGAATGAACTTTTTGTATTGGTAAATCGTACATTTGTGCCAATGATGGTATACTAATTGATGAATAAACATTCGAATAAGTAAATAGGTATGTCCGTAAGCTTTCCTCCTTTATAAATTTAGCTAGCATTTCACGTACACGATCAGCTTCATAGAATAGATCCCAAACTTTTGTATTCATTTTTTTATTAACAATAAAATTGGCACAAGCTTGCCAATTTCCACATCTCATTGCCTTTGCTGCAGCTACAACATGTTCTCTCATTGATTCTGGTGGTCCTACCAGTGATTGTCTCTCAGATGAACGCAATTGCTGATAAAATGTTTTACTGAAATGAGTAGAGTTAATATTTTGCTAACGAAGCACCACTGCTAAAATCTTAAAAGGGTCGTATTGCTGGAAGATTGTAGTTTTATTTGTCTGAAATCCATCGCAAAATAGCATCAAACTCGTCTTTACTATTCCCTCGGTCAATCAATTACTTTTTCCCCATGGTGATGAAAGCCAGGATTGGTTTTATTTCCTGTTTTCTTTTTCAGGGGATTGATAACTACTTCTCGACATGTTTATAGCTTAGGTAACTTCCATCAAGAGGCATTACACTTCATCAACAACCCATGCTTTTATCTACAAGGAGAAGGTGATAACAGAAAGCAAATCCAAGACTGTCTTATTAGCATCTGGATTCACGTCGAACTCCTCTTCACCCGATCGATCTTTCGAGTCGCCTTGACAAAACTTTATCGCTACAGTCATAGCGCTTGCTCCACCGATTCCAAAGATCTCCTACCTCGACGACAATCTTATACCTGTAAGATTACCCTGTTTGACTCATTCGCTCTGCCTACAACTCCCTTTTTCGCGCACGCTACAGATAAGGTGTTCATAAATTAACCAACTCGACTGTGGCACGATCCAACGCGGTATGTATTTCTGAACTCCTACAACATCCAAGAGTTCAAACGAACTATCGCATTTTCCTTCATTTTCCTTATTTCCCATGGTCCCAAGCCCCTAACTTTCTCACCGATAATACAAAGGGTGATTCTTGAGCTTAGAACTGCTATATAAAAAAAGAGGATCATGAATGGTCAATGCATGCATGCAAGCATCTAGCCTCAGCCATCTTCAAGCGGCAAGTCCTTCGTAGAATTGTTGACGCGTGATGTTAAGCAGGCCGAGTCCAGTAACTTTAGAAAGACGGGATTAGCGAGCACTTTCACTGCAATGATATCGAGAAGGGAATAAAGCTCCGTGAATTTAGGAAGGTAGGAGGAATCGAAGAGTTCAGCATTAAGAATGCCCGCATGGAGCTAGGTTTCAGTGAAGGCTATTACATCGCATCCACAAGCCGCCGTTGCCTGAAGGATGTCAGATGCGGGCCAGAAACCAGAGTCCAGAAGTATCTCGGCAGCAACAGGCGGAGCAGATAAAACAAAAGAAGCAAAAGGGTTGGAAGCTTTGCTGACTTCTCTGCAAAGCACAGATTCCGGGTTTATAGATTTCATTCTTAGATACTTAGAGACTATCGCCTTGGTTTCAGGAGAGAATCGCGAGATGAAGATATTCAGAGGTCTTGGCACAGTAACCAGAGGGGTGCAAGGTCCCAGAGGATCTGTAGCTTCAGTGACGGGGGACCACCAACTATTGGAGGGGAAGAGGGTGATATCGAGACCGGCTTAGAGGCTGACTCTGTCTCTAGAACGTGGGATGGGAACTTAATGAGACACCATCACTACGACCATTCCTACGACTTTTGCGACGCGCCTTAAGACCTGGCGCGATTTGATTGCTGGCAGCTTGTTGGAAGATTACACTCTCCGAAGGAGCCCGGTGAAGAAAGAAGTTGCTCTGTACCACTGCCGACGTACACCCTTTCCCCAAAACAACAGCAACAAAAAACACTCCACTACAAAAAAAAATTACCTGATCATTCTTCTCCTAGCATCAAACTCATGTGCCGCAATATATGGAATTTCAAGAAGCATTGCCGAAACCAAATAAACACACTCAAGAAGCTCCAAATTAATATGCATATGGAATGGCATTTGACGCTGCTTCTCCACCTTCTCCTGTTCAACCGAACGTTCATGCTGGCGCTGTGGCAGTAATCCTTGAGCAAGCAGCTCTTTTGGCTTGCCAGTTACCATAAGTTCAACTAAGCAACGATGCGAATCCTTAACATTACCTTGACGGAAAGCGCATAGTCCCAAATTTGCCATCATTCGATTATATAAAATAAGTGTAGGTGGATCAGCAACATGAATTGTTTCTTGTAGATGTGACATTAATGTTAAATCACGTGCTTGGAACCAATTATCATGCAAGGCATGATGATAAATATGTGACAATATGGCACGTGTACGGATACGGTCAGTATTGTCCTTGGAGTAAATATACTTGCAAAGTTTGTCCATTGTTTCAACAGATGTGACTGTATCTGCTGGAAGTTCGCCCTGCATTAAAAAGAACATATATAATGTTTTATTTCGACTAATTAGAAATTGAAATTACTTTTTTCTTCTTCAAGACATTTGGATCAAATTTATAGTATAAATGCTCAATTTTTCGAAGATATGCTCGGCATATTTCACTTTCTCCGGAGACACGTTCGACATATGCAAGAACGTTTTCTATTATTTTTGTGACTGTTACTTCGTCCTTCAACCTATAAAAAAACTCTTTAGCTGCATAAATTTTAAATAAAAATAAACCCATACCTTTCAACATATTCATTAGAGTGAGGATCACATTCCTTAAGAAGTTTTGTGAATTCATCATCCAAACGCTCAACAGCAGTAAGAGGACATCCACGAATAAAGTATGGAGATGTTTGATACTCCTCCTGATCTTCAATCACAGTCTCACTCATCGTGATGTCCTTGTTATTCAATAATATTTGAAGCATTTCTTGCATAACCTCCAGCAACTTCCCCCATAGCTCAAGCTTCATCGGTTCTGATACCTTAGGATTATAATCAAAAACAGCGGAAATAATACTGAAACGAATCTTAATGGCAATCGCGTTTCCCAAGGTATGCTGCTCAGCAATTCCCATTAGCTCAAACAGCAGATCAATTTGTAAACGTCGATCAGTTCTTCTCTTGCCACGTGCAGCCATGATCTCAGTTAGTTTACTTAATACTAAATTAATATCAATTTCAGCATCTTTAGCAAACATTTTCGGTTTTTCTGCGGAAGTTGCTGGACCATTTGTAACAATCTTCCAGCCGCCTTCTTCATCCTCCTCTTCTCTCTTCCTTCGCGGCTTGCTTTCCTTGCTTTTTTTCTTTTGTTTCTTTTCGCCATCATCTTCTTTCTCTTCCTTTTCGGTTGTACGTTTTAAGAAACGTTCACGAATGTTGACATATTGATTATCATCATCAGATGATTCCGTGCTAGATTCAGAATCTGATCCCCAATCAATGGAATCATCAGAATCTTCATCTTTAGGAACTTTAACCGGTTTTTCAACATCCTTCTTAAATTGTACTGCCTTCTGTGCTGGTGCCTCTTCCTTTTCGCTTTCGGATTCTGATTCAGGCTTCTCTTCCTCCTCTTCAGATTCTTCATCGGGTGATTCACGGAATTTAGTTAAATCTTCCTCAAAATCTTTAATATACTTCCTCACTTTCTGACGTAATGTTCCTAAAGATTTTGAATTATTTTTCGAGAGATTCTTTCTACCATCTCTATCTTCCCAAACTTCATTAATAAAATCTTCAAGCTCTGCTAGGCATCGCACATAGAATCTGGGTGTAATACCATTTTCTTCTTTCATTATAACTGGAAGAGCTTTCTGATATGCCCTTGTCAAATCCTCAAAGCTGCTTAGGATGCTTGCCATGTCCTTGATTTTCTTGTAATTTCTAATGTTTTTTATAACATTTGAAAGTTCTTCATAACGTTTTTCTTTTGTTGATCGAACAACTCTTTTAACTTCCTCTTCTTCATCGCTAAACTATATTTAATATTCACTATTAATTAACAAATTTTAATTTAAAGAAAAGCTAAAATTTACCGTGAAAGTTGGAGCTGGACGGAACTGAGCTTGTGGCACCTCCTCCTCACTACTCTCCGACTCAGAATCAGATCCACCGGTTGCAAAGAAACGTGACATTATGATAATATAAACTTTGTTTTTATATTTCGCTATAATATAATAGAAATAAATTTATTAAAAAACTTTTTATCTTAATTTTTAAGTTGTAAAGTTAGTGTCAGACAAATTTAAGGTTATGGACTAATTCTTCGGCCATGTTGAAGAAAGTGAATCGAGTGCCAACACCATTGGAAATTTTTTAATTAAAATTGTCTTGTTAAATATGAATAATTTAGAAGAATTTAATAGCACAAAACAGTTATATTAAAAAGAACAATTTTTTTGTGTTATTAGCAAATTTTTACCTGAATTTTTACACAAATTTTAGAGAATTCCGCCGACTTGACAAACACGTTGACATCTAGCGCACTGCGCTCTTTCGGAAAGATTTTAAATTTGTTTAATCGTTCAAAATACGCACTTGTGTTAACGCGGCTGGAGTTCAAGTCTCGTATGGGCATTTTTATTTGAATCTGAATTAGTAGAGGATTGAAATTGAGAATGTTTAATTTTTTTTAAAATAATTAAGTTATTTAAAAAAATAGAAAATGTACAAGAAAAGTACATTTTCCATTTTTTATTTTAAAGTTCCAGCAGAAATTTTTATTTACTGAGTTTCCATGGAGAGTTTATCCTGAGTTTACTCAGGGCTCTGTTCAAGATTTCTGCTATAGCTGCTTTGGTAGCAGCTATTTTCAAGCTGTCAAATTCTCCAAAGCAGTAAGAAGCTGCTATGATATCTTGGACACAAAAAAGCTGCTTTTAGTCAAACATATGTATGGGTGTATCATGATGTCCACTCCTTTGATTTATTAAAGAAATATTTACCACTTGCATCACATTTAATTAATACCGTAATTTATTATTGATTATTAGCCCAAACAAAACAGCATTTGAACCAGTCATTTTAATTATTTCCAAATGACAGTTACGCACACATATAAGTTTTAAAATAGCTGCTTTTTTGCTACACTCGAAACTGCGAGCAGCAAAAAGCAGCTACATGAGCAGCTTTTTTCAAATCTTGGACACAGAAAAAGCTGCTTTGGTAGCAGCTTTTTTTCTATTTTGAACAACGAAAAGCATAAAAAAGCAGCTAATAGCTGCTATAGCAGAAATCTTGAACAGACCCCAGATTAAAGCGTCCATTACTGAGTTTCCAAGCAGAGTTTACCCAGAGTATACTCAGATTAAACGCCCATAGAAGCGGGGGTTGAGTAAAGTTTCGTTGAATCCAAGAAAACTCGACGAAACCAGTCCGGTTGAGCTGGTTTTTGCATATATGTGTGTTTGAGTATTTTACTGCACATATACCAACGGCGACGGAATGTAAAATTAATTATCTGTCACTTTAACCCAGAACCGTCATGGAAACAGCATCGAGTTAACTGACAGATAAATAATTTTGCATTACTGAAACACACACATGTGCAAAACCCGGCTTAATCGGAATGACTTCGTGGAGTTTACTTGGATTTAACGAATCTTGACTCAGCCCCGTTTCCATGGGCGCTTAATCTGAGTAAACTCAGGGTAACCTAATTGCCGCAGCTACAGCTAATATGCAGCAAGGTTAGGATTTGAGATTTAAATACACCATGCTGGTCTGGTGCTGCTTTGCTTGTCATTTTACCAGCCTCAGCCAATAGAAACACTTGTTATTCCAGCGCTGCATAAGTTCTGAGACGGCCTATTGAAATGAAAATGCAGCAAGCTGCTCTGGTGCTGCTTTGCTTGTCGTTTGACTACTATGAGCCAAGATCTGGATCACAAGACCGGTCCTAGCACATTCAATTTTTCATTCCATTTTCTGACGTTCAAGCCTGTCATATTTCTTGGCTTGAAAGAAACTCGTGTCTACATATATTCAACTTTTTTCTTTCAATTTTTAAGCTCACTCATAAAAAAGTTGAATGAAAACACAAAACTTGAATGCAAATTTCCTTTCCATTCTGACCCTGATTTCCATTCTCCTTTCAAGTCGAGTCTCTTTCTATCTTTTCATTGGAGTGAAAGAGAAAGAAAACTTGAACGTCAGAAAATCGAAATGAAAAGTTGAATGTGTAGAACCAGTCCAAAAGGTACGTAATCAGACCCAGGCTATTTTAATTCGGTTTAAGCCGGTTTGAAATTTTTTTTAAATGTTATTATGTTTGTAATTATTTATTCATAAAATAAGCTAAACTATGTTAATTATTTAATAAATACGAAAAACATAAAATAAAAATATTAAAATTTTTTAACAAAGCGAAAATAGAAAAGTCTCCACAAAAATGTAAAAATGATTAATTTCTACTAACTTCATGTATATTAAAAAAGTATGAAAACGACGCATCGGATGCAAGAATCTCCGGCGACAAAAGTTAATTAAAATATATCAATTTTGGCGTACATTAAAGTAGTTTATCGTGTATTAAAATTATATTTCTTCAAATTTAGTTTATGATTAAAGTATTTCCATAATTTGAACATTGATTCACATCAAGCATTTGATCTTTGTATATTTCTATAACCTCAAATCGCCATTGGACATTTATCCTTAAAAGAATTCTTTTTTTTTTCTTATAAATATATCTTATATATTATAAAACTAGATTATTTGGAAACTTTTCGTGTTTCAAGTTTGTTTTTCAATATAGTGTTTTAATAATATAATAAGTGAAAAAGAATATAATTAACAAAAATGACTTCAAAAATGGGTGGCGATCAACCTGAGACAGAAGCGGAATATTCTGTGGAAAAAATCGAGGACAAAAGAATCAGAAATGGCAAAGTATTTATAAAATTTGAATATTAGCTTGATATTGCATTAAATTGTATAACTATATTAAAGGTTGAATATTATTTAAAGTGGAAAGGATATACGCGCGATGATAATTCTTGGGAACCAGTCGAAAACTTGGATTGTCCAGATCTGATAGCAGCATTCGAGGAATCTCGAAAAAGTAAGGAGAGAGAAGGTAAAAAATAAAATACAAAAAAATAATCAGAAAAAGGTCAATTCAAAGCGAAGGCCAAGCCAGAGTTATTTAGCATTCTATTTATGAATCTGGATGCACAGGGATTTATTGAAGGAGGCTGCTCGTTAAGAATTCGACTTCGGTCCATAAATATTTTTCCATTTTTCTTCTATACATAAAAGATTTTTTCCTTATATTTCTTTTTTTCTTAAAAACTATTTTAGCAAAAGAAGAGCCAACAAGGAAACGGTCAACAACTACACCTGTGAATGAAATAAAACCGAAAAAGAAGCACAGTGAAGAGAGTAAAAAATTAGGTTTCGATCGAGGCTTGGAGCCCGAGAAAATAATTGGCGCAACAGACTCATCTGGCCAACTAATGTTTCTAATGAAATGGAAGGGTACCGAGGAGGCCGATCTCGTTCCAGCTAAGCAGGCAAACGTTAAATGCCCACAGATTGTTATTGAGTTCTATGAAGAAAGACTTACATGGCATGCACCTGCGGCTGAAGAGGATTCAGACAAAACACAGCCGAGGGAGTGAATTTTATATTTAAACAACAAAAAACAAAAATAATAATTTACAAGAATTCAGATTAATTTCAAAGAATTTTTACTTATGGTTTCTTTTTTTCTAAAAAAAAATTCATGGATTTTAGTATAATTTTTCAAGCTGCTTCTGTATAAAGAAAATATCTTTTTTGTATCATTGATCGGCTTTTGGCTGTTGATTCATTTTCGGTTTTTTTTATTTTTATTATGTTTTTTTCTTTCTTAAAAACAAGAAAACCGTCGTAGTATTAAGTTTTTACTTAAAAAAAATTCACGATAATACTACATTATGTATTTCATCCAGGTTCGTGAGGTTTATTACGTTTCAAGTATAGATAAGATGCTAAAAAAAACAAAACAAACGCTGAACATTTTTCGCTAAATTTTCCTTTTTTTATTTTTTTAATGTTTCTTAGAAATTGCTCTCCTCTGTTCGAATTATCTGATAAGATTTGAAAAACCATACAATTATCTTTTTAACTCGATATAAATAAATTGTCATTTAGTTTTAATTAAATGTTTTTACTAAGAGTTGCAGTTTTAGAAAATAATTAATAAAATAAGTTAATATTAATAAGTTGAGATTGGCATGATACAAACTATTGAACGTTTTGTTGTTTGGGGATACCCATAAATTCCATTTCTTTTTTTTTTGTTTTAAATTTCAGGATTTTCTGTAACGTATGTCTTGTATAGCACATTAAAAATATCTCTTTACCTCGTAATATTTTATGCAAATTGTTGAAGTAGACCAAGGCCAGTTTTTTTTACAGAAAAGATCCTCGATAATGTTAATTTCCAGGGATCTTCTTTGATGGCTCTACAGCCCAATTCGAGCCTTGGCCTCCATCAGTTTCTTCCTGCAAACGTCGACCTGCTCAAAAGCTTGTCTCCAATTTCTCGTGCTGAGGAGTTTTGCTACATCAGCCTTAACATTGTCTTCTCACCTTGACTGTGGTTTGCCACTGGGTTTTCTCTCATCTGATAGTAGAGTCGGAGGTTTTTTTCGGCAATCTTTGAACATGACTGGTCCAACGTAAACGCGGTCATTTGGCATCTGCTGATAGTTTACACCCACGTAAAAGTCATACAATTCGTGATTACAGCGTACTCTCCATGCATTGTCTTTTATCGGCTGGGTCGTATATCCTTCGGAGAACTTTCCTCTCAATTATATCCGTCTTATCTGCAGATTTTTCGGAGATACTCCGCTTCACATCCATACTGTGCGTATGATGGTTTTGTAGATTCTTATTTTGGTTTCTCTGCGAATTTCACTGAGAAGGTTGCAGTTTATTTTTCTTTGCACGCTATCGTTTCATCGTTGTCTTCGCTGCCTGTGAACCTAGGTAGTTGAATTGATTTACCCATTCGAAGCTCTATTCCCGTAGGTGGGGTTGTGATGAGGGCATGACAGTGATCAAAGTTAGGCAATTTATGTCATGGGCATATCCTGCAAACTATTTTGATTTATTAGCCAGACGCTCGCGTCGAACTTTGTGAATGACTCCTAGGCAAATATCACATAGCATGGGTGCCAACTCATCGCCCTGCTTTAAGCCTTGTATTTTTCATTGTTATTTTCGTTAGCTTTACTATCTTTGGGATGTTTAGGTCTAGCATTGTCCTAAACAATTTTTCCCTGTCGATGCTGTATGCTTGCTTGAGAACGACGAAAAATTGATGCACGTTGATGTTGTGTTCGGAGGACCTGCCTAACTGAAAATAGTTGGTCCATTGTTGACCTTTTTTTACTAAATCCAACTTGGTGTTCGCCAATTGGTGCTTCTGCATCGGGTTCTATTCTAGGTTTAATTAAGTTTATATACTGTGCTTAAAAGAGATATGCTTGTATAGTTTGCACAGATGTATTTGTCACCTTTCTTTTGTATTGGGCGGATAATCCTTTCCTCGCAATAAATTCGGGCATTTTTTCGCTCCATATGTAGCATATTAGTTGGTGTATAGCTGATGACAGCGGGTCGCCTCCTTACTCTGCTGCAATGTTATCAATTGTAATTCGTATGGCACTTTGTACGTCGTGGGCGGGGCGTTCTGTAGCCAGTGTTCCTTACCCCGGCCTGTAGTAGATATTTTGGATGTCTCCTATTATAGTTGTCTATTCAAGACTTTGGCTACTAATCCTCCCGAAAATAGCTCTGGGGTTTGTATCTCACTCTTCACACCTGGGACGATAGGCGCGTTTGGCCGTATGATGCGCTTCTCTAGTGCAGCACAATTGCGTAAGCCGTGTTCTGTGGCTTCGGTTTTTAACTGACACTTTACATATCAAATTTAACTATAATCTTCAGGTTATATTTGGCAGGAGCATGTCCTGTGAGAATGCCTGTTAAAACTGATTTCGGGTCTAGTAAGTTCGAGGAGCTTCTGGGCTGTTGGATTTTTCTGTTGACCTTCTATCCTTGGCCCCTAGTCCGATTCTCGTCAAACAGTCGAATGAATGTTAGATCGAAAAAGTGGTAGTCCCATTATCGATTGTAGTGAACCGAGTCGATTGCAGTCGATGACAGATCACGATTGCATTTAGATGGTCGATTGCGTGTGTTTTCTTTATTTAATTTAAACACCAACAACTTTCTTAAAACAACATTGTCATTAAATTTCCTACGAAAAATTCATCAAAATGACACAAAATTCTTAGTTACAATGGCGGTACTTTTTGTTCGATTCGACTACGTTACGGACTACCAATCTTTTTCACAATCGAATCAGCTTTCGATTCTCGATTGATTGACGAATCGAATTTCGTACTAGGGGCCCTTGTTTGTCTGAACAGACATTTAAACTTCGAATGATATATATTTACATAGGTGAACTGCTTGGTCGCTTTCCAGCTTTTGGTATCGATAGCCGACTCGCCTCCAAACTTTAGGTATATATCTAAGAGATATACTAGCTTTGAAGAGCTGGTGAGGTGTCGTAGAAATGCATCAATTCCCTGTTGTAGTATAGAGAGGAAGGTAATTATCAACTCCATGTGTTTTAAAGGACTTGAAGGGTTGATTTTTCACCACATTTTGATTCGAGTGAAAATTCTACCGCCTCTCCGGTTTTGAGAAAGTAGATCTGTTTCTACGCTCCTTTTTGGCAGTTGATCCCCATCAGTTAACACGGCGAAACCAGGAAAGTTAGTGTCCAATAGGATTTGAGTGCAACTTTCTGATCCTTGGTGTAGCTCCTATCCTTTTTTAAGCATACCAATGCTGTTCGAGTTATCTTTCGTAAGAGCATTTTGCAGAAGAACTGCCGGGTAAAGCTTGTCCATACTTTCACAGAAAGTTGCTCAGATGCTGCGGCTTTCTCAGGTATATTGTAGGCAGTTAAGGCACTACCAGAACTTTTAGCCTTATTAACAAGTTTCTTGGGCTCTTTCCTGCGATTCTTTAAGATAATGATTCACCACGACATATATATATATTGTTGTGCGCCGCTTTTTCGTGGGGCAGCAAGCGTCCTAGGTGTTTGGAATAGCTTCCTGAATTTCAATCAAGTATGATATTACAGAAGTCGTTTCAACTCATTTGTTACGAGTTTTAAATGGAAAAATTTAATGAAAAACTCGAAACAAATGACTTGAAACAACTTCTGTAATGCTACCCCAGGTCCCTCTATGGTGCTGATGATACCATGTGAGCACTTAAGCACAATTCTAGGTGCGCTCCATAGCCTGGGAACTAGGTTCTTCTCTCTGTTAATGGCGGCTTTTACCTTAAATCTTATGTCTTTGGTTAAACATAGATTTTTCTTTAGAGACAGGCCAATTATTAATTTGATGGCTCATGATTGCTTTAGGTAAGCTCATATTTAAGACGGGGTATCTGTAAAAACTCATCATTACCGCATCACTGCAGAATTCAGCAATTGGAAGTTGACGAGTTTTTGAAGTTACGCACGTTTCGTCTATTTGCAGTCAGGAACGTAGGACCTTCATCTCTATTAGTAGTAATGCGTAGATTATATTCAATTATGTCAAGTACGTTTACATCGTCTCCGATCGGGTGTTTTCTCTTACTTTTGTAGTAGTCGACTGGGTTCTCAAGGGCAGTATTGGGCATTTTATCAACTCCTGGGAGTTAGGTAGAAGCAACTCTTATTTCTAGTTTACCACTGGCTAGGGTTGCCAAGTGGCCGGTTTTCAGCCGGCTAGACCGGCAATATCACTCTCGAGCCGGCGGCCGGCCAGAAATTTGAAAAATTCGAAAAAACCGGCAATTTCAATTTCTTTCATCAAAAATGTTTTAATATTTATAATTTTTGTTAATACTTATAAAGTTAGAAAATCTTAACAACTATTAAGAAATTCGTACATTTTTAACATATTTTACTCAAACGCAATTTGAATTTAGCCAGTTATCATGCGCACGGACCTAGTAGCTTTTGTACCGACTATCTATAGATGTGTATCTATAAGCATCACTAGCAAACGGCAGTCAGCTTTGTGTTGATTCACCGCTTTCAGATTTTGCGGGTGAATAAATTATATTTAAATTCAGCCATTTTAGTGTTTTTACGAAAGTAATACGTCAAGAGTCGTATCAAAAACTATGTCGGGCAACGAAAAGTCACCGCCTCCGAAAAAACCACGATCTAGAAACTGCGTTTTCAATAAATCGTGGTTAACTGATCCAAAATTTTCAAGTTGGCTTGTAATTGGACGAGACCAGAGCGAAGCCAAGTGCATTGTATGCAGTACATTTTTTGCTGTAAAATACGATGGCTTTAAATCCATTCAAACACACCACGAAGGCGAGAAACACCAGAAATCTTTAAAAGACATGAAAATGTCGAAAAAGGTTGATTTTTTTTGTAAAGTTGACACTGCATTGGAAGATAAAATCACTGCGGTCGAGTTAGCAAAAGTTATATATATTTGAGTTCGCCGAGTGACCTTTTTTGGTTGGGGAGGGGAAGGCCGGCAATTCCGTCCCGTCGAGTTGGCAACCCTACCACTGGCCGATGTGGGTACCTTCGCAATCAACGCAGCCAGATGCTTGGTTACGATTTCTGTTACCTATTAGAGAAGCGTTTAGTTTATTGTTTATCAATACGGCAGTTCTAGATCTACATAGTACTGCAGTTATCGTAGATCAACTTTAATGATTTCCGTGGGAAGTTTTTCCTTTGTGGGATCAGAACTTCTGAATGAGGAGGTAAATCCCCTGCTAAACACTTCTAAATTAACTTTTGCATGATGGAGGTTTACATGAACGCATAGCAACAGTATCTTGTTGGGAGATAATGAACCAATCTAGATGTTTTTGGCTCCGTTTGGTGCTTTATGATGGGCCAGTTTTCTTCTGTTACCATTAATCTTCGGAGGGGCTTTGCTTTTCGTTTTAGGCTTTTGCTGTTCCTTGTATTCTCAGGTTTGGAGATGATCTGGGGTTTTTCTGAGGTACCAGTTCTAGTAGCGGCTTTTGCTGTCTTGATGCAGCACTGCCTACACGTTGAATCAATTCAGGTCCTTTAGCTGAAATACTCCTGTTTACTTAGGTCTTCTGAGTTAGCGCACTGTTTCTTAGCATTTTTGCGGTCGATTGCTTTTCCTTAGGTACATAGATTCAATACGAGCTTCCTCTTTAAGTCTTAGTCGCCGCTAGGCATAATCCTCTTTCTGGAAACCCCAGATTGAGAGAGTAACTGCCAAAGCAATTATATCTCTCCATATCTGTCGACAATTTGTAGGGAAAACCTGTGGCCTCAAACCGAGGTTAATATTTTGGCTATATACGACGGGCATAGGTCCATGGTCAAGTATGCATCCATTGCTGGTGGGTGCTGCGATCCAAGGTGCAAAGGCTGGTCTGTCTTGGTATCACGGGAGCTAAAAGCACCTGTCCCACTACCGCTATGGAGGTCCTACAAAATCTTCCTCCGCTCCATCTAGTAGTGAAGAAGGAGGCACTGGCGCTGCGTCTAAGGGCGCTATTCTCCTTTAAGCCAGGACACATTCTAGATCTGCATCAACGAGCTAAACCTGGAGCCAATGTTATCATTGTCCGATACCATTCCTGCCACTCTCGACTTCGACAAACCGTTTACGACGACTGCATACGAACGGTACCAACCGATAATGGGGTAGGACTAGGCGTATAAGGTCCAAGGAGCAAAATATCCGTGGGTCAGGGTACTACGCCCACTGTTTTTCAAGCTGAGGTTCTCGCCATCCAGGTATGTGCCCAGACTTGTTTTAATAGAGCTCCAAATGGCTCTCGTCATTTTCTCGGACAATCAAGCTGCCCTGTTGGTCATTAAATCCCACAGGTGACTGTCCTGCATTGTCTCCTATCTTTGAAATCCCTCAGCAGGCACAACAATGTTGCTGATGTGGATTCCGGGCCACGAATTTCACATTGGTAATGGAATTTTCTACTGCCTGGCTACAGTAGGTGCAAACTTATCCACTTGTCGGTCCGGAACCTTTCTGCATCTGTCACGTAAGAACGGCCATCAAGAATTGGGTCGACCAGCTGTCTTATCATAGCTGGATAAAGACCCACGGCGCTCGTCAAGCTAAAAGATTCATTCAAATCGATAAATATAAAACGGGCAAACTGTTAAATTTCACGAGGTGGGAGCCAATAATAATGATAGAACTCCTGACGGGCCACTGTTCGCTCAATTATCATCTAAGCAGAATAGGGGTGGTAGTTGATTGTAGCTGTCGGTTCGTCGGGCAGCTCCCGAAACTGCAAAGCACTTGCTGTGGGTTGTGAGGCTTCAGCGAGGAGCAGATTGAGTCTCCTCCATCGCCGCTGCTCCTAGGGAGAATCAATTTTAGGTTATATATATCAAAAGTCTTATCCTGGATGGTTTTTATCGACGCTGTTGGCATAATAGACCAAATTAGTTGAATTTGCCCAAAATTGTAGCCAATCTTATAGGTCCAAGATGTGAGCAATTGCAGTGCTAGAGCAATGTCTACTCAGTGAACTTTAATCGCGGATTTTATCGTGGACAAGCTAAACTATTATTTTATTCTTGTCCTCTCTAAACTCTTAGGGACGTTAAGCAATTAGCATCTGAAGTCGAGCAATTTTGTCCTCTTCCACAGATCTCAGGTGACCTCCATCCCAAGGTTTGATCTCATCTACAATGCTAGTTAACCACTCCGTAGCGGATCAACTCAGGTGAAGACCAGCCAGCTTAGTTTTTGCATGCAGGCCAGGAATTTGGGGTCTATATGCGCCTCTAGGTGAGTTGCATTCTTTTCTACTTGATGTCCTTTTAAACCACCGTCATTTGGGCCGTTGTCAGAATGACCTACGGGAAAATGAATGGCAAGATGCCAAACTTTATGCACAGCATTGAATGAAGAGAATGCCTTGGATCTTTTAGATGGTGCTTTGTAGACCTAGTGCTAGTGTAGACGATCTTTTGATTGTTGGTGGGTTTACTGTACACAAGATTTCTGTTTAACTCAGCTGGTTCAACTCTTTATCGACGAACGACAATGAACCAATGGATTTTGAAGGTATCGAGGAACATTGTTTTGGAATACAAGGTAGGTCTAATAATCCAAGCAAATTCACTTCCTTCTAGTCGGATTTATTATCGAGATATATGAAATATTTTTATTGTTATATTCAATTTGTAGGTTTATGAAGGGATCTCACATATTTCCATACTTTTATTTTCAATTTTAGTGCCAAAGCACGAAGGAAGTCCTAATCCATCAAAATTTCCGCGCCAACAATACCTTATGCCCTTGGGCCGGAATTAAGCTAATACCAATTTGGCTGTTTAAATATCACATAAGTCAATTGCTGAAATAACTTTACGATCCTTTTAATGAATTAGTCCCAAATGTAATACTGAGTGGATGAATGGATACAGGGGGCGGAGGGGCTCATTGTCATAAAAGCCGCAGCTGTTGTAAATATTCCCTTATCCCGTTTCTTGTAGGGTCCAAATTGTAGGCCGGGTGAAATAATTTTATTCCTTAAACTAATTTATTTGCACCAATATAAAGGCATGACTGCTATTTCAATTGCATTTAAAATTTAATACCGACGACGTCAAAATCTGAGGACGTTGTTGAAATTTTATTGGGGATCTGGGGCTAAGGATAAATTACGTTGAATTTTGAAAAGGTATATGTACACCCGAAGGTTTATATTTCTTCAGACAATTCATTTACCCCAATTGAGACGGTCGGTCTCTCCATAAAAGAAGCAGGCCCGGCCTCCTTCCCCCGTTCCTGATGTTCTAATGAAAACGAAAAGTCAAAATATGATTGCATTTGAAATGGATGGGCTCAATAAAGTAACACCGGAAACGGAAATATCAAATCCTGTCATCAGAAGGATACTAAAAGGACGAAGGGATGAGCGGCATGGCGTTTTCGTTGGAGGAGGAGGATGGTAGACAGGGGGTGTCGTCGTCGTCATCATGTAAAGTAGAACTCACGTTAGTGGTGATAAAAATAAATTTAAGTGGTGTTCCCGGTAGAGTCCTTGGGCCCTTGGTATTGTTGTGTGTACCCACCCACCCGTGGTGTGGAGCGCTCGTTTTCGCGTAATAAAGAATTGTCAGACAGAATATGGGAGTTGTTCACCTTCCATGAGAGAGAACGTATGTAATCAGGAAAGTTAACCACTAAAGGGGATCGTTACCAGGTTGCTTGAAAAACGTTATAACATGACTTGAGAGAGAGCAAAAAGAAAAAAACAACCCAACAAGAATCATGTCATCTGGAACACAGGTATACAGCACATACCCACATTGAAACGCTGTATTCTTGTCATAAACGGTTATGAGACATTTCACCAGCAGCCAACTACCACGCCGTGTATAACCTGTTCAACCCTCTAAATATATTTCGTGCCCTGTACGGGGTTTCTAAGACAACAGGATCATACTCTCATGTCACGGTTTTTCACTTTATCTGCGAGCAGTGCTAGCAAAGTCAATTTTTTTTCGCCGCTCCACCGGAAACTACCTGTAACTAGAGGGGCCGAGCAGATGAAGCGATGTAAGTTACTGCAATGGATTTCCTTGATGGGTCGTTAGAGTTTGTCGACGCGAACTTCTTTTCTATTTTGCTGTGACAGTTTCCATATATAAGAGTTCACTGCCATGATTACAAAATAGAGGAAGGGAGGATGATGGTGGCTGGGTTGCCTAGATATTGAAAGATTTGTTGGTATGGCATTCGTGCAATGCTGGGAAAAATGTTTTGCATTTACTTTCTTTTATAGCACTAGACGGAAATATGTTTAAAGTTGAGAGGAATTTCTCGGTTGAAATTAAAGAAAGTTCTTTTAAATTATATCAAAGTTATCAGCTAGGGGTGGCTTTTGACAAATTCACTTTGATACGGCAAAATTAATTTGGTCGAGGTAGTGTCTTCGTCGTTACGGAGTCGTTTGTTTCATTATCACAGTCTTCTGCTGGTTAGATTTTTGTACTTTGCAGGTTTTGTATTTTGTCAAGCCAAGCTAAGATGGGTTTTGAAGCGCCAGCCTAGATAAATGAGCTGTACTCGAGGCGAGGCCGTAAGTAGGTCTAGTAGATTGAGGCCCGCGAGGCTAGTTCAAGGAGAGACTTGCATCTCTTAAAGAATCCCAGGAATTGGTATGCTTTTTTGGTGACTTAGATGGTGATGATCATTTCATCGCAGATCCTCAGTCAGACATTGTTTTGGAGGCTTTAAATTCGGAACGATTCTTGCGGCCCCAATCAAGAATGAATTCGATATCACGGTTGATTGAATTTTATATCAGACAAGGTGTGGCACGTGCTTTTATTATATTGTCGAAGAGTACTGTAATCAACGAAGCTGCGAAGTGCATTGGAAGGGGTTTAAAGCAGAATATTAATAAAGATTAGGAAAAATGAGGGTGATAGAATTGACCCCTGAGGAACACCGACGCCATCCAATACTACTTTGATTAAATCGCCAAAAAGAAAACTTTCAATCCAGCTCCTTAGAGCTAAGTCTATACCAATAGCGAATAGCTGTTGATTAAACTCCAGTCAACAGAGCAGACTGCCATACTCTGTCAAAACCCTTGGAAATATCTAAAGCAACCAGACCAGACTCACCAAAACGATAGATGCTTTTGTTGAGATGTTTTATTGGGCCTTTCCACACTAGTCTTCATTTTGCAGTATGCAAACCAGATTGACAACAACCACGATTTCCACACCCGTATTCTTGCAGCGGCGTAAGCATTCATGTTCCGATTTAGTACTTGAATGTGTGCGTGTGCATTTCTGATCATTTCGAATTGAGTGCTTGATGTTTCTGACACCCCAAACTGTTTCTCTATTTGTGTTAGTGAGTTGAAGACCGAGAAATAGGTTTAAAATGTGCTGCACATTTCTCTCCAAGTTCATCACTTTTTGTAGAGAATTCTCCTTGATTCTCTCCCCCTTTCCTAAAAAACCGGTTTGAATAATGCTGCAAGAATACTAGTGTGGATAGGCCCATTGTCTGTATTATGAATTCAGTCGCTTCATATGACACAAACATACGTCTTCTTCTTAATTTAAGGCAGGATTTGAAATAATAATCGCAGTTTAGGGCTGTGAAATTACTAGCATTTTGTCTGCTTCGTCCTTTCAGCAGACGCTTAGTATACTTCGCGATATCATCCTATAAATCCTGCTGAAAAAAGTCTTTACGAGCAGGTTCCTCTTCACTCATACGAGTTTCATTTTCTTCACGATATCTATGTCGCCATAAGGAATATAAACGTGTAATTTTAGAGTCTCTGGAATAGGTGCATTCAAGGCTTGGATCCATATGTGAGCTTATACAGTCTTATTATATGTTTGGATTTGACAGAGGCCCCCGTGCTGAAAGTCGAGTTATGTCATCACAAGTCGTTTGAGTTGAAAAAGTGATATTTCGAATTTGAATTTCAGCATAGGGGCCAGAGAGTGGTGCTAGTGCTAAGTTGAGTTTAGGCCGCTGTGCTGAAAGTCACAATTCGACTGAAACCTAACTTTCTTCAACTCAAACGACTTGTCACGTCACACGAGTCGACTTTCAGCACAGGGGCCAGACTGTAATACGCTTTCACGACTATTGTTAGCTGCTCTTATTGAAGCAAGATATGTGGAGTATTGGACTAATATTGGATGTCGTCTGCATAAGACAATATTTAGGTGGGTTTGTGGAGAATTGTGACCCTGGGTATCACCCCCTCGGTGGCGGTTCAGCGATCACAATACTTTCTTAATTTTTGCGGTATGTATTTACAAGTAGTGAAAGTTGCTCCATACCACAGACTTTACTATTTGTTTCCTAGAGCCTGTTGTCCCATATTGCATTCCCTCGATTATAGAACCGTCGACAGTACAATGGGACATTACCACTGATTACCTCTTTCACATAAAAAAATATATAGCTTAAAAAAATTAAAAAAATATGCTTTTATTTTAAAATTAACTAAAAAGTAAAAAATAATTTTGAATGTAAAGTTTTTATTGCTCCGTGTTTCGCGTACTTCTCGTGCTTCCTGTGCTTTCCGTGTTTCTGGTGCTCCCCGTGATTCCCGTGCTTTTTTTATGTGTAAGTCTAAGCTTGGGTGTCACCCTTTGTACTAAGTCCGTCCGTCATGTCTCACGTCATGGTGAGATGTCTGGTAGTAAGCTTAGCTCGAAGGATAGAGAAAGGATAAGACAGGTTAAGGGGAGTCTGGAGGTGCAAGATGAGATGGCGATGAACCTTGCGTTTGGACTCTTAGATACTGTATGAGTTCGGGAATACTGACTGTGGGGATTTGTTCCACAGTCGAGTTGTTCTTGAAAAGAACGAATTTCTAGACTGATGTATGCGTGAAAATAGGGCTGTAGACAGTGGTGATGAGCCGAAAGTGGTAGTCTTGTGTTGCGGGAAAAAGGTTATATATTTCGGTAGAACAGTCATTGTGGTAGATGCGGCAGAATTTCACCAGAGCAGCTACATTCTTGCGGTCATTTAATGAATCAATTGAGGAGCAAATGGCGACATCACAAATAAGTTGGAGAGCGCGGTTTTGCACCTTGTCCAGCCACGCTATGGTGGTACTCGGGGCCCCTGCCCAGATATACGAGTTGAATTCGAGGTCGGGCCGAATGTGTTGGATTTGTAAATTATAGCCCTAGCCGACGGCTGAAGGAGGAAATTGCATCTTGTGCTTCCGGTGCTTCTCGTGCTTCCGGTGCTTCGTTTTTGTTTTTGCTTTTGCTTTTGTTTTTGGTTTTCGGTTTTTGTTTTTGTGAAATACCAATATTCAGTGGAATCACAATTGCAAAATTCGTCCGCCATCTTCCTGTCATACTCTTCTCGGTTCTTTGTATTCTTCTTCGCGTGCTCGTGCTCTTTGCGATTGGTGAATTGCTTGATACTTAGCATTCTTAAGATCAATTGCGATCTTGCATTTGCCATCGAACCAGTCTATGACTTTCGCCTAGGATGGAGTCAGCAATGCCCATCATCATCATATTCATTTGTAGTACTACTAAAGCTCGGCTTTCTGAGCACATACTATCTTGTATGACAGAGCTGTAATATGTGTCATAACCAAGTTCTTGCAGAATACCATTCTCTGTCTATCGAATCTCTTTTCAGACTTATATTTTGGCAGGGAATCGGCTAGCTTTTGTGCATCTCAAGCTCTGCACAAAGTCCTAACGATCCATTGCAGGAATTTTTTAAGTAGTTAAAGTCGTTTTCGTTGCCTTGGTCATCGTCTTTTAATCTTATCTCCTAGGTTTTTACGAGTGAAGCTCTTATCGCATCACTCCAATCTTACTTGGAAGGGGTTAGCCCGATGATATAACCCTATCCTCACTTTTAGGACCCCCATCTTTTGTCACTGCTCGGAAGTTATGATCACACCCCCTATTCTGCTGACCGACATGATATTAACAGTTCCAGTACTAAAGAATGACTTGAGCTTCTGTATTTTTAACAAATTGTTCCTGTACATGCTCCAGTCTCTCAGCTCTAAATAGCCTGAAGCGGATGTGCTAAAAGCAGACACACTGAATTAATATCTTACAATTCCGTTTGTAAATGGTTTTTATTTGGTTTCGGATGAAATAACTTTAATTAAATCCCTAGAAACAAACAAGCATTTTGTCTTCCAAATCCGCTTATATTTTGGAACACCTGTAACTAGCACCTGCCGTCTCACCCATAACTTGTTAAACAATTAATAATATCAGACTTGGGTTTCTGTATAACACTGCAACTGCTATACATATATGCACGATAGCTCCAATGGTGTACTCCACATCCTTTGAATAATTCCATTTTATATTTTGCCACAATGGTAGTTTTCGTAACTGGAATTTGGGAAGTTATGAAAAAGGATTCTTTTTTTTGTTGTTGTGGAAAAATAAAATTTCTACTGTTGCTCCACTGGAGGGAGGCAAAACACACAGAAGTATCTGCATCATCTGCACCTAGACCCTCTGCTGGTGTCTCTAGGTTTTAGTTCATATATGAGAAAGTTTTCATTCAGTTTAGATTATAAATGCTCAGCAATTCAAGTATAGTATTCAAAAGGAGAAAAAGGATGCTTTGGCCATTAATCATTTACGGTTACGGCATTATCCTTCGAATGTCCAAGCTAAACAGGCTAGACTTGTGTATTCATTTGAGCTTGTTATTATGTTTTTGGGTGATGGTGATGGTGCCTGGGGGGTCCATTCTCTACCACCAGTACGTTTTGTTGCTGCCTGCTGGCTGACCACTGACTAAATGCTTAGGGATAACTCTTAATTAAACCGTGCCCATATGGGACGCTAGTCTACAATTTCAGCTTACAATTTATATATGAGAGAGAATATTCGTAGATATAAGTGTATAGAGTTATGTTTAAATATATGTTAAAGGGTAAATTCGAGGTGAAATTATTTCCATGTTGTTAAGTTTTTGAGATAAACTATAAAACCAAAAGGATTTTCTTTACAAGTAAATTAGATTTTATATTTTCGCTTGTTTGATTTTTATTTGTTTTTTTTTGTTTTTAAAAAGGATGTTTTTCTGCTTAAGATATATCCTTAAATTTAGTCAGTAGTTCTTAGGTGTGTAAATTTATGCGTTGGTGAATATGAACATGTTTATGCGACTTATGCGGGTGACCGCTTTGTAGGTTGTAACATAACTCGAGATTAAAATCGTTGCGTTGTCACGAGAAATATTTGGAAGGAAATGTAAATAAATAAATGTGGGATTTGCGCTTTTATAATGAGACAATTTCTATTTTATCGAAAATAGGCGTACAGCCTTACGGTTGTCGATGGATTCTCCAGATCGCCTTATGCTTAACCCATTCGGCATATTTATGATTCTACAGTGTAAAAGCTTTTTTGCCATTGAATATATCAATCAATATCAATGATATTCGAATACAGATTGCTCAAGAAAGTCGGCAAAATTCTCGGTACTCGATAAATACGGACAACCCCATATATTCCGAAGGCAAAAGAGATTTCATAGGCAATCTCAGTTTTTGATCTGGCCACTCGATCTGAATGAGTCTTGTACCGCTCTTACTGTTCTATCTATGACAACGATGAGATTCTGGGTTTTGCTGTCACACGCAAGTCTGACCGAAGTACGCTTTCGAACGTGATGGCAAATGGCAAAGGCGACGCAGATGGCAAAGGCGACGAATTGGAGGCATTGCTGGATGAAGATTAATGTCAAATACTTGAAGATTTACCAGAAGCATTAAATGTGGGCGAAATGTCTGAGACTAAACGTTTGCAGTTAATGGTTAGTTATACAAATTAAACCCTAGAGACATGGATTGGGGATTCGTGTGTAAATTGGCGCGCCAACGGCAGAGAAGGAAAGGTTTTTCAATTGTATCTCCAGAAAATTGATACATTACAATGATCCCATTACGATACCTACATTACGACCAACGCTCGACCACATATCACTTAATCGGTAAAAAAACGTTATAACTGATCAAATGAAAAGTTAGATCGCCTACCGTATTCACCATTCATTGCTCTTTTCGATGTGTTTTTCTTTCGGTACCCGCAGAACGGCCGTTTTGACCAGCGTTTCAAGTCTTCTAAAGATATAAAAAAAATTTAATTGTGTATTAAAGAACACAATACAGAATTGAAACTTCGCGTACAATAATAAAGAACATTTGACGTCAATATAATATTGACGAAATAATAATCTTCAATACACAATCTTAATTTTTTAAATAACCGACTCCTCATTTTTACTTTACCGATGCCTGTGCCATCTATGAACAAATTTAAATAAATTGTAATTATTTTCCTGCTGATTTAGTAGAATTTATTTATATGGCATCACACACTTAGTTGCTATCATGGTTGTCGCTGTCAGGTACTTTGTTGAAACTGTGTGGAAAATTGTTCTTTGGCGGTGATCTTCGCGAAATTCATCAGCTTAAGTTGTTAAAATCGAAAATGTTGAAACGAAATAAAGTGGAAACTAAATTGTTAGTATACTTGTGCATTCGTTCATTTATGAAATCAGTGTTACAAAACTTGCGCATTAAAGTGAGAGCTGTAAACGAGTGAGAAGGTAACTTCCGTTTCATACGGCTGTCCTTGTTTTCGTCGCCGATTGTGAATTGTGACAGCTACGAGGAGAAGGTAACTTCCGTTTCATACAACTGTCCTTGTTTTCGTTTCCAATTTTGAATTCAATCGTACCTGCTCGAATCCCCAGAACGGGAGCAAGGAACTTTCACTTCAAAATCCCCGGAACGAGAACAAGGAAGTTTCACTTCAAACATGGCTCGATTCAATGAATGTACTCAAAAGGAATAAAAATGGAACAATGGACACCACGTGAATTAACATGCAGTTATCACTATGTTTTGAAATAAACGTGAAATACTTCAAGGCCTTTAAGACTCTATAACTCAGATTTTTCTATGTAGAAAACTAGAGCTCAGGTCTAAGCCACTTTGTGTTATCTAGAGTGCAATGCCGACCAACAAGCTCTAGTGTAAAGAGTGAAAGAACTACCAACTGCTAAGCAAACGGGTTTACCCTATCATCCAATATAGCAGTGGCAGAACATTGACTTTCGCGATCGAATAAGAAAAGGCTTCCTCGCTTATTAGACCTATAGGCGATGGCAGGCGAGTGTCCAAAGAATTGCTGCTAATAGGAGAAACAAGAAATTAAGAATATTACCTAGGTTGGAGAAGTAAGAAGACGAAGGGTGCTGCGTGGAATCGAACCTCAGACCTCTGATATGTATGCTGTCGTAGGCGATCTTAAGGTTTATAAAAGCAGGGCTCCCCTATATATTTATCAAATTTGCCCTATATATTTATCAAATTTCCCCTATATATTTATCAGATTTGATCAAATAAATTTCTTTTTACAAAGTGCGACGTTTCTTGTATTGTAGCGGACTTAAACACATCTTCACCATCAGTACCACCAAACATACTATTACGTAACTCCTCATTGCAATTAGTACCTTTTATCTAAAAGAGTTACTCAAAGAAGAGTACACGGAAGTATTAACTAAATAAAAGCTACTTTTCATTGTTATTAAATATTACAGAAAACTACAGGAAAAAGTCTTCCTGTAAAAGAAGCTTATCCTACTATTGTCCTAAATTTTTTTTGTTTATTTTTTCCTTACATTTTTTCCTTTATTTTTCTTAGTAAAACTTCACGCTCAAGCTTTTCCGCTGCTGTATACAAAAGAAATGTTTACTTATAAAATGCAAAAAAAAATCCCTTAACACATAACACACCAACCATTCCATCCAGTATTTGGCTTGCAGTAACTTTGGTGAAGCGTTGTTGAACATTTTATTTATTTTTTTTTTGCAATGTAAAATCCCCATCTTTAAAAGTTGCTCGTTGTGTGTTGTTGCTTTTTTTTAAACCCTTGTTTATTACTTGGTAGCTGCAGAAAGATTTCTAAGAAAAACTCTCTGTATTGTTTGCTGAAACATATTTTTCTAAAAATAAAGCAGCTTTAAATTCTTTGATGGTTGGGTTTTGTCTGGGAGAGTTTTGGTGACAAACTGGTAGAGTCTAGAGAGGGTTTTTTTTCCAGTGTTTCGGTGTGTTTCCTTAAGTATTATATATCATCCATACATTCTCGTTTTTTTTTTTAAAAACAAAAATAGAAAATCCTTTGAGTTTTGAGTGTTTGGTTTTTATTTTAAGTGGAAAATTGTATGGCATTTGTAAAGATAGAAAATAATGGGATAACAAATAAAAATGTTGTTTTTTGAGGGTGGCTTTTTTAAAGCTTCTTGTTAGGATACCCATGATTCATACCAATACTCTACAAGCATCTAAATAAATATGCTTCGATAGATACTACAAATATTTTTATAATATTCTACGATATTAAAACAAAACTATTTTAATCTTAATTTTTAGAAAAATCTTCAACTATATATAATCTTTAAAAAAAGAAAAAAAAATGATTCTAGGAAGGAAGCCATACTTTTAACTCCAACTCAGCGCGGTTTTGGTGTAAGTCTTCCTGTCTGTCATATAAATCAAATTACAGACGCGTACATGAAAATGGCACCTGGTGCATGAGTTTCAATCTTCTAGATTTTCCATGTATCTCCTCTAGTAAAATCCCTTTACGTTTCCGCCACACACTGGGAGAAGTTGTCAACCATCAAGATTCCATATTTTACTTACTTTTCACAGAACCATTATTTCATTTCCCTTCGAGAGACGCCGCGACTTTACCCTTCGAAATAGGAGTTTGGTTGTGTGTGTGTATAAATGTATATTTATGGGTGGTAGAGGAGGGACGGGGGTAGTGAATGTGTGCATAGTGATGTATCAATTTCATGTCCTTTCAACTCCTTAAAGTTCCTTTATAACTAGAGAAGAAACAAAACACACAAGAAGGAGGAAACATATAGTATAGAATGGCATCAGTCCATGCTGTCAGTTGAGCATTAAAAGCTCGACGTATGTTTTTGTGTAAATTAAGGATTCAAAGCTATATATGTGATGAAAGGATACTATATGTGTCATTTTATTTCTTAGTTATTGCAAATGAGTTGGTTTATTTATATACATATGTAGTATTGGATGAATAGAGCAGAGTTTTGATGCTGAAACTTACTTTTAAAGACTCGGATTTAATTTAATTTCAATATAGCATGAATACGTTCACTTCTTTCACTAAAAAGACAATGATTTGAAGTGAGATACCACATCCAATGAACTGAAAAATCACCCGCGGGCTCTGTTTGTGCAATTGAGTAGAGATTACTGATACGACCATTGCAAACGTCTAATCTACGAATACAAATCATGCCTATGCTTATGTTTGGCCTATAAGATTCGCCACGAGTAGGACTCGTGTTTATAATATTTGTATCGTAAAACGTTTGACCAAGAAAGTATGCTCGATCTGAACCTACCAACATTTCCACATTTTTCTGGCAGTAGAAGTATACCCCGAAAGAAGCTGTGTGGTTCCTTTGAAGTGATCAGTGATCTTCACCAGAATTACACAATTCTCCTGAAAGATCGTTCGGAGCTGGTAACATTGTGGTTGACTTATCGTACTTTATTTTGAAAATTAATCACTGTGGTCAACATTCGGTCGTGCTAGAGTTGGACGAGAACTGGGAAGTCAAATGGTGTGCTTTCTTTAGCAGTTGTTTCATTATCTTTTCTACTCAATTATAGAACTATTGAGAGAACAAAAAAGGATCTACCTATGAGTTATCAACTCTTTCGCATAAAAAAACAAGAAAGAACGTAGTTGCAACGTCTACGAAACTATTCAACATCGGACGATCGGTATCATAAATATACAGTATCGCTACCACCTACCGTGGCTCAACAATAGCAGCCGCTAATATCATAGAACGAGATATAAGTACACTGTTGCTAAAATCTACCAAAGCCTGGTACAAGTCTGTTAAAGCTTGTTGCATCCAAAGTGTCTACCAAAAAGTGTCTAACTACTACTGTGGAAAACGATGGTCTAACCAGTACTCACCTCACATATGGATGCTATGAAGGTAGTCGATTCCGGAGACTGCAATGACGTGAGCCACGAATGTTAACACGACGTAGATGTCTTGAAAAGACTTTGGTAGGTTGCGGTGAGGAGGACATCGAGGGTATATGATCGAAGATAAATGTACTCAGAAAGTCGTTTGCGATAGGACCTAGGGAATGCGATCAGTCACCTGACGAGGATGACGCATTGGTCTCAATATTTATCGGCCTCCATGATTCATTTGCGGAAGAGCGTCCTACAATCAAAGTTCCTATGCTGGGAATTCCATCTAATAAACAGGCTGGATAAAGAAGCAGTTCATATCGCAGCTTGGCCAGGTTTTGATTGCATCGGTGCATTATCATCGTGGAACTCCTACTTTGGCATTGCGTGAATGTTCCTGTACTATTGCCGCCGAATGAGTGGTACCACTGTCTTTCCATTTCTCATTGATCATTGGGATCCTAAATCCAAAAATAATTCATAGGGAAAATAGTAAAATCGTGGTGTATGGTTTGGAACGAACATTTGTACATATATTTTTTAAGAGGGAGAAATTAAGAGGTAAAAGACTATGGCGCTGCGTGGAATCGAACTATGGACCTCTGAGGAGGTAGTGGGTTGCACTGATGCCCTTCTTTTTTTCAAATTTTGTTTCTTCTTGCAAGTTTCTGGCTAGAACTTTAAACATGTAACTACCATAGTGTTTCCTTAAAGTAAGTAAAACAATCTCACAAATTTAGGCATTAAGTCATAAGGAAAAAGTCAAGGTAATCAATTTATTATAATTCAGCAAACCTCGTTACATATACAAAAAACTTCTATTAACACACAAAATCAGGTAACACAAATCTCTGATTGCTTTGACTTCTAGCTACACCACGATTCCTCAAAAGAAAATGCGCAATTGGCAGAATGCGATAAATTATGAACTATATACCCTCAAGGATCTTTGGCCGTTCCTTGTTACCTTACTGCTTGGCTTTCTTTCCATATCGAGGGTATCTTTAAGGCTATTCCTTAATTCAAGCATTCAACCACCCGACGAAGTAGTGGCTCGCTCCCAGTAGGAAATAAGTTAATACACGAGAAGCATGTGATTGGCACATAAATTTATGTGATTTATTAATCCGCGCCTATCCTTGTGTTTCGGGGGTTATCCTCTCTCTCCCCCACGTCCTCAAGTATCATACAGGACCTGGAGGACGTTTACCTTATTTTTTTTTTGATGGTGTATAAAAGTCCACCTTGTTTGTTTTTCTACGGATTTTTTTTTTATATGGTTTTTTCCCCACTCTTTTTACATACAAAAAAATATATATTGTATACGGCAGGAATATTGCTGCAGGAGACGCGCCCACCTTTAGCTTTGATACAATTCGGTTGTAGGCACTCCATTGCCTTGTGTGTAACTGAAGGTTAAATTTAATAAAAATGAGAATACATTATTCCGCTTATTATACCTTTGGATATATCTACAGAATTTTGAAGAGGTCGTCGATGGAGGAGGCAAAATATTACTCAAACGTGTTACTCATATTTGATTATGCTTCTAGGCTATAAGAGATTCTGGATTGCGGAAGCTGATCTGAATTGGCCGCCCTTACATGTGAATTCATAATGCGCCCTTCGGGCGGGTTATTGAAAAAGAACAGAAGCAACAAAAAAAAACATTGTATAAGAAGAATAGAAAGAGGCACACCCGGAAATTGTATATTATGATGAAATATATGATTAGATGAGCATATGTGGTTATTTCTTCTTTCAACCGAGGGGGTTGGATGGTGGGTCGAAGCTCCCACATAGGAGATATAGTCTACCTTATTTTGTGTGTGTATGTTTTTTGGAGGTAATTTAATCAAATCGCGGTATTTTAAGTGTGTTTTCTCCAACCTCTTCGTATTTCTAAGCTTTACAAAGTTTATTTCGAATTTATTTTGTGGGAATTCAATTGAGGTGTGTGGAATAAATTTTAATTTTCCAAATAAGTTCTTTCTCCGTTGTATATTAATTTTAGATATTCAAGTTGTTCATGTTAATTATGACATAAGAGTCGTCAAACCATAACCATATATCAGCTTCCCACAGTGACAAAACATCCCACGGTTTGGCGTATCCCTTGAGTTCCCAATAGACTAAGGTTGCACTCTTCGAATTTAAACTATTCAACGAAACTGCCAAACTTTTCGGTACATACCGAATGAGTGAAGGAGGCATACCGGAAATTGGCACGGCTATCAAAACAGACCGGCAATACTCACTCGAAGAGTTTGTCTATGATCAGAGTCTGTTCAGCTCAATTTCTTTCCCGACGTTCCATCGACCGCTTAAAATTCCTAGCTCGACTCTGTTCTCGCGTAACGCATTCTCGGCAAAACAACTCGAAAGAATATTTACCTGCCCTACAGACCTGGCATATGACGAACACTTACCAACCAACAGCGTACAGAGACTTTTCGAACCACCGTACATGGGAACGTAACAGGTTATCCAGAAACTCTTATGCAAATACTTCGGTATCAAAGCTCAACGGCACAAAAAGTTAATATATATTGATATACTCAAGTTAGATAGCATTCACTTCTGGCCGTGATGGCAAACCAGAGCCAAAATGTTAGATCACGACACAGAAAGCCACGACACAACACGACACAATAATGCAATTCCGGCTTAACGTTTTTTCGTTCGTCTCTGGCTGGACTTCTTCACGAAATTTAAACTCTCTGTCGGATTGAAACATCGGCAGTTAATCGACCTGCACACAAATCTTTGCATTAACTTATATCCTACTAGATGGAATCCGTATAAATCCCACATTTACGCTTTTCCTTACCATCTTATCAAACAAAGATCAATTCTGAACCGATTGCTTAGAGAGCTTCAGGATACACTATGGTCAATGTTTTTCCATTTGTAGCTAGAATGTCAAGATTTTCCGATATTCCAACTCTTGAACAACCTACATACAGCTAACCGGGAAATGACACTTATTTGGCAAAATTCGTCCGCCACATTGGTCCCACAATTTTTAATTTATAAGTTCTGTTAATCCCTAGCGTTTTAGGGAATCCAAAACCAAACTAACTATTTTTAAATCAAATTATTGGACCAAGAAAACTATTTTATTTTGCAAATTTATTAGTAAGCTCCACGCTCCGACACTTCTAATTTACAACTGATTTTTCAAGTACCGAATTTTTATTCCAATTTATTACAATCCAATGAGTTCAACATTTCATTATATACAAAAAAAACGTTAAGTTAAACAATGCATTATTAAACAAAGAAACTGATATAGAAGTAAGCAAATTATGGGAAATTGCAACGTTGACAATTTTATACAACGAATAAAATTTAGATTTACATGAAAGTGAATTTTATAAAAGAGCAATTTTTATAAGAGAAATGTTTGAATGTAATACGAATTTGAGATGTTTATAATTTGTTAATAATAAGCTACTGCTATAAGGTAGGACGTTAACATAAGCCGGCCACCTTGGAAGTGCCGTCTTCCAATACGCTGGAGGAATTTGAAGTCTCCACTGGCAACGGACATAACTTGGTGATAGACCTCTTAAGAGTACCGCTCATGGTGCGAACATCCGCAACTCGAACATGCCCATCTGGTCCGTGATATATCTCCTGGACACGCCCCAATGCCCACTTGAGTGGTGGTAGATTGTCTTCCTTAAGTAGCACCAAGGAGCCTACCTTTAAGTCAGGATTGGTATTTTTCCATTTGGTCCTTCGTTGAAGGGTTTGCAAATATTCCCTTTGCCAGCGTGACCAGAAGTTCTGCATTTTAGCTTGCAGCAGTTGCCACCTGGATAGGTGTTTGATGTCTGAGTCGACCAAAGTTGGATAAGGAACGCCGATCATAGGACCACCAGTCAAGAAATGTCCAGCTGTAAGCGCCTGAAGATCCTCAATGTCATCTGAAAGAGAGGTAAGAGGACGAGAATTAAGTATTGATTCAACCTGGCAAGAAACTCGCTGCAATTCATCTAGAGAATAGGACTGTAGGCCAAGGACTCTGCGCAAGTGATATTTAGTCTGCTTAACTGCGGCCTACCAAAGGCCGCCGAAGTGAGGCGAACGAGGTGGTATAAATTTCCAAACGATAGCATCCTTTGCACACATTTCTTGTACCAATCGCGAGTGATTTTCCGACATGAACAATTCGTATAGCTCCTGAAGTTCTCGATACCCTCCTGTAAAATTTGTGGCATTATCTGAATAGACCACGGCTACTCTTGGACGCCTGGCCTTGAACTTGATGAAAGCTGACAGGAAGGCCTCAGTAGTTAAATTTTCGACCACTTCAAGATGTACTGCCTTTACGCTCAGACAGATGAACAAACATATATAGGCCTTTGTTGGAGAACGGTTTCTGATGAGATGTTTTATGTAGAAGGGGCCGCAGAAGTCCAATCCAGTGTGGTAGAATACGGGACTGGGTTGAACTCTAGGAGATGGTAATTGTCCCATTAGTTGCTCCATTATGTTGGGGCGAATCCGGGAGCACCGAACACAATTTCGGACTACCTGTTTTACTGCATTCCTTCCGCCAATGGGCCAATACCTAGTACGAATTATCGCCAATAAAGTCTGGCAACCAACGTGGAGATTTTTATAATGATAATGGCTGATCAACGACTTCAAAAACTTGCAATTAGGTAAGATGATTTGATGCTTGGCGTCATACTCCAGATCTGCATTATCCAATCTTCCCCCGACACGAATCACGCCATCAGAGTCAACGAACGCGTTTAGGCTTTTTAGCACACTGTTAGATTTTAAATTTTTACGATTCTCCAACGCACGATAATCTTCAAAATAATGTCTTTGAACCGAACGAATTATATTCAATAGCGCGCGTTCAAACTCTTCCGCGGTAACAAGTCCATAATTTCTATTCGATACGTCTTTAATCTTGGAATTCGAAACGAATCTATAAATATAGGCGAATGAGTTAACCAACCGAACAAAGGAATTGCAAAATTTCGAGGACTCAACCAAGTTGCCCGTAGCACTTACTAACAAACCAACTACACCTTTGCGTTTCTCGGGTAATTGTTCTTCAAACCGATAACTCATTTCTGGCCACATTTCCTCTGCGAGGCACAAAAAGTTGGGTCCATGGAACCATAATTTTGAATCTGATAGCTCCTTGGGAGATGATCCACGACTCACTAAATCTGTAGGATTCAAAGGCGAAGGGACATGCCGCCACGCTGTATTTTGTGACAACTCCTGTATTTTCGAGACACGATTGCTTACAAATGTGCTCCATTTGGATGGTGACGATCGAAGCCAGGACAAGACAATAGTAGAGTCTGACCAGTAATAAGTTCCCTTAATTATAGGGCCAAAGATTTTCATCACGCGCGCGACAAATTCTGCCAATAGTAATGCTGCGCAGAGCTCTAATCTTGGAATAGATATAGTTTTCAGAGGAGCTACTCGTGATTTAGCCGTCAGTAAATTACAATTTATGTGATCTCCTTCTATGCAGCGAACATAGATACATGCGCCATAAGCTGCCATACTAGCATCAGCGAAACCATGGATTTCGACATAACTAGAGGGCCTCAAGACAAAACGAGGAATGCTAATTTGTTCAACCAAAGAAAATTGTTCATAAAGCGACAGCCAGCTGCAATGAAGCTCCTGCGGTAGTGATTCATCCCATGCAATTTTCAGGCTCCATAGCTGTTGTAGAAATATTTTTGCCCTTACTACTATTGGGTTAAGTAATCCCAGTGGATCAAATAGTCGACTAATGATGGATAAAACCTTGCGTTTTGTTACTTGACAAGCAGGTCGTGAATCCTTCGATTGCTGAGAGAAGAAACGAAATACGTCATCTTGCGGCTGCCAAAACATTCCCAAAGTCTTCACGAAATTATCACCAGCCATATGAAGATACTTTTCCAATCTAGTTTTGTTGAATGAGGAGAGAAGCTCTGGACTATTGGAACACCACTTCGCTAACTCGAAACCTCCGGCTCGTAATAGCTCGTCTACCTCCCTTTGAAGCCTCCTGGCTTCCTCGATTGTATCAGCACCGGAAAGCATGTCGTCAACGTAGAAATCCCGCTGCAAAACCTCGGATCCAATAGGAAATTCAACTAGATTCTCCAACGCCAATTGTCGAAAGCAGGCCGTCGCTAGGTACGAAGCAGGAGCAGTTCCATATGTTACTGTGAGTAAGCGGTAGATATCTAAAGGGGCCTTAGGTGATTCTCTCCAGAGAATACATTGCCAATCCGTGTCGGGGTTTTGTACCCTTACCTGGCGATACATTTTTGAGATATCTGCTGTAATGGCATATTTACGAGAGCGAAAGCGAAGCAGAATATCAAATAAGTCGTCCTGGATGACTGGACCAACCATTAAGGTGTCATTCAGAGAGAGGCCGGAACTAGTTTTACAAGAGGCATCAAAAACTACACGGAGTTTTGTAGTGCTGCTTTCGGGTTTTAGGACGCAATGATGTGGCAGGATATAGTATTTTCCAAGCGATGAAAGTGATGAGATTCGCTCCATGTGACCAAGAGTTATATATTCTGACATGAACTCAGAATATTGTTTCTGAATGTCCGGATTTTTAGATAATTTCTGTTCCAGAGTGAAGAATCTTTTCTTAGCAGTCTCCAGCGAGTTTCCCAATGCCAATGGACTTCTTCGAAAGGGCAAACGAACACAAAATCTTCCAAAATCATCCCTCTTCAGATGTTCCAAAAAATGTTTTTCGCAGTCTCTTTCTTCAGCACCTAGCATCTTGGTTGGTGAGATATGCTCTTCAATCTCCCAAAATCTTCGAATTGATTCATCCAAGCCGTGATTTTCATCTTGGGATACTTCTACAGCAAGCATGCATCGAGTAGTCTTACAGCTTCCACCTCCACCTATAATCCAGCCAAGTACGGTTTTCTGAAGCAATGGAAGTCCTTTACCAAGACGAATTTGCCCTACTGATAGCAACTCGTAAAAAAGTCCCGCTCCAATTAATACATCGATAGGTTGCGGTGTGCCGAATGTAGGGTCAGCCAAGGGAATATTTTCAGGCATCTTCCAATTCCTTGTGTCCATGACACGATGAGGTTGCGGACTGGTGATTTTTGGAAGAACCAGTGCTTCAATAGAGGCGGCGAAATCATTATTGCGTGAACGTATTACCAATTCTACCTTATGTTTTACGCCAAGGGATAGGACACCAATGCCATCAATACTAACAAAGACCTTTGATCTTTTTAAGCGAAGCTGTTGAACCAGCTTTTCTGAGACGAAGTGAGAAGTTGAACCAGCATCTAATAATGCTCTGTAAGGGGTAAGAGTCCCGGAATTATCCTCCACGTCGATTAACGCAGTAGCCAATACACTTTCGGGTGTGGTGGAGGAGGGGTGGTTCAGCTTCCTGCTGGAGCCAATTTGTGATGCCATAGCGCTTAAGCTGGCTCCTAGTTGTTCACACGGATTTGTGGCCCCCTTGTTTGGAGCATCCGTGCCATCATTTGCTCCCACATTAGCACTTTCATGTCTGTGGAGCAGAGTATTGTGTTTGAAATTACAATATTTACATCGACTTGACCTACAATTTTTAGTGACATGACCAGTTTTCAAGCAGTTGAGGCATAAACTCAACCTTTTTACCTCAGAGAATCTTTCCAAAGGAGACAATTTGCGAAATCCACCACAATTCCGTATTTCATGATCTCTGTTTTTACAAAAGGCACAACTCGCCTCTATGTGATTTGCAGAGAAAGAAGATCCTTGCAAGGGTTTACCCCTGTGTGACGATTTGGGTTCCTCCACCCGGTAGGAGCGAGCAGGATCATTTTTGCCAACTTCAGCATTCTCTAATGTTTGACAACGTTTATTTAGAAAACTGGAAAAATCCTTTAGTGACGGCAATGCGTCAAGAGGCGCTTCTTCCTCCCATTTTAATTTAGTAGGCATGTCAATTTTACTACCAATGAGATTCAATAATAAGCCATCCGTGATTTGCTCAGATGTTGCTATGCTTTTCAAGGCCCTAAGATGAGAATTAATTGCGTCGCCCAGGAATCTAAGTTTCGATACAGAAGATTTTTCAATGGGTTTAAGATCAAACAAGCCTTTTATATGGCCTTGAAAAATAAGCCTTTTGTTCTCATAACGAGATTTCAACAAACTAATTGCAATATTGAACCCATCCTCCTTTAGATTGATATTGTTAATAACTTGTAACGGCTCTGAGTCTAACAAACCTCGCAAATATGCTAACTTTTCGACTTCAGTCAAGTCATCATTCTCAGCTACTAACGTTCGAAATGTTGCATAGAAGTCAGACCATTCAAAGATTCTACCCGAAAACGGTTTAATTTTTAATTTAGGAAGATTAGCGTTCGGTTTGGAAGAGTGAATAAACGAGGTGGCGCCAGCGGCAGAATCTCTCGGACGCAATTCGTCTTTCAATGATAATAATTTGCATTTTATAGCGATATACGCTTCTTCGTACGATTGTCTTCTCTCTCCTCTCTGCTCTTCTGAATCCTCAACTTCGAGCCTCGTTTGGAACTCATTAAATCGCGTCATATATGTTTCTAATAAACCTAATCTGGTTTCGACTTCAACTAATGACATAACCCTACCAGGTGTTTCTATATAATTTTTTAATTTCGTTTGCTGCATCGTGACCGTACCTCGCCAAGTGCGTAAATCACTAATAAGTTTAAGTTTTTTATCAGGCTTGTCGGAACCAGTAGACGATTTTCCACTAGTACCGCCAGCACCACCATTATTGTCCGTCATAACGAAAATAATTTATTTTTTAACTCTCTAATGGTGAAGCACGAATATTATATAACGTTAAAAAAAAACAAAAACAGTTATAAATCAATTCGTAGCTAACAACTGTTCTATACCGTTAAATCATACGCAAGCGGTAACACAAAAAATAACCGTAAACCGAAACCGTTACCACATGTACTGTAACATAATTCACATATGAAAACAATTTGTCCAAAGTTAATTCTAAATAATTCAATAATTTCTTTGTTTTCAATTTGTTTTTATTTATTTGAAGGAAAGACTAAAAGTTCACACACGTTTTTCCTTACAATACCTGTACCATTAAAAGGAACCGCAATTCAAACACATTCACTACAATATGTAATTTGTTTTTTCTTTAGAAATAATTTGTCCAATGTATACAATAATTTATGTCCAATTATAACTTATGTATTTTTCAATATAAATGTCCAATTATTTATTCTTCAATATAAATGTCTATTTTCTAAAACAAAATGGACGAAAGAAAAAAGAAATACCTGAAGAAGACTGACCTCTCTTGGCATTTAGCATACCTCTATCCATTACGTTTAAAATGTACTTAATCAAATTCCAATTATGTGTGTGATATTAGCCTCTAGAAGATTAATTATTCCCTCGCTGAAATAATCCAATTCTACACCAAACCAATCCAAATCGGGAAGCGTGGACTCCGCCGTTAACAGGAATAACCTTCACTAATAATTTAATAATAGCACCTTGGTCCCTGCTCGGGCGCCATATGTTAATCCCTAGCGTTTTAGGGAATCCAAAACCAAACTAACTATTTTTAAATCAAATTATTGGACCAAGAAAACTATTTTATTTTGCAAATTTATTAGTAAGCTCCACGCTCCGACACTTCTAATTTACAACTGATTTTTCAAGTACCGAATTTTTATTCCAATTTATTACAATCCAATGAGTTCAACATTTCATTATATACAAAAAAAACGTTAAGTTAAACAATGCATTATTAAACAAAGAAACTGATATAGAAGTAAGCAAATTATGGGAAATTGCAACGTTGACAATTTTATACAACGAATAAAATTTAGATTTACATGAAAGTGAATTTTATAAAAGAGCAATTTTTATAAGAGAAATGTTTGAATGTAATACGAATTTGAGATGTTTATAATTTGTTAATAATAAGCTACTGCTATAAGGTAGGACGTTAACAAGTTCTAATCATAAATTCGTTATTTGCTACCTTAAAAACTCCCATATACCGATTTTCATTGGAATCGGAATACAATCGGCAAACTCGTCGGCCATATTGGCGTGGCCATTTTGAATTTATAAGTTTTGACCAAAAATTCGTTATTTGCGACCTTATAAAACCCTAGATACCCACTTTAATTGGAATCGGAACAAAATTCGTCCGCCATATTTGCACGGCCATTTTGAATTTGTAAGTTCTGATCATAAATTCGTTATTTGCTACCTTAAACAATCCCAGATACCGATTTTGATTGGAATAAAAACACAATTTGCAAATTCGTCGGCCATTTTGAATTTATAATTTTTGACAGCGACCTTAAAAACCTCTAGATAAATACTTTGATTGGAATCGGAATAAAATTGGCAAATTCAACCATATTTCTGCTTTTTTTGAATTTCGGACATATTTCAGCGGCCTTTTCGAATTTCGATGTTCTGAAAAATAAAATATACCCCATGTTACTCGCTGATAATAGAGCTTTCTATTGGCGAAAGAATTTTTAAAATCGGTTCGGTAGATTTTGTGTTTATCCGGAACAAACAAACAATCAAATCTTTTCTCTTTATATAATAGTATAGATAAGTCAAAGTTTAGGAATCACCCTGTCATGTCGTACTTGTCATTAGCTGCGTTCCTTTTCTGCTAATTTCTACTATTTTTTAATCGTGAGCACTCGCGGCTACACTTGCTCTAACATACGAGTAAATAACACTTTTGGTTACGCAGTTATAATCCGCTAGAGGAAAGCTCCCATTTGGAGTCTATTGTGAATTATTTTATTTACCCTATCACTCTATAGATGGCTTTTGATTGTGTTGAGCTTTTTTCGTATAAAAACGTCTATAAATAAAAATAAAAATAATAAATTTATAAATAAAAAAAATAAAAATATAAATAATAAAATCGCATTATTTTAAATTATGTTGTAAATTATTATTCTGACCTTTTATTTGTATACAAATGAAATAACATCAAAAATGTTAGGTTAGGTTTTACTCAAATCAACAAATTTTGCGTTCCTTTTCTGCTCTGCTCGCAAGTACTAAAAAGTAGAAAAGGAACACAGCTATTGTGTCTAGTAGTGAACTTGGTTTAAAGGAAGGAATTGAGGACAGATAAGAGGGTGCTGAAGGAGGGCGAAGTAGGTCACCTGTCAATCAAAAGTGACATATGTAGGTCACCGCTGGTTCCCACGCTCAATCGTCCTAATACCTACTGACCTTGCGTTTAAACTTCTGAATGTTGTAGGAGTTCACATCAAAGTGAAGAAATTCGCACAAAGCCCACGAATGTAACAAAAATCAAAACAAAAAATTTTGAAAATGGGGCTTCGTTTTCGCAAAGTCGATATCCGATAGTGTTCCAACGCGATTACTCCTAGCTAGACCACTCGAAACTAAATAAACTAACTTAAAGTCTGTCAACAAACGAAACGAACTTTTGCATCAAGACCAATAAAGGAGTTTATTAAAATTGATGTCTTTATCCTTAGCCAAACAGAAAAATTCCATCGAAATCAAACATTGCGTTCTTAATTGAATTTACACAACTTATTTTGTCTGGAAAATTCCACGCTGTTGAAATAAATTAGAACACAAGTTTCAATATTTTATTGAAGGAATCTCATCCTTTTATTATTTCACGTATTTTAAACTACAATACAAGTTTTTAGCTTGAAAGTCTCTACTAATTATTATGAAAATAAATTACATTCCAAATTGACTTCGGCTAATACATTTCAAAAAGGCACAGTTAATATTAAACCAACATAAAATGCACACATAAAATTTATCGCTCTCTCATTACCCCTTTTATATTTCTATATAATATACTTTCACGAAAAAGGATAACTCTTTATAATTACCATAATAATCTAATCAGAAACTGTTTAAAATTTTCAGTCAATTAAAAAGAAAGGAAGAAAGGATCCCAAGAGGGAAGGAAATTCATTAACTCGAAAATTCTATCAATAAATTTTGTCGTTGTTGAAAAGATGAAAGAACGAAGAAGAAGAAGATGAAGAAAAAAATTTAGAAGAAAGTTTAATAATCCCCAAGCATTTTCCTTTCTTTTAATTAAACCTAATCCACTTAAGTAAGCCCTTCTTAACTGCGAGTAGAGAAGTATCATGTTGTCATGATGGTGCACCCGGGTAAGCTGCGTTAAATTAAATATGGGTTACATTATCAAGTTTATTGCGTTCGTTTGGTGTATTTATTATGTGGAATGGTATTTTTGATGTGAGAAAATGCAAACGATAACGTAATTCGATGAGCAGCTAGATTAAATTTTCATAATGTATGATGTTCTTTATGCTTCTACGGTAGATATAACGACATGTCGAATTGCCCGTACCAATAAATTTGGCCAAAAATACGATTATCTTCAATGAAGAAACAGGTTATATCTTCTAGTACCTAGCTTACCCGCCGCCTCCGCATAACGCTCTGACTAGGTCCCAATCTCGTTGACCTTAATGGATGTACTATCGACGCAGCTCACGAGGCCGTACGGGCGGCGGGAGACCTGGCCGCCAGACAGTTCGGCTTCCGACCGGGCCGCTCTACTATCGATGCGGTCCAACAGGTGGGCGAGGCTGTCAGGTCGATTGAGCGGGGAAATCACTTCTCCCGACACGTGTGCCTCCTGGCCACACTGGACGTAAAGAATGCGTTCAACTCGGTCAGGTGGGACAGGGCGCTTGCGGTGATGGAGCGCGACTTCGGACTCCCTCAGTACCTGCAAAGGATACTGGGGGACTATCTGAATGAGCGCTCCATAGAGTATGAGACGACGGATGGCTTGCAAAGAAGGGAGGTAACATCTGGGGCCGCCCAAGGCTCCATCCTGGGTCCCGACGTCTGGGCTCCTACGTCTGGAGATGCCCGAGGGTGTTTTCCTGGTTGGGTACGCAGACGACGTCGCGGTGATCGTCACTGCGAGAGACGTCGAAGCCGCGCAGATGGGCCTCAACCAGGCAATGCGTAGAATCTCCTCCTGGATGGACGACTGCGGGCTTGAGCTTCCAGCTCGCAAAACAGAGATCGTGTTACTAACGAAAAAGCGCATCAACATGGTGCGCAATTTCGAGGTGAGTGACGCGACAATCGAGTCGACGAGGGCCGTAAAGTACCTCGGAGTGATGCTTGACAACAAGTTGTTCTTCGGGATGCATTAAGGTAGAAACAGAATGGCACGGAGACCGTGGCGGAGTCCGCCGCTCAGAGAGTTTCCCATACATTTAACTTCTCCCCAGGCGGCGCGGATAAATTAAATGTATGGGAAACTCTCTGAGCGGCGGACTCCGCCACGGTCTCCGTGCCATTCTGTTTCTACCTTTACTGCGAGCGGCGGACAAGGCGGCGGCTGTAGTGGCGTCGCTTAGCAGGATCATGGCCAACGTTCACGGCCCAGACCCTGCATGCGGCGTCTGCTCATGCGTACCGCCGAATCCATCTTGCTCTACGGAGCAGAGGGGTAGGCTGACGAGCTGCGGTATGAAAAATACCGCAAGCGCATGGCCGCAGTACAGAGACGGGGAGCTCTTCGTGTCGCGTGTCCCTACCGCACGGTCTCCGAGCCCGCAGCGATTATGGTCGCCGGAGTCATTCCGATCGACCTGCTGGCCCAGGAGAGACAGTCCGTCCACCAAGAAAGGAACAGGATGGGGAAACGCGAAACGGCGAGGGCTGCCAGGGCCAACACAATGGAGGTCGGGCAAACGCGCTGGGAGGGTGATACTAGGGGCAGGTAGACAGCGAACACCTGGGTTAACCGGGAGTGCGACGAGGTGGATTACTACCTTACCCAATTTTTGACAGGGCACGGTTTTGTCCGATGGTACTTGAAGAAAATGGGTAAGGTGGCGGATGCCGCGTGCCCCTACGGGGACTCCGCTTCGGACGATGCTCACCATACATTCTTCGAATGCATTAGGTGGGAGGTCGAGTGAAGCGCGTTGGAGGAGGAACTCGGAAGCATGACCCCTGACACAATTGTTGGGATCATGCTTCAAAGCTCCGAGAAATGGTCGAGGGTGGCGCAGTTTTGTCCAGGCCATCCTGAAAACGAAGAAGACGGAGAGGGAGACGGAGGTTCGCTGACCCGTCGAAGTTGTAGACCATCTCCTTGACTTATTTCTTTCTTCACACCCAACCCGATTCTCCTTCGATGTCGGTTCACCCCTCGGGTAATGCGGAGACAAAATAGCTACTCAAAGACCTGCTGACACTACCGGAAAATCAGAATCATGCTGGGTCTTATTCGTTTCTTCTAAGCCACAGACTGGGATTTGTGTTTCCGCAGTAAGAGCACCAATTCGGTCGTTCTGGTACCACCAAAGAGGCTAGGCCCCTTAGATGGTTCAATCGGGAATGTATAAAAGCGATTAAAGCTAAAGAAACCATTTACAGATCTTCAAGGCTACCGCCAGCAGTAAGTCTCTGCACAGGCTCATTGCTCTGTTATACTTCTGCGGAGTTTATTCAGGCTCCTACAAATAGTGCTGTGTGAGCATTGACATTCTCAAGAATTTTCTTCCATCGTTCTCGGTCTTGCGTCTTACTTTCCACTTGGTAATTCCTCTTACGCATATCTATTTCGCCCAGTTAAGGCACAAACAGATTGGCGCGGCTGCGGTGACGGCGCAGGCGGCGCGGAGAAATTAAATGTATGGGAAACTCTCTCGCAGACGGCCGCCTCGTGCTTGTGGGTTATGAGCCTACAGGGCCTTATTTTAGTAGAGTGGTTGCCTCCTGTTCTACCTCTAGACTGGCCGTTGAGTCTACTCATCTGAAGGGTTTGATACTATGAAGTTATCCCTGCTATTCCGGTTGCCCGTATGTATGTACTTTTCCCAAGTCGTGGTAGTGATCGAAATTCAGGTCTTCGATTCGTTTTCTACTCACCCTTTCTCAACCGGACTTGGGATCGGGCTTGGGACACAAAATTCAAGTGTGAAAACTTCTGCTGCTCAAACACGAGATTTATCGTCTTCTCCTTCAGCACAACCAGACTCCAGCTAACCTATCCTATTTTCTGTTAGTTCTTCAATCTAAGCTTACTACTAGGACATTACACCATAATAGATACTGCATGATAAAAAATAGTAGTACCAAAAGTGATTCCGAAGCTTAGATTTAACACATATAAAAAGTGATATCCCCAGTCGCGTATTAACCCTAGGGCCATAGGGTCCATGGCACGGGGCGGCTTTTTAAAACAATTCTTGGCGTCACATTAAAAAAAAAGGGTTTAAGGAAACTCAACCTATCTCTTAAGAATAAGGATTTGAAGGAAGTATTTCCATATACAGAAATAGCATTACGTATCTCAGTAGGTATTGGGTTACTTGAGCCTGGGAAAATTTCTTGCACCGCAGTGTATAACTTTCGTTTTCTGTACTAAAAAAATAAAAACTACCTCTGCTCGGGGATAAGAGAAGAACATTTGACGTTTTAAAACTAATCATTTAATAAATGGTGATTATTCTTTTGTATGACCTAATTTATGGGACGGCAAATGTTATAGGCCCAGGGCGCCAATTCTTAAAATACGCCACTGGATATCTCACTAACTATGTTAAGCGAATATCTATTACTAGCACAGATTTAAGTAACCAACGAACCATAAGAAAAATATCCCCAAAATCTTATCATCACTCAGCAACAGAAATGTAATAAATCTCCTTCCTCTACCCAGCTGCTCCCCCCACCCCCAAAAAAAACCATTCCATCATCTTAAATATCGATGCCAGTAGTAAATTTCAAATTAACCCCCATAGCGATCATTTCGCACAGATTGGGTCCGTCCCATTTAATCAAACCTTCTTTAAATTTCGATACCTTCGGAATACCCTTCGCCTTCTAAACTATGCACATTGAGAGGGGGTCCATTCCAACACTTCCGGTGTGTGGCATGCGTTTTTCCCTTCATCCCTGGCTCTATACAGTTTATTTTTTTTTCGGTGTTTGTTTGTATCCCTTCACCTCCACCCACTCACTACGCTTGTACACTAGCGCAAAATGTATCCACTTGGAAAAGGAAAAGGGTTCGATGGGTTTTTGATACTTTCAAATTGGTGAAACTAGCAAGAGTATAAAGATTGGAAATTTTCAACCACCCCCACCCCATTCTACAGTTTTACTATATAGTCAGTCAGTCGGCAATGGAAGTAGGTCGTCGGTCCTGTGTGCTCCTTTTTTTCCTGCTGTTTTTCCAATTTTTCATGCAATTTATTCAGATGAGATGGGATTTGTTTTGGGTCCTTCCAGGTTTTTTTTTCTTGAAGGAAAGGAGTAGACGAACTCTTACAGATATTCGTCGTTATAACAAATTGCTAAAATTTCCTTCTTTCGCCCTCCCTAGAAAGATATCAACTCGAAGCTCTGAGGTGTAGCGTGTTAAGGAGACTTGAAAAAATTTTTTATTTGCCAATCGATTGATTTTTGATTGAATAAAATTTGTCAACGATGAAAAATTTATTGGGCAAGAACGGTTTGGTAATTTTTTTCTACTCACTGGAGGTTTTCAAAGTGTTTTCTTTTTTTTGGAGGGGGGATTGAGGGGAAGAATTAACTATTTTAAACCTTTTCCCCAAAAAAAAGCAAAAGAATTGCTTGAAATGCTTGAAATTTTAATTGGATAAGCACCCTTGTGGCTTTTAGAGGCTGGACTTGAGAAGCAAGCACTTTTGCGTTGCTGATTATGCAAATAAAAGGATTCAGAAGGAGAAATCGTGGGTATTTTACAGAAATGAATTCAAAATAACAAGAACTTAGTCTTCTACAGACAGAAATAATCAAGCCGTATGTAAGACTAGTAAATGTAGTTCCGAATTGACACGGAAGTCAAGCAAGAGCAACGACTGGTACTTAGAAGGGGGCATTAGCCATCTTTCCACCTGATATTTCTATTCATAATATATTGTACTTCACGAGATTGCACTTATAATACAAATATTAGAAAAAATTCTGTCTGTCTGTCTGTATGTCAATTTGTCCGTCTGTCTGTTTGGCCGGGCTAATCTCGGAAGCGGCTAATCCAATTGTGATGGGAATGTCACGGGAAGATTCAGTATTTTCTTGGGCATGTATTAGGCTCTTTTTTTACACATATCCGACTATCGGATTCAAATATCGGATCCGACTATCGGATCCGATTATCGGGTCAGATCGAAAACTTAACCCGATAGTTGGAAAAAACGAGTTGAAACCTTTTATATCCATTCCAATTGTACCCCTCAAAGCTCGAAAACCTGTAACCCGTTTTTGAGACTTTCACGGGAAGATTCAGTATTTTCTTAGGCCGACTATCGAATCAGACCGAAAACTTGATACGATAGTCAAAGGAAAGCGAGTGAAAACTTTTTTTTATTATTCTAATTGTAGACTCTAAAGAGGTTTATAGGCTTGCCTAAGTAAATCTTGATCGCACTCTTTTATTTTTCGACAGATTTTCGCGGATACGGTTTGCCTATAGTACGATCAATACTTACTTAGGCAACCCTGGATATATAAATTGACTTCTTTGAGGGCTTCAATTGGTATGATAAAAAAGTTTCCATTCTATCAGGGATATACTTTTTCCGAGTATCGTATCAGCTTTTCGGTCGGATCCGATAGTAGGATCAGGATTTCGAAAGGCAGACCTGAACATTTATTGTTGGCTTTGAAAATACTCTCTTTCCTGAAAATATCAATCTTTTAGAAATGACCTTCACTTTTTGACAATGGCCGCTAGAGCTATGAAGGATTTTTATTGATTGTAATAGGTACGTTGTATTTCTGTCTGTTTGCCTGTGTTTGTAATCCTGAAAACGTTAATTTCGATGGGACGTTCACGGGCAGTATTTTCTGTGGGCTATTTTATGGACAGACCCGGACGAGCCGTAATAGGCTATTAGTCCAGTAGAAATAGGGTTCGAACAACAAAAAAATTCGTTACAGCAATCTGACAGCGGGATATTGTCGAACAAGCTATTGTAAAAGAGCGAAAAATAAATCGAACCGACCGCTGCTATCCGGGAAGGAATGAGGGGGTTTTTAGGGGTTGAAAACAGTTTTTTGCGATTTCTGGCTAAACTGTGCATCCTATCGAAAAGAGTTAAATGTAAAAGTTGTAGGAAATAAGAAGATCTACAACTTTTGCATTTACCATTTTTACCCTAACCTCAAAATTTTTCGAAAAAATGGCGGAAAACCCGTTTTTCGTTTTTTAATTTTTTTCATTGACAAAAAAATTTCTATGAAGCTGAAACTTGGGAAAAAGATACCTTTTAGATACCTTTAGACGGAAAAATTTAGAGGTTGTTGTTAAATTTAATTTTTTTCAAAAAAAAAAAACGGAATTTTTAACAGCGATTCCTCTTAAAACTACGCTTCCTACGAAGTTCTGTTCGTACTTACTCGTTGTTACGTCTACTTTCGAAAAATGGTAAAAAAAAAGATATACTGCAATGGAAAAAATGACTGCAAAATTGACGATTATTCAGGAACAAATTATAGATGCCAATCCCAAATATGTATTTATGAACAATTTTTGGTTTTTACTCGAAATCGAAAGTTTACTGCCCCCTTTTTAAATAGATAAATTCCCCTATCGGTGAGATTATTATACAGTGTAATACAGGTATATTTAAATTAATTAGGTCACTCAAGTCTTTCACCTAGTTCCCACGTGACCAAGCTCACAAGTCATTGACCTAGTTCCCATCGGACCTGCTGATCTAGTTCCCACAGTATCAAAAATTTTCTCAGGCGCAACCGACGCATTACCTACTCACGTAGTTCTAAATTTTTGCCGATAGGTGGCGCTCGAATCGAATTTTAAAAAAAGTTGTAACAAATTTTTTTTAGTAACTAAATTTTTTATGTATTAAAAATCAATTTTTGCAGATTTGTTCTTGTTTTTATTGTACCTTTTTCCTATGCCGGACTGTGCACACATAATTTCTTTTATAAAAAGGCGTTGCAACGCACGCAAGCTTTTGCTAGTCTTTCATATAATTAGTAAGATTACTAAGTCCACGGTGGAGGAGTAGGTTAAGGCTGTACAGGTTTCAAGTTGTAAGCTTGGACGGTTGCTTCTCTGACTTAGGCGGCTGCTACTGAGAATATCAAATTTGCGAAATCAAGACCCAGCTACAAAAAATGTTTGTATTGATTTTTGTTATATTCGTGGGCTTTGTGCAAATTTCTTCTATTTGGTGTGAGCTCCTACAACATCCAGGAGTTTAAACGCAACTTCCATCGCCTCCTCCGTTAGCACCATCGAGACTCTTATTAATCTGTCCTGTTCTTTATTTCTTTCTTCGACATTACACCATGACGACTACGACATGACGATGGTCTGATAGTACAAAGAAGCTTTGGCTTTTATATAAAAAAAACCGATATATGTATGTTTTTTGTCTCTCTTCTACGACGTTAGTATGCACTTTCCTTTAATAAATTTTATTGTCGTTATTAATAAACTCCCTAAGGATTATCCCTAGTAAATTACTGAAAGAGTATGCCCCAGCTGCTTCTTGATAGATCACTTTCAATGGGGAAGAAATTGTCACAGAGACTTCACGGGGGGTGCTTCTACGTCTATCCCAACGAATATAGAACCTAAATGAATGAATGACTCTGGTCGTTAGACACGTCATCCGCATTTCAATTTTTGCGTCAATGTATAAAACAAACCCAAAAATATTTCCTTCCAGCATATCTCTACCCTTATAATAACGCGTTGTTATTATTAAGAACACATTTTCTGTTCTCATTGACTAATCAAATACTCTCCCAAACCAACAGTTCCATTTTATTTCTGGCTGTGCAGAGCCGAAATTATTAGGTAGGAAGCAAAACATTCCCGGCATAAACACATGATCATCTTATCATTATGAGTATGTATGTGTATTTACATATGTGCGTGATAAAATTCATTACATCCTCCATACATATAAAATAGCATGCAGTATTGAATCTAATCGTTTCAATTAAGAAAACTGCAGGACATCCAACGGAGACGTTATACAGTTTTCTTAGTCCTGTCTTTTGCCCTCCTGCCTTTGCCCGAACCCACCCCCGGCCCCACTCTGGTAATCTAAGGGGATTTTATCTTATACTGAACTAACCCACAAGCTCCTTTTAGTATTTGATTGGGTTCGAACCCATACCCCCTCCACCTCCTCCCTTTTAACAAACATAATTAAAGAAATTCATTAAGAAACGGTGGGAGGGTGATATGCTTTGGATGTCTCGAGGAAAGGAAATTGCTAAAGGAGAAAAAGGTTCAATTGAGGTCAGGATGCATAACATTGGCATGTGACTTGAGGAAAATCAATACCCCCTCCGCCCCCTCGGCACAGTAGTGGTAAAACTTATAGAAATTAAATTTTCTTAGTAATTTTTTTTGTGTGGCTTCTAATTAAAATTTTCAATCAAATGATGCAAAACATTAAATTTTTATGCAGTTTGAAGTCTTTTTGAATGTAAGTTACCTTTGGACATTATAAGGACTCGTGTGAGAGAAATCAGTAATGAAAATCGCTTCCATCAACTCTGACACTAGCCTAGTCATTTGGTTGTGAATGGTAATTTCAACTCAAATCCTTACCAGTTGAAATATTTGGCTATCAGCCCTTAAAATGAAATTTGAGGAGAATTGGTGATCGTGGACCACAGAATGGGTAATCGATCGTGCTTCAAGACATTTGGAAGATAAAGTCATCCTCTGACAATTTTACCACACCAATCTACCTACCATTGATGGTCTTGGTATTATAGGAGTTAAAACGATCGACTACCATCTCAGAGGTCCGTGGTTCGATTCCATAAAGCGGCGTGATCTTTCGTCATATATTAAAGTAAAAGTAAAGTAAAGTATTAAATGGGAGCCGGGTTCGTAGAACCTGGTGTTGTCGTCTTCGCAGCTTTGTCATTCTTCGCTCTACTATCCAACTCGAACCTTGGCCTCCTCTATTCTTCTCCTCCAGTCGTCTCGCTCTCGATATCTGATTGAGGATCTCCAGTTCGATGTATTCGTTCATCCTTTTTTCGGTGTGATTATGGGTGTTTCTCCTTGTATACTGAATACTTTCTTTGCCATTCTCTCTCGTCTGACATACACTCAAAGTGTTCAACCCAACAGGCGAATCAATGTCTTCCGTCCATCCAATGGCACTGCAGTCCAAATAGAGCCTTGGTTTCCTCTAGGGCATTTCTCCCCAAGTTTTACGGTCACTTACAGCATGTCTCCAGTTCCAAATGTTGAGAATTTGTCTCTGCTTTAGTCGTCACAGAGTCTATAAATTTCCTCTTGGGTATTCCTACTGGTCTATTTCCCGAAATTTCTGCTGCCACCAGCCGTTTTGGAATACGTTTGTTCTCCATCGTGATTACTTGGATAGCTAGTCTCAATCTGAGATTTTTATAAAGGATAAGAGTATCTTCTTGTATCTTCTTCGTCATATTCCATCCTCCCTCGTTGGGCCTATTATGCACCGGAGAAATTTTCTCTTAAATCTGTTGACTGGTTCCGCCCTCGCATCTCGCTATCATAGCATAGTACTGGTCGTATTACTGTTTTGTAGAGTGAAAGTTTCGTTCCTCTGTGTACAAATCTCTCGACTAACATTTTAAGTGGTACAGATGGAGCTCCTAGCAATACGGCCTCATCTGGGCCCCATGTGGATTGTCCTATAGGACCAACAAAGGGGCATATAACGCCTTGCCCCATCAGTTACTACCAGCTACTACCACTACTACCAGATTTCAAGTGGAAAAAAGAGATTGAGCGGTCCCCCAACTGAGTACAATTACGCCCAATGCTGCTTGACCTCCGCAATCAAACGAGAACCGGTCTATTGAGTATGCTAAATGACACCCTTCACGGTTAGCAACAAAATTGCCTGAAATATAAACCCCGTGTTCTTTTAATGAACTGGGTTTTGAGAGCTTTTGAGGAGCTTTTGAGTTCCCATACAAAATCGAAGAACCAGAAGACCCAGATAAAACCTGGGTTTTCGATTTTGTATGGGAACTCAAAAGCTCTCAAAACCCAGTTCATTAAAAGAACACGGGGAAAGCAAGGCAACAACAAAAAACTAAAGCTTTGTATGAGTAAAACTAAAGCTTAAACTTGAAGCTTTTTAAAAAGCTTTCCGAATAATAAGGCAGATGTTGGAATTGCCTCACTTCATTTGTAATGAAGTTTGCCTCATAGGGCCATTAAGGGAACTGATAGGGCACGCCTCATTTCAGTATCGGCAGATTTTTCTTTGTGTGGTGCTCATGAGGAATCTAAGGGGAAAGCTCTCTTTCGGCATGCCTCTTATTTGCCACATGTGGTCCTCATAGAAAACCTACGTAGAAATCCCTCTTTCGGCATGCCCTCTCATTTGCCACATGGGATCCACAGCCACACGTTGCATGAGGCATGCCCCCTTTAAGTGCTAATCGGGCTCGAGTAAAGTATTTGCTTTTGTTCATAAAAGGCTCTATTAACCAGTACTATTCGTCTAGTTATCTTTTTCTTCGTTTTTTTAAATTGTAGACCCAATGTAGATTATTTTATCGACTAATTCTAAATAAGATTGTGTTCGCCAGTAGGTAATGCATCGGTTGGGCCTGGGTACTAGGTCAGTAGGTCAGATGGAAACTAGGTCAATGACTTGTGAACTTGGTCACGTGGGAGCTGTCTCAATGACTTGGTTTTTCAGGTTTCGTTTTTGGGGTTCGAATTTTAAATTTTTTTCAGCTTTCGCTTTCAACGTTCATGACAGCAATTGCCGTCCTCGTCACTAGCTCTGTTCCACTTTCGCTTTTCTTCCGTTAATTTTTCACTTCCGCTTTCTTCTAGGTGTAAACAGGTATTTTATTATTACCTGACGACCTAGTTCTCAAGTCAAATAGCATTACGTATCTCAGTAGGTATTGGATAACTTGAGCCTGGGAAAATTCCTTGTCACCTCAGTGTAGAACTTTCGTTTTCCGTATTAAAAAAACGACATTTGCGTTTAAAAAGTCAGCATTTAATAAATGGTGATTATTCTTTTGTACGACCTAATCTATGGGGCTGCAACACTTATAGATTCAGGGCGCCAAATCTTAAAATACGCCGCTGGTGCTACTACGTACAAATGTCTCCGTCTGTGTGTCTGCGTTTGCAATGTTGATCTGATTCAATAAGTTTCAAAAATATTGTCTCCACCTTTCTTTTATCCTATAAGGGTCTACTAATATGTAGTTTCCTATCTATGTATGTCTCTACAGATGTTCGCTCTTGGCTGAAACTTATTGCTGATCTGGCGTGTTCCTTTGTACGCTTGTCTAATTCTTTCTTCATCGAAGTCTTCCTGTATTTTTAGGATGCTACTGTTCAGATATTCTCTCTTCTTCTCTCTGTACAGCTTGTCTGCAGTTATTCTCTTAGGCTTGAAGACTTCCATCCTTGCCTTGCGATGTGCTTCCGATAAACTGACAACTTTTTGTACGGGCATAGCACAGAATAGTTTCTGTGACCTCTGTGATGGTAACTAGCATATCTTATTGTTAAGTTACCGAACCTACAACTGGCTTAGAACTAAAATGGTTAATGGATTACTTTCTACCCTTGCTGAAACACCAAAATTAACTTCCAAATCTGAATCAAAATCACCAAATAACAACTCTCATAAAAATTCCTTTTCTAGTCCAAAAAAATTAACTTATTATCACAAAACTCCCAAAAGCCAACAAACAAGAACGATTCTAAAATAAAAAAAATAAATAAAGTAAAAGTAGCTGAAATAAGAAAAAATACAAATTGATTCCACTTCATGCGAATTACCTTGATCTCAGCCAGTTGTGTCCCAAGTCGTAAAATTTTTTATCGATCAACTGGAGGAGCGTCAGAGGGATGCTACAGGCTACAGGCTACAGACAGACCAAACAGCAGCAGCACCACCACCAGGACCCCCATATAAACAGATTAAAAGTAAATGCAAAACTGCAACATAAAACAGAACCTAAGAACGTAGTAAACAGAGGACACATCAGCAGGATAATGGCCGAATAAAAATCAGGGAGCATTTTATGCCCCAGTTTCCTTTTAGTCTGGATGATTTTCTGCCGTCACACTTTTTCCTCGGAATAAAAAAACAAAACAAAATATATGCGCTGTATCTATATTATACAGAGCAGCGTCGGTCTATGCCACACACCGGGAAGATAGAGTTCTGCTTTCTCCATGTCTCTATTAAATTGAGGGTGAAATAAAAAACATTTCGTCATATGGGGTTTCATTGCGAAACGGAAAACAAAAAAAGTTGAAGAGAACCTTCCCTCCCCCAAAAGGAATAAAAGTAGAATTCGCTTTGGGGTTGGTGAAGAAATCCTTTATGCTGTGAAGTTTCGGAATGAACCTTCATGAGGATAACAGATATGTCTTATGTAGCGTTAAATTAGATGCAGTGTTTATATAATAAGGTATGCACTTTTTCACTGGTATATTTTGGAATTGCGTTCGTTTTTGGAGTTAGATTAGATTTGATTTAGATTTGAAGTTAACCTCACAAGAAGAAGAAACTTTCTAAAGTCACATAGAAAACCACCAACTGTCGTTTCTGGTTTGCACAAATGATTAAAACTTTAGGATTCCTTAGGAGTATGAAGTTATGAAATTTGGAATCCTCTAAACCTCGAAACATTCACTTTTTTGTACTCCTGGTAGAGTGCAATATCTGTCATAGAGTGGAATATCTGTCACCACCAAGAAAAAGATAAATAAAATATGACAACACCAAACATTTAGTGAGCGCCGCCTATGTGAGATTGATTGAACTTCGCTGTGTCTTGGATGAGCTTTCGAGCTGGGAAATGAGGTTGAACTTCGATGTGCCTTGGATGAGTTTTCACGCCTGATGAGCTTTCGAACTTGAATGTGTCTTGGCTGAGTTTGGGGAATTTGGTTGAACTCCGCTGTGTGTCTCGGGTGAGCTTTCGAGCTGGGTGGGGATCTTTAGTTTTGAACTTCGCTGTGCCTTGGATGGTATCTTATCAGCTCGAAAGCTCACCCAGTGCGAACGCTCACCTGAGACACGCAGCGAAGTTCAACCAAATGTCCCAAGCTCAGTCAAGACGCAGCGAAGCTTAAAAGCTCATCGATCTGTACAAATGTCTTGATGGTCGCTTGGATGTCTGATAACAGAATTAAACTGGCTCTCAACCTTGGGTTTGACTGCATTGCTAGGCAGACATGGGAAATTGCAAGAGGTTCTACCAGGAAAACTGAATCCGTCCGTGAACAAAACAACGTCATGGTTCTTGTCGGGTCGGAAATCTTCCCATTCCTCTCTGGTAGGGATCCAGATATTGAGGCCACTGCCAAAATTTAATTTTGCGATCATGTACTCAGTCGGCCCTATTTCCATTTTCTGTGGTATAGAGCACATTATATTACTGTGCTCATAGGTATTCTCGACCCAGCAACCCGCGTCACGCACCCGGAGGGTGGTGCAAGCCGCCTGCTGCCTAATGTATAACTCAGGTGGCAGCAGATCCAGAATTACGCCGAGCGCTTCGCTTTTATTCCAGATTCAGGGCATTCTTTGGACTTGACCCAGTCTGGATCTGTTATATTCTCTGGCAAGAGCGGCCCACCAAACAGCGTAGCCATATGACATATGGTCTAACCACTTCCGTGTATAGCCAGCGCACCATGTGCGGCTTCAAACCCCATCTCTTGCCGAAAGTCTGCTTGCAGGCATAGAAAGCTATACTGGTCTTCATTGCTCTTTCTTCGATATTCAACCTCCACTTCAGCTTCAGAGATTCTCAAAGAGATTCTCATGGTTCATCGGAAAGCACGCGCGGCGTAAATATATTGAGCCATTCAAAGAGCAAGAGGCGATGATACGTGATCTTGTAGGTACGATCAAGGAAACCATGCAATAAAGGCTCCAATGAAGAGCAGCGAGGAGCAGGTGTTTCAATCGATAAAAATCTTTAGGTATACTGCAGAGAGTCTGTTAGTAGGTACTCCGGCACTTTGGCGTGGGAAAAAAACCAGTTTGAACGGTTTTTGGGGCGTTTCACGGTCACGGAACTAGGTCAAGGCTGTTGACTTTGAGACTGGGTCGCTTGGAATTGGGTCAACGGGAACTGGGTCGGAGTCAGTGGCGGCGGGGGGACCCTGCGGTGGCTTGGTGAGGGCTCGGTGGGGGGCTCGTGGGGGCTCAGTGGGCTTGGGGGATTGACAGGGGACTCAGCAGGTCATGCTTGCAGAGTGCAAGATCTCCCACGGCAGCCCATTAGTTCGCGGCGACAGATGACCATGTGCGCCAGCTTTGGAGCTGGATGCAGAAGTCATTGTCACTATTTCTGCTGCGCTTTCCACTCTCGCTTTTTCTTCCGGTTCACTAATTTCCACTTTCGCTTTTCTTCCAAGTATTTTAAACAATACTTGCCGAGTCCCCTAGCCTACAAATAGGAAATATAGGGATGTACTTGCTTGCTTCATCAGGGATCTCTTTAGTGACCGATCAACTTGTCAATTTAAGCTATGGTAGTTCTTGAAGAACATAGTAAGACTTTCGCCTTTTTTTTAAGTAGGTATTACTAATTGCAATTAACATAGTTAAGAACATGCTTTTAAACTATATGAAAACCACACTCTTGACGAAAGATCTTGCATCATTATTTAGTTGACTTTGTTCCAAGTGAGAACAAGTAGTTTCATAATTTGCTGATCTCCTCCTGCTTAACATGTAAATTATACGCGTCTAATCACGTACCTAACCCACAATTACATTGATTCCATAATAATCTCCTCCTATTAGCTTTAAAAACTGACGAATAATTTTGTGTTTATTTTTATACCATGTAATTTCCTTGACTACTTCACCACATCATCATCATCATCAATAACATCATCAACATCTAAGCGCTGCCAGACATAAGACTCTTTCTATCTCCTAATGACTCCGTGTGTGTCTTAAGTTTATCCCTGAAGCGCGCTAGAATCCTACTTTCAGGTGAACTTCTTGCCATAGCTAGCTGCCCTGGCATTGGTGTTGAGTTGTCCTCTTCTCACATCTTTTGTCGTAAGCCCTTTTCTAAGTTAAGTTGGTGCTTTACTGACCTCGTTTGTTTGCAGTTTAAAAGGAGGGACTCTAAAGGAGGAACACACACAGTGTAAAGAAAAGAAAAAAACAAATGCTAAGAGGAGCAATTTGTAATTTTTGAGAGGAAATATTAAAGTTTGCAGAGCTCACTAGTTGTGGATTAAGTAGGTGTTGAGAGATAGTATACCGTGGATAGTGGGTTATTTATATTTATGGTTTGGTTGAAGTTATGAAAGGAGAAATAAAGATTTGTTTTTATGTATTACAACAGATTTTCGGACCAACATGTCTGTGTGACGGACTTTTCCAAGTGAAGAATAGGTATGGTGATGCAGGAAATCAAGCGCGGTCAGGAGGCGGTCAGAGCCGGGCGTTGCCTTCGCGTGATACCAAAAGTGTAAGTTGGAAACAGTGACAACGTTTTCTGTAGAACATCGCTGTTTGCCTAAAAGATTAGAGAGTAGGTATTGGGGTATTTGGCTCTGCGAATATTTAATGGACCGTGGGAGCTAGGTCAAACTTATTAATCATTCACTTGTCAATTAATGATAATTAATGGGTAATTTAATCAGTTAACTGTCAATTAATAATGATTAATGAGTTTGACTGATTCATAAAATTTTCCCAGGCCCAAGTGCCCCAGTACCTACTTTAGAGCAACTGGTCGTTCCCAAAGGACGAAGTGGTGCTTGTCAATTTATGATAATTAATGGGTGATTAGGTCAGTTATCTGTCAATTAATAGTGATTAATGAATTTGAGTGATCTATAAAATTTTCCCAGGCCTAAGTGCTCCAGTACCTACTTTAGAGCAACTGGCCGTTCCCAAAGGACGAAGTGGTGCTTGTCAATTTATGATAATTAATGGGTGATTAGGTCAGTCATCTGTCAATTAATAGTGATTAATGAATTTGACTGATCTATAAAATTTTCCCAGGCCCAAGTGCTCCAGTACCTACTTTAGGAACCTGAACCATTGTACTTATAAGATTGAAGGCTGGAGTTTCAACCCCTGATGTTCTTTTGAACGGAGATCAACGTGACTAGGTCCGTCAAATATATGACTTAAGTGTAGCATCTCCCCGAAACCAGCATACTGCATATGCACCCTGATGAGGATCAGGCCATAGAAAATGTCATTATCGCTGCTATACCTTCATATAGTCAGGCATCTGATGGGAACCTAAAATGAGCGTATGTTGATCCTTCAAAGCGATCAGGGATTTCAGGGAACGACCGAGAGGTTTCATAGGTCATTCATAGGTAATGGATTGCTTCCTGAAGGGACACTGGAACATGTATCTTCACGGATGGGTTCATGATTGACGGTAGAGCGGATGTGAGGTCTACTCTGAGGATTTAAACTTAGTTTACTCGTTGAGTCTAGGGCATCGCATTTCATCTTAGTTTACCAAGCCGAGATGCTGGCTCTACTGAATGAATCTCCAATAGTACTGAAGATTTAAGCATTGATTAAGCGAATGGATCAAATAAATATTAATACATCACTGGCTTCGGGGTTTGTCCAAAAACTAAACAGATGTGTAAAGTAAAATAGGTTTCCTTCAAACAGCTACCCATCGAAGTAAGAGAGTCGTGGCCCAGTCCACTGTATCCTCACGGCGCACAGTGGTTCCAAATCCCGAAAAGGTGGCCAAAATATGTAGACGTTATTCAAATTGTATAAAATTACTTACAAATAGTATTTTGAGTCGCTGATTACGAATCTTCACTCAAAATAAAAAAAACCAAAATGGCGGATCCAATATGGCGGACAAAATTTTTATATAGTGGTCAGATTTTTATGAAATTTGGTATGAAGAGTATTTCGATTCTGCTGATTACTAATCTTTACTCAAAATAAAAAAAACCAAAATGGCGGATCCAATATGGCGGACAAAATTTTTATAAAGTGGTCAGATTTTTATGAAATTTGGTATGAAGAGTATTTCGAGTCTGCTGATTACGAATTGCTACTCAAAATAAAAAAAACCAAAATGGCGGATCCAATATGGCGGACAAAATTTTTATAAAGTGGTCAGATTTTTATGAAATTTGGTATGAAGAGTATTTCGAGTCTGCTGATTACTAATCTTTACTCAAAATAAAAAAAACCAAAATGGCGGATCCAATATGGCGGACAAAATTTTTATAAAGTGGTCAGATTTTTATGAAATTTAGTATGAAGAGTATTTCGAGTCTACTGATTACGAATCTTTACTCAAAATTTAAAAAACAAATGGCGGATCCAATATGGCGGATAAAGTTCTTATAAAATGGCCAAAATTTTATGAAATTTTATTAAAGAAATCGGGGCAAACTGGGGCAACTTTTGATACTTCCAAATTATAGAGAAAGATCTCAAGAATGCGACAAAACTTGTTAGAGAGTGTGATGTCGTGGGACTTTTGAGTAATGTAATTTTAAACATTGACGTTTACAACGGGAAATTATAATAAACTTGTTGTGAATGGTACATTACTAAAAAAAATTAAGAAAATTGATTGTCAATATGAAATAACGTTTAAAAGTACTTACTTTCGTTAGCAAGAAGCGATTCGACGATTCCAGGTCACTGTTAACACAAAAAACCTGTTTCACTATGTATCGTGCCAGAAGGCTCTATCAGATCCAAAGTAGCAAAGCAGAACCGTCGGCAGAGAATTGTTTCTATTGGCTTACGCTGGCCACGTGACAAGAAAAGCAGAAGAGAGTTCTACCGCTGCTTTTTCATCTCAAATCCTAATTTTGCTGCTTGGCAAGTTTTTTTTTAAATGACTAATGGACGCGGAAAATTGAAAATGTATTGTCGTGTGATATTTTTTAAAGAATTATTTACAAAGAATTTACTGTGAAATAATAATTCTGCCGCTGCTGCTGCTTTATTGGATCTGATTCAGCAGGCAGAATTCTGCTTCTGCCTCTGCTTCTGCCGCTGCTCAAAAAGTTGGATCTGATACAGCCTAGACTCTCACGTAACTGGCTTCCGAGAGCCCCCATGCAGGTTTGACCGTTATAAAACGCTGTTTCTAATACCTTAGGTACCAACCTGCATAACTAGACCCAAAAAGTCCCCAAATCAAAGATCGATTTTAGGGACTTTTGGCCATCTTTTCGGTATTTGGAACCACTGTGCGACGGCGATGGCTCTAAAATAGAGGAACGAAAATGGGGCCCGTTAAAGTGGTCCGATGCAGCATCCGACCGACCGCATCCGACTGTCTAATGAAAAAGAACCATATCTCCACTAGAGAGTTTTCACTTACATTGAAGTTGCGTTTGTTATCTAAGTTCTATAAGAATCCAAAAAAACAAAGTCGAATTGTCTTCTTTTCCTAAGAACTCATTTAGGGATTTATCTAAATGGCCTAAAATTTGCATCTATTATCTGCAATTAACACCAATCCCCCAAAAACCTTCAGAAGCTAATTTCCAAAGTAATACACTAGAATTTTCCCTTTAATCCTTAGAAATTCACAGAGACTCTCTCCCCTTCTGCACATGGGTCAAAGCCCTCCGAAGTTAATATTAGCTCTGAATCAATTCAGGATCCACAGTAAATGAATTGAAAGGATGCCATCTCATAGAATAAAATCCTAATAATCAATTTGTTGATCTACTTAGTGAGGAAAGAAATCCTTATTAAGTGGCAACGTAAACGCTATTCCCCCCCACCCTCCGTCTGGCCGGGGCAGCTAGGGCAGCCTTCATTCATTAGGAATTCCATGAAATCACCATAAACTCTGAGGAGCACTTCTTGCTGCCATCTATTGGTCCTTTTTATTGACTCTCCATGTCGATAAGAGGAGAGCGCGTCACCCGAAAGGACATTTGATGAAGGATCCACAGAGACAATGTAGTAAGACCAAAACAAAAGGGGAAGACAACGGGGGGGGGTTACAAAAAAAAACAAACGCAAAGGACATTCCTAAAAGTATAAGAGCTTCAGTGTCGTACTTTTCGTTTCTATTAAGTGCTGCTGCCGTGCCTCCGGCAATAAGGTGCAGAATCTCGGGAAGATCCGGTTAAAGTAGTCCTGATCCGATTTATGTGCTATTTTTGCTAATGTAATATCCGATTACCAAAAAGGAAGTCGTTGAATGTAAATGGCATCCTTCCTTTTAAGTGGGTTTCATTTTACCAAACAATTGAAGACTTTCTATTCTCGGAGTTAATGGCATGGACTTAACTTACACACTTGCAACTTGAAAAATTTTATTCAAGTTTTTTTGTTGTAGTTTTTCTTCAGTCTTCACAAAAATTTTCTTCAAAACTACAAAAAAAATTTTTTTTCCAAGTGCAGCCAAGAACTTTTGTGGATGTTGAAGTGTGTGCAGAGTTTTGCAGCGTTTTCAGGTGTGGCCTTCTTCTTGTACCTGAAATGATTTATTGCGAAATTCATGGTAAAATTTTTTTTCTAGTGCGCTGAGAGCTTGTGTAACTGAGCTCTTCAAAGTCGAAAAGTTTAGTTCTTTTGTAACAGAACAGAAATGGGCTGGATGTAAGTGGACTGTTTTATAGAAATTTATGAGTGTAGTTGATATTAGTTTGCATTCGGAAAGTTGAAATATGTACTTTCGGTAGTAAGAATTGAACAAGTTTTTCTTGGTTGGGCACAAAAAAAGGTATTCAAGATTTTTGGGGTTTTTTGTTTTTTGTTAAACTGTGGGTATGAAATATAGTGTTCAATTGTAAGATTACAATGCATTAGAATTGTTATAAATCTTTAATTTATAAAAGCTTAGTTACATGCTCAAACGGATAGTATAAATGTAACACCAAACAAAGCCCATTGTAGTGGCACCCAGCGGTGTATTTTAAGATTTGGCGCCCTGGGCCTATAAGATTTGCCGCCCCATAAATTAGGCCATACAAAAGATTATTAAATGCTGAGTTTAACGTCAAATGTTCTTCGCTAATCCGGGAACGTAGGCAATTTTTTATTCTATTTAATACGGAAAACGAAAGTTCTACACTGCGGTGACAAGAAATTTTCCCAGGCTCAAGTTACCCAATACCTACTGAGATAGGTAATGCTATTTTTGTATATGGAAATGCCTCCTTCAATTCCTCGTGCTTAAGAAATAGTTTGAGTTTGCTTAAACCTTTTTTTTAATGTGATGCCAAGAATTGTGTTAAAAGAACACAATCTTCTTGTAGATCTTCCGCAAGATCAAGGGTATAATTTTTGGAGTTTTATGGGGTTAACTCTAACTTCCCCATCAGGCATTGGATCGAATTTTTTAGATTTTAGATGTACTTCTTAACACCTTGGCGACGCTCATAGCTTATTTTTTGGACAAGCGACAATTCCCAAGCCTGGAATTAATGAAACTTAAATTTTTTTTTAAACTCTTCGTGATAAAATTGCCTTTAATTCTATCGAGCCAGAATTTTGAAATTTGAAAATTAAAGATGGCTAATCCAATATGGCGGACATAAATTTTGTAAGAAAATTAAATTTTTTTCGTAAGATTCTTTAAAATTATTGAAATTAATTATTATTAATTTATTTTTGGTTTCCAAAAAAATCCCCAAAGTAACAATTTTTTAAAATATTAAAGAATCTTTTGATAAAAATTTAATTTTCTTACAAAATGTATGTCCGCCATATTGGATTAGCCATCTTTAATTTTCAAATTTCAAAATTCTGGCTCGATAGAATTAAAGGCAATTTTATCACGAATAGTTTAAAAAAAAATTTTAAGTTTCATTAACTCCAGGCTTGGGAATTGTCGCTTGTCCAAAAAATGAGCTATTTGCCCCACTCTGCGACAGTAAAACTAACCATTAATGTATCACAAATAAATAAAGTCATTTTGCCATGAGCAAGGGCGGCGCTTTCATAGGTGCGAATGGTGCACTTGCACCGGGCGCAATTGGACTGGGGGCATTTTCAGAAATTATGATTTAAAAAAAAATTTCCCGTGCCTTCATTTTGATTATGATAAGCAGTTTAATTATGATAAGCTTTGCTGCTTCTCTGTAAAACTATTGCCCAGCACTGCAGTAGATGAAAGGGCGCGTAAATTATTGCGGAAATAGTAGATTTGGTAGTAATAAGAATTTGCTTTTCTTTTCGCTTTTCGCTTTTCGCTGGTGATCTTAAATTAGGTGAAACCTTACACTTATGCACTTTCAACCGATAGTCTGACAGCGACCAGCCATAATTGTTTTTTTCTTAAGGATTAAGACCAGTATTAGATACAGAGCTCTTCTATATAAATAAATTATCCCATTTCTAAAGACGTTTCAAGCTAAAATCGTGTGTTTCTATCAGGGGCGTTTCCAGCCAACTGGCTTGGGGGGGGGGGGGGAATTTTAAAAAAAGAAAAAACTTAAATATTTTTTTATTTCAAAAAAAAAATTAAATGTGCGTGTCAGCTCTGACGCGTGAGTGGAGTTTACTTCTGAAAAACGATTGTCTTAAATTATATACATAGGCAAAGAAAGAAAATGAACCTATATATTTTTTTATATTGATTTGATAAAACATATTACATAAATTTTATTTTCTACTTTCTAGTCAATTATATGTCTTTCGCCATTTTGTGGTGGCCGCCATATAAGATTCAAAATGACGTCACACAGATTACTGTATTACATTCGTCATACCCTATCATTTGATACCCATACTGAGGGGGTTGTGAAGAAAAAGGTAATCCGCCATTTTGAATTTGGAATGACGCCACACAACTTTGTAATTGTATTCTATCTGTCATGCCCTTCCATTTGATGCTCATGTCGTCGGTGCGTCGGGGAACACAATTGCAAAAATCGGCCGCCGCGCCGCTTTGGATCCGCCATCTTGATTTTTTTTTCAAAATAATCGGATTGCATTGTCTGCACGCTCGTGTGAAATCAGATATAGCGTGTCATATTAGCGGTTAGAGTCTCGGGTATTGGAGCCTTCTACGACTCTCCAACAGTTTTGGTAAAATTCACCGTCATAGATCGCCGACTAGATTCATCATAACTTAACTTGTTTGTTTGAAATATTGGTAATTTTTAAGAATAAAAATAAATAAGCGAACGAAAATCCTTAGGGGGGGGGGGGTAGTTACCCAATTACCCCCCTCTGAAACCGCCACTGGTTTCTATGTTCCTTGTTATTACAGCCAAGAACAACATTTGTATGTGCTCCTTAAAAACAACCGAAAACACGATTCCATAACACAGAATCCAGATTATGTAAAATAACAAAATTACGCTAGAAAATGTATTCCATTTCGTTCTCTTCGTTAATGCCTATGAAATAAAAGCAGCGCATTCCCTTCCATTCCCACGTTTTGTTTCCTTTGAATTTTTAATTTGGAAAAATATTCAATTAAAACCTTAACGATGGCAATATCCAATCATGCTAGGCAACCCACCACTGTGCACACCTCTGCCAGGACGCGCGCCACGGTATACGGTCTCAGGTAGCGCACGCTATAATAAAGGTAATTACAGTTATGTACAAGTGTCACGTGCAAAAATAAAGGAGTAAAATTTCCTTGTAAATTGTACTAAAAACACTGAGTTTCACGTTTCTACGTTTTTGTGCCATTTTTTTGTTGTTGTTGTTGTTGGTACCGAGCTGAGCACACGTAGAATCCTCTCTTATCACTTTTGTACTTAGCGAAGTAACAACAAAAACAACGGTGAAGAGTTTTTGTATGGTATGTTTCCAAGGTGCATTTATTGAGCTGCTTTATATTCCCTCATCCCCGTGAGGATGTAAGTATACTGTAACCCGTTCACCACCTTCCTACCTCCAGCCCGCATCTTGTGAGGACCCTCTTCAAATTAGTGTCACATACTGCTCGTACGAATGGCGGCAAATGTTAGATGTCTTTGCGGCGCCCTTCATTGTCTTTAATTGCATTTTGTTGTACAAAAATTGAATTACGTAAAAACCCCTTTTCACGGATTCTCCAAGGATACAAAAAAGGATTTTATTTTTATTTTGGTGATATTTTAAAGATACTCATTTTAACAAGCAACAAGGACACTCGACTCCTTCCGTTCCTCCGTTTCGGGGCTTAACAAAATTGGTTTAAAGTCTTGTCTCTAAAATCGTCTCGCAAATGTGTCCCGGGGTTTTCCTTTTAGCTTCAAGTTAATCCATTTGCTGTCAATGGAAACCAAACATGCTAGGAAAAATCTGAAGTATAAAAAGGACACTCTTACTACAATATACAAGAGTATTTCGTCTCTTTGCCAGTGACAACAATAAATAACGAAATGTCTTCTCATCCTTGTGGATGGTCAAAGTTCCAGGATATTCATTTATGTGTACCCCCGATGCTGATGGTGCTTGCTACTAGTGCTGCTGCTGTTTCGGATGCTTCTCTCTGGCTGCTAATGCTGCTGGGCTGCGGTAGTGATGGTGCATGTTTCGCAAAACTAGGAAGTCGCAAATGTGGAATTACATTTTATCCACAGACCCGAGGATCATATAAATCTCACTGAACATACAGTTTCTAACCCTTTTGAAAATGCATCTCTCTCTCTGTGTTTGCCCGGCACCTCCCATCCTTGATACATGGATCAACCCGGTCTTTGAATATCCAATGGGTTATATTTTCTATGTGTACACCATCATTGGGTTCGTGGATTGTATAGTATCTGCTCTGGCAATGGTTGTTTTACTCATGTTGTACCTTCCTTGCTCACGAATTAATACGGGTCATTTATCTGTGGTTAAGGCCGAGTGCATTTATTCCTCTCTAGGGGGACACAGACACTCTTCTGGAGCCTTTCCCAAAAGCAAATTACTCAAATCACTTTTTTTTGAGAGGAGGAGGAGAATATAGTATATTTTTTTAAGATTTATTAAATGCAATAATGGAGCCCTTACACAAGAATTTCGAAAGGAAAGGAAGCAACAATGTCATTAAACTTACACAGGCTGAAGATTGACTCTCTTAAGTTTTTTAAAATTAGAAATAATGGATATCTCCCTTAGAGATATTTAACTCTGAACAAATAGACTTACTCCCTATCCTAAATTGTGACCAGTCATAAGTCACAATATTTGGAGACTCGGGCTTGTCATTGAAAGCTTGAGACGCTATTCTTGTGACTATCAGCTGTTCTGGTATTCTAAGCACCGAATCACAAGAAACAGCAAATAAAATTCACCTCTAATGGTGAATTTGTATTCATGTAATTCTGGGAAACTATGTAGCCAAAGTACGCCAAAAAATATTGATGCAGTAAGGCAGAGTTTGTGTGAACGACCGAGAACCTCGCATCGACGTTGGCTGTATGTACCAAATTGTTTCAAGTTGAAACTCACCACACCCTTCTGGTTATGTTGTGACTATTTTTAGAATTCGGGGCTAAATTGTGACCAGTCATAAATCACAAGCTTTTGAGACTCGTGTTTGTCATTGAAAGTTTTAAGCTATATTCTTGGGACTATCAGCTGTTTTGGTATTCTAAGCACCCAGTCACAAGAAACAGTAAATAAAATTCACCTCTAATGGTGAATTTGTATTCATGTAATTCTGGAAGACTACGTAGCCGAAGTATGCCAGAAAATATTGATGCAGTAAGAAAGAGTGTGTGTGTGTGAACGACCGAGAACCTCGCATCGACGTTGGCTGTGTGTACCAAATTGTCTCAAGCTGAGACTCACCACACCGTTCTGATTGTGTTGTGACTTATGACTGCTTTTAGAATACGGCGCTAAATTGTGACCAGTCATTAAGCTTTTGAGGCGCGTGTTTGTCATTGAAAGTTTCAAACTATATTCTTGGGACTATCAGCTGTTTTGATGTTCTAAGTCACAAAAAAAATCTTAAATAATTCACCTCTAATGGTGAATTGGTATTCGTGCAATGACATGAAGCAAAGTCTGGTTGACAAAGTAGTTAAAGTACGCCAGAAAATATTGATGCAGTAAGGCAGAGGGTATGTGAAAGTCCAAGTACCTTTCAACGAAGCTTGTTGTGTGTTGAGTCTGTGAGAAATTATGAAAAATATGCTAGAAACCTGCTCTTCTTACTCTTCTGAGCAGTCACAAATTTGATAGCCGTTGTAACTGTTTACGAGCTGACAAAATTTTGACTGCAAAATTAGAATACCAAACTGTCTCAAGTTGAGACTCATAACACCCTTGTGATTACGTTGTGACTTGTGACTGCTGGCAGAATACGAGTATTAAGTAAACTGCTGTAACGAAACAGACCGCTGCAAACAAAAAAAAACACAACAGCACCACCGCTGTTAACACAAAGACAAAACCGCTGTAAAAGACATTACGAAACAGAACAGCGCAGCAAGTCACCAATATAAAAGGCCGGTGCATGCTTGCAAAAGTCAGTCGTAATCAGACAGTGGAAGAGTTGATTCCTCTGCCTGGTACCTGGACGGAACCATTGGAGCGTTGATCGTATGGTTTACAGACAGACAAAACAGACAAGCCACGGAGAATTGATCCAGTGCCGCCGACCGACGAATAAATTTACAAGCCACGGAGTGTTGATCCAGTGGCGCCGACCGACCAATAAATTTATAATCACGAAGAGTTGATCCATTTGGACCGAACGACCGATACACCAACAAGCCACGGAGAGTTGATCCAGTGGCGCCGATCAACCGATACTCCAACAAGACCCGGAGAGTTGATCCGGGATTACTCCGATGCAAATAAACCAAACGGGCTACCTTGGCAGCGTTGATCCAGAGGTAATCCGCTAACCCTTTATTTCCTCTCTTTTCCCTCGTCTCGATAGTTGTATAATATAAAATTTCTAGTGTAATAAAAAGAACATAAACTTAACAGGAGTTTTGATTTGAACCTGCCCGCCACTCCCGACGTTACACTACCCTAGATGATTTAATCCCTTATTACTTATTTGTTTGAATCAACATCAAGATGTGTACCCTTAGTAGCCAAAGACTATGCGCTCTAGATGGCAAGCCAAGGGTAATGGGTTCGATTCTGTCCTTAACAAATCCCTCAGTCATTTAACTTTTTCCCGGATTTTTATTTTTTTCACAATTCTCTTTATTCTTCATAATTCATAGAAATCTTCATGCATTTCTATATTTTACATAGAAACGAAACCTATTGCGACTCGAACCGGGTAAAGAAACTGAACAGGGAAGCGTAGGATGACCAAGAAATGGGGGTATGGATGACGTACTAGAAGATATACGAACACTTCGATTAACAAACTGTAGAGAACTAGAAAGACTTAGAGACAACTGGAAGGAGAAATTTGAAGAGGCCACCCGAGACCTACAAAGACTGTATCGCCATTTATGAAGAACTAGCTGGGACCCGGTGCGCCTATGCTGCATCCATAAGCCAATAGTAGTAATCAGGTGATATGAATTTTAATATACAGTAGGAGAGTTTGAAAAAGGCAATTTTTTGGTATTTTTGATTCCAAATAACAAAATGTGAAACTATTAGGGATCTGACATTTTGATCGAGACAATAAAAACCATCCCCTGACTTGGCATTTATCGATCAGATTTGATTTTGCTATGCTGGGGGAGTAGACGCCCTGTGCAGAACTTCGCTCGATTTTTTAGTTCATTTTAATTTAAAAGTGTATATTTTATTTTTTTTAAACTTTATTTTATTTTCTACATTTTAGACTATTATATGTCTTCTGCCATTTTGTGGTGACCGCAATATTAGATTTAAAATGACGTCACGCAGCTTACTGTACTATAGTCGTCATACACTTTCATTTGATACCCATACCGAGGGCGGGCCCCGGGCGTTGTAAAGAAAAATGTAAACTGTAATTTTGTGTTGGCCGCCATTTTGCATTTGGAATGATGCCGCACAGCTAATAGTATTCTACTTGTCATACCTTTTCATTTGATACCCATACCGGATGGGTTGCATAGAAAAAGGTAATCCGCCATTTTGTGTAAGCGGCCATTTTGAATTTGGAATGACGCCACACAGCTAATAATATTCTATTTGTCATACCCTTTCATTTGATACCCATGCCGGGGGTCGGGGAACACAATTTCAAAATTCGGCCGCCATATTGGAACCGCCATCTTTGCGTAAGTAATGGACATCACAAATCGCTTTCTCGTACCCAGAAACCTTTATGTATACATTTTCACCCTCGTAGAACGTATATTATTATGCTTTTTAAAACTCTCTAAGACAGCGCCCCCTAGGAGTGATTTTTGAAAGTAGGCACCGATGCTAAAACCACCCCCTTGATGTAGGTAATATGTGGTTAAATTTTTGTGGCGATCGGTTGAATGGTTTAGGAGTTATTAGGGAACATACATACACCCATACAGCATGCAAGGCAAACAATTCGAAAAAATGACAAGAGGGCTTTTTGTAGGCAATAACTTTTCGTATTGACTGATCAAAAATTTTTTTCGAAAAAACCAGATTTTGAGTGATTTTTTTGCCAAAAACTGATATCTCCGGCGGCCATGTCTTTTTTTGTGTTTCCGAAATTGTTTTCTTAAAATGTCCCAAGGAAGCTGTGGACCAATTTTCAGCCATTTTGGAATTTTGTCTCCGAGCGTTTTTTTTGCTAATTTCCCCGGACTAGTAATAAATCATATTTTTGGGAAATTTCACAAAATAGACGGCAAGTATAAAGCAAAATAGTACGGGGGGATGGCATCGCTAGAATCGTCAACTTCGTGGTTCGTAGTTCCGTGATTTTGCAGCACGAATATCCTTGACAGGGTAGAGCATCGTTCACATGCTGCTTTGTGGTACATATTTTGTATTCGATTTGATGAATGCTCTCCGAATAAGAGGATTGTCATAGCGTCTTAGGCCGCGTACTCATGGGCTGCATGCAGAACTACAAATTTGGATATATTCTTTCAAAAGCCATCCGGCATTCTTTCTATACGTCTAACAGCTTTACAGATCCATCGAAACGAAAGTTGGCATTGCTTCATTAGCCGTGTTCCTTTTCTGCTCTTTTTTACTCATATTTACTTGGAACTACTCCTGCTCTCACAGAGAATTCATAGGTTTTACTCAAATCGACAAATTTTGCGTTCCTTTAATTTTTTACTTCGGAGTACTTAAAAGTAGAAAAGGAACACGGCTATTGTTTTACTTGTTGTCAGGCCCGCCGCTAGCCGCTTCAGCGCCCGCGTGCAAAAAAGACAATGCCGCCCCCTCCTTTATCTTGTTTTTTCTGACTGAGCTTGTTCTCTTCTCTTTAAGAAAAATCGATTGAAGGAGCATATTCTAAATTAAAAATCTGAAATTTGATTACGTTATTTATTGATATCTCATATGTACATTCAATAAAATTTATTAAAAAAACATTGAACGTCTTGTATTCGAGTAATTAATATTCAAAATTCCAGTAAAGTGTCGAGTAAAAATGTTATTTAAACGTGGGAATTTATTGCACATAAAAATGGATTATTCTTTCTCCATAACTAGACATCAAAATGCTTTAAAATTTGTCAATTTTTATTTACAGAATAAATTTGATTTCTATAGTACGGTCATTTGGTTCTAAAAAAAAGGGGTTACCTGGAAAGTTTTCCGGGAGTTTTGAAAATTTGTAATTTTATAGATTTCGATGTGCTCTTTCCGAATTTCAACTTGGACACCCCGTATCTTTGCCGCTGGCGCCGCCATGTTGGAAAAATGGCGCCTAAAAGCAGTTTTTTGACAATGTCGAAAAGAGAACTTCGCGGGTTAATCGTGACAATGACGACGTAAAAAAACTAATTGACTGGTTGTGCAACCATCCACCTTTTCCAGAATTAAAGTAAATCATGTCAATAAGCACTGGAATTATCGGAGATGAAAAGATCAACTGTCACATGCCTAAAGAAATTGGTAGTGCTGGCATTTCTAAAATCATTGGCAACGATTTCTATACCGTAAAATTCAAACGGAATGACCGAATAAAATCACTAAGTATTTTGAATTCAGTCATCCGGATAGAAGGCGACATTGTCCCGATTAATCCTTTACGAATTTCCCAAAGAATGTGCATTGCAAAAGAATGTGAAAAGGAACTTGAAAATTTTCTTACGTACAAACTTGCTCCATTTCCCTTAACCCTTTTCAATGACGAAGGCATGCGCAAATGTATTAAATCTTCTATGTATAAGGCATTTGAGCAACATTCTGGAGATTTGCATTTTGAATATACGATGTATATCATTGACGGAGGATACTTATTACACCGAGTCATTTGGCATCGCGGTGAATCGTTTTCATCCATTTGCAATAAATACGTTACCTACGTTCGCTCGAACTATACATCCAATGCCATTATCGTATTTGACGGATATCCGGAAGATGTAGCAAATCGTAGTACCAAATATGTGGAGCGATCCTGACGATCACGAAAAACTGCTTCAGTAGACATACTTTTTGACGAGACAATGATCCCAGCTGTGTCACAAAATAAATTCCTGGGCAATGAGGCAAACAAGAACCGCCTCATTGGAACGTTGAAAAAAAAAATTTGAGTCGGAAAGGAGATATTGTCAAAAAACTGCTCTTAGGCGCCATTTTTCCAACATGGCGGCGGAAGCGGCAAAGATACGAGGTGGCAAAGTTGAAATTCGGAAATTGCACATCGAAATCTACAAATTTTCAAAACTCCCGGAACTCTTTCCAGGCAAAACTACCAAATGACTGGACTGCTATCTGCACTGAGAGACATTTTTAGTTACCACAACCATACGGCATCAAATAAATATATTTAGTTACTCCAACAATTTTTTCTGGTCATGAGAAGCATTTTTTGTTAATAACGACAACTAAATATATTTATTTGATGCCGTATGGTTGTGGTAACTAAAAATGTCTCTCAGTGTGGGGAATTTAATTTTACATTCTCTGTCCTTATACTATACTATTTTCAGAGATCGATCCATCTTAAGTGGTTTGAAACTGCACACGTTTTCGGTTTATCGGTTTATTTTTTAAGGAGATCAATACTTGGAATTGTTATGGCATTATAAAAAGAACCTAGGTGCAAATGATGGAAATGAGTTCGATAACGAGATTGTTGTGTTTGCCGCCCCCCTGAAAATGCCGCCCGCGTGCGGTGCACGCTCTGCACGCCCGCACCCAGCGGGCCTGCTTGTTGTGATACTACCTCAGGATTTGCAGAAAAAGGAAAAGTAATGACAATAAAAACAATTCTACAAAATACAGATTTTCCTTGATTGGCTGATATTTTCTTTACAAAAACAATGCTGATAAAGAGATGATAGCTGATAATGGTAGTAAATTAATAGTATGGATTTACAGTACAAAGCAAGATTTAACTTTGCATGATTTACGGTTTGACATGTAACGAATTATTAATTTTTTTTTCTCATTTTTACGCATATTTCTACTGGACTTTGGAACCAACTGTAATTGAAGACTTAAAGCGATTATTTTTTCACCTTACGTAGTTTTGTAAAGAAATTATTCAAGCCATATTAAAGATTTTCTTCGCTGTCTCCTTCCAGCAATTGTTGTATATTTGTATATGACAATTCCAACTTAAGATGACACTCAAAAAATGAGAAACCTTATCCATTATCAAACGCAGACTTCACACAAAATTTCCTTTTCACGAAGCCGCAATTGTTATCATATCCTTGCATCCCCCAGGATTATTTATACTAAACAGCGTATATATGTATATACAGGAACATATCCCTCCCCCCCCCAAAAAAACAAACTGAAACCCCCGGAGTAACACGGTAATTGCGGCCATACACACTCCTCCACACAATGCGTTGCGGTGCCTTGGTAAATTTTTCGCTCCAAATACCGCATGAGACCCAAGGTGAGCCTCCGGAACCATATACAGAACATAGTCATAGACACGCTTTTCGTTCGTTATCGTTCCACCGTGTACCAAAAAAAAAACGATGCTTCGCTTCACTTCTTACTAAACGGGGACAAAAAGTGCGGATAAATTCCCAAAGGACACAAGGCGTAGCAAAAAGGATCTAGATTTTAATGACGCATTTTTTCCCTTATTCGAGGAGCAGCTGGGATGCGTTCTGCATACACAGAAAAAGATTTTCAATTTTTAAGGAAAATAAAAAGGCGCACAACCTGCAAGACAGGAGCAGGATTCATCCTCTTGGAGGAGGTGATGACGTCCATGAATTCTTTCGCGATTATTCATCTAGATCCATAGTTTGTGCGAGATATGATGCTCCTGGTTGATGGTGATGGAGGTGGGGTATGGGCGAGGTGCTGCTTTTGCTGCATGTCTTCTAGAAGAGGGTCTTTGGCATATCAAATTGTGATGGGATTTTGTGCCGCGTCTTAAGCGGCTGATTGAATGCAAGGACACGTTCCAACTGAAGGGAGTCTTTATCTCGGGATTATATCGTTATACCGCAGACGGGAAAGTAATTGAGCAAATTTTGGATTGAGTTTTTTTTTTCGCTTGTTATTGTTAAAGGGAGTTTTATGATGTTATGAAGTTTCAAGTGTGCGGTTTCAATTAATTTACGAAAGTTTCAAAATTTTCGTTTTTCAATTATGAATTGTTATAGAGAGAGAATTTTATGACAAGTAATTTCATTTAACGATAGTAGATATGTATGAAAGTAGTTTTCGGGATGAAAGAAGGTAGTCTCAAGTGCTTAAATCTATATATTAATACGCAAGCACTTTTTTTGTAAAGCACTTTAACCGACTTCTACTAAACCGATTTTGCTCAAACTGGTTTTATATGGAAGTCGGAGTCGTAAAGCTGTGCACAAAACAAGAATTATGCATTTATCTCATTTCTGTCACTCAGAAATGAGTATTGCATTTCCCAATATAAAATGATAAAATTATTAGAAATTACGGTTAGCATATATAAACGCCGGCGTTTACATCGCCTCGAAAACACATATTTTCGTCAAAATTTGGCGTTTTGGGCGAAAACACAATGGAAAACTGGTGTTTTTCATACAAATCGAAAACAACTTGGGAACCTGTTTTCAATAAAAATGACAACGAAAACAAGAAAAGTGTGGACAAGAACCCAATTCAGCGTTCAGCACTTGGTATACGCATGTCATTTTCCGTATCACACTTTTTTTTAATTCTCAGTTTGCCATGGAAAAAATTTAAAACGAAATAATTAAATTAAAATTCAACTAAATAGGCATAACTGTTACTCGAAAACAAGCAGAAGGCGATGTAAACACCTCACTCGTTTTACGAAAACGAGTTCATGAAACACTTGTTTTCGAGGCGATGTAATAGCATGTTCGCACTGAGCCGAAATTACGTGATTTCGGCTATTTTCGTGATTTCGCCCAAAATCACGTTCAAAATCATGTGATTTCCCATATATTCTGGTGATTTCAAAATCATCTCAAATCTCGTAATTTTGGCAAAATTACGAACAAAATCATGTCAAAGCCAATGCTCAAACCCGAAAATCGAATTCAGCCCAATTCAGCACGTCACTATTGATGCTGAAATTGTCAGTTGGACGTTTTAATAACTGATTTGACTTTGAATTTAAGCTTCACATTCTTCAAAATGCAAAAATCCAAGAAATTTAAAGAAAGAAGCCACGGGCTTTGCTAGAAGAGGTGCTAGTTAAAATTTGAGTTGAAAAAATTGAAGACTTGTGTGGTGCCAGAAAAAAAAACACCGAAACGAAATCATTTCAATTCAGTGCGAACGGTTCTACATAATTTCGAAATCACTTTCCAAAATCACGTAATTTCGGCTCAGTGCGAACATGGTATAAGTTTCATTAAGCCAGAGCTGAAAACAAAATTTAATGCCAACAGTCACCTGGCGGCAATAACTCAAAACAGCCTATTTTTGAGTTGTGCCACTTTTCTTGCCATGGTGCGATATATGTATGTATGTCAGCGTCATTATGCTTATGTTGAAAAGGTTTTTCTTTCTGGGGAGATTTTTAGCCGCCGGCAAATTTTAATTAAAAAATTAAATAAAAATAATAAAACAAAGTGGAAATTATTATCAAAATGTATCACGGTAAGCGATGGTGTTTTTTAAATGAAGAAACTATTGTTCAAAGATGCGGTTTTAGATGATAATGTAGTTTTTAATAACACTACACAATTTTTTAGAACTGATAGAGAAATTAAAAAGTGGTAATAGTTCAATTAAATTATTACTGAGTTATTGAAATGCGTAGACGTCAAACTTTAACGGGACGGATTGAGTGAAGAGTAGGGAGAGAGGGTCGAATTTTGACCAATGGCCGAAGCTTTTTGAGAGGGTAAAGCTTTTGAAATAATAAAGCTTTTGTGACGTCATAATTGTTCGTAAAAAAGCTATTATGACTCTGCACCTTAAATTTCGATCAATGGTGAATCGGAAGGACAGAATACCAAACCTATAAAAGTTGCTTCGAAGAGGATGAGTCTACCCATCTCGTTCTCTGTAACTGCCTTGCAATAGCGAGGAATAGGTTGCCTTCGTTTGGTGCAATGTAGCTCAAACATACTAGCCTAGTAAACTTCCGAGCCTATTCAAGTTTTCTGTTCTAGAAATGTGAGGTAAATGGCTGTCAAGAGTAAGAAGAAAACAAGTTATTGGTATTAACTCAATTCTTATAACTGGATTGAGAGTTTTCTTTCTGAATCAAGGTAGTATCAAAATCCCCACCGGTGGTGCTCAGGTATCAATTCTATCATCTACCTTATTTCTAATTTTTGTAAACGACCATCTCTCAATTCTCTCCAACTCACTGCCTAGCTTCGTTGATGGTGGTATTAAAAATTGTCTGCCACATTTCTCCCTCAACAAAAGATTAGTCCACTCGGCTCATTTTCAGAGTGCATAGTCCTATTTTTATACGCTTTATATTAGCTTGACATGTATGTTGTATGTTTCATCTAAACCAATCTTGCAACTTGATTTTGACCCACTCCCTGGTAAGGGATCAACTTGAAATTTTGCACAAACAATGCAATCTGACCATTTGACAATGCAATCTGACCATTTTGTAAAAAAATCAAGATGGCGGTTCCAAGATGGCGCCCGAATTTTGCAATTGTGTTTGCCGACCCCCGACATGGGTATCAAATGAAAGGGTCTGACAAGTAGAAGACAATCAGCTATATGGCGTCATTCAAAATTCAAAATGGCGGCCAACACAAAATGGCCGACTACCGTTTTCTTTACTTACAACCCACTCGATATGGGTATGAAATGAAAGCAAATGACAAGTAGAATACTTTAAGGTCTGTTGCGTCATTCCAAATTCAAAATGGCGGCCAACACAATATGGCGGACCACCTTTTTATACGCTTTATATTAGCTTCACCTGTATGTTGTATCTAGTATGTAAACAAATCTTGCAACTTGATTTTGACCCACTTCCATATAACCGATCAACTTCAAATTTTGCACATATGTATAGTTCGCTTGACAATGCAATCTGACCACGAAAATCAAGATGGCGTTGCCAATATGGCGGGTGAATTTTGCAATTGGGTTCTCCAACTATCAAATGAAAGGGTATGACAAGTGCAATACAATTAACTATGTGGCGTCATTCAAAGTGGCGGCCAACACAAAATGGCGGATTACCGTTTTTCTTTACAACCCACTCGATATGGGTACCAAATGAAAGGGTATGACAAGTAAAATACTAGTAGCCATGTGGTGTCATTGTAAATTCAAAATGGCGGCCAACACAAAATGGCGGATTACCTTTTTCTGTACAACCCACTCGGTATGGGTATCAAATAAAACGGTGTGACAATTAGAATACTATGAATTGTGTGGCGTCATTCCAAATTCAAAATTTCGGCCAACACAAAATGGCGATTTATCTTTTTCTTTACAACGCCCTCGGTATGAGTATTAAATGAAAGTGTATGACGAGTATAGTACAGTAAGCAGTGTGACGTCATTTTAATTCTAATATGGCTGTCATTACAAAATGGCAGAAGACATATAATAGACTAAAAAGTAGAAAATAAAAAATATAATTTAAAAAAACTATAAAATACGCTTTTATTTTAAAATTAACTAAAAAGTAAAAAATAATTTTGAATGCAAAGTTTTTATTGCTCTAGCCAGTATATGGAAACTATCTACCTTTCGAAATGTAAAAAAGCGTGGAACTTTTTACCTATATTCTTAGCGCCCATGCTTTTTTACATTTCGAACGGTAGGTAGTTACCATATACTGGCTAGAGCAATAAAAACTTTGCATTCAAAATTATTTTTTATTTTTTAGTTCATTTTAAAATAAAAGCGTATTTTTTAGTTTTTTTAAACTATATTTTTTTATAAATAGACGAAGATGCCTGCATTTAAAGCAAAAGTTGAGAGAGATGTGTGAACATGGAAAAAGTTGAGATTTCCAACTTTCAGCATAAAAATTGCGTCAGAAGCATACATCCTCGTATATTTAGGCAATTTTTCTTACATGTCAATTAAAGGATTTTTTTTATCAACAGAACAAATTGACTTTGTAACAGATTTTCGCAGTCAGTATTCAAGAATTTTCTTCTCCTCTTTCAGGACCACCCAGAATCTTCTTAGTCTATCGTCTATCTATTGAATTAAGCTTGCTACTTAGACATCTCAACTTGACTGTGCTATATAACGGACAACGGTTAGTCCTAAGCTTAGTTCTATCACAAAAAAATGGTACGAAATCTGCAGGACTACAAAACTGAAAAATATCAATCAAATGGATCCTTTCTTGGATATTGTGTTTCTTACTAGAACCTCATTTCCATTTAATTTCAAATAAGGATTTAGCTTTAATTGCTCGCCCTACTCACCCTATCTAATATAGCTAAAGAATTTACTTATGCATAAAATTTGGATTCAACCCTTATAAGAAACGTTATTCTATTCTGGTAATGACTGTTTAATCCACTACTCTGCCAGTCTATAGTACGCCTAAAAATTCAAATCAATTTACAAAGCGATAACTTCTCTGAAAAAAAAATCAACTCTGATATCTCATTACCATGAACACGATAACACCCAATCATTATATTCAAGAAGCACGTGAACAGCAGCAGCACTTCTTGTCAGATTATCAGCAACACATTGTTAGGACTCAATTCAAGAAAACTGATGCTTTCCATTTTGCAAAACCCAAAAACCTTCAACAAACCTTCACCAACCTTCAGAATTAGATCTTTGCACATATAACCACCAACCACCAGAGACCGGGCGGGGGACTATGTGTAGTGTGAGCAAAACGAAGGTCTTAAGGAACCCTTAACTTCATTTGAATCCATTTCGCAGCAAATTGAAGCCTTAAATCGGAATCAGTATCAGGGAAGATATCCCTACCGACAAGGGTGCTCTGTATATGCCTTAAAATCAAATCCAAAGAGAAGTGTGTTTATCGCTTATCACACATACACTAGCGTCCACCCCCGCGCGCACAGCATACCCTGAATGGTTTCGGGGTCTCTCTCTTATTCATTTACCCCCGTCGACCTCGATATTGTTGTATAGCCACGCGGGAAGAAGAAAAGTGAGTGCTGCCGGTGCCGATGCCGGTGGGTCTGCTCCTCTTCTGCTGATGTTTCTTCGGTAATAAACACCTGAATTCTTGTTGTTTTCTTCTTGCATTTTACACTTCATCCTATTTGCAGGATCCTTCCTGGGAGAGAGAGCGCCCCGCCAGTATGAGGGGTGCATAATAAATAATTCCCCGGGGAGACTTTTCAGGGCTCAATTACAATAAACAAGAGTCGCGGTTGTTGTGCATATTACTGGGAAATAAGCCCTCTAACCCTGTATAATTATGCCCGGGGTATAGTTGGATGTACTTAAGGGTATTGTTCTTAAGTGCTGCAGATTTGTTGCTACCATAGAGGGTTTAGTATTGTGTGTCTGCACTTTTGTTGTGGCTTTTTGTATATGTATAGTTACCGGTTTGGGCTTTAACAACTTGAGTATAACACAAACGTAATAAAGAAATGCTAAAGTAAATCTTAACAACCTTCAACTCCTTCGAAAAGTTTCATTTGTAAAAAAAACACAAAGAAAAATCAATTAAATTTAAATTTCCTTTCAATGGGAAACTCTCAACAGAACAACAACTCCAAAAAAAAAAAATGTTTTCCACCCCCACAATTTCCAACCGAAATAATCAAGGACATTGGTCACTCTTTATCTCTGAGCGGAAATGTTTTATCCCTTCCAAATTCAAAATTGCCATCTTAACCGGCGGATATTAATAAATTATCAAGTTAGGACAATTGGCCCGGCGGAATTAGAAAAGTTAATAAGGACTCGGCTTTGAAGGGAGCTTAATCTAATAATATTCAGGGAAAAAGGGATATAAAAGGGGGTTTTCATAAAAGTTTAAATCGATTTCTGTACAAGTCCTTTTTTTCTGTTTAAAGATGAAACAAAAAAAAAGGTTGTAGAATTGTGAATAATTTTTGTGTGGTTCTTTTGTTTTTTAAAAATGCTTAAATATTATTAGATAAAGTTTATGGTGGGGAGGGGGGGTGTTGATAACGTAGGAAATTGTTTTTTTTTTGTTAAAATAGGGGACAGTAACAATAGCTTTTGGATAAATAAAAGAGTTAAGGCAAGCTTCTTGGAAGTATGGTGCTTAGTAAACTGAGATTTGTTACTACATACACCATTGACCACTGACGGTACTATATATAGTGTGGTGATGTAGAACGATACAAAAAGTGAAAAAGCACAGCTGATAAAACTCCCAACGTTTTCTGCCTTAGTATTTCAGGTGCAATAAGTACTTCTATTACTGCAGTCAAAGAAGCTGTTTTAGGCTTTTTAGTAGGTATAGGGCCGGTTGAGCGTGTGAACTAGGTCATGACCTACTGATCTAAATCCATGGAATTAGGTGATCTACATAACTGGATATTTGAGGCAAGGTGACGCAGTGTCCTGCTTGTTATTCAAGGTGGCCCTAGAAAAAGCAGTAAGAAATGCACCGATTCATACATCAGGGTACATCAAGGAAAACGAAATTGAGACTTTACACAACACTAATAAGGCCTAACCAGGCGCGGGAGTTCTACCGAAGAGTACGCGGTATGACGCAATTCACACCTCGTTGCACATACTGCAAGGACAAAGAAGGGAATCTGATCACCGATCCTCAAGGCATCTTGGAGCGATGGGAAGAGCACTTTCATGAATTGCTAAATGGCGAGCTAACGGAGGATTTGGAGGCTCCACCAATATCTGACGATAATGCTATGCTGTCACCACCAAGCTTAGCAGAAGTTAGCAGTGCCATCACCAGGCTCAAAAACAACAAGGCCTCGGGTGCAGACGGCATCCCTGCGGAGCTGGTTAAATATGGAGGGCCTACATTACGCCAAGCGATTCATGAATTAATTGTGCAAGTATGGGAGCAGGAAGCGATGCCAGAAGACTGGAGAAAAGGCATCCTCTGCCCGGTACATAAAAAAGGAGATATCACAACGTGCAGCAATTATCGTGGTATAACGTTGTTGAGTACCGCGTATAAGATATTCTCCGCCATCCTACAAAACAGGATGGCCCCATACGCTAGAAATATCGTAGGCCAATACCAGTGTGGCTTCAGCCCAGGCAAATCAACAACCGATCAGATTTTCACTTTGAGGCAGGCTATGAAAAAATGTCTGGAGTTTCAAAACTCAATCCAACACCTCTTCATAGACTTTAAAGCCGCCTATGATAGCATAGCCAGAGTAGAACTCTACAAAGCTATGAGAGAATTCGGCATTCCCAATAAGCTGACAAGACTATGTAGGTTGACCATGACCAATGTGACAAGCCAAGTAAAGGTATCCGGAATACTGTTCAGACCAATCAACATCTATAATGGACTCCGACGAGGGGACGGTCTGGCCTGCCTCCTTTTCAACCTGGCGTTGGAGAAAGTGATCCGAGATTCGGGCGTGACATCAAGGGGCACAATCCTCCACAAGTCCACCCAATTACTGGCTTACGCAGACGACATCGACATCATTGGAAGAACATCAACAGCTGTACAAGAAGCTTTCATCCAGATTGAGCGGGCGGCAGGAAATCTAGGACTGCACATCAACGAAAGCAAAACAAAGTACATGGTGGCCTCGTCTGCAAGAACACCTAACATTGGTCCCACAATCAAGGTAGAGGAACACGAGTTTGATGTGGTAAAATCATTTACCTACCTTGGGTCAATAGTAGCAGCCGACAATAGCCTGTCAAGGCTCTTCAAATCAAAGCATCTAACCATAACGTCTAAACTTTTACTATATAAGACGATGGTCTTGCCGGTCCTCACATATGCATCCGAAACGTGGGTGCTTAGCAAAAAGCACTCTAACCTCTTGGCGGTGTTCGAGAGGAAAATACTTCGGAGGATTGTTGGCCCCGTATGTGAGGAAGGACGATTCTGGAGACTCTACAATGACGAGATCTACGAGCGCTATCGCGACATAGATGTTGTGAGGAAAATAAAGCTCGGTAGACTCCGGTGGGCAGGACATCTAGCTCGTATGAGTGAAGATGAGCCTGCTCGGAAAGTTCTCTGCGGTAAGACTTATGGGGTGCGACAGCGAGGGAGACCCAACACCCGCTCGAAGGATGGCGTAGACCAGGACGCTCAGAGCATAGGGATGCCAAACTGGATGACATCGGCTCAGAATCGGGACCGGTGGAGAGAACAGTTGCGAGAGGCCAGGACCGGATCCCGGTCGTAGAGCCGTTAAAGAAGAAGAATAAGGCCTGTCTTACTCTTATGATTCGGAAGTGTGGACATTGAAAAACACAGACGAAGCATTGGTAGGAAGATTTGAAAGGAGAATCTTTCGTTCGATTTACAAAGGAATACAGTTGGATGGCATTTGGAGGAAAAGATACAACTCAGAGTTGTATGAAATCAGTAATATTTCAAACATTGTCAAATTTTTAAAAATAATCATACTACGATGGATTCGTCATGCGGAACGGAACCTGGCAAAGATTGTGCTGGGGAAAGTACCGTCCGGAAAACGGGGATCACGTCGCTCTAAGGAAAGATATATAGACGACGTCGAGGAAGACTTAAGACAGCTAGGAATTAGTGCTGCACACGAGACGAGACTTGTCTCGAAATCGTCTCGTCTCGTCTCGATTTTCGAGACAAGATCTACCATTCAAGATCTCGCGAGACATCTCGAGGTCTCGAAATTAAATCGTTATTTTGAAATCGTATCGACACCAACTATCTTCACGCTGCGCTCTTTGACGAGCACAACATTCGCCACCAATACATGACTTGAGCAGGCTGCGGAGACAAGGCGAAGAGTATGCATTCTATAAGCATTTAAATGCAGAGTCCATTCCAAAACAGAAGAGGTATTTTACTGTCATTTCATTTCATTTCAACATGAAATGAAATGACTGTAAAATACCTCTTCTCTTTTGGAATGGACTCTACGTAAATGTAACTGGACACAAATTAGAAATAAACTTTCGCTTCATTGATCCTCTATACCCCGCCTTCCTGCCACTGCAAAAGGCAGATTTACGTGTCTACGTCTGGGAAGTGACTAGCATGTAAATTTAAGGAATATTTGTATACAATTTCATTAATATGGCACATACTGATATTTCTCGAAATACAGAAGACTGAGCAATTTGTATTATTGACAGTGGAATCGAGACTTTTCGAGACGAGACGAGACTTTTCGAGACGAGACGAGACGAGATCGAGACGAGACCTGCAAATACCCATTTTTTCGAGACCGAGATGAGACTGGGCCAAATCTCGTCTCGTCTCGTCTCGTGTGCAGCACTACTAGGAATAAGAAACTGGAAAAGACGGGTCGACAATCATGGCGGTGAACGCTGGAGGAAGCCAAGGCCAACAATAGGCTGTGGAGCTACTGATGATGATGACATAACTGAATCTAGATCATGACTTAGATAAATTCGTAATTAGGCGATCTACATAACTGGATCTAGATTACGATCTAGATTCATAGGTAAATGAAATTAGATCATAATGACGTAATCAGATCACCTATGATTTAGGTAAATACGTAATGCGCAGACCTTGCTTGGGTTTCCTATTTTCTTTTCAAAGGTAGTGTGCAACATTTATTTTTATTTTCATCCATAGTGCCTGGCTGTGGAGCAAGGTGCACATACGCAGGCATTCATGTAATTATGTGCGCATGGGTAATTCCATTTACAAGTAATGAATAGCCACCGCCCTAAATCATAGGTGATCTGATTACGTCAATTTGATCTAATTTCATTTACATAGGTCGTGTTCTAGACCCTGTTATATAGATCACCTAATTCCATGGAGGTAGGTTAGTAAGTTCCTAGTTCTCACACTCAACCGTCCCCATACCTACTCTTCTCCGTAAGAGTCAGAAAAGAGCCTTCACCAGAGCAAGACATTTCAGTACAGAGCAAGACATTTAAGCCAGTCGAACTGGTTGGTCATCTGCATAAGTGATACATATGTACTTTGAATCGACCATCATCTGCTCTGACGTATTAGAGGCCAAGCTAGACTTTGACAAACCATTTACACTGAATATTGGAAGGCCCAAAGACTGGAAGTCTAAAAAACCCCCAGTTTTTGGATCAATGACTAGATGGTTCAAAAACAGATTTTGAAGTTGGACTTGGCGGTTATGGCATCAGATGCAACATTTCTGGTCATTCAACTTCAATTTCATACAAGAATGTACTGTAGTCTATGTATCCAGAGGCATAATCGTCATTATCTTTTCAGCCAGGCCTTTTTACAGGCACTTAGACTTAAAGATCGAACCAAAAACAATCTAGGATTGTATTCATGTGCAGAAGTCCTTGATAGGAATAATCTTGTTGTTCGGAGATGGATGCCTGGCTGCGAGGGGCATCAAGGTGACGATGCGAGTTCAAAATCGGTTTGACTAGTATCGACTTGTGCCACTTTATATCGGCTCTTCACAAGTGGGAGAAGGACTACCTACAGGAGACTATGTCAGATGAAAAGATCCATTGAAACCGATAACGTGCTCAAGTTGAGCAATGAACTTGGAGAACTTAGATTTTCTGTTTCAAGAAGTCTATGCTAGAACGTATCTTTTCATGCAGCCATATACTGAAGTTTCTTAGAAAGACTAGACAAGTTAGTCTTAGACTCCCACCGTTTCCTTGATGAGTTGGGTGTTTTAAAACAATCTACTCTTATTAGCAGCATACCGGAACATCGAGGCTTTGACAGCAATTAAAAGGCAGACGACCTGGCATGACACGTCTGGAACCATTTATTAGGTTCCCTAGCAGTTTGGCACAGAAAAATATTGCGGAGCGTACTCTGATGAAATGTACTGCATGTTGGAGGTCTGCACCTCGTTTGTCTCAACTCCAAGCGTTGCCGTCTCCCAAATCTTCCTGTGCTGTCTCCGAAACAAGTTTATAGAATTATTGAGGGGTAGAAGGTAGTGATTTCACTGGTTGGCTTGATTACTGGTTACTGCGCTCTAAATTATCATATATATATAGAGGATAAGAAGGGTCCGAAGGACTTGCCTGGAGAGGGATGAGTCTGCACAAAGGCAGGAAGGAGCTGGTTAGTTAAAAAGATAAGTAGGCAGTTTGGCCTAAAAAAGTTGACATATAGGGTGGTAGTACAATAAGCTGAATGGTGTCTGCTATACTTTTGGATCTGAAAATAAGATAGCAGAAAAACTACGATCGGTGTTAGTAAGACCGAAAGGAATTTTAAAATTTCGACCCAGGCTCATGATAGGTTACTTTCAAAGCCATAATGTAGCCTGGATAAAGTACTAAAAAGGGCCATACAATAGAGCTTATAGTGTTCGCGGAACTTCTTCATCCTACCGCCTGATAATTCTAATCTATCCTTATCTGTTATGTTAGTGTTTTGTCCCTTAAAATAGTCTTCAGATTTATCGACCACTTTAATATATTGCATTGATCCACTGATCGGCTAACTTCCAGAGCTTAAACTAGTTGGGATGTGGCTTTTGACCCTTTCGGTCCACAAGATTAACTTCCCAGTATTCGTTCAAACAAAAAAACGACTCGAACGATTTTTATGAAAATCTTTTCAGATCATACTTCCTTTAACATGCTTCGAACGGCACCTTAACGAAATCGAAATCTTTTTTGGTTCGCGCGAAATCGTACTGGTACAAAAATCACTTAAGTCGTTCAAACAAAAAAAACGGCTCGACCAATTTTTATGAAAATCTTTTCAGATCATATTTCCTTGAACACACTTCGAACGGCACCCGAACGAAGTCGATATCTTTTTCGGTTCGCGCGAAATCGTGCAGGAAAAAATGACCACATACGTACGCACACACACACACATATTTCTTCTCAAATTCTTGCTTAAAATGCTATTGGGACCTTGAAACGTGTAAATATATTGAAAATTTCGAATCCGATTTTCGGACCGATTACAATAACTTCCTACTGGGAAGTTAATAAAACAACTTGACTGTGGAACGATCTTCCTATAATACCATCTTTCCAAGCTTGGATAGCCATACCTTCACTTTATCTTCCAAATTGAAATTTCTAGGTATTATCCTGGAGCTAAACGTCAACTGGAATTCTAACATCGAGGACAGAGAAAAGAAAGCCTGCATAACTTTCTACGTCTGTTAAAAGGCCTTCGGCAAAACACGTGGTCTCAAGCAAATTGTCCTGTGGATGTACACAGCCATGGAACGTCCGCTGCCGCACGTATGGCTCGCTTGTGTGGTGGCCAGCTAGATATTATTTTTTTGATTCTACAATCCTTAGTGATACAATCGTTAGAACTCGCTAGTCGCGGTGAAATCCTAGAAGAGCGTCGCATGACAATTAATTGGTGGCAGCGGTGGGATCACATGCAAAATTTCAGTGATTTTGATTGTTGGAGACATCCACCTTTGAAAACTTAAGAAAGGCCTGCGCTAACAAGCGGGTTTTTACCTTTTCTAAGCTTTAACCATCACACAATACAAGTTTTACATCTTCGCCATATTTTTGAACCAGTAAACTCGCCCACAATTAAAACATACAAAAGAATGTAAATTTCTACATAATCATATTTGTTGAATGTGAAAGAATTTTAATAATAGCAATAAACAATCCAAAAAATTTGAATAAAATTCAGGTAAAACAGAGTAAGTAGTTTACCGCCCGCGGTCATATCAGTAAAGTCTCAAAACGGAATCAGCCGACGGGCATAAAACGGAAAATTACTTCCTGTTATGTTTAGGACAAAAACGAATTTTTTTATTTATCAAAAGCCACCCCCCCCAAGTTAAACCCTTTCTTAAGGTACAAGACCCCGATTATATCTTTTCTCTCTTACCCTCTTCGTTTTTTGTTGTTGTTGTTGTTGTATTTTATGTTCTTCTTGTTTCTTTCGCTTTTTTTATTTGTGAATAATTTTCATCATTCACGCAACTTCCGTCCACCATCCCCTAATGTACGTCTTAATTATGGGACCGTATGCCGGTGATTGTTGCCTTTGATTTGTTTATTCGGTGAAATATTACGAAAAGTCAGAAAACCATAAATAATCAAAGAATAACTGCTTCAGGAGCACGCTTCATTCCATTTCACCCTCTGGTCCCATTCCCCCCCGCCCCCCCCAGAATCGACTTTAGGGTATTTAGCGAGAGTTTTCGGGAAAACTTCTGTGAAGGTATGTTCTGGTAAAGTATCAAAATTGCACAAGGAGCAGATACAGTGGTAGGGTTGTTGCAGGAGCAGCGAGGGGATGGTATATTTATACCAACCAGTTGGGTTAGTGCTCCTTATCCACACCCTGTTAATGATGGGGAAAGTATAACTAATTTGTAAACGAAAACAGATTGGAGAGTATTCAAGTCGTTATGAATTGATAACTTGTTAGAAAGTGATTTTTTTTGTGCGCCCCCTCCCGGCGGTAGAAGAAACTACCCGAGAAACAACAAACCAGAAACACTTGAGTGTGTGAAGACTATTTGCAGATGCTTGTGTAAATGGATGTCTGCGTTATATGTTTTCGTACATGTGCAGTATGTGTAATAATTTTATCGTTATATGGTAGTCCCAAATTTGTAATAAGCTGCAGAGGATGTGTAAAATCAGATACAGCAGCGCTCCTTAAGCGCCTTTTCGACCTTTTCATCATGATATGTCAAAAGCAGCAACAGTCGTAAAAATTGCCAAGAAACATAAATTTCGGGGGCCAAAAAATGGCAAAACATTGCCCACAGGAAAGGCAAGTTATGGCCGGTCGTAGATTAGAGTCTTCACATTTCCCTTGTATACTATAGTATATATACTTTAAGGGTGGTAGGCGGCTCCTTTCTGCTGCCCTTTGGTGAGAGTTTAATCTCACTTGGGCTGGTGCTATTCCCCCGCTGGCAAATAATATGCGGGTGGGTTTTCTTTTGCGGCGGGCAGCAGCATAACACCACGCCAACTATAGTTGGAGTATGGTTATAGAGAGTTTGGCCTTGGTGTTCACCACCAAACGACAGAGAAATGCCACCAAAAAGGTTTCTTCTCTCCTAGTTAGTTTCACCCCGCCACCACCACCACCACAAAGATATACCGCCGAGAGTAAAGCTATGGCAGTGAAAGGAGATGATTTACGGCCGCTAGAAATTGCTGCGTAATGAAAATAACAAGGAACATAAGAACAAGAGGACAACATGACACAAATATATTGGGTTGTTGGGCAATTTACGAATGTTGGGGCTCTGCTTTATTTATCTTGTCTCGTTGACTTTCGATAGTTATGAGAATTCACGAGGTTAAGTGATAAGTGGTTAATTTTGTTTTGTGCCGGAGAATGGGTAGGGGTAATTACGCGTTTTGTGGGGAGCGGTTCTCTTTTGGAACTATTCGCCAGGGGAGATGGAGATGGAGTTTCAAGCATAAGGTCCGCCATTTGAACTGGTACGAAATTGGAATCCTATCGTTTTGTCAATTACATTTGAACATTCATGGTTACTCCTAGCACCGATGATGGCATTACATCGTCCAATGAAAGCATTGGATGATGCTCGAACTAAAGACTATGCTGCCATTTCTGACGAGGCGCCTACTTCAGTGCTTCCAAACTTTCAAATTTCTTAACTTCTCACCCTCCATATAGAGAAGAGAAGTCCATCGAATTCAAGTCTGCCCATTTGCCAATGTTTTATTTTCACAAGATGGTTACACAATAAATTGGTGGCAGCGGTGGGATCACGTGCAAGGTTTTTATTGGTTTGGATTGTTGGAGACATCCACTTTTAAAAACTTTAGAAAAACCTGCGCTAAAAAGCGGGGTTTTCCCTTTCTACCAGCCAGGCGACACCAAATCCAAACTATTCTAGGACTGTGAACGCGTCCTTGATGAACTGGGTACGATCGGCTCACCCCTACTGTTGATGGTAGTCATAGGCGTACCCGGGGGGATGTTCTGCGGAAAATATATTCATATTATTAACTTAATTATATTACTAATATTGCTTTAAAAGATAGAATTGCTTATAACTCGGAAACCGTTGCCCGTACGCGATTTTTAGTGAAATTTGCTCCCTTCAACTTTTATATTTCCCTCCAAAACCTTCTAGAATCCATGGGCACTAAAATAATATTGATATCGTTAACTTAATTATATTGCATATAAGCTTAACGGAGACGCAAACCAAAAATTGTCCGGTAGAAGCAAATGCACCGATCCCCGTCAAGGATTGGAACCTGGATCAAATTTTCCGCAAAATCCCACCGAAGGCATAGCGAAGTTCAATTAAAAATTCCACCCCCCCCCCGGTCGTCATCTCACCTGGCGCAAAAGTTTTTCCGAGACACAGCGAAGTTCAACCAAATTCCACAACGCGAAAGCTCATATCCAAGACACCTCGAATTTCTCAAAAGCTTACCTCCCGAAACCACAACCGATAACGTAACTGCACTCGGAGTGATATAGCTATGCTACTTTCATTGCATACCTTCGGTTTATGTTATGACATATAAGTTAAGAAATGTAAGCACTGAAAGATTAATGCAGATTTTATTAGAAATAAGACAGCCCTTCATTTTGAAAGCTTTGAATTCATGTAATGAGCCATCTAACTGCTCGTTTTTCCAATCATCATTACCTATTCCATTATGCAGCATTTTGCCCCAAAGCTGTGTAAGTTGTGCTAGCGCAGAGATTGACAAGTGCATTGCAAAGTTCATATGTAGCAGTTCTGATAGAAACAAATGCAGCAATTGCCAAAGCTGAGTTTAAAAAAAATATGGCGAGAAGTATGCCGAATTTGCCAAGAAAATAGAAGGGTTAAGTTTAAAAAACATATACATATTAATAACTAGCAAAAACCCGCGTGCGTTGCAACGCCTTTCAATAAAAAAAGATTATGTAGATTATGTAAGGTATAATGAAAAAAGAACAAATCTGCAAAAACTGATTTTAGATTTACTTAAAAAAATTTAGAGTATATTAGAACTTTTTTAAGATTCGATGATGAAAAATTGTGTACCACGTGCACAATATGTAGATACCTAGCCAAACATATTCAGAATCGCCCACATAGATTTTCTATGCCGGAGGATTAGGCGCCCGGTGCAGAATTTCGCTCATGGCGCCCTCCGCCCCTCCAGATTTGTTTTCCAAAAAAAGCGCCAAAAAGAGTAATCAATTTTGCAAATTTGGCCCAAAAATGGACAATTTGGTGCCCAAAAGTGGACAATTTGGTGCCCTAAAAAAATCTAATAGGTAAATACATTACACACACATTTCCTCTCTGTTCGGCCAAACAAAATGTCCTGTAATCAGACATGTAACAGATATTACGGTATTTTTTTCAAAGAGCTTCAGGATAAACTATATTTAATGTTCTGGCGTTTTTTCACATTTCGAAAGGTAGGTTGGTCCCAAATACTGGTTGGAGCAACTAAACTTTACATTCAAAATAATTTTTTACTCTTTAGGTCATATTAAAATAAAAGTGTATTTTTTAGTCGTTTTAAATTATATATATTATTTTTTACTTTTTAGTTTATTATATGTCTTCCGCCATTTTGTGGTGACCGCCATATTAGATTAAAAATGACGTCACACAACTTACTGTACTATACTCGTCATTAACTTTTATTTGATACCCATACCGAAGGCTTTGTAAAGAAAAATGTAAACCGCCATTTTGTGTTGGCCGCCATTTTGTATTTGGAATGACGCCACACAGATAATAATATTCTACTTGTCACACCCTTTCATTTGATACCCATACTGAGCGTGTTGAGAAGAAAAAAGTAATCCCCTGTGTTGTGTTTTTTTTTATGTGGAAGACTAGAGCTCATGGAAAGCCCTTTGTTGGCCGCCATTTTGAATTTGGAATGACGCCACATAGTTAATTGTATTCTACTCGTAATACCCTTTCATTTGATACCCATATCGGGGGATCGGGAAATACAATTGCAAAATTCGGCCGCCATCTTGGAACCGCCATCTTGATTGTTTTACAAAAATGTCATATTGTATTGTCACACGAACTATGCATATGGGCAAAATTTGGGGTCGATCGGTTACAGTTGGTCAAAATCAAGTTACAAGAGGCGTAGAACGTAAAAATTGATGACGTACTAAATAATTAATTAAAAAAAACGAATTAACGGAAACTTTTAGGCACCTGCTTGGGTATCCATGCATCTACAAAAAAAATCAGATTTCTATTTATTCTAGTTTGGCTTCACGCGTGAAATTAAAGAACTGACAACCCCAACTCGCAGTTTATCCCACAAAGTTATATCTAGGTCTAAAGAGAGAAATTAGACGGTAATTCAGGGGTGCGCAACTAAAGCTCCATGAGTGAATGTAGAAAAGTAAGATTGCCATGTTCCGAAGCGTATGGCTCTTGTCAGAGCCAGTCATGTCTCAATAGTCAGCCTTATTATGGTTGTCACTTTCGGTGACAAATAGCGAAGTGAGACAAAAATGCTCTTCAGCCTTATTGTGGTTGCCACCTCATCGTAGTGAGAAATGTCACTGTCATTGTCACTTTCCATATTATGGACAGTAAATTCAACGAGGTGAGAAATTTCAGTTAGCAATTTTGTCTCACTTAGCCATTTGTCACCGAAAGTGACAACCATAATAAGGCTGAGTATGTCCGAGGATACAACCGTTGAATATGAGTTCAACGATGATGACGCCGACCACATTTCATTATTTTCTTCTGAGATGATTGTAGATAAAGATGACAATATGGAAGAAATGGAAATAGAAGAGATAGAGAGAAAATCAACAGAATTTTATCATAACTTGTAACCCAACGATTAGGCCTACGGGGACACCATGAAAAAAGGCCCCTTCCATTCTCCTTCAGAGGTGGTGCGGAAACGAAAGCAGCACGATGCCAAGACTTTTCAGCCCTATATCTGGAAAACTATTGTTTGCACGTAAATTCTGTGTAGGACATTTTTATGCAGATTTATCTAATGAACAAACTTTACTTAACCAAAATTTACGTAAAGCCGATAATTTACGAGATATTTGCGAAAAACTGATTTTTGTGACCTTTAATATCTCAAAACGAGGACACAAGATTATATGAGACTTTTGACACATCATTTAGAATGCCAAAACAAAGGTTCATACAAATTTTCAGCTTATTACCCCTCATTCCGTGGTGAACCCCTAATTTGGCTGGACTAAGTCCGGGGAAATTAGCATTTTAAGGAGACAAAATTCCAAAATGGTTGAAAATTGGACCACGGCTTCCTTGGGACCACACAATTTAGTTAGAATCCAGTTAATTAACCAGAAACTAGCCAGAGTGACATTTTAAGAAAACAATTTCGGAATCACAAAAAAAAACACATGGCTGCCAGAGATATCACTTTTTGGCAAAAAAAATCACTCAAAAACTGGTTTTTTCGAGAAAAACTTTTGATCAGTCAATAAGAAACGTTATTGCCTACAAAAAAGCCCTCTTGTCATTTTTTCGAAAACCTAACTGTTTCGAAGTTATTCAAGGTCAAAGTTTCCAAAAATCACTTTTCGATCAAAAAATATCTTGAATAATTCGGAAAGGCCAAGATTTTCGAAAAAATTACAAGAGGAGTGAGTAGTAATGTTTTGTATTGTCACTTAAAAAAAAAATTTCGAAAAAACCAATTTTTAAGTGATTTTTTGACCAAAAAGTGATATCTTCGGCAGCCATGTTTTTTTTCGTGATTCCGAATTGTTTTCTTAAAAAGTTCCAAAGAAGCTGTGGACCAATTTTCAGCCATTTTGGAATTTATCTCCTTTCGTGCGTTTTTTTTCTAATTTCCCCGGACTATATAGGCTTCAGATTTCTATTTCTTCTAGTTTGGCTTCAACGCGTGATGGTACGCACAAGCAGACACACAGACTGACAGACGCACAGACAGACACTTTCTTTTATTAATATAGATAAAAATTCATTTTTGTTGTCTATTGAATTTTTCTTAAAAGTCTGGACGGACCCCCTCCGAAAAAAAACCTGGGTACGCCTATGATGGTAGTCATCAGAGCTTCGAAGGCATTACAAACGTAGGCTCTAACACTATATTCAAAGGTTTGAAAGTGGCTATTGGGGCACCCACCAGTTTGGTGAAGAAGGCCCTTGGCAATTGGACCGTGCTGTACTCACTGAGGAGCCAGAATTTCGTCATGACCTTTTTTTACTAATTTTAGCCACTTTTTATACGCTTTATATTAGCTTGACCTGTATGTTGTATGTTGTATGTTGTATGTTGTATGTTGTATGTTGTATGTTGTATGTTGTATGTTTCATGTAAACAAATCTTGCAACTTGATTTTGACCCACTTCCAGGTAACGGATCAACTTGAAATTTTGCACATATGTATAGTTCGCGTGACAATGCAATCTGACCATTTTGTAAAAAAATCAAGATGGCTGCTCCAAGATGGCGGCCGAATTTTGCAATTTTACTCCCCGACCCCCGACATGGGTATCAAATGAAAGAATACAATTAGCTATGTGGCGTTATACAAAATTCAAAATGGCGGCCAACAAAAAATGGCGGACTACCTTTTTCTTTACAACCCACCCGATATGGGTATCAAATGAAAGGAAATGACAAGTAGAATACTGTTAGCTCTGTGGCGTCATTCAAAATTCAAAATGGCCGCCAACACAAAATGGCGGACTACTTTTTTCTTTACAACACCCTCGGTATAGGTATCAAATGAAAGGGTCTGACAATTAGAACACAGAACTGTGTGTCGTAATTCCAAATTCAAAATGGCGGTCAACACAAAATGGCGCTTTACCTTTTTCTTTACAACGCCCTCGGTATGGGTATCAAATGATTGCGTACGACGAGTATAGTACAGTAAACTGTGTGACGTCATTTTAAATCCAATATGGCGGTCTCTACAAAATGGCGATAGACTAAAAAAATAGAAAATAAAAAATATGTAGTTTAAAAAAACTAAAAAATACGCTTTGATTTTAAAATGAACTAAAAAGTAAAAAATAATTTTGAATGTGAAAAGCGTGGGCCGCTAGCGAAAATGTCCGGTGTTAATAAATATAGGAAGAGAGTCCCACTCTGTTTTACATTTCGAAATGTAGGTTGTTTCCATATTCTGGCTGGAGCAATAAAAACTTTACATTCAAAATTATTTTTTACTTTTTAGTTCATTTTAAATTCAAAGCGTATTTTTCAGTTTTTTTAAACTACATATTTTTACTGAAATACGAAACGTGAAAAACGAAATGTTTGGAAAACTTAATTACAAGAGAAAAGGTAATTATTACTCCAGTTACTCTCTTCTGTATCACCCATTTTTCTGCTCATTAGAACGTATGTACCTTTGATGCCACTTTGATAAAATTATTCACACTACACTTTTCTTTGATCACGAAAGTAACAAAGTTAATTGCTCAAAAGTGCAGGAAATGTAAAATTACCATTTTAAGGACATGCAGTTTCTGTGCTCGACTTTTGCACTCGACACCAAAGGTTACAGGAGGAAACATTTAGAAAAAAAAAACTTTCAAAATAACTCATTTAAGTTAACCCTCAACAACTCTTACCTTTAAACTAATAAAACTCTCATAAAAAATCACTTTCTAACTTGTTACAAAACAATTTCATAAAATTTCCGAGTGCGAATGAAAAACCACCAGACAGGAGCATCAGCACCACCACCACCTTCACCACCATCACCATGGGTAGCACTAGGAGCAAGCTTAGTATTATAAGAGCAAAGGAAGAAAAAAAAAGTTTTTCCTTTACCATTTTCCAAAGCTGATGGCACGGACTCAATAAAAATGATGAGAAATCACCACATAGAATCCATTTGGACAATTTAAAAAGATCCACTTCATATTTTCATGATGAGCTCTATCTCTCCTATGAGGGGTGGGTCCGCTCTACCCTCCGTTTTCGGGCGGTGCAGAAGAGATGACGACCAGCCCTGGCACATCATAAAAAGTTTTTCCTTGCCCTAATAGTTTCCCGTTTATTTCTCCGGCTTCCATCTCTACACCCCTGTGCACCACCACCCGAAAATTCTTATCCTTGCTTCCTTCTATCCTGGAGATGGGCTCCTCGGCGGGTTTTTGTTTCTTTTGGCAATTCCTCTACCGAACCGAGAGAGAGGCAGGTATGGATTTTTCTACATTTATCTTATCACCTCTAGTACGGATCTCAGGGTTTTGGTACACACTGTCAGGACCATTTAGAATAAATAAAAAAAGGACTCCCAGTGAAAAGGACATACCATGGATCCCTAGCCGTAGCCGCCCCCCCGGACTGCCATACTCCTGTGTATCGCTCCTGCAGATAAATATAGACTGTTTCATCTTAGTGGAAGGAATGGCGTACATGAAATATTTTCCACTTTAACGAGATTTTCATGGAGTGCATATTATAAATTAAATATGAAGCCCCGAGAAAGAATGGCCGGGGATGGTGGAAGAAGCAGTATAGTACCTGTTGCCGCCGGAGTCCGGAGCCTGGCCCGTTTCACTATGGATATTCGTGAAAGTTTCTTCTTCTTACACCTCTACGTGCCCACATAAATATCTTTTATTGGTATCCTATAAGGATGCTTGTGTCTGATCTTGTTCTGCTCCCTTCTAGCCTGGATGGGGTGCTGATGTTCCATTTCACTCTTATTTTTTTTCTTTTTTTTTTGGTACATGCTATCTTCCAAGGGATGACTTGAAACCGGGGGTGTGGGTATTAGCGGCCCGACGATGGAAGTAATGATTGGGGCTCGGGCCTGGGGTTTATTTGGCTTCTGGGAGGCATGACGATTATCATTCTTGGTGATGGGTTTCCTTAAATAAAATATCAAAATTTTAAAATTGAATGGTAATCTTGGGAGTGAAAGTGGAAACCACAATCTGAGTAATGTTAAGGATGTATATAAAGTGATGTATTGGGGTTCTCTGGTGCCGTCTTCGATGAAAGGTTGGTTAGGATGAATGTGGAATATGGTTTTATTTTGGGAGAGTATGTTTTTTTAAGGTACTACAAGAATGGTATGGATATTTTTTGTAGTGCACAGTGCGAGTGGGGAGTAAGGGTGATAAGTGCATAAACAGGTCCTGGACTGGAATTCACATAGAGCTCGTCGAGTTGGAAGATCTAAAACAACGTGGAGGAGAAACTTATCAGCAGAGGCCACAACAGCTGGGAGATCCTGGACGGAGCTGAGAGCTGTTGAACAAAACTGAGTCCGCTGGAGGGCGTTGTAACCAGTCTGTGTCCGAGATACGCAGCGTTGCCGGCTTCTATGGACATAGTCGGACCCAGTGTGGATTACCCTATAAGGCCCACATATCAAATGCCTTTCCCCATTCCGAATGGAAAATAGAGGCTAAAAAATTTTAGAATTTCGGCGTGGATATTCTAAGTAACTCTCGCAGCGGTGTTGAAAAATTGTATTGTTAAACAAGAGTGTCGTGTTCTCAAGCGGTCCCCCAACTGAGTACTAATCACGTTCAATGCTGCTTAACTACGCAATCGATCAGGAACCGGTCTATTGGGTATGCTAAATGGCAGCTTTCACGCCAATCAACAAAATTGTCTGAAATTTGAACAAAAAAACTAAAGCTTTATGAGTAAAACTAAAGCTTTAAGCTTTTGAAAAAGCTTTCCGAAAAAGTGAAGCAGATGTTGGGATTGCCTCATTTAATTTGTGAAGAAGTTTGCCTAATAGGGCCCTTATGGGAGTATGGCAGATTTTTTCTTTGCGTGGTGCTCATGAGGAATCTAAGGGGAAAGCCCTCTTTCAGCATGCCTCTTATTTGCCACAGGGGGTCCTCATAGGGAACCTACGTGGAAATCCCTCTTTCGGCATGCCCCTCATTTCTCACATGGGCCCCACACGTCTACATTAAACCGTCTACGGTTTATATTATCGCGTTTGACGTTTCTCATTGCGGCGATTTTGAGGCGAATAGTTGCTACTACCAAATGGTGACACTTGTCTAATTTATTGTTCCAAAGTAAGTTACACATTCCATGAGTTGGTGGAAACTACAGAAGTCAACTAAAACCTTAACATTGTTAGCAACTTGGCTTATGCCTTGATTTCCAATTGTGTGTTCAAGGCCGGTGTTGTTGGGGCCGATCTGTGCGTTTAAGTCGTCCATCGAAACAATGATATCTCCTCTTGGCATAGAGCAAAAGATCTCATTCTTCGCCGTTTATAAAACTCGTCTTTGATGTCATCGTCTGCGTCTTCAGTTGGAGTGTAGCAATGGACTACCGTAGCCGTAAGCCGGCTTTACACGATGCGGTGAAAGTTTAATGCAAATGTTGGCTTCGAACGGTTGAGTCAAATGGGCAACAATCAAAATGTGTCCAAATGCGAACGTTGGACGTTTGACATTGAGCACTTATAGTTCGAGCGTCGGCCACACGATTCGTCCTATCATCAAGCGTCCAAAGTTGGAGGGTGTTCATAGCATCGTGTAAAACCGGCTTTAGTCTGGTACGCAAGCGCACGGTAATAATCCTCTCAGAAACTAGTGACTAGCTAATAAGGCTGGACATAGCTTCCTTGGTGAGTGTTACGCCAACGCCACTCCCACTCCTACGGTTTCATTTCTGCCAGAATATAAGAAAGACTCCGTGTTTGGGCGGATATGCCGCCAGCATCGGACCATCTGGTCTGGCTAAGTCTCAGGATCTTGATTTCCGTCCATCAAAAAGCAGTGTTCGGAATGTAAGATTTGTTCCCATTCGTGTCCTGGCTCGAAAAGCAAAGCTCGTCGTCGTGTTGTCCATCCGGTTTTGAGGCATTGTTTGCCGATTCGTAGCAATGGTGTTTTTATTGGAGCAGGTTGCTAACCCTCAGCCGAACCGACTTAAAACTCTGGTATATAGGTCATTGATAGTTTCGTTTTTTTTGGCGATTCTTAATATCTGCTTCAAAGCTTAAGTTAACTTCAGTTAATTTACATTATGAGCGATGAAATCGCCAGCATCAATAGTCTTGCATTCCAGCTCAAAGAAATACAAATCGGGAGTTCCGTTTAAAGATAGGATTGAATGTAAAAGAAGAAGATTTGTTACTTGAGTGGTGAGTGTTTGAAACCAGAAAATGTGCTCTTTTGAACTTATGTAATGCATGAGTTCTAGTCTGGAAGGAGTGTTCACTTAAGTGCATCCAGACACCTGATATTTTTCTAAGTCAGATCATCATCAAAACGGCGCGCCAAAACGTTTATTGGGCCTCCGGTATCATTGGAAACAGCCTTATTAAAGGTCAGATAGAATTTCGGTTTGCCTTTAGTCAGTGTTAGAAATGAGGAAACTTATTGGTGTACCTACTTGGCGCGCTGTAGAGAAGAAATCCATATGAAGCCCACAAATGTTACAAAAACCATTTTTTAAATCCGCGTGTCCGTTGGACTATATTAAAATGTTCTGCATTAACAAACACTTGTTTTATTTAAATTTGAATCTTTTACAAGCAAAATGAATTTAATAAAGTTTTTTGTTGGATCATTATATCTCTCCAGCAACAGAATCGCCTAGAAGCATAATTGCCCGCTCCACAAAAGTAAATTCCAAACAATGTAAAAAATGTTTCCGCTTCATATTATTAAAATACACTTATTCTGATTTACATTCCACTAGAAAATATAAAATCCTTCAAGCATTTAAATTTTTGGTAAAAAGCATTTAAACTGTCGAAGAGGATTTTACAAAAAAGGGGTGGAAATCATTTAAGGATTATTTCACTAGGGAAAAATCATGGAGGTGGAAAATTCAATTTCGAAAATTATTAGAAAGACTAAATTTTATGTCTTCCCCCCCACCCCCGTTTAATTCCTCGTCGACATCCTGACGAATTGAATATAAGAACACAGAGAGTATAACAAAGCAATGTTGCGCTTATATTTCAATTACATTGCTTTATTGTGATGCTTTTTGGTTGTTAGTATTTTGCCGCAGTTACTTGGATTCCCATCATCAATTTCGGAGGGGGGAATGCCTCGCGCGTCACAATTTTATTTCAATTTCCATTCTTAAGCTCCTCACTTACTTTAGTGTGATTATGATGAAAAGTCCTTGAATGTCAAAGTCAAGAAGAGATACTCTGAAATCCTTTGCAATTTTGGTATGAAGGATTCTGGTTGTTGTTGTAGTAGTGGAACGGGAGAAAATCCCCATCCTGTGAAGCCATAGCCCGGACCGGGGCAGGGGGGGTCCGTTCACAATGGTGATGGGGAAAATTTTCATTTACTTTGCAATACAAAATGAAGCGGGTGCAAAAATTTTACGAGCTCCATTAGATAAAGGATCCATTCGAGCAAGGACTAACAGTGAAGCCTGCTTGCTGCCTCTGTCATGTTCAAGGATCCTGAATCTTAGTTATTTTATTGAGCAGAGATACTGTTACAAAGTTGTGTGTTCTTCTAGCCCCTCCCCACCTCCCGTATACTTTTGCCCAATGCTACCGCACTTCAAGTTTTATTCCTATTTAAGTGCTCACTAATTTCCGTTCGTTGGTTGGTTTGGTCCGTGTGCAGGTCCATGGGTAAAAGTCCTGCCGCCAGCCTGATCCTGGCAGAATGGGCATGCAGGCAACACACTAATGGCATTTGTTGGCCGATGTTGATGTTTTGCTGATGATGAGTTTTTGTTTCTTATTCTTATTACCGAAAGCTTGTTTTATTTATATTTTTTTTTCTATTTTCATGAAATACGTTCAAGTCGTAAAAATTTGGACTAAAAGTTCTTTAGTTATAAAACATACATTCACAATATATCTGCTTAATAATGTACATGTGTGTGCATGACTCCTGTACGGGGTGCAAAAAAAAGAAGTTCCACCGAGAGACCATCCCCCCAAAAAATTCATGCAGGAATGCTGATGATGTCGACATAAAACTGACTGAGCAAAATGACCAAAAGACGAATGTGGGTAAACAGTATAAGGGTGGGCGCTTCATCATTTATCTTCGTCATTTAGTCACTGTGATTTCGTTCGTATGTTTGTATATCTAACCCAGCATTGGGTTTTGTGCTAGCTCGTAAACCTTATGCCCCATATCATCGCCCGCCGCCCGCACAAAGAAGGGTGCAAGAATTTCAAGCTTCCTATCTTTCTTGTGTGGAGGAGCTATACGACGGTAATAGGATTGGGGATTGTTAGCATGGACTAATGACTTATATTTTGCGTTTTTGTGTTCTATGAATTTTCTCTCTGGGATATATAGTACAATATTTGTTACGACATCTGTTTGGAGGGTTAGAAATAATGAAAATTTTGGAGATAAGAATGAAATGGGTTAAAAATAAAATATATTTCTTATTTATGGAGGTCTAGATGTAATTTGATGGGTGATATGGTATGGTTTTTATGTATGTTGTAGCTGTGTAGTTTCACTAAATTTAATATGTTAAGAGTTCATGTCTATGAAATGGCTTAAAATAAAATACAATACTAAGCTGAATTAATTTTATTATAAAGTTTGATATTTGTTGGAAAAAATCTTGCCAGAGGAGTCTATCAAAAAAAATTGTTGAAGCGAAGAAGTCAGGCTAAAAAATATATCTTTCAAATAAATTTCCAAAATAATACCGTATTACAGCACCTAAAGCATACTGGTAAAATTGATTCATATTTGATCACCGGAATCAATCAGTAATTACACTATTTTTACTTAAATGGGGACGGCTGGCACAAAGCACTTGTAATTAGAAATCGTTTTTCCTATTGTATTGTTTACACAGACGAGAATGGTATTTGAAAGTAAGCTCAACGATATTCAAAGTATGTGGGAATTCATTTTACAACTTCTGAAAAAAAGTTCTGAACATCGGAAAGTAGAAGGGGAATCTAGAAGGGTTAGAGACAATTGAGATGATGGAAATTGCAGAAGAGTGAGCAATAGAAGTTTATACAAATGAAAAATCAGTCAAATTAATTGATTGATCAAGGTCAGTGTCTGAATCGTTTCAAACCGGTTTAGTTTCCCAGGCCAAATCGATGCAATACCCAGTTATCCCTTTCAAAAGGCATTTATTCAAGGTCATTATCTCAATCGTTCCAAACCGGTTTAGCTTCCCAGGCCCAACCGATGCAATACCAAGTTATCCCTTTCAAAAGGTATTTATTCAAGGTCATTGTCTCAGTCGTTCCAAACCGATTTAGCTTCCCAGGCCCAACCGATGCAATACACAGTTTTCCCTTTCAAGAGGTACTTATTCAAGGTCATTGTCTCAATCGTTCCAAACCGGTTTAGCTTCCCTGGCCCAACCGATGCAATACCCAGTTATCCCTTTCAAAAGGTATTTATTCAAGAGCTAGTTTTGCACTATTAGTCGGCCTTAAGATAGTTCTTGGATTTTAATTCCACGCTTCTTTAGATGTAAATTACCCTTTGCCTGAGTAGCGAACCCTGCGTCTCTCTAGTGCAGCACTAATGCAGAGGACGTGTTCTATGGGTTTTGTTTAAGGGGGCGTGATCATGTTCTATCTGATATGAGCATGACCTGTTGAGACTCTCAGTACGTGTTAACTAAACACAAAAAAAATCTTCTCGGCTACTCGAATACTGAATTCCTTAGCTTATCTCATACTGCGTACATGAGTCCAATAGTAAAACAAGCTATTTTCTCTTCCAATTCCGAAAGCTCAATAAGACCTAAAAAAACAAATTAAAAGGGAAAGATTCTAACTATTCTTACATTCTTTAGTAGAGTAAACACAATCTTTTAAACATCCCTCTACCCAAAATATAATATTACAAACTCAATCCATCATTATCGAACCGGATACTATTACCTACACAAAAATCAATTTTAAATTCTTTAATATCTTCCTAAATATCATCCACCTCCACTCCCACATCTAAGATGGAAAAAGAATATTCTTTGAAAATCTTAATGGTAAAAAACCCGAACCCCGACGAATTTATTATTAAAAAGAAAATTTTACTTATATTTCATTTTGTATTTTTATGAAGACTCTTATTGAGTGGTGGCACAGGATGGGATCCACCAGTGCAGCGCTTACATTGCACTATAACTAAAAAAAAAAAATAAAACATTAAGAAGAAAATCAATAACTTTTTTCCTTCTTTCACTATCGTCTCAGAGTGAATTCGTTTTCTCTAAGATATTTCCCAAAGAACACGAAAGAAGACACCCCTGTGAACCCTTTGTGTATACACTGAGGAAGAGTCTGATCTTGGGCATAAATGGAGATAATAGGATTTCGCGAAAGGGACTTATATAGTAAGGAGTGAGGATAGTTAACGGAGGAAGAGGATATGATATTACTTGATACTTAAAAAAAAATTACAAAAAAAAGGATATAACACAAAAAGCAACTTTCATGAAAAATTTTAAACTTACGAAAAAAAAAATCAAAGAAATGAAAAAAAAAATGCACAAAGAAGACATCGGACCAATTATTTCACTTATTATTATTTTTTAAACGACAGTAAAAGGAATTTAATATGTCCTTGCTGTGAGGGAGCTCGTGCCAAAGGATATTACTTCAGGCATCGCTGTTCCTTTTTTTAGTGCTTCTAAAATCCTTGAATTAATTAAAAGCTTCTCATGGCAATAATAACAGCGCGCCCCGTAAAGGAAACATTGGCAGAAAGATGATATACACTATGGCAGCGCGGCATCCAACATTGCAGCTATAAACATTAAAAATTAATTTGCATAAAATTCATAAATTTTTCATTCGTCTGTATGCAAAATGTGAAGCGATAGACAAGAGCGGTGGGTGGTGGTGGGCGGGATAGAAAAAAATTACGTTTTGGGAGTTGTTGCCTTTTGGTATTATTAAAGGAATGTAAAAAAAATTACTTTTTAAAGGTGATTTTGCCTTATGTAGGAGTGATTGTCTATTTTGATATTCTTTAAACTCTAATTGATATAAAAGGAACAGTAAAATATTTTATTTGGTATTCCAGGTACTTGCCAGAATTCATTGTACAAGAAGCACATAAAGATCGCTCATGTTTTGAAAAGGTATAAAAAATTAATGAAACCATTTAGTAATATCAATTAAAACCAAAGGTAGTATTAATTCCCTCGGTTATTCTGTTCTTTAAATAATTAATGTAAAGAAGATAGCAACAATTTTTAGTCATGCATTGGTTCTATATGACCGTGGTTTGATCCATGGTAACGAAAGCTGCGAGCGGGGCAGAGACACAATTACAAAAACTGCAATGTATTGCCTTTCTAAGTAGAACAGCTATAAAAAGTCTGTCTCCAGCTGCGCCCGGGGACGCCGCTTTCATAGATGCAAATGGACAATTTCCGAAATTAAGATTCTAAAAAAAATTTAAAACTTTGAAGAAAAAAAAATTTAAAAAAAGTTCCCGTGACTTCATTTTCATCTATTAAAGAAATTCATTTTTATTACCACGATTTATTTTTGATAAAATTATCTGTAACGTCTGCTCCCGAACTCTTGTGGATCGCGCTAGCGCAAGAAATTGCACAAACTTATCCAATTTATGTTCTGCTGGAAAAAGCGAGGAAATTTTACTTCCCCTCGTGCACGAACTTACCCGAAATTTTAGCTTTGTATTTTTATAACTGACTCTGGTCAATTAAGGAGAGACCATGTGTCCAGATAATACCATGCATTGTGGGAGTTGTGGAGAAGAACAAGCCATTGGGCCAACGCACACAGCGCATAGTTATGGCACATAAAACCGGTTTTATAGAAGGGAGAGGGGAGGGAGGGAAAGAACTTAACGAAACAATTTTCACGCAAAACCAAAAGCGTGAAAACTAAAACATGCACATTATATTTCTTCTTAAGTTAAATCTTCTTCTTTCTGAGCTGAGCATTTTTCCACTGAAATTCTGTAATCATTCGCTTTTTGTTCAACAACCTGTTCAAGTGGTCTAAAAATGTTGTTTTTTTGTGAGCATATTGAAAAAGTGATATTAAGAACTTTTTATTTATTATTTCTATTTGTCAACGAAATGACAGCTCTATGACAAGTGATTTTTATATGCACAAATACATTTAAAATTTCCTGTAAAGATTCAAGTTACTACACAAGATGCTATTACCACGTCTGCGTTCCGAGGAGTGTAGTAAAACCGGTTTTATGTGCCATAACTATGATCTCGTGTGCTTTGGCCCATTGAGAACATCGAACATTATCTTATTTATATATTTCATACATTTCAAATAATTAAAAAGTTTAAATATGAAAATTACCATTTTTATACTTGCCAATATATGAAATATACATAAATTTTAAAATAATTAAAAGTTGAATGTGGCAGTTATTATTTCATACTCCCATACAATGACGTGCTTTAGAAATGTATTAAAAAAACGGTATATAGGAGGCATTTTTTTTTAAAACCAAGTTATTATGCAGACAAAAATATACAATTATATATAAATTTCATAAAAAAATGTGGTGTACTTTGGCAATTATTGCATTTTGGAAATTTAAGTACTATAAAGTTAAATAAAAAAGTAACGGTGCATGAGTGCCAATTTTTTTCCCCCAAAAATCAATTGTCCACATTGCAATATACAATGTGTGTAAATTTCATCAACATTGGTGAAATAATATGGCAATAATTGCATTTTGAATTTTTGAAATTTCGGCACTTTGAGGTAAAATTACGAGATAACGGGACTTGACCGACATTTTTTATTAACATACCTGAGTTGTACATAATTAACTGTACCTTGTGTAAAAATTTCATCAAAATCGGACGTGGAGGAGTTAATCTGAACATTTACCACAATGCCGGCAAATTAGCTTAATTTGTGAAATGATTTTCTTTGTGCTAAGGAAACCAAATTATATATCACATTCGTTCACTCTCCTCTACAAAAAGTTGTAAGAAAAATTACTGTACATATAAATATTAACTTATTAATCTTATTACCATAAATAATTTGGAAGTGTGTTGGATTTGCATTTTTAAGCTCACATCATCTCAATAATTACGAAAACACATTTTTCAAGAACAAAACACGTATTCAAATTAAATAAATCTTTTTTTCATAAACAAATTTTTTTCATTCCTATAATTGCAGTTTTTAATAAGACTTTGTCCACTTTGCTTGATAGAAAAATCGCATGTCAAAGCCAAAAATCCCAAATAAAAAAAAATTGTTGCTAGTTTCCACTAAATGCAGCTGATCCTTCTCAATGTCAAATCTCACCCGATTACCATGGATACAGAAGCAGATTTGTTAATGGCGGCAGCAAATTGTTAAAATATCCCCAAAAACATCGATGGCCGCCAAAAAAATCATGGCGGACATTAATAACAGTGGGAAGGAGTCGGATTTATATCCATTTATGTCACTTTGAAGCACGTTCTGAGTTCGGTGAAGTTTTATAGATCGAGATTTGGCATTAAAGTGCAGTTTAGTATTGAAAATTAAGTGTTATTTTTGTGGATCTTTGGATTTACGACTGTGAGATCAATTCTTGGATGGGCATTTTAAATTATTTTATTGTTTTTATTTTTATAACTTGTCATTGTTTTTTTTAAGTAAAAATTTGTTTTGGCGAGTATGAAATTCTAATTGATATAAAACTGAAAAGAATTTGGTTCTTTGTAGGTAGATTTAGTCCACTCAGTTGTCGCATCCCTTCTTAAATCGTCCACAAAAAAACGTTCTGCTCACCGAAATCGACCGATCTGTAAATCCTTCACAGCATCTTTGTCGCGGTTAATGCTTGTCGATCTCATCATTGTCGAGTCCAAATAAAAGGCTAATTATTCTCCGAAGGACTTTCCTCTCGTATGTGGCTTATGGTGGGTCCACACACCGACTTTTGTTCGCAGACACTTTTGTAGAGAGATGTCGACGGAAAGTCTTTACGAACTTTTTTCATTACTGCAGACTTCGAGGAAAATATCAATTTTCATTTGAAAGTCAGAAGAGACTTTTGATAAGTCCATATCGTGTGGACTCAGTTCATGCATACATCTGACTTTTTTTAAAGTGGCGACATTTGTTTTTGGTGTTTTGTTGGCAGAGACTAAATTGCATAAAATTGTATAGGAACAAAATTCGTTATCGTTTGGACCGACCATAAGAGATCAGTGTATTTTTTGATATCCACCCCAGATAAGTAATATACAGATGCCCAGTCGAATAGGCGAAACGTGTTCCATGTTGCCGAAAGTGGTTAATCCAAGCAAAATATTTAAATGTTGCAGCCATTTAGCTGGCTAGAGGTTGGCAACTTTTGGTTGAGCTCCAGCCAGAGACACCAGACAAGGCTACGGTTGCGAAACAAAGTAGCTACGAGGAGCGGGAGTGGGTGGTACACACAGAAGGAAATGAATGTTGATAGTGACGTCAATCCCTTACACTCTTCGTAGCTATTTTGCTTTTCACACCGCTGTTTTGTGTTGCTGGAATTCAACCGAAAGTTGCCACGCTCTAGCCAGCTACATTTAAGACACTTGGCTGCAACATTTCTTTGCTACACAAAATTTCGTTGGCTAGAGGAGGGAAAAGTTGGCTAGCGAAATGTTGATAATGGGACACGATTTTATATTACTTATCTGTGGCTGAAGGTTTTCTTCGATGTGACAGAGAAGCTCTCGGTGCACTTTACCAACAATACAGTGATCTGAGTCGCAGTTGGCACTTCGGTATATTCGTACTGTCATCAGATGGCCAAGGACTATCAGACAACGTGGTTTATTTGCTGTGTTTATTTGTACAAACCTGTTTTAGGACAGCTACCAGTGGCCACTGCTTGGGAGCTATTATCACATTTCCATCAGTCTGGAGTTGTTAGGTGCACATTTTCATATACTATTTATTCTTCACCACTTCTTCTGATGGCTGATTACCACCTAAAGTAAATTTCTATAAAAACTTCGCTTAACCTCAAATATTAATGCAATCGTCCCAAATAAGCTGCACCTGCAAATTTTTCTAGCAAAATACCGAGATAAGTGTTAAGTGCGGCTACTTTTATTACCGGGAATAGCATTCATAAAACGCATTAAAACTCATCCATCCAGACAGAATCCCTGCCACGAACTAGAGCTGGGCTGGGGTTCAATTTGCATAGGAGACTCATATGTGGTCCGTGGCAGTCATTTCAACCCCATGTGGAGCCGCGCGCAAACACATACGAAATGAGCTCAGATGGGCGAATTATTGGTAATATTGCCAGGACATATGTCTGAAGAGCTTTTTAATAGCCTCGTGCCACGCATTTTTTTCAAGGGTAGTCTATACTATACTATATACGGGGGCGCAGCACCGATATGCAAACCCAAAGACTATCCAGAGCCAACCGAATCAGTATACAATAGTCTTGCGAAGGGAGGATTTTACCCAGCTGCTGGGAAAAGTCTCAGAGGAGATATCCTGATGCGCGCGGGGTAGTATCAGAGTTCAGGAATCGGGATACAAGGATTCAGGATTCCCTTGTTCATGGGTTATTTGTTTGTTTGTTTGGTTGCTTGCTTGTGAGCCAATTGTTGTTAAACCGATGCCTTCTGGAGACTTTTGTGATGCCGGTCGGCATCGATCGATGCTCAAACTGCCGAGCTATATTCTAGGGGCTGTAATCGAATCATTTCAATGCGGCAATTTGTATGTTCCATTGAGTCACAGGTCGTGATCACTTTGACTGCTATTTTTTTTTTTTGGGTGTGTTGTTGTTTGTTGCGAAATCTTGTTTTTCTGCTCTGCTCCTTGTAGTCCTTGAGCTTTATATTTTTTTTTTGGCAATCGTGGTAGTGGTGGTGGTTACTTAAGCAGTCACGATATTTCCTCTTGAGTGGTTTTACCGTTCTCAAGTATTCTCGAGGCGTACATGAAAATAAAGAATTTACGAACCCGATGTGTTACGTTAAATGGCTTTTGCGTATCGATGATATATACCTTATCACAATTCTTATCTTATTTTCCTGTAAAATCACCAAAAAAAAACGCAAAAAGGCTTAACAGAGTTAAACTTGACACGATTTAAAAGGGATAAATATAGCCAATTTGTTTAACTTTAAAACAAATGCAGAATGGTTTATTACTGCAGCATCGTTACAAAATGGCTAATGGCTATCACAACATCATTTCTTATCGCTGCATTGGCAAGACGGTGGCGCCTCTGAAGCTCTGTAGCAATTCATGGGCAATTAATCACCCGCAAAGCCAATTGCATGTAATTCATTTACCGATACGAGGTAATAAATCTTGTCCAAACATAACCTAACTTACAACAATGTTCCCTTATTTCATTAGGATGCGCCATTTGTCAATCGATTAAAGTCGGACCCACCTCCGCCGCCGCCCGTCACAGAAATGGAATTCATAATTTACGCGATAGTTAAGCGCACGTATTCAAATCAGATTTGAGCTAAAGTTTTGGACTTTTGCAATTACCGTTCCAATGATGCAAATTCATATATGTTTTATGCATTTTGTGGTGTATTTTAAAGTCCTTATTGCAAAAAGGGATGATGGCTGCACGATTATTCATTAATGTCCAATCAAGTTTAAATCGCCAGGAAACTAGATTTAAGTTCAACCAGACTACTCTGGAGATCCTTTATTATTCATAAATCCATACCATAGCGTTTCGTTCATGCATACTATCCCAATTGAGCCCTGCCAAAAACTCATTTTACTATCTAGATGATTTCTAGCATATCCTTTTGTATATGTATATGTATAAAGGACTCCAGGCAGGGATATGTTATCCTTTTTTTGAGGGGCGCTATACATGTACAACACTTGAACACATTTTCATTTCTATTTGGATTTTATACTAGAAAATTTAGGGACTGTAGATGGGCAGTTTGAAAATTTCATAATAAACGCAACAGATGTTGAATGGCTCGAAGAGGATTGTTGATGCTGGGCAAACAGCCCACAAAAGTTCTACCAAAAATAAATGAAATATGCAGTCCCCGGGGCGTTTCGGGTTGATGTTCATTTGTAGGTCGCCCATTGGTCATAATGGCTTAAGGTTTATTATTTAAAGTTTCTGGGTTCGGAATTTTATTGTATGAAAACCATTTGAAATTATTCAATTATATCATGAATAATTTTGTGTGTGTGTGTATGTATACTTTTTGGGTTGATGTTTGTAAGAAAGGAAAATTGTGGGAGGGGGAGAAGGAAATACAAATATTTTTATATATTAATTGAATTTATGTTTTGGTATGTTTTTGGTGGAAGAGAGATGTGTTTCACTGTGTAAATTTTAGTTTAGATGATGTTTAGGTTGTTTTTAAAGGCAGTTCTGTAAGGCACTTGAATTTAAAACAAAATTCAGATCGTTCGTTTCAAAAATTATCTAGGGTAAATTGGGATTTGTAGGTGGATATAGCATAAAGCTTGCATAGAATGATCAGACAATCTACACTCACAATCACAAGGAAGATGATAGTCTCTCCAATTCATGCCACTGATTGATCAACAAAAAACAACATAAACCAGTTGAAGTTTCTACTGTAGTAGAAGTTTCCAAGCAGTTTTAAAGATTTTTGGTCGATTCAGAATTTAATTTGAGGCCTTCTTCTTCTTTGGCGAGGTGTTAAGTCTAAAAGTACCGCGACCACTTCACTTGGCTTATTATACTAATCCCAATACCTCATATTTTTAGGCCAGACAGGGTCAGCAGTCTGCCTAGTGGTTCGTCGCTTAGACTTGACTGGTGCAAGGGTAGACCCAACTTCTTCAAGGCAAAACCTACAGGTGGGGTCCTTCGTATTCTGACATCAAGCTATCAAGTGTCCTGACATCCGTTCTACCATGCCATAACAATTTCTTAGTGTCCAAGCCTCCACAAGATCCCACTCAAGATACCCCGTTAGATTTTCAACAAGATCTCATCCAAGACCCCCAGCGTAAAAGCCCATTCAAGACACAAACCCTGTCCAGAACAACAGCTGTTTAATCCTGACTAAATGAAAGGTGCCGGAATGATGTGATTCAATAACAGTGGGTGCGTGGGTTTTTCGGTTGATGCGCTGCGGTATGTGGCGTATGCGAATCGTCCCTCTGGTGAAAATGCTATGGAAATTGAGTTTAATTTGTTAAACAACAATGGGTTGAAGACCTCACGACGGTGTTGGGAATTCCGACTCAGTACGTCGGTTGGATTTGGGATTTGATAGAAAAAAGAATTCAAATTCAATACAGTCTTTTTATGATGCTGACTCAATACGTCAGCGGATCCTAGGGATAGAAAAAAGCTTCAATACAGCTTCTTTGATCGAAATCACTTTTCAAAAATCTCAGTAATATTTGTATCTTATAGTTCAATTCGCTAGTGAAATCTAAAGGGCTGACTATAATGCGCGTAAAAACACACGTCCACTGATGTGTTTAAATATTAAACTTTCGTCAAACGTATAATGGTTTGTGTATCCGGAAAGTAATCAAAAGTTTAATATTATTAAAATGCTCATCAAAATCGCTCCCATAAAGAAGCACAACATTTTCCATACTCTTTTCTCTTTAAAATCCACAAAACAACAACTAAAAATCAGCTCTAATCGATGTACCTACAAATCTTTTTACAAAAAGTACGTTCAGCGCGGTTCTTTTCGCATTTTTACGTTTAACGAAACTTAACGAAACAAAATATGACCCACGTACATATGTTCAATATAGCCGAACATATTAATTTCCATGAGAGCGAGCAGATGACGTGCGTTTCTTACGTGCATTATAGTGGGCCCTTAAAGTGATCTGGTTTGGCTTCGCCTGTGCGCCGGTATTTATTTTCCATTCGAACAATAAATTTTGTGGGCGGTTTTGAAGTACCTATTTAATTTTTGTTTTGTGTTTTTGGTGATCAGCGGATTTCTGTCTCTATCATCCGTCAAATAGACTTGTTTACTTGGGTAAATTGTTCCCTTTCATTTCTTAGTTATTTACTAATTTTTATTTGGTTTATTTATTTTAGCGATCCTTTGGTGGGACTGGTGGGAGACTCAGGAGGCTGGATGTTGGGAAGTGAGTATTTGTGTAGAGCGTGTTTTACTTTTTTGTTGAGTAATTTTGTTTTCTTTTTTTTTAGTTCGCCGAAGAAGGAAAAACCCATACCGTGGAAGTTCACCCAATTTCACACAGGTGGCGCTCACTCACACCCAAAGCTTCTAAGCTCACCACACAGGTTTTTGTCCCGAATAAAACTTACACTTGAGGCCACACCACCACACACCAAAAAAGTTTTAGCCAAGACACAAAAAAACAACTCGCACTCGATGTGGCATAGCTCTACTACTTGCATTATCACGGGAGAAGATACCATGTGGCCAGATTGATAATACCGTGTGGACGTTCAGGAACTAAAGACACGTCTAGTATACTATTCTAAAACTAAAAGACAAACATTTTTCTTCTATGTGACATTTGCTTAATAGATCTTCATGACGAAATTCTACTAAAATGTTCTTTTGTCTACACTGAAAATAACCTTCAAAAATGCCACTTAACATAAATAGCGTAATCAACAAAACTCATTACCACTTTATGTTATCATTCCTCTGAATATTTCTTTTTTTTTTACAAAAAGATCTGATTTCCCTAAAAAATTTCTGCAATCTTCACCTTCCTTTGTGTCATCAACGCTGTTCTTCTTTTTTTTATCTTAACACAAAATATTTTCTCCAATCAAACTATTCAAAGAAAACGCCTCCTCGTTGATTACAGTTTAAACTTTTCAAGATGTATTTTCTGCTAAAAGCCTTTGTGTAATCGTTACCACGGCACTTTCTTTCTACGCAGGAAAACGCTTCACCAACGCTTTTCCGCTGTCGATTTACGTTCCTCTTTGTTAAAGAAATTGACCACATCCATAGTTTGCCCACGCCATTTTTCTTCATCTCCTCCCTCGTACCGTCATTGGACCTAATTACGTATGTTCGCCTTTGTGCCTGTGCCGCCATCTATACACCCACCCTTGTGAAAAAGATCCATCTTAAGGCCTCTCATTTTCGAGAATGGCACAATTCCATAGCCTCGGAGAATGTTACATACAGCGACGACACAAAATATGGTCCATTTATAAACCTCTTCCAGCTATAACATAAAACTTGAGTATTATTAACCGTGGCCATTAAAGCCCATTCTGTATTCAATCTCTTGCGCCCCGGAAAATGTACATCGTGGTCCTTTTCTCATTGAAACCAATTTCCCGTTTGAACTTATACTAAAGGAGCTGCGACGACGACGACGATGTCCTTCTTCGGCTTCGCATCCATTTTAAAGTTTTGCCAAGCTCTGTGCGCCCTGCTCGAGCGGGCACCTTCCCGGTTTTCGAGACATTGTTGTAAAACCACTGCAGCCGTTCCCCTCAATATTCTAAGGGTAGCTACTTCTGGTACAAAGTCAGAAAATGACATACAGCCAAAAACTTTCCTATTTTGTGTCGCACTGAGAGGAGAGACCCACTTTACCACATCATCAGTCCGAAGTCGAAGGGTGAGCGATAGAATATGTGCTGGCATCAGCACCACACCAGCTGAGGGGGTGTATGTATTGTCGCTCCATCCTGAAATCCTGGGTGGCATCCTCGAGGCCATACAATGTTAGTCTAATCTCGCCAAGGCTTATCCTCGCAAAATTAAAGGCAAACGCTCTGGCGACCGACTTTTTCATGTCAAAATATCATCCCTTCCGGGCATTTCAGGACATTCCTCTGTGGTGTATACTAAAGTGTGTCATTCGATGTGTTTTTTTTTCGTTCGTTCGTCGAGAAACTTGTGGCAAACCTTCGACACTAGGAGCGGTTCATAGAAAACAATTTTTTTTAAAGGAATCGTCCTTTATGCTTATGCCACAAAATTATGCTTTCGGAGTAAAAATATGTTATCCTCGCCCCAACCAAGCACACATCCACACCGAAAAAGCTGATAATGAAACTATATAAACAAAAACCGAGTTTTCAGGCAGGAAGCGTTAAGAATTAAAGGACGATGACTTGACTTTAGGTGAGGTCTGTGATGGCTAAAAGGCAAGGAAATGAGAGAATTGAGTGACAATTTTAATGAAGGATGATGACGAACTTTGCGGATAACTTCAAAAATTTTAGGAAATGTCAGAAACAATAACAGGATGAAACGAGAAGCTGGTCATGGCTAAAGGGCTTCCTTCTAATTTAAGAGCTTCTAAAGATTATATTATAAACAATTTTGACAGCTTCTGTAAGTGGGATGAGATTCATTCTTTTTCAGGATGCTTTAAACTTGGTTTTGTTATCTTTGGATTTTTGTTTAGAACTGTTCTCAATAACTTTTGGGGCTGCTCACTTTCTGGCTTGATTTCTATATAGGTCATAGTAGGTCATAGACCAAAGGATGATTTTATTAAGAAATTATTTGCTCCTTAGGATCCATTAGCTTAATTATTGCTTATCCCAACTATAGGTCCATTATACCCGCTAATATGTTTTATTCTGTCATATCGTTCAAACAAAGCTTACTATACTAGGCATTAGACCATTACCTGAATAATATGACAGTCTGGTAGTAATAAGGATGAACCCTAACCTGGGGATTTTTACATTACCACATGCTGTACTATGGTGTTTATTGACTTTCACATAGTATAGTACTTTTGACGGTACCATACACCTCAAATTTATAGGTTAGGCTGCTTCGTTGAGCTTTTCGTTCCTTTGTGGTTAAGCAAGATCACACCGAACAACAAGAGTCTGCTTCTTGCTGTCGCAGGACAGTTGCGGAGAACACGTAGATCAGATTCATCTCCCTCGAGGCTAAGGGTCTTCTGTCCTTCCGGTCTGTGACAAAAGCATATAACTCAATTTATAAGTCAAGTCACTGTACAGAAACTCCCACCACGCCATCCGCTCTCTATCATCGATCAATTATAATCCATAAAAATCTGTTACAGCCTTCGGGACTTCTTGCTCGTCTTCGTTCTCACGTGGGGAACCTCAAGCATAAAAAGATGTTTACTTACCTAAAGCCTTGAAGGACGCCGATTGCGATTTTGTGAAAATCGATCGCGTACGAAGCCATTCAGACCTTCATAGGAAGGTAATACTAGGTAATAATACTCGTACGATTATGGAAGCATTTCGTTATCAACTTCAACGACAGAAATAAGTCAATATCTGTTGACAGACTAAAATCAATCTTTACTTCTGATCGTGATGACACATCAATGTCAAAATGATCGGTAACGTTCCGATGAGCACTCCACTGGACAGGTCCGCTTTAATACCACGGCTAGACATTCACTATCTCAGCGTACTCTCCACGGGCATGGCAGCCATGGTAAAGAGCGATGTCACAATAGGCTTACAATTGGATCCAGCGCGATCACTTTTGGATCGTCACTTGTGTCGATCGATTGTACAGTGTCTTTCAACAAGAGGTGTCATTTTAAATCGACAGATAAGCTCAATATTTTTATAGAAACTGATGATATTTTATTTTAGTCTCAAGTACAAACTCTGAGATTAATGATGGAACGCAAGATCTGTCAAATGTCCGTCTCGACTCTTCTTACAAACAGTTTTTTTTTGTGTGGAAGACCACAGCTCAGGGAAAGCTTTTTTCATATTATAATATTGGCTGTATTTGGAAATTTGAGGAGGAGTACATTCAGAAGTACGCCAATGAGAAATTTAACACGGGTGATTAATTCTATCAGCACTAAACCACCGAAATGCTGGAAATGTGTGATGGCCTGAAATCTGATCGACTTATAACCATGCGCGGCTTTGTTCTAAAATTTAAGTCACAAATTGAAGTCTGTATTTTGTCTCAACCAAATGATCTATTTTCTTCCATTAAATTTGAAATCACAATGAATCTCAATAGTCCGGGGAAATTAGCAAAAAAAAAACGCACGAACGGAGACAAAATTCCAAAATGGCTGAAAATTGGTCCACAGCTTCCTTGGGACTTAACCTTGAATAACTTCGAAAGGGTTAGCTTTTCGAAAAAATGACATGAGGGTTTTTTTGTAGGCAATAACGTTTCGTATAGACTGATCAAAATTTTTTTTCGAAAAAAACAGTTTTTGAGTGATTTTGTTGCCAAAAGTGAAATCTCCGGCGGCCATGTTTTTTTTGTGATTCGAGCGAGCTTAAAATATCGGTTGGATAGTAGACGATATCATTTTGGCTAGTAAAGGAATCCATCGATTTCACCTTGAATTTTAAAATTCAATTCGTCGACATCAATGTTTTCGCTGCCAATATAGCACGTTCACTCAACCAAACGATAATGTTTGTTATTTTGAGCAAAGCTTCAATATATTTGTTCACACCAAAAGAAAGTGTTCGTTGGAAAAATAAAAAAAAATTTTAGACATCGACAACATCGCCCCCTTACGGGTCCAAAACTATTCTATCTTTCAAGCTGTTACCAACCATACACATTCACAAAATTTCATTGAAATCGGTTGGGTGGTTTCGGAGATTAGCGTGTACGAACATCGTGGGGGGTGATCTTTATAAGCTTTTTATTAACTTCCACTGTTTGTTAGTTTGTTTGGACCAAATCTTGCGGCTGAGTTTTGACCCACTTTCATATAACATAACCGATAAACTTCAAATTTTGTACATATGTATAGTTCGCGTGACAATGCAATCTGACCATTTATTTTGTAAGAAAATCAAGATAGCGGTTTTTAAGAATTTAATGTTTGTAGTTTATTTTGATCAAATCTTGCCATAAAACCCACTTTCATATAACCGATGAACTTCAAATTTTGTGCACATGCGTAGTTCGTGTAACAATAAGTACTTCCCGTACTTTCTGCATTCTGTCACTTACTGCAAGTTGCTTATTGAGAGGTGGGGATGAGGTACAGAAAGTACAGGAACAAGTTTCTGCAGGTTTGTGCAGTTTTAACATGGGCATGATAGTTTTGACATTTATATATTTCAAATATCTCTGATCATTTTGTAAAAAAATCAAAAAAAAATCAAAATGACGGCCGATTTTTGCAATTGTGTTCTCTGGCCACCCGACAGGGGTATCAAATGAAAGGATTTGACAGGTAGAATACAATTAGCTGTGTGGCGTCGTTCCAAATTCAAAATGGCGGCCAACACAAAATGACGCAAGACATATAATAGACTAAAAAGTAGAAAATATTACCGATCAACTTCAAATTTGGAACATATTCGTAGTTCGCATATTTTGTAAAAAAAACCAAGATGGCGGTAACAAGATGGCGGCTGATTTTTGCAATTGTGTTCCATCGAGCCCACGACATCGGTATCAAATGAAAGATATGACAGGTAGAATACAGTAAGCTGTGTGACTTCATTTCAAATCTAATATGGCCGCCACCACCAAATGGCGCCAGACATGTAATAGACAAAAAGTCGAAAATAAAAATAAATATAGTTTAAAAAAACTAAAAAATAAGCTTTTATTTTAAAATGAACCATAAAGTGAAAAATAATTTTGAATGTAAAGTTTTTATTGCTGTAGCGACTTACTTAAATGTAATAAAAAAGCGTGGGCCGCTAACGAAAAGTTCCAGTATTAATAAAATAAGAATATCATAGGTAAAGAGCGCCCCACGATTTTTTTCATTTAAGTAAGTCGCTGCAGCTATAAAAACTTTACATTCAAAATTATTTTTTACTTTATGGTTTATTATAACTGCAATTAATAACATAATTAAATAATCGGCAATTTAATTTGTGATATTGAATTTTACAAATTCAGGTCCAAATCTATTCGCAGTTTTATTTAGATCAAGCTAAACCAGCAGTTGAGTATAATAATGCATTTTTTTAGTCTCAAAAATTAATTAATTTCAACACTATTTAGTTCTAGACTAATTAAACTGAAAATTTTATAACTCATCACAAGTGAACCTTAAAAAAATATAATTTCAAAAAAACAATTCCACTTTATATTACTCTGTTAATTAATTCAACATAAATGAAAAGCAAACATTTGCTTAGTGCACATATTTTCATAAAATAAACACCACGATGATTTCCACCTTTTTCACCTGTAAAGTGCACCTAAAAAAACACCATCTCTCTTTCACCCCCCACCAATCTCTTTGGCAACTGGAATATAAACCACACTGAATAAACGCCAACCCATAACATAAGGATATAATTTGAGAACTAGCAGATGTGCGAAATAAATCGGGCAAGGATACTCTGCTCCTCTGCACCTTCCATCACTTTCCGTATAAAATAATTCATCATGGCAAAAATTTGCATAAATTCTCAATGAAATGGGGAAGCACCAAGGACCGCCGCCGCCACACAGTCTATCCTTCAGTTGTCCTGGAAACAACAAGCGGAAGAGGGATCCATTTCGGAAGTTTTCCAGTGAATTTTATTTTTTTTTTTGTTATATCCTGTGTGCTACACCGCACCCCGGAAGCTGAGCGGCAGGGATGATATGAGAGCGGACCCGGCAAAATTAAAAATCATAATTCCCCGTAAAGTTTTAATTGCTGAGTGGTTTCATGGTTTACAACAACCAAAAAGGATTAAACTTTTCTCTTATAACTAAGCTGGGACCAAGGATGTGCACGATACGAGAGACAGACCGTGGCCAGCTGAATCACTTTTACTTAATTACTTGATGCCTTTCACCGACCGTTTTTTTTATGTATCTCAAATTGCCCTGAAAAAAAAACCTCATGTAATTGCTTGTAATGTATGGCAGCACAGATATACAACATTACATTTAATCCTTTTTTGAATTTTTTTTTAGTTGTAACCACCACCACCAAAAAAAAAATAATCTTGAAAAATCAATAATTGAGCAATTTCGCTGCGCTATTCGGAGATATATATGCGGGCTTCTTCCAATGAGGCGTTCCTGGATCCGTCCTGGATCCATCCTGAATCCTGCGAAAGGATGAGTCCAGCGGCAGAGATGATTTACGGTATAGAAAATTTCTCCTATTACACAATGCCAACAAAACAGAATCAGCATCATCGCATCCTGAATAACGGTCTGCTGCGTCTGCTGTTTGGGCACGAGCGAGTATCCTTTGTAGTTTCTGCATATCCACTTGATATTTAAGGTAAAATACCCATCGAAATACCTGTGCTCGTCGTCCTTTCTGCCATGGCCCTTCAATTGTGTGCATCCCTGGGAGGGAGTCAGAGGAGCGGATTGTTGTTGCCGGCGAAACATACATACATATTGGAAATGGACAGAAATTGATGCCACCCTGGAACGTTTCCTGATGACGTTGTCGTCTGTTTGGGTTTTCATCCGATCTAATTGAAATTTGAGTACCTTTACAATTTGAAAACGGGCATCCGTTCGTTTGTTGGACAAAATTGAATATTAGAATCGAGTTCTGGCGGAAATCTTAAAGTTATGTCGAATAAATGTGACTAAAAATTAGAATTTCTGCATGCTGATGACAAATGATAAGGATTTATGCGTTTTAATCATAGAAAGTACACTATGGAGATTGATTTTCTGTGTTATCCTCTTGTCTTTTTGCACAGTAAAAAAAATGCATTCAGACTAGGATTTCTGTGTGGCTATTCTCGTTTCTTTGTTTTGCTTTGAAGGATTCATACAAACAAGAAACTGTTTTTTTTTCAGTCTAGCCTTTGTGGTAACGTAAAGTGATTCTGAAGAACTTTTCTCTCTAGATATTAAATTCCTGACCTCGGGAATGCTTTAAAACTTATCAGATTCTATATTATGACATTGCAAAGGCACGAGAGTTTTCGACAAGTCCTTAGTAAATTAAAGAGATGGCGCTCGTAGTTTCGAAAAAGGATTACTTTTAGTAAGTTTCATCTGACCCTAGACTGCTGTTAAAGTTTCAGCTGATATCCATCACGTGGTTTCATTTTGAACAATATTTCGCAATCGGTATTTCCAAATTCCTGCAGCATCCTCGTACCTGCTCCTTGAGCACCCCCCGGATTTTTAGTAACTTATCCTATCCTCTAATCCTTCTTTCATTCGAACTCAGCTTGCTATTAGAAACGACCGCTGCACCCATTTTTTTCCAATTGAAAGATCTTATAGAACTAGTCTCGCCTATTGTCGATATTCGACCAAACTTATTCTAGGAAAGAATAAAAAAAAACGCCTGTCAAAACAAAAACCTGAAAAGAAAATTCAGAAAGAGTCCAGGGTCATCGTCCAACGAAAAAAGAAAATTCAAAAAGCGTCCAGCCTCAGCGTCCACTAAAAATGCAACCAAATGCACCGCACTTCCCAGCGGGAAAATTAGAAGCAGATTCCTCTGGAATCAAATTAGAAGTGCTTCCTGGTCGCATTTTGGAAGATTTGCATATGGCTACAAATAAGTCATTCTCAACTTTGTTGGTAAATTTTCTGTTTTGAGAGATTCTCTGGATCTCTGCTTGCAAAACTTAAAACTTCAAAATAGCTTCCCAGGAAGCTAATTAGAAGAAAATCGAACAAACTGCTTCTTGCTAATGACATACAATGGTAAAAACGATATGGAAAGGGATACCGAAGGGAAGCACTTCTAAGATGCACGTGGATAGCTTCTTCATGCATCAGTGAATGCTTCTATTTCCCGCTGGGTTGTTAAATTTGCACGTTATGGTGGGTCCACACTACACGGAACGCACGAAAGGAGAAAAAATTCCAAAATGGCTGAAAATTGGACCACAGCTTCTTTGGGACTTTTTAAGAAAACAATTTCGGAATCACAAAAAGAAACAACATGGCCTCCGGTGACATCACTTTTTGGGGAAAAAATCACTCAAAAACTGGTTTTTCGAAATTTTTTTTTGATCTGATACCCTTCTTGAATTTTTTTCGAAAACCTTGACGTTTCCGAATTATTCAAAGTATTTTTTGACCGAAATGTGATTTTTGGAAACTTTGACCTTGAATAACTTCGAAAGTGTTAGGTTTTCGAAAAAATGACAAATGGCTTATTTGTAGGCAATAACGTTTCGTACTGACTGATCAAAAAATTTTAAAATTTTTCGAAAAAAACAGTTTTTGAGTGATTTTTTTTGCCAAAAAGTGATATCTCCGGCGACCATGTTGTTTTTTTTGTGATTCCGAAATTGTTTTCTTAAAAAGTCCCAAAGAAGCTGTGGTCCAATTTTCAGCCATTTTGGAATTTTGTCTCCTTAAAATGCTAATTTCCCCGGACTTAATGGCAAAGGCAGTACGGCCAAACTGCGCGGACAAAAGGCCGTGCTTAAAAAGGTACATTGTACTTCCACACAATACGGAATTTTTAAAGTTTTTAAGTTTTTTCTCAATGTAGATTAATCAATATTCAATAAATAATTATTTTCTTTCAGATAAGTTCTTATTTTAGGATCCAAAACTCACGATTCAGAAAATTTAAAGGTCTTTCCGCCAAAAGCGCGTCGGATCTAAGTCCGCGTAGTGAGGACGAGCCTTTACAGCTTAAAAAACAAAAGCAGAAGAAATTTATCTGTTTAGTAGAGTTTGGGGAAATGTGAGTGCAGAGTTCATATACATATTCTCTCTGCACTTTCATTTCCCCACACTCTATGTTTCTTCTGCTTTTATTATTTGATCTGTCAATATTCGCTCTATTAAGCAGTTGAGTGTTTGGGAAATGTAAGTGCAAAGAGAAAATCGAAACAAAATGTAGGTATTCTCTTCAAATATGATAGCGCGTGCACAGTGTATTAATGCATATGTGAATAATTTCAGTATAGGTAAAACTTTACCTTGCTTTCACACCTTTCCCTTGGCATGTATCTGAATAATATATATATATTCTGACCACCTATGAAAAAATACCTTTCGTTTGATATATGTTTCATTAAGATACGTGCACCGGAAATAGGTTAAAAAGGGATCACAATTTTTGGCTTTGCTTATTAATATATAGATAGTTGGTCTATAAAGGATATTTCTACTAACATACATATATGGTTATAATGGATCGAATAAAACCATCACTAAACTATGGCCACTGTGCTGAAAGTCGAGTCGTATTTTGTGACAAGTCGTTTGAGTTGAAGAAAGTGACGTTTCAGTCGAATTACGACTTTCAGCACAGGGGCCTAGAGTGGAAATACTAAGTTAAGTTTAGGCCCCTGTACTAAAAGTCGTGATTCGATTGAAACGTCACTTTCTTCAACTCAAACGACTTGTCACGAAACACGACTCGACTTTCAGCACAGGGGCCTATGACTGTAACGCCACGTAATTCCTTCCCAGCGGAAATATTTTTTAAGACAATTAGGTTAACAATTTTTGGGTTAACTTTAATTGAGCTTGAATAACACTGTCCAAAGTTTTGGAGCAGCTGCATCATATGTTCGACAATGACATATTTATTACAAACATTAATTAAAACTAATTTTTTTTAGTGGATATTGTGCAAATTCAATATACTTTTTTAAGAGTATTAAAATTTATGACTTTTTTTTTTAAAAACATACTATTCTACCACTACACCAAAATCATACCATTTTCTTTTTTCTATTTATTACAAAAAAAAACTCACTTTTTCCATATTGTCTGATCCATGAAAAATTTATTAAGTATTAAAAAATTTTATTGCTTTTGTCCTCGGGTAAAAAAATTGCTTGTTTTGTTGCAGTTATGCAAAGGATAACAATCATCGTGTGCTAGTACACAGTTCAGTACATTTCAGAGTGCATTTTGTTGGATGGAAAACACATTGAGACAGAGCGGCAGAGGGAGAAGGCTGGGGTTGTAATTTTTATATACGAAAAACATGCAATGTAAATTTATACAAATTGCACTTTATGAGGAGACATAAACACGAATTTATTTAGATCGGTGTGTTTTCGTGGTTAATGGAACACGATGAGGTTAAATTGTTAGAAAGAAAGGTTTTGAACGACAGAAAAAAAAATATATTTTTTTTTGTTCTAATGAAGGTGACTGACTATCTATACCCAATGGAGGCTATTTTTTGGACCTGTTGCTAAAAGTGAAAAGTTTTTTTTTGATATCTTATAGGTGGTGTATTTAAGCTCTTAACAAAGGTGTTATTTTAAATCAACCGAAAAGCGCAATGTTTTCGTAACATTTCTCTTTTAGCCAGATAGATCCTTGGCACTGTACTTTTTAGTCCGGAACCGGGTACTGTGACACCCACCCTAGCTGATCGTACTCTAAAGAATTTTACAGAAGGCAAGGTCCAGGCTTGGAATGCTCAACTCCAAGCGGTTTCTTTATCGGGTTGAAACGTATCCAGATAACTGTTGGAGCATAGTAGGAAGGATTTTAGGACAAGAATAGCACTCAGACGAATTGTCGCAGTAATCTACATATAATCGGAACTATGCCTACGGTAGAGAGAAGAATGAAGGAATTGCCAACACACACGGTTCTACTGCATCCGCTCTTAACGAATAATATCGCGACAAAACGTTTACGTCAGAGTAGTGTTGAGCCGGTCTTACACGAGGCAGTACATTTGCCCCTTACACGATGGTAAATTGTAGTGGGGGCACAATTTTTTTAAATGTCCCGGTTCAAAAATAATGTCCTACTAGTATATGAGCGTGTATCGAGATAACTGAAGCGAGGTGTGATTGTAAATTACATAGTGGAGAGACATTTCTTACTTAAGAGACATTTCTTACATTTTTCGAGGGAGGGAAATTTTGTACTGGAGAGACATTTCTTACATTTTTCGAGGGAGGGAAATTTTTGTACTGGAAAGACCATCTTGCACTTTTCGAAGGAGTGAAATTTTGTACTGAAGAGACAATTCTTACATTTTTCGAAGGAGTGAAATTTTGTACTGGAGAGACATTCCTTACATTTTTCGAAGGAGTGAAATTTTGTACTGGAGAGACAATTCGTACATTTTCGAGGGAGGGAAATTTTGTACTGGAGAGACAATTCTTACATTTTTCGAAGGAGTGAAATTTTGTACTGAAGAGACAATTCTTACATTTTTCGAAGGAACGAAATTTTGTACTGGAGAAACATTTCTTACATTTTTCGTGGGAGGGAAATTTTGTACTGGAGAGACAATTCTTACATTTTTGGGGAAGGGAGATTTTGTACTGGAGAGACAATTCTTACATTTTTCGAAGGAGTGAAATTTTGTACTGGAGAAACATTTCTTATTTCTTTTACGATAGAAAAATGTCCAACTTGTAATTGGGCGTGGTGGGATTGCAAAATATAAATATACATTGTGGAGGCATAGATTTCTTCCTTACTCTAAGGCAGTTTAATGCATATCAGAATTAAACTGGTAAAAAATCTCATTTGGTATTTATTTTTTTTTATTTTTTTAATTTGCTTGTTTTTGTCATTTTGGCATTACAATAGCACCTCGCCTCATTTGAAGTGTGACATTGTACTGGCTCAAAATAAAAAAAGAGGCACCCCTTACAAAATCATTTTATAATCGTGTCCTACGCAACACTAATTTGCATACTCAGTAGACCGATTCTCGTTCGATTCCGTTGGTGAAGCAGCATTGGACGTGCTAGTACTTAGTTGGGGGACCGCTTGATAAAACGACCTTCGGATTAGATGGAAGCATACTGGGATGAAATAAGGAGTACTAAAGAAGATTTCAGATCCTTGTTGAAACATTTGGTTTGGATTTGGTGAATACTATTTTATGACACCTCTAGGCCATGAAAATGGAAATATGGACAGGACACTTAGAATATTCGGCGAAGTCTTAGATGCTTGGGTGTTTTAAATTATTAGCTTTGGACTCTTTAGGCTCTTTTCGATGAAAGTTGTGAGTTATCCAAGTATGGAACAATATCTAGGGACAACTTTTTTTTTATTTACGCCATCCATAAAAAGTCTCATCCGCGTTTAACTCTTGCAGCTACTTACGACAAATCTTCTAATGCATCCACGCCGTTAGGGATACGTTAAGAAAAATTTAACGATATTTTTTAGCACATTTTTATGAATTTTCTGCTTTATGCCGATAATTTCCTTCACACCCTAAAGAGGAATTTTCCAGCTCGCGTCATCCTCAACATCCAAGTCTAACTCCATCAAAAGAAGACGCGGCAAAAAAAACTGGGGCCAACATCAATTCCAGTGAATGTTTGTAATTTAGAAGTTTTTCTCTTGAAAGCAGCCAAGAGATCAATAAGAAAGAAGTATTCAGATTTATGAAATCACCAAAAAAATTCACACACTCAATCTCCTCCACCCTGCGCCACGGCTCATAATATTGTGAAAAAACCCACCCCCCCCCCCCCCCCGCTCTGCTCTGGTACACAAAACCGCTTCAAACAATTCTTCATATATACACAATAATCTGGCGCCTTCTCCGTCGACAAGGATTCTTCAGGACGAAGCTCAACAGAGAAAAAAAAAACTCTTGTTTACGACCAGCCACTTGATTTGTGTGCACGGTAGCTTATCTGTGAAGGAGGAGCACAAGCTGCAAAGAAAAAAAAACGAAGAATATATATAAGACGTCTCTAAGTTTTCCCTTGCCGGTAAGTATTCATCCATAACTCCCACTCAGCATGGTAAAAAAAAATCGTCGGGGAAAAGCTAAGGAACTTTCCTTAACACTTGAAAAGTGCCCCTGTTGACGTCGTCTTGTCTGGAATGATGGTGGCTTTTGCATAATAAAATTATTTACTCAAGGGAAATTTTGGGTCTTTTGGTTAAGCACTAAGTGTTTTACGGATATTTCCTGCGAAGAAGGAAGTAGTTTCCTTCACCATTTTTTTTCTTGCGTCTTCACCGTTCCATATTTCTTGAATGGAGCAATTTTTCATATGTGTGTGTTATATACAAAAACCGGTTGAGCTTGGTCCTTGCGGGTGCACTTTCTCTCTTATTCCCGGTGAAAATTACAATCGCCGATAGAGGAGTGAAAAAAAATTGAATAAACCAAAGTGAAAACCACAAAGATTTATTCAAATACCGGCAATGAAGGCAATTTCCGATGTTATTGATGGCACCGGAAGTAATCGAGTGATTGGTTTTCTCTAAGGATCCCATTCAATTCAGGACATAAAAGAAAGCTTTCAAAGCGCCCCCGACTGATGTGTGCCAAAAAACGAAGAAAGGATCAAAAGCACGCATTCCTGGGAATTTACCTTTTTAACACATACAAAAAAAAAATAAACAAAATTCCACGCCAATCGAGAGCTAAAATTTGTTTTTCATTTTTTTTTCATCGTACCTGTCGAAAGAAGCCACAAATTTGCCTTAGAACTTTGCTGCCTCGTTTTTTTTCTTTACTCCACGTATGTATGTGTGTGTGTCCTGGAAATGAAAAAAAATTGCGGTTTTAGGATATATTATTTTCTCGTTTTTTTTTTGGTTACCCTGTGTGTCGTCGTCTTTCCTTGTATCCTGTTCAGAGATTCAATTTTGTAAAAGGGCTTAACTTGATTAGGGTAAATCCTCGCGTCCTTTTTGTGTCATTGAATTCGGACATTCACTTTTTGTTGCCGTTTGAGGGCGGTTTTTTCCATTAAAATTTCGCTTTTTTCCATCTTAATCGCCCACAATCTTCGGATACATATATATATATCCCAGAAAATAATAACAAAAAGAGAGTGATTTACTTTGTAGACGGCGCCAAGATGTTTTTGATAGAAGCGAGACAATTCTGATTTACAAATGAGAGGGTTTTTCCAATGATATCAATCCCAACTTTTGGTGTTATTTGCCTGATTGTAAATTGCCTGATATGTGATCTGACTTAAGAAGAAGTTGTCAGGACTAAAGACATTCAGGATAATTTATGTGGCAAAGAAAAAACGAACGAACGATTTCTGTGGCCTAGATGGAAAGAGGCAATGACCTCGTAGAGATTAAACCGTAGCAAAAAGTTGTATCGTGTTTTTGTGTTGAGGTCGACCGTTTCATGAAAGAGTAATTTCAGGTCATAAATTCGTCCTTTTTGAAAGAATGATCCTCTAACAAAGTACTCTTCTTTATTTATCTTATGTTAAGAGTAAGATGGTAAGCAATGGTCTACTAGACTTCTATTCGCCTTGAACCATTCTGCTATCTCACCCTTCGTATACCACCGACTTAATGGACAGAATTTTCTTTAGGACTCGTGAGTAGGTAATGCGACAGTTTGGCCAGACAGTCTGCTGACTGTGACGTCAAAACCTTGCTGTATTAGAATTAATCAAATGTTTTCTCCCGTGACGAGGTGGCGGGCTTAAGCGCCCCAGCAATACCAATTTTATTCAGCAAAATTGTCACGTCATATTCAGAAAAATTTTCCCAGGCTCAAGTAACCCAATACCTACTGAGATTTATGTAATGCTATTTCTGTATAAAGAAATGCTTCCTTCATTTCCCTGTGCTTTTTTAATGTGACGCCAAGAATTTTTTTTTAAAATAACACATTCTTCTTGTAGACCATCCGCAAGATAAATCGGGTGTAGTTTTTGTAATTTTATTTCGTTAACTCTCACTTCCCAAACAGGAATTGTATCCCATTTGCATAAGAATTTGAAAATTGGCGGTTACTGCGTCATATGAAGATTTGAGCCCCCAGAATTCGTCCCACTTAGGTAGCCTAGGCGTTAAGGTGCCCGACCGAATAGTAATTCGAGAGATCCGCGGTTCGATTCCATGTAGTATCAGGGTCCTTCGCCTGTCCGCTTTCCCCACCCAGATAATATTCTTTCTTTCTTGTCCTCTCTCATCTAAGGAGTGAGCGTTATCGCGAAATTATTCGATGATGACGGATACAGAAAAACCTTGTGCTGACGTTGGCAGCTTCGTATCAATATTATCGTTCCGATTAGAGGTTGCTGCGACAGTCAAAAAATTTTAAGGTCGATCCACACCTATCCGTGACGGCACAGCACCGATGCTTTCCGTGTCAGTGGCTTCCGTGAAGAATTTTTTACTGACATTCACACAGTACCGCCTTTTCCGTATCAGTGGTCAATGTTCAATGGCATCTGTAATTATTTTTTAGTTTTGAAATTTGGACAGTGGTCTCAAGTGCATCGTGGAATTCGGCGTGTAATATCTTGTTGCTTGTTCCACTGCGTCGGATGTGTGGGGAACATGCCGCGCATTTCCCAATTTATTTCCATGGAATTACATCATCGTGCCGATATTTTTTTTTTACTGATCTATCTGGCCAGAACGTCAATCCTTTCGCCTTACAAGCTCTGATTGAAACAAGAGTGACGCAATTAAGAATATCCTCCTCATCCTCCACCTTAACGCGACTTAAGTTTGCAAGTTTGGATATGATCCTATGTAAGCTGTATGCTATTGGAGATTCACCTCAAATCAACCTCACACCAGTACACCATACGAATGTATCCGATGGTACCTTAGGGATCATCCAAGGTATATGTTTTGCATGATCACAGAAGGGTTCTAGATGATTATTCAAGACCTCATACTGGAACTAACCTCATAAAATATGAAATAGTTAGACTTAATTTGTTTGTGTGAGAATGGTTACCATGAATGAAAAGTACGCCAACTCTGCAAGAGTGAAACATCAAAGTTTTTATGTATCTATACGACCTCCACTGAATTTTTCAATACAAAAGCGATCTATACTGAAGTAGACTAGGCTATGGAATAGCATCGATGAATAACATACTCTACTACGATATATAACAGCTATAGATAAAAGAAAATATAAATAAAATTGTTTTTTCCTAACACAAAACTAATGTGACGTCTTACGATTTTGAGTGTTATACCGGAAAGCGAAATTTTGTTTCCACGACACGCCATTAATAAAAAATGTTCGCGGCACACATTATTTATTTATTAATACACAATTATATTCTACTTGTTTCAAATATTTTTAATGATTTTTTTAAGTATTGTTAAAGATAATAAAATTTCTTACAAAACATGGTAATAAAGAGGTAATAAAAGGGTAATAAAACTAAACTTCACAGAAATCCACTTGGCAGGCATGTTAAACGCACGGTATACAGAAACAAGGTAATGTAAAAGAGACTGACAGCTTCGAATATCGTAGAAAAAACTCGCCGAGTGACGTTAGCACTAATGCAGAAACAACAACAACAATTTCGATTTTATATGGGAAGAGGTCGCCGAGTGACGTCGCACTAAAACGCAATTCAGTCTTTTACATTACCTTGTTTTTGTATACCGTGTGTTAAACGATTAAATTTGTTTCTTATATTTATGGTTTAATAGAGAAGATAAACGGGCACTTTGATAGAATCGCTCAAAATACAGTTTTCGATGCGGCGCACAGTGGTTCCAAATGTCGAAAAGGTGGCCAAAATATGTAGACGTTATTCAAATTGTATGAAATAACGTACAAATAGTATTTTGAGGTCGCTGATTTCGAATCTTCATTCAAAATAAAAAAACAAAATGGCGGATCCAATATGGTGGACAAAATTTTTATAAAGTAGTCAGATTTTTATGAAATTTCGTATGAAGAGTATTTTATCTCTGCTGATTACGAATTACTACTCAAAATTTAAAAAAAACAAAATGGCGGATCAAATATGGCGGACACAATTTTTATAAAGTGGTCCGATTTTTATGAAATTTCGACTGAAGAGTACTTCATGTCTGCAGATTACGAATTACTACTCAAAATTTAAAAAAACAAAATGTCGGAACCAATATGGCGGACAAGTTCTTATAAAGTGGCCAGAATTTTATGAAATTTTATTTAAACTAAACAAATCGGGGCAAACTGGTGCAACTTTTGAAACTTTCAAATTATAGAGAAAGATCTCAAGAATTCGGCAAAACTTGTTAGAGAATTGGATGTCGTGGGACTTTTGAATAATTTTTGAGTTATAAAAAAACTTGTTTTGAATGGTACATTACTAAAATAATTAAGTACTTACTTTCGCTAGCAGAAGCCATTTCAAACGATTCCAGGTCACAGTTAACATCAAAAAACCTGTTTCACTATGCACCGCGCCGAGGCCCTCGTGTGCCAGATGCTCACGTAACAATGGCTCCGGGGAGTTCCCCATGCAAGTTGGACCCTTATAAAACGCTGTTTCTAATACCTTAGGTATCAACCTACATAACTAGACCCAAAAAGTCTCCAAATCAAAGATCGATTTTAAGGACTTTTGGCCACCTTTTCGTCTTTTCCCCATATGCGCAAACAGAATTTTCTTTTTTGAACGTTAAATACAGGTGAAGTACAGGTTGGATATGCTCGTTAATTTTCTCAGTTTTAGGTCTATTGTAGATGGTAGCCAAGTCCTGGACATTTGTTTAGCCCATTGTTCTTTGCGGTCGGTTTCCTGATCGTTTTTTTTAAATTGAAAGTCTAGTTAGGAGGTCAGCCATTATAATATCAATCCATCATGTCGGTGGTCGAAGTATAGATGAAGGGTATGCTAGTATGATGGGACCTAGACCAAAAGTGTTAATGCTCCTGACCAAGATCTACAATTTGATATGCTGTGTGTTTATAGCTTCAGTTCTCAGCGGGAAATTGAGTGCTCCAAAGACAATGGAAGAGCACTCTCATGGAGGCATGGGGTGCTCCCTTTCCGCTCTCTCTTCATATATTTTTTAACATTAGATGTCCGCCTGGGCTAGCGCTCCTTTTGAGCTCCCATAGGAGCACTCCTGCAACGATTTGGTTGGAGACAAAAAGGAGTGACATTTTGTGGTCAACAAGACAATCGCCCGTTTTCTTCTCTCTATAAAATTTCTGAAAACTCCAGCAATGCTCCCTCGGGACCATATTTGGGAGCGCTCAAAATTAGCTTCCCAGAGGAGCACTCCCAATTTTTCCCACTGGGTTGTTTCTTAAGACCCCCATACACGGTCAAATTGGATGCCCATGCCCGCAACGAGCTTTGATCGGCAGACCGGCTCGCAATCGATAGTTTTGGTTGTACATAAGCATTTCTATGTACATCAAATTTGTGTATGGGGGCTTTAGATGAAAGTAGGTTACAGGCAGATGAATGGACACCCTCTCTACAAGCATTTTTGGAGTGCAAGCGCTAAAAATTGAGTTCTTAAGAATTAAATTCACTAAAGGGAATTAGTATCCATCTTTTACGTCCCTTCATCTGCCTTAATACGTATAAACAAAGTAACAAATTTCAAACGCTCGGCAATATTTCTATAATAAAACAATTTCGCCTGGAATATAACATTTCCTTTCTTGCGTTTTAAATTCATGACCATGTTAAGATCCTTACACTCTCCATCTACTTTATAACATAAAAATCAAATTGACTTTTTTTTAACGAACATAATCCCATAAAAAGTTTTTCCCATGCCTCCGGTATTTTTCAGGTCTCAGTAATTTAAGCCATGTTAAAATGTCAACTCCTCAAGCCTTCTATCCTCAAGCTTCTAAAAAATGAGCTCATAAACATGGTTCCCCTCTTAAAATAAGGCAATACTGGGAGCATTTTCTGCTCTGCACCGATCTGTTGTCCTGATGTACGGCGGTATAGAGGTGGGTATCATCATAGCCTAGCTATATTCTGTTATATAACCTTCTATTCTTTTACCTGTGCCGTTTGTGTTACACAGGTAAACAAAGGTAACAAAAAAAAAGAAAACTGTTTTGCGTTGAGGTGAACTAGCCGTAAATTTTCAGCTAAGCGACAGTTTTACCCGTTGAAGATAGAAGAGAAACTATATATGGACTTTTTCCCATAGAAGAACGCATTTCATATGAGAGATGATATATGAAAATGTCAATATGAAAAAGAAATCGTTGTCATAAGTGGCGCTAGGATGTCAGTATTTTTTTTTCATTTTAATAAAGGATCAGCTTTTTTTTTTGAAGTGAAATTTCTTTAGGCGCGTTGAGCGATTTTTTAGTAGGGGGAAAATTATGATTTCGCGTCACCGTCACCGACGTGCTAATTTTCACAGTAGATTTGTATAAATCCACTCATGTTTTAGCCTACTAGATTTAGAACTGTCATTCTAAAATTCAATTAATGGTAAATTTTTATAATCTTTTCAGATTATATTTTGTCATATATGTACAGTGCAATCGGTTAACACGAAATCATGGGGCCAGGCAAGGTTTTAGCGGTATCCGAATTTCGTACTTTTTGCTTTAAAATGTATGTATGTACATATATATTCTCCACTTAATATCATTGTGGGATGCTACACGGAAACTCAAGAAGTACGAAAAACCCGGTTTTATAGGAAAAAAACGAAGGAGTGGAGAGAAAGAAGGATGCACATGACGAAACTTTAACGAAAGAATTTTCACCCAAAAATTTCCGGGGTGAAAACTAAAGGCCCAACTATTACTGAGTTTCCATGAGAGTTCAACCAGAGTTGAATCCGAGTTATTCCTCATGGAAACAGAATGGGTTAAGAGTTTTCGTTAAAGATTTTCAACTCTGCTCAACTCAATGAAAATAGGTAGGTTGAATTGAGTTCACGCATGCAACTAAAAACGGCACACTAGCAAAGGTACAAAAACTGAAAATGTCGCGCCTCTTTGTATTTAATAAATACTTTTAAAGAAAAATCTATAACAAAATTAATTTATGGAAAAAGATAGAGGAAGGCGGAAGGCAGATATGCAAACGCATAGAGTTAATCGTTGAGTTGAAGTGTCATTTCAACTCAACCACAACTCAACTCGACTCCCATGGAAACTCAGTAAATAATGCACGTAAGAAACGTACGTCGGCCGACGTGTGTAAATATCAAACTTTCGTCAAACGTATAATGGTTCGTGTATACGGAAAGTTTTCACAAGTTTAAAATTATTAAAATGCATAAATATTATTCATTAACTATTAAAACTTGGCTATTAATCTTTGCATATTAAAAATAATCATGGTTATTTTCAATTATAATAAATTTATCATCAAAATCACTCCCATAAATTTGAAGCACAACATTTTCCATACTCTTTCTTGCTTAAAACTCACAAAACGACAACAAAAAAAATCAACTGTCATCAATTTAACTACAAATTCTCACAAAACGTACGTTGAGCGCGGTTCTTTTCGCATTTTTACGTTTAACGAAACTTAACGAAACAAAATATGACCGACATTCTTCCAATATGGCCGAACCCATTAATTTCCACCAGAGCGCCCAGATGACGTGCATTATAGTTGGCCCTTAACCCTGCAGCAAAGTTGTGCAGATAGTGCAGTGCACAAAGTGGGCTTTTGCTGATTGTAAAAATGTATTCTCATGTGGACTTTTCAGAGTAGGTTTTATTTTATTATATTCTGAAGTTTTATTATAATATAAATTTTTTTCGTTGTAAAAACCTAAAGAAGAATTGGTCGGATTTAGAAATAAAATTATTAATTAATACTCGACTAAAACGAAGTCGAGTTTAATCGCCGAAAGAGGAAAAACCCGCGTTATGGGGAGCTGCTTTAAGGGATATAATAATGTTCTTCTAATTTCGTTTCATTTATTTAAGATTTAACGTATTCTTTTAAATTAGAATTATTAGAGTTACTCATTTCACTTGTAACATGCATAATTAAGGCTGAATACCGCTCTCCATTATTTCTTTTAAAATATTGACTGCTGCTTTCCGTATACAATCACGTGTCCAAAAACGTCACATAAAACTTGAAGTTGCTTTGACGCTGCATTTATACACGACTCGGACTGAGTTTCCGAATTCACCGTAAGTTCATTTGCAGTATGACCGCATAGCTGCTGCAGTTTTTGACGTTTCCGAACTCACACTACCTCCCATACAAAAATTCGAATTTTACGGATATCGGTACACTAAAGCACGAAGTGTTAGAGATAGAGCAAAATAGACCGCGTAGGAACACCCGCCGTACCCGAAAACCCCTATATAAAAAAATTTAGGCCAATCGGATGAGTCCATTAAACATTTAGGTACAGACAGACAGATTGACAGACAGAGCAACTTACACTTTTATATAAGATATTCTCCACTTAAAAAAATCATATTACATTAGGCACGTCGTCAAATTTTTCGCCAATGTCTCATGGATTTTTCAGGTGCGTTTTGCAACCTCCTCCTTAACTGTTACACCGCTTTCGGTATATAATGTCCTCCATTTCCGGAAAATCTTAACAATTTTCCATTCGATTTGGTAACAGAAAGAGTTATATTTCCCAGAATTCTATTCATGCAAATTTGAAGACTTCGACATATTCATGGTCAATTTGGAATCTATGGGCAAGGTGATAAATGTTCCAATAGAAGTAAATACAATGGTATGATCATTGCCAAGATATTAGTGTTGAGCCGGACTTACACGAGGCAGTACATTTGTCCCTTACACGATGTAAATTGTACTGAGGCCTCAGTTTTTTTAAATGTCCCGGTTCAAAAATTTTGTCCTACTGATATATAATCGTGTATCGAGATAAATGAAGCCAGGTGTGATGGTAAATTACTTAGTGGAGAGACATTTAGTCCTTCTTTTGCGGCAGTAAAATATCCAATTTTAACTGCGGCGAGGTGAGATTGTAAACACGAACTGGATGGAGAGACAATTCTTACATTTTTCGAGGGAGTGAAATTTTGTACTGAAGAGGCAATTCTTACATTTTTCGAGGGAGTGAAATTTTGTACTGAAGAGGCATTCTTACATTTTTTGAGGGAGTGAAATTTTGTACTGAAGAGGCATTCTTACATTTTTTGAGGGAGTGAAATTTTGTACTGAAGAGGCAATTCTTACATTTTTCGAGGGAGTGAAATTTTGTACTGAAGAGGCAATTCTTACATTTTTCGATGGAGTGAAATTTTGTACTGAAGAGGCAATTCTTACATTTTTTGAGGGAGTGAAATTTTGTACTGAAGAGGCAATTCTTACATTTTTCGAGGGAGTAAAATTTTGTGCTGGAGACACATTTCTTAATTATAGCAGAATTTCCAACTTGCAATTAGGCGAGGTGGGATTGCAAAATATAAATATATGGCCACGGACAACTAATTAGAAACAGTTTAATAAAAATTGCACTTATACAGTTTTTATGTAGGAATCAAATTAAAGAATTCCCACCACCTTCCCTTGATTTTTTTTTAAATATATAATCATAGAAGGAAATCAATAACAATATTATTATGAATTCCACATGATTGTTTCTAATTAGTTGTCCGTGGCTGTACATTGTGGAGGCATAAATTTCTTACTTACTCTAAGGCAGTTTAATGCATATTAGAATAAAACTCGTAAAAAATCTCTCCACTGGTATTTATTTTCTTTTGTTTTTTTTAATTTGCTCGTTTTTGTCATTACAATAGCACCTCGCCTCATTTGAAGTATGACATTGTACTGGCTCAAAAGAAAAAAGAGGCACTTCTTACAAACTCATTTTATAAACGTGTCCTACCCAACACTACAAGATATATAGATGACGATCATAGCATTGCGGTTTACATCAAGAGAAGGAAAATACACAAATCCAGCTCTGTTTATGGTATAGTCAACAACAACAATTTTTATTCGAAAATTTGATGATTTATACAAAAGAAGTTTCTGAAACACTCGAAAAAAGATTTGGCGAAAAATTTTACTATGTAAACCTATGATATTAAGTGGAGACTTCAATATTAACTTTTCAGATGATAAAAATTTACCATTAATTGAATTTTTGAATGAAATATTAGGTTTGAGTCCAATTAAGTTCATTGGAAATTATGTAAATACAAATATTTAAATTTAATTTACAAATTATGAAATTTGTTCATACGACAATTAATTTGAAAATTGCACTGTTATTTCATATTTTTAAGTTTTCACTTCTGTCGGTAGTCCCCATGACTGCTTATGTATTTTTTTTTTTGAAGTCAAAGTGGGGATGTTGTGACTCTGTGTAGTATACGCATCGCAAGCACTGAGCGCTCGCTTAGGTATTTATAAAAAGGAGCAAATACGTGACGTATTTCCAGGCCATTTCGTCCTTAACAGACGACATCAAAGTACCAGGTGTAGGTAGTTTACAGGATAAAAGCACTCAAATGTTCGTGCCTCGAATCATGCTCGCCCCCGTGCAGACTCTAGGCTCTAGGATATCGCGGGGAAAAAATCATCGAGGGAAAAATTTTAATCTTTTTCCGTAAATTTAACTATTTAGCGTGCCATTAAGAGGCTCGGAATGTCATGTCGGCAGGCTATCCGCTGACGAATAAACACAGCAATTTCACCAGGTGAATACAGGAAATTTTTACTTCGATATCAGCCCAAGGATCAGGTTGTTTCTCCTCCACCTGGCCGCGAGGGCTTGCTATCACAAAGTATGCCAGGTTGTAGTAAAGATTTGAAAAAAAAAAACAAAAACACACATACACATACACACAAGAAAAGCACTTCAAATATACGAGTATGGTACAAAAATTCCTCTAAAAGCACAGAATTCGCAATGCATGTCTCTCGGTGATTTTAATTAACTAAAAAAAATGTAAAATGGATGACAGGTAAATTAAATTGTAGCAAATAAAAACAAGGAAATTACACGCGCCACTTGCCTGCCTTGGTTGTACACGGGGTGGGGGTACAGGAAGATTTTGTAACATAGAGAGGAGAATGGGACGGGTGCTTCCAACCTGACTTTTAAAAGCGCTTTCTTTGTCTCAAATTCACCATTATTAAAACGCTTGAAAGTTAAACGCGTACAGATAAAGGACTTCTCTAAGACGATATCAAATTAAAAGGAGCACAACTGCGCGTCGTCATATTATCCTCCGCTCCCGGAAGTTTTCAAAACGTTTCTGATGACAGTCTCATTAGAATAATTAGAGGAAGCGGCCATAAAGAAAATGAGAGCGAAAGCGAAATGATGAGGCGACGTTTTACCCATGGTAGTAGCATTAGAAATCCTGGCATACACCTGGGGGCGGGCGCGGAAGGCGGCTTAACGACCATATCTAGTAGATTATGAAGTCGTTCCTACCTACTACCATTTTCTTGTTGTGCATTCGTTTTTATTTTCTTTTACCTTAACGAATATATTTATAAGGATGAAAACAAACTTCTTTACAGCAATTAAGGAATTCTTTTAGTTATCAGTGCTTTCAATGTGTTAGTTGATGTACGTTTTAATTTTTAGTGAATAGTAGGAATTTAATAGTTTACTAATGAGAAACGCAATTTGATTTGCAATACATACATACATAGGCACACAGGCGCATCTTGTTCACAGAATACCTAACTAATTTCCTTTCCTGAAAATATCATCTCAAACTTTTCTCTCGATTGCAAAGTTATACCAATGCAAAGAAAACTGAATTTAAACAATGGTAAAAAACACGCTCGAAAGATAAAAACGTCTAAAATACACGAGGATGCATGCTTTAGAAGCAAAAAGCGGTTTTTGGATAATGGAATCTTGCGGAGGTGGAAAAAGTGGAGAGTTTCATGCTTCAGTGAAGACTTTCAAGATTCTGCTTATGACCCAGTATGTGGATGTATGAAGTAGACGCACATCTTTACTACTTATTATTACATTAAACTATTTCTCAATTGCAAAGTTATACCAATGGAAAGAAACCTCAATTTAAAAAATGGTAGGAAACAAGCTTTGAACGATAAAATTCCCAAAATACACGAGGTTGCATGTTTTAGAAACCAAAAATTCTAGAAATTGAATAGAAGAAAACATGTACAAAAGATAAAAACGTCTAAAATACACGAGGATGCATGATTTATAAGCAAAAAGCGGTTTTTGGATAATGAAATCTTGCGGAAGTAGAAAAAGTGGAGAGTTTCGTGCTTCAGTGGAGACTTAGACCCTGCTTATGACCCAGTATACACGTGGATGTATGAAGTAGACGCGTAAAGCTTTTAGGGGAACGGAGGTGTGTGCAGGTTGAAAAAAAATTGGTGGGGCGCATTTAAAATATTTTTTTTGTGGACTTGGAAACACATTTTTCTAGACAAGTCGTTTATATTTAATTATACAGTCGTTGTACAGGTTTTTATGCGCCCCATGTTTTTATTTTAGTCTGTTAAAAGTCCCAGAATATTTACTTAATCCGCTGACGCAACGACACAAAGTGCCCCTTGGCATACGACATGAGAAGACAGCACTGCTACTATTGCACGATTTCTTACCAGACGTCAGAATCTCAGGAAGTTGCATGTTTGTGTTCTAATTATTTTCTAGTTTTTGGTACAGCTTGATTTAAAATAAAACCATTTAACTTAAAAGTTTTTTTTACCTATTTTTATTTTATACTTTTTAGTCTTAATTCAGTCATTTTTGGTTTTTACTTTTAACAAAAGTCTGGTGAAGTGATTTGTTATGCATACCATATTGCCAGCGCTTTTTTGAATTTTCTAATTTTCACAACAAATTCATTATTGCCGACATTAAATACCCCAAAATAGCGATTTTCAGTGAAAGCGAATCGTAATTGCCAAAATCGTACCGGCATATTGATTTTTTTTAAATTTTGACCACAGACTCGTCATTTGTGACCTTAAAAACTCCCCGATACCGATTTTTAATGGATTCAGAACACATTTGCAAAATTCATCCGCCATTTTGAATTTTCTAATTTTGACCACAGAATCGTCATTTGTGGCCCAGAAAACCCCCCGATACCGATTTTCAATGGATTCAGAACACATTTCCAAAATTCATCCGCCATATTGTCGTCGCCATTTTGAATTTTCAAATTTTGACCACAGAATCGTCATTTGTGGCCCTAAAAACTTCCCGATACTGATTTTCAATGGATTCAGAACACATTTGCCAAATTCATCCGCCATATTGTCGTCGCCATTTTGAATTTTCAAATTTTGACCACAGAATCGACATTTTTGGCCCTAAACCCCCCAATACAGATTTTCAATGTAATCGGAACACAATTGCAAATTCGTCCGCCTTCTTGGAACCGCCATCTTGATTTTTTTACAAAATTGTCAGATTGCATTGTCACGCGGAAGTGTCGAGGAAGTAGGAAAAGTCTCGAGAGTACGAGAGGAAGTAAAATTTCCACGCTTTTTATACGCTTTATATTAGCTTCACCTGTATGTATGTATGTATGTAGACAAATCTTGCAACTTGATTTTCACCCACTTGCATATAACCGATCAACTTTAAATTTTGCACATATGTATAGTTCGCGTGACAATGCAATCTGACCTTTTGTAAGGAAATCAAGATGGTGGTTCCAAGATGGCGGTCGATTTTTGCTATTGTGTTCCCCGACACTTCGACATGGGTATCAAATGAAAGAGCATGACAGGTAGAATGCAATTAGCTGTGTGGCGTCTTTAAAAATTCAAAATGGCGGCAAACACAAAATGGCGGACTATCTTTTTCTTTACGACCCACTCGGTATGGGTATCAAATGAAAGCTGTGTGGCGTCATTCCGAATTCAAAATGGCGGCAAACACAAAATGGCGGATTATCTTTTTTTACAACCCACTCGGTATGAGTATCAAATGAAAGGATATGATAATAGAATACTATTAGCTGTGTGGCGTCTTTCCAAATACAAAATGGCGGCGACCACAAAATGACGGTTTACCTTTTTCTTTACAACGCCCTCGGTATAGGTATCAAATTAAAGTGTATGACGAGTATAGTACAGTATGCTTATTGACGTCATTTTAAATATATTATAGCGGTCACTACAAAATGCCGGAACACATACATATAATAGACTAAAAAATAGAAAATAAAAAATATGGTTTAAAAAAACTAAAAAATACGCTTTTATTTTAAAATGAACTAAAAAGGAAAAAATAATTTTGAATGTAAAGTTTTTATTTGGTTATGGCAAATGTAAAAAAGCGTGGGGCGCTAACGTAAAGTTCCGGTGTTAATAAAATAAGAATATAGGTAAAGAGCCTCACCCTTTTTTACATTTGCAATAAGCAAATAAAAACTTTACATTAAAAATTATTCCTTTTTAGTTCATTTTAAAATAAAAGCGTATTTTTTAGTTTTTTTAAACTATATTTTTTTTGCATGGAATTTTTGTTGTGTTGTTACATGAGTTGAAATATAGAATATTTTATTGGGAAAATAAACTGGAAAATTAAATCGTGTTAATAGAAATGAAATCCTTTAATATATGAAAAGGATGTAGCAAAAACACTATTCAAATTTTTTTTTCAAAGTTTTAAATTTTTTTTTAAAATCTGAATATCTGTAATAGCGCCGGCGGCCAATAGCGCCCGGTGCAAGTGCACCATACGAACCTATGAAAGCGCCGCCCCTGCATCGACGACATAGCTACTCAAAGATACCTTGAGGCATGGGTACAACGTTTAGTTACCTGGTGAGGTCCTGACCTTAAAACTGTCCCACAAAAAAAATATGCACCAAAGTTATAGTGTACCCTAAACTAGCAGATAACAGCAAACTATTTCACAACATCCAGTCATTTCCGCATTACCAATTAATATCCTCTAACAATCGAACCTCCTGTTGTCCAATGATGTACTAATAGCTATAATTTCAATTTACTATTAATGAAATCGTCACAAATTTCCATTATCATTTTCAAATGTTTATAGTAATTAAAATTTCCAATTAAATAAAATTACAAACATAAACACACAAAAGTTTGCCTCAACACTTCATAGGCAATTACATTGCCCAGAATTGTTTCTCTATGGCGCGCAAAGGAAATACCAAATGTAATTCGCCTGTGGCTAATTGGAAAAATCTAATTAATTAAAATCTCATTGCATCCGTCATTAATGAAATTTATCTCTGCACAAAAAGCATATTATGAGCATTGCCGGCCCCCAATGGGGATCAGACCGCACTAACCAAAGCCATTTCCGCACTTTTACGTTACATGTGTGAACAATGTGGAAAATGTTTGAATGGCGAAACATACATTCTTTTTGCTCCATAGAAATTCGAAATTTAATGTTGAATTGTGGTTCTTCAATGGTTGATAGTATTTATGCAGTTTTTAGATGTGCATTCGGTGTGTGCTAGCAATAAAGTTAGAATTTGCAATAAGTGTAGGGATTGCCCTCTCAGAAAACACTCCTTGGCAAATAAATATCTTGAAAATAGAATGGTCAAAAGTTAAAATGTATTTAACAAAAACAAGATACAAAGAATCTCAACGCGCAGACAGTGAAGAAGCAAAATCCTTGGGTAAAAAGTTTCTTACTAAAGGAAAAGTACCGCAACTTTCTTGAACTTCAAAAAGGGATCCGCTCTCTCTCTGGAAACACTCCTTTTAGTTTTGTTGCTGCTTCTCTCTGTTCAAAGTCAAAAAGAAAAAGAAACCGAAAAAAAAAAAATTGAGAAGTTCACAACTAAGTTTTCAATTCTGTTGCAGACATTTCCTTCAGTACTTTCAAGATATCTTCTTCATATTTCAACAGGAAAACTCCTTTTTCCTTTTTCTCATACCTATAAAGTTCTGTCCTTTCTGGATTTTAACCCGTTGAAAGAGGTGTGTGTGTGCAATGAAGTCAAACTTTAATTTGATTCTTGTTAATGACTTTCTGCGGTTTCAGTTGCTTGTTTCAGGTTAAAATGATATCATTTAATGAATTAAACAATAGAGACAGAAAATGGTGTGTGCGTGCCAATTCGATTTGGAAGAGGTACGGAAGTGTACATGCAGAATTCAGTTCGCTTGAGTTGATTTAGAAGCTGCACAGGTAATGTAAATAGTGTAGAACGGATACTGGATGATATTCTGTGTTTACCATTTCATTTCTAGAGCACTAAGTGTGTATTTGGTCTATCATAATTTACCAGGAAAGGTACACTGCCGGATTTCACAGAACAGGTCCTTGCAAACATGGCTACGCTTTTTACGTTTTTCCCAACGTGCCAAGAAGTAGGCTCGACCATAGATGGTAAACTCCATTGCAGCCAACATACTAATAATAATCTGATAGGCAAGACGCACATATATGGGTGATTGTCGGCAGTGTCTAGCCACACGATCCACGGTATATACACGGTATATACAGTGGATATACCGTGGATATAAGGAATGTTCCTATACATTTTGGGTATACCGTGGATATACCGTGGATATACGGTATGTTCCTATACATTGTGGGATATACCGTGGATATACCGTGGATGCACGGTATGTTGCTATACATATATTGTGGGATATATTATGAGATATATCGTGGATATACCGTGGATATACCGCCGATACACGGTATGCCGTGGGATATACCGTGGATTTAACGTGGATACACGGTATGCTCCTTTAGACCGTGGGATATACCGTGGATTTACTGTGGGATATACCGTGGATATACCGTGGATGCACGGTATGCTCATATACACCGTGGGATATACCGTGGATTTAACGTGGATACACGGTATATCCCACGGTGTATATGAGCATACCGTGCATCCACGGTATATCCACGGTATATCCCACGGTAAATCCACGGTATATCCACGGTATATCCCACGGCCTAAAGGAGCATACCGTGTATCCACGTTAAATCCACGGTATATCCCACGGTGTATATGAGCATACCGTGTATCCACGGTATATCCACGGTATAACCCACGGTAAATCCACGGTATATCCACGCTATATCCCAAGGCCTAAAGGAGCATACCGTGTATCCACGTTAAATCCACGGTATATCCCACGGTGTATATGATCATACCGTGTATCCACGGTATATCCACGGTATATCCCACGGTAAATCCACGGTATATCCACGGTATATCCCACGGCCTAAAGGAGCATACCGTGTATCCACGTTAAATCCACGGTGTATATGATCATACCGTGTATCCACGGTATATCCACGGTATATCCACGGTATATCCCACGATAAATCCACGGTATATCCCACGGCCTAAAGGAGCATACCGTGTATCCACGTTAAATCCACGGTATATCCCACGGTGTATATGAGCATACCGTGTATCCACGGTATATCCACGGTATATCCCACGGTAAATCCAAGGTATATCCACGGTATATCCCACGGCCTAAAGGAGCATACCGTGTATCCACGTTAAATCCACGGTATATCCCACGGTGTATATGAGCATATCGTGCATCCACGGTATATCCACGGTATATCCCACGGTAAATCCACGGTATATCTACGGTATATCCCACGGCCCAAAGGAGCATACCGTGTATCCACGTTAAATCCACGGTATATCCCACGGTGTATATGAGCATACCGTGTATCCACGGTATATCCACGGTATATCCCACGATAAATCCACGGTATATCCCACGGTAAATCCACGGTATATCCACGGTATATCCCACGGCCTAAAGGAGCATACCGTGTATCCACGTTAAATCCACGGTATATCCCACGGTGTATATGAGCATACCGTGTATCCACGGTATATCCACGGTATATCCCACGGTAAATCCACGGTATATCCACGGTATATCCCACGGCCTAAAGGAGCATACCGTGTATCCACGTTAAATCCACGGTATATCCCACGGTGTATATGAGCATACCGTGTATCCACGGTATATCCACGGTATATCCCACGGTAAATCCACGGTATATCCACGGTATATCCCACGGCCTAAAGGAGCATACCGTGTATCCACGTTAAATCCACGGTATATCCCACGGTGTATATGAGCATACCGTGTATCCACGGTATAACCACGGTATATCCCACGGTAAATCCACGGTATATCCACGGTATATCCCACGGCCTAAAGGAGCATACCGTGTATCCACGTTAAATCCACGGTATATCCCACGGTGTATATGATCATACCGTGTATCCACGGTATATCCACGGTATATCCACGGTATATCCCACGGCCTAAAGGAGCATACCGTGTATCCACGTTAAATCCACGGTATATCCCACGGTGTATATGATCATACCGTGTATCCACGGTATATCCACGGTATATCCCACGGTAAATCCACGGTATATCCCACGGCCTAAAGGAGCATACCGTGTATCCACGTTAAATCCACGGTATATCCCACGGTGTATATGAGCATACCGTGTATCCACGGTATATCCACGGTATATCCGCGGTATATCCCACGGCCTAAAGGAGCATACCGTGTATCCACGTTAAATCCACGGTATATCCCACGGTGTATATGATCATACCGTGTATCCACGGTATATCCACGGTATATCCACGGTATATCCCACGGCCTAAAGGAGCATACCGTGTATCCACGTTAAATCCACGGTATATCCCACGGTGTATATGAGCATACCGTGTATCCACGGTATATCCACGGTATATCCCACGGTCTAAAGGAGCATACCGTGTATCCACGTTAAATCCACGGTATATCCCACGGTTTATATGAGCATACCGTGTATCGGCGGTAAATCCACGATATATCTCATAATATATCCCACAATATATGTATAGCAACATACGTGTATCCACGGTATATCCACGGTATATCCCACAATGTATAGGAACATACCGTATATCCACGGTATACCCAAAATGTATAGGAACATTCCTTATATCCACGGTATATCCACGGTATATACCGTGTATATACCGTGGATCGTGTGGCTAGACACTGCCGTGATTGTCACGAAATGGTAGTTTTTCGAATTTATTGAGGAATGGATAAAAAACTATTTAAAGAGCAATATTTGTCAGGTTTTAAATATCATTGAAGCATCTATATAATATATGGTTACCACAATCTACACCGGGAGTCGCCAGTAATATGTTTATTTGAAAATTTCAAAATTACAGAGCTTCGGAGGCGACAGGAAAATCCGAATTTTTTTCTTCATTTTATAGCCGCTTTCACTCTTGAAATCAAATTGAATAGAGAACATTATACGATCTGAAAGTCGAAAAAATTAAAACCCGCGTGTTGCAAGGTTAATAAAAAACTTTAGTCCAAATACAAAATGACCAGAACAAAAAAAAGGCGAATTGAAGCCTTTTGAAATTTATCTCCGCCATTGCGGAGACGCCAAGCAAGAGGTCAGCTTTTTCATAAAATTCGGTTGAGCCGTTTAAACGACGTAAGTGATTTTTGTACCCGCACGATATCGCGCAAACCAAAAATGATATCGGCTTCGTTGGGATGGCGATCGAAGCACATTAATGAAAACGTGCTTTGGAAAAAATTTCATAACATTCGGTCAAGCCCTTTTTTTGAAAAGACTTCGGCCAAGAGTCACAAGCACCATCTACTCGATGGAATGAAACCGGTTCTAAATGAAATTAACTTTTCTGGATTCAGCTTCCGATAGCTTCCCCATAAAACATTACTTGTCAACAAAATCCGAGAATTCTTTAAAACCCGTGCAAAAATTACGTTACCCTTTTCCAAGATCACTATTTTTTTTCAAACCTTAGATCACCACTTTTTGGACGGGGAATTGTTTTCCACGTCCCGCATTTACTGAAAAAGAAATTGGCCTTATCGGTCAAATCTCACGAGTCCTTTATCGTTATTTGAACTAGCTTCTCTCAGGATTACTTAAGCACCAGTTTTTGTACTACCAATCCTACCAACTTCCAGAGTTATGAGTCGTCAAAGTCAAAATTTTTGTTTTTTAACTACAATTTCAACTTTCACAAGTTTTTTCTCCAAAAATTACGTAGTTAACCTATACCTTTTTTTCCAAAATTAGAAAGCTTGCAATATTTCCTATGAATAATGTCCGGACAATTTTTATACTACGCATTTAAAAGTTCTTGTTTTTTAATTTTTTGTTTCTCCCAACCTCTTTGTCGTTTCGTTGACATTTTGAATTTTTTAGATTTTTTTTAAATTCCACATAATCCTTATTAAATAACAGTCTTCAACAAACTAATTGACAATTTCGTAGGAGACCGCGAGATTTGTGTTCTTTAAGGTCAAAACATAATTGCGACTGCGACGGCGGACGGCGAAGTCGGTAGTTTAGCGCAAATGTAAAATGGCACTGCGCCGCGAATTTGAAGTCGGCGTACAAAACATAATTTTTTTTAGACACAATTTTTGGATATGCAAATAGTCCAAGTCAAATGGTACATTCGCTGAACATTTTCTGAAAACAGCAATTTTTTTTTTGTAATGTGTAGGGGGGTTGGTTGGTTGGGATCCGGAGGGGTGACGTTCGGCCGCCATCTTGTTTTGAGTGGTGAAAAATGGTTTTCCTTATTTCTCGGAAACCGTCAGTCCTACAGAATTTTTGTAAAAATATTTTTTTTAGATAATCAAATTATCTACAACTTTCGTAAATAATGTTTTGCCGTAATATTAATAATAAAAAAGATATGGACGAAAAATGACAAAAATTTTGGGGGTATGAGCTTTAAAGCGCTATAACTTTTTTATTATTGATTTTACATAAAAAATCCATCAGAGCTTTTTTGTAGAGCATTTTCTTGCGAATAATTTGATGTGATCATCTATTGAATTAGGGTTGTTTTTGTAGATTTTAGAGCAATGCAAACGCTTCCATCTATGCATAGAATTGGAAAGCTTGGACAATTTCCTATCAATAATGTAAAATTTTTATGCTACGGCCTTTACTTTTGAAGATATTAGCAAGTTTGATGTTAAAATCGGTGGTGAATGACCTCTGATCGGATCGGTGGTGAATGACCTCTGGATACCGCGCGAGCACCAATGGCGTATTATGTTTCCGTCATGACAGGTCCGTGACGTAAAACCGTAGGTTACGTAGGCTTTTGGTGGTTTTAGGGCTGCCATTTTTTTTCACGAGTATGTAAGAGGGAATTCAGGCTGAGGGAATTCTATGATTACTATATAAAAGTGATAAGGGCCCGAAAAATTCCATTCCGCAGTCGTAGCAGAAGAAAAACCTATAGCCATTAAAACTACCATTTCGTGACAATCACCCATATCTGTTTTTTTATGTGAAAGACTAGTGCTCGTTTGAACTGTTGACGGTAATATTATTGAGTGTAATGTCGGAAGATCTTCGGGTTGCGACAGCGAAGACTACCCAGTCTACTCTTGAAGGATAGCGAAAACCAGGACGCTCTCAGCATAGGAATGGTAAACTGGATGGCAAGAGCTCAAAATCGGGACCCGCTGGAAAGAACAGTTGCAAGAGGCCAGGACCGGATCCCGGTTGTAAAGCCGTTAAAGTAAGGAAGAAGTAGTAAGGGTGGAACCACAAATACCCTCTCACCAGGATAACAAGCACACCCAGGCAGCCGCGGCTCTGTCCTAAGCTTCTGGGCCTACCTAGCCAGAGTAGAATTGGGAAGCCCGCGCAGCACATTCTAGCCCGCTTTCGAGAACTCCTTCCGAACAGGCCGAAGGACCCGGGAAGCTAGAACAGTCGAATATAAGCGACAAGCCACTAGGCACGTGGTCTGGCCTACCAATATGACGTGTAGGGACGTAGTACGATAGGCTAAGCTAATGGGCGCGGTAATTTTGGACCCAATACCTCACTGAAAAAAAGTAGTAGTAATGTCCAATAGCATAGTCTAAAAAAGAGAAGAGTGATATAACTGACTCAATCCAATACTACCGCTATAGAACACTGACTTCGGTGATCGAACAGTTTCCTCGTATATTATGATAGCAGGGAAATGGTAGGGATTTTTTTTCTAAAGAATTAAGACAAGAAAGCACGAAAGCTATCTAGGTCGGAGGAATGAAAAGACAGAGGACCATGCCACGTACTGGATTCGAACCATAAACCTCTGGAATGGTAGTCGGGCGGCGTTTTAGATCCTAGGTTACCCAAGCGTGCTGTTTGCGGAACCTGTGGATCCAAATGGAATCTACAAACAAAAACCATGTATTGTATATACACCACCATCATGAGCTCCATGGCAAAATATAGGGCCTTAGGCTAGTGGCTTAGAACCATGCTTAATAAGTGCAGAACCAAATAAAGTAAGATTCAAAAACTAAGCCGCTGTTCTTTCTATCAGCTGGGTCAGCCGCGTGTAAAGTAAATGGTTAGTAGGTACTGGGGCCGTTGTGCGTGGGAAAAAAAACCCTGTTTTTGACCAAGGTCATTAACGTCATTAAAAGCCGGGTTAATTACCCTCTTAATAGCTTTTATTACCTGTTAAAGGGTAATTAATCCCTGTTAATGACCTTAATGACTTTGGTCAAAAACCGGGTTTTTTTCCCACGCAGAAGGGCCCCAGTACCTACTACAGTTAGAATAGTTTTTGTTGTATTAAGGGCGATGTTTTTTCGATTATAATTCACAGGGAATTTTGAAATTAATTGAGTGCAACTTGATTTTGACCCACTTTCACGTAACCGATCAACCCCAAATTTTGCCCATATGCTTGGATCGTGTGACAATGTAATATGACATTTTTGTAAAAAAAATCAAGATGGCGGGCAAATTTTGCAATTGTGTTTCCAGATCCCCGACATGGGTGTCAAATGAAAGGGTATTGCGAGTAGAATACAATTAGCTGTGTGGCGTCATTCCAAATTCAAAATGGCGGCCAACACAAGATGCCGGAAGACATAACCAACCCCCAGCAAGGGTATCAAATGGAAGGATATGAAAATCAAATACAATTAGCTGTGTGGCGTCATTTCAAATTTAAAATGGCGGCCAACACAAAATGGCGGATTACCTTTTTCTTTACAAGCTACTCGGTATGGGTATCAAATGAAAGGGTATAACAAGTACATCTGTTGGAAATGTGTGTAATGAATTTATTAGATTTTTTTAGGAGCAGCAAATTGTGCATTTTCGGGCTTCACGGTAGGTGCCAAATTTGCAAAATTGATTACTTTTTTTGGCACAAGGCGTCTAATTCCCGGCATAGCAAAATTTATGCGGACGATTCTGAATCTTAAAAAAGTTCTAACATACTCTAAATTTTTTTAAGTATCCAAAATCAATTTTTGCAGATTGGCTCTTTTTTTCATTATACCTTTTTCCTACCGCGGACTGTCCCAACACACAATCATTTTTTGTTGAATAAATTATAAATGCTGCACTGAAATGTCTCAATGTGTGATCTACTATTTAAATTCATTATGGAGTCACTTACCTTTGAACTTATTATTACAACAAACATCAACCTGTAAACTTGTATGGTATCTTCTTAAATCATGTCATTATAAGGTATACTAAGACTGCATCTACCTAAATTACAATCTCTATACACAACAACAAGCCATACCCACGTAAGCTAGCAATTACGATTGTCTCACGTGCTAAAGCTTTATTTCCTTCTACCAAAGTGCAAAGGCGTTGTCTACTCTCCTATGTCCTCCAATGAAAATAAACATAGACACAACAGACACACATACACATAACTCTGTATAAGATATCCTAGACTACACTGCACAGGAAGGCCAAGTGCAAAAATCACAAGTAAATTGTGTACCGAGAAAATCGTTTTCGATTTTCTTTTATTTTCCACTTTCTTTGTCCTTCGATCCTGTCGCAAGTCCGGCACCGTGTCCTTTTTTTTACAACTTTAACTAAAGGAACCCTTAACAAGCAAACACTTGACATATACAAGAAAAAGGATGTGGCATGGCACTCATAGTTCTTTATTTTTCCTGGTGGAAGTAATGCAATTAATTTAAAATCTCCTTGACTATATACAAACTTACACATGTGCACACACATACACATAAATATGGAGACTTGATTGATTACGATATTAAGGATCTATATATGGTTTAAAGTCCTTAACCATGATGAGATGAGATGAGATGGGATGGATGAATGGGGAGAATCAGCCATAGGCGAATGCTTGGTTGACTGAACGTTGAGCAAATATATACCTATGAATATATATATGCGGAAAAGGATGTACACATCCTCGTATATTATTATTATATGCGGCCTTATTTAATGTAAACTCTGAAAGGATTTATGTGTAGGATAGACATATATACATATCACTGCCTGCAAGGACATTTTTATATGATATGACATTCTATAAGAAAATTGTTTATAAGAAATTACTTGTATGAAGGCAGGAGTCTTCTGCTCGCTTTATTTTTTTCTTGATGGAAGGAGGAGCAAAGGGAAGGATATTTTTTGATTTTATTTATTTTTTTGTTATTTCGAGAGCAAAATATCCTCGAGCTGTGTTTGCTTTTAATAATGTTGAAGTTGTTGCTATGAAATGTTGTTAGGTTTCAAATTTAAGGAATTAAAGTTAATTAAAGGTGTATTTTGGGCAACGTTTCCTTTGAGGAATTCAAGCTGATTGTCTTGCTACCGTAAGGCATTAAATCATGATTTTTTTATTAATTTAAAGCAACCTTACAAAAGTAGTTCGAAACATTTCATTATTTTTATTAGATTAAATCTGGCACGTTAAAAACAGGTTTTCTACTCTTTCGAGCTTGTTGTTCGTTAAAACAACAGCTTCTAGTCTTTCACATAAAAAAACGTCTTCAAAATTCCAAAAAATATGAGTAAAATTGGGCGTGGTTTTTTTGAAAAGAAAAAAAAACATTTCAAGTAATGCTTTCGAGGTCTCATAACCTGATTTTGGTTTTATATGAAAGATTAGAGTTCAAGGTACAGTCACCCCATCCCATTCAATATTACCGCCTCAGAACTTTGACTACGGCTATCAATCAAGATATGCTTGACTCGCTTATTATGCTTACAGGCGCGATAGAGCAAGAGAGGGCAGAGAATTGTATTAAAAGACAAGAAAGAAGCAATCATGTCCAGGTAGAAGAATTGGAAGTACGAACGATTATGAAGGTGCATACAATCGAAACACGGACCTCTGGGATGGTAGCCGTGGGCCTTAACCCCTGGCTACCGAGCCCCCCCCCCCCTTACTACGCGTATTCTAAAAGCAGTCATAAGTCACAATGCAATCACAAGAATGTGGTAAGTCAATTGGTAATCTAATTTTGTAGTCACAATTTTGACAATCCACAAACAGTTACGACGGATTTTAAAATTGTGACTGTATTAAGTCAAGGTGTTGATCGTGCCGATGTTTGCGTGGCCAGCTAGTGGTTGAAAACTACTGATTGTAAGCGGTTGCCTCCGATGTCCGGGCATGATTCCAATCATGACCTAGTTCCCAATCCAAACCGCCACAATACCTACTTTTCGAATTCCGGCACCCACACCAAACTCTGGACTAGGCGATGTTCGTGAAATATATGAGTCCATTCCGAGGTATCTTAGAAATAACACACGCTGTATGTTTATGTAAAGACGCCTGCTATTCGATGCTCGTGCAATGTAGGAGCGTACAAGTGCCGTATGCTAGTAAGCGGGTCTTCCGCAATACTTGGAGCTTTCATGGATAGTAAAAGAATATAATTAAAAAAAAGAAAATTACTTGCCTCCAGCGTGGAGGCTATTGACAGCTGTGTTGCGAGAATCAGCCATAGTACAACTTTGGAACAATCACCTTCAATCTCGTCTAAGGAAAAACTACTCGCATCTTAGGCAGGAGACGGTAATTGAGGCGACTACCAATTCGGCGAATCCCAGCCATAGCCCAGCGTTGTGGATCGGCCGTGCAAACCGAATCCAAAACAATCAGAGGTTAGTGCAGAAGAAGCAGAATCAGTACCGGAAGATCACCAGAAGTGAGAAAGCTGGTACTGCTCCTGAGTGAGACCTGTGAGAAAAATAAAGCACCAGACGATTGCTGAGAAATACCTCGAAAAGCTGGCACAAAGTAAAGCCAGCCATCCTGAGTCACAGGAGGGACAGAAAAGACCTTGATCCTTTCCTAAGGAGAAGAGCGAGGGAGAGGCCAAAAAAGGCCAAAATTTCTCTGGGGTCCCCAAGAAAACGTCCGCTGTAGCAGATGCATCAGCAGAAGGTGGATCACAGCTAGGATCAGAAAAGTTGCTGAGCGAGGTGGTCAGAGATCACATGCAGGTGGCCTTGTCGAGAGGGGGGGGGGGGTCGGTGGTGAGGCATAACCTATTAGAGATGGTTTTTGTACCACATCCCCAAAAGACTTCCAAGGTAAAGCGTCACGAAAAAGGGTGTCGAATGTGAAGGCAAGAGCGTTAAGCTCATCTCAAGAAGACGACACCTTCTTGTGAAACAATGGGTCTATTGCGTTATTTTACGAAATGGAGTCTAAGGGTGAGTGCAGTACGCAGCGTAGATGGTAGAGTAGAGCATAGCTGCGCATACTCGCTTATAGAACTCTCAATGGGTTTTAAATGGGTGTGTGCATAACGCAGCTCGCTTTCCGCTCACAGAAAAAGCGAGCTGCGTTATGCACACACCCATTTAAAACCCATTGAGAGTTCTATAAGCGAGTACGCGCAGCTATGCTCTACTCTACCATCTACGCTGCGTACTGCACTCGCCCTTAGACATTAGAACGAGGCTGGAAAGGAATTGTGGACATAGCCGGCGGTAGTATTCGAGCGTGTGACATGATCTTTTTATTTTTTAAATTGTACTGATAGTGGATCAGCTTTTATCTTGCCGCTAATGCTCCTGGCGTTCCTTTGCTTTCCTCTTTTTACCGCGGCTTCTTTCAGTCTCAAGTTCCTGTGTATGACCTTCAGCATTCATTCCACTTTCCTACACACAACCCCGTTCCTTATCATGTATCCTAAGATGTTTTGCGGTGTTAGTGACGCCTCGGCCAATGCCTCTAGTTCCGCCCTATATTTGCGGGCTCTGCGTTATTCTTGATACGTGGGCATGCCGGGTCTTCGTGCTCGAAACGATGGAGGTATTTCCTATAAAGTCCATGCCTACTCAAGGACTGCGTGACGTCGCTCCCTCCTGATCCATCTCTCCACGTTTGAGATAAGTCTGTGGGTCCACTGACCGTTAACAGACTCATCCCACTTTCATTGCCATTCTGTTATGGACTCGCAGTGCGTCATATGCCGGCGCATTGTATTTGGCTTCGTTCTAACATATTTTGGATCATAGAGACGCATTACTTCTCTCGCCAGAATGTCTATGAGGCTCATCGCCGCTGCTATGCACTGTACATCCTTGGGCCTGGTCACAGAACGCTCGGACGGAGCTTAGTCTATATGGGGTCCTCCACTTTCTGCTGTTAGCCGTCCTGTTCAGCGCTGCTGCCCACACTGGCGCTACGTATAGGAGGACTGAACTGACCATCTTTTCCATCAGAAGGCGAATCGGTCTAGGGCCGCCCATATTGAGCAGCGTTCTTGGAAGTGCTGCACAAATAGCGGACGCTTCACTCGCCATTCCCTCCAAGAGTGCTTTAAAATGTAGCCTCCGGTCGATTATCACTCCCAGGTCTTCACCGGCCAAACTGCGCAAGTTCGAGCAAATTGGTAAACTGAACTTTAAAATAACTTCAGTTAGCATACAATTTCCACATATTCAACTAAGGATAAAACCGACCTCAGTTCGCCCAACTGAACTCGAACTGAAGTTAAACATAAAAGCTCGCTCAAAAGAGAGTAATCAACTGGAATAGTGGAATGCCATTCCAGGGAGCTTTTGCATTTCTGACTTCTGACGTAAAACCAACAAAAATTTTAAGCACGAACTGAACATGAACTGGACTTTAGCCGGTGAAGCCACTTTATGTGGATTGAACTTAACATTATTGAACTGAGGTCGGTGAAGCCGGGGCATTTGGGTGGGCTGTGAGTGAATGATCTGTTCCCACACCTTGATCTTTACGGGCATTGCACAGCTCCAGTTTTGTGCTCAGCAAGAGTCAGACCACCACTTTCAGGCCCATTTTAATATCCCAGATCGCTTCGTTCGCCGAAAATACGATCTCATCGAGGCATTGTCCTATGAGCACTACCCCGATGTCATCCACGAACTCGATCGCAACTGCTCCTTTTGGGCTCAGGACTTATCCGTACGGAACGCCGTATGTTGTTCTGTACACCCTCGCCCCATCCTCCGATTCACAATGAAGTGATTTAACCAGTGATTTAAAACACCAAATAACACTTTCGAAGCGGGACTGTGTTTGTCTGACTACCCGCGCTGCCCCAACACGATCCGCCGTCACTGGTTGTGGATTTAGATATAGAAAGTATTGAAGACTCAAACTTTGACTGGAAACGAAAGGTCGACCGAGATACAATTGACTGATATTCAAGATTTGCTTCAATCGCCCGATGAAGACTTGACTGAACTTGAACTTGACCAAAGTGTTTAACTCTGACTCCACTAAAGAATACGTATCCAGTTTCAGATCTTTTCGTGATTACCATTCGCACTCAAAGACTGCTCTGCACTAAGCTAAAAAGAATAAATAATTTAAAACTTACATTCCCCACTCTCAACACCATCACCTTCTAGATTACAGTTAAAATTCAACAGTCAACAACAGAAACGCAAACTTATAACAAAAGTGCATTTCACTGGTGCAGTTTTGGAAGCAGCGGGGCGGGGGGGGGGAAGGATTTCAAATTGAAAATGAATAGCCTTTGAATTAAACAACAAATGCACTTAATGCACTGATTAAAGTGCAAATGATTTCATACTGGGCGCTTTTACTGTATGTATACTATACCTCTAGCTGCCATACACCATAGAGAAATTGATCGCAAAACTTTCCCACGTTTTCTACAACAGCTTTTGTGAAATTGCATTCAAAGTTTTCTTAATGCAATTCTCTCTATCCGATGGGAGAAATCTCATCTGCACTCACGGGGAATGAATGGATGGTGTTTATTTAGGATGCAAGAATGAAACTATTTCGCAAATAAAACATATCTGGGGGTTGTTATCTTTCAGTGTTTACAGAAGGAGAAATTTTAGTGGAATGAATAAAAAAAAGGAGTAGAGTGGGTTTTTTTTGTCATGAATTTCAATTTACTATACTATAAGAGTGGGAAGCAGTTAAAAACAGCATCTGGAAGATGACTAGTAGTTTACATGTGAAATGAAAGTTTATAGAGGACATTTTTATTAGAATTTAGTGAACACCTAAAGTTACAACATGGTGCAGTGCTTGTAGTAGGGATTTTTATGCTTAACAACATGACTAGTTTTTAAAATTGTGAAGACACAAAAATTTTCTAGCCCAGACTAGAGATTTATCGCTTAGTCGACTCTGTTCGAGCAAGGCTGCGCCAAACAGCCCCTCACTATAACAGTAACAGTGTACCAGAAATGGAGACTCGTCCTCTGCAAGGCCTACAGGTGTGGTCGTCTGCCATTCTGATCCTGGTGGTAATTAAGGGAGTTGTTTCCGGTCAGTGCCCTGATATAATCCCTACTCTCTCCCGATTTTCCAGTTTAATAGCCAAAAAGCTGAAGGCGCCCGACTACCATCTCAGAGGTCCGCGATTCGAATCCCCTATGCGACATGTTTCTTTGTCTTTCCTTTTTTTCTAGATGTGGACCTCCAGTGATCGATACATTTTATTAGAAACCGATCTTCCAGGGCACTCTTTACCAAACCGGTAGGTGCTCTAATACCCGATTCCGGATCGATGACTACAGTTACAGACCCCTGTCTGAGCAGAGCGTCTGCCTTTTCAGTTTTATCAAGTCCCTCATGATCCAGGGCACAAACAAAGGTCTTTTTGAGAATACCCAGCGCTTTGGCAGTCCCAAATTAGTTTGGTTTCAGTGCTACAGCCTAGGTAACTTATTAAGGACCCACGGTCGTCATGACCCAGTTCCCAGTCTAAACCGCTCCAATACCTACTCCTCTAATTGGCGACCTCCAGTCAAATTAGTAAATGAAATTGCATTTTAAGATGTACAGAATTTATTTTTGGCATTTGTTCGGGTACATCTGACAATGATAAAACCAAGAGGTCGCAGTGGCTTGGAAAAAGCCGCCATCTTGAAAAAGAGGGAGAGCTTGTTTATATTAAATGGCTCGTTTGCATGCAATGATAGCTTAAAATGATCAAAGGCAAAGTTGGGGAGAATAAAATTATCTACAAAATGAGCCCTTAACGAGCTCTGTAAGTTAATTTAGCTCAAAGTAATGACCGGTCAAAATTCAACCATGATCGTGTGGTGAAGGTTGAATGCAGGTTTTTGCAAGTAACTCGAAAAATGTTAATTTTTTTGGGTTAATGCCCATTTACAAATTTAAAATCCTAGTAATTACCTTTAGAATGAGCCCTTAATCGTCGTTATCGCTTATATAGCTTGCGAGCAATCCAACGCCAAAGTTCGCACTGCAGGTGCCTGAAATAGCACTGATAACGCCATTTTTTTTGAATATTTCGTTAACGGTTGCTCATATGAAAATGTAATAAACAGAAGAATTACGGGCAATGAAAATATCTTTTCAACAAGGTATTGGTCGACACTCCATGTCGTTTTATGTCCGCGACACAGCGCGTCAAAAGTCAACGGAGAGGTTTACGAATTTTTAGCCATTTAACAAATTTGGAATTTTATAATTATGGGAAAATAGTAGCTTAGAATGATCTGTTTTGATAGTCTAAAATAAAATTTTTGACGAGAAACAATAAATATCAATCAGTAAAAAAACTTTCTGACGAAAGAAAGAATAACAATCGAAGGTTTCCAAGATACTTTTCCGAAATAGTGTGGATTGAGTTTAGTTATACTTTTCCGAAATAGTGTGGGTTGAGTTTACTTGAGCTGAGTTGAGCTTAGTTGTATTTAGTTGAGTTTAGGAGAGCTTAGTTGAGTTTAGTTGAGTTTAGTTGAGGTTAGTTGAGTTTAGTTGCTAAGAGTTATAATAATAGTTGAGTTAGTCAAGTTTGGTTGCTAAGAGTTGGGTTAATAGTTAAGTTTAGTTGAGTTGGGTTGAGTTTAGTTCAGTTTAGATGAGTTAAGTTCAGTTTAGTTGAGTTTTCTTGAGTGTAGTTGCTTTTTTTGGTCGTAATGGAGGTTTATTTCATGTACAAGGCAACTTTAAGTGAAGGTGAAGTGAGAATGGTTAAAGAAAAGCGGATGTAATCACTTTTAAAGAGGAGCATTGCAACGCAAGACGAATTTGCACCACACGGAAGCACGGAAAAGAGAGACACGGAAACACGGATATGTCAAATGAGAAATGTATCAAAAAATTAGAGACACGGAAACACGGGACATGTCAAAATGGGAAATTTACTAACAAAAAGGAAAATTTACCAATGTATTTTCACCTAAACGGATACACGCGACATGGAGTATATTCACCACAGCGAAACAGGGATGCACGGGAAATGAGATTCGTGATGCTAACCGGGTGCGGACACCACACGAAAGCACGGGACATGGGATTTATTGCGATTATCGGGTGTGCGCACCACACGGCACCACGGAAACAGGGATGCCCGGGCAATGGGATTCATGGTGCTAATCGGGTGCGGACACCACACGGAAGGACGGGACATGGGATTTATTGCGATAATCGGGTGTGCACACCACACGGAAGCACGGAAACAAGGATGCACAGGAAATGCGGTGTCCGCACCACGAATCGCATTTCCCGTGCATCTATGTTTCCGTGGTGCCGTGTGGTGTGCACACCGATTAAATCCCATGTCCCGTGCTTCCGTGGGGTGTCCGCACTATGAATCGCATTTCCCCTGCATTCCTGTTTCCGTGGTGCCGTGTGGTGTGCACACCCGATTATCGCAATAAATCCCATGTCCCGTGCTTCCGTGTGGTGTCCGCACCACGAATCCCATTTCCCGTGCATCCCTGTTTCGCTGTGGTGAAAATACTCGATTAGCACAATGAATTAATGCCATGTCGCGTGTGTCCGTGAAGGTAAAAAAGCATACATCGGTAAATTAATTCCATGTCGCGTGTTTCCGTGTAGGTGAAAATCATGCATTGGCAAATTTCCCTCTTTGTTGGTAAATTTCCCATTTTAACATTTCCGTGCTACCGTGGCTCTCTTTTTTGGTAAATGTCCCGTTTTGACATTTGCGTGTTTCCGTGGCTCTCTTTGCGTGCTTCCGTGTGGTGCAAATAGACACTTCCTATCTTAATATCGCTAATGGATCTTTTCACTGACTGCGAAAAAATTTTTAATAACAAACTTGTCCAATAAATAAAACTATTACAGTGTCAGCATCTACACCAGGTTCATCTACATCAGGCAAGTCTACACCATGCACATCTATGGCAAATTAGCTCGGTTTTAGTGCTACAGCACAGGTAACACATTAAAAAGCCACGGCTAGGGTCATGACCTAGTTCCCAGTCTAAACCACCCCAATACCCACTCCTCGGATTTCGGTGCACAGACTCTGGATTGGCGACGTCTGTACACCAGAGTATATGAATAAGCAAACAAAATATGAAACAAAATTATTTTTTTTATTTCACCCAAAACGTTCTAATAAATGAAGTAAGCTTGAACAGCCTTGAAGTCCATGCCATAAACACACCGATTAATGCGAATGGCATTTTAATTAATTCCACAAAACTTAATCACAACTTTAATGGGATTTTTTCATCATTAGTAACATGACAATTTCACCAATCATTAATATTTCTATCATAATAATAATTAAGACAAAACGGTTATCGTTATTGACAAAATAAAAAATCAGCCGCTGAGTGAACGCTTGCAGAAACTTGTGTTCGCTTTTCGGTTGGTTGATTATTTTGCTGACACTTTCGAATATGGCTTCTATACATGAAAAAAATTAAAACTCCTAAAAAAATATATACGAAAAACAAATTTTGTCATTAATTTCTATTTCTTTGATGTGTGTGAAAAATATATATGTATGTATATAAACAAAAACTAATTTACACGCCAATTTTAGATATAAACGAGTATAATTTCTTCATCCAAGGACTCACCATTAAAAGGATCAAAACAACTTTCACTTCTTGATAAGAAAATGAACACAAAAAAAAATTCCTTTGGCTTTAGAAAAAAGAAAGTTCCCTGCTAATTCGGAAAACTCCAATAGGTCACGTGATTTATGTGGCGTTAAATTGCGTGTGTGAGTGCACTTGACTCAAATAGGATGTGATGTTCAAGGCAATAAATCTGTTCAGGACTTCAAGTCCTTAAAAGGGGTCACCTATAAGCTTTTATATTGATGGTATACGCTCTATACACGGACAGAGAACGAGAGAAGATACCTTGTGGGACTTGCAATCTTCAAATCAACTGCAAACGAGTACGTGTTATGGGTCCTTCAAGGAATCAAAACAGTCTTCCTTTTTTTTTCTTAGGATTTTCCCTGTGTGAGATGAGAGATGCCCCAAACACGCCATCCCCATGATGGTGGTGGCTAGTTGGTGGTGTCCATCAATTCCCTTCCTTCAAGTTCATGTTTTATTAACTGATGGACACTTGGAGGGTTTCCCACGCAAAAACCATAATTGTTGAAGACTTATGGCTTCTGGACCAATAATACACAGAGATGGTCGCTACCTATACAGCATATACATAGTTTCAAAGGGTTTTTCTACGGTTGGTGAGGACTGGGTGGATGGGTGGATGTAGGAGGACCTTGTATGCGCTGACACTTCAAATATGCTAATGGAAGTCCAGACACATGGCCTCCATTATCTCGATGAAAGTTTCTGGAAATTCAATATTCTCAGGAATAAACTTTGTTTTCGGAAACTGGAGAGAATTGTGTGCATAAAGATATGATTTCCTGGAGGAGGAAGATTGAATTTAATGATGGTTGGTAGTGTGGGTTTACTACTGATGTAACGTTGATAGTTTTGATAGGTTTAAATGGAATTTTGTATGTACATTCAATGCTAGATAAAAATTTTTTGAGTGTAGTCAATTTTATGTATAGACTAGCTGGGACCCGGCGCGCCTATGCTGCACCCATAAGCCAATAGGAGTAATCAGTTGATATGAATTTTAATAAACAGTTTGCAAAAATGGCAATTTTTTGGTATTTTTGATTCCAAATAACAAATTGTGAAACTATTAGGCAAATTCGTCGGCCATATTGGCGCGGCCATTTTGAATTTATAAGTTCTGATCATAAATTCGTTATTTGCTAGCTTAAAAAACCCCAGATATCGATTTTCATTGGAATCGGAACACAATTGGCAAATTCGTCGGCCATATTGGCGCGGCCATTTTGAATTTATAAGTTCTGATCATAAATTCGTTATTTGCTAGCTTAAAAAACCCCAGATATCGATTTTCATTGGAATCGGAACACAATTGGCAAATTCGTCGGCCATATTGGCGCAGCCATTTTGAATTTATAAGTTCTGATCATAAATTCGTTATTTGCAACTTTAAGAACTGTTTGTTTTGCGAGGGCGCGTTTCGCTTCTTTTTTTTTCTTTTGTACCAAACATTTTCTCTGCAATTACCTTTTTTCTATTTTCCTTGGGCGCCCTCTACCGGAGCGTATTTGCGCCATGCGGTTTACCGAGATTTAGTCAAAACGCACATTCTGTGAAAGTTTCAGCTTAATCGGTTTTTGAGTTTTAGTGTCGCATTACAAACCAACAGACATTCATTTTTATATATATATATATATAGATGGAGCCAGTAAGTGCTTAGAGAAGACTTTGTTCAGTTTGGCAAAAAAAGAAAGTCCTAGACAATCTTTGTTCTGTTATTCAACTCTGTACAGAAGTTAAAAGAATCTTTGATACCACTACACATTTTTTGAGACAAGTATAAAACTTAGAGCCGGTTTAGATGGTGCGCTTCAGCGCATGTGCCTCACGAACTTTGTTGATAAAGGGAGAAGTGGGGTGGTACCTCTATTCATTCCCACTCCTCCCTTCATCACCAAAGGTTCGTGAGGCACATGCGCTGGAGCATACCGTCTAAAACAGCTCTTAGAAGGCAGAAGACCAGCCAAAAAAATAATAATTGGTTACGTATTGCCTTCATGAGAAGATTAAAAAGTAAAAAGCAACAGCAGCGTTCAAAGGGCGATGCTCTCGAGAACATGCGAGCTCGAAAAAACGCCGGATCCATTAAATATCATAGAAAAGGCGCATACTATGCCTTGTATCTTTCATTTTTTTAGAAATATAAATAAATAAAATATTGACCCTAAAGATATGCAAATTTACATATGAATAAGAACATTTTTAAAAATGAGCACCTAAAAGTATGCAAAAAAAATTTCAGACAGCAAGACACTAAGATGAAAAAGATAACTAGTCCACAGAGACGCTACGTCATTGATAGATTAGATGTGAAATGAGAAATGGTCATCGTTACAGAAGAATATATTGGGAAAACAAAAAGAAAAGAAAGTAAAAAAGAAAATACATAAAAAAAATTTGAGTGCAAAATTATCACGCATAAATGTAAATAAAATTCAAAAAAATATTGAAATTGTGCTCAAAATAAAAACTAGTTGGGATGTGGCTTTTGACCCTTTCGGTCCACAAGATTAACTTCCCAGTATTCGTTCAAACAAAAAAACGACTCGAACGATTTTTATGAAAATCTATTCAGATCATACTTCCTTTAACACGCTTTGAACGGCATCTTAACGAACTCGGTATCTTTTTTGGTTCGCGCGAAATCGTGCTGGTACAAAAATCACTTACGTCGTTCAAACAAGAAAACGGTTCAACCGATTTTTATGAAAATCTTTTCAGATCATACTTCCTTTAACACGCTTCGAACGGCACCTTAACGAAGTCGAAATCTTTTTCGGTTCGCGCGAAATCGTGCTGGTACAAAAATCACTTACGTCGTTCAAACAAAAAAACGGTTCGACCGATTTTTATGAAAATCTTTTCAGATCATATTTCCTTGAACACGCTTCGAACGGCACCTGAACGAAGTCGATATCTTTTTCGGTTCGCGCGAAATCGTGCAGGAAAAAATGACCACATACGTACGCACACACACACACACACATATTTCTTCTCAAATTTTTGCTTAAAATGCTATTGGGACCTTCAAACGTGTAAATACATTGAAAATTTCGAATCCGATTTTCGGACCGATTACAATAACTTCCTACTGCGAAGTTAATAAATTTCAAAAAAAAATTGAAATTGTGCGCAAAATAAAAAAAATATATTATTGAATCGACTTCTTTGCTTGGAGTGGCCAGTGACGGTTCCGAGCATGATGAGGCTCGAAGGATCGTGGCGATACCTGTCCTTGGATGCGAGCCAGAAGAGCTTGTGTCACAAATCCATGATCTGCACCGCAGCCAAAGGCCCATCGACGAAACCCAGAGCGAAAATGCAGCAGTTAATGTTGGTGCCCAATTCGACAGAATTGCGATTGACGTGCCGGGAGCAATCCCAACAAGAGAGCATCCCGCTACACACCATCGTCGTTTTACTTGGCGTTCGTCGAAAAGCGTTGCCCGAACGACGAACGATGTACAACTCTATTTTATACACATTACTCGTCGTTTAGTTCGGATAGTACCATGGATAAAGATACTTTGTTGGCAATAGCGGCGGTTCTTGCTGGAAAATATCTGAAACAATATCGGAGGTCGGCCATCATTTTAAACTTTTGCGCACAACTGCTTAACGGCGAACGACGACACACAGTTTTCATCCACACTATCGTCGTGCAGCGTACAGCGAGCGAAGAAAAATCAAAATGGATTTTATTTTTCGCTGTGGCGAAACCCGCGGCGGTGTTGTCTTCCACGCTGCAATTTTCTATCGTCGTTCGTCGTTCGGACAACGCTGTTTGACGAACGCGGAGTAAAACGACGATAGTGTGTAGCGAGCTTTAGTAAACAAGTGGATCAGTAGATATGGGGTACCACGTGAATTGCATTCCGACCAGGAAAGGAGCTTCGAGTCCCAAGTGTTTCAAGAGGTCGGCAACATATACCGAGTTTGCATGGGAGTCGAGTTGAGATGGGGTGAAGTTGAAATGTCACTTCAACTCAACGACTTAACTCTATGCGCTTCCATTTCCGAGTTTTCAGCCTGTCCATCAATTAATTTTATTATAGATTTTTCTTTAAAAGTATTTATTATATATAAAGTCTCTTCTGACGTCCAAGCGCGGCGCGACAATTTCACTTTTTGTACCTTTGTCAGTTTGCCGTTTTTAGTTGTGTGTGTGAACTCAGTTCAACTTACCTATTTTGGTTCAGTTGAGGAGAGTTGAAAATCTTTAGCGAAAACTCTTAACTGTGTCTGTTTCCATGACGTATAACTCGGCTTCAACTCTAGTTGAACTCTCATGGAAACTCAGTAATACTCGCGATACGGAAAACAAAGACAACACGGAATATGGGAACTTTTCAACCATTTCGACCATTGATGAACATCTAAGGAAGGTGGTTAACTCTCAGTTCAATCGATCAGACGCCTGCAAGGATGATCTTCGGGAAACAGATTACGCTGTCGGGTGGTTTAAAATTTGGAATCGCGCCAGAAACAAGCCAACCACTCAGCGAATACTCCTCTGAGCTAAGAAATCCACGCGACGGTCCGGGGATATCTTCAATCGGCCATCGACAGGTTGAAGACCCGCTACGACCTAAGGGCGAACAGAGCTGGATTTAGGGAAGGCGATCGAGTGTGGCTATATAATCCTCGGCGAATGAAAGGGGAATCACCAAGAACTACAAAGGAAATGGGAGGACTCCTACACTCCTAAACTATATTATCGCATCCAAAAAAGATCGATCTGTAAGAAGAAGGCATGTGGAGGAAGCTCTGTTCGAGACGAACATGAGTTAAGGAGGGGGCAGCGTAATGGCTAACGCGAAAAGACAACGTTAAAATTCCAGTTCACCGAGAAGTTTCATGTGCAGAGACATCCTCTTTAAAAAATACAGTGTCACATCTAAATTTAGTACGGTTGTCCTAACTGAACTAGTGGAAATGCAGATTTGTATGCTTTTCTCTCTGTTAGTCTGAAGCATACAAATTCCTCTGCGATAAAAGAGCTCCAGAGCTGCACTTCCACTTTGACTTTGGGATGTAAATGGGGCTTAAAAGACTGTGAAACAAAAGCAAATTGTAAAACTAGTCCGGTCCACACGATGAACTTCCCAGTATGATGAATGTTGAATAAATGGCCCGACCGAATCTTATGAAATTTTTTTCCGAGCATGTTTTCGTTAATATGCTTCTATCGGCACCTCAAAGAAGACGTTATAATTTTTGGTTTGCGCGATATCGTGCAGGTACAAAAATCACAAACGTCGTTGAAACAGAAAAACGGCTCGACCGAATTTTATAAAAATCTATTCAGATCATATTTCCGTTAATACGCTTCGAACTACACCTCAACGAAGTCGATATCTTTTTTGGTTTGCGCGATATCGTGCAGGGAAAAATGGCCACATACGTACGCACATGCACACACACATACTTCTTCTCAAATTTATGCTTAAAATGCTATCGGGACCTTAAAAAATGAAAGTACGTTGAAAATAACGATTTCGATTCTAAAAACTGGGAAATTATCTAATAAATTTTAATTTTTTATGTAAATTTACTTTTGGTGTTCCAATTATTCCCTGACAAATCCGAGAACGCTCGAGAAGAAATATTTTTTATAGGTAACTCTCAATTTTTATAAGTATCCAAAATCAATTTTTGCAGATTTGGTATTTTTTTCATTATACCTTTTTCCTAACGCGAAAATTTCACACATAATTTTTTTTTATTGCAACGCATGCGGGTTTTTTTCTAGTTACATATAAATGAGAACATTTTTAATAAATGCGACACCTAAAAGTATGCAGAAAAATTATTGGAGAAAGACGCTAAGATGAAGAAGATAACCAGCCCACAAAGACGCTACGTCGTTAATAGATTAGATGTGAAAATAGATGAAATGAGGAATGGCCACTGCTGCTGAAGAACATATAGGGCAAACAGGAAGAAAGAAATAGTAGTAATGAATGAATATGCCGAATAAAAACGGAAAATAAGACTCAAATAAATTATCGATTTTAGTATTTTTCACGATCTTTAAAAAGCCATTGATTGATGTTCCCGAAAATATAAACATATAAAAAAAATACAAAAAAGAACAATTTTTCCCTCCACTTCTCTATAAATATTTTTAATGTAATCTAGACAAACTTTCTCCATTAACTTGTAAAGTACTTTCGTTTCACTAAAACACGATATTAATCTCTTCCATCTGTTTCCAAGGACATTATCCCTTTACGAAAAAAGGGGTGTGCTCCCTTCCTTTATACAGAGATACCGTATAAAGATCTCACAGCCGAAGACAAAGAGCACAGAAAAGCAGCAAAAGGAAGAAGTGAAAAAAAGAACCAGCAAAAAAAATATAGCAAAGAAGGTGGAATAAGTCAAAATGAATGTTTCCTTTCACTGTTAGGACTCTCTCTCTCGTTGCTCATAAGGAAACTGTGTATCGTTCTGGCTTAATCTCATCAGATTTTGCAAAAGGATTTTCATAAGCGTGTAATGAAAGAAAAGAAGGCAGAAAAGGATCCACCGGTTGAAGTGCCTAATGAAAATCTTTTAATTAAACTGCGCTCAGCTACGGCTCCCCTTTTTGGAAAGAGGATACGATGACGACGAATTGATACTAACAAAAACATTTTTCGCCAGTGCAAAAATTTTACGGGGGAGCAAAAAAAACACAAATAAAAAAAAATACAGGAGGAGATGAGAAGGAAATACAAAATACATACCTCTCGACTTAGAAACTTTTGATCCAGCGATTAATCCTCATCCTCCCCCGAAATACGTTGTTGGCTCTGTGTATGTGCACATCTGTGCGAATTCCTCCTGCAGCAGCAAAAGGGTTGTTGCTGATTTCCTGAATCAGGGATTCGTATTCATTTCACCGGAATTGGCAAACATGAAAGACTTACGATGAAAATCTCTCTTTTTGAGGAAAAACCGAGGGGTTGTGCCTCTCCCTATGATGAGGAATTAGTCATTAAGGTTATGGATTAAGAAAAGTTTTGTTTAATACAGGAAAACACCACTTCATCAGTGAAATTTAATCCAGTTGTCACCACACAAAAAAAATTCCCAGTCCCAGTTGTCCATTTCCTATCTCCTTTTCAAAAACAACAAAAAATCAACATCACCGCATTCAAATTACTTTCCATTAATTCTGAATGCTGGCTTTGATTTGTTTTTTGCTTCTGTGAAAAGTTCTGTTTCGAAAAACAAAAAAAAAATAAAAGGATTTGCAATGGAAATTCACTACCGAAGCGTTAAACTTTTTTGCCAGGAAATGAGCTGCATTTGTGCGGTCGCATTACACCACAGCAAAAATGCAGTCGATTGTCGGTGTAATAAGCCGCAAACAAAAATGGCTTTTCCGACTTTTAAAAAGGAGTAGGAAAAGTTTGTCCGAAAGTTTTTTTTTTGCGCTCGCGCTTATTACTGACTTTCTTGTTCCTAATGGCTTCCACTAACGCTGAGAGATCTTTTTCTTTTTGCCTTCCCAAAGAGAAATTGGTTGATAAAACTTTTCACCAAAAACAAAAGAAGAAGAAAAAAAACTTAAGGAGAAGATTTCGTTCTTTGTTCCATGGTTTTTTTCTTTCTGGGTGTTGTTATGTATGCATCAATGCTTAACTTTTATGTGTGGTTATTTGCATTTTTTTTGCACTAATGGCATTTTTTTTTGAGAGAAGATTAAATGCGATATAAGGAAAAAGGACATTCACGTATTGTCGTATTGTGCAGACTCAGCAAAATCCTAACCAGAATTTCTATAAAACAATAGAATCCAAATAGAAGTGTGAATAAACTTTAATTTTATAAACTGGAAAAATTCTTTATAGAATTCGAAACACACTCCGAAACGACTGGATTTTGAGATAGAATCTCAGATGAGAACAAGCATAGGTCATTTTTCGAAAACTTGAAAGCTTATACCAAATAAGCAGTCCACATAGGGATACGGAATCGGTACTCGATTCTTTACTCATATGAGTATTTGCCTTTCGATTCTACCTTGGATACCTTTTATGTGTATGAAAACAACCCACTACTTTTGTACAACGTTGTCCTTCGTTGGAGTTAATTGCACGCCTCTGCATTACTTCGAAATACTTGGAGAACTAATTCAGTTTGAAGTACTTCGAGAATTAATTCATTTGGAACTACTTTGAGAACTAAATCATTTTGAAGTTCTTGGAGAACTAATTCATTTTTAACTAACTGGAGAACTAATTCAATTTGAAGTACTTCGAGAACTAATTCATTTTGTAGTTGTTGGAGAAGTAATTCATTTTGAAGTTCTTGGAGTACTAATTATTTTGAACTAACTGGAGAACTAATTCATTTTAAAGTACTTCGAGAACTAATTCATTTTGTAGTTGTTGGAGAAGTAATTCATTTTGAAGTTCTTGGAGAACTAATTATTTTGAACTAACTGGAGAACTAATTCATTTTGAAGTTGTTGGAGAAGTAATTCATTTTGAAGTTCTTAGAGGACTAATTATTTCTCAACAGAACTAATTCATTTTGAAGTACTTCGAGAACTAGTTCATTTTGTAGTTGTTGGAGAAGTAATTCATTTTGAAGTTCTTGGAGAACTAATTATTTTGAACTAACTGGAGAACTAATTCATTTTGAAGTTGTTGGAGAAGTAATTCATTTTGAAGTTCTTGGAGGACTAATTATATTTTACTAACTGGAGAACTAATTCATTTTAAAGTACTTCGAGAACTAATTCATTTTAAAGTTCTTGGAGAACTAATTCATTTTGAAGCTCTTGGAGGACTAATTATTTTTTACTAACTGGAGAACTAATTCATTTTGAACTAACTGGAGAACTAATTCATTTTAAAGTACTTCGAGAACTAATTCATTTTAAAGTTCTTGGAGAACTAATTAATTTTGAAGTTCTTAGAGGCCTAATTATTTTTAACTAACTGGAGAACTAATTCATTTTGAACTAACTGGAGAAATAATTCATTTTCAAGTACTTCGAGAACTAATTCATTTGAAGTTCTTGGAGAAGTAATTCATTTTGATGACCACTGATATCGTGATTTGAACTAGCTCCTCTCAGGATTACTTTGGCACCAGTGCTGGAACTAGTCAGTTTCCCAGTAGCGCTAAAAATATTTCCATTTTCTAAGTAGTCAGTTTATTCCGACTGAGCAGCTTGAATAATTTTTATATACAAATACGCTTTACACGCGTATATATATTTTTCTGCCTCAATTAAGGATAGTTTAGGGTCGTTCAAAGCCTTTCTACATACCAAACGCAACGTTGAAACACAAATTGGAGCTCTTTTATCGCACAGAAATTTTTATGCTTTTTTCTTTGATGCACGAACGTGAATTCCAAACAGAGAGAAATACATACAAATTTGGTTGCGATGAAAGAACTCCAATTTGCGTTTTGCGATGTAAACGGGCTTTTATGGGTTTGACTTTATATCTCATCCCGAGTAAAAATCAGACTCGTCCGTTCTTAGACTGGAAACAGGCGCGCACAACGTCAAAACGCCTGCTTGGCACCCGAAACAGGCACATTACGACCGAGTAAAATAACAGGACTCGCCAGTGCTTAGCCTGCAACGGGCACGGGCAGCATCAAAACGCCTGAGGCACCTGAAACAGGCACGGTACGCCTGAGTAAAAAATTTACTTTTCCAAATGCCGCCGCTACAGGCACGAACGGAATAGTCCAAACGAGCACGGTACTCTCCCCCTTTTTAGACTAAAGGGAGCAAAATTGGGGCTTTAAAAAATTGTATATAGGGCGAAGAAAACGGGCAATTATCTTGTTGACCATACAGGGTGCCATTAAGCATACTCAATACACCGGTTCTCGTTAGATTGCGTAGGTCAAGCAGAATTGGACGTTGTTAGTACTTAGTTGGGGGACCGCTGTGGAAAATGACACTCGCTTTTAAAATGGTCGATTACGAATACATTTATATCTGTAACAGTGGCTCGCATACCTGTGGCGTTACGGTAGGTCGCAGAAATGTCGAAATAAGTTCTCATCGATTCTCTAAGAATCGAATTCTTTTGAACGAGTAAAAAGAACTCATTGAGTAATTTTCTTTCGATTTTACTCATGAGTATTTATTCGAGTACTCTCCACCGATTCCGTATCCCTACCTCCAACCCTCACTCTTAATATCCTACTACGACATTTAAGTGGTGACGCTGTTAACCCCAAATGGATGCATGGCAGTGTGTAGTTTTTGCACTGCCGCTACCATCTCTTCTGGGCGCCCGGTGGCACCCAGTTGTATAATGCCTTCTCCTGAAATGGAGTTTCTGTCAGGAATAACCTTGCTTTTCCTACCATACTAGTCTGGCGACTGCCAACGAGCTCTGCCATTGTATTCATCGGTTTAGAACCGGCTTTTGAGGCACCGATTAGTTTGGTGAAGAGGACCTTTGTCGATCGGACTTTGATGAAACAGACCGAACGCTGGAGATCCGAACCTGAATTGGCCAACCCTTAAGCGGTTCCTTCATGTGAAGTTTCTTATCGCGACTAAGAAATTGTTGGAGCGCGGTAGAAAGGATGTCAGGACACTTGTTCACTTGATGTTAAGACACTTGCCTTAATTACCAGCCATTGTGCTCTGAATTGCCCCTTCTCGAGAATAGAATGGGCTTAGAACCCCACCAGCAGGCATTGCCTTGAGAAAGTTGCGTATACTCTTTACGTTCTCTGCGAGTGCCGCGTGATAGCTCGAACAGTCAAGTCTATACGTCAAGCCTCTAAGCAGACTGCTAAACGCTGTAGGCTACAAAAATTAGGTATACGGGTGTGTAGTACAATGGACCAAGTGAAGTGGCCGCGGTACTTTTGGACCCAAAACCTTACCATATAAGAAGAAGAGCAAAAAAACTAGAAACGAACCAGGAAAGTAAAGAAAGAGTTTTTGCCCGACATTATCGAGACCCAGGGGCGCCGCTTTCATAGGTGCAAATGGTGCACTTGCACCGGGCGCATTTGAACGGGGGCGCAATTTCAGAAATGAAGATTTTTAAATAGAATTTAATTCTAGGAAATTTTTTTTTTAGAAAGTGTGTACTTTTTTCTGTATTCTTCCATCGTCTTTCACTGCGATTTAAAAATGAACAACTGATGGGGCGCAATATGGCATACTGTAAGGGAGCAACGATAGCATTTGGACATTCCAATTTGTGTTAATCGCCAAAGAGTCAATGTTTATCTTGCAGTCAGAAACTAAGGATAACTAAATGAATGTTTTCGCTTTTCAAACAAGACTTAAAAAAAATTATATGTCAAACCATCACCTCCTCTATACACAACCACAATTTCCATACATCAACAAAATTTAAACACCCTATTTCTACCAAAGCCGAAAAGTTACAACTTTTCAAAAAGTTAACAATTTTCTTAGCATAGGGACAAAATGTCTAGCAAATGTCGATTGACATAAATAATTGAAAAGTGTCGTTCCAGTACCGCAAGAAACTTCTCTCAAACTACAACACTCGAGGTCCTTCCCAAAGGATACAAATCGTAAAGCATAAAATTGCCAACTAGTTCTCATGATTCAGCTAGTGGAGCCATTAAAATCCCGAAAGGACCCTCAAGAATATGTGGGAGTCCTATTTCAAAAGGATTCCAAAGATATTGCCCCATATGCTTGGACACAGGAACTTCGGATGAAGCATATACGAACTACTCATACATAAAAGCCTCATAAACGTAAAATTTCATAACAATCTCGATATATGCTCCAAGACACGCTCAAATATTTAACTTCTAAGAAGGCTAAGCATCTTTCGGTTAATTAAAGTCCCAAAAGGGTATGCGGAACGGGACGAAGGACAAAAAAGATGTCCTGTCCCTTCCCTAGTTTAAATCCACATACAACGGCAGGGCCAGATGGAGAGAGGAGAGGTATGCAAATGACAATATGAAAAGTAGAGGTGGGGCGGCAGGTCCTTCACTAGGGCCGGTCCATTCCTACTTGGCTCCTGTTGATTTGTAGCAGCTTCCAAAAGCATTGTTGACTTTTTCCTCTATCTGCAGCCTCTCATCTCCTGTGCAAAGTTCTGCTGATGCTGACTGTTGCAAAAAAAAGTAGAGAAAAGTGGTCACCCCTCCTCCGCCGCCGAAACCCTTCTTTCTCTATCTCTATCACATGTTCAGACTGTTTGAAGATCCTCGACAATATTTCATGCATCGACTTAGACGACACACGGCGACGGCAAAAGGATATGACAGGAACCTTGGGGGCGACCCTCGAAAATATTTATTGACATATGGAAAAGGGATCATTCCCGATACTTTTCAAAGTGAGACCAGGCACGGGTGTTACCAGCACTTATTTATGGATGACGGTGTGTACCTTTCGAATTTGCAGTAAATCATTGAAGTAATAGAAAGTGTCGGAATCATAAGGGATGCCAAACTTTGCATGCCTGCCGCCCTGAATACTGAGACTGTTTCGAAACTCTGTATTTTCGGGTGCCATATCCTTCAACGTTCGACGCCCACCAGAAAACAGAGATAACGTCCACTTGGCTTTTGTGTTCAGAAAAAAAGGGCAGGGTAGGAGTGGGTGACGTAGGGTACCGGGGGGGGGACAAAATGTATTTAAGGGTAGTTTTTATCTATTTTTTCGTTATGTGGTAAGAAAAGCGCATTTTTATCGAAATCGCATGAATTCTAGGAATTATCCCATGAATTTATGTCCTCGCACGTTTTTTTCGGGTGGGGGGGAGAGGATAATGCTGGAGGGTCGGAGTCGGAGCATGTTGATAAAATGGATTTTTGATCAGAGAATGATTTTGACTTTTTCTTTGCTGTTGGGAGACTGATGGTTGAATCGTAGTAGAGTAGGGCGTTGGTTGTAATGAAATATCTACAGTAAATACCTTGTGACATTAAATTGTTAATAAAATTCCTTGCCTTTAGGGAGATTTAATATAAGACGAAATTTGGGGTTTTTTTGCGCAGGCGAAGTTTAATGGGCAGACGAAGTAAATTTAGTATAGGCTATGTAGTCTTTTCTCGGTTTTGGAGCGTGGGAGTCTGAAAAGCAACCGTCAAACTCCTCCCGTATAATTATGTAATGTTCTACGCACTTAAGTCACTTGTTTCGTCGTACGTTTTCCCATGGGACTTGGACTTGATATTGCGTGACAGTACTTGGATCAGTTGTTTCAATTGCGACTCGTGCTAATGGGCCCTCTGCCTCATGCTGGATTCCTCTGGCCCTACTCCCGGGACACAATGAGGCCGACAACGACAATTCTCATACAAATTGTTGTTGTTTTCCCGTAGAAGTTGTCGTTGTCGGCCTCATTGTGTTCTAGGGTAACTCCCAGCGCCGGGCCTAGCCCTTGATCAGGGTAGAGCGAGATTGTTACCCCTTTCACATCACATAAATTGTATTTCAGTTTATCTTCTGTATTAATAGATACGAATTGGAGTGTCTTCTGTGATTTCAAAATAATTGTCATTTTCTAATCCCATATGGTTATTTACATGTAATTAAAACAAATTCAAGTATTTTTAAATTGTTGTCTGTCTGTTTGTCCGGGCTAATCTCGGAATCGACGGGACTTTCACTGGAAGATTCAGTAGTATTGGGTATGTTTTAGGCTGCTTTTTCGCTCCGACCCGACTATCGTATCCGGCAATCGTGTTCGACTATCGGATCAGACCGAAAACTTGACCCGATCATCGTAGGAAGACGAGTGGAAACTCTTTTTACCATTCTAATTGTAGATCACAAAGCTCGGGAGCTGCTAATCGATTGCTTAGGCTACTTTTTCACTCTGATCTGACTAGTCGGTCAGGCCGAAAACTTGAACCGATAATCGAAGGAGAGCCTGATAGAGTGAAAACTTTATTTTATCATTCTAATTATATGCCTCAAAGAGCTCTATCGCCGCTCGTAGCACGTTTTCTTCTTCTTGCCTTTTTTTATTTTTCTCCTTCTCCCGAACTTATTGTCGTGTTAATTATGGGTCATTGCCAGATCCATGACACATTTAAGTCTAAAACATCCTGTATACTATAGCATGCTGTATAGGGCGTCAAAACGAAACGACGAAATACGAAAACGAGAAACACCAGCGGCCCGTTTGAGAATCAAATCAGTGTTACTAGTGTCGCTACGATTAAAACTATTAGTAGAGGGAAATTGTCTTATGATAGAGATGTAGTTGGGAAGTTGGATTTTTTTGTTTTTTTTCTTTACATATGTTAAGATGAAGCAAAAAAAAATTCTGCAAAACCGGTCCACGAGAAAATTGCATAAATGTCCATTTTTGATGCATTTTGAGTGCATTGCCACACATTTTTTTTAATTTCTCCAGTTCTGTTGGTCGTAGAGCAATAAAAAAAATTGGAAAATACTCGTAAATGAATAGACTATCGAACTGATTTTGGTATAAATACTTTAAAAATTAGTCCTAACCTCAAAAAACCAAAATGTATGAAATTTTGTTTTATTTTACTAAAAATGCAATAAATAACGGGAAAAGGTCAGATTTTGATAAAAATTGGAGAAACGGTGTACTTTGATGCTATAAATACGTGGTTATAATTTCAAAAAAAAATTTTGCTTTTTACAGCAAAAATTGGCAGTTTTCGAAAAAAATTTAAAATTGCTGCCATTTTATGCCAAATCATCGTACGTTAAAATATGTTTTTTAAATTTTAGGTTTTTTATGTAATTTCTTGTGAGCATACGCAATACTTCGTTAACTTATTTAAAATGCCCATTTTAGGCCTTTGAAAACACTAAAAATTTAAATTTTTAAATTTTTTGCCTTTTTTTCATAGTTGGCAAGTAGCTTTTCATAGTAAGCAAAAGGCAAAAAATTGAAAATTGAAATTTTTTAGTGTTTTCAAAGGCCTAAAATGGGCATTTTAAATAAGTTAACGAAGTATTGCGTATGCTCACAAGAAATTACATAAAAAACCTAAAATTTAAAAAACATATTTTAACGTACGATGATTTGGCATAAAATGGCAGCAATTTTAAATTTTTTTCGAAAACTGCCAATTTTTGCTGTAAAAAGCAAAATTTTTTTTTGAAATTATAACCACGTATTTATAGCATCAAAGTACACCTTTTCTCCAATTTTTATCAAAATCTGACCTTTTCCCGTTATTTATTGCATTTTTAGTAAAATAAAACAAAATTTCATACATTTTGGTTTTTTGAGGTTAGGATTCATTTTTAAAGTATTTATACCGAATCAGTTCGATAGTCTATTCATTTACGAGTATTTTCCAATTTTTTTTATTGCTCTACGACCAACAGAACTGGAGCAATTAAAAAAAATGTGTGGCAATGCACTCAAAATGCATCAAAAATGGAAATTTATGCAATTTTCTCGTGCAGCACAGGACCGACTTTGCAGAATATTTTTTTTCGCTTTATTTAACATATGAACAGAAAAAAAACAAAAAAATTCAACTTCCCAACTACATCATAACTTCGCTTTTTTTTTGTTTAATTTCCCTCTACTATATCTAACACAGACATTTTTAAAGTTGCCTATATGTTCGTCTCAAGCCGAAATTTTTTTAGGGGGCCCAAAGTGTGAATTTTTAAGCTCACATCGGGCGCCAAATTTGGCTAATTAATGACCTTTTTTGGCGCTCTTTTTGGGAAAATGTTTTGGGCGAAGTTCTCCATAGGTGCCAAATTTCTCGCAAGGCAAAATCGACACGGCGAGATTGCCGACGAAAGCTGGTGTTAAATAAATAATAATAATCAAATTTTTCAAAAATCAACTTTTATTGCAAAATGTGCCATAAAAATTTTATTTTTCGCTCAAAATTGTTTTTCACATTCATTTTGTCGCCCCTTGCCACCTGGCGTCTAGAGCGCGCTCCACTCGCTCTACCGTAAGGCCGGCGCTGCTTACTCCTTTCATTGTATGATTCTCATCGACTCCTACACCAAATTCTTTGACCGCTGCATATGCTTCAGTACTCTCTTGCAGGTTCTATTTCTCTCCTGTTTGTGGCGAACCCCGTACATCTCGAGCAGTATGAGTACTCATCATACGGTCATCAGTGAAGGTATGGTCTGTCATCTGCATTTTCGCTCTCAATTTGAATAAACCATAGCTTACCTTATGGCACATTAGTATCAAAACATCTCGGCATATTTAGTATAAGTCCGTTTGCCCAATGATCCTTGTATGACTAATCTATTATTCTCTTCCTAACTGGCGCTGCACTCAATTTCCTTGCTCACTCTGCTCTCAGTATTAGACTTTGCCTTAGGCCAATTATATTTAGCAGCAATCACTGCAACACACTGGCGAAAACCGCTTTGGCTGCTATCGACAGGTGTCATTTAAAGTTGATCTTCAGTCTGATCTCCCACACTTCGTGTGTTATACCGTATATTTCGACGTGACGTATGTCACTTTGATATCGTCGACAAAATCAACATCGACTACTATCCTAGGCAGGCACAGCTTCAGCACTCCATCGTACATTATTATCCAGGATAGATTCCTGTGGAACATTGCTGTTTGTTCAGTATGTTTTTGGTCCGTGGTCTAAAACAGGTTGGCTTGTAGGACAAAGGATCTTACAAGGCCATGTTTGGCTTTCGAGTATCATATATTACTGCATCCGCAATGCTGGGAATACTCCTTCGTTTAGGCACGTCCCCGAGTAAAAATAGTTTAGTTGGTTAATTTTCTTACTAGCACGCACATGACCGCTGCTAGCGCGCATAGCGAAAAAACGCTACAAAAGTATGCACGCACCTTCCACAGGGATGCACGCTCCCGCCACAAGTACGAAAATCTAAAAATTTGTTCGCTAGAGGCATCCACTGGCACGAAAATCTAAAAATTCAGGCATGAACATTTATAAATACATTCGCATCGGCATAAACCATTCCAAACGTGAGTGTTGTTTTACCAAGCAGTCCCCCAACTAAACACTAACCACTTCCAATGCTGCTTGACCTACGCAATCGAACGAGAACCTTTTTACTGAGCATGCTATTGGCACCCTTTATGGTCACCAAGATAATTGCCCCTTTTCTTCGTCCTCTACAATTTTTTAAAGCAATATAGGCAATTTCGTGCATCCCTTTGGCGGGAGTATGCGTGCTAGTTTTGTTCCCGAGTAAAAATAAAACTCGCCCTCCACAGGGATGCACGAAATCGCCTGTATTGCTTTAAAAAATTGTAGAGGACGAAGAAAACCCTAGTAAAAATGTGCCGTGCGCATTTGTTCGCTATGCGTGCTAGCTTTGGCGCCGTGCGTGCTAGTGCGTACCTGATGCAGGCTAGCTGCAGGCGAGTTTTATTTTTACTCAGGTTCAACCAAGAGTCAAGGATTAGGCTTAATCGGTGATATGTTTAAAATGCTTAAACACCAAATCATGTAAGACATGAGAATTTTTAAGGTTGGTATTCTTTCCTAATATTTTCAAAAATCATGGGATTTTGTATCGCAACTCTTGCCTACGTTTTCGCATATGGATATCTCGCTTCTACTTCTATCTAGTAAAGCTCATTCTCAGTGAAAAGCTCACTCAAATATTATTAAAGCTTGTTGACAAGGAAATGAGAGCTTTTAGGACCACGTACGAAACCATCTCCTCTCATCTCAAACCATGACACTGTTGATGTAATTTATCAAAAAAGCTCTCAACTTACTCACTCGAATTTCTCGGGTTTTGAGATTTTACATATTATCAAATTAACCCCCCCCCCCTCTTGGATTTTATGAGGAGTGACTTAGGTTGATTGATGTTTATGTTAAAACTTACAATTTAGGGTTACCTTCTTTGATGTAAACGCCCTTAGAGTCGTAAACAACAACGCGAATAATCCATATTCGGGTTCTTACCATAAACGTCAACGAAGATCATCCCGCATAAAATTTAAGATTCGTAGAAAGATTAATGATTTTGCACTATTCGCCATTTGTATAATTTAAAAACCGGAATTTTCCAGCCTGCTTACAATGCTTACAGCCTTCGTGACAATGACATTTACCTCTTGGCTGGGTAGGCTTTGAGGGGGGTCCCTCACCTACTGCACTCGTTCTGCCTCCCTTTCCTCTCGGGGTTGCCCAGCATCCATCCAAAGTTAACAGCGTCACCACTTGAAGGCCACACTAGGAGATTCGAACTGAGAGGCTGAAAGCGTCATATCCGAGGATCCGCCATCAGGTTGTACACAGGGCCGACGCTTGGGTCTCTTAAGCCCGATGCATTTTGCCATATTGCGCCCTATTAGGCTTTATTTTTTGATCGCATCGAAGGACATTGAAAAAATACACTCGGTGGATGGGAGAACTTTTCGACGTCACTTTTAAATTTTTTTTAAAGCATTCAATTTTTTTTAAAAACTTAATTTCTGAAATTGCGCCCGGTGCAAGTGCACCATTTGCACCTATGAAAGCGTCGCCCCTGGTTGCTAGAGTAGATGTTGACGAACCTTACTTTTGATATCTGATATGTTGTACAAGTTCGGAAATATTGGCTACGGAAGATTGGATTGTGCCACAGGGGTCCGATGTAGCACCATTGCAGATCCTCCGTAACTGCTATATCTATACTGTCTACTGAAAAGAAGGGATCAAAAGAAGATGTTTTAACATGACATCACACAATACTTCGCTTTAGAAAATTCAAATTGAACACGATACTTCCCGAGTAAAAATAAGGCTTGTCCGCAGTTAGCATGAAACAGGCACGGTACGCGTGAGTAAAAATTCTACTTTTCCAAATGTTGCGCGCTACAGACACGTACCAATAAAAGACGCCCGGAATAGTCCAAACGAAACATGAGCTATGCTCACACTTTAAAGGAGTATCCACACACATCAGGGCCGTGCCCGGGACGTCACAGGGCCGTGTTCTGTCATGTGTGAACGAGCCCGTGCCCGGACACGGACATGTGTGAACGAGTAAAGGACTATCCACACATATTAGTGTTTCGTCAGGGGTTCAAAAAATATCGGTGCATACATTTATTATGAACTCGTTCACACGTGTCCGTGTCCGGGCCGGAGTAAAAATCTCACGTCCCGGGCACGTCCCTGATGTGTGTGGATACTCCTTTACCAGGCTAAAGGGAGCAAAATTGAAGATTTAAAAATTTTATAGGATGAAGAAAATGGGCAATTATCTTGGTGACCATAAAGGGTGCCATTAGCATTCTCAGGATTACCGGTTATCGTTCGATTGCGTAGGTCAAGCAGCATTGGACCTTGTTAGTACTTAGTTGGGGGACCGCTTGGGAAAACGACGCTCTCGTTTGGATTGGTCGATTACGAATACAATCATATCTCTATCGGAGGCGCGCATACCTTTGGCGGACGCATTTTTAGATTTTTATACAAGTGTGGCAGGCGTACTTTTACTCGGGATGTCAAGGAACCCACATAAGGCCCCAAGGGAATTTCACAAGCTTTTTTAAATTAGTTTTTACCACTCTTTTCCCCTCCTTATCAAAAAAAAATCACGTTAAATGAAATTTCACCTTAAAAAAAATTTCAAAAATATCTTAAATGAAAAAACGAAGCAAAAAAAATGAATTTGTCCTTGTATTCCTTAATTTCCGTTTTGCAAAATCCTTTTTTGTTTAAATCAACAAACCTTAAAAAAAAATAAACAGAAAATTTTGTATTTTTACTTAAACCCCTTAAATCCGTAGTAAATCCCTAGAAGGGTTGCGTCTCTCCACATTACACCAAGCCTCACCCATCTGGTGGAGGGAAATTTCTAATTCTCCTTTACACATCATTAGGATCCCGATCAGATTAAATCCTTCTGGATAAACACGCTATTTCCGGAACTTTTTGTCAACAAAGCAAGCAAAGAATGTTGCCTTTCGCCTGAGCCTGAGTCGTTGTCGTCGTCGTCGTCGTCGGTTGGTTGCGGCGGACAGGAAGCGTCATGGGAGCCAGCTTGATTAAATATAAGAAGAAAAAAAAAACGAAGAAGATGAAGAATAAGAGTAAGAAGAAGACCTGTCCCAGCATCTAAATAACAGAAAAAAAGGACTCAAGGCTTCTATCCCTTGATAAATTAAAAAAGCTGCGGGTGAACGTGCATTAACACAGGTTAAAAGGTACCGAGAAGGTTATATAGTATAAAAGGACCGTTTCTATAGAGCGAAAGAAGGTCCTTGTGCTCCGCTATGGAAGGAACAGTGCACGTCTGGGTCTGATGTTGACAAGGGACCAAGAAGGAGAAGATTTGCGTTTGCACGGTTACTTTCAAAAGGAGTGACTTTTTCTTTCGCAAATAGAACTCGGAGGGAATCTCAGTCGATTAAGTTAAATCTGGTTCTAGTGTCTTGTGTCCTAGCAGAATACTTTCATTTCCGGTATGTAATAAAAAAAGGATACTGCGGAGGATGTTCGCCCCCCCGAAAAAACCAGGGCCAGCGAGTGGGTGTATTTCATTCAATATTTGTGTGTGTATTCTGTGACATTATTGTTGTGTGGATTCACCTTTTCATGGATTAGGAACGAATCCTTTCTTGCTTATTTCGTAAACGATGGAAATTGGTACCGTTTTATTGATATCCTCATGGCCTCAGGACATTCCGGAGACTTGGACAAAGACATAAATTTTTCTTCTTCACTGATTTTTTTGTTTTTTTCTTTTTTCGTTTGTTTGTATGGCAAGGAAGGGATTAAAAGGGGCAAGATTTAAAAGTTTTGTTGTTGAGATTTAGTTTACCAGATCGTTGATATTAATCTTTTTGCTTGTCCAAAAAACGTATGAGTTTTGGGATGTGACTGAAATTTTACAATAATTGGGCAAGTATTGTAGGGCGTTCAGAAAGAAAGTTACTAAAAGATTATATAAATAAAATGCCGACACCACTATGCACACCACTGTTAGAGATATGAATGTATTCGAAATCGACCATTCCAAACGCGAGTGCCGTTTTTTCAAGCGGTCCCCCAACTAAGTACTGACCATGTCCAATGCTGCTTGACCTACGCAATTGAATGAGAACCGGTCTACTTAGTAAGGTCCAGCCTTGTCTGGTGAACGCTTAGTGTTCCCTGTGCCATACCCCAACGCGTCCAGAGGAATGATAGGAGGTTGAAAGGAGGTTTGTGTCCTTAACTCGACCTCAGTATACTAGGGTTTAAGATGCCCGATTGCCATCACAGACGTTCGTGGTTTGAATCCCCCACAAGATATGGTCCTTTAACTTTTCATAACTTTCCTTCTTTCTTGTCTTCTCTCTTAACAAAAAATCTCTTGCTATCGCCTCTAAGCATAATAAGCAAGGAAGCTATCTAACTCTCAACGGAACAAAACTCTTAACTAAATTTTTAACCTCAATTTAAAACCTTTTAATCTCTTAACTCGGCTCAACTCAACAAAACTCTTATCATAATTTTAAATTCAACTCCTAACTCAATTTATGTTAACTTATCTAAAGTTAACTTAACCCCTAACTTAATTCTTAACTCAACTGTTAGCGCAACTTTAAAACCAACTCGAACTCAACTTAACTCAACTTATCTAAATTCAACACTTAACTCATCTCTAAACTCATCCTTTACCTTCTGTTAACTCATCTTATCTCAACTCTTAACTCAACTCTTAACTCAAATGTTTACTTAAGTCTTAACGCAATTTTGAAACCAATTCGTTACTCATCTCAACTTAATTCAACTTAATTTAACTCCGGACATATATTACGGCATGGCTTTACCCCCCCCCCCCCCCCCGGGGGGCGCCAATAGATGTTTCACATCAAAAATATAGAAAAAATGAAAAAGATGAGATTTTTCACAGAGGAAAATAATTTAATTAGATATGTAAAAAGGCAGCATGCCAAACATAAGAATTGCTTCGGTAAAAAATAGGCTATTACCAAATTTTAAAATTGAGATCTTTTAACAGCGAACAGGTGAATGTATGCTGTTAAACTGTTATTAAGTTTCGAAAGGTGAGTAGTCGAGGACATTTAGCATTTAAGCCTGGGAGACACGAGGCTAGATATTCAAGTTAGGATAGCAAGCTAGTGCTAGCAAGCTAGCACATCTGACTTCATGTAAATAGTACTAGCTTCATTTCTAGGCTAGTGAGCTAGGGAGAAAGCTAAAAAGTTAATGTCTCAAGCTAGGTTAGTTTAATAGGATGATGTTTGACCAAGAAGGGTGTCATTTAGCATACTCAACAGCTCAGTTCTTGTTCGATTAAGGAGGTCAAGCGGCATTGGAAGTGATTACTGTTCAGTTGGGGGACCGCTTGGGAAAACGAAGCTTGCGTTTAAAAATATAAAGCTTTCGACACCGCCGCACTTTTTACTCTCATATCACGGGGCCACATGGGGCAAGGCGTTAGATGCCGCTTCTGGGCCTTATGGGACAATCTACATGGGTTCCACATAGTGCTGCACACGAGACGAGACTTGTCTCGAAATCGTCTCGTCTCGGTCTCAATTTTCGAGACGAGATCGAGGCGAGACCTCCAGATTAAAAATCGATATGTGACCGAGACTACCATTCGAAATCTCGCTAGACATCTCGAGGTATCGAAATCAAATCGTTATTTTAAAATCGTATCGACACCAACTCTTTCAGTTTATTCACACTGCGCTCTTTGACGAGCACAACATTCGGCACCAATACATGACTTGAGCAGGCTGCGGAGACAAGGCAAAGAGTACGCATTCCATAAGCATTTAAATGCAGAGTCAATTCCGAAACAGAAGAGGTATTTTACTGTCATTTCATTTCATTTTAACGCATTTAAAATGAAATGCGTTGAAATGAAATGAAATGACTATAAAATACCTCTTCTCTTTTGGAACGGACTCTACGTAAATGTAACTCTTCACAAATTAGAAATTAACTTTTGATTCATTGATCCCCTCTAGCCGGCCCTGGTGCCACTGCAAAATACAGATTTACGTGCCTACGTCTAGGAAGTGACTAGCATGGAAATATAAGCAATATTTGTATACAATTTCATTAATATGGCACATATTGATATTTCTCGAAATACAGAAGACTGAGCAATTTGTATTATTGACAGTGATATTCGAGACTTTTCGAGACGAGACGAGACTTTTCGAGACGAGACGAGATCGAGACGAGACGAGACGAGACGAGATCGAGACGAGACGAGACTTTTCGAGACGAGACGAGACTTTTCGAGACGAGACGAGACTTTTCGAGACGAGACGAGACGAGACCTGCAAATACCCATTTTTTCGAGACCGAGACGAGACTGGGCCAAATCTCGTCTCGCCTCGTCTCGTGTGCAGCACTAGTTCCACATGAGACAGTGGGGTACTCTGACAGGGGCACCATCTGCACGGCCTCAAAATCTTAGTCGGAGTGTAGTACAATATGCTAAGCGAAGTGGCCGCGGTAATTTTGGACCCAAGACCTCACCAAAAAGAAGAAGAAGACACTACAAGTTCTTCATTTAACCCCTTACGAAGTTTACCTGCTAGATGTACTGTGTTCTTCTTCCACTATAATCGATCAATTTTCGAGGAACAATGTTTTTCATGACAAAGAAAAAAATTTCCAAAGTGAATCAAAATCCTCATGACCATTTCCTAGTTCATGCTATTAAATTGACAAGTGTCCAAATTCATTCGTTTCCCCATTTACTATAGAGTAACTAAAAAAAATCTTCATTTGTTTCCATCTCAAATACTTTTACTCAATTACCACAAATTTTATACCACATCCAGTCACTAGACCAATACTTCAAGCACATACTAGCTCCTTACTTACACACAGCAGGGCATAAAACGAAATTCAGTTATGTTCATATTGTAGAAAAGCATATCATTCGTATCCTTCTAATATGGCAATTTACATGCAAAGCGATATCGAAAGAGGCGGAACTTACCGTATCCGAACGACGCCAAGATATACTGCCCCGGCAGAGAGTATAGTCCTCTAGCGGGATGTTCTAGTACCCAGGGCACAAGCTCTTGTTGACTTAACTTACAACAATCTCATAAATTCGCCTTAAATTATTTGTCATAAATTAAGCTAACGACCATTACCAGTGCATTAGACAGGTCTATTAGCTTCCACATTCCACTCTCTCTTCGGGTTGGCCATGTACCGATACCGAATAAAAGGAATAAGCTACTAGGAGTTATCAGTTCATGCAGAGAAAATGCAGTTTATAGCATGGAAAATTAAAGTAGGATACTCTTATGCAGTGTAGGTGGATGTGTGGAAGGAGAAGAGTGCATAGAGTTAAACTTTGGCCGTACAACAGTTCACAATGCACAAAGGGCATCAAAAGTAGCCCAAGAGGGCATGAGGTGGAGGTCGGCGCTCATTACGTTAATGTTGAATACAATCCACAAAGGACCTGTAAAGCAATTTCCATTTACACTACAGCGTTGTACACTGGCGTGTAAGTCCCTGCAGTCATAAAAGGACGCACGTAAAAATAGGCCAAATTTCATTGAATCCTCTCCTTTCTTGCTTGTCTGAAGTTCTATTAAACTGCTTGAAGGTGGCAACATTTTTACCAGGGATTTTAGTGTAGCTTAAACTGAATGAAGATCAGCACTAACACAATAACAACACCACCAGCAATTGCGAACGAAAAAATAAGGATAAATCCAAACCGCAGGGCAACTATAAAGAGGATAACAAGAGGAACAAATTTATGTACTCATCATCAACATGAAAACTATGGCATAAGAATGGAAAATGGTCGGGGGCTAGAGAAAAGCGCACCGCAAAATACGTCAAAGGGTGCGCTCGGTGGAAAAGCGGTCTGCTGACACAGGGACAAGAGGGATGGGGGCATGTATACTTTTATGAAGGCCATAAACAATCCTTTCACGGAAAAAAAACCGGGAAATAAAATAGCGTGCGCAGGAGACAAGTCCGCACCACATGAAAAATTTATGAAAATTGCCGTGGTCGTATGTTTTCAAGTTCTCCCAAGGCGGTGGATGCGGATGATCTACCGACAATGAAAATCCCTTGTCCTCGTTATGGGACCATTTCTCTGGTTATAAAAATGCTGTCCCATTGCCAGAAAAGTAGAGGAAATCTCAGTGTAATACTTTTATAGTGCGTGTCACAAGACCCATGAAACGGGCGCGGGGGCGTGGAAACTAACCATTCACCTACAGAAGAGAGAGAAAGAAAACCTTGACAAAAGGCCTCAGATTATTTTTTCTCAATATAATAAAATTTCGTGTTTCATTCCTCGCCCGGCCCGCCGCCGACCGCCGAAGACCGGCATATAGCATGGCACACGGCTCTGCCCCAGAAGAAAGGACTTCCTCGGTTTTTATATCACTAGTAATTTCTCCCAAAGTCAAAAAAGGACTTATAGGGCCTTTCACTTAGATTGATGGACATAATTTCCGGGAAAAGTACCTATAGGTGTGGGAGAGCAGAGGGAGCCTAGAGAGAAAAATCATTTTCCTCGGATGGAATCTGGTCGGGGCACAATTTTTCTCTTTCATCGGACATATTTCGTTCGGCATAGTCCGAATTCACATAGAGCCATTTCCTTGAGGCCCAGGATAGGCTTTGGGCTCGCCTTCCTTTCACACGACTCGAAAAGTCGAAACTGACTTCCTTCTGCCATTCTCGTTCTCGGGCTCTTGTTCTGGGGCTGTGCTTTGAAAGAGTTTTAAGAAGAAGTGAAATATGAGTTGTGATTACGGTTTGTTTTTTTCTTCTTCTGTTTTCATTTTTCTTAAGGTATTCCCCGGCTGTGTTTTTTTTTCTTTCGTAAGTTGGTTCGGTCTATTCCTGGCTTAGGTAGTATTACTTAAGAGTTTTCTTAAACTGGGGTAAGCTTAATGTTTTGGGTCAGGACTGATGTTATCTTTTCTTGATTGATTTCACTTAATTAAATGTTGTAAGAGGATAGAAGGGGATCAAGAGGTCATTGTGCTTATAGTTGGGATTTTTTTTTGTTTTTTGGGGGATACCTTAAGTTTGGAAGGTTTTTGGTGAGTACATTTTAAGGTTTTTGAATATCTTTGATTATCTCTAGTACAGTGTTCATTAGAGTAACTCGGAGTGCAGGATTTCAAGTGAAAGTTATAGTTACATTGATAATAATTGTTGGTGTTAGTTTTTTTTAAGACGGTGCGGTCACCCGCTTTTGCTGCCAATTTGTCACATACCCCACTAACGGAAAAGACCGTTGGGCCTCCGGACGGAAGCAACACGGTGTTGAATTGAAGAATACTGAACCTGAGCGGAGTCAAAAGCTCTCTGATAATCATTATTCTTCTAAGCAAGATTAGAGTAGGACATTCACAGAGAACACGCGTGAAAGTCTCGTCGCCTTCCATCCGGAGTCGGCATTCTGTTTGCTTAGACAGTCCTCAGTTGTCGAAGTGGTACCACAACCCAACATGGCCAGTCAGATGACCCACCTAACAGCGCCCTGTTTATAGAGTAATAACATTCCTTAAGGCAAAAGGGTTTTATTAGCTCTTTAGCCTGTTTAATACCTGGAGCGATTCCCAATAGGTTAAGTTCACTTACTTAAGGCCCTCGTACCGTCTCCAAAAAATTGTTTTTCGAAAAATTTTTTTTTTTAGTTTTTATTAGTTATAGTAAACTTTAAAAAGATAATGTTATAACCTTTTAAGTTTTATATAACAAAAAACTTATTTTGATTTTTTGAACTTATTTAAGTCGAAACATGATTTTCGAAATTGGCGGGCGTGATAACTCAAAATCTAATCGGCGAATTTATCCTGTATTTTATGTTTGGGTTTTTCTAGCTATTTTTTAGGGAACATCGAGCCATTTTGCTGATAAAGTGTCTGAAAAAAATTTACATCTTTCTTTAGACTGAAAAATGTAGACTTTTTTTGAACTTTCACTATCTGCCATTTTCACAAAAAAAATATTTTTTAAAAAACAACTCGTCGTTCCCAAATTTCAAGTGTCTAATTTACAGTGAATTTTTGTTTTTTTTAGTTGTTCCAAAGTCGAGATATCACACCCGCCAATTTTTTCATATTTGTTGCAGTGTTCCATCATTTTGTATGGGAGGCGGAAATGATGCAACAAAAAAAAAGAAAAAAAATTTTATTGTACAATTTATTCATCTTCTAAACAAATAAAAAAAAGTTTTATCTCAATATCTGTTACCATTTTCTCATAATCCTTCTTTAAAAATCGAGGGCCTTAACCCAATTCTCTATCAGAAACTTGAAGGGATGCCACAGAAAGGTTCGGGCCCTGAATCAGCATCTCGGACCTCTTCCTCGCGAGCTTCTCGCAGCCTCATTGCCCTTGATGCCCCACTCTCCGGTGACCCAGCAGAGCGAGACCCTATTTTTTCTGGCGAGACTTTGGAGTGCGTCAAACCACTCTGAAACTATTTTGGAGGAAAACTTTGGCAGCTTGATTGTCCAAAAAAATCCAGCACATCATCATGTCTTACCCAAAAGCCTTTCACAGTCCCATATAGTCCTATTGGCTTTACTGAACCCGTGCCTTTATGATACTCAGTAGACCGGTTCTTGTTCGATTGCGTAGGTCAAGCAGCATTGGAAGCTATCGGTACTTAGGTGGGGACCGCTTAGGTAAAACGACACTCGCGTTTGGAATGGTCTCTGCCGATCCGCGTGCATTTATAAATGTTCATGCTTGTAGCAGTAGGGTGCATACCTCTGGCGGGGGAATTTGTAGATTTTCATGCCTATAGCGGGAGCGTGCGTACCAGTGTGGTAAAAGCATTTGATCGTATATGCGAATATACTTTTCAAAAAATTAACCAACTATATATTTCATTGGTAGCCGCTTACCTGTCAGATAGGATAAGAATTCGCTGGTTAGCATAGGCTCCTTTTTAAGTTGTCATAGGTGTATGCCAGCAACTGGCCAGAGTTATCTTAGTAAGAGCTCACGATAGTCTATATCGAATGGTCACGTAAGGAAGCCAAAACTTTGAGATCTTCACAGATATGCAATATAGGTACAATCTATGATATTGAAGATGGTAGGGTCTTCCCGCTGAAGACAAGTACCCAAAAGGTCATTCGTTCATAGCTTCAGAGCAGTGATTATAGTGCATTTTTCTACGGGGCGGTTCTTATAAGACCAGAATAGTGATTATAGCGAGGATAGAGCAGTTTCAAGGTCTCCAACGCTGCAATGAGTGAAATACGAATTGCAGCCCTGAAGATAGAAAGGAAGGCCGTGTTATGAATTTTGCTTATACTCTAAATAATTCTTCTTCCACAGATTTGATAGACTCTGTTCTTTTATCAACAATCTTATTATCGTCCGCACCATAAAAGAAGGGAATCTCAAAATCCCTGTTTCCATGCGCATTTAGAGTCTAAAGTCCTCACAAGCGAGCAACGTCACTCTGTTTGTGCATTTCCCCTATTTTATGGTGGGGACTTTACAATTTTTTTAAAACACGAACGTTTCACATCGAAACACTTTTACATCCACTTTTTAAACGGTCCCTATAAAAAGCAGCGCCCTTTAATCTGACCCATATCAAAGCGGCCTATTTCAATCAGCGTCGATCCGATCTTGCACTTTTAGTGCTCTCTTTCAATTTTAGGAATAAAATGTGAGTATACAAGGCGAGATCTGGAATGTAGGCTGAATAAGATAACATTTTCAGCGATATTAGCTTTGAAAGATGGTCACACTCTCTTTGGATCATTCTTTCGGGGCGCCACAGTTTTGGCACCTAATCTTGAATGTGATAGCCTTGAAAGCCACAAACGATCTCTCGAAAATGCACGATTAATAAGATGTATTCACATTTCTAGCTATATGGGTTAGAGAAATTGGTCGATCCTCGTCTAACATTTTTTAAATTTTAGCGATCATGTCTTCATTGGTTGAGATTTACGATCTTCCTGAGTGCTGAATATTTTTAATTCTCCGTTAAAGGAATTGGTTAACATTCATCTAACATTTCTTGAACTTTATCAAACATCTCTCAATTGGTTGAGATTGACGATCTTCACATCGCCTTGATCATCTTTCAGCTCATCCCTGCCACCCTTGAACCGTTTTATCCATTCATTCAAAAACGCAAAGCCATAGTAAACACACTCCCAAATGAACACGTAAGAACACTCCCTAGATCAGAGTTCAGTGATCTAGATTTCCGATCTCTTCATATCGCCACTTTTTATTCTCGGATTCGACTACTTTCGTGAAAATAGCCCATCATCATCAAACGAGAAATGGTGTCTTGGTAACATCGACATGAAATAGAGGAAAGATTGGGTGAACTCATAAGACTCTTCTAAGCGGAGGGTGAAGTAAAATTTCAATTTGAAGTAGACCATGATCTAGGGTTGGTGGGGTCTGGTGCTTACTCTGGCAGGTCACCACTTCCGCCGTCATGTCATGATTTTTTTTGTAAGAACAGACGTCAGACGTAAAGCCCCTTTCGAACTATCAACGAAAATTTTTAAACAAAGGTAGTCATATACAAAATTTAATTAGTAACTCCCCCGCACTAGAATGGGATTCTTTTCTCTATGCAACTACTCTTTTACCCGTGGAATCACATTTTCCATAATAACATATTATCACTTCACCAAAAAACTTCTAATACTCGACAATAAATCGTGAAACGCGTTAACATTTAACCATCATTAACGATTATATATATTCTCAGTAATTTTCTTTTATTTCTCCGTCAATAACCGTTCATCTGCAAAATTACCCCGGGTTTTCTACAAATTACACCAGAATTAACCCTCCATAGAGGGACAAAAGTCCTTTGCCTTTTTGGCTCAAGCTATATTCGTATAGTAATATGCAAAGAGAGACTGAAGCTTAAGAAATTACAGTCTCTTGAAGGTAATTCCATTTCAAGTTCTTCTCCTCACAGACTTTTTGAAGCCAAAAATGCTATTCTGCCCCGTTACTATCGAGTTGCCCTCAGTTGCTCCTAATTTCACGCTCTTTGAACCAATTCCACAAGAAAGTCTTAAAGTGAACAAAAGGAATGTCAAGAATTGCCCCTCGAGGGCTTCTTTTGTATGCTTTGAAATGTGGAGGCTACCTTCTCCCATATATATATATATATATATACATACATATATGTATGTATACAACAAATACAAGATATGCATTTCACCATTTCGAGCCGCATGACCATAGACCAACAACATACGTTCATTCCACAGCAGCTATACTACCATTACCCAAAAAGGAAGCATTCATAGCCTTTACACCTTTATGCTGGTAATAAGTTCTATTACCCTCCGGGGGTATGGTCGTAAAATCCCTTAGATTCTATGATGATATTACGTATGTGGTCAAATAAGGGCCGCACCTGTGAGATCTATTACTGCACAATGATCGTAAACTAAGCCATTTCAACGGCAACTATTAGACCAGTTTCGTCAGCGATTAGACGTAACAAAATTTTATTAAACACAAGATTTTTGGGGCATGGTGGAATCTTTTGTGATAAACGAGGAAGATTCGGAAGGAGTGCATTTAGTGTAGGAGGTATGCTTTGAACAGGTGACAAAGGAAAAGGATGCAGGAAGAACTTATATAAAAATGTTTTTCCCTGAAAAGCTTAGCTTAAATAGTGGACCCAAGCGGTCGCTGTTAACTATGAAACGTTGATAGTTTTTTGATAGAATAATCTCTCAATATTACTTTTCAGACTATCACCATTAAGACTTTGGAATCTCGAAGGGTGTGAAGTCCCTATCAGTTTCAACGTCTTCGCCATTGTAAAACAAACGTGCTTGAATCCTTATGTTTCTTCTTCTTTCTGGTCATTATAGTTAGATTCTTGCTCTTTGTCACTCTGATCTTTGGGAACAATTCTCTACTTGTGCCTCGCATTGGATTCTTCAATTTCACCACTTGAGGCTTGGTAAAGCAAGGATAGAAATCTTGCGCGCTCGTCTTTCTGCTCGCACACTGCATCAGAATTCATGCGAATTTTGTTCGTACGGATTCTGACGAAATCGTCCGAAACATCCCATTTCTAACATTCAAATTGTTACTCGCACTTTGAATCCGATTTCGTTCGTCAGAATTCTGACGAAAACTTGCGAAATACGAACCATCCGATTCTGATGGGATTCAATTGCAAGTTTTCGTCAGAATTTTTCAATAATTCCGTGTACTGAAAAAAATTTCTAGTTGTGATAACCAAATTTTTAGTGAAATATGGCATCAAATATATTTTTTATAGATGCAGTTACTAAAAAAATTCTTTATGCTAACTAAAAAATACAATAAGAGTGTTATACAATTTTTTATTGGTTTTAAGATTAACTTGGAACAATCTTTTACTGTGGAACAATCACTGTACCTTTAAAATACATATATAAATATAAATTCTTAGTTGGGTTTTGCTTCGTTTAGTCAATCTTACTATTTGTTGGAACAATCCTTTACATTTAGTCAATTTTATTATTTATTTTAGTTAAAGTTTATGCAATTCTAGGACACCTTTATTTAATTTTATTAATTATTTTAATTACAATTTTCCGCCGGTATTCGTAATATAACAAAACTAGTTGGGATGTGGCTTTTGACCCTTTCGGTCCACAAGATTAACTTCCCAGTATTCGTTCAAACAAAAAAACGACTCGAACGATTTTTATGAAAATCTTTTCAGATCATACCTCCTTTTACACGCTTTGAACGGCATCTTAACGAAGTCGAAATCTTTTTTGTTTCGCGCGAAATCGTGCCGGTACAACAATCACTTAAGTCGTTCAAACAAAAAAACGGCTCGACCAATTTTTATGAAAATCTTTTCAGATCATATGTCCTTTAACATGCTTCGAACGGCACCTTAACGAAGTCGAAATCTTTTTTGTTTCTCGCAAATTCGTGCCGGTACAAAAATCACTTAAGTCGTTCAAACAAAAAACGGCTCGACCGATTTTTATGAAAATCTTATCAATTCATATGTCCTTTAATACGCTTCGAACGGCACCTTAACGAAGTCGATATCTGTTTTGGTTCACGCGAAATCGTGCAGGAAAAAATTACCACATACGTACGCGCACACACACACACATATTTCTTCACAAATTTTTGCTTAAAATGCTATTGGGACCTTGAAACGTGTAAATACATTGAAAATTTCGAATCCGATTTTCGGACCGATTACAATAACTTCCTACTGGGAAGTTAAAAAAACAACGTAACGTCTTTACCGAAAAATCGAACCACCCGTCTTTGCGTATAGAACAATCAGTGTTGCCAGACCAAATGAAAGTGATTTCCCCAAGCTTTGTGTGAAAATTCCCCAAAATTATACCTTTCCAACAAATTTTCCCCGTTTTTAAAATGTGATTACAATTATAAATTACAATGAATGATTTTAATACAAAATTTTACCTGAAAATCCTGTCTCGGACTCCCAAGCTTTTCTATATTTCCTAGTTGACATTTTTTCAATTCATCGAGATATTTTTTTTATTAGTTAAAAATCTTTTCTGGCTCACACTGAATTGCTGGCTGGACTGGCTCACACTGAATTAAAAAGTGTTTCTGCGAAAAAAAAACTAACGACTTCTATGAAATCGTAACCCAATTTCGAAAAACACAAGTTCGGTCGCGGTTGGTAATAACAACAGTTTTGGTATATCGTTCTTTAGCTCTCGATAAAATTTTGCTGACGGTTTTGTATTAAAAATGTATTAAATTTGAGAATTTCATGTTTCTTTATGCAAATAATTGCATTCTTTATTTTTAAATATATATTTCTTGGTTCGAATTGTATCAGCGCAGAGCAAAAACGGTTTAAAATCTCTGAATCAATTTTTCCCCAATGTTTTCCCCACTAAATTTGTTTCCCCAATTTTTCGCATGGGCATAATACCCCAATCTGGCAACACTGAGAACAATACTCTGCTCCGATCATTTTCTTGCGATCACTGAATTCAAAAAACCTTGAACCTTCATTCAAAAAATCACCAGAGATTTATTCACAGATAGTAGAGGGAAATTAAACAAAAAAAAGCGAAGCTATGATGTAGTTTCGGAAGTTGGATTTTTTTTGTTTTTTTACTTTACCTATGTTAAGATAAGCGAAAAAAAATTTCTGCAAAATCGGTCCTGTGCTGCACGAGAAAATTGCATAAATGTCCATTTTTGATGCATTTTGAGTGCATTGCTACACTATTTTTTAATTTCTCCGGTTTTATTGGTTGTAGAAAAATAAAAAAAATTAAAAATACTCGTGAATGAATAGACTATCGAACTGATTAAAAATGAATCCTAACCTCAAAAAACCAAAATGTATGAAATTTTGTTTTATTTTACTAAAAATGCAATAAATAACGGGAAAAAGGTCGGGTTTTGATAAAAATTGGAGAAAAGATGTACTTTGATGCTATAAATACTTGGTTGAAATTTCAAAAAAAAACTTTTGATTTTTACGGCAACAATTGGCAGTTTTAGAAAAAATTTAAAATTGCCGCCATTTTATGCCAAATCATCGTACGGTAAAATATTTATTTTTTAGATTGTAGGTTTTTTATGTACTTTCTTGTGAGCATACGCAATACTTCGTTACTTTATTTAAAATGTCTATTTTAGGACTTTGAAAAAACTAAAAAATTTCAATTTTTCAATTTTTTTCCTTTTGTTCATACCCCGTGTTCTTTTAATGAACTGGGTTTTGAGAGCTTTTGAGGAGCTTTTGAGTTCCCATACAAAATCGAAGAACCAGAAGACCCAGATAAAACCTGGGTTTTCGATTTTGTATGGGAACTCAAAAGCTCTCAAAACCCAGTTCATTAAAAGAACACGGGGATAGTTGGCAAGTAGCTTTTCATAGTTCCAAGTTTCAAGTAAAAACATTCTGTCATGTCTTCCATTATCGCAAAAATGTCTATAAAGAAAAACAATACTAAATCGCGTGACTTCTGATGCAGTGTGAGAGCACAATTGCGATTTCTGACGGCGTATTTTCGTCAGAATTCGTACGAACAAAATTCGCATGAATTCTGATGCAGTGTACGAGGAGCCAACATTTTTAAGTTACGCCGTGTAAAAGTATGCGATATATACCAGGTGCGCCATCTAGACCTTCGGTATTTCAACATTGAATAACTCTGACATTTTTTAGCCGATTTCGACAAATGAACACGATTCTGACACGTCATTCAGTACCATTTTAGCTATGAGTCAATACACACCGATAGAACACGCTAAAATTGTAGCGTTTTCCATTGAAAACAATCGTTCAATTGTGAAAACTGTGCGTACTTATCGTAAAAAATTTGGGAGAAATTCGGAAAAGATAACAAGGGAGTAAGCCATCTCTAGTGCGATTGCCGAAGTAGTATTGGTTGATAGCAGGTGTAAAACCGCGTGTTGGCATTGGTAGGTATGAATGATGTTTGAGCCTTCCCTTAACCTTGTTGTTGGTTTTTTTAGACAGCGTTGGATTAGGGTTTCTCAAAACCCGGTCTTTTTGGATTCGCCGAATCCGAGTCCTTAAAACTGAGAACCGCCGATTCCGGTTCCGATTCCTCCGATTCCAAGTAAAAACTCACAATTTTAATTTACAAAACATATATATTGTATTAATAGTCCCTTAAATAGGTTTAAAAAAAAGGCCTTCGCGAAAAATACCTCACGCGATTTTTTTTACCAAATGATTTTATATATATTTTTATGAGCCTAAATTCAAAATGCTAAACTTATAGTGAAGGGAAACAGGTTTAATTCTATATCTCAGAAACTATGCATTTTAAGACAAAAATTGATATAATCTTTTTTGTAGATAAATTAGTGATTTAACTTTCTTGTTTAGAATTTTTTTTTGTAAAGTCTATATGTACGGAGATATAGTGCTTCAAACTTCATATATCACTCTCTTTGAACTATATTTCGTTAATGGTTAATTCCACATGAAAAAATCCTGCATAATACTTATAGAACACGCGATTATCTATAATTTTTGTTATTAGCCATTTTTACGTAGGGCTAATATTTCACGAGTTACAGCGCTTTAAGTATCGAAAAACGTAAATTCAAAAGTAGTATTTTGCCAATATCTTTTTAATTACACGTTTTATTGCAAAACTGATTGTAACGCTTTTCACGCGCAATTTCATTGCCCACATTTTTTGTTCCGCGAGGGCTGAGGAAAAGAGTTTGTGCCTTTAACTTCAAAAGTATAGGCCGTAGCATAAAAATTATTCATAGGAAATTGTCCAAGCTTTCCAATTTTGGGGAAAAAAATTAGTTTTTTTTGAGAAAAAGGAGTTTTTTTTCTATCCAAACTTTCCGAGATAATTGGGTGGCACAGGTGATTTGGACAGGGGCGTTTCCAGCCAACTGGCTTAGGGGGGGGTAATTTTAAAAAAAGAAAAACTTAAATATTTTTTTTATTCCATAAATTCCATTTGCACCCTCCCCAAGCCACCGCGAGCTGAAGTTGCCATTTCACACCCCCCCCCCCCCGCGACAATGGTCAAAAATATCTGCCACCAGTATTAAACGGTTATTTAGCCCTTTTAAATTTTTTTTCAATTTTAGCCCCTTTCGAAGTTTTTTTTTTCAAGTTCCACTGCATTTACTTATCCGCGCACAGTCCCCGCAGAAATTCTCCGCACCGACACAGAACATTTTTTAATGGATACGTTTTGTATCCACTGAAATATCGGTGTGCGTGTGTAGTCTCCGCACTTCTTATCTCCGCACATTTCTTATCTCCGCGCATTGATTTTGGTGGAGACAATTCGGCGGATAATGTATGGAGAAAGTGCGGAGACAAAACTCTTGTTGGATACCCACCTTAAAAGAGACTGACAGCTTCGATTATCGTAGAAAAAGGTCTCCGAGTGACGTCAGCACTAATGCAGAAACAACAACAATAACTTCGATTTTATATGGGAAGAGGTCGCCGAGTGACGTTGCCGTCTTACGATATACAGTCTTTTACATTTCCTTGTTTCTGTATACCGTGGTTGGGACAACACGATTTTTTCAAGTGCCAGCTCTCCTACTAAAAGGAAGAAAGTCATAACTTCTCTTACGGCGCTTGAGCAGTTAACTTCATTTTGTTTACATTGCTGTTTCCACACGAGCGTAGACACGACAGACAGAGTCGTCTGCAATCGTCAATTCTCTTTTATCTTCGGTGAAAAATAGTATGAGCTTCTACATGAGGGAACAACTTGCAGGCAACAAATCATACTGTCTTTGTTGTTGTTTAAGACATTCTCTTTGCGATCAAAAGGGAATTTCAGAAAAAAACAACAACAATGCAAGAGCTGCCAAAGTGTTCGATCAAAAATCGGCTTGGGTCGGTCCCTTCCAGCAGTTTTGGAAAAATTCATAGATCGCCGACTAGATTCACCATAACTTAACTTGTTTGTTTGAAATATTGGTAATTTTTAAGAATAAAAATAAATAAGCGAACGAAAATTCTTAGGGGGGGTAATTACCCAATTACCCCCCTCTGAAACCGCCCCTGGATTTGGAACACCCTGTATAGTTCTACTTTTGCCAATAAAAATATAAAAAACATAACTAAAATGTACTAATTACTTTTGCTTGTTTTGAATTGCTAGTTGCTGGTTCCACGGTAAAATAATGCCAAACTTTAGATCTTTTAGTTGCCCTTAGCTTAGTCATATTAATTTTAGAATATGTACTTTAATTTAAAAGGTATTATTATTTATAGGTACTTGTATGTCATTTTTTTTAAACCAATTTTTGCATTTGAAAAATTAAACTGAAACTAAAACCATCGAGAATCCTAAAATGTCAATACAATTTTCTTCACCATGACATGAAATCCAAACAAATTTTTTTTCAAATTTTGAAATATTGAGTCAAGATGTTACTTTTAAATACCAAAGTTTCTAACAGTTGGAACAACTAATTTCATTTTTTGTTATAATCAAAAATATTTATTTTAATAGTGAATTTCATATCGAACAATCGGGAATCGGGATTCGGCGAATTTCAGAAACGGATCCCGATTCCGAATCCCAGGGGAAAGATTCGCCGAATCCGATTCCGAGTTATTTGGTATGAGAAACCCTACGTTGGGTGGTTGATTATGCAAATTGCATAATACCAGATTAGTAGGTATGGGGTCACTTTGTCCAGAGAGTACATTCTCTCACGTCATCAGCCGTTGGGCGCCTTGGCCAGACGGAACGGTTCTTGTCTCTAAAGTCATTAGTTTTTGTTGTCTCTTTCGTACCTTAGATGGGAATATTTGTTTGATGATGATGACGTCAGAGACTGGTCTGTCTGGACAAAGTGTCCCCATACCCACTCAGACTCGCTCAATGTTAGCGGATACATGGCTTCACCACAAACGATATCGATAGCTCAATAGCTTAAGTGTTATTAGAATAGCAGCAGGAGTTAAGGATTGAAGACTTAAAATATATTTTATCCCACAAAATCCACATACTCTTACCAAATAAAAATGAAAAGATCACCGGATTTTTATTACAGACGAATTATTGAACTTATATATCACCCAAGCTTTTGCCGAACAAATCTCATACACTATTTCCCGGAAGTCAAACACCTGTGAATCTAAGAAAAAACCTCTGAGAAATTTTATCAATATTTAAATATGAAAAACTTATCTTAGCTTTATCCCAAATTTTATTGCCTACACCCACAAAAGATAAACGCTTTTACTAGCGAAAAATTATAGCTTAACATGAGAACAGTGCACATAAATTGAACAAATTTACGACAATCCCTGCCTCAAGACCGTAGTAGAAACTGCACGGTACCCCGCCTCCTACACATTTATATATAAAGGATATACGAAAGGACACCTCGGAGAACAGTTATTTATAACCACATACATTCCAATTTTATAGTGAAAGGAAAAAGATAGCGCGCTTGCAGCAACTACCTTACCACGTATCTAGGCATACCCCCTCCAGCCCGCGCTGTCTTGTACCTTCCTTGTACTATCTCTAGAACGTTCTGCAACTAAAAAACAGACTAGCGCGATCAAACCAGGAGGTAAATCCGATGATTTAGATTCCCCGAAGTTAACTTAACCATTCAGGGATTTTTCTATCTCTCATGCTCTGCACTTGTGTGTGTTTGTTTGTGTGTGTATTTCGGCCAGAATGAGCGGGAAGTGTTTAATAGCATTTCAGGGATCCCCTTATTATCCCTTAATGGATCCATGCCATTGTGCACATAGTTCTTCTTCTACGGGGGATATGCTTCTCTCTGGCCCAGCAGTGAATCCTTGTCCAGAATTAATTTTTACGTAAGCGGATTTGATTCGTAAACATGTCATGGCGGGATTAAGAGATTAAATCATATTCTCTTACTATAAAGCTTCTCCCGCCCCCAAAAAAAGGGAAGTTGATAAATTCTTTTTTTTTCGGTGGACATTAAAAACAGGATTAGAGCTATTCAAAAAGGATAATTACCTGTGGTCAAAAATGGGGAATATTCTTGGTAATTGAAATTGAGTGTTTTGATGGTAGGGAAGGTAATTTTTGGGGGTGATGTGTGCAGATAAAGGCATGGAGATTAGATTCGGATTGAAAATTAATTGATTTTGATTTAATCAAGAGGATATCGATGCATTCTAGAAACATACTTCACTCTTCTACATAATCTCTAAGCACTTTTACAGCAGTAACGAAGTTAAGCCTTAATCGTAATTTTATCATAAACATCAACCTAGGCTATCCCGGATAAAATTTAAGATTGGGAGTAATTTAATGACTACACCGCATTCGCTATGTGTAAAAACTCGATACCCGAAGGAATTTTGAGCTTTTTCTGTCATATTACAACAACAATGCTGTGGGTTGAGATTAGAATTATTACGGATTGCCGAAAGAGATAATCCTCGATTCAGATTATTAAAAATCTCTATTAATATTTACTGGCGTTACATCCCTCTGCAAAGAAGTTAATTGCTTAAGAATTCAACTAGTTTACATCAGCTTGTCTTGAGTTCTTCGTCGTCTTCAAACCGTTGACCATCAAGCGAATGTTTCAAGTGAAAGAAGAGGATAAAGTGGCTTGGTGCATGGTGGAAACTGTATCTTGTGAGCAACCAAAAAGTTTCCAAACAAATGATTTGATTTTTCTTCTTGATTCGATCGGCAATGTGGGTTAAGCGCTTTGGAGGACTATTCCAGACGGAAGATTATTCCATGTTCTTCGTCGACTTTGGTGGCGGTTTGGTAGTTCTTGTCAGCTGTAATTGTGTGCACCTTCCATGAGAACAACCGTGTTTTGGCATTTTTTATACATTTCTTTAACCACTAAATCGTTTAAAAGAAGACATAAATCGTTACCAGAACTCGATATAATCAAAATAAATGAAAATATCATTAAAACCATCAGTGATGTGCTAACAAAAACACAAAAATCAATTGTCCACTTTCGAATTAAAAATAAAAATAAAGGTTTTAATATGAACTAAAGGATGACGTCACAAAAGCTTTCGGTATAAAACTTAAAAGCTTTTTGTATCATCATGACGTTACAAAAGCTTTCAATTTAAAACTTAAAAGCTCTTTGTATCATCATGACGTCACAAAAGCTTTCGGTATAAAATGTAAAAGCTCTTTGCATCATCATGACGTTACAAAAGCTTTCGGTATAAAATTTATAAGCTTTTTGTATCATAATGACGTTAGAAAAGCTTTCGGTATAAAACTAAAAAGGTTTTTGTATCATCATGACGTCAGAAAAGCTTTCGGTATAAAACTAAAAAGCTTTTTGTATCATCATGACGTCACAAAAGCTTTCGGTATAAAACTAAAAAGCTTTTTGCATCATCATGACGTCAGAAAAGCTTTCGGTATAAAACTAAAAAGCTTTTGTATCATCATGACGTCACAAAAGCTTTCGGTATAAAACTTAAAAGCTTTTTGCATCATCATGACGTCAGAAAAGCTTTCGGTATAAAACTAAAAAGCTTTTGTATCATCATGACGTCACAAAAGCTTTCGGTATAAAACTAAAAAGCTTTTTGCATCATCATGACGTCAGAAAAGCTTTCGGTATAAAACTAAAAAGCTTTTGTATCATCATGACGTCACAAAAGCTTTCGGTATAAAACTTAAAAGCTTTTTGTATCACCATGACGTCACAAAAGCTTTCGGTATAAAATTTAAAAGCTCTATTCTTAGCTTTTTGTATCATTTTCCAGCAACGGCGATTAGAAAGCAAGAACATTTTGTGAATTTATATATCGATGATTATAGCCAAAAAAGTCATGAAAATTGCAGTGCAGACTGAAAATCATCAAACTAAATTGATTTGATTGAACCTGAAAAGCGTTGAATTGCGGACAAAAATTTAATTGCATTTTTGGTCCCTAGCATACCTACGAAAAGAATGCCTTTTTCGTCCCAGAACACAGTAGCCATCATTTTCTGACTTGCCCATGAAGTTTCGCGCTGCCATTTTTGAATTCTTGACGATTGTCTAACTTTTCCATCACTCATTACTGTAAGTCTATAAACTAAGTCCAATCCCGATGAGTTGGCGCAGTTTGTTACCCTTTTAAACATAAAAATCGTATCGTAGCACCCGCTTTGCAGTTCAAGAAGCAACGACAAGCAAATGCCTAACTGAATCTAACCAATAACTTCAGCGGTTTTGGAAACAATCAATAGATGGCGCTGCCTGTGTTCTACCAATTCTTCTTCTTTCACGGTCCTACAACCAAGATCCGGTCCTGCCCTCTAGCAACTGCTCTCTCGCCGATGTTTTCCAATTTGGCATCCCTAAGCTCTGGGGGTCCTGGTCTATCAATTGGTCTTACCATAATGCCACAAAATTCTCTTATATGGTTTGGTTGCTGTGGGAAATCTGTATATGAAGTTAAGGCTGACTAGAACGTGGTCCGATTTACCGAGAAATAAGTCAACTTAACTTACGTAATTTACATTGTGAACGATGAAATCTCTCACAAAAATGATTTCAAACACTTCGGATTGGAGTTTCGTTTGTACCATATATGTTATCCTCCTCCATATTTTATTATTATCTAACAGAGAAAAGAAGACCCTTTCAACTTATCCTTTCTAAATAAAAATCATCATTTTAAAATTACACATCATCCACAAAACAATATTCTTCATTCAAAACTCTGAATATTTTAATTAACAATCTAATAATTGGCTCAGCGCACATAAACTCCTTCAACAATTCAATCAAGACACTCTGTGAAATGTGTGGAAGAGAGTTTGACAACTTGCTTTTAATACGATGTTCTGAAGGCAAGTTTCAAGAGAGAGAGGGAGAGCGCCAAACAGACAAAACTGATAACACAATGAGAACTAATTTAAAGTTTTATCAAAGTTCGAGACTAAAGTGAGATTATGAACTTATTGAAAGTTTCCTTGTAGTATAGTAGAGTAGAAGAGCTCTCACTCTTCTTTAAAGTGAAATCCTTAAAACTGTTTTAATTGTGTGCTCCTCTGCTGCTAAATTACAATCTCTTCTATACTTATTGTTGTATAGAAGTCTAGAGTTTGTGCTAAAATTAAAAAAAATCATCTTTTATGCTGGGCTTTTCAAGTTCAAGTTTAATATATGTGTGTGAAAAGGCAAAACGTGACGTAAGGAGCGATGTTAAATTTAAAACAAAAAAAAATTCCATTGAAAAATTGTTTAAATGTGAGACGATAGTATTCTACGGATGCATCTTATCTTCAGTTTCCAGTTCAATGGAGTGGATTTATTATGTTGGGATTATTTCTACATGAGCAGATATTAAATTGTGAATTGTGGGAAATTCAAGGTGTTAAAGGATTTAAGAGGGTATGTGAAGTTTAAATGTGGTTACAGATTTATGATTTTGTTTGTTGTTAAATTCTGTTTGTAACTTTAGTCATGTTATACGTGTGTGCGTGTATCAAAAAATAACCATACTGATCTTTAATTCTCGACACACCACAGTATAAATTTATATACCGCGCGCGAAAAAATAAGGGAAACTCAAAATCGCTGTGTCGATACGCAGTGAGAGAGGTTGAGAAGTTCCCACAAACGAGCAACGTCGTCACTATGTTTGTTTAAAAACGCAAATAAATCATCGATATATAACATCACAAAATTTTCGTGCCAGAGTCCTGGCTGGAAAATAATACAAAAAGCTCAGAATAAAGCTTTTAAATTTGAAGTCGAAAGCTTTTATGACGTCATGATGATACAAAAAAAGCTTAGAATAAAGCTTTTAAATTTTATATCGAAAGCTTTTGTGACGTCATGATGATACAAAAAAAGCTAAGAATAAAGTTTTTGTGACGTCATGATGATACTAAAAGCTAAAAATAAAGCTTTTGTGAGGTCATGATGATACAAAAAGCTAAAAATAAAGCTTTTAAATTTTATACCGAAAGCTTTTGTGGCGTCATGATGATACGAAAAGCTAAGAATAAAGTTTTTGTGACGTCATGATGATACGAAAAGCTAAAAATAAACCTTTTGTGACGTCATGATGATACAAAAAGCTAAAAATAAAGCTTTTGTGACGTCATGATGATACAAAAAGCTAAAAATAAAGCTTTTAAATTTTATACCGAAAACTTTTGTGACGTCAGGATGATACAAAAAAGCCAAAAATAAAGCTTTAAAATTTTATACTTTTCACCAACAGGACTAAAATTACCCAGCCTAACCCAGTCAGCTAATTCTGGACACAAAGCTGGAGTGGAGGTTGAATATGAAGAAAAAGGAAGGAAGGCTAGTATAGCTTTTTATGCCTGTAAGCAGACTTTCGTCAAGAGATGAGGTTGGAAGCCGCACATGGTGCGCTGGCTATACAAGGCAGTGATTGGCTATACAGGGCTGAAATATAGCCCCGCCGTATGGTGGCGTTCTGTTACCAAAGAATATAACAAATCCGGACTGGGTCAAGTTCAAAGAGTGGCCTGTCTTCGGCTAACGGGGATCCAGGGTAATTCTATTATCAGATAGTCAAGCGGCCTTTAAGGCATTAGGCTCGGCCCGTATAACTTCTAAGCTGGTCGATAAAGGCCAGAAGGAGCTATATTCCCTGGCTGGGAGATATAGGGTCACTCTCCATTGGGCACCGCGTCACAGGAACATCGAGGGCAACGAGAAGGCAGATGAATTGGCCAGATTGGGATCACAGGCACACCGGTGAAAAATATGCAGAAGCCTCTGTGCGTGCTAAAGAGAGGTATCTCCATGTACTTTCTCTCAGTAGCTGGCTCAAGATGGAGGAGCCTATCAGCATGTGAGAAGTCTAGGAAGACTTGGCCTTGTCACAACAAACAGAGATCGCGCGAATTCTTGGTGATGCAAGACAAGGATATCGCCAGAATCATATCAATAATAACGAGACACTGGCCAATTGGGCAACATGCAGCCAGATTGAGAATTCGGCATAACACCCACTGCCGTAGTTGCGGCGAGGAACATTTCAGTGAGTCAACCGAAAATTTTCTCTGCGGACGTCCGGCTCTAGCCAATATAAGACATCGTGTATTTGGAAGCCTCGTCTTAAATCATTTGGGGAATGTTTCGAAACTCAAAATATGAGATTTGATCCGGTAACTAAATTTGACGGGACGGATCTAAATCTCTACCTTACTACTCCTTTAACGCAAAAGCTTTTTTTCACGAGTGGAGTTACAAAACGGCGCACCTTAGCGCCAATTATGTTCCAGCCTACGGCCTGGACAGGACTGCCGTTCTTACCTTCCTACCTACCATACCGAAAGCTTTTGTGACGTCATGATGATACAAAAAGCTTTCTTATTTTATATCGAAAGCTTTTGTGACGTCATGATGATTTAAAAACTTCTAAATTTTATACCGAAAGCTTTTGTGACGTCATGATGATACAAAAAGCTTTTAAATTTTATACCAAAAGTTTTTCTGACTTGGTGATGATACAAAAAGCTTTTAAATTTTATACCAAAAGCTTTTGTGACGTCGTGATGATAAAAAAAGATTTTAAATTTTATACCGAAAGCTTTTGTGACGACATGATTTAAGAAACTTTTAAATTTTATACCGAAAGCTTTTGTGACGTCATGATGATACAAAAAGCTTTTATATTTGATACCGAAAGCTTTTGTGACGTCATGATGATTTAAAAAGCTTTTTAATTTTATACCGAAAGCTTTTGTGACGTCATGATGATACAAAAAGCTTTTAAACAACGGAAATTTGTTTTGATTTTTAATTCGAGAGTGGGCAATTAATTGTTGTGGTTTTGTTATCACATTATTCAAAGTTTTAATGATATTTTCGTTTATTTTGATTATATCGAGTTCTGTTCAATATCATGTCTTCTTTTTACAAGTCTAACAGTTAAAAAATGTATAAAAAAATGCCAAACCACTGCTATTAACTGATTGTGCAATTAAATTTCCATCACAAAATCTCATCTCTTCTCTAATAACTTAATTACACAAATCCAACTTCCCCTTTAAGCACCAACCAAATATTAAATCACAAACCAACTAACCAAAGCAAAAACTCCTCGAAAAAAACAACAACAATATTACACAATCACTCAGCCATATTCCTTAACTCTCACTGAAATCGCCGTTTTTGCGCCAGTATTATTCTCCCAGCAATTTTGTGTACGTCTTAAGGCAAAATTTAATCATCAACAGCTGTCGTATATCGTTTAACAACGAATCAGATTTCGTGCCAAATCTCAAAATCGCATGTGCCAAATCTAACGTCGAGTAACCACGAAAAGAAATTAATAATCTGAGCACATACACCACTCCTCATTCTTCTATCCAAGAAAAAAAACAACAACAACACTGAGAACGAAAAAAAAATATAAACCCTTACCACTGCCACAGTTGGTGGTTTCCTTAATGAATTTTAAGCGTTCTATTAAGCGGGCAACCTGCTGCTAATCACTGACACACCATGTAAGATCATAAATCAAAAAAGTTCTGATATGACTTCTGGTACGATGCTATACTCTTAACGTAGAGGTAGATTCACAAGCCCTATATATATGTATGTACATCAGGTTTTCCGCTCCCTCCGCGCCCTACCGGAACCTTTTAGTTCTTGTGTAGAAGGACTCTTTAACCAAAACCCCTCGGTGAATTCCATTGTTCAAGTATGAATCAAGTCCTCCGGTGGAATTCTCTTACAAATTAAAGTGGCGAAGAAATTTTCTCCTATTACCAACCAACCTTGAGAGTTTTCTACCCATAAGGAAACAGGTAACGTATACACATAAAAATAACGATAAACATGTAACCAATACCATGTAAACAGGAAATTTTTTTTAAAGGAGTTGAATAAAGTTTTAAATTAATTTTGAATTTTTGGTTATTAACAGGAGCAGGGCAACGCCTTTTTTATTATAGACATTGGAGAGTCTGCCATCTAAACGTCGCATTTTGACAAAATTTGGTATCATACAAAAAAAAATTGTAATTGATTTTAATAGTAATAATTAAAATCTCTCGTTCTGTATGAACTTGTCGCATAAAACACATAAATATATCCTTGCCATAGTAATTGGTTCATTGACGACAAAATATCCAGGAACCCCGGTCCCACCAAAAACGGTATAAAATGATACGAACGGCCAATGAATTATGAAAGTCTGGCAATTCATTATCCAACAATGGGGCCCTTGTTCAATCGTCGTCTATCCCATATATAGTCCCATGAATAGTAGTAGTATGGCCACCCAAAAAACACACTGTGTATCTTCCACACTAGACAACCAGCAGCAGCTACGGCAGCAGTGTACCAGCTTCGCCAGCATCAGGATTCACAGGAGTCCTTTACTCTCTATACACTTGTATAACATACGCCGCAAGGAAATTTGTATCGAATGGAAAATACGTTCTATTTATACATATATATATACTTGTATGTGTTTTTTGCTCAAATACAAAGCTATTATTATTATTGTTGTGTGCGTTTGTATGTATGTTTACTTATTTGTATAGATGTAAGTATATATCCATATAGAGTATGGTTGGTCCCTTTGAAAGGACATCAACTGCCCAGAAAACAGTCGTTCATCTGCCAAGAGTGTTTAGTGAATGTGTGTGCTGATGTTTAAGGGCAACATATGTCCTTAATAAAGGGCCACATTAACTCTACTCCCTTTTGTCGGACGTCGTACATATACACAATGTTAGCCTCTGGTTTATTTATCCTTTTGCTTCTAGGGAGAGCTTTTCCTGTTATTTCTTTTTTCCCTTTTTGTGATATAGAATAGATTTTAACTGAAACTATATAGTCGGGATTTGTGTTATTTGTGCTTACACATGCTCAACTGCTGCAATACCTACTTTTTAATATGAACACAGAAAAAAAATTTACAATCAAAAAATCTAACAGATCAGACAGAAAAAACCGCCTCTCAACTATCTAAACACATTCCTGTGAATGCTGGCTCTATTTTTAGCCTTTCAGCAGCGACAGTAATCCATCTTACAAAAGTGTAATACCATTTCCACCACTACCCCTACTGTACCTTCTCCTGTGGTAAGGAAATCCTGCGTGCGCATAATTTTTCCCTTATAAAGTCTCTATTTTTTTTTGCAAGGATCATATCCTTTTCTCCTATTTTATCTCGTAATATTTTTCCACGATTGGAATAAATTTCGTGTGCATGTCCTTTTGTCGTTCAAATACACACGCACAAAAATAAATAAATAAATAAAAACACCAACTCCTGGAATTATATGTACACATTGGACTCCAACGTTTTTTTTTTTTTTTTGGAGGACTATAGTTACTACACTCTTGCCTCTGTTTAGTAAGTGAAGATGTGGACGAATTCAGGACACACAGGGATACCGCGCGTTGCTCTTTAATTTTTTTTCGGGGGAGAAGTTCAAGGGCACATTGGGCTAATGGGAAAATGTTAAAAATTACTGCTTATTACTGGCTTTGAAGCTCGCTTATTTTTTTTTATATATACATTTATATAAAAAAAGGACTTTTTTACACTTTGAGTTTATTACGGTGATGAATTCTCAATAAAAAAGTTTTTGTTTTTTTTTTGGGAGTCATTTAATACTTGTTAAAGGTCAGCTTTTTAGTGAATGGGCGAAAGACAAGGGCTGGATGATTTCTGCGTGAGATATCAGATAGAAATTGTATTATTATGTAATAGTATGTTTTCATAGGAAAAACACGCTTTTTTAGAAAGAAATTTAGGCTTAAAATATTAATACATATATCTGATTTTGGGAAACATTAAAAGTTTATTTTTGAGTCCACATTAGGCCAGGCGTGAAGTGCTGGGGTCTATTGTTGTCAGTTCTCTAAATCCAATTCTTAACAATCAAAAAAAAATTAAATCGTAAAAGAAATCAAAAACTCAAGTTTAGGCCACCATTAGTCATAAAGGAAACGACGAAGAACATGTAGGTCTTCGTTACTCCCTTCCCAGCTATAACTGAAATTATGAACCTTACGTAAGAGAAGCCCCGATACAAAAATTTTTGTTTTGATTTTTGTATTATTCGTGGGCTTCTTACAAATTTCTTATCCGTAATATGCAATTTCCATGTGTATTCTCTGCTGTACTGCAAAACATGATGCCACCCCGCCTACGGTAGAAGCATCATAGGCCAATACAGCCCAGTCGTCAGAGCCAAATTTAGACCGAAAGCTCGCACAAAATGTGATCTCGCTAAACATTGGAACTTAGGTACTTTTTTGGGTGTAGAAAACGATAAAAAAAATCTTTGCTGCTCTAAAGTGTATGCTAAGTTCACAATTTCGAAAACAAATTCGAAAATTTGGTTTTTGCTTTATATATCGAAAAATAAAAAAAAAATTCGAAAAACTAATAGCGCCACGTGAAAGAGCGGAAAATTTTACTAAAATCTATATTATAACTTATTTTAAAAAAAAATTGTTTTACTATTATAAAAAATTATTAAAAATAAGAAGCAAATTCGAAAAATCTAAGCGCGCCAAAAAGCTGAATTCAAATTTTCTAGCAAGGCGTTCGCGGAAAAACTAAAGTATCCTTGCCTAAAATGTACGCAAAAATAAAAATAAAAAACAAAAAAACGACTCGAACGATTTTTATGAAAATATTTTCAGATCATACTGCCTTTAACACGCTTTGAACGACATCCTAACGAAATCGGTATCTTTTATGGTTCGCGCGAAATCGTGCTGGTACAAAAATCACTTACGTCGTTCAAACAAAAAAACGGTTCGACCGATTTTTATGAAAATCTTTTCAGATCATATGTCCTTTAACATGCTTCGAACGGCACCTGAACGAAGTCGATATCTTTTTCGGTTCGCGCGAAATCTTGCAGGAAAAAATGACCACATACGCACGCACACACACACATATATATTTCTTCTCAAATTTTTGCTTAAAATGCTATTGGGACCTTGAAACGTGTAAATACATTGAAAATTTCGAATCCGATTTTCGGACCGATTACAATAACTTCCTACTGGGAAGTTAAAAAAGAATTTTAAAGAGGACACTCTAAGCTTTCTAAGAAAGCCATTAGTTTTTAATTTTTTGTTTTTTTTTCTCATAGAAAACATGAACGGAAGTTATAATTTGTAAAATTCTCACTCATGTTCATAAAATTGAAGATATATATTAATAGAGGCGTACGAAAAAAAAATCCTTGTACATTTATCATCACTAGACAATTACTTTTGATGTAAAAATAATTAAAAAGATGAACATTGTCTCTGCTTAATAAAATTGATGTTGTAAAATATTCATTTTTTCTTACAGCATTCATTCGACGCCATTTTTATATTCTTTTATTTAACTTACACTACGTGTCGTCAAATCTTGCAATGCAAAATTTTTATACTAGACTTTACCAAACTCAATGAAATTTGGCGAACATGTATAACTTCGGTGACAATACAAGTCAGTGGTGTTTTTATAAGATCAAGATGGCGGTTCCAAGATGGCGGTTCCAAGATGGCGGCCGAATTTTGCAATTGTGTTCCAAACTCAATGAAATTTGGCGAACATGTATAACTTCGGTGACAATACAAGTTAGTGGTGTTTTTATAAGATCAAGATGGCGGTTCCAAGATGGCGGCCGAATTTTGCAATTTATTCTTAGACTTTACCAAACTCAATGAAATTTGGTGAACATGTATAACTTCGGTGACAATACAAGTTAGTGGTGTTTTTATAAGATCAAGATGGCGGTTCCAAGATGGCGGCGGAATTTTGCAATTGTGTTCCCAGACCCCTCGACATGGGTATCCGTATCAAATGAAAGGGCATGACAGGTACAATACAATTAGCTGTGTGGCGTCATTTCAAATTCAATATGGCGGATGCCCCAAGATGGCAGACAAAATTTTCTTATCTAAGATCTTCATATGGGTACCAAATGAAAGGGTTGCTGAGAAGAAAAACTAAAATAAAATGACGTCACACTAAATTCAATATGGCGGACCCATATATCACTAAACCATGACATGGGTACTGCCCTCAGGGTTCAACGATCAACAGCACAGGCACTAAAATGTCTATTCTAATGTCATACTACTAAAGCCTTAGCATTCTCAATGATCTCATACTTAGGTAATTTTGTTCATACTACATATAAAAGCATTTTGAATCTAATGACTCGAATTTTTATAGGAATAATTGGAGAGTTGACTTAACGTTCGTGTTGTTCGATTTGTAGTAATTTTAAATGTTTTAACATTTTGCAAAAAAAAATCAACAAGGCGGCCGAATTTTGCAATTGTGTTCCACTGAAGCCCACGATATGGGTATCAAATGAGAGAGTATGACAGGTAGATTATAGTAAGCTGTGTGACGTCATTTTAAATCTAATAAGGCGACCACCACAAAATGGCGGAAGACATACAGACTAAAAAGTAGAAAATAAAAAAAAATAAATTGTTTAAAAAAACTAAAAAATAATCTTTTATTTTAAAATGAACCAAAAAGTAAATAAATAGTTTAAATTAAAATGAACCAAAAAGTAAAAAGTAAAAAATAAATAGTTTAAAACAAATAATTTTAAAATGAACCATAAAATAAAAAAGAATTTTGAATGTAAAGTTTTTATTGCTGCAGCCACTTACGCTTCGGCCCACGCTTTTTACATTTAAGTAAGTGGCTGCAGCAATAAAAACTTTACATTCAAAATTCTTTTTTACTTTATGGTTCATTTTAAAATTATTTGTTTTAAACTATTTATTTTTTACTTTTTACTTTTTGGTTCATTTTAATTTAAACTATTTATTTACTTTTTGGTTCATTTTAAAATAAAAGATTATTTTTTAGTTTTTTTTTATTTTCAAAAAAAACCGGCACCTAACGAGAAAAGTGAAAGACTACCGTCGTCGGCCCGGGCGCGTCTTTCTTCTTGTTCATATTTTGTGTTTTGTCTTTAAAATCCTCGCCTGATTTTGTCGTCTATCCTTTTTTTGGTTCTTCATTTGTAATACTATCTTGCCATTGGATTTTTAAGATACGACGTAAGCATCTGCTGATGAAAACTTGAAGGCGCCTTGTGATGAATTGGGTGACTTTCCATGTACAGAAGAACTGCCTTAACGTTGGAGTTCAACAGCCGCAATTTTGTCTTAGTTCAGATCTTCGTCGATCTCCATATGCGAAACAATCATGCTGGAACTGACGTCTTCTTCTGCGCCGTCATTTTCGGTAATAATACTCCCGAGGAAACAGAATCTTCTACAAGTCCACCCAATTATTGACTTATCCAGACGACATTGATATCATTGGTAGTACATCAAAGCTGTTCAGGACGCTTCCACCCAGATTGAACGGACGGCACGAAAGCTGGGACTGCACATCAACTCTAACGTCTTAGCCGTGTTCGAAAGGAAAATCCTTCGGGAATTGTTGGTCCCTTATTTGAGGAAGGACGATCACAGAGACTCTACAAGGATGTGATCTACAGACGTTGTAAAGAGAATAAAGCTCGTAGTAGGCTCAGGTGCGCAGGACATGTAGCTCGTATGTGCGAAGGGGAACCTACTCGGAAAGTTGCCTGAGGTAAGACGTATGGGCCACTACAGCGGCTGAGATCCAATCTCCGCTGGAAGGATGGAGTAGACTAGGACCCCCAGAGCTAAGAGATGACATCGGCTCAGAATCGGGACCGGTGGAGAGAACAGTTGCCAGAGGCTAGAACCGGATACCAATTGTAGAGCCGTTAAAGTAAAACAAGAATGGACCATCTGCTCAAAACATGCCCCCCTAGCACTAAAGGCCCCCATTCACACACAGGCCGCCGCCTGAAGGTTTCTTGCCTTGAGGCCAAGTATCACCACACACTCACCGGCCTGCAGTTCAGGAAAACTGACAAATACCTTTATATGTGTGGGCATTTATCGTCAGTCCGCGCCTGAAGATCTGAGCTTCTATCCAGTCTGAAGTTTTCGATGAGGCCGGGAACATTTTTATACGCTTTATATTAGCTTCACTTGTAATTATATAAAAAAATCTTGGAAGTTAAATTTGACCCACTTCCCGGTTTCCGATTGGGCTGAAATTTTCCATACACGTTTAGTTTGGATGACAATGCAATCTAACCATCTCGTAAAAAAATAAAGATGACGGTTCCAAGATGGCGGCCGATTTGTGCAATTGCGTTCTACGACCCCCCGAGATGGGTATCAAGTGAAAGGGTATGACAGGTGAAATACAAATAGCTGTGTGGCGTCATTCCAAATACAAAATGGCGGCTACACAAAATGGCGGAAGACATACATATAACAGACTAAAAATTAGAAAATATACTTATCAACTTCAAATTTTGCACATATATATAGTTCGCAAATCAACCTGACTTTTTTTTATAAAAATTCAAGATGGCGGTTCCAAGATGGCGGGAGAATATTGCAATTGTGTTCCTCGACGCCGCGACATGGGTATCAACTGAAAGGGTATGACAAGTAGAATACAATTAGTTGTGTGGCTCCATTCCAAATTCAAAATGGTGGGCAATACAAAATGGCGGATTACCTTTTTCTTTACAACCCCCTTGCTATGGGTATCAAATGGAAGAGTAGCCTGTATGATGTCATTTTAAATCTAATAGGGCGGCCGCAACACAATAGACATATAATAGACTAAAAAGTAGAAGATAAAAATAAATAGTTTAAAAAATTTTCGATGGCTCAGTCAGACTGATTAATGTGTGGCATTCATCAGGCCGTGCCTGCCGGCGACTTCCCGCGTTCCGGACCGCAGTCCTGCCTTCGGTCGGTTGGGAAGGAGTTCATGAAAGCGGGGCTCGGGTGTGCTCCGTGTGGCTTCCCAATTCCATTCCACTCCTCCTTGCTTTGACTCTTTGGTGCGTTCAGAAAGCTAGGGCAGAGCGGCGGCTGTGTGGTTCTGAGTGTTGGCTCGGCATGGGACTATTGGCCCTAGATGATATAGGAGCTGGTGTTGCCAATTTTCTGGTGGGTCCAAAAAATTTCGGCAGAACGGGTGCGCCCGATTCCCGGAGAAGATCGTTAAATTATAGGGCAAAAACTACCCTCTGACATGCAGCCCTCGACACAATCTTACATCCTCTTTGACCTATATTTCTTACATCCAACACGGTACTCCGTCGATGTTGATTCGCCTCTCGGCAACTCGGGTCATTGCCTTGTAAGTGCTAGTTTCCCATATCCAACCCTGCCCCAACCATCCAACTCCGAAAGAAACTGTCATTCGCATTTCCAAGCCAATGACTGGCAATTGTGGTTCCGTATTGCCGTAGCGCGCCTATAGAGCATTCAGAATGAGTGAAAGAGTCACTTGGGGCAGAGAGTCTTGATCTAAAATTCCACGTTTATATGCGTGATGGTAGATTTTATAAAAACGATCTATGAGCAAATATCTGGCACCTTGATCTTCTAGTATTAATTAAATTTGATTAAAAAACAATTTGTTAAGATTTAAATGTGTTTGAACCACGAAAGCCCAGCCATAAAGCGAAGTATGTACCATACAGAAGGTCGTGGGTTCGATTCCCACCCAGAGACATGATGTTACGCCTTTTATCGTCCATCCCTGTATGGTGGGTCCACACGACAGAAACTTTTGATTGCAGAGACTTCTGTCTGTAGACTTGTATCTGTAAAACAAAGGAAAATTGCTGCAAACTCGCTGGAAAAGTCGTCAGAGACATTCCGTTGAAATATATAAGTATACACAGGCATTCCGTCGGCCGTTTCCTTCAAACTTCACAGTCTGTGCAGAAGTCGCACGGAAAGTCGGCCAGATAAAAGTCCTTGTCGTGTCGACCCACCGTTAATGGATAAGTTGATATTGTGCCTACCCTCTTCTACGTAAAATCCTGCCCATTGTCACGTCGATGCCTAATCGATGATGATTACGCATTTTTGGTCTCATTTGAATCCGTCATAACTTCCCCTAGCGTCAGGCATCACCAGCTTTAACCAAGTTTAACCAGCACCAAAAACAAACGTACTATTGACACAAAGTGCCCATTTTTGGTCCCCTTTGTCCTGATTTTCTCGCATCATCATTATTTCATTATTTTTTCATGTGTGCGTGTGTGTTGTTTTTTTTTTCTTTCCATCAGTGACCGGCTGTAAATATTTGAACGAAAGCTTTCGAAGCTGCCATCAATTTCGAAAGCAATTAATCCTCCATCGGATCATTTGTTCTCGACAATGAAATCAAGCTGGCCGTCAGCCACCATCATCGCAGCTTTCAGTACCCTTGATATCGGGCGAACGAGGGATACAGGGGCTGGACCCATCCTTTTCTGGATAGAGCTCTCTGCCTTCATACCCTTACCCTATACCCTAACCTAAACTCTACCCCCATGCCACCCCATACAACGAAGCTTAAAGTTATTTAGTTCGAAAACGGGAGTTTGGGGGAGGAAACTAGTTCAAACTCGACGCAGAGATTAGTTTTGAACTAAGTCAATTGATTACCTTCACCTGTCCAAAGCTCGGTGGTATTGTACTCAGCTATTGTAGTGGAATGTGTGTGGTATACGGGGGTTGGGGGTGGACATGTATCAGGTGTCATACGTGGAATAAAATTTGACGCGAGAATAATTGGCGTTAGAACCACCATTGACACCCCCTGACACAATGCTAATTAGTGCTGATTGCCGGTCGTTAATTAAAATTTAGTTTTGTCCGTTCGCCTGCGGGGGAGGGGGGAGAGAAGGTTCGGTTCGTTCTATGGCATTTGGCTGCCCTCAGCTGAGGCTTACAATATGCGCTGCGGCTGTAGACTGGGAGTAAATAGAGACTGACCCAAGAGCAATTAATTTTCTATTGAGTGGCGGCGGTGAAGCATGTGTGTGTGTGTGGGGATAGAGGGGAGGCAGGGGAGGAAATGCCTTATGTGCCCGGACAATTACAATTTGATTTGTTACCATTTTCGGTGATTAGGAATTTGACCCCGTCGAGCATTTGTCGATTACGAGGATTTAATTTGACTGCACCGATTTCACGTTCGTTGAATTATTATCGACGATGCACAACGGCTGCTGATGTACTTTTTTGGTGATGCTAGAGTCGGTGTAGGATGAGAGATTGAAATATGCATTTTTAAGCGGGTTCTAGGGCCAGCAAAATTGAGGATTATAAGAGTTAGATTGTTGGACCCATAGGGTAATATTCGTTGTCTTCCCAAATGGTATAAAGCATAATTCTATCAATAATTCTCTGCTGATGACATTCAGTGTCTCTTTCAGTAGCTTGAAGACTAGAGCTCAAAAGTTTGTATTGCTGACTGTTCCAGCACAGAGCGCAATGTCGAACAGTAAGTTTTTTGGGGGGGAAAAAGTATAAAATCGCCAGTCACAGCTACCATCCAATACTACGGTGACAGATTGTTGACTTCGGCGAGTATTCAATGACAAGAAAGTGGACAAGGTATTGCGAGGGAAGACAAAAAAGAAGGAACATTGTGTGTGGGTGGTAGAAGTAAAGACACGAAAAACCATGGCTTTGCGTGAAATCGAACCACAAACCTCGGTCAAGGTAATTGGGGCCACCTATTTCACAATATTGCGCAATCGACCTTTTTTGTTTGTGTCTTAACTTGAAGCTTGGGTTTGTATCTTGGCTTGTTAGAACTTGGGTTTATGTCTAAGCTAAATTCTTTAAGTTAAGGCCGCGTTCACGGCAAAAGCTCGTCTTCGGCTTGCCTCGTGCAGTATTCGGAAATTTTCGTGAGAGGCTGCAAAAAGCTTGCCGCATGCCTGCATCTCCTCGTTCACATGGGTGCATCTGCTGGTTGTCAAAAATCAGCTGTTTTGTGATTTTGAAAAAGTGAAAAAGTGAAATGGATTACTTTAAAAATAAAAAAAAATTGTGTTAAGGAGTGCAATAGTACTAATAACTAAATATAAAGAAAGACAAAGTAACAAAAAAAGAAAATTAAGAAAAATACGGTTTTGGAATTTTCAACTTGACAGTTCCGTGATTTTGCAGCACGTTCACATGGACTGCATGCAGCAAGGCAAAAGCTCGAACTTGACAGTTCCGTGATTTTGCCGCATGGATAAGAGATTTCCTCTTTGCATGATTTTTGCAGCAATGCTGTGCAAGAGAGAGAGCATGTGCCGAGACAGATATTTTTTCCTGGCCAATCAGAAAACATTAAGAGCTTTTGCCGTGCGGCATGCAGCCCAGGTGAACGTGGCCTAATTGTTCTAACCTATTCGAATCTACTGACTCGCTTATTATATGAACTGTGGTCAAGCCCGCCACATAACCTTGCGCGGCCTGGAGCTTTTAAGCTACATAACAAAAGAGCTTTTTAGGTTTCAAGTAGCTATGAGGGTACTGGGCCAGTAATGTCATCGGTTGTGGACTCGGGTGTAGATGTGATCTTGGTTGTGAGTGAGCGCCGCCTGTGCGAAATTAGTTGAACTTCGCTGTGTCTTGTGCGAGCTTTCGCGTTGGGGAGGCTGGTTGAACTTCACTGCGGTTGGCTTGTGTCTTGAATGGGCTTTCGCGCCGAGCGAACTTTCACACCGGTGATCGAATCTGTCCTCCTCCCCTATAGCTGTCTGTCTGGTCTATCTGGTCTACCTGGTCTATTTGGTATGTGAAGACCAAGCGCAGCATCACATATTCAGACCATCACTTGCTAATCTTATTTAAACAAGATGATTTGATGCAGTGAACATGTTCCCAGCGAAGTTATTGACCTAACAGACAGACCAGATAGACCGGACCTCCTCAATCTTCTCCTCTTCTAAAGCTGTCTGTCTGGTCTGCTCTGATTAATCTACCTCTGGACTACCTCACAGATCTCCTTAATGCACATAAGGATTTTCCATTTTGCTCCACACATCAACCACCACTAGGATCGATGCAGAAGAGACTGTTAACAATATTATCAGCAAAAGAGAAATACGTTATACATTACCGCAATCTTAACAGGAGGATTCGCAAAAAGTTTTCAATATTAATAATAAGAATTATATTTCATTTATGCGGGATCCGAAGGTGACTGGTATTAAAGCCCACCCGGCGCGAAAGCTTATCCAAGACACAACGACGTTTTCAAAAGCTCACACCCGAGGCTTCATCCACATCCGAGTCCTCAACCAATCGCGTTACTGGTCCAGTACTCTCATAACTATACTACTGTTTCATCCTAGACGTGACACTATCAAATTCGTCCCCAGGGGATCGGGAGGGAGGGGATGCACAAGTGCTACATCTGACTCCGCCATAAATAGAACTGCTGTATTTGGGTCGGGGCGTCGAAAGCCACGATATCGGAGCTGATCCACATTAAGCCACCTTATGAATGCAGCAGATCTTGCAAACTTTTACCGATAATACGACTTCTTCCGCAATACAGAACTAGCTCTCTCGGCTCATTCTCATAGTTTGCAGCCATTCTTTTGGCACACGTGGCAGTCAAGCGATTCGTTCATAAACAGAACAACTCGACTGTGGAACAGCCTTACGCAGTCAGTATTCCCGAAATGCAGCAGTTTACTCAGTTTAAACGCAAGATTGTCCGCCTTCTCTTCCAGGTCTATGTAGACTCCTCTTAGCTTACAGTATCCTCTATCTATCTTTCGAATTAAGTTTACTACACTAGACATTGCACCATGGCTTGTCATGAAGGACTTGTAGGACATAGGCTAACTCCTAAACTTAGTTCTGTGACTTAAAAAATTCCTATTCCTCGTTGACTGATGTTCTAATCAAGCTGATGTTATCAACTCTTAAATTAAAGTGGACCAAACTACTGAAGTTTCTACTACGAGATTTTGAAGAAGATTTCTTTCGGTAAATGTCTCTGTAGAATGATTGGCATGGCTTTAGCTGAGACCATGTGAGCCAAAATACACGACGATGTAAGCTGCAGAAGCAAAAATCTTTTTTCGGCACGGGGCCTACCGCCGTACGACTCCCTTGTCCAAAAAAAAGCCCTTTGCGTCTGTTTTATGCGTCCCCGTGTATTTTGGCTCTATGAAGCTTGAAATTTTTCTGTAAGAACTGTAAAAGACACAAAATTCATTTAAATATGCAACAAATATACTCAACTAACAAAAGTATAGCCTATACCACCTGTAGCCATACATTATGACACCAATAAGCCACACAGCTTACCTATAACTCCACAGCCAAATCAACTGACGCCTCACAAAAGTAATTAAACTTCTCAACTTCTAACCACCTTCTTCTGGCCTCTCTCGCTTCTCCATTACGTATGTGCTCTACAAATATCGTTCGAAATTTCAATTACGCGGCAAGCAACAATTTGCAAACTTTGCCACATCATCCGGCCACGAATGCATGTTCCCACACCATAATGAAGATGTCGATACCAAAACAAAGCTGTTCAGCTAATTGCCACACCTCTTATTACTGAAGAAGCCAGACAAACCGAAACTAGCTTTTATTAGTCTTCAGCCAAGTGGTCATGTTCTATGCATGCATATACTTAGCTACTACAAGTGTGCTGTCGAGAGATATATAGGATTGGAATGTCCTTTAAGCGGTGCTGGAGCCCCATTATGAAAGCTAAATCCTGCTGCGGTGCACATTCCTTGGTCATAATGCAACTGTTTGTCGTAGGCAAAAGGCGAAGTTTGAAAGGGTTTGATCGATAGCACTTTCACAGCAGCAGCTACCTGGGAAGTGGTCAGGATTTGTCCAATGGTGATGGCTTTGAGCCGTAATTGATTCCTTTAGGCCCACAGATGATTGATTGCTTCTGGCATACTTCAAAATCCCCTTCATTGTCAAGAGGATAGAGCTCAGGTGGAAGCGGCATATCGTAATAATATTCCTCCTCAGGTATAGGAGCATGGATACAACACTTTCAAGGACTTGGGTTAGGTGGCCTGTCTCTCGTTTTTCGTGTCCTTTTGTTGGTCCCCATTTCAAGATGGATACACGGCGATGAGCTGACATGGACAATTTCATTCATGCCACGAACTAAAACCGGAGTTGGGGAAACGTCAACAATGACATCCCATTTGCAGGCGGACGCCACACAAAATAGGAAAATTATTTCGCAGTTTGGTTGTGTGGGACTCGTCGTACTATGAAGCGATCCTTCTTTTTCTGCCTCTGGAAAATCTTTTTTTTATTTTTGTCAAAAAACCGGAAAATTCATTTGTCATGTGTGCAGCGATACCTTTCCTTTTCGTTGATGATTTGATTTCGGATTCCGTGTGGTTGGAGAGCTCAATGGAACTGTAATCAGAGCAATTGTTGCTGACATCCAGGACTCCGGTTTTACTTAACGTTCTAGACGGGAATATTGAGTGAGACTTCATTGGGTTTGGCGTTTTTTCGTGGTTAAATATACGATTTTTTCCCGTAATCAATACGAAAGTAAAATTTTTTTAAAGGTTTTTTTTGATTAAAGAAGAAAAAGAGTTGAAGATAAGAAAGTCGTGTTGAAGGCGACGACGACGACACGGTACAAAAAAAAATCGTAAAAATTCCATCAATACCTTTTTTTCTGTTTTTTTCTGCTTGGTTCTTGATAAAGATTTTTTATTGCCACAAAGTTTACAGCTTTTTTTATTACATTTTCTTAATGCATTTAAAGGAGACTCTGACCTACGAGCGGTTTTAATGGGCTGGGATATTAGCGAAGTTGGTATTTTTATAGATTGAGTTTTAAAATGAAAGGATTTGAGCTGTTTTCAGGTATTTTTTTTAACGGAGATCGTTTTACATGCAAGTTACGAGATTGTGTTGTAGCAGTTTAAGTTTGTTACAGTTTACACACTACCATATATAGCCTTGCCGTGTGATGGCCTAATATTGCAAAAGAATATAACAAATCCAGACTGGACCAACTCCAAATCCAAGTCTCAGAGTAATGGGGTTTTGTGAACAATCTCCACAAAAACAATAAACATAATTCTCGATCAGCTGCCACTCTATCTATACATCAACCGGCACCCAGCCTGCTCAGCCTGGAAACGTGCCACTGGGTAGAGAAGACGGGTGTGACAGCGAGGTTGATGTTTCGAAATGACCAAAATGTCCTTGCGTTCACTTCAATATCAGCTTCAATGGATACGATATATTGGTCCTTATTCTGGGTGTTACTTCACCACAGTGAGAAATGTCACCTTTAAATATCAAATAAGAAAAATATCACTTACAAACATCAAGTGAGAATAACTGTCACTGAATTCGCCGTTTCTCGATATCAGTGACAACTGTAATTCGCCTTATCTCATTGAAATGGGAGCCATAATAGCATTTTTGTCTCACTTCGCCATTTGTCACCATAAGTGACAACCAGAATAAGGGCCATTGCTTGGAAAGACATCACATCTGTGCAGGCAATTGTATTCTCTCCTCAACCTGGAGAAAATAATGTGGCCTTAGTAGATAAGCTATGTGAGTTCTGGACCAAAATCCCATAAGGTTTATACAGGGGGTCTAAATTCACCTTTTCCGCCATCTTGGATTTTCTTTGCTGTGCCAATTGGTTGTGACGTCACAAACAGTAGTGCAATGATGATGATGACGTCATCACGGTTGTTGTTGTATGGCTGAATGGGTACGGGGTACGGGGTACGGGTATGGGTACTGAGTACGGTGTGGAGTACGGGTACTGAGTACGGGGTGTGGGGCCCGACGCCACGTGATAAGACGTCACCTGCCGCGAGAATTTGTTAATGCTGCAAGTGTTGCGAAATTAAAAAGTCAAAGTTGTGCTGCTTGGGCTTTGCTGGGATTTGAACCTGGGGCATCGGTAGATTAAGAGACCTGTATCGCAGCCTCGAGGCTATCGAGGCTTCTGTGGGTTCTTATTCAATTTGTGTATACAAGCGCTGGGCAATCTAAAAATAGAATTTTTATTTTCCTTCGACCATGCTGCCCGTGGCTCTGATAAAAATTTTACCTAGCCGAATGTCTTAACAGATAAACAACAACAAGACTCGGTCCAGCCTCAACATCTGTTTTCGTTCTTTACAACAACAACAACAGCAAAAGCTTTTTTCATACAAACAACTCAGGCCTTCGCAAATGACTGGTGATTAATTTGGGTCTGCTGATAAGAACAGTGTTTGAAAAATAATACATACCTTGGTGTCGCTGAGGCCTTTTTGTTTTGTTTGTATGATAAATTTATGCACAAGGTTTATGCAATTGCAGCATATGCATTATAAATATAGAATTATTAGATTGATAAATTATCAAGTTTCAAATAAATTCCTATTGCATAACAACAACAAGATTCCCAATTTCGTCAGACTTATGACGTAATTATTCTGTGCGGAACGTACTGGATAAATCATATTTTTAAATACGTATTAAAATTGAACACTTTAAACACATATTAAACACAATGCACGAATTTTAATTGCGGATTATGTTTTTAAAATATCCAAAGACAATTTTGATCTGGCGCAACCTTCAAATGGATTCCTTATCTAATATACATTAGACATATGTATGTAGGTGCAAATTCGAAAGTCTTCCATGCCGCGAAAGTTTATTGAGATAAACAAAGGGAAGTTTGCTCCATATATTGAAATTGATATGCAGCGAATTTAGCGGGCCAGTTTCATAAAAATAAATATAGCCAAATTTTAATCAGGTGCAAGTCTTTGACACCGGCAAGGTCGTTCCTTATCTAATATATTAAACATAGGTGGCGTTATTTCATCATTTGCCGTTATTCTGATTTTTTGTTTAGCTAACTGATATTGCACAACAACGTACGAGGAGTATGAGTGAACTTTTATGATGTTTCTATATTTGTCGGTTTTCCTTAAAATCACGTCTGTGGGCGTATGTCATTTGCAATTGTTTAATAATTGTTTAGGCCTTTAGGATGCACCTGTGTAAACACAGTGATAAAAAATTGAAACATGATTGAACTTGTCACGGGGTGGTGGGTTGGCAAAATTTTTGCTGTTACTTTTGAGCTTATTCTCAATTTTTATGTGAGGATCACAAAAACAATTGTAAAGAATATAAAGAGGGTTCAATTAGCGAGTAGGAAGAATATCATAAATAGTATTTTAAGAAAATAAAAGAATATTTGTAATGTTTTAAAAAATCTGTTTTATTTAAAAACCACTTATTATAATAAATCGACTTTTTGGAGTATTATAAGCTAATCCATGTTATTGTTGTTGTTAGATTCAGGCATCCGTCCTCTTCTAGATCTTTATTAATGCTCTTCATCAAGTATGTTCACTGAGCTGTCTGATTTGATACTGGGCTGGTTGATTTTGTTTGTTTATTCAATAATCCCATGCTCTCGTAACTCCTCAATAATTGACACTATTTCATTAGTATGACTATCATTTCCGGCTTGTTGTGATCCTACCAATATGCGGAGCCGATCAACTAGTTTATTGGGGTCATCCCAATAGATGTAATCAATATTGTCGTTTAGAATTCGCATTATACCCTTACCGGTATGCGGAGTGCGAATCAAGTTTTTTATTATCTTTTTATATTTATAGCTTTTTGTTCCTTTTACTTGCTGGTTTTCCTTAAAATCACGTTTGTGCGCGCATGTGTCGTTTAGGATTGTTCGATAATTGTCCAAGTCTTGTTTTGAGTAACCCTTGGGACGTTTCATAAAAATTAATGCAGCTAAGCCTTCAGTTATCTTATATTGCTTGCCGTTTATAAGAAAGATTTCTTTATCAACTTTTAATCTCGAATTACCAATATTCCATGCATTGTTATAATAGTACACTCCATAAGTTTTATCAAGTTCTGTACTGTCATTTTCAAGTAGTTCTTTATATTTGCTTAGTATCTGGTCTGGAGACTCTAATATCGGCGAATTATGTTCTCTCAATGTTGATGGATGTATAGGTGTGGCAAATTCATCATCATCAGCTTCTCCATCATCATCATCTCTAAGAGGGGTGCTAGTTGGTTCCAGCTTTAAATATTTACGAGCAGGTGGTGTATATGTTTCATCATTCTGAGGTATTTCATCTTCTATCTCTTCTTCTTTTGGCTCAACTTTGACTGCATCTTTTGATTCCAATTTTGCATCTGTTACTAATTGTTTAAGAGGTTTTGTGATTGGTTTAAAGGTTTCCTCCAGATATGTTGCTTGTTGAAGTCTTCCAGCTTTTAAAGCTTTATATTTCTTTCTAATTGAATTTTTGATTTTTACAATGTTCTCAAGCAATTGAATATCCTTTTCATAGCCCATTTTAGCCAAAGGTCCCTTTAACTGATTTATTAACGGTCTGTTCACTGAGCTGTTTGATTTGGTACTGAGCTGTTTGATTTCGCTACAAGTTCATTTATTCAATAATCTCATGCTCTCGTAACTGTTTAAGTATCCAAAATATTTCTTTTCCTTCTCTAGTTGGCGCTAAGCATCTCAATCGATCAACTAGCTCATTGGGGTTGTATAAGTTTGAATTTTCATCATCATCATCATAATCTTCATCTTCAATGTTTAATTGTGGGTGTTTGTAGCGGTACTGAAGAAAGTTGTCAGTATATTTATTTGAATCTTCAACCATCTTGACTCGTTTTCCTGTGACTTCGTTAATTGATTCTAAATCCGAACTTTGCAAATTTTCATCATCATTTTCTTCAGAAGTATACGATTGTGACTCATCATCACCGGTGTTGGTGCACCAACATTGGTGCACCGGTGCACCGGTTTTGGTTTTTGGTGCACCGGTGGGTGCACCGGTGGTGGTGCACCAACATTGGTGCACCGGTGCACCGGTGTTGGTGTTTGGCGCACCGGTGCACCAATGTTGGTGCACCACCACCGGTGCACCGGTGCACCAATGTCGGTGCACCACCACCGGTGCACCAAACACCAACACCGGTGCGCCAACGCTGGCGTCACACCAACACCGGTGCACCGACGCCAGTATATAAATACTTACATCGCTCGATATAGTGCAGTAACTTGTGATCACTATGTATGAGTGCACGGAATGTAACAAGACATTCACTCGTCGAGAGAGTCTTGCTAGGCATAAAAAAGGATCAACGCATGCATCCAGAAGCAGAGAATATGAAGATAATGATAGATCACTAATTCATACTGATGAAGATATCTATAATGCTATGGAGTATGAGGATGATAATAGACATAGTCCCACAGAAAACATTAGAAATAAAATGTTGAAAATAAGAAAAGGTCGGGAATATTTACAAATTCAAACACCAAAAACAGTTTCCGAACATGGTAACAGCGAGAGCAGTTCTAGTAATATTTTCTCTAGGGGGGTGCAGATGGATAAATATGAAAAGAATCATGCGGAACTATATAATAACAAAAATTCGTTTCTTGGAACAGATCAGAGCTCAGATTTAGAGCCATTTACAAAACGAGCAAAGTTTGTTGAAGATGTAAATAAAAATAGTGAAAACTATGGTAAAATTTGTCAATACCCTCGTAAAACCCAAGATGATGAGTCACAATCGTATACTTCTGAAGAAAATGATGATGAAAATTTGCAAAGTTCGGATTTAGAATCAATTAACGAAGTCACAGGAAAACGAGTCAAGATGGTTGAAGATTCAAATAAATATACTGACAACTTTCTTCAGTACCGCTACAAACACCCACAATTAAACATTGAAGATGAAGATTATGATGATGATGATGAAAATTCAAACTTATACAACCCCAATGAGCTAGTTGATCGATTGAGATGCTTAGCGCCAACTAGAGAAGGAAAAGAAATATTTTGGATACTTAAACAGTTACGAGAGCATGAGATTATTGAATAAATGAACTTGTAGCGAAGTCAAACAGCTCAGTACCAAATCAAACAGCTCAGTGAACAGACCGTTAATAAATCAGTTAAAGGGACCTTTGGCTAAAATGGGCTATGAAAAGGATATTCAATTGCTTGAGAACATTGTAAAAATCAAAAATTCAATTAGAAAGAAATATAAAGCTTTAAAAGCTGGAAGACTTCAACAAGCAACATATCTGGAGGAAACCTTTAAACCAATCACAAAACCTCTTAAACAATTAGTAACAGATGCAAAATTGGAATCAAAAGATGCAGTCAAAGTTGAGCCAAAAGAAGAAGAGATAGAAGATGAAATACCTCAGAATGATGAAACATATACACCACCTGCTCGTAAATATTTAAAGCTGGAACCAACTAGCACCCCTCTTAGAGATGATGATGATGGAGAAGCTGATGATGATGAATTTGCCACACCTATACATCCATCAACATTGAGAGAACATAATTCGCCGATATTAGAGTCTCCAGACCAGATACTAAGCAAATATAAAGAACTACTTGAAAATGACAGTACAGAACTTGATAAAACTTATGGAGTGTACTATTATAACAATGCATGGAATATTGGTAATTCGAGATTAAAAGTTGATAAAGAAATCTTTCTTATAAACGGCAAGCAATATAAGATAACTGAAGGCTTAGCTGCATTAATTTTTATGAAACGTCCCAAGGGTTACTCAAAACAAGACTTGGACAATTATCGAACAATCCTAAACGACACATGCGCGCACAAACGTGATTTTAAGGAAAACCAGCAAGTAAAAGGAACAAAAAGCTATAAATATAAAAAGATAATAAAAAACTTGATTCGCACTCCGCATACCGGTAAGGGTATAATGCGAATTCTAAACGACAATATTGATTACATCTATTGGGATGACCCCAATAAACTAGTTGATCGGCTCCGCATATTGGTAGGATCACAACAAGCCGGAAATGATAGTCATACTAATGAAATAGTGTCAATTATTGAGGAGTTACGAGAGCATGGGATTATTGAATAAACAAACAAAATCAACCAGCCCAGTATCAAATCAGACAGCTCAGTGAACATACTTGATGAAGAGCATTAATAAAGATCTAGAAGAGGACGGATGCCTGAATCTAACAACAACAATAACATGGATTAGCTTATAATACTCCAAAAAGTCGATTTATTATAATAAGTGGTTTTTAAATAAAACAGATTTTTTAAAACATTACAAATATTCTTTTATTTTCTTAAAATACTATTTATGATATTCTTCCTACTCGCTAATTGAACCCTCTTTATATTCTTTACAATTGTTTTTGTGATCCTCACATAAAAATTGAGAATAAGCTCAAAAGTAACAGCAAAAATTTTGCCAACCCACCACCCCGTGACAAGTTCAATCATGTTTCAATTTTTTATCACTGTGTTTACACAGGTGCATCCTAAAGGCCTAAACAATTATTAAACAATTGCAAATGACATACGCCCACAGACGTGATTTTAAGGAAAACCGACAAATATAGAAACATCATAAAAGTTCACTCATACTCCTCGTACGTTGTTGTGCAATATCAGTTAGCTAAACAAAAAATCAGAATAACGGCAAATGATGAAATAACGCCACCTATGTTTAATATATTAGATAAGGAACGACCTTGCCGGTGTCAAAGACTTGCACCTGATTAAAATTTGGCTATATTTATTTTTATGAAACTGGCCCGCTAAATTCGCTGCATATCAATTTCAATATATGGAGCAAACTTCCCTTTGTTTATCTCAATAAACTTTCGCGGCATGGAAGACTTTCGAATTTGCACCTACATACATATGTCTAATGTATATTAGATAAGGAATCCATTTGAAGGTTGCGCCAGATCAAAATTGTCTTTGGATATTTTAAAAACATAATCCGCAATTAAAATTCGTGCATTGTGTTTAATATGTGTTTAAAGTGTTCAATTTTAATACGTATTTAAAAATATGATTTATCCAGTACGTTCCGCACAGAATAATTACGTCATAAGTCTGACGAAATTGGGAATCTTGTTGTTGTTATGCAATGGGAATTTATTTGAAACTTGATAATTTATCAATCTAATAATTCTATATTTATAATGCATATGCTGCAATTGCATAAACCTTGTGCATAAATTTATCATACAAACAAAACAAAAAGGCCTCAGCGACACCAAGGTATGTATTATTTTTCAAACACTGTTCTTATCAGCAGACCCAAATTAATCACCAGTCATTTGCGAAGGCCTGAGTTGTTTGTATGAAAAAAGCTTTTGCTGTTGTTGTTGTTGTAAAGAACGAAAACAGATGTTGAGGCTGGACCGAGTCTTGTTGTTGTTTATCTGTTAAGACATTCGGCTAGGTAAAATTTTTATCAGAGCCACGGGCAGCATGGTCGAAGGAAAATAAAAATTCTATTTTTAGATTGCCCAGCGCTTGTATACACAAATTGAATAAGAACCCACAGAAGCCTCGATAGCCTCGAGGCTGCGATACAGGTCTCTTAATCTACCGATGCCCCAGGTTCAAATCCCAGCAAAGCCCAAGCAGCACAACTTTGACTTTTTAATTTCGCAACACTTGCAGCATTAACAAATTCTCGCGGCAGGTGACGTCTTATCACGTGGCGTCGGGCTAACCGGCCGACAAAAACCATTTACTCCGTACCCTTACAACAACCGATGACGTCATCATAATTTAATTCGCAACACTTGCAGCATTATCAAATTCTCGCGACAGGTGACGTCTTATCATGTGGCGTCTGGCCCCACACCCGTACTCCGTACCCCGCACCCGTACTCAGTACCCGTACTCCACACCGTACTCAGTACCCATACCCGTACCCCGTACCCCGTACCCATTCAGCCATACAACAACAACCGTGATGACGTCATCATCATCATTGCACTACTGTTTGTGACGTCACAACCAATTGGCACAGCAAAGAAAATCCAAGATGGCGGAAAAGGTGAATTTAGACCCCCTGTATAAACCTTATGGGATTTTGGTCCAGAACTCACATAGCTTATCTACTGGCCTTCATCCATTCCCCTTACGGTGTATCGCCTATGAATTTTATTCTTGGCATTTTTCAATCGCAATAAGCCATTACAAAACAAGCGCGGATTATTTTATAAAATAGAAGAGCAGAATGGAACAAATCTCGAGATGATCGTTAAAAATGCATTATACACATCGTCGAGATTGTAAATTTCAAAAGATGAAACAATTCAGGAGCAATGATCAACATACCAAGTTGTTCTATTAACAGTCCATCATCAGGAAGAGTGATTCGTCTCAAGCTTAAGCGATTTTTCACAGCAATCAACACACATCCACCTTTCGAAAAACCGGTGGCCAATGGACATCTATCTTTTCTATAAATCATACTTATAAGAAGATTTATTAAAGAATTCATAATAAGATACCTTAGCAATAAGCCACGTTTCCGAGAGCACAATAATGTCGTAATCGCTTTTAATTTTAAACTCGGGTTCAGGTCCTATATTTAATCATATTAATTATAATTAATTATTCTTTTAATTCGTATTAAAATTTGTTAAAAAATTCTCCGTACGTCGTCCATCAGAAAACCACAAAATCCTCACTTCCCGCCAAAAACGAATTTCAAAAAAACGAAGGGAAATTTCCATCCCAACATTACACTGCGTAGAAAATTCCCTACTATCTCACTTCACACAACACAAAAAACATCCCAAAATTTTCTCTTTGCGCATCGCAAGCACAAACCCGTCCCGTCCTCGCACAAGAATTTCTCTCGAAACATCCCGTCATCTCCCTCTAACACACCACAAACAAATCGCTCAACTTTTTTCTTCTTTTTCTCACAAAAAGACGACAGCAAAAAAAAACCTTCGTTAAGTAGCTGAACGCAGAGCCAGTTTTTCTTGTGTCATCTGTCAAAGTGGTTGCTGTGCGTTTCGGGTCGCGATTTGATTGGAAATTTCTGTGGTAAAAACCTGCCAAATTGCATCGAAATCAATGAAATTGTGACTCCACCGTCGCGGGGTTTTAGTGCGAATCGATCGTGTAGTGGCTGGGTGCGCGCAATCCGCGTAGACACCAAAGGCAAACAAGTGTTCTGGCAGCAAGAGTGCAGTGAAAAAGACGGAAAAAAAACTTTCAATCACAACCACCGCGGCTGGAAAGTCATGTAAGTTGCGATTTCAGCCAGTTTCTGGGTGGGGGCAACCAGCTGTTAAGGCAATTTCGACTCCCATTCAAATTCTTCGGCCGTTGTCACTGAATAATTAATGAAAATCCAACGGAAAATATGGAAATTCACAATTTTCCCAGCGATGAAAAAAATTTAATGTCAACACCCATGCAAATTAGTTTCTCCTTTTCCTTTCCACCCGCAATTCTCTTGGACACGTAGTTGCGTCTCGTTTCTTCACACGGGTTTATTGTGTCGTTAAGTTGTGTGCCCGTCTCGTTCTGCTTCGTTAACTGTCGAAATGGGAGAAAAATTCCGATACATGCACCACTACTTCCCGAGATGAAATTGTGTTAGCGACGGACATCGTCGCCAGTGAACGCAGGGCCATTAGTGTTTTTTTCTTCGTTTGGTCGTGTATTCCTTGGCAGGCAGCACAGATCGCGCTCATTGTGCGAAGTGTGCTGTGGCTGCCGGTTGTGTCAGTTGAGGAGTTGTTCCCCGTTTCCCTTCTGTCAAGTCAGCGTCAATCAAGAGGCCCGTGACTTTCTGCTTTCTTTGATTTCCCGGAAGTTTTCTTCACTCGCAGAAATAATTCATGTCCGATTTTCTGCAGCGGAGCCCCATTTTTCTTTCATCTAATTCCTCTCAGATGATTAAGGTCAGTGACTTGTGGCTTGATAGATTATTATCATCTGCTTCACAGCTGCTGCTATCAGCGGAGGTCGTTCGCCTACATTCCCGCAACGATCCCGAAGTGTGACCCAGTGGGCTTCTGGCAGCGCCGGGGACATCGCTGTCAGTGTGTGGCGGCACATCCTCTTCTCCCTCATCCTGCAAAGGCGGTGGCACAAGGCAGATACTTCCTTCCTGCTAAGTCCCAGGACATGGCATGCATGGAGCCATCAGGACTTCTTGGCATGCTTTGAATGTTTCCCTTTGACCTCGTTCAGTTCGGGGGCAAAATATTTTGCTTTTGTTTCTGCAGCAGCTTTGGCCGTTTTCCTTTTGATTATAGGACTCGCTCAAAGGCCAAACGGAGCCCCAAGATGAGTAGGATAGAAGCACTGGCACTGCTGGTGGCATAATTCAAGCCTTTTTTTCTTCAAGGACCCATCAAAGAGGACCCCAGCGGGTCAAAGGAAGAAAAGGCGTGGATTTTGCACTTCTAGAAGTGTTCAAGTGGCAAAAGTTCTAGAAATTGAGGCCACTTGGAATCAGCTTTTCTGTGTGAGCAGCGTCAAGGCCGTCAGCGTGAACGGGTCAAAGAATTGTGTTGTGCCATCAAAAAGGTGCTCCAAAAAAACGACTGCAGATAATTACTTCCTTTGAGGCCAGCACCTGAATGCATTTTTACCTCTTGTGGAATCTTTAATGACCAAAAAAAAATTTCTTATCTTTCTTGACTCAAATTTCATGACTCTGTTCTTGTGTTTGTTGATTTATTCAAGATTATTTCGGAATCATTTCAGATATGGATTAAGCGCGAAGGAAGGTGCTATCTAAAGTACATCAGGGGCAAGTCCTTGCAGTTTTTGTGCAAATTCATAACGATGATGACGTGTGAAGACCACGGTATATAGCAAAGTACGGTATTAAAGTAGGTCTCGCAGCTTTTTGTGTATTTTTTTCGGGCTGCAATTTTCTAATCTTTCTTGTTTACTGCGCATGTTTAAGCGAGACTGAAGATTTAAGTGTAGATTGGGAAAATCTTTGATGATTTCACAAAAAGTTACTTATTTTTTTTATGAAATTTAGGTCGGGAAAAAGTTCGTGGCGTTTTCCCGATAGATGGAATAAATTGCAAATAAGTCACGATTCACTAATCGCAGCCCTAGACGCCCTTTCAAAGGTGACAGTTCGAGTGCTACTTTGAGTCAAGGTGGGCGTAAAGCGAAAAAAATCTAATTTTTTACAAAGCTTCCTTCTAAACGAGCCCTCAAAAAATGTGTGAAAACGTGGTTTATAGTGAAGAGGTTAAGAGCGGAGGACCGAGGATAGGGCCATTAATTTTAGGCAGTATTTCGGGGATCGTTTTGTATGGTTCCACACAGACAACTTCTTCCAGTCAACTGTTTTCCTTCGCACAAACTGAATCTAGTAATCTATGATAACAATACTCTGCCTGAAATTCAGAACACCATGGAACCACCAAAGATATTATTAAGTTTTTTTCGGGAATTAGTTTTGAGAAGGAAGTTAACACCTAATATTTCCAATTTCTGCGAAACAAGATGGAGCGAGAAACACAAAACTGTCAGAGTTTTTAAGGAAAATTTTCCTGTTATAATGAGGTCCTTAGAAAGAAACCTTAACGCGTGAAGGAGTGCTACTCAAAAAAAATGTCTTTTAGCTCCATGCGGCTGCCTCCAGAGTTTCGTTTATTCCTACCCTTACTATGATAGCCAAATACTCGGATTTTATGGTACTCGTTGTAAAGCCAAGTGACCATTATAGCGTTTTTCTCGGTAGAGCGTAGAGTGTAGAGCTCTACCTGTATTGTGTACAGTACAGCGCGTCTCTACCACTCGAGCAGTCCACCGTAGAGCTGTTCTAGAGAAATTTTGAGTAGAGCTCTACCAAGCGCTCTACGGACTGTGTACACTGCAGACGCGTTTTTCTCTACTGTAGAGTCGTATGGTAGAGCGCGCAACTGCGCGGCCATCAACTTTTGCATGTCCAGACGTGCGTGCGTACACATATTGTGTAAAAAATTTAAAGGAAATTAATAGAAATAAAAAAAATTAATAAAATGAGTTCTCGCCAAAAACAAGCTGCTGCGGTTTTATTTATTTTAAGAGAAAAAGAAGGAAAGGAAATGTTTGGGGCGAGATTGGATTGCGAAAAGAAAGCAAAACGCTGGAATGTATCGAGAACTATTGAATGAGCTTACGAGATACATCTGCACACCAAAATTTTATGCGTATGTCGTATTCGAATTTCGAGGCAAATACTTGCAGAGAGAAAAACTATCAAACATGCTTGATAGAGCGTAGAGCAGATGTAGAGCTCTACCAAACACAAAAAAATTGAGTATACACTATAGAGTTTTTTAGTAGAGAGAACTTTCGTCGCGTAGAGTGGGTGTAGAGCGCATGTGTAGAGCTCTGTGACTCGCTTCGCTCGTTATTCTCGTTGTTTTCCCAAAATGTATGTCTGGCATTGGAGTCGCACCCTACGACAAGGTTGTCTTTATTTGATTTTAGAGCCATTGTCATCTGTAAAAGCCCTTCCCTTCTCCTACCTCCAATCTTACTAGAGTTAAGCCCGATGAACTGAAGTTAGGTAGGCTATAATGTACTTTTTAAACAGTATTCAAGATCTTGGCTTACTCTGATCCTAGCGGTAATGGAAGATGTTGTATTGTTTGACCAAGAGCCCTTTTACCCAAGGGCTCTTGTATTATGGCAACATCCATATTTTACTCCTTTAGGAAGATACGACGATTATGTGTAGGTATCTTGGAGTGCTGAAGGTTGATCTGTACGGTGCTTCCTGAAGGCAATCCACGGTTGGGAGATTCTTCCTCTGGGCTGGGCTTATAGACTTTTGTAGGCAGTTTTCATTCCTCATTCCATCTCTTTGATAAGAGGAGGGTGTGAAGTGCTCTTCCTCGGCGGTTCCTCTTCCATTCCCGTTAAAACCGCAGTAGAGTTTTGAGCCTGGAGATACTAAATATCTTTCTGATGTTCAGCTTTAGCTTCAGCAACCAGATGCGAGCTGAGGTTCTCCTCAGAATATCCACAGCTGAGATGAGCTTAAGGCGCCTGACTACCATCCCAGAGGTTCGTGGTTCGAATTCACTCGGCGGCATGTTCATTCATCTTTCGACTTCTCCCACCTATAAACAGAATCCCTTCTTTCTTGTCTTCCTTCTATACACAAAAAAAATCCCTAACCTTTTTCGTTCATCGCCTCTAAGGAAAATAATGGCGGAAGTCATCCCCTGTTCGAGCACCAAAATCAACATTCTGTGGCAGTAGTATTGGATGGGAGTTGGTGGAATAAAACCACGTGATGGCGTTGTCAGTCCGTTCAATCTTCTAGCAAATTTTGTGACTTTCAATCTTTATCTTCATTGATCTATGTGAAATTCTCTAAACACTGAAACAAATTCAAGACCTTCTATAGGTCACATTCGGCAACGGTTTTGTTATATCTTAGTGTCGCCTTAGACCCTGTGACCATTACGTTAAGCGAACCTTAGCAAATGCGAGAAGAAACGAAATGGTGCCTACAAGCTCAAATATAATTGCTAAAACTTTATTAGAACGTTTCGAGAATACATCGGGTCCAACCGAACGAAGATTTGTCATAAAAGTCTTATTGTGGAACCTGAATACACGAGGATGCATGCTTCATTCGAAAAATCTTTTTTTAGACGAGGCAGAGATGCGTAGATTGAAAAAGTGCAGGGTTTCGTGCTTCAGGGGGGTCTTCATGACTCCTTAGCTGAAATAGTTACCTCAGAAAGAAACAGAGAAATAAAGAAGTATACGTCCTCATATATTTCAGTCCTTTGACCTAAAATTTACGAGAAATCATGCTTCTGAAGCTCAGTTACATGTTTGCTAAAAATTTACAGTGAAGCATGCGAGTAAAGCAGATAAAGTCACTCGTTGACAAGCCTTGATGGCTAGTGGTTAAGGCATTCGACTACCATCCGAAAGATCTATGGTTCAAATCCATACACTGACTTGTTAAAACATGTAATTCAGACGGTAATCTATTTATTTTCTCCTATGACATGCCAAGGCAAAAAGAATCGATTAGTTTTTTGTTTGGTAGTTTAAAGGAGAATCAATTTCGATGTACTAGAATCGATTATGAATGTATCCTTTTCCCAGCTGGGAAGATCAAAAGCAATAGTCTAAAAGTTTCCACTAAAGCACGAACTTGTCCGTTTTTTTTCTATTCCCGCACGACTTTCTCTCCCGAAAAAGATTTTTGCTTCTGACGCATGCTTCCTCGTGTATTTTGGGTCTATAAATCATGAGTTTTTTTGCTATTTCCTTTCCTTTCTGTTTTTTTCAAAACCAAAATAACTCCGCTTTAATTCTTTCAACATTAACGGTCGCGTCAGTCCAAAACTGCCATACTCAAAGGTTTATATCCAACACTATATTACCACCCCAGCTTCAACCCAAAAAAAAATGGCGAGAGTAAAATAAAATATAAAAAAAAATCGTTTACAACCAAAAATATTAAAGAATAACGAAAACGACGCAATAACCATTTCCTAATGCGCCTAGGAGAAGAAATCAAGTATGTGGACAAAGCAGTAACATTGTTTCATATTGCGCATAAAATAAAGAAGAAAAACGTGTAATGGCCCCATCAAGTACCCGTTTCGCCGCCCCCCCCCACCACCGCTGCCGTCGTCATAAGGGCAGAAGCCCCACACCGAAAAGGGCACACAGAAATCGCGCGACGACAATGAAAGCAAAAGCCTTGGCCCCCGAACACACACTCTGCCGAACACAATCCCACCATGCGCAAGCATATAAAGGCTTTATCAAGCACTTATCAATAATTTTCATCACTGAAAATTTTATGCCTTTACGAGCCAATAAACCGCAATTTTCTATAGTTAATAAAATTTCCCTTGACGTTTCGCAAGGACCAGGGCACAGGGCCTGGGCGCCTGGGTACTGGTCGGGTGGAGGCCCTACACCTGTTTTATCCTCCATATCCTGAGGAGCCATTTCAGTGCATCCTGCGGAGCTGCTGGGAGAACGGAGTTGTGGGAGACGCGCAAGGTATATACGAGTACGTACAAAACACAGGGTGCTCGGTTATGCCACATCATTAATGGCACAGCCTGGTTCCGGTTTTATCAGTTCTTTACAAATGCTTACACAATGCCCGCAGTGTACTGATGGCACCTTAACGGCTTTATCGAATTTATTATATGCGCGCGGGGGTATTGTTCCTCCGAATTAAACGCTTTGTTACCCCCTCCCTCGTTATATGCTGCTATAATACATGCCCCCTATGGTCAATGATTCAACGAGCTGGCAAAATAGCTGCGATTGTGGATGGTGGTTGGTGATAGATGGCGCGGGCTCCAATGGTGCAACAAGCCTAGCCTTTTCTACTTCAGCTTCAGCCCGACTGCATCTGATGAGCACAATATTTGATGTTTGAGTGCATTTCGAGGACACGATGTTGAAGCGTTGTTGTGGAGCTTGGCAAACAGCTGAATGCCGGCACAGACGATAGAAGGATATTTGATCCTTGCTGCAGGACAAATGCATATATGTAAACCAAATAAAAGTTTTCGAATGTCGTGTACTCAGTGACAAGCAAATATTTAGTAGCGGAGGATTTGCCAAAAGAGGAAATAAAATGCACATTTTACAGACAATGTTGACAGTTGTTAATAATTAAGTGTCGCTGGGTAGAGACACAATACGGACACACAATTTTATATTTATTTAAGGACTTTATGTGATGTATGTTTGTAAAATATGATGGCGTTGTCTGTTGGCTATTTTTTTCTAACATTTTAAAAATGTTACAGTGTTGCGAATGCCACTCACTATGCAGCTGGAACTGAACAACGTCGATGGAGATGGTTAAGTTGATGGTTGGGTTGTATTAGTTGGTGGGGCTTTCGCGACAGATGGCGTCAATTGCAAATTACGTCACAAACCACTAATCGTAAACGCTCGTTTGAAAGGTAACGATGTTTCATCATTTTTCAGGTAGAGTCATGATGCCGCCATTGGTGAAGAACTGGTTTTCAAGCGGGCTTCTTTTGAAGCCAGGTTTAATCTCGTTCTGAGAGTTCTGCAGAGATCGGAACAGATGATAGTCAAAGGGTCCAACCAAACTCTCCCAATTTATGACGGATCATGAAAGAAGTACGTGATCGGCCGTTGTCGTGATGGAAGACATCTTTCCTTTTATTCAATTCGGGCTGTTTTCGTTCAATTGCCTGGCGTATCTCTAGTTGTCCTCAATAGAGTTGTGAATCAATCGCCTGACCAACTGGAAGTACCTCATAATAGATGATTCCCTTCCATTTCACCGCACACACACACAACATCACCTTCTTCGACGTCAATCCTGGCTTCGGGAACGCTTGTGACGGCTCATGGATCTCTTGCCGACGATCTTTGACGCTTCTGTTTGTCGTACATGACCCAATTTTCATCACCAGTTTATGCCACATTTCGGAATTGCTCGATTGCACACCCCCTTTAAGCTTGGTGGACAATCCGAATCCAAGAAAGTGAAGATCGGATAAAATAAAGTATGTATTGTTGAGGAATACAACAAAATCACGCCAACCCTTCTATATCTTGTTGCTAGTTTTTTAATTCTACTTTTCCCAACAACTAGGTAGTGATCGGTGTCAACATTCGCTCCTCGGTAACTACGAGATAGCTTTAAAGGCCCCCATTCACACACAGGCCGCCGGCAGGCCATGGCCTGAATGTTTCTCGCCTTGAGGTCAAGTATCACCACACACTCACGAGCCGCCCCGGCAGGCCGTGGCCTGCAGTCTAGGAAAACTGACAAAAATCTTTATGTGTGTCTTTTATCGTCAGTCAGGGCCTGACGATCTGAACTTCTATTCAGTCTGAAGTTTTCGTTGAGGCCGGGAGCAATTTTACACTTGAGTTAACAACCTGCTACACTAATATGTCGTCTTTGTCTGTGTGTCTGTGGGGAATCATGAGATGACCTGCAGTCCACGGCCTGTCAGGCGGTTGCCTCAAGTCGTTATCCCTCATTCAGACTGAGTAATGTGTGGCCTTCGCGTCGTGCCTGCCGACCTGGCCTAAAAAGTCACGGCCTGCCGGCGGCCTGTAAGTGAATAGGGACCTTAAGAGTACGCATTAACCTCAAGAGCTGTGTGGAGATGAAAGTCAAAGGTTCATAGATGGCTTTGGGTCACATCCTCTCAGGCAAGGGAGAATCAGCACCCTGCTTTGACTCCTCGAAGGTAGGCAGAGGCTTTAGGGTAATTAGATGTGAATAACCGGCCTCAAAGGAATTCCAAGGCCAATACGTTACTAAGATCAGTAATGCATGAGAAGGCAAGAGCCTTAACTCTGTGTTGCACAATCTGCGTCTCTCTTTAGTGCACTCAGATCATAGCTCACAAGGGAAAAAACTTTCGCGTGACGTCACTCAGATCTCTTCTAATGTAAAAAGGGTAAAAGCTTTTCGAGATGAAAACAGAGCTTTTCCTTATGAGCTTACCTTGTATTATGAACCACGATTCTTTACTAGAATCCCTCTCCAAAACTTCAGGTAGCAAATATTAAAGCTCCAAGCATAAAAGTGGGTTTTCTCTCTTTGAAAGCTGAAAGCTTCTTCACGGAAGCTCCTCAAAGAAAAAAGCTTTATCGTCGGGCTATAAAATAAGCTTGCCCATCATTCTGAGGGCAGTTCTTTACCGGACTCGTTCCGGAGAAGTCATCTTCTCCGATGCTAGTAAAGTGGGTCAAGGTGTACACCCGACAACATTTCCTGAACCGTGTCGATATGTAAACTCGACAGTATTTCCTGAATAAGTCGAAGTGTAGACCTGACAATATGATGTGGCATAGCAGTGTGAGCCGGTGTAGACCCGAGACAGAGTCAAATCATCCTAGCCCTTATGATGTTGACGAGTTCATCGGAATATCCCTGTATATCAAAGCCAGAAGATACAGCTTCAAGAGGAGCTCGACAATAACTAGTGAACATATGATAGTACCACCGATTTTTGTAAAGAAGGAAGGCAACCAAGAAGGAAAAATGGAAAGGCGAAGAACCCTGCCGCAGAGTTCGAACCACAGACCTCTGGGATGGCAGTCGGGCGCCTTTACCCCAAAGCTACCGAAGCTGGTTGATGATGGTGAAGTGTGATAGCAAATCGTCAATTCCCTACTGTAATAGATCTCGGAGATACCATCTGCTCCAGGTGTCTTAAAGGGCTTAAAGGTGGTATTGTCTCACCTTGTTAGGCGTTACAATAGAATTACCTCTATCCATAAAATATTTCACGATTTAGAGAAAAAAACCGGACTAGCATTTTGAGGAGGTGCAGATGGGCCCTATGAGGCTAGACCCACTGTCTCACGTGGGCCCCATGTGGATTGCCCTATAGGGTCCACACGAGGCATTTAACGCCTTGCGCCATCCCAAGTAGAAGATCAGATTAGGTTAGAGATGGCTGAGCTGCTGGTGTAGGAGCTCAAACACTTAGGCCAAAGGAGTAAGCCCATTGTGATGTCATAGTGATCCCACTTTAAACCTGATATTAAAGTGTCGTTTCTTCGCTAAACCACCTCGACGACATAATGAATCTTCTTAGTTGCGGGATCCCAATCTTCGAGATTTCCGCAAGCGTGCTAAGGAAGGGTTCACCAAAAGTGATTAGTCTCCTTTTGCTTAGGGTCGGGCAGTGACAGAGAAGGCGTTGTACACTTCCTCCTCGTCAAGATTCTTACAGCTTCTGCAGAAATCGTAGGTCTCGAGACCTTAGCGGGTCGCATGCGTCCCTATCAGACAGTGTCCGGTCAGCACTCCCACTATAAGTCTTGTCTTCCGAGGCTCAGTAATGAAATGGTCGGTCTGAGATCGTCAGGGGGCTAAGTTATTTTGGCCGAGGTGCATTTGTTAAGATCCCTCCAATGCTTTTCTGCTTGTTGCATTGTGTGCTGTTTGCACCGGACTTTATTAAAGGTGGCCCAAGGCATACCAACCCTTCCCTTTCCAGGGCGGAGATTGGCGGTCGTACCTTTCCTAGCCAGTTCGTCAGCTTTACAGTTCCCTCTATGTTTCGGTGAGCGGGCACCCATACGAGGAGGGTCCTGAACTGCTGAGCCTTCTCGTTAAGATCCCGAGTGGAAAAAGAGGCTAACAAATATGACAATTTCGGTGTGGATAGGCGAGTAATATCTGCGGCGATGTCGAAAGGGTCATATTTGCAACCACGAGTGTCATTTTGCCTCGCAGTCCCCCAAATGAGTAGTAATCACGTCCAATGCTGCTTGACCTCCGGAATCGAACGAGAACCGGGCTGTTGAGTATGCTAAATGACACCCTTCACGGTCACCAACATAATTGCCTGAAATATGAAACAAGGCAACAACAAAAATTAAAGCTTTGTATGAGTTGAACTAAAGCTTTGTATGAGTAAAACTAAAGCTTAACCTTAAAGCTTTTTAAAAAGCTTTCCGAATACGTAAGGTAGATGTTGGGATTGCCCCATTTTATTTGTAGTGAGGCTTGCCTCTGATAAAGCTTACCTCACTACAGTATCACGGATTTTTCTTTGTGTGGTGCTCATGAGGAGTCTAAGAGGAAAGCCCTCTTTCGGTATGCCCCCCATATGCCAAAGGTAGCCCACACGATACCTGAGGTATGTCCCCTTTAAATTCTAGTCAGGAATAGAGTGGAAGTGGACTTACACGAGGCAGTACATTTGTCCCTTACACGATCGTAAATTGTACTGAGGCCTCAATTTTTTGAAATTTCCCGGTTCAAAAATAATGTCCTACTATTACTACTCGAGGCGAGGTTGTGATTGTAAATACGTACTAGAAAGAGAATTTTTGTCATGTTGGCCTTACAATAGCACCTCGCCTCATTTGAAGTATGACATTGTACTGGCTCAACAGAAAAAAGAGGCACATCTTACAAACTCATTTAATAATCGTGTTCTACCCAACACTAGGCGGGAAGCAGTGATGAAGATGGCGATGAACGAAGAGGTGAAGGAAGGCTTAAAGCCGAAGTAATACTTAGTGAATGTAAAAGCAATTGTGTGATCTCCTAGAAAAAGGAAAGTGCTATATATGTATATTTATAGGATTTTGACTCTTCGCCTCTTTAACATTTTTTCAAATTTATAAAAATCCTTGACCTATGAAGTCGGACAGACAAAAAGATTTGAATGGACCAAAGGGAGCTCACCAACTATACCAGTGGAGTCGATGTCCTTCCAGCAAAAGATTACTATGTACTAAAAACGGAAATATATGGCCGAGTCCATTCAGGACATCATTTTTCCAGCTCCTTTTCACTCGACTCTCAGAGTCCTGCCAGTATTCTATTCAAAATAACTGTTTTATAGCACACGACCCCCTCCCCCCCCCTTCCGCGAGAATTCCCATCCAATTGCAACTGACTTAAAGCATAACACTTTATATTATTTTATCCTTTTTTTTTGTTGTTGTTCTTGTCGTCTCCCTTTTTACTCAGAGACTTTCCTTTGTGGGTCCTTTGTGTCAGTGAATTGTCGTCGACATTGCACGCGTCTACACCCTTGTGCTTTTTTCTTCCTTGTGCACCCCTGAACAGAACAGCAAAAAAAAAATATGAAACAGTAGAATCATGTCCTTGAAGTCTTCTATCCTTGATGTGCTTCTCTACTCTGTGTGTGTATAGTTCATGTGGGGAGCTGTGTTACTGTTGGCGCTGTAGCGCTTGCTGCTCCATCAACGAGTATGGGGCTACGACGACGTTGACGACAATACAAATGTCACGCGGGTGTTAATGCCCGCAGAAGGATGAAAGAACAGAGACGATTGTAGTGTGGGGGAGAGGAAGTCCTGTTGACGAAGGCGATATATAGTCATCGTAAAAATTTTTAATAAATGAAATATTTTCATTATTCAACCCCCGCGACTCGCTGCCACCCAAAATTGGAGCAGAGAATGGGAGGGGAAGGCGTGAAAAGTTACGTGGAACGTTTATTTGGTGGAAGGGGTTTGGGGATGGGGATGATGGTTGTTGGTTGTCTTTCATCATATTGAAGGGAGCAACGCGTTTTGTTGTAACTGGTTATCGCAAGGACTCTGTTACAGCAGCAGCACCACCACCGGCGTTCTATATTCTATTAAACACGCAGTGGGATGGTTGGTGGGGGTGAAAAGAAGGGGGTTTAAAATTTTTTTTTTTAAAAAAAAAACTTCCCTTTTCGAAAATTTTTAATTTAATTCTTTTTATTAGGAAGAAAATGAAATTTTGTTGCTGGTTTTTCTCGTTGTTGCTGTTAATATATTCGCGCTCTCAAAAATTTCGTTTAAGCAAAATTCAATTTCGCTTCTCTCTCTCTGTGAAAGGCGCGCTTCTTCACATTCGTTCCAAGTTTTATTGTGTTCGGTTGATGATTGTTCTGAGGGTTAGGGGCGGAAGTTGTGCTGCTACTACTTGTTCTATGGCTGTTCTTCTTCTGCTGCTGCTGCTGCTGCTATACCAGCTGTATGTCGAGAGGGTGGAACAAGTAGGACGTGTATTGATGAATAAAATCAATTTCAGTATGAATCAAACTTGATTCAATTCCACTAGAGAGAAACTGTGCAAAAGCTTCCCGACGTTTGTATGTTTATTGTAAAGTTTTTTTTTTCTTCTTTTCAAAAAAACATCTCTCGCCCAGTTTCCATGAATAAAATCGCATCAATCGTGAATCGAACAGCATTTGTCAAAAAATAAAAAAAAACACCCCTTTTTTCCCGCTCTTAAATCTGTTTACTGTCAATGGATTTCGTTTCGATATAATTTTATTTAAATTGAGCGAAGTTTTTTTTTATAATAGGAAATTCAAGTGAAAAGAGGAAAAAGAAAAAAAAATGGCGGAAATTAAAATTCAATTAGAAGAAAATCAACGGAATTTTGTATGAAAGAAGAAGTAGAAGAAAGGAGTACCTGATGGCATTTTCATAACACACACACATACAGCGCCAGTAGTGTGTGGAATATGTAACGTTGAAGTCGTCCACAAATGTTGCAATATCATCTCAATTGACGTTGATGCTTCCACTGATGATGACGGTGATGACTTCATGCAGCGATTGCATGTTTGGATGCCATAACAGCTACGTGCTGCACCTCGTTTCACATAATCTCTACTGCTCCTCTTTTCGAGCTACAAATACATACACACACACACACACACTCTTTCACATCTAGGATGAGTGCACAACGAGATTTTCAGGGTGATGAGGTCAAATACAGGCTATAGAAGAGACTACATATACTGCACTCTCCAGTCTGATGCAAGTCTGAACTGTATAGCTGCACCACCAACAACTACAACAACAACAACAACAGCTACAATTTCAACAACCGCTTAATAGACTGCAGTGCATGCAACAATTTGTAGATTTCAGCTCAATTTGCATTTCGAATTTAGTTGTCATGGGATGAAGCCAGGCAAAACGGGATGACGACGACGGACGATATTGCGGCGAAGAGGTTGTTTTTGGGGGGGGGATGAAGGGAATCATAGGACCGAACACACTATTTTTCCCTGTGTTTTCTGACTGACTGAAAAACTCTGTCTGTATCGTGGGTGGAGGGGAGTACTTTTTCACAACTGGCCATCTTTCACGTATTTGTCACAGTTTTACAGGATAACACGAAAAAGTTCAATGATCCTTGAAAATTACAAACAAATAAAAAAACACACACTCACAAAAATCGATCATCAAACGGTTTGTAAATTTTTATCACAAATTGAGTGGCACTTCCAATTGTGAACGGTTGTTTTGTTAATATGTAACTTTATTGCCTGTATCCCCTCTACTCTTTTTACACTGTTATATTTCTTTCTAATTTTCCATCTGTCAATCAATATGTTTCGTTTTTTTGAAGTATTTTTCAATTAAATCTTAACGCCTTGTAGTTGCGAGATTGATTTCCTTTTTCTATCCTAAATATTTCCATTTCGTTTAATTCGTATAATTGCCTGCTGCTCTGTATGCGAGTATATGTCACCGCGATGACTTTGTTTCCTTATATTCGTTCATGTAATCCTAGAATATTGATTGAGGGAATTTTTTTTTTCTGCTGAAGTATTTCGATTGAATTTGATGTCAGCGATTTTCTACATCTCCTAGCTTCGATATATGATGAGACTATGGATTCGTTTTTAAGATGCTTAATCAGAACCCACACACGCACAAAAAAATGGGAAAAATTGAAGTATATTAATAGTCCGGGGAAATTAGCATTTAAAGGAGACAAAATTCGGAAATGGCTGAAAATTGGTCCACAGCTTCCTTGGGACTTTTTAAGAAAACAATTTCGGAATCACAAAAAAAACAAAATGGCCGCCGGAAATATAGCGGTTTTCCGGTGTTTTCCTTGTATCTCGGATCCTATAGGTCATACAACCCCGTACAAAGGCCCTAAATGTTGACAATGAAATTCTCTACAACTTTAGTTCTTACAAAGATGTTGACCTGATTAACCCTTTCAATGTTATTCAAGGTCAAAGTTTCCAAAAATCACTTTTTGGCGGTTTTTTGGAAAAAAAATTTTGATCAGTCAATACGAAACGTTATTGCCTACAAAAAAGCCTGGTGTTATTTTTTCGAAAACTTAACCCTTTTGAAGTTATTCAAGGTCAAATTTTCCAAAAATCACTTTTCGGCCAAAAAACACTAACTATTGATTTTTGCAATATTTTTCGAAAAGTTTTCTAAAAAATGGCAAGGGTGTCATTAGGGTAGGCAATAATCTTTTGTATAAATAGAGCAAAAAAAATTTTTCAATAATCAGTTTCTGAGTCATTTTTTGACCAAAAACTGAATTTTTGAAACTTTGACCTTGAATAACTTCGAAAGGGTTAAGTTTTCGAAAAAATGACACAAAATGATTTCCGAATTTTGTCTCCTTTCGTGCGTTTTTTTTGCTAATTTCCCCGGACTATAAGTAAATTTTTGAAGGGAATATCTTAAAGGATGTTATTGGGTTTTACGTAGGAGTATTTAAGGGATGATTGATGAATGAGAGGAGAAGATAAAATTATGCAAAGACTGTGTCAGATCTAAGTACTTACGTAAAATTGTCGTTGAAACCACGCTCTTGGGTCAGTCATAGGTTAGGTTAGATGTTACACTCCGACAAGGATATCTCCGCACAAACCCTGATGCTTGCGTCTCTGGCTCAGCTCGCTGCTATTGAGGATTTCAGCATTGCGAAATCGAAAACCCGTTACAAAAATTTTTGTTTAAATTTTTGTTATATCAAATTTCTTCTCTTTATAGTGTGAGTTCCTCCAACATCTACGGATTCAAACACAAGGTCCATCGCCTTCTCCTTCAGCTTAAACGTACGGAAATGCTCAACTAGTAGTGGAAACAGCCGCTGAGGTTACTATACTAAAAAGACATAAGCTCAAGAATCACAGGTTAATAGACTCCACTCAAAAATGTACATTACAAACGACATACCTACAGGGAAAGACCCTTGGGAGCTTCAATGAGAATTTCAATTTAAAAACTCCCAACTCATGCACCATTCAAATTGTGCGAAACATTCCAAGACTCTCCAACGATGCCCTATTAGGAAATGATTTCCTCTCCCAACATTATAACATTAAATGCCCAAACAAAACACTACGATTTTCTCGCTTGGAAATCAATCGAGAGGAAATATCCATTTTACTACACAGTGAAGCCACCCAGTCGAAATCCAGAGAGCAGCATTAGCAAACCCAAGCCAGGGAGTCTTAGTTCAAAGAAGCCGAGACAGCCTCCGCTGGTACCTCCCAAGTATCCTCAGAGAAGAATACCAGACTCTTATCTAAAGATGGGTTAAGGTTGGAAAGCAAGAGACCAACACAAGCTTAAAGCATAGGGTAGCATTGGAGAAACCCCTTTGCCTACCAGGCTGGTCTCAAATGGTGGTCCCAATTCCACTAAGGTTAGAGGAGGAAATGTTCTGTGAATCATACGAGCCGAGCGACGGAGTATTCCACGCCAATGCCCTCTTACCATCTGGAACAAGAACTGTGTCTGTCGGTCTTCTTAATGTTAACAGCCAACCCTAGACCTCTAGCCAATGCTAACGACGCATGTGGGTATCCGACCGGCTCTGGACCAGTCGGTATCAGGAACGCCCCACCGTTCCCCAAAGCAAGGCCCCAAAGTATACCCGAAAATGGTGCAATCCCGCATTCTATACACAAGGGAAAACTGGCAACATTAAAGTTGGACAAAAAGGAAATAGAAATCAATTCCTTCCGGACTATCAGGATCTGGATGATCACAAGGGCGAAACGCGCCTCAAGCAAGTAGAAGAGAAGCAGGAATCTTTGTTACGAATATGCAGACATATTCCATATAAAAGGGAACAAGCTCACCCACACGGAAGCCTTGAAGCATGAGATCCCATGGTCTACGACGTATTCATTATTCAAAAAAGGTACCGACTGCCCGAAACACAACGGCAGGTCATAAATAAACAGTAAAACCACGTAAAAGTCCGCCTAGTGGTCCTTAAAAAACTGGGTTCCCAATGGTGAGAAAAAATGGCGGGTAGTCGTCGACTTCCGCAAGAAAAACGAAAAAACAGTAGGCTCCGCATACCCTCTGCCAAGGATCGGGGACATCCTAGACTAGCTCGGTCACTCGAAGTGCTTCTCTACCCTCAACTTAGCCACTGGCTACCGCCAGCTGCTGGTGGACCCACAAGATCGTCCCAAGACGGCTTTCAGCACGAACTATGGCCACTATGAGTTAAGACGTACGTCGTTCGGGCTAAAAGGAGCTCGGGCTACGTTTCAGCGACTCATGAATTATATGTCCTCATGGACGTACAAGGTCTCGAATGTTGCGTCAACCTAGATGACATAGGCATCTATGGGAAGAACCGTGAGGACCATAATTCTAATCTAGAACGAAGGAAAATAACCTCAAATTGCAACCGGATAAATGCCAGTTCCTAAAGAAGAAAGTAGTCTACCTGGGGTCGCCTTGGATCACGAGAAAGGAGTCCTGCCAGATCCCACAAAAATGGAGTATGGCCAAAACCTCCCGTCACTCCGAACAGTCAGGCAAGTCCAATCATTCTTGGGCCTTGCCAATTATTATAGGAAATCCATCCCAGACTTTTCCAAAATAGTACGCTCACTAACGAATTTACTACGAAAGGGCGTGAAATTTTCTTGGACGCCAAAATTCCAGGAAGCATTTCAAGCGGTAAAACGTTCTTCAGTCTCCCCACCAGATTCCTATCAACCTATTATGTCTTCTATTCCTTCCTTTGAGTCAAGCTTACTACTAGACAAAAGTACCAGTACCAAAGTAAAGCGGTACAAACTGCCTTTTGATAAACCCAATTTCTGTGATTGTACAAACCTCGGTTTTCAGCCACACTCTTAACTACAGCGGCGACTCTATGCCGAGAATTCGCAAACTAGCGGTCTCTCATCTTGAGGGGTCTCTGAAGGGCACTATAGAAAACAAAACCATGTCTGCAGAGAGGAGTCTTATCTCCATTTCTGTGGTACCTTTTTATAGATGAGCTACTAGAGCAACTCAATGGCCCAAACTTCTTCGCCCAAGATTACGCAGATGATGTTGACATCGTAGTAATCGGTGAAACAGAATGTATCATGTCAAGACGTCTTCAGCACGCATTTGATTTGGCCTCCTGCTGGTTCGCCAGGGTAGGACTAAATATCAAAACGATTCTGGTTCCAGAAGACGAACATTTCCGGGACTGGCACAAATCACAAAGATTCCTAATCGCATTCAACAGATCAGAGAGTTCTAAAGCATTTTGGAAATAAGCGTGGCCGAGAGGTACACTTATCATTGAACCCTCTTAGGTAATGCATAGCTTCGGACGAAGGACGAAATATATTACATATATATACATATTTTCATGAACGGATCCATAATTGACGGCCATTGGGCGCAAAATTCTTGAATCCATCTAATCGTCAGATTTTGTAAGGATTTAAAATTAGCCTGTTCTCTGTAAGCCTGCGGGAATACCCCTCAGTCTACCAAACGAAAATGCTATTGCACCTGCTGGATTACCTGAATGGTTTACCCAACAGTAACGGCTGCCGGATCAGCTAAAGCATGGTCTCCTCAGTTGCACGTACTCGCCTATTCGAGTCGAGCTGGCGTGTGGTCTTCGTCGCGTGACGGGAATACCTAATAGTGCAAGTCCCTAGGGAAATATGGTATGCGACCTAGGGACCTCAGTAAATGGTTTCGTCCTCGCAGCATATCACGTTCTTAATGAATAATTGAGGTGGGTCCCACACACCCCCTCGGTCAGTATTCCAGATTTCAAGCTGCGAAGAGTCCTCTTGCGAACCACGCAGCCAGATCTACGACAATATGGGATTGTTGGAGATCGAGCTAGATGAACCGAGAACTGGCACCTTGTGCCGGAGTGCAAAGACGTTTGGAAGGGGATGATGTGGAATTACCGTCGGTCAGCTCCTTGAACCTCGAGCCCATCTTCCGGAAGGTTTATGCATCCTTGACGGGGGCACCCGGCGGACCATATCAGAACTTGTCCAACCACCGATCTATATTACTTCATCCCCTCGTTTTTCTGCCTCATTCGTTCTCTTTGGACAATTTCCAATGCCCGGCTTTCAGACAGAAGTGCGTGAGACTCTTAAATTCACGGTATGGGTCGAAGCCATACGTGGGCTAGCTCAGTACTAGGAACCAAACCCTCCGTGTATCCTTTTCGCGATCGAACAGGAGATGGCTTTCCCGCTTATTATGCTTTCTGGAAATGTCAGAAGAGATTGGAAGGAAGGAATTGCTAGAAAAAGCGGAAACAAGGATATAGGAGGGCAATGGCATCGTGTGAATTCGAACCATAGAGTTCTGAAATGGTAGTCGGGCTCCGTATCCTCTAGGCTTGCTATTTTTCAGGTTTGGGATAATACCTCAATATGTATGAAAACAGTAGACGAAGATCTGTAATATTTTCAAGTTCTGTAAGTAGAGCTCATTATTCTTGCTGCTACAGTATGGGCCTAGACCTGTCTTTATCCTTCCGATACCATAGACATTTTTTTCCTCTATTTCTTGACTCTTTAATTTCTTGTAGTCTCGTTTTGCTTCTCTTGTCTTTCTGCTACAGATTTCAGTAATATTTAAAAGGGGCATGCCTCATGCAGCGTGTGGGCCATGTGGCAAATGAGGGGCATGCCGAAAGAGGGCTTTGCCCTTAGATTCCTTATGAGCACCACACAAAGAAAAATCAGGGATACTGAAGTGTCCGTGAAAATATTCAATAGATCGGTTCTCGGTCGATTGCGGAGGTCAAGCAGCATTGGACGTGTTAAGTAGTTAGTTGGGGGACCGCTTGGTAATAAGATATTCCCGTCTAAAAATATAAAGGTTTCGACACGGCCGCAGTAATTATTCACTCACGCAGAAATTCTCAAATTTTTCAGCTTCTTTTATACGCTTTATATTAGCTTGACCTGTATGTTGTATGTTGTATGTTTCATGTAAACAAATCTTGCAACTTAATTTTGACCCACTTTCATGTAACGGATCAACTTGAAATTTCGCACATAGTTCACGTGACAATGCATTCTGACCAATTTGTAAAAAAATCAAGATGGCGGCCCAATTTTGCAATTGTGCTCCCAACCCCCGACAAGGGTATCAAATGAAAGGGTATGACAAGTAGAATACAATTACCTATGTGGCGTCATTCAAAATTCAAAATGGCGGCCAACTCAAAATGGCGAACTACTTTTTTCTTTACAACACCCTCGGTATGGGTATCAAATAAAAGGGTGTGGCAATTAGAATACTATTAACTGTGTCTCGTGATTCCAAATTTAAAATAACGGTCAACACAAAATGGCGGTATACGGTTTGCTTTACAACGCCCTCGGTATGGGTATCAAATGAAAGTATATGACAAGTATAGTACAGTAAGCTGTGTGACGTCATTTTAAATCTAATATGGCGGTCACTACAAAATGGCGGATGACATATAATAGACTAAAAAGTAGAAAATAAAAAATATAGTTTTAAAAATCTAAAAAAAGTACGCTTATTTTAAAATTAACTAAAAAGTAAAAAATAATTTTGAATGTAAAGTTTTTATTGCTCCAGCCAGAATATGGAAACAACCTACCTTTCGAAATGTAAAAAAGCGTGGGCGCTAGCGAAAATTTCCGGTGTTAATAAAATAAGAATGTAGGAAAAGAGTCCCACGCTTTTTTACATTTCGAAAGGTAGGTTGTTTCCATATTCTGGCTGGAGCAATAAAAACTTTACATTCAAAATTATTTTTTACTTTTTAGCTTAAAATAAAAGCGTATTTTTTTAGTTTTTTTAAACTATATTTTTTTTCTACTCCGGATAGGGTAGTCATCATTTTTCCTCACACAAGGGGGCAGAAGGAAGATTTCTTATAGGGCAAGGTGTTATATGCCCCTTGTAGGCCCTATAGGGGCAATCCTCATAGGTTAGCTAGCCTCGTAGGGGCCCCCATCTGCATCCCTGCAAAATGCCAGTCGGGCAGTAGTGGGCAATAGCAGCTCTTGGGAGTCATACGATCTCTAAACAGTTCCAGGCCCCTCTCAAGGTTGTTACAGACCCCTTATATACTGCTTGTTAGTTCGAGGGAGAGAGGTGTAGGCAAAAGCTTTGAGTTCGGGTTAGAGCTTCTAAATAAAAGCTTTTTTGGTGCTCTGTAAAAGTCGACAGTTGCCCAGCATTATTTTAGATGCTACTCGAAGATCACGAAGGTTGCTCTTAGATGATATAGCATTCATTATTGTGCATGATCTCCCTCTACTGTAGAAGAATACTTCATTCCAAGCTGAGACATTTAACAAATTCCTCATTTAAAGTCTTGTACTAGTTCGTCTAACTTGAACTCGCTTAGTACTCTCGATCCACTATGAATTGCAACAAAGTTTATACAAAACCCTGCAATCTCCTCCTCCATCATCATCATCTATTTCTAGACTTTCATCAGCAGTAAACCCATTCACATTTATGATTATATTCTATTTTAATATTAGCGAAAAACACTGAAATTTCTAATTAAAGATCACCCATTAAAGTGGATTTATGCTTTCTTCATCATCCAACCATTTTCAAGATATCAAGAAAAATTACTAAACCAATCTCCATTCCCGGATGGATTGCATAAAACATAAATTAAGCGCACACATGCTGTTCCTTTTTGGTCTCCAAACACTTCAATGTTTCTATCCATGACGAAAATTTCTCATCTACACCTTTGAATTACTGATATACTCCCGTACACTATTCACCTGAAGTGCTCTTCTCTCCAGCCCCCGCCGTACAACAGTATGCACACAGGTAAGATGCCATCCCAGACTTCGTCGTCGTCGTCGTCATCGTCATCGCAGTTTGTATGCCTAATTAAAATTCCAATCACAGGCAAAATGTTGGAATAAATGTTTCTTCGCTACAGCAGCGTCCCTTCTGGCGTCCCTGCGGACTGATTTCGTCTCTTCAACTCATTTTTCCATATGCGTTCAAAAACTATATGTGATGCATTTGTTGTCACTCGTTGGCTTCGTCGTCGTTGTCGTCGTCGACGACATAGAGTCTTTGTGCCATATTGAATGGCGAAGCTCCCCCCCCGCCGACGGATGATGACGAGGGTGGAGGAGGTTGATAGAGAGGTGATTTTATGAAAACTAACCACGTGACTGATGGGAAATATGTTCTGGGAATAAACCATTCACGGCTATTCACGCTTATGATGATTAGCGGATTTCGTAATTGTGATGAAGCAGGCACAACACAGCTCGTAACTAAGACACTCCAGGTGCAATAAACTCCTGACATCCGTCCATGTTTGTTTTTATTGCTGCGATAGGTGGGAATGGACAAGAGTAAACCATTGCTTTGAAGTGATGAAAAATAGTGTAATTTTTAGTGTAGTACAATCGAAATTACGTAAAGAAAACTTTGATGTTCTTATGTCGCCCCAAAAACATAACTTCCTCAAGACTTTCTCTCAATCCGTATTAAGACAAGAACTATAAAAAAAAACAGGAAGGGCTAAAATGGGTATCAATCACACCCGTGTGTGCCACAATATCATCGCCCATCACACCCATGGCTTCAAGCTTCACTGCTGCTCCTCATAACCCTATTCCTGCAATGGACACATGCTCTCTTTCTTCTTCTTCCCAGCACTCTCTCTATGCGAATGATTAATAGCAGCTCAGATTGGCATGGACATAAAACATGAGATGACTACTTGACACGTTCCATTTACGAATGAGACACATTATCGCCTCTGCCGAAAGAGGCTTGGTTGGTCGTCGTCGCCGAGGGTTTCTTACTGCTTTTATTGCGAACGTAAAGAGATTGGATACGTCTTGAGCTGTGCTGCCTTTGTGTCCTGTGTGTTGTTTTTCACACTGTAATAAGGGCACAAGCACGACGGACGACGATGGTGGGACTTACATATATATTCAAAGTTGTTTGGGCCATTATTTGTCGATTACTGCAAAGCTTAGTCGCAACTAGGGCAATGTGCCTAATAATAAAAAAAAAAGTTTTTATTAATTTCTAACGATTCTTTCATTCTCAATCTTTTTCTCTATTTACAGAAATGTCATCATAGCGGGAAAAGCACGTTTTCCTCATTATTAATCAACATATCAACAAATGTCTGACGAGAATCCGTCAGGACGTCTGTCGCAAATATTTGATTCGTTATCATGCCTAACTGAGCTGCAGAAGCAACAATTGTCACATCAAAATCAGTTACAATACATACGTCATCCAGATGGTTGCGGCAGCAGTACCAGCACCACCACCAGCGGCTATGGACTATCTGGTTCAAGTAAAACATTACCATCGACATCGTCGCAAACTCATGTCATCACATCATCAGCCTCGGCATCATCATCACCATCTATGACGAAACGTGCTATATCAGTTGGTGTTGTCTCAAATGCTGTTATCTCACAAACGAATTCATCTAGAATGAATTCTTCATCAGGTATGGTTGGTTCATCACAGTCGACACCGAATAGTCCTCGATTGATGCCACGCCGGATGCAGAGGGCACCACCGATACCAGCTAGACCGAATGCAGCTTTAATTGCTAATCCAGCTTTGGTAGCTTTGGATTCTGATGCACCTTGGCCGCATTTTTCGTCGTTAACTGATCATTTGGATGTTCATCAAGTGAATAATTATAGTCAAGCTTTACCTGAGGTAAGTTTAAATGAAGTTTTGTTGTTTAGTTTTAGTCCGGGGAAATTAGCAAAAAAAACCCACGAAAGGAGACAAAATTCGGAAATGGCTGAAAATTGGACCACAGCTTCCTTGGGACTTTTTAAGAAAACAATTTCGGAATCACAAAAAAAACAAAATGGCCGCCGGAAATATAGCGGTTTTCCGGTGTTTTCCTTGTATCTCGGTTTCTATAGGTCGTACAATCCCGTACAAAGGCCCTAAATGTTGACAATGAAATTCTCTACAACTTTTGTTCTTACAAAGATGTTGAACTGATAAACACTTTCAAAGTTATTCAAGGTCAAAGTTTCCAAAAATCACTTTTTGGCGAAAACATCACGCATAAGCTGGTTTTTTCGAAAAATTTTTTTGATCAGTTAATACGAAAGCTTATTGCCTATAAAAAAGCCTTTTGTCATTTTTTCGAAAACTTAACCCTTTCGAAGTTATTCAAGGTCAAAGTTTCAAAAAATCGGTTTTTGGTCAAAAAATGACTCAGAATCTGATTATTGAGATTATTTTTTTTGTTCTCTTTATACAAAAGATTATTGCCTACCCTAATGATACCCTTGCCATTTTTTCGAAAACTTTTCGAAAATTTTTGCAAAAATCAATAGTGATTTTTTGGCCGAAAAGTGATTTTTGTAAAATTTGACCTTGAATAACTTCGAAAGGGTTAAGTTTCGTAAAAATGACAAAAGGCTTTTTTATAGGCAATAAGCTTTCGTATTGACTGATCAAAAAATTTTTCGAAAAAACCAGCTTTTGAGTGATGTTTTCGCCAAAAAGTGATTTTTGGAAACTTTGACCTTGAATAACTTTGAAAGTGTTAATCAGTTCAACATCTTTGTAAGAACAAAAGTTGTAGAGAATTTCATTGTCAACATTTAGGGCCTTTGTACGGGATTGTACGACCTATAGAAACCGAGACACAAGGAAAACACCGGAAAACCGCCATATTTCCGGCGGCCATTTTGTTTTTTTGTGATTCCGAAATTGTTTTCTTAAAAAGTCCCAAGGAAGCTGTGGTCCAATTTTCAGCCATTTCCGAATTTTGTCTCCTTTAAACGCTAATTTCCCCGGACTATTTGATAGTGATTAACTTGTCATTTTTGTTTTGAAGTGGTCAAGCGGTGCTCTTGTTATAGGGGAATGCGATAAGTGGAAGTAGATTCCTTGTGATTGATTCAATTTGACAGATGCCAATTAAGTGTAGATAAAAATTTGTAGGGTTTTTTGTTGAGACGATTGAACAGCTACAGCGAAAAGGGTCGCAAAGAAGGGTCTGTTTGGACTAAGGTAGAGCGTAAGAAGAAGTTGAAAAAGCGGAAAAAGCAAGAAAAGGAGCAAGCAGGGAACAGCATAAGCCACAAAAAAAAGTAAGGCCGAATGCGCTTATCATAACTGCGGCAAGCGGAATATCCTACACGGAGTTCCTAAGGTAGGTCAGAACGGACACTTGCTTAACGAACATTGGGGAAGAGATCATGTGCATCAGACGAAGGGAGGCCTTTTCGTGGAGCTGAAGAAGGGAGAAGACAAAACGGTGAATCAGCAGCAGAAGATTAAATCGTCGCTAAGAGAGACAGCGCAGGTAAGGACAAGCACCAACCAGGTAGCGATCGAGGTCAGGGACCTGGACGAGATCACTTTCAACGAGGACGTATGCAAGGCATTGCAGAATCATCTAGGCCTGCCGCAAGTGTAGGAGCTCCGCATCGGGCTGAACAAAGCATATGGTGGCACCCAGACGACCACCATAAATATGCTGGGGAAACTAGTGAAAAAGACATTAGAAGCGGGAAAGGTCCGCATGGGTTGTATGCCGAATAAGGGAGCCGACAGCGTCAAGGAGATGCTACAAGTGTTGGTAGTTGCGTCACATAGCAAGGAGCTGAGAGCCAACTAGCACCAAGGACAGGAAGGAACTATGACTGAAATGCCGAGAAAAGGAGCATATCGCCAAAGACCAATGTCTGTTATGCCAGGAAGTAAGAAACAGCAACAGTGCCTACGGCACGAGCAGTAGCAAATGTACACTATTCCAGAAGGCACTCAAACGAAAAAGGAAATAAGGCTGATACAACTGAACCTGAATACGTGCCATGCGACCCAAGATCTGCTCGCACAGATTGTATACGAAAAGGAAATCGATGTTGCAATTGTATGGGAGTAGCACAAGGACTTACATAATGGAATCTGTCAGGCGGACAAAAGCGGAAAAGCAGCAATATGGGCGTTCGGAATTCGAGCCATCGAGAAGACGATGAGGGACCCGGAAGATGGTTTCGTGCGGGCAAGGATAGGCGGTGTACATATATGTCGACAGCTGCTACGCCGCGCCTAGTCTAACGATGAGAGCGTTTTCACCACGGAATATGGTGTTGGCAAACACCGGCAGTCGAAAGACCTTCAAAAAATATGAAAGACGGTCTATAGTAGACAACACTTTCATCAGTGCCTCGATGGCCAGAGATCTCCAATGGCGGGTGAGTGACGTGTATACGAACAGCGAGCATCACGCCATAACTTTCCACACGGAAAGAAAAACAGACAGGGGGCAGCAAAACCACGTCAGAAGCATCGAATGGGCCAAGAACAACCTCGATGAAGAGCTGTTCAAAGAAATAATCCTGCAGGAGAATACTGTCAGAAAGGATGCGCTAATGAAAGGTTCGTACGCATCACCGCGGCGATGAAACGGGCATGCGACGCCTCCATGCCACATCGCCCAAACCCCCGAAGACGTCCACCGAACTTCTGGTGGAACGATGAAATCGAGGAGAGTCGAAGGGCTTGCCTAAAGGCAAGAAGGCGCAGTCATCGAGGGCGGGAACGGCTAGAATTCGAGGAACTCCTTATAGAATACAAAGAGACGAGGAGAGGGCTTAAAAATGCCATCCGAAAGAGTAAAACGGAGCACTTTAAGAGTCTGTGCGCAAGGAAGCGGATAGTAATCCGTGGGGGCGTTTACAGGGTAGTGATGTCGTCGATTAAGGGATTCAACTCGTTTCAGGAGGCATAACACTCCAGCGAGTTGTTTCTCATTGCTCCGATGCCAGAGTCGCGATAGAAATATTTGGGGTTAGGTGGTTGTGGCAGTTCCTTCCTACTTCTCTCTTCCCCTTCACTATCTATCGACTAGAGCTTGCTGTTTGACATTGCACTCTATACGAAGAAAATAGATTGTCGACAGTACAAAGGGCTTTCCCTGAGCTCTAGTCTTCCACATAAAAAAAAAAAGGCTTTCCACAGCGATTACCTGCCCTGAAATGCTGCAAGACATAGTATGGACCTGTATCAACAGAACATGAATAGCCTGTCTGCACTGAAGGTAGATGAAGCAAACAATCCCAGAGGTAAGGGAGGAAGAAATTGTGGAAGCCGCGAAGAGGATTGCCATTCGAAAAGCCCCTGGACTGGACGGTATACCGAACAGAGCGGTGAAGCTGACAGCCACTGTGGCACAAGGTGATTTCGTCCAAGAATTGACAGCGTGCCTGAGGGAAGGAGTGTTTCCTGAGCAATGGAAGCGTCAAAAGCTTGTGATCATCCCGAAGCCGGGTAAGCCCCCAGGGGACCCGTCGGCTTACAGGCCGATATGTCTTCTTAACACTATGGAGAAGCTTTTCGAAAAGGTGATATACAACAGACTACTCCAAACCGCCGAGGGGAAGGCGGTTTGTCGGAAAGGCAATTCGGGTTCAGGAAGGTTAGATAGACAACGGATACTGCCAATTTGGTGACTAGCCTTGCAAGGGCAGCAATGGATGTGAACAAGAGTTGCGCATTGATAACCCTTGACGTGAAAAATGCTTTCAACGGCGCGAGGTGGAGCAATATCGTCGAGGCGTTGATAAAACTTGATACACCGAAGTATCTAGTGCGCATTGTGATAGAATTCCTTGTAGGTAGGACACTACACTGCGAGTCAGATGAGGGAATAAGGGAGTATAGGACAACTTGCGGAGTCCACCAAGGCTCCGTCCTTGGCCCTCTTCTATGGATCATCATGTACGATGAAGTACTGGCGCTACGACTCCCGCGAGAAGCGGTCGCTATTGGGTTCGCCGATGACATCGGGGTAGCTGTAGTAGGAAAGCGACTCGACGAAATCGAGATATTCGCGAACGAAGCGATATGGGAGATAAGAATTGACTCGAGAACGCCGGTCTAATGCTAGCTGAGCACAAAACGGAAGCAGTGCTAATCAGCAAGCGGAAAAGGTGGAGACCATAGTGGTGAAAGGTCAGACCAGGTCATCCGCTCCCAGCCCGAAGTTAGGTATTTGGGAGTGGTGACTCGACTGGACAGGGTTGTGCTGGAAGCAGACGCTGAGGTCCAGCTAACACGGGAGATTATCCTGGACCATTTGATAAGGTCGGAGGATGTGTAGAGAGTGATAGCAGTGGCGCTAAAGGCCATCCACGGCTTAAGCATTACGAAGACCAAAGAAACAGAGAAATGCAAGGAATATAGCAGTTAGGTAGCTAGACGACTAAACTGTTCCGGCTCTGGTGAGCACCTTTAAAGGATCATTTTTTTTAAAGGTGATGTTGATGACGCCAGACTGAAGTAATGCCTTTACCGCTCGTACGGGTCTGGACTTGAACGTCATGCAAAAACGTTTTGGTGCCGAACCCCGGTACTGTCTCCTGTTGTAGGTCTTAGACAGTTGGTCACACACACATTCCCTGCTGCTAGACCGATGTAAGATTTTCACCACTCGCTTGTAAAAAAAATAGGGCTGCTAGTTGATTGTAGTTGTCGTGTTTGCGGAGTAGCTCCTGAAACAGCGGAGAACATGCTGTGCGATCGTGAGGCTATAGCGAAGAGTAGATTGAGCCTCTTCCATTGCCGCGGCTTCCCTGCACCCATGGATATTTGGAATAAGAATTCTAAATCAATTTTAGTCTATGTGCAGTAGGGCGCTTTGTACAGGTGCTTTTAGCTTTCGTAAGGCAGGCCAGCCTTTGAACTTTGTCGAGCTTAATCACGGCACCTTTTTGTTTAGTCTTAACCCACCATTCAATAGATGCATACCTGACCATAGGCGTTATAACCGTCGTGTATAGCCAAAGCATTAACTTCGGTCTGAGGCCCCAGGTTTTGCCCACAAATTGACGACAGATTTGGAGAAATGTAATTGCAGTTACTCTCTCAATCTGGGGTTTCCAGTAGAGCTTTTGATCCAGGATTATTCCTAGATATTTAGGGCCGTAAACATCATCGAGGATAACCTTTAATCGAGAGTCAAGGATTACCTTTACCCACAATCGGTGGTATGTTTAAAATGCTTAAACATCAAATAGTGTAAGACAAATCAACCCCAATCTTGGATTATATGCGGAGTAACCTAGGTTGATGTTTATGTTAGAAATTACAATTTAGGATTACCTTCGTTGATGTATACGACCATAAGCCTCATTGCAAAAGGGAATTTCCGTCCTATCTAGGGATTCAATTTAGCTTTTTTTTGTTTATGTGCAAGACTAGAGCTTAGAGAAAGCCCTTTGTACTGTCGACAATCTTCCTTCTATTAGTAAAAGATATGAAGATAGTTTTTTTGTGGATTAATACCCAAGTTCTTGCCCCAACATCAGCTACGCACATATGAACGGTTGCTTGCATGAGGTCCGAAATGGTACCATCATGGCCGGCGCTGATTGTTATGACGATGTCATCTGCAGAGGCGTGTGCTTTGAAACCCCGGTAATTCAGGCCGGTAAGAAGTTCGTCGATTACAATTTTTTTTTTAAAATATATTGAGTTAATCTTCTAGCTCAGAAGTACACTTCTCAGCTGGGCTGAGAAACGGGCCACGCTTATGTGCAGGGACCGAATCCGGCCGAAAGCACCAAAAAAGGTATAAGAAGAAAAAAACACCGCAAAAACGAGCATGCGACCGAAAATGCGGGTTCCTTCTCAACCCTCCCCAGCACTCCTGTACCGAGCCGGTCCGGTCCCTGCACACAAACGCGGTCACATTTACCACTGCACAGTGGCTCGGCTAAGACATGCAAACACAAAACAGAAAACAATGCAACATTTAAAAGCAAAAAACATCAAACAGAGAAGCGTGCAAAAACAATGAAAAAGTGGGACACACAAGGAGTCACGCCACATTAAAAAGAGTCCTTTTAAGGACATCTTCGCTAACTTGCATGCTAAAAGCACTCGCATTTTTGTTAACATTTATAAGCATGCGGTTAACTGGTTCTTACATCCCATAATTGGTATTAGAGGAATTAATGTACAAGAGAGGTGGACCTCTCAGGTTGTAGTTGTTCACTCTAAATGACGTACGGGTTCGTAGGAAGCCTGAGTCAACTTTGTCATTCAACAAACGATGAACGAATATAACGTCAGCGACCTCGCGACGCTTATGGAGAGAGCTAAAGTTGAGCAATTTAAGTCTGTTCACATAAGGCGGAAGAATAAGTGGGTCATCCCACGGGAGGTGACTGAGTGCAAAACGGACGAACTTCCTTTGAACCGATTCGATTTTATCGACATGGGAGGAGTAGTAAGGAGACCATACCTGGGAGGCGTATTCAAGTAAAGGCCTAACTAAAGATATGTACAAGTGCTTTGTGATAAGGGGGTTGTTGAATTCCTTGGACCATCTTTTTATAAATCCCAGGACTGAATTGCCCTTGGAAGAGATATAATTGATGTGGGTGGAGAAATCCAACTTACTTTCTAACCTAACCCCAAGATCGATAACAGAGTTAGTGCGGGAGATCTTGTTATCGAGAAAAGTATAGTCGTAAGTTATAACGCCACGTTTTCTACAAAAAGTCATGACCTCACATTTACTAATGTTAAGGACCAGGTTGTTGTTGGAACACCAAGAATAGAAGGTGTTTAGGTCTGCTTGCAGAAGTTTGCAATCCTCGATACTCCTTATGTGGCGGTACAGTTTGATGTCATCGGCATAAATAAGGATTTTACAGTGCCTCAGCAGGGTAGCATAGCAAAGGCGATAGAACGCCTTCGTGACGACAGCCCTTTATAGCCATTATCGTAACCGATTCACCATTCCTTTCAGTAGTTATCAATCTACTCTTGAGAAACGATGTGATCCATCTCGCAGTTTAGGGTCTGATGCCCTTTTTTGCTAAGGCTTCATTAATCGCATCGAAGGTAATGTGAAACGCACTTTGAATAATTGCGAAAGCACCGAGACTCTCGACGTGTCTTACTTTAGATGGGCCTATCGGTGTCTCTTACTAGCGCATGAATAACAATTTGTAGATCTGCCCGGCCGATAGGCAAATTAGAAGCAATGGGATGGGTTCGCTGTAAGACCCAGTGTTATTTTAGAATTTGATCGCTCAGGGTTTTTTCAGGGTGTCCTTCTAGTGTAGCAAAGAATACGGGATTTCCAGCCGCATAGTTCGCTTGTCTTTTACACCACCTTTAGCATACTCAGTAGACCGGTTCTCGTTCGATTGCATAGGTCAAGCAGCATTGGACTTGGCTAGTACTTAGTTGGGGGACCACTTGGTAAAACGGCACTCGCGCTTGGAACAGTCGATTACGAATCCATTAATATCTGTAACAGACGCGTGCATACCTCTGGAGGGTACATTTTTAGTTTTTTATGCCTGTAGCGTGCGTGCTAGTTGCGGACGCTTATGTGCTCGGGATCATAGGTTATACTTATGTTATACTTTTCTTGATCTATGAAAACTTTTCTGACAAATGGCACTGCCTTCAATAAGCAGATCATATTGATACCAGAGTCCTACATGGAGGCAACAATATACCTGGAAAAGAGATTAAATGTAAACATGCGAAATTCTATTACTGCGATGCTTCAATCATAGTACAGCCAAAGAGTCTTAATAAAAACAAGACATGCCTTAATTGAATCATAAAACTTCGTCAAAAATAACGCAGCTACGTCAAATTCCACTTAAAAACACTCATTATTTATTTAAATCCACTTCCTTTAACTGATTACATTTTAATCTAGTTATTAAGAAGAAAATTTTGAACGATAAAAACATTTCCAACCATCTTCCAACCGAAATAAAACGAAACAAAAAAAACATATTTTTCCTCTATTCCTGTTTTTCCTTTCTCTCTCCTATTTTTTAAAATCATCGACATTCAACACAAGAAAAGCGCCAAAGAAAAATTAAATTCCCCCAGGAGAGCAGGGCAGCACCGGCTCCCTTATACCGCATTAAAAATCCCAATAGCTGTCTTTGTTATCAATTGCCAGCCATCTTTTATCTAAAACTTTTTCCTTTCTACTTTATATTTCCAGATAAACTGGCAAGAGCGTTGCCTTGAACTTCAATTAGAGCTACACCGATCAAAGAATCAAGCTGGCCGTATACGTGATATGCTTCGTGAAAAGGTGAGTACTGGCTTTCCGTGTTCTTCTGATGATAATATTATTGTGCGAGTGTGTACCTATCGTGCGGCGGCTGATGGTCCTTCCTCTTGGGTGGCTATGGGCTATATGGGCCTCTCTCTCCCTTTATCTTCGCGGCGACCGAGCCATTGCCTCGCCATGGACTCGACTCGAACCCTCATTATTACATCTGGCAACCCATAATGGTGGCAATTTATCATATGTTGCGCAATGCCACCGCCAACAGCAGCACAGAACATCAGCATCGTCGACAAAATGAAATCATAAACAACTTTACAGGGCGGCCAAAATGGCAAACGTTGTCTCCTCGCCGCTCTCCATCCGTCGTTCAACCACCAGCTGTGGTAGGGCATTTCCTATAACAGAGAGGACTACTGGCGCTGGACGGGGAAACGTGGTGCTATAGTTGTTGTCCTTCAAAGGATCAAGATGAAGCTGGAATTGGTGAGTGGAGTTATTCGATGGGAGGCACGGACTCACCTACTTCGCCCTACTCTGGCTTCTATAAGGGCTCGACCTGTGTTCATAAATTGCCGAACATTAAAATGGAATTCATACCGCCTGCCCGTCCGCTTGGTGTGAGTTTTTGTATTCATGCCGAGGTGTCCATGGCTAAGAGGTTTTTGTTGCGCGATTTTCCTTCAGTATTTTTTGAAGTTATTTTTCTCTTCTGTTGTTTCCCCGATACATTTTGAGGATATACGAGATCCATGCGGCTTCTACCTTTCGAAAATCCCGAAAGCATTCATCCTTTCACATGTGCGAGGAGCCTCGGTGGTCCTTTCAAAGATTGCTTTTGGTTTGTGTAAATATCCCCAAAAGAGTCGGTTTTCTGGGTTTTTTTTATTGTTTGGGTGTTTTTTCTATTAGTGTTGACAGAAATAATGTTTTCTTAGTATTTTTTTTTAAAACTAAAATCTATTAGATAATGAAATGAGGTGACTTACAACATCTGGAAGTGCTGGAGATGTTTCAATGGTATTTTTTCAATGTGTAATCTGCAGGGAAAGAAGAGAAGTTAGAAAACTATTTAATAAGGCCTCGGGTAACTGGGACCTCTACAAGAAAGCCCTTACCAAGTATAACAAAGGTTTGAGAAGATCCAACCGAAGGTCATGGAAAGACGTCTGCGAAGTAATAGACAAGCTTCCAGCCTCCATAAGGTTACACAAAGTCTTGTCTAAGGATCACTTCAATGGCATTGTCTCCTTCCAGACTCCTGAAGGGTCCTTTACGGAGAACACCAGAGATACCATGGAGCTATTAATGAGCACTCATTTCCTGGGTACTCCAGTAACTGACCCTGAATTGGCCTTAGAGCCAATGGCGTGGGGTCTTTCATTACTTCCCTTACATTTTCGTAAAAGACAAAAACATTAATCCAAAATTGATCAATAATTATTTTTTTTGTTTTACAACCTTTCATCACTAGCTGACCCGACAGACCTTGTCCTGTCCACATTTCAATAAATTTGTTTGTGATCGTTTTGCGAATTTGTGAAAAGCTATTGGAAATGTGCGATTTTCATTGGAGTCAGAACACAATTGGCAAAATTCGTCCGCCATTTTGAATCTATAAGTTTTGATCATAAATTCCTTATGTGCTACCTTAAAAACCCCCAAATACCGATTTTCATTGGAATCGGAATACAATTGGCAAATTCGTCGGCCATATTGGCGCAGCCATTTTGAATTTATAAATTTTTACCACATATTCGTTATTTGCCACCTTAAAAACCCCTAGATACCCACTTTCATTGGAATCGGAATAAAATTGGTAAATTCAACCATATTTTTGCGGCCATTTTGAATTTTTGTTATATTTCGGCGGCCATTTTGAATTTTGAAAATCGAGCTTCGAGGTGCATCATGGTTGACGCCCACGGACTTTCATGCAAAAATTCGAAGCTCTGCGATGATTTTCAACGAAACTTTCCATGACAGCGCCACCTAGGGGTGGCTTTAGAAAGTAATAGAATAGCCTATGTTCTTTCTTTTAATGTAAATACACATGGTTAAAATTTCATTAAGATCGGTTGCACGGTGTAGGAGCCTATTGCGAATATACATTTTTATAGAGATTCTCAGATTAACATTTACTTATTGCTTGGCATTTTTTCTAGCCCAGACTGTCATCGTGTCGAAATGTAAAATTATATGAGAGCAATATTTAATATTATGTCCATCAGTGCAAGAAAGAGAGAACTTCGGCTGTAAGCAAATACAAAGGCTCTAAACGATGTGGTGAACCTTTCATTTGAATGATGGCTTCCAACGATCGAGTCAATACCCACATCAGCCCGAACGTGTCCAAATACGAAAGTTGGACGCTTGACATTGGACACTCGTAGTCCGATCATCGGCCACACGATGCGTCCTACCATCAAGCGTCCAACGTTGGATGTTGTTCATAGCATCGTGTAGAGTCGGCATAAGAAGAAGCATGTGGCAGCTGCTGTATTACTTAATTGATAAGTTAGCGCAATCACACTCCCAAACCGATCACACAACCACCGAACTATTTATTGGCTTGGTTGTGTGTGTGTAGGAAAACCCCAAGCAGAATGAAGCCGAGCCATCCACTAAACTCGCTATGTGCAATCTCCGCTCCAAACTATGTATTTCAGGACCCTTCACAATGAAAGTTTGAAGTTGCAAGCTTCCAAAATTAGGACTATAGGATCCATGTACAATCATTCAATGAATGTCACAAGGTCCAAAATGGCTGTAGGATGGGGTAAAATGGCTGTTGGGAAATTTCTCGCGGGGAGTGATGGGTTGCCTCATATTGGTGTCCTTTCTCTAGCCAATAGTTCGTCCACAGTTCGTTTTTGGTACGAACTGGCGAACTTGGATTGAACGTAGTTTTCGGTATGAACTGACGAGCTCGGATTGAATTTCGTTTTTGGTATGAAATGACGAACTCGGATTGAACTTCGTGATAGGTATGAACTGACGAACTCGGATTGAACTTCGTCTTTGGTATGAACTGCCGAACTCGGATTGAACGTCGTTTTCGGTATGAACTGACGAACTCGGATTGAATATCGTTTTTGTTATGAGCTGGAGAACTGGGATTGAACTTTGTCTTTGGTATGAGCTGGGGAACTTGGATTGAACGTCGTCTTTGGTATTAACTTGCGAACTCGGATTGAACTTCGTGCTTGGTATGAACTGACGAACTCGGATTGAATTTCGTTTTTGGTATGAGCAGACGAACCTGGGTTGAACTTCGTGTTTGGTATGAACTGACGAACTCGGATTGAATGTCGTTTTTGAAATGAACTGACGAACTCGGATTGAACTTCGTTTTTGGTATGAGTGACGAACTCGGATTGAATGTCGTTTTTGAAATGAACTGACGAATTCGGATTGAACTTCGTTTTTGGTATGAGTGACGAACTCAGTTTGAGTTTCATTTTTAATATGAACTGACGAAATCGGATTGAACGTCGTTTTTGGTATGAGCTGACGAACCCGGATTGAAATTCGTCTTTGGTATGAACTGCCAAACTCAGATTGAACGTCGTTTTTAGTATGAACTGACGAACTCGGACCCCCTATTCTAAATTGTGACCAGTCATAAGTCACAAGATTTTGCGACTCGGCCGTGTCATTGAGAATTTGATTCCTGTGACTATCAGCTGGTTTGGTATTCTAAGCAACCGTTTGCGGATTGTCGAAATATTGACTGCAAAATTACAATACAAAATTGCCTCAACTTGTGACTGCGTTGTGACTTGTGACTGCTTTTAGAATACGGGTACTAGTCTCAGAAATATAATCTCTTTGTAAGACCTAGGCTCTATTTGACAGTCTTTTTATTTTGATTGATTTTTAGTCAATTTTTGACCGCTTAATTTAAAGTACGGTAAGATGGGGTGCCACAGCGTGGGAGACCCAACCTCCGCTGGAAGGATGGTGTAGACCAGGACGCCTAAAGCTTAGGGATGCAACATCGGCTCAGAATCGGAACCAGTGGAGAGAACAGTTGCAAGAGGCCAGGACCGGATCCCGGTTGTAGAGCCGTTAAAGAAGAAGAAGCAGAATTTAAAGTTGGCTACGTTTTTGAAGGGGTCTATACTTTACAGAAAGGTGATTATAATATGCCATCACGTTATATCGGGGTTATTCCTCCATAGTTATTGTAACCTACGTCTATTCTTTTGGCCTCAAATCATCTGACACTCGTTCTAACGACGACTTGAACTTTAACTCCCCCATAAACGGTGCTATAGTAGTAAAAGATTTACTACTACCAGACGAAGCTAAAATTTTACCCAAAAAGTACCTTAACCTCCCTTGATGCCCTTAAAATAACCTCTAAAAAGATTTTATCGGTCAAAAATTCCCAACCAACAACAATCAATGAAATCATCGGTCAGAAAAAAACAGGGCGCAAACAAAAACCAAAATCTTCCAAACTTTTACAACTCAGCCAAAAAAAAAGATATGTGACAGCATAAAAGTCGATAGTCAACATAAAACTTTTAAAAATGACCGATTCCATCCGACATATGCGCCCAGGACGAACAAACACCCGTAGCCGGGCCCCAGAACATCGGTTGTAATTGAAAGTATCACCACTGAAGGGCATACAGAAACCGCAATAACAATAATTTACGATTATCTGGCCCGAGGACGTTTTATGCAATTGAACCACGTCCAAGTCGTGCAAGTAGGGTGCTGCTCTCTCTCGGTCCGCTATACCACCGCCATAGTCATCGTCGTTCGGGCAAACGTGTGCTTTATGTATTCCAGAAAACACGTTACCCCCGATATGAGACACCAGGCAGGGCATATGACAATCGTTCTGGTGCCTGGAGAAGGCCAACCTACTCTAGCCACACAACCTAGCAAGGACAATATAGGATCTGTGCCTAGCGAAATGTATGCAACTCCCCAACTGGGCACTGGTCCAACCGAAAAATAATTTTTGCTTCTTTCTCTCGGGGGGTGACTGGGGGTGCTTTTCCCTGGCAGAGGAGGGGTACGACGGTATGTGGAGATTGTAGATGAAACTAGAGTATTTACGAACTTCCGCAGACTTAACTGCCCTTGCATACAGGTGGTGGAGGGGGGATACAGCAAGGAGCAACTTTAATTACTGAGCGCCGACTGGTGTACGGGATGTCCTTGCGAGGCGGCTGGAGGCTCTCCTTTAATCCCGTTTTCTAGTCCAAATTGTTTCTGAAGTTTGTGTTGACAGAAAAAATCCCCTTGATTGAATTTATGCATAAACCCGGGTTAGTTTTCAGTTGAGAGCTGCTGATTCTGCTTTTTAATTACTAACGTCATAGTTTATAGCTTACAGAAGAGCCCCAGCCCCAGCAGCAGCATCAAGGTGATAGCGTGGAAACCTTGTTTCTGTTAGAGTTCCGAAGCACCCGGGGTGCTCTACTGCTGCATTAAGCAGAAGATACAAACTTTGTACAACTTGGAGTTTGGCTAGAAAATGGAAGATTTGTTCACCTGCAGCACCAGCGTCAGACCGTGGTAATAATCTTGCTCTTGTGTTGTGTTTGCGCGCTGCTCTGTTCGGCATTGTTTGGTTGCTCTGTTCAACTTTTGTCCTAATTTGTGCTTTTTCACTTTGTTATCTCGCAATGCCTAAGTTGGAATTTATTTTTATCTCTGATTTCAATGTTATCTGCAAACAGCAGTTTTCCATTTATCTTGTATCTTGTGTATCTTGTGTATGATCTCCGCCTACGACTATACGAGAGAGAGCATGAATCGTTTTCATGACGATGAAAACTGGGTCATTTCCCTGTGCCAAGATAGAAATGAAAAGCTTTTAGTCAACTGCAACCGACACAACAGCCACAGCAGCTGGATGCCTTTCAATTCAGTTTACTTTTCCCAAGCCGCAGAAGCATCCATCCCCTTCCACTCCCAAACCAATCCCCATGCATCGCGCCATATCCGCTTTTCACTCATATCCGTTTTCCAACCCCGAACTGACGTTCAGGACTTATCAACACTTTGGCAAGGTTTTTGTGCAGCGCTAGAATACCAACAATAATGGAACCGAGGTTTCATAAAAATGTGTTCATCCCTCCCCTCCCCCGACGGAAATGTATGTCACCGCAACGCAGGAAGTAAGGGATGCTGATGGGTCTCTCTCGCACTCCGCCCTATGGACTAGATATGACGACAGTAGAGGCGGTAGGGTGAGCTGTGCTGAACTCAACTGAACTGTACTGAGCTGAACTGAACTGAGCAGCTCTGACTGATATCCTAGAGTCATACATTGGGTATAAACCATCCTCTCTCTCTCTACACTAGAGCCTGGTAATCACAACATGGCAGTCGGTGAAGGCTTATTACATAGTCCCCACGAGCTGTCATAAATTATGAAACGAGCGCCAGCAGCGTGCTGAACATAATTTGAAGAGGCAGGAGCCGGAAGAGTGATAGGCCAGCGAAGGATAAGTGGAAACATGACACTTTGTATACTTGTAGAGAGAAAGATGGGAAACCTGTTCCGAAACGCATAATGATGGTGGTGGGAAGGCGGACGGATTATTATATGGAGACGACGACGACACGGGCTTCTTGGGATCCCTGATGCCTCCTGGATGCAATATAAGACGCTTCCACAGGCAAATTATTTCGTTTTGAGATGAAGGGTTGAGATGGGGTGTAATTTGTTTAAGATTAACAGAATGGAACTGGCATTCGCTAAACAGGGTTCAGGTTTTAAGTGTGTCAGTCATTTGGGAAACGTGTCATCAGCTGTGGGATAACAGGTTTTTAAAGTTGAAGTGGATTGTGGTTGTTAAAGAGATGGACGGATGCAATTTCGTTGGATGACATAAGCTGGGAACAAAATGGGCTTTACCATCGACCAAGAAGAAAAAAATTCAAACCTATTTATAATCGAAGTAGTGTTGGGTAGGACACGATTATAAAATTAGTTTGTAAGAGGTGCCTCTTTTTTTTGAACCAGTACGATGTCATACTTCAAATGTAAGAAAGTCTCTTCAGTACAAAATTTCACGCCCTCGAAAAATGTAAGATAGTCTCTCTAGTAAAAAATTTCACTCCGTCGAAAAATGTAAGAAATGTCTCTGCAGTACAAAATTTCATTCCCTCGAAAAATGTAAGATAGTCTCTCCAGTACAAAATTTCACTCCCTCGAAAAATGTAAGAATTGTCTCTCCAGTACAAAATTTCACTTCCTCGAAAAATGTAAGATAGTCTCTCCAGTACAAAATTTCACTCCCTCGAAAAATGTAAGATAGTCTCTCCAGTACAAAATTTCACTGCCTCGAAAAATGTAAGATAGTCTCTCCAGTACAAAATTTCACTCCCTCGAAAAATGTAAGATAGTCTCTCCAGTACCAAATTTCACTCCCTCGAAAAATGTAAGACAGTCTCTCCAGTACAAAATTTTACTCCCTCGAAAAATGTAAGTTCGTGTTTACAACCTCACCTCGCCGCAGTTCAAATTGGATATTTTACTGCCGCAAAAGAAGAAATATCTCTCCACTACGTAATTACTATCACACCTCGCTTCATTTATCTCGATACACGCTCATATACCAGTAGGAAATTATTTTTGAACCGCGACATTTAAAAAAATTGAGGCCTCAGTACAACTTACCATCGTGTAAGGGACAAATGTACTGCCTCGTGTAAGTCCGGCTCAATTCTATACCGAAGTAATATCTGATGGATTTTGGTGCTATTTATCTGTTAAATGATGAACTTCGATTCTTTCATATCTCATTCTTCTGTAGGGGCGCCTTGGCAGGCACTGCGACCTATATTTTATTTGGTCTATTGTGGCAACCCCGTCTATAAAAACCTTCCAGGTTAAGGTTTTTGATATGGCCCAACATTGATTTGGGATTCGTATCCCAAATCTCCCTGGGAGCTAGAGCATTACGAGATCTCGACAAACTCGAGAGTCTCGTCTTGGTCTCGACTCGAGAATCGAGACGAAAGTAAAGTTCGGTCCGACAAACATATTTCCGTCGAGTCGAGATTATTCGCTTGAGATCTCGTTGGCAAAATCAAGTCTGGTAAAATAAAGTATCTGATGAAGCGCGCACGCGCAGTTATTTTCAAAGCTGGGATGTGGTTCTCCTGCACGAATAAACACATTTTCGCCTCTTGTTTTCTGTCGCCGGTTGAGTCTATAAGTATAAGAACCGTGATGGGCTCACAAATTTATATTCGCTCCGAGAGACCAGACAAGACGAGATTAGGATGGGCAAGATCCGCCGGGGGTCAAGAAGAGACTCGAAATGGTCGAGACTTACCGATGTCGAGACGAGAGTCTTAAAAATCTCGTCTTGTCTCGGTCTCGTGATGCTCTACTGGGAGCAGGGAAGTCGCGATAGAGGAGACTCAATCTCCTCCTCGCTGTAGCTTCAAAATCACAGAGCAAGTGCTCCGCTTTATCGATTTGAACGAATATTTTAGTTTGACGAGCAGCCTGGGTCCTTTTCCAGCTATGATGAAACAGCTGGTCGACCCTATTCTTGATGGGCGTTCTTACGTGCCAGCTTGCTAAACTGCAGAAAGGTTCCGGACCGACAAGTGGTGGGTTTAACCCTACTAGGGATTCCAGAGATAGGAGACAATCCTGGACAGTCTTTGATGACACCCTGTGGGATTTAATGGCAAACAGGGCAGTTTGACAGTTTGAGAAAATGACGACGTTAGAGCGATTTGGAGCTCTATTAACACAAGTCTGAGCACACATCAGGATAGCGAGTACCTCAGCTTGAAAAAACGTGGGGTAGTGCTCAGAGCCATGAGTATTTTTCTCCCCGGGCCATATACGCCCAGTCCTACCCCATCATCGAGTTTGGGATCGTCCGTATACCAAAAGGCCGTGCTTCCTCTAAAGAGGGTCTGCCGTGCTGCGATTCTGGTAATCGTCATAAACGGTTTGTCGAAGTCGAGAGTGGCAGGAATGCTATCGGACAATGATGGCATTGGCTCCAGGTTTAACTCCTTTAGGATCGATAAGTAGTCCAGAAGGTCTCCTGGCTTAAAGGAGAATGCCCAGGTAGACGCAGCTGCCCGTCAGAGCCTCCTTCCTCACTACTAGGTGGAGCGAGGGAAGGTTCAATAGGGCCTCCATAGCCGCAGTCGGACAGGTGCTTTTAACTCCCATGATACCAAGACAGGCCAGTCCTTGCACCTTGGCCAGCTTAATCAGAGCATCCTTTTGTTTGGTCTGGACCCACCATGCAATGGATGCATACGTCACCATGGACCTTATGACCGCCGTATACAACCAAAACATCAACCTCGGTTTAAGATCCTAGATTTTGACTACAAATTGACCAGATTTATGCCACTTTGCGATTGCGATGTAAACTGGCTTCAATTGTCAGTAATTTCGCGAATGATAAAAAAGTACGAGGCAACGGACCGGGTTTCACTTTTTCATTCTCGAAAGAAATTCGTTCGACTTAGTCAAGAAGAGAGTGGAAAATCGGAGACTTCCTGAAGAAGTTTGATATATGGACATTCAGTGACGGTTCCAAAACATCAGAGGACGTCGGGACTGGGGTCCATCTAGAGACTACCAACTGTCCTTGGAGATAATGATCACATTGACTGACCCAGTCTTTTCGTATAAAGTTTAAGGTTTGTGCCTAGAGTATGGTGTAAAACCAGTTCGAGGAAGTGTGGCTTCCCGTTAAAACTAAGTTGTGAAAAATTGATATCGGTTCTGAAATAACCATACCTACGGAGCGGTAATGCTAAAACTTTGTCATAATTTATAAAGACTAAAATGAAAAACACCACCAAGAAACTCTCTCCCAAATCAGCTTACATTTGAATAAAATATAAAAATATTCCAAAAAAAAAAACCTTCACTTTTTACGCAGAGTTATTGCTGCATTTTGTTTACAAATATCCTCTTAAAAGCCTTATAAAAATTCAATTTCCACACAGAAATGTCTCCTCTCCTCCTTATATATCCTGTCAACAAATTGAATTCACACGAAAAAAGTCCACCAGAGCGCCCGCTCAAATCACACACACACCCATACAAACCGGCACCAATACATTCCAAAAAAAAATTTATGAAGATTTCTCAGGATTTTATTCGAAAAACATTAACAAGCTTAGCAAAGAAATCAACGTTAACATTGTATAGTAATCTCCTACGGAACAGCCGTTGCCGTTGTTTTTCCCTTTTTATGTTCTCACAGACAAATCAGCACCCATGAGAGCGGGGCGCAAAAGAAAAAATACAATCCTTAAGGCGAGAAAACATTCATTCCTAAGCCCTTTTGTGTATTAAGCTTTACTTTTACCCCGAAAAAAAATAAATAAAATAAAATAAAAACAAAAACAATACAAAAGCAACAACAACAACAAAAATAAAAACGACCGTCAAGGAATTGTTGTATCAGTACCAGTGCCAGTGTAGCGGTGGCAGCAGCAGCCTTCAGCCTCAGCATCAGCCTCAGAGAAAGGAGGTGTTGTATCCTTCATGGTCTCTGGAGTGGAAGAGCAAGAAACATCATCCACCAAATCACATTGGTAATCGGATAGGACATTAACAAGACTTAATCGGATCAGAGGTTTGCTTTCTCATCCCTAAAACTGGAGGAAAATAAAAGTGGATGGCTTATCCCTTTCCCTTCGCTTCCTCCTAGATTATCCTTTTTTGATTACCAGAATTTTATGTCATTGTAATGTAATTATATACTCGCAGAATGATGCCATTTTACGCTCTTTTTCTCTCTCTCTCTGTCTATATCTAAGCTCCTTTAAGTCCAAAACATGAAATAAAAATATCCTTGCTTTCGAGTGAATATTTCCAAAATATTTGTAGTCTTTAAAGTACTAGATTAGGTGTGGGATGCTTCCAGCTACACTGGAGGCCCAATTAGCGCTTTCGTGCGGCGTTTTGATGCCACAATCTCGTGTACCTGAAGTTCTATGTGTTGTTAGATCGACTGTGGCGGACGTCTAAAGTCATCCTCTGGAGTTTAGGAAGCTTATCGTGCCCCGAACCATAGTCTGGAACTGGAGATCTCTTTTAAGTCTTCCAGAACGTAACTGCCTAGTGTGCGCTGCCTATACTCTGACTTAGGCCGGGCATCTACACAGGAAGTGAACAAGTGTTTCCTTCTCTCACCCAACGGCCAATGTCTCGTGATGATTGCCGTAAATTTGGCAATATCTCTTCAGAATCTGTTTAGTCTCATTGTTCTTGCTCTGTTGTAAGTGGGCCAAGTCGTCCTAGAGATAGTACAGGTCTCCATTGGGTAGCAAGCAGCATGTGATAGTCAAAAATAGCGTTTTAACAAGCAGTCCCCCAACTAAGTACTAACCACGTCCAATGCTGCTTGACCTACGCAATCGAACGAGAACTGATCTACTGAGTATGCTAATAGCACTCTTTATGGTCACCAAGTTAATTGCCAGTTTTCTTCGTTCTATAAAAATTTTAAAAGCCTCAATTTTGCTTCCCTTAGTCTAGAAGAAGTATGAGCGTACCATGCCTCGTTTGGGTGCCATACCGGCGATTTGACACGTAGTCCAATAAATAAGTCGAAAAAAAGGCCTTCGCAATGCACAAAATACCTCACGCAATTTTTTTTTACCAAACGATTTTATATATTTTTATAAGCTTAAATTCAAAATGGCGTCATCCGCACCGTCTTGCTAAACTTACAGTGAAGGGAAACGCGTTTAATTCTATATCTCAAAAACTATGCATTTTACGACAAAAATGTATATTATCTTTTTTGTAGATAAATAAGTGATTTAACTTTCTTGTATAGATTTTTTTTGTGTAAAGTCAATGTCTACGGAGAAATAGTGCTTCAAACTTCATATATCACTTTCTTTGCACTATATTTCGTTAATGGTTAATTCTACATGAAAAAATCCTGCGTAAGACTTATAGAACACACGATTATCTATAATTTTTGTTATGATCATTTTTTACGTAGAGCTAATATTTCACCAGTTATGGCGCTTTAAGTGTCGGAAAACGTAGATTCAAAAGTAATTTTTTCCCAATATACAGGGTGTATACCGCTAAGTTTACAAAGCGGCCGGCTGTGGATAGGTTTTGGATAGACGAACAAAAAATTGTATGGAAGGGGGGCGGTAAATCGTAACGGTTTAGCAGCTAGGGCGTTTTGAAGTTTTTTTTGGTAGAAGTTTACATATCACCCAGAGAAACCTCTCCTTTGTAATAATAGCGAAAATCTCCTCCCAGGAGTGTCTGTATCCATTCTCTGAGGCTTCGACTTCCTTTTCGTCCTTGCATCTGGGAAAGTGCAAGCTCTATTCCCCATTTTTTTTTTATAAAAGACGGACTGTAGTGTTTTCTGGAGAGAATCCTGCCTGGTCTGGCAGTCTCCTAATCTCTCGATATAATGACAATAGTCCTGCCAAGTGTCTCCCTTGGCTAGTGCTGCACATGAAACGAGACCTGACGAGAACGACGATTTTCGAGACGAGACCTCCAGATTAAAAATCGATACGAGACTGAGACTACCATTCGAGATCTCGCGAGACATCTCGAGGTCTCGAAATCAAATCGTTATTTTGAAATCGTATCGACACCAACTATTTCAGTATCTTCACGCTGCGCTCTTTGACGAGCACAACATTCTGCACCAATACAGGACTTGAGCAGGCTGCGGAGACAAGGTGAAGAGTACACATTCCATAAGTATTTAAATGCAGAGTCCATTCCAAAACAGAAGAGGTATTTTACTGTCATTTCATTTAATTTCAACGCATTTAAAATGACATGCGTTGAAATGAAATGAAATAACTGTAAAATGCCTCTTCACTTTTGGAACGGACTCTACGTAAATGTAACTCTACACAAATTAGAAATTAACTTTCGATTCATTGATCCCCTCTACCCCGCCCTGGTGCGACTGCAAAAGGCAGATTTACGTGTCTATGTCTGCGAAGTGACTAGCATGGAAATATAAGGAATATTTGTATACAATTTCATTAATATGGCACATATTGATATTTCCCGAAATACAGAAGACTGAGCAATTTGTATTATTGACAGTGAAATTCGAGACTTTTCGAGACGAGACGAGACGAGACTTTTCGAGATGAGATCGAGTCTTTTCGAGACGAGACGAGACTTTTCGAGACGAGATCGAGACTTTTCGAGACGAGATCGAGACTTTTCGAGACGAGATCGAGACGAGACCTGCAAATACCCAATATTTCGAGACCGAGACGAGACTGGGCCAAATCTCGTCTCGTCTGGTCTCGTGTGCAGCACTACTCTTGGCTGAAGCCTTTCTTGTCCAGTTTTAAACAGTTCTTATATCAGTGCCAAAGACCTTGTTTGGAACAACTATCTCCTTCCAAAATCTCTAGGGTAGAGTATCTCCCTGGAATATCTCTGGAGAGTATTTCTCCCTCAAATACTGACTCTTTTTTTTTATTAGAAAAATGTAACTAAAATCGTTAAAACCCTGTTCAGGTTTCAGGCACAAATCAAATTCAAATTGCAACTTAAGATGATCTTCCTTCCCAAAAGGACTTGCCTTCTTTCAGTCCCCAATGTCCATCCCTGCTCGTACTTAAATCCATAACGCGATGAGTTCCTAAAAGGACGTTCTGTTCCTCCTCCAACCTCACAGTCGTTTTTTTTTTAAAAAAAAAATCTTTTATATCAATTTTCTCAAACGTAAAAACTTCTAGTCTCGAAGGACGATCATAAAAGGATACTTGTTCGCTTGTACGGCATCCTTAATACATACACAACCCTTCTCTGTTTTCATCTAGAGGAAGGAAAAACAAAAAATCAAAAGATGTTGACGCATCTCTACGGCAAAAATATCCAAATGAACACTGAATTGCCTTGAATCCTTACCAGCAGCATTCACAGTGGCCCTTGAGATATCATCAAATCCTTTTTAGTAGACACAAAAGCTGTTGCAACAATTCACCACCACTGGTTTTTTTTTGCTCTGCAGATGTCCTTGAGGTTTTCTACACTCTCTTGCCGTGTGTAAGCAACAGCACAATGAGCCTTAAAACGATTCCTTTCACATGTGTGCTCAACAGCACCATGTTCTTTGCGATTTCACATGCCCTAAAAAAATCCCCCCCAACCCCTCCCTTTCCCACAACATCCCTTTTTGCTATGCCAAATGAATAAGGGTTATACGGATTGTGCCAGGGCAGAGGCGGGACAGGGCTTGGAGCTCGAAATGATTCCTAAGACTATAGGGAAAAAGTTCGCACTTGTGCATCCCAACACAATCTCTCTGACTCTAGCGAGGATATTCTCAACTGCAGCATTTTCGTTTTTAGGCAAAAGGATCCTCTTCCGCGCGCGTGGAAAATGGCCGAACTAGGGCTTATCCTTTGGTGGGAGCACAGCATCCAAGCAAGACACGAACAGGCAATAAAATTTGTGAAGAAGAGAAATCCATGGAAATTGCAGTAAATTTCTCAACCCTTTCGGGATTTTCCTTTCTTATCCGCATCCGTGTGTGCGGTATTTGAGGCGTTTTTCTTCGTTCTGCTTCGTCTTCGCGCTTATCATTTCCGGTTAAACTTTTTATGGGTTTCTGTGATATTTTTATCATTGCTTTTCCCTTATTTCTACTCTGGCCCTTTTCCCTATGTATGGAGTCCGATTTTTTTCGTTTTTGATTTCTTTCGTGTTTTTTTTTCTCTGAGCGCTTTAAATTAAAGATTTTATGCTCCAGGGATGGGTTTTTTCTAGTTGTCGTTTTGCTTTCAAATAAAAGGACACAATTTGATTCGTTTTTGGAATGGGGAAAGGGTGAGATTGGAGAGCTTAAAGAATACTGGTCCGAAAAAAATTGTGAATTGGTGTTAAAGGCGTATACAACTATACCATAACCACTGAAACATGGAAAGAAGTTTTCTAAGAGAATATCTATAATACAGAATTCATTAATTAAAATCGTCGTTCGTCTTCTCTAAATCTCAGCTCAACACCCTTAAAGGTTCAATTTACATATACAAATCAAGGAGTTCCTTTGCCTTCCTGCATTTCCCTTCATACAAAATTATTGAAATTACTAAACTCATCAGACCAACAGTTACACAGCATCTCGTCAATTGGATGTACATACTCACATAAGAGGAGAAGATCTCTAAATCTTCGTTCATTACTGCTGATGGTTCTTGTACACAAATCTCTTACGGCTGTGGCTATAATTAAATAAACTTTGGTAAATTTTACTTGATGTTAACATAGTCCTTCACAATTTCATCGAGAGCAGATACGACGCCTTTAAAATGTCCTTGCATGTCCGTAACTTCATTCGTGTATCGATGCCTGATGTTTGCTAAGTCTGATATTCAACTATAACTATTGGTATTAAACTAACAAATTTCAAACAGGAATGACTTCCTCAATTTCCAATTTGAAAGTGATTTAAGCAAAATCAGTGCTACATTCAGGACCTAATATACTACAGCCCCTAGACCTCAGAGCCAGACTGTTTGAACAGATTCAACAGTTTTGCCTTAGTTACTTTTCTGTCTGTGCGTAAAACAATGGAATCGTTCTCCTGACTATCGCGGGACTATGCCAGGGATTGTGAAAGATACACCTATAATCCTCGAGGAAAAGCCTGCAGATTAGGCGTTTCGCCCGTCTCCACGAATGACAGTTTCAAGCGTTCTGTCTGATAGTCAAGGCAACCAGCGTTTAGATATTCTTTTTGCTGCAGACCAAAAATTCTGTGGCTGAAACCGCTTGCAGCTGACCAGTTTTAGCCAGAGTTTGGTATTTTTATTAGAGTCCGACCCTCAAAGACTCTCTTCAACAAACATATGGGCGACCCAATAGCCGTTTCAGGGCGGATAACTTTATTTATTCCCTTCGAAGACTAAAATATGATCGGAGGTCCAAGCTTGATTGAGAATACACTGCTCACTACAGTCGCCATGGTAGTCCCAAACGTAGTCTTTCTCCTACATGCCTTTAAACCCTTTAATTCGTCGCTTAGTTGTCAGAAAAGTTAAAAATCCGCGCTGGTTATCATAGACCCTTCTTTAATCTCCGTAGGTGCATGTCAGTATAGCGTACATCTCTGTTTGAACGACAAGAGCTAAAATGCCCAACCCTTGTCTTTGAGCCATTCGTGTGCCTTACAAGACCACCCTATGATATCTTACGGAAAATCCAGAATATTCTATTTTGTATTTTCAACAAAAGGTGTTTAAACTTTGCAATCAGCATTCCCGTTTCTGGAATCTTCTATATAACTTTAGCACTTGCACTGCAAACTCAGTTGTTTAAACCGTTGTAGTCGACTTTTAATGTCCGTTTATATCTACAGTCATCGAGCGTGCCCGACACCGACAGACGCCGTTTATTCACATCTAGCGTGCCGTGTCAGACGACAGACACTAGTTATATTTTTTTTGAAAATGTTTCAACACTTCTCAGTGTTTAAATATTTCGAATCGAAAAGAAAAAATATTTGCACGGTACCGCGCAGGCAAAATATTATTTTTACGAATACTGGCCGGGTACGGCCCGTGTCTGTCCGCGTCTGCGCAGTCGTGGCACGGTAGATGTAAATACGTTCATACACACTGTATAGAAGAATATCATTTTGTCTGGCACGGCACGTGTCTGGCACGCTCGATGTCTGTAGATATAAACGGACCTTAAACGCTTAGCAACGTTTAATGAAAGTAAACACTTAAAGTGTTTATATCGTATTTCAAGTAGAAAAATGCTTTCTAATCCCTCTAGTTCATAGGTTCTCAAAGTGGGCGATAACGCCCCCTTGTGGGCGTTTGAGACTTTCTGGGGGGCAGTAGAAGACCCAGAGAAATTTAGGGGCGCTGAGATGGTACAGTGAGGGCATGGGCAGGTTAAAAAAATGTAGTCTAAAAAAGACAAAAAAGACACGCTAATCACGTACTAATAAAATAAAGTGCCCTTTTACATGACCGGACACCGCACAGACAAAACGAACGAACGAGCTGGGTTTATTGGGAAGAGGGTGAGAGAGGACGATTAGAAGGGCAGACAATTTTAATGGACATTCGCAGCGGACTTTTAAACGCACATTTTGACAGTTCCTGCGTTATTGTTGTTCCTAGGACAAGAATGCAAAAGAGAAATTTCAAAAAGCAACAACAAAAAGAGCTAATAAGCTTTGAATATTTCGTTCGTTCGTTGGTGTTCGGCCGTGTGAAAGCCCATGCGATACTCCATCGGACTTCAAAAGAGAATTGATGATTACAGCTAAGTTTTGCCTGTTCGGTGTCCGGTCGTGTAAATCCAGCCATAGTAGACAAAAAATGATGGAAAAGCACAAAAAGGGTTTGCTATCTCTGCCCGCTTTCGAGATAAGACGTGTCGAATTTTGGTTTTGAGGAAAAAATATAGTTTAATGATTTCGAATGACAATGTAATGAAACAACGGTCAATTTCCACAAATAGGGTATCTTTGTAATCGTAAGGAATGTGACTTTTATTTCATTAATAAAAATAATAGTGTTCGATGGAAAAAATAGAAATAAGAGGGTTTTTTTGTAAAAAAAATATGAAAAAAAGTCATTTTTACTCATGTAACTCAAAAAGTAGATCGTTAAGGTCCTTTTTTCTGAATATTTTTAACATCTTCAAAAGTCTCTTAAAAAATTCGTGAAACACTCCAAGACTCTCCAAATGCCTTGATATTTTTGCTATTTACCATGCAAAAAATAGTATAATTCACTGACCTGTTTTTACTGTTTTTAATGTTTCAAAATACTAAAAACAGATCAGTGAGTGACCCTTATTTTTGAATAGTATGAGTTTTAATTGTTCTCATTAAAACATTCTTCTTTAAACTCAGAAATAGGATAGGAGTCATATCTTAAGCCGGCTCTACACGATTCTATGAACACCCTCCAACGTTGGACGCTTGATGGTTCGACGTATTGTGTGGCAATACCAAGCGTCCAACTTTTGTGCTTGGACATGTTCCAGCTGTGATGGGTATCATCCCAACGTTGGAAGCCAACTTTCGAATCAAACGTTTACCGCATCGTATAGAGCCGGCTTTATCTTACGACTATATCTAATGTAAAGCCGGCCAGCCTACACGATGCGGTGAACGTTTCTTCGAATGTGGGTTTCCAACGATTGAGTCAATACCCACATTAGCCCGAACGTGTCCAAATGCGAACGTTGGACGCACGTTGGACGCTTGACATTGGACACACGTAGTTCGAGCATCTGCCACACGATGCGTCCTACCTAGGGGGCGCTAGAAAAAAAATATTCTCAAAGTGGGCGGTGGGGAAAATAAGGTTGAGAACCTATGCTCTAGTTTATAGCGCCTGCGAACATAACAAAAGCTGCAGTGTCGAAAAGCTTTTTACTTTTGTTCACCTTTTGCAATTGCCTTTTCGTCCTTCCAAGCACGATTGTCGTTTTATCAAGCGGTCCCCTCGATAAATACTAACCCATCCAATGCTGCTTGACTTTTCTGATCGAACGAAGGCAGATCCATTGAATACGCTCAATGGCCCCATTTATGCCCACTAACATGATTGCTTGAAATATGAGTTACGTCAAAATTTTATATGGTAGCCTCTTTTGGTAAAGGGATGAATTAATATCATAAAGTGTTTATTCCTTCAAAAGTGTTTATCATAATTACATAAGTGTTTATTATCACAAATGTTAAAAGCATAAATAAGTGTTTCACTGTTAAACACTTCTATCGTTTTGCGCTTAGGTTAAAATTATTTGGTAAACACCTTAAGTGTTCAATTTCGGTTAAACACTTTAAGTGTTAAAAAATTAAACACTTTAGTGATTAGATTTTATGCATTAATCACTTTTTCTGTTTAAAAAAAACACTTCCTACCATTAAACACTTTAGCGCTTAGAAAAAAAACACAACACACTATTTTATTTCTAAACACCTATCAAAACTTGGATTTGCAGTGAAAGAATGTCGCCGATGAAGACCATCATCCAGTTCATCATTCTTTCTCAGACTTAACGCAACACTCTTGGCGGATTTTTAGACTTCAACCAAAAGTACCAGGTTGAATCGAATTTTCTACGCTGTGGGCAGGGTCTGCGGCAGCCCCAAATGGATCTGTGTATTCTTCTCTTCGGATTTGCATGTGATAGTTTCAATTGAGTTTGGTAACTGCTGTCATTCCTAAGTTGTGAGAAGCTGGAATACCTGTCTGCAGGGTTCACTACTGTCAATTCAGGCAGGTTCGTTTCCTGGTTTAACGGTTTCAAATCGTTTTGTTGTGCTTGACATTTCTACGCGATCGCATCAGCTGATGACCAAATTAAGTGCGTGCTGCATACCCCTTGACATGGAACACCCTTGGTTCATCTGTTTCTGACACAATCACTTCAAGCTCTCTTCACTTTGTAAAGAAAACTTCATCACTCTCTAAAAAGAAACAATTTATTCACTTTCTGTTCCAATATGCAAATTTAAAAGGGGTCCTCCTTTCGCTCATGTATCCTCCGTCTTCCTCTCCACTAACTAAAATCTCCTCCAATGAGATCCAAAGGACGGAAAATTTTAAAATCGCATTAACCTTCCCTTTAAACAAGGACCAATACTCGCACCATCAATCGACCCGGACCAGGTCCTCTCTTAATCCGGCCGAAGAACTGGTGAACCGATTTGTGCCCAATAATTAAATAAAGGCTTAACGTGGGAAAAAAAAGAATGAAGTTATGCAAAAATTAAACCGAGATAATCGAATTTTAATGAGTGACTGTTTAAAATTCAATGGAGATATTTTCCGATGAGAAGTTTTCCATGATGAATTTTTCCCTTCCCTTACAAAAATAAGTCCCGCCTCGCCCCCGCCGCGCTGTCATTAAATATCATGCATACCTTCGTATGAAAGCTTTATCATCCCTACCCCTTACCCCCGCGTGTCTAAATCTATTTCTTCTTCTTTTTTTCCCGTGTTTTTTTCCTCCTGGCTTTCCATTTCAGTTGTGTGTGGGAAACTTTTGAAAAGGGTCGAGCCTCGTATTGATTCTAAAAAAAAATGTTTCTATCAATTTTCCATTTTAGCAGAGAGCGTATGGCTGCGTTTCCATCCCTTTTAACCGAAAACCCCATATAACAAAGTTTAACAAAAGATATGCTCCAACAAGGGCGGGGAGGGCGGACTAGAGTGATGCCTCCAATATGTGTAAATAGAAAAGGGTTAAACTACGAGGGGCTGGCGGGGATGCGTTCGAGAACCCACTTCTGCCCTTCGCACTAGACAATGAAAAATTCACCAGAGATTGAAAATTCCAAGTGGAAACTAAAAGTTTTGAATTTTATGATAAACACTTTTGGGCACTTGATAGAGCTTTTAATATCCCCGGAAAATTTATAAAAAAAAATTGTATTTAGGGATGGATCTGGACGGGGGTGGGTCGAGAATTACCTTAAGGGAAGACCTGCCAGACCAGCTATGTGTGTGTGCATTTTTTTGGGGGGGGGATAAAAGGAATTCAAGGAAATACTTTTACACACAACAAGGACGAATAATCTTGGCAGTTTATAATTTTTCAGGATGATGTTGTTTCGGTGGGGGCTGGTGGGGATGGTGGGTACTATAGGACGAATCTCCAGGTCCCAAAATTGTTTCCTTGTTTCTTGGTATATACTGATTATGTTTGCTGCCTCCGGGTGTATGTCCGTGATTAATGGAGAGGCAAATACAGTGAAAAAAAGCATTGTATTAATTTCTGTGTGCTGTGTGGAAGCTAGGAGGTGATCATTAGTCATTTCCCGGCCCCCGTCTGAAATGATTTTTGAGCTCCTTTTTTCTGCCCTTTTTCATTTTTTTTTCTATTTTTTCTGGTTTTGTTGTTGTTGCCCTCTCTTTCTCCCCCACTTTTCTAATTTTCCGCGGGCTTTGTTCGGTTTCATAAACAATAATTAAAATTTGATTAAATTTTCAGATAAATTTTTTTTTTGCGTTTGATGCGTATCACAATAATAATGGATATTGAGTTTAGTCTAGCCTTAGATAGAGAGAGGATGGAGATTTTTATTAATGTTTTGTGGGATCGATTTTTTTTGAGGGGGACTAGTGGGTGTCATGCTTGAATAATGAGAGTTATGGGAAGATATGCAGATCAAATCATGGTAAGAATTATGTTAGAAGGTCAGAAATGACTGTGGAGTATGAAGAGACCAAATTTGGACCCGTTCATCCTGAGTCAGAGTGTCATTCAAACACAGTCAAAGGTTCTTAGACTCACTTAAACTATATTTTTACAGAAAACGGATTAATTTGTAATGGTTGGTACAACTTGATTTACAAGCTTACGCAAGTTAATGCAAAAAAACTCCCACACGATGAGAACGATCAAAAAGAATGCCAGCAAGATCTCTGATCGGCGATCTGGACTTCTGGCTTCTCAGTTGTCTACTTGTGCTACAGGTTTTCTCAAAGCCACAACACTGAGCTCGTTGCTGCGATATGTCCACCATTTCAAGCATTTCTGTAGTCTGCAAAAAGATATCAATGCTTTCTTCCCAGTATTTGTCTCATTATGAAAATCTAGTCTGTTGTCGATCTGTTCTTTCTAAATCCTGCTTGGAAAACTCCTACTTTGTGTTCTTTGTATAGTTTTAGTCTACTCTTTACTTGTAAGCTCTCTCTTGTGTGGTCTTTACTTTCTAAGCTATTATGTCCGACAACGTGATTGGCCTATAGTTTTTGCAGTTGATCAATTCACCTTTTTTGGGGGGAACTGGGACAATTGTGCCTAGAAGGTATTCTTTTGGAATATTTTTGCTGGAATTATGACGAAAAACATCGGCAAAATCAAGGAAATGGTCCCCGAAAATCGTCAGTAGGTATTGCGATCCTTGTACGTGGGAAAAAAACGAAGAGTTTTTTTAAGTCCATTCATAACATGTGGACTATTCCTTACAGCTTGAAACGACTGGTTCCAAATGAGCTCAATTTTTTCCCAACACACAGAAACGAAATCAAGTCGATTCGATATTTTTCTCGATTTCTCGGGCTTCAAAGAACTCCAACTTTATGAAACCTATCATACCTGACGACGAAGCATGCCTGTACGAGTAACCAAGAGAGACACAAACAAAAAATAACGCGTAAAATGGATACCCTACAATAGCCAAGCCAAGCCTACTCTGTATCTACCCCACGAACGGAAAAAAACCGTCGGCCCTTCGGCCGTCTATGCAGAGTCGGCATTCTCTCTCCAGAGCTGGGACTGTCTCTTGTAGAGGTGATACCGCAGCCCTACATGTCCAGTTAGATATCCCACCAACAACATAAGATCCGAATTTAAAGTGAGCGCCCCTAAAGGCAAAGGGTCTTATAAGATTTTTAACCTGGCTAAACCTCGAACTGATTCTCACTAAGCTAGGTGCTGCCCACATACCACAGAAGGATTCTGGGCCCTGGACCAACTCTCTCATACCCTACTCATCATCCTCATCCTCTGCATTCTCATTGCCATCGATTCCGGGGTTCCAGCTGAATGAGACCTTATTTTTCCAGGTCAAGCTCTGGAGTACGTCAAAGCACCCTACAGCTATTTTGGAAGAAAACTTCCACGTTGAGAGTGCCTTGATAGCAGCTTGACTGTTTGAAAGAATGGCAACGTTGGCATCTTTCAAACCTTTCCCAAGGTTGAGCCTAGCTCAGGTCTCAATGGCATGTATTTCAGTCTGGAAAACAGAGGATCATTTACCTATTGCATTCGAGACCTTAGATTTGGTCCTGCGACACCAGCCCCAGCACCATGTTCCATCTTTGATCCATCGCTAAGCCAATGGAGATATCTTGGATCCCCAGGAAAGATAAGTTTCTCTCACTCAGAGCGATCGGGCATAATCGTCCTGAATTTCCTTTGGAACCGCAGTTCACCGAACATACGGTGGTCGGATACGCGGCAAATTGATATATTAATGATAATGTTAAAAAGAGACAAATAGGGTGAATAAGTAATACTCTTTGGGCTTTGCATAGACCCCTCCTCAGCATAGATCCCTCCAAAATCGAGTGTCGTTTTACCAAGCGGTCCCCCAACCAAGTACTAACCGGTCCAATGCTGCTTGACCTTACGTCTTTTATTGGTACGTGCCTGTAGCGGGCTGCATTTGGAAAAGTAGAATTTTTACTTAGGCGTATCGCTCTTGTTTCATGTTAAGTGCGGGCGAGTCTTATTTTTACTCGGGCAGACCTAGAAAGAGACATAAAGACGAATTAGACAATGACTTAACCACAAATAGATTCACTAACTAAAAAAATAAAACGTAAGATTGAGAAAAAAACAAGGAAATCTTTGAAGAAGCCACACAGAGGGTTGTAACGATATGATGATGATGACAAAATATCAAACTTGTGATACTGCAAGGGTTTTGTAGCATCTTCCATGAAACATTTACCATTATAAAAAAGAAATTGCGCAAAACTGCATTTGATTTAATTTTTATAGAAAAAAAAAGATAACAACAAAAAATCATTAATACAACACAAAATATTTAAGGAATTTTTCCATCAAACATCGCCCAACCAACGAAAGCACGCCAAGAATCCTTTCCATTACAGAAAAATCAACGCTGAAATATTTCACCACAGCCAACACACACCCCCACACCCCTATGGCCACAGCATGAAAAAAAACCCATCATATTACAATGCAAAATATTTTCAGATTCTATCCTCAATCTCTAATCATCGACGATAGCATCAGGATGCAAAGGTGTTACCTGAAGACGACAACGTCCATAGACATGTCGCACAGACAATACCTGTAAACACGATCTATAGTCGAGTAGAGTCGCCTTCAACCTCCATGTGATCCAGTCTCGTCCTTCCTTTTTGGTTGCTGCTGCTGGCCCCCATCCTTTTTTCTGATTTTGGCATTCCGTGCTACATAATCAGCAGGAGAACATTGTTATACGGGGTGGGGGGATATAAAATATACACCCATAAAGGTACCCATACTCACACACTGGTGCAGAATCCAGGAAGGATCCTTGCAGAAGCCAAAGCACAAAAATGTCTCAAATCATTAAGGAATGTCATGCAAGTAACAAGAATTCCAATATTCGGTTGAACACCACTAGCTACACAGACAGGACGTAGACGACTATACTAGATGGTGTGTGGTGGTGGTGTTTGGGTATCGTCCGATATCCGTGTTCTTTTTCAAGAGAGGTGTCCTGGATGCAAGGACTTCTTGTCGACGTCGTCGTCTGCGGTAAAAGGTGAAGAATGTGATTTTGAGGATTTTTTTTTGTTCCGTTGTTCTCTGGTTCAACCTCGGTGGCCGTCATATATTTTATCCGATTATAGCTTTAACAATCTTGAATTTATTTATGACCACTTTTTTCTACTTTGTAAGAACTGCAGTAGTTGCTCAAGGTATAACTAGTCGAGAGGTTGAAGCAACAAGTTTTTTTGGGTGATTGTGGTATATGTTTACGTTTAATAGTTTTTTTTTATTTCTGGAGTTTCTCGGTGTTTATAGAGGACTAGCTGGGACCCGGTGCGTCTATTCTGCTCCCAAAAGCCAATAGTAGTAATCAGGTGATATGAATTTTAACATACAGTAGGAGAGTTTAAAAAGGCATTTTTTTGGTATTTTTGATTCCAAATAACAAAATGTGAAACTATTAGGGATCTGACATTTTGATCGAGACAATAAAAACCATCCATTGACATGTCATTTTTCGAGATATGAATTTTCATACATTTACTACCTTAAAAACTCCCATATACCGATTTTAATTGGTATCGGAATACAATTCGCAAACTCGCCGGCCATATTGGTGCGGCCATTTTGAATTTAAATTTTGATCATAAAGTCGTTATTTGCTACCTTAAAAAACCTCAGATAAAGATTTTCATTGGAATCGGAACACAATTAGCAAATTCGTCGGCCATTTTGAATTTATAAGTTTTGACCACAAATTCGTTATTTGCGACCTTAAAAACCCCTAGATACCCACTTTCATTGGAATCGGAATAAAATTGGCAAGTTCAACCATATTTCTGCGGCAATTTTGAATTTCGGTCATATTTCGGCGACCATTTTGAATTTCGAAAATCGGGCTTCGAGGTGTATCATAGGAGACCTCCACGGAACTTCATGCAAAAATTCAAAGCGCTCTGCGATGATTTTCTCTCTCCATGAAGCTCTCCATGACAGCGCCATCTAGGGGTGGCTTTAGAAAGTAATAAAATAGCCTATGTTCTAAGTTTGAATGGAAATAGCACATGGTTAAAATTTCATTAAGATCGGTTGCACGGTGTAGGAGCCTATAGCGATCATACATACACACATTCTTTTTTATATATATTGATAGTGATGATAGTCCATTTTATCACAAACTGCCTTGGTATTTACTAGTCCAACCAAAGTAGGCCCAAGTAATGTTGCATGCTTTATGTTTATGCTCACTCCCCAACAATAGATTTCTGCAAATTCATCTAGATGCTAAAAAAAACTACCATGGAAAAAGGAGTTCGGCAAAGGCGTGTTGATGTGATCTTTTAGCTATCCCAAAATGGTATAAAATCTGTTAATCGTTTAAACTTCTTCTAGAGGACACATATACCAGAGCGGCTTGAAAATTAACTTAGACTTAATACATTTATTTTACTACCACTATTCGAGCGAATGCCTTGCAAATGTAACCAACCTATCACAGCATTCTGAAGATCTTCACCGTCATCAAAGTGCTGTGATCGAGCCATTGCCGGCGCATGGCTTTTTTGCGCCGGATGCAGTATGTCATATTGCCCCCCACCCCGCACCAGCTCCTCATTTTTTGATCACAATGAAGGGCAATGGAACAATTGCGTCCCTCTCCAATTGCGCCCGGTGCAAGTGCACTATTTGCACCTATGAAGGCGCCACCCCAGCAGTCCATTGACCTTCTTGTCGCATTGGAGCAAAGCAGAAAATCTTTCGCCAAACCGTTATTTCTTGAATGGGGAAAAATGTATCTATAGCACGTTTCAATCGCTCTTCTGTCACGATCCTGTCAACTCAATCTCGGTTCAGCCTCGTTTCTATTTCGATTTCGAATAATCGCATGACCTACCCGAGAAGTAGCTTCCTGGAGAGTGGACTTTCATCATGATTTTACTAGTTTCCTCCAGCTTTTTTGTCATCCTCCTCATTGATTTATGAACTTTGAGACTTTCCGATATGTTCTCTATGCTTTAAGATAATTTCCTCGGCCAAGGCACTCTTCTTCGATAGTCGTCGAGTTTTACTTATTTATGTTTTTTTCTGGCTTTGTAGTTCTCCCAGGAAAATGAGTAGTCGCCCCTCATTACCCAATTTAAGGGCCTTCTAATATCCGTCTTCTGCTTTCCCAGTTCACTGCATTACCAGAATGTATGATTGTGGTCCTCTACTAGCGTAAGAGGCAGGGCCGGTGCTCGGTGCAGTATACCATATTGCGCCTCATCAGCTCCTCATTTTTTTGTCGCGGTGAAGGAAAATGGACAAAGGTAGAAACACTTAAATATTTATTTTAGGTTTCCATATTAGATAACCAACGTAAATGCTCCGATAAAACTACAGTGAGCGTCAAAAGTGAGTCAACACCTAAAAATTTTATATTTCAACACCAGACGCTCCCATGCACCCCCAAACCATGACAGAACCATGACAGATGGTAGAGCTTCTCCAAAGAAACCCTTTATTTCAAAAGTAAATAAAACAAAACTTTTGCAATTCACCAAAAAATACAAAAATTTTGGTGTTTCATTTTGGAAAGTTTTAGGTGTTGACTCACTTTTGATGCTCACTGTATATCGTGTAAATTCTTACGCCCGCCGGATCCACATGAGTTCGTAAACTGAAGAAATAAATTGTGGTAATAAAAAAAGTGAATTCCTTTAATAGATGAAAATAAAGTCACTGGAATACCTTAACAAATTTTTTTTCAGTCTTGAACTTTGTTTTTAATTTTAATTTCTGAAATTGCGCCCCGTGCAAGTGCACCATTTGCACCTATGAAAGCGCTGCCCCTGGATCGAGCTATTTTTTCGTGAAAGAACATCTCTGGTAAGCATCGATGAATACGACTGTTCGGGGAGTGAGCGGTAATGACCATTTTAATTCGCTCAAAATCTGTTGGGATAATCGAGCAGTGATAGGTCGAATGCTATCGTGCATTAGAACACAACGATTTTGGACGGTTCTTCTCAGTTTCTTTTTTTTAAAAAAAATCTCACACTGAACTTCAGAAGTCATCGTCGTTCCACGTTTTATAAATTCCAAAAACAAAATCCCATTATTGTATCAAAAACACTGTGGTCATAATTTTCCTGGTTCACAAAGTTTGACAGGGTTCGCCAAAGCGGATTTCATCTTTTCTTCTACGGAGAATCACTGTGTACTCAAAGCTAGAGGAACTGGCCTTGTATACTTTTGGGTATACCAACGATGTGACGATTATGGCCACGAGAAGATTGAAGAAATTTGATCGTTAAATGAATTGACGATTGGATTGGAATATCAGATGGTCCAAAAAGATTCATGTTCGAAGAAGACCTTTGCGGCCTTTTTTTGCACTGGTCAGGGTATTAAAGCAGGGTGCGTTCTGGAAAACTTTTGGAACAATTGAATTTTTTTGAATTTCACAATATTGCGCAAAGCTTACCTGATGACGTCATTTGGTGTGATTGGTGTTGTCGCAAATTGATAAAAGCTTTTAGTGTAGTAAAGACACAAATCTACTAATCATCTAAGCAGAGACACAAACCTTCAAGATTAAAATTTATACTTTATACCTGGGCTTCACCGGCCAAACTGCGCAAGTTCGAGCAAATTGGCGAATTGAACTTTAAAATAACCTCAGTTCGCATACAATTTCCACATATTCAACTGAGGATAAATCAAACCTCAGTTCACCCAACTGAACTCGAACTGAAGTTGAACGTAAAAGCTCGCTAAAAAGAGTAATCAACTGGAATAGTGCGACTGCCATTCCAGTGGGCTTTTGCATTTTTCACTTTTGGCGAAACAATTTCAAGCACGAACTGAACATGAACTGGATTTTAGCCGGTGAAGCCACTTATGTGGATTGAACTGAAGATTATTGAAATGAGATCGGTGAAGCCCGGGGCATTAAGATTAAAATAAAAATATCACTTTTTACGAAAATATTTCGCTTTTGTTGTTGATTTAAAATGACACCTCTTGTTGAAATACCTTTTAGCATAAAAATACTGAAGTAAAATATACGATAAGATTTTAGTCCGGGGAAATTAGCAAGAAAAACGCACGAAAGGAGACAAAATTCGGAAATAGCTGAAAATTGGTTCACAGCTTCCTTGGGACTTTTTAAGAAAACAATTTCGGAATCACAAAAAAAACAAAATGGCCGACGGAAATATAACGGTTTTCCGGTGTTTTCCTTGTATTTCGGTTTCTATAGGTCGTACAACCCCGCACAAACCCTCTAAATGTTGACAATGAAATTCTCTACAACTTTAGTTATTACAAAGATGTTGACCCGATTAACCCTTTCAAAGTTATTCAAGGTCAAAGTTTCCAAAAATCACTTTTTGGCGAAAACATCACTCAAAAGCTGGTTTTTTCGAAAAAAAAATTTTTGTCAGTCAATACGAAACGTTATTGCATACAAAAAAGCCTTTTGTCATTTTTTCGACAACTTAACCCTTTCGAAGTTATTCAAGGTCAAAGTTACAAAAAAAAAATCAGTTTTTGGTTAAAAGAAGACATCTATATATATAAAAATGAATGTGTGTATGTATGATCGCTATAGGCTCCTACACCGTGCAACCGATCTTAATGAAATTTTAACCATGTGCTATTTACATTCAAACTTAGAACATAGGCTATTTTATTACTTTCTAAAGCCACTCCTAGATGGCGCTGTCATGGAGAGCTTCGTTGAAAATCATCGCAAAGCTTTGAATTTTTACATGAAGCTCCGTGGAGGTCTTCTATGATACACCTCGAAGCCCGATTTTCGAAATTCAAAATGGCCGCCGAAATATGACCGAAATTCAAAATTCCAATTAAAGTGGGTATCTAGGGGTTTTTAAGGTCGCAAATAACGAATTTGTGGTCAAAACTTATAAATTCAAAATGGCCGAAGAATTTGCTAATTGTGTTCCGATTCCAATGAAAATCTGTATCTGAGGTTTTTTAAGGTAGCAAATAACGACTTGATGATCAAAATTTAAATTCAAAATGGCCGCACCAATATGGCCGGCGAGTTTGCGAATTGTATTCCGATTCCAATTCAAATCGGTATATGGGAGTTTTTAAGGTAGTAAATGTATGAAAATTCATATCTCGAAAAATTCCATGTCAATGGATGGTTTTTATTGCTACGATCAAAATGTCAGATCCCTAATAGTTTCACATTTTGTTATTTGGAATCAAAAATACCAAAAAATTGCCTTTTTCAAACTCTCCTACTGTATATTAAAATTCATATCACCTGATTCCTACTATTGGCTTTTGGGAGCAGCATAGGCGCACCGGGTCCCAGCTATTCTTCATAGTTTCGGATTATGAATTTAAGCCAGAGATGGTTAACACCGAAATAGCTACTGTTACTACACGTCCATGTCATTCATAGGGGCCTCGGTAGTTTAGGGAGTAAGGCGCCTGGCTACTATCCAAGGGGTCCTGGGTTCGAATCCCGGCAGACCCCCACGGTCCTTCGCCTTTCCCACCTTCTTTCTTCTTCCCTCCTTACATTCCTCATTCCTCCTGTCATAGCCTTCCGCTAGCATTGCCCCGCTCCACCAAGCGCATGTCATCGGTTGGTTGATAACACTCCAGCGAGTTGTTTCTCATTGCCCCGATGCCAGAGTCGCGATAGAAATGGTTGGGGTTAGGTGGTTGTGGCAGTTCCTTTCTACTTCTCTCTTCCCCTTCACTATCTATCGACTAGAGCTTGCTGTTTGACATTGCACTCTATACGAAGAAAATAGATTGTCGACAATACAAAGGGCTTTCCCTGAGCTCTAGTCTTCCACATAAAAAAAAAAATAATATTAAATAGCGACTTGTGCCCATAAGATAAAGGTATAAACTAAAGCACACCTTTACATTTAAGAATTAACCATGAGAAAGCTCATTTTTTTTAGTTGAACTAGGTTTGACCTTTCAAGACCTTTTCAACTTATTAACTACAAAATAAAATTAAATTTTTGTAACAAGTCTCGCCTAAGTCCCTTCAGTCTTACTATATATAAAATTCAGGATAAATCAAAAATATGTTAAATATTTAATGAAAATCATGTCCCCAAATGCCCCCGAAAATCTCACACGAGACACACACACACACATATTGTTTATAAAAAATTCACAAAGAATTAATACGTTCTATACTTAAAGACGAACATAGATGATCAGAACTCATTAACCCCACACAAAGCTGTCATGAATAATTAAAATGTATGTACCAAAATGTCACACAGAAAGGTGAAATCCAGGACATCCTTACGCATGTATCCAATGACGACGACGACAAGGACAAGGACGATCCACAAGGATACTAAACACAAGTCTGTAACTATGAGAAGCCGAGAAATCACATGAGGAGATCTCCAGACCAGACCAGACCAGACTGTTCTCTGCCTGTTATTATTACTATATTGAATAAAGGAAGGAGAATGGAGAGACGGGGAGAGCGGCACTTTTAGCGTAGAGATATGGCTCATTTGCATATTTTTTGGGATGCCCTAGTAGGTATATCTAACAGGAGCCAGAGTATTATATTGAAGGGCACAACAACAGGACCTCGAAATATATATGTGTGTATATGCATCTCTATAATACCATAGGCAATATTATTATTTTACAATGAAGTATCGACATGGGAATTGATAAATATCTCCGTGGGAGTTAATGAATGATGTCATAACGAACACTTTCTGGGGAGAAATTAAAATCGATATTACCGTATGTAATAGGGCACATCCTTATACTATAGAGCATCGCTTCGCCCGTTATTATGCTGTTGTTGTCCCTTGTGCTTTATAATGAAATGAAAATTGTATTTTGAAATCTCTGCCAATGTTCATTTGCGTTAAGGATAATTAATATCCTATCTTACAAGGAATTTAACTGTTTTTACGATATCCGCCCTTTTCTCCCTTTTTTTTTTAACCAAGCAATCACGAAAGACCATGGCAGGAAAAAAAAACACAAAAATAATTTCGATAGTCAACTCTCAGTCTTTGATAGCCTGATTTTGATTACATTCTGTCTAACTGGCCACCTATAATTTATCAGGTCGCCGGCCATTGGTCAACTAATCAAGCGCCATTAATCAACGATTACGCAATAAATTTGGCCAGCCATAAAAAACACCCAAAAGAAAAATGTGATATGCCGATGATAAACGAAGGGCTACTGTTCTGCTGACCCTTCTCCTACTGACAGAATAACAACAACAACAACAACAACAACAAAACCTCAAGGTTTCTCTCTCACCCCCGCCTACACCCTTTGCCCTTATCGCATCTAGGCATGGAAAAACAAAGAAAATGGGAAATAACTACCCTCTATACACCCGGCACCGATCTAGAACAACCCTCGGACTTCTTTCTTCTAGTGTCGGGGGCGGGGGGGGATAGTAAAATGCGAATGTTGGTTGACCGCAAAATTCTGTTTTTGACAAAACCATCGGGGCGGGCGGGGGAGATAGGAGAGAACTGAACGGAATTAGTACCTCACTAAAAAGGGTTTTATCTTAGCATTTTTATTTCTTCCGTTAATTGAAATCGTCCGTTAAGAGCGGAATTACAGCCAAAGACCAACCTTCGCCCAGCCCCAGAAAAACCGAGGGACAAATTTGCTGCTCAATTCGTTTACGTTGTAAACTAAAGGCGGAAACAGCAACTCAATTTCGGGAGTTATGGGAGTGTGTTTTATTGCTACACTGTGTGCCCGGGGAAGCAGGCTCTGGCTGCTTGCTTCACACAAAAGGAGAGATTTAATTAAGATTTTTGCCAGGAAACACAAAAGTCCTTGGCTGTGGAACTTCTTTGAAGGTTTCTATTCGGCCCTATTTCATTGAAAAGAACTTTATCCATTTTAAACACCCTCTTTCTGTCCTCCTCTGACTCTCCCCGTCCCAATACAACAAAGAACTCAACCACTGGACTAATATGCAAATCATTTTATATTTATCATAATTAACCAACAATTTTTGTGTTTCTACTACACATCGTCCTTTTTCCCCAGCTGTAAAAACACGAAAAACTACTTTAAGGGCGCAATTTCATCCCTTTTTTTTTATTATATACCAAAGTGAGAGACTACAATGAAGCAATTGTTCACTGCCCGAATTGCGAAACATAAGCCACACTTTGGGGCCCCGAGGATTTTGTGTGTGTGTGGTACTGGGCTGTATCGATGTGTGTCAAGTACACAAGCACTTTCTGTGTGCCACCACAGGACTATGAATAAACACATTCACACAGGAAAAGAATGAATAGCAAAATTTTCGAATTTTGTGAATAATTCATTCTGTTGACATGTTAACCATTCATTGTCTGCAGTGAACAGAGAGAGAGAAAGTGGGTGTACTTTGGTTCTATACACAATATTACATAGGATATATCCTCCTGTACAAGGACCGCACAAAGTTTCAGCGGAAGTTTTCCGTTTTTGGTAAAGTCACAGACACAAAAGCTACGAAATTTCCATTAAAGTTTACTGGGTTAATGCAAATATTTAGGCAAGTATTGTACGACAAAAAAAAGAAACGGGAAGAAAGCTCCTTCACACGATGGTGACTGATGACGACAGAGAAACTTTTATTAGAATGAAGTTAAATTTAAAGTTAAGCTTTTATTGTCATGTAGAGAGAGAGAGAGAACGAGTGAATGTATGACAGGTTCGTTACTGGGTATTGAAGCGGTTGGGCTTGGTTTTGACAAATTTAACAGTTTCGACTTTTGCCCAGGAAATTCAATTACTGAAAGTAGTTGAGTTGAAAGGAAATAACATAGCTGGACTATTGGGTAGTTGACCACCCAATCTTGTTGATAGACATTTGGTCAGTATTCTGTTTGGGAGTTGCATTGAATTAAGTTTAGTATGCATGAAAGTAGTTTAGTATGCAACGAAATGAAAAAACCGATGGCAGCATTGCAGTAAACTTTTCACGTTTCAGCCAAGTCTGTCAACATCGTTAAATAACGCAAATCCATTTACTGTGACCGTCCGAAGCAGCACCATTTTCGAAAAAAAGTATGATTTGGTTAAACCGTCAGCCCAAAACCACACCAAATTGTCACTCGTTGTGGTTGTAGAGGTTGTTCCACTATTTCTCTTGGGTTTTCGGAGCTCCAGATATGACAAGAATGTGGGAACTTTACAAATTGCTTCCGCGGCGTCCATGTTTGAAATGAATTCTCACTATTTCATTGCGTTTGGCAAATGTGTATGAAGAAAGATACACTCCAGTAGGAAAGTGAATTAGTTCTAAGACTTTTTTTTCCGAGGGGTGGTGAGAATCTTCATAGACACCGCTGAGGGTTCGGCCTCAGACGGTAGTGTCAGATTTTTACTGACTAAACTCACCACCCCTTTCGGTGACGTTTGGTCCCGCCCGGCACCGCCGCAAGGCATTACTTCGGGCGGGCGTCACCAACGTGACCCTTTATGGGTCCCACCGGCATCGGCGAACGCATGCCAGGGCTCCGTGGAGACGGATCAACGAAACCTCCGTCTCCGTCTTCTTTGTTTTTAGGACGGTCTGGACAAACCGCGCCACCCTCGACCATTCCTCAGGGCCTCGTAGCATGGTCCCAACAATTATGTCGGGGGTCATGCTTCCGAGGCCCTCCTCCATCGCGCTTCGTTCGGCCTCCCACCTAACGCATTCAAAGAACGTATGGTGGGCGTCGTCCGAAGCGGAATCCCCGTAGGGGCACGCGGCATCCGCCACCTTACCCATTTTCTTCAGGTACGATCGGAAAAGACCGTGACCTGTCAAAAATTGGGTAAGGTAGTAATCGACTTCGCCGAACTCCCGGTCAACCCAGGTGTTCAGCTGGCCGATCAGGCGGGCTGTCCACCTACCCCTAGGATCACCCTCCCAGCGCGTTTGCCAGACCTCCATTGTGTTGGCCCTGGCGGCCCTCGCCGCCTCCCTTTTCCCCATCCTGTTCTTCTCCCTATGGACGAACTGCCTCTCCTGGGCTAGTAGGTCGATCGGGATAACTCCGGCGACCACCAGCACTGCGGGCTCGGAGACCGTGCGGTAGGAACACGCGACACGAAGAGCTCCCCGTCTCTGCACTGCGGCCATGCGCTTGCGGTATTTCTCATACCGCAGCGCATCGGCCCACACCTCTGCTCCGTGGAGCAAGATGGACTCGGCAGTGCGCATTAGCAGACGTCGCATGCAGGGTCTGGGGCCATGAACGTTGGCCATGATCCTGCTAAGCGACGTCACCATCGCCGCTGCCTTGTCCGCTGCCTTCAGCACATGTACCCCGAAGGACAACTTGTTGTCAAGCGTCACTCCGAGGTACTTTACCGCCCTCGCCGACTCGATTGTCGCGTCTCCCACCCCGAAGTTGCGCATCACGTCGATGCGTTTCTTTGTGAGTAGCACGATCTCCGTTTTATGAGCCGCAAGCTCAAGCCCGCAGTCATCCATCCAGGAGGAGATTCTACGCATTGCCTGGTTGAGGAGCATCTGCGCGGCTTCCACGTCTCTTGCGGTGATTATGACCGCAACGTCGTCAGCGTACCCAACCAGGCAAACACCCTCGGGCATCTCCAGACGTAGGAGCCCGTCGTAGGAAATATTCCATAAGTCAGGACCCAGAATGGAGCCCTGGGCGGCCCCAGACGTTACTTCCCTCCGTTGCAAGCCATCCTGCGTTTCGTATTCGATGAAGCGCTCATTCAGGTAGTCCCCCAGCATCCTTTGCAGGTACTGAGGGAGTCTGAAGTCACGCTCCATCACCCTGAGCGCCATGTCCCACCTGACCGAACCGAACGCGTTCTTCACGTCCAGTGTGGCCAGCAGACACACGTGTCGGGAGCGATGGTTTCCCCGCTCAGTCGACCTGGCAACCTCGACCACCTGCTGGACCGCATCTAATGTAGAGCGGCCCGGTCGGAAGCCGAACTGTCTGGCTGCCAGGTCAATTAGTTCTAAGACTAGTAGAATAACTACTTTCTAAGGAGGGAGTAGTAGTTCTCAGTTGGGTACCTTTTATATGAAAACAACCGATTACTTTTGTACAGCGTTGTCTTCCGATGGAGTCAATTGCCCCCTCTGCATTAGTTCGAAATACTTCGAGAACTATGCTTCATTTTCAACTACTTGAAGAACTAATTCATTTTGAAGTACTGAGAACTAATTTATTTTGAAATTTTTGGAGAACTAATTAATTTTTAAGTTCTTGGAGAACTAATTAATTTTGAAGTTCTTGGAGAACTAATTCATTTTGAACTGCATTACTTCGAAATACTTCGAGAACTAATTAATTTTGAAGTTCTTGGAGGACTAATTCATTTCGAACTACTTCGAGAACTAATTAATTTTGAAGTTCTTGGAGAACTAATTCATTTTGAACTGCATTACTTCGAAATATTTCGAGAACTAATTAATTTTGAAGTTCTCGGAGGACTAATTCATTTCGAACTACTTCGAGAACTAATTAATTTTGGAGTTCTTGGAGAACTAATTCATTTTGAACTACATTACTTCGAAATACTTCGAGAACTAATTAATTTTGAAGTTCTTGGAGCACTAATTCATTTTGAACTACTTCGAGAACTTATTGATTTTGAAGTTCTTGGAGGACTAATTCATTTTGAACTAACTGGAGAACTAATTAATTTTGAAGTATTTCGAGAACTAATTCATTTTGAAGTACTACGAGAACTAATTTATTTTAAAGTTTTTGGAGAACTAATTCATTTTGAAGTCCTTAAATTTGAACTACTTCGAGAACTAATTTATTTTGAAGTTCTTGGAGGACTAATTCATTTCGAACTACTTCGAGAGCAAATTCATTTTGAAGTTCTTGGAGGACTAATTCATTTTGAACTAACTGAAGAACTAATTCATTTTGAACTAACTGGAGAACTAATTGATTTTGAACTAACTGAAGAACTAATTTATTTTAAAGTTTTTGGAGAACTAATTCATTTTGAAGTCCTTAAATTTGAACTAGTTCGAGAACTAATTTATTTTGAAGTGCTTGGAAAACTAATTCATTTTGAAGTTCTTGGACGACTAAATATTTTATGGTTTAGCCAAGCTGTGTTAGATCAACCAAAAATTCCGTTCTACCTTCTCGATTAACTTCAAATCAACACACGTTCATCAGCGTTTAAACATCTCCAATTTTTTTAAACGTTTAAACAAAATTACCAAAAAAAAAAAATAAATACAAAACGAAATCAAAAAAAAAATTAAAATCCATTTCTGTTTGCTCTCCTTCACCAACTCGCTCTTTGTTGAAAGACACTCGAAAACAAAAAAAATCGTTTCCAAATCATTCTCCATTCCCATTTCACAGAAAGCCATTACAAAAAGGAAAAAAACCTTTTCCAGAAACAATCAGGATTATGCCAGAAGGTATATCAAAGAATACGTGTGATTATTTCTACAGCAGAATTTCATCGCGAAACAACAACAACACGACGAAAAAAAAATGAAATGAAATTCCCAATGAAAAATTAAACTCTGAGAAATCCAATGTTGAACACATTTTAAAAAATAAAGAACTCCACACACAATCTTCCATCTGCGAATGGCTCATTAAGTCCTAAAGGTATTTTAGAGAATGCCCAGGTTATATTCACAATTTCGTCCCTGTATCCTCCTCCTGTCTACTACTATAGGCAGCATTCTACTTACTATACAGTAGTACCTTGCCACGTGCTCTGCTGTTTCCGTTGGTGAACTGCTACTGTAGAAAACAGAGAGATGGTGTGTGATCCACCAGCGAGATGTTGTGTGGCACATGAATCCTAATGACGGAAGTTTGGATTCAAAGCATTTTTCGATAGAGGACTACACTAGGACTATCCACCGGAGGAGTCTCAACAGTAAGGAGTTAATGGGATGCCTAATCGGTAAATGTATATAGAAAAGCAACTTTGGAGCGATTAACTGAATGCGGCTGATGGGTAACATCAAAAGAACTTTACCAATTTAGTTAGGTGGGCCCTCTTCTGATAACGACAGATAAGTGCTCAAGAGTAAATCGCTGGTACTTTCTTTTTGGCTAAGGGTTATATATTTTTTTTTGTTCTCCGGAAAAGTTAAAGCTACGTAAAACTTAAGTGAAGGGAAATATAGACGAGACGTACACAAAATTATATATAGAAAGGGATCGATTTACGTTTGAATGTCGTTTTAGGGCAGTACTAAAAAATTATTTGCAAAACGGGCGTGCTGTGTTGAAGAAACTGTTCGAAATGTTGGTCGAAATCATTGGAGCTAGAGTGACTTTTCTATAAGTGAAAGACTAGAGGTCAGAGATATGTCCCTTTGTACTGTAGACGGTTCTATCATTGAGGGCAATGTCGGACAGCAAGCTTTAGTCGCAAAGATGCTAGAGATAAGAATGGAAGAACTGCCAACGCCTACACGGTTTTAGGTAATCGGCTCCCATCCAATACTACTGGAGGATAACGCTGACTTCGGCATTGGAACAGGAAATGGCTCGTCGTTTATTATGATTACAGGCGCTGACAGAAAAAAGAGCAGAAAGTCGTAACAAAAAGGGAAAACAAGAAAGAGCAAATGTTATTTAGATGGGAGAGAGGAATGATGAAGGACTGTGACGTTCTGTGGAATCGAACCCAATTGTTTTCTATCTTGTTGGCTAGCGTAGGCTAGGAGCGTCCGTTTACGAGAAACCGAATACAGATGGGATTGATGAAACTGGTCCTCACAGGCAAAATATTAGGTTGCTTACTACAAGTGACATAATTGACACTAGATGACGAGCTCCAATGGAACTAACATATGAAGAATTTGATAAGACGGACACGCAGATCTCTTTGCGACTGCCTGTGCGATTTATAGCTGGGGTTTATAGCTGAAAACCATGCACGAACAGCTATAAATGCACTCGCATCAATCGGCATAGATCATTGTAAACGCCAGTGTCATTTTAACAAGCGGTCCCCCAACAAAGTACTCACCGCATCCAATGCTGCTTGACCTACGCGATCGAACTAGAACCGGTTTACCATTTATGGTCAGATAATTGGCCTTTTTTTCGTCCTATACAATTTTTTCCCCTTTAGTCTAGAAAAAGTGTGAGCGTATCTATCGTACCTCGTTTGGGTGCGAAACAGGCTGTGCGTGTGTGCCTTCATTAGTCCGGAACTTACTATTAGGGCACCCATCAGTTTTGTGAAGTAGGCCCTAAGCGACCTTGATGAAATATTTCGAACGCCGAAGGCCCGCACATAGCCTGGTAAACTTCTCTGCGCTTTTTTCTGTGACGTCGTCTCGCAACGCACAAGCTGGAAATAGCTACATGCGTGGCGCAGTTTGGTCAGTGGTTCCGTAATATGTGGAGAGTTTTCACTGACAGATAATTGCGTGGCTTGTGTTCCGTTGAGGACGCATTGGCAGAAAATTGGAACGAGTGCGTGTGTTTGTCCTTTGTTCATGTGTTTAGGCATTTAAGGCTAAAGACGAGTTTCACATCCCAAACGCACATCGGAAGTCTTTTATCGCACAGAAATTTGTTTGGATTTCTCTCCATCTGGAATCCACAAGAATTTTGGATCGAAGGCTTCCTGATTGTACCGGGTTCGGGTCATGTTCGGACACCGCACAACAAAGCCTCCAACCCGCTGTAAATAATATTTCTTCCCCATCGAAAAAGTTTGATGAATTACGAATCCAGATAGGCTGGCAAACATGTTTAATAATAATAAAGTATTTTTTTTATAACAATTAACATATTTGCATTATTAAATTACCAAAGGTAATAAAAGGGTAATAAAACAAAATATAATAAAAGTACAATTGACAGGAGAGATTGTCAAGAGGTTTAATTTGTGTTTAATATCTTGACAAATAGGGAAGATAAACGGGTTTGGCGGGCAAAATTCCTATGCAATTCATGTCCAGATATAGCCAGAAGTAATAAAAGGGTAATAAAACAAAACGTAATAAAAATACAAATGACAGCTACTGCCAAGGCGTTTAGTTTGTCTTTAATAACTTGAAAAATAGAGAAGATAAACGGACGTTGCGTGGAAAATTCGTATGCAATTCATGTTTAAAAATTATCAGAGGTAATGAAAGGGTAATAAAACAAAACATAATAAAAATACAATTGACAGGTACCGTCAAGGGACTTAATTTGTGTTTAATATCTTGAAAAATAGAGAAGATAAACCAGTATGGCGTGCAAAATTCGTGTGCAATTCATTTACAGATATTACCAGAGGTAATAAAAGGGTAATAAAACGAAACGTAATAAAAATACAAATGACAGCTACTGCCAAGGGGTTTAGTTTGTCTTTAATATCTTGAAAAATAGAGAAGATAAACGGATGTTGCGTGGAAAATTCGTATGCAATTAATGTCTAAAAATTATCAGAGGTAATAAAAGGGCAATAAAACAAAATATAATAAAAATACAATTGACAGGTACCGTCAAGGGATTTAATTTGTGTTTAACATCTTTAAAAATAGAGAAGATAAACGGGTGTGGCGTGCAAAATTCGTGTGCAATTCATGTCCAAAAAATATCAGAAGTAATAAGAGGGTAAAAAACAAATCGTAATAAAAATACAAATGACAGGTACTGCCAAGGGATTTAATTTGTGTTTAATATCTTTAAAAATAGAGAGGTTAAACGGGTGTGGCATGCAAAATCCGTGTGCAATTCGTGTTCAGATATAACCAGAGGTAATAAAAGGGTAATAAAACGAAACATAATTAAAACTCACTTATGAGGCATGTTAAAGAAATAAATTTAATTTTAATATCTTAAAAAATAATAAGTAAGTAAGTAGCACTTATGGACGATTAGAAATACAGAGGACACATGTACTCTTTGGATCGAGGAAGTTGAGACTAGCCTTCTAGTTTTCACTGTTCGCGCAGGAGTTTCGGCATTTGGTTCGACCCTGCATGAACAGAATAGTTTAAGCGAAAAGTCCTTACACAGGGTACTAAGCGTGTTGAAGCGGTCTGGCCTACAACTCTGAGGTACAGGGTCTATCAATAATACATGTCGATATGTCCATGTGACAGCGGCAGTACTTGTCGATTGTATAACTCTTTAAAAAAGAAGAAACCTGCTGCCTTACTTTATCAATACACCTTCTGCATGTCCCAAAATCATTACAATTAAGACAAGACAAGCAACAAAATCTTCATCATCAGACAAATACTCACCTTCCAGCATCAATCAAAAATTACAACCGCTCCTTGTCCCCGACGAAACAACTTCACCAACGAAACGACCTGGCTGCTGGCACCTTTCACAATTCACTCTCCCCCAAAAACAGTTCCCGTTTTCCCTTATGTTCTCAGGCATCTTACTTTCCAGTTCAACATTCCAGAAGCCTGCGCCAAACTCCTCTTGCGCATCCCTTAAACCGTAAACAATTCCCTACCCCTAAAAAAATTTGTTACAACACAAAACTTCCCCTGAATCTGAATGAACTTGAGACTCCCCAACACAGAATTCACCCCCGTCTTTAGCACGGAAAAACGCAAATCCAGGGGGTGTGTGTGTGGGTGTTTGTTGTTATGATTGAAAATCATCATCCCCGCAAAAAAACCACCGCATGTTCGTTCTGTGTTGTGTTGCACGGTCCTATACAAAAATTTCTACCATCATACATTTTCTACGTTCATACATTTCATTTCATACCAATACCGAAATGGATACGACAGCGATCCTCAACTCGTGTGAAAGTGTTGGTCTCGCCCCTGTTTTTCCAGAATATGATTTTCACCACCGAAACGGGGACGACTTCACCTGTGCCTTGGCGTTGTTGGCCTGAACTTGCTCGACTTTGGTGGAAGTTGATGGAGCCCCCTGGCTCCAGTAGGAACTGCCTTCTTGCGGAGCGCGCCTTCGGTGGAGTCCTTTTGAAATGAAAAGTTTTAGTTGCACTTGAGCTTTTATCCGCTGCGTACCGTTACAAGGATTTCGTCCGCATATTTTAACGCTTTCACGTTGCTGTTTTTTTTTTAGAGATAATTCGTGTCTATGTTTGTGGGTAAATCCTGTGTGTTATCTTCCGGCTTTAATCGAGCACCAAAAAACGGAAGAAAACGGCTTTAAAGGAGTTTTTCCTGATTTATTTTTGTTCGTTTTTTTTAATTTCAAAGAAAAAGTGTTAAAAAAAAAGTTAATTTCTTTTTTTTGGTGTATTTGAAAAAATTTAAAAAAAAAGAAAAGTGAAAGAGAAAAAAAAATTAAAAAAAAATTTTCACTAATTTTTGTGAATAAAATTTGGTGAAAAGTGATTTATTACTGCGTTAACAAATCACAGTTCTTCAGATTTGCAAGGATTTTTTGTCGTAGGTTTTTCTGCCTTTATTTTTTTGTTGTTATTTTTGTTTTGTTGTTTATATTCTGTTAAGAGTGAAAAAAAGGTTTTTTTTCTTCTGTGCTATTTTTTAGAGGAAATGTCCCCAATTTTTTTTTTATTCTTTGTGCCTCACAACTTTTTCTCAGCTGATTGTGTCCCACTTATTGGATAAGGAAAATGTTTGAAAAATTTGTCCTTGTTAAGGATTCTTTCTTTTCGCCTTTTCTCGTCTTTTTGCTGCGCATTTTATGTATTGAGAAAAATGTCCATGACATGATTTTGTTTTTTTTCTGTGCTTCTAGACATTTTTAAGTTTAAACTTACTTTAGACGAGTCTTGGGAGGGAATTTTCTTCATTCAAGGACTTGAGTTTTTGGGGAGGTTCTTATTGTAAACCCGAAAATGGATTTTCTTTGTAAAATTTTGTTTTAGAGAGAGAAGTGCCTTATTATTATATTTTTTTTTAAATATTTCTATGATTTTTTGACTTAATAAAAAATAAAAAGGAATTATTGAGAGTTTCTAAAAATTCGAATTTTCTTATCCGGAAAAAAAATTTTGAAATTTGACTAACTCAAAAACTTGTTCAAAATTTTATCCTACAACACGGTTTGTTTCGGATGTGTTCCTATAAATTGTCGACCTGTGTAGAACCGTGTCATATGAGGCGGATACCAGGAACACGAGATTTTGAAAATATTTTAAAAGGACTAACTTCTTATAATTTTTTTTACAAAAGTAGCGTGTTGTGTATTTTCCTTCCTATTTTATAATATTATGAATTCCTTTCTAAATTCTGACATTGTCATAGTTAGCTGAAGTAGAATTTTGATTTGTTATAATAAATTTAAAAGTGTTGTAGTCAACCGTGTAATACGAGAGTTTCCAATCTTTTTTGGATCATGTTACACCGTATTCTAAGAAACCGTGCTGTAGGCAGCTTGCTTGTTTTATATATATATATAAACAGGTCCTGTTTAGCGCTAGGAATTATACAGATTGCATCAAATTTTTCCTGTATGCTTTCAATTCTTAAATAGCGCGGCATTCCTAATTGGACTTATGCCTCTTGAAGGCTCCTTCTTCCTTTCGTACGTTCTTGTTACGTGTCTCATTCATCGTAGCCATTTTAAGCTAAACCTTAACACTAAATTGAGTGTTAAGGATATACTGAATTGCTGTTATACATCTGGTCGTATGCATTCTAAAATTAAATCAAAAATGGGAAATGCACCATAAGCAATTTGCGCGGGCAACTTAGCACCTCGAGGGTGGCTCAGGGTGCATTTCTCACGCCTCGTACTTTAAGTTGTGTTCGAAAATTCGCAGAATTTTAATTCAAAATTCGTTAAATCAAAAATTATAATTTTATATTTCAACATAAAAAATTCCTAGCCAAATTCCAAATACGTGTCTGAACATTTTCTATGGGAAAAGTGCCCTAGGGAAATTCCTAGACGAAACCTGAGCCACTCGAATAAATACATATAAGAGTAATTTTCACACAAAATGCAGTACGCTGCGTAAGAAATGCGCCCTGAGCCACTCTTGAGCTGCCAAGACACCTACGCAAATTGCTTACGTTGCATTTCTCACGTTTACTATAAAAAATGTACCGACCATATTCACCCCAAAGTTTCCTCTTCCTTCAATCCTGCACTTTAAATTTTCCGTCCCTGTTTCCTCTTCTTGTTTTTATTGTACTCGTAGATATCTTGGCCTTAAGTTTCGTTCCTACTAAGAATTGGTCACAGTCTATATTTGTACCGCGGGATGATCGCACGTCCAGCACAGGATTGGTGGCGTGCGTCTATAAGCACATGATCAATTGCGTTGTTGGTTACTCCATCTGGCGACTTCCCTGGTTGCTTTTTAATATCCTTATGCCGGGAATTTGGTGCTCGATATGACCATATTTTGCGCCATCGCGAGAATAAACAGTCTTAATCCATTAACATTGTGGAGTTCGTGCAAGCTAAACTTATCGATTGTAGGCTGAAACGCTGTTCTATTTTTAACTTCCCAGTTTATAGGGAAGTTAGTGTAATCGGTCCGAAAATCGAAATCGTAATTTTCGACGTATTTTCATTTTTCAAAGTCCCAATAGCATTTTAAGCAAAAATTTGAGAAGAAATATGTGTGTGTGTGGGTGTGTTTGTGCGTACTTATGTGGTCATTTTTTCCTGCACGATCTCGCGCGAACCAAAAAAGTTATCGACTCCTTTGATGTGCCGTATTACCAAAGTTACAATCTGAAAAGATTTTGATAAAATTCGGTCGCTGGGTTTCTTTGTTTAGACGACTTAAGTGTTTTTTGTACCTGCACGAAATCGCGCGAACCAAAAATGATACTAACTTAACTGAGCTACCAATCGACACGTATTACCGAAGTTATAATCTGAAAAGATTTTCATAAAAATCGGTCCAGTCGTTTTTTTTTTGTTTGAGCGAAGTTCGTGATTTTTGTACCTGCCCAATATCACGCGAACCAAATATGATACCGGCTTCGTTGAGGTGCTGATCGACGCGTATTAACGAAAACATGCACTGAAAAAAATTTCATAACATTCGGTCAAGCGTTTTTATGTTTAAATGAAAATAATTCAGCTAAGGGTCACAAGCATCTTAAACTGATTAGTTTTTATAATAACTAATAAACTCGTTGGAATGAAACTCGTTCCTAATGTAGTTACCTTTTCTGGATTCAGCAGAGCGATAGCTTCTCAATAAGACATCACTTATCAAAATCCGAGTACTCTTTAAAAATCGTGCAAAAATTACGTTACCTAAGTGCCACAAATACCATGAATTTTTCACAGCATAGATCAGCAGTTTTTGGACGGTCCCACAGTTTCTGGAAATTGAAGTTCATCACGGAATTTCCAGAAATTATCGATAAATTTGGCCTTTAGTGGTCGCATCGATATCTTTAATTAGAATAAATCCAAAGGACCATTGTACATAACGAAAATGATGAAGTTCCCATAGAACACATTCAACAATACATTTGCTGCAGATTCTTTTTTTGGCCCAAATTTTGCGTCGAATGCCCGTTTCTACAGCTCAGTACTTGGCCCTTTAAATCGTTCGGTCAAATTTGGCCATCGTGCTCCCATTAAAAATAGTGAAAAACTCTACGGCCATCATATGCCCGTTAAAAAGCCAAGCGGCCGGTGTTCGCCCTTCGTAAGGCCGTTTTTTATTTTTACTCGAGGTCTGCCAAGCCCTTTACATTGATTAGTTTTGGTAATATCTTCTGAGATCGTTCGAATTTCCAAATTAAGTTATTTGCTTTCCAGTTTATGAGTGGTGCTTCAACACGCTCAGGGCATTTGAACTAACTTCTCTAAGGATTACATTGGCACCAGTTCTGATACTAGCCAATTTCCCACTACTACTAAAACTATTACTATTTTCGAAGTAGTCAGTTTATTAATATTATATTATTTAATATTACGAAATTTTTGCTATTGGGTATAGGAGTTGTGTTAAGTTCAAGAACCGTGTATGAATTTTGTTACAATTTGTTGTTATCATTGTTCATTTATTATTAAAACTAGCAAAAAACCCGCGTGCGTTGCAACGCCTTTAAATAAAAAAGTTTATGTGTGCACTGTCCGCGGTAGGAAAAAAGTGAAAGAAACAACAAATCTTGAAAAAATGATTTTGGATACCATATAAAAATTTAGAGTTACCTATAAAAAATATTGTAAAATTTCTTCTCGAGCGTTCTCGGTTTCGTCAGGGATTAATTGGAACAATTTGTTTCTTTTTAACAACTTTAATTTTAAAACAAAACTTTTTGCACATATGCGCTCCTCTTTTACTTCTCCCTCTTCCCAATTTTCTCGATGGTTCAGTTAGAACAACCGTACTAAATGGAGATGTAACGCTGCGGTATTGTTATATGTATTGTATGTATTCAAGTAGATGCTACTGAACATGAAACTTCTCGGTGAATAGGAATTTTTATTTTCACTTTTCGGTTAGCCGTTACACTGGCCCCTTCTTACTTAATGTTCGTCCCGACCACAGCTTCCGTCCTGTTCTTACCGGTCGAAATTTTTGGATGCGATAGATGGCATGGTTTAACCTCGTGATGGCAGTGGAGGGCCCTCCCATATTCTTTGTAATTTTGGCGATTTACCTTTTATTCGTCGAGGATTTTATAAGTACACTCGATAGCGTGGCAACCTTCACGACAATAGGGGAAACGACCAAGATACATTATGTTCAATGTTCTCCCATTTGAAGCTAGGATGTGAAGATTTTCAGATTTCGCAACTCTTGAACAACCTACATACAGCTGACCGGGAAATGACACTTATTTGGTAAAATTCGTCGCCATATTGGCAATTGGAATTTATAAGTTTTGTTCATAAATTCGTTATTTACTACCTTAAAAATAAAACCCCAGATACCGATTTTTATTGGAAACGGAATACAATACGCAAAACTTACTGGCCATATTGGTGCGGCCATTTTGAATTTATAAGTTTTGATCATAAATTCGTTATTTGCAACCCTAAACACACCTAGATATCCACTTGCATTGGAATCGGACCACAATTGGCAATTCGTCTGCCATATTGAAGCGGCCATTTTGAATTTAAGTTTTGATCATAAATTCGTTATTTGCAACCATAAAAACCCCTAGATATCCACTTTCATTGGAATCGGAATACAATTTGAAAATTTCGTCCGCCATATTGGCGTGGTCATTTTGAATTTATAAGTTCTGATCATAAATTCGTTATTTGCTACCTTAAAAAACCCCAGATACCGATTGTCATTGGAATCGGTTCGCAATTGGCAAATTCGTCAGCTATATTGACGCGGCCATTTTGAATTGACAAGTTCTGATCATAAATTCGTTATTTGCTACTTTAAAAACCCCCAGATACCGATTTTCATGGAAATCGGAACACAATTGGCAAATCCGGGTGGCCATTTTGAATTTCAGCGGCCATTTTGAATTTATAAGTTCTGATCAAACATTCGTTATTTGCTACCACAAAAACCCCAGAAACCGATTTTCATTGGAATCGGAACACAATTGGCAAATTTGTCGGCCATATTGGCGCGGCCATTTTGAATTTATAAGTTTTGACCACAAATTCGTTGTTAGCGACCTTAAAAACCCCTATATACCAACTTTCATTGAAATCGGAACACAATTTGCAAATTCATATTTGGGTGGCCATTTTGAATTTTGGCCATATTTCGGCGGCCATGTTGAATTTCGAAAATCGGGCTTCGAGGTGTTTCATGGCGAACTACCACGGACATTCATACAAAATTTCGAAGCTTTAGGATGACTGGTGCGCCCGCTATAGCGCACACATACCTACATACATACATACAGAAACTTTCTTTTATTAATATAGATAGAAGATATCCATTCATAATATTCAACATTAATAAATTATACTGGGAAATTGATCGTGCAGACCGAAAGGGTCAAACCCACAACCCAACTAATTACATTGGCATCTCCAACAACTATCTTTATGCCATGACAAGGCCAGTTTCTATAAACTCTCTCTAAAGAGTCATGAAAGAACTTCCTCTCTTCTTCCGGCCTCTCTTCTGTTGGAGCGTGTACATTTATAACTGAATAATTGAAGAATTTGCCCTTAAACGAATCTTGCACATTCTTTCATCTATGGCTTTGAACCCTATGACGAGGGGCTTTATATCATTCCGTGCTCAGCTTATATCATTCCGTACAGCTTCCATGCTGTTCTTAATATGTGGCCTCTGTCTTTGCAGCTATAAAAGATGTTATGTGTTCTTTTATCAAATATTCCGTGTCCAGTCCATCTCGTCTCCTGAATGGCTGCTTTGTCCAGTTTGTATTTCATCAATTCGTCCCGGAAATCGATTTTTGAGACCTTGATTCAATTTTTCCTAAAAGTAAATTATGGCTTAAAAGAGTTCGTCCTGAACTTTGTTAAGCGCTAGACGAAAGGGAGTTAAGCAGTCTCCCAAAGCCTTAGTATCTAATGTTTCATTTGTGATTCACTTAATTTTTTCATAGATTTTTTAAACATATCCACTATCTATAATAATATTCTAGTTGTGCCACTTTCAACATTTTTCCAAGAAATCGAAAGAGAATTTTTTTTAGAAGAGAATTTTTTTATTTTCTGTTGTTTTGTTTGATCGGAAGAGAATTTTTCACATGGGCCCCACTAGTGTTCAATGAACGATCTCTCCTAAAAAATCCTCTTTATCAGCAATTTCATTTTGTAAAAATTATTGATAAAATTGGACATTTCCTCTAATTTTGTTACAATTTTTTTTTGTTTTACTATTAGATACTAGTATTAACTAACCAAAATCAAAATAATAAAAAAAACTTAAACCAAATCTTCTGATTTATTATTAAATCAGAAAATAAACATTAAAAATGTCTTAAGACTACTCCTTTTAAAAAAACACCATTAAAAAAAACATAAGTGAAAAAACAAACCAAAAAAACAAAACCTCTTTAAAAAACCCAAAAAATATAACAAACAAAAACAATTTAATGTCTGCCATATGCAAAAAATAAACAATTCGAAAAACAAGAAATGGATGCCCCAGTGATGATTGAACCGCCCCTCGACGGCCAGAAACTTTTAGTATCAAAAAGTGGCGGCGGTGGCGGCGGAGGACCACCATCAGCAACATCCACATCGAATACAAACAATTTAAACAGTGGAACATCGACGCCACCAATTGGATCCTCGGGCGGATCCAACGGATTGTTGCATTCATCACCGAGCGTTGCTAATTCAGCGAAGAATTCACCAGCGTTAGGATCACGAAAGCGATATACAAGCACATCGTCGTCCTGTTCAAGTCAATTTAATAATAATTATTCAGGACTTGATATGGAGTCGTTGGAGGATATGTTAAGAAAGGTAAGAGTGTTTTAGATTATTATGTTGAGACAAAAAAAAGGGGATTTCCCTTTTTTGTAAAAATGCATCTTAGCTAAGCTATTCTCGATCGGTTGTGGTTGATGTCCTTGCTTTTGAGAGTTCGGCTGTAGTTTGATGTTGTCTAATAATCGTCGTCTTCTTTAAAATAAAAATCTTAAACAAAATTGTTAAGTATCAATACCTTCTGCACCTACAGAATAATATAGAACAACGACTTTGGTACTCTAGGCCTAAAGGCACCAGACTGCCATCCCAGAGGTACGTGGTTCGATTCCGTGCCAACTTATGATTTTTCGTCTTTTCATTTTCCTTCTTTTCGATAACTGAAGTAAGCGTTCTGTCGATAGCTTTCTTCTGTGATCTAATGTTTAACATTAAAACAAATTCCATTACACAGACAATAGGCAATTCCAGTTCAATGCTGTTGCTGGTCTTAACATTGATCGGATCGACGGCTCAACTACTTTGTTTTTATTTATGTACGGAAGAAGGTATTAGGATGGTTTAGCCTGGGAACGAAACTCTCAGTTTGGTTCCCATGTTAAACCGTCCCAATACCTACTACTGTACATAAATGAAAACAAAGTTATTGCTCCGTCGATCAAACAATGTTAAGTATAGCAACCGCATAGAAAAACTACCGGCTGCCCCAACAGACTATTTCGGATCGGTGAATACAGTCTCAGGGCACAGTCTGGTCAAGACGATTTTTTTTATTGGCCTAACCCAAATAAATGTAGCTCAACTGAGAATACCATACATATTAAGCATATTTTGGCGATTCCAGACTAATTTAAACTTGATCCTACGGTATCATATTGACCTGATGGCCATTTGGTTGTCAGAGAATTCAAATCTATTTCTTCTTAAGTTTTCATATAGCATACATCTCTGTCAAGTCAGCGCTAATTTCTTATATCAATCTTATACGCCACCCAACCCTAAGAGAACAGCCTGAAATTATGGATAAGTCGATTAGCATTCTGAATAGACTTATTCCCGTTCGATCATCGAAGTCAAGCAGCATTGATCACGATTAGTACTTAGTGGGGTCCCATTAGGAACATCACCCTGTTTAAAAAACGTAAAGCAACTCACAGTGGTCCGATTCCGTATCGATAGAAACATTTTTTTTATGTAAAAGGCTAAAGTTTATAGCTAAGCTACATTGTATTGTCGACTACAAAAAAGAACAGCACGCTCTATTCGGAAATATAGTAAAGAGAAGAATAAAATACCTGCACACGGTTTCTCTACTAATTCATTCAATACTATTGGGATAGAAACCTAAGTTCGGCGTTTGAACTAGAGATAAGTTCCTCGCTTATTGTTTCTATAGGTGATGGCTGAGAAAGAGCATGTGATTTCTGTTAAGAGGTAAGACAAGAAAGAAGGAATATTATCTCTGTGGAAAAAAAGCAAAAACGAAGAACGATAGCGTTGCTTGGAATCGAATCACGGACCTCTGATATGGTACTCGGGCGCCTTAACACCAAGCCTACCTTGGCCGACAAGTTCGTATAGTATTCGATGCAAAAGGTTTAGAAAGCGAAGAATATGTATATGAGAAGACATAATTGCGAGTTTAAAAGTGTAAAAGAGAAGACATAGTTCATTCTGCCAAAACACAAATACTCGATTGGCTATACTGGAGTGAACGAAAAATCAGTACAAAAGCAGATCTTCAAAGCGGTACCACATTGAAAAAGGAAAAAACGTTCGACCGAGAAAGAAGTAGCTCGTTGATATTTTAGAAGATGTCGGGGCTTTTGGAATAAGAAGTTGTAATAAGACTGTCCGAAACAGGGAAGCATGAAGAGGGACTGTAAGGGAGGCCAAAGCTGTAGTGCCATAAGAACAAATTGCAAGAAGTTCGTTTTTAATTACGACGATTTTTTGATTAGAGAATCTCAGAACCCTTTGAAAGACACAAGTTTAATGGTTTAACTGCCAGCACTCTGAAAGATGCGTGGCATTCATTTTCAGCCCGAAATAGACTTAACGCCAAAAAAAATATTGTTCTCGCATGTGAGAAAATGACAATTGCATATGAATTATGCACGCCACGGTTATTTTCTCTATTTTTTAAGATATTAAAAGCAAATTTATTTCTTTAAAATGCCTCTTAAGTGAGTTTTTATTATGTTTGGTTTTATTACCCTTTTATTACCTCTGGTAATATCTCCACATGAATTGCATACAAATTTTGTACACTACGCCGGTTTATCTTCTCCTATTTTCAAATTACTAAACACAGATTATACCACTTGACGATGCCTGTCAATTGTATTTTTATAATGTTTTGTTTTATTACCCTTTTATAACCTCTCGTAATATCTAGAAATGAATTTTGCCCAAAACACCCGTCTATCTTCCCTATTTTTTCATTAAACACAAATTAAACCTTGGCAATGCCTGTCAAATATATTTTTATTATGTTTTGTTTTATTACCCTTTCATTATCTCTGACAATATCTAGACATGAATATCATATGAATTTTACACACTACACCCGTTTATCTTCTCTACTTTACAAGATATTAAACACAAATTAAATCCCTTGACGGTATCTGTCAATTGTATTTTTAATGTATTTTGTTTTATTACCCTTTTATTACCTCTGGTAATATCTAGATATGAATTTCATATGAATTTTTCCCAATACACCCAACTATCTTCCCCATTTTTCAAGATATTAAACACAAATTAAACCGCTTGATCATACCTGTCAATTGTATTTTTATTACATCTTGTTTTATTACCCTTTTATTACGTCTGGTAATATCTAGACATGAATTTCATACGAATTTTGCACGCTACACCCGTTTATCTTCTCTAGTTTTCAAGTTATTAAACACAAATTAAACCGCTTGGCGATGCCTGTCAATTGTATTTTTATTATCTAGTGTTTTATTACCCTTTTAATACTTCTGGTATTAAAATTTTTTTTGTAAGTAATTTTATTACATGTTAATAATGCGAAAAGTAAAAAAATATGTAAATTCTGACTCTATTATTATTAAACATGATCTGGATTCGTTGGGTTGGAGCATTGGTTGTGCTATGTCCGAACGGGACCCACTCTGAAAGATGCTTGGCATTCAATAGTACTCTGGTTGGAGGATGCGTAATAGTATGTGTCCTAAAAAAATTTGGCTATAGATTAAACTTGTATTCTAGATACGTAGTTTCAGTATAGTTCTTGTAATAGGAATAAGCTTAAAATTAGGTAAGGCTATGTTGGTTGGTAGTGTCTTTCATAAAGTTCTTGTATTTCTTTTGTAACTGAAACTTTTCGGGAGTGTCAAATCAATTTAATCACAAATCAAGCTTTTCAGTGAACCAACACTGATAGACAGAGATTATATGAAAGAATTATCCTTATTCTGTGTATTAAATATCATTCGCCACAAGAAAAATTGCACACCGATACAAAACAACAACTTTCTTAATGCCTCAATTTCAATTCAATGCCAATCTCATAAACATTTGTGAAAATAGGCACTCCATTTCGAAATCAATAACTATAGTTTCCCAAATATAGTAAAAATTTCCACAAAACCAGGGGAAAAAATGAAAATTCGTTCACCATAAAAACTTTTCCTGTTAAGGAAAACATTGAACCATAGATGGAGGACGAGCGGAGGTTAGGGAACAGCGATATAAAGCCTTCTATGAAATACCAAAAAAAAAACAAAAAAAAAAGAAAAAAAAACACCGAAGGAAGAAGTGAACGTTACTGCGACGAAAGTACATATAAAAACCACCTGTCCTTTGCGGTATGTGTTCCTCATGCCATTTTCACTGTATGCTTTTACTTAGCGCACGTAGCCCCAAGGGCGAAAGTGAATCAAAGTCGTCCTCCACGTCGACAACGGGGCAATGGCAACGACAACGACAACGTTGCCGGTAAAAATGGATATATGAAAAAGAAGAAAGCCAGCTTTCACACAAAAGGCACACGGCGGTGTATGGGCTTCCGGAACGGAAAACATGAGAAAAGGACCAACGGGAGCCTAATCCTAATGCGAATTTAATTCGTCGTATACTAAGGAAATGTGCTTGCGGTTAAGGACAAGCATCTTTTGAGCACTTGAGAAATATGAAATATGCCTCTTTGGCCTCTTCACCCCCCCCCCCCGCCTACCACTCTGCACGCGCAAAAGGAGTTTCCCCTTGCCATCAGCTGACAACAAAAACAGAAGAAAATCGTACGCACGAATGCTGGAGGCGACAGGGGAAAACGAACAAACAATAGGGTTACTATAGTCTGCAACAAAAACCATCATCAAGTATAGGCTACACATGCATAGAAAAGAAACGAGCTATATACAACACACATCCTATCCCCCATCCCCTTAGTGCTCCCATCCAGTTTTTGGCCCGCAACTCTCAGCACACGTCGAAGTAATCCTCCAGAGTGGAAGGATCAGGACTGGGCGGTGAACTTAAAGCCTTTTTGTGTAAAATTTTAAAGGCAGACAACAATAGAAGCGCATAATAAATCAAAAAACCATTTTATCCCCGCGGCCCCCACCCCGCGAGGCATACAACGACCCCCCTCCAGCGCCAACTACCATCCCATATCTACCAATCCGGCCTCAGCAAAAGACCGGCAAAACTTATCCTGGTGAGGATTTTTGAATGTAAATTTCCCAAGTGGGATTTTTATTTGTTACTATTGTTGTGTCAGTTCTGGTGCTGCTGTTATATGTCTGATATCTCAGGCGGTGGTGGCGCTGCCCCCGGATTCCGAGAGTGCAGCCCCCAACAAACTTAAGGGTTAGTCCATCGGGAATTTGCGGAAAAGGGTTAAACGGGCTTTTTATCACTTTTGTCAAAAAAAAAAAGAAATTCCCACCCCTAAGCCCCCACCCGGCCGCCCTCTCGTTCTCCTTTCATGTTTTCTAAAATTCTCGAGGGGATTATATAATATCGCATGTCTTACATTAAGAATTGTGAAGAGTACACGTGACTTTTCTGGGCTGTGTTTGAATTACAAGCAGGTAAACTTGTTACAGAAAATTCGCATCGCATGAAAGCGTAGTGCGATGTGTGTGCCGACGTCTCTTCTGGCTCCCCATTCCACGGAGGAGGACGGGGTGTGTAGGCGGACCGAGGAGTTTGCCCAAACCTAGCGTGTTTACGTTTTGCGACAACTGAAAATAAATTACTGGTTCACCGCAAAGTTATCAAATACATTGCTCCAAGACAGTTCCAGAGCTCCACGATATATTGTTGGAGGCAGTAACAAATTAAAAGCAACCTTTTCGCCTTGAACTTTTTTTTTCTTTTCCCTACTCCCAATCTTTATCCTCATTCTGCTACCCTGTCGCGCTCTCTGTGTAAGGGCGGAAGAAATTGTCCCGGATGTCAAGTTAGAGTGCGGCTGTACGAAGAGAGAGAGAGAGAAAGCATGCGAGGTTCTTAAGATGAATTGCAGTTCAGTTTGTTGTTTTCTTTAAGAGTGAAGAAAATGGATTTTATGTTTTTTTATGTTTAAAGATATTTTTAAAGGATGGTGAGAAAACATACATATATCACGAAATTGCCATGACAAGTAAATCCAAAAAACAAGTACTGCTAAGAGCCTTCAACATTGTCGTTATTCATCAAAGAATTTAGTTTGCTTCCTTATACGATTTGCAACAATTAAATTTTATGACCAGAAAAATACCCATAATCCATGCCTTGTTCATCAAGCTTCTACCTTGCACACTTTTTTCCGTATGAAGAGGCTCTGTCCGTCCGACGGTCTGTTACTCACTTGAATCTCCGAAACTGCTGTAGCTAAAGGCGCATGCTATACCTCAAATTGTAGGTTTTCGATTTTATTACCCTTTTATTACCTCTTGTAATATCTGGAAATGAATTGTATACGAATTTTTCCCGTTTATCTTCTCTATTTTCTAAGATATTAAAAGCAAATTTATTCCCTTAACATGCCTCTTAAGTGAGTTTGTATTGTTTTTCCTTTTGTTACCTTTTTATTACCTCTGGTAATATCTGGAAGTGAATTGCATACGAATTTTGCACGCCAAACGCCTTTTATCTTCTCTATTTTTCAAGATATTAAAATCAAATTATACTCCCCGACGGTATCTGTCAATTGTATTTTTATTATGTTTTGTTTTATTACCCTTTTATTACCTCTGGTAATATCTGGACATGAATTGCATACGAATTTTGCTCCTTTTATCTTCTCTATTTTTTAAGATATTAAAATCAAATTAAAGCCCTCGCCGGTACCTGTCAATTCTATTTTTATTATGTTTTGTTTTATTACCCTTTTATTACCTCTGGTCATAGAATTTTTTTGTTATAAGTTTTACTACATTTAGTAATGTAAAAAGTAAAAAAATATGGGAATAAGTAAAAAAACCTGCTTTATATTATTAAACATGTTCGCCCAAAGGGTTTCTCATTGGGTATGAAATATTAGTTACAGAGAGGGCTGGAGGCTTGGTTGTGCTGTGTCCGAAAGTGACCGAACACGGGAAAATCAGGGAGCCTTCGTTTTAAGACCGATCGAATGTATCCCTCACGTCGCATTCTGCTCGTGATGGCCCTGTACTGCTGCTTGTCCAGGTTGGGGGTATTTAGGCTGACCCTGGCTGGCCATGAAACAGACGGAATACGGTGAATCTAGAGAAGAGATTCTCGATAAAACCGTCAATCCGATGATGCAAACAATCGTGCTGAAGGATGAATAGTACTGCGTGAATGTTCTACCAACGATGGATTCCGGACACCAGGCGACCTCTGGTTTAACTTAGACTTTCTATGGTAATGCGACGCTCTGCCATGAAAGGCCGCCCTTTCTCGTGCAACTCGTGGGATTAATTGCTTCTTTACAAAAATTCTCTAACTTCAAAAAATTATACTATTCCTGTCATTGATCCTAGCAAAAAGGTCAGAAATCGGTTCCCATTTGATCGCTTATAAGTTTGATGAAGAGGGCCGTAGAAGATCGGATCGGAGATCGGAAGTCTACACATAGCCTGGCGAACTCCTAGCGTTTTATACCTGCATGGTCTTGTAATACGACCAAGGAACCGTTGGGGAGTAGTAGGAAAGGTGCCAGGACACTAGTTGGCTGGATTACCGGATACTGTACCTTTAATTGCCACCTAAAAAAGATCGGAGGAGCATAGAAATAAATCTGAAGACTTAGTTTCGATCTGCCCTGCCTCTTCGCGTGGGACAGAAAAAGCCACAATTCTCTACAAATCTAAACACATACTGGATTAGACAGCAGCGGCGATTGAGACCATCAAGGACAGTTTTCGTTCGAACCATTCTAGATAATATCGTCTGGTGCTGCCCTTGATATTCCACGACGGCACTACTTTAAATATTTAGGATCTGTGCCTGATGTGGCCAATTCGGAGCGCCTCTTCTTCGTGAGCTACGCGGCCAGAGAATTGTTAGGCAACATTAAAAAAATATCAGTACACTGGTTTGGCTGGATTACATATTGTTGCGCCCTAAATTACCACTTGTAGAAAATCGGAAGCGCAGAGGAGTCCAACTGTGCTGGGTTCGCCTCGCGGATGATGAGTCTGTTCCTCATGTTCTACGTCACTGTCTTGCGATAACGAAGAATTTAATCTCGATTTTTAAATGGTACCTGGTCAGCACTTAGAGTGATGATCGGCTAATGCAACCAGCTCACATTGAATAATCGAGTCAGCACAGAGTTCTGCAATGATTTATGAGTTGACCCAAAATTTACAAGACCTGTGAAGCAACATGAACTATGAACAAAGTGATATGGAACCAGGTCAAGAAATTAGGACAGGGAATTTTTGTAAAGAGGGAAGACAAGAAAGAAGGAAAATTGTCGTAAGTTGAAGTAAAATCAAACGAATGACATTGCTGTGAAGTGGATTCGAACCACAGACCTCTGGGATGGTAGTCGAGTACGTTAACCCCTAGGCTACCAACGCTGACTAATGTTACAATAGGGAACATAGTTTATAGCTTCAGGGATAGCCTGACACATTGAACAAGCATTCTACGACCACACGATAACATCACAAAACCATAAAGCATTTGCAGCACTTTCATTTCAGCATGTGTTTTTAGGACATCCTTATCTCTCTACACTATTTTTTTTTGTTGTCCCCAAAAAGCAATGAATCTTACCTGGCCGCATTACGACATAATAAAAACTACATCCGTGCTCCACAAAACGAGGTAAAAAAAAAAACATTTTAATTACCGAAATTATCAGAAATATGCAAATTTTCTCGTCCTATCCTAGACCAGCGACTGGGCGATTATTGTCTAAATAGAAAAGTTGTATATATTTTTTTTTGCGACCACGAAAAATGGTGGAAAGGTAAAAAGAGGGGAGTTTTTGTAAAAAAAATTATTTTCAGTAACAGCAGCCAGTAGCCACCCTAGTGAAGCTATTTCCCTGCTCATATACAATATATATACACGGGCATAAGGTCGCTGGGAAAGTGAATGAATTAGCAACACGAAAATTACCTGTTTACTAGTCGTAAATCTCTCTCGAGTTTTTTTTTTCGGTGCCTATGCGATATTTCCCCATTTTATTTCATTAATTTCTTTTGCCTTTTAGTTTGAGTGTGTGTGTACGACGGTACATTCCTCAACCCCTTGTTGTTGTTGTGCTTAACTAGTAACACCCTCTCTTTTTTGTTGGTGCTCCACACTTTTGGGGAGTTTTCACAATATGAATGAACATTTTCGTCGTATACACAAAGTTCACAGCTTTGCTTGCAGTTGATATATAATAATGAAGAAAACGAAAACGCAAGGATTCTACGTTCCTAGAAGAGAACAGTCTAAAAACCGCCCCCGGTTTGATTCTTGTGTCGGTGGTGGGGGGGGGGGGTTTGAAAATCACATATATACATTACCACACTACAAACAAGTATGGCATGCTTTCTTCGCATATTAACGAGCGACACAAATGCGGCATTGGGATTTTGGGAAATGCCTTTCCGGTTTTTTGGGGGGCGGTGAATGGATGGCGGAGAGTTGGTTTGGTGCCCAAATAGTAATTTTGATCAAAAATGCATGAAATTACGCCACACAAGAGAGACATTGTCGCTAAGTAATATTTGCTCTTGACTAATTAAATGAGATCACGGCCTCCCCTCCCCCCATATGGGGTAGCCACATTAAGCCTGCAGCCGGGGGATGAATATGGCAGGGATATGCTTGGTCCTCACGAATCGTGCATGGGTAATGAACAGGAAAAGTGGAATATATTTCACATATGGCATATTATGGATATTACATGGAATTATGAATGCAGTGCAAACCTGTATAGAGTAGTAAATTATGTTCTAGGGTGCTTTAATGTGGAGCAAAGAAAACTGGGGAAGGAGGGGGGAAATGGGTTGCTGTAAAATAAGGGTAGTAAAATTTTGTACCTTCAAATTTTTAGTGAAATTAAGCAACGGAACTTAACTTTTTAATACCATTCACATTCACATAAAATTTTGTGCAGCAACTTGCATAATTTTCCGCTTAATGCATATTGAGCGGAAAACCTTAAACCAAAGCTTAGCGCAATGATACAGAGTTTCAGTGTCATACGATTTGCATATTAAGCTCAGCACTTATAACTTTCTGCGACATAATCCTGCAAGGCTATATCCTTGCAGTAACACAGCAGACGCACAAGCTTGCAGTAAGCGCCAGCAGCAGCAGCATTGAAATAGAGTCAAACTTGATCCATTTTATCAAGATTAAGTTATTTCCAAATCTCAAGGATGGATGTGTCCTGTCACAAGGACGAAGTTGATTTTAACTGGTGCTCCAAGAGAGGATACCATACACTACCACTAAGACATAATTGAGTTCATTCCAATGTAATTTGGTATTATTCACCGTGTGTACAAAGCGAAATTGAAATAATCAAAGCGCATTGAAAGGGTTTCATATTGAGCCCAGGAGCGACGGGATAACCACAAAAGCGATACACAAATACATATATGCGGACGTACCATAGAGCAACGCCGGGGGAGACAAGGTGGATCTATTGTTAGACCGTTTCTATCCCAGCGCGTTGATTTGATATTGGCTGAATGCATGGCAACGAATTGATTTCCTGGAGATATTTGTGTCTGCGGAGGAATTCCATTATGGGTCAATAGCATTATGGTAATAACAAAAACGGATCTATATATGGCGATATGTACGTGATTGATCGATGTGTGCTGCTGTTGTTTCACGTGTAGCAGCAGCACTATGCAAATTGTTAGGCTTAAAAATGTCGTGTGTTTTTTTTTGTTTTTTTGTATGGCGTTATCGATATGCGATGAGATTTCACCCCCTATATCCCCAAACCACCCCCGCACACCCAAAACTGAAATAGGTAAATACGGGATTTTGATTTTATTTCTAACTACACACGTGTACAATATTACATAAATCTTTTTGTGTGATATTGTCGGATTAATATGATTAGGAAAATGATGTTTGGGGAAAATTGTGTTAAAGGGATTTGGAGATGCTTGGCTGCAGTTTGTCAATATTACTTGGAATAGGGAAGCCGTACAAATGCACATAATTCCATATTCATAAGCATGTTACCACAAGGACAATCTGCTTAGAGAAGGTGTATTATGGGAATATTGCAGAAGAGATTAAAGTCTGTGTTTATGTGTTACATGTATAAATGGGATCCGATCCTGGTATCTCATAACCGCTGCCACCATCGATACGGATTGCAAGCCGTTGACATTCAGTTTAGCATTCTGGGGTGCTGGTCTACAACATTCTTTCATCAGATTTTTGGTCAACCTTGGTATTGCATCACATAAATGTCACCAGAGACGACTTTCCGAGCATGCATGCTTTTCCCTCCGTCATAACCCATCTCTCCACGTTTGGTATCAGTCTGTGGGTTCACCGACCCTTAGCAGACTCGTCCAAGCTTTATTCTCTTCACGACTTCTAAATCTTGTCACATAAGTTTTCAGTAATTCTCCAAAGAACTTGCCTTTAGTACACACAAGACTCATTTGGTCAGAGACATGTTTGGGCGCCAAGATCAGGAGCTTAAACCACAGATTTAACAGATTTTTCAAGTTTAGCACTTTGACTAGTTTCTTTTACGCACACATGTAAACTATACCCGTATGCACGTACAAGAACCTATGCTAACAAAACAATGTATCCTCTCTGACGAAATGTTTCCTTGTTGGACCAAATTCGAACTGGTTTGAGACTTCCAACCCATCCTAGCTGACACGAGTGTTGCCAATCGTGTCACTTTTGTTAACTTCCCAGTACGAAGTTATTGTAATCGGTCCGAAAATCGGATTCGAAATTTTCAATGTATTTACACGTTTCAAGGTCCCAATAGCATTTTAAGCAAAAATTTGAGAAGAAATATATATGTGTGTTTGTGTGTGTGCGTACGTATGTGGTCATTTTTTCCTGCACGATTTCGCGCGAACCGAAAAAGATATCGACTTCGTTCAGGTGCCGTTCGAAGCGTATTAAAGGACATATGAATTGAAAAGATTTTCATAAAAATCGGTCGAGCCGTTTTTTTGTTTGAACGACTTAAGTGATTTTTGTACCGGCACGATTTCGCGAGAACCGAAAAAGATATCGACTTCGTTAAGGTGCCGTTCGAAGCGTATTAAAGGACATATGAATTGAAAAGATTTTCATAAAAATCGGTCGAGCCGTTTTTTTGTTTGAACGACTTAAGTGATTTTTGTACCGGCACGATTTCGAGTCAAAAGCCACATCCCAACTAGTTTGGATCCCGCGTAAGCAGCGCTTTGGAGCAATAAATCGCGGCTACCCTGGCCAGACAAAGCTATTGGGAAACACAACAGTTTAGTGAAGAGAGCCCTAGACCATCGGACTCTGATGAAATATGCTCCACGCCTGGTCTGTTGAGCTTCAAGCAGTTTCTTTTTGTTTCATCTCGTAGTGGGGCCAGAGAATTGTTGGTCATAGCAAAATATACAGCAGGACTTATGGTTGGCTTAATTACGGCGTACACAGCAACCTCAATTACCACTCATTCATGATCGGAAGGCCCAATCTATATGTTTTGCCTTAAAAAGGTTGAGTCTGGTCTACACTTTTTTTGTCACTGTCCCATCATAATGGGAAGCATGGTTTCAATATTTTGCACGACCTTGGTGAAACAGACTAGTCTAAGCGATACAGTGTAAGTGGCTTAGTTTGTCCAAGCAGTCTGGCCTTCAAATCTGAGGTAAAGGGGTTATGAGAAGTATAGTAGCTCCAAATGGCGAAGGTGGTACTACTGGATCCTATACCTCATTAAAAGAAGAAGAAGCAACCAAGTTACGGATCCTTATCTAAGTATTGCTAAGATCATAGTCTTATCCAGCTTCAAGATCCTTGACAAACTATGAAAGACTGTCGACGTTTAGCAAATGTTAAACAACAGTAGCCATCTTCCTAGTTGTCGATTTTTTTTTTGATGTGGTATAAGGTTTCGAACTGCGTAACACAATGTACATTGAATTATAGACTACCCCACGAAAGTCGCTGACTGATGTTGTTGGCCAATGACCACTCGACCTATTTCTTAATTCTAACCATACGCGGTATTCTGTCGAGGTTTATTCAACTATTGGTAATTTTCTCCATTGTTTAGTTAATTCGCACAAAACAGAGTCCGCTGGAGGGCAACTGTTTCCGCCCTATGTTCCATGAGGGATTAAAGGAGCGTTATGTTATGTATGTTTAGTTAGTTCAATCTTCCCATAGTCATTCCAACTGAACCAGCTAAGAGAACAGCTTGTAACGAAACAGTACGCCATCGCTGTAAACATAAAACCCATCAGCACGTAAAAAGGATACTAAACAGAAAAACAACGGTCAGCAAGGCTAGCAGTGCGCCAGAGATATAAAACGCGGGTGCTTGCTTGGTGAAGACAGCTGTATTCAGACAGTCGAAGCGTTGATTCCTCGGCCTGATGACTGGACAGAACCACAGGGGAGTTGATCCGGTGGTAAACCGTCAAATATAGACAAAGACTACCACTAACCAAACAGGTTACTACTTGAGCATTGATCCAGATCTAACCCGCAAAACCTGATTTGCTCTCTTTTCCCTCTCCTCGATATTATACTCAAATGAAATATAATTTCTTGTAGTCAACGAATTAAAAACAATAAATGTAAATTCGGAGTGTTATTTCAACCTTGGACCTCTCTTATGAAAAAAGCCAATTGGCTGAGGCTTATACTCGTTTGTACTACCTCTGGTATGTCGTTCCAGTTATGGTGCAACATCTGGTAAGTTAAGGATTGTGCGAGCAAGCAATCCAAGGTCGATGAACTAGCATCTGGCCATCGAGTTTCTTTGCTCGACACTGATATGCCACTCCCTGCCTCCAAGGGTTCCACACACTCAATGGAATGGACTTCTTCAGGGCTCCCAAAGTGTTCCGCAGGGATCAATTCTATCACCTTCTCCTTTTCTAAATGACCGCATTACCGTGATTTATGGGTTTGAACTAGTTCCCAGATAGTTCAAGGTCGTAACCTAGTTCCCATGCCCAACCGATAAACTACCCACTTTCAGCCTTTTTATTCGCTCACACTAAAAACAGGGAATTTGTTCCTAAATAGATCAGCTCGACTATGAAACAATCTTTCATCGTTTGTATTTCCGAACTATTGTTAAAAAATGTTGACAGGTTTTGGAGTAATAGCGTCTCGAAAAGTTGTGTTTTTTTTAATTTTATGTTCAATTTTTTTTAAAAGGATATGAAACTGATACATCGACATTCTCAAATATTTATAAAAATTTATTTCATCGTCATCCATATGTGTGCACTGTCCGCGGTAGGCAAAAAGTATAATGAAAACAACAAAAAATTTGGAAAAAATGATTTTGGATACCATACAAAAATTTAGAATTACCTATAAAAAATGTTGTAATATTTCTTCTTGAGCGTTCTCGGATTTGTCAAGGATTAATTGAAACAATTTCTTTCTTTTTAACAACTTTAATTTTAAAAAAAAAATTCTTGCACACATGTGTTCTTCCCTCCTTTTCTTGGCGGTTCAGTTAGAACAACCCAACTTAATTGAGATATGACACTGCGATATGAATGTATTCAAGTACGTGCCTCTGAACATGAAACTTCTCGGTGAATTGGTATTTTAACTTTCTCTTTTCGGTTAGCCGTTACACTGCCCCCTTCTTACTTAGTGTTCGTCCCGAACACAACTTCCTACAGGTGCCGTTCTTACCAATCGAACCTTTTTCGATGCGATAGATGACATTCTTCAACCTCGTGAAGACCGTGGAGGGGACATTCCATTTCCTTTGTAGTTTTAGCGATTTATCTTTTATTCGTAGAGGATTTTATAGCTAGGCTTGATCGCCTTCCTTAAATCTAGAACCGTTCGCCCTTAGGTCGTAGTCGGTCTTCTTCCTGTTGCGCGATTCCAAACTTTAAATCATCTCAAATTTTGAATTTATAAGTTTTGATCATAAATTCGTTATATTTGCAACCTTAAAAACCTCTAGATATCCACTTTCATTGGAATCAGAACACAATTGGCAATTCGCCGGCCGCATTGGCGCCGCCATTTTGAATTTATAAGGTTTGTTTAAACATTCGTTATTTGCTACTTCAAAAAACCCCAGATACCGATTTTCATTGAAATCGGAATACAATTGGCAAATTCGTCAGCCATATTGGCGCGGCCATTTTGAATTTCTGACCACAAATTCGTTATTTGCTACCTCAAAAAACCCCAGATACCGATTTTCATTGGAATCGGAATACAATTGGCAAATTCGTCAGCCATATTGGCGCGGCCATTTTGAATTTATAAATTCTGATTAAACATTCGTTATTTGCTACCTCAAAAAACCCCAGATACCAATTTTCATTGGAATCGGAACACAATTGGCAAATTAGTCGGCCATATTGGCGCGGCCATTTTGAATTTATAAGTTTTGACCACAAATTCATTTTTAGCGACCTTAAGAACCCCCAGATTCCCACTTTCATTGAAATCGGAACACAATTGGCAAATTCATATTTGGGTGGCCATTTTGAATTTCGGTCATTTTTTGGCGGCCATTTTGAATTTCGAAAATCGGGCTTCGAGGTGTTTCAGGGAAGACCCCAACGGACCTTCGTGTAAAATTTCGAAGCTCTGCGATGACTGGCGCGCCCGCTACAGCGCACACATACATACATACATACGTACATACATACATACATACATACAGAAACTTTCTTTTATTAATATAGATTTTGGCATTCCAAATAACAATTTCAATTAGCAATACGGAATACGACAATACTCTATCTATTTTTTTTAGACTGAACGGCAAAATTCACGTAACGTTGACGGTTAAGTGCGAATCGATAGTAAATTAACGACGTTGTCGTTCCGTATAGTGCGAATCGACCTTAAGGGTGTGAGCTATGTACAAAAGTATGCTCCGATTTTTTGGAACGATTTTTTTATGTGAAAGACTATGGCTCAGAGGTAATGTCCTTTGGCACTGTCGACGGTCCATCATTAAGTCAAATGTCAGATAGGAAGCTTTGATTGGAAAGATAGTAGGCAGTGAAAGAATTGACAACAACGCCAACACGCGGTTTTATCCCACCAACTCCTGTTCCCATACTACCGTGATAGAACAAGCTTCTGTGCTTTTTGTACTTACAGGCGACGCACAGTGGTTCCAAATCCCGAAAAGGTGGCCAAAATATGTAGACGTTATTCAAATTGTATGAAATTACGTACAAATAGTATTTTGAGTTCGCCGATTATGAATCTCCACTCAAAATAAAAAAAACAAAATGGCGGATCCAATATGGCGGACAAAATTTTTATAAAGTGGTCCGATTTTTATGAAATTTGGTATGACGAGTATTACGAGTCTGCTGATTACGAATTGCTACTCGAAATTGAAAAAACAAAATGGCGGATCCAATATGGCGGACAAAGTTCTTATAAAATGACCAGAATTTTATGAAATTTTATTTAAATTAAACAAATCGATGCAAACTGGTGCAACTTTTCAAGCTTCTAAATTATAGAGAAAGATCTCAAGAATGCGATAAAACTTGTTAGAGAGTGGAATGTCGTGGGACTTTAGAGTAATGCAATTTTAAACATTGACGTTTACAACGGAAAGTTATAAAAAAAACTTGTTTTGAATAGTACATTACTAAAATAATTATGAAAATTTATTGTCAATATGAAATAACGTTTAAAAGTACTTACTTTCGTTAGCAGAAACCATTTCAAACGATTCCAAGTCACTGTTAACACAAAAAAACCGTTTCACTATGCACCTCGCCGAGGCCCTCGTGTGCCAGACGCTCACGTAACAATGACTCCCAAGAGCCCCCATGCAAGTTTGACCGTTATAAAACGCTGTTTCTAACACCTTAGGTACCAACCTACATAACTAGTTCCAAAAAGTCCCCAAATCAAAGATCGATTTTAGGGACTTTTGGCCAACTTTTCGGCATTTGGAACCACTGTGCGACGGCAGGAGAAAGGACAGGAATTTTTTTGTAAAGAGGGAAGTAATCTAGGTAAGAGAAAAATGAAAAGACAAAAGATTATGACTCGGTGTGTACTCGAACCACGGACCTCTGGGATGTTAGTCGGACGCCTAAACCACTAAGTTAAATTATCAGAGACTTGAATTCGAATTTGGAGAGTGCTAAAAGACGAGCCGATCCTTGCGTTTGTACTCCTGGCTGTTGTTGGAGTTCTCACCAAAGAGAATAAATTTGCACGAATAGGCTGGTAAAATTAACTTTTAGTAAGGAACAATTGCGTTCAAGCATTTTTATTGTTTTATATGGTAGCTGAGTACCTAAATATGATAAAATCACAAAGTGCCCCTTTTTTTAGGGGTGCGTTTTTGAGCGCCGACCCTAAATACCCCCTTTTCAGTTTTTTCAAAATAACTCGAAAACAAAGCGAAATTCGAGATTTTTACTAAAATACTTTTTTGTAGAAAATTAAATTTCCCATCGAAATGCGCCTTTTAAATTTTTTTTTACCATTTTTAGAACCCCAAATGTTTAAAAAACGAAGCCGAAAATTTTCGAAAAATCGCGTTTTTTTTTTTCACTAAATCGCTTGTAACTTTTTGAAAAAGCCTTTTAGGTATATATGAACCTTCAGAGAAAATAAAGTACTTAAAAAAACAAAGAGAATGGTGTCCGATAGATTTCTGTACGACCTAAGGTGACTGAGATATGGCCATTTGAAGTTGACCGTTTTTATCATTTTTCGCTGCACCCGAACTTAAAATGTTATTCACATCGATTTCCAGTGGACATACTTATTTTTTTATGATTCAAAAGCAACTGTAAGTTTATTTTATATTACCAAAATGAAAATAAATATATCGGGGAAGTATTAAAAATAACAAGAATGTACAAAATTTTAATTAAAAAGTTTTCAATTATTCTACACGAATTTTTTCAGTGATAATGTCAATATCGTCATCGATGTCTTGATCGATATCCTCTTCAGATACTTCTAAGACATCAGCGTTTTCGCAGTTTATTCCTGCACATTCTTTACAAAACATAGAGCATTTGATGCCAATTTGTCTGCAACCACAATTTCCATGACAGCCCTTTAAACATCCACATGCTATTTGTTCAAGTAAGGATTGCGGTGCAGCAGGTAGGGTTGTTTGAATTGGCATCAATCCATTCTTGGTATCCCTCCAACCCCATTCAAATGGATTTAACTGATTTCCCTTCCACTGTTGCAGTTGTAAATACGTTCTTTGTCCATGCAATCTTGCGGCGTCTGCTGTTGGAGGTAACTGATTTAGAGAAAACGTCGTATTTTTTGATAGTTTTTTAAATAATTGAAAGCGACACGTAGCCAGGCATTTTACATTCGATTTGTTATCGTATAACAGAGCCACAATTGCTTCGGTTGCACTTCCTATATCGTTCTTATCTGCATTATCTCGCAAAAAGACTTCTACATACTCCTCTATACGCTTAAAATTTTTCGTAAAATATTTCAAAAAACTTTTTTTCCCAATTTTAAAAAATGAAGATGTAGTATCACAACCACTAAATGCATGTATAAAGCCGATATACCTCAGATATTGTGCATATTGGAAACTGCTGCGGCTGTACAAAATTTTTTCCAGCTTTCCAATACTTGGTTTCAATAAAAAAACATTACTATATTGATCTGGTAACAGCGATAACAATATCAATAGATCTACGTCTTGGCCAACTACAACTACATTTTTTGATTGTGCTGCTTTTTCTTTGGCGGTTTCAATAATGAGAGCATCTGCATCTTCTTCGGCTTGCAAAGTTTCAATTTCGGCTCCTTGTAAAGATTGCATTAAAAATTTTATGAAATTTTTTTTATTGCTTTCGTTTGCAAAAAATTTGTCTGGTTTTGATAACGGCTTTACAGTATCTGTAACCTGCATTCCTGGAGACACGTGCTTCGATCGACGCAACCTTTCTGCCCTTTTTGTACCAATATTTTTTATTGCGTCAGGATACCCATCGAAAACCACTGTTGGTGGTTCATTATTTATAGTACTTATACCAAGTTCGAAGAAAATCTGACTAAAGAAAAAAAATTCCACTTACAACCTATTCAACCTCTTTTAACCCCCTTAGGGGATGGATTTCGAAAAATCGCTTTTTAGTGGATGTCCACGTCATTATAGCGATGCACTGTCAAAATTTCAGTCCTTTAGGTCGAGGGGTTTGGGCTGTCCCGTTCTCTGTCAGTCAGTTACCGTTTTATAGGGAAGAAGGTTTTTTCAAAATGTTACAGGCTTGCGTACAAAAAAAACACGTTTCCATCTTTAGCTACTTTAACTGAACGAAATTGTAATTCTGCTGAACAAGGGGGGATTCCGCAATCTTCAAAAAGAAAAAATGTTAAGAATAAATAATTTATAAAAAATGGCTAAAAATGCTCAACTTTGAATGGCGATTCCTCGGTCACCTTTGGTCGTATGGAGATTCTAAAAAAAGCAATTTCTTCATTTTTTCATAACCTTTCTTTTCTCTGAACATTTATGTATACCCAGGATGCCGTAAAAAAAGTTATAACCGCATTAATAAAAAATAAAAAAAAACGTGATTTTTCGAAAAAAATTAGTTTAGTTTTTCGATTATTTTTTGAATTACAAATGGTAAAAAAAAATTTAAAAGACACATTTCGATGGGAAATTTAATTTTCTACAAAAAAGTATTTTAGTAAAAATCTCGAATTTCGCTTCGTTTTCGAGTTATTTTGAAAAACCTGAAAAAGGGGTATTTAGGGGCGGCGCTCAAAAACGCACCCCTAAAAAAAGGGGCACTTTGTGATTTTATCATATTTAGGTGCTCAGCTACCATATAAAACAATAAAAATGCTTGAACGCAATTTTTCCTTACTACCTTTGATTTTCCCTTAAGGGGTTATATCTATGTGACGGTCAAAAATCAAAGCTTTTTTCAGGATTTTTTTTTGCATTGATTTTGTGAAAAAGGTGTTACAAATAATATACCAATCGATAAGACAACTCTTCAAGAGTACAAAAAAAAATTTTTATACGAAATTTAAAACAAAATGGCGGCTGTAGATCATGGTAACGTATGTAGTATTTTCAAAAGGTGTTCCGCGGCCGGACACATTACGCAGCCCCATTAGCATCTGGAACAATAAAAAATTTTTTTTCATTATCTTCATGAGTTTTGCTAGTGAAGTACCCACGATTATATTTTTAGAATTTTTTTTCGCAAAATAGCGGCGGTTTAAAAAAAAAATCGTTTTTTTGACGAAAAAAATCGATTTAAATTGTTTATAATTTTTTTTCTTGTTAACCAATCGCAAAAATCGTGTGTACTTCACTAGATAATCATATTAAGAAGCTACAGTTAAAATTTCAAGTCAATCGGATGAAAACTGACGGAGTTTGGTGTCCGGCCGATTTCACAAACATGGTTTCGAGAAAAACGCGTTTGAAGTTTTAAAACGTTGTAGATCTGTGAAATTTCAATTATTTCCTACATGGGGATGGGGTCCTAAAGAGTGTATAATATGTGCTATATAGTATACAGTGACATCTATACTTCAATTTAGAAGTCCATTATCTATGATCGATAAGTAATAATTTAATTTACGACCGCCGAATTCAAAAAATCAAGAACCGCTGAAAAGAGCAAATTTTACGTTTTTCGAGCGTTGGAGTTGCTTCAGAAAATTAATTCTCAAAAATTATCTGAAGTATATTAGTATTTGGACTTTTTTTATTCCAATTCTAGGGATGTTTTGGCATACTTTTAGCCAATAAAAAAAAAATCGAAAAAAAAAATTTTCACATAGATATAACCCCTTAATTTTACTAGTCTAGAAGCTCACTGTAACAAAAATCAAAACAAAAAAATTTTGTAACGGGGTTCCATTTTGCAAAGTCGATATCTTCAATAGCAGCCGGCTCAGCCAGACACGCAATCGTCGGGTTATCGTAACAATCTCTTAAAAAAAACATGAAACCCTTTCATTCCATTGATATTAACAATTAAAAATAATATTTTACTAGAAGAAAAAAAAACCTGCGAAGAAAACAATTACGTAATCTCATCGCGCCAATAAACCTGTCTTGGTTTCGGTCTTAATAACGCCTTTGAATATCCCCAAAAAATCTCTGCCATTTCAACAATAAAAGAAGCCGCAATAAAAGATAAAATGAAAATTTCACCGAAATAAAAGATTTAACCAAAAAAAAAAATAATATCACACTCGAAAACAGTTTTAAAAAAAAATTTCTTTATCCTCTGTTATCAAAACCTTTTTTTATCATAAAAATTTTAATTTTAAAAAAAATCCTTATCCCAACTAATCTGCAAAAGAAGTGAAATGTGCAAAATTTAACTGTTATTCCCCCAGCTGACTCCTGCCAGTAATATCCTTGCAAGTAATTCCCTCAGATTAAGGTCCTTTTTGCTAAAAGGAAGCGGCAGGAATGAAAGTTTTTTTAAGGGGGTGGGGGGAGTGGGGGGGGGAGAATAAAACTACGCCAGGGTGGAAAGACAGAGAGTCTCAAAATTCGAGACCACCAAAACTGTCAGTAAAAATTGCAGGAACAAATCAGAAGTTTAACGTCTCAATTCAGGGAATCGCGCGACCACCTTCTAGGGGCTCTCCTCTTCTAGATCCTAAGCCGCCGTCATCGTTCTGACAATTCCCGTCCTATTCCCATCGTCCTATTTTACTAGGCACAGCCGTGACCGGATTGCCGGGTTGTAAGGGTGTTGGTTGACGAGAGAGCATCGTCAGCCTGAGGGGAGATGGAACTACCCCTCGTCCTTGAATAATTTAGCCGAAGAAAATATGAATATGGGTCCTGATTCCAGGACCAGCATCCGTGAAGAGAGAAAAGTCAAACAAGGAAAATGAGGTAAAGGCGCAAAAGAAAAGCATAAGACGTTGACACACTTTTCTCGGGTTCACACAGTTTTGCGCCCTGTCCTCCATTCCCGGCATGTATCTTCTCATACCCAGGACCAAATCGTCCTGAATTCCCCGAAATGATGAAGGAGCGGGACAGTATCTGGCGCTGGGACGGCAGCAGCAAAACGACGAAGAAGACGACGACGACGTCAAAGTTACAAGCAGCCCAGGAAAGTTTCCGAAATAAAATTAAGAGTCGAATAAAGTTCTCAAAGACTTAACCTCAAGCAGGAAGCACGAAATCAACTTAAGGCGGCAGGGATGAGCGTGTAAGTGCTCCACAGAGGAGTCAAGGGCTTGTTCACGCTTTCCCCAATGAACCTTTATTGAAGGACGAACGAGAAAAATCTGAAAGATACTGCAGATTGGGGGCGGGTGGCACAAACACCGCCTGTATGTATTTATTTACTCATATATACACACACACACAAGGACGAGAATAATACACAAAAAAAATATACATATACATATATACGAGGCAAAAGTATGACTGGCACACAAAAACGCCTTAACGCGAATAAAATTGCAAATGCCAATGCGATGCTACTTAGAACGCTCACAGGAGGGTGCGAATTGAATGTGCGAATCCTTCCCTAAGCTTTACAAATTGCACACACGACAGGAGAGCGCTCTGACGTTCAGAAGAAGTCCTTTGATTGAGGATACTTTATGACACACAAAAAATTTATATATACATACATATATATATCTAAAATTTTTTCAGACTGTCAAAAGCACTAGAGGAGGTCGGGAAAAGTACTGGAAAACTCCGTCTCAATCCCTCCTGCCGCTTTCTCTCGTCCTTCTTCACATGACATCTGCATGGTGATGAAGAAGACAAATGAGGACGAGCTTCGACTTTTTTTTTTTAAACTTTATTTGGAATAAAACCGAGTCTAACCACCCGAGACAAATTTGTTTAGCTTTAAGGAGACTTTTTTTTTGTTTTTGTTGTTGGAAATTTTCCTTCTTTTTTATGGGGAAATATTCTTTTATATTCGCAGGGAAAGCGGACTCTAAGGTATTCATTATAAGTTTTATGTTACGCTTGTGTGTCGCAAGTAAGGTAATGTGTTTAAGGAGATTTTCGTGCTGATTGTTTGCTCTTTCAAAAATTTATTTGTCTACACAATTCTGTAGGTGACCAAGGAATTTGCCTTCATTGCGTAAGAATTATATACGTCTTTTCTGGAGATATAAAATGTCATGTTTCAATTTCTTGTCTCTCTAAAATCATGGAGGCAATTATTAAGAAAAGGCTTGTGGGGTACATAGAGCCCAAACAAATCTTAAATGACAATCAGTACGCCTACGGACCAACCAGGGACACTTTAGTTGGTCTAAAAGAACACCCAAACCAAACTATGCACCGATTTGGTGAGTCCCAAGGGTTTTGATAGAGTTTGACACCGTTTTCTGTTAGCTAAAGTCGAAACTATTGGTATTGATTCAGTTCTCAAGAACTAGATCGAACGTTTTTTTTCGGCCATTCAATCAAGGTGGTACTGGATGGCGGCAATTTTCAACCTCACACCATCTCTTTAACCTAGTTTCTTGGTAGTTCAAAATCGTGACCTAGTTCCCATGCCCAACCGACAAACTACCCACTTACAGCCCTTTTATTTGCTCACACTGCCGGTGTACCCTAGGAGTACATTTTATCCCCAAGCTCTATTTCTAATCTTAATAAAAGACCTACTCTCTTTCTCTTCTGACCCACTTCACAACTTCGTTGATGACGCTACTCTGCTGTTGATAATGCAAAGCAACACGTAAAAAATCCTGTCTTGACGATCACCGATTATGTCCAACTCAATCAACAGAGACGTTGAACTCATTCTCGATTTGGACCGCCAAAATCGTGTTGAATTCAATTCCTTCAAAACGCAGTACTTCCCTCGAATCAGTGTCAGTTGATGGTGTAGAACTAATGGATGACGCATCACTTAACATAATAACGCCCCATACATGAGTGACCCATGATGCCGCGAGTCCAGTGGTCCCAGTCCATTGGTTACTCGCCCACACACCATAGAGCCACGAGACAGTCCGTCCATTCTATTGTTTAAAAAAATCCTGGTCACAGTACTTTGTTTCTGACTATGTCTCCACTGCAAGCTTCAAAAGTAGCACCTTGCAGCATACTGAAAAGGTTCGCCACCCCTGTTCTAGGCTACGATTGCAACCGAGTCTCCCCACACACCGTGAAGTTTTGGCATGGCCCGGAGCCATTTGGATAGATGGATCGCTCGCAGACCTTTAGGCGTGTCATTAATCAAGGACCTGCGATGGAATCACCAAACAAGCATCCCAGTCGCTGGGATTTCTAGAGAGGTGCATGTTCCTCCTCTTACATCCAGTCTCTTGTAGAATACAGCTCCCATATTTGCGGCGGGACTTTAAAGCTGATCGAAGACGATACCGTTTCCTCCACGATCGACCCTTTGAGCTACCGTGGCAATGTATCAGCCTTGTCAAAACTTTATCGCAAGTATCATAGCGATTTTTCCAGCGAAATAAACACTCTCTTGCCTCGACTGCAACATTGTACCAGCAGATTGGCCTGCTCGACTCATTCCCACTGTCTGCAGATCCTCTTTTAGCGCACCCTACAGGCAAAGAACGGCTGTGGAACAATCCTACACAGTCTGCATTTCCGAAGTCCTACAACATCCAAAGTTATCTCCTCTCACGCCCCCTGACTTCTTTTTTTTTTTTTTATGTGGAAGACTAGAGCTCATGGAAAGCCCTTTTTACTGTCGACAATCTATTTTCTTCGTATAACCATAAAGCTAATCTAACCCTCGAACTAAGATTACTACTAGACAATACACGATGACGTGACCAACGACATGAAGTATAGAGGGTCACTCGACATGAAGTATAGAGGGTCACTCCTAAGCTTATAACTGTGTTTTGAAAAAACCCTTAAGTAGAGGAGCAACCAAAAAGTAAGTGAAAAATGCCATTTGAGTCCGTTTTATAGTTAGTAGAAGATTGGTAAACTAATAACGCCATCTATCAGTCCATCCATCCAATCCAATGGTCCAAATCGAGCCTTGGCTTCCTCTAGGGCATTTCTCCAAGTTTGCCAGTCCCTTTCAGCATTGCCTCTCCGTCAGCCGTTACATGGTCTATCAATATCCCTCTGGGTCGGGTCTGTTTACTGGTCTATCTCCCTCGATCCAATCTTTTGTGTTGTTTGAGTTACAACTATATGTCTTTTGAGTTCACTTTTACCAGGTAGTTATCAGAACCGTATCAGCTCCTCTATAGCTGAATACAGCCTACGTAATAAAAATACGTGTCTTGCAGATAATAACAATACAAGTTCTATAACTAGTTGAGCTGAAGTTAGACGTGGCAGTACATTTGTCCCTTACACGATGATAAATTGTACTGAGACCTCAATTTTTTGATATGTCTCGGTTCAAAAATAATGTCCTACTGGTATGACCGAGATAAATAAGGCAAGGTGTAATTGCAAATACGTAGTAATGAGTTTCTGTCTCTTTTGTGGCAGTACAATTTCCAATTTAAAATAAGGCGTAGGTTTGATTGTAAAAATAAATATACATCGTGGAGGCATAGGTTTCTTACCCTCTTACTTTTACTCTGAGGCAGTTTAATGCATATTCGTATCAAACTCATGATATTTATTTTCTTTCTTTTTTTAATTTGCTTTTTTTATCATTTTGGCATTACAATGGTACCTCGCCTCATTTGTACTGGCTCAAAAGTAAAAAGAGGCACCTCTTACAAATTCATTTTATAATCGGGTCCTACCCAACACCAAAAACCTCGCTCTGACTGACAATAATGAATATGGGAACTTTTTTTAGTAAACATTTCGTTGTTACGTCTCTTAAAGATTCCATGGAAGCTAATCTATTTTGAAAGAAAATAATATTTAATTTAATTAAATTTTGGGATTAAATTTTTCTTCTTTTTCTTCTTTCAGGTGAGTCAAGAAGATTCTTCTGAGTACCAAAAACCTATAAAAAAATGGACAAAATTTGGTACGTTAAAAATGTATTTTTTTTGCTTTAGTTTACTTTCTAAATGTCCTACATATTAAGGATGTTACATTTTCCCAGACGAAACACTTCGTAGCAATATGTCTATCCATTAATTTGGAAGTTTGGCCTGTCGACGGAACACCTTTCTTAGAACATTTTTTTTGGGGTGCATTTTATCTCATTAAATAGGGGTGCCAAAAGTGGTCCCCATCTGAATACTAACTTAGTCCAGTGCTGCTTGACTTTGAAGATCTAACGATAACTGGTATATTAAGTATGCTAATGGTACCCTAAATGTAGGGTAAATTAAAAACACCAATTGGAGCAAAATGTGCCGATAGAAAAGGCGTGTACTTTGAGGGATACAATTTGAAATTTGGTTTGGTTGGTAAGTTGTAGAAAGATATCCTTCCAGATATTCATCTAGCCATATTTTAACTGCTCACTCCTCCAAAACCACAATAAAAACATTAACTCTTCTCCTCCTTCAGCCGGAATACAACAATAGTACTAAAGAAAAACAAGGAAACATAACTGAAGACAGCTGCCGCCTAAATAAATAAACGGTAACGCAATTTATCAATAAACTGAATTAGAGAAAATGCCTCCGGGAGCAATTTAGTATGCACCCACTTGTTACAATAGCATCCAGCACCAGCACCACCCCCCACTATAATACAAACGAGGATATGCAAAAGGCAGGAAGGACACCAGCAGAAGCAGTTCGGGGGTAACCAGTTATTTTCGAAAATAACTCCTCTGGGGTACGTCGGGATAGAAATCCGCCACCGCCAGCCACCATAGAGCAGAACAACCCCTTCGAAAGTTTTCAAAACTTTTCCACTTAACAAAAGTCGTGTGATTTGTTGCCAACGCTACCACCGCCGCTCCTTGTTACTCTGACTGCCTTTCTTCAGGATCCACCACCCGCGGTACACTCCAAGCTGGATGCGGTGACTATGCGGTTTCTTCTGCTCAGTTGAAGACGGTTTTCGGGCAATTTCTAAATTGAATGTAATTCATTTTTTTTTCATCGTCTTCTACTTGAGCAGCACACCCTCTCCACGACGTCACTCCGCGTAGCTGTTTCATCAACCGTTCGACATCCCTTTCGAAAATAACTTATCCAACGCTTTTCCAAAAAAAAAAAAAAAAAAAACACTACCCCTAAAAACTGTGGCGGAAAATTCCTTCGAAATGCAAAATGAACAGAACGGAACAGAACGAACAGCCGTGGAAGATACATTAGCTCTGACGAAAGAAATTAGGGTTGTAGGCTGTTAGTGAGGCCGTTCAATGAGTATGGGGTGGGGGTGTGGGATGAAGTTATCTCCTCAAGTGGCTGCAAATTGATACAAATCACCCAATAATCACCCCATTGCATTTTATCTTTATGTTTGCTTACACACCGATCGTTCGACCACCTTGGGAATTTCCCTGGGCCCCGAGTCGAGATGTCTTGAGCACCACCCTGCAAGGGAGCACACCCCCCGTAAGCGGATAGGGGATATTCATTTTTTTGGGTGGGGCGGAACGGGCGTCAAGAGAATGTGGCAAGGCGTTCAGATATGGATGTGCTCTCTCTCGGCCAAGGATGCTGGAAATAGTTGTGTGCTTCCACACCACTTTTATATTCTTTTTTTTCTGCCCTTGTTGTTGTTGTTGTTGGTGGTGTGGTAGAAGAGTCATGCAGTTTCATTGCCACACACTATACACAAACCAACCCTGGTTACGAGGGGATTTCGGGCGCTGGCCTAGGCGCTCCAATTGCCGTTTTGGTTTTTATTGCAGTATGTCAGATTTAATCCACTCAGATTGTGACGATTTATGGCGATGTGAATGAGGTTTTTTTACTCCAGTGCAATTGAATTAAGATGACACGCGTGCGAACGACGGTTCGTTATTTGATTACATTTTTTTGGGGGGAATGGGGATTAAAATATTAATCTTTATTGTATGTACATTTGTTTTTTCAAGTGGGGAATGGATTTGTGGAGATGTTCATTTTACTAATGCGTTTCTTAAATCATAAGAACCGACGGTGGTAGTAATAAATGTTAATTTTGGAGTGCAAACAAAACCAATTGAGAAGAAAAAAACAGTTCTGAAGTTGTTGAATCAAGCGTTCTGAAATTTAAATTTCGTTTTTATTTTTTTGGAAAGATATAGACGTTATCGTCCAAGGTTCAATATCCTTAGTTTTTTTTTTAATGTGAATATCATCATTTGAGATCAAAGACCGTCGAAATAGTCAAATGATAAATCGATCACTTTTAAAACGAATAAAACATTCCGAAACCTTCTTAAATGACGCTTCAACTCTTGTAACACTCGACGCTTTCGGATCTTACTCCAGTCATCTTTTCGTTTTACTAGTTCTCTCCACCTAACTTCACATAGTTTTCGTATGTCTTCTAGCACGTCATCTGTCCACTGTCTTCCTACACTTCTTTTGATGGTTCCGATTACAGTGTTGATCTCCCATTAAAATTCCGGCCTAGCATTCTTGCTTCAGAGATTCGAACAATATGTCTAAGTCATCGTAGTCTGACTAGTCTTATGTTGTACAACTAATATTGAATTCGCCAAACTTTCGCTCTTCGTTTGGCATTCCGCCATTTGTTTTGGTTAATACTTGCGGACATAAATACCCTTCTTAGAATTTTTTCTTTCAAAAGTTTTGAGCTGACTGTCTATGAGCGGATTAATATTAGTAGGTACTGGGTCGGTTTAGCGTGGGAACTTTATTCTTACCCTGCCTTGGGTCTTCCTGATCTAATACTAATGCCAAAATAATTATCTCATTACAAGTATCTGAATTATGATCGATCAAGTCTGCTTGACCACATCCTACAATATCTTCTATATATGGATTCAATCTATTTTCCAAGATATGTATCAGTACCTTGTAAACTGTGTTCAACAGTATGATTAGTCTGTAATATTTCTAATTCGTGTCAGTTGAGTTTTCATATGACATTCGCAAGTTTTATTTCTCAGGCTTCAACACATCATTTTCTGGATTATCTGTACTGTGATTGTCTACTTCTTCCAGTATTAGAGTATTCTGTGCTCGAGAAACAACTGGCTCCAAATTGCTGATTTCTTCTTCAGTGTTGGCTTTCAAGACTTGCAAGGTTTGTGGTTTGTTGTGGTAAACGCGAGATTCCAAAAAGCCGGAAAGGAGAAGTCTGTCGCCGTCAGATTTGGCGATCTGACCGGCCAGTTCAAATCGCCAAAATGTAAGATCACACGGCCCTTAAATTGGTGTTTCAAAATCTTCATCGTTGCCCGATCCAATCGCCGAAAAAAAACTCGTTTAACATCTGTCTGCAGCGCTCACCAGTTATGGTTACGATGGTGCCGTCGGCGTCCTGAAAAAAATAAGAGCCAATCACTTTTCCACTGCATATGTCACACCACACACTTTGAAGGATGCAATTGCTCATATTCCCCGTGTATCAGAAATGGAAAGTTTGCTTATTCATATAACCACTTAAGTGGAAATGGGTTTCGTCGCTCATTATGATTTTAGATACGAAATCATCCTCTTCCTGCACCAGGTTTAGCAGATCATGGGACTAAGATGACCTCACTTGACGGTCAACAAGCAGCAATAGGTGAACTGTTTGCACTTTGTAAGGGAACTTCTTCAGGTCTTTCACAAAAATTCAACGCAACGCTGATGCCAAATTCTGTGCATCGTTGTCTCGTCGATGTTTGTGGACTCTCTCGGACGTCCTCGGCCACAGCAGCGATATTCTCGATCGAACGAGCAATTAGGAGCCGGGCACTTCTTGCGACATTTCTAGTGGACCCAGATCAGCCAAATGCTTCAACAATCGCACAAATGGTGCAGGGCGACGAGGAAAACGACGACGAAATAAACAAATGGACCGGAAATTGGTCAAATAAGCAGTAAAAACAAATTCTCTATCTGTCTACAACATAATTTTTAACAATGCCTACTCCTTTGTACCCTACTAGCATTTTCAGGGGGTGTCGATAGGGGCCTTAGGAGGCTAGCCCGCAGTGTCGTTTTTCCAAGCGGTCCCCCAACTGAGTACTAATCGCGTCCAATGCTGCTTGACCTCAGCAATCGAACGAGAAGCGTTCTTTTGACTAGGCTAAATGATAACTTTCACGGCCATCAATATAATCGCCTGAATTATGAAGCAAAGCAACAACAAATACTAAAGCATGAGTATGAGTAAAACTAAAGATTATACTTAAAGCTTTTTATAAAGCTTTCCGAATAAGTAAGGCTGGGATTGGTCCAAGGAGAATTGATAGGGCCTACCTCACTAATTTTTCTTTGTCTGGTGCTCATAGGGCATCTAAGGGAAACCCTCTTTCGGTATGCCCCTTTTATTTGCCACATGGGGTCCTCAAAGGGGAGCTACTTGGAAATCCCTGTTTCGCCATGGCCCTCATTCGCAAAAAAATGCGGAATTCCGTATTCGAAAAGAGGAGCCGGTTTTCTCGCTAGTCGGATACAAAAAAGAGAAGGCAAGGAAATTTCTGTGAAGCACCAAGACAAGTAAGATGGAAATTATAACCAACCAAGAGAAATAGGGCCATAACACTGTGCGGAATCAAACCGCATACCTTTGGAATGCCAGTCGGACGTTTTAAGCCCTAGGCTTTCGTCGATTGTTTTAAAATCCCTTCCGTAATTATTGTCGGCTCGTTAACTAAAAATGCTGTTCCAAGTCAGAAACGTATAATCTAGTCCTTCTAGCTCTGGCCCCTGTGCTGAACGTCGAGTCATGTGACGTGACAAGTAGTTTGAATTAAAGAAAGTGAAGTTTTAGCCAAATTACGACTTTCAGCACAGGGCCAGAAAGTGGAAGTGCTAAGTCGTGTTTAGGCCCCTGTGCTGAAAGTTGTAATTCAACTGAAACGTCATTTTCTCCAACTCAAACGACTTGTCACGTCACACGACTCGGCTTACAGCACAGGGGCCTCTGTCTTTTAGCCTACTATCACTTTTGAATGACTTTCTGGCCATTATCGCACGACTTGTGTGTGATCTGTTGCCTTTCGAACACTATTCACTACAAAAACACGGCCTTATAGTCCGGGAGCCAGCGACATTTTTTGGTGACTCATTTTATCGTCGATCAAAGTATGTAATTATCCTCAATAAGGTCTAGTAATTCACGAAAATCGACCATTTACAACCAGTTAGCGGGACAACGTTTACTGGGAGCATCAACAATATGTCGTTCATATTTTGAGGGGTTGTCAATTAACTTCAGACGTTGTCAAAAAAACGACCACTTACATTTGTTTGGCGGGACAATCAACCACTTACAAACCCATAAACGTGCAAAAAAAATTCAAAAAATGACTTATTTCCTCGTTGCTCAAATTACATGGTGTTACAGAGGACCATATTGCACATGAAAAATGTATTGTGTCGTTTGATCAGTATTTCCCCAAGTCTACAACAAGGGTAAAGCAGTATCAGATTCTAGGGCCAGACCAAGAGCGTTCTTCGGATTTCGAGACTGAATTGAGAAACATAGACGATTGGGCGAATGCGGAAAAGGCCAGTTTCGGCAACAAAATCCTTTATATCAATTTTACATCGTGTTTCAAATTTCAAAACAAGAAGACGCAGTTGTGAAGACCGAAGAGCCAAGCTTGTCGTGTCGATTAAGGTCGGTTTACACGCAACGATCTGCTTGTGCAAATTGACTGGCGCAAGTCAATTGGTGCAAATAAACTGAGTGAAAATGAACCAGTCACCAGTGAACATATGTTAAGTGAAGAACTGAAGTTTTTGCTTTGAAAATGGACAATTTTGAGGAAGAAGTAATTCTTGAAACCGCTGCGGTTTGCTTGCCCAAGCCAAAAACTTGCGTTTACACGCAACGATTCACTTGTGCAAATTGATTTGCGCAAGACAATTGGCACAAGCAAATGGTTGCGTGTAAACCGATCTTTGCACGAGGAATCTGACACAAAATTCTTTTTTCACGTATGTAAAATCAAGGACAAATCTAACGTCGTCATTCGATGCTCAGATACCGATATTTTAGTTATAATGCTGGTAACATGCAACTCGTCTGCGAGAACGTCAAAATCTGGCTTCACGTTGGCGTCAAAAATAATGAAAGGTTCTGAGAACATAGCGTTCGGTACTTCCAGCGTTTCATGCCTTCACACGATGCCACTTTAATCCTGCTTTGTACAGAAAAGGGAAAGCGAAACCGTTAAATATTTTGCGGCTCAACAAAGAGTACTTTAGAGCTTTTTTAGATATATCAAAGTACCACGATTGCGACTTTGCGGCGATATTGTCGATTGTAGAGAAATATGTTTGTCATTTGTACGGATGGGAAAAACAAAGGAAGTTAATAAGGTGCAAGTAGGACATGGCATTTTGTCAGAAAAAATCCTCGTGAATGACATACAACTGAGCTACTCTTGCAGTGGCGACTTTGAGTATCGTGTAAAGTATGTTTGTCCCGCGAATCGATTGTAAGCACAGTATTTTTACATGTGCAATATGGTCCTCTGTGACCATGTAAAATTTGAGCAACGATGAAATAAGTCAATTTTTGAAATTTTTTTGCACTTTTTCGCGCTTGTAAGTGATTGATTGTCCCGCCAAACAAATGTAAGTGGTTGTTTTTTTGATATAGTCTGATGTCAATTGACAACTCCTCAAAATATCAATGGCGATGATAAGAGTTTTTTTACCTACTGTTTATTACATGTTGTCAACGCTCCTGACAACAAAAGGTCTCGAGGTGCGATGTAAGTGGTCAGTTTCTGTGTTAAGCACAAACAAATTGAAGACCCTGATATACTTTCATTGACGATTAAATCGGCACATTTTTACTGTCGCTGGCTCCCGGACTATTAGCCTCGTTTATTAATTTTCTGTTAATGTTTAGAAATAACCTGGAAATGTTCAGTTTTTCTTGCTTCAATTTTTATTTGTACACATAAAATGAGCTCTGCAATTTGAAATGAAATATATTTTCCCTCAGACTCTTGATTTCTTAAGTATATTGAATTGTCTGTGTGGGGTTCCACTTCCACTTTACAAGGTAATAAAGCAAAAAAAAGATTGTTTCCAAGATCCTTCATTCATTTTACGAAGTGAAATTGAATTGGGCATCAGCAAGTTTAAGCCAAGAGCAAAGGTGATTCTCAGTGCAGGTAGAACGAAGGAGCATTTAACTAAGTGAAATTTATCTAAGAATTATTCACAAATCGTTTTTAAATTCCCACAAGGATTCGTGTTTATATATGACGGATTTTATATCCATATTAGATTATGTAAATTTGAACTAGTCATCCATCATCATAGCTTCTCACAATTTTGCAAGACGTTATGAATACTATGTATAAGGACACATTTTGTTCATTCAAGTAATACCCAAAATGTTGCATACTATCAAGGCTGTTATGCCATTTTAAATATTTCATTACATTCATGTTTCTATACTCTTTCGAGTTTATAACGTGTTTTAAACAACTTTTAGTATGTATATAGATCCAGGATTACAACGCGCTAAAATAGAACGCTACGCCCTAGTGCTATTTTCAATTACCATTTCGAAATGAAAAAAAAATCCATTCTGAATGAGAACATCCTGCCCAGGTTTGAACATTTCAAGTCGATAAAGCTCAATGTCACTCTATTGTTCTACAACGTTTTTAATCTGATATGCAAGTTGGCAAAGCTCTATTCATTCTTCTCTGGGTGTATATGTGTCGAAACTCCTTTTTCTACTGCGCGTCCTTCAGCAGTACCTGTCGTTACCTTCAAGGGATTTTCATGCACCAAAAGGTATTAAAATTGAATTCATTGCCACCATCACACCACCTCCCTCTCAACCATCACATCACGTACCTGAGTAGGGGTGGTCTTTTATTTGAAGTACCACACACCAGTAGTTGCAGCAACAGTAACAGCTTGAATGCACCTACTTTAACCGTTTTAAAGGGTGCATTTTTTTTGTCAGGTTCACTTGGACTACCTTTGTCCCATAGCTTACAAAAGAGCTCGCTTTTAAGCGCTACGTCACAATGAAGTAGTACACACTTCCCAAGCAGCAAAGTACAAGTGCCCCAGTTTTGGGGGAGCTTTTTACCCTTAAGCCCGTCGCCCTTTTGCCCTTTCCAAGTTTGTTTTATCTCTTTTAGCCAGAAAAGTCCATTAACACAGGCACAGCAGAACAGTCTTTTAAGCTTTTGGATACTTTAAGTTGAAACTAAAGCACACTTGGCAGAGAGTGACACCACTTATCGGCGAATAAGGGTGGCTTTGTTGAGTCTAGAGGAGTGTGCTTGAAGCGAGATTATCTCTCTGTTTGGTCTAGCACAGGGCTAACGGGGGGATGATGATGATGGTACTGCTGCTGCTACTATACTACTATAGGGCAAACGATTTTAGGAGGAGGGAAAGTGCGGGCGGAAATTAATGAGAATTTTCATCGGATTTAACTTCTTCCCTTGATTTTCATGTGCACAATTTACTTCAGCATCCTTATATCCCCATGTAATGGGTGTAACTTTACAGCTTTCATTGATTTTCCTCGTCGTCTATCCTCGACGTCCATTACTGTAGATTCTCCTTTATTTTTTTTCAGGCTGTTATGGCGCTCAACCGCTCAAAATAATTAGGTCAGAATAATTTATTTCCCACCATCGATTCTCCCGCAAATCCCGAAATGAAGCTCTAATTACACATTTGATGGATTTGATCACATCCATCTTGTGTCGCGCTCCTGAAGCGGAGATCTCGTTTGCTTCTCTCTCTTTCGCCTTTTGTTCAATCAGACCGTGAAATCCTGGCTTTGAATCAAAATTGCAAATCCACATCCGCATTGTCGTTCCGTGCATAGAAGAACGTCTCTATTTTGCGGATCTTTGAAAATCTGCCAATCAAATGATAGGATTCTAAGTACAGGAACCACACCATCGTACAGAACTCCTAGGCAAGCACTGCCAGCTCGAACCAATCGAACTAGGGTCGGGTGGTGGGAAAATATGAAGAAATTTAAGCCAATACACTAAGATAACAAACACGACTACGACGACGACATAGACGGATATCATCGATAAGGGAGCATCATCAAAGATAGTCTGGCAGCCCATAAAACTTCATTGAGAGGGTGGCATTGGATACACGATGATGTGTACTCCTAGTACATGAGAGAGGTCCTCTTTTAAGGAACTTCTTCTTCGTCAGCCCGTGTATATCCTTTTTTTGGTACTATATATGGTTCCTACTTGAGGGTAGATCGAGATTCGAAATAAATAGACAAGTCTGAACGCTGAATAGGAGAGGACGTATGTGTGTATAGTACACATCTATATCAACCCAGTGGAGCCAGCACCACACATTGAGCAGAAGATGCAATAATTCAATCAAGTCAACATTTTTCAATCCAATCCTCGGTTTCGCTCGGAAATTGTGCACCTGAGTGTAGCAATGTTTTCCTATTAAGTTACCTGGAAACTGTTTTCCTTCAGGGATTCGTTCATGCATTCTTGGTAATGTTTTGATATTTTTTTTTTTTCGTTTTTACCTTTCGGTTTTGGTTGGTCGTGTGTGTGTGTGTTTTGTTTATTTATTTTGAAAATTGTGTCTGGAAGGGGGGAGTTTTTTGCAGCTGAGAAAAGCTTGGAAGTGCAACCGAAGCAATTTTACGTATAGATTCTTCATGTGAAAAATATTAGCTAAATCTAAGAAGGGAAAAAGAATCACGTGAATTTTAAATTGAATATTTTTGCATAACTAGAATAGATCAGTCAAGAAAAGCACGATCCTCGAATCATTTCTGATAAATCCTTGTCGCATGTGTGTAAAATCTTACCGTTGCCCGTATCAATTACACAGGCACACAAAAAAAAATGTCAAGACCCAGAGGGTACATCCCCCTACCCCCGTTTTTGGGGTCGCTGAAACCGAATATGACCATAAAAAATTTTTTTAACTAGCCATTTCCCCGCAACCACCCCCTACACCCCCTTCTGGTAGTTGAAATGTCAATTCTCATACAAAGTCGAGTAGGGTGTGTATTCCTATGTTTTCTGGGCCTCTAAGAACGAGGAAGACTACCAAAAATGAATTAGACCCCCTCTTTAGCCCCTAGAGTCACTTTACCACCGCCATACACCCCTTTGTGGGGGTTGAAATGTCAATTCTCATACAAAGTCGAGTAGGGTGTGTATCCCTATGTTTTTTGGGCCTCTGTGAACGAAGAAGACTACCAAAAATGAATTAGACCAACTCGTTAGCCCCTAACGTCACTTTACCATACACCCCTTTATAGGGGTTGAAATTTCACTTAGTGACGCTAGGGGCAAACGAGAGGGTCTAATTCATTTTTGGTAGTCTTCTTCGTTCACAGAGGCCCAAAAAACATAGGGATACACACCCTACTCGACTTTGTATGAGAATTGAAATTTCAACCCCCACAAAGGGGTGTATGGCGGTGGTAAAGTGACTCTAGGGGCTAAAGAGGGGGTCTAATTCATTTTTGGTAGTCTTCCTCGTTCTTAGAGGCCCAGAAAACATAGGAATACACACCCTACTCGACTTTGTATGAGAATTGACATTTCAACTACCAGAAGGGGGTGTATGGGGGTGGTTGCGGGGAAATGGCTAGTTAAAAATTTTTTTTATGGTCATATTCGGTTTCAGCGACCCCAAAAACGGGGGGTAGGGGGATGTACCCTCTGGGTCTTGACATTTTTTTTTGTGTGCCTGTGTTATGGGACTTGGTTGCGATGGCATAGAACAAGACTCAATAAATTCCGAAAGGAAAAATTCCTGGCTTGCCTGTGATAGCATAGCGCCGCGGTGATGGATCAGCTTTTATCGAGCTGCTAATACTCCTGGCCTCTATTTGCCTTTCTCTCTTCTTCTTGGCCTCGGCTTCTTCCAGTCTCGATTTCCGGTGTTTGGCCTTCAACACACGTTCCTTCCACGTTCCTATACCCATCCCCGTGTGGATGATAGTAGCGCCTCGGTCATTGCCTCTAGTTCCGCCCTATATTCGCCAAATCCCACACAATAGCTGCGTTCCATTGGGCAATATTTTCTACTCCCGAGTACTCCGGAGTACTCCCAACTACCCCTGCACTTTTACGTTTTACTCGTATTTACTTCTGACATCAAAAAATCGCGTTCCATTGGTGATGTACACCGGAGTATTCCGGATCGCCCAATGGAACGCAGCTAATAAAAGAGATGTGCTCAGCATTATCCGGGATACCTCGGGATTCCAGGCACAGCGGTGAGCCATCGTGCTCTGTCTAAACGATGGAGATATTTCCCATATTCATCTCCACTCAAGAGTTGCGTGAGGTCCCCATGCTCCCTCGTAACCCATATCTCTACGCCCGAGTAAAAATAAATGATGGCCTTAGAACGAGAAAATGCCGTCTGTGATTGAAACATAGTCCTCGGCCATCTGGCGGTTAACAGAAGGCTCGTTGCAGGACAGTACGGCCGTATAGGGGGCGATTTACGGTGAAACAACGGCCTTACAGTTCCAATAACGGCCATACGACGGTGGTACGGCGGCTGTATGGTTGCTATTACGGGTATACGACGGTGGTACAGTGGCAGCAACGTGGATATTCGCCCTCCTATAAGAAAATATATTTCACTGCAATTAAAATGTTTGATTTTTTTTCGGTTGGGTTTTTTCTCAAGCCGTTAAATAACAAAATTTCCCACTAAAATATAAATCAACACGCACCACACACTTCACGTACAACAAACCGACGACTGGCGAGATCGTTTCTCTTGTGCATCGATATCTCGAAAAGAACCATTGTACATAACGAAAATGATGAAGTTCCCATAAAACACATTCAACAATACATTTGGTGCAGATTCTTTTTTTGGCTCAAATTTCCCGTCGAATGCCCGTTTCTACAGCTCAGTACTTGGCCTTTTAAATCTTTTGGTCAAATTTAGCCGTCGTAAGGCCGTATGTGCTCCCATTAAAAATGGTTAAAAAATCTACGGCCATCATATGCCCCTTAAAAAGCCAAGCGGCCGGTGTTCGCCCTTTATAAGGCCGTTTTTTATTTTTACTCGAGTAGAGGGTTATACCTACATTATATACAAACCTGTTTGAGTTGAGGACCGAGTGATGGATAGTGTGATTTACCCCATTAAAGCATCTTTCTCTACAAATACAGACTAAAAATTTAGTGTTGGGTAGGACACGATTGTAAAATGAGTTGGTAAGAGGCGCCTCTTTTTATTTTGAGCCAGTACAATTTCATACTTCAAATTAGGCGAAGGGCCATTGTAATGACAAAAACAACCAAATTAAAGAAAGAAGCTTATATACATTAAATTGCTTCAGAATAAGTAAGAAACCTATGCCTCCACAATGTATATGTACAATTTCACCTCATCTAATTTCAAGTTGGAACTTTTGCTGCCGCAAATGACGTAAGAAATGCCACTCCAGTATGTATTTACCATCTTGCCTCGCCTCATTTCAAGTTGGAAATTTCACTGCCTCAAAAGAAGTAAGAAATGCCTCTCCAGTTTGTGTTTAAAATCTCACCTTGCCTCAGCTCAAATTGGATATTTTACAAAAAAAATAAGAAATATCTCTCGTATTTACAACCTCACCTAACCTCGCCCCATTTTAAGTTGAATTTTATTGCCCCAAAAGAAGTAAGAAAGAAGAAACCCATGTCTCCTCACTACGTTTTTACAATCACACCTTGCCCCAATTATCTCGATACACACTCATATATTGAGGCCTCAGTAAAATTTACCATCGTGTAAGGGACAAATATACTGCCTCGTGTAAGTCCGGATCAACTTTAAAAATATTACAGGTCACAAGAAGGTGCCAATTGATTACCACGGCCCGCGGAAAAAACGTAACTTTTATTCTGGCCCATGTTATAAAAAGTTTGCCCACCCTTGCCTTTGACGATCGGAACCTGATGAAACAAATCGAATGATAGAGTTCCGCAATTGGTCTAGTGATCTGTAAGCGGATTTCAGCTCTTCTCCTCATCCACAGGTTCTTCAAGATCGTAAGTCTACCGCCTGGAGTCATACTGAAGAATTTTCACTCTGTTCAGCTGACACCTGAAGTGAGCATCTGTCTTCTCTGGTGCTCGTCTGCAGCCCATTTCGAACCGATACGATTCCCTTGCTCTTAACGAGTGATAGACCATGGTTCCGGACCCTGGAAATCCAATGTTGGCTCTTGCTTATCCAAGTTGCCAACATTGCTGCTCCCATCGATACGAATGTTCCCTTGAACCCCAACTAGCATTACATGATTGTGCTTCGCACATCTTTTTAGTTTTTGGGCACACTCCAACATCTTCTTCGCTACAACCGGGATTCGGTCCTGGCCTCTCGCAACTTTTATCTCCACCAGTTCCGATTCTGAGGCGGTGGCATCCAGTTTGGCATCTATGCCAGGTCTACGCCATCCTTCCAGTGGAGGTTGAGTCTCCTTCGTTTTCGCACCCCATATATCTTACCGCAGAGAACTTTCCGAGGAAGTTCCTCTTCCCTCATAAGAGTTACATGTCCTGCCTACCGGAGCTTGCCGAGCCTTATTTTCTTCTCAACGTCTATGTCGCGGTAACGATCACCCTCTTCCATAAGAAGCCAATAATTTTCCAGAAGACTTTCCTCTAGAAAACGGCTAAGGGTTTGGAATGCTTTTTGCGAAGCACCCACGTCTCAAATATATATGTGAGTACCATTGTCTTATAAAGTAGAAGTTTGGACGTTTGGTGAGATGGTTGAATTTAAATAGCCTTGACGTGACTATAGTAGATTTTGCTGCATCCGTGCGCATATTTCTGGTTCCATGTTATTGTCGGCTGCTACTATTAAATAATAATCATTAATTACGCTATTAACAGGTAATAAAAGCCAATTTACTCACCTTTTAATGAACTTAATGTCCTTGGTCAAAAACCGGATTTTTTTCCCAGGCTCAATCTTCGGACTACCTACTTAAGTAAATGATTTTACTTCTTCAAATTCGCGCCCCTCTACCTTAATTGTTGGGCTAAGGGAGCGTCGATTAATTACGTGAGGCGATTTTTCGATAACTGATAATTTGAACTCCTTCTTGCCCCTCTATTCCACTCGCCTTTTCCGCTTGTAGTGAACAAACAACTACCCCGAAACGTCACTGGCTGGCCGGTGGCGGCTAAACAATCGAGGAGCTACTGTGCTACTTTGTGGCGTTCGCATAGCCGCGATAAAATTTGTTGTGTACGATTTAGCCCCCATTCACACACAGGCCGCCGCGCCGGCAGGCCGTGGCCTGAAGGTTTCTCGCCTTGAGGCCAAGTATCACCATATATTCACCGGCCGGATGGGGCCTGCAGTCCAAGAAAACTGACAAAAATCTTTATGTGTGTCGTCAGTCCGTACCTGAAGAACTGATCTTCTATTCAGTCTGAAGTTTTCGTTGAGGCCATGAACATTTTTGGACTTGAATTAGCAAATCTACTAATGACTGTATTTTTAAGGCGTGTCCAACACTCGCCGACGCTCAGCATCTCGTAGATATAAAGCTTTTCTGCGTTGTATGACCATTCCTACACGAGGGACCATAACACTCCGCACGCCTTTCTTGCCCAAAAAAGCTCATGCTCCCAGAACCATGGTCCCTCGTGTAGGAAAGGCCTATTGCGCTCTCGGAGCACCATGTCAACAGAAGAGTGATCCGAGTCTAAGTTAGCACGTCGGTAAGTTCATACCGTCATGAGACCCTAAAGATGGCGTCGGTTGCACCCTTCGGATCTTTCTTTTAACCGCGTCTTTTGTCAGTGTTATCATGTGCGTTTCATTTTCATTCGAGTTCGTACTCCGGAGTAGTTGGGCGCACATCGGCGTAGTTGCAGCTACCCCAGCCCTTACTGTGGTAGCATCTACTCCGATGTGCGCCCAACTACGCTGGCGTACGTATTCCGATGAAAATGAAGCGCACCTATCATCACCTTGGGGCTCCTAGGCAACCCATTTCGAACTGATCGCGCTCGTTAGCAGCCCTTTATCCATGGCAGTGGCTGATTCCAAACGCCCATAACTCTGAAGTCGACCCCTGCTTAACCCGGTTTTCAGATTTCTCGTTCTGATCGATGTCTGGGCGCGGTCTAATCGAAGCTAGTATAACATTATGGTGCTTCCCACACCTTTTACCTTTTTGTACAAATTCCACAGCCGCCAATACATTAATCCCTGTCTAATCACTGCTTGGATTTCTTTCGAATGTCAGAAAATAATATCGTTTCTTCTGAATCTGAAGCTGCCGCTGTCTTGCCTGTATTTTTTTTATGTGAACGTTCAAGCTTAGTTACGCTTTGTACTATCCAGGGTCAGCGCTGGATTTTTTTTGCGCCCGGTGCAATATGCCATATTGCGGCCCATCAGCTGTTCGTTTTATGATCGCAGTGGAGGACCATGGAAACAGGCAGAAAAAGAAAAACCTTTTTCAATTTTTTTTTTCAAATATGAAATTTCTTTTTTTTAAAAATCGTAATTTCTAAAATTGCGCCCGGTGCAAGTGCACCATTCGCACCTATGAAAACTTCGCCCCTGGTACTACCGGTCCGTCATGTCGTACTCGTCATTGAGTAATGTCTAGTAGTAAGCTTAGTTTGAAGGATAAAATAAAATATGATATATTAATAAGAGTTTGAGTTAAAGCAAGTGGCGATGGACTTTGTGCTTGATCAGCTTGTAGGAGTTCACACCAAAGCGAAGAAATTTGCCCGAAGCCAACATACATATGTAACAAAAATCAAAATAAAACATCGAAATTTTTGTAACAGTGCTTCGATTTAGTGCAGGTTTGGTGTTTCTACTTTTTTGTAGAAATTGGTCCATAAGAGTCGATTCCTTAAAGTTTGACTGCTTGGTAATCATTTATTTTGAAATGTATCTCCAAAATTTAAATTACAATGCTAAAAAAACAATCCTCTAGCATAGTGCAAAAGTTGAACGCTTCAATGCAACAGAAAATTTTAATAACACCTCAAACACTCCTAATGCAATTTGTGCTCGTACAGCAAACATATACACCTTTGTTGGAAAACTTAAACCATAGATCCACGCCTTATTTATTAAAAAGGGTGTTTAGCTACAACATTTTAAATTATAATCAAAGAAATGTTGATTTAGTTATATCAACACCCTCGCTTCCATCTCTACAATCTCCAACTACAGTCTTGGTCGTCTACAACCACAAAAAAACGAAATTAATTTGTGTTAACACTTTCAGACAAAGTTGCAAAGTAAAAATTTTCACTCAGGCAAAAAAAACGCTATTTTAAAAATTCTCAAAATGAAAATTTCCTTTTATAAGAAAGCAAAAACACACACACATTTGTCCGAAAAGCTGCAGTTTTCCTTAGAAAATTTTTAATTAACAGTTTTCTCTTAAATTTCCGCCCAGACAGAATCTCGTGAAACGATAGAAAAAAAAATGAACAGGTAAACTCTCAAACCTTATCATTCCCCATTCCGCGTCAGGGCGGGCGAACACGGGGGCGCCGTCCGCTGCTGCTGCTTCTGACCAAACGACTTAATGGCTGACTGATTTTCTCTATTATCCCAGGTAACTACCGAACTGACAACTGTACAAATCGTGCTGGTCGGTGCCAAGTGGAGAAGACACTGGAGACGAGTTCATAAATCGCAAATTCCACCACGTGGAGTTTTTCCACTTTCTTTTTTCCCCGTTTAACTGTCTGCTGTTGGATGGTTGGGAAATACGGAGCACCACCAACCTAGCACAGGAGTAGTAGGTAGCAGCCGGAGCGCTCTTCAGGCAGGTGCCTTGCTTCCACCTGGATTTTTTTTTATATTTGTTACATAGAGAAATATACGAGCGCGCCCCCAGAAATGCCGGCAGAATGGATGTTCGGGACTGGCGTGAAAAATATCTGATAAATAAAAACATGTGGCAATGAAAATATGCAAAATTCTTTGCGAGTAGGATTCGAATGCCGGGGGAGGGGGGGATATAACAGCAGCCTGACTGTGGATCGGTTGGTCGGGGGCTAAGCGACCCCGACGACGACGGCAAAACTCGCGCGATTTATATCCTTTTTTATTTCCGAGGGTGTGCTTGAGTCCCCCTATTCCCCCCCCCCCGACTTGTGTGCCGCTGAAATAGTAGTTTTTAACCTGCTTCCGTTTCCACTTGGCTTTATCGCTGGCCATCGTTGTCGGTGGTGCTGTCTGCAGACTCCTAACTCCTCTAAGCGGCAGCGACAGGCAACATGAAAACTGTCACTATCAGGCGCTTCGGGGAATTTAGGCTGCTGAAGTACCAACAGAAATGGAATCCTCAGAAGGATATACCAATCCTGATCCTCCCTCCCTGCCTTCATCGCCATCGGGGTAACAACAAAACCACCCCGAAACCAGCCCTACATTCGCCCGATACTTACCACTACACCAGAGAAGAACTCTCTCTCCCGCCTCGAGAACTAACGATCCTGGCTAATTCTTTGGGTGCTGATATCCGTTTTTCCTGCAGACAAGGACTGATTGCGATTACTTTTGCAGCTGCTAGCCCCACCGCTGTAGAAGAGACCTCTAGGCCAGAGGAGCCGCTCCGGATAATCTGGCCATGCGGGGTAGATGGAGCGTGACGAACTTGTAGACGAGACTCTGTGCAGCACATATACATACATACATATATCCTCTCGTATACAATGTTAGCTGCAAAATTTCCCAGCGTTTTTATATTCCGATTGGAATAGAAAAAAAAAAGTAATAAAAAAAAAGTAATCCGGTAGCCGGGATAAAAAACGACCCGGAAACGGAACCGGAACACCAGACGCTTTCGTATGCAAATGGGCTTTTCATCTCTCCCGGTTGATATTTATATATGTCGTCCTGAAAATGCAGCACGGCGGCTAAGTGCAGTCGATGCTGATACTGTTACTACTGTGCTGCAGCGACTGACAGTCTGAATGGGGCTCGAAGTGGAGACGGCGGTGTGGTGTGGGGGAATGTTTTTTTAGGGCTCTCAGAATTTGTATGCAACGTGCAAAAGGCAGATTTACGGCTTAGTTAAGGGAATAACTCGAGAAGTTGACGAAAGCAGATTATGATTCGTGAATGTGACAAAAATTTCTGATTATTTTTCTTTTCATTTCGTTGAAAAGAAGTTCTTGTTTTATTTTTTTATCAATTATCGAATGTTAAAAAGGCGATTGTGATGATAGATTGAACTGAATAGACAGGGTTAGGTTAGGTTAGGTATAGGGGTGCCTCTATTGTGACCGGAAACCCAATTAACGCTCTGCCGGGCCATTTTGAGGCCATAACCTCGTGTAACCTGTAGTAAGCCGAATCGAAGTAGGCAGGTTAGGTTAGGTATAGGGCTGCCTTTATTGTGACCGGAAACCCAATTAATGCTCTGCCGGGCCATTTTGAGGCCATAACCTCGTGTAACCTACAGTAAGCCGAATCGAAGTAGGCAGGTTAGGTTAGGTATAGGGCTGCCTTTATTGTGACCGGAAACCCAATTAACGCTCTGCCGGGCCGTTTTGATGCCATAACCTCGTCTAACCTAAAGTAAGATGGTGGTTTGATCAACTGTGTCAGATGCCTAAAGCTATCTTATTACGTTTGGTAGGGTTAACACTACAGTGCTCTGACCTCTAGTATGGATCTTTAGTCGGGGTTGAATAGTACACTTCTGCAGTTTCCCGCCTTACAAAAAGCATGCGCAGAGGACCTAGTGATAAAGCTGTCAGCAATGTTTCCAATCGTTATAAGTGAAATCATGCAAGAATGCCGGAACAGAGTTAGCAGCTGACCAGAAGACTACGGTCTGGCAGTCAAGCCGTGCAAAACTGAGCGAATCCTATTTACTAGTAAAACGAAAATCTCCACATTCGACCTCCCTTGGCATACCCTGATTTATCCTCCAGGGCTGAATTTCTGGGTATATTTCTAGAACTAAAACTCAACTGGAAGTCGAACATTGAGGAAAGTGTAAAGCAAGTCTGGATACCTATCCACGCCTTTGAAACGTCTTCGGCAAGGGATGCAGTCTCAAGCCAAAAGATGATCCTATGGTATGACCAATCCTCACCTATAGCTCGCTTGTGTGGTTGCCAGCGCTGAGCAGTACTTTTTTTAGGGAGTCGTGACAATCCAACATCGGTTGAACAGCAGGAGCATGTGTACTCGATCTCCTATAAGACCCTTACCTAAAACAGGAGATACCGTTGTGGATCTGTAGATAGTGTCAGAGTCATACTGAATAAACATGACGTTTGAATACAGACCGGTACGAGCCGAAACGGCATTACTTCGTTTCTGGATTCATCAACGTCCAAGTAAAAATAAAACTCGCCCGCTTCTAGCTTGCAACAGGCACGCATGGCGTGAAAACACCTACACGACGCTCGGAACAGGCACGGTGCACCTGACTAAAAATAACACTCGCCTAGCCTGCAACAGGATGCACGCCGCATAACGTCAAATCGCTTGTACGAAATCCAAACGAGGCACACACTCACACTTTTTCTAGACTAAACGTAAGTAGACTAAAGTGACCGAACAAACTAGCTATTACCGTGGTTACCATAAAGAGTGCCATTATCATACTCAGTAGACTAGTTCTCGTTCGATTGCGTAAGTCAAGCAGCATTGAACGTAGTTAGTACTTAGTTAGGGCACTGCTTGGGAAAACGTCACTCGCGTTTAGAATGGTCTATGCCGATGCGGGCACATTTTTAGATTTTCGTGCTTGTAGCGGAAGCGTGTATACCTTTGCCGTGCATCCTGTGTGGCATGCGCATTTGTCCGCTAGACGTGTAACTTGCGGGCGCGTATATGCTTTTAAGAAAATTAACCAACTAACGCCTCGGACGCGTCACATCTCGTTTGGTTTCAAAAGCACTTATTTTTTCACAAAAGTGCATCGTGTTAATGTTTGCTAAACGTTTGACCACCAACACACGTTATATCGTTCCGAACCACCCTTTTCGCATGATTTAGTTCCGTGTAACTTCTGGCTATTGTCGAAACTCAAACAACTGTGCCATGGAGATTGTTTTGACTCAATTGAAGAGATACAAGCCGAATCGAAGTAGGTTTTGAAGGCCATTCCTACATATCATATATAGTTACTTTTGCCGTACTGTGTATTTTCCGAATAAAGCACACCCGAGCCTACAACCGCTGACCTCACTACTGAGCCGGTAGTGGCCTAGGTATACTCCTCACGTTGATCTTCTGCCTTAATCTGAAAGAACTGTTTGCCACTATAAAAAAATCAACTACCTGGCATTTATACGCTTCCTCCAAGCCGTCGACTGGGATGTGTGTTTCCGTAGCAAGAACACAAGACTTGCGTCGTTAAAGTTAGACGGTTGGGAATGGATTAGCTCATTCCTCATTCTACCAAGTCAATAAAGGCACTTTCCGAATGTATGCCTTAATCAAGAGCGTGTGATGGAAATTAAATGTCGATCCACACATATCCGTGACGTGACGGCGACTTCCGTGCAGTACCGGAAGCATAAGTGGAAAAAAAAATATCGGCACGATGTAATTCCATGGAAATAAATTGAGAAAGGCGCGACATGCTCCCACACATTCGACGCAGTGGGCGCACCGACGTTGTCAGTACCCTTCAGGCGTCCGTGAAGAAAATTAAAAAAATACACATATTGCCACTGATATTTTTTTAATTGTCTTAATGCAAATGTAGTTGCGAACTCTCCTTCCACTTCTCCAAGAGTCGACATGGGATGAACCCAATCTCTTTTTTTAATCGTTTCTCCTCGTCTAAGAGCACTGCTATTGCATCAAGGTATTCCACGCTAAAATTCCACGATTCACTTGACATCATTGTTCAAATTTCAAAACTATCTCACAGATGGCATTGAACATTGAGCACTGATACGGAAAAGACGGTGCTGTGGTGTCAGTGAAAAATTAATCACGGAAGCCACTGACACGGAAAGCATCGGTCCCGTGCCGTGTCGCCAAGGCAAAAACAAGAAAGAAAGAATGTTATCTAGAAGGGAAAAATGAAAAGACGAAGGATCATTGCATGGGTTCGAACCACGGACGTCTGGTGGATGATTGTCGAGCTTGTTAATCTCTTTGTTACTGAAGCCTCTAACTGAATTTTTACTTGAGGTCAGTTAAGAATATACATGTGTGGTCTAGGCTCTGTAGGTAGAATGGAGAATAAACAAACGTATTTCCGCTAGTAAATTTTTTTCTATGCATAGTTAGAGCCCACACCATAAAAGAAGGGAAATTAACGCGCATGTTGAGAATGGCCCGGTAATTTGTGTTTTTAAACAAACAAAGGCTTGTGGGAGGACCTGAGACTTTCACTGCGCAAAGGAGCAGCGATTTTGAGATTCCCTTCTTTTATGTTGCGGCCTATAACATTACTAGTTCAGAAACAGAAATTCCAGTCAGCTTCTTGTAAGAATTGAATAAGCTTCAGCCAATTGGCTTTCCAAAGGACTTGAAAAATAAAATACAAATCTATATATATAAAAGTGAAAGTATGTCTGTCTGTAAATGTTCAATAGACTCCGAAACCGCTCATCCGATTCGCCTGAATTTTTGTATATAGGGGTTTTCAGGTACGGCGGGTGTTGCTCTATCTCGAACACTTCGGGTGGCTGTAGTGTACCGATATCCGTAAAATTCGAACTTTTGTATGGGAGGTACTCTTCGAATTACTGCTAAAGAGCTCAGATCTATATTATTTTGGTTTTTTCCGAAAAAAATACGATTCCCAAAGTTTCAGATCGATCGGTCCAAATTTAAAATGGCGGCCAACACAAAATGGCGGATTACCTTTTTCTTTGCAAGCCATTCGGTATGGGTATCAAATGAAAGGGTATGACAAGTACAATATTATTAGCTCTTTGGCGTCATTCCAAATTCAAAATGGCGGCCAACACAAAATGGCGGATTACCTTTTTCTTTGCAAGCCATTCGGTATGGGTATTAAATGAAAGGGTATGACAAGTAGAATATTATTAGCTCTGTGTGGAGTCATTCCAAATTCAAAATTCATATCACCTGATTACTACTATTGGTTTATGGGTGCAGCATAGGCGTACCCGGTCCCAGCTAGTAATTAATAAAGTTTTGAGCAAACATGGCTTTAACTTTAGACCAAGTGTCAAAAGTCCGAATGTGACGCCATCTATTGTCCGAATATGGCGCCATCTATTGTCCGAATGTGGCGCCATCTATTGTCCGAATGTGGCGCCATCTATTAAAAAAATACTTCAACTACCACCAGAAAAATTCCAAAATTGCACGAACTTTTCGATCAAGTTTTTCTTTGTACATAAAAAAACATTAAAAAAAATTCCCTTGTAATTACCTTAAAGGACATAATAATAATAAAAAAAAATAATGTACAAAATTAAAACATAACTCAGTAAAGTGCGGAGGGGCGCGTTACTAACCGAAATAAAAAGGGAGAAAGCTGAAAAACAAAAAAAAAATAAAAAACAAAGTGTGCGTGTCACAGAAACAGTTTTCAACGCTGGAATGTGTTTCAATTAAATTGATGAAGAAAAAATCCTTGAAATAAATGCAAAAGCTGCGTGCAAATTCCCCATACATTAAAATGTGATAAGCCTTTACCACATAATTTCTCTAACCCCAAAGGAATGAGAGGATTACCAGGAGAGAGAGAAATTCCTAAGTGAAAAGTCCGTATTTTATAGGGTGTATTATTATTTAGTGTTGTTGTTGTTGTTTTTGTTGTTGTTGTTGCTGTTTGGTGTAATCTCTTTCATATAATCACAATTGCACTTCTTTTCAATTATCATAAAAAAATACAGGCAGTTTCCGACAGAACGGAATCAATTAATGTTAATCCTTTTTCCTTTGAGAATCTGTGTGTGTGTGCTTGTTAAAGGAAGGATATTCTTGGATGTAAAAATATATATAAAATCGTTTTACCTGTGATCCTTGTTAGGCCTTTGGGTATTTTTTTTATTTTTTTTTGTGAAGAAGAACGGTTTTCACGTAAATACGTGCCAAGTGGTTATACCCTACTTAATTCGCTCTGAAAGGAAACGTCTTCATTACTATAGCGATATGGTGGTGGCAGGGTTGTTGGTGGTGGTGGTAGTGGTGGGGATGGTAGTGATTCTATTCCTCATCGAGCCTCTCAACATCATCAACTTGGGGCACTTAGTGGGACCCTTTAAATGAGCGTTGAATGAAGATAGGAAAAACTTCAACAGTTAACAAAATCATTAGGAAACGGGCATCAGGACCTCTCTACGCCTCCGTGTTTTTTTTCTGCTTCTAAAGTCCCCCTCCCCCCGTTCCCCACTTCTTTCCACAAAAGGAGGATTTTTCCCATTTTTAATACACACCCAGGGGAAGTTTTGTTGCGTAAACACGTCCAGAGGGGATAGCAGTAGGCTGGGTAAAGCTACATCAGAGTCGGTCGGTCGGTGGTGGTGGGTCCGCTCCGCATAAAATCACGACTCCGCTTCCAAATTACTTTCCCCATTCACCGGGAATTTATTTTTAAAAGATATCCCGAATATGGAGTGCAGGATAAAGCCCGAATCTCCAATTTTAAATTATTTCAACGCTTGACTTAATCGCCGCTCCGCAGGGCTGCTGAATGCGGCCGGTTTGCCAAAAAAAAACAGCAACAACAACACAACCCCCACTCTACTATTACGATCTCCCCCACTAAAGAACTGTGTTTTTTGGGGCTACAGGGTACAAAAAAAATAACATTTATATTTTTTTTCCTGGTTAACTCTCGAGAGAGTGAGCGAAAAAGAGAGAGAGAAAAAAAATAAACACATTTCGATGTTGCTGGTAACGTGGAGTATCATCTGGGGTTGTAATAAGCGGGAGAAGCCAGCCAGCCAGCGGCCCCTGTGCTGCTAAATGAAAACAGGAAAAATACCCGCCGTCATCACTTGTTCTCCTGTCCCAATTCAAAACGTCACAGCTTAATTCTAATTAATTTGCTACCCTCTCTCTCTCGGTGGAGGAGCTCTTGATATTGGCGGCGGGGGCGGACGGTGGTGGTAGAAGGGCGCACTTGTTTACTTTGAAACCGACCGGAGCAGCGCTGCTGGATTCAATTTTTTCTTTTTTTTTTGTTAATGGTGAAACGTTTTTTTGTGATTTTTCTTTCTCCTCTGTCATCAGGAAAAAATGAAAGAGGCCTTTTAGACTAATTGAAACTGTGATCCTGGCGAGTTTTTTTTATTCTCTGAAAGGTGATTGTACTGGATTCTAGCACCTATACAAGGTTGTGAGTACTTTTTTTAGTAGGGAGGGGGTGCTGAAGTAAGAGTAGCCAGGGGAACATTGCTGGTTCATACTTGATGGTTTAATTGTTTGTTTCTGATGTAGCTGTAGAGCAGGTGACAACGAGAAGTTCAGGGGTGGGTTTTTTTTTGTAGAGGAATCGATATGAAAAGTGAAGCAATTGGCGGATCAATCTTTTATTCTTACTCTTTTGCGTATAGGGTTTCTGAAAACCCGGTCTTTTTTCGATTCGCCGAATCCGAGTCCTTAAAACTGAGAACCGCCGATTCCGGTTCCGATTCCGATTCCAAGTAAAAACTCACAATTTTAATTTACAAAAAATATATATTGTATTAATAGTCCCTTAAATAGGTCGAAAAAAGGCCTTCGCGAAAAATACCGCACGCGATTTTTTTTTACTAAATGATTTTATATATTTTTATGAGCCTAAATTCAAAATGCTAAACTTATAGTGAAGGGAAACAGGTTTAATTCTATATCTCAGAAACTATGCATTTTACGACAAAAATTGATATAATCTTTTTTGTAGATAAATAAGTGATTTAACTTTCTTGTTTAGAATTTGTTTTTGTAAAGTCTATATGTACGGATATATAGTGCTTCAAATTTCATTAATCACTCTCTTTGAGCTATATTTCGTTAATGGTTAATTCCACATGAAAAAATCCTGCGTAATACTTATAGAACACGCGATTATCTATAATTTTTGTTATTAGCCATTTTTACGTAGGGCTAATATTTCACGTATTACAGCGCTTTAAGTATCGAAAAACGTGAATTCAAAAGTAATATTTTGCCAATATTACACGTTTTATTGCAAAGCTCTTCACGCGCAATTTCATTGCCCACATTTTTTGTTCCGCGAGAGCTGAGGAAAAGAGTTTGTGCCTTTAACTTCAAAAGTATAGGCCGTAGCATAAAAATTATTCATAGGAAATTGTCCAAGATTTTCAATTTTGGGGAAAAAAATTAGTATTTTTTTGAGAAAAAGGTGTTTTTTTCTATCCAAACTTTCCGAGATAATTGGGGCACAGCTGATTTGGAACATTCTGTATAGTTCTATTTTTGCCAATAAAAATATAAAAAAAACATAACTAAAATGTACTAATTACTTTTGCTTGTTTTGAATTGCTAGTTGCTGGTTCCACGGTAAAATAATCCCAAACTTTAGATCTTTTAGTTGCCCTTAGCTTAGTCATATTAATTTTAGAATATGTACTTTAATTTAAAAGGTATTATTATTTATAGGTACTTGTATGTCATTTTTTTAAACCAATTTTTTGCATTTGAAAAATTAAACTGAAACTAAAACAATCGAGAATCCTAAAATGTCAATACAATTTTCTTCACCGTGACATAAAATCCAAACACCCACAACCTATCAAGATTTATTTTTTTTTTTTCAAATTTTGAAATTTTGAGTCAAGTTGTTACTATCAATTACCGAAGTTTCTAACAGATGGAACAACTAATTTAATTTTTTGTTATTATCAAGCATATTTATTTTAATAGTGAATTTCATATCGAGCAATCGGGAATCGGGATTCGGCGAATTTCAAAAACGGATCCCGATTCCGAATCCCAGGGGAAGATCCGCCGAATCCGATTCCGAGTTATTCGGTATGAGAAACCCCAGTACAACCCAACTTTTGAATGCTATTTTTGGTCGGACTCAAACGATTTTTTAAGACCAATACAAAGTACTCGAACCAATCAAACCAAGTACCTGGAAGGATGCTGTTACATAAAATCTTTCTATCTCTAGGAAATATTGATTGAAATCGAGAATATGATGATGGATGTACAAGGCAGAACAACCCGGTAGAAACTCGATTTTTGATGAAATCAAATGAGCCAATGAAGCCATTATTGCAAAATACAGCCAGTAACAAAAAACTGCCGATGACTTCTATGTACTTCGAAGGGTTCAACGACCCCTTGAGCCTCCCTTGCCCGAAAAAAGCTTATGCTCGCAGAACCATGGTCCCTCGTGTAGGAATGGACTTAGAGGATCAGTAGAGACCCTACTGCCTTGGATGGGATGATTCACCATAGTGAAGATACATTCATCGGCTCCTCTTCTCCGTCGAACTCTTCTGGTTGAATTTGGAATCATCATGACTCATTTCGTAGTATATTAAGTTTACGCCACAGGGCAGGACCTGCCTTAGTGCACGGCCACAACGCAGCCTGCCTAGCCTACCACTGCACATTACATCATATAAGTTTAGTGTGCGATGGTCAAATTTTGTTCTTGCTAGGTGCAGTGCTAGGCTAGGCAAGCTGCGTTGTGGACGGGCACTTATTCTAATAAAGTATGATCCAGTTGCAATTCGAAAGACAGGGAAAAGGCAGACGATCCAGATTTTCGTGAAGGCACAACGGAAAAGAATGATAAATGGAGACCAAATTATTTTCTTTTTTTAAATTTCGTCGTTCGCAGTTCGTAGGGAAGTCTTCGCTGGTCCAGTTGAGAGATAACGTAAGAGGTTTACGAGTATCGGCGTCTGTTAGAACAGAAAGAGCTCAATTGAACGAGTCATCGAGGCCATCACCAAAGAAAAAATAATTTAGTTGGTTAAACTTTTGAAAATCATATAGGCGCCCGCAAAGTACACATAGCGAAAAAATGCGCCTGCCATACTGATATGCAGACGCTCCCACTACAGGCATGAAAATCTAAAAATGCGCCCGCCAGAGGTATGCGGACCTCTATTACAGATATTAATGGATTCGTAATTGACCATTCCAAGCGCGAGTGTCGTTTTATCAAGCGGTCCCCCAACCAAGTACTAACCACGTCCAATGCTGCTTGACTTACCGGTCTACTGAGTATGCTAATGTCACCCTTTATGGTCACCAAGATAATTGCCCGTTTTCTATGTTCTATACAATTTCTTAAAGTTCCAATTTTGATCCCTTTAGTCTAAAAAAGTGTGAGCGTACCATGCTCCGTTTGGACTATTCCGTACGTCTTTTATTGGAACGTGCCTGTAGCGAGCTGAATTTGGAAAATTTGGTTTTTTACTCAGGCTTACCGTGCCTAAGTTCGGGTGAGTCCTATTTTTACTCAGGCAAAAGAAGGGATGAATGAATCAATGGGACACAGGTTTATAGGGGGCCATACTGTCACCCTGGTCATTCCACATAATGTCTGTTTCCGTAGCTGTGGCAGACGACCGAAGGAGAAACACTCACTTCACTTTTTGTGTTAATGCCCAGCTCTAGCCAAAGCCAGCAGCGCACACTAAAAAAGACTTAAAAATATATCTCCAGACCAGGGGTCTAGGGGTCACTTATAATCTACCTAAACTCCACAGGAAGACTTTAAAAATTCTCCACAGTCTGTCAAACGGTCGTACTGGAGGCTGCTCTATACCTAACCTATAGTTGGCCACTCGAGAGTGAAGGACTTTAACTGGTCGGGCTATGGAGGCTGTGAAATGGTTCTATAGGAGAACACAAAAGTCGAACCTGGATCATTGACCTTTGGGACAGTGGCAATCATGACGACCTCGATTAACCAAACCATAGACGCTGTTAAGCGGTTCTCTGCGAGAGCATACATATATGCGTTGAATATATACTCAACTTTAAGAAAAAACTAAAAATCAACTAATTGTGACAAGCCAGGAATTCTCAACAATTCTAAAAAAGTCAACAAATTTAGCTAAGAATGTACTGATAGAAACTATAGACGACAAAGGTCACAGATTTCGAAGTGCAAAGGACGAACTCTCGATGAATTTACAAAACAAAATTTTCTTAATAAAATCCATTGATGAAAAACAACTGTCACTCAACAATAAGCCATTCTAAAACCTCGATTGAAATGTCCCACCCTCGCTGCTCCTTTCCCTTTCTCCAAAAAAAAATCCCCCACCAGAAAAAAAAAAGATATTTTCCATGATTATTATGACGTCTCCCCGCTGTCATAATTAAAGCTCTTCCCAACTCAGCGAAAAATTGTTGTTGGTGAAAATATCATTAAGTTGTTTCATTCTCCCCACAGCAAGACGTTGGCCGCCGCTGCTACCACCAAAAAAAATAAACGAAAAAATCGCAAAACAGGCGAAAAAAATAAAACCGCGTGAAAAAAAATTAAGATAAAAAAAAAATAAGAAAATAAGGAAAGAAAGGAAGAAATTCTTTAGCATCAACGATCAAGCGAGAATAATATTTCCCAACGTGGCTCGAGGTAGACGAGACGAGCACACCGCGAAATGACGAAAAAGTTTTCACCGGGAAAAACGGTTAAACTTGTCCCGGGGAAAACGATGGGTGGAGGAGGGCTCCGCATGTTCATGAATTTTTATAGAAAATTAAGTTTTTGATTTATGTTTGCCGTGTTGTTGTCGCGTTGTTGTTGTTATTTCGCCGTTTTCACCGTTTTCATCGTCGTCCTTTTTTATTTTATTTTCATTTTTCCAACCACATGTCTTTTGCGTTCGTTTTTTTTGTGTTTTGTGTTTGTGTGTAAAGGTGGTCCTAGTAAAATAGATGGAGACGAGGGAGTGATGATGGATGGAGGGTGGAGGATTCTCCAGCATCGTAGTCCGCGCTAGTTTTCCAGTTGAGAAGTTTGTGAAAATCCTGTTTAGAGCAACCATCTTCAGAGCTGTGCGGCAGCTCTCGGATCTCGGCAACTTTTTAATTTTGAGTGGAACTTTCCTTTCGCGGCGAAACTCTTTTGAACGAAATCACGTAAACGAGTCCATGGGGGAGGGGGGAGGGGGTGATGATGAAGACGAGACGAAACGGCCGGGCAAGAGGCGGTAAAGGAGATTTTTTTTTTCATTCATTTCTTTTCAGTTTTAACTTTTCCACTTTACGCGCAGTGAAATATTGAATTGTTACTCCGTGAAGGGTGGGGATTTTCTCCGGTCATGCATAGTTGTTTTAGGAGCTCTAAATCCTCCACCGAGAATCTTCTGCATAGTGAGCAGCCGGAAAAAAAATCGGGCAGCTTACACGGGGCAAAGCGTTCCCATAATCTTCCAGAACAGTAGTTACGTATACATGAGGGACTTACGTACGTAAATCCTCGGGCTCTGTTCGTTTCTGCTTATTTAATCTCACTTCGTTAAATATGTTCTCATCAAAGAAATTGTTTCCCTCATAGAGCAATCAGTTCCCGATCAACTGGAGCTTACCGTCGTCGGGGGCTCGAGTTCTCCTCTCAAAAATAAGTCAAACGAAGGTAAGCTTCTGCTCTATTCCGGCAAGGAGTGCCAGGATGCTCCTTGGCAAAGTGTTTTTATTCCATTTCGCTTCATAGGAGTAATGTAAATATTTGCCAACGAAAGTAGACACGGGAATAACAAGCGCCACCACGGATCGGCTGTTCCACTAGGTTGGGAGCTCGTAGGAAGAGTTTCTGATGCTGGGTTCGGTCCTGCTTTTTCGGGATAAATCCGGCTTTCTTGGAGCTGTGATGGTGGTGGCAGTGATAATAGTACAGTCGATGGTGGATGGCTTGTGGTGGCGCACCGGCAGCCAAAATGGAACGAATGAAATCGGATGAAGATGAGAGGAGCTTAAGTTCCTGAACCTGATGCTGCTGGCTGCTGCTGTGAAACGAATCGACCTTTTCTAGCGTGACAAGATAAAGACTAAAGACGGCCAAAGGAGCAGGGACATTCCTTGTGTGACAAGAAGGATACACATCTCTCGGCTGCAAAATGATTACGAAAAAGAACAGAGAGAAAGATACTTACTTACGGCGTGCACGAAACGGCGGCGGTCCCGTGTGGTTTATTAAGTGGAAACGTAATTTCCCATATGCCGCGAAATTGGTAAATGTTCTGTGGTGAAATTTATAGGCTTGAAGTTTTGTTAAGTCGGGTGTGAAACGACGACGTTTTCGGCAGTATCAACCTATATCCAGTACCGATGTCGCGCTGTCTATCTTCATTGTCTTACATCTGTATAAAGAACAGGACGAACAACAGTCGCAGCTACAAAGGAGAGTTGGTACATGACAGGACAGAATCAACATGGCTTTGACGGAGAGATGTGTCGATGCTAAAAAGTCAGGATGCGATTAAGGCAGTGTATAAAGGCTTTCTTGTCTCGGGATCCTGTACTACAAAAGAGATGTTATCCTGTGTATGTATGTGTGTTTGTGGGTTATGGAAATTCATTTAATCTCATTCAAAGTTCAAAACAATGCAAAGAGGCTTTCGTAGGCAGAGAAGAGATTTGACATAATCCGGAACGTTTCCTCTTTTCGTATATACCTGACATATACCTGGCCCCGTGCACAGGTACCGCCTGTCGTGTGCTCATCCTTAACTGTTGACTTAAGGTAAAATATTCGTGTCGAGAGTGTACTTAAGTTTAAAGAGTATAAGTTTTGTTTACAAATCAGATTATTTGATTATTTTGTATACCGCAAGGTAAGATCTTCGGGTTTTTTCTGGGGGCGGTGGTGCGGCTGGGTGAATCTCAGTTAAGATATGGGCAATTTCTTATGGGTAATTTATGAATTTCGTTAAGACTGTATTAGAAATTGATGTTGCTTTTGTGGTTCAAAGTACCTAATCCGATGTGAAGGTTATGGATTTACATTTTAGTTTTGCTTAAATCCTTTGAAGCTTCATAATTCTTTACATATAGCCTAAGTCACTCCCAATAGTACCTACAATTACGCTTTGTTCGTTGATGTCACGGTTCAATCTTTAGAAGGTAGCCTGAAAGATAGGATAAGTAAATCAGAGTTTAAATTGTGGTGGAACAAGAGGCGATGAACCTTGAGTTTGAAATTTGGATGCTGTACGAATTCCGGAATACGGTTGTTCCACAGTCGGCTTGTTCTGTTTATAAACGAACTTCTAGACTCTAGTTTACGAAAAATTAAGTCCTGTACTGCAGGAAACGCATAGCCGAGGAAACAGAAAGTTATTTATATTGGTGGAACTGTCATTGTGGTAATAGCAGTAAATTGCTACATTCCTAGGTAGGCGCAATGGGTCAATAAGCTTGTGAGCGCAGTTTTGCGCTTTATCCAGCCACGCCAAGGGAGTTTTGGAGATTCTCACCAAATAAACGAATTGATGTCAACGCGGAGTACTTATGACATCAGAAGAAGTTAAACTTGTCATCTATCTAAGCGGTCCCCCAACTAAGTACTAACCATGTCCAATGCTGCTTGACCCACACAATCCAACGAGGACCGGTCTACTGAGTATGCTAATGGCACTCTTTATGGCCACCAAGATAATTGCCCGCTTTCTGCGTCCTATACAATTTTTGAGTAACACAATTTTGCTCTCTTTAGTCTAAAAAACTGTGAGGGTATCGTGCTTCATTTGGACTATTCCGTGCGTCTTTTATTGATATCAAGCTATAGCGGGCTGCATTTGGAAGAGCATAAATTTTATTCAGGCGTACCGTGCCTTTTTCAGTCTAAGAACGGGCGAGTTTTATTTTTACTCGAGTAACCATCTCAATCTAAAAAACCCCGGAGAAAGGCTTCCTGTTTAGCTAAGTTGTCAGCTTTTTGGTTCCCTTCTATGTTTCTATGTCCAGAAACCCACGGCCCAGTTTACCTACTACTGAGCCTACGATTACAATTCTTACATTGTCGCAAAGAACCATTTAATGGCCTCCATAGTTCGACCTATTAAGATCCTGACACTCCATAATCACATCTTAAAGTTCGTTCAATTGACAACTTCGCTGGAATCGGGGAGGACTTTTCTATCTTCACAATTCTTTGTGTCAACATTTATTCACTGAATGAACCAACACCAAATTTAGAAACTAATCCTAATTTTTTAAGGGAGGGTTCCCGGGGGCTCTTGAGTAGTCCAGGGTTATTGAGGACAACATCTTCTTGCAAAATAATATTTCTTTGGGTATCTTGCTTTCTAACCTAGTTTTTTTTTTATGTGGGAAAACCAAGTTTAGGAATCACCCTTCGTACTACCAGTCTGTCATGTCGTTCGTGTCATGGTGCAATGTCTAGTAGCAAGCTTGGTTTGAAAGATAGAAGAGGATATAATAGATCAGGGTAGGTCTGGGGGGTGTTGGAGCAGGTGGCGATCCACCTTACGTTTGAACTCTTGGGCGTTGTACGAGTTCGGGAAAACTGATTGTGGGAGATTATTCCACAGCCAAATTGCTCTATTTATAAACGAACTTTTTGACGTTAGTGTGCGCGAAAAAGTTATATAAATTGTCGGATCTACACCTCCAAAAGGTTCGGCAAAGACTGTTGGGTCTACACCTCAACAAGGTTCAGAAAAGATTGTCCAATCTACAGATCGACAGCTGAGGTTCCTAGGACTGGAGAACCCGACTTCTCTGGAACGAGTCCGGTAAAGAACCGCCCTCGGATTGATGGAAGAGCTTCTTTTATAGTCGGGCGGGAAAGCTTTTTTCGAGGAGCTTCCGTGGCAAGAAGCTTTCAGTTTCAACGAGAAAAAACAAAACCTCTTTCAGGCCTGGGACTTTAATGTTTGTTGCACATGATCAGTGAGTGACACCTATTTTTGAATTGTAAATAGCAAAGAAACCAAATCCGCTGGAGTTTTGAACTGTTCCAGAAATTTTTTAAGTATCTTTTAGAGATGTTAAACATGCTCAGCCTCATATAACTGATCAACTTCAAATTTTGCACATATATATAGTTCGCGTGACAATGCAATCTGACCATTTTGTGAAATAATCAAGATGGCGGTTCCAAGATGGCGGCCCAATTTTGTGCTCCCCGATCCCCGACATGGGTATCAAATGAAAGGGTGTGACAAATAGAATACAATTAGCCTTATGGCGTTATCCCAAATTCAAAATGGCGGCCAACACAAAATGGCGGATTAACTTTTTCTTTCTAACCCACTTAAAATGGGTATCAAATGAAAGGATATGACAAATAGAATACTATAAGCTGTGTGGCGTCATTCCAAATTCAAAATGGCGGCCGACAAAAAATGGCGGACTACCTTTTTCTTTACAACACCCTCAATATGGGTATCAAATGAAAGAGTATAACGAGTAGAATACATTAAGCCGTGTGACGTCATTTTAAACCTAATGACTACCACAAAACGGAAGAAGACGTAAGGCTAAAAAGTAAAAAATTAAAAATGTATGGTTTAGCAAAATTAAAAAAATACTCTTATTTTAAAATGAGCTGAAAAATATTGCACATATCTACAGTAAACAGCCAGAAATGCTTAAGTGCAAATTCGATGATTTTGAGTTTATTGCATTTTTCTATTCCTCATTTCCTTCTTTATCATTGCTTACTTGTCTTAAACTGAGCTGTGCTTGCTTAAGTTATCAGACCGGCAAAAGTGCTTCAATGCACAATTGCATATTTATAAAATAATTTGGCTTTCCAAACACAACCAAATATGCACAAGATACTTTGGACTGCTTTGGCTGCGGATTTTCGAATGGAGAGCGAAGTGAAAAACACAAGCCAAAACAGTCCAAAATATCTCTTTAAAAATCCCCAGCCAGAAGAGTCTGAAGTATTTTAAACATTTTTAGTTGTGTAGAGTGTGCAGGTTTTATACGCTTTACTATATATTAGCTTGACTTGTATGTTTAATGTAAACAAATCTTGCAACTTGATTTTGACCTACTTTCATGTAACGGATTAACTTGAAATTTTGCACATATGTATAGTGCGTGACAATGCAATCTGACCATTTTGTAAAAAAATCAAGATGGCGGTTCCAAGATGGGGGCGCTAGCGAAAATTTCCGGTGTTAATAAAACAAGAATATAGGAAAGAGTCCCACGCTGTTTTACATTTCGAAAGGTAGGTTGTTTTCATATTCTGGCTGGAGCAATAGAAACTTTACATTCAAAATTATTTTTTACTTTTTAGTACATTTTAAAATAAAAGCGTATTTTTTTAGTTTTTTAACTTCCCAGTAGGAAGTTATTGTAATCGGATTCGAAATTTTCAATGTATTTACACGTTTCAAGGTCCCAATAGCATTTTAAGCAAAAATTTGAGAAGAAATATATGTGTGTGTGCGTGTGCGTACGTACGTATGTGGTCATTTTTTCCTGCACGATTTCGCGCGAACCGAAAAAGATATCGACTTCGTTCAGGTGCCGTTCGAAGCGTGATCAAGGAAATATGATCTGAAAAGATTTTCATAAAAATTGGTCGAGCCGTTTTTTTTGTTTGAACGACTTAAGTGATTTTTGTACCAGCACGATTTCGCGCGAACCAAAAAAGATACCGACTTCGTTAAGATGCCGTTCAAAGCGTGTTAAAGGAAGTATGATCTGAAAAGATTTTCATAAAAATCGTTCGAGTCGTTTTTTTGTTTGAACGAATACTGGGAAGTTAATCTTGTGGACCGAAAGGGTCAAAAGCCACATCCCAACTAGTTTTATTAATGAATTGAAAGCCGCATTCCTAACGATAACAATATATCCTATTATTGGAAATAGACCATTGTTTCATTAATTTTTTATTCTAAATCATTAAACTACATTTTTTCCAGAAAAACAAAATTCAAAACGCCCTATCTCGAAAACGCCCAGAGATAGGTCTTCCTTTTCTGTTTTTTGTCGATTGTTTTTTGTCTAATATCTACCATCCACCATTGGACAAGCTGTGACGCGACACCCTGTAGTGGTTCCCAAGCCCAAGTGTCCCATTACCTAGTCAAAATTCTTGAAAATTTCTAGAGAAACCAGATCAGACGTGGTAATGCTTTTTAATGCAGATAAATGCAAACACCATTGAAAGGACAGAGCTGAATAAGCGTGACGTGGAACTGGTAGATACATGAGAAGTATAACTTGCAAGATCCTTGCTTTCTTGTTGGAAGGTTATTTGGTAGAGCCTAGTAAACAGTAGAGTATTACGATTGACCTTCTTGTTGAAGAGAGATGATTAGCCTGGTCGTGAGTTTGCCTTGTATACAGGTGATATCATGTTGTTTCGTGCATATAAGCAAGGAAAAGCCTTACATTATCGAAAACTTCCTACTCCCCCCAAATATAGGAAAATTTAATTCTATCAAGTAATGGACAATAATAAAAGCTGTCAGTATCGATAAAACTGTTCATTTATATCCAAAAAAAATCACCTCCAAAAACAAACAAAAAACGGCTAAATTCGAGGAACATTGTTATAAATACATAAAACTACTCAATTTCCCCGCGTATAGTATAAAACCAGCACGAAACATTTTTTGTTGCTCACATAATAAAAGCTAATAGAAGCCTACAAAAAATCCACCTACATAAAAAAAAACTCTCTCTCTGAATCCTTGTCTATTTACATAAAAAAGGATTCCATCAGGAACAACAACAACAAAAACACAGTAACAACAATGAAGAAAAAAAGGAGTGAAACCTCTAAGGAGAAGATTCATCTTCATCAAAAAAAAGCCTTCAAAGTGCTGTTTTCCTGCGTGACATATTGCTTTTGAACCCCCATTGCAGCGCACATCATATCCTGTCTAACGAAAAGAATCACCCTTTTACATCCATGAATGCAAAATCCAAAAGAGATATAAGTATCCAATTTGTCTTGTAAGGGGCAACGCATCACTGAGCCTACTTCACATCAAAATTGACTCTCCCCGCACTATACTACCATCGGCATTGCCCAAAATATATATAAATTCACCAGGGGTGATGTGGGCATCTCAACATAAAATTTATGACACGTGTTGATTTTCCTTTTTTTAGTTCAAAAAAAATTTTCCAGGAAAAGGGAAAAGAATAAGAAAAACATCCTTTTTTTTGCGGAGCACTTTGCCTTGCGAGTTGGAGTTCAATTTATTTCTCTCATCCCACCACACCCAGGCCCAGTTTTATCCCTTCTTATTCTCGTTGTTTTTTTTTTTTTACTTCTGTCGAACTTTTTAAGTTGTTGGGTCGGACTTGAAAAAATAAAGACATTCCATCGCTTTCGACTATGTCCGTTTTGTACACAATTCCCCCCCTCCATAGTTTTTTTTTGGGGAGGCCGAGAAGTCATCTTTTCGGGTTCAAATGTGAGATCCACTTTGGAGCATCATCAAAAGTCGTTACTTTTGCTCCAATGAATTCCTGCTTGTTCTTAATCCCTGGCAGAGTATGTCAGAGTATAGAGTATAGTTTATCTGGAAGGACCAGACGATATTCTCTGACGAAAACTGTTGCTCGCTTATATCTCTCAATTCACGTTTTTGATGGGTTTGTTCCAGATCCTTATTCTCTACTACCTCTTGAGTCTGTGTGTGTGTCTATCGTCCTCGATGGTAGCGCACCTCTCTTTAAGAGACGAAAATTTATGGATTCATACCCCAGAAAGTTGTACGTACACAGGATCCTATAGCTATACTATATAGGCTCAAAGTACCGCCTCAGCCCAGCAGAGCACAGGCGGCACCCATCGCGTTGTATACATGATGAGTTTGTCACGGTTTGTTGATTATTTTTCAAGCACACACCCAGGATACCTCACGTTCCTTTTTCTCGTACAAGGATGAATATTTCTGGATTAAGGATTATAAAAAATTCTCTTTTAAATCTTAAATAACAAAATAACAACAAAAAAATAAGGAACAGAGCACTTGAAGGGATATATGCCCTTAAACGTGAATGTATCGACCTTGTCGAGGGGAAGGATATTAACTCTTCGGCATATATGAATATATATAAATGTATGTGTGTAGATCGCATCCTTTTGACATTTGATCCTTCACTGTGTAGTACAAGGATGAAAAAAAATTATTGAGACAATCATCCCTGTATGTTATAAGGACTCGTATCCTTCACTCAAGATCCTGCGAATTTCTCTCGCATGTAAAATGAATGAATATGCTCTCCTCTAATACTCCCGGCTCCTTTCCGGATGTGAACCCATGCTGACTCGCTTTTAATGTCAAAAGTGAATGACATTTTGTGTAAAGGATCCTTCAGGATAGACATTGTTCCTTTTTTTTAATACATACATATATTTATTGATTTTTATCCTCTCTCTTCGCTTAAATATGGAGAAACTTTCCCTTTGAAGCAGAGCATTGTAAAAAAAAAAAAAAATAAATAAACAGAAAAAATTTACAGGTAATTCTACAAGGATAACGAATACAACAACAACGACGACGACCGGGGAAAAAAATTGATACCCTAGAAACGAGCGGAGGAGTCACAGGTGTGCGTCGAAGAAAGTAAATCGATTTTGTGAAAGCTGTTGCGATTCAAGTGAGAAGAAACGATAAATTGCAGATAAAATTAGCTCTCAGTTGCGAATTGTTGTATGATGGCAAAAAGCAAAGAGTATGGTAGGGTGTGTGTGTGATTGTGTAGGTTGGTTCTCATGCGGCTTAAGAAATTGCCTGGGAGTAGGCAATCAAACAAATGCTTTGCATGATCAACGAATTTGTAATAAAGTTTCACCCATTTACAAGCGATTTTCACTTACAACTTTACGACCCTATGTTGTGTGTGTGTGCGTGGTGATATGGCAGTCAAACGTTGTTGCTTGGTATATATTATAGTCGTCATCGTTCTTTTGTTGTGTTTTCAACGTCGTCGTCGCCGCCATCGTCATCGTCTGGCGTAACTCCAGTTACAGATCGCTTAATTAAGTGATTCCATTCCTAAATTAGATTAATTTTACACAAACGTATGCCTTTTGACCTTGCTTGGGTCTTGTGGTTGAAGAATTCTGATTGTTTGTGAAATTGCTTTGAAGCTAAAGTATAAAGTGAGTGTGGAGCCGGTGTAATCCGTGGAATTTATTTCACTAATAGAAATTAATGGATTTTTTTCGTTTTTATTATTATTAAAAATTATATTTCAGCTTGACATGTTAAGTAGTCGTAAAGATTCATTGATAGATGGCGGTGTGAACATACAATTTTGAAATTACTCACCTTGGTTATGGTAATTCATAATCTTGATTGTAAGAGGTACTTCTAGATTTATTTCTGACTAGCAAAAAACCCGCTTGCGTTGAAACGGAAAATATGATTTTAGATACCTTTTATATGGTTAATTTCTATTGACAGCTTTTTTGACAGCTGTCATTAGTCAAAACCGGGTTTTGATATGATATTCGTATTCAGCGGTATCGAAAACCTCAGGATACCAAGTTTCACCTTGAACCGATGGAAATCAAGTGCCCAAGGCTTGGTTGAACCTAAAAAAATGAAAACCCATGTTAAATCCCATTTAAAATTCAACCTGTTTGGGGGATGGTTATAATTTTGTTTTTCTCTTTTCGGTTAGCCGTTACATTGCCCCCTTCTTACTTAGTGTTCGTTCCGAACACAGCTTCCGTCTCGTTCTTACCGATCGAACTTTTTGGATGCGATAGATGACCCTTTTCTTTGTAATTTTGGCGATTTACCTTTAATTAGTCGAGAATTTTATAGGTACACTCGATCGCGTGACAAACTTCACTACAATAGTGGAAATCATCAAGATACACTATGTTCAATGTTCTTCCATTTGGAGCTAGGATGTGAAGATTCAGATTTCCCAACTCTTGAACAACCTGCCTACAGCTGACAGTGAAATGACACTTATTTGCTAAAATTTGTCCGCCATATTGCCCCGAAATTTTAAATTTATTAATTTTGATCTCAAATTCGTTATTTGCTATCTTAAAAACCCCCCAGATACCGATTTTCATTGGAATCGGAATACAATTGGCAAACTTATCGGCCATATTTGTGCGGCCATTTTGAGTTGAAAAGTTTTTATCATAAATTCGTTATTTGCAACCTTAAAAATTCCTAGATACCCACTTTCATTGGAATCGGACCACAATTGGCAAATTCGTCGGCCATATTGGAGCGGCCATTTTGAATTTATAAGTTTTAATCATAAATTAGTTATTTGCAACCTTAAAAACCCCTAGATATCCACTTTCATTGGAATCGGAATACAATTGGAAAATTTCGTCCGCGGCCATTTTGAATTTATAAGTTCGGATCAAAAATTCGTTATTTGCTACCTTAAAACGCCCCAAATACCGATTTTCATGGAAATCGGAACACAATTGGCAAATTTGGGTGGCCATTTTGAATTTCAGTCATATTTCGGCGGCCATTTTGAATTAATATTTTCTGATCAAACATTCGTTATTTACTACCTCAAAAAACCCCAGATACCGATTTTCATTGGAATCGGAACACGATTGACAAATTCGTCGGCCATATTGGCGCGGCCATTTTGAATTTCTAAATTTTGACCACAAATTCGTTATTAGAGACCTTAAAAACCCCTAGATACCCAATTTCATTGAAATCGGAACACAATTTGGGAATTCACATTTGAGTGGTCATTGTCTTTTTTGGCGGCCATTTTGAATTTCGAAAATCGGGCTTCGAGGTGTTTCAGGGAAGACCCCAACGGACGTTCGTGCAAAATTTCGAAGCTCTGCCATGACTGGTGCGCCCGCTACAGCGCACACATACATACATACATACATACAGAAAATTTCTGTGATAAAGCTCTCCTCCATGCTAGAACTATCACGCTTTGCCAGACCAGTTTAATTGTGAACTCATGTCAAATCCTATCAACAAAAGGGCGTAGAACTCATTCTTGACTGGAACTGCAAGAATCTTAGCTCTGTCTTATCTCTAATAACGCATACACCGATCTTCCATTTGCCTGAGTGAATCTAATTTCCTGGCCTATCTCTTAACATCTTGAGTATTACTTTATCTGAAGATCTGCGATAGAATGATCACATATTCCCAATCGCCAAACAAGCATCTTAATGCCTAGAATTTCTTCAGAGATGCAAATTTCTTCTACAATCTACAAGTCCAACATTCAACCGCGCCTCGAGTACAACTGAGCTGACACCTCATAAAAAACCGCCTTAGCGTGCGTGGACTAAAAGCAAAACCGCACCATCAAACTCATCGGTGATGACGTCTTTTGCGTCTCCATACACTCATTGAGCGATCGCACGAATGTAGCAGCCTAGACAAAGTTGTGTCCTTATTGCCATTGCGACTGTTCCTCTGAAATTATCGCCCGCCTGTACACGGCAATATTTTTCTCGCAATTCAAGACTAGCCCAGTGGGTAATGTGGCTTTTGGGCCTGGGAACAAAGGGGATTGAAAATGGACGGACTAATAGGTGATAATTGCATGTTATGAAAAAATGATCCAGGCGCAGGTAATCGTCCAGAGTTACCATTTGCAATCGGAAAATCATTCGGCTTACCCTCACCATCTGCAGTCCCCCTTTTCGCGCATACTACAGTAGGTAATGGGACGTTTAGGCCTGGCTGCCCTACAAAGTCTGGCCAAAACTGTACAAGAAAGCCATAGCCTCAGCCAAGAGAGATGTCTGGGAGGAGTATTGACAATGTATCGACTGCCTAGGAGACTCTGTCAGACTATGCAATATCCTCTCCAAAGAACACTCTAGTCGTCCTTTATAAAAAAAGGAGAGATGAAGCTTGGACAAAATCACAGGTGCAGTCTCTAGTCCTACTAATGAACACACACACACACTTTTTCCCGGATGGAAGAACGAAAATGAAGTCGAAGCATCAGGGAATGTGCACAGACACTCCTTGGAAGAGATTTTCGCTCTGATCACAAAAGAGAAGGCTCTCTGGGCGATGATTTTCTCCTTTAAAGTATCCGCCCCGGACAGCATACTACCAGACATGCTGCAGAAATTACTTGAGACAGTAATACTACCTTCTTTACACTAGAAAGTGTCATCACTTTTCACATCCACTAATCGATAGATATGACTACTGTTCGCAGCTCAACATGCCTATCTCACAGAGAGAGTTTTACATGGGATGTTGGGAATTATCGAAAGTACCCTACATTCAAACAACGCTGGCAGTCTTCTCCCACAAAAAAATCGCCTTCAACAATGTACGTACTGAATCGATTCGAGAAGCTGTCATAACCCTAAATGTAGAAGCAAGCCTTAGGACAATGGCTGTCGGGTATGCTGAGTTCGAGAATAATCCAACCGGATTTGGGAACCAAGATGGTAATCAAATACAGCAACAGATGTACACCACAAGGAGGAATGATCTCCCCTTTACTGTGGTTGGTAACGATAAATAGCATAGCAAAAACAGAAGTGGAGCTAAAGTAGTATAGCACACGCAGACGACCTAGTGATAGTGGTATCAGTAATGTTTCCAACCGTGATTAGTGAAATATACTCTCTATCCTAAATTGTGACCAGTCATAAGTCACAACCTTTTATGACTCGTGTTTGTCATTGATATGTAGTTTGTGACTATTCTTGTGACTATCATGTGTTTTTCTATTCTAAGCCCCCTATTCTAAATTATGACCAGTCACAAGTCACAAGCTTTTATGACTCGGGCTTGTTATTGATATGTAGTTTGTGACTATTATTGTGACTATCATGTGTTTTGCTATTCTAAGCCGCCTATTCTAAATTGTGACCAGTCATAAGTCACAAGCTTTTATAACTAGTGTTTTTCTTTGATAGTTTGTGACTATTCTTGTGACTATCAGGTGTTTTGCTATTCTAAGCCCCCTATTCTAAATTATGACCAGTCATAAGTCACAAGATTTTGAGACTCGTGCTTGACATTGCAAGCTTGAAACACTATTCTTGTGACTATCAGCTGTTCTGGTATTCTTAGCACCCAGTCACAAGAAAAAGTAAAAAAAAACACCTATAATGATGAATATGTATCTGTGTAATGAGATAAAGCAAAGTCTGGGCGATCATGTAGCCATATGTTCGCCACAAAATTTCGATTCAGTGAGGCAGAGTATATATGTGAGCGTCCGAACACCTCTCATTGACGTTGGACATGTGTCAAGTCTTAGAAATTATGAAAAATATGTCTCTGTCGAGGCTGTGAGAATGTGATGAAAAATATCCTAGAAATAACCTGTTATTTAATACAGTCATAATTTTAACAAGGTTGTGACTGTTTGCGGATTGTCAGTATTGTGACTGCAAAATTAGAACAACAAATTGTTTCAAGTTGAGACTTACCAAACATTTGTTTTAACGTTGTGACTGCTTTTAGAACACGGGTACTAGCCACGCAAAATTCAAGCGCGCTAGAACCCTGTACTATCTCTAGGATGATTTGGGGACCACTTACAACAAAGAAAGAAGAACCACATATTGCCAGAGTTGCGGCAATGATCACGGGACATTGGCCAATAGAGATCACGCTCCAAAGCGTTGCCGTACATGCGGGAGATGAACGAAAGGCAAACACTTGTTCAGTTCCTCTAGCCAGATCTAGGCATCGCACACCAGGCGGTTATGTCCTGGAAGACTTAAAGGAAGTCCCCAGATTAGAGTTCAAACAACTGATAAGCTTCTTAAACTCCAGAGGATCCTCCACAGTTGATCTAACAACCACTTTACACTTGTGATTGCGTTGTGACTTGTGACTGTTTTTAGGATACTGGTATAAGATGTATACCTAATCAAAAGGCCGCCTCAAAGCGCTGGAGGCAAGCCTACACTTATACCGAAAATCAGTCACAAGTCACAACGCAATCACAAATGTTTGGTGAGTCTCAACTTGATAAAATTTGGTATTATAATTCTGCTGTCACAATTTAGACAATCCACAAGCGTGTGCTTAAAATATCAAAACACCTAATAGTCACAAAATTCAAACACTCAAAGACAAGCACGAGTCTCAAAAGCTTGTGACTTATGACTAGTCACAATTTAAAAAAGGGGGATTAACCTAACCTTACAACAAACTGACACTTCTTATTGAAAGACCATTTATTAGGTGAAGATCAGTGGTAGCAGTCCTTCCTAACTATGTACTTCATTCGCGATATTTAATCAAAAATTAATCTTTTTTTTTAAAATTGATTACAACCCATTTTACTGTTTCAATACACAAAAACTACTCACAGATTGAACCGATAAATAAAATTGTTGTTAACTTAATAGTGGAACCACATTAAAATAGTCGACGTTTTTTTTTTGCTGCATATAAATTAACAAATAAAAATTTTCTCTGAAAATTGCGAAATGCACACACACACACGCATACCCAATCAATTTGTTAAATTCATGTATTTTTTTTTCACAAAAATAAACTCATTTTCTCAGTAATTATTTATTGGCGGCTGGTTTTGCTGTTTACTATTGCAACATGTGCCCGCAGACGCCCTTATGTGAGCAATTTTATTGACTGCCTTTTGTTTGTGTTGTTGCATCAATTCTCTCTGTTTTTTTTTTTTTTTGGTTTTTTGTTTTAAATTATTTGCACTTTATTTTTTAATTAATTACTTTGCAATTTACAGATGCAATTAGTGAAAAAAAAAATGAATAAATAAATAAACAAAACGATTCTCGACCAACTCTGCATGAAAACACACCAAATATTGTCAGTATTTATTTATTTATTTTTTTTTGTGCACGAGGTTAACATTGTAATTTCAACAAAATTGTGACGGGGATTTAAGGAGGGGGTGTTTTTCAACAATATACAGAATTGTTTGCCCCTAAATAATTACAGTGAATGTAATATTAAAATTACAAAAAAAAAATCGCTCGCAGGCATAAAACACAAAATTCATGTTTAACGCATGGAATTTAATTTTCGCGATTTTATTTACTCCTCAACAGCGATAGATGCAGCAACGCTGTCGATTGCCGTAATTAAATACACATAAACTTCATTTCGTGTCCTCACTGCCATTGTTTTAGGGGTGGTGATAAGAGGGTGAGAAATATAATGAATTTCTGAGGGAATAAAATTTCGTTATGAAAAAAAATATTGTATGTACCTAAATCGGTAAAGAGTGTCCTTGAATGTAATTCAGTGTTTAGTAATGGTTGAAATATGATCAAGCTGTTTGCGCTACCAGAAACCAGGTTAATGACTCCCCCACCCACTCCGACACTCCGAATTACAAATGGCAGCAAGCACAGAGAGAGGGAAGAACTATAAACTGAGGATAATTAAAACAAAATTTCCAAAAACACCTATTAACTGGATTATGTGGCAGTCGGTTGGAAGAACGGGCGGGTTTTTGGCGCAACGAGAAACACAGTGTCGGGTTTGATATACCCACCACCAGAGCACCAACCATCATCCGGAAGGATCCTTTTTGTTGAACATCGTTAAGGAAGCATCCGCCACCGCCGCCAGCTCAGAGCAGTTCCCGACCATGGAGGATATCCATATAAAATAAAATGCAGCGTTTTCGGAGTTATGTTAATTAATTTTATTTGCAGTCGTTTCCCCCACTTAGTGCAGGCAGGATCCGGGCTTTTATACAGTGCCCCAGAATCCCAGGACCAAGCCACCACCAGGAACAAGTTTCCACATAGTATGAAGCGATACAGTACAGTGCTTATCGTGAAACACGGCTTCTGTTGGCCCCAAACAGTATTGGGGGATGCACTGCCAGAGATAATCTGTGTACGTGGACTGTGTGTGTGGATCGATCAGGGAAGTTCTTGTTTATGGGAAAGTGGCTCCATACAGCAGGAAGCAGGAATAAGGAAAGAATTGTTGGTGGGGGGTGGGGGGGGTGAATAATAATGGATTAATGGACATTGGTTTAGTAGCAAATTGTGGTCTTTTATAAACCTGTGATTAATTTTTGAACGCAATAATAATAATGCCGGGAATTTCACCCTTTCGGTGTCCATATATCGATTTAGTAAATTGTGGTGGATTCATTGTTTATGCATAGTTGGATTTTAGAGTTTTAGGTGATTTTATATGTGTGTATTTTTTTTTGTTGATAACTAATGCAAATTAAATGAGGTTAGAATTAGCTGTTTTGTTTTTGTATTGTAATAAAGCGCGTGTTAAGGTGCGTTTCCAGTGCGGTCTGTAGACAGTGCGCGCACATAACAATCCACACAAATAGAGCAAAAAACGAAAAATCTTAAACTGTGCGGAGACAAAGCTTTCATTGCGTATCCACTAAAATCTTGCAGGAAGCATATGAAAAGTCTCAAACTATGTTCTAAAGCAGGGGTGGCCAACCCGCGGCCCTTTGCAGGAAATGTTGCGGCCCGCGAGATTCAAAACGATTTAACAAAATATTTTGTTCTAGAGGGTTCCTCCAACACACGAAAAAGAAAAAATGTAGCTAGCACTCTTTAACAGTTCGAGAAAATCTGCAAATGGAACTACTAATGATTTACAGGGCTATAATGAACTAAAAACATTTTCAGACCACAGATTTAAAAATTGATTTTTATAAGAAATATGTTACAAAAGAAAAGTTTTGTAAGTTGAGATGTCTGGCACAAAAAATTATGAGCGCTTTCCCGAGTAAAAATAAGGGTGTGTTTCAAGTTCCATCAATTATTGCAATCACTCCATCTTGTCAACATCACATATGTCCCATATTCCATAATTTTTTGTCAGATCCGAACAATTGTCCATCAATGATTAGGTTTAATTTACATCACTGATTTCTGACTACTGATTATGATGAAACTTGAAACACACCCTAAGACTCGCCCTTTCTTAGCCTGAAACAGGCACGCACAGCGTTAAAACGCCTGTATGGTACCCAAAACAGGCACAGTACGCCTGGGTAAAAATTCTACTTTTCTTACTAAAGACGTACGGAATAGTCCTTTTCTAGACTAAAGGGAGTAAAAATTGAAGCTGTAAGAAATTGTACAGCACGAAGAAAACGAGCAATTACCTTGGTGACCATAAAGTGTGCCATTAGCATACTCAAGAGATCGGTTCTCGTTCGATTACGTAGGTCAAGCAGCATTGCATTTGGTTAGCACTTAGTCGGGGGACCGCTTGGTAAAACGACACTCGCTTTTGGAATGAACGATTATAAATAAATAAATATGTGCAACAGGGGCTGGCATACCTCTATAGCGGCAGCATTTTTAGATTTTCATGCCTGTAGCACGCTCCCGTGTGGCAGGCGCATTTGTTCGCTATGCGTACTTGTTGCATGAACCAAATAAAGCCAATTTTAACTTCTTTTTTAATTTTGGAAAAAATTATAGGTTAACTCAGTATTTTTTGGAGAAAAAGGTTGTTGAAAGCGAAATTTTTGTTAAAAAACAACAAACCTTTGGCAAGGTGGAACCGTCACTTTCACAATAATGGATAGTATTCTGCGTACACTGGTACCTTATTCATGGAAATAGGATATAGGGTTACAAAAAATACAGATTGATATGTAAAACTCTATCAAAAAAATTTCAAAGGGCCCTATTGGCTACACCTTAAGATTTCCCCTACAATACAATTTATTGTTTGTCTGGCCATAGCCTATCAACAGCCGGCCGTTTTGTAAACTGAGTGCACCCTGTATATCACCCCGGCCCGCGGGATCATAATGCATTTTCAAAGTGGCCCGCGATAACACTTGGGTTGGCCACCCCTGTTCTAAAGGACTGTGCGCGCACTCTACAGAGACAAGACTTTAGGTGGATACGACCTTGAATGATAAAATTATTGTGTGCGCGCAATGTTTCATGTTTTCCGATTTAAGTCTCTAAATATATTACCATAGTAGGGGAGCTGGCACTTGAAAAAATCGTGTCGTCCCAACCTTCTGCCGTTTGGTATATAAGCTTTTCAAGTAATTTTAACCATTTTTTATAATATGACATTTTTGGGGGAAGTGGACCCATCTCGAGTTAGGGGGTTGGGGGTTACAAAATAGGGTTAAATTTTAAAAAAAAATATGCCGTTGCGTATGTAGGTTCTATTAGGGCTAAATAACTGTTAAATACTAGTGGCAGAAATTTTTGACCATTTGCTGGAGTGTGGGGAAATGGCAACTTCAGCTAGGGATGGCTTGGGGAGGGCCAAATGGTCAAAAATTGCTATTTTTATTTTTATACTCTTTTTTTCGGCATCCCACAATAACTTATTTTGTTCGTAGAATTGAATTAATTCAATATTTTTTTCATTTGTCCATTCCATCGCAAAAAAAACTATCTCTTCAAAATAATACCCTTCTTTTGTTTTGTGTTTTCCATATTCACTGGAAAACAAAAGAGAGGCCTAAACAGGCAACTTAAAGACTTTTCGAAGTCTTTTTTCAAGTATCCACTGCGTTTACTTATCCGCGCACAGTCCCCGCAGAAGTTCTCCGCACCGACACAGAACATTTATTAATGGATACGTTTTGTATCCACTGAAATATCGGTGTGCGTGTTTAGTCTCCGCACTTCTTCTCTCCGCACATTTCTTATCTCCGCACATTGATTTTGGTGGAGACACTTCGGCGGATAATGTATGGAGATTGTGCGGAGACAAAACTTTTGGTGGATACCCACCTTTAGACGCTTTAATGTGAATAGGTCGTTGTGACCTACGTAGTACGGCCAAGAAATAGGTGGATAGGTGCTGGAAGATATACGAAAAGTTCAACAGATAGAAACAGGGGCGGCGCTTTCATAGGAGCAAATGGTGCACTTGCACCGGGCGCAATTGGATGGGGCGTTCAAAAATTAAGATTTCAAAAAAAATTAAAACTTCAAAATAAAATTGAAAAAGTGTTCCCGTGCCTTCATTTTCATATATTAAAGGAACTGGCACAGAATGTTTGTGTCTTTTTCCATTATCCCTCACAAGGTGTGGCCAATCCAATTCCATGTCGTTCGCATGATTTCGTCGTCTATCCTTTCTTGGCCGGGTACGGTGCTATAGTTCTTGATTTGTAATTCATATTAGTCATACTATAATAGATCTTTAATTCGGTGAGAAGAGCCTGGATCGCCTCTGTTCTAAAATTATTGAAAGCGCCTTCTATGTCCAGGAAGGCTGCCAAGCTGGACTTTTTTTATTCTATGCAGGATTCTACAGTGGAAACTAATAAAGGGTGTTTTTTTTAAACCCGATAGACTTAAAATTGTGAAAAGTAACACAAAAAATTAAAATTTAATGACAATTTTTTTTTTCATTTGAAAAGTCAATTCATGACACTACAATTGGAAAGCTTCTTGACGAAGCACATTCTGGACGTTTTGGATCACTTTTTCGAGTACTGCTGACCAAATGTCACGAATAACACGAACAATGTTGGCCTCCAAGGCATCAACTGTTGTTGGGTTATTAACATGAAACAGTGACTTCACGTACACAAGAAATAACCGAAAGGTGTTAAATCGCCGACTTTGGAGGACAATTGACAGGTCCATTTCTCGAAATCAACTTATCGCCAAATTTTGATTTCAATGGCTTCGATTCCCGAATCCGGCGGATCGGAAGTGAGTACGGATTTGACACTAAAGTCGTTGCGGTCGCCGTATGACACGTAGCTCCATCCTGTTGAAACCACATCTCGTTCGGATCAATGTCATCCATATTTTCAAACAAAAAATCATTGATCATGTCCCGATAACGATCTCTATTATTTTTGAAGAAATAAGTCCCATTGATGGCACCAGCATATATTCTCTTCAGTAACCACGTTCCTTTGATGTGTTGGTGTTATTGTATCATCTAGAGAATATGTGGTACGAAAAACGAATCCGTACAGTTCGACGGATGGGTTGCTCAGATGGACGATTATTTACACTATGGACATAGGGACCTCTATTAAGGAGATTCGAGTGTACAGGTCTATAGATTTTCGGAGCCCAGGATTGTTTCCTGCTAGGGAAATACACCGAAAAACATCCTGGAGCAAATGATGAGGGTGGACGGATGTGGGGAGAATGGTGGCAGTGACGCTAAAGGCCATCTACCAGAAGCTTAAGCAGTACGAAACTTAAAGAAACAGCATTAACGGGAGAGTTTTATGAAGTTAAAGCGCGCAAGCAACCCCGCACAAAAGCAATATCGCGAAGCAAATCCTCATTGCACACAAGCAGGGGCGGCGCTTTTATAGGTCCACACATTGATCACATCGGGCGCCATTTCAGAAATTAAGATTTAAAAAAAAACATTTAAAACGCCGTCAATAAGGAAATGTCCGGGGCTCAGAAGTGTGATGTCATCGGAATCGTCGGTTAAGCGGCATATAGGCCGAGAGTTTAGTGTTGCCTCCACTTGACATAAGAGTGTGGTCATCTCTTCAAATATTGGAAGGGTATCTCCGAGAGCACGCTTTAGGTGATGTTTCACGGACTTGACTACTGCCTCCCAGATGCCTCCAAAATGGGAAGAATGGGGCGGATAGGAGCTCGCGAACTCGATAAGGCTGGCGCACACTGCAGCCGATTCGGCCCAATTTTTTACGTCCGTAATCGGCCGAATTTTTCAAACAATTATTTTGCTATTCTCATTCGCACATTACACCGGTTTTTCGGCCGTTGACGTCCGTAGGTTTTATCCGATCAGATTTGAAGTTGATAATGGAAGTGCGCTCCCATAGAAATGTTTATTAATCTTCCTTTTATTTTATTTAGGATATATTTATATGTGTGACCATTTAAAATGAAACAACTAGCATTAAAGATGAAAACTAACCCAAAGTTCGGCCGAATTTAAAGTTGAAATTCGGTTCAATACGGCCGTAAAAAATTCGGCTGAATCTGCTGCAGTGTGAGACCAGCCTTAGAGTCTCAGTTTCTGGGTAATAGAAGCTGAGAGCGTAACTCGACGTCGTTGGCCCAATAAAACAGGTAGGGCGGTCGGAATAAAAGTCCGTGCAGAGTGCTTGAATCATTGCTAGAGCAGGAGCATTGGCTTTAACATAATCGCAAAGAAAAAAGTCTAATTTTTTTAGTTCGCACGATATCGGCGGCCAATTGAGATCTCCTTTTCGAGAAATAACATGGTGAGGAAAATTTTCAAGCAAAATCGCTACTGATTCGCAAGTGGTGTGGCAGATGGTGCCGTTCTGCTGAATATAAACTTCGAACCAGCAGCATTTTTAAAAAAAGTATACCCCGATTACGCCGCAAGCCCGAAAACCCGACCTTCAATATCCACAGTGAGTTAAGACATCAAACTGTCATTACAGGGTTCAGGGTTCGAATCCCGCGGAGATTTGCTCCAGAAAATCTCAGAACAGTTCATGGTTTGGATATATTGAATTCTAAATTGTGCCAAGTTGTATTTTCGCTTTCAAATTTAAAAAAGTATTTAAACCAATTAGTACAGACAGCCTAGAGGAGGAGTATGGAGGGAGTTTGTTAAGAAAAGTCCGCTTAATTGTTCATGTTCAAGGCAGTACTGCTCAACCCTACCTCCTCTCTTTTGCAAAAACCTTTTCAAATGTGTTCAAATTCAAATCGTTAACGATGATATACGAGTGTTCTTTTGGTACAATATAGACGTGCATAAACCTCTTTGAAAATAGCAACTATACCTCTTCTCCTTTTGCACCCACACACACACACTAAAAAAGAATATAATTTTTATTCATATAACAATTTTGACCCATTTCAGTAAATTAAACCGAATCTCATGTCATCGCGTCTCTGGGTCTGTCTCTCCCGGCTTGCATCACCCCAGAGCATGGGCACCATTTCATCTCAAGTTTTACCCAGCATCCATAATTCATGAGTTCACTTACCCTAAACGTCTAACAATGAGCCGCAAATAAACTGTGTAATTTGTGGAAATTAACATGCAACCAACTGACTGTCAACGGACTTCACCGTAGCTCTCCACTCTTAACCCGAAAATCATCGCTGAGCTCAACCTAATTCCGTGCTGGCTGACTAGTACCCTAGTTTTCCCCTCTCCCGTGCGAGAGAAAAGCAAGGAAAAGGAGTAGGGGGCGGGGGGGGGGACGATCTTAAAATTACGTAAATCCTCACATCCCCTCCTTATATCCTTGCGTCCTTTTTAAAGTGTTTCCATTTTCAACAATTAGAAATCATCCCTGAACCAACCACCAACGCACCACCTAAAAGCCCCGAATGAATTTTCTTATTCCGCCCTCACAAACCAGCCGGTCGACCGTCCCATCGTCGTCGTCAACGTATATAGTCCTTGTCGTCATCGTACTCCTCTTGTCCTCTCCGAAACTTATAGTGTTGTATATCCGCAGGAGTTTTTCAACTGGAAACCACAAAACCAACTGCGAGTTCCACCCTCACCCATTTTACTATAGTTCTTCTGCTGCTGCTACACCGGAAAATTTTAGGGAATGTCAAACGCAGACTTTCATCCCACCCGATCCGTGTTTTCGGGCGTTTTTGTGTGTATGCTTTTGTTAGACACACACACACACATACTCCTGCCTCGCACCACTTTCCTCGCAGTGAATTCACCAAAATCTTTTGGACAATGAACTGAACCAAACCAAGCCAGCAGCGGTAGGGTCGAAAAATCTATGCCGAATTGAAAATTTGTATCTTTCACTCTCTCTCCCGGCACAGTTGAACCTTGTGTGGTGGGTTTGCATGATGAAAAGGTATTCACGGTGCGCGGTTCGTGGATTTGTTGATGAAAATTAAAAGCGGTTGGATTCGTTACGTGAAAAGCAAGTTTGGCGGTAGAGGATGAGAAGTATATTTTGTTGGTTGTACCTTTGTTACCGGGATAGAAAAGGGGGGGGGGGGGTTATTGAAGGTGGATTTGTCTTTGAAAAAGACGAAGGGATGTTTTTGTATTTTAAGTATAGAAATTGTAACAATTCTTTCTTTTGGCGACTTCAAAACCAATTTGCTTATGCAACTTAATAAATTGACAGGTAAATTTACGTAACTGTAACAAAAGCCCTAGTTATGCTAGTCTAGAGGTAGTAGAACAAACGTAGAATTCTTAAAGAAGTCGCCATTATTAAGTAACTAGCATAAAACCCGCGTGCGTTGCAACGCCTTTAAATAAAAAAAGTTTATGTGTGCACTCTCCGCGGTAGGACAAAAGTATAATGAAAACTACAAAAATTCTGGAAAATGATTTTGGATATCATATAAAAATTTAGAGTTACCTATAACGAGCGTTCTCAATTTATTTCTTTTTAACAACTTTAATTTCAAAACAAAACTTCTTCGTACTAAATTGAGATGTGACACTGCGTTATGTATATATTCAAGTAGGTGCCTATGAACATGAAACTTCTCGGTGAATTGGAATTTTAACTTAGTGTTCGGAGCTAGGATGTGAAGATTTTTCGATTTCCCAACTCTTGAACATCCTACATACAACTGACGTGGAAAGGCTTATTTGGCAAAATTCGTCCCCCATATTGGCCCCGAAATTTAAAATTTATAAGTTTTGATCATAAATTCTTTATTTGTTAGCTTAAAAACCCCCAGATACCGATTTTCGTTGGAATCGGAATACAATCGGCAAAATCATCGGCCATATTGGTGCGACCATTTTGAATTTAAGTTCTGGTCATTATTTGCAACCTTAAAAACCCCTTGATATCCACTTTCATTGGAATCGGAATAGAATTGAAAAAATTCGTCCGCCTTATTGGGGCGGCCATTTTGAATTTATAAGTCTGATCATAAATTATTTATTTGCTATCTTAAAAAACCCCAGATACCGATTTTCATTGGAATCGGAAGACAATTGGAAAAATTCGTCCGCCATATTGGCGAGGCCATTTTGAATTTATAAGTTCTGATCATAAATTCGTTATTTGCTACCTTAAAAACCCCCAGATACCGATTTTCATGGAAATCGGAACACAATTGGCAAATTTGGGTGGCCATTTTGAATTTCGGTCATATTTCGGCGGCCATCTTGAATTTCAAAAATCGGGCTTCGAGGTGCATCATGGGAGACCCCCACGGACTTTCGTGCAAAATTTCGAAGCTCTGCGATGACTGTTGCGCCCGCTATAGCGCACACATCGCACATACATACACGCATACACGCATACAGAAACTTTCTTTTATTAATATAGATATAAGTTCTGATCATAAATTCGTTATTTTCTACCTTAAAAACCCCCAGATACCGATTTTCATGGAAATCGGAACACATTTGGCAAATTTTGGTGGCCATTTTGATTTTCGGTCATATTGCGGCGGCCATTAGAATTTGTGCTGCCATTTTGAATTTATAAGTTCTGATCATAAATTATTTATTTGCTATCTTAAAAAACCCCAGATACCGATTTTCATTGAAATCGGAAGACAATTCGCAAATTCATCGGCCATATTGGCGCGGCCATTTTGAATTTATAAGTTCTGATCGTAAATTCGTTATTTGCTACCTTAAAACCCCCCAGATACCGATTTTCATGGAAATCGGAACACAATTGGCAAATTTGGGTGGCCATTTTGAATTTCGGTCATTTTGTGGCAGCCATTTTGAATTTCGAAAATCGGGCTTCGAGGTGCATCATGGGAGACCCCCACGGATCTTCGTGCAAAATTTCGAAGCTCTACGATCACTGGTGCGCCCGCTATAGCGCACACATCGCACACACATACAGAAACTTTCTTTTATTAATATAGATCAACCATAATTTTAATTGTATTCAAGATATTTCATCAAGAATATTTCAGCTCCTTTTTTCAGCTCCTTTTCGTCCTTAGCTATTGCTTGTTCATTATGTGCTACATTTCATTGAGGCATACATCTTTTACTATTCGCGCTATGTATCAAATGCTTAACGAAAGAAATAAATTGAAACACTTCATCTGCAAATATCTTACATGCTATCAATAAGCGTAAAACTATTAAGCTATTCAGAACCCTTACAAAACGTCTTCCAATCCAGCAGAAAATGACCCTATATCATGCGGAAATGACCCTATATCAGTACCACCCTATATCATGCGGTGTGATAGTGTCGAAAAAGCATTGGCTTCTCCTGATGTAAACATATAAACATGAATTCGAAATGTCTTCCTAGTTTCACACTCATTACTCTACAAATTCTAAGAGAGTATCCTAGAAAAACCCACGGCCAACTTACTAATCTAATCAACGCCGCATTTAATTTGAAATATATGCCTTAACTATAGAGAAAGTGGCATTATCATACTGAATAGACCGATTCTCGATGGTTCATCGAAGTCAAGCAGCATTGGACGCGATGAGTACTTGAATGGGGGACCGCTTGGGAACATCGGTCAAATATAGTGTTAGTCCGGGGAAATTAGCATTTAAAGGAGACAAAATTCGGAAATGGCTGAAAATTGGTCCACAGCTTCCTTGGGACTTTTTAAGAAAACAATTTCGGAATCACAAAAAAAACAAAATGGCCGCCGGAAATATAGCGGTTTTCCGGTGTTTTCCTTGTATCTCGGTTTCTATAGGTCGTACAACCCCGTACAAAGGCTCTAAATGTTGACAATGAAATTCCCTACAACTTTAGTTCTTACAAAGATGTTGACCCGAATAACCCTTTCAAAGTTATTCAAGGTCAAAGTTATCAAAAATCACTTTTTGGCGAAAACATCACTCAAAAACTGGTTTTTTCAAAAAAAAAATTTTGATCAGTCAATACGAAACGTTATTGCTTACAAAAAAGCCCCTTGTCATTTTTTCGAAAACTTAACCCTTTCGAAGTTATTCAAGGTCAAATTTTCCAAAAATCACTTTTCAGCCAAAAAAACACTAACTATTGATTTTTGCAAAAATTTTCGAAAAGTTTTCGAAAAAATGGCAAGGGTGTCATTAGGGTAGGCAATAATCTTTTGTATAAATAGAACAAAAAAAATTTCTCAATAATCAGTTTCTCATTTTTTTGACCAAAAACTGATTTTTTGAAACTTTGACCTTGATAAACTTCGAAAGGGTTAAGTTTTCGAAAAAATGACAAAAGGCTTTTTTGTAGGCAATGACGTTTTGTATGATGATTCATTGTACAATGATTGAAAAATAACTTTATGATATCAAGTTTTTTCAGTTTTTCGCATTTCCTGGCAAATTTTTCTATAGTCATGTTAATATTTTCTACACCATCTGAAACTAGACCTTTCAACAAAAGAAAAAACCCTTAGATTTTTTGAAAAAAATGTTTTTAGAACATGGGCATTTTCGGCTGAAAATGAGGTCTCTTTTTAGGTTTAAATTCAAAATAAAACGTAAAAATAAATATTTTAATTCAAAAAAATTACAGCGTGTTTGGGACATAAAAAGGTAAGTTTACATAAAATTTCGTGAAAAAAAATTTTTTTTAATGGAGATAAAAATCAAAAACAAAAACACTATTTTTTTCGATTTTTCTCGGAAATTTGAGGTTATGTGAAAAAATGGTTTGTACAAAAGTTGTAGATCTTTTTATAACCTACAACTCCTATATTTAACTTTTTTTGATAGGAGGTCTAGTTTCGCTGAAAATCGTGAAAACCCCTTTTCACCTCTTAAAGTAACCCCTATTTCATCCTCGTAACTCAGATCGACTTGAATTTATTTTCCTGGTTGGTTCGCTATATTTTCCTCACTTTCCAACATTTGTCATGCTGTTAATAATTTTTATCATTTTTGCCTTTTTAAAAGGTATCTGCACTGGCCTATATAGCGATGTAGAATCTTTGTGGACCAGATATCTTGTTCATGTTCTATTCGTAAAAAGCATTCGCAGTCAGTTTCTGCACACTTTTAGGATTAGATTTTGTTTCTAGTTTTGCTTAGGGATTCATTTCTCACTCTCAATGCAGTTCTTGACCAGCGTTCAATCAATGCCAGAGTGTATGTTTCTAGAACCCAGAACTGCCAAGTCGACCCCAGCTTAGGTAGTTTGTCAATCTTCTCGTTACCAGTTAGACCTGTGTTTTCTCTAACCCAAGCTAGCATCCGAAGATCAAGAAACGAAGAAAACATTCAACAGTCCGAGTATAAGAGAGCATCAGCTTTGGCGCTGTCAAAAACGATGTTGCATGGAATTTTAAGCATGGATTTGAAACTTCAACCTTTTAAGATCAAATTGGTGCAGGCTCTGCAACCAGATGAATGCAGAATCCGTTCTGTGTCGGAGTTCTGTGAAAAAATGTCCATTGAAATGGGTTTGTCAACAACCAAAACTACCGATATTGGGCACCAAAAAACGAAAACCCGCGACTGAAGCACCAACAAAGCCTGCTCAGATCAAAAATTACCGTTTGAGCCGCTATATCCACGAATGTAATAACCAGACCGATTTTCTATGAAAATGCTCGTGCTGAAAATGACGCTGTTGGCCACCATTCTTTACGCCGCATGATAAGTAAATATTTTGTGCCTATACTTCGAGAGCATTAATCGTACGCTTCGCTAGTGATGAGCAAAACTAGTCTTGCAGTCTTGCTTGGTCTTGCACATTTAGCAAGGCCAAAGCAAACCAAGAAAAGACAGGACAAGACAAAACTGCAAAATCATGACAGAAAAAGTTTTTGCTCTTTACTAAGTGCCAAAAGTCTTGCAGTGATAAGCAGTCTTGGTCTCGCTAAATGTGCTAAGCCTGCAAGAAATTTTGCAAGAACAAGACTGCAAGACTTTTTGCACACTTATTGCTCATCACTGCAAGACTCTGGCACTTAGTGATGAGCAAAAAGTCTTTCTATCTTGATCTTGCAGTTTTGTCTTGTCCTGTCTTGTCTTGGTTTTACTTTGGTCTTGCTAAATGTGCAAAAACAGACAAGAATGCAAGACCACTGCAAGACCAGTCTTGCTCATCGCTACCCTTCGGACACGTGGTTCCAGCAAGATGGCTCCACATTTCACACAACGAGAGCCACAATAAGAATCTTCCGACAACACTTCCCCAGAAAACTGATAAGTGGATTTAGTGACCTCGTGTGGCTACCCAGATCACCGGTTCTTACCCTTATGGACTTTTTTTCTGGGGGTATCTTAAGGTGAAATCGTACGACAGCAATCCAACAAAAATATCAAAATTAAAAGAATATATCGAGCGAGAAGTGAACGCTATTCCTCAATCACTATTGCAACGTATCGCTCAGAAGCTTAAACACTGCCTGATTGTCCAGTGCTGCAAGAACATTATTTCTCTGCACCTGGCCCTCATTTAGTTGATCTAATACGCGAAATAGCGCCAGCATCTTCGCTTGGAAAACTGAAGTTTAATATCCCAGACTTACTTCCGTGCCTGATCTGCCTTCAACCATGGGCTCGTCCGTGAATATATCTATATCCTCCGATATCCCTGGTGCGATCCATGAGTGATCACTTGGGCGTGATCCACGATCTTCAGATTTCCCTATTGGGTTTCTCAGCGAATATCATCCTTCCGAGCCTAATGTTATCTTCCTATTTAAATGCCTCTAACAGCCCACAGATTACCGAGGTAAATGGACGGACTTGAGTGGGGCTCATAAGCTCTCTGATAAACGTTCTTCTTCTAAGGCAGATCAGAGCAGGACATTCACAAAGAATATGTGCAAAAGGCTCGTCGCCTTCCATGCAGAGTCGGCATTTTGTCTCTTGAGACAGTACTAGGTTGTGGAGGTGATACTGCAGCCCTACATGGCCAGTCAGATAACCCAGAGGGAAATTGTCATATGATAGTGATGTAGTTGGGAAGTTGGATTTTTTTGTTTTTTTTCTTTACATATGTTAAAATAAAACAAAAAAAAATTTCTGCAAAATCGGTCCTGTGCTCCGCGAGAAAATTGCATAAATGTCCATTTTTGATGCATTTTGAGTGCATTGCTCCACTATTTTTTAATTTCTCCAGTTCTGTTGGTCGTAGAAAAATAAAAAAAATTGGAAATTACTCGTGAATGAATAGACTATCGAACTGATTCGGTATAAATACTTTAAAAATGAATCCTAACCTCAAAAAATCAAAATGTATGAAATTTTGTTTTATTTTACTAAAAGTGCAATAAATAACGGGAAAAGGGTCGGATTTTGATAAAATTTGGAGAAAAGATGTACTTTGATGCTATAAATACGTGGTTGAAATTTCAAAAAAAAATTTCGGCAAAAATTGGCAGTTTTCGAAAAAAATTAAAAATGCCGCCATTTTATGCCAAATCATCGTACGGTAAAGGTTTTTTATGTACTTGCTTGTGAGTATACGCAATACTTCGTTAGTTTATTTAAAATGTCTATTTTAGGACTTTGAAAAAAGTAAAAAATCTCAATTTTTCAATTTTTTGCCGTTTTTTCATAGTTGGCAAAAGGCAAAAAATTGAGAATTGAAATTTTTTAGTTTTTTCAAAGTCCTAAAATAGACATTTTAAATAAAATAACGAAGTATTGCGTATACTCACAAGCAAGTACATAAAAAACCTTTACCGTACGATGATTTAGCATAAAATGGCGGCAATTTTAATTTTTTTTCGAAAACTGCCAATTTTTGCCGTAAAAAGCGAAATTTTTTTTTGAAATTTCAACCACGTATTTATAAGTACATCTTTTCTCCAATTTTTATCAAAATCCGACCTTTTTCCCGTTATTTATTGCATTTTTTAGTAAAATAAAACAAAATTTCATACTTTTTGGTTTTTTGAGGTTAGGATTCATTTTTAAAGTATTTATACCGAATCAGTTCGATAGTCTATTCATTCACGAGTATTTTCCAATGTTTTTTATTGTTCTACGACCAACAGAACGGGAGAAATTAAGAAAATGGTGTAGCAATGCACTCAAAATGCATCAAAAATGGACATTTGTGCAATTTTCTCGTGGAGCACAGGACCAATTTTGCAGAAATTTTTTTTTCGCTTTATCTTAACATATGTAAAGAAAAAAAAACAAAAAAATCCAACTTCCCAACTACATCATAACTTGGCTTTTTTTGTTTAATTTCCCTCTACTATTGGAGGTGAACAATTAGATGCCACAGAAGAGTTCTGGGCCCTGGACCAACGTCTCAGACCCCCCCTTTCGCGAGCTTGTCTGCAGCCTCCCTATTTTTCTGCTCAAGCTCTGGAGGGATGCAAAACTGGATAACATCGTCTCAGAATCGGGACCTGTGGAGAGAATAGTTGCGTAGGGCAAGAACCGGATCCCAGTTGTAGAACCGTTAAAAAAGAAGAAGAAGGCTCTGGAACACATCAGAGCACTCCGCAATTATTTTGGAGGAAAACTGCTACCATGTGACTGCCTTGTTGACAGCTTGACTGTCCGAAAATTTTTAATGATGGCTCCTTTCAAAGCTTCCTCAGGCTTGAGCCTAGCGCAGGTCTCAAAGGCATGTATTTCAGTCTGGATAACAAAGGACAACTTTCCCATTGCAATTGAGGCCTTGGGACCCATCCTGCAACACCAGCCGCTGTGCCATCTTTGACCCTTCGGTAAACCAGTGGAGATTTTTTGGATCCCTAGAAAGAATAAGTTCCTCCCACTCAGAGCGATCCGGCAAAATCGCCCTGAATTTCTTTTGGAACCGCAGTTCACCAACCCTCCCATCTCACCTTAGTCCAAAATGTCTCCCTGAGATATCGCACCTTACTCCAAAGAGTCTCCTACATTTTTTCACCTGCTATGTTCGCCTTCCTGATTTTTTTAAAGTGATATTCGTAGATTGGCCGTGAGTCCAAGTACACGCCTAGGTATTTGGCCGTTCCAGCCATATTGATCTTCGATCCGAAGAACGTCAGGTGCTGAACTTTTATTTTCCCAGTGAACCTTTCCAGTGTCTGTCTTCCTTGCGTTAATGGTAAAGTCACCACTGTTCTACCACTCATAGATCATTAGTTCCCATTGGACTAAAGCGGGGAATACTCTGTGAAGTCCGAAGTCTTCAATGAAGAAAAAGTGTCGGTCAATCACCAAGGAGATAAAAGATGTAGTGTCTTTAAATACGCGCTTGCCGTAACTATCTCGGACTGGCGGAAGTGCGGATCGGAACCTTCTCGTGGTGGCGACTTCACCAGCTCTTCAGTCAAGATCCTTTCAGACTGATACAAATTCGGTCTCCTTGACGTTTGATTTCAAATAACCCAAGATCAATTCGAAACGTAGCCGCCTGGAAAGTGAGGTTCCATCAATATTTTATAAGTTTCTTCGAAATTCTTCGCAAACTTCCTCATTGCATAACGTACGAGTCCAAATTTGGTGATCGGGTTCCTAGAGATCATTTTCTAGGCCTGCTGATCTTCGATCTGCTTTCGATCTTGAGAAGAAGTACCTTCACAGCTCTTTTTTTGTCGTTTAGAGTTTTCTTCATTTGTCTTTTCTTGGCTTCTTCTGCTTTTTAGAGTTCCCTACATAACCCGGGTGTAAGATCGCGATCCTTCACTAGCAGCGGGGCGGGGGGGGGGGGTACTAGACCCGAAAAGCGCTCTAAATCGCTGTCTGTAGATCAAGCAACTCAGATTCTACATCTCTCTTCACCAGTACATAGTTCTCACTCTGACATTCTCATAACGTACGTACTGAGAGTGCTAAAGATCTTGGATAAGCCTTTGATCATACTTTTGTAGATCCACAGCTCTTGTGTGAGAGCATTTTACATCCAACTTCATCTCAACCTCGTGTCTTCAGATTACAAATGCCTCTGTACTATGATCCAAATTCTGCTTACAAACCATAATTTTCTCGGAATAGACAAACCTTACTAAACGATATTTTCATGTGTATATCCATCCCTCTTTGCCCCATACAAACTTGAAAAAAAATCATTATTTCAAATTAATTCAGATACTCTGGAAAAATTTTTACCCCACTTAATTTTCCTAAAAAAAATCACATAAATGACTAAAACGACTTTAAACGACTCGAAGTCATTAAGTTAATTCACAACTTCCCTTATCACTCACAAATTAAGTGAACCAAAACTGTCATCACCCAGCAGCAAATCTCTCCAAAAAAAAAAATAAAAAAAAAAACCCAACAACAAAAAATTGAACTTGAAAGAGACTTGTGAAAGCATTTTTTTGTTCTTCAATATTTCAGGTTCATTAACACTAACAAAAGCAAATACACTTTTTCCCACAGTAATTTTTTTTTTCAAGAAAAAACACACACCTACAGTTCATTACAACAAGAAGAAAATAACAGAAAAAAAAATTAAAAAAAAAGAAAAAGAAACGAAAAGACGAAAAGAACGAAATTAAGTGAAATTTATTTAAATCTATTCATTTCTCCTCGGAACAAAACAGAAAAACACAAAAAGAAAGGAAAGGAAAAGAAAAGAAAAGAAATACTTGAAGTTCATAAATAATTACAAAGTCAGCACTGAAAATTTGCTTACCACTACTTGGCCCGCCCCCGTGCCTTGCCCCCGCCGCTGGCCTGTTGTCGAAATGAAATCTGCCTTAAATTTTACGGTAGCAACCCCCCAACATCATCACGGCAACAACTGTTTTTTCCACGTTGGCCTTCTTAGCATAATTCTTCCATTTGTCATATTTTATTCAAGCAGTAGCGGAACTTTATTTTTTTTGCTACCCCCATCAACCCCCCCCCCCAAACCCAGCCAAGAAAAAAAAGGGAAAAGCCGTCGTATTCGCCTTCGCGAGATATAAAATAACGTAAATCAACAGCATTAACAAAAATTTACCACAAATTAGTCGTAACGGAAGGAATATTTCAAAACGCGCGCCGGATTCGAACCCGGAACCTTGGGTGTGGAGAGGAGGATTTTTATATAAGATTTTCCGCGAGTTGAGTTTAAAAAATTAATGAGAGAAGCTAAGACACCCTTTTTTTGAGATCTGCCCCAGCTGTGAGTCGATGCCGGCTTGTTTGTTTCGTCCCTCGACCAAGGAGCACCTACTCTACCCTCCGAGGAGCACCTACACAAAATCCCAAGGAACGTTTTCCGAGTGTCTCCTCCCCCGTTCAGTCGAGGCCGGCACTCATCTGGCAATAATCGTTTATCTCCTCCGAAATAATTTTGGTGAATCAAATTCATTAGTGACGACCGGCGGTCCTCGCTCGCCCCTTAAATGCCTGCCATTATTTGGTCGATGGTCGAGATCCTGTGCTCCTTCTTATCTTTTCCCTCTGACTTCCTTAGCTTTATTTACTCCGTTCCCGCGCATAAATCACTTTATTGATCAGCAACAAGGGGGCGCCGCCTCCGCACCCATGCCGCCCGGGGGATATACACCAGGAATGCGGTGCGGAGCTCAAAGGAGCAACGAAATGCCGCACTTGGGTGTTGTTATTAGTGTATGTGGGGTTCGAAGGGCGCCCCGGAAGGTGGGTGGTGGAGGTGCCGCGGGGTAGGAGTGAGATAAGGAAAACAAGGAACAGAAATAAAAATGGAAGAAGACAGGATTTCGTCGGTTAGAAAAATAAATGCCAGAGGAAAATGCTTTTTGCACATCGTAGCGGCGTGGATTGATGAAGGGAACGTCTTGAGTGATGGAAGGGCCGAAAAGGGGGGTATGATGAAGCTTTTGGCTGGGGAAGTGTCTATACCCTAGTGGTGAATAGAGAAAGTATTTTTTGATGGTTTGTGTATCTGCTAAGGGAAATTTTGTATATGAAATGAACTTCAAAAAGCTTTACTTGTGTCTTCAATAAATTTCCTTTTCCTTCGAAAGCTTTTTTATTGTATTTTTTTTAAGTTTATTAAAATAAATTTAATTTTTAATTTTAAGATTATTTTGTGCAATTTTTTTTTGTTAAATTTGAAATCTGAAAAATCTTTCTTTAGATCACTGAATATACTCGGAACAAGCTTTCTTGGAGGTATAAGGAACTAACTTGAGACCTCACAATTCCTTGTTTTAACTTCTTTAACTTTCTGTTCGTTCAGTCTTTCTTATTTTTAAACAAGAATTCAGACAAATCAAATTTAATGAACTGTTTTAAACCTGAAATTGTCTCACCACGCCTCCGAAATCACGTAATAATAGTCGTGCCTAGTTTGCGTCATTACTAAACTAAAAAAAAGCTTTTTTATTTGTCTTCAACTCGAGTCCAAATTCGACCAATTTGGTATCTAAATAATTAGTTTTTTTTTTAAAAATCTTCACTTCAGGATTTTTCAAAAGTCACATTAACCATGAATTCATCTGGCGTTGTTCGAGATCCGCGTCGCAGCTGTAGTAAGCGCCAAGGAGCATGTGGCGGAGCTAAACAGCGGGGCGGAGAGAGTACACTTTTGCGACCCTGGAGTCGGAGCAAGAGGCAAATCAGCACCCCCAAGGTGAAAGGCGGTAGGACAAACTAGTCGTAGGCATCCCAAGAAGACCAGGCTTGTCAAATACTCCTTGGAGAAAAATTGAGCGCCATAAGAGATCGTCCATTAGTTACGTGAGACGATTTTGGCAATTTTGCGATACCATCTCCACACTGGTGCAATGTGAGATTTGTCTCGCCCCCCCCTTCCGACTGACCCGTTGAGTAACGAAACACAGCAAGTCGGGACCGGTCGTCGGGTCGCTACCACCCGGTCGTGGTCAAGTCGCACGTTTTTTTGGCCGGTGCTGGCTAAGTAATCGAAGGGCTACTGTGCTACTTTGTGGCGTTCGCTTAACCGCGATAAATATGTATTTTTGTGGAGGGTTACGTGATATTTGCCGAGACTCCCTCTCCCCCACGTGAGATTAGATGAAATCCGGCCTCGCCTCGCGCTGTCCTTTTAATTCAAAATCGTGTCACTCATCTCCCCATTACTAACTTTATCTCTAGAGATCTACTGGCGATCTCGATAGCAGTTCCCATCAAAGCCGGAGGTGATGTCTTATCACAACAACTCCACGTCAAATATGGCATTCGGATCGTGTCCCGTCAGCGTGGAAGAAAGCGATCGTTGTGCCAATTTTGAAGAAAGGTGACAGTCGGGAATGCAAGAATTATCACGGTAATAGCTTCCTTTCGTTCGTTGGCAAAAAATTTACTAAAAATCATACAATCGAGGCTACAGAAACATCGAGAGCAAACGAGCCGGAAAGAACAAGCGGGATTTAGACCACATTGAGGATGCATTGATCAAATATTTGCTCATCCGTCAGCTAATTCGTTGCGGCAAACGAACTGTCGTCATTTTCATCGATTTCAAATCCGCTTTCGATTGCATCGATTGGAACAGCTTGTGGAGAATCTTGGAAACCGAACACGTGCCATTGAAAATCATCCAACTTCTCCAAGCGTCGTTCGATGGCTCAACCAGCAGAGTTCGTATTCGAAGCGACTTAGCCGAGGAATTCCCGATTCAAACAGGTGTCCGACAAGGAGACGGCGCTTCGCCCCACTTCTCTTCAACGTTATGATCGACGCGATTATGCGTGAAGCATTCGATGGACGACGCGGAGTTCGATATGACGACAAGAACTTCGTAACGGACTTGATGTTCGCCGATGATAGCACCGTCTTTGCCGAGACGGAAGCCGAAGCAACGGACATCTTATACGACATTTCCCGCATCGCCCGGTCATACGAGTTAAAAATCAATGCAGAAAAGACCAAAGTCCACAAACGGACGGATCGAAAACGGGTGTTCTCCTCGATGGAACTCAAATCGAACAGGCTCCGATGTTCAAATATTTTGGATCGATGGTTGAGGAAAAGAAAGTGGCATCGAAAGTGGCGTGACGTTCACAGTCGCATTGGCCAGGCAACAGCAGCAATCGCTTCGCTCAAGTGGTGCATATGGAAACGAACAAATATTACCATCAAAACGAAAGTACGCCTGTACCGAACGTTGAACCTTCCGATTCTTCTTTATGGATCGGAAACGTGAACACTGCTGAAGTCGGACGTCAACAAGCTCGAGGTATTCCAAATGCGTTGCTTGAGGCAGATTCTCGGTGTCTCACTCCGCGATCGCCATCGAAACGAGACAGTTAGACAAAGATGCGATCAACAGACACTGATCGAAGAAGAAATACAAAAAGTCGACTACGATGGTTTGGACATGTTTCCTGAATGGATGATTATCGCTTGCCACGTACCTAAGCTTCTCTGGTGAGAACGTCTGGCAGACTGGAGAGTTCAGCGATCGGCACCGAAGAAAACCTGGCTGAAAAATATCGAGAGCGACTTAAAGAATCAACGATTATCAGTTATCGAGGGTCGAGACGTCGCCAAAAATCGTCAAGAATGGAAACGAATCGTGAATGGAGTTGGAGACCCAGAAGCACCGACAGCAGCGTATGCGTTGCGGGGACGTCCCCCTCGGACTACCAGCTAACGGATCAAAGAAGAAAAAAAGAAGATGTGCTGATCTTCTACTACGACAGCAACACTGTCTCTTCCTTCCAGTCGTCGTGCAAATTGCCTTGGTAGAACGACAGGTTGATTGCAACGCGTAGGGAAGTTGGGAGATTGTTAAATATGGCAAAACATGCTGGGCATTGGGAATAATATAGGTTCACCCTAACAGCCTACAACGAGGAGTCGAGACGATCTTAAAGGATTTCCTGGAGGAAGCATTGTGAGAGCCTGAGGCGACTAGACTCCAAAATCTCTTCTCTAAAGACTCATTCAACGAAGCGGTCCTTCTCAAAAAGGACGATGGCTCCTACACCTCTAACCATGAAGAAATTTTGAGGTACATGCTCAACGAGCAGTTTCTATGGTCAATCCTCCGGACCACTGATCCCTTGGATGCTGGGTACAGTCATAGGGCCATCTCAGACCGTTAGGTCGTGACATTTCTTCTACCCTGGGTGTCTCCACCATAAGTGTAAATTGTATTAAGGGCTGTCCTCCTATTAAAGGCTGATTGTGAAGTTTTATACCCTTTGCTCTGGTCACTAGTTGTGGATAAAATTTTGACCAAACTTCACGAATCTGGTTTCGATGTTATCGCCTAAGCTGATGATCTTGCCATTATTATTCCCGGGATGTTTGACTTGACTATTACAGAGGTTATGAGAACAGAACTCCGCAAAGTTCAAAGATCCTATAAAACGCGAATTTGGTCCGATTTGATCCGATTTGTTCGGATTTGATCCGATTTGTACCGGTTTGATCCGATTTGACCCGATTTGAACCGACTTGACCCGATTTGATCCGTTTGATACGATTTGATCTGATTTAAACCGATTTGCTCGGATTTGATCCGTTTTGAACCGATTTGATATGATTTAAACCGATTTAATCCGTTTTGATCCGATTTGTTCGGATTTGATCCGATTTGTACCGATTTGTTTCGATTTGATCGGTTTGATCCGGTTTGACCCGATTTGAACCGATTTGATCTGATTTGAACCGCTTGAAACGATTTGATCTGATTTAAACCGATTTAATCCGTTTTGATCCGATTTGCTCGGATTTGATCTGTTTTGAACCGATTTGATCTGATTTAAACCAATTTAATCCGTTTTGATCCGATTTGTTCGGATTTGATCCTTTTGGATCCGATTTGATCCGAACGCCCGCTCCTAGCTTGCAACAGGCACGCACACACTGCGCCAAATCGCTTCTATGGCACCTAGACGAGGTACGGCATGCTCACACTTTTTCTAGACTAAAGAGAGAAAAATTGGGGCATTGCGAAAATTATATAGGAAAATTATATTAACTTGGGTGCTATTAGCATACTAAGTAGACCGGTCCTCGTTCGATTGCGTAGGTCAAGCAGCACTGGACGTGGTTAGTACTTAGTTGGGGGACTGCTTGGTAAAACGACACGCGCGTTTGGAATGGCCTATGCCGATGCGAGTGCATTTATAGATGTTTATGCCTGTAGCGGGAGATACCTCTAGCGGGAGCATGTGTAGCCGTGTGGCATGCGCATTTGTTCGCTATGCGTGCTAGTTGCGGGCGCGTATATGCTTTTTAGGGAATAAAACAACTAAATTATTTTTACTCGGGGTCTCGAACTTATGAATGCCACACTAGATGACATCGACTCAGAGTCGGGATCGGTAGTAGAAGCAAATGGATTGGACAAGATCGGTTATATAGTCGAATAGTAATATTGTTTCCATTGAAATCGTTGTTGATAGTTCTACTTGTACATCGATAACGTTAACTCTGGGAAATCTTATGTCAATTCAGTTTCTTTGAGTTCATTTGAAGGTACTTCATCGAATCTTTCTCCTCCCATACTTAATATGTAGTGGCAACCTTCAAATCTTTCGAGTTAAATGGAGACGATTGGAATGTCGTATCCAGTCAAAATCATATTCTCCAATTATTTTGCATAATATTTTAGGCTATTCTTCAGCTGAAACAGTTTCTCCTTCTATTTTAAAACTACCTTTATGAAAACTTCTTTTAAGACTTCGTGAATCATCTGAAAACTAATATTATTTGATTTGATACTCATGATTGTTAATCGTTGATGTAATTAAACATTTTCACTGTCTTATGTCCACCCTCGCCGTCCCTACATAAATCCCTAAAGGTTGACATCTCGGACCTCTTTTGTTTCCTAAAATTTAAATATAATCTCCTTATTTTAAAAAAATCTCTGTTGGTACTTAAAACTAATTTCTTTCAATTTTCCCTATATTTTTTTCCAGCTCTCAGAGCTCGAACAAAGAGTCATCGAGGCAGAGGAACGAGCCGAAGAGGCAGAGGACAAGGTAAGATTATTTTTTTTCGTTAGTTGCCGTCATTATTTCCTTCTTTCAGCCATGTCTGTTCATCAAAGGGAAAGATAAATTGCCATGGAAACTCCTTCCCTCATGTTCCATATTTCTGTGAACTTCTTTCTTTTTTTTCCTGTTTTTAGGGGTGAACGATATTAATCCAAATCACAAATATTGACGATGAAAAACACATCCCCACCATCCCTACCGTGAGTGCAGAAAGTAAAAGGGATTCTGACTCATTGTAATGATAGCAATCTCCTTTTTCAACCGCCCTACATTGAAGCAAGAATGAGAATCCCTTTTGCAAAAGGTGATTCAGAGTCGTCCATGGAACGTTGATAAAGACTCGTATTTTTTTGGACTTTTGCTTCGATGCACAAAAATGTAAATTTTGCAACTCTAGGTCGGGGGGTGGGGGTGGTTTGTATAACCGATGAGTTTTTTTTGTTGCAAAATTGAATTACGAGCGTTGTGATGTGTGTCAATGGTTTATTTTTTTTTACTGATGAAATGTTTTGTAATTTAATTTATATTTTTTTTTTTGGATTGATGAATTTGGTTAAATATTGCAAACAGGGTTGAAATTTTAGTCCGATTGATTCGTTAGAGATGACAGATGGCAATTTTACATGAACAAGGTTTACAGTCTGCGGCTGGTAATTTGCATCATTGAGCATTTATTTAATGAATTTATTTTTAGTGATGCAAAATGGTGACACGCTTGAATGGTTCAGGTGTCATTTTTGTTTCATTTTTATACGCTTTATATTAGCTTGACCTGTATGTTGTATGTTTCATGTAAACAAATCTTGCAACTTGATTTTGACCCACTTTCATGTAACATGAAATTTGCACATATGTATAGTTCGCGTGACAATGCAATCTGACCATTTTGTAAAAAAATCAAGATGGCGGTTCCAAGATGGCGGCTGAATTTTGCAATTGTGCTTCCCGACCGCCGACATGGGTATCAAATGACAAGTAGAGTATGACAAGTAGAATACAATTAGCTATGTTGCGTCATTCAAAATTCAAAATGGCGGCTAACACAAAATGGCCAACTACCTTTTTCTTTACTTACAACCCACTCGCTATGGGTATGAAATGAAAGCAAATGACAAGTAGAATACTTTTAGCTCTGTGGCGTCATTCCAAATTCAAAATGGCGGCCAACACAATACAGGGTGTAACGCATAAAATTGTACACCGGGCGGGTATGAATAGGTTTTGAATAGACGAACAAAAAATCGTTCCGGAGGGGGTGGGGTAATCTTAACGGTTTAGCCGCTAGGGCGTTTTGAAGTTTTTTTGCTAGAGTTTTACATATCACCCTGTATTTTTGTAACCCTATGACCTATTTTCATAAATAAGGTATCAGTGTACGCAGAATACTCCCACCTATCTAAATATGTAAAAATGAAGGTTCTACCGTACCAGGTTCCAGAGCAATGAGTCAACAAAGTGAAAATTTTGGTTTTTTTTACTAAAATTTCAACTAAAACCACCATTTTCTCCAAAAAATACGTAATTAACTGATATTTTTTTTTACAAAATTGGAAACCTTGAACAATTTCCTATGAATAATGTCCTGACAATTTTTATGCTACGGCCTTTACTTTTGAAGTTATTAGCAAGTTTGATGTTGAAATTGACCTTATTTGGTGCTTATTTGGTACTTTTTAGCAAAGCTTAGGTGAAAAAGTACTAAAAAAGACCCAATTTTAGCATTAAAATTGCTTTTAACTCCAAAAGTAGAAGTCGTAGGAAAAAAATTCTCTAGACATTTTTCATAGGGAATTGTCCAAGCTTTCTAATTTTGCAAAAAAAAGTTTAGGTTTATCACGTATTTTTTGGAGAAAATGGTGGTTTTAGTTGAAATTTTAGTAAAAAAAAACCAAAATTTTCACTTTGTTGACTCATTGCTCTGGAACCTGGTACGGTAGAACCTTCATTTTTACAGCTTTAGATAGGTGGGAGTATTCTGCGTACACTGATACCTTATTTATGAAAATAGGTCATAGGGTTACAAAAATACAGGGTGATATGTAAAACTCTAGCAAAAAAACTTCAAAACGCCCTAGCGGCTAAACCGTTAAGATTACCCCACCCCCTCCGGAACGATTTTTTGTTCGTCTATCCAAAACCTATTCATATCCGCCCGGTGTACAATCTTATGCGTTACACCCTGTATAGCGGACCACCTTTTTATACGTTTTATATTAGCTTCACCTGTATGTTGTATCTAGTATGTAAACAAATCTTGCAACTTGATTTTGACCAACTTCCATATAACCGATCAACTGCAAATTTTGCACATATGTATAGTTCGCGTGACAATGCAATCTGAACCATTTTGTAAGAAAATCAAGATGGCTGTGCCAAGATGGCGGGTGAATTTTGCAATTGGGTTCTCCAACATGGGTATCAAAGAAAGGGTATGACAAGGGCAATATAATTAGCTATGTGGCGTTATTCAAAATGGCGGCCACCACAAAATGGCGGATTACCGTTTTTCTTTACAACCCACCTCATATTGGTACCAAATGAAAGGGTATGACAAGTAAAATACTATTAGCTATGTGGTGTCATTGTAAATTAAAAATGGCGGCCGGCACAAAATGGCGGATTACCTTTTTCTGTACAACCCACTCGGTATAGGTATCAAATGAAAGGGTGGGACAATTAGAATACTAGGAATTGTGTGAGTCATTCCATATTCAAAATTTCGGCCAACACAAAATGGCGGTTTATCTTTTTCTTTACAACGTCCTCGGTATGAGTATTAAATGAAAGTGTATGACGAGTATAGTACAGTAAGCTGTGACGTCATTGTAAATCTAATATGGCTGTCATTAAAAAATGGCGGAAGACATATAATAGACTAAAAAGTAGAAAATAAAAAATATAGTTTAAAAAAACTAAAAAATACGCTTTTATTTTAAAATGAACTAAAAAGTAAAAAATTATTTTGAATGTAAAGTTTTTATTGCTCTAGCCAGTATATGGAAACTACCTAGCTTTCGAAATATAAAAAGGCGTGGGACTCTTTACCTATATTCTTATCGCCCACGCTTTTTTACATTTCGAAAGGTAGGTAGTTTCCATATACTGGCTAGAGCAATAAAAACTTTACATTCAAAATAATTTTTGTACTTTTTAGTTCATTTTAAAATAAAAGCGTATTTTTTAGTTTTTTTAAACTATATTTTTTCATATTTGCATAAATACGTCTTTTGCATAATAAAGTTTTTAGACGTGCTCTTCAATTTGTTAACAAGCTCGTTAATTTTTATTTTGGCATTGTATTTAGGGAAGAATTTTTCCCAGACTTGTGAAAATATATGCGCGGAAATAAGTCACTTGCTTTCGTTCTGGTAATTTTGATGTGAAAGATGATTCACCCTAACGTCGTCCAATCAGTGAAAAAACTGATGAAATTTTTGAAAAAAGTACAGCAAGATAGGCATGTCAGCACTGGAGACATTAATAGAGTCCACGCCATAAAAGAAGTAAATCTCAAATCGTTGTTCTTATGCGCATTGAGAGTCTCAAATCCCCACAAACGAGCAACGTCACTCCGTTTGCTTAAAAATACAAATAACTGGCTTATTTGTATTCTTAACTACAATTCCACATAAGTGCTCTTTTCCCTTCTTTTATGACGCGGGCTCTATGGAGTTAGACATTGACCACAAAACTGTTTTGAACCATTTATCCAAAGCTGGATACAAAAAGAAGCTCCAAGTGTGGGTTCCTCATGAGTTGAGAGCAAAAAACTGATAGACCGATATGACGGACTTATAGTATAAAGGTTCACACATTAGCTTAGACTCTTTCACGTAAAAAAAAGAAGACCGAATTAAGATCTGCTGAAACGCAATGAAGTCGACGCATTGTTGAATGTCTCATAATCGGTGATGAAAAACCGGTGACGTACGACAATCCGAAGCGTCAAATCTCGTGTACAAGCGATGGTGAGCCGTCACAAGGATTCACGAAGCCAGGATTGATATCGAAAAATCTATATATGTGGTGGGACTAGAAAAGAATCGCCGGCTATAAGCTACTTCCAGTTGGGCAGACCATTAAATCTCAATTATACTGTGGACAACTAGAGGAATTACACCAGGCAAAATGAAAATGAAAACAAGCTTTTTCCCAAGCCGACATATTTTTCTTCGTTAGTTAAAACTGCTTACCAACGTTCTGGACGCTTATCCAATGTCCTGGAGAAGAAGTCCTCGTTTTTAAAGGCGAGATAGTCTTCCACTGCGATTCGAACACCCTTAAAATTTGCGTAATTCTTTCTATCAAGCCTGTATCAACGTGTGGCCTCGACCCATGACCCTGAGATTTAGAGTCTCCTGCTGTACGGCACTTTTCATCTTCAGGTTACGAAGCGGTTCAAAAATGGCTTCCTTTTGTGACGAGTAAGATTCCAAGAACATATGGATATTTTTGTGACATTCTAACAGAGACTTTTGAGACAAAACCGGGCCTTTTAATGTGATCCAAAGCAGTTAAGTCTGATTTATTCCAAGCTTGAAAGCTACATCTACGGAAGTTAATGTGGGGTTTGTCGTAATCATACTGCGGAGCACTTCGTGACGACATTTTAAGCTGAGCTTATCTTTCCAAGAAAAATCACCCCATACGAATTTTGTTAATCAATTTTGCCATTTCCGCACTGTTACTGCTCTCCAAATACTTCTTACATTAAAAATAAATTGCTTGCCTTATTGCTATGTCAACAATAAGGGCAACAGGAGCCATGAGAACAGGCCCTACGAAAGCCCTTGATGTTCTCTTGCACCTACTTCCCCGTCAACCTTCACATCAAACATCTTGCCTCGTATAGTGCTCTCTGACTGAGGGAATCTGGGACCTGGACCTCAAATCCCTACGGACGTAGCAATATGTTGAATCTACTACCCGAAAGTGTGGACGCTACAACCACGGAATATCTTCCCCTGGATTGACCTTCAGGAAGGACTTCTCCGTCGAAATATCCTCAAGAAGAGAGTGGAGAAACGAAGACATCCTAAAAAAGTTCGAATTTGCATAAATAGCCAAGCCTCTATAAAAGCTCTGGATTCAGTAAGGATGCACTCCAAGCTAGTGGAGAGATGCAGAGCTTAGCTAGATATGCTTGGTAGAAAGCACAACGTGACTCACGTCTGGATTCGTGGTCATAGGAACATAGATGGGAACGAGGAAGTCGACTACCTAGCCAAGCAGGGATCTCGAAAACCGAGGCGGTCGGCAGCCCAATAGGCGGAATCAAAAACGCAATTTTTGAGTACCACCTGCTGCTAGCCAGCCAAAATTGGAGAGCACTGGAGACCTGCAGGGCGACTTGGCCGATTTACAACAACGAAAAACAATGGGCCTTCTAAACAGACCCCGACGAGATATTGCCAGAATCACGGCAATCATCACGTGACATTGGCCCATAGAATACCATGCTGCCAAGCTAGGCATTACGTTCAACGTGACGAACGAGAGAGTAACGCTTATTCACTTCCTGTATAAATGCCTGACTTTAGCCAAAGCCAGGTAGCTGCACAGTAGGCAGTTACGTTTTAGATGACTTGAAAGAGATCTCCAGGCTGGAAAACAAATCACTGATAAGCTGAAAGCAGATGAAAGGAGATCACTGATAATTCCACATGATGGCTTTAGGCATGCGTCACACCCGACCAAACAACCACTGAATACAAGGTGCACGAGTTGTGGCAAGAAAGCGCTAATTGGGCCTCTGGAGGCAGCCCTACCCCTACCTACCTACCTATTGCTATGTACCTGCAGCTTGCTTACTAGGGACGAATTTTGTTGGCAATTATGCCCAGGAACGATTAATAGATAATGGTCCAGAAGTTTGGCCAGATGTGAGGCACATTTCTTGATAACCATAGCGCGTATATTATCAGTTGCCAGTAGATTTGAGAAATTAACAAACAAATTCCCACCAGTTAAAGCTCTGTTGATACATATAGCGACAGATTTGGCGTTCGTACAACGAAAACACAAATCCCAGTCAGTGGCTTGGACAAACAAATAAGCAAACTTCAACCAATTGGCTTTCTCATATTGCCAGACGGTTCTTCTCTAAGAACTGTATTGTTTGGGCAAAAGGAGGATATGGGAAATTTGTGCTGACTAGGCAATGGTCCGAGTTGCCAAAAAGTGTGTCAACTTTGATGGAATATGTCAAGAAAAAAGGCTTCTTGGTCCAAAACGTTAGGGACTATCACCATACAATTGGTTGTAAATTATTGTTGTCATCAAAGAGCTTAATTTATTTGCCAGAAAAACTGGTGCAATTTGAGTAATTTACATTATGAACGTTGAAATTACCCGTAAAACTATTATTTTATTGGCAAAAAACGACGATAGAGTGACTCATTTTTCACAATTTAAATTATGAACGAGCTAATTTACATTGTGAACGTTGAAATTACCCGAAAAACTTATTTTATTGGCAAAAAACGACGATAGACTGACTTATCTTTCACAATTTACATTATGAACGAGCCAATTTACATTATGAACGTTGAAATTACTCGAAAAAACTTATTTTTTTGGCAAAAAACGACGATAGACTGACTTATGTTTCACAATTTACATTATCAACGAGCCAATTTACATTGTGAACGTTGAAATTACCCGAAAAACTTATTTTATTGGCAAAAAACGACGATAGACTGACTTATCTTTCACAATTTACATTATCAACGAGCCAATTTACATTGTGAACGTTAAAATTACCCGAAAAACTTATTTTATTGGCAAAAAACGACGATAGACTGACTCATCTTTCACAATTTGCCAATTTGCATTATGAACGTTGAAACTACCCGAAAAACTATTATTTTATTGGCAAAAAACGACGATAGGGTGACTAATCTTTCACAATTTACGTTATAAACGAGTCAATTTACATTATGAACGTTGAAATTACCCCCAGAAAAACTTATTTTATTGGCAAAAACGACGATAGAGTAACTAATTTTTCAAAATTTACATTATGAACGAGCCAATTTACATTGTGAACGTTGAAATTACCCGAAACAACTTATGTTATTCGCAAAAAAACGACAATAGGGTGACTCATCTTTCGCAATTTACATTATGAACGACCCAATTTACATTATAAACGTTGAAATTACCCGAAAAACTTATTTTTATTGAAAAAAAAATTTATGTTAATCGATAACAATTTCACACTACTTGTAAATTCATCAAAAATTGTAACGACAATCCGAAAACAAAATTCACAACCCTGAATTCTATTCAACCTCCATCTCCTCCACATCTACTCTATGCTGCCGCCGTTTCACATTCGCATCATTTCATATCGATTTTTCACACTGGCAACAGTTACCATTCAGAGTTATATGTATATATTAACCCAAGTCTTCTACGGCATAGAGAAGCTTCATTCACAGTTCACTTCGTTTTCTGTTGTCCTTTCAGGAAGCCGTTATCATTTCGGTAACCACCAACCCTCCTCCGTAGTGTATACGATGTCCTTGTTCTCATGTCTGATCTGTACATGAGCTCCTGCTTCTGTTAAATACCATCAATCCTTAAGGGTTGTCTTCAACATTTTTACTTTCTCTTTCAATACAGTAAAAAGAAGAAATTTAAACACAAGTTCGATATCCTTTAAGTGTATAGAGATATCCTTTTTGGTGTTTTTGGAGTTGTATAGATTCCTAGAAAATGTGCTTATATCCAGCGCATGTGCAAAAATTTTTGTTTTTGTGTTTGTGCAGCTTTTTGGGTTGTAGTACAAAGCTGGGAATATATGAAAGGCAGACGTTTTGATTCGGGTGAATGTCGTCTCATCCCCATTTTTCTTGTAGTTGTGAGGGGTTGTACAGGGAAATTATATATATTGTACAAAAAGTTGCACTTGCGCCCCTTAAGATACAATTTTTCATTATCAACACCATCAAGAAGTAGAATTGTGGAATTTTCTGTGAGAGGGATACACAGAAGAGGGAAATTGACGCCATTTTAGAAAGGGGGTGGTTGTACCATATTCGATATTTAATTTTTAGTCTATTGTTATTGTAATTTGATGACAGACTTTTTAATTTCTAATTTATTTTTATTAATAAATCGGTGTTTTGGGGTGTTTTGAGGTGTTTTGCAGCAAGATTTAATAGAATTTTCGCTGTATGAAGCAGAATATATTGGCATAAACGTATTCTAGGATCTGGCAATGCCATTATTCATCCATGAATAAAAAAAATCTTTTTCTTAAGCTCTCTATTATTCGCGGCATCAGTACATAGACAATTTTTCAATTAGGGGTTGGATATAGACGCGTGCTTTTTTCCTCGAAACAAAAAAAAATACGAAATAACAAAAAAAACAGGACAAAATGCCCAAACCATATCCTTCGAAACTGGTCGTCGTCCTTGTTGGCGCAAGCTATACACGAGAAATCTACTGGAATTTTTTTTTGTTTAGAAATTCGTGTTAATTTTGGTGCATGGAAAAGTGTTTTTAATTGAAGAATTTTTGAGTTCTTTTCTAAAAAGCGGGATTATTTCGATAACAAAAAAGGACGAACGAAATTTTGTAAAATTAAGTGAAATTTTTGATTATTCTCGTTTTTTTTTGTGGTTGATGGTAATAAAATTGAGGAATATTGTAGATTTTTTATAGCAATTTCAATTAATCCACGGTTTTTTTTTTGGTGAAGATTTTGTTTTGTGTGAGTGTAATACCGAAAAAATGTGCTTGAGTTAAACAAAAATATTAATAATAAAAAAATTAAATAACAACGATTTCCACAAATGGTTCCTAAAATTATATAAAAAAAAAAAATAATTACTACAAAAAAAGAATAAACCGCGCATCCTTTTTGTTGAATTACACTACACGAATAACATACATACAAGCGCATATCACAGTGTATCTATAAATGTATTCATATCATCGTGTTAAATTCAGTTTAAATGTGTTCATAAAAATAACCATAATGATACTATAAAAAAAACACACAGTGTATCGTATTTTTGTTTGCCGATGTATTCTTCAACATTATCCCAGTCTATGGTGGTAACTTGTTCCACAATTTCATCTGTCATTGACAGCTGACATGCACCCCAAATCGAATCAAATGTCATTCACTTTTCAAGGCGACAACGATTTTTTTTTTGGTTAAGTTAATTTGTGTAATTTGGTCCGTTTATAATATAAATTTTTACATCGATGCATTTTTTTCGTGTAATTTAATATTGTATTATTGCGTGTACATTACAAATCATTAACTATAATTACTAGAAGTTTTTTTATAACAATATTATTTAATATATTTTTGTGAAAACCATTGATAATATGTTCGATGTATAAGTGATGAGAAAATATGTTGTCAATTTGTACAAATTAGTTTATATCTCAAAAATGTGAGGTTATGCGCGATTAAATATTCGAATTTATTTGACTTATTACTTCCATTTTCAAAGTTTTATACTTATTTGTATAATTAGATAAAAGTTAAATACCTTAAAATATAGTTTACCTAAGGTTTTGATGGATTTCAGAAAAAGGTTTGTATTTCTTCTATTATAAATTTTTTTTTGTTGCACTCTCAGCTTAAGCTGTAGTCTTTTGGTTGTAATATACAACAGCTTAAAGACGAGAGAGGGAAAAATCAATTTCTTCTTTTGGTTCGGGTTAAATTATTCATCAAGTCACCAACAGTTCTTCTTCTACTAACCTTTTCCTTTCTCTCGGTATTTTGCATTACAGTCAGGTGTAAATGAAGAAGTAACAGTTTTCGCCACTTAATGAAGTTGTAAAATTCTGCCTGTTTATGGTGTATTTTAGTATGTTAATAGGTGTTATAAAACATTTTTTCGCTGAGATGATACTTAAAGTAGAAAGAGTGTTTTGAATGAATTATTAATTATGAAACGGTGTCAAGCTGTTTTAATATTGTTTTCTGGGGTCAATTTATTATGGATATAACTTTTCGTACAATGTCATTTTGATACTATAATTTAGGGTTTTTGACTTTTATGTTATTTTTGAAATCTATCGAGATAATAGATAGTACATCAACTACCCATAAGCCCATTTTTTCCCAATTGCCCATCGTATTTCTTCCACCCACGTCTTCAAATTGCACCAGTAACCTTCATATAATGTAAGACACTCGGTCAATTTATTCTTTCAATTACATCCAGAATAAGAAAAAAAAGGCTTAAAAGGTTTTACAGAAATTTACGAAATGTTCCCTTTGCCCCCATTTGCGTGTTTTATTCATAAAAAGGAGCGCTTCAATCTTTTTGTTTTTCTTCGCTTTCTGAAATGCCTCTACTTTGCGTGCATGTAATTTGTTTTCAGAGATAATTACAAAATTGTTTCAATTATTCAAAAGTTGTTGTTGTTGGGTTTTTCTTGTACTTGTATCAGTTGTCTTGTTTATTTTCTAATTGGCCTAGATGTATGGACGTAAAAGACGTGCAATTACTAGTTTAGTATGAATGATGTTGCTTACATAAGTATGAGTATAACAAATTAAAGGTTTGTTTAATTAGAGTTGTTCTACGCGTAAAGAATAAAAATCGAAATTTTTTAGTCCTACATTTGTTCTGTTGAATAATCTTTAACCATTCAATTGATTTCTTCAAAAGAGTAAGCAATGGCTTGATTACAAAATCATATGTCTTCTCGTAAGCATATCAAAAGTTAAAAGCTTTTTTTTTGTGACGTAAGGAAAGCTTTTTTCAAAGTAAAAAGCTTGTGTATTGAAAGCTTTTTTGTGACGTCTTGGAAGCTTGTATTGAAAGCGTGTATTGAAAGCTTTTTCTGTGACGTCAAAAAAGCTCTTTTTCCAACGTTAAAAGCTCTTCTATATTTCGATATTTCTAGCTTATGTATAGCGTGCATTGAAATCTTTTTTTGTGACGTCAAAAGTAAAAAGCTCTTCTACATTCCGATATTCGTATCTTATGTAAGGTGTTCGTATAATTCCGAACCAAATTCATTCTTTTTTGTTGAAATATAGACAATGATCATAAATAAATGCGCCAGCGACAGTATAAACTGTATTGTAAGTAAATGCAAGCAGGATTCATGGTCGGAACCACCAGGATACACTGAATCCATTTATCCTCAGTGGTATTGGTTCGAGCCTACAAGAAATTTGAACATTATACAGCGGGAGATACTGTATTTTTGTAAGACGTTTGCTCTTATTTGTGTTTTTTGCACATTATATATGAATGTTAACAGTGTCAACTTTCATGGTGGGGACTTGAGACTCTCACTACGCCACTAGAGACTCTCACTGCGAATGGAAATAGCGATTTTGAGTTTTCCATATTTTTTGGCTAGCACTATATTAAGGGCAACCCAGACCCCTATTCCGCCAATTCTCTTTTAAGTGCAGTTGTGGTGACATCACTTAATTATTCATCTTAAGAAACTACCCTTCGACTGGACATGGTCACTGATCCCTTCATATTCTATGTGCAAAAGACAGATGATCTACATCTTCTATTGATGGATAATACTGATGATAGATTACATCGGAGTATAGCTGGTTGCTTCTGATGAATCAAAATCTTCATCAAAATGTATTTTTTCAAAGCCATGAAGTGATCTTTGAATATGTTTGACCAAAATGTGCTCAACATTTGAATCATTGTGCTAATGCAGATCCATAGAAACTTCTACTATGGGTATGTATACAGGACTGGCAAGGCTGCCTCTAATCTTCCAACTCATGGAGTCCCATGATAGTAGCACCTCCTTTCCCCAGCACCTGGCAGTGAAAATAAGTGTGGCCGTCTCGGATTCTTCCCAATACAGTCGACAGGTACTATATTCCGTGTCATGTTGTTTGCACCATAAGCCATCTCGCTTCCATGTATAGGGTTCTTCCTCCTTCTGTGCCACTTGCCAGCCTAATCACTACATTAGCCTGCCTATACGTGGTTACAGCATTTCAACGTTTCTAGGGTTATTCAGCGACCCATTTCTCGATGTGGTTTCTTAGGACCTATCTAGCAGCAACAGAGTATGGTTTTGGAACGTTCTGCCTTACTATGCTGTCAGTTTTCTCATTACCATCGATACATATATGTCCTCAAACCTAGACACCTTCAATCTCACACCTCTTACCTAGACACCTTCACCTTGTATCCCTTCAAACAAATCTCTTTAGCATACCGCTCCAGCTCGGTTACCGTCACTACCTAAGCTGTTTCAACAGAAAATATATTAAGCTGATCAGCCTGAAGGAATTTACTTCAGCTGACATCTTCTAGCCTAACTTGGCAGAATTACAGTGTTCGTTTCTCTCCATATCGCCGTACAACAGGTAACGTCATGTTTTTACACCATGAAACGCGAGACATATTCCTTCAAGCCACGATGTCTTTAAGGGAAAAAAAGGTCTCTATTCCATGCTTCAACAGTTTTTCTGTTACAATCCTCTCAGCTTGGTTGCTAGTCCCAAGACAAATCCCAGATTAACTCTAAGGGTCATATACATCAACGAAGGTAATCCTAAATTGTAAGTTTTAACACGAACATCAACCTAGATCCCTTCGAATAAAATCCAAGTTTGGGAGTAACTTGATAACCTTACACCGCATTCGCCATGTGTAAATTCTCGAAACCCAAGATATTTCGAATGAGTAATTTAAGAGGTTTTTTCTTAAATTACAACAACAATGACGTGGTTTAAGATTTGAGAAAATGGTTTTGTTTGTGGCTCTGAAAGCTCTTATTTCCCTTGTCAACAAGCTTTAATGCCCCAGCTTCACCGCCCTCAGTTCAATAACGTTCAGTTCAATCCACATAAGTAGCTTCGCCGGCTAAAGTTCAGTTCGTGCTCAGTTCGTGCTTTTTCGCCAGAATTTTGAAATTCAAAAGCTCACTGGAATGTCATTTCATAATTCCAGTTGATTACTCTCTTTTGAGCGAGTTTTTACGTTCAATCTCAGTTGGATGTTCTATTGGGCGAACTGAGGTTTGATTTATCCTGAGTTCGTTATGTGAAAATGTATAGGAACTGAGGTCTCGAACTTGTGCAATTCGGCCGGTGAAGCCCGGGCATAACAAGATTTGAGTGGGCGTTTCACTAAGAATGAGGTTTACATTCGAATGGGAAGAAGAGCGAGACATCCATATGCAAAAACACCGCAAAAGTTGCGATACAAAATCCCACTGATTTTCGAAAAATATTAGATTAGAATTGCCAAGCCTAAAAATTCTCATATATGTATTACAGTATTTGATGTTTAAACATTTTAAACATACCACCAATTGGGGGTAAAACTAATCCTTAACTTTAGGTTAAAGACATTCCTTGATGATGTTTACGACCCTACATAAATTTCTACTAAACTTCTACCTACTACTTCCTACTAACTCTACTAAACTCCTCGTTACTACTTCTACTAAACTCATAACTAAACTCCTAAGCCTGCTACTCACGCTACTACTCTTTACTAACTTCCTACTAAACTCCCTCCTATTATTTCTACAAAACACCCCCCTTTCTAAACTTTCTATTAAACTCTTCCCTAAACTCTCCTCCAGTAACTCTATCCGATAAAACTCCCCCTCCTTCTACTAAACTCCTAACCTAAACTCCTCCTAAAATCCGATTAAACTAACCCGAACTCCTAAAACTAACACCTAAACTCCTATAAATTCCTCCCTACTACTTCTACTACTCCTCTACTACGCTCTCCTCTACCTCCTTCTCTCTTCTAGTCTAAAATCCGATAAAATTCCTCATCTTTCTACTAAACTCCTAAACTAAACTCCTCCTAAAACCGATAAAACTAACCTAAACTCCTAAAATTAACACCTAAACTCCTAAAAATTCCTTCCAACTACTTTTCCTACTCCTCTACTACGCTCTCCTCTACCCCCTCCTCTTTCTGCTAAACTCCAAAACTAAACTTCTCCCAAAAATCGACAAAACTAACCTAAATTCACAAAACTAACACCTAAACCCCTAAAAAATCCTTCCAACTAGTTCTACTACTCTTCTATTACGCTCTCTTCTACCTCTACCTCTTCTCTACTATAAAATTCGATAAAACTCCTCATCTTTCTACTAAACTCCTAAACTAAACTCCTCCTAAAACCGATAAAACTAACGTAAACTCCTAAAACTAACACCTAAACTCGTAAAACGTCCTCCCTACTACTTCTGCTACGATCTCCTCTACTTCCTCCTCTCCTCTGCTCTAAAATCCGATAAAACTCCTCTTTCTACTAAACTCCTCCTAGAACCGATAAAACTAACCTAAACTCCTAAAATTAACACCTAAACTCCTAAAAATTCCTTCTAACTACTTCTACTACGATCTCCTATATTTCCTCCTCTCCTCTACTCTAAAATTCGATAAAACTCCTACTCTTTCTACTAAACTCCTAAACTAAACTCCTCCTAAAATCCGATAAAACTAACCTAAACTCCTAAAACTAACACCTAAACTCCTAAAATTCCCTACGCTCGGTAGACCATTGAGATTAGCAATAACTTGAAGATCACGACGCAAGAGTCTTGAATGTTGGAAGAAGATTCTTGAGGATGCCAGGGCTGAAAGAGGTCTGTACCACCAGTGATGATGATTAAGAGGCGGAAAATATCGCAATATCTCACTGATCATCCTTACTAGATCCCATACCCTACTTTCATGCAAGTTTACATTGTGTTAAAAAAATTGGTTCGTGCGTTCAACCAATATTAATGATCTAGAAAAACTGTGTACACACCAATTAACCCTGAAATTGTCTCAAGTTTGTTTAAGAAGTAGTTTCAGTCAAGCCTCTCAAAACATCTCAGACAGTTCTCCTAGACAATAACAACAACAATTACCAAATTACCCAAAAAATTATTGCCTCAACTCAACCGGAACCCTACAACAGCACCAAGCGATAAAACGCATCATCGAATTTACGTAAAGTTCTTATTCTTCTATAGTGTGTTGGTCTGTAGTTACTTCTCAAGAAGTTTCATTGTTTTCCACAAAAAAAAATTCGAGCTTTAATTACGCATAATTTTCATCCATTTATCGGTCGGTAATCGCTATCGCGTGTTTTGTGGATCAAGCACGTTAGTGTTCAATAAAAGAACGTCGTTCTTCGTCCTCCCATTAATTGCCGCGAATAAAAATTTTTAAATGCTACGAAAACTACGAACTACTTTCACTTATCAATAGTCTCGGGATTATATCGTAATCATCTGAGGTATTTTGTCCATAATGAAAGCGATAACTCCGACTTTTTTTTTATCTCACCGTTAAAGACGTGCTGTGGTGGTTCTGATTTTATCTGTTTTTGTTTTTTTTTGGGATTAAATTTTTTTTTGTCGTGTGTGTGGTGTTTGGCTTCGGCAACTCCCACAAAATTGCACGTTAGTAGAAGCCGCACGTCGCGTGCCACCAGAATGACAAATGGCGACATGTTAAGGCCCTAAAAATAGTTCTGGGTTCTTACCCCCGTGCACCCACGTTTAGGGGTTTCGATACAACAATATTAACAGAAGAAGAAAAAAACAAAATTTGTGTAGAAACAAGAGAGAAAAATCCACATGCGTTGTTTGCTGTCTTTAGTTAGTTGGTAGAAAGTCGTCTTTGCTGTTGCTGTCTAGTTGTTCCCATTGCTATCTATCATCATTTCCTTCTTTCTTGAATCTAGAAACAAAATTCCCGAAATATATACACAAGAACGTGTAAGATCCGTGGCAGCCTTGTCTGTCTTATCATTGTTACACGGGAAGACGTTCCTATGCCGGAGCGACGAGTCTTTAGGACCTGAGCGATTATGATTCGACAGTTCAATTAGTGGAGCTAGACATGATTTATGCGACCACTGGAATGCCCCAAAAGAACAGAGCCCCACCAGTATAGTCGTGTCAGTCGGTAGCACACATAACATCAATGGAGCTCGCTCATGGCCAGGCATAGTAGCAGCAGAGTCTGTGGTGGGTTCATCCTTCGGAAAGTCTAGCGCAAAGATAAATTTAGATGTGAATTTTCTTGAAATAGAGGAAAACTCCTATAAGACACACTGTTCTCTTTTTCATATCCGAAGGAAACACATGAAGCAGGCAACCACCACCACACCACCCATACACGAATGAATGATGAGGGCTTAGTGAAAGATTGGCTTTCGGATGTGGATATTCTCGGCTTAGCCAAGAGAAGATAAAGATTCATCGAATTTCATCCTATGATTTTATACGGCAGATAAATATTGAATTTAAGCTGTTACTATAGAGCGACGACGACTTTAATTCGTTACACTGCTCAAGTATCACGTTTATTTTGAAATACTGAAAGAAAACGAAAAAAAAAATATATAGAATTATTTTCTTTATTTTTTTTCCTACAAAACTACAATGAAACAAGGTCTTTATATGCTTTCACGTTTTTTTCTGTATGTGTGTGTCTGTTTTGTGTCGCAAGCACTCAACTAGAATACTTAATATCATCTCCACTATCTTCTTGCGTTTTCTTGTCATGAAAGTGGCAACCATTAAGAATTCTTTAGAAAATCTTCTCGTTATACTTCCACACTTTGTGCGGGCTCCAACTATACTTTCAACACTCTTCTGCAACTCGATAAGAAACTTTAAAAGAACAAAAAACTTTTCACTCCCTCGAGCTAAAGGGAAAAATTTTTATTCAAGAATTTCTCTCAATGGTGCTGCAATGTTTCACTAGAGAACTAGTAAAAAAAAAAGGTAAAAATTCTTCATAACGGTGAACTTCTCTTCTTAAAAACTGTACCAAAGAAGAAAAATCTAATCTCTACAACACCCATTTCAACATAGGTGTTTTGTTTTAAACTTTTCATGATCTTATATAGTAGTTGTGATTCACCTCTTCCTGCCGCCCTTTTTCTCTCTCCGTAAAAATCACGTGCAACAAATAGGAATAAAAATAAGAAGATGCAGAAAAGTCGCCGTCGCCAATATATGCAGACAGTCTGGATGTCGGCCAAAATGTTGACATCGAAAATCTTCTTTTCGTCTCCGGAAAAATCTTATTTCTTACTTCCAAGCATAAAATATGGTTTTTTTTCTCGCTCTTTTTCGTTCTCTGTTTGTATGCCAAAATTGAAAAAAAATAAAATAAAAAAAATTGTTGAAAATGCAGGAAATATTTTTTTACCCTGATGCCGCCACATGACATAAGTGATAACGTTTGGGCATTTTATGATTTTATTTTCATGCTTTATTTGTTTTGATTTCTGCAATGAACGTCATATGAAATTTTTACGACATCTGAAATCTTTGTCCAAGAAGTAGACTGACTGTAGTCTGCAAAATAAAACTCGAATTTATTTACCGCTTGAAGAAGTTGTTTGTAAGTCTCATCGATATTAGAAAGAAATCACTTCACTTTTTACTAAAAAAAATTAAACTATAATTTTCGAAATTTCATACTTTATCTAGAATCACATTTTTTCCTACACAATAAAAGTCTCACTATGTTTTAAAACAATCAATTTTTGTTACTCATATAGCAAAATGCAAAATCTTTTTTTTATATTTGATTCTTACTTTAAAAACTCAAAGAACTGAAAACTCTATTCAAAAGCTTTTTATATTTCCAATGACGTCATAAAAGCTTTATGTTTTTAAATAAAAGCTATATTGTAAAGCTCTTCATATTTACGATGACGTCATAGAAGCTTTGTGTTTTTAAATGAAAGCTTTATTCAAAAGCTCTTTATATTTCCGATAAAAAATATTACATCCTGAAAAAAAATAAATAAAAGGTTTATACTAATTTGAGATAAAAACGGGCGGTTATACGGTTCGAATCAGGTACTGAAGGAGTGTGACTTCAGATGGATATTGTCCATTATCAGACATGTAATAATGTATAATGCAAAAAAATAAAAATTACATTGTTGAGAATTGCCTGGCCCGTGGCTTCTCATCTGCAATGTCACCGACCCAGGTTTTATTTGTTTACCCAGATGTCAGTCCCTTCCCGTATTGCAGAATTGTAGACTTATACATACTTAAAATTTCAGGGGTGAGGGGTTCTTTCCTTCCCAGTAGGGAAAGCAAGTAATTACCTAATCAATCAGTACAGTCATTGGTTACATGTAATACAGGATGAATTAAATTGCATGTTAAGCCTCTTTCGCTTTTTTAAGAGATGTGCCGCATCGGCTGCGATTGCATTACACTTTGCATTACTTTGTCATCAATGTAATCAGACAAAAAACTACTTCATTAGAATTGGAAAATTTTACAATTGTAATTTTATTTACTGCATTGTCAACCGATTACAGAACCGATTCTATCGGTAATGTGTTCCAAATTTCCTACTGGGTTCTTACCCATTATATATGTATATGTAGATCCCACATTTCCGCTTGTCCGTACCATCTTTCCAAAAAAAACCTTTATGATCAATTCTGAACCGATTGCTTAGAGAGCTTCAGGATACACTATGTTCATTGTTCCTCCATTTGGAGCTAGAATGTGAAGATTTTCCAACTATTGAACAATAGCTGAAACATGCATTAACAGATCGAGACCAATAACTTTTAATGATTGCTTTTGCCCATACGTTAAAAAATCGGGGTTTCTCGGGTAAAAAAGGCTGTAACTATAATTATTTTAATTTTTTTCAAAACGGGTCGGGGTTTTTCGAGTACTTGAGCAATTTGGGAAGTTGGGACTTTTTTTTCTAGATCCTTTGTTTATGCTTGATTTTCAAACAGACTGTATTTAGTGGTGAGAATCGGAGTCAGAACACAATTTTCGAAATTCGTCCGCTATATTGCCGCGACCATTATTAATTTATAATTTTTGATCATAAATTCGTTATTTGCGACCTTAAAATCCCCTAGATACCGACTTTCATAGAAATCGGAACACAATTGGCAGTATTTGTCCGCCATATTGGCGCGGCCATTTTGAATTTATAAGTTTTGACCACAAATTCGTTATTTGCGATCTTAAAAACCCCCACTTTCTTTGGAATCGGAACGCAATTGGCAAATTTGAGTTTCGGTCATATTTGCGCGGCCCTTTTGAATTTCGAAATTCGGGCTTCGAGGTGCATCATGCAAGACCCCTACGGACCTTCTTGCAAAATTGTAAAGCTCTGCGATGGTCGGTGCGCCCGCCATAGCGCACACGTACATACATACAGAAACTTTCGTTTAATTATATAAGATGACGTCATAAAAGCTTTGTGTTTTTAAATGAAAGCTCTTTATATTTCCGATGACGTCATAAAAGCTTTGTGTTTTTCAAATTAAAGCTTCCTTACCCATAGAATGATACAAAATTTTTCAATTACAGTATATTCCAAAATTATGGCCCTAAATACACCGGAAGCATGCTCCTGAAAGGAAAGCTCTTTTTGGGCAAGAGAAACGTGAGTAGATAGAAAAAGTTGACCGTTGTTAAATGAAGGGGAAACTTTATTTGAAAAAATTTCAAAACGCTAACGCTAACATGTCTTCACGTAAAGCAACATAAAAAATGCTTCGCTCGAATACTTCCCATGTATTTAGGGCCGTACTAGGCGCAGTGCTCTGATTTATGTATTTGGTAGTTTAAATTCTTTTTTATCGAACAAATTGGTTTTTGTAAGGTCGTTTTATTTGGCATTGCTGGTTGTGTCATCGTTATTGTTTTGTATAAGTGATAAGTCGTCTTGATCTTAGATGTCGTTGTCTACCTTGGACGGACGTTTTATCAATGACTGACGTTGATGTTGAAGTTCAATAGAATTTTCCTCGACCTTTACGAGGAGTTTGTGCCTCTGAGAAGTAAAACTTTCTTAGCTAAATCCAAACCTTGGTTACTGAGGAAATTAAATCGGTCATTGTTGAAAGGGAGATTTTGAAAGTGAAAGCGATACTGCAAAAATATCTTTTAAACGGAATCTTGTTCTTGTTAGAATTACGGAACTAATCGAGATTTTTACAGTCGTAAGCTTAACCGCTCTCTTTCAGTGGAAACGGTATGGAAAAATTTGCGTAATTTGGGTGTGCACACTAAGAATGAAGCCACTGTTCATAACCTCAGACTTGAAATCCTTAACCATTACTTTTTAACCAAACAAACGGCGGAACATGCTAATATCCCTGTTACAGCTTCATCTGGAGGCTTCAGCTACCGTTGTGTTGATTCCTTTGAAGTCATCACTGCCCCAAACTCGTTAAAATCTGCCCTAAACTCGTTCAATATTTCACATAGGTTTCTAAAAATTTTGCTACATTGCCTTACCTTTTCTGACTCACTGACTTCATTCAACTCCTGCATTACAGTATCAAAGTTTCCTAAGTGATGTAAGCATGCCTTAATTACACGCATTCCCAACTGTCCTTTTCCTGTTAGTCCCTCTGACTATCGACCTATTAGTATACTCCCATACTTAACAAAAGTTCTAGAAAAGATGTTAGCAATTCAATTTCTTGAATATAGTTAACAAGTTATAACGTGTGGCAATCTGGCTTCCGCAAATACCACAGCTGCAAAACTGCTCTCCTTAAAGTCACGAATGCTGTCGATTGTTGCTTGATTTCTCAAAAGCGTTCGATAGCGTTAATCTTTACTTTACTTCTGCAAAAACTCTCTTCACAAGTCCATTTTCCTCAAACTGCTCTTAAACTAGATTGTCGACAGTACAAAGGGTTTTCCCTGAGCTCTAGTCTTCCACATAAAAAAAAAAAAAAAAAAAAAACTTCAGCATAGCTTCTTAGCTTACCACTCTCAAAGAGTTAAAGTAGGTGCCTTCTGTTGTTCCTCACTGTCTATCCCTACTTAGCTCAGGCGTCTTCAAGATTCGATTCTCGGACCACTTCTATTCAGCATTTTTATTATTGATCATTCTTCAGTGTTAAAAGATTCCTAGATTCATATGTATGCCGATGATGTACAATTTTATATCTGCGCCAAAAAGCCAATTCTTTTGTTGTTTGGAGAAGATTACGGCAGATTTGCGCCGCATTTCGTGCTGGCCAACGTTGAGTTCCTACTTCAGTTAAATCCATCGAAGCCCCGTGGTATATTTTTCTCCCTCACTCCTATCTCAGGAGGACGCTCTTGTCAAAACTTAGGTACCACTGTGGTTAAAGTCTACATGTGGTCTGGTGATCTTCAAGCGGTTTCGCCAGCTTTGCATTGAGGCGAATAACTAGGTCCTTTATGTTCGCTGTAAGTGTCTCGAAAGTCGAAGTAGCGAAGAACAGGGTCTCGTGTTTAGGCGCCACCTATAACGAACAGACAAGTCTAAGTGAAAAATCTTAAGGCAGGCTGCCGAGCTTGCTAGTAGACCAATTCTTTTGGAAGACCAACTCTTTTGATAGACCAATTCTTTTGATAGATAAATTCTTTTGGTAGACCAATTATTTGGAAAACCAATTCTTTTGGTAGACCAATTCTTTTGGAAAACCAATTCTTTTTGAAGACGAACTCTTTTGGTAGACTAATTCTTTTGATAGATACATAAATTCTTTTAGTATACCAATTCTGGTAGACCAATTCTTTTGGTAGACCAATTATTTTGGAAGACCAATTCTTTTGGTAGACCAATTCTTTTGGTAGACGCATTCTTTTGGAAAACCAGTTCTTTTGGTAGACCAATTCTTTTGGAAGACCAATTCTTTTTGAAGACGAACTCTTTTGGTAGACTAATTCTTTTGATAGATACATAAATTCTTTTAGTATACCAATTCTGGTAGACCAATTCTTTTGGTAGACCAATTATTTTGGAAGACCAATTCTTTTGGTAGACCAATTCTTTTGGTAGACGCATTCTTTTGGAAAACCAGTTCTTTTGGTAGACCAATTCTTTTGGAAAACCAATTCTTTTTGAAGACGAACTCTTTTGGTAGACTAATTCTTTTGATAGATACATAAATTCTTTTAGTATACCAATTCTGGTAGACCAATTCTTTTGGTAGACCAATTATTTTGGAAGACCAATTCTTTTGGTAGACCAATTCTTTTGGTAGACGCATTCTTTTGGAAAACCAGTTCTTTTGGTAGACCAATTCTTTTGGAAGACCAATTCTTTTTGAAGACGAACTCTTTTGGTAGACTAATTCTTTTGATAGATACATAAATTTTTTTAGTATACCAATTCTGGTTGACCAATTGTTTTGGTAGACCAATTCTTTTGATAGACCAATTCTTTTGATAGATAAATTCTTTTGGTATTCCCATTCTTTTGATAGACCAATTCTTTTGCTACCCCAATTCTTTTGGAAGACCAATTCTTTTGGTAGACCAATTCTTTTAGTAGACACATTCTTTTGGCAGACCAATTCTTTTGGTAGACCAATACCATATACCAGGCTATCAACAGCGAATTACGAATTATTGACCTACAACTGCTGAGAAGTAGAGTTTTTAGAATTCATGATCACAGTCATGTCTCAGATTGGACTGTGGTCAATCTGAAGTCAAAATGAGAACAAAATTAGCTTAGATAACATAAAAAAGTTTCGATTCAACGTCAATCGTCAATGGCCACTTTCTAAATCTATCAAAATCAAAAAACCATTTAAACCAATCCAAACAATTTATCCTTGTTCATTATTAAATTATTGATTATCCCATAACCTGACAGAAAATCCTTAATAAATAAATTCTCTTAAACACTTTAGATCCTTGATTTAATTTCAATTAAATCCTTTAATCCACACCCAAGCCGCAAAGAGATCTAGGGACAGAAACCCATTAATACAACAAGGACGATAAATTCGTCTCTAGTAAGGAAAAATGAAAATGGAGAAATGAATTTGTCGCCGTCGCGTCGTGCTGCTCGACTCTAAAAAGCATAGTCCTGTCTATATCCTGCCATACTGTGTATAGCACTAACATATATAGACAGATAGTTCCGGTATTGCTGCAGTTGTGCACCACCCCTACCCTTTTCCTAAAACATTTTTTTATTATTTTTTTATCCTTTAAAACCTGACTGCACTGAACTTTTTGCCCTGTGTCGTTTTTTAGTGGATTTTATCCATTTGTATTTTGCATATAGTTGTCGCCGCCCTCAGTGACCCATTGAATGGAATTGGACTAATTTGCGACTGTTTAGGACATTAAGCATCCCCTGCTGCTCGTATTAATTACACTAGCCTTAGTCAGACAGACAGAAACTGTGAACTTTTGTTATCGACAAACAAGTGTGGGTGTTTTTGTGTGTATATGAATATGTATCAAGGATCTACTGCTGCTGCGAGTCTGATGCAGAGGAAACAAATTATCATAGGAAAATTTATAAGGAGGAGTAGGACAGAAGTCCTTGGTTGGTACTTGTGCGCCTCGTAGATTTTGCTTTTATTATATTTTCTACTTTAGAGCGTAATTTGATAAATACCTTAATATGGAGCTTGGCTTAATGTCCACGCTGGGATGGGGGACGAGGAGTAGCAGTTCCCAAGGTGGCAATAATTCATAAGTACAAGAGGGATATACTCAAAGGAGTCCTTCGTTATGTTTTTTGAGTATTAAAGTTGATTAAAGAAATTTTTGTTATTAAAAGAGATTTTTGAAAATTAGATAAATTCAAAATTTTAATCCTTAATAAAGCAAATTAGTCCCAGACATCGATTCTTATTAAAAAATATGTTTTTTTATTATTCTCCTGACACTATGATTCAGTGAGTCATGTCAAGTGTGTTAAAGCAAGGCAAATATCCTTATGAGCAATTTGTATGAATCATCGAGGCGAAAATTGATACGAAAAAGGCAAAAACTCATAACCACGAGTAGGACTCGTTCTTTTTATATTTTGTCTTCTATAAGATTCAAGAGTCTCCATGCGTGAGTATGCAATGGGTTTAAGTGTTTCCAGTGATTGTGCGCTTTTTGGTGACGGGGCGGAGATATGCAATGGGATTTAAGAGCAATATCATGTTCGAACTTGTTCATCAGGATGAGTCATACCGTCAAATCTAATACCCTCTAAATAATGGACCAAAAACACTTCACTTCATGTGACATTGTTGCTAAGAACATCGGATCTACATATGTTGGTTGATCATAATTCCTCGGAATATCGCATATTGGGAGGTAAGACTAGAAAAAACTCTAAAATATCCCTACAATTCTTACCCAATATCTGGTGTGCATGTTTCTAGCTTTTTTGCTTAATTCATAAATGAAAACATGATTGAAGAAGCCATATAGACTCTGATAGGCATATTATTTCTTGGGAAAAAAATCGCATTCAATATCAGAACAGATCTGGTCAAACATAAAGGTTAACACAATTGTTAACCTTTGCATTTTAGGTTTCACACTACTTTTCTTCATTATTCAAATCAAATTCTTCAACTAGTTTTAATGTGGCAAAAATCTTCATGGATGTATCCTAAGTAGAGAAAATTCAAACTTTACTTCTTAAATTTTATGTTTCAGTACATTATCGTGGGTACAACATTAATTTTCTTCATTCTTTAAATCTGCTTCAAATTCTTCAACTATTTTTACTTCTAAAATTCTTCGCGGGTGTATTCCATGTGGACAAGATCCAAGTTTCACTACTTAAATTTCATCTTTCATCACATTTTATTCTTCATTCTTCAATTCTTCTTCAAAGTCTTCAATTAATTTTAATGGTAGAAAACTTCATGGATGAATCTCGAATAGAAAAGATTTGAGCTTTACTGCTTAAATATCACATTTAACAACATTTTCCTGGTTTCCATTCTACTTTTCTTCATTCTTCGAATTCATTCTTCTTCAAATTCTTCAACTATTGTGAATGTAACCCAAATGGAAGAGCTTTGCTTCTTAGATATCATATTGCACTACATTTTCATTGATTCAAACTATTTTTTTTTTCATTCTTCAAACTTTCTTCAAATTCTTCAACCAGTTTTAATGGTAAAAGTGTGTTCATGGTTGTACACATATCGCGAATGAAAATGATTTCAACTTTCCTTGTTAGATTTCATCTTCGATTACATTTTCTTAGTTTATTTCCTTCATTCATAAAAATAGGATTTTCTATTGTGATTTAATCTTCTTCAAATTCTTCAACTATTTTAAATATAATCATAAAATTCTGCATGGATGTGTTCTATGTGGAAAAAATCCAAGCATTGCTTGTTACATTTAATCTTGGAATAAATTGCCGTAACTTCAATGTTACTTTTCTTCATTCTTCGAAGATTCATCAAATTCTTCAATTAGTTTTAATGGTAAAAATCTTCATGGATATATCCCCAAGTGGAAAGAATTTAAGCTTTACGTTTTAGATTTACTTTTTAACAATATTTTCGCAGCTTAAACGCTATTTTGCTTCATTCTTCGAAGCTTCTTCAAATTCTTCAATTAGTTTTAATGGTACATATCTTCATGGATATATCCCCAAGTGGAAAGAATTTAAGCTTTACGTTTTAGATTTACTTTTTAACAACATTTTCGCAGCTTCAACGCTATTTTTCTTCATTCTTCGAAGCTCCTTCAAATTCTTCAATTAGTTTTAATGGTAAAAATTCTAAATAGATATATTTCCAACTGGACAGGATTTAAGCTCTGCTTTTTAGATTTACTTTTAAACAAAATTTTCGCAGATTCAACGCTATTTCTCTTCATTCTTCGAAGATTCATCAAATTTTTCAATTAGTTTTAATGGTAAAAATCTTAATGGATATATCCCCAAGTGGAAAGAATTTAAGCTTTGCTTTTTAGATTTACTTTTAAACAACATTTTCACAGCTTCAACGCTATTTTTCTTCATTCTTCGAATCTTCTTCAAATTCTTTAATTAGTTTTAATGGTCAAAATCTTCATGGATATATGTCCAAGTGGAAAGAGTTTAAGTTTTACGTTTTAGATTTACTTTTTAACAACATTTTCGCAGCTTCATCGCTATTTTCTTCATGCTTCGAAACTTCTTCAAATTCTTCAATTAGTTTTAATGATAAAAATCTTAATGGATATATCCCCAAGTGGAAAGAATTTAAGCTCTGCTTTTTAGATTTACTTTTAAACGACATTTTCGCAGCTTTTTCTTCATTCTTCAATTCTTCTAAAAATTCTTCAACTATTTTTCATAGTGAAAATTTTCGTGATTATATGCCAATTGGAATAGGTTTAAGCTTTTGTTCTTAGATTACATGTTTCCAAACATTCTCACGCGTCCAACTCTATTTTTCTTCATTCTTCAAATTTTCTTCAAATTCTTCAACAATTTTTTAATGGTAAAAATCTTCATCGATGGAAATGATTCCTCAGTTTTTCTTCTGAAATTTCATATTCGACTACATTTTCATGATTTCATCTCTACTTTGCTTCATTCTTCGAATCAGCATCAAATTCTTCAATTATTTTTGATTTATAAAAATCTCATAAATGTATTGCAACTGGAAAAGATTCAAGTAAGTATAAATTCTCGTACCTTCAACACTGCTGCAATATAAAAATTTTTTCCTTCTAAAATTTAAATAAAATATTAAATACTTTATAAAAAAAATTTTACTCTGCTTAGCAACCATATAAAGTAAGTCTTTCTTTTTAGTTAACACAAAAAAAAATTTATTATGGTCCCATAGTCCCATATAAATTCTGTGCAAAGCTAAAGTGCGATAAAAGAAAACTTCCAAGTAACAAAGTTGCTCCCGAAGGTAAAATTTCACGTGTTTCTGCAAAGTTCTTCTTTTTAAGGTAACCACTTTATTTTGAACATTGAGACCAGGCGTCCAGGAGACACTAGTGGAAGTTTGAAGTAGCTAAGGCCACAACACTTTGAAATCACTAAAAGTTGAAGAAAAGTGCATTATCCTATGTGAAGCAACCCTGGAATGGTGTTGTCTGTCTTGTCACACTAAAAACATCATCAAATTTAAAATTCATTCATAAAAAACATTTTTTTTTACAATTTACTAATTTCATAAACCCTATATAATATCAATAAGCTCGTAACTCATAATATGATGGATTTACCTTCTTCAAGGGTTATCCAAAAAAAAAAAATAATCGCATAAAAATCTTAAAATCCTTAAAGTATCCTTCGCTATAAAAATTTACACCTTCACCCCAAAAAGTCTATTAATTTTTTTTCGGTGGACTGCACGACTGTAAGGCACGGAAAGAGGAGCACGGAAATTTTGTGCAGGGTAAGGGGGTGATGGGGATCAAAGATATATAAAAAAAAGAGGATAAGCGGCTCACAACTCGTTTAATAGATAAACCGAGAACCGGTAATCATCCTTCATTCATCCTGGCCTTCTCCCCGCCACCAACCAAAAACGAAGCACCCTTATTACTTTCCCGTTTTAAAAGGCAAGTTATTACCTACGGATGATACTCGTTTATCCTTGAGAGCGCTGGATAACGCAGAGCTCGTGTCCTCGTTTCGTTTGAAGAAAAAAAAATTATCATCATCGTTCCTTTTATTTCGGAAAATAGATTTTCTCTTTTCTTTCTCTGCAGTTAATTTAAGGGTGTGCTGCTGGTGGTGTGTGCCTTGACGTTGCCCTCCTATAAAAATTGCATTCAAGTTCGGCGCACCTTGCTCCTGCTCGTTGCACAATCCTTATCCAACAAAAAAATAAAATAAAGGACATCATCCCCACCACCTTGTGTTCTGCTTGCTGTGCATAGCTCTTTCTCCTGTGCCGAGTGTAAAATCTGCACAACTGCAACAAAATTTTGCGACAGCCCTGCACGAACGTACGAACCGAACGAAACGAACTTTACGAACGGACGTAATATTCCGATCCGAACACTTCCTTCCTCCTTGTAAAATAAAAAAAAAATGCACGAACCAAAACGGGGTACGACTGTTCTCGCTCGGCATCGAGTCTCATTTCGATATCCAACAACAAAATACACACGACGAAATGATTTCGGATTTCGTGTATGGACTGACTCTCAAGCTCCAGTCGCTAGTAACGGACTCGGAGGGGCTGCTTATGGCTGGCTGGTTCCATTCTGGGAACTTGTGACTCAGTTCTATTCAGGAGCTCATCGCGACGTCCTCGTCATCACACAGCTTGGTTCAGAGTAGTTCCGCATTTTCGGTTTGTCGTTTATACCGTTCGGTCGTTACACTTTCAGTCTCTCTACTCAGTCTAGTCCTCGACTTCGCTTCCGGTTTTTGAGTGTAGGGTCAGTCATTAAACTGAATTGTGACCAAGGACAGGCGAGACAGAGGAGCTTAAACGGGAGTCCGAGTCGGCTTGTTCCTATCGTAGACTATATACCATTCCTGGATCTAGAATTGGTGGAATATAACACTATATAGCCAAGAGGCACAGTTCCTCATAGCTGTTGGAAACACAAAAAATCACCCAAGTGAATCCTCAGAAGCGAACTACAGCAGCAGCGGCTACAGTACAACATTTGTTGTGCAAATCCCTTTAAAGGGGGTTGCTGACTGCATCCCCGGTGTGCGTTGTGTATATGTTGTGTGCGTTCTAGAATACGTTTTTAGGGGAAAATAACCGAGGGGTGAACCATAAAAAAGTTCAAACTTTCTCAGATTACGTACGTGCATTCATTGTGTTTTTCGAGGTCTCTATTTACCCTCAAGTGAATACTTTACCCTCATTGAAGGGCGCCCCGAATGTGTAAGTGAAGGGCGAAAACTCTTCTGCATCCCTTCGTGATAGATTCCTGCTGCTCTTGCTACTTCTACTGTTGGTGGTCGTGATGGTCATTCATTCTGCGATCGTGTATTTCAGTGTGTGATATTTAAAGTGTTTTTTATTCCAAGTTCACTCTTCATTTATTTTCTTTCAAAAAAAATTTATTAACAAAAAATCGAAAAAAAAAAAATTTCATTAAAAATTAATCAATAAACAAAAGATATAAAAGGAAAATCCTATGAGTCAGTCAGTATCCTCAGCACAGCGCTAGCCAATTCTGCTGCGGGGGTGTAAGGTGTGTGTGCACTCTTCAGTGTAAATTTGTTTTAATTAAATCATACAGAAAAGTGAATCAGCCTTTGTGTGGTGCGGCGCTGTGTCTCTCTGTGCTAGTGTGTATGTGCTAAACAGTAATTTTTTTTTATCAAAAAAAAAGGGGAAGACAAGTCTCCTTTTATTATTTTTTTTTGGGTGAATTGTCCTTTTTCCGCTTCGTTTCTGTTTAATTTCAAGAAAATAAAAAAAAAACAACAACAAAAACAAAAAATAAAGAAATTTTAAAGGCTTTTATCATGGATAACCAAGCGAAAAGCTGCTTAATGTCGTTGTGTAAGTAAAAAAAAACAAAAAAAAATTTTTAGTCCTTTTTTTTATTTTTTATTATTTATTTTAAAGAAAATAAAAGAAGATCCTTAAAAATATCAGCATCGATTCTGTTTCTGTGCCTTAAAAAACTTCAAAACAAATCAAGGATTATTGATGAAACAAAAGTCCTTGTCTCAATTGTAATGAAAAATCACCCTTAGTTATCCGAGTTTTCTCATAAATCAATTGGTAGGACGCAGGATTTGTGAATAGTTTTAAAGTTTTTTTGGGTGGCGGAAGGAGGGTAATACCTACATTATTTTCTGCGGATAATAAATTGTTCATTATTTTTCTTTAGTTATTTCCCTAGAGTTTTTTATAATAATTGAAATTTTAAACTTTATTTTCAAAAATCCCGTTGAAAGTAGGACAATCAATAAAAAAAAATTGATACTTTTGAAACACCTTTTTCCATTTTAAAAATTATTGCATAAGACTTGCATAATATCATCAGTGGGAAGCACAACATCCTTATCGATGTACATATAAATTTTATCGATGCATCTCTCACACCCTAGTTTGAAGTTTGTGTGGATTTTCAGCTGACTCATCGATTGTACTTTACACACATTTTAATCTCCCATCCTTTTTAAATAAAGTTTTATTCATTCAAGAATATTTTGAAAAGTATGATGTTGAAATTTAAAAAAAAAGTATGGGATTTGTAGCTTTGTGGCTGTTCTTAATAAAGTCTAGAAAATTTAAATTTAAACACTAGTTTTTACTATACTATAACATTCCTCCCCAGAAATTTCTATAAATTAAAAATAAAAATTGGAAATTTTATCCTAAAAGTATGCAAAAGTTAAAAAAACATGCTCCCATTAGTATGCAAAAAAACATGTTCCTATAAGTATGCAGAAACCTACTATTAAAAAGAATATAACTGGCCCACAAAGACGCTAAGTCATTAATAGATTATGCACTAATTATTATTAACTAGCAAAAAAAAACCCGCGTGCATTGCAACGCCTTTAAATAAAAAAAGTTAATGTGTGCACTGTCCGCGGTAAGAAAAAAAGTATAATAAAAACAACAAAAAATCTGGAAAAAATAATTTTGGATACCAAACAGAAATTTAGAGCTACCTATAAAAAATATTGTAATATTTCTTCTCGAGCATTCTCGGATTCGTCAGGGATTAATTAGAACAATTTGTTTCTTTTTGAACCTGAAACTTCTTGGTGAATTGGAATTTTAACTTTCTCTTTTCCGTTAGCCGTTACCCTGCCCCCTTTTTACTTAGTGTTCAGCTTCTTACAGGTCTAGTTCTTTCCGATCGAACCTTTTTGGATGCGATAGAGAACATCGTTTAACCTCTTGATGATCGTGGAGGAGCCATTCCATTTCCTTTTGTAGTTTTGACGATTCACCTTTTTTTCGTAGAGGGTTTTATAGCTAGTCGCGATCGCCTTCCTTAAATCTAGATTCGTTCCCCCTTAGGCCGTAGTGGGTCTTCATCCTTGTAGGCGTCTGACAGGTATAACTGTGGATAACTGTCCTGTACAGCGGTTTTTTATTGAATTATGTAGAAATGTTCTTCATATTAATTTGAAGCCCTATTTCTACCGTTTCTACCGTTTTTACTGTTTCTATACTGGTTAGGGGAAATTTAAGAAATTTCCTACATTTAAGAATGTGGCAAACTTCATGACAAAAGTGTAAATGACCAGGATACACTATGGTCAATGTTCTGCCATTTGTAGCTAAGATTTGAAAATTTTTCGATTTCCCAACTCTTGAACAACTTACATACAGCTGACCGGGAAATAACACTTATTTGGCAAAATTCGTCCCCCAGATTGGCCCCGAAATTTTGAATTTATAAGTTTTGATCATAAATTCCAGGGTACGAAAAAGCTCGCTCCGGAGCGGCTCCTAAAAGAGCCGCTCCGGAAAGCTCTTTATAAAATAGCTCTGGCTCCGGAGCCGGAGCCGAAAATTTTTTCGTAAGGAGCTCTCGCTCCTGAGCCGGAGCCGTACTTTTGGCTCTGAGCTCGGAGCCAGAGCCATTTTTTGGCTCTTTGAGCCACATAACGGCTCCGGCTCTTCATTTTATTACTGAAACTGGTGGTATATCCAAGCGTATACATGCATTACATTCAGCGGCTCCATGATATGCAAAGATAAAGATCAGTGTTGGGCATAATCAACTAACTTTTTAATCAGCATTAATCAGATTAATATGAGCTTCCCTGAATTTTTTTTGAATTTTTTTTAGATCAACTTCAAATTTGGCATATATATATTTAGTTCGCGTGAAAATACAATCTGGCCATTTTATAACAAATTCAAAATGGCGGCGCCAAAAGGGCGGACTAACTTTGGCAATTGTGTTCCGATTGAACTGAAAATCAGTATCAGGGGCTTTAAGGGTTCCAAATGACGAATTGGTGGTTAAAATTTGAAAATTCAAAATGGTGGACTAATTTTGGCAATTGTGTTCCGATTGAACTGAAAATCGGTATCGGGGGGCTTTAAGGGTTCCAAATGACGAATTTGTGGTTAAAATTTGAAAATTCAAAATGGCGGACTAATTTTGGCAATTGTGTTCCGATTGAACTGAAAATTAGTATCGGGGGGCTTTAAGGGTTCCAAATGACGAATTGGTGGTTAAAATTTGAAAATTCAAAATGGCGGACTAATTTTGGCAATTGCGTTCCGATTGAACTGAAAATCAGTATCGGGGGGCTTTAGGGGTTCCAAATGACGAATTTGTGGTTAAAATTGGAAAATTCAAAATGGCGGACTAATTTTAGCAATTGTGTTCCGATTGAACTAAAAATCGGCATCGGGGGGCTTTAGGGGTTCCAAATGACGAATTTGTGGTTAAAATTGGAAAATTCAAAATGACGGACTAATTTTGGCAATTGTATTCCGATTGAACTGAAAATCGATATCGGGGGGCTTTAAGGGTTCCAAATGACGAATTGGTGGTTAAAATTTGAAAATTCAAAATGGCGGACTAATTTTGGCAATTGTGTTCCGATTGTACTGAAAATCAGTATCGAGCGTCTTTAAGGGTTCCAAATGGCGAATCGGTGGTTAAAATTTGGAAATTAAAAATGGCGGACTAGTTTTGGCAATTGTGTTCCGATTGCACTCTTTAAAGCAGGGTACGAAAAAGCTCGCTCCGGGGCGGCTCATAAAAGAGCCGCTCTGAAAAGCTCTTTACAAAATCGCTCTGACTCCTGAGCCGGAGCCGTACTTTTGGCTCTGAGCGCGGAGCCTGAGCCATTTTGTGGCTCATTGAGCGATATAACGGCTCCGGCTCTCCATTTTATTACTGAAGCTGGATATATACAGGTTGTGTTGCATAAAGTTACAAAGCGGCCGGCTGTGGATAGGTTTTGAATAGACGAACAAAAAATCGGAAGAGTGGGGGGCGTGAAATCGTAACGGTTTAGCCTCTAGGGCGTTTAGAAGTTTTTTTTAGAGTTTTACATATCACCCTGTATTTTTCTAACCCTATGACCATGAATAAGATATCAGTGTACGCAGAACACTCCCTTCCAGAGGAATGAGTCATCGCTTTTTTTCAACTAAAATTTCGGTGGCGCACGAATTGCACAGATTCCCTTATTACGATTTATGATCCCTCGGGTGACAAGGGCCTTCAGCAGGCTACCTGACCCCGAGCTCGAGCATGCGATGTCGTAAAACTTGCCGCACCTACTCAGGACAAGGTAAAATGTGCCCGGTGGAATTCAAGTTTTTAACGCATGTGCAGGAGTTCTCGGTGGAATTTAAATTTTTAACGAATGTGCAGTAGAAGGTAAAATGTGCTCGATAGAATTGAAATTTTTAATTGTGCAGGAGAACTTAGAATGTGCGCATTGAACAAAAATGTTTTAAGTAACTTGCGCAGTTTTTGAGAGCAAATTTTAAGATATTTATTTGTACATATTACTATATTATTTTGATCTTGTTTTTTCCAAAGGCCAGAAGGATTTTATTTTCGGATAATTTTCGAACACATATCTCGTAAAAAGAAATACACTTCTGTCAAGAAATGAATTAAAATAATGCTATAAGAAGTTTTAACACTAATTACAGCATGTTTTCTTATCTTTATAAAAATTTGAAATTTTTGTTCAACGCGCACATTTTAAGTTCTCCTGCACAATTATAAATATCAATTCTTCCGAGGACATTTTACCTTCTCCTGCACATGCGTTAAAAATTTGAATTCCACCGAGAACATTTTACCTTGTCCTGCGTAGGTGCGGCAAGTTTTACGACAACGCATGCTCGGGGTCAGGTAACCTGCTGAAGGCCCTTGTCACCCGATCGATCATAAATCTTAATAAGGGAATCTGTGCAATTCGTGCGCCACCGAAATTTTAGTTGAAAAAAACCTATGACTCATTCCTCTGGAAATTGATAGGGTAGAACCTTTATTTTACAGTTTAAGATAGGTGGGGGTGTTCTGCGTACACTGATATCTTATTCTCGGTCATAGGGTTACAAAAATACAGGGTGATATGTAAAACTTTAACAAAAACTTGAAAACGCCCTAGCGGTTAAACCGTTACGATTTCACCCCCACCCCCCAATGCGATTTTTTGTTCGTCTATTCAAAACCTATCCACAGCCGCCGCTTTGTAACTTTATGCATACACCATGTATAAAAGCGTACATGCATTGCACTCGGCGGCTCCATGATATGCGGAGATTTTCCACTGACACATAATTGCATGGTTGCGTTCCATCCCGGCTTTCACACATAGCTCAAAAATCTAAGTAACGAGTCGTATGTGTTTGTTGTGTATGCTTGTGTGTACTATGCCAAATGCGGCAATGCAGAAAAAGTTGAAAGTAGCCCGACATTTGCGTGGCATGCGTTCCATTCACGGAATATTCCGTCTGGTTTCATTTGAATACACACACTTCTCTATTATCTGTGAAAGAATGCAACGCATATATACGCTTGGATATGTCACCATCTTGAAAAAGGTCAATACAAAAACTATTTCAAATTTTAACCACAAATTCGTCATTTGGAAACCTTAAAGCCCCCAGATACTGATTTTCAGTACAATCGGAACATAATTGCCAAAATTAGTCCGCCATTTTGAATTTTCAAATTTTAACCACAAATTCGTCATTTGAAACCCTTAAAGCCCCCCGATACTGATTTTCAGTTCAATCGGAACACAATTGCCAAAGTTAGTCCGCCATTTTGAATTTTCTAATTTTAACCACCAATTCGTCATTTGGAACCCTTAAAGCCCCCCCTTACTGATTTTCAGTTAAATCGGAACACAATTGCCAAAATTAGTCCGCCATTTTGAATTTTCAAATTTTAACCGCAAATTCGTCATTTGAAACCCTTAAAGCCCCCCGATACTGATTTTCAGTTCAATCGGAACACAATTGCCAAAATCAGTCCGCCATTTTGAATTTTCAAATTTTAACCACCAATTCGTCATTTGGAACCCTTAAAGCCCCCCGATACTAATTTTCAGTTCAATCGGAACACAATTGCCAAAGTTCATCCGCCATTTTGAATTTTCAAATTTTAACCACCAATTCGTCATTTGGAACCCTTAAAGCCCCCCGATACTAATTTTCAGTTCAATCGGAACACAATTGCCAAAATTAGTCCGCCATTTTGAATTTTGAAATTTTAACCACCAATTCGTCATTTGAAACCCTTAAAGCCCCCCGATACTAATTTTCAGTACAATCGGAACACAATTGCCAAAGTTAGTCCGCCATTTTGAATTTTCCAATTTTAACCACAAATTCGTCATTTGGAACCGTTAATATGGGATATGTATTGATATTTGAAGGAGCCAATAGTCAATAAAGCTCCGGCTCCAGCTCCTGAGCCGGAGCCGCTACTTTAGCTCCAGCTCCGGAGCGAGAGCCACTTAAAAGTAAATGGCTCTACTCCGGGAGCCGTTTAAGAGCCAAGAGCCACATAAAGAGCCGCTCCGGAGCGAGCATTTTCGTACCCTGATAAATTCTTTATTTGTTACCTTAAAATCCCCTAGATACCGATTTTCATTGGAATCGGAATACAATTGACAAACTCATCGGCCATATTGGCGCGGCCATTTTGAATTTATAAGTTCTAAACATAATTTTGTTATTTGTTGCCTTAAAAAACCCCAGATACCGATTTTCTTTGGAATCTGAATACAATTGACAAACTCATCGGCCATATTGGCGCGGCCATTTTGAATTTATAAGTTCTGATCAAACATTCGTTATTTGCTACCTCAAAAAATCCCAGATACCGATTTTCATTGGACTCGGAACACATTAATTGGCACATTCGTCGGTAATATTGGCGCGGCCATTTTGAATTTTTTAAGTTGTGACCATCAATTCGTTACTAGCGACCTTAAAAACCCCTAGATAACGGAACACAATTTGCAAATTCATATTTGGACTAAGGCTATTTTGAATTTCGGTCATTTTTCGGCGGCCATTTTGAATTTCGAAAATCGGGCCCTTCGAGGTGCATCATGGAAGACCCCAACGGACCTTCGTGCAAAATTTCGAAGAATTATCGTGAATGCAATAAAATTATCGTACATTAATGATAAGCTGCCTGTTATCCCGCCGTAGGCTTCAATAGCTTTGGGTCTAAAGCACCTGACAATCATTTCAAAGGTTTATGATTATACATATTCCCCGCAGTGATCCTTTTTCTTTCCACTCCTATCACTCATATGGTATTGGGTTATTCCACAAATAAAACGATTTTTTTTTGAAAAATTAAAATACATAAAACTAATCTTAATCCAAAATGTATACTCCATCATTTTCTACAATGCTTCTCCATCTATCTGGTAGAGTTTGAACACCCCTTTTTCCAAAATTCACTTGGCCGCGACGAAAAATACTCATCAAATACCATTCTGGTATTATGTTCGGGACCCTGTACTGAAAGTCGAGTCGTGTGACGTGACAAGTCGTTTGAGTTTAAAAAAGTGATGTTTCAGTCGAATTACGACTTTCATCACTGGGGCCAGAGAGTGGAAGTGCTAAGTTGAGTTTATGGCCCCTGCGTTAAAAGTCACAATTCGAGTAAAACGTCACTTTCTTCAATTCAAGCGGGTTGTCACGTCACACGACTCGACTTTCATCACAGTGTTCTCTATTAAATCCATAGTTTTTCCATTAAGATGATTTTGTAGATTGCGGAACAAGTGATAATCCGTTGGTGCAATGTTTGGTGAATATGGTGGATGCGGCATCCATTCAAACTCCTTAAGCTTCTGTAAAGTCGTTCCTGCTGTATGAGGCCGACCATTGCCTCGATCAAAGAACACTTTTTGTCTTGAAACCAAAGATGTTCGAATTTTATCCAACGCTGACTTAAGCCGCTCAAGCTGCACGCGGTATACCTCTTTGGTTATCGTCTGGTTTAGGGTTTAAAAGCTTGTAGTGGATTAAACCCTTCATATCGCACCAAATACATATCATCACCTTACTTGGGTGATGACTTGATTTAGCCTCGGATTCCGGCGAGGTTTCTTTCTCTAAACACTGTCTTCTGCGCTTAAAATGTTGGTACAGGATCCACTTTTTATCGTTAGTCACAATTCAGTCCAAAAAAGGCTCATTCCTGGGACGTGACAGCAGGGAACAGCGCACATTCTTTCTCTGCGCGCGATTAGACTCTGAAAGTTGGTAAGTTGCTGTTCGACATTGCACTCTATACGAAGAAAATAGATTGTCGACAGTACAAAGGGCTTTCCCTGAGCTCGAGTCTTCCACATAAAAAAAAAGCTGAGTCAATGCTTGCAGACTTTCCCGATGCCATGAAGGTGTCGATGGACGGTTGAATGACCAAATTCCAGCTTCCGCCTGGGTTGGGAGGACCTCTTCGCTACACTCACACTTCTTCCAGGACAGGGCTCATCTTCTACTCTGAAGTTTCCGGTTCCTCGTTAATCCATCGAATAAGGCTGCAATATACAAATTGAAAAAAAGTATCAGCCTCTTCGTATACAATCGGTAAGGATATTCTATATACATCGATGCATCGAATTCACTCGATTTTTACAATACGATACATCGAATCAATCCGATGTTTTTAAAAGCTATTGATGCATCGATGTATTTTCATAAAACATCGAATCTATTCTAAACTGGAATAAATCTTGTTTTAAAAGTTAAATCCCTTAGACTCGAAGATTTTCTTGCCAAATAAGACCAATCGTTTGTCGTTTAAGATATTGCCAAGAGAATTGGTATTATAAAGAGAGAGTGACTTCCTGCACTATAGCCACGATATTGGATCCGAGATTCAAAAAAATGCATTTTACAGACCAATTTGCTTGCTATTCGGCTATCGCAAAAGTAAAAAAATTTTCGAAGAAAAGTATAGCACAAATGAGACCTGGGGAGTGTGATTGATTCTTCTGATCATTCTGACAAACCAAAAGAAAACTTTTCTTTGTGAGAAGATCATCACAAATTAGTTCACAAAACCTGGAAAACGGCGAAGTCTGACGATGCTATTTCTGACAAACGGTCTATTTACATGCGTAGTCCAATAGGAAGACTCAATTTGGAAATTTGGAATGATTTTAAAATTCAACTTCCTAAATTTCATAGAATTGCTTACAAATATTTAACCATGGTAAGAACTTCAGTTCGATCTGAACGTTTACTTTCTAAAGCAGCTCAAATCGTCAGGGGCTGACTACTGCTTAGTGATGTAATGTTAGAAGAAGTACTAGATTTTAAGAAAAACAGCGATGTTTCTAACCGATATATCGGATAATATCGATGCACAGTATCGATGTATTTCATCGTAATAAAACATCGATGTATTTTCTAAGTGGACAACCCTATATCGGCGGGGATTCGATAACCATTTTAGCGTGCTTAGAGAAACCACAAAGTTTCCGCTAAACTCATTGATACTGAGATTATGTTGTCCACTATCGACCCTTTAATAGCCTCGACACACGCACGCATTTATGACGAAAATTCATCATTAATTAGGAATATAAACCTCATCAATTAGAAAAACCGATTAGGCAAATTTTGGTTAATCTAGTACGAAATCTCAAAAGAGAGCCATCTGTCGAACAATAGATCATGTTAAAAAGTCCGCTTTTAGGCGTTTCCCAGAGTCAGCTGATTTTTATTTTAATTTTACTTGAAAATTAAGAAAAAAAATATTACTTTTTTCCATATTAAATATTACTTGTTTCCCTTCCATTGGGGCAACTACATACCAAAGATATAATTTTTTTTATTTTTCATTTTCTGACATTTTTCACTACACCACAACTGTCATAATAAAATGAGCTATTTTAACGTGTGTCAACCCGTAAGGGCGTTCGTCATAAATTAGGAAATTTCGTCATATTTTGTTTGCCGTGTGTCGAGGCTATAAGCCACTAGGATTATCTCAAATAAAAACTAGTTGGGATGTGGCTTTTGACCCTTTCGGTCCACAAGATTAACTTCCCAGTATTCGTTCAAACAAAAAAAACGACTCGAACGATTTTTATGAAAATCTTTTCAGATCATACTTCCTTTAACACGCTTTGAACGGCACCTTAACGATATCGATATCTTTTTTGGTTCGCGCGAAATCGTGCTGGAACAAAAATCACTTAAGTCGTTCAAACAAAAAAACGCCTCGACCGATTTTTATGAAAATCTTTTCAGATCATACTTCCTTTAACACGCTTTGAACGGCATCTTAACGAAGCCGGTATCTTTTTTGGTTCGCGCGAAATCGTGCTGGTACAAAAATCACTTAAGTCGTTCAAAAAAAAAACGGTTGGACCGATTTTTATGAAAATCTTTTCAGATCATACTTCCTTTAACACGCTTTGAACGGCATCTTAACGAAGTCGGTATCTTTTTTGGTTTGCGCGAAATCGTGCTGGTACAAAAATCACTTACGTCGTTCAAACAAAAAAACGGTTCGACAGATTTTTATGGAAATCTTTTCAGATCATATGTCCTTTAACATGCTTCGAACGGCACCTTAACGAAGTCGATATCTTTTTTGGTTCGCGTGAAATCGTGCTGGTACAAAAATCACTTAAGTCGTTCAAACAAAAAAACGCCTCGACCGATTTTTATGAACATATTTTCAATTCATATGTCCTTTAATACGCTTCGAACGGCTACTTAACGAAGTCGATATCTTTTTTGGTTCGCCCGAAATCGTGCTGGAAAAAATGGCCACATACGTACGCACACACACACACACATATATTTCTTCTCAAATTTTTGCTTAAAATGCTATTGGGACCTTGAAACGTGTAAATACATTGAAAATTTCGAATCCGATTTTCGGACCGATTACAATAACTTCCTACTGGGAAGTTAATAAGACTCGCCCGTTTTTAGCCTAAAACAGGCACGCCCAGCCTCAAAACGTCTGTATGGCACCGAAAACGCCTGAGTAAAAATTATACTTTTACAAATGCAGCCCTCTACCCTCTACAGGCACGTACCAATAAAAGATACACGGAAGTTCAAACGAAGCACGGTACGCTCACACATTTTTAGGCAATTATCTTGGTGACCATAAAGGGTGCCATTAGCATACTCAGTAGACCGGTTCTTGTTCGATTGCGTAGGTCAAGCAGCATTGGACGTGTTTAGTACTTAGTTGGGGGACCGCTTGGTAAATCGACACTCGCGTTTTGGAATGGTCTATGCCGATGCGGTTGAATTTTTAGATTTTCATGCCTGTAGCGGGAGCTTGCATACCAGTGCAGCAGCCCCATTTGTGCGCTATGCTTGCTAGTTTCGGGCCGTATATGGTTTTCCTCGGTGAGTACTACGCCAATGTCATTCCTAAGGTTTTCAGTTTGGTTCCTGCCAGAATATATGTAAGAAGGACTCACCTTTTAGGCAGATATTCTCCATCGTATCGTGCCATTTAGTCTCGCTGTCCCATGATATTTATTTTTTATCGGTTCATCTCGTTGAGGATTTCATCAGTCGCCCATCAGAAAGCAGCGTTCTTACATTTCATGTTCCAATTCGTGTCCTGGTTCCAAAATCAAAGTCCGTCGTTGTGTTATCCGTCGTTGTGTTATCCGTCCGGTCTCGAGGCATTATTTGTGGTTGCCGATTCGCAGCCGTATTTTGTGGGGACTCGCCATTCGAACGTCTCCAAATAGCTTCTTCCGAAGTATTACTCCAGGGGTCACCGTGAGGATCTGCTAACAAAGCTGCTAGGTGTGAATCTTTGATAGAAGTGACAAATCGGGTACCACCACCTTCCGATGTCTTTGCTAACTGTTCGGCTCCAGTATAATTATTGCTCCAAAAACGCGTGTTTATTTTGGTTTTTCAGATCATATCATCAATATACACTCAATATTTATAAATTCAGTATAATTTATTCTCGGATGTCCTATAAACTTCATCTTTTTAGACATTCATTAAAAAAATTGGACCAACATTTTTAAAAATACTTTCTTCTTTTTTTTTAGGTCAAACCTTCATCACTAACTCTCAATAATTTATTCTTATAATTTCAAAAAAAAAAATAAAGAAGCAAAAAAAACGCACCCTTATACCAAAAATTAACCCTTTGCATAAATAAATACCAAATAATTATTGATCCATAAATTGGCAATCAGTTATTCCCAACTCGTACATTATCATATATTTTTCCAAGAGTTTTGTTTCTCCAAAAAAAAAACACAAAAAAACAGAGACACGGAGAAACGGAGACTTTTTTGTGGAATGATTAACGACAAAAGGTTGAAGCAATATTTACATTACAGCCAATGTCTGTGCCATAGACGAAAAAGAAGAATTGTTTGCACAAAATTTTTATATATTAATATATATTGTGTATATTGTATTTGTTCTAGTCACGCACGAATTAGTCTAGCTACCATCAGAACAGCTCTACAATTCCCTGTAGACATACAAATATATACTTACACTCTATCTATAATAAGTTAGTTGCCATGTTGTGAAAAGGGACGCCATCTATGTATATATATATGTATGTACATGGCAGGAAATAAAAGGCTTTTAGCATTGTTATTTCCTGGTAGGAGGGAAGACAAATCACTTAATACCTTAATCCTATTATTTTGTTTGAATCTTCATCAAGTACCAAAAGTCTTAGTGAGAGAATAGAGGAAAAGTTTACTCACTCCATTCCCACTCTATGTTTTCTTGCGTGTGTAGTTATTTTTTTTTGTTCTTAGTCTACTTTTGCGTATAGAGGGACAAAGGTACACACGTTGATGAAGTTTTCCTGGAAGCTTTTCGAGGATTTCCTGATATGTTTTGGGAATGATATAAAATAATTACAAATATAGGAGAGGGTATTTTTGTCGATGAATGTACATATAATATGGGAAAATGTGTGACTTTAATACTAATTATTGATCTTAATCAAACGGAAATATAATGTAAGGCCGAGGCTATTCGCACTGCAGAGTAGATAAGAGTAGATAAGAGTAGATGAGAGTAGATGGGAATAGATGAGAGAGTAGATGAGAGTAGATGAGAGAGTAGATGAGAGAGTAGATGAGAGTAGACGAGAGTAGACGAGAGTAGATGAGAGTAAATGAGAGAGTAGATAAGAGTAGACGAGAGTAGATGAGAGTAAATGAGAGAGTTATTTACTCTCATCTACTCTCATATACTCTCATCTACTCTCTCATTTACTCTCATGTACTCTCATCTACTCTTATGTACTCTCATCTACTCTTATTTACTCTCTCATCTACTGTCATATACTCTTACCTACTCTGAAGGGCGAATAGCCTCTCCCATAATGTAATATAAGCCTACTTGATTACCATCATTAACAAATTGAAAAACCTCCTCATGTCCAGAGATCTAAAATGGAACCAGTGACTAATAAAATAATCAACATCACTAATGTGTTAGAATGTTAAATTTCTTGTAAAATCATTGAATAGACTCGTCCTTACATATTTGCAACTCCTTTATCGTGGTCACTGGTGGATACTCCCTTTCAATATATTATAACTATCCAGCCAACGTCTGTAGCCACCCATTTCAAACGTCCACCATGAATATCGTAAAATTAGCTACTGATGACCCTCGTCATAAATCGACACCACACTCATTGAAATATTCCGACTTCCATTTTGAGGGAGGAGTTCAGACAGGACTCCTATGAGGCTAGTCCCACTGCCTCACGTGGACCCCAAGTGAATTTCCCTATAAAGCCCACAAAGGGCATCTAACGCCTTGAGACTCATAAGGTATGCCTTATTTGGTGAGGAAAAATCATTGCTACCCGATCCCGAGTGGAAAAAAGACGCTAAAAATTTGAGTATAAGGCGCCCATTACACGATAGGTTTTTCTGTCAGTTTTCCACAGTTTTGCCTACGACTGACGTATAACCTAACGTCTAAGGTGATGACTGACGAAATCCTCCGTATATTTTGATTTCCATTAATCATGACTGGTGGAATTGATTGCCGCTTGCACGAACGTGTAATGGCCGCCTATGAGTAGTAACTGCGGCGGTATCAAAAGCCGTATATTTTTAAACGCTTTTATCGTTTAACCAAGCGGTCCCCCAACTAAGTACTAACCTCGTCCAGTGCTGCTTGACTTCTACAATCGAACGAGAATCATTCTACTGAGTATGCTAAACTGAAATTGATAAGGCATACCTCATAAGGAATCTAAGAGGAAGTCCCACTGTTGGCATGCTACCACATGGGGCCCACACGCTGCTTGAGGCATGCCCCATTTAAATGATACAAGGCATGTGATAAAAAATGTGAGAGAACCATTTCTGATCATGAAAACAACAAATTATATCTATTTCACAAATCCTTGCTTACTTTTGCCTTACTTTTGCTCTACGATGTTGCACTCTGCTTATAGCCGAACACAATATACTCATATCTGAACACCTGCATTTTTATAGTGGTGTACGATGGCTCCTTGGTAGTCTCTAACACATACTTTTGTCACAGAATTCCCAACCACCGATCTAGTAAGTTTGATCAAAAGTTTCTCTTATCGTTTCAAAGGTAATGAGGCAAGAAGTTTCCCTGTTACAATTTGGACTACCAACCCAGAGGTTCAAGTTTCGATTCCATGCAGCGACTTGGTTTTTTTTCACTTCTCCTATCTAGATAACATTACTTCTGTCTTGTCTTCACTCCTCAGCAGAAAACTTCTTTCAATCACAACCACCTCATTTTTACGGCCTCCTTAGCTTCGCCAAAAACGATCGATCGCCGACCAGTCACGATTCCTCCCTCTGAATCTTGCTTTCGCCATCATTCATTGAACGTTACAACCTAGACCTGAAGCTATTATTCTCTGTAGAATCATTCTCGGTCACACTTTATTCTTCCATGAACATATGTTTACCAAATCCAAGCCCCACACTCCAGTACTTACCCCAACAGCCCAACTATCATAGTGAGATATGTATTGAAGAATGGCATAAAATCAGCAAACGTACTAAACCAATTCTCCTTAATTTCTTCTCTTGCTGTATCCAAAACTACAATAAACTTTTAAACTTTCTCAGGACTCTAGACCTCATTGACCTAATATAAAAATATCTTCATTCCTCAGCGCCTTCTGGGCCTGTAGCCGTCAGCCCATGAGCGCTTGAAACTGAGCTAGACAAATTCTTCTATGCGACCTCTTTCACCACACAAACGAGGAAAATAATAAAAAATTGTTTCAATCAATAGCGAATCGGATCACACCTTTTTTCTACTTACATCTTTTTTTGGGCCCCCATCTAAATACTAACTCCGCACAATTCTGCTTGACTTCAGGGATCGAACGAGTACCGGTCTATTCAGTATATGGTAATGGCGCCCTACCTGCGACGATACTAACCATATGTGTACCAATGAGTATCTCAAGAGTATACGGAGGATCAGTTTACCATTTGTAAACAACAGACTCACCATCGGTTTTTGGGGTTAAGGCGGCTGACTACCAACTAAGATTCGATTCGATGCATTTATTTTGGCTGATTTTGTTCAAGCGGTCTGTACTAAAATTCTGAGATGCTAAGGGTTGTTAAGAGAACAATAGACCCAAAGGGCGGTCACAATTCTTCTGGACTCTTTTTACCAAAAGAAGAAGAAACATGAAGAAATAGCCACAATTAACGATGTATCCATTTTCTGTTCGATCGCTAAAGTCAATGTTCTGTTCTGGTAGTATTGCATGAGAACTGGTGAAGTAAAATCACGTATTGGCGTTGCCATATGTTCTATTCTTCTATTTTTTCGGCAAGAGCTTATCTGTTTGATCTTATCTGACAAGACTATGTAGACTGCAATTCTATATAGCAGGAGTGCCAACAATACGATCGCGATGAACCGGTCGATCACAAAGCCAATTTCGGTCGATCGCTCGCGATGTGCTCATTCAATTGCAACTGCACGCAATGCGATTTTACCAAAGTGGTCCCCCAACTAAGTACTAATCACATCCAATGCTGCTTGACCTCCGTAATCAAACGAGAACCGATCTACTGAGTATGCTAATGTCAGCCTTTATGGTCACCACGATAATTGCCCGTTTTCTTCGTCCTATAAAATTTCTTAAAACTACGGGTATGACAACAATTCCATCGGGACATATTTTTGGATAAAAAGTAGATCTTATGTGTTTGTACACAAAGCATAGGCAGTTTAGACCTTGAAACATAGCCAATTTGAATGGCAGAAATGATTGCAAACTCAATGGAAACGCAGCAGGATTTTGATGAACTGAAATTGATCTACCAATTTTCTTTCCACATTCTGCTGGAAATTCTGCGCCATTATCTGGAACCACTTGACGAATTGATATTCTACAAAGGATAATTCCTAAGCTTGGTTTTTTTGACATAAAAAAATGAGAAAAAATAACACTAAAGAAACACTCCTTTTTCTAGTTGGCACAGAAGATCCTCTTGATTACACCCATAACCAAATCGCTATACAAACCCTCGTTTAAATGCCATCCACAAAGATAAATTACAAAAAACCCATCAACATGCCTTCGTCTAAAGGTGGAGAGATTCCCTACTAACCAAAAGTCCAAGCAGTAAAAAAAACTCGTCTCTATTTTTAGAAGTAACCAAAAAGAACCAAACACCATCATCACATTTCACTCAGTGCGCCCTCAAAGGTCTACAGTCGTCGCGGCATACTTAATAGCTTGATGACATCGTAAAGAGATCTCTCGTCGCGTCGCGTCTTATTGCATTTTTCTTCATATCAATTGTAGTCGATGCGAGTCTCGCGTGTCGTAAAAAAGGCGAACGCTTTAAGACGTTAAAAAAATAAACTATATTTCCCCCCTCCCCTCCAGCCAATCTTTTCTCAACAGTTCAGTTCTTCAAGTGCACATCAAATCATTATAGCGCTGCTCTTCTCTTTCTCAGAGTCTATCGCGGTCGATATAGTAGGATCCTCTGTTGATGTATAGTTGCTGATGTTGATGTTGACTATTGTTGGGGCGCGAAGAAGTTCTGGCCCCATCCTCTCCTCTACGGTTAATGGCTGCCAGTTGATTATCATCGCCCATCAGCGCCACGTTCTTGAAGACATTATGGAAGTCGAGGAAGAGCAGCAGCGAAAGCCCACAAATAGCATTCTTTTCTAATTAAAAACACTTTGAAGTGAGCGCGCGCAATTTCATGTATAGGATGCTGCCTGCACTTTGCCTCTCTCGCACGCCCTCTGGATTAGTTAAGCCGCTATCATCTTTTGCTAAAAAGTCAGCGAGGAGTCCAGGGGGCGGAAGGGAAACGTTTTATAGTGTTCTCTCTCTCAAAATTGCAGTGCTTTTGAAAGGGTTTTAATGGTTATGGCAGTCATAATAAAAGATTATTTTATGGTTGGAACGTCTTTTTTCCTTATGCTAAATTCGTTTCAAGTTTAATTTTTTGGAAGCAAGAAAAACGGAATTCGCAGATGCTAGGATGAACGTTGTCTATTTTTTAATGAGAAAGCAGACAAACAGGTTTTTTTAAGAGCATGTGATTATTGTGGTTGGGATTCTTGCCAGGTCAATAGTAGAAGAGTTGGAAATGTTCATGCTCAACTAAAAATGCGCCTAAGGACGTGCTTTTGCATGTATAGAACCCTCTTATCACGGTTTGTGAATTTCCGCATCAATAATTACCTTAATGACAAGTATTTTCCTCGATAGTCTAGAGAGAATAGTCTAGAGACGTCCGACTACCATCTCATAGGTTGAGATTCGATTTTTCGCAACGCTATGGTACAAAGTGTTTCCATTTCTTCTACGTGCTAACAACGCGATCCTGCTCCTCTCTATGTAGGACAAAGAACATGAGACAAGTAAAGACGACAGTCCCTGTCGACGGACCAAAATTGTAACACAATTGCGGCTTAAGGCACCGTTCTGCACGTTTACATAAGTCTAGGACAGTAGTATGCTAGGAGTAACTTTGGATCCCATCAAATTCAACTAATGGATCGTATCTCCTATTTTAAGCTTCGAAACCTCTCCCAAGCTCTGTAAGAAAAGGTTTCCAAAGACACCATTCCTAATCCTAGCCAGATTTTGGACAAGTTCGACCATTCTGTTTGCCTGCGGATGAATGAGAGCCGAGTAATTTGACGACCTCATTGAAAAGTTTCGATTAGAACTGCTTACCTTGATCGGAGATCACAACTGTACCTTGATCGGTTGTGCGTACCTTGATCGGTTGTGATCTCCATCGGTACACCGAAACGTAGAACGAATTCAGTGATGAGTATTTTTAGAACTGTTGAACTGGAGATGTCCCGGATTGGGTATGCTTCAGGCCATCTCGTGACTCTGTCTAGTATCAATTTAAGAGTATCCGCGGGATGGTGGTAGAGGGAAACCTATGTATATGGTCAAACCTATTTTTTCGAAGATTGAAGGCTTCAAATGAAGATTTGTTATGCCTCGAAACTATGGACTTTTGAAAACCAAGGCACGATCGAGACCACGAATACCAGGATGAGACAGGCTATGAGCGGGTAGTCTACGTAAGTAAGTGAGTATGTAGGGCCTAGGAATGCCTAGGAATTTCTAGCCTTGACGAATAGTAAGCCATACACTAAGAGTTTTTTCTTTTGAAAAAACTGTCGGTTGGCGCGTTAAAAAACTGCCACTTTGCGTTGCATGTTTGACAAAGCTCTTTGTCCATACACTATAAAAGTTAATTAGTCGGATTGCGTGGCAGTTAAGGTGCTTTTGAAAAACAACAACAAAATGTATATACTTGACTCGGCGTGTGGAGTGGCTGTTTTTTCAACGTTCCACGCCATAGTATACACTCAGTAGTATAAAGAGAGTGAATTTATACGAGTATATCATAAAATTTCTGTGTTTTAAAATGACGGAAAATTTATCCGACAGATTTATATAACTATTTAAGAATGTATGCACATGAGTTTGGAAATTTACTTGAAGAAATAAGACGGTATATTCAAAAAGAAAACACTAACATGAGAAATAGTATCTAGAACGTCTTTTAGCAAACATTAAGATTTTTGTCCACCGCTCGTTCTTACGAGTGCTTAAAATTCTCAGCAGGAATATCAACTCAATCATACATATCTTACGCACTAGCAAGTTAAGCTTATATTGTTAGTATGGATTTAACCTCTTTTTTATAGGATATTTTATTTATAGAAGGGGAATAACATGATCCATGACCCAATAGCATCTGTTGACGGGTTTGTTCCTTGCATATTCGGTACGATGTCTGTATTCTCTAAATAGTTTCGAACGTCTAGTACGTCGAGTTTCGTCATTAAATTTGTTTCTAGTCAATAGAAATTCTACATTAACGTTTCCGTTTAGGACATTTAAGGTAAAGCATGATAAGCACTTTACTCCTACAAGGCAGCGGCATGAGATCGAACATCTTGAATTTGTCTGTGTAGTAGAGTGGTAGGCTGAGATAATCTTGCGGGACGTACAGATTTCTCAGAACAAAAAGAAGAAATCTCTTCTGAGCTGATTCAATCCTGCTGCTAACTTGGAATATAGGATCCCAGATCGGGCATGCATATTCTAGGATTGGGCGGACTACTGAACTAAAAAGTGTTTTTGTAACCCGTATATCATTCTTCTAATTATAAAGCCAAGAAACTTGTTGGCTCTGGTAGTAATATTATCATTGTGCAGATTGAAGTTCAATTTGTTGTCTAAAGCAACCCCTAGGTCATCAGAGTAGAAGAGATGTGGAATACTGACTAATCGGAGATGAAGATATTAAAAAGAAGAGGACATAGGTGACTACCCTGAGGATCACCGGAAGGTACTTCAATTTCGATGGACAGAAATCCTTGAAATCTCACAATTTGATATGATTTTATCCACTCCAGCGTAGAGCCAGAGATTCCAAATTTGAATAGTTTTGCAATTAAAATGTGGTGGTCCACTCGATCAGAGGCCTTGCCGAAGTCCGTATAGACAATTTTATGGCCGCTCTCCATATCACAACGTAGTTCGGAGATTACAACCGTAAAATTTCAGGTGGTCGACCGCCCTTTTCTGTACCCATAATGTTGTTCATTAAGGTATGTGTCAGGGGCAATCATGTCGGAGACAGAAATGATCTATCAGCCTGAGTATAATACGTTTTACAGGAATTCCTACCTCTATTTTTTAGATTACGATTTTTATAGTCATTAGATTTGATTTTTCACAAAGCCGGGTGTTTTTTGTAAATTTCTATGAAATTTATAACAAATTCGTTAGAATTATTAATTTTGCCTGCTATTTTCATAAACACCTAAACAATCACCAACACTACACTCCAATGACACGCCACTTTTTGAATTTTTCCATGTGTGCAAAGATCAAAAGAAAAACCGTAAAATTGAGTGTCAAATGAAATGCAGAAAAAATTGACGTCTGATGTTGACCACACACGGTGGTATAAAACTGGCAGATTGCGTGGCGCGACAAATGGCGCGCGGAAAAAACTCTTAGTGTATGGCTTACTAATGATGTTAAACAGACTCCCCTTCAAGCCTGCTATTATATAGACTACTCCTAGGATAACTATTGCTCCTTGCTTTGGGTTTATCTGTATTGCTGGGCAGGATTAGAAAAGCAGTTCTGCCTGGAAGGTACTGACAGAACATCTAACTCTGGCTTCGAGCTGGGTTTTGCTGTTATGAGGTCATACAGCCCTTCTACCATTTCCTAAGTTAGAGAAGGCAATGTAATGCTGGGTCCATACGTCTTCTCGATCCATCAACCCATTTCTCTTAGCCACAGAATCATGTATGCTGCCTAATATTTAGATAAGATGGCAGCAGATCGATAGACAGACTTGAATAGGGTAGTACTATCCTTAATAGTGAGAAACTAAAACACGAACTAAGTGCCCATCGAGAATGCTTGACATACTGTATTAAGTCCGATGAAACAACATTTGTCATAGTTGGAATGACACCCCTTAGTATTCTGGCGGCGGAGAGTAAGATATTGTAGCACCCGAAGCCCATCCACCGAAAATCTTAAGCAATACGAAGTCCAAAGAAACAGATAAATACCCTGGACAGACAGCACTTTCAATGGGCATTAGCTAAATGAACATTAAGCGTTTTATGTGCCTTAAAAAAGAAGGCAACCGACAGCATCTGTATAACATTTAGGACATTGTGATTCACATAATGTTTTTGATATGTATGGGGTTCTAGCACTGCATTTATAGGTTCGCTTGGGCATCCACCAGTTTGCTGAAGAAATCCTTAAACGATAGACTCTGATGAGATATAACGCACCATGGATGGCGTATGATCAATGATTTTTTCCATCTAGTAAGGCGGGCATAGAACTGTTAGGGCCAATAGAAAGGACTGATTACTAGTCACTGTGCTCTTAATTATGATCTATGGCGAATTGGAATGGTGGAGGATCACTTGTAGGCTTAGCTTCGACGAGAGGAACCCCCTTTTTCGAAAAACAGTCACAAGTCACAGCGTAATCATAAATGTGTGGTGAGTGTCAACTTGAGACAATCTAATATTCTTATTTTGTAGTCGCAATTTTGATTATCTGCAAAAAGTTGCAATGACTCTCAAAATTATGACTGTATACAAGAAGGTCACAAGCAGGTTTGTAACATATTTTTCATAATTCCTCACAGAACCAATACACAGCCAACGACGATGAGAGGAGGTGCTCAAATTTTCGTTATATCCTCTGACTTAATATCATCAAAGTGATTTTTTTTTACTTTTTCTTTCGACTTAACCCCGGATTCTAAAATTGGAATCAATCATAAGTCACAAGCTTTAGTGACAAGCGATTCATTCTTATGGATTTCTTATTTTGGTTTCTATGTCAATGTTGCACTTCTACTTCGCTTCTATATTACTTTCAATTTAGTATAGGCTTTCAAGTTGAGACTCACAACACACGCTTGTGATTGCGTTGTGACTTGTGACTGCTTTTAGAACACGGTGCTTAGAATACCAAAATAGCTGATAGTCCCAAGAATAGTCCCTCAAGCTTTCAGTGACAAGCACGAATCTTAAAAGATTGTGACTTATGACTAGTCATAATTTTAGAATACGGAGGTAAGTCTGCCCTTCATGTTATCTGTCGACGAATTCAGGTGGTATTTTTACACGATCGACTAGTTAAGCATACACTAAAAAAAATCTTGAAATTAGCCTAAAACAAAACAATGCATTTTGGCCGCACCTATCCTATTACAAATACATACATATATCATCCATAAATTTGTGTTTTTCACTTTCATCCAATACCTGCTGATGTATAAATACTTGTATAACGCGAAATAAATCGTATTTTAACCCAAATCCTTTCTCTTCGTATATTTATACAACATTTTCGATTCAATTGAGTTTGAATTCATTTATATCGAATTGTGTTTACATTTCCGTATGAACAAAATGAAATTCAAACTAGGGAAAAACTCGTTAATTTTAAATCAATAAAAAAAAAGTAAACAGCGCCAAAACTAATAATAATATTTTTCATATTTTTTTTTGCTTTAACTTTAAATTGAAAAATCCTTTCCAATATTCTATCCGCAATGCAAATTTTAAAACCATTTCAAAATCCAATTTTCCTTCATTTTTTTTTTTTATATTTTTTTTTTTTTTTTTTTTTTTTGATTTTCCCATTTCTATCTACACGAAGGATATGTGGAGATAAAAGGAGCATTTCCATTTCTGGCATACATATGACCAAGACTAGAGAGAGAGTAGTTGGGGCTAGAATCATAACTATATGTGATGAAGAAGAAAAAAAAAGGGGGGGGGGGTTTGTAGAAGGAAGGAAGGAGAATTGTAAACAGTGCAGACAAAATGGAAAAAAAAATTTTTTCTAGTCAACGTTTTTTTTGTGTCTTTTATCTATCAGGAATTTGAAAATGAAAAGGGACAAAAAAAAATATATGAAGATTGAAAGAGAGAAGCTAATAAATCCTAAAATATTGTTAACATAAACGAATATGGATGAGATACTGCGCCATTTTTAAAGGGGGACATAAATCACTCATACTATTTTCACCTTTTTAAAGCAAGTTTTCAAAAGTGAAAAAAAAAAATTTATATTATATCCATTATTCACTTAAGGATGAATTGAATATCCTTGCCTGTTTCTGTCCCTACCCTACACAGACATGAAGGTCCCCATTCCATTCTTTTCGGCAAAGTTTTTGGAATTTTTATTACTCATAATACGGCGTCCTTTTAGAGACTTTATTAAAAGGATAACGCGATGAGGGGGAATGGTTTTTTTGCTGGTTTTGTCCCTTAGTACCAGAACAAGGCATTTAACTTTTCGCAGTACATATTTCGGAGAGTGGTTTCCTACATATATAGGAGTCATCATATGGACAAGTTGGACTGGTTTAGGCATTTATGATGAATATATTGAAGTGGGGATGAATAACAATCAAACAAATCAATTTTATGTGATTTTCTGTCTCTCTCTCTCTGAAGATTACGAAACGTGTTTGTGCATCTTTAGTAACATCATCATATGAATCCTTCTTCCACCCATATATGAGTCATTTTGTTGAAAACGTTGAACAATCCTGTCACGAGGATATCCTCCCCATATAAAGTCCATTTCGGCTGGCACAGTGTAGACTACTGCAGGGATTTATATGGCGCCATCTATGAGTCATTTGAATATTTATGGTATGCCTCCTTATGTGAATTACAGCATACTCTGAAAAAAAGGATGTGCAATGCTAGAATATTACCATACGAAAGCTGTAAGTACATGAGAAAACTACGGCGCGCACGATGCTATCACACGTCCAACCTAGTCCATGGAAAGTATGTGACGTGACGGTCTATCCCTAGATCGACGACACTTTAGACTAGTCTACATCTCAGTCTAATGCCTTTTTCAATTTATCCCCGGCAGGATTCTGGGGTTCTTGTCTCATCATAAAGGCGCCACTCGTGAAGGCAATTCGCCAAGGAAAAAAAACCCCGAGAAAAAAAGTTTCCAGGACATTTTTAACGTCTCGAAAAGGACATGACAAAATCCAGTGAACTGCACACACAAATACAAGCTTAATTATGGGAAAACTTTTTCTCAAGGATCCCGGGGAACGGCAAGAGGATTAATGTTTCTATCTGTAATCTGCAAGACGGGGGATATAACAGCCAGCAGCAGCCTTCCTCCATGGTGTGTAGAGAGTACATCCTGAAGGCGCATCCGATACGATATCGCTTCGCTTTTTTTTTAAAGTTGGATATCCTTTCACTCCTCCTCCTCCTTTTTTTTATCTTAGAAAATTACGTTTTTTATGGTTGACGGAACTAGGAAATTGCTCTGCTGGCGCTGTGGTAGTTTGTGAAGGAACTTGTACATAATGTAAGTAGCGCTGCCTGCAGATGGGGTGCTAGCAGCTTGACTACGTGAGCAGAACATAAACTTAAGGACGTCTTATTTTGCAGATCTTTTCTCCTTCTACCAATCGAAAAAAAACTCGAATATTTACAGAACTACAAAGCAAGCAACAAAACAAAAAAAAAGGATAAAACACAATTTCACTTGACGAGCAGCTGAAAGTGCTAATTAAGGACTAAGGAATGAGCATTTGGGTAGCGGCCATTATGGAATTAGCAATCCTTGAAAGTACTCATAAATTAATCCTTATACACGAACTCCACAAACAGAGCGCATAATGTATACTACAACAATCGAAATATTCCCGGAATTCTTACTCGCGCAGGTAATCCTTATTGGGTTCTGTACCTTTTGCGGAAAATCTAAAACTCTACACGAGGAACATGGAAGGGAGTGGAAAAGGACGAAAACCAAAAGCCTTTTAGAGCGCGCGGGGAATTTCCATAGACTATACTCTATAGCCACAAGAGGTGAGAATTTAGGTGTTTCTGAAATCAACCTGAATGCTATTGACCTAGAATTTACCATATAACTACTACCGAATGGCGGCAATCCTGTGCAAGGATTTTGTTTCTCGAGAATTTTTATGGTTGGTGTTTAGCAGCAATGGGATTTCGGCTTTCACTGATAGTGAATTATGTAACATGAATGAAATATATGCAAAAGTGGATTTATTGGAAGGAAGGAAATTGGATTCTTGTTTGGGTTGATGAAGTGGTTTTTAAGTGCAGACGTAGATGTTGGATGGTGGTGTGTATAATAAACGGCAGAGAGAAGTGGTAATTTGGGTACTTCTATGGCGATATTTATGATAAGATGTCTTTTTTGTTAAGGAGTCATGCACAGAATGAATTAGGGTTTTTTTTACAAAGGTCAACGATTTTTGCGATGTTATGCAGAGTGTGGCCTTTTACTGATTTCAATGATTTACAGGTATTAATTTCACAGCTTAATTACATTAATCCTTTGAGTAATAACGTTTAAACTTTATACGTCGGCATAGAGTAATGTAATTTGAATTTCTAAAGTATGGCTTAGCTACCACTCTCTTCGGCTGATCCTGCAGGCACGTATATTAGGCAGTATCCCATTGAGTACTGCGCTGATGACAGAATCTTTTTCCGTCCAAGTGCACCCCAAAAGGTGAGCCTTCGGTCAATTATCACTCCCAGATACTTAAGTCCAGGCAGCTTGGAGCGAATGACTTGGTTACCTACTTTCCTTTGTGCTCAGCTAGCATTAGACCAGCATTTTCGAGCGACGCCTTTATTTCTCACTACTAAAAAACCCGCGTGCGTTGCAATGCCTTTAAATAAAAAAAAGTTTACGTGTGCACTGTCCGCGGTAGGCAAAAAGTATAGTGAAAACAACAAAAATTTGGAAAAAATGATTTTAGATACCATACAGAAATTTAGAATTACCTATAAAAAATATTGTATTGTATTGGGTCTTCTTCCTGTTGCGCGATTCCAAACTTTAAATCACCTCAAATTTTGAATTTATAAGTTTTGATCATAAATTCGTTATTTGCAACCTTAAAAACCTCTAGATATCCACTTTCATTGGAATCCGGACACAATTGGCAATTCGCCGGCCATATTGACACGGCCATTTTGAATTTATAAGTTTTGTTTAAACATTCGTTATTTGCTACCTCAAAAAACCCCTGATACCGATTTCCATTAAAATCGGAATACAATTGGCAAATTCGTCAGCCATATTGGCGCGGCCATTTTGAATTTATAAATTCTGATCAAACATTCGTTATTTGCTACCTCAAAAAACCCCAGATACCGACTTTCATTGGAATCGGAATACAATTGGCAAATTCGTCAACCATATTGGCGCGGCCATTTTGAATTTATAATTTTTGACCACAAATTCGTTATTTGCTACCTCAAAAAACCCCTGATACCGATTTTCATTGAAATCGGAATACAATTGGCAAATTCATCAGCCATATTGGCGCGGCCATTTTGAATTTATAAGTTCTGACCACAAATTCGTTATTTGATACCTCAAAAAACCCCTGATACCGATTTTCATTGGAATCGGAAATAGAATTGGCAAATTCGTCGGCCATATTGGCGCGGCCATTTTGAATTTATAAATTCTGATCAAACATTCTTTATTTGCTATCTCAAAAAACCCCTGATACCGATTTTCATTGGAATCGGAATACAATTGGCAAATTCGTCGGCCATATTAACGCGGCCATTTTGAATTTATAAGTTTTGACCATAAATTCGTTTTTTAGCGACCTTAAGAACCACCAGATACGCACTTTCATTGAAATCGGAACACAATTTGCCAATTCATATTTGGGTGGCCATTTTGAATTTCGGTCATTTTTTGACGGCCATTTTGAATTTCGAAAATCGGACTTCGAGGTGTTTCAGGGAAGACCCCAACGGACCTTCGTGCAAAATTTCGAAGCTCTGCGATGACTGGTGAGTAGACCGGTTGTCGTTCGATTGCGTAGGTCAAGCAGTATTGGACGTGGTTAGTACTTAGTTGGGGCACTGCTTGGTAAAACGACATTCGCGTTTGGAATGGTCTATGCCGATGCGGCTGCAATTATAGTGTAGCAGGACATTTGTTCGCTATTCGTGGTAGTTGCAAGACAATACGCCACAACAAGACGCCACAACTAGAAGGGGTGACTTATTTAACTTTATCGCAAATAGTACATTGTTCACCGCATTCTAGACGACGTCGACAATGGAATAGAATCAGCCTTGCTCTATCTTATTGATAAGGCTCTACTTGTTTAATTGGTCTATATGTTATTGGAAAAAGCATTCTACGCCTTCTTTGCTTTCTACATTTTGCCGAGGCTATGCCTTGAATGGTAGGAACACTTTAACTTCAAGTATTGCTCGGGATTGGTTTGCTAAATTTACAAATAACGACTTTGACGTGCTTGTCGATCTATCAAGTTTCACTAGGACCATTTGAACGTAGTTTTGATCGAGATTCTTTACCAATTCACTGTCTGCGAGACTTGACATTTTTATAGAGAACAGTAGTAGAACTATCGAGTTACTGACTTAGGGCTGTCATCGGTTGTGGTTTAAGGTGTGACTTTTATTTGGGACAAGATCCTGCGGTCATTTGTTCTGTCTGGTCTATCTGATCTGTCGAATCTATCTGGCCTGTTTGGTCTATTTGGTCCGTTTGGTCTATTTAGTCTATCTGGCCTGATCTGCCTGGTCTAGATAACTGCTCTCTGAATAGTGTTGTATTAATTTGTATATGAAACATTATAAGTTAATTTAAAACGCTCAGATGGGCACCTATAGAGGTAGGCAGCTACACTGTATTTCCGCTAAAACTAATATGCAAACTCCATCATGGATTGAGGACCGTTTTTTTTCAAAACTCAACAAGTCAAAAAAATCGAAAAATGAGATATGGATATCAAACGATTCTTATTGAAAGCACCTCCTCGTGATAATTTTACTTTTTTGAGTTGTTGAGTTTTGAAAAAAAACGGTCCTCAATTTTAACCCAGGTCGAACCTCCGAACCGATTCCCGCGAAAATAAAAAATAATTCTTATTACCATTATTGAAAATTTTTCGGGACACCTCCAAGCTCCACAAGATCTCACCCAGGATTCCTCCCAGCATAAATGCGCACCCATTGGGAAGTTTCACTAGTTTCAAACAGGTGGCGCTTTAATCCAAAACTCACCACAAAAAAGCTCACCATACAGGTTTTTGTCCCGAATAAAACCAACAACCGAGCCTACAACCGATGACGTCACTGAGTCAGTAGGCCCATAGCTATACTACTGAGACCCCATTTTTCGTCACCAGTCAGTATTCGGTACAAAAACGAGGCATTCCTGAAAACTGAGAGTAAAGAAGACCAATATTCACCATCGAACTAGTTTACTGGCTTTTCCAATGCCACCCAAGTGTCGATGGATGATTGAACGACAAAATCAAACCTTCATAGCTAGTTCCTAGTTACAATGAGAGTTTGTTCCACCAGGATTTGCAGGACCTAATACTTAATCTCTACAAATCTTGCAGCAGAAGTCAAAAATTGCATAGATCCATCCAGAGATCAACATTATTCTTACTAAGCCTTGGTTTATATCTTCTAAACCAGTGATTCTTAACAGGTGGGCCGCGGCCCCCTGGGGGTCCGTAAGAAGATTTGCGGGGGCCGCCAAAATATGCAAAATTTCCTTCAGAATATAATAAAAAGAAAATTTATGTACGTATACCTTTGTTAGTGCAGAAGAAATAAATTCTAAATTCTAAAGCGGGCCACACACTCTCAGTTTTAACTGGGCAGTTGAGCTGTGTAAAAACATGTACAATAAACTGAACTGAAAGTTTGTGGGTTCGTCAGTTCGTTGTAAGCGCAGTTATCGTAGCAAAAGAGGGTCCAGAAGCTCAGGTCTGAAGACTGAATGAAAATAGTTCAAAACGCACAGTTCACACAATTTATCACTCAGACATGACGTCACACGTGATAAACTGTGCGGTTAAACTGAAAGTGTACGGGCCGCTTAAGGGCTAAATAACATAGCTTCGTTCTCTTTCGTTCGTTCTTTTCGTTCTTTAGCCTAGTACTAAGTTCCCCGCTAAATGAAATTTCCATACAAAATTTAGCGTGAAAATTTCCGTATCTTTAGCGCATGCAGTAATAAGTTCGCCGCTAAAATGCTCGCTAAATCCTCGTTTCTATTTCTTTAAAACAGATGGCAGCAAGGTTAGTCTCCACATTTTTTGCTGGATTTTTATCGTGCAGGCACCTTATTTCACGCTAAATTTTGATGAAAAAAACCAGTAATATAAAACAAACAGACAAATAAGCTAATTTACGGTTGTAGAAGTTTCAAGTGCGGAAATAAAACTAAAATAAAAGTTTGTGCATGAAAAAATAGTAAAAAGAATAAATAATTCTGTGTGTTTAGAATATTTTGAAACACGTTTTAATAATTTTATATTTTCAGTGGATTTTGAGTAGTTTTATTTCGAAGAATACTTTGAAATTTAACCCAAAAAAACGTTAATATGAACTTTCTCTACAATTCTACATTGTCAAATTTTATCTTGCTAAAAAAGGGTAAAAGTTTGGAGACGAGCTAAAATTTAGTTTAGCGCCGAACTTAGTACTAGGCTTTTCTGTCTGCGAGTTTAATGCAGTACAGTTAGTATGGAAGTGTCCACATCAGGAAGAACGGAGAGGAATGAAGACGAACGAAAGCGAGGGCTTTTGGGAAATTATGAAAAAGACGACCGAACGGAAAGGAAAGAAAATCCAAGCGAACAAATAGTGTATAGCTGATGAATATACATTATTGGAATTAATAAATGATTGTAATTTGAAATCTGGTTTCAAAACTAAATATGTGTCCCAATTTTGGATACAAATCAATGGAGAAAAACCCACCCTGTTTTCAGCAGCAATGCAAAATTTGCTGCTTTTCGCTAGTACATATTTGTGAGAAAAAGGCTTCTCAACTATGGTGGATATGAAAACAAAAAAACGTAATCGATTGCGATTAGATGCTAGCATGCGGATAGCATTACAAACCATTAAACCGCGATTGAACAAATTAGTTGAGGTTTGAGGATATTCAGCAGCAGAAATTGCAGTAAAATTATTTTTGAATATTTCTGTTATCTACGAATTTTTAAATGTCTTCTTTTATTTTTTGCTAAAAATCAATGAGTTTTTATTAATTGTGAAGTTTGAATGTTGTTTAAATAGATAATGAATTAATAAAGTCATGTTTTATATTTATTATATAAAAAATAAAAGAATAATAAAAAAATCAATTTATTATAGGTAATTTAATAAATATAAATTATTATTAAAAAAGTGGGAGTCACAAAGAAATTTTGAAATATTTGGTGGGCCGCGAGTATAAAAAGGTTAAGAACCACTGTTCTAAACCCGTGCGTTTATGGGTCTGGTACTCGCATAAGAAAACCTTCTTGTCATATGGAAGGCCTTATTGGCAGAGAGTACTCTTCTGCCGTCTATAACGGAATTATAGCCTAGTTATAATTCTTCTCAATTCTCTTTACTCTGTACGGAAATTTAGGGGAATTTGTGTTCTTTCCGCCTTAATCACAGTGAATCCACTGAATTCACCGAAGTCAAGCAGCAGTTTCCAAGGTTATATTTGGATGGGGGACCGCTCATGAAAATCGTTACATCTTTCATCTCGACTTTCATTCGACAAGGTGTACTGCCAGACAATGCAGTCTATGAAATGTTATGTTGGATAATATATTAAACTTGGTGGGCGGAGTAGTCTAAAAGAGGCCTTTTTGGAGCTTTAGTTTGCAGTTTTAGAAATAAATTTAAACTGTGACTTTCAACGACCCAATTCAGTTCTTCTCTCTTATCTTCACTAACAAAAATCAACTAAACAAAATCTATTTATTTTACAAAACAACTTGGCACACACAAAAATTCAATTCCACTAATATATTTGGATAAGAGAAAATATAAACGTCCATTTTATTATAAGAACGGAAATTGTCTCAAATATCAATAAATCACACGTGATACATAACCAGAAAAAAAAACAGAGAGACAAAACTAATACAGCAATACTAAATCATGTCTATGTAGAAACAAAAAAAACGTCGAAACGTGTACATCCTAAAACCACTTTTTACTCCTCAATGATTCCTGATTATTAAGGACCACCATTAAGGTCGATTCGTCACGTTCTGGCAACGTTTGTTGTAACAACCACTCACACACAAAACACTCACTCTCGTCGTCGTCGTCGTCGGGGAAGGCCAAAAAGGAGAGCGAACTTTTACAACAAACACACAACAGTAAAGGGACGATGGTTTGTTTTCATTGGGATGTTCTATCAGGATAATCGTCTGTTGCCAGTTTTTGTATTATCCTCGTCCTTCCAGTACACCTCTCGATTCTTCAACCTTCGCATTACGCCGCCCCCGCATCCTCTGTTTTTACTTCGTTTTTGACCTCCTCAGACGTAAAATATTCCCGTGGTGAACTTTTCCTCACTTTGCTCCTTTTTTTTGTTTTTTTCTCCTGTAGATTTTCTACAGAATTATATATACGACGAAAAAAAAAAGACTTTTGTTTACCGAGTTCTAAAAAGGATATCGTATCCTTAAAGTTTACATTTTTGTGTGCTAGACGCCTCTGCTTGTGTGGGGGGGACTACTTCTGTCTGCTTATGGGTTTTTTTTTACTTATTCTTCTTGTTGTTGCCCTTACAACACCCTCATTAGGGGAAGAAGGGTTTTCTATTACAAGGAGAGGAAATTTTATCTTTCAGGATGATTGGTTATAATGAGGCGACCGAGACCCGAGGACATTCATTCTCCATTATCTAAAAAGGGCGTTTATTTGACCGCGAAGTGAAACCAACGCCTTTTATGCTACTAATTTAATTTAATGCTTTTTCTATGTATATGTGTGTGCTTTTTTAATTGATAACTTCTTCATAAAAATATTCCCACCAATTTCCCACCATCTTCTGTTAGCAATTATTTTAATTGCACACAATTGTTGAGATTATTTAATTAAGAAAATTGTGTGAAATTTAAAAAAAAAGTTTTTTTTTAAGTATAAAACCTCAAAAACTTTGAAATTATAAAGTCTTAAAATGAAGAAAACATCTGAATTGTGACATAAATTTAATTTCTTTCAATATCACAAAACGATAAAACTTCTCCGCCATTTACGAAATTTAATTAAAACTTGAAGCTTTTGTACGACTCTAAAAGAGAGAGGAAAAGCAATTTTGTGACGATGGGAAAATTGTTTGAAATCTTTTCGTACAAATTCATTTCTTCAATTTCTTTTTCACGTAGACAGTTTCGTTGTTGCTGTGCTGTGTATCGTGTGACGGTTGCATTTACTGACTTTCCATGGAGAGAAGTTAGGATTTTCAATTTGGACAAAAATCTATTATGCCAGGTTTTCATTAGTAGAATTAGTGGTAGAGTATACTGGGCGAGTAGTAACTATCCTGTGAACTCGCCGAATGAAAACTTGGTTATAGTAGAGTAGAGTGGGATAGCACCGTGGTAAAGTTACTCTACCACTTAAAAGTACGCCAGTTACTCTACTGCTAATTCTACTAATGAAAACCCGGCATTAAAGAAGTTCTTTTACGAGCTATGTAGTAACGAACGATTGCCAGTATTTTATGGGTGGACGAGTATTGGTTACATTGGTTGAATGCAGCTGTTTTAATGCCTGACTTAAAATTTCTGGGTAGTAAAGATTTAATTTACACAACCATGAAGATGTATGTTATATGTATGTTTTTGAGTAGGACACGATCAGGGTATTCTTCAGGACTCACGAGGTATATGGGTTCCTCAATGCCAACAAATCCACTGGACCCGACAATATACCCCCCTTCGTCTTAAAGAAATACGCCTCACCGATCATACTTCTCCGGAGTTTATACAGACCCTTGGAAACTTGCACATGTTCAGCCCATACCGAAAAAAGGTGACTCCAGCCTTCCCTCCAACTACCGCCCAATAGCAATTACTTCTATTCTCTCCAAAACCATGGAGATGATAATAAACAAAAAATTTATGAGATATCTAGAATCCAACCTACTTATAAACGACAGTCAGTATGGCTTCCGGCAAAAAAGATCCACTGGCGATCTTTTAGTTTGCCTAACAGAGCACCTCAACCAAAGGCTGCATGGATTAGGTGAGTCTAGTCTGGTTGCTCTAGATATCTCCAAGGCTTTCGATAGAATTTGGCACTTAGCCCTGTAAGCTAAACGTAAAGCTATTGGAGTCGACTCACTTCAATCAAGGTAGTATTAGATGGCGTCAAATCTGAATCACCCCATCTCTGCGGGGTCCCCCAGGGGTCAATTTTATCACCTGCTCTATTTCTTTTCTTTATAAATGACCTACTTTCAATCCCCTCTAATCCACTTCTCAGCTTCGCCGAAGACGGTACCCTGCGCTACTCTTACAGCTTCGACAATGCAAGACAAGCACGTGCCAGATCCTGTCTTGATGATCGTGAACGAATGTCCAACTCAATAAATAAAGACATTGAACTCATTCTAGGTTGGGGAAGCAAGAATCGTGTCGAATTCAACTCCTCCAAAACCAAATACTGTCTTATTTCCAATAAAAAGTGCAACAACAATCCATCCGCTTCAGTGGATCTTGTTGAACTAATGGCCGACCCATGCCTTAACATCTTAGACGTGACTTTGACCAAAGACTTGCGATGGAATGACCATATATGCCAAATCACCAAATAAGCATACCAGTGCTTGAGATTTCTTAAGAGATGCAAGTTCCTGTTCCATCCATCGACCCGTGCTGTAATATACAACTCCTACATTCGACCTCTTCCCGAATACAACTCCCTAATATGGAGCGGCGCTTCGATAACCACCTTGGCGTGGTCCCGGGTGAAAATAAGAGGCCGAAAAATAAGAGAACTTCGGCGTATTTTGGGCTCAAAAATTGAATGGTAAAAAGAGCCGAAAATACGCCGAAAAATAGCCGAGATAGTGAACATGAGGCCGATAAAACGCCGAAATGACACCGAATATACGCCGACATGCCGAAATATTTACCGAAAACAGGCCGAATAAACGCCGATGCATAAGTCCCATGAGGCCCACGCGTAGGCGTTTATTCGCCCTGTTTTCGGTGTCAAACCATCTAAGCAATAATATATCGGCATCTTTTCGGCTTGTTTTCGGCCTCTAATAATATTTCGGTGTCTTTTCGGCTTTAAATGTAATTTTAGGCTGTTTTTCGGCCTTTTATTTTCATCCGGGCTTAGATAAAGTACAAAAAAGGGTCGTTAAATTAATCGATGATGACACCGTTTGCTCCACCATATACCCCATGAGCCACCGTAGGAATGTAGCAGCACTGACAAAATTTTATCGCTACTATCATAGTGAATATTCCACCGAAATAAACGCTCTCTTGCCTCCTAGGCAATCTTATACCCACAACACCAGATAAGCCCACTCATCTCACTCCCACCAGCTGCAGCCCGTCTTTTCGCGCACTCAACAGGATAGCACAATTCGTTTCTAAATAGAACAACTCGATTGTGGAATGATCTTTCGCAGTCGGTGTTTCCGAGCTCCTACAACATCCAAGAGTTCAAAAGCAGGGTTCATCGCCACCTTCTTCCACACCGCCCAAACCCCCATAACTCTTAACCTATTCCCCGCCGTACTAAGTTTACTCTTGGACATTGCACCATGACGTAACAAACGACATGACGGACTGGTAGTACAAAGGGTAATTCCTGAGCCACATAAACAAAAAAAATGACAAAACCTACTTACCACGGAAAATGGCTGAGCAGTCTGGGACGGGTGGGAAATCCACACCCAAAATATTGCATGTACACCTAATAACCCAGACCGTTGGAGGGCCATCTCGGACGCTGCCGACGAAGGAACTTAGTCGAAGGGCCGTAAACAAGCAAGGTTTTTCATACGAAAACTAAATATATCATATAGGCCAGTTTCACACAGTCAACCAACAAAATTCTGCTGTAATCGTCCGTTTCCTTTTGAAATTCGATGAAAAGTCGCATGAGCTTTCACAAGGGCCAAATTTTCCATCCACCTGTACGTCAGAATGCTTAGCACTTATTGTGGTTGTTTTTAATCTTAATTTTCCCTTCTGCTATTTCTATCTCTTTTCTTCCAGAAAGAGAAAACAACAACAACCACATAGATATCAAATAGTTGACTCAAAAATCCAGTGAAAGAGTTCGTTCAAAAAATCTGCCCACCTCTTCCTCGCCTACTTACCCTCTTCTCCACAAATAACGTTTTCAGCAGATTTTTGTTAGTTGGCTATTGGCGCGTGTGAAACTGGCCATTAGAGCTACATATTAAGAATTTGTAACTGTATACCTTTTAGCTTTTTAAACCCTACTCGACCAGCATTTAAAAGGGGGGTTGCCTCTGGGTCATGCCGAAAGAGGGATTTCCGCGTAGGTTCCTCATGAGGACCCAATTGGCATGCCGAAAGAGGGCTTTCTCTTATTTTCTTCACGAATACCACACAAAAAAAGTCAGCGATACTAAAATTACGGTATGCCATATCAGTTTCTCATAAGGGCCCTATAAGGCAAACCTCATTACAAATGGAATGGCGATTTGCCCTTTTTCGATTCACGAGCTTCCGCAACAGAGTGTCAATTTTGTTCCGCTGAATAAGTTAATTCTGAAAGGTTAGAGCGCTAAATTTGGCTTTTGCTCCTCACTCGCTCCTCACTTGTTTTTTTACACTCTTTTATTCTTCCATTTTTCAACACTTACTTACTTGCGTTTCCACTGGGAATATATTGTCCCCCTCATGTGCACGCCTTCTGTCAGAAAAACTCAAAACTCGTGTTCACGTTTGCGGAATTCGGACCCTAGTTGAATTACAGAGGTCAAGCAGCATTGGACGTGATCAGTACTCGTGACCGCATTGGTAAAACGACACTCTTATCTTTCGACACGGGCGCAGTGTGTGCTCACATAACCACGCCGAAATTCTCAAATTTGTCGGTCTCTTTTTTCCACTCGGGATGGGGCAGGAATGATTTTTCCTCAAGGGGCCAAATGGAGAATTCCTTATCCCGAGTCGCGAATGAGGAAAGGCGTTAATGCCCCCATTCACTTACAGTCCGCCGGCAGGCCGTAGCCTTTGAGGCCAGGTCGGCAGGAACGGCCCGATGAAGGCCACACATTATTGAGTCTGCCCGAGGGATGAGGACTTGTGGTAACCGCCTGACAGGCCACCTCATGATTCCCCACAGACATAACCCCATAACCAAAGAATTTAAAACCATATAACAGAGAGCTGGTAAGTTTTACCGATTAACTTTTACGGTTATCTGCTCACTCACATGCTCCCCATCCACAATGATTATGCTCCGCCGCCCTTGAGCACAACTCCTTTTTTTAGTACTGCACTGAATGATTCCACCTGCCGCCTTTGCTTGCTTATAAGCAATCGCTTTCCAGACTTCCCTCATTCAGGATGGAGTCACAAATTGTAAAATTTTTATAATAATACATTCCTCCACTTATGTCATGCACTCTATTCCCTTCATGTCTTTTCTGTTCAGACTTATCTATTCACCAAACTGCAATAAAAACTCCTGTCGTATTCAGTAGTTAACAAATTTATCTAATTTACGATAAGAATTTCCCTCCCCACCCACACTCTCCTTCTCTCGATCTCCCAGTCGTCGGTATAAAAACGTGTGTCATTAATATCCATTCATTAAAATTCTTAGTAAGTTTACGAAACAAGTCGTAATTCACGTATCTCTCTGCTCAGCAAAATTAAACACTCACACAGCATCCAGAGATTAGATTTGTAACTTTCTTCCTCCGCGCAGCAAAGCTCTTCCTTCCTTCTTCGTATAGTAATTTTCCTTCTATACCTAACCATAAAATTTTCTTCGAAGAAAATAAATTTCACCTCCGCCCACATTGTACCTTGAAAACTGATTTATCCAGAGCACTAAAAGTCAATTCACACTTCCGGCCACTCGACGGACAGAGAGAGAGATAGAGATAGAGACAGAGAACGAGCGAGCGAACTCTCCAGCTACATTTATCCTGGCATCCGAATTTTATCACCATGGCACGTTTAAAAGAGGAGGAAGAAAAGTACTTAAAGGCCCACTTGTCGCCTCTGCATTTACCAAAAGGGTCATAAATAGACTTTGCCCGAAAACGTAAGGAAAAACTTTTTTGGGGCCTGCCTCGCGCTCGCTCACTCTCTCCTTTTTGGCTTGTCTGTCGTCTTCCTGATCTGATGTAGGTGGTTCTGGAGAGATTTCTTTAGCTGCAGAAGACATTCTGTGATTCCGGAGTTTATGACTTCTGTTTATATTGCCTCAAGTTTTATTGCTTTAGCTCACAAGTCTTGTAGCTATGCTCGTTTTATGGCTGTCCAAATGTTTCGCGGAGTTGACAGGACAACTGCGCTCCCTTTAACCTTTTCCCATAAAAAAAATATATATACCCCCACCTACCGTAAAATTAAATTAAATTAATGCCAATTCTGAATTTTATTTGCAGGTCCGGGCAATGGAACAACGACTGAGTGAATGGCCGAAAACACACACGGGATCTCCAGTCCATCAACAGAATCAGCAGCCATCAGGTGCCAATTCAATAGTGCTTCCAACGACAGACGCAGAAAAGACAATTACTCACCTTGAGATTCAGGTGGAAGAGCAGAGACAGCTACGACTGCAGGACGCCAGACAAGTAGAGGCGAAGGCAGCGAAAATTAAGGAGTGGGTAACAAATAAACTACGTGAACTAGAAGAACAAAATCAACTCCTCCGGGAGCAAAATGTTAAGTGTAATCAGCAGCTAGAATTACTTAGGAATCATATAGCAAGCAACTCGAATAGGCATAGCAGTATACAGCCGCCAGTGCGAACTAGTTTAAGTTTAGATGTTCAAGATTTCGGTGACGGAAGCGGCAGCAGACGTAGAAGCGAATCATTAGATCCACCGGAAAATAGAACCTTATCCTCAAATTATCAAGTACATCAACATCGAAGAAATTTATCAATGGAGCCGCAGGAGTTAGCTCGCGACCTAGTCGCCGCTGTTGACGGTCTCAATATTGTACCAATTGCTAGATCGGGCAGCCCGACTAGCTCCGATACAGATGCGATACACGATTATGCTGAGATTTACACCCCATCGCGAGAGAAACTTCCGCCATGGATGAAGAATAATCCGCAACTGTTACCAAGTGGGGGTAATTCTAGCACTACAACAACAACTACAACCACTAGCGATTTGGGTGGTGAATTAGGTACACCTAGACCGCCAACGCCGCCCCTTCATAGATTCCCTAGCTGGGAAGCGAAAATTTATCAAGTTGCCAATGACGGATTGGCACCTGGAGATGATGCTGATGGTCAAGATTCAGCAGCAAGTGCTGGAGGCGGCGGCGGCGGCGGTGGTAGTGCAACAATGACCGGAAGGGCTCAAACCGCAAGTGGCGGATTCTGTGATATTAGTGTGCCTGTTTACGCAACTGTAAAAGGGGTAAATATTAATCTAACATATAATTTTCAACTAAACATATTAACAATTTTTTTTTAAATTTCAGCGCGCTTCCCAAATACGTTCAATGCCCTTTACTGGTGATTCTAGTGACGATTCAAGCGATGGTGAGGAGCACGCTGTTGTTATGACACACAATTCACACAATTCCTCAAGTACTGATAACACGGAAACCAGCACTTCTGGGAGTGCATCTAGTCCTTCGAAAAGTTTAAAAACTTCATCGAGTTTAAGTCCTGCAAAGAGGAGCGGGTCAGAAAGTCCAAAAAATAAGACTAGAGGTAGGATTTACAAGGAGTCATGTTTAGGATTTTTTTTTTGGGCTTTTATATAGGATCTTTGGGATAAAAAAATGCATGTGTTTTTTTTTTTTTTGGTGAATCATTTCCTTTTCCAAAAGCGTGGGAATGTTCATTGGTGCTGAAAGTAGAAAGTTGATCATCCTACAGTAAAAATTTTTTTTATGTTGGTTTATAATGTCACTGGTTTGTATTTCTTTCATGTAAAATTTTTTTGAGAGCTGAAACTACATTTTTGCTTACATTTTTTTATTTTTTTGTTGGTCAATTGTTGTCCCGAAAGTCCAGAAAGTGTTTATTTTTTTAAATCATTTTATTGTCCATTTGCTTGAAAGTTTTAACGGAGGTGTCAAAATTAATCAAAAGGTTTTAGGTGGATCTAGACCAGGGGGTGTCAAACTCGCGGCCCCCAACGAACATTTGTGTGGCCCGGCCCATGTATCGGCTCGGCATACAATAATCTAATTAATAATATATAATAAAATAACAAACCGACGCAGAATGAAAACTAGTTGGGTCGTGGGTTTGACCCTTTCGGTCCACACGATCGGATTCCCAGTATGGTGAATGTTGAATATTTTGATTGGATATTTTAGTAATAAATATAAATAGCATACTTCGCTTAAACAAAGAAGCAGCTCGACCGAATTTCATGAAAATCTTTTCAGATCATACTTACGTTAATACGCTTCGAACGACATCTCAACGAAGTCGATATCTTTTTGGTTCGCAAGATATCGTGCAGGAAAAAAATGACCACATACGTACGCACACGCACATACAGCAAAAATATCAAATGCAAAACGAAATTCTCTTCTGAAAAAATTCTCTTTCGATTCAATTCTTGAAAAAATGTTGAAAGTCGCACAAGCGCCACTCCATGATTCCAATTCGACCAACGGCTGGGACACGACCTTCTCCGATTTCCTTCATATTTCGTACTTCTGGAGTACTAGTGATTAGTATTACGTAGGTGCAATATTTTGCCAAAATGTTAGGTAGTTTCATAAATAACGGTACATACTTAAATATTTCGAAATTTGCATATAGTCCAGTCAAATAAGGCAAAAAAAGGGGTCAACCTCGGAATGAGAGGTAATAAGCTGAAAATTTGTATGAATCTTTGTTTTGGCATTCTAAATTATATGTCAAAAGTCTCATAAAATCTCGTGTCCGCGTCTTGAGATATTAGAGGTCAAAGGTCACCAAAATCAGTTTTTCGGAAATATGTCGTAAATTATCGGCTTTACGTAAATTTTGGTTAAGTAAAGTTTGTTCATTAGATAAATCTGCATAAAAGCGTCCTATACCGAATTTACGTAGAACCAATAGTTTTCGAGATAAAGGGCTGAGAAGTCTTGGTATCGTGCTGCATTCGTTCCACACCACCTCTGAGGTAGAATGCAAGGGACGTTTTTTACATGGTGTTCCCGTAAGCATAATCCATGGGTTACAAATTATGATAAAAATTTTTGATTATCTCTCTATCTCTTCTATTTTCACTTCTTGCATATTGTCATCTTCATCAGCACTCATCTCAGAGGAAAATAACGAAATGTGGTCGGCGTTATAATCATTCAACTCAGGTTTAATGGTTGTATCCTAGGACATCGAATTTAGACACGACTGGCCTCGACAAGAGCCATACGCTACGAAACATGGCAATCCTACTTTTCTGCATTTACTTGATGCATGTACCTTTGAACCTCCGAAACTTGAGTAGCCGGTCAGTTGGCTTTATGAACTTTTGAGAAATTATTTGTGACTCCAAAATAAAGAGAATCCCGGTCGAAAATCTCCAGTTGGCAGTTGTCAGAGGTACATGTATCAAGTGAATGCAAAAAAGTAATATTGCCTTGTTCCGTAGCGTATGGCTCTTGTCGGGGCCCGTCGTGTTTCAATAGTATGTCCGAGGATACAACCGTTGAATATAAGTTCAACGATGATGACGCCGACCACAATTCATTATTTTCTTCTGATATAATTGTAGATGAAGATGACAATATGGAAGAAGTGAAAATAGAAGAGATAGAGAGATAATCAAAAAATTTTATCATAACTTGTAACCCATGGATTATGCTTACGGGAACACCATGTAAAAAACGCCCCTTGCATTCTACATCAGAGGTGGCGCGGAAACTAATGCAGCACGATACCAAGTCTTCTCAGCCCTTTATCTCGAAAACTATTGGTTCTACGTAAATCCGGTATAGGACACTTTTATGCAGATTTATCTAATGAACAAATTTTACTTAACCAAAATTTATGTAAAGCCGATAATTTACGAGATATTTCCGAAAAACTGATTTTGGTGACCTTTGACCTCTAATATCTCAAGACGCGGACACGAGATTTTATGAGACTTTTGACACATAATTTAGAATGCCAAAACAAAGGTTCATACAAATTTTCAGCTTATTACCTCTCATTCCGAGGTGAAACCCTAATTTGACTGGACTAATAATACAAGTTCCTTTAACAAATCGTACAAAGTGCAAATATTATCCCAGCGCTGTGATATATACATCATTTTCAAGCTATTGAATAAAAATGCTAAAAAGGACATTCGACAAAAAAAGGATTCAAAGGACATCTTAAGTATCCTTTATCCTTGGGGATTTCAAAAAGCCCACTAGGGATTTTCTCCAAATTTTTATATGTTTTGACTGGCAACACTAAAGATAAGTTACCTGAGTCTCATGCTGGGATCGAAGACCGCTTGGGAAGGAGAATTTTTGAAAGCATACGTTGTCAAACGTAGCAGCGTGTGCGAGTCGGACGAACATATAAATATTTTGAGCCGGAATAAGAGTACCCCCCCCCCTCCGTGTTTTCGAGGGATGCTGAACACGATGGCGATGTTATAATTTCTCTTTGGGGTTACGCAACCCCCCAAAGCGGACCAAAACCACCCCCAAGAGTGGTTAAACGTGTTTTACACGGGTTCCCTGTAAACAACACTTTCGCTCCGTTTTCGAGGGTGCTGAGCATGATGGTGGTGTTGGATATCGCGTCCGACCTCCACCAACTCCTCCAACGGCCAATACTCTTCCCCAAAAGGGGTGCATTTTTTGTTGTAACATCAGCGCCAAAATATATTTCCGCCCGTTTTCGAGGTTGCTGCGCTCGGTGGTGGTGGGTACATTTTTTTAAACCCCTCCAATCCCTTCCCGCAAATGAAACAAAACGGAGGCGAGATGATCGTTGGGCATTACCGGGTATTATTCGAAATAAACCCAAGTTTCTTTAAAAAAAAATTTTTGTGGCCCACCTAAAGTTAAACCTTATTTGTTTGGCCCAAGTTAGCCTTTGAGTTTGACACCCTTGATCTAGAACGTTTGTTTTGAGATAACAACACTTATACTCCTCAAAATTAATCCTAATTAATCTAGGTCAGTTATGCTAATATCGAATTCAATGCGTGATAACGTCTCCTTAAATTTACAATTGTTATATCTGTACCTCAGAACTAGACGAACATAAGTCCAAATATTATGATTTTCAGATTTTCAGGTTATTACATCATTGTACGTAAAATTTGATTCTACATTAAGCCATAACAACTTAAGTCCGTTGAAAAATCGCCTTTTGCATTTTCTAAGGGTTGTAAGTTAGCTCTGCAGCCAGAGATAGAGTATATTTTTTACAGTTTTTGTGCTCTCCTGAAAAGTTGGCCTAGTGTGACTTACGTTAGTCTGGTTCCGAGGTACAGATATTTCTATTCAGTGCAATGGAATTAAATGCCATTCCAAGAGTACCGTCATTGGGAGAAGTCATCTTCTTCGTAAACTAATAATTGAACCAATCTTGAAGCGCGAAATATACCATACCCGGAATTGTTTATTAAAACACAAAGTCCTAGGCCACATCGAATGCAATTCTACTATGTCAGCGAATTCTACCAAGAGCTAACAAACGCCATCAGATTAATACCGTCAAACGATATTAAAATGGTTCTTGGAGATACATATGAACGCTAAACTAGGAAAAGAAGAGGAGTTCCTAGGAGTCATAGGAAAGCATAGTCTACACAACGCTACCAATGATAATGGTAGTTAGTAGATTTATCGATCTCGCTAGCTCGAACTCAATGGTAGTAAGTTCAACAATGTTCCCACACAAAAATATTGATACGACGACGTGGCAATCACCATACGAGGTAACAAATAATCAAATTGACCACGTCCTAATTGAGAGAAAACGGGCTACGATTATATTGGATGTAAGAGCAATGAAAGGACCGTGCTGTGGCTTTCACCACTATCTAGTTAAAATGAAATTTAGAACCCGGATAATGACCACGGAACACACATAGGGCAAATACAACCAAAATACGACATATACCCTGGTTACAAGACGTTCGAAATTGATTTGAAACATATTTGAAATACATTTCGATCTTATGTAAACACAGATCGATTTGAAATAGGATTGACTCGATCCGATACAAAAAATTTCCTTGATCGAATTAAAATTGAATCAAGAATGTGCATGTAAACACAAATTGAAATTAGATCGAATTTAATTTTGACGTTTTTAGGTTACTTGGTTTTTTTTTTGGTTGGAGCGTTTATTTTCTGTTCGCAAAAGTATTTTGTATTGTGAAAAGTGCTTTTAATCATGACTAAACGAAATACATATATGGACAAATGAAGAAACAACATGCTTGCTTCTATTGACCATCCAAATTCTCTTGGGTTTCCTCTTAGGAATGTTTTGTATGGCAATAGTATAAACATGGCTTCCATGCTTTTTAAAAAAATTTTAAACTATTAATTTCCACCTTTTTGGATAAATTTCTCAAAAGTCTCCTTCTTCTTATTTTCACATGCTGATTATGTATTTTCAAAATTAACATTAAATTATTGAAATAAACAGGAAAAGCTTGCAAAATCAATTTTCTTCACTGTATTCCATTATTCCAACTTGGCATTTGTTATCTGTCAGTTTTATTTGGATTTAATTTCAAATCAGTAACTCAATCGAGAAGAACCGAAAACACAGATCGTATTTCAAACCACTTTCAAATCGAGCTTTCGATCGCCTCATGTAACCACGATAATAGATAAGCTAAAACTTGAAGAAAGAAGAGATGCCTACCAAAACTTGAGAGAAGCAGTAGAGGAACAGCCCAATATCAACGACAAATGGGAGCAAATTAAAAGCAGCATAAAGGGGGAAGCTCACAGACAGACTAGAACTGACTGGTTTGATCAGGATTGTCGATCCGTAGTTGAAGAAAGAAACCGGAGCCACCCGGACTACGTACATCGCAAGGCCCACAAGAGAGAGGATGGAAGTCTTCAAGCTAAAAAGAAGAACCGCTGACAAGCTTTGCAGAAAGAAGAAGAGGGAATATGTAAATAGGAGAATCCTACAGATACAAGTAGGCTTCAATGTAAAGGAACACGCCAAAACAGCAATAAGTTTCAGCCAAGTACGGACATCTGCAGAGCTATAGATGGGAACGTATTAGCAGACCCAGACTATGATAAAAGAAAGAAGGAGAGAATATTTTCAAAACTTATAGAATCCGATCACCAACGAGGATCCACAGATGGAGGCATTTGTAATTCCTCAATATAATATTTAAATGGACCCACCAACACTGGATGAGGTGAAGCTGTAAAAAGGCAACAAAAAACAAATCGTTAGACGTCGATGGAATAGCAACTGAGCTTCTAAAGGAAGGAGGACCGCTACTATTAGGAACCTTACACGAATTCGTATGCAGCATCTAGGAGGAAGAAGTTATACCAGATGATTGGAAGAAAGCGATTATATGTCCAATTTACAAGAAAGGAGATAAACTAACCTGTAAAAACTACAGAGGCATCTCGCTCCTCAGCATCAACTACAAAACCTTCACAATCCTTGTGAAACAAAAACTAGAACCTTGTCTTATAGGAGAGTATCAAGCTGGTTTTAGGACAATCAGGTCAACATGGGATCAGCTGCTAGCTTTAAAACAAATCCCAGAGAAAACTTGGGAAAGACATGTTATTATATCTACATTTCTTTCCCAGGTTTTCTCCGGGATTTGTTGACTTTCAACAGGCATATGACTCTATAAACAGAAAGAGAAAGGTTGTACAAGATCTTATCTGAACTAGGAGTCCCATCAAAACTTGTAAGACTGATCAAATGCGCAACGAATAGCTTACTGGCGAAAGTAGGAATCCAAAATGCACTAACAGAGGAGTTCGAAGTGCGACAAGGTGCTGTACAAGGGGATGGACTGACCCCAATGCTTTTCAACCTGGCCCTAGAATGGGTGATAAGGAAAACGTCAGTCCAAAGAAGTGCATTAATATTAACTCAGTCTGTAAAATTACTTGGATATGCGGGCAACGTGAACATCGTTGGAAGGTCCTTTTTGGCAGCAAAAGAAGGTTATGTCGAGTTAAAAGAGACGGTAAACGACATAGGCCTGAACATCAACGAAGAGAAAACAAAGGTCATGCAGCAATCCAGAGCTGGAAAATTTAAAATGGGAAGAAATATAACTATCGACGCACGCAACCTAGAAGTAGTCGATAAAACAGTCTAGCTTTTGTCTACAGTTACAAAAAGAAACGAAGAAAAGTAAGAGATAAAACTAGACGAATACCACTGCCTAACAGACCCTTTTATGCCCAAAAACAAATATTGCACTCAAGATTTGTCCCCAGAAAAACGAAACTCTACAAAATATAAAACGACCAGTATTGTGCTATGGTAGCGAGACTTGAACTATGACCCAGGACATAGAGAAACGATTCAACAGGTTTGAGAGAAAAGTTCTGAGATGCATAATAGGCCCAACAAGAGAGGATGGAGTATGGCGAAGGAGATACAACAGCGAGTTGTTGTCGAATTGACGACTCAGAACTCTCAACTTTTATAAAAATTAACAGACTAAGACTTGTCGGCTACGCAATCAGGATGGAGAACATTCGTATCCCAAAACGGCTTATGGTAACAGAAATTTCGGGAAATAGACCAGTAGGCATACCCAGGAGGAAATAGTTAGACTCTGTGATGGCTGAAGAAGAGGTAATGCTCAATATCCGGAACTGGAGACATGCTGCAAGGCACCGTCAAACTTGTAGAAATGCCCTAGAAGAGGCCAAGGCTCGATTTGGAATGTAGCGCCATTGCATGGATGTCAGCGCGAGGCTCCGTTTTACATAAATTGAGTTATGCTTTCAGCTTCTTCAGCGAAATTTCTTTTATGTCCTCAATTGACTTGAAACGCCTTCCTCGAAGTAGTAATTTTTAGATTCCAGAATAGGTAAAAGGCATTTAACGACATATCAAACGTGTATGGTGCTTGTTCGATGAAATTCATTGAGTTTTTGGCCAACGATAGCTTTATTCGATCGTGCATTATCATGGTGCAAAATTTTGGCCATTTTCGGCGGATATTATCAAGCAAACGTTTCATGACGCCCAAATAATATTTCTTATTCACAGTTTGAGTTTGCACCTTGATTTTGGATCAAACATAATGCGATTTTGGACTTTTGGAACCAGTCAGTCTTTCGCTGCGTCCTTCATTCTCAAAATACTAGTCATAATCTTACGAACGGACGTAAAAGCTATGTTCAGCTCTTTAGCCAACTCTCCTGAGAGTGGAAGTGCTCATTTGAGTTTACGGCTCCTGTGCTGAAAGTCGTATATCGACTGAAACGTCAGTTTCTTCAACTCAAACGACTTGTCACTCCACATGACTCGACTTTCAGCACAGGGGCCTAATACCCTGGACAGACTAGCACCTTGAATCGGAATTATGACGTCAGAATGACGTAGGCTCCATTTTATTTCCATATCTTTATATGGGCCTACGTCATTCTGTCGTCATAATCCGGATTAAGTTTATAGTCTGTCTCCGGTATAAGACTTATGCGACGATTTTCGAGTGCCAAGTTCTTGATTTTGTCGATGTTTTGTTTAATGCCGACCAGAACGGCTCTCTTCAAATATTTCAAATGCTTGTGTTTTTGAGATTCACAATGCACTCTAGGTCTTCTGCAACATTTTTGGAAATTCGTCATACAAAATTTCGTTTGAAACACAAAGGACTTAAAGTACTATTTCGCAAAGAACTCAAAAGTACACTTTAACAAGTCCTTTAAACACACTGAGTGAAAGATGGGGCTCAAATTCCATTTCTTACACAATCTTCCAGTAGAATCACAATCTCTGGCAAAATCCATGACGTTCATCAGAGATTTTTGAGAGTTTGTTATGTTAAATTTCTCAAAGCTATAACATTGTTGAACTCACATAACTACTCTTAGCGTCAGATCACTTTTGCTACTCGGCTCCTAGTATTCGATATCTTCCTTCAGAGGCATTGCTGTGTTTTATTCCAAATTGAAACATTGATCTACACCTCAAATACAAGAAGTGTTTTAGGAAGTATTATAAATTCTGCACTAGATAATGTGTCGAACATGCATACGTCTTTATGAAGATCATATCTAAAGCTCATCTTTTACCATTTGGACAATAAACACCTCACCTTTATAAAACACCCTCATCCATCCATCCTCAACATTATTTTTAACCTCTATAATATTTTTATTTTCTTTAAAATAGTATTCACCAGGTTAGTAATAAAATTTCTTCTACGCTTTCATTGAACCTTTTTAATTCCACTACGTTTGTGCTGATGGTGCTGGTTTTCTCATCCTTCTCCGGCTTGTTTTTCATGTGGTTTGTAACACAAACTCATGTATTGCTTGAGACCTTGTGAGTCAACTCTTGTGACATGTGAAAAAAGACAACGATCCTTTCTTTTCTGTTATTATATTAAAAAAAACAAATCTACGTTTTACGTGGAAAAGTAATTTCAGATACTTCATTTGAATCAGGCATGTCTGACGATTATGCGATACCACCAGATGCTGTATCGGAATCAACCTGCATGGATGCATCAATGCCATCGCTGCTAATGCGTGCCTCATATGCTGACTCTCCCAATAAGAAGTTGGAATCGTTGGAGAAGGTTAGTTCTTTTGTTCCTTTTTCATCGTACATAAGTCTACTAACTTCTTTCGTTGTGATTTTAGGTTGGTCATCTCGCAAAACTAGGAGGGAAATTGAAGACATGGCGAAAGAGATGGTTTGTACTAAAGAATGGAACACTTACATACTGGAAGAGTCAGCATGATGTAAATAGAAAACCTCAGGGACAAATAATGCTTGATGAGGCTTGCCGGATAAGTCGAGCTGATGGAGCGTCTACATTTGAAATTGATACAGGGAAGAAGACCTATTATCTAACAGCCGATTCGAACGCAACAATGGATGATTGGATAAGAGTGTTACAGAATGTCCAGAGAAGAAATGCCACAAAATTACTACTAAGCAGAGAGGATCAAAAGCCAACAGTTCAGGGATGGGTGACAAAAGTTAAAAATGGTCACGCTAAGAAGTGCTGGTGTGTACTATTAGGCAAAATGTTTTTGTATTTTAAAGCACCAGGAGAGACGGTTAGTATTTCATTTCATACATTTTAGTCCTTGAAATTAATAAATGTATTTTTTTATATTGCAGAATCCTCTTGGTCAAATAAATATGCGTGATGCACGTGTCGAAGAAGTAGAGCATGTATCCGACTCAGATTCAGAAGAAAGAGAAGATCCAGCTCATAGTCAAGCACGTCTTACAGTTGCCATATATCCTGCCCATCAGGGCCCGACGTATCTAATTCTTCCAGGAAAACAAGAGAGAGATAATTGGTTATATCATTTGACTGTAGTATCAGGTGGTGGACCCAATGCAGGAACACAGTACGAACAACTTGTCCAAAAACTTATGGAAACAGACGGTGATCCGAGTATGTTACAAAATTCGATTCTTGTTAAGAATGTTATAAAAAATAAAACAAAATTTTTTTTCTAGACTGTGTTTTATGGCGACATCCAATACTTCTTCATACAAAAGAAACTATTACTTCTCCGCTATCCTCATTACATTCTGAACTTCTTCAATCCGAGGCTGTTAAATTATTTAAGGTATTGAAAATCTTCAGTTATTTAAAAATCATAATTAACACATTTTTATACTTTCATATTTAAATTTCAAAGTGCTGTCAGCTATTTATGTCAGTAGCTGTTAATCAACCAGGAATCGACTATCATGTTGTCTTGGCCCAAAATGCCCTCCAACAGTGCCTGGATATGCCAGAATTACAGACTGAACTTATTTGTGCACTAATTAAGCAGACATCACGACATACCGGACAAAAATTAGGTGTCGGGGTCCAGGTAAACAAGAAACTGGGCAAGCAAACGCGCGTAAGTTTTCAGTTGCACGCTTTCTATTTTAGGTTGTTTTTTTTAGACTTTTAGTTTTTTATTTTTAAATGATGGTTATTATAAGTTTCCATTTTATGATTTTCTGTAACAAATTTTTGTTTAGCACATGTTTTGGGTTTTTATTATTATTATTATTATTAATTTTGAAGGTAAACGATTTTGATGAGGAATATCATATATAGTTTTATAGCAGGAATGATATAAGGATAATTAAATGTTAATCAACGTTGTGTGTCTGAAATGAATAGCAAATGATTACGATAATGTTGTTAGAATTGGAATTAGATGCATGCTCGATAGTTTTAATTGTTCAATTAGAGCAGGTTTAGACGGTGCGCTCCAAAGCATATGTCTCACGACCTTTGTGGATAAAGGGACAAGTGTGGTGGTACCTCTCATCATCCCCACTTCTCCCTTCATCCCAGACAATCGTGAGGCACATGCGCTGTGGCGCACCGTCTAAACCGGCTCTTAGATTTTCTTATAGATGATCTAGTTCTTATTAAATGTGCGGGAATATCATTAGTAAAGGACTTGCTTTCTAGTTTACGGCAATGTTCCTTTACTGCCTTTACAATTTTTTTTACCATTTTCATATGATGATAGACAATATTTGGAAGATTACGGTTCTACAACTGGGATTCGATCCTGGCCTCTCGTAAGTATTTACTCTACCAGTCGCGATTCTGTGCCCATGTCATCCAGTTGGCCATCTCAAAGATCTGGGTGTCCTGATCTACGCCATCCTTCCAGCAGAGGCTGGGTCTGTCTCGCTGTGGCGGCCCATAGATCTTACTGAAATAAAGTTCGCGAGCAGGTTCGTTCGTCCTCGCTCATATGAGCTAGAGGTCCTCTTCTTCTTTCGATCCTGGCCTCTCGCAACAGTTCTCTCCACCAGTCCTGATTCTGAACCGATGTCATCCAGTTTGGCATCTCTAAGCTTTGGGCGTCCTGGTCTACACCACCCTTTCAGCTGAGTTTGTCGCACCCCATAAATCTTACCGCAGAGAACTTTCCGAGCCATCGGAGCCTTCCAGCTTCATTTTCTTGATAGCATCTACGTCGCGATAGCGCTCGTAGATCTCGCCGTTGTAGAGGCTCCGGAATCGTTTTCCTTCACACAAGGAGGCAGCAATTCTCCCAAGAACTTTTCTTTCGAACACGACTAAGAAGTTAGAGCGCTACAGGTAAGACCCATCATTCGAGAAATGCTTTAATGTAGTAAGCAGTCAATTTCGTTGCCTATGAACAAGAGCGGTGAATTTGTCTGGCTGTAAAATGCTTTACGATATCAATCGTATAAATAACTATTATGCTTTTTTACATAAGCTCTTCTTCTTCTTCTTTTTGGTAAGGTATTGGGTCCAAAAGTTCCGCGGCCACTCGATTGCCCTATTGTGCTACACCGCTATACCTCATAGTTGTAGGCCACACTGCTTGAACAGGCTTAGAAGTCTGCCTAGTTGCTTGTCGTTTAGACTGGACTTCTTGAGCAGGGTTTTGTTGCAATGCTCCGTGGGGCTCCCCAATTCTACTCCGGCGCTACTTGCATTGGCCCTCCTGGTGGGTCTAGAAACGTAGGGCAGAGCGGCGGCCGTCTGGGTCTGCTTCTTCTATCCTGACTTCAGTCTATTAGGATGGAGTTTGCGAAAGCGAGGCTCGGGTGTGCTCCGTGAGGCTCCCCAATTCTACTCCGGCGCTACTTGCATTGGCCCTCCTGGTGAGTCTACAAACGTAGGGCAGAGCGGCGGCTGTCTGGGTCTGCTTCTTCTATCCTGCCTTCCGTCTCTTGGGAAGGAGTTTGCGAAAGCGGGGCTCGGATGTGTTCACTTCGGTCCTCCTTGTCTTGGTGCTCTCCAGTTGAATTGGTCCATCAAAGTCCTATGAGTATGCAGGATGGGGAAGGTCCATCCTGAAAGAGCCTCCTTATCAGGATAAGGCATTATACAACTGGATGCGCACGGTGCCGAGAGGAGATCATTAGAAGTCAGTTAAAAACTACCCACTGTCATGCAGTCACTGTCGACACGATAACTTTATATATTGGCTTGGTAGGCCCGATCTTATTAGCCTATCCCTTTGAGGACAGCTGCCAGTGGCAATCACGAGGAGATTATGATCGCACCTCCACCAGGTCGAGATAGTTAAGGCACGCGCCTATTTGTATACACTACATGTTGCTCCCCTTATCTCGCTGGTGACTGACCACCTTACATACGCTAACACCCACATTCAAAATGTTTTTTTTACTGACAAAAGCCTACTTTTGGCCTTCCATTAAGTCATCTGGCATTACATGTGGTATTGGGATCTTGATACCTTAGTGTTTTAGGCAACCGACTACCATCTAAGAGGTCTGTGGTTCGATTCCACACAGCGTCCTGAACCTTCTTTTTCTACTTCTTCCATTCATGTTTTTTTATTTCCCTCTTTACAGTAAGACCCTTCTGGCATTGCCTGTGAACACAATAAGCGAGAAAGACATCTAGAGTTGGTCGTAGTCAGGGTTCTGTCGCGATAGTACTCAATAGGGTCAGGCGCGTCGAGTAAAACCTCGTGTTGGCTGCTGGCAGTTCTTTAATTCTTCTTCCTACTATCTTTATCTTTCCGACTAGAGCTTGTTGTTTGACAGCCTAGATTGAAGAATGCTAGTACAAAGGGGCTTGCCTTTAAGCTTTAGTCTTTCTCATAAAAATATCGTGATTTTGTATTCTTTTTAGAAGCGAATACGTGAAATGCTTGCCTCATTTGAATTCAAGTTTATACTCCTTTAGTCTTTTTGTTCACCACTATCACTTTAATTATAGTCAAGCTAATTGACGAAGAGTTTCGCTTTCGGACATTCAGTTAAACCCCACGCCATCTCTGCCAGTGTCCCACAAGGGTCAATTCTATCACCTCATTCTATCTTCCTCACAGCTGATGACGATACTCTGCGTTCCTCTTATGCCTTCTGTAATGCAAAAGAAGCATGTGCTCGACCTAAACAGAATAGTACCTATGGAGGAATCTACTTCGTTTAAAATTTTGTTTGTAGTATTGCGTTTGGGCAAAATGCCTCCGGATGATATGGTAATCGCTGTCCGCGAAGTTACATCAATTTTTACAATCAAGTTGTCGATCCTTTTGCTGTCGTATATGGTATTAGTGACGTGGAATTTAGTGTAGTTTGATTTAGAGTTTAGGTACAGCATTTCAAAAATGCGAAGATCATCCATTTTGGAAAGGGCATATGCTGAACCTTGAGGACAATGATGACTAGTCCAAAGAGCATTTGATATCAAACCATTTTGACCGGGAATCTAGGTGTCTGCTATAAAAATGCTTTTTCTTTGTTTTAAATGTCTCATTGGCTTTAGTAAACGCAGTATTTACATATCTGTTGCTAGTATTGATCCAGTCAATTCAAAAGGTACGTTCAATTTAGTTTTCCTGTCGTAGTTTAAAATGAAATGTACTTAAGTGGGGTTTAGAAGCTACTCTGAACTCGAGAGTGCAATACAGCTGATAGTGCTTGCCCCATGACCTGTCCAATATTCAAAAAGATGTCGCACTAAAAGCCTTCCGCATGTTTAAGTCATGCAGCCTCTTGCAATAGATCGAGCTCTCCTCTATTCTTTATCCTTACAGAATAGACCATTGTTCAGTGCAAATATTCTAGCTTCTTAGCAAGAAATTGGATTTTCAATTAGGAAAACTTAATAACAAAAATTCATTATAGACAAAATAGCTTTCATTTATCAAACCACCAACTAGTCAGGTAGTAGCAAAAACAAAAATCATTCTTAAATTATTTTTATTTCTTTAAAAAATGTTCATTTCTTATATTTTTTGCATATTTATTCGCAGCCTCCCAGCTTGTTGCTTCGCGTGCTTTTGCTAAATTCATATATACATATAAACTTTTTTATTATTACAAAAAAAAACAATAATATTATAAAAAAAAATCTCACAAACTTCTCACGTTATATTTATATACACAACAAATTGAAAAAAAAATATTAATTTAACTTTATGAATATTTTCGTTTGTGTTGGTATTTTATTTAAAGCATGCTCGAATTATGATAAATTCTAGAAAAATATTGAAGCAAAATCTCCAAAAACAATTTTGCTTCAATTAATAAAAAACACGTTTTTAAGTCCATGTTTATTCTAGCATTGCCGTAAACTTTCATTCATTAGATATTCTTCTTTTCTTCTTTTTTTTTTATTTATAGTTTTCTCGTATATTTAGTTACGTTTTATTCTTTTTCTTGACAATAAATTAAATTGAATTTCTTTTTTGAAATATTTATAAATGTGTCTTTTTTAATATTCTTGTTATTAACGTTTTTTTTGGTGTTTACTTAACTTTATTTAGAATGAAGGATTTTAAATGAAATAAGAAAAAATATATTTCTAGTAGAGTTTCTAGAGAATTTTAAATTAAATATTTGTATTTTTTAATCTAGCATGATTAAATTGAAGAAAATATATTGAATTGTATAAACATCAGTTATGGCATAATGTTTATAGATATGAAATTTTAAATAAAACATGACCTCTCTATATAAGAAGCGACCAAGAGATTTACCATTTATTTTAAAATACAAAAAGTTGCGCTACAGTCCTCTATAGATTCGTAGATAAATTGTACAAAAAGTGGTATGCTAGCCTCGGAATATGTGCAATATAAGCTTCTATGATATTTTTTTCCACAACGAAAAGAGCTGAATTAGAGCTATTGGGAGATTGAACAATGGCACACTAGGCTATTTCACGGCAATTTTTTCACAGATCTATTGCTGCTCTTATCGATTTAAACTACCATATCTTCACTATAAATTTTCGATTGGATTTGGCCCACAAATATAATTATACCAGTCAACCACACAATCCTTTCCATATCCCACTTTGCGCAAATGTATGCTTCCAGTCAAGGGCGGCGCTTTAATAAGTGCAAATGGTGCACTTGCGCCGGGCGCAATTGGACAAGGGCGCAATTTCAGAAATTAAAATGAAAAAAAATTGAAACTTTGAAAACAGCTGGTGGAGCGCAAAAAACCAAGCGACGGCCCTGCTTTCAGGACAGGGAGTAGTACTTAGAAAAGTAACTGAATCAGGATGTGAGATTGAGAGCGCCCTACGAAAACAAGTTTGCTCCTAATATAATAATTCTATAAGCTCCTGGAACCTTTATCCAAGCTAACGTTACATTATTTTGGTTCGTACGCCAGTTTAGCCTTTGGATACGCTTCAACGCCAGTGCTGCAATAATCTCTGTCTGATTCATACGCCTAATCGCTGTTGGATTTGGTGATCCAGTCCGTGCAGCAGAGCCAGCTTCTTCGCTTGGTATACTTAGGTATTATTCTTCAGATACAGAAAGCAGGCTAGATTTTTATCCTCAGAAAAGACTTCCGCTACACTCGGTGCGTTGTTAATATCCAAGCATATCATTCTTTGCACTACGCCCAAGTCGTCATAATCATGAGGCCCACAGCTTATTGTTGGTCTTGGCTTTCTGTAACGTTCACCTCCATGATTGTCAATCTCTGCCCCGTGTTTTACAGTTTCCTAAATGTCTTATGTCTTCCTCAACGTCTACTACGTATCTTTTCTTAGGGCGTCCTGCTCGTAGTTTTCCTGTCCATACTTTCCCAGCACTATGTGTGCCGGTTTCGCAGAATTTATCTTTCGAATTCTCCTACCAATGCTTCGTCTACGTTCTTCAATGTCCACACTTCCGAATGTGCACACTTCCGAATCGTTGTGTACAGTTTCAATTTTGTTTTCCTTGATATATTTCTCGACGTCAGGTGCTTGCGTAGACCAAAGTAGGATTTATTAGCCAGTGTTATTCGTCTTCTGACTTCAGCCGATCGATGTATCATTGTCTTCTGTTATAATCGTCCCTAGGTACCTATAAAAACTCGTCTACTGCTTGTATATTGTAGCTATCGTACTGCGTCCAAGTGCCTCTTATTTTTTTTCTGTCTGGATTCAGACCACCAAATCATCAAGGCATATGTTAAGATGGTATATTTGACCGCCCCAGCTACGTTAATCCCAGAAGAATACAAAGAGCATCAGAGGTGAGGTATTATATGGGGCACCACAGTTCTGCCACTCATGATGCCTTCATAAGTTTTCATAAAAGGACCGTGTATTATAATCGACACTTTGAAGGCACGAAATACAGAGTGCACGCCCAGTTCCTTAGCCTCTTATGCAGAGTTCATAGTGATGTTCCACAGTGGAAGTGATAGAACCCAGGCCTTGTGGAAAACCTCGGATGATTTTTGCTAGCACGCACCAATTTCTTGTCAGAATTCTTTTTGGTCTATTCTTCTATTAACTGTTTCTCTAGATCTGCCAGCTTATCAGGCTTACTCTGCTGCTTATTTCACTGAAGCTTTGCTGCCAATGTAAGAAAATTCCAGCTCTCCAGATAAGCTGGCACTACCTTCTTCATTGGTTACAAAAGAAAATGTGTTAGGCTGATGGGTGTGAAGAACTTTAACTTAGCGAGCTTGGAGAACACCACCTTGTTTTCTCCACAATGCCGGAATGTGATCTCTTTCTAGATTGTTAGCGAATATTCCCCGAACACTAAATGCAAAGTCTTATTTACCACCTAGGGAATATTCCATCAGGCTACGATGTCTTGAGGGAGAAACAGTGTCTGTTGCACGTTTCATCCACTCATCTGTCATTATCATATCAGCTTCATTTCAGTTTAGCTTCGTTGCCATTCAATTTCGAATAACCCAGAATCTATCCGAGACGTACTTATCTGGAAATTGAGGTTCTACCAGGTTTTTAAAAGCTACGCCACCGCTCCCGCCATCCATCCAGTATCCCATATACGAGTAAAATTGTTTTCGGATTAAAATGGACCATTCCAGAGTTTCGGGCTCGTATCAGTTACTAATTTAAATGATGATAGAGAAGTAAGTCGTTCTTAATTAGTAAAGATATAGAGATCTGAAATCGTTAATTATCATCAGCCAAGATCATGTCGTCGGTCCAATGGTAAACTAACCTATCTGACATTTTGGAATTTTTGACTTAACTAGAGAAATTTTTATTTTATTTTGATTTATATTGTGATTATTTAAAGTGTGATCCAAAAGACCATAGTCGAAGACTAATACAACTGATTTATTTGAATATTTACGGAAAAAAGCCTGATTTTCAGTCATTAATTATATTTTGTTTTGCGCCTCCCAAAATTAAGGAATTTTCAGATAGACTAGTTTACTATTGTACCGACGATGTGTGGAGTAGATTTTCTTCTTCCAATAGGGCTACAACCTAACTCGAGCCTTGGCCTCCTCTAATCTTTTCCTCCAGTCGTCTCGATTTCTGGCCGAAGTTCTCCAGTTCGATATGTGGAGAAGTGCTTCCGCATCTGCTACAACCGCATCCGTCCATCTTTTCCTCTGCCTGCGTACGGGCCTTTCTCCTTCGATGATGCCAATGAAGACCTTCTTTGCTGCTCGTCACGTTGCTACCTATCCTTGATCTATTTACTCGTGTTTGCAGCATTACCTTGGTTTTTTCCTCGTTGATTCTCAAGTCTATTTCTTTGGCTTCTTCTTTTATTTCTGAGAAGCATTCCTGAACTGCTCTGACTGACCTGCCTACTATGTTTATGTCATCGGCATACCCGATTACCTGACCGGATTTGTTCACCAGCGTGTAATTTCGTTGAATTGGCGTCGTTCTAATGATTGCTTCCAAGGCTAGGTTGAATAGGATAGGCGGGAGCCCATCCCCTTGTTTGAATCCTTGATTAACATGGAAGTAAATGTTCTGAGCAAGGTGGGTCGAGGTGGGTTAATTGTATCAGACATACCATCGTATAGATCGGTTCGATTAATATGCTGCCACACATAATACTTTTTGAGAATGTTATTGCTGGTAAAAATCTCTCTCGAGGAAAGAATCATTCCTAGAAGACTCGAAAATGGTAAAATAGTTTATGGACCAACTCGACCAAGCAGTAAATCTCTACTCTACTCTAGATCATACTTAAACGTGATAAACGTGGCGGAGGGAATCAGCTAAGCAACTAGATATTATGCACTCTGAAATCATCCAAGATTGCTTCGAGCGTAAAATGTCGAGCGTACTGCGTTTATCACTATAGAGTGAGTCTTCAGTCACCATCTCTAATTTATCTGCTTACAGCCTCGATTTAACATACATATATGCTATAACTGATGTTTCACATACAACAATTTCTTAAAAATTAATAAACTTTAATAAAATCCAACATTCCAAATATAAAATAAAATTTCTACACTCTTTTTTATAACAAAAATTACAAAAAAAAAAGCAAGAGACAAAAAAATCTTTGTTTACTATTTGTGTTTTTATTTATTTCTGTTTTGATTATTGTTAAACGTACACCGATTTAAAAAAAAAAACAAAATCTCGTTATTTTGAACCAAAAAAAAAAACAAAAATTTGAAATGAATTTTCTTGTGAGCCGCTCAAACAACCATGAATGAATGAATTTTTACAGCAACTGCTGCTGTGCGCAACACAGAGCCTATTCACTTGTGATACGCAACAAGGGGGTGCAGCGCAGGCAAATGGGAGTTCCCCAACATCCATACAGGTAGGGGATGCTTGGGCTAGATTAGAATCTAATTTTATTTTATAAATCTCGTATCCATTTATATATAACTTTTTCGGTTTTATTGTTTAAACATTTTTAATTAATTTTAGTATTTAAATTTATAAATAAAATTTTAGGCACCACCACCACCTCCAATAATTGATTGCAAATCAAATCCACCTGCTTATACATTCGTTCAAGGGTGGCAACTATTAGCTTTAGCAGTTTCCCTATTCGTTCCAAAAAATAACCGTCTTCTATGGTATTTGAAGCTTCATTTATCAAGGAATGCTGATTCAAAAACCGAAACTGGAAAATATGCAGCTTATTGTGAACGTGCCTTAGAAAGAACTCTGCAGAATGGTGGACGAGAAACAAAACCATCCAGAATGGAGGTCCTTTCAATTTTAATGAAGAATCCCTATCATCACTCCTTGCCACATGCAATTCCTGTTCACTTAATGAATGGCACTTATCAGGTTAGTAAAAGTGACTCTCCTACAGTTCTTTTTTATTTAATCCACTTATAATTCTTGCAGGTCATTTCTTTCGATGGTTCCTCAACTATAGAAGAATTTCACACAACTCTCTCCCAAGAAATTGGTTGTCGCGATGCAGCAAACGGTTTCTGTCTGTTTAGTGATGATCCAATTGAAAAAGATTTAGAGCACTATTTAGACCCACAAGCCAAACTTTGTGATGTTATATCCAAGTGGGAAACTGCACTACGTGAAAAAGGATCAGGAAAATTCGAGAACTCCCGTGTAATTCAACTTACGTATAAGAATCGATTGTACTGGAAACACTCTATTAAATTCGAGACTGATAAAGAGAAACTATTGCTGTGCTATCAAATAAATCAACAAATTGTCCAAGGACGCTTCCCACTATCAAGGGATCTAGCTCTAGAGCTGGCATCGTTAATGTCACAAATCGATATGGGCGACTATTCAGCCGAGAAATCACGTGGATCCGGGAATATGACTGCATCGTTACATGCTTTGGATAAATTTTATCCGTATCGATATCGAGATGCGTTAAGTCCAGAACAATTAAAAGAAATTCAAGACTTGCTAATATCAAAATGGCTACTCCTTAAGGGGCGATCTACATTAGACTGTGTTAGAATATACTTAACGTGCTGCCGGAAATGGCCATTTTTCGGTGCTGCATTGTTCCAAGCAAAACCGAGACACTCGGATCAGGCAATGGCATGGTTAGCTGTTTCTGAAGATGCTCTTAATGTTCTAGAACTATCATCAATGGCTCCAATAGCAAGGTATCCATATACATCCGTGATGACATTCGGTGGCTGTCAGGATGATTTTATGCTAGTCGTTGGATCTGAGGATACATTAGCAACTGGAAGCAATGAACAGAAACTCTTATTTGCCATGAGTAAACCAAAAATCTTAGAGATTACTTTACTAATAGCAGATTATATGAATGCATTGGGACATACCCTGCCGGGTACACCGCAAATGAATACACTAACAAGAAACGGTTCACATCGCAGTATTAGATCAAGACCGACACATGGTGGTGTTAGTGGTGGTGCATCAACTAATGCAACAACAACAGCTCATAACACTTTAAATTCGCATGCAACGCATACGTTGAATTCGCAACATTCGCATACGTTAAATTCATCACATTATAGTGGCAGTGGCAGCCATCAGAATACAATGAGTTCGTCGCATGGCGGACAACCGGATATTTTGAAGAGTACCCCAGATCATCAGAGGATGAAGTGATAGAAAGTAGCTTTTATGCTTGTGTAAGACTAGGAGAGGTTTTGTGATTGAACTGATTTATTTCTTGCCTGTTTATTTTTAAGTTGATTTTAAGTTGCGGAAGATTACTTCGTTTTTTAGGGTATTCCCTCCATGAGTTTTTTTTTGATGAGTTTATATAAGGCATTTAAAGCCGGTATTGCATTTTTTTGTTTGTCACAATTTAAGCAGGTATTAAGTCTCATTGGGCGCGTTTAGGCCCGAGTTATTTTAACTCTGTTAAATTAGCGCTGTTAACTTAGCACCGTTTCTAGCATGCCATTTGACAATTCTCATTTTACAATTAATAACAGGCAAAAATAATAACATTTCCCATTTTACAAATAATAAAAAGCTAAAAAATGAATAATAATAATAAAATCTTCATTCTGTATTGAAATATTTCTAAATTATTTGCTTACAACAAAAAATTACAAGCAAACGTCAATTCATTTTGGCTGTGCTAAATTTTAGCTAAGCCAAAAAGCAGAAATAAGTTAGCTAACAGCGCTAAAAAAATTGCTGTTTATGCCGTTGTTAACTTGCCTAGCTCAGCTAAATTAACTTTGGCCTAAACGCGCCCAATGTCAATTTAGATACAGGAAACGGAAAATAGTAGAGCTCGCGTCATAACACATGGGAATCTCAATATCGCCTTTTCCATGTGCAGTGTGCAAGTCTCAAGTCCCCACAAGCGAGCAACGTCTCTCTGTTTGTTTAAAAACGCAAATACTCGGCTCATTTGTATTCTCAATCATAATTCCACATGTGCGCTCATTTCCCTTCTTTTATGGCGAGGGGTATACAAAAATTTCGCCCATTCCACCACTCAAAATGATGGGAAAATTTGGTGCTAGTTTTTAGCGGAGATTGGTGCCCTTTTGAAGACCTTAATAATCAATCTCTCTCCGTCGATGTTGCAGGAATAATTTGAGAAGGAAATAGTCAATATTATTCTTTTCAAGATTTATCCACATACACTTACTCACTTGGCTCCTCAAAGTGCAATATTTTTTATCAGGACTTAAATCCAAGTATTTTCTGAAATAATATCACATCACAATTGATTCTAAACTAAGTCGCTTTCTATGGTAAAGGAAGGGTGCAAGCCTTCTAATTAAACATCATGTGAATACTCAGACAAGTTTTGAGTATTATTTTGTTAAAACAACTCTGGGCCCTTGTACAGATTCTTTTCTCTTGAAAACATATTGTGTTCTGTTCTTTTTAAAGGAAGTTTCACTATATTCTTGAATGGTTCATATTTACTTCGTTCTTTATCTAGACTTCAAGCAAAATACATCACAGACAAAACGTTTTAATCTCTATCATTAGTTCATAATTTTTTATGATGAAAGTTTCAGAAATGAGTATTTATATGAAATACTCATAGCCAACGTTTTGAAAGTTTATCTCGAAAAGAGGTTGATCGAAAAATACAAAATCTTGTAGTTAATTTATCTTTCTAGTCATAAATATAATTGCCAAGTAACTCATGCTGGTTTTCTCGATAAACTAACTTGGTGGTATTACTATTGGTTTACCTTAGCAATCACTTCTACCTACACTACCTTCTTTAGCTATAAAAGAGAAGCTTTTATATTTTTATTATTTTGATACTTGGACGCAATCTTTTATTAAATGTTGACATTGTTTTAGATTACCGAACTAATAACCTGACTCCTTGTGGGACTAGATGGTTTCGAGATACGCTCGTCATCTGACTCGGCTAAAAATATCACCTTTAATTAACTCCAGGGTTTAATGATATCTTTAGTTCTGCTTCTTTTAGTGGTCTAGTTCTTCTCCATGTGATTCTTGGCCGACCATTTCGTCTGTAATTTAGGGATTTCAATCAAGTGCTTGTTTTGTTATGCTGTTCACAGGGCGTCGTAGAATGTGGTCGATTAATGTCCACTTACAACTTTTGGTTATATTCCTACAAGTTTCTCACCACAAACATTTAGCAGCATTGCGTTACTGATTGTTCATGGCCAGAATATTTTAACGTAGTAGCCTTGGTTACTTTCTATGTCTCGCTGACTGACTTAACGCAGTCTGTAAATATTCTCAATTTCATTGTATGCGATAATTTCCACACTTTGTCTAACAGTCAAAATGTTTGTCAAGCTTTGTGAAGCTTATTGTTTTTTCATGTGAAAAACCCAAGCTTAGAAATTACTCTTTGTACTACCAACTAGTCTGTCATGTCGTTCAGGTCATGGTGCAATGTCTGGTAGTATGCTAAGTTTGAAGGATAGAAGAGAATAGGGATAGGTCAGGGCAGGTTTGGGGTGTTGGTCCATATGATGAACCTTACGCTTGAACACTTGGATGTTTGCACAACGTTCGGAAAAACAGATTGTGGGAGATTGTTCCACAGCCGAATTGTTCTATTTATAAACGAACATGGCTAACACCTATTCCTACTGAAGGACTAATCATACTGCCAAAATAAATAAAAGCGTTCTCATCTTCAACCACTTCCCAACCTATGGGCTAGGATACGGGCTTATTCGTAGGCATTTAGTTGTAGAAACCCAGCGGGAAATGGAGTACTGCAATAGCCATCTTTGAGCACTCCTTAAAGAGCTTATAGTGCTTCACATACCAGTTCTCAGCGGTCCCCCAACTAAGTATTACTAAGGTCCAATGCTGCTTGACCTCCGTATCGAACGAAAACCGGCCCATTGAGTATGCTAATGTCACCCTTTATGGTCACCAACATAATCGCCGTTTTCTACGCCTTAAAAAAATCTGTAAACTTCAGTAGTGGCCCCTGGGGAGCATATTTGGCAGCGCTCTCATGGGAATATGAATATATAGCTAGTATAATACCTTCATCATACACAAACCCGTTTGACGTGAGGACAGCGTCATGACCCATTTGCCATCGAAGAGTTTCTTAACACATTGACGTGCCTATTCAGGGTGGCTGAATTCTCTAGGGGTATTCATGAACTGTGTTATTCGTGTTATTTGTGTTAAATCGAGAAAAAAGTTTAACAAATCGAGAAACTTTCCTTAGTAAATGACATTTGTTTCGATTTTAACAAATAACATCTTAAAAAGGCTTGTTAATTCAACACCTCGAGCTCGAGATCGAAAATGTCACGTAATTTTTTTTCTTTTACTGTCAACAGCTGTTTAGAATTTATTTCGATTGATGTTGCTGTATTTGAAAGTTGCCAATTAATATAAAAAATAACACTTTTACATGGAAATTTAAAGGGGTCGCTCACGATTTTGTCTATTTCGAAGATAACATTTTACGATTAACACAGATCATGAATACCCCTTCTATGTTTTATGTGTAGCGTGTTCCTTGCCAGTTTTTTAAGTGTAATCCGCGGCATATCAATGTATATTTTACTATATTAAACTTTTTTTTATTTACTTAAAATTGAATTTAAGTTTTAAAGTGTCACAAAACCGTACGTCCTAGTCATACGTATAAAGCAGATATTTAAAAAAAAAAGATTTCACATATACTCGAGAAAGCATTGCGAAATGAATTATGGTTGCTAAAAAAAATATATCGATGATATTGTCTCGTGTCACATACCCCATAAAAAAGGGCCCCAGAACAAACAAAAAATGATAAATACACAAAAAAAATGTGAAATTTGTAAATAAACTAATAATCGAATCTTTCCTTTAATATTATTTGCTCTTAAAGTATATATATATGAAAACAATGAAAAGAAATTAAAATGTTAATAAAACTCACTCATTTAAAACGCACAAAAAAAACAAAAATTGCTTCTCGATGTAATATACTCATTTAGTCAAAAAAAATGAAGGTAAACTACGAATTTTTTTTATCATTTCTTGTAGATTTTAGTAAAGAAAAGAAAACCATCTCAAAACTGTAACAATAAAAGAAATCTCAAAAATTAAAATTGAATATAATATAATGACTGTAAAAATAAAATCAACAAATAAGTAAAAAAACACATCCTCCAAATAATAATAATAATAAATAATTAAAAAAAAATAGTAATAATAGTAGAAATAGACAAGAAAAAGTGGATAAAAAAAGCGTTATCTTAGATTTTAAGGACATTTTTATACGAGTGTACACAAAAAAAACAGTTCAGCTTCTGTAGGTTTAGAACTAAAGAAAAAAGTAATTAAAAGAAGAAAAAAATGTATTTAAAAAAAAATTATATTAAAAAAACAAAGTATTTAAAGAGAACGAGTAAGCAGCGATGGTGTTTGTGTGTCCATTTCAACCAGGATAATTATTATGATAATATGAAGGAAATTAACTATATACGATAGTGAAAACAATATAGGGTTTTATTCATCAGTTATATAAGACAGGGCAGGGAGTTAATATCTAAATGTAAAAAAAATATTTCCTTTAAGTAAGAAAAAAAAACAGAGGCAAAACAAACAAACAACTAATTTACGAATACAAGAAAAACTTCAATTATTCGGGGAAGAAACAGAAAAAAAATTAAAAGAAATTTGTTAAAATATATAAAAACAAACAAAACAAACAAAAAAAAAAAGAAATACGAGAGAAAGAGAATTTATATCTTTTAATAAATGCTTATACCATACTAAATCTTAGTTACCTTTTAGTCGAATTAGTTTATTTTTATTTGTACAAAGATTTTGTTTTGTTTTTTTTTTTAATATTATATAAGAACATAAAAGTTTATATATTATTATTTTTTTATAAAATATTTTTGTTTATTATTATTATTTTTTTTTTACAAAAAGAAAGAACAATGTAACGTGTTGCATTTACATACTTACAACAAATTGATTCTCATTTATTATTTCAGGGAATTTTTTATTGTAAACCGAGAAAAAAACTGATTATTTTTTCCATAACAATTGTATAAAATTTTTTGTTTAAATGTTTTATATAGTATATATATTATTTTTTATTTCATATCTTTTCGTATTTTTAGATTTGTAAAAGTGATTGTAATATCATTAATACGACAGAGAAAGAAACAGTTTTTTTTAGTTGTGAAAATAAAGAAATAATAAAAAGTTGTGTTTCGAGTTTATTTATTTTAATTCTGTAAGATATATACAAAAAGAGACGGAGTACGTTCCAGGGAGCCTCTAAATTAAATTTCACCCCAGAATTCCAAGTATTTCCCAAGATAATGGACATTTAGGTAAGAATACGGAATGTTTGACTTTCGATTATACTCATATTAGTACTCGATTCTTTTGTCCGAACTTTTACTCATATGAATACTTATAGGGTAGAATCGAGTACCGAGTACAATTTGTATTCAAGTCAGAATTTAAGGCCATGTGCTGAAAGTCGAGTCGTCACGACATGGCAAGTCGTTTGAGTTGAAGAAAGTGATGTTTCAGTCGAATCACGACTTTCAGTACAGGGGCTTAAACTCAACTTGGCATTTCCACTTTAGGCCCCTGTGCTGAAAGTCGTGTTTCGATTGAAACGTCACTTTCTTCAACTCAAACGACTAGTCACGAAACACGACTCGACTTTCAGCACAGGGGCCTTAAGCTGACTGCAAGTTTATCGCAGTCGTGGATATTTGTCGTTTACATCCTAAACTCAAAGTGGAAATTGCAAGTTTTTTACCGCATAGAAGTTTGTATGCTTCTCTCTATATTCACCGACGTGATATCCAACAGAGAGGAAAGCATACAAATTTCTGTGCGATAAAAGAGCTCCAATTTGCGTTTCCACTTTGCGTTTGGGATGTAAACGGGCCTTTATAGGTTTGAATTTATCTCCCATGTAAGCTACATAAGTATTTGTATTCTATCCCAGCCGGAAATCGAGTAATGCATACCTTAAGGGTGGTCGCAGGTATTTCAAGGCAAGGGATGGCAAATTAGACGGATCCATGTACCCGCAACGCATTCTCGTGTATGTCAAAAAAAGTACTCAAGGGGGTATTTACCCTAGTTTTTTTGCACCGATTCCGTATCCTTACATTTAGGGCACATTTCAGGGGAAACCCCACACTGGCTCTTAACTACCCAACAAATTTCCTGGAAAGGTGAATTGTTTTGGATTCAGCAGAGCAAGCCAGTTCCAACGAGTACGTAAGTGATGCAAATTGAATCAATTGTAAAGGATAATATTTACTTTTGTGTAAAGCATGTTATTGATGATAGGCAGCATGGTTTTGTTAGTGGTAAATCTACCGTCACAAACTTGGTTTTATTTAAAAATCATGCCATGAATATTATAGAGAATGGTGGTCAGGTCGATGTTATCATGACGGATTTCTCGAAAGCGTTCGATAAAGTAAATCATGATCTTCTTGTGCCTACACTAGAAGCATACGGTTTTCATGGCAGTATGCTGCTATGGTTGGATTCATATTTAAGAAATCGTAAACAGGCCGTTTTAATCCAGTCTACTGTCTCTTCATATTTCGAGGCGCCTTCTGGGGTTCCCCAAGGAAGCCACTTAGGGCCTCTTTTATTTATCCTATTTGTAAATTCTGTTTCAACTCTTTTTAAGCATGCTTCTGTACTCCTTTATGCCGATGATATTAAGATTTTCGCCCCCATACGCTCTGACTCGGATTGTGCCCTACTTCAGGATGAACTTAATGTATTTCTGGAGTGGTCTAAGGGCATCGATCTGGAGCTAAGTAAATCTAAATGTAATGCATTTTCTTATTTTCGCTTAAAAGACCCTATAATCTACCCTTATTCGCTCGATGGCTATATACTTGCTCGTCCGGCGACTATTAGAGATCTTGGGGTTTACGTTAACCACAAGTTCGACTCTACGGTCCATATAGAAGTGACCTGCAATAAAGCCAATCAAATGCTTGGTTTTATTAAGAGAAGCACTGTCGCTTTTAAGAACCCCTTGACACTAAAGACTCTTTTCGTTTCCTTGGTCAGGCCGATTCTTGAATATGCATCCGTTGTATGGTCTCCATATACGAAAGTGCATGAGGATCGAATCGAAGCTGTCCAGAGAAATTTCTCAAGGTATGCTTTACGCAAGTTAAATTGGACATCGCATGTTCCAACTTACAGCGCTAGATGTCAACTTCTTGGACTCCAAACACTTAAATGCAGACGTATTTTGGCATCTGTTATGTTTGTGAGAGATACTCTTTGCTTTAAAGTTCAGTCTTCCTCTCTTCTCGCGTTGTTCAATATTTATGCACCTGAGACGCGCCTTAGATCTAGACCTTTGCTGTGCACAGAACCACGTAAGGAGTGGCGCGTGGCAATATTCAACATGTTGAACAACGAGATTTCACCGTAGTTTACTTGAAACCGAAAGCTGAGGAGACTTGGTTTGGTGTTGTGAAATCGGTGTTATTTCCACCACTGTTGAATAATGCCACGCAACCTAGGGCGTAGCGAAAAAGAAAAAGCTTCCTGTCAGGTTGCTACTTGGCAATTGTCAAAACCAAAATATGAATTTATTTGAGGATTTAGTTATAGATAATTCCCTGAAATTCGCAATTATTCACACTACCATTATTCACCAATTAAAATATTCGGTGCAACTGTTGAGCTCACCACATGCCACCACAATGAATACTGCCACAGTTCCTAGGTGAAGTTCGTTGCAATGTTGAATATTGCCCCATTTTGTCAAACTTCGGTTGCAACGGTTCTTAACATGTTGAATATTGCCACGCGCCCGAGCCAGTCTCGCGAGCGGCGTCATGTTTCAACTCCGTCTATGATCATCTTGATTTATCAATGGATAGACAAATTTTTAAAGAAACTGCAATGTTGCACTTGCAGTCTGTCCCTTGCGATGGTTCCGCTTGATTTATCTTTCTCGATATTTTCAATTAATTGTAATTCTTTATTTATAAAGTTTATTTTATTGTATATTTATTAATAATTTGCACTTTTGTATTGTTAGTTCCACAGAATTCTTTTCATTATGTTATTGTTCTTAGTCTGTAAGTTTCATAATGTAGATGTAGACTGTATAAATAAATAAAAAAGGGTACGTACCGCTTTGCTTTTTGGGTCATTTTCAAAAGGTTTTGAACCCGTCCCTTTAAAAGGTGGGGTGAGTTCGAAAATGCATCACTGCGGTATCACTGCAATACTCAGCAATTGGAAGTCTATATCTAAATACGAAGATATAAACTTTCTATTGATTTATCGACTCCATGATTTTGGAGAGAATAGAAATAATTGCTTCTGGGCGGTTGTTAGAGGAGTCGCTGGATTCACCTTTTGTGGGATGGGCTAGTTGAGCATAAGCTAGCTCCCAAGAGTCGACACATAGGCGCCTAGTCCGATTCTCATCAAACAGTCGAACGAATGTTAGATCGAAAAAGTGGTAGTCCCATTCTCGATTGTAGTGAGCCGAGTCGATTGCAGTCGATGACAGTTCACAATTGCATTTGAATGGTCGAATGCGTGTGTTGTGTTTATTTTATTTAAACACCAACAACTTTCTTAAAACAACATTTCCATTAGATTTCTTTCGAAAAATTCATCAATTTATTCGATTCGACTGCGTTACAGACTACCAATCCTTTTCCCAATTGAATCAGCTTTTCAATTGACGAATCGAATTTCGCACTAGGGGCCATTTTCCGGAGAAATATGACAGCGCAAAATTTTTGCGCCGAGGTGCAGCCAAAGGTGAGGGATGAGAATTTGAAGGAACCACGGCCTTGGATTTGATTTCTGTTGTCATTTCCCCCTCATAAGCGAAAGACGGTGTTTACGAAGAAGTTAAATTTATTCTTTTTGCTGGGAGTTACCAAGGACCAGAAGTTTTTACTGCCTGCAGTGATGTTGACAATCTTACTTCTTAATGTATCATCGTATGATGATTTGACTTTCCTGATGATGGAATTACAGGGAGTTTCTTATCTTCTTAGGCTTTAATTGATTTTGAATTGGAAAAATATTGTTGAGAAGACCAAGATACCTTATGGATAGTGCCGGGTGAAGAAGAAGCAGATATTAATTCCTGGACAACAGGGGCCGTATTTGCCTCTCGATTTTCTCTATGTTTCATATTTGGCATTACGATCAAATCGACAGATAAACCCTGCCATATAAAACCATAAAATTGTGTGATATTACTCCAAGTGCAGCAAACCACGTTATATTTATTTAAAATAGAAATTGTTAAAAGTTTATTATATGCATAAATTTAGCTTTTTAATAAACGTCTTGATCGACACGTAAAGAGACGATAACGTTGTCGATATCGTGTTGCCAAATGCCAATTTTCAGAAGTCGATATCGACTCGTGAAACCAAATACGGTCCCAGCACAAATATATGCAAAAAAAGGAAATTGCAATAGGTTCAATTCCTCCATTCCATATACTGAATACTGTACACGCCATTTTGTTTAAAACAATGCAAACAATTTCGGATAAAATGCAACAACAACAACAAATGGAGTTCGAAGTGTCAAATTTGGAGCATGGACAATGAAGCCGGCTTTAAAATTGATATGAGAATAAAAATCGTGATGTTAAAAATTGATATTCCAATGGAGTTCAAGTTTTGCGTTTTGTTGATTATGGAGTTTTAAGGCACTCTTTATGTGTTTTGACGTAATGAAGAGTAACGGGCTGCGGGGGTTTTGTTTTTAAAGTTTCAAAGTGATTAAATCTTTGATTTTTAATAATCGAGTGACAATAAAAGAGTTCGGGAGTTTATCCAGATACTTGTGATTTGATATAACTTTGTCCAAGATTTCTACTTAATGTGTAAGTAAGGTAAACAATTTGAAATGTCATCTGTTGTGAGAACAATTCAACTTTTTTTCAATAGGGGTTCAATGCTATTCTTCGTAAATTACTACTTTCAAAGACTCTTTTTCTGTGATGCATTTTTTTCTGATCTTTCACTCTCCAAATAGTCCCATAAATGCTCAATGGGATTGAGTCCCCGCAACTGCGGTAGCGTATAGTGTCGTCTTCAGGTGTCGTACAAAAGCCATTCTTCAACAATTTTTTGGGCGACTTGAAAGAGCTCTTCGAATATTTTGAAGGTACGCACTTCCTTATCCAAATCATGTTGCGCATATGTTGAATTTGTGCCATAACCATAGCTAATAGGCAATTTGAAGTCATCCATTTAAAAACTTTAGCTTTAACTAAGTTATTCGAGTCTTACGACTTACTGTATTCATTCTTCTCCTTTCCGCTGGGAGTTGTCCAGCATCCATTTAGAGTTAACAGCGTTCTGCGGTACAATTTAAGCGTAAATTTGTCATATCCTATTGAACTATTATTTAAAACTTGAATTGATTTTTCACAATAATCTTCACCTAATTCAACAGAAGGGCAGATCGATAGATTTAACAATTCAATCCACTGTTTAAGTGACTTCTACAGTTGTAAATTATCTAAAAAGAATATAAAAAGTTCTTTGTAGGTTAAGGGCATAGTGTCAGCCATCCATGAATATTCTATATGTACGTATAAGTTCTTTCTATGCACAAAAACAGTTTAAACAACGTATACTTTAAAGAAGTTTATTATAACTTTGTAAATTCATGACAATTCCTCAGGTCTAGGGTAGGTCAATTTAATATCAATAATTTTCTAAAAACCAGTAATTTTCCATTCTCCTTGAAATTAGTTAAATGCCCAAAATTATAGAAATTAGAAAATTGATATTTCGATTTATTTTTTTTTGCTAACATACACGTATTTTTACAACGAAAACAACAAAATTTTCAATTTCATGGTAATCCGATGGTAGCGCATGTATGCCTCCTCGTATATGGCCAATACGCAGTATATACAAACAATCGGATTACCGCGCTCCATTAATCTAATTATAATATTAACAAAAGACCCAAAGGATGGTATTGACTTCATAACTACTAAATCCAATTTGGAAATTGATTATTAGCGAACGTCGACGGAAGCCATACGACGAGAACTTGGGGAAACCCAGTCAACATCTGATAATTCAATTTGCAAATTTTTTTTTTGTGTGTGCCTCACGTGGAGGACTCTGTCAATAGTCAATGGACGGACAGAGAAATTTTTATGTTTTTGTTTTGTAATTATTGATTGAGGATTTTTAAGGTTTTTTTGTTTTATTTATTTTTTTGTTATATTTTGGAAAAAAAAATTGCTGTTGAGGTTGGTGTTGTCATTCATAATGTTATCCCTATCAGGTTTCAGAAGATGTCACATGTTAGCTGAGTATCTTTACCTTTAGAAAAATTTTCGGCCGTGGTTTTAACAACAACAAGCAGACCTCGCCTTATAAGTATATTGCAACATTTTCTTTTATGTGAAAACGTCAAGCTCAGGAATCACCCTTTGTACTACTAGTCCATCATTTCGTTCAAGTCATGGTGCAATGTCTAGTAGTAAGCTTGATGTGAAGGATAGAGGAGGAAAGGATAGGTTAGAGGTCTGGAGGGTGCGTGAGTAGATGTCGGTGGACCTTGCGTTTGAACTCTGAGGTGTTATATGAGTTCGGAAACATCGACTGCGGAAGACAGTTCCACAATCGAGTTGTTCTATTTATAAACGAACTTCTAAAACGTAATGTGCGCGAAGAGGGGGCTGAAGGGTGTGGGGGTGAGCCGAGTTGGCTAGTCTTGTGTTGCGGGAAAAAAGTTGCATGGACTATATTATTTAAAATAAATAAAGTTTTGTTAAAATCTGATCGTATCCAAGTCAATAAAACGAAATATTTCGAATACATTCAAATCAATCTAAGTTGATGTATAAAGTAAAACACGAAAAGACCAAATATTCGCACAAACTGTCCAATTGAAGCGAAAATAGTTGGAAGAGCTATTTGATATCACCCAAACCTGTCTCTGGCTTGGAGTCTGTCGTGTACCAAACTAGTCCACCCCTTGGTATCTTAGAATAAATCTAGGATAGCCCATCTGGTATGAACAAGGAAAGGGGCTTAAGCTTGGGGTATGCTACTGACGGTTGTAGAGTACCACCGATGAAGACCATCGTCAAGGTGACCATTCATTCTCAGTTTCAGCGTAGCACTTATAGCGCTTTGGTGTACTATCAAGCTGGAGATCAAGTCTCCAGCGTTGTATTCGACGAGGTAAGAATCTCTTCAGCCTGGCTCAATGGTATCAAACTTAATCCCCAAATGTTATCGTGGGTCTTATTATGGTAGTCTATATCCAATAGATGGTTTTTGGCTGTAGATCTCATAGGGATAAACAGGCTCTACACAGGCCGCGAGAGATCTGCAGTCCTGCTCGGTAGATTGTCCATGATTTCGCTCTACTATCCCTAATCTGGCTTGTTGTGAGAAGCCTAAACTTCTGCGTTCCGTTCAGTCTATTCATTTCCTGCTAGATGGTCTAGCGCTATCGTACAGCTGAAGATCAAATCAAGTGCGTGCCCCATGCGCACGACAAGGTCCCCTGTTTTGACCGTTCCCACATTGACAGCATTGTCAGTGTACGCCTAGACGAAAAAAAATTGACAAAGGGCAACTCGTTCGTTTTAAAAATGACTTAGGCCCAAAATTTTTTTGTATATGAAGAGGGTGCCAGACTATTTGGAAAGCACTGAGATATCTTTAAAGTTGAAGCCAACATATGCACAGAAACGGCTCTACTTAAGCTGGTGAGAATAGCCGAGCAGAAACTGGCGATGGCCAAAATTAAGAACATTGAAGATACCTTCGATAAGATTCTGTTCAGTACACTGAAGAATGCCTTAATGAGGCGTGAGTAATGTCAACCTCTTGGTAGTGGGCTGAGTGAACAACAAAACAAAAAGAACCCGAGTAAAAATAATTAGTTGGTACATTAACACGCAAACCGAGTCCAGACGTACTTATATTTTTAGAAGCATATATCGTTCGTAATTATGGTTCCCCAACTAAGTACTAACAACGTCCAATGCTGCTTGACTTACTCAATCGAACGAAAACCGGTCTATTGGGAGTTTATCCAGGAGGGTCGTGACTTTGAAAAAGGTCAGCAAGGCGGTTTTTATAACCACTTCGGTGTACTTTGAGGCTAGACGGATTTCCATACTGCTGCGTTTGCCGATGATATCGCGAGCAGAACAACTTCTCTCCATAATAGTCAACAATAAAGGGTCCATTGTTTTCATCACGAAGATGAGGTTTGGAATTTCAGCTCTTGACGCTCTTCAAATAAGAGATCAACGGAACCTCACATTGATGTGTTGGAAGCTTTTCTGGGCTAGCTGTCAATGGACCTTCAAATAATAAAGACTGCGGCAGCCCCTATGCTTGGGATGCACCAGGGCACTAAATGGCATTCCTCGGGAACCTGATGTGGGCACATGAAGCTCATGGATAACGTCAAAGCGATCAGGAAGCTCATGATGCAAGCGTAAAAAGGATGGAAGGGATTCTTAAAATGAGTTTGAAGGTCAGTTATTATAGAATCCACAAAGGTAATGGATCGACTATATAGTTTCATGCACGGGTTCATGACTGACGAAAGAGCGGGCACAGGAGTCTTCTAAGAGGATTTTAATCTAGCCTGCTGGGGGTGAATTTCGTGAAGTGTACTTCAGGTTATTAAAGTAAGTTGTTGACTTTACCTCTCGAGTTATGGTATCCTCACAAGATGGAGTATAGAGACTCCAGAAATTTTGAGCAAAAAGCGGTGATTTCTCAAATGGCTTATGGCCGTGAACTCAGGACAAATTTGAGGTATTAGCTAAAAAATAATTGCATTGGATGGAGGACAAGCAGGCTCCCATCAAATACCTATTATACTTGTGATAACTAGGAGTATCGATGAAAGGATGCTATGGAAAACTTTTGATAGGAGGAAAAAAGGGACTGCAAAAATTGGTTCGATTTGGCATCTCTCGATCAATATACGAGTATGAAATCAGTCCACTTTCTCCAGTAGTAAGGTTTTTTATATGAAAGGACTAGAGCTCAGAGATAATGCCACTTTGTGCTGTCGACGGTTCTATCATTGAGTATAGAATTCGAACAGGAAGCTTTTTTTATAAAGAAAAGAAGACAAGAAAGAAGGAAAGTTATATAAGTCGGAAATATTGAAAGGCTGATCAAACTTGGCCGCGGAATGGATTTGAACCACGGACCTCTGGAATGGTAGCTGGGAGCTTTAACCCCTAGGCTATCGAGACCTGTATTGAAGTGAGGGTAGCTCTTCAAAGATTTTGTCGCGATATTTATTTTCCTATTTTCTACGAAAAAATTTCCATCGTCATTATTAAGTAATAAGCTAGAAAGCTCTGCTGTCGTCGAGTAACGTTGAAGGTGGGCACCTATAGTTATGCGAAAGGATTTTAAAATACGGGCATAAAGCGGATGACTTGTTCCCGTGGCACACTAGCACTCCCTCACCAGCAATAGAGAAGGGCTCTGGAACTACCGGAAGTTCGTGTGGCTCCCAAGAGCTGCTATTGCCCAGCACTTGGCTAAAGTCACCAGTCAAAGGTGCGTGTTGGGTAGGACAGGATTATGAAATGAGTTTGTAAGAGGTGCCTCTTTTTTGTTTTGTAGTACAATGAAATACTACAAATGAGGCGAAGTGACATTGTAATGCCAAATTGCCAAAAAACAAGCAAATTAAAGAAAGATAGAAATAACCACTGAAAAACTTTTTTTGCGAGTTTGATTCTAATATGCATTCAACTGTCTCCGAGTAAGAGTAAGAAACCTATGCCTCCACGACTTATGTATATTTATATTTTACAATCTCACCTCGCCTCATTTTAAGTTGAATTTTACTGCCCAAAAGAAGTAAGAAGAAACCCTCGTCTCTTCACTACGTATTTACAATCACACCTCGCCTCATTTATCTCGATACACACGCTCATATACCGGTAGGACATTATTTTTGAACCGGGACATTTCAAAAAGTTGAGGTCTGAGTCTGCTGCCACGTGCCTGCTTGTGTATTTTCCTGGAGTACGTCAATGGTGGATTGACTTAGAGATAGGACGTTCCATATGTGTTTTTTTTACTATGTTACAAATCGGAACCGGTTCTATTTTTGGTGTTTCACTTTTCACTCACAGGTTTGCAGTGCTGCCGCTATTATCAGATTTATCCTAAACTCATAAAATCTGAACAGCATTTCTACCTGGTAATACCGTACCCCAAACAAAAACGCCCCCCACCAGAATCAGTAGAAGAGATTTCTCATATAAGAAAAGTTTCTACGGAAAGCTTCTTCTCCATGTCGCGAATATTTCCATAGACAGTGAGTGAACTCTGATGGGCTCCCCTTCCTGATTGCGATATAGAAGGCGGCTAGAAGCTTTTCTTTGCATTAGAATTATATTTCCCCATCGAAGAGCTTTTGTTTTTTGGATATTACATATATCCGACGATTGCTAGCGAAATAGCCGCCGCCGACTAACAAATTTTGCTGAAATGTGGAGCTTAGTTTGTCGTCGCTCTTTGTTCGTAGCGCATTTAAAACGGGCGTAAGGCCGCGGAAGGAAGTGGCAAAAGAAAATCATTTTTTTCCTGTCACTTCCCAACCAAAAAAAAAATACAGGAAAAATCTGTTTGCGGTACGGGAGTCCTTTGAGTTGTAGTTTATATTATAGAAGAAATTTTGAATAAGATAGAAATAAAATAGTAAAAAAAAGTGTTGGTTTGACTTAGGCGGAAAATTTTCGAATTGTAAAGAAATTTCACTTCGAGGTAGTGTCTATGGAATTTTTTTTTCATCGTTATCCTTTTGTCTGATTATGTTAAAAGTTAGGCTCGGCTAGGATCTCTATACCATTGTAAAGAGATCCTACTGTACTTATACTCTCTCTCTCTCTCTATGTCTCTCGCGAGCAATATCTCTCTATACAAGTTCATTCTCTCTTTCTCTCAATATATCTCTTGAATTCCGTGTGTTTATTGTGTAATGGACAAGCAACGCAAACTCGCCTAAAGGACTTTTTGTACAACAAAACAAAAAAATTCTGTTCTCTCCGCTTTTTTTTTAAACAATTTTTCCTTCGTGATTGTCTCTCTTATAAAATTATTATCGTGTTGGCAGAATCTCCCGGTCCAGCCAAGAACCAGAAGGAGTTACGCGTGACATGAATTCGGATGTCCTTTTCGCCTGTGTGCAATTCAAGGAATTTTTGATAATATCTTAAAATGTGAAGAAAAAAAATTTTTATTACTTAAAAAAAAAGGATACAAAAAAAAAAGTAAAACAAACTAGAAAATTGTTATTAAGTGTAAATAAGATTGTTGTGTTTTTTTATTAGTACATATATCTCTAATTGCATCGAGTGCGTTCTTCTTGTGTTTTTGTTATTGCGTGTGTGCATATTCTGTAGTAATTTATAAAAGAAAAATATTGAAAAAGGATTTACTCGATTAGAAATTGAATTGTTATCCTTAACCTTAGACAATATTTCAGAGACTTATCAAACAAAAAATTCTTACACTTACTTTTTTTTAATAGTCCTTTACTAACTAACTAACTTAACTTATAACAAAAAAAAATAAAGAAAGAAAATTTCTCAACCTTTTTTCAAAAAAAAAATTCCTCTCTCTATCTCAATTTGAAGGATGTTCGGGGGAGGATGTCGCTTTTACGTAAACTGCGACTAATCCCTTTATCCTCGTAAATCCTTTTGAGTTAATACTACTTGAGACTTGCTCTCTCACATTTATTTTTAATATTTATTTTTATATTTTTATACATTTTTATTTATTTATATATATAAATACTAAAATATGTGGCATTGAACTTTTGTTGTTCAAATAAACAAATTCTTTGCATATTAAACATTTAAGCATACAGAAATTCCACAATTCGTGTGCTCCCAAACCTGCACCACAAGAGATAAGGACAGGGAAAAAGAGAAAGGATAAAAGAGAAATTTTTTTTTTTGGATCATAAATAAAATTACTAAAAAAAATAATTCTGAGATGTGAAATTAATAATTTTTAATTTTTTTTTCCTTTTTAAAAAAAAGAGTGACTGAAAGTGAAAAATAAGAAGAAAAATTTATAAAAAAAAAATATTCACCTAAAAAAAATTAAAAAAAAAAAAAATAAAAAATATTATCCAAAATCTAAAGTGTTTATTAAAAGTAAAAAAAAAAATATAAGTGAATTGTTTTAACGGATTAAGGATCTTCTAAATATAATTAATATGTTGAGGCAGTTCGCTTTTCATTAAACCGAAGTGAGGAAGAGGATTGATTCTGATTAAATACAGGTGAGTGTAAATATAAATAAACAACAACACCACGAACAAAAAAAAAAACACACCTCTATAAGAGTTAGAAGAAGAAGTTTACTCTCGGATTTTTATTACTGATCCTAAGACTCCTTTATTATATCCTTGTTATGTGTTCTTCCTGTTTTCTTCTCGGCTTTCATTTCTTCATTTCATCGTATGTTTCCTGCTGTTGTTTTGTTATTAAACTTTTTCAACCTTTATTGAATGAGAGAAAAATTAAGTATGGTTTGAGGGTGATACGTCTTCACAAAAAAAAAATACAAAAAAAAACAATTTTATGCCGAATATTAAGAATTCTATTTTTAGGGAAAAAACAAAATTTTTTATTACTACACGAAAAAATATGAATATAAATGTACGTTTTTTTTGCGTGTAATAATTTCCTCGTTGTTTGTGGAATATTCTCGGATTATGAATGGGGATGGATATCAATGTCGAAGATGGTCCAAAAAAGCTTGTTCTATACCAACATAAAAAACTGGGATGCTGGGGGCTCCTTTTTAGATGTGGAGCTCAACAGTTCGTTGATAGACCATTCGTTTTTTTTGGTTTTTCAAAGGATCTTTTTTTTACTGCTTATATTCCTAAGATAAATTTTTTTGAGCTCTATAAGTATACTTTAAGAGAGCAATTAAAAGTGATCTGGAAATTGGTTTTAATAAAACGATGTTTGTTTAGTTGTCTATACATAATAGTTACTAGGCCAGAGATGTTTATTTTTGTGTTTAACATGATGATTTCATCCATGTTTTTTTTTAATTTTTATGAAAATGTTTCTATATTAGATTTTAGTTTACATTTTATACAACATGAAAAATGGTTCGATTGAAACTATTTGAACGATCTTCTATTTATAGCTGTAAAATTTGGTGGTTAATGCTCATAGGGAAAGAAATCCCAAGGAAATTTAAGCCAACATTGCCAAAATAACGACTAATAACATAAAAGCTAAGACAATAGTTGAGCAAGCGTCATTGTGCAAAGAACAACATGCCTACTGCAGAGGCAAGCCCATGGAAAGGGGGCCTTGGTAATCTAGGGCGTAAAGCGCCTAGCTACCATCCCAGAAGTCCCTGGTTCGAATCCCGGCAGCACTTTACATTCCTGATTCCTCCTGTCATAGCCTTCTGGTTGGGGAGTAGTAGGTGGAACAAAAAATATCACGGCTTGGTTGTGGCAATTCCTTCCTTCACTTCTCTCTCTCCCTTCACTATCTTCCGACTAGAGCTTGCTGTTCGATATTGCACTCTATACGAAAAATAGGGCTTTTGCCTGAGCTCTCTAGTCTTTCACATAAAAAAAAACTAACAAACACGGCTATCCTAGAATCTCTGACGGAGTTGGGGTGGAGGCAACGCTTGGCTGATGGATAGCTATCAAGCTGCAAACCGGAGGAATTCATGTGGATCTTGAAACCTGTAAAATTACCAGAAGGGTTAGTAGAGGCACACCACAGGGAGGAGTGCTGTCCCAAATGGACAAAATTCTCGGGAAACTACAGGGAGAAGGAACTAAAATGGTCGCATATGCTGATGACCTGGTAATACTAGTTTCTGGTAAATACACACATATTAGTTGATATTATCCCAGCGGGAAATAGAAGCATTCACTGATGCATAAAGAAGCTATCCTTGGGCATCTTAGAAGTGCTTCCCTACCTTATTCCTATCCATATCTTTTTTGCCATTGCATGTCATTAGCAAGAAGCAGTTTTGTTCGATTTTCTTATAATTAGCTTCCTGGGAAGCTATTTTGAAGATTTAAGCTTTACAAGCAGTAAAGCTTTCATTTTTGCTTCTTTTGGGAGAAGAGAAAAAGGTTTCGCTCCCCAGCGGGAAATGGAATCATACCAAGAAGCATGACGGTAGTCTTTTTTGGAAGGCGAGAATTCCTTCCTTTTCGCATTCCGATCCATATCTTTTTTGTGCAGCCATGTCATTAGAAGGAATGAGTCGAAAAGCTCTAAAATCTCATTCACCTTCCCAACGCATTCCCGGGTAAGGTGTTTGTGATACGTTCTCTTTTATTTCTTCCAAGGAAGTACAATTTCTTACACATTCTAAATATATTTAGATCCTTGGAAGATAATGCTTTAATCATTTTATAATAATCTTTTAGATACACATATTTATACACAATTTAATGGTAAATTGTATTAACTGAATAAAAACTGTACATTAATTACATATTCATATTTGACCCTACCATCCTACTTTTGTGGAACTACGAATACGAACTCCTTCCTAAAAGCTTCTTGAGGAAGGCCTTCAAACTTTTCCCGCTGGGTCAAAAGAGAAAATTTACCAAGAAAGTTGAAAATAACTTTTGTAGCTCGTATATTGAAAATATTCCAAATTGCTTCTGAAGCGCGACAAGGAATCACTTCCAATTTGATTCCAGAGGAAGCTGCTTCCACTTTTTCCGCTGGGATGGAAGGAGCTCTGAACTAGTGTTGGGTGTGACACGATTATAAAATGAGTTTGTAAGAGGTGCCTCTTTTTTCTTTTGAGCCAGTGTTGAACCACAGTGTCATACTTCAAATGAGACGAGTAATGCCAAAAAGACAAAAACAAGCAAATTAAAACAAGAAAGAAAATAAATTTCAATGAAGAGGTTTTTTTACGAGTTTAATTTTAATATGCATTAAACTGCTTTAGAGTAAGTAAGGAACCAGAATGTATATTTATATTTTACAATCTCACCTCGCCTAATTTCAAGTTAGAAATTTTGCTGCCGCACAAGAAGTAAGAAATGTCTCCCCAGCCCCAGGGCATTATTTTTGAACCGCGACATTTAAACAAATTGAGGCCTCAGTACAATTCACCATCTTGTAATGGACAAATGTACTACCTCGTGTAAGTCCGGCTCAACTCTACTCTGAACATCGTTAGCAGATGAGCCAAAGGCTGTACCTGTGTGCTAACTCTGAAAATGCACAACTGATGCTGTTCATTACCAAACCAACTTTCAACTGTTCAAGATTGGATGGAGTACAGTTACATCTAGCCTCGACGGTCAAGAACCGATTGTCAAGTAACTTCACCCTAAACTGAACTGGTGACCCAATGAACGGACCATTTGAAGCGTCGTCGCCAATACGGCGAATGGCAGTAGATGAAACCGTTACCGTGTATGTCATATACTATGAACTATGGTGCCATGATAACGGATTTTTGTGGGCTTAATTGAAGGCTATGTATGTGGATAATAGGGGGTTCCAACAGGTTGATGCCTTTTACCACTGTACCGTCCTATCAATAATTTGGTTTCGTAAAGTACATCATAGTCGAGGGAAATTAAACAAAAAAAAGCGAAGTTATGATGTAGTTGGGAAGTTGGATTTTTTTGTTTTTTTTCTTTACATATGTTAAGATAAAACAAAAAAAAATTTCTGCCAAATCGGTCCTGTGCTGCACGAGAAAATTGCATAAATGTCAATTTTTGATGCATTTTGAGTGCATTGCTACACTATTTTTTTAATTTCTCCAGTTCTTTTGGTCGTAGAACAATAAAAAAAATTGGAAAATACTCGTGAATGAATAGACTATAGAACTGATTCGGTATAAATATACTTTAAAAATGAATCCTAACCTCAAAAAATCAAAATGTATGAAATTTTGTTTTATTGTACTAAAAATGCAATAAATAACGGGAAAAGGGTCGGATTTTGATAAAAATTGGCAGTTTTCGAAAAAAATTAAAATTGCCGCCATTTTATTTCAATTTTTTTGAATTTTTTGCCTTTTTTTCATAGTTGGCAAGTAGCTTTTCATAGTAAGCAAAAGGCAAAAAATGGAAATTTTTTAGTGTTTTCAAAGGCCTAAAATGGGCATTTCAAATAAAGTAACGAAGTATTGCGTATGCTCACAAGAAAGTACATAAAAAAACCTACAATTTAAAAAAAAATTTCCGTACGATGATTTGGCATAAAATGGCGGCAATTTTAATTTTTTTTCGAAAATTCTACGCAGTATTCTACGTACATTGATACCTTATTCATGAAAATAGGTCATAGGGTTACAAAAATACAGGGTGATATGTAAACCCGAGTAAAAATAAAAAACGGCATTATAAAGGGCGAACACCGACCGCTTGGCTTCTTAAGGGGCATATGAAGGCCGTAGAGTTTTTAACTATTTTTAATGGGAGCACATACGGTCTTACGACGGCCAAATTTGACCAAAAGATTTAAAAGGCCAAGTACTGAGCTGTAGAAACGGGCATTCGACGGGAAATTTGAGCCAAAAAAAGAATCTGCACCAAGTGTATTGTTGAATGTGTTTTATGGGAACTTCATCATTTTCGTTATGTACAATGGTTCTTTCGATTTGTCCTACTTAAAGATATCGATGCACAAGAGAAACGAGCTCGCCAGTCGTCGGTTTGTTGTACGTGAAGTGTGTGGTGCGTGTTGATTTATATTTTAGTGGGAAATTTTGTTATTTAACGGCTTGAAAAAAAACACAACCGAAAAAAAATTGCAAAACATTTAATTGCAATGAAATATATTTTCTTATAGGAGGGCGAATATCCACGTTGCTGCCACTGTACCACCGTCGTATACCCGTAATAGCAACAATACGGCCGCCGTACCACCGTTGTATGGCCGTTATTGGAACTGTAAGGCCGTTGTATCACCGTCAGTCATCCCCTGTACGGCCGTACTGTCCTGCAATGAGCCTTCTGTTAACCGCCAGATGGCCGAGGACTATGTTTCAATCACAGTCGGTATTTATTTATTTTTACTCATCATTTATTTTTACTCGGGAAACTCTAAAAAAACAACTTCAAAACGCCCTAGCGGCTAAACCCTTACCATATCCAATAAAATAAAAAATAATACCAAATTCGTGATCAGGGACGTGGAAAACACAATCCAAATTTCATTGAAAAGTAGTGTTCGATATTGATGGTCGCCATTTTGAAGCCGCCATATTGTTTTTTTAAGAAATAATAACAAATTCGTGATCAGCGACCCCAAAAACCTTTATAACTTAATTTTCAAACAATCTTAGTTTTTTCGACTTTTGTCCATCTTTTTGCCGATTTCGACCACTGTGGGGCACCACGAGGAGGTTCGACCCCTCTGATCTGTTACATAAATAAGACGTGCTAGATCTGAAGTCATTCCTAGCATACTACCCCTTATACTTGTTGAAACGTTGTTCACAATTGTGTTTACACAACGGTGCTTTTCAGTGCTAATTTTGTCACTACTGTTCTTACTATTTGGTCAGAACTGCCACATTGCTTCGTTTTTGTGGATTCAGGAATGTATTCGAATCTTTCAAAATATCGAGGCGACTATAAACTTTCAAATATTTAAAACTAGCATAAAACCCGCGTGCGTTGCAACGCCTTTAAATAAAAAAAGTTTATGTGTGCACTGTCCGCCGTAGGACAAAAGTATAATGAAAACTACAAAAATTCTGGAAAATGATTTTGGATACCATATAAAAATTTAGAGTTACCTATACCAAGCGTTCTCAATTTATTTCTTTTTAACAACTTTAATTTCAAAACAAAACTTCTTGCAGACATGTGCTCCTCCTTCCTCTTCTTGGCGGTTCAGTTAGAACAACCGTACTAAATTGAGATGTGACACTGCGTTATGTATGTATTCAAGTAGGTGCCTATGAACATGAAACTTCTCGGTGAATTGGAATTTTAACTTTCTCTTTTCGGTTAGCCGTTACACTGCCCCCTTCTTACTTAGTGTTCGGAGCTAGGATGTGAAGATTTTTCGATTTCCCAACTCTTGAACAACCTACATACAACTGACGTGGAAAGGCTTATTTGGCAAAATTCGTCCCCCATATTGGCCCCGAAATTTAAAATTTATAAGTTTTGATCATAAATTCTTTATTTGTTAGCTTAAAAACCCCCAGATACCGATTTTCATTGGAATCGGAATACAATTGGCAAACTCATCGGCCATATTGGTGCGGCCATTTTGAACTTAAGTTTTGATCATAAATTCGTTATTTGCAACCTTAAAAACCCCTTGATATCCACTTTCATTGGAATCGCAATAGAATTGAAAAAATTCGTCCGCCTTATTGGGGCGGCCATTTTGAATTTATAAGTCTGATCATAAATTATTTATTTGCTATCTTAAAAAACCCCAGATACCGATTTTCATTGGAATCGGAATACAATTGGAATAATTTGTCCGCCATATTGTCGCGGCCATTTTGAATTCATAAGTTCTGATCATAAATTCGTCATTTGTTACCTTAAAAAACCCCAGTTATCGATTTTCATTGAAATCGGAACACAATTGGCAAATTTGGGTGGCCATTTCGAATTTCGGTCATTTTTCGGCGGCCATTTTGAATTTAAAAAATCGCGCTTCGAGGTGCATCATGGGAGACCCCCACGGACCAATTTGGAAGCTCTGCGATGACTGGTGCGCCCGCTATAGCGCACACATCGCACATACACGCAGCCATACACGCATACAGAAACTTTCTTTTATTAATATAGATTATCTTGCATTGATGAGTAAATAGAGGATGTAAACAAAATGTAAACAAAATTATGATGGTTGGACTTTCGCAAACGACTCCATAAGTGGTTTGACAACACTGCTCGGAACATAACACAAGGTGTAATATTATGTTCAGTATGTTTACAAGAATGTTTACATGAAATTTTAAGATGAAATTACTTGTCATAGTCTAAAGTATGTAAATGATAGTTGTGTGAAAAAATGTTTCTTCATTCCCTTTTCTCTTCTCTCTCTTCTTTAAAAGAATTTTTCTTACCATAATTACGCCCCATGATGTGAGGCGCATTGATGTAAACAAATGTGTATGATTTTACAGAGTTCTTATGTAATGGAAATGTTTACCAATAATATCATCATATTTCGGAGTACGGAAAGCTCGCCCTAAAGTACCTTTATAAATCAATCTTGTTCTAATAAAATTGGCTTTGAACATTTTTACATCAATCATTCCGCGAAAAACAGCCCTTATCACATGCGTAATAAAGCGATTTTCAATGAATGTTGATAAAAGTTAAAGTTTGCATAATACTTCAAAAACCACACAACAAACACAGCAAAAGAAAAAAAAAGATTCTCAGAGATACATTTATATCCGCACCTATCCAGGTCGAAACACTGTTGTATACTATCAGATAAACGCGTACACCTTGGCCGGTTCACACTATGCGCGCGAATGTAAACAATGACTCACGCCCGGTGTAAGCAGCAAGAAGTAAATCCCGCAGCAGTGAATTTTCCCCCCGCCCGCCCGCCGGCCGCAAGGAGAGAAACGTGCACATGGCAAAAATGTTATAAACATTCGCCGCTTTCCTTGAGACTTGGTTGGTAATTTGTTTACAGAATCTAAATGGGAAATCCGTTAAGAGCACATTCATATTTTTAAGGCAGATTTATGAGGGGTCTACAGAATCCCGACCAGAATTGATCTCGGCCATTATTTTGTTTTTTGCTTAATAGAACCAAATTGATTCACAAAGAGAAAAGGCACAGCAATTTTTCGGCGCTTTTGATCCATTATAAAACACTATTGCAGACTCGCAGTTCACAATTGCCATATTATCCGTAAAGAAATGATTGTTGGATTATATTGTATTCAGTTCTTAGCCGGAGTATGTATAGACTTTCGGCGGGGATTAAAGTGAGGAGGAGCGGGGAGGTGTGAATTTTCGGTATTATAATCAGAATCTGGTGAAAAATCCCACAAAATCCCAGGCTGTGTACATCGTTCATATTTTAAGTATATATAGTCTCTGTGTGTGTGTGCAAGTAAAATATGCCAAAAAGGATATGGCAGGATAAGTAGTAAAAATCGATAAGCGAAGATTCAAATCTGAACACACACTGGATCCGTTCTCTCTCTCTCTTGACTCTGTTGAATAAAAGAATGGCAGGAAAGAATCCTCATCTTTCATGGCAGAAAAGGCATTGAACTAATACCCTTCTTAGCTCCTTTTGAATCCTTTTTTTCTCTATTCAATATACCCAGATAACAGCGTTGACGACGACGACAGCGACGACAACGACGACAACGACAACGACCCACTTGCCGCTCCAGCTACTTCGGGAACATACAGTATAATACAAGAGAATCAAGTGGAGAAGAAGATGGTGAATCTCTCTATTCTGGGACAAAATGAACTTGAAAAAAAAGGAAGTACATTGTAATGCTGTGGCTGCCTGCTGCTGTATGGTTGCTGATGTATTTTTAATTTATTTCTGTTTTAACCAGCCAAGATCTAATTTTCACGATTAAATTATATAAATAGACACGGAAAAATATATGAGTGAAAAGGAAGTGCACAAGAACTGAAGTGGTCAATCGAGAGTAAGTAGACAGGATTTTATAACAATGAGTACACACAGAAACTCTGAGGGAGTATAAGTCAATTGGATCCTCGATGAAGTAGGAGAAGGACTAGACCAAGAAGGAGGGAGCTTGTTAATGATATCGTAGATTTTCTATGGTGATTTCACGAAAAATGGTGAAATATTGTTGCAATCCTTACTTACATACTTGCTTCGAATTAATACAAATCTCTCAGAAAATCGTAACAATACCAATTTTCTGAGTCATCAAGTTGCTTAGTAACACAAAATTCTCAATAGATCGATAGATGTCTCTAGTCTCGCTTTAATCATATTAAAAGTAATAAACCGCTTATGCTGTGGACTTCGGTGAATCACACAAAATATATTTTCGGAAATTTGCCTTCTAAGAGTAATTAAGTAAGATTTTTCTAATTGAACACTTTTCTCCTACAGTTTTTTATATCATTTTCTAAAATCGTTCCAAGGAAATTTAACTATCGAAACTGGTTTTAAAATTCGTTTCTTCATCTTCTTTGGTGATGTATTTGTTCCAAAAGTACCGCAGGCACTTACAGAGAACATTAAGAGCACACTTAGTATAACTAGGCTACTACTGGCCTAGTGACGTCATCGGTTGTAGGCTCGGGTGTGAGCTTTATTCGAGGGAAGAACCTGTGTGGTGAGTTTTTTATGATCAGCTTTGGCGCTACCTGTGTGAAACTAGTTGAACTTCACTGTAGTGCGTCTCGGGTGGTCTTTCATGCCGGGGGAGTCTTGGGTGATATCTTGGGGTGGAATTTGATCCACGTTTCAATTTTCTTGGATGTGCCTTGGATGAGCTTTTACGCTGGGGTCGAATCTGTAGTTCAACTTCGCCGTGGTGGGTCTTTGATGGGATTGTTTTTAATAGTTTTCCACACAAGACACACACACCCACACATAGCTCGGACTAAACCATATAGTCTAGAAAGAGCAGACAGTCTCACCTACCTGTCTAGCTGTGTAGCTGCCTGCCTGTATAGGTGTCCACCTGAGGGGTTAAATTTAACTTATAATTTTTTTATGATTTTTTTCGGTTAAAAAGGTGAAAATTTCAGTTTAGATCCCACCCAGGACACAATGTGCATGAAACTCAGCCATTCCGGATCCCATATAAATGGAATATAATCCTTATTATTATTATTGAAAATTTTTGGCGACTCCTCAAAGCCTCCACAAGATCAAACCCAAGCAGCATGAAAGCCCATCCCACACACACTAACCTGGAAACCCAAGAGATTCCACCCAAGATTCTCCTGCATGAAAGCCCACCCAAGACACAAAACCCAAGCCAGCGAAGTTCAACTAGTTTCACACAGGTGGCGCTCATATCCAAAGCTCACCACAAAAAGCTCATCACACAGGTTCTTGTCTCGAATAAAGCTCACACCCTAGCCCACAACCGATAACGTCACTGTGCTCGGAGCGCTGTTGCTATACTACTATCCTCCTCAGGGTGCATGTAGGAAACGCCGCCATTTCTATCTTCCGTGAGTGGTAATTCAGGGCCTAGTATCCGCTATTAAACCAATAAGTGTCCTGACATCTACTGTGCCCCAACAATTCCTTAACCGCGTTAAAACATCCGGTAAGCCAAGAACAAGACCCAGTTGGGCACGACAGCTTGTGCACCTTTTTGAGCCCACGTAGGGATGTAGCAGCCTTGTAAAAGTTGTATCGCTATTATAACTGAAATTAAAGCCTACTTGCCTGCAGCGCAATATTTTTACCCCAACACAAGACTAGCCCTCTCGGCTCACCCTCAGACCTCTCAAACCCACATTTCGCGCACTCTAACATCTTCTAAAAGCTCGCTTATAAAAAGAACAACTCGACTGTGGAACAGTATCTCACATTCTGTTTTTCCGAACTCGTACAAAATCCAACAGTTCAGTGTAACATTCATCGCCATCTGCTTTAACACCCCCAGACCTCCCCTGCGCTATCCTATTCTCTTCTATCTTTGAAACTAAGCTTACTTCCAGACATGACCAGAAGGACATGACAGATTGATAGTACAAAGGGCGATTCTCTTAAACTTGGTTTTTTTCACAGCCGCCACTCTACTCGAAGTTTCTGGACCCACCTGAGTGCGGGCTAAAGCAAGGATGACCGGAGTGGAATTGGGAAGCCCTACGGTGCACACCCGAACTCCGTTTTCTTGAACTCCTTTTCAACATACCGAAGGCACGACTGCAGTCAGGAACCTGGGCAGCTCCACATACTGCATTCGTTTTCCTCCTTTCCGCTGAGGACTCCCTTTCCGGGAGTGAAAGATCCTTCCACAGTTAAGTTGTTCTATTTAGGACGGAATTTCTAGTCTATAGCCTGTTCCAAAATAAATGAAATGATCTGCACAGGATAATCTGGTGTTGTGACTATGATACTAGTGATAAAGTTTTGTTACGGCTGCTACAATCGTACGATGCGATGGCCAGACCTCGATTACTGTAGGAGGAATTTGCATCTGTTAAACAAACCAAAGCACTGGGATGATTGTTTGGCGACTTGGAATATGTGATCGTTCGATACGCTCAAGAAAAGGGTTAACCATCCACGAAGACAGATGAAAAGGTGTTAAAGGTTTTGTTAGAAATAAGGCACGTCTTCGTTTTGGACGGTTGGAATTCGACAAGATTCCTGCAATATTCCAATAAAGGATGAGTCCAATGTCATTGTTGATTCTGTTGGACTTAAGTTCGCGACCGCCAAGACAGACACGTGCCGAGTACCATTATCATTTATAAAGATAAGAAATAGAGCATGTGACAGAATTGACCCCTGGGGTACTCCGCGAGAGATGAGGTGGGGTTCGGATTTGACGTCATCCAGTATTATCTTGATTTAACGGCCGATATCTATGACTTCATGATACCCGAGCTAGTGCATTGATCAACTCGAATTGTTAATAATCAGTTGATAGGCCAAGGGAAGGTGCTCAATACCGCAAAATTCATTTCGATCCCCTCACTTGGTGTATCAATTGGCAGTTCGAGTTGATCCATGCACTGACTCGTGTACCATGGGGCTAACATAGGATCAGCAATGCGTATTTTTAAGGCGTGCGCAACTCTTGTTGATGTTCATTAGCTTTTCTGCAAGAATCACTTTTATTTTCCTTCTTCCTTTAATTTGCTTGTTTTTGTCATTTTGGCATTACAATGGCCTCGCCTCATTTGAAGTATGATATTGTACTGGCTCAAAAGAAAAAAGAGGCACCTCTTACAAACTTATTTTATAATGGAGTCCTACCCAATACTAAATTTTTTGGCTGCATTTGACGTGAAAGATACTTTAATCCCACTATCCATCACTCGGTCCTCAATGTAGGTATTACACTATATATTCATTTTTCTGCCTCTTTTTCGTGATGGATGGGTAAGTCTGATCAATTTTCTGACTCTGACGCTTCCCTGAAAACTCTTGTCTATAAAACCGGTTTGTGTACTGGGATAATAAAAGAAATGATGCATTGTAGTTATAACTTATCCCAATGGATGCTTAATATTCAATTTAAACTAGACGAATCACATCGAAGAATATTTTTTTTATTTTCTTCTAAAGATCTCGCGGGCCGGACAGAAACTTTTCGCGGGCCGTAGATGGCCCGCGGGCCGGAGGTTGCCCACCATTGTTATAGATCATAAGGTGAGATCTGATCGTGCGATATTTGACGAGAGGCTCTCAAGCCACATTGTATCGATCGCCGTCTCAAAGTCGATCAGGCCTCATGCTCCCGTAAATTAGCCTTTCATGAAGCTCTAATGTTTGTCTGATACCAGTTTGGATATGGCATGCAGGGGCGGCGGTTTCATAGGTACGAATGGTGCACTTGCACCGGGCGCAATTGTACCGGGCGCAATCTGAAGTTGTTGAAAGCGCCTTCTATGTTCAGAAAGGCTGCCAAGATGGAATGTTTTTATTCTATGCAGAATTCTACAGTGAAAACTAATACATGCATTGCAGTGACTACCGATTATCTCTTGAAATATGAAGGCTTGGAGAACGACATAGAGACCTCTATTATGGAGATTCGAGTGTTTAGGTCTATAGATTTGCGAAGCCCATGATTGTGCTAGTGGAAACACCTAAAAACACATCCTGGAGTAGATGATGAGTTTCGGGGATGTGTTTAGAATGGTGGTAGTGGCGCTGAAGACCATGTACCAGAAGCTTAAGCAGTTAGAAGGTTAAAGAAACAGCATTAACGGGATAGTTTTGTGAAGTTAAAGCACAAGCAAACCCAGCATAAAAGCAAGATCGCGAAGCAAATCCAGATTGGACACAGGATTTCAGAGATGCAAATGGTGCACCTGCATCGGGCGCAATTTCAGAAATTAAGATTTTTAAAAAAAAATTATACTTTAAAAAAATTTTTTTTAAAAGTGTTCCCCTGCCTTCATTTTCATAACTCCACAGAGTGTTTGTGTCTTTTTCAATTGCCTTCATTGGGATCAAAAATGAACAGCTGATGGGGGCGCAGTATGGCAAACTGCACCGGGCGCAAAAAAACCAAGCACCGGCCCTGATGGCATGAACGGGTGTTCTTGGTTATAGGGAATTATTTGTTTCCTCAAAAAGTGTGCGTAATAATCTATTAATTACACCGTCTTAATATTTGAAAGAGGCTATACGGATGCGAATTACGAAATATTAACAGAAAATCGATTCTCTCCATTACAGTAGAATTTGCTTGGGCCTCGGGAGTATTATTCGCAGTATTCACAGAATTCGACAATAATTGTTCGATTCTCGGATTTCCAAACTTCGATTTCATTAGATAATCTGTAGTGATTCAGTTCTATTCTAAAGGTCAAAATTCACTCGAACACTAGTATTCACCGAATAAATTGATTGATAATAGGCTTCCACAAAACCCACCATTCTTGGTCGTCGTCTATATACCATAAAATGGTTTCGATTGGTTTCTCCTGGACCCATGCCAGCAGACTTCAATAGTTCTTTATGGGGCAGAGTAGTCGGACGTCTTATGCCTCTTTAGTCTTTTTATCCATGATTTCAGTAACTTTAGAGAACGTAAACTTCCCAAGCTATAGAACACATAAACCACAAAAATACACTCCATTTCGGCATACATAAACTACAAGAACTCGGCATTATCTCTTACAAATGTGTGCCCATATAACCCAGATATGGAATAGGTAAATGTAAACATCTGACAATAATACAGAGGCTTAAATAAAAACGAGTAGCAACGACGACGACAATAATGGCCAACCTGATGAGGTAGCCCCAGACTAGACTGAACTGAAGTTACGTAATTTGTTTGCTTTTTTAACCCAATAACGACAATCATAATCCCATTTAATCTGGTGCAGCTTTAACGTCTCTTCAGCACAGCACGGAATATACATGCCATACCCGGGGACCCTTTGTGCAGGTGTTTGTGCTAACATCGAGCGAGTTTACCCAGCGAGAAAGGAAACGTTGTGCCAATGATGATGGGGTTTCATGCAATTTCTCACAATGCGCTTTATTAGATGAATCTTGAATTCTGTGCCGAGGTATAAGGATGCAATTTGAGAGATGGATGCACCACAAACAATTGCATTTTGAGATACCATCAAAGCTGTTGATTATAAATAAATACTTCAGAAACTCTAATGTTTTGTTTTGCTGGAAGAAGTTTAATTGCACTATTTCTCTACAAAGGAGCAACTTCGCAAAATTATTCAGGCGAAAAATAATTCTTCATCTCAAGCCCAACCCCCCCTCCCCCTCAAAAAAACTTCAATTCAAATCCGATTAATCTTCGAAATAAAAACTGTTCCCTATTATGTGCCTGAAGTTCCGAACGTTCAAATGAACGATTTCGGAAAAAAAAAATTAAATTTAAAATCTAAAGTTAGCACGTTAAAAAAGGAGCAAATAATTATTTTTTGATAATGGGAAGACAGTGGAGGTTTCGAAAATTATTACCCCTAAGTTATTAACCCCGAATTATCAACCCACCCCTAACTCACCCCCTAAATATGATTATTTTTGAAAAAATAGTTAGAGGCGTTATGCCCCGCTGGAAATTTGGTTACTTGTTAAGAGTGGTGTTAGTAACTACCACTAAAAATCTCAAGTCCATAACATCCCCGGAAGCCCCCCTTAACCCACCCCCTAAATATGATTATTTTTGAAAATATAGTTAGAGGCGTTATGCCCCGCTGGAAATTTGGTTACTTGTTAAGAGTGGTGTTAGTAACTACCACTAAAAATCTCAATTCCATAACATCCCCGGAAGCCCCCCTTATCCCACCCCCTAAATATGATTATTTTTGTAAAAATAGTTAGAGGCGTTATGCCCCGCTGGAAATTTGGTTACTTGTTAAGAGTGGTGTTAGTAACTACCACTAAAAATCTCAAGTCCATAACATCCCCGGAAGCCCCCCTTAACCCACCCCCTAAATATGATTATTTTTGAAAAAATAGTTAGAGGCGTTATGCCCCGCTGGAAATTTGGTTACTTGTTAAGAGTGCTGTTAATAACTACCACAAAAAATCTCAGGTCCATAACATGCCCGGAAGCCACCCTTAACTCACCCCCTAAATATTATTATTTTTGAAAAAATAGTTAGAGGCATTATGCCCCGCTGGAAATTTAGTTACTTGTTAAGAGTGTTGTTAGTAACTACCACTAAAAATCTCAAGTCCATAACATCCCCGGAAGCCCCCCTTAACCCACCCCCTAAATATGATTATTTTTGAAAAAATAGTTAGAGGCGTTATGCCCCGCTGGAAATTTGGTTACTTGTTAAGAGTGGTGTTCGTAACTACCACTAAAAATCTCAAGTCCATAACATCCCCGGAAGCCCCCCTTAACCCACCCCCTAAATATGATTATTTTTGAAAAAATAGTTAGAGGCGTTATGCCCCGCTGGAAATTTGGTTACTTGTTAAGAGTGGTGTTAGTAACTACCACTAAAAATCTCAAGTCCGTAACATCCCCGGAAGCCCCCCTTAACCCACCCCCTAAATATGATTATTTTTGAAAAAATAGTTAGAGGCGTTATGCCCCGCTGGAAATTTGGTTACTTGTTAAGAGTGGTGTTAAGTACTACCACAAAAAATCTCAAGTCCATAACATCCCCGGAAGCCACCCCTAACTCACCCCCTAAATATGATTATTTGTGAAAAAATAGTTAGAGGCGTTATGCCCCGCTGGAAATTTGGTTACTTGTTAAGAGTGCTGTTAATAACTACCACAAAAAATCTCAGGTCCATAACATGCCCGGAAGCCACCCTTAACTCACCCCCTAAATATTATTATTTTTGAAAAAATAGTTAGAGGCATTATGCCCCGCTGGAAATTTGGTTACTTGTTAAGAGTGGTGTTAAGTACTACCACAAAAAATCTCAAGTCCATAACATCCCCGGAAGCCACCCTTAACTCACCCCCTAAATATGATTATTTGTGAAAAAATAGTTAGAGGCGTTATGCCCCGCTGGAAATTTGGTTACTTGTTAAGAGTGGTGTTAGTAACTACCACTAAAAATCTCAAGTCCATAACATGCCCGGAAGCCACCCCTAACTCACCCCCTAAATATGATTATTTTTCAAAAAATAGTTAGAGGCGTTATGCCCCGCTGGAAATTTGGTTACTTGTTAAGAGTGGTGTTAAGAACTACCACAAAAAATCTCAAGTCCATAACATCCCCGGAAGCCACCCCTAACTCACCCCCTAAATATGATTATTTTTGAAAAAAATAGTTAGAGGCGTTATGCCCCGCTGGAAATTTGGTTACTTGTTAAGAGTGGTGTTAATAACTACCACAAAAAATGTCAGGTCCATAACATGCCCGGAAGCCACCCCTAACTCACCCCCTAAATATGATTATTTTTGAAAAAATAGTTAGAGGCGTTATGCCCCGCTGGAAATTTGGTTACTTGTTAAGAGTGGTGTTAGTAACTACCACTAAAAATCTCAAGTCCATAACATCCCCGGAAGCCACCCCTAACTCACCCCCTAAATATGATTATTTTTCAAAAAATAGTTAGAGGCGTTATGCCCCGCTGGAAATTTGGTTACTTGTTAAGAGTGGTGTTAAGAACTACCACAAAAAATCTCAAGTCCATAACATCCCCGGAAGCCACCCCTAACTCACCCCCTAAATATGATTATTTTTGAAAAAAATAGTTAGAGGCGTTATGCCCCGCTGGAAATTTGGTTACTTGTTAAGAGTGGTGTTAATAACTACCACAAAAAATGTCAGGTCCATAACATGCCCGGAAGCCACCCCTAACTCACCCCCTAAATATGATTATTTTTGAAAAAATAGTTAGAGGCGTTATGCCCCGCTGGAAATTTGGTTACTTGTTAAGAGTGGTGTTAGTAACTACCACTAAAAATCTCAAGCCCATAACATCCCCGGAAGCCACCCCTAACTCACCCCCTAAATATGATTATTTTTCAAAAAATAGTTAGAGGCGTTATGCCCCGCTGGAAATTTGGTTACTTGTTAAGAGTGGTGTTAAGAACTACCACAAAAAATCTCAAGTCCATAACATCCCCGGAAGCCACCCCTAACTCACGCCCTAAATATGATTATTTTTGAAAAAAATAGTTAGAGGCGTTATGCCCCGCTGGAAATTTGGTTACTTGTTAAGAGTGGTGTTAATAACTACCACAAAAAATGTCAGGTCCATAACATGCCCGGAAGCCACCCCTAACTCACCCCCTAAATATGATTATTTTTGAAAAAATAGTTAGAGGCGTTATGCCCCGCTGGAAATTTGGTTACTTGTTAAGAGTGGTGTTAGTAACTACCACTAAAAATCTCAAGTCCATAACATCCCCGGAAGCCACCCCTAACTCACCCCCTAAATATGATTATTTTTGAAAAAATAGTTAGAGGCGTTATGCCCCGCTGGAAATTTGGTTACTTGTTAAGAGTGGTGTTAAGTACTACCACAAAAAATCTCAAGTCCATAACATCCCCGGAAGCCACCCCTAACTCACCCCCTAAATATGATTATTTTTGAAAAAAATAGTTAGAGGCGTTATGCCCCGCTGGAAATTTGGTTACTTGTTAAGAGTGGTGTTAATAACTACCACAAAAAATGTCAGGTCCATAACATGCCCGGAAGCCACCCTTAACTCACCCCCTAAATATGATTATTTGTGAAAAAATGGTTAGAGGCGTTATGCCCCGCTGGAAATTTGGTTACTTGTTAAGAGTGGTATTAAGAACTACCACAAAAAATCTCAAGTCCATATCATCCCCGGAAGCCACCCCTAACTCACCCCCTAAATATGATTATTTTTGAAAAAAATAGTTAGGGGCGTTATGCCCCGCTGGAAATTTGGTTACTTGTTAAGAGTGGTGTTAATAACTACCACAAAAAATGTCAGGTCCATAACTTGCCCGGAAGCCACCCTTAACTCACCCCCTAAATATGATTATTTTTGAAAAAATAGTTAGAGTCGTTATGCCCCGCTGGAAATTTGGTTACTTGTTAAGGGTGGTGTTAATAACTACCACAAAAAATCTCAAGTCCATAACATCCCCGGAAGCCACCCTTAACCCCCTAGAAAAGATTTTTTGGTTATGTGCAGGGCCTGTATCCTATGGGGTAAAATTCACCGATCCTGTCTTCCTGGTAGAGGGGTTTTGCGTTGGGGTAACTACCGTAGCCCGTAAAACACACCAGTTAAGAAACATATATTTTATATACAAAATAAAAATATTTGTGAACATTGGGAAACCTGTAAAATATTACCATTTTTTACATACTTCCACCGAAATGCGTAAAAGCTTCGCTTCTGTCGTGCATCCCGGGACACGTCTACTATTTTTTCATTTTGGGTTGAGACCGGCAACATTAGAAATGTGTGTTGTGTTTTTATAGCGGCGACATTACTAGCACTGACGGTCGGGGTTTCGCATTATTATCTAAAATTTGTTTGTTTTTATATATTTTTTATTTGTCTATTACACAATCAATTTAAATCCTTTAGTATTGAACTATATACCCATTACGGCTCGTCCGTCTCTGCCAATAAAATATTTTTTTGACCGAGTGAACAAGAAGGCTAGAATATGCCCAGTAAAACTGCCTGTGAAAGTCCCATCGATATTGGATTACCCCATTCCCGAGATTAGCATTTTCAGTCTCTGTCTTCCAGATTCACAAAATAAAAAATTAGGATGTTCGATCTTTTCATTGAGATCGAACCACACAGTGTAAATAATAAAAAGAAATATATTCCACTGAAAATATTTGTATTTTATATTATTTAAACTGTTCACACATTTAATTTGAAAAAAACTTAATGCACTTAATGTGTAGATTTAACTTACAAAAACACAATTTCTTATAGACCAAGAGCCAGCGACGTATTTTGTGTTGTCATTTCATCCCTCATGAAAAGTATCACTCATGAATTTTCTGGAGACTATTTTTGATAGTATTCTCTATTTATAAAAATTAATGCCAGAACATTTACCCTTCACCTAATGCTTGCCAGAACGCTCTAAATATTTATTTAAAGGGGTTTATTGCATAAATAGTCCATTCAAAACGCGAGGGGGGGGGGTGCTTCAACATAACACCATTAAGAAAATCGAACCCTGCATGTATTTTGGGTCGCTGATTACGATAATCGGGGTCCTGCGGTCCTAAAATATGGGCGGCACCCTTAAAAACGAAAAAAAAAACCCCTTTTTAAGGGTTTTTCGCGATAATTTCAATAATAATAAAAAATAATCTAACGAAATCCATTTTTTTTATATTTATTTGCGATTTGGTGGTTGATTTATACTAAATCAAACCAAACTTTAAAACAAGGGATAATCCTGAAGGGTTAAAACCACCCCTAAATCAACTGAAAATAAAAAAAAATTGTATAATTTTTTTTTCCTAGTTTATGTTCCAAATACGATTTTATGAGTATTGTTAGCCAAAAATAAATTATTTTCAACCCTTAAGGAGTTAAACTGCCCTGCCCCATGGGTGCATGGATTAATTTGGATCAATTCACACGCTTAGTAAGTTCACACGTTCGTGCACCTGCGGTTCCTAGAACACGGGATGTCAACGAGACGCGAGCTTGCAAAAGGAACTTGCGAAACCGTATGAATTGAGAACGCGACATTATGGCGAAATACAAAGGATTTATATTGCATGGGATTTTACAGTTTTCCTAGGACGTTGTATTGTAACAAAGTCTCTACAAACAGACAAAAAGGCGACGCACCTACAATCAATAAAAAATCCTTGACAGGCCGAGCGACGAACGTCAAAAAATGGAGGTAATTTCTGAAAGAATCAAGTTTTCAGGAAAGATAGTATTTGCAAAGACGGTAATAAATATCCAGGTCTGCATTTTGGGAGATGGGATCGGAAAAAGTATATCCATGTTACTGTGAAAACAATTTTTATCATTCCAATTGAAGTTCTTTAAGAGCTCTATTTAAATATCCAGTGTTGCCTCAGAATATATTGATCGCACTATAGGCAACTCTATCCACGAAAATCGAACTAAAAACAAGGGTTTTACGGGGAAATTCAAGCTCAGAAACTTTACTTCGTCCATTTTTGTTTATCAATTTATTATTTTAATAATTATTATTTTTCAAAAATCTCATTTAACGCATTCCACTCGATTAAATCATATTTTTTTCAAATTTAATTATTTTCAGGGTACCCTCTTATATATCTTCAGTTTGACGTTGCTCTATACACTTCTACAGAATGTTAAAGATATTTTTTATTTGTTTATTTAAAATAGCATAAGTTTTTTACTATCAATATGTTGAGTAACAAAAATATTAATTCATCTCCAATTTCATATGCATTGTTATAGACAAATAGAAATTGAATTTCTTTTATTATAAAAAATAAAAAATAAAAAATGCTTATCACATTTCGTACGGTAAATTATATCGTCAGTTAGGGATGTGTGTGCATACATTTATTTATTAAAGTCAAATTCATGATGGACTCTTTAATTAACGAGAATAAAAAATAGTTTCCCAATGCATATATTATTAAATATACATTATGTATAAATCCTCCTTGTCGAAGTTCCTTTTGTAAATAAACAATTGCTTCTAACAATTGAGCGACTGCAAAAATACCTAGCATTTTCGGATTCAGCAGATCAAAATCTATATCCACAAAATCTTCTGGAAAAAATTTATGCCACCTCGTCATACATGCAGAACCCCCCTCAGCCACGAACCAGGACTTCGAGTCTTTCAAACTAACCAAAACGTGCGTCCTAAGAATCGCTTCTGACAGAGAGAGAACGCCCTATATCTATCTGCACCGTGCGCACCCATCGGCAATGAATAAAAAGAGCATTCTAAAACTACGACGCAATTTTCATACGACCCTTTTCTTTTACGAGCGGAATTCTGAATTGATGACCTATTTAGGGGCTTTTTTGAGGAAACATTTTGAGGGTGCCTTAGACGTCTGGAAAGGGCGACAAATCCCCCGTCACGGCACCAAATCCCCCGGCCCAACACTGTCTATTGCACATTTGTGTATTGTTGTAAATAAGTATAACATTTTTTATGTCCTTTGTGTTTTTTATTTACTGCTGTCATTAAATATCATCTACCACTAATTTTCGTTGCGCGTCGTGATAACTTGGAAGTTGCGCAAGTTGAAGGTTAAAATGATATATTTCGAGGAATTGCAAAAATTGTACTTTTCTAGGGTTTTTGAAATTCAGACCCAATTGGTAAAAAGTTAGATAGATAAAAGTTAGAAAGATATCTCTCACACATGATATGGACTTTTGGCCGTGCGACTTTCGTGTGACTTTCTGTACCGACTAGGAAATTCGCATGCATCAACCGACAGAATGTCTGTGCAGACATAACGACGAAATGTCTGTTACGACTTCCTAGTTGACTTTTCCAGCGACTTGGTTTTTTTCACAGAGAAAACTCTAAGGGAAGTGTTTTGTTCCTGTAAAAACTAGGGACCAAAATTAAAAACGATTACAATTAGTTTAGCTACAAGGTAGACTGGATCGTTACTTACTCCACGGCCAAAAGTCTCCATCAGTACCGTCAAAAGAGTCCGATTAGTTTTTAAACATTTTTATTGTTTTGTACTACATGTTAATTTTTATTCTTTTAATTGAACTTCTTGTTGTTTTGCTTTTTATGTGAATGAATCACCTTTTTTGTTTAATTTTTTGTCATATAGTTTTTTTATTTGCCCTTGGAAAATAAAATGTTGGAGCCTATCTATATTATATTAAAATCTAATAATTTTACATGGTTTCCTATAAGAAATCGTAAATCACTTTGCTCCGTTTCGCTTTACATCGTTTTTTTAACGTATCTACGACGAAAAGCGAAGCTTGGTGTATTTAACTTGCAACATTTTTTTAGAGACTCGAAACAAAACCGTATCCAAAATCTATGCGCATGAAATTGCGGGCAAAAGCTAATTTTTCAAAATGTTATCCAACATCGCATTAACTATTCATAAAATATTTAGTACGTTTTAAACCATAAAAAATTTATGATACATTATCTTAGAAAAATAATTTATCATCTATTAAAGTAATTAATTCCAAAAATTAACTCGTTCTTAACAATACAATAACAATTAAACAATATTCTTCAACAACGAGTGCTAAAAAGGGCGGCTTCCGTGGATGCTACGGAGTTGATTATTTTTGAGCATAACATGGCATTGCAACACTATTTTTTAGATTTAAATCTATCCGCCAAATACGGCTTCTTTTAAAATCTGAATAAATTCATTCGTTTAAGTAGTTATATTTTAACACTCTTAACAACAAACTTGCAACGCGTTTTAAAGCCCCTATTTATTTTTTCAAAAATAATCAATTCTATGGGGTGGTTTAACGGGGGCTTCCGGGCATGTTATGGACCTGAGATTTTTAGTGGTAGTTACTAACACCACTCTTAACAAGTAACCAAATTTCCAGCGGGGCATAACGCCTCTAACTATTTTTTCAAAAATAATCATATTTAGGGGGTGGGTTAAGGGGGGCTTCCGGGGATGTTATGGACTTGAGATTTTTAGTGGTAGTTACTAACAGCACTCTTAACAAGTAACCAAATTTCCAGCGGGGCATAACGCCTCTAACTATTTTTTCAAAAATAATCATATTTAGGGGTGAGTTAAGGGTGGCTTCCGGGCATGTTATGGACCTGACATTTTTTGTGGTAGTTATTAACACCACTCTTAACAAGTAACCAAATTTCCAGCGGGGCATAACGCCCCTAACTATTTTTTTCAAAAATAATCCTATTTAGGGGGTGAGTTGGGGGTGGCTTCCAGGGATGTTATGGACTTGAGATTTTTTGTGGTAGTACTTAACACCACTCTTAACAAGTAACCAAATTTCCAGCGGGGCATAACGCCTGTAACTATTTTTTCAAAAATAATCATATTTAGGGGGTGAGTTAAGGGTGGCTTCCGGGCATGTTATGGACCTGAGATTTTTTGTGGTAGTTCTTAACACCACTCTTAACAAGTAACCAAATTTCCAGCGGGGCATAACGCCTCTAACTATTTTTTCAAAAATAATCATATTTAGGGGGTGGGTTAAGGGGGGCTTCCGGGGATGTTATGGACTTGAGATTTTTAGTGGTAGTTACTAACAACACTCTTAACAAGTAACCAAATTTCCAGCGGGGCATAACGCCTCTAACTATTTTTTCAAAAATAATCATATTTAGGGGGTGAGTTAAGGGTGGCTTCCGGGCATGTTATGGACCTGAGATTTTTTGTGGTAGTTATTAACACCACTCTTAACAAGTAACCAAATTTCCAGCGGGGCATAACGCCTCTAACTATTTTTTCAAAAATAATAATATTTAGGGGGTGAGTTAAGGGTGGCTTCCGGGCATGTTATGGACCTGAGATTTTTTGTGGTAGTTATTAACACCACTCTTAACAAGTAACCAAATTTCCAGCGGGGCATAACGCCTCTAACTATTTTTTCAAAAATAATCATATTTAGGGGGTGGGTTAAGGGGGGCTTCCGGGGATGTTATGGACTTGAGATTTTTAGTGGTAGTTACTAACACCACTCTTAACAAGTCACCAAATTTCCAGCGGGGCATAACGCCTCTAACTATTTTTTCAAAAATAATCATATTTAGGGGGTGGGTTAAGGGGGGCTTCCGGGGATGTTATGGACTTGAGATTTTTAGTGGTAGTTACTAACAGCACTCTTAACAAGTAACCAAATTTCCAGCGGGGCGTAACGCCTCTAACTATTTTTTCAAAAATAATCATATTTAGGGGGTGAGTTAAGGGTGGCTTCCGGGCATGTTATGGACCTGAGATTTTTTGTGGTAGTTCTTAACACCACTCTTAACAAGTAACCAAATTTCCAGCGGGGCATAACGCCTCTAACTATTTTTTCAAAAATAATCATATTTAGGGGGTGGGTTAAGGGGGGCTTCCGGGGATGTTATGGACTTAGGATTTTTAGTGGTAGTTACTAACACCACTCTTAACAAGTCACCAAATTTCCAGCGGGGCATAACGCCTCTAACTATTTTTTCAAAAATAATCATATTTAGGGGGTGGATTAAGGGGGCTTCCGGGGATGTTATGGACTTGAGATTTTTAGTGGTAGTTACTAACAACACTCTTAACAAGTAACCAAATTTCCAGCGGGGCATAACGCCTCTAACTATTTTTTCAAAAATAATCATATTTAGGGGGTGAGTTAAGGGTGGCTTCCGGGCATGTTATGGACCTGAGATTTTTTGTGGTAGTTCTTAACACCACTCTTAACAAGTAACCAAATTTCCAGCGGGGCATAACGCCTCTAACTATTTTTTCAAAAATAATCATATTTAGGGGGTGGGTTAAGGGGGGCTTCCGGGGATGTTATGGACTTAGGATTTTTAGTGGTAGTTACTAACACCACTCTTAACAAGTCACCAAATTTCCAGCGGGGCATAACGCCTCTAACTATTTTTTCAAAAATAATCATATTAAGGGGGTGGATTAAGGGGGGCTTCCGGGGATGTTATGGACTTGAGATTTTTAGTGGTAGTTACTAACAACACTCTTAACAAGTAACCAAATTTCCAGCGGGGCATAACGCCTCTAACTATTTTTTCAAAAATAATCATATTTAGGGGGTGAGTTAAGGGTGGCTTCCGGGCATGTTATGGACCTGAGATTTTTTGTGGTAGTTCTTAACACCACTCTTAACAAGTAACCAAATTTCCAGCGGGGCATAACGCCTCTAACTATTTTTTCAAAAATAATCATATTTAGGGGGTGGGTTAAGGGGGGCTTCCGGGGATGTTATGGACTTGAGATTTTTAGTGGTAGTTACTAACATCACTCTTAACAAGTTACCAAATTTCCAGCGGGGCATAACGCCTCGAACTATTTTTTCAAAAATAATCATATTTAGGGGGTGAGTTAAGGGTGGCTTCCGGGCATGTTATGGACCTGAGATTTTTTGTGGTAGTTATTAACACCACTCTTAACAAGTAAGCAAATTTCCAGCGGGGCATAACGCCTCTAACTATTTTTTCAAAAATAATCATATTTAGGGGGTGGGTTAAGGGGGGCTTCCGGGGATGTTATGGACTTGAGATTTTTAGTGGTAGTTACTAACAGCACTCTTAACAAGTAACCAAATTTCCAGCGGGGCATAACGCCTCTAACTATTTTTTCACAAATAATCATATTTAGGGGGTGAGTTAAGGGTGGCTTCCGGGCATGTTATGGACCTGAGATTTTTTGTGGTAGTTCTTAACACCACTCTTAACAAGTAACCAAATTTCCAGCGGGGCATAACGCCTCTAACTATTTTTTCAAAAATAATCATATTTAGGGGGTGGGTTAAGGGGGGCTTCCGGGGATGTTATGGACTTGACATTTTTAGTGGTAGTTACTAACAGCACTCTTAACAAGTAACCAAATTTCCAGCGGGGCATAACGCCTCTAACTATTTTTTCAAAAATAATCATATTTAGGGGGTGAGTTAAGGGTGGCTTCTGGGCATGTTATGGACCTGACATTTTTTGTGGTAGTTATTAACACCACTCTTAACAAGTAACCAAATTTCCAGCGGGGCATAACGCCCCTAACTATTTTTTTCAAAAATAATCCTATTTAGGGGGTGAGTTGGGGGTGGCTTCCGGGGATGTTATGGACTTGAGATTTTTTGTGGTAGTACTTAACACCACTCTTAACAAGTAACCAAATTTCCAGCGGGGCATAACGCCTCTATTTTTTCAAAAATAATAATATTTAGGGGGTGAGTTAAGGGTGGCTTCCGGGCATGTTATGGACCTGAGATTTTTTGTGGTAGTTATTAACACCACTCTTAACAAGTAACCAAATTTCCAGCGGGGCATAACGCCTCTAACTATTTTTTCAAAAATAATCATATTTAGGGGGTGGGTTAAGGGGGGCTTTCGGGGATGTTATGGACTTGAGATTTTTAGTGGTAGTTACTAACAACACTCTTAACAAGTAACCAAATTTCCAGCGGGGCATAACGCCTCTAACTATTTTTTCAAAAATAATCATATTTAGGGGGTGAGTTAAGGGTGGCTTCCGGGCATGTTATGGACCTGAGATTTTTTGTGGTAGTTCTTAACACCACTCTTAACAAGTAACCAAATTTCCAGCGGGGCATAACGCCTCTAACTATTTTTTCAAAAATAATCATATTTAGGGGGTGGGTTAAGGGGGGCTTCCGGGGATGTTATGGACTTGAGATTTTTAGTGGTAGTTACTAACAACACTCTTAACAAGTAACCAAATTTCCAGCGGGGCATAACGCCTCTAATTATTTTTTCAAAAATAATCATATTTAGGGGGTGAGTTAAGGGTGGCTTCCGGGCATGTTATGGACCTGAGATTTTTTGTGGTAGTTATTAACACCACTCTTAACAAGTAAGCAAATTTCCAGCGGGGCATAACGCCTCTAACTATTTTTTCAAAAATAATCATATTTAGGGGGTGTGTTAAGGGGGGCTTCCGGGGATGTTACGGACTTGAGATTTTTAGTGGTAGTTACTAACAGCACTCTTAACAAGTAACCAAATTTCCAGCGGGGCATAACGCCTCTAACTATTTTTTCAAAAATAATCATATTTAGGGGGTGAGTTAGGGGTGGCTTCCGGGGATGTTATGGACCTGACATTTTTTGTGGTAGTTATTAACACCACTCTTAACAAGTAACCAAATTTACAGCGGGGCATAACGCCTCTAACTATTTTTTCAAAAATAATCATATTTAGGGGGTGAGTTAGGGGTGGCTTCCGGGGATGTTATGGACTTGAGATTTTTTGTGGTAGTTCTTAACACCACTCTTAACAAGTAACCAAATTTCCAGCGGGGCATAACGACTCTAACTATTTTTTCAAAAATAATCATATTTAGGGGGTGAGTTAGGGGTGGGTTGATAATTCGGGGTTAATAACTTAGGGGTAGTAATTTTCGAAACCTCCACTGTCCCCATTATCAAAAAATAATTATTTGCTCCTTTTTTAACGTGCTAACTTTAGATTTTAAATTTAATTTTTTTTTCCGAAATCGTTCATTTGAACGTTCGGAACTTCAGGCACATTCCCTATTCCCCCTCCCCCACCCCTTTCCCAAAAATTCTATTTATATCAAAAAGCTTAACAATCACTTTTGACCCGCTCCACTAGCACCAGCAGCAGGCCACTTGATAAGTGCTGGCAATTAAGGATAAGGGTTGTTGACAGGTGGAACCTTTTAGCCGAGAGCTACTTTGCCCGGAATTGGGACAAACCTTTTAATAGTGAGTCCCATTTGATGATTAGTTGCCTAACAGCTGGAGGCAGAGCAAAAACATGTTATGGCGGATTATCAGTAAATCCGTAAAACTTGAAAACACTACACAAACGTCGCTCGACCTCCTGCGGCGGCCGAAGAGGAGCAATGTTCCAAAAGAGTGTAGTAGAGACATTCATCAGTGAGGCATGGCAAACACACTTCTTCCACAGCTTGTAAAGGAATGCAAATAAATTAACTCTGAAAATGAGTAGAGCTCAGTGGCGAGCTCCTTAATAGGCGATTGCGGAGGACTCGAGGAGACAAGGACTCTGCCATACCAGGAAGGGATCACTCCTAATTTAGTGTTTTGGAATACACCCCGCACACACACTAACACACAAACAGTGTGGAGGAGTGCGATGATGACGAGATCCAGCCATGTTAAATCAATTAGAGCATCTTCGACATCGACAGGCATCTATAATTTCCATTCGACTACTTCATTTCAAAAGGGCCTAGCCAAGATGGGTGAGCCGAGCAACTTTTGATAATTGAATTTCGCCCTCCATAATGAGATTACCACAGGCCCTTGAAAGGGTTCTTATCCTAATATTTCGAATAATCTCCATTTTCTTCATAAATTGATTTGATTTAAAGTCAATGCCTGCTGGATAATGGCATCAAGTGGGGATCTGATTTTATATTTACGTTTTGCGTCCTTTTTGGATTGATTTCAGTTTTTTTTATGAAGTCTTGTCGATGATTCCAGCTGGGCATAAGCAGAAGATATATCACGACATACTTTTGAGGTCGATTCATTCTTTACTTTCTAGGTCAAGGAGTATTGACTTGAAAAAAACTATGGGTAGGTAGGAGCGGCAGTCCCATCCAAAACATATCTTTGCCATGTTATTTTTGAATGCTTTCAACAGGTCGGTTAACTGGTTTTCAACAGGTCTTAACAGGGCGGTTAACTGCTCTAACTTCTTTCAAAAATTCAGCTAACTGCTTCAGCTTTTCATTAGGACGGCAGTTTGTTAACTAGTTTAACTGATTTTCAACAGGTTTTAACTGGGCGGTTAACTGATTTTGAACAGGTCTTAACAGGGCGGTTAACTACTCTAATTTCATTCAACAATTCATCTAACTGCTTCAGCTTTTCAATACGACGGCAGTTTGTCAACTAGTTTAACTGATTTTGAACAGGTCTTAAAAGGAAGGTTAACTGCTTTTCAACAGGTCTTAACAGGGCAGTTAACTGCTCTAACTTCTTTTAACAATTCAGCTAATTGCTGCAGGAGGTTCTCAACAAGACGGCAGCTTTTCAATAGAGCGTCAGGTTTTCAACTGGTTTAACTGATTTTAACAGGGCAGTTAACTGTTTTTCAACAGGTCAAACGAAAAAGGTCCGCTGGCGAGCTGTTAATGTGATGTATAGACTACCCCAGCCAAAGTTTACATCAATTTGACGAGTCTGGTCTCAGCGCTTTTGGCTAAACTCAAAACTATTGGTATTGATTCACCAACTAGATAGGTGATAGAGTACAGATAGAGTTTCTTTCCCTCCCGTTCAATCATAGTAATACTGAATGGTGCCAAATCTAAACTGTGGATTCTGCCTTACTCTTACCAATATGGGGTGTGATGTGCAAACTGATATGATGCCTCCTACCTCTGGTTACCGATGTCCTACTACAAGTGGTGACGCTGTTCACTCCGAATAGATGCTAGGTAACTCCTAGCGCAAAAGAGGAGAACGAATGCAGGTGACAGGCAGCACACCCTTCAAAGCCTACCAACTCAAGGTGTAAATGTCATTGTGACGAGGGTTGCATGACGATGGGTAGTTTTTGCACTATCGTTAGAACGATCTCCTCTGCGACAAGCCACTAGGCAGTCGACTCTGCGTTTCAAGCGTTCTGGCCTACAACTATGCGGGGTGTAGTACAATAGGCCAAACAGGTGGCCGCGGTACTTTTGGACCCAATACCTCATCAGCCGAAGAAGAAGATAAGTATGTGCCAGACCTTGTCGCTACGATCACGGACTTATGGCCAACTCATTCAATACGAACATTGAACTCATTTTTTATTGAGTCCGCAAGAGTCGTGTGGAATTCAATGCGTCCCAAACGAAGTACTGTCTTATTTTCAACAAAACCTGCAACTTTTCCTCTTTCGTCTTCATAGAAGGTTTAAAATTAATGGTTAGCTCTCCTTTATCATCATCTCTCCTTGAACCTTCTACTGACTGCTGATAACATCAAACCTATTCTAACCCTTGATGTAAGCTTGCTACTAGACATTTAAAAATGACGTGACTAACGACATGACAAAATAGCAAGGTAAAGGATGATTCCTGAGCTTATAGAACTACCACATAAAAAGAGCGCTTAACTGGTTCAACTGGTTTTCAACAGGTCGATTAACTGGTTTTCAACAGGTCGATTAACTGTTTTAACTGGTTTTCAACAGGTCGATTAACTGGTTTTCAACAGGTCGATTAACTGGTTTAGCTAGTTTTCAAGAGATCGATTAACTGGTTTAACTGGTTTTCAACAGATCGATTAACTGGTTTAACTGGTTTTCAACAGGTCGATTAACTGGTTTAATTGGTTTTCAACAAGTCGATTAACTGGTTTGACTAGTTTTCAACAGGTCGATTAATTGGTTTAACTGGTTTTCAACAGGTCGATTAAGTGGTTTTCAACTGGTCGAATAACTGGTTTAACTGGTTTTCAACAGGTCGATTAACTGGTTTAAATGGTTTTCAACAGGTCTATTAACTGCTTTTCAACTGGTCGATTAACTGATTTAACTGGTTTTCAACAGGCCGATTAACTGGTTTAACTGGTTTTCAACAGGTCGATTAACTGGTTTAAGTGGTTTTCAACAGGTCGATTAAGTGGTTTAACTGGTTTTCAACAGGTCGATTAACTAGTTTGGCTAGTTTTCAACAAGTCGATTAATTGGTTTAACTGGTTTTCAACAGGTCGATTGACTGGTTTTCAACAGGTCGATTGACTGGTTTCCAACAGGTCGATTAACTGGTTCTCAACAGGTCGGTTAATTGCTATAACTTTTTTAGCTGATTCACGCCAGATATGAAATGAGATGATTTTGGTCAGCAACAGTATTTCCTAGCTGGTAGTAACGTTGCCTGGGCACCGGGGTCAGTGACATATAGTACTTCCCAGAACCCTCATGATCAAGTAGTAAGCCACAATGTGAAGCAGGAAGTATTCCGAAATGTAATTCGTAACGAAGTGTTTGTTATTTGAACAACTGTCTGAAGTAAGTCTCTTTGTTCAGACGACTATCCTATCTAGACTGCAATGTCAAACAAGCTCTAGATTAGCTGTAGGGCTGCCTCCAGTTCGACCTCCAGTAGAGAGAAGAATTAAAAACTCCGATGTCATTCAATCCTACCGAAACAGAACGCTAGCTACAACGATGGGACAGGAGATGGCTTTCATGTTTATAATGCTTTTAGGTAATGCTAGGAAATGTGAGAGGAAGTTACGGTAACGAGTGTATTGCTGCATCAGTGTTAGAAAATTGAGTGGAAGGACCATGGCGCTATGCATGGAATCGAACCATGGATCTATGAATTGGTAGTCGGGCGTCTTAATCTTTAGGCTACTGAGGACCTTGTGTAGCCATAAACTTTAACAGGCTTGGACCAAAAAATATAAAAATGGCCTCACCCTACATATTTCTGAGAATGCTTGGTCGATAATGCAGTTCACAATTCCAGAAAATAAATTCACGCTTTTTACGAGCACTCAACTCGAGCAAAATAAACATTCTTTCACAATTATTAATATTCCCCACAAATATGAAAAGCTCAATTCTAGACCAAAAAATTCTTCTCTCATTTATTATTAGAAGAAACATAATTAAATTTCGATACACAGTTTATTGCCATCACTAATTTCATTCAAGTACATTTCGCTTTCGCTTTGCCTTATCTTTTCGAGACCAAACAAAAAAAAACGTTTTGAGAATTTCTAAAGATAAATTTCCGCTTATCTCGCACCAAAAAAAAAGATACGTTTCGATACGTTAGCGATAAACATACATATTATAGTATACCTATTTTTAATTTGATATCGTATCTTTCATGATTTCGTTTATCGCAAATATAACACAATTACTTAACACACAAACACACACGGGGCGGCATGCGGAATAGCATTATTTTTTTTTTGTTATTATTATTTTGCAGTTGAATGAATTTCACTTAACTTCATTCACGCACACAGAAAATTATGAATTTTAAATTAATTCAATTTCGATATAAAATTATGCGTCAAAAAAAAATATTGCTTCCATTTTGTGCCTCTTCGTGTGTGTCGGGAGCAAATAGTGCTTAACTTGAGCAGCGCGTGTTTTGCGATGATTTATTTTATTTTATTTAGTGAAAATCGATGCGGTTTTTTTGGAGGAATGTGTTCTGCTCTCGAGCCATCAACTGTAGTTGCATGATTTTTGTTGATTATTATGCAACAGGATCAATTCGTGTGGCTCAGAGTCGGATAGAAATTGTAGAATGAGAAATGAAATTGTAAAATTGATTTTTTTTACAAACATCGACTTCCAGGTATTTACACACACGCTTCGGTGAGTATCAAAGTTAGTATATGGCATGAGACATGAATTGGTTTTCATTGTCTGAAGGCTATCTGCTAACACAGGATGCAGTCGGTCAAGTCAAATAGTGCTATTATATGACGAAGAGATGACATTGTGTATTTTAGACGAGGAAGTTCGACCTAGACACATGCCACAAATCTATGTGCAAATATAGTGCATGTGTCACCAAACGTCTCTACTTCCTTTTCACGTTGACATAGTTCTACACCGCTTTGTTATTTCTTTTTTTTTGTTTTTTAAATTTTCGCTCCATTTTTTTTTTTGATATTTAAAATTGCACCCGTGCAACCCTAGTAGACTCTCGGGTAATGTGGGTTGTACCACAAAAACTGCAGGGGCGGGGGTATGTTTTAGACAAAACGTTCACCCATCCGAAAGGAGCTATATAGCATCATCATCATCTCAGCTACTAAAACTCTCTCTCTCTGGAAACTTTCTTTTATTTAATAGTATATGTGTGTGCAATATTTGTGTGTTTGCATAAAACTTTTTAACATTTCCAACATTGCCGGGGGTAGAAAGTGGGTGCTATACGCAGAGGGGGAGAGTGAAAAAATGTGTGTGTTGGGAAGGGGTTGGTTGAGATGTGGCTCTTTGTGAAGCACATGCTTGTCCTGTTTTTTGTTGTTTGGGTAAAGTGCTGATGGTGGCTTGTCATATTTTGCAAAAAAAAAAGTTAAAAGGCTTGTTTTAAGCTTCAACTTGGTATTAAAAAGTTTTTAATTAAATGCACTAAAAGTTCAATTTAGTTAATTAAATTTAGTGCAATTGCTCTCACCCCTGTTTTTTTTTTTGGTCGCTGTGCAGTTTTTGCTTGTAAGTTTTGAGCTCTTTTTTATTTTTTGATTATATTTTTAATTTGGACAGTGTTGTGCTTGATCCACGAGAAACAGATTGGATTTGGTTAAGTTTGTGGAAGCATGGAAAAGAATCTTTCAAGATCGCGAGAAAAGGTGACATCTCTACGGATGGAAGAAGACCAACAGAACTACTTTCTGGGTCATAAAGACGCATGCCTTTCTATCGACGGTATATGTTTATGTAGTCCGGGGAAATTAGCATTTTAAAGAAAAAAAATTCCAAAATGGCTGAAAATTGGACCACAGCTTCCTTGGAACTTTTTAAGAAAACAATTTCGGAATCACAAAAAAAAACATGGCCGCCATATCACTTTTTGGCAAAAAAGTCACTCAAAAACTGGTTTTTTCGAAAAAAAAATTTCATCAATCAATACGAAACGTTATTGCCTACAAAAAATCCCTCTTGTCATTTTTTCGAAAATCTAAAGTTATTCAAGGTCAAAATTTAAAAAAATCTATTTTCGGCCAAAAGATACTTTGAATAATTCGGGAAGGTCAATGTTTTCGAAAAAATTTCTAGAAGAATATTTTGTAGGTAATAATGCTTCGTATTGATTGATCAAAAATTTTTTTTCGAAAAAACCAGTTTTTGAGTGATTTTTTTGCCAAAAAGTGATATCTCCGGCGGCCATGTTGTTTTTTTGTGATTCCGAAATTGTTTTCTTAAAAAGTCCCAAGGAAGCTGTGGTCCAATTTTCAGCCATTTCCGAATTTTATCTCCTTTCGTGAGTTTTTTTTTGCTAATTTCCCCGGACTAATGGCCATTCCTACAAGAGGGACCATGGTTCTGGGAACACTCCGCACGCTTCATTGCCCAAAAAAAGTTCGTGCTCACAGAACTATATACCCTCGTGAAGGAATGGCCTATGGGTATCATCCTCGCAATCACGCCCGCCAAATCGTCGGACGTAGTCCTGTATGCGCAGCACTCGCGGAAGGCGCCTCCACTCCCCTTTCTGCTGTTAGCAGTTCTGTTCAACGCTGCTGCACACACTGGCGCTGATTGTAGTAAGAATGAGCTAACCAACCCCCCCCCCCCCCCTTCAGGAAGCGCCGACTCGATCTGAGGCGATCCATGTTGGTCATCATCCTTGCAACTCCTGCACAAATAGCGTACGTTCTATCCGCCATGCCCTCCAAGGGTGCTTTCAAATTTAGACTCCGGTCGATCATCACTCCCCGATACAATAGAGCGCGCTGTTAGTAGATGATCTGTTCCCTATCTTGATTATTTCGGACATTGGTTTTCTCCGCTTTCTGATCAGCACAGCTTCAGTTTTATGTTCAGAAAATGTCAGACCAGCGCTTTCTAGCCACACTTTTATCTCCAAGATCGGTTTGATCAATTCGATCGGTTTGATCAATTCGATCGGTTTGATCAATTCGATCTCATCGCGGTGTCGTCCTAACACCACTACCCCTATGTCATCCGCAAACCCGATCGCAACTACTTTCTTTGGGACGCGTAGTCTCAACACATCATATTGTGATCCCCAGTTGTGGTCGAGGACAGAGCCCTGTGGAACGCCGCCTTTCGAAAGCCGAATTGCTTGTCTAGGGAATATTCTGTTACAGGTCAGTCGCTCGAAAAGTAATCGATGGGTAGTACTGACCATATCGCTCAGGTGACCATTCGTTTTCAGCCTCGAACAGTCCTTAACTACTTCAAGATGAATCGATACCAACTTCAGTAGACCTTTTGGCGCAGCAGTCGGTGGGGTACGAATAGCCCCGGTGCGGTGATAGAAAGGCACAAAGCCCTGAATCTGACCAAATATAACAGTAAAGCTTGGCCTGCTCCTATTTAAACACACTATAGGCCAGTCAAATTATCGAAAAAACCTCGATTTTTTGCCCCCCGAGCCATCTGAAAAGTAAAATATAGGTAAAATAGGAAAAATTCCGTAGAATTTGATGAACTACTTTTGGCACTCCTAGGCCTTTGGGAAAGTTTCCAAAATGGCGTCAAAAGAGGGCCAAAAACAGATTTTCGCGTTTAAAAAAAACTACACATTGTACAAAAAAAAGGTTTAAATAAAGTTTGTAGATATTTTTCATACTAATAAAATGACACCAGTTTGATGTCAATACATAAACAAATAAAGGAGTTATTGCAAAAAAACCGCTAAAAAACACGTTTTTTTTAAATGCTCATATCTTTTACCAAAAAACGATTTTGTAATGAAACTCGTGGAAAGTGTAGCCCTTGGGGAGTGCAATAAAACGTTTTTGTAAATTTGCAAAATAATAAATAATTTTTGCAAAATACGGGTTTTTCGAAAAAAGACCTTTGTTGCCGAATTCGATTAGCTCATAGCCATCAACACCTACAGAAATGTTTTTGCGCTCAAAATGTTCTGGAAGAGTTGTGCTAATAGTTGTGTTTTGTGCGCACATTGCTACTTCATTGGGAACATGCGAAAAGATGGCCGGAAAAATGAAAAAAACTGTTAGGGTTAGTTTTCTATGATGGTCGCAAAATATATATTTTTGTTTTGCCTATCGATAGGCAATTAATCGAATTTCGTGAGCAAATAATCGAATTTTGTGGGCAAGATTGTTTTTATCGTTTTTCCGGCCATCTTTTCGCACATAAATTTTCAGTAAAATTACAAATTGTTCATTGGAATGCAAGGTTTAAATTTTCCCTCTCATAGATATAATTCACAGGTAACAATGGAATACTAAGCATATATACCCGATTGTTCTTAAGCTAAGGTCAGACCTTTGACTTTGGCCAGGGTCTGGGCAGTTCTTGTAACAGCCGAGAAATTTTTGATAATTTTTGATGCTTAGGGCCGATTCACAATTAAAGCTTCAAGCTGCAAGCTTCAAGCTTCAAAAATTAGGATAAAAGGATTTGTACAATGATTCACATTCACAGCTTCAAGCTGCAGTGCTCAAATAAAGCAAAACTCAGCTGAAGCTTGTAGTTTGAAGCTTGCAGCTTGACGTTTGCAGCTTGAAGCTTTCATTGCGAATCGGTCCTTGCATGGTGAGCAAAATGCTATTTTTATGTATAGGGAGAGCGCATACACAAAAGTTTTGGAAATTTACAAAATTATGAACTGAAAGCTGCAATACTGAATTTATTTTTACATCCCACAAATCTATATATATAAAAATTAATGTGTGTATGTATGATCGCTATAGGCTCCTACACCGTATAACCGATCTTAATGAAATTTTAACCATGTGCTATTTACATTCACACTTAGAACATAGGCTATTTTATTACTTTCTAAAGCCACTCCTAGATGGCGCTGTCATGGAGAGCTTCGTTGAAAATCATCCTTTGAATTTTTGCATGAAGTTCGGTGGAGATCTCCTATGATACACCTCGAAGCCCGATTTTCGAAATTCAAAATGGCCGCCGAAATATGACCGAAATTCAAAATTGCCGCAGAAATATGGTTGAATTTGCCAATTTTATTCCGATTCCAATGAAAGTGAGTATCTAGGGGTTTTTAAGGTCGCAAATAACGAATTTGTGGTCAAAACTTATAAATTCAAAATGGCCGACGAATTTGCTAATTGTGTTCCGATTCCAATGAAAATCTGTATCTGAGGTTTTTTAAGGTAGCAAATAACGACTTTATGATCAAAATTTAAATTCAAAATGGCCGTACCAATATGGCCGGCGAGTTTGCGAATTGTATTCCGATTCCAATTAAAATCGGTATATGGGAGTTTTTAAGATAGTAAATGTATGAAAATTCATATCTCGAAAAATGCCATGTCAATGGATGGTTTTTATTGTCTCGATCAAAATGTCAGATCCCATTTTGTTATTTGGAATCAAAAATACCAAAAAATTGCCTTTTTCAAACTCTCCTACTGTATATTAAAATTCATATCACCTACTACTACTATTGGCTTTTGGGAGCAGCATAGGCGCACCGGATCCCAGCTAGTAATGTATATTTACTACACAGTTCGTAAAAATACAAATAAAAGTAGAATTGGAATATTCCTAATAATGTATATTGCAAATTTAAAAAACTGCTTGTGAATAAAACTTCTAGTATTTTTTTTGTAAAATTACCAGAGAAATTTTTTACAGTGTAGATACTGATTAGTTCTAGGACGTCATCCACGACAAGGCACTACAGGAAAGGAGATATAATGTAACTTCTCTCTGCATCCTTTTGTCTACGGTGCCCTTCAGCGTTTTCTCAAAAAATTTAACCTGAATTAATCTGCGAATTCTCACTAAAAACAAAGAGTTGATCCAGTCACAAAACGTGTCTAGGTTCGTCGTTTTCGAATACCTATCATATTACTAATCACAATTTTATATGAGTTGTTATGTAAACCGATCATACAACTTTGGTTTTACAAGACTGATTTTTAACGACTAAAGTAAATTTGATTGTGGAAAAAAGAAATGTTATAAAAACTTTGTGACAATCACGTTAGAAAACTATAGAACGAAACTTGAAGGAAAAAAAAAACTCAAAACACAAATGTTTTTATCTCTCACTCAAAATGTAATTCAATAACACCAAAACAACAAAAAAAAATCTACAAATGCCCGAACCGCAAAAAAAAAAATTTAATAAAAAGTATTGAATTAACTTTTTTCGTTTAGCAATTCCTTTATAATAATTACAATTGCGGTGGGATTTAGTATCAATTACAAGATAATGACGGAAATTGGACACTACCAGAATCTCTGGCAACGCTTGAATACCTCTCATCTCCTCCGTCGGATCAACTTTATTTTGATTATGCGATCATAATAAGATTGTTGCGATGACTATGTGTTTTTCGTCCGTAACTAGGATCAATATCGATCAGTGAACGTGGAAATAGAAATTATCGATAAATCGCGGATATTGGACCAACTTTTTTTCTGCTGTTGCGTTCTTCGTTTCTTTGTCTTGTGATTATGCTTAGTCGACCAGAAAAAATGTTGTAGACGATTTTGGTATGACCACAAAATGTGTGAAAAAAAATACCGCAGATCGAGTGATCTTGTGGCTTGGCGATAAAATTTTATGTCTAGTAAGCATTACAGGTGATTCAGGATTTATTTTGTTATGCACAGCGCTGACTTATTATAGTTTTGTCAGGTGCAAGACTAGAGCTCAAATATAGATCTTCTTTATTCTTCTGCTTGTGGTCCAAGCCAAAACTGAGAACTTGCGCGCCAAGCTTAATACCAAAGCTACACAGCCCCGAGAACTCTAACTAAAAGGCTCTAGGCCTGCAGCGCACCCCTAAAAGTGCTCTAGAAATGAAAAAACTTTCTATTTTACAGTGCACAACTTCGGGTAGTTGAAATGGGGGAGCGCTGCAGGCCTACTCTGAACGGACCTCCAACGACCAAAGCTAAAACGAGAAATATTCAAGATGGCGGTTCCAAGATGACGGCCGAATTTTGCTATTGTGCTCCCCGACCCCCGACATGGGTATCTAATGAAAGGGTATAACAAATAGAATACAATTAGCCTTATGGCGTCATTCCAAATTCAAAATGGCGGCCAACACAAAATGGCGGACTACCTTTTTCTTTACACACCCTCGATATGGGTATCAAATGAAATAGTATGACTAGTAGAATACATTAAGCCGTGTGACGTCATTATACGCTTTATATTAGCTTCACCTGTATGTATGTATGTGCGTATGTATGTTCTATGTAAATAAATCTTGCAACTTGATTTTGACCCACTTCCATATAACCGATCAACTTCACATTTTGCACATATGCATAGTTCGCGTGACAATGCAATCTGACCTTTTGTAAGGAAATCAAGATGGCGGTCGATTTTTGCTATTGTGTTACCCGACCCTCCGACATGAGTATCAAATGAAAGAGCATGACAGGTAGAATTCAATTAGCTGTGTGGCGTCATTCCAAATTCAAAACGGCGGCAAACACAAAATCACGGATTATCTTTTTCTTTACAACCCACTCGGTATGAGTATCAAATGAAAGGATATGATAATAGAATACTATTAGCTGTGTGGCGTCTTTCCAAATTCAAAATGGCGGCCACCAAAAAATGGCGTATTACCTTTTTTTTACAACCCACCCGGTATGGGTATTAAATGAAAGGGTGTGACAATTAGAATACCATTAGCTTTGTCGCGTCATTCCAAATTTAAAATGGCGGCCAACACAAAATAGCGGTTTACCTTTTTCTTTACAACGCCCCCGGTATACGTATCAAATGAAAGTGTATGACGAGTATACTATAGTATGCTTTTTGACGTCATTTTAAATCTAATATAGCAGTCACTATAATAGACTAAAAAATAGAAAATAAAAAATATACTTTAAAAAAACTAAAAAATACGCTTTTATTTTAAAATGAACTAAAAAGTAAAAAATAATTTTGAATGTAAAGTTTTTATTGCTTCAGCCAGTATATGGAAACAACCTACCTAAATACGTGCCAGACTTGTGCTCTCAACTACGAAACTGCACTCAAACGATCGGTACTGTCCCAATAAAGTAATAGGGATGGCAGGGCTTTGAAGGCAATGAACGAAACGAATATCCTGCTAAGCAGTGCTTCAGCACCGTATTCATTGGTCCGCAACCGGCTAATGGGGCATCCATCCATCACTTTACTATAGGACTCTGATGAATTATATCGAACCACACATGGCTTAATGAACTCCAAACAGTTTGATTTTGTGTCATCTCACATTGTGGCCAGAGAATTAAATTACTACCTATGGAGGATATATAGAGTGTAGGACTCAGTCTGTAGGTTTTTCTACGGGGAAAATAAGTCTGCCTTCAGGTTCTCTTTGAGTGTCTTGAGATAGCGAGGTGCTATTTGACACGACCGAACAGACCAGTCTAAGTTACAAATTTATAGGCTGCTGAGCTTGTTTAAGCCATGCAGGGTACCTCGAGCAGGATATGGTATGAGGACCACACAAGGTCAGTGTTGAAGCGAAGGCTCCCTGATTGTGCCGTGTTTGGGTTCTGTTCGGATACAGTACAACCAAGCACCCAACCACCTAAAAATAATACTTCTCCTCGCCTTGTCAGGTCATTAGTTTACCTAATCAGCGGCCAGAGTAAAAATAAAACTCGCACGCTCCTAGCCTGCAACAGGCAAGCACGGCGTCAAAACGCCTGCACGGCACCCGAAACAGGCACGGTACGCCTGAGTAAAAATAAGACTCGCCCGCACTTATCATGAAACAGGCACGGTACGCCTGAGTAAAACTGCGATTTTTCAAAATGCCAACTGCTATAAAAGCACGTACCAATAAAAGACGCACGAAATAATCCAAACTAAGCATGGTACGCTCACAATTTTTTAGACTAAAGGGAGCAAAATTGGGGCTTTAAAAAATTTTATAGGACGAAGAAAACGTGCAATTACCTTGGTCATCATAAAGGTTGGCATTAGCATACTCAGAAGACCAGTTCTCGTTCGATTGCGTAGGTCAAGTAGCATTGGACGTGGTTAGTAGATAGTTGGGGGACCGCTTGGTAAGTCGACACTCACGTTTTGGAATGGTATGTGCCGATGCGGCTGCATTTATAGATGTTCATGCCTGTAACCGGAGCGTGCATACCCATGGCGGGCGAAAATTTTCTAGATCACCAATTACCACCTATGAAGGATCGGAAAAGCGACTGTGCCTCAAAACGGACGAGTCTCCCCTTCATGCCCTCTGTCAATGCATAGTAGAATAGATCCACTTCCGGCTGGGATACCCCTTGAACCCAATACTTCACTGAAAGAAATAAAGAATGTATAAATTAATTATCATATTACTTTTGGGTGTCGTTTAAAAAATAAAATAAATAAAAACGACATGTTTTGGGTATGCTTAAATGAAATGTTTCCAGCTTAAAACATAAAATTTCATATGAAAACACTTAAATTCATACATAAGTGAAGCTCTAATAATAATAAAAGCATTTTTACTACCTTAATTCACCTTTTACCTAACTTACCTGAACAGAATTCCTGCAGCAAAACTGAAGAAAATGCCTGCATCCCTTCACGCTAATTTTCACAATTCCGTCCGGAAAACTTGAGACTACATTTTCCTGCTAAAAGCCCAGAGAATAGCAAAAGGAAACCAGCAAAAAGAAATATTGAGAAGAAGCAAAGCAACACAAAAGAGAGTAGAACTTCCTTCCCCTGCTGCAAGTCAAGAGGTAAACTATGCAAGACCGAGTCCATAACAAGAAAACTATTCTTCTTCCTTCTTATGTAATTCGAAAGTCAGTCGAGGAATCCTGGCTGACTCCTTCTGCCCCCGGGGGAGGCTCCTCTCTCCTTACCGCTGCTCCACCTCACGGCGGATATTGCATAAATCCCAAAATGTCAACTCTAGAGGGACACGGCAGTTTTCGTTCTGGAATATACAAGCAAAAAAAAATAGCAGAATTTACTCAATGACGATTACGACTTAGATGACCCCGATTACATGGGAAATCCCACTTTGGGGATGAATTGCGTGTTTCAGTTCTCAATAAGTTTCCCTTAAAATCGCTGAATAAACACACTCCGGGGATTATGCAATATCACTTTATGTAATGAGGCAGAGTATGACGTGAAGGCGTGGATTGCTGCAAGGGGAGAGGGGGTGAAATCGGGGTTTATAGAAGATAGTTTTTCTGCACAATAATAATGCGATGAGATACTAATGCGTCATGGTATTGAACAGGGGTTGGAGGTGATTTCTATTCAACCTTAGGTAAAAGTACAACAAAAATTCTCTCTAAAACCGATTTACTTTCCCTTTCACTTCCATAAAACTGCAACTACACTGCTGCAAGCTTCCGAAATAGAATTCAACCCTTTCCTAACTCAATTCAGCCTTTTCCAGAAATCAAAATTAAACCCTTTCCAGATCAAGCAGAAACGAAAGTGACCCTAATTATGTGAAAAAAAAACCCCAACAGTATTTTTGGTATAGTTGACCCTAGGCCAACGTGGTAAGATATGGGATAGCTGGGGATGGACCATCTTTAATATAGAGAAATAGGAGACTAGAACGGGTGAAAATAAAATGAAAATTTAAGAGGAAAAGAGTTTTTTGTGAGGGGTAGAGAGGAGGGTTGAGAGGAGAAGTTATGATACAGATATTGCTGCAGACACGGAGGACACAGTTCCATAGAAATTGTTTAACAGTGAATACTTTTGGAAGTAAATACAGGGAATTTTGAAAGGGAAATCTATATATATAAAAATGAATGTGTGTTTGTATGATCGCTATAGGCTCCTACACCGTGCAACCGATCTTAATGAAATTTTAACCATGTGCTATTTACATTCAAACTTAGAACATAGGCTATTTTATTACTTTCCAAAGCCACTCCTAGATGGCGCTGTCATGGAGAGCTTCGTTGAAAATCATCGCAGAGCTTTGAATTTTTGCATGAAGTTCCGTGGAGGTCTCCTATGATATACCTCGAAGCCCGATATTCGAAATTCAAAATGGCCGCCGAAATATGAACGAAATTCAAAATTGCCGCAGAAATATGGTGGAATTTGCCAATTTTATTCCGATTCCAATGAAAGCCGTGTTTTTTTAATGAACTATATAGTTCTTCCCCATACAAATCTGAAAACCCAGGTTTTATCGAGGTTTTTATCCAGACATTTCAAAATTTTCCTTTCTTTTCGGAATGTAGCATACTTACCGGCTGTCTGAAAATCGTCATATAAAATAAAAACAACATAGAAGTGACGAGAGCAAATTTGAAGGCATGAGGAAACAAATAATTTATTTTTTAGAAACTTATTCATTATTTTCTAGAGGGGAATTCGTGTAACAGTTGTTTACTGACACGCAAATTCGGATTAATTAAATAAATTAAAATTTTCGAAAAAATGACAATTTTTTACACAGCCATAACTTTGACAATTTCAATCGAAATCACTTAAACTTTTATCGAAATTAAAGGGAAAAAAGTCACCTTTCTAACACTTGAATTCGAAAAAAATTTTACTCGCAACAGATGGCGCTGTTGTCAATTGTTTGAATTAAACAATTTTTGCAAAAAAAAATTCCAAATTCAACTCACTGTAGCAACTTTGGAAACATGAAATCATTATGTTCTTGCAACGGAAATTGAAAATTTGGAATCTTACGATCATTTTGAAAAAAAGTGCATCGAAAACCGGTTCTTCTGGTCAAAGTTATGGACAATTTAAAAAAAATTACTCTTTTCAGTTTATTGACCATAACTTTGACTACATCCATCCAAATTGGGCTTACTTTTTTTTAAATTAAAGCTGGAAACTTCAGCTTTTTGAATCTTGAAACAGAAAAGCTCTTTAACTCGAACCACTTGGAGTGCGCGCACTAAGAAACACATGCAAAAATATCATGAATTTAACACACGTGCAAAATTATCGACAAAAGAGTCAATGCAACTTTTGACACGTGGGCATGCAAAATTCTGCATATCTACTCTTTTTCACACATGTAAACATTAATTTGTCGGTTCGAATTCTTTATAACGCATGCCTTTGCGTACAAACGCGTTAACACGCTATTCAATGCAGCCAGGATAACCTGATTGCCCGGGTAATTGATAGTGTAATGTTCACACATACATACATACACACACACACACTCACACACACACACAAACGCACACACGCACACACACACGCACGCACGCACACATTTCTCAATCCAAAAATTACCGCCGGCATTAGCATAACCCAGGGTGTATTTTTTAAATTGTCCATAACTTTGACCAGAAGAACCGGTTTTCGATGCACTTTTTTTCAAAATGATCGTAAGATTCCAAATTTTCAATTTCCGTTGCAAGAACATAATGATTTCATGTTTCCAAAGTTGCTACAGTGAGTTGAATTTGGAATTTTTTTTTGCAAAAATTGTTTATTTCAAACAATTGACAACAGCGCCATCTGTTGCGAGTAAAAATTTTTTCGAATTCAAGGATTAGAAAGGTGACTTTTTTCCCTTTAATTTCGATAAAAGTTTAAGTGATTTCGATTGAAATTGTCAAAGTTATGGCTGTGTAAAAAATGGTCATTTTTTCGAAAATTTCGGGTGACCCTTTAATTTTTGTGCGAAGTGTATTTAAAGCACTGAAGATGGCGCTTAGTGAAATTTCCCTTGTCGTTTTTTTAATGAACTGGATCGAAGACCTATATAGTTCATTAAAAAAACACGGCTGAAAGTGGGTATCTAGGGGTTTTTAAGGTCGCAAATAACGAATTTGTGGTCAAAACTTATAAATTCAAAATGGCCGACGAATTCGCTAATTGTGTTCCGATTCCAATGAAAATCTGTATCTGAGGTTTTTTAACGTAGCAAATAACGACTTTATGATCAAAATTTAAATTCAAAATGGCCGCACTAATATGGCCGGCGAGTTTGCGAATTGTATTCCGATTCCAATTAAGATCGGTATATGGGAGTTTTTAAGGTAGTAAATAACGAATTTATGATCAAAACTTATAAATTCAAAATTGTGGGGCCAATATGGCGGAAGAATTTTGCCAAATAAGGGTCATTTCCCGATTAGCTGTATGTAGGGTGTTCAAGAGTTGGGAAAACGGAAAATCTTGACATTCTAGCAACAAATGGAAAAACATTGAATATAGTGTATCCTGAAGCTCTTAAAGCAATCAGTTCAGAATTGATCAACAAGGTTTTTTTTGGAAAGGTGGTAAGGAGAAACGGAAATGTGGGATGATTTATGTATAATGGATAAGAAGGAAATAAACCCATCACCTCTGAATTTTTAGGTATAAGTCTAGGATTCTGCAATACGGGAAGAGGCTGGCATCTGGGTAAACAAATAAAACCTGAGTCAGTGACATCGCAGATGAGAACCCAGGGGCCAAGCAATTGCAGATTTATCTTAAATGTTTTAACGTTCGTGGTTTTAACAAAACACATATAGGTAATTTTGGTCACATTTCAAATAAATGCATTTTGAATCTAATGTCTCGAACGTTTATAGAAATAGTTCGTTTTTCGTTAATAGTTAAGAAGAGTTGAATTTTGAAGGTTTGGATTGATTTTAAATGTTTAAACGTTGGGTGCAGCGAGGCGCACCGGCTCCCAGCTATCCAAAATACAGAAACTTTATCTGTGTATGAAAATTCATATCTCGAAAAATGCCAAGTCAATGGATTGTTTTTATTGTCAGATCCCTAATAGTTTCACATTTTGTTATTTGGAATCAAAAATACCAAAAAATTGCCTTTTTCAAACTCTCCTACTGTATATTAAAATTCATTCTGATTGCTACTATTGGCTTATGAGAGCAGCATAGGCGCACCGGGTCCCAGCTAGTTACATATATTCTCCAACTATTCTTCCAACTTGGCTTACTACAGCGTGTCTTAAAAATACTAATTTAAATAAAGCACGATTCCCTTTTTCTGTGTTATTTTAAAGTAGACTCTTGTACAAGACCTAACCCCAACAGAGCAAAGAATTCGTATCAATTCACGTACTCGCTAGAATAGGGGTTAAAGCACCCGACTACCATACAAGAGGTACGTGGTTCGATTCCATGCAGTGATATGTCTCTTCGTCTTTCCAATTCTCCCACTTGGATGACATTCTAAATTTCTTATATTCCTTCACTAGCAAAAAACAAAGTTTATGTGTGCACTGTCCGCGGTAGGGAAAAAGTGAAAGAAACAACAAATCTTGAAAAAATGTTTTTGGATACCATATAAAAATTTAGAGTTACATATAAAAAATATTGTAAAATTTCTTCTCGAGCTTTCTCGGTTTCGTCAGGGATTAATTGGAACAATTTGTTTCTTTTTAACAACTTTAATTTTAAAACAAAACTTTTTGCACATATGCGCTCCTCTTTTACTTCTCCCTCTTCCCAATTTTCTCGATGGTTCAGTTAGAACAACCGTACTAAATGGAGATGTGACGCTGCGTTATTGTTATATGTATTGTATGTATTCAAGTAGATGCCACTGAACATGAAACTTCTCGGTGAATAGGAATTTTTATTTTCACTTTTCGGTTAGCCGTTACACTGTCCCCCTCTTACTTAATGTTCGTCCCGACCACAGCTTCCGTCCTGTTCTTACCGGTCGAAATTTTTGGATGCGATAGATGGCATCGTTTAACCTCGTGATGGCAATGGAGGGCCCTCCCATATTCTTTGTAATTTTGGCGATTTACCTTTTATTCGTCGAGGATTTTATAAGTACACTCGGTAGCGTGGCAACCTTCACGATAAGAGGGGAAATGACCAAGATACACTATGTTCAATGTTCTCTCATTTGAAGCTAGGATGTGAAGATTTTCAGATTTCCCAACTCTTGAACAACCTACATACAGCTGACCGGGAAATGACACTTATTTGGTAAAATTCGTCGCCATATTGGCCCCGAAATTTTAAATTTATAAGTTTTTTTCATAATTCGTTATTTACTACCTTAAAAACCCCCAGATACCGATTTTCCTTGGAAACGGAATAAAATTCGCAAATTTATTGGCCATATTGGTGCGGCCATTTTGAATTTATAAGTTTTGATTATAAATTCGTTATTTGCAACCCTAAACACTTCTAGATATCCACTTTCATTGAAATCGGAATACAATTTGAAAATTTCGTCCGCCATATTGGCGTGGTCATTTTGAATTTATAAGTTTTGATCATAAATTCGTTATTTGCTACCTTAAAAAACCCCAGATACCGATTGTCATTGGAATCGGTACGCAATTGGCAAATTCGTCAGCCATATTGACGCGGCCATTTTGAATTTAAAATTTCTGATCATAAATTCGTTATTTGCTGCTTTAAAAACTCCCAGATACCGATTTTCATGGAAATCGGAACACAATTGGCAAATTCGGGTGGCCATTTTGAATTTCAGCAGCCATTTTGAATTTATAAGTTCTGATCAAACATTCGTTATTTGCTACCACAAAAACCCCAGAAACCGATTTTCATTGGAATCGGAACACAATTGGCAAATTTGTCGGCCATATTGGCGCGGCCATTTTGAATTTATAACTTTTGACCACAAATTCGTTATTAGCGACCTTAAAAACCCCTATATAACTACCCACTTTCATTGAAATCGGAACACAATTTGTAAATTCATATTTGGGTGGCCATTTTGAATTTCGGTCATTTTACGGCGGCCATTTTTAATTTCAAAAATCGGGCTTCGAGGTGCATCATGGGGGACCCCCACGGACCTTCGTGGAAAATTTCGAAGCTCTGCGATGACTGGTGCGCCCGCTATAGCGCACACATCGCACACACACGCATACATACACGCATACAGAAACTTTCTTTTATTAATATAGATTACAGAATTTCTCTCTACTCTCTTCAATCACACCCTATAAGCACAATTAGCGGTGAAACCATTTTAAAAGTTTAAGAAGTCGAAGTATCCAGGTTCTGTCGCGGTAGTAATGGATGAGAGCGGGTAGCGTAGAATTACATGTTGGCAGTGGCGTAGCGTGGGTGTCAGCCGCCCGGGGGGGGGGGGGGGGAAGAAAATTTTGCCGCCCTCTTATTAACTTCCCAGTTTATAGGGAAGTTATGGTAATCGGTCCGAAAATCGAAATCGTAATTTTCAACGTATTTTCATTTTTCAAGGTCCCAATAGCATTTTAAGCAAAAATTTGAGAAGAAGTATTCGTATGTGTGTGTGTATGCGTACGTATGTGGTTATGTTCTCCTGCACGATTTCGCGCGAACCAAAAAAGATATCGACTTTGTTGAGGTGTCGATCGAAGCGTATTAACTGAAAGATGATCTAAAAAGATTTTCATAAAATTCGGTCTAGTCGTTCTTTTGTTTAAACGACGTAAATGTATTTTATACCTGCACGATTTCGCGCGAATGCCAACAATGATACCGACCGGTCCCGGTGTCGTAGCGTATTACCGAAGTTAAAATCTGAAAAGATTTTCATAAAAATCGGTCGAGCGGTTTTTTTGTTTAGACAACGTAAGTGATTTTTGTACCTGCACGATATCGCGCGAACCAAAAATGATATTGACTTCATTGAGCTGCCGAACAACGCTTATTACCGAAGTTATAATCTGAAAATATTTTCATAAAAATCAGTCGAACCGTTTTTTTTGTTTGAATGAAGTTCATGATTTTTGTACCTGACCAATATCGCGCGTAATGAATATGATAACGAGTTCGTTGAGGTACCGATCGGCGCATATTAACGAAAACATGCTCTGGAAAAAATTGCATAGCATTCGGTCAAGCCTTTTTTTGATTAAATGGAAAGACTTGGGCTAAGGGTCACAAACACCTTAAATTGATTAGTTTTTATACGCTTTATATTAGCTTCACCTGCATGTTTGTATGTATGTATGTATGTATGTAGACAAATCTTCCAACCTGATTTTCACCCACTTGCATATAACCGATCAACTTAAAATTTTGCACATGTGTATAGTTCGCAATCTGACCAGTTTGTGAAATAATCAAGATGGCGGTTCCAAGATGGCGGCCGAATTTTGCTATTGTGCTCCCCGACCCCCGACATGGGTATCAAATGAAAGGGTGTGACAAGTAGAATACAATTAGCTATGTGGCGTCACTCAAAATTCAAAATGGCGGCCAACACAAAATGGCGGACTACCTTTTTCTTTACAACCCACTCGATATGGGTATCAAATGAAAGGAAGTGACAAGTAGACTACTATTAGCTCTGTGGCGTCATTCCAAATTCAAAATGGCGGCCAACGCAAAATGGCGGACTACTTTTTTTTACAACACCCTCGTAATGGGTATCAAATGAAAGGGTGCGACAATTAGAATATTATTAACTGTGTGGCGTGATTCCAAATTCAAAATAGAGGTCAACACAAAATGGCGGTTTACCTTTTTCTTTACAAGGCCCTCGGTATCGGTATCAAATGAAAATATATGACAAGTATAGTACAGTAAGTTGTGTGACGTCATTTTAATTCTAATATGGCGATCACTACAAAATGTCGGATAGACTAAAAAGTAGAAAATAAAAAATATAGTTTTAAAAAACTAATAAAATACGGTTTAATTTTAAAATGAACTAAAAAGTAAAAAATAATTTTGAATGTAAAGTTTTTATTGCTCCAGCCAGAATATGGAAACAACCTACCTTTCGAAATGTAAAAATATGTGCATATATCTCTAAAGCTTGTATGCTTGAAAAGGATGAGGATTCACGCACTAGTCTTATCTTTTAGTTGACATCGCACTGCACGAAGCACTTCTTACCGTAGTATACTCTCTAGAATACAAGCCATTCAGGTGATCCTGGGGAAACTAGGAATCAACAACGAAATCAGTCAGTGGATCCACCGAATGCTGAAAACTAGAATCATCCAGAGCAGCTTAGGCAGCAGAAGAATGATAAAAACGACTTGTCATGGCACAACCCAAGGAGGAGCTATCACGCTCGATGGCCGAGAACTGAGACTATTCCGATCAGCTAAGGATTTGAATAAGCATTGTATTGTATGCCTAAGAAAGTCAGCATTGTATTGTATGCCTAAGACCTTTGAAAAGAAATGGAACTTGAAGGTGTGTAGCTAAGGCACTACAGAGTAGTTGTTAGACCATTGCTGAAATGCGAGCTCTGTACCCGTGGAAGTAATGAAAGTAACTCTTGATCTGTTGCTGCCTGATCTACACCACGGCCTTGAGGCTACGAGAAGCTGACAGCTAGAAGGAGAACACGTATAGACGAAGCAATAGGGATTGGTTGAAGGGTCATCTGACTACTATGACAAGGAGACTCAATTTCTACCCATCCTTCGATGTCCAAATCCCCATCAAACAGAGGAATGAGAAAACTTCCAGAGTGATAAGAACTACGACTACGAGCTCTACATCTACAAAAAGATGGCTCCAATTTAGAGTCGGATGTATCGAAACTGCTGGCAATCTTCAAAGCTCGCCTTGCAATACCCACAAACCCAAGGCATGCGTAATACTGGAGCACTCTTCCTGGGCGACGATATACAGGAACACTTTTCAGTGGGTTTTTTTATGCGGAAGTCTAAGCTCAGATACCACGCTTTGTACTACCATACCGTCATGTTCTTGACGTCATGGTGCAATGTCTAGTAGTGAGCTTACCTTGAAGGATAGAGAAAAGATAGTAAAAGACCCTCCGGGCGTGTTAAATCTGGAGCTATCATTCCAGATACCAGTTTCACACGTGCCTCTGCCTTGGAGGCATCTTAGTAAAATACCATACGAGTGCATCCTAAGATATCAGAACTTATTGAAGGGAGCTTTTTTGCGATCTTTACGATCTTACAATGAAATAGCATTTTCCCCAACGGAATCTCTTCCGGGTGGCAATATGTTCTTAGCCTCAGCGCAGCACTTATAGCTTATGTCTCTACATCGAAATGTTTGAAGATGGACCAGTACCAAATTGAGTAGAGGCTTCAACGCTGCAGTCGGCTAACTGCGAGTACGTAAGCCATTTCGTTAAATCTTGCTTAATATGATAGCAAAGCTATTAAGCCTCGTTCTAGGCACCCGTGGGCAAATCCAATACATTGTTTTTAGATGCAGATCGCGTGGGAATCAAAAGGCATGATCAGAACATCATCTGTCTAGTCAGCACTGATCTGCCATACCCTTTTGCTTACTGAAAGGTTAGGTGACTGGAGTTTATCTCACATTTTAATCAATTGGTTGAAACCTGTGCCTGTAGATCGTTCAATGGCGATTGCATGAATAGAAATTTATGGAAAGATACTTAAGACGTTATTTAGATTCATCAAAACTTCGTTCACTTTTATAAAACGGTTATATCTTCAAAAACAGAGAATCGACAGAAATAAGATCGTTGAAGATCGTTTTTGGATTACATTGCCTCTGCAATACCATGTTTCGAAAGCCTTAACGCAATTTTCGTGCAATGATCTTTAATGTTTCTTCTTGGTTCATCCACAAAATGAGTGTTTTGATCGTTTTGTTGTTACCTTATATGAGGAGCTCAAATCGCCTTTATGACTAGATCTGTGAGTTCAATCTTTAAGGTACAAACTTTTAAAACAAGATTTGTGAAGATCGCTCGATGACGTGAACAGAACTGATTATAAAAGATCGACAAGAGATCGTATCAAGTCACATTCTAACCATATTTAGGAATTAGTACTAGAATACATTCGGGTATGCTACGCGATCACCGTTTTACATCGTCTCACAAACCACGATTTTGGAGCTATCGAGGTCGCAATGTAAATACATCTTCGTGGATTGGTTTAAAGGCATACTGGATTGGGTTAAACTTCTAGTAGAGAGTATTTTGAAAGAAAGGACATTTTCCAAAATCAATTTCGTTACCTATTCGCGAAACTTTTCAAATAGCATACGTTACTTAAGGCTCAGTTCGAGCTAAAAAAAAGAAAATACTGGTTGAGTCTGTCAAATACAATTCTCGTATCTTTCTTTGTCACTTGTTAAAAAACTAATTAAACTCCCGAAAACATCAATTCAATTAGTTTTAATTAAAAAAAAAAACTTACAAAAAATTTAATTGATTTTCTCAACAAATTAATCCCCAAAAATCGCCTCCCCGCAGTGAGTCGCTCTAGTTTAAAGAAGTCGTCACCACAAAATCAACTCTTGCTAAGTGACAATAAAAACCTGCCAACAAGTCGCGCGATATATAACGATTTCGAGTGAAATCGCGAGCCGCAAATTAGCTCTAATCGCGCCCAGAGTTATCTAGACAAATAGCAGCTGTCGTATTAGACTGGATCCGAAAAACTAATGATACTATTTTATCGCCTGTCACGATTTATTCCAGTACGCCGCAAATTGTCGACACCGCACATAAAGAGAACTATAGACAAGTAGAAGAGCGGCGGGAGAGAGTGGGAGAGTGCGACGAGGGCCAGAAGAGAGAGAGCGGCTGGTGGTGGTCGCTGGTCGCGTTGCACGTTCGGAGGCCCCCAGAATAGCTCTCGATCAAATAATGCGGCTTGTCAGCAAATCGAGAGGAGGAATGTAATAAAACCGAAAGTATCCACACACAGAGTGTGGATGGTGGAATGTAAGGCAACAGTAAACAATCAATTAGCCCCGGCAGTATGATTACCTGGCAGTGGTCCAACTAGTTCCTGGCCACTATAGAGGACGAGCCATGCCATACTGCCAGCAGGGAGGATTTCTCGACAGCACCAAACCACCCCCGACAGACCCCTGGATATATACATGCGTTCACCCAGATTTCCCTACGTGCTGTCCGCACCCGTCCGCCCCGCACCGCCCCTGCAATTAGCTCTGGCTGCTAGGGAATTCAGCACATATTTCCATTCCATTCGGTTTTGCTGCTGCTGGTGTTGCTGCTGTTGGCTCTGATGAAGCTATGCTGAGACACCTCCATCTTTCGCCGAAGTGCTCTAAACTCAATGCCAATCTCCTAAATGTCGGGGGTGGGGTTTTTTGGGATCGGGGTCGGGGGTGGTTACGGTGGGAAAAACATATTTTTTCAGTTATCAACTTATGAATGTGACGAGCTCAAACGTTTTCCAGATGATATGCACAGTCACATTCAAGTGGTGATAAAAATTCAGCATTTTTTTGGGGGGGGGGAAAGCGGTTCGGTGGCGGAGCACCCATGGCAGCTTCCGTCGGTACCGAAATAATTTTCACATTTTTGTCAGTTTAGAATTTTTTATGGTATTCCGGCGTCCATAATTCATTTGATTTTAACGATTTCTGCTGCGAACTTTGACGATTTGAGGAATTCACTTAATGGTGTACTCTGAAAATATAACAGCTTGAGTGCAACTTTGTGTAACACTTCGATTACGTACGACAAGTGATGAGCAATTTGGAGTGAGCGACGTCATAAAGCATGGGTAAGGGCGGCAGGTGACTCCCCGGAAGACCGGGGATGGAGACACACACAATTGGCGCTGAAAGGGAATCGTTTTGTTACCACACCTATGAAAAACCATTACGTAAGTAGCAGTGGGCTTGAAGTGACTTTTGATCCAATCTGTCATTATCCAGATTCTAGATCATATCTTCTTTGAAGAAACACTAGAGGTCTATGCACGGTATGGTCAACTCCAAACGGGTTTTTCTTGTGCCTTCTCTCAAGTCAGCCATATCTATATTAATAAAAGAAAGTTTCTGTATGTATGTATGTATGTACGTATGTGTGTATGTATGTGTGCGCTATAGCGGGCGCACCAGTCATCGCGTAATTTTGCACGAAGGTCCGTGGGGGTCTCCCATGAAACACCTCGAAGCCCGATTTTCGAAATTCAAAATGGCCGATGAAAAATGGCCGAAATTCAAAATGGCCACTCAAATGTGAATTCGCAAATTGTGTTCCGATATCAATGAAATTGGGTATCTAGGGGTTTTTAAGGTCGCTAATACCGAATTTGTGGTCAAAATTTATAAATTCAAAATGGCCGCGCCAATATGGCCGACGAATTTGTCAATCGTGTTCCGATTCCAATGAAAATCGGTATCTGGGTTTTTTGTGAGGTAGTAAATAACGAATGTTTGATCAGAACTTATTAATTCAAAATGGCCGCCGAAATATGACTGAAATTCAAAATGGCCACCCAAATTTGCCAATTGTGTTCCGATTTCCATGAAAATCGCTATCTGGGAGTTTTAAGGTAGCAAATAACGAATTCATGATCCGAACTTATAAATTCAAAATGGCCGCGGACGAAATTTTCCAATTGTATTCCGATTCCAATGAAAGTAGATATCTAGAGGTTTTTAAGGTTGCAAATAACAAACTTATGATTAAAACTTACAAATTCAAAATGGCCGCTCCAATATGGCCGACGAATTTGCCAATTGTGATCCGATTCCAATGAAAGTGGGTATCTAGGAATTTTTAAGGTTCCAAATAACGAATTTATAATCAAAACTTATAAGTTCAAAATGGCCGCACCAATATGGCCGATGAGTTTGCCAATTGTATTCCGATTCCAATGAAAATCGGTATCTGGGGGTTTTTAAGATAACAAATAACGAATTTATGATCAAAACTAATAAATTTAAAATTTCGGGGCCAATATGGCGGACAAATTTTAGCAAATAAGTGTCATTTCACTGTCAGCTGTAGGCAGGTTGTTCAAGAGTTGGGAAATCTGAATCTTCACATTCTAGCTCCAAATGGAAGAACATTGAACATAGTGTTTCTTGGTCATTTCCACTATTATCGTGAAGTTTGCCACGCGATCGAGTGTACCTATAAAATGCTCGACTAATCAAAGGTAAATCGCTGCCCACTGCCATCACGAGGTTAAACGATTCCATCTATCCCATCCAAAAAGTTCGATCGGTAAGAACGGGACGGAAGCTGTGTTCGGAACGAACACTAAGTAAGAAGGGGCAGTGTAACGGTTAAGCGAAAAGAGAAAAACAAAATTATAAACCGTCCCCCACGCAGGTTGAATTTTAAGTGGGATTTAACATGAGTCTTGATTTTTTTAGGTTCAGGTTCAACCAAGCGTTGGGCACTTGATTTCCATCGGTTCAGGGTGAAACTTGGTATCCTTAGGTTTTCGATACCACTGAATACGAATATCATATCAAAAACCGGTTTTGACTAATGACAGCTGTCAAAAAAGCTGTCAATAGAAATTAACTATATAAAAGGTATCCAAAATCATATTTTCCAGATTCGTTGTTTCTTTCACTTTTTTCCTACCGCGGACAGTATACATATAAACTGGTTTTTTGCTAGTAATTAATAGGGAAGGCACTATCAACTAGCGACAAAAAATTCCTCATATAAAAGGACATCAATACATGGGGATGTATGCATATGAAGCAAAACGTTTTTCTGCGAAGGAGCCGTGTGCAGTGGCGTATTTACCCTAGGGCCATAGGGGCGGTAGCTTGCAAGGGCCGGCTTGCATGATCAGCTTTGGAAGCCTTTAATAAATCTTTACTTAATACCCTGAAACAAAAATAACTTTTTGGGGTTGCCGCGAAATTTATACGTCTTTTTTTCAGCATCAACGCCTGTACAAAATTACTGTAATTGTTTTGAGCTAAGCCTGAAAATGGAACTGTAGAAAATTTGTGATATACGCGATGGTCAGCTAGGGACGATGCCTGGGCCAAACTTAACAAAAATTGGAACGAAATAATAGTGGCTCTTTAAGCTATAAAATGTGACGCGGGCCACCAAAAAGCTTATATACATAGTTTCCAAAATTCTTAAAGGTTTCGACACAGGCCTAGAGTTCGTTTCCAGATCCTACGAATCACTTAACACTTCCATAGAGAACCAACAGGAATCTTTTGATGCTTTTGTGGAGGCTGGTAAGAAAAAAATGAACCGAAGAATTCCGAAGATATCATAAGAGAAAGAAGAAGAAAAGAAACTATATCATGAGTGTCGTGAGGGAGTATTGGCGACGTTTCGTGAACAAAAGATTAATACCTTTTTCCAAATATGGGACCAATTGTAAGACGAGTTCAAGGGGCTCAAATCTTCATATGACGCCATTCTATGCAAATGAAAATAATTATACCCGATTGATCTTGCGGATGATCTACAAAAAGAATGTGTTCTTTTATAACAATTCTTGGCGTCACACTAAAAAAACACAAGGATTTTAAGGAAGCATTTTCATATACGTATCTCAGTAGGTATTGGGTTACTTGAGCCTGGGAAAATTTCTTGTCACCTCAGTGTAGAACTTTCGTTTTCCGTAATAAAAAGAATAAAAAAATTATCTACGTTCCCGGATAAGCGAAGAAGATTTGAAGTTTAAAAACTAAGCATTTAATAAATGGTGATTATTCTTCTGTATGATCTAATTTATGGGGCGGCAAATCTACGCCACTGGCCGTGTGCGAAGGTAAAAAAAGTGAACAATTTCATTCATATTCACGCTCGGGAGCCCTGTATATTTTTAGAAAATTTTTAGAAAATTTTTTTGCTTCAGATGCATGCATCTGCGTGTATTCAGGTACCAAATACTCATACCTATTGAATGGTTGGATCATGACACAGCAGAAAGAGAATAATATGTTTCATGTTTTCGAAAGAAAGATTTAACGAAAAATAATAGTTCTTATAAGTATTAGATGATCCTGGAGGCTAAGCTTCAAAATAAACTCGGGGAGGAAGGACATTTTGTAAGGATTCTTAGTAATTGAGCCCCAAAAAATCCGTAAAGGAAATTTCTTTGGAAATAGACCTTTTCGGGGTCCTTGAAAGCGTTGTGAAGATGTATTAAAAAATCGTTGGGCTTTAACACTACTTCTAGAAATTAACTGGAAAGATCAAGCTTAGCACAGAATTCGTTTGATAGCGGAGATTTGAAGAGACCAAAGCACGCAATCAACCTGAAGTCCCATGATAAAAGAAAGTAAAAATAGCGGTAAAAATCCAAAAGAAAAACATCAAAAACAGGTCGTGCTAGTTACTAGCTAGAATTCACTGATTAGAAGCTCCTTAGTTACGGGCGTTATATGCAAATTAAAAAAAAAATAAATATCAATCCCGCTCCCCCCTCCTTAATTACTTTTCAATTGCCTTGATTTCTTCAAAAAGTCAAAGGTTAATTCCTCGCCATAAAAATAAAACCAAAAAAAAAAAAAAATAAATAAATCCAGTTCTAAGTAATTCTTCACGGTCGCCCCTAGCTGCTTCGCCTCCCCCTCCACGATCCTATTTTATTATATAAAAATCGTTATTTTAAAACGAATAGAAATAAACATCCTGATCCTTACTGCAGGAGCCTAGCCCCAGAGATTGCCAATCCCCGCATACTAACTCTACGCAAACAGTCTCCAAAATGTTGATTTTTTCTTTTTCTCGTTTTTTTTGTTATTATTTTTTTTTTGTTTTTTTTTTCGCTGAATACAAAATAATTTTCTTAGAACCACGGATATCATCTGAAAACAATCTTCAAGGAGCTTTTCCTGTTTGTCCTTTATGGGAGCAAGACAAAGCGCGCAAACACACATATACACCCATACACATCCATCTATAGACACGCCCGAAGTAAGCAGCAAAGTGGAAAAGGTTTCTTCGGTCTTTATTTCGAAAACAATTTCAATTTCGATTATGACCATGAAAATACACCCATTTTGAATATTGTGTGCTCTCACAGTGCCGCGGCGAATTCGGGGAAATTAACTTCGGCAAACAAAGGTCGCGCCTCGATGTGGGATGCAGAAAAAAAAATTGCGAATCTAGATGGCGTTGTTGTCGTCGTTGTCGAGAGTGATGATGGTCGAGAATTACTTTTGCTAATTTTGAAATTTTGTATTTTTTTTTGTTGTTCTGTTTTAGTGATGGTTTTCTCGGTGGTGGTGGAGGCGGGATGTTGTGCTGTACTAGGCTGGGATTAGGATTGGTAGTGAAGGAGTCGATTTAGTCCTACGACTTTATGGATGTTTTGTACTCATTTCCATGGTTATTGTTATGTTACCACTCGATTGCGATAAGGACTTTGTGTCTATAGTGATGTTCAGTGGTTTTTGTGCAAAATGTGGCAATCCTCTAATGACGTATCCAAAATAAAACCCATTTGTTTATGCTACGACTTATTCTACAAAGGCAAACCTCACAAATTTATCTATAACAACACAAGATTTTTGTTAGATTTTTTATGAAAAAATTTAATACACTAATTTATTTTAAAAATAATATCGCGTTCCTTAAGAAACTTTATTCCACCCATTGACGTCGTTCTGACTACGATAAACTCTAATCGACTGTCCTTCGAAAACTGGCAGTGAGTAGATTCAAACCACGGACCTCTACCATGGTAGTCGGGTCCCTTAACCCCTACGCTACCGAGGCATAAGAAAATGAGTCCGAGACTAGCAATTTAAAGGTCGATCCACACATATCCGTGAGGTGACGGCGACTTCAGTGCAGTACCGAGAGCATCAGTGAAAAATAATATCGGCACGATGTAATTCCATGGAAACAAATAGGGAAAGGCGCGACATGTTCTCACGCATCCGGCGCAGTGGAGCACCGGCGACGTTCTTAGTACCTTTCAGGCGGTTCCAAGATGGCGGTTCCAAGATGGCGGTAGAATCTTGGAATTGTGTTCCCCGACCGCACGATATGTATATCAAATCAAAGGGTATGACAAGTAAAATACAATTAGCTATGTGGCGTCATTCAAAATTCAAAATGGCGGCACACACAAAATGGCGGATTACCATTTTCTTTACAACGCCTTCGGTTTGGGTATCAAATGAAAGTGTATAACGAATATAGTACAGTAAGCTGTGTGACGGTCATTTTACATCTAATATGCCGGTCACTACAAAATGGCGGAAGACATATAATAGACTGAAAAGTAGAAAATAAAATACATATATAGTTTAAAAAAACTAAAAAATACTCTTTTATTTTAAAATGAGCTAAAAAGTAAAAAAATAATTTTGAATGTAAACTTTTTATTGCTCCAGCCAGAATATGGAAACAACCTACCTTTCGAAATGTAAAAAAGCGTGGGACACTAACGAAGAGTTCCAGTGTTAATAAAATAAGAATATAGGTAAAGAGTCACGGAAAGCATCGGTGCCGGGCCGTCACGGATTATTTATTATAAAACAAGCTCTGATATCACTTACAAGAAAGCAAACACTGACGGTATTAACAGAGACGAGCGAAATACTTGGGGTGACACTAGATGCCAAACTCCACTGGAACCATGGTACCATAATTCAAGGTAGGCTCATAAGGAAAAGCTCTGTTTCCATCTTGAAACGCTTTTACGCGTTTTACATTAGAAAAGATCTGTGACGTCACGGGAAAGATTTTTTCCTTTGTGAGAAAAGATCTGAGTGACGTCACGGGACCCTTATGAGCTTACCTTGTAATTATTGCTCCATGACTGGAACTAAAACATTGGTTCAATCTCGTGAGCAGAGACTGTGGATCATCATAGGCTGACTATGACTCAAAACTAGGTATTCAGGATGCAAAACTACTATAATATAGCCCATGATGACATACACTGCCTTGGTATGGTGATATAGAACCATGCTTAATAACTTTGCTATCAAATTCAAAAAGATTCAAAGAGTGGCTTCCATGGTCCCACTGAACTACAGGAGACTTGGTTCAAATTTGCACTGCTTCATCTTGTTAAAGATAAGTCGGCCATAAGTGCTAAGCTGAGGCGATACCAGGTTTAGTAGTTTCAACTCGAGCAACCGATGGCTACTGTCTATCAATCAAAGATGAACATTATATACGAAAACTTGATAGGAGCGTATGTGAACAAGCGGAGTTTCATCTTCTATAAGAGTCAAACAGCAATCAGAGCGATACAGATAAGTTTCAATTAGTTTGAGATTGCCATCGTGCCTTTGATGAGCTGTTTGGGCTCAATCAAGACACCATTGTTTGTTTTGAGAAGGATGAGTGCGCCCTTTATGTTTTCTGTTGAGCAGAATTCCGTTGTTTGGTGTGACCTTACTTGAACAAACAATTCCAAGTGACAAATGCTTAAGCCAAGTGTTGAACTTACTCAAGCGGTCTGACTTGGGTTGAGGTAGACGGAGAGTACAATAGGTCCAACTGACGGCTGTGGTAATCGTGGATCGGATACTATATGGAAAGAAAGAATATAGGTAATGGTAGGTCTAGAGACCTTGTACATGAAAACAACAGGGCGGAAATAGAACTCCGATATTCCTCGTGGGGTTCAAAAATTCCTTTTCAGCCTTCTTTGCTCTGCACCTCATCAAGGGTTTTCCTCTTAAATTCCTTATGACTCATAAGCAGCAGCACACAAGCAGCGATACTGAAGTGAGGTATTTATCAGTTCCTCATAAGGGCCCTATGAGGCAAACCTTATTACAAATGTAATGGAGCAATCCAAACATATTCGGAAAAGTTTTTACCCTTAAGCTGAAGTTTTACTCATACAAAGCTTTGGTTTTTGTTGTTACATTGCTTCATATTTCAGGCAATTATATTGGTGACCGTGTAGGGTGTCATTTATCATACTCAACAGACTGGTTCTCGTTCGATTACGAAAGTCAAGCAGCATTGAACGTGATTAGTAATAAGTTGGGGGACCGCTTGGTAAAACGTGTTTAAAAATATAAAGCTTTCGAGCAGTTATTATATCTTCGACACACGGAAATAATTATGAAGAAAATTCGACATTAATGACGAATATGAAACGTCATAATGACGAATTTTCGTCATTAATGACAAATTTTCGTTATAGTTACGTTGCCGTGTGTCGACGCTGAGAATGACGAAAATTCGATATTAATGACGAATATGGAACCTGGAATGACAAATTTTTGTTATACTTACGTTGCGGTGTGTCGAGGCTTTTACTTACATATATACAGGCCGAAATTCTCAGCCTCTTTTTTTTACTCAGAATCGAGTAACAATGATTTTTCCCCACTTGTGCCATTCGTAATGATAAGCACGAATAAGGCAAGGCGTGGAATGCCTTTTTGGGCCCTGTAGGGCAAGCCACATGTGGTCTACATCAGGCAGTGTGGCTAACTTCATAGTGGGACCCTATCTGTACCCTTACCACCTTATATATTTTAGACGGGCTTGGAAATTATTGCTTATTGTGAAGCTGAAACTATAGTTCTAGACGAGATACCTCTGAGAAGATCCTTCTTCAGCTCGTAGCTGTACGAGACAATACGATACACAGCTCGTAGACAATACGATACACAGAGATCCACAAGCAAGCAATTTCTCAAGGACGCGGAATTTAAGGATGGTCTCTCTGACACCAAAAGAGAGCAGACGGCAACCCGCAGCATGACTGCTATATTCAGCCAATTTTGGTAAAATTCAATCAACTAAGCGACATGAAAAATATCATTGGCTCAACGGCGACTCATAATGGTACGCAGAAAATCTTCAAGCACAACGATTCCTCAACTTGTACCCACACGTGTGTTCTTCTTGAAACACAGTTATCAAGTAATACTACACTTTCATCTGACATTGATGACTCCTTGTTTTTTTGTTCTTCTTGAAAAACCAAGAACACGAACAAAAGTAGAACGAGATGTATTCAGCTTGAAGGAGACTCTGCTTTGACAAATAAAATTGTCTTTACTACATTCTCCGAGTTTTCAAACAACAACAACAACAACAACAAAAATCACCAACACACACACCAGCACCTCTCTTGTTACCCCATCAAAAAAAAAAACTTTTATAACAAAACAAGGAATTTTACAAAACATTCTAATAATTACACTTGATACGAAAACATGTTACACCTTTGAAATTGGATCCCACATCTGTTCTCTACATATAAAAGGATGACAGGAAAATACAAAACCCCCTCTCTCTCTCCTCTCGCTCTCTATCTCACGTTTCTGAACAGCTCCGCAAATACAAGAACAAGAGTAAATTTCGTTGTGGTTCAGCAAAAAAAAAATGGAAAGAACAAGAAAAAAAAAGGAAGAAAATAAAACAAATGAAATGAAATCGATCCTTTTCACAATTTCTCCTTATATATGAAGTGAAAGCAACATTCATCTTGGCATGTCAGGAATGTTCCTTAAGAAAATACTTAAGCCATACACACACACACGCCGATACATGGCATGGCTTTAATAAACACACTCTCGCACACATGCGAGACACAAGGATATATACGAGCAAACAAATCTTTTGATAAATTGAATGAGCCTGCAAATTCCTTTGTTGTCATATAATCCTTTAAGAACCGCAACTTTTTTTTTTAAAGAATGATTTGAGAAATTTCCTAACTTGAAGTGAAAATCAACTTAGGATTCACATAAATACCTTAGCAGGGATTTTGCTGTGTGTGGGGGTGGGATGCTGGGTGGGGGTGTGGGGAAGGAAAAATTTAGTTGTAAGGATATTTTTCATGCAACAACAAAAAACGCGTACACATACACACGCCCAAAAGGACGAGAGTGAGTCTTTTTCATTCACTGCAGTCATCCGTTGCTGTTTTTAATTAAGAATTTTGTAATGAAAGTGAGCGACGGCGACGGCGACCTTAGCGCACAAACCACTCCCTTTAATATTCGGTTGCGTTTCAAAGGGTTCAGGCTGACTCCGACCGAATTCACCATCTTGTTGTCCCTAGAAGCCACGGGCGCGCTTATTAATAGGGTTCAGTCGGGCGTCGTCGTCGTCCCGCGTCTCGGTGCCCTCGGTACACGGATGTGCTCCACAACCCAGTGTTCTGTAGCTGGGGGTACACGCCAGTTTACGCGAAATAATTGAGTTCATCTTGCGAACGAAGAAAAAAAAACAGAAAATAATTGTTGTAAAAGTAGACGTTAATACCAAAACCTTACCCTCGCCCCACACACACACACACACACACTCATCAAATTCCACCCTTAATGCATTCATTTCACCCTCCTCTAATAAATTAGCCTCGTTAGATCGTTCCACGACACCCCATTTCGCCATCTCGACTAACAATAACAAATGCTCTAAAGGGGTGAAGGGGTGAAAGGGTGGGGGGGAGAGGAGCAGCAACTATATGTACAAACCCTACCCGAAGTGGCCCGCTTCCACTAGAGATCAATTTCATTTCAGGTTTTTGCATAAATACTAACGGAACAAATTCATCCATCCGAACTGAAAACCGAGTGGAGTCCCACGATGAGGGGTGGGGCGGGATGGAGGGTGTATAAGAGAAAGGTCACCTATGAAGCTTCGCAACCCTTTCACTATTGCGACTTTTGCCCTTTTGCTCCGTCAAGCACCTGGGATGTTCTTGGCTTGCCTGTGACGCAAAACGTTTCCACCAACATTGGAGGTTTTATGTGTAAGCCCCCCCCCCACCCGCCCGGACGCCAAGAGAAGTGAGGAGAAAGGGGAGCGAGATTACAGTTTCAATTTTAATGAGTTCCGATAAGGAATGTGGATGGATGCTAGACTACTAGTAGAGCGCGAACGCCCTCCCCTCATTAGACACATGAAATGGAGTCTCTAAAGGTGACTAAAGTCGGCATTAATTGATTTAGTTTTGTCTAGAGGTGTGCCGCCCGTGGATTGGGCGGCGACGAGAGAAGGGTCCTCTACAGTTTATCTTCGTTCAGTTCCGTTTCAGGAGCTCTAATCGTTATTAGCATGTGATTACCTTACCAAATTTTGGTTAATGGAGGATAATAATTTTAACAAGGTTCACTTTGTTAAGGGATCAACCTACAGAGGAGTCGTTAACTGCCAAGTAAAGGATAGTGTTGATGTGTCCTTCTGTTTTTGGGGGAACTTATCTGTTGTTATGAGAGAGAGGATGTGAAATTTTGTGTCTAAGGAAGAGTTCTGTAGAACAACATCAGGCAGACCAAACACATGAAGTTATTTAGTGAAAAGGAGACTTGATTTTAAGTAAACACTTTGCGGTGAATGATGTATCAGAGATATCTACAACGGCCACGCAACTCTTTTTCCTCCTATGACTTCCTATTACGTTTGCAAGTAGGTTGATGCTCGTTTCTCTTCTTGTTTGTCTATTTTTCCCACTCAGATGTCATTTCTTACTGCCTCTGTACAGCAATTCCCTGCCATTTCTTTTCACATATCGCTTGTAAGCATAACGACGAAGCCTTTTCATGCTCGATCGCCAAGGAGTATATCGACTTCGAGATAATATTGAATCGGAGACATGTCATTCATTCTGCTCTATACTATCTTTCCAACTAGAGCTTCCTGTACGACATTGCACTTCATGATATGATAGAACCGTCGACAGTATAAAGGGACATTTGTACCTTTGTTGAGCTCTAATCTTTTAAATAAATTCCATATATAGAAACTTTCGTGAGTTATCTGCGGATAATATTATAAGTTAAAAGTCTTTGTTAATACGTTTGATTTGAACTCCAGCTGATGTGCTGGCGTACGACTTGATGCCCAATCCCAACAAAACGGTTCTAGTGTCATTAACCAAGAAACGAACACTGCCGAGACTGATAGAACTGGTCCTCAGAGAAAAAACATTAGGCTTCTTACCATAAACTACTTGTTGCCACCTAGCGGTGGCATTAGATATGAAATTTAATTTGAATCAACACATTATTCTATAGCCAAAAAAACCTTCTATTGGATATACACCACCAGTGGTACCTGTTGCCATGCCAGTCAAGTGGATTTTTAGTATCCTACGTTTTATTACCCTTTTATTACCTCTAGGGGTAATAACCATGTTTTGTATGAAATTTTATTACTAATTTTCCATGAATAATGCAAAAACTACCATTCAGGGTGGCACAGAACCAAACTCAATGCTTTACTATCAAAATAACGAAGATTCAAAAAATGGCTTGCCTTACTACCTTGGAGCTATTCGTACGTTGCCGATTGTAGTGCTGAAGACTCTATCCAAATTAGTACCGCTCTATCTAGAAGTAAAGAAATCCGATATTTGATTGTAGTAGGTCTAGGAGGATCACAAAATTGAAGCCTCCGCCCATATATGCTCATGGCCTCCGCCCATATATGCTCACATGTTAATCCGGATTCTTTCTAAGATACCTCGAGGTGGATCCGTATAGTACACGAACGAATCGAGGACAGACCTATATGTGGCTGCTGTAGCCTAGGCTAATAAGCGGATTTTTATACTTCCTGAAAGATAAGCGTCCGTAAAACTATATTCCCGCTTATTTGGGACTATCAACACGCCCAGGATGAGCTGAGCATTCTCAATCGAGTAACCCATGTTTGGGTCTCGGGTCGACAGGGTTTTGAAAGCAAAGGCAGGGCGGACGGCTTGACCAGACAAAGCTTTGATATTGCAATCATCGGTCCAGAAATAGCTTTTAGATACTCAGCAGTTTTATAAAGAAGGTTTGATCTAGACTATCACACTTCAATTAAATATATCAAACACTTTAGCTCTACGGTGGCCATGGACTCGCTTTCTTTCTGTCCGTCTAGCAACGCGACCATAGGAATTGTTAGAATCCAGTAAAAGATGATCTCAGGATATTGACTAGTACGATTTCTTCCTAAATTACCACTAATGAAGAACCGGAAACGTTTTAGCTCTAGAAAGATACGTATGTCTTTCACGGTCTCTCTAGCTGTACGACGATAGATAGGAACAAGGTCTTGTTGTATGGCTTCACCTTACTTGGACACCCTAATCTAGGTGAAGAAATTTTTAGTCAGGCAGCGAACTGACCTACTGAACTGATATTCGAAAGACTCCATATATTAAAATTGAAATTCATACATTGTTTTCACCGAACGAAATTGTTCAATTTGGAATATATGTAACAAACTGAAAAAAGTCTCAGTTTTGTCCGAATGACCATGAAATTGAGTAAAATTCATGTAAAATAGGATTCAGCGGCATTTTCATTCAATTCAGCGGCAATTTCATTCGATTCAGCTGCAATTTCATTCAATTCAGCTGCAATTTAATTTAATTCAGCGGCAATTTCATTCAATTCAGGTGCAATTTAATTCAATTCAGCGGCAATTTCATTCAATTCAGCGGCAATTTCATTCAATTCAACTGCAATTTAATTTAATTCAGCGGCGATTTCAATCAATTCAGAGGAAATTTCATTCAATTCAGCTGCAATTTAAATTAATTCAGCTGCAATTATTTTAATTCAGCGGTAATTTCATTCAATTCAGCGGAAATTTCATTCAATTCAGCGGAAATTTAATTTAATTCAGCGGCAATTTAATTTAATTCAGCGGCAATTTGATTCAATTCAGCGGCAATTTAATTTGATTCAGCGGAAATTTCATTCAATTCAGCGGCAATTTTATTCAATTCAACTGCAATTTAATTTGATTCAGCTGCAATTTCATTCAATTCAGCTGCAATTTAATTAATTCAGCGGCAATTTCATTCAATTCAGCAGCAATTCCATTTATTTAATTCATCGGCAATTTTATTTAATCCAGCTGCATTTCCACTCAATTCAGCGGCAATTTCATTCAATTCAGCTGCAAGTTCATTCAATTCAGCTGCAATTTAATTTAATTCAGCGGCAAATTCATTCAATTTAGCGGCAACATCATTCAATTCAGCTAAGATATTTCTTCAAATTAAAATTGATAACGAAATTGCAATATCCGCTGAAAACACTTAAAGTCAATTTCGAAATGTAAACCTTAATTTCCAGTTCTCAGGGTCGAATGATTGTTTGTTTTTAGGGTGTAGTTAGGTACGTCAAGGTCTATGCTTTAAATTGACCTTCTTAAAAGCAACATTTCGCCTGAAATATAGAAACCATCGAGAGAATTACCGAAGAATTCCGCCCGAAAGCATAGAATTATTATTATTATTACTGTTTCAGTTTCAGCTTCCATTTATTTAGCCGAACACCATAAATTTATCTAATTAATATAAACAGAAATATAGAAACAATTTCAACAATCCAAAAGCATCTAATTTATCCCGAATCTAGAGAGGAGCAATAAAGCCTCGAATAAATTAATTGCGAATTTCTCAAAATACTTAGAAATATAATAATCCTGGGCTGAGCACACACACACACACCCTGACGCACAATCCAGCCAATATGTATAAACTATTTTTTACAAACACACACGCACCTATGCCAAATTTTGCAAAATCCAAGTACAATTCGGGCATTGGGCGGAAGGCATTCCGGAATTCAGCACAGGATCAAGTTAATCCCCATGCATGCGATGTGTAAATGGGAAAAGGAATAAGAAAGGACCACGTCGAAGGGTAACAGCACTGTATCATGACACCAAAACGACCATGACAAGGATTAAATGGCCAAAAAATTAATGAATGGCTGAATTAATTAGACCAGTGTCGTAGAAGGAGAGTGGGGCGGCTGTGACCAGTGGGCATATATGTATATGTACATACAAGCATACCTTGTCCTTTTGATGTACGCAATCAGCGCCATATATACATATACATACCACAATCGATGGCATATAAAAACAACTACTTAACGACCAGAGCCCGGGAATTGCTAGTTGGGTGTAGAACTAGGCTGCGAACTGTGGATAGTGAATCCCTTCGAGTGGGCGGCCAGGAGCCCGGTGTGACACTACTTATGACTGACCCAGATGCGGGGGTAGTAATTTTTGGTGTAGGTACATATCGGTCGTTGCTCAAGGTAATGACAGTAATAACGGCTTTATTTTTTTTATGACGATTCGCCGAAGGAAAGAAATTGTAAAGGAAATGCCCAGGATACTTTTCGTGGTATTAATAGACCAAGCAAAGGACGTAGCCATGTTTTCTGAATAAATATGGCCCCACAGGGGGAGGTATTGTGACCATCAAGGCGTTCTCAGCTTGATATTGGAGCTGTCAAATGAAGAATTATTCTTTTGAGGTAATTTTGGAAGGTAATACCTTGGGCTATTGAACAGGGATTCGGTCATAGAATAAGGATTTTAAAAGTGAGGTTAAAAATAAAACAATTTTTCATTGAGGACTTTTCAGGAACGAAAGGATATTCAACGTCTACAAAAAAGGTTGTCTCTGGTTCTCGAAATAAACGTGGAAAACTAGCTCTGATAAGAAATTATACTAAAGATATAAAGCTTATATTAAAGTGAGAAATTTAAAGTCTTGCAGAAATTGAGAAATAAAAAAATTCCTAAAAAAAATTAGCTCATCCGACTTCACCTAGCCCAGTGGTGGGCAATAGCAAATCTTGGGAGCCGTATGAGCTCCTAAGACAGTTCCAGAGTCCTCCTATTTTGCTTGTGAGCTCGAGTGAGAAAGTTATAGGCAAAAGCTTTGAGTTCGAGTGAGAGAGGTGTACACAAAAGCTTTAAAAGCTCTTTTGGTCCTCTGGAAAAGAGCTGCTTTTGTCGAGCACTGCTTTAGCCAATGAGGAACCATCTTTCCGAGGCTCGAAGATTGAGATGGTTGGCAGCCCAATAGGCGCGATCAAAAACTCAATCTGGGATGACTTAGTACACGGCCGCAACGCAGCCTGCCTAGCCTAGCACTGCACATATTACCATATAAGTTTAGTGTGCGATGGTCAAATTCTGTTCTTGCTAGGTGCGATGGCTGGGTTGTGGCCGTGCACTTAGCCTACTTACAACGAAGGAAGAAATATGGGCAGCTAAATCAGATCCCGAAGAGATAATGCCAGAATTACGGCAATAAGCACGGGAACATTGGCCCATAGGGACCACGCTTCCCAGTTAGGTATGCCAAATAACGCCTGCTGCCCGTGATTGTTGCGAGATGAAGAAGGGATAACATTTGTTCACTTCTAGCCAAAGCCAAGCAGCGCACACTAAGCACGTTCTGGAAGACTTAAAAAAGATCCTCAGGTTAGCAGTCAAGGCGGCACTGATAAACTTCCTAAACTTTGCAGGATGGCATTGAACTTCTACCATTTAAAAAACCACCAAACTTCAGGTGTCATAAAAACAGCGCACCAAAACGCTAATTGGGCCACCGGTCGCACTGGACGCAGCCCTACACCTAACCTAACCTTACTTCTGGTAAAAATTTGAGTAGATGTGTTTTTTTATGTGGCAGTTCTAAGTTCAGAAATCACCCTTTGTATTACCGACAGGCCGACCACAAGGTGGGGGCAACTGGGGCGAATTCCCCCAGGCCCCAGGTCACAGGCGGTCCCGAAAGTAGATTGAAAGAGTAGTATAGCTATGAGGGTACTGGGTTAGTGACAATTGGTTGTGGACTTGGTTATGAATGTATGAGGTTTGAGCTTTTGGAAACTTTGCTGTGTCTTGGATGAGCTTTCGTGTTGGGTAATTTGGTTGAGGTTCGCTGTGTCCTAGATGAGTTTTCGCTCCGGATGAGCTTTAATCCCTCCCAGATCTCGGATAAATGAAATATAATTCTTATTATTGATAGATAATGAAAAGTTTTTGCGAGTCCTCCGGTTAAGATTGCGGTAATGAATGACGTATTTCTGTTTTGCTAATAATGTTGTTCTGCATCGATCCTGGTCGTGCTTGATATGTGGGGCCAAATGGAAAGTCCTTATGTGCATTATGGAGATCTGTAGGGGAATCCAGAGGTGGATTAAGCAGACCAGGCCAGATAGGCCAGGCCAGACAGACCAGCTATTACAGCTATTGAGTAGGAGGAGCAGGAAGAGGTCTGGTCTATCTGGTCCGTCTGGTAAAAACAAATTCTGGGTACATGTTCACTGGTTCAAATCATCTCTTTTAAATAAAATTAGCAGGTGATCTCTGAACTTGTGGTGCTGAACCTAGAACTTGAAACAGACAGACACACACAAGCACACACAGGCCCACACACAAACCAAATATACCAGGTAGACCAGATAGACAGAAATAGAGGAGGAGGAGGACATATTCGATCCCCAGTGCGAAAGCTCACTCGGCGCAAAAGCTCATCCAAGGCAGAAACCAACCACCCGCAGCGAAGTTCAACCAAAATCCCCGAAGTTTAACTAATCTCACAAAGGCGGCGCGCACTCACAACTAAGAACCCATCCACACCCGAGACACTGACATCACTGGCCCAGTACCCTACTTGAAGCCCAAAATGTTTTCTTGTTATATAGCTTCGGCCCCAATAATATTTTAGCTCTACACCTGAACGTCGGAAATACAGAGTGCGTACGGCGTTCCACAGTCGGGAGTGGCTTTAAATGCAGCCTGTCATATCTTCTATTTTAAACTTCGAAACCTTTCCCAAGTCTTGTTTCCAAATGTTTAATCACAACTAGAACCATACAACTGCGTAGGAAACGTCCTATTGTCTCTCTACAGCTGCAGTAATGGGTGTTGTACGGTATTATTAATACTGCGTCTCCTATTGTGCAGGTCCTGTGATGATCGACACGATTTCATCGATTTCCTTACGCGGTATCATCAATAGTTCGCGTTATCCCCACTTGCTTTAGTTATGCCTTTATGAACAATATTAAATCCTTCCTTCTCCACCATTTTCTCTTCTCCTCGCCCCATACAGCCGCTTCTGAACATTCTTCACCGGTACAAAATTTTTTCCTATTCTGACCAAATCATTTGTCTTCCAGTCTTCTTTCCTGACCATTTAAAGAGTGATACCGTACTTCCTTTTCAGGAAGAGAGCTTCTGTAGACAAGGTTCGACCAGCTAAAGCGTTATAAAAAAGACCCCTAGTGCTTTGATAGCCCTTGACTATCCGATAACAGCATTACTAGGCCCGGAATTCGTCTGTATTACTACCAGAGTAAAACTAAAACTCGCCTGCTCCTAGCCTGCAACAGGCAAGCACGCACAGCGTCAAATCGCTCACATTTTTTCTAGACTAAAGGGTGCAAAATTTTGGGGCTTTAAAAAATTGTATAGGACAAAGAAGACGGGCAATTATCTTGGTGACCATAAAGGGTGCCATTAGCATACTCAGTAGACCGGGTCTCGTTCGATTGTGAAGGTCAAGCAGCATTGGATATGGTTAATACTTAGTTGGGGGACCGCTTGGCAACTACAGCCACATGTTATATACATACACAATACAGCATCTAACTATGACAAGAGTCACAGTGGCACTGAATAAGAATATAAATATGTAAAAAGTTCTTACTTTATGGCTTATGGTATTTATCTACCTGTCATAATTTGAATAATGTCATTATCACTGCGTATACAAAAACTAGATTTTAACTGAATTTTCTATACCGGGCCATTTTATCTTCTCTATTTTTTCCAGATATTGAAAACAAATCCAACTCGTTAACATGACCGTCAAGTGGATTTTTAGTATGCTAAAGTTTTATTACCCTTTTATTACCTCTAGGGGTAATTATCATGTTTTCTATGCAATTTTATTACTTTTTTTTCATGAATAATGGAAAAACTTAAAAAAAAAATACTAAAATAATGTTAAATTTATTAAATACGTTCACCAGTCATTCTGAATTCGTTATACAATTGAAAGTGTACCGTGAAAAAGAGTAATTAGTTGGGAAGTTAGTTTAGAGAAGTATGGAAAAATCTGCCAACAAGCCATATTTTACTCCATATGGGGGCAAAACTTTCACTGTGGAGATAGAACTTACTAACAAACTGCCTAAAAAGAAATACTCAATATGATTAAAAGATACTTTTAAAAGCCCTCTAAAATCAGGGTGTGGAATTTCCTTAAAGTAATTTATTTTGAATTACGACACAACAGAAAGCAGTTTTTAGAAGTAACTTTCCTCAAGTATTTTCTTGTTACTTTTACACCATTCCGAAAAAGATTTTCCGCAATATTCTCAATAATTCATGGCATTCCCCTAGCTTAGGCTGTGTGTGTGGGCAAGTATAGTTAGTCGGGTAAGTACCATAACGACCAGTCTCCATTTAGAACTTAAAAGGTCGCCACCGGCCATATCGTAATTTTTCTCATTAAATATTAAATTATTCGAATTCAAACACGAATTTTTTTATTTTTTTTTTGCGTTGAAAACGAATTCCATGAAATATATATACAAACACCGAAGAAAAAGTCACAATAAATTATAAAGCAATTTTCTGAAGAAAGTCACAAAGCTTCGTTAAGTAAAATTTATGCTGATAATGCTATCTTGGGAGCATATACACCTCCCCAGATGGTTGGGGATCTGTTTTTGGGGGTGGTGGAGTTGCTGGTGGGGGTAGTAGGGTGTATGCCGAGAGTTCAGGCCGACAGCGAGAAACAAAGCCACAAGGGGCAAAAAACTGGTGGTGCGTGGTGGAGAGAAATGGAGAAGACAAAATGTTTTTGAGGTGCGGCGGAATTATTATTATCATTTTTTTTTTCTTTTTTGTGCGAGCTCGGTTGGTTAGAAAAATATTTCCTGCTGGGTCACCATCTAATGAAGTCCCTTCAGTCCCAGCCGGAGGCGCGCTCCACACAAATTATGACGAAGATTTGCTGATTCTTGAAATTTTATCTCGGCGATTCTAAAAGTCAACAAAAATCGCCCAAAAATCCGTGAAAATGTGATAAAAACGAATTTGGCGGAAGCAATTTCGTGTTTGGAGAATGCCACGCTTTTGGAGCTTTTGTGGGCCTCAGTCGAGGGCGGGAACAGCCAAGTCGGAATCAATTCCACGCAAAAAACACGTCTTAACAAGTAATTGTTTTGCAATCCCTGCCCCCTCCACCCCCCCCCCCCCCCGCCCACAAAGAAACTACAACAAAAACAATTATAATAACTATTATTTTTGGCAGGTAGATGTCAGCTCTCAAAAGATAAGCCTCCACCCCATTGTTCATCCACGGTCTGTACTTCGCGGGCGAGCATAGTTTGGGGACGTCTTTAATAGGTGGGGATGCGCGACTGTTGGGGCTGTGATTTCCACGAAAGTAATTAAATTTTCCACCATGGATTTGTTAAGCCTTATTAGATTTTCGCCAGATAATAACGAGCCTGTTATTCAGGGCATCGATTAATGAAAATTTCAAAGCCCCGCGCTACAGCAGCAGCCCCCCCCCCTAACCCCCCCCTTGCTCTACTATAACACTAAGAATCGCGTTTGGCTTTGCAGTCGGGAGGAGCCACTGCCGCCCGAAAATCATTTTAGTGCGGTGCTCTCTTTGGGCGCCAAGTGTGGGGAGCAGCTCCTTTCGTTATTAAGTTACGGAATTTCGATTTTAATGTTTCAAAGAAATTTTCTATGGGAAAATATTAAAATATGTTTTAAGCGCTAAAATGACATCAAAATAAATTGAGTAATAAAGGAGACTCTTGAATCTTCGTAAACACATTTTGATGGTTTCACAACTTTCTTTAATTATTATCCCCAAACCTCGCGTATCGCTCGTTCGGGATTGAGGCCTTTTTGGTGAGATCAGTGAGGAGACTCTGTCTGACTGATATTGTTGATAAAGTGAAATGTAGAAAATAAATATATCTGATGATGATGACAGTGTACTATTTCGTGGTTGGTATATTGTTTTGTGGCATTCATTTCGTTTTTTTTTCTCTTTTTCGGGAAATTCAATTACTGGCGATGGATGATGTTGACTCAGTTATTGAGAGTGAGTCGACAGTTCGTGTGGCATTTTTGTTTTATTACATAAGTTAAAAATCTTGTAGTTGTCGTTCTTCATATATGATATATAGATTGATTGATGATTGCCAAATCGGGCCACTTTCTGCGAGTCTCTATCGTTTCTCTTCCTTAAGTCATCTCGGTTTAGGTATGGTAGATTGTCGCATCGGTAACCATAGTTATCCAAGGAGCTACATCCAACGAAGTCTCGTGATGACATTCCTTCTCCTTGGCAGTACCGTACAAACACATGTAATGGGCGTGGCTGCAGTCTCAGAATACTCCAGGAGCAGTCTACAAGTGTCATCTTCTAGAAGTCTCATTCTTTTCAATTATACCATGAATTTGGATTGCCAACACCTTGCGACGTGAAAACGAAAATCTAGCCCAACGCGTCCTTGAGTGGAATTCGCAAGGAACCTATCGAGTTGGAAGACCTAGAACAACGTGGAGGATACCCTATTAGCAGAGGCCACAACTGGACCTGAGAGGTATCACACAAAACAGAATCTGCTGGAGGGCAACTGTTTCCGTCCTATGTCCCTATGTATTGAAAGAGCAGAGCAGGATACCTATGGAACTACTGTGCGTTATTGTTAGTGCCACAAGTCATCCTCCCTGGAATCTTCTAGTGAAAAGAATAGTGTATATTTTACTAGAGTTTAAGATGAGGCCTTGTTCGGCAGACCACTGTTTATCCACTCCAGAATCCATTCCTCATGATGTCTATAATAGTGATCATTAACTTTCCGCGCGTCATAATCAACATATTGTCGGAATACCTAATAACAGTTTGCTCATACAGTTCATCTAGCCTCCCAAGCAACGAGTCCACAATGATCCACAGAAAAGGTCTTCTTCTCAAACTTGTAGAGCTTGCTGTTTGACATTGCACTCTATACGAAGAAAATAGATTGTCGACAGTACAAAGGGCTTTCCCTGAGCTCTAGTCTTCCACATAAAAAAAAAAAAAAACAAAAAAAAAAAAAAAAAAAAAAACTTACTAAATTCGAATTCGAACTCAGAATCGTGACAGACATTGTTATAGGACATGCTTCTGTCAGATATCACCTGAATAACATGATTAAAATCGATATCGACATATTGAGATACTATCAGGTAGAACCAGACACAGCATAATATGTCCTCTTCAACTGTGTTCCATTTGAGACGCCTAAAGAAGTGTGAAACACTAATCCAAAAGCTATCTTAAGGCTGATTAGTAGTCTAAATCGAGCTCTTGGATAAACAACGTTTAAAGGGGTTACACAAAAGATCTATTACAGGTCGAAGTGTTCGAAGGGCAATGGTTGCTTTATGCCCCGAAACAAACAAGGCTGTCAGCGGAATTAATATTTTATGAACTGGAATTTCTAACTTGAGGACCAAATTGTAAAGAATCATCTCAGTAACCTTCTTCGATTAATACCAGGGCTTTCTTTTTCAAGCTTGGGCAAATTCCAACTTAGTTTCCCTTCACATCACCATAATGTGACCAGTTGCTTACCAAGTAGCGAATATTCCCCGAACGCCGAGTGCAATGACTTCTTGACCCCCAAAAAAGACGCCAAGCGAGGTGTACTCCATCAAAACCTATGTTTGAAGGGAGAAAAGGTGTGTATTGTACACTTCACAACTCAACATATCGATTCAGCCTCTTTCAATTAAATTTCGAATAACCCAAAACTTTTCCAAATATACCTTCCTTTTTTCTTCCGTTGTTTATCCAGTTCTCTACATCACCAAATTGTAAGATCGTGGTCCTCTGCTTCCGTAGGAGAATACGCCATCAGAAAAGCGCTCTTCATCGCTGCCTACAGAGCACACAACCGCTTCCCTTGTATTTTCAGTTCGAACTTTTCGCACGCAAAAGCTTTTAGTGAATTTTGACACGTTGCGTTGGTGTCGTTGCAGAAAACTCTTATGGTTTTAATTCTGTCTCTCCTAAAAGGCGATCCATAGGCTAATCGAAATAAGATGGTTCTGTGATCTGACATAGTTACCTCCTAATTGGATAGCCTTTTCAGTATCCGACTGCTAACATCTATGGCTTCCCTTCAAGATCTAGCATCGTCGAAGGTAGGTCAGTTCAGTTCCTTTATTTGAAACAGCCAAATTGTTACCGAACCATAAATTGGAGCAGAGCCTCTTTTCTCCGTATTTGTCGTTGGTGCTTTCCCAAACCGATTTGTGTGCCTTGGCCTCGCAATCTGTGCATTCCTCACCACAGCTCCTCATCAGCATGCCCAATTCGCTAGTGGACGGCATACGATAAGTTATGCTGAGGCTATTACAAAAGCCCCACTTTCAATATCTACGTGTAGGTACTGCTGTGAGGTCTGCTGTATTACACGCAGGTGTAAGATCTCCTCGACGTTGTGCTTCACCAGGGCACAGGTTTCCACACTCTTATAGGCATATGAAACGAACAGAGTGTTAAAGCTCCCGGACAAGCCTCTGATCTATAGCTTTTTTTTATGTGAAACACTAGGCGCTCAGAGGTAAGTTCCTGTATACTGTCGGCGGCTCTATCTATAGTGCGAAATCCGACGGATCAAGCTCTGGTCGGAAAGAAAGAGTGAGAAGAATGAAAGAATTGCCAACGTCAACACGTGGTTTTTTTCACCAACCACCAAGAGAAGTTGAAAGATACAAGACCATGCCGCAGAATGGAATCGAACCACAGACCTCTGCTATGGTAGTCGGGCATCTTAACGTCTGGGCTAATGACGTCGACGACCTTATGTTGTTATTCATAATAAAACGAAATAAATTCTTGATTTAACTATGCTGATGTATTTTAAACGAGCGGTGCTAAGGACGCTGATCTATCACATTCAGCTGCAATATCACAGCGTTATAAAGATATTGGCTTACACCCTGTCCAATAAATATCTGGACTCTTTAACCAATGCTTCAGTGGCCGAAAAGCTTTTTGTAAGAATTATTCGCAATGCTTTTTAGCTACGTCTAGGTTAAGTATATTATTTTATGAATTTAATTAATCCAAGACTCCAAAGTGACCTAAAATGTAACTTCAGTCGGTTTTACTGAAAACTTGACAACAAAATTACTTCAATATGCAATTCAAAGGCGCGAAAGTGGAAAGAAGCTTTTTGCGTCTGCAGCATACGTCCTCGTGTATTTTAGCATAATCCTTATTACTATCGAAAATGTTTCACATTTTTCGGGTAGAGAGTTAATTCCATTGAAGGAGTTTTGCAAAGATCTGTGCAAATGATAGTCAGTGGGTGCTATATCTGGACTATATGTTGGATGCATCAAAACTTCCCAACCAAACTCTCCTTATTTTTGGCGGGTCAGCAAAGAAGTGTATGGGCAGGCGTTGTCGTGATGCAAGACAGCAGCTTTCCGATTATTCAATTCGGATAATTTTTTTCAATTGCCTGACATAATCTCTCTACACTGTAAGAAAAATATGTAAATTCCCAGTGCAAATGAACAGTAAAATTACAAATGTAAATGCACATTGGCACAGGGCGGGAATCTTTAGCTTTAGGTTTTTTCCTCTCTGGTAAAAAGTTACAACTCAAAAGTTTGGAAATTTACACAACTATGAAGTGAAAGCTCCAATACTGATTATATTTTTACATCCCACAAATAATTTAAATTTACTACACAGTTGGTAAAAATGTGTAAAGTAGATTAGGAGTAGTCCTAATAATATATATTGCAAATTTACTACTTGTGAATAAAGCTTCCAGTATTTTTTTTTGTAAAATTACCACAGAAATTTTTTGCAGTGTAATTATACCCAGTAGAGTTGAAAATCAATTGTCTCACAAGCTGAAAGTAACTCATAACGATTTCCCTCGACACACATGGCATTATCTTTTTTGATGTCAATCTTGATTTTGCGAAAGCTTGTGACGATTCATCATATGCTATCCACGTTCTGTGACGCTTCCAATTGTCGTACGTCACCAATTTGGCATCACCGGTTATGAGATTGGGTAAATTCAAAAACTCATCACTGCCGCATCACTGCAGAATTCAGCCACAGACTTTCAATTGAAGCCTGTGGCTGAATTCTGCAGTGATGCGGCAGTGATGAGTTTTTGAATTTACCCATTTTTCACAAATTGCTTGATTTCATTGCATTTCAGCAGCGCATCGCAGATGGTTTTTCGCGCTTGACTCATACGGAATCCATACAACGACCTTCTTTTTGTATTCAGCTTTTTGTAAATGGTTCAAAACAGTTTTGTGGTCAATGCCTTGCTCCTTATCAAGGATAGGGTCAAAAAGTCAGCTAAAATCCGCAGTCACTTGATGTTAAATGCCGAAAATTCACAGTTGATTTGCAGTCACTGTCAAATTGAACCAAAAGCGTGCTATTTGTTTACAGTGGTTTTTGCTCATTGAATGACTAAAAATGCACGGAATGCGCATTTAGCTAGACTTTTTGACCGCATCCCAGCACTGCTGAAATGCCTATCTTACTGGATTTTTTCAAGAATTTCATCAGTATATTTTTCAGTAATTGAACAACCAGAGGGTAACTCATTTTTCACATCAAAATTACCAGAACGAAAGCGGGCGGACTATTTACGCTTAGCAGGCTTTGATAAAGTGCCTTCACCGTGCACAAGTCCTATGTAGCTTTCTCCCCTTTGTATTAATAACAAAAAAATACCACAACCATCTCCATTTTCAAAAGCAAAGAACTTTCCAACCACTACACGACTAGTGACACTCGAACTGCCATCTTTCAAATGAACGTTTAGTGATGTCGCTGCGATCAGTGGTTCGTGACTTAGATACAATTGACGCCATCTATCGGGAAAACGCCACGAACATTTTCCAAGAACTAATATGGAAAATAAATCACAAGCTGAAATATTGTAGAGCAACTTCATTAGCGTGCCTAATAAAAATGGGAAAAATTGTGAAAAATAATTTATTGTTCTATAGTCCACAGGGCGACATTGATTTGTGAATGGATGAATTTGATTTGTAAATTTGTGAATATGTTAAAAGGGTGAATTTGGTGTAAAAAACCTATACTATAACTTTTCTCCTTTCACAATTTCCAAATCGTTCACAGAACAAAAATGGATTAACTAATAAAAAAAAGGAAGCAGAAAACACCACAAGAAAATCTAAAAAAATAGTCGAGTTCCATCGTAGTTCATAAATCTCCATTCCAAAAAAAATTTAATAAACATACACTATATTCGAGCGATCGGGCAATAACAGTTAATTCCGAAATATTTCCATTAATCTTATAACAAAAATGTTCCACCCACGCCCTCCCCCCTTCCTTTATCCAATGGCGCCACCCCCGCGCATCAAGCCCCAGAACCATTCTCGATTTGTTTACTAAGCCTCAATCGAAGAACACTTTATTTTTAGCGCGCACACAAGCGCAACATTCGATTTACGGCCCCAATAAAAAGGAACAATAAACATAAACTAATTTCCGGTGTTTGTGCATCGCGGGGGCGCCAGGGTTGGGGGGGGGCGGGTGGTGGAGCATCGTTACATAATTGCGAAAGTATCGCGTAACCGCCATTCTCCAGCAGCAGCAGAACAGTTGGTTGGGTGACAGTTGAACGAGGTAATGGACTGCAGTTGATGAAACCGTCGTTGTCGCAGCTTGGAGCTGTTCGTTTAGTCCATCGATCACCAGATGTCAGGTAGTGTTTCTTTCGTTCTAGCAGGGGATGGCAGAGGGCGACCCTATGATATTTGACTTTGACATTAATGTACAAGGATTTTCAATAAATGCCTTCGCGGAGACAAGTTCAGAATTTTTTATGCTGCTTCGTCAATCACAGTGTTGAGTCCCAGGCTCCCCCCTGCCCCTTACAGGGAAAATCTTAGGAAGCGCCAATCTTTCTTTAATAAGTCAAGGAATCTCAGTTGCCCAGGAAGCGCGGAATTCCGATCGTTAATTTTGTGAAAATCTCCGGTATGCTGCAGTTCGTCTGAGCAAACAAATAATTCCGTCCTCGTGTCCCCCGCAAATCCACCGCCCCCCCCCTCCCATCCTTCATTTTACATCCCCATTTCCATTCCGCCTGGCGTCCGCTCTCCTTGCAGAAGTATAAATTTGATTGCGATGGAATTCGTACTCTTACTAGACTCTTGCTCGTGGCGGGCGGAAATATGTCGGAAATTTCCTTCTATTAAGCAGGGGTGGCGGGGGGGGGGGCGATTATTTTTTAGTGTAAATTTCGGAATTAATATTTTAATAAATAATAAAGGACACAGAAATTGGCTGGAGTAATTCTGAAAGCGCCTAGAGCCCGAAAATTCGCTTAGTCTCTTATCTGGCAAAGGTGTGCTGCTCCAGATTGTGGCCTAGACCTGCTGGAGGCTATGTCACCAGGTATTGATCCCGTGTTTGCCTACAGAAGCCGGCGCCCCTTATCTTCCGACACACAGTTCGAGCCATAACACAGCACAGCAGCAGCAACAAAAAATAAAAAAATAAAAGAAAAATCCGCGATGAAATATTGCGTAAAAAGCACGCAGTCACACGCCAGAGGAGGCACGCTTCGGCTCTATTGTTGTTCGTGCTCTCGAGAATGTTGTTGTTGGTGGTCTGCGGCTGTCGTTAGTATGGCACAGCAGCAGCAGGTAGCTTTCAAAATTAAACAGGTGCGAAATAAAACCGCTCCGTGATGTGTACAGAAAGTTGCCAACTTCTCTCTATGTATATGTATGTATCAGTATGTGTGTGTGTGTTTGTGTATTTGTTTGTTTCTTTTTCCATCTCTCGCACAGCTGTTGCCCGACCGTTTTTCTTCTTTTTCTCTTGTGAACATTGCAGGCTTGGATCTAAATTCTGGATTATGCTCGGATTAAGTCAGTTTATAGGAAAATTAGTTTTCCACCTGACCTTGAAGTCACAAGGGGAAACATAGCAGATGCTGCTCGCTCTTAAGGTATACTCCCTCCCTCCATATACCCTCCCACCCTTATGTAATTACTGGTGGCAGAAAACAGGATACAAAACAGATTCGGATGAAATATTTAAAATGTTTGGCGGTACTGAAGGTGGGCCGGGAGCGGTAGCGGTACCGGGCCGGGGGCGCGGGGCGGACTAAAAACAACCATGAATTTTCAATTATTTATGAAGAAAGCTTTTAAAAATTTTTGTCCGACGATAACATGATTTAATAAGCTCTTAACCATGAATGCAGGGAACGGATAGAAATCTCAGTCTCTAGGGCTGCTGTTGTATAGCAGCAAGCAGCAATACACGCAGCAATATTTTTACGATGACGCAAAACAAAATGTTATGATGTCAGAATGTATAAACATTACTTTGGGGATTTTTTTTTATCATGGACATGATTGAATTTTGAACTTAAGAGAAATTTATTTTTAAATCGGTTCTGTCTTTGATGAATCAATCTTATAATGTGAAGGTCATCTTTAGAAATTTTTTTTTATGACGTAGCAAATATTTTAATAATTAACATGTTACACTGAAAACTGATAAAAAAAAATTCTTTCAATTTTTACTTAATAGAATCAGTCCGGTTTTTCTAGAGTCGTTGTCATGCTGAACTGTAATTATTTAACAAATTCAACAGAACTAAGGCCCCTGTGCTGAAAGTCGAGTCGTGTGACGTGACAAGTCGTTTGAGTTGGAGAAAGTGACGTTTCTGTCGAAAAACGACTATCAACACAGAGACCTTAACTCACCTTCGCAGTTCCACTCTCTGGCCCCTCCGCTGAAAGTGGTAATTCGACTGAAACGTCATTTTTTTCAAATTCAAACGACTTGTCACGCCACACGAATCGACTGCACACGAGTCTAACCCTTCAAATTCGGCAAAAGCTAGGAAGTAACTACAAAAAGCGTTTAAAATTATTAATCTATTTCATATTCTTCATTTGAGCGTTTTTTATTAGTTTGAGTTTGGATTTTAGGCTACAAAAGCTTCATTCTCAAAAGTTCCTTATTTTTATTTTTTTAAAGGCCCGTAAACATCAACAAAAATTTACAATATCTCGGATCAAGGATCATCTTTAGCTGCAATTTAAAGCTCACCCTGTCAAACGCCGACAACTCGGATCCAGTTCCCATAAAGCCTGAACCAGATATGACGTGCCGGACCGTAACCGTACGTACCGTAACGTACGAATATGAGTGTTTATATGGCACCGACCTAAATTGACTTAATGAACTTGCCGAATGTTCGTTAAATTCTTGAATGGTACGTTACCGTACGTACGGGTGCCGTAAGAATGGCACAAAACCTTAGCATCCGTTAGCTATTGAAAAAATCTGTTCACATTTTAACAATTTTTTAATAAAATTGTAGCAGTAAATGACATAAAGCAGATAAAAGAGATATTGAAGGCCTTCTAGATTGTTCAACCAAGAAACTATGACATATGGACAATAAAAATTCAAAGTTTTTTTTATTCATTCTTGTGTGAATAAAAAATTGTGCTGAATCCAATTTCTTTATTTTTAAAAATGTAACACGGTAATATCCGTGGCTGTTCCTCATTTTGTTGATTTCGCGATTCTTTTTCTTTTTTTTTTGCCGAGCACTTCTAAGTTTTTTATACTCTGTCCACAACTTAAATAAATCAGTCAAATCACTTAAATCTTTATTTATTCTCTGCATTTTCACTTTTCACTGCGGTGTCACTGGTCACTTTACAATTTCATTTAGGGCTATCTGTCAAAGTGCCGTAACTGAGCTCAAATTCGTTCAGTTTTCTTACGGTTCGGCACGTCATATCTGGTTCAGGATTAAGACGGCGTTATATTACGTTTAACGAAAACTTAACGAAAACTTAACGAAAACTTAACGAAATCTAATACCTACATTACTGAGTTTCTATGTAGAGTTTACCCTGGGTTTACTTCAAGTAAGCGCACATGGAAACGGCGATTTAGTAAAGTTTTGTTAACTCCAAGTAAACTCAACGAAACAAGTCGGGTTAAGTCAGGTTTACTATACATATGTATACAATAGGCGACACGACATAAAATTGTCTATCTGTCACTTCAACCTAGAACCTTCGTGGAAACGGGATCAAGTTAACTTAAGGGAAAAAAAACTTTCTGTATACTCAACGAATACTCTTGCTCGTCTCATTGAAACTCAGTACATGTGATGTATGTATGTACGTTTATTATGGTCAATCATTCATTTTCGTATTGGAGCCCTCGAAACGCAGCGATTGACGTAAGTTCTTTAACGTCTATTATAGTTACGGCTTTACGTTCACCGAAACTTAACGAAACAATAACATGAACGACGTATGCGCATTATAGGTGAGAACATTAATTTCCAAAAGAACGCCCAGATGACGTACGTTTCTGATGTAGTACATTATAAGCCAGAACGTAAATTACCGTAAGAAAACTGAATGATTTTGAGCTTACTTATGTTATTTTGATACACGGCCCTAAATGGAAACGTAAAGTGACACGTGTAAAATCCATTCTGTAAATGCAGATATAAACGATTTTTTTGTATTATTTTAGTTGTGGAAGAAATGTAAACAGGTTAGAAGTGGTCAGCAAAATAAAAGGAAACGGAATTTAACCGAAAAATTGCTTGGGAACTTAGCTTACGGATGCTTGTGTGTTATTGTTATGCCCTTCTTACGGCACCATACGTAACATGCGAGAATTTAACGAACATTTGTCAAGTTTATTACGTCAATTTATATCGGTGCCATATGAACACTCATGTTCGTACTTTAGGTTACGTACAGTTACGTTACGGTACGTCATATTAGGTTAAGTCCATAGTTGGCCCTTAAAAGGTTGAATTTGCTTTTTCTCATTAATTTTGGCAAACAATTCCCACACCCAGCACGCACTGCCAGTATATTTCGGAATGACGACGTTCTCGCACACGTAGATCCGCACAAAAATAAAGGCCGAGAATAATTGCAGAGAATGACCAGTATCACCCGGCCCGACAACCAACCAACAAAAATCTGCTGAAAACGTTCGTTTGTGGAGAAGAGAATGAGAGAGGTCGATGAAATGGGAGATTTTTCATAGTCTTCTCTCACCCGCAGTAAGCTTAGTACGGGAGGTTACGGTTAAGGGTTATGAGGGTTCGGCAGGGTTTTGGAGAAGGTGGCGATTAACCATGCGTTTGAACTCTTGGATGTTGTAGGAGTTCGGAAATATTGACTGCGAAAGGTTGTTCCAAAGTCGATTTGTTCTATTTAGAAACGAATTACTAGATTGTAGAGCGTGTGAAAGGGAGAGTTGCAGGTGGACGGAATGAGACGAGTGGGCTAATCTGGTGTTGCAGGGATAAGATTGCCGTAAGGTATTTGAAGGCGTAACTCGTAAACCAATTCGTTACTCAAGTAAACTTAATTCAACTTAACTTATTTCAAGACTCTTATCTCAATTCTTAACCCAACTCTTAACTGAATTTTTAACCCATCTCTTGACTCGACGCAAGTCGAATTAACTTTGAACTCAACTTTTAACCAAACTCTCAACTTAACTTATCTCAACTGAACTCAAACCTTAACTCAACTCTTAACTTTACGCTACCCCAACTCCTAACCAAATCTTTACACCACTCTTAAACCAACTCAACTTAACTTAACTCACGACAAATATTACGACTCTTAACCCAATTTAAAGCAACTCAACTCAACTGAATTTCTAACCAAACTCAACGCAACTTAACTCATCAGTTGTCCCAACTTTTCCCTCAACCTAACTCAACTCAACTTATCTCAATCAACTCAAACCTTAACTCAACTTTTAACTTAACTGTCAAGTCAGCTCATAATTACACTCTTAAACCAAGTCGTTACTCAACTCAACTAAACTTAACTCAAGACTTTTAATTCAATTCTTAACCCAACTCTTAAAAAACAACTTAACTTACAACTCAAATATTACGACGCTAAACCAAACTTAAAGCAACTCAACTCAACTGAATTTCTAACCAAACTCAACGCAACTTAACTCATCAGTTGTCCCAACTCTTCTCTCAACTGAACTCAACTAAACTTATCTCAATCAACTCAAACCTTAACTCAACTTTTAACTTAACTCTCAAGTCAACTCATAATTCAACTCTCACCCATCTCTTAACTCATCGCAAATCAACGAAACTCTTAACTCTTACCTCAACTTAATTCAACCGAACTCAACTTATCTAAACTCAATTTAACCCTTTATTGAACTCTGAACTTAGCTCTTGACGCAACTCATTACTCAGTCGGTTTTACCCCTACCAAAAAACACATCAAAAATGTTATCAAGTAGGGAGAAGTGGAAAGATGAAGGACTATGGCACTGCGTGGGATCGAACCACAAACCTTTGAGATGGTATTCAAACGCCTTAACTCCTAAGCAACCGAAGTCCCTTGATAGAACTTCACTATAAATCTTCTCACACTCCCTACTACCCATTGCTTATCCATAGGGCGCCAAGAGGAGGTAACGGGTAAATTTAACCCGAAAAATCTTAATTAAATTTACAAAAAAAATTCAGGAGTGTTAATGAAGTAAACTTTTTATCAAAATTTTTCCCTTTAAGCAAAAAATCTTTCCCAAAATATAAATAATAACGAGAATTTTTTTTACGTTTAATTTCAGATCATCAAATCCTTTTTATAATTCACCACATCAAAGGTCCGGAGACGTTCCTATCACGTTCCTCCGGCAGAACCTTTAAGTCTCTGACTACCGTAATACCGCCAAGATAGCACCCAAAACAACATGACAAAGAAGTTCGAATTTAACTGGGTAATACCAGTGCCCGAGGAGCTCCTGGTTGGCTGCTCCTTCGACAGATGGTTTGAAGACAAGGATACCACCGAATTTGAGCAAGGATGCATGTTTAAGGTCGATGAATATGGATTCTTTATCTACTGGAAGAGTGAAGGAAAGGTAAGAATTGTTTTTTTTAAATTTCTTTGGCTTGAAAAAGATTTTTTTTTTAAATTGGTTTAATTTTTTCAGGAAGGTGACGTCATCGAACTTTGTCAAGTGAGTGACATAAGAGCAGGAGGGTTACCCAAGGTGAGTTCGTGCATTTTAAAATTGTACATTTTGGCATAAGCTTCCAGGATTAGGGATGAAATTCATTCATTATTATCCTCGAAAGGTTCATCGTATAAAACCCGACCCTAAACAAAATTTTCCTTCTTAACTCTTTTTTTATCTTTTGTTGATGTTAGCACCTTGTTGTTTTCCCCCGTATGGCAGGTAATATACGCAGGCACGTCGTTCGCTGTCGCCGAAATCATCATCATAATCACACGGGCCTGAATTCAACCTGGAAAAATTCTTGACGTACACTATGGTTGGCGGTGATAATGTTATGTCTGTGGCGCTTTATGCTAATGTGTTAAGTGGCTTACCACACGTTTAAAACAATTAAGGGAGGGATGACATTTGCCTACACGGGCACAAAAATTCCTTTTAATTATTTTACTGTCATGAATAAATAAGCCACGGACCAGAGTGTGTGTAGGCAGCAGCAGCAGCGACATATACCTTATTGCCAGCCAGATGCCGCCCTTAAGGGCGAAACGAAAGCAATCCAATCCCCGTAGAAATGAATTAAGGGACTTTCGTTATATTGTTATGTATGCAAAGGTAGTACCAAACTGACAGAGAGTATATGCAGTGTGTATATAGTAAGTAACATTGCCGTGCCAATAATAAAAAAAAAACACGAATTTTTTATATCGTCCTTTTCGTGACATTTTCCTGCTTGCTTTTATGGCAAAGCCACGCATGACACCATTATGACGGGGGACACCGGGGGAAGGTCGATCCTATGTTTGGCTACCGTCATTCATATCCTCAGTAAGCGAATGAGTTTGGCTAAGGTACACATGTAATGACCGTAATTCTTCGTGCTAAGGATTTTAAACATACCTTACCAGAAGCGAAACATTAAGGGAATGTAGCAAAACACACAAACCCACACACGTATACACTGCGGCATCATATTGCGTATAATCCTTTTATATTTAAGGATATATGAAAGGTGCAAATCTCCTGGGTTGAATGGGATGGATTAAATTTTGAAAGTATTGCGAAAGTTGTTTTTCAACAAGAAGTGTCATTTTAAATTTGGCGCCATTTTTTTAACTGTCAATATACAACTGTCAGTACGATGAGATTTGACAAGTAAAAACTAGGAGGATTTCAGATATGATTCAATACACACTCGCAAAACGCAATAAAATTTGTGAAAATAATGCCATATGCCGGGTCTGGAACAACACCAGATGGTTCCGGAGTTGATGCGAGCTCAGGTCTGACGTCAGATGGCCCCTTGGCCAAAGTGCCGGCATTACTGCAGTGTTCGGTTTCAATAGAAGCATTGGGAGGTCCCATTTCGGATCCTGAGGTCTGCTCACCCGGATATCCCTGCCCTTGTGGCTGCATCTTTAGAGAATCCGTATCCTTGAGTATCATCCAGATGTGGGAGTATCGATAGGCGATTTTCCCTTTCAGATTAATCAACTTGGTCCATGGAGGCACTGTCTTGGTCCTCTCCTGTTCCGGGCGGTCCGGAATTTCCTCCTCTGAGCGAACTCTTTTTAGCTCTTCAGTATTTCAGAGGGTTTCGTCAAAGCTTTTCCAGTACCATTTCCCTGGATAGGCCTTTTGCCTGTGCTTCTTGAAAGCTTTTTTTTGGCGATTGGAGAGTTTTACAAACCCAGGTTTGTCAAACTCTAACTTTTCTAAGCCTAGCGCCGAAACCGAGTCTGGGCTGCACAGATTAGGCGTAGCGCCCATGGCAATCACTGAAACGGCGCCCTTATTTCAAGCTTTTAAAGCTTAAACAAAATCTTAAATAAAAGCTTTTAAAGCTTAAGCAAAATCTTAAATAAAAACTTTCAAAGCTTAAATAAAAACTTTTAAAGCTTAAATAAAAGCTTTTAAAGCTTAAATAAAAGCTTTTAAAGCTTAAATAAAAGCTTTAAAAGCTTAATCAAAAGCTTTTACCTCTTAAACAAAAGCTTTTAAAGCTTAAACAAAAGCTTTTAAAGCTTAAACAAAAGCTTTTAAAGCTTTTAAAGCTTAACCCTTATGTTCCCGGCAGACTTTACCCCGGACCCCTCCCGGCAGGGGTACCTGGGTGCCCCATTTATTAATTAGCATTTTTTTTGTAAATAATGCTGTTAAAATTAAAAATATTGTTGTATTAAGGTACATATTATAACGTCAATCAAATATAATATCAAGCCAGTTTCTTCGATATTGTAAGGAAAAGAGATAAATAAGTAAGTTTAAAAAGGGACGCAAAATACCAGCGGGCATTTTCGCGTATAAACACACAACCGCCGCTTAAATTTATTGTACGTGAATGCTATACATACACCATGCTTTCTCTTTCCTCTCTTCATAAATTTTTGTATGTGTGTATTATGTGTATATTATTTTCCTTTTTATATACTATTACAGCAACCGAAAGCGTCAAAACCTGTATTATTCTTATGGGGCACCCGGGTACCCCTGCCGGGACAGGAGAGGTCGTTTAGAAAAACATTTTTTTATTATTTAAAATTATTTTTTTGATGAACTAAGCGCATGATTTTATTGTTAATTAGCTGCTTGAAGCTAGCCCGGGAGCTGAAAAAAAAAATTTGAGGGGTAGTATAAAATTTTTTCAATTTTCGGCCAAAAAGGCACCCGGGTACCCTGCCGGGAACATAAGGGTTAAACAAAAGCTTTTAAAGCTTAAACAAAAGCTTTTAAAGCTTAAACAAAAGCTTTCAAAGCTTAAACAAAAGCTTTTAAAGCTTAAACAAAAGCTTTTAAAGCTTAAACAAAAGCTTTTAAAGTTTAAACAAAAGCTTTTAAAGCTTAAACAAAAGATGATCCAATTACTCCGGCAAACGTGACCATCGCTACATCTTGTTTGGCTCCCAAAGCAAAATTTAGTGAGTGAACTTATTTTTCTCAATTATTCGTCGCTGAGCACCACTTTAATGTCCATAATGTGGTTACCAACAATCTTGCACAGTCATTCCATCCTGCTCAAGCTGCTTTAAGATGACTTCCACAAGGGTCTCTGCATCTTTTAAGTTCGTTTGAATAAAACCAAGGAGATTCTTTGACCTGCACCCTCCACATATCTCATTACTTCTGAAATCTGCTCCCGGTGCGCCTGATCGGTGTCGAATGAAACATAAGACCAAAATACTTAGCTTTATAAATGCGTTGAAGTGCATTTTCACAGTTGATGCCGAAAAGTGGATAAACTCATTCTGATTACGTGTGCGAAAGATAATGATTTTCTACATAAGTGAAGCGTTCTTCCGAAGACAGTAATAGTAGCCTTGATTAGAATTATCGTCAGATTCAAGTGATTCCCCATGTCACCGCAAAGCCAGGTTCTGCACCGCAAGAAATTTGATACAAGAAAGAATTATTTTTAAAATATCGCGCAACTTTTGTTTCTCCTTCTCAATCTGTGATTGTATTTCTGCATCTATAAGTTAGAATTTCACAGTGGCGGCCATGGCCTACCCTAGTTACGCAACTGGGTCTCGGGGATGTGAGTGAGCGCCACCTAATGGAAATTCGCTATTTCGTGGGTAAGCTTTCGCGCTTGAGTAATTGGTTTGTGCCTTGGGTGAGCTTTCGCTCCGAGTGAGGTGGGAACTTGGTTTTTGGTTTAAGCAAAAATACGCTGGCTTAGTTCCAATTTTTACTGTAGTGTTGCAAAACAACGAAGGTTACGCAATTCATTATAAAACGTCTTTCAGTTTTCATTCTTTCAGTATCCGGAGGAAAGATATAGAACTATAAATCAAGATCAGTGATCGCGAAAAAACAGATTATGGAATTGGGCGAAGGGAATGGAATTGGATTGACAGCACGGTCCAACGGGATAATGAAAACTTAGTTAAACAAGCCATCGCACAGTGGGATAAAAATCGAAAAAGGTGGTCATAAGCATATAACTCGGCTGAATATTAAAATATCGTCTCCAAAATCGTTACTCGGGGGTTTTTGGGGTCGCTGAATTCGAATCTGACAATATTTTTTCGAAAAACAAAATGGCGGATTAAATATGGCGGCCAAGAAATTTTAAAAGTCGATAAATATTCACCACAATTGTTACTCGGGGGTTTTTGGGGTTGCTGATTACGAATCTGGCAATATTTTTTCTGAAAACAAAATGGCGGATCCAATATGGCGGCCAAAAATGTCAAAAGTCGATATATATTGACCACAATCGTTCCGGGGGGTTTTTGGGGTCGCTGATTACGAATCTGACAATATTTTTTCTGAAAACAAAATGGCGGATTCAATATGGCGGCCAAGAAATTTTAAAAGTCGATAAATATTCACCGCAATTGTTACTCGGGGTTTTTGGGGTTGCTGATTACGAATCTGACAATATTTTTTTTGAAAACAAAATGGCGGATCCAATATGGCGGCAAAAAATGTCAAAAGTCGAAGAAATTTTAAAAGTCGATAAATATACACCACAATTGGTACTCGGGGGTTTTTTGCGTCGCTGAATTCGAATCATTTCTGCTCATTTCTGAAATAAAATTAATATCATATTACTCATTACAGAATTAATTTGAAAATTATCCATTTTTGATATACGTTGATTTACAAAAAATGAAATATATATTGTCGATTTTTTTAATTTTGGTTATACATTCAATTCACTCTTTTAATCGATGCTCTGATTTGTAAATAGCGACAACGAAAACTCTCCAGTGACGATTTTGGCAAACATTTATTGACTTTCGACATTTTTGGCCGCCATATTGGATCCGCCATTTTGTTTAACGAAAAAATATTGTCAGATTCGAATTCAGCGACCCGAAAAAACCCCATGTCACCATTTTCATCAACATTTATTAAGACAAAATTAATTTTTTTATTTACGTACATTATTGTTCATTGTATGCATGTTTATAAACGAATTAATATAAACAACGGGGTTGCAGGTTGTAGCAGCTATTTACCTAACGAATTCAAAGTTTAGGGCTTAACAAACAATTTCCAGTGATAGCCATCGATCGAGTGAAGTCGAGTGGTAAACTTTTTACTCAAAGTTTACAAAAATTGTCGTATTTTAATTTCAAAAACATAGGTTTACTTAATTGTTTATAACTATTTAATGATTAGTAATTAAGAAATGCCAATTTTTTCTTAAATTCTACATTCCTTGCTGAGAAGGTTCCATAGCACGACTGATCAATATGCTGTGTTATCTCGATATGCACACAGTATAACTTTCCTATTCAGAACCACGTGTATTCACGTTAGCGACGTGTTCCCTTCGACGGTCAACTTCCGAATGGCCCTATGTTATGCTGCGCGGCATCTAACGCTTGAAAACTGGTTTTCTTTGTACTTCGGGGTTCCTAGAAACGGTAGGGACAGATTGCAGCGGCAACCTAGAACTTTCGATCTTCGGCAAATGGCCAGCTTTTTCCGATTTTATCCCACTGTGCATCGGTTGGAACCCACAAGGTATTTTCCTGGTTGGAAGACCTTAATCAACTAGGAGAAGAACTGTATTGGTAGAACCCGCAGCAAGTTGGTTGGACCGGCTTGAGAGCTGTCGCACAAATTAGAGCCTGTTGTCTCTCCAACTCTTTTCGAGGGTTTAAAGGATATTCAGGAAGAATATGATTTAGTAACCACTGTAACCATTGTAAAACAACAGAAAATGTAAAAAAAATTAATTTTCACTTAAAAATACAAAAAAAATCGTTCTGTTCCTAAATACACTCCCCCCCCTCTCGACCCCTTTGCACAACTGAAATTTTTAACAACAAGGAAAATATGGCAACAATTAAATATGAACCCTTTTTACGAAATTTTGATTTATCTGTGAATTGTAATGAAACATTTCCCAGCTCCGTTTTCCCCCATACCCACCTGACAAACAAAGCCAAAACCATAAAAAAGAAGAAACGAATTATCCTTTCCCTTAAGCCACAAGAAAAAGGATTTTTTGGGGATTTGTAACAGATTGCAAAAATAACACGAACATCCAAAAATGTTCCTTCTGTACTTCTTTAGCACGAAATTTATATCCTTCTTTTCTTATATATTTTTTTGTGCGTTCTTCGGGGGGCGAACGAGGGTCCCGGGCTATCATTAATTCCGTCACTGTTGCATAATTAATTCCTTTCGCTATCGAATCCCTTATTCTTTTTCTTTAGGATATCTCTCTGTGTGTCCTTTTCAACAATTCAACACAAATTCAAGATAAAAAAATTGTCATCAACTCTTTTTTTGTTGTTGTTGTTGTTGTACCAGGATTCAAGTTTAACGAGAATTTTTTTTTACGCTTTTATCCTTGCACTATCCTTGCCGCGGGTTCTATGTGTTTGTATATTATAGCTACGTAGATGGAGCAACAACTATAGTTGGTCTTCATTGCTTTTGTAGATAGACGAATTTATTGCAGTTGAAAAGAAGGGATACGAGGCGTTAATATCGTTCCTTCATTAGATAAATGGCGCTGCCACATGCTGTAGTAATTGTTATCCTTGTGCGTTGTTTATTAAGGTAAAATGGGCCAAGGAGCCTTTTCGCGAGTGCCTATGGCGTTGGTAATGGAGAACAGTGACCGGGTAACATATTTTTTTTTTGGTGTGGCCAGGGTGTCCGTTGTTATGTAATGAGTGTTAATAAACATAATTTTTGGATATCCATGAATTTTTTATGGTTACTTATTCTTGTTGCCTTTTGATAATGTGAGAGTAGTAGTTTCAGGTAAATGAAATATTTTCAAAACAGATATGAAAGAATTGTGAAGCTTTGGAAAAATTATTGGTGACGGGGTTTTGTCTGAAAAGTTTGATGACAAAAACAGGGAATATCGACACTATAACTTATCCTTTAAGTATTTGATTTTTTGTCGAAAGTCATCAATAATTCTGATTCTTCAACGACCAGATTATTGTGGAGAATATTAAAGTGTATGTGGTCTTCTGCAGGTGTTGGACGGTGATGGGCTTTCAACTTCAACTATGTGAGGACCTGAGACTCTAATTTCTCTTCTAATTTCTTGACCTGGTTCCATATCACTTTGCTCCTACTCAAGTTACTTCACAGGTGTTATTAAGTTTGTGTCAATTCATAAATTATTGCAGAACTCTATGCTGACTCAGTTATTCCATGGGCTTGTCGATTTTGGGTTTCATAAATCATTGCAGAACTCTATGCTGACTCGGTTATTCCATGAGCCTGTCAATTTTGGGTCAATTCATAAATCATTGCAGAGCCCTATGCTGACTCGATTATTCCATGATCCAGTCAATTTTTGGTCAATTCATAAATCATTGCAGAACTCTATGCTGACTCAGTTATTCCATGAGCTTGTCAATTTTGTGTTAATTCATAAATCATTGCAGAACTCTATGCTGACTCGGTTATTCCATGAGCTTGTCAATTTTGGGTTAATTCATAAATCATTGCAGAACTCTATGCTGACTCGGTTATTCCATGAGCTTGTCAAATTGGGGCCAATTCATAAATCATTGCAGAACTCCTGTGCTGACTCGGTTATTCCATGAGCTTGTCAATTTTGGGTCAATTTATAAATCATTGCAGAACTCTGTGCTGACTCGGTTATTTCATGAGCTTGTCAATTTTGGGTCAATTCATAAATCATTGCAGAACTCTATGCTGACTCGGTTATTCCATGAGCTTGTCAGGTTTGAGTCAATTCATAAATCATTGCAGAACTCTATGCTGACTCGGTTATTTCATGAGCTTGTCAATTTTGGGTCAATTCATAAATCATTGCAGAACTCTATGCTGACTTCCTTATTGCATGGGCTTTCAACTGGTTTTATAACATAATCCGGGCATACACCAGTATTCCTTCTTCACGAGAAAAACTTTCTTGTCTTTACTAGGAGATATCAATAATTGTGTGCTGATAGAAAAGATACATCTCGTGGCATTGTGTAGCATGTCCCAATCTTTAATGCCAGATTTAGCTTTTATCGTGTAATTGGGAGATGTCGTAAGGCCACAGAAAATCTCGAACGGAAATTTCAATGCACCCAAGCGCATTTTCTATTCATATACGTAATGTTTATTCGCATATAAAATTGCTACTTACCCACATGCACAACCAGAACCTTCTTTTTTGATGTTAAGTCGACTTTGGGTTGGAATTTCCCGTCCAGTTTCTCAGATTTAGATACCCTACCCAAACCTGCAGTTCAAGATATAACACGTGCCTTTAGCTGTAACACATTCGTAGATAAAGGTGGGTCACAGACGGACGGACAGACCTTTTGTATAAGATTTTCTTTTTTCTAAGTGCAAAAAAGCCAAAAAAAAAATGTTGACCAAACTTTCGCTAGAAAATTAATCTTTCCACGACACAAAAGGATAATCTCACAAAACTATTGTTCAAGATGGAATGTATTGAAATCCCCATCGACAATATCCTTTTCAACACAAGAAATCTTCAAACTTTCTCCTTCTTTACAAAAGGGACTTGCCCCCACCAACCAACGCAAAAAAAAAACTTCATTTATGGTACATTGACATTAATTCTGTGACGACTACTCACAAGGATCAAGCAAGTATGTGTTGATGTCTGTCCAATTTTTATCTCGTTTCGTATCCTTTGCACTGCTGTACTCGTTCGTCGTACCTTCCGTCTCCTCTATAACCATTCCTGTGCCAGTAGAGCCAGTGGTAAATTGATCCCCATTTAATGTCAGGGAGGAAAAACCTTTTATCCACTTTTCCTTATATTTTTTATGCTAGTTTTATATATATGTATGTATGTATGTATATAGCATATAAGTTTTGTTGATTGGTCTCGGGGTGTATATGACACGGCTGTGGCTTTGTGATAGTGAAGAAATCCTCCCTTAAATCCAGCCGCCCCTTAGCCATTTCGTGGTAAGTTTTTGAAAACGTTTTTCGCATCGTTCTGTGTCGATTTTGTCGTTTCCGTCTCTGTTTCAATTCTGTCAATTCTTTTTGTCCGCCATTCGGTAATAAATAAAAGAAGAAAAATAATAAAAGAAAAATTTGAAGGGATGGGGATGTGTAGTAGAGTATGGTTCTTGTGGACGTGTAGGGTTGGGGAGTGAATTTCATGCGGTATTAAAGTGTGCATTCGTCTTACTCTTTCAAGAAGATTTCCGGAGGGAATTTATCTTGGATAATATTGATTTTCAGGCCATCGATATAAATTTGAAAAAAAAAAAAATAATAAAAATGAAAAAAAAATACAGAAACGATGTCGTTTTGTGCGTCTTTTGACATGCAAGTGCCGATCTTGATAGCCTTGCTGGCAGCCGTTTATGTGCCACAAAGTATATGTCACTATGTGTGCGTATATTTTGCCGATATTGTAAACAAGATGGTAACAACAATAATATAACAAAAATAACAATAACAACAACAACAAAATAAAGAAGGACATATCGACAAGATAAGGGATGAAAAAGGGTCGTTCATTAAATGTTGTTTTCCAATTTATTTGAAGATAATGTATTGAAATGTAACGGTTGTATACAATATTGTTGTTGTATCTTTTTTTGTTGTTGTTGTATACAAATGATGGAAATTTCGAATTTTTAACCCGGTAAATGTTTGGGGAAGAGTAAAGGACGAGAATTGTATCCTTTTTAAAGTTGCTTCAGGGTATTTCAATAAGAGGTGTCATTTTAAATCAACAAAAATGCGTAATGTACAAAGCCTTCTACATTTACAAGCCATGCACAACGAAATCTCACACTCACATTCAAAGAAAATGGGACTTCAATTTATCTGAGAGAATGGACTTCAGTTAGAATGGACTTCAATTTAGCTGTGAGAAAAGCAATTTTTTAACTTAGTTTTTGGAATAAAAAGTGGTAAAATATTGTATTTTATCACTTTTTAGTGCACACGGATTATCAGTGATAAGTTATTTAGTGATCTGAGTCCATAAATTAAAAAAAATTAGTGGTTAAGTGTATTTTAAGAGTGTTAATTGATTAGGTGACGTTTTTGTTTACATTCGCGGTGTTTTTTTCGTGTTAATTTTGGGGAAAAAATGTTGAATTTGTGTAGTAATGGAATTAAAAGTGAATTTAAAGTAGTTAAAAATTATTATAGAAGAGTTATTAAAAACATAAGTGCAATTACTACCACACAAAATGAATAACAATAACTTTTTCACTTTTCCTTCACATTTTTCTGCACTTATGTTTTTAATAACTATTCTATAATAATATTTAATCACTTAAAAAGCACTTTTTATTATATTACTACACAAATTCAACATTTTTTCCCTAAATTAACACGAAAAAACCAACGCGAATGTAAACAAAAACTGTCATCTAATCAATTAACACTCTAAAAATACACTTAACCACTCACTTCTTTTTAATTTTTTTTATTAAATCACTAAAGCACTAATCACTGATAATCCATGTGCACCAAAAAGTGATAATATACATTATTTTACCACTTTTAAGTGCAAAAACAAAGTTAAAAAATTGTTTCGTACGGCTTCGGCAATGTTAATTCCACAATTTTAGCACTTCATACACATACATGCACATACCTGGGGCATGGCTTGTAAATGTAGAAGGCTTTGGTAATGTAACATAAAACATAAATTTTTGAAACCCCTTTTTTGATTGACAAATATTTAGGTTCGTTCCGCCATATTGGTGCGGCTATTTTGAATTTATTAGTTTTGGCCACAAATTGGTTATTCGCGACCTTAAAAACCCCTAAACCTGAAATTAACTTCTTAACTCAATCAAATCTTAGCTCACCTCAACTTTTAACTCCGCTCTTAACTCAAAACTGAAATCTCAACTCACCTCTTAACTCAATTCAACTCAAATCACCCTTTAACTTATAGCAACTGTTAGCTCAACTCAATTCATCTGAACTTCAACTCCACTCAACTCAACCCAACTCTTACCCAAGTCAAAAAAATAAACTTAACTTAACTCAATTCAACTGAATTTTTAACCTAACTCTTAGTTCCGCTCAACTCAACTCAACTTGTATCAACTGATCGTATTTCAACTCAACTCAGCCCTTAACTCGAGTATTTACCCAGCACATTACCTAACTCAACTTACCTTAACTCAAGATAAATATTACGACATGCCGTGTTGTCGTCATTAGAGCTGAACCGGACTTACACGAGGCAGTACATTTGTCCCTTACACGATGGTAAATTGTACTGAGGCCTCAATTTTTGAAGTGAAAACTTCTATAGGCACGTTGGGCACTTTTTGGCCCGGGGAAAAACTAAAAACTCGCGTCACGCTACCGTACCATCACGCTACCCTACCATTACGCTACCTTTTTTGCGTACCATGTGAGAAAAAATTTGCCTTTGGGGGTTTTAGTTGCATTAAGTGTTATGTATTATTATACTATATTATTATGTATTATGTATTCTTATGTATGATTATGTATATGGATTATTATGTATTTTTTAATGGTATTATTTAGCTTGACCTCATATATTTGTTTGTTTCTTTGTTTCAAATCTTGCGACAGCTTTTTCAATACTTCTACTAAACCAATTTTTATGAAACTTTGCACACAAATTGAGTACCCGTGACAATGCAATCTGCAATTATGTAAAAAAATCAAGATGGCGGTTCCAAGAAGGCGGACGTATTTTACAATTGTGTTCCGATTCCATTGAAAATCGGTATCGGTAGGTTTTTCTAAGGACGAATGACGAACCTGTGGTCTAAATTTGAAAATTCAAAATGGCGGCGCCAATATGCCGGATGATTTTGGCAAATGTGTTCTGAATCCATTGAAAATCGGTATCGGGGGGTTTTTAGGGCCACAAATGACGATTCTGTGCTCAAAACTTGAAAATTAAAAATGGCGGCGCCAATATGGCGGATGAATTTTGAAAATGTCTTCTGAATCCATTCAAAATCGGTATCGGCTGGTTTTTAAGGCCACAAATTACGATTCTGTGGTCAAAATTTGAAAACTAAAAATGGCGGTCGGTGCCAATATGGCGGATGAATTTTACAAATGTGTTCTGAATCCATTTAAAATCAGTATTGGGGGGTTTTTAAGGTCACAAATGGCGAATCTGTGGTCAAAATTTGAAAATTCAATATGGCGGCGCCAATATGGCGGTACGATTTTGGCAATTACGATTCGATTTCACCGAAAATCGCTATTTGGCGGTATTTAAAGTCGGAAATAATGAATTTGTTGTCAATATTAGAAGATTCAAAATGGCGCTGGCAATATGGTAGGCATAACAAATCACTTCACCTGAATTTTGTAAAAAGTAAAATGCATAGAAACCTGTATAACAACTGTATAATTACATAATTAAGAATGACTTGTCTAGTAAAATGTGTTTCCAAGTCCACCAAAAAAAAATATTTCAAATGTGCGATGGAACATTCATACACAAAATTTATTGGCCCTTATCCTTCTGTAATATTAAGATTGAATTGGAAATACAGAATGGCCATAGAAGTTTTCACTTCCATCGTGTGGTCCTACAAAAATTCTAACAACTTTGGTGAAAGAAATAACCTTGAAGGACCGAATTTGGACAAATGCGTGAATCATGTTCTACAGCAAATCAAAGTGACTCCTTCAAAAATAAAGCATTTATGAAAATTTTCGTTAATTTCCACATTTGCAGCTCACACTCAAAGAAATATAGAGTAACCTACAGTACAATTTTCTTCCTTGTGGTATCGAATCCATAACCATCAGTCAACCAACCATAACAATATTTCGACAAGGACTTCCACCCTTATGCATCTCTAAACCATCACACAAATACCAAAAAACGGAAATATTCAAATGTAAAACATCCGGACACAAGTCATATGACCTTTGAGCCTTTTCAAATGGCCGGGGGAGGGTAGGAAATAAACCATCCCCTCCCCGCCCACCATCTCTCGTCATAGCTTAGTCCTTTCTGCTTTGTTTGATGTTCTTTTCCTCATCAGCGAAATTTCAAACACTCGACTTCAACAACTACAAGATAAACAAGGAGGGGATTTTCTTTCACTTAAATCCTTGCAATATTTTTTTTTTGTTTCTCAAGAAAAAAAACATCCCTTTTTAAATAGGATGAGAACTTTCCGTTTACATTCTCAGCTTCATTTCATTTCAGCGTCCTGTGTTGTTACGGTCGTTTCCTTCATATTTTTTTCGTTTCATCATCATCCCCTTAATTCCTTCCCTTCTGTATTATATATATAACTGTACCATTCATATTGTAAAGCATCTTGGGATTATAACGCAGCTTTGACTAGAGTGGATCTAGGGGTGGGGGGTTGCGTTTTAAGTCGCCTTAAAGCAGGGCAGATTTACATTATTATTTTACATTTCTTCATATTTTCTTAAAATATACGAATTAAGCTCTAAGATTTTTTTTTTGAAGTGGGGGGAGGGGTGAAGGGCAGCGAGGAGGGGATGAGAAATAATAAAGGACGTGGGGGATGGGAATTACTTTATGTCTATGCAGGTGGATGATGATGAATCTGTCGTGTTCTGAGATTGGCTTAAGTATAAATTTGGCAATTTTCTCGAGGTGAGCGAGTTCACCAGAGTGCTTCCTTCCTGTGTGGTGGGGCGAGGGGGGGGAAGAAAAGATTTCGCTTTTTTTTTGTTGGGTTGCGTTATTTTTGAACACGAAAATCATTTGGGCATTAGGAATTACGAGTTCACAGTATCCAAGGATTTAGGTTGGGTAAGACGGTTTTGAAAGTGATGGTGGAATGATTAAAAACTGAAAGGGAACAAATCCTTCGCAGTGCTTTTTTAGAACACAACAGTAATAAAGTAATCCCGAACCTAATATCTTTAAAATATGTGTCTTTAAAACATCCTTTAGTTCAGTTCCCACATTTTAATGTAGTTAAGTGCCTTATCACACTTGATCAACTATTCGACACATTTGCACGTACTTTTAGGGCAACATCTAAAGGCCTCCATTCATTTACAGGCCGCCGGCAGGCCGTGGCCTTTCAGGTTAAGTCGGCAGGCACGCCCCGATGAAGGCCACACATTACTCAGTCTGACCGAGGGATGGGCACTTGAGGCAACCGCCTGACAGGCCATGGACTGCAGGTCTCCTCATGATTCACCACAGACACAGATTGTTAATTCAAGTATAAAAATGTTCCCGGTCTCAACGAAAACTTTAAACTGGATAGAAGTTCTGATCTTCAGGCCCGGACTGACGATAAATGCCCACACACATAAAGATTTTTGTCAGTTTTCCTGGACTGCGGGCCACAGCCTGCTGGCGGCCGGTGAGTGTGTTGTGATACTTGGCCTCAAGGCGAGAAACTTTCAGGCTACGTCCTGCCGGCGGCCTGTGTGTGAATGGGGGCCTTAACACAGCCCAATAGGTATGCATAGCCGTAGGTACATAAGTACAAACCACCCCAAAGTCTAACGTTGTTTTCGGTTACCAATCTTCCTTTTCGTCCTTTTCAGGAACTATGCGATGGCACATTGTCCTATTGAAATATTATGGACGAATAATCCTAGCCGAGTTTTTTTTGCAATTCTGGAATGGAGTTTCCTCCAACAGATGCTTCTAAAAAACTGAGAAGCGAGATTTGAAAGATGAGTTCTCGATAGATGGCCCATGGTTATTTCCCATAAAGGGGTACATCGGGGTGGTAGAGGGTGCTGAGGGTTGACGAAGGGGTTGGATTCATTTTTGGTAGTCTTCTTTGTTTACAGCAGCCTAGAAAACATAGGAATACACACCCTATTCGACTTTGTATGAGAAATGAAATTTCAACCCCCATAAAGGGGTCTATGAGGGTGGTAAAGTGACGCTAGGGGCAAACGGGGGGTCTAATTCATTTTTGGTAGTCTTCTTCGTTCTTAGAGGCCCAGAATAGAGGAATACACACCGCACTCGACTTTTTGCATGAGAAGGGGGCTAGGGCAATAGAGGGAGCCTCCAGATCCTCAATAGATGGTAATATAGGACACAATCTCTCGAAAACGGTCCTTTTTACTAAGCTGGAAATTCTTTGAATCTTGTTTAATTTGGTGATGAAGCTTTTAAGCATGGTTCTATGCTACCATACTAAAACCCTGCATTTTACCATGGTACTTATAATGGTGCTGGTGTATACTGTATAGAAGGACACCGAAGTATATTACTTTCTTCGAGTCAATTTTCGCCTCTCTAAGCAGAGTATACTGTTGTGCACGCGGTTTTTTCAAGCAGTCCCCCAACTAAATACTAACTACTCTCAAATGCTGCTTGACTTCAGTAATCGAACGAGAACACGGTGTATACCCGGCGCCTGGTGTTTGGTTATAGGCCGAGTGATGCTCATTAAATTATCCATCTGATTATATCAATGAAGTTGGGCATCTAGTGTATAGGCTAAGTATTTGAATTGTTTCGAGAAGCCTAATGTTTTTGCCTACGAAGATTGGTTCTGTCAATATTAGCAGTGTTCGTTTCCTCGTAAATGGTACCAGAAGTGTTTTGTTTCAGGCTTGACACTAAGTTCTACGCTAAGGCACCAGGCTGGAGATAATTTCAAGTGTAGGCTTCATACATCCTAGCGTGGTGTAACCCTTGATTTACCAGTTAACATGATGTCAAACTTGTCTGCGTAATCTAACATGAAAATTTTGGCCATTATGTAATATAGGACTGGAGATATTATTCCTCCTTTCGAGCATCCTTTTTCTGTAGTGTTTTCAAGATTAGTATAGCAACAGGGCTTCTGGGCCAGTGACGTCATGGGTTTTGGGCTCAGATGTCGGCTTACCCGGGACAAAAACCTGTGTGATAAGCTTTTTTTGCAGTGATCTTTGGCGCCACCTCTGTGAAACTAGTTTAACTTCGTTGTAATGTGTCTTGCGTGCGCTTTCATGCTGACGAGCCTAACTTAATTATTCTGCTACGGAATGGTATGAATGCCATCTGCCCCAGCATGGACTTGTATAATTTCATATTTTCATTCATTCATTCATAACATCCAACATAGCTTCATTAACGCAGCTTTAACTTTTATCCCAGCAGTTTTTGCTGTCCCATAATATAAGATATAAAAAAATCAAACAAATTTACCAAAATACCAGTAAACATCAGCCCATTAGTATGCCTAACCTAAGAACATCCTGTACTTTTTAAATATTTAATAATCCCCGACACTATTGTAGAGAAAACACAACCCTTAAGGGATATACCCTTAGTACTCTCCGAGGATTTCTCAAATCACTAAAATCCACAATTATAAACCCAAAAACCCTTAAAATATCCCTTTCAATTCCACTTAATACTCCTACTATGAATTATAAAATATATCTCCCGAGTTTTGGATTATCACACACAAAAACCTGTTTTCAATGCGAAAATTCCGTTCAAGGATTGTTGTTGTTGTTTTTGTTTGCGTAAAAACTTTGTTAAAAAAATAAAAAATTCAAGTCCTGAAAACCCTTTTTTCTATTTATATCCACCTCTATCAAGCAGCAGCAGCAACAACAACAACAAGTACAGAAGGAAAAAAAGGGAAATTTAATGATGCGCATCCTTTCAGGACTTGCCAACTCACCACTTCCTGGCAACAAAAATCTGAAACAAACCGACATCGTCCCCATATCAGCATAGAAATTCTCGAAAGGCTTCCAGAGGCTCCTTGTGCTTGTTCTTCTTCTTCTTCCACAGGACATCAGTTAAGGAGACAAGTGGGAAAGTTTTGTAGAATTCGGTTTTGTGTGAAATTAAATTTTCAACCACATTCGTCCTTGCATCCCTGGCAGCTTAGGAGCAAATTTTTAATGAAGGAGACACGACCGATGGCAAGCTATCCTCGGTTGAGTGAACATAGTTCGTCGTTTCTAGTTCATGACCCCAAAAAAACAGTTGCGGTTTTCTAGGCTGACTAATTAGAAAAGTGGGGGGAGGGGGGATGATGATTTTTTTTTGAAAGAGGAAAAACACGGCCTCAAGCCTTTAAGAACTAGTCTCAAGCCCAAACACGGCTTTAATGTAAGAAAGTGTCCCTTTTCTGTTGTGTTTTTTACTTCAAGGAGAAGGAGGCATTTCCAGCTTATTTCCCAGACAAAAGAAGCGTTTTAGTGTTATCCTTTGAGAAAATTCGCAACGTGGGCGGACGACAAAAGGAAATTACACCTGAGTAGCAATCAGCCATGCTTAAGACTAGTTTCTAGACTAAAAAAAAATTAAAACTTAAAGTGAATAATTTTAAAAACAACTTTTTTTCCGCTTTATCATTTCCAGGAACCGAAACTTTTGGACAAGATTACGAAGAAGCACGGAACCGATCAGCAAGCCCTAGATGACCGATCTTTGACAATATGCTCCGGCACGGATTACATAAACATCATCTACCAGCACGTCATTTGTCCAGACGCGCCGACGGCAAAGGTAAGTCAACTTTCTCCTCTTCTATGTTTTTGTCGCTCGTTTGTTTTTTCGCGCCGGATTCTCTCCATCGATTTTGCTCCAGCTGAGCGCCACCACAAAGTCAGCCTCGGAGAAGTATACTACACAAACACGAGAAATGTTTTTTTTTTTGCCGCGCTGAAATTCTTCGCCGGCGGCCAAAAAAAAAAATTCGTCAATTCGCCGCCGTCGTCGCCGCCACACAAAAAACCTGCACGCAATCCGAGAAGTGGCTGTGCTGTCGTGTTTCGCTTTTAATGGCCGCCGAATGACGCCGGTTAAAATTTTTGTAAAGAGCATAATTAAAGCCCAGCATGAAAAGCATATTTTTAAGTTGTGAATTGTTGCCGTTTTTAAGTTTTATTAGGGGATTTTAGAGTTTGTGATAATTTATCAGTGGGTGCAAAGTGCCCCTCTGGATGTGGGGTTTTTAATATAAGCTTTTATTAGCTTGACCTGTAACTACAATATCAGACTAGGTAATTTTATCCACATATCTTGCAGTTTGATTTTAATTCCTTTCCACATAATCAATCAAGTTCAAATTTGACACATGTGTAAATTCAAAATGGCGTTTCGTTCATGACAGAGGAATTTGACAGTTTTGTTGCAACTACACTAAAAATCGGTATTTGGAGGTTTTTAAAGTCGTACTTGAATCCAGAATGCACGGTATACAGAAACAAGGTAATGTAAAAGACTGAATATCGTTTTAGTGCGACGTCACTCAGTGACCTCTTCCCATATAAAATAGAAATTGTTGTTGTTGTTGTTCTGCATTAGTGCTGACGTCACTCCGTGACCTTTTTCTACGATATTCGAAGCTGTCAGTCTCTTTTACATTGCCTTGTTTCTGTATACCGTGTCCAGAATGCTGCTGCCACAAGTTTCAAAAATCTAAACAATTTCTGTTTCCATCCTTCATTCTTGTGCTCGAAAAAGGAACGAGATTTTATCTCCGGTGAACTGTTGCTGCTACTTTCAAATGTCAAAAAAAGTTGTCAATTGTCAATTTTAATGGAAACAAAAGGTATTTACGTTGTCATCTTCCTGATTTTTAAGAAATGGCTTAAAATTTGTTTCTTTATTCTTAGATTTTTTTTCAAAAATATAACCCTTAATGCGAGCGACTCCAACAGAGTGGTCCTTCTTAAAAAAAAGAATGGCTCATACACCTGTAACGAGCCTTAGTCAGCTACCACTTTGCCTGGGCCCTCTCCTGTGGATCGCAATGTACAATGATGTGTTGGGGCTTCGTCTTCCAAATTGAGCAGTGGCAATCGGGTTCGCGGATGACATCGGGGTAGTGGTCCTAGGAAAACGCCCAGCGGACATCGAACTGTATGCGAACGAAGCGATTTGGGAAATAAAAGCGTGGCTAGAACGCGCTGAGCTGAAGCTTGCTGAGCACAAGACCGAAGCGGTGCTGATCAGCAAACGGAGAAAGAGTGTCCGTAAGGATAAAGGTAGGGGAACAGATCATCCACTCACAGCCCGCCCTAAGGTACCAGGGAGCAATGATCGACCGGAGGCTTAACTTCAAAGCGCACTTGGAGGGCACGGAAAACAAAGCGTCTGCGACTTGTGCAGCAGTCGCAAGAAGACATTCTGGCGAGAGAGGGCATACGTGTCTATGACCCAGAATATGGTAGAGGGAAGTCAAGAAAAGTACTGCGGCAGATTGCGTGCTGCGCGTCCGTAAAGGAAAGGCAAGGGAAGTGGGACGATTCGCTAAAGGGTAGTTGGAACCACAGACTTATACCTAATGTGGAAATATGGGTTACGAGGGAACGTGCGGAAGTGAGTTTGGACTTCACGCAGTTCCTGAGTGGACATGGGGGTTATAAGATATACCTCCACCGCTTTGGGCACGGTGATTCACAGTTGTGTCCGGTAAGCCCAGCGATGGAAGAAGACGCAGAGCACGTCTGCTTTACCTGCTCGATATTCGCCGATGAAAGGGCGAAATTAGAAAAAATGGCCGAGGCGCCACTAACGCCGGAAAACATCCTAGGACACATGATGAGGTCCGAGGAAATGTGGAGGAAAGTGGAAACAACTCTGAAGGCCGAGAACACTAGCTCTGTGTAATCTGGATCCCCACACAATTGAATGGATAAATACCATGCTTGTAAGGCGTGCATTTCTTCTACCTTGGGTTAGTCTACCATTACTGTCAAGGCTAACGAGGGCTTCCATTAAGGTGGAATTTTGTCCCCTTTACTCTGGTCACTGGTCTACTACACGAATCTGTTTCCGATGGCAAATATATCAGTCAAATATCTGGGAGTAATGCTGGATAAGAGAGTGCAGCACACTGCAACGGATTGCTTGCCTCTCCATCACACTGAAGCTATGCAGACCTGTCCGATAATTGCGATGGAAGCAACCATTGAATTGACTCGTTGCACATCTTCATATAGAAATCCGTCGGAAACTGGCTCTATGCTTTACATTTGTAAACGCGAGTATCGTTTTTCTAAGCGGTCCCCCAACTGAGTACTAATCATGTCTAATGCTGCTTGACCTCAGCAATCGAACGTCAACTGACCAATTGAATATGCTAAATGACAACTTTCAGGGTCACCAGCAAATTTGCCTGAAATACGAAGCAAGGAAACAACAAAAACTAAAGCTTTGTATAAGTAAAACTAAAGCTTAAAGCTTTTTAAAAAGTTTTATGAATACTTAAGGCAGATGTTGGGATTGCCTAATTTCGTTTGTAATAAGATTTGCCTCATAGGGCCCTTATGAGAAATTGATAGGGCATACCTCACGTGAGTATAGCAGATTTTTTTTGTGTGGTGCTCATGAGGAAAGCCCTGTTTGAGCATGCCCCTCATTTGCCACTTGGAATCTTCATAGGGAACATAGGGGGAAATCCCTCTTTCGGGATGCCGCTCATTTGCCACATGGTGCCCACACGCTGCATGAGGCATGCATCTTTAAACACCAGCCGGGTACTTGTTCACCTACGGATCAACGGACCTACGGACTGCAATTGGCAGGTGACCCTATGTTTTTCAGCCTGAAATACATTACATTGTGACCAACGCTAGGCTCAACACTGAGAAAGGTTTGAAAAACGCCAACAGTAGATTTGTTCAGCCATAAACGCTCTCTCGCCCTGGAAGTTTTCCTCCAAAATAGTTTCAGGGTGCTTTGACGTACTCAGTTTCTCCTTCTTTTTCTTTAACGGCTCTACAGTCAGGATACGATTTTGGCTTCTCACAGCTGTTCTTTCCACCGGTCCCGATTCTGAGCCGATGACATCCATTTTGCCATCCCTCTGGGGATTGTGTAACCTCATGGAATATGGATGGAAGGTTTTCCATGATCTTCGTTTGAATGTTCTCAACTCTTTGTTGTGATCCAAAAGGGCTTTCTTCTAAAGGTCCCAGTTACCCAAGACCTTAGCCCTATTAAATAGTTTCATGCCTTCTCTCAATTGACTGCAGAGATTACTGTTCCACTGCACAATCCCTTGGTTGCTATTTCATGGTTTCAAAGGTTATCACGATCGTTTTATGCAAATTGGCAGCCATAAGTTCAAGATCGGTCTAAGTGATGGGGTTATTAACTATATGGTGATTCCTAAGCTGAGGGTTGAGCGATAGGTCTCCCAGTCAGTCTGCTGTGAAACTTGCTTCCGAGGATTTTACAGAATCTCTCAAGTTAAACCTTATAAGTCTATGACCAGGCATGGCTCACTTGAGACGTGCCAGTTCAGTATTCTGGAGCTGACGAATATGCAGGCAAGACACAAGTCAATCAGCCTGGCATTCCTACCTCTCCTAGCAGCACTACATCGGCCGTCACCAGGTTTCTGGAGACGAACTGGAGGAAGACAGGTTAGTCTTTTCGCCATGTGCAGTCCTACTGTAGGGCAGTCATGCTCGCTGGAGTAGATCAGACAGAGCAGATTATGAAATATGGTCCGCGCCATAAAAGAAGGTAATCTAAAAAAACGCTGTTTCCATGCGCAGTGATCGATCCTCAAGTCCCTACAAGCTAGCCACGTCACTCTGTTTGTCTAAAAACGCAAAATTATCGGCTCATTTATATTCTGAAACATGCGCGCTCATTTCCCATCTTTTATGGTGCGAACTCTATAGTAGTATGCCGTTTCTAGCACATTTGACATTCTTTGATAGTACGAGAATGATCCAAGCAATTAAAACAAATCGGTTTACTTTTCGGCTTAAAGCCGTACTGATTGTCGTCTAGTATCGTGTCGTCCTTTTTGATATAAAAGTGGTTAAATATGAAAAAGGAAATTTCTCTTTGCGCTGTCACAAAGGACATTCAGTACATGACAAAGAAATAATAAATGTTGTCCTTCTACCCTATATACGATTTAAAAATTCCGCTTAAAAAACCATTGAAGATTAAAGAACGTCGAGAATCCTTGTATCCTTGAATATCAAATATAAAACAGAACTCCGTTTTACACAAGTGTATATGAAACTTACACGAAGGCAGCACTTGTGACAAAAATTTATTATTTAAAGAATGAAACTGGCACAAGCCTTTTCGTTCCCAGTTTTTTTTTCGTCTTAACTATAGAAACGGAATTGGTCATTATTTATTTAGAGCTCGACCAAGAGTTGGATGTCTCACAGAGGCTAGAGAGGAGGAGCTTCGACTTCATGGCTGGAGGATTTCTTTTTTGTAATGGCCATCTTCAAGCGTCTAAGTCACGTTTATATGATTTTCCGTCTCCTTATTATTTTAAGCGTTGGCAAAGTGGAGTTGACTCTTCTGCGATGACATTAAGACGTTTAAGATGAAAAACTTCTCCATCAAAGCTGCCCCGGATGAACACCTTTTCTGTGCCTTTTCTTTACTGGAGTCCTTTTTTTTATAGTGATGAATGTGTAAAACGAGATGATAAGGACTTGTAATGAAATTTACTCTTTTTTTTGGTTGTATTTTTTTTTGCTTTTGTTTTTGTGTTGAAAAGGTAAAGAAGGAAAGGTAAAAGGCACAGAGATTCGGTGTGGCACATGCCGAGTCAACTTTCGGTTATTTTAAGTAAATGCTAAGATCTGAAAAAATGTGATAAAATCAGCTTCGAAATGACTTGAAGCCGTGAAATTTAATAAAACTCCGCAGAAAAGACAAAACACAACCCGCAGACTTCCATTACTTTGTCGGCAAATCAATTTTCCAGAAAATTTAAGACGTTTTCATTTCACAACAAAAAATTCTCAGTGGAGAAATTTTTGAGTGAAAGAAAGAAATTTTTGGTTTTTTTTGTTGGGTTTTTTTTATGATAAATGTCATTCTTCATCTTGGCCTAGACGACGCTGTGGGACATAAAACTTTGTCCAGAGAATACATTCATATCCGTGAGCTTTTCTTTAAAAAAAAATGTATTATATAAAAAAGGCAGAAAAGACGAAATAAATATGTTTGTATGTTCAAAAAAAAATGAAACACTATTCTTCGGTCGTCCGCCCATGGGTTGAAACTTTTTATCCCCTGATATAAAAGTTACTTCCCATAAGTAATTTCCCTTATTATTTTTTTTTTCGGGCCAGGATTCTAAGCGCGTCTCACAACTGTCGTCGTCGTCGTTGTTGTTGCCTTGAACTATAAAAAAAAATCCCGCCATAGAGCTGAGCCTACCTTTGTGCGTATTATCAGGATGTGCAAAGAACGAGGTAACCTTGCCTTCTAGGCCTTGTTGGCGCTATTATTGAAAAGGGACCAGCCAGGATCCACCTTAACCAGATGTTCAATTTGTTTCTACTTTGTGAAGAGATGAAAGGAACCAACCAATTTTTTTTCGTCGTCGTCTTCTTCCTTTCATTTCACTACGAGACTCCGGGGGTTTTTTTTTGTTACTTCTTATTCTCGGCTAAATAAAGAAAAAGGAGAAGGTCCTTCTTAGGAAAAAATGTCATTTAAACTTATGAGCATTTTTCCTGTAATTTGGGAGTCATAAAAGTTGAAGATTATGCAAAAGGATATTTTCTTTCATTTTATTTTTTTTATATTTTTTTTAACAATTTCGTCGTGACTTTTTACTACTTGAAATTCCTTAATAATTTATACAAAAGGATCATGGTTGGTATTTATGTTATAATTCGGATATGTGTATTATTAAGAAAGGACCGTCGTTAAAAAGTCCTGGTAGAATTTTACAAGTGCAGTTAAATATGGAAACGATATCAAAAAGGACAGTCTCCAGACGAAGGCCTTTAGTTGAAGAAGACCGGACCTGGACGGGGCTCAGAAGCTCTTTGATAAAAACGTTTTTATTCTAAGGCAGCCTGAGTAAAAATAAAAGTTGCCCGCTCGTTACCAGCAAAAGACACGCACGCACATCGTCAAATCGCCTGAATGGCACACAAACGAGGCATGGTACGCTCACACGTTTTCTAGGCTAAAAGGAGCAAAAATGGAGCTTTAAAAAATTGTGTAGGGCGAAGAAAACGGGCAATTATCTTGGTGATCATAAAGGGTGCCATTAGCATACTCAGTAAACCGGTTCTCTTTTGATTGAGAAAGTCAAGCAGCGTTGGAGTGCTTAGTACTTAGTCGGGGGACCGCTTAGTAAAACGACACTCAAATTTGGAATGGTGTATGCCTAAGAGAGTGCATTTATAGCTGTTCATGACTGTAGCAGAAGCGTGCATACCTCTGGCGGGCGCATTTTTATATTCCCATGCCTGTAGCGGCAGCGACTAATCAGATACCCCATCAACAGCCTAAGGTCGCTGTTTTCAGTAATAAGGTCGCTTTAGACAAAGGATCTTATTAATTCTTTATCCTGTCTAAGACCTGGGACTGATTCCCAATACCCTAGGTTCAGTCCCTTCACCCTTAACCCAGTCCTCTATAAGGGACTTGGAGGTAGATGCAGCATGAGATGCAACAGAAAGTTTCTGGGCCTTGAACCGGGGTCTCAGATTTTTTCCTCACAAATTTGTCCACAGCCACATTGCCCTGTATACCCTAATGTCCGCGGACCCAGCAGAGCAGGCCCCTATTTTTCCAGGCCAGATCGAAAGATCACTCAAATGGCATTGTCTCTCTCAAGACTTCCAAGAAGGGTCCTTTACGTAGAACACCAAAGATACCATCGAGCTATTAATAAGCACTCACTTCCCGGGTCCTCAAGTAACTGATCCTGGATTGGCCTTAGGACCTAGCAGTGGATCAGAGGTAGTTCTTGTCCACCGATCCTACAATACGAACAAAGGAATGGTAAACAGGATTTTCACTGCGAGTAAGATCGGGTGGGCCATTGGCACCTTCAACCCCGTTAAGGCTGCTGAAAAAGACCAGATCTCCCCGGCTCTCCTTCAGAGGGGCTTGGAAGAGATCCTACCAATCCTGCTGCTATCATTCCTGGGAAGCTTTGCGCTGGTCCATATCCCGAGGTGCTGGAGAGAGGCTAGGGTGGTCTGTATCCCTAAATCGCGGACAAGATCGTAGAAAGAAGCAGAATCCTATCGACCCATCAACCACTCCTCCTTTCTCCTGAAAACTTCTTCCTGCCCAAGGAAATCTCTGTCTGCGCTTTTGCAGATATCAACGGTGTGTTTTACAACGTTACATTTGACGCGATCAATGAAGCCGCAATAAAAACGCACATTAAACCTTCACTGCGAGTTTGATCACATCACAGATTGAAAACTGCTGAGATGAAAGGCGAATCTTTTACGGTAATAGTTTATGAATGCCGTCCTCAAGGAGGCATCCTTCACCTCTCCTATGGCCTGCCAACATGAATTGGGTCGATCAGCTGTTTCGTCTTATCATCCCTGTCGGTGTTCCACAGGGCTCAATTCTATCGCCCATTCTTTTTCTAGCTTGTTTTTATAAACGATTTTCTCTCAATCTCCTTCAAGCTACTTCGACGACGAAAGGGAAGCGGCAAAGGAATTTCGGACAAGACAGGAGAATTGGAAATGGGGTTCGATTTCGAACTTCGGGGACGATTACTTCGCAAAGGTGAATTTTTGTGGTGTGTTGAAACTAATGCTTCACTTCCTACATGGGTCCTTATTCATTTGACTCAAATATGCGTCTATCCAGATAAATTGAATTTCAGGAGGAAATGGTAGTCAGAACGATCTACATCTGATGAATTAGAGGCTAAAAGCAGATCAAGCAACTCCTGCTCCACCGATGACACGGCTTGAATACACCACTGCGTGTCTGTTCTATTGTTGCTTTTGGGTAGTTAGTAATGATCGCTAGTAAGGTTAACAATGTTTTGTTAGCTACCGCCTTGAAAGTGTTAACTTTGTTGGCGTGATCCTTGATGGAGGTTGTGCTTTGTGAGATAACACACAGTCGGATTTGCAAAAAAAAAAAAGAAAATTCGTTCACTTGTGCTGTAACAGAACCAGCATAATCCAACATTAGGAGTCTGAAACGCCCAATAACACATCCTTCATATTCTCTCACTTTATAAAATCAATTTTTTCCATATAACCCAACAGGATTTTTCCGGCACATGTATGTAACCCAGAACAAAAAAAAATGCCACGCAAAAACGAAATGCCCTAATAAAGCCCACTCCAGGGAGCGGCAACAGCAGCAGCAGTCGCGCTTTATTAGAAAACCTCTCCTTGTTTTTTTCCATCTTTCGGAATTGTTCCTTCAAGTTCTCGGAAGAACTTTCTCCTTGTCAAATTATACTTGAAGAATTTTTTTTTCGTTAATTTTTATTTTCCTTCTGGTTTATTTGTCATTGTTATAGGAACGACGAGCTGAGGAGTGCTGATTTCGTTGGCTCTCTTTCATGTAACAAGCAGCAGCAGCAGCAAAAAAAATCTTTTTCGTTTCTTTCTTACTGGTTTTTTTTTTCGAAAATAAACCTTGAAAATCTTCTAAAAGTTTTATCATTAAACTTTTTCGTTCTTAAAAAAGAAACACAAAATTGTTTCACAGAAAGCCTCAATACTTGCGAGTTTTGTTGTGTCAAGATAGAAAAGAAAGAAAATACGAGGCGAAGAAATAAACAAAATATAAAAAAAATAAGAAGAAACAGGACGAAAATGCCCGAGCTTAAGTCACAATTTTAGAGATTTGCTAAAGTTTAGTCAAAGAAAACCAACGCGTTTTTGATAGAAAATCTACACGAAAATTATAACAGTGTGGTGTTAGAAGTGTCGATTATGTTTTGTGGAATGTATATGTCGTGTGGGAGAAAAAAGGGATTTGTTGAGGTTGAGCAGTAAGTTACCTTGGTTTTTTTGGTTTAATTTCTTCCTGTTTGAATTGGGGTATCTTTACACACACCATTAAAAATACCTGTTACAAATCAGCCATCGTGCTTTTAACTAAATTTCTACTTCCATTCCTCCTCCACTTTAAGCTGTGTATATGAATGTCGCAAGCAGAAAACAGCACCATCTATAGGCATCCATTAGACGACAGGTTTTGCTGTCAGTTTTGCCACAGTTTTACCTATGACTGACGAAAAACCTAAGGTCTAAGGTGATGACTGTCGTAATCCTCCGTATATTTTGATTTCCATTAATCATGACTGATGGAATTAATTGCCGCTTGCATGAACGTGTAATGGCCGCCATAGATAAGAGTGATTGATAATAATCCTCGACGTGCAACTCGACTAGATGCAGCAAAATAATCGAGAAGTTGATCAACCTAGATACACTAAAGTGTCTATTACGAGTACTAATCGACTAATTCTGGTGTAGGTCCGTTTATTATAGACCTATGGCCCGAACGCGTACAGGACAAAATGCGGCGTCCTACAGGGATTCGTCCTAGGACCTCTCCTATAAAGCACATTGTATAATGATATGTTGAAGCTATCTGTCGTATAAGTAAAAGCTGCGATCGTCTTCGAGCACGACAATAGCAGCGATCGTGTTCGCGGACCTATGAGCAATAAGTGTGCGCGATCGAAGCAATCTGGGAGATAAAATCGTGGCTATCCCTGGTCAAAAGTCTTTTTAGCATCTAAAACAAAAGTTTTTTTTTATATGAAATTTCGTACTTGGGGGGTTTTTAAGGGCGCTGATTAAGGATCCGCTATCAATTTTCCAAAAAAACAAAATGGCGGATACAAAATGGCTGACGGTTTTGCTTAATAATTAGCCAAATTTCATGAAACTCATTATACGGGGGTTTCCGAGGGCGCTGATTAAGAATCCGCTATCAATTTTCCAAAAAAACAAAATGGCCGATACAAAATGGCGGACGATATGGCTTAATAATCAGCCAAATTTCATGAAACTCATTATACGGGGGTTTTCGAGGGCGCTGATTAAGAATCCGCTATTAATTTTTCAATAAAAACAAAATGGCGAATCCAAAATGACGGACGGTATGGCTTAATAATCAGCCAAATTTCATGAAACTCATTATACGGGAGTTCTCGAGGGCGCTGATTAAGAATTCGCTATTAATTTTTTAATAAAAACAAAATGGCGGATCCAAAGTGGCGGACGATTTTGCTTAATAATCAGCCAAATTTCATGAAACTCGTTTATATGTGGGTTTTCAAGGGCGCTGATCCTCGATAATACTAAATTTATCTTTTAAATTGTTCTTCACGTGAAAGAAAATATCTTTTCTTTGTAAAAAGATGTCCGGCTTCAGAGTTACAAAAAAATAAAATTACTTATTATGAATATGAAGAAAAATTGTATTGTAGCGCTTTCAATACTTTTTCTTACTTAGCGGACACGAAATTTCGGTCGCGAGACGCACACTTTTAGAATGAAATATAACGGATTCCTGGAAAATCTACTTAATTTTAATAGTTCCAAATGATGCTAAGGGCTTTACTACAAATATTTGGCGGGTCAAAAGTCCCTAAAAAAATACTTCATTTTGGGGACTTTTGACCAGGTTTTCGGGATTCTGAGCCGCCACTGTAGGGCGGCACAGTCCGTGATGGAGTGGTAGACCATTCTTTAAATTTTTTTAATTTGGTCGTGAATCTATTAACCCTGGTTCTATGACACCATACTAAGGCCCCACTAAGCCACCACAGTTGGGGACAAAATGCATTCAGAATGGATTCAGAATTGATTCCAGTACATTGGAAGTGATTCCACTTTAGATTCAAAGACATGTAGAGAACCGATTGTTTTTGCATTGTGATGTCATAGGACGTAACCAATTCATTCCTCTCTGCATTCCCTAGAATCGGTTCGGAATTGATTCCTTAGAATTGATTGGAAATTTTTTTTCGCTTAACAACGAACTGGGAATACATTCGATTCCGTTCTGCATTATCCAGAATCAGAAAAGGAATCAATTGGTTCCTTCGTAATGGATTCTGAATCAATTCTTCCGGAATGGGAAGGGCTCTTATCATGGTTTTTGGTTGTCGACCATTTTATGATCCACAGACTCTGGGCAGGCCCACAGTGACCAGCATATCCTACTCGTCAAATTGTCAGATATGCTGGTTCCAATGGAGTTAGGCATTTAATGCCACCTTTAAGTATTTGACTTGGGTTGTAAAAAGCGAGAAAAAGTTCGGCAATCCCAGCAGTGTTCGTTTTTTCGTCCTACGCTAGAATTACTTTTTACTTCATTCTCCAAAGAAGAGCCTACAGAGATCAAAGGGAAAAAACAGATTATTTTCTGTGAAGATTGATGAAAGCTATGAAGAAGTGACAATCAGGCGAAAACAGTTGGAAAGGGAAGGACCAGGTTTCTGAGTGGTAATCGAACCCTTGACCTCATAGATGGTAGCTCGGAAACTAGTGAAATATTTGGAATTCCTGAAGTATTGAGACTTGTACGTCGTATATAACCTTTAAAAATATTGAAGTTAAATGCTAGTGGAGGACTTTACAAACTTTGGAAGAACTCTCATAACTTCAGATCGATCGAATCGTAATCGTACATATGCCCATCAATTATAATCCCATCCAAGATATTCTATGCTGTATTTGGAATCGCGGCCAAGGGGGACCTTGAAAAACTGCCAAATTGCAACACGATTTCCTTACCGTTAAAAAAAACCGTTCAATCCAAATCCAATCCTGCTAAGCTATTCCCAAAAAAAGGACATTTATTTACTCGAGTCGGAATTTATGTTGCATTTTAAGATATTTAAGGACTCGATAACGACTTCGTAATGAACTACAATTTTTCAAGTGAACTTCTCCCTCAGCTTTCATCCCTTCAGCGCCAAGTACTCGCGCTACTCATCCCCCCCCTTTCTCCCCCTCCCAACAACCACCTCTAGATGTGTTAACTTTTTTCTTTTGATTTCTTCCCTTTTGTATGCAAGCAGCATGCCTTTTGTGCGGCTGTATATATAGTGTAGAGATGGTAGGGCCCTTGAAAACATGGAAATCGCGGTTTTGGCTTATCTCCAGGGGATGCTGTATGCTGGATGTGGATTTTATGCTATAAAAAGCTTTCATATATATATATATATACCGTATGCGTCCCCACACCGGGAATTGGGCGGGAATTCGTTGTACGCGCTCTTATATGGATGTACTATACATGCTGCTTACTAACTTTGGTATAGGCAACAAGGATTGTGTAGGAGTCCTTGTCCTTCTGTACACACACATAATGTGCATGTTTTTGGTAAGAATATGATTTCACGGAGTACCTTTAGGGAATTATTTAGATTTTGAAAGGAGTTTTCTGTTACTAAAATTCTCATTATTCATTTTGCAACAATTCACAACCTTTAAAAATGTTTTTTTTTTACTTTTATAGAAATTAAGTTTAAAAATCTAAAATTGGTGTTAGATTGGTGTTAAAAATTTAAATCTTTTTTTTTTTGAATTTTCTAAATTAAATAAAAAAAAATATAAAATTTCCCCCTCAGATTTGGTTGGATGGCATCCGTAAAATCACGCACAATGTCAAAGCGAACAACATCTGTCCCATGACCGCTCTAAAGAAGCAGTAAGTCCCGACAATTTGGAAGCAATCATTCTTTTTGTTGTTGTTGTATTGTTGTTATGTGGTGGCGCACGTATTCAATTAACCCTTTCAAATCGCACACGTGAATAATTTTCAACTGCACGCAATAATCGCCATATTTGCTTTTTTTTGGGGGCGGTGCATGACTCTTAAGTGGTTATTTGAAATAGAGGGGAGTGAGGGTGGACGAGGGAAATTTCCTTTTTTTGTTCGTCAAAATTATTTCTGTCCATCGCATGTGTACATGTCATTAAATTATGTTGGTTTTATGTTTTTGTTACCGCATGGTTTTATGTGTTGCCCGTCGTAATGTGCACTTATAACACCATTTATACACCGGAGTTTTCAGAGTTTTTACAGTTTCGTTTTGTGTTGGAAATTTATAAATAAAATTTTATTTACTATAAGGAGTTAAATAGAGAGGGGAGGATAGCATACTTATTTCATTTACAATACAGTGTAAAGTACCCTCTGGTCCAGGTAGTACCGCCATTAGGGCCAATTGTACTCTTATCAGCCCCTATACCTCAGATTTTTATGCCAGACTGCTTGAACAAGCTCAGAAGTCTCCCGTTCTAGTTTTTTCGTTCAGGCTAGTCAAGCAAGGTTGCGAAGAATAACGAGACTCGAACACATCCCTTTCGCGGACCAATGACACAGAACGTGAAGGTCAGACTAACCCCCTTTGAGTTGGAGCCTACAGGTGGAGTCTTCCGCACATCCGTTCCTCTATAGATGGTATTTTAAGGCACAACGTCCGATGACCAAGTCTACTCTGGCGGACTGACATCCTTGCAACAGCGCCCCAGTAAATCTTGACCGCGTTGGTAGGCAACACAGGAAGAAGTTCACCAGGGCCAAGTACCAACCTGCCATGTTTGGTGTATTTCATCAGAATCCGATCGTTTAGAACTCCCTGCACTAAGCTTATATATGCCCCAATAACCGATTCCGAATCAATTAAGCGGCCTAGCCAGCGCGTCCGCCTTTTTATTGCTCACGTAGCCATAAAGCCACAGGACCCAAAAATGTGTTACCATATTGGGAATATGGTATGGTGATGGGTTCCATCGGAAAACTTTCTATGGAGATGGCTCTTAGAAAAATTAGCGTGTGAGTAGGTATTGGGATCCTTGTGCGTGGGAAAAACCCGGGTTTTAACCAGTCATTAAGGTCATAAAAATATATGTTAATTACTCCCTAATAATGATTAATTAACCATTACCAGGTAATAAAAGCCATTAAGTAGGTAACACATTTTTTAATGACCTTAATGACCTTTCTCAAAAACCGTTTTTTTCCCACGCACAAGGATCCCAATACCTACTCGTGTTTTCCAAATGCTGTGCGCTATCCGTAAACCCGCAAAATACAAAACCGATGCTTCTCACTAATAGAACAAAAATCGCCGATTTCAGTACACCTACAATTAATGATCGAGCACTTAAGTGCATAACCTTATTTGGAACCCAAAGCTGAATTATAGGCTCAACATTTAAGGTAGGGCAAAGAAGACCAGCATAGCTTTTTAATGACAGTAAACAGTCCTTCGACAAGAGATCGAGCTTGAAGCCACACATGATGAGAGGCTTTACATAGCAGTAAATGGATCAGTGCGATCATATCAGGGAATAGATCATACAGCTCTGCCATGTGGTAGCCCGCTTTTGCCAAAGAATGTAACAAACCCAAACTAGCCTAAGCGTACAACAATCTTTTTGTCCGAACATTCTGGGCAAAACGGTGAATCGTCTAACCTGAAGCGGTGAAGGTATGCCCTATTACCTCTCTATCCACTAAGGGACTGCGTGAAGTAGTAACTCACTTGCCAATGTTCCCTTAGAACCCTTTTCTCCACATTTGGTATGAGTCGATGAGTCCATCGGCCCTTAGTAGATCCCCCCACCGACCCACCTCATCTGCCATGCTGCGATGGACTAGCTGTGTTTCAGAGTCCGCCACACTTCCTTGGACTCCCCTATGGCATACTTCGGGTCGTACAACTTCTCCTCCAATGCAAGAATATCAATGGGGTTCATTCCTACTATCACGCGTGCTGCTTCATCGGACTTAATCGATACGCAGGGTTTGTATTCCTCCTATCGCCCGTTCTGTCCAATGCCGCTGCCCACACTGGCGATGCATATAATAGGACCGAACTAACCACTCTTCTGGTGAGGAGACGTCGGCTTGGCCTGGGACCCCCTATATTAAACAACATACTCATGCTGTGCTGATGGCAGAAGCTTTTTCCGTCTTGTCCGCCAAGTGCACCCCGAAGCTGAGCCTTCGGTCAATCATCACTCCCATGACCTAAGTGCGGGGTGAAAGCGGATGACCTGGTCACCTACTTTCATCGCTATGGTCTCCATCTTTTTCGCTTACTGATTAGCACTACTTCCGTTTTGTGCCCAACTAGCATTAAACCAGCGTTCTGCAGCCACGTTTTTATCTTCCATATCGCTTCGTTCGCGAATATCTCGATTTCATCGAGTCGCTTTCCTACTACAGCGACCACGATGTCATTAGCGGACCCAATAGCTACCGCTTCTCGCGGGAAGCTTGGCGCCTGTACTTCATCATATATGATGCTCCACAGGAGAGGGCCTAGGACGGAGCCATGAGGAACTGGGCAAGTTGTTCTGTACTCCCTTACTCCCTCGTCTGACTACCAGTGTAGTGTCCTACCCTCTTTAACAATGCGCGGTGAATCCACCTTTATCAACTCCTCGACGATCTTGCTCCACCTCGCTGTGTTGAAAGCATTTTTCATGTCGAGGGTTATCAATTCGCAAATCTCATCCACGTCCATCGCTGCCCTTTCTGAGCTAGTCACCATATTGACAGCATCCGTTGTTGAGCTAGCCTTTGTGAAACCAAATTGTCTTTCCCACAAGCCGCCTTGGGAATAATCTGCTGTATATCACCTTTCCGAAAAGTTTGCTCATGGTGTTTAGAAGACGTATCGGCCTGTAGACCGACGGGTCCTCTGGTGGCTTACCCGATTTCGGGATATACACACCAGCTTTTGATCCTTCAATTTCTCAAGGAACACTCTTTCTTTGAGGCCCGCTGTAAACACTTGGGCGAACTTACCTGGTGCCACACTGGCTGCCAGCTTCACCTCTCTGTTCGCTATACCATCCAACCCAGTGGCTTTTGGAACGACAATTCTTTTCGCACCTTCCACAATTTCTTCCTCTCTTATCTTTGGGAAGTCTTCGTCACCCACGTTTACTGCACGCAGGCTGTCCATACCAAGTCTTGCGGCATTACAGGGCAGGTAATCGATAGGGAACGCTTGCCCTTAATCGACGACCATCACTTCCCTGTAAGCCCCTTCATGGATTACTATCTGCTTCCTTGAACAGGCTCTTAAAGTACTCGTTTTCCTGTTACTCTTTCGGATGGCATTTTTAAGCCCTCTATTCGCCTCCCTGTACTCCATAAGGACTTCCTTGCATTCTGACTGTTGCTTTGGGCAAACCTTTCGGCGCTCCTCGATTTCATCGTTCCACCAAAAGTTCGGTGGACATCTTCGGAGTTTTAGACGTTCTGTCATGGAGGCGTCACATATCCGCTCCATCGCCGCTGCGCATTCAATATTCTCCTGCAAAATTATTATCTCTTTGAACAGCTCTTCATCGAATTTGTTCTGGGCCCATCCCGTGCTTATGGCGTAGTTTTGCTGCCCCCTTTCTGTTCTTCTTCCCGTGCGGAAAGTTATGGCGTGTTGGTCGCTGTACGTATACACCTCACTCACCCGCCACTGGAGGTCTCTGGCCGGCAGTTTACTTCTGTCTCGTTTGAGTACGTTCACAACCATTGCAATTAAATCCTTTACGAGTTCTGCAATTGGAAAAGAGTTTAGTATATTCTTAAACAAAAAGGTTACCTTAGGTCTATCACTAAAGTTGCCGTAGATCAATTTACATGATTTCGTATGGAGGCCTATAATTTTCCCTTGGTGGAACCAGGACACCATATGCATATGCAGTTTGGCTTTGATAACCCTCCTGATAAGCACGCTCCACGATTTGTCACACCTGTTAAATCTGGTCAAAACATAAAAATTGGGTACTGTGGGAAAGCAGTGTCATGTTCAATAGAATTGGTAAAAATTTCATCGGTCGTTATTTCATAATTTCGAAAATTACCTTTAAATGATAATAATTTATTTACATGGTAGCAGACACTCTCCTAAGTGGAATTGGTTTGTTCTTCTTCTTCTTGTAATCATATTTTTAGAAAACAATTGCTTTTGAATTTCGTCCTTCATCGAATCGAAACTTTCAATTTCAATATGATTAAAATATGTGTCCTCGCGTGACATTGTTCAATTTCAATTTTTTTGGGACATTCATTCCTTTAAAAAAATCATTTTTACTTTATAAGAATTTCCAATCGGATAAAATGTCCTCTTTCTACTATAGTAGGCGTAAGGAGTTCTTCTTTAATTATTCACCAAGGCACCAAAGACGTTAGAAGGACATTCGATACATGCGCGTTTTATGTGCCGCCATCTAGGATGAGTGAAGTGAGGCCTAAGAAAAAAAGGAATATATGTGTTATATATTTATTTATTTTTTTTTTCGATTACCGTGAAGAGTAACAAGCGATGTGTAATAATTTAATTCCAATTATCCTATGAATTTTCTTCGGTAAACACACATGTGTATATGTTCATTGCCAATATAGGAGAAGGCGATATATGTGTGTGCGTATATATATTTATATGTTTATTATTTTTTTTTCTGTTGCCTCATCATCGTCCTTACAAAAAAAAAGAGCAGCCCAACATACACACGTGCTTTCATGGTGAATGGTTCCCTAGGTTTCGTACGCCTTCGGTTATTTTCCAAAAATTTATTGAAGCATGTCCCTTCAACCTTCAAGCAATTAATGTTTAAGCAAATTACAATTTTTATGGGTTTTGTGATGACAGGTGGAAAAATATTATTTCTCTTATGGGTGAGAGTATGTGGCACAAAAAATGCGGGGGGTGGGTGGAGATTTTAACACTAATCCTGAAAGATGGCTTCTCTTTTTTTTCCCCATCAAAGGGTAAATCTCCCTTTATTTATTGAAAATTGAATTGTTCCATTTGAGAATTCGTGTTTATTTTGTTAACATCGAAGGGATCCTTACTTTCTCTACTGACAAAAGGAGTATACACATAATCCAAAATCGAACCCAGTTTTTTTCCCCAGCTGAAGTGCACCGATACCTACTCAATAAGGATTTGTTGGTAGCTGAAGCCAGGCTTTTTGACATGCTAATTCTGGTTCTTAAAAAACTGAAAAATGGGTTCAGCTTAATTCCATTTTAATTTTTTAACATAAAAAAGCACAAAATTTTTTTTTACTAACAATAAATTATTCATTTATTTTTTTCATTTTCTTTTTTATTGCATGCTGTTCTTCTTCACACGATGTTTGATATTGTTGTTGTGTTTTTTGTTAAATGCACTTTTCTTTTTTGTGTTTCATTTTGCTGTAAAAAAAATTTTGCATCTTTACGTTTTATATTGGATCAATTTATGTGTATGTGTGCGTGTATAGAGGTGGCAGGAAGGACTACGTTTTATAACACATAATAATAAGGCAAATAATGTTTGTCCTAAGACTAATTTAATGAAGCAGTAAGTATTGCAAAAATTTTGTTTCTATATTTATGTTTACTAATTCCATTTTTTGTATATAATCATAAAACATACAAGTGCTTTTCTTTTAGTTAATCTAATTAAGATTGGGGATTTTTGTAATTGGTTTACAAATTTTCAACCGAATGGTTTTTGTTTTTTGGTTAACATCCTTTGATCGTGCTGCCGAGTGTTAAACCTTTTAGAGACTCTTGTAAGCTTAAACATCTGTTCTCCATCGTTTTACCAAATATGTTTAAAGAAGTACTTGAACTTTGGTTTTTGTCGGTATATTTAATAGAGTTCATGAAACAGTCTATGATTGTATTCTTTGAATCAACGTAGTCTCCTTCAAGAGTGATACATTCATTCCAACGCTTCTACAACATTTCTATGCTTTTCTTATAGAACGATTCATTCAACCCTTCAAAAAACCCTTCAGTTTCGTCGTTTATCTCCTCATTGGACACATATTTTTTTCTGGTGAGCATTTTTTTGAGATTTGAGATCAGGTAATAGTCGTTGGAGAGAATATGGTCAGTGGGCCTCGGTAGTCTAGGGAGTAAAGCGCCTGGCTACTATCCCAGAGGTCCCGGGTTCGAGTCCCGGCAGAGCCCCACGGTCCTTCGCCTTTCCCACCTTCCTTCCTGTCATAGCCTTCCGCTAGCACTGCCCCGCTCCACCAAGCGCATATCATCGGTTAGTTGATGGGATTCAACTTGTTTCAGGAGGCATAACACTCCAGCGAGTTGTTTCTCATTGCCCTGATGCCAGAGTCGCGATAGAAATGGTTGGGGTTAGGTGGTTGTGGCAGTTTCTCTCTTCTCGTTCACTATCTATCGACTAGAGCTTGCTGTTCGACATTGCACTCTATACGAAGAAAATAGATTGTCGACAGTACAAAGGGCTTTCCCTGAGCTCTAGTCTTCCACATAAAAAAAAATGCGGAAGCAATTCAAAGTGCATTTTGCCATTGCTGCGATCGACTTGTGGCATACTGCATTTGCTGCATTTTATCAAGTACTAGCTGGGACCCGGCGCGCCTATGCTGCACCCATAAGCCAATAGGAGTAATCAGTTGATATGAATTTTAATAAACAGTAGGAGAGTTTGCAAAAAAGGCAATTTTTTGGTATTTTTGATTCCAAATAACAAAATGTGAAACTATTAGGCAAATTCGTCGGCCATATTGGCGCGGCCATTTTGAATTTATAAGTTCTGATCATAAATTCGTTATTTGCTAGCTTAAAAAACCCCAGATATCGATTTTCATTGGAATCGGAACACAATTGGCAAATTCGTCGGCCATATTGGCGCGGCCATTTTGAATTTATAAGTTCTGATCATAAATTCGTTATTTGCTAGCTTAAAAAACCCCAGATATCGATTTTCATTGGAATCGGAACACAATTGGCAAATTCGTCGGCCATATTGGTGCGGCCATTTTGAATTTATAAGTTCTGATCATAAATTCGTTATTTGCTAGCTTAAAAAACCCCAGATGTCGATTTTCATTGGAATCGGAACACAATTGGCAAATTCGTCGGCCATATTGACGCGGCCATTTTGAATTTATAAGTTCTGATCATAAATTCGTTATTTGCTAGCTTAAAAAACCCCAGATGTCGATTTTCATTGGAATCGGAACACAGTTGGCAAATTCGTCGGCCATATTGGCGCGGCCATTTTGAATTTATAAGTTCTGATCACAAATTCGTTATTTGCAAGTTTAAGAACTGTTTGTTTTGCGAGGGCGCGTTTCGCTTCTTTTTTTTTCTTTTGTACCAAAAATTTTCTCTACAATTACCTTTTTTCTATTTTCCTTGGGCGCCATCTACCGGAGCGTATTTGCGCCATGCGGTTTACCGAGATTTAGTCAAAACGCATATTCTGTGAAAGTTTCAGCTCAATCGGCCGTCTAGTTTTTGAGTTTTAGTGTCGCATTACAAACCAACAGACATTCATTTTTATATATCAAGTATGTTCATGATTGCTAGCAACTGCGTACGAAATTGCACAAAGCCATCGTGTCTTTCCATCTAGTTTGGCAAATACCTCTGAAAGCTCTACCATAGTTCTTCTTGAAATAATTGAGTCCGTTTTGCTGAAGCATTAGCGAACTGAATCACAATTTTCATAGTCCCCATAGTATTTCTGCAGGACACCACACTGCAAATCTTTGCAAGAGAACTAACTATTCAATGATTGTAGCATGGACATCTTTCGACATTTGTTGCTTCAAGCTGAATCGTTGCAACAGCTTCAAGATTCATTCGGTTTTTTGAGTCCATTTATTTTTATTAACAGTAAAAATGACTGAAATTCACCTTCCAACATAATTTTTTCAAGCGCGGTCACTCGTTCGAGGTTGTTGACATTGGTTTTTGGGGGGGGGGGCATGGCTATAGACCCGCCACTGCATTGATTCTTTTTCCCGTTTCCAGATAGTCGATGAATATTATACCATGGGTGGGCATCCCAAAACCTTGACGCCATACCCAGGTCCGGGGCTTCGTTTTTTTGCGCGCGGTGCAGTATGCCATATTGCGCCCCCATCAGCTGTTCATTTTTTGATCGCAGTGAAAGACATTGGAAAAAGACACAAACACTCTGTGGAGTTTCTTTAATATATGAAAATGAAGCCACAGGAGCACTTTTCGATTTTTTTCCGAACCTTTAAATTATTTTTTTTAAATCTTATTGCGAAATTACGCCCCCGTACAATTGCGCCCGGTGCAAGTGCACCATTTGCACCTATGAAAGCGCTATAGCCTTCCCAAGTGATTTTTGCGTATTTAATCGTTTTGAACGGCTTCCGCGGTTACTGTCCGCTCAGCTGATTGCCGAATTTCACTCTAGAGTGTAGTGCTGGATCCATGTTTCACCCATTGTCATATATCTTATACAAAAACCTTTTTATTTTGCCTAAGCAGCTCTAAAACAGCGCTGAATCCTCAGCACATGTTCGTTTCTGGTCAACAGTTAGCAATCGCGGTATCCATTTCGAACAGAGCGGTTGGTAATAACTAAAATACATAGTCGCGCCATCTATATGTCATTCTATGAACTTATTGAGTGATGTATTACTTGTTTGTTCGAGCAAATTCGCGTCACACAACGAGACTCCTCTTCCACCAGTCATTGAGACTGGTTCTAACCAATGGCTCAGCAGTATATGTAATACCATCGGTAGGCTAGGAATTAAGGTCTCCGATTCTCTTCTTTAGGATTGCTGTTCAATTCTTCGCAAAGCCATGATCTTCGTGTTTCCAGTTCTCTCACACGGAATATATTCGTTCTTGTCTTTCCTCTTTACAGTTAATCCCTGGCCCATCTCCTTCTTTGGATGGGAACCGAGGGAATAAAACCGCGTCTTAGCTGTTAATTCGTATTAATTTTTTCTAAAGTCTTTCCAATGAGAACTTGGTGTTCGACATTGTACTTAATGTTAGAACCATTGATAGTACAAGTAGGTTTATCTGTGAGCTCTCGTTCTTCACATGAAAATAAAAATCAGAAAAACACTAATCATGACAGATGACATATGCAAAATTATACGGCATATCAGCCCAGCAGGAGCCGAAAGCAGAGGTAGACTGAGAGCCGGATTCCTCCTTCAAGCCAAGGCCCACAGGGAACTACAGTGCCCACGAAGCAAGTACAAGAACGTAAGCCCATATTGATTTCAAGGCTGAACAAAACACAAATCACAAAACTAAACGAAATAAAAAACACCAATAAAAATAAATTGCTGCACACAGAAAACGCAGAAAATTTCCACCTTTTGTTTGCTCTTAATTACTTCCTTCGCAACACCCCGTGGAAAGCAGCAACAGCAAAAAAAAAGTGTAAAGAAATCTTGAAAATACTTTAACATTTCGCACACAGAAAATCGATATCAGTTGATTTATAATGACAAAGTAAGCACTTCCAGGCTCTCCTTTGAGTCCTGTATTTCACTTCTGGGGTGTAATAACAATTCGCTCTCCTTTTTTGCTCAACGGAAAAAGCGGGGCCAGAAAAATCATTTTTTTATCCAAATGTTTTCAGAACGGCTCCCATTGGTTTATTATCCCTTGCTTGATATTTCATCTCTGAAGGAGCGAAATAATACGAGCAGAAAAAAATATATATACTACTAGTTGGACCCGGCATAAAACCTTTTTGCCCGCAATAGTTGGCCAGCATATCTGTTTCAGTTATTTAGAGTTCAATGGCAATTGTGATGGAATTATAAATTAAATTTGTGAAATGTTAGAAGGAATAGTAATTTTCATGAAAGGTAATTTTTTTTTAATGTACAAAAAATAAATATTTATATTTATTTTTAATCTTAATATCAACAGGAATAAACTTTTTATCTTAATGCTATTTGATGAACAATATTTTTAGTTAATCCCTGAGGGGTAAAAACGAACAAACCTGATGGTTTGCCAACCCTTGAACACGCAACATATAATTGGCCATGTGAAAAGCACGGATTTTCTAGATCCAACCCACAAATTGACATTGTTTGGCCTTGTGACTTATTAATAGTCATTGCGAATGCCAAGCGAATTGGGAATTGCAGGCGTTTGAATGGAATGGGCGAGTCTGATGGGATCATTGGGATCCGTGGTAGAAGAACAACTTCACCTTGAAACTTGCCGTTTAAAATGGTAGTTTCAAGAACATTACTCATGATTTTTTTTATGATCAATCGCGTGCCATTGCATAGCTTTGGTGCATTCAAATTTCAAAGTAAAATTATTGGTGAACCAATTTTCAATCGCAAGTTATGTGGTGGCATTCCAGGTAAATCCAATGAATTCAAGAATTCAACAGGGTAGTTAACAATTTCTTCAGGATCGACAACAGTATCGATCGATTTGAATGATATTTCATTGCCCGGCAATGACTGTTGTATTTTAAAATTAATTGCGTCGACATCTATATTTTTTGCGGCTAAAATAGTTCGGTCACGTAGCCACGCATGATTAGTGTAATTAGCTTGTAAATCTGGAAATATACTTTCGATCAAACTATCTTTAGTATCGACCATGTTGCAAAAATTGTCTGGGAGTCTGATGCATTGTGTATTTTCATACAATTGTATGGTTCCGTTGCCAATGTTGAGCAATTGTTCTGAGAATGCCAATGCCAATGGATCATTTTGAAGTTGAACACGCATATTGATGGTAAGACATAATTTCCTGGCACTTCGCCATAGGTATGATTCTTTTAAACATGCGTTAATTTCGTCCGCATATGTAGCACGTGGAATTACCGGCAATGTCTGTCTGAAATCACCGGACAGCAACAGTAGAGCACCACCGAAAAGTCTGGTATTATTATTGAGATCTTTCAGCGTTCTATCGAGGGCTTCAAGTGAATGCTTGTGGGCCATAGTGCATTCATCCCAGATAATAATTTTGCATTTTTTCAAAACTTCAGCCATGCCTGAATGCTTCTTTATGTTACACATTGCGTCTGGATTTGTGTGAATGTTCAATGGCAACTTGAGTGCTGAATGCGCAGTCCTCCCACCATCAAGCAAGGTAGCTGCAATGCCTAATGAAGCAATTGCCAACGCAATATGACTTTGTGATCGAATGCGCGCAAGTATCAGTGAGATGAGGAATGTTTTGCCAGTGCCACCTGGTGCGTCCAAAAAAAAGAATTCTCCTTGTTGTGTTGCAATTGACAAATTAATTTGATCATATATATTCTTTTGTTCAGCAGTGAGCAGTTGCTCATTATTAGCAACGAAAGTAGCCAAAGCTATCGTATCGAACTGTTGTTCGCGCTGAACATCGCTGTTAATGATTTGTGCTGCTAGGCGGTTAGGCGATGGCGTGCCGAAATTAATGAGTGGCATATTCGAAATGAGAATACAAATATCCTCAATCTTTACTAAGGCCTCGTTATATATTTCCGTCGAAAAATCGATATTTGTATCTTGATCAGCAATCCGAATGCGGTGTAGAATGTCCTCACTCATCGAATCTTTATATTTATCCCAGAGAGCAGAAGCTTCAGACGGAAAACATGTCGTCAATAATATAGCGAATAATTGACGAATTTGATGAGGAAAGGAACTCAGTACTGCATCTGCAAGTGTGAGATCCCAATGGTTATCATCTTCCAGTAAATGCAATTCGCGACACGCATTGAAGTACGCGTCGTACAAAATACCATTGACTGTTCGCAAATATTGAAAGGATGTCGGTCCAGGAACGTTAACCAACAACAAACGCAAAAAAAAACATTCGCGTTGCTTTGGATGGACTGTATATAATCGGCCTAAAGTATTTGCCATAAATATGTCGACGTATCCTTCGACTGGAACGCCTCGCTTTCGTGGTTGCCAATTTTTTGACTGTTTGTTCCATGTGAAAAATCGTGGCACATCAGTATACATTAATGTCTTTGCGAATTGACCCAAAATATCTAGTCGGCTGCATAGATTGAAAAACTCCTTATAAAAAAAATTTACTCCAGATAACAACAGGTTGTATATGCTAATTTTACAAAGTGGCCGACTGTTGATAGTTTTTGGTCAGACAAACCAAAAATTGTAGTTTTCGGGTGGTTGGAAATAATAACGGTTTATCTGCTGTGGTCCTTTTATTTTTTTGTTTAGATTTGTACATGTCATCCAGTGTTATTGAAACGCTTCAACCTATTTTCAAGGTATCAGGGTACGCAGAATACTCCCACCTATCTAAAATTGTAAAAGTGACGGTTCGGCTGCACCAACTTCCAGATTTAAATGGCTCGCCTCAATACAGGGGTTGTTTTAAAAAGAAATATAAGTAAAACCCAAAGGAACTACGGAAAAATCTAAATAAATTTCACTGCGAATTAGTTTTAATAGCTTCATGGCCTACCTATATACTGTTTGACAGCTGCGTAAATGTGAAATTGTCATTAAATTGGGGTTTTTGAAAAATGTCCGATTCAATTTAATGACAATTTCACATTTACGAAGCTGTCAAACAGTATATAGGTAGGCCATGAAGCTAGAAAGTAATCTCAAGTGAGAAATCCCAAAATTACCAATTTTTTGGATTTTTCAGGTGTTCCGTTTAGGTATCGGTTCAAATTGTGATTCTAAACCATTCTCGAATTAACTTAAATACACACAGAAAATTACATAAATATCAGTCCAGCCGTTTAGAAGGAGTTCAGTAACATACACACGGACAGAAGAAATTTATATATATAGATATATATCGAATCTCGGGCCAGGATATAACCTTTGCTGCCGCCGTGGCCCGGGCCTTGAGGGAGAGATTTACGAGATTACCGGTGATTGGAATTTAAAATTTGGAAAGGCTCTTGCCATTCGACACAAAAATAAACCATGGCCGATTTCTATTTGGGAACGGATTTTTAGATTAAATTCGTTTTCAATTTGCAATTTTTTAATGGATTCGTAGTTTAGTTTGGAAGAGCTGTTTTATGTCTTATTAATGGCGAGATAAATATTTAATTTTTCAATAAATATTCTTGGTGGTTGTTCTTCCTATCATCATCATAAAGTAGGTAGAGGGGTTGCCTTATTTTAAGCTTAGGAATGACCCTTTGTATTATCAATCTGTCTTGTCGGGATCATGGTGCATTATCTAGTGTAGATTGGAAAGAGGATATGATAGGTTAAAAAGAGTCTGGGGTTCCTTAATCAGTTTGCGATGAACTTTACGCGATTTAGTCGTTTAAATCAAACAACTCCCATGGAGCAGACGGCATCTATCCCATACTTGTGCAGCAGGACTATGTTCTTATAACCCCCTTACGCTAGAGAAATGTATAAATAAAGTTTATACCAAAGCCAAGTAGTAAGGTTCCTGCACCATACTGGGATCCTTGCATACTTGTATGCCCCAAAGCCTGAAGGTATGCAATGGGGTTTATGTCCGTGGTGTGGTGAGAGCTTTTGGTGCTTGGAGGTGTGCAATAGGGTTTAGGTGCGTTTCCGGTGATTGGAGGTGTGCAATAGGGTTTAGGTGCGTTTCCGGTGATTGTGATCTTTTTGGTGCCGGGGCGGAGATATACAATGGGGTTTAAGAGCAATATCATAGCTACAGTGGCGGACTAAGCCCGTGAGAGGCCCGGGGCGGCAAAGCTGAATGAGGCCCTCAGTCTAAGAAGTTGATGTAATTTTAGAAGCCTTTTATTCAGTTTTCATTTGTATGTAAAAGTGTGTGTATGTTTATTTCCCAGCAGGGAAAGCATCTAATTACCCATCGATTCCGAAAGTAGTTCTAAAGCCAAGTGTAGTGTGTACACTACAGCGCGTCTCTACCACTCTACCACCCCACCGCCCGTAGAATTGCTCTAGAGAAATTTTGAATAGAGCTCTACCACGTGCTCTACAGACTGCACACTGCAGATGCGTTTTCTCTACTGTAGAGTCGGCCATCAACTTTTGCATGTCATTTAATTTCTCAGTTATTCAGAGATGCGTGCGTACACATATTGTGAAAAAAATTTAAAGGAAATTAATAGAAAACAAAAAAATAATATAATGAGGTCTCGCCAAAAACAAGCTGCTGCCGTTGTATTTTTGCTCGAAGAAGAGAAAAAGAAGGAAAGGAAATGTTCGGCGCGAGATTGGATTGCGAAAAGAAAATAAAACGCTGGAATGTATCGAGAATTTTTGAATGAGCTCACGGAAAAAGACACATTTTCTGCGTATGTCGTATTCGAATTTCGTTGTTATTTAACAGGCGGATGTACAACAATTCGAAGCGCAGTCGTAATGTAAATAAGAATGAATACTGTAGAGAGAAAACTCTATCAAACATGCTTGATAGAGCGTAGAGCAGATGTAGAGCTCTACACAACACAAACAAATTGCTTATACACTATAGAGTTTTTTAGCAGAGAAAATTTTCCCGTAGAGTCGGTGTAGAGTGCATGTGTACAGCTCCAGAGGGTGTATACACTTCTCTACGCGTCTCTATGGGAGAGTTTTCGCTAGCTCTATGCAAAAAGCTCTATAGTGGACACCAGGGGACCGATTCCGAAACGGTGAGTTTTTCGCCACTGAACACCGAAGGAAAAACTCACTGACAACCTCGATGTTCACTTTTCTTTACAATGCGATTCCGTAAGTGCCAGTGAGTTTTAAAGTGCTGAATGATTTTTAAAGTGGCTGAATGATGCGCTGAGTTGGTACTGTCTTCACCTTCCCGTTTTAAAAATTGTAATTAAATAAAATCTTTTAGAACAATAAACTAAAACTATTTTTACATACCAAACAAATCTCTCAAAAAAATTATTTTTAAAAAAAGTTAAAAAACTTATTCAAAAATAATCGCACGAAATCACAAAAACAACTTTACTCACCGTAAATTCACAGCCTTTTGCTCAGTGAGAAATTTTTCACGGCGCGGCGGTGTTCACCGCAAATGTCAAAAAAAATCATTCTCACTCTTGCGGACGCGAAAATAAGCAGTGTACACTGAAATCGGTGAACGTTGCGGAATCGGGCCCCAGGCTTAAGTTTATAAAAACTCATCTTGCATGTTGCAACCGAGATGAAAATGGTCCAGAAGTATTGAATAATAAGCGGTGTACAGGATAACGATTCAATAAAGTCCCATTTTAATAATTACATGCTGTACTTATTTGTGTCTACGGGAACATTGTACGGGACCTCCGACTCGAAGTTTAAGCCCTCTTCAGTGAATATGAAAGATAGGCTATCGTGAATTTTTCTTAAGATAATTTAGAGTGAACTCGTATGGTACTCGAGTAGTTCCAAAACAGTAAAAAATTTCGTCAAAAATCAAACTTACACAGCTATAGAGAAGGAGGAGCAAATTATAACTATACATATAGACGGTTATATAGACCAGACTGGCCAGAATAGAGGGACCAGATAGATCAGGGAAACCTCCTTCCCTGCCTAATACTCCTACTCTCCCCCAAGATAATATCCAAGACCCACCACTGCGAAGTTGAACTACAGATTCGATGTCCAGTGTCAAAGCTCACCCAATTTGAACGCTCATCCAAGAATTTGAACATGGATCAAATTCCCCCCCCCCCCCCGAGATCCCACCGAAAGCCGTCGATTCCCAACCCAAGCCCTCCCCCCGCCCTCAGCATGAGAACCCACCCAGGACACAGTAAACTCATCCCCACAAGATTCCACCCAAAACCAAGACTCCCCAGTGGGAAAGCCCACCCAGGATGAAAGACCGTCCAAGCCACACTACAGCTAAGTTCAACTAGTTTCACACAGGTGGCGACAAAGCTTTACACAAAAAGGCTTACCATATAGGTTCTTGGCACGAATAAAGCTCACACCAGAGCTCACAACCGATGACGTCACTGCGCTCGTAGTGGCCCAACTATACTACTACTGACAAGCAAGTACGAGAACTCAAGAAAAGCTTATTGTAATGTGCGGATCTTTATTCTCTTCCCAGGCCGCTAAACTCCCTTAGGACCAAATCCAAACCAGTTTGGGATTGCCAACTTAATGAGCTGAACATTCTCAATCGAGACATCCTTTTTATAGAGGAAACTCCTGGCCAATCGGAGCTTTGGCATTTATCCGCCCGAAGCCAGCGGGGTGGGGTATACACCAGTTTGGTAAAGTAATGTATTTTGCCCTTTCGTACTGATATACGAACGCCTGGTCTAGTGAACTCCAAGCCGTTTATTTCTGTCCTGTCTAGTAACGCGGTCAGAGGATTGTTAAGGATTGTTAATGAAGATCGGGAGGGCAGATAACTCAACCTGTACACTTTGCTTGGGGGAGAATGTCTGTTCTTCACTTTCTCTGTTACTATTATATTCCGCGAAAAGGAGGAGAACAGTTTTGTTGTTTGGCTCGATCTTTCTCAATCAGACAAGTCTAAGCGTCACATTTCTACACTTCCGAGCGGCCTCAAACGGACTTTTTTTTAATGGGCAAATATGGGCAGCTTTTTGCATGCTACGCCATAGTTACGCAAGCTCCCGCCAGAGGTGTGCACGCTCCCGCTTCAGGCATGAAAATATAAAAATGCACTCTCCAGAGGTATGCACGCCTTTGTTACAGATCGTAATCTACCATTGCAACCGTGAGTGTCGTTTTCCAAGCGGTCTCCCAACTAAGTACTAATCACGTCCACTGCTGCTTGACCTACGCAATCGAACGATAACCGGTCCACTGAGTACTGCGTCTTTTATTTTATATGCTTGTTTGGTTAAGAAAGGACGAGTTTTATATTTACTCGGGTGGGATTCAAAAGTACCGCGGTCACTCACTTGAGCTATTGTACCACACCTCTATAAGTCATATTTGTAGTTCATACCGCTTGAACAGGTTCAGCAGTCTGCCTAATGGCTTGTCGTTTAGAGTTGACTGTACGATGGGCAGTCTCATCCTCCTCAAGGCAAAATCTGCTGGTGGGTCTACCGCCCTTCCTTTCCACCATAAATGGTAATACAGGGAGCAATGGTCGGTAATCAAGCCAACAAGTGTCCTAATATCAAGCCAACAAGCGTCCTTAGTTCAAGACAAGTGTGATGGCATTGTTTCTACTGCGCCCCAACAATTCCTTAGCCGCGTTAAAAGACGGCACAAAAAGGAACCGCTTAGAGTTGGCCAATCCAGGCACGTATCCGCCAGGATTCGTTGCGCTTCATCTAACTCCGAAAGGCAAGGGCCATTTTCACCTACTGGGTGTGCCGGGTGCCCAAAGGAGGTCGATAAATGACAGTGCAAAAACTACCCACTAGCAACTTCGAATTGTCTCTATCTATTTCTACACTAAAATTACCAATCATTACCTTCGCTCTTGTTCTCGCTAGAATCATCAGCTACACTGAACCCTACATGTATTGGTGGTAATTTCCTCATATACCAATGCGTATAATAACTAATTTTCATATGAATAAAGTTAATTATCACGTTCCACGTTGCATATATACAGGATTCGGCAATTGCAATTAGATCTAGGACCCTCATCCCCACGATTGTTAATTTCACGCTAATCCCGGATATACAATTTCCCTGCGGTATGATAACAAGTGAGCAGGCCACAAAATAATACAACCGGAAACAGAATGCCATAATCAAAATGATGATTTCCTATTCAAAAGTGTTTGTTTGAATTGCCTCGTGTCGGCCTATCAGCGAGCCTTGTGGGTTTCTGTATGCCACATGGTCTCACATGAGATATTTGTATGTGAAGCGTTCATATTGTGAACAATTTAAAAATTTGGACAAACAATACTATCCCCTCCACTTTCAAAAACTAATATCTTAAAAATAGAATTAATAAATAAAAATTTATATTTTTTTGAGAGAGAAAAAACAATTGTACAACTTCCAAAAGCGTATGTAAATCGACTGTTATAAAAATTCATGCTGTATTGTTTCTGAAGCTCCTCCACTTTCAAAGTAAGCGAAGCAATATTTTATTAGGCGTAGCCTTCAAAACCCCCGAAGGTTGTGGTGGCGGGGATGGGATGGTATTATTTGTTTTACAAACACATACGTGCCTATAAGCCTGTTATTCCTGCAAAAGATCTCATTAACGCTCCGTTCAGCCCTTAATGCCGCCCCTTCCTAGTCTTTTACTACCCCCACTCCAGCACAATATTCGAGTATAAATGAGAGAACAATGTTCTTGTGACGCAAATATTTACCGGCAGCAGGCGAAGAACACTTTATCCTCTAAAAGGCATACCCCAGATGAGAGTATCCTTGCAGGATCTCTGCTCCAAGCTCGCTACAACATAGCAGGGGCACCGATACCGAATGTGCGTTTGAGGTTAATACGAGGATTTTGGCTTGTGTACCAAAAATTAAACTCATAAAACGAACTTTTCCCCACCGCCATCACCAAAATTGACGTAGCGGGAGGGATGGGGGAGGGAAACGCGGTTATATAGGAGAATGGGGGTTTATATAGGGGATCGTGTATATCTATTTAATTCTAGTAGATTTAAGCAGCAATTTTCGCCTTTTACCGTATTTCATCAAAGATGCATGAACCACCACACTTTAGGGAACTAATTCCGAACAGGTATGATGGGCTATACAGCAACGGTACAATGCCCAAACCAGCCAAAAACTCTAGTATAACACCAGAGAGTAATCCTTAATAAGTTACTGGTATTTGTACCAGAACCACATATACCCCTGAATATATAACCGACGATATATCCCGTGCGATTCCACCTTGATGCCGCCGCCGTATCAATTGAGAGAAAAAACGAAATGAATTTGGTGCGCGCTAAAACTGAATCGACTTTTGAATTATTGTTTGGACGACGAAGAAGTAAGGGCAAAATTGTAATTGGTAGTGGGGTGGAATCCAGTCAAGCGAAATCCGTTTTAGTGAGGGCGGCTAAAAATAAAACGGAATCCTTGGGTGTTTATGCATTGGTCCTGATGGTGTTGGTGTAATTGATCGATTGATTACATCTTAATTGGCTTAATTTGAATACAGGAAGTTAAGTCTGATAACTTTTTGATGTTGGTCTATTAAAAGCGCTTCATAATTTGACACTTCCATGATTTCTCTATAAATGGGAGGAAAATTTCTTGTTGTTGAACTTTTGAGCTAGCAGAGAGGAGGCAGGAGAGATGTTGTCGGAATTGTGTGTCACGATTAAATTTTTGAAGGCAATTAGAAAAAAGATTTTTGAATTTAAAACACGTGAAATTTAGGTTAAATGAAAACAGATAAATGAAAAATATTTCTATAGCGACTGAAAACAGAATTGCAGTTTGGCTCCCATCAACATGTCTTTTCAAAACATTATTTCCGCTAGTACTACTGAATCTTTTATTTTTATCTATCATAACGGAGTCTATAACCCCCTAACTTGATAACCCCCTTAACTTTCTTCTTAACTCTTATCCATTACGATATTCTGACCTCGATCTTTCGACAATTCAGACCATTGCCTTTGTTCAAAATAAGTTTGTTATATTCGTCACCTGTGTTACCTCAACCAAACCAGCTCCAAAAAAGACTATCTATGGCATTATGTGAAATTCAACTTATTGGAGCTAATCTGACTTTTTTCAAATAATTGAATAACGCTTGTGCTTCCGAAGTAAATACGCTTTCCTGTAGCTCTCTCATCACTAAAATGACATGACATTCTCTGTCGTCGGTGCCTGAAACGATGAAGGTATTTTCTATATTCTCCATGTTCAATCAGGGAGTACATGAGGGCGTAGCTCACATTCTCACGTTCCCTCATAACCCATCTTTTTACATTTTAAATCTGTCTGTGAATCGACCAACCATTTGGTGGACTCAATCCACCTCTTTTGCCATTCCGCTACAGAGTCACAGCAGTAGTAGTACGCTCATCCAATTCACAGCCAATAATTGGAACCTGGATCAAATTCTCCCACAAGATCCCACCCAAGACTTCCCCAGTATGAAAGCCCACCCGAGACACACTAACCTCAAAGCCCCCACAAGAGATTCCATCGAAGGATTCCGCTGCATAAAAGCCCACCCACACACTAACCCAACCCAGTGAAGTTCAACTAGTTTCACATAGGTGGCGCTCACACCCAAAGCTCAATACAAAAAAGCTCACCAGGATCTTGTACCGAATAAAGCTCACTCCGTAGACCACAACTGATGACATCACTGGCCCAGTAAGCCCATAGCTATACTACTCACGGCGCATTACCTGCGTTTTTGGCTCCCCTTGGATATACTCTGCATTATAAAGGCACATACCTTCCTTTGCCAATATGTCTAAGGTGGTCATCCCCGCTATCACGCACGTCGTATCGTTGGACGTTGCGCAGCATGCGTGTAGGAGTTTAGCCTCTATGTGGTCTTTCATTTCCTATTGTTAGCCGTTCTGTCAAATGACACTACCCGGACTGGTGCTGCATATAGAAGGGCCGAGCTAACACTTTATCCTCTGTATCCCTCTAGGTATGCTTTAAAATTTAAGTCCCGGTCAATCATCATTCCCAGACACCCTTGGATCTGTGAATGGATGATCTGTTCCGCTACCTTGACCTTCGCTGATTAGCACTACTTCTGTTTTGCGCACACGCGTCAGACCAGACCTTTCCAACTGCGTTTTTATCTCTCAGATTCTTCGCTCGGACATATTTCTATCTCATTGACCTAACGACTTATGAACGCTACCCGATGTCGTTCACAAACACATGATCGCAACTACTCCAGGCGTAGCTTCAACACATCATTATAATTTGTGATTCACAGAATTGGCTCTGGGCGAATCCCTGTAGAATTTCGCATGTATCCTTATACGCCTTCGGTCCACCGTCCAATTCACAATGGAGTGATCTACCCTTGAGATAGTCGATTATTGCTCGTACTAAATATTTTAGTGTATTTAATTTGATCAACGCTTCAACTATTTTGCTCCATCACACTGAGTTCATTCCTGGAACCGCTCTGTGTCCTTCACCCTGCTGTGAGAGCACTCATGGCTCTGTTCCGAATGAGTCAGTCTTTGAAATCCTCCATCTAGAATATCATTGCATCAACGACCACCTGTTTTATCTACAATCATAATAACAATTACAATAAACAATTAATAACAAAAAGACAAACCTAAGACCTCGTCTTCTTCTTAAATTACGCTACAGTTCTTTTAAGAATCGGGCCTCTTAAAGTCTCCTCTTCCAATCGTCTACGTCTTGCTAACTCTCTCCAGTTTTTTATACGAAGTCTCCGTATATCGTCTAGCACGTCATCCATCCTAGTTCTTGGTCGTCCTACGCGTCTTTTTCCTGCTGGTCTACCATTGACCTCCTCCTTGACTTAAGACCTCCTCTTCCAGACTCAAATTTTCCATTTTCCAAAACTCCTTTACCATCCCTTACAACTGGCACGTACCTCACACTCAATGAGCTTGCTTCAAGGCTAACCAACGTGTCTGAAAGAACTCAACAAAAATTAGACCTGGAAATATAACCCCCATGTTCCCTATGCTCTAAAAAAAAACATGCCACCTGATCTGGAGTTTAATCCAGATATCTAGAAACTTACTCATATACTCAAAAAGTTACTTACATCACTCTTGGTTGTCAAAAATTTGTAACTACGCAAATCCTAAACGTGTGAACCAATCTGCATGAAAACTTCTGTTTTACTTCACTCTCTAATCACCCCCAGTCTCTTTTAGATTCAACTTCAGCAGCACTTCCTTGAATTAAATACAAAATTTGGTTAACTACTTTTACATGAATTTGCATGAACTCAAAACTTCTAACCTCAAAATTGCATGTTTTACTAACTAAGTTTAAATCAGCTTCATGTAAACGCTTATTCAGCATCAATACTTTTCCTGAAAAATTGATAAAAAATATTAAAAACTTCTCCTCTTTTAGTTGGATGCGTCTTGGATTTTTAGTTGATGCCAAAGGACGTGTACCAGTTAAAGTGATTACAAAAACTTTTGCATCCGGCAAGACAGAGAAGCTTGTCTACTCATGCCTATCAGAAGTTGGTCTACCATCCGAGAAGGGAGCAACAATGTCTGCAGAAGAGTTTACATTTGATAAATTCTATACTATGTACCATAAAATCTGTCCTAGAAATGATATTGAAGAATTGTTTCAGACTATGTAAGTGTATTTAAAGAGATATTTTTTTTCTCAACTAACTAAAACCCAATTTTCTTTTTAAAACAGAACAAAAGGAAAATCAGATTTTATTGAATTAGGACAATTTATCGCGTTCCTAAATGAAAAGCAGCGAGATCCAAGGCTGAATGAAATTTTATACCCACTATACGATGACAAGCGTGCAATTGAGATTATAACTGACTATGAGCTGGACGAAGAACGAAAGAACTCCCGTAAGAAGACATTTCTCTATACATACATATAATCCCACACAAACCAATCAATCAGGAAACTAAACTAACTAACCACCAACCAAATCGAAAACACAAGGAGCCCCAGTTCAAGTTTTTTTTATCTAAATGAGCGTTTCGTGTTCGTTTCAGATCAATTGACTTTGGACGGCCTGAAGCGCTACCTTATGTCTGATGAGAATGCTCCAGTATTTCTTGATAGGCTGGAGATATACATGGAAATGGATCAACCCCTTGCTCACTACTACATTAATTCCTCGCATAATACTTATCTATCAGGAAGACAATTTGGTGGTAAAAGCTCCGTTGAAATGTACAGACAAACTTTGTTAGCGGGATGCAGGTTAGTATACAGTTTTATTTTTGTCTAAATGGGCAAAATCCATTATTGGAAACTTTCTGATTAAACCGAGAAACCTCCTTCTTAATTACAATCGGTAAAAATAAATTCAGTCTCAATTAGTAATTAATTAATCGATTCTTTTCGATACGTACAAAAAAAAATAATTTGGTCTCATTTTCAAACTATACTTTTAGGTGTGTGGAACTGGACTGCTGGAATGGTAAAGGTGAAGATGAGGAACCTATCATCACTCACGGAATGGCAATGTGTACTGAAATTTTGTTTAAGGTAATGCATATAATTTAGAAGTTATGTGGTAGTTCTAAGCTCAGGAATCACCCTTTGTGCTACTGGTCGTGATGTCGCTTGTGACGTCATCGCGGAATATCTAGTAGTAAGCTTAACACGGGGATTTTTTGCATGACGTTTGAGGCCAGACTAGTACGAGCCGTAAAGGCAAAGGTGCTTCGGCCTGGCGTCATCAACGTGACCCTTAAAAAGATCCCTCGAAGGTACTCACCAGGGCCGGAACAATGGTGCTTAAGGATCAGCGACCCACCGTCTCTGCTTTCTTTGCGGAAAAGTGACTTAGACAAAGTTCGTTACCCAATTCACAGGCTACATAAATGCCCGTAGGTGCGTCGGAAGATGAACAGCATTCTACCAACAAGCTCCTGCCTCTTGGTTCTGTGGGTCTCTAGCCCAACCTACAAAAAAACCGCCTCCTTCTTAACTCTAATTCTCTCCGCGTGATTGGCTCATGCCATTGCGTCAAAGGGTTGAATCAGCTACCTAGCTGCTATCTCTCCTAACATTTCTTTGCCTTTCTCTATTTCTTTGAGGTTAGTATTGCTTAAGCTTCCGGTGAATGGACTTGTGGCACCTCCACCAGCCTCCATACATCCTCTGATCTTATCATGTCATCCAGGATGTTATCTGCTATATCCAGTACAACCCTGTGCTCCGCAAACCTCGCGAATTTAAAGAGGACATGCTCCTGAAGCGTGAATGTTGCCCTATAACCTCCATACCCACTCAGGAACTGCGTGGGGTAGTAACTCACTTCGCCATGTTTCCTCACACACAACCCATTTCCCCACATTTGGTATGAGTCTATGAGTCCATCGTTACTTAGTAGACCTCCTTTGCCATGCTGCGATGGACTGGCTACACGACAGAGTTCGTCGTCCTAGCTTTAGTTAACTCTTTGCATATTTCAGGTCGTTCAAACTCCTTCTCTCCATCGCAAGAATATCAAAGGGGCTCATTCCTGCTATGAAACACGCTGCTTCATCGGACATAGTACGGTGTGGACAGCATGCTCGAAGGGCACTTAGCCAATAAGCATAGATTATTTTCATCCTATTGACCGTTCCGTCTAAAACCGCTGGCCACTGGCGCTGCATAAAATAGAACCGAACTAAACACAAGAAGGCGTCGTCTTGGCCGGGGGCCCCCTATGTTAGGCAGCATCCTCGCGCTACGCTGATGGCAAAAGTTTTTCCCGCCGTACCCGTCAAGCGCACCCGAAGTTGAGCCTTCGGTCAATCATCACTCCCATATACCTAAGTGCGAGCTTGAAGCAGATAACCTGGTCATCTACTTTCACCACCTTTTCCCACTTGCTGATTAGCCCTACTGGCATTTTGTGGCCAGCTAGCTACCAACATTTTCAAGCCACATCTTTATTTCTTAAGGTGTGAAATTTGTATTCGAAGTTAGCGCTGCCTAGACAGTGTCCCGGAATGCCGAGAGTTGAATCAACTTCGACGGAGTATCGCGTTGGATGAAAAGTAGCACATAGGTCAAGGATATGGGCTCTTTGACCAGCAATATCAAAGACTCCCATGGGATGATCCAAAATTTGATGTAGATTATTGGTGTCTACAAAAAACTCAACATCTTTGCCCGAAATGCTAGTGCCATCATTGAGTAACACAGGCAGTTTTCGTTGTGTACATTGAAGTCACTCGCAACAATGATTTCGGACTCCGGATTGAAAGATACAAATCTCGAGATCTGCTCGAAAATGGCATTGTGCTGAAGTTCAAGCTTCGTTACTTAGGTTAGGACTTCTGTATAGGAAGCAGAAGAATATGACATACATGGTTTGGGATGATGATTTTAAGCCAAAGATGGTCATTCCTAACATAGATGACAATACCCCTATGGGCGGAGAGGTGTTGCACTAATGTGTACCCTGACACCTGATAATAACCCAAATCAGCATCAGATGATATTTGAGTTTCCCTTAGTGCGAAAATTGGCCGTTTCAAATTCAAAGTGCCACTCTACAAAAGGAAATTCACATGACGCTCCCGAATATTACAAAACTCCAAACAAACTTTTTTGGAACGACTTCAATCTTCAGATTTTTTTGAGAGAGTCATCAAGGTTAATAAAATGTGTCCCTGCCAGAGTCTTATGCCTCTTAAGACGGGGCATATCTATTTCATCTACCGACATATATTGGTTGCAATACCTTCGGGACCGAGCTTGAGTTATGTTGGGATGCAAGGGTACTTACGTGAGCTGTCTGACAGTCTGTTGTGCATTTTACGGCTTCTTCCTAGTTTAAACACATCAAAAGTTCTAATTATCATGCCTATACAAAAAAAATACCTAAAACAAAAATTCATTATTCTTCCAGGATGTTATTTACGCAATAAGAGATTGTGCATTTGTTACCTCCGAGTATCCTGTTATATTATCATTTGAAAATCATTGTAATCGAGCCCAGCAATATAAGTTAGCAAAATACTGTGATGAAATATTTGGTGATCTTCTCCTCAAGGAAGCACTACCAGAACACCCCGTAAGTATTTTTTTTAATCATTCCACATTTCCTATTAAAATATAATTTACACATTTCCTAAATAAAATATAATTCCATTTCAGCTCGAGCCTGGTGTACCTCTCCCACCGCCAGTAGCTCTTAAAAGAAAAATATTGATTAAAAACAAAAGAATGAAGGCAGATGTAGAAAAGATTGAGCTTGAGCTGTTCCTTAAGGGTGAATTGGCCATCGATGAGAACGAACCAATTGAAGATGCAAGCGCTACAAAGCCAGCGGTTACCGAAGAGCCACCACCACCACCACCTGCAGCTGATCCTGGTGCCGCTGCTGCTCCCGGTGCCGAGGGTGGTGCTCCAGGTGCTGAAGGCGGTGCAGAAGGTGCTGATGCTGCAGCAGCAGCTAACTATACTGGATCGACTACAAATGTACACCCATGGCTATCATCGATGATAAATTATGCCCAACCAATTAAATTCCAAGGATTTGATGTTGCAATTCGTAATTACTAATATATTTACTAATTAATATATTTACTGAATTAATATTCATTACAGAGAAAAATATCTACCACAACATGTCATCATTTGCAGAAACTGCAGGAATGAATTACCTAAAGCAACAAGCTATAGATTTTGTCAATTACAATAAGCGTCAAATGTCTAGAATATACCCGAAAGGCACAAGAGCCGATTCCTCAAATTACATGCCTCAAGTGTTCTGGAATGCTGGCTGCCAAATGGTATCCTTAAACTTTCAAACATCCGACTTACCCATGCAGCTGAATCAAGGAAAATTCGAATATAATGGCAACTGTGGTTATCTATTAAAGCCAGACTTTATGCGACGATCAGACAAAGATTTCGATCCGTTTGCTGATGCACCAGTCGATGGTGTAATTGCCGCTTCTTGTTCAGTACAGGTGATAGCTGGACAATTTTTATCAGATAAGAAAGTTGGCACCTATGTTGAAGTGGACATGTATGGTCTACCATCTGATACAGTTAAGAAAGAATTCCGTACCAGATTGGTACCAAATAACGGCCTTAATCCAGTGTACAATGAAGAACCATTCCTATTCCGAAAAGTTGTCTTACCCGACTTAGCTGTTCTGAGATTTGGTGTTTATGAAGAAAGCGGTAAGCTTTTGGGACAGAGAATTCTGCCACTAGACGGTCTACAAGCTGGTTATCGACACATTTCACTAAGAACAGAAGCTAACTTCCCAATGTCCTTACCCATGTTATTCTGTAACATCGAACTAAAAATTTATGTACCTGATGGCTTTGAAGATTTTATGGCTATGTTATCAGATCCTAGAGGTTTTGCTGGTGCTGCCCAAAAGCAATCTGATAACATGAAGGCACTTGGAATTGAAGAGACTGGTGGCGGTGCGGCCAGAGATGGTATGAAGGAAAAGAAGGAGGAAGAAAAGAAGGAACCGCCGCTGGTATTTGAACCGATTACTTTAGAATCTCTTAGACAGGAGAAAGGCTTCCAAAAGACTGCTAAAAAACAACAAAAAGAATTAGAAACATTAAAGAAAAAACATACCAAAGAAAGAATGACCATGCAGAAGACTCAAAATGCTGCCATTGATAAATTAATTAAAGGAAAAAGGTGTGTAACTATATTCGCTTTAAGCTATTCAAATATAATTGATAAACATATACTTACAGCAAAGATGAAATACGTTCGGATCAGGCAATCAGATCAGCAATCACTGAACAAACAAATCAATGGACTGAGATGATAGCGAAACACAAAAAGGAGGAGTGGGATTTGTTAAGGACACAAGTCCAGGATCAGCAAGAGATTCTCAAGAAACTCTTGGAACAAGTACAAGCTAGTCAAATGAAGCAATTAGAAGCTAGACATGAAAGGTAATATTTAGATGTTAACGCAATTTTCATTAATGATTTTTAGTGCCAAAGTAGAAGATTTAATTTTTAACACATTTATACAAAAATACATCCACACGGCGTATATAAGGTATCCTGCCCAGTAAAGCAGGCCAAAAACAAACCACAGTGGTAGAATGAAGATCTTCTATAGCTGCTATTAACAAGTCCTTTGGCAGCAAACACTGTCTAAAGTTGTACAAGAAAGCCATAGCTTCACCCAAGATAGATGCTTGGCAGGGGCATTACCTAGGCAAGGGCAGAACCTAGGAAACTCTCCTCTGCAAAGAACACTCCAGTCCGTCCTTGATAAAAAAAAGGGGAATGGATCTTGAACGGAATCGCGGGCGGAGTCCATAGAGCGACTATTGGACACACGCTTTCCCGGCTGCCAGGACAAACAGAAAGTCGAACCCTCAGGGACACTTCTGGGAGGAGATTTCTGCTATTATTACAAATGAAAAGATGCTCTGGACCAGGGCTGGCCAACCCAAATGGTATCGCGGGCCACTTTGAAAATGCCTTATGATCCCGCGGGCCGGGGTCATATATTGGGTGATTCAAATTTAATTTAATATAATATAGGGAGAGAGTCCCAAAGCTGTTCTGCGAAGACAAGGAAAGAATGCTGACCAATCAACGTGCGGAAATGCGGAATTATAAATTATCTGTGAGGGATTGGAGTTAAGAATATCAGAATGTGAGTTAAAATAGGCAATAGACGAGGTATGAGCATTTTTAGGAAACTAGGTGAAATGTAATGTAATTGGTGGTGCAGGTTTTCGTCAGACAAGGTGGCGCGGTATTCATTTTACGTAAATTCCATTTTCGAAAAGAAACGATTCGCAATCACAACCTTTTGTCCCAGACATCTCAATTTACAAAACTTTTCTTTTATAACATAAAAATCATGTTTTGAAAGGGGTTTTCACATTCAGGTCCTCAAAAATATGTTAAACAATTTAGTAGCAGAAAGTAGTTCGACAGGCTTCAGGTTAAATCCGATTAAAACTAAAGAAATGTGGATACAGCGCTGACTAATGGTGACGTGGTATTGGTAGATTAATTCTGTTACCTCATTAGTTACGTCACTACCAGAATATATAAATCATATGGAGATCGACGGAGATCTCAACTAACGCCAAATTAAGGCTGTTCAACTCCAATGTTAAGGCAATTCTGTCGTATGTGCGAAACATTGAAAGTGCCCAATCTATCACAACGCGCCTTCAAGTTTTCATCCTAAATAAAAATCTGCTGGCAAGATAGAATTACAAATGAAAAGAAACGATAGATGACCAAATCATGCCAGGGAAATGGAATGGAATGGCCACACCCTGCGAGGTTCAAACGTGAATCTAGCCAAAAGGCCCTTGACTGGAATCTGCAAGGAACCCTCGAGTTGGAAAACCTAGAATAAAGTGGAGGAGAACCCTACCAAAAGACGCCACAACAAGGAAGGCAACTGTTTCCGCCCTATGTCCCGTGCGGGAATAAAGGAGCAGAAGAAAAAGAATCCTGCACTCATAACACACTAGCTGGATGTTGACCAAAGAAGTGTACTACCTTGTAAATATGCTTGTTTTCTCTGCTAGCTCCATGACACTAAATTTTTGTTGCGGATGCGGTATTTATATTAAATTGTTACCGAGAAAAACAATTACTTGGATTTTTATCCATCAACGCGGTCACCCCGAGAGCCAATTCTCTATGGCAGGCTATGAATTTTAATCATTGCTCATAGCTGACTCTTTTTTTTCACATGTTGGAAACTTCTAGCACAAAATATTTTGTTAAATCTTGTTGAATCTCGCGGGCCGCACAATTTCCTGCGAAGGGCCGCATGCGGCCCGCGGGCCGCGGGTTGGCCACCCCTGCTCTGGACGATTAATAGTTTCTCCTCCTTTAAAGCACCCGGCCTGGCCGGCATACTACTACCATGGCTGGCGATAAAGTTCAAGAGCTGCGTGTGGCTCCATTACAAGTATCCTTGAGTTAAGGGCGGATGAAAGTCGTCTTCATCCTAAAGATAGGAAAAAGAGGCCACGAATCCGCGAAGTACTGTAGGCCGATTAGCCTAACATCCTTCGTGCTCAAGACATTGGAAAGAGTCATCGACTCTCAGATTCGCCAATCGGTAAATGTGACTTTACTGTCTCCAGCGCAACATGTCTGTCTCAGAGGTAGATCGAACACGAACGAAAATTTTCAACTTCAACCTCCCCCGGTTGGATGAGCACACTCTCACTAAATTTCTGGGTATAATATTGGACCCAAAACTAAACTGGAAGTCGAACATCGATGAAAGGGTAAAGCAATCCTGCAAATACCTTCAGCAAAAGATGGTCCTGTGGATGTACACAGCCGTGGTACGTCCAATTCTCACGTACGGTTCGCTGGTGTGGTGGCCATCGCTGAGCAGGACCTATAATGCCATAAAGTTGGCAAGGCTTCAGAGGACGGCAACAATACGGGCAACGAGCCCATGAGAACATACCCCACGATCGCGCTTGATGTTTTCTCGCATCTGCTTCCTCCCGACCTTGACATCAAACAGCCTCGTGCAGTGCCCTTAGACTGAGGAAATCTGGGGCCTGGACCTCAAAACCCGGGTATTGTCGCTAAACCACAGACTACCTTGTCGCTAAACCACAGACAACCTTCAGAAAGACTTCTCCGTCGACTTACCCTCAAGCAAAGATTGAAGAAACGGAACCGTCCTGAGGAAGATCGATATACGGATATTCAGGGAAGGGTTTATCTAGAGACCACTAACAGTTCCCTGTCCTGGCACCTTCCGACGCTAGGATATACGATGGTATATTTCAAGCGGAAGTTGGAACCCTCATACATAGCCAAGCCTCTATGAAATCTCTAGATTCAGCAACGATACACTTCAAGCTAGTGGAGTGACGCAGAGCTGAGTTAGATAGGCGCCGTAGAAAGCATAACGTGACTCTGGTTTGCGTTCTCGGTCATACATAGATTGGAACGAGAAAGCCGACAAACTAGCCCCACAGCGATTGTCCCTCCGGAGCTCGGAGACCGAGACGGTTGGCAGCTAAATCGCTAAATGCCCTCCCCGGTCACACTGGAGGCAGCCGTACACCTAACTTTACCTATACAAAAATCAATCCATTTCTAATTTTAAAAAAACATTCCACTAATCTTTTTCCATGTGCATTTAATATTTTTTAGAGATGTCAAAGAATTAAATGGCAAACAAGCAAAAGTATCTGTTGAAACAGCTAAAGAAGTCCAAAATGATAAAACACTTAAAACTAAAAACGAAAAAGATCGTCGACTTCGAGAAAAGAAACAAAATAACATAAAACGATTCATGGAAGAAAAGAAGGTAAATCAAAATATTTTTATTTTATCTTAAACATATTTTTAAAAATAATTTTTAATTAATTTCAGACAATTGGCATTAAGCAAGGCAGAGAAAAAGAAAAACTAAAAGTAACACATGATAAACAAGTTAAAGAATTGAGCGATGATGTGCAAAAGGTATTGCAACAACCGGATATCACTGTTACCAGTATAGAGACTGTACTTTAGCATTAAATCGAGAGCGAGTAATTTACGTAATCATTGCTTGTGATTTTATTTTTATTTTACTTATTTTTATATCATTAATAATAATTATTTATTTATTTTTTTTTTAGTTTATAAGTTAAGTAATTGCTTTAAGTTTTGTACATAAATTAACACAAACGCGTCCATATATAGTTTCAAAACATGCACTAGAGCATGTTTGTTTTCATATTATAGTTATCTTTAGCTTTTTGTGTAATGTTATCTAAATGTGTGTTAATTCAAACTAATTAAATATTGTTTAAGTCGTCTAGCTGTGTAGCCAAATATAAATATTCATCTTGAATTGCTTCCTTAAAATGCCATTGTTAACAATCGATCCCATTTTTTAGCATTCTTTCAAAGCATGTCATTTTAGTTATATTGATCAAATCTTGCTATTGCCTTATTAATCCATTTAAAATTATTCATAAAAACGTTGCAGTGCAGAAGAGCTAAATCGAAAACTTTATTCAAGCTTTGGGTTATCTTCTACAATGAACGCAAACAAAATAACTTTATCGACACATTACTTTCAATCCCGTGCGTTTAGAATATACAAATACGTCATAAACAGTCTCAATCAGTTCGGCATCTACAAATGTACTGAATCTGACAGTATATGAAGTATTCACCCTATTCTGTTAAAATGGGCTTCACCTTTGGCTGCAAACTGAAACAAGAAATCCTCTATGCTATACTGTATTATATTAAATCTAATCTAGAAGTTAGCTTTACGTTAAGTCTATGCCCAAATAAGTTAATTTTAGCAAACCCTGCAACTATCACCCAATAGCAAATAATTTCGTTCTATGCAAAACGATGCATACAATAGGTCTGTTCGGCGACCTGCTCCAACTCAACGTGAAGCACAAGGGTGATGATACACGGCTCAAAGCAAAAATCTTAAGTGACATGTATCATGGCTTGAGATAACAAAAAAAAGTCCGCTGGCGATTTTCTAACACTTTCAAACCCTTAGCTAGATATCATTCATAAAAATTGTCCAGCCTCTTTTTCTGATAATTATACTTGACCTCCACTTAATCTCGTTTTTTCTACTTCGCCAGTTGTAAAGGTGAAGCTACTTTACGTTATTCCCAATCTCTTGAGAATATTAGTCCTTACAATGTGATAGACTTTGTCTTTCTTATAGTCAAGTTATGTTCCACCCTCGAACAGTAGGAATTTGACTATCTGTCAATGAAAAAACCGTAACAAACCGCCTTCCACAAATCCTTATAATCTTAAGATAAAATGAAATTAACACAAGCTCCAAACTGGCAAATTATATGACTCCTCAAATGCTTCTTTTAAGGTAGAAACATAATGGCACATTGGTCATAGTCTTCCTGCATCGTGTCAGTTTTTTGGGCATGTCGAATTCTCTTATGGCTTTGTAGAGTTATACGATGACTATGCTATCATAGGCGGCTTTAAAATCTATGAAGAGGGGTTGGATTGAGCTTTGACATTTTTCCACCGCCTGCCTCAGGCGGGAAATCTGAGCAGCTATTGATTTGATTCCTATCTTCTGAGGGTTTTGTATTTCTCTTCGCGTGCCCGTGTTCTCTGGGGCGGCTGCATTCTTCGGTACACAGCAGTCTTACGTTTAGTCGCCAGCTTGCATTCATCATCGTATCAGTCGTTCCGATCCTATGACTTCTGGCTAAGATGGAGTCAGCAGTTCTAATGACAGTATTTTTAAGACGTATTCAGCTCTCGTCGACGTCCGACATCTCATCTCCAGGACCTACTCTTCGATCACTGAGCGCAAGTTCTAACACATTGCCGTATGTGTTTTTGGGCATTTCATTGAGTAGCGCAGCTGTGTTGATTTGAGACTGATTAGCGGATACAAAGCTTTTCAGCGTTGTAATGCGCTCTCGGAGCACCATACCAGTTATCCGAGTCGAAGTTTGGCACCTCTGCACGTTCGAACCGTCATTAGGCCCGAAAGTTGGCGGGGTCTTATCCACACATGGTATATTTGGTGGAGAGTGGCTCCATCAGGAGATACTCAGCTGGATATATCTACGAGCAAACCTAGTGCTTGCAACGACGAGTTATTACTTGCTGCCATCTCTATAACTCGTTGTCCATTGCCATCAAGTGCTCTCATGCAAGCTGTGGGTGCCAACATATTGCCTGGGGTGGCATTACAGAAGTTGTTTAAAGTCATCTGTTTCGAGTTTTCCATTGAATTTTTCCATTTAAAACTCGTAACAAATGAGTTGAAACGACTTCTGTAATCCCACCCCTCTATACGAGCTCCCGGCCTATTTTAGAGTTCAAATCTCGATTTTTACATCAAACCTGGGGCAGGATTTAAGTTCCCGTTCAACTACTGCGAAGAATCCTTCTTTTTCATCGTCTGAGAACTCTTCTGTAGGTGCGTGAACGTTTATGGAGCTGATGTTCTAAAATTTGCCTCACACACGTAGCGTGAATAAACTTTCATTTATCCCTTTAAAGCCGATAACGGTAGGCTTCATTCTTTTACTGACCATGAAAGCTATCCCGAGCACATGATTTTTTCTGTAATATACATCATACTCAATTTTTTGCAAAATACCATTCCCTGTCCATCGCTTCTCCTGAATGGCAGTAACGTTAGCTTTATACTTTGACAGGGTATCGGCTAGATGTTGTGTAGGTCGAGTTATGTACAGAGTTCGAACGGCGTTAGATGCCTTGTGTGGGCCTTATAGGGCAAACCACACCGGGTCCAAATGAGAGAGTGGGTCTAGACCCATAGGGGCCCTATCTTCAACCCCCCCCCCCCCCCGAAACTATAGTCGGGCATAACCGCTAAGTAAAGAATTTAAAACCATATAACTCAAGAGACCACTGGTAAATAAATTGACCGATTAACTTTTTACATTTTAATGGTTCTCTGTTCACGTGCTCCCCACCCACAATAATTATGCTCCGCCGCCCTTGGTTACTACCATTTGATTCCCCGAACTAAAGCTTAAGTACCCCAAAAATTCATGTTCAAAGCATTCATATTCTACAGTTAGTTTTTTACCTAGATTATTCCATAGATTTAGAACAGATTAGATCTTGTTTTAAAGTTTAATCTTTTATATAATTTAAAATTATTTTAACAATTTAAATAATTAAAATTCTATCTGTTCATCTTTCAGCTAATTGAAATGTACAAGATGGAAGAAGCTGCATTCAATATGGCTAATAATAAGGAATTCTTTGCTTAAATCAAACTATTTCTACAAAAACAAAAACCGGAAATCGTTTGATATCAGAAAATATACCATCGAGTAAAATTAGTTCGTAGAATATAGAAAATAGTAAGAACAAGACCATTTGAGAAAAAAACATATAAGGCATTTTGGTTAAACCATGAAAAAAAACATAAAACTAAACAGTCTATAATTTACTATAGTGTTATGTTGAACAAACATACTATATAAATAACCTCACCAAGAAACAGAAATTCATCAACAAAAAAACTAAAATTAAAGATTATTTCAAAACTTGATTAATTATTATAAAACAGAACATTCTGCATGGATTTGTAAAATCAATATATAAAAATATATAAACAAAAGAAAAAAGAATTTTCTAAAAAAAATAAACTAAAATAGGAAAAAGATAACTAAAACGATAGAATAATAACAAGTAAAGATAAACTAAAGTGATTGAAAGATAAAAAAAATAATATTCTTCTGATAAATAAATATAAAAATTAATTTTTTGTATTATGTATAAAAAAAAAGAGAAAACTTGTTACGTAAAAATCAAATTTAAAAAAAAATTGAATCTTTTTTATTAGAGAAGCATTTTTCTAGAGTATTCAGAATATTTATCGAAATTTATCTAAAATAGATTAAACTGAATAGTAAATATACCTCGAATCAAAAAAAAATGAAACTTTCTACAAATCGAAAAATTTAAAAGAAAATTTAAAAAAAAAGTTTTAAAAAAATATATATTATATATTAATTGTTATTTTATATTAGAGAAAAAAAGATTAAGTGATATAAGTGTATAGATTGATGAATTATATAAAAAAAATATATATAAATAAATGAAAATATTAATTTTATTTCAAAACATATATATATATTTAAAAAAAAGATAAAAACAAGAACAAAAAAAATGTTCATGAAGAATATATATATTAATAAAAAAAGAGAATATTTAGAATAAAGAAAAAAGTATAATTTAATATATAAGATATTTTCTTTCTTGTTAATTTGGTTGTAAGAAGAAATTGGTTAAAATGGATTTGTAATAAGAAAATAAACAATGAAAAACTTTGTATGTGAAATATAATAATAATAATAATAATATATATATTTATCTCTATTTAATTGATGTACGGATGATAGTCACTTTTATTGATAGTATGATGATGATACATGAACGAGAATGCGAAATGAGAAATAAAATGTTATTTTATTTAATAATATATTGTGTCTTCTTCGACTGAGTGGAAAGGAGCACCTCCTTATTGTTATTATTATTATTTATTTTTATTTTATAAAATATATATTATTATATTTAAATATTATGAGCGATGTCGCTAGTAAATGATAATTTTTTTCTTTTATGTGTTAATTTTTAAGGAAATCTTTAAAATATAATGTTATCAAAAATTTATTCGATGAATTTGTTTTTTTTTATAAATATTGAAATATGTTAGATTGAAGAAAATAGGAACATTTCCATACTGGCACGCGGTCTAATTGCGAAATGTGTTTGAGATTTTAATGTCGCTAAGCGTTTTTGATCAAAAATTTCACGGACTTATCGAAAAAAGCAATAAAATCACAACTAAATCCTGCGACTTGACCACCGTCAGTCTGAAAACTTCCTTAAAAGGAAATATTTTTTTTTAAATTGGTGATTAAAAGTTTTTTAGTATTTAAAAGGACTCGTATATGTATATTTAAATAAAGGCAGTATTCTATTACAATTCCAGCACGATTGTTTCATATAAAAACACTATTAAACTTTTTGTATTATTTTAATTATTTTTATAAGCAATTATAACCAAAAATTCATTTCTGATTCGAAGATTGTTTCAATCATACACAAAATGTGCTTTGACTTATTTTAAAAATACACAAGGAGAGTTGAAGAGTAGTACTATTAAACCATCTCCATCCTGGTGCCATTGAGGATATCGACCAGACATGACGGACTGGTAGAACTCCTAAGCTTTGACTTTCACATAAAAATACACAAGCTGTGTGCTTGGATTTTCTGCAAAATACCACATTTGCTCTAGCCTCAATTACAACTAATTTTATTTTCACTAAGGGTTTCAAAAATTACTCTAGTAGCATACTGGGCAGCTTGCAAAACTCATATTTTCTCCACAATAAACGTATTGAGTCCCAGTAATAGGTAGCAGCCCTGGCAAAACTTTTTCGCTATTGTAATAGTAACGGATTAGCCTACTTGGCTAATTCTTGCTGCCTATGTAGATAAAGCCTGCAGGTGCGATTCTCCATCTTTCCTATCGTCCATAAGTGGTAATTGCGGACGCAGTGCCCAGTAATCAAGCCAACAAGTGTCCTGGTATCCTTTCTACTGCGCCCAATATTTCCTTGGCAACGTTAAAAGGCTGCAAAGTAAGGAAGCCCTTAAAGTTGGACAATCCAGGCATTTGGCGTGATTCATTAAAGTTCGTTCAACAAGGGCCCTCTTCACCAAACTAATGGGTGCCCAAATAGCCGATTCCGGAACGATGAATACAATGTCATCCGCCTTTTCACTGCTTTGAAAGCCCCGCTGACCCGGGACCCAAACAAGGCAACAAGGGTACCTTGATTGAGAACACCCTTTTGACGTTCACTACAATCAAATAGTTGATTCCTAAATGCAGCAACTCGACTTCAACTCCTACAGACATTAAATCAAGCTTAATACTAAAATTTCCGTATCGCTATTACGGGTTAACGGACAACCATTGGTTAAACGACATAATGAACTAACGTATGGAAATGTTTCAAATTTAAACAAATCGAAGAAAACGTGTGCTTGATCAGCAGTCAATTTTTGACTGATCTAAAATATGTCAATTTGTCTATTTCGGACCGCTGTCTTCTTTTAGTCAAGTATCGTGCCTAAAGAGAACCGCAGCCTCAATTTGCACCTATTGTACTCTTAGCAGCCCCTATACTTCAAATTTGTAGGCCAGATAACTTGAACAAGCTCGGCAGGCTTCCTAAAGATTTGTTTCTCAGATTTATTTGGTCAAGCGCCGAACAACAAGACCCTGATCCTCGGCTATTGTGAGATAGTACCAAAGAACATAAAAGGCGGACTCGTCCTCCTCGAGATAGAGCCTGTAGGTGGGAACATGCCATTTCCGATAATCCACCTTAGTAATTATATATTGCACCACTAAATGCCCAATGACATAGATTAGGTGTAAAGGTGCGTTCAGTGTCACCGGAGGCCCATCAAAGACTTTGGCGGGTCATTTTAATGCAACAAACTCGTTTAGCTAAGCTTAGATAGTTGTTTAACCTAGTGTGGTGGAAGATTACAGCCATCATTCATCATTCAATTGTAGGAAACTTATCAGTGCCCCAACCGCAAATGAAATAATACATATAGGGCATTTCCTAAACCCAAGCTTACCGAATTTACTTGTTATCCGACTTGTCAAGTTATCTTGCTGCTTATAATTAAGATTACTAGTTTGAACTAGGTGAAATATTACAACAAAAAAAAGCAAACTGCAATGTCTTGAAACTAGTTTGATCCGCAAATCTTTTTTAAACGAAACGATTCAGTTTATAGAATACCAAAAAAATAGTTTGAACACCAATTTTTTAAAAAAAAAATATCTTTCTACAATTCAAACTTTCTACATAGGCTCTTGATGACGAAACAATGCAAAAACTTTCAATATAGGATTTTCAATTAATATTAAAATAAACAAAAAAAATAAATAAAATACTCTTATATATCTGTCCATAATTTAATAAATCGGACTGCGTTCAGATCGTGTTCTAAATTTCTGTAAAGTACATACATACTATATACAAAACTAAGACTGCTTTTTCTACATAACTTATTTAACAATTTCAGTAATCTGATGATAATTTATAAGTTCTTTCCATTAATATTTATTATGATGGTCAAACATACATACATATATAAAAGCAATGTCTTTACTATACTATAACTAAGCCCTTTTATTAAACCAAACAAAAATAATAATTTTGAATACGGTTTTAATCAATTAAATATTTTCCTGAACGCATGTCCTTTAATATATCATTATATATTTAAATTATCACACACACACTATATATTTCATCGAATTCAGTGCCAAAAATATTAAATATTTCATTAAAAATTAACTAAATTTGAATAAAAACAAAAAATAAGTAAGCAAAATGTAATTCTTCTTTTAACAATTAATTTAATTAAGTAATGTGAGTTTCATTCTATCCGTTGATGTTATTAATTCTTCAAGAGCGTCCTTTTAGATATTGTTGCAAAATTAGTAAAAAAGATTGTTCAATATTAAAAGAACTGGTTTTTATGTCTATTCTTTTCGATATGTATAAAACTTTCGAATGAAACCTATTTAAGGTTCAGAATTCTTTTGTTTTGCCTGGACTCACAATAATTGCAAAAAGATTCAATTAAAACAAACCAAAAAAAATTTTTGTTTAATATTCATCGTAATAAGAATTTTTTATTAAATATATTGTTATCGATAAAAGCATGGAAACATCAAAATTTAACTCTTAAAAAAACCCCCATGTATGTACATAATATATAAATGTCAATTACAAATAAAATTATTGTTTTTAAAATACCAAAAGAAGAATAACATTTCGTTTTCTTTATTTTCATTTCATTATACGATATATAAACTTATATACAAAAAACAAAAATAATGAAATCTTATTTTACCCAATTGAAATCTTTTTAAATGTAATTAAATATCTTTGAAAATTATTAAATTCTGTTATGATTAATTTCATAATAAAAAAAAACAAATAAAAATTTGTATTTGTATAAACAAAAAAAAATTGTGGAAATATATTATTATTAATTAAATTGGATTTTTATCTAAATGAAAACGCAATTTTTCAAAATGCAATAAAAATTTAGAAACGAAATGTGTCAGTTAAAAAAAAATCAAACCAAAAAAACAATGTATTCCACTTAGTATTTATTTTTGAAGATATATTAAAGAGAAATAAGTTATTATAAAAATAAAGAAATGTAAATCTCATTAAAAATTGTCATTTATTCCATTTAATAGAAAAAAAAAGAAAAACGCAGTATTAAACTGATTTGTTTTAATTTTAATACTCCCAAATAAAGACGAGGAAACGAAAGACCTCACACCGCCTCCACACGTTGGTCTCAACGTTGGTGCTAGCTAACGTTGAGACATATTCCGACACGCGACGGTCAATTCCCAATGCTCACGCCAATGTTGGGACCAATGTAAATTTCTCGATCCACACGTTGGACAAGTAGCATTGGGGCCAACCTTGGTGCCAACGTGTGGAGGCCGGCATCAGGCTGTCCCCCAAAAATGCCAAATTTTAGAAAACACTCCTCGAGAGCCAAAGAAATTTGTAACATGTTTGCTGATGGATTCAGCAAAATATTCTCTTCCAAGTCCAGTGCAATGCACACGGGTTAAACTGATACAGCCCGCGCCATAAAAGAAGGGGAATGAGCGTACATGTGGAATTGTGATTTAGAAGATAAATTGGGTTTTTAAACAAACAGAGTGACGTTGCTCGCTTGTGAGGACTTGAAACTATCACTGTCTTAGAAACAATGATTTTTAGATTCTCTTCTTTTATGGCGCTACCTTTACACACACTAACACCTCAGTTTTTACAAATAATCTCTCCCTGTCACTTGGCGATATAATGAACATTCAGGTATAGCCTTCGCAGATGGCATAGCCAGAATTGGAAACAAGGCGTAAGACGTAAAGGAAACCTTTTCAAGAATTGTAGAAACCTCAGCAAGTTCCTCAGGAGTAGATGGATAACTGCTGAGATGAATGGCGAATCGAATACAATAAATGCTGCAAAAAGGTGTCCTGAAGGGAGCGTCCTATCGCTTCTCTTATGATCAATCGTAATCGACGGAGTTCTTGCCAACCTGAATAACCGGAGCAATCAGCGGTGGTCACGATGACATTATTTCAGACCTTATGCAAGCCGCTACCTCATATTTTCTTAGCTGGTGTCGGAGCAATATCTTGGGTTTTAACCCACAAAAAACTGCCATCGTACCATTAACTAATAGATGGTACGAAAATATCCTCCTTAAAGGAGGCTAAATATATAGACATAATCCTGGATCAAAAGATCTCCAGGAAACCCCAGATTGAGAGATTGACTGCCAAGGCAATTACATCTTTCCATAAGACCCATTGTCAAGTGGATCAAGACAAAACAAAAAGGTCCCTTGATTAAGCTGGCCAAGCCCAAAGGCTGGCCTATTGCGGTATCATGGAAGCTAAAAGCGGCTGTCCGACTGCGGCTATGGAAGCCCTGCAGAACCTCCCTCCTCTCCAACTAGTATTAAAGAAGGAGGCTTTGTGGAGGGCGCCACATCTACGGGGCTATTCTTCATTTCTGCCGCTTTGGAATTCGACAAACCGTTTGACGATTATCAGAGGTCGGTCAGAATGACAGCACCAATAATGTGGTAGGGCCTGGCCCAAGATGCAAAATATCCATGGCCCTTGGCACCACCACCCGTTTTTCAAGCTGAGGTACCCGCCTTTCAAGTGTATGCGCAATAATCATCAAAAGCTGTCCTGGATTATTTCCTATATTTAAAATCCCTCAGCAGGAACAACAATGTTACCCTTATGTGGATCCCAGGCAACGAAGGCCACATCGATAATGAAATGGCCGATGGCATGACAAGAGTAGGGGCAAACTCATCACTTGTTTGGTCCGGAACCTCTGGACAAAGACCCAGAGTGCCCGTCAAGCTAAAAGATTCATCCAAAAATAGGCAAACTTTTAAATTTCAACAGGTGGAAGCAAAAAAGAATAACAAAGCTCCTGACGGGCCTGGTGCTCGCTCTGCAACCAGATGACTACAGAGTGCACAAGGAGTTCTGTGAAAACAGGTTCAGTGACGAAGCACATTTCCATTTAAATAAGTTTCTCAACTATCAAAACTGCAGATATTGGGTACTAAAAGGAGAACATCTGCAAATGAAGCACCTACAGCCCTGCACAGCCCAAAGTGACCGTTGCGCCCGGTCTATCCACTAATGATATAAACGAACCGTTTTTTTTTAATTCTCGTGGTGAAAATGTGGTTCATACGTTGCATGATAAACGAATATTATGTGCCGAGTCTTCAAGAACATTAATCGTACACTTCGCACACGTGTTTCTAGGAAGATTGCGCTAAAATTTACACAACGAGAGCGACCATTATCCTTCCCCGTGAACAATTCCCCAGAAAACTGATGTCGATTGGTGTGACATCGTGTAGCCACCCAGATCACCGGATCTCACCCCCATAGTTTTGTTCCTGTAGAGGTTTTTTAAGTCCAAGTACGGTAGCAGCCCAACGAACATATCGGAATTAACAGATTCCATTCCTCAATAACTATTGCAACGCTCGGAACAATCTCGAGAGATTCCGTGAATATGTACGCCGCGACGGTCAAGATTTAGATGGCATCTTTAAAAAATAAAACCCGCATGAGGAATTAAAAACGAACCAATGCCATGCGGAACTGAAGCTAGAAGGAAAGAACAGAAAAGAATATTCGAAGATATTCTTTAAATAACAGATAAACAATTTGTTGAAATAATAAAATTTTTATAATTATTCTACATTTATATAATCAAAATTTCTGTTGCAATTAAACTTTCAAAAACGCACCACTTAAATACTTTTCACTTTCCTTCTCTCACGATAAACCGAATCCCGTTGAACTGGATAGACAAAAAAATAATTTCGCATTAATGCAATAATTATGATTCAATTAATACAAAAATATATTAATATTTCACTTACTGTAAGGATCAAAACGTATTAATTCCAATTTATCCGCCAATCTCTCGCGTACCATATTGAATTGATGTCCACTAACAATACTTTCCATCAGTACCATAACTCGCCTAATTTTTAGAGGTAAATGTAAATTTATTGCAACAATTTTAAAACAAATAAATTCACCGTACTTGCTTTTGACTTTTTTCAATAACATATTAGTTAGAAATACCATTTTTTGCAAAGATAATTGAGATTTTGCCGGAAGAAATGGAAACTGAAAGCAGGTGTAGAACCAACAAACGTTTGACAGTTCGGCTAATGTGACAATTCACCCAAGACACGATTCAAATTTCATCGCATCTCTGAACCTTTTGTTGCACAAATAAAACAATTACAAATGAATACGCGAATTTTCAATTTCCAAATTTTTAAAATTACACACATTTATCGCAAAGATTATCACGGTTTTCTTTATAAAAATGAAAACAAAACTAATTCTTCTCACAAAACTTTAACTTTATATCATGGAAAAATTAACGCAACTTGAATGATTCAACTTTATTTATTGATTTGGTAAAGATGATTTGCTGGTAAAATCATAGATATTATAATTATAAGTTTAATTCATCTTGGAATACCTATTCGATTCATTTAGGTGAACGCCGGCCTCATTCGAGTCTTCACCTTCGAGATATCCCGATCTCTTGCCGTGTGGCAACTTCTGATACACAATCGCGCGCCATACATTTTTCTATACTGTTCCTCCAACGAAGTTATCACCTTTCTAGATGGCCCCTTTTTTATTTAATACAGAGCTCAAAGGCAAACATTTTGTACTGTCGAAGCTTCAATCTAGATTTTAATATTGAACAGTAAGCTTTATTCGGAAACAAAGTCGAACTAGTTAGGAGGGTTGCCTCCAGTGCGGCCGGAGGCCCAAATAGCCGCTTTGGCATTGGCATTCCGTTTTGCCTTTACAACCTTGTGTACCTAAGGTTAGGTGGTTGTTTAATGTCTAAATGCATCCAATGGTGTTTCAGAAGCTTGTCGGTGCTTCGATCTCTAGTCTGGAAATCTTTTTTAAGTTTCCCAGAACGTAACTGCCTAGTGTGTGCTGCCTTGCTTTGGCCAGCGAGCAATAATATAATAAATTATTATTATTCCACGCTGCTTTGGCTAAAGCCGGGCATTCATGTAGGAAGTGAACGAGTCTTGCCCTCTCCTTAGTTTGCTTGCAGTTGGCAACAGACGTTGTGTGAGGTACCCACCCAACTTGTCAGCGTGGACAGCTAAGGGCCAATGTCCTGTGATGATTGCCTTAGTTCTGGCAATATCTCTTCGAGGTCTGTTTGAAAGGCCCAGGAGCCCTTGTTGTTGTTGAGTGGGCCAATCCGTCCTAGACATAATGTAGGTCTTCAGTTTTACCGAGTCTATCTAGCTCAACTCGAATCGCTCCACTAGTCTGAATTTTCGTCTATGGTTTAGGATCAAACCGCTGCCAATTATACCAAAAATTTTGTTGTTTCCTTTGTGCTCGAAATGCACCTAGTAAATCCCATTTTGTTACAAAAACTAAACTAGTTACTTCTTTAATTTTCTATACTTCTGTACTTCTTCAGCCGGAACTTTTTGCTGAACTAGCTGGTTTGCAATATTGAGCAAGGAAAAAATTGAGAATCTGTCCTGGATTCATTATGTTCCTAAGCCAAGTTTTTATGCGTCTCATAGCAGACAAACTCCTTTCGCAACCAGCTGAGCTCACCGGAAGGCCTACAGAAACTTACAATAGCTTGTATAGGCTGGGAGTGAGGTAGCTCATCACCTTCATAGGCAATACTTTTTCATGTTTTCCATATAACGCGCAGAGTTTTGGACATCCAGGCGATCAATTGGCGCCATGGCCCTTCTGGGGGGAGCCGGGACAACCCTGAAGAAGAAATGTATGTATTATATTTCTCAAGGAATCCTAGCCATTGGGATTTTTCGCTGCTTGGAATACGTGGCCATACCATCTTATGTACTGCCTATGTAGGATATTAAGAAGTGGTTATTAATAAATACATCTTCCGCTGAGGTCTGTCACTTGCTTCTTTTGCATTATAGAAGATTACTCCTTCATCTACGGCACAATTTTTAAAAACCTTAGTATACTTAAAATGCCGACCCGTTTCTCACATTTATGTTGACATTTTTAATAATCCACAGTTTTATTTTTTTTCTATTTAGAAGCAACACAATTTTATATTTTTTATAACTTAATAAAAAAATTTGATGATGAAATGAAAAAATATATACTTTCTGTCGATGGTGGTGGTATAAAAGGTTTAATACCAGCCATAATATTAGCAGAAATTGAAAAAATCAAAAAGAAACCAATTTCAAAAATGTTTGACTTAATGGCTGGAACATCAACTGGTGGAATGATTGTCACGGCACTTGCATTAAAATGTAATAATGGACGACCGCGATATTCTTCAAAAGATGTAATTAAATTCTATAAAGAATTTGGCCCATATATCTTTAAAAAATCAAAAATAAGAAAAGTTAAATCTTATGTATCCGGAGCACGATACTCATCGAGACCGCTTGAGAAAGTTTTTGATAAATATTTTAAAGATGTTATACTAGCTGAAGCATCAACAAAAGTTTTAATACCCAGCTATGATGTACGAAATAATATACCGATATTCTTTAAAAGCTGGAGGAATGATATTAATTTTATAAGAATTAAAGATGCATTAAGAGCTGCAACTGCAGCACCTACTTTTTTCACACCGAAAATACTTGAAGTTCGTGGACAAAAGTGTGTTTTAGTTGATGGCGGATTATATGCAAATAATCCAGCTACATGTGCATATGCGAACGCAAAGAATTTATTTCCAAAGGATGATTATATAATAATATCACTTGGGACTGGTAGAAAAATATTAGGCTTAGATCCGGCTAGATCGCGGAAGATGGGAAGATTGCAATGGGCTACTTCTATAGCGAATCTTGTTTTTGCCGCTGATATGACCGAAGTAGATTATCATATGTCTTCGATATTGAGTTCGAATTATGTAAGATTAAATGTGGAGCTTACAAAAGCATCGTACGAAATGGATAATGTATCTAAAGAAAATCTGGATAATCTCGAGAAAGAAGCTCGTGTATTATTAAAAGAACACCGCGATGTAATTGTGAAAATTTGTGCCTTATTGCCATAATTTAAAGTAACATTTGTATTTATTGAAAAGAGATAACAATTCATCAAAAAGAAAGTAAAAAAAGATATGAATTTTGTACATGGTTGTTTGTAACATTATCGAGTTTTTGTAAAATAGTTGTAATGTCTCAAAGGAGGTATTGTTGAAAGAGAGAATGTTGCAATTGGTTATTTTTCCGGTAGATCGAAGATTTTTCCACACAGATCATACGAAAGACCATTGCCTTTTGGCATCTATCAAGGATAAATATTAATAAAAACATGCTAAGTTTTTGACAAAATAATCTTTTATATTATTTACAAACAATGGCAGTTTTCACGCAATACATCATCAAAGTATGATCATTCATAGCTTTAAATTGCGGCACCCAAAGCGATTTATCTTAGTCCACTGAAAAGGTCGTCTGGCCAGTTTGAGAAAATAATCTCATTCATTGTAGCATATCACAAAATTTCTTTATAACATCTTCATGTATTTTTAACATTATTTGCGTTTCTTTTTCGATATTTCTCATATTTCTCGCCGAACAATCAATTAAATCATCAGAGGCATGTGTAAGATCTGCATTTATTCTAACATATTTATCAGCCAATATAGAATTCATATGATAACTTATTTCCTTTAAATTCGCGGCATATAATGTATTTATTAAAGGCTTTATCCATTGTATTGTACCAAGAAATTTTGCTGTTTCTGGTATTACTTTCCAATGTCGTCTACCTGTCCCTAACGATAAAATCACAATATCATCTTTTGGAAATAGTTTACGTGCACCCACATAAGCACATGTAGCTGGATTATTAGCAAATAATCCACCATTAACTAGAACATGCTCGATACCATATAAAGTAATAATTTTTGGGCTAAAATATGTTGGTGCAGCAACAGCGGCATGTAATGCATCTTTCATTTTTATAAAATTACTATCATCTCTCCAACTTTTAAAGAATAACGGCATATTATTGTATATATCATAGCTATGTAGTAGAAGATCAGTTGATGAATCAATTAGTCGATAATCTTGAAAGTAATCATTCAAGAACTGCTCAAGATTCTCATCGTATAATAATGGTCCTGATACAAGGGAACGCCAATACTTCAAATTGGTTGTTTTTAAAACGAATGGTAAACCCTTTCTGAATATGTTAACTACTTCCTCTGATGTATATTTGGGAGTTCCATCTTTTCTTTGCAAGGAAAGTGCTGCAGTTGCGATTGCACCACTTGATGCACCAGACATAAAGTCAAACATTTTTGAAATTGCTTTTCCTTTGATTCTTTCTATTTCTGCTAATATTATGCACGGTATTAAGCCTCGTACACCGCCACCATCTATTGCGAGCACGTATTTTGTCATTTTAAAATATTTAAACTATAAAAAAATATATATGTATATAAAAAATATGTTTATAATTAGAAAAACATAATAAAACTAATTAAACGTTTGTAAAATATCGCAGTTTACTTTATGATATATAAACTTTTATTTACTGTCATTTATGTAAGTCACATAATAAAATTCTTAAAGGTGCAAATTTACGAATAGTACAAGGATGAGATAGAAAAGATTACCCCATTACTAAAAAAAGCAAGGCAAAAAATAATGTTTGAGGATCTAAGGATGTAATGTGGCCTGTCGAGTTCGGTGAAGTTGTTTGAAGACTTGGATGAGCCCTGCAATAATATAAACATACTATAAAGGGGGGGCAGCAGCAGAGACAACCAGAATGGGCTCTCTGGGCAGATTAGAATTTACTGGTTCGTTCAGCAGTGAAGACCCGCAATTGAGAAAAAAAACCGGAGGCACCGGGAATACATTGCAAGGCCCACCACAAGAGTAAAGATAAGTGTTGGAGCTAAAAAAAGAGCTGAAGACATATCCGTTCTTTCTTGGTTTGCCTCTTTACAGCAACTACTTACCTCATTGCCTGTAAGAAAAAGAACCATTGGACACGCTGGCTAGTGTCTTTCAAGCAGAGGTGTAAGCTATTTTGGCATGGACCTATGAAAACTTAAGAAGCTTTAAACTGCCAACGTCCATCATTATATGCCCTGCAGCATAATGCGGTACTGTCAATTCTGAGCAGCTGGCTGAATTTTCGAATGCAGCCATAGACTGCGTTACACCTCCCCCCCCTCCCGTTAAGTTGAGCAAGAAGTTCAAATTCAAAATTCTAACAAGTGGGACACGGTAATCTACACAGAAGGTTCAAAAATGAACTGCGGAGCAGGTGCTGAGGTCTTCTCTGAGCCAAAAAAAATTCAGACTGGCGAATGGATCCGGTGTCTTCCAAGCAAGCGTATCATCTAGCGAGAGAATACAATTCTACAAGAGATAATATGACAGTAAAAACTGACAGCCAAGCTACGATCTTGGTTCTCAACTACACCCCGTGATCTCATCAAAACTAGTCAATAAATGCTCAGATGAGCTCGAACTTATAAGCAGAAATGTAAACATCACCCTACTATGACTTCCAGGCCATAGGAATATAAAAAGGGAACGAGAAACCTGACGAATTAGCAAGAAAGGATTCCAACATGGAGAGAGTCACCTTAACTCAGTTGCGCAATCGCTACATCAGTTGCGCAATCTTTTAAAAAAATATCAACTTGACTTAAGGGGGTTCTACACGATACAACGGTTGTTGCGATATCGGCCTAATATGATGGTCGCATGCGACGATAGTTTCGTCTGTTTGCACTGAAATAACGGTTGTGCCAATATCGTTCGGTTGTTAGCTGTTAACTAAAAACCGGCGTCGTACGTACAACCGTTGCATCGTGTGCATAAAATTTCACAACCGTTGCATCAATTTCTTGTTAATACTCTTCCGCAAATTATTAGTAGTTGAAATGTCTAAGTACAAAAATACGACTGAAAATAATTTCAGTCGCAGACGAAATCGGTACGTGCAGGCCCGGAAACTTGTCATTTTTCCGGGTGTGGAGCTTCCAAGGGTGGATCCAAAGGGGTGTACGGGAGGGGGAGCCAAAAATTGAGGTCTGTATACCTATATACAAATCCAAGAAAATCCAAGAGCTCATTGCTCTACTAAAACAGCACGAACAAGATTATGAGAGTCCGTATATATGTTATTTTCTTAATGTTTTTTCAATATGTTTTTTATTATATATTTTCATATAAACAGTATACTCTGATTTTGTTGCGTGATATAAAGTCATCCATTAATGTATCGAAATTTAGTAATTGGTCCAAAGCTTCTTTATGAATATATAAGATGCTCAGAGAGCACAGTCTGCTTTAGGTCATTGTTGATCTTAAAACATTTTTCAGGAGTTTTAATGCGCTGAACGATCGTTCAGCAGTGCAGGAAGACGCTGGCTGCGTAAGAATTATTTTTACGAGCTTAGTGAACTCAGAGCAAGGATTTCGTAGAGCTGAATCTTCCCTGAGGATATGAAAAACATCTCTTACAGTTTTTACTTCTTTTTCATTACCTCTTAGGGAATCGATGAACATGTTTCTATGTAGCTCTAATCGAGCCTTGTCAAAGTCGTCTTTGTAGAACTCCGAGATGCTTTGAGCATATTTGAGCTCCCCAACAATATTTTCACACGTTTTGAGAACCTCGTAATTCTTAGACTTTAACCGATCCTCCAGAGATGTAAGCACTTGATCTAAGATTTCATTAAAATTCTTTTCATAATATTTTGCAGGCGAGTAAAAACATGAGCATTTGTAGGATTCTGATCAATGCATTTGGAAACTTGTCGTACATTGTAGTACATTTGTTTTGATGCCCTGCGCATTGCTTCCCTTATCCTGAACCTTACGAACCGCCACTGGTAGAAACCGTCCCATCCTATCGGTAGGTTAGATAACTGTAATACATTGGCGTGAGAACACTGCTGAATCCGCTTAATGCTGTTGTGTTAATTAAAGAACTTCTTGATTTAGGAGAGAAACGTTCATGGTTTCTTTTCAAAAATCCATTCTACCGATTGGGTGGAACTATCACTAATATCGGCTGAAATATCCTCAATTTGGTGTGTGGATTTCCACAGGCGTCCCTAACCGGGTGTGGACGCTTCCACACCCTCCATAAGGAAGTTTCCGGGCCTGGGTACGTGTGTGTATAGTGCTATCGCTGTTGGATCGATAAAGTGACAACAAAAGTTGGTCCAACCATTGTATCGTGTAAAAGCCCCTTTATTCTAATATAGGCCCTTTTCGCGGAAAGTCGTATTTTCTGTCATGTGAAGTGAAGCTAATGAAACCTTTATGAGCTTCACTTCACATGATAAAAAAATACGACTTTCAGCATAAGGGCCATCATTTCGCCCTAGAAGAATAAATTTTTGTTTAGTACTTGAATCGAATTTTTTTTGTTTTAACTTTTAATTAATAACTTATATTTACAAGCTCTTGATCTCAATTAAATTTCTCTATTATAATTTCTTTCAAATAGACACAAAAACCCCATATAAAATGTTATTTTCTTTATTTAGTTATGTTTATTTTTAAAAAGTCTTCTTCTAAACCAAATTTTAATTGTTTTTTTTTTTATTTTTATACATAACATTTACAGAAAAGAAGAATTTAAAAAAAAATTTGAAAAAAAAAACTCTTACGAAAGATAGAAAGAAAAAGAGAACAAACAAGAAACATTTTTGAAAGAAAAGAAACAAAAAAAAACATATTAATGTTTGTTATTATTTTTTTTTCTCCTTAAAAATAGTTTTTATTCCAATAGTAATTTTAAGAAACACTAATTTAGCTAAAAAAAATTATAACTTAGATTTTATATATTTTTTCTGAATCATCATAAGATGCTTTCTTTTAAATATAAGGTGCTAAAAACTAAGAATCTTTATTTTTTTTTGTTTTCTTTTTTTTTTGTTACATACAAAACGTTCATACACAAGAACTTATGCAAGGAATTTTCAGTGAATTTTCTCCATTCTCATTTTTATTTTTTATTTTCTTATTTTTAAATATTAACACTTCAGTTTTTCATCTTTAGTTTTATTTTTTTTATTTTTTTTAAACCTACAGGATTATTAAATAATTGATTTTTTTTCAAATTTTTTATTTCACATTTTTTTTCCTTTATAAGTGAACTTGTTTATAAATTATATGCTTGTGTTATATAATAATTTTTTTATTATTATTATTTTTTTTGTTTGGAAACAATCAACACTTCCATTTTCATATTTTTTTATTTACAAAACTTAGAACTTTTATTTATTTTATTTTTTGTTTACACTGTTTTGCTGTTTGTTAACCTAATTTTTTTTTACTCGATTTTCGACAGATTTTTTGGCTGATTTATTTACATGGGGGACGAAAATCGATTCTTTTTTTTTGTTATTTTTCATTTAATTCTTAATAATTATTTTTTTTATATCCTGTTGAGAGATATTAAGAAATTACAGAATATTATATTTTATTTATAGAGAATTGTTTACAAATTGAAATGTTTTTTTTTTTGTTATTATTATTAAAAATGTGCTTTATTAGAAATTAACTCAGTGAAAACAAAAATAAAATTTTAACCATTATTCATTAATCAGTAATTCGTTTTTTTTTAAATTTTATATAAATGCAACGTTTACAATCGCTTTACCAAACAACCAACAAACAATTACTCAAAAGAAAAACTCTGTTTGATGTACACATAAAAATGTGTTCATTAGCCATTTTCATAGTAGAATTAGGCTTATATTTTCAATGCAACAATCCATATCCAGAGCTTCATTCAAAAACTTTTTTAATAACGTGCATTTAAACCATTCTATACCATATAAATACAATTCTAAAAAAGTCGGTTCACAACTAATGACATGTGCAGATGACTTAGCCAGGACAATGACTGCAGCAAAGAAAGCCTTAGTGGCGATAGAAAAAGCAGCATCGAAAGCTGGACTTACTTATCAATGAAAATAAGAGAGAAGATATGTGGATCTCTAATAGAAATAGTAAAGGAAGAAGCAATATAACAATCGACCGATATATACAAATATACAATCCTGAAATGAGTTCACCTACATAGAAAATCAAATTAACAAAGACCCAGTACTCATGTACGGATCGGAAGCATGGATGTTTACTAGGTATGACGAGCAGATACTTGGAAGTTTTTTTTATGTGGTAATGACAAGCTTACGAATCACCCTTGGTACTACTAGTCCGTCATGTCGTTCAAGTCATGGTGCAAGGTGTAGTAGTAAGCTTGATTTGAAGGATACTCGGAAGTTGCGTGAGAAAAATTCTCCCCAGGATCGCAGGAGCAGTAAATAACAGGGTGTGTGGTGAAGGAGATCGAATCAGGAATTGTACCAAATATGCAAAGAAACTAACATAACCAAAAGCATCAAGATCTCACGCTGGACATAAATAATAAAAATTCCTGAATAAGCTCCCCCAAAAATCCTGTTCCTTCAAATACAATGGTAGAAGGCCACAAGGAAGACCTAGGAAGAGATATAAAGACGACATAGAAATGGAGTTACGCACATAATAATAATTGGGATCGTCAAATGGAAGAGTAATGGAAGGAGATTCTTGAGGAGGCTAAGGCTCACAGAGGGCTGATGATAAAATATAAAATGTCAGTAGAGCAACTTCGGGCTAGATTTCTTGCTCTACTTTTTTTGACAGATGCTCTACAATAAGATGCCTTGAGCTGCTCTGCTTTTTTCAGTTTCATTAAACACAGCTATTATAGTGTCAAGCTGTGATTAGAATTATGAACCAGACAGAGCATAAGGCCACAATGGTGTTTCGAGTATGTCTAAAAACTAAAAAGTTGTGCGAAGCAATATAAATACGACGCTAGCCTGGGTTACAGCACACACAAGTATCGATGGGAATGCGAATGTTGACAATCTTGCTAAGCAGGAATCAACTTCGGAGTTCTGGGGATTCCGTGACCACGTATAAGCAAGCTAAGATGGTGATTAGGCTTAGGCTGCCGAGTGCCACATCAAGAGCCTGCGATGGCTTTTGGCACTAACAATATGACACAAACGTTTCAGGTATTAGCTGAAACAAACGAGAATTCTCGAAAGTTCCTTCAAGTGTCAAGTTAAGTGCCTGGAAGCACCCGCGGAGGCCATGTATCTCTGCTGAAATCTGCTATCGTGAGCCTCCGTTTTCTTACAACAGCTGCTATAAGAATCAAAGGAAGGAAGCAGTAGTGCAATTCACCGCAACTAATGCTTTCTATGATTCTATGAAACCTTAAAATACATCGGCCGATACAAAACAAACGAAGGTAGATGCTAACTTGCTGCATGACACGACAGCAGCACAGCCACTGGCTTAAAACAACCCGTGGACAATCACCCCGCTTAGAGCCTAGATCTAGCCCGTGGGGCCGTATTTCGTTTCTCGAGTCGATAGATCGACTCGACAAAAAAAGCTTCTCGATTTTCTCCAAGTTTCATATTTGGCATCACGACCAAATCGACAGATAAGCGCTGCCATAGAAAACCATCAAATTGTGTCATATTACTCCAAGTGCACCAAACCACGTATATTTCATTAAAAAAGAAACTGTTAAAAGTTAATTGTATGCATAAATTGAGCCTTTTAATAAACGTCAAACGTCTTTATCGAGACGAGAAGGTTGTCGATATCGTGTCGCCAAATGCCAATTTTTAATTATCGACAGAAGTCGATATCGACTCGAGAAACCAAATACGGCCCCAGGTTTTCATCTTATCAGCTCTCCAAAATCGTTCATGAATAGAAAATTGTTTTTGACCGATGATGAGTTCCATCCATTGCCGTTAAACGAAATGAGCCAAAAGGATCGTAGGAAACTTGTTTGACAAAGGTATAAGAAAGCTCGCCACTCGGCTCGCAAAATGCATGGGAGGCGAACAGGATAGCATTATTTGGAGGATATGAGGCAAATTCTCTTCAAACAACTACTCACTATAATTAGGGAAATCGAAGTAACGGAGAACTGAAATGATCCACCGCACTTCTTCGCATCTTTAATAAAATTTTGATCTACTATTTTACTCCAGTAAATAAAAATCACTCAATTTTAAACTGGTTCAAGTGCACCAATGGCAGGCATTAGTGATACCATTGCTGGACAAGTGCTGGTGGCAACTATGTATACTTTTAGGATGCGCAGGAAATGGTTCATTTCTATAGACTATTTAGTAGCTGCAAAATTGTACGATTTACCCACCCTTTCAATTTCCTCTACACTTACCATATTCTCCTGGTTTGGCCCCATCTGAGTTTTTACCTATTTCTAAACATCAAAGAATGGCTTAGAGGTAGGATGTTTGTAACAAATGCTTAAATATAATTCAGGATGCGTTTTATGTGCCATTTTGGTTAGCTCATTTGTCAGTTCATATTTGACAGTTATGAATAGTAGTCGATAGCAATTTATTATGCAACAAAGGATTTTTCAGCTTCAATAAAGAACGATCAACATTTTTAACAAAAAGGCATCATGAGTGTCATATTGCGATACGACTTGGCTGGCTTTGTTAGTTAATAAACAGAATAGTCGATACTGGGGCATTGAAAATCCTCATTTGATACATCAAAGACCATTATACACTCGTAGAGTGACTGTATGGTGCGCCATTTGGGCCAGCGGTATATGGGGCCGTATTTCTGTAATAATGATGTTACTAGTGTTACTGGTGATCGCCAACATGTTGAAAATCTTTGTGCCCCAATTGAATCACTTGGGCCTATAGCATATGTGGTTCCAACAAGACGATGCCTTACACAGTTCGCACTACGATATTGATGAAACCAACACATATTTTGAAGTTTGACCAACCATATTATACTAAAGGCATTAAATAATCTTGAATATCAGTGAAATAAACTATGCTTTTATGTACACCGAAAAAAAATAATGCATGTATCATTTATATCTCAAAATTATTGACCTACCCTCCTATAAGCTAGAAACGTAAATCCTGGCAAATCATTTTCAACATTGGTATAATTATTTTTAAGTTACTAATACTCGCATTCTAAAAGCAGTCACAAGTCACAAAGCAATCAAAGCAAACGCAATGTGTGACAATTTGTTATACTAATTTTGCAGCCACAACTCAGACAATCCGCAAACAGGTGCTTAGAATACCAAAACAGCTGGTCACAAAAATCAAACTCTCAATGACAAGCACGAGTCTCAAAAGATTGTGACTTGTGACTGGTCACAATTTAGAATAGGGTTGTAAATCTTATCAAATCATCAACTAAATTTTGTAAATCTTATCAGCCTCCAAATACATTCTTTATAGTCGAAATTAGAAGCAGCATTTATATGTTACACTAAAGAAAAAGAGAAAAATACTCACTCATATCTGTCTGTGTCTTGTATAAACTTTGTACTTCAATGTAGATGATTATTCCACACTCTACAGACAATTATTACAAACAAAAAAGAACAATAAAATCATAATCTTTGGTGTAATGCAGAAAATACTTTCTAAACCACTAAAAGTATACCCATTATTATTCTTAAAACATTTGTTTTTATAGATGAGAAAATATTACACTTTCACTGTTTCTTATATATTTATATAATCTTGATTGACGAAATCAGATCAGTATGACTTCATTACATCATATCCGATAAAGGAGATGATCATGACATAACTATTTACTTACCATTTAAGGAAACAAAAAAATGAATGTTTTTTTTTTGTTGGTAAAATTCTGAAAAAAAAACCGAAATTTTTACATTCAAACAAAAGAAATTCAAAATAACTTTGTTTATACCTCTGTTAAAACCCCATCTGCAATTGATGCGCATGTAGTCTTGATTTAATTTTAGTTTAAAGCATACTAGGTTTACTTATAGTGCCCGTTTCAATAAAAACTGGATGATCACCACATGCATGCATAAAAGCAAATAGTTTTGTTTAAATATAATGTATAACCATTCTCTGTTGCCAAATTTCTTTCTAATTTTTCTCTTTTTTAGTTTTTATTTGCTGCTTTAGACAGAAAATTTCACTGTTTAAAAAAACCAGCCAAAAATTTGATTAAGACTTTAGAGATTTTTTTTAAGTGCAGCGGGTTTAAACCAAAAAAATAATGAATGATTATTTTTGGATTAAGATAAATCCTTTAAAGATAAAGCATGATTGAAATTTTTGGTTTTTATAGCATTTGATTTGTGTGTGTGTTTTTTTTCAGTATGGCAGGCTTACGTACACACAAATATACTGATAAAACTCATAATTTCTTAATAATTATAGGCAACAAACTTCAATTGGCTTTTCATTTTTAACGTTTATTATTTACATTTATTTTTTTTTATATTGCAAAATTTTCGTTATTCCTTCTCATAATATATAGAATAGAATTTATGAACATAATTTCATATATTTTTTTTCTTAATGAAAAAATTTGAATCAACGTTTTTGTTTTATTTTTTTTGGTACTTACTTAAAAAATTCAATTGTTCAAAAACATAATTCAATTTTGTAATTGTATTAGAACAAAATTTCATTAGTTTGAAAAGTATGCGTTTTCTTTTTTTGTTATTATAAGGAGGATATTTTTTTTATATTCTTCTATATTTAATATAAAAAAAAGAGGACAACAAAATACTATTCCCACTTGTGACACACACACTTTCAATATTTTTTAGTCTTTTGTTTTTTCTTTTTTATTTTCTGTCTTCCACTACAAACAAACATAAAAAAACCAACAATTGCAAAGGTGATAACATATAAAAAAAAGTGAAAATATTTCTTTTTTATTTTGTTTTTCAATTTGGTTTAATTTAATACGTTTTTTTTTTTTAAATTTCTTTGTATTTTTTTTTTGTTTATATTTGTAATTTTTATATATTTCTCAATTATTATTATTATTTTTTTTTGTTTTTGTTTTCTCACAACAGGATTTTCTATAATTTAAAAATTGTTAAAAAAAAATCTATTAAACTATGATAAATCTTATTTACACATTAGAAAAATTAAATTAAGAAAGAATAATTTGAAAAAAAAAATTATTTAAGAAGTTTATATTTTATATATATATAAAAAAAAAAGAAATAATATTTTTTTAAGTTTATTTCTTCGTCACGACGTCCTTTATTATTTTCTTTTTTTTAATGTAATAAAAAGTTTTTTTTTTCTGTAGTTTTTTGTTTTCTCTTTTTTTTTATAGCTATTATTACAATAATCTAAATTTCAGATAATATAATCAAGATTTCTACCTAAATTTACCTTTTTACCTATTTATATGTTCTTCTCTCATTTTTGTTTTTGTTTGTTGTTAATTGATTGAAATTTTTTATATATATATATAATTTTTTTTTTGTTTTTTTTCTCTGTTTTTCGTTTATCACAAAAAAATAATCAAAATAATAATAAAATTAAAATAATAATATATATATATAATATTATTTAACACAAGAAAATAGTGATTATAATCGTACTTATAAAAAAAAATGAAGATAATTTGCTACTGGAGGGGGGTGAACATGCGCATTTATAATTTCATTTTGATTTTTCTTATTATTTTTTTTTTTGTTTTTCATCATCATCATCATACACTTTTGTTCTCATTAATTATTATTTTGTTTTTTTTTATTATTTATTTTATTATTAAAAAGGAGAACGTTTTTTTTTATATTTTCGGTGGTTTGTTCATAATAATTTTAATCATCATCATATTTCATTCAGCTGTTTCTCATTTTTGTTTTTCCATTTACATTTTTTTCTTATCTTTCATTGTTGTTGTTTTGAAAATAATAACAAAGTAAAATTATATATATTTTTTATATATATATATGTAATATATGCGTGTGTGTGTTTGTTTGTTTAACGATCGAATGCATATATTGTTTTTTTTAATAAATAATTTAATAACTTAAAGCGAATCCTCGAATGCTGCCATTAACTCACTCTGCATATTCATATCGATTTGGCCTGCCATCTATAAAATTTTATAAATTAAAAAAAAATATTATTAATTAAGTATAATTTTTAATTAATTAAATAAAAATGTTTTTATATATTATATATTATGATATTTACCGCTTCTCGTCTACGTCTTTCTTGTTCCATTCTTCTTAATTCAGCACGTTTGGCAGTCGCTCTATCTTGTAGAGTTGCTTGCGATCCTGGTGAAGCACAGCCTTGCGGTGATGCCTTTATATCTTCAACACGATTTGGTGTAACTTGCTCATGTACGCTTTTTCTGAAAATTATGTATAAAATTAATAGCATCTAGCGAAAAAAATTTAAAAACAAATGACAGTGGAATTACTATTAAAGACAACTATTGAAGCAAAACCCTCGCAATACTTTTCAATAACTCTCCAAAAATAAAGAAGTTTTCAAAAACCAGCTATAGTCGGAGAAGCTGATACATCAAGATCTAACTAGCCAGTTTTGACGGTGAGGAGACCAGTAAGTGACATGTTGAACGACCACCTTTAAGTGCCATTCATTGCTGTTGACTCAAAGAGCCCCAGAAGGAGAGATCAGTTTTGGGTTAATATTAAAGTAAACTAACAGCATTGACGATGAAACATGTGATGATCAGACATAGGGCCGCAGTCATTAAGGATTTCCGAGTTATTAAGCCCAAGGATGCCAAGAAAGATAGACTGACAGAATCCCGGGCCTGGACTTCAAAACCCTTCAGTCTTAGCAACATCTTTAACTTGCTACCCGAAGATATGGCCCCTATAACCACTGACTACCTTCTCCCTAGATTGACCTTCAGGAGGGACATTTCTCTCGAAATACTCTCAAGAAAACACTGGAGAAACAGACATCCTGAGGAAGTTCGACATACCGATATTTACCGACGGCTCCAAGACATTTGAGGTCATCGGGATGGGAGCTTAACTTCTTCTTTTTATGCTCCTTTAAAACGCCGTGAGACATATCGCGGAAAAAGTTGTCCTTCACCAGATTTCGTTTTGCGCGACAGCTTTCAGCTCCGTCCAGGATCTTCGGAAACGTAACGTACGAAGGGATCCTCCCTGTCGGGCTTCATTCTGGCAAAAAGCGTTGTAGGAGGGCAAATGAGAGAACTGGCAAAATTGAGTAGGAAACATATAGGCTGCTCTAGGAGCATGTTTGATGCTACAGTAGGAAAATTCCTATGAGCGACTAAAAAAAAAGATCGAGGAATACCAGCAGATCAGGAGTACGCTACTATTGCTAACCTACGACGAATATCTGGAGGCACTCGGAAGCTTCGCCTTGTCCTAAAACATGCGAAGATAAAGTTGTGCAGACCAGCAGCAAGCGAATACGCTGACTCGTTGGAAGAGATCTGCGAGATGGATGATAATCGTCTCGATGGAAAGGGAGCCGACTCCTATATGTAACAACAAAGACAGTTGTAGTAGTAATGAAGGAAGTCGGCAATTAGAAATTATTGATATTACCTGCCTCAGTTTAATCAAGTTCAATTCAATCCGCATAAGTGGCTTCACCGGCTAAAGTCGAATTGAGTGCTTGAAATTGTTGTTGCTTTTTCGCCAGAAGTCAGAAATGCAAAAGCTCCCTGGAATGGCTATTCCACTATTCCAGTTGATTATTCTCTTTTGAGCGAGCTTTTACTTTCAAGCTTGATTTCATGTTTTGTTGGGCGAAATCAGACTTTAATTTTGCCGACTTCAAAATGTGAAAATGTATGGGAAATCAGACAAAAATTGAAGCTCAGTCGACTAATTTGCTCAATGCTAGCTCACAAACCTTAAGCAGCCTGCTTGGAAGATGTAAATATATGTTATAAACATAAATATTATAAACACTCAAAGGACTGCTAATGGATGTACAAGGAATCCATTAGGAGCCCAAGGAGACAATCATGGAGGGAACATTGTCTTTATATGTATAAAAGGTCTGGGCGAATCGGAAATTAATAGAAAACTTCTCTATAAGTAATCCAGCCAATGTCGTCAGACGCCCCGGAGCTTCTCCTGAATCAACATTTCCCGTGTTCCAAAGAAATATCCTAAACAGATGTCCAAAGTTGCGCGGGGAAATAGTATCATGGGAGGAGGAAACTAGCCAAACTGTCAACCACCTCTGGCTTGGATCATATATGTAATGTGCATTTGGAAACCTTTTTTATAAGTGCTTGGGCGAGGTTTGGAAGCTTAAAATAGGAAATATAATCAACGATGACAGGTTGGATCTAAGATCACTCCTAGAAAATATTGCCGTGTAGGTTATTAGGTGTGATATCCCAAAACGGTGATCTTTCGGCGCCAATTTTGTTCCCCGTTCTCGATCTTTGGGCCAGGCTGCCGCCTTTACCTACATAGATCCTTGATATTCATTCTACAGCTTTCTGTAGTCATTCCAGCCGTATGATCTCTAGGCAAAAGAAGGTATATAGAGAAGAGTAAAATATAACTACACCATACCAGTCGAATGAAGAATACCTTTGAATGAGTAATAAATTGGCAGGAAAATTCAAAGACGAAGGTGCCTGCGTGGAAAACGATCACAAACCCTCTTCTGTGAAGCTTCACCAAGTTTCACGACAATCTCATGATGGTAATTCTAAGCTCAGGAATCGTCATATGTATTACCAGTCCGTCATGTAGTTGTTCACGTTATGGTACAATATCTAGTAACAAGCTTAGTTCGAAGGAAACAATAGGTTTAAAGTTATGAGGAGTTAGGAGAATGTTGAAGGATATTGCGATGAACCTTGTGTATGAAATCTTGGATGTTGAAGGAGTTTGGAAACACTGACCGAGATAGATTGTTCCACAGTCAAGTTGTTCTATTTATGAACAAATTTCTGTAAGCGGTGGGACTGGGAATGAGGCGAACGAGACAGTCTAGTGGTACAATATTGGAAGAGACAATAAATATTAAAGGTATTTACTTTGTAAAAAGGCAGAATATAGGCTAGCTTTAATTGTATGTATAATTTAGCGGTGCCTTCTGCCCAGTTAGTTGCTTGATTTAGTAGAAAGTTTCTCATTGGCGAATCAAACACAACAATTGAAGGAAAGAGTTTCTATACCAAATCAATATGTCAGCTGAAAAATAGAATCTGCAGGACAATCTTAAACGGATTGATTATGGGTAATCATTAACAACCTCTATAATGCCGCAAATCATATAGAAACAACTTTATTAAATGCTTGAAAAGATATTCAAAGATTTTCTGTAACCTGATGAAATTGTTTCCGTAAAAGCATCGCCTTAAGTTAGAAGTTTTCTTGAACGAAGAAGACTTCATTCCTTCTGATTGAACCATTCAGCCATATTTTACGGACCAGCCATTTTAAAGAACGTTAATTTGTGAAACGAATGGAAGAAAACTGTTTTCCAGAGTTCGGGTACACATTAGTTTATTAAATTACCTTCTAAAAAAAGTAAAAATCTACTCACCTTCCATTATCCAACTCCTGTTTTTGTTTCTGCTGTTCCTGTTGTCTCTTTAATTCCTTTTCAGCAGCTTCCTTTTGCGTTCTCTGCAATTCTTGTTTCTCTAACAATTTTTGCCTATCCATTTTCTCCTTAGCCTTATTACGGAACAATTGAAACGAGTCCGTTGCTGGCTTACATTTATTCGATGTCGGAGTATTTTGCGGTGAACCAGCCGAAGCTAACGATGACCAGGAACTAGCATTCTTTAAGTTTTGCTCATGTGCAGCCTTAAAGGCCTGAGCGAAATTTGTATTATTCATTTTCATATCGGGCGGGGTCATTTTCTTATCAGGAGGACTAGGCATCATTGACTCAATTGGTTTTGGTGTAATGAGAAGTTTCTCTTCCTTCTTAGCCATGCCGGAATGTGGTTGCATAGAAGCTTGCGCCGCAAGAACGCCACCCATTACGCCATCGTTTCGTCCCATCGATGACATCTGTTCGAAAATTGACGACATAGCGGATACTGATGGGAAGCCCATAGCGAGACCATTGCCATTTGGCGGAATGCCGTCCAGCATGCCATTGCCAGTGATCTCCATTCCACCAAATCCATTGTTGTGCAGCATATGTGCTGCTGCCATGGAAAGATGATTTGTAAGACCTTCTACACCAAGTTGATGGATCAAAGGTAAGTGATTACCATTCATTCCGGACTCAGGCTTTGGTAACATCGATGTCATCTCCGACATAAGGTCCATGTGATGTGACTGTTGTGTGGGAAGATGATTCAGGCTGTTCATCTGAACGTTAGGCTCTTGCTTTGTCGACATAGCACTATTTAGTATAGGCTGTTCAAGAGAAGCAAGAGATTGCTCGACAGGATCATCAAATTGCATTTGTTTGACGCCCATGGGCATGGGCAGTAGTGATGATGGGTTTGTTTGTCCGCCAGTCAAATCGTTTCCAACAACTCCACCGCCATTACTGCCCAAAGATGGTGGTTGCGGTGGCGGTAGTGTCATAAGCTTTGACGACACATTTGTTTGTGTCGGCAATCTTAAACCACTACCGCCACTGCTACCGTTATTTGAGTTCATCGCCGTTTGCTGTGCTTCCATTCTGCTGGAAGACGTTAAATCAGCAACTGATTGAGATACTAAATGGGAATTGATCGCATTATTTGCAGCTGATGTTACAGCTGGTGTCGGTATCGCACCAGATGATGGTAAACGTGCATTTGTGGAATCCACAATTTTCTGTTGGGACGACGTTGATGACAATGTTGGTGATGGATTTGGTAATGGTGTCGTATTTGTTATATTATTGTTATTATTTGTTATACTGCCTAATTTGCTATTGTTTTGTGTTGAAACTGATGTTGATGATGACGATGATAGTGTGGACGTTGTGGATGTTATTGGTACTGAATTTATATCAGATGATGATAATGTGGATGATAACATATTAGTGTTTAAATTATTACATAATGAATCATTATTACTTAAGGGATTGCTATTTTGTTGTGTAGTCGCTGTTGTCGGTGTTGTTTGTGAAGATGTTATTGGGGCTGTTGTTATGGTCGATGTTGGTGGAGCCTATAAATTAAATAAATTCGTTTTTCATATCGAAAATAATGTTCTTAATTATTATACTAAGATATATTTTTTTATAAAATATGCATTTTTTATCATTATTTTTTGATTAGGAAAAATAAATTTAAAAAGAAACAACAAACCTTTAACTAATAAATAACTTCTAAACTGAGATATTCCACAAAGTACAATATTCCCACTTAAGGTAATTGTTTACTAGACTGAAGTAATTATTCCTAATATATTTTTGTAGCCCGAAGACCCAAAATTCAGCAAACGCACCATAAATGGAGAGAAATGAGTATGACACGCAATCCAGACATCGAGGAAAGGGTCAGGAAAGAGTCAAGAAAGCCTGTATAGAAAGCCTGTATACCTTTGACAATACAATGGGGTTTTCTTAATCTAAAGATGTTCCTGTGAATATAGACATCCGTGGTACGTCCAATTATTACGTACGGTTCCCTGGTATTTTGGCCAACATTGACCAGTACCTAAAGTTGGGAAGTTTGAGGTCAGAAACAATAAGGACAACACGGACCATGAGAACATACCCCACGAACGCCCTTGATGGTCTCTTGCACCTGCTCCTCCCGACATTCACATCAAACACCTAGCCTCGTACAGTGCCCTTAGACTGCGGGAATCTGCGGCTTATACCTCAACACCATAGCACTATTTGGGATTTGCTACCCGATGGTATGGTAGCTACAACCGCAAACTACCTTTCTCCTAGTTTGACTTCCACGAAGGACTTTTCCGTCGAAATACCCTCAAGAAGAGAACAAAGAGAGTAAAGGGAGGCAACCTGAAGAAGTTTGATCTTGGATATTCACCGACGGCTCATGACATCAGAGGTTGTCTGTGCAGGGGTATATCTAGAGTCCACTAACAAGTTACTTTCCTGTCACCTTCCGGGCTGCCAGCCATGAACCTCCAACCTAGACAAAGATGTGGCATTGGAATATTGCATTGGTTTATAAAAGCTCTGAATTCAGTTATGATGCGCTTTAAGCTTGCGGAGCGATGCTGAGTTAACTTAGATAGATTCGCTAGAAAGCACGACAGGGAAGCACTTGATTACTTCCTGGGTAAATGTCTGAATTTAGCTAAAGCCAGGAAGCTACTACAGATCCTGCTCGAATTAGGTTGGACAGCTAAACTAGAACGTCTGATACAATTAGCCTATCTCGACACAAATGCCCGAGTTAGAGTTCAGAAAACTCTTACATATGCCTTCCAAGTTAATCAAGGGCTCAAACAAGAGGATGGGCAGGCGCCTATGCTATTCAACCTAGCCTTGGAAGCAGTCATTACAAAGACCTCAATTCAACGTAATTTCACGCTGGTAAACAAATCAGCTCAAGTCATCGGCAGCCGCATCGCCCGATCATACGGGTTAAATATCAATGCGGAAAAGACCAAGTGCTCACAACGGACGGATCGAAATCCAGTGTTCTCCTCGATGGAACCCAAATCGAACGATGTTCAAATATTTGGGATCGTGGAAAGTGGCATCAACGAGCGACGTTCACAGCCGCATCGGGCAGCCAACAGCAACATTCGCCTCGCTCAAGTGGTGCATAAGGAAATGAACAAATATTACTATCAAAACGAGAGTACGCCTTTACCGAACGTTGATCCTTCCGACTCTTCTTTATAGATCGGAAACGCGGACACTGCTCAAGCCGGAAGTCAACAAGCTCGAGGTCTTCCAAATGCGATGCTTGAGGCAGATTCGCAATGTCTCACTCCGCGATCGCCTTGGAAACGATACAGTTAGACAAAGATGCGATCAGCAAACACTGATCGAAGGAGAAATACAAAAACGTTGACTACGATGGTTTGGACATGTTTGCCGAATAGATGATTACCGCTTGCCACGTAAACTTCTCTGGCGAGACCGTCCGGCAAACTGGAGAATTCACCGATCGGCACCGAAGAAGACCTACCTAAAAAATATCGAGGGCGACCAGCGAATCCGTTGCGTTGCGGACCGCCAGTTAACGGATCAAAGAAGAAGTAGGCAAGCCAGTCAGAGCAGTTAAGGATTGCTACTCAGAAATTAAAGAAGCAGCCAAAGAAGTAGGCTTGAGAATAAGCGAGGAGAAAACCAAGGTAATGCTGCAGACACAAGTAAATAGATCAACGATAGGTAGCAAATTGACCATGGATAAACATAAATTAGAAGTAGTTGGCCATTTCGCATTAAGTACGGCTCAACCGAGACGAATAAAACAAGAAGAAATCAGTAGGAGAATTTTACTGGGAAACAAAACCTTTTTCGCACACTGTAAATTGCTGAAATCTCGAGCAATACATCGAAAGACGAAGTTTACGCTATATAAGACACTAATTCGTTTTGTTATATGCTACGACAGTGAAACATGGACGCTCATACAAAAGATAGAGGACATGCTAAATTCCTTTTACAGGAAGATTTTTAGAAGCATAATAGGCCCAATTTGTCAGGAAGGGGCATGTAGAATCAGATATAATAGCGAGATATATTAAATCTATGACGACTTAGACTTAGTGACGTTCGCAAAACTTCGCTGGGCTGGACATCCAGCACATGCTAGAAGACAGAACAGCAAAGAAGGTCTTCACTGGCATAATCGAACGAGAAAGACCCGTAGGCAGGCAGAGGAAAAGATGGACGGATGTGGTTGTAGCAGATGCGGAGACACTTCACCACATATCGAACTGGAAAATTTCGGCCAGAAATCGAGAAGACTGGAGGAATAGATTGGAGGAGGCCAAGGGTCAAGTTGGGCTGTAGTGCCATTGGAAAAGGATGGTCACACTAGACAGTTATTTTCTGAAAGATTTAAAAGAAATCCTTAGACTAGAAGTCAGATCACTGATAAGCTTCCTGAAGTCCACCGGATAAATGTAGACATCCGCCATAGTCGATTTTACAACCACCTAACTTTAAGTACAAGAGATTGTGGCATCAAACGGGTGCACCAAAGCGCTAATTAGGTCTCCGGTCGCACACCTGATGAAACCTAAAGATAGCTAGCCAACCGGAGAGAACTAGAAAATCGAAGAGACGACGATGAGGCTTTAAAAACCTTGGATCCCTACTAAAATAACACGGCACTACATTTTGAAAGAACATATGAAGAAACTTTTTCGAATTATTAATAAAATTTTTAATACTTCAGTCTAGTACTTAAAAAAGCAAATGAAATTGGATCACTTTTTTTATAATAAAAAATAAATAAAAAAAAATGTTATCACACTATTAATAAATAATTAAATTGTTTTTTTTATTTTTGTTTTAAAGAAGAAACAAGCGCGACTAGGGATGAACTCAAAATTGTTTAACCACCTTTATTTTTATATAAATATTTGTAATATATTTATAAAAAAAAAATAAAACGACAAAATAAAAAAAATAAAAAAATAATACTATTATACTTACAGTATTGGCGGGAGAAGATGCATCTTTAGCTGTAGTTTTTTTCTTGCGTGGTGGCCTTCCAACACCAACAGCTGTATTTTTATAGAGAGAAGGAAATGAAAAGAAAATAAAAAAAAATAATAAATATATTAGTTTTGCCAATTAATTTATAAAAAAAAAATATATAATTATTAAATGTAATAAAATGTTATTAAAAAATATGATTTTATAAATACCTTTGAACAAATCAGTGAACATCTTTAATGGAAATAATTTTTTGGTGGTGCACTTCGTACTTTTTTTTTTAAATTTTAAGTGTAATTTTTTTAATTTTTTTAAAATATTTCTTTTTTTATTTACCGCGTGAAAAAAAAACTTTGAAATTTTAATTTTGAAGCCCGAAAATCATGAAGCAATTCATAAAACCAAAAAAAAAATGATAATAATTAAATATTCTTCTTTTTTTTTGTTCTTGCCTTATTTAAGTAGCTTTAAAAAAGAAGTATTAACTTTTGATTTTGTTTTTTTTTTTGTTTGTAGCACATATACGCATTGTCATTTTTTTTATATATATGGGGGGGAAGAAGGAAACACACAACAAGGATTTAATTAAAAATAAAATCCTTATTTTTTTGTGTGTTAAAAATAATAATCATAATCATAATAATAATAATAATAATTATAACGTGTCGAATCGGATGGGAGAAATGTTTTGTTTTTTTGTTTTTTTTCTTTGTTTGTTTTTTTTTTTTGGTAAAAACAAATAAAAATAATTCCTTTTTCATAAATTTTAATATCTTATTTATTTCCTTTCCATCAGTTTTTTTTTATTTATTTTTTTTTTTAAATTTTTTAAGTTTTCTTGTAGAATTTTCTTAATCTTACAATTATGTAATAATTCTTTTTTTTTATATAGTACTTACATCAAAAAAATGTTTTTTTTTTGTTTTTTATATATATATTCTGTTTTTTGTTTTTTTTTCAAATAGGGGATTTTTTTTTAATATCCACATTTAATTTTATTTTCAACACGATCAATGATTTTTCTTTTCTACTCTTTTCATTGATAGTATTTAATAATAGTTTTTTTTATTAATCAAAGAACTCCTTAGCCACTAGTAAAAACAACTAAAAAAAGAGTTTTTTTTTAGCTTTTTTTTCATAATTTTTTTTTGTTTTTTCATTTTAAAAAATTTTGTGTTTTTTATTTATAAATATCTGTTGAAGTTTTTTTTTTGTTTCTTAAGATTTGTTTTTTTTTGATAGAGATATCTGTAAATTTTTTTTATGTTCACTTAATTAATTGAGTTCTAATATAATATATATAAAAAAAATTATAACCAGATTTATTTATAATAAATATATTTAATATCTAAAATTAAAAAAAAAATTAATATGAAATTAATAATGAGACGGAACCAAATTTAATGTTTTTTTTATATATATATATAATACAAAGTCTAAGATTCTTGCTTTTTACTTATTGCAAAATTATATAAAAACAGAAATCGCTTTTATCTTTTCTCCTAAATATAATTTATTTATGTTTTTTTTATTTATATTTTTTTATATCTTTTGTGTCATTTTTATATATTAATAAAAACAAATCAAGATTTTTGTTTTCTTTATTATTTTTTTTTTGTTTTAAATTGATTCAGCAGCAACAAAGTGTGTTTTTTTGTGGATATTCACATCTATTTTTTTTATTGTTGTTAGGAAACAAGCAAATATAATTAACACAAAATTATTTATGGTTTTTTAGTGCTACAATTATTGTTAATTCTGAGAATGGTTTTGTTTTGTTCTTTTTTTATTAATAATCTGGGTTACCACATAAAATACATAGATTTGTTTTTTTTTATTTATTTATTTTCATTTTATTTTATTTTCTTTTTTTATGTAAAACACATATTTATCGGGAATATCCATACATTTATTTATTTATTTATTTTTTTCTCTTTTTCTATTTGTTTTTTTTTAAATGTAATTTATTTAAAAATTTATTTTCTTTCTTTTATATTATTTATTAATAATAATAATAAGAAAGTTTCTTTTTTTATATAAAGTGATGAAAAGTAAGAGAAAGGATTGTACTTTTTATTTCTTTTTTTTCTTTTGTTTATTTATGTTATACTCAGCCTTATTATGGTTGTCACTTTCGGTGACAAATGGCTAAGTAAGACAAAACTGCTAACTGAAATTTCTCACCTCATTGAATTTACTGTCCATAATATGGAAAGTGACAATTACAGTGACATTGAAGAGCATTTTTGTCTCATTTCGCCATTTGTCACCAAAAGTGACAACCATAATAAGGCTGATTAAAAAAAATTTTTTTATGTTTTTTTAAAATGAAAAATAATATTCCAAAAAAAATAAAATAAAAATAAACAAATGCATTTTTTAATTTGGATTATTCTTCACATGTAAAAAATATTCACGATAAATGTTTTTTTTTCTTTTCTTTTTTTTCAAATATAATTTTTGTTTTATTTTTTTTAAAAGTTCTTTTTTTTTTAAAAAAAAAATGAAATATTACATATAATATTAAAAAAACGTGCAAACAATGTGTAAAGGGGAAAGCCGACAGCCGATGCATATTTTAAGTATTTTTTTTTCATTATTAAATTAGTTTTCTTTTTTTTTTAAATATATTTTTTTTTCTTTTTGTAATTTATTTCCACAGTTAAGAAATCTTTTTTAATTTTTATTTAAAATTTTTCTTTTTTGTAGTAGTATAGAATCAGTATTTTGTTTTGTTTTGTAAAAATATTTAAAATAAATTTTTTTATTTTTTTTTATTATACAATTTCTTTGAAAAATAAAAAAAATAAAATTACGTTTATATCAATCAATCAATGAATCAAGAATAGAAGTAAGTTTGTGGGGAAAAAAAATTATAGATTAATTCTTTTTTTTTCTGTTGTGTTTATAAATATTAAAAAAGATCAATTAATGTAAATTATTTTTCTCATTTAATTTTTTTTGTATTTTTTGTATTTTGTAAATTAAGTAAGAAACTCAAAAAAAAATACCTCAAAAAAAGACTCGTATTACGCTCAATATCACATAAATTTTTTACCTAGTTTTTTTTTAATAAGAAAAATATATATATAATATTTAATTAGTAAAAAAAAAGTATATAATAAAAAAATAAAAATTTCTGAAACTAAATTACACTTTTTTTGTTTTAAACTATATATTTTTAGTTTATATATTTATTATATATATATATATATTCCAAGGTTCTTTAAGTATTTTAATATTATATATTTGTTTTACACATTGTCTGCAAGTGTATTTCTTTTTTTTTTGGTTCTTTTATTTCTTTATTTTTTTTCTTTTTTTTTAATAAAAAAAACTAATTTAGTTTTTTTAAAAAACATTTTTTGTACTTTTCAGCAAGGAAGAATAATACACCCTTTATAAAAAAAAGAGGTTTTTTGTTTTTTTTTCGTTTTGTTCTCAAATTATCATAAAAAACACCAAATTTTAAATTTTTTTTATTTAAATGACGTTATTTAAAAAATAAAATAAAAATTAATAAAAAAAAATATTTTATATTAATAAAACTACGATTTCCTTTTTTTGTTTGTTGTTTGTTTTTTTTGGTTTTTTTTGGGAAAAAATGAAATTTATGATTTTACATTTATTGAGATAATGATTTAAAAAAAAATATAGAGATAGATAAGGAGGAAAATAAATTAATAAAAATGGCTAAGAAGTTTCTTTTTTTTTGGTCTTTCATTTATTTATTTATTTTAATTTTATTTATTTTTTAGAAATATTTGTTTTAACTAATCTCAAGTGAATTTTGTATTTATTATATTATAAAAAAATGAATTTTTGTTTTTAAATTTCTTTTTAAATTTAATAATATATATTTTTGTTGTAATAAAAAAAAATAGGAAAAAAACTTATGGAAATGATGTAATACGAACACTTTTCTAATGATTTTTTTTAAATACTAATAATAATAATAATAAATAAACTTACAATAAATTTTATAAGTTTAATTCAAAATCTTATTATTTTGTTTTTAAAATTTTTAAATTTTTTTGTTTTTACTTACACTGAAAAAAAACTGGTCGATGTTTTTTTTTGTTTGTTTTGTTTTAAAAGAAATAATAATGCGCTCTCTTCTGTTCCGACTTGACACGTAATTTTGTTTTATATATATTTATAGATTGGTTGTAGTAAATATAATATATTGTTAAAATATTTCTCTCAAAAAAAATATAATGTAACGGAATCTATATTTTTTTTCTATTTATTATTGGCTGCCCCCAATACACAATTGCTTCACGATTTTTTTTGTTGTTTTATAATTAACTATTTTTTTTTATGTAACTTCGGGTTTTTTGTTTTTCTTTTCTATTTTTATTTTATTATTTTTAAAAACATATTTTTTTTATTAAAATAATTTTTTTAGGTAATTTTTAATAAAAAAAGATCAATTTCCATTAAAGGGTCTTCGAATTGTTCAGTCTAGAGTAGGAGTTAATTATAAAATATAATAAGATAATTTTAATTTGTTTTTCTGTGTGTGTGTCTACGTATGTATGTTTTAACAACAAAAATTAACAACAAATTTATTATGTGTTTGTTATAAATGTTTTTATATATACATATAAATATATATATAATAAAAAAATGCTAGAAGAAGAATTTTTTGTTTTCTCTAAATAAAAAAAAATGTAAGTTTTTGTTTTGTAATTGTTGTTTTCTTTTTGTATCTTTTTTTACGATAATGTTTTTCCTTTCTTCTCTTTTTACTATTTAAATTATAAATACTGGTATAATAATTAAATAAGGCTTATTATTCGCTTAAACGTTTTTTTTCTTCATATTATATTTTATATATTTTTTTCAATTTGTTGTTTTTGTGTTTTTTTTCTTTTATCTCCAATTTATATACAATATATATAATCTTTTTTTTTTTGTTTTTGTTTTCAATAATAATAATATATAATATATATATATGTATATAACTACAAGGTGTCTGCCTAAAATTTGTTTTCACTAAAAACTCATTTGTACAAAGAAACTTATATAATTTTTTTTTCATTTTTGTTTTGTTCTTAATTATATAATTAATAAATGTTGATATTACTTATATTTTTTTGTTTACTTTTTTTTCTCTTCCTTTTTATTTTTATCAACTTAAAAAAAAAACAAAAACAAAAAATGCTGAATGCATTTTTTCTTTTGGGGATAGGAAAAAAAAGTAATTATTTTTATTGCTTTAAGCAAAAATGGCAAAGGTATGTTTTTTTTCAATATGTTGCAAAAAAAGTTTAAATTTATATTTAAAATAAAATAATAATAATAATTATAGTAATTAAAAAAAAAGTTGTTTTTTTGTTTTGTTTATTTTCATTTAATATTGATGATTAATACTTATATATATTAATGCTTTTATTTATCTTTTCTTTTTTATTTCTTCTCTTTTTTTTAAAAAGATACATTCATGAAATAATATAAAATTCTTATGAGAAGAATTTTTAATCAACACGTATTTTTTAATATGTATGCATATTTCTTTGTTTTTTTTTAAGATAAATATTATCAACACAGAGAAAGATAGGGAAAGAGATAGTTTGAGAATTTTTTTCTTTTTCTTTTGTGAATTTATACATGTAAGTACGCGATACACCCAACTTTTTTGTACACGATTTTAAAATAACACGGCGTTAAGAAAGAAACTTAACCACTCTTTTTTGATACTACTTTTTCAAGTGGAAGGCTTGGGTTTAGAACAGCGCTAGGCAATAGCAGCTCTTGGGAGCCACATGAGTTCGCGGTATTTCCAGGGCACTCCTATCGTGCTTGTGAATTCGAGTGCAAAAGGTATTGGCATAAGCTTTGAGTTCCCGTAATCTGAACGAGAGCTAGTTGCTACACCTTAGAACTACTTTCAGAATCGATTGGGTAATTACTTGCTTTCCCTACTGGGAGTCTTTGCGGTTTTTCATACTTATAGGCGATGGCTGGAGAAAGTCCAGGAAATTACAGTAAAGAAGGAAGACAAGAAAAATATAATATTATCTTCGTGAGACAAGAACCAAGCCGCTGAGTAGAAATATCGAACCACGGACCTCTGTTATGGTAGTCGGATGCCTTGATCTCGAGAAGGTTTTTGAGACTGGCGGGAAAAACTAGGAGCGCTGCTCAGCGGAGCTAATTTTGAGTGCTGTCAAATATGCTCCCAAGGCAGCATTACTGGAGTTTTCATAAATTTTATAGTTCGAAGAAAACGGATGATTATCGTGGTGGCATACACAACGGGTTCTCGTTCGATACGGAGGTCAAGCAGAATTGGACGTGGTTAGTACTTAGTTGGAGGACCGCTTTGATGGGAACGAAAGCGCTTTTTAAGGAGTGCTCAAAGATTGCATTGCAGCACTCCATTTTTCGCTGGGTAGGGCAAATTTCCCAGTGTGCTCCGGGGTGTTAAAACAGCGTTCTGTTAATGCGCATTTGAATACACATACTTTTATTCAAGCTACTTTGGGGTACGTATACATTCTTTAACCAGAAACATATCAAGGAGGACTTAAGTGTTAAACTATACAGAATCCTTATAAGTACAACAGTATAACGGACTTTCCCTGTGCGCCAGTCTTCCACATAAAAAAAAGAAAAGATCAATACTACAGTATAGCTGCGATCTATTGGGACTGGTAAACTACTCAAAACTGCTGCTAGCTAATCGCAACTACCCTTGCTCTTGCTTTTGGGCAGATACATTTTACTGGTAATTATGAAAAATCGTGTTTCATGGGTGAAAAATCGCCCAATGTATCGCAGCTTATGATTCGAAACCAAGACATTAAAAAAGAAAGATATATATGGAGGAATGATCAAAAATTGTGTTTGGAAGAGAAGATATACAATCATAAACTATATCAATTGCAAAAAGTTCCCAAACATTACAAAAACTATAAAAGTGGACAGAATTCGATGGGTAGGACATGTTCAACGTAGTGGTATTTAGTAGTACACGAAAAATTTATGTGAACAAAAGACAGACGGACACAGCGAAACACAGAGCGCAAAAACAAAAGATATACAGATGGTGTAGAAGAAGATCTACGGACTACGAACCCTAGATAATAGCAGAGGCCACCACAACTGGGCGATCCAGGACGGAGCTGAGAGCTGTCGCGCAAAACAGAGACCGCTCCCATGAGGGACTAAAGGAGCATAAATAAGTAAGTAGGTATAAGAACTTGGCGACTTCAAGCTAAGGACCGACTGTTCTGGAAGAGGATGTTACAGGAAGCCGAGGTCTATAACAGGCGCACTCATAAATTAAAATAGAATAGCCTTGCTCTAATTAATCTCTGTTTAATGCTGTAAACATGCTAAGGGCGACCGACGAATCGCTTTCCACAGCGACTGTCAAAAACGAATAGAATACACGGCTTTTGTATGAAGATGCACAATCTGCAGACCACTGGGATGGCGACGAGGCCGAGTCAAAAGATCTAAAGAAGACATGTATAAGGAGTTCGATACCTAATAAATATGTGCATTGCAAGCTGCACTAAGAATATATTCACAAAAAACAACTAAACTATGTATAATCAATACTACAAACACTAATCCATTAATATTAGGAGATAATACGATAGAAGATGTCACAAAATTCAACTTATCGATGAAAACTGTATTACTCTATGGAAGTGAAACGTGGCTCATAAACCAAACGGATATAAATACAATACAATAGAGAATATAAACAAATATGCCAAACTCTTTGGACTAGAGACATATCAAACAAGAATTAGTTCTTCAGGAGGCTCGAGTCATATTACAAGGACTCGAGCGCTATTTAAAAGGCAGTTATGAAAAGCCAGAAAATTGAACAGTTCAGTCAGTTCATTGGATGTTATAATAAGTAGACATGGATGGCAGTAAGTCTATTTACAGAATGGTTTCGGAAATGTGTTGTTCCTGAAATTGACAAATCATTTGAAGGAAAGGAGGGAGGTTAATTACTTAATCTAGTCGGTATTAGAGGGCATTCAAGTGTTGGATTTTTGCCATGTACTACTTTCTTAGTTCAACCAATGGATCAAAGTATAATTGCTTTATTTATGTTTCATTACATTAAATTGACAATTCGAACGTATTTTGAATGTAATTGGAACGTCAATATCATTTGAAATATGGAAAAATGTTCAATTATAGATTGCACTGCAAAAATGCTTCTTTGGTTAAGGGTATTTACATTAAAGTTTTTGCTAGAAAGTCATTTGGCCAGAATGTATTAAGGGGAGCTGCTACATTGGAATTTTTTTTTGTCGATTTTTTTTTTTTTTACATAAAAATGTTCCTTTATACGTAGGTGCATAATACGTACCCGAAATTAAAAAAAAAAATATGGGTTTTGAGTTATAGCTATATACAGTGAGCGTCAAAAGTGAGTCGACCTATAAAAATTTCCAAAATAACACCAAATTTTTTGTATTTTTTGGCGATTTGCAGACGTTTTGTTTTATTTTAACATATTTTTCAAAATATAAGTGAACAAATTTTTTTTTTCTTTAAACCCGTTTTTCTCAAATTGACTATTTTTGCCGCTTAGTCAAGATATTTCGAGTTATACTTAACCGATCTTGTCGTAGGGTGTCTTGTTTTGTTCCTAAATTATATATCTACTAAACATACCAACATTTTTGAATTTTGTTATTCCTCCTCCCCTTGGCGGAGGATTAAAGGAGTCTGTTTTACCATTTTTTGAAAAATATCATGTCAAATTTTTATTTTTTGACCAAATCGTTATATTTTGGTACCGATTGTAGAAAATAATGTCTTCTTTAATATGTTTTTTTTGTTTTTTTTTCATACATCTGGAAACAAAGTTATCGTGACTAAGCTGAAAAAGCAACTTTTTTTAAAACGCCATCTAATGGAAAAAATATGAATTATTTTGGAAAATTACAAATTTTTTAGAATATTGTTTTTTGTGTTTTATTTGTATAAAAAATTTAAGGTTTCCATATATTTTAGTTTTCCCACAAAAAAAATAATAAAAATTATATCTTTTTTGAAATTTCAATGTAGAAGCTCCCCTTAATAACGAAAGCTCGATTTCGCAGATATTGATCGAGTCGTCATATCCTTGCCACACGAATACGTGTAAAACTGAGACATTCTGTTGGTAATCTGTTCTTATTTGCATACTTTTTGAAATAGGTTTTTTAAGGAACGTATCTACTGTGTAAAAAAAATTGTTGGGTGTATTTGAAGAGGTAAGCAATACAGTACGAAGACGATTTCGTCAGTTAACAACCTCAATATAATTTGTAATTTGCATTACAAATCCAATAGCGAAACTAATTTCTATTATAAACTAAACTGCACATAATTGAAGCTGTTTTTTTTTAAAAAAATAAAAGCGCAAAACACTAGCATCACACAAAAAAAAACTAAGTACGTAAATTTGGTGCTTCTGTGCTTTATCAGCTGCGCTTTTAAAACTCTTTACTTATAAATCTTCACAATATCGTCACTCTACTGCATTACAATTTATTATTTATCTTTTAAAATCGGGTTTATTTTTTATTAAAATAATAATGAAACAAAAAATGAAAAGATGGGACTCCCCTAAGAGAGCTTACTAACAAACTAGTATCTTGTTTTTTTTAGTGGTTGTTTTTAAAACAAAAATAAAAAACAATTAATGAAAACGTTTTTATAGACAACACAAAAATAGGAAGACCAATATTATGAAACCCTAGAATGAAGAAAATACAGTAGTATTCTGTGTTTGTGGTAGGGGGTTTTATATCTATTACAATTTATTTATTTTTGTTTATCTTATTTGTTCTCTTTTTTCTTTTTAAAAATCTATGTAGGTTCTATAGCAATATGTTCTCACACAAATGGAGTAAACACGACGCGGAAAAACTGTGTATTTTATTTTCATAATTCTATATTTAATAACTTTTTGACACAATAATACCCACTCAATTATAGCTAGAGAGTAGCAGCACAAAGAATTCATTTTGTTTTAGTTTTATTACGAAAAAATATGGAAACGAAAACAAGCCCTAATCGCGACAGAATGCTGAATTCGGTGATTAAACAGGAGATGGTTTCCACGCTTATTATGGTTATAGGCGGCGATGGAAGTGTTTGTAAAGAGGAGAGACACGAAAGAAGGAAAGTTATGTAGTAGATAAATGAAAAACAAAGTACCATGCCGCAGAGTTGATTCGAACCACGGACCTTTGAGATGGTAGTCGGGCGCGAAATTAGTGAGAGTGGCCGCGCATCAAACCAATATCGTTCACATATTGATTTGATTTGTCCCTCAAAAATAATTTCAAAATGAGAAAAAATCAGTCAGAATACCTATTTGTATCGTGCGACTGTTCTCTAGATAAACAAAAATGGTTTCGATAGATTTCGAAATTGTGACTTTAACCAATCTTTTTGGCTTGACGATATCGATATATTAGGTGGTATTCTTGTTGGTGAATGACGTGACTACGAGGGACGCGATGGAATGAAACGTATCGAGGAAAATGTCACTAACACGCCACCTTGCAACAATTAGAATACCACGTTTGATAGATCTTATCGCAAAGTCTCTAAGATTGGCAATGAGAATACCAATTTAAGATCAAAGTGACATCTGTCACGTCACGTCACTCGACAAGGAGAATAAGGCTGATATTGATGGCGATATCATATACGCCTTGGAGAGCTCTAAATTCAAGCAATACCATTGAGGAGATTTCTGGATATTGTTAAAGCGCATTTAAAAGTGCTTGAATATATATCTCAGTTCTCTCAGGAATGAAATGAACTCTGTGAAGGTACAGAATCTATCGGAACTCTTTGAAACCCTGAGACTATAGATAATTTCTTTAATCTAAGCTACTTCGATTATGATCACGTGTGCAGACAATATGGTGAACACAGCGCACAAAATATACGATGTTCAGCATAGAAGTAGCGAAAAACACGACTACGAAAAACCAACATATGAGCCAAATTTAGTAATACAAACAAAAAAGTGGTAAATGGTATAACAAAAAGTACTTGATACTGCCGTTGGTGGACAGATCGTACCATACATCAGGCGGCACAAAGGGCTGCAAGACTTGAAACGAAATTTAAAACTGCTCCGCGACCAAAAATGAAACTTGCACTTCTTCCACGAAAGAAATGGGGGCCGGGATTCCAGGACTCTGGGACGGTAGGGCTCCTCCTGTCCCCTTAAGCTTCTCTGTGACTAGGACAGCCGGGGCAGCTAGATACGTTGATCCTAGCGAGAGATTTAACAAACAGCCTGCCGTGTCAAGACATTATTTATGCGAGAATTTCTCGGTTGTATTTCCCGAGACTTATGCTAGGTACCGAAGCCACAACCTACACCACAAGGGATGGAAATCTATGTGCGGCTAATTTCATTCTTTGGATTTGGATAATTATCATTTAATAGGGTCCAAATAGAAGAGGGTTTACAAGCATGGTTCGATTTTTAAATTTTAATTCAAAGGAAGAAGTCCGAGGACTGAATTAAAAAAATTGGTGAAAAGTTGTAAGTCCTGTTAATCACAGATAGTGACAAAAATAGAAAACATTCGTAAGCAATAATTGGAGCAGAGCTGAATATCTGATTTATTATTTGACATACAGAAAAGTTGGGTAATATAGGATTATTCGAAGTTTGTTAACGGTGATGGGAGAATGTTTAACTTACTTATCACTAAATTCCTATATTCTGTAACACAATTTCATTCCCATTAATTTTATTACATAATAAAAAACTACGGCAAAAAGCCAGAAAGTGATGTGGCGACTATGACAAAATAAAATTGGAAAAAAATATTATATTTTCTCTTATGTTTTGAAATATCTTATTACTTCTTGGCGCAATGACTAAAAGAAGAGCAACATGAATTTCTAAAGTAAATGAAAAATAAAGATTTGTGCTTAAAGATTGCACAATTACTAAAAATCTCGCGATCACTATTAGTATAGGGGCTGTCCATGAATTACGTAACGCCATTTAGGGGGAAGGAGCGATTCATAATTGCGTTACGTAACGATTTTCGAACCGCCAGAAGTAGCAAAATTTATTAATGTTCAAGTTTTGGATTTAAGGCGTCCATTAGACGATAGGTTTTGCTGTCAGTTTTGCCACAGTCACTGCTATGACTAACAGAAAACGGAAGTGATGATTGATGAATTATCTGAATATTTTGATTTCCATGGATTTGATTGACGCTTGCATGAACGTTAAATGGTCGCCTAAAACTCACGCGCAATTTACCAGCACTGATTTACTAGTCCGATAGATACACCAATAAGGCGTAGCTTTGGGTAAGTGATTTGGTGAAGAAATTTAGCGAAACGATTCGAGTTCGCTACCACGTTTTAGTTTGATGAGTTCATCTCCTTTGTTTTAGATTAATCTACCCGATCACTATTGGATGGTAGCAGAGCGACACAAGCTGGTGTTTTTTGTTTACGCTTATATTGTCATTAAGCCGTATTCTAGGAGCCAGCCAGAGGCAGTTTCCTGTTCTGGTCCAACATACATTACAATAAGAAGTGTAAAAAGCATTCCTCTTCGACATTCTCGACCCATGATGCCAGACTCTAATAATAAACGAAGACGGTGTGCTTAAGGTAGTTGTCATCCTATATGTCAACGGAGGACCAGATTAAAACCCTAGGTACCCCGAGGGGATTGCGCACGCAATTGATCACTTCCAGAAGCACAATCGAAGAATACCACTGGCTAATAGAGTCTTTTATGTCCAAAAACAAATCCTGCACTCAAGATGTATGAACAGAAAAACGAAACTCTCACTCTACAAAACAGTAATACGAGTATTACTGTGTCATGGTAGCAAGACTTGGACTATGACCCTGGACTTAGAAGAACGAGTCAAACGGTTTGAAAGAAAAGTTCGCAGGTGCATGATAAGCTCAGCGAGAAAGGATGAAATATGGCGAAGATACAACACCGAGGTGCACGAAATTTTTGACTACCCAGAACTCTCAACCTTTATAAAAATCTACATACTAAGACCACGTAATTAGGTTGGAGGACAATCGGATTCCAAAACGGCTTATGGTATCAGAAAATTCGGGAAATAGACCAGTAGGCAGACCCACGAGGAAATGGATAGACACGGCCAAGGCTTGATTTGGGCTGCAGCGCCATTGGGTGGATGGATGGAAAAGCACAATCTAGATCTAGAGGCTTTGTTTTTACAAAGGCAGCCGGAAGTAGTGCATTAAACCGTGTCGAAAGGAGAATGATTTCACTAAGCAAGGAACTGGCAGGTTTCATCCTTGAACACCAAGATTTTGGGTTTCACTTCACATCAACGCCAACGCCAAACTGAAGACAGAGCTCGAGTTTTGCTCGTTCTGGTGGAGTTTCGGCTGATATCTTGATGGACAATGTTTTCGCGAAATACATTCGCCCGGGGAAGACTCACTCCGTTTCATCTCTACCAGAGGCAAACTGGTACGCACAGCAGGTTAAGGAGAGTCAATATTTGCTGCTTTAAGAGGCATCAAAAAAACTCATAATACATAGTTTTAAAGAAGTTTTGTAGCAAGAGTTCAAATAATAACACGCGTGGTTTTTAAATACAAATTATGAAATGCATTGACTTTGCTTGCTGCAAAGAAACTAAAAGTGGCCTGGTTTGATCTTGCCAGATGGGTTTCTGCCAACCACCTTACTTTCTTGTCCAATCACCCCTTGGCCGTAAAGCTCCCCAGCGCATAGGTAACGAACATGAGAAGTGTTGAGAAACTACGGCATCACAGTGTTCGATACGCTGTAATGCCCTGACTTCTTCAGGTCGTTCGTCAATAGCCAAGCCAATAAGCTGCGTGACAGAACCTGTAATGTTTGTGGCCTTTATTTTGCCTCTAAAAAAGTTGCTTCATACCACAAGACTACAATCCACTCTAAATTGAATTGAATTTTACGTTACGTAATTTATGGACAGCCCCAAAGTAATATATATGTATATATAATTCCTGATCCTTTTCTTGCAATTATTTAACCTGTCTTCCCTAAAAAAAACACATATACCACCAGTGTTTTTCTATGAGTGTCTCAATCTTGAAAAGAAATTAAGAGTTTGTTTGTTTATAAATAAATGCCAAAATACTTCATCTCTAATATTTATAAATTTACACATAATTAGTAAAAAAAATTAAAAACTTAAATTTTAATATCGTTTAAATTGTTTTACGTTGTTCATGATTGGCATTATTTTTATATCTTCAATTAAAAATGTGTGTGTGTGTGTGTTTTCAATTTCTATATAAATATTTTACTATTTAAAGTAGAAATATTTAATAATGCGCTTTTTTTTTAATTATATATATAACAAAAATACTAAAAAATAATAATAAAAAAATACAGAAAAAAAACCCATTTTCAAAATAAATATATACCTATGTACAGAGTTCCTAAGGGAAAAGAAATATAATAAGACTAATTTCTTTTTTTTTGTTTTTTTATGTATAAAAAAAATCTTTTTAAAAGAGTTTACTCCATATTTTCGTTCGTCATTAAAAAAAATAAACAAAATAATTAAAAAAATCAACAGACAAAATTACAATATTCTTTTCAAAATCCCTTTAAAAAAAATTGTAATAAACAAGAAAATAATAATAATAATATTATTAACAAAAAAAAAATGACTACAAGATGGTTTTTTTTCTCCCTTTTTTTTCAGTAATATATATTAAAAAAATATATGTTTAGAATTTCTTAAAAGATGATAAGATTTTCTTAATTACTAAGAATTCTTGAGGTTGAATGTTTTGTTTTGTTTTGTTTTTTACTAAAAAATAATTATTGCAGAAAAGTAATTTAAAAAAAATTAATTAAACATTTTTTACGTTATGTTTTTTACGTTTTTTGATATTACATAATGATCCTACATGATTCTTCTTTATTATTTTTTTTTAATAACTATATCTTTTCTTTCTTTCTTTATTTTTTTTTTGTGTATGTGTTTCTTTTTTTTTGTTTAAATTAATAACAGCTTCTTAAACAAGCTTACTATAAGGTAAACTTTTTAAATGTACTTCTCTTTCATAATTAACGTTTGCAACTATATAGTTATGATTAAACTTAAATTTAAGATTTGTTTTTTAAAAAATATAATAATAATAATATTAATAATAATAATAATAATAATAATGAAATACAAAAAAATATATATACGCGCCCTAACCTGCTTCACTATCACTTGAATCGCTAGAACTGCTGTCGCTAGAACTAGATGATGATGAATCACTAGAACTAGAACTAGATGATAACCGGCCCGGTACAACATCAACTTTTGCTGCTTCATCTGAAATTTAAAAAGAAAAGATTAAGTGAAAATACATTAGTAATGCAAACATTTTATTATATTGTAGATTTTTTTTAATGGGGCTGTCAGAGAAGGAGAAGTCTTAAGCCCGCTACACACTATCATCGTTTTACTCCGCGTTCGTCGAACAGCGTTGTCCGAACGACGAACGACGCTAGAAAATTGCAGTGTGGATACAACGCCGCCGTTTTTCGCCACAGCGAAAAATCAAATCCATTTTGATTTTTCCCCGTTCGCTGTACGTTGCACGCTGTACGACGATAGTGTGGATGAAGACTGTGCGTCGTCGTTAAGCAGTGAAGTATGTGCCTGTTGTCCACAAAAATTTTAAATGATAGCCGACCTCAGATATGGTTGCAGAGATTTTCCAGCAAGAACCGCTGCTAGTGCCAACAAAGTATCTTCGATCATGGTACTATGCGAACTAAACGACGAGTAATGTGTATAGAATAGAGGTGTACGTCGTTCGTCATTCGGGCAACGCTGTTCGACGAACGCGGAGTAAAACGACGATAGTGTGTAGCGGGCTTTATATCCAAGGGCCAGTTCACGCAATTCGACGTCGACTGAAAACGACACGGACGATGTTGTCATCGTGGTAACAGAGGAAAGAAATAGAAGGCAAGGCGTCTGCAGCAAGCATTTAATTTGGTCTTCAGGGTAGCTAAATATCAATCACGGCAATAAATTGTGACCAGTCAGAAGTCACAAGCTTGTGGGACTCGTGCTTGTCATTGAGAGTTTGATTTTTGTAACTATCAGTTGTTTTGGTATTCTAAGCACACGTTTGTGGAATGTCTAAATTGTGACCATAAAAATAGAATACCAAATTGCCTCAAGTTGAGACTCACCACACTTATGACTACGTTGTTACTTTCGACAGCTTTTAGAAACAAAAGGGTAGGGTATAAACCGAAAAGAATGTTTATTGCATAGTTAGAGGGATACGTTCCTTCAATCCTTCTACTATCTTCGAAAGTGGAATTCTGTGACAAACACTGAAAAATATAAAGGCATAACGAACAAACGCAATTTAAAAGCTTTAAAATAAAGTGTTTTGTAAAACAAATAAATTACCCTTTTTAGCCGTCTTTTTGCCGGAACTTAGTTGACCAGTTACGTCTTGCAGCCTTTTTTCCAATTCTTGCTTCTTTTCAGCCATCTGTTCATCTTTTGATTTACCTGATAGTTTTTTATCTACAATTATAAGAAAATACAAGAAAAAAAATTCCATATTTAATTAAAATTTCATCTTTTGTCCATTTGAATGTCAATAATTTTAAGCACAAATCAGCAGAGAGAAACACAGTTACACACACACCAAGAAAAATGAAAATTAATTGATAATTTTATTATTATTAATTTTTTTTTTAAGTAAATATAAATTTTGTTAATTTTTTTTTTGGAAATATAATAATAATAAAAATAGAAGTAAATTTAATAAAAATGATTGTAATTTTTTTTTTAAATTCAAAATCGCATGCAAAGTAAATAATTAAATGACATAACCACAAAACTAGCATGGCCAAAACCTTAGAGAATGATAAATAATAATAAATTTATTTGCTAAGTTTGTTTGTTATACTTTTATTTTGTAGAGACTTGAATTTATTAATGTCTTTATTATTTGCAATATACTTAATAATTAAAAAAAAACCTCAGACAGTACATTCATTCAACAGTTGAGTCAACAACGACTTTTGTAGAGAAATTTTAATTCAGAAATAAGTTCCTTTTTTGTTTCATTTATTTCCATCAGCAATTATACACTTGATTTCTGTGGAATTTATTCATTGTATTTTACAGAAAATGAATGTCGGACACAAGTAAGAATATGAGGTTTTAATTCAATAAATTTCCCTTAACAATTAGGTCTGCGACAAGGAAGAAGATGCGATCTTACCAATTCTGTTTAACATTGCTTTGGAAGATATAATAAGCAAAGCAGAACTAAATGGAGCAAATAGCATCTTTACAAAAAAACATTCAGATACTATCCTCCGCAGATGCCATGGTCATAATTGGACGCAAAGCGCAAGACGTAAAGGAAACATTTTCAAAAATTATAGGCCCTGACGGAAGTCTGGATCCACAATGGAATCAATGACTAGAATCATCTACAGCAACTGGAGCAGTAGCAGAGGGATAAAGTCGACGTTCTATAGTACACCTCAAGGTAGAGTCCTGTCGCTTCTGCCATGGAATTACAGAATTAACGCAATCGCCTATGCGGACGACTTGGTGATACTAATATCCGCAAATTTTCTTCACACAATCGGTGAGATTATGGAGATGTCGCTTAGGAAGTTATCGCATGGTCCAACCGTCACCCCGGAAAAGACAGAACTGATGCTTTCATCTATAGGACTAAAATACCAACTTTCATTCCACTCTTAATCAAGGGCCCTGGGTCTTCTGGACCTAAATCTGAACTGGAGGTTCAAAATCGAAGAAGCTCTCAACAGACCTTCGGCAAGAGAAGGGACTTGAAGCTCCACATGGCTGACTATACACGGCAGTGATTAGACCAGTGCTGACCTATGGCTCAGCCATATGGTGGCCCGCTCTTGCCAAAGAATAGACAGAACAGATCCACACTGGGTAAGTCCAAAGAAAGACTGGCCTCGGAATAACTGACGCCATGTGAATAACCCCTACGGAAGCGATTGTCGTAATTCTCGACCTGCTCTCACTTGATTTATACAATCTGCACGGCTCTGAGGCTGCAAGAAGCGGGTTACAGGATCGAGAAGAACTACGGGTACAGCAATATACCGCGCTCTCTTTTACAGAAACTGGTAGAAGGGATTGTCGACTAAATGACGGCAAAATTAAATTTTTGACAGGTACCTCAATATCCAGATCCCTAGCAGAGAGAGATGATGCTAAAGAAAGACATCTCCACGTACGTACTCTCAGTACTTGGCTCCAGATGAAGAAGCCTATCATGCGTCAAGGCTAGGAAGACTTGGCCTAGTTATAGCAAATCAGAGACCTCTTTTGGTTGCCTCGTAAGGATATCGCTAGAATCAAGTCGAATATTATTGGATATCATTCAGCCAAATTGAGAATTCCGTACATCACCCACTGCCGTAGCTGTGGAGAGGAACACAAGCGGGTTAGACAATCGAACACATTCTCTGCGGCTGTCTGGCTCTCGTGTATGTACTTTGAAATCTCTTCTTAAAGGATTTGAGTGAGGTTTCAAAGCTCCAAATAGGAGATTTGATCCGGTACCTAAATATGGCTGGGTGGATCTAAAATTTTGTCTAGTTTACTGCCTTTTCTTACGCAAACGTTCTTCACGAGTGTGGTTACAAAACGACGCAGCTCAGCCCCAATTGTGTCGTGGTGCACAGCTAGTACCAGAGAACATCTTGGTCCAAATAAAGAGGTCGGAGGATGTTTGGATGGTACTGAAATCCCTCCACCAGAGGCTTAAGCAATACGAAGCCAAAGAACTATACCTTTTCAAGTTCAAATTGAGACTAAACAATTTCTAATTGAGACTAAACAATTTCAAAATGGCACTAAACGATTTCAAAATGGGACCTAACAATTTCAAAATGGGACTAAACAATGTCAAAACGAGAATTAAAAAATTTCAGTGAAAATGAATACATACTTTATTGGAAGAAATATAAAGTATTATATATAAATTATAAATCAATGAAAAAAAAGTCATATCTATCATATTGATTGGGTCTGGTATAAATTTTTAAATATGAGCGACATGTCGAAAACAATCAAGAACATCAATTTTCGATATGTTTTCTCAAACTTTACTTGTTGTAGACAAAATTCGGTTTGTGTCAAATTTGATCTGTTTTCACCAGCATCTGAATATTTGAATCACTTTTGACACCAGCCTCTTGTTTTTGGAAGTGCTCTCCAATCTTCGTTATTACTATGCAAAACACAGATTTGCTTCTTTATATTGTCAGCTTTAATTTTTTTTATCTAAAACATTTTTAGGGATAAACTAATAATGACACTTCAATGAAGAGACTTTTAATATTGACAGACAATACAATGTGTTGGTCAAGCATCGTTAACAGTCAACTAAGTAAAAAAATCTCAATATTAACGAATAAAGATCAAAGTATTTATTTGTTTCCACGGAAAGTTTTTAATTCTCATTTTGAAATTGTTTAGTCCCATTCTGAAATTGTTTAGTCTCAATTAGAAATTGTTTAGTCTCAATTTGAACTTGAAAAGGTATAGAGAACGGCAAGAGATTGCAAGGAGAGTTATCGGCTAGATAGCTGATCCAGCAAAGTTACCCAATGGCGTAAGCCGATCAAGCGGATAGAATAATAGTTAAGAAGGAGGTGGTTTTTTTTCTTAGGCTAGGCTAGGGACTCACAGCACCGAGAGGCATGAGCTTCTCGGCTAAGTGCTGTCTACCTCCCGCTTCACATACGGGCCTTTATGTAGCTACCGAATTAGATAGCGAGCTTCGTCTAAATCACCTTTCTTGCACAGAAAGCCGCAAGCTCCACTATCCCGGCTCTGGTGAGCACCTTTGAGGCACCCTTTTAAGGGTCACGTTGATGACCGCAAAGCCGAAGTAATACCTTTACGGCTCATACCGGTCTGGATTCTAAATTTTATGTAGAAACCCATGCTTAGAAGATATTTTAGGTACTATCTACAGTGTCTCAGAAGCAAGGTTTTAGACAGAAATGATGAATTGGCCGATCTAATCTGGTGTGCCGTGTAAGCGTGTAAGCGTTGATTTTAATAGAATTATAGCGATTAAGATTTACTAAAAGATTGAACGGAAGTTGGCTTCCCTGGTTATTGTACTTGCAGGCAACGGCAGGAGAGTAGTCAGGGAATTGCTGTAAAGAGAAAAGATAACAAAAAAGGAACTGTTATCTGGCTGGGAGAAATGGAAAGACGAAGAAGACTGGCGCTACTTCGAGAACTTGAACCATGGACCGCTGAGATGATAGTCGGGCGCCGCAATCCCTATGTTACTGAGGCCCCTCGTTATAACCTTTAATCCACCTTCTGTAAAACACCCATCATTAAATATATTCATAATTTTAAATTTCTTAAAGAATTTTGATTGAAAATTGATTTTGATATAAAAAATTATACTAAAAATCTTCAACTACAATACAAACTTAGCAAACGAAAATGTGAAAAAGATGAAAAATGAAGTTACCATCACCACTTATTAATTAAATATATAAAAATAATGTATAAAAATGCACGCACAGAAAGTAAATAAATAAAATAAATTTAAATAAAAAAATAAATAGAATATAAAATTATTGTTATTAATTAAGTATAACTATCTACCATGCCAAGAATTTGTGCTTAGTTCATCCAATTAACACAGACACTACTATATTGTTCAGTTTCCTGTTGAAGTAAACTTTTTTTTGGAATACAATTGTATTTTTTTTTATTATTTCATTTGGAAAGTTTTTTTTTTATTTATAAAATAATAATTAATAATAAATATATTTTTTTTTTGGAGAAAAGCTCTTTCACTATGAAAAATCTGAAGAGGCACGTGTTTTGCTTTTTTTTGTTATGTTAATTCTAAAAACTTTTAAACCTATTTTATAAAAAAAAAATGTTATTTTTAAGATTTAATTCTTTTTTTGTAAAGAATTTCATTAAAGTTAAAGAACCTAAAAATAATAACAATGAAATAAAAGAAATTAATAGACGATCAAAGACGCTAAATGGTTTTGGGGAATAAGCCCATCGGAATTTAAATGCGATTATTGCCCATTAATAAAGTTAAAGTAAAGTTTTATTTTGGCCATAGTGAAAAATTCCTTCCACTTATATTTATACATGGATTAGTATATAAATATGCTTATGCTATAAAATAGTGCATTTGAAAGTGATTTATAACATACTATAGCTGAAGCCCGCCCTTGTCCACAACATATTCATTCTTCTTCATTTCACGTACACATGACGCGCATGACAAAACAGACCAGGTTTGTCTGAGCTCAACAACAAAACGTTCTCTAGCTCTAAAAGTCCCAGCTTAGGAGTCACCATTTATACAACCAGTTCGCCATGTCGTACATGTCATGGTACAATGTCTAGTAGTAAGCTTGGTTCGAAGGAAGAAATATATGCCATGGTAAGTTAATAGTAGTCTAGAGGGTGCTGTACGAGAAAGTGATGGACCTTGCGTTTGAACTCCTGGTTTTTTTAGGAGTTCATACCAAAGAGAAAAAATGTAATGAAATGTAACAAAAATCAAAACCTTCAATAGCAGCAGACTGAAAGGAGTGAATCTCGCTAACCGACAATGGCTGTGGCGCCGGCAGTACCAGACTACCTGGAGAACAAGGAGATGTACCGTCCGCTAGCTGAAGATCCGACCTAAGTGGAGCTTTGGTACGCAATTATTAACTGATTAAACGGGCCTTAGTCGAGCTACTTTGTCTTGTTTCGAGCATAAATATCCTGAGCCAAGTCATAGCTGGTTCGAATCGATTAATACAGTTCCAGAGCCGAGTGATGACCGCAGATCCAAACAAGAGTGTAGCCTAGCTAAGATATACTGGCAAGGAAAGAAAGAAAGTTATCTAGGTCGGGAAAATAGAAAGGTGAAGGAACATATCGGAGAGTGGATTCGAACCATGAACCTCCGGAATGGTAGTAGAGCGCCTTAATCCCTAGGCTGCTTAACTTGGCGAGGCTACCTATAGAACTTAACAGCTCTGAAAATCGCTTGGCTATCAGAGAGGATAAAAATCCGCTTGTTAGCATAGACCTTACTGAAATCCACATAGGTGCAATTCAGTAAGACATACCTCTCTGCTTAAAATATAGTAGCCAGGGTGTCCAAGCTGTACGCTCTGCTAAACTTAAGGCTTTCAACTTTACCCTGACATAACTTCAACAAACCCAGGATAGCCTTATGTTCATGTAAGGACACTTGAACTTTATGGTCAGGCCAGGCATGGAATCCAATAGCATTCCCCCTTCCGGAATCTCTACCAAAATACTGACAATTGTATAATATCTCTTCTGAGATTCTAACTTAGCTTCAGCGCAGTGCTTACAGCGGATTCCTGTACCTTACGTTGAAACGGAAAATCCAACATTGCATTTGACGAGGAGCGAATACCCTCTGGTTTTGATAACGCAGGTCTTTCTTTAAATCTTGCTAAATTTGCTAGCCAAGTTATTAAGCCTTGTTTTATGACTTCACGACAAGGCCGCGAATGTTGTCATGGAGGTTATGATGGTGGTGTATATCCAATACATAATTTTTCGCTGTAGATCACATGTGGACCCACAGGCTCTGCTGCAAGCTCTCAGAGATTTGTCTATGTATTGAATTCCTAATGAAAATTAAACGATTAGACAAACAACACTATTAAGCCTATTTAGTGTTTAGACAACGAGCAAAAACATCGTGTTTCTTTAGAGCTTCTACAAAAGCCATACACATATACACATGTTCATGAGACCTGAACGTTTCTAGCTGTGGAAAACCTGACCCTCATTGTATCTATAAGATATAAATAGTGGTAGGTTAATTCTGTGAATAAATTGAAAGAAACTTTTGACTTTTTATCAAATCAAATCCCATTTTATTCAAACTTTAAAAAAACGCCACCACATAACAAAACCATTAAAGTGCTTATAGCACACCCATATCTGCCTCGACGTTTCTTAAAAACAAAAAAAAATCGATTTTGTCTTTTATCACATGAAGAAGGTGTATTGAAGTTAGGTCTGTATGAAGAAAAACGCTCAGCCTCATCAATCCCACTTTCTAGAGACAAAAATAGAGCATACAACAATAAGAAGTGATGCGTTTGAATAGCTTCGTACTTTCTTACAAACAACACGTTTTCCTCAACGCAAATTTCATCTAATGATGGGTAAAAATAAATGTTTTTAATTCTACAATTGTGAAATACGAAAGTTCTTGGAATATATTTTCAATATCAAAGCAGAAAAGTCGCTTCTTTTTGTTGCATTGTATAAGATTTTGTTTAATGGAAAATAATGACAACGAAATATTTGAAAAAAATATCGAGTCTTTAGAATGATAACTATGCGAATGGTATTAATGGGGTGTAACAGCGAGAGAGACTCAACCTCCGTTGGACGGATGGCGTGGACCAGGACGCTTAGAGCTTAGAGATGCCAAACTGGATGACATCGGCTCAGAATTGGGATCGCTGGAGAGAACAATTACGAGAGGCTATGGCCGGACCCCGGCTGTAGAGCCATCAAAGTAAGTATAAGTAAGAATGATAACTGCTACGTCATTTTAAATGATTCTTTGATTATTCTAAGCTATAAGCTGGCTTAATGAGTCAATTGAAGAACAAATGGGGCTAGCACCAATAAATTTGAGAGCGCAGTTTTGCACCTTGACCAGCTCAGATATACGAGTTTATTGAAGGCGACGACGAATGTAGGACTTGTGCATATTATAACACTGGTCGACGGCTGAAGGAGGAATTTAGACCTTTTTAGGAAATCCCAGGCACTATGTTTAGCAAATTGGAATATGTGACATACACGCTCCAATCTACTGCGCAATGTTAATTGTTTGCATAAACTACTTTAAGCGCGTTAAAAAAATCAAGAGGCGTTTGAAATTCTTTGCATCAATGAGTCCCGCCAAACATATCATATTTATACCTGAAGTACACCTTTGGGCAAATTAAAGTGAACGTTAATGTGATTGAGAACACTGTTTTCAGCTGTTTACCTCCTCCACTTTTACAGCTGATTATCAAAGTTCAAGGTAATGAGGAATATTACACAATTTTGGTTTGTAACGATACAAAAAGTACAAAAAGATTTGAATCGACTTTGACAGATACAGAATGGAGGATTTTTTTGCACACATAGGAATGACTTTGAAGTGCGAGGCTTGAAAGAGATAAAAGGAGAGAGATTTAAGAATAGATTTCACAGAAATGCATTAGTTTGACGATAAAGCATTAAAGTTACAAAAATGATTTCGAATCTCTTTACACCTTCACAAAGCTTAGTCGCCATTTAAAGAATGAGAAACAACAGTGAGAAATATATTCCCATTGCTGAACTAGAGAAAATCTTTAGAAGAAAATTCGATATTTGCTAAGACGAAGAATAAAAATGATAACAACAGATAAGTGAGTGCCCGCGAAGATCTCAAAGTTTATGCCTGCTCCCATGAATTTACAAGCGGATATTCTGGGTTTTCCCTAAGATTCCACAGGATGAATTCATGGGATACACGGATGATTCCAAAATTGAGGCAGATATGAGTGCCCAAATCTGAAAGCCCTAGATTTAGTAGAGCGTGGACAAGCGAAATTTTACCCTATCAGAGAGAGAGGGGCGGAAATAAGAACACTTAAGTCCAGCAGGACCAAGTCCAATTTAGTTTGGGATTGACCATGCATGCTTGATAAACTAGGCACTTTCAATCTAGTCACCCTTATGGGAGTTTTGTGGAACCAAGGCTTCGCGGGTAATGAAAAGTCGAACGAATTGACAAAATAAGACTGTGACATTGGTTTCATCGGAACGAAGCGGCTATAGGGGCACAAATCCACCAGTTCGATCAAAAGAGCGTTAGACCATCGGATCTTGATGAGAAATATTGAATTCTGGAGATTCACAACTGGTCGGCTGAACTTAAAGCGGGTTATTTTTTGGACCGTCCCGCGAGGTGGCCACAGAAATGCCGGAAGCTGAAGAATTGATGTCAGGATATTAGATAGCTTGGTTACCGGGCACTGTATTCTAAATTACCATCAATGAAAGATCGAAAGGCCGGAGGACCCTTCCCTTTACGCTCTCTGTCACTGCCGCTATAGCCAGGAGCAGGGTCTCGTTTTTCAGCGCGACCTTATTATTTATGTGAGTATGGGGTAACCCAAATGGTTAACACCGCGGCTAAGTTAGACCAATTGTGTACATGCCCCACTAATGGAAAAGACCTTGACCCACAGGACAAAGGCAAGAAGGTTGAAGAGGACTTAAGCGGGGATCAGAAGGTCTCTGATAAATGTTCTTCCTCTAAGCCAGATCATTTGATGGTCAGTCACCACCGAGATAGGGTGAGCAGCACTTAGTGTATTTAAATACGTGCGTGACGTAACTAATCTCGGACTGGTGAAAGTGCAGCAATCATAAACTCCTCGTGGTGGAAGCTGTCCTGAAAGGAATGGGCTAATATAATCGGGGGTACCAAGCCAAGATGTAAAGTTACCGTGTCGAGGGCTGCATGGCAGTGGGTAGGTTTTGCACTATCGTTTAACGATCTTCTATGGGCACCGGGCGCAACCAGAAGACTCGGTCAGGATGGACCTTCCCCTTCCTAACATACTCATGGGACTTTTTTGGATCAATTGGAGAGGGCCGGAGTGGAATTTTTGAGCCCCACGGAACACACCTCAGGCCCGCTTTCTTGAACTCTTTCCCTACAGACCAAAGGCAGGACGGCGGGCACGAATCCGGGAAGTCTGAAATAGCAAGCGCAAGCTACAAGCCACTAGGCAGGTTGCTGAGCTTGTACAAATATAGGGTATAGTGGTGTAGTACAATAGGCCAAGCGAGTGGCTGCGGTACTTTTGGACCCAATACCTCACTACAACAAAAAAGCCAGATCAAAGCAGGTAATTTACATAGAACATATGGAGTTGGTAACGCAGCCCCCGCGTAGTCAAATATCTCACCAACACCTTCTTATTAATTCTTTAGCCTAAGACCTGGGCTCGATTCCCAATAGGATAGGCTCATTCCCTTAACTCAGTTCTCTCTCAGGGACTTAGAGATGGACTGTGAGATGCCACAGAAAGGTTTAGGGCCCTTGAACAGCGTCTTCCCACCAGTGTCCAGGAGCCCAGCAGAGCGAGACCATATTCGGTGTGACCTTGCTTGTGCTACTGCTGAGCCTGTTCAAGTGGTTTGTTCTACAAATCCGAGGTACAGGGGCTTTTAAGAGTAAAATAGATCCAAGTTTCGGTCGCGGTATACTTCGATCTTGATACCTCACTAAAAATAGAGGAAGAGAGAGAGGGAGAGAAAAAAAGAGCACCACACAGATTGAGTATTAAAAATGAATATAATAAAATGTGTTAGTAAATAATTGAGGGTTTTGCACTATTCGCTTTTTTCTACTGTGTTAACACATTAATTTGCACAAGGTGCAGATAAAGACCCTCTTACTTCTTCCTTAAAAAGTGTAGCAGCAACATGCATTATTCACTCCTACATGCCTCTTAAGATTGCTTTATACCGAGGTGCCGACTTATCAGTAATCCAACAAAACAAACAAAATTAATTAAAATTAATAACTTTTTCCAGAACTTTTAGAAAATAGAATTCCAGAGAAAAGTACTCGAAAAATGTAAATGGGAAGTACTTGAATATTAAAAGAAATTGTTTTTTTTAAGAATTATTTACAAATTACAAACGTAAGACCCTGGGTAGTAGTTTAACGTATTTACAGATTATAATTTATTTTAATAATTAAATTCTAGACTCAAATTGACGAGACATAGTAAGAAAAAACATCATACAAAATTAACAAGCAATAAGTTTTGTTAGTTACGAATTTGTTGTTCGATTGTGCGTAACTTTTGAGATACAAGATAAAAAAAGAAAATCCTTGCAAATTGCTACACTAAATGTTATTTTATTATTATGTTTTTTAATTAAGAAAAATTTGTGAATATGGTTTTTTTTTGATTTTATCAGACAAAAATAAGAACAATTTTCGCCATAAGAAATCGACAGTAAACTTTGTAAGCAAAACGTGCCTCTATTGTATATAATATAAAAAAAACTCAAAAAAATAAATTGTGTTAATTACGAATAATTAAAAAAAAAACAAAAAAAAAACAGTGAAGAGCAAGAATAAATATATAAAAAAAAATATTGCATTTTCTTTGAGGTAAGAAAATAAATTATTATTAACAAATTTTTGTGTGCTGTCGAATTTGTTTCTCTCAGTTGTGTGATTTTTTTTAATTCTTCTTCTTTTAAGTTTAAAATTTTTAACCGTTCGTTTTTAGATTTATCAAAAATTAAGAAAAATAATTTATAAAAAATTAAAAGTTTTTTTAAGGAAAATTGAGAAATTCTCCTAATATCACTTGGTACGTTGTGTTTATTATTATTATTTTTACTTTTTTTGGTTGTAGTAGTGCGTGTCATTGGGACAAACTTACAGTAAGGCTTACGAGTTTTTTTACGAAGACATGAAGCAACATAGCTTTCCAGTTCACGTAATGTTGATGGTTTAAGAGTTTCAAAATCAATCTCTATTTCGTCTGGATTTGAATCTCTCAATGATGGCTCTCTGCTTTGTATTATATGAACAACTCGACCTAGTTTATCTCCTGTGTGGTAGAGATAGAGAGAGAAAATAAACCAGAATAGAATTTTATATTGTCATGGATGATGTATAAAATTAATAACGGCCCTTATTCTGGTTGTCACTTCACGCTAAGTGAGAAATGTCACCTTTAAATATCAAATGAGAAAAATCTCAGTTACAAACATCAAGTGAGGAAAATTGTCACTGTATTCGCCGTTTCTCGATATCAGTGACAACTGTAATTCGCCTTATCTCACTGAAATGTTACTTTTTAGAGAACCATAATAGCACTTTTGTCTCACTTCGCCATTTGTCACCATAAGTGACAACCAGAATAAGGGCCAACATTTATGAGAAACTAAAACTAATTTTACCTGGTAATTTATTAATGTCCAATGATAGTTGCCGCTTTTCGTCATATGACATTGGCTTAGCAGTATCCTCTTCTTCCGAATCAAAATTCATTGTCTGATTTGGTTTCTTTTTGCCTGGGCCGCGAGGTGTGCCGCTTGTCGTTGTTGTTGACGATTTCGCTCTTTTACTATTTTGTCCAGCGTTTGGAGCGCCAGGCTTAGGCCCTCTTTGTCCCTTAACTTTAGCACCTTTATTATTAGCTGCAACCGGTGTTGCGGCAGCAGCCCCACCACTAACTGTACCAGTACCGGCTATTGTTGGATTAATACCCGGCGCCCCCTGTGTTACACCTTTACCACCAGATGCATGAGCAATTGTATGACCATGTAATTCGCCAGGAACCTTAAGATCACCTGGTGCTCCCGGTACACCTGATAGTGCAGCAGCTGCCTGCTTCTTCTTTTCTTTTAATTTTTTCTTAGCTTTCTTCTTTATCGATTGTTCCTCCATTAATTTTCTCATCTCTTCCTGTAAATCCAACAATTTCGCTTCCAAAACTTTCAATTTCGCGTTACGTTCCTCATCAGAATTTGATTCCATTTCTGAATCGCTAGATTCATCCGATGATGAATCACTTTCATTCTTATTATAAGCAGAATTAGCAACTGGCTCATCCGGTATATTTGCGTAACGCATTTCGAATACATCCTGCAACTTTCTACCCATGGCAACGACATCATGGTCTGATGGATTATACTTATAGCAATTTGTGAATATTAATCTTACATCAGCAGCAAATTCTGGTGCACTTTTATATTCTCGATTGTCCATTTTTCTCTTAACTGTTCCCAAATCCATTGGCTTCTTAATTATATCATGATAATCATGTAAGCCCAATAATTCGGCATCAACGGGCTTATAGAATGGCCATGCATATCCAGAATGCTTCTTTGAGAATAGCTCTTTCAATATTTCATTGCATGATTTTAGTGCATCGGATAGTTTCTCTTTATTTTTAGGTGCTCCAGCAGCTGCCCCTGCTAGTGGTGACATCGGGTATGTTGATGTTTGGAATGGTGTCAATTCCTAAATGATTAATTTTTGTTTTAGTATCATTATTTTTTATGTGTTTATATCAAGAAAAAAAACATAACAAATGAAGCAATTATGACATAGGAAACGTATCGGATTGTAGTTGTGTTTATTTTGTATTTGGTACACCAATCCAGCTGCATAAATGTGTCACACAGGAGCACCACATTAAATCAAGAGTCGTTCGTCACCTATAAAATTTCAAAGCCCACACAACAAACAACAACATAAAAAGACTTGAGTAGGTCAAACCTCATCCTTTGTGCAGGATTCAATGAATGGACTTTGTGTTGTGAAATTTACGGCAATGACAACACAGCGGAGGGGATTAGTTTCAATGTGGGATCATTGTTAATCAATTTTCATGGTTTTTAGAAAGTGTAGAGTTTAATATTGGGGGGAGGTTAATTACAAATAAATTGAATCTACAACAAAAACCAAAGGAGATTAACTTACAGCCACAAAAAAAGGGTTGAATCTAAAATGGTTTACGTGAACAGAAGTATGAAGGATGATTGAATGATAATCTTGGGCTTATAGTATTTAAAACCATTTCCGATACGTAGGAGGTCTGATAAGTTTGTGTCCTTGGTAGGAAGTAGCTTTATGGCATAGTTCATATTCTTATCTTGCTCAGATTTCTGTTTGAAATGTTGATTGATCTGGTTATTGAATTTTAAGAGCCATTCGTTGTGAAAAAGTCGCAACGATGGAAAAAAACGTGGAAACATTTCCTGATAACGCTCATATGTTGTCACAACTTTATTTTTATGTGAACGACTAGAGCTAAGAAATAATCCCATTTGTACTATCGATGAATCTATGTAGAGTGTAATGTTAGACAACAAGCTCTTATCAGAAAGATGCTAGAAAAAATATGAAAGAACTGGCAATTCCAACATGTGGTTTAACTCCATTGAGTCTTGTGCAAAACTACCGCGACAAAACGATGATTTTGGTAATCGAATAGAAAATGGTTTCCCCGCTTATTATATGCTTACAGACGATGGCATAGAATTACTGTAAAAGCGAAAAGACAAGAATGTTATCTAGGTGCGACCAGTGGAAAAACGAAGGACTTGGGTGTGTGAATTCGAACCATGAACCTCTGGGATGGTTGTCGGGCGCCTTAAACCCTAGATAGACTAACTACTGAGGCCGGTAGTATATAATCAATAAAATTCATATCGTTTTAAAAATTACCACAGAGTGAAAATGCGCGAATAAGTTAAGATCGCATGTAGCTCACAAGACGTGTGCTCAATATGCTCCAAGTACATTTAAGTATGTCGGCGATGGTGCTCTGGAGAACTAGCGAGCCACCGGACGGACAACAATTCCGAATAGACCAATGGGAAGAGGCCAGAAGAAGCTAGGTACATATATCCCATCTCCAGAAAGGTTGCTGAGAGGATGTCAGAGATCACCGGCAAGTGGCCTTGATGGACGAGAGGCTTTTTGGAGGAGACCGGGGTGGAACTGGAAGCCAAACTATCGGAGATGGTTTTGGACCACATCCTCTCAGGCAAGAGAGAACCAAGCCCTGGGGTGGTAACACGTAAGTTGTTTCAATAGACCTCTTCATAGGTGCTTACGTGCTACCACCCCAGCTATGACTCCTCGAAGGTAGTCAGAGGTTTTAGGATGATCAGATGCGAGGACCACGCCTGCTAGGACTTCCTAGGCGAATGCGTTACTAAGATCAGTGACGCATGGATGGCAAGAGCCTCAAGCTCATCCCAGCTGCGGATATCCCGAAGAGGCCCATAGCCCGCATCTTGTTGCCTAAGGTACTGTGAGAAGCTTATCTAGTGAATCCAGGCTCAAAATCCTGCGGTTCCAATGGATGACTGGCTGGTCATCAAAGCAGAGGAACCGCACAATAATAGCATTTCATTCTTTTTTTTTTACCAACGAGGAGTGTCTCGAGAAATTGGAGAAGAACGAAAGGCGCCTAAGGTAAACATTTTTAGAAAGAAACCCCAGCCTAGAGCACGAGTCTCCCAACCTGTGCGAACTGGTGGAGGGTTTGAAGTTAGAGGAGAGCATCAAGGAGAAGCAGATGCTTGAGGAGATCGTGCAGATCAACCTCCAACACTGCAAGATAACCAATCTTCAGATTTCCCTAAAGGAGTATGCCATCTTAATACAAAAGCCCTGGGTACGAGGACGGAACCAAAAAGGCTCTTGGACAGGCAGTACAACAGTTTTACTACCGCTCGAATCAAGGTAAGCCAAGATCTTGTATCCTATGCTTATTTCTGCCCTAACTTCAGTTCAACGGACTTGAAGTGAAGTTAGATTGGAGTTCGGAGGAGATAACGGCCTTTACTTAGCCTCAGCATACATGGCTCATGACCTGCGTGAAGCCCTTCGGGGATGACAATAGAACTAAAATTGAAAAGGGCAATCCTGATCGTAGGGTGCGACACCAGACATACGTTTTGATGAAGCACCAACGAGTTTACTATTCGTCGGAGAATATTCAGGGTTGGTAGGAAGTCTGGGACTACGCTGTCTACGGATACAGAAACATTCAAAATAGAAAATTGGAGAGTATCAGATCAATTGTCCTTTTTGGATCTCCGGTAGATACACTTCAGGGTGAAACTGCTGAAAAAGCTGCCCTATTTATACAAAAGAGTGCATGGTAAGAGACACTTTCGTATCTACCGTGATCTAAAAAAATTTGATTCGTTCGACGACTAGAAGTACGAGCCTTTTCTGAAATTTTCCCACATCAGACTATCTACTTCATATAAACCACAAAGCCAACAGTCTTAACTGCTGATCTAGAGACAGACAGGTTGTTCTTGTCAGACGGGATATGCCACCTTTTGGAAGGTCGCTACCTGAACCCTAAAATCTCAAAACGACTTATTAGATTTCTAATCATTGTTTAGCTGGTAGAATTTCCCATGTCGTAATGGCGATGTTATTGCATATGGAGTGAAAAAGATCGATTGCTAATTTTGATAATAAAATTTCACTCTTCGCCTTCGGTGTTCCAGTCGAGTACTTTTCCACGGTCGTTCTCCAAAGTCTTCTATATAAAATGTTATAAAAAATAATAAACTTATTTTTAAAATTCTTATTCAGCATTGGGGAACTCCTTGGTAACTCCTGCCCAACTCCGATCAGCTCTAACACAACAATCCGATACAATTTCAACACTTTTTTGCAAGCTTTATTTAATCATGAATTTAGGTAAAAAAGAATAAATTTTGAAAAAAAGCAAGCGGTGTTAAGCGAAATAAGGACCAGCTAGATGAAAAAATTAGTAAAATATTTTAACAATAATGTATAAAAATGTATCTACGAGTATATAATGTGCGGGACCTTAAATGCGATATTAGTATAACACCACCGCCTACCTTATTTACCTGTCGTCCAGATTCCCGCCTGGTCGCTATTTTTGCACTTTTTGAATCCATTGGCGTATATGGTGACTCAAATGCTGTTGCTGTCGGTGTTGTCGTGTCAGCCTTTCTTTTAACTCCCTTTTTCATTTTGGCCGGTTGCTGAGGCGGTATTACTGCATCTAATGTAGCTGACTGTGTACTATTTACATGATAAGATGGCGCTGTTGCTGTTGCACCAGGCCCTTGTGGTCCTCCAACAACACCAGAGTTGTTAATAACTACAGGTTGAGCAGCACCAGGTGCTCCAGGTAATGAATTGTGCGCGGGGTTAGCTCCTGCTACTGTTGGTACAGCACCACCACCAACATTAGCTATTGTGGGTACTGTTGGTCCCCCAACGGCAGTTGTTGTTGTGTTTGTGCTTCCTGGCACGGTTTGAGGAGGGATAATAGATATTGGTGGTATCGGTGGTACAGCTGGCGCCCCAACCGGTATTACTGGGCCTGTTGAAGAAACTGTACCACCCAATGCGGAACTAGGTCGTCCCCTTGCCCCAACAACTAAAGTGCCAGGTGGCGCTGTCGGGCCGCGCGGCTTCTTCTTGCCACCTTTCGGTGTTTGCGGCTCTAGCTCAACTTCATCCTTCGGCATTGCTTCAATTTTTGATAGAAACAATTTCTCTAGGGTTTGGGCCATAACAACAACATCCTCGCCTGGCTTATTGTATACGTAGCAATTTGTGAACATTGTATTAAAATCTTGTATGCATTCCTTTGATGTCCAATAGTAATTGTTTTCTAGGCGCTTCTTAATTGTCCCTAAGTCCATTGGCTGTTTTATTATTTTATGATAATCGGGTAAATTTAATTTTTTCGCATCGACTGGCTGCTGAAATGGCCATGAAAATTGATGTTTCCATACTGCTTTCATAACTGTTTTTAGTAGATATTGTAGTTGATTTGTATTTCGGCCAGGTCGTTCCGGTGGCGGTACAACTGGCGGTTGAACAATGCCATTAACCGGCTCAAGGGTTGGCTCGATCCGTGGCGGTGGCTCTTTCACATCCATTTTTTGCATTATACCAGACTGTAAATTTCAATTTTAGTTTGTTTATTTTATTTATTTATTTGTGAAGATTGTGAATGTCGCAAGAATTTTTGTTGTTGGGGTTTTTTTAAGAAAATAACTTACAGCTATTGGGACAGATCCTTCAGTTGTGCCTTGCTGCATGTCGTTTATGCAGTCTGAAAAATAAAAGAAAATTGTTAAGTTAAGTTTAAGTGGAATATTTATTTTTGTTTACTATGAGATTGAAGATTTAGTCCCAGAAAAGGATTGTTCTCTACTTTTACTAAGCCATAGGTCCAAAGGAATGACTTGAGATTTGCGATAAGGACCAGATTTTAAGATGAAAATAAACTCCTGGATGATTAATATAACGGTATAGGCTAATTCCAAGAATCTAGGATGATTTAGATGAAACACAAGCTCTAAGGCAAGAACTAACTACAGCTTTTCATGTTTTTAAATATCAAAAAAATTGGCAATGCGTTCAAATGGGGAAAGATGTGTAACCTGAAGGGTGAATCCTTGAATATAATGCCTCCATCCCTCTCAAGCCCAAGCACGTACTGTGACATTAAACTAGTAATGCTGTGACTCCAACAGGAAGCAGCCAATCCCAATGAAGGAAACGAATGTATGTAGTTGAGGCAACATGATCATAGGGCTGACGATCCTAGACCATTATTTACAAATCTTATGGAATGTCAACTAAGATCATGGAAAGGACACATATAATACAAAAACTTCAAAAAATTATTTTAAAACATTGAGATGTTAGAGCAAAGCGTCAAACAGGCAAAATGGCTGAAATAGCATGAAATATTAACATGAACATGAAAAATTAAGAAATGCGTCATTGTGGCCTTGCAACAAATAAGATTTTTTATGTGATACTTCTAAGGCCGGCCGTATACCAAAGCTGTAGCTTTTCTTCATTTATATATGGAACAAATCGTCACTTTGCTACATAAATCTCCAAGCAAAAAGTGACGAAAAGCTGTATATGAAGCATGTGCAGCTTTGGTATACGGCCGGCCTAAGCTTAGCAATCACTCCTTGTCATGTCACATTATACAATGTCTCGTTATTACCTTAATGTGGGGATAGAAAAAGTTTGGGGTTCTGTGGAGTCAGGAGGGGTTGAAGAAGTGGCAATGAACCTGCGTTTGAAGCGTCCGCTATTTTTACAGCACTTGCAAGAATACTGTTTAAGGTGAAGGGCCCTAGATGGAATCGTCGCCTCCTGATAGCGAGGGCGGTTAGATCAGATCACTACCATACACAACAGTATGAGCAGCAGGATTGAAAAGGACGATGAACAGCAAAAGTTGGGAGGTACGCTTAGAGACTTCTTCTTCTTCGATTGCTCTACAGCCAATTCGAACCTTGGCCTACATCAGCTTTTTCCTCCAGACGTCTTGCCTCCAGTTTCTTGTATTGAGCGGTTTTGCTGCATCAGCCTTAAGACTGTCTTCTCACCTTGAGCATGGTTTCCCAACTGGTCTTTTCCTATCTAGATACAAGGCTTTTTTTGAGTCATCCATTCTTTGGACTTGACCGGCACAACGTGAAAGCAGTAGCTTGGCATGTGTTGAAAGCTTACACTCTTTGGATTTTTGGGAGATACTCCATCCTTCACTCCCATGCATAGTAGTTACTGTAGGTATCATCGTTTTGTAGATTCTTCTTTTGGTTTTTCTGTGGATGTCTCTGGTTTTCATTACTGGCAGTAGAAGTATGTTCTATTTGCGGCGTTTATTCTTCTTTACACGTCTATCGTTTCATCGTTGTCTTCGCTGATTGTTGACCTCAGGTAGTTAAATTGGTTTACACGTGCGAAGTTATATTCCCCGTGTTGTTGTAGTTTCTTCTTCTTCTTTCCACCCTCGACTGAATTAGAATCCGTCTGCTCTCGTCTGCATTTATTTGCAGCCCTATATGTTTAGCTCCATCTTCTAATTCAAGCTTCTCAAACTGTTTCCCATAGTTTCCATCTAATTTAGGTGTTTAAACTTGAACTGGGAAAAATTTCTCTATTTCCTTTTTTTTTGTTGCTTTTTCTATTTTCCATAAAATCGAAGAAGAGCAAGAGTAGAAAAAATATTCTGTCTCGAACTCGACTACATTTGAAAAGGAAGACCTAGGAAAAAAGGAAAATATAGACGGGAGCTTTGGGAGTTAGCAACTTGACAATACCTGCCTAGTATCGAGAAGAATGACAGAGATTGGTGGTTATTCTTGTTGGCGAGTGCCGTGACTACGAGGGACGCGGTGGGATGAAACGTTCGATACCTACAAACGTATCGAGGGAAATATCACTTCACACATCACCTTGTGACAATTAAAATACGTCGTTTGTAGATCTAGTCGCCAGGGGTCTCTTAAATTGACAATGAGAATACCAATTTAAGGTCGAAGTGACATCTGCCACGTCACTCGATAACGAGAATAAGGCTGATTATTAGTAGCGAAAAACCAGGTCCACTGTAAAGCCTGCTCCACACTCACGCCGTGAACACCCGCAAACAAGCGTGAACGCGAGTGTGGATAGTTCTCCCGCCTTGTTTTCCTCCCGAGTGGATACGGCGTGAATTTTCCCCGTGAATTCACGACGGTGTCTGGAGCCGCCTTAAAGCTGTAAAACAAGAAATCGTTTGAAACAACACTCTCTAATCAATTCTACACCCACAACCCTCAAATCGATGTTTATTTACTGTGTATAACTGTGTCATATGTTTATATTTCCCGAATATTTCCAAGATTCTAATCTAAACTTTTTATGCATTCTCACAGAAGTTCTGTAAAAAAAACCATTAGTTTTTACGAGAATTCTGCGAAGTAATCAACACCACAGTCCTTTTCTTCTTGTATTGTTATCAAACAGGAAAATGCCGCACAACAACTGATTTTGCTTCCTAAGAACTTAATAATCTTTAGAAAATATGATAAGATAATTGCGAGCACACTTTTGTAATAAAAGTGCACACACTTATCAATCGTTAAGAGTTAATAAAAGATAAATTTTAAAAGGAAAAATTTTTGTTAACACAATAAAACTGACTGTTAAGTGCTCAAGTACTTGTCTTTTGCGTTTTCTACACCCTATCTCTAGAGAACTATATATTTAATTACGTCTTATCAAGTTCTTCAAGCAGCAAAAAGGAATATTAAGTCGAAGCTTATGAAGTCACAATTAAGTTGAGCCCGTCCTAAGCTCAAACTTTTCTATCAGCTATATTTGGTGCTATATTTTTATAAGAAATTGAAAACGAGAAAAAAAGGTATCAAATGAACAGAGAATGTAAAGCTACCCACCAATCAAATATTGAAGCTAATGAAGGATATATATGGTTGCTATAGTTGCTTTGTTATTGAAAAGAAAATATTGAAGAGAATTGTGGAATGTATTGTGTATTCTGAAGTTTTACATCTCGAACCTGTTTATCGGACGCCCTCGAGACTTTAAAATATACTTGTAAATTATCATCTATAAAAAAAACCATATTTTTCTTATTGTTGAATTTGAATAAAGTTTTTGATGTAAGCTTACGCTTAAAATAGAACGATTTTTGTTATCATGTTGGCAGATTAAACCAATTAAAGTAGAGTAACTATGGCGAATAATACCACGTCTTTCTTGCTAGCATAGAACGATATACGAAGCATTTTTATTTCTACAATGGAGTTTAAGAGATTTTAACAAATTGTTATAAGTGAACATCAAAGTAGACACGGGAACAAGAAGATTGTATTTATAGACAGCAGTTTTTAGAATAACCTTCAGTGTAGCTTTTTGCTTGAGACATTGATTTTTATCAATATACAATAGGTAGAACGTTCTAAAAATATTACAGGTATTAATGCATTTTAAGGTCTTACAACAGTCTTATCGACTTCTATAGAATTTTGTCTGTGCAACCAACAATCTAGGATAGTGGGTCCACACGGTACAGACTTAGCAAATTAGCACAGACTTCCATAGAATTTTGTCTGGGCCTCATTCTAAAAAATTCAAGTCTGTATTAATGAAAAGTCTGCACAGACATTACGTCGTCACGTCTGTATGAAAAAAGTTTGTGTCACCATAAATCTCACAGGGTGACCTTGCTAACGACAGTTATGGAGTTCAGCCTTTTTGTTAGATCATATGTGCTAAATCTAGCAGCAAGATATAGATTATTGGAGAGTAGTAATAAAACGAATAGATGGAAGGATGTGTAATGCCTCTTTGTACTGACGACGTTCTATCATTAAGTGCAATGTCGGACAGCAAGCTCTAGTCGAAAAGATAGTACATAGATAGAAAAGAAAGAAAGAGTTGACAACGCGAACACGATTATTCCATCGACTCCCATCCAGTACGCTGACTTCGGTGATCGAGGTAGAGATTCATCGCTTGTTATGGTTAGAGACGATGACAGGAGAAAGGACAGGGGACTTTTTTATAAAGAGGGAAGACAAGAAAGAAGGAATGTTATCTAGATCGGAAAAGTACCAAGGCGAAGAGCTATTCTGCGGAGTGGATTCGAACCACGGACCTCTGCGATGGTAGTCGAGAGCCTTAATCCTTAGGCTACCAAAACTGGCATCGCTCGGTTCGGTTTGATGTTCCTGCTGGAGATCGGGTGTATCTTCGTGGGGCTGAACGTTTTTTGCTTAACCATTTGGGGTTGATGGTACAGGGTAGCTTGTTCGTCCCTAGGCGTTTTGTAGTCTCATTGTCAAGATATGGCAATTTGCCATTGCGCCCTGTGCAATCTGATTTCTCTGTCTTCGGTGCAGTTTGAATTCGATGAACCTTGCGTTTGAACTCTTATGTCTCGGCTTCATCGGCCTCAGTTCAATAATAGTCAGTTTAATCCACATAAGTGGCTTCATCGGCTAAAGTCCAGTTCAGTGCTAGAAATTTTGTTTTTTTTTGCTAGAAGTCAGAAATGCAAAAGCTCATTGGAATGGGATTCAACTATTCCAGTTGATTACTCTCTTTTGAGCGAGCTTTTATGTTTTACTTAAGTTCGAGTTGGGCGAATTGAGGCCTGTTTTTCCCCCATATAATATGTGGAAATTGTATGCGAACTGAGATTATTTTAAAGTTCAGTTTACCAATTTGCTCGAACTTGCGCAGTTCGGCCGGTGAAGTCGGGGTATTAGTGTGTTGAACGAGTTCGAAAAACTGACTATAAAAGATTGTTCCATACTTGAATTGTTTTATTTAGCAGGATTCAGATAAAATATCACCGACGAATTTGATGGTTTGCTTTGATCCTGTCGTTAAGAGGAGCCAGTCGATAAAGATGAGTTGTATTCTGTAGATTGACGTGATAGATTGTATCCTGAGCTGCTGGTTGAAGGAGGAACTTGCATTTCTTAAGAAATCCTAGGCATTGTGATACTTGTTGGCAATTTGAAGAATACGACCAATCAATGTCATATCCTCGGCTAATGTTATGCCTAGGATGTTAAAAGGTGAGCCAGCCCTTAGATTCACACTGCTCACAGAGATAAAAGGAAGGTCGTTGCAAAATTTTACTAGAGTTGAGACAGTACTTCGTTTTGGAATTGTTGTAGCACGCGGTTGTCTTTGAGCGCTTTCAAAAATTCAGCCGATTGCAGCAGTCGGAGCAGTCAAATGCAAACGATTCCAAATGCTTGCTCTGATTGCTTACAAATTTTAACTTCAGTTGAATATTTGAACAGTCGACTGCTCCGACTGCTGCAGTCGGATGAATTTTTGAAAGCGCCCTTTATATATTGTCGAATGCGTAAGAGTAACTCTTGCAAAGCTATAGAGTGGGTGGAAAAGATGCAATTTTTGATGTGTGCTTAACTTTTGCAAAATGTCCCAGTCCAAGTTCTGCCTTAAATGATGATACTTTGCGATTGCACTTTTCCCTACCATTTCGTTGCGAAGTACCTTTTGTTGTATGCGGTCTGATATACTATACCATACTCTGTGATGATGGTTGCACACTATGCGTCCTGCTGTTCTGGGTCTGTTGATACCATCAGGTCTGACATGGTTTGACAGCTTGGGGAAATGGACACGATAACCAATAGTACTACAATCCACAGCTACTCAGTTAACATAAAAAATAATTTTACAATACAGAACTAGGGTTTTTGTGGTTCTAAGAAACAACCTAACAAATAGAACGGCATGTACACTATTAAATTTCGTTAGTGAAGAAACTCGTTTGTTTGTTTTTTTTTTGTGTGTTTTAGTAAACTCGTTTTTTTTAGAAAAGAATACTACGGTTCTTGCCTGGTTATTATGGGCCTGTTGTGTCCATCCTTGAAAGAAAACCAATTGTTTGTACTACCCATTATGTTGTTTGTTTTTGCCACTTTAGTGGCCGCCGATAATACATCGAAATGTATAAGACGAAGTGTTTCTAGAAGAAAATAAAAGAAAATTCATATAAAACGGTATATAAAAAAGTATCACGGTAATTGGTTGGTTTGAAATGATGTTAACAAAAAAAAAGAAGAATTATGCTATGATTAGGGAATAGGGGATCAATACTCGGCGTTAGTGGTATGTATTTCAATTTCAAATAAACGCTGAAACGGCGAACATTTAAAAATTACCTCAAACCTCGATTATATAGACATGTAATTACAAAAAAAACAATACTTTGTACAACATACAAAAGAAATGAGCCACAAATATACTCCAAGATATAGGACGATGATTTTGATATGATGGATCTATCAATAAATCGGGTTTATTAAAGGAACTATAATAAAGGATGTGATTGAAGTCGATAAAACAGTGAACAGTGAGTGAAAAGAAATAATACTACTGCCTTCAGCAGGGAAGAGGTTATAGATTGGCATTTTGTATTGAGTTTAAGGGTTCAGATGGGGTTACTTAGCCTAAGACAGGGGAAGGGTGTTTTATTTTATTGAAATTATACATGAATTAACATATAAAAAAATTCAACTCACCAATGTCAACTAGATAGTTGCAGTTAGTCAGCTCAAGAGACGCATTACAATCTGTAATTTGTCCTTGTGTTAAAACTCTGAAATGAAAAAAGAATGTATTAAATAAAAATTTTGGCTTTTAATTATAGATAGATGATCAATACAAGAAGAACTTGTGGAAGGATATTTTATAGAATTTTATAGAAAACTTATTTAACTAAAGTTTTGCATTGTTTAGAGGAGCTGATTGTGGATCAAATCATTCTATGGAAAACATATTCATTGCGGTGTTTCATTATATATAAAGCGTATGTTTATTCCTAGATAAGCGCGATGGTAAAATAAGGATAATAATATTTCAAGCTATGTCTACTATTCACCTATCCCCAGGGATCTCCCGTTGATGTTTTTTAGGTGATTCTACTTCGACATTTATTTTGAAATATGTCATTTGCAGCATCCGAGGGTTTTTTAAGGAAATATCACTGGCGCCCTTATTTGCACACACATGTTTCTCCCCTTGCTACCCTTGAATTTCGATACTACAACGCGTTCAAAATCTATTACTACGTTTCCATGACAGGCTCGAAAGCTTGAAAATCTCAAGAGCTCGAACGCGTATATGTTCTGCCTACTTGAAGCTGCATATTAGCTTGAAATGAGCTTGAGTTCTTGAGTTGACATTTGTGAACAATTTCGAGCACTGAAGCTTTCAAGCCCGATTTACATGACAAACAATCGAGCCGATCAGAAAAATCTTTTTGAGCGGATCCAGTCGAGCTGCTTGCGTTTCCGTTTGTACTCAAAGTACGCTTCAAGCTGTCATGGAAACGTACTATATGTTATGTCATTTTTCACGTACCTGACTGAAGCCGTTCTGCTGAAAGTCGAGTCGTGTGGCGTGACAAGTCGTTGGAGTTGAAGAAAGTAACCTTTCAGTCGAATTACTACTTTCAGTACAGGGGCCATAAACTCTACTTAGTACTTCCATTCTGTGGCCCCAGTGCTGAAAGTACGACGGGAACGTCACTTTCTTCAATTCCAACGACTTATCACGCTAAACGACTCGACTTTTAGCACACCACACCAAATGTGTAGAAGTGGGTTATAAGGGAACATGGGGAACTGTGTTACTACCTCACGCAGTTCCTGAGTGCGCATTGAAGTTATAGGGCAAACCTTCACCGCTTGCCCGGAATGACCGGACGATAAAAAGGACGCGGAGCATTTCCTCTTTAAATGCACGAGGATTGCGGAGCACAGGACTGTGTTGGAAGGAAGCAGTTGCTGAAGTACAGCTAATACCTGAGAACATCATGGATCATATGATAAGGTCGGAGGATATGTGGAGAATGATGGAAGTGGTGATAGAGGCCATCAACCAGGGGCTTAAGCATTAGGAAGCACAAAGAAACAGAGGATAGATAGCAGTTAGATAGCTAGACGGCTCGACTGTTCCAGCTCTTCCGAGCACCTTTTGAAGGATCCCTTTTTAAGGGTCATGCTGATGACGCCAGGCTGAAGTAATGCCTTTTGCGGCCCGTACCGGTCTAGACTTGAACGTCATGCAAAAAAGGGTGGGAGAGTTTAGTCAGTAGGTGTCTCCTGTCGTAGGCATCCAAATCTTAGACAGGCAGGCGTTCGCCCACATTCCCTGTTGCTAGACCAATGTAAGATTCTCCCCACTCCGTCCTAAAAAAATATCCGCCGCTGGTCAAGGGTACCACGATTTTTTATTTTTCAGTCAGGTGTGCCACTCAATGAAAAAGGTTGAAAAAGACTGCCCTAGATTAACCTTCCATCGAAAAGCGCCCAATAAAAGAGTGGAGAAACGGAAGTCATGAAAAAGTTTGATCTACGGATATTCACCGATGATTCCAAGACGTCAGAGGGTGTAGGATCACAAGTCTATCTAAAGATCTGTAATAGTTCACTGACCTGGTACCTCCTGGTGCACGCTGGGATCTTTCAAGCGGAAGTACTAGTGGTCTTGAAGGAGTGCCAGACTTCGAATGTACACAAAGATGTAGCATTGGAATTTTCATAGATAGCCAAGCTTCTGGAGCGATGCAGAGCTTAATTAGATAGGCTCTAGGATAAAACACATTTCGACTCTCGTTTGAGTTCTCAGACATAGGAACATAGACATGAACGAAAAAGCTGACTACATAATCACGCAGAAAGACCCCCTCCGGGGCTCGGGGGACGATATGATGAGCAGCCCAATAGGAAAGGTCAAAAACCGGACGCGAACGAAACTAGTTCACTTCCTGTGTAAATACCCGGCTTTAGGTAAAGCCAGGCAAGGCGTACTGGGCAGATAAGTTTTGAAAGGATTGAAGGAGATCTCCAGACTAGACGTGAGACCACTGATAAGCTTTCCAAACCCTACAGGATGGCTTTACACATTTACCACAGTCAACCAAACCACCACCGAACAGTTTGCGGCATAAAAACAGCGCGCCAAGATGTTAATTTCGCGTCTGATCGCAGCCCTACACCCGACCTATAAGGGATTAACCATAAAGGTCTGACGTTTGGCAGTAATATAAAGAAGGACACACTCTTGAGTTTTGCACATTAAAATGAAAAATACTGTACGATGGGTGAAGACTTTCATTTGGTTAGATTGTTCTTTTAATCATACACAATATATTTTTCACTTGACACTACTGTAAAAGCCACATTTCTTATCATCTCCTAGTTGGTTCAGAAAATTATGAATCGTTAACATCGCAAAAAAAAAGTTAAACAAGTGTCGTTCGACCTTGAAAAATTTAATCAAACAAAATGGCGCGATAGTTAGTAATGTACATAGGCAGTTTCTTCAAGTTCTAGCTATAAAAAGTTAATTCACTAAACATTCCTTATTATCCGGGAAGATCAACTAGTGTACTTAGTAAACAAATCTACATAAACTGAACTTGAAAACAGAAAAATAAATTTCCAAATGAAGTTAACAGTAATGGCGTCAAGGTAATTCTAAGTAGAATCGAAAAAAAATTTACTAGTTCACTACTCCTGCCATTGACATAATTTCATGGAATTTAGAAAGTATTTCGATTTAATTTAATTACAATAAAAAACTATTAATATATGACGAACTATTTTTTTTTAACAAAATAAATTGCTTAGGCAAATATAAATTATCAAATACATACACCAACCACATAATGACATTTTCTTTCATTGTTTTCTTGCCGCCATTTTTATGCGCTAGGGATATTTAATACAATATATGCGATAACACTTTTCTTTTTTTTTATATTATTTAACCCTGAAAAAAGGCCGCCATAATATCTATATAAATGTGCACATGCTTAAAAATATTATTAAAAAACGCTTTTAAAACGGATTCGTAAATTCGTTGCACTGATAACCTTCACTAGACTATCTGTGGCCTCAAAAATTTAGAATATTTAATAACATTTTCTACATTGTGTGTGCACAGAGAGCGCACAGAGCATGCACACAGCATACAGTTACAAGAATTTTTACACCAAACAGCAGCATACACAACATATTTTATATCTCGCTCTCTTTTTTTCGCGGAGTTGAAGGAAAAACGCATTTTTTTTCAGTTTTTATAGGAGGTGTTTATGGTACTTTTTTTTGGTATAAATGGTATATATTTTAAAGTAGGTTCTTTTTCGGTGGTGAATGGTGGACATAATTTTAAAGTTGCAACTTTCATTTTTTTATAATATATATGATGGAAAATGAATGGAGAAAAGATTGGAAAGAAAGAAACCATTTCAGATTCTTTCTTTTATGTTTTGTTTTTGTATTCGAGAATTGCATTTTATTGTTGTATTGATGTCGTCACGCATGTGACATGTGAAAGTTGGTAGCCCCCAAAAACACCGCACCGCTGCGCGCCGACGATGGCAAGCACATACCATAATAAAAAAAACAAAAAAAAATATAGAATTAACAAAACCACAATCAGCCAAAAGACGTCAAGAGTATAAACCAGTTCGACCCCCATTTTCAGACGGAAACGACAGACGCGACTTTAGATTACAAAGAAGCAAGGAAAAAAATAAAAGTAAAGAAAAAAAAAGAAGAAGGCGCGCGAAATGAGTCAGGTTTTTCGCAAGTGTGAAGGAAAAATGCATGCAAAAGTCTCGTGTAACCGGTTCTGTTTGTGTTGGAGACCTTCATGAAATTCTATATAAAATATACACCAACAACAAATTCTCGCCATAAAAACCAACGCACACACACTACGAAATAAAAAATGTTGTTTATGAATACAGAGGTCTTGAATACAGGCTTGATACAGGAAGAACGAAAAAGAGTTGGGTGTGTGTGGAGTGTTTTTCTTTTTGCTGAGAGATATACATACACTGCCGGCCAAAGTTTGAGCCCATCAGGAAAAATTCGGTGCCCTCCAAAAAGGGAGCGAATTTGGAGAGCTGCAAATATGGTCCGAAAGTAGCAATATTGGAGCTTTAAGAAATTGTATAGGATGAAGAAAAATACAAGCGACTCATATTTAGGGCAATTACTTGGTGACACAGTAAGGAGAGCCATAATAGCTTAATTCCACTAAATTTGCCCAAGGCTCCTGAATAAGTGCAAGGGTAAGAAGATGCTTCTCTACGAAAGTCTCGCACAGGATGGAGGTTGTGTGGAAAAGGATGGAAGTGGCGCTGAAGGCCATTCACCAGAAATGGAAGGAGAGGTAGCTGGATGGCTCGACTGTTCTGGCTCTGGTGAGCACCTTTGAGGGATCCCTTTGTTTTTAAGGGTCATGCTGATGACGCCAGACTGAAGTAATGCCTTAACGGCTCGTACCGGTGTGGACTTGAACGTCATGCAAAATAATGGGTGAGTTTAGTCAGTAGTAATCTGACACAACCGTCTGGGTGCGTACCCCCGCAGCGTCTCCTGTCATAGGCATGGAAGCCTTGACAGGCGGTCGCACACATTCCCTGCTGCTTGACCGATGTAAGATTCTCATCACTCCCTCGTAAAAAAGTCTTAGTTTGTCTAAAAACCCTTATCCTGCCGCCTTTGGTCTTAGGGGATACTGAATTCCTCCTGTTCCGCCTCAACGAGCACTCTTTCTCCGCCTCGTTGCTCGCTTCGCCACAGCTCGCTCCAGGTACAGCTGCGGATGCCGGATTTGGAACATCGCTAGATGATCTCGGGGTTGGTACGAGCGCAGCTCCATCGTCAAATGGCCCCTTGGTCGACCTGCCACCATTGCTGCAGTCTTCTGTACTCAAGGAAGAACTGGTGAGTGCCGTTGCAGACCTCAGAGAAGATCTTGATGGGGGCGAATTGATAGGCGATCTTCCTCTTCAGGCTAATCAATTTGGCCAAGGAAACACTGTCTACCACCATGACAAAGTAAAGAGTATTGTTATTGATTCGGTTGACGGCAACCGAGTTTTGTGCGCCAGCACTTTCTCGTTAGTGAAATAACTATTTTAAATTTTCTTCTTCTCCTTATGCTCCTTTAATCCCTCGTGGGAAATAGTTCGGAAACAGTAGGCCCTTCAGCGGGGACTCTACTTTGTGCGACATATCTCAGCACCACGTCCAGAATCTCCCAGTTGTTGTGACCTATGCTAATAAGGTTCTCCTCCAGGTTGTTTTAGGTCTTGCAACTCGATGGGCTCCTTGTGGATTCAAGTCTAAATTCTAGGTAGATTTTCGTTCTCACATCGCAAGGTGCGTGGATAATCCAATTCAATTTCCTTCGCCTGATTTTGTGGTCTATCCGATTCTTCGGCGGCACGATGCAATATATGTAATTCTTCATTTGTAATTCTCTTTTGCCCACAAATTTTTAGAATATGGAGTAGACATCTCTTGATGAAGACTTAAAGGCGCGTTGGGAATGAATTTTGTGATTTTCCATATTTCGGAACCATACCGGCATAAATATAAACTTCCTTCTTTACTTATTCTGAAACTGACGTCTTCTGACGATGAGAAAATCATTCAGGTAAAGGTTGAATAGTTTCGGCCCCAAAATTGAGCCTTGCAGTATCCCAAGCTAAACAGGAATAACCTTAGAATTAAAGTCCTCAATCTGTAAGAAGATGACTACGAGAATATAGAAACTGAATCGCCACATTTTCCGATAGGTAACATGCTCACCCGGAAGCGAGGCCTTCTAACTATTTGCATTGGCTTTTGAGGATAAGACTTTTTCACAAATATGGTCTCAAACTTTTGGCCGGTAGTGTAATTTTATATATTTCAGAAATAAAATAGAATTTTTTTTTTGTTGAAGAAAACAACAACAAGAACAACACAGGAAAGGAGAATATCCCACACACACACACAATTGTAATTTTGCATGAAATATGAAATGGAAGAGGTAAACGAGCGCTATGAAAGAAAGAGAGGGAGAGAGTAGAGATAACAATGGAGGAGAGAAGACGATATATATTTTCTATTGACGAAAGTTGGGCGAAAGCGCGTTGTTGACATTTTTCACTCATCGTTGTCGAAGAAACTGACGACTAGAGAGAGTGGTTTGGGGGAATATTTTTTTTCTGTCGCTGATGCCCCGTGCCACCATCCCCCCATCGGTATGGAGTTAGAAGGAAAAAAAATTTTGGTAAGGAAAAGAACCGGGTAAGAACTTCTCTTCTACGCGCTCCACTACTATATTCAAGGCGATCGACCAGTTATGTAATAAAAAAAAATTCCAATATTGATAAATAAAAATATTGAGAAAAGGAATTTCGTTAGTTTGTTTACATTTTCCCCCCCATTCTATGCTGCATTCCCGTTATACTTATATAGTAGGTACCAAACAACAAAAAAAAACAAAACAAAAATTATTTTTCCGCAGCCATTTGTAAGCTTCTTGATACACGATTCAATGCTTTGATCAATTCGATGTGTCAATTTGTAGGGCAAAGGGAGGCAATGGGAGTTAAGTTTTTGGTATTTAGCACCCTCCCCTGGCCAATAAACTGGCAATTGACGTAAATATATTGTTGAGTCAATGCATTGAGCTGTGTATCCGCATAAAAAAAATATATTTTGACTTCGTCCTGTTTTATTATCAGCACAAAAGCCCCCGGAACAGTTTCACATGACATAAAAATTTCCATAACGCTTTCTTTTTCTCATTATGTATATAAAATCTTGAAAGAAATTTCACCCAGTTATCGAAAACCACGTAAAATTCACCGAAAATGATGAAATTTCCATTTTGAAGTTTTTTTTTAAAACAATTTTTTTTTCTCTTCTCTACACTCTCGTCAAATATGGCGGTTTACACGCCAGACGGTGATAACTATATATATATATACATACATATTGTTGTGTGTTCTTTTTTTGCAATAAAAACTATCTCTTTCCCACCAATTTTTCGATATTCTTAACAATCAAAGCCTTTTTGTTAACAATCCACTGTCTGTATATACAATATTGTATGTGTGTGTGTAAAATTGCGATGTGTGCTTTATTTTCTTTACCCAAAAAGAAAGGGATAAATATATATGTTTGAGGGGGTTTTTTTTTATATATTCACTATAGAAATTTTTATAGCAACGTCCAATTTTCAACATTTTCTTCCTATAAAAAAACATGAGAAAATTACCTGAGTCAGTAGGATCTTTCTGCAAATAATCCAGTCATATAGAGAAATGTAATTTATCCAAAAATTCACCAATTTTATTTTCGTTATATATGTATATTATTCACCAACGTTTATTTAAAAACCACCAAAAAAACGTTTTGTTTTATTAAAATTTCTTTTCTCTTCTATCTTCAAGTATAGTTATGCACAAATATGACGTCCATAAATGTATACCACAGAACGTCTTCGAAGAAAAAGAGTAGAAGAAAAAAAACTTGCTTAAAATCTAATTATTATTATTATGCCCGTTTATATATATATTTTTTTTATTTTTATCTCTCTTTCGTATCTCTATTCTTTTTCTAAATTATATATTTAACTTTCACATGCATTATTACACATTTAATAATAATAATAAAAACTTTTTTAAACAAGCACGATATATATTAAATTGAAATTGAAAAAAAAAACTAAAATACAATTTCCATCATCCACACACTGATGTTTTCTTCTTCGCCTGCTTTCCAATCGCGTAAACTTTTATTATGATATTTCTACACAATAACAAGTCAATAATCACTGCACTTGACCATATTCGGTTTAATCAATTATTTAATAAGCACTTTATTAGTAAATTTTATAGAAAACTTATAGTTTTCAACTAGAAATTACAAAATTAAAAATTCCTGATGAAGGAGACGCGCGTTCCTCGTACCAAGCCGTCGAATCCGATACATACACGTACAATCCACTAACACCACTGTACATTAAATGTGCACGTACATCGCGCCGAGGAAAAAACAGAGCATACAAAATGGCCGACTAATCACTTCTTTTTGGTAGCCCAAATGAAAAAGGTGTCATTCGAGTTCGGGGGTTTTCAACTTGAAATTTTTTTTTCGAACATTATTTTTTTTAAATATCTGAGAATCCTGCTTTAATTGCCAAAAAAAATCCTTTTTCTTATTATTTATAAACTCGGAGATTTTCTTTTTATATTAATTAAACTTGAATTGCATCTAAAAATGAAATTTCATTATTTTTTTTCTCTCGTCTCATTTTCATGGTATGGCGCCTGTTTTTACTGGTAATATGGTCATGTAGTGGTAGTAGGTGTAGCAAATGGTGGTTTTTCCCTTTTGCAAAAAAGGTAGCATCAAATCACAAAAACGTTTATTTTAAATGCGTACAAATAATCAATATCTTCATTTCTTAATAAGAAAAGTCCTTTATAATCATATGTATGCACTTATCGTTAGTATAAAGAACGATATTAAAACGTTTTTTGACAGCGATTTTAATAATAAAAATTTGAGATGCTACGCATCACCACGGAACTGCGTCGGTCAATCACGTATCGAACGTCACGTCACCATCGTTTCGAAATTGAACTAGTCGCATGACGGATAAATTGCTACCAAAATGGTAAATCGTTTTCGAATTTTTTTCTTGCTACCAGAAATGATCGCGTTTAATGTTTTTAATAATGTTCGAAAAAGTAATTTTGTTTTTTTTATTAAGATAAGGTGCCAATTTATTTTTTATTTTATTTAATTGTCTAGAAAATTATTTATAATTATTGAAACTTTAGAAATATAATAAAAATAATGCAAATTCCAATTTAGGCCCATTTTACATGATGAAACACGAAACAAAAAGTTTCATGCAACTTTGCTCGGTTTGAAGGGGAGTGGAGAGAGAGGGTGTGGGGGAACACGTGTTCCCTCCAGCCCTTTCTCTCCTCTCCCCCTCAAACCGAGCAAAGTTGCATGAAACTTTTTGTTTCGTGTTTCATCGTGTAAAATGGGCCTTATTGTAAATATTTTAATTGCCTATACAAATTTTGCCATTTCTCTTATCCAAAATGGCGACGTTAGATCAGGGTCTGTTCGATACCTGCGCCAGCTCAGGAAAAATTACTCCGAAAAGACCTATTGTTTTTTTTCTTGTGAAAATTCTAAGCTCAGGAATTAAACCTTTTTACAACGGTATACAGAAACAAGGTAATGTAAAAGACTGAATATCGTATTAGTGCGATGTCACTCGTTGACCTCTTCCCATATAAAATCGAAATTGTTGTTGTTTTTCTGCATTAGGTCAACGGGTGACGTCACATTTTTCTACGATATTCGCAGCTGTCAGTCTCTTTTACATCACGGCATACAGAAACAAGGTAATGTAACAGAGACTGACAGCTTCGAATATCGTAGAAATTTCGGGCCGTGACGTCAGCACTAATGCAGAAACAACAACACAACTCCGATTTTATATGGGAAAAGCGTGCCAAGTGACGTCAGCACTCAAATGACATTTCTCCATTACATTACCTTGTTTCTGTATACCGTGTTTTACATTACCTTTCTGTATACCGTGAGTCATGTCGTTAAATCACGTCATGGTTCAATGTCCAGTAGTAAGCTTAGCTCGAAGGATAGAAGAGGTTTTAGGTTACGAGGAGGCAGGAGGGTGTTTTATCGAACTCTTGGATGTTGCAGGAGTTCGGGAATACAGGCTGTGTAAGGTTGTTCCACATTCAAGTTGTTCTATTTAGGAACGAATTTGTTTTCTGCTTGTTTTGCATTGTCGAAGACGTATGAATAACGCAGACTGCCGCCATCAGCGAAGCTGTGAACAGGGTTGGGAGGGATTGAAAGTAGTTCATTTATAAAGATAAGAAATAGAGCAGGTGACAGAATTGAACTCGACGCCACTTCGACAATAGGGGTGGGGTTTGGATTTGACGCCATTCAGTATCACCTTCAGACTTCATTTCTACAACTCTCAATGCGTTGAAAACTTCGGCGAATGACATTTTTTCGTATGTTCTGTTTAAGTTCGACCAGTCTAATCAATGGGTAACTGGCCTAATATGTTCCGGCTGTTGGAAAACTTATTTTTCTGTGTTTATCACTTTCTGTAGTACAAAAAGGAAGTTATAGTTCTCCACGTATACCAAAACAGACTTTTAATAATCGCATCACAAGCAGAAGGTGCAATCCATCTCTCTTTCAGAGCGTAACCATGTTCGTTTCCAAAATTTAAGAATATCGCTCCATAGGACCATATTTGATATGTAAATTGTGAAAAGGAATGAAAAGAAAAACAAAAAAATTAAAGTATTTTTCTGTATTATCACTAATAAAATAAATCTTACACTTAGACAACACCCCAAACTTCCTCAAATGCACTACAAATTTTTGAACATGCTATAGCCGCTGATAAAGGATAATTACTAATTGAGATATTCCCCTCTGTATAATCAGCACTAACGCTTCCATGAGCAAACGAGCCGATAACATACACGACTGGTTCCTCTTCCTTCGGGACTAGCTCTCGACAATTTGTAGTCAATGTTCCAGCAAAGGACAACGCATACTTTTTACAACCAACCGGAAGATGATCTGTGATTGGATTTTTAATAACTTTAAGCAACTTAGTCGAAGTATCATTCGCCCTTATCGAGAATTTATGCAGAAGCTGCACCATTAAGCCAGCGAACCGCTTAAATGTACGTGGAATACGTGTCTGTGGATTAATTTCAATAAGTACATTCTTTTCTGTTTTTATGTAAACTTGTAGTAGTCCAGCACGATTCAGGGGGGAGTCCATTAGCATTAGGAGTGATTGATGTGTTATGTCTGGCCGGCATGATCCTGGATCTCTGTTGTTTTTTCTCATTATATTTGCATGGTCATCGCAATTTAATAGTTCAAATGATTGATTAACCTGAAATTGAAAGAGAAAACTGGTTTTGATTTTGGTTTCTTTTTATTTATTTAAAAAAATGGTTGTTTGGTAGCAAAAGAATAATAAGAATGAAGAAAGCAAATGATGAAGCCGAAGCAAACTCAAAAGAATTGTAAAAAAGACCCCCAAGCCCTCTAGGGAATCAACATAAGAAAAACAAAGCCTTGGTTGCCAGTGTTTCAGAGAGAATCTTCGGTCAGAATAGAACTCCATGAGAGAATTAAGCATCGGCAATAAGCTAACACAATTAAGTAGGATGCTCAGGCCCAATGTGACAAGACAAGTAAAGATAACCGGAATACTGTATAATCTTTTAGAGTACATTAACATTGCAATACATGGTAAATAATCCAAAAATCTTACAGCTAGCTTAAGATAAGGGAGCGAAGAATTGCGGAAAAGTAAAAGAGTAAAGTAAGAAAATGCGAGAGAAGTAGGTAAAATAAGGAGAGTCGAGTAGTAGCCAACCAAGGAACGATGAAAAGGGGTTAGCACATTGAAAGACCTCAAGGAATGCATCGGGACAAGGAAGTTAGAGAGGTAGCAAAGAGGGAAGATCATTATGTACAGGGAACAAGTATCGAGCCTTGAGGAACACCCAAACGCACGGGCAGAAGGGAGGATGTAATGCCATTGGGACGAACCTAGGTCAGGATTAAGCTTGCGGGGCATAGAACTCAAGTTTAGCAGCTTTGACTTTGAGGTTGCTACGATTACGAAGCACTTTGTAGTCAATTAGGTAACTGCGAATTTTAGTTCTACGGTAACGCCGGTACCTAGACTCACGCTGGATTATCAGATCCCGGATCTCTCTCTTGTGAAAACCATAGGCAACGAGAAGTTTTGACTCTACGCCTTGAGTAGCAACCGACAACATAAAAAATGATTGGTAGATCCTTCGCTGACCAGTTTTAATTATTTAAAACAGGGTTGGTATTTTAGTAGGTTAAATTTCCGCACTTCTGTTATACAACCGAGCAGTCAACAAAAGGACTGCAATGATTTTTGTAATAAAAATAATGAAAATACCTTAACAGTTTCTAGTTGTGCACCATCCAAAACAATAATTAATCTCTTTTCCAACGCTCGAACGTGACTGGTTTTTAAATGTTTTTTAGATAAATCAAATTCCGTATCATCTTCTTTATTTCCAAGTAATTTTCTCTTTTTATTTTTACCCATTTTTGCTTAATTATTTAAGAAATAAAAATTAAAACTCAAATCCTTCAGTTGTTGTTACAACTTTTGACAGTACTCGAAATAATACACACACGTGGTTATCAACCGGGTTTTCGAAATTCTAATCGCTACCAACCGGTTTACACATATTTTTCTGGCAATGCTCCCTCAGAGATAACACGAGAAATGACCGTGAGAAAACTAAAATTTTATCGGCATCAGAGAATGATAAGACAAACATCGTCTAGATGGAAATTCTTAGATTTATTTTTAGATCAATTCTGTTAATGATAATTTAAATTTAGATTTCTATGATATAAAAAAACGTTTATAAATTTTCGAAACTCAACCCCCAGAAAAAACGGGTAAAAAAAATAAAATCGAAATCAGCTGATATGAAATTAAAGGTGTTTGTGGCGTGTGGAGTGTGTTTTATTCCCTGTTAGTTCCGTGGAGGTGTTGTGTAGCGCACATTTTCTCAGCTTTTTTTTTATTAATTTTAGAAGATGCCCAAAAACATAAAAATTCAAAGTGTTTGACCTTCGGGTCAAATGTCAAAAAAATAATATATATAATTACTGAAATGTGGAGTGTGGAATTATTACACGGGAATATTTTTAACGAGTGATTAAAATTATGCAATTTTTGTAAGCCTATCGTGCGTATTTTTCGTTTCATTTTATCGTGGGGACAGCCTCAAATCTGTCCTGATTACAAAAAAAAGACTAAGCCTCGTAGTGTATAGATACCACAATAGAATTGGAAGTAATCCCCCATTCCTGCCCTAAAAATAATCATCAAATAACATGAACTACAAAAAAACTCGTTAAGTTGAATAATATCAAATTTCTTTTATTTATTTTAGTTTTATTTTATTCTTTTTTGATTAAATTTATGCAAAAAGCTGTTAAATAGCCATTTTGCTCTATTGGAGTTCTTCCTAACCCCACTCGTCCCTGTCACGATCCATAATTTTTCCCTCTAGTGATATTACATACGTGCGTGCAATCCAATTTTATTTCCCGGTGGTGCGGCGGATACTCAGAGGAAATTATCAAGCTGGTTACATGCATGGGGCTGAAGCTTCGTGCTTGTAAAGTTTCCACCACAATCCAGAGTCGAAGAATAACAAGAAATCATTCAACATGCGTGTCGTGGCTATGGTTAGTGGCGGCAAGGATAGCTGCTATAACATGATGCAGTGCGTCGCAGAAGGCCATCAGATAGTAGCATTGGCGAATTTGCATCCCAAGGATCGAGGTATGCTGTCCTTAAACACCTTCTATTAACCTTAGATCCCAATTAAGACTGCTTGTTACACTTTCAAAATGAATCCCCACATGAATTTTGCAGATGAGCTCGATAGCTTCATGTATCAAACAGTTGGCCATATGGGAATTGAGATCCTCTCGAAAGCAATGGGTTTGCCGCTATATAGACGTGAAACACGAGGCAAGAGCACTCAAACCGGAAAGCAATATGTTCCCACCGATGATGACGAGGTCGAAGACCTCTTCAGTCTTCTTGAGTGGACAAAAGTGAGTATCTACGTATCTCTATACGATTTAAGCATATCGAAGTCTTGCATTTCTATAATTCGATTAAAATCTGGAATTTTATCTTTTATGCAATGTAATAAACCTTTTCAGTTTTTTTTTGTTTTTTCCTCCACAAATAGCTTCAATATCAACAACAATAACATAAAAAAAATCTGATAAAAAGACTTTCGTGCAGGAATCACACAACACAACCCATTATCAGATTAACACGATTTATAGATTTTTTTTTTAACCAGCAGCAGCAGGCAAAGTCGTTATTTATCTTCATTTAATGTCATCAATGTTTAATCAGTAAATATTAGACTATTTTCTATCATGAGATCATGACCATACCGCATAGAGATACCGCGCGGAGCCTGAAGTGAACAGCAATAAATTTCGGGTTTTTATCAAGATTTTAATTAAGGAATATTTAAGCCTACTAGGCACTTCAATTTTTAATTAGAGATTCAGTTTATTTCTTAATTATTTTTCAATTTTTTTTACACATCATCTAAAAACAGACGTGTTTATTGTTATTGCTTGGGATATGATGTAAGTTTCTTGATTAGTTATAATCTTGTACAATCCGAATGAAGCCGACAATGTTATGTAATCTCTAAACAAACTAATTCAAATATAGTTTCAGTAGAAAAACACTTAATAACATCAGGCATAAAATGAGTATATTACAAAGTATTTATTAAACGTATTGTGTGGTATCCAGATAATTTTTGTTGCGGCTCATACGAGTTAATCGCACTTGTTCTCATTGACGGTAGGCATAGTTCAAGCATATTAGATGTCAGAACGCATAGAGGGACCAATGTTGAGTCAGACCACTTCATGGCCAAATGTAATATCAGAGCAATGTTAAAAAGAAAGATTAACACGCACTCAAAAAGTCAACATAGTAAGTCTAAAAGAAGTCAAAGTAAGCGAGCCTCAAACCATGTTAAACGAAGCATTTAATTCTATTAACAACCATGATCCGCACAATATCGAAAACATCAATGAGACGTGGTCCAGGTGTAAGGAAGCCATAGAGCAAACTTCATATGAAGTTCTAAGTGAAGTTCGCGGATCTACCCGTAGCGCGTGGTTCGACGATGAATGTAGGATAGCAACGGAACAGAAAAACAAGGCGTATAAATTAATACTAAAAAGACATAACACTTGAAACGCAGAAGAAAATTACAGAGTTAGACGAAGAGAAGAAAAAAGAGTACATAAAAGAAAGAAAAGAGAATACGAAAAGCGCAAGAAACCCTTCTTAGCGAGGGAGAAAGTACAAGAAAATAAGAGAGGGTAGAAAGGATTTAAACCTAAGACATCAGCTTGCAGAGACATGCAGGGAAATATTCTAAGCGAGACAGGACAAGTACTAAATCGAACACGGGTGGAACATTTCAGTAAACTCTTGGATAAAATGAAAATGACATAGTGGACACACATTTGATAATAACGAAAGAACCAGGAATGAAGAAGCAGTACCATAACCTACCGTACAGGAACTAGAAGAAGCTATAACTAAGCTTAAAAATAACAAGTCCCCAGGTATAGACAATATACAAGCCGAAATATTTAAAAAATGTAATGTATTAAAAATACATATGCATAAGATTGCACAATGCATTTGGAGGCATAAAGAGTTATCTGACGAATGGAACATAGGAATAATCTATCTTCTACAAAAAAAGCGGGCCAACATGAATGTCAAACTACAGAGGAATTACGATACTTATTTAGGGTAAATTTAAGAAATTTCCTACATTTAAGAATGTGGCAAACTTCACGACAATAGAGGAAATGACCAGGATACACTATAGTCAATGTTATTCCATTTGGAGCTAGGATGTGAAGATTTTTCGATTTGCCAACTCTGGAACAACCTACATACAGCTGACCGGGAAATGTCACTTATTTGGCAAAATTCGGCCCCCAGATTGGCCCCATTGGAATACAATTGGCACATTCATCGGCCATATTGGTGCGGCCATTTTGAATTTATAAGTTTTCATCATAAATTCGTTATTTGCAACCTTAAACACCCCTAGATATCCACTTTCATTGAAATCGGAATACAATTGGAAAAGTTCGTCGGCCATATTGGCGCGGCCATTTTGAATTTATAACTTCTGATCATAAATTCGTTATTTGCTACCTTAAAACCCCCAGATACAGATTTTCATGGAAATCGGAACACAATTGGGAAATTTGGGTGGCCATTTTGAATTTCGGTCATTTTTTGGCGGCCATTTTGAATTTCTAAATTCGGGCTTCGAGGTGGATCATGGGAGACTCCCACGGACCTTCGAAGCTCTGCGATGACTGGTGCGCCCGCTATAGCGCACACATCGCATATACACGCATACAGATACTTTCTTTTATTAATATAGATAACATCTGCAATATCTCCCCATACGTGTCAGTAGATGGTGTAGAACTAATGGCTGACTCTTACATCTTAGACTTGACATAAACCAAAGACCTTCGGTGAAATGACGCCATCAAACTCATCGGTGATGGAATTTTTTGCGCCTTCGCAGCAGTAAAGGATCCTTGACAAGATTTTAGCCGCAATGCAAGACTTATTTGCTCGGCACATTTCCACAGCGTGAAGTTCTTTTGGCGAACATATTGTCTAAAGATTCGTTTATCATCATCATCATAAATAGCTCCACAGCCTGTTATTGGCCTTGGCTTCCTGCAACATCCTCCTCCAGAACTGTCTGTCCTGGCTTGAAATCTCCAATTTCTTATACCTAGATTTCGTAGATCTTCTTCTACGCTATCTGTATATCTCTTTTTTGGACTTCCCGTGCCTTTATGGCCGTCTGGTCTCTTGTTCATAATAATTTTTGTTATGCTCTCATCACTGCTACGTTCAACATGTCCTGCCCATCGAATTCTGTTAACTTTTATAGTTTTTATGATGTTTGGATCTTTATACAACTGATTGTATCTTCTCCTCCAAACACCGTTTTCGCTGATTCCTCCATATATTGTGCGCAGGATTTTTCTTCCAAAGCACCCCAGGAGGTGTTCTTCGTTACTTCTTAATGTCCAGGTTTCTGACCCATACAGTAGTATTGGCCTTACAAGGGTTCTCTATAGTTTAACTTTAGTCCTCCTTGATATGTTCCTTGTTAAGAAGTGTTTACGTAGCCCAAAGTAGCATCTACTTCCCAGCGCCAATCTCCTTATGACCTGCCGTCGTGTCGTTATCTTTTGAGATTAGCGTCCCTTAGTATATAAATTCGTTTACACCTTCGATAATTCGTTTATAAACAGAAGAATGCTTCTGCGAAATAATATTCCAGACCGCTGACCTTTCCTATCCTCTTCTATTCTTCAAACTAAGCTTACTGTTAGACATTGCACCATGACCTGGGCACAAGGGGTGATCTCCAAGCTTAGTTTTTATTAATATGCTTCAGGTAATGAGTCTAGACTTTTAGAAGCTATTGCAATATGCTCTGTTAGTAGCCAAGTGTTCTTTTTCTCGATGGCTCTAGGCAACGAGTTCTTCCGAGTTTCCCCACACACGGAGAGGTTTTGGCTTGGACCAAGGATATTTAGATGCATGGGTCGCTCTTGTATGTTCGAAGGTCTGGCGTTAACAGAAAAATGCTTTTTAAATTAGGAACGTTTGCAAGTTGATCTACTATGAAAACGTCCCGTGATTTCAATACGTTTTACATAATGACAAGATAAACCAACCTTCGTTGAATCGTTTTAGAAACGATTGACCCAAGTTATTTACTGAGGAGAGTATATTCTTGATAAAGCTGGCTGATCTGTTCTCCTTACTGAAGCAGGGATTTCATTTTGCAATCGGCAGATAAGAATTGTCGAATCTGTAGCAGTTTGATCTTATCTGTATTTATGGAGCACTAGAACTGCATAAAAATGCAATGTCGTATACAATTTTTATATTGTTTTGAGGCATTTAATATTTTTTTTTTCATTTTATATTTGTATTTCTCCGTCATAAGCATCCTAAGCTAATTAATCGCTTACTTTCAGAGAGAGCAAAACGTGGAGGCGGTTTCTGTTGGAGCAATTCTATCTGATTATCAAAGAGTTCGGGTTGAAAATGTGTAAATATAAATAAAAATGCGATTTGGGATTATATAACATCATAATCTAATTCAATTTCAGCTGTAGCAGATTAAACCTTGTTTCATTAGCCTATCTATGGAGGAGAGATCAGACTGAACTTTTACAAGAGATGATCGAATGCCAAGTTCAAGCTATTATTATTAAGGTTCATTCTACTTCATTATTAAAATAAATAATAGAGTTATAACGGCAAAAATTACTACACAGGTGGCAGCTTTAGGTCTTCTTCCTGATCGGCATCTTGGGAAAACAATACGTGAAATGCAGCCGCATCTGGTTAAGATGAAAGAAAAATATGGCTTAAATGTTTGCGGTGAGGGAGGAGAGTATGAAACATTCACCTTGGATTGCCCATTATTTAAGCAAAGAATCATTATGTAATTATACTTGACCGCCTTCGTTATGTAACACAAAATTACTAACTGTGATCCTCTGTTTTTTTTTCGTAGTGAAGACATTCAAACTATTATAAGCTCGGCAGATAATGTTTGTCCTGTAGGTTATATAAACTTCACGAGATTAAGCTTGCAACCCAAAGAATTTACTCAATCATGTGATGTGATTGTTAAAAAATCATTAGATTATATCAGCGATTTGAACGAATCAACATATAGCGATTTAAGTGATCCAGATCTAAGCGAGACTGAGCTAGAACTAATTGAGAAAGAAACTAGAATGCGCGAATCTTTTAGCCAAAATGAACTAACATTACCTAGAAGTAATTCATTTGGCCGTAAAGTAGTATCATCACCAGTACCTATCGTAACGAAAAGTGCCAGTGTTGATGAGCCAACAACTGGATCATCATTGCTTATTGCTAGTGCATCGTTCACGCAACCGCCTAGTCCAATTAAGTTTGATCGTGAATATCAACCGATTAACAATCAGCCAATGTCGGCTATAAATAATAAAGGTTGGATGTGGATTGCTGGCATTCAAGGTTGTGGATCGAAAGTTGAAGAAGGAATGCATCATGCCTTGAGGCAGTTGAGCGATATTACGAGTCGGCATGAATATCAACTTTCGGACATTTGTTATGTCACTTTATATGTTCAAAATATTTCTGAATACTCCATATTAAATGCAATTTATAATCGAACTTTTAATTTTCAAAATCCGCCAACAAGAGTCTGTGTAGAGTGTCCACTGCCAGAAAATTGCCATGTTGTTATGGAAGCTGTTGCGTTCAAAGTTTATAATGAAGGTACTTTACTTACCTTTACTGTGATTATTAAGAAACTAAACGCAATTATAACTTTAGGTAGCGAAGTCCGAAGGCATACAATGCATGTTCAGGGCATTTCACATTGGGCTCCTGCGAATATTGGTCCTTACAGTCAATCAACAAGGGTAAGCCAGCTTAAATGTTCTAAATAACAATCATTATTATAATAATAAAAAAACAATTAGGTTGGTGATATAACTTACGTCTCCGGACAAATAGCACTAGTTCCTGGCAGTATGACAATCGTTGAAGGCGGAATCCGTCCACAATGCAAGCTTGCGTTGCGTCATATAAGTCGTATAGCGAAGGCCATGAACGCCAAGGGACAATTACGGGATGTTGTTCAGGGTATATGCTTTGTTACACATCCTGGATTTATTGCTGAGGCTCGTAGACAGTGGGAGAGGCGCACTACAAATGCTATAATGGATTATATTGTTGTTCCTGCATTACCGCGAAACGCTTTGGTTGAGTGGCAAGTTTGGGCACATGCGCATAATGATCGTTTTGAATGTAAGTTGAAATTTAATTACAGTTGATAATATATTGTCTTATTTTTGTTCTTTGTTTTTCTTATACTAGATGAAGAAACTGGTCGTTCAGTCAGTGATTACACTATATCTATTAGACGACGATGGAATTATGAGAATAATTGTGCCGCCATTGTTTGTTATGTTTCAACAGGTATGAGATTGTTTTACTAAATATTATTTACTTTTAAGATAATGAGGTAGACTGCCTTAATTTTAAACAAAGAGGGCAAATGTTAAACTCTATGGTATTGGAGATATGTTTTTGCAATCTTCATTTCTTTTCAAGAGAAGCCAGCTATGTCATACTGTATCACTATATTTGATCTGAAATTCTATCAAAATTATCTTCAACGTCTATAAGCATTACTTTGCTGTTTGTGGGCTTTGAACTGCCGGACAAATCGCCACCATGTAGATCAACTTTCTTTTGACATCATTCTCAAGGTCCGAATATTCATTCTGCTAAGTATGGGCTTCCGTGCTTTATTTTAGGCTATGAATTTGATGGAAACAGCAGAAACTCGTGCTCCTTCTGAAGCCGAACAAGCCTTTAGGGGACCCATCGTCCTACATACAGATATGTCTCCTTAGTTGCATAGGCAAACTTTTCGAGCTGGTGATCTGTAACAGGATACTCCCTAGCGTCGAAATGGTAGGAGGCCTGTCGGACAAGCAAATTCGGCTTCAGAAAGGCAAGGTCGACGACTGATGCAGTCAGCATGATAGAAGCAGAACATAGAGAAAATTCACTGCTGCGCATTGATAACCCTCGACGTTAAAAATGCCTTCAACTCAGCGAAGTGGAGCAAAACAGTTGAGGCGTTGATCAAGCTAGGTACACCAAAGTACCTAGTGCGAGTAGTAGCTGACTACCTCCAGGATAGGTCGCTTCATTGGTGTTCGGGACAACATGCGGTGTTCCGCAGGGTTCCGTCCTGAGCCCTCTCCTGTGGAGCGCAATGTACAATGATATGCTGGGGCTTCGTCTTTCAAAGGAAGCAGTGGCGATCGGGTTCGCAGATGACATCGGGGTAGTGGTCGTAGGAAAACGCCCAGATGACATCGAACTGTATGCGAACGAAGCGATCTAGGAAATAAAAGCGTGGCTAGAACGCGCTGGGCTGAAGCTTGCTGAGCACAAAACTGAAGCGGTGCTGATCAGCAAACGGAGAGCTAATGTTCGTAAGGATAAAGGTAGGGGAACAGATCATCCACTCACAGCCAGCTCTAAGGTACCTGGGAGTGATGATCGACCAGAGGCTAAATTTCAAAGCGCATTTGGAAGGCACGGCAGACAAAGCGTCTGTGATTTGTGCAGCACGCAAGAATGCTGCCCAATGTTAGGGGCCCTAGACCGAGTCGCCGTGGGGCTGATCCCCATAGACATTCTGGCGAGAGAAGGCATGCGTCTCGACGACTCAGAATACGGCAGAGGGGAGCCAAAAAAGGTACGGCGGCAGATTGCGCGCTGCGAGTTCGTAATGGAATGGCAAGGGAAGTGGGACGAGTCGGTAAAGGGTCGTTGGACCCACAGACTTATGGAAATATGGGTCTTAACCTAAATGTGGCAATATGGGTTACGAGGGAACGTGGGGAAGTGAGTTACGACCTCACGCAGTTCCTGAGTGGACATGGGGGTATAGGAAATACCTCCACCGCTTTGGGCACCACGATTCACCGTTTATTTATATCTGCGAATGTGTGTGTATGTATGCGTAGACATAACCTTTATGCGGGATCGGCCAGTAATGGGCGCATGAGTCGTGGTGACAGCGCAAGCTTTTTCCTCCTGGAAAAAAGGCTATGAATTTGAGTTGTATATCTTTCAGGACGTACCCACACCGGCAAAGCTATATTTTCGCCTTTATGATCTTTTCCTCAACGTAATTTTAGCAGGCAAGCCTTAATTCCGTAGGTTTATGCCTAGATATTTTACCCTCCTAGTCACGTTGATCTTCGATCCGCGAAGTGCGTCAATAGTATTATTACATATACGCTAAGAATAAAGTTGAAAACGATGGTATAATTAATTTCCATCTACCTCAGGTCTAGCAACCTCAACAACGCAACTAACTCAACTATCCGAAGACGTCCTCGAGAATCATCGCCAACTGGCACAGAATATAACACCAGAAAATCTATCCGAGCTTCTAAACTACACTCTTGGACGGCTTCTTAAGGACTATCCAATTGTTAAGCGCAACGAGCAGCTATCAGATGAATCAAATCCCAGCGGAAGCCTGCCGGGCACATCATCATCATCAACAACAACAACAACAGTGACAACCGCACCAGTTCCAGCAATCCACCTGAAGGTGTTCTACCAAGTCACAGCAGCACCATCAGTGGATCTCATCCTAAATGCTTTATACGATTTTAAGATAAAAGCTAACGATATTGCCTCTATAGCGTATACTCTTTTGCCAGCCTGCAGCTTGCATAATTTTAGTACTTTTATATCAATTTGCGGAATTCGCCACGAATAACAAAATTTTTTTCAATTACATTTTTGAGAATATTTTTTCACTGCAAAGCAAAGGAAAGAAAACAAAAAAAAAGAAGAAACCTTCAAAGCTCGCCTCTAGTTTTTTTTATGTAATAAAAGAAAAGAATATTTAAATTTAAAATAAAAATAATTTTTTGTAATTTTTCTCGACGAATTTTTGTTAATAATTTTATATTTAATATTAGAGAACATGAAAATGTGAATTTATATATATATTTGAGAGTAATTATGTAATTTAAAAAAAAAGAACATTTTAGCAAATAATTTTAAATGTGTAAATGTTAAATTTTGTCTATAAGAGAATGCTAAGAGCAAACAAAGAAAACAAAATAAAAAAAAGGAAAAGAATTTTAAGGTGCCATTTACTATAAGTTAAAACTATTAAATAACAATTTGTTTTTTGAATACCATTGATATTATATATAAAAAGAGAAAAATAAAGAATTGATGCAAAGCATTTAAAAAAAGAAAGAATACTAACATTAACAAATATTGTTCATAAAAAAAAGCTGCTTCTAAGTCATTATCAGACTATTGTTGTCCAGAAATACAAAATGATAAAAAAAAACTACTAAAAAAATGTTAAATATTTTAATTAAGCAAATAAATATGAATTTTTTGAAGCATTATGTTTAAAAGAATGATTCGGATCAATTGTCTTATAGTTAACCCTTCTTTTAAATTAAACCTAGGAATGAATCATAACTGGTTAAGAGGAATCTTGGGAGTCCTGAATGAAAAGGCGATGTTTATTGCGTATAAATTCTGCGATGTTGTAGGAAAGGCTCTACTACCTCAACGGCTAATTGGAAGATGTAAATAATTAAGAAAGGAAGCCCATTCTCTTTGGCCTCACATCAAACCTATGCTTGTATAGTGTAATTTGCGGTGACGCTGAAAATTTTTTGGTTTTACAAGTGAGGCTCAACACATACTTCCCTGCGCCCCTTGTCTAAAAAACCGGTTTATTGGAAATATTGGAGTGAAGCTGGGAAAGTGATAGCCCGTGTAATAAACCTCACCAGGATACGTTGCGATGCGGGTATCGAACCCACTACTTTTACCATCGCAGCTAGAATCCCTTAAGCCCAGTGTCCTTTATAGAGTTTTTTGCGTCGAGCTAGAGAAAAATCTGGCGAAGAGATGCGTAGAGAAGGGTATACACCCTTAGAGCTCTACACGTGCGCTTTATACACACTCTTCGAAGTAATTGTCTTTACTAAAAAACTCAGGCATGCTCCGGTACACTGGTCTTTCATGAAGTTCCAGTGTATGTCTGATACCAAATTCGACACGGCATGAATAGTGTCATGCCCTGCCCGGAATCCGAATTGGTTATCGCGAATTCTCTTTTTTTCCTCAACCCATTTGGATAATGATCTATTAATCACTATATCAAACACCTTACTGATATTCGGAAGAAGACTTATTGACAGAAGATTAGCAGGGTCACTTTTATATTTACCCTCCTTGGGTATTGGGTACACCAATGCCGTCTTCTAGTGTCGATAGCCATCAGGGGCAGATGCTTTAAGACGATGTTCGGTACACCATCCACCCCAGACGACTTTTTAATGTTTAGATAACGAAATATTAACAAGAGATCGATTTTTCTAATGAAAGTAGAATTTATTTGGGCCGCGGGAAGCCCTATTCTCAAGGTCAAAATTCGCCCGAACACTGGTGTTCACCGAATAGATTTCCTGATAGTAGGCTCCCACAAAATCCACCTTCTCCTGATCGTCCTCTAAACAATAATTGTCGTCTATGCGACAGCCAGCAGACTTCAGTAGCTCCTCGTTTGACCGAGTCCGAGGAATACGCAACTTGTCTAATCGGTTATGTGTTTTACTCCTAAAGATTTTATTTATCTGTGGGAACATGCTCACGCTATTTGTTTGTATAGCAGGAATCTTATTATTCCAATACAGATTCACAGAATAGGAGTTGTTTTAGAAGATGTTGGAGTTTTTTCATTACCAATTTAAGAGTTATGATTCCGGACTGGTTCGATCTCGGAACTGGCGGTGAAGAACTTTCAGTCTCGTCAACATTCGACTTTTGTAGTGCGTCGATCGTTGCATTCCTGGAGCAGTCCGTGCTGTCCTTTTTCTTTGTTCTTGGTAGTCTTGCCCATCGTCTGTATGATGAGATTGTCCATCTTTGAGATATGAATCAATCTCATTGTTGGTTAGATTCCTGGTCGTTGGAGGTAGGAGTCTGTTATTTTGTATTGCCCTTGCCATAGCTTTCTCGAACCTTGGCCAGTGCATCTTTTGGTATGCAAAAGGATGCATTTCGCAATATTCCAGAAGTGGAGTCGTCAGGGACTTGTGATGTTATTTCAAGTCCGTAGTGGTGTACGGCTCTGTCGTTAAACAGTTTGTCTCGTTCGTATTTATCCCTGGTAGTCCCATCCGAGTCTAACAAGCATATATCCAGAAAAGATCCACCGCCTGGGTATGATGGTATGTCTGTAGCGAGAAGGTTAACTTTCCGCTGAATTCGAGTAGCAATCACAACAAGAATCTTCAAGCGGAAAAGGTACATCAGTGAATTATAACTGCCACCTGCAAAGTAAATACAAAATTCATTAAATTCCACTCAAAAATAATTATGTACCTGTAGCAAGAAATCTTAAAGTCACCGCCAATCTTTCTCCGGCTGGAATCGATTTTCGTAAGGGCGTCTTCTGAATTATCGGTGCAACCATTTTCAGGAGCGCCTCAAAATTCGAATAAGACATACGTAGAAAATTTTCGTACCCAGCCGCATCTTCTTCCTTCAATTCATTCAACAATTCACGATATCTTCTGTTTTCTTCTAGCAATCGAATCTCGTTCCCATATTTCTCATTGTCGACATTCGCAATACGGATTCAGTCATCATTTTAGAATCGACTATCGACTCGACGATCACAATAGGGGCGAATGAGTCTACAGTGTATACAGTCTGTAGAGAGCATGGTAGAATTCTACTCCACGTAGAGCAGTGCAGTGGAAGAGACGCTATATAGGGTACACACTGCAGATCGAATCTACACTATACGCCCTGCACTTTACCGAAAAAACACTTGGCTTAACTCTCGGTCTACTGATAAATACAAGAAATTAAAAACAGTTTTGAAATCCATGATTCTACAAATAAAACAACATTTTATTATTTAAAACTTAAGTATGATCAAAATATACACAAATTGCTGTATAGTATAATGAAGTACTCCTTTACTTATGTCAGCGGTTTGTTGGTCATTAATAATCCCCGTTCAAATAACCCTTGAGCAAACGAGATTTTTTGCTCATCATCGTCTAACGGTAAATCCTTAACTTTCATATATTCTGGATAGCTCTTAATAAGATATTCCACTGAAGTCGCTTCTTCAGGCTGAGTTTCCAGATAGTTGGGTTCATATTCATGATACTCTCGCGAATTATCAGTATAGTAATAAACATGGATTTCATCATTTTCTTCAACTAATCGCAAGATATTTGCACGCAACAGTCTAATATTCGTTTGTAAATTAAAATCATAATCCCAAACAGCTTCACCATCATCACTCACAGTCGTTTTAGTACCAAAAATAGTCCGAAGTTTCTCACTTGGCGTTATATCTGGTGGTAGAGCATCATGCTGAAACTTTTTAGCTAATTGATCAACAGCTTCATCAATTGGTATTTGCGGCGTAACAAGTTTATGGAGTAAATCCTGGCATTTTCTAATAATATCTTCGCGATCTTTTGAACGTGTATCAGAATGTACAATACCAACATTATGCCAAATATTAAGTGGAAGCCCCTTACGAAATTCCACATTTTCGTTTATTGCACGCGACAGCATTATTGGTATTAGCTGCTCAAATAAATCTGCATATGAATGTTTTTGATAAACACTAAGTGTAATGTGTAGTGAATGGCATCCAGGTTCAGTCAAGGCTTGATGTATTACTCCTCGTGGAAAATAGAGTAGATGGCCCGGCTCAAGAACACAATCTAAAATAGGATCACCAATTTCTTTCTGTGTAAAATTTCCAGATGATGTCCGCGGCAGTACTTCATGTTTGTTTCTACAAGACGAAACGAATAAAATAAATCTTTAAACATAAACGAAATCGCAATTACCTTGGATTATATAATCTCCATCGTTTTCTACCTTCAATCTGTAAGACAAATGCTTCTATATCATCATAATGCGGGGCAAATCCTTGACTATTAGGCGGTGTAAGGTAAACATTAGCACCTACCATGCAATGAAAATATTCTTGCAGTGTGCTATTCATTTTAAAAACAGATGGAATATATGTTTGCGGATTAAGAAGACGAATGGAGCAACCATCTGCATAGTGGCTCCATACAGTTCCAGGTAAGGCACGTCCTGGTGGATTTAAAGTTTTCCTTTCACCTGAAATATTTCTGATTAATTATAATACAAGATATTTTTTAATTTTTTTTTCTTACCATTCTCATATGATGTTATATCGATATTTTTTGTAAATTCAATGTAATTTTCTCGAAGCATTTTATCAATAATCTCAAAAGAAATTATATTTGAGAAATATTCCTTGTTTTCCCTTTTTATTAGGCAAGGTTCCTTCTCCCAAAAGTCTTTATAAAATTGATGAATTTCTATTGGATCTAGAAGTACTTTGAAAATATTCATGCCATCGGTGACACTATCATTCCTAGGCACTTCGACCTTTTGCTTCTTTATTTTCGGCGTTCCTTCTGAGTTAGAATTTTTTGTTTTGGTATTTATTGGGGTAGACTGGTCACCGGGAGACCTAAAATCTAACGTACCATTCCATAAGGTTTTATTTTGAATATTAACTTGTTTTGGAGATTTCTTTCGCTTTTTTGGTTTCTCGGAATTATTTTCAGTCCTTTTTACTTTTGAAATCTCAACAGGAACTTCAGGCATTTCACTCTCCACTTGATCCAGCTCAACGAAATTTCTCATTCCGGATATTTCAGAAGTATCATTTTCCTTGAGCAATGTTTTTTCTTTTTCCATAAGTATTGCAGATTCTCTTTGACTAATTTTAGCGAGTTTCTTCTTGTGCTTTTTTACCTTCTTCGTTTTTGTATCATTGCCGTTTTCCTTCCGTGCTAATTCACGCTTTAAAACTGATTGTAATAAATCATCTAACGTGTTTTTCTTTGCCTTTTTCAATTTATTATTGACCTTGTTTATCTTTTCCTTCTTGTTCACTTTCTTTTTTTGGGAGTTGTAAACAGCAAATGCTGAGACTTCGTTAGCAGGATCCATTTTTAACTGAAAGGAAGAAAGACAATTCAATTTATTCAAGGATTTTAAAATATTAGCTGCCAGAGTCTAGTTTCTGAACCGAAAATTAGGTATGGCTAATTAGAATACTTAAAGATTTCATTGAACGAAGATAATATCACAAAATTACTACTTTTTATTTAATAAATAAGAAAAAAATAGGATATGGAAATTGAGTAAATCGGTGCATCTCCGGTAGTAAATGTGTGCATTTCCACCAAAGACACGAAAAACAACTTACGTTTCAAAACCTTTAAATATCTTTAGTGAAACAATTTTACGTTTTTCACTTCCAATTGCGCATAAACACTTTAATACCGGCTTATAATTATGAAAGAATTAACGCCTATTTCTATTTCACCGGAGACAGAACGCGTGTGCTCCTTTCAAATCAAAGCTTGTTGACGTTTCAGAGTTTCAATTTTTTAACGTTGGCAAAATTGTATTTTATAGGATGATAAAGTAGTTTTGCGGAAGGACCGTTGATAAAGAAAAAATAAAACAAGTCTCTGAAATATTACAAATATTTTTTGTTAGTTTTATGGAAGTAAACAACTTTTTCCAATTGTATACTGGCATACAATTAATCAAGAATTAATTTTTGTTTAAGTTTTTATGCATTAAAAAATTATATTTTTATGTAGCTTCAAGATGTAATTATAGGATAAGCGGAAATGCAGTAAAACAACATTTAACTGTCACTTGTGTAGTGGCGGCAAAGGGCGGCAAATTTTTTTTTTCAAAACTTAATTTTCATCTAGATTATTTAACATAATTCTATAGTCTCTTTATTTACTGATGGCACAAAAAGATTTCCGAATAATGTTTTTGTAAAATAATTATTGGAATAGATATAACATGACAATAAACAATGGCGTATCCTATACGAAACCATTAGCTCAAATATGGAATAATGGAGGAGTGTTAAAAATCATTAACTTGGATGAGGATTATAAATCTAAATATTCGTTAGATTTGAAGTAAGTAAAATAGATTAGTAACATAATTTTAGAAATAAGAATATTGCATTAATTTTTGGATTTTGAATGGATCCGTCTTCATTCACAACAATTTAGTCGCTCTAGATATCTCCAAGGTTTTTGATAGGATATGGATGGCACCCCGCTCTGTTAGCTAAACTCTAAGCAATTGCTATTGGCCAAGCTCTAAGGAGCTGAATCGAGTTTTCTCTTTGGCCGTTCAATTACGGTAGCATTGGATCGCGTCAAATCTAAAACCAATCTTATCTCTTTCGGTGGTGCCCAGGAGCCAAATATATCACCTGTTCGTTCTCTAATCTTTATAAACGACCTGCTTTCGGTCCCATCCAACCCACTACATATAGTTTCACTAATGACAGTAGGTTGCGTTACTATTACATCTTCACTTAATCAACAGACATTGAAAATCATTAAATTCAATGCTTCCAAAACGAAGTACTGTCGTATTTCCAAAAAAACTTGCAACATCTCCTCATCCATGTCACGTGTAGAATTATTGGCTGGCCCATGCTTTTACACTCTAGGCATGACAATAAGGTAAGACCTGCGATGGAATGACCACCTATTTCAAATGGACAGACAGACATCTCTGATTTGGAGTTTCTTAAGAGGTGCAGATTCCTCCTGCAGCCATCGGCTCGTGCTGTAATTTACAAATCCTACATTTGACCTCACCTCGAATACAACTCCCTTAATTGGAGTGGGGCTTCGAAAAACACCTTATTGTGGTTAGATAAATCGAAGCTGTGATGAAGTGTGGCTTTGTAGAGATTGAGAATAAATTACTTATTAAGATTAAGAAAAAATGCAGGCAGTAGAACGCTTAGGGAACATCGACAGATATGGTGTGAGATTAGGTTCGAAGCCATTCAGTATTACCTAAAATTCAGAGCTTTAGAACTGAGTCGATACCGATAGCTTAGAGTTTATATCAAGCATTGGAGATATGTAGAGCACTATTTTTTTATGTAAAGCTTATAAAGTCCAGAGATAAGCCTTTTTGTACTGTCCATGGTTCTTTCTAAGAGTGCAACTTCTAGTCGAAAAGATTGTAGAGAGAAGAATGGAGAACTGCCAACGTTGACCGGCTGTTTTACCCCACCTGCTCCCGTCCAATGCCACCGCTGAGATTGCTTCGGCGCTCAAACAAGGAAATGCGTATCTTGCCTATTATGAATTCAACCGATGACAGAAGACAAGGCAGTGAATTGATAAAGGGAAGACAAGAAAGAAGGAATATTATCTGGATGGGAGGTGTGGGTAGAAGAAGGATCATGGCGCTGCGTGTACTCGATCTACCAACCCCACCGACCCCAATACACAGAAAAAAGTGGCCAGTAGATCCTTTTGGTCTTGTCGTGTAGAATTTGGTTGGATTCAAGATATTCATTAAGCTTTTTATTAATTACTGTATCGTTGATTTTGGAGAGAATGGAAATTATTGTTATTAGGCGGTAGTAAGAATGAAGACTATGTACAAAAATAGCCTACAGCTGGGCATAAGAAATTATGGTGAATTAATGGCATCTTATTATAAATAAGATTTTTATAGCTGTTACAAATTCCTTGGGTTTTCTAAAAAAAAAGCAATTGAAGGCAGTTTGAGTACGACTAAAAAATTAACACAAAAACTAAATTTCAATCGCTCTATTATGGACCTTAATATTTCCCTTTATGCCCTTTTAATAATACCTAGCTACTTTTCATTTATGTAATAATAATCCAAAAATGATTGAAACCACTTTAAGCCCATGAGAGCAATGATACGATCCCATGGTCACGAAGATTATACTCTAATCGCGTTTCACGAAAATTCACTGACTACTTATTTCGAAAAAAAATCAATCCACGCAAGATTAGTACACTTTAGTAAGTTCACACTCACCTGTGTGATTTGCTCTCACTTTTTTTTTCTGATATAAAATAAAACCTTACTTTACATAATCGTGCACTCATGCACTCGAAACACACAAATTACGACGGAATCAAGGTTGTTAATGTCTGTTTTGATATTTTACTCTGTTTTTTTCTTAGATCCGAGATTTGATGATGATGAACATGGTGAGAAAATTATTTCCATTTCGATGTTTTTAAAATTTTTTAAATACATCAAAAAGATTTAGTGAGAAAATGCCGATATTAAGAGCACAAAACTCATGCGCTTGAAAGATTTATCACAGCAGGAAATCATTATATCATTTCGACTTTTAAAAGAAATTTTTGTAGAAAATATCATAAATAATGAAGGTTAAACGGTTTTTCTCATTCATATACAAATTAAATTAATAATTGAATAGTTTTCAGTAGTGTGGGAATTTGTTTTTATAATAAGGGTTAGAAATTATGATAACTTGTTTGTTTCTTTTATTTTAGGTGGCTGTAAAATTTGTAAAAAAAAATAATGATAAATGAAAGCAAACAATGTATTGGGCAAGCTTTTATTTTATAAACCGAGAAGCAATTAGGACAAAGGATTTGTCACACTTCATATTCGTAAAAAGAATTATAGCAAAACTTGACCAATAACCATTGAAAATAAGTTCGTGCTGCTTGTGGAATGTGATCTATTTCAATTAATCGATCACACCGTAGGGTGACTAAACGCACTCGTAACTGGAGCGTCACAAAAGATGCAATTAATCAACTCCAAATACGCTTCTATTGCACCATATTTTTTAAGCAATTTAACAAAAATCCTTCATGGAAATCTTCGATGTGATCTACTTTAAAAGTAAGTACAATTTCCTCCTTAGTCTTTATTTTCTTTTTTTATATGTGTATAAATCCGACACATGCTATGATATGATATAACAAAAATTTCTGCAACCAGTTTTTTTGCCGTCAAATCTCACCTTAAGTAGCATCAATCAGTCCGAGAAACAAAACACCTGTACCGCTTGTCCCTGTAGGCCGGGCGCAATCATATTCGTGACTTTTAGAGGTACATCACTAAATTCCATTTGAATCAGATCAACGCATTTCTCAACATTCCGAATTGTTACGTCGTCGTTGATCTCGGGATAGTTTTTACTTTCTTGATCAAATTATCGAAATAACATCATTGAAGAACCATTTTACGGTGGTTTTAGGGCTTAAACTGGCATGAAAAAATATGTTTTTTTTTCGGTGTGTAAAGTATCGTTATTAAAGGCTCAAGATTAATGAAAGTAAAAGCCGTGAATATTGGATGCAGGCGCACATCGTTTTTTTTGCGATCTAAATTTTTGAGCAGAAGAAAGCTGTTATTAGATCAATGCCTGATGGAGGAGAATCGTAATTGATGGTTAAGCTATGAAATAAAGGCGTACTTCTTTCATGAAATGGGGGTGCGGTTTAAGGAACTGCTTGAGCGATTGCTAAGTATCGTTTTATATCAGTCCATTAAAAATTATTGTAATAAGTCCAATCATGACTTCCCATTTATATGAATTGAAAGGAATTTTAAGATAAAAGAGTGAATGGAAATTTGCAAATTACTGCTATATTTTACAGGATTGACGTATGTTAAATGATATTCCACTTATGAATAAGAGTATTGATACCAGTCAGCTTTAAATAGATTTACCGGATATTAAGTTATTAAATCTGTCTATCATTAATTTGAAAGTTGAAAGTAATATAATAATAATAATCCTCTACTCTCCTTTTAAATGCTTCCCCTTTTACTCTAAGCATACAATTATTTCCAATGCAGTAAAAAAATACATGCATTTACCTACCAATCTGCAGTAAATAAGAGGACTCTTTCAATTTACCTAATTACTATCAAATAACACATTAGACCTGGTTCACCTTTCAGTTTACAAATAATATCAAAGCACCGTAAAAATTACAAATTACAAGACAACCCAAGCAAGCAACTTATTATATCATTAAATTAACGATCAGTTCTTCATTCATTCATTTGCAAACATCTGGATCTGGATAAAATTGTGAAATGTTTATCTTGTGCTGTTGGGCCTCTCTTGCTTGCTTGCTGCATCGCATGTTGACCAACCAGTTTTGAAAACTGAAGATCATCTACATTTGATATTTCTTATTTATTCAGATTAGACATTTTCATCCCTTTTGTTGTCTGGTCAGGACTTGGGTAACATGTGTGGACGTGTGGATAGCAGCATTAAGGTGTATTTGAAAACAAATTCTATTTTGTCGATTATTACTGCGTGTAAGATTGCAAATTTGTTTAGCAACTTAACTTTTATGACTTAAGTCATACATAGACGAGCTTAACGTAATTATGTTGATGACTTATACGGTTGCTGTCAAGATCACGTTGATCGACATTTTCGTAATTTAGTTAAAGCTGTCCCATTCAGACATGTGCCGGGCTCAAGCAAGACGCAATTCATTTTAAGATGGTAGCGAAGATATCTAAATGAACCGTTGCGACTTCAATTACATCTTACGTTTGAGGCTTGAATCGATATTTTTCGATTGGATTTTCACAATAACAAAAAAAATATATTATGTTGTTATAAACGTTTCTTTTTGATATAGTTTAACCAATTTCTAAATGTATTTTCTATCACAGAAAGGTTATTCGATGGATGTTAAGTTTTTTTGTAAAGTAAAGAATATTTTGTGAAAGAAGAAAAATTTTATCAAATCGAATCTATTTATTTGTTGGCTGCAGCAGGTCCTGGAAAGCTGTGAATTATGCTACAACTGTTTTAGCACTAAATAAGAACAGATTTATTATAAAAAAAATGTGTAAAAAACTAAAAAATACGCTTTTATTTTAAAATGAACTAAAAAGGAAAAAATAATTTTGAATGTAAAGTTTTTATTGCTCCAGCCAGAATATGGAAACAACCTACCTTTCGAAATGTAAAACAGCGTGGGACTCTTTTCCTATATTCTTATTTTATTAAAACCGGAAATTTTCTATAGCCCCACGCTTTTTTACATTTCGAAAGGTAGGGTGTTTCTATATACTGGCTGGAGCAATGAAAACTTTGCATTCAAAATTATTTTTTACTTTTTAGTTCATTTTAAAATAAAAGCGTATTTTTTAGTTTTTTTAAACTATATTTTTTATTTTCTATTTTTTAGTCTATTATATGTGTTCCGCCATTTTGTAGTGACCGCCATATTAGATTTACAATGACGTCACACAGCTTACTGTACTATACTCGCCTTACATTTTCAATTGATACCCATACCGAGCGTGTTGTAAAGAAAAAGGTAAACCGCTATTTTGTGTTGGCAGCCATTTTGAATTTGGAATGACGCCACGGAGCTAATAGTATTCTAATTGTCAAACCCTTCCATTAGATACCCATGCCGACTGGGTTGTAAAGAAAAAGGTAGTCCGCCATTTTGTTTTGGCCGCCATTTTGAATTTTGAATGGCGCCACACAGCTAATTGTATTCTACCTGTCATGCCCTTTCATTTGATACCCATGTTCGAGGGTTGGGGAACACAATAGCAAAAATCTTGGAACCGCCATCTTGATTTTCTTACAAAATGGTAAGATTGCATTGTCACGCGAACTATATGATGTGAAGATTTTCAAATTTTCCAACTCCTGAACAACCTACATACATGTGACCCGAAAAAGTCCAGCTGACCGGAAAATGTGGCACAATTCGCCCGCCATATCCCGGGTGAAAATATAAAACTGAAAACAGACTAAAATATTACTAATTTTTTCAATATTTAAGAGCAGTCGGAAAACGAACGGAAACTAGACTGAGGTAGTGCACAGGAGACGGAACTGAAAATGCATTGAAAATGATAGGTAATTTCGACTGAAGAGTGTGAACGGAAATCAGGCGGAATTTAGACTGAAACATTTAGACATTTGGATAAATGGAGTAACAATTATTAAAAAATATCCAAAATTTTTCTAAGTCCAAGAAATGCCGAGTTCCTTCCTAAGAATATTCTAAATCTAAAAATGATAAAAATTTCCGCCTTGTGTCGGTATCTTTTCAGTCTTGTTTTGATACTCATGAAGGCTAACTGATATCAGTTTTCAGTGTAAATAATAATTTCCGCCTTATTTCGGACAGAATTCCGTCTAAAATTAATTTTTCAATCTCTTTTCAGTCCTTTTTCAGTTTTGTATTTTCACCCGGGGTTGGCACCGTAAAATTTGTGATCCTAGATTCGTTATTTGCTACTGTAACATAAGGATTTTAATGATTTTAGTTGTAAAACACTTGTTAAGTCCTAGTGAGCACTATCTGGCACTGGAAGGTCCAACGGTCTCACTACGAGTTATTTTCATGAGCTACGTTAAATAAAGAAGAAATTGGAAACATAAATATTTTTTTAATTTAATAATTGATACACTACCTTAAAAGCCCCTTGATACCCACTTTCATTGGAGTCGAAAGACAATTGGCAAAATTCGCCAGCCTTATTGCTCCGCCATTTTGAATTTATAAGTTTTGACCACAAATTCGTTATTTACGACCTTAAAAACCCCTAAATACCCACTTTCATTGGAGTCGAAAGACAATTGGCAAAATTCGTCAGCCTTATTGGCCCCGCCATTTTGAATTTATAAGTTTTGACCATAAATTCGTTATTTACGACCTTAAAACCCCTAGATACCCACTTTCATTAAAATCGGAGCACAATTAGAAAATTCAACCATATTTGGGCGGCCATTTTGAATTTGGATCATATTTCGGCGACCATTTTGAGTTTCATTTTGAAAGTAAATAATAAAATTCTTTGATTCTTCGTCTACGTCATGGTATACTTTTTTCGATATATGTAATCAATCAATAGTTTTTGAGCTGCAACTCAAAACTGTAGGCCATAATTTGGTTATCATCGGTTTTTTGTCATGGAAGCAAATTTATAGCCGTATTCGGCAGAAGAACGAGCTCACAGAAAAAGCAGCAAACATAGGCAACAATAAAGTGCTGAACCAAATTACTAATCAGCTCTGAGGAAAGAACTCTACTAAAAACATGTCGTAAAGCTGGGTGGATTCAGAAAGGGCTGCTCCTGTATAGATCATATTAACATCTTCAGAATCAAAGTGGAGTAGTTTACTGAATTACAACGCCCCCTATATCTTGCTTCATAGAGAAAGCGTTCGCCTGGGTTAATAGGAGCTTTATATGGCAGGCACTATGGCATCGCGAATGGCCTGACAAAATATGATAAACAGGCTTAAGGCTAAATTCGATTAAAACTAAAGAAATGAGGATAAATGTAAGCACCATTAAACGCATTGCGCTGTATAACCACGAGGTGGAATTGGTATATAAATTATTTTACCTCGGTGGCATTATTACTAAAAGTTACAGGACCGAAGATGTTCGTTCCAAAATAAATAAAGGAAGAAGCGCATATTTATGCCTGTCTCGCAAATGGATATCAACGGAGATCTCAACTAAAACCAAAATTGCGGCTTCTCAACTCCAACGTTAAGGCAGTTCTTTTGTAAGGCCCCCAAAAATATTGAGCAATAATATTATAGATTAATTTTTGACACGTAATTACTCCTAGATTTGATATATGGGGCAATTGTTTGCATTTCAGCTAAATTGACCTACGACTATGATTATACAATGACGACTTCGTAAACATAAAATTTGCAAATCAATCATGTCCATCTTTCAATTTCTTTAATCTGCAATATTTCTACTCCATTTAAAAGCTGCTGCTGCAAAAAAACCGTAGCAATTAATTACTCAACGTGCAACGCTGATTTCAATTAATATTTTCCAATTGTCCCAATTAGAAATTATCGCCCGAAAATTACATAAAGATTAAACATGACGAAATGTGGGACAATCCGCCCAAAAATTAAAATCAAGTCAGAAAAAAAAAACTGTGCTAACTCTCAAATTGTAATTTTGTCAAACCGCGAAAAAAATCAATCATTTAAGGCCTCAGCGCATGTCAATCATAGCCGGCGAATAAACAAGCTTCAGTCAAGTACGTACACAGATATTAGATAACCAACAAAGCTAACACAAAAGAACTCGTGCAAGAGACAAAAAGACACCAAACCAGCCACCGGGATCGGTATCACGAAAACCTGTCATCATGATCATAAGATGGTTTTGGTACTAAGTGCACAGGTATCGAACCGGCGATACAAAACGATATCGACGATAGCGAAGCCATAAAGATAGAAAATATTCTGCTATAAACCGTCCTCTCAATCTCTCAAATGTCTCAGGTCTCCACCAGGTCCCCAGATCTGTAGCTTTTCAAGACGATCACACTCTCTAGCTTAAGGGGAGAATGAGAAAAATAAATGGCGCTAAAAGAAAAAGTAATATACCCACAGGTGAATGAGTGTTTACATTGCAGATGGCTGGGATAATGGTAACCCATTGAGGGCATGAATACGCAGCTTATACTACCTGAGAAGAGACAGACCATCAGATGCTTCTTTTTCTTTGCTATGATATTTCTATGAAGCTAGTGTCTATCTCGGTACTTTGGGTTCTGCTTATTCCTTTTTGGGCTTTCGGTTAGCATAATGAAAATTGGAAAGGCCCAAGCTGGTTGGTATGTGCACACGTTAACCAATCTCAAGGTACGCATCTATATAAATGGACAGGCCCCACTTAACTCCTGATGTAGTTCATTGGATACTTTTGAAGGAATCGGTCCAGTCGTTCTCGAGAATTTTGTTCGATATTTGAATTTTGACAAGTGGATATTTGTCCGTTAGGAGATTTGTGCTGCTTTACTGAAAAAAATAATAAGGATTATTCAAGGATATATAGTTTTCTTTGTGGATTACCTTTTGATTATATGAAAATGGTGAGCTGATTTAATATAGTGAAAGATGAATAGTGATTGTTGTTGTGATGTTGAATTTATCTCAATTATTTTGAATTTTGTAGGAATCTCACTGAAACATGAATTTTTGTGTTAGTTGAAATTAAATTTTAAAATAGAGGCTATCGTAGTAAGTGTTTGGTGTCTTTAACAATTTTATATCCTTTATATTTTATCTCAAAAGCGGTGATATTTTTCTGTGATTAAAATTTTAAAAGTATTGGCAATCTTGATTAAGTGAAAACTCATTGCAATAATGTAGGGCGAATTTAACATAAATTGTTAGTTCTGGAGGAACATTCAAGAAAATTTTTAGGTCTCTAAATAAACATTATAACATTTTACCTTAATTTACCAACTAAACTAATAAAATCAACTAAAATACCAAAACATCGAAGCACTTCTAAATGAAATAGTTTAACGGGTTCACCACTTGAAGAATATTGAAGAAGTAACAGTGGTCGACCTTCACTATGTACAAATATAAAATTACTAAGAAAAATGTAAATTTTCTACTTCAATTAAGTGTCATTAAAGAAGACCACCACGCGTTTTAAGATGGTACATATTTTGATTGTACATACATCGAAATTTTATTACAAAAAACCTGTAGTTGATGAAACAGGAATGTGAGATCAAAATAGGAGAATTAATTTATTATCCATGCAGATGTTTTAGTTGACCGAACAAGCTAATTAATATCCTCGTACATTGAAAGATTGTTGGCTATTTGGAAGAAGTGAGACTATAAAACTTGAACGAAATCTTGTGTTTTAAAACCGCCTTACTATGTTTTCTAATAATTATCAATATGGTTGTAAAATATGCAAATAAATGCCTTCGGGGTGGTGTTGTGAGGTTATTAAAAAGGAAAAGTTTTTATGAGAAAATAACATATGGTGAATCGCTTCTAATAGGATTATTGACTGCACCATATGTGAAATAGGATTCGAATTATTGCATACAGAGTTTGATTGTTATAATAAAATTTGTCTCATTAAACAGATGATAAGCTTCACAAAGCTAGTTAATTATCTGAAATTCGTCAGCATTATCGCGAACTTAGAGCCTGTTATCGTGGTTACATGAGGCGATCGAAAGCTCGACTTGAAAGTGGTTTGAAATACGATCTGTGTTTTCGGTTCTTCTCGATTGAGTTACTGATTTGAAATTAAATCCAAATAGGATTGAAACTGACAGATGACAAATGCCAAGTTGGAGTAATGGAATACAGTGAAGAAAATTATTTAATTTTGCAAGCTTTTTCCGCTTATTTCAATAATTTAATGTTAATTTTGAAAATACATAATCAGCATGTGAAAATAAGAAGAAGGAGACTTTATCCAATTTATTTTAATTTGTCCAAAAAGTTGAAAATTAATAGTTTAAAACTTTTTAAAAGCATGGAAGCCATGCTTACTATTGCCATACAAAAGATTCCTAACAGGAAGCCCAAGAGATTTTGGATGAGATTAGCATGTTGTTTCTTCATTTGTCCATATATTTCGTTTAGTAATGATTAAACGCACTTTTCACAACACACAACACTTTTTCAAAAAAAAAAAACCAAATAACCTAAAAACGTCAAAATTAAATTCGATCTAATTTCAATTTGTGTTTACATGCACATTCTTGATTCAATTTCAATTCGATCAAGGAAATTTTTTATATCGGATCGAGTCAATCCTATTTCAAATCGATCTGTGTTTACATAAGATCGAAATGTATTTCAAATATGTTTCAAATCATTTTCGAGCGTCATGTAACCAGCGTATGTGTCTAGTCAGTTCTTCTCTATGGAAACTAACTAAGGTTACATGAAAAAAATTCAGGTGCACATTAACAAGTGTTTGAAACGCAATTGTAAAATATTCTGCCCACGAACAATTAACAACAACGTAGCGCTTCTTACTAAATCTTTGTAGTGAAAAATCTCTAACAATAGGAATCAAAAGGGGAAGGGGGTTGAATCGACTACAAAATAAACATCGACACAAAATAAGTAATTGACTGGATTCCCTTGTACAGAGAGAGAGAGAGAGAGAGAAGAAAAGGCCGGGCATGGAGGAGAAAAATAGGATCAAGCAAAAATTTGAGCATAATTTTTCATCATTTTCCCTTTTCATGAGATTTTACAGACCAATTTTGAAGAAAGCTTTACATCAGTAAGGAAATTTTACGGAGATCGGAACAAACTGAAACCTGATGAAGTAAAGGTGTGGACTACAACCGATGCATCATAGTTTTCTAAGCGACCTCGCCTCACTTTTGTCAAGGATATGTATGATAAGAGATAGCATTATTTATAAATCGAATCCCTTTGAATTTTTTTTATGTGAGAGATTAGAGTTTATGCAAGCAATGTTAACTGTTCTATGTTGTTCTAGGGCAGTGTTTCCCAAAACTTTTGACATCTCTGTACCCTTCTATAATTTACGTAACGCTGAGTACCCCTTGCTAAAAAATGAGTGTGCTTAAAACCACACTTTAGAAGTAATTTTTTTTGCTTCATGCCAACCAGCGAGTAATATGCAATAGAACTAGTCGCAGGACTGTCGATTTCAGCCAGGTCAAGGGCCAAAGCTGGTAAAAGTATTGTGGCGAACTGCCAAGGGCTTGATACAAGTACAATTTCAAAATATCAATATTTATGAATTCCTATTTGCATTAAAACCTGAAAACCAAACAATGGGTTTATGATAACTGAAATATGTAATAAATATTTTCAATTGCAACTGATCTAAATATCGCGTCAAGTAACTTCCCATATGTTTTGCTTTCGTCAACATTATTTGAAATCTTTAAATAAAACTTTTCATGCAGAAAATATAGTACATATATACATCTTAGCCCAGTCGTCAGAGGAAAATTTAGACCGAAAGCTCGCACAAAATGTGATCTCGCTGAAAATTGGAACTTAGGTACTTTTTTGGCTGTAGAAAACGATAAAAAAATCTTTGCTGCGCTAAAGTGTATGCTGAGTTCACAATTTCGAAAACAAATTCGAAAATTTGGTTTTTGCTTTATATACCAAAAATTAAAAAAAAAATCGAAAAACTAATAGCGCCACGTGAAAGAGCGGAAAATTTCACTAAAATTTATATTAGAACTTATTTTAAAAAAAATTGTGTTATTATAAAAAATTATTAAAAATAAGAAGCAAATTCGAAAAATCTAAGCGCGCCAAAAAGTTGAATTTAAATATTCTAGCAAAGCGTTCGGGAAAAACTAAAGTATCCTTGCCTAAAATATACGCAAAAATAAAAATAAAAAAAGCATTTTAAAGAGGAGACTCTAAGCTTTCTAAGAAAGCCATTAGTTTTAAATTTTTTGTTTTTTTTTCTCAAAGAAAACTTGACTGGAAGTTATAATTTGTAAAATTCTCACTGAGGTTTTAAAATTGAAGATATATATTAATAGAGGCGTACGAAAAAAAAATCCTTGTACATTTGTCATCATTAGACATTTACTTTTGATGTAAAAAAAAATAAAATGATAAACATTGTCTCGGTTTAATAAAATCTATGTTTTAAAATATTTAACTTTTCTTACAGCATTCATTCGACGCCATTCGTAACATTATTGCCTTATGTTTATTCACTTTTCATCACGCATTTTCAATCTATTCAAAAACGGCTCGATTACATTCTTTTTTACACGACTGCCCCAAAAAAAGGAGTGTAATGTGTTTAGGTTTGTTGTGTGTATGTACGTTGTTTTCTACCACCATAACTTCTAAACCCCTGAACAGATTTAGATGACTGGGGTACCGTTAGAATCGTTTAATGAGTCTGAGTAACATAGGCTAGGTTAATTTTTAAAAAAACAATATGGCGGCCGTCAGACGCAATTTACATAACGCCCAATTTAATTTTTTTTTTCTGATTGGGTCAATATGGGTATCAAACGAAAGGTAAAATTGAGACGATTTCAAATATATATAACACTTAATAGATATGTGTTAAATGATCGCGAATTTTAAGCTTAAATAAAATTAAATTACTCAAAACGTCTTTTATTAACCCATCACCATGAATGAACACTTAATAGTTAAGCCTAGTATGCTGTTGAGGCGAAATTAAAATTCCCTAAACAAACGCTATGTAACACGACTGCCCCAAAAAGGAGTGTAATGTTTTCGGGATTCATGTATGTATGTTTATATGTTTCTTTGTTCCACCATAATTTCTAAACGCCTGAACGGATTTAGATCGCTGGAGTACCGTTAGAATCGTTTAGTGAGCCCGAGTAACATAGGCTTTAATTTTTAAAAAAAACAGTATGGCGGCCGGTATGGCGACCCGATTTATTTTTTTCTTCTTCTGGTCGGGTAAATATGGGTATCAAATGAAAGGTCTCATTGAGACGATTTCTGCCTAATCTATCAGCGTGTCTAAATTTAGATAGAATAAATCAAACTTCGATAACTTTACTTTTGCATTAAAACTGTATCTCAATAGTTGTAAGTGCTATAATAATAAGAAGTAAAATAAAATCACTTAATAAAAACTACATTGGTTTACAAATTATAATCACTAAAATATCATAAAATAAAAAACAAAATAATTAAAAAATTAAAAAACACGACGCCGAATTAAAAAATGAACTAAAAAGTCAAAAACAAGTTTTAAGCACTAATGTAAGACAGAAACAAGGTAGAAGATATTTTATTTATTTTGTTAAGTATCACACAACTATCGTATATGTATAATCTGTATTTTTGCAGCCGGGGTACAAAATGTTACGAGAATAAGTACAATTAAAACTGCACCCGACTGAAAAAATACAGATTATACATATACGATAGTTGTGTGATACTTAACAAAATAAATAAAATATCTTCTACCTTGTTTCTGTCTTACATTAGTACTTAAAACTTGTTTTTGACTTTTTAGTTAATTTTTTAATTCGGCGTCGTGTTTTTTAATTTTTTAATTATTTTTTTAGTAGGGAATAGCTTGTAGAAATTGCGTCCAAATACATTTTTTTTACCTAATTATGAAGGATCCAGATATTTTTTTTTTCAATCGAGCTTGGCGTAAATGGCTTGAAACTATTTGGCGATGAATGTTTGCCTTCTTTACGATATTAGTCATTTAAATTCAGATTACGATTTAACGAACGGTTAAACATAATTTACAATATTTCTTTGACTTCTACAAAATTTGATTGATGCAGTTTACAAACTAATTTAGTGATAAAGATGAAGATTGGCACTGTCCTAAATTAAAATTATTTGTGCTTAATGATTTCAATACTGACTTTTCAGCTATCAACAACGCTAGGGCAGCTAGTGAACTTCTTACGCAACTGCCTTGCCGAGCATTGTATTTTATAATACGATTTTTCATGCTTGTGCAGTATCTTTTAAGTTGATCCATCCGACAACGATGTATAACAACTTTCGATGCAAAATCAACTTTCACATGGCTGGTAGAAAACTGACAAAATTGTTTTAAGTTGTTACCAAAATTTTTAAATGTTCTTTGAAGTTTTAAAACATACTTTTTATAGTTTTTGATTTCTTGTTGATACAGATACTATCCAAAAATTGTGGCAAAGTTCAATAGTACGTGAATAAATAATCAGAATCCGCTGATGTTCTTAATAATAAATTTTCTTCAATCTTCCTAATCACTACTATTACATCAAAAAAAACATGTAATAAAATCCCGGATATCTCAGTGAAAAACCCCTAATTAATATGTCACATTAAACAACTTTAAATAGTAATTATTGAAATCCATTCTATTTTGGTATTCATCTCCCATCAAAATGCATTTTATACAAAAATTATGACGAAAAATATTTTTAAAAATTGATAAATTTCTTAAAAAAATAATAAAAACATAAACAAATTATCATAATATCTCGACAAAACTGTCAATCACTGCCCACAACAAGACCCATCCACAGTCACATAAATTAAGACCTCCAACCGTAAAAACAAATCTCACCTCTGGATACGAAAGAAATGGAATGATGCAGTGTTGTTCGGGGGTCTCAATCAAAAAACCAACTCCTCAACTGGAGCTCCCCGGTTCCTTCCAATGATAAAATCAAAGCCGACTTTTCAGCGAAAAATTTTGTAACAGTTATTATGTACCCAAAAAATATTTTGTCGGAAATTATTCACAAGAAGACAACTTTGCATAAAAATTCCTTGTACTATATGCTTGCTTCGTGCTTTTCTCTCATGGACCAAGGTAAAAAAAAACATTAAATAAACAATTATTTGCCTGCATGCACCTCTTCGTTGGTTGGCAAGGTATAAGTCTGCCTAATTGAAGAATGTCAAAGACCCCACCGCGGCGAGAAGGTGGTAATTTGGTCGTAAAGGTAAAGTTGTTTAATTCAATTTTTACACTCCCATGCGTTTCGGCTAAATTTTGGGTAATTGTTTTTAGTGCTTTCTTTTTTGTTTTAAAAGTTTTTTTTAAATTAATGGCGTTTTATTATGTAATAGATTTTTATAATTTTTACCGGTGCAAATGTTGTGAGTTATATACAAAGAAGGAAGGCTTTTTAAGGGCAAGAGGTTAATCAATTACTTGTTTAGATATTTTATGGCCAAGTAATTAGAAGCTGAAGTTGGGAAAGATATAACAAATATTTTGGGATTGTTTTAATACCAGCTTGTTTGACACCTACAACGACTGACTGATGTTTGACTGCTGTAATATTTAAGGTACCAACCACAGTATATATAAATTTATTAATAATTCATGCAGTGGCGGACTAAGGCCGTCAGAGGCCCAGGGCGGTAAAGCTGAATGAGGCCCTCAGTCTAAGAAGTCGATGTAATTTTAGAAGCCTTTTATTCAGTTGCCATTTGTATGGACAAGTGTGTGTATATGTTTATTTCCCAGTAGGAAAAGCATTTAATTACCCATCGATTCCGAAAGTCGTAGTAAAGACAAGTGTCCACTATAGAGTTTTTTTCGGTAGAATGTAGAGCGTAGAGTGTAGAGCTCTACCTGTAGTAAGTACTCTACAGCGCTTCTCTACCACTCCACCGCCCGTAGAGTTGATCTAGAGAAATTTTGAGTAGAGATCTACCACGAGCTCTACAGACTGAGTACACTGCAGATGCGTTTTTCTCTACTGTAGAGTCGTATGGTAGAGCGCGCAACTGCGGCCATCAACTTTTGCATCTCATTTCATTTCTCAGTTATTCAGAGATGCGTACGTACATATATTGTGTAAAAAATTTAAAGGAAATTAATAGAAATCAAAAAAATAATAAAATGAGTTTTCCCCAAAAGAAGGGAAAAGAAGGAAAGGAAATGTTGAGAGCGAGATTGGATTGCGAAAAGAAAACAAAACGCTGGAATGTACCGAGAATTAAGGAATGAGCGGAAGAAGATACATCTTCATACCAAAATTTTCTGCGTATGTCGTATTCGAATTTCGTTGTTATTTAACACGCCGATGCAGTTCCGCGGCTGGCATATGTGCTGGGTGTGCAACTGCACAGGGTCCCGCGTGTTTGGGGCACCGCGAGCGAAGCGAGCAAAACATTTTTTTGGCAATAAAAATCATTTGAATTCTTTATTTGCATTTTTACTTCAATGAATGGGTCATACAAATCAGCATATGGGTTATATCATACGAACTCGCATCACACTAAATATTACATGGGGCCCATTTTCCATAATTCTGTCGCGGGAACGGGTCTTTATGACAGAAAATTTTTTTTGGAGACTCTGGGGCCCCTTTTGCACAGGGCCCCCAATTGTCTGGCCGCGGCACTGCGCCTATGTACAACAATTCGAAGCGCAGTCGAAACAGAAATAAGAATGAATACTGTAGAGAGAAAAACTCTATCAAACATGCTTGTTAGAGCGTAGAGCAGATGTAGAGCTCTACCAAACACAAAAAATTGCGTATACACTTTATAGTGTAGAGTGCAGAGCGCGTAGAGTGGGTGTAGAGAGCATGTGTAGAGCTCTAGACGGTGTATACACTTCTCTACGCATCTCTACGCGAGAGTTTTCTCTAGCTCTACGCAAAAAACTCTATAGTGGACACTAGGCTTAAGTTTACAAAAACTCCTCTTGCATGATGCAACCGAGATGAAAATGGTCAAGAAGTATTGAAGTATATGTAAGCGATGTAGAGGGTAACGATTCAGTAAAGACCCATTTTAATAATTACATGCTGTACTTATTTGTGTCTACGGGAACATTGTACGCGACCTCCGACTCCAAAGTACCACTTAGGTAGGCACTGCCCTTATTTTAAAAGCCTTGTTTAGGATTTGATCAAGGGAACTTGTAGACATTTGGAGGCCCCAGGAACCAAAGGCCCGGGGCGGACCGCCCCCTCCGAATTCATGGTACATGTGAACCATGGCACATACGTAAAGATATGATTGAAAAAAGTAATGCCTAAAAAACAAATTTAATCATAATCAGGTGTTGCCAACGAAGATTAAAGAGCTTTATATGCCTGTACAAGACAAATGAAAAAAAACTTGGGTTTAAAATCCAAATAACTCACCTACTGGTCATGCCTTAAGGCCCGTCCTCACTACGCGGACTTAGATCCCACGCGCTTTTGGCGGAAAGGCCTTTAAATTTTCTGACTCTGAGTCTCTGACTTCTGAGTTTTGGATCCTAAAATAAGAACTAATCTGAAAGAAAATAATTATTTAATGAATATTGATTAATCTACATTGAAAAAAAATCAATTTTCATTTAAAAATCCCGTATTGTGTAGAAGTACAATGTGCCTTTTTAAGCACGGCCTTTTGTCCGCGCAGTTTGGTCGTACTGCCTTTGCCATTAAAAACTCTATAAAAAAAAAGGCAAAAGCGCGTATGAGCTAAAGTCCGTGTAGTGTGGATCCACCATTACGATCATGAAACCCATGGTTATCTAAGCAACCCTAGAATGGTGGCCAAAGATCCAAAAGAAGACGTTCCAGAGGCTACTCGAAAAAGTAACTCGAATGGTTTTCCTAGGGTCACAGGAGTGATGAATGCGTACATTACGTTAGCGTTAGGAGTAGTGATAAATATGCCTCCACTCTACGTAAAGGTAAAGAAAGGGCAGCTAATAACGTCCTTAGAATAGCACCGACAAAAAAGGTTAAACTTCTATTACAAATCTAAGGTCTCGATCGAGAACTGTCAAAAGTGTCTCTCTAAAGAATTTAACCTGCAAAGAGTATCATTACTGTGGTACATATGTAGATAAATCCAAAAACGAAGAAGAAGCAACCGGAGGTGATTTTTACGAAGATGGGGTTGGCATTGGCTCTAGGCAAATCCCCTTCAGTATTTCAGGCGTAGGTTTACGTTATAGCGGCCTATGTCTGTAAATATCTAAAGCGAAAAGGCCAAACTAAAATGAAAAGTAACGCAGAAGTGAAGTAGAAGTGAAGTAGACTTACTTCCACTGAAGTAGATGTAAGTTCCACTTCACTTCCATTTTGGTCACTCTCATACATTCATATGCTATGGTACCTAACTTCACTTCACTTCCCATTTAGGTTTGGCCTAAAGACGGATGGCCCAGCTATCGATATAATGTCAAACGGTCAAGAAGCGCTACAAAGCAATAGTTCATGTATAGTAAAACCAAAACCTCTAAAGGGATTCATCGATTAATTAAATGATCTCGCAACTATTAACAGAGTAGTCATGAAAAGAGATTCCAGGTCATGAAGGAGTCGATGGATATGAGCAATCAAAAACGGTGCCTGCAACCAGTTCATCGGTCTAGATCCTTTCTGTGATATGCATTAGCTATACAAGAGAGGGTCTTCGGATATGGAGTGAACAGGGCTTCTCTCGCTACTAGTCTCATACTACACTGTAAAAAAAATATGTAAATTCACAGTCCAAATGTATAGTAAAATTACTGATCGCGGTATGAAATACTAATTTACTACACAATTATTGTAATTTTACTATAAATTTTGTAATTTCACATAAAGAAATTGAGAATCTCCAATACTGCATGACGTAAATGTTGATTACATTAATGTGACCTATATTTTACGAATTGTTATGTATTTTTCTAAATCGTTTATGTAGGAAAATTACAATATTTCTTAGTATTATTTATCAATGTTATGTACTGAATTTTGTACTGTAATTTTACAGTAAAACGCGTAATTTTAGAACTTATATTTTCAGTAAAATTACAAATTGTTCATTGGAAAGTAAGGTTTAAATTTTCCCTCTCATAGATATAATTCACAGGTAACAATGGAATACTAAGCATATATACCCGATTGTTCTTAAGTTAAAGTCAGACCTTTGATTTTGGTCAGGGTCTGGGCATTTCTTGTAACAGCCAAGAAATTTTTGATGCTTAGGGCCGATTCACAGTTAAAGCTTCTAGCTGCAAGCTTCAAGCTTCAAAATTAGAATAAAAGAGTTTGTACAATGATTCACATTCACAGCTTCAAGCTGCAGTGCTCAAATAAAGCAAAACTCAGCTGAAGGTTGTAGTTTGAAGTTTGCAGCTTGACGCTTGCAGCTTGAAGCTTGAAGCTTTCATTGCGAATCGGTCCTTGCATGGTGAAGCAAAATGCTATTTTTATGTATAGGGAGAGGGCATGGCATACACCCAAGGCTTGGAAATTTACAAAACTATGAGGTCAAAGCTCCAATACTGATTGTATTTTTACATCCCACAAATAATGCATATTTACTACACAGTTGGTAAAAATACGTAAAGTAGAATTGGAATATTTTTAATAATATATATTGCAAATTTACAAAACTGCTTGTGAATAAAACTTCCAGTATTTTTTTTTGTAAAATTACCACAGAAATTTTTTACAGTGTAAGGGGTATGATAGAAGCCAATAAATTCATTATTTTTGCTTGAGCAATAGGACATGCTTGGTACCGCCACATGTAAATCCTGTCAGGTGGAAATAGAAACCGCAGAATATGTCCTTGCAATTGTGCTCAACTAGAGATGCAGGTTTCGTTACATAGGCAAAGTGCGATTAATGTTTAGATAAATGTGGAACATAGGACCCAGAGCTATTTTAAGGCTGATTAGTAGTCTAAATCTAGCTCTTGAACAAACACCGAACGAATATACAAAAGATCTGTAACAAGTCGAGGTGTACCAATGGTACTATTAGATGAAATTATGGGCAAACCAAGTAATCTGGGAGATTAAAGCATGGCCTGAAAGCGGTTGTCTGACGCTTTCTGAGCACAAAACTGAAGCTCTACAAACGGAGAAAATTAGTGCTCGCAAGGATCAAGGTGTAAGAACTGATCATTCAGTCACAGCACGCCCTAAGGTACCTTGGAGTGAGGATCGACCGCAGGCTAATTGTTAAAGCACACTTGGAGGGATTGACGGGTAAAGCGTCCACTGCCAATATTGCGGCCCAACGTAGAGTATCTAGACCGAATCGTCGCCTCCTGATGGCAAGGATGATTAGCTCAGTCCTGCTATACACAGCGCCAATGTTAGCAGCAGCGTTGAACAGGACGGCGAACAGCAGAAAATGGATGGCCGCATAATTCTTGCTACCCACCATACCCACATTATCTGCCGGCTGTGAACGAACCCCACCCGAAAATAAATTACTTCACCTATAGATGGCGTGGAGAAGTTTAGGAATTATTTTTCGGAGCTATCGATTTTGGAATAAATCTTTCAAAGGTTTTTTTAAACCTACGAAACTGTATTTATTGTAACGGAGATCAAAGCGTTTTATTACCTATTTTCGTAACTTTTTAAGCAACGACTGTTTACGAAAGTGCACAAAATAAAAACGCACATAGACGTTATTCGCATTTTAGTTTGAACTACGATTGCTATGTGTTCCCCTCTTCAAAACAATCATTCTAATAATATCTGAACTGTGACCCGGCGAACATACTAAAAAAAAATCAAAATGATAATAAATAAAATTCGAGAAGTCATAAATAATACCATTTAGAAGTTCCACATGAACAATGCTCTGCCCATAACACCTCGACCAGTCTCGAAATAATGTAGCCGTATTCAATTTAATATTACACAATTTCCATGATAGTTCTCGTGACTAAATTTAATAAATCTTCCGATGCTCACAACGAGATCCTCCCTTATTAATTTCAATAATTTATGACTTGTAACAGCTTTTTTTGTCTATTGGTAGCAATTTACTGATACTTTGATACTCGACAAATTGATCGACTTTGCGCTGTCTTGTCTTGGGGGAATTATTTCCCTTTCAAAGTGTTATTAGAAAGGCCCACCACATGTCAAGATCTTCACAATTCATTCGCTCTAAAACCTTTCTCTAAACGTTAACGTAAACGTTACTCAATAAAAATATATGGCAAAAAGCTGCAAATCTAGTACTGTGTAGATGCTCGGCTGGTCTGCAGCTCATCTACAGTGCGTTTGATGGAGTTTTATGATGTCCAGTTAGTAAGCGTCGATTGAGTCATTTAAGAGTCCGCTAAAGTGGAGTGACTAATTGCAACTAATAGGAAACTACATCCAATCAAGCGTTATGATTAAATTCCTCGTTTTTATCTATCACTTAATTTTGATTTTCCTGATGGCTACCTTTGCTGTAACATAAGTTCGTGCGGTCGATCTGCTATAACACCACTAATAGAGGGAGCAGTGATACACAACAAAAAAACTCTGAAAGAATTACGTTCGTATTAATAAAATTAGAGCAAAGATTTATGGACTTACTCAATATCTTCATTGTATCCACCTGAAGTTATCCAATCGTATATAGCATGGACCCTCATCACAAAAGAATTGAAGTCAGGATATTATTAGGGTGTGCGTAATTATCGCATCAATTTGTTGTGCCGAGATGAACTTAAATTGTATCGTACAAATCTTTTTTAATTATCCATACGAACAGTGATGATACGCAAAATAATTGTGGCTTTCACTCTTTATATGCCTGAAGGGGGCTCGCTCGATAAGCGTAACACAATCCACTCCAAAAAAACCGATGTCATTAATTGCAGCTCTTCTAGCTTATAACGTTCCAAGTAAAGACCTGCAAATATAGCTTAACACAGCCGACTTATTTCCCAAAAATTGGATTTTCAAGCTCATTAACTCACGCTTGTTTTTTTGTATTATTAACACATCGTCGCTTTTGTATGTTAATTTTCGAAATGAGGCAGAAAAATCTGTGAAGAAAAAAAATAGTAAAGTTTTAACAGGTAATAAATCTAGCTTTAGAGTAATTGAAAACAAGAAAATGTAGTTGAAGTGGTTTAATTGCACTTTCAAAACACACATTTTACGAGAAGGCGTTTCCTCAATTATTCACTTATCTTTAACCATCATTTATTAATATTTACAAGCAGAACGTGCCAAAAAGAGGCTCGATGGGTATTGCTGAAATATATTGCATGAAATCAGATAACTGAAATATCACACAGATGAAAAACCGCCCCCGAATTCTCTCCTCCTGTAACGACGGGGATTTACTATTAAACTGGATACACAAAAAAACTGGGACTGGGATAGTTATTTTCAGTAACATTGTGTTTTATCTTTTTTTTGCTGCAAATGTAGCAGAATTTTAGTGAAAGTGAGTATTGACCACCAGAAAACTGGTCATCATGAAAGATGGACAGACGTGCAACGTGCGCAGGGGCATGATTATGTAGTTGGGTTGTTGCTGTGTAATGCTCCAATTCCAGTTTTTAGTATGATAATAATTGATATACTTATATACGAGTCTCCACAGCATACAGAGAGCGTCTGAACGATATCCGTTGTGTTATTTTGTTCGTTTTCTGTAATTTAAAAATTGCACTTTCTTTAGCATGTTATAGTTGGGCGTAAACCGGTGCAGGGCGATGACTGTTTTTATAAATAGAAATGACTAAGTTTTAATTGATTTATGATGAGAATTTTTCTTTTGCGTGAAAGTCTAAGAGTTTGTACTATAGTGCAGAGCGCCATTATATCATTGGACGTATCTTATAGTGAACTAAGCTTGGTTCGAAGAGTTGTTAGAGAATTGGATAATCAATCAATCGGTATTATAGGGATTTGAAAATAGTGACTGCGTAATCACGTCCTTCTATTGGCGAAAGAATTTTTTTTACATAGTGTTCGGGAAAAGAAAGGTTAAAGGATGACTTTGGATTCAGGAATCTGTTGCTATGGAGTAGAGAGGACGCTTTGTCGGGCCTGCTACATTCTTAGGCGCTGGCTCAGAGAGTCTGTGATGGAGTAAATGATGCATCTTCGATGAATTTGAGAATGGAGATTTCCATTTTCCATAGGGCCTGGTTTCTCGAGAGATATCCAATGATTTTGACTAAGAATGGCACATTAGTCTGCTGAGAAAATTTCAAGCTCTGATTGACTTTGTCCTTATAGTCCAAGGGCCTGTGAACGCCCTAGATAGTATAAACGCTGAAAATTTTTCTGCGTAAGGTCACTACAGCAGTTAACAACGTTTGGCTACTAAGAAGCTTGAGCCGCAGTGGCTTTGGCAGTAAGGAGGTAGCAAATGTGCAGAAAATTGATGCCTACATACGTCATTTTATAAACGCTGATTTTTTGATATTACCTCTGGAATACTATTAGAAGTCACGTCCTTCATTGCCGCTAGACGCCTTTAAAGTTTAACAAATTGTATTGTACTTACGTTAATAGTCCTTTCAAAACGTTGAAACGTAACACCCCGGTTTGAAACTCGTTCCCTATATGTTTTTTGGGTCGCTGATTTGATTACGAAAATCAGGGTCCCGCAGTCCTAAAATATGGACATAATTAAGTTTTACTTAAAATCTGGAGATGATGTTATCTGAAATAGTATTCGGTGTACCTACAGTTAAAAAATATGTAGCAAAAAACTTGACTCGCCAAGAATAAAAAAACTCAAAAGGCTAAAAAACATTGTTAATCGCAAAATGCTAAAAAACGAAGAATATTGGGAGTTTTCTCGTGCTTTGAAGCTACATATCTTCTAAATGGAGTCACTAAAGTATCTGATTTTCGTAAATACCCTGTATCTTAGTGGATAGTGGGGATAGCCTCTATAAAACAATTTTTTCTCCAATTACATCCAGGAATCACCCCTGAAAATATTAGCCACGTAGGCCCGCGACTACGACTCTACTTTGCGTCAACAACTAGTCTTCTACTCGTTTGCGACCAATTCTCGTACAAGCGACGCACAGTGGGGCTCTTCCATAGAAGGTTCTGCTCAAAACTCAATTTTCAAAATGTGGATTTTTGCAAAAAAAATTTTATTAGCATAGCTGTAATAATGTATCAGATCACGTGTACAAATATTGAGTCGCTGACGGTTTTTTCGGTTAACTAAAATATAAAATCTTCCGTTTATAATAAAAAAAAAGTCAAAAATAGAACTTTGCGCATTTTGAAAAAATGTCATTTAAAAAATCCCCTACAAAAAAATACACACTACCACAAATTTTAAGTCCTACATAAGAAACCGATGAACTTATAATATAATAAAAAATGATATAAGAGTCCACATACCTTGCTTGAACACCGACATAATACATTTCAATAGATTTTAGCGTTAAACGTTAGAAATAAATGTTTTTATGTCGCGCATAAACTGTCATACGTTATCGGATAATTTTTATTTTGCCTAAACCGTAAACTTTAAGCTGATGCACTCGATGACTTAAAACCGTCAGCGACTCAATATTTGTACACGAGATCTGATACATTATTACAACTACGCTGATAAAATTTTTTTTTGCAAAAATCCACATTTTGAAAATTAAGTTTTGAGCAGAACCTTCTATGGACGAGCCTCACTGTGCGACGACCGCACGCTCCCGACTCTGAAGAGGAAATGTTCTTACTTTATCTTCGTCAAAGAAAAGAAAATTTTGGGTACATCCCTATATTAAAAGGAACTTCAATTATCGTGCATTTTGTGGCTGCAAACGAACTAAAACGAAATGAAAAAAAAATTATTTCATTTTATAGAATGTCAATAAAAATGTACATACATATATGCCGATCGCAATCGCAATGGGGTAATGGAAAAATATTGTACACCGGTTTCATCGTCTTTGGAATTTATCCAATTGCTTGGGAAGCTCGGACACGCCTCGACTAGTAAGATACTCAAATTGCGTGTGACTAGCACAGCAGGTCGCGTGCAACTGGTATCCGACGCGTTGCTTCGACAACGAGTCTAGTCGACTCGTGTACGAATTTACCTAAAATGTATGGTGGAAACTTCCGAACGACTCGTATGATATTCGTATCGTACTCAAATCGCGTGCAAGTCGACCCGTGGAAGAAGGGCCGTAGTCCAACAAAGGATTTTATTGAAAGTATGATGACGTATACAAGTCGTGAATTTTTTTTTGTTTATGAGAAAGTCTAAGCTTAGATATAACCCGTTATACTACCATGTCGTTTTCGTCATGAGGCAATGTCTAGTAGTAAGCTTAGCTCGAAGATATAAAAAGGATATGATGGATTAAGGGTAGTCTGTTGGATGCATGAGGAGGATGCAGTGAGCTTTGCGTTTGAACTCTTAGATGTTGTATGAGTTCATTTTTTTAAGCAGCCGGCTGAGCCACAACCGTCGGGGTTAGCAGGGGACAGCAGGAGACATTTTTGAAGTGGGCCAGTTAAAAAAATTGAGGCCTCAGTACAATTTACCGTTATGTAATACCTACCATGTTCGCACTGATCCGAAATTTCGCGATTTCGGCTATTTTCGTGATTTCGCTGAAAATCACGTTCGAAATCATGTGAAAGCCAATGCTCAAACCAGAAAATCGAATACAGCACGTCACTCTTGATGCTGAAATTGGCAGTTGGGCGTTTTAATAACAGATTTATTTTGAATTTGAACTTTACATTCTTTAAAATGCAAAAACCCAAGAAATATAAAAGAAAGAAGCTATGGGCTTTGCTAGAAGAGGAATTGCTAGTTGAAATTTGGACAGAAAATATTGAAGACTTGCGTGGTGCCAGAATAAACAGCCAAAGGAAATAATTTCAATTCAGTGCTAACGGTTCTACATAATTTCGAAATCACTTTCCACAATCACGTGATTTCGGCTCAGTGCGAACATGGTGTAAGGGACAAATGTACTGGTTGGCATAAGTCTTGTTCAACTCTTACCGTAAGTAATGTGTTAACCAAATAGCTCACAGAGGTATTGTAGCTAGATGTAGTTTCTAAACTGAGATTACACCGCGTTTTTCAAAATTCAATTTCAGATACAGACCTATTTTGATTATATAACACTTAAAATTCAATTGCTTTCACTCGACATTTTATTAAAACTAAAATAATCCATAAATCATAGAAATCTTGGGGTGTGGGGGGGTCCCTCATCCCCCCCCCCGGCCTTTTGAATCCGCCACTCACTCAGTGGGCTTTCAGTATATCCGCTATACACCATTTTATTTTATTTCTTACTTTAAAAGTAAAATTTCAAAAATACAATGCATTAAAATAAAGGTCCATCTCTCTGCATGCGTACCTTAATTGCCCTTTCAGTTTCAGTTTCCTGTCCCGTTTCCAAATCAATAAAAAAAACTTAAAGAATAAACAAAATATTAATCTTCGCTTACTGTAAATTGCCAATTCATGCAAATTTCTTAGCGCGTCTTCCGGCTTACATTAATTGCTTTCTGATTAATGCCACCTTTTGCTTGTTTTAACACGAATTGAATTAATAATTAAATTATTTTTTATGTTTATCATATCACCCAAAAAGTGTGCAAATTCATTTATTCTCTTAAATAAATAAATATCAAAAAAACATATTTTGACACATAAAAAATTTCTTTTTTATAGATATTTCCATTTTTCTTGTTAATATTCTTTATATGGAGCGCAAATGCCGCTACACCGGAAAATCACCATAAAATCAATCTTGAGGATATTGAACATGATAATTTGATAAATGAAAGACGCCTGCAAGGTAAAGAGCCGCTAGAAGGGCAGCAAACCCAGCATCTTCGACCACCAGGTATACAATACCACAGTGAATACGATACAGCAGCAGCAAGCCCGCTACAAGGCGGTATAGTTTATGTCGATGCAGAAACACAAAACGAAATTGAGCCTGAAGAAGAGAATGAATTAACACCACAGCAGAGTGGAGGTGGCCATCATCAGACGGCTCAGGTGCAGTATGTTACACCGGAAGCGCCTACTCAAGAGTACCAGCAGCAATACTACTCTCCGCATAAAGGTATAAAAGGCGATAATTACTAGGTTTATACCAATAAAAGAATGTGTAAAATTTTCTCTTCTTTTAGTCTATGGACCTCCATCAGCAGCAGCAACAGCTGCAGTGCATGAATCGTCGCAGACGTATGCTGCCCCAAGTAGGCAGACACTGATTAAACCAATTCTTCCAACTGTGGCGACATTCTTGCAGCCACACCAGCAGCCCCAGTTTGTTTACGTACAAACTGGACAGCAACAATCTCGGCCTCAACAATCACAGACATCGGAACATGTTCCCAAAGCACAAAGCTATCAATATGTTTCTCAACATCATCTTCAACAACATCAAGGAGGAATTACATATGCCCACGAGGGACAAAATGCCGTGCAACAAAATACTCGCGAAGAGGAGCAAGATTATCCTCAGCAACAAGCACCAAGAAATCCAAACTATTTGCAATACGTTCCATATGTTGCTCGTGGATCGTAAGTAGATTTTGTTGCTAGTTTTAAGAGAATACTAACTTAAAAGCTAAGTAAATTGTAGTGGAGATCTACGACATTTCAAAGAGTGGATTGTAAGCTTTAAGTTTATGAAATAACGACATCTTTGCATCACAAGATAAAGTTCTGGGAATATCGAGTTTATGTCCCTAAAAGTATGCAATGTTTTGTTTAATGTAACTCCGGTGCGATCGTGATTCATAAATGCGATCGGTCGTAGCAAAGACAAGCAAGCAACTTTTTTTAATATGATCTCGCACAAATGAATGCATACTCTCAGGAGCCTGTTTAACAATTGCTCAAAATGTTTGTAGCTTGATCTTATATCTTATCTTCTAATTTGGATATACTTGAACCGTGAACTACATATTATTTATCATCGTGTCTTTACCTTAGCAGTTTTTTTTTAAATTGATGATAAGAGATAACTAATGCAGTGCAATAAATAGCGTTTTAGAATTGCGGCATGTGGCGTCATAAATGTCTAGTACAGCTTTCAAATAGAATTTTGAGCAGGCTTGTATACCAGGCCATAAATCTAAATTATGAAGATCTGTTAGACTTCCATTCTTAGTGGCTACCGATGTCTACTACAAATGGTTTGTCAAATTCTAACTTGGCCTTAACAGAGTATATCAGAGCAGATAGTCCTCGATTCTAAGTTCGCATCGCTTAGGGTACTTAGATGAACAATCAAGTCTTTTGGATTAAATGTCTTACTAGGGATACGGAATCGGTAGTCGATTCTTTATTTATATGAGTATATGGCTTTCGATTCTACTCATCAGTACTCGATACTTTTGAACAAGTACTTTTACTCATATCATTACTCATAGGGTAGAGTACCGAGTAAAATTTCCATTCAAGCTAACTGCAAGTTTATCTCGGTCGTGAATGTTTTCCACATAAACAATTTACACGTAATATGTATTTTTCTGCCACTATTAAGGAGAGTTTAGGGCCGTTTACATCCCAAGCGAAAAGTGGAAACGCAAATTGGAACTCTTTTATCGCATAGAAGTTTGTATGCTTCCCACTCTATTCACCAACGTGGAATCCACGATCGTGCAACAAAGAGAAAAGCATACAAAGGGCTGTGCGTTAAAAGAGCCCCAGTTTGTGTTTCCACTTTGCGTTTGAGTTGTAAACGGGCTTTGAATTTATATCGCTTATAAGCTACATACGTATTTGCAATCTGTTCTAGCCAGGAATCGAGCAAACGCTAACGGTGTGATCAGTGGCGGACTAAGGGTGGGGCGGAAGGGGCGGTCCGCCCCGGGCCTCTGGTTCTTGGGGCCTCCAAATGTCTACAAGTTCCCTTTAGTGCAGGCGCTGGGCGGAATTGAGTGTACAAAATGTGAGAACCGCATTCCATCAATAGACTTCAGTTGAGAATAGCTCAAGGATAAATAATTCGGATGTTGCCGGTCCATTTAAGGGTCCAATTTTTTTAACCCCCTCTTTTTTCATTGGCACCCATACGGCTTCTGTGGCCCGCTTTTTAACGATGGATTTTGATGAAGCACCACAAAATAAGACGAAAATATATAATACACTTTTTCGATATCACCCTTAGTTTTCGAGATATTGACACAGTTGACTTTTTGAGGTATTTCCCACAAGTTTATGGTTATATCACAGCTAGGATTTCAGTGGCATGCATATTTTAACACAACAAAATAAGACGAAAATATAAAATAATTTTTTTCGATATTTCGCTTCGTTTTTGAGATATCGATACTTGAAGTTTTTGGTATTTTTTGTGTTTGGTAGAGCCCTACATCTGCTCTACGCTCTATCAGGCATGTTTGATAGAGTTTTTCTCTCTACAGACTCACTCTTATTTGCGTTTCGACTGCGCTTAGAATTGTCTTAAATAACAACGGCGTCTTAAATAACAACGAAATTCGAATACGACTTGCGAAGAAAATTTTGGTATGAAGATGTATGTTCTTCCGTGAGCTCATTCAATAATTCTCGATACATTTCAGCGTTTTGTTTTATTTTCGCAATCCAATCTCGCTCCCAACATTTCCTTTTCTTCTATTTCTCTTCTTCGAGCAAAAATAAAACGGCAGCAGCTTGTTTTTGGCGAGAACTCATTTTATTATTTTTTTGTTTTCTGCACGCATCTCTGAATAACTGAGAAATGAAATGACATGCAAAAGTTGATAACCGCAGTTGCGCGCTCTACTATAGGACTCTACAGTAGAGAAAAACGCATCTGCAGTGTACAGTCTGTAGAGCGCGTAGTAGAGCTCTACTCAAAATTTCTCTAGAGCAACTCTACGAGCGGTAGAGTGGTAGAGACGCGCTGTAGTGTACACACTACAGGTAGAGCTCTATACTCTACGCTCTACACTCTACCGAAAAAAAACTCTATAGTGGTCATTTGGCTTTAGAACTACTTTCGGAATCGATGGGTAATTAAATGCTTTCCCTACTGGGAAATAAACATACACACACACTTGTACATACAAATGTCAACTGAATAAAAGACTTCTAAAATTACATCAACTTCTTAGACCGAGGGCCTCATTCAGCTTTGCCGCCCCGGGCCTCTGGCGGGCTTAGTCCGCCACTGGGTGTGATTATGTTGGAGCTGTGATAAACGCGTAAACCGGCGATACTAGCGGAGCGGAGATAATACAAAAAAAGGTTTTCAATAGTAACGCGGTGACACGCTTTGGTCGCGACCAACGACAAGAGCTGCGATAAAGCTTGGATTACTTTTCTCCACTGGTAGTATTGTTAGTATCTAGATGAATGTTCATTCCTCAGTCATATTTTTCAGAAACTGGTAGGACTGCTTTATTCGCGCTGTTCACAGTTTTTGTCCCAGCTTTCTTGCCATCTATCGCAGCTCCAACATAATCAGACCCTAAGGGAGTTCGCAGCTAGAAGACAACCCTTAGTTGATTGTTATCAGTAATGTCAAAGTAAGGCATGGCAAATTTTCCCAAGTATTCGTTCCATGTATGTACATTCTATCGTGAGGGAGTAGGATATATCAAAAAAGTACTCATCGATTCTCAAGGAATCGAGTACTTTTAATCAAGTAAAAAGTACGTATTGAGTAATTTTCTTTCGATTCTACTCATGAGTATTTACTCGAGTATTTGCGACCGATCCCATAACGCTGTCTTACTAATCTATAGTTGAAATGTACCGAAAGCCTCCTATGCAAATGAGGAAGCCTTAGATAGTTTTTATGGCTACAGTACCAAAGGCAATGTTTGCACCTGGTTGCTATTTAGACAGGCAATGCGCTACAGTTTTTGAAACTATGTTTCTACTTTTTTTAGTTTTATTTGATGCTACCTACACTAGAGCAGTGTAGGTGAGTGACCATGGGTCTAACAAGCGGTCGTATAGAGCCAACGCATGAGCTTCGATTTGGTTTCTAGGGTTTGTCAGCATATTAATGGCAAATGATGTAAGAAATGGTTCTTTACTTTAATGAAATTAGAGTTCTGAGTTACCTTGATCTTTAGGATTACACCCAGATATTTAGCTTCACTTGATAAATTTAGCACCCCAGGTCACGTCAATTATGACGATGTCATCAGCATAGCCATGGGGGTTAAAATCTTGCAAGATTTATTCTCTAAGAAAAATAATAATTAAGAAGTGCTTTAGATATTTAGGGCCTGTGCAAATAGTGGCTAAATGGCTAAATCTTTCCACGAAATACTAAATCGTTCCACAAAATTTCCAATGTTCAATTTAGTAAGCTAGTGGTGTGCGAATTTTTAGTCGGCTAAATTTGATTTTGGCAGGAATTAGATTTGACTTCCTTTTCTCAATTTCAATTAATTTAAATATATATCGACCAGCTCCGATAAATATTAGATGCTCCCGACATCATAAAAGATTATTATAAGAAAATAATCTTAAATCCATCGCAATTACGAATATATCTACCATTACAAACTTGAATTTAAAAATTCAAAGGCAGTCTTACTCAGAGTTGCCTAAATTTGATATTTATGTTATCTCCCCGTCGAACACTCAAAATCTAAATCTCAAAATAAAAAAAGTATAAACATTCGAAGGTTATATTTTTTATTTACATATAAATTAAGGGCATAAATTTAAAAAAGAACAAAATAACAACAAAACAACATTTAGTAAATAGCTGTCAAACTTTAGCTACCTCGTAAAAAAGACTAAATCGCACTGCAATACCGACCTTTCCAATAATTTAGTTTAGCCGCAATTTAGCCAGTATTCGCACAGGCCCTTAATAGTGCGTCTACTAAAATCATGGCAGGTTTAGATTCCATATAAAGCATGAACATCAGATAGAACAGGATATGAAAAGGATTGAACGATGTCTCGTCCTAAAATACAAGCTTTTTTATAATTTCAAGTCCTATAGAAAATTTCTCAAAACTTTCCCAAAAAACTCATCACCATTCTACCTTGAAAATATAATTCACTGAAAACCCCAAATTAAGATCACATTAAAATTTTGCGCTCTTTTAAAATTACAATTTAATTTAGCGCAATTATAGAGCAACTAGATTCACCTGCCACATACCATTGAATACATTTTCCCAGAATGCGGGTGTCTTTATTTTTTTTTTGAAAATAAGGCGAAAGTCTGGAAAGACACAACCGCCCATTTTTGATGCACAAAAAGAATTTGCAATGTGATTCCGTCCCTCTCTGGGTTAATTTAACGTGAATGTGTTAAAATATGATATAGCTTCTGGTGGCAGTGGTGTGCCCCTTTTGGGATAATACACAACTCGCAAGTACCAAGAAAAATTTAAGTGGTGTGAAGTAATTGTCATGCATTTACGATAATAAAAGAATTTGCATTTTTATGAACTGTTCGCCGACTTGAATGTATAAATATAGAAATTTGAACAGTTTGTGGGTGGTTGACTTGCAGTTTATATTTCACTGGTTTTTATTTTGCATAATTCTTGACTTATGTTTAAAAACCTGCAATTTAGGCATCTCTTTTAACTGAGAAAAATATAGGGATCAAATCGATTAGACTATCTATCTGCTAAGGTAAAATAATTTCTTTTTTAGTCCTGATTGAGGAAATGTATGAAGACAGTAAATCTATATTAATAAAAGAAAGTTTCTGTATGTATGTATGTATGTGTGCGCTATAGCGGGCAGTCATCGCAGAGCTTCGAAATTTTGCATGAAGGTCCGTGGGGGTCTTCCATGAAACACCTCGAAACCCGATTTTCGAAATTCAACATGGCCGCCGAAATATGACCGAAATTCAAAATGGCCACCCAAATATGAATTTGCAAATTGTGTTCTGATTTTAATGAAAGTTGGTATCTAGGGGTTTTTAAGGTCGCTAATAACGAATTTGTGGTCAAAACTTATAAATTCAAAATGGGCGCACCAATATGGCCGACGAATTTGCCAATTGTGTTCCGATTCCAATGAAAATCAGTATGTATCTGGGGTTTTTTGCGGTAGCAAATAAAGAATTCATGATCAGAACTAATAAATTCAAAATGGCCGCGCCAATATGGCGGACGAGTTTTTCTAATTGTATTCCGATTCCAATGCAATATCTAGGGGTTTTTAAGGTTGCAAATAACGAATGTATGATCAAAGCTTATAAATTCAAAATGGCCGCACCAATATGGCCGATGAGTTTGCCAATTGTATTCTGATTCTAATGAAAATCGGTATCTGGGGGATTTTAAGGTAACAAATAAAGAATTTATGATCAAAACTTATAAATTTTAAATTTCGGCGCTAATCTGGTCGACGAATTTTGCCAAATAAGTATCATTTTCTGGTCAGCTGTATGTACGTTGTTCAAGAGTTGATAAATCGAAAAATCTTCACATCCCAGCTCCAAATGGAAGAATATTGACCATAGTGTATCCTGGTAATTTCCTCTATTGTCGTGAAGTTTAAGATGGGCTCAGTTTAACGGCTAACCGAAAAGAGAAAGTTAAAATTCCAATTCACCGAGAAGTTTCATGTTCAGAAGAACCTACTTGAATACATACATAACGCAGTGTCACATCTCAATATAGTACGGCTGTTCTAACTGAACCGCCAAGAAGAGGAAGGAGGAACACAAGTCTGCAAGAAGTTTGGTTTTGAAATTAAAGTTGTTAAAAAGAAACAAATTATTCCAATTAATCCCTGACCGATTAATCCGAGAACGCTCGAGAAGAAATATTATAATATTTTTTATAGGTAAATCTAAATTTCTGTATGGTAAACAAAATCATTTTTTCCAGATTTTTTGTTTTTTTTCATAATACTTTTTTCCTACCGCGGACAGTGCACACATAAACTGTTTTTATTTAAAGGCTTTGGAACGCACGCGGGTTTTTCACTAGTATCCTAATAAACTAAGAATGTACAGAAGTTGCACATTCCATGAAAAACAGTAGATCATTCCTTATGATGATAATTTAAAACCTGCACCTGTTCAACGACTACGTACAACATCTATCTTCGATACAACAAAAAGTTCACATTAATATTTAAACTCATACGTTTCAACTCTATTTTTTTCTCTACTAAACTCATCTCCTCTAGTTGCGCAACAAATAGCAAGTAGTAAACTAACTAGACTTATTATATAAATTTTTTTTTATTAAAAACATTTCACTTCACCTGATATTTTCCTTCCTTTCGCCAAGTTTTTCGAGCATCTTTGTTGATGCGGGCAAGTTGCATGCGTGTTACATCAATAGAATTAAGTTAATTGACAATTTGCCTGACCAGATAGTGACTTACATTCATTCATTCAGTAGTTTGCTAAGGAGAAAGTATATACCTTTCCAAGCATTCTTCTAATCACACAGCTTTGGATTGAATCGTCTGCCGGTTGCCCCGTGTCACACATTATACTCTAGTAATTACTGCTTGGCATGCGCAGAGATGTTAAAGAAGAAACGTGTAATCTAAAAAAAAATTGATCAGTTTATGTTATTATTACGTTTACAGCTAGAAATCAAGTGCAATGATTCAACATTTTTTTATATTCTAATTAATATCGAGAGTAGTTATACATGGTGATGATAGACCGTGTATTTACGAATATACAACAAATCCACATGACACTAAAGAAAAACCCTAATCATTTTCTAGTGCTATTGAAAAACAGATTTCTTAAATGCCTAAACGATGATTTTAATTTGAATTTACTTTCAGATCGGACAGTCAAGCTTATATCATCATGTCGGCGATCCCAGCTGGATACAAACAAAGTATCGAACCAAGTAATATTGGTCCATCCATGACTACTACATATGCAAAACCAGTTGGTCAAGCTGCTGTTCGTGTGATTCCTTATCAACCAACAAAAATCCCACCAAGTGGACCAGGAGTTGAATTACACATACCGAGTGAGAATCACGGCAATACAGAAAGAGACGAAGAACCTACAGCTCCCGATGCACAACAAGACATTCAATATGCTGCACCAAATCAATATCGTCCATCTAGTGAAAACTCAAAGCAAAAACTATATGCCCCAAAACATCCCGAGAAACAGGAACCAGAAGTGCATCGGCAGCCGCAATTACCTCATCATGTTGCAGCACAACAAAGTATACAAGTTGTGCCCCTACAGTCGTCACAGCCGGTGTATGTAGCGCCTCAAGTCATTCATCAGCAAGTTCAACATCCCGTGGGTTTTGGACCAAGTTTTGATTTCTTTCATGGAAGACAATCGAAGAGCCTTCTTGACTCCTACATCCCTAGTTGGGTTATTATCCAACGATCCAGGGCTGTCGATCCCAGCCAACAATACGCCCGGAGCTTTACGCCAATAGCTACTGCTTCTAGCTACAATACGATCGCCTACTCTGTACCGCAACATGCTGTCCAGTACAGTGGAGGTCATTTTAAACAGTCCACGAAAGTCAAGGCGTAAGCGCGCTCAAATTTTGTTAGTTTTGTTGTAAGAGTATAGAACTAGCTTAGGTTGTTCTTGTAAATAGTCGATGTGTAACCGAATTTTTTTTATTGTTTTTTGGAATAATATTCGTGCATTTGTGCCACTGGATCTCATAGTTCCAGATTTTTCTTTTTAATTGAATTTTTTTTTAGCTGTTATTTTGACTGGAAAATGTTTTTTTACATTATGCGAATAAATTAAAGTTTTATATTTTTTGGGAGTTGTTTTAGTTCTAATGTTTGAAACACAAATCGTCATCGCTTAATATGGATATGATTGATGCAAGAACGATAGTTCAATATCATGGATCTAGTATAAAGTGTTAGCACATTTCTATCAAAGTAGATAGTGGTAGTCAGACATATGCCATAGTGCGGGGGTGGCCAACCTTTTCAACCCTATCAGTATGAATATTGCCAGAGAAAATCGATTGACACCGCATTGCATGAAGTATTGTGTACTGTAGTATACTCCCCAGAACATAACGAATTTACCTTGGCAACCTTCCTGGACATAGAAGCTGCTTTCAACAAAGTCATCATCGAGGCTAAACAGGTAGCCCTGGTGGAATTCGGCGGCCACAATTGTTGTGAACAGTGCATTCTCTTCGTACTAAAAAATAAAATCAACCACAGCAGCTTAGGCAACAGGAGAGTTTTAAAGACACACCCCAGGGACGACTCCTCTTGCCGCTGCTATTTTCACCTATAGAAAAAAATCCTAATTTCAGTCTACCTACAAATATGGGCATGTACTAAGTCTATTCCGATCAGCTAAGTACTTTGTCTTAATTTTGGACCCAAAGCTGTATTGCAGGCTCAACTTCGAAGAAAGGGCGAGAACGCCAGTGTAGCTTTCTAAGCCAGTAAGCAAGAGATGAGAGGGGAAGCCACACATGGGTCGCTGTCGCTGGCTCTACATGGAAGTGATTAGACAGACCAGTGCTGACTTACAACTCTCGTGTTCCGCTCTGGCAAAAGAATATAACAAATCCAGGATAGGGTAAGTCCAAAGAGTGTAATGTCGCGGGGTTATGGGGCACTGTGTACAACCCCCACGGAGGCGATGAATGTGATTCTCGATCTGTTGCCATCTAATCTGTACATCAGGCACCAGGCAGCCTGCAGGGACCTGAGGCTATGACAAGCGGGCTGCTGGGTGGAGAAGATATATGGACATTTTGCCTGGTAGGTTTCAATGTCTAGATCTCCTCGAGAAAGGGATGGGAAATCTTCCAGCCTAGCAAGAGCTATGATATATTCTATACATAAGATGACTCCAAATCAAAGGCAGGTGTTTTGTGTCACTTTGGAAATAAAATAAAAAAAAATATTTTAGTTTATCGGAAATCGTGTCGTGGGCGCATAATAAATCGTTTACGGGCGCACTTACGCAAGCGGGCGCGGGTTTGGCCACTCCAGTGTATTCTAAATTAGTGTTTATGGGAAAGAAGAAGTATTTCGGGCTTATCGTGGTAAACGTACGTTTAACGAAACGCGCCGTTTTCACGTTTCACTTCACCTTAAATGGGAATCGTAGTAAACGCGTGAATGCAGTTATGTTCGAATCTTTTCGAAATCAGCTGACATTTGTCAAAATCAATTTAATCACGTCCCGTGTGAAAATAAAAGGCCGAAAAGACGCCGAAAAACAGCCTAATAGTACATTTAAAGCCGAAAAGACACCGAATAAACACCGAAATATTATTAGAGGCCGAAAACAAGCCGAAAAGACGCCGATATATTATTGCTTAGACGGTTCGACTCCGAAAACAGGCGGAATAAACGCCGTGGGCCTCATGGGATTTATGCATCGGCGTTTATTCGGCCTGTTTTCGGTAAATATTTCGGCGTCTTTTCGGCATTTTTTCGGTTTATGGTCATTCACATGCCGGCGTATATTCGGTGTCATTTCGGCGTTTTATCGGCCTTATGTTCACTATCTCGGCTATTTTTCGGCGTATTTTCGGCTCTTTTTACCATTCAATTTTTGAGCCTAAAATACACCGAAGTTCCCTTATTTTTCGGCCTCTTATTTTCACCCGGGGTCTGATTTCGTCAAAGTGTATCTATAAATTTTCAATTATTGTGTATCAATTATTATTATGGGTTCTGTGTGTTTTTATGAAGAAGGTGTGGAAATTAGAAGAAGAATTGCAAATTCTTTTCGTTGATTAATAAAAACAATTATTATTTTATATCTTGTTTTCTAAAAATATATGTGTGTATTTTTCAAAAAAAAAAGTGCAAAAAGTATTAACATTCTCCTTCGTGGAGTGTAAAATATTTCTCTTAATTAATAAAATTTTTTATTTAATTGTAAAAATATACTTTTAATTTCATAAAAAATTTCCGCTGAAATAAATGTGCATTCAAATATTTTCTTAAAGAATGCCTCCATGGCGAAATTAAAAAAAAATAAACTAAAAATGAAACTATTTAAAACATATTTCCAAATTTAAGTCAAAACACAGTAGGAAACGTAAAAGTGTAGCCAACAAAAGTTCACGTTTCACAAACATACGGGGAAATGCCGCCGCACGTTTTGAACGGTATCGAAAAAACAATTTCGAAATTAGCGTTTGCCGTTTTCCCCTGCTGCGTTTACAACGATACCAAAATTGAACGTTTGACGTTTCGTTCGCGTTTACTTTTGGGCGATAAGCCCCATTGTTGGCGCTGTTAATATACTCAAAATTGGCTTACGACTTACAGACTTTCTTCCTTCTACATCACCCAACTTCGGAGATCTCTGGAAGGAGAGGGTTAAAGCATTGCTTAACGTGAATTGTATAGCTGACCGCATACTATCATATTGAAGAAATTCCTAGCTCAAGTCGACACTACCGCCATCTTCTTGTCGAAAAAAATACTGTTTTGGAACTTAGCGTTCTAGAGACACACTGTCGATTTACGGTTTCGCAGCTCAGGCAGTTAATGTATGCTATGCCGTCGACTGTTCAATCAAGAGTAGAATGTCGAAGAACAAGGTGTAGTCAGAAACATAGCAAGTAAAGGAGAAGAGTGAAACAACTTCCAACAATACGCGGTTTTACTACATGCGATCGACATCGGCGGTCGAATAGGAGATGGTTTCCTCGTTTATTGTGCTCATAGGCGAAACCGAAGAGAAGACAGAGAGAAGAAAGGAAGGCTGTATGAAAGGAATACAAGAGAGAAGGATGGGAGAAGTGGTAAGTCGAAGGACGCTGCGTGTAATCAAATCCCGGACTTCTGCGATAGTAGTCGAGCGTGTTAACCCCTAAGTTACAGAGGCCCACTTTTAGTTAAGATTTATATCCTTACAGCCAATGATCATTAAAAAGAATTAAACACCTTAGTCTTGTCTTTTTTAACAACAATTTTTAGCGGTGGTTCAATTTTGTCCGGTGGTTCAGTTTGTTATCGAAGAAGAAGTGAAAGGCCGTCTACAGCACCTTCGGCAGTTCCTTCACTATCGATCTCATCAGCAGAAGTAGGATGCAGGGAATTTTTTATCAAAGTTTGCATATAAAGTTAAACTGATTCAGCAAGTAAAGACAGACCATCATATACAGCGTCTTAGATGCTCAAATTAGTTGTTGGACATGATAACTAGCGGGTATTGGTCATCAAATCACTCCCAGTCCCAGTTGAGACAGGGCAGTTTATGCAGTTTGAAACTGAGTGACTCAAACGCATTTCATTGGATAATCTCAAGCTGTTCAACAAAGCCTTATTTCCACGGTTAAAATTCAGCCCAACAGAAGTGCTCATCACTAAATTCTATGGTTAAATTTTCTTTTTTATTTTCTTTTCGTTTTCTCTCTGCAAGTCGACGCCTATACGATCGGTTTCTTTTGGATCTCTGTTAGCAGACCTCAGCAACTTGATTTTAAGGAATACGCAACCTTTCCAAACTATTATTTTTATATTTCGTTTTAATCAGATAAAGGCCAAGGGATTTACCTTTTAATATCTTCAACGCACATAGTGCTTTCCTAAAAATGATATTCTTTACAAAGATTTTGCGAATATGGAAACATGTCCTACATTTTGCCCCTATTAACAGCACAAAGTTATGCAAGATTTAATTTAATATTGTATAATTTCAAATTAGATAAAACATAATCGATCTAAATTCATTACCTAAAATGTAACTTCAAACCTTTTCGATTAACAAATCTAACAACCAAACAATTAAAACTTGTTTTCTCCTTCATTTGTTCATTAATTAATTACAAATTGAAATTGAATCACCACCGCGTAATTTAATCCAAAAAGTATCAAACCAAACGATCATTTATAGTAAAGAAGAAGCGAATAAATTGATAAAGCGAAAACTAATCATGGTTGTAAATAGCTAAGCTTGGTTTACACACTTTACTCTTATATAGGAAAAAAAAGTTAATTGGAAAGGTTTCAAGTAAAATGTGAAAGCGACGACACACACAAGACATCTAGTATCGAGTTACACAATGCCTTTAGACATCAAAAAGTCTTTTTTTTATATAGAAAAATCTCAATTTGTGTTGTTCAAACTCGTAAAGTAATTTTTGCGGGTCATTTTATAGGTTAAGATACAGAACAAAAAAATTAAAGTACGAAATTTTGCTATACGAACAACAGGTAACTCCTTCTTGTTAAAACTATGCTTAAACATTTTACTTGGTCGAAAGTGAAAAATAAAGGAACGGACATTTTTTTTAGGTGTTGTGTTATTGAGCTTCACAAATGTGAAATTTCTTTTCCCCCAAAAATGAAGGTGTTATAGTTTTGAGTCTATTGACTTTTCGTGTGTGATAATGATGTGCACATTAGAGATCATGTCGATCTTTTGCAATTAATCATGAACCCATTCAAAAAGACGCGAATCATTTTGGAATTAAGATAGCTTAAGTCGATTGCTTTCTTCATATTTTATAGAAATGAAGGGCTAGATTGCCAAAAAATGCTTTTAAAGAAATATTAATGGCATGTTGTGAATGGGCAAGTTGGGAAATGGATAAGCAAAGATTAGGGTTTCAACTACTGAAAGAAACAGTTTCAGAAATTTTGTAGAAATCGTGCTGTTTCTTTTCTATCGCTTACAGAAGTTTCATTCTTAAAAATAACATAGTAAAATTGTTTTAAAACTTAAATGTGCATTTGGATTTGTATATTTATTTTATACAATCTGTGCAGTTATTCTCGCTATTCCAAGTAGTGTTGGGTAGGACACGATTATAAAATGAATTTGTAATAGGTGCGTGCCTCTTTTTTCTTTTGGGCCAGTACAATGTCATACTTCAAATGAAGCGAGGTGCCATTGCAATGCCAAAATGACAAAAACAAGAAAATTGAAGGTTCAAACAGATTGCAGCGGTGGCGGCGACGATGACGTGAAAACGTTTAAAATACACGGACCACCATATACGCTAACACAAACGGCAAACGCCGCACAGTGGTTCAGAATTCCGAAAACCTGGTCAAAAGTCTCCAATATATTTTTTAGGGACTTTTGACCCGCCAAATATTTGTGCCCTTAGTATCATTTGTAACTATTAAAAGTAAGTAGATTTTCCAGGAATCCGTTATATTTCATTCTGAAAGTGGGCGTCTCGCGATCGAAATTTCGTCTCCGCTAAGTAAGAAAAAGTACTCCGCATTCAAAGCTCGGTGGAATTTTGGTTTTTTAGGGCATTGTAACAGTGAGACATGGATTCTAGTATAATTTTATAACCTTTATTGGAAATTACGTTAGCTGTTAACAAAGTAAGTTGCAATAAATTTATGTGGGCAACTCTGATAAAATAGGTGATGAATCGAAAGTACGGCAAGGTACCGCCTTGAAACTGATCGCATATTGCCCAGTATACATTTCTGCTTAAAATAAAAAATAAAGTAGCTGCACCTAGCTGAAAATTTTACAATACAATTTTTCTTCATATTCATAATAAGCAATTTAATTGTTCAGGAATTCTGAAGCCAGACATCTTTTTACAAAGAAAAGATTTTTTCTTTCTCGTAAAGAAAAATTTTAAAAGATAAATTTAGTATTATTGAGGATCAGCGCCCTCGAAAACCCCTATATAACGAGTTTCATGAAATTTGGCTGATTAGTAAGCAAAAGCCTCCTCCATTTTGGATCTGCCATTTTGTTTTTTGGAAAATTGATAGCGGATTCTTAATCAGCCCCCTCGAAAACCCACCCCTCTATGAGTTTCATGAAATTTGGCTGATTATTAAGCAAATTTGTCCGCCATTTTGTATCGGTCATTTTGTTTTTTGGATAATTGATAGCGGATCCTTAATCAGCGCCCTTAAAAACCTCCAAGTACGAAATTTCATATAAAAAAAACTACTTTTAGATGCTGAAAATACTTTTGACCAGGTTTTCGGGATTCTGAACCATGTGCGCCGCGCGGAGAAATTAAATCTATTTGGAATTCTGTCCAAGTCGCCGCCGCATAGTGGTTCCAAATGCCGAAAAGGTGGCCAAAAAATGTAGACGTTATTCAAATTGTATGAAATTACGTACAAATAGCATTTTGAGGTCGCTGATTACGAATCTTCACTCAAAATAAAAAAAAACAAAATGGCGGATCCAATATGGCGGACAAAATTTTTATAAAGTGGTCAGATTTTTATGAAATTTCGTGTGAAGAGTATTTCGAATCTGCTGATTACGAATTGCTACTCAAAATTTAAAAAAAAACAAAATGGCGGATCCAATATGGCATTCTTTTGGCCAGAATCTTATGAAATTTTATTTAAATTAAACAAATCGGGGCAAACTGGGGCAACTTTTGAAACTTCCAAATTATAGAGAAAGATCTCAAGAATGCGGCAAAAATTGTTAAAGAGTGGGATGTCGTGGGACTTTTTGAGTAATGTAATTTTAAACATTGACGTTTACAACGGGAAGTTATAAAAAAACTTGTTTTGAATGGTATATTACTAAAATAATAAAGAAAATGTATTGTCAATATGAAATAACGTTTAAAAGTACTTACTTTCGTTAGCAGAAGCCATTTCAATCGATTCCAGGTCATTGTTAACACAAAAAACCCGATTTACTATGTGCCGCGCCGAGGCCCTCGTGTGCCAAACGCTCACGTAACAATGGTTCCCGAGAGCCCCCCATGTAAGTTTGACCGTTATAAAACGCTATTTCTAATACCTTAGGTACCAACCTACATAACTAGACCCAAAAATCCCCAAATCAAGGATCGATTTTAGGGACTTTTGGCCACCTTTTCGGCATTTGGAACCACTGTGCGCCGTCTCAATCTGTTTGGACTTTAAGACGAGATTTTTTACGAGTCTGATTCTAAGAGACATTAAACTGTGTCAGAGTAAGTAAGAAACCTATACCTCCACAATGTATATTTATATTTTACAATCTCGCCTCGCCTTATTTCATTTTGGATTTTTTTTTATTTGAGATATTGAGTCCAAAGGTACCGCGACAATTCGCTTGGCCTATTGTACTACACTCCTATACCTCATATTTGTGGGGCAGACCGCTGGAATAGGTTCAGCAGCCTGCCTAGTGGCTTGTCGCTTTTACTTGACTGTGAAATTAAGAAACGAATAAGTTCTGATATTTGTTCAAATATAAAATCGAATCAACCTTGGAATACTGCAGTAAGTTTAACTGAGAACACCAGAGACGAAAAGAAATTTTCTAATATAAAGAAAATAGTCACTAAATTTAGCGGAGAAAACAAAACTGCTTCTTTTTTTTATCCAAAAAGTAAGAAGTTAGGATATTATTCAAAAGAAATTCGAACTGATAGTGAATCTGATAACAGGTCAATAAAGAGACAATCACCCGTTGAGGATGTGCAAATCGAACCTGAAAAGGAGAAAGCAAAGAAACAGCCTGCAATAGAACCTGTAAAAGCTGCACCAAAAAGAGTTTCTCTTCCAACAGCAAAAAAGCCTTTACATTTTAATTTTTCACTATGTGGAAGTAATCATGTTTCAAATAAGAATAAAGGCGAGTTTACATCCCAAGAATAAAGTGGAAGAGCAAATCTGAGCTCCTTTATCGCATAGAAAATAGTATGGTTCTATCTCTTTTGCACCAACGTGGCAACAGAAAACGGCAGCCTCAAAGTAGGGCTCTACTCTACTCTACGAATGCGAAATCCGAAATCCGAGCTTTTAGTTTCGTTAAATTTAAGTATTCTAATGCCCACTAGATGTCACTTTCACGTTTAATTCTGTTATTTCAAAAATAAAGCCTAGTATGGAGTTCGCACGGAATTCCGTTCAGCATTTTTGGTAAATATTTCTACACGGAAAAATTGCGTGTAGAATACCGTGGAGAAAAGCTAACAGTTGAGAAAAAGCGAACAGCTGACTGTTAAAAATCACATATAAAACCACGAACTGACGGCGATAGCTGTTTTTCATTCGTCCTGTCAAAATTACCTAACACACAACACGGAATATAACTGTCTAACATTTATTCCGTTCCAACAAGAACGGAAAAAAGTCTCCAATTCCCTGCAAGCCACCAGTTAGAGAATTGCACAAGCTAAATATTACCAATAGTTTTCCGTTCGAACTGCGTATTCATAAAACAAAAAGGGCACGGAAAAATTTGGTGAACGGAATTCCGTGCATCTTTTTACGTGTATTTTATATGGGGAACGGAATTCCGTTCGAACTCCATACTAGGCTTAAGAATAAAAATAAAAAGCCCAAAGTATATCAAAAAATTGCTCTCAATATCCTATCCCCTCTCTGGCTTAGGGGCTTACCGTGATCAACAATTACAGCATCTTTGCTCTCAACACCTTGGCACTAAAAAACCATCCGTAGGCGTCTGCAATAAGAAATTCCAGCAAATTATCGTAAAAGCGAATCATTTAAGATAATTATGACATAATAAAAACATACAATTTTGGTATTATTTCATATTCAGTAAAAAAACAAAAAAAAAACAAAGTAAAAAACTACAAACAAATCTGGGTTGTTGTCAGCTTCACAATTGCTGGTTTGGTTTACATTTAATTGAGTCACTCGCATACGCTGTAAACAGCTTAAAGTGATTAACAAGACATTTACGGAGTGTGGTCTTTTTTGAAGTCCAGCTAATTACGATTTCATGCTTGAGCACTTAAAAAATTGTTATAAAAATGCGAAAGAGTAGTTAAGCGCCAACATAATCCTAAGCATTAATAAATGAATACACTAGTGCTAGTCGAATCCTAACCTAGTTCACCTTGCTCGTTGAGTGGAGCGAACGCAATCGTTTTGTGTTTTGTCTAAAAACTTTTCTTCCTTTTTGTGGCTAATAAATCACAAGACCAAGGTAAGAAAAGCTTCTGTAGGTTAAAGCAAGATGTTAGATGGGTTTTATTTAATGGACATTTTACTATTGTAGACTATTAGAAAATACTACTTGCGACCACCTATGCACATATTCACTACAGTTAATAGCTCCATTAAAGCAAGCACCTATGGATCCCATATACATACGTCTGTCAGCAGCTAATGCGAATTGCAAAATGTTCATCTACACAGCATCGATCTTCGATATTGGGCAGATAATGGCTAAACATATTAGAATATGAAGACAAAAACGAAAAATTTTGATTACGCAAAACAAAATCTACTTGGGGGTCTCTCTGCAATGAATTTTTTATCCTCGGTTTTTCTAATGTCTCTGCAATAGACGGCGGCGACCGCCCTAGACGTCGGCTACAATGGTTTATGATTTCCAATCCACTTTTAATACATCACAAACTAGACATCGTCACGTAGCATCTCGGTGTACACTACTGTCTCTATCCTATTAACGGTCGTGATCTCTTTTAAAAGATCTGAAAATTGATTAGAAATCGACATTGATGATGGTTGACTTGTTGTAGTCGCGCGGGGTCCATAGCATAAAATGTAGCGTAAATAACATTCAGTGCCGTGATCGTCTTAATTGATGGTAAATAGAAAAATTCCCCGATTTTAAATGATATCCATTCAGGCATTTTGTAATTTCCTTCTGTTTGCACGAAATTGTGACCTGTAATTGCTATCAATCAACTTTGGACTCAAATAATTCAGGCCTTTCCGTCGTGCTGCTTCTAAAAGCGTTTACGCAAATGGCAAAAAGAAACCTGGAAAAAATATTTCGTTGTTGTTTTTTCGGAGATAATCGCGGAGGGATTTTTGGTTTTTTTGTTGTTGTTTCTTTTATGGATCTTGCAAGAATTAAATAAAATCTTTGTGGAGCATTTTTTTCGGGTGGTTGGTCGCGGGCATTTGGAAATATAAGTGTTAAACAGATTTGAACTTTTTGGTAGAGTTTCCTGATTGCAGTTTTGTCACTTTATAAACAGAATTTTATAGGAAATATATTTAAAATATTTCATAAGATTTCTTGATTCTCCATAAAAAATAAAAAAATTGTTAAAGAAATACCCAAGTTTTTTTTTAAAAAAATCTGAAAGTCTTTGCTCAGGGAACATCATGTGTAGTTCATCCACCATTGAATCATATCACGGTGATAAACTTAATTCCTTAGTTATCTGTCATTAAACTAAAAAAAAATATGAAAGACAATAGAATATGTTAAATGAAGAGCAGAAGGTGTTAAAAAAGAAGGCAATTATAGCTCCTCTGTGCGCTTGAACTTTTGTTTGAATGAATGTTGCATGTATATTCGAAAACGTCATATATGAGAAAGGTTGTTCCGCAATAAATTTTTTTTTCAAAGTGAAAAATTATAAATCAGAAGAGATCCCCTTTACCGAGCATCATGTCATCTTTGATTATATTATAGAGTGCAATTGTCTGACAGAGCAAGTCAAAAGAAAGTCGTCATAAAGAAGAGTGAAGAATGGCATTATGCGGTTTTTGTACGCGCGTACCTCATCAAAGTATATACTACCGTGACGAATTCTTCTTAACTCTAATATAATCGAATGGGCGACGGTTTATTTGCTATGTAAATATAGAGAGGAAACAAATCACAGGATCACAAACCTAAGACTCGCGTGTAATGATAAATAGAAGGTCTTACCTCTAGGCTATCGGGATCGTAATTTTGTTTTGCTGTTTGGATAATTTTGATTAATTTTTAAAGCGAAGTGTGTTATGGAAATGGAATACCGCATTTGTGTACGACTTATTTAATTTGGGTTTATCGTCCTGACAAGTAATGAAACTATAGTCTATACAGAACGTCAAACTTTGGCTTGGTAAATATGTGCTGATCTGTGATATATTTTAATTTTGTTCATCAAAGCTCTCAATCGGTTCTTTTAATTAAGAATTATACCAATGAGATTTGTTGGAATACCAATGACAACATTAGAATTAAAATACCACTGTACTATTTACATTCTCAAAGTATTTTGTATAACGAAGTATATCATAAATTTATACTCTGATTTTTAGTTCAATAAAGATAAATAATTCATCTGGTTATGTGCCCAGTGTGCCATGCTTGAAAAAAAAGGAGAAAAATATAAAAGTCATTATTGGAGTCGAAGAATAATTTGTGGCGACCTGACTGCGAAGTGTGTTCAACGCCATCTACATGTTAAAAACTGTCATGCACAACAACATGTTACTGAAAAGCCACTGTACATAAACGAAATTAAAACACTTCACTTTAGACCAAATTTAGATGTTAATTTTAGGAAGCAATCATTGATGTATTTGAACGTTAAGTTTATGAAATGTTTCTGAATTTAAAGTTAGTTATCATTGTACAGCCTTCGGGGTAACATTAAATAAAACAATCAGTATACCCTCCTTTTAATTATTCCCATGAGGATTGGGAGCCAAATCCCCATAAATTATTGCATAATAATATTGCGGTAATTAATTAGCTAAATAATGGGATCATCACTATAGCCGTGTTCCTTTTCTACTTTTAAGTACTCCGGAGTAAAAAATTAAAGGAACGCAAAATTTGCCGATTTGAGTAAAACCTATGAATTCTCTGTGAGAGCAGGAGTAGTTCCAAGTAAATACGAGTAAAAAAGAGCAGAAAAGGAACACGGCTTATATCAAATTGAAAAGTTGGATAATGGAAATTTTGACGGATGGAAAATCCAAATGAAAAGCGTTTTGATACACAGCGAGCTATGGGGCTATGTACCTAGATGGATTTAACCCTAGACCGAAGGCAGACAAGGCTACAGATCTGGTGGTTTGGAAGGCCAAGGACGAAAAGGCCCTGGCAACAATTGTACTAAGCGTAAAATCGTCACAATTGCTACACGTTAAAAAGTGTAATACATCAGCAGAAGCATGAGAAAAGCTTGGAGACCTACATCAATCATGTCCTGAGACCTACATCAATCCTGCCAGAAAAGTAAGTTTATTTCGTCAGCTATTACAGCTAAAAATAAACAAGAAACAAGGCATTGCATCTCATCTTGATAATTTCCCGAGCATTGTCGAGAAGTTGAATGAAATCGCTATAAAATTGGAGGATACTGAAGGGGGGTTTACTATCCATTTTACTTCTGTCTAGCTTATAAAAGTCCTACGAGAGTTTCGTTGTTGCGATCGAGTCGAGAGATGTCCTGCCTAGTTTTACTAGCCTAAAAATCAAATTGCTGGCGGAAAGACACCGAAAGGAATCAGAAATGCAACCAGAGGAAAACGGGTTAAATGAAGGTGAGCAAGTTGGAGAGAGCTAATCGTGGTGGCAGACCACGCCGAAAGACCGAGGACGAAAAGACAGAATTCCCGCAACACCATGATAAGTAGTGGCAAGTACCACAATCCTAAGTCGCCTGAAGAAGCATTAGCTTATAATGGAGCTGATCAGTGGAAGAAGGCAATGTACACTGAGTTCCAATCGCTCAAGAAGAATAATAATAGCAGTTGACGAATCTCGAGAAGGTCGTCGAGCCATAAAATCGGAGTGGGTGTTCAACATAAAACGCGACAGAGAGGGAAGAGTAACGCGATATAAAGCCAGACTTGTAGCAAAAGGCTGCAGCGTCGACTTTAAGGAAACTTTCTCACCAGTCGCGAAACTATCAACGATTCGAATGATTTTAGCTTTGGCAGTTGAGCATGAATTGCTTGTCCACCAGCTGGATGTTACCTCTGCCTACCTGAACGGTGACTTAAAAGAAGAAGTGTACATGGAGCAGCCAAAATTTTTCGAGGACCAAAGTTCTCCGCATAAAGTGTGCAGGCTACAGAAGGCGATATATGGACTGAAACAGTCAGGCCGCGAATGGTACAGCAAACCAATGATGTATTGAAGCAAATCGGTTTTACCCGATGTGCATCTGACAACTGCGTTTATGTTATGAATAAGCATCACGAAAGGAACATAGCTGTGATCTATGTGGGTGACATACTGTTTAAAAACAATGAATATGATAAAAGACGAAATCAGCCTGCATTTCGACACAGTAGACAAAGGTGAAGTATAACACTATCTCCGGCTGGATAGTTATATGCACAGGAAAATCTTCCAAAATGCTTCTGAAGCGCGACCAGGAATCACTTCCAATTTGATTACAGAAGAAGCTGCTTCCATTTTTCCCGCTGGGTATCAAAACTCACTCCAAGCACACTTCTACATCCTTACGCAAAGGTTTTCAGTGATTTCGGCTACAACACGGTATGCTTTCACGCGCCAATTACGTTATTGAATAACGCCAATACTATATCGATACTATTCTATGAACGATTTTGATATTAAATAGGCAATATTATTTGTGGCTTTAAAACTAAAAGTTTACGCATTTTTATATAGATGATTTGAAAAATTTTTATGATTCATCAATTCAACACTTTCTAATATGTCGACTTTTGAAATTTAATTTACAATTGCTTAACACAACATTGCAGCGATCATAAAATTCACCCACTAAAATGCTAGAAAATTTATAGCATATAAAATTTTTAGGGGACATCTACGGAAATACTCAAATTTTTTTAAACAAAATAGATAAAAACCTGTTCCAAAGTAAGAAAATCTTCAATAAATGCATGCCACAATTACTTTCGATTAGGAAACATAAAAGAAAATTATCCTAAATTATGAGAAAATTTCACTTTGAATATTTTCGGTTGCACACGTAAGAGAATCCCGTTCTACTGGTTTGCCAACATCAAACCTTGACTAGACTTCCTTGAATGCGCATATTTCTTCTTCACATATTTCACCGCCATATTGAATATGTATCGTCCCAAACCTGACAAAGCATATTCAGGTGAATACCACATTACTGGAAGATGAAAAATGTAAATTAGTTACTGTCAAAGTGTCTTATTAAGTGAAGTCCCTACCGAAATGGACATGAAATCCAATACTTGATCTAGTCTCATCTCTTCTGGTGACTGAGTATCTAAGTTTGCCATTGTTTGTCTTTCTAACTAAAAGAGCCTCTGGTCGGGGGCTCATCATCATCATCATCATCAACACAGCAGCACCGAAGCAGCAAGAAGTCTTAAGTCTGCAGGCTGCATTGTGTAGAAGCTGCTGCAAATGGGGTTTGGGGAGACCCATTCCTTGGGTCGTATAAAAGCATATTGCGGGGTCGCTGGCTCAAACAGTCAATCGCGAATTTTGTTGCAAGCCGGTGTGTAGTTAGATACCTTTTCTTGAGCTCGCCATCTGTAGTAGCAACGACCAACGACGACGTGCTTCCCGATCGCGGAATCTTGAATTTTAAGTTTTCTTCTTGTATTAAACTCTGGTTAAACGCGAATTTTCGACTTGTTGTAACTTGGCTAGTGTCCAGTGTGTAGTTTCGAGTCGAGTCAAGTACCAAGATGCGGCAGTGGATTTTAGTGGTACGTGACGTCTTCTGTGATTGTATATATATATATTTTATGTGATTCTCTCTTCGATTTAAAATATTTTGAAATTGCGATTGTAAATTTTATTACGATAATAGATCCAACTACTAATAAAGGGGAATGGAGAATGTAATTTTAATGTGTGCTGCTTTAGAGCAGGAAATTTGCTCATTCACATCGACTTTTTTTTATTGCAATTTATACATGTCTCTACGAAGTATATTCTATTGATTGCGGGAAGTGATTGAGTTGCGTGTTCCGTTCATTTATGTTTTACCTTTTATGGTAAATGACAAAAATCAATGAAAAGTGAATTGGTTAGTGCCGTCTTTTTCTTGTTAGAGATTGAATTCTTTTTTTTTAATTTGAATATTCTCTAACGTGTTTTATACTTTAAAAAAAAAATTTCAATTTAAGAGTCTACTGAAGAATCCTAATCTGAGAATTTAAATTATGAAAAAACTCAATAATTTTACGACCAAAACTAATAGCAATTATTAACATAGGTTCAAAAAGTTTAAACTAAGACCATGACTAAAAATTTTCGGCAAGTGCTTCATAATCTTGACCGTGGGCGTCTTTGGAGGCAAAAAAATCTGACATGGAAGAAAATTGCTCGATAATTGCTCTTCATACTTGGTGAACTTACTTTATGTGGCGTTGAATGTCTATATAAATGCAGAATGCATGCATTAACTCATTATCTGATATATGCAATATAAAGTAGTAATATAGGTTTCAGTTTTAGCTTATGGAGAGAAACGAGGAAGCCCATATGCTACTGCAATGTTATATAATAAATTCATATCAGATTTGTTAGGAAAATGATTTTTCTAGCGAGATATGGGAAAAATATTTAACATTAAATGTAGAAAGAGGAGTTTTCGTTTATTAGTACATAATTAACTGAGATTAGCTTTAGTTGGTATGATTGAAATGAACAACCGTTATACTCATTATATATTTTCTAATAGATATGAGATACTTATGTTTTTGGATAATAAAGAGTATAGAAACTATTTATTGGCCAAGCGTGAATAAATCAATTTATTTCGGTATGATACTAGTAATCCTATATTCCTTTCTCGCACCTTGTATACATATATTAAATAGACTTCTTCAGCGGATGAAGAGTCTAAACCATATCCTCAATTATCATCTACTAAAATTCATGATTTGTGGCCAGCAGTTCTAGTATTTTTCTAGTACTTACAAGGGCTCTGGTTCATCTGAAACATTTCGTTTCCATATTTGCTGAGATTCAGTTACAATTATTAGTATATGAATACATTATATCCCCAGCAATTGAGTGAGCTGTAGATGAAGCTAGTTCATCATTTATACATTCTTCTTACTTCGAGGAGGCATTTTTGTAGCCACAGTGACCTATTGATTCCATTGGCGTGGCGCCAACCCCGTCATTAAAAATCTTCGAGGTTTAACGCTTCTGATACAGGCTAAAATTTATTTAGGATTCATATCTGAGAATAAGGAAGCCGCGATGGAGGACGTTCAATCTCCTCCTCACTGTAGCCTCACAATCGCGCGCCAAGCACACCGCTGTTTGGGATGTTGCTCCGCAGAACCGACAGATACAATCAACTACCAGCCCTATTCTACTTAAATATACTAGTTTCTGTAGATCTGCCCGGCCGGTAAGCAAATTGGTCCTATTTCCGTTTTCACCTTTTTTTTTATTTTAAAATTATTTTGAAAATATGGCATAAAAGTCCATCGAACGAGCCTAAAAACTTAATGAAATGGAGCGTACTTTCCATATAAAAAATTCCAAAAAATTAGGATTCCAATCAAAGAGACGTATTTCTGCATCTTGTGAAGGAAACGGTAAACCGCCATTTTTTGGTGGCCATATTGGATTTATTGAGCATATATTGTCATCGAAACTGAAGCTGAGTACAAAATTTCAGCTTGATCGGATAACCGGAACCTCCTTAGCAAAAGAAGGTTTACTTCAAAATACGATCTGAATTTTCGTTTAATATAATTGTGACTGTAAGCGTAAGGAAGGCCTAATTACAATGAGACCAATTACTGTTGTGTCTTGCTGTTTCATTTTTATTTGATTCTCGTTAAATTCCCTAAGAAGACAGGATGTCTACAGAAAGAATTGGAACACGTTTGACTGTAAAAAGTTCTGCAGAAAGCTTAATGCTCCCGAGAGTTTCTTGCTCTCAATGGGCGCGTTTTATTTTAACTCTGTTAAATTAGCGCTGTTAACTTAGCACCGTTTCTAGCATGCCCTTTGACAGTTCTCATTTTACAGCAAATAACAAGCAAATATAATAACATTTTTCAAATAATAAAACGCTAAAAAATGAGTAATAATAATAATATCTTCATGCTGTATTGAAATATTTCTAAATTATTTGCTTAACACAAAAATTTACAAGCAAACGTCAATTCATTTTGGCTGTGCTATCTTTTAGCTAAGCCAAAAAGCCGAAATAAGTTAGCTAACAGCGCTAAAAAAAATTGCTGTTTATGCCGTTGTTAACTTGCCTGGCTCAGTTAAATTAACTTGGGTCTAAACGCGCCCAATTAGCCAGTTCACACGATGCCATAATGTGTTGAGTAAACCCGGTTTTATTCGTCAATTTCTTCCGTTCCCACCCCTCTCTCAACTATAAAACCGGTTTTACTTGCCATGAATATGGCAACGTGTGAGGAGGCGTAATGTAAGGCGTAATGCAACCACCTCCCAAAGATTGTTGCTCAAGAAAGTTTTTTGCTGTCATTGGGCCTATTAACACAGTGCATATTCATGGCGCCTAAAACCGGTTTTATAGATGAGAGAGGGAAGGGAGCGGAAGAACTTAACGAAACATTTTTCACGCAAAACCAAACGCGTGAAAACTAGCACACATATAAAAAGTTACTTCTATCTCTTGCATTCTTTAGCTCTGTTTTTCTCTAACAAGTAAATTTCATCTGCAATACATTTAAATGTTCCTGTATACATTCAAATTTACTATCCATAATTTACGCCCCGTGTGAGTTGCTAGGAGTTGAATAAAACCGGTTTTACTCACCACACTTATGGCAACGTGTGAATATGCCCATTGAAGGTATCTACACGAGTATTCTCGTTAAACCAGTTTCACTCATTGCTCTCTGTCTACACGGCGGGGAATTCACCATGAGCAACTTTCTCGTCTTTACAAGGAGATATCAAAGTGTGTGTGCAATGCTTTTTTCTGCCTACTTCTTTCTCTTGTAAATTTCAGAGCCAATAAAGAAGAAGATAAAAAGTAAGAAAGCTCATTGTGCATGAGTTAGTTTTCACGGCAAACATTTTTGGGTTGAAAATGTTACAACACTTCCCTCTTTCCGTTTTGCTCCTCTCGCCTAAAAAAACCGGTTTTACAACACGTAAGAAACACACGTGGAGATTCCCACATTGTAATTGGGCGTGGAAGCACGAAGCTTGGGAAAGAGGCACGCAATTTCTCTCAAATCGTTTCACTTTTTCCGTAACACTTCCATTTCTAAACAAAATCAAATTACTTTACCGCGACAAAACGAGCTCCACAAAAAAACATACATTAAAAATCACACTGGAAATGGACGAACAAGGTCCTTCTCCTTGAATTCTTGTCCTTGAATGCTGGCTCAAGAAAGAAAAAGCGTAAAGATCCCCAGAATCCCAAACAAGTCTATTCAAAAAGCCTTATTTCTTGAAGTGACAAATCGAAAGGTCGTTTTTTTACATTTCCGATCAAAAAGCCTTAATTCTAAACAAATAATTAAAAAAAATATAGTTTTTATGTGTATTTTTTTAAAAATTAAAAAAAATTGTTTTATTATTATAAAAAATTATTAAAAATAAGAAGCAAATTCGAAAAATCTAAACGCGCCAAAAAGCTGAATTAAAATATTCCAGCGAGGCGTTCGGTGAAAAACTAAAGTATCCTTGCCTAAAATGTACGCAAAACTAAAAATAAAAAAAGCATTTTAAAGAGGACACTCTAAGCTTTCTAAGAAAGCCATTAGTTTTTAATTTTTTCTTTTTTTTCTCATAGAAAACTTGACTGAAAGTTATAAGTTGTAAAATTCTCACTGATGCTTATACAATTGAAGATATATACATATTAATAGAGGCGTACGAAAAAAATCCTTGTATATTTATCATCATTAGACATTTACTTTTGATGTAAAAATAATTAAAATGATAAACATTGTCTCTGTTTAATAAAATTTATGTTTTAAAATATTCAGTTTTTCTTACAGCATTCATTCGACGCCATTTTTATTTTCAAAAACAGCCGGCACACAATATATGATGAAGAAGAAAGACGCGCCCGAGCCGCCGGCAGTCTTTCACTTCTCTCGTCTGGCGCCGGCTGTTTAACAATTTTTTATAATAATAAAACAATTTTTTTTAAAATAAATTACAATATAAATTTTAGTGAAATTTTCCGCTCTTTCACGTGGCGCTATTAGTTTTTCGAATTTTTTTTTATTTTTCTATATATAAACCAAAAACCAAATTTTCGAATTTGTTTTCGAAATTGTGAACTTAGCATACACTTTAGCGCAGCAAAGATTTTTTTATCGTTTTCTACACCCAAAAAAGTACCTAAGTTCCAATTTTCAGCGAGATCACATTTTGTGCGAGCTTTCGGTCTAAATTTGGCTCTGACGACTGGGCTATACTTGGAAACGGCAGTTTTTTTCAATTTTTGTAAAGTTTGTTTATGACCTTTTGAACAGATGCTCCTCATATGCTTGTTTAAAACCTTCTCCATAATTTTCAGTAGAAAGGAAGAGAGACTGATTGGTCCATAGGATTTTGCTTCTTTGTCTTATCTTCTCCCAGCTTTGGGAATAAAGACTATCCTAGCCTCCGAATATAAATCAATATTGATCCCACGAGTTGAGCAGAGCACCGCATTACTATGGGAAGATTAAGTTAAACCGGAGGTCGCCTGGCATTCGGAGGTAGTACATTCCGTATCATTCATCCCTTCAGCACGATTCTTTACACCTTGGGATTGCGGATTTTATCTAGTATTTCCTCTCTAGATCTGCCGTCTTCAGTCTGTCCCATAGTGTCAATTTATGTAAGGTGGTCACTTTCTTTTCTATTTTTGCAATTAAATTGTTTGTTAGTGAATATTCTATAAGCTTGCTCTGCTTTTTAGGATTTTGCCATGTTGCGGTGAGAGTTGAAATTAGATATATATTGTGTAAATCCAACTGAATACCTCTTCGAAGCTAAAAATTCCTAAGTTGAATTTTTAGTAGTTTTAGAGAAAAAAAATCGTTTACGTAACTTTCTCAAAAACACTTTTTCCTAGCAAAATAATTCCCAACAAACATTTATCATTTTTTTTTATTTTCGATTGAGATACACCCAACATACTACCCGCTACGATACACACGCCTGCACATCACTATCTTAATCGAATGAATGTGCACCGCAAATACCAATTGAAGATACAAAGTAACAAAATTGCCAATTTGTTAAAATGATTGCGCGAGAATTTTTTTCCCCGCTCAAAACTTTCAGGAATTTCTTCCAAAACAATCCCGAAAAAAATTAATTAAGTTACCACAGTCATACACAGCAGGAGGAGATCAAATATAGTATGCTACAAACATAGTAAGACCGAAAACTATAGGTGGTAAAATGGTATACAGCATGGACCGCGTGTGCCCAATAATACGCACTTTATGCCATAGAACAAAGTTATCGCAATTTCGATATTCAATTTAAAAAAATCACCGAGACCCCCTCTGAGAGTAGTTCATATACTCTAAGCATGCGTATGCTGATTTAAAGTACTTACGACCAGATTAACTGGTGCTTATCCGCTGCTAAATGTTACACAACAGTCAAAAAAGAAATTAAGCAACGAAATAAGAAGAAGGAAAAAAAGCATATGATGATGACTTGTCATTAGATCACAAAAGATGAACAGAAGAAGATTTTTGCGCGCGCCAACGTGAATTAATCTTCGGCATAAAAACACAACTGCAGCAACCGTAAAAGTGAAAGAGAAGTATGCCAGGCAACAGGCAACAATCTGGACTTTACACCAGAAAGTAATAAGACTGCGGAAGTAATGAGCGTCTTTCTTCCATTTCTGAGATGATTTCGTACCTCTTTTTTTTGGGCGGCGAGAACTACAAACAACACGATTTTCTGGCACCTCATTTCCCACGGATGGACGGGAAGTATAGTAGCAGTAGTACTATATCTGCCGACCATTGTTTTATGAGAGATCACTGAATGGCAGCGGGCATGTTACATATTCATAGCAGGTCACAAACGCTGCTACTGTGTATATTCAGATGCTGCTTCGTCATCATCGAAAAAGTTGCATAAACAGCGAGAGATCATTATGAGGTATCTAATTGGTCTTTAATTAAGTTCAGAGTAATTAGCACAACACACAGCAGAGCATAATCTCTGCCGTGATGTAAAGTAAAATCATAGAATTTTATATTAGATGCATGTGAAAATGAATTGTTATTTGTGAGTTTTTTTTTATACAGTGTTCATTTTCACATGGGATTCGTGCTGTCGTTTCAAGATGTGTTCAAATTTCAAATCAAAATGAATATATGGATTAATACAGGATGTAAAGCGCTTAATATCGTCACAATTGTCTTACAACTATACAAAATCGTGAGCAAATTGAAATCAACATTGTGTATAGGGATGCACCAAGCTAGAGATCATTCAACCTATTATTAAATCAAAAGACACAATGCATAGAAGACAATTACGAATTATTTCTAGACTATGTTGCATTTTTCTCTTAATTAGGCTATAAAATCGAAAAAGGCCACAACAAGCGTCTCTTTCTCTAGTTTCAAGGCAATTTCCACGTTTTACTACTTCGTTAGGTGATGGAACAACGAACATAATGGAGCACAACACACAAAAACATGCGAAAAAAGAACACCTTTTTTTCTTTGTGCAACACCTGAGCACAGAAAGTACCTGCGATTTGTTCGCTGCCAGTTTACTCTATTCGCTGCTAGGCATACATAGTCACTATTCTAGCACATTTCATGAATATTTATCCAGATCAGCCCAGATTTTGTAATAATGAAAGATTTTTATCTCTAAGCCGTCCGTCGGCGATTTTAGCTGTGGCTTAAACAATTATATTAGGAAGATTTCTCATGGCAGCGTTACGATTGATATATGAAAATAATGAAGACTTCATCTTGTTGATAGGAAAAATGCTAATTTTAAAAACGAAGTTTTGTTACAATTTTTTCTTTCTATTTTTGCAAAATTGACGGCTGCATAGGAGCTATTTATGAATATTTTGATGCAACAAGGTTGACAGCATAGTTTTTTTCTCGTTATGAATGCAAATGCAAAGAAGTTTGTAGATTGAGGGTTTTTATGGCGGAATGATTTACATCCTGCATATTTGCATATTTTCTGAAACTAATATTGTTATAGTTTTTTTTCTTCATTTTTGTAGTTCAAATTAAAATCGGACCATGGAGCCAAACGTTTGTTGCTAATTGAATTGGGTTAAGTAGTTCCTTGTGCTATTTAAATTTGTTGTGAAAGTGTAGCTTGAAATAAGGGTTTTAAAGAACAGAATAAGCTCTCAGAATAAATAATGGAGTGTTGTACTACATTAGAATTAGGGTTTTTCAAAAACAGTGGTTTTCAAAAAAACAGCTGTTACTGTTTTTAATTTTCAAAAAATCAGCTGATAACAGCTGTTTTTACTGTTTTTCGAGTTTTCTTTAATTTAACATATAATAAATAGTGTTTTTATATAATAATTTATTACACATTTTTAATCCTTGTAATATTATTTCAAAAACACTAGCGCTTGGCGTGATCGTATTTTGGTGCAAAAACCGAAAATACACGTGCAACATTGGTCGATGTAGGTTTGATACAAAGAATTTCATTATATAGTTTTTGCTGATTTTCTGTGCACTAACCAGTATTATTGAGACTTGTACATTCCGATTTAAGCCACATGAAATCTGATCCTCGGAATTGTACTGACGATTCATCTTTTTGAAGCAGCCTGTCCAATCTTGCAGTGTGGTTTTGATGGAGTGACTGCGGGATCCTTGAAGGTGGATTTACATATCTGACATTTTTCCGTCGCGCCGGAAAATTAGAAACAACCTCTGCGACATCTTACTGTCAAGGCGAAGAGTTAAATAAACTTGAACTTTTCTGTCGCAGAATAAAAAAACAGCCTACTGACTGATAGAAAATTGAAATTTAAATTGTTTGGTCTTTTTAAAAATAAAAGTCCTTGCCAATTTCTTTTTTTAAGGAGATTTTTCACCCAACATCTTCTCTTATTGTCAATTTTTCTTTAAATATGTTCATAATAACAAGATTATTAGATTTTAATTTATATAATTTATTTCATTTTTACTCTCAGTTGTCAGTTGTCAAAAGTTAGGGCTGTTTTTGGCTGCGACAGAATTCGTTACAAATGTAAAACGCTTATTAAAAATCTGCAACGGAAATGATCAGCTGTGATGCGGCGCGACGGAAAAAAGTCAGATATGTAAATCCACCTTGAGGCTTCGCAATACTTTCATTACATTCTCGTCCATTCGCTCCTCTACACGAATTTTTAAATTTTGCGTGAGCTTATTAGATACTAATGTCGCTCTTAATGTCAGAAAGCTTCTTGAACATGAATTGTAAAATTTTTTCATCCCTCACCAACGTTGCATTCTCACGGTTAAGGTTCGCTCCATTACCTTGATAAGTATGTTTGGGGCGGAAAAGTCCAAGGCCTCTATCATATTCAACGCCTTAAGTTCTTTTAATGTCTCGCGAATTGTTGTTTACGCCTTGACCAGTGGTTCAATCATTGGTGGAATAGAATTCCACCGCGTTTTAACGTCAATATTTTTAGTCCGAGAGACATTATTGAGAACTGTTGAGTTCTTGATGAATCTATTGAGTTTTCTTGACTTTTCTAAAGCCGGCGCCAGATACAGCTTCAAAGATTTGAACATTTCGACCGAACAAACGAACGAACTACATATAGGTCAAAATTTAATGGCTTTTTGTTGTTGCTTTTTACATTTTTATTTTGATTTCTTGTCCTAGCAACAATAGCAAAGCAGGAACTGTCCGCCCTCGCCGTCGTCCTCTCTCACCCTCTTCACTCTAAAGCCAGTTCGTTCGTTCGTTTTGTCGGTTCAAAACAATTAATATTAGTGTTGTTTACATATTTATTTAATTTTTATTTTAGTCGAAATGTTTTGAAACGAAATTTCAAAAACAGTTAAGAAAAAAACAGCTGTTTGCTGTTTTTCGATTTTAGGCAAAAAAACAGCTGTTTTACTGTTACTGTTAAACAGTTTTGAAAAACCCTAATTAGAATTAATACACCATGAATGAGAAGACTCTGACCATATAGCAACAAGAATCTTGAACAAAATATACATGACAAATTCTAACTTATTCTTTACTGAAAAGTTCATAGAACTACTTTCAATTTTTTGGTAATTGGTAACATTTTAATTACATATCCCGATCCCTAATGAAAAACATCGATCATATTCTTGTATGTTTACTGTCCATCCTCAATACACAATTATTGACTCAGATCATAATGAACGAGGTTTTAAAGGAAAATTCCCTAGAAGATTACGAATAACTAACCTAAATATCGAATACAATTAGTAACTACATTAGCTTGTAGTTAGTAGCGTTTTCTGTACAGTATTTTTTTTTTGTTAAAAGTAAAAAGTTCTGTACAATAACTTCTTGAAAAGTTTAATCTTTTACTTACTGAAATTTTTTAATAGGTAATGCCTGTCCAAAATCGTTTTGCGTTATTTGGCAATTAAGTAAGTCTTGATAGCTTATGTATATTTTTTTCTATTCAGGGTGTTCTGGAAAAAATAAATAAAAAATAAATGGTAGTTCAATAAAGCAATGATTTATGACATACTTACTTATACCTGTGCCTGTACTAATAGCCCAGTTGTCAGAGACTTTGACCTCGCACAAAATGTGATCTCGCTGAAAATTGGGACTTGGTACTTTTTTGGGTGTAAAAAACGATAAAAAAATCTTTGCTACTCTAAAGTGTATGTGTATGTAAATTTTCGAATTTGTTTTCGAAATTGTGACCTTAATTTCGAAAACAAATTCGAAAATTTGCTTTCTGCGTTATATATCGAAAAATAAAAAAAATTTCGAAAAACTAATAGCGCCACGAGAAAGAGCGGAAAATTTTACTAAAAATTATATAACTTTTTTTTTAAAAAAAATTGTTTTAATTATTATAAAAAATTATTAAAAATAAGAAGCAAATTCGAAAAATCTAAGCGCGCCAAAAAGCTGAATTCAAATATTCTAGCGGTGTTCGGGGAAACGCCATTTTTAACTTCAAAAACAGCCGGCATCAGACGAGAGAAGTGAAAGACTGCCGGCGGCTCGGGCGCATCTTTCTTCTTCATCATATTCTGTGTGACGGCTGTTTTTGAAAATAAAAATGCCGTCGAATGAATGCTGTAAGAAAAAATGAATATTTTAAAACATAAATTTTATTAAACAGAGACAATGTTTATCATTTTAATTATTTTTACATCAAAAGTAAATGTCTAATGATGATAAATGTACAAGGATTTTTTTTCGTACGCCTCTATTAATATATATCTTCAATTTTATCAACATCTTGAGAATTTTACAAATTATAACTTCCGGTCAAATTTTCTATGAAAAAAAAAACAAAAAATTAAAATCTAATGGCTTCCTTAGAAAGCTTAGAGTCTCCTCTTTAAAATGCTTTTTTTATCTTTATTTTTGCATACATTTTAGGCAAGGATACTTTAGTTTTTCCCCGAACGCCTCGCTAGAATATTTGAATTCAGCTTTTTGGCGCGCTTAGATTTTTCGAATCTGCTTCTTATTTTTAATAATTTTTTATAATAATAAAACAATTTTTTTTAAAAAAAAGTTATATAATTTTTAGTAAAATTTTCCGCTCTTTCTCGTGGCGCTATTAGTTTTTCGAAATTTTTTTTTATTTTTCGATATATAACGCAAAAACCAAATTATCGAATTTGTTTTCGATATTGTGAACTTAGCATACACTTTAGAGCAGCAAAGATTTTATCTTTTTCTACTTCCAAAAAAGTACATAAGTCCCAATTTTGAGCGAGATCACATTTTGTGCGAGCTTTCGGTCTAAATTTGTCTCTGACGACTGGGCTATAAGAGCTTTACCTGTTTTTGGCGGTTGGAACCTATACAATTTTTTTGGTAATTTTGGTGTTTCTCCTTAACTATCGACAATCTTTGGCTGTATTGATATTGATCTTATGTATCAGTAATACCTTGACTATAATATCAGTAATACCTTTTCCTTCCAGATGTTTTTCTTTTAATATGGTCGTCTTTCCTAAAATTAGAGTTTTGCGAGCTTCATTTAAGTAGTAAGGTAGCTGTTCTGTTTTGACACTTACAAATCCATGAAGGCCAAATTTCTGGAAATTGGTTTTAAGCTCGCAATTAATCCTGCGTCATTAGTATAGCACACCGTTGGTCTATTTTTGTGTGGTTTTATGAAAGCATGCTAGTTTGAGCATGGCTACCAGGCGGGGTTCTCCTCTTTTTTGTGGAACGTCACTGCACACTCTATGCTTAGAAAACTCAAGGAACTGGGATTGCATGCTGTTAGAGATGGCGACGATGTGGCGATTACGGAACGCTGTAAAGATTATTATTAGTAGAATATTGGTGCACAAAACAAAACTTTATAATAAATGCAAGATAGACGCTATTGCCTTCTGTAGAAAGATTACAGGTCTGCAGTATAAGCCTCGTTGATGCCCTTTGGATTACAGATCAACAGGCCTGGCCTGGAATGGTCAAATATCTGGAGGTATGCTTGGACTCGCGTGTAATCTGAAAACATCAAGTTGGAAAAAAAGATTAGTAAGGCAACAATGGCGGAGAGTGTGTAGACTAATGAAGGAGGGTGTGTAGACTAAGGTGGCCCATCAGCCCTATATCATAGCATATGTTCCGGTGGTCTGATCGATTAGGGCACATAGCAAATAGTTAAGAGGAGTACAGAGAATGTTATGTGAGGATTTTAGTGGGACCTCACCCAACACATCCATACAGCAGTTGGAAATAATAGGATACGACGAGAGCCCAACATGAGCACATGAAGATTTTGGGTCACTTCGAAGGGCTTGGCTGGCTGATATTTTTTTTTATCGAATCCTTTAGTCCAGTGGTTTCCAAACTTTATGATACTGCGGCCCCCTGTTACAAAAAAGACCCTTGAGCCCCCCAATAAAATATGTAAAATTGCATACTAGATGAGGTGCGCCATCTCGCCATCTAGACCTTCGGTATTTCAACATTGAATAACACTGACCGTTTTGAGCCGATTTTGGCAAGATTTATTTAGGATATTCATTTATTTCAAATCAGTTTTTGAATACAATGTCGATTAAAAGACCACCTCCATTCGATACGCAAAAAGCAGCTCTTTTTCGGGCATCCTGCATAACATTGGCCAACGTTTCGGGCTCTATACAAGCTACTTCGGCTCGTATGTTAGCTTTGGGTTCGTCAATGGTCTTCGGCTTGCTGCCATAAACTTAACTTTTGCAAGAACTTCATCGTAGTGCCTGCAGTGTGGCAAGGACAAAGGTGCACCGTCTTGTTGAAAATAGATTCGTCCATGCGTTTTCGTGAATAACGTGTGGCTTCTCAGTCCCCAAAGTCGACAGTTTTGTTTATTGAGTCCGCCAGAAAGTGTAAAATGAGCTTCATCCATCATCACAATTTCGGCTTGGTATCGGTCATTCTTGCGACGGCATTTAAATATTGCAAGCGACGCGGCTTGTCCGTTGGCAACAATCTTTGAGTTGCACTTTCTATGGGAAGAGAGCAAGATCTTGCTTCATAATCCTCCTTAGAATCGTTCCATTCACGTTTAACTCCTGAGATCGGCGGCGTTACCACTTATTTGGATTATCGGCAACACTCTCTCTTACCGCTTCAACAACTTCATTGGAGCGTCGCGGACGCGTCGAATGGGACGTTGGCAAGTGACTACAGACTCGTACTCAAAGAAATTCTTTACCAAACTACGAATTGTATTGTCTGAAGGCGCCGAATTTCTCCCATATTTTTTACGCACAGTTTTCACAATTGAACGATTGTTTTCAATTTAAAGCGCTACAATTTCAGCGCCGTTTTTCGATGTGAATAGACTCATAGCTGAATTGGTGCTGAATGACTTTTCAGAATCGTGTACATTTGTCGAAATCGGCTAAAAAATTTCTGAGTTATTCAATGTTGAAATACCGAAGGTTTAGATGGCGATGAGATGTATAATAATAAAAAAGACACAATAAAATTTAAGTAGAAATTAAAAAATGAGCCAAAAAGATAAAATCATACCCCCCCCCCCCCCCCCCCGCCGTCGTACCCCCAGTTTGGAAACCGCTGCTTTAGTCTAAGTCAAATCAAATGTTTACTGGCTCTATAATACTGCTTCACTGAGTTCTGGGTATCTTCCCGCCTACGAAACAAAATATCGAATTGTAAAATAGTTAAATTTACACAAATACTGCAAGAAATATGTGTCACGATATCCACCCTCAATAACATATGAGAATATTATCTTTTGCGACAGTGTCGATCCAGACGGACAGATATCGCTTTTGGATCTTCTAGATAATAATAAAGAATGTGTTTAGCTAAATACTCAATTAAACACAGCAAAGAAAAATTGAAAATCGTTAATCTAGTGGACAGCCAACAACTATCCAACTTATTTTGAAACGAATTAAAATTGAACTTGCAAGGCTTAACACAAAAATTAAAAAATAAATATTTTTTTTTACAAACAAATTGAAACATTATAACATGCTAACCCAAAATCCAAACAAAAACTAAATAAATCAATCTAAACAAAACTGGCTTAGAAACTTTCTCAGCCTTTCAACTGAAATAATTTACTAATCCGGAAGACAACAAGACGAAAAAAAAAATTGGATTATTGGGTCCCAAAAAATATCCACAAACCACACAAAAACTTTGCCTTGAAAAAAAAAATATTCAATAAGAACGGAAATTTGCTAATTTTAAATGAATGTTAAAAATATCATTAAGGTGTTAAAATTGAACCTAATTCAATCAGACTATCCATCACTATTAATTATAGCCCATTCCAAAAAGTGGTCAAGTCCAAATTGGATGCATATATGATCACCAAAAAAAAAATATTTCACATGAATACCTTCAATCAAGCCATGCTAGATATGTATTAGATTCGGTGACTATGATAGGTAGATTCTGGATCGTGGACAAGAAAATTTAGGTCTCCTCAAACAAAAAATATTGTACGATCATTAAAAAATTACCCAAAGAGAATGTGTTTAAGAAAAATTTCATAAGACTCTATATTGTAAATGCGTACTGCTGTATAGCGCACAGGCAACCTCGATTGGTAGCAATTAATTACTGGCGCGGCTGTATGCAATTAAAGAAAGCCCACGAACAACACATAGAGTTCTCACGTTTGAGGTGAGATCACAAGAAATCATTTAAGACATCTTAACAATGGATTCCTTCTTAGACTGTTGTTTTGTCGGATTTATTTTTGTTTTTTTTTTGGTTTTCTACAGATCATTCCCGACGTTGAAGACAGTTCGTCTAGGTGGAAATAAAAAGAAAATATGCCAACTCTCAAGGTTGTTGGATTGTTGTTTTGGACCATTGCCTTTTCAGGTTTAAGAAATGAGGATTAAGACGCTTAGGTGCTAAGTTGTACATGTGTACTTAAATGGAGAGATGATGTCTTAGAGCTCGAGAAGGTCTTTTTCCGTGAATTTGATATAACCTAATAGTTGTGTGGTTTGGTGGATTAATGAGCGTTAGATTAACGTAATGGAATTCGTAATTGTTGATAATTGCATTGGAGTATAAAATAATTTAGTAATGGAGGAGATTAGTAAATTATATGAGAGATTATATTAAGGTTTTGTCATATTTTATTTAATGATAACGGTAAATCAATCGAATACAACTAAAAGGAAATATAAGTACGTGGCAATCCATAAGGTGGGCACCGCGGCCAATATAGACCTAATGTTCACATACACCACTAACGGAAAAGACCACAGGCAAGAAGGTCTCTGATAAATCATTCTTCTTCTATGCCAAATCAGAGCAGGACATTCACAGAGGTCTCAACAGACCAGCAGACAAGAGCGTAACAACGGGGGGTGTCCAGGGGGTCCGGACCCCTCCTCATATATCGGGGTCCGGATCCCTCCTATATTAGGTAGACCCAACATAAAATCAAAATTGTTCGAACCAATATGACTGACGCCGAGTAGTGAGTGGACAAATCATTTTTACTCTTTTTCAGGGCGTGAACTTTCTACCAAAAACAAACAAAGTCGAAAAACCACTAAGAGCCGTAAACATTATCGAGGAATACCTTTAACCGAGAGTCAAGCATTACCTTTACCCACAGTCTGTGGTATGTTTAAAATGCACCCGAGTAAAAATAATTTAGTTGGTTAATTTTTTCAAAAGCATGTACGCGCCCGCGACTAGCACGGATATCGAGCAAATGCGCCTGCCATACGAGTACGCACGCTCCCGCTACAAGCATGAAAATATAAAAACGCTTCCACTATAGAGGTATGCATAAGCCTCTGTTACAAATATGAATGTATTCGTAATCGACCGTTCTAAACGTGAGTGTCGTTTTACTAAGCGGTCCCCCAACTGAGTACTAAGGATGTCAAATGCTGCTTGACCTAAGCAATCGAACGAGAACCGGTCTATTGAGTATGCTAAGCAGTGGCGGTTTCAGAGGGGTGTAATTGGGTAATTACCCCCGTAAGAATTTTTGTTCGTTTATTTATTTTTATTCTTAAAAATTACCAATATTTGAAACAAACAAGTTAAGTTATGGTGAATCTAGTCGGCGATCTATGACGGCGAATTTTTCCAAAACTGCTGGAAAGTCGTGGAAGGACCGATACCCGAGACTCCCGCTAATATGACACGCTATGGCTGATTCCACAAGAGCGTATACACGACACGACAAGAGTCGGCTATAAAGTGGTTTATGAAGAAAAAGGTGAGAGAGGACGATGGGGAGGGCGCACAAATTTGAACGATATTTTCAGCAGATTTTTCATGGAGACTATACAAGGAGCTAAAATTCCGTGTTGTTAATTTTCGTTTGATTAATGGTGGCGCTGCAGTCAAATGTACCCCAAAAAAAATGCCGATTGTATTTATCCGGTTCATGGCCAAGTTCGTTTATTACTAATATATTTTATGTTTACGAAAAACCAGCTTCTAAATTCAATTTACATATATCAATGCGATTATTTGTAATTAATCAATTTTTGATGTTTCCAATGAATTTTTATTAATTTCCAATGAATTTTTTTTGCGTTGCCCCATTTCGACTAACTTAATTTTGAACGAATCGTCGAAATAGGTCAAATTCAGCTAACTTCATGAGGGGTACATCGGACAAAGGTGACATCTGTGTGGCCAAAAATGAACTAGAAGTTTAGTTTCTTCTTCCCAAACGTTTCCTGTCATTTTCCCCATAAAAGTTTTACCTCCTTTTATAGTCTCCATGAAATTTTTGATCGAACACTTTGACAGCTCCTGCATTGTTGTTGTTTTTTTTATCTAAAATTCCCTTTTGCTCGCAAAGGGAACGTGTAAAGCAACAACAAAGCCAGTATAATTTGTTGCCTGCAAGTTGTTCCCTGGTGTAGAAGCTCATACGATTTTTCACCGAACACCAAAAGAGAATTGACGATTGCAGACGACTTTTGTCTGTCGTGTGTACGCTCTTGTGGAAACAGCCTGTGTAAACAAAATGAAGTTAACTGCTCAAGCGTCGTAAAAGAAGTGATGACTTTCCTCCTTTTAGTAGAGGAGCTGGCATTTGAAAAAATCGTGTCGTCCCAACCTTCTGCCGTTTGGTATATAAGCTTTTCAAGCAATTTCAAGCATTTTTTATAATATGACATTTTTGCGGGAAGTGGACCCACCTCGAGTTAGCGGGTTGGGGGAAGCGGGGTAAAAAGGGGATAAAATTGAAAAAAATTTCTGCCATTGCGTATGTAGGTTCTATTAGGACTAAATAATCATTAAATACTAGTGGCAGAAGTTTTTGACCATTTGCTGGGGTGTGGGGGGTGAAATGGCAACTTCAGCTAGGAGTTGCTTGGGGAGAGTGCAAATGGTATTTATGGAATTAAAAAATTTTTCTTTTTTAAAATTACCCCCCCCCCCCCCCACCCCTAAGCCACTTGGCTGGAAACGCCTCTGATGCTAAGGCCTGTTTTACACGACCGGACACCGAACAGACAAAACGAACGAACAAACTCGGGTTTATGGGGAAGAGGGTGAGAGAGTACAATGGAAAACCCGCCCCTCTCTCACCCTCTTTCCCATAAACCCCAGTTTGTTCGTTCGTTTTGTCTGTTCGGTGCCTGGTCGTGTAAAACCGGGCTAATGGCACCCTTTATGGTCACCAAAATAATTGTCCGTTTTCTTCTTCTGTTTCAGGCTAAGAACAGGCAAATCTTATTTTTACTGGGGCATCAAATCCTGTATAACATGAAAATTTTTAAGTTTGGCAATTATTTTCTAATATTTTCGAAAATCAACTATATCGCGACTTTTTCCCAAGTACAAACTCACTTGGGATCAAAATTTAGGTTGGAACCCCCCCCCCCCCCAATTTTTTTGTAGTTGTTGCGCCAATGCATTCTGTCTCCTTGAGACATTCCTAAGTTGTATAGGTTGTACAGCAGCCCCACATGGTCAGCCGGATAGCCTCAGGTCCGCCCTGTTTAGAGTGATAACACCCCTTAGGGCCAAGGGTCTTATTAGTTCCCTAGCCTGTCTTAGACTTGGAACCGACCTCCAATAGGTTAGGTTCAGCCCCTTAACCCAGTCCTCTATCAGCGACTTGGAAGTGGACCATGAGATGTCACGGAGAGGTTCAGGGTCTGGACCAGCATCTTAGACTTCTCCCTCGCGAGTTTGTCCGCAGCCTCATTGCCCTTGATACCTCAGCGTTCGTGGACCCGGCAGAGCAAGACCCTATTTTCCCTAGCGGCTCTGCTTATACAACTCTTAACTTTCCTAAAAATATATCGATCAAATCACTTTCCAATGCTTAGTTTTTCATACCCATTAATGATCCCTACTCAAAATACAATCTAACACTTTGTAATCGTCTTAAATGTTGATTTTGTTAAGTGATATCATTAAAACATTTCTTAAAAAATGCAAATAAATACAATTAAAACAACTAATCAATTAGTCCAACACGGATTCCAGTCCAATTACCATTTCCTATACAATCAGACATTAATTTGATTACTCCTAAAATTTACAAAAAAAAAGAAAAAACAACCCAAGAAACAAATCGCAAATCGTTCCACAACTTGTAATGTGAACGTGAGCGAATAATCGGAGTCATCCAAACAGAAAGAAAGTGCAAAAAACAACAAAGTGAAATATATTTATAAAAAAAAAAATAAAAGATTACTTGAAAAAGGAACAGATCGCCGTTCTTTTATTTTTGTTATGGAATCGCTCACAGACCTCAGATTGTGTTGCGCAATGTGCTTTTAATTAAGCAGCGCATGCGCGAAAGACAACGACAACAACAACAACAACAAGAATAAAGGCAAAAATTTCACTTGGAATGAATACGGATGGACTTTCTTTACCTGTCATTCCTCGCGCTGTTACCAAGAAAAAGAAAACTAATAAATCTAACCTGATCGTGTAATGATCGTGTTCCTTCCTACCCATCCATTCTCAATGCCCGCGATCGCGCCAAAAACTGGATTCAAATTTTGAAAAAGATGCGCATCGCATACTGAAAGCTGTCTTGTTTCTTATCTCTGAAATACAATAAAAAAGAAGTGCTCGCGACGGAATTGAAGAGCGTGACCGGAAGTGAGAGGTTAAAGCTCAGTAGTACATACATTATATGCACAACTATTTTAATAGCTGCTAAAAAATCTCTAAGATGAAATGCATGTAATTTATTGCTATATATCGGAACTAAACGTATAGTTGAATCACATAAATGTGCGGTAAGCAAGTGTAAAGAGAGTGTTTTTAAAACTGGTCTCCCCGCGCAGACTTTCGAGCAGTTTTCATGGTCCAAGTGTTAACGACGCCGCGCCGCCAAAAACCTGCTTGGATGAAAATTTTTGCAGTGTGACGTGTTGATCATGGAAGCAATGACCATCAAAGCATATTAGGCATGCGCAATAAGCAAAACGAGCGGTTAACACACAAATGTTTAAATAACATTTTGTTATGATAATAAGTTGACTGACTTTTGACTGATTTGTTTCAGTACACTATGGTTCAATCGTTGCAGGAAGGACAGTAAACCAATTGCATGCTTTGCAGTTGTTTTTTTATTGATGCTAGTTTACAAAAAAAGACGCTTATGTTTCCCTGTGGATGAAGTCAAGGTCTTTACCTACTCAAAAATGTTACAATTGAACTAGTTTAAAAGCACGTACAGTCTTTTATATGTTTCAAGGTAATAAATGGGAATGAGATTTATGTGAAGGAGTTACAATTTAGACAATTTTGACAACTCTTAAAACTCCTCTATTTTGGTTTAGTTTGTTTTTGTTCAGTAACGAAAAAGGCCGAATTTATTTATGATATCGAAAGCTTTAAATAACACATAGCAAAAAACAAAAAAACTAATTTAAGATTGTATATACTAAAATAGTAGAGGGAAATTGTCATATGATAGTAATGTAGTTGGGAAGTTGGATTTTTTTGTTCTTTTCTTTACATATGTTAAGATAAAGCGAAAAAAAAATTTCTGCAAAATCGGTCCTGTGCTGCACGAGAAAATTGCATAAATGTCCATTTTTGATGCATTTTGAGTGCATTGCTACACTATTTTTTAATTTCTCCAGTTCTGTTGGTCGTAGAAAAATAAAAAAAAATGGAAAATACTCGTAAATGAATCGACTATCGAACTGATTCGGTATAAATACTTTAAAAATTAGTCCTAACCTCAAAAAACCGAAATGTATGAAATTATGTTTTCTTTTACTAAAAATGCAATAAATAACGGGAAAAAGGTCGGATTTTAATAAAAATTGGAGAAAAGATGTACTTTGATGCTATAAATAAGTGGTTGAAATTTCAAAAAAAAATTCGCTTTTTACGGCAAAAATTAGCAGTTTTCGAAAAAAATTTAAAATTGCCGCCATTTTATGCCAAATCATCGTACGGTAAAATATTTTTTTTTTAAATTGTAGGTTTTTTTATGTACTTTCTTGTAAGCATACGCAATACTTTGTTACTTTATTTGAAAAGCCCATTTTAGGCCTTTGAAAACACTAAAATATTTCAATTTTTAAATTTTTTGCCTTTTTTTCATAGTTGGCAAGTAGCTTTTCATATACCCAGGACAGACTAGCACCATTAATGACGAATATGACGTCAGAATGACGTAGACCCATATAAAAGATATGGAAGTAAAATGGAGTCTACGTCATTCTGACGTCACATTCGTCATTAATGGTGCTAGTCTGTCCCGGGTAATAGTAAGCAAAAAGCAGCGCTTATAATTAAGAGAAAAATCGTACGAATTCAATGAATATGTTTTTGGAAAAAATCGGTCCAGGAGAACAGGTGGAAAAATGCTAATAATGGTAGCGAAAACACGTTTTTCAACGTTTTAGACCGGTTCTACACATACAACTTTGCATTCAACTTTTTGACGTTCAACTTTTTTTTCTCTTTCACTCCAATGCAAAGTTTGAAACAGACGAGAGTTGAAAGGAGAATGGAAAGCAACTCAGAGCGGAAAGAAAATTTCCGTTCAACTTTTGAGTTTTCGTTCAACTTTTTTAAGTAAGCGTATGAATTATGAGTGCAAAATTGTGTTCATAGTTATACTCGCGAGAATGTATAAAGCACCATGTATCTTGTTTCGAAAAACAACTCTCAATCCTGCTGATTAATACTTCCAACGTGTCTTCATTCATGGTGAAAAGCTCTTGTATGATTTTGTATCCTTGAATCTTAACTCGTGCTTAAGAAGTGGAAAGAATTTTAATTTTCTTTACTTTTTCTCCACTCCTTTATCCATTTTGGTTTTTTTTCGCAGTTTCTTTATTTTGAAAAATTACGGCGCAGCTCGCAGCGGCGACAGCCATCAGAACTTCTTCTTCCGACTCGAAAGAGCTCATTTTTTTAACTAAACTTAAAAGTTGAAAGAAAAAAGTTGAACATGTGTAGACACGAGCCAAGAAATATGAATGAATTGAACGTCAAAAAGTAGAATGCAAAGTAGAATGTGTAGAACCGGTCTTAGGAGCGCTTAAAAAGACGAAAATTATGAGTTTTGGACAATTGAAATCGGTCAACAGGTTTTTGCAAAAAAAAAAGCCGCGAAATATGGCAATTTTTTGACATTTATTTACAGGGACTGTAATTATCGTAGAACCTTGTTTCAGGGCTGAAATTGTGGCTTCTGTTAGTGCCTACCTACAATAATGTAAATTGTAAATTTTCATGTAAAAATAATTATAACTTTTCGCGTAATACTCAAAAATGTTAAAACAGCCGTTTCAGGAAAAAAAGGTTTGAACAAGGCCCACGGAGTTATTTTGAAAAGCCCTATTTATTCTCGAAGAGTTACTCTACCAACCGATTTTCATGAAAAGTTGGTGAGGTTCGATTTAATACCTCATAAACGCGTTTGAAAACAGGCACTTTTCTTGATTTTCAGAAAAAAACACCTTTAAGTGAAAGGAAGTGTGGGGGAAGTGAAATATGGTGTGGATTTCTATTCAGTAGATTTCGAAAAATCAAAATTTTTTCCTGTCAGGCATATATGGAAACGCTCGAAATTCCTACGATTTTTCTCTTAATTATAGCGTCCAACAATCGCAGGGTAGATTTATTTCAACTTTTTTTCTATCCCTCCTGGAGTAAATCTGCTGTTGACCTCTTGAAGGTTATTTTTTAAGGTTGTTTTTTTTAATTTGCAAAAAAGTTGGGTCGGTTTTTTGCGTTTGGTTATTTTTTGTTTTTGTTTTTTGAGTTGGGTCAATTTTGTTTTTTAAACAGCGAGCGCTTTTGGGCAGTGCCGCTGCTGGCATGTGTGCAACTGCACAGGGCCCCGTGTGTTGGGGCCTCGCGAGCGAAAAATTGTTTTGGCAATAAAAATCATTTGAATTCATTATTTGCATTTTTACTTCATAGAATGGGCCACACAAATGAGTACTTGCCACAGAAACCAGCATATGGGCCATAGTTTTGTCACGGGTACGGGCAATCCGGGAGCGGAGCGAGCGAATAAATTTTTTGGACTCTCTGGGGCCTTTCGCTGAATTTTTGCACAGGGCCTCTCAATTGTCTGGCCGCGGCACTGCTTTTTGGGGGGGGGGGTCATGACCCCCGGGAACCCCCCCCCTTGAATCCGCGCTTGCGTAATGATCTATCTCGCTGCAATAAATAAACAATTTTTAAAGACCGATACTAGTTTACTAGTGGATTGGAGGGCCACAGGCATGCTTAGGGCATCAAGTAATCTTAATCCGGCACTGCTTCTATGTAGACATTTTTATGCAACAACAACAACAATCATGCAATAGAGTTAACCCTTCTAATTCAGAAGGTTCACTTCTTAGCTGGGCCAAGAAAAATTTACCAGCTCAGCACAAGTAGCACTGAGATAGGCTCAACTAAAGCATGCAACATATAAATTGAATTGAATATGCAATCCCGAAAAGGTCACACCTCGCACACCTTTATATGCGAGATGTGATCCCCCAGAGATTGCACATTCAATCAAAACAGAAAGAAATGCAATACACAAAGAAGCGTGCAAGAAAGCCAGTCATGTGAGATTGAAAAGACTCCTTTTAAGGACGCACTTACTAATGCTCACGCTAAAAACATCAATATTTCTATTCACATTAATGAACATTCGATTAACAGGCTCGAATCTGCCGTAATTCGTGTTAGAGGAGTTGGTGTGTAAGAGAGGTGGCCCTCTCAAATTGTATCCACTCTCTGACCTGAGTCGACCTTTCCATTAAGGAGCTGATGAACAAATAAAACATCGGCCACCTCACGACGCCTGCAAAGAGAGCTTAAGTTGAGTAACTTAAGCCGGGATTCGTATGGTGGAAGAACTAATGGATTATCCCAAGGAAGGTGATTCAGTGCGAATCGAACGAACCTCCTTTGAACTGACTCGATTCTTCCGACGTGCAAAGAGTAGTGAGGAGACCAAAACTGGGACCCGTACTCGAGTAATGGTCTGACAAGAGAGATATAAAGGTGTTTAGTAATCAAGGGGTTATTGAATTCTTTAGACCACCTTTTTATAAAACCCAGGACTAAACTACCTTTGGAAGCAATATAGTTAATGTGAGCAGAAAAATCGAGCTTACTATCAAATCTAATCCCGAGATCTTTTACGAAATTAACACGAGGGACACACTCGTTAGAAAAGGTGTAGTTAAAAATTATAGGACTACGACTTCTCCCAAAAGTCATGGTTTCACATTTACTAATATTGAGAACCAGGTTGTTGTTCGCACACCAAGAGTATAAAACGTATCAAGGTCAGCTTGCAAAAGTTTGCAATCCTCGATACTTTTTATATGACGGTACAATTTGATGTCATCAGCGTAAATCAAGATTCTACAGTGTCTTAGCAAGGGAACAATGTCATCAATTGATAGAATAAAAAGCAGGGGACCAAGATGACTTCCTTGAGGAACACCGGATGACGCTTCAATGGTTACTGATTTGGATCCACGAAAAAGAACTTGGTAGGTCCTGTCGGCTAAGTAAGACTGGAACCATGCTAAAAGGGCTCGTGGAAAGCCTAACATCCTTAATTTAAGAAGTATAATGGAGTGGGAGAGCTTGTCAAATGCCTTACTAAAATCAGTGTAAACACAATCAGTTTGGCAGCCGGAAACGAAGCCTTCGACAGCATGAGAAGTGAACTCGAGTAGATTGGTGGTTGGTGAACGAGCTGCAAGAAAACCATGTTGATTCGTTGAGATGAGTTTCTTGCAGATAGGCGCGGTTGCCGAATAAATAATCGATTCAAAAAGTTTCGGTATAACAGACAACTTCGCAACGCATTAATCACGACTTTCAAATGCCCACGAAAGCAAGAACTGGCTACAATTATTTAGAGAGTCTTATTAATAAACATTTGAATCGTGCTCGAAATATAACAAACAAAAGGAATGTGACACTATTAAGGGTTTGTGGAGGTCATATGTCAGGGATGTAACATGATCAAAAAGATAGTTATCCTCCAGCTATTTCTAAGTTTTTCTGGGTGTGTACACTGAAGCATGATCTTGTTAGACCAAGTATTATACTCTTCCCAATATATTTAGCATTAAAATATAACTAAAACCTCTAAAGTAGCTCAAACCTATTTCTAAAGAATAGTTTGTATTTTTATTCCCTGGGCTAATCGCACATCGCCGACAATAGCCCTGGAGACTCTACTCAATTTGGTTCTGTTCTATCTGGAAATAAAGAAATCCGTTATAAACACTGCACTGAAGTTAAGTCAAATGGCTACCTTTAGCGGGGACATTCTACAATTTCCAGCTGGAATGCTTTCAGATTCCATGCTCATAAAGATCTCAAAGTTTAAATGTCCTTCAGTGAACATAAATGAAAGTCTACATAGTGTCTCCCCGAAAATACTGCAGCGTGGATTCGTATGGTACAGAGTCAAATGTTGATGCCGGAGTCTGGGGTGAAAGTGACAAATCTTCAGGTAGACTGCTGGGCCTTCTCAAACATTTTAGCATATAAAACTGAGTTATGGAAGTTGCTATGAGTTGAGTTAAGGTCGAAGTTGTGACCTCAGTACTCCCTGAAGCCAATGACTCACTAAAAGATAAAAAAATGATTCAGTCATACAAATAATTTGATTTATATTATATTGCAATATACAAACTTACATCTAATAATTTATTTAATATAATCAATTTATATTTTAGGTGTTTTTAGCATTATATGCCCAGGACACAATTTGCAAAACAATAGAAAAACCAAATCGAAAAAAGTTAACATTATTAAAACGTAAACCAACAAAAGGTCCAAAAAGTGCCATCGAAGCGTTCACATCCCTACCACCATCCGATTTACAATTTATCAAGGAACTCGATAAACAATTCAAATTACATGGTGAAAATGTTAAAATAAAAATACAACGAGAAAATTCAACTGCCAAAAATACTAAACGGACAATCGATGGAGATTTAGGGTAAAGAACTTATCACAAAAAAAAACTTTATTAAGTGTTAAACCGCATTTACATCCCAAAGTCAACGCGAAAGTGCACTTTGAAGCTCTTTTATCGCACAGAAATTTGTTATACAGAGAAAAAACCATACAAATGTCTTTGTGATAAAAGAGCTTCAAAGTGCACTTTCGCGTTGACTTTGGGATGTAAATGCGGCTTTATTATCAAAACAAAAGTTTTAATCATTATCTTTTCTCGATTTTCAGTTATGGATATCATGGTGTAAGCGGTGGTGCGCAATATCATTTTGAAATGCCCAGATATATGCTGTATCCGTATTCACAACATGACATACCGCCAACACAAGGTAAATCAATTTCAAGACAACATCAAATATATGAAAAAACTTCTGTTACTATTGAACCGTCACAAGCTTTTGAAATAAAAGAAATATCTGGAGGATATGAGACCTATGATCCACACCATCAGCCCTACGTCCCGCAACATGGACAGCAAGCATATATATCATATCAGCCTGTACCGCAATACGTAGAGCCTGTTATAGTGTTACGGATTCCTGGCCCAACAAAGTATGCCGCACATTTGCAATCGTTACTTCAGCAATATTTAGAAATTCGAGCTTCTCAATATCTAAAAGCATTACAAGAATCCGAAGGGCAATATCAACATGTTGATTCGTACCAACCGCAACATCAATCGCAATATCAGCCAGAAGCACCTCAATACCAGCCAGAATCACCTCAATACCACCAGCCAGAGGTTTCCCATTATCAGCGAGAAGCCCCAGCAGAAGAAGTTCATCCACCGTCAGCGCCAGGGCACAGTCAATTCCAGCCTATTGAACAAGTTTATGAAAATATCCACTATCAGCAGCAGGAAAAACCACAACAACAAAATCCAGACTATCAAGTTCAGGTATCTTATGAAAGTCAAGACACAAATACTGCACAATACGAGCAACATACCCACGACCAGTCCCAGCAATATGTTTACGATCAAGAAAGCCGTAAGGAAGCAGCCAGCTACCACCGACATCACGATAATGGCTATCAATACCAAAGTCCAATGTACGTAACTGCACTTCAGCCAGCAGCTGTACCTATCAACGCTTACGGCCCACCTGTTCATATGATTTACATGCATAACGGCGGTCATTTGCCTATTAGTGAAAATTATCCTCGAAATACCCATACGAAAGTTTTATTTACAAATGGTGAAAATGATGATCATTCAACAAATTACGCTCTTCCAAAGCTAAGTAAACCATCAGGATATCAACCGGCACCGAAAATACAATATAATTATGTCGACACGAGTTCGGACTACGACAAGGAAGAATCCGTTGTATCCATCACTCAACGGCCATTTAACTATCATGCGCATGCTGCAAAGCAAGGATTGAAGAGAGATGCGCGGACGTCTGATGATCAGTACAGACAGCAATTGAGCAAGCTTTACTCGAGGCTTAAGAAGAAAAATGTAGTATCTTCGGTCACGTCCAGTAGTGACAGGGAATAGATGTAGAGTAGAGTTACTATATATATAAATTTTTATTTTATTTAAATTAAAGAGTCTTTAGAATTCACACACACACACGAAAATTATGAGAAAAGTAGTATTTTTACTTCTTTTGTAGTAAACGATGTACATAAAGGTTTTATATATTACATAATGCCAGAAGTAGATGTGGCTGAGATATTAAGGATATTATTTGTGTTATGTGCAATACTTATTTGTGAATATTTTTTGTTTTATGTTATATGTTTAAATAAATATAAAATTGTTTTTTTTACAATTAAATCTTGTTTTTGGGTTATTAAGGGTTGAGAAAATACTCATACAACATTTTGCTTAACAACGCATCGATCAGAATACATATTCCTGAACACTGAGAAATTGCGATGGAGCACCAAACACCTAAAAAGCAAAACTGCGAATGAATCTCCGGCGAATAACACTATTTCCGAATTCTCAGTAAGATGTTTGAAATAATTCGCTTTGGTAAGCTCAATATCTTTATTTAAACAGAAATGAATGTGCTATTCTTGCCAAATCAAACAGGGCTTTCACACGACCAAAGTGCTTCTCTATAGCACACATCTAGAGATACTTTTCAGGCCCTCTCCAAATTATCTTTTGGTTCAATTTTCTGGAAAAGCTTCGGGTGTTTTACAGATAAGTCTGAGGACGTACTACAGCGTATTCATAGAAAAAAACTACTCAGGCTTTGTGAATTTCCACGCTTATAACGTGCAATATGATTGGCGATTTCATACTGAATTTTATTTAAAGTTATACGGTTATTCTATGCAAATGCTCCCAGAAAAATTGCGAGAGGCATTCATCAACTTAAATTCTAAGAAATTGATTGGACAGGTAATTCCTTAACATTAGTACTTGAATTAACAAAAAGGATAAGTGGAAAACATTGCATCGTTAGTAGTTTTCTTTCAATTAACTCAGATCTTAGATAGGACTAAGATCAAGCTTTGGGTGTGTTTCAAGTTCCATCAATTATTGCAATCACTCCATCTATATACTTATGTGCCATATTCCATCATTTTTTGTCGGATTCGAACAATTGTCCATCAATGATTAGGGTTAAATTCCATCACTGATTTCTGATTACTGATTTTGGCGAAACTTGAAACACACCTTTTTACTTAGTAATAATTGTAATTATAAGAAAGATAAGGATAATGCACATGCGTGAGACAAAATACATGATACAAGAGGTGTCAAAATGTTTAAACCCCATGAACGTAAGTGGCATCGCTCACAATTCGCATACAAAAGACAAGAAATATTTTATTATTATTATTATTATTATTATTATCCTGTTTTACCCCTCTCGGGAGCATAGGGCTTCCACAAAGCTTCTCCATCGGACACTGTTTTGAACTATCCTCAATCCAGGATTTGTCAACATTTTTGATTTCTTTCATTACTGTCCTTCTCCATGTATTCTTAGGTCTACCGACACCTCTACTTCCTTGCGGATTCCATTCAAGTGCTTTTTTCGTTAAAGCATTATTTTCTTTTCGTATGGTGTGCCCTATCCACGTCCATTTTCTTTTCTTTATCTGTTTGATAATTAGTTCTTGTTTTGTCAAATTCCATAATTCTAAGTTTGATATTTGCCTGAGCCAGAAAATTTGACATATAATGCGTAGAGATTAATTAAAGAAAACTTGTATTTTGTTTATATCCGCTTGGTTTATGAGCCAGGTTTCACTACCATAGAGTAATATGGATTTCACGCAGGAGTTGAAAATTTTAGATTTCTAGATATAGTAGTTGTGGCGATTTCCACACTTTCCATAATCTGTTGAATGCACCTCTATCTTTTTTAATCCTAATCCTTAATCCTAGATTTAATTCTATTTTTGTATCCCGTATTCGTGTTTTTACATGGTTGGCATGCGCTTGTTAAGTTTTTTAAATTTTTTATATAAGATGGATTTTGCATTTCACGCATAATTAACATAATTAATGCAATTTTGACTACTTTTGTTAGGTTTATTAATTCCATCTTGTCCATAACAAGGAACTTTAGCCGTGTTTTTTTAATGAACTATATAGTTCTTCCCCATACAAATCTGAAAACCCAGGTTTTATCCAGGTTTTTATCCAGGTCTTGGGACATTTCAAAATTTAGCTTTCTTTTCGGAATGTAGCATACTTACCGGCTGTCGGAAAAACGTCATTTAAAATAAAAACAACATAGAAGATGCGAGAGCAAATTTGAAGGCATGAGGAAACAAATAATTTATTTTTTAGAAACTTATTCATTATTTTCTAGAGGGGAATTCGTGTAACAGTTGTTTACTGACACGCAACTTCGGATTAATTTTAATATATTTAAAGCACTGAAGATGGCGCTTAGTGAAATTTCCCTTGTCGTTTTTTTAATGAACTGGATCGAAGACCTATATAGTTCATTAAAAAAACACGGCTTTTGTATCCCGTCTTAGATCTTCGTATTGTGAGCAGGTCAGCGACTTGTCTGCCGTGGTGAGATATTTAGACATTTTATTTTTACATCTAGTGACATGTATTTTGTCTCACGTATGTGCATTGTGTTTAGGGCATAATGCTGCGGGTTTCCATGCTTTCCTGTTTTGTCTCCCTTAATCGGAGTCAGCTGCTTGGACAGAAGTTATCCAATGCTATGCTGGTTTCAATGCTTTCCTCACAGAAAGCTTCTTTAAAAAACAGACATTACTTTAAAATATCTAGTTACTACACTAGAAACTCTTTATCTTTTGCATACATATAGGGGAAAATAAATAGTCAAAATTCATACCTTTATAAATAATGTTGCCCGAAAAATCGATCAATTTTTAGCATTTTTGTAATCCTTTTGCTGTTTTGAACGAAGCATGTTTTGCAAACTTCTTAAAACAATTATAATTGAAAAGTTTAAAATTCTATAACATCCTGTTTTATTGCATAACATTAACACTGTAGGTTTGTTTTATATCTAAAAAAATAATGTTAGATTAAAAAATGTTATGAAACGTATAAAAAAAGCAACAAAAACAAAATTATTATAAAGAAAAATCAGGAGGAAAAATAGAGTAGAAAATGTTTTAAATAAAAAAATATAAATGTTTAATTCCAGCTTACTTTTAGGAATAAGAAAAAAAAGCTACAGTAGTGGCCAAACAAACAGTACATGTCGTACATAATTTCAATTGCGTAAGATACATTCTTTTACATTACAGATACTGAAACAACTGTGATGAGTTTGTTCCTCTGGAAATAAAACTTTCTCAGTTAAATCCAAACCTTGGTTTACTGAGGATATTAAATCGACAATTGTTGAAATGGAATTTCTTAATCATTGGTTTTTAAAAGTGAAAAGCGATAATGCAAAAAGATCTGTTAAACGGAATCTTGTTGTTGCTAAAAATTAAGGAGCTAATCGAGATTTTTACAGTGGTAAGCTTAACCCCTCTCTTTCTGTGCAAACAGTATATAACAACTTGCACAATTTAGGTCTGCACACTAAAAATTAAGTCAGCGTTCATAAATTAAGTCTTGAAACCCTCAACAAATACTTTATATCTAACGAAACGGCGGACAATGCTAATATCGTTTTTACAGCTTCATATCCTGACTTCAGTGTTTCGTTGATTTTCGTAAAGTAAGTTACCACTGCCCTAAACTTGATTAAAACCAAAGTGACTGGTAGAGATAATAATTGATCTAGGTTTCTAAAAATGTTGTTTGCAAGCGTGCTGCCTATTCTAACTCACCTATTTAACTCCTGCATCACGGTATCAAAATTTCCTAAATCTTTTTTTATGTGGTAAAATCAAGTTTAGGAATCACCCTTTGTACTACTAGTCCGTCATGTCGTTCAAGTCATTGTGCAATGACTACTAAGAAGTTTGATTTGAAGGATACCAGAGAAAGGAAAGGTTAGGGGTCTGGAGGGTGCGTGAGTAGAGGTCGATGTACCTTGAGTTTGAACTCTGAGATGTTATATGAGTTCTAAAACACCGACTGTGGAAGACAATTGTTCTATTTATAAACGAACTTCTAAACCCTAATCTGCGCGAAGAGTAGGTCTGCAGTGTGTGGGGGTGAGCCGAGTTGCCTAGTCTTGTGTTGCAGGAAAAAAGTTGCCGTGTAGGCAGGAGGTTCCTAATTTTAGTGGAGCAGTCGCTAGGGTAATGGTATTTTGTGAGGGCTCACACAAAAAGTGGTTCTTTCGAAAAAAAATTTTGATCAGTCAATACGAAACGTTATTGACTACAAAAAAGCCCTCTTGTCTTTTTTTCGAAAACCTAACCCTTTCGAAGTTATCCAAGGTCAAAGTTTACAAAAATCATACATTTACTACGTATACATGATGAGTTGAATAGTTGAGTTGTGGTTGAGTTGAATTTTCGACAATCGACAAAATTCGACAAAAATCACAAACAAAACACAGAGATGCTGCTGTCAACTAAATTCAACTACTCAACAACTGAACTCGCGTCTATCTGCATAGCTTTAACTCAACCCAGGGAGCAGAGCTGAGTCGAGTTCAACCTGGGTTCAACTCATCATGTATATGTACTACTTGAATAATTCGGAAGGTCAAGGTTTTCGAAAAATTGCAAGAGGGATATTTTGTAGACAATAATGGCCTCGATTCCTGAATCCGGCGGATCGGAAGTGAGTGCGGATTTGACACTTATGTCCAAAATGCCGTATGTTTAAGTTGAAATTCCTTAATTTTGTTCTCGAAGATCGTTTACAGGTTGGCATTGCTATACCTTAAGATTCACGATTAAACCCACACGGCAGATTAGGAAATCGCAAAGTGTCAAATCCGCACTTCCTTCCGATCCGCCGGATTCGGGAATCGAGGCCATGTTTCGTATTGACTGATCAAAAAAATTTTTCGAAAGAACCGGTTTTTGAGGGATTTTTTGGTCAAAAAGTATCTCCGGCGGCCATGTTTTTTTTGTGATTCCGAAATTGTTTTCTTAAAAAGTCCCAAGGAAGTTATGGACCAATTTTCAGCCATTTTGGAATCTTGTCTCCTTTCGTGCGTTTTTTTGCTAATTTCGCCGGACTAAGTTGGCTTTGCCATTGTGTCAGACAGTTCTTTTAGCATCTATGGGCGCGTTTAGGCCCGAGTTATTTTAACTCTGGTAAATTAGCGCTGTTAACTTAACATCGTTTCTAGCATGCCATTTGACTGTTCTCATTTTACAGCTAATAACAAGCAAAAATAATAACATTTCTCATTTTACAAATAATAAAAAGCTAAAAAATGAATAATAATGATAATATCTTCATGCTGTATTAAAATATTTCTAAATTAGTTGCTTACAACAAAAATTTACAAGCAAACGTCAATTCATTTTGGCTGTGCTATATTTTAGTTAAGCCAAAAAGCAGAAATAAGTTAGCTAACAGTGCTAAAAAAATTGCTGTTTATGCCGTTGTTAACTTGCCTAGCTCAGTTAAATTAACTTCGGCCTAAACGCGCCCTATGTATAATTGTGGAGGCAAGATATGGTAAATTAGCGCCTACTGGGCAGTGGTCAAAGTTACCAAGGAGTGAATCAATATCAACGGATTGTAGTGTCGGGTTGGATGCAAGAAATAGGTCAAGGAGGCCTGCAAAGACACGGACTACCCTACGTTGATGTACAATGTGATCTGAGTTATTAGTGTTTGCAAACAGCTCGGGGTCTGCTAAATATACTGATGACGTTAGAGTAACTCACCCATTTTATATTATGGATATTGCAATAAATCAGTGTGAGAGGATAAGAATCCGGAAATATCTTTCGAAATATCTTCAACTGAAGGTGGCTTCGTTACTGATATTAGAACTGCATAGAAAACAAACACGATGTTGTTATGAAGAAATGTTTTAACCCAGAGATGGTTAAAACCACAGAATGTACTATCGAATTTGATGAAAATTGGGAGTCTGTACAAAATAAATACTATCTACAAAAAGACTATATCATTTACTCAAAAACGTTTTACTTTCAGATACAATAAACCAATATCAAAATTTGAATTCATTGCCAATTACTTAGTCGCGCATTCATCAATATTAAATAGATCACCACAAATCACGTACAAAACCCGTAATTAAAATCAGTACCGATTTTCAATAAAACAATTTCATGAAGCGCGAACCAATTTATCTTGTTTCACTTTTATGTATACTATCAAAAGATATTTTTTTTTTATTTTTTCGATTCCAAATAGATAAAACGAAATCAAAACTTGGCAATTACTTCACACATGATATGCAATTTGTACATCAAGTACATCCATCTATCAAGCTCTTCGGCTAGGGAGAAATGCAAGCGCATGTCCGAAGGTGAATGAAAGTTAACCAATGCAGGAGCCAGAGCCATGATCGTCAAATGCGTAGTAAAATGCATCATGCATGGAGTTGTTTTTTTTTATTTATTATTTCTCCCACCATTTGATTTCATGTTTTCTTTTTGCTCGAGTTGAATATTTAATTGATATTATTTAAAATTTTTAATGTGTATTTTGTATAAATGTAGTAGTGTTGGGTGGTTGGGTGTAGGTGGATAGGATATTTAACTGAAAGATATGTACTTCATAGTTTCGTGATTGAAGTGAATTTTAATTTTAAGTTAATGAATACAGATTTGAATAGAAACATGAAAATTTAATAAATATAGCTCCATATAAGTAGTTTTATTAGCATATAAAGAACTGATGGAAGCCTTTAATTAAAGATAATGAGTTAGTGGTATTTCCTGGATCATCTGCAGACAATAGCAGAAGAAGATATTACCTTTATGAGAAAAAAATATATAAGGAATTTCAAGTCAGGAACAAGGTACTAACTTTGTTCATTACTTTGTATTTCTTTCTGGGAAATAAATACCAAGAATTTTTCTCAGATCAGGAAAAGCTTAGATGTTAGGTATCGAAATGTATACTTCTTTTCCTTCCGTGGAATTGTAATAATAATTGAGACGGCAAGACAGTCGTATGACAGGGTATGTCTACTACATAGAGAAGAGATTCGTATGAAGGGAACCTATCAAAAAATATGACTAAAAATTGAGAAGTTAGTTTAGTATAATGCCGGGTTTTCATTAGTAGAACTAGTGGTAGAGTATACTGGTCGAATATTAACTACTGAACTCGGCTAATGAAAACGTAAGTTGTAGAGAAAAGTACTCGGTTATATTAGACTAGAATGAGCTAGCAACGTGGTAAAGTTACTCTACCGCTTAAAAGTATGCTAGTTACTCTGCCACTAATTCTAATAATGAAAACCCGGCATAAGGGGTACCCGATTAAAAACCTCAAAAACTTGTTCTGTTTTATAGATATACATACATATAACACAAGCTTAGTTCAGACCAAAAAATTTGTGGGGCAAGTGGGCTTATATGGATAAGGCAACAACCCCGATTAGGATTACCACTTCAACTGAGCAAAATTTGAAACCTCACATGCAAAAAAGAGCAGGGGTGGTAGCACGTAAGTTATTTCAATCGACCTCTTCATACAAAAATTCAGAATCTGAACTTGATCTGTGCCTTTTAAAAGTGAACAATCGTTCAAACGCACATTTCATCACAATTTAGTTCCTTTTAAGTAATCTAAAATTTACTTCTTGTTAAACCTTATACTATCAGTGCTTGCATAACGAATCCCTGATCATATATCAAAACTACCATCTGGAAATATGTTTCAAACCATATCCGCATATTTTTACTATTAAAGACAACGATGCCAATCAAGTGAACTATAGTCAACATTTCTCAAGTTGTTTTACCCCTTGTCTTTTTTTGTTTTTCTTATAAAGAAAATAATTAAAAAAATACACAATCCAAAAGACTACTTTCTTCCAGTTAAATATCTTCTTGACCATCGACCAATTTAAAAAAAAAACATTAAAAAATGCGTGCGCAGATTAAAAAACTATAAAAATTGATTTTTTTTCTATTTTTCTTTTCCAGTTTTATCCATAAATTTTATTTTACCTGCAACGAGATAAGAAGAAGAAAAGATAAAACAAAAACAAATTGAAAACTTCAGACAGTAGCAAGGTGCACAATGGTACGTCGTCATGGTCGTATGAATCTTACAATGAAAGTGCATCAGTGCAATCCATGAAATGAAATTACCGCCAAGAAAAAAATCAAACTCTTTTGCTACAGTTTTTTGCCCGTGAGATTTGTGATATGATTGCGAACAAAAAAGCAAAGTCAACGCCTTTTGCACATCCATTTTCCACCACTATATTTCACTCTCTTCCTAAAGAGTGTAACCGATATCAGATCACCTTGCACTAGACATCCAAGATTGTGTGTAGTTATGCAGTCTAAATGCATTCAACTCAGTGCATCATAGCCTCTCTCTACCCGAAACCGTTTGAAATTTGTTCGTTATCAAAGGTAGAAGAGTGTTTCGGTTTGATGATGGTGATTGAAAGAAGGTAGTTGGCGCGTAACTTCGTTTTGCACAGAAGTGTAAACTTGAAGATATAATATTGTTTTGGTAGTAGGGTAGTAAATAGAAATATGCAAAGACGTGTATGGAATAGAAAATGGAAAACTGGGAATTTTTTAAGACTCTTATAAAAGGTAGACGAAGGCAATGATTTTCAAACAATTTATGTTTGATTATTGTTGAAACATGTTCGTCAAGTTCAGATTTGTGATTTTGATATTATTCGTAAGTGAATTTCATTGTCCTTTTTGTTATGAAAAATGTGCGAAAGGAATTTTTTAATACAATATGGATTATGTGCTAATGGATTATTTAGATTTTATCAAGTGTTTATATTAATTAGTGAAAAAAATAATGGATTTCTCTCTTTTCTATATTAAATCAACAGCTTTTACCTTTGCTTATATCGTCAAGCAATGTGCGAAAAAGGCGACGACAAGGAGTCGAGCAACAAACTGAGGATTTATCAAATCAAAAAAAAGTACCAGATCAATTAGCACTTGCTACTCGCAACCTTCGATCCGACTATCGTTCACAGCAAGGATATTCTGAAAATAAAAATAGAGGTAAGTGCCAAAAAAAAAACAATTAACAAAATACTTACTTTACCGAAATAATTTATACTTTTCCAGAAAGTGTATCTCATCAAAATTTTGCTATAAATTTAATAAAACCCAATGAGCAACAAACTTCTGATTTTTTCGATCAAACATTAGCGGACGTTGAGACAGCACAAGAATATGTAGCCAAAGCTCTAGAGCTGCATTCTGGACGTGATGTATCATCATCATCATCTATAAATCCAGAAATTAATACAATTACCCGTTCAACATCACCAAAATACGAGGTATATGAAGGTGAAGATAGTCGAACTGAAGCGCCCTCCGTACAAATGTTTGAAAAAGATTCTGTTACTAGATCAAGCTATGATGATTATGATATCAATGACAATGATTATACCAAAGTTCATCCAAATTCTTTTATTAGCTTCTCAACAGAACATTATGAGCCTGAAAATATAAAAACAAGCACATATGATTATCATCATCATCAGCGTGAAATGCAATTGCAACAACAATCTGATAATGTAAAGGAATCATCTAATAAAATACCAAAAGAAGAAATTCTAAGGCATATCGAAGAATCAGTAATGAAATATATGAAAACATTAGAAGCTGAAGGCAAGTTACCAATACAAGAACCAAAAATATATTATAAGATTCAACATCAAACACCAGAGCCTGATAAACTATTTAAAGAGGCCAAACAAAAAAATATTTCACCATCCGAGTCACACCGAGTCCATCATGTGAAGCCACAACAAACTGGTATGAAAATTTTATATAAAGAACCAATATTCCACCAAGATGAGCCGATACAAGATGAACTTGATGATTTTAATCAAAATGTTGAATTTATTTACAAGATGAAAACCCGCCCACCAAGTCAAAAATATAATAAAAATCAACAAACTTCATCTGGGTTTGATCATTCAAGTGCCTTAAAGCAAATGCAAGGATTTGAATTGTCGCATGCAATTCAAGAAACGCGACAAACAAAACCAAAATTGTATTTTAATACCGAAACATATCACGATATTAACTCGCTTCCATACAAGCCGGAAAAACTTGTTCCAAGGCAAGAACATAATAAAGAACCAGAATCCAGACGTCCTATTGATTACAAAACCTACAATCAACAACAAGATGATTCATTTAATCATTACAATCCTTTATCGGATCACCAATCAAATCAAGGTATCGATGATGGCTATCCAATAATGAATCCTTATCGCTATGTCTTAAAAAAAGAACCAATTCCACAAAAATTATCAGCTGAAAGTGGACTATCTGCACAACCATCTAACTGGCAGCCATACAGCCCAAGCAGTAAAGACATAAAATCTTCAGATAGTTTATCTAGCAGCCATCAATACGACAACTACAGTCCAAAATACAGTAACAATCCCGAAAGTTATGGCTATCAACATAATTACAAGCAATCAGAAAGTCACTCACCAAAAATACCAATTCGTAGTGCAAAACGTGGAAAGAGAGGAGGTGGTCATTCAAAGAAGCTTGGCAGAACCTACTCGACAGTCAAGGATTCAGAGGGTAATGTTATACTAAGACCACCGCCAAGAAAGAATTAAAATTGTAGTTTAGCTTGTGATAGAAAGTTTTTCAGTAGTTATCGTAAGCGTTAGATTTGATTTGTTATTAGATGGCTTAATTGCTTTAGTAGGTAATGTTATTTATGCCAAACGTTTAAATGTATTGTTTTAGAATTTAGGAAAAATAAATATGTATACCGATTACACTTCCCAGTTTTGCATTTTTGGAAATAATAAATAATTGATGAGATCTAAAGTTTATGTCAACTCTAGTCCTTTTGTGAGGCGCGGGGCAATATTTAATTTTGTATTATTTATCAGTTTTACGATTAAAAATTGTTTAATTAAATACAGAAAGAAACTTAATCGAAAAACAGAAATAAATGCGTTGTAAGCATGCAACTAGATGAAGCTAAAACAGTGTAATAGTACAAATACATTCTTATCAAGACACAAAGCGATGATATATAAAAACCTCAATAAAAGTAGCTACTTTCTTTCTGGAAAATATATAAGCAGCTCATGAATATTGAAATTGGGACATGCCGTACTATAAAAGTATTTAATTTTTCTGTGAAGGATGCTGAGCGCTTTGTAGACACTAATAATCTGCACTGATTGTAGACCATCCTACTCTTATCTTAGACATTTCTGGGGCCGTATTTGGTTTTTCGAGTCGATATCGACTTTTGTCGATAAATAAAAATAGGCATTTGGCGACACGATATCGACAACGTTATCGTCTCTTTACGTGTGACGTTTGACGTTTATAAAAAAGCTAAATTTATGCATACAATAAACTTTTAACAATTTCTATTTTAATTAAATATACGTGGTTTGCTGCACTTGGAGTAATATCACACAATTTTATGGTTTTGTATGGCAGCGCCAATCATGGGCGTAGGAATGAATTTTTGCTGGGGTGGGCCAGATTTTAAACCACCGTTACCGACTGACCACAGACAGATGATAAGCTTGATCAAATATTTTCTCACAATTCTATCCTGTACGCTTCCTGAAACCATCGAGTGTTTGAAAGAAACGTGCATTTCGGCTTATGTATCAAGGATTTTCGATGCTTTTGTAATGCTTCTCCTATTTTTTCCAATTATTATAGCCGCTTGTAACAAACTTTTCCTTTTGCGCACGTAAGTTCGTTGTACAGAAGTTTCTGCAAACAAAACAGTAAACTTTGTCTTCAATGAGACTATACTCAATGCAAGGACATTCTTCATAATATTTTGAAGAAAAGCATCTATATCTGTCGCCGATTTTTTTTTCTCGGCAAATCTAAAATTGGCCTGGATGGACCAGTATGCTGCCTTATGCCGCCTCATCTTACCACTAAAACCATACACCGTGTGTTAACACAAATTTTGAGGAAAATCAACTAAGGGTCTGATTATGTTGAAGCTGCGATAGATGGTAACAGAGCTGTGACAAAAGCTGTGAGTAGCGCGAATAAAGCAGTCTTACCAGTTTCTGACCGTAGCGCAAACAGAACGTTGACAATATGACAATATATGAAATCAACATCCATCTTGATACTAACGATGCTACCGGAGAAAAGTAACCCAAGCTTTATCGCAGCTCTTGTCGTTGGTCGCGACCAAAGCATGAGTCACCGCGTTGCTCCAATATAAACAGCTCTATTGAAAACCTTATATTATAGTATCTCCGCTCCGCTAGTATGGCCGATCTACTCGTTTATCGCAGCTCCAACATATCAGACCTAACTAGTTGGCAACTGCTCGCATGCGACTGTTCTTGCCGGTCTCAAGCGATTTCAGTTGCGTCGCTGCACTTGTACGTGTCCAAGTTTTCTAGTCCGGATAATTTGTAACGTGTGTGACTAAAAATTATGTGGGCACAGAACACCGATTGATCCAAAATCAGTTGCGCTCGTGTGTGGAGAAAGGTTTTGGTTGCAAACTGGTTGTGCGAGCGATTGTTGTGAAACTGGGATTGCAAATCGGTCGACTCGTGTGTGGAGGGCTTAAAGGCTGTATCAGATCCAACTTTTTGAGCAGCGGCAGAAGCAGAGGCAGAAGCAGAATTCTGCCTGCTGAATCAGATCCAAGTAAAGCAGCAGCAGCGGCAGAGTTTTTATTTGAGAGCTAACGTCAAATTAAATTGTTGATATTTTTAATCACACAACAATAAATTCTTTGTAAAAAAAGTTTTTGTGATTTTTTACTTTTCTCATCTATCGGGCCTGTCATGAACCACACCGTATCATACTGAAGATAATAGGCCCATATAATTTATCTGTGGTTGTATTCTGCTTTATATGTTACGTATATATATGTCTTCATCAAAAAAATTTTTTCTTGTGAGAGGTACTGGCTCCAAAGGTACTGCGGCCATTCATTTAGCCTGTTGTGCTACAACCCTATACCTCATATTTTTAGGCCAGACCGCTTGGACAAGTTCAGCAGTCTGCCTAGTGGCTTGTCGCTAGACTTGCTTGCTCGAGCAGGGAACAAGAAAACCCTGCTCCTCGCTTTTGCGGGCATTCACAGAGGACGTGGAAAGCAGACTCCTTCTCCTCCAGGCAAAGCCAGCAGGTGGTGTCCTCCGCCTTTCATATCCTCCATAAGTGGTAATTTAGGGCGCAGTGCCCGGTAATCAATCCAACAAGTGTTCTGACATCATTTCTACTGCGCCCCAACAAATCCTTGGCCGTGTTAGGAGAGTTGACCAGTCCAAGCGTGAACCTCCAGTGATCAGTATGTTTCAGCAAGTCCGATCGGCTAGGGCCCTTTGCAGCAAGCTGGTAGATGCTCCGATAGCCGGCTCTGGACCGATTAATGCAATGTCGGACCCCTGTTTAGCTAGAGCATCCGCTTTTCATTGCCTTTGGAGCCCCGATAACCCGGGACCCAAATAAGGGTAAGTTGATTGAGAACGCCCAGCTCATCAAGAGCACGTTGGCAGTCCCAAACTAATTTAAACTTGATCCTACGGCCCTAATTGCCACTTGGCTATCATCGAAGATAAAAATCCGTTCTTTTTGGTAGACCCCCCTTCTTAAGTTCTCATGAGTGCATGCCAGTATAGCGTGCACCTGTGCTTGGAAGATAGTTGCTAGGGTGCCTAAGCTTATCGCTCTGCTGAATCTGGTGCTTTCGCTTCAGATTCCGGCGTCCACGCCTGTCTCTGTTTTGGACAAATCCGTGTACCATACTATTTTTTGTAAAATTCTTTTAAGCCTTATGTAACATCACGGGTTTTTAATCAGTGATTCACTTTTATTCTGGGGTGGGCCAGAAGCATTGTGGGGTGGGCCTGGCCCACCTGGCCCCTCCCCTTGCTACGCCCATGGCGCCAATCTGTCGATTTGGTCGTAATGCCAAATATGAAACTTGGAGAAAATCGAGAAGCTTTTTTTGTCGAGTCGATCCATCGACTCGAGAAACCAAATACGGCCCCTGGACAAGGAACTCAGTTCTTCTACCATTTTCTTACTTATTGACCAACGTGGTACTATGTCAACGTTAATCCCCATCTCGGTAGACGCTTGCTAATTTGTCGAACCAATCTTCCACCTCATTCAAACTAGCTGCTAAAATAACTTTTGAATATTACGAGGAAGCCAATTAGTTGAAGCTTATGACTTTTTTTCAAATGACTGCCTGGTACCTGTGTTTTCGTAGTAAGAGGCTAACTCTGTCCTTCTCTGTATCATCAACATTATACAGGCAGGATTGCGTTGACTGATTTCTTAATCTACCAAATCTGTAAAGACTATAGGATAAATAAAAAGTTTAATCGGAAATATACAAACTTAAAATTAAAGAAGTCATCTTTATCGTGTACGGGAGTCATAGATTTTTTTTTATGTGAAAGAGTCTAAGCTTAGGTGTCACCCTTTATATTACCAGTCCGTCATGTCGTTCACGTTATGGTGCAATGCCTAGTAGTAAGCTTAGCTCCAGGATAGAAAAATGATTTGATAGGTTAAGGATAGTCTGGAGGATGCATGAGGAAGAGGCAGTTTGAATTCTTGCATATTTTTTGAGCAGCCGGCTGACCGTTGGGGTTAACGGGAACAGCCTCGTCGGAGTATTATGCCTCCTGAAACAAGTGAATCACGCTAATCAGCCAACAAAGGCTGTGACGCAGGCAGTGCCAGACTACTAGGGAAACAAGGAGGTGAAGACCCGACTTAAGCGGAACTTTGACACCCTATTATTAACCAGTTAAGCCGGCGGGATGCCTTATTAGGGCTACCATAGGAATTATTCAGTCAAATCATCATTTTATAAAAGGTTGAGAAGTAAAATTATCATTGGTGTATTCTACTCGCTCTAGGACTTATAATAGTATACAAATGTCTCAAAGAGGTCGAAGTCAATAAATATATCACCTACCCTTTTTCTAATCTCTATATACGACTTTCTCTCAGTTTCAGTCAAACTTTTCTTTATGTGAACGACTGGAACTCAGAGCTAAGCTCATTTGTAAGCTCCCAGTTGAAAAAATAGTAAAAAGAAGAGTGAAATAATTGCCAACGTCAACACGCAATTTTATTCCACCGGCTCTCATCCAATATCATCGCCACAAAGCGCTAACATTGATGATCGAACAGAACATGGTTTTCTCGTTTAGTATGATTACAGGCGATGGCAGGAAATAGGACAAAGATTTGCTGTAAAGAGGAAAGGCAAGAAAAAAGAAATGTTATCTAGGTGGGACAATTGACAAGGCGAAGGACCATGGCCCTACATATAATCGAACCACGGACCTATGGGATGAAAGTCCAACGCCTTTTTGCATTTACTAAATTACCATCTATCCTAATATAAATTTCACTAAATGCTTAAAAGTTAATTATTCCAACCTATTCTAATCTATCTGAGTTACTGACCTTCAGCAGGCACTCCATTTAAACCAGTTATCAATCGCCTTAAACCCTAGGTTTGTACTTGGATGGGGGAGCGAGGCTTCCTGAGCTTTAAACTTGATTTTATTTCTTACTAGCAAAAACCCGGGTACGTTGCAACGCCTTTCAATAAAAAAAAGATTATGTCTGCACAGTCCGCGGTAGGAAAAAGGTATAATGAAAAAAAGAACATTGATTTTGGATACTTAAAAAAATTTAGAGTATATTAAAACTTTTTTAAGATTTTACAATGAAAAATTGTGTACTACGTGGACAACAGACACCTAGCCAAACATATTCAGAATCGTCCGCATAGATTTTGCTATGCCAGGGGATTAGACGCCCTGTGCAGAACTTTCTACCGTGCAGCCCAAAAATGCACAATTTGGTGCCTCTAAAAAATCTAATAAATACATTACACACATTTCCAACAGATGTTACGGTATTTTTTCAAAGAGCTTCAGGATAAACTATATATTTAATGTTCTGGCATTTGATTTTCGGCTTTACTAACTCTTCAACACCCACATACAGCTGTCCGTGGGAGAAGCATGGCTTTATCAGATCAAGTCCAACAACTTTGAGTGATTGCACTTGTGACTGCAGTAGAAAATAAAATATCAATAGTTTAAAAATACTAAAAAATACGCTTTTATTTTAAAATGAACTAAAAAGTAAAAAATAATTTTGAATGTAAAGTTTTTATTGCTGCAGCTAGTATATGGGAACAATGTACCTTTCGAAATGTAAAAAAAGCGTGGGGCTCTTTAGCTATCTTATTTTATTGACACTGGAACTTTTCGTTAGCGCCATATTAGATTTAAAATGACGTCACACAGCTTACTGTACTATACTCGTCATACACTTTCATTTGATACCCATACCGAGGGCGTTGGAAAGAAAAAGGTAAATCCTCGTTTTGTGTTGGCCGCCATTTTGAATTTAGAATGACGCCACACAACTAATAGTATTCAACTTGTCATACCCTTTCATTTTATACTCACACCTTGTGGCCATTTTGAATTTGGAATGACGCCACACAGCTAATAGTATTCTACTTGTCACACCCTTTCATTTGATACCCATACCGAGCACGTTATAAAGAAAAACGTAATCCCCCATTTTGTATTGGCCGCCATTTTGAGTTTGACGCCATTTTGAATTTGGAATGACGGAATGACGCCACACAGCTAATAGTATTCTAGTTGCCTTCCCTTCACTATCTATCGACTAGAGCTTGCTGTTCGACATTGCACTCTATACGAAAAAAATAGATTGTCGACAGTACAAAGGGCTTTCCCTGAGTTCTAGTCTTCCACATAAAAAAAATACCCTTTCATTTGATACCCATACCGAGTGGCTTGTAAAGAAAAAGGTATTCCACCATTTTGAATTTGGAAGGACGCCACAAAGATAATTGCATTCTATTTGGCATATCCTTTCATTTGATACCCATGTCGGGGATCGGGAAACACAATTGCGAAATTCGGCCGCCATCTTGGAACCACCATTTTGTATTTTTACAAAAATGTCATATTGCATTGTCACGTGGACTATGCATATGGGTAAAATTTGGGGCTGATCGGTTACATGAAAGTGGGTCAAAATCAAATTGCAAGAAGCGTGTAACGTAAAAAATGGTGACGTAATAATTAATTAATTAAAAAAATTAATTAAAATTTCGAAAAACGGAAACTTTTAGTCACCTGTTTGTGTATCCATGTATCTACAAAAAAATCAGATTTCTATCTCTTTTAGTTTGGCTCCAACGGGAGACGGTGCGCACAAGCAGACAGACAGACCGACACTTTCTTTTATTAATATAGACGTCTCACCTTTAAGATTCTTCGCGTTCAATTGTCCTAGGATTTACGATCGGACCAAGATAAGCATTGGGAAAACCAACTTTTCACTTCGGCCTTAACAAAGGTTCAAGAACAAAGTTCGCCGCTATATTTATTCAACACTCCCTAGATTCCGCTTAATCTTTTCAATCTACTACTTTCCCTTTGAAGTAAGTCCACTATTGGATATCAAACCATGACGTGTCAAACAACACGACTGGATTTACGAAGGATGATTTTAAGCTGTCATTAAGCATAGATTGTGTTTTCCTCTTATAATTCAATCCAAAATGATTTTGTAGATTTTCCCAGAAATTAATTCTTACCTTTGTTTAATTCGACAGTAGGTACTATCTGATATATTATTTTATTATACTCTATTTATTATATTTTATTCTTTAATCCCACGTCACTATACAAAACCAAAATCTATAAAATTCTTTCCAATGCAGTTTCGTCTATATACCGGATGCAAACTATAAGTTACATAATAACAACTAACCTACTTACTAGCAGCATAGCAATTTCTCCGCATTTATAAAAAAAAATAAGTATTCATATATCATTTTCTTTCAATTAAAATGGTAGCCAACAATCAACTTCTTTTTCTATGTTCAATTCCGGGCGGATGTGAAGGAAGAATTAAAAAATTTACCACAAATATGAAGATCGGAGGCAAGCGCAACCAACAAACTAATATCATGTTGCATTACGTGTTACATAACCTGCTCCGGCGCTACGAAGAAAATAAAATATAAAGTTTATTCCGCCTTGCCGCAAAAGGGTTTTCCATTTTTATGGCAGTGCATAGAAATAAATATGGCGAAAAATTTTTTTATTTTTTGATTTATTTTTTTTTCTTTCGCGCAATTATTCATTTTCTTCTATTCACAGCTAGAGAGTAACCTTAACATGTTATTATGGAGGATAGTAAGTATCGCGATTTTGGTGAGGAGAGGAAGTTGTAATTGTTTTGGGACTGGTGGCAAATTTTTCCATTCACTGAAGATTGCCGGTGTAAATTGGCAGCCCTATGGAAAATAAGAGGTTAAGAAAATAATAGTAAGAAAAGTTACTGCTTATCAGAAGAAAGGACACTCCGAGTCTCAATTTATTTATAAATTGTTACAACCGATTTCGCTCTCTTTCTTCTTCTCTGTATCGTGAATATCTTAGCTGTATGAACGATAAAGTGTTCACTGACCCAAAAAATTTCTTTAAATTCGTCAACTCTAAGAAAAAGGTTGATAACTACCCTAATACCATGCAGCACACGGACTTGTCTAGTAGTGAGTCGCATGCGATTTGCAACATGTTTGCCTCATTCTTTCGTCAATCTTTCTCACCTTCTGACTTTCAGCCTAACGACAATAATTTCCGCCACATATTTACTAACCGTGAGGCGAATATTTTACCTCTCTCAATTACCAGTGCTGATATTGTCAAACATATAAACGAACTCCCATTTGACTTCACCTCTGGCCCCGATGGTATTCCTCCTGCTGTCCTTAAGTCCTGTGCAGAAGTTCTCCAGTCTCCTCTGAAAATCCTCTTTCATAAATCCCTTGACAAAGGGTACTTCCCTACTCTTTGGAAGAATTCGTTCATAATCCCTATTCACAAGAGTGGTAGCAAGAACGAAATATCGAATTATAGACCAGTTGCAAAGTTGTCTGTCATTCCGAAACTCTTTGAATCGATTATCTATTCCGCAATCGCGCCTATCTGCAGGAGGTTGGTATCAACGAACCAACATGGCTTTCTTGCAGCTCGTTCCACTACCACAAATCTTCTTGAGTTCACTTCTCATGCTGTCGAGGGCTTCGTTTCCGGTTGCCAGACTGATTGCGTTTACACTGATTTTAGTAAGGCATTTGACAAGCTCTCCCACTCCATTATACTTCTTAAATTGAGGATGTTAGGCTTTCCACGAGCCCTTCTAGCATGGTTCCAGTCTTACTTAGCTGACAGGACCTACCAAGTTCTTTTTCGTGGATCCAAATCGGTAACCATTGAAGCGTCATCCGGTGTTCCTCAAGGAAGTCATCTTGGTCCCCTGCTCTTTATCCTATCAATTGATGACATTGTTCCCTTGCTAAGACACTGTAGAATCTTGATTTACGCTGATGACATCAAATTGTATCGTCACATAAAGAGTATCGAGGATTGCAAACTTTTGCAAGCTGACCTTGACACCTTTTACTCTTGGTGTGTGAACAACAACCTGGTTCTCAATATTAGTAAATGTGAAACCATGACTTTTGGGAGAGGTCGTAGTCCTATAATTTTTAACTACACCTTTTCTAACGAGAGTGTCCGTCGTGTTAATTTTGTAAAAGATCTCGGGATTAGATTTGATAGTAAACTCGATTTTGCTGCCCACATTAACTATATTGCTTCCAAAGGTAGTTTAGTCCTGGGTTTTATAAAAAGGTGGTCCAAAGAGTTCAATAACCCCTTGATTACTAAACACCTTTATATCTCTCTTGTCAGACCATTACTCGAGTATGGGTCCCAGGTTTGGTCTCCTCACTACTCCTCGCACGTTGGAAGAATTGAGTCAGTTCAAAGGAGGTTCGTTCGATTCGCACTGAATCATCTTCCTTGGGATAATCCAATAGTTCTTCCACCATATGAATCTCGGCTTAAGTTACTCAACTTAAGCTCTCTTTGCAGGCGTCGTGAGGTAGCCGATGTTGTATTTGTTCATCAGCTCCTTAATGGAAAGGTCGACTCAGGTTTTCTGAGTCGCCGTACATCGTTTAGAGAGAGTGGATACAATTTGAGAGGGCCACCTCTCTTACACACCAACTCCTCTAACACGAATTACGGCAGATTCGAGCCTGTTAATCGCATGCTCATTAATGTGAATAAAAATATTGATGTTTTTAGCGTGAGCATTAGTAAGGACGTCCTTAAAAGGAGCCTTTTCAATCTCACTTGACTGACTTTTCTTGCACGCTTCTTTGTGTATTGCATTTATTATTGTTTTAAGTTATATGTTTTTAACACTTTTTATGTTTGCATGTCTTAGCTGAGCCACTGTGCAGTGGTAAATGTGACCGCGTTTGTGTGCAGGGACCGGACCGGCTTGGTACCGGAGTGCCGGGGAGGGTCGAGAAGGAGCCTGCATTTTCGATCGCATGCTCGTTATGTGGTGTTTTCTCTTCTTATACCTTTTTTGGTGCTTTCGGCTGGTTCGGTTCCTGCACATAGGCGTGGCCCGTTTCTCAGCCCAGCTGAGAAGTGTACCTTCTGAGCTAGAAGGATAAACTCTATTATTATTATTATTATTATCAATAACTAACAATCTCCCAACGCGAAATTTATTTAACATAGTTTTCTGCTACAGCAGTTGTGGTAAAAGTATAAGAAATATTAAAGTGAGATCAGAAGAAAATTATAGTTAAAAAACGTATGCATCTGGCACTAAGTCGTTTAATTATCGAACAACAACTTCAATCGTAACTAAACGAAAGGTGCTATATTACATTAGTAATACAATTCCAAAACAAGAATGCCATAATCTCAGTTTTTTACTACTACACACTAATTTTATATTACATCAGGAGTCGTAATTCTTAAACATTATCATTAGCATACGATAGGCACGACAAAAACACCGTACTACAATTTTCATATTTCCATCTGATTGCTCTTAACACAGGTTAAGTAATAGTTTCTTAAAAGGAAATGTTCTTATGTAACACTATTTATAAAGCGTGTGTGCTTACATCTAGATCACATCAAAAAACTTGAAAACTGTCCGGTAGATATCTACATTGTAAGCTACCTGAGCTATATATATCTACCAACCAAGCTACACAAATTATGTCCAACCGAATCAACATTGCACAGAGTGGGAGACAATCAGACGAAAGTGATTGCACCACTTTCGCCCGATTAACTACTGGTCGGACTAATTAAGCTGTTGAAATGTGATCGTTACTGTGCAACAGATCAATTAACGTCAAAAATTGATCAATAATAATTGAATATAATGCGGGAATATTTCAAAATAAATTAAGGAAAACAATATTGTTTAAAATACGAAGGAACTATGATAATCATAATTTCATTTACATTTTAAACAAATTCTTTTTTAATTTTTTGCATGCGCTTTTAGTTCATTTTCCGCATGCTTTACAATGCTGCGACTGCTGCTGCTGCAGCTTTCTTTCTGTTACTGTCGATAGTGCACTAGCATAAAATAGAGTTCGTGTTAGCGAAATTCGTGCATAGCTGTTTGCCGATTGTTAAGAAATGTTTTAATATTGTGCCGCGTCTGTGCTTTATATTTATGACAATGGGGGAATAGCTCGTTGCACTTGGTAAAACTTCAAGTAATAATAGATGGAATGTTATGTTATGTAACATTTTAATTAATTATCATCGTAACATAGTTTCTGTACATCGTAAACTATTATAAATTTAAAACAGACAATATACTGGGAATATTGGAAACACTACCGCTTAAAGTTAGATGAAAATTAAAAATAATGTTTCATTTCTTTGCGATGATAGTAAAAGGACTTGGTACATCACCAAATTCGATACTATCTTCACCGCAGACCTCAGATTTTAAGCATGAAGTCTACTGAATTATTACCAACGCTCATATCCGAAAAACTATAAAAATCTGAAGCTCGGTTCTAAATTTTCATGCTGTAATATACTAACCAAAAGAACATACGCTAACAACCAAAATCTTCTATTTACAATTAACGAAGAAATTTGGCCTGCAGAATATCTCATCCACTGTCTTACAGAACACTTGGTTGCTCTAGATATCTCCAAGATTTTTAACAGAGTGTGGCGCCCAAGTTTGTTACCTAAACTCCAAACTAATGGTATTGGCTCAGTTCTAAAGAACTGGATTGATTGTTTCATTTTCCTTTTCGACCATTCGACCAAGGTAATATTGGCGGCATTAGATTTAAAGTCCACCGTAGATTTTCCTAGAGATTAATTCTATCACCTAATCTATTTCTAATCTTTATAATATAGTCTGTACGTCTCTTACGCCTTTCATAATGCAAGACCTGCGTGTACCAGAACTTGTCCGGCTCTTCCCTCTGCCGAAACCCCCTAGAGCAGGGATGGCCAACAAGTCGACTGCGATCAACCGGTCAATCGGAAAGCCAATTTTGGTGGATCGCTAGTGATGTCTTTATTTAACGTGTTACAATTGTACAATTTTTGCAACATTGTTTTCTTTTGAGAATGCAGGCAGCGGAACAATTGAAACGATGCTATTCTTTAATTTTATAAGTAATACGAAATACTTAGGATTTCTCTCCAAAAACCTCTAACGGACCTTCGTAATGTAGGGCCAAAGATACTCTGACTTCGTCGTCTCTTTTGAACACGAACTGGCAGTTTTTTAGATCCTCCTGGATGAAGCATGTGATGAAGCTGCTGTAGGTTTAATCTCGTTAATTCTATTTTTGAATAACTTTACAAATTTACCTGCATTGACATTTTCTTGCTTGTCAACGAAGAATTCCCCTGATAAGCGCGCAATTGCTGGTATTTCTGGCTAATTTTCTGTTCGCAATCCTAACAGTATTAATGGCAAGAATGCGTACCAGACTTTTGTTTGGTAGGACATGATTGCTGCCGTTAAATTTCTGTGAACTCTATCAATCATTCAGTCGCTTAATAACCTGGTCGTTATCTTTACCCCGGATAAGCCAGACAGGAAAGTTTTTTTTATGAATATTTGTCAGAGTGGTTCAGGAACGAAAGGTCGAATTTTGTCTTGACTGATGTGGCAGTAGACTTTCCACAGGCTATTGAGATCAGCATCAAGGACAAGCTTCCTTTTTGGTCTCGTAGTCATAACAAATCCGCTAATTCGTCGTCATTTGATTGAACCTCTGCTAATTCCGTCTATTGCCTCTGTTGTTACATTTATTTGCTCAATTGATTCTGGATAATAGATCTGCTACGATGTTGGACTTTGTTTCAATGTATCATATGTCCATTGAGAACTGGCCGATGAAGTCGAGTTGTCGAAATTGACGTGGTGATGCAATTTTGGTGATAGATTTTTAAACAAAAAGCGAAGGTGAAGGTTTTGTGGAATATACTAAATTATCGTCCTTCCAAAAGATGCCTGAAGTGTGTCACTCCTTGACGCATCGCCAGAAGCTCTCTGTCACACATGCTGTAATACTTCTCAGTGGTTGTACGCTTCCGTGGAAAAAGCCTAAAGGTGTTTTAACTCCATCCACAACCTCATGTACTGTTGCGCCTATGGCCTTCTCTGATGCGACGACGTGAAGAGTTAGTGAGTCGTTTGGACTCTTTGCCTCCATTTACACTGATGCTGGCTGCTGTCACATACATATGTATTTCACACTTATTCACCTACTTATACTACGGGTATGACAACAGATCGATCGCGACACATAATAAAAAGAAAATCTTATGTATACAAAAGTTGGACACCCCTGCTTTAGAGTTAAAGATGTCTGCTTCTGCCATCAAAGAGATCGTTGGTTCGATTCCGCGCAGTGACATTGTCCTTGGCATTTCCACTTTTCTGCCTAGATATAATTTTTTCCTACCTGTCTACCTGTAGTATTGTCATTCTTTCATTTTTCTACTTAGAATTTGTTGTAGGACATGCCACTCTATGGCAGGGCCGTGACAAACACGTACGACCATCTAATTTATCATCAGCACTTCTGTTTTTGGTTTAACCCAGATAAAAAATTAGAAAATACTACAACTTTTGTTGAAAACCTACACGAGATGACAATAATATCACGATAAACAAATGCAATTTATACATCATAGTATATAAGAGGTTCAACTGGAATTCTACAATAATGTTTTAGTTAACGTTATTGAGTTTAGATTGTGCTAAATTAATAGTAGCGGGAACATTAGTTCGAGTTATATTTTTACCATACTTTACCTGTACATACAATTTGTTATTGTAGTGCTTATCATTAAGTCTATTTACATTGACACATTTACGCTTCTTAAAGACGCTTTTCTTCTTTTGTTGAAGGTATTGTTGGTTTAGAGATTCTAAATTGCAAAAACCACTACCTTGTATTTGTCTAGTCTTCCGTTTTTACTTCCATGTAAGATATTACTCCATAAAACTATTAATAAATCGAAGAATTAACCTAAAATGTGAAGAAATATAAATTAATTAAATATAGTTAAGTAAAATAAAATTTGTGTTCAATTTGAACTAAATGCCTCTGATTATCTGATTTGATTATCAATAAACTGTCTTAACCACCGATAAATGCATCAATTAATCCATATAAACCTTAAATGAAGAAAACTCCTACTGCAAAAAAAAACATTCCCATCTATGAAAGATCTCTTCGCTCTTGCTATATTGAACATTTTGCAGGTAGATATTACTGACCGTAGAATCGTAGCTATCACATAAACGGACAGTTATAACAAAAAGGAAATTCACTTTTTCCAGTTTAAACCAAGAAGAAAAACGTAAAAATCAACTTGAATACAGGTTAGCAGCTAGTGGCAAGTCTCAGAAAGTATCTTAGAAGATCAATAAATTTCCTTACGTCTGGCTCCAGAGAGAAGAAGACACATTTAAAATAGTTTTCAACTACTCTCTCCTTGCCGTTACACACTGAAGTCAAAATCCAGAGTAAAAAAAAATTTAAAAAAAAAATATATGCGAAGTGATCATACATAGTTGGATAGAGCTGAGCATGAGCACCTTCAAGAGGAGGTGAATCACTAGCAGAGATGGAATCCAAATTTAAATATTTCAAGAGGGGCTTTCGGGTATAAATCGAATCTGGTAACTTGAGATTTTAACAGACAGTAAACTTGGTGCAATTAGTGAAGACTTTAGCGAGCAGTAGATAAATATTTTAGTGAAATTATTTAGTTTTTTTTTGTTTTAATCGAAGTTTCATTATTTTTAAAAACATGTTTAAGTTAATTGTAAGTGGAAGTTTAAAAAAAAAAAGTGAATAAATTAAATTAAAATAATAAAAACTCAATAAAAGTTAAAATCAAAAATAATAATTTCGTTGCAGATTATTTCAACAGTATTAGTTACAGTTTTAGGATTACATGTCCCTGAACATAGTGAACATTATTCATACGAGCCAGAAGGACATCCTGAAGAAACTGAAACTCATCATGAAATTGAGCATAAACATGCAACATCACACCAAAGTGTAAAATTCCATCATTTTCATGCTGTACCTGTTTATATTAAGAAGGAAGATCAACAATTCTTAAAGCATCCAGTTGAAATTGGCGGAACTAAGAGCAAACTTAAGATTCTCCATCCTGAAACTAAACATCATTACAATTATGGTGCAGTTTTAGAACAGCATCAAGAATCTGATCATCATGGACATGGTGGTGGTGGTGGTCATGAGGAGCACTATAAAGAACATTATCATCATGAATAAAGGCTGTTTTTCTTCTTAACTTATCATAGATTTTTTTCCCCATCAAAAATCACGAATGTTAAAATTTATTAAATAATTTTGTCGAATTGGTCTCTTTATAACTTATTTCTTGTTGTAATCTTATGAATCCTTTTTTTTAAATAAACATTTTTTTTTAAATAATTACGTTGTTTTGAAGCAAATTCACATTAATAGTAGAGAAGTTTGAGTCCGAAGCCATCATATGGTGTAAGATCATTTAAATAAGGAGATGAAGAACTCGTATGCCAACAGAACAATTTTTACTACTATCTCGTCTTATTTTTAATCTGTACTTCTCACAAGATGGATGGTTTCTTAACGGTCTTACCAACCGTCTACACTTTAGATGGTCAATTCAGACACCGCTGATGATAAACAAGTTTTACGCTAAGAAATGTTTCTTGATTGTTGATATGTTTTGAGGAAAGCAAGAGTAGTGAGTGAGAAAGCAATTTTAACAGTGAAAGCAAATCAAAGGAGAGTTTTTTTCTAGTGCAAGTGAAGCAATTCTATTCAGCGAGAATTAATTAGAAATAGAATAACTATTTTAAAGTTTACATTGAAATACGGAAGATAATATTACAGACAATTTGATGTTTGCAAAAATTCTTATTTTATTTTGGTACACTTTTAGATATTAAATTTTTATCAATAATTGTCGAATAAACAAACGGCGTAAACCTGCTCAAAAACAAGGCGTCGGATGCAGATGTCTTTCCTGCGGAGGTGGTTAAATATGGAGGGGGAGCAGTAAGCGATGCCAAAAGACTGGAAAAAAAAGCTATCACAGCGTGCCGCAATTATCGCCGTATAACGTTGTTAAGTACCACGTATCCGATAATCTCCGCCAACATACAAAAAAGGATTCCCCCATATGCTAGAAAGATCATAGGCTAATACCAGTGTGGCTTCAGCCCAGGCAAATCAACAACTGATCAGATTTTCACCCTGATGCAGGCTTATGCAAAAGACATTGACACCATTGTTAGAACATCAAGTGCTGTACAGGACGCTTTCATCCAGATTGAATTGGTGGCACGAAAGCTAGGACCACACATCAATGAAATCAAAACAAAGTCTGCAATCACACCTAAAATTAGCCCCAAAATTAAAGTAACGGAGCGCGAATTTTAAGTAGTAAAATCATGTACCTACCTTGGGTCAATAGTAGCATTCGACAATAACAGAAATACGCGCACGGCTGTTAAAAGCCAACAACCCCTATTACAGTCGGTCAAGGCTCTTCAAACCTATGCATCTAAAAGTTACATCCAAACTGCTGCTTTAAAAGACGATGGTCTTACCGATACTGACATAAGTTCTTCGGATAATTGTTGGTTGTGTGAGAGAGGACGATTTCGGAGATTCTACAACGACGTGATCTACGAGCGCTATCGCAATATAGTGTAGGCGACACCAGTTCTCCATCCAATACTACCGTGACAAATCGCTGACAGGAGATGGCTTCCTGTGATCTGTGATCGAACAGGAGATGGCTTCCTCGCTTATTATGCTTATAGGCGATGGCTGGAGAAAGACAGGGGCCGGTTCATGTATCTCGAACGTCGATAATCGTTCGAAACGAATTTGAATACGAAAAAATTTGTCTCGAAAAAATTGAGCGTTCACGTAGCTCGAAAGAAAATTTTTCGTTTTCAGTAAGGAAACTACGTTATTGGAACACGAATTTCTTTCTCTAACTCGATAACTAAAACCTTTCGATAGCTGTCAAACGAAAATTTACAATTTTTTCGAGCTATGTAAACGCGAAACGAAAAAAAAATTTCGTTGTTTAGTTACATGAACCGGCCCCAGGAATATCTTTGCAAGGGCAGACAACAAATGAAGAAAGTTATCTAAATAGGATAAATGGAAAGACGAAGGACCATTCAGGGAAGTGGATTCGAAACACCGACCTCTGGGATGGTAGTTGGGCGCCTTATGCCCGGTTCACATTATTCCAGTCCAGTAATCCAGCGAGTCAATCCAGTCCAGTGCTGGACTGGATCATATCGTCTACATTATTCCAGTCCAGTAATCCAGCGAGTCAATCCAGTCCAGTGCTTGACTGGATTCATATCGTCTACAAGTCATTCAACATTTATTGGATAGTGAATATAATTTCAAGAATGGATCAACTAATTTTATCAACTAATAATTAACTAATTAACTAATTTTATCAACTAAAACAATGCGATTATAAAAAAAACAATACGTATTTACTCTTCAACATTTAATCCAGCACTGGACTGGTCGTCTACACTATTCCAGTGGCGCTGGATTGGGCGAGCTGGAATGAAAAAGTAGACTGTCAATCCAGTCACTGGACTGGATTGTTCACTGGAATGGGTACAATCCAGTGCCGGTTCACATTATTCCAGTAGCACTCCAGCGCTGGATTCGATCACTGGACTGGATTGCTACTGGAATAATGTGAACCGGCCATTAAGTTATCTCTTAGTATCCTAGGTTTAAAGCTGATTGAAGATCCAGTGTGGCGTTCATTGAGACTTTTTGACGGTTCTTTTCTGCTCACAATTTCTCTGCTCTGTGTTTTTTGAGCCTGCTCTGGGTTGAGAATTCTCACTTTTTCTGCTCCACCAAATTTGTAGGAGCAGGCCACTGACATATAGATATGGACTGCTATATAAGCAAAATCCCATACAAAAAAGTGGCACCAAAAACTATCGTTGTCTCGTTCCCCCTTCAAAATCCTATGAACTTTAATCGGTTTTAAAATAAAAAACAGTTCAGTGCATGTCAGCGATATAAACATAATTAGAAAAAACTAGACAGCTATAGAGTTTTTTCTTCTTTCTCTATTTTCTTTATTTTTAAAAGTTCGTTCAACAGAGGGAAAAAACCCTCACATATTTAAAAAAAATACATTTATTTAACAAAAACACTGCTACTAAATAAAAAATAATGATGGAAAATTATTTCTATCAATTATAACATACATCTTATTACTTATTTTCCTCTAAATTCGAAAAAAAAATTGTTGTTTACATAGAAAAGGTCTTCTTCTTCTGGAGAAAAATGGTGCCATTGAAAGTTGGCAATTAGCAGTCCATATCTATATGTCAGTGGAGCAGGCAGAGCAGCAAAATTCTTCTTCTTCTTTTTCTTTTGACAATTGTAAAATCGAAAACATGAAAATTGATTTATGAATGATTTATTCGGAAAATACTTGGAAATATTAAAAATTAAACATTAATATTTATAAAAATAACATTTCGATATTGTTCAGTTGTTTTTATTAGCATATATTTCTTCTTCTAAAATTGTCATTCGTATCTAACCTCTAAAAACGGAATTTAGAGCAAAGTTGAGCAGAAAAGTGTTTTTTGAGATTGTTGCTATTTTCTGATTTTTTCTGCTCTGACATCAATTTGGCAGCTGCTCCCAACTGGGCTGCTCTGCTCTGCTCTGAACTTTTTAAGCAGTCATCGAACACACTTATGTTCTCCTGTGTATGGGCATAAAAACACAACAGAATTAAAATATGGTCTCAATAATCAACACGAAGGACTTTAATAAAGTAATTACTGTTAAAATCACTAATATCTAATTGTTGGTATTCTCTAATTTGTCCAGCATCATTCGTACGTTTGTAACGTTTTCAAGTCCCAAGGTCGTATTTTCCTTTGTTTTGAAAATTAAGAGAATCACCATTAAATTACTATCAAACAATTTCCAATGACCATGTTACATGATCTAAAAGTATTTATAACTTACCACTGGCAAAATGTATAGCCAAATAGTTTTATTTTTTAAACTTAAACAGAAAAACACTTTAAACTAGACAAAACCGCGACTTTACCGTTTGGATTACGAGTAAACTCACAGTCAAGTGCACAGGAGATATTAGGCACTATCGGAACATAAAATATAATATCTTGCTCAGAAAAAGAGATTATGTATTGCTCAAGCAATAATTATAAAATTAAAAGTAAAATTAATTTTTCTACCTATTTACGGACATTTCGTTATTAGAAGAAATTAAGAAATTAGAATTATTCCTATTGGAATTTTTTTACCTCAGTTGATTTTCGGAACATGAAAGTAAAATTGCAAATCAGTTTAACCAACTTAAGAATGAAATGTCATAAAATTTTTTAAATAAAAAAAATAACATACACACTCGCAGGGTTCATTTTCCTGGACATCTGTGTGAACTTATTTTTGTGGCTAAAAAAAAGTGCAGAAATTTTATTGTATCCTTTATATAAAAAGCTCCAATATTGAAATTAAAATTAGGAAAAAATGTTAAATTATAGTTGAGCAATAAAATATTTAATAGCAAGCAACACATATTTATTAAATTTTATAAAAAGGAAAAAATTTCCCTTTTGAGCACTTACATCGGAGCTGTGTATTCGTGAGTCAAGTGCAGAGTGACAGCGCGAAAAGGAAAGGTCATAAAAGGGAATGAATGCAGTGGAAAAGTCAAATGGGACGGAAAACTCCGTCAAGGTGTCAAAGAGGAAATCGAAAAATCGTAAGCAGCAACATCAGCAAAACCAATTGCAGGCAGTAGACAGAAATATAACCGAGGCTCTTGTCAACGGTGACAGCTTGAATGCGATTACAGAAAAAATCGGCAACAGCCTCCATATCAAGGAGAACGGCTGTGCTGGTAATAATCATCTGGAAGAGGAGCACTCCTGCTCCCAATCGGAAGAAGGCTCAGGCGTGCGGAAGAACTCCTTGCATATAGGTAAATCACCGTCGTCAAATCCAACAGCAACAACAAAGCCTCATTCTGGTGATAAAATCATTAAGAATGGCGAGACGAGACTGAAAAACACAAAAAGCACCAAAAAATATAAAGATAAACAGCATGCAGCTGTTGTAGGTTCAATTAATAAGGAACAATGCGATAGCAGCAATGCGGAATCAAACACCATCACAGATAGTGCTGAATTGGAGAAATTAACAAATGTGGAAACGTTAGTCACGGAGAGCATCAAAGAACAGATAATTAGTCCACTTAGCAATACTAGTGACTGCCAAATGCAGAATGGTAGTACCCAGCAGGAAAATGGGCCAACAACCAGCTCAAGCTGCAGTGAACGACTTAGCAACTGTAGTGTAGAACGGAATACACCACCGCCGAAAGACGAACGAGTCGCTGAGAATGATGACGAGTCAACAACAATTAGCAGATTGGATCCTTCAAATATCGTTATTGAATACAAGGAATATGAATCGGAATTGCAGATGCAGGTATGTTAAGTAAATATGTTTCATCTAGTCGAGATCATTTCCATAGATTCAATGGTACCAGAGCCCGAATGGAGCCTTGGTCTTGACGCGTTTGACAGTCTCTTGTAGCATGTCTCCAGTTCCGAATTTTGAGGATTGCCTCGGCGTTATCCGTCACAGTTTATCCATTTCCTCCTGGATCTGTCTAATGATCTATTTCCCGAATTTTTGCTACCATGAGCCGTTTTTGAATTCGATTGTCCTCGATCCTTTCTCTCTGGACCTATTATGCACCTGAGAACTTTTCTCTCAAACCTGTTGACTCGTTCTTCTAATTCCAGGGTCATAGTCCAAGTTTCGCTATCATAGCACAGTACTGGTCTTATTACTAAGTGGAGTGTGACTTTCGTTACTCTGTGCAAAAATCTTAGTGCGGTATTTGGCTTGTGAGCATAAAAGGCTCTGTTAGCCAGTAGTATTCGGCCCCTGCGCTGCAAGTCGAGTCGTATTACGTGACAAATCGTTTGAGTTGTAGAAAGGACTTTTCAGTCGTATTATGACTTTCAGCACAGGGGCCAAAGAATGGAAGTGTTAAATTGAGTTTAAACCCCTGTGCTGAAAATTTTAATTCGCCTGAAACGTCACTTTCTAAAACTCTGCTATTGATGGACTTCTCTGGACAGACGTCAGGGGGCAGTCCATTCCCTTGTCTAAGGCCTTGTCGTACTTCGAACTCTTCTGTTACTGCTCTTTGGATCTTTAGCTGCGCCAATGCGTTAATCGCTACGCATTTGATCAGTCGTATCAGCTTTGAGGGAACTCCTAATTTCGACAAGCCTCTCTTTTTATAGAGTCATATGTCTGTTGGAAGTCTACAAATATTTGGTATATATATGCACCTTTCCCAGGTGTTCTCCAGGATTTGCTTTAAAGTCAGCAGCTGGTCCGATGTTGACCTGTTGGTCCTAAAACTAGCTTGACAGTGAAGATCATTTAATAATGTTTTTTTCTATTTACCTATGCATGAGGACAATTATTTTGCCTCAGTAGGAAGGAAGGAGTAAAATTATAGTAAAAATCGTTCAGAGTTATTCCTTATAATTACTACACAAGCACTAAGCCTTAACTTATCAATTTTTTTATGTGTATTTTTCAGGATATTATGCGACTGATTCAAACAGAATTATCTGAACCATATTCGATATACACGTACCGCTATTTTATTTATAACTGGCCAAAGCTGTGTTTTCTAGCTGCACATGGGGACGAGTATGTTGGGGCGATAGTATGCAAATTGGACATGCATATGAATGTTAAACGGGGATACATTGCAATGCTAGCAGTTAAAAAAGAATATAGGAAATTAAAAATAGGAACAACATTAGTTCAAAAGGCAATCGAGGTAAATATTTCGTCATTATTTTACTTTTCTATCACAATTCGAATTAAGCTAATTCAGTATTTATGTTTATTTTTTTTTTATTTTTCTCAATCACCAAACAGGCAATGCTAGCCGATGATGCTGATGAAGTTGTTCTCGAAACGGAAATGAAAAATATTCCGGCACTTCGATTATATGAAAATTTAGGTTTCGTTAGAGATAAACGATTATTTCGTTATTACTTGAACGGGGTCGATGCTTTAAGGCTCAAATTGTGGTTTAGATGAAAGTTCTTAAAATGAAAATAATAACAAAACAAAAAAAGAAAAATTTATTGAATTAAGAAACAAACAAAACGATTTAATTCGGCGAAATTAATTAATTTCTTTATATATATATAAATATATATCATCAAGATCAACAAGCAAAACAAACAAACAAACAAAGAAATTTTCCCTATTTCCCTTCTCATCCATCTCCACTCAATTTAAATTTTGCCTTCATCATATATTTCGATAGTGTTCTAAATTTTGTTGTTATTATTTTTTATTGTTACATCTTTTTGTTTTTTTTTACACACACATTTAATTTTAATCATAGTCCTTTATTATCTTTCCCAATGCAACAAAAACAAAAAAAATATATATATATATAAAAATATCATAACATCTCCCTTTTTTCTCATTTTCTCTAGTGTGGAAAATATAATTTTCCACAAAACATCAAAAAAAAACAAAAAAAAACATTTCTAGGGGAATAAATAAATAATAATTATAAATAATAATAATAATAAAAGCAAACCTATTGATTAGAATTATTTATATTTAAATAAAAAGTAAATATAAAGAAAAATTAAGATGAAAAAAACTACACACAATTATAAAACTAACATATATAAAAAAAAAGAAGTCTGTTGTAAAAACAATTTTTTTCTCGGATTTTTCTAAAAAAAAAAAAGAAAAACACTAAAAAATACATGAAAATTGAAACAAAATTACTAGCGAATTTTTCTCTTAGATAAAAGCTGGTAGAACCACAATCTTTAGTTACATTTACAAAACCTTAAGGTGTTAAAATGAATCATTAGGAATTAGCCTAATCGCATGGAATAACTAGTCGGACTCGTGATGTATTTATGAAGCCACAACCTGTATCAGAAGATGCACAGAACTCTGTTATAAAATTTAAAACCCACAAATCTTCGTCTCTTAGACCCTGTGCTGAAAGTCGAGTCGTGTTTCGTGACAAGTCGTTTGAGTTGAAGAAAGGGACGTTTCAGTCGAATTGCGACTTTCAGAACAGGGGCCTAGAGTAGTAGCGCTAAGTTGAGTTTAGGCCCCTGTATTGAAAGTCGTGATTCGACTGAAACGTCACTTTCTTCAACTCAAACGACTTGTCGTATCGTGACGACTCGACTTTCATCACAGGGGCCCGCAGAGCTATTAAAACAGGGAAATGATAACGTAGGACTAAGACAAGAAGATGCCCTATCGTGCTTACGATTTAACGTAGCTATGGAAAAAGTGTTGAGACGCAGGAATAAATACCGCCGGCAGATATTTCAATAAATCTGTACAATACTGACATACGCTGACGATATTGCAATACTAGCCAGATCCACCATAGCAATGACAGAAGCCTTAATATCGCTAGAAAGCGTTGCAGGCAAATTTAAACTAGCAATTAATGAGGAGAAGACGAAATATATGTGCATCTCTAAGATATAATGATCACCGGAATGATAGGAGAAGTAAACAGAGATAGAAGGTGTATTTCTGAACAAAAGGAATATCAAGGAGGACTAAAGTTAAACTATACAGAACCGTTATAAGACCAATACTACTCTATGGATCCGAAACCTGGATGTTAGAAGTAACGAGAAACACTTCTTAGCTAAGGCACACATTGAGCTGTGTCACGCAGTAAGCGCAGAGCAGGCCAGCACAGAAAAAAACGGCCTTACAGGCCGGGCGCACATTGAGCAGCACAGCTTCTGGGTCTCATGCTTTTTAAGGGAGAACCGCGAATTGCAACGCAGAACAGGTGACACAAATACTGCGCCAGGCGCAGGCTTCATGACACTTGTGGATGGGGCACAGAAACTGTGTGCTACGTGCCGCGTACAGAATGTAAACGGCCCTAATGGCTTATGGAAAATGGCTTTCGGCTAATTTTCTTGAAATTTTGCAGGTTGATAGTTCTCGACATGTAGATCAAAAGTCTCAATGGGCACAAAGCCTCATCAGCCCTCCTTCCCCCCTCAACGGGCTCGGGAGATATAGCTGATTTCTGAATGCAGAACAATTAATTCTTATAGTCCACTCAACGGCTGCCGCAAACAACCACCCCTTTGACCCTTGAACCACCGACCATCCAACCCCTCCCATGTCCCCACACCGACCCATCTTATAGATTTTCCTGATTACTGAATTAACACGTAGGCAACCAAATGACACTTCAACCTCTCACCATCTAACCCTCATGTGGATACGAAGTCCCCTTTCTCTCCCCTCTCGTCAACCAAACCGCTACCCCCTTCCCAACCCCGACCTTCAAACCCCTTCCCCCAATACTGCCCCGAAGAAGATTGGGTACATCTTTTGTGTTTTGGGTGTGTGCGACGATCTGATCTACATGGTCGTGGTGGCGGTGGGGAGGCGTGGGAGGGGAGGGGTTGGAGCGTCAAAGGGGTGGTTGTTTGGAATAGCCGTTGGGTGGACTACAAGAACAAATTGTTTTACAAGAACTTTTCATATTCACTTCGACGAATGAACTGACGATGTTTCCACCCTGTATCTTAGTGGATAGTGCCGATAGTCCTCTCTCGAAAACAATTTTTTCTCCAAATATACACAGGAATCACACCTTTTAGTCTAAGAGCTGGAGACGAAAAAGTGCTTTCATCTTTGATGTGGACAAACTCGATTGCAACTCATTCTATTACTAAACAGGATTATATGTCCAAGCTCTCCGGCACTTTTAGTGGTGCAGGATAAAGTTAAGAAGGGTAAAAGAAGTCATCTTCTTATTGAAAAAATGTCATCGATGTGGCGCATGAAAATTTGTAGGATGGAAGACTGTAAGCTACTTAATATAAATTCCAAGTCTCCGACAGCTAGGTTGGTGCAAAAAGGGGGCTGACAGGGGTCAAGCTGCCGAAGATGTTTGCAATCGAGGGTCTTACGCTTACCCATTTTTTTAGGTAGAAGCAATAAGGATTCGCAATATGTTTTGTGATTAAAGCAGGATACGCATTCACTCGAGCGATGAAAGGATTCGAGTGTAGTCGTGGAAAAATTTTTGTTAGACCGTATTAAAGAGCAGCAGAACGTAGATGATCCGTAGTGAAAATCCCTTCGAAACACAAAACCATCTTCTTTTCATTGATATGGCAGCCTGTGGTGAAGTTAGAGTAAGTCTGGCGAGTTAACGGTATATCTACGAGGAACATGTCTTAAGTTGGTTTTATCGCCAACAATTGTTTGTTGATGCGTGGCATATAGTTTGACTGCCGCATAGACATTACAATTCGGGCTATGTATTGGGCAAGACGGAGCCAAGCCATGAATTACGTTACCTATATATGCGATGAGCTTGAAAACAGTATTCGGGCCATGGTTCCATAGGTAATGTCCATATTTTTAGTTTATTCAACAATAAAGGTTTTAATTTCAAGAAAGAATGCGATGTTTAACGCGTTACAGATCACTCGTGTTGTGGACGACCGTGTTAAAAAAAAGATTTAATTAAATTTCTGTATTTCTATCAATACTTGTAATTGTAACATTGTGTGATAACTCATAGAAAAAACCTTGGAAACAAAATAACGCAATTTAAAATTAACGAATTATTTTGCAGAAATCCGCAAAAACGTCTTTTTTTTATTTACAAAATGAAAGATTTGTTGATTATATTATAAAATCCTAGTAATCTATCTGTCATATGGACTACCTTCGTCTTCCCTTCACGCTATTAGCTTCCATCCGAATCTGTTTCAAATTAGCCTTAGATTTTGCCTTTATATTATGAACTTCGCTCTTCACTGATGAATTTTTAAAATCAATTTTTCCCGATTCACCATCAGCTCCATTAAACAATTCACTTACTTGCACCATTCTCGGCCTAAAAAACATATTTGGTCTAATAATAGCCCTTTCGGAAGTTTTAAATAGATTCAGTAACCCCCACGGACTATCATCTGCATTCCTTTGCGTTTCTTCCTCTGACTCAAGAATCCATGCAGCATTCCTTACTTCAATACGTAATCTTTCACACTCTTCTAGGCTTATATTTTTGCTTACATTTAAAACTTGCTCTAATGGATTTATAATATATACAGGCGAGTGATCGGGCTTTGTTACGCTTTTACCTTCATTCAACGATATTGCTCTATTATTAAAATCAAACTGTGAGTAAAATTCAAAGAACTGCAACAGTAGCTCACTCAATTTCGACTTATTACTAATATTGAATGTCAGTTCGCTAGGATCACGTAGAAAGCTACAATTAATACCGTCTTCAGTTACACGAACGTCCGTTTTTCTAGCTGATTTACATAAAAGATTTACAGATGGAAGTATTGGCTCTTTCATTTGTTGTAGGAAAAATATCACAAGACATGTTAAGGAAAAGTTTGTTATCCATCTTCCTGGTGAGGGATTTGTTAGTCCGGCTGTTTGTGCCCATCTACGTAGGCAGAATGTTAAAGGGCGAATTCGAGGATCAATTTGTCCAAATAAATAGAACAATTCCGACATGTAAACGCCCGTCCTGTAAATGGTGTGGAATATTAAGAATACAATAATAACTACAAGCATAAAATACCTACAAATTGCTCATTGACAGATCCACTTCTAAATCGAGATGTTCATGGTGATATTTTATAATCGGGACTCTAGCTTGCAAGATTCTTCTAACATGAGAAATTCCAGGTAAGAATAAGTGAAGCATATCACCAATATTTTCCATTTGCCGTTGAGTTTGCGATCTGCAATTTGTTAAATTTTCTTTTGTATGAAAAACAAATCGGGAATTTCCTTCTTGTTTCTCTTCAGAATCAAATCTCAAAATTAAATCTAAGTCGCATCCCATTTTTCCAAAGCCATTAACTGACGATCCAAACGGCCAAGCATTTGCATATGGAAACATTCCAGAGATAGAAGTCTCAATTTGCTTGGCAGCTATAAATCTTAGCCGTGTCCCAAGATCATTTAAACGTGTAGCATTATATAAGATTAGAATTTGATCTTCAATATTTTGGGCAGATCTTAAGTAATTATTCAGTTCTTCATCACCATAACTTCTCGTACCATCGGTGATATTTAATTGTGTTTCCTTTACTTCGGCTTTCAAGCCACGATTTCTTTTGCTAGCAGCCTTAAACCATACAAATGGAGATCTGACCGGAACTCCGGATAGATCTTCATTATAACAAGCGGAATTTATTGCTTCGCTAGCTTCATCTTCGGTTCCATATTCAATAAGTATGTAGTGTATTTCTTCATTCGGTAACTTATAGTGATGAGTCCCGACAATGTCCCCAAAGCTAGAGCAGTAAGAGTAGAGCTCAGAGAAAGATTTTTCAGAACTAACTTGTACTACAATACTTTTATTTGCTTCAGATCGTCGTTTATTTATTAGGTCAGTAAAATTAATGGATCTCTCTTGAAATATCGAGGAAAAAAATTATTTAAAAATACTTTTGTAATATTTGAAATTCTTACCATTGGCAGCAGAATGTTTATGGATGAATTGATTCAATACAAATGTCTTATATACTAATTTCTTTGGAAAAATTATTTTCGCTCTATTAAGTCCGAAATAAATTAGATTATGCATAATTTTATGTATGCTTTTTACTTAAAATGAATAAAAATATTTTATTTTCAAAGAATATTTACGTAAATAAGGTTATGTCCACATTTTGACATATTAATTTTTTATAAAGGTAATTATGTACTAAATTAACCGACAAAAGGGTTGTGAATGATAACGTACTAGAATGTAATCTTTTAAATTCATTCCATTAATAATTTGATTTTTTTAGTAATTAAAAATACTATCATTTTTATCTCTTACTAAAAATACACTATTTTTAAAATCGATAAAAGCTTTTCAAAACAAAAACGAGCAAACTAAAAAAAAGATTTTATTTCCTTATCACTTTTAATCTAGTACTATTCCATCAACTTTCCAATCTATCGTTTGACATTTCTCTGACATCCAGAATTCCTGTATTGGAAACATGTGCTGTGGTGTAACAATTTACTTAAGAACATTGAATTTAGTTTAATATCTATTAAAAATGTCGAAAATAAATAAAAATAATGAAGAAAAAACAGAAATATTAAATGATCCAAGATTTTCACATTTAGTTAGTGATCCACGATTTAAACAACTCCCTAAAAATGAAAAGAAAGTGAAAATCGACAAGCGTTTCAAATCTATGTTTGATGATAAAAAATTTAAGTTAAAATATACTGTAGATAAATATGGCAGGAAAATAAATACAACATCCTCAGAAGATTTAAAAAAATACTATGATATCGAGTCATCAGATGAGGATGATGAAGAAGAGCAGAGAAAATTAGAAGAAAAACAAATCACAAAAGACAGCGGCGAGGAAGATGAAAATGATGACCTAGAAACGGACGGCGTAGAACTTAGTTCTGATATAAAGGATAAAATTATATCATCTGATATTGATTATGCCCGTGGTGAAGGTAGACTGCTAAGTGATAGTTCATCTGATGACGAATCGACCGAAGAAGAGGATGATGAGCATTTTATAGAACATGTTTGGGGTGAATTGGACAATGATGCTCCGCTAACCGAAGAATCTACCAGAAGATTAGCTTCTTGCAACATGGATTGGGATAGAATAAGAGCTTCAGATATAATGGTTCTTTGTAACTCATTTCTTCCTCCTGGTGGATCTATAATTAGTGTTAAAATTTATCCTTCAGAATTTGGGAAACAGCGTTTGGCTGAGGAAGAAATTAATGGACCACCAGAACTAATAGAAAACAAGAAATTGCCTGAAAGTGATTCTGAAGATGATGACTTGATTAAGGAGCAAGGTAGCGATGCTGAAGAGGGCGATGAATATCATATGGAAAAGCTACGCCAGTATCAGCTCAATCGTCTAAAATATTATTATGCAGTCATTGAATGTAACTCTGTGTCCACTGCTGATAAGCTGTACAAGGAATGTGATGGCTTAGAGTATGAAAAAACAGCTACAAAACTTGATTTTCGATTTATTCCTGATGAAACTAGTTTTGATGATGATGTACCAAAAGATGTATGCACAGAGCTTCCAAATATGAGTAAGTACAAGCCGCGATTGTTTACCACTACGGCATTACAGCAAGCAAAAGTTGAACTCACTTGGGACGAGACCAGCGTTGAACGCAAAGAATTAAGCGAAAAACTGACTTCGGGAAGTTTAGCTGAAGTAACAGAAGCTGATTTACGTAAATATGTTGCTTATAGTAGTGAAGAAGGATCTAGTAGCGATGAACGGGAAGATGAAACGGAATTAAACGATGATGTAGAAGATGAAAAGCCAAAACAGGATTCAATATCTCAATATAAGGCCTTACTAGAAGATATTAAGAAAAAGGAAGAAGAATCTAAGAAAAGTAAGTTTGAAATGGAGTACACATGGGGTATTAATGTAAGTAGCAGCAAGGGGCCTGATGTCAAGGTAGAAAAGAAAACGTTAACACCCATAGAAAGAGCATTAGAGAAGAAGAAGGAAAAGAACAAAAGACGTAAAGAAGAACGAAAGAAAAGATCTAAAAATGGCGAAGAGAATGCCCGTAGTTCTGATGATGATCTTCCCGATGGCATCGATATGAATGATCCATATTTCGCGGAAGAATTCCAAAATGGTGATTTCGAGCCAGCCAAAAACAAGAAGAAACAATCTAAAAAGCATCAAGACAGTAAAGATTCTGACGACGAGGCAGCTGACGAAAAGAATGCAAAAGAACTGGAACTTCTTATTGATGATGGGGATGATGATAAGGAACATTTCAGCTTGACTAAAATTCAAAAAAGTGAAAATCAAAAGAAATCAAAAAAATCAAGAAAGAAGCTGGTCAAGTCAAATGAATTGAATAAGTTAAAGGAGGAGGATAATTTTGAAGTAAAATTAAACGATGACAGATTTGGAGCATTGTACACTTCGCATTTATTTAATATTGATCCAACTGATCCACGCTTTAAGAAAACAAAGGCAATGGAGGCGATTATCCATGAGAAGATTAAAAGGCGAAGTACACAGCCAGAACAGGTTGATCGAGAAGCTCCAGAAACAAAACGACCTAAGAGAAAAGTGGAAAATAGTATACTAATTAAAAATATAAAAAGAAAAATTCAACAATTATAATTTTTTTTCCTGTTTTTATCGAATAAATTTTGGTTCAACATTTAGAATATTGTTTTACTTGATTTGGTTAAAGCAGAAGCCTTAAATTTGACGAATTACCATAATTGGCAAATTAGAGAGTATTAGTTTCCGAGAGTTGCTCCAATTAAAAAAGGCCTTTCGCCTATCCATCGCTGAGAATTTATTGAACCTTATACTTCCTCGATAGGAGGAGGACAAGATTCTATTGAGTTAATAATTCCACGATAACAATCAGCTAAGTGCGGATTTTGTTGGCAAACAGTTCCTCCGCCACGAAATAGCTGATGTTCAGCTCTATTAATATCCCCAACACACACCCACGGAGTATTATTAATACTTGTAACAGCCCACTTAGAATGATCTTTTGTCGATTTAAATAATAAATTAATATCCGTTATATTCATTGAAGCAACGTTGAAAACCCTGTAAGAAAAAATTACGTTGAAGAGAGTAGTCCATAATTAAAGAATCAACTGAAATTACTTATTTTTTTGTGTACAGTTTGTAGGAAAGTTATCAGGACCGTCTCTCCAAGTTTCAACCATTAAATCTACATTCAAAAACGTTGCAACGAAATCTTCATAAAGTTCCTTCTTAAAATTTCTACCTTTTGCAAATGATTTAAAACTTGTATTCTTTATCGAAATGAGATCTTGTATATTCCAGAAAGGAGCATTATTTCTCCAGTTTTTATTAATTGCTTTAATAACATTCGGATAGTTATCCTTAAGCATATCTGGAACTCGCGAATAATAAATGTTTGGTTCATTAAAAATTTGCTGTACTCCAACTAAATCAATTTGTGATTCTGGTAGGGATATACATAAAAAACTTTGACCGTAATGTATTCCTGTTCGAGGATAAGTAAAATTGTATATATCTGGATATTTTGGAACTGAATGGATAAGCCAGAAGCCGGATACATCATTTGCAGCTAAAACACCTTTTGTGTGACCATCAATATAGTTAACAGCTCCGTTTGGTGCTTCATCGTTATAGGCAAGGAGTAAAGTGTTTTCCTTTTGTAATACTGGTGATATAGTCCTGTGTAGAAAGCTTGTGCTATCATCAATATATTTATTTGATAATTGCCATCCTTTTGCTATGTCATTTGATGATAAATAAAGATATTGTAGACCGCTGTTTGGATCTTTGTTAACTCTTGGAAGTTTATATATGTAGAACCTATATTAGATAGAAATTTTTAAAAAAAAACTAGGGAATGTGGACAAGAAATTGTATGAATACCAATCAGCAAAATCTCCATGTTCGTCAGTACAAGATATTTGAATAGTCAAAACAAATTTATAACATATTATTAAGTAACTAATAAAGATTTCAATCAGCATTATTTTAAATTAATTAAAAAATAAGTTTGATACTTTTGGTGCTTAGTAACGAAAGACAAATTCGTTTGTACAAGTTTTTAGCTATATTTATAAATAACAATTGCCAAGGGAGTTTTCTCAACCAAAATTTTTTGATTTGTTCTGCTTCACTAAATAACACATAATTTTAGCCCTGCTTATTGAAAAATAACTTTCCGCATTAAAACAAGTAGAAATTTAAATACTCAAAAGATATCTACGGTATACAGAAACCGGAAGATATCCACTTGTCATTCTGCAAAAATCCCGCCAAAACCCTATTTTTTAGAAAATAATTACAGCGGCTGCTATTAACATAATTTGAAAATCAAGTGATTTTTTTTATTTTTGTTTGAAATAAACTTAGTTTGAGTTATTATTGTTTTAATATTGATCCAATAATTTTGATTTGCTTACTTATTTGTAAATTTTCATCTTATACAAAAGAATACCTCCTATTTTCACCAAATTATAACCATCATTTGTTCCTGAGGGTCGTGCCGAGGGTGATTTGAGTGCAGTTTTATGTCTGTTCGTTTGTTTTATAAGTTCCCTTTTAATATCAGATTTTAACTAGTTTGTTAATTATTTATTCCATAACAATTAAAGGTAAATTAATTTCAATTCTATATTTGTGTTAACTTCTGAATGGCAATTATCCTTAATCCTTCAGTTCGATAAATTCCTGTGCAACAAAAGTTTAAAATGGCAAACAGTAATTTTATATTAGATTTTGTGTATATATTAATTTTAATATAAAAATACTTTTAGCTGTCCGTTCACAGCGATTTTTACATGCAAGGCTTGTCGACTTCATCGAAAGTAAAAGTCGCCTCTTCAAGCTTGATTGGGATGAAACATGGTCGGAATTTTCTCAACAATATCCCCAACATTCCGATTTAACAACGGAACAAATAAGACATGAATTCTTTAATAATGTTTTACCAAATATTTTTAAATATGAATTAACAAGGTCTCAAGCGAAACGTTATGCATTATTAGATAATCATCCACGGCTTGAAAAAACTAGTAATGGATATCAGTTAAAGGACGAGAATGACATACGCGAGAAATTGGCGGGAATTGAAAACGAATATTTTGTTGAATATAAAAATCGTGAGGTACTCGCAATATTAATAAATTATAGATTCGTTTTATACTTATATATTTAAAATTAGGAAAATCCGAATATCGCTGTTGTTCTTACTGAACCATGTATGTTGCAAAAATTCCAACGTAATACTTCATATCCTGTTACACACTTTTGGTTGTCATCTTTCGTATCATCAGATGAGGAACTTACAGCCGGGACTCTTCTTCCTCATTCTACTATACGTGAAAGATTGAAAGGAATGATGGATGTTTATCAAGAAACCGGTAGCCGCCGTTACAACTTTAGGCATACTATAGAGAGAGTCCAGAAGAATGTAAATTTCAAAAGGAAATTACAGAAAAAACTAAAAGACTGTTTCAAAACTTTCAAAGCGAAGCGCCAAGCTGGTTTACTATAGTAGATAAACAATTTTTGTTATCGAAAATTATTAGACTATTCGTTATTCTTATTTCTACATTCCCAGCTTTTAATTCGTTGAATGTTTTTTTTTAATGTGCAAAAACTCGAATTATATTCGTATTATAAATAAAAACTCGAGCTGATAAAACATTTTTGACAAAATCAAGTTTATAAAAATCATTTTTAGAAATAAAAATAACATATGAAATAAAAAAACAGACCTTGGTGAAAGTGAAAAATTGCATACTTGTAAAAACATACTTGTCATTTTCATTACAAAATTGGTTACATTGGTTGGTTACACTCGAGGGCATTGAAAAGCAGGAACATCAGCGCCAACTACATGGAGTGGTCAAAAAAGTAAGCTCACTCAAAAAAATCGAATTGATTTTTCATTTTTTCTTGAAAAATAAGCGTTCACAAAGTTGGGGTTTAAAAAATTGTATAGCACGAAGGAAACGGGCAATTATCTTGGTGACCATAAAGGGTGCCATTAAGCATATTCAGTAGAGCGGTCCGCAGGTCAAGCAGCATTGGACGTGGCTAGTACTTAGTCAGAGGACCGCTTAGTAAAGCGACACTTGCGTTTGGAATGGTCGATTGCGAATACATTCATATCTGTAACAGAGGTGTGCATATCTCTAGCGGGCGATGCCCGGGATGGACGGGAGCGTGCACACCTCTGGTAAGTAGCAAGAGCGTGCATATCCGTGTGACAGGCGCATTCTAAATCAACTAAATTTTTTTTACTCGGGATGTAAGTTACATAATTATTTGTAATCTGTCGTAGCCGAAAGTCGAGTAATATATACGCTCAAGCAGTTCGCAGAAAAGTCAAAACGCATCGATTCTCAAGAAATCGAGTATTTTTGAATGAGTAAAAAGTACTCATTGAGTAATTTTCTTTCGATTCTACTCATGAGTATTTAATCGAGTACTCTCCACCGATTCCGTAACCCTACTTGTCCCACCACACGACTTCACTTTCAGCACAGGGGCTAAATAACTTCCAGGTCCAGCTCACTTCCCAATGCACCCTTGTAATCCATGTTTGAGATAAGTCTATTGGTCCATCTACCCTTAGCAGACTCATTAAACTTCTTTTGCAATTCCGTTGAGCAATCTCCCGCCGCACAGTTTTTGGCTTCCCTCTAACATGCTCTGGACTGCCAGTACTGATTTGCCAGTAAGTTTATGGGCATCATCGTCATTATCATGCACGCCGCATCGTCGGATATGGTCCTGATGCACAGTTCGCGCTGTATACAGTCTTCTATTTCCTACTGATACCAGTCCTGTCCAATGCCACTGCCCACACTGACGCTTCATGGTCTTACGGTGGCAAATTGAGTTAGAACGCATCACAAGTATGGGGGAATATAGTTAAGCTTGATCAGTTGTACAATATGAAAACTGTAGTCTAAGACGGATGTTGTAGAATTTACACTTTTAACGGTATGTTTAATATTATTTTAAATATTAAGGAGTTTCTAATGGTTTCTGTGAAATGAAAAAAAAACTTTATATAATAGCAATAATATACAATATATATTATACATATTCGTTCCTGGGTACAATTTTAACTGGAATGTATCTTTTTTTTAATTTGTTTTGTTTTTTATCAAAGTAAATTTTCATTTTACATTTGAAACACTTGGAATTTGTCAACGAGAAAAAAATAACACTAATAATTATTAAGTAAAATATACATTAAAAAACAAAAAAAAAATAATAATTAAAATTTACTACTAAACATTTTACTTCTAGCTGCATATTTCATAATATACATGTCTTTTCGCCTAGAAAAAAACAAAATCAATAGTAATAATAATAATAGAACTCGCAGCAACATTATTCGAGATTTGATCATTACTTTAAAACAAAAAACAAAACATGACATAATTTTCTTATCAATATTTTTTAAGTTTATTGTAAATGGGTGGTTTTTAATTTTCTTGAAATATATATATTAGTTGAGCATTCTCAAAAAAAGAAACGTGTATATAAAATATTTTTAGTTAATTCCAAATAGGCTTTCTTTTTTACAAAAAAAATAGAGCAATTTAGAGCAATTCGTTTTTAGTTTTTAATTAGCAAAGTTAATTATTTTTCTTTCAGTCTTTCAGTAATTTTCCAAGGCCAATATTTATAAAATCAACATTATTATTAAAAGATTGGTTTTGTGTAATGCAATTAATATTTGTTGTTAAAAACAAATACAATAGTGTTCTTTTTAATCAATTCTGTTTTACACTTGCTTTTAAAAAAGTAACTATTATATATTTATTGTGTATATTTTATATATATGTATATAAATATGCAACGTCCATATAGTAACTAATTTTCAAATAATATAAATGTTTCTCTCAATAATGTTTAATAAGTAAAATATTTAACCAGAGGATGAATGGCGGGGCTAGTAATGAGTTTAAATATAGTGTTTTGTTTAAGGAGTAACGGCGGTCTAGTGAGTGAACTAAAATATTGATCAGCAGTTTTTATACGGAAACAAAATAATGTAATAAAAACCGAAGTTACAGAAGTTTATTGTACTAAGCAATTCTTTTTTTATTTTATTTTTCCAATACAGCTTTTGAATGGCAACTACTTCTTTGTGATTGACCCGAAACATAACTTCAACATATCTTGTTAGATTGACTTGAAATTTTAACTGGAGCTTCAGAATTATATTTTTTTCAGCAAGTCAAATTCTTCCAAATCATTTCAACTTCGCAAATCTATCTTTCCATTGGCACTACATCCCAAATCGAGCCTTGGCCTCCTCTAGGGTATTTCTCTAAGTTTTAGGACCCCTGCAGCATGTCCCCAGTTCCGAATGTTAAGATTACCTCTGCGTCAGCCCTCACAGTCTATTCATCTTCTCCTTGGTCGGCCTATTGGTATACTTCTACTACTTAATTTCTGCTACAATGAGCCGTTTTGGAATACGGTTGTCCATCGTGATCTTAGCTTAATTAAGATTTCAGCCAATCAGAAACAATTTTGGTCACGTCATATTGATTTTGATTGGCTGGAATCTTAAAAAAAGAGCGGCGCTGCAGAAAAATGTCGGATATGTAAATTAAGCTTTAGTCTGTTGATTTTTATAAGCGTTGACAATTCTGGGTCATTCTGGGCTGTTGCATTACCGTTGCTTTTTCTTTGTTAAAGCCCTTTTACATCCCAAGCGCAAGGTGGAAACGCAAATTGGAGCTCAGAAATTTGTATGTTTTTCTCTCTGTTGCACGAAAGTGGATTTCAGACAGAGAGAAATGCATACAAATTTCTGTTTGATAAAATTGCTCCAATTTGCGTCCCGTATCTCTGTGTCCATCTGGTCTTTTTTGCGTCCCGTATCTCTGTGTCCATCTGGTCTTTTGTTCATAATAATTTTTGTGATGCTGTCATCGCTGCTACGTTGAACATGTCCTACCCATCGAAGTCTGTTAATTTTTAGAGTTTTTATGATGTTTGGATCTTTTTACAACTGATACAATTCATCTTCTGTTACTGCATTTTGGATACATATTTACTTTCGTCAGTGCGCATTTGATCAGTCGTACCAGCTTTGAGGGAACTCCTAATTCCAAAAAGATCTTGTACCTTGCCCTTCTCTTTTTAGAAAGTCATATGTCTGTTGAAAGTCTACAATTATTTGGTATATATCTACATTTCTTTCGCAAAACCGAGAGCGATGGAAGAAGGTTCTTGAGAAAGCCAAGGCTCACAGAAGGCTGGAACGCCAGTGATAATGATTCTTCTATAAGCTAAAGCCGAAAGCATAGATTCTAATCGTTGTTTCACGAAAACTTGAAGGTTTTGTAACTTGTGCTGAGGAGTGAGATGCCTCTGAAGATTTTACATGTTAATTTATTTCCTTTCTTGTATATTGGACATATAATCGCTTTCTTTCAGTCATATGGTATATGTAACTTCTTCCTCCCAGATGTTGCATATGAGTTCGTGTAAGGTTCTTAAGAGTTGCTGCCCTCTTTCCTTTCGCAAGTTAGATGCAATTACATCGACCTTTTGTTGGTTTTTTGCAGCTTTGTGCACCTCCAGTGTCGATGGTACTATTGAAATAAAGAGTAATTTCGCAAATATCTGTTATTTTTTTCAGAGCAAACTTCCAAGGAGAAATTTGCCTCGCGGTACAATACTATTCTTAAGAAGAGATTACCTGCGATAAACTGCATTTTTTAAAAATAAAAAAAATTGATTATATTATTCAAGACATGTACAATAACTTCATCTAAACCGATTTTCTATTAAACATTTTGTTTTCGTATAAGATTACTGAAAATATACTCTTTTTTTTTATCGCTAGAAAGAACATTACCTAATAAGAGGCGTCAATGATATTTATATAATAAATCTGAACTTTTTCTTAATTTAAAGACATAACAAAAGTAACATAATATTTTTTTATATATGTCGCAATAAAAATCAAAAAAAAAATACTATTATGTAAGGAAATGCTTAATTGGTGTTCAACTTTCAAAATAGGTAATATATATAAATAGTATTATTTAACATATTTTAAATTAACAAAAACTTGTAATATAAGTGTATATTATTTTCAATGCACTTGGGTCACTGTTATGTAATTATTTATACAAATTAATAAAAAAAAACCAGTAAAAATAACTATGATCTTAAAAACAAAAATATACAACTGCTTTCCACAATTTAAATTTAAAAAAAAAAACATTATAAAAACGCATACCGGTTTTTCTAACATTAAAATAGTTGCCAATGTTTAAAATATATTTTTTCTTTGAAAAAACAAAGCCACTTTAAGAGAAATATTTAAAACATAATAAGTTAAATATTTATTCGATCATTTATCATTGAAAATTAATACTTTTTGTTTTGTTAAAAAGTTGATATGGTTTTGTTTTATATTATTTAAATAAAAAGCGTCTTACGCATTTGTTGTCTTGGAATTAATATTTTGTTGTTATAAAAACATCAGCAAAAACTCTGATATTTTTTTTACATTAATGTCTCTACTAATAGTAAAACACTATATATAAAAAAAAATAAATAATTAATAAAACTTTTGCTTCCTAAAAAAAATTAATAAATATTTTTCTTTAGTGGCTCTTGTCATGTGTTGTGTTTTTTTCTTGTCAATATTTTTAACCGTTAGATTTCGTATTTCGCATCAATGGAACCAATAAAGAAGCTGGTCCAGCTTGACGCAAGAACGGATGCGCAAGTAATTCAGTTGCGGTAGCTCTTTGGGCTGGATCTCTAACTAGCATCCGGTCCAAGAATGACTGTAATCGTGGCGATACTTTATGGGCATTCTTTAAGTTAGGCGGTTGCATATCCCTTATACGACGCATAGCCTGCAGCGGTGGCTCATTGAAGAATGGTGGCTCTCCATCAACCATTTCAATAACCATTATACCAAGCGACCATATATCTACTTCTGGACCATATGGAAGACGCGATATAACCTCTGGTGACATCCAATATGGGGTACCGACCAAAGATTTCCTTTTAGGTAATTCTTGTGAAACTTGAGCACAAAAACCAAAATCAGATAGCTTAACTCGACCATCGGCAGCTAGTAGAATTGAATCAGATTTAATGTCGCGATGGATAACACCCTATCAAGAAGGAATATTGGTTATATAATAAGTGATAAAATTATAATAGAATATTTTTTATGTGTGTTTACCTGTGAATGTAGATATGCTAAAGCCTTTAAGCATTGCTTGCAAACTGTTGCAATTTGTTCTTCGTCCATTCTGGAGTGAGTAACGATATCAGTAAGGGCACCACCTTCTAGATATTCCATTACTACCCATAGTTCATCGTTAACTAGAAAACTGGAATAGGTTTCAACAATATTTGGATGGTGATAGTCTCTCATTATGACCACTTCGTTGAATAGTAACTCTCGTCGTTGCTGTTTTCTTAAATCCATTTTTTTAACAGCTACTTGTCGTCCTGTAAATAATAATTTAATTTTAGTTAAAGGATTGAGATCTGTTCTGTATTTGAAATTGAAATACAAACAGTTAAAAGCTGCTGTTAGTGGCAGTAGATATCGTAGAATAGAATAGCCGAAATTCCAACTTTAGTAGTTTCATAGGAAAAGAAAACCTTGTAAATACGCCCAAAAAACGCGTATTGGATGGTGTCAAATCTAAACCCTATCAATTCTATCGCCCACACTTTTCCTAATCTTTATTAATTATCTGCTCTTAATCCCCTCCAACACACTACACTGTTACGACTTCGACAATATAAGACAAGCACGTGCCAGACCTTGCCTTTATGACCCTTAACTGATGTTCTGAACTGAACTGAATCGTGTTAAATTTAATGCCTCTACACCGAAGCACTGTTTCATCTCTAAAAAAACTTACAAGCATCAACTGTGGTAACAGAAGAAATAATTAAGAAATGGTTCTCCAAAGAAAGAATGTCTTGCTTCTAAAAATCCTGTAGATAGGGAATGAAAAGGAAACCCAGAGTCTTTGCGGTACTTAGTGCAGATGGAACGACGTTCAAAAAACTCACTACATTCCTATTTGTATCGATCCTTTCCTAAGATCGAGAGTTTCTTTTCGGGCCATTGTATTAAGGTAGTACTGAATGGTGACGAATTTGAACTCCAAACCACCTTTGCCAGAGGACCTTATTGTTGAATCCGCCGGCAGGGAAGTGAATGCGAATTTGACAGGTTCTGATTGTTGAATCGCGCGGCGGGAAAGTGAATGAGAATTTCACAGTCGAAAGTGGAAGTTAAACTAAAAAACCATTTGTTTGGAGTTGTGTATCCAATGCGAACTGTCCATTCGATTGTCATTTGAATTTCAAAAATGAAATATGTCACTTCATATGGCAGTTGCGCCCGGCGGATTGAACAATCGCAGCGGCAAGTGAAAGTGAAACTCTTTAGCGGCGGAATCCGCTGGATTCTACAATCAGGCCCAGAGTATCCCCGGATTCAGATCTCTCAATTCGCCCAATTCCACAACTTTGGTGATGATCAGGGGATTTGGGCTCTTCAACAAATACCCGAGCTTGGCTGGACTCGTGCGTGGAAAAACGCTCCTTAGAACAACTCTTATGTGGAAGAACAACTCAGACAGTATTTTTGAACCAATACAACATCCGCCAAAAGTTTAAACACAAAGCTCACGGCCATATCCGACAGCATTCTTCAACCGACTCAACTAGTTCAAACAGTCTGGATAAAGTTTCTTCATCGAGTAATCTCTTCATTTGTATTACCAACGTCCATAGATAAAAAGAAAATAATCTAGTCGACTCAAGCAAATTTCAAAGAAAAATAACAGATAAAAAAAGATCAAATGAAAAATTGATCCAATTAAAAAAATATATTGCTTATTTTCTAAAAACAACCGTTAAAAAGCTATCTTCTAACGACTCCTCTATAAGCTTTCTATTGTAAATATTTCTGGTGGTCTAAACCCGAAATATGACACTTCAGTGATAATAAATAAATACCAAAGAAGACATAACCTAGATTTTAATACATAGTACACTGACGTATCTCCTCTACTTATCTGTGCACATAGGTAACGCGTAAAAATATATAAATAATGTTTAATCCAGAATTTTATGATCTTGATCCTGATTTTCGATTAACAAAATTCTCAACCTTACGGGGCTGAGGATGTAAAGTCCCTCAGGAAGTTCTAAACAAATTTCTTGAGGGAGCAGAAATTTCAATGACTGGAACAGCAGCAAGTCTTCCCGAAACAAGTGAAAGCATTGAAAGAACTTCCATAGGTAAATGAACATTTGTATTAATCGCTTAATATTGGTTAAAATCGAGTTTTGTGTTTTAAAGATATATTAATAAATTTAGTTACAATATTTGAACAAAAGCAAAGACTAGATATGAGCAAACAATGATGTGACATGTTTAATGTTTACTGAACTGAAGTCGAAAGCACAAGGTCATTTTGGTACAATTAAATTTCAGATTTCTCAGGCCTATGATGTTAAATTTTTACGTATTGATGGTTTATTTTATAATTATAATTTTGGTCTTTACGATCCGATGTTGATGTTTTAACAAATTCATTGTCGACATAGTAAATTTTTTGAAGCACTTCCTTAGCAAAGTCATATCTGTAAGAAGGTGCGAGTTCGGAAATGCAGGACTGCAGTCATTCTGCAGAATTCAGCTATCCTTCCTCGAAAGGATAGTCTCATTTAAAGCTGACTAAATAGTCCAAGGAGACGGCCTGGCCTATGTCTTCTGTTCACTTTAAGTGGACGACACGTGCAGTCCCACATCAATAAAAGCAAAACAAATAAGTGGTGGCCGTGTCTGCAAGAACATTTAACATTGCTCCCACAATCAAGGTAGAGAAGCGCGAATATGAAGTAGTAAAATAATTTTCCTAACTTTTATCAATAGTAGCAGCCGACAATAACGTAACAGGAAAAACGCGCACCGCTGCTAAATCCCAACAAAGCCTACAATAGTCTGTCAAGGCTCTTTAAATTCAAGCAGCTAACGTCGAAAGTGCTGCTGTACAAGACGATGGTCTTACCGGTCCCCACATATGCATCCGAGTCTTGGGTTCTTAGCAAAGCCTTCTGTATTTACAAGCCATGCTGTAGAAAAATATTGAGAGCCGATTTCCCCTGAATAGGACTTCAAATCTCCAAATTACACTAACATCATAACGTGACTTCAGAGATTTGAAGTTCTATTGAGAGGAAATTTTGAGAGCCAAATTTTCTACAGCATGGCTTGTAAATATAGAAGGCTTTGGTTCTTAACAAAAAGCACTCTAACCTCTGCCGTGTTCGAGAGGAAAGTCCTTCGGAGAATTGTTGCGCCCTTATGCGAGGGAGGACGATTTTGCAGACTCTACAACGACGAGATCTACGAGCGCTATAACAACATAGATGTTGCGAAGAAAATAAAGTAAGGTAGGCTCCGGTGGACAACGCATTTTGCTCGTATGAGCGAACAGGGCCTGCTCGGAAATTTTGCTGCGGAAAGATCTAAGGGGGGGGGGGAGGGTACAGTGAGGTAGACCCAGCTTTTCAGTGATGTGCTACTTCATTCTTTTATTTCTCTCGTTTGTCATTATTCATAATATTACGACGGAACCGACAGCAGTTTAACCTGTCACGTTAGTATTAAATGAGAGTTTGTAATTGAATAAACTTATTGTATTATTTCCATTTGCTTTAGTAGCATCTATATCCTAATAGCAATATACCATGTCTAGTATGCACTTCACATTTTTTGGCTTAAGAAAACCAGAATATCTTAGACAGAAAATGGTGACTGGTTTCGATTCCCTTAATATTGCTGCAGATATGACTGACCCATCCCTTTATATCATAGACGTGCCAATAAAGGCCTGCGATGGAATGACCACATATTTCAAATCGCCAAACAAGTATCACAGAGCTTGGGCTTTCTTAAGGTTCTTTCTCCAGCCAGAGGCCAGTGCTGTAATATACAAATCCTACATTCGACTTCGTCTCGATTAGCCCGGTCGCTCAGTTCCGCTGTCTACAGGTCGCCTTTTCGCGAGCGATACAAACAAGGAATTCGTTCATAAATAGAACAACGCGACTGTAATACAATTCTTCAACATCCTCCCTGCTCCTTATAATCCCAAACCTATTCTATCCGCCGCACTAAGCTTACTACCAGCAATAGCACCATGACGTAACCAACGACGTACTGGTAGTACAAATGGTAATTCCTGATCTTAGATATGCCACATAAAAAAATATTAATCTCAAGAGCACAAACTACGCCTTTTACAGTATTCTTAAACTTTTACTTTAATATTTTCAGGTGTTGGTATGGATTCAGCTGTTATACCACTTAAAAAGCACAATTTATCCCTAATACAAACAGTTGATTTCTTTTATCCATTGGTTGATAATCCAGAAGTAATGGGCAAAATAGCACTAGCAAATGTCCTCAGCGATGTATACGCTGTAGGAGTAACTACAATTGATAAGCTAAGTGTGATTATCAGTTCACCGACAGATTTTACTGAAAAGGAACGAGATGTAATAATACCAATGATTATACAAGGCTTCAAAGCTTCTGCTGTAGAAGCTGAATGCATGATTGAAGTTGGAAACATTTTCGTAAATCCATGGTGTATAATTGGAGGTGTTGCAACATCCGTTTGTAAAAGCAATGAAATTATAATGTAAGTTAAATTAAATAATTGATGATAATATTATAATCACATTTTTATAATCTATGCGTATCAAGGCCCTGTAATGCAAAATCCGGCGATGTAGTTGTTCTAACAAAACCCTTAGGAACGCAGTTAGCTACACAAGCCTACATATGGATGAAGGAGAAAGACGACAAATTCAAGGCGTTGACACAACATTTTACAATAGAAGACATTATTAAGAGTTTTAATATTGCCGTTGAAAGCATGTCTTTACTAAATAAAACAGGTATGTTAGTTATATATGATATGAAATCCACATAATAAACATATTTTGTTTGCAGGAGCACTATTAATGCATAAATATAACGCACACGCAGCAACTGACGTTACTGGATTTGGCATTTTGGGGCATGCAAAGAATTTAGCAGAATTTCAAACATCTAAAGTTGATATTTTAATAGAAAAACTACCTTTAATAATTAATGTGAAAAAAATAGGCGAAATTGTTGAACAAACTACAAAACTCTTATCTGGCCGAGCTCCTGAAACATCTGGTGGACTTCTTATATGTCTGCCTAGAGAAAATGCTGAGGAATTTTGTAGGGAATATTCAAAAAGTTTTGGGAATAAACAGAATGCATTTATAATTGGACGAGTCGTTGAGGGAACTGGAAATGCTAGACTTGCTGATAAGCCAGAAATTGAAGAAATATCTTTTGAGTAGTAATTATGGACATCCTGTGTGTGATTTTTATCCAATGTTATGACAAATATTTCATAAATATCTGATAGGGAAATGTTTCGAAGTTTTTTTTGGTAAAAATCCATGCAAATTGTGCAGAGTTAATAAATAAATATTTTATTGGGATTTGTTTTTTAATTTAAATAAAGAAAAAATGAAAAGGGAAAGAAAGACTAACCTGTTGATTTGTCAGTTGCTATACAAACAGTTCCTGTGGATCCTTCTCCAATCTTCATAAAATTTTCCAAATTTTCTCTTGGATCACCTGCTGATACCACCATTTGAAGAGCAGCACGAAACTAGAAAAATAATTAATTCGTTAATATAATAATCTTATAAATAAGAATTATATTTTATACTTGTTCATGTGTAAGTCTCTGCTCTTGCTTTGGTGGAACAGCAGCAGTGCCTCCAGCTTGACTTTGAATCGCTGAGCTATTGCCGCCACTTGAACTAGACGCTCTCGAATTAGCCTTAGTGCTGCCTCCATGGCTGGAACTGGTATGATGGGAATGTATCGTTTGATTATGCTGCTGTACTTGAAGATTTTGGTTCTGATCCGATTTAGTAGTGCCTGGATGGACATTTGATGATACCGGTGGTCTGGCTGGAGGCTGATGATTTTGGCTTGAATATTGCAAGGCAACATGGTGTGGAAGGTAATTTCCTTGCATTTGTTGGTGTGAGTGTGACATAGGATGAATCTGGGGCTGATTATGCGCATACTGTGATGGCCTCTGTGAGCTGGCTATTGAGCCAGCTGGTGATACTTGTGGCTGTCTAAATGTTTGACCAGCTATATCAGTATGCACTGCAAGAGGGCCATTTCCATTGACATTATTCTTTTGAAATGGCCCATCTGGCTGGAATTGGCTTGGCGGTGGCACAACATGTGTAGCTGCTGCTCCTCCTCCACTTACACGTATATTCCAATCATTTGTTGGCATACTTTGTGGATTTGCTTGACCTGGATGTTGTTGTGGCTGGGGCTTGGCTGCAAAAGTTCCATCACGTCTTACACTAGAATATTGCTGGCTGAATGCTGGTTCTTCTGGGACTGATGGTGGAACATTTGCATTTCCTCTCAAATCCCGTCTAACACGAGGTGGACTAGAGCTTCGCAATGAATTAGATCGTGCTACATGAGACGTTTTCGGTAAAATAATTCCATTACTTTGTGTTGCTGCAAGCGGTGCATTGGTAGTTTCGTCTACTTTGTTGTTGTTATGATGAGGCCTCACGATAGTTTTAAGATCTAGAATTTCAGTTGGGGTTATTTCGGATGGATCAACAAGTGGTAGCGGTCGATTTGTAGATTTTAAAATTTGATTATTGCCTACAATAGATGCCCATTGCAGTGGCAGACCGACATAGCGACCTTCCCTTTTATCAAATCCCGTGTGCACTCTATGCTCAAAATTGCTAGGCATCGATATTTGTGGCTTTTTCTTCTTCTTAGAGAACATTTTCCCTTGATTTTTTTTCAACTTCCACTATTCACAAATAAAAAATCACTCGTATTTAAGTACACTTTCATCAATTTATTCACCACTTTCGCTACGGAGAAAATAATGTGTCCCCCAACAACACAATCCGTTTTAAAATATTCACAGGCCAATATATATGTTTTGATAGCAATGCAATTGAAATTAACTACAGGCAATCTCTTTCACCTTTTAAAGTACAGAGATATTGAAAAAGATTGGGATTAATTGGTGTAAAACGATTGTTCTGTTACGTAGCCATAGTATTTTTTGCTAAATGCATTTGGTCCCATCGCGCTACGCCTATATCACAATATTGTTCACTAAAATGTGTTCCGTGCAGATCAATGTTAACGGATAAATTATGGTGTACATGTTTGGAATTTAATCAAAACAAATTTATTAAATTAAGGATTATGAATTCGTAAACACCGCGACAAATTTTGTGTCATTCGTTCACTGTAGCTGTGCAATAAATTCATAGAAAATCATATACGAATAGGAAATTGTTTGAAGTGTGCGTTCACCTTGCAGAAAACAGCGTGGTATGCGACAGGAAGAAGAAGTATAATTGGAATTTTTGACCAGTTATGCCCAATTCGATTGAAATATTTTTCAAAAATGTTTGAAATTGCTTTGAAAAATTTTTTTTCAAGTTTTTTGTGCTCTCTATTACTGAAGATTTCATTAATTAAAATTCGATTTACAAATGCATGACTTTGAGATTAATAATCGAGTTTTTGGTAAATAATAGCAATGAATTTTTATATTTAAAAATAACTGCCAGCAATGAAACAAAGCTACTTGCGTTTTATTAGTGAAAAATCATATAAAAATGATTTGTTTTATGTTAAATTAAGACTTTATGATAATAAAAACTAAAAAAATATTTTTTTTAAATTTTTATTTTAAAAATTTAAAAAAATTTTATGGTTTTTTTCTTGATCAGCTGACACTATAGAACGTTAACCATAAAACGTCAGTATAAAGGCGCCATTGCTACTGAGATTAGTCATTCGTTTTCTCATAATCTTATCAAATTCCACCACAAAGTGCTGAGGATTTATCGGTTTTTAAAGGTTTTGTTATATTAAGAAGAAAGGCTGATCTTTTATCGTAATATTATATTTCGTTAATAGCTAGAACAATGGCTACTATACCAGTTTCAAATCCGGTAAGTTTACGTGTGCAATTTGCTTTATTTGTTTATGAATTTCACAAGTAATATTTTTTCCAGCAAATGCCTTTCATGGGCCTCATACCTGGTGGTCTTTATCATGGTCGTATGATAAGAATTAAAGGTTTTATGTTGCCGTATGCTGACAGGTATTTTAAATAAATTATGGGAGGATCGGAAGAGAAATATTTTAGATTAATTATTTAGCGAATTTATAGTACATTAATAAATAGAAAAGAATTGATAACCTCCTCCTTTTTTTAAGTCCGTTAATAAACTTATTATATAAAAAAGGAAATAGCGGCAAAGATCCCCCTGAGACCACTTCACTTGACGGCAGCTTAATACGAATTTAAAATGGTTACGGTATCAAACATGAGCCGGACTCAAATCACGTTCGAAGGTTAACGGTCTTTAGTTTCTCTCTGACTCCCACATTATATAATAATGAAAAATATATTAACGCGTTATTCATATGATTTTTCTACAGATTCAACATCAATCTTCAGTGTGGTCCTTGTAACGAACCATTGGACGATGTTGCCTTACATCTAGATGTCCGTCCAACTGAGTATTCTATCGTGCGAAATCATTACGGCTTTGAGGGATGGGGAAACGAAGAAAGACACGGCGGCTGTCCAATACAACCAGGGCAACCTTACGAAATTTTAATTTTGGCTCAGAATCATTGCTATAAAATCGCAATAAACGGTGGTCATTTCTGTGAATTTTCACACCGAATGCCTATGAATCGAGTTAGTTATTTATTTATGGACAGAGATACGACTGTTAGCTACATTGGATTAGAAGGCGACATTCAAGGCATGGGCGCTACAGCGCCTGGATTTGTAACTGTTACATCAACACCAGCCCAATTTGGTCCTGGCTATGCTGGTCCTGTTATTAATCAGCCGAGTATGTATTCCTTTAATTAATTAGTTGAAAAAATGTATCATATTTAATAGCGACTATTTACACAGTACACCCTGGACCTTATAATCCAAATGCCAACTTATCTTATGGTGCTCCACCTCCATATCCGGTAAGCTAATTGTTTTATGATTTATTTTGAAATGACTTAATTATTGCTTTATGTACGTTTAAACGCTACTTTTAAAGGATCATTATTAGTTGAAATGTTGGCAAGTAAGTGTATAATAATAGATGTGTTCCTTTTCTGCTCTTTTTTACTCGTATTTACTTGGAACTACTCCTGCACTCACAGAAAATTCATATGTTTTACTCATATCGACAAATTTTGCGTTCCTTTAATTTTTTACTCCGGAGTACTTAAAAGTAGAAAAGGAACACGGCTAATGTAAAATTGTTGTGCATATTGAAGTTGGCATGCTTTTTATTATTTTAAAATTGTCGCACTTAAATTTAAGAATAAAAAAGCACGCCTAGCTCTAATGTGTTCTTCAGAAGCTGTTATATCATTAATAATATTTTTTAGGGTATCCCGGGAGCCCCATATTATGGTGGACAGCCTCCAAGACGTTATAATTATTGATATACCAAATTACTCTTTATGGTATGGTTTGCGATTGCAATAATGATTGCTTTGTTATTCAAACTTATATATTTTTTTCCAGACATAAGTGACGATACTCTATGGATTTCGTCAATTGCGGCTTTGGTTTTGGTGTACGTATGTCGTAAACTGTGCATCCTTCCTAGTGGCTAAGATATTCTAAATTAAATGGTGCACTTATTTACAGATATTAAACATATTTCGATATTTTATTCAAAAATCTTATATTCCTATGCTTAAAGTATTCAAGTATTTTGTTTGTTTTTGTTGTTATTGAAATTTCTTACAAAATTAAAATTGTTGATAGTCTAAAATAATTATTTTTCTCTTGTGTTTATGGACGGGAAACAATTGGCGCTGACCAGGCACAGTTTGTAATTTCGTTCGCGTTATGTAAGTATACGTCTAAGGCCTTTGTCAACCTTAGTCTGTTCACTGTTGTGTATAGTTAACGCATCATGTGTGGCTCAAAGCCCTATCTGTTGGTGATGGTCCGTTTCCTAGCAAAGAAGTAGTGATTTTGCGGCTCATACCTGTTTGGACTCAAATATCATCCAAAGGGATTGGTAAGTTTAGCCAGTAGGAATCTGACACTACCGTCTGGGTGTGGGCACCCAGTGTTGCCTCCTGTCTTATGCAATGGGCCTTAGGCGCAGTCACACATGCCCTGCTGCTTAAACGATCTTACCGCCTGTATAGGTCTAGCATGCGCTCTAGGGTCTTCAGAACAGACGATGATAAGCCTATCGGCTTTTAAATAGTTGGCGCTTTCGTGCCGTGTGTGCTCTCTTCGAAATGAAGACCACTTTGACCCTGTTCCTGTATAGTACTGTTCCGATTAACCAAACTATAATAAAAAATGTACAAAAATATTGTTCAGACTTTTATTCTATTGTATATTGAATGTATAAAAAACACTAATCTGACGATGAACTGCTATGTCTTTCACGCTTCTTTTTCGATTTTTTACTCTTCTTTTTCTTATGTTTCTTTTTATCCTTCGTAGATTTGGAATCTCCACTATCTTCCGAGTCACTGCTCGATGATTCTGATGAATTACGTGAACGTTTTCGCTTCTTCTTTTTACCTTCACTTTTCGCCTTCTTATGTTTACGCTTATCTTTCTTCCTGATTTCTTTTTCCTTTTCTTTCAGCTCTTCCTTTCTTAATTCAGTTAATGGGGTTAAGTAGTCGGTATCTGAATCACTGCTAGTACTGCTAACATCCAATAGTATCTCTTTGTTTGGATCGACCTTAGGAATTTTGTTGTCGTAATTATAAATATTGTTATATGAAAGAATAACTTATATTTACCTTTAGGAAGTTACGGCATTGAAATGTTAAATGACCAGCGTATCCGCATTTCTTGCAAGCAGCTCTAGCTGTTTCCTTATGTGGATTTGTGATGCCATATTCCATTTTATAAGGGACTTATTTTATAAACTAGCTCTAACTGAAGTTAATATGAAAGATCTCTATAGTAGATATTGCTATTTAGTTATATTTAAAGCTGGTTATTTAATTTTAAACATTTTGTCGATAGCATTAGCAAAACTTCGCTGTCACAAAAGAGTGGTAAACAATCCACTGAACATAAATTTATCGTACTAGATTAAAAGTATCGATATCCACCTTCCATAAAGAATTTTTGATTTTTAACAGAATTACTAGATATATTGTTATTGGTAAAAATAGATGCTTTATTTAATGTAGAATCTAAATTAAAATATATTTAAGATAAATTCTTTAAAGATTAAACTTCTATCACTAATGTTTTAATCCCATCAACAAAACCTGTACCTTATACCTACACAGTTATCAAGAAGAATTTTGACGTTGGAATCGTCATCAGTACTCGTACCCAAGTTCACACTAATCTCCTGATAAAAGTAGAAACTTTTTTAATAATTTTTTAAATCTTCCTAAATAAATCCATTCAAAACAGTGAATGCATATTTAATTGTGTTAAAAATAGATATTTTGTGGTTTCTAAGATATTACAACATTATTTGTATTAATGCTTTCTTCGGGCTCCACTGTTGGAATGAGTGCAATGCAACAAATAAGTAATTCCTACAGCAATGAAAGGCCTCCAGGAGGAATCGAAATTGAATACGGAAGTGATCCGGCAACGGGTGGATTCTTTCATGCTGATTATAAAAAACACGATGATTTAAAGCAAATGCTCGATAGCAACAAAGATGGCTTAAAACTAGAGGCAATGAAGCGAATAATTGGCATGGTAGCCAAAGGCCGTGATGCATCTGACCTATTTCCAGCTGTTGTTAAGAATGTCGTATCGAAAAATATTGAAGTTAAGAAATTAGTCTATGTATATCTAGTACGATATGCTGAAGGACAGCAAGATTTAGCTCTACTATCAATCAGTACGTTCCAGAGAGCGCTAAAGGATCCTAATCAGCTAATTAGAGCTAGTGCACTGCGTGTCCTCTCAAGCATTCGCGTTTCGATGATTGTTCCTATTGTTATGTTAGCTATACGAGATTCAGCCTCAGATATGAGTCCCTATGTTAGGAAAACAGCAGCTCATGCAATACCAAAATTATATTCACTTGATGCTGAACAAAAGGACGAACTTATTACAGTAATCGAAAAATTATTATCAGATAGAACGACGCTTGTTGTCGGGTCTGCTGTTATGGCTTTCGATGAAGTCTGTCCGGAACGTGTTGATTTGATACATAAAAATTACAGAAAACTTTGTAATTTACTTGTGGATGTAGATGAATGGGGACAGGTTATTATAATAAATATGCTAACGAGATATTCTCGTACTCAATTCGCTAATCCTAATTCAGATGTTAGTAATTATACGTTTTTTTAAAGATTGCATTTTAATTGAATTCTATTATTTTCAGGAATATGAAGACGATGAAAAATCCAAACCTTTAAATTTCTATGAGGATTCGTCAACAGACTCCGATTCAAAAACAAACTCAAAAGTAAGCTCTCCAAAACGTTCAAGCTACACATTAGATTTGGATCATCGCTTACTGCTCCGTCAAACAAAACCACTTTTACAAAGTCGTAATGCTTCCGTTGTTATGGCAGTTGCTCAATTATATCATCATGTAGCCCCAAGAAATGAAGTCAATATAATCGCAAAAGCCTTAATACGTTTACTACGTAGCCATAAGGAGGTGCAAAGCGTGGTTCTAACATGCATCGCTTCAATGTCTACAAAAAGGAAATCAATTTTTGAGCCATTTTTAAAATCATTTTTTGTACGTACTAGTGATCCTACACATATTAAGCTATTAAAATTGGAAATATTAACTAATTTAGCAACAGAAACTAGTATATCTGTAATTCTAAGAGAATTTCAGACTTATATAAGCAGTAGTGACAAATCGTTTGTTGCTGCAACTATTCAAGCGATTGGCCGATGTGCAGGATCAATTCGTGAAGTTACTGAGACTTGCTTAAGCGGCTTGGTACATCTACTTTCAAATAGAGATGGTAGCTAATTTAATATATAGTTGGTAGTTATTTAAAATATATATTTTTTTCTTTTCTAAATATATTACAGAATATGTCGTAGCTGAGAGTGTAGTTGTCATTAAGAAACTACTTCAGACAAAAGCTGCTGAACATTTTGAAATTATATCACAAATGGCTAAACTGTTAGATTTTATTACTGTTCCTGCGGCCAGAGCTTCCATTTTATGGCTTATTGGGGAATATAGTGAACGTGTGCCTAAAATTGCTCCAGATGTTTTAAGGAAAATGGCAAAAAGTTTTATCGATGAGGTAAGTGGAATAAAATTTAAATTTATATCCTGTTTTTAATATCAAGGATAACTTGTGGCGAAAATTAACGTTTCGTTGGAAAATTTATAGTTTATTCCTACAAAAATCCTTTTAAACGTTGGAAATTCGCCCCTTGTTTATCTTTTAGTGTGTTAAAATGCTTTTAACAATTCTTTTTTCTCATAATTTCTTTTTTTTATTATTCTAACATGGTGCTGTTTGATTTTTGGTCTATGGTTTCTGTTTTTCTTTCTTCACAATCACTCCGTTCATTAAATGTTATGGTTATGGCTCATTCAAAATCCCTGCTTAAAGATTACCTTGAAATATATATATATCAATATTTTCTCTTTTTTGTTTAATAGGAGGACATTGTAAAATTGCAAATATTAAATCTTGCCGTTAAGCTATATTTAACAAATGCACAACAAACCGAGCTCTTATGTCAATATGTATTTAGTTTGGCACGTTATGATCAAAATTACGATATTCGTGATCGTGCACGCTTTCTACGCCAATTCATATTTCCAAATGGTGGCAATCCAACAATTCTATCCAGAAATGCAAAGAAAATATTTTTAGCTACAAAACCAGCACCATCTTTGGAAGGTAAATATCATGGTCGAGAACAATTTCAATTGGGTTCATTATCGCATTACATGAACATAAGAGCAAGTGGATATAATGATTTGCCAGATTTTCCGGAAATACCACCAGATCCAACAGTAAGAAATATTGAGCCACCCAAGGAGGAGATTAGAATACCATCGAAATCTCATAGTGCTAAAAATGTTAAGAAAAAAGATTTTTATTCAGAATCTGAAAAGAGTTCTGAATATTCTTCAAGCTCCGAAGATGATACTAGCGATGAAATAGAATCTGAAAGCGAGAATCAATCAAAAAGTAATGATGAAAAGCCTAAAAATGAAACAGGAAATTCTGGCTCAGACACAGATGATACAGATTCTAGCTCTGATGATAGTGATAGTGGAGAAACATCCACAGGATCAAAGGATGATGATTCGGAATCTCAAAGCGCATCTTCTGATTCAGAGAATGTTGAAACAAATACAAACACTGATGTTGTTAAGGCAAAGAATGAGAATACTGAAAAAACCCCTAAGGAAAATAAAGTTAAAAGCAATTTAGATTTATTATTAGATCTGGGTGATATTCCACCAGTAGGTCCAATAATGACACCATCTCTGGGTGGCTTTTTAACACCCAGCACCCCGCTAGCCAGCATTTACGATAATTCTGGTAATAAATTCGAATTAGTTGGACCCAGCTTCCTACATTTCAACCGAAAGATACTTCTTAACAAAGTATCTGGATATGGTTTAGGAATAACATACAAGTTCACAAGATCACCACACTTATTCTCCTCGACAATGACATCAATTGAACTTGTATTTACAAATCATTCATCTGTTGAAATAACATCCATTCATATGGGACAGAATAATCTTCCATCGGGCATGTCAATTAATGAATTTCCTCCAATACAAAATCTACAGCCACAGCAAAGTTTTACTGGAATCTTAGGTGTAGATTTCAATGATTCAACACATTCCATTGAATTAGAAATTGTTTTTAGTGCTGGCAAATCTAAAGTAAGCCTTAAAGCACCAGTTGGTGAACTAGTAAGATCAGTACAGATGCGCGAAGATGTCTTCAAGGAGGAAAGGACAAAACTACGTGGAATGAATGAACATCAATGTAAAATAAAAAAATCTAGCTCAGATTTAAATGAATTAAAGCAGAAGATTTTTGAATCTGTTAATGTTGCTTGCATTCCTTCAACAAATTTGAATATGTTAACTTTCAGCGGTCAAACGATGAGTTCAAAGAGCTTAGTACTTATTATTTTGGAAGTTCAAGAGCAGGAGATTCTTGTTACTGTAAATTGTGAAAAAATGGTCGTTGGCTCAATGTTATTAAATGAAATAAAAACCGCTATTTCATGTGTTTAAGGTCAAACAATAAAAAAAAATATGGATGAATATGAAAAAAGTGTCGCTCGTTGATTTTCTTTTGTTTCTGCAATTTTATTATTAATATTTTTTCTCATTAATTTGTATTTACTGTCGTGCAGTTGAAAACAAAATATGTTATATTATAAATTTATATAAAAAAAATACAGTTACTCTGCTTGTTTAATTTATTGTTTTGGAATTCTTCATTTTATATTCAGTTTTCACTCCCCATTATTTTTTAATAAACAACCTGGACGTTCTGAGGAAGTTCGATATACGGATATTCACCGACGACAGCTCGAAGGCCTCAGAGGGCGCCAGGCAGGGGTTTATAGAGACCACTAACAATTCACGCTAGAGGAGGTGCCGGCGATCCTGAAGGCCTGCCAAACAATTAAGCCCGAACCTCCATAAGTTAGATAGGATCGGTAAAAGGCAGAACGTCCCTTCCGTCTGGGTTTGCGGACTAGGCCCATAGGTGGGAGTGAGAATGCCAATAATTACGTAGTCTATCTCTAGGACTACTTGGCCCACTTACAAAAAAAATACAATGGACCTCGATGAGATTTTGTCAGAATTACGGCAATCATCACGGACGTTGGCCTCTTATGGCCCGTCCACACGACACAAGTAAGTAACTTGCTTTTTTATGGCTTTTTTACGACCACAAAAAGCACGGGCGTACTTTTTTTCAGAGAGTGTGGACGCATTTCATAGGCCACGCGTTCTTTTTTACGACGGGCTTTTGTCTACGTCATTATGCTTGCCCCTGCAAAATTACATAAAATTCATATGGGAAAAAGGCACGTTCTACGCACCCATGCTTGCACCGTGTGGACGGGCCTTTAGGGAGCACGTTGCCAAGCTAGGTATCGCCTACCACGCCTGCTGCGGTAGCTGCGGAGAGACGAACGAGAGGGAAACACTTGCTCACTTCCAGTGTAAATGTCTGACTGTAGCTTATGTAGAATCAATCGTTTGAAGAATAAGCATAAGCAATCTACAAGTCCTACATTCGTTCTCGCCTTGAATACAAATCGTAGATCTTGGCCGGGGTCGCGAGAACTGACTTGGCTTGGCTGGACAAAGTACAAAACCGCGCTCTCCAATTTATTGGTCATAGCGCCAGTTGCTCTTCAATTGACTCATTAACCCACCGTAGGAATGTAGCAGCCCTGGCAAAGTTTTATTTTTTTTACCACAATGACTGCTCCACTGAAATAAGTAACCTTATGCCTCCACGACAACACTTCTCCTGCAATCCAAGACTTGCCCGCTCGGATCACTCTCACAGTTTACAGCCCTTATTTTCGCGCACACTCCGTTTTAGAAATTCGTTTATAAAAAGAACAACTCGGCTATGGGGCAACCTTCCACAATCAGTATTCCCGAACTCATACAACATCCAAGAGTTCAAACGCAAGGTTCATCGCCATCTCTTCCAATACCACCCTGACTCCTCCTAATCTACCCTATCTTTCTCTCTATCCTTCGAGCTTAGCTTACTACTAGACATTGTATACGACCTAACGGACTGATAGTAAAAAGGGTGACACCTGAGCTTAGACTGTCACATAAAAAAAATATCGAAGTCGAATTTCTACAGAACAAGTAAAATTACGCACGATTTTAAACTTTTAATAACTAAACTAAACTTACATTCATATTCTCTTAAATGATTAATAACAGTAATAAATAAATCTGATATTTACAAAATAAGTTACAAAAAAGATTCGAAAGAACATTTTTTCAGATAAGACCACATCAACCTTCCTTCGAAAATTGCATTTACGGTACATTCACTGGTATAAAACGACTTGGATCGCCAATACGAGGATTAAATCTAACCTCAACCTTTTCAGCTCCATCACCAACTTCTAAAAATGAATTAAAATCAGCTAAAAAGTAAAAGCCATTCTTTCGTGGCGGAGGTAATGGTTGTTCAGTTACTGGATCTGGACCAGGATCAAGATCTCTACTACTTTCTGTTGTTGTTGTAGTTGTTGTAGTTGTTGAAGTATCTTCAGATGTAGTTGAAGACGACCTTTCAACACCTGCTGGTAAAGTTTCATTGCCAATATCTAAATTTAAACCTAAATTAAATCTTGTAGGCTCGGAACTATCACTCTGTCTCTTTACTTCATTCTTTTTTGGATCAATGCCATCAAACTCGTTATTATCGATTGGATTTGGACCTTGAGACATTAATGATTCACTTAGATTGTAGTTGTTCAAATCTAGTTTTGTAAGATTATCCTTCGTTAAACTCACATTGAGTTCCTGAAGCTCACGGATATTATTTAACAGCTCTTTTAGTTGGTGATAGTCATGAACATCAGCATTTTGTAATCTTACATTAGGCGTAAAATTATCCTCAAAGTTTGTATCAATTCTCTTGATTCTTCGTTCGCTTTCTAATGCTGGATTTGAAGTTGCAGTTGGCGGTTCCGATGGTAATTTTCGAGATCTGCTACTACGTTCATTTACAATACCAAACATTTTTAAATATTGCTCAAGTTCTGGCTTGATTTCATCTAAATTTTCATTCTGTATGTTTAGTGGCTTGAATTCCAGAAAATCATCAGCCCTTATTTGCGGTGCTAATGATTTTTTAAAATCATCTGCAGTAAAACTAACTGGCAATGGCTTAAACTCTTCAACTTCCAACGGGTCTTGTTTAATAAGACTTGAAATTACTGGTCGTGTGTATTCCTCCTCAATTGATGGATCGCCAAGCTTGAAACGCTTTCTCGATTGTGACTGAGCCGCAAATCCAAGACTTTCAAGAATTTCTTCTAATTCTGGTGTTATTTTGGGTTTTGATGTAGTTTTTGGGCGGGTTTCGGATTGTCGTTTAGAAAATTCTGTCGATTCCTTATTAAAATCTGCTCTTTTTGCACTGTAGTGACTGCTATATTTCACTGTAGTTTGTATAGCTTCTCTAAATGGAGGTATTGTTGTTGTCGTTGTTGATGTTGAATACGTTGAAAGTCCACTTGTAGTTGCGGTTTTCATTACATCTGGATTAGGTCTATATGTAGTTGGCTTTGGTTGTTTTCTAATTACTTTTTTACGATATGCAGGCTTGTATGTTGTTGGTGTGTGATGGTCAATTGATATTATTTCAACTTTTCCTGATGGAAGAACAATTTGCTGTTCTTTCTGTGGTTTCACTTCACCCGATTGTACAACTTTAGTGATTGGTGGTCGATTGTAGATTTCCTAAAAAATAATTACGATGTTCTTTGGTTAATAAAAATCAATGCAAAACATGTTTTTTATACTAACCTGCAAATCATCGCTTGAATTCTTATCGGTATTAAACGGTAAAACAAGCATAAGAGCACGCATATGCCTGGCCCTGGTAACATCTCCTAATTCTAAACTTTTTTCATATTCTTCTCTGGTAACTTGTTCAAAAAGATCCTCAATTTCGCCTCTGCAGAAACGAAACGTTTAAGTTAATATTTTTAATCACTTGCTTTATAAATACAAAAAAAAGTCTTACCTGGTTAGTCTCGGAAGTTTTGGATCTTGTTCAAGAATTTTCTGTACTTGTTCTATAGTAGATATGACGTCCTGTGTTGCTTGATAGGGGCTAGGTTCTACATTTTGTTGCTCTAAGTGGTTTATATTTCGTGGTTGCGTTAACGATTGTAAATTATTTGCTCTTTGGTGATGCGGTGATATTGCGGGTGATGATAAAACTGTTTTAATAATTAATAATCCATAAAAGATAGTAGTAAGTCGCAGGTGAGTCATGTTGTATTTGTAATTTGTCTGGAAGGAATAATTAAAATGCTATAAAATTTTTAATTAATCTAGAAGTTAAATTTCAGTTGAAAGGTGGTTTATTGAATATGCATAGCGCACTTGTTTACTTCTAGTGTATTTTTAGATCTAGTCTCACCAGATGAAACTATAAGATACGTACAGATGCCGGCCGTGAAGGTGTTGAATGGGTACAAACCGTGGAAAAGAAAGATCAGGGGTATAGACAGAGGAGACCTCAAGCTCAAAAGAGACTAAAGGAGCTGGTCAGCACTCTCTGCAGGAACAATCAAAACCAACAGTTCTTTAATAGTAATAACTTAAGGAAAGGTCTTAAAAATATTGCAATAAATCTCTAAAGAACATATAGGCGCTAAGATTATGAATCACCCTTTGCATTACCAGCACATCATACTGTTGGTCACATCATGGTACAATAGCTGTGTTCCAAAATTCGAACAAAGTTCTCGCAAGCAGTTAGCTTCTACTCGTAGCTACCCATGTCTTTGTTGAGAAGTAGCTGCGAGTAGAAGCCAACTGCTTGGGAGGACTTTGCTCGAATTTTGGAACACAGCTAATGTCTAGTAGCAAGCTTCTTGTTATATTTATGAATGAACGGAATCCTTATCTGTAGTGTCACGCGCTAATCTGTTGTTACCGGTATATCTGTCGTAGTAGCCGGTATAACTGATAATTAGCGATCACATTTTGTCAGAACTGATATATTCTTATGCTGGCTCAAAGGGTCAATTATGGAGCAAATAATAATTTGAAGGCTCCTTTTTGTACTTTCCACATCAGGGTTATATTCAAAGCCGCGAATTAAATAAAGAAATTGTATTCGACGAAACTCTGACTGTAGAAATTTCATATTACAACCCGAGCCGTTGGTTGAAGGACTATTATGGATTTCTTGATAAATACCCAGTATTCACTGAATATACGTATGTTGCCGCCATTGCAGATCGTCAATCAATGTTACGCCTAGAATGTTAAGAGCCAGTTCAGTCCACTGAAATGAATTAGGGGGTGTTATAGGTTTTGTGGGTTAATAAGATAAATTTACAGAAGAATACCACAAAACAATACTGCCAAGAACGTAACGACATATCGCTACTTAATACCTCTGTAAGTGGACGGATACTTCAAACAAGCTTACGCATGCGCATTGATAGAGGTAAGTTTGCAAATATCTTATTGGAAAATAGAATACATAAAAAAATAAACTATATTCTAGATGCAAGGTAATGGTACAAAACGAACTCGCATATGAATTCCTGGTAATTAGCAGCTTTAAACAAAGATATGGGTTAGCTCCAATTATACTAAAACTCACTTTAAAAGAAACCCATGAAGATCTAGCCGCATACAATTGAAAGAACATGAAATAAACGTACTTAGGTAACAGTCTACTAGTAACCATCATGGAACTAACAATCGAATTTCAAAAAAAGGTTAAAAAAAGACATTCTGAATTACATGGGCGGAAAGCTAACGAACAAAATACGACCCAAGCAGGACCCTGTAACAAATGATCTTCAGTAAATATTAATTTGAAGTTGTATACCATTTTAAGTAGCGTGGTAGTATTACATATTATTAAAAATTATGAAATTTTAATAAGGTTCATCGAAATCGAATCGCTGTACTTTAACAGCGTCAAGTTTTGGAAAATTATAATTGAGGAAGTAAAGTAACGCTCGATTTACGCTCGACTTACATTGAAGAATGAAGAAGTAATAGATTATAAAAATTTATTATTATTTTTATTATTTAATAGTAGTCTCAAAACTACACGTAATCGGTTAAATGGATATTAAACTTGCCCTTAAAGTAAGACTGTAAAGTAAATGATGATTGATGAAGTTCTTCTATTGTTTCGCTAGTTTCCGTTTTCTTCCTCACCTGAGCGTGTAATTGCAATAAGCCTATGGCTAAGACTTCGTGTTAGATTTAATCAAATACGTGATGTTACGGCGCGGCTATTTTGCAACTACCGCTTTAAAGAAGCATTTTAATTATACATTTTCGCTTTTGAAGATTGTTACATAACATAAAACCGTAACAATTCGCTTTATAATTCGCATGAGATTAACCAATTTTTGTTGGATTACAGTTTGCAAAATATATTTTTGTGTTTTATCCTTTTTAATGTTATAATTTAAGAAATTACTTCAGAAAAATGGAAATATTTGCAATCCAAGCCGCCATAGGAGGTGTAGAAATGACTTAGTTCTCTTCATGTACCCAAATGCAATTACTGTACTCAGCTCAGTCATGGATTTTCATGCAAGAATTTATGTGTGCCTGTTGTTATGATGTTCAGAAAGTAGGAAAAGTTGATCGCAAAAATCATACATATTGTAGTTAATTATGAATGGATCAATACAATATGAATCCACGCCCTGAACCTAACCAACCGGACCATGATTATGAAGGTTAAATCGAAAGACTAAATAAGTAACAAAGCATTTAATTGGTTAATGGGACAGATTTGGTGCTCATTTATTCTCATTTTAGTGTTATTGATCATTATTAACCAATAGAACATTATTTTAATTTTCAAAACACCAAATCTCATGCTGTTTACGAGACCACACAGAGTTGAAGACTTTGTGAAGACAAGTGAAGGCAACTTAAACCGCAAAAGATATACACAAACACTATAGCAGGTGAACGCGCGGTATTTTAAATAAAAAGTATAAAAAATAAAACAACAATTTCTACAAGAGTTGAATTAATGTCGAGGTCGTACAGTTGGTCGTGGATTTTTATTCTTTCATTTTTCTCTTCACCTTTAATATTAATTGAATTTTACGACTACGCTACGAAAAAATTACTGAGAAAGAATTGCTTAAATCTTGGCTTGAAACTGATGTAAAATTATAGCGCAAATTTTTTTTTATGTAATTCAAATGCAGTTCACGTTGTCCGTTCATCACATACCATATAGTAGTGTCTTTTTTTTGTGGCGAAACGTTAATGCAAGGTTTCTTTTTGATATATATGAATGAAGAGACGAAATAAAATGAATTTATTTTTCCGCTTATGCAGATTTGTTATCAAAAATTTGTCGTTGTCTATGATGGCCATTAATGAGTAAAAATCTTATGGCCTTGACCTTCATCGTCGATCATGGATGAGCTTCCATCGACCGAAGGTGTGATGATGGTGACAAAGCAAAATATATATATTTTTTTGAATATACAAGAAAACGCCGGGTAAATTTGAATGATATGTTTTTTTTGGTTCACCTATTGATAGTAAAATATCTTTGAATTAAATCAGCAATCAATAATATAAATTAACAAAACTATAGAATTTTATGTTAGAATTCATCGATGAATTAGTAGTTTGGAGTGATGCTATATAAAAAAAATAGTGGCGGAAAGTTTTGCATACTTAAATATGCATTATTGATTTTTTTGTGGATTGTCTCAAATAAGCTTCTTTCGAGTTTGGTTATTTATACTGTATATAACCAAGCAAAGAGGGCATTGAACAGTTAGTTAAATAAGCAGGTTTATAAAGATTAAAAGTGTGTTATGTCTGTTTTTTTGCGGGATTAATCGTTATTAATCGTCCGACAAAAAAGGAAGGAATTTGGGTAATCAAAATTTTATCTTATTATGTGCTTAACATTCTTCATGTTCTTTTACCTGAAAACTGGAAAAAGATTGGTTGTTTGTTTCATTATAGATAAAAAAAAAGTTATTTCATGGATATATTATTGCTTAAATCGAAAGATAATATCCAAAATAATTTCCGAATTAGATACTTCAGAGATAGAAGACATACAGTCGTGTTATTGGTAAGTATTGAGCACCAAATTTTGCAGGAAAAACGATCAAAATTGTGTCATTTTATCAATAGGATGTTTAACCACTTTACAACTGAAAATTAGGATGAAATGTGTTATTATAAATTAAATTACTGTTATTATTGGTTTATTAGTCGTCTAATTAAAATTTGAAGTTTTATTTTATAAATGGTTATTTTTAAAATGATAGATTAACTTAAAATAAATCACAACCTTCTCATCATTTCAGGGAAGCAATGTTCTATCTAATTCAAGCAGGATATGTTGCTCATACTCTTCTGGGATAACACTTGAATTACATTGGTTTATAATGCCAGTTCTTGTTGGCCGTAGTTACCGGAATATTTTTCTTGTAAAGTTATTTGTAAAGATCTAAGGAAGGACATAGACTTGTTTTGGCTGTCAAGCAATTTTCGATATTGTCCATTTTCGACATTGTAGCTGTACCAAATCCTGTCAGGTGTTAAAGGGTCTTTTTTCCAAGAAATTTACATTCGAGCCATCCGTTATGGTATAATTGTTCTTCACGACGATAGAGTAACATTGTGATCTCACCAAATGAGTTTAGAAAAAGGCACACCTCATGCACAAGTGTTTTGGTAAAGTTTCAAACAATTTCATTATTGAAAGAAAACTCGATTGCATAACATCCTCTAAGCGCTGGACAATAGCAGCTTTTGGGAGCCACATGAGCTTCCAGTACTTCTAAAGACCTCTTTTCCAGCCTGTAAGTTCTAGTTAGAGAGATATAGGCAAACGCTTTGTTTCGAGTGAGGAAGATATAAACAAAAACTTTGTTGCTGCTCTGGAAAATCCAGCTATTGCCGAGCACTGTTTTAAAACCATTAATTTCTATCCGATTAAAGCACGCTTTGTTTGGTTCTTTACATTCATAGACTGTTTAGCTATAAGGAATTCAATTTTCAACTAAAATCAAGGTTCATAACTTCATGGTATTTGTATAATGCTTTATTGTTCACAGTACACTATTTCTATAATCGATTGCCTAATTCATTCTTGTTTAGGGGTGCCCGACCTATTTTATTTGGTCTATCGTGCCAAACCCGGTCTTTGAAAACCTTCTAGGTTAAGGCTTTTAATATAGCCTAAAACTGATTTGGGATTCAAATCCCAAATCTCCCTGGGAGCAGAGAAGTCGCGATGGAGGAGACCCAATCTCCTCCTCGCTGTAGCGTCACAGTCGCACAGCAAGTGCTTCGCAGTTTCAGAAGCTGCCCAGCTACAATCAACTACCAACCATATTCGGCTTAAATGATAACTAAGCGAACAGTGGCCCGTCAGGAGCTCTGCTATTATTTTTAGCTCCCACATCCTATTGTCATATTCTTTACTTTGTATACAGAAATCGTAGGCGTTTTAAGGTTTTATTCTTTTCAGATGATGTATTTTAAAAGTTAGTATAAGCTTGGTTTACTACACACTGGTCCTTGGTCTTAATTAAAGTTCATAATTTACGATATGTTATTTCTAAAACAACACCCTTTATGTAGCTTCCATTTATTCATTTTCATCTAAAAACATTTAAAGAATCACAAAAGAGTCACTAATTTATTTAGAGAAAATTTGCTTTTTGGAATGTTTTTAAAATAAAATATCGCTTGGCTACTTGTTCACTATAAACTTGAGGTATGGAACTATCCTGAACCATCTATGACTGGCTAAGAAGTACATACTGAAAAACGACTACTGAATAATTAAATATAAATGGAAAAACATCCGAGTTAAGAGGTATGATAAATTACATTTTCAAAACTCATTAAATATATTTAGATATTTTTACAATAGATAGATTGATTAAAAGCATTGAGAACACAAACTTGATCGCTATCACAGAAATATATTATTTAGCTCAACACGGATACAAATGGGGTAAGAAAATTATTTTTTTAAATAGTTCATTGCTCTAAAAACGATTTAATTTCAGCATAATCTAAAGTAGGAAGATATATACAAAACAATTTATACAAACAAAATCTTGGTAATTATCGTATACTGGAATAGTTTTAATATGAAAAATAGTTGAGTAAATAGTGTACATTACAATCCTATTTTTAAGTAAATTCCATTATCTTGCCTTTTTCCAAACAAATTTAAACAAAAATTTACCCAAAAATATTATACAGCATAAAATAGTAATCCGTTAAGTCAGGACACAAGCATTTTCCAAATGGCCGTTCACTTTCAAATAATTTTACCACTAAGTCCTACTAGTACTTGAACTTTCAATTTTTTCTAAGTCACTCGTAACAAAACTGATCGAGAAAATTTATATTTTCAAAAGTGAATAATAAATCAATCAATAACCACACGTACTAAATGAGTATAAACATCTAACAGGTGAAAGAAGTCACTGCTCTGACATAGATTACCATGCGGTGATCAGCCCGCGCTTCATACACACTACGATTCAATGCGGAAACAAGTATAATACTGTTTTGGGCTAAACAAACCGACTTTCTCCACACTCCACTTACACCCGATCGGATCGGATCGTCTGTTAGCACACCAGCTACTATCTCTATTATCTTTCGCACTATCGGACAGGTACGAGTACGATGTCGAAACTTAATAATCACTAAAATTGTGCGAAACCGGTTCACCTGAGTTGGACTTACAAGTATAATATTGAGTAACTGTTTTGATTTTTCTAGAAGCAAAAATTGTAGTGAGGAGAAGGCTTTTTTTTGTATTATTATTAACAAATACGACAAGCTACATTCAAAAGGTTTGTTCTTTTACGTTAGGTTTTTTCACCTTGCGTCTTAATGTTGAACTGATGCGATGGTGCAAGAAGCTAGTGCACAAGACCATCGACGAGTGCCACCTGATGTGAAATTTGTATTTAGCAGGGATGAGGCTGGCTTAGTGGGGTCCCTCCAGGTGAGACTTGTTCCCCTCCGATGTGTATCGGTTATGTGGTTAGGAAATTTTTTATTTTTTTTTTTTTTGTGATTACGTTGGAATTCTTGACTTGCAATCAAGTTATTAAATTAGGTGAACTACATTTTTTACTATATGAAGGCATAATAATAAAAAAACAAATAAATTAAAAATTGTAGTGCCCTCTGAGAAAACTAATTTGACCTTTGAGAATACAACTTTTTTTTAAATGCTTCCGATAGTACCGATCACATATAAGTCGATGGTGAACCACCTTGGATATAATCACGTTTCCGGAGCTGTATTCGGTTGTGTTCACGGAAGAAAGGTGAATGGTGAAGAATTTGAGGAAAACAAATCGTTAGTATTATACTCACTCGAAAGTAGTAATCATAAACATTGTTTTATCACTGTATTAATTATATACCTAATTCCATTTAAAACTGGTTGAGAATGCCACAAAATATTAAGTTGGTAAAAAAATTTCGCGACTGCATTTCCTTCCTATTGAAAGTAATGAAAGACTGTCGAAGTCGTCACGTTGTTGACATAGGGGGAAATTGCACGCATCTGGTGAAAGTTACCTCATTGGTGTCTTGAAGTTGTGAACCTTTTTTTGATGAGATAATGTCTGTGATGTAATAGAAAATGCAGCATAAAAACATTTTTTCTTCCGTTTTAGTTATTGATGGGCGTTATAAATTCAAATTTTTCGATAGTTTTAGTTAATTTAGTTTTATTCTGTTTTATAAGTTATAAGTCATAAGGTTTGGTGATGAAATTATCGATAAATAAAATTCCATAATTATACTAGGATTTTTTGGTAAACATTTCTGATATAACGACGCTTATATATGGGTTTTGTACCTCATGATAATGATATAAAAAACGTTTAGCATTTGTTTTCGAGTTATCTACGTTAATATATAAGATCAGATTTTATTAACGGATTAGTTTTCAGCGTTAAAATACTCAAATCTTCTTCCTATTCTTGATCGATTTCTGAGAGGCTATAGTAAATGTTGGTTAAAGTGTTATATTTTTATGAGATTAGGAAATGCCTATACATACTTAACCATGATCTCAATGGACTAAGCCTATATTATTCAAACACCCTAAATCCCTATTTTAAAATTTGTATGCCAACTGCCAAGGCCTTACAGAAGCTAAAATTAACTTTTTTCCATAATCTATTCATATGTACAAGACCAGAAGTATTGTGTATTTATTTACAATGTTATCAATTTAAACTTAATCACCAAACCAAGTCATGTTTGTTCATAATGAACTTCTGTTGTTGTTTCCATTTCAACTCTCAAAGAAACCTTCTGGAACAACATTTCCCAATCGCTCTAACCATCATAATTGCACAATCAATGGCAGCAATTTTCAGCAAAAAAAAACGAGGCATCAAGCATCACTTCTCTAAACGCCATAAACGCTGTAATTTTTTGTTTCGCTAACCTGTCAATAATAATGCCTATACGTGTATACCAAATGAATGAAGTAATCGCAACAATCTTATTGTTTGCACTAGGGTAAGGCGACGAGAATGTTGCTACATGTTTTTTCTCGGAGGCACACAGGGTAACATTTTGCCGGCGCTCTGATGAAAAAGATGTCGAGACTCTGTTTTTTTTTAAACTTAAATAATCGCAAATGAAAATAATGATAAAACTGCAAGGAAAAACCAGAATTGCTCATCGATTATGCACGCGACATACACTTGAGTTTGAAAGTGAAAGTTCGACGTCATATTTTTCGAACTTTTAAAAATTGGAGACTGGAAATTGTACGATGCTGCTGCTGCTGGCAGAAATGTACTCGTATAGCTGGTTAAAAGGGCCGGTTTTCTAGTTATCTAATCGTGTGCTATATAATCTGTTTGAGCAGCTGTAAAATCACTGTAAAATCCAGTTAAATTTAATTAATTTGAATGCATCGTTATGTTGCGGTTAGATAAGTGCTATGAATGTAGTACAATTTAGTGATGCAGTACGATGCTGTCATAGTAAATAGCTTAATCTGTTCACATTATTTTTATATCTGTCCATAATATTTTGGTATTTCCGGCTTTTTTTTGTTCACCTTATCCTCTGTTTTATGCACATCTTTATACGGGCTTGGACTTGTGCATTCCGGAATATTAAAAATAATTTTTTATGCGATTTATTTTCAATTTTCCATATGCTAAACCCATTTTCACTCAATGATTCCTATTATCCGATTTTTGAGCCTATCTCTACCACATACAAAAGGAGAATATCACTGTTCCCCTCAATTATACTGTAGATGTAGAAGATATCTTAAAATCCTTTTTTTTGGATTCCGATTTTCTGTAGACATTTGCCTCCTAGAAATTCTCCAACTATTTCGGTGCTACAAATTTCTAGTTCCTTATGTCTGATGCGCTCTCGGTATACCTCTACTTCTCGTTCTTGTTTCGCAATAATTTTCCTGTCATGCCATTTTCCTGCTTATGTTGGGCATGCGATCCCTGACGGATCTTACATATCTATGGCATTGTATATTTGATATAACTCGTGACTATACCTTATCCTCTAGAAATGTATATCTTGGACGGGATCAAGTGTTTTACAAAAGATTGTTCTTTCAAAGATGCATAGTCTTCAATTTCACCTGAGATTACCCATTCTTCTGAGTCGTTAGTTAGTACCGCTTTCAAAAACATTCTATAGAGAAGTATATATGTATCAATTCATATTTGCAAAGTTTCGCAAAGCCAAAATATGCTCGTTTTGGTTTAGATCTGCTTTTTTTGTATTTCCTGTTATTTTAACGACATATCGTTACTATCGTTAAGAGCAGGGGCGGCGCTTTCATAGGTGCGAATGGTGCACTTGCACCGGGCGCCATCGAACGGGGCCGCTATTTCAGATATTCAGATTTTAAAAAAAATTTAAAACTTTGATAAAAAAATTTAAAAATTGTTTTTGTGACATCCTTTTCATATATTAAAGGATTTCATTTTTATTACCACGATTTAGTTTTCCAGTTTATTTGCCCAATAAAATATTCTATATTTCAACTCATGTAACAACAGAACACAAATTCCGTGCAAAAAATTTTACTTCCTCTCGTACTCTCGAGACTTTTTCTACTTCCTCGAGATTTTCATATAATTTCTGTCCAGTATTACCCGAAAAAGATTTTACTCAACAAGTGAAGGAAGAGAATTAGCAGAAGTAAAAATTTAGGAGAAAAATTCACCAAGTGAGAGAAAAATCCCTCATTCAACTGATGTTCTCAAATTTGAACATGACATGTAAATACAGAATTAAGCAGTGGAATGAGCGAGACGAAACACAAAATAATTTCATTTTCACTATGCTAGAGCACTTTTTGAACATTTTGTAAAATTTCGGTTAAATTTAATTTGTTCCATAGTAATCTAGAGTGATATTTTAGAAAAATAAATACAACCAATATATACTTACAAATCCCAAATGTCTGCTGCAGTTGATATTTTTAATTTCAACAAAAGGTTTTTTGATAGATTTACGATCAGAGCAAAATTTCAGGAAGTTATTGAAAAAGCTAAGCTAATTGCTACTTTGCCTGGTGTATTTTCCGCTTCTTCGTCCTTGCGATCCAGACGATAAAAGCTTTTTTCATATGATCAGCTGATGGGGCGCAATATAGCATAATGCACCGGGCGCAAAAAAAACCACGCGCCGCCCCTGGTTAAGAGGATAGGAAAATTAGGAAATACTAAGAAGAAGAAGAGGAGGAGGAACAAAGGAAATGAGATGCTTGCCATCTGAAAGTCGTGGCTGAGCTCATTCTTTGAATCAGACTAGGAAAATTATTCCAAAGTCTAAACGAATGCACGAAGAAGGAACGACTACCAATTAACGAACAATGAGCTAGAATAAGAAATTTGGTTGAACGCAGGGAACGAAGTGGACAGAGGAAGTCGAAAAGGTAGGAAGGGCTTTTTACGGTACAGAACCATATTTGAGAGGGCAAGGACTAAAGCCATGACATCAATAAAACGAAAGAGGTCAGAACCTAGCAAGAAATTTTGCACCATCGACACATGATCTGATCTTCACATGTGAAAAATAAATCTTAAGCAATCATTAAATGCAACTTTGAGGCGTTGAAGGCAGGATGAATCTAAGGAAATATATACAAGGGAACCAAAGAGGAAATGTGGCACGATGAGGGATTTAACAAGCTTGAGCCGAACAGCGGAAGACAGAAGTCTAGCATAAAGCCAAAGTCCCATAAATCTTGGAAAGCATAAGTGAGACTTGATTACAGCAAGATAATTTGGAATTAGTAACAATGCCAAGATTATTAACACACTCAAGAATAGGGAGAGGAACACCATTAAGTAGAAGAGATAGAATGTTGTCAGGGACTGAGAACGACGACTAAGAAGAAGTACTTGAGATTTTTTAGGATTTAGTTTAAGGAAGTTGATAGAACTCCATTCACTTATTTGAGATAGGATTCTACTATTGAGTTGAGAAATACAGTATTCAATCTAATTTGGAGGAAATGAGGTGTATAGCTGGAGATCATCAGCATACAGATGAAAGGAGCAGCTATGGATTATAGAAGAAAGGTCATTAATATACAATGAGAAGAGTAGAGGGCCAAGAATTGAGCCTTATGGCACTCCCAAAGGCACGAAAAGAACAGAGGATATAGCGCTGTTATGGCGAACACATTGAAGCCTATTAGTAAGAAGGGAAGAGATAAGCCGAGTAGCAGAAGAAGAGAAGTGATAGAGTTGACTAAGTTTGGAAAGTAGAAGCGAGTGTACCAAAGACAAATCAAGAAGAACTAATATCGCCAAGTCACCCTGTCGAGCGCAGAACGAAGATCAGTAGTTATACCTTTAATACAGCAGTCTCACAGCTATGGGATTGACGGAAGTCAGATTGGAATTTAGAAAGGAAGTTGTTGGATTCAAGATATCGGAGGACTTGGATAAAGAGAGTTTTCTCAAAGGCTTTGGCAAGAAATGGAAGAATACTGATCGGATGAAAATCTGATAAATCAGAGGGTGAGGACTTTTTTGGTAAAGGGATCACTAAGGCTTTTTTTCCAGACCGAAGGAACTTGGGAAGTGGTCAGGCAGTAATTGAATATATGCGTGATAGAGCCGGTTTAGACGGTGCGCTCCAGCGCATGTGCCTCACGAGCTTTGTGGATAAAGGGAGAAGTGGGGTGGTACCTCTCTTCATTCCCACTCCTCCCTTCATCTCCAAACGTTCGTGAGGCACATGCGCTGAAGCGCACCGTCTAAAACAGCTCATAGTTTGCACAATTAAGGGGGAGAGGAGTTTAAGAAAACGGGGAGAAATTTCATCACAGCCAAAATGCAATTATGTTTAGCTGACCGATTGCTAGATTTTGGTTTATTCTAGTCTCTTATTCATATTTTTGATTCTCATAATCTTTTCTATGTAAAGATTGAACAATTAGCACAAGAGTACGCCGACTTATAGTTCCTTATTTGCTAATTGATCTATGCTAGATTGGAGTTTATGATAATACCCAATATAATGCTACTTTAAGTGCTGATATAATAATTAAAGAAGGTCTTCAAATCGCTAATTATTTAGGCAATTATTTTTCCAATATAACTGAATATAGAAAATGCTACAGTTTAATTTGCTGTTAATACAGAGAATTATATCGCGACTATAGTTTAATTCTATTTACACCTAACGGAAACATACTAGTATATCAGGCAGGATTAAAACAATTTTACAAATCTGCAAATATTTTCATTGATACAGAATCCCCAATGAATCACCTCAACGTCACATTTAGATTACTTTTAAGTAAACCCAAAATTTTTATATCAAATTCTTCATGAGTTTTAATACTGCTATGTGGAACAATAGATTCGTTCGAATAAGTTTTTTGTTGGTGATAGACGCCGTTTTTATCATTGCTTTTTTTGCCGGCTGCTTCTATTACGTAAGAGGACTTTTAAACACTTTCAATAAATAAAATACCTTCTTAGTGCTCCGATATTTAAAGCCAAAAAAAAACTTTTTAATTTGTTTTGTTTAATGAAATGTTTTCTATTAATGTATGCTTAAAGAAAGCAAAATGTTGTTAAGTAGTAAAGGTTTATTTATGTTTAGCGTTATTCTAGTGTCACGTTTATTTAGTCAATCATGCGTTCTGGTGAGTTTTAAAGAATAAAAAAAAATATATTTTATTCATCAGAAATTAAAGTAGAAGATTGTTGATTCAATTTAGTATGTATCCTCAAATAGGCACTTCATTTTCAAAATTTTTAATTGTTTTTACGATCCGTTGAAGAGCATCATAGATATACTTACCAGATGCAAGCTAGACTTAGTAGTAAAAAATTGAGAAACAATCACCAAAATATTTAGTAGACATCTCAAAATATACACAATTACTTATTGACAATAATTATTTTAATTTTTTCTATATTTTATTTTTAGGCTATTTCCAAAGCTGATAATACAGCACCTACGTCCAAAAATACACCAGTTTCAAACGATGAAGAGGTTGCATCGATCTTTAATCTTGGTGGCAAACAGGTATTAAAAATTCTATGTGAAATTGATTAAAAAAATTAAGGCAAGCTACAGGAGATGCCCATATTCATAGCTAATACTGGACATGTTTTTAGATGTGTTCCTAGAAAATGCCGTGTTGTATGGAACCATGTTATTTCAGACGCATAGGACGGACACAAAGAGGATTAGGTTCTGAAAACTTTTTATAACAGATCCTGGTCAAAAAATAGACGCAGTCAAAGTGTTTCACGTTTTTGAACTTTTGCATACTCTCAGGGGTGGCCAACCCCGCGCCCTCGGGCGCAAGTGCGGAAAATGCAAACTGATTTGAATCTGATTTTGCGCTGAAAGAACAAAGTTTTGTAACCGTACTCGTAAAACCCCTTTATATAAACGCATTTCAGTGTGTTTGGAGCGACTTTAAATCCAGCCTGATCATATCTCGGATCATATCTCTCACTTGCAAGTTTTGTAAAAGAAGATTTCCATATGCACGGTGTTTGATCCTAGCAAACCCCATACAACTGCAAAGAAAGTCTTGGGTTGATTTGGAGCCAGCTATCTATAGAACCACGTCATAGCTCTGATTAGGCTGAACAATTTCCCATCCCTTTCTGGCGGAGATCTGGCCATTAAAACCTGCCAGGCAATAGGTCCATACGTCTTCTCCACCCAGCAGTCCATTTCTCGTAGCCTCAGGTCTTTGTAGGCTGCCTGATATATAGATTAGGTTGTACACAGAACCTCATAACTCCGCGACATTACACTTTGTGGACTTGGCCTAGTCTGGATTTGTTATATTCCTTTGCAAGAGCGGAACACGAGAGTTGTATGTCAGCACTGGTCTAATCACTCCCATGTAGAGCCTTGTGTGGCTTCCAGTCTCATCTCTTGCCGAAGGTCTGCTTACTGGCATAGAAAGCTATACTGGCGTTCGTTGCCTTTTCTTCGATGTTGAGCCTGCAATAAAGCTTTGGGTCCAAAATAAAGCCAAAATACTTAGCTGATCGGAATAGGCTCAGTACACGGTAGACAGAAATCAGGGATTTTTTTTCTATAGGTGAAAATAGCAGCGACAGGAGGAGTCCTCCCTGAGATGTACTACGGCACGCCGTCTTTACTACTCTGCTGTTGCCTGATGGTGGATCCACATGCGGACTTAAATAATACGCACTTTTGCCTTTTTTCATATCGAGTTTTGTGACATTGTGTGAATACTGGATATTCCACAGAAAATCTTTGATCCGATAAACCTTTTTAGAGTTTAATAATTGACGCACCCCTTTACAATCTATGTTTTCGTTATAGATGAATTAGTGGTTTCTAGGGCTTCTTGACTATCTTACTACAGTCGCGATCTTGCTTAGCTGTTAAATTACTCAGAGTGCTACTTTTGGCAGTCTACGATGAAAAACTTGATTTAGCAATCAAAGTTGTATAAAATTGGAATGAAGTCTATGATTCTAAACAAGGACTAATCTTGAAATTCATTAGATGACCTGTTAGATCTCTGGGATTAAACTCTTTAACCGCTACTAGCGCTCTCCGCTTATGCGTCACTTTTTCATCGGTTATCAGGCGTCGTCCCTGGTCAGAATAGCCTTCTGCATTTCGGAAAAGGAGCAGTCAAGTTCCTCTATTGTGCTGATGCTACTGTGTGAGGACTCAAGCTCTTATTCTAAGAGTTTCTCCATAGGCACTTCAGTCATTAGCCTGGCAACTTTGTATTTTTCCAGTTCTTCTTCGCTTCTGCAAAATTAAATCAAAAAAGGGTCTTAAAACATACAGAATTATCGTATACGATCGTATTATATAAGATTTTATATAATTAAAAGGCCAAAATTAATTTAAACCAATATTTTTACAATCCAGGATGTTATTGTTCAACCAAAATGGACATCAAAGGGATCATCAAACTCCGAACAATCTGACGTAATTGTAACACCATGGAAGCTTAAAGAAACTTCTGATATTCGAAAAGAAATAAAAGATGCAGTTTCCGAGGATAAATACTTTGTAAAATCTCAACAAAATACAAGCATTTCCAACGTAGGAGAGGTATTCCGTTACATTAAAAACTAAAATTAATTAATATTAACACAATTTCAAATTATTAACTTAGGGTTTAATAGTTCAGCCCGAATGGACTGTTAATGATAATAAAAAAAATCAAAACGAACAACCCCAAGTTATTATCACTGAACAGAAACTTGTAGAAACTGCACAAATCCGTGAAGAGATTAAAGAAGCAATTAAAGATGACACCTATGCTATTGGTACACCAAATGAAAGTGAAATGGTTAAAGAACTTGATGATTTCTTTCATCATAAATCCAGGGCACGACAATTTCTTTCCAATCTTCTAGGATCATCAAGCGATGATGTTGATAATGATGATGAAGGAATGGTTAATTATGATTCTGAATCTAAGAATAATCGTAGACTAAATGATAAGTCTGATTCGGAAATAACACCAAATATAATTAACAGTAAAATTTATGAAGATGACAGCACAGATAATATTCATATTTCTGATCATGTTTTCGATGAAAGTTCTTCAAAATTTACTAATCGAGAACAATTACGATTGAAAATTATTAGAGAATTAGACTTGAATTTCACTCTTGGTGTAAATATTTCTGAATGGAAAGTTATTGATGATAATTATGATACGATCTTAATAGGATTTGTTGATAATGTAATTATATTTTTATCAAAAGAAAATAATTTCGAACAAATTGGTGAAGTAAAATTTGATGAGAATATTGTAGGTGTAGAGTTTTTTACTCAATGGAATTCAACAACAAAAATGTTTGAACAAATTATGTTGATTGCTACTAAAAGTTTTGTAAATATATTACGATTAAAAGATCAAGAATTTATAACAAAATGGAGCATAGGATCGCAAGTAACTGGTATTCGCTTCTATAGCTTGAAAGATAGTAAATTTCTAGCTGTTATTACTTATAATAATGTTGCTGCTTCGTTAAATATATATGAATTTGATTTATCTACACAAGATTTATGGATAATCCAAAAGATACCATTACAAAATGCATGTTCTGAGATTGTTTTCTTAAACACTGGCCGAGATATAGTTCTTGCAATACCACAAATAGACTCAGTTACTATATTCACATACAATCCAGATTTACAATATAAAAGTCATTTTGAGCATGTTTTTCGTGTCGAATCTGCTGATGTTAGTTCAATATCTGGATTTCAAATGGGTGGATTTTCATATTTAGCTATTGGAGGACGTCAGCCACAAATATTACGATATCATCGTGGACATTTTATACCTCAAGCAATATTTGGACAAAGTTTTCAAATTATTGATAGATACTTACCAATACCAATTCGAACATTTCGAGATGATCTGATACTGTTAGTGCAGCATACTATTAATTTTGATACACATTCGCTACTAGTTTTAGAAAGCCTTATTTGGGATGGAAGTTCCTTTGAAACATCACCATCTAGTCCATGTATTATTGGTAATACAACATTTGAAAGTGGTGTTAGTTGTATGCTTCATGTAGATAGTGATGATGGCATACGTGGTGCTGCAGCCTTTTCGGATGGCAATGAAATATCTGTTATTCTTCCAAGATCAAATGCATCTTCTACAATTTTTAAAATCGAAACAGAATTGATTGAACAAACTACAGAAATTCTGAAATTAGAAAGAATTCAAAGGTATTTAGAACATTTGATTAAGGATCAAAAGAATATTGTTTTAGAAGCTGAAAATTTTCTTCAGAAATCGCAAAATTTGGAATCAAATCACTTTAATAAAGTTAACATTACTGGAAAAATTGATAAAATCTACTTAAACGATCAAGAATGGACTGACGAGGATTCGAATGTTGATATTAATGAGCTTTTAGATATTTTGGGTGAAATTAAACAGAAAATTGATGGTTTAGAATTGTCGAAATTGGATCCAGAAAACTCTTTAAATGAAACAAAATTAAATTCTCGGGTAGAAAGAGAAAATATCGAAAATATTGTTGAAGTTGATGATTTGGATGTTGAAGATTTATTTTTAGAAAATCTAAATGGAATTCCTTTAAAATGGTCATACACTGATGGAAAACTCTTTTATGATGGTGTTGTAATTATCGAAAATGATTTAGAAGTTGAAGAATTTGAAAACGAGAATATGATGCAAGCAAAATCACTAACTGATGAAGAACAAGATTCAGAAATAGAAGCGTTTACAATTGATTCTAATTTAGAGTTAGACACAATCAATGGCATGCCATGGACCGATTTTATAAACGGAATAATTATGACTAATAATAATGTTGAACTGGAACAGCTTAATGTTGATGGGGTATCAAAAATAAAACTTTTAATTTATAAAATTTACCATTTTAACGCATTAATTTCAGGCATTAATTATAGAAAATGTCATCGATGTAAAATCTATCAACAATATCAATTTTCCAGATGGATTTCTACTTTCAAGTGGACCAAGCACTAGCATTATTAGCGGAAAAAAGACTTTCCATGGAAATTTAGGTTTGTTTAAATATGTTACTTTGTTATTTTGTTTTAATTCACAAATTTTTCTATTATAGTTGCAGATGCTATTGACACAAACGGTCTTATAAACGGTGTTAATCCTTTCGACATCATAACTTTATCAGATGATCAATCAGTTCCAGGACTAACTAAATTCTTACAATTAGAAGTTACTGAATCTCTAGAGGTATATTTTTAGTAGATTAAAATTTGTTTTTTTTAAATAAAACGATAAAATCAAAAATTATATTCAGATTAATGGTACTGTTTCTCGTGGTGAAACCGACGAATTTATACCGAATCCAAATCTGTTACAAACTAACACCGTAGACTCTGCATGCACTTTCAATACTTTGGAAGTAAAAGGACCAGTTATAGTATATGAAAATTTGAATAGAGAAGATTTTGATAAACGTTTTGATGATGTAGTTTACAAAACAGAGAATACAGTCGTTATAAATTCTTCAAAAATATTTAAAACGGCCGTTTTTGAAAATGAACTTAACATAGAAAATGCTCAAATTAACAACATTCCTGTTTATGATTATGTTACTAAATCAACAGCTCAAGAGCTTGAGATATCACAACTATTTGGAAACGTTTATATTAATGATTTAACTATACAAGGATTATTCGATACAGTTAACATAACACAATTATATGAAAATGCATTAAGAGTTGATCAAAATCAATATTTTAATTCTGAATTAATTCTTACCGATTCAATGCCTCCTGGAAGTTTAAAAACCTTAAAAGTTCTACAAAATCTTAATGGAAACGCTGTTGAAAATTTTAAAACAATTCATGATGATCTTAAACTAAATCACATAACACTTAATTCCTTTTCAGCTGAAACATTAACAGCAAATTGTGATTTAAATGGTGATGGAACGTTCAATGAAATTAATCTTAAACATTTCGATAAAGTTCGACTTAGTAAAAGTTTATCTCAAACAATTCCTGGTAGTGTTGAAGTTGAGGAGCTTGTACTAGAGCAAGATGTTACTATAGAAGCATTGAATGGCATAAGTAGCGATTTCCTATTAACATTTTTAGATAAGTTAGACAATATTCCTTTAATGATTCAATTGGGAAGCATTAAAGTCGATCATTTCACTGTATCAGGAGATATACATGTAAATACATTGAATGGAAGGCATTTCGATGATGATATACAAACCAATGTAATATGGCTCAATAGACCAAACTTCATTCAAACTGAAATTAACTTTGTCGATCCTTTTAGAATACTAGGAAATCTAACAATAAATAGATTTTTAAATGGAGTTCATTTTGAAGATTTCTTAAGCGATGTTATTTTTAAATTTGATGAAATTACAACATCAGGGACCAAGAAATTCTTAAGTCCAATACAAATACTTGATGATGCGCAAATTAATAGCATAAATAACATTCCAATGTCTGATATTGTATCGAAAAATTCCCCACATATATTTGAAAATTCATTTTATATAAACGGTGATTTGGAAGTAGAAAATCTAGAAATTCGAGGATTTTTAAATGAACATAAAACTGAAGAATTCCAACAAATCATCAGATATGATAAACATCTCGATACTTATGTATTAGGAAAAGCATATTTTCAAGGAGAAACATTTATAGATGATTTTATTGTATACGGAAATCTCAGCTATTTTGGAAATGTCGAATATTTCCTCAACGATTTAGTTTACAAGAATCTTCCAGCTATTCTACTAGGAACGAAAATATTCAGAAATCAAATTATTTTTGAAGATAATCTCTATATTAATTATTTTAATGGTAAAAACTTACCATTACTTTTAGATAACATTGTTCTCATTAATAATGTGGAACCAGTAGAGATATTATCTCCAGTTGTGTTTATCGGTCCAGTTAGTGCCGCTAGCATTGCAGTTATACAGAAAATGAAGGCCGTAAATGTAATGGGCTGTGATATACACCGTTGGTTGAGTGATACTCTAAGAACGGACTTGCCATTGGATATAGAACGTAAGAACGGATTATATTTTTTGTTTTTAAATAATTTTAATTTTTTTCAGAACCTCTAAATTTTGCATCAGAGTCTCTAGAAGGTGCATCATTAAATGCTGCGTTTCTTAATGGCAAATCTATGAATGATATAATTACTCTACATACAGCACAGAATATCACTAGTCATGTACATTTTTCTGCTGTATATTTAACAGATTCTATTCTGTCTACAGGAAAAATAAACGGTGTGGATTTGGAAGAAGAACGAAAGAATACACTAATGGTATTGATTTTTGATTGATTTTCTATTTTAACTCCATTCATTGATGGCTAGGAAAAATGTCTGCAAAAAAAATAATCTAACTTTTACTCCTTCTGTCGAGAATCTTCTTGTCCATTTCCATGTTGTTGTTGTTTATAATCACTTACATTGGCCGATGGCAATTTTTAACCGTCTTCCTCCTACGCCGCATCTTTTTCACACCCTTTCATTCGAGTGTTCCATTATAGCATTTATTATTCTTTTTTATAAAATTCTCATTCTAGTATCAATCTTGCTTTCTACCAGCTCTTCACATTTTGCCCAACGTTTTGATGGATGTTTTAAATGACGTAGTTGAAGCCGTGGACTACTATTGCCTTCAGGTATTACTATTTTACGCTGAAGAAAGCGACAAGTTGGCAATTGTTCATGAATTACCTCAGCTTCGGTATTAGCTTCAGGCATCACGATGGCAAAAATCGTGGACAGCCACTAGATAAGCTAGAGAAAAGTCGTTCAGCGGCGTTCATTAACGGAAAGTTGTAGCAGAGCCTTCATGGCCAAAAATTGTGTAGGGAAAGTCCGAAGGTAGTCGAGGTCAGCTCGTAGTACTGCAGAAATCCCCCGGGCATGTTTCGTCACCAGACGGTAGTATCAGATTCATACTGACTAAACTCACCAACCCTTTTTCATGATGCTCCATGATGTTGCATGGTTTTCAGCGCTACTTCCGCCATTCTCCACACATCCTGCGACCTTATCATCTGATCCAGGATGTTCTTCGGTGTTAGCTGCACCGCAGCGTCTGTTTCCAACACAGTCCTGTCCTCCGCAAACCTCAAGCGTTTAAAGAAGACATGCTCCGCGTCCTCTTTCTCGTTCCGGCATTCTGGGAAGAACGGTGAATCGTCCAACCTGAAGCGGTGGAGGTATGCCCTATAACATCCATGCCCACTCAGGAACTGTGTGAGGTAATAACTCACTTCTCCATATTTGGTATAAGTCTATGGGTCCACCGGCCCTTAGTAGACTCGTCCCACCTTTTTTGCCATGTTGCGATGCCTATACTACGACTCGCCTAGCTCTGGGTGCGTAAGATTCATAAAGGGTAGTCTCACCTCGGATCTCTCATCCGCACATACATATGTCCTACCTTAGAAGTCCCCAAACTTATCAATCACATCTTCAAAGAGCTCTTTCTCTCTTTTAATAATATTGTTTCAGCAATCCTTTTACAGGTTTTGTGAAATTCATGTTTTCCTTAAAATAAAATCTCATGACTTGATTCTCGATATTTGCTTCTTCGTGAATGAATTTAATAAGAATAAATTTTCAGCCCTCAACCAATAAAATCTTATTTTAACAATTATTTTATTTATAGATAAACGGAAAACAGCACATAACCGCACCAACAACAATGCAATCCTTTCGAGTACTACGAAATTTAGAAATAAAAGGACTTGTAAATGATAGAGACATATCAACCCCATTAACCCTTATGGGCGATGTACACATTGAATCTCCAGCTTCATTTAAACAAATCATTGCTAAAAGTGCGCAATCATTCGATCTTATATCAGGAATAGACTTCTCTAGTTGGCATCAAAACAGCTTAAGCAATAATGCGTTAAATTATCAATTGATAACTGGAAATTGGACAGCAAAGTACATTTCTATTTGGGGAAATATGGGTGGTAATGGTATCTTCAATGGATTATCAACAAACGATTTAAAACTATGGCCAGAGAGTATTTATCCAGAATTAGAAAGTTCACTTAAAAATTTAAATCTTGATTACTATGAGTTATGTACACGAATTGATTATATTTTAAAGAATTCAAAGAAACGTCCCTATTTCCTGAAACACTTTAAAATATCACTTAAACTAACAGAAGATGGTGATGTTAGTAAAATAATTATTTTTAAACAAGGATCAGACATTTACCTACTTTCTAACATATTTTGTTACTCAAACATTTATCGCTGGAATACCATAAATGAAATTTTTGAAAAGATTAATGGAATGGAATCAGGAATTGTTGAACAAATTTTATATGTTCCAATAGAATCCGAAGATAAAGTATTATTAGTAACAAATTCTGAACATAATATGCATGATTGTAAAGTTTATGGTACAAATGCCTGGGAATTTCATGGTGATCGAATAAAATTTTTAGGTAATTTCGGTGAAATTGGTGATTATTCAGCTATACATCAATCAAGTGAATCGAGTGATATATTCTATGGTATTGATGAAAGGAACAATATGCTTGCTAGAATAAATCTAGTAACAATGAGCAAGAAAACATGGAATTTACCAAGTGATAATGATAATCCATTTGGATTTTTACCAGATGAAACTAATTTAGGTATTGCTATTAGCGATGGTAAACGAATTTTAATTGTTAATTCACCAAATGAAAATGATTCGAGATATAAACGTAACGATAATGTGGATCAATCGGAAAATTTGAACGATTCAGATGAAAGCAGAGAAGTAGTATCTGATATTAGTTTCTTAGAAGTTGGACATATAAATAGTAACATAACTTCGATCATAAACGATATGATAAATAATTTAAATTCTGAATTAATACAAATTAAAAATATAGAAAATTTTGTAGATGAAATTTCACCACCAATTATAAAGGGATATATTTTAAATTTACAAAGTAATTCAGCAGAAACATTTGTGGAAAATTTAAATATTATAAATACTCCTATTCCTGCAAATATACAAATAGATATAACTACTTTGCATGCATTTGCAGTGATTAAAATTTTGTGGAATGGATTAAAACATATCGAACGTGTTCACAGTATAAACGATGATTCTGCAATTAACAGCGCGTTTTTAAATATTAAAAATATTATAATAAATGGAATGAACGATACTATTATGGTAAGAATTGAGGAAAAGCCCAAAATATCAAAGAAAGATCAGTTTGAACATATAATAACAAGACTTACAGATCAATTACTTGAGAGTGTTAAAATTCTTGATAATCTTGCTCTTGCTGATATCACAAAACCTCACTTAACAACTGAGACTGAGCAGATCAATGAAAGTTCAAACAGAAGTACAACTATAGATTCAAAATATCGCCAAAACCATGAAAATATACCCAAGCACGATCCTTACTTGGAAAATATACCAAATAACAAGAACGAACCTTTGAAAATCAATTTACTTGCAACATCATCACATTCTTCAGATAACATCACAACTACTATCCTAGAAGAGCCTATAATAGGTCAAGAAATATCAAATCGTGGCTTATTAATAGCTGAAAACAACATTTTCCCAAGTAGAACATCTGGAGAAATTCTTGTCCTTAAAGTAGGACCAGCAAAAATGAGGCAAACACTAGTCGCAATAACAGACTCAATAGATCATTACGTTGCTGGCCAACATGATGTAGTTAAGCTATTCTCAGATATACAAGAAGGACAAATTTTTCAAACGATAAATGCCTTCAAGCCACGCAGTCTAACAGCCCTTCACATACGCGATGAGACTGTTTTGGCATTTGTTGAAAATAATTACTTGGTGAGAATTTTTGTTTATCGTGGCGTTCAAGGGTTTACTGAATTTACAAAATTCCAAGTCGATTTGCCAATTACGATATTAAGTTCTGCAACTATTTATGAATCTAAAGGTTGCCCTAAAAACTTTTTAATTGCAAGCGCCGGAAGTGTGATTCAGTTTTACGAGGCGGTGATGGCTGGTGATTGCGGCATTAATGAAGAACTTTATTGTTATTGAAAAAAGAATATAATTTTATTGTAAGTTGTTTATATTGTAAATTGTTATAATAATAATGTTTGTTAAATAAAAATATTAAACCACTTTTTTGTATTTAGTGGTGAGAACCACCAAAGCCGGAACACTGAGCCTTACGGATCAGCAACTTACCGTCTCTGCTTTCTTTGAGACGTTCACAATACACAAGGATTTGAATTACTATCAGCTTTTCAAGGACCTTGGCCAGAAATGGGAGAATAGTGATAGGCAGAAAATCAGAGGGGCTAGCAGAAGGACACTTGGGAAAGGGTATGATTAAAGAATGGGTGAATTCCAAAATGCATCACTGCAGAATTCGGCGATTGGGAGTTTGTAGCTGAATTCTGCAGTGATACCGCAGTAATGCATTTTGGAAGTCACCCAATGTTTGCAATACGAGGGGAGAAGGCTCTGGTATGAAGTTAAAATAGGCAATAGACGAAGTATGAGCATTTTTAAAGCCCAGGCAAATTGTAATCGCTGCCCGTCGTTTTCAACTCTATTGAATTCAGGGCAGTGATTACTTCGAGAGAATCAACGCAGTATACCACGGTTTAGATTTTGCTGGTATAGTTTTGCTTCTCAGAGGTACAAATTCCTCATACAGATCAAAGAATACCCAATCAAATTCGGCAATTTGTCATCGCTGCCAGTCATCTACGAGGATCTACGTTAAAACTTTGACATAAGAATAAAATATCATGATCCAGATAACTGGCGGGAGGAAGATATTTAGTTTTTAAATGTAATAAGAGCAAATATCATTAGTAAGAAACACTGAGCGAGCGTGGCTTATATTGCAGATATGTCTACTAACAGCATCCAAACCATGAGATTTCAGGAATGAATTTTGAAGAGTAGACTTTTTAAATAGATTAACGTTAAAGTCATCACCGACCAATATATTTTTATACACACAGAATAGACACTCGCTCTAATTATCAATCATCTCTCCTTCAATCTAAACTTACTACTAGACCTTGCGTCATGACCTGTTCCACATGGCGGATGAATTGTACAAAAGGCGATTGCTAAGCTAGGGTCTTTCACTTAGAAGAAGAGGGCGTATGATGATCACAACTGTATAAAATACGCCAATTAACAAGACATCCTGTAGGTTGACAAAACTTTATTATGAAAAAAAGAAAAATTCATAGAATTTTAAATATAAGAGGGAAAAAACTTAAAATGACAAAAAAATCGATTCAGTTTTAAAAAAATACTAAATTTACGAGCCAACAATAATATTGTTAATTGGGATGTGAATTAGTTTTACGAAAAATCCAATGAATCCCATAATGCAGAAACCAATTGCTGTTGCGATGGCAATTTTCTGGAATTCTCGCCTGTCTGGCTTCGTGCAACGTTTCACCAACCGTATTGAATCCTTAGCAAATGCACGTCCTGGTTCACAGAATTTAACAACTTTATCCATATTTGAATCCTGAAAATAGAAAGAAATGATTTTAAAATCTTGTTACATTAGTTAGGATTGGGAATTAGTGCGGGTAAAAGGCATGTTCTTAAGCAACTAGGAAAACTTTCTCTGCTTTCGTGGCAATCGTAATCGCATTTCTTGACTTTTATTTGAAATTATATATAATTTAATTAAAGAATTCTCAAGGTTATTGTAATTTGTACATCTTTGTCTTTCGTCCTTTTAGTAAAGGTTAAAGATTTTAATTAAGAAATATTTGCGGAGGAAATCAACTTATTTTTAACAAATTCTTTATTTATCCGACATAACGGGAGTAATACTCTATAAATATATTGAAACAAATTTGTACTCACTTTTTAAAACGTAATATAAATAAATTTTAGATTTTTATAATAAAGTGGTAGCGCACCAGACACGATACTTTGTCCAAAGAATTGACGTAAAGTGGAGATTTTCTAAAACCGGAGAACCACAACGTTCGTAAAACGAGAAATGATTGCTTCGTGTCAAGTTGATGTTCCACGTTTAATAGTACAATGTACAGCCCAGCACTGAAAGACGTATCAGCCGATGGAGTACTGCCACCGAATTTCAAAGTATTAAAAGTACAATACAATTCCTAATTTAATTAATTAAAGTTAAAGTTCGTAAGTTATTAAAATAATCTACCATTTAATTTGAATTGAAACGAAATATATTTATTTTAATTATATATTTAAAAAAGATATGCATGACAAAAAAACGTAAATAATTTCAGTGCCATAAACATTGCAGTAATGAAATCTACAATTACAAAAGTGAAAAAACTTTGAGAACAAGTGGCTGCATCACGGCCTGAACTTTTGTGCTTGCTGTTTTGGTTTTGTGTAAATTTTTATTGTTTTTTAATACTTGAAAAAGTATTGTATTTTAATTTTCTAAAGACAGCTCGCATTATTCTCTTAGAAATAATAAATCTAAACAAGTTATTGAAGTGTAAATTAAAGGGAAAAAACGCGGCAAATTTTGCCTTGCTGCGGAAAAAAATTTCAAAATGGAGGATGAAATTATATTAAATCGTCCGTCGGGTCGCCGCATTGTAGGTGATGATAATGAATTACCGCCTGGGCCTCCTGGGACTGAGAATGAAAATTTTGAAATTGGTATGTAGTTATATAAAAATGCAAACAACTTAGAATATGTAATGTTTACGTATTAACTAATAATTCTGCGCAAATATTTCTGCAGTTGATCAACAATGTTTTGTTTAGAAAAAAAATTGCCTTGTAATAAAATTTTAACAGAACTCATTCGATGATTATTTTTAGGTAGGAAGAAACGAAAATCATCACCACAAACCAAAGAAAAGGAAAGAAGCAATAAATCTCCATCGCCTCGACGCCGTCGAAGTCCTTCACCTAGACAAAGTAGAAATCGCGAATCATCAAACTATGGACAAGATTATGTATCACCGCGACGCTATGGAAGTACTAATCGCCGTCGTTCACGTGATCGCATTAGATCTCCAGATCATTCAAATGATAGAACAAGAGGTAGAAATGATAGACGTAGAGAACGCCGCAGTCGATCTCGTGAGAGGTACCGCGGACGTAGAAGCAAAAGTTTAAGTAGCAGTCCACGGGGCCGACGTTGGAGTCCAATGCGAAAGAAACCAGCATCTCCACCACCAATACCTCAAGCTCCACCGTATGTCATTCCAGCGAATGTGTACAGTGACGGTTATGCTACTTATCCACAACAATACGCCGCACAACAGTACCCATCTGGGGAATATACAACGGCTCCAGCAGCACCACCTTTTGCAACTCCTTATCCACCTCCACCAGCCTGGGGTATGCAAGTTCCTACGGGTATGTATCGAATTTTCTCATTAATATATTAATGGTAATAAATACCAATTACAAAATAGATGATTTTTCAACACATCCTGCTACTTGGAATACAGTTCCACCAGTGCAACCACCGGCAGAGAGTGAGGAAGAACAATTGAAACGTGATGGTACGTTAATATGCACTGAATTTTTATCCTTCAGTAAATATGCAATGCACACGTAGGTATATCTCAACTATATGGTGTTATACATCAAATCGCATTCAAATAGTTGTGAATCATATCTAATAAATTTTTTAACATAGTGCAGAAAGTTCCATCACAAATAACTTCCGACGATTGCCCCAAAAAGTACTCGCGATCTAAAATTGCCTTCAGTCTTGTGGTCACTCTTTTAACTAAAGCAAAATTCTTTTTTTTGCTTTCTTCTATAACAAAAAAAAAATCTTATTTAAAAAAAAAGAAAAAAAATCCGTTTCTCCCTTTATTGATGATAAAAATCCACGAGACTATTATATCTATGAGACCGAAAGGGTGGTAAGACGGCGCAACAGTATCACTCGTAAAATACGTTTTGTATTTTCTAATGATTTATTATTTCTAATTTGTATTTTTTTAAATTTTAGCTGCTGTCGCTCAAGAAGTACAAAATCAACGTGATCAATTAAAGAAGCAACGTAGCGACTACTTAAAGCGAGCCGCCGCACTTAAGCGGGAGCTCAAAATATTGAAGGAGCAGCGGAATGATTTGGTTTCTGGTAATAATCCACCAAGTCCTACTACAAAGGGATTTCTGGATGAGAATGATCGCTTGCAGGTATGTTAAAAATATGCTCTTTTAATTTTTTTGGAGAATTTTTGTGATTATATCGAATTGTTTGTATTATAAATAGCGTAAAACAGAATTATTTTGCATTCCTTATAGAATACTAAATAGAATCTCCAAATTAGTAAATAGATTTAAAATACACACACTAACCTTAGAGTCAATGTGTGTTCCACAGTCGACTATCAACCCAACTCCACTCAATGCCGATTAACTGGCATTTATAAAGAGCTGTTAAAGAAGTACCCTTCGTTAACAAAACCTCCCAATTTTAACTTTACGGTTAAACACAATGCGCAACACCAGATTGTAACTAATGGCAATTTCCTTTTGTCACCCCTGAAGACTCCATCCGGAGAAACTGAAAGTAGCGCAACTGGAATTTAAACGTATGGTTCAACTAAGGATTTGCCCACCTTCGTTGTCACCCGCAGCATCTATACTTCATTTGGTCTCAATCCGCGACTGATTGGAGGCGATACCCCGGCTACCGTCGCTTCAACGGCTGGATTTACACGACCGGCCACCGAACAGACAAAATTTAGCTGTAATTGTTAATTCTCTTTTGAAGTCCGATGGAATATTGCATGAGCATTTCCACGAACGTACAAACCAACGAACTAGTCAAAATCGATTGGTTTTTTGTTGTTGCTTTTTGAAATTTTCTTTTGCTTTTGTTCGTTCCGCTGTCCGCTGAAAATGTTCATTAAAATTGTCCACTCTCCCCATCGTTCTCTCTCACCCTTTTCTCCATAAACCCAGTTGGTTCGTTCCTTCGTTTATTTGCCTGTTCGGGGTGGCCTCGAATTGCACAGATTACTTGATTGAGATTTATGATCCCTCGGGTGACAAGGGTCCTGTGCAGTCTACCTAACTCCGACCTAGCGCATGGGTTGTCGCATCTACACAGGACAACGCAAAATGTGCTTGGTAAAATTGAATTTTATATCTTTAAAGATATTTTAAAACTAGTAACCACCTATGTATTCTTTATATGCAATAAAATGTTTGAAGTTTGAATTTTATAACGCATGTGCAGAGAATTTAGGATGTGCACGTAGAACCAAAAATGTTTTGAGTATGCGCAGAGTAACTTGCGCAATATTGCAAGCAAGTTTTAACTTGTTTATACAAGATATCGATTTGTATTACTACATTGACCTCGATTCCCGAATCCGGCGGGTCGGAAGTGAGTGTTGATCTTGATTTGTTCGGTGTCAGCTCATTTAAACCGGCCTAATGCGGTCACTGCGCCGGAAAGATATGCAGAGCGGAAAAAACTGATCAACTCTGATAGATAGGCAATTTTTTCTTGCGATTCCGCATAGTTTAAACCTCGTATGTAAACTGCCAGTAATATCAAATATATTTATTTTTCCATATTTTTTCAGGTTTTTTAATTCTGACAAATATCAAAGAAGATTAGAATTTGGGGTTTTTCTTTTTCGCTTTTTGTGTAGCTTTGGTTTTGAATATTTTTATTATATTTTAAAGATAAAATACTGGAATATGTTTTGCTAAAATTTATTTTCTCTTTCTGTTCATGCTATAAAGACGTATTGATAGGTTTATACTTAGGGACGTGTTTCTTCTAAACAAGAAGAATGACTTCTTTCAACGTAAGACTTTATCTTCCACTCCCTACAGAATTTTCCCAAGTCAAGAGAAAACAAGAACAAGATTAATAAGTCTGGGAGAAGGGAAAGACGCAAGATCATTACGTTTCGTGGAACCGAATCCTAAATTTCTAAGGCGCCCATTAGACGATAGGTTTTGTTGTCAGTTTTGCCACAGTCACCGCTCTAACTGACGGAAAACCTACCGTCTAAAGTGATGACTGATGTAATTCTCTGTATATTTTGATTTCTATCAATCATAAAACTGATGGAATTGATAGACGCTTGCATGATCGTGTAATGGGCGCCTAAGATGGCCGACTTAAACTCGAGGGTATCGAGAGCCCATTCTACTCGCGGGACTGCCATGCATCGCAGAGCTAGACCAGCTACTGTGATTCAAGTGTGACTTATCTTGGGGTCCTCCTCCTGTTGGATTCGTCTATCATAAACTTCCTTATTTTCCCGGTTCGATATATCGAGTCATGGATTCGCCGGCCCTCATTCGTCAGAATATCAATGGGTCTAATCCCAGTATCAACGGGTATCAGATGTAGACACTACATATTATATTACACTAACCGAAGACTCAAAATTGCTTTTTTTGTAAATAACAAGATCGTAAGTGCGCTATGCTGTGTCAGGCATGCCATAGGGATAGACTGATTGAGCATGTGTAAGTAACTGAGTCTGATTGTCAGAATTTAAAATTAAAAAAAACGGTTAAAATTAACCCACAAAACATGCAAAATAATTCTAGTTTTCGACTATTACTTTTCTGCATAGTAATTACAATGTTTTTGGACATTTGTTTTTAAAAAAAAATTCTTCAAATTTAATAATTTTAGTTAAAATATAAAAAAAACATAGAGCAAATATATTCAATTTTTCACAGCTTTTCGGTCATTTTATAAAACAAAATATCCATTATATCGTTTAAATTTATAATAAATTGCAAATGGCAAAGAAATTAATCAAAAATCTAAAAATGATATTACTGCATAAATGGATCACTGATCAGCTCTTCTAAAGGCGTTTATTTGGGACGAATATCACAACGTTAGTAGCTAATAAGATGTTTTATAAATTTTGTATTATCATAAAAAGTGTATTACAAACCAAATATCAAAAGTCAAGCCGAATATAAAGAAGTATTTATAAATAGTATTAATTTATCTAAATAATTCATGATTATTAAAATTGCAAGCACAAGACTATTGAAATTTGGTTTGTATATTATTCTGATTTGTCAAATGATGTATGAACAGATCGAGCATAAAAACAAAGTAATATTTTGTGGATTACTCTTGAATCGATACACTAAAGGGCTAATGGAGCTTGCAGAGTTTAATCGGATTAAAATGTGTTCCTAATTTTCAACACCGTTTGATGATCTGGCTTCTTAAAAAAAATGGTTTCATTGTACGTGATGTCACAGTTAGACAGGATCTCAAATCAACAATATTTCGTGTAAAAGAAATTGAAATTGAAAAAACAATATTATATTAATTATTATGATTAAATTTCGAAAACTAATTACAATTTTCCCCCTTCAAAACAGAATCAAATTCAAAAGAAGCTCACTACTATTGAAAACGTTGTTGATATGCTGTCTGGAATAATTGGCGAGGATAAGCCGCCGACACCACCATCACCAGTTAAAGTTAGCAAGAAAAAGAAGAGGAACAATTCAGATGATGATGATAGCTCACCGGAAAGGTTAAAGTCAAAAGTCATCGAAAGCATGAAAACAAAGAGAGAAGTCATCAAGAAAGAAGTAGAAATATCACATCCAAAAAATAAAGCTGATATCTCTAAAAAGTAAGTTATTGAATTATGCTGTAAATTATACAACTAATCGTAATTTTATTACCTCAGATCTGAAGAGGTAGCTGTTGGAAAAAAAACTAACTACATCTTCTACGATCCAGAGATGCATTGGTGTCAAATGTGCGATGTTTTTCCAAAAACTGCGAAAGATTTTTTAAATCACTTACAAAGCAAAGAACATACAGAAATGGTTAAGACACCTCAAACACCATGGCATGATGCTGCTGTTGGTGATGTAAGTTTTAAAAATTATTTTCACAGCTCAAAAACATAATATTTTGTTTATTAAAAGGAATTTCCAACATATGAAAATGCACAGACCAAACGTACGCCAATTCGTGGGTTGCAGTTCTTCATACCATCGACTTGCTGGTATTGTAAACTATGCAACATTTGGATGGGCGACTTGCATTGTGCTTCAACACATTTAAAATCACAAACGCATTCTGAGAAATATAATGTAAATATATTTTTGCTATTAAATAATTTAATATGATAATTTTAAACGATTTTTTTTATAGGCATACATTGAACAAAATCCACATTTTGAAGTTGATTGGATGGCAGAAAGGCAAAAATCATATGATTTACAAAGAGCTCCACCACCACCACAGATAACATCTGTATCAACAACAGGAATGGATCTTTTAGAAAGTATTCCGCTTCAAATAAATAATCAAAAAGGTGCTGAGGTAGACAAGAATATAAAGAAGAGAAAGAAGAAAAGGTAGGTTTTACTGTCATCTTCTTCATCTTACATTCTGCTTCGTGAATACTTTTTAGTTAATGGAAATCATCAGAAACAATTTGAGACAAGTATACACTAACATATTTCTCTTTGTTATAATTTCAGCGAAGATAAAAAAGACAAAAAGAAAAAGAAACGTTCAAAAAAAAGGAAAAAATCTTCATCCTCATCTTCTTCAAGCAGTGATACATCATCCGAATCAGATTCAGATAAAAACAAGGAAGATTGTCAAACATCATCGATTCGTGTTGTAATGAGGAATTTATTTAAAACACAGGGAGAACAAGGTGATATGGAATCAGTCAAAGGTAAGTGGACAACAGTACAGGAGGGTGTACCTCCACCAGAGCCTATTCCACCGCCGCCACCAACAATTAATCCGCCGGATCCAGAAGCTAAGAAACGAGATGACCTAATGATATCGCAGTGGAGTACACCGCAACCAATTATAAGTGAAAGTGAGAAGAAACTGCTGGAAGAACTCAAAGGGAAATTAAAATCAAAGCCTGAAGATGATAGAAAACGGAATGCTGCTGCTAATGATACTGTAAAAATCGATAATGGAAAAAATGCGAAGAAATCAGACGGCCATGCAAACGATAGAGGACGAAGGAGTCGAAGTAAAAATAGAAAAAGTTCTTCGCCAGTTAACCAAAATGCTGCGAATGCCAGCAGAGATAAGCGCAGTCGAAGTCGGGCAAAACGCAGCCGTAGCAGAGATAGACGAAGCAAGAGCCGAACAAGACGAAGTAGAAATAGAAATAAAAGAAGTCGAAGTCGCGGTGCTGCAAGAAGAAGTAGAAGTCGTGATAGACGAAGCCGAAGCCGGAACAGGCGTTCGAATAGTAGAAATCGAGGTGGCAGAAGAAGGCGAAGTCGAGATGGTCGGAGGTAAGAACCATTTAACAATTCTGTATTTTTCCTTTGTAACGATTTAAATTTTTGCTTTACAGAAGCCGCAGTCCTGCTGGACGACACGCGAGAAGACGATCTTACTCAAGATCACGCTCCCGATCTAGATCTAGATCATCAACACATCGCATTGAAAAGCCAATTGTGCGTTATCCCGAATTCAGACCACGAGTCCCTGAAAATAAGAAAGTGGTCAAGGTGAAGACGGATGAAGAAGGTGAGCGTAAAAAGTCTCCGGTTATTAAGAAATCAGCTACAGCATCTGCTACTGGAAAGAAACTTCCATTTATTGGTAGAATGCCTGTTTTTAAGAAACAAATTCCTGGTGCTGAGGAGAAAAAAGAGGGCGAAACTGTTGAATATATGCAAATGGATCCATCGGCAATGGGATATGATAATTTTGAGAATTTAGTAATGATGGATTATGATGACCTAATGCCAGATCCAATGCAATATGTGACATTAATGGGTGCACCACCACCGCCGCCAGGACCTCCGCCAGATGATGATAAAGATATTTTACCACCAGGAATAGATGAAACGGAGACAGATTCAATACCAAAACCAATTAGTGATGCCCCAATTCCAAGAAAAGGGCCATTACCTAGAGATTTTGAAGAAGCTTTAAATATTATTTTCCCTGGAGATAATCAACCTTCTGCTGCAGCAGATGGCAAAGAAACAAAAAGGACGAAAGGAAATGATGCAACAAATCAATTAGAACAATCAACAGATGACGGTCCAAAAGAATTACCAATAGAAGATAGACCTTTGAATTTTGGAGCTGTTTATTCTGACCATTCGCAAGATATTTCTGATATTACCTTAGTACCAGCCATTCCGCCACCGCCCCCACCACCGCCACCAGAAGCTGAAGATGGTGAAAAGGAGGCAAAATCAATTGAAAAGGAGAACGTTGTTAAGGAAAGTGAGGAAAAGAAGGAACTTTCACCTACAGATAGTGAGAAGCTACGCCGACAAGCTGAATTGGCTGACTTAGCAATGCTTGGCATTGATGCAGATGATTTAGCAGCACAATGTATGTAGAGATCACAGTAGGGCTTTAGTTAACATACACACAAATGAGTATTAAAAAAAATGAAAAGAAGATTTGTTTTGTCTTTTTTTAATCAAATTAGTTTTTTGTAGTGAACTTGAAGGAATTGGATTGAAAAATGAGTCACTCTAAATCTGGTGAATACTGTGGATGTTTTAATAATTAGAACTTTAATTCCATATATTCCTCAACATTGAAACTGCGCAGGTGTGCTCCTGTGCATTGTTCTGATGCAAGAGAATTTTTCTCTTTACCAAATGATGTTTTTTTTTTATTTCTTCGCTTAACCGATGCGATAACGACTCTCCATTTATCGTTTGTCCGTTTGCCAAGTAATCAATGTAGATTATACCGCCATCTGTGTGTGGTTATCACTTCGTCGCCCGACCATCGTTTTAACCTTCGGAGCCGAATCGACTTTAGAATCCCTGATCATTTGTCTCTAGAATATCCATGTTTCATCCACAGTTATGTATCGATGCAGAAATTCATCAGGACGATCTCGTTTAAACTCATTTACCCAATTCTAAATAGTAGCAGCAGCGGAGTGGGCCGTATTTGGTTCCTCGAGTCGATAAATAAAAATTGGCATTTGGCGACACCATATCGACAACCTTCTCGTCTCGATAAACACATTTGACGCATATGCGATTTATGCATACAATAAACTTATCAGTTTCTCATTTAACTAAATTATGTGTTTTGCTGCACTTGAAGTAATATCGCACAATTTGGCCGTTTTCTATGGTCAGACGCAGATAGAATTGTAGTTCATTTGGTGAAAGACAGATGGAACTAACATCTTATATAAAACATGTTGATTTCCATTTTTTTTTCATGGTTTATTTTCTGATTATAATTCAAATAGAAAAAAAAATAAAGAAAAATGCACAAAACCATATTATTACACATATTTTATTCTCAATTAAAAATATATTTTTAAAAAGCTTTCAAATTGGCTACAATTGGTAATTCCCAACTATTACCAACTTCATTTGTTTCTTTTTAAAAAAGAATGAGCAAAAAAAATTGAATTACCTGAAATTTAGTTCAGTGCGCGTTCGGCGGTAGCCATGTTGGGTATGTTTTGGAGTTGATCTCTCAAGCTAGCAGTGAAGTGAAAAGCAATCGTGGAAGTGGGAACTGCGTGTGGTAATTTGAATAACATTCTGGTGCAATTTATATCCTCGGAAATAAATTGTTCAATATATAAAAAACGTATGACTAAAAACAAGTGCTATAAGTGAATTATTGAAGTTTTCTTGCAAAAGGAAGGAAGTGTTTTTAACAGGGGATAGCAGAAGCCTAGTGGATCCACGATGGCTGATTTTGATGTGAATGTCGATAGCTTAATTCAAAGACTCCTAGAAGGTACATGCTTATATCTAATTTAGTTCTATTATTAACAATTAATTTGAATACCAATAAACGAATTCTTTTGCACTTTAATATATTATAATTAATGAAGGCAGGTAATTGATTTGTGGCATGTATATTTTATGACAGGTTTTTAATATGATAAATTATGTAAGACTCCATGCAAGAAAGTTGTGAGAACGGCACATAATAATAGAAATTAAACAAGAAAATACGATTCTAAAATTAAAAGGCCCGACTTCGCGTGCTTACTGATAGCATCTATTGGTGAAATAGTTTGCCGTTTGGCCTGGCTCTGATGTGTATATTTGCCTAACATACTCTGGCCGAGCAAAATATGGAAGTGTATCGTAGGTACTTGCTTGAGAGATTGACAAATGTGTGAAAACTTTTTATCCATATTTGGGAATTTGGAGCTATGTTTAATTAAACATTAAGAATGAATTGAGTTGCACAAAAATAGAATAAATAGCTGGAGGTGAAAAGAAAAACCGCTTGATACTGGATAAATGGATTTTTCTCATTGGTTTGCTGTCAGCCAATCTTTTTGATGTTAGTCTTTTAATAATAATTATTTTTAAGATGTATATTGTTCATCTAACTAAAAAAAAACTTTATTTACGTTTAGTTCTACGGATAAATACAAAAATAACCTATTAAGTTCCAGTGCGAAATAATAAAAAATAATGCCTTCTATTTCGAAAAGGGCTCCACCTTAACATAACATCCCCAAAATGAGTTAAGAATGTTTCTATTTTTAATAATATAGTAAATGTATACAAAAATAAAAAAGCTGGACTTTCCCAAACAAAGCCATTTCGTGGAGAGATCTTCTCAACATTTTGTTTACAACAACCATAAAAAATTGAAAGACAAGCATGGAGTTCTGGGATATCACATTTGTTACAACATTTTTGATTTCATTCTCATGTTATCTGTGATTGTAGCAATTCACTTGTGATATCTGCCTTCACGTCTTCCTGCTATTGATAGCAATTTTACAAGATACTCACTTAAAGGTGTGTTATTAATGTATGCTTTAATTCATTATTTATATGAAATTGGACCAAATCGATTCTTGGGAAAGGTTCTTTTCAATCATACTGTATACCATAAACTTAAAAATATTTAACAACTTTTAAGATAACAAAAAAAATTGTGCACGTTCCAGTTTTCGTGATATTGATTAATCTATTTAAATCAACTTTGATATGGTCAGCTTATTTTATAAGATAAGTCTAGTCTACTCATAGAATTTTTTAGCGATGATATCGAAACTGTGATTCATGCAGAAGTATTGTATTTCAAAGGCAAGTATTTATTTTGTTTAGATGTTGCACGTTGCAACTAGAAGATTAGAGAACTTTTGTGTGAAAGATCTCTGCTCAGTGTTAAGCATTGTCGCGATCGACCGAACGGAAGACTTGGTGATAATAGTAACCGGGAAGTTCCTGTACACAATCAGTGAGATTATGGAGAAGGCGCTTGGAAAGGTTAGCGCATGGGCGAACTGTTGCAGACTATAGGACCTATCAGAACCTAAAATATGCAACGTGCTACAAATTGAAGACACAAGATGAACAGGGAGCAGGCTGGTCTGGTGCTGCTTTGCTTGTTATTTTACCAGCCTCAGCCAATAAAAACACTTCTGATTGCAGCGCTACATGAGGTTCTGAATTAGCCTTATCCGCCAAATTGAAAAAGACAGAACTTTTGCTTTTCATCAATAGGACCAAAATACCAACTTTTAGCCCACCCTCAAGTACTAACGACTCAACCCGATCTTATCCCAGTCAGCGAAGTAGTTGGTTGTTATTCTAGATCCAAAGCTGAACTGTAGGCTAAATATCGAAGAAAGGGCAAGGAAGGCCAATATAGCTTTCTATGCCTGTAAGCAGACCTTCGGCAAGAGATGGAGTTTGAATCGGCACCTAGTGCGCTGGCTATACAAGGCAGTGATTAGACTCATGCTAATATATGGCTCCGGCGAATGCTGGCCCGCTCTTAATGGCGCATAATATAAAACACCGAGACTGTAAGAAGTGTAAAGAGAATAATAAAAGTATATGCCAAATTCGTCAGCCGATTATAATCCTCTCGCTTTATTTGCTATCACGGCAGGACGCTTGGCTTTTTTTCTCGATGAATTACTGATGATGCTTCACAGTTAACAGTTAACTTTATTTATTCCATGATTTTTTGTATGCAAATGATTGTATAGCATACAAAATTAATTGGTTTGCAGTCCTCTTTAAGACATCGGAACATGATAAATAGCTTCGAAGAAATATTCGACCATTTGCTTAGCATGAACGAACAACTTTTGTCGGATTTATTAATAGTCTATCTTTTGGGTATTTATTAGATCTGAGCCTGACTGATTTTGAGTGTTAGCTGAGGCACTCGAAAAAAGTAATGTTATATATTTTCTGATTCTGAAAATTCCAAATTATAAATTTATATAAAACTAAATTATATTTTTCACATACTAATATTTATCTCGATTAAAACCCAATCTAACAAAAACATTTCAACATTATAAACAGCATAAACTCTCCATGCAGAAAAAGAACACCAAGGTCTACTGATGAAGAAATACAATTGATATAAAATACTACCATAAATTAAAGACAAGAAATGATCAAATTTAAGAAACCCCGCACAATTAATTAATTGCAATTATAAAATTAGTATCATCTCGGCATGGGCGTATGGCAAAGTGGACAATATTCTCTGCTTCAAAAACATTAAAAAACGTGGGTGTACCCTTGCACGAACAGAAAATCACCCATTTACGTTAATAACTCTATATGTATGCGTTTATGTGTCGTTCTCACAACCAAGAATAGTAACCCAATTGCTGTGGTTAAGGCTGGTAAACAATTAAAATTAATTTAAAGAACATTACGTACTTTGTATTTTTTTTTTCAGTTTCTTTTTTTTTATTCATTGATTCTTTTTTTTTTTGCTGTTCCTTTTTTTATTTGTTCAATTTCAATAAATAACAATAATATTTTAGCAATAGTATTGCAATTTTTCTATGCAACATTTTATTTTATAAATATTATAGTAAAGCATAATAAGAAATGTTATAAATTTTGTGGTAGTTTTCATTACAAAATAACGAAATTGTGTATTTTATATTTGTTTCTTTTTCTTTTATTGCTGTTTTCTGTTCGCATTGCAAAATTAAAAAAAAAAAACAAACAAAAATCGATGAAATTCGATGATTATAACACGTTGTAAAGGTTATAACAAGGAAAAGGAACTTGAAATTCAGCAGCAGCAACTTGATGAACAGCAACAGCAGCAGCAGCAACATCAGCAAAAACATCAGGGAAATAACAACAATAATCAACAAATAATTCGTCATCCAAAGGAAGAAAAGAAAAAACCAAAATTAAAAGATTTTTTTACTTCAGAATTCGGTATCTTACTTACTACTAAAAATGCTAGAAAAACAAAATGATTCTTTACATTTTTTTATCATTTTTTTAAAGTATAAAACGCTATTATTATAATAACTATATATAACTTGCGTTCGTTTCTTCTATTTCTATTCATTCTTTAATAGTTATCATGTTTTTTGCAAGAAATTCTCCTTATTTTCTTACACTTAATATTTACATTACTCTTAATTATTACTCTACTCGCTAAGTGATAATTACAAATATTAATGGGGATTAGCACAACTGTATAATTGTGTAAGTTCACAAAAATCATTGTATATTTTTCTGAACGTCTTTAATACTAATTTTTACTGCCCGTAAGTCCTTCACAAAAAGGACAAAGAGGTAAAATCGTACCGTCACCTCCTCGCTGTTGCCTCCTGGATAACTAACATACAACGGACGTACCTAGTGCCCGGAGGTATAACTGGGGCAACCTTTCCGATAGGGTATGATTCACGGATCGTTCTGGTAGTGGGGTTGGGCGTTGGGCTAATAACGGACCCCGTAAAAACCTATCAGTTAAGAAAGCAGAGATGGAGGACAAGGCTCGAAATGGGCTGTAGAGATATCGAAGAAGAAGGTTTTGTGTAAAACCTGGGGTTTTCATAAGAAATGATGTGATTACATTGATTACATTTTGCTTCAAGTTCATCACCACCAGTGCAGAAGAGAGGGTGTTACGGATCTTAAGTTATGAATGTCTACATCCTTAATCTATCTACTGACTGCTCTTCCTGAGGTTGAGTCGCAGCTACAATCTTGCTGTTGTCTATTTCATCTAATTTTAAGTTGCATAGACTTCCACTTGGAATTCTTCGTGGCTGCCAGTCTGTCAAACGCTTCATTTATGAGGAGTTGTTCATGTCCGTTCGCTGTTAGAAAAAAATCTAGTCAAACACCCAAAGTAGCTTCGAGTGACGACCGGCCTTTGTGTGTGACTATTTGTGGCTCAGTTCAATAACCACAGGACCTTTTCGGATCAACATTGTTATAAACTATGCATTTCAATCACTAACGTTTTTGGTCCTGGCTGAAATCAACAGATCAAACCACTTTAACGTGACAAGTCGACTAGTCCAAGTTAGTCGTGCGAATCATAAGTTTTTGAATCTTACCAAACGAACAATACTGGTTTGGAAATGTTTTTTGAAAACAATTCAATATTGGAATAAATTAATGTTGGTATGAGTTTTTAAGTTGAACTAAAAGTTCATACACAAAGTTCATCAGTCTAGATGCGTTTTCGTACGAATTTGTCTTGTACGAATACGTACGAATACGCACGAATAATCCCGATACTTCGAGTACTAAGGCTCCATTTTACTCATCCCAATCCTTACTTGCTCCTTCAAGCTAAACTTACTATTAGACCATGTAAAGTAACCAAATACAAGACAGATCGGTGGTACATTGGTGTCCTCTGGGGGCCTACTATGTATTCGGATCTGAAAGTTTTATTTTTCCGAACCCACTTCCGATTGGAAAGTTAATTGGTACCATGTAAAATTTTCGGATCGGAACAAAGTGTTACCAATGATATTTTCATTTGAAATCTGAATTCGATTGTCAAATCTGGATATCTGTGATTTCAAATTTTTAAAGTGTGAAGTATTGGCATTTTTATAATTAAAAAGTTTGTTTTAATTAATTTTAAAATGGATTATAGCCCAATCATTTTATACAAAAAAATGCCAAACCTCTAAGAAATGCCAACTTGACATTTTTCAGCGGGATTTTTCTTTATTTTGGAGTCAGAAATAATTTCTCAAAAGTTCATAAATAAAAGCTATACTATAGCCTCAAACAAAACAGAACCAACGCGTTACGGAGCGGACGGAACGGATTGGTTCTGTTTGAGTGAGGCTTATGCTGGGTCAAAGGTCACGAAAATCAGTTTTTCTCAAATATCTCGTAAATTATCGGGTTTACGTAAATTTTGGTCAAATCTGCATAAAAATGTCCTACACAAAATTTAAGTAAAACCAATAGCTGCAGAGCAACGCATACGCAACTATTCTATACGAGTGCATGTGTTTGTTGTGAATGCTTGGGGCAGCGTTATGGGATCTCAGACGTTATCAGATTACAAGCCCGTGAAGATTTTAACAGTTTAAGCCTTCTTCGGTGCATATAAAAGGTGGGCCATCTGTCAGTTTCCTTTTGAAACTGTTATTAAAACTACACCGTTCAATATTTTTCAATGAATGTTACTTTATTGACGAAGTACATCTTTCGATTATTTATGTAAAACAATTTCACTCAAATGGCTTCGGCGGGTTTATGGACTTTTGGGAAATACCCCCAAATAAAGAGAATCCCGCTGGAAAATCTATAGTCATGTATCAAGTGAATGTAGAAAAGTAGGATTGCCATGTTGCGTAGCGTATGGCACTTGTTTGGGTCAGTCATGTCTTAATAATTATGTCAGAGGATACAACCGTTGAATATGACTTCAACGATGATAACGCCGACCACATAGGACATTTTTATGCGGATTTATCTCACGAACAAACTTAGGCAAAATTTACGTAAAGCCGATAATTTACAAGATTTGAGAAAAACTTTTTTCGTGACATTTGAGCCTTCGTAACTTAAGTGGCCTCAGTTGGATTTAAAAACTTTTTGGGAATCCCGCTGGAAAATTTCCAGTTGGTGATTGCAAAATGAATATTCGAATAGTTTCAAATCGTTCTTGCTTAGTGCTCACATTTTTTTATTTATCTTTTTAGGCCTAAAATTACAATATTAAACGTTAAATAATTATATATTATTGAATTTCGTATTATTTAACAAGTCTAACTTTTAATGAAAATAAAGAAAGTTCTTCCGTGATGCTCGAAAGTTTTTCACTCTTTGTTTCCGATACCAAATTGCATTCCTACGACTGAAGCAATAGTTTTCGGATTCCAATACATAGTAGGCCCCCAGCAAAATTAATTCCGAATATAAATGTCATTGGACTTTCGGATGAGGTGCGTTTGGAAAATCAGAATACTTAGTACGAAATTTCCGAATTCATATTAATTTACTTTCAGATCCGAATACATAGTAGGCCCCCTGAATTTAGACTTGCACTTTAAACACCAGAAAATCTAGTACCGTTTTGTTGCTAAGGAAAAATACCTTTAAAAGAGAAAAAATATTTTTCTCACCGCAAGTATCTTGGCTACAGCAGCAGTTGTCGATAATTTTCTGTGATCCTGCTTATGTTAATTTTGAAAACAGAATGAAAAGAGTTTAATAACTAGATCTAGCTGCTTCATGATGATATACACGAGTCGTCTTTTTTTCTAAATCATCTCTTAGCTAAATAACATTAAAAATGTGCAAAAATTTAAATTTATCATTGATACAGCACCACCAGCTATGACGCATATTTACGCACTAGAACTGTCTCTATTTATAGTAATCAGAGTCAACGTTCCACATATGTGTCATACTGTGTGCAGACTGCCGAAGCACAGTCAATCTAAAGGAAGAAGATGTTAGGTCGTTGATTAGCGGCAAATAAAAGTCGGGTCGGAAATTTATTAATTTATTTTTAAAAATTTGTGTTTTTTTTTAAAAAGTATATTTCCTATAGCATTACGTAAATTTATTTTAAGTCTCCTTGCAAATATCGTTCACATTATTTGCTTTGAGAAAATCATCATTTTTTAGTTGTTTCCAAGGTCATAATAAATTCACAAAAAATCGGGTTTATTTTCCCTTTTTTATCAAGGATCAAAGTGAAAATTTAATTAGTTCTCTTATATTTGTAAAGAAATGTTTATCCGAGTAAAATGAATTATTCTTGAATATTCCATGTTCAAGAGATGAAAAAAAGTACATCAACATCGTATATATCTGATTCTTTTTTATCCAATGGCGCTACAACCCAACTCAAGCCTTCACCTCCTCTAATCTTTTCTTCTAGTTTTCTCGATTTCTGGCCGAAGTTCGCCAGTTCGATATCTGGAGTAGTGTCTTCGCATCTGCTACAACCGCCTTCCATCTTTTCCTCAGCCTACTTTCGGGTCTTTCTCCTTCGATGATGCCAGTGAAGACTTTCTTTGCTGCTCTGTCTTCTGGCATGCGCTCGACCTGTCCAGCCCAGGGAATTCGATTGAGTTTTGCAAACATAACGAAGTCTATGTCGTCATCGATTTGATACAACTTGCTGTTATATCTGATTCTCCATGTCCTTTCCTGACAGATTGGGCCTATTATGCTTCTCAAAATCGTCCTTTCATGAGGGTTAATTATATCAGACGTACTAGTTGAGTTGGCACACCAAATTCGAGTAGGATGTGAAGTAGCTTCTTTCTCTATATGCCCTATGCCTGCTTGAAGTCCACAAAGATCTGGTATACGTTATTATTCTTCTCCCAGCATTTTTAGGAGTTGTTTTAGTCTGAAGAGTTTGTTGGTGGTTGACCTTCCTCTCCGGAAGCCGGCTTGGTATTCGCCTAGCTAGAATACTTTCTGAGATAGGCTCCAGCTTACTTTTTATGGAGGTTGTGAATATTTTATATGCTATAGAAAGTAATGAAATCCCCTGTAGTTCTCACAGCGTAGTATATTCCCTTTCCTATGGATGAGGCAAATTATGGCTTCCTCCAGTCGTTCGGTAGGTATTCCTCTATCCATATTTTGGTGATCAGTTCATGCAATTTTACTACTACCACTATGATTCCCTTTTTAACGAGTTCGGCGGCTATTCCATTGATTCCCGTGGTTTTGTTATTTTTCAAGCTTTTTATTATGACTTTTATTTCTTCAAGCGTCGGGGGTTCCATGTTAATTTCATCATCTGGTATGTCCGCACGTTCGTTGGCATACGTGGTGTCAGTATTCAAATTGTTCCTTCCATCTTGCTTAGATTATAGCGGGCTTTCATAGGGTTTTGACTTGGCGGAAGGTCTGCCTGATGTTATTGTTCTGAATACCTTGAACTGTTAGAAACACAATTTTTAATCCAGTTCTTGAGAACAGAGTCAACACCAATATCTTCTTGTTCGTGCCCTCCCATTACGTGAAAAATCATGTTGGTCAAAGCTGCGAAACCAAGATGGACATGGTTCTTAAATGGTTTGCCTGACTTTTCATCAAATCTATTTTGACTAATCTTGTTTATTATTGGAATGCGCAAGCATTTTAGTTTAAAGACATTATTCAGACAATGTTCTAAACCATAAAGTGTAAAATATCAATTCGTGTTGCTGTTCTAAAATAATACAAAATAGAAATTTTCTATTCAATTTATGTATCAAAATATGATGCCAGATGGTATCTCGATGCACGATTCATTAAATTTGTTTAAATTAAACCCGCAATTATTAAGTAAACACGTACTCATACAAAATACAGAATATTTACCACTAAAATCCAAAACTTTCCTTTATATAATACATGCATGCAACGAAAAAAAAATCTTTGCCGCTCATAAATAATGAACGATTTTACACGTTTTCCACCAATCTATCTTTCCGGCTGATCTATTTTAAAAGCCTCTTAAAGAATTTACTCACATGTAGGGGGTGGTTACAACCTCGTTGTTCAAAGCAGCTCCTTGAATACACTCAAAATCAATTCACAATTACCCATAGGCACTAAGAAAATAACAAACACGTGAGGAACTTTAATAGATTCAAGTCCATTTTTGCATTTATGAACTCTGGAAATTATTAGGCCTGAACTGCTGCTGCTGCTGCGCTTAAAAAGTACGCAAAGAGAATTACAGATTTTATGTTGTATAATAAACTTAAAATGGAGTTTATTAATCTTCTTTTCTTCTAGTGTACAATGCCGTCTTTTCGGACAAAACATGGAAGATCTTTGCTTGTTGATATAATGGAAGTTATGCATCAAGATGCCTGCCTTGCTTACAACACAGTAGAGCTAGAGATTTGAGATGTTTATATTTTTGGTGAAAATCCCGAGTGAAATTCTTAGATGTTTTCCAAAAGCACACGAGGAAAACCTTTGAAGTCTTAAAGTTTTCTTTGTACTCAAACAAAAATTATTTCATGCTTGTTTCTTCGTGCAAATCTCTTCAAGTCCAAACTCGTAAACAAGAAATGTAAAAATATTCCTACAGTCCACGTGAGCTAGAGCTGTCTTACATTTGTTGCTAATACATAGTAATTCCCTCCAACATAACACAACTGATGCATATATTAAGTAGATTACGTCCTATAAACAAACGCGGATATTTCGTCGATTCGATTCTATGAATGCGCTTAATGATAAATTTAAAAAAAAATACAGATTCAAAGGCACCCACATTTTGCATGAGCATGAAGAGAAAAGAAGAAAAATTTAACGTTACAACTGAAAACAGCAATATTCGCCTGAAGAAACAAATTAAAGGCATTTTTATTTACAATAATTCCTTTTCAAGGTTTATCGATTCATTTTAAAAAAAAACGTGGGTGCTGCTTTAGGGAAGAATTTATTGTCTTTTGTTGTTGTTGGTGGTGGTAGTGCTGGCGTATTCTCTCCTGCTCTTATTTTCAGAACACTTCCTTACAAAAATTTGAATTGAATGAAATACGGCCGAAGGGGCTCTACTCTTTTTTAAGAAGATTTGCTTGGACGTAAATAGATTTTGTGTTTTCAGTGGACTTAATTTCTTTTTTAATGCGTTTTGGGGAGGTAAAATACGGGACGACAATATTAAAAAAATTTTCAAGCAATAAACATTATAAAAATCACCCAAAAACCCAGAATGAATGAAAGTTATTGAGTAATATACATTCACGACAGCATAGATTTAGTTATCAGTTGATCGAGCAGATAAGGACTAAATGTTTCATGAGTTTTAAAGTACCTGGATTAATAATCTTGAGAAATTGTACTTCGAAATCCTTATCAGTACAAACATAACTTCAGAATTTTACTGTAATTGTATAAAGTTCATTAGGGAAGGGAAGAATTTAAAGAAGTCCGCCTTTTTGTAAATTTGTGGATATAATGTTTATCTGGAAAATGTCTCCTTAAAATTTAATTAATTCCAGTTACATAACGCTTTGTTTGATAAATGACTTCAATTTTTAGATTTTAAATGCCCACACAATTTGTAGAAAAGTTCGAATGAACTTTAAAAAAGAAACAAATATGACGGGAATTTCTTCTGCTTAAATGGCGCTACGGTTTTTGCAGGACTCGGCACTCTTGAAGTCTCTTCATCCAGTCCTGTTGCTAGTTCTTTCCAGTTTGTTAAATAAAGTTTTCGTATATCTTCGTCATTCGTAAGTCACGTCATCCATCCACTTATTTCTTGGTCTACCATTGAAAATCCTGGCTAGAATTCTTTCTTCCGAAGCTCCTGCAACTTGTAGTCTACTGAATTTTACGTATGTAGCTATATTTATTTTGTCATACAGTTCTTCAAGCTCATCGTTCGTTGTAATGCGCTATTCATTTTGGTTAACCTTTGCAGAACCGTATATTCTTTTAAACCGGCTCCACACGTTGGTCCCAACGCGGGTACCAGCGAACGTTGGCGCAGATTCTGACACGCGATGGTCAATCCGCAATGCTCACGCCAATGCAAATTTCTCGATCCACACGTTGGACAGGTAGAATTGGGGCTAATCTTGGTGCCTTAGGATTTCCCTTTCGAAGATTTTGAGCTGATATTCTGTTTGTTTGGTCAATGTTCAAGCCTCAAACCCGTAGCATAGAACTGGGCGGATTTATGTTTTATATATTTTCACTTTGCATTGCCTTGAATTACGTAGTTCTTCAGAATCGGGACTAGTACGAAATAGGTGTTATTTGCGGCTACGATGTGTCTATGAATGTCGACCTTTATCTTATTTTGTGCGGTAAATATTTTCCCTTAATATAAAGGCTGTGTTTCGAAATATAACCCAGTATACAGGGCAGTGCTAATGACGTCATAATTTGATGCCATATTTTACTTGTGTGAACCGGTGTGAACCAGTACGTCACAATAATATTAGATATTGGAGGCTGAAACCGTTTCAAGTTGTAACACTTTCATGTATGTAGCTGTTAATCACAGGGTAAACGCTTGAATTTACCCTTTCTCAATGGATTGTATGCCGGGTGATATTACGGAACACGGCGGCCATAAAGTTGTCTACAATATCCATTCTATTGTCGTCAAGGGTGATGCTTCGTCTTACTCATTGTTCCCTTTTTGATACAATCTTATACTATGTTTTCGTGCCATTTACTCTTAGATTGCGCTTGGCTGAACCTTCTACATTGAGAAGGTTTCCTTTACGTCTTACGGTTTGCGTCCAATTATGACTACTTAAGCAAGTTGATTGATGTTGAAGATTATATTGGAAATAAGACAATACTTCGTTTCGGAAGCATTGAATTCGCCCCGCTTCTTACGGCCCCAAGCGAGACTGAGTTTAATGTCTCTGTTGATTGAGTTGGACAAAAGTCAACGATCATAATGACAAGGTCTTCCAATATCGAAGACGTAAGAGGAACGCCAAGTACTGTCATGTCAAGATAGAAAAAACCAGGTGATAAAATTCACCCCTGGGCGACACCGGGGCTGTGGGGCGATGGTGTGGGGCTGAGATTCGAATCCATCCAATGATTGAACGGCAGAAATCTTCGATCCAGTTCTTCAGGACTGAATCAATACCAATAGCTTGGAGTTTAGGTAACAGAGCAGAGTTCCAAAATCTATAAAACCCTTGGAGATATCTAGAGCATGGCTGGCCAACCCAAATGGTATCGCGGGCCACTTTGAAAATGCATTATGATCCCGCGGGCCGGGGTGATATATTGGGTGATTCAAATTTAATTTAATATAATTTAGGGAAAGAGTCCCAAAGCTGTTCTGCGAAGAACAAAGAAAGAAAGAACGCTGATCAATTAACGTGCGGAAACGCGGAGTTATTAAATTATTATCTGTGAGGGATGGCGAAAGCTGCACAAACTGGTTGAGGTATGCGGGTTTGCGCTCGTGTAGGATATCGTGAGACATTCGCGAAGCCTAGATCCACGATAGCAGCCCAAAACAGAGTTCGAAATGTGGTCAAAACGGCGTAAATAAACAAAACGTACACAGTGGTTAAACGCTATTTCAAGTTTATGGGCGCAAAAAGAATCGAGAGAGGGATAGATAGACAGCCTTTTCAGCAAGCCATAATGGTAACGAAGTTCAGACACGAGTCCGTAGGTATTACTTACAATGAAAATTTGCCAGAGTTTAATAGAGAAGAATACTGATAGGACTTAGAAGGGCACTTGGGAATGGCTATGCTTAAAGCATGCTTCCAAGTCGACGGAAACTTGAATACCGTGAGGCAGGAGTTAATAATGTGAGTTAAAATAGGCAATAGACGAGGTATGAGAATTCTTAAGAAACTAGGTCAAATGTAATGTAATTGGTGGTGCAGGTTTTCGTCAGACAAGGTGGCGCGGTATTCATTTTTCGTAAATTCCACTTTCGAAAAGAAACGATTCGCATTCACAACTTTTTGTCCCAGACATCTCAATTTACAAAACTTTTCTTTTATAACATAAAAATCAAGTTTTGCATCTGATTACTGAGAAAGGCTTTTTCACACTCAACACCTCAAAAATTTGTTAAACAATTTAGCAGCAGAAGGACGTCACAACAAGGAGGGCAACTGTTTCCGCCCTATGTCACATGCGACATTAAAGGAGCAGAAGAAAAAGAATCCTGCACTCATAACACATCATAACTAGCTCGATGTTGTCCAAAAAAGTGTGCTGCTTGTAAATATGCTTGTTTTCTCTGCTAGCTAAAAGACACTAAATTTTTGTTGCGGATGCTGTATTTATATTGAATTGTTACCGAGAAAAGTAATTACTTGGATTTTTATCCATCAACCCGGTCACCCGGTGCACCCCGAGAGCCAATTCTCTATGGCAGGCTGTGAATTTTTATCATTGCTCTTAGATGGCTCTTTTTTTCTTTTTCACCTGTTGGAACCTTCTAGCCCAAAATATTTTGTTAAATCTTGTTGAATCTCACGGGCCGCACAATTTCCTGCGAAGGGCCGCATGCGGCCCGCGGGCCGCGGGTTGGCCACCCCTGATCTAGAGCAACCAAACCGGGCTCGCCAAATCGGTGCATACTGTGGTTGAGGTATTTTGTCAAGCACACCTTTTTGGTCTGAAGCTGTACTAGCCTTACTTTGCCTTCTAGGTTTTGGTTAGACTCGAGGTCTCCCATAAACCTTTTGTTGATAATCGTCTCTATGGTTTTGGAGAGTGTAATTGGTATTGGGCGATAGTTGGAGGGATTGCTTGAATCTAACTGATAGTCTGAGTCTGAGTGCTGCTGAGTGTAATAATAACTGTACAAGTTATCTAACCAATAGAAAGCCATGTTATTTGGACAATCGCCTTTATTTGAAATATGTGATTGATTCTAAGCTGACGCTATCGGTTTTTATCTCATCTTATGTCATTAGACAATTAATCTCAGCACTTTACTGTATAATATCATTCTTGCAAGTATAGATTAAATGCTTTGTATATATCAGCATATCCAGAATACCGCCTACACCCACTATATAGAAAGTATGATTAGGATTCTACATAAGTTCACTATAAATATAACTAAACATGTTATTTGTAAACTCATTAAATTCTCCTAAAATCTTAGATTATATGGAAAATACCTTCGGTACATGATAAAATATCCCTTAGCGGTTAGCCCTTCTTGAAAAAACAAACTTATTACTAGAAATCCTATTTATGTTATCATCATCCATGTGTATCTAAGTTTGAAGAAAACATTTTATTTGCAAAATTGCCTACGTACCTTAACATCAATCCTGAACCTGTTGAATAATTTTTGTTAACCCAATTTGCCCTCTCAGAAATGTATTTGTAGTACATGGGGGCGAGTTATTCTATATCTTTGTTTTCAGGGATTGGGTTTCATGTCAAGAAAAGACTCGAGATTGATTTTTGATGGTAAAATGGATTTCGTAAATATTATACAAATGAAAAGGGATATGCTTCAAAATCACACACACAGCAAAATATCGATCGGAAGAGTCAGAAAAATTTAAAAAAAAGTGTTTTTTTTGTTGTGTTTATTTGCTTTTATTTTATAGCTATAAAGCACGCCAAATTTGGGAGGTTACAAACAAATTATAGCACAACAAAATATATATATTTTTTTAAATTGATTTTCAAAGCTGCACAACAAAACACACGCTTGCTTCTTAGTTAACTTTTGGCACAGCTTTAATTTATGCTTTTATAAGAAACAGGGTGTTATATATATGTTCAGATTGTAATTACATTATTGCTCTATGCCCCCCGCTACCCAATAACTGATTATTACAATAAAGACCATCTTCTGTTTCTATTTACAGTACGAGGATGTCGACAGGGTAAATTGGTTCAAATGTCAGAATCAGAAGTTCGAGGCTTATGCTTGAAGTCCAGAGAGATATTTTTACAACAACCGATTCTGTTAGAGCTGGAGGCACCTCTTATTATATGTGGTGATATACATGGACAATATACAGATTTGCTCCGGCTCTTTGAATACGGAGGATTCCCTCCAGCAGCAAATTATTTATTTTTAGGAGATTACGTTGATAGAGGCAAACAATCTCTAGAAACTATTTGCTTACTTCTTGCCTATAAAATTAAGTATCCGGAAAATTTCTTCCTGCTGCGAGGAAATCATGAATGCGCCAGTATTAATAGAATTTATGGTAAGAAAAACGTCGATTAATTTCTAAAATTTTATTTCTCTAATATTTAAACCATATTTTAGGATTCTATGACGAATGTAAACGAAGATACAATGTAAAATTGTGGAAAACATTTACAGATTGCTTCAATTGTTTACCGATAGCCGCAATTATAGATGAAAAAATTTTCTGTTGTCATGGTGGACTTAGTCCAGATTTACAGGGTATGGAACAAATTAGAAGGCTAATGCGGCCAACAGATGTACCAGATACTGGGCTTTTATGTGATCTACTATGGAGTGATCCGGATAAAGATGTTCAAGGATGGGGCGAAAATGATCGAGGGGTTAGCTTTACATTTGGTGCAGATGTTGTATCTAAATTTCTTAACAGACATGACTTAGATTTAATATGTAGGGCACATCAGGTAAAATCACGATTTATTTTATTTATTTTAAATTTATTCCTTTAATGCAATCTAATTACTCTAGGTGGTAGAGGATGGTTATGAGTTCTTTGCGAAAAGGCAATTAGTTACATTGTTTTCTGCTCCAAACTATTGTGGAGAATTTGATAACGCTGGTGGAATGATGTCTGTTGATGACACACTAATGTGCTCGTTCCAAGTAAGTATTAAAAAAAATTGTTTTAACTATTTAAAAACTTGAAAAGATTAATAGGAATTTTTGATTTGAACACATTCTAAAGACGGCTCTACACGATGCCGTGAACATTTGAATCGTATGTCGGCTTCCAACGTTTGAGTGATACCCATCACAGCCCGATCGTGTCCAAATAAGAAAGTGGGTCGCTTGACATTGGACACCCGTAGTTGGAGAATCTGCCACACCATGCGTCCTACCACCAAGCGTCCAACGTTAGATGGTGTTCGTTCATAGCATCGTGTAGAGCCGGATTAAGCCAGCGTCTTGTTACTCACACCTAATGTCTTTTATAATTGTTTTAAAATCTATGTATTAACGTGTAGACCCCAATTTGTATGTCAATGTCGTCTACATAAGCCAGTAATTGGGTGGAATTGTGGTGGATTATGCCCTTTGCTGTCACCTCTGAACCTCGGATCGCTTTCTCCCAGGTTAAGAAGGAAGTACCCCAGCCGTCCCCTTGTCCGGGTCCATTATTGATGTTGATTGGTCTGGTCAGTGTTCCAGATATCTTTACTTGGGTTGTCACATTGGTCATAGTCAACCTACATAATCGTGTCATCTTATTGGGGATGCCGAATTGCCTCCTGGGTTTGTGGAGTTATACTCCTGAATGTGATATCATAGCCGGGCAATATGCCATATTGCGCCCCCATTCATTTTTTTTAAAGTTTACATCTTTTTTTAAATCTTAATTTCTGAAATTTCGCCCCGTTCAATTGCACCCGATGCAAGTGCACCATTTGCACCTATGAAAGCGCCGCCCCTGCCTGCGTCCTATCATGGTTTGTTTCGCGATCTTGCTTTTGTGCTGGGTTTGCTTGCTCTTTAACTTCACAAAACTCTCCCGCTAATGCTGTCTCTTTAAGCTTCGTACTGCTAGGTTTCTGTTAGATGGGCTTCAGCGCCACTGCCACCATCTCTACACATCCCCCAACCTCATCATCTGCTCCAGGATGTTTTCCGGTGAACTTCCCTAGCCGTTTCCAGCGCATTCCTGGGCTCCGCATATCTATAGACCTATACACTCGAATCTCCATAATAAAGGTCCCTGTGCCGTTCTCCAAACCTTCATACTTCAAGGGAAAATCGGTGGTCACTGCACTGCATGTATTGGTTTCCACTGTAGAATCCTGCATAGAAGAAAAACAGTGCACCTTGGCAGCCTTCCTGGACATAGAAGGCGCTTTCAACAACTTCAGAACAGGGGCGATCCAGGTGTCTCCCGAATTATGGTCTAATAGTACGACTAGTGCGAACTACAAATCAAGACCTATGGCACCAAGAAAGGATAGGCGACGAAATCAGGCGAATGAAATGGAATTGGATTGGCCACACTTTGCGCAGGACAATGGAAAAAGGCACAAACACTCTGTGCAGTTTCTTTAATGCATTTAATAAAAATGAAGGCACGGAAACACTCAATTTTTTTCGAAGTTTTAATTTTTGTTTTTTAATCTTAACTTCTGAAATTGCGCCCCTTCCAATTGCGCCCGGTGCAAGTGCACCATTTGCACCTATGAAAGCGCCGCCTCTGACCGCGATAATTGGTGCCCGTTGTGATATCTCGTTTTTTTATCTACCGTGCACAGAAGCCTCTTTCCAGTCTTCTGGCATCGCTGTCTGGTCCCACATACTTACACAATGCATTCATGAATGGTTTGGTGAAGTGTAGGCCTTGCATATTTATTTAATCAGCTCCCCGGGAATGCCATCTGCTCTCGAGGCCTTATTTTTTCTGCTCTGTTAACTTCTTCTAAGCTTGGTGCGTGGCAGCGTAAGATTATCATCAGATATTGGTGAAGCCTCCAATTCCTCAGTTAGCCAGCCATTTCGCAAATCATGAAAGAGGTCTTCACATCGCTCCAAGATGCCTTTAGTATCGGTGATCAGATTACCCTCTTTGTCCTTGCAGTATGTGCAGCGTGGTGTAAATTGCGACAAAGTACGGACTCTTCGGTAGAACTCCCGCCTGTTGCCTGCTAGAACTGCTCTCTGTACTGTTCTAGTTACTTACATTAGGGACCTTAAAATCACCCGCTACAATAGTTTCTTACTCAAAGAGGGGCTATAAGAATCCAGGAATCGGTACCGTAATAGTTGTTTAGTGCATTGCAAAACAAAGTTCTTAACCTTTGCCCATTGTATATGGCAGTGTGTATCATTGTTGTTCCTATTTGTGTAAAGCTATTATTTTATATTTACAGATTTTGAAACCATCCGAAAAGAAAGCTAAATATTTGTACAGTGGAATGAATTCTGGCCGGCCGTCAACACCGCAACGGAATCCTCCACCAATATCGTCAAATAAAAAGAAATAATAAACATATGCCATCACTTCCATATCGTTTTTAAAGATATATTAATTATTAAAATAAAAATAATAAAACCCAGAAAAATTACAATAATAATAGACAAAAGAAAACAAAAAAAAATCTTTTAAATTAAAGTATCTAGGCAATGAATCTACCCAGAGGCAACAATTTTATATCTATAGATGTTGTAGAACCAAAGAGATCAAATGAAAATTACTTTTTTTTTTGTCGTCATAGTGGTATATGCCCTTCTGTGGAACACCATTTTTTAATTGAATTAATATAATTCTTTATTCGTGTTTTTCTGTGGTAAATAAGAGGAGAAATAATACTTTAGTTTCGTTGTCTCTGGCATTTATAACTTGTCACTATTGTTATTTATATATAAAAAAAAGAAAAGGACTTAAAATTGTTAATCAAAGCAATAGAGTTGGATTATTATAATTTATTATATTAAGTAATGTGCAAAAACAAAAAAAGAAAATATTTATTTATGTAGATATTTTAACAAAAAAAAAAGATATAAATGAATAGAAAAAAAATATTAAAGTAAACTATTATTCTTCAATTTGGAAGCTATGTGAATACTATTTTTCTATAAACTTATTTAAAATGAAAAGAAAAAAGAGAATTAATTAATTAGAATTATAGTAATAATATAATCTTAAAAATCTTTATTAACATTTGCAAAATTATTTTCTGCATATATATTAGAAATTTTTGATTTGCCAAAGCAATTTTTAATCTTTATCACGTTGTTTGATTTTTCAAAAGAAAAGATTTTCCATTAATTAATATTTATGCTAATTTTATGTAATAAAATTCACTAAAAAAAATTAAATTTAAAAAAAAAACAATCTCTAAAAAACATAGAAAAAAAAGGAAATGAATTAGTTATAATTTACAGGCAAGAGCTTAAAAAGCATAGTTATAAAAAAAAGGAGCAAAAAAGAAACCATTATTAGAATTTACTTTATTTTTAAACATAATTTTTTTGTTGTTTATTATAATTAATTTGTTTTAATCGCTCCATTTTAAATGTTGAAACAAATATTTTTATGATCTAGTAAGAACAAAAAAAAACAAAAGAAAAAGTTGCTACAATGAATTACTTTTGTAAAACATGGATTGACTTGCCTTTATCTAGTTTATAAAGGCTTCTTTCGGACAAGAAAGTGTTAAAAACAGATCATGCATGTGGCTATTAAATGCAGAAGCAATTAAATTGAAAACTGATTTTATTAGAAATACGTGAATGTTATTCTTGCCCCTTGAAAAGATGAATAAGTAAAAGTATTTTATTCATATGGATGAATTTTTAATATTTAATTTATGTAATCGATGTTTGGATATACTTAAATGGTTTATGAAGAGCTCGATCCTAAGAAAAAATCACTCTTTAAAGATTGTGGAGACTATTTTTTGGAGCGTTCATTGTGTGCCGGTTCTGGGCTGCTATCCAGTTTAACATACCTAAACTTTGGTCATTTTAAAAAGAAAAACTGTAAACAAATTGATTTAGATTTGCTTAATAAGGCAGGTAGCATCTAGAGAGAAAGGTGAGTTGTATAAGATAGATGCAGGAGAGAATCCTTAGCACCTCAAAAGTTCTTACAGTAAAACCGCCATATGTAACCAGAGTAGCCTAGAGCCCAGTTGGCGAAAAATGGATATCAAATTGTGAAAATTCTCCGTTGAAGCTGCGACATATTAACGGCAGTGGCTGACAGTATAGACCAGTGCAGATACCTATTAAAAGGCAAAAATTATAAAAATTATTAACAGCATGAAAAATGTTGGAAAATGAAGGAAATATAGCGCAACCAGCCAGAAAAATAAAATAAAGTCGATCTAAGTTAAGAGGGGGAACTTTAAGGGGTGAAAATGGTTTTTCACGATTTTCAGCGAAACTAGACTTATCGGAAAAAGTTAAATATAAAAGTTGTGTGTAATAAAAAGATCTACAACTTTCAGCACAAGGGCCAGAGAGTGGAAGTGCTAAGTTGAGTTTATGGCCTCTGCGCTGAAAGTCGTAATTCGACTGAAGCGGTACTGTCTTCAACTCAAACGAATAGTCACGCCACACGACTCGACTTTCACCACAGGGGCCATAGAAAATGCCTCATCCATTTCGGGCACGATTCACCGCTGTTTCCGGTTTGCCCAGGTATCTAGGAGGACTTGGAATGCCTCTCTCATTGTGTGAGATTCTACGGTGGACTCCAGGGTCGAGGTAGAAGCAAATTATCTAATGAAAGAATTTACAATACGAAGTTTCACATATTTGTATGATAAAACTTCAACACTTCGCACTGTAATTTTTGTCATTAGATATGGATTCGTGCGTGAATTTAGATTTAGTATTTTAGTTCCTAAAACTATGCAATTTTTCACATTCACGGAAATAGGACGCTGGAGAATTTCTTTACTTTTCCAATGCATTTTAAATACTTATAACAAATAAAAAACACATCCTTTTTCGCATGAGATTTATTAGAAATGAAAATACATTATGCAAAAGTGAAAAGAATTTAATAATTGATATTTTATGTGATTTGTAACTAACAGAATTTCTTTAAAAGCAAATAACATTAAAGTTAAGATATAATTTTAAATAAAAGCATATTAATATTCTTAATTAGTGCCTGGTCCTCTATTATCGTCCAAATTAGTCCAATCCGGAACTCGAGGACATTTAATATAAGATTCTTTTGTTAGTGAACGTGTAAGTACTAAATCAGTTCCGCCGCATATTGCACCGCCTAACCAAGCAGTAAAATTTGCTTTTGCTGGTGCTTTATGAAATTTGAATGTCTTCAAGAAAATCCTATCTTTATATTCATCTAAATCCAATATATTAGTTAATTCCTCCTTCAATCGCGACATTAGCCCCATTATCATAGATGTTCCGCCAATTAAGAAAATATTCTCAGCTAAAGTTTTTCGAAAATCAACAGGGCATTGAATTATTGAATTGAGTATAATATGCGGTAGTCCTAGATTGTCATTGTCTTCAGGAAACATTACTTCCAAAGCAGTTTCTCGCAATGCTCCAGGAATTTTTATTACTTCTTTCCCACCGATTGGATAATCAACATCTGGCGGTGGAGGTGGTGGATTTCCGGACTGATATAGCTTTGCTCTTTCGTATGTTGTTACAAAGCATGTCCGAACTAATGTAAATAAAATATATATAATTAAGAAGGAATTAAACTTTATGTTTACCCTTTATATCCTCGATGACTTCTTCTGTTAAATATTCTGACTTGACACCCAATTCAATTAATTTTGTTTTGATTTGGGCATGAATCGCTTCAGCAGCATATGATTGAGCTTGGAAGGAATTAAGAACTTGTATTCCACTGCAAACTGGCACCACAACGGCCTCGCGATAGCCTAGATCAACAACTAAAGCTGTATTAACTGCTAAAGTTGCTAGAGATACCAAGTGTGTGGGCACAAAAAATATGGAAGAGACTTCGAAATGCCGGAATAATACATTTGCTAAAGTTTCCCTTATTAGAGTTGGACAGAAAACACTTTCAATTAATACAAGTTTTCTGTCTTTTGGGCTGACTAGAGCGTGCCTAGAAAATGTTGGGGACAGTTAACATACGTGGACATTTAATTACTTAAGTTCGATGCATACTTAAAGAATATAATTTGAAAGAAATCCACTAATTGATCGTAGAATTCTTCTTGGGATGTGTAATCGAAGATTTTTTTCGTTTTTCCAGTGCTTGAAATGAATGCTTCCGATGGGATGATAAATCTTGGGCAGTTTTCAGCAGCAAATCCCAATCTAAAACGGTAGAGACAAAACAGGTAATTGTAAAAGTTCTTTTGAAGAATACTACTTTGTATATGCTGTTCCAATTTCCAAGACAACGGGTGGTTTTTCTTGCAGCACAGTTTCAAATAAAGGCATTTTGTAAAATAGCTATTTTCCTCGTCGTCGAAGGATATTGGTCGCCGGATCTTGACTTTTTACTTGATGACGGAATTGTGACAGTTTGTAATTTGGGTGTGGATGTGAATTTTCTCAGCGGAATAAAGTACAGGCTAGTATCTGTCAACGTCTGAACGAGTTTTAAGTGGTAAAATGACAAGCGAAATGACGGATCCCTTTACAGCTACATAACAAATAATTTTGTTGAATAATATATTTTATCTATGAAATGTGTCCTGCTTTGGTAAAATAAAGAGCAGATAGGTGCGCTTTTAATTTTTATAATTTATCTATGAATTAACATTGTAGTCTTTGTAGGTAATTTGTTGTTGATAGTTCATGTTAAAAAAACGATCACCTCTAGAATTCTAATCTTGAACACATTTTCACCCTAGATTGAAACACTTATTTAAGATTAAGCTTAAAAATAACGTGTTATTAACATAAAATTCCTCCGTGTTCAACAAGGATGTACCAAAAAAGTTCGTTACATTAAAAGCCGTTTCCGTCACTTCCGCATTTTTGCTGAATAGAAAAAGGTGATTTTTTCCGTATCCCTAGAATCAGGTTCTTATACTTTCATTTATTTATAGATTAATTATTTAAATGATATCTAAACTAAATGACGACTATATTTCGAAAGATAGTGGTTGGAATTTCAGGAGGAGTTGATAGCGCCGTGTGCGCCTACTTGCTGAAGAAAAAAGGTGCATTTGAGTTAAAGATTCTTTATATTATATTTAACAATCATTTATTTTCTTGCTCCTTTTCATTCTGGTGAGGAATCGGGGCTACTTGTCTGGCGTAATTTACTATAGCCTTATCTATGACTTCTAAGGTGTGCTTCCTCTAACCTATTGCATTTGTTCTTGCCTTTTTATTGGATGTTTGCCCAGTATCCATTGGGAGTTAACAGCATCGCCACTTGAAGGTCATAGTAGGAGATTTGGAGAGATGTGGGAAGCGTTATATATGAGGATCCTCTATCTAATTGCAAATCACTCCCCTTCGACAAACAACAGGGGCCATGAGGACATGCCCCACGAAAGCTCTCGACGTTCTCTTGCACCTACTCCACCCCACAACTACCACCTGCTGCTAGCCAGCCAAAAGTGGAGAGCACTGGAGATCTGCACTATCTCTAGGGCGACTTGACCGACTTATAACAAAGAAAAAACAATGGCTTTGATGCTCGAATCCGGGAGTTAACAGCATCGCCACTTGAAGGTCATAGTAGGAGATTTGGAGAGATGTGGGAAGCGTTATATATGAGGATCCTCTATCTAATTGCAAATCACTCCCCTTCGACAAACAACAGGGGCCATGAGGACATGCCCACGAAAGCTCTCGACGTTCTCTTGCACCTACTCCACCCCACAACTACCACCTGCTGCTAACCAGCCAAAAGTGGAGAGCACTGGAGACCTGCACTATCTCTAGGGCGACTTGACCGACTTATAACAAAAAAAAAAACAATGGCTTTGATTCTCGAATCCGGCGGATCGGAAGTGAGTGCGGATTTGACACTTATGTCCAAAATGGCGTATGTTTAAGTTGAGATTCCTTAATTTTGTTCTCGGAAATCGTTTACAGGTTGGCATAGCTATACGTTAAGATTTACGATTACACCCACACGGCGAATAAGGGAATCGCAAAATGTCAAATCCGCACTCACTTCCTATCCGCCGGATTCGGGAATCGAGGCCAATGGGCCTCTTAAACAGACCCCGACGAGATATTGCCAGAATCAGGGCAATCATCACGGGACATTGACCCATAGGAGACCACCCAGAGCCAGGCATCGCACACTAGGCCGTTACGTTTTGGAAGACTTAAAAGAGATTTCCAGACTGGAGATGAGATCAATGTTAAGGTTCCTAAATTCCACAGGATGGCTTTAGGCATCCGTCACACCCGACCAAACAACCACTCAACATAAGGTACACGAGTTGTGGCAACAAAACGGCGTGCCAGGCGCTAACTGGGCCTCCGGTCGCACTGGAGGCATCCGTTCACTTACCTACCTTCATCTTCGACTCGCTCCCACATATTGTACCCTTCTTTATCGTGCACTCTACGATCTAAAAGTTCGTATATAAATAAAACTCGACAATCTTCCGCAGTTGTGAATCCCAGAATTCATACAACATTAATTTTAACACTTTTAATAATCTTATTTGCAGGATACGATGTTCATGGTGTCTTTATGAAAAATTGGGATATTCTAGATGAAACTAACATTTGTACTGGCGAGAAAGATTGGCAAGATGCTGAGCATGTTTGCAAGCAACTTGATATTCCACTGACACAAGTTAATTTTGTTAAGGAATATTGGAATAACGTATTTAGGTAAATCTTCATTCGATATTCTCATGTGTAAGAACATCATACATCGTCCTATCTTCTTCTCTAGACAATTTGTGGATGATTATCAAAATGGCCTTACACCAAATCCAGATATTTTATGCAATCGATTCATAAAATTTGATAATTTCTTCAAATATGCTATAGAAAACTTAAAAGCGGATGCTATAGCTACTGGACATTATGCTAGAACTTCGTTTGGGTCATTTATGGAAGATTATCATCCAAATGAAGGTGATTTAAAGAAGAAAATTTTAACATTTGTACATTTTGAGTTCCTTTTTTTGAAAATGGAAGATAAAGAATATGTAATGAACGTTTATGTTTTGCACAGATGTACGACTCTTGCAAGCAGCAGACGATTTTAAAGATCAAACATTTTTCCTTTCAAGTATTAATCAAAATGCTTTACGACGGACAATGTTTCCACTGGGAATTTACTTAAAAAATAATGTTAAAGAATTAGCAAAACAGATTGGTCTGAAACGAATCGCATTAAAAAAGGAGAGCACAGGAATCTGCTTTGTTGGACAACGTAATTTTCAAACATTTATAGAAGAAGTAAGGATCATATACTAAAATAAAATAAAACCTACCGTAATATATTCCTAAAGTATTTAGAGCCACACTCTGGAAACTTTGTAGATATCGATACTGGAGAAATAGTGGGCGCGCATAGCGGAATACATCAGTGGACTGTAGGGCAACGATGTCGAATACCAAGCTATCTGAAGCCATATTTTGTTGCTAAGAAATTAGTGGATAGTAATACGATATTAGTCTGTTCTGGAACAGATCATCCTTCTTTATACTCGGATGCATTCTACACGCAAAAACCTCGATGGATACGGAATTTGTCTCTTGAATATGGATCATCTACAAGTTGCCAATTTCGTTTTCAGCATACTAAACCTCTAGTCAATTGTACAGTTACTAATAATATAGATGGGTTATTTGTGAAATTATGCCAGCCTTTGCGTGCTATAACGCCCGGGCAATATGCGGTTTTTTATAATAAAGACGAATGTTTGGGCTGTGCTCGAATTATAACTCAGAAATGTATAAAAACCTCGGAATTAGAAGTATGTATCTAAAATAAAAACACATTCATAAATAACTCGTCATTGATTTTATGTTGAATACAAATAAAATATTACCTAACATGTATAATTTATAATTAAAAAAAACCTTACTCAATATTTGCTATGTTAAAAGTACCGTTAGGGCATCTAAAAATTTCGTTAAGTCCGATTGTCTTATTTGTATTAATGAAGTCTCAAAGAAGTCCTGCCTGATAATCGAGTTACTCTTAAGTGCTGCCTGCTCAAATGCTTTACCAAAGAAATTCTTCGATGAATCCTCGCGAACAGGCGGAATACCCAACAGCAGACATAATCCTCGCTCAATATCAATGGGGCAAGCAGTTATTAATGGTAGTTCTGGAGCACGACGCTTCCTAGAAGTTGATACGTAACCATTTAAAATAAATTTAGCCAGCAATGTTAATCCATATGGACATGAAAAATATGGATTCTCTTCGGTTAATATAAAATATAAAAACGGTCCAGCCGAATTGACTTGTCCCATTTCTAAGCTGCTTTGTACTTGCTTAAATACAGTCGAAAGGACCTGCTTCGCCGAATCAATTCCGTTTATAAGTATTTCTTTATTGTTACGTGATAAGCTATCTAATGCTTCTAAAAAACAGTCTTCGGGGGTTTTATTTTTCTTTACAGATTCTAATATTGCAAGCATTGCATAAACATAATCAGCTGCTGAAAATTTATTTCGATATCCATATTGTAGTGTAAATGAACCATAAACAATGTCTGGTATTCCGTATTTCTCGGCTAATCCTTCAATCATCTTGAAAAATTCTTGTCGAAGTATTAAATCCATTGAGCTGAATGTTTGTCTGGCTTGAATCAGCGGAAGCCCCATTTCAACAAGAAGTTCATGTAGCTTTTTTTCTCCTCGTGTTGTCCACAATTTTAGCTTACATGCTGAGTATATTGAGTATCTGTAAATGGAAATATTTATAATAGTGATATATGCATGAATTATAATAATATTACTGCACCTCATTGATTCCTGCACGGTCCAATGTCGGTACAGGGCTAAATGCAAGTCATTTTCAAATGTTATTTTCGAGCTAGTTTGATTGTTTTGATCACTAGCCTTATGCGTCAGTCGAGAAACATGGCTTTGAATGTTATCAATTTCTAGTGTGTATGTTGAACTTTCTATTTTACCTAGAATTAGCTGCTCTGTTGTGCCAACAATGGCCCACCAAAGTAGATCCATTGAATCTTTTGATAGCTTCCAGGCTAGCTCAAATATCGTCATTGAGGAACTCCTTCCATAGTAGCCATATTGAGTGTACTCAAACATAACACGATCTCTATTCTGTTCCCAAGTTCGACGTTCACGTTGCTTTAATATACGTCTCTCATGTTTTTCAGCTCTTGTCGTCGTTCCTTCGTCATCCGAATTATCACTTTCACTTTCTTCATCGTCCCAATCACGGAAAACTTCTTCAAATTCTGGAATCGACTCCTCAGGTTTAGCATCAGCTAAGATGCGAATCTACATAAAAAAAAGAAAATGAATCATAAAAAATCAAAACATTTTATGGTATCAGCCAACGCACTTGCTTATCACTATAAATATTGCAAACATCAAAAGGTCTGTGCGAGTCAAACACAAAAAATATAACATCTTCGTCCGGCTGTAAAATTTCAACAATGTCCAGGCATCCGCCACAATTTATTAATATAACATATTTAACATCATCCTTATTTTCGGTAAAGGCTCTCTGCAGCCCTGCAAGCCCCATAATCGGGACAACAGAGTACACCATATGATCATACTTGAAGAGCGACTGGAGGATTTTACTTGCGCAAATTGCATCAATATCGTAGTTAACAACTATTAAAATCCTCTTCCCGATGAGGAGATTGTAGAATTCCTGTTTTATGTCCTGAATGAACATTTCGTTCCTGTGCCGTTTGGCTAGTAGATATTTACGTAGTAGACATTTACACAAATAAAAATTAGCAAGTTTTTATTTTGGACCACACTCGATCGTCCATGAAGAAACTTCAGATTTTCGCGCCTAAAACAGCCGATCAATTTAAGAACGTTGTTTACATTGGTCGTGAAGACAGGATCGGATAATTCAGTTAAGTGATAGAAATTATTATTGTCATAATTAACGGATTAAGCACGGCCGAATTAATTAAAATTAATTATTTGGTTTATTATTGTTATGCTAAATCCACGTTTATGAACATTACATAATACATAAATAAATACTTAAATGTTTTGATTCTTATCAACTTCAAGGGTGAATTCCGGCAAACTTCGCTCGTGTGTATAATAAAAAATATATTTAATTTTATTTAAAAGAAATTTTGTGTTATCTTATTTTTTTTATAGTTCCTATAATATTTATTCAAGTATTTTGAAAATCATTTTTTTGTATTATTTTCCTTCCGTTGGAGGTATTAAATTCAATTGTTTTATTTATTTAAGCTCGAATGATCTTTGTCATATGGAAGCACAGCAAATTTTACATACCATTTTTTTTGTCAGCTGAATTACAGCCTACGTTAAAATAAAGTGTACGCACCACTACCTTAGTAAAAAGAGCACCTTATTGCATGCGTTAGACTGAAACGGCAATAACTATGCAATTTGCACAAATTCAGCGCGCGTATAAAAATATTTTGACAACTCTACACATTAATCAGATTTTCATTGGTTTCTCTTCCGATTAAAAGTTGGCCAAGATTGTTTATGAGCTTTCTTCTCTATGTTATATTTAATGTGCGAAATTTTAAAGAAATAATGTAAATAAATAAAATGTTAGAAAAGGATATTTGAGACTACAACAGTTGCTGGACGTCTAATGAGCAATGCTAAAGCAAATGGAAATATGATTTCATATGTGGTATATCAAGTGAAATAGATGTCAATAGTCGGGTCCTAAAATTATCCGACGACAACAAGTACTTTATTGCAAAAATACGGCTAGTTCTTGTCTGTCCGGTCCACAAGCTAGTGGTTTCGGTACAATTCGGGCCCCGTGGACGCAGTGCTGTCGATTAACCTTTCCTGACATTGAAGTTTTCTTCGCTCGGGAGAATTTTTCATTCGTTAGATTCTTAAAAATCTGTTTTATAATTTATATTAAAACAAAATAAAAAACGAGAGTCCCCGCAAAAGAAAATTAAGGTGCTTGTCTTGTTTTATAAAGTTTTTTTTCTATTGTAGTCTTCTTTTTTTGGTTAAATTAAATCTAAAAATAATCTAATTATAAAAAGTTATTGATTGTGGCAACTGTGTTTTGTTTTAATGCTAAAAAAAGAATTTTCTTTCCCTTAGTGAGAAATATTTAAGTGAAGCTCTTCAATAAATTAATTAAAGCGGAATATCCAAGGTTCTCAGTCACACAAAATTTCGCCAAGACTAATGGCAAAAGACGAAGAAGATGATCTCCTGCCGGATAAAGACGCAGCAAAAGGCTTCTATGCGAAATATGAACCCAAGGAAATTCTTGGCAGGTAAGTTTACACAATTTTATACCTTTTTTTTTATACAATAGTGAATATCCACAGAAGATTATTCATATTAAATTATTATTGTTATTACTATTTAAGTTGCTTCTTGATTACTTTAAATTCTTAAATAAATGTGCATATGTCGAGTTTCTTTCATATCAACTATATTGACTACCTAACGGCTAGACTTCGTTCAAAGGGCACACCAGTAATGGGCAATGTTTACGTTTTTTATCTAGGTTAATTTTTTATGAGATTAAGAGTAGATGATGCTGATTAGAAGTCTTTAGTTGTGAGGAAATATTTTGGTTATTTTTAAATATTGGTTTAATTTTTCACTCTATTATTATTGTAAGTTTTGTCCGGGCATTGTTTATAATGTCTAGTCTCACCGAAAAATGGAATGGCAATGAACTTTGTCTATCTTCAAATTTAATTTATAAATTAACTAATCCTTATCCAAAAAGTAAATGCAAATGCCGGCTTAACCGTTTAATACATAGGGTAGTTACCAAAGCTTTGCTTAGGTCGGTTCTTCACCTGTGGGCCTTTGTCGGCTGATTAGCGGGATTCACATGTTTCAGGAGGCATAACACTCGGACGAGGCTGCCTCCCGCTAACCCCGACGGTTGCATCTCTGGCTCAGTCGGCAGACTCGCAAGATACTTGGAGCTTGGATTTTCTTTCACATACAAAAATGCATTAAAAGAATATGATGCGACAGTTGCATAAATTAAAAAGCTCTTTCTTATAATTTAGTAGATCTTAGGTCACTCTTTTTACTTTCATAATTTCGTTAGTCAAATCAAAGTGCCTAGAAGACTAGAACGATCTTGCCTTTGAACTGTTATTTTTAATGCGAAAGACTAATGCTCATGGGTGAGCCTCTTTGTACTGTCGACAGCTCTTTCTAGAGTGGAATGTCGAACGCAGATTCTAGTCAGAAAATAGAAAAATGAAAGAACTATCAACTTTCTCCATTTTATCTCATCTAATACCACCGCAACAGAGCGTTGATTTCAATTGTAGAATAGGAGATGGCTTCCCCGTTGATGGAATTGCAGGAATATTATTTGGGTCGGAGAAATGGTAAGACAAAGTACCATGAGGCTGCGGCGAATCGAACCACGAACCTATGGGTAGTCGGGCACCTTGACTCTTAGGTTATCGAGGACCCTTAGATATTATTAGAGTTTGGAAATACTGACTGCTGTAGATTGTTCAAGAGTCGAGTTTTATTTATAAACGAATTCCTTGATAATGTGCTGCAAAAAGGAGAACTTTAATAGTGGGAGTCCTTCTAGTTGCTCGAGTAACATTGTTATACACGAATAAAAGCGTGGAATTCTGTGGAATGGTCGTAATGGTTCTAGCGTGAAACGTTGCCAGGGCTATTTCATTCCTACTTAGGGTCAATATGCCGATGATAGAGCGAATGGCACACGTTATCTCCCGATGAACTTGGAGCTGATGTTTTGCTTTTTATATAGTCGTTCTAAGTGAAGGTTAACGCCAGGAAAAGGAATTGTATTCAAGTTGAGTTTGAATGTTAATTTTTGTATTACAGCCCGGGACGCTGGTGACTAATCTTCTGATCCCTGATATTGCAAATACTCATGGAATGTTACTAGGACGTTAAAAGATTGGTTGAATGCTCCGGATTTTATTAAGCATAATACAGTGCATAGTTTTGGAAACCTTAAATTCGAAACGATTCCTTCGGGCGCAATCAAGAATAAGTTTGACTTCTTTGTAGATTGAATTGGAGCTAGGCTTGCATTATCAAAGGCGCAGTTATAATTAATTTTACCGACATCAGCAAAGATATGGAGTCGGTTATAGGGGACTTAGCGAGGGTTTTTATACATAAATCTTAGGAATAGAGCAAGTAATAGAATTAAAATTGTTTGGTTTTAGATTCGATCGAGACTGCTGGATCAGGAAGAACACTCTTTAGAATGAAATTAGCACCCATAGCTTGGAGTCAAGCCAACAGAGCCAGGTGCCAAAATCTGTTTCAAAGTTTCGAAGATATTTAGAGCAGCCAGGACTGATTTTCAGATGCATGCTTTGATTGAACAATCTAGTCGTAACGTACTAGAAGATAGACCTTTTTTTGTCTCAAGCTATATTGTTTGTAGTCGACGGCTCGAATTGATGCGGCATTATTTAATTTTTATAAGGGCCTAAGTTTTACTTCACGTTGAATCATTGAATTACCTTGCCAATGATGAGGTGACGATAGTATAGTAATAAATTTTGCATCTCTATTTCTCTCAAAACTCTAATTTTTTTACGATAATACTTTGATTTATCAAAAAAATGGAAAGAGATCCTTAAATCATTCGTTAATTTTTTTGGCAATTCCCAACAATTATTTTTATCGTTCATTAAATCAAAAAAAACACCAAAAAATTGTTGAAAGTTGAGTAGATCGTTGGTTGACTAATCGATCATTAAAAAAAGGGAAGCGATCGGAAGATCATAAGGCCGACGCACTCTTATAATTACAATTAAAAAATTGCCTTTGAAAACGTCGGCATTTGCTATTTTTCTACTTGATGATGATTTCATTAATTTTTATTATTGTTTTCGATTACGCTTATGCATGTCGAAATATATGAAATTGAATATCTTTGAGAATCATATTCATATTCTACAATTTTATTATTGTGACTAGTAATTAATAACGTAACTCAAATTGAATACATATTTTAAATGGGTTCAAGTTAAATGATTTAATTAAATAACGTTTGAACTTTATTAATATAAATAATTTGAAATATTGCAGAAGTTACAATAACTGGTTGAAGCCTGAATTGATCACTATAAATTTTAGAGGATAAAGTAGCATTAGTTTCTTTTTAATGTTGATATCGAATTTATAATGTTTTCAAAACAATTTAATGACTTGCAGTTTATTGTCTTTGCACTTCTTCCACTTAAAACGATTATAAATTAGGAAAAATCCAAAAACATATACGAGTATATCCATCTAGTAGTTTAATACTGATCACTTGAAATGCACAAAATTGTTTGAACAACTTATCTTGTTAAAACAACTCTAGTTAAGCCCCAGATAAAGTTATTGACCTTCAATTTACTAAAGAAAGTAGTTTCGTAATGCAAGCCAAGCGCATTTCCTTGATAATGGCAGACATCTGATGTGCAAGTGCATATTTCCGTATTAAGATTAACACAATAAAATAGACTAATGACGCCTTTTTAATTTGATAATCTATTCAATGAAGTGAATCCGCTGTGACATTTAATATATCTTTGGTGTAGATTATATGCATAGTTTTGAGGAGATTTCAATCATCCTCCCATAATTAACAGTGATTTTTATCAATCTGTATGTTATCTGTTAAAAAACTAGTTTTAATGGGTATAACTTTGTGCATTTTTTATATTCGTATAATTTGCGGTTTAAAGAAAGAAGTTGGAAAATTGATTTAAATTCTCCTTTGTTGATTGATAACTTCTGAAAAATATCGTGGAGTAGATTAATTTGTTTTATACAAGATCATCGGAAAGGGAAATAGATTGGACACACTTACTTAATAGCAAAGCTTTTCATGAGTTTAAGATTTCTGATAAGGAAAGAGTGAGTAAAACAAAGACAAGATTTGTATCTCTACAAAAGAAGGTGGAATCAATTCAATGATAAGATTCAAACAAATGAATTTAAAGTTGAGATTCGGAAACGCTTCAACGATGCCTGCCAAGTTATTTAGAGACAGATCCCAACTAGTATACTTTGTTTGATTTTTAAGATTATTTGGCAAGGAAACTGATAAGTAAAATTCTGAAGATTTCATCTTTTTCTTCTTCCTTTGCTGAGGTATTGGGTCCTTAAGTATCACGGCCACTGCTTGGTGTATTGTACCTCGTTCCTATACCTCATATTTGTAGGCCAGACGGCTTAAAACGGTTTACCAGCCTGCCTAGTGGCACGTCGCTTAGACTTGACTGTTCGAGCAGGCCCTCGTTAAGCAGCGAGATCCTGCTCCTCGCTATCGCGGGACATTCACAGAGAACATAAAAGGTCCACCGCCCTTCCTATCCGATAATCAAGCCAAGAAGTGTCCTATCATCCTTTTTACGCCCCAACAATTCCTTGGTCGCGTTAAGTGACGACAAAAGCAACACAAAGCAACTTTAAGGCCCCATTTACATACAGGCCGCCAGCAGGCTGTGGCCTTTTAGGCCAGGTCGTCAGGTACAGCCCGATGAACGCCACACATTACTCAGTGCAACTGAGGTATGAGGACTTGAGGGATCCGCCTGACAGGCCGTGGAGTGCAGGTGACCTCATGATTCCCTACATACACTCAGGCGAAGACGACAATTGAGCGTAGCAGGTTGTTAATTCAAGTGCAAAAATGTTCATGGCCTGAACGAAAATTTCAGACTGAATAGAAGTTCAGATCTTCAGGCCTGGACTGACGATAAGTCATAAAGATTTTTGTCAGTTTTCCTGCTGCGGTAACGTATATTCCTTACGTAGTATGTAGTCTGTGTACTCTGATATATGAGTCGCTCAGAAGCCAATGCGGTTAAGTCCATGCCCATGCCCTTGGCTTAGCCGTTTTGGCTTCTGAGCGACTCATATATGTATCAGAGTAGGAAGTGCCAATGTGTCTATAAAGCCGGGGTTTCATTAGTAGAATTAGTGGTAGAGTAACTGGCGTACTTTTAAGCCGACAACAAGTGGTAGAGTAACTTTGCTACGGTGCTATTCCACTCTGCTCTACTATAACCAAGTACTTTACTTTACCACTTACATTTTCATTAGGCGAGTTCAGAGGATAGTTAGTACTCGCCCAGTATACTCTACCACTAATTCTACTAATGAAAACCCGGCATAACCGTCGCGCATGAATATGAAAGGGCATGTTAACACGATTGTCGGCATACCTTTTCATGTCAGCATCTACTTTCTTAACATAAATTTTAATAAATTGTCACTTTCAAGGCGTGCCATCAAAGATCTTCTCGCGTGCCACCTAGTGGCACGCGTGTCATAGGTTGCCGACCGCTGAGCTAGAGCATTCGTCTTTTAATTGGTTCATAAAAGTCCAACAAGCATGTTAGAACGGGGACTGTCTTTCATATACAGATAAAGCATTATATAACTGGGTGCGCCCGGTGGGTGGCCTGATGAGATCGTTATAGCGACAATGCAAACACTACCCACTGCAATGCAGCCCTCGATACGATGACATTATAATCTTGGCTTGGTATTCTTTAAAGGGTGTGCTCCCTCTCACTTACAGCATTCGCTCTCCTCTTTTCCGCCTGGGATTGCCGGCATCCAATCGATCTTAGTAGGAGATTGAGTGAGAGATTGGAGGCGCCATCAGATTACATATCACTTCTCATACGACGCCACCCTGCAAACATTTACATTCGGAAACGATTCGAGAACGACACGCAAAAGCGAGAGCTTGCTTCGAACTCGGGCTCGTAAACGACTCGTAAACGAATTCGAAGGCAATAAAAGCGGAGCAAGATATCGAAACCAATGTACTAGGAAAGCTTTTATGGTGGGTTTTGAAGCTTTTCTCGTACCTTTCGCAAGCAGTTTTCGAATCGAGAATGGTTCGAGAAAGCGAGCCTCCGAGAAAAGCCGAGAAATTGTTTGCAGGGCAAACACCGAAGTTAGTAGGTTAAACCGTGAAAGGGCATTTGGAAATCTTTCCTTCATCTGTGCTATCGTTCGACTAAATCTTGGTGTTTGATATTTTTTTTATGTGGTAAAACCAAGCTTAGGAATCACCCTTTGTACCACCAGTTCGTCATGTCGTTCGAGTCATGGTGCAATGTCTAGTAGTAAACTTGGTTTGAATGATAGAGGAGAAAGGGTAGGTTAGCGTTCTGGAGGGTGCGTGAGTAGATGTCGATGAACCATGCGTTTGAGGTCTGAGATGTTGTATGAGTTCGGAAACACTGACTGCGGAAGACAGTTCCACAATCGAGTTGTTCTATTTATAAACGAACTTCTAAATCGTAATGTGCGCGAAGAAGGGGGCTGTAGTGTATGGGGGTGAGCCGAGTTGGTTAGTCTTGTGTTGCGGGAAAAAAGTTTCAGTGTAGGCAGAACCAGGAGGTTTCTAATTTCAGTTTCTAATTATAGTCGCTGTGGTAATAGCGATAAAATTTTGAAAGGGCTGCCACATACCTACGGTGGCTTAAGGTTTCTATGAAGGAGCAAAAGGTGCTATCGCCAATGAGTTTGATGGCGCGGCTTTGCACCTTGTCCAGCCAAGCCAAGGTGGTTTTTGGGGCGCCCGCCCAGACATACGAGTTGTATTCAAGGCTAGGCCGAATGTAGGACTTGGAAATTGTAGTTAGGGCAGCTGGCTGAAGGAGGAACTTACATCTCTTGAGAAATCAATGGCAATGTATGATAGAACCACCGATCTACGCATGAGGTCTAGTCTTCCACATAAAATATTCCACAAGAATCAGACTCATTAAATATAAAACTTTGATCTCTATAAGAAAACAGTTTTATCTTAAAATGTTAAAGACATAGTTGACGCCTACATGGCTATATCCACAAAATATACATACAAGACTTGATCTAAAATTATTCAAAATCGTGCATGAAGATTTATCCGATAATAAGAAAACTGATTTAGTAAAGATTCTGTAGCGAATGAACAATCAATCCAGTTTTAAACGAACGTTAGTATTCTAAGTTTGTTGGAGACATAAGGTTGGCTCTAGGGGAGTTAAATCTTATATTATGAGAAGATGTTTTCCTTTAAAAAAAATGTTTTTGCTTTTTTATATGCAAATGTGACTACAAAAGGGAAGTAATACGATTTTATTTCCTTTTGTAATTCCGTTAAAAGCTTCTAATTTACACAATTTCGTAAAACATTTATTTACCTTTCGATTATCAAGTAACGCGCTAACATTTTGATACGTAAATTGATCATCATAGTAGCAACCAAACCATCAAAATTTCTATCAGGTCCAAACCTAGTGCTGTGTGTGGTGATAAGAGGGTGTTGGACTCAAACTATTTTTAAATTTAATACAATAAGAAGCATAATGAGGTGAACGATAACTAATATATTGTTTATTTTTTTTTGTTCATTTAAAGATGATATAAACATTATTGATTGTTTGCTTAAAATGTGTGTATTAATTGTAGTTATTCAATTTTAGGGGGATTAGCTCAACTGTTCGAAGATGCGTCGAGAAAGAAACTGGTAAAGAATTTGCAGCGAAAATTATTGATCTTGGTGCAGCAACTGAATCAGGTGAAAGTAATCCACATCAAATGTTAGACGCGACAAGACAAGAAATATTTATTTTAAGACAAGTTATGGGGCATCCATATATAAGTTTGTATTTAGTAAATTAAAGTAAAGGAATTAATGGAATTAATTTGTTTTTTTTTGTATTTTAGTTGATTTACAAGATGTTTTTGAATCAGATGCATTCGTTTTTCTCGTATTCGAATTATGCCCAAAAGGAGAACTTTTTGATTACTTAACATCAGTTGTAACATTATCAGAAAAAAAGACACGAACTATAATGAGGTGAACCTATTGAAAATGCTTTTATGATTTTTATTTGTTTTTTTAAACGAATCTCGTTAATAGACAAATATTTGAAGGTGTAGAATATATACATTCAAAAAATATAGTACATAGGGATCTTAAGCCGGAAAATATTCTATTGGATGACAATCATAATGTAAAAATTACTGACTTTGGATTTGCGAGACATTTAGAAGAAGGTCAAAAACTTTTTGGTAATAAATATTTAATTAGAACAAACCTATAGAGTCTATCAATATATTTTCAAATTGCTTATAGATCTATGTGGTACTCCAGGCTATCTCGCTCCTGAAACTTTACGCTGTAATATGTTTGAAGGCTCACCAGGATACTCAAAAGAAGTAGATATGTAAGTGGTGTATATGTAAAATTTATTATATATTTTATAATATTTGAGCATATATCTATTTCTCATAGGTGGGCGTGTGGTGTAATTATGTTTACTTTATTAGTGGGCTGTCCACCATTTTGGCATCGAAAGCAAATGGTTATGCTAAGAAATATTATGGAAGGCAAATATAGTTTTACATCACCCGAATGGGCAGACATATCTGGTTTGTTTTACATATTAAAAATAAATTTTCTTTAATAATGAAATATTGATTTAACAATTTAATTTTGTGTTTTTTTTTGTCCAGAGGATCCCAAAGATTTAATACGAAAATGTCTTGTTGTTGACCCCGACAAGAGAATAACTGTTACAGATGCCTTAAGGCATCCATTCTTCAATCAAATGGTGAGTGCTATTTATGTTTCAAAATCTATTAAGGATATTATAATCTTTTTTATAAACTACATTTAATTCACGAAAATAGGCTTTTTTTCTTTTAGAAAATATATCTTCAATATCATTTCTTTCCACGGCTTTTTTTATATATATTTATTTCGTTTGTATCTAACTTTTATCTTAAAAAATATCTTTTTTTTTTAAATTGCTTTATAGAATATTTATCTTTTAATTAGCACATATTTTTATTTTTAAAAAAAACATATTCAATTGTTATTTTTTTCCTTTTATTTTTATGTCAACGAACACTGCATCAATATTATTTTCGCAAAAAAAAAACATTTTTAATATCTAATTGTGTCAAATAAAAAATACGATTTTAAAAACACAATAATGTGAAAAAAAACCAAACCAAAAAATATATCGAATTATGAAACAGCTATTCGAACAAGATATTGGTCAAATGAAACGCAGCCTATCAACAAAGTCAAGGAGAATGAGTCGAATCACTGAAATTGCACTGGTAACCTTATGTTTCTGGACAAAATGTTTCAATTTTAAGAGACGAGTGAAAGTTTCGGTTTCCATTTATATTTTGTCTATATATTTTTTTTAATTGTTTTTTTTTTCAAATGCGTTCTTTTTCTGTTTTATGTTTTTTTATTTTACTCATGAATCCTTTTTGCTTTACGTTAGTTTTTGCATTCATATATATGTTTAAAAGCATAAGCGATTGTTTTATGTTTTATCTTATTTTTTTGTTTTGTTTTGGTGTTCTTTTTTTTGTCATCAACATTTATTTGTCATTTTATCATTTATATCATATTATCATTTATCTTTTAATTGAAATTGAATCTCCGAATAATATCACCGTTCTTGTATATATTTGGTTACATTTTATTTTAAAGGTAATAATAAGCAGCGAAATTAAAGGAGATTCACGTGGTTTGCAATTGTTAATCGTTTTGTCTCAACATAGATAAAACAGCTCGTAGATCGAAATTAATATATATAGTGTTCTGCAATTATTTTCATTAGATTTTATCTTCCGTGCAGCAATCATTCAAGGGATTATCTTACATTTGGCACTATATAATAACATCTTTCTTGTTGTATCACAATCTTTATAAATATCTTGGCATTATTCAAAATACTCTAACTTATTTTTTTCTTTCTTGGAAAGGGCGTCTTTACAGGCACTGTCAACTGTTTTGTCTAGTGTGCCAACACCGTCATTAAACGAGGTTAAGGCCTTTTGACATAGCTTGCAATTGTTTTAGGATTCGTATTCCATTTCTCCCTGGGATCAAGGAAGCCGCCATGGAGGAGACTCAATCTCTACCTCGCTGTGCTCAGCTGTTTCGGGAGCTGTTCCGCTGAACCGGCAGCTACAATCAACTACCAGCCCAATTATGCTGAAATATTGCTTTAGAGAGCTGCCCGGTCGGTAGGCAAATTGCAAGCATTGGAGTGGGGTCTCGGTAAGATCCACCATAAAGCCACAAACAGATTGGCACAGCGGCCCGAGAAATTAAATGTATGGGAATTTCTTTCGCAGGCGGCCGCCGTCGACCCAATCTGTTTGTGCCTTAAAAGAGGCCACTTTGAAAGTAACTAACTAACGTTAACTGCGATGAATACTTTTCATGTAAATAAAAAAGACTGAAAGCACGTACTAGACGGATTACGTTCAGTCGAGTGTGCTTACCTTTAAAAAAGTCAAATTTTACGGTTCTATGGTCAAAACACCTCATACGGACATTATGGTTATCCGATTGTGGAAACTTTCCGAGCAGTCTTCAATATTACTATTATTCTCCATATGAATTTTATGTAAATGCTGGAAGAGGATCAACGATTTGAACCCTGCTTCTCCCTGCCCTCTTTACCGTTGCCTACAAGGAATCCTCTCTTCTCTTAATGATAGTACAAATCGTCGAGAGATTCACCTTTGAGCTTTAGTCTTCTATATAAAAAAGGTTGCTTAAAGAAGATTGTAGGGTTTGTCTACTTTATGAGCCGATAGTCTAAAATAGTGAGTTTGGATTTCCTAACCATGTGTATCTCTACTTTATTAATCTAATTATTTCTTCAAATTCACTGGGAGGCCTTTTATAGAACATTTTTTGCTGATTTCGCTTTTGTTAGTAGCGCATCGAGGAAACTGGCTCTCATTCGAATACTAAAGCTAAGTTACCTATTTCCCGGTAACACTTGGATCGAACCCGTTTGTTTTAATTGAAAGAGGAATGGGAAGATTTCCAACCCGACAAGGGCCATTACATTGTCCTGTACACAGTCGGATCCATATCGTAGTCGGGTGTAGGGACTGGAATGTTTCCCCATCAATTAATTTGCAAAAAAGCTAACGCCTGCCTAACTTCGCCAGCGTTTTCCAAGCAGAACTTCTGGCAATTTTTCATGCAATGCAGTCAAATCCAAGGCAGGGAGCCAGGGTAATTCTGTTATCAGATAGTGAAGCGGCCATCAGGGCATTAGGCTCAGCCCGTATAACTTCCAAGCTTTTCGACAACTGCCAGAAGGAGGTCTATTCCCTGGCCGGGAGGTACAGGGTCACTCTACAGTGGGTATCGGGACACAGGAACATCGAGGGCAACGAAAAGGCAGATGAATTGGCCAGACTGGGGCCACTCTTGCAGGCACACCGGTGGAGAATGTACAGAAGCCTCTGTGCGTTCTAAAGAGAGGCATCTCCAGGTACTTTCTCTCAGTATCTGCCTCCAGATGGAGGAGCCTATCACCATGTGACAAGTCTAGGAAGACTTGTCCTTGTTATAACAAGAAAGATCGCGAGACCTTTTGGTAATGCAACGCAAGGATATTGCCAGAATCGTGTCAATAATAACGGGACACGCGATTAACCCTGCGTTAAAAATATTCGATGTTGCAAGAGTTAAGAAATACTGACTGCGAAAGATTGTTTCATCTATGCTGATCTCAATATTGATTTTACGTTCGTTGTACTTAGTTTTCGTGTCATTTACTCTCAAATAAAACTGAGCTTTTTACAATCTTGCATAGGTGTCATTTGCGTCTTGCTTTCTGACAATATACTATCAAAATGACCTGTTCATTGGCAGTAAAAGGATTCCTTTTAATCTCTAGTCCACATTGTTTATAAAAACAGCCCCTCTTATATTAGGTTGTCTCTGCCATGTCAAATATTGTCTGCTTGACTTGTTATATGCATTCAGATCTCTATGGAGAAATTAAAGCCAACCAGTCAATCCTCCTGCACAAATATGTGTACAACGGTGCAAGAAATATTAGATGATGTACAATTTTAAGGCTAGGGGGGTAACTGCGTAATTGGAGGGAAATTATTCCTGAATATTAATTTATATTCGCTACTAATCTTTGTAAAAAAAACTAAACTTATATTAATAAAATTTATCTTCTAAATTCCGTACGTAAGTACAAATTATTAAATTGCTTATTTTTTCTTAATTTTGTGAAGCAAAGAAATAAATGCTTTATAATTTTCGCATGTTATTCTGGCTATGTACAATCATGGCATTGTTTTGTATGCCTTTAAGTTTGAACTAAATAATATATAAATATATAATATACATCCCACAATTCCGCCTTATATTGTTTGCTCAGACCCAAATCTCTTCTTATTTATCTAGTGCTTACTTTAGGAAAATAATAGTAGAAAAAAAAACAAATTTTTGTATTTTACTAATTTATAATCTTATAAGTATTTGGCCTTATTCTTTATTAAAAATTCAATAATCCGCCTCTAATGTTTACCAAAAAAATAAAACCAATAATTTTTCTATTTGAGTTGTGTTTAAACAAAAAAAACCAAATCGAATTTTTATACCTACACAAACCCAATAATTTTAATTAACAGCTGGTGGATGGTTATGGTTACTACATTCCTACTGTTCTTTGCTGCTGCCACCGTAAGAAGCATATTTAGTATGTACTGATAAAACACACATCATACATTGGCATATTATTAGTTTGTTCGTGAGTATTCGCTAAAAAAAAAACAAAAATAATAATGGTTTTTATTATTTTCATTTTCGAAATTCTCGTAAGGTATACACCGAATTAAAAAAAAAGACAGAACCAAAATTTATGATTATTTTATTTTTTAATACTAACTCAAAATATATTTTTAAATGCAGAGCAAAATTATTATTATCAACTTTAAATGTATAAATTGTGAGTCAAAATTTGCCTTGATTATTAATTTTTTTTTTTGTTTTTTGCAATAAAAAATATTTAATTTCGTTTTCGATATAAGCAAGCAGGGATATCTAGGAAGGAGAAAGAGAAAACAACAAAGAAATTGCATGTTTATTTTAACTTAATAAGATACGTTTACCCTTTCCCTGACAAATTGAAATGTTAAAAAAAGTTTCCTCTAATGATTTATTACTTTATAATTTTATTTTATTATTAATAACATGAATATTCTCTTGGATCGTTTACCAGCGTTTTCTAAAGAGTGGAATTCATTAACATTAGCTGTGTTCCAAAATTTGAGCAAAGTTCTCGCAGCAGTTGGCTTCTAGTTGTAGCTACTCATGCTTTTGTTGAGAAGTAGGAACGATTAGAAGCCAACTGCTTGCGAGAACTTTTCCTCGAATTTTGGAACACAGCTATTAATAAAGCAACGCTAATGTAAATTTTTAAACGCAAATAGTGGAAAGTTTATTTGCTCACTTTATGGTATTATTGATATAAAAACAAATGTTCCATCTTAATGATGAAGATCTTCCATATTCCTTGAGAAACTTACGGTTTTTACGATTTGTGTTGTCTTGTTGGGCTCGTCCCAAGCTTTGCCCGATTCTTTTTGGATGCTTTGGTGTCATATTGTACGGGGTCTGCCTCGTTTTCTACTGCCATATGGTTTCTAGATTATTCAGCATGTTTGGCCATATCTACATCGTCCTTTCTTAAAGTGTCCCTAACCATTTATATTTTATATTCAATTTTTTTTTAATTATATCCTATCCAGCGAGAGATCACCAAAAAAACTCAGCTATATTCCTCAGGCACCGATTTATAAAGGATTTTATAGTAGTATCGATATGGCACATGTATTGAGAACGTGAATTTTTGTCTTAAGTAGCCCCGCTTTTGATCTCCAGATGCTTCTCAGTCTGCAAAATATTGATTCTGCTTTTGTAATCCTTGTCTCAATGTCATTAGAAATGCTTTTATCCTAAGCTACAATGCCTTCGAAGGCGATTGCAATGTTTGACCTCCAACATTTAGCGAACTCTATCCTTTGTTATTTATTCGTAACTCCTTTGTTATGTTTATTTTCAAGCGTTGCGACTGCAATGTGATAGCTTATCTAAATAATTCAACAGAACCATTTTATTCCTTCACTCTTATTTAGAAATGCTTTCTCCAATTTAGCACAGTAATAAAAAGTAAAGGGGATTGTAAACACCTGTTTTAATTCAAAACTAGACGTTTTGGTTCTCTTAACCAGCATTTTGAGCATTTTCGGCACGAGACTACTTCAGGGCAAATATACTACATAATATTAATTTGAAAATTGGACTCTGCTATTGAAAGAAAATGCATTGTGATATCCCTCTTCATCACACAGCGGCTTCTGTACATTCCTCAATGATCTGTCTACAAGATTTACCTTTTTTTTAAAGTGAGTTACGGGGCAACCCATATGGTGAACACTGCGGCCAAGTTAGGCCTATTCTGTATGCATCTCACTAACGGAAAAAACCTTCCGTCCTCCCGACGAATGCAAGAAGGTCGTTAATTGAAGAAGAGCCGGACTTAAGCAGGGCTCATCAGCTCTCTGATAAACGTTCTTTTTCTAAGCTAGATCATAGCAGGACTTTCGCAGAGAATATGTGTGAAAGTCTCCTCGCCTTCCATGCAGAATCGGCATTCTGTCTCCTGAGACAGTCCTAGGTTGTGGAGGTGATACCGCAGCCCTACATGGCCAGTCAGATATCCCACCAACAGCCTAAGTTCCGCCCTGTTTAAAGTGATAACGCCCCTAAAGGCAAAAGGTCTTATTCGATTTTTAGCATGTCTAAAATCTGGGACTGGTTTCCAGTAGGTAGGTTGAAGGTGGATCATTGGGTTGTGCTACACGGAGACTCGAGAAGTCGGCCGAAATCAGATTTGAGTCTCGTTATTTAATGCTACACGAGGCTGCCTTCGGCTTGGAATAATTCTTTATCCTACATGAAAGCTTTGATTTTGTGTGTTTACCGCGGTCATTTTTTACATCTGAGAAGGGAGAAGAGAAAGAAATGTGCGTATGACTTAGTTTTCACCCCGGAAATTTTTGGGTGAATATTCTTTCGTTAAAGTTTCGTCATGTGCGTCCTTCTTTCTCTCCTCTCCTTCGTTTCTTTCCTATAAAACCGGGTTTTTCGTACGTCTTGAGTCTCCGTGTAGCACCCCACATTGGATGCCACAGAAGGCGTTTGGCCCCTGGAGTAACGTCTTAGACCTCTCCCTCGCCAATCTGTCGGCAGCCTTATTGCCCTCGATACCCCAGTGTCCGGGGGACCCAGCAGAGCGAGACCCTATTTATCCTGGTCAGACTCTGCAGTACGTCAAAGCACCCTGCAATTATTTTGGAAAAAAAACTGCCACGTTGACATTGCTTTGATGTCCGAAAATATTTTCATGTTGGCGCCTTTTAAACCTTTCTCAAGGTTCAGCCTAAATTGCTTGTATTTCAGTCTGGAAAACGGAGGGCTACCAACGGAGATCTTGGACCCCCAGGAAGGATTAGTTCCTCCCACTCAGAGTGATCCAGAAAAATCGCCCTGAATTTTCTTTGGAATCGCAGTTCACCAACCAGATTTTGTTTTAAAGTTTCGCTTCTTTTCTGGCAAATTCATCTGCCTTATCGTTGCCCTCCATGTTCCTCTAAATCGGTATCCACTGAAGAGTGTTTCTGTGGTACCTCCGAACCCATGAAGAGCGTTAAGAGGTTTGGATGTTATATAAACCGCGTCTATTGCTTTGATAGCCGCTATGCTATTAGATAACACGATTACCCTGACTTCTAGGTTCGTCTGTATTGCTAAGTAAGCTTTGTGGACTGCCAGCAGTTCAGTCTGGAAGGCACTGGAACAATTAGATAGACAGTAGTATTTTTGGAGGTTTAGCGAGGGCAAGAAATCTCGTACGCTGGTTTAAAACCACCTGATTATAAAACTTGAACATAGTTCTTGTCAGGCTGGATGTCCTTCGTACTATTCTCAGTGTTGCGTCCATCCGTCATTCTCGACTATGTCGTCAAATAGTTTTAATTCTTTCTTTTCAATCTAGAAATAATTGTAATCTGCAATATCATTTGTAAATGTCTTTTAACAGACAATAGACTTTGAGGTGGTAAAAGAGGATATTTACGAAACCATTAAATGTTTGCTAGACCCTTATAGAAAGTTATACACTAGAAACCTTAATCCAGCAATCTCTAGTATAACTTTAGTTTTGTATAAACTGACGACGGAGGATATATATTTGTATCAACTGACGACGAAGGATATACATATGTATTTCTTTCTAAAACGATGTATAATTCTGCATTATACATTTCATAATCTGCGCTGTCGTAAGCTTTATAAAATACTTCAAAAAATTTTGCTGATGGATACAAAAACGCGCAAAATATTTATAGAAAAATAAAACTATAAAAGCTCAGAACTGGCGCTTACATATAAAAAACTGACCGTTATTGCATGCTTTAACAAAACACTCAATTCACAAAATTAAAATTCATTGTTTTGATTTATGTTTTTCGACTCTCATCAATAAAACTCACACAATAAAATCTTTTAACAGCTTGTTGGGAACTTTGTTCTTTTTCTGTTTAATGTTTATATGTTTTCTTTCTGTTTTTTATAATAACATAAAAGGCTTAACTGGTTACAATTATTATATTTTCTACTTTTTCTTAAAAATTTTCAGCTTCGTAAACAAAGTCGATTTAATGCTAGAAAAAAGTTTCAGTATGCAATACTTTGCGTTAGAGCTGTAATTCGAATTAGAAGGTTACGGTTCACCGCTGAACCATTACGAGTTGAGGAGGCGATACGTGATCCGTATCGTGTTAAAATTCTCAGAAGGGTAAGTAGTAATAAATCATTACTATTAATTCTATATTATAAAAGACACAAAAACATATTTTTTTATATGATTTTTATATTTTCAGGTAATTGATGGCTGTGCTTTTAGAGTTTATGGTCACTGGGTTAAGAAAGGTGAAGGACAAAATCGTGCTGCACTTTTTGAAAATGCGCCCCGTACCGAATTACACGCTTTATACATCAATAATCTTAGTCGATAACTAATAAGTTAAAATCATAGATTTAAGTCAAATTTAAAGCAATTGTATAAAGTTAACTAAACAAAAATGTAATGTTATAAATCTAAGTAAGTTATTGAAAATGAATTCTTACTAGGTAAAACTCTTATTATTATTATTATTATAATTATAAAAGCAATTTTCTCTATGGATTGATGTAAAAAAAAATATTTTTTTTTCTAAATAAATATTCAAGACAATACGCAAAAATATAGTATGAATTTATCAATGAAGCAAAAACTAAGTATCTTTGCACTTCAAAAAGACCAACCACACAACCCCAAGACAAAACATTACAATAGTTTCTTATAACATAGAAACCGTTAGAGAATTTACTTATCTTGGAACAGCATTACAAGCTGACAGTGGCGAGACAACGGAGATCAGAAGGAGAATAAACGTTGCTAACAGAAGCTATTTTGGCCTTCGACAACATTTTACCTCACGAATCTTGTCTAGAGGAATGAAGTGTAAACTATATACCATGCTAATCAAGCCCGCGCTAATGTTTGGATCAGAGGCAGTGGCTGAAAAAACAGAAAGTGGCTGATGAAACTCTTCTAGGTACTTTTGAAACAAAAATTACTGCGTAAAATATTTGGCGGTGTCGGTGAAAACGGTCAATGGCGAAGGAGATATATTCATGAATTATACCAACTGCACAGTGGACCCGACATTGTCAAAAGTATAAAATTAAGTAGATTAAGATGTGTGGCACACATTCAAAGGCTTGACGATAGCGATCCTGCTAAAATAGCGATAAATCGAATCCCTGATGGAAAGAGAAATTCAGGTCGACCAAAGAAGCGATACTTGGACTCCGTTGAGGAAGACTTAGTTAAGTTAGGCGTACGTAATTGGAGGGCATTAGCCAGGAACCGAACGGCATGGAGAGAAATTCTGGAAGAAGCCAAGGCCAATAATAGGCTGTAATGCTACAGATGATGATGATGATAGTATTAATTATTAATATTGATTTAGTTTGTATGGACATAATTATAATTGTCAAAGATAGCATTTATTTCCACACGAAAAAGAGGTCAAGCTACAGTTTTAAAATCAAATAAATACTCGACATGTTTCAGATGCATGTATACGCAACATGTCACCGCGAATATCTGCGAAAGTGAAAAATTGCATAGTTTTAGGTGCGCCATTTCAAATTCAAAAAGTACATTTTGCCGTCTGTATGGTAATAACAGAAATTTCAATGTTAAGTTTCACACTTTTTTTATGGTAATGAACTGTTGGCGCATGTCTGTAGATATCCGGCGATTTTTCATTTAACTTTTGAGTAAAATCGTGTCCATTGTCTGCACAATAAAATTATACGTAATTGAAATATGTCTTATCATCACTCAGGAAAAAAATCGATTGTTTTATATTAGCTGCTTACATGGGGCGATATTTTCTACTCCCAAGTACTCCGGAATACTTGCAACTTACCCTTGCTCTTGTATTGCAAACTGTCGATTAATTATTTGAAAGTGTATTTTGACGACTTCTGCTATAAGTTTCTTGTGAATATTTTTAGTGTGATTTCCGGAAAAGAGACAAAAGCACTTTCTGCTTTGTTTACGTATTCTATAGTGGTGCAGTAGATCACGGTTTTTTCTGCTGTTGATTCTTATTGCCGCATGATAAGTTGCTCACTGGAACACTGCGACATCGCGACTTTGCGCGCATGCCGCGCCGCGCCGAAATATATCTCTCTACCGATCCTTCGCGTAACGGTTTTACAAATATTCGAATTTCAAATCCTAAATCTGCCACGGAACAGATTGTAGCAATTCGTAAATACTGCTTGTCCTTTATAAACAATGCTGGCGTCCCAATTATGGCATATCAGTGAAATAGGATCTTGACAGTGTTATGCTTTTGGTGAATGGTGACGAGGTTCATGGACTGATCGATGTAGTTTGTGATGCTAGCGAAGCTAAGCTGGCATGAGGAAGATACCACAAGGATACTAATAAAGGACAGGAGGAGAATATAATCGGTTCTGAACGAGAAATAAGAAAGAACCATAAGTATGTAGTTTAAAGATACACAAAAAATGTGGAAGGAGTGGATCGCGAATATCATGTTGGTACATTCTGTCTTGTTGTGTCATGTTTCAAAAGAAATTTCACCGTGGAATACAATAATAAATAAATAATTGTACAAAACATGGAAAAACGTTTATCTACATTGTTTTGTCCCAGGCCAGGTCTAAATATCGGCGATTATTTTACGAAAGATCACTACACCACCTTCCACAATTTCGCCGTAGTCGGCAACCCTGCAATTTTACCGATCAAAGACTTTTTTTTTTTACCTTTTACCATGCACAGGTAGTTTGTTGTTTGGTGATTGCCTCTCTCAACTATATATATGCCAGGTAAACACGCACATGCTTATCGCTTTATTGTTTACTCGCCGCTTATGGAGAATGAGAAACTCCTCTTCTTCAAGCACACAGTGGCTGGGGGCATATATGCAATTATGCGCATATACAAAGGTATTTGTAAGCCGTAAAAGTCTTTTGCGGCTGTGCCGCGCGAGACCAATCTTCAACTTCAACACAAAATTTTACCTGCACAGGTAGCATCTCACTCCTGATTCTGCGCAAGGTTGTCTCCATCACCATCATCTCTCTTGAAAGGGTCTCAAATATATATGTACTCGTATCTGAGCGCGATGAAATTTTCGAGTTTCAGTTTGTGAAAATTTGAGGTCCGATTTGGTTTAAGTTGCATTTCGCCGGAGAAACGTATTTTATAAATTTTTATAATATAATTTTATTGTTTAGAATATACATAAAAAGTAGTTATTAATGCAACTAAACGATTTCTGTAGCAAAGTAACGCGATTCGATAGTGAAAAATGGGGTTTTTAATGTTGTAAAACCCTTTTATAAAAGTTAATTCAATGGAATGTTCACCATTTTTCTCATTTGTTTTTGGTTTTTTTTTGTGTGTGCGAAGTGCAGTGGTGGAATTGAAGTTTCTAATGATATCTTCATGTTTTAAGCCTTTTTTTTAAATGAATTCTTATTATTCAAGTGTTTTTTATATTAAAATATTGAATGTGATTTATGTAAATAAAAGTTGATCAATTAAATAAAATGCATAGTTTGCAAGTGATAATACACTTGTGAGGATCACACAGTTTGTTGTGCAGAGTGGTGAATACCACTGTTGGCTGTCATGATCATTGAGGTTTCATTAAAGAAAAAAATAAATTTAAAATATAAATAATAAAATCACCTTTAATTAATAATAATTCAAATCAAGTGATCCAAAAGTGTTTTGTGTTGTAAATAAACCATTTCCATATGCATAAAAAGTTCCGCGAAAAAATTCACAGAAGAAAATATTTAGTTTTTTAGTGGTGATATTAGATTCTATATATATAAAATTAAAATCGTGTGATCATTTTTTGATATTTTAAGTTATAGTATATTTTCTGTGCAAAACATTTAATTTTGTCCGGAATAAGATGTTCGCATTAAGATTTTAAACGCATTGAGTGAGAGAATGTAAAAGAAGTAATGTTAATCGTGTGCTTATCCTTCCAGTGAATCGTAGTATAATTCCAGTCTGCATTGGAATAGAATCAAATGTATACGAGTAAACAGAGTGCAGATATGCAGTTGGAATTTATATAATTTTATTGCAGGGATAACATATTTTTAAAAACAGGTATATACAAGGTGTGTGCATTTGTTTTGGTTAATTTAAATAGATTTTAATTATTCCACAATTTTGGTGGTGCAAGTGTGCTTTTAAACATTTGAATTTTAATCCTAGTAAACATCATTCAATTAGAGTGCGATTATGGCTGAAGCTTTACAAAAGTGATCGAATATTAGTGTTAAATTAGTGAAAAAACACTATCAAGATCACTTCGACCGTACATCCTTTGATACTATAGCTACAGCTCAAGTAGTTACGAGGTCTAAGCAGCACCTTCTGCGACTGTATTATCTCTATGCTGAGATTTCGTAAACTAATAGTCTCTCATCTTGAAGGGTACCTGGAGGGCACTATAGCAAAAGAATGTCCACAGGGAGGAGTATTATCTTCATTTATGCGATGCCTTGTTGTAGATGAACTCCTAGAAGTACTGAATGACAAAAACTTTTTCGCCTAGGGGTACGCAGACGATGTTGTCATCATGGTTGCAGATGAAGCAGAAGGTATTATGTCAAGACATCTAGAGCACTTGATTTGGTGCTGCGCCAAAGTAGGACTAAATGTCAATCCCGACAAAACGATGCTGATTCCATACAACAAAAGACGAACATTAGCGCGATCAGCAGAACCGACCCTCCCAGGCAGAACTACAAGCTTTTTAACAAGCCAAATACTTAGCAGTGATGCTAGATGCTAAGCTCAACTGGAACCATCACATGGATTCTCGGAGGAGCGCGATACGCAAATCTCTGTGGGTCTACCTCAGAGTATGGGGATCCACATGGTCTAGAACCAACACCGCCATCATAGGGCCCAAGGGGCTTTAGTGTGGTTGCACAGAACGACGCTCAAAAATTTCATAACTAATTTAAGCAAAATTCAAAGAATGGCCTTGGACATTTCTATTATAGAAGAGATTCCGGAAGCGCGAATGCTATAGGACTCCATGTTCGTTAAGATATGAAAATTTGATCCACCTTCCGTGCACATACAAGCTAAGCTATACTGGACTTCTCCTAAGTACAGCAGGGTGGATTAGTATGGTACACGGATGGCCCCAAAACAGAGACAGTTCTGGGCTCCGGATTCTGGAGTGAGAGCCTCAGATTCAGTAGAGCGACTGTCTCTCAAGCAAAGGTGTACGTTTTAAAGCCATGTACTCATGAGAATTTAAGAAGGGCTTAGGTTAGGTTAGAAATGGCTGCTCCCCCACTAGGGAACCCACTTAGGCACAGTGGTGTCAATTCGTGGGAATTCTCCCTTATCGTGGGAGTTCTTACTGCTAAAAATTGATAAAAGGGAAAAGGGAATAATTTTGTCCTCCTGAAGAAAAACGTCGGAAAAGTTAAAAGATCTAAATATCTAAAGGGTTGACTGTGATGAATCCAGTACCAATATTGAATGGAGGGATTTAACCGTTACTTTCTCAAAAGATGAAAGTCAAAGATTGAAAACTTTACCAATTGAGGAATTTTGGAAAGAGGTTGGAGAACTAAAAAATTTGGAGGATGTGTAATGTGTATATGTTTCCGACTTTAAGTAAAATTCCGAAGTTTTCCATGGTCTTGCCGCATTCAAATACTGAATCAGAGAGAATATATTCTATGGTTGAGAGAGTCAAAACATCTAAAAGAAATAGAATTAGTGAGCTAATACTCTCCCCCAAAAGGGGTGAATTTTTTCGGTAATATCAGCGCCAAAATATATTTCCCCCGTTTTCGAGAATACTGAGCACGGTGGTGGTGGATACATTCTTTTAAACCCTGCCAATCCCTGTAATGTCCAACAATCATCTCGTCTCCGTTTTGTTTCATTTACACATGCCACTATTAAGTTTTAAAGTGTTTTTATTTCAGTTTGTTTTACTGTTACATACGTTTTCTTGTGTGAATTGTTGCTGTTAATTTTCTTAGCTTTGTGAAATAAAAATAATTTTATTTTAAGGAAGTTTTTGCTTTTCTCCTTTTCAAAATTTGCAAATTTCACCTCCGTTGGAAAACCAAAGGGAATTTATATAAAAGCCAGTGGGAAAAATTCCTTGGAATTTCTATTTTCGTGGGAATTATTGCCAAAAACACCTGGCAACACTGCTTAGGCACACCATTGGGCCCATTGTGATGCCATTCTAGTGTTGGGACAAAATTTAGGCCATTTCAAGCCATTTGGAGCTTTTAATAAAGCAACAGAGGTCAAAAACACCAGTGTTTTGCAGCTCACTCAATCCATGAAGGAAAGGTGAGCTAAGGAAAGTCCCTCTTTTCCTCGCGAGGACCGGGCATGTACAGAAAAGATGGGAGACAGGTTCTTCCTCATCTTCATTGCCACAACTTCTGCGTAAGCCGTTGTGGGGAAGTCCCAATCTTTCGGCGTGCGGGCCAAAGGGACAGTGACCGGTCAGCACCTTCACTACATACCTTATCTCTTTTTTGTTCAACTGAACAAGAGATTTTGAACGCTTTGCTTCCAAGGTTGGCTATATTGTGTGACGAGTGCGGTGTCTGGGTTAAATGGGGTGTCTTTTCCACTTCGTTTCCCTGACTAGCAAGCTTATATGCCCTACGGTTTCCCCTAATCCCTCTGTGTCCAGGAACCCAACACAGAGTTATATAAAACTTCGTTGACTGTTATGTTCCAAAGGAGCGGCGATAGGACCCCACCCTGCGGTGTGTCTCTTCCAACCCGTCTGATTTCTTCCGACAGCCCCAGACCAGACTATATGACCCTGCAACTCAGCAGCTGATCAATAAAGGACCTGGAGCACCCATCGACACCCAGACGCTGGAGTACCCCCGTGACCCTGAATTAGGTCACTGACCTTTAGGATAAATTCCGTCCGGTCCAGGTGTTTTATAAGGCTTAAAGTCTTCTATGACCCATAGGAGTAAATCCCTGCTTATCAGTCTGTCAATAGTACCTAAATTATATTCACTAGTTTGGCTTCCAAAACCTGTTTCTGCGGATGCCGCGAGAGATGTCGAGCCAGGAAAGTGGGTATCGAGCAGAAGTTTTAATGACTCCTGATTGCTTGTCGCAGCAATTCTTGGCACATTGGACATTTAGAGAGAATCTTTCTAAGTCTTGCGGTTTCCGAAAAACCTTCTATTGTCTCAAAAAAGGTCTTCCAGGATTCCCTCTCTGACTTACGCAGTTCGTACTTGAACTCCCTGAGACACCTTTTGTAGTTGTCCCAGTCCGAATCCACGTTTGGCTTTATTGAAATCCTTTCTACTTTCAGACCTTAGTTTGCGAAGCTTATTGTTCCACCAAAGAGGTTTGGTTTTACTCTTGTATTTCGTAATGAGACAGGCTGCTTCCAACGCATTATTTAGGAGGTTGCTGAGATTCTTCACCTGATCTTCGAGATCTTCAGCGTTCCAAAAATGGATGGGAACATCCTCGGGAAGTGATCTTTCCAGCACTTGTCTATGTACGCCCCAATCTGTGCTTCGGACATTCCTGTAACCAGGGGCCTTCTTCACAGTTGAGCACGTAATGACATTTAAAATAATGACTCTGTGGTCAGAAAAGGAGTGTTCACGGAGGGCTTACAAAAACAAACCGATGCTTCTCTTCACTGATAGCCAAGTGGCAACCCTTGTTTGGGTTGCGTGTCATTGGGGTTTCAATAATAAGGCGGATGACGTGTATAGACAGGACTCTGGCATTGTATTCATCCGTCCGGAAGCGACTATTGGGGCAGCTACCAGTTTGGCGAATAGGGCTCTTGCCGATCGGACTTTGATGAAACACCAAAAGCTGGAGGTCAACGCCTGGACTGGCCAACTCTAAGCGGTTGCTTCTTGTGTCGTCTCTTAACCCGGCCAAGGAACTGTTAGGGCACACTAGCATAAATGTCAGGACACTTTTGGCTTGATTACCGGACACTGTGCCCTGGCTATCTCTGGTATATACATTCATCGATGTTGAAATTTAGCAAACATAAATTAAATGTTCGCTTGAATTTACCGTTTAGTACGGGGAAATTAGCATTTTAAAGAGATAAAATTCCAAAATGGCTGAAAATTGGGCCACAGCTTCCATGGAGAATACATATACAAGGAGGAAAAACTCTTATGGGGAAAATGACAGGAAATAGATGGGTAGAAGAAACTAAACTTCTAGTTCATTTTTGGCCACAGATGTCACCTTTGTCCGATGTACCCCACATGAAATTAATAAAAAATCATTGGAAACATCAAAAATTGATTAATTACGAATAATCGCATTGATATAAATTGAATTTAGAAAATGGTAAACAGCTGTAAGCTGGTAAACGTAAAATATATTATTAATAAACGAAATTTTCCATGAACCGGATAAATACAATCGGCCATGTTTTTTGGGTACATTTGACTGCAGCGCCACCAAATTGAAATTTCAAACGAAAATTGACAACACGTAGTTTTGTCTCCTTGTATAGCCTCCATGACAGCTTCCTTGGGATTTTTTAAGAAAACAATTTCGGAATCACAAAAAAACAACATGGCCGCCGGAGATATAACTTTTTGGCGAAAAAAACACTCAAAAACTGGTTTTTTCGAAAAAAATTTTTTGATCAGTCAATAGAAAACATTATTGCCTACAAAATACCCCTCTTGAATTTTTCCGAAAACCTTGATCTTTCCGAATTATTCAAAGTATTTTTTTGGCCGAAATGTGATTTTTGGAAACTTTGACCTTGAATAACTTCGAAAGGGTTAGGTTTTCGCAAAAATGACAAGAGGGCTTTTTTGTAGGCAATAACGTTTCGTATTGACTGATCAAAAAAAATTGAGTGAAAAATTGTTTTTCAGTGATTTTTTTGCCAAAAAGTGATATCTCCGGCAGCCATATTTTTTTTTGTGATTCCGAATTTGTTTTCTTAAAAAGTCCCAAGTAAGTTGTGGTCCAATTTCAGCCATTTTGGAATTTTGTCTCCTTTCGTGCTAATTTCCCCGGACTAGTTTCCCTAGTTCTGTAGTGTTTTCCAGCCGAACTACTGGCAATTTTCAAAGCCTGCAGCGTTCTGATCAGTTTGGAACGTATATTTCATAACTCTTGTTGTATGAACTACATATCAAGCTTATTACGAGGAGATTCATGCAGAGAAAAAGGATAAAAGGATGGAACAGCACAATGGTTTATAGCTATGATGTTGGACTCCGTTATACCAATGAGACCGGTTATACGTTATTATTATAATTTTGAATCATCATTTCAGCTTAATACAACTTAAAATATAAAAGCAATTTCGACACGACGACGACCGGAAACTGTCTGAATTCCGTTGCGGTAAATAAATTTCCAACAAACTTTTGTAAATTTGAAGATCACTTTCGAGTCTTCTATATTCCATTCCATAAATCAACGAATGATTTTATCTTTTTCAATCTTTGAATGGGCTTTGAATCTACCTTAATGCTTAGATGCAGCATAGACTTTTAGGGATATTTCCGCTACACTTTAATCAAATCATTGAAAATTGTTTTGCCCCCTCTCAGCTGAAGGTCAAGGGACTAACCAATCACCGCAAGAAATGATTACTTACTCAAGGTACAAAACCGCATCTCTACATACACACAGTCATTGAAGCGAAAAATTGTTACCGCTTTTCAACAACTCTCAACATTTCCAGCGAAATGAAGCTTTAATAACGCGCGGTCTTGCCCATTCTAAAATTCTAGCACTAAGCCGCGCTAAAGGGGTCTCTTCTAAAGGAGTTCTTCAACGCGTCTTGCAAGGTCATTGCCAGCTTCCATAATATCATCAGCGCTGCATGAAATCAAAATATAAAGCCGCGGCTGGACGTGGAATCAAGAGGAATTATATCAGCATCTCTGTGGCCTTTAGATTCCGCCAGTGTGGAGTTATTTTCACCAGTTCGGCAATCATTATCTTCCTTTGGCCGCCCTCTGCCCCGCATTCTTAACTTTAAAGGAAATTACTGCGCTTAAGACACACAGAAAAGCCTAAAAGCATGCGCATTTGCGGTCGTTTTGGGAAATTGTTCCTTTAATTTTGTTCTTGCTTTATTTTTATTTTTTTTGTGTTATTCTGTTTATGTTTAAGTTTCGACAGTTATTCTCCATTTGTTAAAATCAAATTTATGCTGCAGCATAATATTCTGGCGCGGTAGTCCAGGTAGAGGGAATCACGAATGTGTGGTGGATCCGTTTGAGGTTCTGTTCTGTTCTCAAAGAAAGAGAATACATATCCGAGGTGTACAAAGCCGGAAATTGTACACAATATATAAACAAGCATGAATCGACCACGTCAATTGTGGAAATTCGTTAAAAGAATGGATTTGCAGAGTTCTCTTAAAGGTCGCTGTCATGCGAATGGAAATTACCGTCAATTATAAATAAATTATGAATAATTATGTGAATTGTGGGGACCAAGCAAGATTTCATTTTAAATACTTCCTGGAATAAAGTTGTGAGCATCTTGTGTCGGTTTTTGGACGAATTTTTTTTATAGAAAAAATGAATGAAATAAAAAAAACCGGAGCGAACCCAGGATGTTTGGTTGTTCAATAATGATGTACATGCAATATATTTTGGATGTTCCCCGGAAATGGACGGGTAAAAACTCTGGCGGTTTAAATTTTTTGAAGTGGTAGGAGTGTTCAGTTCGATAATTCGATTGCATTACATTAATTATATAACACAAGATCTGTCAAAAAACAAAAATCGAACCTTTTGAGTTATGTGACAATTGATGACGAACTAGCGATGTGCGATTGGCGACAAAGCAATTGTCATAGTCTTCAAAGTAACTTAGCTTGTGAAGTTCCCAGTTTATAGCGAAATTTTAGTTTAAAAAACTGAGATAGAACCTTGACTTTTACAGCTTTAGATACATACACATATATAACACTCCTTTAATCCCTCATGGGACATAGGGCGGAAACAGTTGCCCTCCAGCGAGCACTCGTACGCCAAAACTATTGATTTTACGAAAAAAAGGTTATTACATAAATTGTAGGAAATTTTCTCTAGTTTCATTTTGTATATAAATGTTTTTATCGTAAAATGAGTCAGAAAGGAGATATTGTCAAAAAAACTGCTTTTAGGCGCAATTTTTCCAATATGGCGGCGCGAGCAGCAAAGACACGAGGTGGCAAAGTTGAAATTCGGAAAGAGCACATCGAAATCTATAAAATTACCCATTTTCAAAACTCCCGGAAAACTTTCCAGATAACCTCTTTTTTTAGAACCAAATGACTGTACTATAGCGTTTTAAGCATAAATTTAAGAAGAAGTATGTACGTAGTCATTTTTTCCTGCACGACATCGCTCGAACCAAAAAAGATATCGACTTCGTTGAGGTGTCGTTTGAAGAGTATTAACAGAAATATGTTCTGAAAATATTTTCATAAAATTCGGTCGAGCCGTTTTTTTTGTTCAAACGACGAATGTCATTTTGTACCTGAACGATAACATGCGAACCAAAAACGATTACCGAAGTTAATCTGAAAAGATTTTCATAAAATTCGGTCGAGCGGTTTTTTTGTTTAAACTACGAACCGAAACGACATGTTCTGACAAAAATTTCATAACATTCGGTCGAGCATTTTTTTGTTTAAATGAAAAGACTTCGGCTAAAGAGTCACAAACACCTTAAATTGATTAGTTTTTCTAATATGTAATAAACTCCTTGGAATGACACAAGTTCTAAATGAAGTTATCTTTTCTGGATTCAGTAGAGTGGTAGCCTCTCAACAAGACATAACTTGTCAAATTCGAAGCACTCTTAAAAAACCGTGCAAAAATTACGTTACTCTTTACAATCATCACGAATTTTTCAAATTTTAGATCAGGACTTTTTTGACGGGGAATTATTTTCCACGCCCTACAGTTTCTAGAAATTGAAGTTCATCCCGGAATTTCCAGTAGTTAAGAAAATTTGGCCTTTTCAGTCAAGGCTGACAAGTCCTTTAACATTGATTAGTTTTGCTAATATCTCCTAAAATCGTTCGAATTTGCAAATTAAGTCTTTTTGCTTCCCATTTTATCAGCGGAGCTTCAACACACTCAATAAGAATTCGACCACGCGCTCTAGTGTAGCGAACTAAGTACGAAGGAAATGTTCGTTTGTTAACTTTCAGGAAAAACAAATTCTCTAGAAAAATCTCGTGGATTTACCACTATTATGGTTATTTGAACTTGCTTCTCTCAGGATTACTTTGGCACCAGTTCTGGTACTAGCCAATTTCCCACTATAGTCCGGGGAAATTAGCAAAAAAAAACGCACGAAAGGAGATAAAATTCCAAAATGGATGAAAATTGGTACACAGCTTCCTTAGAACTTTTTAAGAAAACAATTTCGGAATCACAGAAAAAAAACATGGCCGCCGGAGCTATCACTTTTTGGCAAAAAAACACTCAAAAACTGGTTTTTTCGAAAAAAAATTTTGATTAGTCAATACGAACCGTAATTGCCTACAAAAAAGCCCTCTTGTCATTTTTTCGAAAACCTTGACCTTTCCGAATAATTCAAGGTATTTTTTGGGCGAAAAGTGATTTTTGAAAACTTTGACCTTGAATTACTTCGAAAGGGTTAGGTTTTCGAAAAAATTACTTTTTTGTAGGCAATAATGTTTCGCATTGATTCATCAAAAAAAAATCGAAAAAAACAGTTTTTGAATGATTTTTTTATGCCAAAAAGTGATATCTCCGGCGGCCATGTTTTTTTTTGTGATTCCGAAATTGTTTTCTTAAAAAGTTCCAAGGAACCTGTGTACCAATTTTCAGCCATTTTGGAATTTTGTTTCCTTAAAGTGCTAATTTCCGCGGACTACTAATGCTAAACGTTGATCGTGTGGACCGAAAGGGTCAAACCCACAACCAAACTAGCTTAGATTTCGTTTTTAGTTATGGAGTTATTGCGTGGATCGTGTTTTTGATATTCGTGACGATTTGATCTTGTCCAATGTACGCGTCCAACGATACAATGTTAAATTTCAAGTGAAACTGCAGAAAGCTTACGGAAATGATGCTGTTTCTTGTAAACAATGCCGCGAAGGGTTTACCTGGTTTAAAATTGGTCGTTATTCATTTGAAGATTACCTTCGAGAAGAAAGGCCTCCGGCAACAACTGATAACATAGTTATAAATTCAAGAATTTGGTGCATTATAATCGTCATCTGAAATTAAAAGAACTTGCAGAAGAGATTGGAATGGAATGCCGCCATTGCGACATGCTTGATTCATTCATCAAACGAATCAATATTGAAATTTAAGACTACAGGTAACCCCATGATAACACGGGAGTTACGTTCCAAAAAATTGTCGTGTTATACGAATTCGTGTTAGAACTAGTACGAAAAGCGGGGTTAGTTCCAAAAATTAAAAAAATGAGTTAAACAATGGTTTCTTCGTCATTAGTCGTGTTCCTTTTCTGCTTTTTTTTACTCGTATTTACTTGGAACTACTCCTGCTCTCACGCTCAGGTTGTACTCAAATCGACAAATTTTGTGTTCCTTTAATTTTTTACTCCGGAGTACTTAAAAGTAGATAAAGCACTATTAACCGAAGGGTTTTGACAAAATATTCTCATGCTTTGAGTATTTTTCTACATTATCTTCAGAGTCATGCCCTAACTTTTGCAAAAAATCAATTATTTTCGATTGCCTGCTTTTAAATTTCCTTATATGTATGGTGCTAAGCACTTATGAAGTTCTCTTTTAAACTTTGTGCTCCTTTCATTTGAAGGATCTCCTTTTAAGAAATATGACTAACTATTCAGCAAAGCCTTTGTTTTGTAGAGTAAACTTTTTAATATCTTCGTCTTCACCTATGCTATCATCCTCCGAGCAGGCGCGTACGCCATGATTCCAATAATAATAGGAAAAATTATAATTAATAAATATATCAACTTATTAAACAATTAAAAAAATATTCCGAATAACGATGTATAATATAAGGTGGATTCTTTTCAAACGGGATAGCAAAAAAATAAATATAACTCGATGTGATATACCAAAATTTTTTTTAGCGCAATTGTGTGCGCCGTTTCGGAGTTACAACTGTTACTGAAAAAAACGCGATTTTTCAAAAATCACGTATTTCTCATTTATTTATAGCTCTCGACAAACTCTGAGTTTCGGGATGGCCATATAGATTTTTGTAGGAAATTTTCCGTCTCTTCAGATGAAATTACGCAAAAGACAATTGGACGAATTTTTGGCCAATTTTTTGGCCTTTTTTGGCTAAAATTTGAAAAAAAAGGAATTTTTAAATTTTTTTTTTATGTCTCCAATCGATGTTCTGACTCAAAAACTACGCGCCACCAAGTTTTCAGAGTAGTTCCCTTCTTTTCGGTAAAAAAATTGTAAAAATGCCCTAAATCAAAGTCTAAAGTCTTGCGCACACCACGAGACCATGATTTTTGGAGAAAAACAAGACATTTTGTGATATTCGAAAAATGGTCAAAAATTATTATTTATGTTTCTTCACAATTTTCAATAAAAAAATTGCGATAAAAATATACCTATAGGTAATTATTTTTATAGTGAAATAACATAAAATATAATATAAGTACATAGTCCTATTACATGAGAAATTTTTTTTTACCCAATATGTGTACAAAATATGTTTTGTGAAACCCCCCCCCCCCATGGTTTCACCCGCGTACACTACTGCCTCCGAGTTATCATGGATTACAGATATCATTTCTACCAACCAAACAGTCTTTATAAATTTCTTCTTCCACCACTAATTCTCTGATATCTTTTGCAATTATTTCGTCAAAACCTAGGGACTTAGCAACTTCTACTACTGCAGTCATTCTGTTTTCTGCTGTCTCGATCAAATATTCATTTTCATTTGACTCCGGCCTTATTTTTTCCCAAAAACAATTTAATGTTGAACCGTGATAGAATGGATCCGTGTCATAGAAGTACCGTGTTTCCTGTATTCGTTTTGTGACACTGGATTCAATTAGCGACCTTTTCTATGAGCTCTACTTTGCACCAGACTCGACTTTGTTCAGAGTGAAATCCCACAGTCGAGCGTGTAAAGGGAATGTTGAAGAAAACATTGACGTAGCTATCGTGGTGATCTCTTGAAACCCTTGGTCAAGCTGGACAGCCCCTAAAAAACATTATTTAAATAAATTCGGGCGATTTCGAAAACGCAGGACTGCAGTCATTTGCAAATATTCAGCTACAGAATTCCAATTGCTGAATATTTGCAAATGACTACAGTCCTGCGTTTTCGAAATCGCACTTCTTTTACTAAAATATGGAATACTTAACTTACTTCAGTGTTAATGCGGCTGTTTTGTTTGAAAATTGGTATTTACGAGATGGTTCTTAACAATGTTCGATGAAAACAGTGCGAACATGAGTAGTGATCATATAGTACCGTGCTAAATTGAGTTAATAAACTTGACGAATGTTCGTTAAATTCTCTCATGTTGTCTCTAAGCAATTTTTCGGTTAAATTTTGTCCTTTTATTTTGTTGAGCCCTTCTAAAGCCTGAACCAAATATGACGTGCCAGACCGTAAGAAAACTGGACGAATTTGAGCTTAGTTACGGCCCTTTGACAAATAGCCCTAAATGAAAATGTAAAGTGACAAGTGGAAAATGAATTCCGTGAATGCAGATTTAAGCGATTTATTTGATTTATTTAAGTTGTGGGAGAAATATAAACAGCTTAGAAGTACTGAGCAAAATAAAAGAAAAAAATTTAACCGAAATATTGCTTGGGAACTGATGCCGATTACGGATGCTAAGGTTTTGTGCTCTTCTTACGGCACCCATACGTACCATTCGAGAATTTAACGAACATTCGGCAAGTTATTTAAGTCAATTTAGGTCGCTGCCAAATGAACACTCATTTTTGTACGTTAGGGTACGTACGGTTACGGTCCGGCACGTCATATCTGGTTCAGGCTTAAGCCTGAACCAGATATGACGTGCCGGGCCGTAAGAAAACTGAACGAATTTGAGCTCAGTTACGGCACTTTGACAGATAGCCCTAAATGAAAGTGTAAAGTAACCAGTGACACCGCAGTGAAAAGTGAAAATTCAGAGAATAAATCAAGATTTAAGTGATTTAATTGATTTATTTAAGTTGTGGACGGAGTACAAACAACTTAGAAGTGTTCGGAAAAAAAATTGCGAAATAAACAAAATGAGAAGCTTTGAATTTTTGTTGTGCATATGTCATAGTTTCTTAGTTGAACAATCTAGAAGGCCTTCAATATCTCCTTTATCTCTTTTATGTCATTTACTGCTTCAAATTTATTAAAAAATTGTTAAAATGTGAACAGATTTTCTAAATAGCTAACGGATGCTAAGGGTTTGTGCCATTCTTACGGCACCCGTACGTACGGTACGTACCATTCGAGAATTTAACGAACATTCGGCAAGTTCATTAAGTCAATTTCGGTCGGTGGCATATAAACACTCATGTTCGTACGTTACCTTACGTACGGCTACGGTCCGGCACGTCATATCTGGTTCAGGCTTTAAGCTGTTCGCATTTACGGAATCCATTTTATGCTTGTCACTTTAAGCCTGAACCAGATATGACGTGCCGGACCGTAAGAAAACTGAACGAATTTGAGCTCAGTTACGGCACTATGACAGATAGCCCTAAATGAAAGTGTAAAGTGACCAGTGACACCGCAGTGAAAAATGAAAATGCAGAGAATAAATAAAGATTTAAGTGATTTAATTGATTTATTTAAGTTGTGGACGGAGTACAAAAAACTTAGAAGTGCTCGGGAAAAAACAAGAAAAAAAAATCGCGAAATAAACAAAATGAGAAGCAGCCACGGATATTACCGTGTTACATTTGTAAAAATGAAGAAATTGGATTCAGCGCAATTTTTTATTCACACGAGAATGAAAAAAAATAACTTTGAATTTTTGTTGTGCATATGTCATAGTTTCTTGGTTAAACAAACCATCTAGAAGGCCGTTAATATCTCCTTTATCTGTTTTGTCATTTACTGCTCCAAATTTATTAAAAAATTGTTAAAATGTGAACAGATTTTTTAAATAGCTAACGGATGCTAAGGTTTTGTGCCATTCTTACGGCACCCGTACGTACGGTACGTACCATTCGAGAATTTAACGAACATTCGGCAAGTTCATTAAGTCAATTTGGGTCGGTGCCATATAAACACTCATGTTCGTACGTTACGGTACGAACGCCTACGGTCCGGCACGTCATATCTGGTTCAGGCTTTACATTTTCATTTAGGGTCATGTTTCAAAATGATGTAAGTAAGCTCAAATTCGTCCAGTTTTCTTACGGCATGGCACGTCATATTAGGTTCAGGCTATAATACATTGGACTGGGCGAATATTCTCAAAACACACTCGTCCACTCTTAACGAAATTCTCTCCTTGTTTCAGTTTCGTCTTGACTAATTCTTGTAGATCTGAAATCTTAATGTGCAGGCAACATTTATCTTGGTTTACCTATAAAAACTTTCGCTAACTTGAAACTCAATTACAAGAAGTTTATGTACACGTTCGAGATATTCATTCATCAGAATCATAACTCTAGAAGTCTGGAAGCATGACTTTTCCTACTTATAACAATACTCTTCTACATCGCCTCTAAAAAGATACCCGTGAAATGCAAAAGATCGCTTGCGAAATAACAGAAATACTTTTGACTATTTTATAAAAACACATTTAAAACATACCTTAAAATTGGAAACTATCTGTCTTTAAAAATACCATCTAAAATCTCAGCAATAATACAAACGAAAAATCCTGAAATTATCCAGAGCTATAAACTAGGTAATAGACACAAAGATAATTTTCTTCAACCCATCGCCAAAAAGAGTTCCAGATTTTTCATGAATGCTGCTGTGCTGCTGGCTTGCTTGCATGCTTGCTGTTGCTGCACCACAGACGAAGAGTCGATCAGATTAAAGTCGGGCAAAAGACCGACCACTAAAGAAAAAACCTTACCATCAACAGGTAGTCACTCACCGGTAATTTATTTGTGCATTCAATTGTCGGGAAGATGTCATTCCATATGTAAATCGCCACTTGAATGCAGTTGGTGCAGGGGCCTCAAAGGGGGCGCTAATGTTCATTCGAATGGAGACGCACGGGGGCCCCTCGGTTGTCTGCTGCGAACTCTGTTTGACGGCCTTTGGTATTTTATGCTAATGACAGAATTTTTATATCTTTTTCTGCCCATTTATTTATAAGAAACATTTTTAGATAGACATCGTTTACAGCCAGAAATGATCAGGGCTATCACAATCGTGATTTTTTTTAAAGGTTTGTGTGTAGGAAAAATGTAATTTTTTGAAAGTCTCACATTGGGATTTTGTTAATCGTTTTGAATTTTATTTAATGTTCACAAGAACTGTATGATATTTAGATATGGTGATGAATATGCAAAATTAAAGTTAGTCGTTAGTTATTTTTGTTATGTGGCAGTTATTATAGGCTCAGGAACTACCCTTTGTAGCATTAGTTCATCATATCGTTGAAAACACGGCAGTAGCATGCTTAGCCTGAAGGAGAGAATATGTTTTAAGTTATAAAAAGTCGGGAGAGAGTTGAAGGAGACATGGCGTTGAACCCTACGTTTGAACTCTTCGATATTATTGGAATTCGGAAATAGTGGCTGCGGAAGATTGTTACTTGGCCGAGTTTTTCTATTCGTGGATGAATTCCTTGTCTGTAGGGTGCGCGAAAAAGGGAGCTATAGGCACTGGAGTGGGAATGACCCGAGCAAGCTTATCTGGTATAATATTACCATAGAGACAGTAGAGTGTTTGTTTCCGTGGAACTATAAGGCACATCCCCACAAGATTGACCGAGGTTGGAGCAAATGGTGTCATAGCTGATATCTTAGAAAACGTACAGGTTGCGCTATCTTTAATGTCGGTATGTAAACATTGAATAACTTTGAAAAAAAAACAACCGATTTTTATATATGAGGTATTTTTATTCAATTTGGTCCTTTGCAATTTTTTGGACTATTTTTTGAATACATCAATCAAGTGGTCGCCTTCATTGGCCAAAGGTATAGCGAAGCGATGATTTCGGCACGAATGTTTGCCTTGACCTCGTCATTGGCTTGCTGGCGTACCTACACTTTACTTTTCAAATAACCCCACAAAAAGAAGTCCGGACGGAGAGGTTAAATCTGGAGATCTCGGTGGCCAGTCAATGTCGCCTCTTTTTGATATCAGACAACTTCCTCTGACCGCTTCAATCAGTTCATTGGAACATCTTGGTCGTTGATGAAACGCATGGCATGTTGACGATCTCCCACTGTCCCGTGCTCAACAAAATTCGACACCAAACCATGAGTAGTGTTGTCAGACGGTGCCTGTTGGCCACGATATTTTCGACGATATGCACGTTGAGTTAACAGTTAACACAACTGAACCACTATTTTCAATGTATTCAGCGTCACTATTTCGGCGCGTTGCTTCGGTGTGAAACGATTCATGGTTAAAATTGTACTGAATTGACGTTTCAAAAGCATTTCTAATCAAGTCAATCGGTTGACAAATGTCAAAGTTATTCAATGTTTACATACCGACATAAAAGATGGCGCACCCTGGATACTGTCTAAATACGTTGGTATAGTTTCGAAGCTTCGTATCAACGGCCGATTATGAACGGGAATATATACATTCAGGCGTAAAAGCTCTTTCGGGCATGGGAGTCTTCCAAACTGAGCCTGGTTAAAGAAGGAATTTGAATCTTTTCAGAAAACCTAGGCATTGGGATTTTTGTTCAGCGATCTGGAATATGCTGCATTCCGTATATTTCTACATCGTCCACTAATACGGAAAGTGAGATTTTGTAAGTTTTGTTAAGCCAGCACTATAATAGACGTTAAAGAACGTATACGTCAATATCTGCGTTTTGAGGACTCTAATGGCCGGTTCACATTATTCCAGTAGCAATCCAGTCCAGTGATCGAATCCAGCGCTGGAGTGCTACTGGAATAATGTGAACCGGCACTGGATTGTACCCATTCCAGTGAACAATCCAGTCCAGTGACTGGATTGACAGTCTACTTTTTCATTCCAGCTCGCCCAATCCAGCGCCACTGGAATAGTGTAGACGACCAGTCCAGTGCTGGATTAAATGTTGAAGAGTAAATAAGTATTGTTTTTTTATAATCGCATTATTTTAGTTGATAAAATTAATAATTTGTGATTTTTAAGATCCATTCTTGAAATCATATTCACTATCCAATAAATGTTGAATGACTTGTAGACGATATGAATCCAGTCAAGCACTGGACTGGATTGACTCGCTGGATTACTGGACTGGAATAATGTAGACGATATGATCCAGTCCAGCACTGGACTGGATTGACTCGCTGGATTACTGGACTGGAATAATGTGAAGCGGGCATAACTGGCTCTAATACGAAAATGAATGATTGACCATAATAAACGTATATCACATGTACTAGTTTTCGTTAATTTTTTGTTAAACGCCGTCTCACGGGACCTGGATCCTCGTTGATGGCGTCGTGATGGCAAAATTGTATATTTGTTGTATTCAGACTCAAATTCAAACAATGTTTACTGTTATTATTATGGTGGATTGTACGTCAAAGTTTGAGGTGACAGTGGTACGACAGATATGTACGTACGCGTATGTTCGTTAAATGCGCACTTCAATTTACATTTATTATAATTCAGACCTTAAGAGATGAGACAGTACTTTGTTTTATAAGTATTGAATTCAAAATGTAGACAAAGAAACTACAGCATTTGACAGTTCAAACGCAGGATTCATTGCCTTCTCTTCCAGCTGCATCCTGACTTCTAAAAACCTGAAACACTTTCTGCCCTTCGAGTTAAGCACCCAAAACAAGAAAGGCTATATAAAAAACCCTTTTCTATCCAAAGCGTAGTAATATACATTTCTATGATGCTGAAACTTTGTACGTAGAGGTTTTTCCGCACGAGAAAGTAATTGGACCTCGAAGACTGATTTTCGAAATTCAAAATGGCCGCCGAAATATGACCGAAATTTAAAATGGAGGACCGAATATGAATTTTCAAATTTTGTTCCGATTTTAATAAAAAATCTGCGGTTTTATAAGGTGGTAAATAACGAATTTATGATCAGATCTTATAAATATAAAATGGCTGCGCCAATATGGCGAACGAATTTTGTCAACTGTATCCCGATTGCAATGAAAGTGGAAATCTAGGGGATTTTAAGGTAGCAAATAACGAATTTATGATCAAAACTTACAAATTCAAAATGGCCGCACCAATATGGCCGACTTTTTTGCTAATTGTTTTACGATTCCAATGAAAATCGGTATCAGAGAGTTTTTAAGATAGCAAATAACGAATTTATGATCAAAACTTATAAATTCAAATGGCGGACGTATTTTATCAATTTTATTCCGATTCCAATGAAAGTGGATATCTAGGGGTTTTAAAGGTACCAAATAACGACATTGCAGATGAGAACCCAAGGCCAGGCAATTGAAAAAGATGTAATTTTTCTGCATTATATTAAATGTCTGATAATGGGTAATATACGTCTGAAGTCACACTCCTTTAGTACGTGACTCCAAGCGTTACTGTGGATCACCGTCAAAGCCCATTTTTAAATCTTAAATTAGTATAATCCTTCTATTTTTTATTCTTTCACAATGTAATAATATTTTTTGATATTGAATATTTAATTTAACTAAAAGTCCATATGAATGCCTGCCTCCCCCAAAAAAATATTATAGCATGAATAACACTGTGGATCTGATATATTTTCTTAAGATTATACTATGTGTCTAATACTTGCTGGCAAAAGCCTATTTTTAAATACTCTTTCACTGATATTTATTTTTGTTATAATATTTATAAGCTATATCTAAAGATTTATTTACCACTAACTTAATCCATATCTTTTTTAGGAGTTTTATCACGTAAGGAAATAATGTATACGCTACAAAAACTGTCATAGAAGTTAAAAATGTCGCAGAGGGACTTCTCAGAGGTAAGTCATGGCAAATTAGCTATTAATTACATAAAAATATATTTACCAAACTCATAAACTCTTCTCAAAACTCTCATCCCTTCCTTCCTGGGCTGAGTTTTAATTATCTTAATGTAAACGAAGAAGGATAAAAAAACCACCATCTCGTCGCCAAAGGCAAAAAAAGGAACCCAAAAGGAGCGCACTAACTAAAACTGTCTGTTATATAAAATTGATAAAATCGCGCTTGCGCAGTCACATTCGTCGTGATTTGGAACGTTCGGTTAATTTATAAAAAAAAAATATTTTTTCTTATTCATTTTTTTCTGTTGTTTGTCATTGCTTTAGTTTTAAGCTTTGCTTTGTGCTTCATTGACTGCCATTACGAATAGCGTCCGATTTCTTTTGGTTTGTTTGTTCTATATATATATGTGTGTTTGTACCTAAATCGCCTTCCCATCAAAGCCAGATTTTGTCTGGCATCCTTTTACCCTGGCTCATTTTAATACCCTATAGTTAAACTGGCCTGACCTGAATGGATATGCCAATCGCAAAACAAATATCAGAGCGCGCAAAGTAATGTGGCAATTTTTTTTCTGTCCTTTTTTTTTAAATCAACTTTTTGTCTTTTAATTAGTTTATTGGGGTATATTTAAACCAAAATAAAAAGGTTTTTTTTCTGATCCGTGGACCACACTTCTATATTTTATTTTTATTTAGTTGTGATAATGTTATTAGGAAATGCTTCAATGCCCGAGACTAATTGGCTCGATGGAAGGTAATAAAATAATTCAAAAATCGTGGAACTTTACTCTAAGTTTCTTTGTGTTCATTTACCTTCCACATTTCCGTTTTTGGTCTTTTCTATCCTTTGTGGAAGAACCGCATTCAGCCAAACCAATTTTAAACAATTGCTAGTAGATGCGTTCCTTTTCTGCTAATTTTTACTATTGAGTACTCGCAGCTACACCTGGTCTAACATACGAGTAGATAACACTTTTAGTTACGCAATTAAAATCCGCTAGAAGAAAGCTCCCATTTGGAGTCTATTGTGAATTATTTTAATTACCCTATCACCCCATAGATGGCTTTTGATTGTTTTGAGCTCTTTTTCATATGAAAACGTCTATAAATAACGTCTATAAATAATAAAATCGCATTAATTTAACTTATGTTGTAAATTATTATTCTAACCTTTATTTGTATACAAATGAAATAACATCAAAAATGTTAGGTTAGGTTTTACTCAAATCAACAAATTCTGCGTTCCTTTTCTGCTCTGCTTGCAAGTACTAAAAAGTAGAAAAGAAACACAGCTATTAGCTAATAATATTGTTTTGTCGATAAAGGCGCACGTCATACCCTCGTCCAAAAATTCCATTTAACCTGTCATTAGTGTCAAAGCTAATTTTCAAACTTTATTATTTCCAGAATGAACCGGAAGGAACTCCGGACTTACCAGCAGCCAATAGAGCATTATTTTTAGAAAAAGTTCGACAATCGAATGCAGCATGCCAAAACGGAGACTTCACCACAGCTGTTGCACTCTACACCGACGCCTTAGCTTTAGATCCTGGAAACTATATTTTATTTAGCAATCGTTCTGCAGCTCGGCTGAAACAGGGACAATTTGCTTTAGCATTACAAGATGCTACAAAGGCACGAGAGCTGTGCCCGCAGTGGCCGAAAGCATACTTCCGGCAGGGCGTTGCACTACAGTGCTTGGGACGATATGGTGAAGCTCTAGCATCGTTCAGTTCTGGCCTAGCACAAGATCCGCACAATAAGCAACTTTTGGCCGGATTAGTGGAAGCTTCCATAAAAAGTCCTTTAAGGCATGCCTTGGAACCAACATTTCAGCAGCTGAGAAACATGAAGTTGGACCAATCTCCGTTTGTTGTTATCTCCGTTGTAGGACAGGAGTTGCTGCAAGCTGGACAGTACCATTCAGCAGTGACAGTACTTGAAGCTGCTCTTAAAATTGGATCATGTTCCTTAAAACTAAGAGGATCTGTCTTTAGTGCATTAAGTTCAGCTCATTGGGCGTTAAATCAATTGGACAAGGCTATTGGTTACATGCAGCAAGACTTAGCAGTAGCGAAGAGCTTAGGAGATACTGCCGGCGAGTGTCGGGCGCATGGTAATCTCGGAAGCGCGTACTTTAGCCAAGGATCTTACAAGGAAGCACTAACAGCTCATCGATACCAACTGGTCCTCGCCATGAAATGTAAAGACACCCAAGCCGCTGCCGCTGCACTTACATCATTGGGTCACGTCTATACTGCAATTGGAGACTACCCGAACGCTTTGGCCAGCCATAAACAATGCGTTCAGCTTGTAAAACAAATGGGCGATCGACTACAAGAGGCCAGAGAAATCGGAAATGTCGGCGCTGTATATTTAGCCATGGGAGAATTCGATTCAGCTGTTGATTGTCACACGCAACATCTGCGTCTAGCACGCAAGTTAACCAATCAAGTCGAAGAAGCACGAGCATACAGCAATCTTGGTTCTAGTCACCACTACAGGCGAAATTTCTCACAAGCTATAACCTTTCACGAACAAGTCCTTCGAATAGCTCAGCAGCTGGGCGATAGGAACATTGAAGCCCGAGCTTACGCAGGCTTGGGTCATGCCGCGCGATGCGCAGGAGATTTCGTACAGGCGAAGAGATGGCACGAGAAACAACTGGAAATGGCTCTTGCAGCAAGAGATAAGGTCGGAGAAGGTCGAGCCTGCTCCAATTTAGGCATAGTTTACCAACTGCTAGGGGAGCACGATGCTGCACTTAAGCTGCATCAAGCACATCTAACTATAGCGCGACAGCTGCAAGACCGTGCTGGAATGGGACGCGCTTACGGCAACATAGGGAATGCTTACTCAGCTGCAGGACTTTACGAAGCTGCTATAAAGTACCACAAACAAGAACTCACCATAAGTAAAGAGGTTCACGATCGAAGTGCGGAAGCGTCAACACATGGCAACTTAGCTGTTGCCTATCAAGCTTTAGGAGCACACGACATGGCTTTGATGCATTACAGAGCTCACCTTAGCATAGCAAGAGAACTTAAGGATACCGCAGGCGAGGCTTGTGCGTTATTGAATCTCGGAAACTGCTTAAGCTCCAGGCAGGAATTTGCTCTTGCTGTTCCATACTACGAACAATATTTAATGCTCTCACAGGAGCTGGGAGATGTCGTTGCAGAGGGTAAGGCGTGTCACTTTTTGGGATACGCTCACTATTGCATTGGAAACTACAGAGAAGCTGTTCGATACTACGATCAAGATTTGGCCTTGGCAAAAGATCTTCAAGATAAAATGAACATGGGACGAGCTTACTGCAATTTAGGTCTAGCTCATCTCGCCCTGGGCAATAGTCAAGCTGCTCTAGAATGTCAAAAATATTTTCTAGCTGTTGCGCACATGACAAACCACTTACCGGGCAAGTTTAGAGCGCTTGGAAATATTGGTGATATTTTAATACGGACTGGAGAGATCGAGGAAGCTGCCAAAATGTATCAAAGACAGCTGGCGTTAGCCCGTCAAGCCAGGGAAAGACCAATGGAGGCAGCTGCTTGTGGAGCGCTTGGTTTGGCGCATCGATTAGTGAAAAAATTTGACAAGGCTCTAGGCTATCACACCCAAGAACTGACGCTGCGACAAGAGATGGCCGATTTGTCTGGCGAATGTCGCGCCCATGGGCATTTGGGAGCGGTACATATGGCCTTAGGTAATTATACACATGCAGTTAAATGCTATCAAGAGCAACTGGAGCGTGCCCAAGAGCTGCAAGACTCTGCAATTGAAGCACAGTCGTTTGGTAATCTCGGAATCGCTAAACTCAATATGGGACACTACGAGGATGCGATTGGTATGTAAAAATTATTTCTTTTTTATTTATATGATTTTATTAAAATGAAATATTTAGGTTATCTTGAACAACAGCTCGGTACATTAGAGCAGGTGACCACCAGTACAGCTCAACACGACCGTGCTAGAGCGTTGGGGCATTTAGGCGATTGCTATGATGCTCTTGGCGACTATGAAGAAGGCATTAAGTGTCACGAGAGACACTTACAATTGGCTACCATACTTCAAAGTTTCAGAGATCAGGAACGAGCGTATCGAGGTTTAGGTCACAGCCATAGAGCGGTTGGGAATCTACAAGAAGCTCTTGTCTGTTTAGAAAAAAGACTCGTAGTAGCACATGAGCTTGGAAGTCCTGATGCTAAAGCTGCTGCTTATGGAGATCTAGGTACAATCCATAGTGTCTTAGGAAATCATGAGCAAGCCGTAAACTGTTTGGAACATCAGCGTGAAATTGCTAAAGAGTTGGGAGATCGTGTGTCTACTTCAGATGCTACAAGTTCACTTGGAAATGTCTACCAGCAAATGGGGGATTGTGAGGCTGCACTTAAGCTATATAAGTTGGACTTAGAGATGTGCGAAGGACTCGGATTTCTTTCATTGCAAGCAAGAGCATATGGAAATTTAGGTTCAATTTACGAAGGATTGAAAAACTATGTGGAAGCGATTAAATTCTTTGAAAAGCAACTGTCGTTGACCACTGATAGGTTAAGCAAGGCGTATGCTTGCGGCTCTTTAGGTAAATTTTTTAAATGGTCATTTCTATATATCTATTAATAAATCATTCTTTTTAGGTCGCGTATTTCATGAAATGAACCAAACAACACAAGCCATTAATTTTCTTCGGCAAGGCCTAGCTATTGCACAATCACTTAACAAGTCCGAAGAAGAGGGAAAAATAAGGCACCAACTGGGTGAGACACAAAACCCTTTCTCCACAATTTCTTTATGTTCTTATAGTCCAATAAATAGGTCGAAAAAAAGGCCTCCGTAATGTGAAAAATACCGCACGCGATTTTTTTTTTACCAAATGATTTTATATATTTTTATAAGCTTAAATCCAAAATGGCGTCATCCCCACCCTCTTGCTAAACTTACAGTGAAGGAAAACGCGTTTAACTCGATATCTCAAAAACTATGCATTTTACGACAAAAATGTATATTATATTTTATGTAGATAAATAAGTGATTTAATTTTCTTGTTTGGAACTTTTTTGTGTAAAGTCAATATCTACGGAGAAATAGTGCTTCAAACTTCATATATCATTTTCTTTGCACTATATTTCGTTAATGGTTAATTCTACATGAAAAAATCCTTCGTAAGACTTATAGAACACACGATTATGGAGCGCAGTGACCGGCAAAGTTATTAGTTTTCTATTTCACTCTTCTTCTTCGCAGGCTCTACAACCCAATTCGAGCCTTCGACTCCATCAGCTTCTCTATTCCGCAGCTTGCCTCCAGTTTCTTATGTTCAGAAATTTTGCTATATCAGCCTTAACATTGTCTTCCCACCTTAAGCGTGGGTTGCCAACTGGTCTTTTCCCATCTGGTAGTAGATACAATTTTTTCCGGTATCCTTGAGCCACCCATTCTTTGGGCATGACCGGCCAACGTAGACGCATTAGCTTGGCATATGTTCATAGTTTACATTCTTTGTATAAGTCGTACAATACGTGATTGTTCTAGGAAAAGATTAAAGTGGGAATGGGAACTACAATGTGGCGCTGCCGCATGGTGCTAGCGCTCTTCTTGGTGCTGGCGCGTTCTATGGTGCGCACCATAGAGCTGAGTGCAAATACAATGCGTGGCGCTAAGTCATGTCAAAACTGTAAAAACGGATGAAGCGGATTGGTTCTGTTTGAGGCTTAAGTTAGTGGAAATGGGGCAACGCAAAAAAAAATTCATTGGAAATTATTTTTTTTACAGGAAAATCCAAAAATTGATTAAATACGAATGTTTTTTAGGGTACTTTTGACTTCAGCGCCCTCATTTATCAAAATTCCCAACTGGTTGGTGTACTGGCGCGCACCAAAAGTAGAAAGTTGGCAAAAATGAGCTACCACGCGGCAGCGCCAGCTGCACATTGTAGCTGCACTTCGGGTGGGCTACGTTTTTTACTTTTGACAGTTTGCGCTGCAGCACCAGCACCACGCGCCAGCGCCACATTGTAGTTCAGCCTTAAGGCCGGCCGCGCACTAGAAACTAATTTGAAGCAACTTTTTAATCACAAAAATAGAACGCACAAAAGTAAAAGTAAGTCCGCCCACAGACGATTTTTAAGTTGCGGCAACTAAATTAATCCAACACGTTCTATTTTAACGGAGAGTCGGAGAGGATTTTTCATTGAGTAAACTATTTAATCGCCCATAAAAAAAGTTGCTAGTGCGCGGCCGGCCTAAATAGCATGGGTGCAAACCCATTTCCCTGCCATGTGTATTTGTGAATGTCCTTTCTTGGGAAATATGTTGAACTGACGATCATATTTTTGCCCATTGATCGAAAGGACGAAGAATTTCGTTAAGAGTCGTATTGAACATAGTCGCTCACTTCTTGGCTTGAATTCTGTGACATTATATACTGTAAAAAATTTCTGTGGTAATTTTACAAAAAAAATACTGGAAGTTTTATTCACAAGCAGTTTTGTAAATTATTGGAGATTCTCAATTTCTTTATGTGAAATTACAAAATTTATAGTAAAATTACAATAATTGTGTAGTAAATTAGTATTTCATACCGCGGTTTGTAATTTTACTATATATTTGGACTGTGAATTTACATATTTTTTTACATTGTATATAACTGACTTGTGTAATACGAACCCTACTCGTAAGTGATGATCCTTCCGCAGCTGTAGAATATCTCTCGTATCGTCTGCTATCCGTCTATCTCGAGGCTTTGCTTCTGGTTTCTTAACTGATGTGTTTTTACGGGGCCCGGTAGTTAGCCCAACGCCCAATCCCACTACTAGGAAGATGGGATCAGAATTATACCCCATCGAATAGGCTGGCCCAGCTATACTAGGTACTTCCGTCGTCGTTTGGTTATCCAGGAGGCACGTGATGCTACGAATTTACCCCCCCCCCCCCCCCACCACCCTTTTAATTGGCACAGGTTATTTCGTTATTTATGTCATGAAAAGATTTTAAATAAAAATAACTAATAACAAAAGAATATAGCACCAACAAAAATTGCCGCCCCGAAATGGCTTGTGCCCCGGGGCTATAGCCCATTTAGCCCTGTGGTTAGGGTGGCCCTGTATCAACTTCTAGAGCAATGAGTCATCAAAATCAAAATTTCGTTTTTTTAACTAAAATTTCAACTAAAACCACGTTTTTCTCCAAAAAATACGGAGTTAACTAATTTTTTTTGCAAAATTCGAAAACTTGGACAATTTCCTATGAATAATATTTGGACATTTTTTATCCTACCGTATACCGCCTTCATTTTTCGAGTTATAAGCAATTTAATGCAATAATTGGTTTTTTTCGTAATTTTTCACCTAAGCTTTGCCAAAAAGTACCAAATAAGCACCAAATAAGGCTAATTTTAACATCAAACTTGCTAATAATTGGAAAAGTAAAAGCCGTAGGATAAAAATTGTCCGACGTTATTCAATGAAAATTATCCAAGCTTTCCAATTTTGCAAAAAAAATATTAGTTAACTCCGTATTTTTTGGAGAAAAACGTGGTTTTAGTTGAAATTTTAGTTAAAAAACGAAATTTTGATTTTGATGACTCATTGCTCTAGAAGTTGATAGGGTAGAACCTTGACTTTTACAGTTTTAGATAGGTGGGAGTATTTTGCGTACACTGATACCTTATTCATTAAAATAGCTCATAGGCAGTGGCGTAGCGTAGTAGGGGCGGCGGGCGGTCCGCCCCGAGCGGCACTTTTAGGTGGCGGCAAAATTTTGCACCTACGATTCGGACCTATCGAAATGCGGACGGAATTTTTTATTACTTATACTGCGACGAAATCGGGGAATCCCCTTTCTTTAATTGAATGTATAATGATATCTTACTCATAGTAGCGACTGGCAACACCGTCTGTACTGATTTGCAGGGATTCCGCGTACTTTATTTTGTGCTTGGATTGTTTATGACTAATATTCAACGAGAATGACTTCTATTATATAAAGAAGAGTATTCCACTATTCAATAGTTCCACTATTTTTTTAACTCCGTGTCGTTGGCGGGAAAACTCTGGGAGTCTCAGCGAATTTGCGTCTGGGTGTAGTGGCAGCACTGTAAAATTTCTATGCGCGTGTGTCGATCGATCCGATAGTCAGGCTTCAGCCGCTAAGGAGACTCCACTCGCTCCTACCGCCAAAACACCAAAAAAAGCGAAAGTTGTGGAATCCGCAATCCGAAAAATGGCAAACGTTCTTTTGAGATTCCAAAAGGGTGTTGTTGATCAATTACCGGCCCCGAGGGACCACGATCACAGCTGAACGCTTTTGTGGGGTGTTGCAACAACTCAAAAAGGCGATCCAAAACAAAAGGAGAAGAAGTTGACAAAAAACCGTCCCATCGCTCTGCTGAATCCAGAAAAAAAACTCCATACCAAAAAAAGGGCTTGACCGAATGTTATGAAATTTTTTCAGAGCATGTTTTCGTTAATACGCTCCGATCGGCACCTCAACGAAGTCGGTATCATATTTGGTACTCGCGATATTGGGCGGTACAAAAAGCACGAACTTCGTTCAAACAAAAAAAACGGCTCGACCGATTTTTATGAAAATCTTTTCAGATTATAACTTCGGTAATACGCGTCGATCGGCAACTCAATGAAGTCAATATCATTTTTGGTTCGCGCGATATCGTGCAGGTACAAAAATTACTTACGTCGTCTAAATAAAGAAACCGCTCGACCGAATTTTATGAAATTTTTTTTAGATCATATATATTTCAGTTAATACGCTTCGATCGGCACCTCAACGAAGTCGATATCTTTTTTGGTTTGCGCAAGATCGTGCAGGAAAAATTGACCAAATACGTACCCACATACACACACACGCATACTTCTTCTCAAATTTTTCCTTAAAATGCTATTGGGACCTTGATTTTCGGACCGATTACAATAACTTCCCTATAAACAGGGAAGTTAATAAGAGGGCGGCAAAATTTTCTTCCGCCCCGGGCGGCTGACACCCACGCTACGCCACTGCTCATAGGGTTACAAAACAATAGGGTGATATGTAAACCTCTACCAAAAAAAATTAAAAACGCCCTAGCTGCTAAACCGTTACGATTTACCGCCCCCCTTCCATACGATTTTTTGTTCGTCTATCCAAAACCTATCCACAGCCGGCCGCTTTGTAAACTTAGCGGTATACACCCTGTATATTGGGAAAAAATTGGGATTTAAGCTTATAAAAATATATAAAATCATTTGGTAAAAAAAAATCGCGTGCGGTATTTTTCGCAAAGAAAAAGTACCTATTTATTGGACTATTCTGTAATCAAATAAATTGCTTTCAGGCTTATCACTGCGAGCATCTGGCGACAATGAAGGCGCCCGTTCTCAAATGGAAGCCGCTGCACAAATTTTTGAATCCTTACGCTTCGATCAGAGATCACCAGAAGCTAGAACCATGCTCTTTGACTTGCAGACGTCATGCTACCATGTTCTACAGCAGATACTGGTGGCCATGTCAAGAAACGAGGAGGCATTAGTAGCAGCCGAACGATGTAAGGCTAGGACAAGTCCTGATGCCAATAATACGAGTATATCTAGGAAAACAATGGTCACGTGCATAGAAACGATATTCGAAATTGTGAATAAATCGAAAACAAATGTGATATATTTTAGTTTAGCTGGTGACGAGCTATATGCGTGGTTCCTTCAGCCACAGAAGCGAATTGTTAGATTTCATATGGTAAAAATAACCGAAAGCGCTTTAAAGATTCCACCAGAAAAACTGAAGAGTTGCAGTAATAAAGACGAGAACTGTAGTCTTTTAGAACGATACATAAATATGGTTAGAGATAGCTTGGGTGTTAACTCAGACAGTGTCCTGCATGAAGGAGACGGAAGTGGATGGAGATCATCCTCCGAGAATCTACTAGATGATTTTTCCAATGAAAGAGCCGGATTCATGCGGATGGTCAACAGAAATCACTTACTAAACTCCAGTAACTATTCTCTAAGCTCACTTTTCAGCTTAGGAAGTGTTGGGGGTTCAGTGGCGAGTTTACAAGGATCAACAAGATCAATTGGAAGTCTACAAGGCTCGACCCGATCCCGTCGAACACAAATTTTACCTCCTTGGCAAGGACCAAGCTGTTTACACACACTATACAATTTACTACTTCAACCATTCGATGATCTTCTTCCATCAGGAGGAACAGTTTCAAGACTGGGCCGAAAAGAACTGATTCTGGTTTTAGAGAATGAACTTTATCTTGTACCATTTGCTGTTCTTCGTAGTGGTCAAGACTCTGGAGAATATTTGTCCGAACGTTGTTCTATACTTTCAGTTCCATCCCTGCAATCGTTGAAACTAAAAGCTAAGATCAATCGCGGTAGGGATCAAGCAGAACACTTGAACAGTGCATTGGTTGTTGGTGGGCCAAGAATTCCGTCATCATTATCTGAAACATGGGGATGGTCTGAATCACCTGCATCTTTGCAGGAAGCCGCAATGGTTGCAGACATGCTTCAAGCAAAAGCTTTAGTAGCTTCTAATGCAACTAAAGAAACTGTCGTGGCAGAGCTTCCTGCAGCTGAATGCGTCCACTTTGCAGCAAATTTAAGCTGGAAACTAGGAGCTGTAGTTTTAAGTCCTGGCGATGTTTTAGATTCACAATCACAAAAGCGGTTCTATTCAAGCTCTTCAACAGAAGTTGACAACGAGGATGGAAATGCCGACCTATCGAATGAAAATATGGAAGTTCCACCGCTATCCGATTTTATACTAAGTGCTGCAGATGTTCTTACAATAAAACTCAATGCAAAACTAGTTGTACTTAGCTCATATCATTCAATCGAACCAATCAGCGGCAATGGTGTTGCAAATCTAGCTGGTAGCTGGCTTTGCGCTGGAGCAGGTGCCGTGTTAATATCTTTATGGCCAGTTCCAGAAACTGCAGCTAAAATTTTACTTAGAGCTTTCTATTCAGCACTGTTACAAGGAGCTCGAGCAGCAAGGTGAGTATCTTATAAATTACATTGCATAATTGTGATTATCTCCTTCATACATTTCCAGAGCTCTAGCTGAAGCAATGCAAACAGTCCAACACACTAAACATTTCGCACATCCCGCAAATTGGGCAGGATTTCTGCTAATCGGCGGCAATGTTCGTTTATCTAATAAAGTCGCGCTGATGGGGCAAGCCCTATGCGAGCTTATAAGAACCCCGGACAAGTGCCGAGATGGACTCCGAGTATGTTTGCATCTAGTCGAGAAAAGCTTACAACGGATTCATCGTGGACAGAAAAATGCTATGTACACAACACAGAAAAGCATCGATAATAAAGCGGGATCAGTGAACGGCTGGAAAGGCTTACTTATGGCTGTCGGATTTAGATTTGAGCCAGCAGCGAATGGAATACCCTCGAGTGTATTTTTCCCTCAATCTGACCCAGAAGAGCGCCTTTCACAGTGCTCCGCCAGCTTGCAGGCACTTCTTGCGCTAACACCAGTTACGCTTCATGCTTTATCTAAATTAGTTAACAGCTCAGAAACTGCAGATGATATTATCGGAGTAATTCGGAATATATTGAATCAATTCCCAGCGAAAAGTACCCCAGAAATGGAAACTAGCATTGAAATTCCATTGAGTGTTCGTCTTTGGCGGATATCAGGGTGTCATGAGCTACTAGCATCGCTGGGTTTCGATTTGATGGAAGTGGGACAAGATCAAGTTACGCTTAGAACAGGAAAACAAGCCAATCGAAGGAATTGCCAGTTTGTACTACAAGCTCTTCTGGCTCTTTTTGGTAAATCTTATAAAAATTCCTAGTAATATCTTATTTTACTGTTAATATTTTTTCCAGACACTCAAGAAGCACCGAAAACTTTAGGATTAGACTCAGGTAGCAGTTCCGAGTCTCTAAATGAGGATAATCACTCCGAAACTTTAGGAAACGCTTCTAGTCCTATTCCCGGAACATCACAGCAGCGCAGTATTAGTCCTGCAGGAACAGTAAAGTCAATGACTACGGTAATGCCATGCCCACCACTGCCAGTACATCGACCGCAACTGATAAGTACCGGAAGTGCATTTATTTCATATGTGAGACGTCGAGGGGAACCTGACGGAGGTCGTACTGACAATGAAACAAACACCAAAATAGTGCCTGCAGTTTCAGGAAATCTTTATCCAAATTTGGATTCCAGCTTAACAAATACAACCGACAGTGAATTATCAGACGGATATGCTTCACAGTCACTATGTAAAACGATGGCATCAAAGCTTGGTTACCCTAGCTTGCGGGGTCCAGTAAAAGTGTCCCGACCAGGAGGTGGTGGCGAAAGTGATGCAGCTTTTACACCTAGTCCCCCAGTTACTACACAAACCGTAGTTGATCCAAATGTGACTCTTGCCTTGGCACACCAAACACGCATTAGAAATTTATACTCGAGTTCTTCAATGAGTTTTCTGGGGGACAGTGTAATTCCAGAACTGAGTGTTCCTCCATCAATGTCCCGTAGACCCGACAGCTCTAGCTCTGCCAGTTCAACAACAGATTGGGAAGGATCAGGACATGCAACTGTGTTAAGGCGTACCAATCAAGCACAGAATATACCTCCCTTACCACCGCCACGGCAAAATTTACCATTGGTGGATAGTTTAAGACCTCTGGCACCACTAGCGCCAGTTTACAATAACCTAGGCGCTCTTTCAGCGACAACATCAACTTCAAACTTACCTGCTAATGCCATAGAATCGACCAGTTCTGATTCTGAATTCGAGCGTGGCTTAGATGTATCACGGCCAAGTGTCTTAAGCGTACGAAATAAATCGAAAATAAAGTTAGGCAATCCACAACTTTCAGCTAGAGTATCAGATCAAATTGCTTTTATGGATCGGCTTAGTGTGCGCACGGAAGTGTCTAGTTCTGGGCAGCCGAACAGCGCAGCGTGTACTCGGAAAACATTAACACTACCTGAGGATGATAATACGTTAGTTTTTAATTCGTCTAAGCTGTATTTTTCATCTGATAATGAAATAGAAATTAAAAAGGATCATTTACCAATTAAAAGTCTGCCCTTGGCGACCACAGCTAGCAAGGATACATTAAAGAGTAATACAAAAACTATTCAAGACTCTATAATGCGGCATATGAACCGTGAGATGACGCCGACAATATCAGAAGTATACCACGAAAGAAATTTGGGCCTAGGACTTGCTCCGCCTTTATCGAAATTATTGTTCAGCAAAAACTACGATGATTCCGATTCGAAAATGACAGCGACAAGTAGTGCAATAAAAAGTATTGTTGAAGCGGTAAGCGAGATAGAAACAACCAACACTAATACTACTGTTCAGACAACCACTACTGATTTATGTCCGATTTGTGGTGAATCAGCGAATTTAATTTGTCGCTGTAAATCAGCAACATCGACAAAGAAATCTACAAAGCCATGGTTAAGCAATGTACCCTCTAATATAGTCAAGGCTAGCGATCTAACTACAGCTGACATCTTAGAGCGACAGAACAAAATTAAAACCCACAATTCGGCTGATAGCAGTGTCAGTGGTGCTTCAAAGAGAAGCAATAGCCCGTTTAATGAGCTCTCGAGACGAGATGAAGGCGATGGACGATCTGTTGCTGATTCGCAATGTAGTGGCAGTTATAAAACTGATATTTCCACAGCTACCACAACGCATGCGCAAATTAATCGAACGAAATTTAATCCAGGAACGTAAAAGAGGATTTCCCTTTTGAATTATGTAATTTGAATGTATTCTAGGGAAATATATAAGCAAAAATATTCTCATTTATATTAAATACGAATTTAGTTGTAAGTAAATTTTAGAGTTAGAGTTACGAGTTTTTTTTTTTTAATTTAACAGAAAACATTTCGAGGGATTTTATCCAGAGTTGATTGAGTGTAAATAAATATTGTTATGGATATAAAAAATGATTTAATAAATATATTTTAAAGATTGATTTTTATGTGTAAAAATTAGTTATATTTACTAACCTTAGTCATCGCTTACTCAATTTAGGATTGTACCCAGCATCCAGGGGATAAGCAGTCGGGAGATTGAATTTGGTTAGAGGTGAATGAGCGATGCTCCTTTTTAAGAAGGCCCATTTCGTTGGAGGAGTCCTTGAAGAGGAGCTTTTGGAGTCTAGTTGTCTCTGGTAGAATCTGCAAACTCTCACAATTCTTCCTTTTGGAGCGTCTCAGCTCATTGTTGTAGACTGTAAGAGTGAACCTAAATTCTTCGCATTGCACAGTATTTTTTACCCTATTCCACAGTCGCCAAACTTTCCTACACATTGTAGCAAGTCTGTCATTCCACCAGAGTGGAATCTACGCATCTACTCTACGCTGGGAGGAAGAAAAAATATTGCTGTCATAGTAGAAGGAGATCAGCACAGCAGAGAGCTGTCTCCAATTCACACACCGATCTGATACAAGCGGTGAGCAGGTCTGATTTCGAGGCCAGAAGCCCCTGAACCATTGGCGTAACTAGGGGGGGACCAGAATAGCCATGGCCGCAAGGGCAGAATGACCACAGCCCCCCAGAAAACACCCAATTGAACGCCTGGATGTTCAAAACTCGCCGCGCCCTCTATGGAAAACATGAAAAAGTATTGCCCATAAATATGAAGAGCGATCTCATTCCCAAGCGATCTCATATACAAGCTATTGCAAGGCCTTCCGATGAGCTCAGCTGGTTGCGAAAAGAGTTTCTTTGCTATGAGGCGCATAAAAACTTGGCTTAGGACGACAATGATCCCAGGACAGATTCTCAATATTTTCAGTTCATTTCATTTGCGCAATTTGTCAGTTCATTTCAAGTGTATTTTGCGATTTTTAAATAATATCGATAAAAATATCGAACAAAGAATCTGTCTTAAATTTTGCATTGCAAATGGAATTTCGTGTGGCGAAGCGCTGAAAATGTTACATAAGGCTTACGGGGAATCGATTTTATCAAAAACACGTGCGTATGAGTGGTACAGTGCATTTAAAAGTGGTCGAGAAAGATTTGCCTCGCTCTGGTCGATCATCAACGTCTTTAACTGAACTGAACTTATCGCTAAAGTAAAGGGTGACTGAAAATCGTCGTTTAAGTCTGAGAGAAATAGTGTTTCTGTGTAAATAGAGTTTCTGTGCTTCAAGAATCAATTCGTACCATTTTGAACGATTGTTTGGAAACGAAACGCGTTGTCGAAAGACCTGGGGTGGTAGCACGTAAGTTGTTTCAAACGACCTCTCCATACGAAGAGGTCGATTGAAACAACTTACGTGCTGCCACCCCTGTATTTATGCAAAAACTCAATCGCGTAAAGGTCGCTGAAGTCAAGACATGTTAGAACGAGTCAATTCCGACCTCACCTTCATAAAACGCATTGTAACTGGTGTTGGGACATGGACTTACGAGTTTGACATGCAAACCAGTCAACAAGCTTCGGAATGGCGCCTTCCAACTGAGCCGAAACCGAAAAAATCACTTGAAAGTCGATCAAAAGTGAAGGTGGTGTTGACAGTTTTTTTTCGATTACCGCTGTGCTGTGCACTCGGAATTCTTGCCAGAAGGGGAGACAGTAAATAAAAAATATTATCTGAGCGTTATGCCGGGTTTGAGAGAGAAAATTCGTCGAAAAAGACCAGAAAGAAAACTCATGGATTTTGTACCACGATAACGCACCAACGCATCTCACAAGGCTATCATTGGGAACGAGTTTGTGGCCAAAAACTCCACATATCTTATCGAACAGACACAGTATTCCCTGATATCGCTCCGCCCGACTTTATCTTTTTCCAAAACTCAAATTAGTACTTCGAGGCATCCGTTTTCAGTCGATAGATGACATAAAACAGAATTCGCGGCTAGTACTGAAGTCAATTCCAAAAAATGCGTTTAAAAATGTTTTGATGATTGTGTTATTCGTTGGCATAGTCTATTATTTCGGAAGGGGCCTACTTTAAAGGCGATACAATAAATTTGGATGATACATATTTGGCGTTTTGGTCAATTCCCGGTACTTTCTTGACATAGTAGTACTTTGCTTTTCGAACAGAAAGGACTTGGGTCCGCCCCTAGAATAATTCTCTACTTAAGCCCATGCCCTGAAACTTAGACCTATTAGTTTTCTTAGGAACTAGGATATGTGGAAAACCGGCTTAATTAATGTATATCAAAATCAAAATAATAGAAAGAGCGAATATTTAATTTTTTTTTATCATTTCCTTTATCTTTTCGTTTAACCATTTATTTAAATACATCCTTTTTATAATAAGAAATTAATTAATAAATAAGAAATTCAGATAAATTTTCTTTTTCTTCTCTTAATTTGTTCAATTTTAAGATATAAACTATTTTCATTTGTTTTTGTTACTGTGTTTTTTTTTATTCCTTTTCTCTTTTTTTATATATTTTTTATGAGTTTACTTTCACCTTTGAAATTTTCTAAGTAAAAATGAAGTAGGTTTGGACTGTGGTAATTAATAAGGTAAATTGTTTTAATTTTTATTATATTAGTTATAATACACAAAATATTATAAATAATTATTAAATTCATCTCCTGTATTATTTTTCTTTCATTTTTCCTAAAACAAAAATTAAAATAAAAAATGATTTTCCTTTTTTTTTAAATTTTTTTTTTGGATAGAAGCTACAATTTATATATATTTTTTTTTCAGTCTTAATAAAAATTTCAGTTTTTGCATTTTGATCCTTTAGTTTCTTATTAGGGAAATTATACATATGTGTAAAAAAAATTGAAATTTTTAGTTGAAAGTAAAAAGTACAGTAATAATAATAATAAGGATGAATAATGTTAATATTGTTTAATAATAAGATCAAATAATGTTAAACAATTGAATGGGGAATTGTAAAGTAAAAACTATTAAAAAATACACACTAAAATAAAATCAGTAATCATTTAAATCGAAACTGAAAACAAAAAACAACCTGTTTTGCCATCTTATTATTAACTCAATTCACATTAACGCTTTTTCAAAGTTGAAAGTGTAAAAGGACGATGTCATGTGGAGTAGACAGAAATTCGGAGGATTTATGTCGGAAAATAGCTCCAAATTCTTATCCTTCCACTCGGAGTGTGAGATCATTGTTGCGGGAGATTTCAACGTTCACAATGGATAATGGCTGAATTATACTCACTAAGCTGAGCATTGGGGACCACGCTGCCAAGCTGAGAATCCCACACGTCTATTGTCGTAGCTGCGAGGAGACGAACGAGGGGGAAATACTCGTTCACTTTCTGTATAAATGGCCGGCATTAGCTAAAGTCAGGCAGCGCACACTAGGCAGTTACGTACTGGAAGACTTAAAAGAATTCTTCAGAATACATGTCGAGCAGTGTATGATTTTATGCATGTGCCACAGTCGTTAAGGGTGTTCAGTTCAGTTGTCCGTTCAGTCTCAGTACCAGTTCAACTGTCAGTTAACACATGTCTGGAAAAACTGAAGAAAATACTGAACTGAACTGAGGCTCCATTGGAATCTCATCGAGCCCAGTTCAGTTAACAGTTCAAATGAGAAGTAACTTACGTCTAGAGAGGCTTACTCGTTCACGTTTGAGTTTAAAGTGAGTTTGAGTTGAATTGCCAGTAGCCAAAAATCTTAAAGTTGCCTTTCATGAGGTGATATTGCTTGTCTCATAACAGTATTCTGCTTTTGTATTAAGGGTGTTACTAAATCTAGTAGTCAGTCACCAGCGAGATAGGGGGGCAACATGTAGGGTATTTAAATACGCACCTGCCGTAACTATATCTTGGACTGGTGGAAGTGCGATCATAACCTCCTCGTGCTGGCCACTGGAAGATGTCCTGAAAGGGATGGGCTATTATGATCGGGCGTACCAAGCCAAGATGTAAAGTTATCGTGTCGAGGGCTGCACGGCAGTGGTTAGGTTTTGCACTGCCATTTGAGGCTGCTCGCGCACTGCATCGTAGTTTGTACGACTTGTGCGAATTCTGATGAAGATGTATACAATTTTATCGGAATTCGCACAGATTCGTACAAGTTCTGATGCAGTGTGCGAGCAGCGTCACGATTTCCTCTGGGCACCAGCTGCACCAAGTTGTATAATGCCTTATTCTGATATGGAGGCTCTGTCAGGATGGACCATAATCTTCCTACCATACTCAAAATTTCGAATGCATACAAATTGTTGTTGTTTTGGCGTGGCGTGATCGAATGGAGCGCTCATTTATTGCGCCCTTAAGAAAAAATATATAGACGACGTTAAAGAAGACTCAAGGCAGTTAGGAAAAAGAAACTGGAAAAGAAGGGCCAGAGGTAGACAATCATGCAGGCGAACGCTGGAGGAAGCCAAGGATAATAATAGGCTGTGGAGCTCCTGATGAAAATGGCGCGCCAAAGCGCTAATGGTGCCTCCGGTTGCACTGGAGGCAGCCCTGCATCTAACCTATTATTAAATTTACAGCGTTAAGAGATTGTTACGAATAATACTCAGTTTTTTAGTATAACCCCATCGATGAAGAAAGTGCCATGTCGACAATATGTACCAAATTTCAAGTCTCACGAAATTTCCCCCAAGTTAAATATCTTTTTAACTGGATCTAAACAGACACAATCTACAACACTCCAAAAAAACATGAATTCACATTGCACTTAACACAAATAAGCATTGAAAACTAAAGGATCAAAAATAAAATTTACTCTAATTTTTACTTGTGTTTTTTTTTTGTAACGATTTTCTTTTTGTAAAAAGTGTCTTAGAAGAAGAAGGCAGGATCAAACCAAGGTTTTAATTTTGTTTTTCTAAATAAAAAAAAGACTCTTTTAAAACAGAACAGAATGTTGAAAACACAAAAAAAAACAAATTGAAATCAAAACAGCAATTAATTGTTAAAATGAGTTTAAATTTTTTTTAACGATATAACTAATTATTTTTTTGCATTTATATTTGTTCAGCCTAATAATAACTCTGTTTTTTTTTGTAGGCAACTTTTTTTTTTGCTAAATCATTATATTCCACGTGTTTGGTTGGATATCTTATCTTATTATATTTTTTATGGACTAACTTAACTTTTTACATACACTCATACATTTATATATTAATGTATTATTATATATATTTACTTGCAATTTTATTTTTATTTTATTTATTATATATTTTATTTTTAATTTACTTTTTCTGTTTTTTGTTTTTTTTTTTGGTTTACAAATAATATATTACAGTTCCTATTTTTTATTCCCTAAGATTAATGGTTTTGGTTGATTTTTTATTTAAGCAATTTTATTTTTCTTCATTTTTATTTATATTAAAATACTAAATTTATACACATTCAAATTTATTAAATTTTGATTTTTTTTTTGTTTTTTTTTATTTTATTTATTTATTCATTTATTTATTTTTTGTTTTAATTAAGTATAAACCAAAACGCAACAGTCACATCAAGGCATATATTTTCTTGCATTTTTTTTTAAACAGGACAAAATTGTTTTTTTAATGAATATTTTTTTTTATTTAATATGTATTAAAAATTGATATTTTATTAACTTATTTGTTAATATGCTTTTATATATTTTGTTGTTCAAAGAAATTTATCAAAAAAAACAACAAAATTAAATGAATTAGTAAAAGAAATATGCATATTAGTATGAATTGAGGGTAAAAAAAGGGATTAATGAACAAAATTAAAACATATCAAATGAAGATTTTTTGGAGTATATTAAATATATTTAAAAAAAAATAAAAAAAACACTAGATATGCTTTTCTATAAAGATTTGTTGCTAAGCGGAAAACAGGCTGCAAACAGATTTGTAAATAAGGCATTTTCCGCAAATAAATTCGTTGTGAATCTACTAAAAATGGCGGACAGATTTTCGTACTTTAATTATGTTTTTATCTTTTTTTTTAAATATTGGTATTTACAAAACATCTCATTTTCAAATAAGTTATGGCATTATAAAGAAAAAGAAAAAAATATACACACATTTCCAGAAGAAAAATGACTCAACAAATGCTTTTTATATAATCGAAATCCATTTTACGCTGGCTTCCTCACTGCTATCCAAAAATAATTAAAACAACAATCAGGTCGGAAAACCAGGCGAAGCCAATCAGCGATTAAACACATTTTAGAATATTTAGAATAACCTGCTTTGCAGAAAACAATTTTATTTAAATTTTTGTTTAGATATCGTAAATTTCTTTACAAGTTTCTGATGCCTTCTCAGCTATTCTAGATATTTAAATACATGGTTCCATTTAAACTACAAGTGAAAGTCACCAGTGCCTGGATTGATAGCAATCATAGATGTTTCTTAACTGCAACTCTAGAATATTTCCTATTCATCGAAACTAATGCCTTAATTTAACTTAAGGTATCAATATTAAATAATAATTTTCTTTACCTAAAAATGATGGGAAAATATAAACAAATCTTCGTCAGAGATAAACAATGAACACACAAGAATGTACAAACATTCCAAGTTATATTGCTGACGCAATCTACATACAACGAGTAACTAGTTGGCCTTGTGTGGTGGCCTTGAACAAAACTAAAAGGCGCAAAGGCGCAGCCGTAAAAACTACATCGGGTTACCTGTTGAAGTATTTCAGGTGCAACATGCATCTGCCTCCTGCAGCGATATATGTTATATTCGGCCTCCCCACCTTGCATATGAGACTCAGGAAAGAGATTGCGCACCTCGGCTTCGGTTCAAGACATTTAAACCAGTTGATCTAGTTGATCTCTACTGTAAGAGCTATGGGATGCGATAGCGAGGGAGACCCAACCTCCGCTGGAAGGATGGAGTGGACCAGGACGACCACACCTTGGGGATGTCAAACTGGATGACATCGGCTCGGAATCGGGACCGGTAGCTATGAAGAATGGATGTAGTTCTGTTCTGCGACTGCTTCAGCTCAGAAAAATCACAAAGCTGATGATAAACGGCATTGACTCAATTCCCCCGCAAACTTCAATATGATTCCTTGCTTGGCCTATCAATGAAGTAGGAATTGAGTGAATGCATTGTACCGTGTATCATGACCCTTGTGATATTTTCTTATTTGGAGCAGACCTACCCCCATATTCTAAAAGCAGTCACAAGTCACAACGCAATCACAAGTGTGTGGTGAGTCTCAACTTGAAGGCTTAGTATAGGCATGAAAAGTAACGTAGAAACGAAGTAAACGAAACTTCGGCCAACATTGACATAGAAACCAAAATAAGAAATTCATAAGAACAAATCGCAAATCGCCGAAGCTTGTGATTTATCACTGGTCACAACTTTAGAGTACGGGGCTAGTCTAATGGATCTCTACCCTCCAGATCACTTGCCTGGAATACAGTGTACTCAAAAACCGATTTAGGAAGGATCTATATTCCCAGAGACAACAACGTTCCTCCCTTTGAAGGGATTAGAACTCAAAATCATTCGGAGACTTTTCTCTCGTTATTATCCTGTTATGTATCATCTAAGTTATAACATACTGTACTGTTGCTTCTTTACAGTAGCTCCCGAAACTGCGCATACTGTGAGTGCAGTTGTAAGGAGACAGCGAGGCGTAGATTTAAACATCTCGGTCACTTCTTCCTAAACACCGAAAGAGATAGGATAATCGAACTTCGACATATTATAGGCTACTCCCAAAGGGTTAATACGACTTGGGAATAGTACTAAACAAGGACACACCTAATCTATCTATGCAACACATCATCCTTTCCAAAAAATTTGCATTCATTTATTAATGTCGTTTTTGTAGCTCGACTTTTTAAAGACTACTTGTCCAAAACAATCCAAACAGAAGTAAAAAAAAATGAGTTCATTCTTATATCACCACACCTTATTCGTGAAGGTAACATTTCTTTTCATGGATGAAACTGAGGGTAGTCATAGTGACTATTCTTTGACTTGGCAGTTAACAGTCCCCACTTTCTAGGACGATTAAAGGCTGCCTGGGCAGAAACAAATACCGTGTTCAATTACAAAGCGATTAGAAAGGCGATAAGAAGGTTCAAACGATACAAGTCCCCTGGAGCAGACGGTAATTATCACATTGTGCTGCGACCTAGTCACTCGTACACTATGCAAAATATTCAGGGTTTCCTTCGCAGATGGTTACATCCCATCGGTGTGGAGGAGTCAATTTTTTGATTACAGCTTGGCTAAATCTTTTATGTCGATAAGTCTCTCGTCTTTTACCTTGAAGACAATGGAGAAAATTGCCGACAAGGAAATAAGGGAAACATCTTTTGGGCCAACCGCTAAGCTCTTAACAGCATGCGTATCAAGCATGACCACAATCTGGTGCTCAGGCTGGAAAGTTGAGCACTAGTTGCGCTAGTTTGATATCGAACTATGTTGAGAACTCGCAAACTAATGGTCTCTTGTCTTGAAGAGTTTCTTGGAGGCACTATAATAACACATTTCCACAGGGAGGAGTCTTATCTCCACTTCTGTGGTGCTTTATTGTAGGTGAATTTTCTAGAGCTACTTAAAGGCCAAAAATTTTTCGCTCAAGATTACGCAGACGACGTTGTTATCGTGGAATCAGAAGGTTCTTGAATTGGTCTCCAGCTGGTACACCAGCGTAGAATTAAATATCAATCCCGACAAAAGGATGCTAGTTCTGTATATTAGGAGACGAACGGGCTGGCAGAAACGACTCTCGTAGGCACTATGGGCTTTTCACATCAAGCCAAATACTTAGAAGTAACGCATAAGTCTGTAGGCCTGTCGGAGAGCTTGTGGAACTACCTGGGGTCACAAAATAAAGCCACGTACTTATTACCACCATCATAAGGCCCGTGGTAACTTACGGGGGCGCTTAGAAGTTTCATAACTAAATTAAGAAAAATTCAACGAATGGCCTGCCTTCCCGTCACCGGGTCCATCCGCACTTCGCCTTCGACAGCGTTGGAGACTATTCTCAATTTGGTACCACCCCACTTTGAGATGGAGAAACCCGCCATTAAAGCTGCGCTGACGCTGAAAACGAAACCAGGGTGTTGGCCTAAATTTCAATAATAGAAGAGATTCCGGAAGCGAGTATGCTATCGGACTGCTTACGTTCAACCAATCTTTTCCTAAAGTACCGCAGGGTGGACAAATATGGTAGACGGATGGCTCCAAAACAGACTGGTCTTGGCGCCGGAATCCGTACTGAAAGAGCCAGATTCAGTAGAACGATAAGCCTAGAGACTCTTTAAAGTAGAGGTGGCAGGCACTCATGAAAACTTAAAAAGGGTCGACAAAAACAAACGGACGTTTATCTTCTCTGATGGCCGAGTGGCAATCAGCGCGATAAGGTCTCGTAGCACCAAGTTTAAATTAGTCGGGGACTACTAAAGTGGCTATGGTGAGCTGGGCGTTCTCTATCAAGTTGCCCTTGTCGGGTTCCCGGGTCATCGCGGTTTCAAAGGTAAAGACAAGGCGGATGCCCTAGCTAAACAGGACCGGACCTGCAGGCTTTCCCTTGAGGAGAATAAGTCTATCCTTCATGTTCTCTGTGAATGCCTCGCCATAGCGCTGAGCAGAGTCTCGTTGTTTAATGAGACCTTGCTCGAACAGTCAAGTCTAAATGACGAGTCACTAGGCAGACTGCTGAACCCTTTCGAGCGGTCTGGCATACAAATATGAGGTATAGAGGTTTAGTACAATAGACCAATTGTAGTGGCCGCAATACTTTTGCACCCAATACCTCACCATAATAAGAAGAAGCAGTAGAACCATATTTGGACATAAAAACAAAATCCGAGCAGGTATTGACCCCGATATGGTGCACTAACAATAAAAATCATAAAATATAAATTTCAAATGAACCAAAACAGTATTAGGAATTTATATTTTTTTTAAATACATACTTTGTATCATTTAAGCGTTAATTGTCAATTTAATAAAAAAAATAATAATAAATTTTCTATATTTTTTTTATAATCTATTCTTTTTTATACACTGAAATTCTTTGCTTTTATATTTTTTTTTATATTTTCAATAAATATTTACGCAATAAAATTATGGATTTTTTTTTAATTTTTATTGAAAGATAAATAAAACGCTATTACAGAATGAAAGAAAATAATAAATTCAACAAAAACAATAAGAGTCCAGTATATGTATTTTTTTTTAAATTTGTTTCTTTTTTGTTTATCAAATTAAAATGTTAAAGTTATTCTTTTTTATTAATTTAAAAAAAAACCCCTAAAGCTGACAAAAAAAAGAAATCAAATTACATTTTTTACGATTATTTTTTTTCTCTGTTATTTTTCTCCTTTCTTTCCTTAATTAAAATATGATTTTGGCTTTTTGTTTTTTTTACTTTAAACGCGATTAGGTTATAATTATTCCAGTGTTTTTATTTTGTTTGTTTTTGTTTTTACTTATTTATTTATTAACATTGTTTTCAAGCTATTTTTAATTTGCTAAAACATTGACTTTTATTTTTTTTTGTTGCAAATTCTAAATTTCTTTAATATAAGTTTTTATTTTTCTATTTTTGTTTTAGTTTTTTTTTCTTTTAAATTTTGTTAAAAAGCCAAGTCTCTTCTCTCTTGGATGTAAAATTGTTTAATGTATGTGTAATTTAGGTGTAATTTATTTGTTTTTTTTTGTAATTTATTACTTTTGTTTCGGGATTACTCATAAATAATTTGATTTTTTTTTAGTTTCCCAAAAATTCTTCTCTATCAATTTATTCTATTCACTTTTAAAGGAAAAAAAAATTAAAATATACTCTATATTTCATCTGTTACAATTTTTTATTATTATTTTTAAATAAATCAGTTAACTATTTTTTTGTTATTTTTGTTTTTTTTTTCATTCAATAAATTTAAGATTTGCATTCCTTTTTTTATTATTTTTTTTTTATACAATAACTACCTAAAGCGAATATATTTATATAATTTTTCAGAATTTTTATTCTACATTTATATATATATATATATAATTTTTCATTTATAGCTTACGGAGGTTAATATTTGAAGAAGTTTTTTTTTAATGAATGAAAATAATTTTAATTAGGAAGAAATAATATTTTTGCTTTTTTACAATACCCTTTTTTTGTTTTTAAATGACAGTGTGTTTTATATTTGTTAATTGTTAGTTTTTCTCTTAGTCCCTTCCTTTCAATAATTTCTTTCACTTATAATAACTTTACATTTTTTTTATTTGTTTTATCACTTCGCACTTTCTTATACTATAATTTTTTTTGTTTTACTGAAATGTTATAAAGACTTAGCTTTATGTTGCAATGCTCATCAAACCTACAAAGTCAAATAACGTACATTCCGCACAATTTTCTCAACTCTTTTATTATTATTTTTTTATTATAATTATTAAACAAAAGACATGCATTCGCGTAAAATAGCAGTGACCACACACTTTTAATAATGTTTTTTTTGTTGTATTAATTTATTTTTATTTTATGAAATTAAATTAAATTACGATAAAATAACTATTTATATTTGCATTTCATTTATATATTTTTTTTTTGTTGTATCCTCCACTTGTGGGTGGAGAATGATCCTTTCAGGAAATATATTAAATTTTTTTTTGTTTGTTTTTAATTTTTATTGTCCGTTATAAAATTTTAATCCATAATTTCCTCCGTGAAGTACTTCTTCCCAAGCTGGAATTAAAAAGCGCAAGTTAAAAAATACAAAATTTTCTGTTATTTAGTAAATATCGAAAAATTCTTAATTCCCATATAAAACGAAAGGGTAACACCACCAGGACCAGCTATTCATAGTAGGTGGAACTTACTTTTATCACAAGAAGATACACAAGGAGACTGGGTATCGCCCGATGGTAGAACGAGAAACCATATAGATCACGTGGCTGTCAGCTCATAATAAGGAAAAGGATCTGGGAACATCGAAAATAGCAGACAAACTCAACACCACACAATAAATCATTTTGGACCATATCTGGAAACTTAAGATTGGTGTATAAATACTATAGAAGAATAGGTCATTACTGAAAAACATTTATATGACCATGACGTTTTTTGCACATCTCCACTTATTCGAAAAAAATAATCTTTCTAATGCTACAGAATAACTAATCACGAAAAATGGATTAAGTTTCAGGGCATCCTTAGAAAAAAAAACATTTTCTGAGTCAAGACAACCAGCTTGATCCCTTATAAAAGAATGGTGGGTATACGGTGGAACAATACAAAAACAAAAACTCCAAAAATGGGGAAGCTGATTTTTTTAATTCAAACTGAATCATTCTAAAGAAATATGATTCACAAATTCGAATACCTTTGGATTATATTATCGTTATTAACGGGCAGAACTTTCCGATAATGCTAATAGTAACTTATATCGACATATATTATATAAAAAGCCACTTACCTGTTCCAACAAAATCAACGATCTTCTCCAAACTAATTGAATTCATTTCAGGAGTGTTTGTCGGCGGTATATACCGTATGTTGACTTCTGTAGTGTTGATTTTTTTAATGGCTTCTGTACCAGAGGAAGATTCTATTTCAGTACTAAGAGATGCTGTAGTAACAGGAGAAGAGGTAGCAACAGTTTCATTATTTAAAATTTCATTATTTGATAATTGCTTTTTAGCAGAAGATGTCGTAGATACTGGTGATGATACTAAACTATTAACAGGATCAATAGTCGCAACATCATTATTTTTAGCATTATCATTCTTGGACGATATCCCTGATTCGGTATTATAAATTTTAGAATTACTACTTAAACTTAAAGCTGATGATGAAGATGTGACTAAAAGTTGATTAACTAGTTGCTGTGTTTGTTGGTGTGTTAATGTTGATCCTTGGCTGATATTACTTGCATTTTTACACGAAATTGTATTATTAATTAGATTGTTATTAACACTAGAAACATTACTACTAACGGCTATAATACAAGGATCATTGCAAAGATCATTGCTTATATTAATAATATTACTATTGCAACTAGAATGTGTTTTAGTTGAAGATATTAATAATGAATTTGTCCCTAAATTGGTCGAAGAGTTTGCCGATATTGTTTCATTAGAGAAAAGCTTACCACCAGATGTTTGGCTAAGTGATTTCCTAGTAAAATTGAGATCACCTGTTTTGCTGCTACAACTACTATCATTATTTATATTAATGACTGCTGGTGTTGATGATATCAGCGAGGCATTTTCTGGCTCCGCTTTATTATCTATTGATTCAGATAAAATGCTACGGCTATTCGATGATGAATAACCGCAATCAGACCGTGGCGATAAATGCAATGTATCATCTGATTGGACAACAGCCTCAACTGATGTACTCATGCCGATACTATCGGTCATAGTTTGATTAACATTCCCTGAATCTTCTAACGGTTGGGAATATGGATCACTGCTATCAAATAAGCGTAATTCCTCTTCATTAAAATCTCCAAACGTAAAGTCATTTCTAATTGATAATGAATTTTCACTTGTATCGTTTAAGATAATCACAGCTGGACGATTTGATGTTTTGCTACTACTACTGTTTAAATGCGTCATCGATGACGTAGTCTTATGACTATTGCAGCAACTGTTACTGGTACTAGTTTGATTATTTTTATCCTTTTTAGTTTTACGCCCGCTAGGATTACTTGATGCAAGCGATTGCTGTGGCAACAATTGCGTATCAGACTTTAATTTTTTACTACTTACAGTTATATCATTATTACTGCTGTTAAGTGGTTCGGAAACAGCATTTGTTGTTGTTGTTGTTGTCGTTATCAATTGTTTATTTTTGGCGTTATTTGCTTCAACAACAGATGACGAAACTAGTTGCGTTGTATCTAAAACAACTTTAGTATTTAGTTGTCCATGATTCTGCTGTTGTTGCTGCTGGGATTGTTTGACTTTCTTGACATTTATATTTATAGGATTAGGATTTAATGGTGACGCCACTGGCGTAGTGCTGCTGGTATCAACACTATTAAATCCTATAATTTTTGACTTTGTATCAATCGCAGGTGATGCGATTGGAGCAGTGCTTGGTGTGGTAGTTATCGTAAACGTATTTCCAATGACCGTTGCTGATGGTGATACAGGCGATCTTTGTTGCTGCTGTTGTTGTTGCTTTGGATTCGTTATTGGATTACTCTGGTCGTGTATAAAGCTTTGCGTAGCGTGTCTTTTAACAGTTTTCTCTAAAGCCGGATATTGATCCATATTCCCATAATAGCTATCGTTTTCCATGCTCTTTGATTTCTGTAGTGTTTGCTTTGTTAATTCAGTAGCTTTTACAACATCTACCAACTTCGAATTAGATGTCGAAGTCGGTGATTTTGCACCAGCTGGATACATATTCTTTTCATCTAATAAACTTTGTGAATATGAAATTTGCTTCACAATTGTGCTTGTACTACTGGTACTACTACAGCTTGATCCGGCATCATTATTATTATTATTAGCTTTATCAGAAACTAAATCTGGAAAATCTCTACTTAATGATTTTCTATTACTCTTAACCACACCAAAATTCGAATGTTCCACAATAGCAGTACCAGTAAATGATATATTGGTACTATTACTACTCGAAAGAGAAGACACGGCCGGCCATTTGTCTGTCTTATCAGTAGATGGAGATGTTATTGTGTTTGAGTATTTGTTTTGGTTAACAGTGCGTGCAATATCAGCATATGACTGTGGCTGACAAAGCGATGACATATTCGATGCGGCAGCTACTATCATTGCGGCTGAAGATGGTGATACTACTGAACCAGCTAGCAGATGCGAGGAGTTATGATGACGATTACTAGTTGATTCAACGGGAAGTGAATGAACTGAATCTAAATCACTGGAATCTGATTTTTCTGAAGGAGGAACCGATGAAGTTGACTTTCTTCGAGATTCATTTGCATTAAGAGCATTAAAATACACATCTCGATCATTTGTAAATTGGGAACTTGTTTGATACTTTTTATGAGCAGAATGATTTCCTATACCAGAATCTTTCATTGAAACACATTTCCCGCCAACAGGACGTGAATCTTCAAAGTGTTGTCTCTTTTTAGGTTTTTTCTTCTTTGTAACTACATGAAATTCAGCTGATTCACATTGAAAAGTATCAACTAATATTGGAGTGTGCGGGGTTGAATCATCTTTTTTTTTCTTTAAATCAGTTTTTTCAATTTTTTCGTGTTTTTCAATATCTTTAGATTTTTTCGTTTTTTCTTTTTCTTTAACCTTTTCTCGTACTTCTTCTAAAGCATTATTCTCGCCCAAATATGTTAATTCTTCTGTTCCCCATGATCGCCGTTCACCACGCTTATGATTCTGTTGTTTTAAATTTTCCTTACCATCGTTCGTAATCATTACATTCGCATTTATTTTCTTCGCTTTACTTCTCATTGTAACAGAAGAATCAACCTTTTCATCCTCATCTAATTTAGTGCAACTTCTTAATTCCTCTAATGAATTACTTTTCTTTACCTTCTTTACCTCCTTCTCCTTTTCCTTCTTTTTCTCTTTCTTTTTACTAACATTTAAATTCTTATCATTTTTCTTATTATCTGTATTTTCAATAAATTTTACTAGTTCTTCAACAGTATCCTCCCCCCTGTATCCTACAACTGCTTTAAGATTAAGCGTAGTAGTATTTCGTTCCGATTGTGATTTCTTCTTTTTTGTCTTATTCGGTTGCGTTTGACATGAATTAAATGGGGAATTGAGGGAGTTACCGTTTTCATCGCAACATTTCTGCGGAGATAGCATAGAAACAGAAATAAATTTCTTTAATAAGATATTGTGATCATACAATATAAAATAAAAAAAATAAAAAATTAAATCTCACCGTGATTGGTTTTGTTGTTAACATAGCTGTTTGTGGCTTCTGAACATCGACCTTGTCTCCTAATACAGATTTACAAGCTTTATAATTTTCATTTAATGACACACAAGTGGATTCAACATTTTTACTACGCTCCAGCGATTGGAATTTAATTATTTCATCGAATTGCTTTGGTTCAGAATTGCATATCTCTTGCTTTCCTTGAACAGTATTAGCTACAATTGTTGCTCGAGGAACTTTCTTAACTGTTGAAAGCTCAATTCCTTCATCAAATTCCATTTCTTCTGGATGAATCTGTAAAAATATTAAATCAATAATAAAGTAAATGACCTTGAAATATTTTCTTTATAACATAAGATAACATGGGATCAAGAGCAACGTAATAAGAACTTGTCATTTGGAACATGTAATGTAAGGTTCCTCTTCTGCGAGGGAATTTTAAGCGTCCCGCTTCACTAGGTAGAACAGTATTATAGAATAAAAATTTCAATAGTTTTAGAAACGAACCAATTCGACATCCAAAAGAATTCTGACAATTATCTGACCAAGCTTCAAAGGCTAGCCTAGCCTGTCTCAGTATAACGACAGCTATTGAATGTCCTAGATTGCGGCTTCTCTGATATATGGTTTCAGAACCCCGTAAAATCCAATAACTGGAGAATATCAGGAGAGCAGGGGTGGTCAACGCAGGAAATTGTGCGGCCCGCGAGATTCAACAAGATTTAACAAAATATTTTGTGGTAGAAGAAAAGAGCCAGCTATGAGCAATTCACAGCCTGCGATAGACAATTGGCTCTCGGGGTGCACCTATCCGAAAAAAAATCCTAGAACCAGAGAGATGGAGCACATGAAGAATTGCTTATGATCTGATAAAAATAAAAATGATTCAATGGGCTGGATAGAGAACTAAAAGTAGTAGTAGCAAGAAGATGCCCAGTGGGAAATCAGCAGAAATAATGGAAAGACTTAGTAAAAGTCAGTTCTTCTCAATTCACTCGGAAACTGGATGCTTAGAATTCAAGAAGCCAAGATCTCATGCAGAGGCCAAGGTCCAAATTGATTTGAGCTGTCGCGCCATTAATGATAATGATGCTTTTCAAATTAAACTTTTAAAAAATTCCCATGGAAAAATAAGAAAACCCCGTTTTATTTTTATATTCGGGTTTTGCTGACCTACAATTGAGTTCAACATAATATTCTGAATTCATTTTTGTATAAAATTTCGCTAAAATGACATCGTCGTGATGTATTAATGGACAATGTACCCACCCTACGAAATCAGGGGAATATGTACCACTATGTATGTACTTATTAAAACAAATTCCTATAATAAATACTATGTGAGTAACGTAATAAATCAAAAAAAATCACACAATCATAAATTACCTGGGATAGAGTATCATGGGCAATTAAATGCTGAGTTTCATCCAAAAATGAATCATTAATATCTATTATTGTATCACCAGAAGAATTCGTATGAGTATCATCCTTATTTTGACAGGAGCTCAACGAATCATGTCCGCATGCAGAAACTGTTGATGATGTTCCTGATGTACCGCTAGCACAACTAGTACCAGAGCAAGTCCGTTCATTCTTGCCACGACGCTTACTAACTTCATTAAGAAATGGTTGCTCAAAGCTGCTTAAATTACAATTTGGTGCATTTACATTGCTTGGTAAACTTCCACCCTCCCGCTGTCGGGATGATACTAAAGAATATTTTTTAGGTCGCGAATTATGATGATGACGGCGATTACGATTATCATATGTATAATCACTGTCTAAAATCGAATCATTAAGGGCTGCTTCATCTAAATCCTGTAGTGATCCGCCGTGCTTGTGACTATTCGAGCCACGGGGATATCGAGATGTAATTGAACGAAATGAGTATGCGCTTTCTTCTTCTTTACGTTCTGCCGTTTGTAGAAGTTGCTAAAAAAATATATATTTGTTTTGTTAAATTAAACAAATATTTTACATTGTTATATATATATATATTACCAAAAATATTTCGCTTTTATTTTCTCGATCCTTTGGATTTTTATAAGAGAAGGCTTCGTCTAACAATTTCTTGATTTGATCTTCATCCCAATGCCACAAATTCTAGAACCAAAAAACAATTAAATTGATGATAAAATATATAAAAGGATATTTATATTTTCATAAAGCTGTTAAAATTTTGATATTGACTTTATTAAATAAAAAATTCTAATAATGTAATCAACAGCACCATAAAAGGGTTTTGTTTGTATGAAATGAAAATTCGGTTCCAGCCAGCCGAAACCTTAAAATCGCACATGTGCAAAAGTCTCACTACATAAAACTAAATTCTGTAACTAAATCTTAAAACAAAATTCACAAAAAATATATTTAACAAAACGTGAAATAAAATTTTGTTAACAATTTCGGCGGCAAATTAAAACATTTTTATCAACTTTTAAACTCTTTATAATTTGATAAGAGAAAAATTCCGCTGCTTTGCCAAACGGTATCTTGTAACCGCAGGCAAAATAGACTAGCGGTAGTAAATTCTGGATAGAAACGAAGTGTTCGTAGGGAGCTAGAATTATGAATCATCTGAGTCTCCCCAATTAGGTTTCGACTAAGTGACAAATATGTACACATTAAAAATGAGTTTGCGTTGTTTTCTTTAAATTTTTAAATATTAGCCGTGGTTGTGAAATATACAAAGTTTTTTTTAATAGCAGCAATATAAAAATCAATTACTTTTATAGTAGAAGGAGATTTTGCTTTCATTTATAAAAATGTAAATAAGTTTTTATCAGTTTTTTACATAATAAGGTGAAGTTAGACTCAAAATTAGAGCACAAAAGCTTGTGGGGGAAGAAATACTTTTCGTGTCTAATACCTTCACTACTTCTATTCTCATGAAACTTTTTATGTCTTTTTTTTATAAAAAGTTAGATCTTCTTCAAGGGGTAATGCCTCTTTGGAATTATGTCATTCGACAACGTCATACTACACGCTACTGTTTTTGGGATTTGAAGGTTGATTTAAGTTCTACTTGTTTTATGTCTTAAAATGCTAGTGTTAAGTCAAAATAAAATAATTACTGATACTTCCTCTGCTATTCATTTCAATCGTGACAGGAAGGACGCAAGAGCAATCAAGCTGCTGGTGAGATTTGTGCCGAATACGGAGATGATATTATGCCATAAATTACGGTTTGATGGTGATCGATTTAAAAAGGATCGATTGAAACATATCCACGGCGTTGTACCATAGAATTGGCCGAACAATAACCGCGTAATCAGAAGATTGCCATTTTCATTTAATTGGAAAAGACTAGAAACTCGACAAAATGTTTGCGGTTCGTGGCAAAAAGCTATTACTATCTTGGGACGTATATTTATGTACATATAGTAGCTCTTGCACATTGAAATTGAGCGTTGTACGAGCTTCGGAAGCAAGAATGCTAGCACGGATTTTCAAGGATCATTAGATACCAATCAGGAAAAAGATGGAAGACGTACTAGAAAATATACGAAAACTTCGTATAACAAACTGGAGAGAACTAACAAGAAGTAGAGACACTGCAAGGGGAGACACGAAGAGGCTTGACTCCTACAAGGACTGTTGAGCCATTTGAAAGAAGAAAAAGCTCTTCCACAACAGGCGATCTCCTTAACAGCTTTATAATTTTCGTACAAAACAGTTACTAAAATTTTCATCAAACCATCTGTTTTGAATTACTCCTATTTTCCACATAAAACCCTAGTTTCGCAGCAAATTTATAGAAATAGTTTGTCCAGCATTGTTAATATAATGGTCGAGTCGAATTGAAACAAGTACAACTTCCTTGTGGTAAATGACGACGCATATAGTTTTATTCGCTTGATAAGGCAAACAAATCTTGAAAGTTAATTAGAAGTGTTTGTTCCAATCATTAAGAGCTTAGAGCTCGTATCATTATTAACGACAGTTTGTACACCATCTTCCCAGTGAAATGTTTAGTGTCTTCTCATGAAAATATCGAGTACATGAAGCAAAACAGAGCTTAAAATGCCTCCTTATATCTTTTTCAGAATTGAATGTTTCATTTTTTAAAGATTGCTCTCAAGGTTACAACAAACGATATAATCAGGTGGAGTAATGTAATGAATTTATTTATTTTCCTTCCCCCGTTTTATTGAAGGTGGACACACATTGCCATATTGTAATATTACACCTGTCTATCACCTGTCGACTATTGAATTTATATCTTGTAATTGTTGACAATACAACTCAGCAGAAACTCTTCATTCATTTTTCAGCAACTCCTAGTGAATTATGTGACTACAGCCACATCAAATTCTTGTTTATAGATTGGTACTGGTATTTAATTTGAAAACTGCGCACCAGAATGAATAGCCATGTAACATAGTTGAAATATACGCTATTATTTGTTAAATGCCTGATGCTTATGGTGCACATATTTTTCTTCTAACGCCAACATAGAGATACCGTCGTTAGATTTATGAATTAATTGTGCAACTATGGGAGCAGGAAGCGATACAAGAAAACTGGAACAAAGGCACCCTGTGCCCGGTACACAAATAAGGAGATAGCATAGCGTGCACCAATTATCGCATTATAACGTTGTTAAGTACTGCGTATAAGATATTCTCCGCTATTTTACAAAACCTGTTGACTCCTACGCTAGAAACGGCCAATACTAGTGTGGCTTCAGCCCAGGCAACAAATGATCAGATTTTCCTGACGCAGGCCAACCCGTCTTCATAGAATTTAAGGCCGTCTATAATAGAATACAAGCCATGAGAGAATTGGGTATCCTCAAGAAGCTGATACCATGATCAATGTGACAAGCGAAGTAAAGATACCCGGAACACTGTCTAGACTCAAGCCGGCTCTACACGATGCTATGAACACCCGCCATGGATGCTTGATGGTAGGACACATCGTTTAGCAGATGCTTGAACTACGAGTGTCCAATGTCAAGCGTCCAAAGTTCGTGTTTGGACACGTTCCAGCTGTGATGGGTATCACTCCAACGTTGGAAGCAAACATTCGAATCTAACGTTCAGCGCATCGTCTAGAGCCGGCTTATTCACCATTTATAAAAGACTCCGACAAGGGAACGGTCTAACCTGACTCTTTTTCAACCTGGCGTTAGAGGAAGTTATCCGAGATTCGGGGGTGACTTAAGAGCCATACATGGACAACTCTGGTAGAACATCAAGAGCTGTACAGGACGTTTTTACCCAGATTTTCACCCGCACGAAAAGGGGAACTACAAATCCATAAAAGCCAAACAAAGTACATGGTGGTCGCGCCTGCAAGAACGCTTAACATTGGTCCCACAATCAAGATAGAGGAGCGCGAATTCGATGTAAGAGCACCATTTTCCTAACTTGGGTCAATAGTAGCAGCCGACAATAACATGGAACCAGAAATAGCCGCACGGCTACTAAAAGTCAACCAACTATAGTCTGTCAAGGCTCTTCAAATCCAAGCATGTAACTGTAATAAGGGAGAGTAGGGAATCTAGCTCGTATGAGCGAAGAGAAACCAAATCGGAAAGTCTGCTGCGGTAAGATTCATTGGATGCGACAGCAAAGGAAACCCAGTCCCTGCTGAAAGGATAGCGTACATAAGGATGCCAGAGCTGGATTATATAGAATTCTCTGATTATATGATTCTGGATTATAGCTCAGAATTCGAACCAGTGGAAAGAACAGCTAAAATAGGCCAGGACTGGATTCCGGTGGAGCAGTAGTTAAAGAAGAAGAATGTTAAAATACATAAAACAAAATATGTCTTCCTTCCATCACTTAGTACTGGAAACAACTCCTCGTATATGTTCGATCTCTACTCCATTTATTTAAAAAAACAAGCTTGACCTGAAAATAATTTTGTTTTTCTTAAGTGATACTAAAACAAAATCAAGCTAGACGCCTTTTAAAGAAATAAATAGCAAGAATTGCACGAAAAATATAAATGACGTCTCCGAGGCGTGTTTGTATGGCAAGGAATTAACATGTCTGGTCAGCTCCAGCTCAATCAGAAGCACAAGGGTGATGATACATGGATCAATGCACTGACTCAATACCCCGAAAACGTCACTCCGATCCCTCTCTTGGTCTACCAATGACGTAGGAATTGAGTCAATGCATTGAGCTGTGTATCATAACCCTTTACCACAGATTGATAGGAAACAGGTCGCCGACGAACAGACCTAATATAGTTAAGGTGAACAATATTTTCTTGTAAATGTCGTCATCTTTATTATTTCTAAAACAGAAGATTTCTAGGATAATCAATTAATACAAGCCCTACCACAGAATCCTTTCTTATGTGTTTTTAATTGTTTTTAAACATGTTTTAATTTCTTTGCTTTGAACTAAATCAATTTATATTCAAAAGAAATCTGTGACTTACAAAAAAATAATACTCGCAAACCAGTAAAGTTAAAAAACACGTGCTTTAATCAAACATACCTTGCTAGTCCTTTCCACATTGCTCGCATTAGCTGTGCCTGCCGCATTAGAGCTGCCAGAAGAAGTATTCCCTAAATTTTGCGGTGGTGAATTAGCATTGATTTGTGTACCAGATGATGCAGATATTGAACTGGTTGCGTTCTCAAGAGAATTAGTTGTAGACGTAGATTGACTTGAATTTGTTACATTATTATCGTTCGATGATTTCATCTTACAAATAGTAGTGGCAGCAGTATTATTAGCACATGGAACTACATTATTGTTGATCAAATTTTCATTTTGATGACCACTACTACCTCCTGGTTGTATTGATAAAGAAGTCGATGGTCTTTTGTCAGGAGCTTTCGGCTGGCCTAATTCCGGGGAAGGGGCCATACTTTCTTGCCAGCAGAAAGCTTAGATAATAAAATTTATCCGCCTCCCGCTTCCCCGAATTATTAAGTAATTTCTTTTAAGTACCGTAAGAACACTAATTGTATAGAAAGATTAATTTTTTTTTTGGTAAATAGTTCGAGGGAAAATTTTCTGTTTTTTTTTTCTTTTTTTTGACTATTAATAATTCCGTTAAAACATGGAATCCTTTCGTGAAGAAACTGTTTATAAATTATTTAATATAGAATAGAGGATTGATGATTACATCAAAAAAAAAACCTAACTGTCAAAAATGTCTTCTACATTTTGCAGCAGCATTTGACGACGTTTATGAAGAAGCAGAATCTAGTCTTAAATTCACTAAACTAGCCTTGCTAACTGCACTAGATTCTGTCAGATGTTCTAATTTTCATGTTAAAAAAATTATAGAATGGAAATAAAAAATAATATATTCGCTTAACTAAAAAAAAAAATAATAATGAATATACCGTGCTGCACACAAGGCCTTCCAATTACTTTACTCGGGATAGTTTTATAAAGAAATATCTTATTAAATATTTATATTATCAAGCCGCTACCACCGACCGGTTTGGTGCAAAACTCAAATTACTGGATTATTGTTTTAATTTCGGTTTCGGCTAAAATTGTTCTTCCCTTCAAGGACAATCGCACAACATAGATTCAATAAAAAAAATTTTCTTCCCTTTTCATTGCTTTCTCGCTCTCTTTTCTAAAAATTATTGATATCACAAATTAAGGAAACTTGTTAAGTTGAATTATCGAACAATATATATTAATTTTCAAATATTATTTTTTCCCATCAATTGTTGATTTCCTTCGACTCGAGTCTCTTTTTCTCTTTTTTCCACGTAACTTCTACCGAGAACATCCCCGCCATCTTAATCGCACCGATCGTTCGACAACCACCATTAAATCCTCGCACACATCAAACTTTTCTTAAAGGCAAATATGGGGAAAAAACAAAAAAAAAACTTTCTTGCTGTTTTCCTTTTCCTTTCTATGCTCACTTTTCCAATCAATTCATATCGCATACGTCATTAATGATTTTCCACATGTCCTTTTAAATTTAATACATTTACTTTTCTATAGTTAAATTAAAAGCAACAAAATTCGCAAAAAAATTCCACAGCCCAAACACTTTTCCACTTTTCCAACAATTTTTCACAATATGTCAGTCACTTGTCGAACTCAAAAAAAATCACCAAATGTCGTAAATTTTTAATGGGAGAGGCCTGCTTTATAATATTTAAGTGGCTTTGATCAAATTGATTGAAAATTCTTTAGATTTTAGGGCGACAATTAAATTTGTAGTACTGCAAATTACGGAAGAATCCTATTTGTCCCTTTTTTGCTATGTCAAAAATCGCACGAAAGAACGAACGGCCATGGCTAAAACCGAAATCTTGCCTGTGGTCTAACGAAAACGCCACTGAACTATAATCTGCCGAAATGGAAATTGAAAAAAAATTCACGTACACAAATCCAATTGGAATGATGATTTTACGAAAAATTTTCTTCATATATATATATATATATATATATATTATTTAGACCATAGTGGTAGTATTTGTACATCAAATGCTTTTACCATCTTCTGGAGAATAGGGTTATAATTATAAAATTTTAAAATATATTTAATTTGACAGCAAAATTAAAAAAATTCCAATCAGTTTTTCGTACTTTTTAATAAAATTTCCTTGGAGTCAATTATTTCAATATTTAAATTATTAAAATTTGTATTATATTTAAATTTTACTCGGTGTTATAATATTGGTTAATAGATGGCAGTATTGGCTAATTTTAAATTAAAAATCCGTTTCTAATTTCTTTACAGTAACCAATTTCAGATCAATTATTAGTTGTGTTTATTGAGCTGCTCTAGGTTGAGCTAGGTTGAGATATCTCAGGAAAAGGTGTTTCATGAGCAATTCGCTTGCTCTAACTTGCCTGAAGTTGCTCTGATTTGTGTTTCTTGAGCCTGCTCTAAGTTGAGCTAGCGCACGGTTTTCTGCTCTAACTTTTTTGGTAGAGCAACTTCGGGCAAGCAATCAGCTGTTTGTCAACTGTCACAAAACGGCAACAGTTAATCGAAAACTGTTAAAAATAAATTACAGTTACACGCCAGACCTCAATAAGAGTTTAAATTTAATATTTTAAATAGATTAAAAACTAAAATTAAAATTTCCACTTGAAAAACTGACCGATTGAACTTCTGACAATTCACTTTGAGAATTGTTGCCCGAAAAGTGTTTCATGAGATTTCTTGCTCTGAATTGCTCCAACTTGCCTGATTGTTTTTTGACAGCTGCTCTACTGTGAGCTGCCTTGAGCTGCTCTGCTTTTTTTTCGGTCTCAATAAACACAACTATTATAATACATTTCTTTTATCAAAACTTTGATTTTGGTATTCTCAAACTGGCCGACATTTACCCCGTTTATGACTAGGTTCTTCCCAGGTTCAAGCCAGGGTTGAACCCAGTCATATACCTTGTTTTAGCGTAAGTCGATATTCGGCTTAAGATAGAATCCGGCTCCGTATAAACAGTCTTAAGTCGAAATTCGTCTCAAGCTTAATTTATTTCAGCTTAAGACGAATTATTGTGTGCTCGAGTGAGGAGTTCTCAAAATGTCTGATTTTGGTCTTACGTTAAAAGAATAATCTCACTCTATTCCGGTTAGTGATTAAAGTTATGTTAATGCATAATGTAGAACGTAAATTTTCAATTGTCTTACGCATAAACAAGGTAATAAACGGAGATCGAGTTGAAACTGGGTCCACTCAACCCAGCTCAGCTCTCTTACCTGGGTCGAGTTGATATTTCGCGAAATTTTCTACACCCGAGTACTCTGGAGTACATGGCCAATGGAACACGATTATTGATATTAGAAGAAAATACGAGTAAAACATAACCTCAAATTAATTTATTGCCCTTAAAAGAAATATGAAGTAATTATTTTTTTATAATAAAAGGAAATTTTATATTTTACTGTATACTATATTTAGCGTTTTTGTAGATTACTTTAAAAAACACTTTAAAATAATGAATCGACAGTTTACCTAACCTTAAAAAACAAGAGGCCATCTATTTTTAAGTAGTTAAAGCTTGCAAACCTGGCGGAAGCAAGAGCAGGGGTAGTTGAGTGTACTCGGGAGTACTCCGGAGTAGCAAATATTGCCCAATGGAACGCAGCTAATAGTCGATTAACGACGTCATTAGGTCAGTATGTTGGGTTATATGTATTTTGGAAAATAACAGTTTTCACATAGTAAAAAATATGTACAATAATTGGAAGTAAATTCGTAATTTTCCTGAATTTTTATTTTAATTTTCCTCATAAAATATATTTCAAATAATTTGATTGGTTTGCTTGCTATCTTAAATTGGACTATAGGTTTAAATCTAAGATAGAAAGTGGAACATGTAGAAACAAGTGGAACTTAAAGAAAAGATATCGCAGGTAAGAAAAAAAGGTAGAAATCACAAACGTCAGAAAATTTTATCGGGCAGTTGACAGTAAATTCTCGCCTTCGACCATTGATTTTTGGAGGGATCGATTGCTTTATTTAAAATTCCAGTGTAAACAGCTGAACAAACCTACTAATTACTTGATAAATTAACAATGGCAGAGCAAAAGGAAAACATTTTCTTATTTATCCCAAATTTAATAGGTGAGTGTGTGCACACTTTCTAAATACGTCTACAGTACATAACAACGCAAAAAATTCTGTATTGTTTTCATTTTCCAGGATACGCAAGGATAATTCTTGCGATTATTTCTTTCTGGTTTATGCCAACTAATCATGTTGTGGCCGGTTCATGTTACATAATGAGCGTTTTTCTGGACTGCATTGATGGTCATGCTGCGAGGATTTTTGATCAAAGTAAGTAAAAATCAGACTCCCTTTAATGTCTCCCTGCGGAGTTGCTACAAACCCCGAACAAGGAGATTGCTTAGATTGTGAGCGAAGGATCCAGTGCTTGATTGATTAGATTAAACAAATTACCTAATAATCAACCGGTGTCACTTTCATCAAGTTATTGACCCAATTCAGGTAATAGGATTATATATATATCATAAATTATATTTTTCGCGTATTTTTAATGCGCAATTGTCCTGCATCGTGTCGATTTTAATAATAACGTCCAAAAGACACCTTTAGCCATGTAAAATCTCCAATTTCCTCCAGACTAATTAGTCATATTCATATGGCTACGGCAGCTACCTTGAAAGCGATTTAAATTCAATAATCGCGAAAAACACAGAATATATTACAGAAATTAAATAATTTGTATAAGTGCAAAATAAATTATTAAACGCGAGCAATACATAACTCTAATACACTATTAAAGACTACCCTCAAAAAATATCGATAAAATCGTGATTAGCTAAGAGGCGCTAAGTGGTAAAGAGTTTTTTTCTATGTCCATTTTAGCCCCACAAAGAATAAATCTAAAAGCTATCGAAGGCTTATTTGCGTACCGATTTGAAGATCTATTAATAGAAAAAATTAAATCAATTCCTCTGGCGTATGAATCGATTGGTTTGATTGGTTTTTTTTTTATTTTTTTGTTAAGAGCATTTAAGTGTGAATGTTTTGCACAATTAAAGGTAATTTAATTAAAAATACCTCCGTTCGCATTCAGTTAACAAATGAAATTGGTTTAGCCTTTAAAATAAATAATTTTCAAAAAAAAATCACCGAAATACGGCGATGAAATTTGCATGAAGCCCCCAATAAAAAGGCTTGAAATCGCAACTTCGATATGATAAATAGCAGCCGGCTGAGCCAGAGACGCAGCCGTCGGGGTTAGCAAAAGTCAGCCTCGTCGGAGTGTTATGCCTACTGAAACAAGTGAATCCAGCTAGCCAGCCGAGAAAAGCTGTTACGCCGGCAGTGCTATCAGTTTTTAAAAAGCGTTTATTTTATTTATTTATTCAATTATTTAAAAGTTAATTAACTGAAAAACTATTGTAAAGCTGGGCGGAGTGCAGCGGAGGCACTGCCTCGGGAGAACTCCGTCCAGGGGTGGTAGCACGTAAGTTGTTTCAATCGACTTCTTCATATGAAGAGGTCGATTGAAATAACTTACGTGCTGCCAACCCAGGCGACGAGCTCCCACGGGCTCGAGTTGGAAAAGATAACAAAATCTTGTGGAAGCTCGCACCACTAAGATAAACTTACTTAAATCTAAATTTATTACTAAGTAAAAACTAGAGCTAACTCTATCTAAGCCCTAAGTTAATCTTAACTAACATGCAATAACGGCTGACTCAACTCTTAACATCCTAGGGGTAACTTTAACGGAGGATCTGCGATGGATTGATCACATTTTCCAAATCGCCAAACAAGCCTAGATTGCGATCAGAGCGGAACGTCCTCGCAACAGATACGCTGCTGTCGGTTCCGCTGGGTTCCGAACTTTATTCACAATTCGTTTCCATTCTTGACGATGTTTGGCGACGTTTCGAGCTTCGATAACTGATAATCGTTGATTCTTTAAGTCGCCCTCGATATTCTTTAACTAGGTTTTCTTCGGTGCCGATCGCTAAATTCCCGCCAGAGAAGTTTACGTGGCCAGCGGTTATCATCCATTCGGCAAACATGTCTAAACCGTCATAGTCGACGTTTTTGTATTTCTTCTTCGATCAGTGTCTGTTCGTTGATCGGATCTTTGTCTAACTGTCTCGTTTCGAAGGCGATCGCGGAGTGAGACACCGAGAATCTGCCTCAAGCATTGCATTTGGAAGACCTCGAACTTGTTGACGTCCGGCTTGAGCAGTGTCCACATTTCCAATCCATAAAGAAGATTCGGAAGGATCAACGTTCGGTAAAGGCGTACTTTCGTTTTGATGGGAATATTTGTTCGTTTCCATACGCACCACTTGAGCGAGGCGAATGTTGCTGTTGCCTGGCCGATGCGGCTGTGAACGTCGGGCTTCGGTGCCACTTTCTTTTCCTCAACCAATGATCCTAAACAGAAGATAACTAGCTCCTAACAGAAGATAACTTCTTTTTAGATATATAAAATCTTACTGTTACTACATAATAAAATTTACTACATCAGAACTGAATTTATTTTAAGGTACAAGATTTGGAGCAATGTTGGATCAATTAACAGATCGATGTGGCACAATGTGTCTTTTAGTAACACTTAGTTACTTCTACCCAAAATATATGTTCCTTTTCCAGATATCAATGTCAATCGATGTCGCTTGCCACTGGCTTTATATGCAAACGTAAGAATGATTTTTCACAATTAATATATACTCGATAATATTTGATTCCATTAATTAAATTCCAGGAGCGTATTGGTGGGAAAGACATCCCATAAAGCTTTTGATGTCAACGAAAATGTTGTCATGAGAGTCTATTACCAAAAGAACGTATTAACATTCATGTGCATGACGAATGAAGTTTTCTATGCTGGTCTCTATTTGCTTTACTTTACACCAGGACCGATAAGTAATTTAATTTTACCTAAAAGGAATTAAAATAAAATTATTCATCACTTTTCATTTTAGTATTTGGAATATCCTCGTTCAAACTACTTGTTTGGTTCTGTGCTCCTTTTGCTGTTATAAAAGCGCTAATATCATGCATGCATGCCTACGTTGCTTGCCAAGATTTAGCTGTTATTGATAATAAGGAGAGGGAGGCACTACGCCAGAAGAAGGAACTATCGGGAAAAACTAACTAAAACCACATATAATATTTCTATTAGTAAGTAATAATAGAAATTATTTAAATATAAAATTTAATATCTGTTTTGTTCCAGAATCATCCATATGACTGTGCAGCTATGATAGTTTTATAGCAGAAAGATTCCCTTAAAGCGGTAAGTAAATCAACTAAATAAAGAGTAAACAGTTATTCTAAGCAATTAATCTTTTCTTAGTTAGATTTAGAGATCGTGCGGGGTGAACAACAAGGTGTATGTGCTTCTTGGTGTTTTTCATGCTCAATCATAAGAAAAATGTTTTGATCCAGTTCTAAAAATTTTGTTTCTCAAATATCTTATCGTTTTTTTTTTATTGTAAGTTTCAAGTCCATAACAAAAGTCCTATTTTAATTAATTAGCTTAAAAGTGACTTACATAAAAACCTATTTTTAAAAACTTTCTTTAAAATCGCCAATAAGTGCTTCTTTGTATGTTAAAAAGTGTGAAGTTTATTTTCAATTTTGATTTTCATACTGAAAATATTTTGGTTTATAAATATTGAATACTCGGATTTGGTTAAGTAATTCCAATTATATATATATGTGATTATTTTCTAAACTATTTTTTTAGTTACATCAACTAATTTTACTATGAAAGTTAAAAGAACAAAAAAAACAAAAAATACCAAATATGTGTAAATGTGAATTCCAAAATTCTAATTTAGGGAAAATAAAATGTACCTAATTATTTATTTTACAAAATTGTTTTAAGAGATATATATGTATTGTATATGATCCCCTGTTCAATTTTTTTGATGTGCATTTATTCCATTTTAAATGGGGCTAGAGTTACATACTTCATGAGAAGAAGAAAAAAAACCAATTATTTGTGAATAAAATATATTTCATAAACATTCTCATTAAATTTGTATTTTCTTCAAAACATAAAATGATATAAAAATAAATAAAGATAAATTCAATCACAATGCGGTAGTCTGAACTTAATTGCCAAAAAATAAAACAAGAAAAATTTGGAATGAATACATTAGAAAATTTTATGTAAGTGTCAATAAAAAATTGTTATAATTTAGAGTGGTTTGTAATTACTTCACTTGCCTCCTCTTCTTTTTCGATGGCTCGAGAGACTCCAAGGCCTCCTTCATCTCCTTTTTACAAACTCTTCTCTTCTCCGCAGCTTGTTGCCAGTTTCTTGTGTTGTGCTTTGCTGCATCAACCTTAAAATTGTCTTCTTACCTCGGCTCAGAAGTTTTCGTCATCTTTGATTCTTCCGTTTGGAAATGATTCAGACCAACGTGTACAGCAGTCGGGGTAACAAATAATCAAATTGACCACGGGGAACGTACTGTGTCTCGGACCACTATCTAGTCAACGTAAAATTTAGAACTCAGATAACGACCAAAACATACAAAGGGCAAACACAATCAAAAAACCACATAGATAAGCTAAAACTTGAAGAAAGAAGAGTTGCCTACCAGAATGCTGTCGTACAAAACTTGAGAGTAGCAGAAGAAGAACAGCTCAACATCAACGACAAATGGGAGCAAATTAAAAGCAGCATAAAAGGGGCAGCCGAAGAAGCACAAGGCTGTGCCCTCAGACAGTCTAGAATTGACTGGTTTGATCAGAACTGTAGAGCTGAAATCAATTGAAGAAAGAAACTAGAGCCACCGGGAGTACATCGCTAGGGCCACAAGAGCAAAAATGGAAGTCTTCAAGCTGAAAAGAAGAACCGTAGACAAGCTTTGTAGAAAGAAGACGATCTAAACAGGAGGATCCTAGGAAGACTTCTATGAAGGGAGAATTAGACAAGCGTACAAAGGAACTCGCCAGATCAGCAATAACTTTCAGCCAAGACGGACATCTGCAAAAGCATAAATAAGAACCTATTACTAGACCATGATAGGATAACAGAAAGGTGGAGAGAATATTTTCAAAACTTATTCAATCCGACCTCCATAGTAAACGAGGATCCACAAACGGAGGCATTTATTTATCTTAATAGAACCACCATCACTGGATGAGGTACGTGAAGCTGTAAAAAGAGAAAAAAGCAACAAATCGCCAGGCGTTGATGGAATAACAGCTGAACTGCTAAAGGAAGGAGGACTGCAACTCTTAGGAGCCGTAGTGCACGGCCACAACGCAGCCATCGCACCTAGCACTGCACATACCACCATATAGGTGTAGTGTGCGATGGTCTAATTCTGTTCTTGCTAGGTGCGATGGCTGCGTTGTGGCCGTGCACTTAGACTGCTCGCACACTCCATCAGAATTTGTACCAAATCATATGCAGCATCTGGGAGAAAGAAGTTGTACCAGATGATTGGAAGAAAGCGATTATATGTCCAATATACAAGAAAAGAGATAAATTAACCTGTAAAAACTAGAGAGGCATCCCAATCCTTAGCACCAGCTACAAAACGTTGTGAAACAAAAACTAAAATCTGTAGCGCAATGCCCTATAGAAGAATATCAAGCTGATTTTAGGACAAACAGGTTAACACCGGATCAGCTTGGGGACCTTAAAGCAAATTCTGGAGAAAACCTGGGAAGGAATGAAGATATATACCAGATATTTGTCTACTTTCAACAGGCATATGATTCTATAAGCAGAGAAAGGCTGTACGAGATCTTATCGGAATTAGGAGTCCCCTCAAAGCTGGAACGACTGATCAAATGCGCAACAAATAGTTCGCTGTCGAAAGTAAGCGTTCAAATTGCAGTAACAGAAGAGTTCGAAGTGCGAGAAGTTCTTAGACAAGGGGATGGACTGGCGCCAATTTTTTTCAACCTGGGCCTAGAATGTGTGATAAGGAAAACGTCAGTCCAGAGAAATGCATCAATAGCAAAATACGAGTAATTTGTACAATTACTTGGATATGAGGATGACCTGAACATCATGGGAAGGTCCTTTTTGGCAGCAAAATAAGTTTATGTCGAACTAAATGAGGCGGCAAAGGCCTGAACATCAACAAAGAAAAAGCCAAGGTGATGCAACAGTCCAGATCTGGGGCCGTATTTGGTTTCTCGAGTCGATGGATCGACTCGACAAAAAAGAGTCTCGATTTTCTCTAAGTTTCATATTTGGCATTAGGACCAAATCGACAGATAAGCACTGCCATACAAAACCATCAAATTATGTGATATTACTCCAAGTGCAGCAAACCACGTATATTTAATTAAAATAGAAATTGTTAAAAGTTTATTGTATGCATAAATTTAGCTTTTTAATAAACGTCGTCTTTATCGACACGTAAAGAGACGATAAAGTTGTCGATATCGTGTTGCCAAATGCCAATTTTCATTTATCGACAGAAGTCGATATCGACTCGAGAAACCAAATACGGCCCCTGGAAGATTTATAATGGAAAGAAATATATATAGTACTTTCGATGAACACAACCTAGAAGTAGTCAATAAAACAGTCTACAGTTACAAAAAGAAACAAAGAAAAGGAAGAGATAACTAGACGAATCCAATAGAGCCTTTTATGCTCAAAAACAAATACTGCGCTCAAGATTTGTGGACAGAAAAACGAAACTTTCACTCTACTAAACAGTATACGATTAGTACGGTGCTATGGTAACGAGACTTGGACTATGACCCAAGACAATCGTATCCGAAAACGGCTTAATTTTCGGAAGGGGGAAATGGATAGACTCTGTGACGACTGACGTAGAGGCCATCCCCTTCTGCTGAAAGTCGAGTCGTGTTTGGTGACAAGTCGTTTGAGCTAAATAAAGTGACGATTCAGTCGAACTACGACTTTCAGCACAGGGTTCTAAATTCAACTTAGCACTTCTACTCTTGTCCCTGTGCTGAAAGTCATAATTCGACTGAAACGTCACTTTCTTCAGCTCAAACGACTTGTCACAACACACGACTCGACTTTCAGCACAGGAGCCTATTACTAGTTTATTGCCTTTTTATTGACATAAAAGTCAGTATTTCCAAATTCCTATAATATTTCGCAGAATTTAAACCCAGGGTTCATCACTATATCCTTCTTCTGACTCCTTAAAACCTTAAAACTTTTTCTCTCCTTCGAGTTAAGCGTGCTATTACACCATTATGTGACCAAAGACTTAACGGACTTGGTGGTACAATGGGTGATGTATGAGTATTATATAAAAGCAGCAAATTTCCAAATAAATAAAACCACAAATTTGATTAAATTAATTAAATCAATGTATTTTATTTGATATATTGTTTTTTTTTAATATTTATGTAAAAATTAAACTAATGTTAAAAATATATATATTATATTATATAGTTAAAGTGGAGGAAAAAATTATAGGGTATACAAAGGTATCACAATAACGAAAAGTACTTTTATTTATTTTAAACAGGACAAGAATGTCTAACTACTACGAATTATGTTAAGAAAGATTAAATTTCCTTCTTAGTAGCTAATCCAATAACAGCGGTCAACTTAAAATGTACAAAAATAGGTAATAGGTACAGAAAAAACTAAAATTTAGTAGTAAATTATTTATATTTATATAATATATATATATGTTTGTCTTGACCTAAATAATTAAATTTATTAGAATAATATACTTAAATAATATATAGATTTTTTTTTATTTTTTATTTATTATTATTTGTTTTAAACTTTATTCCTATTTGTTTTTATGATCTACTATATTTTATAAGATAACGGTTCTGTATATATATAATTATAATATCTTTAATGTTTTGTTTTTGTTTGTTTTTTTCTTTCTTTTCTTTTCTTTTGAAATTTTTACTAATATGAATTTATTATTAATTAGTTATAGTTAAATTTGAATTATAAATCATATCGATTTTATTTTTACCAAAAAACAATTTAAAATTGTTATTTAATATCTTAAATTTATTTGTTTTGTTTCTATTTTGTTATATTCTTTCGTCAGTTTAAAAAGTTTTTTTTTCAGCACACGCTATTTATATAATTTTTCCTATTTTTTCTTTTTGTTTTGCTACAAAGACGGTTTCATATTTTTAAATGTTCATTTAGAAAATTTGATTCGTTATTATTGCAATTTTTATTTGTTAACAATCTTTACTGTTTGTATTTTGTATGTGAGAGAGAGAGTTCTTCTATATATATGGGAAATAATTTATTATTATTTATACAGTAGATATTGGTATTTAAAACAGAAATGTTATTACTGTTATAGTGTTTATAAAAGATGATCCTTCTTCACGCAGTTTTCTTTTCACTTACTTTGTATTGTTGTATAATATATAAATGAATTTTTTATGCAATTTTAAAAATAAAAATAAGAAATTAAAATGTGTTTACTAATTTTTGTTTGCAAAATAGTAGTAATTTATAAAACAAAAAAGAATATTCATCATTGCATTTAATAAATTTGTAAAAATTGTGTATATTCTCAAACCTAGATTGGCGCAAACTGATTTAGCATCCACAATAGTTATTAGTCCAGGGAAATTAGACATTGTGCTTGAGGAAAATTCCGGAAAAGCCGCAGGTTAAGGTACAGCCCTTGGATCAATTACAAAATATAGTATTCAACAGAATGCCTGGAAGCAAAGTTTGAATTGGCACCAAAATAGTATCCTAGAAGTTGGCGGAATAATAGATAATTTAACTAGTTTTTGAGCTGTGCAGATCTTTTATGTAAAAGTTATCATTACTGAGATATTTACGATAACTCTTGCACTTAGATCGATGAGGACATTTGAAATTTTGTTTAGAACACCCTGTGAACTTTGATATCATACAAAAATACAGCTTTCCCGGAATTTTTCCGAAGTTGGGCCTTTTTTTTTCTTTTTCTCTGAGTGGATTATTATATAAACTAAAGCGGCTCGCAAGTGAAATTTATGCAATAGAAGAAACCTGATATTTTTGAAAAAAAAGAACTTTTATTTTATAGCAAGTCTTTGGTCTTACGAAAATATAAAATATAATATTTAGACAAGTTTCATGACACTATTTATGGCTGACAAAGAAACAAATGCATAACATTTTCTACAATAACGTTATTTTATCTTGGAATTAATTAAGTACAGATAAACCTGTTACAACACGGTTTCATTACAAAACTTGCGTAAATTTGCACAGACGATCGTGTAACACGGTCGTCGAAAACACAGTACAACAGTACAGAATATAATCATATTGCCACGTAGTATTTCTACCAAAAAAATCACTATTTCTCTTTACCTACTTTAGCCATTTAATCGAGATATTTTTTATGTCTACAAAAACCTATTGGCTTTACATTTTCGACACAGCGGGATACTATGTATCAACGTGTCCAACATAAAGTGACCCACCCATAAACGACGCAGATGTGCTTGCTTGGCCTTGTTTCAAGGATCTTTAAATTTAAACATCTTGAAAGAACATGCAAACTAACATGCAAGGTAATGGTCGTATCAGCGTTCACATATGGGTCCAAGACTTGGGTGTTCAGCATAAAGCACTTTGAACTCTTAACCGAGTTAATCTACCGGAAAATAATTGACTCCGTATATGAAGAAAGTCGATTCCGGAGAATACAATAAGAATAACTCTTACAGTTATTGCCATGAAGACATGAAAAGAATCAAGCTCGGTAGACACTGGTGGCCAGGAGCACATCTAACTTGTATGACCGACGATCACCATGCTTGGAAAGTCCTTTATGCGTGAATTTATGAGATGCGACAGCAAGGTAGACCAAACCTACACTGAAAGGATAATGTAGACTAGTGCAGAACAGCTTTATATTTTGATAAAATTCAACCTTTGTCTGCATCTGTGAAACACACATTAGAGTCTGGGAGAAATTTTCGATTATATCATTAGGATTTAAATCCAACATGTTAATGAATCTTAAACTGGAAATTATGATAATATCGCTAAGTGTATGATTTGAAAAAGGTAATTGATTATAGAATGTTGCAAACCAAGAATACACTACAAAATGTTAACAGAATTTTATATTGCTGTGAGCCATAAATCAATTGTTTTATTTTTCATTTTCAATTGTTTTATTTATTTAAGCATTATTTTTAATGAAGCTTTACGACAAAATGAATTGTTTTTATTAATTTTTAAATCACGACTAAAGACTCATTGCAATAAAACACAGAAATAAAATTTGTATTTTTAAAGCCCAGCTAAAACCTATAAATCAAGAATTTTAAACCATTTTAAAGCTGTGTGTAATGGCATTGTGTGAAAAATTAAATACATCAAATTAAATGGTACATCACGAACCAGCAACTTACAGTGTGTGACAATGTATTTCACGATTTTGCAATTTACAACTATATATTAAATTTACTTTCAAAAAACTTCTATAATATTAATTAATATTAAAAAAAAGAAAACAAAATCTTTTTACTTATGCCATAGAAATGAAATTAACGAAAAAAAGGAAAGAAAAAGAAAATGCAAGAATTTGTAATAATAGTTAATATATAGAAGAGATTTCAATATATTGGGGGAAAACAGCAATTCTTATAGTAATGGCATGTATGACTAGAGATAGTCATAGTACAATTGTCAGTTGGGGGAAAATAACACAAATAAGAGGGCATTCTACTATGTTAAAATCAACTCTCTCCGCTTTTTTTTATAGTTAATGTACAATTAAAGATATTTGTTTTCATTGTTTAAATAGAAATAAATTTTGCAGATATAGTTACAAAATAGCCTTTAAATTAACTTTACATTTAAATATATTATAAATATTAAAACGATGAAAATTATTCGTTTTCGTGAATTGAAATTTTTCAATAAAAATAACACAAACGACAATATGGAGATATACTCCTCGACACCTGAACAGAGACCCGCTATTTTTGTTGTAATATTAAGCAATCATTATTTTCTAATACCGGATCCACCCGACAAGCGTTCGCAAATTGAAAACGTTTGCTTTGGCTTGGGAAGCATCCGCACTCGACCGGATCGGCCACAAGCATTCCCAAGCTTACACAAGCCAAGCCAAACACCTTATCCAAACGTTTGAATTTGCGAACGCTTGCCAAGCCTTGACAAACGTGGGGATCTGGCATAAGGATTTCCAATGTTAAACTGATTAATAGTTTGGAGCAAATAGTAGGTCTCGGCAGTAAAAAAAACAAACTTGCTATCATTAGGTGCGCTTCATTTTCATTGGAGTACGTACTCCGGAGTAGTTGGGCGCACATAGGCGTAGCTCCAGCTACCCCAGCTCATACTGTGGTGTTGCAGCATCTACTCCGATGTGCGCCCAACTACGCTGGCGTACGTACTCCAATGAACATGAAACGCACCTATTGTCGATATTAAATTAATCATCATTTTGTGGGATTGTCTGCGACTTGAATTGGCTTGAGATCAGCTAGAGCCGAGATCAGAGATTAACAACGTTCCACATGACCTTTTATGATTGGGGAAGAGAAAATATATGGTTTCGAAACAAAACAAAATATATGGTTTCGCTATGTCTATTATACAATCCAATGTTGATCTCACAATCAACATACAGAATTAATTTAATGTGATGATATCTTTCATCTATGTAGCTTCCGTCAATAATAAATAATAGCAGCAGAAAACAGTATGGACCGGGAGATATATGTACGGTTGCTAAAAGCTAACAAAGTGTATTATAGTCTGATAAGGCTCAGCAAATCCAAGCATTTAACCAAGTTAAACTGCTGCTGTATAAGACGATACAGTACTCACATATTTGTCGCGTTTAAAAGGAAAATCCCTCGGAGAATCGTTGGCTACGTATGATAATAGCGAAGAGGATTCCGGAGACGGTTTTAAACGAAATTTATGAGCGCTGTCGATTTCAAAGATATCGTGAAAAAAATACAGGGCTTTCCCTGAGCTCTAGTCTTCCACATAAAAAAAAAGAGCTCGTATTAGCGAAGAGAACACTGCTAGAAAAATCCCTTGCCATAAGGTTAATGATACGAAACAGCGGGGTAGACAAAACCTATTCTGGATTGATGGCGTAGACCAGGATGCACCGAACTTACAGATGCCAAACATTGACATTCATTATGAATCAGAACTGGCAAACAAATTGGTCAACCAGTCTACAACTAGATTCCGATTATAAATCCAGCTAGATACGTAGTACTAGAACCGAGGAAAACATTTCTTAGGAGTTATTACGGAAGCGATTTCTTCAATTAACTTTCAAGTGTCGGGTGAGTATAAAACATATTTAAATAAAGTCATTCCTATCCAAAAAAAAAAACATTATTTCACTTCTACTAATCGCAACAAATCTACAAGACCAAACATACCCATTATTTTCTTTATGTATTTGGAATACTAAAGTTCGTATTAAAGCATATCTGATTAATATTCTATATTCACCTTAAAAATTAAAAAAAAAAATTATTACAAACATTTTTTAAACGAAACTCTGTACTATCTCTCATTCTAATTATATCCTAAAAAAGATCTGCTTTCAACTGTCAAGAATGTTCCTCTATAATTATATTTATGAGTAACGTTAATGTTTTCTTTATCTTCCAAAAAAAAAAAAAACTTAAAAACGAAATTGACATTAATAAAAACATTTAACAGTATTTCAATCTTACAATATATCTACATAAAGAAAACAATCCTTTTTGTTTATAAACGTGCTGTGTATAAATTTTCGGATAATTAAATCAGTCAATAAAAAAATGAAAAGAAGCAACTTTTTCTTCACATATTTACGAAGCAGTATTACTAATAATTGTAATAAAGCAAAAATCAATAAGAATAATAATATGATAGAAAAGTTGTTAGTTATTTTTTTTTTATCATAATTCAAGTTATGAATGAATGAATGTGTTTATATATAATTATATAAAAAAAAACTATAATAAAAGATAAGAGATACAAAACCATTTGTTTGTTTAAATTGTGTTTTTTTTAGCGTAACAGCAAACTATGAATTTGTTTGTTGCTTTGTTTACTCGGCATTCTTAATCACAATTCTCTGAATTTTACGTTTAACAGATTCATTAACTCCAATCTTTTTTTCTAATCTATCAAAAATACCCTTACGCAATTCTGCAGCATCTTGATCTTTAGATGATTTAATAACCACTCTTCGATTTGTTGAAGAGAATGGCCCTCCACCACTGCCGCTATTTGAACTCAAACTTTTATCTGATAATGGTACACCAGCTCCCTTAATAGATTGGGGTGATGGTGGGGGCGATGGTGTATCGGCCAACAGTAGCTCTTCTTCTAGCAACTCCTCATCATCAAGTATATCCTCTTTGCTAATATCTGTTTGAACTTTTATTGTTTTCTTAACAACTGGCTTAACAACAGCCATTGATGATGATGTTGGTGTACCAAATCCAACGTCTTTTACACTATGCTCTGTACGTTTTGTTTCTGGCAAAATTTTTGCCGTCGGTATAGTTCTTTGTATAGCTTGCTGTTGACTATGCTGAGAGGATTGTTCTTTAATATTTTTTTGTGTTGCTGCGTCATGTAATTGTTTTTTTCTTTTTAATGAAATTATTTTACTTTCTGTAACGATAATGGGTGTAAGTTTTTGTGGTGGTGGCTCATCCGATGATGGTGGTGGTGGTTTTTCCTGTATTAAAATAATTTTTTTTTGCTTTAGAATTTGTAGAAATATATAGCCTCAGCCATTTTTTTTATATAGTAGTTATCTGTATTAATATTTATTTACTACGCAATGTCTATTTTTAGTTATATATGATCGTCTAGATTTTAAGTTATATATGACCGGTCACAAGCGCAGTTGAGAAAAGAGGAGGGGTAAAGCAAACAACAATCTCCAGTCACGAAAAGTTTATATTATGGAAACTTAAGAAGAAACCGGGCAGATAACTCGGCAGGACCTGGACATACGAAAAAATGCTAACGATTTGATATTATGTATCTGGAAAGTAAAATCATTGTATAGGGCAGGAGCACTTAGAACGCTCTTGGTAATATTCGATAAATTGAAAGTGGACATTCTGGCTACACAGGAGATGCATTGGAATGGACAAGGAATAATAGATAAAAGAAAACACACTATATATTACATTTGCAACCCAAGAGAACACATAATGGAAACAGGATTTATAGTTGGAAACAAGTGCAAGTTGGAAGGAGGAGGAGAAATCAGAATTAAAGCCCCCATTCATACACAGGTAGCCTTTAAGGCCAGGTCGGCAGGCAGGGCCCGATGAAGGCCACACATTACTCAGTCTGACTGAAAGGACGACTTGAGGCAACGGCCTGACAGGCCATGGACTGCAGGTCACCTCATGATTCCCCACAAACACACGGGCGAAGACGACAGTTTCGCGTAGCAGGTTCTTAATTCAAGCGTAAAAATGTTCCGGGCTCAACGAAAACTTCAGATTGAATAGAAGTTCAGATCTTGAGGCGCGGACTGACGATAAATGCCCACACACAAAGATTTTTGTCAGTTTTCCTGGACTGCTAGCCATGGCCTGCCGGCCGCCGGTGAGTGTGTGTTGATACTTGGCCTCAAGGCTTACGCACAATTGGGATTACAAACTGGAAAAAAAGGTGCAAGACCGAGAATGATGGAACGATTCTTGCGGAGGCCACCGCTCACAGATGGTTCTAGCGCCAGTGATGCGTAAAACCTGATCGAAATTTGCAAACAAAGCAAAAATAATTTAATAATTCAGTTATAAAACGTTTAATCCATACTGAGTTTTCTGGGGGCATTTCTTACAAAATATTCAAGCCGAAGAATGTAAAAAACAATATTTTGTTTTTTAAGATACTTTTAGATCAGAATACTTTTCGCAAGAGTTACGCGATGTACCGGGGCTGCTACAGTGTAAAGATTCGTGATGAATATATATTTTTTTTCTCATCGATTTACGCAGTTGTATACATATTAATTCTCATAGTTAATTATATAACTCATTACATGCTCAATTCCATTTCGCTGATAATCGCAACCAGTATTAATATGTCTTCAAACAGTATACTTCCTAGAGCAGCTATGGGCGACTTATATTTAACAAATTTTAAAATTTATTTCCATTTCCATTTAGTTTGAAAAATTATTGTACATGGTATTTATTCTTAAGACAAAAAAAATGTACTCAAATTTTTTGGTTTTTATGGAAAAAGGCCCCGAAGAAACGAGATTACTTACAAGATCTAGTCTCAAACTAAACTTATATTTAAAATCGAATGTTGAGTTGAAAAATAATAAATACTTTTGTTAATCTTAATATAAAAAAATAGTCCAGCTAATCTTTTATATTGTTTTGTTTATCTTAATCCTTAAAAAGTAACCACCATATTCAAACTATAGAAATTTCCGGTCTTTGTAGCAAATTAAAACAAATTTTATTTTTACTTACATCTCCTTGCTTCCCTTCGGCTGCTCTTCTCCTACGCATTTCTTTATCTCTCCATATTTTTTCTCTCATCGCCTTTTGTTTTTCTATTTCTAATCTATATGCCCTTGTTTCTTCGTCCTCTTCCTCCTAAAATTATTGAAAATTAATACTTCAACCACAATCAATATATTACAGCTTACATTTTTCTCCTTTCTCCTACCAGGACTTCCACTTCTCCGTCTCTTTGGCATGCATTTTATGTCAAATTCCTTACTACCAGCCCGCCTTAGGCGTCCCCTGGATCCCGCCCTCCTTTCCCGGCTATCTCCCCTCCATTCACGTCTTGGTGGTGAATAACTTCTCTCCCTACTGCGATTCCTTTCTGGTGATCGTTCATATCTTCTTTTTTCTATATGCATTCTGTTTTTATTTATAAACTCTTCTTGCTGTCGAAGAAGCTCCTCATCGCTTTGCAGATGAGATATATGACTGCTAATCGATTGTATAAATTGTGTATCTTTCAATAACTGGCTTTTGGCCGCCTCTACACCTCCTTTAAAATTCGGATTTATTAAAACTTTTCGTGGAACTACCGGCTGTTGGCCACTTTGACTAGCTGTTGATGTATTGACAATTACAGACATATTTCCTGGATGTTGTTGGGCTGATGTAGTTTGATGTTGTGGATTAATGGGTGTTGGTATATAAGGTGGCGGAATAGGAACACCTTGTGGCCGAGGCAATGATAGTCTTGGACGCATATCAAATCTCTGCGGGGCCATTTGCATGTTAGAATCAGCTCTATATATAGGTCTCATGTGATTTTGTGAAGCATAATTTCCAAATGGTGCGCCATTAACGTGATTAGAATAGTCTGGTCGTGGTCCCCGATACATACCGAATTCATTCGGATTTTGATGCCTAAAATTTGGGCCCATTGCTGGTCTAAATTCCATGCGAGGTCCTAATGAATTTTGCGGATATTGAGGTCGCGGTACCATGTGAGGATCCATGGGATTATAAGGAAACTGACTAGGAAGCTGAGGATTTATATTTTCATTTGGATGAGGATATTGCTGATAAGACAAATGAGGATATCTTACTGGAGGCCTCATCCCGGGAAAGTGTCCACCACGAATTGACATACCACCACGGCCCCTTTTACCCGGAAAGAATCGTGCATGTTGATATTTTTCTAAATGCAAATCAAATTGTAAATTTCGATAACTATTCAAAAAATTTTAATACATACCTGGAGAAGAATCAAAATCGTCATGCCTTTCAACGATTTGTTTAATATTAGTACGTTCCGCTCTTTCTTCGAAATCTTCCCTTGGATCTGAAGATATTTCCTCAGGTGCGCTAGAACTTTCTTGTGATGATTGAATAATTTCACTAGCTTGCCGTTCCAGCGGTTCATTCGGAGATGAATATTTAAGAATTTGTGTAGTTTGTTGCAATACAGATTGCTCTTCAATTTCTTTATTTGTTGATGATACCTCATCATTTTTACACTGTGGAACTTGGAATCGTGTTTCGGTATCGAAATTCTTACTTGGAATTTTCGATGGTGATTCTTCACTTGTCGAAACATCCGATTCTGTTGCTGTATTTAATTCCGACTGTTTTTGATCGTTTATTTCTACTTCCTTACATGATGATGTTGAAACTAAATCCTCCACTTTTTTCGTTTCGTTTTCACATGATTCTGTTTTGCCTGTTTGTAATTTTGAATTAACCCATTTTTCTGCCTCATTTTTAAGGTGCTCTTTTGTTGCATACGAAACATCCTTTTCCAAATCTGTACATATATACAAAAATTGGGCCAGACATTAGTAATCAGAACATTTTATTACAAAATTTTTTACTTTACCGTCATCCGATAATAGCAGATCATCTTCATCTGCCCCAAGAAGAGCCTGATCATCTAAATCATCACCCAGATCATCATTAAGGAGATCGTCACTGAAATAAAATATATAAAATTAGAAAAAGGATTGATTTGCGAAGTGACAGAAATGTCAATATAAATTTTTTCTTTAGAGAATGCTTTGAGAATTTTTGTATATATTGTGCACAGTATAGAATTAATAATAAATAAAATGATTAGTTTACACATTTCTATAATGTTTTAACATTAATAAACTACAATGTAAACAATCATTTTTTAATACACAGCGAAACATAACCTAACAACATGATAATTTATCCATTATTTAGCGAGCACAAGCTATTGCTATTATAATTCGCAATTCGTATAGATTTCGGTTTAAGTAAATATTTAATTCAAAGTAATAAATCACTCAGTTTTAAGGTGTAATGCATTTAAATTACAGGTCAAACAAAACTTACTTCAACTCCGACATCTTGCAATGGTTTGACATGAAGTATTGTGCAATTACAATTTTTTAATACCCAAACAAGCAGATAAGGCAGTTCAATGTCAATATTAAAATAGGTGTTTATGCCGACCGTCATCGAAGATATATTTGTTTACCGAATTCTATGAAAAAATATAATTTTAAAGAAATTAGAAACGTGGCTGAAACTGTTTATTTTATTAGATCTAGTTCGTCTTATTTCCTTAGTCGAGGCGTTGATAAAGATGGGTACCCCAAGGCAGTGTTCCGAAATGCTGGCAAGATCTATGACGTCATTAATCGGCGCCATACTGTTGATTCGTGAATACACGGTATACAGAAACAAGGTAGTGTAAAAGAGACTGACAGCTCGAATATCGTACGAAAAAGCCGACGTCACCCGGCAAGTTAATACAGAAAACAACAACAACAATTTCGATTTTGTATGGGGAAGACTTGCCGAGTGACGTCGCACTAATACGATATTCTACGATATTCAGTCTTTTACAGGACGCCTACAAGTTTTCATCAACAGATGCCTACGTCGTATCCTAAAAATCCGCTGGCAAGATAGAATTACAAATGAGGAACTATGGCGCCGTGCCGGCCAATAAGGGATAGATGACCAAATTAGGCGAAGGAAATGGAATTGGGTTGGCCACACCTTGTGACGCGAAAACGAGAATCTAGCCAAACAGGCCCTTGATTGGAATTCGCAAGGATCCCGTTAAGTCGGAGGACCTACAACAAGGTGGAGGAGAACCCTATTAGCAGAGGCTGCAACAACTGGGAGATCCTGGACAGAGCTGTCGCGCAAAACAGAATCTGCTGGAGGCCAACTGTTTCCGCCCTATGTCGCATGAGGGATTAAAGGAGTAATTAGTTAGAAGTATGCTGGTTTCTGTTACGGAACACAGCCCAAAAGTACCTAGTGCGAGTAGTAAGTAGTACAGAAGGACAATATGGCGCAGGAGCCTATCGGTAGTCATGCGTAGCTTTTCACTTCCCAACGCACAAAAATAAAACGCACGGTATACAGAAACAAGGTAGTGTAAAAGAGACTGACAGCTCGAATATCGTACGAATATCGTAGAAAAAGCCGACGTCACCCGGCAAGTTAATACAGAAAACAACAACAATTTCGATTTTGTATGGGGAAGACTTGCCGAGTGACGTCAGCATTCAAATGACATTTCTCTTTTACATTACCTTGTTTCTGTATGCCGTGAATAAAACGATCTATTTCTTTTTTCATTTTCAATTAAAAAAATCAAATTCTATTTTGAATGCAGCAGCCAAATTTCTGATGTTTATGAATCCAACGGTTGAAATCTTCTCTCATTCACTAGTAGGTGGCGTTATTTACGTTTTCTATTATTTGCTTTGCGCCAGTTACCATGCGCCAACAAAAATGTTACCACCCACAAATGCTTTACGATGACCGCCCTGAGTAGTTTGGCCGTTTCAAATAAATTGCAAGTGCTTAATATGTTAAATTTTATGAAATTCCTTTAAACAAATATTCAAGAAATGTACATTCAACTTGAATTTAAAAACAGCATTCGGGCACTCTAGTGTAATCATAATATGGTTCCCATTGCTTAAATATAAGGATTTGAATGAAAAATTAAAAAAAATTCTTTTAGTTTTGTTTTTTCCATTTATTTTATAAAACACAGTCATCATACAAATCTAATTAATCAGAGTCTCACGCACACATCAGTCAAAAAAATGAATTGAAAAATCTAGATCTCAAGTTACAATTATAATCATTTCTCTAAAGAAAATGAAACAAAAAAAAAATAATTAAAATATAAACTATTAAATTACCTCTTCCAGAAATTGAAGAGAATAAATTTACATCTCGATCGAGGAAGACAAGTTAATATGTATCTTGCACGTAAATCGATCGAAGTTCACGCTTGGTGGAATGAATTTGAGGACTTTTTTTTATGCAAGAACTTGTCTCTTGCTATAGAACATAACTAAATTCTATTACAAAAAAAAAGAATCATAAATTAAGACATTTTTATAAATTTAAGACCTAAACTATGTGTGCAGTCCTTTTACAGTTCATCTTTGAGATCTTCTTCCTCACCAGATGGTGGAGGAGCACCACCTTGACCCTGATACAATTTCGCTATGATTGGTTGAACTACATTTTCTAATTCCTTCTTCTGTTTCTTAAATTCTTCTGGATCAGCCTCTTGATTCTCTTCCAGCCACTTGATTTTCTCATCAATTGCTTCTTCCATTTTTGTCTTCTCTTCATCAGATAGTTTAGCACCTAATTTATCCTTATCGCCAATTTGATTCTTTAAGCTATATGCATAACTTTCAAGATCGTTACGTGATTCTACGCGCTCCTTAAGTTTCTTATCTTCATCAGCGAATTTCTCTGCATCCTTGATCATACGTTCGATATCTTCTGGTGTAAGGCGATTTTGGTCGTTGGTGATGACAATCTTCTCTCGGTTACCTGTTCCCTTATCTTCAGCAGCTACTTGAAGAATACCGTTGGCATCGACTTCAAATGATACTTCAATTTGTGGGATACCACGTGGAGCTGGGGGAATTCCAGTGAGATCGAATTTTCCTAATAAGTGATTGTCCTTTGTCATTGGACGTTCTCCTTCGTATACTTGAATAGTGACTGTATGTTGGTTATCAGATGCAGTAGAGAAAATTTGTGATTTTTTAGTTGGAATTACAGTATTTCGTGGAATTAATTTTGTCATAACTCCTCCAACAGTTTCAATACCAAGAGTAAGTGGGTTAACATCAAGAAGAACAATAGCATCAGTGTCTTGCTCTCCTGATAGGACACCAGCTTGTACAGCAGCACCATATGCAACAGCTTCATCAGGATTAATACCACGGGATGGTTCCTTTCCACCGAAGAAGTCTTTAACCAATGATTGAATCTTTGGAATACGAGTTGATCCACCAACAAGAACAATTTCATGAACATCTTTCTTAGTCATATCGGCATCTTCCAAGACCTTCAGTACTGGCTTCAGTGTAGAACGGAACAAATCCACATTTAATTCTTCAAATTTAGCACGAGTTAGAGTTTCAGAGAAATCTTCACCTTCGAAGAATGATTCAATTTCAATCCTTACTTGATGACCAGATGAAAGAGCACGCTTTGCCTTCTCTACTTCACGACGTAACTTTTGTACAGCGCGATTATCCTTGCGGATATCTTTGCCCTTCTTCTTCTTGTACAATTTAATAAAGTGATCCATGACACGCTGATCGAAATCTTCACCACCCAAATGGGTATCACCGTTTGTTGAGACTACTTCGAAGACTCCATTATCAATAGTAAGAAGTGAAACATCGAAGGTACCACCACCCAAATCGAATACAAGCACGTTCTTCTCGCCATCCTTCTTATCAAGACCATAAGCAATAGCTGCAGCAGTAGGTTCGTTTATGATACGCATAACATTCAAGCCAGCAATAACACCAGCATCTTTGGTAGCTTGACGTTGTGCATCATTGAAGTAAGCTGGTACTGTTACTACAGCGTGTGTTACTTTCTTTCCTAAGTATGCTTCAGCAGTTTCCTTCATTTTACCTAAAACCATAGCAGAAATTTCTTCAGGAGCAAACACTTTGTTGCCTTGCGATGTTGCAACACTGATGTGCGGCTTTGAGTTCTTTTCAACTACTTTGAATGGGAAGAATTTGATGTCATGTTGTACATTAGCATCGCTCCATTCACGACCAATTAAACGTTTTGCATCGAATACGGTATTTTCTGGATTTGTTGTAAGCTGATTTTTGGCAGCATCACCAATTAAACGTTCACCATCGGCTGTAAATGCTACATATGATGGTGTGATCCGATTACCCTGATCGTTAGCAATGATTTCAACTCGACCATTCTTGTAAACACCGACACTGAAAATATTAAGAAGAAAAAAGATTATTAATTATATAATTTTATATTAACTTAAAATAATTGAAATAATTTAAGATATCTAAAATTCCTTGCCTCAAAAGCTTAACGTTAAAAAAACTTCTGGCCCTGACAATGTGATTCTACTTTTGGTAAACCTCTTCGCAAACTTTTCGCCCTGTCTTCTCTGGAGCTTATTCAGACTCAGGGAAAGTAGCTCAGCCCATTCCGAAAAAAGGTGATTCTAACAATCTCTCTAACCTAGCGCCTAACAGCAATTAATTCTATTTTCTCAAAAGACATGGAGACAATAATCAACAAAAAACTTGTGGAATATCCGGAATCCAACCTAATTGTAAACGACAAAAAGTACGGCTTTAGATCAAAAAGATCTACTGGTGACCTACTAGTGTGTTTAACAGAGCACCTCAACTAAAGCATCCATAGCTTTGGTGAGTCCGATTTGGTTGCTCTAGATATCTCCAAAGCTTTTGACCGAGTATGGCACTCTGATCTGGGCTCTGCGTTACTATTATGCCTTCGATAATATAAGACAAGCACGTGCCAGAACTTGTCTTTTTTATCGTGAACTCATGTCCACTTCTATCAATAGAGGCATTGAACTCATTCTTGACTGGGGCCACAAGAGCCATGTCGAATTCAACGCCTCCAAAACGAAGTATTGTCTAATCACTAATAAAACCTGCACCGATCTTCCTTCAGTCTGAGTGGACAGAGCGAATCTTTTAGCTGATCCATCAACTTTATCTGACGATCTGCAATGCTGCACATATTGCAAACCGCCAGACAAACATCTCAATCCTTAGGATTTCTTAAGAGATCCAAATTTCTTCTTCAGGAAATGACACATTTTACGTCTCCATAAATCCTTCGAGCAACTGCAGGAATGTAGAAGGCTTTGTAAATTTGTATTGCTATTACCATAGCGATCGTTTAATTGAAATTATCGCCCCCATCGCGGCATATATTACCCGCAACACAAGACTAGTCCGTTTGGCTCACCCTCACACCTGAATGACATAATAGACTGACTAGATTTGAGCTTGATTTATCCACATTAAAAAAACTAGAGCTATTTATGAATTAAAAAATTAATTGTCTAGTTTATGAACACTAAAGTTAATTCATTTATTTATTATGAATAATAATAACGTAGCAGCAATATCTGCCGAAACTAGTTTCCCGAAAAAAGAACTGGTTTTGGAGGAACAACGTGCATGACAACAAATGTTGTAGATACTCTATGCTCCCGGTTTTTTTTGTAAGTAATCACATAAAAATTTAAATTATGTAGGAAGAGCAGCTAGACCTAGTTTCTAAAAACTGCTAACGAATTCTAAGCTAACTAATTATATTTAAATCATGCACATGTTATTTAATCTATACAACCATCAGGAAATACAAAATTCCGGACAGTCGGGTAGTAAATTTTTATTCTGGTCCACTTAAGAAACTACTAAATAATTTACGACATACCTAGTAGGTCTAGTAGTGGACAGAATCTAGTTAATTTATAAATAAATAAATGCAATAATTACCATGAATATGTTGTTCCAAGATCAATGCCAATTACTGTTCCGATATCCTTATCTTTCTCCTTCTTTTCCTCTCCCAAGGAAAGCCCTAGCAGGGCTACAAATGCTAGTAATATATACAATCTCATGGTTGATATCTGAAATAGAATGAGAGAATTAAAATACAATCAATCAATATAAAAAAAACTACTAAATTTTATTAAGATTTACAAGCCTATAAAATTCCTCTTAGTCATTTGAATTTTTCATCAATGGATTGTGAATGTTTAAATTTAAAAGTAGCACACCCAAAGAGGAATGAATTTTGGTAGAAAAAAGGTATAAGTTTCTGTTGAACTTGTCCAGTTTAGTAGTGTAACTAATTTAGCCCAATTTTTCTGTGCTAGACAGAATATAGGCATTGTCTTTAGGCTTGCATTGGTCAGCGAGAATAAGAAACAATGGCAGCACAATTCTCACAATTCCATACATGACCTACATTTCATTATATACCGATAAATTGTCTACCTGACCTAAATATTCAGTATGCGGGACAGAATTCTTAATATGGACTGGCTACCGCCGAGACAGTGTGTACCGTTCAAAACAAGTTCTGTGACCCGCGCCAAGGAAATAATAATTATTATTAAACGCAACAACTGCGGCATTGACATTCACAGGCGAGATCGATGAGCTTGTTTCAATTGCAAACCTTGAAAGGAAGCGAAAATTCTGTTATTAACCGGCAAATTGAATAGAAATAAATTAATTAAAGCTGCCACGTGGATTAAATCCTGTTCCTTGAATTACGTGTAAATGAACAGGTGAAAAATAAAAAACGTTTTTCAATGGGTGGGCACATCATATGGAATTTTTTCAATTATTATTCACACTACTTTATCAAATTTAAACAATTTCAAATTAAAATTACTTTTTTAAACACAAAATCGTAAGAAGTTAACTCTTTCTTACAAAGTTTTATTTATAGTAACAAGAAATTAGCTGAAGTAACTACAAACTCTGTCCCATGGCCGACGACAGATTTTCAAATAAAGAACTCAAGTACCACGTCAACTTCTTGGTTGCTGCTGACGTTGCGTTTCCATGCGTTCGCACGCGACGAGACCATTCGAGAACTTTTCATTTATAATTTTTTTTGTAAAATTAGATATTTTCTTTGTAATATTTATAAGATATTCGGGAAAATAAAAAAAAAGATTACGATTAATGAAAAAATTACATTACAATAAATCCAGCAATCTTAAACTAACTTTCTCAACATTTCTTTAACTTTATACTTTTTTCTTTCTTTCAAGAACTTGGAACATTATACACTTGTGTCTTAATAAAACCTCATTATTTTCTTCTTTTACTTACTTTGCACAGATATTAAATACGATTAATAAAAATATTATTTTAAACAAATATCCACAATTATGAACTTTTTTTTTCTAATTCACCAGAAATAAAAATTTTCTTGTCTTCTTCACGCGTATGTATACCTCAACCTTCCTTTCGTTTGCTTTACTGAATGAATACTGAACAAAATTCTCTTCGATACCCGGCTAATATTTGAGTGAATATCTAGCGTGGTCTATTTTGATTGGCTGGCGTGTACTAACTAGACTCTGATCTGGTAAATTTGGATTGGGCCACATTTAAGAGAAATCTCTCTGTTATTTTTAAACAGCAAATATGGCTGTAAACCAAGCAAAACCATGTTCTAGTGACATCTAGAAGTCGATATACAATCGCTTTCATCATGTTTATGCTATTTTTAATAAACAACAGATAATAAACGATGACATTGGAATAAAATAATTTTAAATCATTACGAAATATTGTATCAAATTTAAAAAAATAATTTAAAAATATAATTAAAGCGAATAATTTAAAAAAAAAATTAAAATAAACGATAAAATAATATTTTACGATATTAAAAAGAGCATTATTAATTAATGTCAATTTGACAGTTCTTGTTTCCGCCTGCATTTTGTGTTTAGAAGCAATTTGTGTGAAAAATATTCATTATTTCTGTTAAATTAATACAAATATGACTACACAGAGATCTTTACCTCATTCTAAAGAGGCTCTTCTTAAATCTTATAATACTAGATTAAAGGACGATGTACGAAGTATGCTGGAAAATTTTGAAGGTGCAGATTGTAGTATTCTCGCAAAATGTTTCGATATATGTATTTATTTTAAATTTTAATCATTTCTAATTCAAAGGAATTATCGCCTTTGATATAAACATTTTCTCTTTTTAAATATCATCTTTCTACAAATAATTTGATAATAACTTATAAGGGATTTGCTGATGAAAACATCAAGTCAAATTTCATGTTTCTAAGTTTTAAAGATATTAAATAGTATTTAGGAAAACTAAACCTTTTAAATAACATCTACATGAGCTGGGGCAATTTTATTTTTCCTTTTTTTAACAAATACAATATTTTTAATAATAAAATGTTCTCAACTAATCTCAAGCAAGTGATACTGTGCGAAAACGGTTGCCCTCTTGTTGAATCTGTTTTGTGCGACAGCTCTCAGCTTCGCTCAGGATTCCCCAGTGTTTGTGGCCTGCGCTAGTAAGGTTCTCCTATTTTTTGTTGCTAAATTTTATAACTTTTTTTTGAAGTCCTGATATCTGTGGGCCAACAGGAGGATATCCTCGCAGTCGAACAAATCCTATTGTATGGCTCTTAACTATCTAGAGCGATGACAAGGATGTGGTTTATTACTATAGGAAAGAGTAGGCATCCTTGTAATACTCCTGAGTTTACCTCAAAGCTGCCAGGTAGTTCATGTTGCCCTAGCGTCTGCCATATAAAGCTCCTATTAACCGCGTCGAATGCTTTCTCATAATCTATAAAAGCAAGAATTTTCAAAATCTAGTCATTTTCCCATCTCCTATCTCTGGTTGAAACGATATATTTATCGTATTAAGTCATATTCTTTGCAGGATTGCAAAGAATACCGCAAGATAGTCTACATTGTAGTGGGCTTACAAATATTTACTTACTCATATAATCCTTCCCACAAATATTGAGCTTTAAAAAATATAAAAGAAATATCCAACAATTTATTATTCATCAATTTTTATCTACACTTTTATAGAAATTATTAAGCTAGCGAAAGGAGAAAGCGATTGTCAACTATCAAAGGTAACACAATGTGAACAGGATACTTTTGAGATGCAAGTAAGAGCTGCAAATATAGGTAATACTTGATTTTCTTTAAATCCTAATATAGTTTAAAAACAATAACAAATTTCATTTTTTAGTCAGAGCAGGAGAATCTTTAATGAAATTAGTGTCCGATATAAAACAGTATCTTATACTTAATGACTTCCATTCGGTTAATGAGGCAATTACAGCTAATTCACAATTATTTAGAGCAACCCAAATGGAATGTGATAAAAAATTGATGACACTAAGAGATGAAATGGCAATCGATTTATATGATTTAGAAGAAGAATATTATACTAGTATTTATAAATGAATTTATTAAATCAATTTATAGCGTTTTTTTAACTAAGAATTACATTAAATGAATTTGTTACAAAGTTGTGGAAGTTGAAGGTAGAGGGCGAGGGCCATTTCCAACTGATCCTGTCTCTTTGAATTTCCGTTCCCAGGCGCATATCAACTGGTTCCTTTATTCTGTGAGTATCGACCTTCGCGCAAAATCCACGCCTTGCTACCTTGACCGAATTATTATTACGACTGCGTGCCCTTCTCATGTATTTTGTTAACATTTCATTCTCCCTTTGGAAAATTTTCAGCGCAGTTAAAGTGTTTATGCCAAGTTATTGCAAGTTGAATTACTCACTTTGGCGGGCAGCGCTTAAAATATTTGCTGTTTATCCCGCTCACAATGTTAGCGATCTTTAAATAGGGCTTTCTTCGTTCATTATTATTATACAAGTGTACTCCCATAGCATATGATTCTATCTAAAATTTTCATTAAATTAATTTAAATTGAACAAGACAATTTTTTTGCAATACTCGTTTTTTTCTAGAATGTACTTGAAAGCTTTTAGCTTTTATGTTCCAGCCCAGTTTGGAAACAGTAAAAAATTTTGCTAAAAATAGCAAGTATCAAAACCACTTCGAAATTTAAAAAAGCTCTCCGAAAAAGTGACATTTCTTTAACAAATTGACGTGCCACACTGACATTTTTGGAAGCCGCCTAGCACATTTCTGCCTGATTTAATGCAAAAATTCCCGGCTCTGTTAAGTAATTTGTGAATTGTTTTAAAAACTATTAAATAATGGGTCGTCAGAAAGGTAAAAAAGTGAATCCATTTGCACAAAAGAAAAGGAATAAAAAGCAAAATGTATGTAGTTGCAGCACTTTTTAAGTTTGGTTATGTTTACGTTTTCTAAATGTTTCAAGGGAATCGGAAGACCGGACCGCCGTTCTGAGCCGTATGCGGAAATTATTAGGGAAAATGAATCATTCTGCAAGTATTATCAGGTGAGTTAAGTTATATTCTTTCGGTTTATTTGCTTAGGTGAGAAAAATGCCGTGCTAAAACTAAATTGGACGAATTCCCGTGTAGGCTGTCAGCGGGTACAGTTTTAAAGTGAAGGCTCTAGATATCTCGACGATTTAGAGGTAGGAAACGATACTTCCTGGTAAGCTGAATGTCCATCCATTAATAAACTGCATTGAAAAACGCCGGACCAGTTTAGGGATTAGATTCTGCAAACTTCTGGTGTTGATTGGGCTTCCATACAAAAACTCCCACGCTCTTTCTTACTAATTACGCCGATAAACCGAAAAGTCAAATAGAATAGAAAAGAATCTTTACGCAGATTTAAATCATAAATTTCCTAGGCACAAAAAGTATGCGACGACACAGAATGGGATTCTTTTCTAGAATCACTCCGAAGCAACTTACCAACAACCTTCCGTGTTACAGCATCCAAAGGAGCAGCTGAAGCCCTTTTAGGAATAATTAGAGATCAATTCTTTAAGGATTATGTTAAAGCGGTTTCAGAATTACATCAAGTTGATGGGGAAAAGGTGGAGTTACCGATTTGTTTGCCATGGTATCCTCAGGGAATGGCCTGGCAGCTTCAGCTATCTAGAAAGGATATTCGACGATCAGAACCGCTCTTCAAGCTTCATAATTTCTTAATAGCTGAGACAAATGCTGGAAGTATAAGTAGACAAGAAGCTGTCTCAATGATACCACCATTGGTGTTGGATGTTAAGCCGCAAGATAAGGTAATCTATATTCTTTTCAATCTTGAATATATCTTAACTTTTTTACATTGATAACAGGTTCTTGATATGTGCGCAGCTCCTGGTTCTAAGACTGCTCAACTGATTGAATCATTACACTCTGGACAAGATCCTATCCCACCAGGATTTGTAGTTGCCAATGATGTCGATAACAATCGCTGCTACATGTTGGTGCACCAGGCAAAACGGATGAATTCTCCTTGCTTTGTGGTCACAAATCACGACAGTTGTTTCTATCCTAATTTAATTGTAAGTTTTTTGATAGTATTTATCACTTCAAAAACTGGACATGATTCCTTCATTTCAGAGGGTGAACAATGATGGAGGAAAAGAAGTGATCAAGTTTGATAAAATATTATGCGATGTACCTTGCTCTGGTGATGGCACAATGCGAAAAAATCCGGACATTTGGATGAAATGGAATACAGCACAAGGAAATAATTTACATGGGTAAGATTAAGTAATCTGCGGTAAGATTTATGGTGTGCGACAGCGAGGGAGACCCAACCTCCGCTGGAAGGATGGCGTAGATCAAGTCGCTCAGAGCTTAGGGGTGCCAAACTGGATGACATAGGTTCAGAATAGGAAACGGTGGAGAGAACAGTTGCGAAAGGCCGGAACCGAATGCCGGTTGTGGAGCCGTTAAAGAAGAAGTAGATTAAGTGTGCATTATGGAAGAGACTCCAGAGTCGGGAATGCTATCAGAGCTAAGAAATCAAAGTCATGGTCTTCTTCCGCGCACATGCAGGAGGGGCTATCTCCATAAGATACCACAGGGTATACTCGTATAGTGGAGGGATGGCTTCAATACAGAGGCAGATGATGGTGGACAAAAGCACTTGGTTTAGTAGAACGTTATCTACTGCTTCAAGCAAAGATGTAAGCTAAGTTGGCATATATCTATTAAAACTTTAGAAAGGTTACCAAGATTACCAAAGTTGCCAACGCACCCCGTGTTGCTTAGCGAGCTGTTGCTGCTGGGCCGTACCTTTTTGCTGAATGCAATCCTCCGCGCGTTTTGTAGTGGGCGACCTCACTACCTTCACGAATCTTCAGAATACTTCCTCCTCTTTGTTGAGAGCGCTGAGTGTTTTGCCACTGGCGACTTACCCCTTTCTGACCTTTTGCCAGCTTCCAGAAAGACTAGCGAGTGGGAATAGGCAGCAGAGACGTTATTTAGGAGAGCAGGGTTGGGGGGACGTCGATCTACTTCGTTCTAGAACGCATTGCCCGAGAGAACTTGCGTGATAGACTGTACACGCATACTTGGAGGTCGTCGTCTCTCACCACGATCCAAGTTGCGGCCGCGATACTCCTTTGATCAGATACTTCACTAAAAGAAAGAACGAAAAGATTAAGTATCCATAAAAATGTTGTTTGTAACCTTTTGTTTCATCCTAGAGTACAATATCGAATCGTACGCCGTGGCGCTGAACTTCTAACAGTTGGTGGAAGTCTTGTATATTCGACTTGCTCCCTTAATCCCGTAGAGAATGAAGCTGTCCTTCAAAGAATTATTAAAGATGCGGAAGGAGCTCTAGAAATTGTTGATTCATCCCATCTAGTTCCTGGATTGAAGTACAAATCTGGATTAACCGATTGGAAGCTAGCTTCTCGTGATGTTGAGGTTTACACAAGCTTCGATCAAGTCCCTGAAAAATATCACACTGTTATCAGACCGAACATGTTTCCTCTACCTCCTGATGAGATTAAATCGATTGGTTTGGAAAAATGGTAATGTTTTCGAAATCATTAAAAAATTTAATTGATTTCATTAAATTTTTGTACAGCATAAGAGTTCTACCGCACTTTCAAAATACTGGAGCGTTTTTTGTAGCTGTACTTGCAAAACGAAAAGTCTTACCATGGGAGAAAGATGACGAGAAGATTTTAGCTGATGTGGAACACTTCAAGGCGACGGTAAGCTCTTTTTAGAAAAGTTAAGATGTCATTTCTTAGAATCTTATATTCTAGACCGATAATGGTTCAACAACAGAAGAGAAATCTGTTCCTTGGGGGCCACAGCGAAAGAAGCGACGTCTCCAAGGTTACAAGGAAGATCCTTACGTATTCTTCAAGGAAAACGAAGATGTTTGGGAATCAATAAAAACATTCTATGAACTAGATCCTGCCTTCGACATGAGATGTCTTCTAACACGATGTCATGTTGGCAAAAAGAAGAACATTTACTTCTGCTCGGAGCCTATTAAGAATTTAGTCCAGAATAATGAAGATGCTGTGAAAATAATTAATACTGGGGTTAAAACTTTCGTTCGATGTGACAATAAGCATATGAAATGTGCGTTTAGATTGGCTCAGGAAGGTCTACAGACATCAAATTCATTTATTGGACAGCATAGGAGAGTCGAGCTGCAAAAGGAAGATCTTATACAGCTTCTACAGTGCACAGATCCTACGAAACCACCACCTTTGTTAGGTTTGAGCGATGCGACACAGGAACAAGTTAAAAATTTAGGTAAGTTTAACAGGGGTAGAGGTTAAATATTTTGTTAATTCTTGATTTTTTTTAAAAAAAGGTCCTGGTAGTTGTGTGTTAAAATACAAAGGCGAAAACTTTGTTTTGTATCTTGTCGGCTGGAGAGGAACATCCAGCTTGAGAGCATACACAGATAACGACGATTCTGTTCATATGCTTCGACTTTTGGGGGCGGATTTATCTAAATTTGGTAAACTAACTCTTGTCTTTTTTAGTATTCTCTAAATAATTTTAATAATTTTATAGAAATAAACAAATTTAAAAAGGCAGAAGAGAATTCTGAAATAACGGAAAGTAACGAGGAGGATACGTCTTCAAAAGTTGATGATGATATTGCTGTTGAGGAAGAGGAGAAAGATAACGGAGATGCTGAAACAACCGAAAGTAAAAACGATGATAGTGAGGAGGGATAGAATTAGTTGTTTTTGTAATAATTAGAGTTGTAAGCTGATCTTGTCTCTTTCACACAATGGAACGGGTGTTTCCAAAAAAAATAATAATTTTTTAACTAAATTTGTTTTTATTTTTTAGACTCTTGGGATTGGGATGGCGCCTCGGCCATTTCTTCTAATTCCGCCCTTTCATCGGCGATTCTCGAGCAGGTAAAGAAGAGGTGCTTTGCGTTTTCTTCCATCGCTGGGCATACCGGACACAACGGTGAATCATCGTGCCCGAAGCGGTGGAGGTATTTCCTATACCCCCAATTTCGCTCAGGAACTGCGTGAGGCCGTAACTCACTTCCCCACGTTCCCTCGTAACCCATATTTCCACATTAGGTATAAGTCTGTGGGTCCAACGACCCTTTACCGACTCGTCCCACTTCCGTTGCTATTCCCTTACGGACTCGCAGCGCGCAGACTGCCGCAGTACCTTTCTTGACTGCCCTCTACCATATTCTGGGTCATAGAGACGCATGCCCTCTCTCGCCAGAATGTCTATGGGGATCATCCCCGCTATCACGCACGCCGCATCGTCGGACGTGGTCCTATACGCGCAGTAAGCGCGAAGTGCACTTAGCCTGTATGCGGCCCTCCATTTTCTACTGTTTGTAGTCCTGTTTAACACCCACACTCGAAAAGTTTGCCTAGGCTACTAAGGAGGCATATCGGTCTGTAGCTTGATGGGTCCTCTAAAGTCTTCGGTAGGAGCACGAGTTTCTGCTGTTTCCATCGCTCTGGGAAGATCCCTTCTCTCAGGCACGCTGTGAAGACCTTGTTGATGGCTACCTTTTTGCGGCCTCCAGAATCTCCTCTGCGGTTACCGCAGGTACCTCTTCTGGATCCACCTGAAAGGTGGATAGATTGGCGGTGGGCACTTTCTGTGGAAACAGGACGTACACTATGCTCTGGAACAGCGCGGGACAGGTGATCGGCGGAGAGGCTTTGCCGTTGACCGCTGACATTACCATTTTATAGGCTCCGCCCCAGGGGTCCGAGTCGGCTTCTCTGCACAACCTTTTGAAGTGCTCGGATTTACTTCTAGCGATGGCCTTGTTTAGCCTTTTTCTCGCTTCTTTATATCTTTTGAGGAGCTCATCGAAATCCGGACGGTTCCGAATTCTCTGAGTTTTCCTTCTCGCTTTCAGGCAGGCCTTTCGGCATTCGTCGATCTCTGCGTATGATAGTGTGACTTGGTTATAATGTCGCAGTTGGAAAAATTAAGAAACATGGGATCGTCTGCACTTATTAAACACCGTTTGCTTTAAAGTAATTCTTGAATAAAAGCGTACTTGTTTTCAATTAAAACTTATCAAAGAAACCTAAGATTTGTCAGTCAATCCTTCTTCTCAGTCGGTTTTCTACCAATCGCGTAGCAACATATTTTCTTTTCTACTAAACTTTATACTTACAATAATAAAAAAAGATGCGGCGAACGAAGCCAATGATGAAATTAGATGTAATAGGCAATTTTAGCGTAAGGCCAGAAACATCGATCGTAAACTATTTGGAATCAAAAATACATGAAAAGACATATTTGTATGTAAATCATTTTTCTTTTCGTTTTGTTTTTTAAATCCCATATTTTTATTAAAATTATTTTTTTTTAGAGATCGAAAGCCAGCATTTACTAATAATTCTGGAGAAACTGTAGAAAGTATCGCCATACAACAAGCATTAGAACTGGCTCAGCTTCGGAATGAGCAGCATGAAGTTCTAGAGCTAGAAAAATCGCATAAGATAATATTTGCTGAGCATGCTCAAAAAATGTACTACGTTCAACTTTCAATTAAGGATAAATTTACTGCGGTATCGGATTTTATTCGTGCGTGTGAAGAAAAGGAAGCGGCAGCTGACGAAAAGATTAAGACTGAACTGAGAATACAGATGCAACTGAAGAAGGATATTGAAGAATGTAAAAACACTATTCTGGATCTTGAAAAGTTTAAGCAATCATTAGCCGATACGATTACAGCAATGGAGCCGTACGAGAGTGTGATCGAAGAAGTGGTGAAAAAAATCGATATGGTTAAATCGATTAAGAGTTGCACCAATAGATGTGATTCCTTAAGTGAGTAATAAAACTGTTCTTTTTAAATCTAAAATACTCTTCTACAAATCAAAGATTTTTTTAGTGTTGGCACAGGATGAGATTATCGAGCTGGAGCAACAGCTAATGAAGACTATTGATGCAATGCACAAGGATATGATAACAGCAACGAATGCTGCTGCCTTAACCGTTTTGGGACTTAATAATGAACTAGCAGAGCTAGAGAGATCGTACACGAATGCCACGAATCAAGCATTGAACTTGGAGGGGGTTATTGATCAGACAACAGATACTATCGTAAGTCAAGAGTTGAAATCAGCCCGGATTCTTGATGCGATACAACATATGATTAAGATACTTTGCAAGAGAAGAGGTATTTTACAATTTTCATGTTAGAAGCAATTTTTATTTATGGTATTTATTATAGGAATTGAAGACAGTTTTCCTCGTACTGATATTGAAGGGCAATTGGACTTTATAAGGCAGGAACTAGAGATTTTAAGTGCCGTAATTATCCTCTGCAGGCAAGAGAAAAAAAATAAAATGGGAAAGGCCAAGTCTAGAAGACGCTTTCATAGAAAATAAGATTACTTTAGTCTTTGTTTTAAGTTATGTAAAGTAATGCTGGGGATGACTTAATGTATGTGCAGCAATGTACTGCAAGATATTTGGGAAATGATAGAGTAAAAGTAAATAAATCAGAGATAATAGTATAAAAGTAACTTGTAAGTTTATCCGAAAGAGAATGAAAGTATTCGAGTGGTTGTTTTTTAAAATGGAAGAGGAAGACGGCTCTGGTCTAATAAATAACCAGACTCGTGGCCTTCAAGAAGCCCGATTTTCGAAATTCAAAATAGCCGCCGAAAAATGACAGAAATTCAAAATGGCCACCCAAATATGAATTTGCAAATTGTGTTCCCGTTTTATTGAAAGTGCCTATCTAGGGGTTTTTAAGGTCGCTAATAACGAGTTTGAGGTCAAAACTTATAAATTCAAAATGGACGCGCTAATATGGCCGACGAATTTCCCAATTGTATTCCGATTTCAATGAAAATCGGTATCTGGGGCTCTAAAGGTAGCAAATAACGAATTTATGATCAAAACTTATAAATTCAAAATTGCGGGGCCAATTTTTTCAATTTTGTTCCGGAACGGCATTATTTACCCAATTTGTTAACGTATGACTGAGGCTCTCTAAGCAATCGGTTCAGAATTGATCAGCAGATTTTTGGAAAGATGGTAAGGGCAAGCGAAAATGTAGTTAATGATGCAATAGTTGCTGGCAAAAGCCTATTTTTAAATAGCCTTTCACTAATATTTATTTTTGGTAGGTAGTTATTATAGGATATTTCATGTGTTTATTTTACAAGAAAGACCCATAGGTTTATCACGGGCAACGCCGTGTGGATCATACTAGTTAGAAATACAAGAAGCTGAAATTCTTTCTTTCTTTAAAGCTGCACAGTTTGTCGTCTATCTTTGGCTAGATATACCATAAGTGTTCTACTGTCTGTGGTCTTGGAGAGAATAGACGTAAGATGGTTGTTGTAGGTGTCGCTGGAGTTACTTTTTTGAGTATGCTCGTGAAATCAAAGAAATCGAATCCAGAAGCCTTGATTTTCCCTCTAGGCGCCTCTTCACCCTTTGCCTTAAAACTCGTTGAATGACTGCAGTAAGCTCGACACGTGTCGCATGCCCCTAGGCTAGACATGAGAAAGCTGGCACTTTTACGAGTCTAAAATTTTCGACCAATGGTTTAATATACAATTGGTGCTATAAGCTTTAAAGGGGCGCCAGTTAGTGGATATCGATTGTTTTACCGATTGACTTCAAATCTGATACTGCATCAAAACATCCAAAACATGCAGCATCCAGTAACATTCCTCGAATTTTAAGTGCCACCGTGTGAATTAGTCTTTAGTCTATACAGTTTCAAAAAGAACATCGATTTAAATTTACCTTGACATAACCCGTTATTTTATTGACATAACACCATGAAAAAATATCCTAGTAATCATCGATTTAATAAACATTTTTTCCATCCCTTTTGGATGATTTAGTCTGATTACAATTTTGTTACTTTATACTTAAATATTTATAAAACTTTGTAATCGATTTTAACTAAATAATTCAAAATGCCTCGAAATAAGCCAACAAAAAAGTTGGACAAAATTGGAAATTTGGATCTGAAGCCAGAAACATCCGTTGGCGACTTTATTGAGTCAAAATTGCAAGATAAATATTTTGTGTAGGTGTTATACATTTTAGCAAAAAATTAGAAAAATATTCATTATTAAAAATGTTATTTATATATTTTCTGATAAAAAAATATAGCAAGCCACCAATTTGGGATAATCCTGGTGATTCCTTGGAAATTCTTGCCATACAAAATGACAGGGAATACACATCAATGCAGAAAATGCAAAGTGAAATGCTTGCGAGTGCAAAAAAGCAAAGAGCCATAAATGCAAATCGAATTAAAGAAATGTTTAAAATACAAAACACATTACGTGAAAAATTTGTTACCGTTAATAATTTTATTCGCGATTGTGAAGAAAAGGAAGCTCAGGCATCTCAAAAGATTCAAGCCGAAGTTAAAATGCAGCAAGAATTACGAAAGGATATTGAAAAATATAAGAAGAGTATTGGTGATCTGCAAGATTTCAAGGAACTACTAGGGGGTACCGTTAAAGAAATGGAACCGTATGAGAGTGTTATTGAAGAAGTTGTAAAGAAATTCGATAATGTTAAATCGGTAAAGGATTGTACCGATAGATGTGATGCTTTAAGTAAGTTTATTTAGAAATATTAATCATGTTTAATAGCTCCACAGTTTCTTTATTGGTATTGGCTTCCTGGAAAATCCTGCTTCAGAAATATCGGTCCATAGGTTGAAGTCTTAAATATCTTACACCTAGAGTTCATAGATATTCGTCTACTCCATTAACATATCTTTTTTGAGGCTCTCTAGATCTCTGTGTCCACTAACTTTGCGTATTCTTAGAAGCTTTTAAGCTCACCACGCCAAAAGCTCAAGGTTGTTGCCTAGAATAAAATGCACCGGAGGCCACCACCAAACCTCAGGCAAGCTTTAGCCAAAACATAAACCCAAAATTGTGCTCGGAGCCCCATAGCTATACTACTTTGAATAGTTCAACTTTAGTCTTCCTTGACGTGTTCATTGTTAAGAAAAGTTTACGTAGTCCGAAGTATTTCCCATTGCTAATCTCCTTATTTCTTACTTGCGCTGAAATTACTTTTTTTATGTAACAGTCTTATCAGTCTCATGCCGTTTTCGTTTGACTCCTCCTGTAGACTGAATGTACCTATTGGTTGGTATGTCCTTTCATGGCCAATTTAGCATTCGCATCTCCAGTTGCATAGCGTTCTATCTAGAGTTTTATAGAATGCATAAGTTTCTTCTTCTGGTGCATCTTGAATCGATGCATTTAGTATATTATAACTGTAGGTCTCGTTGAAATGTGCTAATGCCAAGACGGAATGCCAGTATACGGCAATATAGTGCCCCACACTCGCTATTTAGTTGGCTATGCAGCGGGAACCACGAGAGATGATGGTTCTATTTTTCCCACCAGTATTCCACTCTATTAATATAAATCATATAACTATTATTACAGTGCTGGCACAGGTTGAGATCATCGAACTAGAACAAACAAAAATCAAAGCCATTGAAGATATGCGCAAGGATATGGTAGCTGCCACAAATGCAGCTGCTTTAACAGTACTTGGACTAAATAATGAACTTGCAGAACTGGAACGATCATACTCGAATGCTCAGGCGGAAACTCTTTATTGGGAGAGAATTATATCGACGACAAAGGATCATATAATAAGCAATGAATTGAAAGGGAATCGTATTCTTGATGCTCTACAGCAGATGTATAAGCTTTTATGCAGGCGCAGAGGTATCTTTATACATTACACATACATAACTTTACTTTTTTTTTATTCAAATTGTATTTTTACAGGAATTGAACCTTCGTTGAATCGAAATGATATTGAAGCCCATTTGGATTATATTAAAGAAGAAATCGAAATTTTACAATCTGTAATAAAGGTTTGTGAGAAAGAAGTGAAAACGAGGAAAAAATAATTTAGTTAATGTCAAAGGAAACTGTAATATTATTTCTTTATTATTATTAAAGAATTACAAGAAAAAATCGTGTCTGATATATGAACATGATGATGACCCGTAGCTTTCATATATCATACTTTTCGAGAGTTTATCCCGATTGCTAGAAACTAACTCCTACCGAAAAACTTCCAATTACCATCGCGCTAACATAATTTTGGTATTTCAAATTAATCGCTTTAGTGAATCTGATTTGGTTCCTCTAGATTAGATCGCGTACCCATGTGACGAAAATAAACATAAATTGTACCGCCAAATTATGTATATACAGGGTGTCCGTGTAGAGTTGAGTCGGACTTATACGAGGCAGTACATTTGTCCCTTACACGATGGTAAATTGTACTGAAGACTAATTTTTTTAAATGCCCCTAAAAGAAAAGTGGTGGGGATACTGCTGATTTTAGATTTTCAATAGCGATTACTCATCCTGAACAAGTCATAATTCCACTGGCGATGACTCATCCTGGCGGGGATAATTGCTGATCCTGCAAAATTCTTAATATTTCACAACATCTGCAGAAACAACACTTAAACTCGTGCCGATAAGCGCATATCCCCACGAGCCTAAGCCGCATTGCATACCTTCAGGCACCAACCATTGCACACCCCCAGACACCACCCATTGCATACCTCCAGGCAACACCCATTGCATACCTCCAGGCAACACGGACATAAACCCCATTGCATACCTCCAGCAATGATATTGCTCTTAAACGTCATTACATTACTAAATACTTATAGTATATGCTATATTTAATAGGCGTTTTTTCGCGTTTTTCTCTATTTTGAGGAGAAACTATGCATTTTGGTGAAAACATCAAAAGTGAAAAGTTGTAGAGCATAAAATTTCCTATAAATTTTGTCTTCACAATTTTTTCGAATTCCGCATAGTCTGGCCACTAGCGGCCGTTTTGCGCCTTTTTTTAGATTTTGAGCTAAAATTAGGTATTTGTATGAAAAATTAAATGAGATCAAAGTAGTAGCTGCAGTTTTTTAACGGACTTTCTTTGGACACTTTGATTTATCAACAGAATCTGAAAAAAGGCACAAAACGCCCTCTAGCGGCGAAACTATGCGGAATTGTTTTCACCAAAATGCATAGTTTCTCCTCAAAATAGAGAAAAAGGCGGAAAAAGGCGAAATAACGCCTGTTAAATATAGCCTTGACCATATTTCGTTAGGCAATCCATAACCGTTACTTCTGTTAGCATGTTTTTTATCATAAAAAATAGATTTCATTCGGTTACTCGATCGGTGAAGATCGTTCTTCTACGGATCCTGTACTAGCACCTAAACCCAGCATTGCATAAATACAGCTCTCACCACACCGTGGACATAAACCCCTATTGCATATCTCCAGGCACCAAAAGCTCACCCCACCACGGACACAAACACCATTGCATACCTTCAGGCAGCAAAAACTCATACTACACTACGGACATAAACTCGCCAGCTTGTTGACAAGAGGGTGGAGCGGTGTAAGGGGCGAATGCAAGATTTTTTTGTTGTTTTCATATTTTGGATCGGTTCTTTTTATCGGCAAATAGGATTAGGAGTATTGTCGTCAATGCACGCCGCCACTTCACGCTGGTCCAGTCCAAACTTTTGCTCGTGATCACCGCCCCAAAAAACATAAAGTGAAAGTAGTCTCGTTGCGTGGGCCGTTCCGAGCGTCATACCGCGCGTTTTAAATGGACTACACTAGCTTGGAGCGCATCATCACCGAATCTCTCTACACACATCCAATGCCGCATCCTTGCGTAAGTTCGAAGTTTATAGTCCTGTATGACCTGCTCTTCTGGTCTTTATATAACCAAACAAAGAGAAAAATTAAAAATCCTCATTGATTTAAAGTTGATTTTATTATTTTTTTTTAATAATTATATATTCAATAAATATTTGTCATTTTGAATAAATAAATTAATTTTTTTAGTAATAATATAATATTTTTTTTTTTAAATTTTAAACTATAAATTTTTGTTCATCATTTTTGTTTAAAAAAATGGATTAATTTCTGACTAGACGAATATATTTTTTTTAATTAAAATTATTAAAAAAAAATTAAAATATAATATTAAAAATTAAAATATATATATAATAAAGTGTTTAAATAATTGTGTACCACAAAGAATATTACATCAATAATATATATTATATGTATACTAATCGACTAGAGAATATAACTTTTTTTTAATTAAATGTTTTTTATAAATGCCTTTGCACAGTTTTTTGTTTGTTTTTTGGGTTTTTTTTTGTTTAAATTAATTAATTAATTAATTAAAAAAAGTGAAATTAAATTATATTTAAGGAAAATAAAGCTTAAATTTTAATTAAAATACAATAATTTAATATAAATATAACACATCAAGAAAGAAAATCACACAACACAAAGATATTTTGTTTTTTTTTAATTAAAAAATTTGTCTTGGATTTTTATTTTTGTTTTATTTTTTGTTTTTGTTGTTATTTAAATATAAGCATTAAAAGTATTGCTTTAAAGAACATCGAAAAAACATTGAATATTTTTGAATAATATTTGTTTTTGTTTTTTTTAAATTTATTTAATTAATAAATTTTAATAATAATAATTTAATAATAATAAATATAATAATTTACTTAAGATTATAAATTTAAATATAAATATAAATTAAAAAAAATTGTTTGTTTGTTTTTTTTCTCATTTTTCAATTATGTGATTAAGGATTGCAAATAAATTAGACTAAAAGTGAATGAATAATTAATTATAGAATAAATATAGTTTTCTTGTTTTTTTGTTTTAATAATAATTTATTTTAAATTAAAGAATAAAAAAGACGTTTTTTTTGTTAAATTTATTATGGTTTTTTTTCTTTGGTATATGCATTATTTTTTTTTGTTTTTATTTTTATAAATGGTAATTTGAACATCGATAGTATCTATAATAATATTACAGAGACACGAAAAAGAGTGAAAACATTTAATAATAAAATTTTTTTCATTTTGTTTTTTTTTATTTAACACAGTGGAATTTTTTTTAGTTTATTTTTATGTTTTTTGTTTTATTTCTTATTCGTTCAACAATTTTTGTTTGTTTTTATTTTTTTTTATCTTGCAATTACGGATTTTGTTTTAGTTATTATTATTTATTTTTTTTATTACTATTTTAGTTTATATATTTTTTTTTTAATTTGATTTGTATTTTCCATCAAAAAGATTGATTATATTGCAGAGTGATTTTTGTTTGTTTGTTTGTTTGTTTTTTTGTGTATAAACTAATATTATTATGCCAGAGAATGGGGATTTAACATAGATTTTTTTTTGCTGTTGTGCGTTGTATAGAAAATTATATTTACACAATATACACCAATTAATATAATAATCAAAGAAAATACACTGAAAATATTTATATATATATATTTTTTTGTGAAAGGTTAAAATAATTAAGAATTAAGCGTGTGTGTTTTATTTAAGAAATTCCGATTTTTAATAAATGTAAATGTTAATAAAAAAAACAACATCGAACATTTTAAGCTGGGAATGAAAAATGCTTATATTTTCAACATTAAAAAAAAATTAGTAAATGTGTTTAGTAAATAAATAAAATTTGATTTTGTTTTTATACTTAAGAAAGAGACATTATTTTATTGCATATTATTCAAATTTGATCAATTTTCCTTTTTATTTAAGTTATTATTTTGTTTTATTTTAAGACCATATGGAATATTGTACTATAGTACAAAATTTCATGAAAATTCGTTGCAGCGTTTTATTTTTTTGTGTATGCTATCCGACATTTTGTATTATATCCATTTTTTTTATTATTTCAATTTTTTTGTTTTGGATTTGAATTTCGTCAGTTAATCGGGGTATAACTTTATTTAAAGTATAAAAGGATGAAGATATTGAACATTAGTAATATATGTAAGGAATTTTCAACTTTTACTATTAGTCCGGGGAAACTAGTATTTTAAGGAGACAAAATTCCAAAATGGCTGAAAACTGGTGCACAGCTTTCTTGGGACTTTTGAAGAAAACAATTTCGGGATTACAAAAAAAAGGCCGCCGGAGATGTCACTTTTTGGCAAAAAATCACTCAAAAACTGTTTTATTCGAAATTTTTTTTTGATCAGTCAATACGAAACGTTGTTGCCTACAAAAAATCCTCTTGTCATTTTTTTCGAAAACAACCGTTTCGAAGTTATTCAAGGTCAAAGTTTCCAAAAATCACTTTTGGCCAAAAATACCTTGAATAATTCGGAAAGGTCAAGCTTTTCGAAAAAAGTACAAGAGGATCATTTTGTAGGCAATAATGTTTCGTATTGACGGATAAAAAAATTTTTTCGAAAAAAAAACCGTTTTTGGGTGATGTTTTTGGCAAAAAGTGATATCTTCGGCGGCCATGTTTTTTTTGTAATTCCGAAATTGTTTTCTTAAAAATCCCAAGGAAGCTGTGCACCAGTTTTCAGCCATTTTGGAATTTTGTCTCCTTTCGTCTGTTTTTTTCCTAATTTCCCCAGACTATATGTTATAATGAACACATTTTAAAGAAAATCATATCAGTTTGAAACACAATTACTACGAAAAAAAACTTCTCAAACAGAAAACAGAAAACGAAACTTTAGGACCTCCAGCCGTTTCCCAGGCAACAAGGTGATTTTTCGGTGCGAGGTTTATATTTTAGAACTGCAATGAGCTTAAACGTTGGCTCCATGGACTTAAACGTAGGTTATCGCTCCTTTTAATGTCAGATTGTCTTTTCTCATTTTTCCCTAATTGTGTTTATTAAACATTGTGCACATAAAAATTACATTATCTCCTCTAAATTTGATAAGGATAAATTTTAAAATTATCTCCGAAAATATTCAACATTTCACAAAAAACACCCACCAATTGACATATTCTTAATAAACCCATTTGTTGAAGAAGGTGGAAATCAAACAGGCCCTCGCAGTTTCAGTGTAAAGTTAAGATCTTACTACGTATTCTTTAACAAAACCAGCTTGAAATAATCTAATAATTAACCCCCACCCACACGATTCCTATCTTTTAGAAATATAAATAAAAAAAATTTTCCTGAAAGTATGTAAAATTAAATACAAATAGGATTTTAAAAAATCAATCCTAAAAGTATGCACGAACAAATAACCGTTCCACCGCGAAACGAAGAAAAATATGACCGGCCCACAGAGACGCTACGTCGCGTCGTTAAATCCTTAGATGATGGTAAGCTTATGAGTTCTAGTCATAAAAACAAAATTTTTGGAAGGAGCTAAAGATTTTTTGGAAAAAGAAGTCTATACATCATTCGGAATCTTATATGGCACTAAATGGGTTTTAAATTTTTGGTAGGGAGGTAGTTTTTTTGGGTCTATATTATGATGGTATTGTCCGAGTCATTGATATCGACTCCAGATCACCATTGGTTGGACATCGAAGACAGAGAGGCCATTGCCCTCGTTCAATTCCTCACAAGTTTCGATCAAGGGCACGGATGGCTTCTCGAAAGAATATTTTAGAGCGGCGTGCTACACATCTAAGCGACGCCTGGGAGAGGTCTATTTGGGGGATTTGTGAATCGCAAAGTGTCAAATCCGCACTCACTTTCGATCTGGCGGATCTGGGAATCGAGGCCATTACCTGAGGACAAAACAGACCCCAGTTGGCCCAACTTCGATTTGAACTGAAGTTAAACCTAAAAGCTAGCTCAAAAGAGAGTAATCAACTGGAATAGTGGAATACATTCCAGTGAGCTTTTGCATTTCTGACTTCTGGCGAAAAATCAACAACAATTTCAAGCACGAACTGAACATGAACTGGACTTTAGCCGGTGAAGCCACTTATGTGAACTGAACATTATTGAACTGAGGTCGGTGAAGCCGGAGCATTACAGTATTTGATGTTTAAGCATTTTTAACATACTACCGCAGAGCGGATTCGAACCACGGAACTCTTGGACGGTAGTCGGGCGCCTTAACCAGGAGGCTTAATAGTTCGTCACAAATAGGAAATATTTGATAATGTTTTTCTGTTTTTTTATTTTATATAAATTTATAAAAAAAAATTAATAATAAAAATTTATCTTAAGACCTTTCTTTTGGTTTGTCGTACATAAACAACTACCCATCGCCTAGCCAAACTATTATCAATCAAACTTAGGATTTCGATGTTCAAAAAAAAGAAAAAGTGGGGATATATAATGGCAAAATTGTGAACGTGTTTTTTGTATCAAATAAAAATTAGCAAAAATATTTTTTTGTTATGTGTACAAAAGTAAAATTGAAGAGCAAAAATGAAAAATGTAAATATATATAGACACATTGTTTATAACAGGTGGGTTATTATACGATATACGAGTACATATACATATTTATGAACACGAATCTGAACAAGCATTTAAAGAAAGTCTGTTTTTTGTTTTTTTGGTATTTTAAACGTTTCCCATTCTGAAAATTTGCTGCTGTATAAATATATTTAATTATTTTTTTTTATTAATTTAATTATTTTTTTTTGGTATTGATAATAATGCCTGTTTTTATTTTTCATTGTTTTTATTTTTTTTGTTTAAATTTTACTTAAGAAACGTTAATAAAATAAGAACACAGAGTTAGAATAGCTATTTTTGGTTTTTGTTTTTTGTTTTAATTTATGGTTTTTGGTTTTCATTTTTGAAAGTAAGTCGTTTTTACAACATGAATTTTTTTTTTTTAATTTTTTTTAAATGTTTTCTGTTTTTTAAATTCATTTTATATTTTTTTCTTCTTTTTCTTTTAATATTTTTTTTGGTTTATATATTCATTGTTTTTCTTTGCGCGTAAAAATTTCCTAAAAAACTATGTAAACACTTATTTACTAGTATCTTAAGTCTGGAAGCAGGATTTTTTTTCACATTGAGACTGATGATGTCCTCGTTTTTTTTTTTTTTTTTTTATCTTATTAATTTTATTATTTTCATTTTTTTTTATAATTTTTTGTTCATTGTTATCAATTGTTTTTTTTTTGTTTTTCTTCATTAATAATTTTCAGTTTATTTTTAAATTTTATTTTTTTTTTAAATTTTTTTTTTAAAAAAAATCGCTTTCTCTTTACCATGTGATTTTTTGGTTGTTTTTTTCCTATTTAAAGCTTATCATAGAAATTGGATAAAAATATGAAAGTTAAATTGAAAATAATTATTAATTTCACTTTCATTCTAATATCAAATTTTCTGTGCTAAGATATTCGTTTTAAATGCATTTTTTTTGTTTATTTATTTTGTTTTTGTGTTTTTTTTTCATTTTTGCTAAAATTTATTTATTTATTTATTTACTTTTTTTTTGATGTGTTGGACTTGATCAATTATGTTTTTTTTTGTTATTAATATATCTTAAAAAAAGTTTGGATTTTTCAACCTCCAAAAATATTGCCATCGTTTTTATTTTATTCTTTGTATGGATGAATGTATTTTATTTATTTATTTGCTTTTTCTTTTTAGTATTTGTTTTTTATTTATTTACTTTTTTTTTATTATTATTATTATATTTTTTCACTAAAAATCTTCCGTCTGTTTGATTCGTTATTACTTTTTACTGACTAGAAATGAAAAAATCCAAATTTTGGTAAATGTTTGTTTTTGTTTTGTTTTATAATTTGGTGTTTTCTTCATTTTCTTACATTAAATTGTTTTTTTACCCTTCTTTTCTTTGGCTGTTTGAGTAAGTAATCATTTGCATATTTTCCCCATTTGCCTATTTTTTAAATTTATAGCTTTTTTTTTAATTTAATAAAATTTTCTTTTTTTTTCTCTTAAGAAAATGAAATATTTATATATAATTTATATAAATCGAAAAACGAAATAAAAAAAATTTAGTTAAGTGTAATAATTCATTTTTTTAAATAGTTTTTTTTAGTTAAATTTTGTTTTGTTTTTTTTGTTAATATTTGTTTTAAATGTTTTGTTCAATTTCTAGCTCTTAAGCAGTTTTTGTTTTATTTGTTTTAAAACTAACTTGCAGCACCCGATTACCCAACGTATAGCCGTTGAGCGACTGTATTGCAACAACTGCCTCATCATAGTTTGTCATTGTAACAAAACCAAATCCTTTGCATTTATTTGTTTGCAAATCTCGAATCACTTTGACACATTGGACGGCACCGAATGGTCCAAACAGCTGCCATAGGACATTCTCTTCGGTTTCTGGAGCTAAATTATAAACAAAAATACACCATCCTGAACCAGTCATTGCACTTCCCGGTAATAGGGAATTAGCTAGTAAATCACCAGCTAAAGGAGAATATCTAAAAATAGAAAGAAAATATTTTTTTTTTCGTTAATTTATTTTTAATATTGGTTATATGGAATTTGGTGATATTATGAATAATTATATGACAAAAAACAAAAAAATGTATGATTTCGTAAATAAAGCTTTATGTACTTTATATTTCGTTCTCTGAAATTTCATAATGTAACGCTGGTAACACCAATGGGAAACAAAAATCGTCACCCACTTCACTAAATTAAAATCCAACGCAAACTCGTTTTACTTTCATGCAAATTCATGTTCAATTATTTTCTTTCAGCCAGATTATGGCCTATTACAGAAGATGACGTATGCTTCTGAACGCAAAAGCTTTTTCGGACAAAGCATGGTACAATAATTCAAGGTAAGCTCATAAGGAAAAGCTCTGTTTCCATCTTTAAAAGCTTTTATCCTTTTTACATTAGAAAAGACCTAGTGACGTCAGGGGAAAGCTTTTTTCACTTGTGAGCTAAGATCTGAGTGACGTCACGGGAGCTTTATGAGCTTATGCATCGGCTTCACCGGCCTCAGTTCAATAATATTCAGTTTAATCTACATAAGTGGCTTCACGGGCTAAAGCCAAGTTCATTTTCAGTTCGTGCTTGAAATTGTTGTTGCTTTTTCGCCAGAAGTCAGAAATGCAAAAGCTCACTGGAATGGCATTCCACTATTCCAGTTGATTACTCTCTTTTGAGCGAGCTTTTACGTCCAAGCTTGATTTCATGTTCTGTTGGGCGAAATCAGGCTTTATTTTTCCTGACTTCAAAATCTGAAAATGTATGAGAACTCAGGCGAAAATTGAAGCTCAGTCGACTAATTTGCTCAAACTTGCGCAATTCGGCCGGTGAAGCCGGGGTATTACATAGCATTGCTGCAAAAATCATGCAAAGCGGAAATCTCTATGTTTTATTACCCTAATCTTTTTATTTATTTAGTAATTTGGGGGGGGGGCTCGGTAGTCTAGGGGGTAAAGTAAAGGTCTAGTCTAGGGAGTAAAGTAGATGGCTTTTTCGCTTATTATATTTGTAGTCGATGGCAGGAGAAAAGAGAAGGAATTTCTGAAAGGAGGAATCCTATCTAGGTAATACAAGTGGAAAAACGAAAGACCATGTTAGTACTATAGCTATGAGGGTCCGGGGCCATTTTGATGACTCATTGGTTGTGAACTTTTGGGAAATGATCTGGAGTGTGAGCTTTTGCGAGCTTTCGCGCTGCGTGTCTTTGGGGATCTGATACGGGTTCAATATTTAATCAATTCTTGGTCGGCTCAGTGTATTAGCTTCGACTGAATGAGTTTTGGTTTGCGTCTTGGTATAACTTATTTTTTTGTATTGGTTGGAGATTGTTTGGTTTGGATTTTCAGCTGCTATGAATTCTAGAACGTGTTTAGGGGTAAAGGTGTCGTCTATTTGTATACGTATTGTTTGGAGGAAATATAATTTTATCAAAAATCGGCTATGGGTAATGATTCCCAAGATATTAGCATTTTTATGTTTTTTTCTTCAGCGACTATGGATTCTAGATGGGGTTTCATTGAGGTGCGTGCTTCGTAGGTAGATATAAAATGTCATCAAAAATCGCCTACAGGCAACGATGTATAAGTAATTTTATGCTCATTCAAGACACAAACCCGCTGCCCATGCGTAAAAGCTCACCTCAGACACAGTGAAGTTCCCAAAAGCTCACACCCCAGACTACCACCTAAAAGCTCCAAAAGCTCATAAACGAGTCATCAAAATGGACCGGACTCCCGCAACTATACTACTCATGTTGCAGAGTTGAATTGAGCCACGGCTACGCTCTGAATTTAACCTAGATTACTGCTCCCGGAGAAACTTAGCAAATTTATATGACACAAATTGTGACATAAAACATTTATTCCTAATTACAACTACTTAATAATATTTATGTAATCTTAGATTAAAAAAAAAATATACAATTAATTATAATTATTATTTATCATACAAAAAAAAATCATCCAAGTCACATTCATAATCATGCACTTGTAAAAATGGCTACAACATAAAAATATGACTATGAAATAATAATAATAAAATAACACAAAAAAAAATGATTCACCTTTGCACGCCCTTATTAATTGTCAACATAGGACTTTTTCCAAAGCTACAAAATATAAAAAGAAAATAAAGTGAAAAAAGTGATTTTGAAAAAAAAATAAAAAAATAAAAAATAAAATAAATGTAAGAATTTGTTTATGAAAACTTAAACTCGATCGAATTTTGAAATTTATCTGAATTGAAAGAAAATATTTTGGATTGTTTTTTGTTTTGTTTTAAATTATAAACCAAAGCTGGCATCAAATTTGGACAGATTTGTATATTGTACGTAAAATAAAATCGTATAATTTTGAAAAATTAGAAAAACAAAACAGAATTTATTTACTAAATGCACTATTAAATAAAAATATAAAAATATATAACAAAGAACGGATAAAAAAACCTACAACAAAAAACACTATTATTATTTACTAAATATTGTAAAAAATTGATTATTTAAAAAAATCATCTTTTGAATATTATTGTGTGTGTGGGGAAAATTCAAAAATTAAAAAAAAAAATCCTTTCTATTATCGCGTCCTTTTTTGTGTTATATACAAATCTAACCTAAGCTTGCCAGCTGGTGGTACAACTCCTGCCAACCTTCTTGTAGCTGCTTGTGGCGTTAAGTATGCCGCCAATGGTGGAAGAGCCTTTGAACTGCTGCTAGGATTATTTGCAAATTTAACAGTAATAGGATCTGTACATCCTTTGGGAACTTTTCCATTCAGCTCTTGTATGGCACGTTCAGCTTCCTGGCGTTGATCGAATCGAATAAATCCGACACCTTTGGATAGACCTAAAATAAAATAGAAAAAAGAAATATTAATAATAATTATATTTGTTATATTTATTTATTTTTTTAATTTATTTCTAAATTTTTGTTTGATATCACAATAAAAGGAATGAAAGGACTTATGGAATTTTTAACATGTGTAACATACAGGGTGCTTTGTAATAAGTATGTGAAAAATGAAACTGAATACTAATAAAAGCGCTTTCAGCTTCAGCTTTTTAAAGGATATTTGAGGCTGTACTCTATTTGGGTGCCTTCCATTTAGACACAGAAAGACACAGTTATGTCTAACAGGGTGTTCCATCACCGTCGTGTTTAAATATATTTCACCCGGAGGTGCACATTTTTGCCGTTGATGGAACACCCTGTTAGACACACTGTGTCTCTCTGTGTCTAAATGGAAGGCACCCTTTATTTACTCGAGTCTTACAAAAGGGATGAAAAAGATAAAAAAAATGTCGTACAACTCCAAGTACATATGTACATCTGAAACAGTTTGAATTACATACTTTCTCCCTATTTGAAAAAAAATACACTTTACATTCTAACCCCCATTTATCGATTTCATTATTTAACAATATTTATTTACAAATCACCCTGTATAATTAAGGACTTTTAAACTGGCTTTAATTTAAAAGTATTTTTGTTCAAATACCTACCATTTAAAGGTTTTTCTCCAGTTTCTGTGATAAATTGTTGTACTGAGAAAAAAAAGAAAAAATAAAAAATAAACAAAAATGACCAAAAACATAAATAATGAATTAAATAAAATAATAATAAATATTTTCTTTTTTTTTAAGGATATTGGAGCTGGAGATTTTCGGGAGGTGGAATTTTTATAAATTTCGAAATTTTGTTTATGTTTTTTTTAAATAAAATTAAGATAATCTTATATATAGTATTATTAACTTATAGATTTAACAAGGATGTAAGAGCATGAATAAAAACGAATATTTTTGGTTAAACTACAATCTTGTTGATCAATTCTGAACCGATTGCTTAGAGAGCTTCAGGATGTTTAATGTTCTTCCATTTGAAGCTAGGATAAGAAGATTTTCAGATTTTCCATCTCTTGAATAACCTACATACAGCTGACGGGGAATTGACACTTATTTGACAAAATTCGTCCGCCATATTGGCCCCGCAATTTTAAATTTATAAGTTGTGATCATAAATTCGTTATTTGCTACCTTAAAAACCCCCATATACCGATTTTCATTGGAATCGGAATACAATTGGCAAACTTGTCGGCCAAATTTGTGCGGCCATTTTGTACCTATAAGCTTTGATCATAAATTCGTTATCTGCGACCTTTAAAACCCCTAGATACCCACTTTCATTGGAATCGGAACACAATTGGGAAAATTCGTCCGCCTTATTGGCCCGGCTTTATTGAATCTAAAAGTTTTGATCATAAATTCGTTATTTGCTACCTTAAAAAGCTCCATATACCGATTTTCATTGGAATCAGAATACAATTGGCAAATTCGTCGGCCATATTGGCGCGGCCATTTTAAATTTATCAGTTTTGATCACAAATTCGTTATTTACGGCCATGAAAACCTCTAGATACCCAGTTTCATTAAAATCGGAACCCAATTGGCAAATTCAATTATATTGGTGCGGCCATTTTGAATTTCGGTCATATTTCAGCGGCCATTTTAAATTTAATTTTGAAAGGAAAAAATAAAATTTTTTGATTCTTCATCTACGTCATGGTATATTTCTTTTTTTCGATATAAACAACAGTTTTTGAGCTGCAACTCAAAACTGTATGCCATAATTTCGTTATCATCGGTTTTTTGTCATGGAAACAAACTTAAAGACGTATTCACGTCAAAACTTTGAAAACAAGCTTTTATTATTAGATAAGCTAAAAAATATTAAATAATAAAAAAATAATTATAAAATATTGTAAAATGATTTTTTTAATCTGCCTGTATGAAACTACAAGTAAAAGCTTGGGGCCACTTTATGAAATTGTATCCTAATTAATTTTGGTATTTTTTTATGTGAAATAGTCTAAGCTTAGGTGTCACCTTTTTATAATTTTTTATTTTTGTTTATTTTTTTCATTTTGATTTTTATTTTATGTCATTCAATTTTTTTCACTCTTTTCATTTTAAGTTTTGTTTTTCCACACAGCGAATTGTATTCTACTTAACATACTCCTTCATTTGATACCCATATCGAGGGGTTGTACAGAAAAAGGTCGCCATATTGGATTTAAAATGACGTCACATAGCTTACTGTATTCTATTCGTCGTACTCTTTCATTTGATATCCATGTCGGGAGGTTGTAAAGAAAAAGAAAAAATTCGCGATTTTGTGGTGACCGCCATATTGGATAAAAAATGATGTCACATAGCTTACTGTATTTTGCTCGTCATGCTCTATCATTTGATACCCATGCCGGGGGGTAGTAAGGAAGTGGCCGCCATGTTGTATGTGCCATAAAATTGAATATACTATAGGTGCGTTTTTTTTATCTGTTATATTCTGTTCTGGAACATTAAAAAAAGAGGCAAGGGAAATTTTCATTTTTATAAATTATTTGCATAAATTACGGCTTTGGGTGTTTTAATTTCTTTTTTTTTAATTGTATAAATATCGGTCTTATTTATCTCCTCTTTAATTTTTATCGTTTTTCATTCAGTACACAAAACATTTTACTTTATTTGTCAACTTAAAAAACGTATGTGAGAAAAGGGAAGTTTTAAATTTCCCTTTGTGCTTGACAATTGTTCTCAATAATTATCGGGGACAAGAGTTTGTATGGACGCTGTTCCAGCACAGAACAGAGCAGATTAAAAAAAGACAGCATATATTAGGACTGCTTATTAGTTTTCAGAACAAGACAGAGCAGAACAGAATGGAACAGCAAGCAATTAAACGTCGAATACATTAGAACAACGTATAAAAGAAAATCTAATGAACGCTTTTTCGTACTTTTTCGTTCTACATTTTTTGTTGTCAAAATAATAAAACAATAAAAAAATCTTGTCTAAATGTTCTGAAAAAATCTAGAACAAAAAAGTAAAACTAAGAACAGTTTAGAACAACTTAATGAGCACCAAACTAAAACACTTTCGGACAAAAAATAACAAGTTTTAAAATTTTTCTGTTCTACGATGATCTAGATCGTTCTAGGACTGACTAATAAACAGACCTATATTGTATTGTCTTCAGAACCAAAGGTGTGTGCCAAATTTGAGCATCACTGGATATCGGGAAGTGGTAGAAAAATCAAACGCAAGATTCCTCCCCGATAGTGAACGAAATTTTTTAAAAACGCGTAAAACTGTTTTCACCCCTTTTTGACGCCATTTTGGAAACGTTCCCAAAGGTCTACGAACGCCAAAAGTAGTTCATCAAATTATACGAATTTTTTCCATGACCAAACCTCCTCTGGAAGGATAGCGACGGCGTAGACCAGGCTCATAACCGGGACCGGAGGAGAGAGCAGTTGTTGTGAAAGGCCAGGACCGCATCCCGGTTGTAGAGCCGTCAAAGAAGAAGAAGACTAATTAAAAAAAACTTTGTGAAACATTTCTGAGTCCATCGCCAAATTAATATCGATCGGGCATTTTTGGGCATTCTTTAGAATCTTAGTAAGTATTTTTGCAAGAATTTTAAAACCATAAAAATAAGATCTGAAAAAAATTATTAGATATCTTCTTTTATATTTTCATTTAAGCCTCAAGAAAAAAATTTAAATTAATCCATAGGCTTTAGTTAAGGCAATCCCATATTTAGCCAAGCAAAATTTGGTTTAATTAAAAACGCTCCCTTCGTTATTGCATGGAGGTTCGGCTTATTTCAGTGGTATGATTACACTACATTAAATCCGTCTGCCTTTTCTGCTGATCTTTATGTGTAATCTGCCTTTAATGAATTATTCGAGGACTAATAACAATAAATGTTAATGTTAATGATCCTAGTGCTGTTGCATGATTATGACCAATAGAAGTTAATGAGCTCTTTGTTGTTGAAGCTGGTTTTTTTGTAGTTGGTATTTCAGTTGTGATAACAATGAACTATGCATGTTCCAATGGATTGGAATATATGGAATTTTTAAATGTAGACTTGAAGTGTATGTGTATGCAATTTTAGCTACATTTTTGAGTTCTATTTTACAATGATTGGTCGACTTGTATGAAACAGTTTCGTCTTAAGTTAAATTAGCTTGTTAATTCATTTGAAATTTAAATGTGGTATAGTTGTGTTAATTTCAATTAAAATTAGGTGAATTTGTAATTAAGTTTTTTTTTAAATAATGGTAGCAGCGAAACGACAAATTTAAGAGTAATTGTGTTTCAAAGAGGTTAACAGACATTGATAAAAAACGCATGAACTCCAAATTAAAGAGTCTGAGATCATTGATGATATAACTTTTCTAAATGGTTTAGATTAAAATAAAATAATTTAAAATACATTAATGCTAAGTGGAGACAGAAACGTACTAATGGAAAATACATGGAAGTTACATTGTCCTATTTTTGGGGCAGTTATATAAACATACGGTGTATAGGCAAGGTATGTCCAGCAGCTATGCTATGGTATGGTATGCTTGCCAGCTGCACCCTGCCCTGTGGGGCTCCTGCCGTACCCTGAACCCTAATATCCAAGCCGCACACCAATATGTGTAGAGTGCCCAGATGGACCCACGTGACTATGTCCATACCTTATTCCCGCCAATTGATTCTCAGCAAGATTTTTTCATTCTCTCTCTCCTTATCCTTTATCATTCCTTTTCATTAACTATCACTTAAAAACCGGTTAACTCAGTCTGTAGAGCATGAGACTATTAATCTTAGGGTCGTGGGCCGAGCCTCACGTGAGATGCCATTTATTTATAATCTCGCACAGGCTGATACGACATTTTTTAGTCAGTTCTGCATATTGAGTCGTTCACATCGATCAATTGTTTTTTCTCAGGAACTTTGTGTAAGGTACCAAAAAAAGAAGAGAATCCTTACACTTACACGGGACTGTGTGCATACCTTCTCCAGGTCAATTGGTTTGTAGCAAGACTTTTCATTCTCTTTCTCCATTTCCTTTCTCATCCGTTTTCATTAGCTATTCGTTAGAAACCGGTTAGCTCAGTCGGTACAGAAGAAGACTACTAAATTTAGGGTCGTGGGTCGAGCCACACGTTGCGCGCCATTTATTTGTAATCGCACAGACTGATATGATATTTTTCAGTTTGTTCTACAGCACAAGTTATTCCAACACCTTGATTAATATTATGCCTGGGATATTAGGAGAAAGTTCAGCCGTTAGTTCTATACCAATCACTGAAGCAGGAAAAGGTTGGTGCAGATTTTACAACAATATATTATGTAACAATTTCTAATTTTTATCCATACTCCTACAACCACTTATTTCTTAATAAAAATAACATTTTCAAATTTTCTTAAAAATTAACATTCAAAAAAAAAGAAAGCCAAAAAAAATTTAGAAATATTTTAACTCACCAGTTATATTATCACAGAGTATACGAGATGTAATAATCCTTCCATATGATGCAAACATCGCCTCTAAGTCCGGTTGTGATAAATTTTTGGGAAGACCCGATACATATAAGTTAGCACCCTTAATAGACTCGGAACTCGGACGGGCGAATGAAACTTTTATTATTTTATTCTGCAAACGGAGGCCATTTAGTGTATTGATTGCCTTTTCAGCATCTTCAGCACGCTGATAATTGACAAAACCGTAGCCCAAACTTTGACCTTTTATTATATTATATAAAAAAAATATAGAGAAAAATAAATAAATAATAATAAAAGAATTTTTCATTTAAAAATATTTTAATTAAATTACTTAATAGATTAAAGTAAAAAAAAAATGCTAAAATTTAACAAAACTTCGTAAAAAATTAACTTTAAAAATATATTTAAAAAACCAAAATGTAATTAGCTTGAGTTGCTTTGAAATCTCATTTTTTTTAATTGCAATTGTATTTGTATTAGTTGAACAACAAAATAATTTTAATTAATAATTATTTAAACTTAATACAAAACGTAATTTTATTTGTAAAAATAATTTTGATTTAGAGAAAAAAACATACCTTGCTGTAGGGCAGGATTTAAAGCAGTAAGTGAGGCGGGTAAAACTGGAAATAAGTCAAAAGAAATTGATACAAGAAAATAAATAACGCAAAAAACAATTTTTTTTTGTTTCGTATTTTGTCAATTATTCAAATTTTTTTTTGAAATTAATTTATAAATAAAAAATTATTCCAATTAAATATTAAAATTTAAAAATCATGCCTTAGTAATAATTTGGTAATTGCTTGTGTTTTATTTTGAAAATGGTTTGAAGATATTGTATTGATATAAGGAGTCTCCTTAGTGTAATAAATCACTATAAAACTATATTCCTAGAATAGCATATGCAGATTTAGCCATATTTGAAAGTAAGATTATATTTTTAAAGCCAGAAACTATTGTACATTAGCAGGGAATTAAGACGGCTAAGCAGAAGGGCTAAGGGCCAATCCAAGAAAAGGGGCGGAAACTAGAAGAGTATCAGTCGTGTCCGTGGAGGCAGAGTTCCACACCAATGAGATAACATCAAACTCTACGAGGTACTATAACAGTACACGTTGGGAACAAGGATGCCACGACCCCAACAGCTAAAGATAAAGAGAAGTCGTTGAAAGAGTGACTATTGCGAGCCTTTCATTCTCTTTCTCCTTTTCTTTTCTCATCCGTTTTAATTAGCTGTCAGTTAAAAACCTTTTAGCTCAGTTGGTAGAGCATGAGACTATTAATCTCAGGGTCGTGGGCCGAGCCACACATGGGGCGCCATTTATTTCTAATCGCACAGACTGATCGAAGCCCCGTTACAAAAAAATTTTGTTTTGATTTTTGGTATATCCGTGGACTTCATGCAAATTTCTTTTCTTTGGTGTGCACTCACGCAACGTCCAGGGACTTAAACGCAAGGTCCATCGCATCCTCCTTCAGAACCTATCCTGTCCTCTATTTCTTCTTTCGAGCCAAGCTTAGTACTATTTATTGCACATGACGAGTACGTCATGACTGACTGTTAATACAAAAGATCACTCTACTCTAAGCTTGGACTTTCACATAAAAAAAAATATAGTTTAAAAAAACTAAAAAATACGCTTTTATTTTAAAATGAACTAAAAAGTAAAAAATAATTTTGAATGTAAAGTTTTTATTGCTCCAGCCAGTATAAGAAAACAACCTACTTTCGAAATGTAAAAAATCGTAGGGCTCTCTATATTCTTATTTTATTAACACCGGAACTTTTAGCTAGCGCCCCACGCTTTTTTAGATTTCGAAAGGTGGTTGTTTTCTTATACTGGATGGAGCAATAAAAACTTTACATTCAAAATTATTTTTTACTTTTTAGTTCATTTTAAAATAAAAGCGTATTTTTTAGTTTTTTTAAACTATATTTTTTATTTTCTATTTTTTAGTCTATCATATGTATGTGTTCGGCCATTTTGTAGTGACCGCCATATTAGATTTAAAACGACATCACAAAGCTAACTATACTATGCTCGTCATACACTTTCATTTGATGGTGGCCGCCATTTTGAATTTGGAAAGACGCCCCACAGCGAAAAGTATTCTATTATCACATCCTTTTATTTGATACTCATACCGAGTGGGTTGTAAAGAAAAAGATAATCCGCCATTTTGTGTTGGCCGGCATTTTGAATTTGGAATGACGCCACACAGATAATAGTATTCTAATTGTCACACCCTTTCATTTGATACCCATATCGAGTGGGTTGTAAAGAAAAAGGTAGTCCGCCATTTTGTTTGCCGCCATTTTGAATTTGGAATGACGCCATACAGCTAATTGTATTCTACCTGTCATGCCGTTTCATTACCCATGTCGAGGGGTCGGGGAACACAATAGCAATAATCGACCGCCATCTTGATTTTCTTACAAAATGGTCAGATTGCATTGTTACGCGAACTATGCATATGTGCAAAATTTGAAGTTGATCGGTTATATAGAAGTGGGTCAAAATCAAGTTGAAAGATTTGTTTACATAGAACATACATACATATATACACACATACATACAGGTGAAGCTAATATAAAGCGTATAAAAACAAAAAAAACAAAAATAAAAAATAGTCATTGCTCTACCAGTTCGATACCAAATCCAAGATGCAATCAAAACACTGGTAGCAAAGGCGAAGTACTAGACCAAACAAATTCAAGTCGAAGAAGTCAAAGAAAATAATGGCGACAGTATTCTAGGATATCAAAATACACTGAAAAGACTCCTTACCAAAAAAAGTATAGTATCTACTATTGAACCTTGTGGAACACCATTTTTACATATTCAATTCTTAATTATTATTTGTTTTCTCAAACCATTTTCATTGTGCAAATCGCATCTATGTTAAAATGCAAAATATATTTAAAAAAAATTAAATAAAAAATAAAAATAAAAAAAAAATAAAAATAAAAAATACAATAATACAATTATTCTGAAGGAAGACAGAAATAGATACAAACAACGCAAAAACAAAAAAAAATAGAACAAATTAATTTTAAATAAATATAAATAATTTTTTTTAGTTACCGGTAACTTTATCACGAACCAATTTACAACTTTCTAATTCTCCAATACTAGAGAATAACGATCGCATTTCTTCCTGTGTCATAGTTTGGGGTAAATAGTTGACAATCAAATTAGTCTTGGACTCCTCTTGGCCTCCATCTACGGATCCGTTGGCACCACCGTTCTGGACTACAGTCTCCATTGTGTTAGTCATATTTATTTTTTTTATATTTTATTTAATTTTTATAATTTTATTTAATAATTAAATAAATATTTAAACTTTGATTTTTTTCTTATTTAATTTTTTTTTTATTTTATTTCGTTTATTTTAAAATTATCTCACTTTTCTTTGGGGTTTTGTTGTTTTTTTTTGTTTTTATTATTATTTTAAAATTTTTTTTTATTATAATTTTCCCTTAATTTAATAATAATAGTTAATAATTAATAATAATAAAGTTTAATTTAAATTTTCATTTTAATTAAAATATGAAATGAAAGCTTAATTAATTAATTATGAATTATAATAATTTATTGATTGCGCTTTGCACAAACCCCGGTAATTTTATTTTTATGTTTTTTTTTTGGTTTTGAAAAATTTATTTAATTAAATCTAATATATATATATAATTTTTTTTTAAATAATGTTCTTTTTAAAATTATTGATAATATTTTTTTCTACTATTTTTCTTTTTATTTAAAAATAATTCTTTTTTTTTTGTTTATATATTTTTTTTTTAGATCAAATTGATCATACTTTTTTTTTATTTATTTATAACCTTTTGACTTTAATTTTGTTCAAATTTTCTTGTGGTTGTTGTTTTGTTGTTGTTAGTTTTGGTTAAATTTTAATTAAATTTTGCTAAACAATTTCGTTAATTGAATTACATTTAAATTTTTTTTGTTAAATATGTAATGTTTTTTTTTTGGTTTTTTTCTCTTGTCTTAACTATATATTAAATTTTTACTGATAATAATACTTTCTTCGTATTTTTTCTTCTTGTTTTTTTTTAGTTATTAATTGGTTTTTTTATCAATATATTTTTTTTTGATAATATGTATATTATATAAAATTGCAAAAATGCAAAAAGACAGCAAAATTTTCCTCTAATATTTTTTATGTTGATTTTTTTTCTTGCTTTTTTTTATGAAATATTTTTAAAAATTTATATTTTTATATATATTTTTTTTGTTAATTTTTTTTCTCTCTTTTTTTTTTAAATATTTTCTATTTAAATATTTCTTTTTTTTAATGGAACATTATATTTCTTCTTATTCGGTTGTTTTTTTTTATTTCGTGATTATTTTTTTTGGAAAGAAATTGCTTGTAGTTGGTATAAGCGTTAGTTCTGGAAAGATATAAGAAAAAATTTAGTTTACTTTTTAATTAAAAATTTGGTTTTGCTTAAATAATTAATTTTGTCATTCATTAATAATAATAAAAACTTTTTCATTAATTGCGCATCTTCAATCATCGATTGTTGAATCCCGCGGATTTGGGATTCCCGTCGCTAAAAGGCCCCCATCCACGGTCAAACAAATCATCAAATTTGTGGCCAACATCGACAAAATTCTAAGTGTGCGTGTATAAAATACATGTTTTCGAAGTTGGCCGCTGTTTGAAGAAAATATTCGACTGGTTTAATATTTACTTCAAACAGCTTAAAGGTGTGTGTGCATTTTTATGTGTGCCATGTAAAGCATATGAAATTTCGTTTTGTTTACAGGAATTGTCGCTCGGGATGTTTGAAGAAAGTTTCCCTCGTTGATGGCCAACAAAAGTCAAAGCATAAATGTGTGCGTTGTTTGTCGAAAATTGGTTTGATGATTTGTTTGACCGTGGATGGGGGCCTAAAGAGTTTCACTTTCACTTGTCGCTGCGATTGTTCAATCCGCCCCCGGGCGGAACTGCCATATGAAGTGACATATTTCATTTTCGAAATTCAAATGACAATCGAATGACAGTTCACATTGGATACACAACTCCAAACAAGTGGTTTTTTAGTTTAAGTGTGTTCGATGACTGCTTAAAAAGTTCAGAGCAGAGTAGAGCAGCTCAATTGAGAGTGAAATTGATGTCAGAGCAGAAAAAATCAGAAAATAGCAACAATATCAAAAGACACTTTTCTGCTCAACTTTGCTCTAAATTCCGTTTTTAGAGGTTAGATACGAATTACAATTTTAGAAGAAGAAATATATGCCAATAAAAACAAGTGAACAATATCGAAGTGTTATTTTTATAAAAATTAATGTTTAATTTTGAACATTTCCAAGTATTTTCGGAATAAATCATTCATAAATCAATTTTCCGATTTTTCCTGTTTTCGATTTTACAATTGTCAAAAGAAAAAGAAGAAGAAGAATTTTGCTGCTCTGCCTGTTCCTAAAAATTTGGTGGAACAAAAAAAATTAGAGCTCTCAACCCAGAGCATGCTCAAAGAACACAGAGCAGAGCAATTGTGAGCAGAAAATAACTGTCAAAAAGTCTCAATGAACGCAAATTGCTGATTTTTTTCTGCTCCAGCTTGAGATGGAGCAGTCATCGAACACACCTTTAAACTTCCAGTTTCGAAAATCATAAATTGTCAAATTCTCATTCACTCTCCCGATTCAACAATCAGACCCTTTCAAATTCGCATTCACTTTTCCGCGCCGGCGGATTCAACAATATAGTGCTGTGTCGTTCGCGAATGATCCGTTCGTACTGAACGGAACAGTGTACTGAGCCAAATGAACTGGTTCACTAAGTAGTACATGTTCCGTTCACTCGTTCAATGGTACTGCACTGGTTCAGCGATACTGAACTGTGTTATGAACGATGAACGAAGAGCCAAATGTACGGGTCTCGAATGAAATGACCTGAACTTTTGAATGATTTGAAAAAAGAGCGAATGAATGAATCACAATGAATACATAAGGTGAGATATATCTTTCTCAGAGAACTTGTTTTGGTTGTATTGATTTTATGTAAGATGTGAGTTGCAATTTCTCTCTAAGCAATTCCAATTGGAAATAGACATTTTGAAATTGGCGAGAGTTAAAAAAGTTTTATGAAGAACATTTCAGATTTATAAAGAGTTCTAATTAGAATTTCACTCGTATTATTCGAGTATAGGAGGATTACTTATAAAATGCAACGGAATAGAGATTTTAAGAGGAGATTGTTTTTAATTTATTTGAATAGAATATAGTATATCTTAAGGGGAGTCAATTAGTTCGAACTGGAAGTTTGATTTTATTAGGAAATTCATTAATTCTTATCAGTAGCAAATTTTTTCAAACATGGGTGCATGGCTTGTCTATTTTTTTATTGAACTGTATTTGTGTTTGTAATTGTATTTAAGGGAACTCCATGTTTTGAAGTTTTCACCAAATTTACGGGAAGTGAGCCAAATGAACCGAATGAACGGATCTTTTGAATGGTTCTTTTTAGTGAGCGGAACCAAACGAACCAGGTCACTGAAAAGAGCCATTTCGCCCACCACTACAACAATAAGGCCCAATGGTTTTCATAGGCCATTCATACACGAGGCAGTGCTTCTGCAGCAAAGGAGACGTGTGAAGACACAATAATTGGAGAGTTTCGTACTTCGGTGGAAAATTCTTGTTGTAAACAAAGTCAACGTTAAAAAAACTTTTAATATAAAGAAATGGCATCCATGATGATGTAGTCAGGCGAGTCTTAAGGTAAACAAAAATTTTGATATTATTATTATTTTGACAACTCACATTATACAAACTAACATCGCGTTGCAGCATAAAAAGTTGATTCGATCGCTGCTCCGAATATATTCAGAAAACTTGCAGCAAAGCTTTTAGCCTTTACCTAATATGACGTACCGTACCGTAACAAAATTGCACGAATTTGAGCTTACTTACGTAATTTTGACACATGGCCCTAAATGAAAACGTAAAGTGACAGTGAGATGAAGTTGCTTATTGCTCTCATTTAACAGACTTATATCGGAGACAGACTTGTGGTATAGAAATTGCAATTTCTCTTAAACCGCAAGTGTGTCTCTGTATACTGAAAAAAATCACGGTATACACTTGGTATACAGAACATTGAAACTCAGTATCTCAATTGAGAAAAATATCGTGGTATAGCTCATTATACCCAAGATTTTAACCAGAAAATAGTTTGAACATAAACCAAAATGGTACTTTAGAACAGAATTTTAATTTTTATTTTGGCAGCACTGCCTGAATGAATCTGTCAATTGACGTTTGCCATTTCTTGTGACATATTTCCGTGCTCAAAACAACAACAACAAAACAACTCAGTATACTAATGCAAGTGTGTCTTCATATTTTTAAATTGAAATATGACAAAACTGCAATATCTCGATCTCAATTGCAATACCACAAGTGTGTCTCGGGTATTAGATCTACAAGGCCATGATCAGAAGCTTTTGTGGGATCATTAGCACTCTGAGTATTCCATACGAAAATGAAAGAGTGAGGGCCTTACTTTTTTACAACAGATCTCGCAGCGATACCCGCACAGCCTGCCGTGGATGACGCAGACGTAGACATCCTAGAGGTTAAGGAGGAATAAATTGTGGAAGTCGCGAAAAGGATTGCCGCTGGACGGTATACCGAACGACGCGGTCAAGCCGGCAGCCAGTGTGGCATCAAGTGGGTTCGCCCAAGTATTCACGGAGTACCTGAGGGATGGAGTGTTCCCTGAGCAATTGAAGCCTCAAAAGCTTGTGATCATCTCGAACCCGGGTAAGCCTCCTAAATAGACAAGCTTTTCCAACTGATGATATACATTATAACAGATTACTATCAAGTGCCGAGAGCGAAGGCGACTAGTCGCAAAGGCAATTTGGTCTCTAGTTCGACAACGGATGCTGTCAATATAGTGACTAGCTTAGCATGGTCAGCAATTGAATTGAATGGGGCTACGTAGACTAGTCATGATTACTATGTAGTAAAACCGATTTTTAGGAAGAGAGAGGTGAAGGGGCGGGGTGAGTATGCCGCCCCTTCACCTCTCTCTTAGAATTCGGTTTTACTACATAGTAATCATGACTAGTGTACGTAGCCCCAATAAGAGTTGTGCATTGATAACCCTTGATGTGAAACTGCTTGCAACATCGCGAGGTGAAGTAAGATCGTCGAGACGTTGATAAAGCTGGATACGCCGAAGTGCTAAGAGTATAGTAGTTCCTCCTTATAGCTCGTTGGGCCCAAAACCTCACAAATTGGTAAAAAAGAAAGAATGTACGAAATGATAGACGAATTCTACGTAAAAGGTCGGTGAATAAGTTGCATGCATTCATCTCAGTCTTGGTGGTCTCTGATCGTCACTACAATACTAAGAAAAAAAAATGGAAGTTTTATATAGGAAAAATTTCATTCAGGGATCTTAAAGAAGACTGAACAAATTTTGGTACTGTTACATGTTTTTTTTCAGAATAAGTAATACTTTTCGTTCTGTCAACGTCACAAATTAAATACAATCCACAAAAGCCACTTTCCACTACATTAATAAAATAAAGCGGTAACCATACCTTTCCTACTTAAGTCCAATCCATCCGTCTACAACAGTCCTAAATAAAGGCATTGCCATAAAATTGTATACTATCGATAAATCACAATCAGAATTGTTCAATTTTCGTCCCTTTTCGTAAAATATATAAATTATTTCAATCAGGAATCAAATTTTCGCCCGAAGGGTAGCACATTTTGAGGTCAACGACCGAAAAGTGTGTACTAAGGAGCTCTCTGCCTACGTTGCGTGCAATTTTCAGGATAACAGAAAAGCAATTTATTATTAGCCCCTGGTATGTCGGTTTTATATGTATGCGTGTAAGCGTTTATAATATAGCAAGGATACCAAGGAAACAGCTCGTTAATTTGTTCAAATCAAATAGCAAAGAAGAAAAAGCATAGCGCAAGGGTATAACACACAAAAAGGTACGAGAGATCATTGTTTCAAAACGAAGATTACGCAGGGGACGGCAAGTGCATCCTCCACCCTTGTTGTAGTCGTAATTATTACTCCGTAGGTATTCTCCTCCATTCAAAAGGATATGTCGGGGGTGGCAGCTCACCAGATGTTTTGGGTCTGGTCTGTTCCTTGTTCATTTCTCTTTCGCTCTTTCTTCGATGTTTTATACGAGCACAAATATAAATATACATATATCCAACGTCTAAGGACACACACTTTTGTGTTAGTGAATCCATTTCTTGGGATCCTTTTTTTCACTAGTTCATGCGACACGGGGTGACTACCCTCAATTGCAAATGCATTCAGTTCAGATGAGGTGTCTCTATGCATGCATCAAATATTGAGGACATTGACCTCTTCTTGAATCAGAGAGGAAAAAAAGGGATCTCTGCCTGCTCATCTTCATCCCTATGCACAATTTCATCCCCAATAAGAAGAGTTCAATGTCCATTGGGAATGACCCTGTTTATAAGCGTGCTCAGCATGTTTGTTTGGGTTGACGTTTCCTAGTGAAAGTCATAACCGAGTGGCAATGCATTATTGCAGCGCGTTTTCGCTCGTCCTTGTTTCTGTGATTGCATTCAGCCGTTTTAGATATTATTTTTGTTGTTGTTGCTATTTTATGTAGTTTTTTTCGTATGGATTAGATATGGTGAATTGTGCTACAGCAAGATGCTCGGTTTTTATGGCTCGATTCGTCGTTGATAAGGGTTGCACCAAATATTTTAAGCCATTCGTCAAGGATTTAACACACAAAAAAGGGTTCTCTGTCCGTGTTTGTCTTTTGATATTAAAATGCATAGCAAATATGTGATTTTTTTTGGGGTATTTCTTTAAATGGACGAGTTTTTAAGGAAAATAAATGAGTTTTTTTTAAACAAAAGGAAGTTTAAGCAGAGGGGGACAAAGTATGTAATATATGCGTTAGCAGGAACATTTTCTTGTTTAATATTGCTTCCAGCGATTTTCGTAATTTGTGTATAGAAGGAGTTTTTGGTTTCGATTTGTTTTAAAGCAGATCGAAAATTGTTAATTAGACAGCATAAAGAAGTGATGAACTACATAAAAATAGTACTGGAACGAAACACAAAATATCAAAGAAAATATCAAGATCAAAAGAATGCCTTTCAAGTGCCATTTTAAATTTCGCAGCATTTTTAAACTGTCAACAAACAGATGTCATTACGATGACATTTAACAAGTTGAACTAGGAGGTTTTTAGATATGGACAGATGTACACTCGTAAAACGCATTGGGTAAATGTTCAGATTAACTCCTCCACGCCCGATTTTGATGAAATTTTTACACAAGGTACAGTTAATTATTTGTAACTCAGGAATGTTAATAAAAAATGTCGGTCAAGTCCCGTTATCTTGTAATTCCACTTCAAAGTGCCGAAATTCCAAAAATTCAAAATGCATTTTTTGCCATATTATTTCACCAATATTGATGAAATTTACACATATTGTATATTTCGATGTGGACAATTTATTTTTGGGGAAAAAAATTGGCACTCAAGCACCGTTACTTTTTATTTAACTTTATAGTACTTAAATTTCAAAATGCGATAATTGCCAAAGTACACCACATTTTTTTATGAAATTTATATATAACGTATATCTTTGTCTGTTGAATAAATTGGATTTAAAAAAAATTGACTCCTATATACCGTTTACCGTTTTTTAATACATTTCTAAAGCACGTCATTGTATGGGAGTATGAAATAATAACTGCCACATTCGACTTTTAATTATTGTAAAATTTATATATTTCATATATTTCAAATAATTAAAAAGTTTAAATATGAAAATTACCATTTTTATAAATTTTACAATAATTAAAAGTCGAATGTGGCAGTTATTATTTCATACTCCCATACAATGACGTGCTTTAGAAATTGTTGAAAAACGGTAAACGGTATATAGGAGGCAATTTTTTTTTAAAACCAATTTATTCAACAGACAAAGATATACATTATATATAAATTTCATAAAAAAATGTGGTGTACTTTGGCAAGTGCCAATTTTTTTTTCCAAAAATAAATTGCCCACATCAAAATATGCAATGTGTATAAATTTCATCAATATTGGTGAAATAATATAGAAATTATGACCTTTTAAATTTTTGAAATTTTGGTACTTTGAAGTGGAATTACAAGATAACGGGACTTGACCGACACTTTTTATTAACATACCTGAGTTGCACATAATTAACTGTACCTTGTGTAAAAATTTCATCAAAATCGGGGGTGGAGGAGTTAATCTGAACATTTACCACGCATTGAAATAGTGAAAATTTACTACAAAACTGGTGAAAATATCCCGGAAACGGTTCTTAAAGTTTGTACTGCTTGCGGTCACCATCAAGCGCCTTTTGGCACAGTTAAAGTGAAGTTAATCAATAAATTCGAACGCCTAGGAGCAGTTAATGATGTGAAAGCTCCAACATGTGATCGTACTGCCAGATCAGCGGAAAATATGATCGATATATCTAAGAGTATCTGAAAACCGAGGTTTGTCCATTTCAAGGCGATCACAGCAATCGAGAATATCATAAGCCGGTTTGCATCCAATTTTGAATGAATGACGTGTGACCAACAAGTTATAAGAGTTGCAGCTAAGGCAAAATTTGAAGCCAGCAGACCACGTATAACGTCGTACATTCGCTGAATGGGTTAGCTGGGAATTAGTGATAGGACAGAAAACAAGTAAGAAGAAATAATATGTAGGCAGGAGCAACGCTCGATAGATTCGGACTCTGGCCTCTGGAATTCGGACGCCTTAATCACGGTAGATAAGTAAGTATAAAGGGTAGATCCGTCCAAAGACCAGGGCCGGACGAAATTGGTGTTGAAAGGGGCACCGTTTTCTAGCCGTATTTGTGAAAAACGTAAGTAGGTATAAGGAAGTAGGTATGCCTGAAGTGATTTTAAACTCAGCCTGTCATTTTAAGGTAAAGGGATCATATCTCCTATTTTAAGCTTCGAGACCTCTGCCAAACACATAGTGTCTAAACCTAGTCAAAGGCTGAGAACTTCAAAGGAAACGTTCGATTGTCTCTTTGGTTTGTTTCTCCCTACACCTACGGCAGTTGTATTGTATGTAATTCTCAATCTAGCCTCATTTTAACAATTGCCTAGTGACCTGCCATGATTGGCACCATTCTAGCGAGATCCTTTAGCGGGATCATCAGAAGTTCGCGTGACCAAGTCTTTTTAGTATTGGTGCATGATGGTTAACAGCCCTCCCCTCCCTGGAGCTATGGCCGGAAAAATGAAAAAAAAACTATTTTGCTCACGAAATTCTATTGATTGCCTATCGATAGGAGTTAATTTTCTATGATGGTCGTAAAATATATATTTTTGTTTTGCCTATCGATAGGCAATTAATCGAATTTCGTGAGCAAATAATCGAATTTTGTGGACAAGTTTGTTTTTTTCGTTTTTCCAGCCATCTTTTCGCATGTTTCTAATGAAGTAGCAATGTGCGCACAAAACACAACTATTAGCACAACTCTTCCAGAACATTTTGAGGACAAAAACATTTCTGTAGATGTTGATGGATATGAGCTAATCGAATTCGACAACAAAGGTCTTTTTTTCGAAAAAACCGTATTTTGCAAAAATTATTTATTATTTTGCAAATTTACAAAAACGTTTTATTGCACTCCCCAAGGGCTACACTTTCCACGAGTTTCATTACAAAATCGTTTTTTTTGGCAAAGGATATGAGCATTTAAAAAAACGTGATTTTTAGCGGTTTTGTTGCAATTACTCCTTTATTTGTTTATGTATTGACATCAAACTGGTGTTATTTTATTATTATGAAAAAGATCTACAAACTTTATTTCAACCTTTTTTTTTGTACAAGGTGTAGTTTTTTTTTAAAACACGAAAATCTGTTTTTGGCCCTCTTTTGACGCCATTTTGGAAACTTTCCCAAAGGCCTACGAGTGCCAAAATTAGTTCATCAAATTCTACAGAATTTTTCATATTTTACCCATATTTTACTTTTCGGATGGCTCGGTTGGCACGAAAAAATCTAATTTGACTGGCCTACTACTGCCAATAATGAAATCCAGAGTCATCCACAGAAAAACCAAAATAATAATAAGAATCTACAAAACGATCTACGAAAAACGAAGCTACGTGGGTGTGAAGCATGGAGTATCTTTCAGAAATCCATAGACAAGATGGATGTACTTAAAAGAACGCTTCCCCGAAGGATATACGGCCCAATCAATGAAGACAATGAAGAATACGCTACAATCACGAATTGTACGACTTATACAAAGAGTGTAAACTTTCAACATATACCAAGCTACTGCGTTTACGTTGGGCTAGTCATGTCCAAAGATTGGATGACTTAAGGATACCAAAAAAAACCCTGTTTCTATTACCAAATGGGAAAAGACTAGTTGGCAAACTACGCTCAAGGTGGGAAAACAGTGTTAAGGCTGATGCAACCAACCTGCAAGAAACTGGAGGCACGCTGGGGAGCAGAGAGACGTCTGGAGGAAGAAGCTGATTGAGGCCAGGGCTCATATTGGGCTATCGACGAAGAAAAAGTCCTATTCTACGGGTCTGAAGCTTGAATATTAACTAACTAAACAAACAATCAGCCTTTTGAGCTTGTAAGGATTAACCAAAACGAATGGTGGATCTGAACGAACTAAAGGCCCCCTTAAAAAGCGATCCATTAGTCCAAATGGCCCCGACCAAACCTTACTGTAAATAGGGAAACTCGGGTAGACTTGAGATGAGTCATTTATTACTTAAAACTACAAGCTTCCTAAATTAGGACTAACCGATTTATGTAAAATCATTTACATTGAAGGCTACAAGCGGCAGGCTTCAAATGAAGCTAAAGCTCGCAAACCACACAGATCGACTGGAATACATTGACTGGCTCGGAGCTCGATCGTTAGTGGGCCATTTATTTTATACTTAGGCCAATGGGGTCAGGTCGCTAGAATCGCTCGAGTATGGGGGACTTAAGAGCTTGAAGAAATATATATAACAATTAGAGTTGAGCCGGACTTACACGAGGCAGTACATTTGTCCCTTACACGATGGTAAATTGTACTAAAGCTCAATTTTTTTAAATGTTCCGGTTCAAAAATAATATTCTACTGGTATATGAGCGTGTATCGAGAGACGAGGTGTGATTGTAAATACGTAGTGGAGAGGGAGATTTTCCAGTGTTTTCCTTGCACGGGCATTTGTTTTTACTACCATTCTAACAATTTTTCGAGTATCACTTAAAAATAAAATTGTGTTTTTTTTGGCCCACGCTAGTTCTCGTTCTGTTTGTTCTACTTATCTTAAAAATACATATGCAAGGATATATGTAGAGGTAATTTACTTCTTCAAGATATGTAAATCGTTTAAGATATTGGAGTCGCCGAACATTAGCAGGGACGTGGTCTATGCAAAATTTGGAATAACCAGAAGTAGAGATAAACTAAGAGTGTGCTTAAAGAATACGATTGAAGCTAATATAGGCAGGGCGGCGCACAGTGGGGCAAATAGCTCATTTTTTGGACAAGCGACAATTCCCAAGCCTGGAATTAATGAAACTTAAAAATTTTTTTTTAAACTATTCGTGATCAAATTGCCTTTAATTCTATCGAGCCAGAATTTTGAAATTTGGAAATTAAAGATGGCTAATCCAATATGGCGGACATAAATTTTGTAAGAAAATTAAATTTTTGTCAAAAGATTCTTTAATATTTTAAAAAATTGTTACTTTGGGGATTTTTTTGGAAACCAAAAATTAATTAATAATAATTAATTTCAATATTTTTAAAGAATCTTACGAAAAAAATTTAATTTTCTTACCGAAAGAGGGCTTTCCCCTTAGTTTCCTCATGAGCACGATACAAAAAAATCAGCTATACTGAAGTGAGGTATGCCTCAGCTTCTCATAAGGGCCTTATGAGGCAAACATCTTTACAAATGAAATGGACCAATCCCAAGAACTGCCTTACGTATTCGGAGAGCTTTTTAAAAAGGTTGTTGTTGCATTGCTTCATATTTCAGGCAATTATGTTGGTGGTCATTTAGTATACTCAATAGGCTGGTTCCGGTTCAATTACTGAGGTAAAGCAGCTTTAGACGCGACCAGTACACAGTTGGGGGACCGCATTGGTGAAACGACACTCGCGTTTAAAAATATTAAAGCTTTCGACACCGGCGTAGTTATTACTTACATATGCACACCGAACATCTCAATTTTTTTTTCTACTCGGGATCGGCGGGTAGCAATGATTTTTCCTTAAGGGGGCTAATTGGGTGGGGCATTCCTAATGACGAGGCGCGACTGAGGCAAGGGGCCCTATCTGCACTATCCCAACCCCATATGATAGAAGGGGGTAGCCGAAGAATTTAAAACCATATAACTCAACAGGCCACTGGTAAACAAATTGACCAATTAACTTTTTACATTTTAATGATTATCTGTTCATGTGCTTCCCAGCCACAATGATTATGAACCGAACCCCCTGAATATAGGTGCATTAAACATAAGGAGCTAGAAAGTTACAGCACAAGATTAAGTAAGTTGAATAAGAAGAGCTTTGCCGCCCTATGCGCTCCAAGAAGGATAATAGTAATAATAGTTCTGATTTTGTAAAAAGGAAAAATGGCAAATTAATTTCTACTTGTTTTCACACTAACGTTCGGTTTATGATGTTTTATAACGAAACCCAAATGTCATTATTATTTTCCCGCCATATTTTAGCACATTTTGTTTTATTTTTGAGTAAACAATTTCAAAATCAAAGTTCACATAAAAGAAACACAATGATGACCAATTGGTAATAAAGCACATATAAAGGACACACAGTCTTTTAAAAGTCCGTTTCTTAAAAAGAGTTTTCAGTTATCCAAAAATTTTAAACATAAATAAAGGTGCATAGGTAGAAAGGTAGACACATAAAGTTTTATACACTTACTTTTACTAAAATAATAAATATTTATATTAATTAAGAAATAAAACGTTGCACTATTTTGTTTGTACTATATTCAAAACGAAATTAATCAAAACGAACTGAAAATATTTCCACTTATAAAAATAAACTAAACAAAACTGAACCAAAATAATGAATGGAATGAAAATAGGTGAAAAAAACACTTCGCACGTGTATATATTGTCTGCACTGTCCAGCGGTTGACTTAGATGTGATCAGTCTCCCAAAAACGAGTCAGCCTCAAGATACCCCTAAAAACAATCATCCCCTAAATCAGATTTTGGTTGTACCCATTTTCATTCAGTCCAAATCCAGGCAACCCCGACTAAAAGGCACACATCCAGCACCACGCTGACAACTAAAACCCACCCTTCCTTCAACAAATCATTTTCTACAACCCCAACAGCACAGAAACCAAAAAAAAGAAGGGAAAACACATCCAGTTCAGTACTCGGGGTATATATTTTTCGTCCTTTCATTTTCTGTGTCAAGCTCCTGTTATCACAGGCACAGACCCAGCCCAGACTTGCCAACAATAAACAGAACAGGAACAAGGTAGCTATTAACAGATCCTTACATCCTTGGGCAGAGCTGCACTGGTGTTGATTGCATACGAATCCACCCCCAGCCGAAGTGAATTGAAGGAAGGGGCCAAAAACTCTCCTTCAGCGAAAAAAGGATAATAATTGACGCAAGCGTAATGCAAAATTTTTAAGGACTACAATTCAGTTGCGAATTTGATCATGTCCTTTTGCCGAAGCTGCTGCCTCGTGCTAAAGTGTTTTGGAATGGGGTGAACAACAGCTCGGCTTTACATGGATATTATTTTTTTTTTGGGCGTAGGGTAAAACAATGCCGTATCTAAAACACCCTTGGGTTGAGGGTTGAAAAAAAATATATTTATTATTAAATTCAAAACGCGAGAGCTGACGACTAATAAGAGCCGCAATAAATTTGGATCAAATGGGATTCGCATCGTTGCGTGTGTGTGTCAGTCTCTGCTACCCTGGGTTGCACACGCTCAAACTTCCTATTCCATACATATTTTTTTTCGGGGGAAATGTAACCAATGGCCGCTGGGGTGAAGGAACTCGTTATTGGTGAATTTTTTAATGTTGTATTGTTTTAACCAAAATCAAAAATTGCTAAAGGGATTAAGGAGCCGAAAATTTACATAATTATGACGATAATGCGTACCCGAAAGTTTTATATGTTTCCAAATGCCATAAATCGGATTAATATTTTTTTTTTTTGTGAGCAATACCTTTTCGCTCTCTCGTTAGTCACCCAATATGCGTCGTCGTTGGGAGTTTTGTATTTTTATAGCGCAAGCGATGGGACCCTTTGCGTCCTGTTGCGGGGATGTTGTGTTAACTAGCGTGTTGTTGATTCATATTAGCGTTGCCCAGAGGACGAGAACCCTGGCAATCAATTCTCCCCCTAGAAGGTAGTAGCAACATATCCAAAATAAAAAATTTGTTGCCATCATTAACGACTCATACCTTGGAGCTAAAACAGTGTGTCTGACTATATTGAGATATGTATATTTTGGGATTGCTTTAAGGTAACGAATGAACGGGAAACGAGGGAGAAGATTGTCATCGAGATAATTCTGTATATATTGTATGTAATCAAAGACGTGCTGAAGGGCGCCGTAGGTGGAATATTGATTTAAGGTGAATTCTATCTCATGCTTCCTATATTATGGCAACAGTTTCTGTTTATGTGTGGCAGCTCCATGATTAAGAATCCCCCTTTGTACTACCAGCCCGTCATGTCGTTAATGTGTGGTGCAATGTTTATTAGCATCTCAAAGCTAACTCGAAGGAGAGATTAGGTTTTATATTATTGGTAGTCGAGATGGCGCTGAAGAAGTTGGCCTGAATTTGAACTCAATAGACCGGTTCCCGTTCGATTGCGTACGTCAAGCAGCATTGGACATGGTTAGTACTTAGTTGGGGGTCCGGTCAGGGCCGGCAGTCGGTTTTTTGCGCTCGTTGCAGTATACGATATTGCGCCCCCATCAATTGAAAAAATAAATAGTTTAAAAAATCTGAAAAATACGCTTTTATTTTAAAATGAACTTAAAAGTAAAAAATAATTTTGAAAGTCTTTATTGCTTCAGCCAGTATATGCGAACAGCCTACCTTTAGAAATCAAGCTCAGAATAAAATTAATAAGGTTATTGGTAAAAAATATAAATATAACTTACTTAAATTTAAAAAAGCGTGGGTCTCTTTACCTATATTCTTATTTTATTAATACTGGAACTTTTAGTTAACGCCCCACGCTTTATAACATTTAAGTAAGTTATATTTATAATTTTTACCAATAACCTTATTAATTTTATTCTGAGCTTGATTTCTAAAGGTAGGCTGTTCGCATATACTGGCTGAAGCAATAAAGACTTTCAAAATTATTTTTTACTTTTAAGTTCATTTTAAAATAAAAGCGTATTTTTCAGATTTTTTAAACTATTTATTTTTATTTTCTACTTTTTAGTCTATTATAATTCTATTGGGTGGCAGCCGACCTATTAGTTTTAAAATGACGCCACACAGGCTACTGTATTGTACTCGTCATACCCTTTCATTAGATACCCATAGCGAGGGGTTGTAAAGAAAAAGGTAATCCGCCATTTTGTGTTGGCCGCCATTTTGAATTTGGAATGGAGACAGACAGCTAATTGTATTCTACTTGTCATACTCTTTCATTTGATACCCATGTCGGGGGGTCGGGGAACACAAATGCAAAATTCGCTCGCCATCTTGGAACCGCCATCTTGATTCTTTATAAAAAAAGTCAGATTGCATTGTCACGCGAACTATGCATATGTCCAAAATTTTAAGTTGATAAGTATATTTTCTAATTTTTGGTCTATTATATGTCTTCCGCCATTTTGTGTGGCCGCCATTTTGAATATGGAATGACGCCACACAGCTAATTGTATTTTACCTCTCATACCCTTTCACTTGATACCCATCTCGGGGTGTCGTAAAACCCAATTTCAAAAATCGGCCGCCACCTTGGAACCGTCATCTTGATATTTTTTACAAAATGGTTAGATTGCATTGTCATCCAAACTAAACGTGTATGCAAAATTTTAGCAAAATCGGAAACCGGGAAATGGGCCAAATTTAACTTCCAAGATTTTTTTACATAGTTACAAGTGAAGCTAATATAAAGCGTATAAAAAGACAAAAACATTTTGTGGAGTACCTTTAATAATAATATACATTTCCAAATTTCTTTTTTTTTCAAAGATTAAATTTTTTTTTAAAAATCGTTATTTCTGAAATTGCGCCTCGTCCAATTGCGCCCGATGCAAGTGCACCATTTGCACCTGTGTCCAATCAGGATTTACTTCGCGATCTAGCTTTTATGCTGGGTTTGCTTGCGCTTTAACTTTACAAAACTATTCCGCTAATGCTGTTTCTTAAGGTTTCGTACTGCTTAAGCTTCTGATAGATGGCCTTCAGCGCCACTGCCACCATTCTCCACACATTCCCCAACCTCATCATCTGCTCCAGGATGTGTTTCGGTGTTTTCCCTAGCACAATCCTAGGCTCCGCAAATCTATAGACCTATACACTCGAATCTCCATAATAGAGGTTCCTATGTCATTCTCCAAGCCTTCATATTTCAAGAGATAATCGGTGGTCACTGCGATACATGTATTAGTTTCCACTGTAGAATTCTGCATATCACCTTGGCGGCTAAACATAGAAGGCGCTTTCAACAATTTCAGATTCGCCCCGTCCAATTGCGCCCGGTGCAAGTGCACCATTCGCACCTATGAAAGCGGCGCCCAGCTTATTTTGGAAGCATTGGATTTGACACGATTTTAGCGGCCTCAATAAAAAATGAGTTCAACTTCATGTGGATTTAACTAGATATAAGTTTATGACACATGTTTGTCTTGCTTTGTCGAAGGCGTGAGATGCTACCCAGTACGAGGTTGAGCAAGTTTCGTTGATGATTAAGCAGTACTTCGTTTTCAAAGATATGATTCTTGTCGCCCCAATAGAGAATAGGTTCAATGTCGCTGTTAATAGGTCATAAAATCATAACCTTATGGCCATGCAGACCTGGCAGATCATTTATAAAGGTCTGGTCCATCTGTTTGGTCTATTTGTCTGGTCTGGTTTGCTTGTCTGGTCTTTCTGGTCTGTCTGCCTATCTGAGGTACAGCCAAGAGTTTAGACTTGTCCCACAAGATCCCACCGAAGACCGCCGATTCCCACCCAATCTCCTCCAGCATGAGAGTCCACCCGAGACGCACTAATCTCAAAGCCCCCACAAGATCCCACTCAAGACAAGATTCCCCCAAAGCCCCCAGAAGATTCCCCCAGCATGAAATCCCACCCAAGACACACTACAGCGAAGTTCAACTAGTTTCACACAGATAACGCTCAAGCTCAAAGCTCAATACATAGGTTCTTGTCCCGGATAAAGTTCACAACCGAGCCCTCAACCGATGACGTCACTGTTCCAGTAGTGGCATAGCTATACTACTTAGTCAAGTGAGTAGGATGCTATACTATATCAAGAGCATTGAAGACATTTAGAGCAATCAGATCAGATTTACCAAACCAACGCAAGGTGCTCTGTAAGACACTCTTAAAGGTCACAAAAGAACATTTGTGGTCTAAAGCTTTAACGTTTAACATTTAGGATTACATTTGATTCTTGATACCTTATAAACTTGTGAGTGATTGTTGTTTCGATGATTTTGGAGAGAATAAAGTAATTGGTATTTGGAGTTAGTTAGAGGGTTGTTGGAATCATACCGGCTGCAATGAGGCTGACAGAGATTAGCCACCTGGAATTTAACGAAGTTTTTCTACATTTATTTGAGTTACTGAGGAGATTCGGGAAGAGGGAATATTAGAGGATCACATCGTCGTGCAAATCTCAAAGCTTAAACCCGCTTCCGTGAACATATAAGGTAGGTCATTCTGGATTTTCTCTCAAATCAAAGCAAAGAGATCCTGTAGAACCAATTCCAAATTTGTTTAAGTCTGCTAACGTGCCGTCTTCATTAATAAACTAGACATTCTCAATTGGGTCATCATTTTTTGCGTCGCAAGGCTTCAAAGGCACAGAAAAGGTAGATGTCCTGGCCAGACAAGCCTATGACAATCTATTCATTGATCAGGGTTGGATAGTAAGGATACCCATTAGCGATGAAGAAGGCTCTCGACCACCAGATTCTGATAAATCAACCAAATGCCTGGTTTGGTCTACTCCAAGCGGTATTTTGCTATACCATCTTGCAGCCCGGAAAGATAATTGCTGATGATATTAAGATACTAGCTGGCTGATTACCCGATATTGTGCCCTAAATTACCATCTACGGAACATTGCAAGGGCAACGAACGCTATCTGTAAACTTTGCCTCGAATAGAATGAGTTTGCACTTTCGGAGCGTTACTAAGACGAGATAATTTGCAGCGCGGCCAATATGCTTCGAAGGGAGCTATATTGGAGCTTTAAGAAATTTTATAGCACGTAAAAACGGGCAATTATCTTGGTGACCTTAAGGGGCGCCATTAGCATACTCAATAGATAGGTTCTCGTTCGATTATGGAGGTCAAACAGCAATAGAGGTGGTTAGTACTTAGTTGGGGGACTGCTTGCTAAAAACCGCTGTCGGCACTCGCGTTTGGAAGGGCGAAAAGTAAATTGCATAAGGTGAACAAAAATATCCATAGGCGCTATAATTTGGAGGGTGAGAAAGGTTTTTTGAAGTGAAAACTTCTATAGGCACGTTGTGCACTTCTTGGCCCGGGGAAAAAACTAAAAACTCGTGTCACGCTACCTTTTTTGCGTACCATGTAAGAAAAAAATTGCCTTTTGGGGGTTGTAGTTGTATTAAGTGTTATGTATTATTATAGTACTATCTTATTATGTATTATGTATTCTTATGTATGATTATGTATTATGGATTATTATGTATTTTTTAATGGTTTTATTTAGCTTGACCTCTTATATTTGTTTGTTTCTTTCTTTCTTTGGTTCAAATCTTGCGACAGCTTTTTCAACTACTTCTACTAAACGGATTTTAATGAAACTTTACACACACAATGTAATCTGACAGTTTTGTAAAAAAATCAAGATGGCGGTTCCAAGATAGCGGACGAATTTTGCAATTCTGTTCCGATTCCATTGAAAATCGGTATCGAGAGGTTTTTATGAGGACTAATGACGAATCTGTGTTCAAAATTTGAAAATTCAAAATGTCGGCGCCAATATGGCGGATGATTTTGGCAAATGTGTTCTGAACCCATTGAAAATCGGTATCGCGGGGTTTTTAGGGCCACAAATGACGATTCTGTGCTCAAAATTTGAAAATTAAAAACTCGCGTCAATACGGCGGATGAGTTTTGCAAATGTGTTCTGAATCCATTCAAAATCGGTATCGGGGGGTATTTAAGGTCACAAATGGCGAATCTGCGGGCAAAATTTGAAAATACAAAATGGCGGCGCCAATATGGCGGTACGATTTTGGCAATTACGATTCGATTTCACCGAAAATCGTTATTTGGAGGTGTTTAAAGTCGGAAATAATGAATTTGTTGTTAATATTAGAAGATTAAAAATGGCGCTGGCAATATGGTAGGCATAACAAATCACTTCACCTGAATTTTGTAGAAAGTAAAATTCATAAAAACCTGTATAATTAAATAAGAACGACTTGTCTAGTAAAATGTGTTTCCAAGTCCACCAAAAAAAATATTTCAAATGCGCGATGGAATATTCATAGACAAAATTTATTGACCCTTATGCTCCTGTAATATTAAGATTGAATTGGAAATACAGAATGGCCATAGAAGTTTTCACTTCCATCGTGTGGTCCTACGCACACCAGTTTTTTCTATACTTTTGTGGCTGCTACGAAAATGCTTCTAAACCAGCACTAAAAGGAGTGTTCCCCAGACTCCAAGTCTCTTAAGGAGCGTGCTGATATTTCAGCGCGCCATTTCCCACTGGGTATAGCGAGAACAGTTTCTTGTTGGTTAACACGGTCAGATAAGTCTGATCGACAAACGACTAGAAAAACTGCTAGAAACCTATTTAGGTAATTTGGCCTACAAATCTGACGTATAGAGACTTTAGTACAATGGGCCCAAGTAACGGGGCTGCAATATGTTCATACAAGTCTATATTTTCAATAGCGGCTCTCATTCAAGTATTTCGATAAAAGCTATTGGTACTTCTACGACAGTCATTGCTATTGCTAAAAAAATAAATGAACTAGACAAAAAAGGTTCCAAGACGAATGCCCCTGAGCTACCCTCTCAGAAGTTGTGGGTTCGATTCCAACTTAGCAGCATGATCGTTCGTCCCAAATAATGAAAGTCGAGTCGTGTGGCGTGACAAGTCATTTGAGTTGAAGAAAGTGACGTTTAAGGCGGGTTTACTTCCCAAGAATAAAGTGGAAGAGCAAATCTGAGCTCCTTTATTGCATAGAAGATAGTATGGTTCTATCTCTGTTTCACCAACGTGGCAACAGAAAACGGCAACCTCAAAGTAGGGGTCTACTCTACTTAACGAATGCGTAAACCGAAAAAATTTTGTTAAATTTTAATATTCTAACGCCTACAAATATGCAATTTTCCCTAGTTTTTGCATATTTACCTTGTTTTCGACAGTTTGAAAAATGCGTTAATTTTTTTAACTCAAAAACGAAGTGAAAAAATGTTTGAAATTAATAAAATTGTTTTTTTTACTACACATTAATTTAATATAACTATCTAAAAGGCTTTGCGGCTTATTAAATTGTTTCCTCTGCGACCGTGTTAAACATTTTACGTTTGACAGTTGTAAAAAGTTTCGAGCTTTCGACGAAACTTTGCGCTTGAGTTTTGTACAGGGCCACTTTGTTCTTCCACTTTATTCTTGGGATGTAAACTCGCCTTTAAGTCGAATTACGACGTTTGGCACAGGGTCGAGATAGTGGAAGTGCTAAGTCGAGTTTATGGCGCCTCTGCTTAAAACCGTAATTGAACTGAAGTTGGAATCGAACCCACAACCTCTGAGAGGGTAGCTAGCACAGGTTTTGTTTACAAATAGAAATAGCACCACTTTTAGTTTCAGAAAATTGAATTACTACTGAAAAACTGCTAGATTACTACTAAAGCTGAAACATGGCATAAATCGCATTGAAATAATTAAAGAGTACAGAAGGGCATACAACAAGGATTCTACCATTTTAAAATTTACTTCCAAGCAAAAATTCGTATCCTGGCACTTCACCCCCACTTAAAATTAAAATGGACTTTTCATGTTTGCGGTAAAAATAAAAGGAAACCGTTGAAATATCTATAATTCATCTGCAGCAGTACACGTCTCTATCCTTGATTACATACGTCTATACATATATCCTCCCTTGTAACATATATAACATTAAAATCGTCCATTCTCTGTTCGTCTACAGAGTGGTGCATAAACAATAAGAGGACGTATGCGCATATAAACACGAGAGTGTTGTTATCCACCCCAAAAATCCTTTATAGCATTGCATTTATGCAAATTTCAATTTCTAATCGCCCTATGGCATGGCTACTCGAGCCATAGGGTCAAGAGTTCCGGAAAACATTGCAAAGTGAAGGGTTTCTACTTCGTTTTTTTTTATATACGAGTGTATATGTAAATGTGTTTTTTGATTGTAATTACAAAAAATCTTCCTTTGAACAAAAGGAGTGCATTATCAGTACTATAAAGTGTAGTGTACTTGTGTTTGGCATCTGGGTATGCTTCAGATTAATACTATATATAAAATAGTGAAGCATCAATTGGTACTTGCGCTCGAGTTGCCTTAAGATGTGAAAAATTTGTTGCAGGGATGCTTTGATGTATATATAGAGAGATAATAGAGCCCGGCGACCGCCATACAACCACGCAGCAACGAGTTCAATGTCCGGAGCAGCAGCAGAGATCCCTGAGCCAAGTTTCGGAATATGTCCTCGGCCTTAATTGAAAATGCCCAAACAATTCCGGTAAAAACCTCACCCTACCTGCCTCAACAGGCACAAGCTGAGCGCACACATATACATACATATATATAAAAAGTATACAACACAATCCCGACAACAATCAACCATGACTTGAATTCACCTATTTTCCGAGTATACCCAGCCACCCCCTTTCTCTCCCACAAAATATCAGGCTGAGTCCTTTTTGGCTGCAAGGAGTTATTTTAAAACCAGGAAAACTTCCAATCGATTTTTATAAAAGCTTTCACCGAAAAAGCTCTGAGCTTTCCAGTAATTTTAAGGAGAAATTTGGCTGAAATGTTGATTATATTTTTGTTTGCTTGTGTGTGTAAGTGAAATGAATAAGGATATAAAGAACATCCTGATGCAATAGACACACGTATATATATATGGACTAGTTAGAATCATTTTCTATTAAATTACCAAATCCAGGACAGGGAATCTTGCTCAGCTGGTGAAGAGCTTTATGTGAAGTAACGATTGTTGCTAGTCCTTTCGGTCCGTTTTTTGTATACTGTATGTATATATACGCTTGTCAGGAATCGTTCTGGTATTTGTTTTGATGCGCATGGCTATAAAAAGTTTTTGATTGCAGTTTTGCATAGTTTTTGAAATTATAGATAAAGGAATCCCATGTAGTAGAAGAGATAAACTGATTGGGGTACCCCAAAAATATATGTATGACACCATATTTAAAATTTACAATATTTTTATAGAAAGAACAACATATTAGTTGCAATAAGAAACAAAGTATGGTAGGACATAACTATTTATATTGGAGTTTACGTGAACCAAACTAGATGACCCCAAATGGACCACGCTGAATATCATCTCTTGTATCTCCTTATATCTTCTTATATCTCCTTACATCTTCACTCCACTTGGTATCGATTTTATTATCAAGGTAATGTTTTTTTGTTATTTTATTATTTTTTGTTTTGTTATTTATAAAATGATAAACTAAAAATTGTCCTTATTTTTTTTGTTATTTCATCCCAAAAAAAAATTCATTGAACCTTTCATATATGAAAAGAAATTTGATTTATTATAGTGTTTTGGTGTGACGTTTTTTTGTGTATAAGAATTTATTCATGAAAAGGTTAAACTATTCGTTGCTAAGGGCTCTTCTGTTGTTCTATACATATTTGGGTTCAATTACCATAAATGAACAATAAATTTCAAATGGTATTTGAGTATGTTCGATAGGTTTTTTGGTAATCAGGCATCAATTGTATGTCTGTATGTATTTATATTATTTTTTTTCGAATATTCTAGAATATTTCGTATTTTTTTTTGGTTTGTTTTATTAACCGAGTATATAATATGTAAATATAAACAGAATTTATTGATTATAGTCTCTCGGTACTAGAAAGAATAGAAGATTTAACGCAAGTCCATAAAAGGAACGTCATAGAGAGCCTAAATAATATTCCTTTTCTGTCTGTCTCTCCTTCCCTTACCCAAATAAGCGTCTGCCTAGAACATAATTGCTGTGGATTAACTATGATAAGGCATATAATAGCCAGTACCTGAGTCAGACGAGGCATACCCATAATGAGGCACTGTAAGAATGTAATAGCAATTACCACACTGCTCTGCTGACATAAAAAACCTTCTACCTCCACTTTTTTTCCATATCACAAGCCCAGCCCGGTCGACTCTATCCTTAGAAATTCTTTTCCACAATCAGTATTTCCGAATTCGTACAACATTCAAAAATTCAAACACAGGGATATAATATAACAAAAGGCTCTAATCAAGGAAAAGGTTCTACCTAGCGTGCTGTTAGCCTATATCCTCTTATAACTTCATCTGTTCTTCGGACAAACCTTACTATTACACATTACACCGTAACGTGGAGCACATGTGAACCAGTAAAAGTTGATTCCTGGGGTTCTTCTTACGCAAAAAAGCTATCATGTTGAGGCTGCCTTCATGGGTTTATCTTTCAATTGCTTACATGGCAAGAAAAAACCTGTCACATTAGATCCATCGGAAAAGCTAGTCAATAACCAAGTTCATACCGTACCCTAAGATCACATTGCCGCCAAGGGAACATTGCTAATATACGAGGTCTGTTCAAAAAGTAAGGTGAATTTTCAAATTTCGCGGGCTACGTACATTCGATTATGGTTTTTTTTATTTTGTTATGTTGGTATACAAGCCCTTGAAGTATGATAAAATATTCAGCTGTATTCATTGTTTAATCTGTCTGTGGCAGCCGCTAAGGTTATGCCTGCACTACACATCGAAAGATACATCTGGGAGATGATCCACAGATGCATCCGGGAATAAATCCGCGATCCGTCCACACGTCCGCGTATCAATCAGTCTGTGTTGATCATCGGAAGACGCAAGACATCAAGTACTTATTTTTGGGGTTCCACAAGCAGTTCTCACCTTGGTATAATTCTATAAACTTGAAAGTGTCCTCGGTGCTCATTGTCATTGTAGCCATTTTCAAAACAATACACTTCAAAACAATACACCGACGCGTCCACCTGCATTCAAAATGCGCACAACACTGATGCGTCGGCAGATGTGTGGACACAAGCCTTTCGTTCGCTCTGACGTCTGGGTCAAAATCCGTCAAGAATGGATTTAGGACAGACGTATCTCCGGATGTTAAATATTGTCCGGAGACGAGCAAAAACCCCCTCTACACATCGGCGGATGTATCCAGGGCTGAGGCATCTTCCGATGTGTAGTGCAGGCATTAGACGTATGTTGCGTGTTCGGAGATTTTTTGCTGTCGAAAAAAATTGATCAAAGGATTTGCATCAAATTTTGTGTAAAAATCGGAGTTTCGATGTCATAACCACACACCCATGATTCGTCACCAGCTATGACCCTTTTAAGCAAATCTGGATTGTCGTTGACGTCATTCAACAATTCCTGAGCGATGCTCATGCGACGGTTTTTTTGGTCAAAATTCAGCAATTTTGGAATGAACTTCGGTGCCACACACTCATGCCCAAAATTTCCGAAAAAAATGACATGGCATAAGCCAACCGATATGTCGACATCCTCAGCAACTTCTGTAATAGTGATTCGACGATTCTCCATAACAATTTTCTTCACTTTCTCAACATTTTCGTCGGTTGTTGATGTGCTGGGGCGACCAAAGCGAGGTTAGTCATTGGCATCTTCTGGGCCTTCTTGAAACAGCTTGTACCACTTATACACATTTTTTTTTGACTCAGAGTATACTCACCGTATGCCACTGTCAACATTTCAAGAGTATGAAAAAATCATAATTTCATCATGATTTTATCATAGCAAGCCGCAATTTTATGATATAATAAAGGCCCAAACATATAGCAGAAACGAAAACGAACCGAAACGAAAGATTGAAATAAATCGTATGAAAATGTATGAACTCGGTTATATAAACGAACAGAACCGAATCGGAACGAATGATATAAATTTATTTCATTTCGGTATTCGTTTCAGCTATTCAGTCCGTTACTTTGACAGTTCGACAGACAGTTCGTTTTCGAATTTAAAGTAGTTGAAAGAACGAAAAAGAAGTTTTTTTAAAAGAATGCAGTAAATACGAGGTGAAAAAATTTAAATTATGATTTCTCTTGTGATTTCTCGACATCCGCCATAAATTATATAAAGTGTATAATATGCGTATTTATCGAAAATAAAAAACTCTTCTAGTCAATGCAAAACTTGTCAACAAATGTCAAGAACCGATTCGCTCAGGCACCTTATATAATCGCTATCATTTTCAAGTTCATTTCGTTTTCGTTTCGGTTTTTTTTCGTTTCTGCTATATGTTTGGGCCTTAAACCAGTAGTGTCGCCTGCAGTTTGCAGTCTGCCCCCCTGTTCGGAATCGTGCCTTTACTTTTTGAACAGACCTCGAATAGAGGGTTAGGTAGAATCCGCCAGGCTTAGCACTATTGTATATAGGCAACCCTTCGGACCATTTACGTCAGGCGGGAGATGGTAAGTAAAGCCGGCTTTACACGATGCGTGAACGTTTCATTCCAATGTTGGGTTCCATGGATTGAGTTAGCACCGACAACAGTCCGAACGTGTCCAAATACGAACGTTGGACACTTGACATTGGGCACTCGTAGTTCGAGCATTAATCACATGATGCGTCCTACCATCAAGCGTCCAACGATGGAGGGTGTCCATAGCATCGTGTAGAGCCGGCTTAACCAGTCATCTAGATACACCCTGGAGTTTTTCTGAATACTCACTTCTCGGGTTGCGAGACAGGTGTCTAAAGTTGCAAGTGGAGTTAACCGTGTCAATGGAGGAACCTTTTCTCCTCCAACAAATTCACCAGCCATGGAACACATGATGTCAATTATGCTGCATAAGAAGCCTGACCATATTGGTTCATGGCTTATGTCAATATGTAGAAAGTCCTTAGAAGTGTTAGAAGAAGTTAGTGTGAACGGGTCCACATTTTGAATCTAGTCGCAGGTACGAAACGATCCTAGATCGTATTTTAGACCTATACCTCGGAAATTCGAAAACAAAGGCTCCTGCGTCTAGGTCCCAGGTAAGCTAGATCGAAAAATGACACCGTACCGCACGTACCTTCCTAGACATAGAAAGCGCTTTCAAATACATCAAAATCGAGGCCTTCCAGATAAACAAGGCGGAATGCGATCTCCACAATGGTATTGGCCATTGGATCCTCCACTTGCTTAAACTGCAATCATCCACCTTAGCTTAGATAACATAAGAGTGGTATCGTGACGCTCCCCAGGAAGGCTGTGGATAAAATTTGAAAAACATTAGAAAAAGTCAGCATAATTGCTGAGGCTTATGCGGACTGCATGGTGGTCCTAGAATCCGGAAAATTTCTCTCCATAACAATGAGATTATGAAAATGGCTCTTAGAAAGGTAATCGAGTGATCAAACTGTTTTGGACTATGTGTTAACCCGAACCTAACCGAAAAGACAGAACTGATACTTTTCACCTAGAGCAAATCACACAACAGTAGGGAATGTACAGAAGCCGCTATGTGCGACGAAGATCTCTATCACTATGTTACTTCTTCTGCAAAGAGATCTTCAGACTGGAGATCAGATCACTGATAAGCTTCCTAAATTCCACAGGATCAAAGTGGCAACAAAGCGGCGCGCCAAAGTGCTAATTAGGCCTCCGATCGCATTGGCAGCAGCTCTATACCTAACCTAACCTAGCAATTTACCAATCAAAACTCAAAGTACTATAAGCTATATATGCGAAGCACAATCGGATTCGAGGTACAGCTCCATTTTTATTTTTCTTTTGGTTGGATCCCTTCGCTGGTTGACATTTAGCTTTGATCTCAAAGGTTCAATTCCACTTCTCCCACCATGGATCTTACTGAAGGAAACATGCTTTAGAAAGCCTTCTTTATGCTTTGCCTTGATCGGTGGTCCGTATGGCGTTTTGTGTTTATCAGAATTCGATCCTATATTTTCTAAATCTGCTACAAACGGACGACAGATTAACCGGCCCAAGTTAAAATAACTGTATTTCACCAGACTCCAATCGCATGGATGGACAGAGATACTTTGACCTGATTTACACGACACATGGCTTTATGCATCAAAAAACGTGTCGTGAAAATCAGGTCAAAATTTGTATTTTTTTATCATATTTACTTCTTTGCGCAAACACCCAGCATCTTTATTATTGTAGTTACCATTTTTAGAAACGTTGTTATCTAGTCTAATTTTCCTGATAATATTCGTTCATACTCTTACCGTGTTTCTTCATTTCTTATCTTTTATACATACATATGTGCCACTTTATCTGACATTGTTGCTATTCCTATTGACCCTCATCTTCCCCGCAACTAGATTCGGGTCTTTCAACAAGAGTTGAAATTTTAAATGTTGCGCCATTTTTGAACTGTCAATATGAAATTGTCATTACGATGACATTTGACATTTGTAACTAGGAGGTTTTCAGATATGGATCGATGCAGACTCGCAATAGATCACGACTTTTTAAAAAAAATTATGCTGCGTGATGAAGACTTATTTTCATTTATTATGCTATTATGCGAAAACGTGATGAAAAATTTCATCAAAAGAGTAATCTTTTGTAAATAAAGTCAAGGCGCACATTTGGCAGATATTGTATTCGATCATTAACCTCAGAGTTTTTACTTCATATATAATAAAAAATCATCGTTTATACGAAAATATTATGCTTTTCTGTTAATTTTAAATTGACACCTCTTAAAATCGCAATAAATATTGGCATACATTTTAGTCGTATAAACCAATCCAAAAATCACAATCCTGTTTTTTTATTTAATATTAACAAAATCCAATTATTTGTCTTTATTATAAGGTAAATAAGTAATATAATATTGAAAACATAAATGTCACTTAAGACGTGACAGCCCCAAAAAAAAATCTTGTGTTTGCTGAATATTTATTACAACAGAATCAATACACTTCCCTGAAGAAGAAGAAAAAAAATCTATTTTTATCCCAGCACAGCATCAATTTAAATTCCAAGCTTAAGTTTCTCATCTAAATATAGAATATAAAAAACCTTGCATATATTTAACTTAGCGTGTTTTAATAAAACACCACATTTTTTTGCGCATACATACATATGTACATACATATATGTATGAAGAAGATAAGTACACAAGCACATATATAGTATGTAGGAGGATTCTCAGCTGCTTCACCCAGAAAATTAGATAAATTAATCTCTCATCTGACTATCATCACTACACAGCCGCCCCCATTCAGGCAGCTTATGCATACCACCTACCCTTATAAACAGCCTCTAGCAAACAGCCATGCCGCCATTTTTTTTGAACATACCATACCAGCGCCCATACAAAATATAATGCTAGAGGGTTTTTGGCAGTACACATCAATCGTGCCACATCCGAGTTATGTCCGAATCCCATCATTTATGCGGATGGTGGTGGGTGGGGGCAGGGGTAGGGGTAGTGGGTCCACAATAAAAGCATCATTAAACGAGGAACGAACTGAATAATATAATTCCAGTCTACACCCCCGCAATCAGGGAATCAGTTTTAGAAATCAAGCCACCTCAATGGAGAGAGAATGAGATATAGAGGAGAGTACCATGCAGATGCATGGTATAAATATAGATGGTAAAACGCACGTGTATGTAGTCTTGTGTGTATATGTATATGTATATGCCCCAGTCACAACACAATGTTAAATCCGTGTCCGGAACCTCAAGGAAAGCTTTGAACCCCAGAATGAACTTTGAACTTTCCTACAGGATACCATACCATATACCAACAGGATACCATATACCCTCCTTCCCCAGCCCCGATATTAAGTTTTTTGTTATTGGACGGCGGTGGTTGCCTTGTTGCCTGGGATTATTACAAAACATAACACAACCAAAAAAAAAAAAGGGGACATTTCTACACCACCACCACCCACTCAAAACTGGGACACCTACCTTTTTTGTTCGTGCGTTCGATTCCAGCCACAACTGTATTAGGGTTCTTCCTCTCTGTCAAGGATACTCTGAATCCAACTCGGGGGATCTTTCCAGAAAAAGAATCCTGCGCTGGTCGCCTGATTGATTGCAATCGATGAGACTTTTCTTCGTCCTTCGCTCGGTCTAGCCTTCTATCACACTTGTTTCTAGCACCCGACTAGGTTTCTAGCGAATCCTTTTTCTACCATTCAATGATTGATGACGGTTGGTTTTTTTGTTTTTTTTTGGTTTTATGATTTTATTTTTATTATTATTATTATTACTTTTTTTTTATTTTTTTTAATTTATTTCTTTGGCGATTTTCTCGATTTTTTTTTAGTTAGTCTTCTTCTACGCGTGGATAAACGATAAAAAACTACCGCGAAAAATCGGAAAAACCAAAATGGGTTTTTTTTTTGTTTTAATAATAAACGAAAAAACTTCCACCGGTCACACGACGGGCTGTGCTTGCAGGCAGCGCTATCTCACGGAGCTGAGAGACGTTAAGATTTTGCTCTGGGTTCCTTCTTTTTTTATTTTTTTTTATTTGGGCGGCGCTTTTTTTTCTTTTCCTTTTTTTTCCTTTCAAATATATAATTTAATAAAGGTGGGTCCTGGCCGAGATTATATATTTATTTATATTTTTGCGACGAATGATGGATGAATGTGGAACCGTTAAGAGAAAAACTAACCGAAAAATCGTGTTCTAATTTAAAAAAGGGAAATTATACAGCGACGCAAACAAATTATGAGTAGAATAACAAAACGCGCTCTAAATCGCGTTTCTAGACTTGAAGACTGCTTTACTCGTACTGGAAAGGACTGCCCGTGCCAGGACGGGGTGAACTCTTTTTTTCCCTTGCTGTTAATAAAGCACCCTAATACTCCCACACATATCGCATACACACACACTCATACATTCACAATTATTTTAGGGAAAGTTCATCCGAAAAAGCTGCGCATACCAAATACACAGAGTGTGTGCCCCCAAAATGAATGCCTGGAGATGGAAATGTTGAAGATTCCATCATCATCATCCAACGTAGCCGAAAAATAATAGAATATCCAGGACGAATTGCATCAGGAATATACATACATACATATATGAGATACTTTCCAGAAAAAGGGGATTGAAAAATGCATTTTCCAATGAATAAAAAGGACTTCCCTCGTGTGTGTATTCTATGCAATAAAAAATAATTTTTGTTCCAAACATTCTATCGATTAACCTACCCAAAAACTCTCAAGGATTTAGTGTGTAAGAAAACGTAAACTTAACCAAACATAAGCCTCTAAGGATATTTCTATATAAAAAAAACAACAACAAATACCAAAAACTCCCCACGCAAAAAAAAACCAATTTATCGCATGTCTTAAGGACACGGCCAAGGATTTATTGCAGTTGATGTTGATGAATAAAAATATTGTATCCTTTTAGCTTAAATTATCTATATTTGGGGATGTTTGGACAATTTTGGGGAAAAGCTATACCAGCAACAACAACAAAAACAACATTAACAAAATTTAGTATCCTTTTTTTTGTTGGAGGAGTTCTTTCTTGTTTTACGGGGTATATAAGAAAAATTGAGAAACGTGATGTGGATTGTTGATTCTTTACTATTTGTAGTGTAAAACAGGCATTTCTAGGGATGTCTTATGCTTTTAAGGGTAAATATATGAGGATTACTGCTTCAGAACAAAAAAGGATGTTATTTAATTTTATATAGAGTTAAACATTACTTTATTGTGTAGGACTAGGCCAGCAGGGAAACGTAAATCGAATGAAAGGAATTATTAAAATCGAATAATACGACGTAAGTTTTTTTTGTTCCTCAAGGACTATTTAGTAATTTCAATAAAATTTAATTGGTGTGCCATCTAGAATTTCGGTATTTCAACATTGAATAACTCGGACATTTTTTTAGGCGATTTTGACAAATGTGCACGATTCTAAAACGTCATTGGGCGCGTTTAGGCCCGAATTATTTTAACTCTGGTAAATTAGCGCTGTTAACTTAGCACCGTTTCTAGCATACCATTTGACTGTTCTCATTTTACAGCTAATAACAAGCAAAAATATTAACATTTCTCATTTTACAAATAATAAAAAGCTAAAAAATGAATAATAATGATAATATCTTCATGCTGTATTGAAATATTTCTAAATTATTTGCTTACAACAAAAACTTACAAGCAAACGTCAATTCATTTTGGCTGTGCTATATTTTAGCTAAGCCAAAAAGCAGAAATAAGTTAGCTAACAGCGCTAAAAAAATTGCTGTTTACGCCGTTGTTAACTTGCCTAGCTCAGTTAAATTAACTTCGGCCTAAACGTGCCCATTCAGTACCATTTTAGCTATGAGTCAATAGACAAATCATAGTGCTTTAAATTGAAAACAATCGTTCAATTGTGAAAACTGTGCATGCTTATCGTAAAAACTATGGGAGAAAAATAATGGTAGCATCCTCGTTCTCCGTATTTAACGGCACCAGATTTTTTTCTGTAAGGTTATTTAAAAAGTAAATTTTATGCCAGCAAGTCGAAGACCATTGACGAACTCAAAGCTTACATACGAGCCGAAATAGCGGCTATAACGCCCGAAATGCTGGACAATGTTATGCAGGATGCCTGAAACCCGAGTAAAAATAAATGATGGCCTTAGAACGGGCAAATGCCGACTGTGATTGAAACATAGTCCTCGGCCATCTGGCGGTTAACAGAAGGCTCGTTGCAGGACAGTACGGCCGTACAGGGGGCGATTGACGGTGAAACAACGGCCTTACAGTTCCAATAACGGCCATACGACGGTGGTACGGCGGCCGTATGGTTGCTATTACGGGTATACGACGGTGGTACAGTGGCAGCCCTCGCCTCAGCCCTCCTATAAGAAAATATATTTCACTGCAATTAAATGTTTGATTTTTTTTCGGTTGTGTTTTTTTTTCAAGCCGTTAAATAGCAAAATTTCCCACTAAAATATAAATCAATACGCACCACACACTTCACGTACAACAAACCCACGACTGGCGAGCTCGTTTCTCTTGTGCATCGATATCTTTAAGTAGGATAAATCGAAAGAACCATTGTACATAACGAAAATAATGAAGTTCCCATAAAATACATTCAACAATACATTTGGTGCAGATTCTTTTTTTGGCTCAAATTTCCCGTCGAATGCCCGTGTCTACAGCTCAGTACTTGGCCTTTTAAATCTTTTGGTCAAATTTGGCCGTCGTAAGGCCGTATGTGCTCCCATTAAAAATGGTTAAAACTCTACGGCCATCATATGCCCCTTAAAAAGACAAGCGGCCGGTGTTCGCCCTCTGTAAAGCTGTTTTTTATTTTTACTCGGGAAAAAGAGCTGTTTTTTGCGTATCAAATGGCGGTGGTCATTTAATCAACTTTGTATTCAAAAACTGATTTGAAATAAATGGTAGAGAATATTCTAAACAAATCTTGCTCATTTGTCAAAATCGTCGTTATTCAATGTTGAAATGACGAAGGTATAGATGTCGTACCCGTAGTATATCGTAGTAGTAAGCTTCCACCTATTCCAAATTGTGACCAGTCATTAGTCACAAGCTTTTGAAACTTATGCTTCTCATTGAGAGTTTGATTCGTATAACTATTAACTGTTTTGGTATTCTAAGTTCCCGTTTATGGATTGCCTAAATTGTGACTGCATAATTAGAATACAAAATTGCCTTAAGTTGAGACTCACCTTGTGATTGCATTGTGATTTGTGACAGCTTTTAGTTCGGAAGGGTTTGTGAGTGAGCCGCTTGCTTATTTGAAGATGTGGAATAACTAGTCACTCTATGGTACATTCTGATTCTTGATTAATGTTAAGAAATGAGTCAGCAGTCACCGTCTACTAAAATAAGATGAAGGACCGTGCAGGTTTTAATAGGATTATTCTTAAGCGTTGCATTCGTCACGATTTTTTGTGGCCCCAATCAATAATGAATTCGACAGCTCTTGAGTTGGTCTGGCACGGCACTTGACTTGAATTGTATTATTGAACACATTAATGTGACCATACGCGAGCGATCCAAACGACCTGAGTCTATTGGCCCAAGTCCAAAATTAGTGGCACACTCACGCCTGTGGGTTTGTGTCATTTGTGAGTTTGAGATTTGAAGCCTACAGTTTGATTGTGAATGATTCTATATAAATTTTGTAGTCCTAATTTTGGAAACTTGCAGCTTGAAGCTTTCAGGGCAGCAGTTTGGATTGGAGATTGCAGACATGCGACGAGTGGATGTCTCGGCCCTATTCGGCTCCGGGTTTCAACACACACGTTCGAGCTAATAAATGGTTTGATGGCTCCAAGTTTCCAAAGTTTAAGTCATACCTAATGCAACGGAGAAGATGTTTGGGAAACTCCAGGACTCGAATAAGATCTTGACGGAAGTTCATTTTTCAGACAGCTACGTCTCAGATAGGTCTGTGGTTATACGAAATTGAATAGAAAAGAATCTGAAGCAAGATGAGCCTAATAGGTTTGTGCCAAAAGTTGAATGGAGGTTGCAATATGGACAATAGACCGGGGCTTGGCAAGGTATAACCCACTTTGATTCAATGGAGCAAAGAAGTCATTGAATTTAGGCTTCGGGGAATTTTTGTAACCTGTTTAGTAATAAGCCATATTCCAGCGGTGTGAAAAGAAACCAAGGCGATATTCCTATCTAAGTCAGGTAAGAAGGACTACACTGAAGCAAAGTCCTTCACACCGGTCACATCGAAGAAAACGGGCAATTATCTTGGTGACCATAAAGGGTGCCATTAGCATAGTCAGTAGACCGGCTCTCGTTCAATTGCGTAAGTCAAGCAGCATTGCACGTAGTTAGTACTTAGTAGGGGGACTGCTTGGTAAAACGACACTCGCGTTTGGAATGGTCTATGCCGTTGCGGGTGTATTCATAGATTTTCTTGCCTGTGGCAGGAGCGTGTATACCTCTGGCGGGCGAATTTTTAGATATTTATGTGATAGTTGCAAGCGCATATATGCTTTTTAAAAAATAACCAACTAAATTATTTTTGCTCGGGAAAGCTTGAGGTCGGCCTCTTGGTGGTGAGGTGGGTGGGCAAGGTGGGAGGTGGGTGGGAGGATTTAATTCCCCCCCCCCCAAAACGCTCTTCGGATGGGATATCAATGTAACTGGAACGGCCAAATTTCGGGGAGTATCGTGTATTTTCTGACTGACTGACGTGGAAGCATCAAGTAGGAGAGTCGGGACACCATGATCAATTAAAAAGCACCAAATGAATGCGGCGGCAGCCTCGAGGCTTCGGATGAAACCTTTGGATGCTATATAACATTCGAGGGGAGCTCAGTATAAAGATCCGTACCTCCGGCGTCCGAAAGTATACTCTGCCATTGGTAGAGTACTGCTAGGAAAGTGCAAGGAGAAAGGGATCACGGAGAAATACCAGAAATGTTGGAATGCTGTGACCAAGTGTCATAACAACCGCAGGACACGGAAGTTTCAGGTATCCACCGAGAATATGAGAAGGTTCACCTGCCGTCTATGCTTGGTGGAATCCGAGACGGCCACATATTTTGTGTCATTTCCCAGCATTGGAGAGGAGAAAGGTTACTATAACGCGACTTCATCGGATGGCGCATATGAGGCAGGTTTTCTTCAATAATCCACAGTATCCTCACTAGGGCAAATGTGGGTAGATGGAAGAAAAGGGTTCCACAAAAAGTGGCCCGATTCGGCATCTCTCAATCGATTTAAAAATAGATCTGTTCGATCTAAAGAGGTACTGCACATGGGCTGAACACGAGCTAATTTAAAATACATAGTTTGGAAAAGTATGGTAAGGCGGCAAAGTTGGCATTAGCCGTGCGGAAACACAAATCCCAGTCAGTTGGGTTTTCCAAAATACCAGACAGTTCTTTTAGAAGTTGTCGATATAAGAAATTATGTGATATCTGCTTTTTAATATTCAGGGCACAGGTTTTTTCTTTTGCAGTCTTCTGGCATGACTTCATGGATTGCTTGGTGTAGTGTAGCATGTAGTGATTCATGGAAGCGTTTAAGTATATTGATGAAGTCATCAATTCTTCAGTTTGTCAGAATGTGCTCTTCACATCATTTCCAGATTCCTTTTAGATATCAGGGATCAGAATAGCGTCTTCGATCTTGTAGTATAGAACTCCCACGTCCGATGCCTTCTTCGCTTTCTGTACTGTGATAGATTACGAACGAGAAATTGTTTAAAATTTTAAAATTTACTATAAACACAAAAAACTAAATCCAGCTCCCATTCATCTCACGCATATATTTCACCATTTCTTCTTCATCATCAAAAAAACCAAATAATAACCACCCTGTAAACAAAATTTTTCCCCAATCCTTCCACATTTATTCCCATTCTGAAATCCTTGGAATACTCCTTTTCCACCAAAAAAAAAACGACACAAACAAAACAGCATAAAAACTTCTATTTTGTATCGTCATGCGTAGTCATCACTTTAGCCGGCGAAAAAGCCACCTTCGAATCTCAAACCATAACTTTCATTCCTGCCTCATTTTCGCATAGTCCTTGTTTCCTTGGAGATTATTCTAGAGAGACAGGAATGCCTGTACCAGTATTAGTGGGCAAAAAAAACGAGAATACGTGAATAGAATAACTGGGACGAAGTCTGAATAATTTGCACATTGCATTTTTTCACATAGTTTCATCTCCAGAGTACCTGGGGATTTTCAATTCAGCATAAAAGGATTACGAGATGTTGGTGTGCAGTTATGGAAATTTCAATTTGATGACAAGAACTAATTACAAAAAAAAAATATGTCAAATTTAAAAAAAAAAAATTTAGCCATCACTCAATTAAGAATAAATTTTTAAAATGCCCAAGGACCGCCAAATCAGTCATCAGTAACAAGATTCCCCTTTTCCCAGCTACTGACACGTGCCCCATTGATGAACAGATGACTAGCCAGGCCTCGAGGCGGTACAAGTTTTCCCGGTCCTTGGTAGTATCTCTATATACTTTCTCTCCATTCAAAAGCAACCTCATTTTAATCCCTTAACAGCACAACCCCTACTGTTACCTTAATATGTTAATTTCTTTCATTTAAATATACGCAATGAAAATAGATTCAGGCCCAGTTACGTAACAGAACCTGACCATGTCTATCCATGTGTCCTTAGAATCACGAAACCCTTTTTCGCGAAATCAGCTGACTTCTCTTCCATTTCAAGTTTGGGGTTTCCTACGTTATTTGAATATTCATTCCCCCGCGCGCGGCGGCTGAGAAGAATATATCGTGCACGATTGCGGAGACAAGCTGACAGGCAAATCAACTACCACATTCCTTCCACATTGGAAAAAGGGTGTACACAAAATTTGTCCTGTTTTTTTTTTCGTCGTTCTCTACATACACGGGCAACAAAACGCTTGTATCTTTGGTTGGTTTTTTTTTCTACAGAGAGAAAGGGTGGAAGAAATAGAAAGCGCGTCAGCTGGAGGGTGGAGTATGCAAATTTATCGTAATGCCATGTTCAGAGGAGCACCTCTATCGCTAATAGCAATCGCATTGAACATAGCTAAATATTGATTTTTTTTGTTGCCTCGAGGCGGTTCTGGTTGAAAAATTTACGTTTGTGAATAGGAAATCTTTAATTTTATTAAGTTAGTAGGGTGAAATTTGAAGCTTTTGCGGCGGAGAACGAGAGGAGGAAGCTGTGGTTCTAGTAGGGTAGAGACTGGGGAGACTCGCAATCATCCCTAATATACATTAAAAAAAATTAATGTTATTAAACGAGGAAGAGAGCGATTCGGAAATTTCTATGGGGCTTTATGGCGCTCATGAATAAATTATATAGTAATTCCCTCAATGAAGGAAGCTTTTCGAAGGATTACATTAATTTACATAGAGTAATTCTGTTCTACTGGCAGCCTATGAGTATAATTTAGAAGTGTCATAGATACATACTATTCAGTGAAAATGGCAATAGATTATATACCTAACAACCATTGAGCACTTTTCATGAAACCATATCTTTAGATCATTCCTTAACCCCGTATGCACCCTTTACCTTCCTAAAGATATTCGCCCCACCTTAAGCTAAGCCTCTGCGCAAACTCTTGCCCTATCCTACTTCTCAGGATATAACTTACACAGTCTGTATTTCCAAGCTCCTACGACATCCAAGACTTAAAACTCAGGGTTTATCTGCCACTTCATTCAACACCCTCCTGACACCCATAAACCCCCCTGTACCCTTCTAACTAAGCCTACTACTAGACATTGCATCATGACGTGCCCAACGACATGACGGACCGGTAGTATAAAGGGTGATTCCTGAGATTATAACTTCTTCTTTAACGGCTCTACAACCGGGAACCGGTCCTGGCCTCTCGCAACTGTTCTCTCCACCGGTCCTGATTCTGAGCCGATGTCATCCAGTTTGGCATCCCTATGCTCTGAGCGTCCTGGTCTACGCCATCCTTTCAGCGGAGGTTGGGTCTCCCTCGCTGTCGCACCCCATAAGTCTTACCGAAAGAAAAAAAAAGAGATTATAACTACCACAGATAAAAAAGAACCTTTTCGAAAATCATTCGAACGTTCATGAGAGCTCACATCAATAATCTAACCTTTTTTTTTTCTTTGAATGGGGTATACTCACTAGTACAATACGGCCACTACTTGCACGTGCACCTATTGTACTACAGCCACTATACCTTAGATTTATAGGCCAAACCGCTTAAACAAGTTCACTAGTTTTTTCCTATATTAAATCCTGTCTGTCATATTCAAGAAGCAGCCGAGTAGAGCCGGACAACTGCAAAGAGAATGTTCGGTTGTCTCTGTTGTATCATCATAAGGGTTCCCTGATGTCTGCTTGTTGCAGTGAGGCCAAGAAAGCCCATGGTGATATCTCCCTTCGTCATACACAACGGCTTCTGTACATTCTCCACTGGTGTGTTTACCAGATTTGCTTTCTAGTCTGGCCAATTGAGGCTTCTTGATGCCTTCGATGTTGCCTACCGATGTCCCTGTACATACTAAAGATTGATTATATGCCTTCTAGCCAAAAAAGGGCTTCTTTTGATAGGTTTTGATCAGCTTCGAATATATATAGACCTCATCTAGCGCCTTGACTGCCGCTTGGTTGTCCTACAACACCATTTTCCGACCTGCCCTTGGGTTCGCCTATATTTCTAGAAAGGCTTCAATGACTGCCATCAATTCCACCTGGAAAACATTGGCAGAATTAAACAAGTGATAGTATTTTTGGATATTTCATAAGAGGGCAGGAAACTACAGTGCCTGCGCTCGAACCATTTGCCTATAGAACTATGTTTGTCGATGTTGTTTCCGTGTCATGTAAACAGATGACCCATCTCAGCCCCCGCAAAATTTGAGAGCGGCATTTTGGCTATAAGTGAGAAAAATATTGATATGTTCTTCTTTCAAAGTTTGCGATCTTGCGTTCTGCTCTTCCAGTTGGTAATCCCAATTGTGCGTAAGTCCATTCATTCCTTGTCGCCTTCTTCCCTCTGCCGTTTGGAGGATCAGGATTTTTGAGAGCGCTTCTTCAGGCATTCTTACTACATGTCCTACCCAGTGTAGGCGTGAAATATTGATGCTTTTGGTTATGTTCTCTCGTAACTTCCGAGAACCTGCTCATCATACCTAGTAAGCATCCCTGTTTCCGATCCGTACCTTCGCCTGTCGATTAGTTCCTACTAACAGTTTGGTTCCCAGGCTAAACTGCTGCCCTACCTACTTTTTACCCTTCTACTTATTCCTTATTGACTTAACATATTTCAACATACTGTAGTACGTTTTGTTCGCTAGCAGTATTCTTCTCGTTTACGGATTCTATGTTATATCTGTAGATAGTTATATTTTGGCCTGTTCTTTTTCTACTATTAGGGATCCCGACCAGCCGCCCGGAACGTAACTGCGAATTCAGCCCGTTATCGTGCCAGCAGCCTGAAATTCAAGCTCGTGATATCGACGACATTAAGTTCCGACAACGAGGCGTTACTTGCCACATAGCTCTTATTGCGAGCACAATTCGGTAAGCAGTTAATTTCTCATCTGCGATATTACGCCTCCTTTGGGCTACAGTCGAAAGTCTAGTCATTGGCCAATACCACTCGAAATTCTCGAAAGGGTCATTGAAAATCGGAATTTCAGAATGGAATCTTGTAGAATTGTAGAAAGAATCTTTAAAAAATAAATGTAAAGAATGGTTACTTTGTGTGATGATAAAGATTACCCGATAAAATTGAATTTGCACAATCTGTCTGAGGACCAAAGTGGTCCATCATAGAATAACCTCAGTTGCGGACTTTCTACCACGTGCATGGACCATTTCATACACAAAAGGCCCGAAAGTTATGTACATGTCGGACATCATAACAGAAACAGCGGCAAGTCTGCTTGCAGTTTGTACCTTATGTTTTCTTTATTCTTTCAAATCCACACTTACATCTTACACTTTAAATCTAGATTGAGTTGGGGATCATATTCTATAAATGAATAGATTTCAGATATTTTTTAAAAACTCAACTCTGTTGGTAAAATATGGTAAATAGAGGCGCTTGCAAGAAAACATATTTATAATGTCCATAAAACAAGCCAACAACCCCAATACCCCAATCACTATTCTACACTTGATTGGTCTATTTTGAGGAAACAAATTGATCAAATCTTCAACTAACACACTCCACAGAAGCATTCTCAAATCTATCAACAATTATTATCGACCGATAATGTAAAGATGTAGTAATGCCCATTGATTGAAAGGAATCAGTTGTGTAGTTAATGCACGAAAGGGATGACAATGAGGTGTGTAGCAACAATATTCCATCACTGATCAAATATGCACCCTTTTTCGAATTATGCAAATATGTTGGGCGGGTGAAAAAACAAGACTCTCTATGCTCGTATTTTTGTGGATTTCAAACAGGCGACATTTAAGAGTGTTTTTGACAGAATAACTAAATGTTTTTGAACTGTTCAGAGCTTCTATGGTAGGATAGATCGTAATTGGGGAGGAGGGTAAAGCGTGGAATTATAATTTTCAGATTTTATATTACTATGATAGTTACTATCCAAAGTACCTTATAAACTATTACATTGTATTTCTTGGGAGGGGGCGCTCAGCAGCCAGATATTTTGTGCTATCAAAGATCAGAGCTTAAGCTATTAATCAGCTTCAAGATAAACTTGGGATTGGGCACCGCAATTCTTGGATTTTATTCGAGCAGGGCTTACATCAAACACAGTAGTGGGACAAACCCTTCGCTCAGCAGAGTTTCTTTTGTGTGACAACTTGACGTCCAGAAAGGCTTGACAAACTTGGTGCAGGCAACTTTTTTTTGGCTAGAGGATCTGTCTGCTCATTTTCATCTAATCTTTCATGCCCATTTATGCACTTCAAGACAACTCTGTGATAATGTTTACGATATCGACTCATCCCTTTATAAGCTTTGATTTCACAATGCATGAACTGATGAATTTAACGACTGCTTGACCTCTGGAATTGCATAGATAACTGCGCAGTTTGCCTCTCGCTTTATTCATTTAGGAACACAGGTCACTATGGCGCATATCTACGTCTGAGGTTATTTGCCTAGAGCTACTGTCAGCCTGCATCCAGGTCCATAAAGCCCAGCTCTGGTTGCCCTCCTTCGATTTTGGCTTCATATGTATACCACAATTGCGATCCTTTTGACGTTCCTCGATCGAGGCCTTGAATTGGCAATCGAAGCGGTATAAACACGACGTAGGGTCGAAACTCCTTGACCATACAAAGGTAGCCTCTCTTCAGGCTTAGACTTATTTACCGCTGTTTATCTCAGGGCTCTGCTGGCTACCTCTAAGGTGGAATGGAGGTGGAATGGAAGCAATAAACTTTGAAGAGGGATCTTTGTAGAAGACTAGACATAGTCAATTCGCCTTACCCTTCCTATGACGATGAGTTCATCGGTGTACATAAAAATCGATGATGGCCACGAAAATGCCTGGGGCTCGTCAATAACTAGTGGCCCTAGAAGAAGTGATAGTGCTACTTGCTGGGAGCATCTCTTAGAAGTTCTCACTATTATAGGCCATTCTCCGAGTTAAGCTCTTATTACTGTACTTCTCAACTACAAACCACTGATAGGTTTATTCCCTTTCTGTTGACGTAGAACCTGTGTGGGCGATGTACAGTGTGTACAACGTACACATGTGTACAGCGATTAGAACATAGGACCACCCGATTGGCATACTTCCACGCAGCCTTAAGCTCTCTTTAGCGGGCAGTGATGAGAATCTTACATCGATCTATGAGCCGAGAAAATATGTGTGACTGCCTGTCCAAGGCCCATCCCACCGACAGACACCGCGAGATTCCTACTGACTAACTCACCAACCATTTTGCATGAAGTTGAGCCCAAACCGGTATGCGCCAAATGCATTACTTCGGCCTGGCGTCATCAACGTGCCCCTAAAAGGGTCCCTCGGAGGTGCTCTTCAGAACCGAGACAGTAGGGCTTACGGATCAGCGACCTATGGTCTCTGCTTTTTTGCGGAAAGGCGACTTCGACGAAGCTCCCTATGCAATTCACTAACTACACAGCACCCGTAGGTACATTGGAAGGTTGGCAGCATTCTACCGGGAAGCTCCTGCCTCTCGGTTCTGTGGGTCTCTGGCCCAGCCTAAAAAACTACCTTCTTCCAATGTCCCCGCTTGGCCAGGTTAAGCCACGGGTCTGGATCAGCTATCTAGCTGCTATGTCTCCTGGCATTTCGTTGCATTTACCCGCTTCTTGGGCTTTGTATTGCTTAAGCTTCTGGTGGATGGCCTTCAACGCCACTTTGACCGTTTTCCGACCTCATCATTTGGTGCAGGATGTTCTTCGGTGTTAAGTGCCCCTCGGCGGCTGATTCCAGCACAGTCCTGTGCTCCGCAAACCTCGGGCATTTAAATAGGACATGCTCTACGTCTTCTTTATAGTCAGGGCATTCTGGGCAGAACGGGGAATCGTCCAACCTGAGACGGTAAAGGCATGCCCTATAACCTCCCTTCGCGGGTCTGTGATAGAGAACGTGAAGGGCACACCCGTCGCTCTTGAAGTAGACCTTCAAGAGTACCCAACTAGTCGGTTTCAGACCGATGCAAATAGGCGCTCGCCTCTTCAAATTGAGTTGATTATTTAACAGTCTCCTCAGCGATGTGCGAAAAAGCCTTTTGATGGGAAGGCAGCTCATTCGTTGAGTCTTGCTGAATTTGATAGTACAGCTAATAACCTTGGTTCTGTGCCATCACACAAATTTTTCAAATTATAAAATTTTTTGTATTCTGTGAAGTAAATGGAAATGATTGAAAGCTTTCCCCAATTTTAAATTGAATTATATACAACCATTTATATCACGATTAGCATATATTTATAAGAAATTCTAAACTACTTAAAATAAAAAACAAAAAAGAACAGAAAACCTCATCAGGAGTTTATACAACGTTACTCGCAGTTCCCACTAATTTTGCTTTTACCGCTTCGGTAACCACTGCATGTACTGCAGGAATTGTTGACGCGGTGCTGGGCATATGAAAGAAATACAGCATGAATCCAGCAGCGAGAATAAAGTGAACAGCGACAATTCCAATAACCAGGAAGAGGGAAAATTTCGAATTTCTTAAGGCCGGTGTTAAGACAAAAATTAATACAGAGCCAGAAAGTAGAGCGGCGGTGATAACTAGAAGCCATTGGAGAAAGGATAACTGGAATAAAAATATTGAATTACTGTTTTATAATAGCAAAACGAGTTATTAGTATTTACCGGAATGACCCATAGAATTGAGACTGGAATATAAATCGCCATCGAGTATCCGTAGATACACATCAAGCTCAAGAAACTTGGAGTATATCCACTCTGAAAATAGATAGTAATGAGAATTAATGCGTTTTGGGGGTATTTTATGAAATTAGCAACCATTTCAGTCTCAAGATCTTCATCGACAGGCTTCAAAGTCCACTTAAAGGCCGCCCATAAAGCAGCGGGAACAAAGCAAATATACGTAAAAATTGCAGTTGCAGCGTATGAAACTAGGTGAAAATTATATTTCCAGTGATAATTCTCGCTTGCTAGCTGAAGATAACTAGCAATATTTCCGCTAATTGCTATAGAAAATATCTATAAAAGAAATTGCTATAAATAAAAATCCCTTAAGGACAAATTTCATGCATACAAGAGTCACCATAATCCAAAACGGTCCATACAAGTCTGGATTGAGACTAATATGCGACTTTAAGTAATTTGGAGGAGCTCTCTTCGGAATTATCGAGCTAGCAATCCTGTCCACAACCATAAGGGTGTCCACATTGAAGAACTGCTGATAATATTCAATGCTCCAGAATGTGTACGACGGCTTTGCACTGCTGGTATTGTCTTCACCCGCCATTTGCTGCATTTGTGGTCCTGTGTCGCCTTGGCCGCCTCCAATTGCTTGGACACTAGCTGACATATCGTTGATTAAATCCTGAAGTGGATCCTTCCCACCACTGGGCGTAGTAAATGGGGTTCTTTGCGGTGAATTGACACTGATTTGTGGGGGTGAATTGTTTAATCCGTGTGAACCATGAACGGGTGTGAATTCCTTGAAACTTAGTAGATCATCGGGGTTAGAACTCATGTTTTATGAATTCTGTTCGTAAAATTTCACTGGTTTCTGCGTGAAAATCTCGATAATTTTACAGTAAATTTTTATTACACGTACTCCAGAAAACTCTACTCTGTCCGAAATGTCATTCAGTAACTCTTCTTATCTTCTTCTTTATTTCGTGGAAGTACACCCACTAGGAGTGAACACTTTATTATTCGAGACTCCAACCCATTTTATTATTTTAGCATTTTTTAAACATGAATTTCCCAAGCAAGGAGTTTTTTCTCACATAAATTTAAAAGAAATACTAGAAGGATAATATTTAAGAAGAAAGGAAAAATAAATACACAAGAAATGAAAAATAATTAATGTTAATTAATTAATAACGTTAAGCGTTTTAAGGAAAATTGCAGATGTCGCGACAGACATTATAGAGAAAAAATCCTCCATCACTTGTGAAACTTGTGTTTAAAAAAATGTACAATTGAAGAAGTAAAATTAATTAATTTTAGTCAGCAGATCTCCGATACAAGAACAAAATTAATAAACTTTGCAAAAGCAATTCATGGCCAGGTAATTTAAATATTTTATTACATCTTTGCTAAGTGTTGGAGATGAACAACATAGAACCTTTGCCACTGCTAGTAGGAAAGATATGTAGGACCTCACCCTCACCAGCAGGCTACTCTCTGTTAGTATCCAGAGCTGGTGCGTTCTCTGGTAGGCCTCACTGTCGGACCATCTGCAAAACAGGTTTAACATTACGGGTCTCCCACATGTCTGCGGCTCTTCCTTGTTTCCTACCCCAATCGACTGGTCAAGTTTCAGGCCGATGTTACAATTGGGGCTTTGACTTTACTTTGACTTAACTTCGGGCTTTGATTACATGTAATGTCATTAAAGCAGATTAAATAAAAGCTTCGACTGAACTTTGTCTGCGACTGTATTTCGACTGCAGTCCGGCTTTAAGAAAATTCAAAGTTTCGTCCGCCTGCAGCCAACTTCACTTTATCTGAAAAAACTGAAAACAACTTTTTTAAAGGGAAAGGAACGGTTTTGAATTCCGAGTATTTTTTATAGACTACGAACAACATTAAAAAAAAATTCCAATTCCTTTTCAGACATTTTAAAATTTTGATTTTTCTACTTTGCTTCTGCTTTGAAAGGAAACAGCTGATTGCAGTCAAAGCTACAATTTAATTTTGAAGTCGAAGTCTCCGGGGACTTTCTTTGCAGTCGGAGTTGAAGTCGAAGCCAAAGCCTCAATTGTAACACGGCCCTCAGGGGCTTGCGACCTCGAAATCGGACCTGCTCGCCGCTTCTACCAGCATAGGTGTGTGAACGACCCACTCTCTGGGGTGCTGATCTCCTCCTGCCATGACCGCAATACTGGGGTGGTAGCCGTAGCACGTAAGTTGTTTCAATCGACTTCCTCATACAAAAACTTTTGTAACACTTCTATACAACTTACGTGCTACCACTCCTGTCTCTTCCTCTCAGTCATCCCTGCTGAAATGACAGACTTGCTGCAATGCGTACGAAACTTAGGAGAATGTTCAATAGAGAAACATATGCTAGGCAGCGGGAAGAATACAGTTTTATCCTTACAGCCTACAACAAAGAGCTGAGACCTTCCAAAAGGATTGCCTGAAGGAAGCGGGATTGCCAGACTCCAAAAGCTTCTTCGCAAGGACTCCTAAAACGGGATGGTCCTTCTTAAAAAGGAGGTTAGCTCATGCACCTCTGACCATGAAGAAACCTTGAGGTGCAAGCACTTTCCAGGATCAATTCTCCAGACCGCTTACTCCTTAGATCCTCGGTACAGTCATAGAACCATTCCAGACCGATATTCCCGGAACCTCTTTGCGAACATCTTCGACCGGGACAAGGTTAAAGGGGCAGTGACGTTTTTTAACCCTAAAAATACCCGGGAGGAGATGGAATTTTCCCGGCACTCCTTCAGAAGTGCCTCGAGTTGATTATCCACAACCTGGTCTGTCTCTCAAAAGCCAGCCTCTCCTAAATAAGGAAACAGGGTCCTCGAGCTGTCTAAATCGTATAGAACTTCTTTTCTTAACCTCTTTTCTTTCGAAACGATAGCGGTCTTATCTAGCAGCCTTAGATCTTCATATCAGGTGTAAGCTGGAGCTATCCTTTACTCTACATAGCTCTCAGTTCGCTTACTCAAAGGTTGAATCCACAGAGGTTGCTTTACATCACCTAGTCAGCAAAATCGAGAAACCCTACTGATTTCGATAACACTGACTGTGATGTTAAACATGTGACAAGACGAGAATGACAGCCTGACTGCAGTAAGTATAGATCACTCATCCTGTTGATGCTGTTGCGCAAGGGCATATTGTCGATTATCACAGGACACTGAGAAATTGTGGAACACAGCCACTGCCGTCGCTGTGGGCAGGAACAAGCCAGAGAAGCAATCGACTTTGTAGTTGTCCGGCTCTGGCTAGAATCAAACACCGTGCATTTAGAAACCTTTTCTTAGAGGGTGTGGGAGAGGTTTCGAAGCTTAAAATGTGTGATATGATCCTTGTATCCTCATGTATACCCCAGAAGGTTGCATTACCACTCCGAATCTTTCAGTTCCTAAACATCTTTAAAATATTAGGAATATTGTTCCCCAAGAACAAATGTCCCAATCTATGTAAATGATTACTGCAAAAAAAAATCTTTTTACTTTGGTGCGACTGTTTCTGGGCAATTACTTCCACCAGACTATTATACATCTCCTCAGAAACATTGGCAAGCAACAATGGTATGTAAATTTCATAGTCTACCACACTCCACACCTTATTAAATGGCACTACCAAACACGTCAACAATTTTCAAGATATCCCACCGGCTTACCATACCTTACGTGCCGAGGGAATTGAAATCCGCTGTCGTAGCTGCTTTCCTTGAAAACGCGACACGAAAATTTCAATTCTCGTAAGTTGTTCTTTTCTTATCGCATTTTCAGGTACATTTACCGTGTACGATATAATAGCATTAAAAACATTGTCAAATAAATATCGTGTATCGTCTGTTTACCATTCCATCGACAGATTTGCTGCTCTTATGCTGAAGGCTGCTCCGCTGGCATAATTTCTCGTTTCCTCAGCAGACTTCTTTATGCCTTTTTTTAAGGTCTTTTTAGGTACGATGGCTCACTCACTCTCGACAATCACTTTTCTTCTTCGTGGTATTTATAGCCTATATAGGAATATATTTAAGGGTTTTTCTTGCGTTGTATCCTGCATGATATCCCTTAAATCCTTGCTCTTTTTCTGGTGGATTGTAAAAAAACGAATGCAAATAAAAAAAATGGTGTGCGCACAATTACCTAAATGATGAGATAAAATATTGTTTTTTTAAATCTATAAACAGAACATAAAATCTTGTGTAAATAATAAAAAGCTTAATCCCTTTGCTTTTTGAGACAACAGTTAAAATCAAAGAAGCTGCTGCTTTCAAAAATCACAGGGTTAAGGATGATACCAGAAAATGTATGGACTTTGGTACCCACCTCCAATAGCTATGTGTAATACGTCGTCGGATAGCTCTTTTTGAGCTGAACATAAGTTAGTATGGCCCCTAGTTCCAAATCTTTGTCCGTTCTGACTTGTGCAGTCAGTACTGTACAGTCATCCTGCGCAAAAAGAGTGGCTCAATTACAGGTGAGTTCTATTTAGTTAATGCTTAATTATACGTATTATACGCTTTATATTAGCTTCACCTGTATCTTGTATCTTGTATGTAAACAAATCTTGCAACTTGATTTTGACCCATTTCCATATCCGATCAACTTCAAATTTTGCACATATGTATAGTTCGCGTGACAATGCAATCTGACCATTTTGTAAAAAAATCAAGATGGCGGCCGAATTTTGCAATCGTGCTCCCCGACCCCCGACATGGGTATCAAATGAAAGGATATGACAAGTAGAATGCTATGCTGCGTGGCGTCATTCCAAATTCAAAATGGCGGTCAACATAAAATGGCGGATTACCTTTTTCTTTACAACGCTCTCGGTATGGGTTTCAAATGAAAGGATATGACAAGTAGAATACTATTAGCTGTGTGGCGTCTTTCTAAATTCAAAATGGCGGTCAAAAAAAAATGGCGGATTACATTTTTCTTTACAACGCGCTCGGTGTGGTATCAAATGAAAGGGTGTGACAATAGAATACTATTAGCTATAGGGCGTAATTCCAAATTCAAAATGGCGGCCAACATAAAATGGCGGTTACATTTTTCTTTAAAACCAATTCGGTATGCGTATCAAATGAAAGGGTGTGAGAATAAGAATAATATTAGCTGATGGCGACATTCCGAATTCAAAATGGCGGCCAACACAAAATGGCGGTTTACATTTTTTTTACAACCAATTCGGTATGGGTATCAAGTGAAAGGGTGTGACAATTAGAATACTAGCCGTGTTCCTTTTCTGCTCTTTTTTACTCGTATTTACTTGGAACTACTCCTGTTCTCACAGAAAATTCATAGGTTTTACTCATATCGACAAATTTTGCGTTCCTTTAATTGTTTACTCCCGAGTACTTAAAAGTAGAAAAGGAACACGGCTACTATTAGCTGGTGGCGACATTCCGAATTCAAAATGGCGGCCAAAACAAAATGGCAGTTTACCTTTTTCTTTACAACGCCGGTATGGGTATCAAATGAAAGTGTATGACGAATATAGTACAGTAAGCAGTGTGAGTTCATTTTAAATCTAATATGGCGGTCACTAAAAAAATGGCGGAAGAGACCTAATAGACTAAAAAGTAGAAAATAAAAAAATTTAGTTTAAAAAAACTAACAAATACGCTTTTATTTTAAAATGAACTAAAAATTAAAAAATAATTTTGAATGTAAAGTTTTTATTGCTCCATCCAGTATATGGAAACAACCTACCTACCTTTTTTTTTACTTGTTCTTCTCTGAGGTATTCTTTTACTTTGTAGATCGCCTATGGACCGCCTCCGCCTACAGGTATGGGGTTGCTCGTCAGTGGGGAGGGGGAGAATTTGGTAAATTAGTAGTTTTTATCAGATTTTCTTAAATATTTCGAAAACTATGCGGTTTAGCGCAAAAAGTTACAAAAATAATCTACATTAAATTGCGAACAAAAATGGTCATGTGCATAATCTTGCTAAAGTGAACGGTTCCAGAGTTACGGATGGTGTGAAAGTAGTAATTTTTCGAATTTTTTAGATTTTTTGAAAAAATGAAATTATAGCTATACTATGTAAACAGAAATAACTAAACAATTTTATTAAAAAGTAATATTGTACAATCGTATTGTAGTTCAAAAGAGGCTAAAGGGCGCAATACACGAGCACTCCATCCGACCACGCCACGCCAAAACAACAACAACTTGTATGCACTAGAAATTTTGAGTGCATACAAATTGTTGTTGTTTTTATTAATTTATTTATTTATTTATTTATTAAGCCAAACAAGGCACACTTAAATTAAAATACATAGTAGTACAGCTCTTATTATAAATAATGAAATCACATTAATTTAATGACTATTGAAAACTACTGAAAACTTAAGCTACTATTGTCAGGGAAGGTGGGGTTATGTTAGTAGGGATCTAAGTTTTTTCTTATAGGATCTTCTTATTTCATCAGATAGAAATCCTTGGAATCTGATAACCTGTGTTCTTCCGTTCAGATATGATTTTAACCAATCAAGGGCAGAACCTGATATTCCAAATTTTAACAGTTTTCCAATTAGAATGTTATGGTCCACTCGATCAAAGGCCTTGCTGAAGTCAGTGTATACAGCATCGATTTGGTTGCCGCTTTCCATACCACATAGCAGTTCTGAAATTAGGACCATAAGGTTTGAGGTAGTTGAACGACCTTTTCTGAAACCGTGTTGCTGCTCATTTAGGTATGGGTCGATTAGAGGGGCAATCTTGTCAAAAACAAGTTTTTCAAAAAGCTTAGGGATTGATGATAAAATGGCAATGCCCCTATAGTTGTCTACCGAGTGTTTATCACTTGGCGTGGCGTGGCCGGATGGAGTGCTCGTGTATTTGGCCCTTAAGAGGCATCACAGAGGGTTAGAAGCGTAAGAGTACAGGAACAAGAATCCAGTCGTCTTTTTTCCTCAGTCGTATTGGGAGACCCGTTGAATGCGTTTGTAAGTGTTATTTCTAGTGAAGTTCTGCTGTTATTTTTTTTTGTTCGTCTTTAGAATAATGTGCGAACTATGTGATAATCACTTGACAGTGTGTGAATTATGGCGGAGCTTGTAAGGAAAGGACAAGTGTGGTGAACTTATTACTCTGACTAGAAAGGCGGTGGACAAAATAATTCAGTGCAGTGAAATTCGTAAAGATGGTGTTAAAGAAAAGTTCCTGCAGAATGACTCGCTTCAAGTACATAGTAAGTATGGACAAACTTATATATTACGTCCAAAGCCAGCTCAAGAAAAAAGGAACCTCCAGCAAAGATTGAATTGAAGAGTGAATCATTTCATTTTAAAACCTTATGTTTTCCTTGTGGTTCCAAATGCAGGAACCCAGCTCAAGAAAAGTGGAGTTTAGTACAGAAACTTGAACTGATTAAAAGCATCGGAACGGAAGCAAATAACAGGCACGACAAGTGGGAAGATGAGGTAAGTGTGAGGCTCTGTCAGCTCGTAGACCTCGTCAGTTCTGATGGGAGATACCACTGGCACTGCTACCAGACATTTCAAAAGCCAGGATCATCACGGCCCGAAAAAGGAGCAGCAACAACCAAAGGAAGCGCTGATGCCAAAAGAGAAGACGCTTTTGAAAAGCTGTGTAATTTTTTGGAGGAAAATGATGAATGTCAGTACGCTTTTGAAGAATTACAAAATTATGTTCCTTCAACTGTGTCCCGAAGTTGAGCCATGTACTAATATACATTTGAAAAGAAAATTTATCCACGCACCATCAGAGAACAAATTGAAAATGGTGGTACCGCTCGAGTGGGGGTGGAAGAAGATTTGCGAACACCTGAGACCAATTACAGCAGCACGTCCTGCAGCTACTCAAGAATTACTTTCCCTCATAGTGTGCTCTTGAAAAGACGAATGCGTCCGTAACTGCGAGTGCAGAAAGAGTGGTCTAAACTGCTCAAGCATATGCGGTAATTACTTAGGCCTAGGAGGTGATAACAGGGACACGAACATTATACACGAAGATCTGAAAAGAGGAGGGTGCTATGTTTGAAGATAACTGAATATTGATGAATACTTTACATTAATTTAAGGTCGCATTTAACATTCGACATTTTTATTAGTTTTATTAGTTCAGAGTGCCTGGGCAAGCCTTAAAAAGTAGCGCCCCTTGAGAAGGTGATGAGGTTGGGTGAGGTTGTCGTACCTTCACTAAAATCGCAATTTACTTTTACAAAACACAATTGTGTATAAAAAAAATTAGTTTCTTTAGTGGTAATGTCATATTTTTTCCAAAAAATCTAAAAAATACTGTAAAATAATGGTGTAATATTTTACCAAACAAAATGTGGGCTGTAAAGAACAATTTGGAGTTGGAGGGAAACTTTTACTTTGGATGTTGAGGTTTGGGTATAATTGCACCTTACTAAAGGTAGAGGCGCGATAATTCGAAGTAATAAAGTCCTTTACCTACCTTGGGTCAATATAGTAGCAGCCGACAGTAACATGCAACAAAAAATACACTCACGGCTGCAAAAAGCAAACCAAAACCAACTATAGTCTGTCAAGGCTCTTTAAATCCAAGCATATCTAACCTGTTACACCCAAACTGCTGCTGTCTTCTTGTGTCTAAAGTTAATCCGAGGAATAATAGACTTCATCACGAGGACTAAAGGCGCCTTTAAAAAATCCCATTTAAGGCAGCCCATTCATTCTGACTACATCCCTTTCAAAATTACCACCATTGAGAAGAAACATAGCAAATAAAAAAAATTGAAAAGAAAAAATTGCGAAACGTAATAAGAATTTATTTTTATTTCAGTCACGGTCATAGTAGTTACTTTTACGAAATGTTTGGCATCTCTGATAAATAATATTGTTATATATTATTAATATTTATTTTTATTATTTCTTGCATTTAATTCCTGCTACAAATTTTTTTCGTTTTTTATCTCAGACTTATTTAACATTCACAGCGGATAGAGGAAAGCATACACATTGGTAGACAAAGGATAAATAATTTTTTATGATTTGTTTTTTTTTACAAGTTTTTCATATTACAACAGTTTTAATCTAAGTTTTTTTTTATGTCTCACTTCGTAGAACCATTTTTTTTCCTATTAGCGTTCGTTTTTTTTTTTGATTGCAAAGAAGCATTTCGGCGGCCCCAGATTTTTTTAGTACCAAAAAAAAAATGATGTCCTAGAGAACAGTACAGTCCTGGTCCAAGAAGCTCAGCCTTGTGTAAAGAATTATAGAAACCAATGAGCATCAGAGACACCCCAGAAAAATTCTATTCCTCTATGTTCACGAGGAGCTGGCATGTATCTGTACGCAAGTTGTTTGCTGGTTGGATGTGGTAGGATTGTTGTCGACCGGGTGGTTGTGGTGGTGGTCCACATCCTCGTTCCTAGATTTAGGCACTTCCTTTTCTGCTACTATACAAGGACCAGCAGTAGCCACCTCGACAGCCTCCTCCTCGTCACTGGACAAATCCTTGACAACCGTTTCATGCCTCATTAACTTCCGTTTATTCCGGCTACCGGTTTGCGTGACCGGCACGTCGTCCTCGATTGATTCAATTTTATCCACCGCGTTGCTGTTCGTCTCCTGATTGTTTGGTATATTTGAATCCGTGTAGGTCGCCGGGGCAACGCCCTTTGTAATTCTATTTATCGGATCGGTAAGGGTGAGTTTACTTATCGATTCCATCACCTCATTATCCTTTAAACCTGGACTGGTGATTAGATCACCGCAATTGTGCTTAGTTGATGATGAATCAACATGGACCAATGCAAACGGTAGCTTCAGGGACAGTTCACCACCCATACCGCTTAGTGTTAGCTTCACCTTAACGTAGTATGAGACGTAGATTGCGAAGACATTTCGATCGTCACCTGAGGGCTGGCCGCCGCCACTGCTACCGGATGCCGTGAATATTGGTGGATTACGTACTGCTGAGGCAGCTATTGCTCCAGTTATCTCGTCTGGTTCGCTGCTCCGTTGTAGGGAATCCTCTAAAGCAATCCAATTCTTTGTTGGTCCTGAAATTACAGAAAAAAAAGGAAATCTACATTATTTCACATTGTGACAATTACAGAGGGTTGCAAAATAATTAGTATAGTCATTTCGTGCAGCAAGTAATTCTCAATTTTTTCCTCTTTACTTACAGACTATCTGCAATTAACAAAGGAGTGGATTGACCTTCGTTTAAGCACGCAAATGTCCTCGTGGAGGAATTCTTTTATTAAGCAAAAAAAAAACAACTAAAATAAAACACCAGACTTCAAAGCCTCTCCTCGACATTCTTTGAATATTAGCAAACATTAGGATTAGGGGAGGAAGCTTAACAGTCTCCTTTAAGGGAGTGCAACTACTGCGGAATAAGAATAAGGCAAGACGAAAGAAAAAAACCATTTTCCTTTTTGCAAATTTAATTACGATTGGGATCACGGAAAGTTAGTCTCTAGTTTTGTGTTGTAACCCTTTTTTTCTAGCACACACACACACCATAATCCAATAAAATTTGTGCTTCCACCCTTTTTTATTGTTGTTGTTAAGGAAACATTTTTCTTCGCTTCCGGAACAAATTCTGAGCTAATTGAGGATGATTTATTCTATATATTGAAACGATACAGGATCACCTTTTCAATTTGTTCAATATTGAATAAAAAATGTTCAGAAACCGGAAGAATACAAAGGCATATGTATTCGTAACTCGCATATTGAATAGTTGAATGGGTGAATTGACGAGGGGATGTTTTTTTGGGGGTGGTAAGTGTTGTATGAAAATAGATCTTTTACGTCATAAATATTATTATCGGCATACGTTTCCTGAAAATGTTCTTAAGAATATTTTTGCATAATGCTTTAAGTGGTTTCTACTTTTGTCCTTGAGATGGTGTATTTTTTTTCAGGAGGTGAAAATGATTGATTTTTTTTCGTAGAGTTGTACTGAATGAAATAAGACTTTAATAAGTTGTGTGTGCAACAATGTTCCTAGGTTCTTTAATGGCTTTAGACCGAAAACATACCTCTAAGTTTTTTGCGGGGGTATGGAATCCTGCTATGTTGTCTAAACTCCAAGGCGCAAATTTACCTAGTTTATAGCTACTCCAAAAATAATTCGAATTATGGATCATACAAAATTTTTTGTCTTATAAACGGGGTAATTCGAATTATGGCTTAAACCGAAATTTTTCGGCTTAAGCGAAAGTTAGGAGAATGTAAGTTGCCCGTTTATACGTTAATTCGAAATTTTGGCGTAAGTTTAAGTTAAATCGATTTAATTTTGCTGCTATAAACTTGGTAATAGTCTCAGCTAAAAAGAACTAATCTAAAAATTTAAACTTCAGAACGTAGAATCTAAAACTCACGCCATATCTGCCTTTGTTCCTTATGGATCAATTTTATCATACGCTCCTTTCCTAATCTCTATAAATTGTCTACTCCCATTCCGTTCCAAAGCACTACAGCTTTGTTTTTACACTCGTATACGCTGAACAATATAAGACAATCGCCGCCCAGACCTTTAGTAGAGCTAACTAGACTTTGTCAAAACATTTGTACTAGCGGTGTCAAAGAATGGAAGTCTAACATGGCCTGATATGCAGATGGATCAAAAACCGATTTGAGAGTTCCAGTTCAATCAACAAGGAAATATTATCTCATCTATATTAATAAAAGAAAGTTTCTGTATGTATGTATGTATGTACGTATGTATGTATGGATGTGTGCGCTATAGCGCCCGCACCAGACATATAGAAACCGAGATACAAGGAAAACACGGGAAAAACGCGACATCTCCGGCGGCCATGTTTTTGTGATTCCGAAATTGTTTTCTTAAAAAGTCCCAAGGAAGCTGTGGACCAATTTTCAGCCATTTTGGAATTTTGTCTCCTTTCTAGAAACCTCTAAGTTTTTTGCTAATTTCCCCTGACTATGCTGCTCATACACGACGAAACATGTTGATCAACTTGGTTGAGTCTTAACAAAAAGTTTTGTCGTGTGTGGAGTGATTGCTCATCCAAATTGACGGTTGTGTACCCGATTGAACAAAATTCAAAACGTTTTGATTTTACATAGGCGGAGCTAGTGCTTGATAAACATGTTGAGCTGTGTGTGGTGAAGTTGATCAACTATATTCAAAGAAAATTGAATTTTTTCCTGTTCCTTGCTTGATTGCAAGCATGTTTGCAAAAGAGCCACTGCCAGGAAAACATTTGCGCATACTACAAACTCTTGCCTAATAAAATCAAAGAACTGAGAATCTTCGCGAACGGCATTTCAATTTTCACACATTTATTCTTCTTTTTATTATACGCTTTATATTAGCTTCACCTGTATGTATGTGTCTCTGTAAGTATGCATGTATGTCTGTTTGTATGTTTGTAGGTATGTATGTTTTAGCTTTATATTAGCTTTACCAGATGTATGTATGTATGTATGTATGTATGTATGTATGTATGTATGTTCTATGTAAACAAATCTTGCAACTTGATTTTGACCAACTTCTATATAACCGATCAACTTCAAATTTTGCACATATGCATAGTTCGCGGGACAATGCAATCTGACCATTTTGTAAGAAAATCAAGATGGCGGTTCCAAGATGGCGGTCGATTTTTGCTATTGTGTTCCCCGACCCCCCAACATGGGTATCAAATGAAACGGCATGACAGGTAGAATACAATTAGCTGTATGGCGTCATTCCAAATTCAAAATGGCGGCAAACAAAATGGCGGACTACCTTTTTCTTTACAACCCACTCGATATGGGTATCAAATGAAAGGGTGTGACAATTAGAATACTATTATCTGTGTGGCGTCATTCCAAATTCAAAATGGCGGCCAACACAAAATGGCGGATTATCTTTTTCTTTACAACCCACTCGGTATGAGTATCAAATAAAAGGATGTGATAATAGAATACTTTTCGCTGTGGGGCGTCTTTCCAAATTCAAAATGGCGGCCACCACAAAATGGCGGCTTATCTTTTTCTTTACAACCCGCCCGGTATGGGTATCAAATGAAAGTGTATGACGAGTATAGTATAGTAAGCTTTGTGATGTCGTTTTAAATCTAATATGGCGGTCACTACAAAATGGCCGAACACATACATATAATAGACTAAAAAATAGAAAATAAAAAATATAGTTTAAAAAAACTAAAAAATACGCTTTTATTTTAAAATGAACTAAAAAGTAAAAAATAATTTTGAATGTAAAGTTTTTATTGCTCCAGCCAGTATAAGAAAACAACCTACCTTTCGAAATCTAAAAAAGCGTGGGGCGCTAGCTAAAAGTTCCGGTTTTAATAAAATAAGAATATAGAGAGCCCCACGCTTTTTTAGATTTCGAAAGGTAGGTTGTTTTCTTATACTGGCTGGAGCAATAAAAACTTTACATTCAAAATTATTTTTTACTTTTTAGTTCTTCTTTAACTAGATCAGATAGGCATATGCAATACATACAAAAATAGTTGCAAGGATTTTGAACAAATGATCCCTGCAAATCGGTTTTTTGAATAATATGCACGGCCAACTCTCGCGTTGCATTGCGTTGCTTTGCTTTCCAATATAGCAAGCTCCATTTAATTCCATTGTTTTAACTTTGACAGGAGCTAAGCAACGCAATGCAACGCGACTATGTGTGGCAAACAATACGGACATAGTCAACCAAGTTGATCAAAATATCTCGCCGTGTATGGGCGGCATAGTGCTTGTGATTTAATTAAAAAAATTTAAAAAAAAGAGTGATTAAGTGTGTTAATTGTTAAGGTGGCACATTCGCGGTGGTTTTGTCGTGGTTATTTAGGGTAAAAATGTTGAATTTGTGTGGTAATCGAATTAAAAGTGATTTTAAAGTGATTAAAAATTATTTTGGAATAATTCTTAAAAATATAAGTGCAGAAAAATTTGTAGGAAAAAGTGCAAAAGTTTTTGTTATTCATGTTGTGACAATCTGCGTATTTGACATCGTCAGATCGAGTAATTGAAGTTTAAATGGATTCAAACGGAATCGAAAAGCAATGAACATAACCTACAATTTGTAGTTTTCGTATCGTTTTACTGTTGTTTCGCTCGATCCTATTTGAATTCGATCTGCGTATACATGGATTTTTCTAAGATCTAAGCTGGCTTGAATCCGGCTTCAATTTCGCATGTATACGTACTAATAGTATATTTATGCATTAGTTTGTATTAGTTAATGTGTCTACTAGTTCGACAATGACAATCGGGCATTAAAATAGGCTGGGGAGCTCTCCTTGTGAGCACTATTTACCGGCTTTGGTCATGACAATACTAAAATCCAATAAAGACAATAATGAAGGAAAAATACTTGTTGGCAGAAATGGAAAGACGAGGAACGATGCCGTGGAGTGGATTCGAATCACGAACCTCTGGGTTGGCTGTCGGGTGTCTAAGCTACAGAGGCTACCGGGGTATCCCATTAACCCGTGCTCTAAGCTTCGTTGAATAGTTCTCTACATATACAAAAAAGTACGATTGCACCCCCTTGTATTATTAGTTTAGCTTGTTAATGAATGTGTCTGATCTGATTAACGTTATTTAATGGTCGTGAAATAGGACTTGGTTTTTAAAGAAAATGCACGACATCAATTTAAATGATCGCACATTAATAAAGCCCATTACGGTTAACAACAGTTCCCTAGCTAATGACCTTAAAGTAATCTCTACCACTGAAAACGTTTGCAACGACCCTCTAAATAAGAAATTGTACCTCTTGTCCTTATCCTTCGTTTTTTCCCAAATTAAAATTGACACTTAAGTACGGAAAATTTACATAAAAATCGTAATGTCTTACATCATTCATAACATCATCAAAAATTCATGCTCAAGATTTGTTTACATTCAAGTGTCTTCTTATGCCATTCCAAGTTAAGTGGATTAATTGACATCAATTCCAATTGAGTTTGTCGGATTTAATTTTCAGATTCATATGGTTTTTCGTGGTAGCAATGATTTTTCACCCTATTTGCAAAAGTGTTTAAATTTATTCTTATCATAACCGAACAACAAAACATATAATATTTCCTCCAATTAAAGCATTTCTAGGACATTTTCCTGAAATTTTTAAAAGCCACAATTTATCTCAAAATCGGCTTAAATTCTAGCAAAATGTTAGCACTAAAATAAACCATTAAGAATCACAATGCATGCATATCTCACCTCTTTGCGGCTTCAGTATAATAGTTGCATTCAAGGATCCTCCTGGTCCAACAATTCTGTCCGTTCCTGATGGTGAGCTTACGTCCGAGTCTGCTACCACATTTTTGAATTTACCATTGTTGAACATGCAGACATCAACATGCTGAATGGCGCAAACCTGCAAAACCAAACAAAAAGGATCGACTTTAGCACAAAAGGGGCACCACTTGCAAAATTTAAGCCCGCCCTGGACACAGAGAGAGATTCACCATAAGCCATTGGTACATGAGGTCATGAAAAATTGAATAATGTTATGGCGTACATGATTGATTCAAGGCGAAGTGAATTTATTTATGGCAGCAGCAATAGGGTAAATTGGGGGTAAGCAGAACTGTCTAGGGGTTGATGTGGAGAGCACATTGTGTGCTTGGTGGTGGAGGCGCGCCTGTTGAGGAAAATATGAGAGACAAAAATTCTCTACGATTTTCTTTTTTTTTAGTAACACAATTTCCTTCCTTCCTTTTGCTTAGTCCTTAGTTGTTATATGGCAAAGCACAAGCTCTTATGCCACACAGAAAGTGATGTACTTCCACCGCACACACACAGTTCGTGTTTTACTAAATATTTACCGTCGTCGTGAAAAATTTACATTTTTGCTCTTGAGGATTGCGACCGCCAAGATGAACACAGGAGATCCTGGCGGAATGTGGGGCGGGGGTGGTTTTGATTCAATTTATCTCACCGGTGAACATCCACCGCGCATTCAAATTCCCACTTAACCTCATGTTCTGACTCTGAATGTGTTTTGAGATGGAAATTACAGTTAGACCTCACAAAACATGTAGGAGGACCAAAAATAACTGTGGCGATGAAGGAAATTGTTTCATGCGTTTTTTTTTCTCTTACTTCTTCTCCACAGCTCTTCTATATCTCCTTCAAGTTTTTTTCTTTCTATTTTTCATACCGTGAAAAACCCATATATACTTACCCTCATCCTTCGGACACTCTTTCTACTATCATTTTTAATATTCACAGTTGCTATGACATCTTCGCCGTGTGTGTACCATGATTTGTCAAGGCTTGCTCTTAGGCCAACACGACCTTCTTGAAGTAAAAATGGTTTGTCAACGGCTCCTTGAGGTCCTCCACCAGTTTCATACTAGAAAATATATATAAAAAAAAATAACATGAAAAAAAGGACGAAATATATTTTTTTTTTGTAAATTTATTGAAATGTGAAAATCGTTGGGGCAGAAAATCTTTCCGATTACTTTTAACATCCTCCATTCAGGAAATTGTACTAAATGTGTTTAGTAAGGGTGTTTGGAACAGGTCTTTGGGGTATAGTAGAAGGTTTCTGTAATAACATGGGTGGGAATGGGGTGTAAATCTATATTTCTTTTCAGCTTAATTTGATTGCAATAAAACTCCTTTTTGAAGGGCTCTTAAAGGAAGAATGCGAGATTGACAAAAAATTTTTTTTTGTTTATAAGTTTTGTCAATGAGAGAGACGACGAATGGATTTGAATGTAATTCGGGTTTTTTTTTTGGAAAATTTATTGAACTGAAAACTCATTTAACTTTTTTTTTCATTTTATTAGTTCTCAAAAATTACTTGTAAGCAAATAGCAAATTCTATTTGTGTACAAAGGGAAAGTTGATATTAAGAATGAATGAATGGATAAAAGGCTTCAGTGGAAATAAAGAATCTTTTGATTTCTGTATGTATTTTTTTCATTAATATTTTGTTTTGATCTGAATTGAATTTTTAATAAGACAAATCTTTCTTTTGTGTTTTCAGTTAAATATTTTCATTCGGTCGTGGATAAATGGATCTATAAAGAACGGAATGCTAAGTTAGTAGGTACTGGGGCAGTTGGGCATGGGACCCAGTGATATATATCATCTGCCCCAGTACCTACTTACGTACTTATATATTTTTTTATAGTTTTAGATAAAAAACTACTCTAAATTCACCATTAGGAAAGTCATATCATTATTTTAATGACACGTTGAGACGTATATTTTTTAATGCAAAAGCTATGGCATCAAAAACATTAAGAAATTTTATAATAGTTCATTCACTACAATCGACCTCTTCCGGTGGTCCCACAAGACAATCCAAACATTCATCTTCCAGGGCACAGGGGCACTGCACATGCCCAAGTGCGAAACGAGCAGAGGATGGGTCGTCATTAACAACTCGAAATATGGGTGTTCGAGGAAGTATGTTAATTCTGCAAGACGCGAGGAGAGGATAATTCCTGAAATGGTACGACATGCTTGTGAAGCCTCCATGTCGTTGCACTCGAAGGCACTGTCCACATTTCTGGCCCTGATAGGCCCTTCTATCAGGAACGAGCAGTCAGCGAAATCTAAATTGTCATGATTTCGAGGAGCTCCGTAAGAGATATTAGGAGGCGAAGAAAAAGCAACCTAAAGCCATAGATAAGAGAAGCCGATCACTTCCAGCGGCTGCGCAGGAAACAGGCTTGGACCTTGGACTTGCACTTGGGGGTATAAAGGGATTAATGTCGGCGCTCAAGAACAAGCAGTCGCAGTCGATCACCAAGTATTCGCTGCTATAGAATATAGTAGTGGTATATTTTTACCAGAGGTCTATATATCGTGCAGGTGAACTTGGAATTCGTAAAAGTAGTAATTGGTGAAAAAATGCTTGAAGCTACGAAAAGAGAAGCCGTCAATAGGTTCTTTGGCTGGCATAGACGACATACACAATAAAATGATTAAATCACGATAACGCCAAACAAGTTCACTGCAGCCTTCACGGAGTGTCTGAAAGAGCGATTTTCCGAGGGTGATAGAAACAGCAGAAACTGATGCTCCTACCAAAGCCGAACAAGCCCTTAGAGGACTGATGGGCCGATATGCCTCTTCAGCAATATGGACAAGCCATCTCAAAAAAACTACAAGGAGAAGGACCGACAGGCAGTATATAAGTAAGCTACTCTTACGCCTGCCCGAACTCCCAGCTTGATTACGCCGGTTCAGTTGCCTAGTTTGGTCGCAGACGGGAGTCGTTTTGTTTAAGCAGGAATGACACTACAAAAAGACGGCTTCCCGTTAGCCTCGATGGTTGTGACACCGGCAGATAATCAGTAATAGACCGGGAGATGATGACAGAAGTTCAAGCACGATTTTCTCACTCATGCCTCTTGGAGTACCGAAAGTTACATCAGAGATAAGTAGAATCATCGCAAAATTGAGCGGTCCCCGCGGTGCCAACATTTTTTAAATAAATTTTTATTTTGTCACAAATTTTTGCTTTCTTAAACAATTTTCTCCCTTCTGCCAATATTATAAAACGATAGTCAAGCACCGACTTTATGATCGATGAGCTAGGCATAAGTGCAGCTAGGATTTTAAGGATTGATATGGTAGGGTGAAAGTGTAAAAAAATGTTCGTGATAGTAGGTATTGTCTCACCGCTGCCAATGTAAAGTTTGAAATTATTCAACTTACACAGTCCATTAAAAATATTGGCATAACGGCAGATAAGGGCTGAATGAATTTCGGTTCAGCAAAAGTTGATAAACATTTTTAGCTTGGTTTTGTGATTTTCTCATTAATCAAACAAAGATCAACATAATATAAATAATTAAAAAATTCGTTAGTTTGAATGGCATAAGTGCCCGGGTGGGCTTTTATACTTTAAAGTATCGGAATAGTTGTAGGAAATTTGTGGAAACATTGACCATTTTCTCACTTATGCCATTTTGCATGTTGGTAGAAAAAGATGTTATAAACCAATATTGAAAGAGGCATAAGTGCCACCAAGGCCTTTATGGTAGAAAATTATTGAAAAAGTTTTAAAAATTATATTATAAATTACAATTCAATATTAATTATCATCACATCAGTATCATTATTATTATTGTCATCTTCATAATCATCATCGTCACATGTCCCATCGTATTATAAGGCGTACGAACGGCCACACGAATGCGCAAGGCATCATAGAGTACCTACTATGACTGGTCTTTTCTCCAGTTTTTTTGAGAAGGAAATTCAAATTGAAGAAATATATAGTGAAAAAACTTTATATATAGAAGAACAGGTGTCGGTACACCTAAAAATATGTGGAGAAGGACAGTAATGAAAGAAATCAAAAATGTTGACAAAACCTGGATTGAAACCAAGAGGATACCTCAAAACAGAGTCCAATGGAGAAGCTTTTGGAAGCCCTATGCTCTTGAGAGGGGTAAAACAGGATATTAATAATAATAATAATACATATTATTTATTTTTTTAATTTTCCAGTTCGAATTTCTTATATAAAAATTATTTCTATTTAATATAAATATCATTTCCGACACTTATGCTCTTTATTATACTTTCTAAATTAACTTTTTCTATATATTTTACATAAAATAAGTGAGAAGATGGTTGTAATTTTTACAAATATTTCAACTGTTTTTATAATAATAAACTTGTATACAAATACAGTATACATCCTTATAACTTTTGAAATATTTTTTAATAATAAGGCCCTTTGTGGCGCTTATGTCTTTTTCAATATTGGTCTATAACATAACGTGCAAAATAGCATAAGTTAGATTCAATTACACCGGTCAACACAAATTTTGAGCCTGAGTTCTGCGTATCTGATTTGTATTTCTCTCACATTACTAATTAAAGAAAAAATAGCTTTACCTGAAAAAGTTTGCTTTTGTAGATGACAGAAAGAAAGTTTTGATGAAAACGTTCACCTTGTTCTTGTGAACAACCACCAATGTTTTCTTTAAGAACTTTCTGCAACACATGTTATTAAAGTTAACAAACGTAGTTGCAATAAGCGGTTTGTAATTGTCAGCTCTATTGTTTTCGAGAAAAACATGAACCACTGCTTTGAGGCTGTCCCATGCTTGACTTTCGTGAGTGTTGAGTAGCTGTAAACATTCATTGCTGGCCTTTATTTTCTTTATTTGTGGTCCGACTAAAATTCATACCAGCTTTTACTTTGGCTTCCGATAAACTAGGATAGAAATTCTTTAAATTTTGAAAAGCATCAGAATCTTGACGGAAAGCTTTAACGAATTGCTTCCAGTTGTATAGATATGTCGGTTCTGACGCAGTGACATTATCGGTTGTAGTCCAGAATATCAAAGCTAGTGGCGATATCTCTAGAGTATTAAAGCTCATCGAAAGCTTTTAAGTCCACCCAAAACTCACCACAAAGGTTGTTGTCCAAGCTTCACGCCAAGAACAAACCAAAACCCAAGCTTCAAGCTAAGCCCACATTCACACCCGAGGCTAAAACCGATGACTTTACTGTGCCAGAAACGACATAGCTATACTAACAGCACTCGTAGTTGTAGAGTCTTAAATCGTCCTTCCTCATATAAGGAGCTTAACAATACTTAGTTATTTGCTCATTTCCACAATACATTTAACAATACTTAGTTATTTGCTCATACAAAAGCTTAAATATGTATTGATCATTGTTAACGGTACAAAAACAAAGTTTTTCAAGAGTCAACGATGGTTTTAGTTATTTTTTGGTACAAAGGCTTAGAAAATCAAGATTAAAATATGGACTCAAAAAGAAATTTGTTTTTGTTGACCTGTGTTATAAGCCGACGTTACATTGGCTGATACTTGATTAATGATTTTAACGTATAAGCCTTTTGTAGCACTTATGCCTCTTTCACTATTAGTTTAAAACAACTTTTTCTACCTACATGCAAAATGGCATAAGTGAGAAAATTGTCGTTATTTCCACGAATTTCCTACAACTTTATGACTTATGCCTTTAGTATAGATACGCCCGACCGTTATGCCGATTCAAATAAAGTGTTCAATTTATCATAAATATTATATAGTTTCAATGGCATAAGTGAGAAAATCGCAGAACCCAGCTAAAAATATTTATCAACTTTTGCAGAACTGAAATTCATTCAGCCCTTATCTGCCCTTATGCCAATATTTTTAATGGACTGTGTAAGTTGAATAATTTCAAACTTTACATTGGCAGCGGTGAGACAATACCTACTATCACGAACATTTTTTTACACTTTCACCCTACCAAATCAATCCTTAAAATCCTAGCTGCACTTATGCCTAGCTCATCGATCATAAAGTCGGTGCTTGACTATCGTTTTATAATATTGGCAGAAGGAAGAAAATTGTTTAAGAAAGCAAAAATTTGTGACAAAATAAAAATTTATTTAAAAAATGTTGGCACCGCGGGGACTGCTCAATTTTGCGATGATTCTACTTATCTCTGATGTAACTTTCGGTACTCCAAGAGGCATGAGTGAGAAAATCGTGCTTGAACTTCTGTCATCATCTCCCGGTCTATAATAGACTACTCCAGAGTGTCGAAAAAAAGGAGACCTGACACAGAATTCGGCTTCCGAAAAGCAATATCAACGACTGACGCAGTCAATAGGATGATTAATCTAGCAAGCTCCGCCATAGAGAAAAATCCTTAATGCGTATTAAGAACCCTTGACGTTCAAGATGCTCTCAATATTGAGATGGAGCAAAATAGTCGAGGCGTTGATCAAACTAGATATACCAAAATTCCTAGCGCGAGTAATAATTGACTAATACCCCGTTTATGATTAGGTTGAAAAGTTGAGTCGAGGTTGAGTTGAAATTTCGACCACCGTATATGATGTCGATGATGTCACTTTGGGTTGAAATAAGGTTGAACTGACATCAAAACATAACATAAAATTTTTGTGTGAAATTCTCATTTATAGATACTTAAACGTTTTTTAAAAACATGGAAGGTAATAACAACGAAATAATTTTATATTCCTATGCAAGCTACTTTACTTAGAGAGACATCCCGGATGGTAAACAAATAAAACAAATGTCACTTCAACCCTATTACACCTTAACCCGCGTATATGAGGCGAAATATTAATTCGACCGAGGTAGGAGAGGTGAATTGAGTTGAGTGGACCAGTGGACCCTGGGTGGGTTGAACCTGGGTTGAACGCAGTCATAAACGGGGCAAATAACGGCATAAACACCAATTTTTTTTAGCGCTGTTAGCTAAGTTATTTCTGCTTTTTGGCTTAACTAAAATGTATAGTTTATAACTGTCAAAATGGATTGACGTTTACTTGTAAATTTTTGTTGTAAGAAAATAATTTAGTCATATTTCAACACAGCATGAAGATATTATTATTAATATTAATTTTTTTGTTTCATATTATTTGTAAAATGAAACATATTATTTTTGCTTGTTATATGCTTGTAAAATGAAAGCTGTCAAATGTCATGCCGGGAACGGTGCCGAGCTAACAGCGATAATTTAACACAGTTATAGTAACTTGGGCCTAAACGTGTCCATTGTTGCAAAGCCCGTTTTTCAGGAGGTTCGAGTTCCACAAAACGGACAGGTAGGAATTTGGCGGTAGTTTCCTCTTTTCTAATGTATATTAAAAAACTATACACCATGACATGATCGACATTATGACAAAATGCCAGTGCAAAGAGTGATTCACGAGCTTAGAGCTGCCACTTATATTCCAGGAAATTTGTAAAAATATCGCGTTTTTTTGCAAAAATTATTAACAGCAAATCAAGGTAATGTAAAAGATCGGAAATTTTCCGTAGAATTCAATGGGGGGTGCTACACGGAGACTCAAGACGTACGAAAAACCCGGTTTTATAGGAAAGAAACGAAGGAGAGGAGAGAAAGAAGGACGCACATGACGAAACTTTAACGAAAGAATTTTCACCCAAAAATTTCCGGGGTGAAAACTAGCTCATACGCACATTTCTTTCTCTTCTCCCTTCTCAGATGTAAACAATGACCGCGGTAAACACACACAATCAAAGCTTTCATGTAGGATAAAGAATTATTCCAAGCCGAAGGCAGCCTCGTGTAGCATTAAATAACGAGACTCAAATCTGATCTCGGCCGACTTCTCGAGTCTCCGTGTAGCACCACCCAATGAACTATTTTTAAAACAAATAACATTCGTCCTTTTCAAAATGGCGGCCAAAGTTAGCGAAAACTGTTTTTTACGTTTAAAAAAATACTTGGTGAAAAAAAGTTTAATTAGCATTTTTTTGAATAAAAAACTCGTTTTTTGCAATGTCCATAGGTCATACAGGTCATCATATTATTAATGGATTTATTTAGGTTGACCTCGTATATTTGTTTGTTTCTTTGGTTCAAATCTTGCTACAGATTTTTCATCTACTTGTACTAAACCGATTCTTATGAAACTTGCACACAGATCGAATTCCCGTGACAATGCAATCTGACAATTTTGTAAAAAAATAAAGATGGCGGACAAATTTTCTATTTGTGTTGCCATTCCATTGAAAATTGGTATCGGGAGGTTTTTAAGGTCACAAATGACTAATCTGTGGTCAAAATTTGAAAATTCAAAATGGCGGATGTTTTTGACAAATGTTTTCTGAATCTAATGAAAACCTGCATCGGGGGGTTTTTAAAGCCACACATGATGATTCTGCGGTCAAAATTTAAAAATTCAAAATGGCGGCGCCAATATGGCGGAGGAAATTTGAAAATGTGTTGTGAAGTCGTTGAAAATCGGTATCAGGGGGTTATTAAGATCACAAATCACGAATCTGTGGTCAAAATATAAAAATTCATAATGGCGGCGGTTTTGATAATTACGATTTGATTTCACTGAAAATCGCTATTTAGAGGTGTTTAAGGTCGGAAATAATAAATTTGTTTTCAAAATTAGAAAATTCAAAATGGCGCCGGCAATGTGGTAAGCATAACAAATCACTTCGCCAACTTTCAGAGGATTATAAAATTAAATTATCATTTTTTTCTACAACCCTCGATTGTAATTTCATTCATCCTCTCTTCGATTGTGTTTCAACATCTGATATTAAAAGTGAACAGCAAACATCAATTTACTATGAACACAAAAGCCCAAACATTATTTTTCGAATCATTTCCCTTCAATTAATCGATAATTTTAAATTGAAATTAATTTAATAATTAAAATATTATTTTAACGAGATAAACGCACAGATATACTGAACCAAACTATAAAATAAAAATCAATTACTCACTTCCTGAAATGATTTGCTATAATTGTAAAACGGATCACTAGGGCCACGTTCCGCTTCGCTTTTGCTACGTCCAAATCGGCTACTGAATCGAAATGATTTTGGAGATAGACGTATTTTCGGAAATGAATCTCCACGCTCCGATTTTCTAGGTTTAGTTGTGGAAGCATGTTGTTGTACATTGGCACTATTCTCAACAATACCAGGTGTTGCCGGTGCATTCGTAACCGTAGAGGAGGAGGCTGTTGTCGATATTGAATTGAACTGCTGCAATGTAGATGAGGTTGATGTTGTTGCAATAGCTATACCTGATGATGATGATGATGTTGTTGTTGTTGTTGTAGTTGTTGCCGTTGTTGTTGCTGCATCCTGTGGCGGTGGTGATGATTGATTATTTACTAATGCTGCAAAATTCTCTGGGCCAGACGATGAAAATACATCCGTTCGATGAATAACACGGATTCCCATTTTAACAGATGCTCGACGATGGAATTTCTCATCCGTTTTATCTGCTGTAAAAAAAAATATCAAAAAATGGAAAACAAAAATCAATATAAACAAAGGTATGTGTTGTAGATTTTGTTATGCAAAAAAAAACATTGGATATGAAAGGGATAAAAGGAACTTGAACAAAACAATTTTTCAACGAGCGATTTACAATTGGCGTAAATTGCCAGGAAGAACATCAGGAAGTGTAGCCCAGTGTGAATTCAAGTGATTTAAATTTGTGAAAATGCTTTTATAACTTGCGAATTTATTCTGAGCAGCATCCCGCAAAAAAAAAGTTTCTATTGAAAAGGATCAAGTATTAAATTATTTAATTGAAAAGAAAATGGCTCAACACACACAAAGGGGGTGGTTGCCACCGTTTATGAACCAAACGAACGCGCTTAAATTTTCAATTTTTTTTTCATCAACCAAGAGCCGTGATACACACTAAACGCATTCAGAAGTTTTAGCTTTCTAGGTTACATCAATGAGATCCTCCCGTTCCCTGGTTCCACTGTAGGAATTTCAAGGACTCTTTCTCTCCCCTCCCTCTGGCCCACTTCCTATATAAATCACATGAAAAGATTCACCCGTGAAAAAACCTTTTCACAGGCTTTTCAAATTTTCATTGCCCTTGTCTTGTGTCTACCACACCTCAATACTGTATAGTGTGATGGTAGATAAATGCCTGCCAACAACACATCCCTTGACGTCGTCGTCGTTAGAAATCAACCCACAAAATTTTTGAGTGAAAAGTAGAAGTTGAAGACCCTTTGTTCAAAATGTTCTAAAGTAAAATTTCTTTCTCGTCTTTTCACTTTCTCCCCTCACAACAACCACAAAAAAAAGAAGAAATAAACATGGTGGTGTCACGCATACAAGATCCTTCAAAATTGTGACACCTTTTTTCCGTATTTGGTAAGAGGGAGCAACGAAAAAAAAAATTATTATTTCTCGTCCTTGTGGAGTGCTTTACCACAAATCATGGTTCCTACCCCTATATATTTCCATCCACCGAAAAGTGAAGATTTGTCACATACCTTGAGATACACGTCAGATGGAGTCAAGGATGATGTAATAACTCTTAAGACATTGTCCCAGAAATACTTATAGACACCCTTTAAGAGTTCAAGTTATTAGTGTATCGTTTTATTCATAGCTAAACAAGGTCAGGTTCTCACCATCGCATCCTTATGGATAATCCTGAAATAAACAATAATAAAAAAAAACCTTGTAAAGTGCTGACCAAATCATATTAATGCTGTAGGACCATTTTGATGATTCAAATAAAAATATTCTCCTAAAAGGGATTGTCCCATTTTTTTTTGGTGTTCAAACCCACATACATCCCTTCTTCGCCCCTTTCTCCTGGTGAACGCGTGACGGTTCTTCTTTAAGGATTTATTTCTTTGGGACATACAACTTCCATTATAAGATTATTACTTAATATTTTATGGTCGTTCAAAGTTTTTTATTTCATGACACTTTTTTTATTGGTGTTTGTCACTGATATTCTAGAAATTCAAGACTGACAGGTGTTTGTCTTCTTTCTATATGATAAAGAAAAAATAGAACGAACGGTGGCACTTTTCAAGGATAAATGAAAAAAAAGGCAATTATTTTCTGGATGTCGTATTATTTTTCATTCATCTTGTTTATTGTATTTTTGTCGCTTATTAAACTTTTGAATGTTTTATTTATTTTTTTTTTGAAATAGAATGGAAAAAATGCCAAAATTTTGTGGAATTTTTTTTGTTAAATTTATGTTCTTTAAAAGTACGAGTTCTGTTTATAAATCAAACTTTAAATCCAATTTTATATCTTTGAAAAAATATGTTATTGTCTAATCAGCTGATTTGCGCAACTTTGTCTGCCTAGAAACACATTATTTATACTTATTGTCCTTCCTCGATCTTCAAGATATAGGGTCATTTCAAATTAACAAAAAAAGTCCCGCTATATCCAGATCTCCTTTTGTTTTTAATGTGTTTATACACTCCTCAAGTAAAACATATGCCAAATCCAGCTGCCCAAACTTGCATACCTTTTTTCTAGGACACTTTTTGCACAGTACAATAGTTCAAAACGCTAAACTGCTAAAACTAGAAGGAATTGAGATGGGGTTTTCGAAATCGCATCAGTTTTTCGAAAACAAAATGGCGGCTTGAAAATGGTGGCCGTAAATGCTAAAAAAATTATATTTTTTAAATAGTCCGGGGAAATTAGCATTTTAAGGAGACAAAATTCCAAAATGGCTGAAAATTGGTTCACACCTTCCTTGGGACTTTTTAAGAAAACAATTTCGGAATCGCAAAAAAAACATGGCCGCCGGAGATATCACTTTTTGGCAAAAAAATCACTCAAAAACTGCTTTTTTCGAAATTGTTTTTTGATCAGTCAATTCGAAACATTATTGCCTACAAAAAAGCCCTTTTGCCATTTTTTAGAAAACCTAACCCTTTCGGAGTTATTCAAGGTCAAAGTTTCCAAAAATCACTTTTCGGCCAAAAAATACCTTGAATAATTTGGAAAGGCTAAGGTTTTCGAAAAAATTACAAGAGGGGTATTTTGTAGGCAATAATGTTTCGAATTGACTGATCAAAAAAAAATTTCGAAAAAAGCAGTTTTTGAGTGATTTTTTTGGCAAAAAGTGATATCTCCGGCGGCCATGTTTTTTTTCTGTGATTCCGAAAATGTTTTCTTAAAAAGTCCCATGGAAGCTGTGGACCAATTTTGAGACATTTTGGAATTTTGTCTCTTGTCGTGCGTTTTTTTTGCTAATTTCCCAGGACTATAATAAAAAGGGGTGTCTGGGGTTTTTGAGGTATCAGATTCCAATTTCGTTATTTTTTGTTTTATCAAAATTTTTGTTTTATAACGACTGGGATGTCGGAAAAACTATTTCTCTATCGCACTCGTTCAGAAAATTTGAATACGGAAGTTTTTGGTATCTTGGAGGAGTACGTGCCACATAAAAACGGTCGAACCGTGGAACGAACCGCGATTCATTACTAATAATCCCTCTCCCAAAAAGCTTTAGAAAAATAAATATTCAATCCTCAGACCAAAGAGAAGCGATTCTCTTTGAAAGCTGCACTTCGAAGCTTTAAAGCTTTCTACCCCGACGAGATTTTCAGCTATAAAAGAAACGGCTTCACCAGGCCAAATTCAGTCTTTCACCAGACTCGTTCCGGAGAGGTCATCTTCTTCGGTCCTATACCATGTCGAGGTGTACGATCCAGCACGGTCAGACAGAGAACTGAAGAGCTCCCGGCAACCCTCCCTTAAAAAGGAGGTTTAGAGAACCACCGAAAGAAGCACCATTACAACCGTGGCAGATAACCAAAAGAGCCAACTAAGAAAAGAGCTAACCAAAATTCGAATTAAATGGCAAGAAGTTCATAGAACGAAGTTCCGCTTTCATGAAAATAATCAATTGAGGCTCTCTTCTGTGAGAAATATGGAAAAAAGCGGTGGTAGTGGTTCTCCATCTACAAGTTTCGCTGAAGCCAGTCTGCGGACAAAACGAAGAAGAGCGGAAGAAATGCGACAAGAACACCTCACCAATGAACTTGCATTTCTTATCCAGTTGACTCCGCGTGCAGTGGGAAAGTGACAGATTTAAATATTTTAGCCGCCATTTTGTTTTCGTAAAAAATATTGTCAAATTCGAAATCTGAAAAGCCTAAGAAACCAAGTTTCGTGCCGGAAAACTAATTTTCAAATATTTTTGGTTGACGTTTTGAGACCGCCATTTTGTTTTTTGAAATTTTTTTTTAAAATTTTATATTGGTGACCTCAGAAACTCCCAGACAATCTTTTTTTATTAAAACTAACGATAGATAACCGCCATTTTGTTTTTAAAAAAAACTGATAACGGATTTGGACACCAGATTTCAAAGAATTATTTCAATTCCTTCTGGTGTTGGGCGTGTTTTTGGCGTTTTGAACCACTGAGCGGTTGTTGATTCCTGTCCTCATCTGTATAGAAAACGATGCACACTAGTTGTCTAAGACCGGTTCTACACGTTAAATTTTCTATTCAAGTTTGCGATGTTCAACACTTCCTTCTCTTTCGCTCGTACGCAAAATTAGAAGAGTATTTTCTTGAACATAGAATGGAAAGCAAGAAAAGGTTGAACAGAAATTTCTATTCAACTTTTGATCTTGCCTTCAACTTTTTTATGAGTGTGCGCCTATTTTGATCTGTCCACACATAGCAATTGATGATAATGCTCGGCTCCAATCAATAGGTCTATGTGCTTAGGTTGATAAAGGCCCTTTTAATCCCAAACGCAAAGTGGAAACGCAAATTGGAGCTCTTTTCTCGCACAGAAAGTTGTATGCTTTTCTCTCTATCTGGAATCCACTTTCGTGCAATAATGCAACATACAAATTTCTGTGTGAGAAAAGAGCTCCAATTTGCGTTTCCACTTTGCGCTTGGGATGTAAAAGGGCCTTGAAGCTTGGGTCGGCTAATTTGATATTACTTGGTATAGGCCAAGATGTCGTATCGATGGTTTGGCTCAATTGTAGCGGCAAAACCTGCTTTCAAACGAATGCTTCTAATCTGGTGGAGAATTCAGTTGCTCGAGACTGCGTAGTCAGACTTTTACCCTCTGGTGGGATTGTTGTCTTGTTGGGGCAATACCTTGGACTTGCATCATATCAGGAGTCCCCTTTAAACCTAGTTCTTTGAGGAACTTTTTTGTGATGATATCTATTTACTTGGGCCCGGAATCTAAGACCGCCCTACATTCCAGGCTCGATCCGTGCTCTATCGTGAAGAGAGCCTTCACCGTGCTAAGTAGAAAGTAGTTTCTATATGGCCTGGATCCTTGCGCTACCAGGGTGTTAAATTGCCGAGTTGGATTCACGTTGGTGTGTTGGAGAGTAGTGGTTGACATTAGCTGAGGCGCGTTGGGTTTCTTTGGATTTGACTGCTCGTGTTGTGTTTTTTGTTACATATAGTGCAACTTCGCAATGTACAGGAGGCTGCTACCATAGCCAGGTCCCACCATACAAGATGAGCTATTTACCATACTGTTATGCTTTAGATTGCCTAAATACGCCTTCTCAGCCGATATAGAGAAAATATACAGGCAGATCCTAGTCGACGAGAATGAAAGGAGATTTCAACTAATCTTATGGAGAAGCAGCCCTAGCCAGGCACTAAAGTGTTACCAACTAGGTTACATACGGAACCACATCGGCTCCATATTTAGCCATGAAATGCCTGCAAAGGCTCTTGCAGGATGAAGCAGATGCCTTTCCATTAGGAACCGATGTCCTAGTCTGAGATTTTTACCTCGGCGATGAGATGTCAGGGGCCAACCACTTAATAACAGCGTTAGAACTGCAATCGCAGCTAAGAATAGTCCTCTCAAACTGAAAATTCAACTTAAGGAAATTGTGCTCCAACCACCCCCAGCTTTTGAAGGACATTCTTCCAGCCGATATCGGACATCAATTAAGCCTGGAGAAACCAACCGTCCATCAAATCAACGTTCTAGGGCTAATTTGGTCACCAAACCTCTAAGTCATTTCAAGTTCAAACAATTCAGAGTCAAGAAAGCAATGTTAGCAAGCGGATCGTTTGCTCGGAGATTTCCCGCCTCTTCGATGCTCTTGGAGTTATGTCTCCCATGGTGATCACAATCAAAATATTCCTCCAGGAGCTATGATTATTGAAACTGGACTGGGATGCATCACTACCCATGGAGCTGCACACCAAATAGAGAAGATTTCGGGAAAGTCGACCAGCAATAAGCGAAGTCAAATTTCCCAGATATGTGTTCTCGAATTCAAGACCACACAGAGTTGAAATTCGAGCCTTCGTGCACGCCTCTCAGAAGGCCTATGGAGAGGCTATATATATGAGATTACAGAATATCAACAAACAAATAGTCGTCGTCGTTCCAAATTGAAAGTAGCGCCAAACACACAAGTTACAACTGGGCGCTGCTAAGCTAGGTACACTACCGTTGCCAAGAAAGCCTCCAGAACGTTATTTGTTTACCAGAAGATAAAAATTGGAGCTTTAAAACCTAAAATGACATATTATTCATACAAGTAGGTATTGTAACGATTGAGCCTGGGAACCAAAACTGGTTTGGGTCAATTGAGACGAAGGTCAAACAAGGTCAATAAAAGGCGTGGTAATTGTCTATAAATGTCATCCTATAACATTTTACCTTGTACTTTACTCGTTCTCATACTCTACAATCATCAAACACATGATCACCTACGAAGATCTGGCCTTGTCGCCAAATATCAAAGAGAGCGAGATATCTGAAAGACATGATGGATTGGTAGTATAAATGGTGATTCTTAAGCTTGATCTATATATATATAAAAGTGAAAGTATGTCTGTCTGTAAATGTTCAATAGACTCCGAAACCACTCATCCTATTTTGCTCTATCTCGAACACTTCGGGTGGCTGTAGTGTACCGATATCCGTAAAATTCGAACTTTTGTATGGGAGGTACTCTTCGAATTACTGCTAAAGAGCTCAGATCTATATTATTTTGGTTTTTTCCGAAAAAAATACGATTCCCAAAGTTTCAGATCGATCGGTCCAAATTTAAAATGGCGGCCAACACAAAATGGCGGATTACCTATTTCTTTGCAAGCCATTCGGTATGGGTATCAAATGAAAGGGTATGACAAGTACAATATTATTAGCTCTGTGGCGTCATTCCAAATTCAAAATGGCGGCCAACGCAAAATGGTGGATTACATTTTTCTTTGCAAGCCATTCGGTATGGGTATTAAATGAAAGGGTATGACAAGTAGAATATTATTAGCTCTGTGTGGAGTCATTCCAAATTCAAAATTCATATCACCTGATTACTACTATTGGTTTATGGATGCAGCATAGGCACACCGGGTCCCAGCTAGTTTTTCACATAAAAACAAACCAATAGTTTCACGTGGCTATAGATTGGCAACTTTTTGAAGAATGATTTATAAAACACTTTTGTAATGAATTAATAATATTTCAAGAATGTTCAAGAGTTTTACGACATCAATCTAAAATATTTTTTTTAATTAAAAAAAACCCGCCCAAACAATTAATAACTTTTGCCCTCCGTTCATGCTCCAATATCTCATTTGATGACTGATAATCAAGCTCTATGTAATCTCCACACAGAAATGCTCATAACTCGAATTTCCTGCCCCCAAAAATTCTACGGATGTTGGCTTTATTATACAATCATCACGTTCCATTCCTTCAAGAGCACAATCCTTTAACAATTGCCAATTGTATAACGACAGCCCATTCCTAGTCATAGCACGTTTTAAGAGGCTGATAACATCCATTAAAAGCGGACGGAAGCCTGGACCCAGCGATACGGGCATCCTCTGTAGTCGAATATTTAATCGCGTTCATTTGTCTCTGTTGAAGCCATTAAAAAAAGTACTTAAGGACGTGAACTTTACATTTTTGGCAGATGGCGTTCGGTTTTTGGTGAAGGTTCGTTTGAGTAAGAAAAGAACGTTTGAGTAAGAAAAAAAATAAGAAACTTAGTTAAGTTGATAAATCTAGAAAATAAGGAATAAGTTTTGTGTTATAGTAATTTGGAACGAGTTTTAGAGCTGGGTTCAGATATTTCATAACTTTTGCTGATTTTATTGAGTTTTTAATTGCGTACACTGATGGGGTTTTATGCTTTTCTTCGGATCGTACGGTTCGTATCGGAATATGTTCGAGTCAAGGAACCATGACGTTCTATATATAGACAAATACGGCATTGAAGGCTCATTAACTTTTCATTTGAAAAAGAACACACAACGAAAAAGACGTAAACATGTTATAAGCTGCTCATAAATTCCCAATGACGAAATATCGATTTGCTGTGAGTTTGTCAGGGCGCAAAAGTTCAACAATCTTTTACTCTATAGACCTGACCCTTTAAGACTGTATAGTTTTCCCGGCTTATCCTGACTAGTTTTGCCGAACCATACCGAAAATTTTATGACCTATCTTTGATACACTCAGCCTCGCCATCAACTTGACTCAGGATCGCCCCCTCAAGGATACTTGATTAAACTTTGCCAGCTCGATAGCAGCCAACCGTAATTTCATACCATTTGCTTTAGTAAATTTCATCCAAAATTATAGTGCCAGAAAAGGATTCTTCGGTGGTGTGTGGTGTGGTGGTGTATGGGAACCGGTATTGAATTAACTTACCTATAAAACACCTGACGTCGTAGCTAGTTCCAATGGGTGCTCCATAATATCGCTTTGCTGGGACCAGTTGAACACTTGGTGGAGCTTGCGGTGTTAAACTGAGTGTAAAAGGATGAGCTCCATCTCCCAATCGTTTTATCAGGGCGTCCTGCAAAAAAAAGAGAGAGAGAGATAGAGACAGAGAAAAAGGTATATATAACCATCTGTTAGAGTGCGCTACGAATTTAATTAAGTTTCTGGGTTTAATTCTACTTAGGTTAGAGAGAAAAGCTTTACGTCCTTGATGATAATGGAGAGCCAAAAAGGGATGAGATACATGCGATGAAGGGTCATGGATTCAACGTCCGCGGCTATATTTATTTTCCTTCTGGCGAGGTTAAGGAGAGAACCCAAATAACAAAAAAAAATTCTGTACTGCGATAAGTTTCACAACTAAAATAGCTTTAGAGCAGCTTTAGAAATATCCTTTACGTGACTTTCAAATATTAAGGATCTTAACGGTTTTTCACGCTTTATGGTAATGGTATAAAAAAAGTGGGTGTGTGTACTTATGTACGCGCATCAGAACTTATACTTCTTTGGCGTGATTTAAGACTAATGTTTAATTTGCATGCAAATAATTTATTAGATTTTTTTATTATTTGCGTGCGTTGGCAGATGGAAGCATCATGACGCCGACACGCTCCAGCCTGTCGGTTCTTTTCAGCAATGCTTCGCCAGCTGGATCAGCTTTTATCTACCTGCTAATACTACCTATATTTCTAAGCCTTACTCTCTTCCTTTTGGTTTCTTTGCGCCTTACCTTCTGATGGAGCATATTTAGCGTCTACTCCACTTTATTCTTTACAACACCCGATGTCACCATGTAGTCTATGATGTTTTCTACTCTGAGTCGTGCCTGAGCTGTCGCTTGCAGAACAGCAGTTTGCTCGCCTAATATCGGGCATTCCAATAGGACATGCTCTGTGTCTTCTATCACATTTAGGAATGCCGGGGACAGCGAAGACATCTTGTCCGAATCGACAGAGATATGCTCTGGAACAGACATGTCCACTCAAGAACTGTGCGAGGTCGTAACTCATCTCTCTATGCTCTCCCGTGACCCATCCCTCCCCAATAGTTATGAGCCTGTGGGTCCATCGACCTTGAGTAGATTTACTCCATCTCCTTTCCACTACTGAAATAAACGTCACTTCTAAATTATGTTCACTTCGCTAGCTTCTTCTTCTAATAGTTACTCAATTGAATTGAGCGGCTTTTGGTAACTGAAATATGATACGAAGAGCATTTGAACTATTTTTTTTTTGGTGGACTTGGAAACACATTTTTCTAGACAAGTTGTTCTTATTTATACAGGTTATACAGGTTTTTATGCGCTTCGTGTTTTTATTTTAGTCTGTTAAAAGTCCCAGAATATTACTTAATTCGCTGACGCAGCGACACAAGGGCTCCTTGGCAAACGACATGAGAAGACAGCACTCGTACTATTCCAGAAGGTCCATGTTCACGGTATTCAGAAACAAGGTAATGTAACAGAGACTGACAGCTTCGAATATCGTAGAAATTTCGTGCCAAGTGACGTCAGCACTAATGTAGAAACAACAAGACAACTCCGATTTTATATGGGAAGAGCGTGCCAAGTGACGTCAGCACTCAAATGACATTTCTCCATTACATTACCTTGTTTCTGTATACCGTGGTCCATGTTTGTGTTCTAATTATTTTCTAGTTTTTGGTATACAGCAGATTTAAAATAAAACCATTTAACTTAAAAGTTTTTTTACCCGTTTTTAGTCTTCTGTCATTTTTGGATTATACTTTTTACAAAATTTTGGTGAAGTGATTTGTTATGCATACCATATTCCCAGCGCCATTTTGAATTTTCTAATTTTGACAACAAATTTATTATTTCCGACGTTAAAACACCCCCAAATAGCAATTTTCAGTAAAATCGAATCGTAATTGCCAAAATCGTACCGCCATATTGGCGCCGCCATTTTGATTTTTTTAAAATTTTGCCCACAGATTCGTCATTTGTGACCTTAAAAGCTCCCCGATACCGATTTTCAATGGATTCGGAACACATTTGCAAAATTCATCCGCCATTTTGAATTTTCAAATTTGACTACAGAATCGCCGTTTGTGGCCCTAAAAACCTCCCGATACCGATTTTCAATGGATTCGGAACACATTTGCAAAATTCATCCGCCATTTTGAATTTTCAAATTTGACTACAGAATCGCCGTTTGTGGCCCTAAAAACCTCCCGATACCGATTTTCAATGGATTCAGAAGACATTTGCAGAATTCATCCGCCATTTTGAATTTTCAAATTTTGACCACAGAATCGTCATTTGTGGCCCTAAAAACCCCCCGATACCGACTTTCAATGGATTCAGAAAACATTTCCAAAATTCATCCGCCATTTTGAATTTTCAAATTTTGACCACAGAATCGTCATTTGTGGCCCTAAAAACCCCCCGATACCGATTTTCAACGGATTCAGAAAACATTTCCAAAATTCATCCACCATATTGGCACCGCCATTTTGAATTTTCAAAATTTGACCACAGAATCGTCATTTGTGGCCCTAAATCCCCGATACCGATTTTTAATGGATTCAGAACACATTTCCAAAATTCATCCGCCATATTGGCGCCGCCATTTTTAATTTTCTAATTTTGACCACAGAATCGTCATTTGTGGCCCTAAAACCCCCCCGATACCGATTTTCAATGGAATTGGAACACAATTGAAATATTCGCTCGCCATCTTGGACCCGCCATTTTGATATTTTTACAAAATTGTCAGATTGCACTGACACGTTAGCTCAATGTGTTTGCAAAGTTTCACAAGAATCGGTTTAGTAGAAGTAGTTGAAAAAGCTGTCGCAAAATTTGAACCAAACAAATATACGAGGTCAAGCTAAATAAAATCATTAATGTCTTGTTCATTGTTTTATTTTCCCAAATAATAACAGTAAATATTTTGTATTATATATTCAAACTAATTTCTGATTCAATAATTATATTAAGTTTTAACCATTTAAAATCATTAGTAAAACAGTAAATAATTATCGCTTATTGTACAGTTGCCATATAGCTTTATTATTATCTTGGCCAGTTTCACACGGGCCGACAAACAACCAAGAAAAATCTTCTGAAAAAGTCGGTTGGTGTTAGCCCTTAGAAACTCGCGCTTAGGTGAAGAATAGAACACGGATCGGATTTCCCTCCATAGCCTCGCGACAGAACCCCTCACCCAGCAACGTCGTGCACAGTACAATCGTCTACGAATCTTCATGCCTACAAAAACCCAAACCTTCGCTTAGCTGATGAATCGTACAAGAAATTTATTTCCCTCCATAGCCTCAGGATAAAAACCCCCTCACCCATCGACATCATGGGTGCCTTCCATTTAGACACATTTAGACACAGAGAGACACAGTGTTACACTGGCCGGGTTTATGCCGAGGACACTTTGGAATGTATGAAACGGAGTTTCCAACTTGGTTATCGTTTTAACCGAAACGTTTGACAATTATTATCACACGTTTGACATTTCTCATTAGTAATAAATCATTGTGAAATAATGGAGAAAATATTAATAAATTATCAATAATTGAGGCGCGCAAAAATTTTTTATATTGGAAACAGTTACAAATAAACGTAATAATCATGTATATGTTACACTTTTTCACGTTGTTTACGTCGTTTGACATTTTCAGAAAGTCTAAAGTGTTTATACCGTAACTTCCCGGCAGTACCACATGTTTGGTTACGCCAAAAAGCAGATCCACTTTGGCAGGTTGCGCCGAAAATTCTTGTCGTATATGCCGCTTCCAAGATGTCAGGCAACACCAAAGTGTCCGCGGCATAAACCCAGCCACTGTGTCCGACACAGAAGTGTTCCATCAACGACACAGCTCAGCCGGGCACAACTAAGACAATGCTACCAACCCTCGCCAATTGAAATGTGATCGTTAATTTATAATTACAACAATATTGTTTCATTTTTAAGATATACCCAGCATTTATAAGTTGTCGGGTAATTAATTTAAAGAAATTATCAACATAAAATTTACGATTTACTTGCCAAACAAAAATAAAAACGAGGAAAGTGCGCCGTGGCGGATTTTTCATGAACTTATGTGTTCCATTTGGGCTTACACAGAACGACACAGAGCGACACGCTGTGTCGGACACAATTGTCTTTCTGTGTCTAAATGGAAGGCACCCCATGAACAGACATCAGCTAAAGAATGGGAGTTGAAATGCTTGCCCTCTCCATACCCCTTCGCCTATATTCTCTGTTGCGTCTCGCGTTGCGTCTCGCATATTCCTAAAAATTCACTCTCATAAGATTTTTAAAAACGCGCCTAAAGAAGTATAACTTCAAAAAAAATCCATTATTTCACCACACGGTATTATCAACATGCTACACGTGTGCTACATACTTCAACTATAAGGATCTAAATTGATTTTCTGTAAATCATCCTTTTTTTATTAACCCACTTCAAAAGGGGGTTTTGAAATCTTCAGATCTAAGAATTTCTCACAACTTATCCCTCCCCCAATCAGAAACCAACAAACTTTATGTGCAAAAGTATATTTTTTGTACTACAAACACACATTTTTCTTTAAAAGCCCCATTGAAAAAGTGTTTCAACTCTAATTTGCAGGTCTAAAACGGGTCATTGCATCGCGTGCAGTTTGTGCATTGTATGCTTTTTAAAAAAACTTTAAGTGAACTTTTTAGATTTAATGTTCAACCACTCTTGGGGTTGAATTTCTTTGTTTTTTATTTTGTCCATGATAAAGTTAAGTAACCATATTATACTCGCATGTCGCGGTGTCGTGTTGCCATGAAAATGACTTTTAATATTATTTACAAAGCCATTTTTTAACTGAGAGCAGCGAAATGTATACACCATTATCACTGGGAATAAGTTGGTAATGACTTGTTAATTTTTTTTTGTTTAGATAACAGAGAGGTGGAAATATATTTTATAATTTGGTGAAGAAGTGTGCTGGGAAATAGGTGTCCTGTAATAGTGTTTATGAGTGTTTTAAAAATAGGACACGAATGTGGTTTGTTGGTAATAACGACATGACTGTATCTGGCTTTTTACTAAGGACACTCTCTGAAGCTTATGTTTGGTAGCAAGATATAGAAATACGCATAAACGCAAGAAAAACGCTCCCTTCACCCTAAGAAGGAAGGTTCCAAAACGAATTAAGAAACGTGTGTCTTTTCAGAAACGACAAAATTTTTAGGGATCACTCTAGATAAAAGATTCTACTGCAATTTACATACCGAAAGTGTCGTCAAGAAAGCCTCCAGAGCGTTATTTTTTTGCTTGGGGTTTAAAACTCTAAATTACCTATTGTTCATGGAAGTAGGTATTGGGACGATTGGGCCTGTGAACCTAAACTAGTTTGGGACAATTGAGATAAAGGTCAATAAAAGGCGTGGTACTTGGCTAGAAATGTCATTTTATGTCGTTTTTAGTAGGTACTTTATTCGTTCTAATACATTACAATCATTAAACGCATGATCACCTACGAAGATCTGACCTGGTGGCCAAAGATACTACTTAGCCAGGGTTGCTGGAAAAAGTGACTCCAATAGTCTTGCTGAGGATTACAGGGACGATGAATTCATACTCTAATTCAGCGTTAGGGGCAATGCTAAATGCCGCTCTATTCCACGTGTTGAGGTAAAGAAAGCGCCAGCAAGCAGCTGGACAGGAGGAAATGAATTTACACTTTTTATAAAGGATTTTTTCCGAAGCTTATGCTTGGCGCAAAGATGAGGAACTAAGCTTAAACCCACGGAAAATTCTCATCGGTCCTTCACCACCCGAGTAAAAATAAATGATGGCCTTAGAACGGGCAAATACCGACTGTGATTGAAACATAGTCCTCGGCCATCTGACGGTTAACAGAAAGCTCGTTGCAGGACAGTACGGTCGTACAGGGGACGACTGACGGTGATACAACGGCCTTACAGTTCCAATAACGGCCATACGACGGTGGTACGGCGGCCGTATGGTTGCTATTACGGGTATACGACGGTGGTACAGTGGCAGCCCTCGCCTCCGCCCTCCTATAAGAAAATATATTTCACTGCAATTAAATGTTTGATTTTTTTCGGTTGTGTTTTTTTTTCAAGCCGTTAAATAGCAAAATTTCCCACTAAAATATAAATCAACATGCACCACACACTTCACGTACAACAAACCCACGACTGGCGAGCTCGTTTCTCTTGTGCATCGATATCTTTAAGTAGGATAAATCGAAAGAACCATTGTACATAACGGAAATGACGAAGTTCCCATAAAACACATTCAACAATACATTTGGTGCAGATTCTTTTTTTTTGGCTCAAATTTCCCGTCGAATGCCCGTTTATACAGCTCAGTACTTGGCCTTTTAAAACTTTTGGTCATATTTGGCCGTCGTAAGGCCGTATGTGCTCCCATTAAAAGTAGTTAAAAACTCTACGTCCATCATATGCCCCTTAAAAAGCCAAGCGGCCGGTGTTCGCCCTTTGTAGGGCCGGTTTTTATTTTTACTCGGGCACAAGAAGGAAACCTATGGAAGTAGGTATTGGGACGATTGGGCCTGTGAACCTAAACTGGTTTGGGATGATTAAGAAGAAAGTCAATTAAGGCCAATAAAATGCGTGGTAAATGTCTATAAATGGCATCTCATGACATTTTATCGGGTACTTTACTCGTTCTAATAAATTACAATAATCAAACACATGATCACAAACGCTGATCTGGCCTGATGGCCAAAAATCCAAGAGAACCAGAGGAAATTCGAAAAATTAAATAGAATCAATCTTGCTAAGAATCACAGGAGCGTTGAATACATGCCCTTAGGCAGTGTTAGAGGCAATGCTAAGTTGGATACCTTTTATATGAAAATACCCCACTTCTTTTGTACAGCGTTGTCTTATGATGAAGTCAAATGCCCCCCCTCTGCATTACTTCGGAATACTTCGAGAACTAATGGTATTATGATACTGGCTAGTTTTCAAGCTAGCGTAAGTGCCCGAATTGTCAAGCATGTGTAAAATAGACAGCAAATAGGGAGAGAAAGGAAGCTATAGTAGCTGTTGGAAATTTCGGTCAGTTTGACAGTTTAAAATACAATATTTTGAATATCTTTTAATGGCACAAATTATGTGGAGATAGGGATTCATTTTCTTATAAATGAAGTTAAAAAAAATTAATTTGGTTGGGACGCACCTAATTTATCATACAAAAATACTTTTTTTATTATTGCTTTCCTGACAATGCAAAATTAATGCATCAGATTGTCATTAGCAAGAACTAATAATTTTAATTTTTCATTCACCATCATATTTTATTTAAAAAAAAGATATCCTTTGATACAAATTCACAGGCACGAACATTTCAAACCAAACCAAATAAATGTCAAAATACCCCGTAAAATCCAAAACTGTCAAAAAATTGGTCAATTTTTCTAGCTTTTCGTGAGCTTTTCCACTGTTCCAATTCCAAATTCCACTTAACTGTCCGAAAATTTATGCTTCCGGCCAATTGTTGACATTAGTGCGGAGCTCTTCTTGTGCACAGAATTTCTGTATGTAATACTATTTGTTTCTTTCTAAGTAGCTAGCTAGCTGCAAAACTAGTATGAAAACAAGCCAGTGTCATGATACCATAACTCATTTTGAAGTTCTTGGAAAACTTATTCATTTTGAACTAATTGGAGAACTAATTCATTTTAAACCACTTGCAGAACTAATCCATTTTGAAGTTCTTGGAGAACTAATTCATTTTGAAGTTCTTGGAGAACTAATTCATTTTGAACTAATTGGAGAACTAATTCATTTCGAAGTTCTTGGAGAACTAATTCATTTTGAACTAATTGGGAACTAATTCATTCGAAGTTCTTGGAGAACTAATTCATTTTGAACTAATTGGAGAACTAATTCATTCGAAATTCTTGGAGAACTAATTCATTTTGAACTAGTTGGAGAACTAATTTATTTTGAACTAATTGGAGAACTAATTCATTTTGAAGTTCTTGGAGAACTAATTCATTTTGAACTAGTTGGAGAACTAATTCATTTTGAACTAATTCATTTTGAAGTTCTTGGAGAACTAATTCATTTTGAACTAGTTGGAGAACTAATTCATTTCGAAGTTCTTGGAGAACTAAATCTTTTGAACTAATTGGAGAACTTATTCATTTCGAAGTTTTTGGAGAACTAATTCATTTTGAACTACTTGGAGAACTAATTCATTTTGAAGTTCCTGGAGACTGGAGAACTAATTCATTTAAATTCATTTTAAGCTAATTGGAGAACTTGGATTTTTCTTTAGACAAATCTTTTGGGTTTACCACTAATATGGTGATTTGAACTGGCTCCTTTCAGGATTACCAGTGTTGGAAGTAGGCAATTTTCCACTAGTGCTAAAATTATTTCTAATTTCTAAGCAGTCAGTTTATTCCGACTGTGATATGTAAAAGCGCACACATATGCACACACTCACACATTCAGCAAACAACGGGGATATTTCTTTCGCGCTCTCTAGCGGCGAAGCTATGCGGAATTCGAAAAAATAATAAAAGGAAAATTTGTAGGTAATTTTATGATCTAAAACTTCGCTCTCTTGATATTTTCACCAAAATGCATTGTTTCTCCTCAAAATAGAGAGAAAGGCGAAATAACTCTAAAATTCATATATTTCTCAAAAACCACCCTTTTTTAGAACTTCGGGTTGTGGAAATCATATTAAGACAATCATGCAAATCATGTTTAGGATTCCCCTAAAAGAAGAGCTTGAGAGCGTGCAGAGGAACTGGAAATCTTTCAAATGGGAACCCATCGCTTGGATGCCGGTCCCCCGCGACAGTTTTGCATCCGCTGACCTCCATACAGAGAGATCTCCTTAGTTAAAATTATATTAGGCTAGATGGAACTATCACTGAATTTAAGCAGCATTTTGCAGTTTTAGTATTTTGTTGGGGGACCGCTTAGAAAAAGAGAGTAGTGTCGACTCTCGCGTTTGGAAGGTCGAAAAGAGGAACCCAAAAAAAAGTGGTTCGACGATTTGGTATGCCACGAAACAGAATTCTATTATTAGAACTCAAGTTAAAGTTTGAAGAACATGGGTGCTACTGGTATAAAAGGGATTTCTGGGTTGAGTAATATGGGCTTAATTTTAGAAATTGAATTTTCTTTGAAAAGACCCAAAAAAAACCCTATCCAAAACCAAAGAATTTTTAATTTGTGATTAAATAATGTTTAACTAACAATATACATGTGTCCCGATAAAAAATAGACTGAGTATTTTGTTCAACACTCAAAAACAACCTTTAGTATCCTTAACTTTTAAATAAAAACGTTTTTATCCTTTGTCCAAGACATCCCTAACAATTATGTATCCCATCCCAATGTTTTGGTCATAATCGATTTGTTCACAAAATTTTATATAGACCCAAAAATTTTATATTGACAAAAAACAAACAGAACTTAATAAACCATTCACAAGACAAGACCAAAGGATCCCCCGCCACTCAGGGGGGAAAAAGTTAAAAATAAAAATCCTTCCATTAAAACTCTTACCTGAAGTGGGGTTAACGATTCCTTTGTAGGCTCTTCAGTTCGAGGCCAAATTTGATGAAGTGACATAATAGCTTCATTACAAAACCTCAGTCCCATAACCTCCTCATCCTCTCTACCGTACCTTAAACAAAATATCAAAAAAAAACAAAATTTATATAAGCAAGGATATTAAAGGATATTTTTTTTCATAAATGCATACAAAAATTAATTTTAACAATTTCAGCAAAAATTTTTGTGGATCCTTACCTAAAAGTCAATGTCAGTTGTGCATAAACTCGATATCCTTGAATAAGTTTTGGATCAACAAAAAGGATTCCCTTGAGTATAGCCGGATTTGTGCCACATGAAACTACCTCACGTGTCGGAAGATAAAGGGTTAATACAGAATTTGGAGATGTCTTCTTGTACACCCGTTGTGTTCCGATTTGTTCATCTTTGGCGAGTTGTCTAGAAAAAAAAGGAAGAATGAAAGGAAAATGAGGTTTTAATAAAAATTTGTGGTATATTCTGATATTAGTTCTAAGAATTGGCTTAGGGGTTGCCTTTATTAATTTTTGATTGAAGGATTATATCAAAATCTATATATGTATATAAAAATGAATTTGTGTATGTATGATCGCTATAGGCTCCCACACCGTGCAACCGATCTTAATGAAGCTTTAACCATGTGCTATTTACATTCAAACTTAGAACATAGGCTATTTTATTACTTTCTAAAGCCACTCCTAGATGGCGCTGTCATGGAGAGCTTCGTTGAAAATCATCGCAGAGCTTTGAATTTTTGCATGAAGTTCCGTCGAGGTCTCCTATGATAAACCTCGAAGCCCGATTTTCGAAATCCAAAATGGCCGCCGAAATATGACCGAAATTCAAAATTGCCGCAGAAATATGGTTGAATTTGCAAATTTTATTCCGATTCCAATGAAAGTGGGTATCTAGGGGTTTTTAAGGTCGCAAATAACGAATTTGTGGTCAAAACTTATAAATTCAAAATGGCCGACGAATTTACTAATTGTGTTCCGATTCCAATGAAAATCTGTATCTGAGGTTTTTTAATGTAGCAAATAACAACTTTATGATCAAAATTTAAATTCAAAATGGCCGCACCAATATGGCCGGCGAGTTTGCGAATTGTATTCCGATTCTAATTAAAATCGGTATATGGGAGTTTTTAAGGTAGTAAATAACGAATTTATGATCAAAACTTATTCAAAATTGTGGGGCCAATATGGCGGAAGAATTTTAACAAATCACCTGATTACTACTATTGGCTTTTGGGAGCAGCATAGGCGCACCTGGGACCCGGTGCGCCGCTATTTTTTAAGATTTTCACCAATCAGAAACGGTTTGAAATCTTAAAAAAGAGCGGCGCGACAGAAAAACGTCGGATATGTAAATTCATCTTCATAGTTCTTGTCAAGCTGTAAGTTTTTCCATTTCTCTCTCGTGGGTCTGTGTACATTGAAACTGGGATTGGAGTTGGGTTTCGATGTGATGTAATCAGATGGCCTTTCTATACTATATTTCCAGTGATAAAGACTTGTAGTATATTGCAATGTCCATAGGCAGGGGCGCGCTTTCATTGATGCGAATGGTGCACTTGCACCGGGTGCAATTGGACGGGGCGCAATTTTCCCATTGTAATTTACTGCGATCAAAAAATGAAGAGCTGATGGGGCGCAATTTGGCTTACTGCACCGGGCGCAAAAATCCCAAGCACCGGCCCTGTCCATTAGTCCAGTTCTATTACTAGTTTATGTACTTTTATTGTTTCTTAGACATTAGATTTCTATTTCATTATTATAAAGCTAAAAGTGTCCAACTACCGAATAACTACTTCAAACTTAAATGTTTATTTAGTGGAAAAACGAAGTCTTAATTTCGTTGATTAACGCCCGGAAAACGGAATATAATTATTTGGATGAACTTGTTAACAATCAAAAGAGATCTGCCGGAATCTATCACCATACAAAAAAAATTGCTCTAACTTCCTTTACAGCCTAAATAAACATTCCGAGAATGTCCTGAGAGAGTCCTTTTCTACAGCAATCATCCTTTTACACAACAACAACCACAACCAGAAAAAAACCCACCCAAAAACAGAAAGAAGTTCTTTTCATTAACAAACAGATTTCTTCCTCCCAGCCACTTTCACCGAAAGATATTATCCCTTGGGGCAATGGGGGACCCAGATGGCCACTTGTAGTTCCAGGATGCAAGTAATTTTCGGTTCAAAGTTACACTAAGTAGTTAGGATCTCTCCAATTTCTTACCCCAAGACGACTTTCTTTTGAAACGGAACGAGAGTAAAAAGGGAAAAAAATTACAGAAAAAAAAAATAAAGATCGCAATAACGACCTCCTCGGGGCCAGTTTATGTCGAGTCTCATTAACCTAATGAGAACCGCACGTAATTATGCTGGAGGCCTTTTAGTACCACACCAACTCGTATATGTTTGCCGTTTTGTCAGGTTTAAACATTCCTCCCCTAAATATTCACTCGTACGTACTTCCGCAGCAACTTTCTGACTATTAAATGGCTCTTCCGGATGGGCTGTTCCTGGTATAAAATCATGTTTACATACCGTTTCTGTTGTGTAAACGCACAGGTAAACTTCTTTCATCTGATAGAGTGCAATCTACAATCGGTGGATCGAGGGGGGACTGTAGGCGAGAACCCAGCCAGGTACGAAACAATCAGTCATAAATTATGTTGTAATTAACTCAAATCTGAGAGAGAAAAAATAATGAAGCACTTAAAATTCTCTAAAGGATTCCCCTCCCCGTCTTGAAGGAGGATCGAGAGCCGTTTTTGTTATTAGTTGTTCCACCAGTCGTCGTCCATCCTCAAAGGACGAGATTGGCTCACACATCGTGTGGATGCCAGTTTCCAAAATCGCAAATTGAATTTCTGATTGGAAATTGATTTATTCAACGAACTTTCTTCCATTTCCCTTTCACCTTTTTCAGGTGAGAGAGATATGGAAATGTCTGATTGGTGAAAAAGTTTGTTCTTTTTTTTTCTTATCTTAGATTTCGCTGCAAGTCGAAGAATTCCAATCGATTACAAAAAAAAATTCATCAATTTTTCATCTTGCCCCACGATTTTTTTGTTATATTACTCGTGTATTTCCATTTTGTTTTTCATTTCGGTTTCTGCTTTTATTTTTCCCTGGCAAAAAAAAATTTCTTGTTTACTTTTATTATTTAGGAAATTGGTTTTAGATTCTCGCCTCCGTCATGATCCCTTAATCCATTAGCTAAATATAACCAAAGGATAAAATTACTTTACTTTTCCACTTAATTTTGCCAGAGATTCGCCTTTGAAGAATATTTTAATCGTTTTTAACGATTTTGTAATTAAATTTTTACCATAGAAGTCGTCTTCATTTTGATATCAATCTCTTTTAGCATAAGGAGTTTTTGAGAGTGACGAAAGAAGCGAAGTAAATGAGGGATAATTTCATCGTTATGAAGAAGTAAATTAAAAAGGAACAAAAGACTGAAGAAAATCTTATTTTAATAATGTGATTTAATTTTCATAATAGATATATTTAAGGTAAACTGTTCTTCTTGTCCATTTCTTACGGGAGCATCTTAAATGCAACCATAAAGTGAGAACTACGTTGAACGAAGTTCGGCATTTAAAATATTTTTTTTGGTGGACTTGAAAACACATTTTACTAGACAAGTCGTTCTTATTTACTAATAAAGTCGTTATACAAGTTTTTATGCATTTTACTTTTTACAAAATTCTGGTGAAGTGATTTATTATGCATACCATATTGCCAGCGCATTTTGAATTTTCTAATATTGACAAGAAATTCATTATTTCCGACCTTAAACACCTCCAAATAGCGATTTTCGGTGAAATCGAATCGTAATTGCCAAAATCCTACCGCCATATTGGCGCCGCCATTTTGAATTTTCAAATTTTGACCACAGATTCGCCATTTGTGACCTTAAAAACCCCCCGGTACTGATTTTCAATGGAATCCGAACACATTTGCAAAATTCATCCGCCATATTGGCACCGCCATTTTGATTTTTCAAAATTTGACCATAGAATCGTCATTTGTGGCCTTAAAAACCCCTCGATACCGATTTTGAATGGATTCAGAACACATTTGCAAAATTCATCCGCCATATTGGCGTCGCCATTTTTAATTTTCAAATTTTGAGCACAGAATCGTCATTTGTGGCCCTAAAAACCCCCCGATACCGATTTTCAATAGATTCAGAACACATTTGCCAAAATAATCCGCCATATTGGCACCGCCATTTTGATTTTTCAAACTTTGACCATAGAATCGTCAATTGTGGCCTTAAAAACCCCTCGATACCGATTTTGAATGGATTCAGAACACATTTGCAAAATTCATCCGCCATATTGGCGTCGCCATTTTTAATTTTCATATTTTGAGCACAGAATCGTCATTTGTGGCCCTAAAAACCCCCCGATACCGATTTTCAATGGATTCAGAATACATTTGCCAAAATAATCCGCCATATTGGCACAGACATTTTGTATTTTCAAATTTTGACCACAGATTCGTCATTCGCGCTCATAAAAACTTCTCGATACCGATTTTCAATATAATCGGAACACAATTGCAAAAATTCGTCCGCCATCTTGATTTTTTTACAAAGTTGTCAGATTGCATTGCCATGGGAACTCAATGTGCAAAGTTTCATACAAATCGGTTTAGTAGAAGTACGTGGGCGCGAAGTACCGTGGTTCGTGACATATTTTTCATGACGTTCTTTTTTCACCGAAATGGGTCGATTTCACTACGCTTCAATATCGTTTCGCTGTTAATTCGGTCTGTTATATTTTTTGCGCTCAACTCATGAAGAACTCATACATCGAGCGTCTTTTTGTATCCTGTTTTGTGTAAATGTTTTGTGTAACAATTTTGTAGTCAATGCCTGGCTCCATACCAATTGGCTGACATGTTGAAAGAACACACTTCCAAAAGTTATAAGATTTGCAGCGCAGTGATTGGACGATTAGAGCGTGACTCATTTTCACATCAAAAGTACCAAAACGAAAGCAGGCGAAAAACATTTCCGCACAGCAGATTTTGATAAAGAAGTGACTTCAGGGCACACAGAAAAAAAGATTTCGCAAACCTGCGCAGCGTTCTTTCCTTTTAATTTTTCATTATCTTTCTCCATTTTCAAAGGCAAACAACTTTCCCACCACTGCACCTCAACTAACAATGCTGACACTCAAAGTAACACTAGAACTGTCACCTTTCAAACGAGTGTTTAGTGGTGTCGTTGCGATCAGTCATTCAGTTATTTGCAATTGGCGCCATCTATCGGAAAAACGATTCATATTTTCGCATTCTAAAGCAATTAACCTAAGAGATTGAAGTAATTCTTTGTTAATAGCAAAGGATTCGCAGATTGTAAACAAGTTATATAAAATCCTGAAATATTTTTCAAGACCATTCCACTAAAAAATCGACCACATTTAAAGCTCGTTATAAGTGTAAATCTAAATGTTCATTATAATCCTTTATAGTCCTTTTATCCTGTTTATTAATACTTTCATTCCTGTAAGTGCGTCCTCCCCAGCAATATCCTTTACCAAAAATAATTATTAAAGTACACTTCCGTCACAGCACTTAATCCCTAATTTCCGTCATCGTGTCCTGCTCTTAATTTTAAAGTTTTATGTTCTTTTATGCGAAATCTCCTTTTTAAATCTAGCAGCATTATCCGTCAGAATAAATACTTAAGTAGCATCAACTTCTCGTCTCTTGGTAAAAATAAATATGAAAGAGAGAGGAAAAATTCTTAAGGACACTTTCGTATTCATAAAATGTAGATACACTATTAAGGATATTGTGATGGGAGTGAAGTGAACATTGAAGAAAGTCCTTCTTTGCCTTTGCCCATGAAGGACACGTTTTCGATATTACACACTCCCCTGTTCCTCGTGTGTGTGTTATGCCTTCGTCTTATATCGCTTACCTGTAGGACTGTCAAGTGAATATTTATGTAAAAGGTACTTAGTGAAATTTAGCGGCTAAGTTATTTTAATGGCGGATGGTGGAACACGACACACGGCAACCGGCACTAAGGAGTTTCAAAATTTATGATGTTAACACATGCATTTGCGTGATAAAGCAGATATTACTTTATGTTTTCTTTATATATATATATTTTTCACACTAAAGAGGTGTGCCATTAATTACACACCTTTAGTTAAGCAAGAAGATCTCATTGCGCTTTTATGATTCGGTTTATATGAAATCCTAATTCTGTGCTATCGTTAAAAGGTGATTTTTTTTATATGACTGTAATTAAAAGTTGAAATATGTTTTGTGTCTGGTGATAAGGATTGTGCTGTGTTATAAATCTTACGAGCAAGGGCTATACATAAACCAGTCAATTTATTATCCAATTTCATAAGTCCTTGAAAAAGTCGGTCAAAGCTGCGAATTATCCCATTACAATTATTGCGGTTTACCATTCGTCTGTTGGGCCATGTCTGTTCTATTGATTATGCATATTGATGCGAAAGCGTTTCTCAAAAGTTTGAGCTTTCAACTCGTTTCACCTGTGCCCATCTCCCGAAAGAGCTTTTGCATCTGGATGCATACGTCTTCGTCTACGGTCTATAAAAATCATTCAATATCCATTCACAAGAAGAGGATTAAAAATATTTACATGCATTTATCTTCAAAGAAATGAAAGAAAATTATTACTAATATTATAGGTATTTCGCCCGCGATCTCGTCCCCGTAGATTTACCCTTTACCCTTTTCTTCGTCTATCGGATCTAGTTTTCAGTCTGATCCGATAGTCGGATACGATAGTCGGATACGATAGTCGGGACCGGTAGTCGGGATCGATAAAGGCCGAAGTCCAATGAGAGCACCGCACCGGGTGCTGGCAATCAAGACGGTGCTTGTCTTATCAAAACCTCAGTAGATATATGGAACAATATCGAAATAGAGTATTGTATCGATTCTCGAACGAGAGTGCGGTGCTCGAAAATTTGATGTCGGGGCTCATATCAGGAAAGTCACAACATTTTTAAGTCTTGAAACTTTAAACGCGTTTTTCTAAAAACCACTTTTTCGGGACCCTGGTACAAGATTACTCAAAAACTATTTGATCGATCATTTTGAAATTTTGCAAACTTATAGATAACATAATTATAGTCCAAGAGCCCAGGCCCGCCAGACCTACGCCATTTTCTTAAAGCTGGTATTTCGTATATACATAGTGCCGGTAGTTCGTATGTACATAGATACGCAGTTAAGAACGTATGCACACTCGCTAGCCCGGAGAATGGGCCCTTTTGTAGATAGAGGGGTTGGGGGGTAAAAAAGGGGTTAAAATTGAAAAAAAATGTCTGTCGTTGCGTATGTAGGGTCTATTAGGGCTAAATAACTATAAACCGCCGCATACAGACTAAAGTTGGAAACAGATACGTGCGTGCGTACAGTGCGTGCAGTGTATGCGGTGAGGTGTTGGGTTTCAGTCTAGTATTTTACAAATAACCAAAAAATCGAAGCGACGAAGGCATATGTCTGTTGTATGTGCTTGGTTTTCGGTATGCGTGATAGCGGGAATTATACCAATAGAGATACCGACGAGAGAAGGCATGAGTCTCTATGATCAGAATAGAGAATATGTTAAGAGGGGAGACAAATTCAGTGGGCAGATGACCCGCTGCGAGTCTGTGGCAAGTGAGACGAGTCTGTTAAAGAGTCGGTGGACCCTCAAGCTCAATTTACATATCTGACGTTTTTCTGGTGCGCCGCTCTTTTTTAAGATTTCAGCCAATCAGAAACAATTTCGGTCACGTCATATTGTTTCTGATTGGCTGAAATCTTGAAAAAGAGCGGCGCGCCAGAAAAATGTCGGATAGATATTGAGCTTCAGACTTATTCCAAACGTGGATAGATGGGTTACGAGGGAGTATGCGGAAGTGAGTTATGACCCCACGCAGTTTTTGAGTGGAAATGGAGGATATAGAAAATACCTCCATCGTTTCGAGGACGATGGCTCAGCGCTGTGACTGGTATGACTAGGTATCCAGGATAACGCAGAGTATTGTCTCCTTTTATTGTGTAAGATTCGGCGAATATGGGCTAGAACCAGAGGCTTACTTCATGTCACACGCTTAGCTGCTCTCAAATTCCGGGTGGGTACTGCTAACCACCATACCCACATTATCCGCCGGCTATGCGTACGATGTTCGGTACACCTATGTAGCTCTCATTGGACTTCGGCCTTAAAAAATTCCCAAGAAAATACTGTATCTTCCCGTGAAATTCCAATCGGAAGATTAGCCGGTTCCGAGATTAGTCCGGACAAAACATTTTAAAAACACTTGACTTGACAAACACCTTTTCCAATTGTATTAATATACAGATAAAAAAAAATATAGTTTAAAAAAACTAAAAAATACGCTTTTATTTTAAAATGAACTAAAAAGTAAAAAATAATTTTGAATGTAAAGTTTTTATTGCTCCAGCCAGTATATGGAAACTACCTACCTTTCGAAATGTAAAAAAGCGTGGGCGCTAAGAATATAGGTAAAGAGTCCCACGCTTTTTTACATTTCGAAAGGTAGGTAGTTTCCATATACTGGCTGGAGCAATAAAAACTTTACATTCAAAATTATTTTTTACTTTTTAGTTCATTTTAAAATAAAAGCGCATTTTTTAGTTTTTTTAAACTATATTTTTTATTTTCTACTTTTTAGTCTATTATATGTCTTCCGCCATTTTGTAATGACAGCCATATTAGATTTAAAATGATGTCACACAGCTTACTGTACTATACTGTAAAGGTAATCCGCCATTTTGTGTTGGCCGCCATTTTGAATTTACAAGGACACCACATAGCTAATAGTATTTTACTTGTCATACCCTTTCATTTGGTACCCATATCGAGTGGGTTGTAAAGAAAAACGGTAATCCGCCATTTTGAATGACGCCACATAGCTAATTGTATTGCACTTGTCATACCCTTTCATTTGATACCCATGTTGGAGAACCTAATTGCAAAATTTACCCGCCATCTTGATTTTCTTACAAAATGGTCAGATTGCATTGTCACGCGAACTATACATATGTGCAAAATTTGAAGTTGATTGGTTATATGGAAGCGGGTCAAAATCAAGTTGCAAAATTTGTTTACATACTAGATACAACATACAGGTGAAGCCAATATAAAGCGTATAAAAAGGTCCGCCATATTGTGTTGGCCACCATTTTGAATTTGGAATGACGCCGCAGAGCTAAAAGTATTCTACTTGTCATTTGCTTTCATTTCATACCCATATCGAGTGGGTTGTAAGTAAAGAAAAAGGTAGTCGGCCATTTTGTGTTGGCCGCCATTTTGAATTTTGAATGACGCCACATAGCTCATTGTATTCTACTCGCCATACCCTTTCATTTGATACCCATGTCGGGGGTCGGGGAGCACAATTGCAAAATTCGGCCGCCATCTTGGAACCGCCATCTTGATTTTGTTACAAAATGGTCAGAATGCATTGTCACATGAACTATACATAAGTGCAAAATTTCAAGTTGATCCGTTACATGAAAGTGGATCAAAATCAAGTTGCAAGATTTGTTTACATGAAACATACAACATTCAACATACAGCATACAACATACAGGTCAATCTAAGCGTTTAAAAAGGTTTTCCACAACATTTTTAGTGCAAAGATTTTTTTTAGCGAGACAAAATTAGATTTTTCAAATGAGGAAATATTAGGTTTGTTCCCGTACTTTCTGCATTCTGCCACTTACTGCAAGTTGCTTATTGAGAGGTGGGGATGAAGTACAGAAAGTACAGGAACATGTTTCTGCAGGTTTCTGCAGTTTTAACACGGGAATGACAGTTCTGACATTGCCATATTTCAAATATCTAAGCTGCAGCAGGTTACAGCAGCTCATAGCTACTGCAGGTTTCTGCTTCTTACTGCAGGGTGGGGAAATGAGTATGGCGGCTGCAGTAAAAGTACGGGAACAGAATTCTGTTAAGTAATTCGAAGCAACTGACAGATTCTGTACTTTCTGCAGGTGCGGGAACAGACCTATTTTTAGCATGTTTTTATTACGTGTTATATAAAGTCAAAATTTGTCATAAATATGGAAAAAGGAAACATTTCATTTCTACGGAAAAAATTTACATCTACTTAAAAAAATTCTCATAATTTTTATGTTCGTCATCAATCTTTCCAATCATGCTTTATTGAAGCCGACGATTTGTTATTGCATACTAATATTATTTGGGATTCTAGAATGAAATGTGAATTGTTGATTTATGACTTTATTGACTTTCTAATTCCAAAAAAAAAAATACGGTCGCCATGTTTTTTTAAATAATTTTGTTAAATGTAAAATAAATCGATTTTTGTTCCAAAATTAACGTAAATCATAATCAAAAAATGGTTTTTTGACATCGTAATTTCCAAGCAATTTAAAAACGAAACAACTTTCTAAAGGATAAATCTAGAAACGAAAAGCGACTCTTGTTGAGCATAAATTTGATGGCAATCATTGATCCTTTTTGCAGCCTTTTACATCAAACTAAAAGATCAAACTTCATCAACCCAAAAGGGATAGGATTTGTGATGGTTCCATCCCCTTTTGTTTGGGACCCTAATTACAGATAAATGTTTGCTAACGACAACGAGGAAATATTAAAAGCTCATCCTGTTGTGTAGATATACCCTCTGTGGAATCATCAAGGCATAGCAAAAAAAAAAAATAAGAAAATTTTTTGATCCCAGAAACTCCGTAAAGAACTAATTTAAATCCATTCACTAAATTCTTCCAGCATTGACGGATTCGACATTCTAATAAAAAATACAAATTCCCTTAAAAATCGGACTCGAATTTTTCATTATTTTCTTTTGGGTTTTTTATTGTTGTCACTAAGGGAAGAGATTTATTGCCAGGATTCTTAAAGGTTTAATAAATGAAAAATACTGGATCTTCTGGGATTACACCTGAACCATGATGGTGTGGAGGTCTGCCTTTAGTACAACTGTTTCTAACAGGTTAAATAAAGGTCTGAAGTTTTAAATTATATGGGCCTGTTGGGTGCAATACACACAGCCTTGGCACTACACGAGTATATATCTGGGTTTGAGTACAGTCTTTAAAAATAGAAACTGGGGATGAGAATATTATCTCGTCTCTCGTAAAGAAGTGTACGCAACATTTTCCGTTTTTTTCATCTTATGATTCCCATTCCCATCCCCCCCAACCCATGTTACGGATAATAAAAATTCCGGAAATTGTGTGTTGGTATTGCGAGGGAGGAGGGTAGTTTTTCGTTAGGATTTTCCCTTCAGATACTTGCCTCTGTACGCTGTATTAAGCAGTGAAAAGGCAGAACAAAATTATATCCTTCGCAAGCAAGGACTTAGAAATGAGCCGGGAATAAATCTTTAACTTTTCTTGAATTGTTTTTTTTTTTATTTTTATTTTTATTTTTATTTTGTTGTTGGTGTTTTTATAGAAACCACAAAACCTTAGACCAAGTCCCTAAAAATGTATTTTACTGTCGTAATAAAAATGCTGTAACAACTCATAAAAATTTATTAATGAACTCTGTAAGTCCTTCGCGTGGTTCAGCTTGAAAAAAGCTGTAATTACATTAAATAATTGCCTCTAATCTATCCACCTACGTTCGTACCAATTCCAGGTAAAATTACGCTTACATGTAGCATGTTGTAACCATTTAACGAAGCCTCATCGTAGGCATAAGTGAGATATCACGTGCTTTTTGGGAATCTTTCACCAAAAAATCCTATTTTAAGGTACGTAGGTTCAATGCCTTCCTTCAATATGGAATCTATTCCATGAATATATCGTGAAAATCTTAAGATGAATTAAATGTGCCAATTTTTAAATTTATTTCTGTCGTGCTCATGGTGATGATGAAAAATTGTGTACATGTGCAGAAAGATAAATTCAATTAGGTTCAATCCCCACCATTCGAGCATATTCAATTCCTTCTTAGGTTGGGTTACAAGAAAATTTCTAGTTAAGTAGAAAAAATATTACAATGAATATTTACAAAAGCACTTTTTTAACACTTTTTTCGTCCTAAAAGTTTTTTTTTCAAAATATATGAATACTCCTCAAAAAATCCCACAAAATCTTCCTTGACATAGTAACTATGAACAGTAAAATTTGGTCGGGGAAAAAGTTGCTACTCTGATAACAAAAGAATTTATGTGAAAGGAAATTGGAAGCTGAACAGTATTCGTGTGTTTCCTCCTGAATAAATGAAGTAAGATTTTATCTAAGGATACAAGGGCATAAAAAGTATGTCATGCTATCGTTTTTCATTTTTAGGCACCCATGGTAAAAAAAATTCACATGTTCTGCAGTTGTTGGTTTGATATCGGATTTTTATTTTAATTATCTTCATTCAATTTTCAATCTGTTTCACTTTTTTGAAGTGAAACTTCCTTGCTCTCGTTCCGGGGATTTTGAAGTGATTCGAGCAAGTACGAGTGAATTCAGAAAACAGAAACGAAAACAAGGATAGATGTACGAAACGGAAGTTGCCTTCTCACTCATTTACAACTGTCACAATTCAGAATCGGCAACAAAAACAAGGACTGCCGTATGAAACGCCTTCTCATTCGTTTACAAAATAACGAGAAAAAAACAAAAATCTTGAAACAAATTAAATATGTACAACAAAACACAAACACAATGAATGCACAAGTATACATACTAAATATTTAGTTTCCACTGTATTTCGTTAAACATTTTGGATTTAAACAACCAAGCTGATGAATATCACCGCCAAAATAGCAGCAAACAACAAAACACAAACAAATTTCACAATTCAATGAATGCACAACTAAACTAACAATTTAGTTTTCACTCTATCTCGATTAACATTTTGGTTTTTAATAACTTACACTGATGAATTTCGCGAAGATCACCAACTAGGTGATAGCGACAGCCATGATAGCAATTAAGTGATGCCATATAAACAAATTCTACCAAACCAGCAGGAAAATATTTACAATTTATTTAAATTCGTACATAGATGGCGCAGGCATCGGTAAAGTAAAAATGAGGAGTCGGTTATTTAAAAAATTAAGATTGTTTATTAAAGATAAAGTTTTTGTAAAAGCAGCGAAATGTTTTTGATTTTATACAATGTACTGCATTACTTTCAAAATATTCATTATACTATGATTTATCAATTGAGTTAAAATATTATGGTTCTTACTTCCTATTCCCTGCTTCATTCATACCACGAGCAAATGAAGAAAAAAATACAATAATAAAGATCATATAGACATAAATATGTACGCGAAGTTTCACTTCTGCTTTGTGTTCTTTAATACACAATTATTTTTTTATGTGAAAGACTGAAGCTCATAACCGGTACGAGCCGTTAAGGCATTACTTCATTCTGGCGTCATCAGCATGACCCTTAAAAAAGGATCCCTTAAAGGTGCTCACCAGAGCCGGAACAGTTGGTTATTGGGTTATGCCCGAATAGCATTTGGGTGGGGGGGGGGGGTGCATATAGAGCCCCTATGAGGCTAGCCCCACTGTCTCATGTGGACCCCGTGTGGATTGCCCTATAAGGCCCAAACTGGAAATTTAACGCCTTGTCTCATTTGCGCCTCGTTATAAGGAAATCCCTGGGGAAAAATCATTGCTACCCGATCCCGAGTGGAAAAAAGGCCCAAAAATTTGAGAATTTTGGCGTGGATATGCGAGTAATAACTGCGCCGGTGTCGAAAGTTTTATATTTTTAAACGCTAGTGTCGCTCTACCAATGCGGTCCCCAACTGAGTACTAATCACGTCCAATGCTGCTTGACCTCTGTAATCGAGCCCGAACCGAGTTTCCTTCACCGCCAGCGACCCAGTCGGACCTCTAACGTTTTGGGTTATTAGGTTTACTTGAAATATTTTGGGTGTGCATTTCCCCACCCAAAACGAAAGTGCGTGTGTTCTTTTCCTTCCATACCCACGCTCTCTGCCGCCCCTGGGTAGAACCCCTTCATAGGGCTGTTTCACACGAGACGACGGCCAACCAACAAAATCTGCTGTCATCGTCCATTCCCTTTTGAAATTTGACGAAAAGTCGTACGGGCTTTCACACAGGCCAATTTTTCCAACCAACTGTACGTCAAAAAGCTTTAGCTTATTGTTGTTGCTTTTATTTCAATTCTCTTTTGCGTACTTTCCGAGTGAAATAAAAGTCATTTCTATTTCTTTTCTTCTCCCAGCAAAAGCAACAACAACCACACCGCTGTCAAAAAGTCGTATCGAAAATCGTGTGAGAAAGTTGGATGGGAAAATCGTCCCTCCCCATCTTTCTCTCTCACCCTCTTCTCTAAAAACATGAATATCGTACGATTTCTGTTGGTTGGCCGTCGTCCCGTGTGAAACAGGCCATACTATCGGCGATTTAACTTGTGATGGCTTTCTGGTTTATAGTCTAAGCTAAGCAAAACGTTTTGTAACTGAATCGAATCTATGTTGGGAACTTACAAACTTACTCTCATTTTTGTTTATAGTTTCTGGGGGGCACTATAGGAACAGGATGTCCGCAAAAAGAAGTCGTCTGGTATCTAATTATAGAAGAACTTCCAAAATAATAAGAATTGTTTAGGCTATGATTATACTGACAATTTTCTCGTCGTGGTAACCGGTGAAAGAATGAGTACCACTTCGGGGCGTTTGCAGGACGCACTGAATTTTATCTCCATCCAGCAAGCTAGCGTTGGAATAAAGGTAAGCCCGAACAAAACGGCTTCGATACAATACACTAGGAAACGATCACCGGATTGATAGACCGGAACCTCGCTAGCCTAACGCCTTAAAAATCGATTACCATTCCACGGTTCCGTGGTTCGATTCCGCGCATCGCCATTGCTTTCTGCTATTTCATTCTTTCTTGTCTTCCTTCTATACACAAATTCTTTACCGCTTCTTCTGCCATCGGCTAAAAAAACACATTAGGTAAGAAGCCATCCCCTAATCCGTCGGCGGAACCGGTCGTCTGTCGCGGTAGTATTGAATGGGCGCAGGTGGAGTAAAACCGTTGGTGTTGGCAGTTTTTTCATTCTTCTCTATACCATATTTTCGGCTAGAGCCTGCTGTTCGAAATTACACTCTAGATAGAATAGTCAACTATACAAAGGGGCTTACTTCTTTGCTCTAGTCTGTCACATTAAAAAATAACTGGCGTTCCTGACAATAGATTTTTCACATCAAGCCACATACCTAGGGGTAGCACTACGTGTTGAATACAATTTGCTGGAGATACTACTCAACCCAATACTGCTCCAACTACTGGTAAAGGAACCCAACATATGGGCTGAGATGGAATGGTGATTTGCATGAAGGTCTTCAGCGAGGACATTCTATAGATGCTATGGAAGAGATTTCAAAAGCTATTGAATTGCATTGCCCGCGAATATATCAAAATTTAATCCCAAAATTTAAGGTTAAATAAAAAATCGATCGTTATGTATTACTAATACGCTTTTAAATTGCTATGCAAACAATTTACAAGGACTTAAATCAGCTCTAGAATTAAAGCTTATAGCGGGTATGCATTATTAAGTTGCATAAAATGCGGCCGGTAAAGTTTTAACGATTTACAACCATATGAGCAGGGCATATCCTGTGGAAATTAAATCAATAATTGAAAATGAAATTGAACGAACACGGGTTTCGTGATTAACTCCTACCTATATTCCATCGATTCATTTTATATACATATAAGTGGTAATCATGGTCAGCTTTAATGAATAAAATTAAAAGTGCATATCATCACATTATTTTCTGATACTATATGTGATGATTTTTGTGGGTAGCGAACAAAAATTATTTTAGATGAAATCGCATTTATTTATCGAAATATAATATCGAAAGAATCTAGGATATACTTCCAACTAAGTTTCATTTTTAATAAAAAAGTTTTTTTAGTTTTATTAAAGCAAAAACTAAATCCAATTGCTTACCTTTAGCTACAGGTTTGTTCATGGACAGGTAAAAATCTGAAACAGTTAGAAGTGTTGTGAGAAGTGATACATTACACATTTACACTAGGTATTTCTGCCGCGATGGTCCTGTCTATTTTTATGTGAAACTTCCTTGCTCTTGTTCTGGGGATTTTGAAGTGGAAGTTCCCTTCTCTCGTTCGACCAGGTACGAGTGAATTCAGAATTGGAAACGAAATCAAAGGCATTTGTATGAAACGTAAGTTGACTTCACACCCGTTTACAGCTGTCACTTTAATGTGCAACTTTTGTAACACTAATTTCATAATTGAATGAATGCAAAAGTATACTAACAATTTAGTTTCCACTTTATTTCATTTAACATTTTGGATTTTAACAACTTAATCTGATGAATTTCGCAAAGATCTCCGCCAAAAGAGCTTTAACAAAGTAACTTACAGCGACAGCCATTATAACAATTAAGTGAAGCCATATAAATAAATTCTACCAAAACAGCAGGAATAATAAAATATATACAATTTATTTAAATTTGTTCATAGATGGCGCAGGCATCGGTAAAGTAAAAATGAAGAGTCGGTTATTTAAAAAATTAAGATTGTGTATAAAGATGCTTTTTTCTTTACTTTTTAGTCAATTTTAAAATAAATTCATGTGTTTTCAAGTTTTATTTAGCATGCCTTCAACCTTGATTGAACAAGGACGTTTAAACTCTGCGACATGCATGCATTTTATTTGGGATTTATTCAAGGACCCAAAATCCATTTTCCTCTTCTTATAAAACCATCAATCGTGGCAAAAGTTGGCTAAAGAAGCTCCCGATTGAAAACTGTCTGTGTCGCCCATAAATATTCCAAATACCCTTCAGGCATTGGTTGACGATAATTCTGTGGATTATATTTTAGTTTAAAGGTCCTTTTTTCATTCTGAGTTTATTACAATGCGATATATGTATACATTGTACGTGTAGGTGATATTTATACATCAGCTTTCTAGTCTATTGTGACAACGCTGTCGTGGTATACAAATTTATGAAGCACTAAAGATGAATAAATCACTACCGCCTCGCCTCACTCTGTACAATGAACGTTAAACAGATTCAACAACTTTTCATTATGAACGACACGACGACGTTACACCTGCCTCCCAGGTAGGAAGCCTTAATGATGGTCATAATATTTCTCCTACGTAAAACTTGCTCATACATACGTCAACGCTTTCCCCAAAAGTGATGTTAGTGTATCAAATGTCGTTGGGACTGGAAAATTAATTACTGGCCACAAAGGTGGCACTAAATTGTGATTGTTCAAGTTATAAAGGATTACAAATGACGACGTGACCACGTTACATTATTATCAGAAAACCTTTTAGTAAAGCGTCATCCAAAATGATTAACTTTTACTGTTCCACACGAATTTTATTGGTGATTGATTGGTGAACGATAAATAATTACTGATCAACTAAAAATCAATCACAATTTTAACGCAGAATTAAGCCCAATATTGTGACTAATGGTCCTCCTCAGTCCTCCTGGAAGGTAACATTATTCACATCCTGATTGTTTCTGCTGTGATGTCAGGCCTGTGTGTAAATTATTCTGTCTGAACACTCTCTGTATCCAATTCCGTGAAGTTTGTCGTAATTGATGTCGCAGGTGCTGACTCTTTTGTTACAAAATTAGATTCGGTACATGCCAACGTTCGAAGGTTGCTTGCTATTTGTTTGTGCTGTTCTATTTTAGGCAGGATATGCTACACAAGGTATACACGGTTTGTGTGTGGGCAATCAATTAATCTACCTTATATTCGAATGAAGTATTGCAATGCTATTGTTTTTTGATATTTGTCAACCGTTTTCTATTTACAGTTTCCCCCGAGAGTCTCTACGTAGTTGATGGAGCTACAATTGTATTTTTGGTTTCATATGGAAGGAAAATTATTTAATAATAATTTGCGATGTTATTTCGCCTCTTCGGATCTTGTAATGTCATCTAATATTGCTTCAGGCTTGATGTTGGCATAAAAAATTCATTAAATGACAGACCTTTTTGAGCAAAGTAATATTAGGAGTTTTCGCTAGGTTAATGATTCTACGTATATGTTACACAGAAATACAGAGACTTATACTAAACCAGAGATATTAACACGACTCTTAAAAATAGTATAAAATAAATTCTGCAGTGAACAAAGCCTGGACAAAAAAAAACAGCAGCTCAAACTTTCCAATTTAGCTTATTTATAAAAGAGTTGAACTAATAATTCTTTCAAACTCTTCAACTTTAATCGAAGCAAAAATTTTCTTGTTGGTCGGAGATTGCGAAATAAGTAATATAGCTATACAGCTACTGAGCCACTTATTTCACAATATTGCGCAAGCGAGCTTTTGATTTGTGTCTTGAGCGGAAGCTTTTGCGGTTTGTGTGTTGGATTGAAGGTGCGCGCCACCTGTGTGAAATTTGTTGAACTTCGCAGTGGTGGGTTAGTGGGTCTTGAGTGTTCTTTCATGGGTGTGAATCAGTGGTCTACGATGGGATCTTGTGAGAGCTTGGAGGACCCGCGAAAAGTTTTCAATAATAATAATATAATGAATTACATTTAATTTATGCGGGATCCGGTGAGGGCATGTAAGAGAGTGACTTCGAACTACGGACAGAAGCCAGCAGGTGGAGGTTTCAACTCGAATATCAAAAGAAAAATCTTTAATTTCAACAAGAAGACTTCCCTTGAATGCAGCGTTGGTATTAGCATCAGCACGCGCACTCATAGTTGAAGTAGGAAGCATCATCACCATCAGACACCGGTAGAAGACTACATATACTTTACTTCAACTCTGAGCGCTGGTCTTCCCCATAAAAAAACATTCATGAGTTTAGGCCCAGAGTTCATCGCCACCTTCTATGGAATCGTCTCTAGATTATCCTAAACTTATCCTATATCGGAGCTAAACTTCTTCTTCTTTTGGGAAGGTATTGGGCCCAAAATTGCCGCAGCTACTCACTTGGCCTATTGTACTGTACCCCTATACCTAATATTTGTAGGCCAGATCGTTTGAACAGGTTTAGCAGTCTGCTTTCATAGTGGTTTGGCGCTTCGAGCGTTCGAGCAGGATCTTGTTGGAAAACCTTCTACTGCCAAGCTGACCCCAGGTATATGGGGCTTCTCGGGTTCCTGACCGCAGTCTTGTCTTCGGTGTCTCACGAAAGTGGGCCTCGGCGGTGTTCTATGAGGATCGCCAATTTCACTCCGACCCAGCTTGCCTTGGCCTTCTGGTGGATCAAGAAACTAAGGCAAAAGCGGTGACTGACTGCGTCTGTTTTGAAGCGAAGCTTTTTTAGCGTTGTTTTGCCGGGAGTAAACCTAGAAAAACCGTTAACTCTAAATTTTTGATGTGAAACCTCTATTCGCACCTTTGCAGTAAGACCGATTCGTATGCGGTGACGGCAAACGGCATGTCGTAATATTTGTCTTGAATTAAGTTGAGTTTAGTAACGAGTTGGGTTAAGAGTTGAATTAAGAGCTGATTTAAGAGTTCAGTTGAGTTGAGTTTTAGATCATTTTTAATAGTTGGGTTAAAACTTGAGTTAAGAGTTGAGTTGTTTTGAGCTAAGTTGAGCTGAGCTGAGTTGAGTTAATTTGAGTTATGTTCAGTTAAGTTGAGTTAAGAGTTGCTATAAGTTAAAAGATCCGTTAAGAGTTTACTTTAATTGAGTTAACACCTGAGTTAAGATTTTAGTTTAGAGCTAAGAGTTGAGTTACCAAGGTGTCGATACCAGGATATGGCGAATACCGGTGTATTGGGGAACCCCTGACACACATGATCGAGAGTATAGTTTGACGTTTATCGACAGCTTGAAAATTATTCAGATCCAGTAAGCGAATTTTGTTAAATTTAAAGTTAAAGTGGCATATTGAATTTGATATGGAAGTGGAACATTTAATTGCTTTATTCTTTGCCAAACAAGAGGAAATAAATCTGGATCTGAGGCAAATTCAAGATTTGGAACGAAAAAGAAAAAAAGAAGAGATATTTTGTTATAAAAATATATATTTTCACGTTTTTGGTCGATTTTCGCGTACAGGTGGCGCTGTGCGCAGTGCAAAGATCTTATACCTACTCTATACCCACAAAATTTTCGTGGTATCAATACCAAGTTCATGACCACTTGTTTTCCTGGGTATAAGGTAGCAGACATGTGGTATAAGTTCGGTATATGCAATACCGTGGTATCGATACGCCATGTGTGTCATAAGCATTAAGGTACCGTGGGAGTCCACCATGCAAATTTGGCAATTGCCATCCGATTCCAATGAAAGTGGGTATATAGCGGTTTTTAAGTTTGCAAATAACGAATTTATGATCAAAACTTATAAGTCGCTGGTGACTGACCACCTTAGCTAAGCTTACTACTAGATATTGTACCATGACATGTAAGACATGCCATGACAGATGATCGTACAAAGGGTTACCCCTGAATTTAGATTCACACCTGGAAAGGCCTCTGTATACGGATTTTTAATGGAATCGGTACACAATTGTCACAATTCAGTTCGCCATTTTGAAACCACCATCTTGAATTTTTTACGAAAATGTCAAAATGTATTGTTACGTGACAAAGCACATGTGCCAAATTTTAAGTTGATCGGTTATGTGAACTAGCGTGAAAATAAAGTTGAAAGATTTGCTTACATTCGCAGATACATATGTAGATTTATTGTTGACAGATAACAAAAGCGTGTTAAAAAAGAGATACCTAAGGAAGCGGTTTGACAGAAAATATCAGACTAGATGATAAGTTAGAGTTCACAGTTAATACCGTAATATCCAAAAAGGGTTTCTTTTGTTTTTCAAAAAGCACAAGTACAAAACAACTTTTTACCATCCCTGACACTCGCTAATTGGCTCTGATAATGTCCTTTTTTGATAATAATTAATTAATCCTGTCTACAAAGATAATGAATTTACGAAAAATGTCAATATAATAAATTAAAAAATAAAAAAAAAATTCTTTAGGCAATTTTCAACGTCAACAAAGATTCATGCCGCTGCTGCTGCTTATTGGCCAAGAGGCAAAAAGGAAATCCCAGTGGAGATTAAAACTCATTCCGGAATCACTCTGAATGTTCGCTTTATTCAAGCTTGGACCTAGCTTTTTTCTTTTCACTCAAAAAATTTTGTATACAACAACAAAAAAAAATCCTTTTCTATTCAAGATATTAAAACTTGAAGCAATTTTGAAGGGTATGAAAAAAAATGTCACAATATTCCTCTCCTTGTTATTTTTTTTTTTGTTTTTTGTTAGGAAGGATTCCTGGCTCTGTCAGATAGATTATTATACCCGAAAACAATAAACAAAAAGGACGATGATGAAATATGAATACAAAAACAGGTCAATGATTTAGTTTTTAACCCCTGTCCTTCTCTAGGGACCAGTCAAATCACTTTAGTCCTTTGTATTTTAAATTTATTTATTTTTTCGTAGGCAATCTCAATGGGGTGCCGTCGGTTTAGTTTCACAAATATACATTATGTATCATGGATCGATCTCTTTTCAACAAGGAAGTTTCTCTTAAGTTACTTTGAAGCTCATTTCCGCCTAATATTTATTTTTTTTTCTTTCTTTTTTTTTTAGTTTAAAAAAAGCTCATTTATGGAGTCTGTTTATGAGGATATCCTCCTTCTCCTTTTAAATTACTATCGGTATCATCCCGAGAGGGGTGTTTACTGACTGTGGTCACAGGACAATAGCCAATTATAAAAAAATCTCTTTTAACCCAATTTCTGAAACTTAACTCTTGAGTGGATGAAAATGGAACTTTATTTCCGGGTTAAGTTAATTGGATTTTAAAATGGTATACTCCAGAAGATTGTGGGTATGAGAAGGTGATACCCAGACTCCTCGTTAAAACCTGCTCCTATTAATACTAAGTAGCATCCTTTTTCGAGATGGTTAACATCATTAACAGTTGATGTTAATTGGAAAATATATACCAAAAGCTTGAGGCACTTAAGGTAAAATGAGGAAAAGGACGAAAATTTATTACGTGAGAACAAACTTTTTTTTTATTATATTTAATTTTTTTTTGTAAATATGTTCCAAGTTTAGTAAAATTCTCGCGAAAATACCTTCTGTAAAATTTTAAACTTTTTAAGGACGAAGCAATCTGTTGGATTTCCTTAATGAACTGTTGAATGTTGAATTTGTGCTTAAAGGGTGCGATCTAAAAATAGCCAGTCTCTATCCATCTCAGATATATTTTTTTTTCATAATTCAACTTTAATCAAATCGGGCCAAGGAGGATCCGAGGGTTTTCATTGAAGAAATTGAGTTTAAATTTTTCAGATTTTTTTAGGAATTCTTGCCTTGCCTTGGGGTTGCAAATGAAACAGAACAAAAACAATAATAACTTCTGATAGGGAGTAATCTACATACCTTAAGCTATACGTAGCAGTAGCACTGCAGTGTCTTTTGAGTCGATCGACAAATCCCCCCATTTTTTGGCCTCTCCGTAAGAACAGAAGTACTGTTAAGTCAGACCACGCTTTGAAAGATGCGATGACTAGATAATACGGCTGGTGGGATAGGACGTCCCAATTCAGTATTTCCAGGATACTACTGTGGCCGATTTTCCTTCAATGCTCGGCTCAAAAGCATTAGTTGTCTTCGGTGGCGAGTTCCTGTGATAGTTTCACCCGATTGCAGCGATCCACTTTTCATCGCCAGTCAACCTTCCGTTCTTTACCATCGGAGCAGCTATTCGCACGTGAAAAAAATACGTTCGAATTTTCTCGGCTTCAACGACGTCTCTTGGCTTGGATACAAGGATCTCAATGCCTAGGGTTTCTTAAGAGATTAAAATTTCTTCTTCTACCAGCAGCCATGGCTGTAATGTACAAGTCCTACATTGGTCTCGAAAACCGCCCTAGCATGAATCATCAAGGTTCCAAACCACGCCACCCAAATTATCGGATATGATATGCTTTTGCATCTCCATCAACGCTCTGAGCCACCGCAGGAATCTAACGGCCTTGTTAAAGTTGTATCGTTATATCACTGAAATTATCCTTCTATTCCTGTCTGTATGGAAATATTTCTCCCGCAACACAAGACTAACCTGCTCGGCTCATCCTCACTCACTGCAATCCTCTTTTTAGATCACACTAACGTCAAAAGTTCGTTTATAAATAGAACAGTTTAGCTGTGGAATAATCCCCCACAATCAGTTTTTTCAAACTCGTGCAAAACCCAAGAGTTCAAACGTAAGGACATCTGCTCCAACACCCACCAGACCTCTCCTTTTCTCAAACACATATGGCACCCAATTTTCTTGTTTTTCGATCATTCCCAAGATTTTCAAATAATTAGAAATCGCTTGTTGATTTACGCCCAATAAATCTGCAAGTTCTTGTTGCATTTGACATAGATCTTCATTCAAGTAATGCCTCCAAATCTGCGTGTTCAAATTTTTTCACCGGTCCGGGACGCTCTTTATCTTAAACCTCAAATTCACCACTTTTTGAACGATGGAACCATTCGAGACACGTTATTTTCGCTAATAGAAGCCTCACCATAAGTTTCTACAATCATTCGACGAGCCTCATCCGAAGTTTTTTTCGAATTGAAGGCAAAAAGTAAAGCTTCACGCAAATGACACTTATTTGACTCAAAGTTGGACTTTCATGCACAAAAAAATATATGACGCCAATAAAAAGTCACAAATGTAATGATGAAGAGTTGTTGACAGAAGCCTAGCTTATAATTTGACGATTCTGCTATGACATTTTTGCCCAGCATGTGGCGACCACCTTAACGGCATCTACACTTCATACGCGAAGACGTTTAGCAACACTACACCAAAATATCCAGAAACCACTGTATACAAACCACAGCGAAAAAACTAAAACTACACGTCAAATCACAGACATTTTATTAAGAAGGCGTAGAATAATTTATTATTTAATTTGAATTAATTTGTCATAGTTTTAAGTTAGTTCTAATTTTTTAGCCTAGATAACAGCAAATAACCGTTATAAATAATTAATAAATAATTATAACGACTAAGAGCTTGAAGTCGTTCTGTGAAGCCTAGTATTGAGTTCGAGTGAAATGTTCATGAACTGTCAAATTCCATACATTTTGGCCTCATGTTTTCATGCCCATACAATTTTCTGAATCAAAGTTTGGTTGTGAATGGAGAGATGAAAAACGTTGTTTCAAACCCTAGACAGACTGGCACGCTAATTGAAATTATGACGTCAAAATGACGTATACCTAAGTACATATATAGAAAAGCTATGAGAGTAAACTGAATTTATTAATCCTCAATTTACAACTCGATTTGCCTGGATTTGTTTCCCATTTACTGCCATCAGCGCCATTAGTGGTGGGTTACTTTATCAAAATTTAATGTCATCTCCCTGCTGAAAACGTAAATAAAAATATTTATTGTGGGAACACTTCAACGGAAACAAGGAAAAAAAACACAATTATTTAATTTTAAAGAAATTGAGAATTTAGGGAGTCTACCAAAACAAAACAAACGTTTATAATGACAGCTGACAATTAATCTGGATTCCGAAAGCCAAGTATGACGTCATAGTCCGGATTAAGTGTGCCAGTCTGTCATACAGTCATAAAACATGGCGTTAGCATAACTCTCCATTGTTTTCACTGAGGTTTTACTGACCGTGGCTGCTATGAAGTTTGGCATTTCCAAGTGCAGTGTGAAACCAAAAAGAAGTGATTAATTAAAAGGTTTTAAAATTGAAGCAAAAATAAATAATAATCCGAAAAAAAGAAAACGAGGTATGTTTTCGGACGAAGAAAAAAGAAACTTGTAAATTTAGTTAAAAATCACTCTGATATCTGACAAACGTTGCACATAACGTATTGATTGTGCATTGTGGCCAACGTCAAACTTGAAGTCTACAAAATCTTCACGGCTACTTGTTGACGACGTTTTAATCAACCCCTTTCAAACTTGTAAAATGTTTTCTTTTCACTTGAACTCAGTACTAGGCTTGAGCGACGAAACCCAATAAACGTTTTACTGCTAGCGCCATCTATTGGAAAACGGCGGTTTTCCATTTTTGCTCCGTGTGGTTGCGATTCAAAAAACTTTCATCGCACCGCTTTTTTCGCTAGTGCATCTCAACAAATCCTTACTTGGTGATTGCAAACTAAAAATTCTTAGGCTGTATTTCCCAGGCGAAGTGAATGGAACTTTTCGCCTGCATTTGCTCCAGACGATAGTGGCTGAAACCCGAATCTTGTTTGGGCTTTAATGGTAACGAAAGTCGTTAGGAGTTTGAATATACTTAGAGAATTTTATACTTTTGTTTATACAACTATGACATTTGAACAAGGAGAATTTTGTATCTTTTGTTAATAACATTTCTACATCATTAATAATCACGTTGATTGACCTGTTGGTAAGGGTTAACTGTTGAAATAACGTATGAGTCTATATGGAGTAAAAAGCTGATAAAAACAAACCGAATTAACCAATTAGTGAAAAATCAATTGGCCTTCTCTGTTCTGTATTTTCCAATTAAATTAAGTACTCGAAAACATTATCGGACATTCATTTTATCTGAAACGCAATCTAAAGCACACACATCGGCAATTACCCATCCTCTTAAAAACATGCATCAACCCTCAACCACTCACCGTGTGTTCGATTGTTGCCTCTCTATTTGGCTTTTATTGTGGGAAGGTTAGAGTGTACAAACTCTCCTTTTTTATTAGCTACCACTTTGCAATCAGAGTAAGATATGGATGACTGTTAATGACAGCTTCGAATTCGAATACGCAAAACCCTAACTAACCCTATATAAACGGGGGTACACTACAGTAAACTTCCCCCCCTTCGATATAAAGGTTATTTATAATCATTAAATGTACAAGCGTTCATTAACCGAGTCAATTTGCCCCGTATAGCAATTAATTTTGAGTCAACTGACAACTACAACTAGTCTTACCTAGACGACAGGTATATTGGCATTAGGGTTGATTATACGTCTGTGTTCACCCGGTATTGTTTCTTTGGAGGTAGTAAATTTATAAAACATGTCAAGGCCTCTTCTTCGTTTTGGGGCGATAACTTTCCTAATAAAGGCCCTTAATACTACCTAAGAAATGAATTGTTCCTTAAACCCCACCAGCACTTCCACGGAGGAGACGCAGGATGTATTTTTATTATCCTTTCAGACAAGTTGTCGTCATTTATGTAAATTAATTCGTCTCCTTAGAGGATCTTTATTTATTATATTTTACGTTCTTCTTTTTTTTTAAAGGTTGAAATGACTTTGTTTTAACCCTCATGACATGGGGCATCTTTGTTCTCTATTGTAGCTCAACGGGATACACAGGATCAATAAAGCCAATTCGGGTCCTGACAGTTCCATTTTATAAAGAATGAAAGAGACTAAATAAAACATGCCAATCACAACTAACAAAACCCCTTTTTTCCCAGTAAGGTAACCCTCGGGGAATGTTTTTTGTTTTTTGCAATAAAAAAATAAAACTAGAAACAAGAAAAACTTTTGGGAAATTGAGATAGCGTGAGATGGTATAGAGTCGAATGAAAAGTTTAACATCAGAAACAAAAGAAATAGTTTCCTCCGCAAGTTTTCCTTCATTTATCCTTGCTTAACACCAGGCGCACATCTGGATATTTTCTTCAATAGTGAAAGATCATCAGTTTTCTTGGATGATTTTCCTCTTTTCGTTTTAAATTTATTTATAGGAAATGTCGTTTTTTGAAAAAAAAAAAAAAGAAAAAAAAGAAGAAAACTTTTCATCGAAACTCTTTGATGTGTGAAAATGTCTGTTGGTAAAGTGAAAAATATTTCGATTAAACTTTGATAATATTTTTGGGACGAATATAAAATTTAATTATTTGTGCTTTTTAGGGTAAAGATAATTTTGCTAAGGCATTTTATGAAAATTAAATTGAGTTTTAAAGTATATTGACAAGGATGAGTGTCCTTGATGGGAAACATACAAACTCTTATCGAAAACATAAATAAAATCAATGGCAAAAACTTTTTCATCCAAGTTTACGCTGACAGATTGTGTTATTCATGCCTTTGCAGCACTCACTTGATATAGTCTCTAGCTCGTGGGTAGCTTAGGACTAACTGGCAAAACGGCTCTGGTACAAATACTATCAGTAATGACAGAAACGCGATTTTAAACCCGGCAACTGGATAATCGTCTTATCATACGAACAGACTTCTTACGCTTAGGAATCTCTGCTTATACTACCAATCTATCATATCGATCAGCCAATAAATCCCAGCATGAGTAGGACTCGAGTAGGTATTGCGATCCTCGTGCGTGGGAATAAAACCGGTTTTTAACCAAAGTCATTAAAAGGTGTGTTTATTACCCATTAATAGTGACTAGTAGGAAAGCCTGTTACCGAAATTCGGTCACAAAAAAAAAAAATAAATCTATATACATATATAAAATTCGATGTATGTGTGTATGTATGTATGTTCCCTAATAGTCCGGGGAAATTAGCAAAAAAAAAGGCACGAAAGGAGACAAAATTCGAAAATGGCTGAAAATTGGCCCACAGCTTCCTTGGGACTTTTTAAGAAAACAATTTCGGAATCACAAAAAAAACAAAATGGCCGCCGGAAATATAGCGGTTTTCCGGTGTTTTCCTTGTATCTCGGTTTCTATAAGTTATACAACCCCGTACAAAGGCCCTAAATGTTGACAATGAAATTCTCTACAACTTTAGTTCTTACAAAGATGATGACCCGATTAACCCTTTCAAAGTTATTCAAGGTCAAAGTTTCTAAAAATCACTTTTTGGCCAAAACATCAGTCAAAAACTGGTTTTATCGAAAAAAAAATTTGATCAGTCAATACGAAACGTTATTGCCTACAAAAAAGCCTTTTGTAATTTTTTCGAAAACTTAACCCTTTCGAAGTTATTCAAGGTCAAAGTTTCACAAAATCAGTTTTTGGCCAAAAAATGACTCAGAAACTGATTATTGAGAAATTTTTTTTGTTATATTTATACAAAAGATTATTGCCTACCCTAATAACACCCTTGCCATTTTTTCGGAAACTTTTCGAAAAATTTTGCAAAAATCAATAGTGATTTTTTGGCTGAAAAGTGATTTTTGGAAAATTTGACCTTGAATAACTTTGAAAGGGTTAAGTTTTCGAAAAAATGACACAATGCAATGTAGGCAATAACGTTTCGTATTGACTGATCAAAAAATTTTTTCGAAAAAGCCAGTTTTTGAGTGATGTTTTCGCCAAAAAGTGATTTTTGGAAACTTTGATCTTGAATAACTTTGAAAGGGTTAATCGGGTCAACATCTAAGTAAGAACTAAAGTTGTAGAGAATTTCATTGTCAACATTTGGGGACTTTGTACGGGATTGTAGGACCTATAGAAACCGAGATACAAGGAAAACACCGGAAAACCGCTATATTTTCGGCGGCCATTTTGTTTTTTTTGTGATTCCGAAATTGTTTTCTTAAAAAGTCCCAAGGAAGCTGTGGCCCAATTTTCAGCCATTTCCGAATTTTGTCTCCTTCAAATGCTAATTTCCCCGGACTATAATAACTCCTAAACCATTCATCCGATCGCCACAAAAATTTAACCACATATTACTTACATCAAGGGGGTGGTTTAAGCATCGGTGCCTACTTTTAAAAATCACTCCTAGGGGCGCTGTCTTAGAGAGCTTTAAAAAGCATAATAATATACGTTCTACGAGGATGAAAATGTATACATAGAGGTTTCTGGGTACGAGAAAGCGATTGGTGATGTCCATTACTTTCGCAAAGATGGCGGTTCCAATATGGCGGCCGAATTTTGCAATTGTGTTCCCGACCCCCGTCATGGGTATCAATTTTTTTTTTATGTGGAAGACTAGAGCTCAGGGAAAGGGTATGACAAATAGAATATTATTAGCTGTGTGGCGTCAATCCAAATTCAAAATGGCCGCTTACACAAAATGGCGGATTACCTTTTTCTATGCAAGCCATCCGGTATGGGTATCAAATGAAAATGTATGACAAGTAGAATACTATTAGCTGTGCGGCGTCATTCCAAATGCAAAATGGCGACCAACACAAAATTACAGTTTACATTTTTCTTTACAACGCCCGGGGCGCGCCCTCGGTACGGGTATCAAATGAAAGTGTATGACGAGTATAGTACAGTAAGCTGTGTGACGTCATTTTAAATCTAATATGGCGGTCACCACAAAATGGCAGAAGACATCCTAATAGTATAAAATGTAGAAAATAAAATATAGTTTAAAAAACTAAAATATACACTTTTAAATTAAAATAAACTAATAAATCGATCGAAGTTCTGCACAGGGTGTCTAATCCCCCGGCATAGCAAAATTAAATCTGATCGATAAATGCCAAGTCAGGGGATGGTTTTTATTGTCTCGATCAAAATATCAGATCCCTAATAGTTTCACATTTTTTTATTTGGAATCAAAAATACCAAAAAATTGCCTTTTTCAAACTCTCCTACTGTATATTAAAATTCATATCACCTGATTACTACTTTTGGCTTATGGGTGCAGCATAGGCGCACCGGGTCCCAGCTAGTATATAAATAAAATTCAAGATTTGTTCGAATTTAAACTCAATTCATGAGAAACATAAAATTTAGAACTCGGTAAATCGGAATATCTCAAAAAAATTAATCTTACAAGAAAAAGTTATAAAATATTATAGTTATAAAAAGTTATAATATATTGTAGGAAATTACCTAAGCTACAAATTTTATTAATATAATTTTTCTGTAAAAGTTAACCTTACCGAGATATTTGCGAAAAATAGCATTTGATGACCTTTGAACCCGCGTAAAATCCGAGTCCGATTGTCAAATCGATGGGGACTCTTGACATTTTCCTTAGAGCAATAATATCAATGTCCATACAAAAATTCAAAAATTTTTCGGAAGGTAAATGTCTAATTTCCCTGGACTATCAAATCAAATAATAAATGCATTCTATCACTTTGCACTTGACTTCACTCGCCAAAAAACGAACAGCAGCACAAAGTAAGTGAGTTTTTTTTATGTCAGTCATGCTACCAAAAATCCACACAAACGATTGTTTTCTCTGTTTCTTATTCGCTTCACAGAAACGGCGTTTGTGTCAATCGTAGGCTACTCAGCTCTATGTTGATGCTCACAAAAAAAATTCAAATTTTCCAACGGCTTTTTCAAATTCGAAAAATTATAATCGCTATAACTTTCTTATTCGTGAATCGATTTCGTTCAAATTCCTTATTACAAAACTATTCCATAAAAAGAATATTCTCTGAAAATTTTAACGAAATCGGTTCGCAAACAAAAAAGCCTTAGCGTTTACAAACTTTTTGTTTGCCTATTAATATATAAGATTAATTACCCATTAAGAGGTAATAAAAGCCATTAAGTAGGTAATTAACACAACTTGTAATGACCTTGGTCAAAAACTGGTTTTTTTCCCACGCACAAGGTTCGCAATACCTACTAACTCGTGTATATCATGTTTGGGCAGTAAAGCGAATAACGAGCTTTAATAGGTCTGGGCCAACAAAGAAAGTAGACGTCTGCTGTTCCAGTCCCTTGTGGCGATTGAGAAATTGACTTGGTACAAAGGTCAAACCTATCGTTCTTATTGCCGTCAGAAGAAATATAGTATGTTTTTTAGCATAGACTCTGTTTTCGTAGGTGCAGACCAGTGTAGCACACAGTTTCCCATTGCATAGCCATAAGCGCAACGCACTTAAATCCCATTGCATACCTACACCAACCAAAAGCTCCCACCATACCACGGACATAAACCCCATTGCATACCGCCAGGCACCAAAACCTCTCACCACCCCATGGACACAAACCCCATTTGCATCAAAAGCACTCACCACACCACGGACATAACCCCCCGCCCCCGCTTGTCGGCAAGGGAGTGAAGCGGGGCAAAGTGGGGGTGCCGGAACCCCATAGCCGTACTACTTAAGTAACTTAACCGTCATCACCACGCGGTGCCCCTTGAATAACCAACTACGACGGCAATAGGAAGCACACGCTTCAAAGCCAATGTTAAGTTATCGGATAGTTGTTGCACTGTCGTTTAACGATTTCCTCTCGGAGCCGGGCATATCGGTCAATTTATGTACCATCCGCTTTGCCTATGGTTATAGAGTTACGCCCGTCTAGCATTTTGAGGTAAGAGGTTCAGATAGGCCCCTTATGAGGCTAGACCCACTGCCTCATGTGGACCCCGTGAGGATGATCCTGTAAGGCCCACACATAGCATCTAACGCCTTTCCTCATTCGCGCCCGTCAAAAAGAATGTCCCATTTAGCCCGCTTGAGGAAAAATCATTGCCACCCGATCCCGAGTCAATTTTGAGAATTTCGGCATGGATATGTGTGTAATAACTGCGACGGTGTCGAAAGCTTCATATTTTTAAACGCGAGTGAAATTTTATCAATACGGCCCCTCCAACTGAGTACTAATCACTTCCAATGCTGCTTGACTTCTGTAATCGAACCAGAACCCGGCTATTGAGTACGCTAAACGACATTGAGGTATTGAGGTTTGCCTCATAGGGCGCCCTATGATAAATTGATAAAACACACCTCATTGCTGCTTTTTTTTGTTTGGTGTTCATGAAGAAATACCCCTCATTGTAGTGCTCATGAGGAAATGCCCCTTTCGGCATGCCCCTCATTTGCCATATGGAGTCCTCATGAGGAACCTACAGGGAATGCTTCTTTCGGCATGCCCCTGAGGCAATCCCCTTTTAAAATGCTAGTCGGGTGGGGTTTACAAATCTTAGGCTATATAGTTATAAGTTCTTAATAGCCTTGCTTGTGTGCGGCCCTTCGACTACGTTCATTCGTCGCCAGCGACTGAGACGGCCCTGCAACTTTTTGGGATGAAATATTTTGGTTGTGGATTTCCCCACTCAAAACGAAAGTGCGTGCGCACTTTTCCTTCCATCCCCACGCGCTCCGCCGCGCCTGCCTGGATTGCCCGAATCTAAGCGGTTCCTTCCGGTGTCGTTCTCTTTTAACGAGGCTAAGGAATTGTTGGGCGCAGTAAAAAGGATGTCAGGACTATTTTTGGCTTGATTACCGGACAATGCGAACTAAATTACTATTTATGTAGGATAGGAAGGGCAGAGGGCCCCACCTGCAGTCTTTACCTTGAGGAGTATGAGTATGAGCTTCGAAGAGTCAAGTCTAAGCGACGAGCCATTAGGCAGACTTCTGTACCTGTTCAAGCGGTCTGGGCTACAAATATGAGGTATAGCTACAATAGCGCAAGTGAGTGACCGCGGTTTTTTTTGGACCTTATACCTCATCAAAGAAGAAGAAGTATCTTATTGAAGACATCTTTAATATTCACTATTGTTATCCGACTAGCATTTAAAGGGGGCGTACCTCATGCAGTGTGTGGGCTCCTTGTGGAAAATAGGGGCATGCCGAAAGAGGGCTTTCCCCTTAGGCTAGGCTCACACGGCATTGTACTGCACGTTTTTTGTGGGATAAATCTTACCGAATAAGTAGTGGCGCATACATTGAGTATATAACCGTTCACACGTGGGTTGTACTGCAAATTAGCGTACACAGCTCAACACGTTTATCGAATACTCACTGGAATTGTCAAGCAAACCGAACGACCTTTTAACGTATTCGGTCTGCAGTAGCGCATATTATAACATTTACTGTGACTATTCGTTTTTTACACGAATAAAAATGTATCGTGTGAACAGCCCGCAGTTTGTTCGGTAAAAATCGAATATTGCTAAAAACGTACAGTGCAGTGCCGTGTGAACCTAGCCTTAGATTCCCGCACAAAGGAAAATCTGCGATACTCAAGTGCAGTATGCTCGATCAGTTTCTCATAAATAGGGAAATCCCAAAATCTGCCTTACGTGTTCGGAAAGCTTCTTAAAAAGCTTTAAGCTTTAGTTTTAATCATACAAAGCTTTCGTTAGCCTTGCTTCATATTTCAAGCCATTTTGTTGGTGACCGTAGCATACTCAATAGACCGGTTCTCGTTGGAATACGGAGGTCAAGCAGCATTGGTCGTGAGTAGTACTCAGTTGGGGGACCGCTTGGAAAAACGACATACGCGTTTAAAAATATAAAGCTTTCGATACCTTCTCAAATTTTTTAGCCTCTTTTTTCCACTGGGTATGGGGCAAGGGGTTAGATGCCAATTGTGGGATCTATAGGGTAATCTAAATGGGACCCAGTAGTGGAGCTAGCCTCATAGGGGCCCTGATCTGCACCCCCTCAAAATGCAAAAAGATGAACTAGAAGCGACCAAAAAATCAAGATGGAAAGAAAAAGATTCTTTTGCATGAAGTCAAGTTTAATATTAATGTAAAAAGTTAACTTTCTGGCATTGCCTCCGTTTTAGTATCAGCACAAAAGAATCCCAAAACAGCCTGTCAAAAAGTAACAAACTAATTGCATTCGAAGAAAGTTTCATTCGCAGCTGATAAGGCACGTGACTAACTTCAGCCTAAAACATACTTTCTCAACTTCTCAGAGATTTCCTGACCCATCCACTTGCTTACCAGGTAGTTATGTGTCTTCCAAAACAAGATAACAGCCAAAGAGATTAATCACAGAAAGTGAACCATTATTTCAATTACAGCACGCACACACCGTTGTCTCAGAAAGTTTCGCCTCCGCTTACACTTTGGGAGCGCTTTTCTTGCTCGACACTAATTTATCATTCTGCGAGCATTTCATACTAGGCAGAAACTTCTTCTTCTTATATCCAGAATCTTTTATCCAATAATCAATCAATTCGTACCCATCTCAGCAGGTGTCCTTGCCCGTCCTCTCTGCCATTGGAACGTTCACAAAAAAAACGATAAAAAATAAAACTTTTTCACAAAACCGAAAGAAATATGTTTGCCAAGAGTCGCCTCTCTCCGGTTTCATGGATTTCCGTTTGCTCTCTCAAAGTGGAGTAAGGAGTTTATTTCAAGAGTTATTTTATTGTCCTTACAGAATTTAAAGCCTCCGGGTTCGTGGCTTAATATCGCTTTTGGTGGAAACTTGCCACCACCACCACCACCACCAACCCCCGTCCATTGTATAGCAGCAGGGAATTCCTGTCTCGTGTCATCGTTTGCTTAAGGATTCTCGCTGGCTGTGATTGTGACGAAGGATTTTTCCTTACGTATTTTTCGTTTGAAAAAAAACTCGAAAATAAGGACGAAATCCAATAATCCCATGAAACGGATTGTTGAGTTGTGTGTTGTGTGTGTGTACACGGAGCTGAATGTTCTCGTCCTGGCCGTGGAGTTTCTTTATGGCTTATCTTAAATAGCGAACCGCGCGCCTCCGCAAATTTCACGGAAGTTGATTACAATCCATATGCCCTACCAAAAAGGGTCCATCTTTTCATTCGTGACGAGATCTGTGCCCCTCGATCTGATGTGGGTGAATCTGATGCCTTTAAACAAGAGCCGACATAAAGTCGACACTTGTCAGCTTGAATACATCCAAATCACCGAGGACGATTCTACTCAATAAACCAGTACAAGGGTAAAAAGGATCCTTTTTGCTCCTCTGAGACTGGATTCTTTTTTTGCTCACTTTACTCTTTCATGTATCCTTGTTTTTTTTTTGCTTTTTTTATTGTTGTTGTTGTTGGTGTTGCTTGTTTTACTTTTGGTGTTGTTGGAAGCACGATTTGTGTTCAGCCAACTTTATTTTTTGTTTGTAGATAAAGTAAACAATCAACCAAACCAGTTCTCATTGGGAAAGTGGAAGTAGGTCGATCTTTTTTTTGTGGGGAAGGAGCAAAAGGAGTTCAAACCGTGATACAACAAAAAAAGAAACATGTGTGTTCTCTCTTATAATTGCGCACTGCGAACTGTTGGAAGAGAAGTTTACAAAGTTTTATCAAACATGTTTTTTTTGCGGCGATACGGAGGCATTTTAGAGAAGGAATAAACAGAAAATGTTTTACATCGAATAGTATCGATTTGGTATCGGAAATTCCTTCAATCAAAGACGTTGAATCCTTTTTATTACCTTATGGCGCTTACGTGGTTTTCTATTTATATATGGAATAAAAAATATACACGACGATTGATTTGTAATTTTTGAGAGTGGTTTGGGGGAAATTGTCACCATTTATGAATTATCGATAAGTTAACCTTGGGAAAATGTTCCATTTTAAAGTTGATTAATATTATCTTTAAGAAGGTTAGGTGCAGGACTGCCTTCAGTCCGACCAGAAGCGAAATTAGCACTTTGGCGGTTAGTTTTTATTCCATAAACTCGTGTACTTAAGTAATGGGGTTGTTTGTCCGTCTAAGCCATTCTATGGAGTTTAGGAAACATATCAGTGCCCCAGACCCCATTTGTTTGGTGATCTCTTTTGAGTCTTCCCCAGGGTAAAAATAAGACTCGCCTACACTTAGCATTAAACAGGCACGGTACACCTGAGTAAAAATTCTACTCTGCCAAATGCAGCCCGCTACAGGCACGTACCAATAAAAATGCACGGAGTAGTCCAAACGAAGCACGATATAGCTTACACTTTTTTAGAGTAAAGGGAGCAAAACTGGAGCTTTAAAAAATTGTATAAGATGACAAAAAACTGGCAATTATATTGGTGACCATAAAATATGTCATTATCATACTCAGTAGATCGGTTTTCGTTCGATTGCGTAGGTCAAGCAGCAGTGGACGGGGTGAGTACTTAATTGGGGGACCGCTTGGTGAAACGACACTCGCATTTGGAATGGTCAATAACGCTTCCACCGACTTCCACTACGAAATACGCATGTAATTGTTTATTAATCATCTCTGCAAAACATATAAAAAAATCAACCGCTCCTGCTTGCTCCATGTCATTCTATCCACGATATACTACATATTTGCTCAATGTATAGTTTTGACCGTCCTATTCAGAGGCTATATATTAACTTTTTTTTCATCTATATCATCTTATATTAATAAAAGGAAGATTCTGTATGTGTGCGCTATAGCGGGCGCACCAGTCCCATGAAACACCTCGAAGTCCGATTCTCGAAATTCAAAATGACCGCTGAAAATTTACCGAAATGGCCACCCAAATATGAATTCGTAAATTGTGTTCCGATTTCAATGAAAGTGGGTATCTAGGGGTTTTTAAGGTCGCTAATAACGAATTTGTGGTCAAAACTTAAAAAATTCAAAATGGCCGCGCCAATATGGCCGACGAATTTGCCAATTGTATTCCGATTCCAATGAAAATCGGTATCTGGGGTTCTTTAAGGTAGCAAATAACGAATGTATGATCAGATAAAGACATTTTTAAACACTGAACTACGTGCGATCGATATAATTACCCTCATTACGCACATCGACAGTGTCGATAAAATCGGGACGCAAAAACATGCAGTTTTCATATAATAAACAATATTATTACCTCAAATTTTAAAAATTTCCCTAAAGAGAACTTCATCGACATTGGCATCGACATGGACAGATGACGGAAATGCCAAAAAATGTAGTGTCGATTTCAAGTGTCGACAGCTGTCGCTATCGATGTCGGTGTGTGTAATGAGGGTGAATATAAAATAGAATTAAACAAAAAACACCTTAATGATTCTACTCGCAATTTATTGGAATCTAAAAATATTTTATATTCTCAATAATAAAACCCGAATGCATTTCGATTTGATTTACAAATTATCGTCAGCAATCACGACTGAAGCCCACGCATATACCGATTTTCATAAAATTTGCTTAATTTTTCATAAATTTGTTCGCCATATTGGATCCGCCATTTTGTTTTTTTGAAAATCTGATAACGGATTCTTACTCAGCGACCCCGAAAACCCCCATATACTGATTTTCATCAAATTTGCTTAATTTTTCATAAATTTGGTCGCCATATTGGATCCGCCATTTTGTTTTTTGAAAATCTGATAACGGATTCTTACTCAGGGACCCCGAAAACTCCCATATACCGAATTTCATAAAAAAAAATTTCTTACGGTAGTAAATTAATTTTGTCCAGGTTTTGGGGATTTCAGACCACTGTGCGAAGCCTCCTTATTACGAGATGATGGTAATTGGGTCCTATTGTACGCAGCGCCAGTGTCGACAGCGGAATAGGACACAACGAGCAGTAAGAGAAAAATTAACTCTTGGTATAGACTAAGTGCAGTTCGACTATCTGTGCATACCGTACTACCTATGTCCGATTAAGCATCATGTATGTAGCAGGAATGACCCCCGTTGATTTTCTGGTGGCGGAAAGAAAGAGCTTGTACGACCACGAATGTGCAAAGGGAGAGTCAATAGCAGTGAGACGGATAATGGCGCACAGCCTGAATTCTTCGCAGCAAGGCAGATGAGGGGGGGGCAATACAATGCGTAATGTAGATAAATATGCTGTGAGGGAACATGAGGAAGTGAGTTACTACCTCACGCAGTTCCTGAGTGGGCATGGAGATTATAGAGCAAAACTTTCACAACTTCAGGTTGGACGATTCACCGATCTGCCCAGAACGTCGGCACGATTAAGATGACGCACAGAATGTCTTCTTTAAATGTCCGAGGTTTTTGGAGCACATCGTTGTGAAGGAAACAACGGCTGAGGTTCAGCCAGCAAGAACCAAATGGCGAGGTAGAAGAATGTGTGGAGAAAGATGGAAGTGACGCTGAAGGTCCTCCTCTAAAAACTAAGGCATTGCGAAGCTCAAAGAGACATAAAAAGCCAAAGCAATGGTAAGAGAGATAGCAGCTAAATAACTGATCAAGTCCTGAGAAGCAATGATGTAAACCGGTTTGGCAAGAAGAATTGAAGATAAAAAGGAGATTGTTTTTAGGCTGGTATAGAGACCCACAGAACCGATACCTCCGACGCATCCCCAGACACTAATGTAGCCAGTGAATTGGGTAGCGAGCTTCGCCGAAGGCACCTTTCTTACAAAAAACAGTAAAGACGGAAGTTTGCTCATCCGTCTGCCTCATTGGTTCAGCTCTGGTGAACACCCCTTCGAAGGACCCTTTTAAAGGTTACATTGATGACGCCACGTCGAAGCAATGCCTTTACGGCTGGTGCGGTTTTGTACTTCATCAACCCACGCTAAGATGGCTTTGAAGAGGCATCAGCCCAGATGGATGAGTTGTACCGAGTAAAAATAATATAGTTGGTTAATTTTTTGAAAAGCATATACGCGCCCGCAACCAGCACTTATAGCGAACAAATGCGTCTGGTACCATTATATGCACGCTCCCGGTCAGGAATAAACGTCTATAAATGCATCCGCACCGGCATAGACCATTCCAAACGCGGGTGTCGTTTTACTAAGCGGTCCCCCAACTAAGTAGTAGTAGGTTCAATGCTGCTTGACCTACGCAATCGAGCGAGAACAGGTCTACTGAGTATTATAATGGCACCCTGTAACTCCTATTTAATGCGTTCTAGGACAAATCCCCCGCATCTCCACTGCTGAAAGATTCTCACCACTCCCTCCTACCAAAAAAAGTTGGTCAAGTCGTCGTAGAGAAAATGTAGGTCTCCTGTAGTCAGGGCCGGCGCTTGGTTTTTTGCGCCCGGTGCAGTAATGCCATCAATTTCTTTTTTCAAAGTTTAAATTTTTTCTTTTAAATTTTAATTTCTGAAATTGCGCCGCGTCCAATTGCGCCCGATGCAAGTGCACCATTTGCACTTATCAGGATTTGTTTCGCGATCTTGCTTTTGTGCTGGGTTTGGTTGCGCTTTAACTTCACAAAACTCCTCCGCTAATGCAGTTTCTTTAAGCTTCGTACCGCTAAGCTTCTGGTAGATGCCCTTCAGCGCCACTGCCACCATTCTCCAAACATCTCTAAACCTCATCATCTGCTCCAGGATGTTTTTCGGTGAACTTCCCTAGCCGTTTCGAGCACAGTCCTGGTCTCCGCATATCTATAGACCTATACACTCGAATCTCCATAATAGAGGTCCCTGTGTCGTTCTCCAAACCTTCATATTTTAAGGGATAATCGGTGGTCACTGCACTGCAGGTATTGGTTTCCGCTGTAGAAACCGGCACAGAATTAAAACAGTCTACCTTGGTAGCCTTCCTGGACATGAAAGCCCTTTTAACAACTTCAGAGCAGAGGTGATTCAGGTATCTCTTGCCGAATTATCTATTGTATATAAAATTCGATGTATGTGTGTATGTATGTATGTTCCCTAATAACTCCTAAACCATTCAACCGATCGCCACAAAAATTTAACCATATATTACTTACATCCAGGGGGTGGTTTTAGTATCGGTGCCTACTTTAAAAAATCACTCCTGGGGGGCGCTGTCTTAGAGAGCTTTAAAAAGCATAATAATATACGTTCTACGAAGGTGAAAATGTATACATAGAGGTTTCTCGGTACGAAAAAGCGATTGGTGATGTCCATTACTTTCGCAAAGATGGCGGTTCCAATATGGTGTCTGAATTTTGCAATTGTGTTCCCCAACCCCCGGCATGGGTATCAAATGAAAGTGTATGACAAATAGAATATTATTAGCTGTGTGGCGTCATTCCAAATTTAAAATGGCCGCTTACACAAAATGGCGGATTACCTTTTTCTTTGCCAGCCATCCGATATGGGTATCAAATGAAAAGGTATGACAAGTAGAATACTATTAGCTGTGCGGGGTCATTCCAAATGCAAAATGGCGGCCAACACAAAATTACAGTTTACATTTTTCTTTACAACGCCCGGGGCGCGCCCTCGGTATGGGTATCAAATGAAAGTGTATGACGAGTATAGTACAGTAAGCTGTGTGACGTCATTTTAAATCTAATATGGCGGTCACCACAAAATGGCAGAAGACATCCTAATAGTAGAAAATGTAGAAAATAAAATATAGTTTAAAAAAACTAAAATATACACTTTTAAATTAAAATGAACTAATAAATCGAGCGAAGTTCTGCACAGGGTGTCTAATCCCCCGGCATAGCAAAATTAAATCTGATCGATAAATGCCAAGTCAGGGGATGGTTTTTATTGCCTCGATCAAAATGTCAGATCCCTAATAGTTTCACATTTTGTTATTTGGAATCAAAAATACCAAAAAATTGCCTTTTTCAAACTCTCCTACTGTATATTAAAATTCATATCACCTGATTATTACTATTGGCTTATGGGTGCAGCTTAGGCGCACCGGGTACCAGCTAGTTGATCTATAATAGTACGATTAGTACCAACTAAAAATCAAGAACTATGGCACCGTGCCGGCCAAGAAAGGATAGACCACGAAATCAGGCGAATGAAATGGAATTGGATTGGCCACACCTTGCGAAGGACAATGGAAAAAAACACAAAGACTCTGTGCAGTTCCTTTAATGTATGCAAATAAAGGCCACGGGAACACTTTTTTAATTATTTTAGAAGTTTTAAACCATAATTTCTGAAATTGCGCCCCGTCCAATGGCGCCCGGTGCAAGTGCACCATTTGCACCTATGAAAGCGCCACCCTTGCCTGTAGTGCGCTCCATCTTGGCTGGCTAACAGCAGGTGGTAGTCAAAATAGCTTAGTTTTTCACCTTGCCTATTAGGCTGCTAACCATCTCAATCTGCGATCCCCGGATCCAGCCTCCCTACTTTGGCTAGGTAGTCGGCTTTCTCGTTTCCATGCATGAAATTCAAACGAAAATCACGTTAAGTCTTCTACCGAGCCTCTCCACCTCAGCATCTGTGTGCTGCATTAAATGGGCCCAACTTTGATGGCTGCAAATTAAATATCGATGAATTCTCGGAATATTTTTTAACAGAATGTAGAAAGTACTGATGGGACTCCCTTCGCTATTTTAATTATTCCATGCTTTTAACACAGAAATTTTTTTTCCTATTTTTATCATCACATCCTTAATAATTATTTTGAAAACTTTCATTCACTACGCCAACGCTGGAAACATCACAAAGATTCCAATGCGCCGAATAAAATCGATAAATTTCCAATTTGTTAATTGCATACTGATATTACGGAAATTGTAAAATAGCAGGGTTTAAATTCCCCCCCCCCCCCCCAAAGTTCACATTAACCATGACCAAAGTAAATTTCCACCTGTCCAAGGTAGGACATACTTTAATTGATGTGGGCGTGTGTGTGGGAAATTTGATGGCACGTGTGTTGCAATAATTACGACGATTCCATTTTCAAAAAAAAAAAATATATAAAATCCTTTTACCCGATACCAACTCCGCCTCGCAGGATAATAAAAATCGGATCGGGCATTCCGTGATTCCCATCAAGTTGAACCGATTACATCGTTTCGTGAACACAAGGGCAGCGAATATTATAAGCAAATAGACGTTTTTTTTTCGGGGGTAGCACACGCACCAGTTTACGTCCGTTCTCATCATATACATATATCGTGACTGAAATAAGATCCACTTGTCGAGTTGCCAAGTGAGCAAACCACCAGCACACAGGAGCTCCTAAATATAGAGGACCCCCAGCCCCCGCCCCGAATACCATTGGCCAATACCCGCAGCAAATTGTTTAACAATGGATGAAAATCTGATTATCCATCAATTTATCGATGGGTATCCTTGATATCCTTAATGGTAAGGGTAGAATACTTTGAATAAAGAGTTCATAAAATTTTGATTGATGGATCCCTGTGGCTATCGATTTAAGGCGAATGGGGAATACTTTACAATAACGGGGATTTAAACAGTCAATAAGCGGCGACGCCAGGGCAATACGGTGTATCCTTGAGGCTTACTAACCGTAACCACTTGTTAGTGGTAGTTTATATTCCAAAGAGCCTTGTTGGATTTTCTTCTTTCATTTTCTTTCTTAATAAATAACAAACACAAACTTGCATAAGGGTGAAAATTCCTATACAGACTTTGTTTTTTTTCCCTTTTTATTAAATGAGTGATTTTCGCCCCACAAACCTACTAGAAAGGACGATTATAAATAGAGGCAGGCAATATCGTATGTGTATCCTTTTATCACGGTCAGCCTTTTCATAGATTATTTTTTTTTTCAAATCACTCATTCGGAACAGGGATTTCATAATAGATTAAAAAAAAACTCTCATCTCCCTTTGACGACTTTAAAATCAATTTTAAAATTTTTGTAGGTTAAATATGATTTTTGGAAATTTTTAATTATTTTAATCTGCTAAAAAAATCGATTTTTATTTTTAATTTCATAAAGAATCAATTTAATTTGGTTTAATACTTATTGAATATTTTTTTTTTGCAATTATGTTTATTCATTTTTAATATTTGCAAGTGTTCGTTCAATCACTGGCTTTGGTGTATGCATATTTTATGCTTATTCATCCCTCGATTATCATCCCTTACCAAAGAAGGTACATTGTTGACATCAATTAATCCTTTATACACGCTTTTAATTTTAATAAAAAAAATCACTCAACAGGAATCGATTCAGTTGACGTATCAATCATACAACTTCCATTAAAAATAATGGAAAATAAAAAAAATATCACTTTTTTCGTCTTTAATATTATGATACTAGCAAAAAACCCGCGTGCGTTGCAACGCCCTTAAATAAAAAAAGTTTATATGTGCACTGTCCGCGGTAGGAAAAAAGTGAAAGAAACAATAAATCTGGAAAATATGACTTTAGATACCTTTTATATGGTTAATTTCTATTGGCAGCTTTTTTGACAGCTGCAATTAGTTAAAACCGGTTTTTGATATGATATTCGTATTCAGCGTTATCGAAAACCTAAGGATACCAAGTTTCACCTTGAACCGATGGAATTCAAGTGTCCAACGCTTGGTTGAACCTAAAAAAATTAAAACCCATGTTAAATCCCATTTAAAACTCAACTTGCTTTTTATAATTTTGTTTTTCTCTTTTCGGTTAGCCGTTACACTGCCCCCTTCTTACTTAGGGTTCGTTCCGAACACAGGTTCCGTCCCGTTCTTACCGATCGAACTTTTTGGATGCGAAGGATGGCATCGTTTAACCTCGTGATAGCAGTGGAGGGTCCTTCGCTTTTCTTTGTAATTTTGGCGATTTACCTTTAATTAGTCGAGGATTTTATAGGTACACTCGATCGCGTGGCAAACTTCACGACAATAGAGGAAATGACCAAGATACAATATGTTCAATGTTCTTCCATTTGGAGCTAGGATGTAAAGACTCAGATTTCCCAACTCCTAAACAACCTGCATACAGCTGGCAGGGAAATGACACTTATTTGCTAAAATTTGTCCGCTATATTGGCCCCGAAATTTTAAATTTATTAGTTTTGATCATAAATTCGTTATTTGCTATCTTAAAAACCCCCAGATACCGATTTTCATTGGAATCGGAATACAATTGGCAAACTCATCGGTCATATTGGTGCGGCCATTTTGAATTTATAAGTTTTGATCATAAGTTCGTTATTTGCAACCTTAAAAAATTCCTTGATACCCACTTTCATTGGAATCGGACCACAATTGGCAAATTCGTCGGCCATATTGGGCGGCCATTTTGAATTTCTAAATTTTGACCACAAATTCGTTATTAGCGACCTTAAAAACCCCTAGATACCCAATTTCATTGAAATCGGAAAACAATTTGCGAATTCATATTTGAGTGGCCATTTTGAATTTCGGCCATTTTTCAGCAGTCATTTAGTCCGGGGAAATTGGCAAAAAAAACGCACGAAAGGAGACAAAATTCGGAAATGGTTGAAAATTGGTGCACAGCTTCCTTGGGACTTTTTAAGAAAACAATTTCGGAATCCCGAAAAAAAACATGGCCGCCGGAAATATAGCGGTTTTCCGGTGTTTTCCTTGTATCTCGGTTTCTATAGGTCGTACAACGCCGTACAAAGGCCCTAAATGTTGACAATGAAATTCTCTACAACTTTAGTTCTTACAAACATGTTGACCCGATTAACCCTTTCAAAGTTATTCAAGGTTAAAGTTCTCAAAAATCACTTTTAGACCAAAACATCACTCAAAAACTGGTTTTTTCGAAAAAAAATTTTGATCAGTCAATACGAAACGTTATTGCCTACAAAAAGTCCTATTGTCATTTTTTCGAAAACTGAGCCCTTTCGAAGTTATGGTAATTCTGGTTTGGCAATTCTTAGGTTATCAAACTACCCCCCATCTTGCATTTTAGGCGGAGTGACCTAGGTTGATGTTCATGTTAAAACTTACAATTAACGATTACCTTCGTTGATGTATACGGCCCGTAAAGGCCCAACTATAATACACGTAAGAAACGCACGTCAGCCGACGTGCGTAAATATCAAACTTTCGTCAAACGTATAATGGTTTGTGTATACGGAAAGTTTTCACAAGTTTAAAATTATTAAAATGCATAAATATTACTCATTGACTCTTAAAACTTGGCTATTAATCTTTACATATTAAAAATAATCATGTTTATTTTCAATTACAATAAATTTCTCATCAAAATCACTCCCAAAAATTTGAAGCACAACATTTTCCATACTCTTTCTTGTTTAAAACCCACAAAACAATAATAAAAAAAATCAGCTGTCATCAATTTAACTACAAATTCTCACAAAACGTACGTTGAGCGCGGTTCTTTTCGCATTTTTACGTTTAACGAAACTTAACGAAACAAAATATGACCGACGTACGTCCAATATGGCCGAACCCATTAATTTCCATGAGAGCGCCCAGATGACGTGCGTTTCTTACGTGCATTATAGTTGAGCCTTAAAGTTCACAAGTTCGGATGTGGCTTAGTTACGTCCCCGAGAGTTGGAGACAGGCGAGTGTGTCCTTCATCCCTAAGACGAGAAGAACAGGCCATGAATCTACGAAGGAGTATAGGCCGATTACCCTATAAGGACCCTACATTAGGTGCAAACAATATGCCCTGGCAGACTTCCTAGACATAGAAGGTGTCTTTAAAAAGGAACGTACTAAATCGATTCGAGAGCTCCCATAACCCCCAACGTAGAAACACACCTTAGACAATGACTGGCGGCTCAGTTGAGCTCGAAGATAATCCAAACGCATTTGGAAATCAAGACGATAATCAAATCCGCCACAGAGGTACACCAAAAGGCAGAGTAGTTTCCCCTTAAGGTGGTTAGTAGCGATAAATAGCATAACTAATTGCTGAAAACGCTAATTCATAAAATATTTCATTAGTATAAAAAGCAAAAGAAAAAAACATAAGCGTGTCCAAAAAATTTTTACTACTACACCACCAAGATAGAACGAAAGCTTCCAGTTTCTCTAGTGGTATGCTACTTACTTTAGTAAGAACTAAAAAAATCTAAAAAATTAATTTAAAACCTTATTGAAGTACGACCAGTGAAAGGGAGTTTTAATGGAAGCGCAGCACAGTAATTACTTGGTCGTTGTTCAAACTAAAAAACGTGTAAACGAATTAATTACGAACGATGATGATAGTGAGAAAGTAACACTGGTGAAGAGGAGGAGAAAAAACAGATTAATTAAAAATGAGTTAAAAAAACAAGAGCTCATTTTAATAGTGGAAATTTAGGAATTTAACGTTAACATACTGAAGTGTAGTTCGAATTGAACCAGCTCAATACGGTTTATTTAGAGAGCATCATTTAATGAGTTCCATTAAGTTTTGGGAATAAAAATTAATCAATTGGGGCCAAATTTGCACTGTATACTGAATGAGATAAGACTTCCAAGGGTAAATTTCCTTAATAGATTCCTAGATTGGCTCTGGAAGTGGACCAGCCCATTATTATAATGCAACAACGAAATTCTGATTCAAAATTCCATGTCTTCATGCATGTATGTATTTGACGGATGCTGAATCGGACTACTTTTTGCGGGGCTGTACTCTTCCTTTTACCTGTTGTAATTTCAGTCTGTTTGAGTGGAATTTGGGCCATGTCATCCAACTAATGGACTCCCATGATAGCAGCCTCCAACTAGTCAGCAACTGCAAGCGTTTCTTTTGTTGCCATTAACAACGCTCTATCGCCCAACAGTGACAGAGAACGTCAAGAGTAGACTCGTAATCCTTGAGCTAGAGCCTACAGGTAATGTCCTCTGCAATTTTTATAACTATAGGTGGTAATTTAGGTCGCAGTGTCTGGTGACTAAGCCAACTAAGCCTGAAATACCCTTCTTTGACGCCCCAGTATGTCTTTGGCCGCCTTAATGGACGGGCCAAGGATAAGCTGCTTGGAGTTCATCAGGCCTCCAGTGTTCTGTAACGATCAGCGATTCATTACGAATAACCCCTCTCCCAAAAACCTTTTGAAAAATAAATATTCAACCACCAGACCAAAGAAAGGTGATTCTCTCTTTAAAAGCTTCACTTCGAAGCTTTAATGTTTTCTACTCCGACGAGCTTTCCAGCTATAAAAAAACCGCTTCACCAGGCCAAATTCAGTCTTTCACCAGACTCGCTCCGGAGAGGTCATCTCCTCCGGTCCTATGCCGTGTCGAGGTGTACGGTCCTGCACACAAGAACACATATAGACCACATACAAACCACATACCGACCACTACCGAATACTTGTGGAATGTTGCCCAGGCTTTGTCGGGCTGTACGATCCGACAATGCTCCTGGCAGCATTTCCTACACCGTGTCGAGGTGTACGATCCGGCACGGTCCTACCACATACATATAGCCTACATACCGACCACCTACCGAATACCTATGGAATGTTTCCCAGACCTTGTCGAGGTGCCCGACAAATGTAAAAAACCGCCGAAAACTTTACCTTATTGTTATTTTATTAACACCGGAGCTTTTCGCTAGCGCTCCACGCTTTTTTACATTTCGAAAGGTAGGTTGTTTTGATATACTGGCTGGAGCAATAAAAACTTTATTTTCCAAATTATTTTTTACTTTTTAGTTCATTTTAAAATAAAAGCGTATTTTTTAGTTTTTTTAAAACTAAATATTTTATTTTCTAGTTTTTAGTCTATTATATGTCTTCCGCCATTTTGTGATGACCCCCATATTAGATTTAAAATGACGTCACACAGCTTACTGTACTATACTCGTCATACACTTTTATTTGATACCCATACCGAGGGCGTTGTAAGGAAAAAGGTAAACTGCCATTTTGTGTTGCCCGCCATTTTGAATTTGGAATGACGCCATACAGCTAATTGTATTCTACCCAGTCATACCCTTTCATTTGATACCCATGTCGGGGGTCGGGGAGCACAATTGCAAAATTCGGCCGCCATCTTGATTTTTTTACAAAATGGTCAGATGGCATTGTCACGCGAACTAAGTGCAAGTTTATCGGTTATATGGAAGTGGGTCAAAATCAAGTTGCAAGATTTGTCAACATATATACATCCATACATTCAGGTGAAGATAAGTGATTCCTAAGCTTTTCACTTAAAAAACTTCTGCTTGAAAGATAGTATAGCTGGAATGCAGAAGCTGAATCTTCTACTAAACCTGAGACATTCACTTCAGATTCCGGCACTCACATCTGTGCATATGTAGCTCTGTTTGTTTTGATGTTATAGCTCTGTTAATAGCAGAACTTCGAAATTAAGTTGTTCACGGTTCCCGCAACTTCATTTGTCAAAACTGACAGGTAACTTTACTTACTTATATGTCTGTTTACAACTGGTATCCATTTAAAGCTATACTGAGGAGTAAAGCTTATCATTGAACCCTACTTTGGATATCTCTTTTAAGTCAAAAAGTAGCATCCTAAAGTGCCTTTGGCTAGAGCCAGGTATTTACACAGGAAATAAAGGAGCGTTTCTCTCTCTTCCACGAAATCGCCACTACAGAAATCGATTAATGGCTTCATTACAATTTCATTACGGACTGTTTATCACTTTAAACTTGCTCTGAAATGTATTTCCAATTTTGCTTTTCAACATTGGTTTCTAGCTGATCTCTAGTTGTATCCTCTCTTTCCGATTTTCCTTCATACCGTTTAGAATCCATCCATATAAACTTCCACACTCTGCAACCTTCACAAAAATTTGTTTTTCTACTGTAATTAAGAAACTAATTAAAATTTCAATCGGAATCGGATAAATCGACCCACAAGAACTTATACCTTCCATATTCAAACAGTTTAGCTATAAATACTTACCCGTAGCTATCAATCGAGCGAATTTATGGTATATTTGCAGATTAAACAAGCTCTGTCCTTCTCGCTCTCCCTCTATATCTCAGATATTGCCTTATGTATGATACTATCAAACAGAATTCCGTTCTGTAATGCTTTCGGAATATCAGCGAGAGCATCCGTCCAATGTTGATGCATCCATCGTTTGCCCTCAAAGCAACCAGCATCATCCATAAGCTATCCCAGTTGCATTATGCTTCCTGTCCTCTACCTTTGGGAAAATGCAGGTGCAATAAGATCTGTAAGATATACAGAAAATCCCACTCCGCGCTTCCATAATCATGAGCTTTAGCAGAGAGAGAGGAAGATTTGATATTTGTGTTTGACCTTTGGCAAAAATCCAATTTGTGTTTTTTTTTCAATTTTGTTTATACTGAAAGGAATATTGAAGCTGGAAGGAGCTGTAATATTTCTGCTGCTTAGTGGAAAGCTAAGCATAAATCCATGCTCTCTTTCTCTTTGCAGTAAATAAATATTGTTGTATTTAAAGGTGGATATCAAAGTTCGCTGCTTTTATCCAATTTTATTCATTTTTCATGTGTCAACTAAAAAGTTTCAGGCTACGCCGTGAGGGCCACATTCTGCAACCTGTTTGGACTGCAAAACTCTGTGCAATTCTCGTAAGGATATTTCAGTGTAGAATATCATGTGAAGGACGTTTCAAGAAAACCAATTGCAGTTGCTTCTCTTTTGTGAATATCTTAAGGCTGGCGTTGTAATGTTAAAAGGGTTCTTGTGGAAATACAAGTTCACGGACGAGGTGAAAGGGTTCGTAACGCCGCTACTAAGTATCTAAGGAGAAAATTGTGTGAGGATGTCCTAGCAGAATTTAGAGTCTAGACTAGGCCTAATTGTGGAGTGTGGGCGTTTTCTGTCGCTAATATCTTAAGGTTACGGACTTAAGAGAAAATTTTATATCCAAAACAAGATCTTTGCACTTAGGGCCGTAAACATCAATGAGGATAATCCTTAATCGTGACTTTTGTACCTTTTTGATATGTACGAAAACATTTTCAGAGTCATCCATGGCTGTGATCTAAAAAACATCCTGATTGTGTCGGGTGCTTTGCCTTTAAGTTCTGCATAAGTGAACGCAGACGAGCGGGAGATTCTGAACCACACCCGACTAGCATTTAAAAAGGAGATTGTCTCAGAATCATGCCGAAAGAGGGCTTTCCCCTTATGGTGGGACCACACTACGCGGACTTGGGTCGTACGCGCTTTTTGCCTTTTTTTTCATATACAGTTTTATGACTTTTTTACGACTTTGTCCATGGTAAAGGCCGTGCGGCAAAACAACGCGGACAAAGGCTGTGCTTAAAAAGGTACATTGTACGTCCACACAATATGAGCTTTTCAAAAGCGCGTACGGCGTTTCAAATGAGAATTGATTGTTTTCTCACTCATGATTCAGAAAATTAAAATATCACGCCCGCTTTTGTCGGACCGTACGGCGTAGTCCGCGTAGTGAGGACGGGCCTTTAGTTTCCTCATGAACACCATACAAAAATCAGAGATATACTGAAATGAGGTATGCCTTAAGCCTGAAACTAAGAAAAGTGAACGAATTTGAGCTTACTTACGTCATTTTGATACATGGCCCTAAATGAAAACGTAAAGTGACAAGTGTAAAATGGATTCCGTAAATGCACATTTAATCGATTTGTTGTGAGAGAAATATCAGTGCTTGGCAAAACAAAAACAAAAAAATTAACCAAAAAATTACTTGGGGACTGATGCCGCTTACGGGTACTTGTGTTTTGTGCCCTTATTACGGCTCCGTACGTAACATGCGAGAACTTAACGAACATTCGTCAAGTCTATTACGTGAATTGAAGTCGGTACCATATGAACACTCATGTTCGTACTTTAGATTACGTAAACGTAAAATTACGTTACGGTACGTCATATTAGGTTCACACTTTATCAGTTTCTCATAAGGGCCCTATGAGGCAAACTTCATTACAAATGAAATGGGACAATCCCAACATCTCCTATACGGATTCGGAAAGATTTTTAAAAAGCTTTAAAATAATACCCTTAAGCTTTAGTTTTACTCATACAAAGCTTTAGTATTTGTTGTTGCATTGCTTCATATTATGTTGTTGACTGTCAAGAGTGTCATTTAACATACTCAGTATACCGGTTCTGGGCCGATTATTAAGGTCAAGCAGCATTGGACTTCATTAGTACTCAGTTAGGGGACCGCATTGGCAAAACGACACTCGAGTTTAAAATATAAAGCTTTCGACATCGGCGCAGTTATTACTCAAATATCGATGTCAAAATTCTCAAATTGTTCGGCCTCTTTTTTCCACTCGGGATCGGGTAGCAAGGATTTTTCCCCAAGGAATGGGCCATTCTTTAGTCAGGGCCGGCCCGAGGCACAGGCGAACCATGCGGCCGCTTGGGGCGCCATCGGCAAAGGGGCGGCAGGATGAAACTGAAGAACGTTTTCCTTGTGTTGAACCAATAATAATGCCGTAAGCGGGAATGCAAAGTCTAAAAACTCCCACGGCTCGGTCAAAATTAATTATTTTTATATAGTCCTAGACACAGCAATTAATTCCATACAAGAGAGGTTTCTGTTGATGGAAACACATAGTAAATATTTCAATTTTTTGTAAGACATCAAACAGCTCGAAAAATTGGAAAAAAAACGTTCTTGAAAAACAATGCAAAGTACGTGAGTCAGTTCTGACCGATGAGGACCAATACGACATCAATGGAGCAGGCCATGGCCGAAGGTTTCTCGCCTTGAGGCTAACTATAACCACACACTCACTCGCTCACACCGTCAACTGGATGGGGCCTATATAATCAAGAAAACCCACAAAAATCTTTATTAGTGTGGGTGTTCATCGTCAGTCAGCCATAAACTTTTTGCACATCAATTAACAACTTGCTACGCTATACTGTCGTTTTGCCTGGATATATGTAGGGAATCATGAGGTCACCTGCAGTCCACGGCCTGTCAGACTTATGCCTCAAGTCCTTATCCCTCACTCAGACTCAGTAATGTATGGCCTTCATCGATCGGTACTACTGACCTGACCTAAAGGCTACGGCCTGCAGGCGGTCTGTTGTGATTGGGGACCTTAAGGTACAAACAGATTTGCGCGGCGGCCTGCGGGAGAATTCCCCATACATTTAGTTGCTCCGTGCAACCTGCCTTTGTTTTAGCACATATGGTGGTCCATGTATTTTAAACGTCTTTTCCGTCGCCTTCTCCGCCACCCACCGCTGCGCCAATCTCTTTGCGGGAGGGGGGGCGCCAGCACCACGTTCCACTTCGGTCGAATAAATGGCTCGGACCGGCCCTGAGTACGAGGCGCGAATGAGGCAAGCGGTAAATGCCCTGCGGGTGGCTTATAGGGCAATCCACGCGGGGCCGACATGAGGCAGTTGGCTAGCGCTCATAAGGGCACTATCTGTCAGCAGTCTTTGTGTATTGTCAGTGATTAGTATTTCTTTGTGATCGCTCTTTATATGGCACCGAAACAAGAGAGCAACAAGTTGTGCTCGGGATTGAGCTGTAGCTGGCGCAAAAAAGCAGGTATATAAATCGTAAAGAGCTCGTTTCACACCAGATTTGATAAACCATTAAAGGTATTCGTATATCGGTCGGCCGTTATCTGTTAATTTTGATGGTTGTGTCATCAGCAGAGTCAGCTGTAACTGAGATTGACAACCTTACGCAAGTAAAGTAAAAAGGGCTTTTCCCTGAGCTCTAGTCTTCCACATAAAAAAAAAAAGATACAAATATTTTTTTTTTTGATTTTTGTTATAGTCGTGCTCTACAAACGAATTTCTTTTCTGTGACATCACCATGCATGCTACACTGTTCTAGAATTAAATTAAACCCAACTCTCACCTACATGAGGTGTCTGGGTATACCGATATCAGGTGTCTGGGTATACCTTAGAGCATAACTGCTCTACACCCTATTGGAAATAGACATTAGCACTTTTTTATCATTTTTCAATTAAAACTAGTTGGGATGTGGTTTTGACCCTTTCGGTCCACAAGATTAACTTCCCAGTATTCGTTCAAACAAAAAAACGACTCGAACGATTTTTATGAAAATCTTTTCAGATCATACTTCCTTTAACACGCTTTGAACGGCATCTTAACGAAGTCGGTATCTTTTTTGGTTCGCGCGAAATCGTGCTGGTACAAAAATCACTTACGTCGTTCAAACAAAAAAACGGTTCGACCGATTTTTATGAAAATCTTTTCAGATCATATGTCCTTTAACATGCTTCGAACGGCACCTTAACGAAGTCGAAATCTTTTTTGGTTCTGGCGAAATCGTGCCGGTACAAAAATCACTTAAGTCGTTCAAACAAAAAAACGGCTCAACCGATTTTTATGAAAATATTTTCAATTCATATGTCCTTCAATACGCTTTGAACGGCACCTTAACGAAGTCGATATCTTTTTCGGTTCGCGCGAAATCGTGCGGGAAAAAATGACCACATACGTACGCACACACACACACACACACACATATTTCTTCTCAAATTTTTGCTTAAAATGCTATTGGGACCTTGAAACGTGTAAATACATTGAAAATTTCGAATCCGATTTTCGGACCGATTACAATAACTTCCTACTGGGAAGTTAAAAATTCTTCATAACCACGTCATATTTTTCCCAGTCCATATAACTTCAACCTTAGTTCAACTCGGAGCGTAAAATAATTGCTGCGGGTGATTTCAAATACCACCAGTATTTCTGGCAAAAACGATTTGCAGACACTAATAATCTGCATCTAATTGTAGACTAGACCATCCCAAGCGAGTTCCTAACAGCAGAAATCAAGGAGCATACCACTTGGATCTGTTTCTTAAGCTGGTGACATATACAAGCGTACATGCATTGCATTCAGCGGCTCCCTGATATGCGGAAATTTTCCACTGACACATAATTGCATGGTTGCGTTCCGTCCCGGCTCTCACAGATAGCCCAAAAATCTGAGTAACGAGTCGCATGTGTTTGTTGTGTATGCTTGTGTGTCCTATGTCGAATGCGGCAATGCAGGAAAAGTTGAAAGTAGCCCGACATTTGCGTGGCATGCGGAACATTCACGGAATATTTCGTCAGGTCGCATTTGAATACACACACTTCTATATTATCTGTCAACGAATGCAACGCATGTACGCTTGGATATGTCACCAGCTTTATTTCCCATTCAGCAACGAAGGTATTCCGTGGGTGTTATTTCACCACGCGGCAACTCAGACCCCACTGGCATAAAAGTTCCTTATTAGAAAATGTCGCTGTAGTGTCTCTTCCTTCCAGGACTCTTAGTTCTTAAAGTTTATGTTAGGTTTATCTTAGTTCTTAAAGTCCAGCGATGTGTATACTAAATCTTCCAAGTTCATATATCTTTTCAGCCATTGTTGAAGGTCGAATCATCTGACATACTATGTGGTGAAATTTTAGTTTCTTAAATCATTAGTTCTGTGTAGTTTCTGAGGTCTTTGCCGTAAATCCTGAGTATTCCCAAGCTCGATTTCACAAAAAGAATTATTTTCCGAGGAGAAGATGGTCCACATCTCGCTTGAGACCCTGCCTGAAAGACGGCCCCTTGAATATTTTTTCCATCTCGGGTATGGGTGGTCTAGTTACACCTCTAGATACTAGGATTAGAGATTTTACTAGGGATTTCTATATTTACGTTGCCCTAAACGACTTAGAGGCCGAAGGATATTGAGTCGGAGTTCTTGAGTGCTTGAAAATCCTGATCTAGTTTAATCTTGTTCTTTTTCAACAAACTTCGAAAACACTTTCTGTCGTCGATTTTTAGGTTCTCACTGAATTTGAAAAGTTAACAATTGATAGTAATAGATTAGTATTATCTTTAAGGAAAATCAAGGTCAGTTGAATCTTAAAAGGATTGCTTAATAGTTTTTAGCTTTAAAATGCATAATGCACCATTCAACCAAAAACACTATTTCCCTCTGGACTTTCTCCTTTAATCCTCTACTGACCAACCTTTAAAAAAATTCACTCGATATACTCTCTGCTAATTTTGTGGGCAGCAACTCACAATTATAGGTCACTTGGAGGCCCATTTTTTCTGGTTGAAGTGGTCTTCCAGCCTAAATATCCATGTATCGAGCAAGGATCTGAGCTTGGTCATAATACAAAAAAAACCCATCCCCCGTCGCCCCTGGCCGGAAAATAAATGTCTGTCGACTGTATGAAAAGGATATAACGTTATGGTTGAATTAAGGCACTTTTTTTCTGCTGGAATCTTTTTAGATTGGCAAAGGATAAAGGATTTTTTCCGCCTCTTTGTGGGATTAAGCATATGCAGAGCATTTTCTATAATTAAAAAAAAAGAAGAGTGGTGGTAGTTATTTTGCGTTTATAGTGGATTTTCAGTAGATTTGGTTTTTGATGGTTTTGGTAGATACTAAAAGCAGAATGATGTTCGTTTTGTTAATTTTTATTTCGAAAATGGGAACAGGGCTTTAAGGGATAAAACCTAAAAGAAAAAAAAATAAAGAAAAAACTATTTCGAGAGTTTGAAGTGTAGTTTTTAGGTACTAAATTGCCTGCGATTAAAGTGTACACATGTTTACAATTTTTTCTCCTAGCCAGCAGATAAATGCAGTCAGAATCGATGAAGTAACAAATATGCATTAGTATGTCATAGGACGGAATGAATTGATTACCATCTGAATTGCGTGTAATCAATTCGAAATCGATTGCATAGTAGAAGCAATTTGGAATCGTTAAATTTATTTGAATAGAGCGGGATTTTTCGAAGATTTTTAAAAAAAGCTCACAAACGAATTTTTAAAAATTCGAAAAAGTGGAGTGCCGCTGTATGGGATTGAACCTCGAACCTATAGAATGGTAGCCGGATTATTTGTTTACTTCGACAATAATATGAGAAATTCCAATAAGGAAAATTTAGTAAAAGTTCCCTAAAATTATAATAAAAAATTATACTTAATTATAAAATTCCTTAAACAGAAATTAAATTCGCAAATGTTGGTTAATTCCAATTGGAATTTTTTTGAAGTCAGTGGGACGTCGCTAATTCCTAAACGAAACTTAATTAGGTTTATAGGCCAATTCTTAGTTGTCATAAGTCTTAAGCAAATATGAAAACATTAATCTTGAGACGAGTCTTTTAACAAATCATCTGTTTCCGATTCTCAGTGAAAAATCACAACATTCATCACTAGAATTCCACCACATTTGTGGTGGAAATGTCAAATGTTGTGAAATTCTTATGTAAAAAAATGGCAATCATTAAACGCGCGTCAAAATGGAAACAGGTAAATTTTTCTGTAAATAGTACGAAATTGGACTGTTTATATTATTTTTAAGTCTTTACAGAAGGAAAAAAGTCGTACAAGAGAACCTCTTCAGAGCAGCTTGAGTATTTCCTCGAATTTTTCCGAAATCATCCAGAAATTCCACAAAATAAAAATGACCCCATCAACCCGAAGCGGATACAAAATCTTTGAGCTGATTTGACTGGAAATTTAAATGCCCTTAAAAGACCAACTCGGACGCCCGTGTGAAAAAACCATGTTTTGTTAGTTTGCTGTGAAAGTATATTTTATTTTGAATTTAGTACAACTAAAACGTCGTGTGGAAAAAAATCTTATTTTGTTAGTTTGCATGTTCTACGAATAAGGAATTTCTTCCATTATTATTATTTTGTCATGCCTGTGACCAGCTCTATATGTCATCACAAGCCTGCGATTGTCATAACTTGAGGCTGGCGCACGAGAATACGAAAATGTCACAACTGCCACTCACCACGCCTTTATGACTTTGTTGTGATTTGTGATATGTCACTGATAATGTTGCTGTTAATTTTTTCCATGCATATTTCTCATTTAGTAATATTTCTGTTTGTTCTGCATATATTCTGAATTTTTCGGCGTTTATAGGAAGACCACAAGAAAGAACATTTAATATGGTCTTAAATCTCTTTATAATTTCCACGTCCATTTTAGTAATATCCGCTGTTATGTTAAAATCTACCCGCTGTGTTGCCGTCATTTGTACTTCGTTACGTTCGCTTACGTGTTTCAATAACTAAACCAAGTTGTCGTCTGAACTCTTGTTGTATCCTATATTTCTCCTCCAGTCTCTTTTGCTTATTATCAGGGTTGTTTCGTACACCCTCATCAGTGAAACTCAAGTAGTAACTCATGTGCAATATAAATTCTATAAATCGAATCCTTGCATGAAGTGGCGATAGCCCGTATTAATAGTTTTCTTCAACAACGCATTCTTCTTTGTATTTCGAAAATCTTTTGGATTGTTTTGGCAAATAGTACAAATTGCCGATGATTTGGTGTCTGTTATAAATTGAGTTACTCTGCCATCACACATTGTTAAGTGAAGCCTATAAATTACTTCTATTTCTTTGTCGTTAACTAAGCATTTCGTCGGCAGTAAAGCATTTATTTCTTGTTTCACGAGGTCAACTTCACTTCGAACCAATTCTTTTATTTACTTTACATATTTAAATTTAATAGGTTTAAAGTGTGCAGATGATGGACGAGGATTTCTCCACACTAAGTTTTCCGAAGTACTGCATACCTCTACTAGTGACTTCAAGGTGGGCTTTTCCCTGAATCTCTTCACTGTAGCAATAACAAGCACCAATCAAATAAGTCATAAAAGTCATAAAATTCCTGCATTTTGTGCAATTTCTGGGAACATTGTCTGGAAATACGCACACTACAACAAGGTAGACTTTATTTCAAACATCATTTTCTCCGAAGATCGCAGGTGATCGCAGCCAAACTTTTTTTTTATCGATGCAGGAGGGTTTCTACATTAATTTGATGCCAATTAGAACGTGGCCATCGCTGGCCATTTTTTTAAAAATTAAAAATAAATACAAATTCTTAATTAAAATGCTATCATTAAAAAAAACTATTTGACTTCTATCATAACTTCTTCGCCTAAAAATACCTCCTCCTGTGTAGTAAGTGATTTCATTAATAACAACTTTGAAATCATAGAAAACTCGAACTTTTTTTTAAAATAATAAAAAAAATGAGCTGTTCAAATTTTTCTCTGACTTTAGCCATTTTAAACAAATAAATAAATATTAAAAAAAATTGTTGCCATAAGGTAATATATTTAATTTACTATCGAATGGCATTAAAATTTTTATAATCTATGATGCAAGTTACACTATCCATCACTTCGTTAATTAACCCCATACACAAACCGACTTTTTAGGCAAGGGGTCGCAGCGAAGTATGCAAATTACACGCATGGCATATACTTCCCTGCGACCCCTTGCCTAAAAAATCGGTTTGTGTATGGGGGTAATAAACGAAATGATGGATAGTGTGACTTGCATGAATGACATGACGAAAATCGATTCTAGGTCACCCAAGAATCGTTTTGGCCCACTGTGCGGTGTTAGATTCTCAATAATAAATTATTTTCGACTATTATCCACAATTGAGGAGCCGGATCAAAGAACCGCACTTTCGCTCGCTCGACTCCAAAAAAACGTAAAATTAGTTCGAAAAAAAATTTTCTTCAGACGAGTCAAACTGTCAAACTGTGCCGCCAGAATGAACGAACTAAAAAGAGTGACGCGCGCTAGACGTGTCAAAAGAAGCTCAACGCGTCTGACTTTGTTTGATTATAACTATGCACCATGATGATGAAATTCATCGAAATTTTTCAGAAAACTTTATAAGACCTTAATAAACAACTTTGTCGCTTATAGCAAATTAAAATCAAAAATTCCGTTGATACTTTTTGAAGTTGAAAAATCTGATGCGCGACGCACGTGGCAACGAAATAAAAAATTAATAACAAACAAACGACATGTCATTTTTTAATCGGAATTTGTCTCACATTCAAAGCTACGTGTAATTAGTTTATACAAAAAATTTCAGATCAACTGAATAATTATTAAGAGAGTTATGACGAGTAGAAGTAAAAAAATTGATAAAAAAAAGTTTCAAAAAAAATCGGTTTTTTGTTGTTTATTTAAAAACTAATGATGCCACAAAAAAATTGTATGAAACAAAAAGATGCGCCTTTTTTTTCTAAATAAATAAGTATTTTTCATTTTTTTATTTGAAGAAAATTTTTTTTCGAACTAATTTTACGTTTTTTTGGAGTCGAACGAGCGAAAGTGCGGTTCTTTGATCCGGCTCCTCAATTGTTAAATATGAACATACAAATGACAGCCCAACTAAAATGGCCACTAAACAAAACCTTCCTGAATCATAAAACGCCACCTGTACGTGAACTTACTACAACAGCTTACAGCATCCCATCTTTCCTGTATCAAATGATTTTACTAATTTAATCCAGTTTAATAGCAATTGAACATTAAACCCAAATCCCATTTTCAAATTAGTTCAAAATCCTTAATATAAATATTTATATATATTATTTACATACGCAAAACCGGAATATTTACAAAACTTTCTCGATTAAAATTCAAACAAAATTTCCTTTGACCCTTAATCACTTTAAGTTGTAATCCATAATCTATACATGAATTAATTAATATAAATAAAATATTGAAAATACATTTACATATAAACATGAATATTTTATTTGCAAAAAAAGGGGAAATTCTTACCCATATTCCAAGATTTTACATCTAAAAATAGATTACCTATAAATTCTATTATTAAATAATTAATCCTTTTACCTCTAAATATAGGATCAAAATACCATAATATCAAAATTTTAGTTAAACAAACTTAATTATAATAATTGGTTTCATAGTTTTATCGTGTTAATCACAAATTCATACCCACAAAAACATATTTCAAAATTGTTAAATCAACATTTATATTTAACCCAAAATATGTATATCCAAGGAACAAGGTTTTATAAATTTATAGAAATTTACATCCCCTTTACACACTTCTCCAATGGATGGATATATCCTTAAAAAATATATTTAGGTATATATGTATGTATATTTCACTAGGAAAACATCAAACACTAAAACTAGATCCTTTTTCTTTTTAGTATTAAAGGAAAATAAAAACAAGGGATGATATTCAGAAAAGTGTTCACAGAGTTACAATCTGTTTTCACACCATTTAATAAAAGGACGAAAGGATATATGTGTACGTACAGTTGTTTTATATATATCTATAAAATAGGGTAATATCCTTTCATCAAGCAAAATGGAGATAGGGTAACATTTATACATATATAATACGTGAATGTATTTAATGTATTCAATGTCTCTACCTGAACCTATTTAGTTCGCCGGTTTTTAAAACAAGTGTTAAAACATCAACGAAACTTTCCGATACACTGACGCAGCTGCTTTTATATATTTTAAAATCATCACTGTACGTTGAGCTGCCCCGTTCACGTACCTTCCGTCCCATTGCATCAACAAGATGTGATATAACGCTCCTGAAAGTATTTAGAAGATAATCAGATAAGATCTCAAAAAAAAACAACACACATGCGTTAAAAGATTATCTTCTTTTATATTTTGATTACACACACACGCACACACCCATAAAAAACATGTGAGAGTTAAATAAAACATAGAAACGGATTTTCATATGGTTTTAATATTATCCTTCCATACAAAAGGATCCAATATCTTCTATCTACCCCCGATGGGATTTCAAAGAAAAGAACCTTTTTCTGTATATTAAATAGCTTCCTTCCTGGATCTATAGGGGATATCAAAGGATAGATGGATATAGTCTATGCCTCGGTAAATACAGCTTTGTAATATATCATATTTATGTCATGTTGAATGTAATCAAATTAAATAAGCAAAATATCCCTTCATACATATCCGTCATTTTGCGAAATGACAATGACCCAAGACACGGCCTGACATAATCATCGTCATCTGTTTGCACAATCCCTTTACGGTTTGCGCCATTAATCAACACCAGTTCACTCCTCCAGGTGACAACAGGTCAAATCCTCGGATGGATTAAAACTAGCAAACATGATAATATCCTGAGCTCACTCAGCAAAGATCGTCGCCGTTCGTCGACGAGCGTTCTCCCCATCGTACTTCCCCGCGGGGGAAAAAAGGACATGAACCATAGTCCTGACTGTGTTGTATATCCACTATATCCACAAGCGAGAGTTTGTTACCAGGGAGCCAATCTGTGGGGGTGGGTATAAGGATAATACAATTTCAACACCAAACATACCCTATATTCCTAGATAAGGGAGATAAGGGATCGCTGGCAGTCTTTACAGGACTTAATTAACCCCGTCAGGAAAATTTTAAGATTACAACAAAACACCGTATCCTTGCAGAGCTTCTGTAGTATATATATTCTGATTATTAAATTTTGAGGTCCAGTGAGAAGCTGTAATTGCCTTTGTGGAGGCTATCCAGCCGCGGTCTCACGGCGCGAATCTCTCTTTCTCACAGAGGAGTATCACACTCGTTTGTGCATCACCCGAAACTAATTGCATTTTCACTCTGCTTATACTGAATATAAATAAGTGCCAACACTCCTGAAAGCTACAGCGGAAGGAAGAAGGATGTCCGGGTGTATCCTTCTTGTTGGAGGCTGGAGGTTGGTTGGTATCTTTTAATATAACACACTAATGGAGACAGAGTCAGCAGCACAATGCACACATACAACCACACTTACAAAAAAAAGGCAAACCTGAAAAGATATACTCGTATACATATACCACCCTCGAAGTGGGTACAAGGACACTCATTAAATATCTTTCCGGACTAAAATAGACGACAATACTTCATTTTTGGATTTGTGTCCTGTAGACTCATAAATAAATTTTAATGAGATAAATTAAATCAAAATTTTGCAAGAGAACTTCTCAAATTCGTGCACACAGCGCGCCCTTCTTGCAGAAATTCCCATTTTTTGAGAGTGTCACAAAATTTTCAAAACTTTTCAATGTTGAATTTGTGCAATTAATTTCGATTCGGATTTTGTAAAATTTATTAAAGGGTAATAAAAGTTCGACGATGGAATTTTGCAATGTGTTTTTTTTTGTGTGTGTAACATGGAAAAATATGAAAACTTTATTTTTTGAATTAGTTAAGAAGTCAGTTATAAAGATTGGTTGACTTTTTCTAGGTCCTTTTTCATCAGAGAATCATCTCAGTGAAGATGCAATGGATTGCTTCAGTGCTCCTCCTAGGAAAACTCGAGGATGTCTTCCTACCAATGGAGTCACTTTCCGTATACGAATCACTTCTCCTCGCCAGTGCCGGATAGTGACACTCAATATGGGTGACCGTCTCAGAATCCTCCAAGTACAATCTACAGTTATCGTCTTCAAAAATTCTCATTCTTTCCATAGCTGATACCTAAAACTTCCATGTTCTCAGGTTCCCATTTCTAGCTGCGATATTTGACAGTCCAAACACCACCTGGCCCTGTCTAGACATGTTGGCAGCTTCCCACAGTTTCTGGTGTTTCTCAAGGACTCATATCTCGACACGGTTCCTTAACAGCCCGCAAGAGGCAGAGGCAGAGTCTGGTTACGTATACGAAGTCGACTCAGGTTGTCAGCCTTATTGTTGCCATTGATACATGTATATCCTATACTCGTATACCATTCTTACATCAATCATTTTGTTTAATTTTTGAACATTTTCCTACGCCAGTTGATAAACCAGCGCTTTGAGAAACTTCAAAATAAGATGATCCTGTGCGTGAAATAGAGCCAGCATCTCCGCTTGGTAAACTCAATGAACAGGGAATATTTAAATCCCTTGAGAACTCACCCGCGATCTATAACCTATAAAAGTTTTATAAAGCCTCTCCGTCAGCCCTATTTTGTTCACCTTCGTTTTTTCAAGATCTATTGAGGGCAAGCTCAGCAGCACTTCCATGAAGGGTGTGTTGCGAGAGGCACTATTTATACCCACTAACGCATGCCATTCCCTATCCAAGTGCTTCTGAATCTTAATTTTCTTTGTGGCTTTTGACGACGGCGTACAACTTCCAAGATAAGAACAATCAAAAACAAAACGCCACCAAAATCGCAATTCAGTGATCTTAACATCCGGAATCTTTGTCGTTTTCTCTTATTACGGTTCCTTCATCTCCGTTCGTGACAGTTAACATTTTGAAGTGAAACTTCCTTGCTCTCGTTCCGGGGATTTTGAAGTGAAAGTTCCATGCAGGTATAAGTGAATTCAGAATTGAAAACGAAAACAAAGACAGTTGTATGAAACGGAAATTGCCTTCTCACTCGTTTACAGCTGTCACCTTAATGTGCAAGTTTTGTAACACTAATTTCATAATTGAATGAATGCAAAAGTATACTAACAATTTAGTTTCCACTTTATATTGTTTAACACTTTGGATTTTAACAACTTAAGCTGATGAGTTTCGCGAGCTGACCGCCAAAACAGCCATTTTCCACACTGCTTCAACAAAGTAGCTGATAGCGAGAGCCATGACCGCAATTAAGTGATGCCATATAAATAAATTCTACCAAACCAGCAGGAAAATATTTACAATTTAATTAAATTTGTTCATAGATGGCACACGCATCGGTAAAGTAAAAGTTAAGAGTCGGTTATTTAAAAAATTAATATATATAATATTAAAGATTATTATTTCGTTAAATATTATATTGGCGTCAAGCTTTCATATGTGTTCTTTATTATTGTACATGAAGTTTCACTTCTGTCTTGTGTTCTTAAAAAACACAATTATATTTTTTTTATATAAATTGCGACAACTATAGGCTCTAATGCACTAGATTAACAGGGCATAATGTTATAATGGACCTCATCCTCATAGTGAATATTCAGTATGCTAACCTCCCTGAAATACCCCAACTTACACCAAACATTCTCAAAAGAATACCAAAGTCTACTGTTTTGTATTGTAGCAAACAAGGAAGCAAAACTTCTGGTCAAGAATAGATTGTACCACGAAAACACGTCCAGAAGTCGATGGGCTGAATTAGCAATAGAAGTTCACAACTGAAAAGGATAGAAATTTGATCCAATGCAAATCTACACCAGACTTTGTCACGTCCGCGTCGTCGATTTCTACATGGCATGTTAAAAGTCTTCACAGCTTCCTTTTTAATAAACCAATTAGTCCTTAATCAACGTCCTTTAAAATAACAAAAAATACAATTAAATAAATGAACGTCTTTACTTCAAATCCTGCCATCGTTATTGGACAACAATTGCAATTGCTATTATGTTAGTTGATGACTCTTCTAGTAAAGCACTTTAATATCATTCAGTCTCATCTACGATAAAGGAAAAACTACAACAGTGGAAAAACTTAATTGATTTCTCCTTCAATATCCTTCGTCATTCCCACCTTTTTTTTTATAAAAAGTCATCAACGTATGCTCTTGTGTTCTTGTGTATATGTATATCGTCTATCGTCATCAAAGTAAAAACAAAAATCATGTGTATTTTTTTTTCGTCTTCATCGCACGGCAGGAAATGAAAAACTGAGATTTCTCGTTAATCACCTGATCCGAAGGGCAAAAAGGCTATAAAGTGAGGCACAAGCGAAGGTCAGAGTGCTCCCATCGTTTATTGTTAATCAATAGAACTCGTAAAATTAATGAAATAAAGGAGGAGGACCATGAATGGATTAAACGTCTTTTCCCGTGTCAGATTAAGCAATCTATCGGGAAATTATCGGCTTAGTCAGATTTAGACACTTAATCGATATAACCCCGGATATCAGAACGAGGTAATGGCAAAAAAGGGTGTATATATACCCACAAGCATATACCCAACATAGTATCGTGAATTTTACACTACCATCAACAGATGTTCTCTCAGAATATGTAAATGTATTGATAGTTCTTAGAAAAAGGATAAGAGTTTTCATAAAATTACCGAAAGGAAATTAATTAGAGACAAGAAAAGGGAATTTTGTTGTTATTTGGTCCTCCCAGGGACGAGTAATTTTCGGTATATACATATATACTTATGCATATATCATCATCTACGTCATTTGCAGGCCCTTTAATGTCCTGAAAAGCAGCTGCCTACATTTTATTTTTAATTTAAACCAAATTACCATTGTAATATCGCTATTTTGAGAGGAAGAATTAATTTAAAAGAAGAAAAATGAAGAAGAAATCACGAGAGTTTTTCTGCCAGAATCATTACACGAGCTTTAAAGCATTGAATACAAAAAAACTCGTTTGTTGCTGGTAATGACAGATGAGTTTTTAAGTCCCTTTTGTGTTAAAGGGAGATAAAAAAAAATATATTTTCCCCATTTAAGTACAGCGCCAGTGGAGGGTAGTGATGATTGTCTGCTGAATTTCAAGTTTCGGTTTTTCGCAGAATGTAGAGTTATATACTCGTATAGCCTAAGCAGACAAAACCAAAAAAAAATATAATTAAAAAAATCCACTTTAATTTTTAAAGATACTTTTTCACCATTTAAAATAATATGGAAAAGTTGAGGTTGTATCCTTGGTAAAACAGCAAGCAAAAGCACTATACTATATAAGGTAACATCCCCGTTGGGAGTTTTACTTGCAAACTTTAATTTCTTTCTCGAGTTTATAAATTCACAAGGATTTCTAGGAATGACAGAGGAAAAGTTTTCATCTTTTTACTTGTACTTTTTCTCAATTGGGTAACATTAAATGAAACTGAAAAGAAAATTTACTAAACCGTAAATGAGTTTAAAATCTTTCACTCATTTTTAAAGTTCCACACTTTTAAGTCTCATTTTTTTAACAAATTTAAACTCAGAACAGAAAAACGAAAATTCAGCATGTTTTACTCGTATTTTATCAAAAATGTCGATCGTTTGTATGCAAATCACGTCCTCCAATAACCCATGACGATTTAATTTTTGCTGAAAAGCAAATAGTAAACTGAGCTCGCAAAAACTGGTTTGATGAAGCATGATTATGAGACTCGTTCGTAACTACATAAAACCATTGAATCCATTAACGACGTAGCGTCTCTGTGGGCCAGTTATTTGTTTTCTGCATACTTTTACGGTCAACTTAATTTAAAACAAATTCTTATTTAATATATAATTTTGCATACTTTTAGGGGTTTTTAAAATCATATTGGTCTGAATGAAAGTTGGTTGTATTTTTTTAGTTAATCCAATTGGTTTTCTTATGGTGTGAAAATTAACATTATTTAAACCAAATTATTATTGACAATGTTTCGCCATTTTTCGGGTAGAGTCAAGATGGCATCGGTGAATAACTTCTGTGCTTTCTGTTTGAAAAACTGAATCAACTGAGTTTTCACTGAGTTCTTTTGAAGCCAGTTTAATTTAATTGAGGGATTTCTGCAAAAATCGGAGCAAATTACAGTCAGTATTACCCACACTCAATAGACAGGGTCTTCTTCAGGACTCACGAATTATATCGGTCCCTCAAGGAGCTCAATGCCAACAAATCCAATGTAGCCCACAATATACCCCTTCTCAGAGCACCTCAATCAAAGTTTGCATCGATTTGGTTAGTCCGGTGTGGTTGCTCGAGATATCTCCAAAACTTTCGAGGAGGTATGGCTTTTAGCCCTGTCAGCAAAACTCAAAGGTATTGGTGTTGCCTCAGCTCTACAGAACTAGATTGAGAATTTCTTGCAGCTATCGGGTATAGGTGTCGCTGCTTTCAATGATTCATGACTTATTTGCAATTGACGCCATCTATCAGCAAAATTTCACGAAATTTTTCCCAGACTTATACCTGTGACACACTATACTTTCATTATGATGGTAACTTTCATTATGATGGTCAAGGAAATGATGGGGTGACACATTACACTTTACTTTCATTTGCATCTGGCATATCAAGTGAGGATATAAACCTGCGTGTTTTTTGCTTTAATTTTAAGCTGTTTTAATTTGGAATATTTAAAAAAATATTTTTTAAAGTAATAAAGAAAATATCCTTGCAAATTGTTGCTTAACTAACGTAAAATAAAATTATTTTATTTAAAAATGTAGTTTCCAATTTTCCAACAGATGTCACTTAACCGAAATTACAGTCCAAATGAAAGTAAAATACTTTCATTTTGGACTTTCATTATGGTGGGTTTTTGCCACGATAATGAAGGTTACTTTCATTATTATGGTATATGTGTCACAGGTATTAAGCCCGGTATGCAAGGCTCAAGGAATTTGTTCAAGAAAACCTTTGCATTTATTTCCTTAAGAAAAATTGACAACAGTTCAGAAATTTTGACAGTTCCTTTTTTTCATTGCGAACATTACATAAATTGTTTTATGATTGTTTGAAATTAATGAAATTGTTTTAATTAATAAGGAATTAAAAAAGAATTAAAAAAATAATAATAAAATTTAACAAAATGTTATTTTTACTATTGCGGAAAGTTCCTTTCAATTTCAAAAAACAGCTGACATGTCATGTACTTATGAACCGTTAAAATTCCTTCAAGATATAAATGAATCGACACTTATTTCTGGAGGAAAAACTACAATTTTATCAAAAGCGACATCTGCGTGTCACTAAAAAACACGATATTTCTGGTGTAAATTTCTTGACTCTAGCATACCGGTTACAGAAATCGCTCCAGAAAATATTTCTGAACCATTTCTTGACTATTTTTTTACATAGTTTTTAGATAGGCAAAGAAATTTCTTGAGCTTTGCATACCGGGCTTTAGAATTTCTGGTAAATGGACTGAGAAATTGCTGTGAAAAAAAAGTTTTTTACTACTAGTACAGAGTTAGTCCTTTTTTATTACTAACAAAATCCAGAAATTCCTAAATTCACTCAAATCCACACTCATTTAAGAGATAAATTTCCAAAACTTTTATTCAACAAATTAAAACTCAGTTGAATAACACTTGGGTTTGGGTAATTCAATGATGTGATTCATGTCCTTGGTCTCGTATGATTCTGGCACGTACTACCATCCAACATCACAGCATGAATATATGTAGTATACGAAGATAATAAATGAAAAATTCTTAATGGAGGGAAAATCTATTTTGAGAAAAACTTTTCCAGCATCGTTATTCCATGACTTTTGGGGCAAAGACTTTTAACTAATTCAATATAAAGTGATAAGTTTGATGCCATCTCCATCTATGTGTCTATTACATGAACAGAATATGATACGAAATGTCAGTTGCTCTACAGAAGATAGAAATTTGTCCAAATTAATGTTAATATGACTGTCAAGGATTTTCTTTGGCTCGCCGCAGCATAGTGGTGAAATGATTCTGTACGAGAGTGTAACCCACCTTCATATATACTATGATATTTCTTTAAGGGGTTTACATTTCAACTGCATATGATGATTCGTTTTTCATATTATAATATTTGATTCCTGACAAGAACAAGTTTGAAGTTTAAATTAAGGATTTTGTCTAACCAGTTTTGGGTAAATTTGATATTTGAAATTACATTCCTTGGAGATATTAAGGATTTCGATTTTGAGAAAGTATTCAACAATTAAAAGTCAAGAAAGATTATCTGCTTTACATTTTCAGTCAATTACAATTGTAAAGTGCAAAATCTTGTAGCAATTGTAAAAGATTTTCGAGTCCACAATGAAAGACTCTGTCAACACGATTCCAACAGAGAAAAAATTCCAGCGATATTTTTAAAACTATCATGAACTCCGTTGGAATCGGTGAAATGCACAATGACAATTTTTTTTATGATAAGCTTAGGAGTCATCCTTTATACTCTCAGTCTGTCATGTCTTTCCGGCCATGGTGAAATGTCAAGTAGTATGCTTAGCTGGAAGGATGTAAAAAGCGCCCTCTCTTGACGAGGACAAAAAATTGTTAGGGCGCAGTAAAATGGATACCAGAACACTTTTTGTCTTGATTACCGGAAACTGCCACCTGGATTGCCACTTATTGAGGGTAAGAAGGGTGGACCTGCAGACTTTACCTTAAGGAGTATGATCCTGCATGATCATGTTCTCTATGAGTGTCCCACGATAGCGATCGTTTAAAAACGAGACCCTGCTCGAACAGTAAGGAGTAGGTATGGGGTCGGTTGAGTGTGGGAACTAGGTAATGACCTAATGATGTACTTCCATGGAATTAGGTGATCTACATAACTGGATCTAGGTCATGACCTAGTTTCATAGGAACTAGGTGACATAATCAGATCACCTATGATATAGGCCCAAAGCTATGAATGTTCTGGTCTTAGCCATACTTCCAGCGGAGTATTTATCTACCTTGATATAGTCATCCCGATATATGCTATCAAGGTAAGATCCTTTTAACTCATCTATATTAATAAAAGAAAGTGTATGTCAGCTGTGTCTGCTTGTGCGTACCGCCGCGCGTTGGGGCCAAACTAGAAGAGATAGAAATCTGATTTTTTTTGTAGATGCATGGATACCTAAACAGGTGACTAAAAGTTTCCGTTTTTCGATATTTGAATTAGTTTTTTTTAATTAATTAATTACTATAGTACGTCACCCGAAATTTTGCCCATATGCATAATTTGCGTGACAATGCAATATGACATTTTTGTAAAAAAATCAAGATGGCGGTTCCAAGATGGCGGCCGAATTTTTCAATTGTGTTTCCCGATCGCCGACATGGGTATCAAATAAAAGGGTACTACGAGTAGAATACAATTAGCTGTGTGGCGCCATTCCAAATTCAAAATGGTGGCCAACACAAGATGGCCGAAAACATAATAGAATAAAAAGTAGAAAATATAACCTATCAACTTTAAATTTTGCACATATGCATAGTTTGCGTGACAATGCAATCGGACCATTTTGTAAAAAAATCAAGATGGTGGTTACAAGATGGCGGCCGAATTTTGCACTTGTGTTCCCCCACCCCCGGTATGGGTATCAAATGAAAGGATATGACAAATAGAATACTATTAGATGTGTGACGTCATTCCAAATTCAAAATGGCGGCCAATAGAAAATGGCGGATTACCTTTTTCTTTACAAGCAGCTCGGTATGGATATGAAATGAAAGGGTATGACAAGTAGAATACTATTAACTGTGTGGCGTCATTCCTAAATTCAAAATAGCGGCAAACACGAAATGGCGGCCAACCAAATATGGGGGATTACCTTTTTCTTTACAACGCGCTCGGTATGCGGGTATCAAATGAACGGGTGTAACAAGTAGAATACTATTAGCTGTGTGGCGTTATTCCAAATTCAAAATGGCGGCCAACACAAAATGGCGGATTACCTTTTCTTTACAAGCCACTAGGTATGAGTATCAATTAAAAGGGTATGGCAAGTTGAATACTATTAGCTGTGTGGCGTCATTCCAAATTCAAAATGGCGGCAAACACAAAATGGCGGCCAACATAACACAGGGGATAACTTTTCTTTTCAACGCGCTCGATATGGGCATCAAATGAAAGGATGTGACAAGTAGAATACTATTATCTGTGTGGCGTGATTCCAAATTCAAAATGGCGGCCAACACAAAATGGCGGTTTGCATTTTTCTTTACAACGCCTTTAGTATGGGTATCAAATGAAAGTGTATGACGAGTATAGTACAGTAAGCTATGGGACGTCATTTTTAATCTAATATGGCGGTCACCACAAAATGGCGGAAGACATATAATAGACTAAAAAGTAGAAAATAAAATATATAGTTTAAAAAGACTAAAAAATACACTTTTATTTTAATATGTACTAAAAAGTAAAAAATGATTTTGAATGTAAAGTTTTAATTGCTCCAGTCAGTATATGGGAACAACCTACCTTTCGAAATTAGAAAAAGCGCCTTAACATTAAGTTTGAGTATCTCGGAGTGGCACTTTTGTCGATCCCCGATCAAAACCAGAATATTGACAATCGAAGTTGTTTAAAACCAGCATTAAGTCTCATGTTTTCATCACGGCTCGTATTCATTGCGCTAATGATCCCTTGAAAGACCATTCGAGTTACTTGTTCGAGTAACTTCTGTGTTTGCTTCTCGTGGAGTTATTACCATCAAAGGTGCGAGATTGATCATGAGTTTGATGATTGTAATGAATGTCTATGATGGTTTAAAGCCCAAGTTTTTCCCATTGAGTGATTTTAGAAGAATTGTTGGATTCAACTTTTGGTGGAATGGGCTAAAAACGATGGTTCAAGAAATTGCGAAAGGTACAGCTTACAAGATGAACCTTGTCCTGGAAGCAATGTGGAACTTCTGCGAACCCTGGTGGACTAAACTCCCATCGTAACCATTGATGAACTATCGGAAAAGGTGGGATGTGGTGATTCAACCATTCATCGACACCTTCATGCCATCGGGAAAGTCAGGAAGCTACGTCAATGGGTTCGTTACCAACTTGCAGAGTCTAATCATGCACAGAGAGTGAATGTGTGCTCTTGACGTCTCAGGAATAAAACTTGTTTAGAGCGAATTGTGACTGGCAATGAAAAGTGGATCCTGTATATAAAATGTTAAGCTTAGAAGACAGTGGGTAGACAGAGAAAATACCTCGGAACCTCAGGTTAAAGCAGGTCGTCACCAACGTAAGGTGGTGCTATGGCTTTTAGTGGGATATGAATGGTGTAATCTTATATGCGCTTTTAAACCCTAACCAGACGATAACCAAAGAAGTCTGCTGCTAGAAGCTTGAACGGCTTAAGTTAGCGCTAGTAAAAAATTGACCATCTTTGGTTTCAAGTCAAAAAAGGGTTCTTTCATCAAGACAACTCTCGGCCACTTACAATAAAAACGATTTTACAGAAGCTGGAGGAGTTTGAATTGAAAACGATGCCGCATCCATCACTTTACTTGTTCCGCACTCCATCTATGTATTCCATCGCTGTGTCTAGGATTTCTTAAGAGATGCAAATTTATCCTTGATTCGTACAATTAATTTACAAGTCCTACATTTGACCCCATCTTGAATACAACTCGATTATCTGGTCTGGGCTACCTAAAACGGCCTTGTCTCGAACTCATCAGTTATAGCACCATTTGCTCCCTCTTAGACACATCAACCCAACGTAAGAATGTTACAGCCATGACTATGTTGTATCACTTTTACCATAGAGACTATTCCACAGAGGTTCATGCTCATGCTTCATGCTGTCTTCACAGTATTAGTTTTCCCCCAACGAAAAAGACTAGCCTACTCGGTTACGCTCACAGGCTTCAGATCTCCTTTTACGAGCGCTCTACAGTGTAGAAATTCATTCATAAATTGGACTATTAAACTTTTGAAAAATCCTTCGCAGTCAGCATTTCCGAGCTAATAACCAACATAAAAAAGTTGCAAAGTAAATTCCATCGCTTCCGTCTTCTGCACCCTCTCGACTCATACTAACCTATCCTATACTAAATTCTTTCCTTCAAACTAAGCCCACTACGAGGCGCCACTTGAAAGACTTATTTGATTTTTATTACTAGGAGTTCTTTATGAATTCGAAAAGAGTAAAATCCTAATTACAATAGATCAATAATATTAATATTAAATTTCGCAAGGATCCTTCTGTCAAACTTTATTATTATCCGTTAATAAAAATTTTAATTTATTTTATCAGGAAGTTACCTTTTCTCTTCTTTTCCCTCTTTTTTATTTGATATTTGTTTCACTCTTGACAAAAATATTCTTGTTTTCATGTTCGAATCCTTCGCCTGCCACCAGAATTTTGTGAAATTTTTATTACGATACTGAAAAAGTTTTAAACTGAAACTTTTTCTCCCCTTTCCGCCCTTTCTCACAGTTAAAAAAAAATTCTCCTTTAATCCTGTTTAATATTCTAACAATGATATAAAATCCTTAAAAAAAAATAATATAAATTTTTTTCGCCGGATACAATCGCTGCCTCCTTTTTGTGTGTGCCTTTGTGTGTGTTTATCCCCAACAATTGGGGAAAGAAGTGTTGAAATGGATCATTCTGCCCGAGGTAGCCTTAATCTAAGGTTTTTGTTACAGTTTTTATCTTCTATATCCGAGGCATGCAAGAGAGACATAAAGGCCCAGCTACGCCCCTTTCCATCCCGCATAATGCAAAAAGGATATATTTTATAATAAAGAAGACAGGAGAGCTGGGTCTGTTGAGGGGAGCTTCAAAGGCTGATGGTGTGTCTCTAATCTGTGTTACTTTTGCTGTGTGAATGCTGAACGCCCCCAAAAGCATAAATCTTAAGGGCACGGAAAATCGATCAAACATACTTAATCTTTTATTTCATCTTATCTTGACCTGAAGGTAATGTTTTCTCCACCTGTAGGAGTATAGCTGGGAAATATGATTCTGCGGAGATGTCGAACGATGAGTCGATGGCTAACGAAACGTAACATGCAATTTAGGAACAGAATTTCAGATTTCCTTTTTCCATTATAACTAGTATCGATTTTCATTTTGATTGAAACATGCGAAAATTGAATTCGAACTGTACCAATGACAGCTGTATATCTACTGCATGCTATCGTTCGGGGAATAGGGCCTTAGAGATAATTATTTAATGGTTCTATAAAGGAATATATAATGCAATATTCCTTGAAAGCATTAATTTGCTGCTATAGAGGTCGTATATAGTACTCGGTATTAAGATATCATAATATAATGAACCAAAATCCAAACGCTTAGCACTGAAATGCTAATTAATACCGACCATTTGGGGGTGGTATAGGTGTCTATAGAAGACCTTATGAAACGGGGAGGTTTCATGCATGCACATCCCAATTATGTCGGATCTGTCGGTTGGATTATTGTATGACTTCTACCTTTGTTACTGGGCTCTATTTGAAAGCATTAAAGAGAATTATACTAGCTTTAGGTTCGTCCATACATGAATTTTCCCAGCATTATAGACGGTAAAGGATTTTGTTTGGGGATATCTCCATTAAATTGAAAGAATAAGTTAATCAAATAGTTTTAACTTCACTTTGATGTAAAAGTTATTGTTTTTACCTTCTGACTCTATTCAAGCACTGTAATCGATCATTCAACCAACAGGTGGATGCAGTGTTTAACTTTTGATGTAAATACGACCAGAAACTCACGTCACATGCTTAGACATTGTTATGTAAGGTCAGGGGCGGCGTTTTCATATGTGCGAATGGTGCACTTGCACCGGGCGCCATTGAACGGGGGCGCTATTTCAGATATTCAGATTTTAAAAAAAAAATTTAAAACTTTGATAAAAAAAATTTAAAAATTGCTTTTGTGACATCCTTTTCATAGGATTTCATTTTTATTACCACGATTTAGTTTTCCAGTTTATTTTCTCAATAAAATATTCTATATTTCCACTCATGTATAACAACAGAACACAAATTCCATGCAAAAAATTTTACTTCCTCTCGTACTCTCGAGACTTTTTCTACTTCCTCTCGAGACTTTTGCTTCGAGATTTTCATATAATTTTTGTCCAGTATTTACCCGAAAAGATTTTACTCAATAAGTGAAGGAAGAGAATCAGCAGAAGTAAACATTCCGGAGAAGAGCTCACCAAGTGAGAGAAATGTTCTGTGAGTGAGACTGTTGTTCTCAAATTTGAACATGAGATGTAAATTCACTATGCTGGAGCACTTTTTGAACATTTTGTAAAATGCACCATATGAACTCAGACAACGAAACAAAATGCTCCGATGGCTCTGTATTGTGTATTGCTGTTTACTCTGGGATTGATATAAACTTATGGCGCCGTTAGTGCACTTCTAAATTTTGTTCCAAGATTTGTTAAAAGAGGTAAATAAACGAAATGAGAACAAAATATCTTGCGATTTTTTGTTTGTTCCCTTGCTGCTCTAAATGTAGATTTTTTTTATGTTATACGAGTTATTTATGGATTTATAGTTTTGTGCCTACTTCCTCTGGAAGAATTTATGAAAGGTAAATTGAGTGAAATATTTTTAATAGATTTCAAATTTTGAGTGATAAAAGTAATATTTTAGATTTAATAATAATTATTAAATTACTAATTTTAGGTAATACAATTTTAAATTATATTATTTATATTTATATTTTATTATAATTAATTTGTTTATTGATTTTATGTATGTCTACGGAATTTAAAATATTTTACTGTGCCTCGAATTAATGGTACCGCGCAAACATAAATAGTACATACAATTTTCCATTAACTACCTCTTCAACTCAGACTTCATTGAAGCATCGTTTGATAATAGGGGTGAATTTCGAAAAAAGGTATGTTTCTAAAGGCAATTTCTTGTTTTGATACTATTCAAAATTTATATGCTTATTTCTCCAGTTCGGTTAAAGGATTATTATTTTGAAAAAGAAGACACTAAAAAGCTTTATTAAGACTAGTAGTGAAAGTAACATAGACGCGTTAAAACAATTAGTTCGCCAATGGCCGCGTTTATGCCCAAGTTACCATAACTTTATATTATCGCTGTTGACTTACCACTGTTCATAGCATGCCATTTGACAGTTCTCATTTTGCAACTAATAAACAACCAAAAATAATAACATTTCTCATTTTACAAAAAATAACCAGCAAGAAATTAAATAATAATAATAATATCTTCATGGTGTACTGAAATATTACCAAATTATTTGAACACAACAAAAATTTACAAGCAAAAGTCAATCCCTTTTGACAGTTATAAGCTGTGCTACATTTTAGCTAAGCCAAAAAGCAGAAATAACTTAGCTAACAGCGCTAAAAAAAATATGCGGTTTATGCCGTTGTTAACATGCCTAGCTCAGTTAAAGTAACTTGGGCATAAACGCAGCCAATTAGATGATGTCTACGAGGCGTTGGTAGACTCGTTCAGGTAGGGAACCCGTATCGAAACATACAGCAGCCAACATACAAAGCCCAAAGGTCTGCTGCAGTTGATATTTTTATTTCAATAAAAGGTTTTTTGATAGATTAACGATCAGAGCAAAATTTCAGGAAGTTATTGAAAAAGCCAAGCTAATTGCTACCAAGTTAGAAGTGCCTTGTGTATTTTCCGCTTCTTCATCCTTGCGATCCAGACGAAATATAGCATAATGCACCGGGCGCAAAAAAACCACGTGCCGCCCCTGTGTAAGGTGTTCATGACGATAGAAAATCATTGAAGAATTTAAAAAAAATAAAAAAATAAAGTCCAACCATTTTGCACGCCTGCGAAAAATTTACAATCAGTATAACTCGACACTTAAGCATATAACCATTAACCTCATTATATTTATTCGTAATCCGAGATATTTTTAACATGTTCAAACATCAACCAGTGTTGCTTAAGACCTACTAGCAAGGACATGAACAGAACCATCTGCTCGCCCATCAAAATACAGAATTGTTCTGTTAATTCCAATTCGACGGAAAAAGTTCTCAAATTTATAAACTCGAATCGGGTGTAAAATTATTATGTTCATTCCAATCCTGGATTATATCTGGGATAATCTAGCTTGATGTTTATGATAAAATAATGAATATGGATTGTCCTTGTTAATGTTTAGGGCGCTTAGAGCATCTAAAAATACTGTTTTGGTCTCTCTCGATTACATTTACGACATTTTACATTAGTTTTAATAAAATAAATAAAATAAAATAAATATGTTGAAAATTTCATAACGTTTCCTCAAAAACACGAGCAAACGACAATCTAAAATATAGAAAACCCCATAGCATCGAAAAGATCGTTCCAGCAAGCACATCGATCGCAATGGTGCTACCCGTAAAGTTACCCTTGGAGCCTATGGACACTATTGATTGCTTTGCGTGTGCCACGACCCACGACCCCCCATGGACAGGACAGGAAAAAATGAAATACCATAACCTCAAAACCAACTTTTGCAGAAGTAATGACGCACATTATGATAAAATAACGAATACGGATTATCCTCGTTAATGTTTACGGCTCTTAGAGGATCTAAAGAGTTCGTTTTAGTTTCTCTCGATTACATTTACGGGATTTTACGTTAGGTTTAATAAAATAAAATGAATATTTTAAAAATTTCATAATGTGTCGTCAAAAACACACGAGCCAACGACAATTTAAAATATAGAAAACTCCATAGCATTGGAAAGATAGACACTATTGATTGCTTTGCGTGTGGCACGACCCACGACCCCCATTGGACAGGACAGGAGAAAATGAAATACCATAAACTTAAAATCAACTTTTGCAGAAGTAATAACGCGCTGGCATTGAACTGTTTAAAGTAAGTTGTGAACAAAATGAATTTGGGCATAAGTGTCATCTTGGCGATCGGCGATGTAGAGTTTAAGCCTGTTAGAAAACATTTTGAATTATTACATACTGTGACTCATAATGGATTCCTAATAATATCCCAAATTTATTTGATTGGATTTTGATAATAAAATTTCGATAAACAAACAAATTGCTAGATTAATATCGTCACGGCTACCGTTCATACAAATTCGTAATTTTGTGTCATCTATACAGCTGAGTGCATCAGAAATACGAATATAGTCATCCGACAGTATTTCTCATAACAGGCTTGCAAATATTATCAAATTAACTTGAAAAAACACAAATCCTGGGATGCACGGGAAATGGGATTCATAGTGCTAATCGGGTGCGCACACCACACGGAAGCACGGAAACAGGGATACACGGGAAATGGGATTCGTGGTGCTAATCGGAATTGTGGAACCGTAAATCCGTGTTTCCGTGTATCCCTGTTTCCGTGCTTCAGGGTGGTGTGCGCAACCGATTAGCTCAATGAATCCCATTTCCGGTGCATCCATGTTTCCGTGCTTTCGTGTGATGTGCGCACCCGATTAGCTCAATGAATCCCATTTCCCGTGCTTCCGTGTGGTGGACGCGCCCGATCCGGTGCATTCCTGTTTCGGTGCATTCCTGTGTTGAATTAATTCCATGTCACGTGTTTCGGTGAAGGTTAAAATACATACATTAGTAAATTTCCCTTTTTGTTGGTAAATTTCCCATTTTAACATTTCCGTGCTTCCGTCAATCTCATTTTTGGTCATTTTCCCATTTTGACATTTGCGTGGTTCCGTGGCTCTCTTTGCGTGCCTCCGTCACTCCGTGTAGTGCAACTAGACATTACAATTTAACACACTAAGAAAAACACTAGATATGAACATATGCGAAGGACGCCACACCATTAAATACAGTGATGATTTATGCGCCATCTATTAGAAATTTGAACGAACTGTTATTTGTAACGATTTATTTAGAATTTGAAAGAACGATTTGTAACGATTTATGCAGTTACTTAACATAGCGCCATCTATTAGTTAAATTTAGAACGAACGGTAATTGAAGACCCTAAGCATCTCAAAGTTTCTTGAGAGTACGAAAAGAAAAGTCTCGAATGTTTCAGTAATAGAATCCTACGAATCCGTTAAGCTGTAAAAAAAACGTAATAATACTTATGGAATTTCTGTACCAAAGTTCGACACAAGAAGTAAAACCAAAAATGAAAGCCAAGGAAAAGATAAACGAAGCTCGAGTCCATAACAAAATCATAAAAATTGAAAACTGGAAACGACAGCACGATTTGAGCTTCATTTACCACGGGGAGAGAAATAAAGTTCCACTATTAAAATTCACAAGAGATATATCACTGGGGATTTGTACCTGAGACCTTTTCTTTCACCCGTTGACCTGCTCGTTTTTGCGGTCACACATAAAAATTTCCCATACATCAAAACTTCTACCAAAAGTTGAAATAGCTTTTACCTATGAAAAATGCTAAAAGAACCTCAAACTTCGGATAAAGTTAAACAATTTCTAGACGAGATTCATGCCATGTTGAAATATGTTCTCTCAAAAAAGGTATACTCATATGTTTTTAGTCTAAGGTAGAAGACAACACTTTACACACGTTTCCCATTCATGCTTCATTCTCATAATAATGAGACCAATACCATTGCAACAAGGCACAGGATAAAGTTACTTTGTACTTTAATCATACTTTGTGCTCTAGACTTCGATTCATTATATCAAGGTAGTATATGTGGGTTTATATTATATCCTCCTCTACCTTTCAATTTACGACAGAAAATGTCTTGTAACACTAGAAGGCTTTGTGCTGTAGCGCTTTTGAACTGACATAGTCCTTGTATATATCGGCTACATATACCAAAAATTCTCGGTGATTTATCTCAATTCTTGGTATATCCTCTATCTATATCTACGTCATTGAGCCACAATAAAAGCTACAACACTAGCAACAACAACAAGAAACACACAGGCGGCACAGCATCCTAATTTATAATTGCACAAAGGAGAAGGGTTCGGATCCGTATTCTGATGGTGGATATTCTCTAATTAGATACGCTTGGAGTTTTCGTATAACTTTGTTCTATTCATTTTGGATAATAAATCAGTACACGATAGTAGAGATGTCGTTGCCATAGCAATGAAAGTCCGGATTGGCGTTTTTATGTCGGAATTCTTGAAAATCCATCACTAATATTACTTTCCTTTTATGTTCTTAGTTTCAGTTATTGTTGAAATAGTTTTTTTTTTGAGTCTTTACAACGTTAATTCATTCCCTGAACTTCACGTTGAAAGGATTTTAAGCTCAGGTCCTTTTGTGAAAAGGATAAAGGAAAAGTATTTTAGAGATGTTGTCATGGATTATAGTTAGCGGTAGTATTTCCAGTAAAAATTTTAGCTTTTCCAATTTTAATCTGCGAAACAAGACTTTGCTTTTGTGTTTTTTCATCAGAAATAAAATACACTCCAACAAAAACTTGTACAAAGGACTTTTTTAATATTTCTCGACGTTGCTACTAAAATTACGTAAGAATTATTGCCGTCAAAGAATAACATTTTTAGTTTCTGTAAAATCTCTTTCACAAAATGACTAAATTAATTCATAAACGTCATATGTCAGTTGAAAAATTCGCGGAATGAAAAAGAAATTACACTGAATGCGTTTCTTTTTCCTTGTGTACCTACATAATTGCATAAAAAGTAGCTCCCATGTTGGACCTGATTTTATAAAGTATGCTCTAAGATTTTACAATATACAATCATAAAATTGCTGCTTATGAAAAAATTTTTTTTTGGTTTTTATATTTTTGAAATTTTGAAATTTTTTAAATTGGGGTAACGAGTCGAGAAAGCACAACTAGAGAGAATTGCAATAAAATATTGTTAACAACAATTTTTTAAACTAATTAGAAATATTTGACTGATTTTTTTTTGAAAAAAATTTTGATTTTTTATTTTGACTTTTTTAAAAAAAGTTAGGGACGAATGGAGACCCTACCTATTGCGCACACAATTGATCACCACTGATGACAACTAAAAATAAAAAAATTGAAAGTGCGTGGCAGCTCCGACGCGTGACTGGAGTTTACTCCTGAAAAAAGATTGTCTTAAATTATATACAATAGGCAAGTAAATGAACCTATATATTTATTTATATTGATTTGATAAAACATATTATATAAATTATATTTTCTACTTTTAAGTCTATTATTTCGCTATTTTGTGGTGGCCGCCATATTAGATTCAAAGGGTACCTTCCATTTAAACACAGCGAGACACAAGTGTGTCTAACAGGGTGTTCCATCAACGACAAAAATGTGCACCGCCGGATGAAATATATTTAAACACGACGGTGATGAAACAGTGAAGGCACCCAAAATGACGTCACACAGATTGCTGTTCTATAATCGTCATAACCTTTCATTTGATACCCATACTGAGGTGGTTGTGAAGAAAAAGGTAATCCGCCATTTTGAGTTTGGAATGACGCCACATAACTAACTGTTTTTTTTAGTTTTTAAAAGCATTTATTTATTTTAACAACTAGCCTAATATAAATTTAACTAAACGCTTAAAGTTAATTATTCTAACCTATTTTAATCTATCTAACTTACTGGCCCTTAGCAGGCACACAACTAATTGTATTTTATCTGCCACACCCTTCCATTTGATACCCATGTCGGTTGCATAATTGCATAATTGCAAAAATCGACCGCCGTTTTGGAGTCGCCATCTTGATTTTTTAACAAAATGGTCGGATTGCATTGTCAGGCGAACTATGCGTATGTACAAAATTTGAAGTTGATCAGTTATATTATCTATTTTTTGGTCTATTATATGTATTCCGCCATTTTGTGTTGGCCGCCATTTTGAATTTGGAATCACGCTACACCGCTAATTGTATTCTACATGTCATGTCTTTTCATTTAATACCCATGTCGGGGGTCGGGGAACACAAATCAAAAAATCGCTCGCCATCTTGAAACCGCCATTTTAATTTTTTTACAAAATGGTCAGATTGCAGTTCCACGCGAGCTATACATATGGAAAAATTTGAAATTGATCGGTTATATGAAAATGGGTCAAAATCAAATTGAATTTTTTTTTGTTAACGGTTTTTTTTGTTAACGCTTGATTTTAATACTATTTTTCATACCGTGCTCTATATATGAAACTATTCTTAAGGAGTAAACTCCAATAAACTCCAATAAAATAATAACAGCAATGCCTCGTTACATACTCATAGTGCCATGATTTTTCATTTCTATTTTTAAACAAAATCTCAAACATTACAAAATCAATCAAAAAACCAAACCTCACATAACCTATATTTACTCAAGTCAACATATCCTTTAAAGCTAAGCTATATCCTCAACCTCAAGGTCCTGCAACCACAGGTTATATACTTAGGGCCCTCGTCTCTATCAATCTTTCTTCTGACAAAAGGAAATTGGATCGAACCTGTCAATAAATAAGTGTTGGCTTGTTTTCACGTAGGCGTATATTACCTTGAACCTAAATTCCCATTTCAACATTGAAAGGGTCTGGACGTTTCATGAAGCCTGCTTAACTGTAAAATTTCAACCAAGAATAAACACCCTGTCTTTCCCATAAATAGAAACAAAATTGAATGCCGATTATCTGTCATATTACAGGAAATTGTAGCATAGCCTCATAATAGCTGCGTTCCTTTTCTGCTAATTTTTACAATTTATTGCTAGTGAGTACTAGCAGCTACACTTGCTCTAACATACGAGCAGATAACACTTTTAGTTATGCAATTAAAATCCGCTAGAGGAAAGCTCTCGTTTGGAGTCTATTGTGAATTATTTTAATTACCCTATCACCCCATAGATGGCTTTTGATTGTTTTGAGCTTTTTTCATATAAAAACGTCTAGAAATAAAACTAAAAATAATAAATTTATAAATAAAACGAATAAAAATATAAATAATAAAATCGTATTAATTTAAATTATGTTGTAAATAATTATTCTAACCTTTTATTTGTATACAAATGAAGTAACATCAAAAATGTTAGGTTAGGTTTTACTCAAATCAACAAATTTTGCGTTCCTTTTCTGCTCTGCTCGCAAGTACTAAAAAGTAGAAAAGGAACACAGCTAATATGTACTGTACACATACTCCTCTCCTTGCACGTTTATATGTCCTGGAAAGATATTCATTATTTTTGTGCTGGATTTGAAAGTGAATAACAAGGATGCATTTATATTCGTCTTGTTTGTGTTCATAGTGATAAAAATCAGGTCGTTTTTGTTTATGTTGTTGGGTTTATTAAGGAATGTTTTTTTTTTTGAGGAAAGTCAAATAGTACACGTGGCCTACAATCTGTCTAGGGTATATACTAAGTAATATTATCACAATGTGTCACATAAGTCTTGTCAAGGGAGAAGTTTTATTATTTTCTTACTAAAATAACATATGCAAATGTCAGGTAATTTCTAACTAAGCTTCATGTGTGGAGAATTTTTTATGGTTACAATTTATTTGCTTAACTCGTAAAGAAAACTTGCTGCCACTATTCTCGGTGGATGCAAAATAAAGATAAGCAACTAAGCACTTAAATGTTATTACTAAACTTTATTATATTTTTTTTAGTTTCGTTCCATGTTCTGGAAAAAATTTCGCGGCGTTTTTCCGATAGATGGTGTCAATTGTAAATAAGTCGAGAATCACTGATCACAGCGACATCACTAAACGCTCATTTAAAAGGTGACAGTTCGAGTGTTACTCTGAGTGGATCAATTGGTGCCGTGGAAAGCTGTTTGCAGTCGAAAATGGAGAAAAATAATGAAAATTGCCTTATATTTTGCAATATTATTACGACAAAAAGAAGAACGCACAGCAGGGTTGTAAAAAAAATTGTGTTGTGTATGGTGAAGCCACTTTATGTGAATCTGCTGCATGCACTGAAAATTGAAAGAATTCGCGACATTGTTCTCCAATAATTGAAAATATGTAGATTTAACCACAACGCATTAGAGCCCAAAGCAAATCCAATAAACTGTCAAATGAATGCTTGGCTAATATTTCCCTACCATTCAAAAATTTCCTTACATTTCCAAAGACACAAACCTCCGAAAATTGAATTGTAAAATCGAAATGCGTTTTTCATACAAATTGACATTTGTATTGTAACTTGGCACAGGCCCTTAATGGTTTTTACCACCTGTTAATGGGCAATAAATGTTATTGTAATAGTACATGTAATGGTTGTAAAGACAAGTAATATCTATTAATAATGATAAATTGCCCATTCTTCTTCTTTAACGGCTCTACAACCGGGATCCGGTCCTGGCCTCTCGCAACTGTTCTCTCCACCGGTCCCGATTCTGAGCCGATGTCATCCAATTTGGCATCCCTATGCTCTGAGCGTCCTGGTCTACGCCATCCTTTAAGCGGAGGTTGGGTCTCCCTCGCTGTCGCACCCCATAAGTCTTACCGCAGAGAACTTTCCGAGCAGGCTCATCTTCACTCATACGAGCTAGATGTCCTGCCCACCGGAGTCTACCGAGCTTTATTTTCCTCACAACATCATCATCTCCGGAATCGTCCTTCCTCACATACGGGGCCAACAATCCTCCGAAGTATTTTCCTCTCGAACACCGCCAAGAGGTTAGAGTGCTTTTTGCTAAGCACCCACGTTTCGGATGCATATGTGAGGACCGGCAAGACCATCGTCTTATATAGTAAAAGTTTAGACGTTATGGTTAGATGCTTGGATTTGAAGAGCCTTGACAGGCTATAGTAGGCTTTGTTGGCTTTTAGCAGTCGTGCGCGTATTTCAGGTTCCATGCTATTGTCGGCTGCTACTATTGACCCAAGGTAGGTAAATGATTTTACCACATCAAACTCGTGTTCCTCTACCTTGATTGTGGGACCAATGTTAGGTGTTCTTGCAGACGAGGCCACCATGTACTTTGTTTTGCTTTCGTTGATGTGCAGTCCTAGATTTCCTGCCGCCCGCTCAATCTGGATGAAAGCTTCTTGTACAGCTGTTGATGTTCTTCCAATGATGTCAATGTCGTCTGCGTAAGGCAGTAATTGGGTGGACTTCTGGAGGATTGTGCCCCTTGATGTCACGCCCGAATCTCGGATCACTTTCTCCAACGCCAGGTTGAAAAGGAGGCAGGCCAGACCGTCCCCTTGTCGGAGTCCATTATAGATGTTGATTGGTCTGGACAGTATTCCGGATACCTTTACTTGGCTTGTCACATTGGTCATGGTCAACCTACATAGTCTTGTCAGCTTATTGGGAATGCCCATTATCAGGTAATAAAAACCATTAAGTAGGTAATTAACACTTTTTAATGACCTTAATGACCTTGGTCGAAAACCGGTCAGACTGTTTTTTTCCCACGCACAAGGATCGCAATACCTACTCATCTAGCTTGCATGAGTAAAGAGGATCCTGCCCGTAAAGTCGTTTGCTGTGAGGATTTATGCGATGCAACAACGAGGTAGATCAAATCACCGTTGGAAGGATAATGTAATCCAGGACATCCAGAAGTTTGGGATACCAATAGAATACCAAATCGATTGAGATCGGCTCGGAATCAGGACCGGTCACAGAAGAAGATGCGAGCTCAGTCTTGATCCATGATGATCAATGCATCCAAAACTAAATACTGTCTTATTTCCAATAAAACCTGACATAGCTACCCATGTATATAACTAATGGCTGACCCATCCCTTAACAAACTAGGCATGGCATTAACCAAAGATTTGCCATTGGAATTACCACATATTCCAAATCGCCAATCTTTTGCTGTCAGAATTTCCGAACTCCACCAGCAGTTCATCACCATCTCCTTCAACACCTTTCTGACACCTCCATAACCTCAAACCTGTTTAGATCTCGACAAAGCTTACTACTAGACATTGCACCTTGACGTTAACAACGACATGAGGGATTGATAGAACAAAGGGAAATTCCTGAGCTTAGTACTGCCATATAAAAAAACGGATCATGGTTGTCGAGCCGAATGAGTAATTAATTAAATTTTAAAACAAAATACAAAACACTCGATTTCGATTTTGACAACTTTCAACGTTAAACTTTTTCCATAAAATAATTACTTTTGCACATTTCCACACATTTAATTACGATAATTGAAATAAAACAAACCAACAAAACTCCCTTTGAAGCTATTTTGTTGCAAAAGGAAAACAGGATTAAACAATTCAAATTACATGCAATCATAATTAAAAAAGGAATTTAATTAAATCGATTCGGATGAAAGTATCTTATCTTAAACCGAATTGTAAATCCTTGGAAATGAAGTAATAAACTTGATAACTAGAGGGACGAGAAAAAAATGGCGGTGGTATTTATGAATAACGATAATTGAGTCTTAAAAAATACAACGTAAAGCGCGGCCATTCAACCAAATGAGATTGCCTTCATTAAGTTTATAGTATGACCTTTACTGGTGCTCGCAATTGATAGCTTCATCACAGATGCTCCTCTTTTTAAATCATTAAATATTTAAGAGAGCATACAAAAGGACGATTGTGTTACAAGTGATGATTTTTTTTCGGTGGGGTAAATTAAGTTTTAATATGAATTTAAAGGCAATTGTTATGATATGATATGACACAAAAAAGAAACGAGATTTTAAATTGTTAAATCCTTTTGTCCTGGATTATGGTAACATAATAAAATGTCCTGAACAAGGACTGATAGTGATGTCGAGAATGTTGGTAAACACTCGAATAATAATCCGATATAAGGGAGACTGGAGTAGATGTGATAGGTGGCGACATAAAAATATCCAGACGCCAATAAACCTAATCGCCTCGAGTCCTAAATGGCTTGTGAAGGACATTCCCTTTTGTGTTTCATCTGAAATCCTTCAGCTTAAATTGCGGTATAACAGGACATAACTCAAATCGTATGGAGTTCGTTAGGTCCAGTGATTTTTTGTTTCTCTATTTAGTTTTAGTAAAAGCAACAAATACGACGACTTCTAAACGAGAGGGAAAAGTTTTTGGAGCTGGCTTAGGATCGAGTTTTATAGGTCTGGGAAATAGTGGCGTTTTTTTGTCAAATTAAACTGGTTTTGTTATAGGGTGCGTTTAAAGCTTTGAATATAGTCTAAAATTCATTTAGGATTCATGCCGCAAATCTTCCTATAAGCAGGGAATCTACAATGGAAGAAACTTAACCTCCTCCTCACTGTAGCACTACAATAACACATCAAATTCTTCACTCTTTCCGAAGCTGCTTCACAGAACGACAGCTACAATCAATTAATAACCATATTCTGCATATATATGGCAGTCTGTGCCGATCTGTTCACTGTAAGACTAACCCTAGTATGCTTGTCTAAAACCTTCACCGTTTTCAGGAGAAAGGAAGAGAGGCTGACGGAACGATAGGATTCTGTTCCCTTGCATGATCTTCTCCTCGCTTTTGGGAATAAAGACTACCCTAGCGTATCTTCAGTACCTCACGGAACAATATATTTCCCATAAATTCCGCGAGGAATGACAGTCATCCACGGCAGAGCTCCGTATTACCATGTGAAGGCTAAAGCTGAAATCAGATAGCTGCGAGCGTGCGTGCGTGCGGCCGATCCGCTATATTCGGCAAGTTTTCGCTGACAGATAATTGCGTGCTTGCTTTCTGTCTAGTCTTTTACATATAACCAAAAAATATAAGCGACGAGTGCATTTGCTTGTGTTTTTGAGTATATGAGGCTATATGTGGCAATGCGGAAAATTTTGAGAGTAGACCAACGTTTGCGTTGAGTGCGTTCCGTTGACGCAATTTCATTTCAGGTCGCATTTGAATGCACGGATTTCTATAATATTTATCGCCGCACGCACCGCACGCAAGCATGTATCTATCTCCAGCTTCAGTTAAAACGGGGTCGCCTGGTGTCTGGAGTTAATCGTTGGTGGTATATTCGCATAGAACGGCCTCGGTAGCCTAGGGAGTAAGTAAAAAAAAAAGAACAATTCATCCCTTCAACACGATTATTTACAACTTCAGATTGCGGGTTTTATTTTCAGTATGTCTTCTTGTTCTGTCCTATTCTGTTTTTTCCATGGCCAGACAAGAGTAGCTTGATGAACCCTCACCTGTCCAAGTGAAAGTGCAGGAATACTTCGAGTAGAAGGGAGTTCTGCAGAGATCGGAAGAAGTATTAGTCAGAGGGTGCTATGTCTGGACTATACGTTGGATGTATTAAAACTTCCCAATCCAACGTGGTCATCAAAGAATTGTATGATCGGGCACTTTCATGATGAAAAACAAAAGCTTTCCTATTATTAAATTCTCTCTAATTGTCCACAGTAGAGTTGAGAGTATCCCACCTATCATTCTGTATGCATCCAGATTATAAATAATCATGCTGTTAAGCTGGAAAGAGTTATATGCGTGCGTGCGGTGCGGGCAGCCCATGCGCAGTATGCGACAATTTTTCTCTAACAAATAATTACGCGTTCTGTAAGTAAATATTTTATAGAAATACATTTAATTACCCAAGCTCACGTTATAGCAATATCCGGACAGCATATCATGTTGCAATATCCGTGTCCGTGCTATAAACCCCCAAATCCCATCAACAATATCTTAATATAAACACGCAACCAAACAAGGGAAATAAATATCCTCTATCCGTAAAAGATTTCATTTCACCCTGAGTGATAATGACCAACAACACATTCTATTTGAGTGATAGTTTGGGCTTTCCCATCTCTAAGTGAATTGCAAAATTCAATTATTGAGCCAAGAAAGTCTAGCACTCATCTCATATGAGCCATTCTATATACCATACCATATTAGGTCCCCACAGAGATCTCCGCAGGGCAAGTCAAAGCACATGCCGAGCCTAGGATATTGGGAGAAGAGAACCATAACAATCTGATGGTGAAATCGCATGCCAAAAATAATGACTACACTCTGTACCCTTGTTTATGTCTTTCCAAACAAAGCCACAACAATATACCCCAGTATACAGCATCCCACAATCTCGCATCCATCAGTACTTCCTTGTGGGGATCGTAAATATTTCTCTTAAACAGACAAGAGACCAGATTCCTGCCAGTATTCCATTAACTCCGATACCCGATGGGACACAGCACCCCAAGACTCGGGGCGGACACAGGGGAGTCCCCCGCATCAAAGGAGACAAGACGAAGACCCTCCGCGCGCCCCGTTTTTGGGGGCAACCATTCTTCGACGTGTAATAAGCGAAAAATAGAGTACGGCCATCAATCCACCAGAGCTCGTTCGACTCGAAGGATTTTCTAACAGGAACAGGAGGTGACGGTCGAACCAAAAATAAGCAGAAACTTCTGTCACCTTAATTGAATCCTCGCTGCTCACTGAGTCGTGATTGTGTTTTTGTATTTTTTAGCAATTATCACGGGGAACAGAGGTGAGCCCAAAGCTTAACTCTTTATCGAGGCACTAAGTCCCCGGTAATAGGGTGCTCAATTCAGTTAACTAACAATGGGTTGTCAGGTGTCGTCCTCCTGGTGGAGAAAATCTGAACAAAAATCATAATAAGCGCCCAAAATCTTCTTTCTAGCGTTGCTGGGGTGACGGAATTGATACAGGTTAGTATTGTCTATTGATAAAGCAATCAAAAATTTCCTTTCCGATTCGTCGGGCTATAATTAATCCGGGGAAACTTGTCTTGGTAGTTGATCTTAATTATATCGCTTCTACGCGTAGGTGGAACGGGGGCGGTTCGACGAAATCTTTGAGCCAGAATTTAATAGGCTGAAATTGTTCGCTGTCGTTAATTTCTGCTTTTCAAAGATCGAAATATTAATTTCAAAGGACATTTTCTATAGACGGGCAGAAAGGAAATGTATTTTCATTTAAATCAAAAGGTAATGGTGCGCAAATTTCTAACGATGATAATTATGAGAAAATGAAAAGCGAGAAGATTATGAATGGCAGAGCGGCAGTGGTGGGTGGAGGGGGGGGGGGGGGGTGGCGTTCATGATATTATTGTTGCTAATTGTGATTGATTGCACAATATATATATATTTATTAAATGCTATTTGATGTTATAAATACATTAATAATAAAAAAAATAATTAGAGAACTTCAAACTGAACTGAGAAGTTTAGAGAAGGCATTGTCCTAATGGGTGTACAGTACAGAGGTTATTGCCCTTCGTACGCCTCGACCTGTAATAGATCTTATGTGTATCTACTGCAACTTTTCTATTTCAAATCAGTTAATCGATATTACCTTATCGATATTAGTTATCGATATTACCCTAACTCGAAATATCAACTTTTCTACTCAGCAACGGGAGGGTCGTAAACACAAGATCCTTGCCTGATCACAACTATATTCTGGTGGTAATAAATCTGAGGAAGGCAAGCAAGAGCCCTTAAAGAACCCCAAGATAAAATACTGGGAGCAGTTCGGAGATATTACAAAGGCTAGACTCTCACATGCACCTAGGAATAGAGTTAAGTCGAGTGCCGAACCTGATGAAATTCTTAATAGGGGGTCGCCATTAAATATTAGGGGGTCGCAATCTGTCCAAAAAAAACTATTTTAATAAATAATGTATTTTAAATTATAATCAAGTGTTAAGCCCGGTAAGCAAGGCTCAAGGAATTTGCTCAAGAAAACCTTATTTCCTTAAGAAAAAATGACAACAGCAATTTTGACAGTTCCTTTTTTTCATTGCGAACATTACATAAATTGTTTTATGATTGTTTGGAATTAATGAAATTGTTTTAATTAATAACGAATTAAAAAAGGATTAAAAAAATAATAATAAAAATTAATAAAATGTTATTTTTAGTATTGCGGAAAGTTCCTTTCAATTTCAAAAAACAGCTGACTTGTCATGTATTCATGAACCGTTAATATTCCTTCAAGAAATAAATTTCTGGAGGAAAAACTAAAATTTTATCAAAAGCGACATCTGCGTGTCACTAAAAAACACGATATTTCTGGTGTGAATTTCTTGACTCTAGCATACCGGTTACAGAAATCGCTCCAGAAATTATTTCTGAACCATTTCTTGACCATTTTTTTAAGATAGGCAAAGAAATTTCTTGAGCCTTGCATACCGGGCTATAGTTGGCAAAAGGCAAAACATGGAATTTTTTTACTTTTTTCAAAAGTCCTAAAATAGACATCTTCTATATATATAAAAATGAATGTCTGTTGGTTTGTAATGCGACACTAAAACTCAAAAACTAGACGGCCGATTGAGCTGAAACTTTCACAGAATCTGCGTTTTGACTAAATCTCGGTAAACCGCATGGCGCAAATACGCTCCGGTAGATGGCGCCCAAGGCAAATAGAAAAAAAGTTAATGGAGAGAAAATTTTTGGTACAAAAGAAAAATAAAGAAGCGAAACGCGCCCTCGCAAAACAAACAGTTCTTAAAGTTGCGAATAACGAATTTGTGATCAGAACTTATAAATTCAAAATGGCCGCGTCAATATAGCCGACGAATTTGCCAATTGTGTTCCGATTCCAATGAAAATCGATATCTGGGGGTTTTTAAGCTAGCAAATAACGAATTTATGATCAGAACTTATAAATTCAAAATGGCCGCGCCAATATGGCCGACGAATTTGCCAATTGTGTTCCGATTCCAATGAAAATCGATATCTGGGGTTTTTTAAGCTAGCAAATAACGAATTTATGATCAGAACTTATAAATTCAAAATGGCCGCGCCAATATGGCCGACGAATTTGCCTAATAGTTTCACAATTTGTTATTTGGAATCAAAAATACCAAAAAATTGCCTTTTTTGCAAACTCTCCTACTGTTTATTAAAATTCATATCAACTGATTACTCCTATTGGCTTATGGGTGCAGCATAGGCGCGCCGGGTCCCAGCTATTTTAAATAAAGTAACGAAGTATTGCGTATGCTCACAAGAAAGTACATAAAAAAACCTACAATTTAAAAAAAATATTTTACCGTAAGATGATTTGGCATAAAATGGCGGCAATTTAAAATTTTTCGAAAACTGCAAATTGTTGCCGTTAAAATCGAAGATTTTTTTTTGAAATTTCAACCACGTTTATAGCATCAAATTACATATTTTCTCCAATTTTTATCAAAATCCGACTATTTTCCCGTTATTTATTTCATTTTTAGTAAAATAAAACAAAATTTCATGCATTTTGGTTTTTAGAGGTTAGGATTCATTTTTATTCATTCACGAGTATTTTCCAATTTTTTTTTATTTTTCTACGACCAACAGAACTGGAGAAATTAAAAAAATAGTGTAGCAGTGCACTCCAAATGCATCAAAAATGGACATTTATGCAATTTTCTCGTGCAGCACAGGACCGATTAGGCAGAATTTTTTTTTTCGCTTTTTCTTAACATATGTAAAGAAAAAAAAAGAAAAAAATCCAACTTCCCAACTACATCATAACTTCGCTTTTTTTTTGTTTAATTTCCCTCTACTATAACTCCAAAAAATCGCACAACAAACTACGAAATTTTTGTCGCAAAGATTTTTTTTTCGCAACGAGAATTGTCCTAGGAAAAAATAAATTTTTAAAAACCGACTTCAGCAAAACCAAAAATAATGCACAAAAAACCAAAAATAATGCACAAAAAGGGATAAAATAATTGTTTGAAATTTTTTACAACATTAATCCAATCAGAATGGATTTAATAAGAAGAATCACTTTTGAAGACGGTGCCAGGTAGTAGTTGACTTTCATTGCATTAACTATTGCTGCGAAAATTGTATTCATATCTTTGTTAGCCTTATGTCCTTAATACATCACCCCGAAAACAGGTGTTGGCACCGTCTTCAAAAGTGATTCTTCTTATTAAATCCATTCTGATTGGATTAATGTTGTAAAAAATTTCAAACAATTATTTTATCCTTTTTTGTGCATTATTTTTGGTTTTTTGTGCATTATTTTTGGTTTTGCTGAAGTCGGTTTTTAAAAATTTATTTTATTTCGTACTTTTTAGTCCATTAATTTTTTTTCGGGGGTAATATAAAAAAAATTATTTATTACGAGAAGTATGACACTCAGCCGCGCGCCGTCGAAAAGAATTGAGGCAGTAGCTAAATAGTTTTTGCAGTAATGAATTTGCGTATTATTTATTTATTATTGCGTATTATTTATTTATTATTGCGCAAAGGAAATTAAAAAGAAATATTTTGTGTCGATTGAAAAAAAAATTGCTCCAGGTCAAAGAATCGAACTCGCAACCTCCAGGACGAGAGGCAAGCTTCTCAGTCGTTGTGCTACGGGAGATTGTTACAACAAGATGGCTAAATACGTAAATAAAGCTTTTCAGAAACTGCTTTAAATAGAATTTCATTCCAAAGGAATACTCTCTTACAGTCTGCATGAGTAGAGTATGGATGAAATTTCTCACCGAAGAGTTTGTAATTCTTTACAACATTAATCCAATCAGAATGGATTTTAGAAAGAGAAAAAAAGAAAAAAAGTCGAACTACCCTCCGGGGTTTGAACCCGCAATTTTTATTTCCAGGTCAACGCCTTTGCCGATTCATCCACCGGCCTCTTCTCGAGCACGTGACAATAAAGTAATTTGTTCGCTGCCTTTGAAAATACTTCTATCCGTTCAAGGTGTACTAATTTTACCAGTTTTTTACGCCTACCTTCGAACTCCTTTATCAGAATTTAAAAAAAATTGTACGGGACCACCGTGGGAAACTACCCTTTCAAACAAAAAAGAAAAAAAGCAAAAAAGTCATTGCGTTACAAAGTTATGCGTGAACAGGACCAAAAAATACCTACGCGTCGAATTGATAACCTCCTCCTTTTTTGAAGTCGGTTAAAAAGGGGCTTTACAAAAATACATGGTAATATGTATAACTCTAACAAAAAATTGTAACGGACCCTACCGGCTAAATCGTTACGACTTATTCGCGCCCCCAACGCATACGATTTTGTGTTCGTCTAAACAAAACCACAGTTCGAGCCACACAGATCCGTGACCTGACGGCGACTTCAGTGCAGTACCGGCGCATCAGTGAAAAAAAATAGCGGCACGATATAATTCCCTGGAAGCAAATTGGATGTGGCATCTTCCCACACATCCGATGCAGTGGGGCAACGACGTTCTTAGTGCCCTTTAGGTGTCTTTAAACACTGCCAAAAATACGTTGTCACCGATATTTTTTTATTTACGTCGGACGTAAAACAAATGTTTTTTTAAATTCAACGGGAAATTTTATAAGAATTCATCAGAAATTTAGACTAAGCTTATTTGAAATACACTTAAACCTGTTTCTGTTCAGTCTTTTTGGTGCGAATTTTTTGTAGGATTTTTTTTATAAGGAATGACAAAGTATAAGCAAGAAATGTAAAGATTGCTTAGATGTAAGGTTGCTTAAATGCCCAAATGTATTTCATCCTCCCGAGTAAAAATACTTAAAAATACTTCTTCGCCGCCCTGAATGGTTCCTTTTCGCAGGAACCTGAAGAAAATAACAACAATGCACAGCCAATAAGAATCGCCACTCGTGCACCATCCAAGACAGAAATAGTAACCGCAATTCATGCAATGACCAATGGTAAAGCAGCTGGAAAAGATGGCATGCCGCCAGAATTGTTGAAAGCCGACTCAAGCCTCATAGCAGATGCGCTACAGCCAATCCTGGAAATAGCATGGAACACCTGTACCTTTCCGGAGGATTGGACGGAAGGTATCATAGTCAAAATACCAAAAAAGGGGGACCTAACAATATGTGACAACTGGAGAGGCATCTGTCTATTGTCTACTGTGGGCAAAATCTTGTCCCACATATTACTATCAAGGATAAGAGAGGCAGTAGATCGAACGCTTAGAAGACAGCAGGCTGGATTCAGAAAAGGCCGCTCCTGCATAGACCACATTAACACCTTGAGAATCATAGTGGAGCAGTCTACTGAATTCCGATCCCCCCTTTACCTTGCTTTCGTAGACTATGAGAAAGCGTTCGACTCGGTTAATAGGAGCTTTATATGGCGAGCTCTTCGGCAACGTGGACTGCCGGATAAAATAATAGAATTGATAAAAGCTCTATACAACAATTCCAAATGCAGAGTTCTTCACAATGGAAAACTCTCCGACAGCTTGGAAGTGAGCTCAGGAGTACGGCAAGGATGCCTACTTTCGCCATTACTATTTCTTATAGTAATAAACGACATCCTTGTCAGCGCTCTAGATACTAGAACAGGTGGCATACAATGGGGATTGTTAGACCGCCTTAAGGACCTCGACTACGCGGATGATATCTGTTTGCTGGCCCACAGACACCAGGACCTCAGAAACATGTTAAACAATTTGGCAACAGAAAGTAGTTCAGCAGGCTTAAGGTTAAATCCGACTAAAACCAAAGAAATGCGGATAAATGCAAACACCCTTGAACCAACAGCGCTAAATAACCGTGACGTGGAACTGGTAGATAAATTCTGTTACCTCGGTAGTATTATTACCGAAAACGGCGGTACAGAAGAAGACGTCAGTTCCAGAATAAATAAAGCAAGAAGCGCATATGCATGCCTGTTTCACATATGGAGATCAACAGAGATCTCAATTAACACCAAATTACGGCTGTTCAACTCCAACGTTAAGGCAGTTCTTTTGTACGGTTGCGAAACATGGAAAGTCACCCAATTCATCACGGGGCGCCTACAAGTTTTCATCAACAGATGCCTACGTCGTATCCTAAAAATCCGCTGGCAAGATAGAATTTCAAATAAAGAACTATGGCGCCGTGCCGGCCAAGAAAGGATAGACGACCAAATCAGGCGAAGGAAATGGAATTGGATTGGCCACACCTTGCGACGCGAAGACGATAATCTAGCCAAACAGGCCCTTGACTGGAATCCGCAAGGATCCCGTCGAGTCGGAAGACCTAGAACAACGTAGAGAAGAACCCTATTAGCAGAGGCCGCAACAACCGGGAGATCCTGGTCAGAGCTGAGAGCTGTCGCGCAAAACAGAGTCCGCTGGAGGGCAACTGTTTCCGCCCTATGTCCCATGAGGGATTAACGGAGCAATTAGTAGTTAGTTAGAGTAAAAATAAAACTCGCCTGCAGCTAGCCTGCATCAGGTACGCACTAGCACGCACGGTGCCACAGCTAGCGCCACAGAAGAATATGGCACCCGATCAAATGTTTGTTTTTCCTGTCGTCTCCATCAGACTCAATTTTTAGTTTCTTACCGAGAAAATCACTCGAAAATTCTTGGTTTTTTATCTTTCAACGAATATTATGTTCGCAAGATTTTTTACTTAATTTTTTTGACTTTTCGGTGGTCGCAACACTATCAAGATTGAGAAACGATGTGCTAGTGTGTGCCTGATAATGGAATACATGGAGATTACGTTGTTGAATTGGTTCGGCAACAGTTGAAGGAATACCAGTGTAGATACCCACAATGACAAGAAAGAGTCACAAAAGCTTGTGACTTGTGACTGATCACAATTTAGAATAGGGAGATAATTTTCATTCGCAAGTTCAGCTCAGTTTCAATGGTTTAAAAATATTTAAAATAATAAAATTCAAGGGCTGGCTTGTGTGACTGCTTGGAGTTTAAAAACTCGTCAGTCATTTACTTTTGCCTACAGACAAGTTGGGTTGTGTGGGACACGTTTAATATTTTTTCTTTCTAATATTTAAACTTTGTTACTGGAGCTATTAGGTTTCTTGTTTAGGGGGTCAATCGTCCCTATCGCAACTCCTCTAAATCCGCCCTTGCTTCGAATATCGCACCAAAAATTACAAAGAGGTTTGTAAAGACTTGTCAATTTGAGCTGCACTGGGTTGACCAATAGTACGTATCTCTAAATCAAGCATATTTCCATACAATTTTCATGTTTATTGGGATTAACTGAAATTTGCTTTGTGCTATTACTTCAACCCCAGACCCATCATCATGAAAATGGAAGTTCAGTAGGAGAAGTAAACTTGTCCAAAAACTCAATTTCAAACTCAACCATTGGCTAATGGAAATACAGTATACATATTTAGCATACCAACAACTATTATAAACAGATGCATAACAAAATTTCATGTAAATAGTTGTTCATGCTGTTGGGGTTTCGAAAATTTCACAAAAAGGGGGGGGCGATGTTAAAATGTCTGTATTCAAATTTCAACATTATATTCAAACTTTCGCGAGTTTCGCTGTAAACATACAACAAAATGCCATGAGTTATACATAAAATCGATAAAACATTTTTAAAGTATTAAAATGAAATAAATCTATGCACACGTGTGCGAAATTTTAAAGAGATTTCACATTCACCAATGGAAAGGGTATTTAATTACTTTATAAGCTTTAATTTATGATGATATAGTGTGCTTTGGTTATTATAACAAAAGTGAACATCGCTGGTAGAGAGTTGGGTGGGGGAGGTAAGTGACAGTGTTTTATCTGAAAATAATTTATTGCAGTTAATTTTCCTGTAAAAAGGACTGAAATTTCCATAAATAATAAAGGCTCTTCAATTTCACTTTGTTTGTGTTAGTCAAGTATTGCGTGTGGACTAATAATCACCCTTTTTTTATTAGGTAATTTACTGTAATTAAAGCCCACAACTGGCCAATTTACCGCCCCTCATACCTTCACAGTCTACACTGATTAGTCAAACAACGCGTGCCATACTAAAGCTGCAATTATTTGACAAAACACTCGATGTCCATTAATCAAAAATACACTTTTTCTCAAAGTAATCCTTATTAAGGAAGCAAAAATCCATCAGTGTCAAATAATCTTAGGGAAAAATTGCCTTACATCACCCCACGGAATTGGACCAAGCCGTCGCGGGGGGGGGGGGGGTGAAAAATGTAGAAAGTAAAAAAAAACAAAGTGAAAAGGTGTGATTGAGAATGCTAATAAACGTGAAGTCCTTCATGACACTCCTGTCTGCATGGAAGGCAGAACTTGATAGATCCTGATGGCAGGAGATGATTCTGTAATTACTTTCCATGCTTCCATTCTTAATTTGATTAATGGTGCCAGTTTACTCTTTGTCTGTGCCCGAAGGTGTGTGCCTGTTCTTAAACCAATTTTAATCACTTTCATTGTGATTCTTCTTTTACGTTTAGCAACTTGATACCTTAACACCTGCCAGTGATGTTTGATGGAATTATAGTGACAATTTATGAATTGTGTTCATTTAAATATTATAAATACGTAATTGTTTTTATTTGGAACTGTTCACAATCTTATCTGTTGGTGGTAGGAAAATGAATGGTATTGAAATAAGTAATACCTTAATTACCGGCAAAGGAGTTAACTACCACAAGACTATGACTTCCATAGCTCATTTCTTATTCTTGTCTTTTTTTATTTTTTGCATTATTGTTGGAAAATGTAATAAAATTTCTTGCAAAACATAGTTATTAATAGAGGTAATAAAAAGGTAATAAAAGGGTAATAAATCAAATTAAAGGAAAATCCATTTGATAGGTACGTTAAACGTTTGATTGTGTGCTTAATATCATGAAAAATAAAAAAACATGGTTATTACTGGAAATAATAAAAAGGTAATAAAAGGGTAATAAATCAAATTAAAGGAAAATCCATTTGATAGGTACGTTAAACTTTTGATTGTGTGCTTAATATCATGAAAAATAAAAAAACATGGTTATTACTAGAGGTAATAAAAAGGTAATAAAAGGGTAATAAATCAAATTAAAGGAAAATCCGCTTAATATGTGCGTTAAACGTTTGATTGTGTGCTTAATATCATGAAAAATAAAAAAACATGGTTATTTCTAGAGGTAATAAAAGGGTAATAAATCAAATTAAAGGAAAATCCATTTGATAGGTACGTTAAACGTTTGATTGTGTGCTTTATATCATGAAAAATTAAATAAACATAAACGGGCATGGCGTGCAAGATTAGTTTAAAATCGTGTCTTTTGTTCTGAGATCTACAATTTGAGAAGGTAGTCGTAACCGTACTCGTGAAACTCCTTTACGTAATGTACGCTAGATATGCAAGGGACCGAAACCCATTTTCCCTTGCAATATGTATGCTGGAATACATCGGGACCATTTGTTATAGAATTTCGAAAGTAGATGCCTACCATGCATCCTATGGTCTTAAGGACGAAGGATGACAAGCTTCTTCTTCTTCTTCGATGGCTCTGCAGCCCAATTCGAGCCTTGGCCTCCATCAAATCACAAGCTTATCGCTTTATAATCATTTGCCGTTTCGTGCCCGTGTCTCCTTACCTTCGGAATGAAGATCACTATTACCCTATTCTACGAGTGAGGCAGATAGCTGTAGTGTAGGAATTATTATAGATAACAGAATTGACTTGAAAGAGAGAAACTGTTCACTGTATCACGCTTTCTCCATGGTGACGGTTTGGCAGGCTTCCTCCCATTTTTTATGTGAAAATTTAAGCTTAGGTGTCACGCTTTATACTAACAGTCCGGCATGTCGTTCACGTCACGGTGCAAGGTCTAGTAGTAAGGTTAGCTCGAAGGATAGGAAAAGGATATAGGTAGGTATTGGGACGATTGAGCTTGGAAACCAGGGGTGATCTGTAGGTGACTTGTCAATCAAAAGGGACATATGTAGGTCACCGCTGGTTCCCAGGGTCAATCATCCTAATACCTACTGATATGATAGGTTGAAGGTAGTCTGAAGGATGCATGTGGAGGAAGCTTCGCGTTTGAACTCTTGGATTTGGTTGTATGATTTCATTTTTTAAGGCAGCCGGCTATTTTCTCCACCTGCAACGTTAGGTACCTTCCGGCATGTGTCAGTGCCTATTCGGGAGAAACCTCAAGGCTTACCCAGAGGACACAGCCAGAGCCTTGCCGATTCATCTAGACTTTTTATATGTTGAGAATGCACCATGTTTGTCTCTTTCCAAATCGAATAGACTTCTTGTACAGCCTTAAGCAGCCCTTGAAGGGTTTCCAGTATTTTTGTCTATAACAGATATAGAAAAAGTATTCTAGAAATCTGCTCTTTTTACTCTTGTGACCTGCTATTTATACAGTCACAATTTTGATAGGCGTTGTGACTGTTTTGCGGATTATCAAAATTGTGACTGCAAAATTATAATAGCAAATCGTTTCAATTTGAAACTCACCACTCACACACTTGTGATTGCGTTGTGGCTTGTGACTGCTTCTACAATACGGGTAAGTTCAGCTGTTAAATCAATTTTTGGTTGTACATAGTTTTGAAATTGATTGTGAAAAACTATTCTTACTATTCACCACGCCGGACATAGAAGTCAAGCAGCTTTACTTGTATGACCAGATAGATGGGTGACCTGTTACGAAAAATTCATTTTTCCTTCTCTCTGTATATCTTTCATCCGACTAAAGTTTGTTATTGAACCATACACAATAGGAGTATCAAGTCGATCCATATTTGATGTGTAGTCTTTCACAAAAAAAGCGAATTCTGTTTTCGATAAAATGCACATCCCTTGATTCACAAAAACTATCTTCAATCCCTTGTAATTTCTAACAAACGTACCTTTATGTTTGATAAATTGCTGAAGTACTCGTAGATGATGCTCTGTAACAAGCACGGAGTTCTACGTCAACAAAAGAAACGACATTGCATCCTCCACTCAGCAGAGTAACAATTCCTCCTAGTCCTCAAAACCACTCACACTCACACACATTCAGCAATTGTAGTAAAATTCCCTTACCAATCCATGTTTCGATTCTTTTCTGCTATCGACTATTCACCGAAAAGTTTGTGTTCAAACAAACAGAAAAAAAACCGAATATGCATTTAGAAAGGAGTCCTGCAACGATGATGAAATTTAAATTCCTTTATCCTTATTCAGGATTGAATTACAAACACACAATTTTTTTGGTGTTTCCTTTAGCAAAATAATCTTTTCCAGTTTTTTTCGAAACAAATATTCCTTTGACTGTTTACATGACTTGAGATAAAAAATACAATCTATATTCGGGAGGAATAAGAGCCATCATTATTCATATAAGATGAAAAAGAATAAGGGCTGATTTACGAATGGTCTCTGATGTCTGTTTTGGGAATTTTCCACCATTTCTCCTTGCCTCCGCCATGTTTTTTTTTTATTTTTTTATTCGTTTCATTTTGTTTTTCTGAATTTAAGCTTTACGCTTGATCTTTGTTTCTACAACAAAAAGGATTTCTTACTATTACCATGGATCAAGTAACATTCAGTGAGGATTTTACCCTCCGGCCGGAGACACAAGTTCATATGATTAAATGCATGATTACGCATTAAATTGATGAAAAATGTTTTGTAACTTTTTTTGTTTGCGTGTTGTAAAAATTCTACAAGTGACAAGAAAATGGAATAAAATATCCTTAATAACTTCTACTCCTTCTTTGTTATGACCCAAACTGCGTGTGTGTATGTGTCATGATAGTCTAAGAAAGCCATATTTATGCTGATATATTTCTTGAACAAAATACTCCCAAAAAAAAATATTCTGTACCACACTCGTTCTTTAAGGATTCATGAAGGATTTCTGATTCTTTACTATTTTTTGTTGCCCTTTATTGTGACAGAATGAATGTCCTTGGCATCCATAAAAGAGTTGATGAGTGTAGAGCCACTCTGAAATTATAATGCGGGTTTTTTTCAAGTTCGTTATTCAGAGATATAATACAATGTATTATTGATTTAAGGATTTACATAATGGCGATGTTTTCAAAACTTCAATTTTTCGTATTCGTAATTGAATTTTTCGTCCTTATAAAAATATTATTACTAAAACAGCAAAATGCATTTTATGGATTACAAACATTGTTTACGTATTGATTGTTTACAGTTTCGCTGTCTCGTATTATATAAATTGCATTGTCCGGAAAATGATTGAATTTTCTCTATGGAAATAAAATGGTGAATATTTCGTGGAAAATAAATAGTTTATTTAAATTTCTCTGCATCTCTCTGGTGAAATTTGTTTACACAGATGTAAAATGTAAACTTGTAAACATTTGTGTTGACCCAATGCTAACATTAAAAATCACAATATTTACGTGAATTGGTAATGGATTTAAACAAAGTAATTCTACAGATCGACAATATATTTATTAATTTCATGGCATGTCCTTTTTTTATAAAAAAAAACAATTTACAGACTTCGAGTTGCTTTGTCGTTTCTGCTAGACTTCGAGTTTGCTGATCCGAAGAATGTGCAGTAAAATATTGATTAAATAATGACAGCTTAAGCTTACAAATCCACCTTCGACAAAGTCTTAAATGTGCTTATGAATAAAAAATAAGACTAGCGATTCCTACATAAAGGAAGTTATTAACAAAACACAAAGCAATTTGTATTAAGCGACTAAGCTTGAAAGATAATGTCGAATCGTATACAACTTTGTGAATTCAACGATTTGGGTTTAATAATTAAAATATAAGACCCCTTTTCACTTTACAAATTTATTTCAAATTTGACGTACATAAATTCACTACGCAATTTATAAAAAAACAACGTTTGCTTTCTTAGATTTCAAAAATAATTCGCGGTTTCTTGGTTGGATCTCTTTCGATTTATTTCACGATGACGAATGCATTTTTTCCCACAGAACGCCTTTTGATCGCCTCTGATATTCGTTGCTCCCGTTTTCCTTGCCGTTTTTTTCTATGATAATAGAGATATCACCACGTATTCGTATACTTGTGATAGTGTAGCTTAATTTGATGTTTCCCTTTTTTAGTGGATGCCAAAACCTTTTTGGAGACATTGTTAGTCGTGGTTTCCTCTTCGTAATGTTGGCAGTCGTTGTTGTGTTGACAAATGTCAAAAGTGATATTCATCAACAAATAAAATAGGTCAATAGGTAAGTATGGTTGTTTTATGTTTTTGGTTTTAATTTATGTTATTTATTATTGTGATTCGTAACTCAAATTCGCTTTCCTTTAGATGATCTGCTAAAAGCCCTTAGAAATGTAATTGGAAGAGGCTTGCATGCTTGGAAAGGACAGAGAATATTAGATAAGTCGTGCAATATAAAATTATGAGTTGATTCTTTGTTTTGGTCTTTCTTCTTTTTAGGTTTTGACGGAACATTCTCCCCGGCCTTGGCATCGTTGCAACATAGATGCCAACATCTTCCCCCTTCATCTGTTGCACCTGGATAGGTGTTGTGATTCCTTGATTGATCTACAAAAAAAGAAGTAAATAGGGATAGGGTTATAGCGCCCTTACTCGCTATCGGGAATTCAAGGTGAGGATTCGTTTGGAATTTTTGATTTCTTTATTCATTTATTCGGATGGTAATAGGAATTGGGTTATTGTGTTTGTTATTAATGTGTTTGACTAGTGTTTTGTAAGGTTTGAAAATTTTACGACATTTATAGTTAGTTTTTTTTGATTTTTTATTATGTATTTACGTCGACATTTAACATTGTCTCGGTTCGCGATCGCGCTCAGTTATTGGAAGTCGACAAATTTTAGCGATAGGCCGTTTGAGCATCGTGTCTTTCGTTTTAACCGTCACAACGCGTACAAGTCCATCTGAACCTGGGTGTGTTTCTATTATTCGTGCCAATAACCAACGACACGGTGGTAGATTTTCTTCCTTTATAATAACAAGATCTCCAATTTTGACGTTTTCCATTTTTCCTGCCCATTTAGGTCGCTGCTGCAGGCGACACAAATATTCTGCATTCCATCTCTTCCAGAAATCTTGGTAAATTCGTTGTAAGAACTGCCATCTATCCAATCTGTTGAGGCGGACATCTAAGAGTGAAGGTTCTGGTGGTGTTAATAGTATGTCTCCTATTAGAAAGTGAGCAGGTGTCAACGGATTTAGGTCACGAGGATCGCTACTTAATTCACAGAGGGGCCTTGAATTCAAGCAGGCCTCGATCTGAGCAAGAATGGTGGTGAATTCTTCATAAGTCAAACTTGTATTTCCTATTACTCTTTTCAGATGATATTTCGTGCTTCGTACACCTGACTCCCATAAGCCACCAAAGTGGGGAGATGCGGGAGGAATGAAGTTAAACTTAACGCCTTCGTTTTCTATTGCTTGTGCAAGTTGGATATTTAATTGACCCAGCATTTCCTTTTGTTGTTTTGAGAGGAGTCGGCTCGCTCCCACGAAATTAGTTCCGCAGTCACAATATAGTTCGCTGCAAAGTCCACGACGAGAACAAAACCTTCTAAAGGCAGCAATAAAACCTTCAGCGCTTAAGTCAGTAACGAGTTCTATATGAAGCGCCTTTGTTGACATACAAACGAATAATGCAATAAATGCTTTGTACATTTTAGGATTTCGTCCTTTATGTGTTTTCAAATGGTACGGACCGCAGTAATCGACTCCTGTATGTGCAAAAGGTCGACTGATTTGTACTCTGGGTGATGGCAGATCACCCATCAGCTGTGTTTGTACTGTAGCTCTTTGTCTGTAACATGGAATGCATTTGTGCAAAAGTTGTCTAATTGTATTTCGTGCATTCAGTAGCCAATAATGCTTTCCCATTACAGTCATTATCAGTTGAGGGCCGCCATGTAGTGTGTCTTTGTGGAGCTTTTCTATGATTAGTTGTGTTAGATATGCTTTATCTGGTAATATTATCGGATGTCTCTCATTGTATGACAGATCCGAGTGCCGTAATCGGCCGCCTACTCTAAGCAGTCCTTGGTGATCAAGAAACGGAGTCATCTTTAAAAGTCTGCTCTTACGCTCGATACACTTATTGTTTTCCAGATTGCTGATTTCATTTTCAAAGTGTCTCCGTTGAATAGTTTTTAACCAAAAAATCCGTGCGTTGTCCAGCTCTGAAGCTTTAAGGTAACCATTCTCTCTAATTTCTGAAGGTATTCGTAGGTTGTGTATGAAACGGTAGCAGTACGCAGTTACTCGTAGTAGCTTCGTAAGGGACGAGTATCTTGATTCCATAATTTCTTCGACAATTCCGTGCTGTACGCAGATTTTCCTTTGTTCAAGGTTAGTGCTTATGAGCTCTTGATGTTTCGGCCAGTGGTTTTGAGACTTCCACAACCACTTTGGCCCTTTCCACCACAAGTTGTGAATTTGAAGATCTGAAGGGTACATGCCACGAGAGGCACAATCTGCCGGGTTTTCCTTTGATGGGACGTGGGCCCATATATTTTTGCCAAGGATGTGATGAATCTGAGATACACGGTTAGCAATGAAAGTAGTCCATTTGGATGGATGCGCTCTTAGCCACGCAAGCACAATTTCCGAATCCGTCCAAGCGAAGAGAGAGAAAGGCTTATTGATGTCTAAGGCATTCATGACATAACGCAAAAGTTTCGACGCTAGCACGGCAGCACACAGCTCTAACCGAGGTAGAGATACAACCTTAATTGGCGCGACCTTTGTTTTTGCAGAAATGAGAGCAACATGTCGTTGACCTGTTTCATTGATCGTACATATATATATGACTGCTGCATACGCCTTTATAGATGCATCAGAAAAGGCGTGTATCTCTATCGTAGAATTATTCTCTGAAAAGTTGATCCATCTGCTCACTTGTATTTGATTAATGTCCTTCATACGTTCTCTATATGTGTTCCATTGAGCTTTGATATCCGATGGGATTTCTTCGTCCCAACTTACACCTGCTAACCAAAGATTTTGTATGAAGATTTTCGCTAGTATTATGCACGGAGCCAACCAACCCAATGGATCAAAAAGTTTAGCTATTTCGGAGAGGATGCTTCTCTTGGACCAAGTTGATTGATTATTTTCCTTTTGTATGGAATATGTAAAGCAATCGCTTTGCGGATTCCAGAAGATGCCTAGCGCTCGAACGGTTTCTTCGCCATTCACATTAATTGGCAGGTTAGTTTCTCGATGTTCTATTGGTACACGTTCCAGAAGTTCATGATAATTAGATGTCCACTTCCGTAATGCAAATCCTCCATCGTTCATAAGATTTGTAACTTCCCTTTGCACCTTCAAAGCTAGATCCATGGTGTCTGCACCAGAGAGCAAATCATCTACGTAGAAATCTGTCAGTGTAATTTTGGATCCTAAAGGGTATTTCGTGCTTTCATCCAATGCCAATTGCTTTAGAACTCGAGTTGCCAGATAAGGTGCACTCTTTGTCCCAAATGTCACCGTCAGCAGTTTGTAGTCTTCTGGAGGTAATTCTGGAAACTCTCGCCAAACTATTCTCTGATATTCAGTATGCTTGTCCTTTACTCTCACCTGCCGATACATCTTTTCAAGGTCGGCTGTGAAGACGATCTTATGCTTTCTCCAACGTATTAACAGTGATGCCAATTCGCCTTGCACTGTCGGTCCCTTGAGAAGCATATCATTCAAAGAAATTCCGCTTCTTGTTGCTCTGGAAGCGTCAAAGACTACACGTAACTTGGTAGTGGTGCTGCTCTCCTTGATGACTCCATGATGAGGTAGATAGTTGCAGGCATACGAATTTCTATTTTCTACAATTTTGATGAAATCCTGGTCACCAGTATCAATCTTCACCATGTGCCCAAGTGTGATATACTCCTTCAAACAGTTATTGTATTGTTGTTGTAAAGCAGCATCTTTCTTAAGCCGATTTTCGGTTTGATAAAGTCGTTGAAGAGCGATACTTCTGGATTCCCCAAGATAATTTGAATTCGTTTCTTTCTTCATAGGTAACTCAACTTCATAGCGACCATCATCTAATCGTCTATATGTGTTCATAAATATTTGTTCACACAACTCATTTTCTTTGGTGTGGATTTTCTCGCATTGGATATCTTCTAATTCCCAAAATTTGTTCATAGCCCTTTCCAGTTCGGCACATACATGGAGATTCGTTACACTGATCGAGTTATTATGAGGCTCTGCAATTTCTCCTGAAAGAATCCAGCCTAGACAAGTCCTGGTCGCCACTGGGCTACCCCGTGATCCTTTGATAATGCCGTCCATTATGATCTGACCATGTGCATCTGCTCCCAAGAGTAGATCTATTTTTCCGCGTTTGTAAAAATGCGGATCTGCAAGCTCTAGTCCTTCTATGTGGTTCCAGTTTCGATGCACGATAGTTTCTGTTGGTAGTAATTTCGACAATTTTCGTAAAACTAATCCCGATATTTTTACTTCTGCTTCACCATGTAATGGTTTGATAATTAATTTGACTCGATGATGAGCCTGAAGGCAATCATCTGTAATTCCATAAATATTACCAATAATATTTTCCCTTTTCAATTTTAGATTTTGAGCTACTGACTCTGTAATGAATGAAGCCTGTGAGCCTTGATCGATTAACGCTCGGACGATTTGCTCTTCTCCAGATGACGGAGATACTACTCTCACCAATGCTGTAGCCAACAAAACTTGTTCCATAGGAGTTTCACTCACCAGTAAGGAATTAAAGTTTTCATTGCTCATTGCCTCGCAATTCGAAACAAATTCAGAAGCTATAGCCGTTGATACTTGAGTTGACATCGTGGTGTGATTGGATCTGCCAGGTTCAACGCTTTCTTCTGATTTATGAGGTTCTGCATTCGCTTGTAACCTCTGAGTACCTGCATTGGGAACCATTCGATGGTTAGATGACTCCTGTTCACCGATATCATTTGATTGTCGGTGTAGAAGAGAATGGTGTCGTCGTTTACAATGTTGACATCGGAATTGGCTGGGACAATTTAACGATAAGTGACCAGAACCTAAACAATTCATGCACAACCCTTTACCTTTAACAATTTCCATTCTTTTTCCAGTATTCAACGCTGCAAATTGAGAACATTGTCTAATATTGTGACTACCTGCACAGAGTGGACACATAATTTGAGATGTAACGTGAAAGGATTGGGAACTTGACTTGAACCTGTGACTATGACCTTTATTATCTCGGAAGGATGTATTTTTATTGTGCGGTTGTTTTGAGCCGATTGCCTCCAACGTACGAAACCTTGCTTCTAAGAATTGCTTCAATTTTTCCCACGTTGGTAACTCTCTTGAGCTACTCACTTCCTGTTCCCACAACTGATGGGTATCAGTTGGTAACCTCTGAACCATAAGATATACTACAATAGGATCCCATCCGGACGTATCGATGTTCAAATTGGTCAAAGCTTGTAGACACTCTGTGGTCGTATCTAGCAGTCCTTTGACCCCGTGAGAAGATTCGCTTGTGACTGTACCTTGCGATAATAACGTTTTTAAATGTAGATTAACCAGAACTCTTTTATTGTCATAACGATCCGTTAAAAGATTCCACGCTGACTGATAATTCCCATCAGTCACTTGAAGATGCCTTAGTAAATTTTCTGGCTCACCACTCAAATGCAATTTCAAATATTGCAACTTTTGAACTGGTGCCATTGTTTTATTTTCATGGACCAAAGTCTTAAAGAGGTCCTGAAACGTAGGCCACTTGCGATAATCTCCACAAAACTTCTCGAGTGATATTTTCGGCAATTTTATTGCATACTCATGCTTTTCTTGCATATGTGTAGGAGTTGCTTGCCCATCCTTAACCGATTCCTGGTTTTTGGAGTCAAACTCGTTGTTGTATCTATCTTTGATAGCCGCAAAATGTTTAAAATAGAACTCTTCCACGGTAAGATAAATTTCCTTATCAAAATATTCGAACTCCTTATCCGTTAACTTTTCAACGCCGTATTTTTTAACAAGAATTTGTCTATGGCGAGAATTGAAATCTGCCCAATGTGCATCGAACTCCTTTAACCTCTTCTCATAATAATTCTGTGTTCTTCTATCCTTCCCATCCTTTCTGTAGTTGACGACAAATGTTTCTATTATCTCCTTTTGCGCCATTTGAATATTTATTAAGGCTTCCATTTTTTATATTCCTTATACCGACACCAATAAATAAAAAGGATGGACTTACCAAAGCTTTTCAGGATATATTTCGATGATCAAGTTTAAAGTTTATCACGGCTTTTTATTATTACGGTTTTTACAGATTTACTGTTTTTATTTCACTGTTTTTGAGATTCACTGTTTTCTCTAAATTCACTGTTTTTTCAGGTTCACTGTTTTCTTAGATTTCACTGTTTTTTCAGATTCACGAATATTTCAGATTTCCTACTTTTCCAGATTTCACTACTATTAGTTTTCGCACAGGTTTCCGATTTCTATGGATCCGTAATTTTTACGATTTCCGAGATCCGGCTCGAAGGACCAAAATGTGAATTCAACGATTTGGGTTTAATAATTAAAATATAAGACCCCTTTTCACTTTACAAATTTATTTCAAATTTGACGTACATAAATTCACTACGCAATTTATAAAAAAACAACGTTTGCTTTCTTAGATTTCAAAAATAATTCGCGGTTTCTTGGTTGGATCTCTTTCGATTTATTTCACGATGACGAATGCATTTTTTCCCACAGAACGCCTTTTGATCGCCTCTGATATTCGTTGCTCCCGTTTTCCTTGCCGTTTTTTTCTATGATAATAGAGATATCACCACGTATTCGTATACTTGTGATAGTGTAGCTTAATTTGATGTTTCCCTTTTTTAGTGGATGCCAAAACCTTTTTGGAGACATTGTTAGTCGTGGTTTCCTCTTCGTAATGTTGGCAGTCGTTGTTGTGTTGACAAATGTCAAAAGTGATATTCATCAACAAATAAAATAGGTCAATAGGTAAGTATGGTTGTTTTATGTTTTTGGTTTTAATTTATGTTATTTATTATTGTGATTCGTAACTCAAATTCGCTTTCCTTTAGATGATCTGCTAAAAGCCCTTAGAAATGTAATTGGAAGAGGCTTGCATGCTTGGAAAGGACAGAGAATATTAGATAAGTCGTGCAATATAAAATTATGAGTTGATTCTTTGTTTTGGTCTTTCTTCTTTTTAGGTTTTGACGGAACACTTAATATACGACTTATATAATATGAAAACCCGAGTAAAAATAATTTAGTTGGTTAATTGATCCATTGGTTAGTTGAAAAGCATATACACGCCCGCAACTAGCACGCATAGCAAACAATGCGATACAATCAGGAAAATCTAAAAACGCGCTCGCCAGAGGAACGCACGCTCCCACTACAGGCAATAAAATTTAAAAATGCACCCGCATCGGCGTAGACCATTCCCAACGCGAGAATCGTTTTACCAAGCGGTCCGCCAACTAAGTACTAACCACGTCCAATGCTGCTTGACCTACGGAATCGAACGAAAATCGATCTACTGAGTATGCTAATGGCACCCTCTATGGTCACCAAGATAATTGCCCGATCTCTTCGTCCTGTGCAATTTTTTAAAGCCCCAGTTTTACTTTCTTTAGACATCTAAAAAAAAGTGTGAGCGTACCGAAATTCGTTTCGTCCGTGCGTCTTTTATTGAAACATGCCTGTTATAAAAAGTACTCGAAATTTGTCATTTCAAAGACGCATGTAAAAAAATTGCTTATTTTTTTCTGTAATTTGGAAATTCTGTAACAAGTTATTACTTAGAATTTAAGACCCATCTGCCACTCAGTGTATTCAGAGCAGTTGTTTATTTTATTCTTACTTTTAACTGCTCTGCGATTTTTACAATGAAAAAAAAATATTTCAGCAAAGAGCTTGTCATTAATTTTGTGTTTCAAACGAAATTTCGTTTGCGAATTGTTGAGAATTCACCAGGCACTGGATTCCATTAAAAGGCTTGGTTTTGTGTTAAAACAAACGGCTGATCCATTTAAAGATACTTTTTTCACTTGGGATTTTATGATAGACCACGCATGAGTTATGTCAAACTTTCCTAGTATTTTTGTTCAGTATTGTTTGACATTTCATCATGGAAAAATTTAACTCGGCACAGCGCGTACAAATTATTCAGTTGTATTTCGAAAATCAACGTCCTACGAGGAATGTGTTTATTGCGCTTAAAGCAGTTATTGTCCACATAGTCGGCCTACCAAATGCACAATTAGCTATACGCGACGAAATAGACCACATAAAGCGTGTAGTGAGGAAAATATATTAGCGGCGGTAGCTGAGAGAGTATGCGATAACCTTCATGAATTGATTTGGCGCCGTTCTCAACAGCTTGCTTTATTGTATGGAACAACTTGGCGTATGGCCTTACGTAATGATCTTAGTTTACAAACAAGCGACAGACTTTCCGATTCGACACCATTTCAGTGTTTGAAAAGCTTGAAGAAGATCCACTGTTTTCGATCAAAATTTTATTCAGCGATTAGGCGCATTTCTGGCTTAAGGCTACGTCAATAGCAAGCCGAAGAGGTTCAAGCATTTGCATTACATCCAGACAAAACAACGGTTTGGTATGGAATCATCGGTCCATATTTCTTCAAAAATGAGAGTGCCCGGAAAGTAACTGTGAATGGGGTCCATTTTAGCGGACTATTTGCTGCCTGAAATTGAAACCCTTGATCTCGACGACATTTGGTTCCAACAAGACGACGCTACTTGCCATACAGCTCGTGTAACCACGGTTTTATTGCGAGAAAAATTCGGCGAGCCGTTAATTTCACGCTTCGGACCGGCAAATTGGCTGTCTAGATCATGTGATATCCCACCTCTAGACTTTTTCTTTTAGGCTTAAGTAAAATACCATCAAAAATCAAAATTATCCCCAAAAGCTTATTCTTATTTCTCTTCGAAGAATCATAATCCGTGAGAAAAAATGTGGGTTGCCATTATTCATCCCCAACTCCTCACCCTCGCCTGCCCCCAATTTTTGTCACGGATTCTGGTTCTCCGAAGAGAAATATCGAACTTTTCTCCAAAAAATTTTTTTATCTGAAGCTTCCCTACACCTCCAAAATAATGAATGATTTTGGCCAGATCTGCGTAGGTGATCATGCGTTTGATGATAGTAATGTATGAGAACGAATCAAGTACCTACTAAAAGGGCATAAGATGACATTTATAGCCAAGTAACACGCCCTTTATTGACCTTCGTCTCAATTGTCCCAAACCAGTTTAGGTTCACAGGCCCAATCGTCCCAATACCTACTCGTATCAACAATAGGTAATTTTGAGTTTTTAACCCCATAAGCCTCTAACAAAAAAATAAGGCTCAGAACATATCGGACCGTTGTCAGACTTTTGCCATACCCTGTATAATAGTGGTAAATCCATAAGATTTTTCTAGACAATTTGCTTTTGCTGAATGTTAGCAAACGAATATTTCCGTCGTACTCCGTTCGCTATACTAGACCGCGTGGTCGAATTCGTATTGGATATGTTGGAGAGCCGCTGATAAACTGGAAAGCACATGACTTAATTTGAAAATTCAAATGATTTCAGAAGATATTAGCAAAATTAATCAATGTAAAGGACTTGTCAGACCTGAAAGATTTGACCGAAAAGGCCAAATGTTTCGTAACTACTGGAAATTCCGGGATGAACTTCAATTTCCAGAAACTGTAGGACGTGGAAAACAAATCCCCGTTCTGATCTACTAAGGTTTGAAAAATTCGTGTTGTTTGTAAAAGGTAAAGTAATTTTTGCACGGTTTTCAAAGAGTGCTTGAATTTTGACAAGTGATGTCTTGTTGGAAAGCTATCACTCTGCTGAATCCTGAAAAGGTAACTTCGTTTAGAAGGGGTTTCATTCCAACGACTCTATTAGATATTAGAAAAACTAATCAATTTAAGGTGCCTGTGACCCTTAGCCGAAGTCTTTTCATGTAAACAAAAAAATGGCTCGACCGAATGTTATGAAATTTTTTTTCAGAGCATGTTTTCGTTAATTCTCTCTGATCGGCATCTCAAAGAAGCCGATATTTTATTTGGTTCGCGGGATTTCGAGAAGGTTCAAAAATCACGAACATTGTTTAAACTAAAAAAACGGCTCGACCGAATTTTATGAAAATCGTTTCAGATCATATTTCCGTTAATACGCTTCGAATGACCCCTCAGCGAAGTCGATATCTTATTTGGTTCGGGCGATACATAACCTTCTATATTTACAAGCCATGAACAAGAAAAATATTGAGAGCGAATTTCCGCTCAATCGGACCACAACTCGTTGAAGTCACGATATGTTGTTAGTGTAATTTGGAGAATTTGGTAGTCCGATTCTCTCAATATCTATTCTTGTTCATGGCTTGTAAAAGTTATGGGCGATATCGTGCAGGAAAAAACGACCACATACGTACGCACATACACACAAATACCTTTTCTCAAGTTTATTCTTAAAATGCTATTGGGGCCTTGAAAAATGAAAACACGTTGAAAATTACGATTTTGATTTTCGAACCGATTACAATAACTTCCCTATAAACTGGGAAGTTAAAAATGCAGTATTGGGTTGGGGAAACTTTATCCCAGGCCCCATAATTTGTTAATATTGCACCATCGGTCTATCACCGATGCAAGCTACCGCAAAAATTAAAAATAGTATCGATATTATGATGTTTTTGTAACAAAACTTTTACACCATTTTCCACTTGCATGAATAAAAATCACAACGTTTTTGTCCTTATAGAAGACAACATAAAATTTAAATGTACTAACCATATTAAAACAAATAGGTTTCTCAACCTGGGGGTCGCCATTAGACATAAGGGGAGTCGCAATCTATCAAAAAAAATTATTTTAACAAACAATGTGTTAAAAAATTCAATAACAACAGTATAAAAGCCAACAATTTAGCAACGATTTTCGGGGTAAACCTTCCACACATATCCGTGACGTGACGACGACTTCAGTGCAGTACTTGCGATATCAGTGAAAAAAATATATCGGCACGATGTAATTCCATGGAAACAATTTGGGAAGTTCGCGGCATGTTCCCACACATCCGGCGCAGTTAGGCACCGACGTTCTCAGTACCCTTCAGACGTCGCAAAAACCGCAAAAAAAAACACTTTGCTACCGATATTTTTTATTTATCACTGACGTGAAACAAATGTTTTTTTAAATACAATGGAAAATTTTATAAGAATTCAACACAAATTTTGGTAAAGCTTATTTTGAAATACACTCAAACCTGTTCTGTGCAATCTGCGATTGTTTTGTAGGATTTTTTTTATTCGGAATATAACAATATTTCCGCACAAAGTTCATATATGTATAAGTAATAAATGTAAAGATTGGTTTGATGTAAGGTTGCTTGAATGCCCAAATGTAGGTATGTCATCCTCCTACTTCATAATGAACAGACTCGTGTGGATCGACTTCTCGACTTTTTTTAGCAAATCACTAAATGCGTTTTGGCTCATCTCGTAGAAGTTAGTTTCGTGGCCCACTAATCCACTATATAAAGTTGCGAACTCTCCTTCCATTTCCGGAAGAGCTCACATGGGATGAACCCACTCTATTTTCACAATTCTTTTCCCCTCGTCTGACAGCAATTCAATTGCAGCAAGATATTCCACCCTAAATTCTATGATCACTGTCCAAATGTCCAAGGAAAGAATATCAGTGAAAAACTCATCACGGAAGCCACTGACACGGAAAGCATCGGAGCCGTGCAGTCACGGATATGTGCAGATCGACCTTAATAACTCAATTTTACGAGAGATTTGCCGGAAGAAGATGGAACCCGATAAAAAACACGTTTGTTTTTCCAGTCGTCTCCATCAGACTCAATTTTTTATTTCTTACCAAGAAAATCGCTCCAAATGCTTGTATTTTTATCTTTCAACCAATACCAAGAGTTTTGACTTCATTTTTAGGCTTTTCAGGGGGTCGCACCTAGGGTTACCATTCGTCAGGATTTCGCCTGACATGTCAGACATTTTATAGTCTTGTCAGGCTCAGGGCAGGCTTTAGTTGATCAGGCTTTTTTATAATTGAGATTTTAATTCTTTTTTCCTTTTGGGTTTTCTTCTTGTTATGTTTTCTTCTCTTATTTATTCTAACCTTTTATTTGTATACAAATAAAATAACATAAAAAATTTAAGGGTAGGTTTTACTCAAATCAGCAAATTTCGTGTTCCTTTTCTGCTTTACTCGCAAGTACTAAAAAATAGAAAAGGAACAAACCTATTATAGCCAAATTGCAGTGATATTGAGTAGATTTCATGTAAACAAACGGCCTTGATTGTTGAGATTATATTTTTGTGATTGTCCGTTCTGAATAATGCGGTCAGAACTGTACAAAGATAGAGTTTTACATATCACCCTGTATTTTGGTAACCGTATAAACTATTTCCATAAATCCGCTACCAATGAACGCAGAATTCTATCTATCTATGATGGTAAAAGCGATGGTTCTATCTTACCAACTATTAAAGTTATGAGTCGTCAATTTTACCTTTTGGAAAAAAAGTATAGATTAATTACGTATTTTTTGGAGAAAAAGGTAGTTGAAGTTGGTTTTTTGTCGCTTTTACCATCACTTTTTCAGAAGCATATCTTGTATTAATGAATTCGTTCTTCCCTATTTTCCAAGAGAAGAATTTGCAAATAGAAAAAGAAAAAACCTGTATTGTAGAAGTGATATCAATTATAGATTCTGTTCTGCAATCGATTTAAGATTAACTGAAAAATTTATACCAATATGTTAGTGAAAAAAATTATTATTAAAGCTGCAGAAAATGGTGATAATACATTTTTTTTTACAAAGAAATTAGGAAAATGTACACCATTACCACATTACCTGGAGAAATTGACAGATTCTTTCCAATAATTCAAAGTATTAGGCTAGTCGGTGAGAAGGAGAAAAGGCTAAAAACTGTCATGTTTGACCCATGGGCGAGATTATTGTTGGAATCGCTTCGTTTTAGGGTGCAGTTAAACACCCTAAGTTTGCCCACAAATTGGTTGACCGCATAACTTTTTAATTTACTAATTGAGAATAAAAAGGTAGTTTTTCTACACTTTTTTCAGTATCTCCGTTCCTGATAACTTTTAGTATAAGTTACGCATTGGGAAAGTTATTCGTTATGAAATTTTCTAAAAAAAATAGTACCGATAGAGGTCGCTAGTTGCAATTGTGAACTTACTATAATAATACCTTCCAAATTATTTTTTTTACTCGAAAACAGCTGAACATAGAGGGCTTGAAGATGGTCTCTTTATTGTCCCGATAATTTACAACAAATTTCAACCAGATCGGTCCATCACGTTTGGAGTAATTAACGATCAATTATTTATTTTAACAGTAACAATGGTGCCATTTTTTGTAAGATCGGTTTCTAATTGGGAAACTCATTTAGAAAATTCAAAAAACTATTGAAAAATGAAATCCCGGTGAAATTTTTGTAAATCGCAATTTTGGCCGATTTTATGCGTTTATATTAATTCTGCGCTAAAATACAGTACAGTATACAATGTTGTACATCATGTAATTGATTAATAAGAGAAACTAAAGTTACTGTAAGTTATATTTTATATCACTTGAATTAAGATTGCATTACTCGATCTTCACTGTAAAAAAAATATGTAAATTCACAGTCCAAATGTATAGTAAAATTACAAATCGCGGTATGAAATACTAATTTACTACACAATTATTGTAATTTTACTATAGATTTTGTAATTTCACATAAAGAAATTGAGAATCTCCAATACTGCATGACGTAAATGTTGATTACATGAATGTGACCTATATTTTACTCAATGTTGTGTATTTTTCTAAATCGTTTATATAGGAAAATTACAATATTTCTTAGTTTTATTTATCAATGTTATGTACTGAACTTTGTACTGTAATTGTACAGTAAGAGGCGTAATTTTAGAACTTATATTTTCAGTAAAATTACAGTTTGTTCATTGGAATGTAAGGTTTAAATTTTTCCTCTCATAGATATAATTCACAGGTAACAATGGAATACTAAGCATATATAGTTAAGGTCAAACCTTTGACTTTGGTCAGGGTCTGGGCAGTTCTTGTAATAGCCAAGAAATTTTTGATAATTTTTGATGGTTAGGGCCGATTCGCAATTAAAGCTTCAAGCTTCAAAAATTAGGATAAAAGGGTTTGTACGTACAATGATTCACATTCAAGCTGCAGTGCTGAAATAACTGATTGTATTTTAACATCCCACAAATAATAGGGGTATTCATGAAACCCTCGTAAATCGCTTAACGTAGTAAACCGCGTAACTAATGTCAGATTAACATTAATGTGACATTAGCTACGCCGTTTACTACGTTTACGCGATTTACAAGGGTTTTCATGAATACCACTAGTGTATATTTACTACACAGTTGGTAAAGATACGTAAAGTAGAATTGGAATATTCCTAATAATATATATTGCAAATTTACAAAACTGCTTGTGAATAAAATTTCCAGTATTTTTTTTTGTAAAATTGCCACAGAAATTTTTCACAGTGTTGATAAAGTTTTAAATAGTGTTAGAATATTAAAATATTTTTTACTTGTCAGGCTTTTTCCTCTAAAATCACGCATTTTGTAGTTAAATGTCTGGTATTTCAAAAATAAAAAATGGTAACCCTAATCGCAACACCAAAAAGGTTGAGAAACGATGTATTAAGGTAATATAATTTTTTTCTGGAAAATCCAATTTTTAATAAAAAGTATTTTTGAAGGAAACGATCACTAATATTTAAACGGCAGTGAATCATAATGAAAAAGACACTTATTCTCACCAACTCCACCCATACTATGAAAAAAATATATATGAGAATTGTATTATTTTTTCCTTATATTATTACAAAACCAAATATATAGGGTCACTGAATGCCCTTCGAAACCAAACAAAAAACAAAACATATAGTCCATAAATCTTTCAAATCATTCTGTAACAACCCCATAAAACACAAAAACAAAAAAAAAGAACATCAGCGAAAAAAACAAAAAAAAAAATAAAAAAAACAATAACACATAAAACATCTTCATCATCATCATCTTATCTTTAACCTACCTGTCATGTTCCTTTTCCTTATCTTTATCCTTATCTTTCTCCTTATCCTTATTTTCGGTCATCCTGTTCCGAAAATATAAAATACTGTTCCTAACACCCCGAAGGGAGTAACTTTTACCAAATATATGTTGCACGGTTAAAATCTAATTAAGCGATCAACCCTTTACTTTTAGCAAACATAATACTCTTATTTTGTATTTTATTTATTTTTTGATTAATTCTTTATGGAACGAAATCAATCAAAAAAATATATCTAAGGTAATCAAAATTCAATTATGCCTCCCTCCTCACACTAGAGAGATATGACCAGCTTCCGAAATCAAAAAAAAAAAAAGAAAAGAACAAGATGAAACGATCCAATTAGCTTCGATTCCTTTTTGTATTTTTTGTTATATATATATATATATATATATATAGAGACTAGCAAGGATGAGACAATTGCAGGACTCCCTCCAATTTAGAAAATCCCAGCACAAATTGAACACTGAATGACACTTTCACAACAACTAAGAGCACACAAATCACGCGCTATCTCCTCTCGTGCAATCTTCACCAGTTGCCAACTTTAAATTACGATTCCAATTAAAGCACTTTGAACATCTTTAACGAAAGAAATCCAAGCCTCAATACACACTATCCTTCCTCTATCTCTGCAGCTAGTGCAGAAAAATGAGCATTTTGCAACCTGAAGCGCTAAACTGCGATAATTCATATATATGTATAAGTAAAAAAAAACCACACCGTCGCGTGTCCTTTGAATCCTGTGCTTTAAGCTTAGTATGTTCGAACCGAATTCATTGAAAGAACATCTGGTACTAAACCAGCAATCACCAAGCACTAGCCAAGAAATCCAGGAAGGCTTACAGACGACGGGCAAGCACCATTGAAAAAGTTTCCTAGAATTTCCGTGTGCTTTGTGCCTTCCCGCCTTTTCCAGCTGTTCCTGTCCTTCTGCTGCAAGGATCCCTTCCTCAAAAAAAAAGCTTACAGTAAAAGCTCTTCGGATGCAAGCTAGACCCATCCTCACATACACAAAACAACAATTTTAAACCAAACAATCCCAGGTCCCAGGCCCTGAAAGGTATACTATATATTCCCAAAACCGCAGGTGAACAACAGCAAGATGCTTCAGTTGTGCCAATAGTCTAAAATTAAACACATCCCCACCCCTTCCAACTCATGATAGCCCGGCAAATATTAAAAAAAAAATTTAATAAAAATTTTGTAAACCTAGATATAGATGCATCTTTCCCACCACACATATCCTTGGGGAATAGTACAAAAAAATGCATCCTGCTGCTGTAGAAGAAGCTTTCGGTAGGGGAATCTACGGATGCAGCTAATCAACAGTGGCTTGTGAAATTTTTTTTAGTCCTGTTCAGAATGTCCAGGAACACCTGTTGCATTGCTTTGGCAATCATAAACTCTCATAGAGAAGGAAATTAGATCTCATTACATTGAAAGCTTCCTTTTCTCTTGGTGTAATTTCACATGAACCAGGACACGGAAAAAACACGCAAAGGATACGCATTAACAGGAAAATAGATATTTCCATGCTTGAAGAAACATTTTTAGGAGCATAATGAATTTTAGGGATTTTTTTTTAATAATACCTTTGAATTTATTTACAGCTACTCTCATAAAATAACAGCAGGTATTGGGGCAGTTGGTGCTGGGAACCAAATTATTCAAAAGAGGTACGTGAACTGTCAGATTTGATTGACACCTGATCTATCACCTGTCAAACAAGTCACATTTTATGGATGGTCTTCTTATGTCACTTAACCATAACCAACCGACGGACGTACCAAGTGGCGTGGGTATAGATGGGCCACCCAAGAGCAAGCCGATGGGGTACAATTCAAGGATTCGGCCCTCCTGAGGGTTTGAGCGTTGGGCTAACTAACCAAACCCGTAAAAACACACCAGTTAAAAAACCAGAAGGAAAGCCTCGGAACAGACGGGAAAAACGGCAACGACTACGTCAACAACACCTGGAAATGATTTTTGGAACACGCGAAGTATATACAGAACTGCAACTGGTTGATCAGTACTAAATGAAGTAAACTGATCTATCGTAGCGTCTAGGAGCTACGGTTTCCGAGATATAAGCATTTTTATGTTTTTGGTTGGTGATTCCAAAATAAGGTCAAGAATCGTCTAGGAGCTACGGTTTCCGAGATATAAGCGTTTTTGTGTTTTTGGCCGGTCTGTGATTCCAAACCAAGGCCAAAAATCGTCTAGGAGCTACGGTTTCCGAGATATAAGCATTTTTATGTTTTTGGTTGGTGATTCCAAAATAAGGTCAAGAATCGTCTAGGAGCTACGGTTTCCGAGATATAAGCGTTTTGTGTTTTTGGCCGGTCTGTGATTCCAAACCAAGGCCAAAAATCGTCTAGGAGCTACGGTTTCCGAGATATAAGCATTTTTATGTTTTTGGTTGGTGATTCCAAAATAAGGTCAAGAATCGTCTAGGAGCTACGGTTTCCGAGATATAAGCGTTTTTAGGTTTTTGGCCGGTCTGTGATTCCAAATTAAGACCAAAAATCGCCTGGAAGCTACAGTTTCCGAGATAGCAACACAACACAAAATGGCGTGTTTCTCTGTTAAAATCGACTCGTAGACGATTTTCGACCTTATTTTGGAACTCCCCCCAACATTCTGCCCTTCGTAGCCTTGAATTTTCGTACATCGAACTTCTTCAGAACGTCTTTGTTTCTCCACTCTCTTCTTTAGGGTATTTCGACGTCCTTGCTGAAAGTCAATCTATGGGGAAGGTAGCCCGTGGTTGTAGCAACCATAACCTCGGGTAGCTGATTCCGGGTAACAGATTCGTCCGTCCGTCCGTAGGGTTTTGAGGTCCACCCCCGATTCCCTCAGCCTGACAGCACTGCATGAGGCTAGATGTTTGATGGGAAGGTAACGAGGGGGTGGCGGGTTTAAGTGCCAGAGAGCATTAAGGACGCACAGGTGACTTTGTAGCCGGAGACAGATACATGCGTGCGATGCGCGCGGCGATAGATATAGAAGTGCGTGCATTCAATTGCGATATGACATACAGTTGCGTGAACGAAACGTACTCAACTCAAAAGTTGGTTTCTATTTAAACTTTTTCGCACTGGCACATTCGATATATCCTCAAATGACCAAACACAAGCACACGCAGGAAACACATGCACTCGTCGCTTAGATTTTTTGGTAACATTTAAAAGACGAGGCAGAACGAAAGCAGCGAAAATTTAAACCACGCACGCACCGCAAGCACCGCACGCACCGCCCGCCCGCATGCATTTTTTCTAGCTTAAAGCAATCAAGTCCCATAGGACCAAATCCAAATTATTTTGCGATAGCCATAAAATGAGCTCCACTTCTGTCCCGGAACTGGCTATTGAGGCACCATAATTCTGTTCAAAAATGCCCTAGATGACCGAACTTTGATTAACTTGCAGGCTGTACATTAAGGAAGGCGAGTATCTATGTTCTCTGTCACTAACCCGCGATAGCAAGCATCAGGATCTCGTTGTTTGGCGTAACCTGCCTAGACCAAACCTGCACCAAGTCTATGTGACAAACCTTTAGGCAGACTTCTGAATCTGTTCAAGCGATCTGGTTTCCGAATATAAGGTAGTGTGGCTGTGGCTCAATAGGTCAACGCCAGGACGCGGTACTCCTTGAATCTAATCAGCTAGGAATAAATAGAGATGATTAAATTCTGCAGATATTATATTGTATTTCTGGAAGACTAAATATTACCTAATATACAAGACACTTCGAATTGGGCACTTAAGTCTTCCCAGACACCTGATATCGATACCACATAAGATGACATTTCAGTTTCCCTTGATGCCAAATATGGTGGAGCATATTTATAAAGTTGGCTCACCACAAAAACCCATGAATAATGCAAAGATAAAAACAAAATTTTTTATATCGTGCCTTCGTATGCGCAACTAGATGAATCCCCGTCAACAGACTGATAAAACCTATGACATCGGTGCGCGGCCGCCGAGATGGTGGTTCCGGAAGGTATAGGAAAAGTATTTCGTCTGTTTTTTCTGGGTCTTAATGAAGCTTCTTCTTTGCTTATTTTTTTACCAAATCAATTTTTTTTGTATTGGAACAGAGACGCGTGATTGTTCCTCTGAGTTGTTGGCTACACAGGATTCGTGTTTTAATCCTGTTTCTGTAGAAAGATAACACCCATCTTTGACTAACGAGTGTCATGCGGCTTTTTCATTAGTTACGATCAAATATACAAAAGAAGCAAGCATGGAAAATAGGACAAGTTCTATTCTACCATTGAAATCTAAATAAGTGGGTATTGTGGCACTTGAGTGTGGGAAAACCCGATTTGACCGGTTGGCGAGCAAGATCATTAAGGTTATTCAAATGTGTGTTAATTGCATACTTAAAGGCTTTTATTGCCTGTTAGTTGATAATAAAATTCATTAAATTGGTTGCACACCTGCCAAACAGGTTTTTTCCCACACAAGTGACGCAATACCTACTTACATACCTTCAAGAACGAAATTGTCTAAAATTGCAGCCAGCACTATTGCAAACCCAGGTCCCAGCATGCAATGAACCATCAAGTGAAGCAGGTTTAGCTATATAATGAGCTGCGTATAAAAATAACCTAATTTACGACATATAGGGAGACCCGTGATTAGTCTAATAGCAAAAGGTTTAGTAATTTACTGCAACAGTAAAATGAGTGCTAAACCTTTTGCCCCGCGCTCACTTCATTTCTTCGCCAGAGCAGCGGTACTCTTTTAACGTAATCAGTGACGAAACAAAACATACAAACCCTTTGCTTGTATAAAGACATTATTATGGCTTCATTTAAAATTAGTAACACAAGGAATCAATACAACCAAAATATCATTATATTAATAGCAAGGCAACATAGCAGTAACGAAAAATTACGAACCAAAACATTAACCCACAGCCCAGCCATTAACTTGAAGTGCCGCGTACTCACAATAAATATTTAATTATTCCAATAAATTTTCATTTCGAAACTCACTTTCAACGATTACATTCTGATAAAACAAATTCGACCAATATTTCAGCCATCACCCAATTACACAATCAAGATTACTCATATTCACGATGAATTAAAAAAGGGTCATTAAAAAAATATAGGTTGTCAGAACGATTAATTAAATCGGTTTATTTCATCGCAGGCACACGACTTCTCTATCTCCTTTACATTAAAAGTCCTTTATTTAGTTTTGCACTCTAGAAGCTTCTCAACTTCATCACGCTTTAGCCAGGAGCAATCAATCGACCATCAACGGGCACGAGTCGATGTAATAACGAACGAATTCTTCCCGATGGAATGGGAACCTAAGCCCTTTAGATTAGCGACACTCTCGAATAAAACAAAGACCAATCGATTCGATTCGAACACGGAAAATGTGAAAATGGAAAATGCATGTCTCCTTACGGTTTTCTGCCATGTGGCATAGAGTCAGGATATTCTGGATAGTTTTTTCTTTGCCTATATGTCGACTGTATATTTGCTGATGTCGACTTGTCGCTGTCGGTTGGGCTCCTGCTGCGGTGCAATGGAAAATAAATATTTGAATTCTCTTATTCCATTTGAATAGACTAAGAAATACGAAACTCGAGGCATGTCGTCGTCTAAAAAGGCCATGAAGTCACTTGGTCTTCTGCATAGACTAGAAGTTCTCGTAAATACTTTGTACAAATGAAACAGACAAAAGGCAGTTTCCATTTTTATTATATAGAGGATGACTTTCTGAAAAGGGGCGGGGGGAGGAGAGGGTATATTCTTCGGGTATTTTTTTTGTACTGTCAAGAAAATGTTCGTTTGCTTTTATGAACTGAAGAATACATTATACATAAAAGATTTACAGAACTATTCAACCACTTAAGAGTAAACAGAGAGAGTGGAAGTAGATTTTGATGTCTCTAGATCAAGGATGTTGAAAACGATTAGCTTCACCGGGCCATATTAGATGTTGCGAGATGGATCAGCCGTTGGGTTCACACCGTTCACCGTGACAAAAGGAATGTCAGTGCTGGTTTTATTAGAGATAAGATAAGCTTGGGTGTGATGCATTATACTACCAGTCCGTCATGTCGGTTCACGTCATGGTGCAAGGTCTAGCAGTAAGCTTAGCTCGAAGGATAGGAAAAGGATATGAGTAGGTATTAGGACGATTGAGCCTGGGAACCAACGGTGACCTACATATGTAGATCACCTGGCAATCAAAAGTGACCTTTGTAGGTCACCGTTAGTTCCCAGGCTCAATCGTCCTAATACCTACTGATAAAATAAGTTGAAAGTACCCTGGAACATGCATATGGAGGAAGCAGTGAACCTCGGGTTTGAACTCTTGAATGTTCTATGAGTTTATTTTTTTAAGCAGCCGGCTGTTTTCTCCACGTGAAACGTTAGGCTAGGTTTTTAAGACCACTTCTTCGGGATCCGGCATGTGTCTATTCGTTTATAAAGATTAGGAAAAGATCGGTGATAGAAATTACCCTTGCCACCCAAGTTGATTTTTTTATTTAAAAAGTATAGCTCAGAGGTAAGGCCCTATGTACTGTCGACGGTTCTATCATTGAGTACAATGTCGGACAGCAAGTTCTAGTGGCGCTTATAGGCGAATATAGGTAAAGTGTCCCACGCTTTTTTACATTTCGAAAGGTAGGTAGTTTCCATATACTGGCTAGAGCAATAAAAACTTTGCATTCAAAATTATTTTTTACTTTTTGGTTCATTTTCAAATAAAAGCGTATTTTTTAGTTTTTTTAAACTATATTTTTTATTTTCTACTTTTTAGTCTGTTATATGTCTTCCGCCATTTTGTAATGACAGCCATATTAGATTTAAAATGACGTCACACAGCTTACTGTACTATACTCGTCATATATTTTCATTTAATACTCATACCGAGGGCGTTGTAAAGAAAAAGATAAACCACCATTTTGCGTTGGCCGAAATTTTGAATTTGGAATGACGCCACACAATTCATAGTACATATTCTAATTGTCACACCCTTTCATTTGACACCCATACCGAGTGGGTTGTACAGAAAAAGGTAATCCGCCATTTTGTGTTGGCCGCCATTTTGAGTTTACAATGACACCACATAGCTAATTGTATTTTACTTGTCATACCCTTTCATTTGGTACCCATATCGAGTGGGTTGTAAAGAAAAACGGTAATCCGCCATTTTGTGTTGGCCGCCATTTTGAATGACGCCACATAGCTAATTGTATTGCACTTGTCATACCCTTTCATTTGATACCCATGCTGGAGAACCCAATTGCAAAATTCACCCGCCATCTTGGCACCGCCATCTTGATTTTCTTACAAAAAGGTCAGATTGCATTGTCACGCGAACTATCTATACATCAAGTTGCAAGATTTGTTGGCATTCTAAATACAACATACAGGTGAAGCTAATATAAAGCGTATAAAAAGGTGGTCCGCCATATTGTGTTGGCCGCCATTTTGAATTTTGAATGACGCCACAGAGCTAAAAGAATTCTGCTTGTCATTTTTTCATTTCATACCCATATCGAGTGGGTTGTAAGTAAAGAAAAAAGTAGTCGGTCATTTTGTGTTGGCCGGCATTTTGAATTTTTAATGACGCCACATATCTAATTGTATTCTAGTTGTCATACTCTTTCATTTAATACCCGTGTCGGGGGTCGGGGAGCACAATTGCAAAATTCGCCCGCCATCTTGATTTTTTTACATAATGGTCAGAATGCATTGTCACGTGAACTATACATATGTGCAAAATTTCAAGTTGATCCGTTACATGAAAGTGGGTCAAAACCAAGTTGCAAGATTTGTTTACATGAAACATACAACATACAGGTCAAGCTAATATAAAGCGTATAAAAATAATCTAATTTACGACATACAGAGACACGTAATTAGTCGTCTAATCGCCAAAGATTTAGTAATTTACTGCAACAGTAAAATGAGTCTAATCTGAATGAAACTAATCCTTTTGCTCAGCGCTTACCTTATTTCCTCACATTGAGATTTGCTTTTGGCCACAGGTTGGACGTCTATGTTCTAGATCAATACTTTTAATATAGAATGTACTGTGACTAGAAAATTTTGTTGCAAAAAAATTTATATAAGAAAAACTTTCACGTTTCATAACTTTTATTTATGATAACCCAGCATAAATCTCGATACTCTCTAACTAACATCTCAGCCAAAATTGCCTGATATCAAACACCGCAAAAAGCTTCTTTCATTTAACCTGCGGTAGAGTTGATAGGGCCATGTAACTCCCACTCAATTTACCGCATATGGATAATATCTCCTCCTTTATAGACAGGGAGTAGTTTCTATCTCCTTCACAAGCGACAGCTCTTGCTCATCATCAGCCCAAGAAGAAGATAAAAAACGTAAAACATAAAATCAGTCAGACTAAGAAAATCCTCCGAGTCCTTAGAATCCTTATCTAAAAGTTTTGCACTATTCTTTGGTAGTAGAGAAAGTTTTGTCTTAAGCACGAGAATGAGGTGAACGACATAAGCTGCTGTGCCATAAGTAATTTACCCTTCTGAAAAAGGATACTCTCAATACACAAACCATACACCAATGAAAGCTCCTGTGCTGCTGAGCAACAGGTTTCATGGTGTGTATTTGTTAAGAGCTTGATATAAGCTCGCTTTGTAACAAAAAGGATTCAAAATCGTCAATTTTACTACTCATACACACATACATACATATCTCCCCCAGAACACACTTTATTCAGGATCTTTATAACAAAAGAAAAATAGCAAAAATCACTAATTATTCCTTTCTTAAGGATTATCACGCTTTCTTTTGTTATATCCTCACCTTGTATCGATGGTGCCTACATAAATAAAATGTAAAGGACTTAATTTGAAGAAGAAAAAACGAAGTAAAAAAATAGAAAGGGTTTCTTACCGCTTGTAATGAATAATTCTGCAAAGGATTAGTTCTGTATAAAGTACGAAAATTCCTTAAAAGGACGAAAGCACATTATGGACTAAACTGTAATTTATGGACTTAAGACTGCAAACTTGTTACGCAATAGAGAAGAAGGTTCCAAGAGAGACGAGCTTCTGAAAAGGGGTGTTTTAAAAGGTAATTTCTAAAAGAAATTCATATAAATTCAGATTAGTTACAATTTTAAATAAAAAAAAAAGGATCAGGGATAATACCCGTACTGAAGATGTTGGCTCTAATGTATTGGCACTAAATGTAAATTGGATTTTGGCATTAGCAGAGGAAGTTTATGTTTCTTTTTTTTGGATTCATAATGGAAGTTAATTATTTTATTATGTTAATGCAAAAAGCACGAAGTTGTTCGAAAAATATTTAAAGTATTGATTCGATCATATTCACATTGATATATACCTCGTTTATGATTAGGTTGAAAAGTTGAGTCGAGGTTGAGTTGAAATTTCGACCACCGTATATGATTCAAAGTTGAGTTCACTTTGGGTTGAAATCGGGTTGAACTGCCATCAAAACATAACCTCTTTTTGTTAATTCTTTTTCTATATTTCTGACTTTCTATACAGTTTTCCATCAAAATGATGAAGGGAATTTTGTGCCCGCATTATTTATAACATAGTTTTTGTTTCCTGATGTTCCCAAACATTTCTTTTAGCCATTGTCAAAATTAAATTTCCACTATTTTTACATATACAGTTAATATAAAATAATTAACGCGCTACAAAAACACCGAACACAAAACTAACGCCGAAGGCAGACTTCACGGATGGTAAACAAACAAAACAAATGTCACTTCAACCCAATTTCAACTCAACACCCGTTTATGAGGCGAAATATCAACTCGATCCAGGGGCCTTATCATGAAATGAGATACGAAAGTAAATACGAACCGAAACTAAATTGCGATGCGAATGCATCTACCGATCATCGGATCCGTTTGCTACGAATTCGAATCGCTGAGAGAGTGCTGCCCTACTTAACTTAGGAATTCTTTCCAATACTGGGAAAGCAGACAACTTCATGCCAATATTTGACATTTTTTAAGTGCGTTAATAAAGTATAAGATTATACAGATTCTGAAGGAGGCAATATATCTATAAACATAAGGAATAATATTTAAATTCAATTGTTCGATTTTAAAGCAAAAATACATATATTTTTTTTTATGTATTTTTTTTATTTAAAATAATTAAAAATTTGTAGTTCATAACATATATAAAAATTGTCATTCATAAGCATTATAATAAAGTCACTTTCTAGGAATAACAAGTTAAAAGTTTACAGCATAAATAAAAATATTCAGTACATTAATTAATATTTTGTTGTCGTCCTTGGGATTCTTTATTACTGAAGACCAATTCCCCAATTTCTTCTCCTCTAACTCTAGTTTTAATTTTTTAACTTCTAATGTTTCCATGTAAAAAAGTCAAATGCGATAGCTGCACAGCTATCGGATAAATTTCCGATACCAATCGTATCAAACCGATTCGAATTCGCATTGCATGATCGCTTTTTTCGATTTTCGCACAACTTCACTTTCGTATCGCATTTCATGATAAGGCCCCAGGTAGGAGAGCTGAGTTGGGTTGAGTGGACCCAGTTTGAACTCGATCCCCGTTTATGACTGGGTTCAACCTGGGTTGAACCTAGGTTGAACCTAGTCATAAACGGGGAAATAGTGGAACCTAACTAATAGTCCGGGGAAATAAGCATTTTCAGGAGACAAAATTCCAAAATGGCTGAAAATTGGTGCACAGCTTCCTTGGGACTTTTTAAGAAAAAAAATTCGGAATCACAAAAAAAACATGGCCGCCAGAGATATCACTGGCAAAAAAATCACTCAAAAACTGGTTTTTTCGAAAATTTTCTATAAACAGTCAATACGAAACGTTATTGCCTACAAAAAAGCCCTTTTGCCATTTTTTCGAAAACCTAACCCTTTCGAAGTTATTCAAGATCAAAGTTTTCAAAAATCACTTTTCAGCCAAAAAATACCTTGAATAATTCGGAAAAGTCAAGGTTTTCTAAAAAATTACAAGAGGGTTTTTTTTGTAGGCAATAATTGCCGTGTTTTTCTAATCTGTTCTATTCTGTTCTGTCCTGGAACATTAAAAATTTACTTTTTATACATTTTTATTTACATAAATTACGGCTTTGGGCATTTTAATTTCTTCTAATATTGCATAAAGATCGGTCTTATTTATCTCTCCATTAATTTTTCTCGTTTTTCATTCAGTAAACAAAACATTTTACTTTATTTGTCAACTGTCAAGTTAAAAAACGTATGTGGGGAAATTTAAAATTTCCCTTTGTGCTGGATAGTGTTTTTGATAATTATCGGGGACAAGACTTTTGTATGGAAGCTGTTCTGTTCTGTCCTGGAACAGATTAAAAAAACACCCCTAATGTTTCGTATTGACTGATAAAAAAAAAATTTAGAAAAAACTAGTTTTTGAGTGATTTTTTTGCCAAAAAGTGATATCTCTGGCGGCCATGTTTGTTTTGTGATTCCGAAATTGTTCCAAAGAAAGCTGAGGATCGATTTTCATCCATTTTGGAATTTTGTCTCCTTTCATGCGTTTTTTTCCAAATTCCATGGACTATAAGCAGTTGAACTGTGTAAAAAAACTGTACAATAAACTGAACTGAAAGTGTGTGGGTTCGTCAGTTTGTTGTATGAGTTTTTTGCTCAATCTCGTCAGTTTTGTTGGTTTGACTACATCATTTTAATAAAGGCAAACTATACAGCACTGACAGAACTGAAAGATAAACTATCTGACTTGCTCAGTTTATCGGCGCAAAAGAGGGTCCAGGAGCTCAGGTCTGAGGGCTGAATGAAAATAGTTCAAAACGCACATTTCTCACAATTTATCGCTCAGACATGACGTCACACGTGATAAACTGCGCAGTTAAACTGAAGGTGTATGGGCCGCTATACGATCTCTTCTGAACACCAGATCCACCCAGTTATACTATTAGAATGAACCAAATATAACGTACTGTGCCGTAACCGTACGTACCCTAACGTAACGAGCATGAGTACCGACCTAAATTGACTTAATGAATTTGCATATGTTCCTTCGTTATCGTACGTACGGTTACGGTACGGCACGTCATCTTTGGTTCAGGCTAATGTCTTTTCTTAGTATGAAGGTTCCGTCAGGATGGACCTTCCTTTTCTGTCATATTAGTGTTACTTTTATGGAAAAAATAAAAATAAAACAAAAAAAAGATGAAGAAAGGAGTTGTGAGTCTGATATTTTCAACATCAGCTAAGAACTGGAGAGAAAACGAATTGAAAGAATTTTTTGGTATCTCTTATAAAGCTATCGCCAACAGAGTTAAGATATGTAGTATAGGCCTCACGTGACCTATGACTGAATTTTGGAGCTAACCACAATACCCGCCCGGATCTTGCTCTCCCGCCTACAGCGCATACCCTTTTGCGCCGACACTACAAACTAAGCATACTAAGCTTCCCTGCAAACAATTTCTCGGAGGCTCGCTTTCTCCGACCATTCTCGATTCGAAAAATGCTTGCGAAGGGTACGAGAAAAAGATTCAAAACGCAAAATGAAAGCTTTCCTGGTTGATTTGTTTCTCCCCAGCGGGAAATAGAAGCATTCACTGATGCATGAAAAAGCTATCCTTGGGCATCTTAGAAGTGCTTCCCTTCCGTATCCCTATCCATATCTTTTTTGCCATTGCATGTCATTACAAGAAGCAGTTTGTTCGATTTTCTTATAATTATCTTCCTTGGAAGCTATTTTGAAGATTTAAGCTTTACAAGCAGTAAAGCTTTCATTTTTGCTTCTTTGGGAGAAGAGAAAAAGGTTTCGCTCAAAAGAGAAAATTTACTAACAAAGTTGAAAATAACTTTTGTAGCTCGTATATGCACAGGAAAATATTCCAAAATGCTTCTGAAGCGCGACAAGGAATCACTTCCAATTTGATTCCAGAGGAAGCTGCTTCCACTTTTCCCGCTGACTCCCAAAGCCTTCATGCTGTAGAAAAATATTGAGAGCCGATTTCCCCTGAATGGGACTTCAAATCTCCAAATTACACTAACAACATAACGTCATTTCACCGATTTGAAGTCCTACTGAGAGGAAATTTTGAGAGCCTTTGGTTTCTCTTCAATGATTTGTTTGGAAAGTTTGAGCTTTTGACTTGTTTTGCTCGGCGGGGTGATTTTCGGCGCAGAAGCGAATTACTATCGATACGAGCATGCGATTCGTTATCAGCACGAGAAAGCGATTCGACCTCTTGCTCCGCTTTTATTGCCTTCGAATTCGTTTACGAGTCGTTAACGAGTCCGAGATCGAAGCAAGCTTTCGCTTTTGGCAAATCGTTCTCGAATCGTTTCCGAATCGAAATATTTGCAGGGTTACTGCGAGATATTGAACCTTGACGTGATTAACGACATGACGGACTGGTAGTATGAAGGGTGATTCCCGAGCTTAGAACTGCCACATAAAAAAAGTAAAAAAAGGGTATTTACATATGCAGTTTTCTATTTTCTGAACTCTCTCTCACTCATAAATATTCAAATCCCTTGAAGCTATAAAAAAACTGAATAGTCTAACTTCACATTTTCCTAAAATCCTTGTTTAATTTAGAAAAACTTCGATATTTTAAATATTAAAATTATTCATCTCACTCTCTGACCGCATTTATTACATCCGAAGCCCTAAAGCGGTAAAACATTCATTCATAACGAATGCCACAAAACTTTACTTTATCCACAAACTTTCTGCATCCATTCACTATATACTTTCTTATTCAGTTAAACTACCCCCACTCTATGTTATTGTGTACATGAAAATCTCTCGCAGGATTTTATTTGCTTTTATCCTGAATTAGAAACTACTCATAAGTAAGATTACATTAAAGTAAGTGATCCTCAAAAAGGAGAAAGACATGCAAAAGAGTGCTTTTGCTCGTACAAACGTACACCTCAGCCCCCGACCACATCCCGCCAGTCTTAGTTCGCGTGGCGTTCCCTAGTCAATTGCAAATAGGGTTTGTGAAATGTAGATGTGGCAGCACAAAGCCTCATCCTTTTCAGGCATTCCAAGTTTGAACTTTTCGTAAGCCAACAGAAATGAAAATGGATTATGCTTGTACTTGTAGTTCTGCACTCCGTGGAAACGGCGGGATTTTCAGCTACATATATTTTTCTAGGGCAATATTCGGATTTCGACACTTACTCGGTATGGCAAATACACGATTTTTATTAATGCTGTGTCCCTCGCCGCCATCTCCCCGCCACTTGGACCACCCGCGAGCCAGACGTTATACGGGTCATGCCTGCATGGATTCGAGCATCTAACAAGGACTCTTTTAAAGACATCTGAATTGAAGGATTTTTTTGTACGGTATTATGACGCCTGTTCGAACGGTCTATTATTGCTGAGGACGTCCCAGTAGGAGCGCGCTCATGTGTAATCCTTCGTGTCATTTGTTTGGGATGGTGGAGGGGTGGGGGGAGAGGAATCATTGAATATGTTTATGCTTAAGGCATCAAATGAAGGAAAGTGGTTTTATGGGTGCATGTAAAGTTTCCAGGATTCTTGTCTTACAGTTTTGGAAAAGCTTTTGAAACTCTCGGTTATCCTTGACATCGTTCAGGGAATATTTTTGTGTTTACTTATTGATTTTAGTGAACTGCGAACGACCTGAATTGCTAGCATAAAAACTGGACACAGAATTTTATGGATATTACCAAAAACCTTGCATATATTAATCACTAGAGCTTGGACTATAAATGCTCCTTATGAGCAGTAGATAGATATCTTAAACCTCTAAACTCTCAATGGGTTTTAAATGGGTCTGTGCATAACGCAGCTCGCTTTCCTATCGCAGAAAGAAAGTGAAATTTCAGCACAGGGGCCTAGAGTGGAAATGCTAAATTGAGTTTAAGTCCCTGTATTGAAAGTCGTGATTCGACTGAAACGTCACTTTCATCAACTCAAACGACGAATGGGTGTTTTGCAAACTTGCACGAAAGTAAAAGAGATTCATTGACAGCTTAAGCAACCTGTAAAAGCAATAACATGCATCATTGAACATAACTGACTATATATCAAAATTGTCAGCTGATATACGTGAAATTAGTGTTTCCACTTCTTACATTAATGAGAAACCGAAAGCGAAATGGATAGAAGTTTATGTCCGCTCTAAACAAAAAATGAGTAAAACAAAAGTGTATGGCAGCACTGACGCGTCTTCTTCTTCAAAATCTGAAATACAAGTATTTGAAAAAAATTGCAAGGATGCAATCATTTACTTTTAAGTTTTAATTATTGAGCACTTGGCTTTTGCAAGTTTGAATCATTGAAAACACCCATATTTGGAGTAACATCAACCTCTGCATTAAAGTATTTAGTTTTGGTTTACTTAAAGATATTGTTACGTTTTTCCGGCTTAACGTAGGATTACACTTTAAAATGTTCACACAAAACATAATTCAAGGAATACAAACTTCTTAATTATCACTTGCAATCTTATATCTCTCACAAATAACTTGTATTTATCGCCATCTGATTCACTATTTAACCACCACTTTTCATTTTAAGTCACTTTGATCACTTTAATCGCTTTTCAAATCAAAACTGACAAATTGTCATTGCATTTATATATCCAAGATCCTCCCTTATCCAAGTTCTAGATCTTTCCACCACAGTCTGGAACAACGCCATGGAACATTCGAGACTTTTATTTTTGCACTCTCTACAAACTTTGAGAAGCTTTATGTCTTCAATTACATTCGTTCAAAATCTGTCTAATAGATGACTTGATGTTAACTAACTGCACAAACCGTTACAAATCTTTCGTTCAAGTTCTAACTCAACCCTTACAAATAACAGTTCGATCCAATTTCCAATAGATGGCGCACAAATCATCACAATATTTTAATATAAAAAACTCTTTTTTTAATATTTTATACGTTTATTAAAAGAGACGATATACATTATTATTTGCATTTGATTTATATTTTTTTTATTTATATATAATTTTCTTTTAATTTAATTTTTCATAAAATTTTACTATTCCAAAAAGAACAAAAAAAAATTAAAATGAAAATTATAATTATTAATCATTTGCTTCCATGACACAATACTCTCTAATGAATTTCTAATGAAAAATGAAGTAAAAATAAATGCAAAAGATATTTTCTTTTTTTTTGTTTTTGATTTTCCTAAAAGATTTTCACGAATAATTCTTTACGTTTACAACAGGCCAAACAACCATCACTTAATAAGAACAATAAAAACTTTCTTAAAAGAATTTTTTACTTTATTTTATTAATGTGGAAACAAGGAAAAATAAGTATTTATAAAAATTTTTAAATTTTTCTATGCTTTTTTTTATAATTTTTTTTTTATTAAATATTTTTCTTTATGATAAAGATGATGGAAATGTATTTTTTTTTATTTTAACTTATGAGCATTTTTTTTTGGTATCTGTTAAATATTTTTAATATTTTTTTTTACAAAAATTTCTTATCTTTAAAAGGATATTTATAATGAAGGAAATGTTTTCTTTTTTTATTATTATTATTATTAATTTTTTTTGTTGTAGCAGAAAAATATTTGTTTTTTTTTCGATATACATACATATACTTTTTTTCGTACTAGCAATTTGGATGAAATAAATCATTTTTTTTATACAATTTTCATTTATTGAAAATGAAAACTTGTTTTTTTGATAAACTTTATGCTTTCTGATATTTTTTTTTTTGGTAGTAAAATCTGTGAAATGTTATCCATGGATTTGTTTTTAATTAATTTCTTTTTTACCACATACATATTTTTTTTTAATTCAAATAGTTATTAATAAAAAGAATTATTTTTAACTAGTTTTCTTTTTTTTTAACTAAATTAAAAAGTTATAAAAAAAATCAGTTAAAAAATAAATAAATACAACAAAGCTTTATATATTTTCATTCATTTTTTTTCCTTTCTTTTTTTTTTGTTAAAAATTCTTACTTTTACTAACGACTAGGTTATGACTAGAAAATCTTTTGTTGTCTTTTTTTTATTTTAATGACTATTATTTCTTTTTTTTGTTATATTCACATCTCTCGAAATTTTTCATGATAAATTTTGCTTTTTTTTTAAATATGCAATTCAACATAAAAAAAACAATGAAAAATTCGCTCATCCGCTTGTTGTTGTATAATTTATTAATTATTGGTTCTTCCTAACAAAAAACCATACATAAAAATTATATGCACAAAAAATCTATGAAATTGCACTAACACTTTGTAATTTTTTTTTTCAATGAATGAATGTTTATGGTAATAATTATTTTATATTTTTTTTTGTTTATATACGAATTGAAGCCAATTTTATTTTTATAGTTAACTTAGTTATATTTCACAAGTAAATAAATTGTTTTCTTTTTCCGGTTTTAAAATTTGTTAAAATATTTAAGAAGACGTGATTATTTTTTTTAGCATGGAAAAAAAAGTTGGAAGCTGCATTACCTTACGTTTTTAAATAGTAACAACAATTAGAGAATTGGAATTGTTAAAAACTCTAGTGTATTCAAGCCATTGGTTAGGGATTAGATTTTAACTTAAAAACAAATAAAAATTGAGTCGGTGGGACGAAAGATAATATACTGTTTTTCCCTGTGTGTTGAGTTGTGCTGTCGCTCATATATGGTATAAATCGTACAACGACTTCTATCGCGAATTCAGGGTTTTTTTCAGATATTTTCCATATACAAAACTCTTACAGCTTTATTCTTGCAGTCTCTATACATGTAACCTTTCTCCAACAACACTACATCCTACAAAATGGATTCGCTCTTACACGATAAAAAATCCGGAAACCCTAGTATAACACGGCAACCCTAAAGGCGGGAGTACAATGATTCCGCTCCGAACCGCACCGTAAGCGTACCGTCCCGTGGAGTTGGATAACTGGCTACAATACAACCTATTCATTCCGTTTTTGACAACTATCAAGTTTAAAAGAAATGAGTGCAGAAATACATAAAATGTTGTGTCCAAATAGAATTAATTTGTTTTATCAAAAATTTCCGGTTATTTTTTTACTAATTCAATTAATTTTTCGTCGTTCACATTTATGTTTTAAATTACCGACCACCAAATGAGGTTATGTCTTCCGACCTTTTCGTAAAAAGATGGAATTTGCTCATCTTTTGCATTCCGCACAGTTCCGAACCGTCCATTGTAGTCACCCTTCCGTTTCCACGAACATTCCAATGAAAATTCCTACAATCCGACTTTGACATTTATACGAAACGGTACGGAGCGGAATCATTGTACTCCAGCCTTAATATGAAACTGAAATTTCAGAAGCCCTCGTATAACACTATACTTCGATAACATTAGATAACACGACTAGAAGCATTTTTGTAAATCCAGTTGGTTGGTGCATTGGCGTAACTAGGGGAGGGGTCAGCCAACTGAAATTAACATCGCTAAAGTAAAGGAAATGGTGACTGAAATTCGTCGTTTAAGTCTGAGAGAGATAACCGCTGCAGTTTCTGTGTCTCACGAATCAATTCGTACCATTTTAAACGATTGTTTGGACATGAACCGCGTTGCCGTTCCACTAGTGCCGAAAAACCTGAATTTTCTGCAAAAACTCAATCGCGTAAACGTCGCTGAAGACATGTTAGATCGAGTCAATTCCGACCCCACATTCAAAACACGCATTGTAACTGGTGATGAGACATGGACCCCGGTGCTGGAAGTAGATTCATGCGAAAGTCGTATGCAGATGTCGGTGTCGTCTCGTTTTTTAGTTGGTGTGGTGAAAGTTGTGTGGCGTGACAAATCGTTTCGAGTTGAAGAAAGTGAAGTTTTAGTCAAATTACGACTTTCAGTACAGCTTCTTTCTCACTAACGCACAACTCCCGGCTAAAAGTGAAAATAAAACTACAATAAAAACGTTTGTTAGCACACCAAATAAGCTTTAATTTACGCCAGCTGATTTTAAACGACACAGACACGACAAGAATCGACTATCAGCACACCGCTGTATTAGCTTCACTTTTTATGAGAGAAAATACGACTTTTCAGCACAGGGGCCATGGGCTTACGAGTTTGACTTGCAAACCAGTCAACAAGCTTCGAAATGGCGCCTTCCAATTGAGCTGAAACGGAAAAAAGGACGCCAAGTTGATCAATTTGCCAGAAGCTGAGGCAGCAAGTAAATTCTTGCCAGAAGGTGAGACTGCAAATAAAAAATATTATCTGAGCGTTATGTGGCGTTTGGGAGAGGAAATTCGTCAAAAAATACCAGATTTTTGGAAAGAAAACTCATGGATTTTGCACCACGATGACGCACCATCTCACAAGGATATTATTCTGAACGAAAAACTCCTAGCACTACGAGGCACCCGTTTTCAGTCGATAGATGACATAAAAGAGAATTCATGGAGAGTACTGAAGTTTATTCCAAAAAATGCGTTTTAAAAATGGTTTGATGATTGGGTTATTCGTTGGTGCATTAATTCGGAAGAGGCCTACTTTGAAGGCGATACAATAAATTTGGATGAATAATACATATTTTGTGTTTCATTAACCAATTACCGGTACTTTCTTGACATAGTAGTACTTTGCATTTCGAACGCAGAGGACCTGCCCCCCTAGAAAAATTCTCTAATTACGCCCATGGGTTGGTGGCTCGAAAAATTTAAAAATCGTTTGCAATTTATAGCTTAAATACTATCTGTTAATGAAGAAGAATCATAGCCTCAAAGGGAAATGAGCGCGCATGTTGAAAATATAAATGAGCTGGTAATTTGCCTTTTTAAACAAACACAGTGACGTTCGATTTTGTGTTTCCCTTATTTAGTGGCGCGGCCTTCTAGTAAGTAAGCTTTCCAGGCAAGTTGTCTCACAAACTCAAACATAACATTGTGTAGCTACACAAAACCTGAAAGGCTTGTTCCGCGCTTGAATTTTCAATAAAATTTCAAAGCTTATGCAATGATAAGCGAGGGCGTATGCCTAGGCTCTTGTGGATAATGGAAGCTTATGGAGATGGAAAAATTGAAGAGCTCCGGGCGTATGTTGAGTTTTTGTTACGACCGCTTTCAATCTGGTTAAACGAAAGCTCGCACTCACTCAAATAAGAAACTATTGCCCTGCATGAGAGTTTAAAGAAAAATTGGCAAAAACAATAAAGGCAACATACTTGCTTTCAAACAAAACTTGTCTCCCTTAAATTTTTAGTAAAAACCTTACCACTCACTAAAGACTGGACTAAGACCCAGAGACATAGAGGAACGAGTCAGCAGGTTTAAGAGAAAAGTTATCAGATGTATAATAGGCCAAACAAGGGGGGATGGAATATGGCGAAGGAAATACGACAGCGAGTTCTTTGGAATTTTTGACGACCCAGAGTTTTCGACTTTTATAAAAATCAATAAACTAAGACTGGCCATGCACGTAATCAAGATGGAGAGTAACCGTATTCCAAAACGGCTCATGGTAGAAGAAATTTTCGGAAATAGACCTGTAGGCAGACCCAGGAGGAGATGGATCGACTCTGTGACGACTGACGCAGAAGAAATGTGCTCAAACATGCAAGACCCTCTACTTCGCTGCTCCTTTAAAACGTTCTGAACGTAACAACTAACACGTTCCCAAGGCAGAAGAGAGGCAGGGAATTACTCTAAAATGAAATACAAGAAAGAAGAAATATTATCTGAGTGGAAAAACGCGATGTGTGGATTCGAACCACCGACCTCTGGAATGGAAGATGAGCGTTTTTACACTTCGGCTACCGAGGCCCCTATCCTATCAAAAAAAGACATGTAATGATAGAAAAATAAAGAACCTATTCTAATATGTCTGTCGGTTTTTCTATAAACAAGTAGCTTATTCAGTCTCTTTATTCTTAGCTCTTTAAAACGTTCGTCAATAAATGTGGAGTAGTCCATTTGAAGGCCGCTCTTCTCGTTACTGCACGACATAGTTCTTGTGGACATGATTATTATTGTTGTAACACTGTTTTAGTTCCGTAGCGGACTACAACGAATTCTATTGTCAAATGTTGTTGATGAATCGTAAAACACGGCGGCAAGAAGCCTAAATCTATATAAGCCAGTGATTTACGAGGGTTCATTGAGGCATTCTATGATACTCTTAAAAAATCTATAACTCATCTCAAGGAGTTTTAAGATATTAAAACTATCAGTTTCCTAGAGCCACTATTGTAACTAAAAGTTATCGTGTCAAGTATCTTCAGATAGGACCACACGTAAAATTTTATGGACGTTTCTTCAATGATTTCTTCCTTTTTTATAAAACAAAATCCCTAATATAAACAAGACTAAAAATGTTCAGGATCAACCCTTTCACCTTGCGACCTTCCTAGTCTCTTATTACACGTTACATCAATTCGCATTTGGCTTGTTAATTATATCGGCTATATACTATTTTACATTTTGGTACATTATTTTAACAAATTTTAAAACGTCTTATTTAGCATGTTTGGTATTTTCTATTTTATAGATAAATCTTATATTGTACACTTCGATGAAATCAATTTGATTGCTTCAAAATTTTACATAAATTTTTCCTTTCTATTAAAAAGAAAAAAATAAATAAAAATTTACACTATTACAAATATATATATAATATACTCGTATATGAAATTTTCATGTAATAAATACAAAAATTCATTTACACATTAAATATACATAAATTAAATAAATTACACAAGCATACATACCTAATTTTATAGTTATAGTCTATAATTAATAAAAATTCGTCTATAATGGAGTTAATAATTTGAATAAATTAAGCCTCTTCATATTTTTTTTTGTTTATTAAAATGTATTCGCGTAAATATTACTAAAGGATATGAATAAAAAAAATTAATAAATTAATAAATAAATAAATAAAGCAATTTTGAATTGTATAATAAAAATAAATAAAATAAAATTCCTGAGTATTAAAATGTTTCTTTTAAAAATTAATGAGTTTCTCGTATTTAAATAAATTATGTTCATTTTTTTTGGAAAATAAATTATTTCAGGTACATACATATTTACAAATACAACATTTAGAAATTTTTTAATGCTTTTTTTTCATTACAAATTTAATTTAACAGCTTTTTTTAACTTATCGGCGTTTTATTTATAGTTCCAGTGTTCGATCTATTTTGTTTATTTTTTTTTTAATTTTTTGGTCTATTTATTCGTTTTTTTTCTTTACTTTTTGGTCTAAGTTATTTATTTTTTTGGCTTATTATTATTCCACCATTTGCATAAATAAATAATTTATTTTTTTAACTGAATACTCTCTAATTTTAAATTAGTAATACTATGCACAATTTCCGATCAAGTGCCACACTTAAATTCCTGCCATTTGAAGACTTAATATCTTATATCTGAAATTAAAATTTTTTCATTTATTTTAATTATTAAGATTCGTTATATGATATTGAACAATATAATATGTATTTTTAATTAAGTTGGTGTTACAAGAGTGTTTCTTTATGAAGAATGGCCGCGTAGATGCAGCTAACACCGGAGAACAGCCTGAACCAGATGGTAAAGCCGGAGTATGTGTGAAGAAATGTGGAAGTGACGTTGAAGGCGATTCACCAGAACCTTAAACAGTGCGAAGCTCAAAGACTTCAGAAAAAAGCAAAGAAATACCATGAGAGATAGTAGCTAGGCTGATCCAGCTCCGTGATGCTATGGCGTAATCTGGTCACACGGCGAGAATGAAAGACAACACCCAGTGAATTGGGTAGCGAGCTTCGTTGAAGTCACCTTTCCCGCAAAGAAAGCAGAGGCGGTAAGTTCCTTATCCATATTCGGCGCTGTTCCGGCTCTAGTGAGCGACTCTTCGTGGTCACGTTGATGACGGCAGGACGAAATAATGCGGATTGTGCCGGTCTGGACTCGTCAGGCAAAAAGGGTTGGTGGGTTTAGTCAGCAGGCATCTGATACTACCGTCTGGGTGGGGCCAACAGCTTTGACTCCTGTCTAGGCATGGTCCTTAGCACATATCCCCTTGCTGCTCGACTAATGATTATCACTACTCCCTCGTAAAAATAAAGGCTAAAAGGGCAATACGATAAACCGCTTTATTTCTTTATGTTTTTATAAATGATCCTCCTTCCACAACTTCACACAACTTGATGGTGGTACTTCCTCCGCCTTAGATAATGTAAGACAAGCATGCACCACGACTTATCTTTATTATCTTTAACTTATGTACCATTCAATGAACAGGGGCAGAGGCCGGAAGAATCATATCGAATTCCATGCTTCCAAATCGAAAAACAATTTTATCTACAACAACACTTGCAATACTTTCCCGTCCGTTTCTTTGAACGATAAAGACCTAATGGCCGACCATCTCTTAACACCACAAGCATAAAAATGACAGTGGAACTAGTACATACAGTAAATCTCTCACCAAGTTTTCCAAGGCCTAGAATATCTTAAAAGATACAAATACCCCATTTTACCAGCGGCTCAGGTTTTAATACACATTTTGGCATCTACTCGAACCCAATCCGGGAGCAGTTTGAAAACCCATTATATGGCTAGATAAAATACAAAAACGTGCCCTCAAATTAGTCGGTGATGCAGCTATTTCAAATGCTGACAAAGGTTTATCGCTGCTATTATAGCATTTGACTGCAATATATCCTCTCCTACCTATACGGCACTATAATAACTGCTCTTGCTGGTCGAAACCGATTTTGGTTGCGTGGTTGCACCTCATCTGAACTACTTGACTGTATTGCCAATCTACGTGACTAAAAACTAATTGGGCACAGAACACATTATTGCATTTAAAATTACTGGGGGGGAAATTCAAAAAGTCACTGACTTATCAAACTGCCCTCGTATATGAAATATATAATTAACGAAATAAGACAATTTTATCACATGAATTTATATATAAAAAATTTACTAAATTAGATGGAATGATGAAACACTAAAAAAGATCTTTGTTTAAACAAAAAATTTACCTCGTTCTAAAATCATACCCTAGTGTTCTATCATTGCTTCTTCAGTTTTAACATTACTTGTAATTGCTTCCATTGCTTTCGTTAATGCAGCAGCATCCTTTAAGCTTAAAACTTGTAGAACTTGTGGCTCTGATCCAGGTGGTCCCTGTATCATCATTTGATGCATACCAGGTGATACTGTTATCGTTTCCATATGATCACCATTTTCAACCTGATAAATAAAAATATTTAAAAAGAAAATTATTAATAAATTAATAAATTTCATCCATGGGGTAAAATATTTAATTGATGTATTTTTTTGGATATGTATTTTTTATAAAATCAAACATAATACCTACTATTTTGGTGCATACTCAAATAATAAAGAAAGCCTTTGTTTGTAATAAAAACTTGAAAATAAAATGTAAAATAAAAATAAAACAAATTTGTAAAGAGCCACACTTAATAAAATCTGAAATTATAAAAAATTAAATGTGTTTAAAAACTTAAAAAATAAAATTGTTTTATGGAAGTAAAAATGTTTGTTCATATTTTCGGTTCATTTTTTCGGTAGAATTCTCTTCTCTCATTATTAAAAAGTAAATAAATTAAAATATACTTTTTAAATAAAACATAAAAATAAAAAAAAATAAAAAATAATATGAAATTATAATATTAAAATAAAAAAAAATTAAAATAATATAAAATTATAATTAAAATAAAAAAAAATAAAAATAATATAAAATTATAATTAAAATAAAAAACAAAAATATTGAAATAAATTATAAATAAATAATTCAATAAATTTATTATAATTAAATTATTATTATTATCTACAATAACTACAACATTTTTATATATATATATATATATATATATAATTTATATACATAAAGTATATATGTAATTAAATTTAAATACAATTAAAACAACACAACAACAACAACAAAAATACAATATAAAGGAACTAAATATGATAAAAATTAATATTAAATTAAGAAATTAAAAAACAAAAATAAAATAATAATAAGAAAATTAACAATACATTCATATTAACATCTAAATGATAAATTAGATTCACTTTGGCGTTTTTCTTTTCTGTGTTTTTTTGGTTTTCGCTTTTTATAATGGCTGATTTTATTTATTTATTTGTTTTTTATTATTATTATTAATTATAATTATTAATTTTTCTTTTTCATTTTATTTTACAGGCAATAAGTATGTATATTCTTTGTTTTTTTCTTTTGTTTAATTATTTTTCGTAAATATTCTTTGTATTAAATTAAAAACAAAATATTATTTACCATCTTCTTAATGTTTCTTTTTGATAACTATTTCATTAAACTTGTATTCATCAATTTTAAATATATGTTCTCTCTATAATTAAGAAAAAATTATAAAATAAATAATTTAATAATAATAAAATTAAAATAAAACACAAAAACTAAAATATGATTTAATTTATATAAAAAAACACAAGAAAAATAATATTTTCTACAATTTTCTTGTTTCATTTGGTTTTGTTTTTAACTGAATCACATTCTAAATAAATAAATAAAAAATATTATATTGCATGAGCCTCTTTTAAAATAGTTTGAAATAGTTTGAATTATTCAAAAACACTAATTTTTCTAATCTATGTCTGATATAACAGACATCACTCTCTTATATTTACTTTTCCAGCAATAAAATACCAATTTTAGGCTAATAAATTATTGAAAACATTAAAATGAAAAATAGAAAAGCGCCTGGGAATGACACAATTACAACGGAACTTATTAAAAATGAAGGTGAGACCTTATTATAGAAATTACAGTCTTATAATTAAAATTTGGCAAGAGGAGAGGATGCCAAATGGCTGAGAAATTTACGGCTGATCTATCCCATAAACAAAAATGGTGATAAAACGCGCTGTTAAAACTACAGAAAAAACACTTCTAAACACCCAGCGGGAAATAAAGTAATGCATACGTTATAAATGAGCTACTAATCAGAGGCGACTACGAAAATGAAAGTAATGTGCACCAAACCAATGGTAACTCGTCTGCCCGATCGGTAACGATAGTGATATTGATACTGCTAATGAGAAGTGGGCGACAATGGACGAAGTAAAATTTGCTGTAGCGAACCTTAAAAATAACAAAACCCCCAGGAAAAATAACATAGCAACTGAGATGTGAAGGCCAAGAATTGCTGAATGGAAACTTGTAGAATCGATCTGGCGACAGAAAAAGATCCCAATCGAATGGACGGAGGGTATGATATGTCCGCTGCAAAAAAAAGCAGATCAACTGATATGTGAGAACTATAGAGGTATAACCTGCCTCAACTTAGCCTACAAAATACTGTCCGCTATTTTTTACAAGACACTTCTACCGATCGCAGAAAATATAAATTGGTAGCTATCAATGTCGATTTCGGCCAGGAAGATGTCCGCTACAAACCACATTTCCTTCCTAAGAAGAATTTTGGAAAAATCGTGAGAATTCAACGTCGATATTCACGCACTATTTATAGAATTTAGGCTGGTCGTCGACTGGAAGCATATTCGGGCGGCTACGCGCTTTCGCTACATGAGCGTCTACACACGGCTATGTGCGACAGATCCAGCATAAAGAATTTCATATAAACATCGTCCAATGGAGGTGATTTTGAGCGGGCGGCTATAAGCGTCGTCCGTGTCGCGCGAATCCAATTTGATTTGGATCGATCAGAAAGGATTTGCTCTCATCATCTCATTGTGATTTTAATGGTGTAGCAAAAGAATTAATATCGTGCGGTCAAATTGCCCTTTGTGGGATATAAAAAAGTATCACTCCCGCAATATACAGAGAAATCTTCCTTACCGTAGAGTCACACTGAGACGATCCGCAGGAGGAATAGTCTCTCTGAAGTTAGAATCCCTGATGATAATTGGCACTATGGCATCCAAAATATGTATATTGAAATGTGTTGGGGCTAATACGATAATAATCGAAGAATTTAAGGGGAATATATCCTCTTCTTCCATAACAATATTATTACTTCAAATTTCATTTTAAACTGAACAGCACGAACAGCTTGCAGTGGACGACCCCTGTCTCCTGTAGCCACGTCTCTCAGGGCCGCTTGTAGCCAGGAAATGTAGCAAAAGCGCGTAGTCGCTCGAATACGCTACCAGTGGACGACCGGCCTTAAGCAAGCATAGGACAGTGAAAGCGAGTTATTTAAAGGCCGAGGTACATTAATGCGAGACTGCGATGCGAGAAAATTTCGAAAGATTGAAATTATCACGCAGATGACAGACCATATTATGTTTATTTTCATATTTAGACGAACAGCATGCAGAGAATTAATGGAGAAAACATAGGAAAATTAATAGATTGAGCACAAATTACTTTTAAACATATGTATAAAAAAATATAAAATTTTATTGAATTTAACGTATCTATAACGCCTCGCACTGGCACTATTGTACATTGAAACGCGAGTTATGAACAAGGCCAAGTATTGGGCGAGGCTCGCACGGATCTCGCATCGCAGTCTCGCAATAATGTACCCCGGCCTTAAAGCTATGGAGTATTTCAGGTTTCGAAAACACCTGACCGACGCTGGAGTAGAAACGATGAGATCCACCTTGAACAAGACAACACAGACAATGGCCTTCGCGGATGACGCCAAGACCAGTAATAGCCTGTTAGGTTACAGATGATGATACGATAAGAAAGGGATACGGTAAGCCTTCGTTGGAAGTTATCAGTAATGCAAAAGCAAGGAATATATCAACAAGTTATTCAAGGGATCAAAGAAGAGATATCAATATACAAAAAGAAATGAACTCGGTATCCAAAATTAATGCATTTCTGAAAGTTTACGTTTCTCGCTAAGATACGTAATGTATTAGAGGTCTAGGTGGGACTTTCTGTAACGGGATCGAGTCTATGTTGAAAACTTACCGATGAATGATTTTCATTTTCAAAAAAGTTTTGACCCGAATACAGCTATCCTAGAATCCCGACGCTGTTACGGGTGGAGGCAAGGCTTGGCCGATGAATAGCTATCATGCTGCAAACCAGAGAGATTCATGCGGATCTTGGATGCTGTAAAATTACCAGAAGTGTTAGTAGAGGCACAGGTAGGAGTGCTGTTCCCGCTGCTATGGCTTTTTATAACGGACAATCAATTTCAGGAAACTACAAGAAGAAAGAACTAAAGTGGTCACATAAGCTGACGACCTAGTAATTCTAGTTTCTGGTAAATACCTACACGTACTGAGCGAGATTATGGAAAGAGCTCTGAACAGCGTTAGCAGATGGACCAAAGGCTGTGGTCTGTGTGCCAACAAAGCAAAAACAAAACTGATGCTGTTCACTACAAGAACAAAACCAACTTCCAAGATTTTATGGAGTACAGTTGCTTCTAGCCTCCACGGTCAAGTACCTAGGTGTTATACCCTATACTGCACTGGACACTCAATATTGAGGAAAGAGTTGAAAGGGCCGCAAGAAATTACTTGGGAGGAAATGGGGGCTTAAGCCACGAATGATGCAGGCATCGTACGACTCATACTCACATACCGATCAATATTATGGTAGCATTAAAGGAGGAGTACAACTGTACCAATATAGGCAGGGCGCACAGAATGACATGCATATGAACCACAGGAGTATTACGCACAACGCTAAGGACGCGCTAAATATGTACTATCCTCAGCCTTGTTCCATACTATGTACCTAGCCTCTTGTAGCGCGGTCAGACTCAAAGAAAATGGGCACTGGCAAGAAAAGCCATACGGACATAGCAACATAATTGGTATGTTTAAAAGAGACTTGGTCCCAACACCACAGACTACATTACCCGTAAGCTGGAGTTGAGCAAGAAGTTCAAAGTCAAAATTCCGAAGCAGATATAAACACGGTAATCTACACCGATGGTTCAAAGATGAACTGCGGAGTAGGTGTTGGGGTCTTCTCTGAATCATGCACTATAGCCAAAATATTCCAGGTCGCGGACGGATCCAACGGTTTCTAGCGAGAGCAGGCAACTCTAGAAGAAGTTTAAAAAATAATGATCTTCGGTGCCCGAAAATTCTTCAAGTGAGTTAAATAAATAATGTTATGATCGCATAGGATTCAGTGTCAATTTCGACAAAATGGTTCAAAGGGGGCGATGGTCCTCAGCCGGCGTATTCTACAATTGTCGGTAATGCTATCAGATGTTATACTGGGAAAAATCTCAATATTTAAGTCTCATTCCCTGAACATACGCGAAAGGCTATCGCGGGTTTTCCTTAAGATAGCACAGGATGGACTCGTATGGTACACAGATGGCTCCAGGACACAAGCAAGTGCTGATGTCGGTATCTGAGGTGAAATGCCGCAGGTTTAGTAGAACGTTTGCATCCTAGCAACTGTACTCAAAGCAGAAGTGTACGATATATTGGCATGCATCTATGAACACTTAAGAAGGGCTTACGCTAACAAGCGGATTATTATCCTATCCGACAGCCAAACGCCCAAATTAGTTTGGAACTGCTCTTGATGATATGGTGTACTATTATGTGCTTACAGGCGGAAGCAGCTAAGATGGCAGAAAATCAAGAGAAAGCAAAAAACAAGGAATATTATGATTGAGAGAAATGGAAAGACGAAGGACCATGGCTGCGTCGAATTGAACCACGAAGCTCTAGGATGATAGTCGGGCGACTTACCTCCTAGGTTATTGAGAAACGAAATTGTAATTGAAATACTATCCTGACAAAAGAAATAATATTATTTATATCTTGCAGCAAAATCCATATTTTTTACATAGAAAAAATTCAAATCAATTCTAATTTCAATTTCACAAGCAAGTAATAAAAATGAGCGAGAACAAATAACAAATAAAGTAACTAAGGATAAATTCGAAATAAGAAATATTGCCTCTATCAGCCCCAAACAATTTAAAATTGCATTATTAAGTACCCCACCCACTCATATACATGCTACATAGCCTATATTTCAAGAAATTTTCCTCAATAGCATTCAAACTATTTATATTGCTCTGCAATAATCTTACAAAAAAAATAATAATTCAATCTTTAAATAAAAATGTACAAATATAATAAAACTCAACAATAAAATAATAACATCAATTGTGTAACTACTAAAAAAAAGGAAAAAAACTTAAATCAAAATATTAAAGCAAAAAAAAATATAGGTACAATCTAATTCTTTTCTAAATACAGCAACCTGGTTTCAGCAGAACTGTTTTGAACAGCAAGGAACTACAGACTAATGACTATGATAAGTATGAAATTTTCTAATCGTATCTTCTTCAACATTTTAAATTCATATTTTATATTCTTTGTTCTAACTTTTTTTTTTAAAAAAAAAATCGAATAAAATCTTTGTATTAATTTGTAAACAGAAAAAAAATATTTCTTAAATATTTTCCCATTTCTATTGTGTATTATTTGTTAAATAAACTTCAAGCCAATTTAATAAAATCTAATATAAATATAAAATATTTCACTGAATAAATGACTAGATGAATTCAATATATTAACTAAACTATTCTATAACAACGAATATTTCAAATAAATGAAAGTTAACTTTAAAAAAAAAATAGTGTGCAAAATCTACTCCTTCTTGGGAGACTCTGCTTCTGTTTTAATTGGTCTACTATCGAGATCTGACCCTACTGGCCCAACTGATTCATCCTTGCGATTATCAGTACAATTATTACTATTATTGTTATTATTAACACCGGACCCGTTGTTACGTTGTTCCACTGTTGAATTTTTATTCTGAGTGGTTTTTCTACGTTTCTTATTTGGTTTAGCTGGTGACGAGCCTCGTAAATTATTATTATTATTATTATTATTTTGATTAATATTATTATTATTGTTATTATTAAAAAATATTTTCGATTGGCCTAAATTTTGACTAGAATTTAATTGATAACGAAGCGGGTGATTTTGAAAAATGGCACGAATTACTTTTCCAGAATTAGCACCCTGTGTTGGATAGCACTGAAAGCTACTATGATTATTTGCATCTACCTGCATTGGTGTAATACAGACAGTTCCATCGCCATTTGGATGTAGCTGCTGAATGTTTGCCACCATCGTTTGATACATTGATGCTGACACTGGAACTGTTATCATACTGCTAACTGATACTGGATAACCTAGAATGATAAAAAAATAATTTCGTTTATACCTAATTAAATAACACTCATTAACAAACAAACAATACCTTGGCCATCCTCTCCTGTAATTATTAATTGACCATCTTGTGCAAGTGTTGCTTCAGTTAAATCAACAGTCATATTTTCTGTATGGCCATTCTCTGTTAACCCTTGAACTGTTTGAATCGTTGCACCAGTTTCACCTTGCGCATTTGTATGTAACTAATTTAAAAACAAATTTAATTTAAGTAAATTTTTTTATCAAATTTTAATATTTCATTACCGTTGCAACACCTTGAACTTGGGCAGTTGTACCATCTGGAAGAGTTATTATGGGATTGTTGGGATCAACTTGAATTAGTGAAACAGTTCCATCGGCGTTTTGTATTGTTGAAAGCACTGTTTGAGTGTACTGTAATATTAAAAGTAGAATATATATGCATAAACAATGCTGAATTGAATTACTGATAATAAAAAAATTGAAACTAAAAATCAGGCTCATTGTAAAGATTAATTTTTTGTATGACGATAAATCAATGTTTTGACGTTGTTTGACAGAAAATGCAGAATAATTTTAGTAATTGGAAAAGATTATTATGATTAATACTTCTTTTACAATAATTAATCTCGCAAAATCAACCAAATTAATTTGAATACTACAGTCGTGTCGATTACAGACGGCCATAGAAAAATAGACAATTTTAAAAGGTAAAATCTGCAATATGAATGTCCTGTAACAAGGAGCATAAAATATTAAGCCGCAACTTTATAAGACAAATTCCAATTTTATAAGTTTCTCCTTTTTCTTTCTTTAAGGGCCTTTACTGGCCCTGCGATCTATTTTATTTGGTCTATTATGCCAACCCCATCGTTTAAATCCTTCCAGGTTTAGGCTTTTGATATAGCCTAAAATTGATTTGCGACTCATATGCCAAATCTCCCTGAGAGCAAGGAAACCGCGTTGGAGGAGATTCAATCTCCTTGTCGCTATAACCTCACAGTCGTACAGCAAGCGCTCCGCAGTTTCGGAAGCTGCTTCGAAGAACCGATAGCTACAATCCACAGCCATCCACATTCTGCTTACATAATAATTTAGCGAACAGTGGCCCGTTGCAACCAGGAAAGTGGATTCGCTGTAAAAACCCTCCCTGATGATTGTCTAAAACCTTCTCCATCGCTTTCAGTAGAAAGGAAGAGAGGCTGATGGATGCTCTGTTGTTAGCTTAGAATCCTTCAGTTAATCAATAGATCTTCTCAATGGTGATGATTTTGCCTTGACGTAATAGATTTTAATGCAATCTATCCATCAGATAATGAAGAAATGCTGACGATTTTTACATCTGAATTAAAATTATGAAAGGAACTTAGCTAAACATGTAGAACGAAGTTGAAATATGGCAGAAAAAATAATTGGGCCCTAAAAAATAACGTGAACTCTACAAACGACCCGGAAAAATGCCATCAACTTGAACCGGAATACTCCCAATTACACCAGGAGGTAAAGAGAAGCGTGCGGTGTGGTAAAAGTGGGCAGATAAACGAGCAACAGTAAGGTGCTGTACCAAATTACTAAACAGCTCTCGGGAAAGTACTCTACTAAAAAAAAAGCGGGTGCTGTATCGCGGATACGGACAAATGACGTGAATACAATGTTCTAAAAGAAATCATTTTATTTTTTTATTGGTATCAAAAAGGTAGGAAATAAACAATAACAAAAAATTGAAAAAAACCTTGTTGATCAATTCTGAACCGATTGCTTAGAGAGTTTCAGGATACATTATGTGCAATGTTCTTCCATTTGGAGCTAGGATGTGAAGAGTTTCAGATTTTCCATCTCTTTAACAACCTACATACTGAGGTGCCCGTATAACCTCATAGAAAATAACTATACATACACTTTGATTCACACTATAGTAATTTAAGGTAGTTTATATAGAAAACTAGATTGTAGTCATGTATATAGATATGAGTCAGTAGGCCTAGTTATGATAATATGTAATAGTATATAAGGATAGTATATAAGAATCCCTACTATAAATACAAGGGAACTTTGTATGAAAATTACAGTCACTGTTCAATACTCAACGACTACAGGGCGCTAAATGGTCTTTAGCTCTACGCTCTGTCGCTGAGGGACAATTAATAAAATAAACGGTCTCCAATAAAGTAACTGTTTTATTTAAATCCTCGAGTCAAACCCTGCGAATCCCATATTGAAGCATTACAATACAGCTGACCGGGAAATGACACTTATTTGACAAAATTCGTCCGCTATATTGGCCCCGCAATTTTGAATTTATAAGTTGTGATTCGTTATTTGCTACCTTAAAAACCCCCATAAACCGATTTTCATTGGAATCAGAATACAATTGGCAAATTTTTCGGCCATATTGGCGCCGCCAATTTGAATTTATAAGTTTTTGCCACAAATTCGTTATTTACGACCTTAAAAACCCATATATACCCACTTCCATTAAAATCGAAGCACAATAGACAAATTCAATTACATTTGCGCGATTATTTTGAATTTCTACTATATTTGCGCGGAGATTTTGAATTTGGAAAATCGGGCTTCGAACGGTATCATGGGAGACCTCCACGCACTTTTATTGAAATCAGAACACAATTGACAAGATTCGTACGCCTTATTGCCGCGGCCATTTTGAATTTATAAGTTCTGATCATAAATTCGTTATTTGCTACCTTAAAAAACCCCAGCTTCCGATTTTCATTGGAATCGGAAAACAATTTGCAAATTCGTCGGCCATATTAGCGCGGCCATTTTTAATTTATATGTTTTGACCACAAATTCGTCAATAACGACCTTAAAACCCCCTAAATACCCACTTTCATTAAAATCGGAACACAATTGGAAGATTCAACCATATTTGGGCGGCCATTTTGAATTTCGGACATATTTCGGCGGGCATTCTGAATTTTATTCTTCATCTACGTCATGGTATATTTCTTTTTTCGATATAAACAATAGTTTTTGAGCTGCAACTCAAAACTGTATGCCACGTATTCACGACAAAAGCATGGCGTAAAGACTGCGGCTGGAAGGCTGCTGGGAAGCGACGAGGAGCAACTCCACAGATGGAGGAATTATTTCTTCGCCGCCCTGAATGATTCGTTTTCATAGGAACCTCAATAAAACAGCAACAATGCACACCCAATAAAAATCACCACTCGTGCCCCATCCAAGAAAGAAATGGCATCCCGTCAGAATTGTTGAAAGCCGACTCAAGCCTCATAGTAGATGCGCTACATCCAATCCTTTCCGGAGCAGTCAAAATATCAAAAAAGGGACCAATATGCGAAAATTGGAGGGCATATTTCTATTATCTACTGTGGGCAAAATCTTGACCCACATATAGGCCAGTCATTAACGATTTTTTCATGCAAAATTGTTGAGCAAACTACTTGCAGTACTACTTCAGAGGTAGCCCATAGATTACTAAAATCCAAAAAGGAGCCAAATTTTAGCTATGTGGAATTGTTTAAACAATAATTAACACCAAAAAAGGCCTTTTTTCGCGTTACCCTCAACAGAACATTTGTAGAGAATTTAAAAACCTACAAAATGATTTTTTCTGGACCCCGATTTGACCACTTTTCGTCGCGAAAAGCTGGAAAACGCTTAAAAATGCCCATTTTTTCAAAAAATCCTACCTCTGTTAATTTTCAATATTCAGGGATGTTTTTTTGGGGAAATGATAGCTTACAAAATAGAGTACGCTGGAGGGCACCTGTTTCCGCCCTATATCCCATGAGGGATTAAAGGAGCATAAGTAAGTAAGTAAAGAATAGACACAGCCTATCCAATGAAAACAATGCAATGTGAGACGTTGAAGAATTTGTTCATTGAAAACTAGCTTACGTGGGCACAACAAAATATTACAAGCTGGCTCGATTCGTATCCCTGCCGTACAAAGAAGGAAAAGTTCTCTCCATCGTGTTTGGTTTATATTAATCAAAATAGTCTCACGTACCACGTTACTTTACTTTACTTTATGTTTTTCATGTAGCGGTTTTAAACTTAGGAATGTTCTTTTGAACTAGCACCCTGTCCTGCGTTTGGACTCCTTTCAAATATTGTAGAATGTTCAGGGTGCAGAGTAAAAGGCATGAAAATAAAGTACAAGATAAGAACGAAACATTAATGTTGACGAGAATAACTTTATATACCTTACCGCAAAAAATAAGATAAAGACCGATCATTATCATCGTAATCGCAAATAAAACTTATTTCTTTCTAGTCCCAATTCAAAAGAACCAACTAATCTCAAGGCAATGCAAAATGAGAATATATATAAGGGTTAAGCGCTTTGAAAGGAAAATTCGTGCGTCCTTACAGGCTTTACAAGAATGAAGAGCTTGAAGAAATGTACATATTACGAAATAAATATTGTTTCACACATAAAAGAGTACGATGGTCCCGACTTGTACGAACCTCTGACGAAAGAATGCTCGCCCGGATTTTCAATGATAGACAAACAGGAAAAAGAAGCGTAGGACGAGCAAGAAATATGCAAATAGATGATGTTCTCGAAGATATGCGAAAACTACGTATAGACAGCTGGTGGGAACTAGCAACCCACAAAGCGCACTGGAAGAAGAGACTTCAAGAAGTCGCAACTGTATCTCGTGGCTGTAAAGAAATGTGAGAACCTTCTCCATTTGCAAAGAGTAGAGTTTCGTATTTGAAATTATATTAACATCTGCGATAATTGATCTGAACCAACGTTGAGTTATTAAAATAAATATCGAGAAATTAAATAGTTTGAGTAATCACTGTTCTCTAGATGAGACTCATGATGTAACAATTCCTTAGATGAGGCCCCAATTAAGAAAATTCAGAGCAAACCAAGCGAATCGCTTTATCTATTTTTAAAGAAGCACCACTACGACAGCGCATTATGTAATAAATCGAATTCAGTATATTACAGAGGCTGTGGTTATTTTCTGATAAACAACGGCCATTGTATCTTCTGTCTAATATAAAATTCAATTTTAAAAATTTATACTAGTTAATAATAAAAATCTTTACATTTGATACCTTTATAATATAAAATAAAAAATTTGAAAAGAAATATTGAACATAAATAAACAAAACAACAGGGAATTGGTATAAACTCAAAAATATTGAGCTTGGCACAGCAACAAACACAATCGCAGAATTAAATAAATCAAATAATGAAGAAAATAAATATCAACCAATTCTACAAATAAAACAAATAATAGTAATAATAATAAAGGAAAACGAAATAAATAATTTTGAAACAATAACAAATTAGTTTTAGTGGAGAATATATGTTAGTACGAACATCGACATCACTCAAAGTCATCGGGTCGAGGCAAACCTGGGCGTTTGCGATAGTTTGTGCTGCATTCTGTGTTGTTTGAATTTCAATTTTGCCCGTTGGTGTGCTATTTTGTGACATTCCTGAATTTGTGTTAATAATTGACCCGGAACTGTGAATCTTCAATACTCCAACCTGTTAACGAGGGTTTGAAAAAAGAAATTGTTTGGGATGGGGAAAATATTATGAGAAATTTATTTTATTTTAATTTTTTTTTAATGAAGACAGAGTAGAGTACTACTACAGTAACAGAAAGAGTGCAGTAAAGAAAAAAGATAAATGGAAACTTACATTATTATTAGCAGTTGTAGTAGTCGTTGTATTTGTAGCGTTGTTAACCATTTGATGAAGATGAACCTTATCTTCTTCATCGGAGAATGTAGGCAACAAATCCTCTCTTCCATGATATCTGTAGCAGTTAATAACAATTTTTCTCAGAGCGTGGGTCCAACTTATCTAAAATATGATTAAATTTAGTTAAAAACTTAAAAAACAAATTTCCTGTCCTACCTTCTGTTTTTCCTCCTCAGTTCGGGCATCCATACGAACATTAGCCCAAGGTAATTCTTTTGGCCACCATGGTGGTCTAGTTGATTCTCTACCCCATCCAGGTTTACCTCTACCGGTGGAATATTTTAGCATTAAGGGAATAAATGCCCTCAATTGAGCCTGTGTCATTTTTTCAACTGGTGTAGGAATGCCGTCAATTATTAACGGTGGAAGCTCAAATAATGATGGATCCTCTGGCGGCGGTGCTGGAGCCTGTTGAGCTAAAGCAGTCTCTAATTCCTCCATAACAATACTCTTAAGATTACGTACAACATCCTCTAATGGCTTAGCGCCGAATACTTTGTAGCTAGTGTTTGGCTTTCCTGGTGTTGCAACTAAAACAATCGCTTGCTGCCCAACACGGCCAGTAAATTCAAATATAATCTGTCGTAATTTACGCAATAAGCGATTTTGTTGTCTTTTTCGTATTGATGGATTTGTCTCAAATGAATGCGGACGCTTTCGTTTTTTAGCTGATGCAATTGCTGCTGCAGCTGCAACACCAACGGGACCAGCCGCTGCTAGCTGTGATGTTATCTCATCAGTCATTGACATATGTAGCAGATCTTTGCCATCTTCATATGCACTACCAGGTGTACTTGGTGGCTCATCATCATCATCATCTGATTGGCCACTCATTATGCCATCTTCGATCATTTCAATTTTGTACGTTTTGTTATTGACTGTTGTCGTGTGGGTGGTTGTGCTCGTAGTAACGGTGGAAACATTCATTTTGACTTTTTTATTATTTTTTTGGTTTGGATTTTTATTCTAATTCAATATTTAATTATAACGAGATCCGTTTTTGGTTTCCTTTTATTTTTGGTATTTCTGTTACAAAATATTGCTTTTTCGTTAAAGGTACAAGTGACTAACTGAAATTGGAAATAAAAGGGATTATTTTACTATGGTCTGTAGAAACAGTAATAGGAAAATTCTCAATATATTATATTCGAATATCTACAGAACGGACAGCAAGAAAGCGAGCTGATGTAAACACTCTCACTCTACAAAAACATAATTCGACCAGTACTATGCTATGACAGCGAGACGTAGACTTCGATCCAGGAAACAAAGGAACGAGTCAACAGGTTTGAGAGCAAGTTCTCAAATGTATTATAGGCCCAACGAAATATAGCGCAGGAGATACAATAGCGTATTGTATGACATTTTTCACATTCTAACACGCTTAATCTTTATACAAATCTACTAGAGAAATCGAACTAGAGATATGCTGCAAGGGACCAGCAATACTTCCTAGCAATACCAATGCAGGAAAGGAATGAATTGGTTCCGTCCTATGACATCCCAATGCAAAAAGAATCGGTTCTCTACAAGTTTTTGAATCTAAAGTGGAATCACTTCCAATGTACTGGAATCAATTCTGAATCAATTCTGAATGCATTCTGTTCGCAACTGGTATGCTTCCTATTTAATATAGTGTTGGAGATCGTAGTAAGAGACGCTGGGGTAGAAACGACCATCGTTAACAAGTCAACACAGACAATGGCCTGTGCGGATAACATCGCCCTAATAGGTAGGTCTTTTGTATAAAATACGAAGGAAGTCTTCATCACGAAGCGATACATGAGTTCCGTTGAGTTAAGCGCATGTAATTGCAGGGCATTAGCCAGGAACCGAACGGCATGGAGAAATTGTGGAGGAAGCCAAGGCCGGCTATAGGCTGTATTGCTACAGATGATGATCACACAGACAAAATTGAGCCGACTACGATATTTTATGAGCTTCGGAAGAAATAATGCTAGCCCGGATTTTCAATGGCAGGTATCAGGATCAGGAAAAAGAATCATATGACAACCAAAAAATAGGTGGATAGATGACGTAGAAGATATACAAAAACTTCGTATAACAAGCTGGAGAGAGCAAGCAAAACGTACGAAATTCGATTCGTCAATCGATCGAGAATCGAAAGCTGATTCAATTGTGAAAAAAATTAAAGAGATAATCCGTAACGCAGTCGAATCGAACAAAAAGTACCGCCATTGTAACTGAGAATTTTCTGTCATTATGATGAATTTTTCGAAGAATATTTTGGCAATTACTGAGTTTCCATGAGAGTTCAACCAGAGTTGAACCCGAGTTATACGTCATGGAAACAGAATGAGTTAAGAGTTTTCGTTAAAGATTTTCAACTCTGCTCAACTCAACGAAAATAGGTAGATTGAACTGAGTTCACGCATGCAACTAAAAACGGCACACTAGCAAAAGTAAAAAAACTGAAAATGTCGCGCCTCTCTATATATAATAAATACTTTTAAAGAAAAATCTATAATAAAATTAATTGATGGAAAAAGATGGAGGAAGATGGAAGGCAGAAATGGAAACGATGCGAGTTAAGTCGTTGAGTTGAAGTGTCATTTCAACTCAGCCACAGCTCAACTCGACTCCCATAGAAACTCGGTAAATGTTGCTTTAAGAAAGTTGTTGGTGTTTAAATTAAATAAACCCGACACACGCATTCGACCATCTAAATGCAATCGTGAACTGTCATCGACTGCAATCGTGAAGTGTCTTCACTACAATCGAGCATGGGACTACCACTTTTTCGATCTAACATTCGTTCGACTGTTTGACGAGAATCGGACTAGGGGCTTAGATTTCAAGAGGTCCGAGTCCTAGAATGACTATAGCAGGGCCGGCCCGAGGCACAAAGGACCATGCGGCCGCTTGGGCGCCATCGGAAAAGGGGCGCCAGGATGAAGTTGCAGGACGTTTTCCTTGTGTTGAACCAATAATAATTCCGCCAGCGGGAACGCAAAGTCTAAGGGGTTCCGTTCGTTCGAATAAACGGCTCAGGTAAACAAAAACTCAATATTTTTGCAAGGTAGTGTACGTTTGCTATGAGATATTTTGCATTTGGCAGAGAATGAAATATTCTACTCCCAAAAATAATTATTATTGTGACTTTTAAAATACAAATCTAACTTCCAAGGATATATTAAGATTGTAATTGCACACTTTTTGGCGCAGTTGCCGTAAACATTATTTTAAACATTTATTTAACAATATAGTTTAAATAACTACAATTTTTTTTTACAATTTAATTCATAAAATTACAAACTAAAATAACAAAATAAAACTAAAAACCTCAGCTACAATACAAACTAGCACCAAAAGGTTCACCACACTTTTTCAACAAATCAAAAAATCGATTCAGCAAATTAAGCAAGTCACGCATGCATTTCAGATAGGGAAAAAAATATGTAAAAGAACCATAAAAGGAGGGTGGCTTCTCCCTGCAACCCTAAAATTTATACCCTTCACAAAAATCATGCATGAACGACTTGAGTTCAATGACACGACGTATAGATGGCTCTGAAGAGAGAAACAGAACTATGGAAAAAAAACCCCTAGGCTAATTCATTTTTCACTTTTTTTGATATTGTTAGTAAATTTATTTTTTTAATTAAATTAACAATATCTTAAAATGATGTTAATTGTAGCTTTAGATTTAATTTTCATATTTTTTTCCAAATAAGGAATTTCTTTTTAACTTTTCTTTCACCATAGCATGAAAAAAAACCAATGGTTCTGATAAAATGGGAAAAAATCCAATTGGAAAATCTAAAATGAAAATAAGCAAGTGAAAGGGTTAAATTAGAACAAAACAAGAACATATTTTTGACATTTGCGATTAACTAAAAAACAAAACATAAACACCGAGCATGAGAAAAAGTTTTTTGTTTGGCACGGCGCATAGAATGCACCTCATTTCAGCCCCCTGCATGCCCTGTTCCTGTCAAGAGCGTCGGGGCCCCCCGAGAAAAAGTGCTGCTCCACCAGAGAATGGTGGGCACACTTAATCAAGAAACTTTTCCATTAATATGTAACCACAGCAAATTCATATTATTATTAACAAAATTATTTGCGGCTGTAGTAAATCGCTATAGCCACAAGGTTTTTATTAACAAAATTTCGCATCCATCAAAGTAAAAAAGGAAAAATAGAGCAAGCCCAGTTTCGAGTCTGGCTGTCACGACTGCGTACGCACCTGCGTGTGATTTTTAGCCAATTTCTTATGTTTTAACCACTTAACGTGTTCATTGCGCACAAATTTAAACAATTCTTGTCACTTTTAATTAATTTTTGAACAATTCCCGACATTTCCCAATCATTTGAAGCACGACCACGAAATACGCCACACTTGCTACTAGAAAAATGCACTTAACTAACACTAATGCAATACCAATGTTCACATACACTGTACATGGATGTAAACATTCGTAAATATTGTCAATGTGTGTATAGATGTTGCTTAGGGGTTGGTTTAATGGAGGGAGGTTTTCTTCATAATATTCAAAAATGGTGGAAAATTTTTGGATTTTCTGAATGCATTAAGGCACCCTTCTGATTATCGATCTGATTGGGGGAATTATTTTCATATTGGAATACATCTGATGTAGATGGATTCTTGTGTAATAAGAGTACGTTTAATGACATTGTAAGATAAAATAAACAAGGGAAATTTGTTGATAACTTATTTCTTAACATATATGTAAGTATTTGTTATAATCAAAAGTTTATTTTTAAATGTAAATTTAAATAACTTCTACAATAAATATATAAATTTATATTTTTTCACAATATATGTTAAAAACAAACAGATTTGTTCCAATCAGAATTTTAAAAAAAGAGTGTGTTTGAGTCTTGGACAAATAATGATAAGAAACCCGGACAAATCAGTATAAATGTTTAATGCAAGAATCCCTAGCGATTTGTTTTTATGGTTGATCTGGGTTTGCGTAGTTAATTCAACCGATCTAAAGTAGGTGATCATTATTTGTCCGTTATTTTGCTGCTGGAAATGCTTACTGCAATCCCAATTTTCAAGCTCAAGCCAATTATTGTAGGTATTACGGTATTAATATATAAAATTAGTAACAAAAATGCTTAAATCCCAGAAATTATTTTATATTATTTAAGGATTTGTTTTGATTATGATTGCGTCAGTGCTAAACGTAGTATTAAACTTTGTGCAAACAACCAGCCCGTCATGCACTTGGATGGAAGACACACTTTATGGAGCAATACCAAGTAGCAAGCTTAGCTCGAAGGAAAAAAGGGGTTTTAGAGGTTACGTGTAGTCAGAAGGACGTGAAGGAGATGGCGATGAATTCTGCTTTTAAAGTCTTGGATTGTTGTACGAGTTCGGAAATACTGAATGCGAAAGATTGCTCCAACGAGTTGTATTCGAAGAGAGTTCGACTATGGTTTAGCTTAGGTGCGGTGTAGTGCGACCGGAGGCGCAATTAACGCTTTGTCTTCGCTCTTAAGTCTGCGCTGCATGACTTTAGCTAAACCCAGTCATTTACACAGGAAGTGAACAAGTGTTTCTCTCTTGTTCGTCTCGCCGTAACTACGGCAACAGACGTTGTACGGTATACCCAGTCGTACCATGATGATTGCCGTAAATCTGGCAATATCTCATCGGGGTCTGTTTTGGTGGCCCATTGTTCTCTTGTAAGTGAGCCAAGTCATCCTAGAGATAATATAGGTTTCCGCTCTTCACTTTTGGCTGTTTAGCAGCAGGTATGCCAAAATAAATCTTATGCGGCTTTCATTCCTCTCCAATATCTCGAGGGACTCTTCGTTGAAGAAAGAATGAAATGCTATTCTTCTTCGGTTCCTCTACTTCGATGACCGCCCAGTCATCCATTGGAACCGCAGAATTTTGAGCCTGGAAACACTGGATAAGCTTCATGATGTCCAACTTTACAACTCTGAGTTGAATATGGGATTTGCATATTACAGGCAATTACTTTTTGGTCTGGCTTGAACATGAGTATGAGTTTGGAGCTGGCCTCGGTAGCATAGGGGTTAAGGTGTCCCACTACAATCCCAGAGGTCCATGGTTCGCGGCATGGTCCTTCGCCTTTCCATTTTTCCGACCTAGATAACTTTCTTTCTTTCTGGTCTTCCCTCTTTAAAAAAAAAAAACCTTGACTTTTCTCTTGCCATCGTCTCTAAGCATAATAACTGAGCAAGTCATCCTGATCGATCACCGAAGTCAGCTTCTCAAACTTCATAGAACAGAGAATGAACAAAAATATACATGCCTGTACGATCGTGGAGCCCAAGTTGACGTTTTTGTTGCGGAAACAGGGGCGCAAGTCCGATTTAAAAATACGAGTAAGCTCTAGGCAGCACTGTCTTTCCATAATGCCGTACAGTTCTCTTAGCTGGTTTGGTTAGGGTAGCCCTCATTTTCTGAAGTTTCTAATATCATGTTTAGATCATGGTACTCTACTGCACACGAAGGCAAACCACCCAAAAAGCTTTCTCCATCACGGTCTGCGAGACATACAACTGAGATTCTGCTTCTCTAGTGGATAGCCTTCACAGCATCCCTGTTATAGCAAGTATCATCTATGACTTATCTCCTTTAGCATTGAGAGAAAATCGGTTCAGTTCCTGGATTGTTACAGGCAGGGCCGGATCTAAGCATAGGCAACATAGGCGCTCGCCTAGGGGCCCACACCACAAAGGGGCCCGCACCACACACAAAAATATTTTATGCAGTCCATAGATTATATTTCTATTAAAAATAAAAAAGATTATAGAAATTGTTACTTCCAAATATATTTACAACTCGAGCTGTTTTAAACTATCCCAGAAGCTTGGCGAGAAATAACGATTTTGGCCAGTTAGGAGACGCGAACTTCCTTCAACTCAGTAATAATGAGCGAATAAATAATCCAAATTTAAAAAAAGGCGCATCGTTTCGTTTTCACAAAATGATGAATGCTAAAGCCTAGTAAGGAGTTCGAACGGAATTCCTTTCCCCATATAAAATATACGTAAAAAGATGCACGGAATTCCGTTCACCAAATTTTTCCGTGCCTTTTTTGTTTTATGAGTACGCAGTTCGAACGGACAACTATTGGTATTATTTAGCTTGTGCAATGCTCTAACAGGTGGCTTGCAGGGAATTGGAGACTTTTTTCCGTTCATGTTGGAACGGAATAATTGTTCGACAATTATTCCGTGTTGTGTGTTAGGTAATTTTGACAGGGCGAATGAAAAGAGCTATTGCCGTGAGTTCGTGGTTTTATATGTGATTTTTAACAGTCAGTTGTTCGCTTTTTCCCAACTATTAGCTTTTCTCCACGGTATTCTACACGCAATTTTTCCGTGTAGAAATCTTTACCAAAAATGCTGAACGGAATTCCATTCGAACTCCATACTAGGCTTAAACAACGAACTTTTCGTCATTTGATGACCGGATTGTAAATTCACAAAGATGTTTCGTAAGAATCGAGGGGAAAAAGCGTTGAGCCTCTCCTGTATTCCTGCCGCCTAAACGTTGTAATTGTGTTGTACTCCTCCCTCCCCTGTCTATACCGTCCATCGAGCCATGATTTTTCTCTATATGGCTGCGTACGCGCCGTATCAAAGGTTAGAAAGAAATCTCGGTGTGTGTATATATACGAACAAGCTGAAAAAGACTATGTAGGTTGGCCAAGACCAATGTGACAAGCCAAGTAAAGGTATCCGGAACACTGTCCAGACCAATCAACATCTATAATGGACTCCGACAAGGGGACGAGCTGGCCTGCCTCCTTTTCAACCTGGCGTTGGAGCGTTACATCAAGTGGCACAAGTCCACCCAATTACTGGCTTACGCAGACGACAGTGACATCATTGGAAGAACATCAACAGTTGTACAAGAAGCTTTCACCCACATTGAGCGGCGGCAGGAAATCTGGGACTGGACATCAACGAAAGCAAAACAAAGTAGATGGTGGCCTCTTCAAGAACACCTAACATTGGTCCCACAATAAAGATAGAGGAACGCGAGTTTGATGTGGTAAAATCATTTACCTACCTCGGGTCAATAGTAACAGCCGACAAACGCATGGAATCAGAAATACATGCACGACTGCTAGAAGCCAACAAAGCCTACTATAGTCTGTCAAGATCAAATCCAAACATCTTCTAGCCATAACGTCTAAACTTTTACTATATAAGACGATGGCCTTACCTGTATCTACTCACATATGCATGCGAAACGTGGGTGCTTATCAAAAAGCAGTCGAACCTCTTGTCAGTGTGCGAGAGGAAAATGCTTCGGAGGATTGTTGGCCCCTTATGTGAGGAAGGACGATTCCGGAGACTCTACAATGACGAGATCTACGAGCGCTATCACGACATAGATGTTGTGAAGAAAATAAACCTCGGTAGACTCCGGTTGGCAGGGCATCTAGCTAGTATGAGTGAACATGAGCTTGCTCGGAACGTTCTCTGCGGTAAGACAGAAAACCAATGGCTTGCTTAGCAGAAGTAGAATGATTTCGGTCGAAGGGAAATTGGCCGGAGATAAAAATACAGCAAAACCTAACATTACCTACTTGAGCGAAGGGCAATCGTTATAATTGTCCAAAACTCGTATTGTCTCGCCTGGTGTGATGCTCCAGATCAATGTAGTGGTTTTTTGAGTGTGACAAGTCCGGATGATCCTGGCAATGTCCAGGTGCGGGTGTCCGAACTTCCTGTAGATGACGAATTTGAAAATTTTAAGATATTAGCTGTGTTGCAAAATTCGAGCAAAGTACTCGCCAGCAGTTGGCCTACTCGTTCCTACTTCTCAACAAAGGCATGATTAGAGAGAAAGCCAACTACTTGCGAGCACATTGCTCGAATTTTGGAACACAACTATTGTTCTCTATCTACTGTCAATGGTATGAAATTTTTTGGAGGGCCCGCACCACACTTTCTGCCTAGGAGCCTCCACATCCTTAATCCGGCTCTGGTTACAGGCCACAAATTCAAGCAAAACTTATCTTACCGCTGCACAATCTAGTATTCAAAAGTGCGGGATTAAGACTCGGATACTCTGTGCTTCACCAGCATACAAGTTCTCACTCTGTCACTCGCATATGGAACGTGCAGGGGTGCTGAAGCTACTACCAGATAAGCATCTGATCTTAACCTGAAAATATAGATCCAAAAAGTCACAAATCTACAATTAAGTAATCTAATTTCAAAAATTTATTTCGTGCACATTGAATGAATGATAGAATCTTAGAACACTAAATTAAAGTTAAGATTTTTTTTGTGTAATGCACTTTTTTGCATAGATTCGAGTAGGGTCTTTCTTATCCATCTATATTGAGCAGTTTTATGGTATATTTAATCCCATCTTCATCCTATTTCATCCTGTCGTTCAAGTATTGATGACTTTTAGGGCAAGATCTTGTTAAAAAATTAATTATAGATCAATGTACTTTTAGAATACTCCGCAAACATTACTTCACTGATGGTTCCAGATTAGAAGTGATCTTGAAAGAAATTTTGTAGGTCGTTCGAGTTCTATAAACTTTTTCAAATTTTCTAAAATTCCAATTAAGAATATGAGATGTTTTGTTGCAAATAATATCGAAATATAGAATAATAATATTCTTGGATCGTGTTTTTTGAATAGCCAATATCTTTTAATACTATTCAAAAAACACGTTCGAGGAATTCCACTAATAAATTTTCTGCAATTAGTAAAAAAAATTAAACACTTAAATAAAATTCACTGTATATTTTTTTTTTAATAATATAAATATTCACGCTTTGTTAAATAATCCAACAAAAAAAATGATTTTCACTTATAATTAAGTAATTAATAATTTTTGTACAAAAACTTTCCTTGTTGTAAAATAGATCACAAAAAAGCCCTTCAGGGGGCAGCTACTTTATTTAAAAAAAAATTAGCTTGATGCCAAATGAAAGGCCGAATTGTAATCATATTTTGTAAATTGTACCATTTTATAAAAAAAACAAAACAAATTATTTTAAATTACCCATGGAAGGACTTACTCACTGTTGGGTACCGAAACTTAACTGGCTTGTTGTTCTGCTGGGGACTGGATCTTATACGGAAGCGATAAGGGGTAGTTCCATCTGAGTAACGTATTTTCTCCAGTGATAAAGTATCCGTTTTGATTTTTTTTTGTTTTCTTGTTGTTTTTTGCGTATGCCTATCTCTGTAAAATGATAAAAAATATTTATGTAAAATGTATTGTAACTTTGTTATTTTGTTGAATTCTATCGGACTTGCTTCACAGATATAAGTACGCCTTTATTCTTATTCGATACAAAATTTGATTTTATGGATATAATAATTCTGATTATCACACCAAAACTGGCAATCAATATTTCTATTATATCATCTCGACTAGGGTTTTAAGCGATGTATACGGTGTACCATACTACCACCGAAGAGCTGCAACCTAATCGCTCCCTTACGCTGAAAAATATTCTTAAGCTCCCTTGGCGCATGGTTATATTCCTTTTTTTTGCAGAAATGTCAACATAGATTAATGCTTGAGCTCAAGGCAGGACGCTCTAATTAAACGCTGGCCAAATACCTCATGCCGATGATCCTACTTTCGACTTTTGCCTTCAAGACAACGCTTTGCTGTTCCCAGCACACGTACCAGGAGAGAGAAACTCCACCGAGACTGCTCTTTACAATCTGGTCCTCTGGAAGAGCAGTGTTAAACTATGGTATTGCGCAGGCGGCCTTGGTGGAGCAGAACTTTGAAGGCAAAACTTTAGCCTTCTCGCAATCCCAATACTTTGGGCCGATTCACAATGAAAGCTTCAAGCTGCAAGCTTCAATCTCCATCTGACTTTTGCTTCATTTGAGGCCTGCAGCTTGAAGCTGTGAACATAAATCCTATAATCGTAGTTTTTAAAGCTTGCAGCTTGAAGCTTTCATTGTGAATCGGCCCTTAAGAGTGACACCAGATGTCAAAGTTCGCTGGATGGACAAACTCTTGAAGTGATAGCATAGAACCAGGCTTAATAGCTATCGCTGAAATTAAGCAGGATTGTAAATGGATCATCATGTGCGCTGAAGTACTGACTTTCGTCCCCGCAAGAAGCGGTTGCTATCGGGTCGCAGTACTAAGAAGGCAACTCGAAGAAATTAGGTGACCAAGTCATCTGCTTCCAACCCGCACTTAGGTATGTGGGAGTGGTAATGGAAGACTCAACTTCTGGGTGTCCGCCATCACCGCACTCACGAAATTCCTGCCTAAAATAGAGAGCCCCAGTCTAAGCCTCTTTATAACGAGAGTGGTTAGTTTGGTCTTATTGTATGCAACGCCAGTGTTGGCAGCGGCTTTGCGAGAACGAGCCATAGGAGGAAAATAAACGCTGTATAACAGCTAAAGTGCGTTCGACTATGCTGGACCCGTAGACTTATATCAAATGAAGAGAAGTGGGTTTATGAGGAAATATGGGAAAGTGAGTTACTACCTCACACAGTTCCTGAATGAACATGGAGGTTATAGGGCACATCTTCATCGCTTCAGGCTGGACGACTTCACCGTTCTGCCCAGAATGCCCGGACCGGACGAGAAAGAGGACGCGGAGCATGTCCTCTTTAAATGCCCGAGATTTGCGGAGCACATCAGCTGGAAACAGCGACCGAGGTGCAGTTAACACTTGAGAGCATCCTGGACCAGATGATAACATAGAAGGATCTGTGGAGAATGGTGGAAGTGGCGCTAAAGGTCATCCACCAGAAGCTTAAGCAATATGAAGCCCAGAGAAGTAGAGAAAGGCAAATAAATGTAGGAAGAGATAGCGGCTAGATAGGTATTCCAGCCCCGTGACCCAATGACGTAAGCCAGATAATCGCAGTAATGGAAGATAAGAAGTATGTGTTTTTTTAAGCTAGGTTGGAGACCCACAGAACCCAAAGACAGAAGCTTCTCGGTAGAATGCTAATATCACCTTTCGACGTACTTATGTAGCCAGTGAATTGGGTAGCGAGCCTCGTCGAAGTCACATTTTCCGGAAAAGAAGCGGAGGTAAGTCTCTGATCCGTAGGCGTTACTGGTGAGCACCCCTTCTCTGGGGCTCATCTCAACTTAATACTGCTTCATCTTGAAATGGAGAAATTAGCTATAAACGCTACCTTGAGGCTGAAGTCGAAATTGCACCCTCATCTATTTTATTAGTAAAAAAAAAAGTTCTTTCATTTTAAAGTCACGGATCGAACGATCGGTCGCTAAAGAAATGAGAAAAAAACTTCCTTAAATCTGCTTCATTCCTGCCTTGGCTCAATGATTCTTACTACGTATACATGAGGAGTTGAGGTTGAGTTGAATTATCGACAATCGACAAAATTCGACAAAAATCACAAACAAAACACAGAGATGCTGCTGTCAACTAAATTCAACTACCCAACTACTGAACTCGCGTCTATATGCATAATTTCAACTCAACCCGAGTTTAGTTGACCCTCTCTCAACTCGACTTACGTCTACATGCATTTGAACTCGGGTTCAATCTCCGTTCAACTCACCATGTATACGTAGTATCTATAGAGGAAAAAATCCCAGACTTGGGAAATCTTGTTTGACGATGTGGAATATATGGTTAATCCATGGCAGATTTTCTGTTAAAGTTATGCCTTGGTGTTAAGGCATATATTAGTCGATAGATTCAGATCGTCCACTGAAATTGGGGGAACAAAAGGTGAAGTTTTTGATAGATACGCTTAACTTTGTTTTAGATACTTTAAATTGGCTTGATTCTTCTTACGACCCCAATCAAGAATTAGTTCGATGTCTGAGTTGGGCAGCAGTTGTCCATCATGAAGATATCGAAGACGTACAATTAACGCAGAATACCGTTACCAATACTATTGCGTTAGTTAGAAATCACTACTTCTGGAGGCACCATTTTTTTGGTATGAACTGAACTTGTCGAACGTATTATAAGAGGGTTAGTTGTACTAAGCTTATCCAAAAATTATAATTCAGGTAAATTCGTATAGTACAAAGTAATAACAACCGTGGATTAAAATAATTCAGGATTAATAAAGCTTAAAGAGATATTTCTGGCTTTTTACATGTATATATACGTTATTATTTATCGTATCATAATTCGTTCTAAAAGTTTAGTACAAAAACATGAACACGTTGCTTTATTTTGTAAACTATCGAGTAAAATTTGTATCTATCGAGTTATGTAATCCCATTCTCATCGTATCTAAATAACTAAGATATCAACCAATTTCTTAAAGCTAAAAATAAATTCCATTTAATTAATGCTAAAATTGTTAGAATAGTGGAGTTAAATAGTAGCAAAAACCGTTTCTACACTACAAAACAATTGCTATAATTGTGTTAAAGGATTAAACAATTTTTTTTAGAACAATTCCAAATGAAACGACAAACTTTAATCAAACAAAAAAAAAAACAAAACAAAAAACTTCAAACTTTCTGGCAACTTCTGTCGTTTTAAGTGTTTTTTTTTTCTTCCTTTAAAGGGGACATAAATCTTACGACAACCAAACCAAAAAAAAAACAATGAGTGAAAACAACATACCCAACAACACATCACATCCCGTCCATAGGAGATTTGTAACTCCTAAATTCTGTTCTCCTGTTCTTATAGATTTTTCCCGTTCAGCATTAGTAGGTCACGTGCGTTTGTCCCCCTGAGGGGGTGGTTAGCCCTTGCTCTAATTCTTTTTTTCTTTCGCTTTCTGACCACCTATCATTACATGACTTTCACCCAAGTTCAACCCACCGGCGGCTTTAACGAGTATTATTTTAATAAAGAATATCAAAAAAAAAAAATTAATTAATTTACAATATTTTTTTTTTCTAAATCATATTTTTTCTCGTAATTTCTTTAATTAAAATCAAAACTTTTTTTTTATAAACAATATTCCCCCACGAACTTAAAGAGATTTTTATTATTATTTATTTTTTTTTGATAAAATTTAGAACGTTTTAAAAACAATTGAAACAAAGAGAAAAATATTGTAATGGAACTAATTTTAAAATTCACTATATTTAATAAATTATAACATAATTATTACGGTCGATGGTTACTTTATGTTGTTTTTGCTTTATTTATGCCGACCTGACTAAAATATCACAACAAATACACGCGGTAAATGTCGGCTGCGCACGAACACATTCAATAGTCAATGCTGCAGGATGTTTGTAAAAAGTTTACCCAAGTACTAGATTTAAGGGATATTGTTGGAATACAAAAAGGATAACAGAAAAGCTTTTAACAAAGCTCTTTAACATTGAAGACAATGGTTATTTTTTTAAAAAACAAAGAAAGAATAATTTTTAATGAAGATTATCTTTCTAGTAAGTCTAGGTAGTCTAGATGGCTTCAGCATATTCGATATTATGATTAGCTCTATTAAAGCCTCCACAATATTCAACGTCGTTGCACCGACGTTTCTTCAGCTTCGCCATTCCTTCGTAAAAATTATAGTTTCTTCAAGACTTTCAAAATCCTCGAATATTACTTCCTGTACGACTTCCTGTATTTGACTATATTCCTGTCTGTTGAGGATGTAACGACCGATCTAAACAATCTTCAGAACAATCCTTAATCCTCTCTAAAGAAATATCTCCTTTTTGCCCTTAGAAATCTACAAAATCCGTATGATTAATAGAACCTACCACACGGCACTCACAGAGAACATGAAGCGCAAACTGATCCCCCGCAAGGCAAAGCGTGCAGGTGCGGTTCTCCGCCATAAGTCGGTACAAAGAAGGAACTGCTTAGAGTTAGCCAATCCAGGTGCGGACCCCCAGCGTTCGGTGTGTTTCATCCAATTCCCATCGGAAAGGTCCCTCTTCACCAAACTGATGGGTGGTCAAGTAGCCGGTATCAGATGAATACAATGTAGTTCGTCCATAAAAGACGAAGAAGTATAAGTAAGAAACGGAAGGTCCTGGCAGGTAGAGTCGCCATATCAGGATAAGGCATTATACAACTAGGTGCTCAAAAACGACACACCACCCGCTGGAATGCAGCCCTCGACACGATAACTTCACATCTTAGCTTGGTAGGGTCCATCATTTTCAGAATAGTTTGCAGTGGCCACCACGAGGAGGTTATGATCGCCCTTCCACCAGTCCGAGATAGTTACGGCATACGCGTATTTAAATAAACTACATGTTGCTCCTCCTAACTCTCTGGTGACTGACCACCTACTTTACATGCTAGTTTTAATAAAGTTATGCCTCTATAATTACGACCGTTTAGCTGGTCTCCTTTTTTATATTTGGCGCATACAATGCCTTCGCTCTATTGCGATGGTATTCGTTTCTGGGTCCAAATTGCGTGCTCATCTCCCTGTTGTAACAGCTCTGCTACAATGTTATTTTTGCCCGGAGATTTGTTTTTTCACCCAGTTTAACGTTTTAACTACGAAAAGGTGGCCAAAAGTTCCTAAAATCGATCTTTGATTTGGGGACTTTTTGGGTCTAGTTATGTGGGCTGGTACCTAAGGTATTAGAAACAGCGTTTCTGGAGCCATTTCTCGGGAGCCATTTTACGTGAGCGTCTGGCACACTATGACCTCGGCGCGGTACATAGTGAAACGGGTATTTTGTGTTAACAGTGACCTGGAATCGTTTGAAATGGCTTCTGCTAACGAAAGTAAGTACTTTTAAACGTTATTTCTTATTGACAATCAATTTTCTTAATTATTTTAGTAATGTACCATTCAAAACAAGTTTTTTATAACTTCCCGTTGTAAATGTCAATGTTTAAAATTACATTACTCAAAAGTCCCACGACATCCCACTCTCGAACAAGTTTTGTCGTATTCTTGAGATCTTTCTCTATAATTGGGAAGTTTCAAAAGTTGCCCCAGTTTGCCCCAATTTGTTTAATTTCAATAAAATTTCATAAAACTCTGGCCATTTTATAAGAGCTTTATCCGCCATTTGGATCCGCCATTTTGTTTTTTTTTAAATTTTGAGTAGCAATTCGTAATCAGCAAACTCGAAATACTCTTCTTACCAAATTTTATAAAAATCTGACACTTTATAAAAATTTTGTTCGCCATATGGAATCCGTCATTTTGTTTTTTTTATTTTGAGTTAAGATTCCTAATCAGTGACCTAAAAATACTATTTGTACGTAATTTCATACAATTTGACTAACGTCTACATATTTTGGCCACCTTTTCAGGATTTGGAACCACTGTGCGACGTCTCGAGCCTCGATAACTGATAATCGTTGATTCTTTAAGTCGCCCTCGATATTCTTTGGCCAGGTTTTCTTCGGTGCCGATCGCTGAATTCTCCAGTCTGCCGGACGGTCTCGCCAGAGAAATTTACGTGGCAAGCGGTTATCATCCATTCGGCAAACATGTCCAAACCATCGTAGTCGACGTTTTTGTATTCCTTATTCGATGAGTGTCGTCTGTTGATCGCATATTTGTCTAATTGCCTCGTTTCGAAGGGGATCGCGAAGTGAAGCACCGAGAATCTGCCTCAAGCATCGCATTTGGAAGACCTCGAGCTTGTTGACGTCCGGCTTGAGCAGTGTCCACGTTTCCGATCCATAAAGAAGAATCGGAAGAATCAACGTTCGGTAAAGGCGTAGGTTAGAGTACTTTTTACTAAGCTACCAAGTCTGATATCAGTAAAACTAGGTAGGTGAAAGATTGTACTACTTCAAAATCATGCACCACTACCAATTTCACTTTGGTTTGCTTTCATGGCGAAATCGGAACGGCCAGGTTGAAGATGACGAAGGACAGACCGTCCCCTTATCGTTATCGATTGGTAGTAGTGCTTCGGATGCCTCTACTTGGCTTGTCTCATTAGTCATGGTCGATCTACATAATTTTGTCAGTTGAATTGTTTACTAAAACAAACTACATATAAAATAAATAATCTTCGCGATAACTAAAAAACATAAAATTTTATTATCATCACAATACATACATATTAAAAAGCCTGCAGTGATTTAAATACTTTTCATCATAGGAAACAATACATTTTATCATAGAATAGAGTAAAGATCTTAACATATTAAATTATCGTTCTTCTGTTTTTTCTAGAATTTAAACAAGTACGTCGACATTCGTGTATTTTCACAATATTAAAGGTACAAAGCTTTGCAAGAAATAACAAAACAGTTTCTTTTATTAATTTAAAAAAAATGGTAAAGACAGTAGAATAGTCTCTCTCTGGTCGTTACTAAGTATTTTAAATTTTGTTTTAATCTAAGAATAAGGCGTACGAGGGTTGACATTTATCATTTCCGTGGTACTGTAAAAGAAAAGAAAAAAAAAACAATGAATAATAACTCAGTTATGTTGTTATCACTTTAAAAAGATATACAGAAGGAAAAAAAATAAAAGAATATAAAATATCACAGCATGTAGTCTCGTCCATATTAGTATTTATGGGCACTGTTCATTTGATAACAGACTTTAAACCGTATGTGCGGTTTATGTTCAATAACTTTTTTTAGTGTCACGTGTTGCAACTGTAGAAAAGATAAAAGATAAAAGATAAAATAAAATTAAAACTAACCTCTTGCTGCATTTGATATGTATAAACAGAAGTACAATTCCAAGAAGCAAACAGATACACCCGACAACAATATATGCGATACCTAAGAAGGGATTCTTTCCTCCTAGCAGAGATGTCGTTGATAATATCATCTTTTTCGCGCCATCAAACTCGCTTACTGAGTATCCTGTTATTGGGAAAGTTGGAAATTATCATTTGTTTGTTTTAGAAATAATGATTTTTGCCAAGATACTGACGGTAGTAAACTTTTAAAGTGTAATTCCCTTTCCTAAGCCCTGATCCATAGTAATTTTTAGAATGATCAATTCTACGATAAAGTTTGCGAAAACTTGGCAATGCTGCTGTTCTCATCCAAACAATTAAGTCCTCGTTCTAGTCGTAAATAAGAATATTGCCAAAAATTATTTTATTAATTTTGATATAATACCTGGAATCCATTGTTGTCGGGATGGTCTGGATCAAGTTCCCAAAGATTTTTAGACCAAGCTTTTGGTTTTGCGAAACCTTTAAGAGCTGCAATTAAAACAAAAAATGAATAAATTAAACAAATGGAAAATTGTGAAGGTATATTTGATTTACTGGTAGACGCCCAATCTATCGTGCGAATGAAATCAGATCAAAAACGTAAAATCAAAAATATCTGCAAAAATGTTTGTTATATTGCACAATTTTGCTAAAAAAACATCAAGAAAACTTAGATATATATGATCTACCGACAAATAAGGCCAGAACAGCTTACTACGCCATTTAGCAGAGATGCGGAAAGAGACGAGGGTGCGCTGGATCTACAGTGTAACTGGAGCAATGCTGACAAAGGGTTCTGCCAAAAGAATATAACAAATCGAGACTAAGCCAAGTCTAAAAAATAGCATATCTCGGATGAACGGGGCTTTGTGGACGACCACTGAAGCAATAACAAGCGTAATTCTCAAACTGCTGCCACCTGTACATCAGAAATCAGGCAGTCTGGCCTGCACGGATCTGATGCTACGAGAAGTAAGCTGCTGGGTGGAGAATACGTATGGACAGGGGCAATATACTGAGGTTTTGACATAGGGAATAGTATACGTATCATTTGACTACTCAACAATAGCAATTTCTTCTGTTCTCTCCAAGATAATGGAGACAATAATCAATAGAAAGCTGATGAAATACTTAGAATCGAACCAAATTATATACGACGGGCACGACACGAATTATACAAAACGGTCTACTGGCGATCTCATTGTGTGTTTAACCGAGCATCTCAACCAAAGCAACCATCGCTTTGGTGAGTTTGGACTGGTTGCTCTAGATATTTCAAAGGCTTTTGACAGAGTATAGCACCCTGCTCTGTTGACCAAACTCCAAACTATTGGTATAAACTTAGTTCTAAGGAACTGGATTAAGCGCTTCCTTTCTGGCCGTTCAATCAAGGTAGTAATGGACGGTGTCGAATCCAACCCCCATGCCATTTCGGCAGGTGTTCCCCAGGAATCAATCCTATCACCCGCACTTTTCCTAATCTTCATCAATGATCTGCTCTCAATCCCCTCAAACCCACTTCACTGCTTCACTAATGACGGTACTCTGCGTTGCTCTTATGCCTTCGACAATATAAGACAAGCACGTGCCAGACCTTCTCTTCACTATCGTGAACTGATGTCCACTTCGATCAACAAGGACATCAAATAGATTTTTAATTGGGGCCGCATGAATCGTGTTGAATTTAACGCCACCAAAACGAAGTACTGTCTCATCTCCACCAAAGCCAACACCGATATCCCTCCTACCTCAGTGAGCAAAGAGAATCTAACGGCTGACTCAACTCTTAACATCCTAGGGGTAACTTTAACCGAGGATCTGCGATGGAATGACCACATATTCCAAATCGCCAAACAAGCCTCCCAATGCCATGGGTTTCTCAAGAGATGGAAGTTCCTCCTCAAGCCAGTCGCCCTGGCTTGATGTATTGGTGCATATTTGCTCGTTTATGAAAAAAACAGCTGATTCAATTTTGCTCCCTTTTCTGTTCTGAATACTTTATCGAAGAGAGAGAATCTGGCTTTGTCTTCCACATAATATAATGATTATTGCTAAATAATACCACAAGGGCCGCAGCTGCTGTGATACGTTCTCTTTCACTTTGCATTTGGAATGACACAATGGCTTCAAATCTCAAGACCCACACAGTCCGAAACGCTGGAAGAGCCTCTGTGCGGTGTGTGGATGTCCGTGGACGTCGGCCGCGTGTGATAATCTGCAAAATCACGCACCGTGGGAAGCCAGCTTAAGCGTGCCTAGCCTAGCTGAATCTTATTATTGTAGTCTCCGGAATCGTATTCCTCACATACGTGGCCAATAATTCTCTCAAAGATTTTCCCTTGAACACGGCTGAAAGTTTAGACTCCTTTTTGCTAAGCACCCGAATTTGGGCTCTATATATGAGTGCTGGTAAGGCCATAGTCAGATACAGCAACAGCTAGAAGTTAAGATTAGATACTTGGATTTGAAGAATCTTGACAAACTATCACAGGCTCTGTTGGATTTCGTGCGTGCATTTATGATTCTTTGCTATAATCGGCACCTTTTATTGACCCATGGTAAATGAAGCCTTGCACTACTTCAAAATCATGCTTCGCTACCTTCATTATGGAGCTAATGTTAGGTGACTCGTAAGCAAGTCCCAACTCCAGTTTTTTTACTTCCGCAGAATCTGAATGAAAACGTCCTTTACTGAAAATGGGTTTTGCGATCAATGCATATCACCGACTCATATCTCTAAGATCAAGGGAACAACTTGTCCACCAGATTTGGCTCCTAACAATTTATCTCTAAGTTTTAGTAGATAGCTCCAAACAAAGAAAACGAATGTGTGGGATGGACTAACAGAAAGGATTGCAGAGTTTATGAAGGCGAGTTTAAAAGAAATGGAAGAACATGGAGCTAAATGCATTGAGTTTAAAGGGCATATGTTTTTATTGAAGTTGTAGTCGCTTAGATCTTCAGAACGTGGCCTATTATACTCCCAAAATTAGACTCATTGAGCCGGTTTCGACGGTGCGCTCCAGCGCATGTGCCTCACGAACTTTGTGGATAAAGGGAGAAGTAGGGTGGTACCTCTCTTCATTCACACTTCTCCCTTCGTTTCCAAACGTTCGTGAGGCGCATGCGCTGGAGCGCACCGTCTAAAGCAGCTCATATTTTTAAAAATATACAAAACTGCCTTTTACCTTCTTTTAAATCACCACTCGGATTTCTAAACTTGATTTGCTTATCTGATTTCCAAGCAATTCCCTGATTCAAGAGGGTCACTTGTCCGTAATCTTGAGAATAAAGTTCTAGCGTATCTGTAGAAAGGAAAAAAAATCAATTCTATAATTCCACAAAAATACTAACTAAAAATACAAACCATTAAATAAAGAATTCGCAATAGCCCCGCACGGTGCGATTGGCGTTTGATCATGATCATCGGCATTAGCAAATGGAATGCAATCAGATGACACTTTCGATGATAACCTTCCAAGTAATTGATCGTCATCTCTTGATTTAACATATCTTCGATGATTCTGATAATAATTGCTTAATCCATAATACATGTAGACTTCACCCTAGAAATGAATAATAGTTTAAAATTAACTAACTAAGAAATATGAATATAAAATAAAACATACTGTAAAGTCTTTAGGCAATGTAAAATCAACAAGGCATGTACAATTATTATTCCAATTTTCCCTTAGCACATCCGAACAAGTAATATTTTTATTAATCGATTCCGAATCTAGACAGTCAGTGTAATCAATTACATGTTCTCGAACCTCATCCGAAAAATATAGCAATGCTATTCCTACTGGGATAAAGGCAATCCCGATGATGAAAAATGTTGGTAAAACGGTCCCAGCTGTTAAAACAGGCTGCCAAGCTGGTAATCTTTGCTGCTTAAAGGCAGAGTCTGTCCAATATTAAATGATAATTTATTGTTAATATAAAGAATAGAAAAAAATCTGGGTGCGGGAGAAAATCCATGCCCTAATTAAACAAATGATAAGAAATCGATTTAGTTATTAGTCACCTGAGGGTCGTTTCGATTTTAAATGGATCTCCTGGGTTTCACTTTGTGCCATTCTTTGTCTTTTAGCTGTCTTTAAATTTGTAAATTCATTAAATACTTTTATTGTTTGTTGTCGTTAATTCTTTTTGGAATTTTTTATATCAAAATCGGATTTTTTTAGAAGCAAAACACTAGTTTTTAAGTCTTCGTCAAATGTTCCTTTGACGTACAAGAATAAGAAAAGTCAAATAAGACGAGTTTTTTTTTGCTGTTAAATGTCACACAAGTGAAAGTTCTTGTGTAAGACGCATGTCGCTGATGTAGCTAAGGTGAAATTATATTCGAATTTTTTTTAGTACATTTGGTAATACTTTTTTGGTTGTTCCGGGTTCCGGTATTATTTTTGTTTTTGGATGGATTAGAGTGATTGTAAAGGTTTTACATATTTTATATGATTTTAATTGAATATAAATAGTTTTATTTTATATAAATTGATTTAGTGAGCATTTCTAAATGTTTTACATAGTGTTTAAGAATGTTTTATTATGTTATAAGTGAAATAAATACTCTTTTGTGTAGTGGTTCTTAATTGAAATAATAAAGGTAAGTTCAAAATTAATTTCATTAATTCTTAAATTTAATTTTGAAAATCTTGTCCGTTAATTGTTAAAGAAACTTTTCTCAGCTTTAGTTTTTATAAAAGAATCTATTTAAGTGGTTTTATACCCTAGTGAATCGCATATTGCACAATCGAATTAATTTTCTTGATAAAAAATTTTTCCTCGCATTTTAAATTTAAATTTGTTCAATGTGGACATGCGCTGCACAAAGCACTAGCGATAACATAATTTTGCAAAATATTATTTTTTATAAATTTTAATGTGTACTCTAATATTTAATAGAAGTTAAAACTGTTTGTTTGACTAATATTTGTTATTTTCTTGATGTATCTCCTGCCCAAAAGAAGTAACATGAGCAACCTGTTAATTTGTACTATTGCATAGTTGTTGGAGAATCATTCTCTAACTTCTTGTTCACGAAATAGGTGCTTAAAGGAGCTCAATGCTAACAAATTCACTGTACCCGCCAATATACCCCTAAACGTCCAAAAAACATGCGCCTTACCTTTAGCTAAATCTCTGCCCTATCCTACTTCTCCGGAGTTTATCCAGACTCTTGAAGAATTGCACACATTCAGTCTAGATATACCGAAAACCTTTCGCAGTTATTATTTCCAAACTCCTACAACATCCAAAAGTTCAACCGCAGGAGTCTCATCGCCATCTCCTTCAGTCACAAGGGCTCCTTATGGGCCAAACAAGCATCTCGATCACGATGCCTGGGATGACCTATCAGGCGCGAGTTTCCTCTTCAGCTAGCAGCCCGGGCTGTAATTTACACGTACTACATACAGGGCACGGCCGCGTATACAATTCGTTTATTTCGACTGATGCTTAGAAAACTTCCTTAGCCAAAATAAATTTTATGATAACGATAACTTATTCTGCTGCAACTTCTTCAAATCGCCATTGCTGTCTTGCATTCTAAAAAGGCGTCCATTTTCGTTCGATAGTCAGTACTATGAGGCCGCTAATATTGAGGTAAAATCCTTAATCTACTGCTGGCAGTTAAAACCTGGTTCTTGGTGACTTCCGTTAGGCCGGCTCCACACGTTGGCACCAAGATTGGCCCCAATGCTACTTGTCCAACGTGTGGATAGAGAAATTTGCATTGGCGTGAGCATTGGGGATTGTCCGGCGCGTGTTAGAATCTGCGCCAACGTTCTCTGGAACCTATGTTGGGACCAACGTGTGGAGCCGGTGTTAGAACTTCACTTCTATTTTTATTTGCCAGAGAAGTAGTAACAGAAAGTAAACCAAAGAGCCGTTTTCAACTGTGCGCTGTAGCTGGCTAGAGCATGGCAACTTTTGGTCGAACTCCAGCAACAGCCAGCAGCTTCAAATTCTACGGTGTGCGAAGCAGAATAGCTACGAGGAGTGTGAGGGATTGCGTTTCAATGTTGCAATGTAGACGTCCCTCCCAACATTCATTTCATTTTGCTTTGCACACCGTAGAATTTTACGCTGCTGTCTGTTGCTGGAGCTCGACCAAAAGTTACCATGCTCTAGCCAGCTACAATTAAATATTTTGCTTGGATTAATCGCTTTCAGCAACATGGAACACGTTTCGCCTATTCGAATGTGCATCTGTATTTAACTTATCTGTGCTTGTTAGGTTGGAAGTAAGAAGGAGCTCAAGAAGGTGTGCTTGTGGCGCCTTAATCGCCTTCTTCTTGCAAAATTTTCCATTCTTTTGATTATGTTTGATGCCTGGAATTCTAGTAGCATCATAGCGCCTTCTTTCATCACCCTATTTCCTACAGCGATGATTTTAATCTTAATCCTTAGAAGTAATAAATTTAAAACACAACAACATAAGGGAGAAAAAAATTGGATCTTTTATATATTTTCATTATGACACGTTATTACATTTCTTTTTGTTTTTGTATTTATTCAATTGATTTTTTAAAAAGAAAAACTTAAAAAACAAATTTCGTTTCCTTTTTGATTTTGTTGATTTTGCTGTCCGCTCACAAGAAAAAGTCTTTATAAAAAATTTTATATTGTTTTCTTTAATAACTTTTTCCTTATATAAATTTACCCTAATACACGTTAATATACTTGAAGGAAATCCAATCAATAACTATAAAACCTCCACACGATCGATTTCGAAATGAACAAAAAAAGGTGGGGGGTTGTGTAAAGAAACGAAAAATAAATAAATCGAGTTTTACGAGCTCATAAATATAATTCGAGTGCTCCCTGAAAAATGACATTTTTTTTAAATACAAATATAATGAAAGGATTTCCTTTTAGTAATCACAATAAAGAATTAAGATTGGTTTCCATTTGGTAAAATAACTAATACAATTTAACAATTCCATAAAATAAGGGAAAAAAACATTTTTTTTAAAGTTCAATTTAAGGGTTTTAATACAATATCGAATTGAGTTAATTTTTGTTTTGTATTTTATTGTAAAAAATTTTCTAAGTCGATGGCAGAGAAGGGAAGCGTACTTCCAGATCTCCCATATTACGCTTGATTACAATGATTGTTTGGATGCTGCAACGTTCTACAAGCATATACTAATTATTTAGCCGTGTTAGCACTTATTATTGAAAAAAAAAACTTGATCCATTCTATAAACGAATAGATCTGCTGTTGCTAAAGCACTTCTTTAGCTTTATCATATTTTTTTTTAAACGAGTATAACACGTCAAATATATATTTATATATATTTTTTAAAAACAAATTTTTAAAGTCTTTATATAACTGTATTTTCTTTTTGGTGTATTCTCTACATCATTATACTCTTTCATCATAATATTATCGCGTTAACTATTTATTATTAATTTTTTACTCGGCAACTAATTAAGTTTAATTTTAAAATAAATTAAGTATAATTAAGTAAAACTTATTAAAGCTTCGATGTCTATTTGTTTTTGATATTTGCTTACTTTCTGTACAGGATGAACGACTGGTAACACAACACACTCACAAACAGTCCACCGAGTTCGCTTTTGTTTTTAATTTTTTTTTTTGAATTTTTTTTTAATAATTTTTCGCTTGTTTTTTTTAAGTTATTGAAATGCGTAAAGTAAAATTTCAAGTTTTTACTTCTTGACAGCCTTAATAAGAGCATCAGTTGAAAGGGATTTGGGTCTTTCAATTGGAAGGCCAAGGGCACGATCCCAGATCAATGATGCTAAGACACCGAGAGCTCTTGATACACCGAATAATACAGTGTAATAGTTCATTTCTTTCAATCCATAGTACTGTAATAGGACACCAGAATGAGCATCTACATTTGGCCATGGGTTCTTAACTTTTCCAGTTTCTGTTAGGATTGGTGGGACAACTTTGTAAACGGTGGAAACGAGCTGGAAGAGGGAATCATTTGGTAGATGCTTAAGGGCAAATTCACGTTGGCAGGTGTAACGAGGATCTGTTTTACGGAGTACAGCATGCCCATAACCAGGAACGACCTATAAAAAAAATAATTATATAAATTAAAAATAATCAACTTTTTGAATAAGTTTGCAAAACATTACTTGTCCAGATTTCAATGTTTTCCAGATAAAGTCCTTAAGTTCTTGTTCTGTTGGGCTCTTTCCAACTTGTTGTTGGAGCTTCATCAACCAGACAAGTACTTCCTGATTGGCCAAGCCATGGAGTGGTCCAGCCAAACCATTCATACCAGCAGCGAATGACAAGTAGGGATCGCTAAGAGCAGATCCTACCAAATGCACTGTGTGAGCTGAGACATTACCTCCTTCATGGTCACTGTTTAAAAAGAAAAACGTTTTAATGTATTTCTTTTTTAAAAAAAAGGAGAATTTTATATAAACATACCTGTGAATAGTCAAGTACAATCGCATCAGTTCAGTAAATTCCTTATTGTCATAGCCCAACATTTTCGTGAAATTGGCAGACCAGTCCAATTTTGGATCAATAACAGTTGATCCTTTACCTCCCTTATAGGTATTGTTGTAGATAGCAGCTGCAACAACAGGTAACTTAGCAATTAAATCCATGCTGTCTTCATACACATATTCCCAATACTTTGTCTTGTGCACTCCCTACACACAAAAAACACCCAAAAATAATATTAATCTAACAAATAATTTAATTCATTCTTACCTCTGAGTATGCTTTAGCAAATTTACTATCATGGTTAAGCGCAGTAACGGCACATGCGAATTGAGACATTGGATGTAATGTTGCTGGCATATTGTTAAGCATTGTAACAACATGTTGTGGAAGTTCGGCACGATTTGCCCATTCCTTTGATAAGGCATTTACTTGAGCTTTTGATGGTACTTCACCGGTAACTAGAAGCCAAAATAGACCTTCTGGTAGTGGCTCACTGCCGCCATCGGCTTTTGGTAAGACTTTTTGGCATTCTGGAATTGATAATCCACGGAAACGGATACCCTCTTCTGGATCTAAAACTGATGTTTCACATACTAATCCTTTAATGCCGCGCATGCCACCGTACATCTGTGTGTAAAGAAAAGGATAATATGAGAATTTTATTTGTTTGTGATTTTATATTAGAATTTAATTAGGATTTTAGTTGGCAAATTATATTTTAAAAGTGTTGAAGAGGCTTCATTCAGTCGAGGGTGGCCCAGAAGTTATGACTGGACCTGAAAGTCACACTTTGCTCAAAACATATAAAATGCCAGTCGTGAACTGTTGATAATGGAAAACCAAGAAAGATGATCTCTGGTAGTTTGAAGCGCCGAATTGTTGGTCGAAGATAAAAAAAACAACCATCTATACGATATGAAATAACGAAAGCTCTTCTTAGCAGATTGAAATAAGTAGAAATTATACATGAGCTTACAAGGTATAAATATATACTGTGGTGAGCTGACTTTGATTTCGAAGGGCATAAACATGAAATAGTTAGGGGAAACAAGCAGAAGAACATGGCCATGATTGGAAGCACTTAAGGAAGATCATCCTTCTTCGACTTCAAGTGGTTCGATTAAACCAAATGTCAATTGGTCGTTACTTTTTCCCACAACATGCTGTTCACGACTTAATATTCTTCTCTTGAAACAAGAGTCATCGATACGACTGTATTCGGTTTTAAATAATATAACATAGCCCCAAACAGATCCAACGAATTCCATAGAAAAGCAAAAAGAACACACAGAAGCCACTAAAATGATGTTCAAGCATGCAAAAGCCGTTTAGAAGGCGATAACCAATTAGAAGCTTAAAGATAAAGTATAGATGCTCTATCGTGATGGCAGGATGCAGAATACAGGTCTTATTAACAATGACTATGTGCTTTTGAAATAAAAATTTAACTGGAATTTGCTACCCTTCGCTTGCCACCATGTTACGAGCGAGGTTTTTCTTATGTAGAAGACTAGGACAGCTCAGAGGAGAGGTATACCCTTTTGTACTGCTGAGGTTTTAATCATGGAGTGCAATATCGTACCGCAAAGTAAGAACGCCGGCCGTCAAACGGTTTACTCGAGCTTGAAGCAAAAAATCATTAAGTTACGAAAAGCCCAAATAAGATATTCTCTAAAAGGAAAATCAGAAAATATAGTTGATCTTAATAAGAATGCCAAAGCTACAAGGAAATCGTAGTTCTGAAATTGGCCGATCAAGTTAATGTAAAGATGCTAAATATATTAAGAAACGAATAATACGTCTGCATCTAGTGCATTTGCAGAAATTTGGCCAGCTTTTATAGTCTAAACTGATTTAGTAGCTATTCTGCTACTTTCGACTTCCAAAAAACGCCACATGGCTTCGGAAGAAGAATTTCGCAGTGAATGATATTTCTGAAAGAGCTATAAAAGACAGATGGAAGATCGCGGTGTGATTACTATGCAAATGAAGAACAAAAACAATTTTTTATGTTGCGTCAGCGTGATTCCAGGTAGTTTGCCAATCGTTTATTGATGAATTATGGATTTGCATATAGCAAAGTGTTCAGCCTTGTGAAAGGTAGCATTTTTGTGTGTGCAAGAGTAGAGCTTAAACGTACTATACTGTTGCTAGTTCTATCTGGAGTGCAATGTCGAACGGCATGTTCTATTGGGAAAGATAGTAAAAAAGAAGATTGAAAGAACTACCAACGCCGACACAAAATTTTATTCCTCCGTCTCCCTTCTAATATTTTCCCGACCGAACACTCGCGATGATCCTACTGGGGATGGCTTGCTTGTTTACTGTTTAGTTATAAGCGATGGCAGAAGATAGAGTAAGGAATTGCTGTAGACACCGAAGATAAGAAAGAAAAAGGCTGCATTCCGAAATATAACCCAGTATACTGCTCACTGATAGTATGACGTCGATTCAAGATATCATTAGCAATGGCCAATATCCTGGGTTATATTTCGGCAGAATGTTATGTAGGTAGAAGAAGTTGAATGAAGGACTACGCCACCTCGTGGAATCGAACTACATACCTCTGAGATAGTAGCATGGATATATTAGACGGCAAATACAGGGTGTCCGCCAGATTTTACACTTTGAATCGGGTTTGTGGCGACTAGAGTTGTGATAGCGGGAAGAGGGGTATCATTCAAGCGGAAGGGCTGCGGCTTATTTACTAATCACGAATCAGTGGACCATAGATCTCCGCGCTTTTGCGCTTGAGTCGTATTTCGCGAATAATAATTGGGCCAACGTGCAAGGCGTCGTGTTTGTTCGCAGTTCGATATTCGCAGAATAAAGGATGGCCCAACGAACCAGTTGATATGGTCGTGGCATCGCAAGTTCAGATAGACAAGGTCAGCTGGAAACGAGCGTCGGAATGGACCTTCAACTTTTGTTATGACGCCAGAAAACGTAAATCGTGTGAAAGAGTAAAATTTATGAAATCCACGCAAATCTGTTAACAAGATTCGTCTACAGACAAAGAAAATTCATAAAACGTTCATAAAACTTTCCGGACGTTTTTAAACATCCATTTATACAAGCTGCAAATTGTTAAAAAACTAAAAACAGATGATTACACAAAAAGAGAAAATTATGCTCGTTCTGGAGCGATTTTCGTTTTCTGCGCGCTTAGGTAACATTCGGTTTAGTGACGAGGAGCATTTTCACATTGGAAGGTATGCCAATAATCAGAATATGCTTTATTGGAGTGAACATATCCCTAAAGCAGTCGTATTAAAAGCCCCTTCCCAGCCTGAAGACCACTGTTTGGCGCGCAATTCCAGCAAAAGTATTATGGATCACTGGAGAACTTTTTTTAATAGCGAAGTTACGTAGCTGTGCTGGCTACAATAGCAGAACCGATTTCCAGCAGAATGGGGCACCGCCAGGGTATCAACAAAGAAACTAAAGATCATTTTTCCGGGACAATTAATAAGTCACTTTGGTGTCATAGAGTGGCCCTTAGATCACCAGAATCGATTTCACCGGGAATACGAAACAAAATTGACTTTAATGAATTCCAACAAAAATATGATAAATGGCGTAAAATAATATTTGGGTTCGTGGGTCGATTTAGTTTCAATTCAAGTTCATTTTCAAAACTTTTAATTACATAAAATAATCAATTGCATAATTTATTCGCCCACTAGCTGGTCTCAGTCGCAAAGCAAGCTGCAGGCATCAAAACCCATAGAATATTAATTTGCCATCCCAAGACAATCTATAAAATTTCAAGAATGGAAAAACACAATGAACATATTGTAATAAAAAAACGTTCAGTCTTTGAATGCAATTTTTTCAGCCGTGATAAATTTAGCCAGAAAAACAGACAAAAAAATCCTTCAAATGGTTTATAAGTTTAAATGCAGAAATAGACTCCTTATAAATTTGCACTCGTTTTAATCAACACAAGTTATTTAATCTCTGGCGTTCGGCCATGTGATGCTCTCTCTGATAGCCATGGTAGAAGCCAGTCAGATCACCCCTTAAACCTCCTTGCCTTGAAGCAAATAAATAGATTTTCAAGAGGTCATCGAGTCGAGTTAAGTAATTCAATTAGAAGAACCGCAAACGAAGAAATATAAATCGTTCGATTGCCGATCGGGGATCAGCTTGTGATTTGATTTTTTTGTGTGGTGTGTTGGAGTCGTATGATTTACAATTGATTTAGAGGAAACTGTGATACACATTAATTAATTGCTTAATTTAGGAAATAAATTACTGAGATTGATTTATCTTGGTTTTTTTTGTTTGTTTGTTAAAGAAATATATCTTACCATGTCAACGGTGACTTCACCAACTTTTGTTGCTCCATATTCTTTCCTGAAATTCTTAACACGCTCCTGTTCCTTTGGGATTTTGGCAGCGAGAACTTCACGAAGATTCGTGGAATCAGCCGAGATGAAGCGCACATATGAGGCTAAAAGAGCGCTCAATTTCTGGAATAAAAATAACCAAAATTAATATATAATAACCAATGTTAATTCACAATAAATCATTTATTACACATCAGCAAATTTATTCTCGTGACATTGTCAAGTATCATCCATGCAAGCACATTCACCCAAAAACGTAAGCATTAAAAATCAGCAGATTATACAATGTCGTTTTGCGGCACTGTGATTTTAAGTTTAACAAAAAAAAATAATAATTACCCAATAACACAGCAATAATATTGTCTGTGAAACACGCTTAGTTCTAAATTGTAGGCTAAACCTTATCAAAAAATCACACGCATATCAGACATGAGTCGAGCTGTGCGGAATTCTTATCAATCAACACACCAACTGACATTCAATGGACATTGCTCGATAGGCAACGAAAGGGGAATAAAAATTGGAGGAAGCTCTACGTGTAAGACTGATAATCCTGATAAGATGCCGCATATTTATTGGCGGGGGGAAAAAGCTAAGTGTCGATTGCCAATTTAATAGTAGAAATTGCAACGTATTGTGTTTTAGTAGCAAAGAAATGTGACTCCTTTCTTATCAATGAATGGAAAGTCAACGTAGGAATCACATGGTTTTATTCAAAAAAAATAATATTGCTCATTGCTCACATGATTCCTTGTGAAGAGATTAAAAACGTTTTGTACATTTGCAGCACAATCGTTATCATTGTCGTTTTGAGTTGTATTTCTTTTTGATTTTTTTTTTTTGGAAAATGATATTTAAAAATGAATTTTATGTTTCCATGCCAGATTCGATAAATAAATGGTAAGCGAAATATTTAATATTGAAAATTGGATGCTTCAATGTAATTCTTTGGGAAAGACTACAGTTCAGAGGAGTATGGTCCTTTGTACTGTCGACGGTTTTTTTTATTATTGAATGCGATGTCAGACTGCACGCTCTAGTCGCAAAGATAGAACTACAGCGATAGAAGCTAAGATGCAACAGGAGATGGCTTCCTGGACTCGAACCGTGAACCTATGGGATGGTAGGCGGGCGACTTCGTCCCTAGGCTACCGAGGCTGGAAATCTTGGGATGCAAGAGATGTGGCGATGTGTTGTTTATTTGTATATGATATCTAAATCTACTCAATCGGGCCGAAGACATATTGATATGTTAAAAATAATGTTAGATGGTATGTTATCGTTTTTCCATTTCGCTTAACAATTTATCTTTGAAATATAGACTGCAACCATTTGCAAGCTGCTGGAAAATTTCCTTCCCGTCTTGAAAGAACCAGGCGATCGGGTCTTCCGCTCAGAAACCTTGGAGGTTTATCTTGGTTGTCGCCGTACTTGTGGCAACCTCTGATGTTCCAGGCTCAGCGAGATGACACCGAGTTAAAATCGCTTCAAGAAGACCCTATTGACGGCTCACGGGTAAAACTAGTATTCTCTAGTTATATACCCACTTCTTTACGCGGAACTCCGAACCTAGTGTTTCTGACCCAGTTATTCGTGCTACAAGACGAGCCATTTCAAGGAAATACTTCTGGCCTGCGATCAAAACAGACTAAGTTCTAAAGTTTCGAGGTATACCAAATTTCCATTTGAAGCCTTAAATTGTTCAAATAAGAGATTCGATTACGGATATAGTAGGAACCTTACCACAATCTCTCGGATACTTTTACATCATAACGTTAGTAGACCAATTCACTAGATGGTGTGAATTCGTTCCACGATTTGGCACACCCCTTGAAAACACAATTGGTAAACTCTTCAATTAAGTTGCCAAACTACTCGGTACCTGCAGAATTAGGACCGAACCACCTACTATTTATAAGCTAACGGGATGGTTGAAAGGTTCCACCGGCAACTGTGAACTGCCTTAATGGTAAAGAACAACACTACACATTAAAGCGAAGACTTGCCGTTCGAAATGTTAGGTATCCGCACGGCAATCAAGACCAAGTTACAATGTTCTCCAGCAGAGTTTGCCTACGGTCAGAATCTGCCGGGACAAGCGTAAGTATATGTTATTGTCTCCTGCACTACACGGCGCATATATTTTCAAAACTAGAAACTCGTAAATGAATAAAATCAAATTATTATAGAATATTGTAAATGCCGCTTATGAAGATATACCAAATTATCTATGTGCTAATTCACGGATTATTATATGACAATGTACTGATTTCTCCTCGTTACTTCTAGTAACCATATGTGAATATGAATAAGCTTCATTGAAAAATAATCGAGAAGAGACATCAATATATCTCAAAGTAATTCGATTTGATTAGGAACAAACATGGATCGTATCTTGCACAATTTTACTGGTCAAGGGAGATTAAAAGTAAATCTTGTGCTAAGGTTCAATGAAATTTTACTACAAATCAGTTGTCAATATCAATGCAGACTAGTCGTAATGTACATATAAATATTATCAACAGTGAAAGCAGTTAAGAACAGAATTGCCGTAATCTTCAAATTATTACTGATCATCAACGGAAATTAGATTGCTTAAGCACACCGAGTGCTGTGTTATATACTAATTGCTGTTTCATTGAATAATTGCAATTTGCTTTAGTGGTGCTGAAGTGATATAGTCACGATTTATAAGATTTTATATTTATTCATGTAATATTTATGCATTTTGCTCTATGATGCATAGAAGATTCATTTGGAAGATTGTAGAGGTTCCTGGAGGATTCCATCACTAGATTTCTCTAGCGAATCGCTCTATGCATTCCAACAACTCGGCTAGACTCTTGTAATTTAATTATCAGAAGAATTAAGTAATCGTTCGACGTTCAGACATTTTCGCCTCATACTCGTGCAGTATTTGCATCTTATTCCCAGACTGGCAATAATAACCCTTAAATTATATCCCAGCAGTAATTATTTTTATACTTTCTAAAATCATGTGTTCAGTACAGTAGCAATCAAATATAAAAACTTTTGCGTACATAGAACCTAGCCACCATGTTTTAATGGTGACTTTGATAACCTAAGGATTAAGACGTCTAACTACGATCCTTGAGATTAAGATTCGCTTCTTCGCATCTTTTTCATTTTTCTCCTTTTTCCAGCTAGATAACATTTCATTCTTTACATTGATTCGTCCTGTCCACTTTTGTACCATCGCCTGTCAATACAAACGAGAAAGCCGTCTCCTATAGCTATAGCCGAGATCAGCTCAGTTCATTTTCTTGCTCTTTGAGATTGCACTCTATTATATGGACACCTACGGTAGATAGGACATGGTCGCATTCAAAATCCTGTTCCTCCAAACGCCCACAGGGAAGACCTAAGAAGAGATACAAAGAAGACATAAAAATGCACTTACGGGACAATTGGGATTACCAACTGGAAGAGCAAGGCGCAAGACCGAGAACTGTGAAAGAAGATTCTTGAGGAGATCAAGGCTCGTAGAGGGCTGTAGCCCCAATGATGATGATGATATGGTAGAACCATCCACAGTATAAGGTAGGTAGGTAGGTGAAGGGCTGTCTCCAGTGCAACCGGAGACCCAATTAGCGCTTGGCGCTCCATTTTGTTGTCACAACTCGTGTAGCTTGTGTTGAGTGGTTGGGTATGATGGATGCCTAAAGCCATCCTGTGGAATTTAGGAAGCTTAATAGTGATCTGATCTTCAGTCTGGAGATCTCTTTTAAGTCTTCCAAAACGTAACTGCCTAGGGTGCGCTGTCGGGCTTTAGCTAAAGCCGGGCAATAACACAGGGAGTGAACAAGTGTCTCTCTTTCGTTCGTCTCCCCGCAGCTACAACAGACGTTGAACGGGATGCCCAACAGTATAAAGGATCTAATCTTTGAGCTCTTCGTCTTAGACATAAAAAAACGATACCGCTTTTGACAAAACTTTACTGGCGTCCTTCTAGTATTACTCAAGACTTAACCCAAAGTATGCATCATCATTGAATATGGTTTTTGTTGTTTAGAATATTGCAAGTTTTTTCGACACATTCGAAACTTTTGGCCAAATTTGTATACGTTTTGGTCTCAAGAATTGGGTTGAACTTTTTTTAATCTTGTTGCTTTTTCGTCGTTTATTTTCTTAGAAAATCACATCAATGCTCCGACATTAATATTCTAGGCGCAACATTGATTAAAAATGTAATATGGAAAGTTTCTCAATACCTGGAATAGAGATTTAAATATGGGCCTTTTCATTAGTTCATGTTTGCGAACGTTATTCAAAAGAGTAAAGGTCGAAAGTATCATTTTTCAGAAATGAAAATCTTTTTGTAAGGCTGCGCAAATTTTGCTTGTACCAGAGTAAAAAAGTAGATGTTAAACGGCGATGGCAGGTTATTTTGAGCTGCGAACCGAATATACTTGACAGTTACTCTGGTGTTGCTTGCCTAGTTAGCCTAGCTGTTAAAGAGCCCGATTACCAACTCAAAGATTCGTGGTTCGATTTCACAGTGACGTTGTTGTTCGTCTTTCCATTTCTCCTATTTAGATAACATTCCTTCTTTCTTGTCTTTTCTCTTTGCAGCAATTTCTTGCTCTTTCGTCTGTAAAAATAATATCCTACGAAGTCATCTCTTGTTCGATCGCCTGGGTAATGTTGGATGAAAATCGCTCGAAAATTACCGCATGTTTGGTGGCAGTTCTTTGTCCTTACTACTATCGTTCTGACTTGAATTTGACATTTGACTCGGACGAACTTTGGCCTGATTCGTTAGCTCGTCACACAGTCACGCCATCATAGGTCATCTTCTACTTCTTGGTTCTATAGGATCGGCCTCTCATATTTGTGTTTTTATACGGCCAGGTCGTGGCATTCTATGTAAATTACATGTTGCGCTCATCTTATACGTTGTGCTTAAATAAGTGAGTTTAATAATAATTTCCTATTTTCATAATATCATTTAGTTCTCTGTTTGACTTGTATACGTAGTGCTCATGTTCATTTGTTATGGGTTCATATTTTCCATTCAAAAATTTTTAAATTTTCTTTGTCCTTTGATGTTGTCTCAATATCGTATACCAGTACATCTCTGATTAAACTCTCATTTACCGAGACAAACAAGTGCTAATTACATTAAACAAAGACAATTCATTTGGTTCATCAAATCAATTAAAATTCAATCAATACAAAATAGCTGAGAGCATTAGACATGGCATGAAGTATCGGATTCTCATATTCACGATAATTAAACTCGTCTGTTCTTGATAATTAAGCACAACATTTTTGAATTGAAGATATTAGCCGTGTTCCTTTTCTGCTCTTTTTTACTCGTATTTACTTGGAACGACTCCTGCTCTCACAGAAAATTTATAGGTTTTACTCATATCGACAAATTTTGCGTTCCTTTAATTTTTTACTCCGGAGTACTTAAAAGGAGAAAAGGAACACGGCTATTATTAGACTCGTTTGTATTATCGTTCAATCTAAGTCAAATTTAAACAAAATTTTAGCTTAATTACGACTGTGAATTTCGTTTTACCTAAAATTATTGTTGTTGTGATAAAGTGATGATTTAACCATTTAAACTTAACGTAAAGTTAAAATCAATATAACCTCGGTCTATAAGGTGGATTTAAAAGGCGGAGACGATTAAAGTTGAAACAGGAGACCTAAAAGTAGTTTTATTGTTTCAATCCAGATTATGTAACTACATCGTCCAGAATATTCTGATCACATTACATATTCATCGTAAATATCACGATATATGTAATTCCCTTGTCGCGTGATTAAAGTAATTACAATCAATTTCCGTATTCTTCAATAGCCTGTGGGTGAATCTAAAAAAGAAATCAAACGTCCAGTTGTAGCCTCAACATTTATATTGCAGGTCTTGTAGACTACTCAAGCAATATTCAAAGCAAAACAAATTTTAAATCCATACTAACAGCTTAAAGGGCTTTCTCCTTGAGCTAGTCTTATGCAATATTAAAAAATGCCCTTCTAGCATTGCACGATCGCGCTGTGCCCACTAACTAAAAACAAATTCCAGTCAAGTTTTTATTTATATCAAACCAACAAGTCTTTGCGTTCTTTTTTTGTATACGTAATAACCTGAAATCGTGTTTGCCTACAAACACTAATATAAAAGGAATGGGGTCAAGTTCATCAGCTTAAAGTTTAAATAAAAAACACTTTGATGTTATTTTACAATTTAAACAAAAAAAAAAACAACAAAATCCCCAACTATGGTTGTTGATGTTAATCACGAGATGATTAACGCGGTTCTTTCTCTTCAATCCACATAATCAAAACCATTTAGGAAATGCATTAAGCTGTCGGTATTTTTATACGTAATAGCAAGCAGCTCGAATGTCGGTACAAATAAAACCAGTGCGGGAATGGCCACCACTTCAGTGATATCGTATTCTCAATATGAGGTTTTCCTCGCTAATAAATTTTACAAATAGATGAAACCACTAAATTGTTCTCACTTATCTTATAATTTTGCAAATAATGATCATATTACGTTTAGGGAATTTTACACCTCAATACGAGACCGACATAAGCATTTCAAGTTAATAAATATTGAACAGGTAATCGAAGAAATACTTATGGTTAAAAAAAAAATACCACCTTAGGTTTTTGTGTTAATCATGCTTAAAAAAGATGAAGACTTTGCCAAGGGAATGACAACGCGGTTATTTAACTCGCGTGCGGAACTTTATGTGTCTTTTGTTATATTATTGGACGTGTTGTTAGTAGTGTGAATATATAAAATGCTTAAAGTGGGGTGCTTATTTGCTTGTTATATCTTATGCTTACGTTAATCAAGAACGAGGCACCAGAAATTCAGTTGTTTTCGATGCCAATAAGAATGACGTCAAGAATTCATTAAAAACATAATTTTTTTAGCTATTTTTGTTGTAGCCAACATATGTATGTGCACAGGAAGAATCTTGGAATTAATGTAAAAATAGAATTATTTTTATGAGGTTTATTAGTTATCTATTTTTAAGTGGACTATAGCCAGACTAAAGATGATTTCGTAAGCATGAAGGCTTTTAATAGTTGTGATTTATTGATTAGATTGCCAATGATGCCTATTGTTTGGTCGGTAATGCTCTCAACCTCAAGATGAGTAATAAATATTGAACAATATTGATTATAATATTCCTCTCTTCTCTAAATTAAATTATTTTATCTGAAATATAAATCTTCTGTTAAATATTTAAGTTCTATGAATAATAAAACATTGCTTTGTCACCTAACGTCCTGAATTCTCTTGTTTATGTTGATATACATACTTAGAAATCTAGGAGTAGTCATAGTGGGACCTACTGCGATCACATTAGTTTCACTGTTAGTAAAACTATCCTCCGCAAAGCAAAGCATGTATGTGGGGTCCTCCGGAGATCGTAGCGACAGAGTAAAAACTACCCACTGCCATGTAGCCGTCGACACGATGACATTTATAGCTTGACTTGGTAGACTTTGAATGGTGCTTCCTCTCACCTACTACATTCGTTCTCCTACTTTCCGTTCGGGGTTGCCCAGCATCCATTTGGAGTTAATAACTTCACCACTTTAAGGTCACAATTGGAGATTGCGAGTGAGAAGTGGAAGGCGTCACATTCGAGGATCTGGCAGGTTGCACCTCATTCCCTATAGGACATCAAAACTATTACTTGATAGCATATATTCCCAGCCGATTAGAGATAATTCGAAGCCAATACTATCCAAGTCTGCATTAAAGTCATACAAAATTGTATTAGTGTATGTCGTACGACGATTGGAAATTGTGGAATTAAGCTCAAGGATCACAAGTGGTGAATAGAATTAGTAAATAGGTTATCTTCATCGGAAACTAGTAGAATATTCATCTTCTAGTATGAATTGGTGAAAATTATTCCTTTATATTGTCTTGTCTTCACTATTATTGTCTTTTATTTCTAGAAAGATTAGAGCTCTGCGGTAAGCCTCGTTGTATTGTCGATCGTTTTATCTTAAGTATACTGTCGAATAGCAAGTTCGAGACGGGAAGATAGTAGAGAGAATAATGAAGGAACAACCAATTCCAAAACACCGTTTTATTCGCCATCCAATACAACCGCGACAGAGCGCCTAACTTCAGCGATCGAACAGGAGAGACTTCCTCGGTTATTGTGCCTATAGGCGATGGGAAAAGATTCCTGAAAGTGGAAAGACAAGAAAGAAGCATCACTATCTGGGTGGAAGAAGTAGAAAATTGTAGGACCAGATGGTGGTCAGGCGCGTGGCTAATACTGTCCTAGATATGGTTTCTGGTCCGATGCTTTTGTATTATAGCTCGATAATAGGTTAGATATGGCTGAGCTGCTGGTTTACAGCTCAAACACTTAGGACAAAGGAGTAGGTCCATTGTGATGCCATAGTGATCCCACTTTAAAGCCGGAATTACACTATTGTGTTATGGTGTGCCGTGGCGCTCTGTGTCGTGATCTAATTCATATATTTTATATGGGGCTGATTACATTATTCTGGTGTGTTGTGGTGTGGCGCGTTCTGTGGTGTTCCCGATCTGGCCTTTCTGATTGCGCCACGACACACCACAACAAAATAGTGTAATTCCGGCTTAAACCTGATGTTAAAGTGTCGTTTCTTTGCTAAACCATTTCGAGGAAGTAATGAATCTCGAGTTGCGGAATCCCAATCTTCGAGATTCAAAAGGGTTCACCAAATGTGGTTGGCCTTCTTCTGCTTAGGGCTGGACAGTGACAGAGGAGATATAGTACACTTTCCTCCTCGTCCGGATTTTTACAGCTTCTGCAAAAAACGTAGGTCTCAAGACCTAAGCGGGTCGCATGCGTCCCTATCGGCCAGTGTCCGGTCAGGACTCCCACTATAGCTGAGAGGTCTTGTCTCCCGAGGCTCATTAATGAAGTGGTCCGCCTGAGATCATAAGAGGGCCAGGTTAATTTGGCCAAGGTACATTTATTAAGATCCCTCCAATGCTTCTTAGCTTGTTGCATTTTATGCTGTTTGCATCGGAGTTTAAAATTTGCCCAAGGCATACCAACCCTGTCCTTTCCAGGAAGGAGAGTGGCGGTCGTGCCTTTCCTAGCCCGTTCGTCAGCTTTACAATTTCCCTCTATGTTTCGGTGACCAGGCACCCATACGAGGAGGGTGCTGGTCTGCTGTGCCATCTCGTTAAGAGATCTGCAACATTCAGAGATAGTTCTAGAGCTGTTTGTGCAAGAGCGCAAGGCTTTCAGAGCCGCCTGACTATCTGAGAAGATGTAGACAGTCTGATTCCTATCGCCTTGCTGGTTAATTAGTAGAACAGCTTCATGTATGGCTAGAACCTCCGCTTGGTATACACTGCAGTGATCGGGTAGTCGGAAGGAGACTTAAATCCTAATCTCTGGGGAAAAGACTCCTCCTCCCTCTCGACCCTCGAGCTTAGAGCCATCAGTAAAGAAGTTTATGGCATCCTGAAAATTGTGTGGTCTGTTTCTCCATTCATGACGTGAAAGGATGTGGACTCCGTAGTTCCTCGTGTATACAGAAGTCGGTTTTTGTGGGGACGATAACAGAGTTCACCACCTTCGTGTGATTTCCCCTGATTCCTGTCCAAAATCCAGATTATTTTATTCGAAGGGCTGCGATTGTTGCGCTTTCCCTTGCCGCAAGGTTCAAAGGAAGGAGGTATAACATGACATTTAGGGCATCTGTAGGTGTGGAGCGAAGTGCTCCTGTTATGCATAACTCCGCATATCTTTTTACTTTCTGTAGTTTGTTTAGCACGGTGGACTTACTCAAGGTTGGCCACCATACTAAGACCCCGTATAGGAGTATTGGGAGAATGATCGCTGTGTAGACCCATCGTACTATATTAGAGGAGAAGCCCCATTTCTTCCCAATGGATTTTTTGCAAGCGAAAAGCGCTATGTTCATTCCAGAGGAGTTTCTTGTCAAGGACTACTCCCAGATATTTGGCACTGTTGCTAAATTTGAAACTAAAATTGTTAAGCCGTGGGGATGTTAAAGGTGCCTCTGCCTCCATACGTCGCAACAGCTGGTCATAGTTACCACTCATAGGAGCGGGGAAAGTACTCCTCCTTGCGGGGTGCCTATATTTACGGCCCTACGGGCCGAGCTGTAACCTATGATCGAGCTCACCATCCTGCCAGTAAGCATTTGGTGGATGAGAGACACCAGCGATCCACTGTTCTGTCAAGGCCAGGGTAATGGCGTCCGGGAGCACGTTGTTAAACGCTGCCTCTATGTCAAGGAATGCCACTAATGTATACTCCTTGACGAGTGATTTTTCAATGATTGAAACCAATGAGTGAAGAGCAGTATCAGTAGATTTGCCCTTTGTATAGGCGTGTTGTGCGCCAGAGAGTTCCGAGGTTGGTATGGTCTGCCTCAGGATATATTTCGATTAGTCTTTCTGGAGTCTTTAAAAGAATGGATGATAGGCTAATTGGCCTGAAGTCTTTGGGTATTGCGGCTTTTCCTGCCTTAGGTATAAAAACTACTTGAACCTCTTTCCAACTAGAGGGAATGCAGTTATTTAGAAGGCACCCAGTAAACATGGCCTGCAATCAGAGCATGATGTAACTCGATAATAAGTCTGTCTTTATTTCTCTCTCTTGACTTTCTCACATTCATAATCGAATTTGAAAAAATTGGAAAGAATAGAAACGATTGATTCTTCTGCTATGGCAATGTTTTCCTTTTTTCTAGACAGATTAGATTGTTAAGAGCACCTTCAACTATTTTGGTCTATTATATAATTCTAATAATAAATATACCACTACCCATCACCTAACAAATGTGAAAGTAAAATATTATAAACATTTTAAAAAAATAAATACGATAAGATGTAACATAAATAACAATTTCAAATTGTAATTGATCCAACCAAAAATAAAAATAATAACGAGAACTCCCCGCAAATCTAATCAATTCAGTGTTAATTATTGTGTAAACAATAAAGAAAAATACTGATTATAAATTTCCTTGATGTTCTAGAGGCATTGAAATGTAGAAAATTTTTAAATTAAAATAAATCATGTTTATTTTTATGATAAACTAAATAATGTTATCGAATGATATTGAAAAACTAACTAAACATTGAGTGAGCATTTAGCTAAATTTGACAATGTTAAAAATAAAAGATAATTAGATATTTGACCTTCCTATGTTGTTCTATATTTATATAAGACATAAAACTAGTGTGTTATCGAAATATATTTAGATGTTAAGCTTTACTACACTACACAGAAAATAAGTAAGAATTTTACCCTTGAACTTTGGATGTTTTTGCTTATTTTTTTTTGATTATATAAAAAAATATTGTAAAATAAAATACGAAATGAATTTATAAATAAGAAGACAATGTTTCTTAAATGCGCTTTTATTGTAATATTTTTCTATTTTTGGTTTTTATTATTTTCGAAAGAGCTAAAAGACTCTTCATAACATGTTGTGACTATTTATAATTTTTTGTTGCACAGAAAAATAAATTTTCTTTTTAGTATCAAAGGAATAAAATTCGCACAAACAACAGCACGAAATAGAGAGGAGTAAAAGTGAAGGAAATATGTTCCAAAAATAAACGAAATTTTGATTATAAAAGAGAGGCCCGGCACCAATGAACGTGTGTGAATAGATAATCATGTTGATGACGACGTCAAGGTGATATTGAATGAACACATTTCATTGTGTTACTTAACCCCTTTATCTTTTATTATTCTTAGATGTTTTCTGTGACTAAATAAAATGCTATTATTTTATTAGGTTAAATTAAGTCACACACATATTCTTCAAAGTCACTATAACACAAAAATATGCAGTACACAAGTTGGGAGGAATAAACCCATTTTAAGCTACTCAACAAATTTGCATAGATATAGACGTTGACGAGGAGAGTCGTTCGTATTCCACTTAAATGAATTTTTATACATAAACCGGAAATAGTAATGTGACGACCATGCGAGGAGAGAGAAAAAATGGTCAAAAACCCAAGGAGGTTTTATTTTATATATTAAAATTCAATTCAAGAAATTATCATACACACAAAATAAAGTGAAATCGCGGTTTTTTTATTTGAGAGACACGTGATTGTTAGGAACAGGTATTTTTTTTTCTTATATATGCCTGGAATGTCTCAAGATAATCAATCTGCGTCACTTTTGTTCCCCTGCAGAAATATACTTTTATATTATTTTTACAACTTATCATCTACGTGGTAATTTTTCAAGTACGAAATTCGTGGTCGTGTTATCCATTTTAATCTAGATTGTCATACCAATATTGCACTGTGTTAACAGTACGAAAAGAAAACACTGAAAAACAAAAATCGGGGACATGTATTGCATTTGTATTTAGCATTGTTAAAAAAAAATAGTTCGTCACATGACAATGATGATAGCCAATCGGCATTTTTGCGATAAATTTACGAATTATCGTAAACAATTTTTACCGTCGATGATTAAACAATGAACACCCGTGTTAATTTAAGTACTGTTTCTTTTTTTTGTATTATATAATCATTAATAAATATAACGACAGGTGTACTACCGTCTAGAAACATATTACAAAATTTTATTAACATACACCAGACAACCTGGATATGAATTCAATTTTTTCACACGGCAACAGATTAGCTAAAAAATAAAAAAAGCATGGACCTACTACGATAACACCACACAAACAGGTGTTACTTATTTTATATTCGATACTATTAAACTTATATCCAACGACGATGATGATGATGATCCCACCAAGGAATTTTTCAGTTTTGGTCGTTCATTTAAGCCTGGGGATAATCGTATCTTGAATTAAATTTTACGATGAACGTGCTGCTTAGTCATCTTCAGCACCATTATCATCAAAAGCTAACAGAGACGACTTGCTTTAAGATTAAAGCGGTGTAGTCTGATTCGCCTCTTTGCATATAGAGACCTTATAAGTTGAATGCAAAGTTTACTCTCATTGAACTGTATTCATGTTCTACATTTTTATTCAGTTTTATATTTTTGCTTGTCCCCATGAAACTCTGCTGAATAAATATACAACAATATCATTTTAAGGCTCGCCTCTAGAAGAAGATAAATTTTCTTGAAATTTCATAAGCGAGAGTAATTTTAAATTAGCTTAAAAAAAATAAAAAATAAAATAAGAATTTTTGGAGTGTATTTTGCTAGCTGATAACAAAGTTCCATGACTGTTGGTTAGCGCAAAGTACACAGACCCTGTTTAATTATTATTATTGGAATAATTTTGAAATTTTATTACTTTATGATTTTGTATTTCTTAAGAATATTTATTGACTTAATGGAAAATATCTTTTTTTAGAACAAATTAAATGCTTCAAACAAGAAGATCGACTTTAAACCAACACACAACCATAAGTGCAAAACTTGTATATTCTATTAAGATACATACACTGTTTCGTGATCAAATTATAATCAAGTAATCAAGGCTTTAAGAAATAACAAAATAAAACAAAATCGGGAATAAACAGAAAGATTTTATAGAAAACATTCCAGCGATGGTGGGTCACATAATGCAGAAGACAAACTCGTATGGTGACTTCTTAGTCACGTTGGGAATTTCATTTGGTTTTATATTTTCACATTTAAAGGATTTCTTTTTGCCTATTTTTTAATATCAATAAATTTTCATTTAATCTTCTTAGGATTGAATTTCCAAATGAATGTTTAGTTCTTGAAGTAAATACGAATTGCTGAGTCGATTTCTAGTCGAGGCTGATTATCTCTTGTGTAATTTTATTACTTTTTTTTATTATCAACGTGGGTATATTTTATATCGCTATCAAGTCTTAATTGACTTACTAACGTAGAACTTAATTGATTTACGTAAATCGTATGGAATAAAAACTAAAATGCTGCTGGTAACTAAATTTTATGTTATTATGTGTTATCACTTATCAATAAAGAAAATTACATTATAATCGTAGATATGTAGAGGAAAAACCATAAAAGAAGACAACAAGCTCAACGTTTGAGTGAAAAAGCTGCGTTTTCCAGAGCGAATGGGACACTTGTTGTCTTCTTTTATGGTTTTTACTCTAATAGAAATTTGCAAGCGTCTCTGGTAGTTTATCTATAACAAAAATACGTTTCTGAAAGTAAAATCTTTAAATTCTGTTTTCCGCTCTAGAAACCTTTAAAAAAATTGTCTTGCCAATCTATGTCGGATCATAAAACTTACCAGGAAAAGGGTGTTTAGTATTATCTTTGAAAAATATTGAAAATCCACAAGATATTGGATCACCATAAACTTTTGTGGAAGAATTGCTATTACTGTAACTACCAATGGATTATAATCCGAAAATCAAAGATAATTATTGTTTGTAAAGCTGGCTTCTCTGATGTCGCAAGCCAAGGAGCCAATCTCCTTGATCTATTTCTTATCTATCATCCTAATTCTACATGATACTCTGTCGATCATGACTCTCCTCTATGTAATTGGAATCACTGCTAAGTAAGTGCTTTTTTCCCATATCCATCGTCTGCCCCAACCAACTCAGTTCCTAAACAAACTGCCTGGCACTAGTAGAAAACCAATTGGCTGGGGCTTCCTCGCTTCTTTGAAGCCACTGACTGGGAACTGTGTTTCCATAATGCATACATCAACTCGGTATCACCAAAGTTATACAGGCGGGAATGCCTTCATTCATTCTTCACTCAACAACCAAGTTTAAAAAGCCTCGACGGAATAGATGGGCTAATGGGGAATGTATGAATACGATTACAGCAAAAGAATCCACCTTCAGAGAGTACAGGCGTTTCCCGAGTGCATCAATTCGTCGTGAATATATCAAGTTGAGAAACTCCTTCAATTTCATCATCAGGAGTTAAATCAGCATTTGATGAAAGGTTGAGTTAAGTAAATTATTTAATGCTATCGTTGGCAATACAAATTTCTAGTCTTGGTAACTTTTATCAAGAATTTTATCTTTTCTACATCACCTTCTCTCATTTATAAGGGGAGGTGGTAACAGAAGTGAAATCCAAGGTGGATTTATTCAAATTATTCTTTACCTGAAACTGCTTTGCCACCGCGGCCCCTAAGCCGCCCGTTCATTCAATGAACGGAGTTTTCTTCAGGACTCACGAAGTATATAGGTGTCGCAAAGAGCTTGACGTTAATAAATCAACTGGGCCTGATAATATACACCCTATGGCTCGAACAAGGCACTAAGCAGACTGTCGAACCTATTCCAGCGGTCTGCCCTACAAATCTAAATTGTAGGGGTGTAGTACAATATGCCAAGCAAGTGGCCGCGGTACTTTTGGACCCGATATCTCAACAAAAGAAGAAGAACAGGTATCGGCTCTGAAAAGGATCTAAAGTTGGACCTAATACACTCTTAGCAGCCCTATATCTCAGATTTGTAGGGCAGAACGCTTAAACAGATTCAGCTAAAAATTTTGTCATTCTGGCTTGTTTCGTCCGCCTTTGCAAGGCAACTATAGTCCTGGAGTCCTCCTTTTCCGCCCTTCTGATATCTAAAGGTGGTAAATTATACCGGCATCTTTTCTTCTTCAATCCACTAGCTCTTGAATTCGAGATCAAAAAGGCATTTTGTATCTTTTTCATTTTTCATTCTAGCTAAAGCGGGAAAATATCATGAGTGTCATTATCAAACATTTCGTTACCCATGTAAATCCCTTCTTCTCTTCGTTTCCCGGAGACAATAAAAAGAATCAACTCATGACTGAATAACAATCATCTCTATTTGCCTTCAATTCTTCTTTGTAAGATACATACTGCACTCTGCTTTGCTCATGTAATTGGTTAGGCCTTTATTAGGACGCGTGAAATCTAAAAATGTATCAAAGAATTTGATTTAGGAAAAGCAATAGCCCAGCTGTATACCGTCCATGGAACTTATGAATACAAACTTCTAAGTGCTTAGGCACCCCACAGAAGTCTACTCAAGCATATGGCAACTAGTTTTTATCCAATGTACACATGAAAATGCATCCTCTGCAAGTGCATTGATGACCTTCTACTTTGTCTTATTGAATATCTCAATTAGAGAATGAATTACTTCAATGCATGTCGCTTCGTCGAGTATGGTATCCGTCTTTCTTGGCCAAGCTTCCAAAATGCTTTTCTCATCTTCCAATCTTGGTAGGTTTTGACAAGACATAGCTTAGTTCGTGAATTGAGATAGTTAATCGTCTTCAAACTACAGCCTCATCTCTATGAAGTTCTCTTTCTGTTTTAATGAATTAATGGCTAATCTCTTGATATTCTTGGTAATGGTAACAGAGAATCGAAGATATCAAGCAACCATTTCACCATTTATTTACTTTTATTGCCAAGTTTTGCATCATGACAAAACTAATGATATGTTGGACTGAGTACAAATGAATTTTCCTAACATTATTTTTTTAATACAAATTGCACAACGGATTTTGTTGAATAACACGAAATATTATTGGAATCTCTATTATTTTTCTCCTGAACCCGCTGAGTCTATTTTGCTTTTCTCGATTTTGGATCGAAACCAAAAGTCAGTGACTGTTTCATGTCACTGCGCTTGGAATGATAACATTTCTTAGTAGAAGTTGCGCACAGTCAATTTTTCTCATATGGAACTAATCTTGGATATCTTCTAGTTTCATATTGGAGTTTGTCACCGGATTTTTATCTACTTATCTTATGGGAGGTTAATTTTGCTCATCAAAAAATTTTGCTGATTCATGGACTTAGATTATTTTAAAATTATATAGCGTAAGCTAGAACTTTGCCCTAAGTGACGATTTTGAAAAAAATGTCAGAAGTAAAAAAAACAAAAAAAATGATTGATGAACAAATTATAAGTTCTTCTTACGCTTTTACGTGAAGTTGTTGTTTTTAGTAGAAAAACATACAAAAGAAAAGAAAAATCATGATTCTCTATCTCTTTAGTTTCCACTGCAAAAGTCATGTAATCATTTTGAGGAAAAAATAATATAAATAGCATATTTGAAAATACTATTGCAAAATCAGTCATTGATCTAAGTGTAATAATCCTAAAAGATCCACAGCAACACATTTCATTAGTATTTGACAAACACAACAAGCAAAGCTATTCGCACAATCGCAAAGTATATCTAACTTACTGTATAGACCAATATACCCGACAGTATAAGACCACCCACAACCAAGAACACAGTATTCATATTTAGATATTTGACTCAAAACATTAAAACTGCAAGCACAACATACACCAGTACTAAAAAAATATTATTAGAAATTTAACATAGAAAAAATACATAAAATACAAAGCAAAAAATCTCAAAAAAATATTTTAATTTACGTAACCACTCTTGAAATAAAGTAAAATCAGATTTTATACTACCACCGGCAAAATTATACTAGGAGAAGAATATAAATGAATACTTTGTCATTCTGCGTTGGATGCTTTTTGCGGTGTATAAAAAAATGGAAAATCTGAAAATTAAATTCGGTCTTTGCACCGACAAAGCTTGCCAAACACAATAAAGATTGAAGTGAAAGCTTTAAAGAATTCCAATACAATTTATAGTAGCCACATTTTCTTCAGATAAAGATATAAGCAGTTTTAAACTTACTAAAAAACGGTGACTTTACGCTACCGTTTAAAATTAGTACTTGATCTTCCTTTTCACAACAACAACAACTAACTAAAACGCGGAATTTTTCTTTTTTAGATATATTAAATTAAAGCAAAGCTGTTTCATAAAATGTGCATAATAAAACTCGAGAGGAACAAAATGGCCGAAACAGCCTTGGTACATTGAGTAAGTTAGGATAACACCCGTTCGGCAATACCAAGATATCATATTCTAAATTAGCAACAACCGATAATGACCAAAAAGCAAAGAGGGCAAATTTAACCAAAATACGACATAGATAAGCTAAAACTTGAAGAAAGAAGAGATGCTTGCCAGAATGCTCTCGTACAAGACTGGAAAGAAGGAGTAAGAGAACAGTCCAACATCAACGACAAATGGGAAACAATTAAAAGTAGCATAAAGGGGACAGGAGAAGAGACACTACGGTTGGTTCCCAGACAGGAAGTGCATCGCAAGGCTCACAAGAGGAAGGATGGAAGACCTCAAGCTAAAAAGAAGAACTGCAGACAAGCTGATCAGAAACAAGAAGAGAGAATATCTAAACAAAAGGATCCTACAAATACAGGAAGACTTCGATGAAGGGAGATTTAGACAATCGTACAAGAACGAACTCCTGCGAAGACCTATTCCTCAAGATATTGGCCTCGATACCCGAATTCGGCGAATCGGAAGTGAGTGCGGATTTCACACTTTGCGATTCCCTAATCCGCCGTGTGGGTGTAATCGTCAATCTTAACGTAGTTATAACAATGCCAACCTGTAAACGATCTCCGAGAACAAAATTAAGGAATCTCAACTTAAACATACGGCATTTTGGAAATTAGTGTCAAATTCGCACTCACTTCCGATCCGCCGGATTCGGGAATCGAGGCCATTGTTTCAATGGAACCACCGTACGGACACTGAATGAGGTGCGTGAAGCTGTAAAAAGGCAAAAAAGCAACAAATCGCCAGAAGTCGATGGAGTTGTATCTGGACTGCTAAACGAAGCAGGACAACAACTTTTAAGAACCTTAAACGAACTCATAAGCCACATCTGGGAGGAAGAAATTATACCAAATGTGACTGTAAGAAAGCGATTATATGTCCAATGTACGAGATAAATTAACCTGTTAAAATTACAGATATATCTCACTCCCAACACCAGCTACAAAATCTTCACAATTCTTGTGAGACAAAAATTAGAATCTATAGCGGAAAGCCTTATAGAAGAATATCAAGCTGGTTTTGTGACAAATAGATCAACATGGGAACAGTTGCTGATCTAAAAGCAAATCGTGGAGAAACCCTACCAAAGGCATGATATCTACATATATACCAAATATGTATCGACTTTCAACAGGCATATGACTCTATAAAAAGATCTCTACAAGATCTTATCAAAATTAGGAGTCCCTTCAAAGCTGTCACGACTGTTCAAATGCGACATGGTTTTAGACAAGAGAATGGACTGGCCCAATGCTTTTCAACCTCGCCCTAGAATGGGTGATAAAGAAAATGTCAGTCAAATGAAGCAATGACAACACACTGTACAATTTCTTGGATATGTATGATGTGAACATCGTGGGAGAGTCCTTTTTGTCAGCAAAAGAAGCTTATGTCGAACTAAAAAGCTGGAAAAAGACATAGACCTGAACATCAACGAAGAAAAACAAGTGTGATGCAACAGTCCAGAGCTAGAAAATTTAGAATGGGAAGAAATATAACTAATCTACCAACGCAACCTAGAAGTAACCGATGAAACAGTCTACCTTGGGTCTACAATCACAAAAAGAAACTGACCGAAGAACGGAAGAGATAACTAGACCTAGACTTGCATTATGAGAGAGGACACAGAAGAACGAGTCAACAGGTTTAAGATAAAAGTTCCCCGAACGAGTTGGATCGACTCTGTGACGGCTGAAGCAGAGGCAATGGTCAACCTTCGGAGCTGGAGACATAATGCAAAAGACTGTCAAACTTGGACAAATGTCCTAGAGAAGGCTAAGGCTCGATTTGGGCTGTAGGGCCATTGGATGGAAGGTTGAACCAAAACGAATGGCGCGTTAGAACGAACGAAGAGCCTGAAGAAATGGTTCGATGTATTCACGTGTTTCAACAGGCATAATACTCCGACGAGGCTATCTCCAGCTAACCTCGACGGTGGCATCTCTGACTCAGCCGGATGATTAAAAAAATTAACTCACACAACATCCAAGAGTTCAAATGCCAGGTTCGCCCCTCCCCTTCATGCATCCGCTAGACTCCCTTAACCTATCTTATCCTTCGAGCTAAACCAATCGACATTGCGCCATGACGTGGCAGACTGGTAGCATAAAGGGTGATACCTCAGCTCATAATATAACACACACAACAAATCAGGAAAAAGAAGCGTAGGATGACCAAGAAATATGTGGATGGAGGACGTGCTAGAAGATAGACGAAAACTCCGTATAACATACTGGAGAGAACTAGAAACAGGTAGAGACGACTGAAAGAAGAGACTTCAAAAGGCCAGAGTCCTACAAGGACTGCAGTGTCATTTAAGCAGACGAAGGTGTTTACACGATTTAAAAGACACAGATTTGTCGAAGGGAAATACATCAATTTTGCACCACGATAATGCACAACCATAGAGTCATCTTTGTACAAGAGTTCATGAACTAAAAGTTCGACGTATATCATCGACCAAACACCATATTTGACTGATATGGCCTTCGTGTGGCTTTTTCCTATTCCTGAAATGCACAACATAGGCCAATGACAGTGTGGTTTCAACCCAGACAAATCAACAACTGATCAGATTTTCACCCTGACGCAGTCGATGGAAACATGTCGAGAGTTTCAAAACTCTTTCCAACACCTCGTCATAAACTTTAAGGCCGCTTATGATAACATAGTCAGGGTAGCTCTCTACAAAGCCATGAGAGAAGTCGGCATCCCCAATAAGCTGACACCCTTATACAGCTTGACCATAATCAATGTGACAAGCCAAGTAAAGATGTCCGGAACACTGTCTAGATCAATCAACATCTATAATGGTCTGGCATGCCTCCTTTTAAACTTAGCGTTGGAGAAAGTGATCCAAGATTCGATGGTGGCATCAAAAGGAATAATCCTCCACAAGTTCACCCAATTAATTAATGGCTTATGCAGACGTCATTGACATCATTAGTAAAACATCAAGGGCGGTGCAGGAAGCTTTCATCCAGATTAATGGGACTGCACATCAATGAAAGCAAATTTCCCGTTTGCAAGAGCACTAAACATTGGTTACAATCAAGAGAGAGGAGCGCGAGTTTAAAGTAGTAAAAACATTTACCTACGTTGGGTCAATAGTAGATGCCGACAATAGGTGACCTCGGTAGTCTAGTGAGTAAGGCGCCTGGCTACCATCCCAGAGGTCCCGAGTTCGAATCCCGGCAGCACCACGGTTCTTCGCCTTTCCCACTTTCCCCACCTATATAACTTTCCTTCTTTCTTCTTCCCTTTTTAGATTCCCGATCTCCTGTCATAGCCTTCCGCTAGCACTTCCCCGCTCCACCAGCGCTGTCATCGGTTGGTTGATGGGATTCAAATTCAACTCGTTTCAGGAGGCATAACACTCCAGCGATTTGTTTCTGGTTCCTCGATGCCAGAGTCGCGATAGTAATGGTTGGGAGTAGGTGGTTGTGGCAGTTCCTTCCTTCACTTCTCTCTTTCCCTTCACTATCTTCCGACTAGAGCTTGCTGTTCGACATTGCTCTCTACACGAAAAAAAATAGATTGTCGGCAGTACAAAAGGCTTTCCTTGAGCTCTAGTCTTCCACATAAAAACAAAAAAAACAATAGCATGGAACGAGAAATACCAAATATCGCGACGTAAATTTTGTGAAAAAAATCAAGCTCCTGTGCGTAACTAGGGAATCTAGCTCGTATGGAAGGGCCAGAACCGGATCCCGATGGTACAGCCGTAAAAATTTAGTTAAATTTAAAACTTCTTGAAGGACATTTCGAGTAAATTGAGGCCATAAAAGAAAATTCCCTGAAGGACTAGAAGGACATACCTCAACCAGCCTACGAAAATACATGGAGGACGCAATCACGCGCTGGCATAGTTGTATTGTACCCGATGGAGACTACTTGGAAGACAACAAAATAAATTTTGATTATTTTTTTCTTATCCTTGAAACATTTCGAACAACCTAAATAAAACGAAAGAAATTTATGGCTAACAGCTGACTCTCAAACTACAAACAAGCATCCACGGCAATGTCAACTCGAAAAAAGGAGGCTGAGAGCACACAATATAATTCGTCACAGGAATTATGTTTTATTAATTTTCCGCAGACCCTTTTCATCATCGTCATCACTGCCTCTACAGCCCTCTGGGACCTTTTTGCTACCTTGCATCCCTGTTATTATACAATGTTACGTTGGCCAAAAATACACCATTTCTTCAAGCAGGTCACCTTGAGCATTTTTTTATCTTTTCTAGGTAGATAACCTTGACAATTAAAAACATTACAACTTGTAAACGGATTGTAATGTTGTTAACATACATATGTGCAATGACCTGAATGGTCATTTAGCCATATTACATGCACGACAGATATACCTTGGGTACTATAGATAAAACTATGATAAATGTGATTTTCTTAAGTAATTTATTAATATTCAAATGAAACTACTTTTTCTCTACTAACAGACAGATCCAATTGCATAACAAACAATGCCTTAATTTGCATTACAAATCTGCTCATTAAAAATCAATTATGAGCTAACTGAACGGAACTCAGGTAGTAAAATAATTTTATTTACTCCATACTACTTATTTTTACAATCGCATATAATCTAAGATAAAACGGCGCCTCATGAATGTTTCAATCACCTGTTCTCATAGCCATAGGAAAAGCATTAATCTTGCACTTAAGTATAAAGACCGGTTTCTCTATATTTTGTGTACTTCTATTGTGCATCAAAGTCATGATCTTCCAGGTATAAAATAGTAAAAAAGAAGCACAATTTATTTTTAGTTCCTTGTTGTTTGTTTCTTTGTTGTTAGTCACATGATATATTGCTCGACTCTTCCGAACTTATTATTATATCAGACGAAGGTGGTGGAAGTTACCTAATGACCTCGTAAGAGTCAATGGTGTCAGGTGTTGTTCCTTATTCTTCTGGGTGTGTTTTGTTGATGAAGAACTAAGGTGTAATTATTGGAATCAATAACTTAGGTCTGTGCTTATGTCCTTATATTCACGTAGAATCTCACTCAGTGGAAAAGTACTGAGGCTTTTCTTTGTAAAATTTTTTCTTCTTTCAAATAGAACAAAATAAAATTAATCTTACATAACAGCTAGTAGTAAGTAAGTACTTTGTTAGAGCACAAAATTAAACAGGATTAAGAACTTGAAAAGTATTTCCCAGGATGTTTATGACAGTGCATTGAGCAAGCATGTTACTTACAACTAGGTCGATTACGTAACCGCGAAAAATCAATATTAATTCCTATAATTCATCCCCTCGGCTAAATCCATCCCAACCAGCGTGTGTAAGGAGATGTTGAAAAAAAAATGAAACCCCATAAAATATTAAAAGTCTAGACTTTATCTTACAGACTATAAAAACACTAGAAAGTCTCGAGATTGCAGTTTTTTTAAGCGCTTTAAGTATACAAAAACAATGCAAAAAAGACACTCTAGCATCAGGCTAAAAAAAGCTCTCAAATAACCGGCACTCAGCAGCATTTCCAAGTGCCAGAGACCATCAGAATGAGCGCCTAGTAACCAACCCAACCGGGACTTCCCTAAAAGCTGGACAAATCTTCCAAAAAGATTTTATCCAGTTTTATCTTGTTGTTGTGGTTACAAAAAAAAATTTGAATAACGACAAATATCGACAGATCACCACACGTCATTCTCAGGAGTATGTAAGGTAGTTCACCTGTCCGCGCGAAGATTTATGTAATCTCCACGATGTAGACCAATGGCCTAGTCATTATGCAACCAACATAAACTCAAAGTCCTGTCCTAGAATTTTTTTTGCATTTATTCCAATCAAAAAATATTCAGGCACACATTTTCCTTTTTTAATTCAATTTCTTTTTTTTTACAAATTTCACACATTCTCCGAATTTCTTTCATTCCTTTTCTTGTTGTTGTTGAATGAAATCTTCTTGTACACGTTTGCATGCTAATATTCACACTTCTTCTGAAAGCACATTTCACTCACTCCATGCCCCCGGCAGTCGTGGGGCTCATCTTGATATTGCAGAGAAAAAAAGTGGCACACAAACCTGTGACTCCGGTAGTTTACTGGATGTAATACGAAATAGCGCCATTTCAGTAGAGGATATTCGTCCTTTTTAACTTTTGTATTGGTTTTACTTAACTAATATATTCTATATTAAAGTAAAATGCTGCTTTGTTACTTCTTCACTAGTGAGGATAACGAAAACAGAAAAAAAGAACGGATTTTTTATTCACAACACTTAAAAAAAATATGATCTTGGCTGTCTTCACGGCTTTTTTTGACAGATTCGCACGACCGCGCGGAAAACTCAACCCACTCGCTCTGAACAGAAATTCGCTCTGTTCATGGGTTTTGGTGGATTCAATTTTTTCGTAAAAATTTTAAAATGCCCCGCACTCGGCGAATTTGTTGAGTGGATATTTTTTTTTATATAAATGGCTGACATTGCTGAATTGCTGATATAAATGCTGATATATTAATTTATTTATCTACATAATTTTTATATTTTGTTATTTTAATTAAATAAAGGATTTATTTTATTTATAAAATGTATAAATGAAATAATAAATTTCTTAAAATTGGAAAAAAATCTAGAAGTTGACGATAATTTTGTTTCCGGTTTGTGTTACGACTTAAATTTGAGCTTTTTTTCGTTAAGTTTTTAATTTAGCGAATACTGAATGATAGAGCTTTCAAATATTCAACGATTTTGTTGTATGGAATTTAACATTTTTGAAACTTTTTTTTATAAAACCAAGAAATTATTTATCTGTGTATTTTTCTTTTCTTATTTATCTGTGTATTTATCTTTTCTTCTCAAAAAAAGCTATTTGAACCATTACAGAGGTCTTGAAAACAGCACTCCGAGAAGTTTAAAGATGGACTCCCACAGAGGCTCTTTCAATCAATCCAAATAAGGTCGTCCTAGTGCCTTTTTCCAAACGTTACAAATGCCCTTGATTGGAATCAACAAGCATCCCGTCTAGTTGGAACACCTAGAACAGGAGGAGAACGCTATTAGCAGAGGCCGCAACAAATGGGAGATCCTGGTCAGAGCTGTCGCGCAAAACTGAGTCCGCTAGAGGATAACTGTTTCCGCCCACTGTTTCCGTCCATTGAGGGATTAAAGGAGCAATTAGTTAGTATAAATTGGACCTAGGTCCTATTTGTAACCCGGGTACGACAATAGAGTACATACACTCAGTCAAATTTTTGGGAGTAATGTTGGAGGATGTTGGAAGAGACTGAGGTCGAACGCCATCAGTAAAGCCACTAGAGCTATATGGCCATGTAAAAGGATTTTGGGTAAGGCATCAAGCCTTACACCACAAGTGATATACTGCCTGTACAAAGCGATCGTGGCCCAAGACCAAGCAGGCCACGGCGACCATCAAGTGCAGATATCTGCAACGGCTTAATTGCCTTTCCATTACGAGAACTATGCGGACCTTTAACTCTGCCTGCGTCCGTTTCACCAGGATTATACAGGGGTGAATGCATTTATTGATTTCCCATTCCACCAAATCTGTGAAGCCTACACAGAACAGATGGTTGGAATCTCGACCTTTTTTGGGCGAGGGAGGCGTGTGGAGACACGAACCATGGTCCCTCGTGTAGGAATGGTTTGGTGCGCTGCTGTAGTTTTCTGCAAAGCTTTCAATTTGGGGTTGGGGGATTTAATAACTTCAAGCTTTCATTTTCGATTCGAGCAATATTTAGTTTTTTTAAAACTTTGTTTTTTAAGGGCGCCTACCTGCTATATTTAATGAAACTGATGGATGACTGATGAAATAAGAGTCTATGGCGCCCATTACACGATAGGTTTTGCTGACAGTTTTGCCACAGTTTTGCCTACGACTGACGGAAAACCTAACGTCTAAGGTGATGACTGACGTAATCCTCCGTATATTTTGATTTCCATTAATCAAGACTGGTGGAATTGACTGCCGATTGCATAAACGTGTAATGGCCGCCTATGGTTTTTACACAATTGCAATGCATGAGTGACATCAGCATGGATCCTGCTTATGCCGGGATAATCTTCTTCTTCTTTAACCGGTCTACAAGTGAGATTCCGTCCTGGCTCCTCGTAACTGTTCTCTCCACCCATCGCACAGTGGTTCAAAACGCCAAAAACAAGGTCAAAACTAGAAAGAATGGAGATAAGTATTTGAAATTTTATGTCCAGGGGTTTTCGAGGTCGCTGATTACGAACCCGTTATAAGTTTTTCGCAAAACAAAATGGCGGTCATCAATGTTACAAACACATAATTTTTTTAACGAAAATGGGTGTTGGGTATTTTCGAAGCCACCGATTTCAAATTTGTCATTTTTTTTAAAAACAAAATGGCGTCCAAAAATATTTAAAAATTAGTTATCCTGCATGAAAATTCTTTCTTGAGCTATTCGAGGCTGCAGATTTGGAATTTGACAATATTTTTTCCGAAAAAAAATGGCGGCTAAAATATTTAATCCGTCACTTTCTCACTGGCACGGAGACTTATTTAGGTAGCAAATGCCGGTTTAGGCAAGTCAAATTGTCGAAAAAACCTTGTTTTTTTTCCAACCGAGCATCCCCAAGGTCAAATATGGAAAACATAGGAAAAATTCCGTAGAATTTGATGAATTACTGTTGGCGCTAGTAGACCTTGGGAACGTTTCCAAAATGGCTTCAAAAAAGGACCAAAACAGTTTTTCGAGTTTAAAAAAAAGTAGACTTTGTCAAAAAAAAGGTTTATATAAAATTTGCAGAACTTTTTAATACTAAGAAAATGAGGCCACTTTGATGTCAATATTGTTTATGTATAAAGGGCTTATTGGAAAAAAACCTAAAAATCACGTTTGTTGTGCATTTAACATATCTTTTACAAACAAAACCATTTTGTAATGAAACTCGCGGAAAATATAGTCGCAACGTTTCTCTTTTTGTTTAAAAACGCACGTTACCGGCCCATTTATATACTCAGCATGCGCGGTGGGGACCATATAGGTTTAACATGCGTTAGAGGATGCAGGATACCAGCACAGAAAATGATAAGCTTATCGTCCAATAACTCGTTTGCCATTTCGGGATGGCGTGTACTTACCTACTTTCGGAATGAAGATCATTTTAACGATCCTCCAGGAGCTGTAATGTAGGGAGTGTTTCCTTTTGTTGCATATATTTCTGGGCAAAATCGGTTTAATGATAAAAGGAAAGAGAACTACTAAAATTTGGAATTACTCGTGGTTTTTATTAATATGAAACATAATATTATATATACTAACTACCAAAAATGTTCATCGAAATGTTTTATCAAGGTAAATATCAGCAGCAACTAGCAACTCGAAATGTTTCTTGCTAAATTTCATCAACTTTTAGGAGTAAACAGAATTATATTTTTTTGTTATACGGTTAGTTAAAAATCCTTAACAATTTTTAAGGAGATTGCTTTAATATATTAATTTTTAGAAAAACAAATTTCTCATTATGTTTTTTTTCACTTTCCTAGTTTTTTTTAATATTTAAAAAAATTTCGTTAAGATGATACAGGTTATCAGTTACAACTGTCAAAATTAGCGGCCATTTTGGAAGATTCGTTTTTATTGCAAGTTGTAATTTGTATTTTAAAGCTATAAAGAAAAGAATGTTTTTAAATTTTAAAAAGAAAAAAATTGATGTGGAAGATGGCTTAACTCATTTTTAATCAATAAGAAAAATTATATAATTCGTGCAATAATAGATTAATTTTTAATATGGGTTTCTTTCATGTCCATTCATACCAATTTATGAAACTAGAACAAAGGAGGATTGCTTTACTAAATACATCCAATATTAGTAACTTTTTTTCATAAATATAACAAGATTTTGAATTTGAACTTTAAATAAGCCTTAAGTTATTAAATACATATTCTTTTAGTGCAAATTAATTTTTTTACTAATTTTTTTTTGCTAAGAAGATTATTTGGGCCAACATTGGGCAGACTAACTATGGCTGGAATATGACACCTGCAGAAAGAACCCGAATTTTTATTAACAGGAAAATAAGTGTAAGATGGCCAAGAGTAAAGTAGATACATGACATTCTAGAAGATATATGAAAACTACGTATAATAATTAACCAAAGAGAATTAGCAAAGCATAGAGGACGGCTGAAAGCAGATACTTTAAGAGGCCCGACTGCTACAATGTCCGTAGTGCCATTTTAGAACAGAAATAACTTTTTCTTTTAGATAGATGTACTATAAATCGCTAATAGATAATTTTTATCTCTCTTTTCTACAATAAAAGAAGAACTTAACAAACAAAATGCAATTTGGAATCATCTCAAATATCTATTGTCACTGTTAAATCTATTGTCATAAAAAGATAGACATATTCAAATTTATGCAGTATGCAGAAGTAGATTTTAATTTCTCAACCGTCTACCAATTTACCACAAAGAATCAGAACACTATGATCTACAATACAAATGGCAACTGCCTTACGTTATTTCATGCAAATTTAAAAGAAGTCGTCTAAGAAACCAAATTTGGTACCATCTGTTCCCAAAAAACTTAACAGTCAAACAAGGGCCAGGGATTTCATTTTAATAATAATCAGCTTTTGTTAAAATCATCCAAATGTCTATTATTTACTTCCCCTAACCGGATACGACGACAGCAACCAACCAGGGTTCACATTAAATTTTTTTCATTTCGCCTAGTCCTAGACTGACGAATCCTTGTGGGTCACAGTCTTACCCCACGATTTTGTTGTTGTTTTTAAAGGTTTTATTTTTAATTTGAAATTCAGGATTTGGTCTGTCTGGGGTTTCTCGGTATTTTAACCGATTTTTCTCGGCAGTTTTGTTAACTGGATTGGACAGAAAACTGGACGCGATGGGAATTTTTTGGTAGTTTTATTTTGGTGTAGTAAGAGTTTTGTTTGGGATTATTTTTTTTATTTTTATTTTTTTGAAGAAAAGGATTCTAGTTTTCTTTTGATGAATACTTTTGTTCATAAGTTGTATTATGAGAAGAAGTATTGCCTGGAGGAAATCTTGTTATCCGGTTTCAGAAATTGTTTAGTACAGAATGGATGCTGAGCTTTTTGTTATTTATGTATAAGAAACTAGTTTAATAGATGTGAACTGAAGCTTGAATAATGTTCCTTTATTCTGGAATCTTTATTGTAATATCAGACAATTGTACAGACTATGCTCTATATTTTATTAGTTGACGGTACCATTCAAGCTACACATGTATGCTCTTGCCAAATCACTATCCTATCTTCTTTAACACTAAATGCCACACAAAATCTTCCTTTTTGGTTGAAATCAGCAAACCTTTCAAAAAATAGTGCATCGAACTTATATAGTTTTCTTGTAAAGAAACATTTTTGTTTGTAATATGAATCATTCTTGTACAAATCGGTTTATCCTCAACTGTCACTACAAAGATCCATATACAGACTCTCGAATTTCTGGTGGAAATGGATGAGAAGATCGTTATTTTTTAACAAAATTATTTTGAGAGATTAGGTTCATATGCATCTGTCTACGTATGTAAACGAGCAAAACTGTCGCATCCAGGGCTCCGAAAACCCAAGATAAATAGTCAACAACAACTTCTCCAAGGACAACGAGTGACAGTTTGGTGTGGTTTTAAAATAATTAATAAAACTTGCTCAAAAATTCTATTGAATTTCCCACAATAAAAATGTTTCGTTAAAAAATTACATTTCGTTAATTTTGAATTTTTTAGTATGTTGCGGCCATATTTGATGAGCATTTTGACAGATGATAACTTCAGTGATTTTGGCAGTGTTTTAACATTTTAAAACAATTCATTTAACTCGTACAACAATTGACACAAATGTTAATAACTATGATTGGCTTGGCTTGATTTGGAAGGGTAGCCTGTACTAAGAAGTGGAACGCTATAGTGGCTGAAACAATAAAAACTTTACATTCAAAATTGTTTTTTTAGTTTTTAGTTAATATCAAAAGAAAGGCGTATTTTTTAACAAATTTATTTTACTAATTTATTTTAGTCTTAAAATTGAATGTAGTCAAAAAGTTAGATAAATGGTAGCGGACAAATAAACGGTGGGCCCTCCAAGAGGTCCGACAAGTGGACAAGGGTCTTATAGAACAGGGCGTCCTCGGCCTTTGCAATGTTTTTCACCATTTATGTTGGCTTGGGCTTGAATTCTTTGATCCAACCAAAATTCGTTCATTTTGAATTTCGAAATTTTGACCACAAATTTGTTATTTGCGACCGTAAAACCCTCCATATGTAAATTTTCAAAATAATCGGACCAGATATGCTAAATAACATATTTTTAATAGAGACTATAAATTAGAGTTTTATCACAAATTTGTTATTAGCAACTTTTTCAGTGGGATTGTTGTCAAATTCGTCCACCATTTTGGAATCGCCATGTTGAATTTTTTCAAACAATGTCAGATTGATCGACACAATAATTGTCAGATCGATAATTGGAAGAAGATTAAGATTTTTGATTATAATGGTCCGTATACAATTTTTGTATAAAGGAGCATAAAGGATAGATTTCATCAAAGCACCACCAGAAAGTACGGTTCTCTGCTTTTCCGATCCTGCCTAATGTTTCATGTGAGTCCATTCGTTAAAGCACGCTTGTGCGGTGTTTCAATAGTTAGTTCCTGGGTCTGGAGACATATTTTGTCATTGGCTAATCAAGGAACTCCATTAGATGAAGGACATGGTACAGGCTCCCTTCAAAATGCAGTGGAACAATCCACTGCACACTCACTGAGATAACTTAAGGTAGAAGAAGGTCAAATATCTCGCAAAAAGCGGTTTAATTCCGTATCTCACGATCAATCTATATACCGGGTGCGTTTTATGTTTCAGACCGATTTTGTTTGGCCGCCATTTTGGTTTGGCTGTCACTTGTCAGTTCATATTTGACAGTTATGAATAGCAGTTGGTAGCAACAGAATATTTGGGCATTAAAACTCCTCAATTGATGCACCAACGACCGTTACACCGTGGTAAAATGATTGTGTGGTACGGCATTTGGGCAGGCGGACATTCTTCGGGAATGCTAGAGGCAATGCTATAGCAGTTACTATTGATTGCTACCGTGATATTCTGAAAAACTTTCTGGTGCTCGAATTGAATCATTTGGATGGTCCCAATGAGACATAGCTTGTGCTACGGATGCATATTGTATACAGCGGCCTAGAACAGAACATAAAACTCACCATGTAGTAATTGAATACGTAAAAATTGTGTATTTACGCAAAATTGATCTAATCTATCTTCAATATCTTCTTCAACTCCTAACAAAACCCACTTAGTTTCAATAAATACCAACGATTGCCCCTACCTTGAATGATATTAAAAATTCAACCCAACATCAACAGCCTTGCATAATTTCAAATGTATTTCAAACTATATTACAAAAGCCCTCCATTTCAATAATCTTGTTCCTTTGTCAGAATGGTCAGTTCTAAAATTAAAATAGAGCAACATTTCAAACAAAACCATCTCCCGAATTGTCTGTGTCTCTCTATAGTAGCAGATCTTTCAAATCTTGATATTGTTCCAAATAAATACATAAATTGAAAGAAAAAATACCGGTAATCAAATCTCTTGAGAAAAACGATCGTTAAATCGAATTTAAATGCGTTAAACACAAAAGCATATCCGAAAAAAAAAGAATTAAGCTAAAAACCCACCGGCAGAAACCCCTTATCGCATCCTTAACCTTCTTCATATAGCGAAAATAAAAAAAATAGTACCAACTGCCCATATCCAGATGGCCTTATGCCATTTCACATCGAGCCTAGCTATGTTTTTGCCAGCAATATAGCATTTCTCCCCCTGATCATGTCTGGGGTGCAGTATGACCCACGAAACACGCTTATTTTTTTTACTCCTGCTTTTGCTGCCACTCTCAACTTTACGCACAAGGATCGGGACGTGAATAGGATATTTCGAAAAGGAGCAAAAAAATCTTTGTATATACATGGGCATTTCTTCACGCACAACATATAACAGGATCAGAGAATATAAGGCACATGCACGCAACAACAGTGATCCTCTATTGTGTCCTGTTATATCCTGTGATTCCTGAATCCTAATGTTGTGTACCAATTTATTTTTGGTCCCGTGTTTGGGAATTGCAGCTGCGATAATTTTCTCACTGGAAATGAGGGAGGGAAACTGGATTTTTCTATTAGGATATGGGACAGATGAGCTGAGAAATTGTGGGATTTTTTTAAATGGTGAAAAATTAGTGTTTTTTTTTGGGAGGAAAGAAGTAGTTTTGTAAGGCGGGAGTCGTGTATTAAGGTCTGGTCGGAAGGAAGGACGTTTTTTTAAAAGAAGAAATCATCTATCACTCTTCTACGGCATAAAAGAGTTTTTCGGAAAAATTATTCAAGAAGTTTTGCAAATTCTCAACCTAAAAGTTCAGTTTGTACATCGTTGACATTAAAACCACCAATTTAGGTTATGTAGCCGTTAACATGCTTAATACTAACTCTGAACGCCCTTTAAAAGACACTATCTTTCAAATTCACCCAGATAACCTGCTCTGCCATGGGTGTCTATCAATATTGATACATATTCTGAGGTGATGGAGAGGCTAGGATGCTCTTCAGAGGGAGTTGAGAGCAGACCATTTATAAGAACTAGTTAAAAAGCTAGTGATAGAAGTGACACCCGGGGAATACTGAGAAAAGGTTTAGTTACGACGCCATCCAATAATACTTACTTTAACCGATCTTCAACCGGGTCCTGGCCTCTCGCAACTTTTCTCTCCCCCGGTCCCGATTCTGAGCTGATGTCATCCAGTTTGGCACCCCTAAGCTCTGAGCGTCCTGGTCTACGCCATGCTTCCAGCGGAGGTGGGGTCTTCCTCGCTGTCGCACTCCATAGACCTTACCGTAGATATCCAATAATACCTTTATTAAATGGCCAAGTTCTCAACCGATATCAATAACAAGTTAACAGAACAGGGTGCCCTTTTAGACACACCCTTTTTCAGTATAGGCAAAACTCATCTCCGGAGATCTATGATAGGGCAAAAAGCTTTCGAAAAGATCTAGCCAAAGATGAGGCACGTTTCTTAAGGCTCATCGGAGGTATACTGTTTGGACCAGTGGATTTATTAACGTAAATCTCTTTGAGATCCCTACACATTCCGCGAGGCCTCAAAAAAACCCGTCCATCGAACTTTCTCATCCTTGTAGACAAAATAAGGGATTGTGGATGAAGTGAAATTCCCCTTAATGGAAATTATCAAGGATCAGCCATTTTCACTACTATAGGTGACATTAAAGATCTTTCTTGTCAACCTGTCATCAAATGATGATTTTATAGTAGTTTCTTAACTTAATGCACTCGCGACGAAGTGATCTGCAGGCACTGCGACATTCTTTCAACTCTTGTCAGCATCAATGCTGTGGTATTAGCTTGTGCCCTGCGCACAGCCGCTGATGCATTTCCGTCTGCAGCTGTTCTTCTTTCTTTGGTATATTGTGCCAATTCCGCCATTAAAAAGGCTTTTGAAATAGCCTAAGGCTTTTGATATAGTCTAAAATAAGACTCACAATCTAGCAACAAGTTATCCGCTGTTTTGGGAGCTGCTCTGCTCCAGACAGTAGATGGCGCCCATACAGCTGCAATAAACGACCATCCCTATTCTGCTTAAATCTGGCAGTTTCTGTAGATCTGCCCGGCCTTAGTCAAACTGCACGCAGTGACGCTATAATACCCTCCCTAATATTGTTGTTTTCAGGAGAAATGAAGGGCTGATGGCTCTATAGAATTTTGCTTTCTGGTACGTTCTTCTCCCGACTTTGGGATTAAAGATTACCCTAGCCTCGCCAGCACCTCAGATTATACTTACTTATTCCCCTTTAATCCCTCATAGCACATAGGGCGGAAACGGCTGCCCTCCAGCGGACTGTTTTGCGCGACCGGTCGCAGCTCCGTCCAGGATCTCCCAGTTGTTGCGGCCTCTGTTAATAGGGTTATCCTCCACGTTGTTCTCGGTCTTCCATCTCGACGGGTTCCTTGCAGGTTCCAGTCAAGGGCCTGTTTAGCTAGATTCTCGTTTCCAGAATAAGAATCAATATTAATACCACGAGTTGCGCAAGAAAGCACGATTACTCATGGTAGAGCTCTGTATTACCATGGAAAGGCTAAGTTATATCGGAAGTCACCTGGTAACAGTAGTCCTCCGTTAGTAGTACATTCAGGCAGTACCATTCATCTCTTCAAAACGATTGTTTACACCTTGGGATTGCGGATTTTATCGAGTATGTGGGAGTTTGGAAACGTCAAAAACTGCAGCAGCTATGTGGTAACACTGCAAATGAGTTTGCAGTGAATCCGGGAACTCAGTCTGAGTCGTGTAAATGCAGTGTCAAAGCATCTTCAAGTTTTAAGTGACGTTTTTGGATTCGTGATTGTATACGGAAAGCAGCAGTCATTTAAAAATCTGACTTATTATTCATTATTTCTCTTTAAGTAACTCCCCACAGCACGGTTCTTCCTCTTTCCGCTATTAAACTCGAGTTTTAGTCGAGTATTAATTAATTATTTTATTTCTGAATCAAACCAGTACTTCTTTTGTTCCTATAACGAAAAATATTTAAATTATAATTAAACTTGAGAATTTCATAAAATAAAACTTATTCCGAAATGTCCACGCGATGGTCCATTTTGACAGTTAACAAAAGCAGTGCCAGTTTGTACACTGCACCAGCTGCACAACTTTTCGGCAAGGCTACGTTTATACTGAATTTCCGAACTCTAAACCTGCTGAGTTGCAGATTTTCGTGCAACTCGTTGACGTTTTCGGACATATGATTTGGAGCTTAGTCTAGAAGCTTCTCTAATCGTTATTACATTCCATAATCCTACTATAATCCGTTGTTCCAAAAGTCGTTGCCATGTTGTATTTCCGATTCCGTAGTTGTGTTTGTTTCTAGAAATAAACGATAGATATTCTTTAGTAACTCCAGTAGAAATGTCTTACAAATGTCATACTCATAATTATCAACTTCAACTACTATTTTAAAATCGTACTATTCACAAAATTTATACTTTTTAATATTTACATCACGTAAAATCTCCATTTTCAAGACGAAAAGCAAAAGACAGAAGCAGCAATACCACAAATACCCCACATGTAATTACCATGTAACACGATCCGATTTTAATGGCAGACAAGGTTATAAATTATTTCGAATATAAAATAGCTTCAGTTAATCGTTTTGCGGTAAAGAAGACCACATCCAGCAGCAGCAACCACCGAACAAAAATACCAATAATAACAAAAAAAAATAATACTCCCCAAGAAAATCTTTTAAAATAAAAAGAAACACAATTTTAATTTCGAACTGCAACGGAGCTAGCAGGCCTGTAACAAAATGTCAGACATTTTACGTTCCACATTCCAATCGCGCAGTGACGTCAATTAAAGCGAGGAACATGAGCTTTTTCAGTTTTGTAACGAGAAAAGAATAACAGAAAGTTACAAACACGCAGCGTTGTCGAATGTTTTTCCTCCTTTTTACGAGCAATAAAAGTCAACGAAAACTTTTTTCGAAAGTACCTCAGCGACAGCCTTGCCACTAGTAGTGATTTTTTTGATATTTCTTTATTATTTTTATTTTTTCTTTTCGTTAATTTTATTGAAATATTTTGGGGCCCCCACTAGAACATGCTGGGGAGAGTCTCTGTCCCCGTCGTCTTCATCATCGTTGTGGTTTTCGTTTTCATCGTCGTCGTCGTCGTCGACTTTTTTCAATTCGAAGGGCGCAGTGTGCTGTTATCTACTTTAATCGGTACTCGAACGAACGAATGTCCGTCCGCGTTGATCGCGCGGGTGCGGCACACAGGAAATCGACTCTTGAATTTGTATATTTTTATAAGAAAAATATTTTTATTTATAAATTGTATAAAATAGTTTGTTACCTACGTTTATACAGCACGGGCGCCATCTACTTACCTCGACCTTTGACAGTTGTTATTGTTGTTTTTGTTTTAACGAATGCCGCGCGAAAAATATTTTTGTTCAACCAACATCAACACACCATTGGCGTGCTAGAGAAAGAATAAACAAACAGGAACAACAACAAAAAAAACGTTGCAGAATTTCGCTCGCCATTTTTGTCATACTTGGCATGCAGCGCAGAGACGTGATTCGTTCTAACGGTTTTTTTTGCGCGCGTGTAATTGTTTTTGTTGTTGTTTTTCAGTTCTTTTACATTTTGTTGTTTTGCATGGCGGGTGCATTTAACAGTTGTGTTAGCCAATGAGTGGGAAGATTTGCAAATGGCTGAGCGGATAGGTCTGCTGCTGATACTGAACCCCATTTATTACGAAAATGTCGGCCATCAAGCATTTTTAATGCGATTACTGATATGTTTGTACGTGTATACGTAATATGCTGCGGTGCAGATGCATAATCATATATATTGGACGAGGTTAAGTGTGTGCTATGCGTGATATTGCCATGCTATGTATGTGTATGTGCGTTAATGCGTTTTGTGTGCATTCCGGATGCACTTCGCCCCATTCATGAGACTGAAACGGGGCGCAATCCAGTAAATGCCGACCCTTTTTATCGGTAGAATATACTTAGTAGGTATAGAGTAGTACATCAAGAAACGGGACGAACTGCAGCTGTGACAGCATGTGTGTGAGTTTTTTGATATGTAATTTTTGTTGTTGTTTTTGTTATTTTTTTCTTTCGTTTAATTTTGTTGTTGTTATTGTTATTGTTGTTTTTCTTTATCATCTTCTTTGGAATTTCTTATTCAAGACTTTCAGACCCGGGGCCCCCATTCTCTTTATCCATAGTGTGTGTAGTGTTGTATAGTATTTTGTGTGTGGGATACGCGCCGTACTATCTATACTCTCCAGAGCTTGGCGTTTACGGCGCTACTACAACTATAGTGGGGTTGTGGGGAAAAGGGGAGGCGGAAAGAAAAAAACCTTTGAAACATTTCTCAATCGTGCCCTACGTCATCACTTTGGAATCTGAATGCAGTGACGCAACGTAACTCAAGCATTTCCGGTTTCAATTTCGTCGCCTTTTGAGTGTTTTTGGTGCGGTCTTCGGACGTTTTTTTTCGTTGTTTTTTTTTTTATAATTCAACGTTTTGCTGCTGCCGCTTTTCTAGTTCTGCTATTTTTGTATTTTTTTTTGTCTTCTTCCTCTCTATTTTCAGTTAGTGCTTTTGTTGTTGTTGTTGTTTTTGTTTTTGTTGTTACCGCTGTTGTAATTATTGCTGTAAAAATCTGTTTTCTTCCGTCTGTTTTAGAATCTAAACTGGAAATAGCCGTTTTTTTTCGTTGTTATTTTGTTGTTGTTGCTGCTTCTTTCGCGCTCGTCATATCTTCCAAAATACAATGCGTACGTACTAACATGCTGCGGTATATATGTACCGTGTATATAACATTGAAAGAATTTCACATCCAAGGTTGGTAACCGAGAAAATATTTCTTTCCAAAAAAAAAAAATACCTGGCGTAATTCCACCATATATAGAAAGTATTTCGCATAAGGGCTGCCAACAGTACAATGCAAAAAGCAGTATCGTCGCTCAAAAATATGTAAGAAAAAGAGAAAGGGATGTATACAGAAAGAGATAGAGGTCGAACGGATATAATTCGATAGTGTAACAGCTTTGTAGGTAGGTAGATAGATAGCCTAGGTAGGTAGATAGATAATATACATATATAGGTAGGTAGGTCTATATTCAGGGGCGACCATTCTCTTTGAAATTGGTAAAAGGCACATTTTTAGGTGAGAAGTGGCCTTTTTTTTCTTTCTTTTTTTTCTTACTGTGGAATGCAGTCGAAAAAATGCTCGGAATTTGAAGAGTTGAGAAATTAAAGTTTTGTGTTTTCATAGTGATTTCAAACGAATATAATTTAGTAAACCGCATTCCCTTATGGGTGAAGGGACATCGACGGGGATATCAAATAAACAAACAAACAAACAGAAAAAAAAACTAGATTGGATGGTTAAGATAACCAGAATGAAATGGAATGGTATTTATATTTTGTTGTTGTTGTTTTTGTTAAATATATATCTATATAATACCATTTTAAACAAATGACTGCATAACTGTTTTTTATGGCCTAATCTCATCAAGCACAAAACATTTAAAGACTGTAAAAATGACAATTTTTGTTAGATTTTATTGTAATTAATTTGGATGTTATTTATTACCGAATATAATTTTTGGTGGCTGCTGCTTGAAGCGTTTTAAAATAAATTACGAACATATTTTCTTTAATATTCGGTTTCCCCTACCCATTTTTGTTCTATTTCATCCCATATAGAAAGTAATGTATTTCAAAAAAAAACATAACAGGGTTCAGTTTGAAAGATTATGGGATTTTTTCAAAAAAAGAATTTTATGGCTATTAAAAATAATACGGTGTTGGACTTATATGCTATTATATAGTTAAAAGTCATGTTGATATATTTACATTTTTATAACACCAATAATTTTTTGATATAACTTAATTGGATTGAATTGAATTGAAAGGATTTTATTAAAAAATTGTGAAATTGATTTGTTAAATATGTCATAAAAGAATTATGGAGAATTTTTGAGGAATTTTTGAATGGTATTATGTAGGTATTGTCTGTGGAATTACAAATTTTAATCGAAGCTGATACAGAAGTTTGTGACCGTTGCAAGATATTATTACAAATACAAACCCCTTGTAAAAGTATCTTTAAGTATGATTGCAATAATAATTTTATTAGTTAAGATCACACTAAATGTTTAAATGATTTATTATTTTTTTTTCCAAAATTTAGTGTTGTTTTATTCCCATTGCAGTTTTTCATAAGGTTGCACTCAATAGACCGACACAATACCTAAAATACTGTTTATATTGTTAGTACTGCACGCAGAGTCAATAAGCCAACATGGCAGTACTTACATAAATATTCTAAATTTACTTAATACGGGTGAAAAATCTATTTTTTTAAGATATTTGTTTACTTATGGTACAGTAGGTTTTGCTTGTGAGAAGCTAATATGAATGTAGATACCAATTTTCTGTAATCGATCCTGTTATTTTTCAAGTAGACTTAAAACTTCTGCAGATATACCCTAATACTGGGATCTACATTAACTTTACAATAGCTGCGTTCCATTGGGCGATCCGGAGTACATCACCAATGCAACGCGATTTTTTGATGTCAGCAGTAAATACGAGTAAAACGTAAAAGTGCAGTGGTAGTTGGGAGTACTCGGGAGTAGAAAATATTACCCAATGGAACGCAGCTAATGTGTCAGACCAGATATATTCAAAATCCGACTGCACTCTATGCTGCGTTTTTTTAATCTGTTCTGTTCTGGAACATTAAAAAACTGGCAAGGGAAATTTTCATTTTAATTTGCATATAAATTACGGTTTTATGTGTTTTAATTTCTTCTAATATTGCATAAAAATCGGTCTTATTTATAAGTCTCTATTAATTTTTCTCGTTTTTCGTTCAGTACGCAAAACAATTTATTTTATTTGTCAACTGTCAACTTAAAAAACGTATGTTAGAAAAGGGAAATTTAAAATTTCCCATTATGCTGGATACTGTTCTCGATAAGATTATCGGGGATAAGAGTTTGTATGGAAGCTGTTCCAGGACATCACAGAACAGATAAAAAAACGCAGCTCTAGTTGACCTATAATTGACTTTAGCAACTAGGTAATCCATGTTAAACTGTGCTAAAAAAAGAAGAAGATAAAACTGACATATCTTTTTCTTGTCAAATTGTGAATTGGTTTTTAAGTAGAAAGAAAAGTTCAAGTGAATTCATTTGAATGCGGGATTGAAATGGAAATAAATAAATAAATAAAGACGTTGCTGGTGCTGGTTTTAAATGAAATACATATACTAGGAAATCCTTCCCGGAAAGCTCCCAGGGATTTGATACGAGTGCATAACTGTATTTTTTATTTGTAGAATTTTTTATTTTATTTATAACCTTTGTTGCCTTTTCCTTCACATTCAAATTTTTATGTTTCACCTTGTATTATTTGCAATATAGTGAATTTGCGCTATTTTCATAACACCCAGATTGACGTTTCTTTTTTCATAGTTTTATGTAATTTTTACTCATCCATGGTGGATCATATTTAACTCTGTTTTCATTAGATTTAATGTTTTAACTAAACCGAGTTAAAATTGATCCGATTCATACTAATTTAGATCAAATTTCATGTTTATCAAGGCTATAAAAGGCTTTTTCTCATCTGGTAGTAGATTTAGGAGGATTTTTCGGTATCCCTGAGTTATCTATTATTTGAACATGACCGGCAAAAATCATAATGTAATTAATTACCTTTTAATTTTAATTTTTTTAATTACCTTCATTACGTTTACATGATTTTCTCGAGTTCTTGACTTGAAATTTATTTGAAACTTAAGTTGCGTTTTCGGTTCACTTACTTGACTTCAAAACATCTTGAAATTTTCTTGAGCTGACTTTTGACCTTTCCTATTATAATAATAACTAGCTCCATATTATAATATAAATAACTTTGAAAAGATTGTCTCAACAGTATACATTCACTACAGTTTTATATTCTTCTTGTTCCAAGAAAAATATACCATGCAAAATTTCAAGTATTCAAGTAGATTTTTCAAGTGAGCTTTTTCAAGTCAATCAAAGTAATTTTTGTGATTTACTTGACTCAAGTAAACTTGAAGTCAGGACGAGTTTACATGCATATCTTTTTACTTGAAAACTACTTCAAGTAAGCATGTAAACGTAATAATTGTGATTTGACATTTGTAGACATTTAGGGAATTAGTTAGAGTCAAAGCACAATGGCATTTAACGCCATTTGCAAAAATTATGACATATTCCCATTATGACATTACTTTTGTCTCACCTGGTAAATGAAATAGCTTGGCATGTGTTCCATGCTTCACATCCATAAGTAACTACTGTTCTTATGATCGTTTTATAGATTTATTTTGGTTTTTCTGTGAATGTGTCTGGATTTCATTACTGAAAGTCGAGTGGTGTGGTGTGAGCAGTCATTGAAGAAAATAACGCTTCAGTATGCTTCCCGTTATTTGTTTTATGGACAGTTTTCCCCTGCGCTCAGAATAAAGTTTTTACGGACTTCATAGAACGATAGAAAGGTAGTAAATATATTTTAAAATTTAAACTTGTTTGTTTGTCTAGCGATTGTTAATGCTGGTGTTATATTCATCGAATTGCAAAAGAATTAACTATATATCTTATATGCCCGTTATGTAACTCAGCTTCTTATAATATCTTCGAACAAAATTAAATGGATGAGGTGACATCTTGTTCTTTCTCATCCAGCATTATGTAATAATTGTTTGTTTGCTAAAATAGCGATATGATAAGAAATAGATCACGAAAATCAAACTCCTTATTCGGAAAAAATCTCCTACCTGCCCAGTCCTTTGCTTGCAAAAATGTCCTCCATGATCAGAACTGAATATTGTGTTTTTTGGTGTGATATTTAAGAATTTATGAATGCGTGTAACCGAAGGATCAGAGTTCTATGAGCAGCGGTAAAATATTTTTAGACAAAAAAATTCAATGCATTTAGATTACCACAGTTACTAATCACTTCATAAACATTAAGATAATTTTAAAACTAAAACATCGGAAAGTAATTCAAATAAAAAAAAAACAAATTTTAACCCCACTAAATGAATAATTTATGTGTTCCTCATACGTGTACAATGTTTTACAAGAACGCATATTACTAAATATGAAAATGGCAAACCACAGTGTTTTTTATGCAATAAACATTTCCAATTTCATTCTATCCACCAAATAAATTCATATTTATATAACGAATATCCTGATTACCACTCAAGTTTACATAATTTTTTTTCTTTTATTTCTTTCCATAATTACAAATAATAATTAAATCAAAAATATTATAATACGAACAAAACAAACGATAGAATGTGAATAGTGAAAAAAAACGTGTTTACCGCGACGCCACTGTTCGCAAAATAATTATGAAAATAACCATCGCGGGATTCTAGTAGTGATTCTTGCCTGACAGTTCTCCAGCGAAAAAATGTTTTTACAATGAATTTGATATTTTAAAAAAATATTTAATATATTTTTTATTCCTAAATATTTTAATTAAAATATTTTTACAATTTACTGAAATAATGTTCATATTTGTAAATGTGTTTTTTTCTACTTTGCTCTTAACAAATTTTGGTATAGTTTTCTGTTTTTTTTTGCAGTTATTTAACGGAATTTTTGTAAATAATAAAAGAAACGATCGCATACAAATGACACTAGAAATATTTATTGTCATATTATGTGTAATTCTTGGTAAAGTCTGAAGGGTTTTAAATCATTTTTTTCAGAATTTTCAGATAACTACATACATATAATGCTGTTTACCATATAACTTATATTTGATGATTTTATTCCACTTTTCTTTACTAGAAATACATATACTCTGTTCTACTATATTTCCGACTAGAGCTTGCTGTACGATATTGTACTTAATGATAGAAGCGTTGCATCTGAACGCCAGCTTTTCACATAAGAAAAACCATCATCGTCTTTTTTTGGAACAGATTCATCCTTTTCAGATCACTGTTTTGACTGTTATTTCGTCCCATTAGTTGCTGTTACATTCAACAGATGGCGCTCCCATTGCCGTAAAATAAAGTAAAGGAGATTTAAGATTTGAACAAACGAACATTTGCATTTTTATTTATATAAATTTCTTACCAAATCAAACATTTAAACGTGCGGATTTTATTTTATAAAGAATATGGCGTCTAAATGTCGCGCCGACGACGTACACATTTACGAAATCTCTCGAGATTATTCCGAATGTTGCGTTGCAATAATAGTGATTGGAGTGAATTGCGTTCACTTTTCCCCTCGACATTTTCTTTTAATTCTGTTAATGTTTATTGGATTGCTATCGTACATTTTTACCTTAAGATAGCCGTACAGAAAAAGTCCATGGTGGTGAGATTCGGTGATTTGGGCGGCCACACGATGTCATGGGGCTATCGCAGTGTGAGGTGTGGCATTTCTTGCTGGAACTTACAAATATTCGAATTTCAAATCCTAAATCTTCTATCGACATTCTGTATGTAGGTTGCCCCCAGCTTTCATGGCGTAGAGGTAGGGGTTAAATATTGAGAATTAGAACTAGTGGAGAGAATTGCTTAAATGAAATCTTGGAAACACCATTTGTAAAAGGAATCGTCTTGTTGAATTATTGAGCTAGCCGGTCATTATTCGACCGGCTTCGGTGGCCTTAGGATTAAGGCGCCCGCCGACTACAAACTCACAGCTACCAGGTGCGATTCCAAGCAGCGGCATGGTTCTTTGTGTTTCCACTTGCCCCACCCAGATAATATCCCTTCTTTCTTTACAACAATTCCCTGCTCGATCTCCTACAATTATTCTAGAACCTAACCTTGTACTAATCAGTACATGATGTATAGCACTGACTGTCTCCCCATTAGGACATTTCTAGGTAACTCTTTGTAACCTTCTGTGTGGGAATTTAGTGCTGGCCACTATTATGTTAGCTCCAGCAGCAAGTTTGCCGGGCGAGGCTATTCGCACTGCAGAGTAGATAAGAGTAGATAAGAGTAGATAAGAGTAGATGAGAGTAGATGAGAATAGATGTGAGAGTAGATGAGAGTAGACGAGAGTAGATTAGAATAGATGAGAGTAAATGAGAGAGTAGATGAGAGTAGATGAAAGAGTAGATGAGAGAGTAGATGAGAGTAGATGAGAGTAGATGAGAGTAGACGAGAGTAGACGAGAGTTGATGAGAGTAGATGAGAGTAGACGTACTCTCATATACTCTTATTTACTCTCATCTACTCTCTCATTTACTCTCATCTACTCTCATGTACTCTCATCTACTCTTATGTACTCTCATCTACTTTCATGTACTCTCATCTACTCTCATCTACTCTTATTTACTCTCTCATCTACTCTCATCTACTCTTATCTACTCTTATCTACTCTGCAGTGCGAATAGCCACTCCCAAGTTTGCCAGTCTATGATTGCATTCAGAGTGTATACTGTGCTTGCCTGTGTCTCGCTGTGTTTAAATGGAATGCGCCCATTAATGAGGGAGTACATGTAGAGTTTGGAGAGATCTTATTTTGCACACCATTTCGCTTATAGCTTCGAATCCTATTATAGCACGTTTTAAGCTTTTCCTTACGATAAATGCCTTATCTAGGGTATGCCATTTTCTCTTCAACTGTAGTCTTCTTCTTCGATGGCTCTACAGCCCAATTCGAGCCTTAGCCTCCATCAGCTTCTTCCTCCAGACCTCTCTCTGTTGCGCAGCTTGCCTCCAGTTTCTGATGTTTAGGAGTTTTGCTGCATCAGCCTTAACACTGTCTTCCCACCTTGACCGTGGTTTGCCAACTGGTCTTTTGCCATCTGGTAGTAAATATAGGGCTTTCTTTGGTATACTTGAGTCATCCATTATTTGGATATGGCCGGCCCAACGTAAGCGCAGTAGCTTGGCATTTGTTGAAAGTTTACACGCTTTGTATAGATCGTACAATTCATGATTGTAGCGTATTCTCCATGAGTTATCTTCATTGGTTGGGCCGTATATCCTTCGGAGAACCTTCCTCTCAAATATATCCATCTAATCTGCGGACTTTAGGGAGATAGTCCATGCTTCACACCCATACGTAGCTACTATACGTATGATCGTTTTGTAGATTGTTATTTTCGTTTTTCTGTGGATGTCTCTGGATTTCATTACTGGCAGTAGTGAGAAGTATGTTCTATTTGCGGCGTTTATTCTTCTTTGCACGTCTATCGTCCCATCGTCAACTGTAGTATATTTGTGTAATTCATTTACTACATTATGTCTTTCCTCAACAATCTAACTTCTTGGAACATCGTTATACCGGCTTTGAAGTTTTTCAAGCTATTCCAGTAGTACTCTTTCCTTACCACGTTAGTATAGCGTTAGCACGTTTCGTGTAAAAAATTCGAAATCATTGTCCTTTTTTTCGTTTACCAGTCCTTCGTTTTGTCCGGGGACTCTGCTGTCGGGTTTATAGTAATCGTTATCGCCATGGAGGATTGCTAGTCCTTCGCTGGTGGGCGGAATATAGCGTAATACATAGAATCCTTCACTAAATTCCATCTGCCTTTCGTACAAAAACGTGCTATTTCTGTTTTCATGTTGATGAAAATCACGAATATTAAAAATTTCTTCTAAAACATTGTTTATAGAAATGATATTCTCTGAATATTGAGTCCTTTTCCTTGAAATCTTTGATACCACATGGCATAATACAAAAAACCTTAAATTAAGAAAAAATCTCAAAATGTTTTTGTTAATCCCAAAAATAATATTTAATTGTTTCTAAAAATCAAATTTTTACTAAACAAAAACTTTAATTATCCCCAAAAATCTTATAAGAAAAAGGAAAATTTCACTTCAATTAATGGCGGACATCTTATAATCTTATAAGCGCCGAAAAACGAGCTTTTAGCATTTAGACGCGAAACTTACCCTCGTTTTTCACCCCCTTCATCCATGCAACTCTTCTCAATACCAAAAAAGAAAAAGATTCTCTCCCCAAAATGCACACACACACATATATCCGTAAAAATTCGCAAATTCTCTCTCTCTCCACTGCACATTGCAAAAATATAAATCTCTCGCAAAAGCTTAATGAGAATTCGCAACCTAAAACGCTTTTGTGCGAAAAAATTGAGTAAAAGCTTCTCATTTTGCGCGTGGTGTGTAACAACCCTCACGCTCGCGGATATTCCTATACATGTGTTCGTGAGAGAAATGCATGTTAATTTTTTTTTATTATTTTTCTTCATATACACACTTTTTGTTTTTTATTGTTATTTTTGCAAATGTATTTTTCGCCATTTTATAATAATTATGTGTTAGTAAAAGTGATGACGCGAAATTCTTTTTTTTCGCGATCGGGTGGGATCGAGAAGCGAGAATTTTTATATGTGATCATAATGTCCGCCATTATTACGCGACATTATGTGCAATTTTTAGAAGATTTATTAAATATGGATGAATTTTTTTTATTGTTTATGATTAATTAACAATTAGGTAATATTGAGAAATTATGAATTATATAAATTTTTCGTTTTATTTTCATAAAATTTTAATGAAATTGTTTCATGCTACAAAATGGTCGCCATATTTTTATTATTGATGATATCATTATGGAAAATGGGATGACATTTTTTGTATTTTTGCGATTTAGAAGTTTTTCTTTGGGGTTTTCTTTACTATATTATTCAATTTTTTAGTACAAAAATTTAATTTTAATAGAATTTTTGTTGATGGAAATTAAGCAGAAGTTTTTTGAAAATTATGAAATGTTTTCATTTTATAGAAAAAAAACGTTTTTTATCATAATAAAAAGTAGTTTACAATTAAAGGAATACTATCTAAAAAATATATTCGCTGAAATTGTTGAATAGTTTTGTTTTATTAAAAAAAACTCTTTATATTGTTCTAAAACACCTTTTTCCAGTAGTTCTTCACTTTATGTGTCTAAAAATGATAAAAAATGCAATATTTAGGACTTTTAGGAAAAATCTTGAATATTAATCTTGAAATAAAAACTCTTAAACATCAGGCAGTATGACGTCCAATATCAGAACACTATGAAACTTCAAACGTGGCATTATTTTTGCAACTAGGAAGGTTAAATTTAAGTATTTAAGAAGTGAAAGAATCATTGTTAACAATAACAGTATCTGAAATATTTCGTTTCCCTTTGTACCATATCTTCCAATTTACACCAATCTACAGATCTTGGCCCTATAAAATGAAATTTGGTATAGTTGTGCCTTCTGGATGCACCCGCGATCTTTTTATTGCTTTATGTTTTCATAGAAACACTTTATTTCATCCTTGGCGACATCTTTCTACATAAATCATTGCTTCCAAAATGTTACTCTGTGCAGCACGATATATTGAGCGAAATTGACAAGGCGAGTTCCTTCCTTATTTAATCTAATTCGTATGGCACCGAAACTTAAAATATATGAGTGAATTCTGTTAACTAACGATGGTTGATGATAATTCTGTGAACAGACTTTGTGCTCTTAGCCAATACTCGATTTGTTTGACAGCCATTAAAGCATCCTTTTACGATGGCTTCTGTTGTCGGAGTTGTAATGTATTGTCCAAGTCATGGTGTCCATTTTGCAGCCTAGAAAACCAATCTTAACAATCCTTTCTTCTATAGCATCCTTCCCATATACATATAAAGCAACTCTCCTAGGATCTTTCAATATATTTTTCACCTCGGCGAAAAGCAAGATAGAAAACGTGTTGAAAGGTTCCTTTTATTGCCTAAACACTCCGAAATACTGTCGTAAACATGCTTCTAAACAAACAAATTCCTTTTAAATGATATACATACTTTGCGAAACAGCTGAAAAATACTAAAAAAGAAGCAATTTAAAAAATGGCGGCCATTAATGGTGGACATTTTGTTTTTTTATTCAAATGTCATGTTGTTTTGTCAAAAGCACCAGATCTGTGGCTCGTTATCTCAGATCAATTGTTGTTGGTTTGTCACTATAGAAATTATAAACTTCAACCAAAGGATGTTGTGGAGTTGTGACACTCATACGATATTGAGACACAATTGAAACGGTATCTTAGATCAATATTATACAAATTTAGTAACAAATCCTCACAGCTTCGACCTCAAGGAAATGAAGATCGATCATCATATGCGGTTTGGGTCTGCACTTATTGAAATGGTGCTGTGGTGATCGCTAGGATGTAAATGGACAGGGAGTTGCTGTAAAGATCGAAGGAAAAAGAGAAGAAATGTAACGAACAAGGATTAGAAGCAATACGACGAAGACGAAGAATGCGAGGCTGACAGGAGAATGGCGAAAGAAGCTATGTATATTGATAATTTAGGAAGGAAATAAAAATCAATACCACCATCGAAGGAAAACGCCAGTTAAGTATGGTAGAGCCCGCACCAAATAAGAAGGGACTCTCAAAATCGCTGTTTCGATCTCAATGTCAAACCGCCACAAGTGAGCAACGTTACTCAGATCGTTTAAAAACGCAAATTAACGGCTCATTTATATTATGAACATGCGCGCTCAATTCCTTCTGTTTTGGTGCGAGGTCTATGAACGACCTGGTCCGCCATTGAAAGCCGATTGAACCTGCAGGACGGCCAAGAATATGTGAGTGAGGTAGTAAAAATAAAAGGGCAATCGACGAAGGGACACTCACACGAGTTAGTCGAAGGAGAAGCTTCTTTCGTCACAAATCTGTAGTGAAAAGATAAAAAAAATAATTAAATTTGTTTAGAAATCATTTATAAAAAATAAAAGTTGTTTCTAATCAAAAATATCACACAATTATATGTTTTTTTAGTTAGGAAAATTGTCGTTGATTGAATTGATATCACATTCCAAAAATATTATTATTAATGTCGTTGAATATATGAATGGTAGACGAATTTTGACACGATCAATCATTCTTTCATTTTTTTCTTAAAACAAAGATGGCGAAGAAAGAATCATCAAAAAAGTCTTTGAATTAGCATAAATCAACAAATTTTATGTAATTAGTAACTAGCTTTGTGAAAATTAAAAGTTTCAAGCAACGTAATCCAAAGTGTTTCGTTTTATCCAAAATTATCTAAGAAATTTTTTTAACATTATAAGTAATAAACTTCATTAGGCGCCATCTATGACTCAGCTAAAAAACCAAAAACTAAAATGTTGAGTTTATTACAATGTTTCGACACCAAAATAATTCTTTTTTATTATCAAAATCCTTTTGTTCCTTGGATAATCAGGAAATGAAAAGTTGTGTTTGTTTTAAATGAAATTCAGAACAATCTTACCCAAATAAATGCAAGGATCATGCTTTAATGTTATTCAGTCACTTTTCAACTCAAGTAGTTTTGTTTTTTTGCAAATTAAAGTAATTAATTAAATTAATTATGAAATTTTAAAAAAAAAATTCAAAATTAAATAAATTAATAATATATATATGTAAATGGAAAATTTTATTCAATTTAACTATTTTATATTTCTGTTGCAGATTTTGTTCTGAAACTCGCCTGTCATCCACCATCTTAATCAACTTAACTTAACGAAAACAAAATCAAAACGAATTCAACAATCACACAAATTAAAAATGTTTAAAAATGTTTTAAAGGAGGTTAAAGGATCAGCCTCATCTTATCTGCCTTGAATTCAACATTACCAATCTTCTTTTTGTTAGAGGATCCAAGTTTAAAGCTTCTGAAGCCTGTTTTCAAGGAGTAAATTCAGGTATTTATGAGAGTGTAGGATTTTGTTGTTTTTTGAGGATAAATGTTTTTGTTTTTTGTTGTAAGAGAATTGCTTTTAGTTTTCTGGTTTTCAGCTCTATATTATTGTACATAAATGTGTTGTGCTAAAAAAGTTTTTGTAACATGTTCTAAAATTGATCTAAAAATCATCTTGGGAGATATGAACGCTAAAGTAGGTCAGCAGCCTGCATAAAGGCAATACGTCGGCATCCACAGCTTGCATGGGAACACTAATGAGAATGGGGAACGAGTTAAAGAAATGTAAGTACAAGATTTTCGCGTAAGGATATCTATAAAGCCACCTGGATATCTCCTTAAGGAGCCACTCCCAACTAAATAGACCATGTGTAGATAGACCGCCGCCACAGGGGCGTTTCCAGCCAACTGGCTTAGGAGGGGTAATTTTAAAAAAAGAAAAAACTTAAATTATTTTTTTATTCCATAAATACCATTTGCAGCCTCCCCAAACCACCCCTAGCTGAAGTTGCCATTTCACCCACCGCCCCCCAGCAAATGGTCAACAATTTCTGCCAGTATTTAACGGCTATTTAGCCCTAATAGAACATACATACGCATCGGCAGAATTTTTTTTCAATTTTAGCCCCTTTTTAAGGTTTGAGGCAAATCGTTTGACCGTCTCGAGGGCCCTTTAAGGCGCTTGAGCAGTTAACTTAATTTTGTTTACATAGGCTGTTGCCACACGAGCGTACACACGACAGACAGAAGTCGTCTGCACTCGTCAAAAGAGAATTGACTGTGTTCGGTGAAAAATCGTATAAGATTATACACGAGGGAACAAATGTGGAATCAGCCATAGGGTGCCATATTAGCGGTAGTCTTTGATATCGGTCCCTTTCACGACTCTCCAGCAGTTTTGGAAAAATTCACCGTCATAGATCGCCGACTTGATTCACCATAACTTAACTTGTTTGTTTGAAATATTGGTAATTTTTAGGAATAAAAATAAATAATCGAACGAAAATTCTTAGGGGGGGTAATTACCCAATTACCCCCCTCTGAAACCGCCCCTGCGCCGCCACCTTTTGGGTCTGATGACGGTACGAACGTATCGAGGTGCCAATTTCGACACTCTGATCACTATCTTGTTGGCATGGTGCTCTGAGAGCTAAAAAGATTTGTATCCACGAATCAGGCTCGAATCGACACAGCTGCACTACGGAAAGAAATGGCCAGAAACAGTTACGGTTATGCGCTCAGTGGACGAAGAGCAAGTCCTGAATGCGAGATGCCGGGCGACGATTAGACTTTGAAACGTCTTAAAAAGACTGTCATTAGTACTGGTGGTTCCATCTTAGGCAGAAGTTGTAGAGATCAGAACGACTGGATGCTGCGTACCGAGCAATGAAGCAGTCTCAGAGAACACAGGCACACGAAGAGAAATACAAAGAGTTCGGAAAGAAGAAAAGAGAGTTCACAGACGGAAAAGGGAATCCTGGGAGGAAAACCTCGTTTGTGAACTAGAACAGCACAGAGAGTGAAGGACGCACCTTGGGAGTTCTACCAAAGAGTCCGTTTTATGACATAATTCACACCACGTTGCCGATACTGCAAGGAAAATTTGATCACTGATCCTAAAGGCATCTTGGGAAGAGCACTTTCATGAATTTCTAAATGGCAAGCTAACTGAGGAATTTTAAGCTCCACCAATATCTGAAGATAATCCTATGCTGCCATAACCAAGCTTAGAAGAAATAGCAGAGCCATAAACCGGCTCAAACGCAACAAGTCATCTCGGGTGCAGACGCCTTCTCCGCGGAACTGGTTAAATATAGAGGGCCTACACTACACCAAGCGATTCATGAGGTAATTATGCAAGTATGGAAGCAGGAAAAAGACATTCTCTGCTCGGTACACAAAAAAGAAGATATTATAACGTGCACCAATTATCGCCGTATAGCGTTGTTGAGTACCGCGTATAAGATATTGTCCGCTATCCTAAAAACAGAATGGTCCCATACGCTAGAAATATCATAGGCCAATACCAGTGTGGCTTCAGCCCAGGCAAATGAACAACTGATCAAATTTTCATCATGGGGCGGTGATGGAAAAATGTCTAGTTTCAAAACTCAATCCAACACATCTTTATAGACTTTAAAGCTGGAAGGATGGCGTGGACCAGGACCCCCAGAGCTTAGGGATGCCAAATTGGATGACATCGGCTCAGAATCGTAACCGGTCGAGATCCCGAAGAAGTATTCTTCCATTATTAGCAAAAGCTCTGGAAAAGCTACTGACGATTCAAATTGATTTCCGTCTGATGTCGGACTGCTCTCCTTAGGCCATGCCTACACGAGGGACCATGATTCTGGGAGCACGAGCTTTTTTTTGGAAAGGGAGGCGTGCAGGGACACCTTGCCTATTATAGATCGACTTCTCAATAAGTTTCGATAGCGTTAATCACATTTTGCTTCTGCAAAAATTGCTCTTAAACTTCACTAGTTGACACTAGACCAACTTTTGCGGACTTTTGCGTTTTATGCATTCGAATCACGCAACAATATGGTCAGGTCGTATTCACACAGATTTCTATTCTGGCCCTTATTCTGGTCGTCACTTCACCATAGTGAGAAATGTCACCTTTAAATATCAAATGAGAAAAATCTTACATACAAACATCAAGTGAGAACAATTGTCACTGAATTCGACGTTTCTCGATATCAGTGACAACTGTAATTCCCCTTATGTCACTGAAATGTTACTTTTTTAGAGAACCATAATAGCATTTTTGTCTCACTTCGCCAATTGTGACCATAAGTGACAATCAGAATAAGGACCACTTTCTGCCACTGAACGGAATGCTCGCAACGGACACATCTGTTTCTAGCCCATCTGCAACGCCATTTTGATCATATTTCACTTTATCTGAATTCCGTTTCAGGTTGCTCTTATGTATATTCAGGGCTTTTGCGTCTGTTTCACTATGTCTTCTTGTACCAGTACAAACCTACATTCCTCAACCTTATGTATATAAATAAATAAAATTCACATTTTTGGTAGACATGGACAATTATGCCTAGAAATCATTTTTCCGACCTTTTTCTGCTTCTCCATAGTTTGCAAACGAAACTTTGTAAGGCATGACATAGTTTCTCCCCCTTTTTTATGGTTATATTTACAGGGCACAATCTTTTACCTTTGTTAACGATAAAAGAACTATAACAATCACATTCAGCGGAAAGAAATATGTCATCTTTACTGCCAAACAAAAATATCGAATCCAATATGGCTGCAAAATGTGACAGATGTCACCCGTAAATGTACCAACATAAAAAAAAATAAACAAAATACACGTCCATAATTTTCTGTCACAATAAATTCACCAAAAAAAACTAATTTTAATTGATCAAACCTCAACCAACGAGACTGACTATATACCATAAACTCCCAAAATAAACGACTCTAGAGTGTCTACTTTAGCACCCTCCGCCCTCAAGAAAAAAGGGAACAAATTTTCCATTAAATAAATCCCGGCAGCGGCAATTACAAAAAAGTCCATCATTAATTTCTCCTGCGTCTCCTTGCATGACATGTCAACATAAGTTTAATATTGTCTCTGTTTTGGGTTGTTTTAGTTTCGTTTTTTTTTGTAATTCCAAACCGTGACAATCCACCGGGATTCGGGACAGAGTTTTTCCCTCTTAGGCCATGTTAACATCTGTCCCGAAGCGCGCATGGAAATTTTCCCGCTGAGGCCCGTTTAAGGATTCATCAAATATTGTGCTTCTTGCATCTTTGAGACAATCTCTTGTTTTGAGATTCGAAAAAAATGGCCTTTATGCAGGATATTAGCGCGGGACATCTACAACAAAACTATTCAAGGAGCAACCAGCCAGAAACATACCACAAGGATTTTAATTTTTTTTTTAATAAAATTCCCATTCAAATATGAAAACAGGAGACCAAAAACTAACGGAACAAATGATGTCTACGAAAAAGTCGTTTTCGTAGCCCATTAGCCCGTTGATAGGTGGCCATAAATCTCAGTAATGTGGCCCCAGTGCTGGGCTGATTGTATGAAGGCGCATCCTTTTTTCGCTTTTTTTGCGTGTTTTTGTCTGTTAACCTGAGGAATTTCACTCAGAACCATGAAACGGACGACCGTTGGGTTTTTGGTGTATTAGAGCCTCTGCCAGCGCAGGGTTGAAAGGTTAAACCCGTAAATTCATGAAGAACAGGACGAAAATGGAAGGTAACAAATATAAAATAACAACAACAACAACAAATAGAAACAAATTTTTACCTTCACAAAGGCCTCACCTTGTATTGTGTGTGCGCTGTGTTGAATTCCCAAACGGGACGAGCATGATGATTTCGTTAAAATTTGCATATACGTTACAAGTGTTAGGAATCAGGATATACCCAAACAAGGTACAGAAGTCAGCCAAAAGGTTTACAGCCTACCGAGGGATCCTTGGTAATAAGGATGAATTTTATGGCGATGGGAAAACTTGAAACAATTTCTTTCTTGGTTTTCACACAAATAATTAAGTGGAATTTCTACTACAAAAAAAACAAAGGAATAAAAGGACAATAGTAATAAAAAGAAAAAGAGAAACCTTTGGTCCGTTTTTGTTTGTTTAAAATGTTCGGTTGATGCGAAAAGTTTTCCTGTTTTTTTGGGCACAAATTTCAGATGTATACAGAATGTGCTATTCTGTTCGGACGACCTTTCTCCATATTGGTCCAGCGGCTAAACATCCGCGCAAACTCTTTTCTCTGTCATACTTCTCCGGAGTTTATCTAGATTTTTGGCCGTTCGCGCATGATCAGTCAAGTGACTTCAAAATCCCATTTGGCATTGTCAAAGATCTAAAGAACTGCATTGAGCAGTGGCGTAGCGAGGGGGGGGCAAGGGGGGCATCATGCCCCGGGCGCTACTCACAAAGGGGCGCCAAATGGTCCGCAAAACAAAAAATTCCTTTCTTGATTTGTCTGATAAAATAATATCTATTATAATATTCTAGTGTTATAATAAACTAGTGGGGCCCCTGTTTAAACACACAACGTAAAATAGCAAAAAAATCAAAAACAAAACGAAATTCTCTTTTGTAAAAAATTCTCTTCCGATCACACAAAATAACAGACAATAAAAAAATTCTCTTCTGAAAAAAATGCTCGTTCGATTTCTTGGAAAAATGTTGAAAGTGGCACAGTGGTAGATATTTGCAGTGTACAAAGTTGGTGTCTGAGAAGTATCTATATTAAAAAATAAATTATCCTTTAGTTGTTATTTTCCGTATACTTTTTTCCGTGACTGTACATATCCGTGACACTTGCGACAGGTTGTGGAAGTCCGCAACAAATTAGGGAAATACCCGAAATATTAAAGTTTAAGTTATTTTGTGCGTGTATTTTTCAGTTTTGCGTCCTTGTGAAAATGAAATGTTATTAAATATTAAATGTTATATGTTATAAGTTTAATGTTAGCATAAATTATAGTGTATATTTCACTGTGTTACTACCTTTCAAGTTTAAGGCATTCTTGGTAAGTAATAAAACAAATAAGATTACTTACTACATCTACTCGACGATTCTATTATTCAGTGAATAGGGTATGAAAAAATTTGTTAACAGTGTTCAATAAAACAATTGAAGAAGTAGACAATATTCCATTTTTATTACTATTTATAATATTAAAAATTAAGAATTCTTAATTTACCGTAAATATGGCTTATCTGGGGGACAACCTAAGACCAGCAACTTTTTTCTACGCTTGTCAAAACTATCACATTAATAAGCATTGGATTTTGACGTCTCTTAAAGCCAATTTTAACAACCTACCTTAGTTTAATTTTAAATTTAACTAAAAAAAGATAGTTTACCAACTCTATAGAAAATTAAGATAAAACTACCTAAACTCAGCTCTTTCTATCTTTTGCAGTGTACCGTCTTTCCAAGTATAGTTTATAGTTAAGCTGAGCTTATCTAAATTTGGCTTTACAGTAGGTTGGAATGAATATAAAACCTTAGTTTCAAGCTTTGGCTGGTTGCAAATTGGTTTTGAACTTAGATTTAAAACCTATAGATTTAAAAACACAAGTATTTTTTCACCTTCCTGTTGTCTTCTCAAATAAGCTGCATTCTGTTTTCTTTTTATATTTTATTCACTGACGTGTTTTTTAACAGTATCTAATATCTTAATTAATTTAATAAAAATTAATTTTATTTAGACCATGTCAACGCCAGGAAAAAAACTAAGCGGTTCCCAGAATCGGAAAAGAAAACTACTGCAAGAAAAAGAAGTTCTGAAATCTAGAGTTATAATGGAATCATACTTAGGAAAAAAATCGCAAAAAGAAAATCCAGAAGATAAAAAGGATGAAAATGTAAAATCAGATTCAGAGTCAGAACCAGAACCAGATTCAGGTTGTACACCTACTGCTGCTAAACTTTTATGTACTAATAACACAACTCAACAAATACAAGACTCTGAAGAAGGTGGCCCAAGTACATCAGAAATGATAAATCCATGTTCACATCTAATAAAAAGCACAGAGAATACAACAGAAACACTTGCTGTAATTCCGGACGTTCTGGAGTTCAAGGATGTTGCTTATTTAAAATTTAGCAACAATCTTCCAATAATATCGAACCAACTTCGAAAAGAAATGATTATTCGTGGATCTTGCACATTTCAAAACGAAGCCAGTTTAAATGCAGCAACAACATCAACTAATCGTCTAATGCCAAAATCTTGGTTTTCTCGACGGGTCGGTAATGAAGAGGAAGGAACTGAAGTTAACCGATCTTGGTTATTATACTCACCAAAAAATAATGCAGCGTACTGCTTTTGTTGCTTGCTGTTTATTACATCAAATTCCGCTACACAATCATCTTTTGTAACATCTGCTGGTTTTAATAAATGGAAGAAAAAAGATAAATTGATTAGCCATGAAAGAAGTCCAAATCACCGAAAATCACTTACGGCTTGGAAAGAAACAGAACGAAGATTAATAAGTAGAAAGGGAATTGATGTATCATTAGAAGCGAACATTCAGTCCGAAAAAGAACGGTGGCGAAATATATTGCAAAGAATATTAGCTTGCATGAGGTATTTAATTATACAAAATCTTCCTCTACGTGGCCATGTTGAAAAACTAGCACTTCAAGATGGTACAAATGTAGGAAACCTATTATCTTTACTGAAACTTGTAGCTCAGTTTGATCCGCTACTAGCAAATCATCTTAAACATGCCACAGAAACTCGAAAAACTGTCTCATATTTGTCACCACAGATTCAAAATGAATTCATCCATCTTCTGGCATCTACAGTTCGAAATCAACTAATAAACGATATCAAAAGAAATAAATATTATGGACTTTTGTTTGATTCAACTCCTGATATCTCTCATCGAGAACAAATGTCCCAAGTCGTTAGGTATGTAGATGTTGATTTTATCAATAAAAAAGTTTCCATCAAAGAATCTTTTTTGGGTTTTATTGAAATACATGCTAAAGATGCAGCCTCGATCGAAAATACAATTTTAGAGAAATTAAATTCCGATGAAATTTCATTAACAAACTGCAGATCACAATGTTACGATAATGCTGCCGTGATGGCAGGTCACACATCTGGCGTTCAACAAAGAATAATGGAAAAAAATCATAAAGCATTATTTGTAAATTGTGATAACCATTCATTGAATTTAGTAGGAGTTACTGCAGGTAAACAAGATCCAATCGTTGTGACATGTTTTGGAATAATTGAAAACATATATCTCTTTTTCTCACGTTCAACGTTACGATGGGAATTATTAAAAAATGCTTTAACAAAAACTGTCAAACGTGAATCTGAAACACGATGGAGCGCCAGAATACAAGCGGTTAGCGTTATCGTCGATGGGCTAGAGAATATAGTAGAACTATTAGAAAAATTAGCAGAGGACACTACCACTACAAGTGACACTAGAAGTGAAGCTACAATTCTGTTGCAAAATATACTAACTTTTAGTTTCATAACTTTAGTTCATTTCTGGTATGAAATCTTAAGGAGGATTGATCGTGTGCAGCTCAGATTACAAGATCCTAGAATGAATTTTAGAGAAGCGTTCCATGATCTTGAATCATTAGCGACTGAACTAGCCGAAATTCGAGACAAGCTCTGTGAAGAGGCAATAGAAAAAGCGAAGTCTCTTTGTGAAAAATGGGATATTGCTACAACAATACGTGTAAGAAGACGCCGCAAAATGCCTGGAGAATTGGCTAGAGATGTTGGTCTTTCCGCAGAAAGTGAAATTTCCCGCGTTATGAAAAGCGTTTTTGATCGTCTCCAACAAGAAATATGTACACGATTTACACGATTAAGTGACCTTAATTTCAAATTTGGATTTCTACTAGACGTTGAAAATTTATTAAACAAGGATAATGTTGATAACGACCTTGAAAAAAATTGTAAAAATTTGGGTGAATTTTATAATACAGATTTCAATGGAATAGAACTCTTTATTGAAATATGTGACTGCAAAATGTTACTCCGCAGTAGAAAAGAAATTGAACCTAAAACTCCATTAGAATTTCTTACTTTTATAATCTCGTATGGAGAAGATGTTTTTCCAAACCTGAGAGTGGCACTTCAAATACTCCTGACTATCTCAGTATCAATTGCTAGCTGCGAACGTTCATTCAGCAAATTAAAATTAATTTTGACGTATTTACGATCAACGATGGGACAAGATCGCCTAAGTGACCTAGCATTTTTAAGTGTGGAAAGAGAAAAATTTGAAATGATCAACTTTGATGATATTATTGATAAATTTGCTTCATCAAAACCAAGAAAAATTTATACATAGTAAATAGTTTTATTAATGTATTATAATCATATTATTATTAAATATATGTATCTCCTTAGACATAATAAATATTTACTTTTTTATTGTTTTACAACTGCGTGTTTTTAAAATATTTCTTTATAAATAGGTAAAATAAATAATAGGTATCTTCTGAACTAATTCTAGATGATCATATACATTTCAAAATCTAGTCTTGTTTTCTCAACTACATTTTTTGTCTCAAATTTAAAGCCTAGCTTGAGCCTATGACTTTATTTTACTTTATTTATTTATTATTTTGCGAGTATATTTTACATATAATATTATATAGTTTTCGAATGGGGGGGCGCTAAAAAGATATTGTGCCCCGGGCGCGAGTTAAGCTCGCTACGCCACTGGCATTGAGAGTTTTCTTTCTGGTCACTTAAGCAAGTAATATTGTAATATCGCATCGAATCTAAACTCCTCACCATTATTTCTACTGGTGTCCCCCAAGGGCCAATTCTATCACATGTTTTATTCCTAATATTTGGTAATAATCAACTCGGTAGTCTAGGGAGTAAAGCGCCTAGCTACCATCCCAGAGGTCCCGGGTTCGAATCCCGGCAGCACCACGGTTCTTCGCCTTTTCTACTTTGGCCACCACCTACATAACTTTCCTTCTTTCTTCTTCCCTCTTTAGATTCCTGATTCCCCCTGTCCTAGCCTTCGGCCAGCATTTCCCGGCTCCACCAGCGCATGTGCGGTTGGTTGATGGAATTCAACTCGTTTCAGGAGGCATAACACTCCAGCGAGTTGTTTCTCGTTTCCCCGATGCCAGAGTCAGTGGTTGGGAGTAGGGTGGCAGTTTCTTCCTTCACTTCTCTCTCTCTCTCTCTCCCTTCACTATTTTCCGACTAGAGCTTGCTGTTCGACATTGCACTCTATACGAAAAAATAGATTTTCGACAGTACAAAGGGCTTTCCCTGAGATCTAGTCTTCTACATAAAAATAGGTAGACTCGCTCGCGTTCCTTAACTCCAGATTCGTTCGCCCTTAGGTCGTAGCGGGTCTTCATCCTGTTGCTGGCAGATTGCTGGTGGCAAATTTCACGACAATAGGGGAAATGAGTAGGATACAATATGGTCAATGTTCTTCCATTTGGAACTACGATGTGAACATTTTCAAATTTCCCAACTCTTGAACAACCTACGTACAGCTGACCGGGAAATGAAACTTATTTGGCAAAACTCGTCCGCCATATTGGCCCGGAATTTGTAAATTTATAAGTTTTGATCATAAATTCGTTATTTGCTACCTTAAAAACCCCCCGATACTGATTTTCATTGGAATCGGAATACAATTGGCAAATTCATCGGCTATTTTGAATTTATAAGTTTTTATTATAAATTCGTTAATTGCAACCTTAAAAATCCCTATAGATATCCATTTTCATTCGAATCGGAATACAATTTGAGAAATTCGTCCGCCATATTGGCGCAACCATTTTGAATTTAGAAGTTCTGATCATAAATTCGTTATTTGCTAGCTTAAAAAACACCAGATACCGATTTTCGTTGGAATAGGAGTATAATTGGAGAAATTCGTCCGCCATATTGGCGCGGCCATTTTGAATGTAGAAGTTCTGATCATAAATTCGTTGTTAGCTTAAAAAAACCCAGATACCGATTTTCGTTGGAATCGGAATACAATTTGAGAAATTCGTCCGCCATATTGGCGCGGCCATTTTGAATTTAGAAGTTCTGATCATAAATCCGTTATTTGCTAGCTTAAAAAACCCCAGATACCGATTTTCATTGGAATAGGAGCAGAATTAGCAAATTCGTCGGCCATATTGGCGCGGCCAAAATTTTCTGAAATTATTCAATTTTCTCCGCAATTTTCTTAATTTTTCTTTCCGTAAAAACCTTTTACAAAGTATTAGAAAACTTAACAAAAAAGATGAATGAAATCGGTAAAGTCGTTCTCAATGACACAGACTCAATGGCTGAAATGACACTTCAACTCAACGACTTAATTCTATGCGTTTCAATTTCTGCCTTCCGTCTTCCTCCATCTTTTTCCATTAATTAATTTTATTATAGATTTTTCTTTAAAAATATTTATTAAATATCAAGTATATTCTGATGTCCAAGTGAGGCGCGACATTTTCACTTTTTGTACCTTTGTCAGTGTGCCTATTTTAGTTATGTACGTGAACTGTTCAACCTACCTAATTTCGTTAAGTTGAGCAGAGTTGAAAATCCTTAACGAAAATTTCTAACTGTGTCTGTTTCCAAGACGTATAACTCGGGTTCAACTGTGGATGAACTCTCATGGAAACTCAGTAATAGCTAATTGTATTCTACCCAGTCATACCCTATCAGGTGATACCTATGCCGGAGGTCAGGGAAACACAGTTGAAAAATTCGCCCGCCGCCATCTTGATTTTTTTTACATAAAAGTCAGATTGCTTTGTCATCTATTTTGAACGAGGCTAGTCTAGGCAAACCTACGCTAATACGCGGATCCTCTCTGACAGGCAGGTGGCTATTAGAACGATAGGACCAAATCGAAGAAAATTTTTGCTGCCCAGATTTATGTACTGGATACCCTCAATCGGGAGACCCTTGTTTGGATCCCAAATCATCAGGGCGTCGAAAGCAATGAAAAGTCAGACTTCTTGTCCAAATAGGACTTTGGCACTGTCTTTATTAATCTGGAATCGGTTATTGCCAATACACTATTAGTTCGGTGAAGAGGGCTTTAGACAATCGCAACTTGATGAAATATATCGGAGATCCACACCTGGTCTGGTGAAGTCCAAGCGATTTCTTCTTAAATCATCTCGTAACGCGGCTAGGGAATCGCTGAAGCATAGTAGCAATGTGTTAGCTCGGTAGTTGCCCTGATTCCCGAACACTGCATCCTAAATTACCACCTGTGAATAAATGGTAAGGCGGAGGACCCAATCTGTAGGCTTTGCCTCGAGGAGGCGCTAAGCAGAGCAGAACAGACAAATCTAATCGGAAAATCTCTGGCCAAACTGCTGGGCGTACTAAATGCCTACAAAATATGAGATACAAGAGATGTAAAGAGTTGGTTGAAAGGACAGCAGCAGTAATCGAGATTCCTATACCTCAATCTGGGGTGGAATGGAAACGCATAGAGTTAAGTCGTTGAGTTGAAGTGTCATTTTAACTCAACCACAACTCAACTCGTCGACTCCCATGAAAGCTCGGTTTGTGTTTCCATGAACCAGGGTAGAGTTTTCGCTAAGTAAACAGAAATCTTTTTCTCTCAAGATCACTCGATGCCGTTTCCATGGCAGTTCTGGATTGAACTGACAGATAAATAATTTCACATTATGTCGCTCTTAGTATATGTGCAGTAAAGGATACTGAAACACACACAGATGCAAAACCCGGCCTAATCGGACTGGCTTCGTTGAGTTTACTTGGATTGAACGAAACTTTATTCAACCCCCGTTTCCATGGGCGATGAATCTGAGTAAACTCAGGGTAAACTCTGCATGGAAACTCAGTACATGACTGTTCTGGGTTAAAGTGACAGATAATTAATTATGCATTGCGTCGCCGTTGGTATATGTGCCAGTAAAAGAAACTAGTCACACACATATGCAAAACCCAGCTTAAGCCTGAACCAAATATGATATACCGTACCGTAACCGTACGTACCCTAACAGACGAACGTGAGTCTTCATACGGCATCGACCTAAATTGACTTAATGAACTTGCCGAATGTTCGTTAAATTCTCGAATGGTACGTACGGGTGCCGTAAGAATGGCACAAAACCTTAGAATTCGTAAGCGGCATCAGTCCCCAAGCAATTTTTGGGTTAAATTTTTTCCTTTTATTTTGCTGAGCACTTCTAAGGTGTTTATATTTCTTCCACAACTTAAATAAATCAAATAAATCGCTTAAATCTGCATTTACTATATGGAACCCATTTTCCACTTGTCACTTGTCATTTTACATTTTCATTTAGGGCTATCTGTCAAATTGCCGTAACTAAGCTCAAAATCTTCAGTTTTCTTACGGTTCGGCACGTCATATTTGGTTCAGGCTTTAACCGGACTGGTTTCGTCGAGTTTTCTTGGATTTAACGAAATTTGACTCAACCCCCGTTTCCGTAGATGCTTAATCTGAGTAAAATCAGGGTAAACTCTGCACACTTAGCAAATGACCCCACCCCGCCTTCGTTTGACTAAAAATAGCCTCAAAGCCTTGATGGACGTATGTATCTTTTTAAGTGATCGATAATTGATAATTTTCCAACATAAAACGGTAAAAGGGCAAAAGTTTTCGTTTACAGTAATTAATTTTTAATTTACATCTCGAAAAGGTAAAGCCACCTCCACAACGTCTTCAAATACTTCTAATTTAATCTGGCAACACCTGTTTCTGCTTTCACATAAAACAAAAAAACAATACAATAAAATTCTTATTGCATAACCGCAAAAATTCCATTGACGCAACCGAACGCGAACGATCAAGGATTCCTGCACTGCCTCTGTTATATAAAATCCTTCAGCAAAAAAAATATTCACAGCCTCAGAGCAGAGGAGCATCCCAATCGCTCCTTTTTTGCACATTGTTTTTTTCCTTGCTCTTCTTCTTTTTCTGCTTGTGTTTATTTAAAAGGACAAAACCAGGAAATCATCAAAATATCCCAGGATAAGAAGAGAGCTTCACTTCGCATCGATCCTCATAATCCATTGTGAACCGGTCCTTCTTTCCCAGAAACTTGACGCGCTCTATCCCTTTCCTGTTGAGCATCGTCCTTTACCGGTCGGTCCGTATATTTTGGCATTAAGGCGAAATTCTTCGACAGGAATAAAAAAATTAGTTACAGCAACAACAACAACAACGACGGCGAAAACCACTACACAACAATTAGAACGATTCAGGGATATTTGATGTGTGTTTTTTCTTCTTCTTCTTCTTCAGTTGTTGTTGTTGTTAGCCTGATTTTGGTCTTCGTTTAAACGTTTTTCCTGCTCCGTCCCTGGCTTACAAATCTTTTTTTGCTTAAGGCCTTGAACAGAATTTTTGCAATGAAACAAAAGGACTCAGAGAAATAAGGACGAAAATACAAGAACAAAAAAAAATAAGGGGAACAAGATCAGTTCCTTATTTTAGAAGAAGGCTGAAGGACAAAAGACCTGGACCTGGACCAAGATGAAATTGTGGATAGCTGCGTGCGCACAGTTTTGCACGGATCAAAAGCGGTGACAGAGATAGAACGAGGAAAAGGACCAAACGAAGCGCAATCAGGAAATACTGATTATATTCGGTTTTGTTGTTGTTGTTGTGTTTGGCATGTTTGATGTGTCTTTAAAGGTTTTGACACATTTTTTGTTGTTGTTGTTTATTTTTGGCAGTTCGAATTTCAGGTGAGTATCTCTCTCGCTGCATGGTCGCGGATGATACACGGTGTCCATAGGGCATGTATTTGCTACAGAAGAATTTTTATCAAAAAATCCGCGTAGAGCACTGCTGTTGGATTGAAGCCACTTCTCGTGTCCGTTTTTTTTTCATTATCTGAAACCGGAAACAAATCTGATGGCTTTTATCCCTTTTGTTGGTGCTGAGATAACTCTTTCGTAATTTTTTTTCATCTTTCTACATTGCTTTCAAGTTGGGCGCCGGGGGTAGTGTGTTCGGGCACAAAATTCACATACAGTTTATTGGGGTTGAGATTTGAGTTTAATTCCGGGTTAGGGTGTTTGCTGTATGCAGGCACATACATACAACATAAAACAGGCGCAAACACAGGAAGGGATCAAGCATATTTTTTGGGAATTGTATAATACGTGATATATGAAATCGAAAATATCGAAATGCAAATGTGCTGACAACTTGCGCAACCGTAAGGAAACCAGGAAGTGTGTGAGAACCTCTTTTCACCTGGATACTAGTCCTTCAAATGACACATCGATTTGTGGCTTCCCCTACACCCGTTGCATATTTATTAAACTTGATCCGAACTTGTACGTATGATGGTTGTTGCTGCTTCTGCTGCTGCTATTATGCTCCTGAGGGATTTGTGTATTCCCTTTTGTTAAATGGAACTTGTATCCTTGTTGTTCCTGATTTTGTTTGCGTTTCAATAAATTTCCGATTTGTTATATTTTTTTGTTTGTATTTATTCTTGAAACTGTTAAATTTATTATTATTAAAGGGCAGCAACCCGTGATAATTGCGAAGAAAGAGGTGATATTTGGATATGAATAAAGTTTGGTGTAGGGAAAAAATGTGATGAAGTTGTGGTTTAGGTAAGATCGTCCTATTAGCATAAAGGAAGTCATAAAATCGCCGATTGTCAATTAGAGACCTTGTTGACATTAGCCTAGTACTAAGTTCGGCGCTAAACTAAATTTTAGCGTATCTCCAAACTTGTACCCTTTTTTAGCAAGATAAAATTTGACAATGTAGAATTGTAGAGAAAGTTCATATTAACGTTTTTTTTGGGTTAAATTTTAAAGTCTTCTTCGAAATAAAACTCTTCAAAATCCACTGGAAATATAACATTATTAAAACGTGTTTCAAAATATTCTAAAAACACAGAATTATTTATTACTAGCAAAAAACCCGCGTGCAACGCCTTTAAATAAAAAAAAGTTTATGTGCACTGTCCGCTGTAGGAAAAAAGTGAAAGAAACAACAAATCTGGAAAAATGATTTTGGATACCTTTTATATGGTTAATTTCTATTGACAGCTTTTTTGACAGCTGTCATTAGTCAAGACAGATTTTTGACATGATATTCGTATTCAGCGGTATCGAAAACCTAAGGATACCAAGTTTCACCTTGAACCGATGGAAATCAAGCGCTCAACGCTTGGTTGAACCTAAAAAACTATGTTCAATGTTCTTCCATTTGGAGCTGGGATGTGAAGATTTTCAGATTTCCCAGTTCTAAAAAACCTACAGCTGACAGGGAAATTACACTTATTTGGTAAAATTCGCCGCCATATTGGCCCCGTTTTAATCATAAATTCGTTATTTGCTACCTTAAAAACCCCCAGATACCGATTTTCATTGGAATCGGAATACAATTGGCAAATTCATCGGCCATATTGGTGCGGCCATTTTGAGTTTATAAGTTTTGATCATAAATTCGTTATTTGCAACCTTAAAAACCCCTACATATCCACTTTTATTGGAGTCCTTGACATTGGAAAATTTCATGCGCCATATTGGCGCCGCCATTTTGAATTTATAAGTTCTGATCATAAATTCGTTATTTGCTACCTTAAGAAACCCCAGATACCGATTTTCATTGTAATCGGAACGCTATTGGCAAATTCGTCCGCCATATTGACGCGGCCATTTTGAAGTTATAAGTTCTGATAAAACATTCGTTATTTACTACGTCAAAAAACCCCCAGATACCGATTTTCATTGGAATCGGAACACAATTGACAAATTCGTCGGCCATATTGGCGCGGCCATTTTGAATTTATAAATTTTGACCACAAATTCGTTATTAGCGACCTTAAAAACACCCAGATACCCACTTTCATTGAAATCGGAAAACACTTTGCGAATTCATATTTCGGTGGCCATTTTGAATTTCGGTCATTTTGTGGCGGCCATTTTGAATTTCGAAAATCGGGCTTCGAGGTGCATCATGGGAGACCCCCCCCGGATATTCGAGCAAAATTTCGAAGCTCTACGATCACTGGTGCGCCCGCTATAGCGCACACATCGCACATACACGCATACATACACGCATACAGAAAGTTTTTTTATTAATATAAGATTATACGCTTTATATTAGCTTGACCTGTATGCTGTATGTTGTATGCTGTATGTTTCATGTAAACAAATCTTGCAACTTGATTTTGACCCACTTTCATGTAAAGGATCAACTTGAAATTTTGCACATATGGTATAGTTCACGTGACAATGCATTCTGACCATTTTGTAAAAAAAATCAAGATGGCGGCCGAATTTTGCAAATGTGCTCCCCGACCCCCGACATGGGTATCAAATGGGTATGGCAAGTAGAATTCAATTAGCTATGTGGCGTCATTCAAAATTCAAAATGGCGGCCAACACAAAATGGCAGACTACCTTTTTCTTTACTTACAACCCACTCGATATGGGTATGAAATGAAAGCAAATGACAAGTAGAATACTTTTAGCTCTGTGGCATCATTCCAATTTCAAAATGGTGGCCAACACAATATGGCGGACCACCTTTTTATACGCTTTATATTGGCTTCACCTGTATGTTGTATCTAGTATGTAAACAAATCTTGCAACTTGATTTTGACCCACTTCCATATAACCGATCAACTTCAAATTTTGCACATATGTATAGTTCGCGTGACAATGCAATCTGACCATTTTGTAAGAAAATCAAGATGGCGGGTGAATTTTGAAATTAGGTTCTCCAACATGGGTATCAAACGAAAGCGTATGACAAGTGCAATACAATTAGCTATGTGGCGTCATTCAAAATGGCGGCCAACACAAAATTGCGGATTACCGTTTTTCTTTACAACCCACTCGATATGGGTACCAAATGAAAGGGTATGACAAGTAAAATACTATTAGCTATGTGGTGTCATTGTAAATTCAAAATGGCGGCCAACACAAAATGGCAGAAAACCTTTTTCTGTACAACCCACGCGGTATGGGTATCAAATGAAAGGGTGTGACAATTAGAATACAATGCCCTCGGTATGAGTATTAAATGAAAGTGTATGACGAGTATACTACAGTAAGCTGTGTCACGTCATTTTAAATCTAATATGGCTGTCATTACAAAATGGCGGAAAACATATAATAGGCTAAAAAGTAGAAAATAAAAAATATAGTTTAAAAAAACTAAAAAATACGCTTTTATTTTAAAATGAACTAAAAAGTAAAAAATAAAATTGCTGATATTTTGAGTATGCCAAATGACACCCTTCACGATCACTAACACAATTGCCTGAAATAGCAATGCAAGAACAAAAACTAAAGCTTTGTACTAAAGTTTAAGGGTATTTCTGTAAAGGCCCCCATTCATACACAGGCCGCCGGCAGGCCATGACCTGAAGGTTTCTCGCCTTGAGGCCAAGAATCACTACACACTCACCGGCCGGTGGCAGGCCGTGGCCTTTACTCCAGGAAAACTGACAAAAATCTTTATGGGACTGGGCATTTATCGTCATTCCGGGCTTGAAGTTTTCGTTGAGGCCGGAACATTTTTCCACTTGAATTAAAAACCTGCTACGCTAAACTGTCCTCTTCGCCAGTGTTTCTGTGTGATCATGAGGGACCTACAGTCCACGGCCTCTCAGGCGGTTGCCTGGAGTCCTCATCCCTCAGTCGGCCGTCATCGGGCCATGCCTGCCGATCTGGACTGTAAGTGAATGGGGCTTTAAAGCTTTTTAAAAAGCTTTCAGAATACGTATGGCAGATGTTGGGATTGCTTCATTTCATTTGTAACGAGGTTTGCCTCATAAGGCCCTTATGAGAAACTGATAAGGCATACCTCACTTCAATATAGCTGATTTTTTTTTGAATTCATGAGGAAACTAAGGTGAAAGCCTTCTTTCGTCATGCCTCTGAGGGAATCTCCTTTTTGAATGTTAGTCAGGTGGGATTTAAAAACTTGACACTATTAAGAATAGCCCCAATATAATATATTTAGTTTTCGTATGAAAAGCCCTTTAACCACGACGGCCCTCCAAGGTTGTGGGTTATTAGGTATTCATAAAATATATTGGGTATGGATTTCCCCACCCAAAGCGAAAGTGCATGGGCACTTTTCCTTGTATCCGCATGACCTCCGCCGCCCCTGCTTCCTTCCTCTACAAAGATTATTATCAGGGCGATTATCCGGGAGATCAAGCAGCATTGGACGTGATAAGTACTCAGTTGGGGGCCCACTTGGGAAAAATGACACTGGCGTTTAAGGGTTCTTCATATCGGGGTGCTCAGTGGGTGCTGTTTATGTAGCTGCTTCTGCAACTTTTTATCCCCTTTTTAACACTCCCTTTCCCCCTGCGCATTGAAATAGGTCGCTCTCATCGTCTCAACATCACCAAGATTGTGTGGGCGATGTTATTCCGTCCATTCAGGTCGTTCATGAGCTCTTTTTTTTGGACTCCCAGCTTCTGGAAAGCGTCTTCCTCTTACCTTAGCGCTGTCCCCTCACTGGATGTAGTACGGGTATTACTTACCGTACTTACATTTTTAAGCTCGCTCAAGTTGCCTAGCGAAGTGGTGCTGCTAGACCGTACCTTTTCCATGATACGATCCTCCGTGGGTTTTGTGAGCAGTGACGTTGCGATCGGAGAGCATCGTGGATCTGATTGCTTGTGTCGCCAGTGAGTTGCGTAGTCCCACTGTTCCGTATCTGATGAGCACCTTCGAAGAGACTCTTTTAAGGTTTACGTTGATGACGCCGCAGGCCAAAGTAAAGGTCGATTCACACACATCAGTCACGTCACGTCTCAGTCACTTTTCCGAATCAGAAATGTCGCCGTCAAGGCTCAGTCAAAATGATGACTCTATTCACTTTTATTATGCTTCTCGGAACTGACGTAACTGAGACGTGATGTGACTGATGTGTGTGAATTGACCTTAATGCCTTAACGGCTGGTACTGGTCTCTTTCTTCAGTCTGGACTCAAAAGTTAGATTGAACAATTAACCAAGCTTTGGTAGAAAAATTGCGGAGAGGTAGAGCCTGATGGGTTTTTCTCAAGGTCCATTATTTTCGGGACAAGTTGATTCCTTGGAGGTCTTTGTAGAGTACACGGGTCCTTTAGTAAACGCTGCATTTTAAGTGAGTGATTTATTTTGGCACAGGGACGACAAATCAATGTTGGAGAAATAAATTCAGGACGAACAAATATGTTAGTAACTTGGCCTACCTCGGTTGCGACAGCAAGGGAAACTCAACCTCCACAGGAAGGAATACGTGGATCAGGAGGCCCAGAGCTTTGGTATGCCAAACTGGATGACATTGGCTTAGAATCGGAACCGGTGAAGAGAAAGGCTACGAGGCCAGGACCGGATCGCGGTTGTAGAGCCGATAAAGAAGAAGAATAGCAGAAGCATTGAAGAATTTACTTCTTATACTGTCATTAAATGATGATTTGTATTTTTGGGTTCTAGGGGGCGGACGATAGGAAATAAGTGCCGACTATGCCGAGTGCTCCTAGTTGCTCAGAGACGAATCCTATTTAACGAAACACCGCATCGGACGAGCTATAAAACAAAGATTAAAGACGTGAGCACCTTGACCAACACTGTCAATAAATCCTGACGATAGGTTAACGATAGGTTCCAAATATTTCAAATTTTGAACGAAGCTTCGATTCTTGTTAAAGCTTTAATTCATGAACGTCAAGCTAGCGGCGGTTGCACTGAGTAGCGGCGAAGTTAAAATTCGATGTCCCTTATAAAAATTGTATTACATCTTTTTCTTTTTAGGTGTAAAGAAGGTATCTAAGCAATTTTGAAGTCCGTTTGACTGTTTTAAAGCAAATTCGGGAAACTTTTCCAAATGTGCGTTGTTGCATATTACTCGAAATAGAAAAACCTCAATTTAAAAATACAAAGCTAATGTCCCTCATTGAAATTATTTGTTTTAAGTATGTATATATATGAGGAAGATTCTGAAAAAAATTCAGGATGGTTGTATGGTTCTGAAGGATATACGATTTAATTTTGTCAGCGAGCGTCATTGCGCTTAACTCTAAAATCAAAAAAACAAGTAATTTTTAAAAAACACAAAGCTAATGTCCCTCATTGAAATTATTTGTTTTAAGTACGTATATATGTGAGGAAGATTCTGAAAAAAATTCAGGATGGTTGTATGGTTCTGAAGGATATACGATTTAATTTTGTCAGCGAGCGTCATTGCGCTTAACTCTAAAATCAAAAACACAAGTAATTTTTAAAAAACACAAAGCTAATGTCCCTCATTGAAATTATTTGTTTTTAGTATGTATATATATGAGGAAGATTCTGAAAAAAATTCAGGATGGTTGTATGGTTCTGAAGGATATACGATTTAATTTTGTCAGCGAGCGTCATTGCCCTTAACTCTAAAATCAAAAAAACAAGTAATTTTTAAAAAACACAAAGCTAATGTCCCTCATTGAAATTATTTGTTTTAAGTACGTATATATGTGAGGAAGATTCTGAAAAAAATTCAGGATGGTTGTATGGTTCTGAAGGAAATGCGATTTAATTTTGTCAGCGAGCGTCACTGCGCTTAACTCTAAAATCAAAAAAACAAGTAATTTTTAAAAAACACAAAGCTAATGTCCCTCATTGAAATTATTTGTTTTAAGTACGTAAGTATATATGTGAGGAAGATTCTGAAAAGTTTTCAGAAAAGTTTTCAGGGTGCTAGCATCGTTCTGAAGGAAATGCATTTTAATTTTTCCAGAGTAAAATTTGCCTTCGAGCGTAACTGTAAAATAAAATGTGAAATTTTTAAGAAATTTTTTAAAGATATGAGAAAAGGAGGCCGGCCCTTATGCGCCGGCTTCTTCTCCTTAATTCGTTGCCTTTCATAATCATTCACTTGTTGCCCTTGTTGAATAAATAACTATTTTACAGTTGTTTGGTGTAGCATCAATTCGCGTCTATTTAAGTGTTTATTCTAATGAGTATGTATAAGCGTATCGTATAAGTGTATGTGAAATATAATTAGTTTATTTGAATTTAGAATTTTTATTTTGATAATACTTTGGATTATTATATATCTTGATTACAACCAAAAAAATAAAAAATTATTTAAGTAAGTAGTTTTCTGTAAATAAAGGGATCTTTAACAATATTGTTAATGTTATGGCTTTAAAAATGAATTCTATATATTGCCTATTATCATTTTATAAAATAAACATCAACCTATTCATTTAAACTTTTTACAGTAATAATAATTTAATTCAATCTCTTTATTATTTTGATATTAGTTATTTTGTTAGTTGATTAATGTTATATGTTATGACTATATAAAAAAAATTTTATAAAAATATATATATTTTTTTTTTATTTTTACAAAACAAATGATTTACGATTTATTTATTAAATATGCCTTTTGAATCGACAATAAAGTCTGTTGAAGATATTTGTGAATTTCTTTTAGAAAAATTTAAATCTAAAAAGGAAATTGTTGATTTTTTAAATAAACTTTTGAATTCTGTTAGAGATAGTCCTGAAATGCGAGAATTTTGTCAATCGCTTTATAATATTAAGACATTGAATGTCATTAAAGCAAAAGAGAAAGGAACATTATTAAAAATAAAAAACAATATTCAGAAAATAAACAAAATTATTGAACAACATTTCAAAAATATACATGAAGATCTTGTTGAAGCCGAGACTCGACATGAAACTGTAAATATAACCAATAATCCACCTATCAACTGTTTAATAGATTTAAGTTCACAAAACAATTTAGGACAAATTATTTCATTTGATAATTCTAATAATTTATTAAAAAACTTATGTCTCCCTATTTTTGAACCAGAACTTGCACGCAATTGTAATTTATCCATAGGTTCTGGATTGAAAAATTTTCATAATAACTGCTTTCTTAATAGCACTTTACAAGCGCTATTTCATCTTCCTGTTTTTGCAAACTGGATTTGCAGTGAGCAGTGTAATAATGATTGTACATGTGTAAGTTGTGATACAAGTATATTATATAAGCTGACACAATCCAACAGTAAAGAAGCTATAAGTCCTATAAGCATTTTAAATAAAATAAATATAATTTGCCCTTCAATGAAAAAAGGTAATCAAGAAGATGCCGTCGAATTTTTATTATGTTTCTTAACAAAAATTAACTCTGAATATTTAAAAAGATATAAAAGTAATGAAAAAAACAATTTAGAGTTATACGAAAGAACACCGATAGAAAAAATTTTTGATACGTTTTATAAATCTGAAATAAAATGTTCAATCTGTCAATATTGCAGTATCAGTATTAATAAAGTAAATATTATTAATATTTCTGATTTAAATAAAATAAATTCCTTGGAAGAGGGACTAAATAATTATTTTAGTACTAGTCCGATTGAAGATTATAAATGTACTACATGTAAAGGACAAGAAGCATCATCATTGACAAGTTTACAAATTCCTCCAAAAGCTCTTATCATAAATTTAAAAAGATTTTGTAGTTTATTTGATAAAAAAACTAAAATCTGCAGTTTACATAAGATAGAAAAACATATAAAATTTGAATTAGAATTAAACTTAAATAAATACTTTTCACCAGATGATCACGTAACAACTAATTATATTTATAGATTAAAATCAATAATATCACATATTGGTTCTTCTAAAGACGTAGGTCATTATATAACCATCGCTCATGGTTCTGTAGAGAATTTTTATTTATTTAATGATGCTAGTGTTGAAGAAATAAGTGTTACAAATTTATTAGGTACAAATGCATACGTCCTAATTTATCAGTTAAAACGTAATTCTTTGAATATAATAGATAAAAGTATAGAATTTTCGAATTCACCAACATTATCAGTAAGTAGTTCACCTCAATTCGAAAAAATTTCTCCAATAATAAATATTACAAAAGCTGATGTTTCTAAACACTTAAACAAAAATTATAATGAGAATAAAATTGAACAAATCAGCTGTGAAAATAACATAAATAATAATGAAATAATTAAAGAAAAAAGTACAAATAATCCACGAGAATGTAAAAAAAAATTTGTAAATCGAAAAGGGCCGTGGCATGAAATGCAACATTTTATTTTGCCTGAACAATTTTTCAATTTTTATCATGATGAACAGAAAGAAAGACTGCAAGGTCATTGGACACATGATTTTAATAACGCTTTTGCAGAAAAATATCCTGACTGTGTCCTCTCTATAGCTGAACATCGTATAAACAATAATTTATTTTTTTCAAATAAAAGTTTTTTGTGTTACGCATTTTGTTTGCATAGAGAACTGGAAAAAAATGAAACAAAATCTTGTGTAAACTTCAAGTTTATTATTGAAGGCCCTTTAAAAAAGCCTTATTTTGATAAAACAGTTCTTGTTTTTATTGATAAAAAAGAAATATATCATGGAGGCGGAAGATATAGAAGATTCATCGCTCATCGAGAAAGGGATAATTTAAGAAATGATATCTTACAAAAAGGACCAACTGCTGTAAAGCTTGAAAAATTGAAATCAGCAAGTGAAAATAATATTATTTCCTTAAAAGCAGGTAACTTGAATTACACTCCAAGTTCACAAATTTTAAGGCAAATAAAGTTTGAAGCATCACAAAAAGGTGATCTTAGTAGTGATTTTATTAAATTTTTAATACTTTTAAAACAAAAATATGACGAGGAAATAATGGGCACAAAAATTAATGGCTACATTCAAGAATTAGGATTTTTTCCTATAAATATAATTCTCTATTCAGAATTACAATTAATGTACTTTTTATGTCAAAAGAAAAATAATAGGAATTTATACTTTGATGCAACAGGCTCAATAATAGCAATTCCACCTTATTTAAAACACAGCCCACCTATCTTTTATTATTCAATGGTAATGCAAGGTTGGGATAATGTTACACCTTTTCCAGTTGCAGAATTTATTTCGAATAAGCACGATGTAATTGCTATAAGGCATTTTACTGATGTTTTTTATAATAGTCTAAAAGAATTGTCCAATAAAAGAGTGATAAAAATTGAAACAGATTTCAGCCTTGCTTTACTACAATCTATATGCTTAACATTTAATGAAAAAACCTTGTATGACTTTATGCGTTTTTTATATATAATAATTGAAAAAAAGAAAAAAGAAATATCAAATGTAACTATTTTACATATTTGTAGTTCGCATTTTATAAAAACCGTTTCTTTAAAACTTCTGAAATGTTATCCGGATAAACATAAACAAATTGATGAAAGAAATGTAGCATTAAGATTAGTAGCACATATGGTACATTGTAGAAATTTGGAAGAAACTGATCAATATTTAGTAATAATTGTACGTGTTTTTGGATTGCAACATCAAACTGTTGATTTTGAGGAATTAATTAATTCTATCTCAGATTTCAAATTGCAATATACCATTGAAGGCTTCGAGGATGAAAATGAAGAGAACGAACTATTAAAAGAAAAAAATATTGGTTTTGATACTGAAAAAAATATGTCACCTTATTACTATCATTTTAAAAATAGAATGAGAGAGATTAAAAACAAAAGCCTTTTAACTGATAATAATAATAAATTTTATAATGAAAAATTCATCAACTATTTATTTGATTTTATATTTGTTTATTTTCCTTTATGGTCAGCAACTCTCATTCACTACTTAGGAAAGAGAAGAGATAGCAATGTTTACGTAGAAAATCATTTCAATATACAAAAAAATAAATTATTTCAAAATAAAAATATTAAAATACCTAGATTTATATTAAGAAATGAAGAATACATTAAAGGACGATTAGTTGAAAGAAAATTTAATTTAAATTCATCAAATGTACACAAAAGAAAAAAGAACAATTTTAATAATGTTACCGAAAATTGGAGAAATCAGAAAGGAAAATTTAATCGTCATTTTAAGATGCTAAAATTTGATAATGCTAAAAATCAAGAAAAATTAAAAGACCTTTATATGAACACTTACAGGATATATAAAGTTTCTGACAGTGAAAGTGAAAATATTGATTTCGAAAAAAAATATGAAAATAATATGACTGCTGAAAATTATAAAATTGATATAAAGACAGCAAAAAAATTTCCAAAAAAATTGAATTTGAAAAAAAAGAAACTATTTTCGCCAAAAAAAAATAATTTAAAAAATAAAATTTTAAACAAAAAAAATTTGCAAATTAAAAATAAAATGGAAAAAACAGTTGAGTTAAAACGAAGAAAAGGCAGTGAAAAAGAATTAACCAATGAAACAATAAAAAAAGAAAGAAACGTAATAAATTTAGAGAATAAAAGTGAAAAATTAGTTTTGGAAGAATTTACGAATGTTAAAAAAGTATTGAAGAAGCTGAGTCATATATGTTACATTTATAACAATTTTTTTAATCATAATTTCGATTATCCACCAGCTCCTTATCCAAATGTTGAAGGAATGATAAACAATATTATCTTAAGATATTCCGATTTTAATCGCTTGCAACCGTATAAAGGTGTTTATGAGTGGATGAATGATGACCTTATAAATTCTTTTTTCAGTTTGATGCCAAATATTGCACAAACAAATAGAAAATTGATAATAAGTTGCTTGAATAATTCTTTTACCCAAACAATAAAAAACAATACCACGTCTATAGCACAAGTGAATATGGCTCGTAAACAAAAAATAATAAATAGTGACTTAATCCTTATACCTATTGATAAGGATTGTCACTGGACATTAATTCTGTATATTCCATTCTTAAAAATAATGGTATATTTCGATTCTTTAAATTTCGGTCTACCAACAGAAATTATAAATGGAATTTTAACTGTATGGAAAATTATAGATTCAAGTTTCGAAGCTATAGATTTTAAAATATATGCCCCTAAAGATATAACGACACAACAATTAGTTTCTAGAGTTGATGATGTACAAGGAGGGAATTGTGGAGTACAGATTTGCGCTTGGGCCTACATAATAGCTTCTGGCAATGCAATACAATTTAAAGAAGAAAATATGGATACAGTCCGAATAAGCATAGCAAATATACTATACTCAGCAATGGAGAAAGTACCTGAGACTAACCCAAAAATTGAAAATGATGATGAGGCGTTAATTTGTTATGAAATTAATGATAGTAGTGAAATTCCAAATAGAATACCTATAAAAAATTTCATGCTACATATTAAAGTTATTAAAGATAAGCCTCCTATGCAATATGATACTACATTGAATTTTATCAGAGTTTTAAACTTTATATTACTTAAAGAAAATAAATGTTTAAGACATTAAAAAAATATATTTATTTTTTAATACTAATATTTAAAAAAAATGAAATAATAAATAATTATAATAAAATAATTAATTCATGATAAGCGTATATATAGCTTAATTAAAAAAAACAAAGTGTATTTAATTATAAGTGTATATAGATAATATTTAAGAAGGTCATATTTTATAAAAATAAAAGTAAGATTCATTTACTTAATATCTCATTTTAATATATTTATAAAATTATTAAGTTAAATGAGGGACATTAGCTTTGTGTTTTTTAAAAATTACTTGTTTTTTTGATTTTAGAGTTAAGCGCAATGACGCTCGCTGACAAAATTAAATCGTATTTCCTTCAGAACCATACAACCATCCTGAATTTTTTTCAGAATCTTCCTCACATATATACGTACTTAAAACAAATAATTTCAATGAGGGACATTAGCTTTGTGTTTTTTAAAAATTACTTGTGTTTTTGATTTTGGAGTTAAGCGCAGTGACGCTCGCTGACAAAATTAAATCGTATTTCCTTCAGAACCATACAACCATCCTGAATTTTTTTCAGAATCTTCCTCACATATATACGTACTTAAAACAAATAATTTCAATGAGGGACATTAGCTTTGTGTTTTTTAAAAATTACTTGTTTTTTTGATTTTAGAGTTAAGCGCAGTGACGCTCGCTGACAAAATTAAATCGTATATCCTTCAGAACCATACAACCATCCTGATTTTTTTTCAGAATCTTCCTCACATATATACGTACTTAAAACAAATAATTTCAATGAGGGACATTAGCTTTGTGTTTTTTAAAAATTACTTGTTTTTTTGATTTTAGAGTTAAGCGCAATGACGCTCGCTGACAAAATTAAATCGTATATCCTTCAGAACCATACAACCATCCTGAATTTTTTTCAGAATCTTCCTCATATATATACATACTTAAAACAAATAATTTCAATGAGGGACATTAGCTTTGTATTTTTAAATTGAGGTTTTTCTATTTCGAGTAATATGCAACAACGCACATTTGGAAAAGTTTCCCGAATTTGCTTTAAAACAGTCAAACGGACTTCAAAATTGCTTAGATACCTTCTTTACACCTAAAAAGAAAAAGATGTAATACAATTTTTATAAGGGACATCGAATTTTAACTTCGCCGCTACTCAGTGCAACCGCCGCTAGCTTGACGTTCATTTTAATTCAATAGTCCTGAAATACCATCCAAACTTCTCTAATTTACGCTATTCATAGTTTGTTCCTAAAGCAGGGTCATTATCCAATTTTTCACACCCATCTCCCAAGAATCGATATATCTTTCCTCCTCGACGCATTTGTTTACATATTTTAGCGAAAAATGCTCATAAAGAATTTCCAAAATGGTAAAAACAACTCAACTGTCATCTATTTTAAGAAAAGCAATTTTTGGCTTAAATTTGTTTTATTTTTGAAAAGAGGTCGCCTTTCTCCCTTCGACCAAAAAAAAACATATATACCCTATATATATCACGTATATTTCCATGAAGATATCGTATCGTGCCACACAAATCTCCAGAAAAAGACCCTCGAGTTTGCTCAAAAGATCACGTCCCAAAAACTTCATATTATCTGAAGAAACACAGCGCGGCGCAATATTTAGATACTTCTTCTTCTTCTCCTCGAGTTTCGGCCTCGGGTGGTGGTTTTCTTTTATTTTCATTTGTTTTTTTTTTATATATTCTCTTCATTTTTGAGTGCACAGTAAATTCCTCAGAGGGCATATATCCACCAAAATGAAAAATAAAAAAAAAAGAAATAAGAAGAAATTCCTCACCGGACCGGGCGGCCCCCGGGGCCCCGGCAGTAATCATCAACGCAACACGCTTTGACGGGGCAAAATTCCGAAAGGTGTCATAAACGTAAACGCCAGGTAAATGCAGGCGCGTAATGAAATGCCTCTCGGATCAAGAAAAGGGACCCACGATTTCGGGAAAAAATGACTTTTAAGAAAAACTCATTAAAAAAAAAACGAAGACAGCATTTTACTCTCGCAAACAACACACACAGTCGGCATGGAAAAAACTTTGTGAAACCAGAAAAATTCCTCAATGAACGATCGTGTGTGAAATGCGGCAGAGAGATTGGACTCCACATCGGACGCGAGGTGGGCTTGAGGGCCAAACCGAAATGGGCGGAGGGACTGGGCCGGGGGATAGAGGATAGGGCTCCACTGATAAAAATTTTTTCATTCATAAAGAACTTTATGTGAAGTCATGATGATGGTGGAGTGGAGGAGCCTCTGGTGGGGCCGCGCCGAGCCGCCAGCTCTATTCAAACTGGATAATCCTGACTCTTTCTGGTGGGGCCCTCTGGATGCGCTGTTTACTTAAGATTAGGAGGCCACCAGTCGCCGAGGGGGACACATCGATGATGATAAAACGAGTGCATTCCATACGGTTTTACCTGTGGGGATACGAACGTGACGTGATGGCAACGAACTCATCGCCGCACAGTCTTGTGAATGCCATCCCAGAATGGGATTCTTATTTCTGGGGGAAGCGCGAGAATTCTTTCTAGACAAAATCTAATTCCCAGAGTCCAGACACCGACCGAAAAAATAGAGATAGGCTCACAGTAAAAGAAAGTTTGTTTTTTTGTTTTGGTGTTATTCTCGGTAACAGTATGCCTCTTCTTCTTCTTCTTCATCCTCAAGAATTTCGAGTGGAATGAAGCTAGAACAACAGATGGAATTTATGGAGTTTAAATGTCAGACATTATCAAGTTGGAAATTATTCTCTAAGTCCAACTTATGCACATTAAAATGATGGTAATCGAAATGTGAACCATTTTCTTCACGATTTTGAGATTCGGTCGTTGATGAGAATATGACTGAATTTTTGATTGGTTTAATTTATGCGAAAAAAAAAATTTATAAAATTCGGTTCAGATTTTTATGAAATTTTGTATACCACATGGGAAATAAATTTAACAAAAGTGTCAACTACGTTTAGAATGTAGAGGAGACAGTTTCTCCAGGCCGGAGTTATGTGCATGGTTATGTGGCTGCCCTGAATATAAAACTAGCAAGCGTGCCTTACTAGAGATTCTGTACAGAGTACTTATATTCGCGCCCACTACAGTCTAGGAATTGCTTGATTGTGGAACAGCCTTTCACAGTGAGCATTTCCGAACTCCTATTAAGACAGAAAAGAGTTGAAAAAGATATGCAGTAGCTCTAGGCAAATCCTCTTCAATATACAGGCTTACAAAGGACGTTGCGGTGGCTGCAAAGCAGTCGAAGGGGCCCGTAAGAACTCCGGAATTCCGCCAGCGCCCTAGGGAGCCGGGTGAGGAGGCGCAACTCCGGCAAAGGCCCCCGAAGAAGGAAAAATCGCGCAAAGGAAGAACAAAAAACAGGAACAGAGCGCCTGGTGAAGGTGGGCCAAACCATTAGAAAGGGAAAAGGTGGGAAAGAAGGGTCTGCCTGGACTAAAGTAGAGCGGAAAAAGAAGCTGAAAAGGCGAAAAGACAGAAAAAGAAGCATCTGGGGAACAGCGTAAACCCACAAAAAAAGATAAGGCCGGGATGCGATCCTCATAATGCGACAAGCGGGGTATCCTACACGGAGATCTTGACGAAGGTAAGAACGGAAACTGCCTTACCGAACCTTAAGGCAGAGACGGACACAAAAGGGAAACCTTTTAGTGGAAATGAAAAAGGGAGAAGAAAAAAACGGTGGATCTCCAGCAGAAGGTTAAATCCTTGCTAGGAGAGACAGAGGAGGTAAGAGCAAGCACCAATCAGGTAGCGATCGAGATCGGAGACCTGGACGAGATCACTTGAAAAGAGGAGTGCGAGGCACGATAGAATCAGCTAGACCTAGGAAAACATAACGGGTCCTCCTTTTCGTCCGGGCATTCCAGGCAGAACGGTGAAACGCTCAACCTGAAGCGATGAAGGTATGCTCTATAACCACGCCCATGCCCACTCAGGAACTGCGTGAGGTAGTAACTCACTTCCCCATGTTCCCTTATAGCCCACTCTCCACATTTAGTCTATGGGTCAATCGGCCCTTAGCAGGTTCGTCCCAACACCTGCACCATACTGCGATGGACTGGCCGCGCGCCAGAATCAGTCGCACTTCCTTGGACTCCCTTCTTACATATTCCGGGTCGTACAACCTCTTTCCCTCCAATGCAAGAATATCGATGGAGATTATTTCTGCTATCACGCATGCTGCTTCGTCGGACGTAGTACGGTATGTACAGGATGCCCGAAGGGTACTTAACCGATACGCCGAGTTTATTTTCCTCCTGTTGCCCGCTTCGTTCTCGAGGCACGTTTTTATTTCCCATATCGTTTCACTCGCGAATATCGTCGAGTCGCTTTTCTGCTGCAGCGACCCCGATGTCATCGGCGAACCCAAAAGCTATCGCTTCTCGCGGGAGGCGTAGCGCCAGCATCTCATTATACATGATGATCCACAGGAGAGGGTCTTGGGGGACTCCGCATGTTGTCCTGTAGTCTCTCGTCTGACTCGCAGTGTAGGGCTCTACCTACAAGAAATTCTATCCCAATGCGTACTAGATACTTCGATGTATCAAGCTTTATCAACGCCTCGACGATCTTGCTCCATCTCGCGGTGCTGAAATCATGTTTCACATCAAGGGTTAGCAATGCGCAACTCCTAGTCATATCCATTGCAAGGCTAGTCACCATATTGAAAGCATCGTCGATCTAGCCTTCCTGAAACCGAATTGCCTTTCCGACAAACCGCTTTCCTCCTCAGTGCTAGGGAGTAGTCTGTTGTATATCACCCTTTCGAAAAACTTGCCCATAGTGTTAAGAAGACATATCGGCCTGTAGGCGGAAGGGTCCCCTGGAGGCTTACCTGGTTTCGGGATTGGCGCTTCCATTGCTCAGGGGACACTCCTTCCCTCAGGCGAATACTTTGGTGAACTCACCTGGCGCCAAACTGGCTGCCAGCTTCACCGCTCTGTTCGGTATACCTTCCATGCCAGGGGCCTTTCCAACGGCAATCTTCTTCGTGGCTTCCACAATTTCTTCCTCCCTTACCTCTGTGATGTCTGCTCCATACGTTTACTGCAGGCAGGCTGTCCATATTCCCATTCTGTGGGAACAAGGTCCATACTATGTCTTGCAGCATTACAGAGCAGATAATCGTCGGAGAACGCTTGCCTTTCATCGACGACATCACTACCCTGTAAGCACCCCCACGGGTTGCTATCCGCTTTCTAGCACAGGATCTTAAAGTGCTCCGTTTTACTCTTTCGGATGGCATTTTTAAGGCCATTCTTCGTCTCGTTGCATTCTATCAGGAGTTCCTCGAATTCTGGCCGTTGCCGCCTTTGCTAGCAGCGCCTTCTTGCCTTTAGGCAAACCCTTCCTCATCGATTTCATCGTTCCTCCAGAAGTTTGGTGGGCGTCTTCGGGGTTTTGGGCGTTGTGGCATGGAGGTGTCACATGGCCGCGGTGATGCTTGCGACCCCTTCATTTGCGTAGCCTTTCTGCTCAAATGGAAGGCTATTATTAGCCGAGCAGCGGAGTGAATACCCTAGTATTCCACTCTCTCAATGGACAGGTAGTCTTCATTACGTCTGTTCTTCATCGTTATTCAAGGCTGCGACCTGTCAGGTATATTGTGCCAACGCCGTCATTAAAACTCTTCGAGTTTAAGGCTTTTTATATAGTTTAAAATTGATTTAGGATTCATATCCTAAATCTCCCTGGGAACAAGGAAGCAGCGATGGAGGAAACTCAATGTCCTACAGGGCTGTAGCCCCACAATCGCAAAGCGAGATCTCCGCTATTTTGAGAGCTGCTCCGCAGGATATACAGCTCCAATCAACTACCAGCCCTATTCTGCTTAACTATAGCTCTCTTTTTCTGTAGTTCTGCCGGGCGGTAGGCACATTTGAAGCAGTGGAGCAGGTCTTACAGCGCCAGCCAATATGCCTGCCTAAAACCTCCTCCATCGTTTTCAGGAAAAAGAAAACGAGGCTAATGGGTCGATTGAATTTTGCATCCTTGTAAGATCTTCCTGCTTTGGGAGTAAAGACCATCCTACACTCAAATGACGGTCACCTATAGCAGAGCTCCGCATTACCATGGGAAGGCTAAGTTAAACCGGACGAATCCGAAGTCCATCGTTAGTAATATATTCACACAGTACCATTCATTTTTTCAGTATGATTGTTTACACCTTGGGATTGCGGGTTTTATCGAGTATGTCCTATTTAGATCCGGAGTATTCAGTCTGTTCCATTGCTAGGTCGGGGCAGATTGATGATGACCTCTCACTCTTGTCCTCGTACACAGCACAATTTAAGCCTATTCGTCCTCATTTTTCATTTCCAAGTTGTCTTGTATCTAAAATAAAAAGGAGTAATATAATTTTTTATTAGTGCTTGACTCACCTTTAATATGTTGTATTATCTTCCATTTTGAATCAATCCTCGTCTGATGTCACTTACGGCACGATGACATTTTGGCAGTCTTGAATCATTGGCTGCGTTCAGTTAGTGGCATAATGTAACATAATGTAAAATTTGTCAAAAGAAAGGAGAAGGGTAGAATGTTGCATTATGTAACGAAGCTTAACTGAACGATTTGTGTTGGTTTATGCCGCAAATGTCAAATCTACAACGACCAACTGTCAACTGTCATTATGCAACATTCAGAGAAGCAAAATAGCTTCATCGGGTTATGTTACATAAACGACATAACATCGTTGCTAACTGAACGACTTTTTGTGCTACAAACGTCAAAAATATTTTACATAGAACCTTAACTGAACGCTTTGTTTTACATTATGTCACATAATGTAACATTATGCCACTAACTGAACGCACTCATTATTAAATAGGAAATTTTCAAATTATAAATTAGAAAAATTAATCAAGCTTTAGTATATTTTCAAAAAAAAATTACAGTAATAAAAACTATTTTTGTTTTGATGACATTAAACAGGAAAATTTTAGTAATTAGTTGCAAAAAAGCATGTTTTAGTAAGGATAAATATTTTTAGTAACTTACCTCTTAATTATTGTGCTATTTTAAATCTTATCCATTTTAGTGATCACAGCACGTGTTGTCGCAGCAAAATTCATCCAAGCCAACCTTTTTCAATTATCCTTAAAATACTTTTTTATTACCAAATTAAAAACCCCAAAAACCAATGAAAGTACCTTTAAAACTCGATTAAGTTCCTAAATTGTAATAAATATTTGGTTTGAGTGCTTTAAAAAACACATTTTCCTTAAAATATTGTTAAAAAAATTCGCAATTTTCTAGCCAAGCCCGAAACATAACCTCAAAAACCACATGGTAACATCCCCCCGAAAAAAAAGTTGTTTTTGTATTAAATAGAAATTTTCTTAACATCATTCCCTCATGACGGCCAAGGTCAAGGCCATGCAGAAGAAAGAAAATTGATTTAAAGAAATCGCCTTTCGATATTAACGAGAAAAGGAAAAAGTCCTTTCGGGATAAGAAAATTGAAGTGGGCGTTAATTTCGTAGGCATCGAAACCTTTTCACCAAAAATTAAGCCATACGTGTTGATTGTGCAGATCAACGCCCCACAGCCGAAAAAATTGATTGCTGCCGTGGTGTGCGTGTCTCTTTTGCTCGCCGCTCGCGCTTCTTATACTCTCGCATGTATGAGCGACCGGAATAGCTCGAGTGTTGGTGAGCGCCAAAAAACTGCCAAAAAATTTTCGCCTCGCTCTGCACAACCACATTTACAGAAAATTGCTGCGATCGTGTGATATGTGTTAGTGCCGGGCAGTTTTGTGACAGTGTGTGCGCCCGAATGCGGCGGCCTTTTCTTTTCTGAAGCCCCCCCCAAAAAAAAAGTTTGGATCCGAATTTGTGCAGTTTTTGTTGTTGCCGAGCGCGATTTTCGGTGTTTGGGAGCTTTTTTTTTGTTCGTCTTCACAGAAACTGCAAATTCACCCCGAATGAAGTTTTCGAAACGTCACTTTGACACTTTCAGCACTTTCTCGCCTTAAAGAAGAAAAATTTCCGCCGCGTTTCGGGGAATTTCTCTGTGAATCGTTTCTTATTTTTTTTGTTAGGCCCGCGGCGGGGAGGGCGAAAGAGGGGGGATTTTTTTTCTGTTGTTGTTACTGTATGAAAGCGGAAATGTCAGAACTTGGGATGATAATTAGATTATGAATAATTTTATGGTAAAGCAAAAAACCAACGGGAAATCGGCGGGGGATTTGATAGTTTCAAGGTCAAGCCGCGCGAGAGAGCATCCGACTCGCGCTAGCTGCATTTGTGATATTCAAGTAGAAACGGAACTTGCAGCAAGCGACTTGCTAAGCCCCAATTTCGGGTTAATCTTCTCGAAAAAAAAGTACTAAAATTCCACAGCAACTGTTCGTGCCGCCGCCTTACCTGGGATACGTTCCTAGATGAAATTCTTCCCCTTGATCCCGCGTACACCCCTCCGGCATCCTCGTTCCCACCGCGTGTCGTTCGTCCACAAACCCAAGAATACCGATGCCGGGTGCAATGAAATGTGATAACAGCAAGCACATAGCTACGGCATCGACGTTTTGTTTTCTAACCCAAAAAAAAAACGACGACGAGAAAAAACTAAAACAGAAAAAAAAAATATAAAAAATTTCTCCATTTTTCTTGGAATGCATATTTGCTGCCGTGTCCCTGTCCCTGCCTCTGCGGGGTTTTGTCCTTGGGCTTAGAGCGCGGGGCTCGTGCATCAGCCTCAGCTCAGCTTAGCGCTCACTCATCACCGTACGACGCGTTGTCGGTCGGGCGCTGGTGGCTGGATGGCTAAGGTTGTGTTCGTTGGGGCTGCTTTGCTGCTGATGTTCTCCTTGGCTCTCTTCAGAGAAAATTCAGATGAGCGGCGGCGGCGACGGTAGCACAGCAGCCGAAATTTTCAATTGGGGTTGCGCAGAATTCGGATGGAATGTCGGTTGCCGTGTGCGAGAACTGTGAATGAGTGGCAGCAGAGGCAGAAACCATCACGATTTTTGTCGGCGGTGTAGTGAGTGCGTGAGTGTGTGTTAGTGTGCGAATCATCTGCTCCCGTGTGGGCCAAAAGTTTTATTTCGTAACCAGAGTCGCATTAAGGAGTTAAATGTTAGAGGTAAATTTTTAATCGTGGAGAGAAAAACAGGTAAGTGAAGTGAATTTCGTCCTGTGAAATGCGAGAGGTTTGCAAGGAGTAGTGAAAGTTAATTATAAATGGAGACTATTATCGAAAAGATAGGATGTGTCTAGTAGTGAACTTAATTCGAAAGATAGATGGAGGAGATATAATAGAATGAGAGGATTCTGGAGGTACTTGGAGGACAAGGCAATGAACCTTGCGTTTGAACTCTTAGATGTGATGAAAATATTGGCTGCGAAATGTTGATTACAGTCGAGTTCATAAAATAATCCTTTGATTAGAAGCAGTCTCGTGACCCACAACGGCATCAGTCAGTGAATCCAACGCCTCCTGAAAACTAGAATCATCCACAGCAGCTTAGGCAATAAGAAAGTAGTAAGGACGGCAGGATAAAAGCAGTCGGCAGCTGGGCAGCAGGCTGCGGTCTTGCAGTCAATCCGGGAAAAACTGAGTTGATGCTTTTCACAGAAAAACCGAAAATTCCCACCTTCAATCTACCCGGGGCGGGAGGGGCAGAGTGAAATTTCTGGGTCTAGTACTGGATCCTAAACTAAACTGGAAGTCGAACATCAACGAAGGATAAAGAAAGCCTGTATAGCCTTCTACGTCGGTAAAAGAAAACTGTTGGCAAAATATGGGGTTTTGTGGATGTTCACAGCTGTGGTACGCCAAATTCTTACGTATGGGTCGCTAGTATGGTGGCCATAGCGCTGAGCAGGACCTATAACGTCATAAAGATGGGAAGGGTCCAGAGAACGGCAACAATAGAGAACAAGCCCCACGAAAGCCCTCGACGTTCTCTTGCACCTACTCCCACCCGACCTTCACATGAAACATCGTGTAGTGCTCTCAGATTGAGGGAATCCGGAGCCTGGACCTTACAACCCGACGCACATAGCAATATTTTGAATCTGCTACCTGAGGGTATGGTCGCTACAGCCACAGACTACCTTCCCCCTAGATTCACCTTTAGGAAGAGGACTACTCCGTGGAACTAGAGTAGAGAAACGGAGACGTAATGCGAAAGTTCGATGTACGAATATTCACCGATGGCTCCAAGACGTCAGAGGGCGTCGGACCAGGGGTTTATCTAGAGATCACTAGACTGTCCTGGCACCTCCCGGTGTACGCTAGTGTCTTTCAAGCTGAAGTGCTGGCGATCCTAAAGGCCTGCCAGACAAAGAACTTAGAACCTACACAAGGATGTAGTATTGGAATTTTTATAGACAGCCAAGCCGCTATTAAAACTCTGGATTCAGTAATGATGCGCTCGAAGCTAGTGAAGCGATGTAGAGCTCAGCTAGATAGGCTAGGTAGAAAGCACAACGTGACTCTCGTCTGGGTTCCCGATCGTAGGAACATAGATGGGAAAGAGAAAGCCGACTACGTGGCCCAGCAGGGAGTCTCCCTCCGAGGCTCGCGGAGTGTGAGATGGTCGGCAGCCCAATAGGCGCTAAAAACGCTATTTTTGACAATCACTTGCTGCTAGCCAGCCAAAAGTGGAGAGCACTGAAGACCTGCACTATCTCTAGGGCGACATGGCCGACTTATAACAAAGAAAAAACAATGGGTCTCCTAAACAGACCCCGACGAGATATTGCCAGAATCACGATATTCATCACGGGACATTGGCCTATAGAAACCACGCTGCGGGGAGACGAACGAGAGAGAAATACTTGTTCACTTCCTGTGTAAATGCCCGGCATTAGCTTAAGTCAAGCAGCGTACACTAGGCAGTTATGTTTTGGAAGACGTAAAAGAGATCTCCAGACTGGAGATCAGATCACTGTTAAGCTTCCTAAATTCCACAGGATGACTTTTGGCATCCGTCCCACCCGACCAAACAACCACTGAACACAAGGTACACGAGTTGTGGGAACAAAACGGTGCGCCAAGCGTTAATTGGGCCTCACTTCAAGGGTTCGATGCCCAGATCCCTACCAAAGGGGAATGGGAAAACTTCGAGCCTAACATAGCGAGACATACCCAGGTAGAAAAGCCCAATATTCAGCCGACTTTGCAAAATTTACGACGTCGGATCAACATTGGTCAGACGACGTCGGTGAACAACATTCTGCCAACGTTCAATTTTTTGCGCACACAAGGTTGAACCAATGTTCGTGATCGGGCGTTGGAATCTTCATGAAATGCTTATATGCATTCTCCACTGCAAGTTGGGCGAACGTTAAACCAACGATGGTGAACTGTGTATGGGACCAACATTCATTTATTGCTTTGCCAACATTTTGTCCACGTCGTTTTCTGACGTCGGTGAATGACGCGTGGCCAATGTAAATGTACTTGTTTTTTAATTAATTTGCAAAGGTATCAATTATTTTTTATATCAATGCTGGCATGTTAATCAATGTTGGCATGCAATAGGGAACCAACGTTGGCATACGATAAGGGTTCAACGTTGGCATACGATAACGGTTCAAAGTTGGCATACGATAACGGTTCAACGTTGGCATACGATAACGGTTCAACGTTGCCAAAAGATGTTGGCGTTGCGTCACATCCCACAGTCGACCCATAGTTGGCGCGACGTTGTCGAACAACGTTGTTACGACTTTGCCGACGTCGTGCCAACGTCGTCCCGATAGTAATTTTCTACCTGGGTAGTTATATACACAGATGACTCGAAATCAGTGTCAACTGTAGGTGCTATCAAGCCAAGATGTAAAGTTATCGTGTCGAGAGTCTCATGCCAGTGGGTAGTTTTTGCACCGTCGTTTAACGATCGCCTCTGGTCCCCGTACATTATCCTGATATGTAGGCTCTGTTAGGATGGACATTCCCCTTCTACCATACTCATGGGAGTTTTGTGGACTAATTAAGCTGGAGAGGGTCAAGGCAAGGACGGTCGAAGAGGAATTGGGGAGTCCCACGGAGCACTCCCGAGCCCCGCTTTCGTGAACTCCTTCCCTACAGTCTAAAGGCAGGAGGACGGCCAGGAACCCCGGAAAGCCAAGAAGAAGACCTAAACCGCCGCCGTTCTAGCCCAAGTTTCTGGATCTCCCGTAAATTGGCATCACCAGCTCCCATATCGTGCAGGAGGACATTCCCATCATTCAGGGGAGCAGGGACCCAGAAGAAAAGAAAAAAAGGAGAGCATTAGGCATGATCTATATAACACCCAAGCTGGTTGTAACCTGTACAAAGAAAATCTCTTCCTTAGCTACGAGGTACTGGATTCCTCTTCCGTGAGTAGTCACAGAAACATCGAGAGCGACAAAAAGGCAGATGGATTGGCCAGACTAAGAGCAAATCTTGTGGACACACTAGTGGAGAATGCACAAAACAGCTGCTTCTGTGTGTGATGCACAAATATATAACCAAGGAGGAGTTTAACAATGGTTTTACACGGAGGAGCTTAACGTTATGCATCAAGACTAGAAAGACTTGGTCTAAATAGCAAACAGGGATCAAGCGACCTCTTGGCGATCCCACGGAACGCCTTTGCCAGAAAGTTTTTCGAAGAACTGTTGCCCTCTTCTGTGAGGTAGGAGGATTTGGGAAACTGTGACGAGACGACAATGACGAGTTCTGAAAGCGCTATAACGACATAGTTATCGTATAGTGAATAAAGTTCGAAAGGCTTCGTTGAGCAGCACATTTCGTATAAGTAAAGAGGAACTTGCTTAGAAGGTTCTTTTAGGGGTTATGGGATGCAAAAGAGCGTGGACCATGGCGGATTTAGAGCCCGATTCTACCGGGCTTACTTTTATGCCTTTATATCAAATCTACGAGTGTTTTCATCACAGCCACGGCGCAGCTAGAACAGCGTTTTCCTTTGCATTTGGATACTGAGTTCCCAGTCCTGAGGCAATTTTCACGTCGTTTCCACTGTCTGACGTGCTTGGCTCGCTTCTGCGGTTGTGGTGTTAAGAACTTTTGACAATAGTACAACGGGTGCTCTCCCTTGCGGATGCCTCATGGTCTTTTGATGGGAGTTCTTGCTAACATCAAGGAGGCCTGCGGTAGTAGCGGACGCTGTTAAGTAGTATCTGTTGATTCGTTCACTTCTCAGCGATTGGGCTTCAAAAAATTTGAGTAGTCCAAATATGTCCGGGACTTCCTTCGGATTGGTGAGTAACTGCTCGTAAAGATTATGAGTAACTCGATCAAATTTCTTGATCAGGATATGGTGTACGAGAAGGCTCCAACTCCAAGACTCCAACCACCAAAAGGTGCTTTATCGAGTTTGATTTTGGTGGTCTGGATGGAGGAGCCGTTTCCTGAGGAGCGGAGAGTTCTTGGATGAGGGTAACTAGATAGTGTAGATAGCGGTCCTCCAGTTCTAGGAACACATTCAGATTGTAGTCTGTTTGATCGACATCAGACATGATGTCTTGGCGTAATCTGCTGATATCCGTCCAATATTTCTCGATTGTTGTTAACCGTTGTATGTGAGACTGTCACTCAGTTTGATATAACTCTGTGTTGGGTTCCTGGACATAGGGGAATTAGGGGAAACTACAGGGCAGATGAGCTTGCTAGACAGGGAACCGAAGTGGAGAGGACACCCCACTTAACCCAGATGGGAATGCTCTTAGCCACCTATAAACTGGCTGTGAGAAAAATCAGCCGAGATCGAGCCGGGCTGAGATGGACCACAGCAACAGTGTGCCGCACTCTTCACATAATATGGCCGACCTTGGATGCAAAGCGTTCAAAATATCTTGTTCTCGTCGCACGCCGAAAGATTGGGACGTCTCCACAACGACTTATGCAGAAGTTGTGGCAATGAGGATGAGGAAGAAACTGTCTCCCATCTTAACTGTTGTACATGCCCGGCCCTCGCGTGGAAAAGAGGATCCGCTTTTGGCTCACCTTTTCTTGATTGAGTGAGCTGAAAAATACTGGTGTTCCTGACGTCTGTCGGTTTATTATTAAAGGCTCCAAATGGCTTGAAATGACCTATAATTTTGTCCCAACACTAGAATGGCATCACAATGGGACCAATGGTGTGCTTAAGTGGGCTCCCTAGTGGGGGAGCAGTCATTTCAACCTAACCTAGATCACGGGAGGTTTAGATCTTGTTCCGTGGATGCCAAGAGCCGTCATGAGCGCATACTGGCGTCGTAACTGTCTCACTTGTTCTTCGTCGTTCACTTCTCCCTTGTCATCTGGTGATTCCTCAGGGTCTGATTCCTCTTCCTGGTCGTTGGTGTTTGTCCGCCTTTGGTCCTGCACCTATGACCTTTGATGCTGCGAGCTCAGCGGTAGGTACTCCGATGGTCCCTTGAATCGCCCGTTTAAACTCCTCGTACATCGTTCTTACTACTTCTTCAAGTCCCTGGCGAGAGTATGCATGTTCCGAGTATTCCTCTGCTTGTGGAGTTATTTTGGTGTTGTTTTGATGGAATTGAGTCCAAACTCTTGAACCTTGAACAGGCCAAGAATCAATGCCAAAGGAAGTTATACACATAATTTCCACTCGTGGCGATGTCCTCCTATGCAGGTTGCACGCTCGTGCCGGAAATTTGCTGCAATTCTGGGCAGAGATGTTTCTAGTAGAGAAGCGTCAACAATTTAAACAATTCAGCAATTCATCACCGATCTACACCAAGTTATTCTAAAAAAAATTCATGAGTTTGTAGTAAAACGTGTCAAGAACTCTTTACTATTGCTTGTGACAGTGTCCAGATCGGTTACAGACCCATATTTAGGCGGGTGATCACTCTGCGAACTTCTCAGTCAACGAAATTTTATCACAACCACGATTTTTGATTATTTCCTTAGTTGCAATCGTCAAACACCGCTGAATCTTAAAATAAATTATCATTAAAAATTTAATTCCTTTTTTTTCTAAATAAGATTTTTAAGTGGCCAAAGATGAACCAACAGGAAACTGATAACCGTTTAATACCGCAAAATTTAATTTTGTGATAATCGCTAATAAAATTCAAAATTAACGATAATTTTCCTAATTCCGGTGCACATTTAAAACCATATCAAAAGCCAGCATGCATCGCAGGCCACCATCTAAGGACAGGTGTTAATAAGCACGAGCCCGTGTCAAGGTTTATATTAAGGAACAACAAAAATACAGACGTGTATACAAATGCCCCGAAAAAAAAAAATATGGACAAACATTATTTCAGGTAAGAGGCCGCCGCGTTCGGATATCCATGAACAGGTCCGGTCCACTACCAAATTATTATCAGTCTGGTATTAGAAGAAGAAGAAGAAGACGAGTATAAATAAGAAAAAGAAAATAAGAAGTGGATATCAGCCCTGCAGGACGACTACTATAAGGGAAGACACAAACAACTGCCCACAGGTGCATCCACATCGACTTTGGACTGCTGTTGCATGGTGGTGCATGCCCGGAGTGCATTCGTCGAAGTCAATAGACCCCCGAAAAATTGTATGTATTATATGGTGTCAGCGTCCAGGTTGCTCCGTTGCCGCCGCCACCGCCTGTGCGGATTTTTCATAATCAAACTCCCAAACTCCCATTTGGCCAGGAGCAATTAGAAGAGGCATGATGTCATCATCGCATGCAGTTTTTCGGGCCGTAGCAGATCCGGTATTGATAGCATGAAACTTAGTTTTTGGCTATATCACGATGCAGCGGTGGCGTTTTGCTGCAGTCCAGTCGGTCATGAATCCTGATCCTCGGGCGAACCCTTTCGGGAGTCAACGCACCTAACCCTTATCGATACCGGATCAGAAACAGTTGTCCAATTACAAATTTTATTCCTGGCTGCACCTGTCTCGTATTTTTCGGCGGTCGAGGCAGCAGCAATAGACGAAATTTATTTTTTGGGGAAAAAAACCCTCAAGGAACGACGACGACGACGACGAGAGAGAGAACAAGAGGTAAAAAGGTACCGAAAAGTGGGCACCCGTGGTCGGTGGTAAGATGAAGCACGGAGACGACACGAAAGGGCTGCTGCCGGAATGGGGTAGTAAGGTGAATGCATGCAGCACGTACGTATACACGGCGCGGAGGGTTTCTTTTTTGGCAAAGGCGAATGGTGGTGGTGGTATCGAAGGATATTGACCCAATTGGAATATGCCCGAAAGGGACACAGAGCGACAGAATAGATCCTAGAACCCCCAGCGCTCCGCACTGTCTCCACTAATTGAGTCCTTCTTCACCCGGTGTCGCAGCTCTTCGGCTCTTGACTCCTGATGCCAAAAAAAAATAAGGTCGCGTGCTGGTAATCTCCGTGACTTCAATTACGGTCAGACCCAGAGCTCGGTGCATGATGATGATCGTGGCCAAAGAAACTTATCCCGCTTAGTCTGCAGCTTGGCCCCGGCCGCCACAGAAGAGGTGTGCAGTCAGTCATCAGGAGCAAAACAACTGCGCCCCAGAATACCTGTGGCAGGCGATGGATGCAGCGCGCGGTCCCTGCCAGAGTGCCACTGACTGATACCAAAGGAAAACAGGACTTTTTCCTTCTCTTTTTTCGTCGTTTCCAAAAAAAAATTGTTTTTGCTTTTTTTTTATATTTTGGTGCGATTTCGATGTTTTCTTTAATCTCATCAAATTTTTTTTTCGGCGCTTCGAGTGCATCTTTTGGCACGCGTCCTTATGCCAGTTGTTGTCTCCCAATACTCTCTGTGTATACGCTTTATGGATTACCTTGTTGTTGTTGTTGCTGCGCTTTTTCATCGTTTTTGGTTTTTGTTTCTTATTTTTATTTCAATTTTTTTTTTGCCTCTCGCACACCTCTCTGTACACCTGCTGCCTTTTTCGTTGCGCGCCGCGAACAGGCAACTTCAATTACGTGTGCCGCGTGCCCCCTTCGGTCTCTTCTTGTTAGGTTTTTTGGGAGCACTCAAGAGTTTCGATTTGATACAAGGATTATATATTTGGTCCTTGCCGAAATGTATGTTGTCATGGATTATTTCTTGTTTGTTTGTATTTTTTTTTTATTTTTTTTTTTTTTATTTTTTTTTTGGTTTCTTTCTTTGAATTTTGAACGGAATTTGTCGTCAATTCAAATACCGTGAACGTAAAGGAATTTATATGAATTTTTTGAGAGTTGGGGAAAAAAACATGGAAAGGGTTACTTTGTTGCAGATTCGTTTTGATCGTCTACAAAGAAATTGTAAGTATTCGACGAGAAAAGTAGCAGCAGGAAATTTTTTTCTTCTTGATTGATAAGAATTAATTCGTTGAACGGTTTTCAAGGTTAATAACTAAATTTATATCACATTAGACACAACTTACAACATGTGTCCATGCCGTGTTTTTTAATCTGTTCTATTCTGTTCTGTCCTGGAACATTAAAAAACGGCAAGGGAAATTTTCATTTTTATTTACATAAATTACGGCTTTGGCCATTTTAATTTCTTCTAATATTGCATAAAGATCGGTCTTATTTATCTCTCCATTAATTTTTCTCGTTTTCCATTCAGAAAACAAAACATTTTACTTTATTTGTCAACTGTCAAGTTAAAAAACGTATGTGAGAAAAGGGAAATTTAAAATTTCCCTTTGTGCTGGATAGTGTTCTTGACTTGACTTTTGTATGGAAACTGGAACTCTTTCCAAAAATCACTTTTCGGCCAAATAAATACCTTGAATAATTCGAAAAGGTCCAAGTTTTCGAAAAAATTACAAGTGGGGTTTGTAGGCAATAATAATTACCCTGGTTACATGACGCTCGAAATTTATTTGAAACATATTTGAAATACATTTCGATCTAATGTAAACACATATCGATTTGAAATAGGATTGACTCGATCCGATACAAAAAAAATTCCTTGATTGAATTGAAATTGAATCAAGAATGTGCATGTAAATACTCAAATTGAAATGAGATTGAATTTAATTTTGACGTTTTTAGGTTACTTGTTTTTTTTTATTTGGAAAAGTATTTTGTGTTGTGAAAAGTGTTTTTAATCATTACTAAACGAAATATATGGACAAATGAAGAAACAACATGATTGCTTCTATTAACATCCAAAATCTCTTGGGCAATAGTAAGTATGGCTTTTAAGCTTTTAAAAAGTTTTAAACTATGTATTAATTTCCAACTTTTTGTATAAATTAAAATAAATTGGATAAAGTCTCCTTCTTCTTATTTTCACATGCTGATTATGTATTTTCAAAATTAACATTAAATTATTGAAATAAGCAGAAAAAGCTTGCAAAATTAAATAATTTTCTTTTCATTCTTTTCATTTTCTTCATTTTGTATTCCATTATTTCAACTTGGCATTTGTCATCTGTCAGTTTCAATACTATTTGGATTTAATTTCAAATCAGTTACTCAATCGAAAAGAACCGAAAACACAGATTGCATTTCAAACCACTTTCAAGTCGAGCTTTCGATCGCCTAATAAAACCACGATAAATAATAATGTTTCGTATTGGCTGATCAAAAAAAAAATTTCTAAAAAACCAATTTTTGAGTGATTTTTTGGCCAAAAAGTGATATCTCCGGCAGCCATTTTTTTGTGATTCCGAAATTGTTTTTTTTAAAAGTCATAAGGAAGTTGTGTACTAATTTTCAGCCATTTTGGAATTTTGTTTCTTTTCGTGCGTTTTTTCTGCTTATTTCCCCGGACTAAGATGTCTGCGCTTGAAAAAAGACCGTTCGCTGGTATGATGGCCAGCGCTGAGCAGGACCTATAAAGTCATAAGGTTGGGAAGGGTCCAGACTACAACAATAGGGACAACAGGGGCCATGAGAAGATAATGCCCTAAGAACACACTTGATGTTCTCTTGCACCTGTTCTCTTTCGACCTTCACATCAAAAACCCAGCCTCATGCAGTGCCCTTAGACTGAGGGAACCCGGCCCGAACCTCAAACCCCAAAGTTCATGGCAAACTTTTTCACTTGCTACCCGATGTTGTGCTTGCCACAACCAAAAATTAGACCTTCAGGAAGGACTTCGCCGTCGAAATACCCTCAAGGAGAGAATGGGGAAATGGAGACGTCCTGAGGAAATTCCATATTCAACATCAGACGTCGTCACGGCATCAGAGACCTATCTAAAGACCACCGACAGTTCATTGTCCCGGTACGTTCCGTCTTTCGGGCGGGGGCAGTCAATGGCATTATAAAATACCCAAGCCTCTATAAGAGCTGAGTTAGATAAGCTCGGTAGAAAGCATAACGTGACTCTCGTTTGGGGTCCTGGACATAAAAACACAGAGTGAACGACAAAGCCGACTAAGTAGCTAAGCAGGGAGCCTTTTACCCGAGCTCGGAGATTGAGGTGGCTAGCAGTCCAATAGGAAGGTTCAAAAAAATTCTTTTTGACTACTACCTGCTGCCAGGCAGCCAAAGTTGGAACGCACTTGAGGTTTGTCATATTTACAACAATGACAAGGAGAGCAATGGACCTCCTAAACAAACTCCGATGAAATATTGCCAGAATTGCAGCAATTCTCACAGGACAGTTCAGGGGACCACGCTGCCAAATTGGGTAACCCACATAACGACTATGGTCGTAGCTGTTGGGAGACGAACGAGAGAGAACAACTCGTTCACTTCTTATGTAAACGCCCGTCCGTAGCCAAACTCAGGCAGCGTGCACTAAGTAGATACATTCTGGAGAACTTAAAAGACATCTCCAAACTAGGGGTCGGAACACTGATAACCTTCGTTGGCTAATTGGGCCTCCGGTCGCATTGGAGGAAATCCTACACCTCATCTACACTTAACCTTAAAAAAACAACTCTTGGCAAGTTCCTTTTTCAAATCATCAAAGCGCTTACACTGGATGTGGCAATCATGTTAGCAAGTCCTAATCCTACCTCCGCGCGGTGCTCCCTGGAGTACTTCTTCGGAAGGAGCTCATTAGATCTCCCGTTGGAGACGGTCGAATCGGTTGTTCTGTGGGCCATAAAACAGAGTTTTTAAGTCGATTGGGCTGAGGGTTAGCAACTCGCTCCCATAAAAACATCATTGCTACGAATCGCCAAACAATGTCTCGGAGCCGAATGGACAGGAGACCAAATTGCGACGAAATCAGGCGAAGGAAATTGCAACTCAAAAACGAGAATCTTGCCAAACAAGCCCTTGACTGGAATCTGCAAGGAACCCGTCTAGTTGGAAGACCTAGAACAAGGTAGAGAACTCTATTAGCACAGGCCGCAGAACGGAGCTAATAACTGTCGCAGAAAGTAGAGTCCGCTGGTAAGTAACTGTTTCCGCCCTATGTCCCACGAAAGTTTAGAGGAGCAGAAGAAAGGAAGGACGTTCGCACTCCTCAGCGCCTCGAATTTGGTTACCTATAAGTGCTACAATTGCTCGCTAACCAGCATTCATATGTCCAATCGTCAGCCTGCATTCATCATAGCTGCCGCCGTTTCGATCTTTTGCGACTTCTGCCGAAGACACTATTTTTAAGGTTGGAACCTGGAGTGGAGATCATGTCTTTTCGATCGTGAACTCATGGTCAAAAGAGATCACGATCTTGTTCTCATTTGGGTCCGCGTGAACCTTGTTGAATTCGACGCCTCCAAAATACTGCCTCACCTCTAATAAAACTTACACCAATCTTCTCTCCATCTCAGTGGACGCACTCCGAGGTATGAAAGGTAAGGCTTGGCGTGAATCTAAAGCCGGCTCCACACGATGTGGTGAACGCTTCATTCGAATGTTGGCTTCCAACGATTGAGTCAATACCGACATCACCCCGAACGTGTCCAAATACTAACGTTGGACCCTTGACATTGGTCACTCGTAGTTCGAGCATCGGCCACACGATGCGTCCTACCATCAAGCGTCCAAAGTTGAAGGGTGTTCGTAGCATTCGGCTTAACAGCTAGCCCATCTTTGAACATCCTACGCATAACTACAACTGAGGATCTGATCACATATTCCAAATCGCCAAACAAGCATCTTAATGCCTCGGATTTCTTAGGAGATCCAAATTTCTTCTTTGCGCGGTAGCCCGGGCTACAAACAATCCTACTATATTTTCCGTCCAGCTTCGAATATAACTCGTTTAACCTCGTATGGCTAGACAAGGTGTAAAACCGCGCCACGTTTTGCGGCTCCTCAGACTCAATGAGCTCCCGTAGGAGTGTAGCATCGTCGGAAATTGAGAGACAGTGAATATGAGGCCCTCATGATTCTGCGTAGCAATATTCTCCTCACAGCACCCCCCCCCCCTAGATTCCTAACTTATTCTATTCTCTCCTATCCTTCAAATTAAACTGACTACATTGCAAAATGACCTGAACGACGTGACGGACTTGAAGTGCAAAAGGGTGATTCCTAAGCTAGATTTTTTCGCATAAACAGAAACTCTCGTTGTAGCCCGGGATTTTGTCTCCAGGACTTACTATTCTTCATTTAGGTTGAATTGGACGAATCACACTTGGCCGCCAACGTTTTGTTCAGTAGGGCAGCTGTATCAATTCGAGTCTGATTTGCGGGTATAACAAAGCTTTCCTGCGTTATAATACGCCCGCGGAGCAAGATACCAACAGATACCCTGTGCCGAAACTCGGGTCGTGTGGCGTGACAAGTCGTTCGATTTGAAGAAAGTGACGTTTCAGTGGAATTACTGTGACTTTCAGCACAGAGGCCATAAACTTAGCACTTCCAATCTGGCCCCTGTGCTAAAAGTCGTAATTCCACTGAAACGTCACTTTCTTCAAATCGAACGACTTGTCACGTCACACGACTCGATTTTCAGCACCGGGGCCAGTGATCCGAGTTGAAGTTAGCACCTTAGAATGCTCTTATCATCACCATGTGCGAAAAGTAGACCATCCCCAGGCCTATCAACACTTGTTCTATTTGGTTGCGAATCCAATCTCAATCGTGTATTCGTAATGGCCAAGTTCTTTCTTGCTGTAATTTCTGTATAGAATGTGAGCGTCCGATGAGAAAATTCTTAAATCGTTTATCCTTTTTTGTTCGCAATGGTCGACGTCGTTCCTTTCGGCTCTTATTGGTAGTTTTTTGTTGTGTAATAGTAGTTTGTAGTAGTATTCTCGTGTTAAAATTTCTTGGAAGAGATTAGTTTGATCATATTAGCCTTTCTTCTATTTCAGGGATGCTACCAGTGACCATCCGGTGGATTCTAGTTATAATTGAGCTTGTGTTTAGAATGGCTTCGTTACGATTCCAGAGAACGGATCGATCCAACAAGAGCGGCCTACAGATCATCATAGGATGTGGGGAGAATGCTTATCATAGCACTTGAAGCAGCTGTGGAGTGATTAAAAAATACTTTTTGATTATCTCTTAACTACTAACTACTAAATCGCGGAACGAATCCTGCTTTTGGCAATGGCAGGAGACGTGAGGTTATAGACATAATGCTGGCTACTCAATATGCTGATAACACTATGTGACTAAATATTTGAAGTTGACTGCTGGGTGTCAGAGGAGCTGTCGTGTCCAGGCAGCAGATACATGCAGTTTAAGGTAGGTGAGTATTTAAATATAATGAGGACATAAGGAATCCAAGATGCATAGATTGGGCAGCTTTTCGTGGCGAACTGAACAACTTAATATTCGCCACAAGGAAAATCTCTAATGCTGGCAAGAGGAGTAGTAGTAGTAACAAACGCATGCGTGGCGAGAGTAACAAACGCATGTTAATATAACCAATAACAGCGATTAGACAAGCAAAACGGAAAAAGTGACACTGCACCCTAAGCGACTATATATGGAGGATTGGATTGCTTTCCTCGAGGGGTTGTGGGTACCCTTCTCTGTCACTTTCCCAAGGTAGCAAGGATCCTGTTGTAGCATAGGTGTAGCTAAAGAACACTATTCATCATGATTTCTTCTTCAATGTTGGCTTTCAAGACCAAGGTTTGTGGTTTGTTGTGACAAACGCGCGATTTCAAAAGCCCTAAAGGAAGAAGTCTGACGCCGTCAGATCTAGCGATCTGGCCGACCAGTTCAAATCGCCAAAACGGGAGATCACACGGATCGGAAATTGGTGTTTCCAAATTTCCATCGTTCCCGAGCTGTGTGAGCGGTTGCTCCGTCCTGCTGGAAACTTGTTTAACGTCTGTCTGTAGCCCGCGCTTATGGTTACTGTGGTGCCGTCGACGTCCTCAAAAAAATAAGGGCCAATCATTTTTTCACTGCAAATGCCGCTCCAAACAGTCACTTTGAGGGGATGCAAAGGCTCTTCGTTCATTTCAGGTGGATTCCTCGTGCTCCAGAAACGCAAATTTCGCTTTTTCATATAACTAAAACCACTTAAGTGGAAATGGACTTCGTCGCTCTTTATGATAATGGATACGAAATCATATTCTGGTTGCTCCAGGTTTAACAGAACATGGGAGTAAGTTACCCTCACTTGACGGTGAGCAGGCAGAAATTGGTGAACGGTTTGTACTTTGTAAGGGAACATTTTCAGGTCTTTCACCAAAATTTGACGCAAAGAACCTCTTTCAACTATCTGGGTATGTTTTTGTGTGCGTTCTGCGACACGAAGAACTAAGGGAAACTAGAAAGGTCAGGAACGACCAGTATTATACAATTTTCTGGAGGGGAGATTAAACGAACGTGTGGCTAACCAAGGAATACCGCCGCAGGGCTATCGCGAAGAATATAGGCACCCACTGCACCGACTAGAGGAACGACTACCGATGCCCTGTCTAGCTCGCCGTTAGAGAGTACCAGGGGTGGCTGAAGGGCGACAGTTAATAATAACAAAAACACTCGTGTCTATACATACGGAAAATAAGGGGCGATAGGGGTGGTGGAGTCCTGTTGAAAGGTAACGAGGGTTGGGGGAGAAAAGAAAGGCCCTTTGTTGAAAGTCGAGTCGTGTAGCGTGACAAGTCCTTTGAGTTGAAGAAAGTGACGTTTCAGTCGAATTACGACCTTCAGCACAGGGGCCAGGGAGTGCAACTGCTAAGTTTAGTTTATGGTCCCTGTGCTGAGTCGTAATTCGACTGAAATGTCACTTTCTTCAACGGAAACGACTTGTCATACTACACGACCCGACAGGGGCACAGCACAGGGGCCAAAGAAAAGAGTCTCTGGCAAGGGCGGCGGAGCATAATCATTCTGGGTGGGGAGCACGTGAACAGTCAATGTTAAAATGTATAAAGTTAATCGGTCAATTTATTTACCAGGTGTCCATTGAGTGATGAGGTTTTAAATTCTTTTGTTATGGGGTTATGCTCGACTAGCATTCTGAGGTAAGGGGTACAGATAGGGCCCTATGAGGCTAGGCCTCATCTCGACCCAGTGTGGATTACCCTATAAGGCCCACACAGGGCATCTAACGCCTTTCCTCATTTGGCCCGGCCTCCTTGAGGAAAAATCATTGCTACCCGATCCCGAGTGGATTTTGAGAATTTCGTCGTGGATATGTGAGTAATAACTGCACCGGCGTCGAAAGCTTTATGTTTTTAAACGCGAGTGTGGTTTTATCGATACGACCCCCAACTGAGTACTAATCACATCCAATGCTGCTTGACCTCTGTAATCGAACCAGAACCGGGATATTGAGTATGCTAAATGTCACCCTTCATGGTCACGAACAAAAATCCCTGAGAAGCAAATATGACCACAAAAACTAAAGCTTTGTATGAGTTAAACTTAAGCTTAAGGGTATTTCTTTAAAGCTGCTTAAAAAGCTTTCCTAAAACGTAAAGAAGATGTTGGGATTGCTCCATTTCATTTGTATGAGAAATTGAGAAATTGATAAGGCATACCTTATCGCAGATTTTTTTTGCGGTGTTCATGAGGAAATGCCCCTCATTGTGGTGCTCATGAGGAAATGATCCTTTCGGCATGCCCCTCACTTGCCACATGGAGTCCTCATGAGGAACCTACTAGGAATCCTTTTTTGGCATGCCCCTGAGGCAATCCCCTTTTTAAATGCTAGTCGGGTGGGGTTTAAAAAGCTTAGGCTATAGGTACAGTTATAAGTTCTTAATAGCTCTAATAATATATTTAGTTTTCATATGAAAAGCCTTGCTTGTGTGCGGCCCTTCGACCACGTTCCTTCGTCGCCAGCGACCGAGACGGCCCTGCAACGTTCTGGGATGAAATATTTTGGGTGTGGATTTCCCCACCCAAAGCGAAAGTGCGTGTGCACTTTTCCTTCCATCCCCACGCGCTCCGCCGCCCCTGGTCTCTGGTCACCGGTCACATTGGAGGCTACGAAACCTCAGTGAAATTAGTGGGATTCACTTACCTTTGTTGGGGAACATTCTTGTATCTGAGGACGAAAGGGGGGGGGGGGGGTTTAAACGCCCATCGTCGTCCACCTCCTTCATGCTCACTTATATTTTCTTTATCCGCCAATTTCGAATTGGGTACATCGTTGTATCGTCGAAGTTTGTGGACTCTCTTGGGACGTCCTCCGTCAAAGCAGGGACCACTTTTTGCGGCGTCTTTAGTGGATCCAGTTTTCTCGAGACGCTCAGCCAAACGTTTAATTTTTTGCGTACATAGTGCAGGACGACGAAAAAAACGTCGATCAAATTCACAGAAACTACAGACCGAAAATTGGTCAAATAAGCAATAACAATAATTCCGCGTTCTTCAGGTGTGTATCGCCTCATTGCTGCTTGTTGTCAACTAATTCTCTATCTGTCTACAAGATAAATGTTAAAGCACAATGTCATTTGACGAAAATTATGACACATTCACAATATGACATTACTTTTGCATCACCTTGTAAGATTTTGCTCCCAGCACTATTATAGCCATAAAATACAGTTTCAGTGTCTTTTTAACTCACATTCAATTTAGTCGAGTTAGCAATATATTTTCCAAATTTCCCTTGCCTAAAACCGAAAAATCTTATTGAAAAATCATTTATATATTGCATTTTGGAATACTTTAGGACAATTTGAGACACTTTGGGACACTTAAAACTCTATTTAATTTAGTTCCCACAGCCCTACAAAAAAAAACTAATGACAATTTTCATTTCATTAAAACTCGTGCTTTTGAAGCCAATCTTCTTTCAATTATTCAACGTGTATTTTGTACGTTTGTATATTTGTATGTTTTTTTTTCTTCATCTTATTTATTTATCAGTTCAAGGTACTCTAGATCTTTTTACAAAAAAAAAAAAAAAATAAAGAAACAAATTCTGCGCAAAAAAAATATTTATCCCACTTTACTTCAATCAAAAAAACGTCCCAGAATATGTCTTAAAAATAGGTTCTCCATCACGATTAGCCCTGTGAGTTCATTCAGATGAAATTTAATTTTTTTTTTGGTGCCATTCTTAAGCTCTGAATCACGGTCTTATCTAAGAAAAATACTGTGTCCGTATTCAAGACAAATAATCGAAATATATATATGAGAAAAAAAAACAAGCAAACAAGCATAGGACAAACTTCAATTTTTTTGTAATATGGTACGAAGTATTGACAAGTTTTGGAGAATGGTCTGAGAAATAGAGAAAAACAAAAACGCATTATCCGCAAATGCGTTGCAGTATTTGTTATTAAGTGTCACCAATATACCAAATTTGGTAGATTACCCTCATACTAGAAGGCGAACTCTTGTCTGACCATCACATCTCGACTATTGTCAAAAAAAAAATGATAAAAATTCAAATTCGATTTTTGAGCATCGAACTGTGCACTAAAAAGTCTAGAGAATTTTAGAAAATATAACTAAAAAAAAAATACGAAAAAAAAACTTCCGATGATTAGCTTGAAAGCTTTCTCAAATTTGACGTAGTCAAGCTTTTTATTGTGTGAAACATTTTTATAGTAGCATCGCCGCGCCGCGCATATTTTAAGTATATGTAGCGCACTGCGCAGTTGACGCTGAATGCGTAGTCCGATTAGAGGATTTTTATAAAAGCGCAAACAAATCTCTTCTCTATCATATATTATTATACTATACTAGAATTAAAGAGAGAGAGACATAGTCAGCCGAAAATTAGTCTCTTTGGTAGTTTTGTAATTGTGTTGAAATTGAGCAGAGCGATTTCGTTGTTCTTGAAGATGTCAACCACCCCATTCGTCTAAAGTTGAATTATTTACGTCGCTTGCACTTAAGAAATCTTCAAGATTATCCACGAGGGGAAGAAGAAAATGGCTGAAAAAAAATATTTATGTATATGGGCGGTTTTTTTTTTGGGTTGGTGTTGTTAATGTGGTTTTGGTTTGGGTATAGAGTTTTTGTAGAGATGGGTTTTATTGATCGAGTTGGTTTGTTGCTTGCACTTTTTTCATAAGCTTGGATACTGAAATCATCTTTATTTTTCAGATTATAAAAATCAGGTGGCTCCATCTTCATTTCAAGCAAAAACGTTACCATACCATATACAGATTGATCATCTAGGGATCGAGTCCGATCTAGTGTGAAACTTGATCTATCCCTAGATTGTGCCTGGAATACGAGAGACAGAGGGGTGAGGAGGAACGGCGACACCTCACGCTATGGATGTTTTCAATATCTGTAACTGTAACAAACAGAATTAATGAAAACCCTATAAGGACTACTTAAAGCTATGCAAGAAATGCATTAAGACCGCAAAGGATCAATCATGGAGGGAACAATACTAATATACAGAGGATCTGGAGGAAGCGACCGGCTGCCCAACCAAGTCAGGTGAAAAGGCCAGGACCGGATTCCGATTGTAGAGCCGTTACAGAAGAAGAAGAGGCGGTACATGGGCAGACTCCCTTCAGGAAGACCTGCAGCTTCTCCTGAAAATCCACTTCACGAGTTGCAAATAAGTGCTTCCAGTCAAGCAGAGGTAGCAGTATCATGGAAAATATATGCTTAACCGTTTGCACCGAACAATAGACAGATCCATGGCTGATGTCAACCTGTAAGAATTGCTTACGTTGCAGGTCCCTGCCTGACTCATGGAAGAGGGCCCGACTGATCTTCGTTTCGGCCAGTCGCGGCAAAGCTTTATAGGCTGATAAGCTGTTGCCATCCTTCGTCATTCGACCCGGTGGACGCTGCGATGCACGAAATAACGCAGCCAATAGAATACTCCTAGCATACAAGCAGTTCACGCTGCCAACCGATGTTCTTGTAGATAGAAGGCTTTCAACATCAGAACGAGGTCATCCTGGTGGCCCTGGCAAAATTCGGGATGTGCAGTGATATTAGTCAGCTTAGTCAACATCAGAGTGGTGAAGAAGACGGGAAGTAATAAACGTTATGGATATCAGGCACGATCAGAATCTATACATCAGGTAGAAAGCATCCTGTTTGACTGAACGTACCGGAAGCGCCGTAAAAACGACGTATGGGCACAGCAATACATTCTACCACAGGGAATCATGGAAGGGCCAACTGACTACATGGCAAGGAAACTCAACTTCAACAGAAGTTTCGATGTTCAGATGCAACGTGACCGGAGCCGAAAATGGTCATGGTTTAAGATCCCGATCGCCGGTATAAGCCACGCAGGGTGCGCGATGTGCTGGCACTACGAAACACACGTCGCCAAAGCTTCTAAGTGCAGTTAGTTGACGGAGACCCTAACAACTAAATTGGAAAAAAACTAGATGGTGATGATGTGCTCATGTCGATTCTTCGTTCGTGATTCAAATAATCTGTACCTTCTTCTGTCGGCAGTGATCCGCAATCCGAATTTTTGTCATGAAGTAACTTGACCCATTCTTGAGGGCGACTTGTTAATGAAGTTTAAACGTTCCCTAGTTATTAAATATAGACATCGCAATCTAATCTTCGAAGAAGGAAAACAAGAACGAAGGAAAGTTACGAGTATCTAGCTCGGAAAATGGAAAGGAAAACGACCATGTCGCGAAGTGGACTCGAACCACGGACCTCTGGGATGGTAGTCGATCGCCTTAACCCTTAGGTTACTGAGGCCGGCAACGTTCTAACAAATCGTCAACGTTCTTCCGTCACTGCTCGGGGCCTACATCCAGAGAAGCTCACGTGGCGAAAATAGAATTTGATCATTTGTAACTTGGGTACATCGTCGACGTCCGGTAGCATTTTAATTTCATTTTATTTGGCGAAGAATGAAAAATCTGAAATCGACCAGTACACCAAAAGAATTTCAGAAGTGGAGGAGAGAATCAAACTAAAATGTGGCTAGAACTGGAGTACCAGCTGAGAGCTACCGCTATGAAGACCAGCACTTACTGCACCGAGATGAGGCATAACTAGCGATGCTCTAACTATTCGTTGGGTTAGGCTCATGGTACATGGCTGGCCGAAGGACGACAGTTATTTTAATAAAATAACACTCGAGCTTACATAAATGCAACACAAGGGGGCGATAGGGGTGGTGAGGGATCCTGCCGAATACCAACGAAAGGGGGCCAAGATCGGGAGGAAAAAAGGTCACTCTCTTCGGTCAATGACGTTGGTGCTGTATAATATCAATTAATTTGGTGGGAAATTACTTACCGTCTTTGGGGACATAATTCGTTCCTGGGGTCACACTAGAGTAAAATACTACTGGCCAGGCATGGCAAGCCGGGTCGGGATGCAGGTCTTGGCATGAGACGCGTGCATGGTAACGAAGGCCCCTAATACTGTCGGTAAGGGCTCCCATGGGTGCAGCTGTGGAAGCGCAAAGATCATTCCAGCTCTTGTGTGTGGACTACATGGGCTTGTACCCTAAAACAAAGAAAGGCCATACGGCGGACTTCCTTGTTTTGGATGCCTTCACAAAATTGGCGTTCCTTCACCCCGTATCTACTGAAACCTCGAGCGCAGCCGTAAGCTTTCACGAACACCGTATCTTCCATGCCTTCGGTGCCCCAGAGACAATCTTTCCCTAACGCTTCTGAGTTAGTTTTTGTCGCTTTCGCGCCTATTTAGGCGAAGATCATCGTGCCTGAGATAGGTACATGTCTTGGATAGAGTGTGCCCTCCGCAGTACTCGTCACGAGTTCATCGGCACATCTCCCTACCAGGCTCTCTTCGGATACCCATGGTTCTTCATGGATCAGCATATCCGGTGCTGAAAACCCTAGGAGTTCTGTGAGAGAGGGACATTGTCGTGCTACAGGCAGTGGACCGTGGGCAAGCATTGCGCGAACGAGTAGAACACCATCTCGCCGCGGCGCACACCAGGCATGAGAAAAGCTATAACCTACGCTGTAGGGCAGTATGTTTCTCACCTGGCCAGATGGTGTATCACAAGAGTTTCCCAGTCAGTAAGAAGGCCGAGATGCGTCAAGCTGGCTGACAGATTCATGAAAACTTGAGTGTGAAGACCGATAGATACCAGCCGATACCAAGCATCTGCATTTGTCACGCCAAAGATATAAGGACATGACCAGCCAACCGAAGAACGATTCTGGAAATTCATCTAAACAATAGAGTCGCCCAAAAAAAATTAACAATTAATATCAAAATTCATAGGGAGAGATTGGGCATCCAAGTGACCCAATCTTAAAATGTTTGCAAAATGCAAAAATTTGATTTGGCGGGTGTACCTCAATGTGATATATGAAAATGAATCAGCAAATATTGAACCAAATCCAAATCTGGACCATCATCTAAAGCGTCAAAAAAATTGATGTAATCTTCCATTGTATTTAGAACTCCTTAAATACTGTTAAAATCGATTACTTTAAACTTAGCCAAAATCATAGTAGAAACACCCTACCTTAGGTGACCCAAAATGATTGTATATTCTCTAATATATTCTGAAAAACCTTTTCCCCTTGCAAAACAGGGCGTATTTTTTGTAAATTTTTCAACATTTTTTTACAAGACAACCTCAAAAAATCGTAAACCACAAAATTGCAACAAAATAAAATTCCATCCCTCCTCGAAAAAAAACCTTCTCTCATTTCACCATCTGCATCACTGAGCAGTAAAAAAAAATCATCAGCCCCAAACTACCCCCGTTTGTAGTAATCCACTTACATAATGACACTCCCTCTTGAGGCAGCAAGAAAAGCCATAAAAGCCCAACTAAGCAGCAACAGCAGCGCCAGCACCAGAATACCGAAGGGTCAAAGCTCGAAGCTTGCTGGTGAACCCTGGTCACTGGCCGCCCCTTAAGGAAACTCACTCTCTCTCTCCCTTCACGGGGTTAATGTATCCTTACAAAAATTCCCAACATCAAAGCGAAAAAAAAGGAAACACAGAACGAGGCAAAAACTGCAGCAGTTGCAACTGGTCGTATAGAAGGACTGTGAAACTGGTCAGCAGGATGATGCACCATCATCGGCGAGGATCAGCGATGCACATAGGCACACTCCCCTTGCCTGGCTGCGGGGGCTAAGTGCATTTTGCCTGGTCATTCGTTAATTCATCATCAATCCCTTAAACGGCAAATGGCACACCAGAACAGCCCCGGTAAAGAGGAAGAGAGCGGCACGGGCGGCAGCACAGCAATATGGACAAGACCGGCGCATACGAGGCTGGCTGCATCAAAGGGGCATCAGGTCCGTGGTTGGCACGCGATAAATGCATAACGGCGAATGCACATAAGTGCAGCAAGAAGGAATTAACGCAGGTTCGGCACTTTGGTAATTTGCAATTTTGATTCACTCCTTGCCGAGTCGCGGCTGCATTCGCGTGTGTGTGGTGATTTCAGGTTGAACATTGAGATTTCATCCTCGTTTTGGGTTTGGCTGCTTCGGCGCAGATGATGACCACCACCGCGATGTGCAAGGGTTCGTCGTCGCCGGGCAGCAAGCAGTTTACCCGTCGTATAGAGTATGCACAGGGATTGCTAGGATGCACCTTGCAGCTTTATGTACACGTGCTACTTCTGCTGCTGCTGCTGCTGGTCTCGTCATTGTCGATGTACATGCAACTTGTTGCAGTTGGTAAATGCGTGTTGACTGCCAGAGGGTAATTATTGTGTTTATTACCCCTTTAATGACGATTAAACCTGAAAGGGAATGCGTGATGTTCTCAAAAAAAAACCTGTGCAACCAGCAAAATGCATAACAGAACAAGAAAAAAAATTAATAATAATAAATAAAAAAAACAATGATGGAGAGTTGAGAGCTAATATCGATTTATTGTCCACGTGAGAGGGCAATCCCCCGAGATTGTGCTGTACAAGGGGTATTCGAAGGAGTTTTTTTTTTGTGTGAAACGCACAGTATTTGTCGGCTTTTGATGTAATTTTTGACTCGTGCACGATTTGGTTTCGTGGTGATACCAAAAATAGAATCAGGCGTCACAGCAGATCGATTTAATTAATCCCCGGACCCAACTCCCGGCATTTTTCGGGGTCCGGATACACGCTCCTTATACGAATATCACTGGGGAAAGTATATCCTTGAATAATCAGAAAACAACACCAACACATGCTATACGAGAACCGATACTCAGATCGTCCTTACGAGTCCTTGTCTTATACATTCTCTCTTCTATACGAACTCCCTCCATATCTACTACATCGCCTCCCAATGTATCTTCTGCAGGGGCTTTACATATAGAAACGTCATCGCATCAACACAGGCGCATTATTATTAAATTTTTTTTTTCTGGAAGGAGATTCGAAATAATACAGATTTACGTCACGAGTAAAATAACCGGCGAAGAGGATGGTTCGATATATGTACAAGCATAGATATGGATGTACATTTGCAGCGTGTAGAAAGAGGGTGACTTCACTTGAACCCCTGAAAACGTGTCCTACGTCATCCTGGAAAAAAAACCGAAGGACAACTTCGGTGAAATTCGCCGCACACTTTTCGGGGCCCCAAGAATCAGTGAAAGTACGTGTCGGTCATACCCAACCCCGGGGATTATTTCTCCTGTAGATATAGTATACCGCTCCCAAGCACAAACCCCCAATATTATTCCAGAGAGTCGCAATCACCGCGCATGTCACACACTTTCACCTCACGAGGGCGAGATTCCGTCACCCCCAATTTATTCCGTTGTACGTTTCCCAACCAAAAAAACCCTCCTCCTCCTCCCCCGCCACAAAATCGAATCATCTTTTCCTTCGTTCCCTTACCATCTTTCCAAATTTGGTATCGGTCCTCGGTTTTCTTCTTCATCTGCTTCTGATTACTTTCGAGAAGGGCTTCTGCCACCCCGGAGCTGGGCTATGCTGCTGCTGCTGCTACTCCCTTTACTTTAACTATCTAGACCTAGAGGTTATTTTTGATTCACCAGAAGGCATTCACCCCTCGGAAATGGAAATGTGGAAGCCCCATACAGAAATGGACATAAAACGAAGAAGCCAGGCGCACACACAATCGAATTCTTTGACTACTTTTGATGCCGTGTGTATTCTCCTTCTTCTTCTTCGGTTCTCATGGCTTTCTTCTTCTTCGTTATTTTTTTTTCAAACATGGGGAGGAAAATTATTTTTGGGTAAAAGTTAGGGGACTTTCAGCTTTCACTTATGACGAGATGAAACTACGCCAACTGTGGACTGTTTCATTTCTTGAAGGGTCCATGAATAAGAATATTTTTTTGTTATTTACAGTCGATTGCAAAATTCTTTACTTTCTTTTCCATTTTTATATTTTTTTTAAAGTTAAGTTTTACATTTAAACTTAAAAATGTGTTTCTCAATTAAAAGGGATTCTCCATTCCGTTTTAAACTTAACAAAAAAAAATAGGTAAAAAAACTTTTAAGTTAAATGGTTTTATTTGAAATCATAAGCTGTATGTCAAGGTACCCTTTGTATCGCTGCGTCAACGGATTAAGTAATATTCTGGGACTTTTAACAGACGCATTTGAAATATATTGGTGGGCTTGGAAACACATTCTTCTAGACAAGTCGTTCTTATTTAATTATACAGTGGTTATACAGGTTTTTATGCGCCCCATGTTTTTATTTTAGTCTGTTAAAAGTCCCAGAATATTACTTAATCCGTTGACGCAGCGATACAAAGGGTACCTTGACATACAGCTTATGATTTCAAATAAAACCATTTAACTTAAAAGTTTTTTTACCTATTTTTTTTTATTTTCTCGTTTTTAGTTTGATTTTGGCTCGTATCATTATGCAAACTCCTCATCCTTTCCAACTATTTCATTGCATCTTTATTGCACGGTTTCTTACCTCAGAAACCTTAACTTGGGTGCATTCAAAACATCAAAAATTATTCCAATGAAATAACCTTATTGTATTCCTTTTAGTCTTAATTCAGTAATTTTTGGATTTTACTTTTTACAAAATTCTGGTGAATTTTAAATTTTATAATTTTGACAACAGATTCATTATTTCCCATTTTGATTTTTTTAAAATTTTGACCACAAATTCGTCATTTTTAACCTTAAAAACTCCCCAATATCGATTTTCAATGGATTTAGGACGCATTTGCAAAATTCATCCGCCATTTTGTATTTTCAAATTTTGATCACAGAATCGTCATTTGTGGTCCTAAAAACCCCCCGATACCGATTTTCAATGGATTCAGAACACATTGGCAAAATTCATCCGCCATATTGGCGCCGCCATTTTGAATTTTCAAATTTTGACCACAGAATCGTCATTTGTGGCCCTACAAACCCTCCGATACAGATTTTCAATGGATTCAGAACACATTGGCAAAATTCATGCGCCATATTGGCGCCGCCATTTTGAATTTTCAAATTTTGACCACAGAATAGTCATTTGTGGACCTACAAACCCATCGATACCGATTTTCAATGGATTCAGAACACATTGGCAAAATTCAACCGCCGTATTGGCGCCGCCATTTTGAATTTTTAAATTTTGACCACAGAATCGTCATTTGTGGACCTACAAATCCCCCGATACCGATTTTCAATGGAATCGGAACACAATTGCAAAATTCGTCAGCCTTCTTGGAACCGCCATCTTGATTTTTGTACAAAATTGTCAGATTGCATTGTCACGGGAGCTCAATGTGTGGGCTCAGTAGAAGTAGACGAAAAAGCTGTCGCAAGATTTGAACCAAACAAACAAACAAACAAATATACGAGGTGAAGCTAAATAAAACCATGGTTCAGTATTACTGTCTCAAAAACTTAACACCATTTTAACACCAATTTTTGACACAGAACCATTACTTTGTGTCCTCTGCAAAATAAATCTAAACGTTAAAAAAAATTTCATATAAGCACAAGCAACTGAAAATAATTAAAAAAAATATTTAATCAATACTAAAAGAATATTTCTATTTTATTTCAGGTTAAATTTTACTGAAAACACTCTTTTTAAAAATTACGTTTTTCTGTAGGTATTTAGTGAAATATTTAAGTGAAAAATTAGTAAAACTATGACGAGAACAAATTGTGGATTGTGGAAATATGCTGCAAAAATATTGAAACGGAAATGCCAAAGCTGTATTTTTTTAGACCAAATTTGGTAAGTATTGGGTTATAAATTTACAATTTTTAGAGAAATTATTTGATTTTTTTCAAAATGAAGTTGCTTGTGCTTTTTTACATTAATATTAAGTTAAAGAAATAAATAAATTTGCCCATTCCAAACGCGATTGTCGTTTTACCAAGCGGTCCCCCAACTAAGTACTAACCACGTCCCAGGCTGCTTGAATGAGAACCGGTTTATTGAGTATACTAATGGCACCCTTTATAGGAACCAAGATAATTGCCAGTTTTTTTCGTTCTATACAATTCCTTAAAGCTCCGATTTTGCGCGTTTGGACCATAGGTTCTCAACCTTATTTTGCCCACCGCCCACTTTGAGAATATTTTTTTTTCTAGAGCCCCCAAGGTAGGACGCATCGTGTGGTAGATGCTCGAACTACGTGTGTCCAATGTCAAGCGTCCAACGTGCGTCCAACGTTCGTATTTGGACACGTTCGGGCTGATGTGGGTATTGACTCAATCGTTGGAAACCCACATTCGAATGAAACGTTCACCACATCGTGTAGGCCGGCCACTTTATATTAGATATAGTCGTAAGATAAAGCCGGCTCTATACGATGCGGGGAACGTTTGATTCGAAAGTTGGCTTCCAACATTGGGGTGATACCCATCACAGCTGGAACATGTCCAAGCACAAAAGTTGGACGCTCGTAGCTTGAGCGTCTGCCACACAATACGTCGAACCATCAAGTGTCCAACGTTGGAGGGTGTTCATAGCATCGTGTAGAGCCGGCTTAAGATATGACTCCTATGCTATTTCTGAGTTTAAAGAAGAATGTTTCAATGAGAACAATTAAAACTCATACTATTCAAAAATCAGGGTCACTCACTGATCTCTTTTTAGTATTTTGAAACATTAAAAACAATAAAAACAGGTCAGTGAATTATGGGTGAATTCAAAAATTCAACACTGCCGCAACACTGCAGAATTCAGCAATTAGAAGTCTGTAGCTGAATTCTGCAGTGTTGCGGCAGTGTTGAGTTTTTGAATTCACCCTATACTATTTTTTGCATGGTAAATAGCAAAAATATCAAGGCATCTGAAGTCTTGGAGTGTTTCACGAATTTTTTAAGAGACTTTTGAAGATGTTAAAAATATTCAGAAAAAAGGACCTTAACGATCTACTTTTTGAATTAGAGTGAAAAAAGTAGGAAACATTGTTGAATACTAAAAAGTGATACCTATTTTTAAATAGCAAATAGCAATTAAACCAAGCCAGCTGGAGTTTTGGAGTGTTCCAAGAAATTTTTAGGTAAGTTTTGGGGATGCTAAAAAAGTTCAGAAAAAAGGACCTTAACGATCTACTTTTTGAGTTACATGAGTAAAAATGGCTTTTTTCATATTTTTTTTTACAAATAAACCCTATTATTTCTATTTTTTCCATCGAACACTATTATTTTTATTAATGAAATAAAAGTCGCATTCCTTACGATTACAAAGATACCCTATTTGTGGAAATCGACCGTTGTTTCATTACATTGTCATTCGAAATCATTAAACTATATTTTTTCCCCAAAACCAAAATTCAAAACGCCTTATCTCGAAAGCGGGCAGAGATAGCAACCCTTTTTGTGTTTTTCGATCATTTTTTGTCTAATATGGCTGGATTTACACGACCGGACACCGAACAGGCAAAACTTAGCTGTAATCGTCAATTCTCTTTTGAAGTCCGATGGAGTGTCGCATGGGCTTTCACACGGCCGAACACCAACGAACGAACGAAATATTCAAAGCTTATTAGCTCTTTTTGTTGTTGCTTTTTGAAATTTCTCTTTTGCATTCTTGTCTTAGGAACAACAATAACACAGGAACTGTCAAAATGTGCGTTTATAAGTCCGCTGCGAGTGTCCATTCAAATTGTCTGCCCTTCTAATCGTCCTCTCTCACCCTCTTCCCAATAAACCCAGCTCGTTCGTTCGTTTTGTCTGTGCAGTGTCCGGTCATGTAAAAGGGCACTTTATTTTATTAGTACGTGATTAGCGTGTCTTTTTTGTCTTTTTTAGACTACATTTTTTTAACCTGTCCATGCGCTCACTGTCCTATCTCAGCGCCCCCTAAATTTCTCTGGGTCTTCTACTGCCCCCTAGAAAGTCTCAAACGCCCACAAGGCCGTGTTATCGCCCACGTTGAGAACCTGACTATTCCGTGTGTCTTTTATTGATATGTGCCTTTAGTGGGCTGCATTTAGAAAAGCAGATTTTTTACTCGTTCGTACCATGCCTCATTTGGGTGGCATATAGGCGTTTTGACGCTGTGCGTGTCCAAGTTTCACTCTCCTTTTTTATAAAGAACGGACTGGAGTGTTCTTTGGAGAGGATTCTGTATTGTCTGGAAGAGTTTCCTAAGCTCTCGATAAGTTCGTGCCAGGTGTCTCTCTTGGCTGAGATAATGACTTTCTTGTACAGCTTTGGGTAGTCTATCTATATAGGGTAGCCAAAGGCGTTGTATTGAAGATCTCCCTTGTTAACTTCCTGAGTTTCCAGACATCTTCGTTTCACCATGGGAGAAAGGTTTTTTTGCTCCATCTTACTGGGCAAGATACCTTATACGCCCCGTGTGGATAGCGTTTTTAAAAGTATTCAACGTATCCTCGACTGTCTCTATAAGGACTATCCTTTCTTGTTGACGCTCTGTTTGGTGATATTTCGTTTGGTCAACTCTTTCGAAATTCACTCGTTTATGACAAAAAGTACTCTTACAGTAATTTCATCTAAATAGTTCACAGTGTTTTCTGCCAAAATTTTGCAGACTACAGAATTTGGTAAAGATCAGATAGGGCAACCAACATTGATCTTCATATTCGATCAGGTTGGTGCATTAAAGAATGTCACCACTTATGGCTCAATTAACCATACGTTTTTAGCCTCAGCGCAAGCCTTCTGATGAGCAGACACTCTATTTCAGAATGGTACGATACCAAGTTGAGTAGAGTCACCCTATGGTTCGCTCACCGAGATAGGAATAATACTAGTGAAAGAAAGATAGTAAGCCTTATAGATAGTTCTATAGGACCACACTAAGTCCTGGTGTATTATCAATGGATGTTATCTTCTTCTTCTGCTACTTTAATCGTTCGTGGGACATAGGACGGAAAGAGTTGCCTTCCATCGGACTCTGTTCTGTGGGGCAGGTCTTAGCTCCGTCGAGGATCTCCCAGTTGTTGTGGCCTCTGCTAATTAGATAGGTTCTCCTCCACGTTGTTATAGGTCTTCCAACTGGACGAGTTCCTTCTGGTTTTAGTCAAGGGCCTGTTTGGCTAGATTTTCGTTTTCGCGTGGTAAGATATGGCCAATCCAATTCCATTTCCTTCGCCTGATTCTTCCTGATCTATCCTTTCTTATCTGGCAGGGCGCAATAGTTCTTTATTTTTAATTCCATCTTGCCAGCGGATTTTAAGGATACGACCTAAGCATCTGTTAATAAAAATTTGAAGTCGTGTTGTCTTGACTTGAGACAGTCATGGTCTTATGATGGTACTCTGAGATGGTATATGAGCTCGAAAACACCGACAATCGAGTTGTTCTATTCATAAACGAATTTCTAAACCGTTTTGTGCGCGAAAAGGATGGCTGCACTGTGGGGGGGTATCGTGAACACCAATTTAACGGGGGTGTGTCTTGCATTTTTAAGGATGACGCCCATATTTTAGGCGGGCGCCGATTTTCGTGATCAGCTACACAAAAACATATAGGGTTCGATTTTCTTAACGGTGTTATGTTTTGAACCCCAAGCATTAATTAATAAAAATTGTCAGCCAAGTATTAATTAATAAAAATTGTCAGCCAGACAAGATTTAATAAATAGAAGAGATGTTAAACCTTATTTAAAAAAAAAATCAAGGAGGTGTTATATAGTGCACTTTTAAAAAAAAAAATTTATAACAAATGGTCTGTCAGACATTAATTAACAAATAATGGCAACCAGACAAGTTGTAATAAGCTGCGTTCCTTTTCTGCTTATTTTTGCTCGAGGGCGCTTGCAGCTACTCCTGCTCTAAGATATGAGCAAAAGCACAAGCAGACACGCAACTAACATCCGCCAGAGGAAAAGTCAATTTTTTGAGTCTATTGTGAATTATTTTGAGTCTATAGATAGACTTTTGATTGTTTTGAGCTTTTTTCCTATAAAAACGGAAAATAAAAATAATAAATTTATTAATAAAATAAATAAAAGTATACATAATAAATTTAGCGCATTAATTTAAATTTTGTTGTAAATTATTCTAACTTTTTATTTGTATTCAAATAAAATAAAATCAAAAATTTGAGCTTAGTTTTTACTCATAAGCACAAATTTCGCGTTCCTTTTCATGAGTACTCAAAAGCAGAAATGGAACGCAGCTATAGATAGAAGAGATCTTAAACTTTATTTAAAAATCAAAATCAAGGAGGTGTTATATAGTGCACTTTAAAAAAAAATAGTTTATAACAAAAGGTCTGTTAGAAGTTAGTTAACAAAAATTATCAGCCAGACAAATTTTTTCAAAAAAAAAATTATTTACTACAAATTGTATAAATTTCAAGCAGGTGTTTTGGAAAAAAAAATCATTTTTTTTAGCTAATTTCAAAAATTCATAAAAAATAACAATTAACAAATTTTTACTAGTCTGGCGGGAGAAACATGTTTTTTACATGTTTTTCAGCCATTCTCAATTTATAATTTTGAGGTGTTCGATGGGGTACCTTTTTTGTCATGGGAGCCTACACTATCTTGTGTTGCAGGAAAAACATAGCCGTGGAGGCGACAGGTTATTTATTTATTTCAGTGGAGGAGCAGGCATTGTGGTAAAATATAGTAAAATTTTACCAGAGCTGCTACATGAATGAGTCAATTGAAGAGCAATTGCTTGACAACGCGGCGGCTTTGCACCTTGTCCAGCCACGTTAAAGGAGTTATCGGTACCACCTACCGCGCTCCAGATAAATTAGTTGAATTCAAGGCGGGGATTTTTGTAGGATTTTCAGATTATGGTCTGTTGGCAGACGTATAAATCAAGCGGTAGGAGATCGAGAATTACGTTTAGTCGTTTAGATCGAGTTTTACACAAAGCTTACGTTTTTTCGAGACATGTCATTCTTTGTACTTTGGCCTAATTTGGATATGTTATATTATTTTGTAAAAATAGGTCGTTACATAGCACTTATACAACACTGGTATAATGACTTCTGTGGCTTCAAGCAACAACTCTCGCTGAATGTAAGCTTAATGGAATAGAAAGCTAAGTTGGTCTTCTCTGCCTTCATCTATCCAATTTATCTTTTAGGTCAAAAATAAGACCTAACTACTTAGAGGATTGGGTTAGTAACTATCATTGCTCGACCATTGATTGTAGGTAGATTGAATTTAGAAATTTTTATTCTATATGTGGAAATCTTCAATTCTATCTTTTCTGAGGTAAAGAATAAACCGCAGCGTTGGAACCACGCGCTGATCTTTTTAACAGTCATCTGCAGAGTTTCGCTGATTGTGAAATTTTTTTCCTTTACTAGGAGCACCATGTCGTCCGCATATGGGACTGCCTTTTTTCTTTCGTTCTGTTAATTTTTCAAAATCGTTTTCATAGCCTTACGCCATAACAACAACGGTGATGCGACTCCTTCCTGAGGTATGCCAAGATGTATAGTGTTAACACTCTGCTGTTGTCTAAGTCGATGATGTAGATGGTTTATTCCTTTTAGCCTGCAGAAGATTCCCTTACTAACGTCCTTGTCAGAGTCGATTCAGCTACTCCAAAGGTCTTGCCTTTGAAAGCGGCCTTCCTAGAACCCTGCAATTGATCGAGCTTGAACATAAAAACGAGATCGGGCAAACAAGTGTCCAATAATTTTATTTTTTAAGTTCCCAGTTTATAGGGAAGTTATTGTAATCGGTCCGAAAATCGAAATCGTAATTTTCAACGTATTTTCATTTTTTAAGGTCCCAATAGCATTTTAAGCATAAATTTGAGAAGAAGAATGTGTGTGTGTGCGTATGTATGTATGTGGTCATTTTTTCCTGCACGATATTGCGGGAAGCAAAAAAGATATCGACTTCGTTGAGGTGTCGTTCGAATCGTATTAACGGAAGTATAATCTGAATAGATTTTCATAAAAATCGGTTGAGACGTTTTTTTTGTTTCAACGACGTATATGTGATTTTTGTACCTGCACGATATCGCGCGAACCAAATAAGGTACCTACTTCGTTGAGGTGCCGATCAACGCGTATTAATGAATATATAATCTGAAAACATTTTTATAAAATTCAGTTGAGACGTTTTTTGTTTAAACGACATGTGATTTTTGTACCTGCACGATATCGCGCGAACCAACAATGATATCGTCTTCTTTGAGGTGCCGATCGAAGCATATTAACGAAAAAATGCTCTGAAAAAAATTTCATAACATTCGGTCGAGTCCTTTATTCAGCATTCATCATACTGGGAAGTTGATCGTGTGGACCGAAAGGGTCAAACCCACAACCCAACTAGTTTTTAAGTGATTTCACTTGAATGCTATTAGTACTATTAGTACTACTTATTACTTCAACTCAATAGAAAACCCCTTCAAGACTGACATACCTACATACACATAAGCACATACACACAATCAATTTATTTCTATTATATTTAATTTAATCGAAAAATTTCCACTTGAATAGAGCATCATTAACCTGCTTTCTCCCCTTTTAAATAAAAAAAAACGCAAAAATAACAGAAAATAAACTCAGTTTACAAAAAAAAATTTAAAATATAAAGATTCGCATCGATACACACAATCCTTCAGTCAGTCTCAAGTGATGGTCCATCCATCCAAAGGACGTAAGAGGCTTAAATTTGGGTCATATTAAAAAAATAATAATTTTAAACCTTTAAGAAAAAGAATAACGAAAAAAAAAATTCTTTAAATAAATTTTATATCAAACAAGAACAAAAATTAATAATAATAAAAAAAATTAAAACTATTATACAACAACGAACAAAAAAAACCCTCCAAAATTTTTAATCCACTTTAACTCTCTTTCCCTTATCATCGACAAGGACTCTCACCACAAATTTCAATATATGAATCAAAAAAAAAACAAAAAAAAATATCCTTGAAAGAAAAAGCGTTTTGTATCGTGACATGGGAACATATTCATAATATATTGTATACACCCAGAAAAAAAAATATAAATAAATATAAAATTAAAAATAAAGAAGAAATATTGTCAAAAAAAAAACATATTATGAGAATTTTCGACCGGCGGCGTGTGTATCCTTTTTTTGTGTTATGCCTTCTCGAGGATAATATAATACTCTCGAGGAGCATGAAAATACTACAAGGACCCTCGGATCGATATATATATTCTGTTTTCTCTGTTGTTGGTTTGTGTAAGTCACTATAATATAACTTTCTCCATTAACCCTAGTTTGTCCTGACATATCCTTGCCAAAAAAAAAACCTCATCCCTATTTTGAAATTATTTCTTTTTTTTTTGAGGGGAGTATAATCTTATCCTCGTGTGTAGTATAGTCTTGATATAAAAGAGGAGATCCTTTTTTGTGATGTTGTTGTTGTTTGTTTGGTGGTGTTGATATGGTATTGGTGATGTATAGTTTTTGCTGCGCCTCCTTTTTCCTAGGCAAGGATTTGAAATTTCTCTTTCGATTTTTATTTTCCCCTCTAGGAATTTCTTTTTCAGGATTGTTTGAAATTTGTTTTTTTTTGTTTTTTTTTGTTATGTTAAAATGTAGTTCTTAGAATGAGAGGAGAAATTTTAGAGAGAGTTTTTAGGAGGTGTAAGTATAAATACAGAAATATGTATATAGAGAAAAGAGAGCACATTTTACTCTCTCTCTCTCTAATTTCTCTTTTCTCCAAATTTGTTAGGAGATTTTCGTTGTTGGGATTCTTGTCGTCGAAAAATAATTCACCGCTTTCCTCATCGACGTCAGTAAAAAGGCAGCATATCCAGCCAGCCATCTTGTTTCCCTTTTTCGGATCAAAATTCTCATAAACAACAAAATTTTTAAAACTACAAAAAAATTAATACTCTTTTTTTTGCGTAATCGGTTAGTTTAAATTAAATATAACAACAAAAAAAAAACAAAAAAATTTGTACACACTTAAAAAAAAATTGTGTTTTTATATTCAAGGAAAAAATTTATATTTTTAAAAAAAATAAAATTAAAAAAACAAAAAAGGATTTTTAAAAAAAACAAAAAACGAATTGAAGACGAAAAATCCCCGGGTTTTGTTTTTGTTTCGTTAGTTGCGAGAATAAAACTTAAATAAAAATAAAATAAAAAAATAAAATAAAATAAAAATAAAAAAATAAAATAAAGAAATAAAAATCGCGAGTTTTTTTCCTGAATTTAAAATAATAAAGACTCCAAAGGATATTTTTAGTCCTCCGTTCGTTCGATAAGTTTTTTCCTATAGTTAAAAACATTTTTTTAAACCGAAAATTAATAATTATAAAATTTGTTTCTTTTTTTTTTGGTGTGTGCGTATGCAGTTTTCCTGTTCAACGACAGTTTTTTTGTTATTTAGAAAAAAGCGATTAATAAATAAGAAAATAATAAAAAAAAACATTTCGGCCGCCAAAATTTTTACAGTTATTACGATATTATAACTAAAACCACATCCCCCGTACGACGATCATCCCTTATAAGGAACAGGAAAGAAATTTTTTTTTGTGTTTAAATTGGCATAAAAAGTGTCAGTGTGTGTTAAAAAAGGAAAAAAAAAGATTTTTCTTGTTTTTTTTTTTAAATTAAAAAAAAAGGAAGAAAACCTAAAATTTGTTTTTTAACATCATCATCATCGTCGTCACTATAATAATTTTTTTTTTGGTTAAGTTTCCCCGGTGGTGTGTATAGTGTGTGTTCCCTTTTTACTTGGAAAACCGCAAAGGAAGCAGCAGCAGCACCAGTCACAAACAGCTACACTAGCAGCAGCAGCAGAAAATATATACATATATAGTGTATATTTATAAATATATGTGTGTATAAAAAAAAAAGGACCAGGGAGTAAAGGAGAAGGATTCTTCGATTTTTTTTTATCCTGGTATATATATATTGTATTGTACTTTCGTGTGTCCTATCTTCGTTCCTGTGTATAGTGTGAGTAGTGTGGTTGGTATATACAAGCGCGCGTGCATTTGTAAGGTAGAAAATATACAGAAATATAAGAAAGAAAAAAAAACACTGAAAAAAAAACGTTTTTTTTTTCTAGTGCCACCCCCGCGACATACTCAGTCTTTCTCTTACTTTGGTCTATAGAACTAATAACAAGAAATAATAATATTATAAATAAATAAATAAATAAAAACACGAAAAATTATTAAAACGAGAATCCATCAAGAGACAGTACGTGCACATTTTTTGAAAATTTTTGTAAGAATAGTTTTTTTTTTATCAAAATAAAAACGTTTTTTTTTTGCACTAATATATAAATAAGAAGTTCGAACCAAGGATTGTATACATATGTATATGGATGTATAATATAAAAAAAATATAAGAAAACCACCCCCGCAACATCCTTCGAAAATTTCTTACCAACCCCCCAACATTAAAAAATAAAATAAAAGTGTGTGCGTTTTTATATTTTTTAAAATAATTACGAGAAACACGTAAAAAATAAAAATTCGTGAAATTCTCTACAATAAACAAAATCCTTCATTTCTCATTCAGGATTAATATACATAAATAAAAGTTTAAGTTTAATAAAAAAAATTAATAATAATAAATAATATTAAAAAAAAAATTCTCCTTATGTGTGTATGGTGTTACGGTCTATGGTGACGTGATTAAAATTAATGTCATTTGACATTTAATAAAACAATTGAATTTTAATAAAAATTAAATCGCATTAAAAAGTTTTTATTGTCCCGTTCGGTTGCTGTTGCAATTTCTCTTTTTCTAGTTTTTTTTGTGTTTACATTTTAGTTTTTTTCGCATTACATTTATGCAAAAATCACCCCCCCAAAAACCAGATAAATTAAGTCAAGCAAGTTTACAGATGGATAAGATTTAAGAGAGATAAATCAAAAATCAAATCCTTTTTGTTTTCTTTTCCGTGTTTAAAAAATAATTTTTTAATTTTTTTTTTTTCGTTTTTAATCAATTCAATTTTTTATTTTCGTTTTTGGATAATTTTGTGTAACCAAACCACACACATTGGAAGATTATTGCAATTCGCATATATTATTTTTGGTTTATCACATTTCATTCTATTTTTTGTTTTGTGTGAGAAAAATATAAAAATCAAAAAAATCCGGATTTTGATTGTGGTTAAGTTCAGTGCTTAAAAATAAAAAATAATCAAGAAAAAATAATATTAAAAATAATATTAATACAAAAAAAGAGGAGAAAATTGTTAAAATTGTATAACTAAAAAAAAATACATTAGGGATTTGTGAAAAAAAATATTATAATATTAAATAATATTCCTTCTACTTGTGTTGGGGAAAGTGTAATAATAATAAAAAAAATAAAAAAAATAACGTTTATGGAACTCCTTCTTTTTTTTGAAAAACGGAAACGTCATCAAATATTCAAAAAATAAGAAAAAACACTTTTCGAATTTTTTTTCAATATCTTGAATTTTAAAAAAAAAATAAAAAAAAACAAACAATTAAATTCACTTGAAAAAAAGTCGAAATTTAAAGATATATAATAATATAAGTTCGTCCTTTTTTTTCTTTATAAAAAAAACAAACCAAAAAAAAATACTATAAAAAAAAATCTTATATTTTTATGATAATTTGTGGTGATGATAATATTTTTTACATTATACACAAGTGGAAAAGATCAAAATCCAAACTGAAAGGAATTCACGGAGAAGTTTGTTGATAAAAAAACAAAACACCAACAAAAAAATAACACAACAAACAAAAATTTGTGTTGATCTACACCCAAAAAAAAAAACAAAAAACAAACAAACAAAATCTGATTTTATTAATTTTTTGTTTATCTTTTTATATTTTTTTTAAAAAGAAAAACAAATTTTTTCTTTTTTTTTAAAAAAAAAATATATAAAAAAAACTGTTCAAAAAAAAGTGTAGTGCGTGTGTGTTTTTGTGATATATAGAAAAACTGTTTCTATTTTTTTTGTTATCATAAAACAGAAGAAAAAAACCCATCAACCAAACGAATAAACACAACAAAAAAAATAAATAATATATATTATTATTATTACTATATTATATATACATATATATATAAAAAAATAAATAAATTTCCGTACTTAATTAACTCCTGATCCTGAGGATAATGCCAGCTAACTCAGAGTACCAGGAAGACGGAAGTAGAAGTTCTAACTCATCTTTATCAGCGAAATCATCAAAAGTTCAAGCTAGCAGGTGAATATTATGAAAATTATTAATATTTTATTTATTTGTTTTTATTTTTTTTTATTTATATTTATTTTTTTATTTTTTTGTTGTTCATAATTAAATTTTTCACTTTCATATTTTTTTTTTTGGAGTAAATTTCGTCAACTTTTATTGCGTTTTATATAAATCCAAAAAGAAAATTTCGTATTTATATTGTATAGTGTGAAATTGTTTTAATTTATTAAAAAAGAAAAACATTTTTTTTAGAGGAATGTCGTAATGGTTTGGATGGGTTTTTTTGGTTTTATGGGATGTAACTATAACTCTACGGCAACAAAATATACATTACAAGATAACCACACTATGTGATTGCGATTGGTGTTTTTACTCGACAAGAAAGCCTACGAAAAACAATTCAATGTAATATTTAATTCTGCTTTCAATTTCAATGAAAAGCCGCAGACGGGAGGTTGTCATTTGAAAACAATAAAAAAGCGCAATATTTTCGTTTGTTAAGGGGTAACACCACTGTAGGATTTTGAAAAAATGGAATTTTTGTTTTTTGGCTTGAAATATACTTCAGGATAACAAAAACAATGTGCAGTTGGTCCTATAACAGAAAAATAATTTTGAAGGATTTAATTTTCGATTTTCCCCCGGCGCCGCGGAGCACGCGTTGGTCCGACTTATTGCTTGTATATTGCTTTTACCTGTCGAAATAATAAGTGCTGCTATAGCAAAAAGGTTATTTGGGTTCCCCAGGTGTCCACCAGGGTGCGCTACAAAATAATAAACGTGTTTTACATTACATCGCACAGTGAAGGTAAAATACATTTTTTAAAGATTAGAGTACTTTCAAAACTTTAAGCGCGATTATCTGGAAACCATGTTTTTCGAACTGGGTGGACGGATTACTCGGAGACTATTGCATGGATCGGTTTGAAATTTTGACATTAGCTTCACAATTGCATTCTTTACAAAAGTACGTAGCCCTTTTTTGATTCGTTGTAAAAAAAAATTTTTATAAACAATTTACTGCTCATTTTTTTGCCGAAAATCAATTTTTTTTTCATAAGTGCGCCATTTTTACAAAAATCGGTTTAAAAAAAAATCCTACGTACTTTTATAGGCAAGGTCAAATAGATTAGGAAACTATTTGGATTTTGTTCCAGGTCTTCAACTTTCGGAGAAATCCGTCCACCCGTGGAGGCCCTTAACAAAAAGGCGATTTCGAAAAACGACTGTGGCGCCACCATTTTGTAACAAAAAGTCAATAAAAAAAATTTTTTTTACACTTGAATACATGTTTGAAAAATCGCCTGAAAAGAATTTCGATCCCTTTTTCCATACTTTTTAAATTAATTCCCAAAATTTGGCCTTTTTTCGCACCTCTACAGTGGTGTTACCCCTTAAGTCCAAACTCTGTAATTAATAATGCAACACAATATCTGCCAATAGTCAGCCTCGGCTCTCTTCAAATTCCTTTGATGAAATTTTTCATCACGTTTTCGCATAATACCGTCAAGAGAAGCTCCAATATTGTCTTTTAATGGCTTGATTCGTTTCTGGAGCATTGCCGTAGACTTGATCGTTAACTTAGCAAACATCAAAGAAAAAAATCTAATGGAGTTAGTTCGAACAATCTCAACCGCCAATTGAAGTCCATTTCAAGAAATCGCACATACAGGCGGTGGCGTCGTTCACCTTGTCCACATCTATTGTAACAATTTCAAGCCAAAAAAGTCAATCCACATCGTTCAGTATCGCAAACGATTCACTGTAACGTTCGAACCAGCATTTTCAAAATAGGATGGTTCGATTACCCTACCTGAAACTGCACCAAAACTGTCGTGTCACTAGTTGCGGTTGGAGATGTTATTCGACTATTTTTCTTGGGATTTCAGACAGGGGCATAGCCAGAAATTTGGTCCGGGCGGGGGGGGGGGGGGGGCGGGACGTAGTTAGAAATCTGTGTTGGGGGGGGGGGGTGTTACATGGATGATTCTATTATTGAAGGAGAATTAATTAAAGTGAAAAAAAGCTTGCTTATTGTCAATCAAATGACGTTGATTAAAGTAAAAAATTCAAAAATTCAGTTTTCGAAATTTCTTTGCTGCCATAATCTCGAGAACTTCATTCGGATCAACACTTAAGTCCCCATGGATTGACAGTACGGCGAGTGCACTGAGTCTCTCATCGCTCGTTGAGTTTCATATGTAAGTTTTAATTCTCTTCAGTGTCGAAAATGACCTCTCCATACTTGCCGTTGTGACCGGAAGAGTCGTCAAAACTGTTAAAAGATATTTGATTGCTGGATTGATTGCTGCTCGGGTCACAAAAATCAAAAACTTCCAAAACCTCGCATCTTTCTCGAGTTTGCTTCAACATGAGTCTCGGAACTTTTAGTTCCATATCGAATACCTCTTTCGCAAGTTTTTCAGCTGCTCTAAAAATTTCGTCGAATGACACTTCTGCATTTTTCCGTTCTTCTTGAAGCGTATCCACAATTTCTTGAACTGAACATGTTTTACTGCTGATGCCAAATTACCTGATTTTTCTTGCAGTCGAACTGACAAAGGAAGTGTGAAATTGAAACGTCTGTCACAAACCAAGAGACTAACGATGAACTCCCTTTCCTGAACTGCTGCAAGTAAGCAGACCGCTGTTTTTGAGATGATCCCAGATTTCTCAGAAAGGACCCCGCACTTTTCCTTTGGAAAATGGCTTTCGGCTAATTTTCTTGAAATTTCCCCTCCCAAGAACCACCTCCAAGGGGCTAGAGGGATATAACAGATTTCTGAATGTAAAACTATTTATTCTTATAATCCACCCAACGGCTACCGAAAATAACCACTCCTTTGACCCTCCAACCACCGACCATCTAACCCCTCCTCTCCTACGTCCCCTTACCACCAAACGTCAGTAAAGTCAAAATGCAGAGTACTCACCTTTCAATTCATTCGTTCTTGATTTTTTTAAAAACCAACAATACTTTGAGGGCCTTGTGCGCGTTTCATTCTGACGATCCGATTCGTACGTAATGGTGCTGTTACACGAATGACACACTTGCCATTTTTTCTGTCATAATTTGTCATTATCGTCATACACGGTCATAATTTGTGTCATTATTTCTGTCATAAAAAATAAACAACAGCAATGCCATTAATTATGACCAGAGATTATGACAATTGTCATTTTTTGTCATTCGTGTAACTGGGGCATAAGCAAGCAAGGCCCTGGCAATTAACATGTGAAAAGTATAGATTTTTGCGAATTACGAATTTGAAAATTTTGAATTTGGAGTTGTGGGCATTTTGGAAGTTTTTAAAATTAGGGAAACAGGAAAATTTCGAAAATGAAAATTTAGGAATTTGGTAAATTCTGCGAATTTTCAATTCGAAATTCAAAATTTTCCGAACTTTTTGACGTTCACGATTCTAAAAATTTAAAATTTACAATATTGTTACTTAGAATTTCGCGGGGGGCTAGAGCTGGCTACGGCCCTGATTTCAGAGCCCAAGATGCGACAGTTTTTCTTATTTTTAACTACCAGACAGATGAAAATGAGCCTCATCACTCGGAATAATTTTGTTTCAAAATTCATGATAATGTTCATGCATTAAATATAGAGAACAAAATAATGAAGCTGTCTGACAAAAAAAAATCGGTCAAAAATTCGAGTATCCTTTTCTCTAGTTTTTAGTCCTGTAAAAGAGATGAATCCAGAAAAAAGTATACAGCTGATTTCCTCAATGTGCCGCAATACTAAGGCTAGGAATCGCCCTTTATGTACTACCAGTTCATCGTGCCATTGATCAGTTATGGTGCAATGTCTAGTAGGTGAGAATAGATTTTATGTTATGAAGTCCAGGAAAGAGTGTTGACGTAGTTTTGATGAACCCCGCATTTGGTCTCTTGGGATGTTATAAAAATTCCGGAATAGTAACTGTGGAAGTTTCTTCTATTGGGAACGAAGTCAAGTTGTTCTATTTGGAGACGAATTTCTTGTTTTTAAAGTATGTGCGAAAATAGTAGCTCTAGGCAGTCGTAATTTTCCAAGCTGCATAATCTGGTGTTACAAAGTATAACATAAGTCATTGAGACAGTAGCGTAGCTATTTCGGCGAAACAAAGTTCTTTATGACTGTTACATTGTTATATTGTTACTGTGGCTCAAAGTGTTAACGGTGGAGCAAACGGAGTCGACATAAATGAATTTAAAGGCTCTCATTTAAACTTATCAAGTCACGCTAAAGCGGTTTTCGAACTACCAGGCCAAATGAGTTGTATCTGAAGATAGATTGAATATAGAATTTGTGTCGCTAGTCCCAAGATAGCAACCTTTCTCCTCGACAACGCCGGATAGTGGCACAAAATGTGCGGGGCTATCTTTGATCCCCTGGCATAGTTAACATATGTCTTCTTCAAGAAGGCTATGCATAATTTATCTTCTAGCTTCAACACAACACCAATGGTTCTGGACCCCAAAACTCCGAAGTCGACATATCCTTAGTCATATTGTCAGTCTTCTCTTTCTCATCGATACCAGTTTGCTCTCTTACCAAAGCTAGCGACACGTTATTTGGCTTCTGGTTAGTTTTTAGACATACTTCGACACTAATAGTGCATCAATCTCGGTGTGGCACATCCCTCTAATCACTACCTGCTTCTCTATAAGAATATTTTTTCTCTGCACCGGCCTGCATCTCTTTAATTTTAATCCAATCCGCAAGAGACTCGCGTCCGCCTTGCCGTCAATCACGGATGCGTCAATAATAGATATCTTTCAGTCATCTTTTTGGGGTTCGATCCATTACTTTTGAGGATACTCTCGTTCACCTTCATTTCCGGAATAACTTTAGTAGTTATCATAGGGAGCACCCTATGAGAGGTGATCTCCAAGTGCTCAAAATTTGTTCTCGTCGGATGCCATACAGTATCCAGTTTTATCCGAAATGCTGGGCTACCGCTGACATCCTGACCCAACGACGGCAACCTCAAAAAAAAAACCATCGTTGCAATGAGTGTGGTGCGAGATACATCGCTATGCTTATGACACACATGAGGATATGGCGAATACCGGGGTATTGAGTAACCCCTGACACACATGAACGAGGGTATAGTTTGACGTTTGTCGACAGTTAAAAAAATTTTCAAATCTAGTAAGCGAATTTAGTTAAATTTAAAGTTTTAATTGTTAAGTGGCATATTGAATTTGATTTGGAAATGGAACATTTAATTGCTTTATTCCTTGCCAAACAAGAGGAAATAAATCTGGGTCTAAGGCAAATTCAAAATTTGGAACAAGAAAGAAAAAAAAGATGAGATATTTTGTGATAAAAATATATATTTAGACGCTTTTGCTCGATTTTCGCAAACAGGTGGCGCTGTGCGCAGTGAAAAGATCTTATACCTACTCTATACCCACAAATTTTTCGTGGTATCAATACCCAGTTCATAACCACTTGTTTTCCTGGGTATAAACTGGGTATAAGGTGACAGACATGTGGTATAAGTTGGATATACGCAATACTGCGGTATCGATACCCCATGTGTGTCATAAGCACTAGTATCCATGCATGTCATTTTCTGCACCGTCGGTGGCTTTACTACAAAAGTAATAATGGGTCACCATCATAGTGTACGCTCAGTACTGTGACTCCGATGAGATTACTCCACCTTAGTCCACACACTCCCCTGGAACTCCATTTTTCTTTTTTTTACGTTATGTTTCCAAGTCAGCGGCGAGTTCAGGTATATGCCCAGATATTGGACGTACAAATTAAGTAATGAACCCCTCCTTATGGATAGCGTTACTGACCCATCCTCAAATCCGGATGTCTTCTGTCTGAACACTTATTGCTCTGTTTTTATTGCAGTCATAAATGGATAAAATTTTGCTGCAAAATAAACGTTCATTTTCACACATAAAATCCTTTAAAATTTGATATATAAAAAGTAAATACGAACGGTCCATTATAGACGAGGATGTGTGCATCTAAACCCAAAAGCTCTTCCGGGCAATGGCGGCGTGTAGAGGTGGAAAAAGTGGAGTATATTTATGTTCGCTTTTCAAACTGTGTGAACAAAAGGTCACAAAAGGTGCCTTTACCCAAATTGTTCCACTGCACTCTCAAAAAATTTTTTTTAAAAAGCGTTTGCATACATGGCCTTTGACCATTATTTTGACCAGAGCTACATGAATGTAGATTTTAGACATAATCTTTAAGACTCGATAATAAGATGTAAATAAAAACTCAGCTCATTCCGCAGATTTGGTGTGAAAATTTCCATTGATTGCTTTTTGTATCAATAACGAAACATATCTGATACCACTGCAGCTCTAATCATTACGGAAAAAGAATAAATCGCGGCCATGTTTGTAACTTTCTCTTTTCTTCTTTAGCCTTAATATCACGCCTCTTTTAGAGCCTACAACCCCAGCAGATCTGCAGCGCTACACTGATCTGCCTTTCTTGTGATCTCGTCATTGTTCATTCACTTACGCATATTTGAGCTTATCCTTATCCGCGTCATATGCAGCTTTTCGTAACTTTTGCTTGAAGATAAATGTAGCGAAGCGGCGATTTCTTCCATATAAAAAAAGTGCAATATGTTGCTAATAAGCATGCATCATTTCGTTCATTGGCAATTTGTATCTTGCCTGGGCGATCTTCCGATTTTTTTTCACTTTATGTAAGTTCTAGGAAGAGCTCCCCCTTTTACGTACACCTTGGGCAGGCCGTACACCAAAGATTCAAATGCATCTTTTCGTCACAGATCGCTTGACGATATGTGTAGCAAAGCGGCATGTGACGACTTGTTCTATATAAATCATAGGTTAGGTACTATAGGTACTGTTTGCGTCTAAATAAAATGCCTTATTTGCATGGGCGTAATAAAAACTAACTGGATTTTCGTTAACTCATTTTACTCACACTTGCTTAACTTTGCATTTGGTATCAGGGGTGGCAGCACGTAAATTGTTTTATGTCGATTGTTGCTTAGAATAGAGAAGAGAAGGAAGCGCAATTAATTAAAATGGGGGAAGCATTTCGGCAACACATATTCACAGCACTCCCATAGGTAGTTGTGCAGTTCCCGGACAGTGGCGGTATCACCTTTAGTCAAAACCCGGGAGGGGATTGCGTTTCTCAGCAACCATCCAAATGAGAACACATCACTTGGCTGAAAATGTTTGGAGCAAACGCGAACGAATTTCGGTACGCCTCTGTCCGGGAACTGCATGAAACCTATGAACATACGGTTGTTTCTTTTCTTTTAGAGCGAGAGGTTCTTTAATTTAAGTGCTTCCCTCCAATCCGTATACATGTACGCTATTTTCGGTTCCTTATCTTCTCTATTCTAAGATTGTTGCGAGTTTTTCGTAATTTGGCAACACCCAGTTTGTTTCAATCGATTTGACAGTTATTAATTTTTTAATACCATGTGAATTTATATATCAAACTTGTTTCAATTTACATGCTACCAAAAAGAATTTGAAACGAGTCGAAACAAAAAGTTTGTAACAAATTACATGCTGCCACCCCAGACTGCCCCTATACCTTTTTGAACCAGACCATAAAAATCGGTTATTCCACTTTCACTCTTTCACTTGAACCGAGACATACTGAAATGTCAAATGTTGTCTGTACAATCACCGAAAGTGCGTTTTATTTTGAATATAAACACTAAAAGGCTACTCCAAAGGAAGATTTTTAGTCAAAAAGAGTAATTTATGTCACAATATGTCCCAAACTTTATAGTACGAAAGTCTGTACCTGATGGTGGAAAAAAATCATCCGCACTTGGAAACAAAATCTTCTTCTAACAAATTCAATTCATTTCATTTACTTTGTAATCTTCATGGATGATATTTATGAGGGATTTGAAAGCGCCAATCCGAAACTTTTTCTACTCTTTGAAAGCACTTTTGTTTTGGGGGCAGTAACAAAAAGCACGACTAAATTCCTCGAAGTAAAATAAAAAAGTGAGCTATCATCAAGGCTAAACTTTTGACGTTTATTCCTGTCAAGTGATGCCAGGTAAAATAAATGTCCCAAAATTTATATACAACAAATAAAAAATGTTCCAAACTATATACAACATCCCAACTATTACGACATTCCTCTATTATTAAACCCAAATATTTATCAAAATTATTACTAAAATAAATTTTCTAATAATTCATAAACATTATTTTTATCGACTCTTTTTTAAAGAAATTCAGTTTTTGTTTTTTGGAAAACAATTTTTATAATCCTTTCCACATTCCTTTTTTTCATAAATCTTAAGTAAAATCTGAAATAATGAGTATTAGTAGTTTTTTTGGGGTAGTTACTTTATTTACAAAAAAAAAAACAAAAAATATTGTTAAAATATACTAAAATTCTTAAAGTAAGTAAGTGACTTTTTGGTGGTAATATGGTAAAATAGTTTAGTATAATTTTATAATTGTGATTTTTTTTATAACAAGGAAATACGAAAGTAAAATTTTCTTGGTTTGTTATTTTTTTTTTATAAATTATAAAATCTGGTTCAGAATCGATAAAATTTGTTTTTTTATATTATTGTAGTAGTAGTAGACAAAGTTTGTGATAAGATCGATATATAGTATCAAATTGTGTTTAGTAACTCGAATCTATTCACTGTCAGTCTTGTATGGCTCTTTTAACAAGTTTTATAATTAAAGAAATCATGGAATTTAATATGGAATACAACTTTTGTTTTTTTAAGGAAAATATTTATTAAATATGCTCTGTTTGAGCCAAAACTGTTGATAACAAATTATACTACTTTTGAATAGAACATTTAAAAATTACTGAATTAAAGAGAAGATTTCATATTTCAAATCGATTTAATCCTGGCCTTTTGTAATTGCTCCAACGATCGATGCGATCTTCGTTGATCCCGATTCCAAGACGATATCATCTATTCTGTCATCGTAAAGATCTGGGCCTCCCGGACCTTGTCATTCTTTTAGCGGAGGTCGACGATCAAATGACCTAGATGTCCTACACTCCAGATTCTACCGATCTCTACCGGTGTATTTTACGCGATAGCGTTCTTAGATCTCCTAATTTTTTGGTTCTCGCGAATCGTCCTCTATAATTATATGAGAACTACAAATCTGTTGCTTTTGTTAACGTGGACCCCTAGTTTCGTGCTGTCAACTTAATCTGGGTCAAAGCATCCTGTAAAAGCCATTGAAGATCTTCCAATGACTTCGATGTGAATTTAATTTCGGTGGCAGGCTTGTAGTACTCCCTTATAGAGGCTGATTGGTCTTTTCCAAATATCGCAGAGTTTGTCTTGTCGAATTGGTCTAGGCCAACCTACATTTATGATCATGTCAATTTATTGGGGATTGGTCCGAATTATCTTATAGCTTTGTAAAGTCGGACTGCAGTTCTTGAGCCATTTTAAAATTCAATGCATGAAAATGCAGTTCTCTGATCAAAAATCACTGCATACTGCTTCTGCTGATTCCCTTGTGTTGAAACCGATAGCAAATCGATTGGAGGATCGATCGCGCGAACTTAATTTCAAAGTTTGCGAAACACACAGAACTTTACCTCAATAAGTTTTGGACGCATCCGACGCGATCCACTGATCGTTAACTAAAAGTCTACATCGACTTCACCCTCTTGTCCCGATCCAAGAGAAGACGCGTGTAAGATCAGAAGTGATATTGTAAACCACAAGACAAACCAATTCCATAAATACAAATTATGGTAGCTTGGAGCTACTGATATAGAAAAGGGAAACCGATCGGATGATCTTGGCGTTTTTCTTGATCGTCGCTGTGGCCTACGTAACTTGTCGATCAAGTTGAAGCTGCCACACACTATCCCCCCGGCGTAGCGCTAAAGTTACCAATCGGTGTCATGTGTCGTGGCACAACCAAAGGCTAGTTTAGCCTGTCGTTCGAAATCGAGTTATTTGTGCTGTGTTTAAAACATCGCGAAGCATTTACGTAATGTACGGGCCTTCTTATGGAAGCTCGAACGATTTTCGTACGGGGTCAATGCGTACGAAGACATAGTCGAAGTCGTCTAAGGCTCAAGGCACAAAAGCATCCTTTTGATTTGTTTGTCGAGGACGTGTTAGCCTTAAGTTTTGCATATGCAAACGAAGACGAGTGAGTACTTCTGAGTGCTCGATTGGATTTTTACCCAACGAGATGGTAATTGAATTGGGCAGTCCCAGATTCTGGCCATAGAAGAGTTCTGCTGCTGAGTATTGCAAGTCGTTTTTGCTTGCCGTGCGTATGCCTAAAAACACGGAGGGCAAGTTTTCGCTCCAATGAGTAATGTCCTTTGACATTAAATTAGCAGCTTTAAGTTGTCGATGAAGTCGTTCAACCATCTCGTTTGCCTGCGGATGGTAGGCGGTCGTCCTAATTCAGTGACTACCGATTAGTTTGACAACTTCATTGAAAAGTTTGGATTCGAACTGAGTACCATGAATAGGGTGCACCGAATCGTGTGATGTATTCGGTGACACACCGCTTTATCACTGTTGAAGCGTTAAGGCCCATTTACATCTCAAACGCAAAGTGGACACTTTCGTACAACAGAGAGAAAAGCATACAAATTTCTGTGCGATAAAAACCTCCAGAGCTGAGTTTCCACTATGTAAAATGGAATGGCGTTTGGAATGTAAAATGGCCTTCAATATCCCAAATTGGGTAGGTTTTTGGCCATCTCATAAATCGGTCTAACCATAAGTGTTTTATTTTGCAAATTTTGCATTTAATGCTTATGCCCCGGCTTCACCGCCCGCCTCAGATCCACATAAGTGGCTTCACCGGCTAAAGTCCAGTAAGTGCTTGAAATTGTTGTTGCTTTTTCGCCAGAAGTCAGAAATGCAAAAGCTCACTGGAATGGCATTCCATTATTCCAGTTGATTACTCTCTTTTGAGCGAGCTTTTACGTTTTACTTAAGTTCGAGTTCGAGTTGGGCGAATTGAGGTCTAATTTTTCCTCATTTAATATATGGAAATTTTATGCGAACTGAGATTATTTTAAAGTTCAGTTTACCAATTCGCTCGAACTTGCGCAGTTCGACCGGTGAAGCCCGGGTATTAAGCCTCGTTTCAAAAACCACTCTTTTACAGTAAATCCGTCCATGATAACGTGTTCAGATGACATTTGTCAAGTTTCAACCTGCCATATTTAATACTAGTAAAAACCCGCGTGTGTTGCAACGCCTTTCAATAAAAAAAGCTTATGTGTGCACAGTCCGCGGTAGGAAAAAGGCATAATGAAAAAAGAACAAATCTGCAAAAATTGATTTTGGATACTTAAAAAAATTTAGAGTATGTTGCAACTTTTTTAAGATTCGATGAAGAAAAATTGTGTGCTACGTGCACAACAGACACCTAGCCAAACATATTCAGAATAGTCCGCATAGATTTTGCTAGCGCGCCAAAAAAAGTAATCAATTTTGCAAATTTGGCATCCACTGCAGCCCAAAAAGCACAATTTGGTGCCTCTATTACACACACATTTCCTTCCTGTTTTTTTCAGTTCGGCTTGAGACGAACAGAAGGGCCAAAAAAATGTCCAGCATAGAATCAGAGCTTCAGCTAAGATGTGAAGATTTTAGGCTTTACCAACTCTTCAACAACCCACATACAGCTGTCCGTGGGAGAAGCATCAGATCGAGTCCAACAACTTTTAGTGATTATCCTTGTGCCTGCAGTAGAAAATAACATATATAGTTAAAAAACTAAAAAATACGCTTTTATTTCTAAATGAACTAAAAAGTAAAAAATGATTTTGAATGTAAAGTTTTTATTGAGCACTAAAAAAGTTACATTCAAAACTATTTTTTACTTTTAAGTTAATTTTAAAATAAAAGCGTATTTTTTAGTTTTTTTAAACTATATATTTTATTTTTTACTATTTAGCCTATTACATGTCTTAAGCCATTTTTTGGTGACAGCCATATTAGCTTTAAAATGACGTCACACAGCTTACTGTACTATACCCGTCATACACTTTCATTTAATACCCATACCGAAAGCGTTGTAAACAAAAAGGTACACCGTCATTTTGTGTTGGCCGTCATTTTGAATTTGGAATGACGCTACACAGATAATAGTATTGTACTTGTTACACCCTTTCATTTGATACCTATACCGCGTGGCTTGTAAAGAAAAAGGTAATCCGCCATTTTGTGTTGGCAGCCATTTTGAATTTCGAATGACACCAAACAACTAATTGTATTCTATTTGTCAAACCCTTTCATTTGATGCCCATGGGGGGGGGGGGGTCGGGGAACACAATTACAAAATACGACCACCATCTTGGAACCATCATCTTGATTTTTTTTAGAAAATGATCCGATTGCAAAATTTCAAGTTGATCGGTTATGTTTTCTACTTTTTATTCTATTATGTCTTCCACCATCTTGTGTTGGCCGCCATTTTGAATTTGGAATGATGCCACTCAGCTAATTGTATGCTTCTCGTAATACCATTTCATTTGATACCCATATCGAGGATCGGGAAACACAAATGCAAAATTCGGCCGTCATCTTGGAACCGCCATCTCGATTTTTTTTTACAAAAATGTCATATTGCATTGTCACGCGATTTGCAAAATTTGGGGTTGATCGGTTACATAAAAGTCAGATCAAAATCAAGTTGCAAGAGGCGTAGAACGTAAAAAATAGTGACGTACTAATTAATTAATTAAAAAAATCGAATTAAAATTTCGAAAAACGGAAACTTTTAAGCACCTGTTTGGGTATCCATGCATCTACAAAAAAAATCAGACAGACATTTTCTTTTATTAATATAGAAGAAGATAGATGTCAAAAAATGGCGCCTTAGGACATCTGCTTGGCATTTTCGCATTTAGATCACTCATAACTGCTTTAGGATATTTGTTTAGAGTTCAAAGGAGGTGTTTTTGGATCCATAATCTGCAAATAGCTTCTGTGAAGTGGATCAGTTGATTGTAATGATTGCAACATAATTTTGTTTCGATTAAAATGGTAAAGGAATTATTCAAAAAGGAATGTGTATGATACTCTTTTTTAGTACTGTAAACTTTAGTACACTATTGTCTAAAAATTATAAAATTATTTACCACTTTTTTTCTAGATATTGTTTCTAATTTCCTTAAACAAAAAAAACAAACCTACAAAACCTATAAAAAATTAAGGAAATGATAAAAATAATCTTACACTTCACCTTGAAATCGTTCCAATAACAACAAACGAAGCAAAAAAAAAACGAATCAATTTTTTCCACAAAACCACAATAAGTCGAAAAATCATCAAACCTTAAAGCAAAAGGACAAAAGAGCTGCACGCAACAACCTGGGAGAAACCCAAGTCCATTTCCCGTGGTTAACATCAACTTAACACCGGCATCACCTTAATCCGGACTCGAGTTATCCAAAACTTCCGCAGCTGTCACGATCCGTTTATGTTTACTTTCCTCAAGCCTCGAGTTCTGTTTTTTTTTTGTTCTCTTAACTTTTTAATTTCATTTTATCGCCATCATCTCCCCGTGTACTTCTTTTTATCAGCGGCTGATTGTCCATTGCACCTCATCTCTCTTGTGTGCTCTGTGGATGCGTGCGCGGCGAGTAGTAAATGCAGAAGCGCAGCAACAGAAGACATATTGGTAAAGAAAACCTCAGAAGAGGATTCTGGGACAAAAGACGCGCGCGCGAGTGCATTATACAAAAGCTGCGCCAGAACGATATAAATGCAGCTCAAGATCTGCGCGCGCTCACGCATATGTGCATTTTTGCTCGGGGGGTATACAGTATAGTATATGGCCCGGTCAACAAGGCTCGCCGCCTGAGGTGCAGTTGCAATTAAGTCTTTACCATGACAAACTACCCTGATGCCGGTGCCCCGATTACACCTCATACAATGTCTTCCGCCTTTACGGGCGGCTGGGTTAACAGAACTACCTGCGGAGGGAGACCGCAAGGAGATGTGGCTGTTGCCGCCGCTCTGTGTGTTGTGTGTCCCCCCTTTGCTCCTTCTGTGGCCGGTATGCGGCTGCTCCTTGGACTGGGCTTTGGTGGAGCACTTTAATGTCGATCCGAGGGCATGACATGGACAAAGGCGTGTTAATTACTGGCATTTTCATTGCTTGGAACAATTAGCTGCACAAGAAAGCAATTACGGGATGCAAGCGGGATTGTTTTGCACGTATTTATTTCGCATGGGGATTATTTTTGTTTTACTGTGGGGGGCGACACAGAATTAAGTTATTTAAAGTGTGCTATATTTTTTAGGTTGAGTGCACAACAGATAACAATTCGCTTGGAACTAGGAGGAATAAGTCCCGTTGAGTGATCATACAAGATCAACATTGTTTACGATCGCGTTCGGAATGTTGTTTAATTCGAACTTAGCTTTTAGATCATACAAAAACGTAGTTTAAGGGATACGAGCTCCTAGAACACGTCTTGATAGTCGATCTATTCTCCATTTTGATCTCTAGGTTATCGACGCTCAAACGATTTTTTTGAAATTTTGTAGAATGTTAAAAGTCTTGTATTTCCAACCATTGTTAAACTTTTTACAAACACGTTCCCTCTTATTGGATTAAGTGAAACCCAAATTGCATCTGGTACTGATTTAGATCAATATTAGGTGTCAGGGTATACTATAGTGAACAATTTCTCTCTCTCTCTCTCTACCCATAAGGGAATCAACATGTTCATTAGAAACGACTTAGCGATCCAAAAGATGTATAATAGCTCATCATCAGATTTTAACCGTCTCTGTGTTAAAATATTACTCTCCAACCGCGTCCTTGTCCTTTATTTTCTGCCCAGAAGACCCAATATTATTAACTAGCTGACCCGACAGGCCTTGTCCTGTCCGAATTTCAAAAAAATTTGTTTGTGATCGTTTTGTGAATTTGGAAATGTGCGATTTTCATTGGAATCGGAACACAATTGGCAAAATTCGACGGCCATATTGGTTGGTGCAGCCATTTTGAATTTATAAGTTTTGACCACAAATTCATTATTTGCTACCTTAAAAACCCCTAAATATGCACTTTCATTGGAATCGGAACACAATTTGGCAAATTAAAGTATATTTGCGCCGCCATTTTGAATTTCGGCCATATACAGTGAGCGTCAAAAAAGTGACTCAACACCTATGAAAATTTCCAAACTAACAACAAAATTTTTGTATTTTTTTTGGCGAATTCCAAACTTTTTATTTTATTTACTTTTGAAATAAAAGGTTTCTTTCGAGGAACTCTACCATCGGTCATGGTTCTGTCATGATTTGTGGTTGCATGACGACAGGGGTTGAAATATAAAATTTTTAGGTGTTGACTCACCTTTGACGCTCACTGTATGCGCGGCCATTTTGAATTTCGAAAATCGGACTTCGGAAGCTCTGCGATGACTGGTCAAATAAAATCTCCATGACAGCGCCATCTAGGAGTAGCTTTAGAAAGTGACAGCCTATGTTATTTCTTTTAATGTAAAATAGCACATGGTTTTAAAATTTCATTAAGATCGGTTACACGGTTTAGGAGCCTATTGCGAACCTACATACATACATATCATACACACATTCATTTTTATATAAGATGAAAGCTCATTAGCATTTCGGGCTCCAAATTCTTATATAATTCCACTCAGAGTGTGATATCTTTTTTGTTGAAAATTTCAACGTTCACAATGCAAATTGGCTTAATTAATCTCGAATGGCATCGGTATTTCTGTTAGCTCTCTGCAGATTTTAATAATCTACACCAAATTGTTGATAATTTTACGTGAGTGCCTGTCATTGCTGACCAACGGGGAACACCTCCTTGATGTCTTACTTATCTCTCACTCAACATCATACTCTGTCAAAGATGAGCTGCCTCTGAGTCATTTCGCAGCAACTAGAACCACTGCGCATATTCAGAGCTAATACCCCATACAAATCATGATATCCTAATCATAAGTTCGCCAGCAGTTCATCTGGGGGCGCTCTACCAAAGTCCATTAGGTAAGTTGTTGCTTCCGAGTTTCTTCACGCTTCTTTCATTGCCTCTAAGAGTGGCGTTTCTTTATATAATGCTGGGATTTGTGCACCTCTCTGTCTTTCTTCCTTATCCTCTTATAGCACTTTGACTGTCTCTTTGAAATATTTATTTTTCCTACTAGTGTCTTTCCTTCACCTGTTTAGACTCCTCTGCTGTCGCCTCAAGTTCTAAGTGAGCTTGTCTGAACGAGATGAGAGTTCTTACCGATCTTGCTATATAGGAGTGTACCGTGCTGCTTCATTTGAATATTTATGCCATTTAAAGTTGCTTGCATTGTCCATGATAATAATGACGACGTCATCTGCGTAGTCATGAGCGTTCAAGCTTTTGACGAGGTGAATTCGCTAGAAGCTCATGAATCGCGTGAGTAGAGAGTCTACCCTTGTGAGTAGCCTTTATAATCTTTGAATGTAACGGTACTAGAGCCCAAGATGGCCGCTATTTCTCTGCTATTTAGCATGGATCTGATTCATGTCCTGGTGCAATGTCACCAAATGCTCGAAAGGGCAATCTCCTTTGCATCGAGGCTTTTTCTCAATACCCCCGACAAGTGTGACTGGCGATTTGAATAGTTTCGCTAGGTTGATTCTCAAGGCTAATTTCTTCACATGAAGATGGCGGTATAATCAAAATTTCCCTTCGTATGCGGAAGTCAATCAAATTCTTCATCACTTTGACATTACTTTCGCCTGGACGGAGCGCACTCGAGGTAGTCTACCCTCTGTCCAAATAGTTTTGGTATTAAGTTAGTTAGTAAGATACAGAGTAATTCAGTTATAGTCCGGGGGAATTAGCAATTTAAGGAGACAAAATTCCAAAATGGCTGAAAATTGGTTCACAGATTTCGGAATCACAAAAAAAACATGGCCGCCGGAGATATCACTTTTTGACAAAAAAATCACTCAAAAACTGATTTTTTTCGGAATTTTTTTTTAATCAGTCAATACGAAACGTTATCGAACTCAAAAAGAAGCCCTCTTGTCATTTTTTCGAAAACGTAACCCTTTCGAAGTTATTCAAGGATAAAGTTTCCAAAAATCACTTATAGCCAAAAAAATACCTTGAATAACTTCGAAAGGGTTAGGTTTTCGAAAAAATGACAAGAGGGCTCTTTTTATGCTATAACGTTTCGTATTGACTGATCAAAATTTTTTTTCGAAAAAATCAGTTTTTGAGTGATTTTTTTGCCAAAAAGTTATATCTCCGACGGCCATGTTTTTTTTTGTGATTCCAAAATCTGTGAACCAATTTTCAGCCATTTTGGCGGCCATGTTTTTTTTTTTGTGATTCCGAAATTGTTTTCTTAAAAAGTCCCAAGGAAGCTGTCAACCAATTTTCAGCCATTTTGGAATTTAGTCTCCTTTCGTGCGTTTTTTTGCTAATTTCCCCGGACTATTAAACGTGTACGGCACACCAAATCATTTTTCCTAATCCGCCATGTTTTTTTTTCAAATTTTCCACGAACCTTAGGCATTTATATAATGGCAGATGTGTGCCCTTTATAAACGCCTCTCTTTCTATCCGATGCTTTATCGCTGATGCATTTATTTCACTCCCTAATCATATCCGGAACACCCTTTTTTCGTTTTCTAACGAGCCCAAAACTTAATGAGAAAATTTATGGCAATTAGAAAGAAATTTATATTAAACGAGAAAAATAAACACAAGATACTTTCCGACTATTTATGTATCGCCATCAGCACCAGAAGAAGGGAAATTCATTTTTTTTTGTTTTTGGTTTTCTATAATATTGTTTTTATGGTATACACGGCGCGCAACGACGGACCAGAACGCACACAGTGTGTTGTGGTGCAGCGGGAACGAGGAATGCATTGCTGCGTGGTTCTAATCGTATATTCCACCTTAAACGTGACTCTCATTAAAACTGCAGCAGTAAAGATTGCTTTTTGATAATAATGTGATATTTAAATTGATATTAATAAAAAATTAACCAAAAATTAATGGCCGCGGACAAATTAGAAAATTGTTTTTCGGTTTATATGTTAGTATGTAGTTAGTAGAAGGCGAATAGAGAGCACCTGCTGTTCTCTGTTTTTTTTGGTTTTTTCTATAAAATTGTGGGTTGAAGTCATCCGGTATTCTTTTTATTTATTTTTATTTTTCTTAATTAAAAATTCAATTTTTTTTAGAAGATTACTTCACAACTTTGAATGTATCGAAGTGTAAGTTGGAAACATACAAGCACTTTGGTATGATCAAACCGAATTGTTGCAACCAATCAAACTTGCATGATTCGTTTTCTTACATTTTGTTTTTCGATTCAAAAAATCTGTTAAATTTATTTTAAATTACTTTTTTACAATTCTGAATAAAAATATTAATAAAATGCGATGTTAGGACTCGATATTGTTTATTTCATGAAGATATTTTCCCCAAATAGAATAGAAATAGGGCCTTTGATATTAATAACGGCTTGCAATATTTTATTTGAATCTTAAAGAAATGGAAGCAATCATAGGCGTGCCCGGGCGGGGTTTTTAGGGGTTTAAACACCTCCCGAATTGAATGCAAGAACATTTTGAACACTCATGTCGTTTGAAGCTCATTGTCTAAAGTTTCGCATCGAGCGAGATAACGCCATTGAGCGCCCAATTAAACAAGTATGTAGCCACAGAAGCATTTTTGGAGTTTATTCCGACTGCTGACATGACAGGGAGAGGTTTAGCTAATCCTTTTGTAAGTGGTTTAAAGAAGAACGGAATAGACTGCAGCTATGTCGTTGACCAGGGATACTACGGGCAGCAGCAATGAATGGACTGTTTCATGGTGCTCAAGTATATGAACGCGAAGAATGGTCCTTAGCTCTCTACGTGCACTTCGGTACATACTCACTTAGATTCTTGCTCTCAAGCTGACATTCGCAATTGAGTTGGTGTACTGCAGTCCATTGGTATTTTTTTCACATGTCAGCTCAGCGTACGAAAATAGACCTAAGCTTATCATGAAAATTAGCTTGCAAGTAGAATTCTATCATATACTTGAATGTGTACTATTTTCTTCTTCTTCGATGGATCTACAGCCTAATTCGACCCTTGGCATCCATCAGCTTCTCTCTGTTCCGCACCTTGCCTCCAGTTTCTTATGTTGAGGAATTTTGCTGCATCAGTCTTAACATTGTCTTTCCACCGTGACCACGATTTGCCAACTGGTCTTTTCCCATCTGGTAGTACTCGTAGATACAAGGGGTTTTTTGGCGTCCTTCCCATTATTCCTTCCCATCCATTATTTGGACATTCGATGCGTCGCGATAGGCTCGATTAGATTATTGAGACCTCGTTGATTTCTCTGGAGGGTTAAAGCCGCGGCGAATGATTCCAAGTATCCGATGGAAGCTAAATCACGTCCTGAAGCATTGCCCGAGGCTTTTTCAAATAGGAGGAGAAGATGTTGAACTTTGCAGGGGTCGAAATCGATCTGACCAAACCTTAACAAGTCGTCTTAACTACCTACTATACTCTTAGCAGCCCTATACCTCAAATATATAGGCCTGACTGCTTCAACAGGTTCAGCAGTTTGCCTAAAGATTTTCACTCGGCCTTGTTTGGTCAAGCAAACCCTCGCTGTACAACCTTTCACACGCAATAGCAAAAGTGGCAAAGAACACGAAGGTCACATTCACCTTCCTTGAAGCAGAGCCTGCAGCCTTCCGAACCTCCATAGGTGATAACATTTAGGGCGCCCGGTGATCAACGCAACTACAGTTCTGACTTCCTCTTTTTTGCGTCCCAATGTTTCTCTAGTCGTTACTAGACCTTACAAGAAGAAATCGCTTGGTTTAGTTCATAACTTCTGGGTGCTCAATAGCCGAATCTACCTGTCTACCCAAGACGTCCGCCTTTTCATTGCTTACGAAGCTACGGTAGTCGAGACCCACATAAGGGTATAAGTCGGTCTGCCCAAGGCTTGAGAGCAGATCGTGGGCTTACGTGTTTTTTTATAAAAGAGCCTTTTCATTATATGTAAGGACTTGTTTGTGTAGAGAAGCCCAGAAAAAATCGATTCGTATTTGCTAAAATTGATCTTCAACCTCCAATCGTCACTAAAATGGCTGATTGTTCCGAAGTCTTGCTGTTGCAGGAGCGTCTGGATAAGTCCATTTTTGGTGCCATCCTGAATACAATCATCCATGTACTCTGTGGAGTGAGCTTTTAAGATCAGATGTAAACATATTGAAAAAGATCAGCGAAATTACCTACTCCATTGGTAGACCATATTTGATGTCACAGGCCCTATGTGATGAAGTTCTCACTTTTGACGACGTACTTCTTCTTTGAAATCTTACTATAAATCATGTATAACTGAGGTTCGGCCATTCCGTAACTGACAAGTTTGTAGAGAAGATCCTCGATCCATGCTGTATTGAACTGAACGTCATTTCAACATCGATCAGACTTGACAAGTACTGAAACCTGTCAACTATCAAAAAGTGTTTTTCATGTGCATGTTTTACTAATATTACTACTAAAAAAAAATACTTCTTAAGCAGTTTATTGACCTCTCGAAAGTGTTTTTTTTATATTCCGGTAAAATTTTTGCGTCGCACTGAAATGTCCTTGCTGAAGTTCGAGGTCAGTTTTATATGTTTTAATGTAATTGTGCCTTCTTTTGAGGGTATGCGTGAGTGCTTGTGACGCAATATTAAAATTGAAAGCGAAATTTGACCTTGTATGCAAAATTTCATTGGAAATTAACAGTTATTCACCCCAGACAAAATAAGCTTTTTTTTGTGTTTTTGGATATTATTTGAAAATTGTTAAATAAATTCGCGTGAAAGCATAAAGCGTGGCAAGATTATATCAAAATGGCGGTAGTCCTTGATTGATGAGAAAAAAAGGATATTTGACGCGTGTGTCTTGATTGAAAAGAGTGTGGATTTTTTTGTTTATAAAATTGAGTATTTTGATTTGTTGTTATCTGAAAATAAAACGGAAAGAAAAGAATCACAACTCTTAACTAAATAAAAAAAACCACCAAAAATACAAACAAAGAAACAACAAACCAAATAGAAGCACATCTCCGCCTGCCCGCCCACCTCGCAGCCAGCTCTTATCAGCACGAACCAAGAAGCTTTTCTTCATCGTCTCTTCGCATGCACTATATGTATGTATGTAATACCGCTCAGCCCCCGTGGCGGGAGAATGGCGATCGTATTTTTTTCTTAAGTTTTTTTTTACTCGCAACTAAAGCACTTCTCCCCTGGGCGCTCGACCCGACCCCAGCCTTTAGGCAGCACACCCCAAAGCTGAACATGCAAAATTTATTTTTGCAAAGAAATTAACCATCGCCAATACACCGACACGCAATCACAATCAAAATTTACAAAACAAAATTTCGAGCTTTTTCCCTTCTAGCTCAGAAGCGGTCGGGCTTCCTCTATGAATTTGTATGCGTTCTTCTATTAAATCTCAAAAAGAGACTCTCGCTCTCCCCTTCTCTCTCTATCTCTCGCTCTTCTATTTCTGCATTTGCAATTATTTTTTGCAATAATAAAAAAGCGAATTCATCTAGAGCAGTATTTGTGAGCTTTTCTATATTTTCTGTAGATCGGCAAATAAAAAGCTTTCGGCAATGTTTCTTCTATGGTGATTTTGTTGCTGTTGTTGTTTGCGATTATATTTGAGCACACACATACATACATATAAATATAGAGTTTTTTTTGGTGAGTCACACTTGAAAGTTTTGTCTATAAAAGCGTCACACTCGCGGCCGCTTTCTCGCCTACTCTCTTGTATCGGGCATTACGCATGCAAAAATTTTTTTTCTATTTGGTGAAATTCGCCGCCATTTTATCGCTACCGCGTGGCTTCCTACTTGTTTTTATTGTATGTAATTTTATTATTATTAATAATGCGAATATGCGGATTTTATTTTATGGAAATTGTTTATTTTTCTTGTTAGTTTTTTTTTGTTGTAGTTGAAATATTATTTTCTGGTTTTTGGGAAAAATTGACTTTTGGTTTTTAATGGAAAATTGTTTTTATTTTACAAAAAAAAATGTGAAGAAGTTACTCTTTTTTTAACTTTAGGCGTAAGTAGATACCCCTATTTTATATGTTATTATGTATGTTATTTAGGGTTTGTTAAGAGAATTAAAACAAGGAGTATTTCTAAAGTCACATAAATTAAACTAAAAGCGTGAATTACACCAGTTTGTTGCGCTTTAAAGCAAAAATAATGCATTTAAAAAGCAAAATTATAACTCCCCAATAGTTTTTATTATATAAAAACAAGTCAATGAATATTGCAGCAGTATTTTAGACATATTCAAACTATAACTTGTCCTATAAAAACGCCGTTAGTACTTATCATTATGGATTTCGCGTCATCTTCCTCGATAGGCTGCAGCTAAAGCCTACCACTGCCTACATTTTACGATACATATAGAATATGATAATAACACACCAATACTGAATACGAACAAGGATCAGACAAAAACACGTATTAAACAGATTGATAAGGGAACCATCCCCTAAAATTTAAGAAGTCAGGATAAACATACATAGCCAACTCAAAACTTTATAAAGCCCACAGGGATTAAGCCCCACAGAGTTAAACCCACTTTGTTAGAAAAAGTTATATTACGCTAACAAGTTTAAAAAAAATACTCTTACGTCCGCCGCACATGCCAACACTCGCACTCGTTCACGACACTGAGCCAATATGGCCCTGACATTGGTGGACACGCATTTGCTAACATGAGTCGTACATCAGTCAGTGGGATTCAAGATGAACATTTTACCTTATTATTATTATTATTTTAGGTTCCTGCATACGAGTATTAAATAAATGCTCGAATTTTGTAAGTACCTACACAGCATTTTTAGTTTTTTATCTACGAGTACCTTTATTATCTCACCTTATATTATAAAAAAAAATCACCCCTTTCGGGCGAGAGTATTGGCCTGTGGAAGGGTTGGTGGGGGTCGGAACCAATAACGAACATCACCACCGTTCTCAGCATCCTCGAAAACGGGGAGGAAGTGTTTTTTCTACAAGAAAACCGTTTAAAGTGCGTTTAACCCCTGTAGGGGGTGATTATTGGCCGTGTTGGGGGCTTGCGCAACCCGAAAGAGAAATTCTAACCCCCTCGTGTTCAGCATCCTCGAGAAAGCGGCGAGAGGTACTCTTGTTCCGGCTCAAAATATTTACCATTTTCAGGGTTTTTTCCGACTCACACAAGCTACTATCGTGTAATCTTCGTGTTTTACGTCGTATCAACATTTTTCTCTTCGAAGCGCTTCAATTTTCCTCCATCATTGTAAACACTCGCGCCGCTGCTACTCGAAATTAGTATCTCGATCACCTAGCCGACACGCGCTACACGCTCATGTACGCACCTGCGTCGACACGTGAGAGCAAATACGGAGTTCGGTACTGCGCCATAGGTTTTATTTGAAACCTGGGCCTCGTCGCCAATTATGATGACATGAAGGTTGGATCCGAGAAGTTATATCTGCAGCAACCTGCATTCGATACTCATTTTAGGGACTCTCTCTAAAGCAGTTGTACAGCGTCTTGATTCTGCCGATGTATTTATTAACTTCCCAGTAGGAAGTTATTGTAATCGGTCCGAAAATCGGATTCGAAATTTTCAATGTATTTACACGTTTCAAGGTCCCAATAGCATTTTAAGCAAAAATTTGAGAAGAAATATGTGTGTGTGTGTGTGCGTACGTATGTGGTCATTTTTTCCTGCACGATTTCGCGCGAACCGAAAAAGATATCGACTTTGTTCATGTGCCGTTCGAAGCGTGTTCAAGGAAATATGATCTGAAAAGATTTTCATAAAAATTGGTCGAGCCGTTTTTTTGTTTGAACGACTTAAGTGATTTTTGTACCAGCACGATTTCGCGAGAACCAAAAAACATTTCGACTTCGTTAAGGTGCCGTTCGAAGCATGTTAAAGGACATATGATCTGAAAAGATTTTCATAAAAATCGTTCGAGTCGTTTTTTTGTTTGAACGAATACTGGGAAGTTAATCTTGTGGACCGAAAGGGTCAAAAGCCACATCCCAACTAGTCTTTCTTAGACGTTGAAGATCGACCAAAATGTGTCAAATCGACTATTACTTCTTCTCGACCCTCTTTTAATGCTTGATACCATTCATATGTTTGCCTGTGTTGTTAACCCGGCAATCGGAAATTATTGTCATTGCTGGCGATTTTTTCTACTCGCACCAATGGAACACGATTTTTGACAATTAAGCTAAGTATGCTGTTCCTAAGTACGGCGGTCAAGAAAAATTTCCCCATATAAAGTTTATGTAAAAAAACGCTTAAGTAATCGGTCAAGAAATGCTCGAGGAATTTTTGCTCAAGAAATTTCTGTACCTAGTATGCTGTTCGGTCAAGAAAAGTGCTAGTACTATTCTGACACGTAGATGGAGCCTTTTCTGATGCGGTAAAGAAAAAATTGGGAAGACAATTTTTTCTTGACCGAAATTGACATTTCGTTTGTGACGGAAAATAGATTTGGCCGCGGAAAGTGTTTTCATTATTTTTTTTATAGTTTTTATAGAGCTTAATATAATTAAAGGACAGTTTAAGTGATTATTCATTATTTTAGTGTTGTTTTAAAATACTTTTCTGAGAAAATTTCTTTTTTTTTTATTGTGCGGAAGGACTCTAAAAAAACATTTCCCGCAGCCAGATATTATTTTCCTACACATAAATGTCAAATGTCAATTTTAGTCAAGAAAAACATTCACTTGTCAAAATTTTCTGTACCGGGGTCGAGAAATAATAAGAGCACTTTTCTTGACCGCCGTACTTAAGAACAGCATACTTAGATTTACCAGTAAAATGTATCTGCCCAAAACAAGAGCAAGAGTAGTTGCGAGTAGCTAGCAGCAGTTTTGAGTAGTTGACCAGTCCCAATGGATCGCAGCTAATATTCCTCTAAAATATTACCAAAGCAATAATTGCCTAGGTAATAAGTTCAGGAATATCTGAAATCAAGATGGCGGAAAATGAAAATAAACAAACAAAACTTTTCTTATTCTGGGTTAAAGCTGATACATAAAAAAGATAATATTTTTTATATATTCGTCCATTTTCAAAAAAATTGAAATTAGTATTTGTTCGTTCTTTTATTTTTGGTACTTTTTCCTTAAAACTCGCGTAAGCGCATCTTTTAAAAATGAAATTTCCGAGCAATGAAATTCCGGCTGAGAAACGTTGACAAGCAATATTGTCAATTGCTGGAAAAAAATGCCCGTGGAGACTACCGGGGTAAGCTCCCATTTTTCAACCGCTTATGAAAACTCCCTGGTGTTTTTGAACGTTTCTCAGCCCGGAGAGAGAGTTCATGCTTAGGTATGCTATTGGCTTTTTCCATTCCATCTATAGGGGTGTTTTTTTAATCTGTTCCAGCGCAGAACAGAACAGCTTCCATACAAAAGTCTTGTCCCCGATAATTATCAAGAACACTATCTAGCACAAAGGGAAATTTTAAATTTCCCTTTTCTCACATACGTTTTTTAACTTGACAGTTGACAAATAAAGTAAAATGTTTTGTTTGCTGAATGAAAAACGAGAAAAATTAATGGAGAGATAAATAAGACCGATCTTTATGCAATAGTAGAAGAAATTAAAATGCCAAAAGCCGTAATTTATGTAAATAAAAATGAAAATTTCCCTTGTCGGTTTTTTAATGTTCCAGGACAGAACAGAATAGAACAGATTAAAAAACACGGCATATGTTTCTATGGCAGGAACCCAGACGTCTATCTAGCTTGGAGCGTATCATTACTGAATCTAGAGCTATCTATAATCTTGGCTATCTATGTATATTTCAATGGAACATCTATGTGTAGGCTCCAGGTTAATTGTCTGGCAGGTCTTCAGGATCGCTAGTACTTCCGCTTGAAAGATACCAGCGTAAACGGGAAGGTGCCAGGCCAGTAATCTCTAGATACACCGCTGCTCCGACGCCCCCTGTTTTGGAACCGTCAGTGAATATCCGCATATCGAACTTCTTTAGGACGTCTCCATTTCTTTATACCATGTTCGCACTGAGCCGAAATTACGTGATTTTGGATATTTTCGTGATTTCGCCCAAAATCACGTTCAAAATCGTGTGATTTCCCATATATTCTGGTGATTTCAAAATCATCTCAAATCTCGTAATTTTGGCAAAATTACGAACAAAATCATGTCAAAGCCAATGCTCAAACCCGAAAATCGAATTCAGCCCAATTCAGCACGTCACTATTGATGCTGAAATTGTCAGTTGGACGTTTTAATAATTGATTTGACTTTGAATTTAAACTTCACATTCTTCAAAATGCAAAAACCCAAGAAATATAAAAGAAAGAAGCCATGGGCTTTGCTAGAAGAGTCGCTAGTTCAAATTTGGGCTGAAAAAATTGAAGACTTGCGTGGTGTCAGAAGAAACAACCAAACGAAATCATTTTAATTCAGTGCGAACGGTTCTATATAATTTCGAAATCACTTTCCAAAATCAAGTAATTTCGGTTCAGTGCGAACATGGTATTACTCTCTTCTTGAAGGTATTTCGACGAAGAAGGCTTTCCCTGCAGGTTATTCCGCATTCTACTACGTCTAATTTTTTCAATGTGATAAAGTAAGTTTAGAAATCGCCCTTTGTACTACTATCAATCCTACGCCAAATAGGCTAATGACTGGCCTTAACATAGCTCTTGGATTAGTGTTTAAGCGTTCATTATTGTGCTGAAATTATTGATGGCAAATTTAATCTTGTTGAGGGTCAAAATTCTGCTAAAGGCCTTTTTCTGCTTAGAGAAAGTAGGGTGTAACAAGAAGCCTTCGAACGTGCTTTCCCAAAATACTAGAAACGCCAATCTTGAACACGATTTTAGCAATCAAAATCGCGAATCGAATCAGAAACCGAAAAAAAATTTCACATTACAACAACAACACTAGATACGGAGCAATAGTCTAAAAATGTACATCCACTCCCTTTCCTTCCATCTCTATACATCTTTCTAATCCCTTTTTTTTCCTTGATGCATTTGTAATAAAACCCATTTCACAATTTCAGCTTGAACTTTTTTTTCCATCATAGTCCCTTCAACATGTCCTGGACCTCGACAAGGCAGCAATATTTTTTTTTTCGCCCGTCTTTCATGTAACTTCCCCACAGCGGATGTTCCCTTGGCGCACTCCTCCTCTCTCCTGTATCCTGCGCCACACATAGCATATCCTTACAAAATCCTAGAAAGTCCCAAATCAAGCATATACAAAACGTTTGTGTTTTTTTTGTCTCTATACTTCTTCTTAGCTTCATTACAACTGAAAAGCCGACAGCACATGCGCATTGTGCGCACGCATATAGAATTGTAATTTTTTCTTTTATCGTTGAACATATCAAAAAAAAAATAAACGCACGCATACACACACGCATATACATGCGCAAAAAAATGGCAGCAACCAAAAAGGATTTTTTTATACAAAGCGTGTATTTTATATTGAAAAATATAGTGACATGATCACAAAGGAAGAAGCCCGTCTTTGACGACACTGATCGGGGCTCTTGTAACCGAAGGAAAAAAATAATTAAAAAAGAGATGGTAGCCGTGATTTTTTATGTATGGTATTGTAGTGTAGTCGTTGCTGGTTGGGGAGGTAGTGAGGAAAAAAATGCTCAGGAGTCAGGCAGGACCTTATACTTGTAAGGATATTTTTGCCTGGGTTATATTTTTTTTGTATTATATAGACATGCCCATTTGGGTTACAATCAGATAAAAGGATTCTGTGAGAATTTTTATATGAGATTAGAAAAGATCGTTGTGAATGAGAATTTTGGGGTGGGGGGGAACAAGTTTGGATTATCTGCATGAGAAAAAAAAAATAAGATCGTGTTTTGTGATTTTTTTGATCTTCTAACGAAAATTGAACACGGTGAGGAGAACTGCTCTATTTTAAGAGTTCGTTTTAAAGTCCTTAATCCAAAAGAAAAAACGGACGGACCCTTTTCAAAGCCTCACGGTAATCAATCCCACACTTTCCATTAAAGTTCTTCTCCCCTTCGATAGTTTTTTTTTCTTTTTTTTTTGTGATTTTCTTTTTTGGACAGGCAACGAACGAGACACGGTATCAATTAGTCTATTTGGTGGCAAATGGAAAAATGGGAGATGAAATGCGTGTCTGCAGCAGTCCTTCCCCACTTACCACTTACCCCTCACACATAGTCCCACCTTTCCGTTTCGCATATCATCAAACCCCAGAGAAACACTATCTTCGATAAAAATAAAAATGTCGTCCGGGTGTGTGTATCCCTAGATTAGCCGTGATACCACGCAACTCGGATTCCCAATCTGGTCATAAATATTCCATGGATTTTCCCCGAAGACTTTTGACTTTGCCCTGATCGGGGAGACGAGTGTCGTTCGTCGTCGTCTCAGGAAGATACTTCCGAAATTTTTTGGGAGAACAAAAAAAAAAATTTAGAAATTAAAAGAAAGCAGAAAGCACATACACCAAGAATTCCAATACCGCAGCGCGCCTTGAAGAGAATGATGAAAGCGCTGAAAATAAACCCTATTCGACTGGTTCTTATCCAGTGGCTAGAAGACGAGCTGATATCGGGATCAAAGAAAAAGATTGGAACAACACAAACACACACACACACACAACTACAATCTTCTCAAGACGTTTTTTGATGGCGAGACGCTGCGCTGCTGCATCCACATTTCTTCAGACGTTTTTGGGATGCATTTTACGGAACGACAGTTAAATTTAATTGCGGAAGTAATTTGTGCCTCTTGTAGAGGGCGAAGGAGAATGGAGGAGGTGAAGGTATTCGAGTTTTCCCTTTTCTCTAGCTTCTTTCGTCAAGTCGTGCTGCTGCTCCTTCTCTCGTAGACATATAGTAGGAGACCTCTTGAACTGCTGAGGAATTGAGATACGGGCCCTTGATTAATCGATCAACGGAGACAGTGAGGAGATTTGCGTGGGTTCTTTTAAGTGTTGCCCAATTCGTTCGTGGATAGGAAGTTGTGTTTAGAGTAAAAATGAAGTTTTTCAAAGTTATCTTCAGACAACAAAAAGGATTCTGGATGAACGAGTTTGAGGCTTAGAAGAAGGATATTGCTTCAGATCCTTCGGTAGTTTGGTGATGTTGTAACAGGAGAGCGTTCAAAAACCTTACTATGGTAAACCACGAGGTAAGCTGTGGTTATGCTGCATCACTTCACTTAACCACGAAAGTTTATGTTTAACCATGGAGGTTTTTGAACGCACTGCGGTTAACTACAGGTTAAAGAAATTTAAAAAAAATAAAAATAAAATTTTCCATAAAATAGTCCCCGCTAATTGCTTCAATTATTTCATTTATTATTTACTAGCATAAAACCCGCGTGCGTTGCAACGCCTTTAAATAAAAAAAGATTATGTGTGCACAGTCCGCGGTAGGAAAAAGATATAATGAAAAAGAGAACAAATCTGCAAAATTGAGGGAGTGTGACTTCAGACGGATATTGTCCATTATCAGACATGTAATATAATGAAGAAAAATTACATGTCTGACAATTGCCTGACCCCTGGGGTCTCATCTGCAAAAACAGTTTTTCCTCATATAAATCTGAAAACCTATTTCTACCGTTTCTACTGTTTAGGGGTCATTTAAGAAATTTTCCACTTTTCAGAATGTGGCAAACTTCACGGAAATAGGGGGAATGACGCTTATTTGTTTTTATAAAATATTTCCTGATGTGGAGAATTGGTGCTGCCATTTTCATCATAATAAGTTTGATAAGTTTTGATCATAAATTCGTTATTTGAATCTTTAAGAACCCCTAGATATTCACTTGGCGCGGCCATTTTGAATTTATAAGTTCTGATCATAAATTAATTATTTGCTATCTTAAAAAACCCCAGATACCGATTTTCATTGTAATCGGAACACAATTGGCAAATTCGCCGGCCATATTGTCGCGGCCATTTTGAATTTTTAAGTTCTTATCATAAATTCGTTATTTTCTACCTTAAAAACCCCCAGATACCGATTTTCATGGAAATCGGCCGATTTTCATGGAAATCGGAACACATTTGGCAAATTTTGGTGGCCATTTTGATTTTCGGTCATATTGCGGCGGCCATTAGAATTTGTGCTGCCATTTTGAATTTATAAGTTCTGATCATAAATTATTTATTTGCTATCTTAAAAAACCCCAGATACCGATTTTCATTGGAATCGGAAGACAATTGGCAAATTCGTCGGCCATATTGGCGCGGCCATTTTGAATTTATAAGTTCTGATCATAAATTCGTTATTTGCTACCTTAAAAACCCCCAGATACCGATTTTCATGGAAATCGGAACACAATTGGCAAATTTGGGTGGCCATTTTGAATTTCGGTCATATTTCGGTGGCCATTTTGAATTTAAAAAATCGGGCTTCGAGGTGCATCATGGGAGGCCCCCACGGACCTTCGTGCAAAATTTCGAAGCTCTACGATCACTGGTGCGCCCGCTATAGCGCACACATCCCACATCCATACACGCATACAGAAACTTTCTTTTATTAATATAGATTTGCAATAATCCCACAAATCCCACTTTAATTTGTTCATATTTTTAACATTAAAACAACTGTCAGAGAGTTGTTTTTATTCTTCTTCTTCTTAACTATCGCTAACCATGCTCCCGAGCAGGGTTAAAATTTAACTACACCATGGTTAACCACGGGAGTTTTTGAACGCCAAAAAGTTATGCTCGGGGTTATGGTGTAGTTAACCACGGAGTTTTTGAACGATAAAAGTTTACCATAGTTAACCATGGTTAACCATAGTAAGGTTTTTGAACGCGCTCCAGATTAAATGGGAAAATACAACTTTAGTTCACCTATTCATGGCTTTAGCAACAGCGTAAAAACTAAAAACATAGTCAGATTTTTGCTATACCTAAAACGTAGCTGCCGGAGCTAAATCAACGCGACAATATTGCTAAATGGCATGCTTTGAACGGTACCAAAATTTGGCGGCGATGTTTTATTTCAGATAAATTACATACGCTCTGTTAAAAGTATTTGGAATTTATCAATTTAAAAACTCGAATTAAAAATTTTGTGCATTTTTTTTTCTGTAAGATGGTAACACTGCATGAAGTTGTCAAATATGGTCTCATCTGTCACTGTCACAGCAGTTGCTTGGTTTAACATAAGGTTTGTTTATTAGTTTTCAGAACAAGACAGAGCAGAATAGAATAGAACAGCAAGCAATTCAACGTCAAACACTTTAGAACAACTTAGAACAGAAAATCTAATGAACGCTTTTTTGTACTTTTTTGTTCTACATTTTCTGTTCTCATAATTTCATATACACATCTGTCAAAACTAAGAAAAAACAACAACAAAAACTCTTGTCCAAAACTGTCCTGAAAAAAATCTAGAACCAAAAAGTAAAACCTAGAGCACTTTAGAACAACTTAATGAACACCAAACTAGAACACTCTTGGATCAAAAATAACAAGTTTTAAAACTAATGAACGCCAAAGCCTGTACTTTTATGTTCTAGGATGATTTAGATAGTTCTAGGACTGACTAATAAACAAACCTATAAGCAACTGCTGTGAACTCGAGAATCTCGTCTTGGTCTCGACTCGAGAATCGAGACGAGAGTAAAGTTCGGTCTCGACAAACATATTCTCGTCGAGACGAGATTATTCGTTCGAGAGCTCCTCGGCAAAATAATAGCAAACAAGTCCGGTAAAATAAAGTATCTGCACGCGCCGTGGTGGTTCTCATGCACGTATAAACCTCCTGTTTTCTCTGGCCGGTTCCGTATAGGTATAAGACCCGTGATGGGCTCATAATTTTATATTCACTCCGAGAGACGAGGCGAAATTAGGATGGGTAAGATCCGCCGAGCATCGAGACGAGACTCGAAATGGTCGAGACTTACCGATGTCGAGACGAGAGCCTTAAAAATCTCGTCTTGTTTCGGTCTCGTGATGCTCTAACCGAGATGGTCGGCAGTTTGATAGGCGGTGTTATTTTGTTACTACTACTGCTACTAGCCAAGCAGTTATGACCATAGGGACCACGCTGCAAAGCCCGGTATCCTACAAAAAATCTGTTGTGATAGCTAACCACTTGTTCACTTCCTGTGTAAATGCCCAGCTTTAACTAAAGCCAGGCTGCGCACACAAGACAGTTACGGAAGACAAAAGAGATCTTGAGACTACAGGTCAGTGCACTTATAAACTTCCTAAACACTACAGAATGGCTTTAGACATCCATACATTCATAACGCTCCTTTAATCCCTCATGGGACATAAAGCGGAAACAGTTGCCCTCCCGCGGACTCTGTTTTGCGCAACAGCTCTCAGCTCTGACCAGGAACTCCCGGTTGTTGCGGCCTCTGCTGATAAGGTTCTCCTCCAAGTTGTTCTAGGTCTTCCGTTTCGACGGGTTCCTTGCGGATTCCAGTCAAGGGCCTGTTTCGCTAGATTCTCGTTTTCGCTTCGCAAGGTGTGGCCAATCCAATTCTATTACCTTCGCCTGATTTGTCGTCTATCCTTTCTTGGCCGGCACGGCGCCATAGTTCCTCATTTGTAATTCTATTTAGCCAGCGGATTTTTAGGATACGACGTAAGCATCTGTTGATAAAAACTTGTAGGCGCCATGTGATGAATTGGGTGACTTTCCATGTTTCGCAACGTTCAATGGTTTGTTTAGTGCTGCACACGAGATGAGACGAGACGAGATTTGGCCCAGTCTCTTCTCGGTCTTGAAAAAAATGGGTATTTGCAGGTCTCCTCTCGTCTCGTCTCGAAAAGTCTCGAATTTCACTGTCAATAATACAAATTGCTCAGCCTTCTGTATTTCGAATTGTATACAAATTTTCCTTATATTTCCATGCTAGTCACTTCCCAGACGTAGACACGTAAATCTGCCTTTTGCAGTGGCACCAGGGCGGGGTAGAGGGGATCAATGAATCGAAAGTTAATTTCTTATTTGTGTAGAGTTACATTTACGTAGAGTCCGTTCCAAAAGAGAAGAGGTATTTTACAGTCATTTCATTTCATTTCAACGCATTTCATTTTAAATGCGTTGAAATGAAGTGAAATGACAGTAAAATACCTCTTCTGTTTTGGAATGGACTCTGCATTTAAATGCTTATGGAATGCGTACTCTTCGCCTTGTCTCGGCAGCCTGCTCAAGTCATGTATTGGTACCGAATGTTGTGCCCATCAAAGAGAGCAGCGTGAAGATACTGAAATAGTTGGTGTCGATACGATTTCAAAATAACGATTTGATTTTGAGACCTCGAGATGGCTCGCGAGATCTCGAATGGTAGTCTCGGTCTCGTATCGATTTTTACTCTGGAGGTCTCGTCTCGATCGCGCCTCGAAAATCGAGACGAGACGAGACGATTTCGAGACAAGTCACGTTTCGGGTGCAGCACTAAAAAAGATACCATCCGCGTAGTCGAGATCCTTAAGGCGGTCTAGCAATCCCCATTGAATGCCACCTGTTTTACTATCTAGAACGCTAAAAAGAATGTCGTTTACTACTATAAGAAAGAGTAATGGTGAAAGTAGGCATCCTTGTCGTACTCCTGAGCTCACTCCAAAGCTGTCGAATAATTTTCCATTGTGAAGAACTCTGCATTTGGAATTGTTGTAAAGAGCTTTTATTAATTTTATTTTATCAGGCAATCCCCGTTGCCGTAGTGCGCCATATAAAGCTCCTTTTGACCGAGTCGAACGCTTTCTCGTAGTCTATGAAAGCGAGGTAAATGGGTGTTCGAAATTCAGTAGACTGCTCCACTATGATTCTCAAGGTGTTAATATGGTCTATGCAGGAGCGGCCCATTCTGAATCCAGCCTGCTGTCTTCTAAGCGTTCGGTCTACTGCCTCTCTTATCCTTGATAATAATATGTGGGACAAGATTTTGCCCACAGTACATAATAGACAGATGCCTCTCCAGTTGTCACATGTTGTTAGGTCCCCCTTTTTTGGTATTTTGACTATTATACCTTCCGTCTAATCCTCCGGAAAGGTGCAGGTGTTCCATGCTACCAAGATTGGCTGTAGCGCTTCTGCTATGAGGCTTGAGTCGGCTTCTAACAATTCTGGCGGGATACCGTCTTCTACCGCAGCTTTACTATTGGCCATTGGATGAAATGCGGTTACTATTTCTGTCTTGGATGGTACACGAGTGGCGATTCATATTGGCTGCGCATTGTTGCTATTTTCTTCAGATTCCTGCGAAAAAGAACCATTCAGGGCGGCGAAGAAGTAGTCTCTCCATCTTTGGAGTTGCTCCTCGTCGCTGCACAGCAGCCTTCCATCCGCAATCTTTAGGCATCCTCTTTAGTAGAGTACTTTCCCGAGAGCTGTTTAGTGATTTGGTACAGTACCTTACTGTTGCCTGTGTTTGCCGCGTTTTCCGCCAACGCTTATTAGTCGGTAGATTTAGTTGCCAAAAAGTGAATTGACATCAACGGTCACGACGCCACTGAGAAAACAGATCCCGTAGTCTATAAAGGTGCCTCCGTTTATCGGGTCAGAGCCTTTTTGTTTGATATTGGTGGGTCCACACTACGCGGACTTGAGTCGTACGCGTTTTGCCTTTTTTTCATATAGAGTTTTATGACTTTTTTACGACTTTGTCCATGGTAAAGCCTGTGCGGCAAAACTACGCGGAAAAAGGGCTGTGCTTAAAAAGGTACATTGTAAGTCACACAATATGAGCTTTTCAAAAGAGCGTGCTGCATTTCAAATGAGAATTGATTTTTTTCTCACTCATGATTCAGAAAATTAAAAGATCACGCACGCTTTTGTCTGGCCGTACGGCCCAAAGCGCGTGGGATCTAAGTCCGCGTAGTGAGGACGGGCCTTAATGCGTGGTGTATAATGTCAATAGCCACCAGGGGCAGGCTTGGATTTTGGTGACAATGCACTGTCCAGAACGAGTGTTTTTGAGTGGTAGTTGGGATTGGTGATTGCTTGTTCAAAGAAAGCAGCGAACGTATTGAAGACGATAAACGCAATGTTCGTCCTTCGACGTGCACAATCGATTCTGAAAGGCCATTTGAACGTCAAACGCGATGCAATCGGTTTGGTTCCAAAAATATTAATTGTTTCCCCAAAATATCGTGATATTTTAATACCTACCAAAACGTCATATCATTTCGCAATCGTCCTATTCGCCTTATTTAGCTCCACCTGACTTCTGGCTATTCCCAACACTTACAAAACCGCTTCGAGACCATCGCTTTGACTCGGTTGAAGAAATACAAAAGCCGAATCCGAAGAAGGTTTTGAACGCCATTCTGGAAATCGATTTCAGCAACCGTTTCGAAAACTCGCTAACCGTTGGCATAAGTGTACTGTATACGGAGGGGATTACTCAAAGGGATGAAATTATTAGGTCTAATCGGCCATTGCTGCAGCTCAGAAAAATGCAGCACAATGCACTGATCAATTCCTAGGTCATTGATAGGCCAAGGGGAGGTACCAGAGTGAAGTTTGCGCGGGAATTGAGTCATTGAGACATTGCATTGCGCTGTGTATCATCACCTTTGCGATTTTTCTGATCTGGCGCAGTTGTCGAACAGGCCTAAATATGGAAGAATTATAGGGCGTTTGTGTTGTTATTTAAAAAAGTATTTTGCTATATTTTGATCAGTGTGTTATAGATACGTCTTCGCGAATTTCAAATATCAAAATAATATACCCCTATAACGTAGAAGACAGGTCTAACCGAAAATCCACTTTTAAAACTGTGTGTCTGTGTGCGGGGTTGTCTTTTTTAATTAATACTACACTCAAAAGAAAACCAGAAAGAAAAGCTTCAAACCACGAATCAAGCTTTTTTCCGCTTCGTTCTATTTATTCAAAATTTCGATGAAAATTCTCAACAAAGTCAACGAACTTTACTTGTTATCATTTCGAATGTGGCGATGCCCCGTGTTTGTCCGGGGACACGGCCGTGCGCTCTCTCTCGTTCTCTCTGCGCCTCCAATGCTCCCCCGAAATACCCGATTCGGGGCCCCCGTACTATGTGTGTACGTTACCCCGAAAGAGGCGCATTATCAATCGAATTTACACAAGTGTCGAGCCAATTAAATCAACGGATTGCGCGGTGCCGCGGTCTTTATCACGACGACGACGACGACGCTACTTATCAATCCGGCGATTATCAAGTTTCGCATTTCATCGCCGCGATGTCTTTTTTTTGTGGATATTGTGTGTAAATCCGTTCATATTGTTGCCCTCGTTGGTCATTGTCATTATACGTTCGTTATGCCCCAGTTACACGAATGACAAAAAATGACAATTGTCATAATCTCTGGTCATAATTAATGGCATTGTTGTTGTTTATTTTTTATGACAGAAATAATGACACAAATTATGACCGTGTATGATGATAATGACAAATTATGACAGAAAAAATGACAAGTATGTCATTCGTGTAACTGGGGCATTACCGGCTTGACATAGGGTGGGCTGCATTGATATGAGGCTTCGCCCCCTTCGAAATGCACTTTTTTTTCTACACGGAGAGAGAAGAGAAATGTTCAGACCCTTAGTTTCGAGGTTCGTCCTTCATTTGTCCTTCTGTAGTGTTACGGGGGGTGACAAGAGCCGTCCTTTTACTTTCTTCACAATGGCGGAGCGTACGTAAATTGGTATCGTAGTGTACATAGTGTGTACAACCCTTTCTCGTATACAAATGAATGACGGACGGCGTACACAGAATGCATTTTTGCTGCGCATGAATCGGGGAAAAATTACAACCAATCCAGATGCAATGCACTCGATTCCTCCGCCACCGCCATTCCCACCCTCTTTTACTATACATAAATACTTTTCTAGAATGCACTGTCCACGAACCCCTCTCTTGCCCCTGCCTTTGATCTCGTTTCCTCCATTCGCATGCAAATCGGTGCCATTGCCACGTGTGATGATCACACAGTCCACAACTTTCCTTCCAGCTGCATTGTGTGTAACGAAGTGCGCGCATGCACTTTGGGGTGGTGCATTATTTTTCATCTTTTTTGCTGCTGTTGTTGTTCTTGTTTTTATCATATCAGAAGATGCATTGGACGAACTGAACCTGGTTGGCTCGATGCGCCCCGGATTATATGCACTTCGTGTGCTGCTGCTGCTGCCGCGTTATGTTTATATGCACAGAGAGTCAGATGTCAAATGCGCTGCACTCCCGGCCCCCTTTAGTTTTTGGTGGTGGCTCGTGCCAGAGATGCAGTTGCGCTGCGTATAGTATTGCGATGTGTGCGACAGAAGACAGTGTGGTCTGCTGCCGGGGTTTCTTCCATCAGGCGCGCTCCTACTACTACTACCTCCTCGTAATATGCGCTCTGGTGGCGGCGCGGTGTGCGATGCTTGTCAGCATCATCAGGGATGAATGCAACTTGTTGATCCTCTCGTCTCAGATTTCCTCTTGCGCGATGTGCGCCTCTTGTCCCTTTTTTTCCGGTGTAATCTTAAAGACTGCAGACATAAAGGAAATTAGCCGCGATGGTGCTGCTGCAACGCCTCGATTTTTACTTATCCTTGTTGAGATGCACTCCTTGAGCCTTGATTATTACACGCCGATTTTCATTCAGGTTCGTCTTGATCTGTGCGGCCGCGGACAATGGTGAGCGGCTGTTGTCAGAGGTGCAAATTTTGTGTTTGAAGTTTGTTTAAAGAAAAAGAATCGAGATTGTTACAAATTTTTTTATTAAGGTTAAGGTCAGATTTGTTTGTTTGGACTAAAAAGTGTGTCTTGTAGCAAACCTTGAAAATCTTGATATTTTTTTTTATTTTTCATTTTCTAGAAAATAAATTGGTCCTGACATTTAAAAAACCTAAATCATTTAATCTAAAATTTCCCTCACTAAAAAAATGCCCTTTTCAAAATGCCCCTCTGTGAATTGACAGCTGTCAAAATTCGAAGCCATTTTTGTTTCTTTGTTTATATTTGACAGTTATAAAAATTAGGATTTTTGTGGCCTTCAAAGTATGTCTAGTTACATGTGACCCCATCCTTCATTTAGTTTTCGTATGCAGATTGAGGTACATATGGTCTTCAGCATGTTCATGGAATTATCTTTTATGGCACCAATTTGCTTTAACCTTTAAGTACCGACGTGTGGTCTGACAGACACTTTCAGAGTTCGAAAAGTCTAGTTACATTTGTTATCGAAGACGTATCCCCCCCGCGCTTCTCCCTACCCCTCGGACAGTCGCCCGGCAGCGTTCGTTGAGAGTGGTCTTGTCGGCGCGTGAAAGTCAGTTTTTTTTAGAAGAATATCAAATAATATAAAAGTTTTCGTTAGTAGGACCTCACGTCGGTACTTATGTAACTAAAATAGCACGTCGTCGGTACTTAAAGGTTAAATGCCTTCCCCGAAGTGATTTCAGCTTTAGGAATAGGATCCTTCATTGATGACATTTGTCCAGTTTTTGGCCAAAAAGTTTTTGCATTTTTCTTATACAAATCTGGCGGTTCTTAGCTTAGCTTAGATTGGATTTTCCTGCGTAAACATTTTATTAGGCCCAAATAATAGTCCTTATTCACCGTTGGCCCGTTTGGAAGTGATTCGACACGGTTTTTTAAGGTCAGTGGAGTCAAGCTACGTTGGTGGGAGCAGTGAGCACTTTTATGGGGATCGCTTGGTCAATACACTCATTTATCGTGGTAATTATGGAAGTTACATGACAAACCGAAAGTAAACCGAACTCAACTCGATCTGAGCTTGCAGTTTCGGTCGAGTGTTATATGACATACCGAACTTGAGTTTTTAGTTGTAATTTTTGTTTTATTATTGTGAGTTCGTCAGTGAAATTATTCGTGAAAATGGAAATTTTTTTTATGTATTTAATGAAATTATAATACTCCAACAAAAAAAGTTTTTCACCTTGTTAAAGCAATCTCGGTTTTGCAATCGCTAGTTACATGAGATTCTGACCGAAAAATGTACTCAACCAAGCAAAAACTTGTGAACCCACTCAGAACACGTTCGGCACAATTTTTGCGGTCGGTTGCTAGTTACATGACTCAAACCGAACCGAAAATTGTACTCAGTTCGTGTTGAGTATGTCATGTAACTTCCATAAATCTGGAGTCGCCCCGAGTAAAAATGAAACTCGCCTGCAGCTAGCATGCAGCAGGTTCGCACTAGCATGTACGGCGCCACAGCTAGCACGCATAGCGAACAAATGCGTATGGCATATTTTTACTAGCGGTATCAGGGCCGCTTCTGTATCTTGAGAATTTATGCTTTGTTAGTATTGACCCATATTTGCTCATATTGGGAAACGATCGGACTCCATTTCTGCTTTACTGTAAATTTCCACATTTAGCGTAGATGTTTTATTTTTGCCTTTTGTCTGTGATCAATTTGGGAAAAGTTGATTTGGTCTATCAATATCCAAGCTATTTGTGAATTTTGCGGTGCAGACAAACTAAGCCTCTGATATCATAACTACTTTGTTAGCTGCATTTATGACCATCCTATCTTCCTTGAAGACTACCTCATTCCCTATCTTAGCATTTAGTTCAAGATAATTTAGTTCAAAATATTTAGGGCCAGTTTGTTGTAGAAAGAGCGATTTTCCCTCGATTACAGAGGTTAAGCAGCATTGGACGTGGTTAGTACTTAGTTGGGGGACCGCTTTGGTAAAACGACGCTTACATTTGGAAATGAAAAAGCGCAGTTGCAAAACGTGAATAAAAATGAAAGCTTTTCGAAACTGGAGATTATTCAAATATCCACACGCCTTCTGTCCGGGAAACTTGAAAGGCAGATGCTGGCGTCGAGACAAAGCCTAACGGTTGGGTCCTTCACCCTCTGTATGTCTCATAGGCGGTAACATAGGGGTATTATATTCCGCTAAACTTACCACGGATGTGGCACAATCAAACCTCCCTCTGCCCTACAGCCGCCCGTGTATTTTAGTAAAAACCCAGGATAGCATATCTTCTCGGAAGTGGGCATAAACTTGACACGATCTTTCCAGGCATGCATTCTCGCTTCCAGATTCTCTTCCTTAATACTAACAACTATAGCATGTCCCCGCTGAAGACCTTGATCTAGATGACATTTGTTTTCGGCTTCAGCGCAATGTTGTCTCTATTTCAAAGCGATGGCACGTTGAACGCAGCACCAATCGATGCCTTCCGGTGATGGAAAAATATAAAATCTTTTAAGCCTAGTTGATGCCACCACACCAAGGCGCTCTACGTTATTAAGCTACTAATTCTGTAGATTGTCCATTAGCTGATTTCAGTGGAGTTCGGCTACCAGAACCGTTTTGTCGACAATATGCTATTGTATCAGCTGGAGACAAAATCAAAGTGTATGTTCCATGCACATTGACGTCTTCTCTTTCACCAGTTACCAAGATAACATCATCTGTCTGGGCGAAAAGTTCTCCCCCCATCGCGTGGGTCCAGTAGAAGATCATCAGTGGAAAGTGATCGTGCATTTCCTGGCTATGATCCGGTAATTTCAACTTAAAGGTGCTTCGTTAACCTTCACAATTGAGATTGAGAAGGCGAAGCAACTAAGTTGTCATGTTTAATTTCATTTACGAAGATATTTCTACTGTCAAATTTGGACCTTTCTATTGATATACGATTCCAAATTCGATCTTACCACTGTAAAGATGACATTGATCAGTAGCATATTTTTTCTTAATTAATTACAAAAACTATTTCTCTCCATAATAACATTGTCCAAAAAATGTATTTCCGTCCCACAAATTTTCATGAAAAACCGAGTAATAATTTTCTTTTTTTCACCAAAACAAAAAATCCAATAAATCTTCTCAGTTTGCCATAGATCAATTTTGGTATTTTTTGTTTCGAAATTGCATTTTTTCGATCGAAGATCTCATGTATCTCTCGTTTCGGTGTTGTTTGTTTGATATTGTAGTCATCATAAATAAATATGAAATTTTGTAGGTAAAAAATATTGATAAAAATCCGTAATTTTTACAAGCATTCACTTTTCTTATTTATGGCAATACACAACTCAGCGAAATTTGTGGAACACAACAATAATGTTTGGCATGCGTGGGTGGCGATCGGAATGCGCGTGACATTGGTCATCGTGGTTGCGCGGTCATCGATCAAAAAATTTATTGATTTTTGTGCATTTTTGTTTTCGATTTTTTTTCATTGGATTTTGTTGGAATTTTGTATATATTATGAAACGCATTCCTTAGAAGGTTGGGCGATTTCGAAGAATTATCGCGTTTCTTTCGTAAAGTAGAGCAGAGTAGATAGGAAGCTGAGATTTGTGCTTCTTCAGTTGGTTTTTAAGCTATTTAGGAGTTTGTAGATAAAAATTATCACGAAATTCGTCAATGGTATTTGTTATTAACAAAATCCTTTAAATGATCCTTAAAGAGTACCTCGAGCTATGGACTAGCGCGTTATCTTGATGGAACAACGCACACTAGTGCTGCTTTCCAGATCGATAATGGCAGCCTTCATTTTTTTTAAAACCTCACCCCACCAAGTTTCTCTGTTAGTTTACTGCAAAAAGTATACGTCCTTCAACTAAAAAGATGGCACCATAATTTTCTTAACTCCGATTTGATTTATTCCGATCCAGAACCGAATTTTTATTTTCAATTCACTCTTTTGATTGCATCTTAAACTCGGGCTCGTACTGGCAGATCATACATTTAGAGGATCTACCTAGATGATCCTCATTGGATCAAATATTCTGGGTGCAGCGCTTTGGCACCCATTTTGCATAAAGCTTTGACAGCCGGAAACGATCAGTAAAAATCCCAGGGACCCCAAGCTCTAAAACATCTTTTAGCTCCTCTGTTCTTTCCTTGGAAGGCTTTATCCATTCAAAGACTTGCGAACGACTTAACGACTGATCTTTCGCTTTCCAGTACTCCATCAGGGTTAAAGGCAGCTAACAAGGAGGAATCTTCTTCCTACATCGTCAGGATTTAACACAGCAGGTTACCCTAGTAGCTATTCGCCACAAATGGTACATCAGTAAGGAACTAAGAATTAACTTCCAATAACAATCCTTTTTCCATTTAGCAAGAGATACATTAGAGTATACAAGGGAAATGTAATGCCTAGGTGTAATCCTAGAGAGCAAGCACAATCCGATGTCATTCAACTAAAGTAAAAAGAAGCAACGATCTTTTCTTGTCTTCAATATGCTAATAAAACCTGGGGAATCGAACCCAAGATCATGCATCAGCTCTTTACGATCGTGATTAGACCCATGATCACTTACGCTGATCTGATTGGGTGGCGTAGATCATAACAATATAGTGCAGAAGCCACTTTATGAACTTTGAATCGATGACCATTTGCTCTTGCATACTAGAGCCGAAGTTAGACTTTGGGAAATTATTTGTATTAGATGGCAGTAGGCGCGAAGAATGGAAGTCGAACAGGTGCCTATCTTCTGAATCTGTGGCCTATGGTATACAGATAGCTTAAAGCCGATTTTGGAATTGGACTAGACGTTTATGGCCCCAGATGCCACATTTCCAAAAACCGCTCTAAAGGCACTTGCGAGGCTTTGAGATCGAGTTAAAAACTGCCTATTGTTAGGAGGAATAACTAGGATGCATAGCTATGCGTGCGATTATTGAACTAAAACCGATTTGTGGCATTTCAATATGCCACTGAAGATCGACTCTTCTTAACAGGATGGAAGAACTAGTCCCCTTATATTGGACCAACTTACAAGGACTAGGCCAAACTAATAGAGTCATTGAAAAAACATTAAGGCTGGTCTTGTTATCGAGGAGACCAGAACTCAGAACCATTCTGTGAGGCTCTTCTCATTCTCTAGTCATTGTCTTATGAAGGTTCATGTTAAAAAGTTACGACTGCAGTCGTACTGCACAAGCAGTCGCTTCTGTCTAAATGCTTCTGAGACATTGCGAGTGGTTACTGTGTGTAGTTTTATGGAAATTCGGTGCTAGTCTCATTACAGGGAACATCCAAAGCATTAATGTGACTACCTGAGAATAGTACTAGATCGGATCGCACAATAAATTACCCTTATCGGTTCTATTGCTCTCTTATCTTGATCTAATCCAATCTTTACATGCACAGTTCTTCACAAAAAGAGATTTCAGTTTAAAAGAGTCAACAGAGGCTAAAGGATCGTTACTTTGGTGAAGATGCATCAGAAATTTCCAACCAAGTTCTCTAAATTTTTCCCGAGTTGCAGAGTTATGTATATGTTTGGCGTGATCGTTTCTTGATATTGTGGTCGCCTTTTTTTCTTTGGTGCAAGGGCTGGTTCAACTTATCGCTTTGATCGTTGATAACGAGAGTAGAGAGCAACCATTTGCAATTACTACAGCCAAAAACTATCAATGAATTAGGCCCTTTTCAGGTACAACATCTTGGCTGTTCAAATTTCCGTTGCACTCGCTCTCCAACTGGACACGATCATTATGTTTGTTACAGTCAAAATTTGTTTGATCAGAAAAACCAACAGGAGTTATGTTAGTAGTTGTAGTACCGTGAAATTGGAAAAATACCTAAAGTGACATGGGGTGTATAACCCGAATAAAGGAAAATTGTTAAACGATCTTTGGAAGCAAACAAAGAAAAGTCGAACTTCGTTTTGAAATATCTGAGTGTGTTGTTTCGTTGGATCAGTTTCTGGTTTTTGCCAAACCTTGTGAAACTTATAGAGTTTTGAGAGATTTAGCCAGCGCCGGTCCCTGGGGTAGAGTGTGACGAGCGGTAGCTCTAGGCGCATGGTAGCAAGGGACGCAAAAAATATCGAGAAAACAATTTCGAGCGAAAAATAAAATTTTGATGGTGCCTTTTAAGAGGCGCAGGGCAGAAGCGGCGGAGCACACTTGCGTTGTTTGCAGCCAGCCCCCCGTCAATATAACCCTGCTAACTCCAAGACCGACCATACGTGGCCTGCCCGAGGTGCCCCTGCACTGCTCCATGTGCAAGTGAGTGAGGGCCATCAAGCTGCCCCTGCCTGTCCATGGAGCAGATTGAATTCAATGGATCAGAGAGAACAAAATCGATAAAACACGCAATCCCAATGCCCCCTTTTACACGACCGGACACCGAACAGACAAAACGAACGAACAAACTGGGGTTTATGGAGAAGAGGGTGAGAGAGGACGATGGAAAACCGGCCGGTCGTGTAAAAGTACTATTAACGACTCCGGATACCAGGCGACCTACGGTTTAAATTAGCCTTCCCATAGTAATGCGGAACTCTCCCATGGGCGACCGGCCTTTCTCGCGCAACTCGTGGGATCAATTTACACACCTTTAAAAAAACTTATGAGAAATGAACATCTCAACGATCCAAAAACTTCTGGAGCTTCCATCGCTCCCAACAGGATGACTTACAAGGCCTGTTGGATATTTCTGAACCCATGTAGCAGAGTGCCGAATGGGGCCCCAGTAAAGGGGAATTTTCGGGATCTCCCTCTTCAATGAGGTCAGTCTGAGCCCGTAAACCGGGATGGAGTACGGGAGAAATTTCTTTAAGGCTCACCTTGGGAACAGCGGTCCGAAAAAGCGGCCGCTTTGAGAAGACGGGATGACTCAGCCTGAAAACGTTTTAGAAGATTTTTGGAAGCTGGCTACTCCCGTGTAGATGCTGCTAGGCCCTCGAGGAGGAGAGAGATACCGATCTTCTTAACAAGAAGAGGCAAAGATCCTCTACAGAACAAAATAACCCGGCGAAAAGGGCGAAGGCTCCAGCCATACGGTTTGAAAAGCCGGTCCGCCGCTGGATATTGCAGTCCTGACAAAGCGTTGTTGCTACTACCATAGTGATTGTATCACCGAAATCAACGCTCTTTGCATCCACAGCGCAGCGGTCTTGAACCACAACATTAGCTTGGGAGGATTTGTCCTGAACAATTTAAAGACTATTTACTTTTGTGTTCTCAAAGTAGGCCCCATCGAATGCAATACAACTATGCCAATCCATTTTTCGTAGGCTGATATGGCCTTCAGCTACTTCAGCGAATTTTTTTTTCTAGGCTCATTTGATTCGAAACGCCTTCATCTAGGTGATATTAGCTTCGGAAATATAAAAAGTTACACGGAATGATATCTGGCAAGTGTGTTGCTTGATCGATGGCGGCGATATTTTGTATAAATACTCTTGTACAACAATAGGGCTAACTACAATGGTCTTAAGACGTCTTAAGATTTTTCGTCAAATTCTCTTAAGACTGGCTAATTTTCTGTCAAATCTTAACGAATCTTAAGCTCAGCTATAATAGCCTTAAGACATTTTGACATTTTGTAAAAGGTAATCACAACAAATCGAGTCTGGAGTAAATAAAGACGTCTAGTTTAATAAAGCTTTACTGGATGTAAAATTGTCCAGGATAAGGCCCAACTATAATGCACGTAAGAAACGCACCTCATCTGGGCGCTCTCATGGAAATTAATGGGTTCGGCCATATTGGACGTACGTCGGTCGTATTTTGTTTCGTTAAGTTTCGTTAAACGTAAAAATGCGAAAAAAAACGCGCTCAACGTACGTTTTGTGAGAATTTGTAATTAAATTGATGACAGCTGATTTTTTTTGTTATTGTTTTGTGTGTTTTAAACCTGAAAGAGTATGGAAAATGTTGTGCTTCAAATTTATGGGAGTGATTTTGATGAGAAATTTATTATAATTGAAAATAAACATGATTATTTTTAATATGTAAAGATTAATAGCCAAGTTTTAATAGTCAATGAATAATATTTATGCATTTTAATAATTTTAAACTTGTGAAAACTTTCCGTATACACAAACCATTATACGTTTGACGAAAGTTTTATATTTACGCACGTCGGCGTTTCTTACGTGCATTATAGTTGGGCCTATAGGTCCCTTTCATTTTTAAAAAAGTGGTTTTATAATAACCATATTTAGAACGGTCTGTATATAATTTTCGAACACTACACGACCGCAGTTTCTTTTTTTTCGCATCACTTTGCTCACTAATTTAGTTAATGTTGTTAAATCCTTTAATAAATCCAAATATTCCATTATTAAATATCTTTTCCACAGAGCACCTTATTTCAAATAATCTTTTTTCTTATATTTCCACTGATACTTTAATTTTTGTAAAACGCTAAATTAAATATCAATCGCAAACGCCACTTTCTTGAAAGATTCTACGGTTCTGAGCGTAGCCTTAAAACCTAACGAAAGTTTGCGAAAGAGAACGAAAGATTGTCTTAAGGCCATTTTGGCTGCTTGTTCTAGCCCCATAGTGGCGTACAAAATCTCTCGTCTTAAGACCATTGTAATTAGCCCTAATGCCTTCGTGCGACCACTCATTTACATGGTGCAAGATCCATGAATTTTTCCATCACAAATTTGGCAAAGGCTTTAGGACACCCAAATATTTTTCGTCTCACCGTTTGCTTATTTGAAAGAATGGCAATTAAAGGAAAATTTCCGCACGGGTTCGATTTTAGAGCAAATTTTACCGTACTTTTTGGGTTCTACTGGTTTTGGATACGCCATTCCAAAGATTGTTGGCTTGTTTGCATTTCGTAATTGTAAACTCATGTCTTGTCGCTAGTTATGATAGGTTTCATGAATGTAAAGTCAGTAATGTGCGAAATCATATTGCTAGCGACCTGACTGGATATGTCCTTTTTTTATAAAAAAAAGATGAACTATTTCGAAACCAATCAATCACTATATTTTCTTGAAATTGTCCCTATTTTCGTCGTTGATGTAAACGTTTAAGGTCGACCAGAACAAGCCAAATCAACTATCATATTTCGACTCTCTTTGAATACTTTATACGAATCATAATACGCCTGTATTTTTGACCTGCACGACCCACCGTAGATCTTCTGCAAAATTTTAAAAACGTTTCATCGCATGAAATTTCCAGGAGGTCGAGGAAACTGTTTGGTCATTTTAGCAAATAAAGTTTCTTCCTTTTATCTGACAAGCAAATCATTTGCCAGAATCAAATCTCAAAGAATTTAGTTTAAAGACGACATGATCGGCGATCTTGTTGAAAATCTCTCATAATTGAAAAAATCATCTCGGTTTATCGGGAAAGATCGTAAATTCTCAGTGTATTTTATGTTGATTGTTTATAGTATGATCAAACATTAAGGTTTGCTGTAGTATAGATCCTTATATTAATAATTAAGATCGTGCAGGATCAATGAGTCTAGTCGAAGCCAAAGATCGTGCTATTTCTTATTATTAAACTTGTCGATCGATTCAATTTTATACTAGTTTTTGCAATAAAACAACTTGCGAAAATCGATCAACCCTTCAAAATGGCGTTATCTAGGATCTACACTGAAATCGATCTAATATAAGTCATCGATCTTGAAAAAATCTAAAACAAAATTGTTCCCTTTAATTAAAAACCTTGAAACTCAGAAGGAAGTAGACGATCAAGTTTTTCCCTATTTCTTTCCAAATTACCAAAAAAAAAAATACCGACGAGAAAAAAAACTCATTTCTAAATATCTCGAATTTTGAGTTCCTGTCGCAACTATTTGATACGGCGGCCTTTCATATGCCTTGGCGATCTATACACATCCATCACAGACTGACGCTTGTGTGTATGGGTGTGAATTAAAAAGAGGGCTGGTGAACAGATCTCAAGATCACTCGAGTGTCTAACAAGAATCGCTTCACCGCCTCATGGGCAATAGACCAGATCGCGGCTGATCAACATTCATAGAGAATCTTAGAATCCACCACCAGCAATAGCAGCAGCAGCAACAGCAGCACCACCATAGATCCATTGTCCAAAAAAAAAATGTTGTAGCACTCCGAGCTATGACGTGTATGATCAGGGGGGATCAGTTATAGGGCTTGTATTGGAATGTATTTTTTTTGTGGACCCTAATTTTGTTGCTATTAATGTCATCGTTGTATCGATCGATATCGGTTGATATCTATTTCCTTGAAAAGGTAAATTTTTTTTAGTTCTAGCCGCTCCGATAGGAGATACTACTACTAGGAGTTTATGGTTAGGCCAGAAAGTTGCGCGCGAGATCGTGAGATCGCGTTTTTAAGAGTTTTTGAAGAGATTCAAGACGGTGTGTGCTGCGATCAGTTTTTGGTGATCGGACAAAAAGCTATGAACGAATTTCGTAGATGTGTAAGATTTTTTGGGTTTTTGTCTAATGTGATCTCTATACACAACAAGATCGCATTCTGTGAGCGCATGGTTATGTTGTAGATGTGTTTGTTGTATGTTCGGTGTGGACGAAAATTTTTTGTGTGTGTGTGAGTATAGACTGTGATATAAAGTTTGATATCAAATATGCATTAGCCCATTCCGATGTTGTATAAAAGAGCGTATAGTTGCGCCGTGCGCGATCACTAGAATTTTTTTTTTGATAGTATATAGGTGTATGTGTGTTTGATATATGTATATACATGTGGTGTAGTCCAAGCGCACAGGGGCTTTTCTATCTCTTGCCTACCATCTCTTCGGTGGTACCCGAATATCACACGGGCACTTTGCGCTTTCACAATATAAAATATACCCGAATTTGAGTTTCGGAATCTCGGGTTGAATTTTGTGTATGGACTTAAACACTATCGTGTGTTTTTATTATATCCCCCGGTATACGTGCACGCCGCTCTTCTAGCTGATACCCTATAATGCTTTTGCTACTTATACTATGCCTTTGTGTAAATTACATGTATAGCTTCAAGTATATATATATACACATATGTACATATTTGTGGCACATAGAGTGAATACCGAATCTTGAGTATAGCGAGTTTTTAGGTAGGAAAAATTTATATATTTTTTTTTCGGCACAAGTATAGAAGTAGAGGAGAAAATATAAAACCAGAGAATGAATATGCCGGCCTCGTTGAGTTTTGTGTTTGGCCCACTGGTTTAGTGTTAAAAGTTCCAACAGAGAGCAACGTGCGCTGTGCCTCTCCGTGGCACCGTAAAAAAATTTTTTTTCAAATTTTTTTTTAGTAATATTACTTTCCAGTTTTTTTTTCGTTTTTTTTTTGTTACTCCTCGTCTTGAATTGTCGTTGTTCCCTTTAAGAAAAAAATAATAATTTAAAACAAACAGAAAAGAAAATTGGTTTTTTCTCCAAAAAAAAAAAAAGTTACCGAAATTTTGAAAATTATATAGAGTAAAAATCCCTCTTTTTTTATATATATATAAAAAAAATCCTTGTCCAAATCATATAAAAAAAAATTTGTGTATATCCTTAAACAACCAGCGCCACCCCCGTCCTTAGATGAAAATTCGTTTTCTAACCCTTTTTTATAAAAAGAAAAATTAAAAGTAAAAAAATATTTATTTTTTTTTTTTTGAAAAAAAAAGTTTTTTTAATGAAAATCGCGGCGGCGTTTTTATATTGTTGTTAAAAAAAAAGTTTTGTTGTTGACACTCGCGGGGCGAAAAAGGAAAAAAGTTGGGGAAAAATACTCCAAAAAAAAGAAGAAAAAAAAAGAAAAATTAAATTTTTTTTTGGTAACCGGAAAATTGGAAAATAATAAAGAAAAAATTCGTGTACAGTGATTTTTTTTTTGGTGGAAAAAAACGCGATATTATTTTTTTTTTGTTGTAGTGAGTGTGAGTGGCTTAAGAGTTTTTTTTTTACTAAAATAGAGAAGAGCTGATTGTTACAGAGAAAAAAATAAGAAGTTTTTAATAGTAATAATAGTTAAAAAAAAAATAAAAAAAAGAAAAATTGGAATAAGGAATTTTTTTTGTGATTGTAATTTAAAAAATAATAAAATAAAATTATAATAACTAAAAAATAAATAAAAAAAAGTATAAATTATTGTTGAAACTAGACCTACAAAAAGGAGCTGCGCGCTTTCTTCTACTACATACATATACATATATATCGAATGAAATAGGCGACGACGTATGAATTTTTTTTTTGAAAAAAAAATTAATAATTTTTATGTACCGATAAAAGAGAGCAAGGGAGAGATAGAGAAAGATAGAGAGAGTGTATGAGAGAGGAAAATAAAGATCGTCATCCAAACATCATTGCTCAAAAAGCAGTCTTTTAAAGATTTATATTAATATATACACACATATATTAAATTCTTTCTGTGTGTCCTTTATATTTATACAACACTATAATTTATTATTGTTGTTGTTGTTATTTAGTTTTGGCTGTTGTTGTAATAATAACAAAAAAAATTTATTAATATATATCCATATATATTGGCCGACAGTGTCGCCCCAAAAAACACGCCAAAAAGAGTCTTCCTCTTCCCGTTTTAGAAATTTTTTTTGGTTTTTTACAATATTTAAACAAAAAAATAAAGCTTTTTTCTTTATTAGTCTTCTTATAGAATAAAATAAAATATATTTTTCAAAAAAAAACCACACATTCAAAAATTGAGAGCGAAAATACACACCATTATTATTTTTGGTTAAGAGAAGACGAATCAGAAAAAAATTCAAAAAGCTTTTTTTGTGTGAGAGCTTTTTTGGCTGTAGCTTTTCAAAAGAAACAGCCTCCTCCTCCTACCTCCCACTTTTTTTTAATATATACAAATGTATTATCTACATATATAGTGAGTTGTGTATGTGTGTGTTTTTTCAGGCACATTCATTAATAATAATAAATTTTATAATAATAAAAAATAAATTAAAAAAAAAACAAACTAAACACTATTTTTTTTAGTTTTAAAATATTAAGTTAAAAAGTATAAAATAAAAATATTAAAACAAAAATCACACAAAAACCACGACATAAAAAAATATATTAAGAATAAAGTATAAAAAAACAAGTGAATTTCGTTTTGTTATTTTATAAAATATAAAAATATAAAAAAAAAGTGTGAATAAATAAAATTAAAATTAAAATTTAAATTTGGAAAATAATAAAACAAAAAAAACAAAACTTTTTATCGTGTTTTTTATTAATAAACAAAAGTTTGCCTTTAACTTTAAATTAAACTTGAAAGTTACCAAACGTTACCTTTTTTAAGGATTGTTTTTTTAATTAAATTTAATTTTTTTTAAGAAAGTGAATTTTGTTTCTGTTTTTATTCTTTTTGTTTTTTTTTATTTGATTTAATCAACAAAAAGTTTTTTGCGGTAGCGCATATATTTAACCGCGAAAAAAATAGTGCGATTTTTTTTTGAGTATATTTTTTTGAAAACACAAAATATATTAAGAGAAAAAAAATCTCTTCTATTTTATTAAGCGGATTTTTTTTAAACATTATTATTTCTTTTCATACTTTTGTTTTTTGTTATAATAAGAAGTTTTTTTGTTTTTCCAAAAAAAATATAAATAATTAATAACCAAAAAATAGAAATACTAAAACAACAAAAAAATCATTTTTTTTTCATCTCTTCCTTCTTCTACATCAAAAAAATATAAAAATATATTATTAAAGTGACTGAGTTTGAGAAAGCGGGAATTTTCTGAATTGTTTGTAATTTAAGAGAAATATACAAAAATATAAAAGAAATTAAAAAAGGAAAAAAAAGGATAAGTTTTTACGCGATATAAAAATTACAAAACAAAAAAAAAGGAATTTCAATCAAAAAAAAATACTTACCAATAAAAAGTAAATAAATATAAATAAAAAAAGAAAAGGAAATAAATTATTTTATTGAAAATATGACGTCAGAGCTGGATCAATTTGCGGAGCTTGAGCTGTCGAAGGAGGATCGTGAACAAATTTTTGATCCTCCATCCGATCGGCCGCAGGAAGGTCCTTCAACTTCAGCTGGAGCTTCAAGGTGATTTTTTTTTGATAATTTTTTTATTTATTATTATTATTTTTAGTATTATTATTATAATTATTATTATTATTTAATTGAAATTTTCGTAATTGATTTTTTTTGAATGGTTGTGTGAGTGTATAAAAACTATTATTTTTATGATTATTGTTGACTGAAGATGAATTAGTTTTCTGTTGAAATAAAACCGATCTTTAATTTTGGAAGAGTATTACTATTTAAGGTTTATGTGTTAGTGTTGTTGTTAGGAAAAATCGTTTAGGTATTCTTGTTAAAACGACCATAATATGGTTTTGTCTACCTTAGGAAAGTCTTGTCACGATATTTTAGGAAAATATTTGTTGTTATCTTCAAATATTTTAATTGTTTCTTAAAACATTATTATTATTCACTTTAAATTATTAATGGAATGTGGATTAGGGATGAAAGGTGAAAAAACTTGAAACCTAGTTCCATTTATAGGGGAAATTAGATGGGATATTTTGCCATTATGTATGTTGCTAAAAGACTTAATATTTTATTGACCTTTATATAAAGCATGTAAACAAATCTTACAGCTTGATTGTCACCCACTTTCATGTAATTTTGATCAACTTTAAGTTTGATATTGCATAGTTCCCGTAAAATACAATTTGACACTTAATGTGGAAAATTCAAGATGGCAGTCCGAAAATGGCGAATGAATTTTGGCAATTGTGACATATTGTTAGTGAGAAACGTAGCATCAAAATTAAGTAAACGGACATCGACCAAGTTTTTTTTTGTAGAAAAAGTAAACTTTCGATTTTCGTCCTTTATACTATCAGTCCGTCATGTCATTCAGGTCAAGGTGCTTAAACAGATTGCAATGAATCTTGCGTTTTAACTCGAGAAAGTACTGGACTGCGGGAGATTGTTCCAAAGTCGAGTTATTCTATTTATAACCTTACTTCTATACCGTAACATACGCGAAAACGAAGAATTTCTGAGGCGTAACCAACTGACATGTAAGAATGGACTGCTCATCAGAATATTTTCATTGGACCAATTCGTTCCATAGATGGCATACATATTTTCACTTTTGTAAATAAAATTTTTTTAAACTAAAATTTAGAAGATTGAAACTAAATAAATTTTCGTTCAAAAAATAAGAAATAACATTTCCATAATTTTTCCCTTTTAAAATGCTTCTTTTTCAATTACAAATGTTCATGTTAAAAAATGCAAGGTTCTCTACCCCTGGGACTTTTGGGGAAAAGGGAAAGAAATAAAAAATCATTACACCCATCTATTTTTGGGATATATTCTGACATTAGGTCTGTTCCATTACTTTTCCGGCATAAACTTGTTGTTTTTACCCAATTCTGTCAAAAATCCAGAAAGTAAAGAAACACTTTTTGGGCAATTTCTTGCAAATCAAGAAGAAGATAATATAAATGTACTCGAGCAAATGTTCCAGGAGAACAATGAACAGTAATTTCTGTATTTACTGTATTTGCGTCGATTGTTTATAATTAGAGCCAATGACGCTCTTTTAAGGTACAAGTACATACATACAACAAAATGTCAATTGACAACTTTTGGCAGCTTGCAAGAAATCACACGACCGAAAACCTCTGGCAAATTCCTGCACGAGGAAAAGTAAAAATTTCCCCGCTTTTTCTTGCACTAGAAAGTAAATAAAAACAACTTGGGAAATTCGGGTGAATTCTTGCGTCCGCGGGATCCCACATTCGAGTTCAGGAACAGACCTATTATTTCAAAGGAAAAAAAAGAAATCAGGTATGGCAACTTTAATACCGTGCAACCATTGTGGGTTTTTTTAATATCGGTTAAAATCATTCCAGAATTTTATAGTTTTGGCACTATCTGATTTTATTTCTGGCAGTGAATGCAATAAACTCATAACACGAAATTTAACAAAATTTAAGTTTGGTGCTTTCAATACTAATCTAGAACTCTTTACTTTGTTAGCTTTGGGCTAGGATTATGCCGAAACCACTTTGAGAGTAACTAAAATAGTTTCCATTTTGACTGTGGTCTTTGCCGAGACCTTTATCATTAATTGTACATAAGTTTTTGTTTCTTTATAATTTCACTGATTTTTGACAGTTCTCAGCCGATTCCAAATGTTGTTGTAGCACTAATACATTTTATTCACGTCAAAAAGCATAACTCCGGATAATTGCGCCTAAAATTATTGTAGTCGTTTATTCTGCAGCTAATCTAGGAGGCAACTTGATTTTTTTTTAACTTCGACGTTTGTGGCATTCGAATGACAATACAATTTGTGTAATTTGAATGACAATACAATTTGACAAGTTTGTAAAAATTCAAGATGGCCGATTCAAAATGCTGGACGAATTTTTGCAATTATGTTCTCAAAAGTATATGTGAAAATGTGACAGTATTCGCAAGTATTTTGTTGATTTATTTACGTGTCTGCAAACAAGAGATTCATTACAACACGAGGCATCAACTGTAAAACATTCTTTAGAAGCACAATTTTTCCACTGTACTAAGTTACTACGCGTAATTCGAGCCCCATCTATCACTCAGTGTTTTCATATTTCGTATCATCGTTCTAAGTGTACCATACTGGCCTGATATGATTGGGGCTGTCAATTCACTCAAAATTCACTCTTTCACACAAAATTAAAAATTCACTGAAGAAGCTGAATCCCTCAATAAGCCTGTATGGATGCATATAGTAGTGGCATAGTTGTATTGCAATGCTCAATAGGAGCGCCTAGTTTGAAAGCAACAAAATAAGTTTTGATGAATAAAATTATAATGCAATTTTGAGACTTTTGTTGAAAATTCAAGATGGCGGTTTAAAAATGACGTAAAATGTTGGAAATTAGTTCCGAATCCACTGAAAATCGGTACCTAGGATGATTTTAAGATCAAATAACGAATTAGTGGTCAAAATTTTCAAATTCAAAGTTATTATGTTTTTATAAATCTATATATATAAAAATGAATGTCTGTTGGTTTGTAATGCGACACTAAAACTCAAAAACTAGACGGCTGAAACTTTCACAGAATGTGCGTTTTGACTAAATCTCGGTAAACCGCATGGCGCAAATACGCTCCGGCTGATGGTGCCCAAGGAAAATAGAAAAAAGGTAATTGCAGAGAAAATTTTTGGTACAAAAGAAAAAAAAAGAAGCGAAACGCGCCCTCGCAAAACAAACAGTTCTTAAAGTTGCAAATAACGATTTTGTGATCAGAACTTATAAATTCAAAATGGCCGCGCCAATATGGCCGACGAATTTGCCAATTGTGTTCCGATTCCAATGAAAATCGATATCTGGGGTTTTTTAAGCTAGCAAATAACGAATTTATGATCAGAACTTATAAATTCAAAATGGCCGTGCCAATATGGCCGACGAATTTGCCTAATAGTTTCACATTTTGTTATTTGGAATCAAAAATACCAAAAAATTGCCTTTTTTGCAAACTCTCCTACTGTTTATTAAAATTCATATCAACTGATTACTCCTATTGGCTTATGGGTGCAGCATAGGCGCGCCGGGACCCAGCTAGTATAATATAAAAAATTTAATTAAAATCCCATGGAATACAAGATGTTTAACGTACTTTCGGAGTAGTTAGTTTTCAAAAGCATTTTTTAACTTACCATCTATTCCAGCCTTTCCTAGTCGATTTGCATTATTTCTCTCAGTAGGCAGATAGATTCCATTTGATTCTTTATTAATATTTTTTGGACAAATTTGAAAAAAACTTGGATACACTATAAAACCAACTTTTAGGTTCGCATGCCCCTCAATAGACGATTGCAGACTGATGAAAACAATATCCTCTTCGGCCAGCACATCGACCTTTTTATTGTCTTCGAAGTCCTCTAACAGTGGAGAATTGATTGTGAGGACAATGTTAGATCGTCTCGCACATTTCATTTTGCTTTCATTTTTGTACAGTGTTAGTTTTCGTGCTCAATTTTGACCAAAGCGAGCTGTACAGAACTAGATCTCCTTCCAATGTGTAAGCTAGTTTTAGCATGGATGACTGAAGGACTGAGCCTGTTCTTGTCACTCGAATCTCGGGTCACTTTCTCGCAATGCGATATTGAAGAGAAGTCGGGTATCGGGTTCACCATTTCGATCTATTTCTGTTTTTAGAAGCCCCTATACCTCAGATTTACACAGTCCAGACTGGCTCAACAGATCCGCGACAATGACAGAAAACATGAACGTCAGACTCGCCCTCCTCTAAGCAGAACCTGCAGGGTCCTCCATAATCCGGCCCTCCATAGGTTGTAATTTAGGACGCAGTATCTGGTGACCAATTAGTCACTAACTAGTGTCCTCGTTGCTTAGCTCGAGGCATAGATCAAGATTAGGATAGGTTGAAGGGAGTGTGGGTGATGCATGAGCATAAGGCGATGAATCCCGTGTTTGACCTCTTGGATGTCGTATGAGTTTGGGAATAATGACTGTGCAAGATTGTACCGCGGTCGCTCTTTCACCAGCCAAGCTAAAACAGTCATCGAAGCCTCGACACAGATAAATCGAGTTGAATAAAGGCACGACGACTGTAGGATTTGTAGATTGTGGCGGAATTCGCATCTTCTGAGAAATCCAGGCTCTATGATGCTTGTTTAGCAATTTGGAATAGCTGATTGTGCCAGGGCAGATCACTGGTCTGGTCTTGGCAATGCTTAGGATATTAAGGAAAAATGGTTCAACCGTTAGCTTTAGATCTTCCACTGAAACGGTAGGAAGGTTGGTGCTGGTTTTACTTGCAATGAGATAGCTTTCATTTTTTTTGATGCGTTGACTTTAACACGATTATTGATGCCCAATCAAGAATGAGTTCGATGAAACGCCTGTTCATTGAATTGGGCATTGAGCTCATGTTCTAAAAAAACGGCTACGTTCTTGCGTTCCCTTCTAAGAGAAACGATTAGGTGTAATTGTACCGTCATCAGCAAAGCTGTGAAGTCAGTTGGAGGGGATTTAAAGCGAGTCATTTATAAAAACTAGAAAAAGTGTGGGTGATAAAATTGACCCCTGAGGTACACCGGTAGAGATGCTTGTTGGAGGGTTTAGATTTGGCGCCATCCAATACTACCTTGGTTGAACATTCAGATAGGATATTCTCAATCCAGTTTAGGAAGAAGAGAATTCATTTAGAAAAAAATACTGAGCTCGTAAATTGGGCGAATCAATTACAGAATTTCATATGGAAACTACACTTCTGCATATACACGACGCACATTCCATTCATTTACTAGCCCTTGTATTCGTCCTTAATATCTCTTGTTTGATATAAGGATGAGTTCGTGAGGAAGTGACATAATCAGGACCAATAAAACGCACGCATTTATTATTATATTATACGTATGCGCATGCACACATGCACACATACAAAAATAGACACATTAACATATGTATATGAACACACTCGAGAAATTAGTTCACAATTCATCGTCCAACATCGAAGCTGCTAATAATAATAAGGAAAAGGTTGGGTTCACACGATGGTGATTTGCGTTCACACGATGTTGTGTGCTGGTAAATTTGCTACAAATTGTTAAAAAAAGATCCTTTTTATTCCTTGCGCACAACGGTATTGGAAGGTCGATATAGAGAAGCCACCAGGCGCGGAGGATCTTTTCACGAAAACTTTTTTCCATTTGTAAATCGTTTTTCTTAGGCAAATTCGTTTTTGTTGTTGTTGTTGCTGTTGTTGTTGTGTCATTCTTAACAAGATCACAGGCATATACACAACCCAAAAAATGACGACAACGACGACGTACACCCAAAGATCCATGTTTGGACACGAGCTAAATTGTGAGATAATAAATAATAGAGGAGGAAAAGGACCAAGGCGCGCTGCGTATATAGAGGAGAGCGTATCATCCTTGTTGGGTCGGTCACAGCCCTCCCGGATGACAGCAGGATTTTTGTTACTTTTGTTGCCTTGCTGCCACACATCACTAGTGCTGTGCTGCTTAGAGACGAGCTCATACACTCTGCCGGTCGTGATTTGATATTGTTTGCAGAGCTCTCGATTTTTATTTCATTTTAATAAGTTTAGAAAACGAGGATCAAAGTAGAAAATGGACAAAAAAAAAACAAACCTATCGCGCTTGCGCTTAAAGTATAACTAGAGCAAAAAACCTGTTCCTTGCCCCGTTTTTTTTTTTGGGGTAAAAGGAAGCAAACAAAACAGGAACAAAAAAGAAATAAAAAAGACGATAAATAACGCACACGGATTGCACGAATCCTTGGGTGAATGGGTTTCGAGTTTCTTTTGGGTTATGGGTTATCTTTTCCTTCTTATAACTCCTGGATGGATGGATGGATGCTGGCCCTGCGCTTCTTTTCTGTGCTAGAGTCCTTTGGTTCCTTGTTATTTTTATCATTGTTGTTACGATCATTTCCCATTGATTGCGCAAGATGCAAATTAGTTAAAGAGTAACGCGCTGTGCCCTTTTATTGACAACGAAATTAGCTGTGCAAGAATTTATGCCCACCGGGCGCAGCCATAGGTCACACACACACACACACACGAACCTAGACCGGCGGACTTGCCATACCAAATTCTTGAATATAGAAAAAAAAATTTTTGTTCTTGTGAATTATATTCATGAAGGAAAAAAAACAGTTTTTTTTCTGAATGGAATTGAATGATTCGTTTTTTTATTTTTTTTAAATACATAAAAAAACTCTTGAAATCAAAGTACTTAAAAACATTGTGAATGCCGCGCTAAGATCTAAGCAACACACCTTGATACCCAAAAAAATTGTCGTGTCTTATTGAGAGTATGTCCCACTCACAAAAAAAAATAATAAAAGAACTGTCGCCTTCTTCTGGACACATACTGGATAAAGACTGGACATCACATATCCCATCAGAAGGTCCATGGCCATACCATGGTCCATGGGAATCTTACCAGAAACCGAAGAAGCCGATCCCACCACCACCAAGGGGAAGGAAAAGGAACATACCAAGAAGAAAACTAGACAACTCAGGTCGCAATTTACGGCCTTACGGGTTTCTTCTAACATTTTGTACCGTTTTTCATAGCCCTAAAGATTTTGTTGTTGTTGTTTTTTCGTTGTTACCGCTTGGATCTTCTTCAATCTTGTTCTTATTCTTCTTGCTTCAGGCAAACAAGCATCACACATCTTCTTTTTCTGACCTGGGAAGGTATTTTTCTTCAAAATCAGCGCAGCACGGAGAAGAGTAGTCTCACAAACTGTGTGTTATATGACGACGTTAGTGGTGTGGTGTGGTGGTGGCGGCGGCGGCGGCAAAAATGAATGAAATGCATTTCCTGGAAGGCTCAAAACCTTAATTTTTACAACGAAGACACAAAAAAGAAATTATATGGGTAAGACGCGAGGTTTCTTGAGAGTTTTCGGACATGATTTCAATATATTTATACAAAAAAAAACATACACACATATATACAAAAACAGTGAAAAAAAGGCATGGGAATTTTAGTGACCGTTTTACGCGCCGTTGTTGTTGTTGTTGTTGGTGGTGATTCTTGAAGGGATTGAAGATGGCGCACAGCAAGAAAAATAAACGATGTGCTTCGAGGGTGATAAATGTCGAGAATGGTTGACGCTCTCCAGGTTTCTTTTTGTTGATTGTAAATTTTCAGATTCGAATAAAATAATATCTTTGAGCTATTAAAAGAGAGGTGCACTATAAAATTCTTGCATGAGCACAGTAAAGTCAATGGACAACGAATCGTAGAGATAGCAGCAAGTGAGAACTTAAGAGTTTTGATAACTACACTTCAGGATAGCCACAAAGTCGTCTGGGTCTTCTCACTGTCAGCGAAATATGCAATATGTCAGACCTAATGACGGTATGCATGTACCAAGGTGTAAACTTCCACCCGAGAGATCACAATCTTATTGGTGTAGAGTTTGGAGACTCGAAAAAACACGTAACGGCCAAAAACTCCTACGATCAGGCGTTCTTAGAACTCGTTCTCATTCAAATAACGGAGAGTAAAGCCGGGATCCCAATTTATCCGCACCATTCCGATCCGTTTTTTTCCACACCGTTCCGTTGGGAATTTCAGTTCCAATTCTTCCGAGATTTGACAATTCTCTTTGTAAGTAGAGTGAGTGTACTGAGTGAGTGAGTGTAACACTCCGAAAAAGTTTAAATTTAATCACCTTTTCCATCCCGTTCCGATCCGTAAGTACCATTGGAACCACCTTTCCGAACTGCCATATAAGTTCTAAACAAACTTCGAACGGTGCGGATATGCATTGGGATCTCCCGAGAAAAATGAAACTCGCCCGCACCTAGCATGCACCAGGCACGCACTAAGCTGCATGGCGTACAGTTGTTCCAAATGCCGAAAAGTTGACCAAAAGTCCCTAAAATCGATCTTTGATTTGTGGAGATTTTTTGGGTATAGCTATGTAGGTTGGTACCTAAGGTATTAAAAACAGCGTTTTATAACGGTCAAACTTTCAAGGGGGCTCTCGGGAGCCATTGTTACGTGAGCGTCCGGCACACGAGGGCCTCGGCGCAGTACACAGTGAAACGGGATTTTTGTGTTAACAGTGACCTGGAATCGTTAGAAATGGCTTCTGCTAACGAAAGTACAACATTCAAAACAAGTTTTTTATAACTTCCCGTTGTAAACGTCAATGTTTAAAATTACATTACTCAAAAATCCCACGACATCCCACTCTCGTAACAAGTTTTGTCGCATTCTTGAGATCTTTCTCCATAATTTGGAAGTTTAAAAAGTTGCCCCAGTTTGCCCCAATTTTTTTAATTTAAATAAAATTTCATAAAATTCTGGCCATTTTATAAGAACTTTGTCCGCCATTTTGTTTTTTAAATTTTGAGTAACAATTCGTAATCAGCAGACTCGAAATACTCTTCATACCAAATTACATAAAAATCTGACACCACTTTATAAAAATTTTGTCCGCCATATTGGATCCGCCATTTTGTTTTTTAAATTTTGAGTAGCAATTCGTAGTCAGCAGACTCGAAATACTCTTCTTACCAAATTTCATAAAAATCTGACAACTATAAAAATTTTGTCCGCCATATTGGATCCGCCATTTTATTTTTTTTATTTTGAGTAAGTGTTTTGAGCTGAGATTCGTAATCAGCGACCTCAAAATACTATTTGTAAGTACATAATTTCATACAATTTGAATAACGTCTACATATTTTGGTCATCTTTTCGGGATTTGGAACGGGTTGTGCGGCGCCCGCAACTAGCATGCACGAAATCGCCTGTATGGCTTTAAAAAATTGCAAAGGACGAAGAAAACAGGAATTCGCTTGGTGACCACAAAATGTGCCATTAGCACACTCATTAGACCGGTTCTCGTTCGATTGCGTAGGTCAAGCAGCATTGGAAGTGGTTAGTGCTTAGTTGGGGGACTGCTTGGTAAAACAACACTCGCGTTTTGGAATAGTCTATGCCGATGTGGATACATTTATAAACGTTCATGAGTGTAGGATTTGTTCGCCATGCGTGCTAGGTGCAGGCGCGTGCATGCTTTTAAGAAAATTAACCAAATAAATTATTTTTACTCGGGTTAAGACGTTCATTTCGAATTTGTCAACCAGGGGAAGTGGAGATGCCGATTCTCCCTTTATCCACAAAGTTCGCCACCGACGTTCATTCCTACGAAAGTGTTATCATTGGCTAAGTCCACGAGACGATGGATACACCTTAAAAATATCGAAACGATTGATACATTCATGGCTGTAGTGCGGCATTCTTAAGAATATCGACACCTATAGGCAAAAAAGTTTCCAGATAGAGGCCCTGTGCTGGAAGTCGGGTCGTGTGAAGTGACAAGATATTTGAGTTGAAGAAAGTGACGTTTCAGTCGAATTACGAATTTCAGCACTGGGGCCAGAGAGTGAGGAGTTGAGTTTAGGTCCATATCCTGAGAGTCGTAACTCGGCTGAAACGTAACTTTCTTCAACTCAAACGACTTGTCACGTCACACGACTCGACTTTCAGCACAGGAGCCAGAAAGAAGAAGTTTTATGGGCAGTGCGCGTGTGGTGAATTTAGATCCAACCTGTCATATTCAGGTACCGGATCGTATCTCCTTTTTTGAGCTTCAAAATGTTTCCCAATTCTGTAAGAAGAAGTTTACAAATGCACGCTAGCTCTTTATAGCCAAATCCGGAAAACTGCAAACAAAATGTTCAGATTATCCCTCAAGCTTGTTCCTCCAGCTCCTAACCGCGGCAGTGGTTTTTGTGTGGGCCTCTTCTTGCCCAATTGGTCAGTGATGATCGACACGATTCCGGCGATGTCTTTCCGACATTTTCAACATCTCGAAGTCGGATGATCTCTGCTGTTTGATATCAGATCTAAAGCTTACTATTGAAAGGAAATGCATTGTGACGGTGATGTCTTCTTTGCTCATACCGAGAAGATTCCCAATCGCTATTCGTGGGTCTACAAGATTCCTGAAGAATTGCTCTTACCTTGGACAAATCATCTACCGCCTCATTGCCCTCCATCCATCCAATGGCGCTATTGCCCAAATCAAGTTTGCAGTCGCTTGCAGCATGTCTCTAATTCCGGATGTTGAGCGTTGCCTCTACATCAACCGTCACCGAGTCGATTCCGTTGCTTGGGTCGTTGCCGTTGAGCCCGTTCTGTCCGAAGCATGCTTTGAGGATTTGCGACGGTTGGGTTTTTTTGTCAGCCTGCCACCCAACCCTCAACATTGTGGAGCAGTCCGGTGTTTGCTTCGCTTTAAGACGCGAAGTACTTCTCTCACCCTCCTCCGTCTGCTACTCTTATAAAGACAAGAGCAACCAGCATCTAATGTCAAGTCAGCGTTTCTTCGGACTTCCCTGTCCTGGTGTATCGGCAGCACCAAAAGCCGTTACTACCATTTGACTCCCATTGCCCTCGATGTCCGTATAATCTTGTATATCGGTAACCTGACTCCTAAGGCGGCGCACAGTGGTCCATAATCCCGAAAATGTGGTCATAGTCTTTTTAGCATCTAAAAGTAGTTTTTTTATATGAAATTTCGTACTTGCGGGTTTTAAGGGCGCTGATTGAGGATCCGCTATCAATTTCGCAAAAACAAAATGGCGGATACAAAATGGCGGACAGTTTTGCTTAATAATAAGCCAAATTTCATGAAACTCATTATAGGGGGCTTTCGAGGGCGATGATTAAGAATCCGCTATCAATTTTACAAAAAACAAAATGGCGGATCCAAAATGGCGGACGATTTTGCTCAATAATCAGCCAAATTTCATGAAACTCTTTATATGAGGGGTTTCGAGGGTGCTGATCCTCAATAATACTAAATTTATCTTTTAAATTGTTCTTTACGAGAAAGAAAATATCTTTTCTTTGTAAAAAGATGTCTGGTTTCAGAATTCCTGAAAAAAAAATTACTTATTATGAATATGAAGAAAAATTGTATTGTATATTTTGCAGCTAGGTGCAGCTACTTTCCTTTTTATTTTAAGCTGAAATGTATACTGGACAATATGCGACCACCTTCAAGACGGTACCTTGCGAAACTTTCGGCTCATCACCTATTTTATCAGTTATCTGAAGGGCGCCCACATAAATTTATTACAACTAACCTTGAGCTAAAGTAATTTGCAATAAAGGTTTCGTTTAGTGACGTTATAAAATTGTACTTACTTTCAAGAGAAGAATCCATGTCTTAAGGCTGTATCTGATCCAAAGCAGTGCAACAAAAATATCAGCAGCAAACAGTTCCTATTGGCTAATGGCGCTCATATGACAACAAAAGCAGCAGCGATTGCTAGTAAACTAAACTTGCTGCCGCTGCTGCTGCTGGATCTGAATGGGCCTTTACTGTTACAATGCACTAAAAAACAAAAATTCCACAGCGCTTTGAATGCGGAGTATTTTTTCTTACTTAGCGGAGACGAAATTTCAATCGCGAGACGCCCACTTTCAGAATGAAATATAACGGATTCCTGGAAAATCTATTTACTTTTAATAGTTCCAAATGATGCTAAAGGCTTAACTACAAATATTTGTCCTTAAAAAAATACTCGCTTCTTGTAGCTTTGTTCAAGTTGTTTGCTGCCTGATGTATAGAACACTTGGCGGCAGAACGAGAATTACTTTCATTGCTTCCTTGGGTGTTGTACATATCCCAGACATTCCATTCTTTGGACTTGGTCTAGTCTAGATTTGCTATATTCTTTTAAAGGGGGCCACCACATAGAAGAGGCTTATGTCAGCATCACTGTTGTCTAGAGCCAGAATCAAGCCTTACCTTATGCTAAAGGAATGCTTACAGGCGTAGAAAGCCCTGTTGGTCCTCTTTTTGATGTTGAGCCTCCAGTTCAGCTTTAGTAGTTAGCCTAATCGATATAGGTTCAGCGGTCGACCATTAGTTGCCGGTAGACTTTCTTTTTGTTCCTTTCTGTATTCACGAACAGGACGTTTGGACCGCGCTGCAGCCATCGCCATAATCTCGCTAATTATGGAGAGAAATTTTTCGGATACTAGGCGAGAGGACTGTAGGACTGTAGAACTTGATTGTTGTCGTTTCTTCTCTGTCTTGGTTCTAGTTTTTTCGTCCTAATCTTCCTCAAGCAACTAGATAGTGATCGGTGTCCGCATTTGCTCCTTGATCACTCCTTACCTCCATCCGAACCCTAATCAGGGTGAATTATCTATGAAGTTGAGGTTAGAGCACACAGTCCTTTTTAGTTCTTGAAATCCACCATTCCAGTAGATCTTCGTAATATCCTAACATTCCATGTGGCGAATTTAATATCCCTAACCCATTCCTGCAATCATTAGTCCTGGGACGTTGCTCGGAAATTCTTCTTCTACTGTCAAGAATTTAATATTTACCCTCAGCCGACCTAATCAAAAATTAAACCCATCACACCACCACCGAAAACATTCCAAGAAACTTCCTTTTCAATTCCTAAAAATATATGTACCCCAGGCACGATCCATGTCCTTCCTGCCCGGTCCTAAACTTTCTAAGCCAAAGAACGATTGACATCACCAGTGTAAAAACGCCGAAAATTATATTTTTTTTGTGTTTGGGGAAAACAAGCCTTCTTCAACACACAAGAAAAAAAATCCATCAAAAAAGGAAGGAATTTTTAGTAGAGGGTAAATAGGATAACGATGGAAGAAGGAAAAACATGGGGAAAAAGGATAAGAAGGACAAGGGCACACCGGAACACATTTGCGCCTTGCTTCTATGTATAATACTACATATATATGAAGGTATGTTGCCTATGCTTATGCCTGCTGCCGTCACCATCACGGGCTCTCTGTGTATATGCCTTTAGCTTGATGGAGGTCCTTTTTTCGGGGTTCCTTTCTTCCGATTCTTTTGTTAATCGGACCGTTTCCCTGTTTCAATCGAATTTCAAGAATAGAAGGAACTAGGTGTGCACATGCACAGCCAGGAACATGTTCAGAGTGCGCTCCCTCTAATTTGGTAAAAATATATATGCAAGGAAGAAAAAAAACACGAACAAATTTGAAAAAGAAAATTTGCTTTTTTTTTGTGTGTTCTTCTTGATCCTTTCCAACACAAAAATGTTTAGACGAGTCCTCAACAGGAACAACAGTCGGGGCTAATATTAGTGGATAGGTAAAGATTTTTGACTCTCGTTGTATGATCGTTTTCTTTTTTGAAGATCTTTGGAATTTATAGAAGGGTTCTTTTGAAGTAGTTTTATTACAAATCGTCACTTTCAAGTTTTAGAGCAAAATTTGACATTTACTTCGATCGTAAGAAGTGATCACAAAAGTTGCCGTTTTAAATCAATAGAAAAGCGCAATATTTTCCTAAAAAGAAATGTTTTTTTTATTTTAATCTGCAGTATAAACTCTGAGGTTAATAATGGAACACAATAGCTACCAATTTTGGTAGGCCTTGGTTTTTCTTACAAACGGTTCTTCTTTCGATAAAATTTTTTATCACATTTTCGCATATTAGCGGCTGTGTTTCGCCATTAAAACCTCTAATATTGTCTTTGAGTGCTTGAATTGTTGCTGCAGCATTGACGCAAGCTTTATCTTTAACAAAACCCCAAAGAAAACGGTCTAATGGTGTTAGATCGCACGATCTTGGCGGCCAATTGAAGTCTCCATTTCGAGAAATCACAATGTCCAGGAAATTTTTCATTTTTGCAGTAGAGCCAAGCTGTGTGGCAGGTGGCGCCATCTTGTTGAAAATAAATATCTTCCACACCGATACCACGATCTCGGCGGGCAATGGAAATTTCGCATTTTGAAATATCGCAAGCCCAGGAATTCTACACTCAATAGGAATAGAGCCACTCTTTCACGAGTTTTATGGCAGGTGGCGCCAAAACTCGTTCACATCCATATCATCAATTTCAGGCCAAAAACAGTCAGTCCACATCGTTCGGTAACGCAATCCATTCAAAGTAATAATTGTGGCACCAGCAGCATTTTCAAAAAAATATGGCCCGATTACACTGGCGGCCAAAAAACCGCATAAAACTGTCACTCGTTGTGGCTGGAGAAGTTGTTCAGCTATTTCCTCTTGCGTTATCAGAGCCCCAAACAAACTTTACAAACCATTTCCCTGCGATATTTTCACAATTTGTTTAGTGGATTTTAACTATTTTAATGAGTTTTGCTGAGTGTGCATCCATCCATATCTGAAAACCGTCCAAAAACCACATTTTGCTTGTCAAATGTCATCGTAATGACAGTTGTATGTTGACAGTTTAAAAATAGCGTGAAACTTAAAATGAACCCGTGTTGAAAGACCCTTTTTTCGACGAGGATGCTTTTTGGTATAAAACAGATGAACTTTAACAAATTACAATCTTTACTAGAATAGAGGACATATTTTCCACAACTGATTGAAATATAAAAAGCTAAAGATTAGTAATAACTGATAATCATTAGCACAAAGAAAGAGATGTTCATTCTGTTAAGTAATCGTCATCGTTTGATCAGGAGGAGTCGGACCGATTACAACCTTTTTTGCGAAGCAGTTTCTTACCAGCGCACAGTGGTTCAGAAGGCATGAAAACCTGGACAAAAGTCAAAAATCCATTGGATTTACAGAAATATTTGTAAATAAGGGTTTTTGATGTCTCTGAATTCGAATTTGATAATAAAATTTGAAAATTCAAAATGGCGGATCCAAAATGGCGGACTGATTTGAAAAAAGTCGATGGATTTGCATGAATATTTGTAAACAGGGGTTTTCGGGATCACGTAATTCGAATTTGATATCAAATTCTGAAAATTCAAAATGGCGGATGGAAAATGGCGGACTACTTTTGAAAAAACTGGATGAAGTTGCATGTCATAAAAATTACAGGGGCAAGCCGGGGCAATAGTTCTTCATATGTACCGTTACAGGACCTTATAATGTACAATTTAAGATCAACAATTAGGCGGTTGAAGACGGATGCATCGCCAAATTTAAATATCTTGAACAAATAATCACATTTACAGGTCCCCGTTTAGACTGAGTTTATATGGACTATTAACAAATATTTGATCACATATACGTTTAATCATATTAAACATACCTTGATTAATGTCACCAAGATCTAATCCTGGCCTCGCAACCGTTCTCTCCACCGGTCACGATTCTGCGCCGATGTCATCCAGTTTGGCTTCCCTAAGCCCTAGGCGTCCTGGTCTACGTCATCCTTCTAGCGGAGGTTGGGTCTCCGTCGCTGTCTCACCGCAGAAAACTCGAACTCTCAGATTTTGTAAGACGACATTCTCTGCCCATTGCATCTCTTGAATGGCAGCTTTGTACTTTGTCAGGGTATCAGCTAGATGTTGGGCAACTCGAGTTCTATATAGAGTCCGAACGTCCCATGAGAAAATTCTTAAAATTTTGCCTTTTTCGTTGTCATTTTTTCCAATATCCGAGGTATGTTGGTCGATCCGTAATATTTGTTTTTTTTCGGGTGAGGTTATTAACCTTACGCCAACCTTGCTTAAAAGGGACTAGCCTATTCTCTCTCATAGGATAGTTACCAGAGGCCACTGCTAGGAGCTATGATCGCAATTCCATCAGTCCGGAATAGTTGCCAGAACGTGCATGTCTTAATATACTACACGTTGTTCCCCCTATTCTGCTGATGACTGATCACTGCATTACCTTTGAGGAATCTATAATACATCTCGGTCTCCCTGATTTTCGGTATCGCTCCCATAGGCATCATGAGTTCCCTGATCACTTTGTGTGATTCAGGGTCTTCGCGTCTCCATTTTTGGGCTATTCTTCTCTTGCCTCCACTCTTTTCTTACCGAGGAAGCGATAGTAGTGACCCACTGATGAGCACTCACAGCCCTTGACTGGTCTGACTCTCATTGGGCTGTCATGCCAAATTCCTTCACCCTAGTACTATCTGTCCTTTGTTAGTGCTCATCTTGGTCGTTTGCTCTTGAAAGTCTTTTCACGGCTTCATATTGTTGCAGCAGGTTGCTATTTTCCTTCCTCCTTTACTTGCCGAAACTATCTCAAATCAACGAGAAAGCCAGACCTGGCTTATTCCTTATTGGATACTCCTTCTGCTGTCAGCCGGTGATGCCGTTTTGTTGAGATCAATGCGCCGATATTTGACAGGGCCCAAGGGTTAGGCGCCCGACTATCATCAAAAAGATGTGCGGCTCGATTCCTCCCAGCTCCGTGGTCCTTCATCCCTGATTTCCTTCTTCGTCTTTCTTTTTTGCAGCAATTCCCTAATATATCTCCTGCGATACAAGCAGCGACATTTTTTACTGTAGAGCTGTGTTTTTTTATTGAACTATATAGCTCTTCCCCACACAAATCTGAAGACCCAGGTTTTATCTCGGGGGTATCGATCGAGGTTTTGAGAAATTTTAAAATTTCCCCTTACAGAAAGTAGCAAACTTCACGCCAGTCGTAGAAACGTCATTTGAAAATCTTATACATAATTTACAGAACTTTAACTAACCGACCTAAACCGATATAAATTTATTGAAGGTAATCTAGAAAAAAGTCAAAATTATATTTTATTTGTGGTTTAAATATACCGACGACGACAGTAGTCAACTGACACTCAACTGGGGTTAAGAATTGTTCGTCTCAGATGGCACCCGATTTTTAACGAATTTTCGACATGTTTCCGTAAAGAATTTTGACGAAATGAAATGCTCCATATTTGATTTTACACGTGTTTAATGACATATGTCAAAATTTCAGCCGGCCATGTTGAATATGTCCAAAAAAAATGGAGGAAATTTCAAATCCTGTTTTCTGTGCTAAGTTCTGACGTCTAATTTTCCAATTTATACATTCTGGCAACACCTTCTCTCTCTAACAAGCAAAAATCTATAATCCTTTAATCCTCCGAATTTAAAAAAATGTGCCAAACATTCTCAGAATGAAAAAGTACCAATTTTTCTCCCAAAAAAAAAAAACTTCCTTAACAAAATCAACACCAAAAAAAACACGAAGAAAACCCATCGAACCGATCCAGGAACGTAATCCTGGTCACATGAACCCTGTCCCATATTCAGGCCAGGCCAATGAATTCTTAGAAATGACCCGAAAAAGGTGTCCTTTACTCTTCTTCCTTCGAGAATGGACTCTACACTAACAAAAACTGCCCAGAAGAAAAAAAATTGCCTACATCCTCATCCTACATCTTCGCGAGGATCTTCTTTTCTTTTTTTTTGTTGCTTCTACGAAAAATTTTGTTCACTAAAACGAATCCCTGCGCCGCGCCGATCGCACAGGGCACGCAGCAGCAGCAACCACACCATCAAGATGAGCACTTCTCAGGTAACCAGGAGCTAAGGAGAAGAAATGGGGAACAGATTTTTTGTTTTGCTTCTTTATAATATTCTTCACGTTTTTTGGGTTCTTCTGTTCTCATTTTCTTACCTCCTCCTGTAAAAAGGTGCAAAAGGGAAGATTTTTTTTTCTCTGGAATCTAAAATAGTAAAAAGAAAACAAAAAAAACTCCATGGAAGCCCAAAAGAAGCAAAAATCCACATCCGAAAAAATATATTCAAATGCTGAAAGGGCAGAGTCCGAATTCTCTCCTTTCGCGGGTCTTAAGTGGAGACTTCTCTTCCTATGAGGACTTGTGTGCGGGGACCGCTGCCTGCATGGCAAGGTGTCATTCAGGATATATGTTAGAGGAACCATCCGCAAAAAAAAACATTCCTGTGTATGTTTCCCGCCAAAAATTTTGTGTTTTTTTTGGGATTTTTTCTCGGTTTCTTTTCTTCGTTTTTGGGATTTGTGCAACATTTTGCTTGTGCCTCGTTAATCTCAATCTCCGGCGTCCTCCAGGTCGGTTCCATGCTGGCAAAGATAATTTTTTATTGGGACAGGTAAAGGTATATGGGGAATGCTGCAACGGAAAAGTGGAGAGTGTCCTATATTTTATAACAAAAAATAAATGTGGAAGGAGAGCGCGAACAAGGGTACAGGAGAGGGGGGGTGCATGTGGATGCTGTTTTTGGCGCCTGCTTTTAAATTACAAAAATTAATTTGATTTTATCAAAGATGAACGATAATAAAATTTGGAATTTTTGAGTAATGCGTTTATGTTGGTGCAGGAAAGTGTTGCATTTTGATGGTGGCTGATTATGCACACACACACACACCTGTTTGTTAGGCTTAACTGCACCTTTTGAATATTAAAAAAAAAACTTTTGGAAAGCAGCCTTTTATTTGCGACCTACGCTGTGTATGTTTCACATAATAATAGACTTGGTTTCAATGGCCATTCCTACACGAGGGACCACGATTTCTGGGTCTGATCTTGGGCCCAAAACTCTAAGTAAACCTAACACCGAGTAAAGAGTAAAGACACCCTGTACAACTTTCTTCGCCGACATGGGGTTTCAAGCCAAAGATGGTCCTATGGATGCCGGCAGCGATAGTATTTCCAATCCTCACGTATAGTACGCTGGTGGTGGTGGCCAACGCTGAATAGGACCTTTTTACGAGGCAGTGATGGGAATCTATTTTTGTTGCGAGGGAGTGGCGAGAATCTTACATCGATGCAGCAGGGGATGTGTGCAACCGCTTGTCTAGGGCTCCCATGCCTACGGTCAGGACACTGCCGGGGGTACGCATCCAGACTGTGATGCCAGATTCCTACTGACTACAACTCACCAAGCCTTTTCTTATGACGTTCAAGTCTAGACCGATACGAGTCGTAAAGGCATTAGTTTAGCCTGGCGTCATCATCATGTCCCTTAAAAAAGAGGACCCTCAAAGGTGCTCACTAAAGCCGGAACAGTCTAGCCAGCCGTCTATGTATCTTGCTACTATCTCCCTTTGCATTTCTTGCCCTTCTCTATTTCTTTGGGCTTCGTAATGCTTAAGCTTCTGGCGGATAGCTTTTAGCACCATTTCCATCATTCTCGACACATCTTCCGACCTTATCATGCGGTCCAGGATTTGCTCATAGCTGCACCTCAGCCATCCTGTGCTCCGCAAACCTCGGACATTTAAAGAAGACATGGTCCGCGTCCTTTTTATCGTCTGGGCATTCTGGGCTCCAACCTGAAGCGGTGAAGATATACCCTATAACCTCGATGCCCATTCAGCAACTGCGTGAGGTAGTAACTCACTTCCCCATGTTTATAGCCCACTTATTCACATTTGGTATGATCGTACCACCTTCTCAACCATGCTGCGCAGCATAGTCCGTCGCACTTCCTTGGACTCCCCTCCTGCATATTCCGGGTCGTACAACCTCTTCCCCTCCTATGCAAGAATATAAATCTACTGCTTCATCGGACGCAGATGGTAGCGTCAGATTCCTACTAACTAAACTCATCAACCCTTTTCAATGACGTTTGAGTCCAGGCTGTCAGAAGCCGTAGGCATTATTTGTGCCTGGCGTCACCGACGTGATCCTGCCGGGACAGTGGGGCACACCTATTAGCGAGCTACCGTCTCTGCTTTCTTTGCAGAGAACGGTGACTTCTATGAAACTCGTTAACCAATTCACTGGCTACATAAGTGCCTATAGCTGCGTCGGAAGATGGACAGCATTCTACCGAGAAGCTCCTGCCTATAGGTTTTGTGGTAAACCCGACCCAAAAAACGACCCGGCGCTGGATCAGCTATCTAGCTGCTCTCTCCTGGTATTTCTTTGCCTTGCTCTGCCTCCTTCAGCCTCACATTGCTTAAGGTTGGTGGATGGTCTTTGGCGTCACTTACACCTTGTTCCACACATCGTTAGACCTTATCATCTGGTCCAGGATGTTCTCCGCTGCTAGCTGAACCCCAGACGCTGTTTCCAGCAGACCCATGTCCTCCGCAAACCTCGAGCATTTAAAGAGGGCATGCTCACCTCTCTTTAACATCTATCCCCACTAAGGTATTGCGTGGGCTGGTAGCTCTTTCCCCATGTTCCCTCATAGCCCACTTCTCCATAATCCCTCATAACCCACTTCTTCACATTTGGTATGAGTCTATGATTCCATCGGTCCTTAGTGCACTCGCCCCACCTCCTCAGCGATGCTGCGATGGACGGACCGCCCGTCAGAGTCCGCGGCACTGCCTTGGGCTCCCTCTGCATATACCGGATCGCACAAGCTTTTACTCTCCGTCGAAAGAATATCAATGGGTGTCATTCCTGCTATCACACATGCTGCTTCATCAGACGTCGTACGGTATGTACAGAATCTTCGAAGGGCACTTAGCCGATACGCAGAGTTTATTTTCCTCCTATTTCTCGTTCTGTCCAGTCCTGCTGCTCACACTGACGTTGCATACAATAGGTCCGAACTAACCACTCTTGTGATAAGAAGGCGACGACTTGGTCTGGCAGCGACTATATTAGGCAGCTTCGTCGCTAGTGCTACGCTGATGGCTGATCTACACATCATCCTTGAGGCCTGAAGAAGCTCGGGCGTTTTGTCGTCTTCGTTAAACCTAGAAAAATATACTTGTCAGCCTAATTTTTTCAGTGTATTTCAAAAAAGGAGATATACTCCATTACCTGAATTATATTAGGCTGGATTTAAAGCTCTTCAATAGATGCTCCATCCGCGGAGTCTGCTGCTATCTCTCATAAGAATGTCGACTTACTGCCTCTATTCGCGAGCTCCCGACATTCTTCATCGTACAAGTCTCCAGAATGATCTTTACATCGTACATAGCATAGGCATTAAGTTCCTGTTCAACTACTTCGAAGAATCCTTGTTTTTTGAGTCATCAAGAGTATCTTCTTTAGGTACCTGAAAGATTTTAAGACTTACGTTCTTATATTTGTATCAAAAACGAAGGTTGCACGCATTTTACGATAAGCACGCACAGTTTTCTCACAATTGAACGATTGTTTTCAATGTAAAGCGCTACAATTTCAGCGCGTTCTTTCGGTGTTTATTGACTCATAGCTAAAATGGTACTGAATGACGTTTCAGAATCGTGTACATTTTTCGGAATCGGCTACAAATTGTCAAAGTTATTCAATGTTGAAATAATAGATGGCGCACCCTGTATTATATTACCAATTGATCCCATCCAGTGTCATTCTTCCTTTTCCAATCTATTGAAGTTATATAAAAGAGTATTTCCATGAATAGCAAGAAAAAACAAATGCCTCATACCCACCAAAACTTGCGATTTGAAATTCTCTGAACACTCTCTCTCTCTGCAAAATTTCCTTCTGCCTCAATAGATTCTAAGAAAACGTCTTTGTGGTGTTATCCTTTCTGAATATATTCTGTATATATTTCTGAATCGTTTGAAGTTAATTTCCATTTAAAATAGAAGCAAATACGTGCTTTTATCTCATCTAATTAGATTAAAAGGACTTCAAATTGTCACATTTCTCAAGAACTCACACAATTTCAACTCCATTTTTACCCATGGCAATCCTTAAATAAACCATAAATATTCATAAAATTCGTTAAGATTATTTAAAACAAACACGAAATCCTCATCATAATCATCATCACGAAAAAATTTTATTAACGAAAAAAAAACGAAAAATTTTCATCGCGTTTCCATGGATATTTTAAAGTAATTTTTTTATGATACTTTTACACAGGACATTTTGTTTGTTGTCAGCTTTTGTTGTTCCTTTTGTGTGCGTTGAATAAAAAATTAAAATTTCCATTTATGAGTCAAGGACCTTTTCCCTTTCTCATACTCCCAATCTTCTTGAAAATTTTCGGCGATTTTCAGAGTAGATTTCGGGGAGTGAAAACGGTAATAATACAACAACAAAACATCCAAAAAAAAAGACACCGGCGGCGGCGGCAAGCAATTCATCACGCTACATCGCGTCATTAACTACCTTAACTCCCCCACCACCGCCCATCTGCCGTGGTAAACTTAATTAACGCTAAGTAATATGAAAATGGTTTTTTTTTGGTTGTTGTTGTTGTGTGTGTATTTTTTATTTAACCATTCCACCCCAAAAATAATACCGCAAAAGGGCAATGCCCTCCAAAAATTTTCCCTAATGTCCTGTATATTGAGCGAGTACTGATGGCGCGGCGGTGGTGGTGCACAGCCCTGGAAAGGTTGTTGGACGTTACGCACTTGGACATTGCGGCCAGTCAGTCGTGTCGTGTGCCTAATGTCCAGCGTCTGCATTGTTAAATTTTTGGGCAATTGCTGATACAAAATTCGGGGCCCCCTTGACCACCAAAAATATGTTTGTGCGTACCCTTTTCATCCCTTCAGCGAACGATGCACTCGACCCACCATCACCACCATCAAAAACAACAACAGCAGCGGCAACAAACAGGACAGAAATTGCATTCGACAGGTTCAAGAACCGAAGGTGTACAACCAGCACGATGACGACGATGATGATGATGATGTGTAAGCCCAAAAGGGCAAAGACAGGAGTCCGATGGGTGCTCGCTCACCTCCCCAGCCACCACCCATCCTCCACCTCTCTTCATATCTTCGCAGTGTGATATTAAGGAGCTCCCGACTTTGGGTTGGGCTCATGTCTGGCAGACTGCTCAGTCAATGAGCCTGATGCAAGCAAGAAACCTTTTTATGTGCCACCTCCAAGGTGTTCGATTTTGGGACGAACAAGAGCCCTGCCTTTAGTGTATATAGCTTTAATGTGCTCCGTGCCCCAACGCCCTTACTTTTGCCGCCGTCTCTGGAGTGTTCTGCAGTAGACCAAGGGGCAGTTAAAGAAGGCGCATTTTGTGTAGTCAATGATCTAAAAGTCATGTTATCTTTGATTTATGACAGACATAAACGTTTACGACCCTTCAATGGAATTGAAAATACATTTAGGGGGATGTGTGCTGCACTGTTCGGGACATTTCGGGCAGAGGGCGACACTTGAAACAAATTTTCTCTAGCCTTTGCGAAAGTCCTGTGCTGCAAGGATGTGTGATGATATAACGTGTAAAATTAAACAAAAGAAAACCAAAAAGGCGCCATCTATTTTTAGAAGAATCAAAATCGATTTCCGCACCCAAAGGTTATTTATTATAGATAATGTCTTTGTTTATTGTAGATAAAACACTCCTAATGACAATGCCGAGAGACAATTTCAAGGGCAGACTCAATTACGAGCTCCTTTCTTGTCATTTTTGGCATTTACAATTTCATAGAAGACAGAGATCCTAGGATAAAAAGTCTTAGGACTGATATCTGTACGTTTTACAAGCGGTGGAGGAACACAGGACATGCATAAGTAAAGCTATCATCAATTACAATAACATTGGAAAAGCAGATGTTCCTGATAAGCACAAGACATTGTTCATGGCTGTTGATGAGACACCTTGAATTATGTTCTCAATTATTTTTGGGATTCTTCTGTTTTTAAGAAAACAAAAAAGGTTCAGTTTGTTTTCATCGAGTTGCTAACCCAAGAATCCAATTTCATCTAAGTCCCCACGCCGGTTTCTCAGAAACTTTATGCGATCCTTGGATGTGCAACACAATGAGACAACCTAAAAGAAAGGTGCTCAAGAAGTTTTCATCTTTGTCGTTTATTAATCGGGTTAATCAACGTTGAACTCGATATCCCCTGGCAATATCATCAGAATGTAGTTCTTCTTGCGAAAACGTTTGGCTTTGATAGCTACTTCCGAGGGTGATTGAGCCAGATATATTTTAATGACGTCCATGCTCCACATAGTTGTCGAGCCAATGGCAGAAATTTCTTTGCGAAGTATGTCGATATCTCATTGCCAATATATAGAGTGTCTAGGCGAAGCATAGCATTAGCATAGTGCCAATTATGCTCAAACGCAACATCTCATCGGTCCATTGCTGATGCCAGACACTCCGCACGCTTCCCTTGCCCAAAAAAGCGTTTGCTCCCATTTTCATTTTGAACCATGGTCCCTCGTGTAGGAATGGCTAATAAGAGCTGCTTTCATTACTGCTAGGTGTCTCACTTCTGCAAGATAGTGAAAGTAGCTAAAAGCTGGCACTAAACAAAACGATCACGGGCCGAAAACCGTATCCTTCGTCTTAAAGAAACCTTTGAACAAACAGTCAAGCTTACCAAGCTTCCTAAACATAGAAGGCGTTTTCAAAAACATCGGCACCCAGACCATCCAGGCGTTCCTAGTAGAATTCGATATCCACCAGCGTTTCCCAATCTTTTAACAACTGTGTACCCCTTTTTAATGGAATAGGCTCTTTTTCATCTCCAGTCAGTCAGAATTCAAATTTAAGATATTCTTTGTCGTATCCTCGTTTTAAGACGATCATATACTTTGTTTTTGTGTCATTTACTCGTAGATTGAACTTTGCTGAACTTTCTATAATTTTGGAAAAGGTTTCCTTTACATCTTGCGCTTTGCGTCCAATTATGACTATCTCATCTGCGAAGGCTAGTATCTGAATGCTCCTTGTGAAGAAGCTATTTGCCCCATTAAGCTGTTTCCCTCATTATTGCTTCCAGAGCAATGTTAAAAAGTATTGATGAGATCGCATCTCCTTGTCGCAGGCCTGATTCTTGAGGGAAGTTGATCGAGTTAGATCCTCGTAATCTCACTTGTGTTTTACAATCTTTGGTCGTCATTCTGCATAGTTCTATTAATTTTTCCGGGAAACCCTTTTCACTCATCTTGTTTCCCCATTTTCCTTTATTCAGCAGGTCGTAAGCATTTCTATAGTCAACAAAAAGAAGATGTGTATCAATGCTTTCTTCCCAGCATTTTTCAAGTATTTGTCTCATTATGAAAATCTGGTCTATTGTCGATCTATTCGTTCTAAATCCTGCTTGGTAATCACCTGCTTTATCGTCCAAATGTGGTTTCAGTCTATTAAATAAAATATGTGAAAGCACTTTGTAAGCTGTGTTCAACTAAGATATTGGTCTGTAGTTTTTGCAGCTCATCAATTCACCTTTATTATGAATTGGGACTCTTCTTCTGGCAACTTGCTGCTTCTCCATAGTTTTACGATGAGACTATGTAAGACATGGCATAACTTCTCCCCACCACTTTTTTTAAGATTTCCGTGGGTATTCCATCTGGGCCTGGAGCCTTATGATTTTTCAATTTCGCTATGGCATTTGCAACTTCTTCTATTGTAGGATCTGGCGTATCATTTTCTGGATCATCTGTACTACGGTTGTCTGGTCCTCCCTGTTTTAAGTTGATGTTCTCTTTGAAGAAGTATTTCTCCCACACCTCGAGTATGTCATAGATACTACTAGCTATAGTACCATCTTCTCTTCTTACCGTGGTGCAGGTGGGCTTGTATCCTTTCTTAATCATGTTGACTTCTTTGTAGAAACTGGTAGAGAAACTATGGTACGTAATACTAGCATTCTGTCGAACTATTTTAGCTTGGGTTTTTCGCATATTAAAGCCTTTCAACAAGAGATGCCATTTTATATTTCGCGCCATTTTTGAAAGGCACCTGAATAAAGTGAAATTAGATGAAATTTGTATTTTATTAATAAAGAATTTGTTAACTAACTCATTTACCTTTAAAAATAATCTAGACAAACCCGTCTAAAACTCCCCCGAGTATCTCAATATTCTCTAAGACTTTCCATACTTAAACTTCTTTTACCATATTGCACCGTACGATCCTTTTTCCCTAATTCAGCCCTGTTCTAATCACTCCATTCTATAATTCTAAAAAAACAACAATGAACAAAGAAGATAAGCCCAGGAAGTTTCTTAAATTCCTCCTCACAGAAAAAAAAGTAAAATGAAAAAAATTTAAGAAAGAAAAAAAACGCGCTTGAAGAAACTCCGCGAAAAGAAAAATATTTACCTGTAGATGTGTGTGCAAACATGTCCGCTATTAATCTTCTAATGACATTAGATACACCAGCGCCGAGAGCGGAGCCATATTTCCTCGAAAAACATACGGCGGCGAACTGAACAGCGCTCCGCACACTGCTCCCCCGGCCATAGAGTAGTAATAAAATTAATACGAAAAAAAATAAATAATGCCTCCCTCCACACATCCCCGCGAGCAATATGAAGGAAAATAAATAAATAAATAATTAAGAAAAAAAAAATGGCACGAGAAAAAGCTTCGTTTAGTTTAGGCCGCTTTTGTGCAGGGTTGGTATAGAAGAATATAAAAATGCACTGTGATATGGGTATATGTGTGTGTGCGGATATTACAGTGTGTGTACATTTTGACGATATAAAAGCTTTGTGCATCGGGATTTTTTGTTGTTGTTGCCGTTGCGTTTGGTTATGGGGATATATGTAGTGGTTTGGGGAGAAGAAATTTTTGGTTATATGTATACGCGCGGGAATTTTTTTGGAAGCACATGAATGCGCGTGTGTATGTACAAAAGTGGCTGGATTCGGGTTAAAATAAAAAAATACTTGGGGATTTTTAAAGGGATTTTTATTTTTGACAGTTTTTGGCTTAAAAGGGATATTTTTGGGGATTTTATTGTTGTTGCTTTTTCGTAGTATTTAACGAATTAAGTAATACACGATTGCACATTTCCTTTTTCCTTTTAAATTCTCTCCAACGTCATTTTTATGACTGCGAGAATGCAATACATTCAAGAATGCGATTTTGTATATACATATATAAATTTTTCGCAAAAGGCCCTTGCATATATCGGCGATTTGTGCTTTTTCTGCAAGCACACTACTTTATATTTATTACGAATGGCACTTTTGTATACATTGTACATACCATTTTAGTGCCGGTGTATTTATAGTTAGTATAGGCTGGCGATAGTATTTTATATTTTATGCATGCTATATATACATGTATGTAAAAAAAAGGCCTATATTTTTGCCTGCGTTCTCCGTATAGAAAGAAATGAGAGGTACACCAACGATACGAGCTTGTTGTACAGTTAATTTCTTGCTCGTCGCAGCCGCACAGCACTCTCGATACAACGCGCGTTCTGTGTGCAACCGCAAAATATTATTTTTCTTCCACAAATTTTTATATATTCTCTGGGCGAAGAAGAATAATATATATAATTCCAACAATAAGAACCAATATTAAAAAACCGTTTTTTTCAGTTCAGTTTTTTTTACGCCCGAGTGTGTTCGGTTTTTTTTAAGAGGCGGCTTTGTCCCGATTTTATATTTTATTAAGTTTGTTTAATAATAATATGTTAAGTTAAAAAACAAAACAACATTCTTCTATTGACAAGTTCTCTTCGTATTATTCTATTTTAAGTAAAAGAGGATTATTGAAAAAGAATTAAAAGGAAGACGATGTGAAGTTCTTTCGTACTGTTGTTTTTTATCGTTACTATTGTATTTTAGAAAAAGTGAAAACAATTTCTGAACGCGTTTTAAGTGTTATTATTAATATTAAATAACAAAATTAATTTTACCGTGTGTTTTTTTGAATAAAATAAAAAAATTACCGTGCTTCGTCGTCGGATTTTTCATCCAACCAAAAAAAAAAGTTACTGGGATTTTTTGCTGTTGTATCTACTCTTGTTCCACCCCGGAAACGGATGAAAGTGAATACAAAATAGTTTTTTTTCGTTCCAAAAACAACAACAACAAAATCCACAGCAGAAGCAACAAAACACAAAAGTGACACCGTCGTAAACAAAAGTAACGAGTTTCGCTCGCTGGTGGACTGTGGTTAGAGTGTTGTGTGTGCTAAATTCCGAGGCGAATTTAAAGCGAAATTTTTTTTTGGGTTTTAGTACAAAAAATTGTGTTTTTTTCCGGGAGTTTTTACTTTGTTTTTGTTGAGATTTTTTATATTATTCAGAAAAAAAAGTGTTAAAGGCGCATTAGAAGATGACATATAGAGAGAAGGGAGGAATATAGGATAAAGATAAAATAAACATAAAGAGAATAGATTGAGAGAGAAAGAGAGTATAGTGACGATCGGCAAAAATCTACACAGAATTGAACGACGGCATTTTGATACTATTTATTATTATTAAAAAAGAAATAGTGAAAAACGGGGAAAATGTGGAAATTAATAAATATAAATGTGTGTGTGCTTGATCGTATCGTGCTAAATAATAAATAATTTATTTATTACAATATTTTTATATAAATAATATACAGTTTTCTTGCCTTAATATTATTTATTTATATATTAACGTAATTTACGAGAATTTTTTTGCGTGTTCTTTATAATAAACTGCAAAGAAAATATCGCGAAGTAAAAGTGTCTCTCAACAACACCACCTTGATGTGACAATATCATCCATCCACCAACACACTGTGTTCCATACTTTTCGCAACAATATATTTTTCTAATCTAATCCACCTTTGTGTTTTTGTGTGTGATAAAACAACTTTTTTTCTACATAATAAAAAAGAAAAAAAAACATTTCACGCAGTGCAATTACCTCAACAACAAAAAAAAGCAACACACAAACTTTGAAATTTGGAATCTGTTTGCTGGAAAAAAAATAATTACCTAGTTGTATGTGGATCTCATTCAGAGGGGAAGAAATATGACAATGAAAATTAGAAAAACAATTGAAATTAGAACAAAAATTACCCTCGCCGCAATGGCGTTATGATAATAGTAATAGTTCCGAATGTAACAGTAAAAAAGGATTAGAAATTTTGTTTTTCGTTATTTTTTTTTATAAAATTATAAAAAATTTCTTGTTTAATTTTGTTTTTTAAAAAAAACGTTGATGGCGATTTCATATTAAAATTAATACATTTTTCTCTATATACACTGACATTGCATTTTTTTCGGAATTAAGGGATTTTTTTCTACACAATAATAAACTTTGCCCTCCTCGATCGCGTCTGTTTCAATAACACACAAAAAATTTTTGCAAATAATAATTTAAAAAAAAGAGGCAAAGTTACGGTTACGAATTAATTTATATTTCTCATCAATTCTTTCAACAAAAAAAAACTTTTAAAATTAAAACAACACAAAAACAAAAAAAAAATATTAAAAAAAATGGCAAGAAATCGGTGAGTGACTCGATTTTTTTTTAATTAATTTTATATACTTATATTTTTTTGTAACTAATTCTCGGTTGTTGCTTTTTATTTAATTTTTTTTTGTCTTTCTCGATGTAAATCAAGACCGTCGTGTAAATACATATGTATATATGTATTTAAAATACAAAAATATTGCACAAATATAAATATAAAATCATTTCCGCGAAAGTCATTCATAAATCGCATGAAAAAGATGACGACGATTGTATATTTTGTTGTGTATATTGTGAAACCGGCCACAGTTGCCGCCGCGCAATCGCATTAATGCCTCCCAATAAAATAAAAAAAAAATAAGAATGTCAAAGAATGCGCTTTGCGTTTTTTTTGACGACACATAACTGCGCCAGGAGTGAACACGTGGTGGAGGGTAACGGACAAGATTTTTGTGGTGAAACAAACAACGAAATGACAAAAAAAATTAATCAAAAATATATTTTACAAATATGGCAAATCAAGAATAGTGTAGCCTAGAATAAGATATATACATATAAAGAAAGAAAAGGAGAAATATCCGCGGGGAGACTTACTCCAACTCCTACGCAAATTCATTGGGGATTTTGTGTTTGGTGTGTTTTGCTGCGATCTTGCTGTATGCTTGCTTAATCAGCATTTTTTTCCATTTCTCTTTTCTTCTCTTCTATTCATTTTGTTTGTTTTGTTGTTAGTTTTTGTTATTACCTTCTTCGTTTTTTTTTCATATTTTTGTTGCGTGGTCAAAAAAAAGAACTAATTTCGCAATAAATACAGTTAGATTTTCCACGTAACTCTGATGCTAGCACCATGAGTCATAAGCACAGTTCTTCTTTTTCTTTTGCTCAGTTCGTGTTTCTAATAATTTCGGCTTAGAAATGTTGTGACCGAATTAGGTAAAATTTTGTAGTGTGAAATAGTTTTTTTGTTTTTCCAAATATAAATATGTGGATTTTAAGTGTGGCAATATCCCTGTTGATATCATCAAGTACAAAGGGTATTCCCCGAATGATTTGGTTGCAATATTGCACAATGTTGAGCAATTTTTCATATATGATAACTAAAGTGATTCGTCATCATTCATGCATATTATGGTATCAATAAGCACACTTAGAAAAAATAAACGCCCGACTATGATAACTCAATTATTCAATTCTCATCATTCATTAATACCTCGAAGACACATTCTTTTATTGCGAAATTGGAATTGCTAGTGATGAATGTTTGATGATAATTATTAAGAGTATTGCATCGGTAAAAGAAATGTGTGTGACATTTGAGCTTAAGCTAGAAATAGAGATTAAAGAAATGCGTGCATTGAAAATAACTCACAGAAAAATACAAATCCCTACATTCGGCCGGGGGCTTCAAAAAGGGTATGTTTAGATTAAATAAGCTCTATTAACTTGGTTTGGTTAAAAGAAACGAGTTCCACACATCCTACATCTGACACCAGTAGTAATTGAATAGTATTTGGCATTTGGTCAGGATCTAATCAACGTTGCATCTGAGGTGATGCATATTGTCCGGGAGGAGCTTTTTATATTCCAGATGGTTGATTATATCCGCGTCCAAGGAATTGCCTATCCACTCGAGATGCCAAATAGAGGTGTAACGGCTGATGCTTGGAACAATTCACAACGAAAACACTGCATTGGATCGCATTTATTCAGCGATTTAACATTTCCGTTATCCGAACGATCTCGTCGTTAGACAAGACATCTGAATCTGATTTCACAGTTTACCTCCGTCATTCGTCACGGGTCTCGCTCTCTAGTAACGGACAGCATTGACTCCATCATCTTCGACCTTGCTGAATTAGCACAGGCTCAAAAAGGTGGCATTGACTTAAGATCGTCCAAGATCTACGACAGCCATTCAAGCAAGCTAGGATTCAATTTGGAACAACATCGTATTCGTGCCACACGACAAGCCATTACAAAAAAATACTTCTGCTAAAAAAGCGAAAAAACGCATGAGTCTCCTTATAAAACATTCAAGCTTCGGAAAAACGAGATGAGGCCTATCGAATGCGGGACTATCGGCTGCTACAGTGGTAAAAATCTCCAGGTTTACACCTGGAATCTATTTTTTCAACAAAGTTTCCAAACTTCTCGATGCTTTGGTGGAGGGTACTTACTTGATTCGGGCAACTGTCTGACATCAACCAGTGAACAAAATGGTAACGTCAACTAGAAGCCGCTTTTACTCTTTGGAATGAAGACTTACCCTACGACCTACTAGGAATTTAAAACCTTAACAGACCCCTCGCACCCTTGTCATTTCGTTACAGACTCGCTATACGCACTGCACTGCACTGTATTTGGCTCCCGTTTATCATATTTTGGATCATAAAGACGCTTGCCTTCTCTCGCCACTATGTCGATTTGGAACATCTCCGCTATTCACGCACGCTACATCGTTGCACATGGTCCTGTATGAGCAGAACGCTCGAAGGGCGCTTAGTCTGTATGCGGTCCTCTATTTTCTGCTGTTAGCCGTCCTGTTCAACGCTGCTGGTACATACCTCGGTTGGCAGCGCGTAATTTTTCACAAAAATTTTTGTTTCGACTTTACTTTAAACTCGTTTTAAATTCCATTTGGTAGCATGTATATATTGAAACGAGTTTGATATAGAAATTTACATGCTATCAAAAACGTTGAAACAAATTGCCTGCTGTCAAATTACGAAAAACTCGTACCAATCGAATTGAAACCATTTACATGCTGCCACCTCTGCGCCGTTAACACTGCTTCAGTTTTGTGCTTAGCAAGCGTCAGACCACCGTTTTCAGTCCACGCTTTAATCTGCCAGATCACGTGGTTCCGTCTCATGGAGGTTTAGTCCTACAGCCACTACCTCAACTCATCCGCGATACCAATCACAACTGCTCCTTTTGGGAGGCTTAGCCCCAACACGTCAGTATATGTATATCAGTGGAACTGCGCTTGTTGTTCTGTACACCGTCGGTCCATCTTCCAATTCACAATGATAAAGTGGCCTACGTGCTTTTCTTTTTAGGTAAAATATCAAATAATAGTTTCGGAGCATGCGCCGGCATTGACCAATCGGCCAGTGTCTTGTTTGACCGACACGATTCTAGCTATGTCCTTTCGCGTGTTATGTGCTTGTTGTAGTTAGGTAAAGTTTTTCTAGTATTAGCGCATGATGTTAAATTAGTCCGCCTGGAGCTTGCCCATTGAAACAAAGTACATGGTGATATCTCTCTTTGTCAAACACAGCGGCTTATTGTACATTCTGCACTGGTGTATCTTTAAAATTTGCTTCTAGCCTGGCTAATTCAGCTGCTTTCTTACTGTCCTCGATTTTCCTGGAATATGGTACCCACTGAAGAGTGATCCTGATGGTTTCTCTAGTGGATGGATCGAAATTTCCTGACATATCCTCAGCCCAACTTTCTAAAGATTTCGACTTAGGAATAAGCCAGAGAACAATCCGACGAAGACTCGTGGAAGCTGGATTATTAAGTCGAAGACCCGCTAAAAACCCACTAATATCGGGCAAATATATGAAATATTGAAGGGGGTGCTTTAGTTTTGGCCAATACTGTAAGAGCTTTGGAAAAAATGCAAGATGTTTGTGACCATTTAGGAAAATTAACAATATTTGCTACAAAATGCAAATCGATAAACTGTCAAACAAATGTTTGGATAATATTTCGTTCCAATTCCAAAGACGCAAACCCTCGAAAAATGAATTGTTAAACTGAAATGCGTTTTTCATACAAATTGACGTTTGAATTGTAACTTCTTGGCTCAGGGCCTTTGCCAACGTAACATTTAAAATTTTTCTCATTTCCTCGGGCAACACGAAATTCTAAGGTGTATCAATATACCAATTCACACATTTCATTGACAGTTAACATGTTATTTACATAGTGAAGTGAAAGAAATTGTATATTAATATTGCAGGATCATAATGTAAGGATTTCGTTTGGGTGTTTTTTTTCTGTCACCACGCAGTCTTAAATTTTTTCAGCCCAAATTTTAACTAGCACCTCTTCTAGCAAAGTCCATAGCTTCTTTCTTTTAAATTTCATTTTGAAGAATGGGAAGTTTACGATTCAAAGTCAAATCTGTTATTAAAACGACCAACTGACAATTTCAGCATCAATAGTGACGTGCGGAATTGGGCTGAATTCGATTTTCAGGTTTGAGCATTGGCTTTGACATGATTTTGCCAAAATTACGGCTATTTTCAAAAACGCATGACTGCAGTTATTTGCAAATATTCAGCAATTAAAAGTCTGTAGCTGATTACTTGCAAATGGCTGCAATCATGCGTTTATGAAAAGGCCCTACGAGGTTGATGATTTTGAAATCACCAGAATACATAGGAAATCACGTGATTTTGAACGAGATTTTGGGCGAAATCACGAATATATAACCGAAATCACGTAATTTCGGATCAGTGCGTACATGGTATAATGAGTTTTCCATACAAATTGACGTTTCAATTGCTATTTTAATGTCGGCCATTTGATTGAACCTATGAACGTTAAACGTCTTTATAAACACTTAAAGAAAAAACAACGTTGTCGATATCGTGTTGTCAAATGTGAATTTTTACTTATCGACAGAAATCGACATCTATTCGAGAAACCAATTTATGACCATTGAGAGCTTCTTTTGACAGATTTCGACCAGGTTGGACGTTATACATGGGTGGCAGCACAGAAGTCGTTTCAACTCATTTGTTGAGTTTTAAATGGAAAAATTCAATAGAAAACTCGAAACTTCTGTGCTGCCACCCAGACCGCCCCTAGTGTTTTCATACATGCTTGGGCTATCTGACAACTATGTTACCCTGTAACCTGGACTTAAGTTAGTCGGTATTGCTGCGCAGGCTTTGAAGTTTGTCAGAAGTTTGGCATAAATATTTTTGGAAGGGGATAAAACTCCAGCGCCTACACCACCCAACTCTGATTTGTGTATAAAACTATATCGTAGTTCTTCTCAGGCTTCCTGTTCGTTCCAGTTGGGGTTGAGGATATTGAAACGTCTGTTAAAGGTGGCTTTCGTTATCACATAGTTATATGGCCTGTCTACCATTCTCTTTGTTTGAGAGCTCAGTGTATTGCTGTGTTCATACCTCTTCTTGACCAGCTATCCAGATTCTTTTACTTTCAAGCCAGTGTCGATTGCCTGATTGTTAGATCAGATCTAGAATTATATTCATTCCTTCCGTAGGAGCTGTACCCAGAGCCCTATAACTCTGAGACATGCCATTTTTCAGACTTGGTTAGTCTGGATTTGCTAATCTGGTGCAACAAAAGAAGTTACATTTTTTAACCTGCATCTGCAAAACTGTTCCTATACATTTTAAGTTCTCAATAATACTATGTCAAGTTGTTCTTTCAGTAATTGCTAACCTGGGGGTCAATTCTGGTTCGGTGTAGTGAAAACGTGTAAACAGTTTACCCGTTTGCACCGTTGTTTGCGATTCTAACATCGTGCAAACATGTTAATAACTGTCAAAAACTTTACACGTTTAAAAAATGCGTGCAAAAGTGCAAAGTAGCCGTGAAAACTTTTATCAAAAAATATTAGATTTAATTTGATAAACTGACACTTGACAGTTTAAAAATCAATTCAGCCTTGATTCAGCATTAAGTTTTCACGAATGCAACGAGAATCGCTTTTTCAGGTTCAGTGCAGTGAAAAAATGAAAAAGGTGTGTAAAACGTCAAGTGTAAACTTTTTTTTCACGTTTTCACTACACCGAACCAGAATTGACCCCCCGTAATGCATGTTTATTTTATTTTTAAGCTGGTTTAAAACTGATTAATTACTTTCTAGTTTTGCACTATACATAGCTAGTTACAACAAGTTCTCTTAATATAGTTAATAAAATTAAAACCATAGTTGGTCTGTAAACTAATTCTCGTTATAGAAAATCTGATATGGATAAGAAAATAGATAAAAAAAATATACGATATATAAAAATACTTAGCACTAGTTGTTGTGATAAAAATCTAAATCCAGTATTTTGATAATACACACTAAAATATATGTAGAAAGGAGTGGAATTACCTGTGATATGTTCTATTGAGATAAGATAGCAAATATATGCTGCAAATAATGGAAGTTTTAGATGGAAAAGGTGTGTTAAAAAAAAAATATATTCATTTAATTTTATAAATATTTTTCTGTCTCTCGTCGAAGTCATATAACAAGTAACAACCAACCACAAAAACACAAAATCCACAAAAACTGTAAACAAAAATTTATTCATTGGCTGTGTTGTGACCTTTAATATCAAAAAATTAATTAATTTTTCTATTCATGTATAAATTTTTTTGTTTATCAAAATCTCACCCAAATTTTTATATAATAAAAAATTCAAAAAAAAAAAATACCACAAATATTATAACCTAAAAAATTAATTTGTGTGATACTATTCGACGTCTTTCCATCATTCATACGTCAAGAAATTTGTTCATTCATTCATTAAGAAAATTCATTCAATTTTATTTTCCTTCAAGAAAAAAATCGAAAAAAAATAAGAAAAAACCTCGACAAATCTCATCTTCATATATTAGTAAGAAAATTGTGATATGGCTTTCAGCTTCTCCTCCATCTCTCTTCATAGCCTTCTAAAGACTCTTTTATAAGATAGAGATTTAAAACACAAAAAAAATATATATATAAAATTTAACAAAAAAAAAATTCCACAAACATCGACATTCTTTTCTCTGATATATTACTACTATACTCTCTCCTATGGTAGATTTATGTACATATGTATATATGTATGTATATAAACCCTCAAAAAAATACTCGAAAATAGAAAAACGCGTCCAAATTTTAAAAGCCACCAACCAAACAGACAAAAAAAACGTCTCACACGATAAATATAAAATGTGCATGACACAATTTTTGAAGCATTTTCTGCTGCTGCCATCTTAATCAAATGTTCCGGGGTTTATTTACGATTTTTATTGATAACACAAATATAAAAGCATGAAAAAAAAATCGATTTTATGTTTTATTTTTTTTTTGTTTTGGTTTGGTTGGTGGTATATAAGAGAATAAGAATAAGTGGGGCCTACATACTGTACTTATATGTATACTACTAGTACAGGGTGCTCCGCGCAATAAGATTTATTACGGGCTGTGGTCATGCATGTCACGAATGTTGTTGTTGTTGTTTGTTGTTGATAGAGTGTGGTGATGATGTGTAGGCCTGGTAGGCGCGCACAGATATTGTTGTTTATTTGAATGGGCTTAAGGTGAGTTTTTTTTATCTTCAAAAAAAACCCCTTGTCCTCCACTCCAGGGCAGGTTAGAAAGGCGAGAGAGGTAGAGTAGACCCACGAAATTGTATCTCAATCTAATGAAGGTGGGCCCCTCTTTCTTATAAACGAGATGTTTACGTCGAATTCATAGATGTTTATTTCTTGGTTATCAAAGTAAACTTCCTTTTGGCCACGACAACTTTCATGCTATTAAAAAAAGGGGTTTAGGGGTTATTTTTTGTTGTATCTAGTTCTTGTGTCGAGTAGAATGGAGATAGCAACAAAAAAAAACAAAAATATACAAAATCAATTCCAAATAAAGATTCTTGTTATAAAAAAACGTGTGCAACAGGTATTCTCTCTCTTTCAATAACACCACACAAAAAAAAATGTTTTATTTTTTTTTTGTGGAGAAAGGAATTTCCCTATAACCTCCCAAAAACCTCTCTCTCATCGCCCTTTTAAATCTGGCAACACTCTATACCGTCGTGGAATGTGAGAAACATACCGACATGATGTTGGACGGGAAACTTCATTCATAAAAATTTTAACAAAAAACAAACAAACAACAACAACAAAAAAAAACAACTCGAGACTGACGCCAGCAACTTGAATGCAGCAGCAGCAGCAGCAGCATGCTTGTGAGAATCTCCTTCAATCTCGTCCTCCTCTACATGTGAACATGAGAAGCGCAAAATATCAGAAGCATGCCAGAGAGGAGGTAGTAGACGGACGTATAGAAGTAGAAGATCAAGTATAGAAGAAAAGAAGACTACAACCGAAATATCCACCAAATATCAGCCGCCTACAAGCTTTTAAGGTTATATTCCATACCGCGGCGGGGGGGGGGGGGGGGGTTATGATTATTACTGTTCTCTCCTACGACCACATAGCAATCACCATATACTGCCATTCACTGCCGCGCACCGCATTACCACACATATTCTATTTTATGAATATTTTTCTCTGGAACGCGAAATTCCATTCCCCGAACCGAAGCCCCAACTCCACTTCCTACCCTCCACACCGTCGTCCACCGAATGAAGATTTGGAGCTCTGCCCTCCCTTGTTTTTGTTGTGTAAAACTCGTCTTAATCCAAATTTATATATGCACACACGTACTTACTTATATTTCCATATATATACAAACGTGGAAGGAGATGCCTTTTCTGATGCTGGTGATGCTGAGATGCTGCTGAGTTGCATCTCTTGTGTGTTGTAATCTATATATTTTCAGTGATTCCTTGGCCGGCGTCTTCTCATCTTGAAGTTTTTTAGCTTCTTAGCCTCTATCCACTTGATCTGTTGTAGAGATGCCTGCCTGCCTGCCTGCCTGCCTGCCTGCTTGCTTGATTGCCTGCTGATGCTCACGGTGTAGTGCTCGCTGCAATGCTGTTTCGAGAGATATCGCGCGGGTGATGATGACGATGACGACGACGACGGTGACAATGATGATACGATGATGCATGGGAGGAGATAAAAGCCGTGTTTTGATAACTGGACAACAGCGAAGAAATCAGGAAATTGTTGACATCAATATAAATGTAATTCGTCGATGGTTTCGCTTGGAGATCACACTCGGATTGCATTCGTGTAGTTGGCGAACTTTTGTGTTATATGCACTGACATATAGATATGGACTGCTAATTGACAACTTTCAATGGCACCATTTTTCTCCAGAAGAAGAAGACCTTTTTTATGTAAACAACATTTTTTTTTTCGAATTTAGAGGAAAATAAGTAATAAGATGTATGTTATAATTGATAGAAATAATTTTCCATCATTATTTTTTATTTAGTAGCAGTTTTTTCGTTAAATAAATGTATTTTTTTAAATATGTGAGGGTTTTTTCCCTCTGTTTAACGAACTTTTAAAAATAAAGAAAATAGAGAAAGAAGAAAAAACTCTATAGCTGTCTAGTTTTTTCTAATTATGTTTATATCGCTGACATGCACTGAACTGTTTTTTATTTTAAAACCGATTAAAGTTCATAGGATTTTGAAGGAGGAACGAGACAACGATAGTTTTTGGTGCCACTTTTTTGTATGGGATTTTGCTTATTTAGCAGTCCATATCTATATGTCAGTGGTTATATGAGATTCGTTTTAGTTTTCTTGGAAGTGGAAAGTGCTTATCGATTTGAATGGAGATTTCCATTTCTTGTTTCTTGATATTCGTTAGTTGCCTTAGGATTTTTGAATGGTTCTTGCAATATCTTAGATAGAAGTATAGATTAGAACCGAGTGTGTGTTTAACAGGATTATTGTCTAGTACTATTCCCTGGTGTTTGGAAGAAGCCTTTATTACGAGCGAGTGCTCTGAGAATCGTATCATCATACCAGCAACAGGGGAGGGGAGCAATCGACCGTCTGTAAGGCTCATCCCTAAAACAAGAGACATCGCTCTAGTTCAGGTTCCTACTGATTACACCGGCTCCACACGTTGGTCCCAACGATGGTACCAGCAAACGTTGGCACAGATTCCTACATGCAACGGCCAATCCCAAATGCTCATGCCAACGTTGGGACCAATGCAAATTTCTCGATCCACACGTAGCATTTGGGCCAACCTTCGTTCCAACGTGTGGAGCCGGCCTTAAACTCAACCAATCGTTTTTCATGACGTTTGAGTCCAGACCGGCACAAGCCGTAAAGGCATCATCAGCTTTAAAGGGTACTTACCCGAGCCGGAAGAGTGGGCCATACAGATCAGCTATCTTCTGTCTCTGCTTTCTGTGTGAGGAAGATGACTTTGACGAAGCTCGCTACCCTATCAACTAGCTACGTACGTGGCCGTAGTTGTGTCGGACGGTGGGCAGCATTCTACCGAGAAGCTCCTGTCTTTCAATTCTGTGGGTCTCTACTCCGGCTTAAAAAAAGCGCTTCCTTCTTATCGTCCATTTCACAGGGCTGTATCAGCTACTATGTATCTTCCTAGCATTCTCGTTCTTTGCCTCTTTGAGCCTCGCATTGCTTAAGGTTCTGATGAATGGCCTTCAACGTCACTTCTACCTTTCTCCACACATCCTCCGAAGTCATCATTCTGGCCCATGGGTTCGATTCCTTCTACCATCGTCTATAAACAGAAGCAACGAAGCCATCTCCGAAATCGGCTTTCTCTCACGATATCATGATCGGGCGAGTATAGTAACCTTCTTCTTCTTCTTTTGACCAGGTATTGGGTATAAAAGTACAACGACCACTCGCTTGGCCTATTGTGCTACACCCCTATACCCCATATTTGCAGGTCAGACCGCTTAAAGAGGTTTAGCAGTCCACCTAGTAGCTTGTCGTCACAACGTGCCCGTGGGGCGTGGGCTTCCCGAGTTCCTGACTGCAGTCGGCCTTCGTTCCGAAGGGAAAGAGTTCCCGAAAGCGGGCCTCGGGTGTGCTCCGTGGGGACTCAGTTCCCTCTTGCCTTGGTCTTCTGATGGATCCAGAAATTTATGACAGAGTGGCGGCTGTCAGGATCTGCTTGTTGTCCCGGTACGAGGGCAATTGCGGCTCTCTCTTTTTGTTTTTCTTAGTCCCTGCCACCCTTGGAGAGTCCTCCGAGCGCTGCCGTTTAGACAACACACCAGATGGGTATGGCATGGTACTGTTCCCCTCAGATGATATGGGAGCTGTTTCTGGTGGGTCCAGAAACTTTGGGCAGAGCGGCTGTTTCGGTCCGCTTCTAGACTTCCCGGGCCAATCAAATCAATTTCAGAAGAGACTTGAAACCAACCAGTCGTAAGCCGGCTCTACATGATGCTATGAACACCATCCAACGTTGGCCGTTTGAAACGCGTCGTGTGGCCGATTCTCGAAATACGAGTGTCCAATATCAAGCGTCCAACGTTCGGGCTGTTGTTGGTGCTGACTTAATAGTTGGAAGCCAACATTCGAATGAAAAGTTCACCGGATCGTGCAGAGCCGGCTTCACCAGTACTCACATATGAATCCGAGATTTAGGTGCTCAGCAAAAAACACTTAATCGTATGTGAGAGGAAAGCACTTATGGCCCGCATGGGAGGGAAGATTTATATCGGCTCAGAATTGCGTCTGGTCGACTAGGATTGTATCCCAGTTGTAGAGCCCAATAAATAAGTTCTTGTTGCTACTGGGTCAAAGGTATTAGTTGCCTAGTATCCCAAACCTATCCAGTTCCACTAACGTGGGCTTCTCCATTTTTTCGTTTGCTTCATTTTGCCCAAGAGGCTGAATGTAACTTTAACTTAAGAAAGATCTACACTAACAAGCGGATTACGTTGACTATCAGAGGGATTAAAGGTCATAACAGAATTGCGATTACGACGGCCGACTGCAACTGCGATTTATGTCAAAGTTGGACGGCGCAGCTAATGTATAACGAAATTTGCAACCGCAACTTCTATTGAGACGTACGTTTTGCATATCCAAAAATTCTGTTTGGAAAAAATTATGTTTTCTACGCCGGCTACGACTTCGCGGCGCCGTGCCGCTGCAGTTGTAATTTCGTTATACAACGTTGTTTTACATTTGCGCTAAACGACCGACTTCGCCGTCCGCCGCTGCTGTCGCAATTCTGTTTTGACCTTGAGTCTCGTGAGACCAACTCGTGAATAAGTTTAACACTGGCAACGCCCTTCATTAGCTAGTTATTCTCAGCCCGGTTCACCCTTGTTTGAGTCGCGGGTCAACACAGCTTCGAAGGCAATGAAAAGATGGACGCTCTGGCCATATAGACCTCTTAATTCTTCGTTTTGGAGACGCCTAATGGAGCAACGCACGCAGATAATTGTTGGAGCGCAGTCGGAAAGATGTCTGATTCCTGAACGATGGTTGGGGTGATTATGGACACTGCGCCCTTAAGAACCACCTGTCGAAAGGACACAGGATACCAATTGTAGGCTTTTTGCCTCCAGGAGAATCAGTTGGCCCTTCACGTTGTCTCCCACTGTGCTGTAAGATGGAGAGAAGCACATCTTCTTTTTGGCGTGGTTATGCTCGATAGAAAAGTCTGAGTCTATTTAAGCGAGGTCTGATCGATCCATCTCAGCCTAATAAGTAGACTTCCGACACATCGGCAGACCAGTTACAGATCCGGGCTAGCGTGAATAATTTTCATATAAACGCTTTAGACATAAGTTTCTGCCTCGCCAACTCCACTTTCGCGCAACAGAGAGAGAGAGAGAAGCATACAAATTTCTGTACGATAAAAGAGTTTTAATTTGCTGTTCCACTTTGCGTTTGGGATGTAAACGGGCTTTTATAAGTTTGAATTTAAATTCCATCTAAGCTACAAGTAATTGTCACGCTAAGGCAGGTCTCAGACATGTCAAAAGTACTCATAGATTCTTAAGGAATGGAGTACTTTTGAACGAGAAAAAATACACTGTAAAAAAATATGTAAACTCACAGTGCAAAAACTGAAAAAATCCTTACACTTTGTACTACAATTTTTACAGTTAGAGCCGTAATTTTAGAACATATATTTTCAGTAAACTGACAAATTGATTATTGGAATGTAAGATTTAAATTTTTCCTCTCATGGATATAATTCACAAGCAAAAATAGAATACTAACTAAAATATCCAATTGTTTTTAAGTTAAGGCTAGACCTTTGACTTTGATCAGGGTCTGGACAGTTATTGTAACAGCCAAGAAATTTTGATAGAATAGACATTGCCTCACGTACATGGTGAGTGAAATGCTATTTGTTATGTATAGGGAGTGGGCATAAACTAGGAGTTTTGTCTTTGGCGCATGAAAATATTTGTTTTTTCGTCTTTTCTTTGATTTATATTGTTTGTTTCAGGCAGGGCCAGGCACATTGACACAGTGCGGGAATCTTTAGCTTTACGTTTTTCCCTGTTCCTCTCTCTGGTAAAAAGTTACAACACAAAAGTTTTGGAAATTTACAGAACTATGAAGTGAAATCTCATTCTGATTGTATTTTTATACCTCACAAATAATTCCAGTATTTTTTTTTTGGAAAATTACCATAGAAATTTTTGACAGTGTAACTCATTGAGTCATTTTCTTTTGATTCTACTCATGAGTATTTACTCAAGTACTTTCCACAGATTCCGTATACGTACCTGTGGGTTTACAGTAACCTGATACAGACCAGTGTGGATAGCTCAAAGCCACACATTGGTAACGGAATTGCCGAAGACCTGGCTAGAGTAGGGGCAAAGTCTTCACTTGTTGTTCCGGAATCTTTCTGCAACTTGCCAGCTGTCATGTAATACCGGCCATCAGGAATTGGGACGACCAGCTAACTATTTCGTCTTCGAGGAGGAGATTGAGTGTCCTCCATCGCGGCTTCCCTGCTCCCAGGGAGGTTTGTGATATAAGTCCCAAATCAATTTTAGGCTATATCAAAAGCTTTAACCTGGAAGACGGGTTTTGGCACAATAAACCAAATATAAATAGATCGTTGTTTTTCCTTTGTTGTAAGTGGGCCATGTCGTCCTCAAGATGGTATAGGTCTCCAATGCGCTCTACCTTTGGCTGGCTAGAAGCAGGTGGTGATCGAAAGCAGCGATTTTGGTCTCGCCTATTGGGCTGCCGACTATTTCGGTCTCCAAGCCCGAAAAGAGACTCCTCGTTTGGCTAGTTTTTTCGTTCCCATCGATGTTCCTATGTCGGGCGCCTCCCCAACTTTATGGCATTATAGGTCCTGCTCAAAGCTGGCCACCATACCAGCGAACCTGAGGATTGGACTATCATCGGTTCCTTTCCTGTATGCATTCTCTATCGAGTCTCGCTCTCAGAACCTGACCAAACTTTTCTTCCAGCCGATCCTTCTTGGGCCTTGCGTACGGTTGTGGAGCTTCAAACTGCAGTTTGCCCTGAAGCGTATCCACCGGTGATTCAAGAAGAACACTTTATCTGATACTCTCAAATTTTGCACTTTGAATGTTTCAGTGTCAGCAGACCGCGTGATGTCCAAGACTTCCATCCCAGGGGGGTGGGGGTGCAGGCAGATCCTCCTTTGAACTCTAATCTAACTACAGTAAAGTCCAAAGAACTGAAGTTAGGACAGAAATAGGCTTTAATGAGCCTTTTACCCATGACACAAGATCTTGGCTTACCTTGATCCGAGCGGTAGTAGAAGGTTTTGTACTGACTGTCCAAGATCCCTTTTATGTTCCGTCCGTGTGGCCAGGGCTCTTCTTACAAGGCGACATTCAATTTTCCTCCTTTAGAAATATAGGGGTTATAGGGGTTTTCATTTCTCTCACCAATGTGTCGAGGGACTCCTTCTTCTGGGCTTCCACTGCTTTGATGACCACCCAGACATCCATTGGAACCGCAGGATTTTGAGCCTGGCGACACTGGATAAGCAAACACATGGAAAATTTGCACCTACATTCGAAGCCTGGCTTAGGCTCCTGTGTTGAAAGTCGAGTCGTGTTTCGTGACAAGTCGTTTGAGTTGAGGAAAGGGACGTTTCAGTCGAATTACGACTTTTAGCAAAGCGGCCTAGAGGGGAAATGCTGAATTTAGTTTAGGCCTCTGTACTGAAACGTCACCCACACGACACACTCAAATGACTTGTCCTGTCGTGTCGACTCGACTTTCAGCACAGGGGCCTTAATACTGTAAAACCGATTGCAGGTAGTACTATGGAACGTTTTGAACAAAAATTTCGAAGGAATTCCTAAGAAGTTTTGTTTCACCTATTAGTATATTCAGCCTTATTCTCGTTGTCGAGTGACGTGACAGATGTCACTTCGACCTTAAATTGGTATTCTCATTGTCAATTTAACAGACTCCTGGCGACTAGATCTACAAATGTCGTATTCTAATTGTCGCAAGGTGGTGTGTGTGATATTTCCCTCGATACGTTTGTAGGTATCGACAGTTTCATTCCACCGTGTCCCTCGTAGACACGTCGCTCGCCAACGAGAATAACCACCATTGTAAGTGATGACAGTTATATCGTCTTTTTGAAATTCTAATTTGTATTAAAAATGCTACAGTCACTCCCCTTGTGAGATTGGAGGTCGCAGTGTCACCACGGATTCGAATTCCATGTCGGGATACTGCATTTACCTGAACCAAAGGTACTGCTTACTTTTCAGCCCAAAATCCAACCAACAAAAAATCACGCTAATCCAAGATTGGTAGTCGTTTCTGAATTTGGACTTTTATAGAGGAAGCTACCACCTTGTGGGCTTTGCCTTCCGGATTTCAGTTATGGCCCAACTCCGGCTACTCGAGTCTCAAATTTCCGATCAACGACTCTCAAAAAAACCCTCCAACTACGACTCCTCCAATAACCAACTCTCCTCGACCATAGCAACGAACGAACTTACATATATGTCACTAATGCGTCAATCACGATGCAAGTGCAGGTCGCGGCAGCCCACCTCAATCGCATCATTCACAACAACACTGCACCTCCGTTCGTCTCCGTTGAATTCCTTTCTTCACTCGCAGCGCAGAATTTTCTTGAAAATCATAAAACATGACTCCTCAATGGCCGGTCTCGGCCCCGACCGCCTAACGGTATGTAAATACCTCAAATTCCGTTGGTCATCTCTCGCCGCCAGAGTGTGGGGCTGATGTTGCTGTTTGCCGTCGTTGTTGTTGTTGTTGTTGTGTGTTGCTTGCTTGCTGCTTTTATGTTTTCCTCCCAAGTTTCACTTTTCACTCGTTTTTCATCACTGGCGATATATGCCCGCCATCGTTCCGTCCTCGTCCGTCCGTCCACTTTTACTACACATCATTTCGGGCTCGCAACGGAATTTTGTTTACGTTGCACGAGCTCTCGGCTGCAGGGAAGTATCACCGCAGACGGTTTTCTAAAACTTTCTTGGAACGTCACGGAGCGGGACGTGTAAAAAATTTTTCAAGACGTTCTTCTTCTTCTGTTTCTTTTGAGGATGAATGCGGAACTCTTTTCTTCTTCTTCTTCTTCTTGTGCAGCCAGAATAATGTGGATGAAGTTTTTATATATTTCTTCGGTTGGTGGATGTTGAAGAAGAATATTCTTTTTCCCGCCCTCCCTCCCTGCCTACCTACGCCCAACCTTCTCCTCCTCGGGTTTTTCTTGTCGATCGATGCTTACGTATTCCTGAAGGGTCCAGTTCGTTCGATGATTGTTAGTTGTAAATTAAGACAAGAAAAATGATTGCTTTCTGCTTCAGTAAAGGCGCTAGATTGTTACGAAGAACTGTTAGGAATTTTCTTGTAAGTTTCTTCTGTAAGTCTTGAGGTCTTTTTTATTAGTTTTGATTGGAATTGATGGGAAGACGGCAGCTGGAGGAAAATCTTTTCTACTTAATTGCAATGGAAATAGAAAATTGACTGTAGTTATCCGAGGGTGAAGGCAGTTTTGTTCATGAGTTATTGAGTGAATGGGGTTATATTTTACATGCAACTTGGTTCGAGGATGAGGGAAATGTAGATTCTGAAGTAATCAATTTGTGATTTTGTTGGGAATTTGTAGTAGGAATTGTCAAGTTGTATTGAAGGGTTGCATTTCAGAGACTTGCCAAGGAATTCTAAGTTTTACAGGAGAGCTCTGAGCTTACAAAGAAGTTAAATGGATTTCAGTACATTTGCAAGTGCTTTAAACAATTTTTAATTTGAAATCTTCTCAATTCTGTAACCACTAGGCTTATTCAAAATAAGAATGTATTAACGACTGGCTAGGCATGAAGGGCTGCCGTACCAACTCCACAACCTAGAACTGACTCAGAAGACAGAATGCCGCTTAGTGTTGGGTAGGACACGATTATAAAATGAGTTTGTAAGAGGTGCCTCTTTTTTCTTTTGAGTCAGTACAATGTCGTACTTCAAATGAGGCGAGGCAAGTTGAAAATTTGACTGTCGCAAAAGAAATAAGAATTGTCTTTCCAGTACGTATTTACAATCACACCTCGCCGCATTTATCTCCATACACGCTCATATACCAGTAGGACATTATTTTTGAACCGCGACATTTAAAAAAATTGAGGCCTCAGTACAATTTACCATCGTGTAAGGGACAAATGTACTGCCTCGTGTAAGTCCGGCTCAACTCGAATGCCGACTCTCCCTGGAAGGCGTAGAGACTTGCATACATTTGACCTGTGAATGTCCTGTTCTGTTCTGCCTTGGAAGAAGAACATTTACCAGAGAGCTTCTGAGCCCCGTTCAGGTTTGATATTTTCCGTTAGTGGGACATGAACATAATAGGCCTAACTTGACCACGGGGTTCGCCATATGTGTCGCCCTCACAGTAAATAATATGTAATCACATTTTGTATCTCGCTTTTAGTCAAAATGATCCCCAATGACATCAAACGTTGTAGTCCATAGAATAAAGGGCCATTTACATCCCGAACGGAAAGAGCAAACTTTGAAAGAGAAAAGCATACAAATTTCTGTACGATATAAAAACTCCAGAGCTGCATTTCCACTGGCATATAAAATGGTTGTGACCCTTGAAAAGTATGACGTAACCTGGTTATGAAAACCAAAAAAGTGGAACGTCAGAATTACCCAGAAGTAATATCATTGGTTCTTTTCGCGCTGTGATGATTTTAGTGTGATGTTGACAGCACACAACGCGTTTTGTTGATTTAGGACTGTTCCGTCTATTTGGATGGTTCCGTTCCGGCAATGTGTATGAAGTCGACTAATGGCAGTGGCACAATCCGCCGTTTTCATTGGCTAATGGTCAATATGTTAAAAAGTAAGAACGAAAAATAGGATAGGTTGTATTACGGAAGTGTAGCATAGTATGGCACATCGTACATGACAGTTTAACTTCCGTGTCTTTTTCTTCTCTTCTTTGATCCGTTAGCTGGTGGTCCGAGCGGGACGTCCCCGCAACAGATACGCTGCTGTCGGTGCCGCTAGGTCTCGAACTCCATTCACGATTCGTTTCCATTCTTGACGATTTTTGGCGACGTCTCGGGCCTCGATAACTGATAATCGTTGATTCTTTAAGTCACGATCGATATTCTTTAGCTAGATTTTCTTCGGTACCGATCGCTAAATTCTCCAGTTTGTCGGACGGTCTCGCCAGAGAAGTTTACGTGGCAAGCGGTTATCATCCATTCGGCAAACATGCCCAAACCATCGTAGTTGACGTTTTTGTATTTCTTCTTCGATCAGTGTCTGTTGATCGCATCTTTGTCTAACTGTCTCGTTTCGAAGGCGATCGCGGAGTGAGACACCGAGCATCTGCCTCAAGCATCGCATTTGGAAGCCCTCGAGCTTGTTGACGTCCGACTTAAGCAGAGTCAACGTTTTCGATCCATAAAGAAGAATCGAAAGAATCAACCTTCGATAAAGGCGTACTTCGTTTTGCTGATAATATTTGTTCATTTCCATATGCACCACTTGAGCAAGGCGAATGTTGCTGTTGCCTGGCCGATGCGGCTGTGAACGTCGGCCGTCGATGCCACTTTCTTTTCCCTCAACCAATGATCCCAAATATTTGAACATCGGAACCTGTTCGATTTGGGTTACATCGAGGTGAACACTGGCTTTCGGTCCGTCTGTTAAGAGCACCTTGGTCTTTTCCGCATTGATTTTTAACCCGTATGCCCGGGCGATGCGGGAATTGTCGTATAAGATGTCTGTTGGTTCGGCATCCGTGTCGGCAAAGACGGCGCTATCGTCGGCGAACATCAATTCGGTAACGAAGTTGTTGTCGCGTCGTATCGAACTCCGCGTCCTCCATCAAATGCTTCACGCATAATCGTGTCGAGCACCACGTTAAAGAGAAGTGACGAAACGACGTCCCCTTGTCGGACACCTGTTTGAATCAGGAATTCCTCGGATAAGTTGCTTCAAATACGAGCGTTGCTGGTTGGCCCATCGTACGAAGCTTGGAGAAGTTAAATGATTTTCAATGGCACGTGTTCGGTTTCCAAGACTCCACAAGCTGTTCCAATCCATGCAAACGAAAGCAAATTTGAAATAGATGAAAACGCCGACAGTTCGTTTGCCGCAATGAATTCTATCTTCCATTAGCTGACGAAGAGCGAATATTTGATCAATGCATCCTCGATGTGGTCTAAATCCTGCTTGTTCTTTCTGGCTCGTTTGCTCTCGATGTTTCTGTAGCCTCGATTGTATTATTTTCGTAAATACTTTGCCGACGATCGAAAGGAGGCTAATACCGCGATAATTCTTGCATTCCCGACTGTCGCCTTTCTTAAATTGGCACAACGATCGCTTTCTTCCACGCCGACGGGACACGGTCCGAATGCCATATGTGTGTTATGAGGACGTGGAGTTGTTTTGATAAGACATCACCTCCCGCTTTGGTCATCACGGCGGTTTCTCGATCTATTCCCGGGTTTTTTTTCATTTTTCAGCGATTTTATTGCCGTCTTCACCTCGATAATTGGCGGTTCGATATCGAGAAACTGATTCGTCGGAATCGTTCGACGTGTCAATAAGCGGCAAGCTCCTATGTATACTATCGACTGTTCGGTCTCTGTTTTTTACGAGAGATTGGTAAGAATTTTTCATCAGTCAAACAGCGATGTGTGCTCGACCGCCTATAGGGCCCACGCCTAAATAAGAGGGATTACCAGGCTATCCACACTCACATGGTGAGATTCCTACTGCCGAAACTCACCAACCCTTTTCAATGGCGTTTGAATCCAGAATGGCACAAGAAAGGCATTGGCCCCTATTGCGGTTGTCGAGTCGACTAGGAATCGACCGGACAATGTCTAGTCGAGACGATTTTGATTTTCAGTTGCGTAAGAGAAACGACTTGAACAAACAGGAAAAGCATAGTTATCGACTTTAAATGTCGGTAAAATCGACAAATATTTCGCATTGTCGACATTCGCAATACGGATTGAGTCGTCATTTTAGAATCGACTATCGACTCGACAATCACAATAGGGGCGATCACTTCGGCCTGGCGTCATCAACATGACTCGAAGGGGTGCTCAACTGAGCCGGAGTAGTGGACCTTCTGTCTGTGCTGTCTTCATTCAGAGACGGAAGACGAAGAAGCTCGCTACCCAATTCACTGCGTCACGCGACTGGATCACCTATCTAGCTGCTGTCTCTCCTGCTTAAGCTTCTGGTGGATGGCCTTGAGCGTCACTACCACCTTTCTCCACACACATCGTCCGACTTCATCATTTGGTCGAAGAAGTTCTTCGGTATGAGCTGCACTACAGCCCTGTGTTCCGCAAAGTATGAAAACTCCCAATGCCACAATGCCAGTATTAATCAATAGATCGTCAATATTTATATGCACTTATGCAGTATAGTTCTTTCCTTTAGTGAGATATCATTCGGGGCGTAACGCGGTTGGTTCTTAGATCTATTGTACTCTTAGCAGAAGAGCCCGCAGATAGGGTCACTTAGAGTCACTGCACTTCTAATCCTCCACAGATGGTAACTTAAGGCGCAGTGTCCGGTGACCAATTCCGCTCTAGTACCTTGACATCCTTTCTACTACGCTTTATTTGACGACGTTGTGAGACGGTCATCTTGGCTTAAACCAGGCCAGTTGTGCAATTCTAGTGTTTCCCTATTTCATTAGAGTCGCATCGTCCGATCGTTTTCCCAAACTGGCGGTTGCTCCAATACCCGGTTCTGGATCGATGAACACAGTGCCAGAGCCGTAACTGGCCAAATCGTACGCCTTTTCATTGCACACAAATCCCTGATAGCCCGGAACTCGCATAAGGATGACCCGAATTAAAATATCCGGGCGTTCGGGATGATAGCCGCTAAATATTAATGTAAGTTAATGAAACATACCGAACGATGGAGATCCGCGCCTACATTGGCCAACTCTAAGCGGTTCCTTCCTGTTCCATCTCATAACGACGGCACGGAATTGTTGCCCGAGTAAAAATAATGTAGTTGGTTAATTTTCTTACTAGCACGCACGCGACCGCTGCTAGCGCGCATAGCGAACAAATAAGGACGCCACAAAAGTATGCACGCTCCCGCCACAGCGATGCACGCTCCCACAACAAGCACGAAAATCTAAAATTTTATTCGCTAGAGGCATTCACTGGCACGAAAATCTAAAAATTTAGCCATGAACATTTATAAATACATCCATATCGGCATAAACCATTCCAAACGCAAACGCGAGTGTTGTTTTACCAAGCAGTCCCCCCAGCTAAACACTAACCACTTCCAATGCTGCTTGACCTACGCAATCGAACGAGAAACTTTTTACTGAGTATGCTATTGGCACCCTTTACGGTCACCAAGATAGTTGCCCCTTTTCTTCGTCCTCTACAATTTTTTAAAGCAATACAGGCGATTTCGTGCTTCCCTGTGGCGGAAGCGTGGATCCCTGTGGCGGAAGCGTGGATCCCGGTGGCGGAAGCGCGGATCCTTGTGGCTGGAGTGTGCGTGCTAGTTTTGTTCCCGAGTAAAAATAAAACTCGCCCGCCACAGGGATGCACGCTCCCGCCGCAGGGATGCACGAAATCGCCTGTATTGCTTTAAAAAATTGTAGAGGACGCAGAAAACCCTAGTAAAAATGTGCCATGCGCATTTGTTCGCTATGCGTGCTAGCTGCGGCGCCGTGTGTGCTAGTGCGTACCTGATGCAGGCTAGCTGCGGGCGAGTTTTACTTTTACTCGGGTGGGGTGCAGTAGAAAGGATGTCAGGACACTTGTTGGCTTGATTGACGGACACTGTGCCCTGGATTGCCACTTATGGATGATATGAAGGGCGGAGGACCCGACCTGTAAAGGTGCCGCCCCATAGCAGGCGTTGACGCGATGCGTGCGGCAGAGGCATTTGACATTTCAATTGAAGTTAATGCTATTTAATGGAACCAGTCCCAATGGCTGCAGCGACACACGCGAGTAAAGCTACAAACGCTTGAAGTTGACCAATTTTCAACTTTTCCATGCGACAGGCGCGTTTGACGTTTGTTTGTTGTGTACATAATTTAAAATTCTTTCATCAATCTAGTGTGCGGTTCAAATATACAAATTTTTATTAAATAATGTTCGCTGTCAAACGCGTTTATTGGGTCTGTCGAATGCGACGCACCCTGGACTGTCGTACGCCTCTTGCGCGCACGTCGCGTTATCGCGTTCTATGGGTCGGCACCTTAAGGCTTTGCTTTGACGAGAAGAGTATGTTCTTTCTATTCTCTGTGAGTGCCCCGAGATAGTGAAGAGCAGGGAGTCGTTGCTTTAAGCAACAAGTCATTAGGCAGACTGCTGAGCCTGTTCGGGCGGTCTTGCCCACAAATATGAGGTATACGACTGTAGTCCAATAGGCCAAGCGAGTGGCCGCTGTACTTTTAGAAACAGTGCCTTACGAACAGAAAAAAAGCTTTCATTGGTGCATGCCGTTATAGTGTTCACCTCTTCTTGTTAGGCAGTAGCTAGGGTGCTCAAACTGAACGTTATACTGGACCTGGGGGCTTTCAGTCCCGGCACTTACATCAGCCTCTGTCCTGGAGTCATCCGCGCTCTATACGAGTACAACTTGTGGTGTCTTAAGGCCCCCCTACACAAGCGATCCAAACCTGCGTCTGAGTTCATTGGCCGAGACTAAAATTAGGAGCCCACTAACGATCAAGCCTAGAATTCAGTCATTTGTGAGCTTCAGCTACATTTGAATGTAGCCTAAAGATTGCAGCCTTCATTGTGAACAATTGTTCATAAATCCTATGGTCCTAATTTTGAAAGCTTGCAGCTTAAAGCTTTCATTGTGAAGCTTTCTTGAAGCTTCAAGTCCGCAGTTTGAATCGGGGATTGTGCACACATACGGCGAGTTCGAGTTCAGTGGTTGTGGCTCCAGCTTTCCCCATACTCGAACAGTCCAATAAAAATGGTTCGATGGCTCGGCCTCATGGATTTTGATGCGATTGAAAATCCAACTTGGTTGCTTGCTCTAGACCACGAGACCCCAGGCACGGAACCATTTGGACTAATGGACTCATTTGGACTAATGGATTGCTCGTGTATTGAGGGTCTCCTATGCCATTCATACACGAGGGACCATGATTCCGGAGCAAAAGCTTTTTTCGGGCAAGGGAGGCGTGCGGAGATGCAATAAGTGGAGCGTTTCGTGCTCCCGTGGAGACTTTTGTGCTCCTGCCTTTGGCCTGCGAACACGGAAAGCATGCACTCACACCAATAAGAAATCTTTCTTTAGCGATGAAAAAAAACTTTCAAACAGTAAAATTTTCCCCAAATTTTTACATAATAAGAAAAAACTTTTAATTATTGAGAATTTAAAGTGAGTGAGTGAATTTTTTTAAATAAATTATTTCATAACAGCGAAAAAACCTCCATTTTGTTTTTAATAAAAAATTTGACATCTCACTAATACGAACAAATATCACGTAGCAACACAAAAGCTGCTTCCATCGCTGTTGCTCCGTGTATTTTCAGAAAACTTTGCAGCAAAGCTTCTGGTTGCAGAACCATGGTCCCTCGTGTATGAATGGCCATAGGAAAACCCAGGATAGTCTCTCTGCCTGCACGTGGTTTTCTTTTATTATTTTGTGACTATCCCCGTGTTTTTTTAATGAACTGGGTTTTGAGCTTTTGAGGAGCTTTTGAGTTCCCATACAAAATCGAAGAACCAGAAGACCCAGATAAAACCTGGGTTTTCGATTTTGTATGGGAACTCAAAAGCTCTCAAAACCCAGTTCATTAAAAGAACACGGGGTATGTTGTTAGTAGAAAAGCACGTTTTATGCTAATCGTAAATTTTGACCTAAAACTGCCGTAGAAACGTTTACTATAAAAAAAATCTTCCAGACCACATTTCTTAGCATTTCTCACCCAATTCCAAAAAAAATCCGACTCATTATAAATTTGCATAAAACTGATTAATTTAATAATCAATAAAAACCGCGTAACAACAACAAAAAAAAGAGGGGAAGAGGGGGAAATATTGAAGGCTACACTTCCAGTTATGGTTTTTTTTTCGTCCAGATTTTCTTTAGTGAATCATCATCAATTACAGCACTCGAAGAATTCCTTGTTGATAAGACAGAAGGCACCGCAACCACACGCCACAACAGCAGCGACGATTTTCCAGGAAATCAGGAATGACGGAGCCTTATATGTTGTGAGGAAATTAGTCACTATACAAGAAACGTGTCTTTCTTCTATGAGTAACATTTATTTCTAGTCAAAGGAATTTGAATATTCTAGACTGAATCTACTTTTTTTCAAGATCTTATTATAAAACACGGAAATGCCATAGAAAGTAACAATCCAAGGCTCTCGTCCAGGTCGTATGCGTGTGTAAATTCGTTATCGGAAACTATCCATCATGCATGCGAAATCCTTAACATCCGTGAAGATGAAATTTTTACTGTAGGTGGCTTCGTTTTGGACTTGTTGTATTGCTGCAAGTCCGGCCATAACCTCAATAGTGTAATTCTCTGACAATGAAAATTTTAGTATGTCGGATTCGGAGACGCTCGCTCACCACTCTCTACTACCACCACCAACCATACTGCTAAGGCCCAGCCGTGATGCAACAAACAACCGTTGGTGCTAGAGTGGCACCTTCAATTCGATTACCGCCTGCAACAATGCCATATATATATTTGCTGCGCGCATACACGATAAAACAATGCTATCGCGATAGTGGCGTAGAGTAGTATGATGTGTTGGTTGAGGAGTCATCGAACATCGAAGCACGAATCTCCCATCATCACCCTTTGGCGATTCTTTCAATGTTGCGCCAAATCACCTACTCACGGCTGTGCTTTTCTACGTTTTCCGCACAACGTTCAATGACAAAATGCGCACACACGATCCGCCGATCGCGGCGCTCAATACCGTGTCGGGTGGTATTGATGGCTGTGTCGCCCAAGTTTTGATCAGGCACACTATATAAAAACGAAATAAAACAAAAATCGGCGTAAACAACTGACGCAATGGGGGCGACGGTCTCCATCGTTGTCGCCGCTACCGCCACCGTCGTCGTTGTCGTTGTTGTCGGCCCCAGTCATTGTCGCCACACTTCCAAAAAGCTACTATCGAATTGGTTTTGGTGCATTGTACTACACACATCAAAGGTGCCAAAGGTAAAATTTCCATTCTCGATCATCGATCGCGCCGTTTTTCCACTTTCTCCCCGGCGACGACGACGACGACGACGGAATTCGGTGTTTGTTTTTGCGCGCTGATCTCAAAATCGCAATTCGTACAATACAACCGCCACTACCATCACCACCAGCGGAGGAAGGAAATGCCATATAGGCGGCATGTGCTGCTGCTGTCTTCAATGAAATTTCTGGCTCAACTCTTTCTCTTTTCGTGTGGTGCGGTGCCCATTTGGGATTTATTAGATTGCAATTTTCCAATGACGTCAATTGCGCTGTGGCGATTAGGAGTGGGCTTCCGAACGCGTATATTATTATTTCGTGCGCCTATATACGCCCCGTAATTCGTAATGAGGTTGCTGTCCTCTTTTTTTTTTATCAGTATTTTTTCTTTTTGCGTTACGGTGGTGTAAACATGACCTAAATATTTTTTTAGTTTTTTTTTCATATGAAAAAGGGGTAAAAAAGGTTGAATGTGAAATTTTTGTATATAGGGTCTTGTTTTTATGTGGTAGAAAAAAAATTATAACGTAAATAAAGATAGCAAGCAGTGTGGAAAATGCGTAGAATGAATTTGGTAGGAAAAACAACATCAAGCGGTTTTTAAGTGCGTATGTTTTTCTCGAAAAGCTTGGCCCGAATAGAATTATGTATGAAAAAGCTAGAAAGAAATGCTCGATTGATCTGCTGTACCTTGTTCAAATCGTATCTAGCTTACTCAACAATTATCGATGTGTTCCGAAGTTGCACACACGCATCAGAATAACCTCTACCCCACTTCACAATTTCGCTAATGACGGTACTCTCTGGTTACTCCTACGCTTTCGACAAGGTGTCCAGCATGTACCAACCCTTTTAGCTCAAGTTGTCATATCAAACTCTGAATGGGCCCACAAGACTCGGGTCGAATTTAACGCCTCCAAAAGGAGTAATATCTCATATGACTCATATTTTAACATGTTATTCCAAATCGCTAAACAATTTTTTTTTTTTTTTTACATGCAACACACAATCATGCATATAGAGTTACCCTTCTAATTCAGAAGGTACACTTCTTAGCTGGGCCAAGAAAAATTTACCAGCTCAGCACAATTAGCACTGAGATAGGCTCAACTAGTGTTTCTTCTCGAGAATTCTTTCTCGAGAATTTCTCGAGAAATAAAACTATTTTCTCTATCTCATTTCTCGAGAAATTTAATGTTGTTTCCCCGAGAAATTTATGACTGTTTTTTAATCAATTTCTTAAAATCTTTACTCTGTTCTCATATCCACACATCTTTTTTACTTGCATACATACTAACTTAGTTGGAATCAGTAGCGTACGCAGGATGAAACCGTGGGGGGGGGGGGTTCACAAAACATATTTTAGTCATGTAATAGGACTATGTACTTATATTATATTTTATGTTACTTCACTATAAAAATAATTACCTATAGGTATATTTTTATCGCAATTTTTTTATTGAAAATTGTGAAGAAACATAAATAATAATTTTTGACCATTTTTCGAATATCACAAAATGTCGGGTTTTTCTCCAAAAATCATGGTCTCGTGGTGTGCGCAAGACTTTAGACTTTGATTTAGGGCATTTTTACAATTTTTTTACCGAAAAGAAGGGAACTACTCTGAAAACTTGGTGGCGCGTAGTTTTTGAGTCAGAAAATCGATTGGTGACATGAAAAAAAAATTAAAAATTCCTTTTTTTTTCAAATTTCGGCCAAAAAAGGCCAAAAATGCGTCCAATCGTTTTTTGCGCAATTTCATCTGAAAAGACGGAAAATTTCCTACAAAAATCTATATGGCCATCACGAAAGTCAGAGTTTGTCGAGAGCTATAAATAAATGAGAAATACGTGATTTTTGAAAAATCGACACTGTAAACTCAAGTGTTTAGTTGCTAAGCACTTAAAGCGTTTATATCGTTGTAGACGAAATTTAAACACTTAGCGGCGTTTAATGAGTAAACATTTAAGTGTTTAATTAGTATAAACGTTTGTAGCGTGTTTTTGGTTATGAATAATAAAAATTATGTTGATAGAACTATTAATCAATACTATATTAAAACATAATACTATCATTGCAAAAAGTAAAAAAAAAATAAATAAATAAAAAAAAACAAAAAAAACCCAACCCGAGTGCCGTTCTTCCAAGCGGTCCCCCGACTAAGTACAAACCACTTCCAATATTGCTTGACTTCCGTGATAGAACGAGATGCGCTTTACTGAATATGCTAAATGGTACCCTTGGCGGGCATTAGCAAAATTGCGTGAAATATGGGTAGCGCATATTTTTTCTCGTCTTATCACTGCAAATCTTAGCTTTTGAAAGTGTTTTATTTCAAAACGCTTAAAACTTGATTAACATTGTAGACATTTTATATTAATTGAGTGATTTTTCTTGTTTTTTCATAAAGCTTAGATGCAAAATGCAATAACTTTCTTGTTTCTTGAAATTCTAATAATAAAAATTCTGATAATAAAAATTGCCCGATAAAATTAAATGATTTTATTTTTTTATTTCTGAAAATAGTACCTCTAAATGGATCACCCAGTATTGCATTAGAGACACTTCCCACCCCTAAACAATTTACCGTGTAAAAATAAAACGCTAGAGCGTTTAGTTCCCCATAAGTGTTTTATCATAACTAAGTGTTTACCTTCCCAAGTGTTTATTTGGCGAATAAGTGTTTTACTTTTAAACACTTGCTCTTAGGTTACAATTTTTTGGTAAACACCTTACGCGTTTAATTTCTGTTAAATGCTTTAATTGTTTAGGAATCAAACACTCTAGCGTTTAGATTTTGTGCATTTAACGCTTCTTCTGTTTTAAAAGTAAACATTAAATACTTTATCGTTTAGAACTAAAACACTAGAGCGTTTTATTTCCAAACACCTGCTAAACACTTGGATTTGCAGTGGAGTTCACGAACATAAGTTTGAGAGATATTTATTTTTTTGCTATCCCGTTTGAAAAGAATCCATCATATGTTATACATCGTTATTCGGAATATTTTTTTAATTGTTTAATAAGTTGATATATTTATTAATTATAATTTTTCCTATTATTATTGCAATCATGGGGGGGTTTAACCCGCAGTAACCCCCCCCCCCCTTCGTACGCGCCTGGTTGGAATATATTTGTTTTGTTTTTGTGCCGCCTTTTTTTATATAACGTTCTTTTAATGCAGGTTTATGTGTGTTTCGTGTTATATGCGAGATGCGACCCCCCAGAGATTGCACACTCAATTAAAACAGAAAGAAATGCAATACATACACAAAGAAGCGTGCAAGAAAAGTCAGTCAAGTCAGATTGAAAAGACTCCTTTTAAGGACGTCTTTACTAATGCTCACGCTAAAAACATCGATATTTCTATTCACATTAATGAACATGCGATTAACAGGCTCGAATCTGCCGTAATTCGTGTTAGAGGAGTTGGTGTGTAAGAGAGGTGGCCCTCTCAAATTGTATCTACTCTCTCTAAACGACGCACGGCGACTCAGAAAACCTGAGTCAACCTTTCCATTAAGGAGCTGATGAACAAATACAACATCGGCAACCTCACGACGCCTGCAAAGAGAGCTTAAGTTGAGTAACTTAAGCCGAGATTCATATGGTGGAAGAGCTATTGGGTCATCCCAAGGAAGATGATTCAGTGCGAATCGAACGAACCTCCTTTGAACTGACTCAATTCTTCCAACGTGCGAAGAGTAGTGAGGAGACCAAACCTGGGACCCATACTCGAGTAATGGTCTGACAAGAGAGATATAAAGGTGTTTAGTAATCAAGGGGTTATTGAGTTCTTTAGACCACCTTTTTATAAAACCCAGGACTAAACTACCTTTGGAAGCAATATAGTTAATGTGGGCAGAAAAATCGAGTTTACTATCTAATCTAATCCCGAGATCTTTTACAAAATTAACACGACGGACACTCTCATTAGAAAAGGTGTAGTTGAAAATTATAGGACTACGACCTCTCCCAAAAGTCATGGTTTCACATTTACTAATATTGAGAACCAGGTTGTTGTTCACACACCAAGAGTAAAAGGTGTCAAGGTCAGCTTGCAAAAGTTTGCAATCCTCGATACTTTTTATGTGACGGTACAATTTGATGTCATCAGCGTAAATCAAGATTCTACAGTGTCTTAGCAAGGGAACAATGTCATCAATTGATAGAATAAAGAGCAGTGGACCAAGATGACTTCCTTGAGGAACACCGGATGACGCTTCAATGGTTACTGATTTGGATCCACGAAAAAGAACTTGGTAGGTCCTGTCAGCTAAGTAAGACTGGAACCATGCTAGAAGGGCTCGTGGAAAGCCTAACATCCTTAATTTAAGAAGTATAATGGAGTGGGAGAGCTTGTCAAATGCCTTACTAAAATCAGTGTAAACACAATCAGTCTGGCAACCGGAAACGAAGCCCTCGACAGTATGAGAAGTGAACTCAAGAAGATTGGTGGTAGTGGAACGCGCTGCAAGAAAGCCATGTTGGTTCGTTGATACCAACCTCCTGCAGATAGGCGCGATTGCAGAATAGATAATCGATTCAAAGAGTTTCGGAATGACAGACAACTTCGCAACTGGTCTATAATTCGATATTTCGTTCTTGCTACCACTCTTGTGAATAGGGATTATAAACGAATTCTTCCAAAGAGTAGGGAAGTACCCTTTATCAAGGGATTTTTGGAAGAGGGTTTTCAGGGGAGACTGGAGAACCTCTGCACAGGACTTAAGGACAGCAGGAGGAATACCATCGGGGCCAGAGGTGAAGTCGATGCCTGGAATTTCTTGAAAGATGCAAATTCCTTCAGCCAGCAGCCTAAGTTGCAATCTAATTCGATCCCGCCTCAACTACAATTTCTTTATCTCGCCTGGTGCTTCGAAAACCACCTTGACAAGGTGCAAAATCGCGCCATCAAACTCATCGAAGTTAGTATTTTATGCGCCTCCATAGACTCATCGAGCCATCGTAGGAATGTAACAGCCTTGGCAAAATTTAATCTCTATTACATCTAGCGACACTATTCAACTGAAAATGACACCCTCGATCATGCAAAGCAATATTTTTTCCGCAATACAAGGCTTCTCGGCTCACTCCAACCGTCCTGCTGTCCTCCTTTTCGCGCACACTACGCTCCAGAAGTTAATTTTCAAAGCGAACAACTCGAAGGTGGAACAATCGTCCGCAGTCAATGTTTCCGAATCGGAGTTGCGTTCTAAAAGCCCAATTACAATGAACGGATCTACGCGGATTGAAATGTCAAAAGAACGCACCGGAGCGGATAGGAAACTGCACTGATTTCAATGAACGGATCTGTTCGCGTTTAAACGTCAAAGTGTTTTGTGTATGTTTATAACCACTTTTCGCCTTATTATAAAATAATTCGTATTCTTTTACTTCTTCTATTAATTTTGTTCGCCAGAAAATATATTTTAAATTATATAAAAAAAAGAAAACAAAATTTAACTTGATTTGTTTACAAATATTCTGACAGCCCAATCCGCCGATTTCTAAACAAACGAAAACGAATCCGCTCAGATTCGATCAAATGCGCTTGTATCCGTTCATTGTAATCGTTCAAATGGAAAACGCTTGCTCGGAAAACCACTTTGACAGATCAATCCGATTCTGTTGCGTCCTACTTGAGCACTTCCCAGACACCTAACTGGAGATTGAGCCATGATAGACTGGTTGTACAAAAGGTGATCCCTAAACTATTCATGGCATAGTTCGCCCTGATACATTTGTGATACCGCCGTCATGAGGATCGGATTTGGATATGGTATTCGATTGTGAGACATTTGACATCATACACGGTATTGGTATGAAATTAAAGCTCATCGTCGTTACGCAAGCTCTCTTCTCTAAGCTATCGGCGCGTACCCTTTAGGAACGGAGATAAATTGGCCGAGATTTATATCGTGTTATGTCTCGTTCAACTTAGTCGCCACTAATCACAAAAGAAAGACTTAAAACCAACTCGGGCTTTCCTCTTGTTGCTCGGCCGAACTTCGTCAATCGGCTGCTTGATCTTCGTAGTGGAGCGTTCTAATTTTTCACATCTTTCATTTCAATGGCTTTGGTACCTAGTTATCCCACTTCCGATTTGTCAGGATGTTTTAGAAGCAATTTTTTAGCTTTATGGATAGGTTCATAATTTTTAAGTGAGCTCGTCCGAACTTGTTTTACAAAGTCCATTTTGCTTCAGCGCTGTCCAGAACCTCGAACCAATTCTATTCTCTTCTATGCTTCGAATTAAGCCTACTACAAGACATGAATGCCATGGCATCTCTGGTGGTAGTACAAAACATGATTCCTAAGGCGAAGGCGAGTCGAAAGCGATTCGAGTTAAGTGGGTGCACTTCATCTGCACTACTTGACATATTGACAAATGTTCGTGACTAAAAACTTTGTGTGCACAGAACACCAATTCATCAAAAATCAGTTGCGCTCGTGTGTGGACAAGGGTCTCTTTTTGGTTGCAAACTGGTTGTGAGCGTAATTACTGTGAAACCATTTTGCAAACTGAGATTGCAAAGCAGTCGACTCGTGCGCTAGCCTAAACGTAGTTTGTCTTGATTTCTTCTTAAACGGCGCCACAAACTTTTTGTAGGGCCTCTTGAAATCTTCGTCTTCCAGTCGTCTATAGGTAGTTTTCGTATATCTTCTAGAATGTCATCCATCTACCCTACCTATTCCTTGGTCTTCCTACAGTTCATTCTAATGCACCATTTGTTTTTGTTAATCCTTCTTCTTAAATGGGCAATTTTACAGACTCAAATACTAGTGTTAAAAAATTCCTTTCAAACTTTTTGCGTTGATTATGGGGTCCTATAACTACCTCCTGGCCAATGCAGAGAAGTCTTTTTCACACTTTTCAATATACCTGAACGTTATATAGACCGCACCTAGTGCATTGATAACCGCTTGGGTATCCGATAACGAGTTGACGACCCTAGGTTCTGGGCGTGGATTCACCTATTTTGCTAATCAGGCTTTGACTTGGGCATTCATCGTGGTCAACTACAGGATCTGGTCAGGTTATTGAAGATGCCGAATTCTCTCTTGGTTTCTTAGGGACTTTAAGCCTCTGAAAGACGCATTATATGTATTGAGTTTGAAGCTATTGTATTATTCATGAATCGCTTGTAGTGTAGGCTTAGTGACGAAAGCCTTCAATTCAGTTGGTTCCGCCATTTAGCTAGCAATTCATGAAAGTTCTCAACGATGCCTTTGGAATCGGTGGTCAGATATCCCTCGCGCCTAGTAAGGTTTTTACACTCTGTATTGTTCTAGTACACACAATCGAGATACCCAAGCTTCTTCCCAGCGGGAAAAGGAGTGCTGCAATAGCCATCTTTGAGCACTCCTTAATAAGCTTACATAGCGCTACCGTTCCCCTACCAGTTCTATATACTTTTTAACATTGCATGTTATCAGAGGGAAGCATTCCTTTTAATGATCCTTTAAAAGCGTTTTAGGCAAGGCGCGCACTGAGGTGATGAGAAATTGGCGTGGCGGTGGTGTGGCTAGTCAAATATTTTAATCACACGGAATCAAGGGAGGCAGCGCGCATCGAGATGGAGTGGTGTTTTGCAAGTGGACTGGAACCCATTTGGTTGCCACTAGTCTCCGACAAGTTTAATTTTGAAGTGACATGCCATTTCACGGCCAACTTGGGTTTTAATTTTTTTTTGGGGAAACACGTATACGAGGGCATATGTCTCAATTTTTCTAGTTATTTACAAAATGTGGCCTTGTTAATTCTACAAACAAGTTTAAACTTATTTTCTTCCAGGTGTAAATCACCTTTATAAACATTATAAAAGGTATTTTGCATTTTCTTGCCACAGTGGATGGTCCCAATGAACTTTTTCCTTTATTGTTTTTTTTATTGTTAAGGTTAATAATTTGCACACATGCAACAGCATCTTCATCGTCCGACGACCACATTTTGATTGAAAATATCATGTGGTAAATCGATGTAGCGAAGTGGTACCTACCACTTCGGTGCGCATTAAACCACTTCGATGCCATTCCTCTAGCACACCTCTTGCAACTTAATCACCAGGCCAAAGCTACTTCACCGCCACCCCACTTCAGTGCGCGCCTTGGCTTAGAAGCATTACAAAAAAGCTTTTTTAATAAAAAATATTCATGGAGGCCTGTGGATATGTGAATAAGCTCCGATGTCAAAAAGCTTTTATTTTTGTTCATTTTTTGCAATTACCTTTTCCTTTCCAAACGCGAGTATGGTTTTACCAAAGCGGTCCCCCAACTAAGTACTAATCAATTCCAATGCTGCTTGACCTCCGAATCGAAAACGGGAACAGGTCCATTGAGTATTCTAATATCACCTTTTATGGTCACCAAGATAATCACCCGTTCTTTTCGTCATTTTTGAAATTTCCAGTAATGCTCCCTTGGAAGCATATTTGGGCAGCGCTCAAAATTAGCTCCTCTGCACTCTAAATTTTTCTCACTGGGTTTCTTATCTTCTGAAAGCTTTGTATTCTTCTTCGTCTGTGCCTGTGTTCTATGTGCTTGGTACGCAGCATTCTTGCGTTCAATCGTCAGCCTACAATCAAAATCGAACCAGTCGTTCCAGTATTTTTAAGGCATGGCATCTCCTCATTGAAGTCGAGTTGCAATTGTATGGTCGTTTCATTTCGTAGCTCAGGTGTGTTGATTCGAGCCTGATTCGCCGAAATAAGGTCTTTCTGCCATATAATGCGCTTTCGTAGCACCATAACTAGTGTTTCGAGTCAATGTTGGCACTTTCGTACAGAGCGTCATGAGGCCCGAAAGGTTACGAGTTGCTTTGAATTTTTGCCGGTTTCTGTGTCCAGGACAATTTTGTTGATTCGAGCCCGATTTGCGGACACAAAACGATACTATAGGTATGTTCTCAGTACATCATACTAACAATATAGTGATCCTAGTCGCAGTTGGTACTTCGTTACTTTTGGACAGTGTGACGGCTGTCTACCAGTTTACCCAGGTAGCTTGGTGAGGATCTTAAACCTATGTAAAAAAAATGGTCAAGAAATCGTTCAGAAATATTTTCTGGAGCGATTTCTGTAACCGGTATGCTAGAGTCAAGAAAATCACACTAGAAATATCGTGTTTTTTTAGTGACACGCAGATGTCGCTTTTGATAAAATTTTAGTTTTTCCTGCAGAAATAAGTGTCGATTCATTTATTTCTTTGAAGGAATTTTAACGGTTCATGAGTACATGACATGTCAGCTGTTTTTTGAAATTGAAAGGAACTTTCCTTATTAATTAAAAAAATTTCATTAATTCCAAACAATCATAAAACAATTTATGTAATGTTCGCAATGAAAAAAAGCAACTGTCAAAATTTCTAAACTGTTGTCAATTTGTCTTACAAAATAAATGCAGAAGTTTTCTTGAGCAAATTCCTTGAGCCTTGCATACCGGGCTTTATACAGAGTGCGTTTTATGTTTCAGGCCGATTGTGTTTGGCCGCCATTTTGGTTTGGCTGTCATTTTTCAATTTATATTTCAAAAGTTCTTAATAGAAGATCATTGCTAACATTTGGACCTAAGAACTGATCTTCCAAGGTTTAAGATCCTATCCGTAGTTGTTTTTACGCAATCTGAAGATGGTATTATGTAAAGGGTGTAAGATCGGCAGAGACTCTTCGCGAGATGAGTTTGTAAGAATTGTTGAAATATTGGTGATAGTTGCGGGGTTGGTTTATGATGTAGGGTACTAAAAATAGAAATATAAGATCTACCGGTTTATGTTATGCTATCATTTTCCCCTCTCAAAAAGCACGCTACCGAGGATAAAACCGTTACTCCACCATTTCTAGTAAGTTTACAAACTTTTTATCAATTGCAATGATAACCGAAAAAATTGCCTCTAAAAATGTTATCAACAGTCCCGAAGTATTTACTACATTATGTTGGCACAGTCATCACAGCTCATAGCGCCCCATAAGTAAAAATCAAACATTTGTGATATCGTGATGATGGCGTGGAAGGTGTAGGAAACGCCATCGCGGCCCCGTATCTTATCTATTATATTCGTCGTCGGGTTCCATGCTGGTGTGTAGATATGATTTTTTTCTTCTGATTCATTGACATTCGCTATCAAAACAACATTTTTCTGAACTCTAAACATGCCCCAGGCTTCAGCACTAGGTCCACGCTTCCAAAGGGCATAATTGGAGCTTCATTTTGTGTGGAGAAGACTTTGAACTCTTCTTTGGATTTTTTTGTTATTAAAAACGGAAATTCATGACACGAAAGATTTTGTTGTTGTTTTTATTTATGTTGTTGTTGTGTTGTTGTGTGTTTGTGTGTGGCATCGAAAGGGTTAACCGGAAATCAGACAGATTACGGCTGTCAAATGGGAACCGATTTTCTTACAGATTCGCTATCCGGAAATGCTGCTTCCGCTTTCAAGGGAGGCGCCAAGTACTTGAGCGTCTCTTCTATAGTGGGTATATTTATATGTGCCATGGCACAGGAGGATTACATCAGTGAAAATCTCTCTTCTATATGTCTTCTGTGCGTCTAAATTTAGAGCGCGACCGCGACTGTGATGGGGCAACAAGACTGGCGATTCTGTTTGGGATATACATATGTCTTGTGTGTGTAGAGAGATCGCTTAGAAAAAAAAATATAAGCGCGGAGCAACAAAAAAAAAACGATTCGCAAAATTAAAAATAAATAAATTCAGAACATTTCAGTCCAAAATACCGCGTCTGGGTTACAAGAATAGACGACCGCGACAACACAGACGTGAAAACTAAGATCATCGTACTCGAGGGGATGCTGCTGCTTCTTACACTAGCTGTGCTCTAGCCTCGCGCAAAGAAAACCTAAGTCGTAATCGTAAGTGGATTTTTTTGTTAAAGGTGGAGGAATAGTGTGATGACTGCCCCTTCGCGGTGCTGAGAGCCCGCGGGTGAATGGGGCGCCCGACAGAGGGAGCTGGACAGATTACCTCGACAGAGGGGGTGGTGAGGGACAGAGACTGAGAGAGAGGTGGTGGTAAGGAACTTCGCCAAAGCTAAATAGTTGCGTCGTCAGCATCATGATGGTGGTTAATGGCCAAGACCGCAACAGACCGTCGTCGTCGGCGGGGTAACGGCGGTACAGGCGTCTTCTTCGTCATCGTTTTCTTTGCCAGACGCGAGGGCAGTGCCACGAAATAGAAAGAAAATATTTCGTGCTGATCATGCACAAGCCGCCGCCACACCAAGAGCCAACAACAACCGCACACATAAAAAAAATATAAGCTATATACACAAAAAAAAATTATATATATATATATAAAGGAAAAAATAAAAAAAAAAAATAAAAATAAAGAAGCTAGTAACGAGGAAGTTCGCTAGACTTAATAGAGGCTGGATATCTAGAATTAACATGTAAGAGTCAGTGCCTGTCTGGCCGGACGGCTAAAATAGCAAATGATGAAGACGACCAAGACGACGATGTCACAGCGACAATTTCGAAAACAAAAACAAACTTTTTTTCTTTTTTGGCCTGACTGAGGTGGTGGCGATCTTGCAAGAAAATATGCCAAATGAGAGATGATTCGGTTTTGGACACACACTCACTTGCGAAATTGGAAGCTCAAGAATTTTTCTGATTGAATTCTGATGATGATGATGATGGTCCGGTCTACTGGCCGCGTTCCTACAATATTGTTGCTTGTTGGGTTGTGCGCGCGCGGCTGGATTGATTTCGGTCAGTAGAGAAGGAGATATAAACATAATTTTTTTGTTTTTTTCTTTTTTTTTTTGCATCAACATCATCCTAATGAATGATTGATAACTTAAGGATGTTTAGATGTTAAGTTAAACAAGATCGCCGAAATGCCGATCTTATTTGTAAAACAGTAGTAATTTGATGAATTTTTTAGTTTAGTCTTGGACGAGTCTTTTCTAAGAAATCTTGTTCCCTCCGCCCTCCACACAACAAAGGCATAAATGACTATTGTTTATATTTATTTGAGTTCGTTTGTTTTTTTTTCGAGATATATCGTTGTATAATATCCAAGCGCCCATATTTGTTGATGTTATTGCGCATGCGATTTGTGATATGTTGAAATTATTGTAATACATTTGTTTAAACGAAATTATGTATGTATGTGTGTGCCCAAAAAACACTATAATCCTCGTAAGATGGTTAGTGTTAAATATTCCTTAGTATTTCAGCGCGCAGGAGTCCTTGTGAATATCGAATATCGATTACATGACAGTTTTAAGATTCATTGGCCTGTTTCACACGGGACGACGGCCAACCAACAGAAATCGTACGATATTCATTTTTTTAGAGAAGAGGGTGAGAGGTGTGAGAAAGTTGGATGGGAAAATCTTTCCTCCCCATCGTCCTCTCTCACCCTATTCTCTAAAAAATTGAATATCGTACGATTTCTGTTGTTTGGCCGTCGTCCCGTGTGAAACAGGTCATGGCAGTAATCGATATCAAAGTATCTGTATCAACACTTCTTTGTATCTTCGCTATATCAATGATTCGCTTCTAACGAAGTACTTTTTTTTAACCACCATGACCAAAAACTTTCTAGAAGAAAAAGGTTACTCCAAATATGAAACTGTTCTGCTATTACCTAGCCCTATGATACAAGCTTGCAGTTCTCTTATATGAACGAGTTTATACTATTTCCATCAAACTGCCCAAGGGATCAGTACATCTCGACTAGCATTTAAAGGGAGCAAGCCCCATACCGGGTGTGGGCCTCATGTGGCAAATGAGGGGCATGCTGAAAGAGAAATTTCCCTGTAGATTCCCTATGAGGATCTCATATGGCAAATAAGGAGCATTCCAAAAGAGGGATTTCCCCTTAGATTCCTCATGATCACCACACCAAGATTATCCTTTCAGTTTCTCATAAGGGCCATATTTGGCAAACCTCATTACAAATGAAAGTTAAGTTCCCCGACTAGCACTTTGTGGGGTTCCAGATTGAGCCTATGAGTTGAGCCCCACTGCCTCATGTGCGCCCCATGTGGATTGCCCTCAAGGGCCCACAAGGGACATCTAACGCCTTGCCTCATAAGAAATTTCTCGTTTGGCCTCCATGAGGAAAAATCACTGCTATATCCCTATCCTGAGTGATTAATTACTGCGGCGGTGTAGAAAGCTTCATATTTTTAAACGCGAGTGTCGTTTTACCAAGTGGTCCTCCAACTGAGTACTAATCACGTTCATTGCTGCTTGACCTTCGCAATTGAACGAGAACCGCTCTATTGAGTATGTTAAAAGACAACTTTTATGGAGCTTGTGCATCTCCGTCAGCCCCTTCAGCCACCGCAGGAATATAACAGCCTTGTATCACTACTACAATTCGGCTATGGAATAATCTTCCTAATTTTGCTTTTCCGAACTCGTATGTGTAACATCCAATATTTCTTCCATAAGCCCGGTGTAAAAGACATGTCAAGATTGATTTAATTTTAAAGCAATGCAATCGTTCTGTGTAATGTTTAAGCTTGTCGAAACCGGTCAGAAAGAGTTCTCTGGTATCCACAAGATTCAGAAGCCACTGTCGTTGACAAAGAGAGAACACCATGCACTTCCAATCAATAGAAAGCATACTGCCCTATAATTTTTTTTAAGTACGGGCAACCCAAGTGGTCTCGTCGCTTTCCATATATGGAAGTTACATGACAAACCGAAAGTAAACCGAACTCAACTCGATCTGAGCTTGCAGTTTCGGTCGAGTGTTATATGACATACCGAACTTGAGTTTTCAGTTGTATTTTTGGTTTTATTATTGTCAGTTCGTCAGGGAAATTATTCGTGAAAATGGAAATGTATTTAATGAAATTATAATACTCCAACAAAAAACGTTTTTCACCTTGTTAAAGCAATCTCGGCTTTTCAATCGCTAGTTACATGACATTCCGACCGAAAAGTGTACTCAAACAAGCAAAAAGTTGTGAACCCACTCAGAACCCGTTCGGCACAATTTTTGCGGTCGGTTACTAGTTACATGACTCAAACGGAACCGAAAATCGTACTCAGTTCGTGTTGAGTATGTCATGTAACTTCCATAATAGAGACGGTATTATGTCTCCTGGGACAGTCCTAGGTTGTAGAGTTGCCCACAGAGTGATAATTAGTTTTGGTAAGGCGAGCTTGTCTGCAGCCTGATTGGCCTTGCTACCCAATTGTCGGGGGTCCAACACAGCGAGACCCTATTTTTTCTGGCAAGGCCTTGATGGTAGCGTGATTGCCGGAAGAAAATGTAATGTTGGCGCTTTTTAAACGTTTCTCAAAGGATGAGCCTAGCGTAGGCCTCAATGGTATTTCAGTCTGGAAAACAGATGATCACCTACCCATTGCAATCGACCTATCTGTAAATCAGTAAAGGTTTCTTGGACTGCCAGGAGGGCCTATTCGGAGCGATACGGAATAATCGCACTGAAATTAGTTTAGAACCGCAGTCAAAGACACGCGTCAAATTGAAATGTTTGGGATACAGTCGAGAGTATCTATATGTTCATTGATTGTATAAGACCAGTTCAATGAGATCTTAAGTCGCATTTATAGTGGCAGATTTTCATATGAAGCTGTGCAATGGAGTCAATCCAATGATTGCTTCCGACTGTAGGACAGATCTGCATAGCTCCGGCAATGGAGAGACAAGTAAGTCGTTGCACTCTGCTGTAATTGAGGATCGTCGTGATCTGTCTAGTCTTAGACCACTAGAAGACTATATCGGCATATACCGGTTCTACACATTCAACTTTGCATTCCACTTTTTGACGTTCAACTTTTTTTTTCTTTCACTCCAATACAAAGTTTGAAACAGACTAGAGTTGAAAGAAGAATGGAAAGCAACTCCGAGTGGAAAGAAAATTTGCGTTCAACTTTTGTGTTTTCGTTCAACTTTTTTAAGTAGGCGTATGAATTATGAGTGTCCACGGATAGCAGCGACAGTAAAATTCTGTTCACATTTTCTTCGTTATACTCGGCAGAATGTTTCGAAAGACAACTCTCAATCCTGCTGATTAATACTTCGAACGTGAGAGCACCTCTGGTAAAAAGCTCTTGTATGATTTTGTATCCTTGAATCTTAACTCGTGTTGTAAGAAGTGGAAAGAACTTTGATTTTCTTTACTTTTTCTCCGCTCCTTTATCCATTCTCGTTGTTTTTTCACAGTTTCTTTATTTTGAAAAATAACGGCGTAGCTGGCAGCGGCGACAGCCATGAGAACTTCCTCTTGCGACTCGGAAGAGCTCATTTTTTTAACTAAACTGAAAATTTGAAAGAAAAAAGTTGAACATGTGTAGACACGAGCCAAGAAATATGACAGAATTGAACGTCAAAAACTGGAATGCAAAGTTGAATGTGTAGAACCGGTCATAAGTGACATAAGGTTCAACGATCGTGTTGTACATCCAGTACATTATTTGTGGTGTAAAACCCCATATCTTACCAAAAAGTCTTTTACAGAGACCCATATAGCTCTAATGCGGTTACAAAACAATTCCCTTCAGCCCAATTGGTGCTGCCGCTTTACCTATCTAAAACAATACAAAAGATGTTGGGCGAGGTATAGAGAGGTTTAGAGAGAAGACAAGCACCAAAACGTATATAAAAGCACACGTTCGCTGCATCAAACCTTCCATTATCAATCATCAAAAAAGATGTAACGATTCCATGCCTAATTTCGACGACCGGAACGGTTGAGTATCAACTGTTTAAATAAAGCAACTCAAAATGTTATAGTTGAATTCCGCAGTGCATCAACAGCCTTTGTTTAATCAGTGACTGTTCTAGATCATTTTCTAGATGGTCCAATATCTCTGGTTGCAAATTATGAGCCCTCGCTTAATCTAGAGATCAACTAACAGGAGAGTGATGGTAGCGAATTGCAGCGAGGCTAGAATTTTGACTCTTTCGAAGGATTCCGTAAAACAAACGATGAAACACTCCATGAACATGAACTAACAGTGTTAACAAAATCCATCTGTAATGGGAATTTTAGATAATAGAGCTTCATCTAAACTACAGATTATTACCTGCTAAGAAATACTGTAGTCATCATCCCTTCGCGGATAGCGACGGATGGTAATTTCTTGTCTTCAATCTGTTTTTGTCTATGTGACTGACGTGCATAAATCTTTTTGGCACTGTGTAAAGCTGGCCAGTGATTTGAGAATGTTTCGTAACGTAACTTGAGGTGTGTTGGCAAGTGGCTTGAGTCGTCGAATCCTTCTTTGCTCAAATTCGAGTGCGTCTGAAACTACGACCGAGGCTGAGCTTCCCCTGAACGATAAATTTTTGGACAGCAAGCTATAGCCGAAGAGAGAGAAAAGAGTGAAAGAATTGACTAAACAAGATGCAAACACGCGGTTTTTAAATCTACCGGCTCCTAACCCAATACTATCGTTCGGGCCTTGGCCTCCATCAGCTTCTTCCTCCAGACGTCTCTCTGCTCTGCAATTTGCCTCCAGTTTCTTTTGTTAAAGCAGTTTTGCTGCGTCCGCCTTAACACCGTCTTCCCATAATTCGTAAATATAGCGTATTCTCCATGCATTGATTGGGCCATATATCCTTCGGAGAACCTTCCTCTCAAATATATCCATCTGGTCTGGGGATTTTTAGGAGATATTCCGTGCATCACACCCATCCGAAGTTATATTCCCTCAGGTGGTGGTGTGGTTACTTCTTCTTCAATGTTTACTTTGATAATTACTCCTTCTAGGGAGTGCTAGATTAAATAACATGGATGCCAACCCATCGCCCTTCTTTAAAGCCGGCTCTACGAACACTCTCCAACGTTGGACGCTTGATGGAACGACGCATCTTGTGGCCGATGCTCGAAGTACGAGTATCCAATGTTAAGCGTCCAACGTTCGTATTTGGACACGTTCGGGCTGATGTCGGTATTGACTCAATCGTTGGAAGCAAACATTCGAATGAAAAGTTCATCGCATCGTGTAGAGCCGGCTTTAGCCTTGTTTGATTGGGAAGGACTCTGTCAGCTCTCCTTGTATTTGGACTGTACCGCTTGTATTTTACATCGTCATTGTCGTTTACTTCACTATCCAGTATTATCGGTATGCTTGTTTGAAGTCGATGAAGAGTTGATACCCGTCAATGTTGTACTCCCAGCATTTTCGGAGGACCTGCCTTACTGGAAATAGAAAATAGTTGATAAATTGTTGAACTATTTCTTCTAAATCCAGCTTGGTATTTACTAATTGCTGCCTCTGCATAGGATTCTAGTCTGGCTTTAATTATGTTTGTCATTAGTTTATATGCTGTGATGAAAAGAGATATGCCGCTATAGTTTACACAGTTGAATTTGTCCCCTTTCTTGTGTTTTGGGCAGATAATGCTTTGCTCCCAACCTTCAGCCATTTTTTTCGCTCCTCCATATGCACCATAGTAAGTTCATGTATAGCTGATGACAGCGCCTCAAACTTTTTGTTTTTTAAGGATCGTATAGCACTTTATACTTCTTCTAGAGTTGGTACGTTTGTTTCTCTTGTGCCATCATTATGTTGTAAACGGCGTTCTGACCAGTGTCGGCGGGTTGGAATCAAACCAGAGACCTCCAGAATGCTAGTCGGGCACCCAAAACCTATCAAAGCTTTCAAAGTCGATGGCAAAACCATTTAAGACAGAGGGCGGAAAGATTTAACTGGGCAATAGGGATTTTTATGTTGTCGTCGACTATTTTTCGCGCTATACCAAACACAAGAACATATTACACTGCTTCACAATAGATCTTTTTCACAGGTAATATGGGTATAGTCTTTTATATTGTTTTCAGTACATCTGAGCCCAGCATTCTATCTAAATGTGCGGTAAGAGCTTGTTAATATTTATTTTCAATTATTGCTTACGTTATTTTTAAATAATTCAAACCAAGTCTCAAGTCTCTAGACTGTTTGAGATCAAAATAAAAACTCCAATTTATTTTTTGTAAGACATTAGCTGTGTTCCAAAATTCGAGCAAAGTTCTCGCAAGCAGTTGGCTTCTACTCGTAGCTACTCATGCCTTTGTTGAGAAGTAGGAACGAGTAGAAGGCAACTGCTTGCGAGAATTTTGCTCGAATTTTGGAACACATCTATTGTAAAAAATATTCTGAAAATTTGACGGAACTGATCGTTCAGAATCTGAATAGTCATTTTGAAGATGTTTCTTGCTAAATTTATAAAATTCGTATACTTTATGAATTTGTATCATCGTGTTACCATATCCGTGTCAGTTTTTCTTCACTTCTTACTACAATTTCCAATTCAAACTATTTGAAAGTCTGTCGATACCGAGTTCAAAGATTTGAAACATTAATTCAAGAGAAAGGTTAGGTTATTTTGTTCTTCTTAGTATGTTGTGCGATATCGAATCTGTGGTGATTGGGTCTAGTATGTTCAGGTTATTATAGGTACTTAGATTATATATTATAGGATTTCATACAGATCAAGGTTTCTGTGGTCTTAGGCTTTGCTGACTGGCATTTACTTTACTGTCCATAATTTGATCATCTTGTTCCTATTCGTAATTTCTGACGCTTATTGTCAGTGCTCTAATGTGTATACCATTGCAGTATCATGCACTTTCAATCTTCCCCTGCATATCCAGGGTTGTTAATACAACAAACAACTAAGATTTTGATTGTATGCCATAATATCTTTCATTGGGGTATTACACAATCCGTTGTCCTACAAAAAAAGCAACAACCTTTATAACTTCACACCAAAACTTAGCCTCCCAAAATGTGTATATGTTTACCCCTTTATTAAAAAAAATGGCCAAAAATAATTTTAAACAAAGACATCCTCCCTCACAAAATGTATTTCATAACCAAATGTTTTAAAATTAAGTTTTTAAGAAAAAAAAATTAATGTAAAATAATTGGCAAAATTGCATTGTCCATACTACAACAAATTTTTTTTATATTAATTTTGTTCACAGCCCATCATCGAAAATTTTGATAAGCGGTATTCCGCTCTACACACGTTTCGAAGACATCGAACCACTTCTAAAGCCGTACGGCAAGGTGGAACAGTGTGAGGCTGTTACTAGTAAGGATCCAAACACTCAGACTGTACACATAACTTTTGAAAATCCTGACCAGGCACAAAGGTATACATTGTTTTGTTCAAGACATGAATATCTTTTATTTCAGGGAAACAAATTAATTATTAATTTATATAATTGGTATGAAAGTATATTTTTTTTGGTGGTGGTTAGAGCGAGAGAGAGATTGTGGGTGTTATTATAAAAAAAATTATTTTATATATAGTATGAAAAGATCAAAACACTTTTCATCAGCTTTTTTGATCATTGTAAAGTAGTTACGCATTTATAATTCATATAAAAAGTAAGGATTTCTTAAAGTGGGTCCTTTCATTTCGGACCCAACTGCTTTTACTATATTAGAAGACAATTTTTGTGCTGGGAATTGTATGATGAATTTTATGAGTGTTTGTTTCAGTCTGAATTTCATTAAAAAAGGATCCAAATATATTTCATTGTTATTCCGCCATTCTTAGATGCATTCTCTGGTATCTGTCTAATCTTACATTTACAAAATATATATTACGCTTGTTTGACAATATTGCTTATTTTATCCCTTTTTGAATATGTAAATCAAATATTTTATAGCAATAAATCGGTGCAATCAAATTTGAAAGTTAGGGTAGTTAATGCTTCTTAGTTTCATTGATAACAGGCTAACGACCAGACTTACTGGTCAAAATTTCAACTAGTTTGGTGTTATCCACTTTGATAAGCGTGTAATTTTGTGTATCGATTTTTATTAATTGGTTTTTATTTGATATGCGGGACTGTCGTATTATTTGGTGTAAACAGTTGATCCGGTTTTAATTGCTGTTACTTGGAAAGTAAGCAAAAGTTGTACTAAGATTGCTTGTGGTATCTTCGCCAAGACACTACATAATTTGTTGGAAGCCAATCCTTACTCCACTTTAGAATCAAATCAGGTTGATGTTTTGCCTACATTATTTGTAATTACCAATAAAAATGTTTGCCATACTGTTCTAGGTGAAGCTCTACTACCGTTTTTTGTTTAAAATATTAGACGTAACGAGGAGCTCTCTTTTATATTGTCATTTGACTAAACCAGTTTCAGAAGATAAACTAGCACATACGTTAATATCGTGACTCTTAAAAAAGTCGGCTTAAATCCAGGCAATCCCATCCTGGAAATAATACTGATACCTTTCCGGCGGGATTGAACTGAATATTAACACCAAAACCGGCTAACTACCTAAAAAAGGCGGTAATACACATGCATGTAGCTTGCGCAATACCCGAAATTGGACCTTCTAGTTATTAAAAGGCGTGTTTGTATAAAAGGAAAGCGGAAATTGCTCAGCAGTTGATTTATTTGCCAAGGAATGTAAGGCGATGGCAAAGCGGAAGTTCAAGTGTCATACAAAAAGCTTCGTCTGCCGAACCGACTTGTTAAGCCTCGTTCACATGGTGACACTGATGTCGTGGCATTTAATGTCGCGAGGTAAATGTCGCAAAAGTCTCATCGTTTGAACTATTGAATGTGGCGACGTCTCGACGTTGTGACGCTAATGCCGCATATCAAAATTTTTTGATATTTGACACCCGATGCCGCGGCACTTCTAACACTTCGCTAATGCAGGTACATTTTTGTACAAGAATGTCGCAACACTATGCGTGGATCATGTGAACACTTAGTGCCATAATAGCAAATGTCGAGCACTTTCATGATGATAAATGCCACGGCATCAGTGTCACCACCAACGCTAACAGTTGCTCGTTTCCCTTCTGCTAATCCAGGATAATACATACAGTTAATAATTCAGTTCGAACTCTTCATTAATGACTTTATACTGACAATCGATAGCGTGGCACTGATATCATCCATCTCACTTATATTACCGCTTGCTTGTTACAGGCATGACACCAACGACTGTCTCTTAAACCCATAACATTTAACTTAGGTGAGGTGCTGGGCCCAAAGGTACCGCGGCCACTAGGTTGGCCTTTTTTACTATATTCCTACCACCTCATAATTCTAGGCCAGATCGCTTGAAGAGGTTCAGCAGTCGTTTGCCACTTAGGCTTGAATGTTCGAGCAGAGTCTCGTCGAACAACGAAACACACGGAGAACGTGAAGGGTAAACTCATCCTCCTCAAGGCAAAGCCTGCAAGTGAGGTTATCTGCTCTTGTTATCTTCCATAAGTGGTATTTTAGGCCGCAGTGTCCGGTAATCAAGCCAACAAGTGTCTTGACATAATTTCTACTGCGCCTAGCTTCTAGACAGCACAAGAAGGAACCTTGGAGTTAGCCAGTCCAGGTGCAGACCTCCAGCGTTCGGTAACTAGATTGAGAACGCCCAGCTCACAAAAAACACGTTGATAGTCCCAAACCAATTAAGGCAAGGCGCAAATTGAGACGCGTATAGAGCGTGTCAGCTGACATGACGCGAGCAACATGACACGCATGTGTCACTCGCGTAGCGTGGTGATCCGCATATTGAGACGCAGTTTCAATGTGGCTAGCCCACTACTGACATTGTTATTATTAAAAATGAGTTCAGAATCAGAAAATAATGCTGAAGACGAAATTTTCTTTTATTAATTAGCGACTAAAAAATTAAAATCACGCAATAAGTATATTGAAGCTGATTTTACCAATTACTTCTGAATGAGTCGAAGAAAATTTGCAGAAGTGCATGGGATGATCGAACAAGGTTTTGGCTCAAATGGATGTAATGCCCAAAACCGATTCCAACCGAAAACTTGCAAGGTCTACCCTAATCCCATTTTTAAATTTTGTCTTCATATAGGTACATAGTTTGCATCATTTGTGTCATAAAGCTCTCTGTGTCCCTTCACCGCCTCAATTAACCTTTCTTCTGTCATAGGTTGGTATTTAGAAAGAAACAAACTAAAAAGGTGGAAGAGAAAAAACAAGAAAATAATATTATGAGAAATTGCCCAGTACAACTGTTGACACGACCGGCACGAGAAACTGTGGCTCTACTACAACGCCACGCGTGTAGTAGGCGACGCGAGTCGCGCCACTTCGCGTCCCTTTGCCAATTTGCGTGGTTCCATTCGTTTCCATAGTTTACAAAAAAACGCGTTGTGCTGTGCCATGCCACACGCTCTATACGCGTCTCAATTTGCGCCTTGCCTAAGACTTGGCCCTGCGCGACCTGATCGGTGTCGCCCTTAAAGGTGCAGCTGCCGGCGTGGTCGGGCGAATTTTGAACGCGACGACAAAAAACTTGAAATGGCTTCAAAAAGTTAAAGCGGCCTACAGACGATCAACTTGGGTTGCCAATCTGTTGTCAACAGAAAGTGTACACACGCTTCAACTTGTTGTCAACCAGTTTGCAAACATCTTTTCATTTTCAGTTTTTGATTGCAAAGCACACTGATGTTCACTGCTCAAGCTCACGATTTACAATGATTTTGCCACCTGTAATTGTCAACGTCACTACAGACGCGCAAACTGGTTGGCAACCTGTAAGCTCCGCCTACCAAAAATCTAAAAATTTTGATATTTCTTCAACCATTTATCAACGGTTGTTTTCAATCATAAACACGACTACAGACGTGCAACTCGTTGAAAACTAGGGCTAGTTGACAACGGCTTGACAACCCAAGTTGATCGTCTGTAGGTAGCTTTACGTAGATAACAACTCATTTTCAAAACACGTATAAAATCTCTTTCGCCAGCGAGACAACTGGTTCTGGACCAGTGATGCGGTCGAGACGTGTCGCGAATGTCATCCTTATAAAATAATACAAAACCAGTAGTGTCGCCTGCGGTTTGCAGTCTGCGGTCTGCCGCCTTGTTCGGAATCGTACCTAAATTGCCGCTTGGCTATCAGAGTAGATAAAGATCCGTTTGTTTTGGTAGTCCTTTCTTAGATTCTCATGAGTGCGCCAGTATAGCGTTCACTTCTGCTTGAAAGACAGTTGCTAGGGTGCCTAGGCTTATCGCTTTATTGAATATGGGGCTTTCACTCAAGATTCCGGCATCCACTGCTGTCTCTGTTTTGGAGCCATCCGTGTACCATACTAGTCCACCCTGTCTTACTTTAGGGAAAAGTCCAGATTAGCCTGACGGTATGATTCCAGAAAAGGAAGTAGCACGATACAAACCGCAGTAATCATTCGAAAATATCAAAGCTGCGTTACATTAACCGCTTCGATTCTACGCAGTTCTAAGTGTGATTCCTTTTCATTTCTCCAACCTTAACATTTCTCCTTTTTGGGTCTTCCCTCTTTACAACAATTCCCTGCCGTTTGTTCAGACATCGCCTGTAATCACAATAAGCGAGGAAGATAATTCCTGTTCGAGGTAGCATTGGATAAGAAATTTGTTAAATAAAACCGCGTTTTAGCTTTGGCAATTCTTTCAGTAGTTTCTACTATTTTTCCGACCTAGGGCTGTTTAAGATTGCACTCTATATGTACAATCGTCAATAGTCCAAACAGGCTTATTTCTAAGTTCGAGCCTTTCAGAGAGTGTAGAAAGTGTCTGCTTGTTGGATTTAGCATAACTCTGCCGAACAAGTTTTTCTAAATGTTACATCTTATTCTTCTCGATCATAAAATACAAAAACCATAAACGAACCAAAAATCCTATCATGTCATATTGTGATTGATCTCCCAAATTGATTGCAAATTTGGTGCTATAAGTGCTTTTAGTTTAAGGGGTTATATCCACTTGCGAGGCAGAAAAAACGCGTTTTTTTGTGAATTTTTTCCAAAGAGGCATTTTATTTTATACATTAATGGAAAAAATGTACTTAAACAGAATTTAATGTACTTTAACAATCAGCGGTTTATTTAAAAAAATATTGGATCCCCTAGCTCCTGTAGATGATCTGCGGAGAGACCTCCAAAAAAAAGTGCTTGGCGGTGAGCAAGATATCTCTGGTCCAAATTATCAGAAAACCAAAAACCAAAAATATTTAGTTTTGTAATAAATAAATACAGGTAATGATCGAAGGTCTAGTCAAAATTTTGATTTTTGACAAAATGGCGGCTGTTCAAAAAAAAAATTCAGTTTTTCATGAAAATTTTTCACTTCAAAGTAGCTTAAAAAATCGAAATTATTGTCCAAAACCTTATTCCTTCGATCATTACCTGAAAAATATATCTGAGTAAGTCGTGTGAAAATTTCAAACCGATCGGTTTAGCGGTTTCGGAGAAATGTTCCTCACCGTCTCTGAAAACACGGTTTTGAGATAAACACAAACACAACTTGTCCACGTGGAAGATCACTTCTAACTGATGAGTTCACATATTTTTAACTTAAAATTCCTCAACATAGGTTTCAGGTATAAACCTTTTGTATTATTATGTTAGGGTCCCAAACACAATATAAGTCGAGAACAAAAGGATAGAAGCTACCAGAAACAGCTGCTACGCCGGCTCGTGCTCCGCCTACTTTCGAACGCTCGGAGACGTTCTTACTAATACGCTCATATCTCCGAAACTAATTGTCGGATCGATTTGAAATTTTCAGAGAATATTCTTGAATATATGTACATTCAAAAAATGAAAAAAAAAATCGATTTTTTGAAAATCACAAGTGGATATAACTCCTTAAACTCGCCCGATATACCACAGTACTGAAGCCGAAATTTGTATATCATGATATGTTCGTCATGAAATATCATGATATGTTCCTAGATCGTGTGATTATGTACAATGAATCAATCTTTTTCAAATGTGATAAAAGGTGGAAATAGTAGTAAAAAAATATTATGTATCGCGTTCGAACGGTGTCGTAATCGCATTTTAAAATGTTACCAATAATCTATTGATTTTATTTTGGCTTAACTAGAATAAATTATTGGAAGCTCTTAGGTAAACTAGGAATTTACTCTGCAGTACTTGCAAAAATAGCCCTTCTTTTGCAACCTAAATTCACATAGGAGAAACTTGATTCTTTTGCAAACCATTATTTTTTTCTATTCTTATTAACAAATCCGCTTTATGCTGTGAAACGTAGTATCAATGTGCTCTGCTTACTAAACTTCAATAGGAAGCTGTAATCAGCGATCTTGTTTGTAAGTTCTGTCCTTTTGCTTTAAAATATTACACTGTGTTTACCTTCTAGGCATTCTTTAGTATGATTAGCATTTGAAGCAGCACTAGTCCTTTCAAAAGCTGTAATTGGATAGATGAAATTTTAAGCTATGTAACTTAAATCCTCCTTTTATAGTAAATCAGAAATCTATATAATCTCGGATATCAAACCATTGCTAAACCCGCGATCATACAATCGTACTAAATTGATTATTACTTAGTTTGGATTTACGTTGATTAAAAGATAGTTTTAGCAGGTGATAAATTGTTTATCTATTTAGAAAGCTAAGATAAAGAAAGCTTTAGAAGTAAATATATTGGCGCTAACTCTTGTGTGTCAACATCATCACAAATCATTAAATTGATTGAAGATATGATGAGATCTTAAAACCACGAAATAGAACTTTAATCGATCACGAACTAGATTTTAATCGAACCATTTTACTTCCGTATTTTGACTGCTTAATCTTTAAAAATAAACAGTAGAGAAGATTTTGATTTTTTATTTAGAATTATTTTCTGTTAATTTTATAATTTATTTGTCATTTTTTATTTTAAATAATTCGCTTCCAAAAAAAAATTAATTTAAAAATATTAATACTAATTTTACTATTCTCAATTTACAGAGCGGCCGGATATTTGAACGGTGTTGAATTTGAAGGTAAAAAGCTTCACGTAGAACAACTAGACAAACAACGCCGTAGTACCCGGAATCGTAATCAATACGCCGGAATGCCAGGACCAGGGAGACAAGCGGATTTCCCATTACGACTGCTAGTACAAAGTGAAATGGTCGGTGCCATTATTGGCCGACAGGGTAGTACTATACGAACAATAACACAACAGAGCAGGGCTCGCGTTGATGTACATCGTAAAGATAATGTTGGTTCACTTGAAAAAGCTATAACAATTTATGGTAATCCAGAAAATTGTACAAATGCCTGCAAGAGGATCCTTGAGGTTATGCAACAAGAAGCAAATAGTACTAATAAAGGGTAAGAAATCGGTATCATTTGCGCAAACATTTTATCTAATCAATTTTATATTTTCCAATTTTAGTGAAATATGTTTAAAAATTCTCGCCCATAATAATCTCATAGGCCGAATAATCGGTAAAAATGGTAATACCATTAAACGTATAATGCAAGAAACAGACACAAAGATTACAGTTAGCTCGATAAATGATATAAACAGCTTTAATTTAGAGCGTATAATAACAGTTAAAGGATCCATTGAGAATATGTCAAAGGCTGAAAGTCAAATAAGCGCTAAATTACGACAGAGCTATGAGAATGACTTGCAGGCAATGGCTCCACAAAGTGTTATGTTCCCTGGACTCCATCCAATGGCAATGATGTCGACATCCGGTAATGGTATGGTATTCTCACCTGGAATGTCATATGCTTGCTCTGGATATCCAATGGCTAAATCACCGGCTGTTATACCACCCGTCTTCCCAAATGATATGCAAGAAACTACATACTTGTACATACCGAATAACGCAGTTGGTGCTATTATCGGAACCAAAGGGTCACATATTCGTAATATAATGAGATTTTCGGGTGCATCTGTTAAGATAGCACCATTAGAAGCTGATAAACCAGTTGAACAGCAATTAGAACGTAAAGTAACAATAGTGGGGACACCAGAAGGCCAATGGAAGGCTCAATATATGATATTTGAAAAGATGCGTGAAGAAGGTTTTATTTGTGGAACAGATGATGTACGACTGACTGTTGAAATTATGGTTGCTAGCTCGCAGGTAACATAATCAACATAGAAATTTAAAAAAAAATGGAAATTTTCAATATAAATTTATTTAAATTAAAGGTTGGGCGAATAATCGGAAAAGGTGGACAGAATGTTAGAGAGTTACAGCGAGTAACAGGTAGTATTATTAAACTTCCAGAACATGGGACGGCGCCGCCAGCCGATGAAGAGACTACCGTACACATTATTGGTCCATTCTTTAGTGTTCAAGTATGTATTTTGATTTCTTTGTATAATCTGTATAGCTGTTCATATCATAAGCTTACAACGCTATTTGCTTTCTTTTTATTACAGACTCATTTATTCATTAAGAAATCTATTTATATTTTAAATTGTATTGAAGATTATCCGATTAGGTCATAAGGCAACTGAAATTGTAAAATTTCGACGATTTATCTACGGATATTTCATTTATACATTTCGTAAGAAGAACTTATCTACTGCGACCTTCTTGCGTGTCAAACAGAGCTTCTCAGCTAAAAGTATTTGTCGCTTTGTCGAGGCTGGCCTGATGTCCAGAGGAGATCGTTGTAGCGACAGTGCAAAAACTACCCACTGCCATATAGCCCTGGACATTAGCTGTGTTCCAAAATTCGAGCAAAGTTCTCGCAAGCAGTTGGCTTCTACTCGCTCTTACTTCTCAACAAAGGCTACGAACGAGTAAGAGCCAACGAATTTTGGAACACAGCTATTATCACATCTACATCTTGGTTTAGTAGGCTTTGAAGGGTTTGCTCCCTCTCACAGTTAACAGCGTCACCACTTGAAGGTGTAGTAGGACTGTGAGTGGAGGGAGGCGTCATATCCAAGAATCCGCCATAAGGTTGACCACCATTTATCTCCATTCGACGCCAACCAAGATCCTTACGCTTTGAATACAATTCAGTACACGAACATCGTTTTTTCCGTGTAATCCTGAGCCATTGCATTCATCGGTGATGGCACCTTTCGCATCGCTTTAGACCCATTAAGACATCGTAGGAATGTCTCGTAAATTTTGCAATTTTCATATTGAATGTTCCATGGTCTTTTCAGCACTGCTTCACGGGGCTGCATCAACTTTCATCTACCGCTGCTAGCTCTGGCAATTCTATGCCTTTATTTCTTTCAGTTTCGCCCTGGAAATTTTCATTACTACTTCCAGTTTTTTCCATACATCCTCTTGCATGTTCTCTGCTATTAATTTCGAGCATTAAAAGAAGACACAATCGAATGATTCGACGTGTCCGAAACCATAAAAGTATGTCATATATCCTCCGCTCGTTGCCCATCTCTCCACATTGGCCCATCAACCCTTGGTAAACTCCATCACACCTGCTTTGCTATTCCGTGATGGAGGAGCGCTGCTAAATATCATTGCAATTACGCATGCTGCTTCATCGAACATGTTTCGATATGATGCGCAACATGCTCAGAGCGCACTTAGTCGACGCCAGACGCTTTACCCGCCGAGTGGTCCTCACAGCTGACCCTTCAATCAATCATTTCTGCAAAGGTTCTACGTCTTCAAGCTACGATTTTACCTTCGTTCGCGTATATTTCGCGAAGTCGCCTTTTTACTACCGCAACTCTGATTTCGTTTACGAATCCACTAATAACCGCTTCTCTCGGTTCATCATTGTACACGATGACGGCTCAGGATAGAACATTGGGTTATCCTGTACCCTTGTGGGCGTTTATGCAGGCCTTAGTATCCTATCCACGAGAAATTCAATCACAGTCAGACATTTTTAAGTACGATTCGACAAAATTTCTCAGTTGGGTTGCGCAGCATTTATTCCCTCTATTGCGGTCCTTATCAAGTTATTCACTAGCTGCTGGCCTAGCCTTTCTGAAGCCACTATTAAACTATTCAATTCACCTTTCTGCTCAGGGAGTTTGTCCATGGCGTGCTTATCCTGACTTGCGTTACCGCAGAAGCGTCGCATGATCGTGTTCGATAACTGCAATGATCTGCACTATCGTTTCGCTTGTTGAGGAGAATCCTGTCGGCCACATACCTCGCATGATTACTTTAATAACTCCTCATACGAGTTGTGGCTTTTAAATAAGGAGACTGTTGCTGTAAAATCTTATTTTAAAATACATATCAAAACGTGTTCCTTTCAACGCAGATTTGACACATGGAGCCAGATCACATGGAGCCAGGTCAGGTGAATAAGGCGGATGGTCCAACACTAGGATGCCATGCTTGGGGAGAAACGTCGTTCGATTGTGAGATCTTTTCACCATCTTTTCACACACCTTTTTCATATGAAGATCACTATGTAAAATTTGTCTAACGGATTCCTTGTCAATTCCAATAGCTTCAGCAATCACACGAATGCTTAATCGACTACCATTTCAATTTTTTCAATGACCCTGATTGTTGAATCCGGCGGATTTGGGATTCCCGCCGCTAAAGAGTTTCACTTTCACTTGTCGCTGCGATTGATCAATCCGCCAGGCGCAACTGCCATATGAAGTGACATAATTAATTTTCGAAATTCAAATGACAATCGAATGAACAGTTCGCATTGGATACACAACTCCAAACAAGTCGTTTTTTAGCTTAACTTCCATTTTCGACTGTGAAATTCTCATTCACTTCCCCCTGGCAGATTGAACAATCAGAACCTGTCAAATTCGCATTCACTTCCCTGCCGGCGGATTCAACAATAAGACCCAATATTATGTCTGTTTTTGATGTGACAGGGCGACCCGGGGGGAGCGTCATCCTCAACGTCTTCACAGCCTCCTTTTAAACGTTTAAACCACTCAAAAATACGTGCACATGATAAATACTCATTACCATATACTTTATGTAATAATTCGTAAGTTTCGGTGGCCAAGTTTAACATGAAATTTCCGAGCAACTTTTGCTCGACTAAAATATTTAACATTTTTCCGGCAAAAAAGAAATCCAGTTACGAAAACAAATGCTACGGTAAAGAGAAAATGTCGACTGGCATGAGGTTTGCGGCAATCGAGATAGAAGGCCTCAAGCTAAACAGTTGCATCCATAGTTCGCCCGAAGGTGAGCTCTTTTTGATCATTTGGAGAGGAGAGCAAACAGAAAGGTCCATCGAAATCTACTCAAGTATCTCACAGACCCCTAACCTATCCTTTCTCTACTATCCTACAATCAAGCTTCCTACTAGACATTACACCATGACTTCAACAACATTTCGGATTAGTAATACAATGGGTGATACCTAAGCCTGATTGTTTCGCATAACAAAAATTGCGGTTCATAACTTGGTTTGTAAATAGAACAAACAATCTGTTTTAAATAGAACAACTTCTGCTGTTAATGAACTCCTACGAACTCGCGCACCCCAGCCCCTCCCAACCTATTCAATCTTCTATCCTTCAAACTAATCTTACTAGTAGAGTTTCCGCGATGACCTAAACGACAGAACGGGCTAATAGTAAATAGAGAGGTTCGTAAAGTTTTAGTTTATCAGTTTGAACTAGGCGTTAAAAAAATAATCTTCAATATATCGTAACTTTCAATAAACATTTCTCATCGCATCACACCTCTACTGGCTCATATAAAATTACATTGTTTTAATAAAAGATTTGTCGGTTTTAAACACTAAATGTTTATAATTTTATATTTTCTAAATAAACTTTTTATTATAGTCTGCTCAAAGAAGAATCCGGGCAATGATGCTATCAACAAATCCACCACCAGTAACCAAAAAACAAAAAGCTGCCAAAGAACAGTCATCATCGGGTTCTGGTACAGGACAACCCCAGCAGCCGCAGCAGCAGCAGCAACAGCAGCAAGCTCCACAACAACAACAACAGCAACCACAACAACAACAACAGCAACAGCATTCGTCGAGTACGAGTCAATAAGTGTACATTTAAAAAAAAAACCAACAAACAAAACAAACAAATAAACACAACAACAACAACATTTAAAAAAGAAAAATATAAAAACCAACAACAAAATCTCTTATTAAGAATCAAAACAAATTAAAAAAAAAAAAGAACCACTATAAATATATATATAAATATATGAAAAGAAAATAATAGTAATAACAAACCAACAACAAAAACAACAACAAACTTCCCCAACAACAACAAATCAATAAAATATGTATGTATAAAAAATAAATCAACATCAACAAGAAAAATTCAAATACATCATCAAGCAAAAAAAAATAAAATAAAACTAAAATAATAAATATATATATTAAAAAAAAAATAAATCATCAATTATATAAAAAATAAAAACACAAAAACGCAGCAAAAAAAATAATAAACTCTCTCTCTCACACAAAAAGTTTTATATAAAAAATGCTATAAAAAAACAAAAAACAAAAAAAAGGAAATAATTTTTTAAAATTAAAAATCTCCGATGAATGTAACAAAAATAAAAATAAACAGAAAAATAATGCCGCTCTAATAACTGTAAACTTAGTTTTACTGTAGGGTTGTTCAATTTGGCCTTTAAAGAACAACCTAATTGTACAACGCAACAGTTTACCTCAGTTTATTTTTTTTGTTTGTGGCAATACAAATGGAATATATTAAATAAATATATTATATACATAAAGAAAGAGAGAGAGAGATATATATTTAAAATAGATTCATAATTCAAAATAAATAGAAGAAAATAATATTTACACAACAACAACAAGAGTTTTGGATACAAAAATATTATAAAAACAAAAAACCCCCCCGAAACATTTTTAAATAATAATAATAAAATTCCAAAGTAGACAAACAAAAAAAAAAGAATGATAAAAAAACCTAAACATAAGTGAATTGAATAAAGAGATATTTTTTACCAACAAAATCTTAACCACAATTCGACCACCAATTTATAAACAAAAACAAAAACAAAACAAAATGTTTGTATTATAAATATTTTGCAGAAATCATTTAATATTAAAGAATTATATATTTTTTTTTTTTGAAACAATGTCCTTTAAACAACAACAACAAAAAATATTAAGGCAAATTTAATTTACAATTTTTATATCTATATAAAAAAAAGAAGTCTATATTTTTAGTTTATGTATTTTTTTAATTAAAAAAAACACCTTTCGCTTACATATACATATATATATAAATATGAAAATTATCAGAAGAAAAAATTCATGTCATTTTTTTTTTATAATATTATATTTTCTATTTTCTTTCTTTTTTTCGAAAAAAATTTTGTCCAGTAGAAAAAATTTCCGTCTTCATTATATATATATTTTTTTTTGATTTTTTTCAATCTTTTTTTTTCATTTACTATATTGTAAAAATAAAAAAAATACTGTTTTGTACAACAACAAAAAAAATAATAATAATAATAATAAAAAATCAATACAAAATTACAATTTTTCTTTTTCAAAAACAAACTTTTTTTTCTGGCTTCAAAACGACGAAGCGCTTTTTGGCATTTCTTATTTTTTGTGTGTATATACATATAAACAAAAAAATTTTGATTTTAGATTCTCGAAAGAAAATATTATTAAAAAAAATAAAATATAAAAAACAAAAAGGTAAAATAGTCCTAAACAACAAAAAAAATCAGTTTAGTGTGTCCACGATGAAAAAATAAAACAGAATTATATTAAAAAAAAAATAAAAAAGATTATAAAGAAAAGAAAAACATAAGTAAAATATAGGAAAAAGTAAAAAAAAAATACATAGACCAAATTGCCAAAAAAAAAATATTAATAAACAAAAACAAATTTTCTAGAAAACTTATAGCAACTTATTAATGCCAATGGAATATATTGTCCGGTAAGTTGTAGAAGTATATAACTAAATATAATAGAAAAACAAAAAAAAATAATAAACTCCTGTACATTTTTACAATATATATAAATAAATAAATAATGTGAATTCATTCCCAAAATGTACATAAACTAAAATATGACAAAACACAAAACAAAAACTGAACAGAAGCGCTAAAAAAATTATATCATCATTCATTTTTATAAACCAAAAAAAAAACAAATTTCTGTTTATAAAATTTTGTTTTGTATATTTTCTCGTTAAAATGCTAAAAAAAACATTTTTTTTAAATCGTTTATGATTATAATATATAAAATCATATTTAATGAAAAGACACGAGCGATGTATTTTATTAATCATCAAGGAAAACGTTATTTTTTTTATTAATTAATATACATATTTCAAAAATAGTAAGGAAGACTTGTTACAAATTATATAAATCGGGATTTTTTAATTTTTTTTATAGTCAAATCAAGTGAAAATACAACTTAATAAAATCATGATTATTTTCATAATCGATAAATTAAAAATTGACATTGAGACATTGAAATTTTTTTTTGTTATATTAGAAGTGCAAAAGAAAAATGTGAATTTTTTTATTATGAGTATAGTAATGATTCAATGATATAATATTAGCAAAAGTCAAATCAATTATTATATACCGTAAGTATATTCTAAAAAATATTATAAAATTGACTAATATAGAACAGAAACAATTTCTATACTAACTTCTCCCATTCAAATCAAATTTGTCATTTAAATATGGTTCAATGCGTTCTTTTCTGCTTCAATATCATTCACATTATTTTTTTAAGAGCTCTATTCACTTTAAAGTAGCAACTAATGTAAAATTGGTAGTATGTAATTGTCATTGGTCTTCCGTACACGTAAAACCGGTTTTATAGATGAAAGAGCGAGAGAGAGAGCGAAGGGAATGGAAGAACTTAAACCCGGTTGCTTTGTCGAGCTTTAACATATCAATGTAATGTTTTGTTATGAAACAAAACTAAATGCCAAAGCAGCTAAAGCACAGGAAAGCAAAGCAAAGCTTGAAATGATTATTTTTCTGATACTTTGTACGCTTGGACATTTGGCAAAACCTATTTTCATTATCAAAAGAAAACTATTAGTGCGTTTCCATGACAGCTTGAATGAACGAAAGCTTGAAAATCTCAAAAACTGGAGCGCGTACATGCTCTGCCTACTTGAAGCGGCGTATTAGCTTGAAATGAGCTTAAATTCTTGAGCAACTGATGTATTTTGTACTTAGACATTTCAACTATGTACTAATAATTTGCGAGGAGCATTAACATGAAATTGATGCAACTGTTGTGAAATTTTACGCACACGATGCCACGGTTGTACGTACAACGCCGGTTTTTAGTTATTACCTAACAACCAAGCGATATCGGTACAACCGTTGTGTTTCAGTGCAAACAGACGAGGCAATCGTCGCATGCGACCATCATATTAGGCCGACATCGCACCAACCGTTGTATCGTATAGAACCCCCTTAAGACTAAACAATGCTCGAGCACTTTAGCTTTTAAGCCCGGTTTACATGGCAAGCACTCGAGCCGATCAGAAAAACATTTTTGATTCACTCCAGTCGGGCTGCTTGCGTTTACATTAGTACTTGAAATATGCTTCAAGTAAGGTTCAAGCTGTCATGGAAGCGCACTATATCTCAAGTAACTGAAACGTGCTGTCTTCACATTGACACAACGTACCTCCTTACCCTAAACAGGCAGCGCTCAATCTAGCAATTTTTAAACGAATTAAATCCGCTAATGCCTGTTCATTGTAATCATCGTTGAGATGAAAAACGCATGGGATTGGGGGAAACCGCTTTGACATTATTAAGCAAAACAAACAATGTTTTTATCCTGATTGAGAAAAAGATATCAAATCATTGGTCATATTTATCATTGAAGCCATAAAAATAAGTATTTTTCTGTTTCTGTATTTAAATAATCTCCAAAAACCTATCTTTAAATTTAATTTCACCTAAAATGCGAATTTCACGGCCACAACGCAAAATTTTCAACTGAAGAAACAGCAGTATCATCTTCCATATGGATTTGCCCCAAAGTAATCCTCGACTTGCTTATTCTTAATATTCTCAAGTCTAGCAAATTTATCGCATCATTCAATTTTTGGTATGCCATATTTTCTCGAGTACTCGGGTTCGTAGTTATAAAACTTGTAAGAGCGGAGTTGTTACGAAAATAAGTTAAATAATGGCTCAACATGCCACAGGATCCCAGGATACCTTTCATAGAGATAACATTGGGTGAGTTCAAAAAATCATCACTGCCGCAACACTGCAATATTCAGCTACAGACTTCCAATTGCTGAATTCTGCAGTGTTGCGGCAGTGATGAATTTTTGAACTCACCCATTCTCAGCCTTATTCTCGTTGTCGAGTGACGTGACGGATATCACTTCGACCTTAAATTGTTATTTCTCATTGTCAATCCAAGAGACTCCTGACGACTAGATCGATAAGTCTTTTTCTAATTGTCGCTATGTGTCGTGTGAAGTGGCATTTTCCTCGATACGTTTGTAGGTATCGACAGTATCATTCTACCGCGTCCCTCGCAGTCACATCACTCGCCAACGAGAATACCACCTTGTATTTCTATCTCTATTCCATTGCCATGTACTTGTACTCAACTTTGTGTATCCTATTTATAACAGTGCCATTACACAATAGTACGATTTAACAGATAATTTTCCTTACATCGCTAGTTTTCATTAGTCCGGTTCGTATACAAAAATATTACGTGTCCTACCTTCGTTCAAATCGTTTCATACTTTCTATAGAACACAAAATTCTCTTTTGTACTCAATTATAAAAATTATGAAATCATAAAAATTAACTACAAAACTCAATTTTTGTAGCTAATAAAAATTTTAATGCCTCAATAACAAAAAAAAACAATCAAAAACCCCCCATATAAAGACTATCTACCAATCCCAAAATATAATTAAAAATATTAAAAGTCTTACCTTTAAATTTCCTTAATATTATATAAAAACATAATTGCCTTGAAACGGTGCTGAAGCGTTTTAGTTAAAAGAATGCCGTTTTTTTTTCTTTTCTTTTCAAAATAGTAATTTTATAATTTTTTATTTTGTGACATACTCTCATTTTCGTTACTGGAAAACAAAGAAACAAAATAAACAAATATGAAAAAAGTTGTTATTATGTTAAATTTTAAATAAAGTAAATAGATAAAACAATCGTTATATTTAAAAAAAGAAGAAACCTTAATTTTTCAAAACAAAAATAACTACTAACATTCGATATTTTAAAGGCTTTTTTTTAAAATATTAAATTAATAATTATTGAATTTCATCACGATAAGAAAAGTCTTACAAGTGATAAAGAATAATGAATTTTTAAAACAAGATCAACTGTTATTTAGATAATTTTTTTGAATTAATATATGTTTTTATTTAAAAGAACACATCTCAATAGAATTTAAAATACAAAAACACTCATTCTATAAAATAAAGCAAACTTTTGGCAATGTTTCGGCAAAACAAATAACAAAAACTGAATAATATCAAAAAAAAAACATCAAAATTTCTTTCATCTACAAAATATAAAATTTTCGAACAACAAACCTAAAAAAAAGTAAAAGATAAAGAGAAGTGCTTCAAAATTACTACTACTACTACTACCACACAAGAAGAAACAAAAGGAGGAATTAGTTTTTTTTATTAAAAAAAAATATAGTAAACAAAAAACTAATTACAAAAATTTAAAACAAAAATGAAGAAAAACAAGAATTACCTCACTGAAAGTGCATTATCTTTATTGATATATCAATATTAATATTTGTATACAAAGCAGAAAAGTTAAGTAATTTTATAAGGACTTAAAAAAACAAACTAAATGTAAATGAAGATGTAAAAAGAAAAACAAACAAGCACAAAAAAATATTGTAGTAAAAGAACAAAAATATAGAAAGAAAAACCTCAACAAATTTTTATAATCAACTTTCACTTAGAGAAAATAACAACAACAACGCAAACTATTTCGAAATGTTTTTTATGAGGAAAGAATATAGTTGAAAGGAATTTTTTTTACTACAATTTATTTTAAAGGGGAAAAAAAAAACAAAACCAAAAGAAAAAAAAGGGAAAGAAAATTTAACATAAAATTATAAATATTATAAAAACATTTTTTTTTTGTTTTATGAAAGAACTAGAATATGCCTTTTTACATAAATATAATTAAATTATTATCATTTGAACAAAACAAAAAAAAACCATAGTTGATAAACGAAAATTAACGTCTTGTATATTTTCTATCAACAATTACAAACCGCCAAAATATAAAAGAAAACAATTATAATACAATAGAACATACATAATTCTACAACCCAAAAAACGCGTATAGAATTCAAAACAACAAAACAATTTTTTATTTCAATATAAACAAAACAAACAAAACCATCATTAATTTTTCTGAAACACTGGTACCTTAGAAAATCAAAATAGTCTCAATAGTTAAAGAATTTTTAAATAATTGAAAAAAAAATAAAAACAACATGAAAATAGTATTTATTATATATGCAAGATATTTTTATAACCTGTTAAACCATTTTTTTTGTTATTTATACATAAAATAATATACAGTTACACACAATATATTAAAATAAAACAAAACCAAAACCCTCAATCCTTTTTAAAAAATAACTTTCTTTCATATTTTTTGTTTTTTAAATTGAAAGAAAATAAAAAGGATATCCCAAACTCTTTTTTTTTACACAAATAGTCTTTAAATTTTATGCAGTTTATATAAATATTTTTTTTTTATTTTTTTGTGCAGTTCTTTTTGTTAATAATAATAATAAAAAATAAAACAAGTTATATTTTTTTTCTTGTAAGCAACAAATGATAAAAAAAACAAAAATACATTTTAATATAAATAAAACCGTTTTGTAAATACATACATAATTATATTTAACAAAAAAACAAGATTTTCAGGATTATTTTTTTGTTTCAGGGAATGTTGTGAAGATTAAGTTTAAACGAATTGCCACATACAAGTTACTAGTAGCTTTCTACTGAAACACCCATAATGCTTTCAATTTTTAATGTAACAATAATACACAACTTTTATTATGTACCTTTTTTCCTCATCTATCTTCCTCATATGCTTTTAAAGCTATGATCTATTATTTAATTTATCATCGACTTAGAAAAGTTTAAGATGCATGCCTTATTTACTATAAAATCACTCAAATCGATTTTGCTGAATTGAGCTGAATTGCGCTGAATATATGGATTATAATGCCAAAATCACGTATACCATCTCATAACAAAGCAGATGAACTTTTCTTTCAAGTTGATGTGTATTCCATACTAAATCAAAGAATCAATTAACTTAGAAGTATTAACGAAATTATTTTTCATATCAAAAAGGATTTTTTGACGACCAGCTTAAAATTTAGCAAGAGTTCACTCAAGACTTAGTAGAATTAATATTATCGAAGCTGCACTAACGTTTTAAGAAGTTTAGTTGGAAATATTTATGTCTTTGACAATTGATCAAGTATTCTCTTCATTAACTAAATACAATTACCATTTTGACTGCTTAAAGTGTTTCTTGAGTGTTACAGTAATAGCATCACGTTTGAGTCGTCCTCTTCTAGCTCATATAAGCCTAATTATGGGTAAATTCGTAAATTCATCACTGCCGCATCACTGCAGAATTCAGCCACAGGCTTCAATTGAAAGTCTGTGGCTGAATTCTGCAGTGATGAATTTACGAATTTACCCTATGGTAGTATGTTGGTCGAGTGAGCAAGTAAGTAAATGAGTAAGACAAGCGAATATAGTCTAATAATAAGTAAAACTCGCTAATGATGGCCGCTTCGATTCTTAAATCGATCGAGAATCGAAAGCTGATTCAATTGTGAAAAAGATTAGTAGTCCGTAACGCAGTCGAATCGAACAAAAAATACCGCCATTTTAACTGAGATTTTTCTGTCATTTTGATGAATTTTCGAAGGAAATTTAATGGCAATGTTCTTTTAAGAAAGTTGTTTAAATGAAATAAACACAACGCACGCATTCGACCATCTAAATGCAATTGTGAACTGTCATCGACTGCAATCGACTCGTTTCACTATCGGACTACCACTTTTTCGATCTAACATTCATTTCGACTGTTTGACGAGAATCGGACTAGGGGCCCATATTTTACAGTGGAAGTGAGGTTTTGCGGAAGGAGTTCGCTGCTGGTTGATCTTCAAACCTTACGGTGTTAGCAGCAGAAATAAATGATTTCGTTTTGGGTGCAATTCGTTGACATTCGATACTATTCGTATTGCTGATGCACTTACTTCACTTCCGTGTCCATTACTGTGTTTCCATGAGCCAGGGTAGAGTTTTCGTTGAGTTTACAGAAAACTTTTTCCCTCAAAATTAACTCGATGTCGTTTCCATGGCAGTTCTGGGCTTGAAGTGACAGAAAAATATAATTATAATTTTACTGTGTCGCCATTCGTATATGTGCAGTAACACCCGACCTCAAACCCGACTTGTTTTGTGGAGTTTACTTGGATTTGACGAAGCTTGAGTCAACCCGCTTTCCATGGGCGCATACTCTGAGTCAACCCAGGGTAAACACAATACATGGAATGGAATGAAACACAATACAATGGATGGAAACACAATACATGAGTAGCCTCTTTTGCTATTTGGACGGCACTACTTTCCGCGCTTCCACGTTGGAAATAACGAGAAGACGACCGGAGTGGAGAAGACTTTTCGTATTCCTGTAAAGATTATGGCGCTCGATAATTTTTTGTACAGTATCACGAGTTTCCCTTACTACAACAGCAAGTTTCCCTATTGATTTCCGCTTTTCCCTATGCTTTACGATTAGATTATGCGTTTTTGTGGCAAATCCTTTCTTCTCACCATATTTACTTCTAAAAATGTAAGCAAAACGTATAATCGTAAATAAAGTAATGTTACTACTGCGCCTGTGTACATTTTACTATTTTTTATTGGAAACGACTAAATTAACAAAACCTCAGAGAATAGAAAAGGCCATATTGAAGTTCTCGCACCACGGTAATATGTCTATAATTGAGTTGTGCAGGAATTGATACTATGTATGCAATCGAACTGCTGCTGTTGTCGTAATATTATGGTTTCAGTCGATAACGTACTAAGCTTACTGGATTAAAAAAACCAATTTGGCAAACATCGATCAAACTAATCCTCCAAATTATCAAAAAAAAATATTCTTGAAAATCTTAACCAAAAAAACAGAATTAACAATAGACCAGAATAGCATTTTCATTCGTTTGTATATACAAATAAATAAAATAATAAACAAAATAAAATAGGAAAATACAAAATACATAAATAATATAAAAATGTATCGTTAATTTTTATTTTATACTGTAAATAATTTTGTGGTTAATTTAAAATATTAAAAAATACAAAATAAAAAACACACAGAAATTGTAATAAAATAAAAAACAAACAAAAAATTTTTGGTCGAATATAAAATAAATAAAAAAAATTCAAACATTTAATAAAAAAATTGTGGACAGGTTTTTTGGTACAGCAAAATAAATATAATATTGAAAAAGAAAACAAATCGAAAATTCAAGAAATAAATAAAATAATATAATAATTTGTTGATTGAAAGAATTAAACAAAAAAAATAAACAAAACTCAAAAAAAAATACTTTGGAATTGGAGAAACTTCTTTTTTTTGTATAAAAAATTCATTTAAACTTGTGAAAAAAAATATTATATAAATATTTCAATTCAAGAAAAGAAAAATTTAAAATTAAAAGAAGAAAAAAATAAGATAAACAAAAAAAATTGGTAATTTAAAATAAAAAAAAATAACAAAATAAAATAAAAAGAATAATTTAAGTTTTAATTTTCTCTTCAGATATAAGAATATAAGGAAATACAAGCAAAATTTGATGAAAAAAAAGCAAAAAACAATTATTATATAAATGTTCAAAAAAAAAAAATAAAATAAAATAAAAATTATTTGTGGAAAAAAATATGAGAATTAAAAAAACAAACAATAAGTAAGGTTTAAAAAAATTAAAAAAAAATATTTAGTATAAAACAAACAAATTAAAAAAAAAACCATTCATAATAAAAATAGGAGAAAAATAATAATAAAACAAGAAAAATTTATTTAATATCTAAATGTTATCTGAAAAGTTTTAAATAAAACACACACAAAACAAAAAAACTACACAAATACACAAGAAGGTGAAAACCCAACAAAAAAAACATACCAAATACAAAAAAATTAAATTAAAACAAGAAAAATAATAAAATGAAAATTAAAAAAATAAAACTGTTTTGTAATAGTTGCAAAGTAAACATTCTGTAAAAGTTTATCTGATAGTTGCTGAAAAGTTATATTTTTTAAATGAAAATAAAAAAATATATATATACAAAAAAAGGAAAACCCACAAAAATAATACTACATAAAAAATTAAAATCATTGAATTATGATGATATATTTAAAAAAAAAAACAAAAACAAAAATGGAAACAACGAATATGAAAAAATATAAAAGTAATAATAATAACAAAAATATAAATATAAAAGAAATTTTGATTTTTCTTTACTTGAAGGATAAAAATATTTCGAAAAAAATAAAAACAAAAATAATTTATTAAAGAATTTCGCTTGTGTTTTTTTATTGAACATCTCTCAGAAATGCTTGTGACAATCACACTTTAATATAAAACAAAAAACATTGCTTCTTTAGAAAAGTAATAACATTAAAATGTCGCAAATAAAAAAATATGGAAAAAAATTAATAACAATTTTTCTAAAAACTAATAAAGAGAAATTCGATAATGAATATTAAAAAAACATTACAACAAAAACAAAACGAATATTTTTGTGTCTCACGTAAGGAGAAATTCATTATTTTTACCAAAAATTAAAAACAAAATCCATACCCAGACTGTCTCAAAACAAAAACGAAGCAAAATGTTTAATAAAAAAAACAAATATGAAATCAATGGTCTTAAACTGCCATATTTTGAAATAATATTTTTTATTAAAAAATATATATATATTTATATGTATAATAAAAAACCCAAAATATTTAACAATAAATAAACGCAGCTAAGAATCACTCACTAACTCTGTTGGTCAGAAGAGCTATAATCCAAATTGAAATAACAAAATCAGGATAAAAGTTTAATAAAAAAAATAATAAGGAAGATGATAAAACAAAATTTAATAATAAACTTAAAATCGAGTGAGAATTTAAATAATTATTATTAAAAGTGAGCAAAATCTTCAAAAAAAAAGAATTATTTAAGACTTAAAAAACTAAACAAAAAACAAAAAATATCTAAGAGAAGACAAAAACATTTCAAAAGAAAATTAAATTTAAAAACAAAATGATTTTAGTAAGAGTTTAATAATATAATAATAAAAATGAGAGAACAATTTTAAATTATTTATTTAAAAAAACATTTAAAAAAAATCATTATTAAAAAATGATAAATTATTGACACAAAAAAGAAAAAAACGGCGAAAATATTCTTCTAAAGAAACAAAAAATTAAGAATAAACGAGGAAATTTAAATAAACAAAAAAAAAGTATAAAAAATGTGTATTTTTTGGTAAGTATAATTATTAATGAAAAAAAAAAAGAAGAATTAAAATAATAATTAAAAAAAAACAAAAACTATGAATTTACTAAGTCGGGGGTAAACAAAGAAAAAATAAATATTTAAAAATTTAAAAAAAAAGAAGAGAGAAAAACATTTTTGTTAGATTTTTTATAATAAAATTTTAATATTTAAGAAATATTATTATTAAAACAAAAAAAAAAAGAAAATATTGAGGAATATTGATTGTTTTTTTTTTAAATGAGATTTTATAATTATGAGATATTAAATCTAAGTAGGTTTCGTGTTAAAATAACAAAAAAAAAACGCAGTAATAAGAGTAATAATAATAATAAATGAATAATAATTTTTTTTGTCGCTTCATATTTACTGAAGCAAATTGTTATGTGAGATTTATATATATTTATGAAAAAACAAAAACTCAAAAAAAAAAACATTATGTATAAATCATAAAAGTTTTCTTTTATTAAAAAAAAATGAAAAAACTTGTTTCAGAGATAAAAAAAAAAAATAATCGATATATGTTAATTGTATGTCGTATTGTGTACATTGTATTCAAGTACAAAAAATTAAACTCAAAAACTATTTGTAGAAAAAAATAATAATACGGCTTAAGTATGTTTATAATGTTTGTATGTATTTTAATATCTTAAATGTTGCCTCTTTTAATATCAAGTATAAATTTATTTCAATAGCCTGGGGATATCCACGGCTATAATAACAACCAGCGGTTTGTTCGTTACCAACAACAATATAAACAACAATTTAAGACCACATTCGATTCCAGATTTATTCAAACTTTGAGGGGAGCCCTTGAGTAAGGCACATGGCTGTAATGTAGGCAGTTCTTAAGTGTGACTTATGGATTCATGTAATATCATAATAACATGATTGGCCTGGGGACTTATTTGGAGAGAAACTGCTGCTCTACACACCTTTTCCGTAGCAATAATTTAACAAAGTTCCGTCAATAATACTGCTATCCTGGACTGTGCAATCTTAAACAGCTCTTCAGCAAAATACCCGGGACTTCCTTGCAGGACTGTGTTCACCTACCGTCTCCTTGCTTGGAACAAGATGGTTGGTAGGGCTGCTTAGATGAAATCTCTCTAAGCGTGGCTGATTGGCTTAGACTTTCTATATCTTGGCAATGTTTTCTTTATTATAGTCTCTTTGCCGATTTTCCAATATTTGTTTTTGTAACAGATATAAGCCGTGTTCCTTTTCTACTTTTAAGTACTCGGGAGTAAAAAAAATAAAGGAACGCAAAATTTGTCGATTTGAATAAAACCTATGAATTCTCTGTGAGAGCAGGAGTAGTTCCAAGTAAATACGAGTAAAAAAGAGCAGAAAAGGAACACGGCTCTAGAAGCCTCTATGGTTAGCTAGATAACGTCCGTCCAGAAACTCTTCCTTCTTTACTATCTTTGGCACTTGATATCAAAATTTTGCGACTCACTATTCCATATCATCGAATCTACCGCTGTCGATTTATTCCGGTCTTCAAGAGTTATTTCTCGTTCCGTAATATCCTATTTTACGGGTGAGGTTATTAGCCTCATGCCTAACTAGCTTAGAAGGGACTAGCCAAATCACATTAGCTTATCTTCCCTTGTCTCTGAATCAAACAGCTCTCGTATATATTCACTGTTTTTGCAGCTTCAATCATTTCCTCATTATCTTCACAATTTTAATATAATCTTTACACCCATTTTGCTAAAATCTCTTCATTTAAAATTCCCCTATAAGAGTTAATGCAGTTCGACAACGAATACACCTGCAACATTAACCGTCACGTTTTAACCTTTTATCGTCCTTGTTATCAACACAATCGTTTCAAAAAGCTGATGCGCTGTTATACTCCATCCTTCCAGGCAAAGACGCTACAGCCCAAATCAAGCCTTCGCCTCCTCGAAGTCATTCTCCAAGTTTGACGGTCCCTTGCAGGCAGCATGTCTCCAGTTCCAGAGCACATTGCCGTCACAGAGTCGATCCATATCGTCCTGGGTCTACCTACTGATATATTTCCCAAATGTCTGCTATCATGAGCTGTTTTCAAAAACGATTGTCCTCTATCCTGATCACATGTTCGGCGAGTCTTACTGCAGACTTTTGTTTTTCAGAATCTGTGGTTTGTAGAAAATTTTCGTTACAAGAAAAAACTCAATTTCCATTTGAAAGTCCATAGAGCTTTTGAAAAGTCTGTATCGTGTGGACTCTTCGTTCCAACGCAAAGACATTTGTCTGCATTGCTTTGTTGCGTAGACAAAATTGTATAGAAGTCTCTAGGGAAATAGTTTGTGTCGTGTGGACCCACCATTAGTCGGTTGATTTTTATCAAGGTTGGGGGTTCTGAAGTTCGTCAAAAATTCCATACAACTCATTGTGTATCTACTACCGGTATATTCCATTCCATTTCGTTGGGCCTAGTATATGCATTTGAGAACTTTTTTCTCAAACTTATTTCTTTATGTCCTGGGTCATAGTGCAGGCCTGACTACCATAGCAGAGATTGGGTCGTATTACTGTTTTGTAGAGTGAGAGTTTCGTTCTTCTGTGCCCAAATCTTGAGTGTAGTATTTGCTTTTTGGTGTAACCACTATTAGCTAGTAGTATTCGTCTAGCTATATTTCTTCGCTCTCTTCGTTTCTTTTTGTAGTTATAGACCCAAGGTAGACTGTTTTATCACTACATTTAACATGGGCTCGTCGATAAATATACTCCACATTCTAAATCTTAATTTGCATCACCTTAATTTTTTCTGCGTTGATGTTGGTCTATGTCGTCTGCCTACTGCCGTTCGTTATAATCTTCTTTTGTTGTCAAAAAAGGACTTTCACACTTCTCTAGGCTGACATTTTCCTTATACCCATTCTAGGGGAGGTTAAGGCTGCTATACTGGAACCTATAATTCCGCAATTAAATTAAATATAAAAAAAGAGGCAACATTTCAAAGATATTACTAAATAACAAAAACTCGGTCTGCTACTATATCGAACTGTTACTTATTCTGAGCTATAAACCGATTATACTACGGGCCATCATTATAATATATATACTTGTATATATAAATATATTTGAAACAAAAACCAAATTAATTAGAGTTACCGTGATTTGCATATCATAGTTTTATATCGAAACGCAAAGAAACTCTAAACAATCTTTAAATCAAGAAGAAAAAGTTTTACATTAAAAAAACACACACACAACAAGAGTAATTATTATTATTCAATTCATAGAAAAGAAAACAAGACAAAATTAAATTCTATATAAATGCCTAAAAAACAAAAAACAACCAACATTTTTTTATTCCTACTTAGAATCTCAAATTAAAAAAAAATCCTCAGTCAAAATCCTCATTATATAGGTATTGTAAAAAATCGAATAATATCGAAATTTTTTCTTTAAATTAAAAAAAAAATTAAATTAAAAAATGATAAAAAATATTTTTTATATGGAGCGAATTAAAAAAAATGATATTAAGCTTATTGTCTTTTTAAAAAAGAGAGTAAATTTTATATATAGAGGCTATATATCGTTAAATATTTTATAAAAATAAAAGTATAAGTATAAAAAAAAACTGAAAAAAAAATTTTCTATTAATATATTTTGAAATTTTTGTTTATATTTTATTATTTTTATTTTTTTTTTTTCAAATTATTTTTGTGTAATTTTTTTATATTATTTTTTTTTATAATTATTTTTTAAAAAATTTAAAAAAAAAAGTTTGTTTTTTTAAAAAACATAAGAAAAAATTGTGCCAAGTACTGAAAAAAGTTAGTGTGATAAGCAATTTAATTTTTTCGGCATAATATTTATTGGAAAATGAAATTTTTTTTTATATATTATTAAAAAAATTAAAAATTTAACACCAAAGGTTAGCGAGTAAAAATGAAAAATGAACAAGAATAAAAAATTTGGATTTTAAGAATTTCAAAAAAAACACAAAATGAAAGAATGAAAAAACAGTTAAAAATATATAAAGAGAATGTATCTTAAAAAAAATATCACACTACCTCTACATAGTCCATAATCCGGTTTATCAAAATTCAAAATCATTTTTAACAATACCTTAATACATACTCCTTTTGGTCCCTAAAAATTCCAAAAACAACTCAAAAATTCAAAAAAAAAGAAAATAAATAAAAAAGTAAAATTAAAAAAGAAGAGTGAAAGAAAAATCGTAAAACATCCACCATCTTTTTAAAGGAAAAGCACTAATTAAAACAAAAGCATTTGAAAAATAATGTCGTATTTTTAAAAAAGGAAATTTTTATCCCAAATTCATTATTAAAATATAAACAAATTTATTTAAAAAAAGAACAACAAAAAAAACAAGTATATATTTTTTTTGTTTTAAATTAATATTAATAAAAATTTTGAAAAACGAAAAATAAATATTCCTCTTTAGTAACCTGACATTTTTTGTTTGTGTATCGTTTTGTCAACAAAAAAACAAAAGTAAAAAAACTATAAAATATTTAAATTTAAAAACAATAATTGTGAAACAACTTAATTTTTTTTTCTTACCTCCCACATTGTTAATATTTTTTGAATTTAAAAAAAATGTTCATTTATACACGAATGATTAAAAGAAATAACAAAAACCATTTCGTACAAATGAAAGTACAAAGATTTGTAGTAAAAAAAAAGAAAAACAAGAAAAATAATGATGATGATGAAAAAATAATAGAGGAAAATTGATTGGAGAGAAAAAACAAAATGGAAATAAGTTCTGATTATATTAAATGGAAATAAAAAAATTAATAAATAAAATCAAGAATAAAGTAAAGACATAAATATAGGAAAAAAAATACATCCATATAACTAAAATAACAAAGAAACAAAAGAAAATAGTTGATACCATGAAAGGTTTTTAAAGTATATGAAAGTTGGATAAAATTCATTATATTTTTTTTTCTTATTTTATATACCTAAAGTAAATAATTAAATTTTTATTTTCATTTCATTTCAATTTAATCAATTTATTTTAATGACTGATAAACGAGATATTTTATTATTTACGTGTGATGTTACAAAAAAATAACGATTTTGGATTGTCCTAAAAATGAAGCAACTTAAAAACTAAAAATTTATGAAAAAAGCACCTAATTTCATAAATTGTACTGAAATTAACACAACAAAAACCAATAAACAAAATTACCATCTAATTGTTTGTGCAAAAAGTGTAGATTCTGGATCTATGCCATTATTTGGGACATTTCAATTTGTTTTTGAATATTTTTTTGATCCATAATCAGATAATATCGATACTTGAAAGGTTGTTACAAGCGATAATTGAGCAGCTAAAACCCTAGGGAAGATAATATACTTCCAGACTAGATGACAGAGCATTGATAAGCTTCCTAAACCCTACAGTTTTAGACATCGCGCAGTTGGCTAAATAACCACTAAACCGTAGCTACACAAATGTGTGGCTTTAAAACGGCGCGGCACATCGCATCCATGGTTCGTTATCCATAGTCACACTGGAGGCAGCCCTACATATAACCTAACATAAATTCGATAATAACTACTTTATTTCATTGGAAACAAAATTTTTGCAATTGTTTCGTTTTCTTCCTAGATAACATTCATTAAACACGATTTCCCCCGCATTCGGCTCCTTCTTCAAATTGATCGGGATCGACCTTTACTTCTGCACCATTCATATTTCAATATAGTCTTCCTTCAATGTATGACCTAGCCAATCATACTTTTATTTCACGAATCTGTGGCTTTTCGCCATAAAAAATGTTCTTATTGATCGTTCTGATCATGAAAATTGGTTACTTGTGGCAAACTTGTAAATTACGTTGTACGCGGTCGCCACAATTCTCTTGGTTTATGTTAACTTGCATAGTTCTCTGCAATAGGCCCTTCCTGTTTGGTGGTAGCTCTTAATCACTCAGCAGCAGCTTCTGCTTAACTACTTCAGTATCATTTACAGCATGTATATGATTCTACTTCCAAAATGGCACTACAGTCCTTGTAGGACTCGGGCTTCGTCTCTTCTTCCAGTCGATTCTAGGTCTTGCTAATTTTCTCCAGTTTGTTATACGAAGTTTTCATATATCTTCTAGCACGTAAACCATGCGCCTATTTCTTAGTCGCCCTAGGCTTCTTTTTCCTGTTGTCTTCTAATGAAAATCCATCCTTGCAACCTTTCTTCCGAGGTTCGATTTTTTGGTGCTCGCGTACATTCCAGAGATAATTACAGATGTTTTACGATGTCCCTGCACTTCTTCAAGGCTAGTTTTTTTAGCAATATCAATTGTTTCACCAATATTTTTCCTAGCGATATTTTCTGGCTTATCGATGGCGTATTAGGACCAACAAAAATTTGCTGCAGATCCCTAAGCAAATCGCTAGATCGCTTCATATTAGAGTTAATACAAATCGATTCAATTAAAACACATTTATCACGGATTAAATGTTGTGCAGTTTAAGTAACTTGAATTTCTTCTTCAAATTAATATTCCTAAACTAATAATTTCATAAAACCTAAATAGAATTAGAAAATTTAAGTTTGTCACAATTTACCTTTTGCAGTTTCGATATTATTTATTTTATTTCCTACAATTTTTAAACATGTATTGTCTATAGAAATCAGCAAACAATTTTTTTCAACTATTATCATCCGTTTTTCAGTCAATTTTTACTCTACCAACTTAATAATTTTTTCATTACTAGACTTCCGAAACATTTTTTTTATTCAGATGTTATTAAAAAAACAAAAAAACTATATAATATAATAAACAACATCCATAAATGAAATTTACAAAAAAGAAAATTAAAAGAAAAATAATTTTTAAGACAAGAAAAACCCCCCGCTCCATAAATGAAAAACTAAAAATAAATATAAAAAAAATATTATTATATTCACATAGAGAAGGTTTTAAAAAAAACAAAATACCAAACATTTTCAAAAAGAGACAAGAAAATAACTAAATAAATAAATAAATGGTCATATAAAAGTTTAAGCTAAGAAGAAAAAAATACATAAATAAATCAGAAATAAATAAAAAAATAAAAGAATTCTCGTAAAATAAAATAATCATAATTGAATGTACCAAGAAAATAAAAAAAGTATAAAAAAGTATCAAAAAAAATATGAAAAAAAAAATCTCCTTTGTGTTTAATAAATAAATTGAAAAAAAAATTGAAATAAAAATAAAATTGCTTCTGATATTTAAAAAAAATATATACATTGACAAAAAAATAAAAAATGAAATATAATAAATTAATGAAAAGACGACACAGTTTTTTTGAAACAAAATTCAATGTCAATACATTTAATAGGAAACAAAAAATGAATCTGAATAAGACAAAAAAATATTAAAAAAAAACCCGAAATGTTTAAATAAAAATAATATTATATTTCTAAAAGAAAAACTTAAAGACAAAACAAACAAAAAAAAACGAAATGATCAAAACAAACCGATTTTAAAAACATATAAAGAAAATTTACCTGCCATTAAATAGATATGCATTTAAAAAAAAAAGAAATATATATGAATTTAAAAGAAAAAGAAACAACTTCATCAAAATTCATTATGGGATTTTTCGGCTATCTTAAATATATATATTTATCAAATGCAAAAAACAAAAACTTAAAACATAAATAAAGAGAAAAGATAATAGAAATTATTAATTAAGTATGCTTAAAAGGAATAAAACTGGATAAATGCGAATAATTTGATGGAAGAAAACAAAAATGAAAACAAAATATATATATGGGAAAAAATACTAGAATGCTTTCAAAAAATTAAACAAATATATATTTAAAAAAAATGATATAAAATATAAAACAAGACAAAGCAAAATCGAATTCTTTGTTAGTATACTTGATTTGCAGTTCAATTTGTATTTGAACAAACTCTTTTGTATCTTATATTTAGTAAGTAGTATTAACAGTTTTAAAATTTTATTCTACAATCTTCAATTTTATATAAAGTTTTTGTGTTTAATGAGCATACAGAACAGTTATTTTATCCAGAATCTTTTTGTAGTTCTCTTTTAAGATCCCGTCAATGCGTACCAATTCTCCTGTTTCATATTCTACAACACTATGCCATGACTGAGCCACGACCATGCTTCACTGTTGGCACTACATATAGTCTGGTCCCAGCGGAAAAACTAGCGAGGGGTTACTCTGGTAACCCAAGAATTCTTTAATGATTTGTGTAACCGCCCTATGTAAAAGTAACCTATTATTTCATCACAAAGGTAATGGGTTCAGCTCATTACCACCTCGCTTACCTAGCCATTACATTTCCCGCTGGGATAACATCTTCTGTACGGCGGTACGCTAGCCAAATAACTTTAACTTTAATACATCACACCTTTTTAAAATCTTTTACAATCCAATCTTGATACGTACAGACTATTGCAGACATTTCTTCTTGCCTTGTAGACGTAGTGGTGGTTTTCGTACCGCAATACAGCCGAATAATGCAGCAATGCAATCACAAGTGTTTCTATTGGCTGAGGCTGGTAAAAGGCGCCCCCTACAAACAAAACTATTGCCGATCGCGTTTCAGCACTAATTTCGCGGATTTTCAACATTTTAAGGATGTTTTAACTGCAAATTGAAATATACAATATCTCAATTATTCTGAAGCAGTACTGTTTGACTTCTCAAACATTCTAAATTTAAATAATTTTAAGTTAAAGCGAGTAAAAAAACCCCACTTCGTTTTTTTACAGAATACTACCAAAAGGACTTGTTAAAGCGATAATAAGAAAAGGATAAGCCTTTTACTATCTGCGCCGGGATCATTTTATTTTCATTGCCTTTCGAGGGTAACAGACTTTTTACAAGTGGTCTTAAATTTTTAGCCAGTAGTGTACATAGCTGCGTGAACAGAAAGGACACAACGCAGAAGTTGGTCTACTTTAATTGTTTCCCTAATTCCTGCCTTCGACTACGATGTTTCCGCTAGGTCCACTAGCCTCAAGTAAAATCTTAGAAAACATTTTATTAATTGAAACGACAATTTCTTCTTAATTTCACGACATTCATTGCTAAAACTTTCTCAACCAAAAGTATTTGAATGATGTTACTATCTGATATAGTGCCAAAATACTGAAGTTTATGGTCTCCTACAACTTGCATTATTTTGAACTTATTAACACTAAAAATATTAAAGATCATTTTATATACTTTCTTTAATGGTACCACCATACAATTTCATTATTTTATACTCACATTTTTGCTGAAAATTTTAATTAAAAACATTAAACTCCACTTAAGAGTTCCTCTCGTGCGAAATTTGAACAGTAATGTTTGACATTTTTATGATAAACGTTCATTCTCGTTCATTTCTAATTAACGAAAGAAGTTTAACGAAAATTAGTCAACAAATTCAATTCAAATTCAAATATTTACTTTTTCCTTCTCCTTAATCTTTCCTTTTCCATTTTCCTTTTAAGATACACAAATCTCTTGCTTATTCTTGAAGGAATATTATTAACTAGTTAAATTTAAAATTAATTAAATATTATCAAAACGTTTTTTTATTGATACTAGTATCAATCCGCCATGACTGATTTTCAATGATTGTTGATTCAACTAAAATTCATTTTCTAAATGCCTCAAAGTGATGCTGGAGAAATGTTCTAAATGTTCTGTTCTAACATTTAGTTCAAATATTTCAAAATCCTTAACAAAATATAAAAAAATAAATAAATCTTCATTTTAACCATTTCAAATTAAATCTTATTGAATTGTACAAATTAAGTATACTTAAACAAAACAAAAAACAAGAATATATTTTATAGTAATTGGGTCATAAATAAAATAAAAGAAAAAAAAACAAATAAACAAAACCCTACTCTGAATATTACTTAAATAAATTCAAACAAAAAAAAAGGAATATTAAACCAAAAAAAAACTATACGATTTAAAAAAAAGAAAAACGAAACAAATTACAGTCAAAAAAAATAAAAGTGGGTGGTCAAAAAACCAGAAAAAAGCAAAGCATAAGCAAAACAGTTAAAAAAATTTAAATTAAAGAAATGAAAAAAAAAACAAATTAAAAAAAATCTTTGATTAATAAGAAAAAGCAACTTTTATACACATAATATTCTTTAACTGCAACAAAAATATTAAGTTGTTTTAAAATACTTTAAACAAAATAAATTTTCTCGCGTTTACTACTTAGTGAAAAAAATAAAACTAAGTTTGATTAAAAAACAAAAAACAAGAAAAAAATATAAACAATATTCATGTGACAAAGAAACAAACAAAAATATGAAAAAAATGTCCTCGAAAATAAAAAAGAAAGAATTTTGTTTTAAAATAATAAAAAAAAATAAATATAAATTCCTAAAAAAAGAAAAGATACATACACGATATTATTTAATTAAAAAAAACAAATTAAAGAAATGAAAATGTTTTCCTATATATAAAATAATGACTACACAGCACACAGAATGAAATAAACAATTATAAAAAAAATAAAATAATGAAGAAGAAAAATTAAATACAAAAAAAAAACACATCAAATTATAGATATGTTTAACAATTTACAATATTGTAATTGACATTAGAAAATAATTATTATAATAAAGTAAAAAAAAAAGAAATGAAAAGAATGAAATAAGAAAAAAAAGTTTTCTTTAATTAAAAAAAAATATTAAAAAAAAGGTTATCACTCTTGTTGAATATGAAGTAATAATAATAATAATTATGCAGTTTTTTTTTAAAAAAGAAGAATATTATGAAGGAAAAAAAATATTTAAGTGATTCTAATTTAGAAAATAAGTAAATCAATTATTTTTTGTTTTATTTTATAAAAATATTAAAAAATAAAAATATAAATAAAAAATAAAACAGTTGGAAAATGTATTAAGAAATTAGAATCATTTATTAAAAATAATAACAAAAAAAACAGATTTTGTAAAATAAAAATATGATTTAAACTTTCTATATATATAAAAAAACAAAAAATAAATTCAAAATCATCAATAGTTTATTATTTTTGTACTTCTTGAAGTTGAAGATTTTTTAATTAATAAAATAAATAAATAAAAACAAACAACAAAATAAATGGAAGAAAAACAAAAAATAGATTTTAATAAGTTATATATCGGTGCTCTTAGTTTCTACTATATTCAATTCATACAGTTTTTTAAATACCTGTTTTTTTTAGTAAAAGCAATAGTTCCATAATAAATAATAATAATAATATATTTTTCATTAATAACACAGGAACTTTAACCACTATTGTTAAAACAATAAATATTAATAATAATAAAAAAAAAACAAACAAATAAACTAAAGCCAAATTCACCGTTTTTATATAAAAAAAAGAGAAATAAAATAAATAAATAAATAAAATAGTACTACAGAAACAATAACATTTAATCTTGTTTTTTTAATTAATTATTTATTAATTTTATACTGCAAATATATACAAAGCTAAGAACCGTATTTATAAGGATTTTTTTTTATTAATTAAACTGTTGCGATTTAAAAAATAAATAAATAAAATAAATGATTACAAAATACAATTTAAAAAAAGAAAACAACAAGAAAATATCAGAAAAACAAATATAAACAATTTAAAAAAAAAGAGAAAAGGAAGAAAAAAAAATCATTTAAAAAATAAAATAATAATATTATACATATAGTTTAAAATAAAAATGAAGAAAGAAAAGAATTAAAAAAACAAAGCAAAGTTTAAATATATTTTATACATAATATACATAATTTTTTTTTTATATTAATAATTGTAATTATTAATTTTTTTTTAAATATAAAAATAAGGTACTTTATGCTTGATAATTAGCATGTCGCATTAACGGCCTGCCTGTGTGATATAGTTTATTTTCCTGCCGTATGTTTTTAAATATTTTGATTAAATAATATATAAAATATTTTAATTATTTTTATTATTAATTAAAATTGAATTGAATTTATATTAGAATATTTTTAAAACGAATGCGACATGTTGATCTAACAAGCTATCCCAACAATTTTTTATTTTTTTTTTATATAAACAGTAATCAGTTAATTATTTTCTTTTTTTTTCTATGAAAAACAGAACTACAATATATTTAATTTAATTAAAATATAAAAAAAAAACAAAAAATACAAATAAAAATAAATGAAAAGAAATAAGAAAAATACAATTTTGTTTTAATTTTACAACAAGAAAGAAATAATAAATAAAAAAAGAAAAGAAACATAAAAAATAAAATAAAACTAGAAAAAATATATTGATTAATTAATATACCGAGAAAATGATTTACTTTTTTTCATAAATAAATTAAAATATAATTTTTTATTTGTTCTATAAGTTCTTTTTTTTTTGTTAAGAAAATGTTTTAATGTTAACCACTGAGAAGCACACATGCTAAAAAATATTGATTAAAATAAATAAATAAATAAAAAATATTTAAAAAAAACACTGAATTTGAAAATTTCTACAAAAAAAATAAAATAATTATAAAAAAACAGTTTTTTTTTTCATAAATTACATATTTTTTTGTTAGCAATTTTATATATCAAAAAAGTTTTCTTACTTTTATTTCTCAAGCACAAAAAACAATATTTAAATATGAATTAATATTCAAAAATTGGAGATAATATAACAATTATTATGATTTTACAATTTTATTTAAATAATTAACATTTGTTTCTTTTTTTCTGTCCAAATAAAAATTAGTAGATTAATAATTAGTTTTCTTTTTAAAAAGAATAAATTGAGAATACGAGTAAGAATGTTTGTTTGTTTTTTACTCGTATAACACAAAAAAAACTAATAATAAATAATTAAATAAATAAATAAATAAATCGGGTAAAAATGTTCCTTCAAATAAATATTTAAAGAAAAAATAACAACGATTCGCTTTTTTCTAAATTTTTTTTTAAAAAACAACACACAACAAAGAAGTAATTACAAAAAAAAACAAATTGTTTCTTCAGAACAAATTAACTTGAATAAAAAAAACAAATTCTTTTTGGCAAACAAAACAAAATTAGTATCATTGTTTATATTAATATCATTTGATTGAAGAAAAAAAAAGGAAATTATAATTAAAAAATAAAACTTTCTGGATTAAAACATAAAACAAGTGTAGCTGATAACCTAAAAAAAATACACTTAAAAAATTTATTCAAGATATAATTAAATAAATAACAAAAAAAACAAAAAAAACCAAACAATCCACTATTTTGGAATCACTGCACTAACACAAGCAAAAAAAAAATTACAAGAAACAAAAATCATACTCGTAAAAAAAATAGAATTTTAAGTATATTCATGTAATATTTGGAAAACAAAAAAAAAGCGAAAAATCCTATTCGTAAAAAATATTAAAAAAAAAATAAATTTATTATTAAAACAAAAAAAAACTACAAAAAAGAAATAAAAGTTAAAATGAAAACTACCTCAAAAACTATTTCTATAAAACTATTAAAAAAAAACATACAAAATAGTTATTAGTATAAATGTATGGTAAATTTAAAAAAAAGATTATATAAACACAACACAAAAAATACAAATCTACAAAAAAAAATTCAAATAAAAATTAATATATATTATCTTTAAAAAAAACCCAACAACAAACCGAAAAACTAAAAACATAATAAAAAAAACTCCTAAAATGATAAAATTAAAAAATAAATAAAAAAAATTAAATTTTCGGAAACACAAAATTTAAACAACCAAAAAAAAAAGTAAAAAACATTTTGAGATAAGTACACACACACACATGAAAACTGTTTTTTGGTATTTGCTGGAAAAACGAAAAAACAATAAATAAAAAAAATATATATATAAAAAAAACATTTTTCTTATTTATTTTTCCTTCACTATGTTTTTGGGATAAAAAAAAAATTTAAGAGAAAAAAGAAAAATACTGAAGAAAATATATGTATTTTACAAAAAAAAAGCAACAAAAAAAAATATGAATTTTTTTGATTGAAAGAAAATAAATTGATTTATAATTAACTAAACTGTATTTGAAAAAAAAGTAAGAAAAATAAGAAAAAAATCAATTGAATGGCTTATAGGCATTAAAAACAAAAAAAAGCATTAAAATTATATTCACATGAGAAAAAAAAACAAAAAAAAAATATTAACATTTACTGTATTCGGAAATGTCCAAATTTTAGTTCTCTGAATAAACTTGAAGTTTTTTTTGAATTAATAATTGTTTTATTTTGAAGATATAATTACCTTACATTTCCCAAAAAAACATGTGGCCCTTATTCTGGTTGTCACTTATGGTGACCACGGAGTGAGACAAAAATGCTATTATGGTTCTCTAAAATAGTCAGCCTTATTCGCGTTGTCGAGTGACGTGACAGATGTCACTTCGACCTTAAATTGGTCTTCTCATTGTCAATCTAAGAGACTCCTGGCGACTATATCTACAAAGGGTCGTATTCTAGTTGTCGTAAGGTGGTATGTGAAGTGATATTTCCCTCGATACGTTTGTAGGTATCGACAGTGTCATTCCACCGCGTCCCTCATAGTCACGTCACTCGCCAACGAGAATAACCACTAATAACATTTCAGTGCGATAAGGCGAATTACAGTTGTCACTGATATCGAGAAACGGCGAATTCAGTGACATTTGTTCTCACTTGGTGTATGTAAGCGAGATTTTTCTCATTTTAAAGGTGACATTTCTCACTATGGGGAAGTGACAACCAGAATAAGGGCCTATGATACTTCTCCTTCATTCTGTAAAGGGGCGTCTTTGCGGGTACTGCGACCTATTAGGTCTTTAATAGTTAGTTTATTGCCTATCTATGACGAATTAGCTAGTCGGTCGACCTAGTTCTTGATGGCGCATGTTACCTAGCCTCTGACTAAGGACACTTTCGAGAATTCTACAATGGACCCAAAAGTAAATCTACCATGTTTGATCACTTACCATAAGTCACCATTCACCATGTTTGAGTATTCACCGGTAAGGTAAATGCAGTCTCACCACAGGAACCATATGCTTTTGATGGTTGAAGTGGTAGATTGGTAAATATTTATGTTTACTTACGTCAGTGTTTCGAAAGATGTGTCATATAAACTGTAATTAAAACTTTAATAAGTTTTATCTAATTCTGAATCAGAACTCGAACAAGATGGATGCTGATGGATTTCAAAGACAGGAAATCTTGAGTGTCCGAAAAAATAACGATGTTAGAGCTATTTGGAGCAGTATTACTAAAAGTCTGGCCACACACTTCGATGGTGGGTACCTCATCTTGAAAGACAGTGGTGGTGGTGCCAAGGGCCATTGATATTTTGCACCTTGGGCATACCTACCCAATAACGGGTTTGGAACCGTGCGTATATCAAAAGGACTTTTTCCGCTAAATAGGGGCCTGCTGTACTGACATTCTGACCGACCTCTAGTAATCGTCAGAAGCGGTTTTTCGAAGTCCAGAATAACTCCAAAGTTCAATCTGTAGGTGATCCACAAAGGTCTCGTGGGAGGTTATCCTGGAATCCGATTCGAAAGTGGGAAGCAAACGGGACCCAGTTGCGATGCGATTTAGTTTTTGTATCGCTTAATGCGATCGCATCGTATTGAAATTGCCTGATAAATATTCGAAAAGGAATCATTTTTAGCCAACCAACTTCATTTATCAACTAAATTTGACATTTTGATGCGAACAATTGTTTCAAGAATATTTAAAGAGTTTTCAGAATATTTTAAAACAAACAAATAAATTCAACGCATCCGTCAATGGCTTTACTCACGGACTGAAATCCGATGACAGACGGACATATTTAATTCGAATTCGCATTGGGAGGTACCATTTTCTCATTTCCGAATTTCCGCAGACACAGAGCTCCCATCTTCACTACTAAGTGGAGCGGAAGGAGATTCACAGCCTTATTCTCGTTGTCGAGTGACGTGACAGATGTCCCTTCGACCTTAAATTGGTATTCTCATTGTCATTCTAAGAGACTCCTGGCGACTGGATCTACAAACAGTTTCATTCCACCGCGTCCCTCGTAGTCACGTCACTCGCCAACGGGAATAACCACCACAACCATATTTGCTGCGGCTTCAATGATCGCGTCAAAGGCACTCGCAATAGCTGCGAACCCGCCAAGAAAGATTTTCTTGGCTTAGGGAGCTATCGATATCTCTCACTAGCACTTGAATGGCAGTCTGTAGATTTTCCTGGCCGATAGGCACATTGCAAGCAGTGGAGTTGGTTCACTGTAAGACCATCCATAATATGCTTGTCTAAAACTTTCTTCGTGGTTTTCAGGAGGAAGAGAGGCTGATGGGTCGATAGGATTTTGCTCCCTTGTACGATCTTCTTAGGATTTAGGAAAAAACCAGACCAGCCTCTCTCTCTCTCCAGCACCTCGGTTTATGGGTCACCGCAAAGCCACCCCCGAATAGTGGCAGCAGAATTAATTAGTATGGGTGTTTTCAATGATGCAGGTTGCGTGCGCAATTGACTTATTCAGCAACACACTTCCATTGCTGAATAAGTCAATTGCGCACGCAACTTGCATCATTGAAAACGCCCTATTTTTTTCAAGCCCGTCTGAAAGAAAGTCGGAAAGATTTTATCTTGCCTTGAAGGTGTGCCAATGGCCCATTCGATCTTACCCGTAATGGAAATTCTGTTTGCCAGGCTATTGCTCCTATTGTAGGACCGGTGGGCAAAAAATACCTCTGATCCATTGTTCGGTCCTAAGACCATTCCAGGGTCAGTTACTAGAGAACCCACAAACAAGACTTTGTCTATTTCTTCGCAGAAGGCTTTCCGTGACTTTCGTTTGGATATTTTCAGCTCTTTGTTGTAATCTGTGAGGGATTTCTTGTCGAGATTCCAGTCACCTGAGACCTTAGCCATGCTGAATAGCTTTCTAACTTCTCTCCTTTTTCTGCAGAGATTACTGCTCCGCCACGCAATCCTTCGGTTGTTGTTTCGTGGTTTCACAGGACAGTTGCTTTCTGTCACCACCACTTTCTGCAGATTGATCGAGACATCACCAGTTGAATGTCCCGTCTTGCGTTGTCCTCTACAAGTTTCCTGACAGCTGGTGGAAGCGGCAGGCTCTACTCCAGTAAAATCGGTCGAGGATAAGACAAGCCTGGGCATACATTCGTCTCCTGCCTGCACTACATACCCTCGACTCGACTTGTATATGACAGTCGTGCTCGCTTGAGTGAATCAGCCTATCTGCATTATTATATCGAGGCCACAAACAGCTTGTCCGACCTTTTATCAACCATTGCTGAAGGACCCTTGGCTTGATGGTTTATCTGGACAGGCTGTACCATAACACGGCTATCGCTTTAGGAAAGTCTCCGGATAGTCTGTCGATAGGACACCCATTCCAACATTTTCTACCATTTGACAGAAGGTCGGTTCTGAAGCTGTTCAAGTCTTCATTATGGGTACACCGGTATTGAAATTTGCGTTTGGAGGGTTCTCGAGCCGGACGACCGGAGCCTTCACCCTCTTTGACGGGTTATTGTGCTCTGGAGAGGATTCTTATTGTAAAGAACAGCATCCCTCTTCTTCTTGGGGTCCACGGAGAGCTTAGCTGCCTCCTCACGTGAGTGCGCCTTAAAACATCTTAAAACCGCCTTCTTACGGCGCTTGTTAATTCGATTCCCTTCTCCGATGGAGATTCATTATTCAGAAGACATCAAATAGCTAAAGATCCTAGACATTAGTTCATACATAGTGAAATGGAAGCACAAAAATGGATGAATCGATTCCTTAAACGCCCTAGTATCCACTAATAGAATGGTGCTGAAACAGTTAATAGATACTATGGCATAAAGGATTCGATGGAAATGAGCAAGGAAGATCGCCTAGCCAAAAAAAGGTATCAGCACCACGTTTATCGGTCAGGAGTCTCTCTGCGAAAAATCCATTAGTCACACGAAAGGAAATCTTTGAATATGGTGAGAGAAAAGTTTGTTCCACTTCTAGACTCTTGCGCCGTGTATGAGATAAGCCATGAAATTCACTCCATCTTCTTCCTACCATTGAAAATCTGGACTAGCATTGTTTCTTTCGAGATGCAATTAAACATACCTTGCGTAGATACTATCAGGTAGAAGTCACGTAACACGGGCGCTGCCTTAAGGCCCCCACGGCCTGAAGTTTTCTCGCCTTGAGGCCAAGTATCGCCACACACTCATCTGCCGCCGGCAGGCCGTGGATTGCAGTCCAGGGGCCGTATTTGGTTTCTCGATTCGATGGATCGACTCGACAAAAAAAGCTTCTCAATTTTCTCCAAGTTTCATATTTGGCATTACGGCCAAATCGACAGATAAGCGCTGCCATACAAAACCATCAAATTGTGTGATATTACTCCAAGTGCAGCAAACCACGTATATTTAATTAAAATGGAAATTGTTAAAAGTTTATTCTATGTATAAATTTAGCTTTTTAATAAACGTCAAACGTCTTTATCGACACGTAAAGAGACGATAACGTTGTCGATATCGTGTTGCCAAATGCCAATTTTCATTTATGGACAGAAGTCGATATCGGCTCGAGAAACCAAATACAGCCCCTGGCCTGAAAGGCGACCGCCTGTTTGTGAATGGGAGCCTTTAGGGAGATGTACGGTTCACGGGATACGTAATGCGCGATTGCTGCACAAAGTGTGAAATACTGTGGCCCGTTGGAGTTGTAGTCCGTAAGTTTGTGAATTTTCCAAAAAACCCCGTTCCATCGAAGCTGGATCAACCTGTGACCTAGTTAAATTGCCATCATCCAGCAGTGAATTTATTTCATTATATTACCAAAATATTCGGGGCATGTCTTCTAAGTCCCGTGATATTTATTTAAATGCTATATCAAATGATTTTAATATTATTGTTCTGACGGAAACATGGCTTACATCCGGCCACTTAACTTCCGAGTTTTTTGATGAGACTAAATTCATTGTTTTTAGAAAGGACCGCTGCCCTATTTCAACTGGACGATCACGTGGAGGTGGTGTTCTTATTGCAGTTAAGGCTGATTTTCGTTCCAGATTGCTAGCACTTGAAGTTGAGGATGCTGAAATTGAACAACTTGCTATTTGTGTTTTAATTCCGGGACTGGGAAGTTTAAAAATTTGTGTTAGCTATATTCCTCCAGTATCTTCTGTTGTGATTTACGAGGCACATGCAAGAAATTTCAACGCCCTGTTTACAGATGTCCCACCTGATGAATATATATGCATTTTAGGAGATTTTAATCTTCCCAACATTAACTGGTCTCACTGTGACGATGATAATAATCTTTCACCGCTGAACTTTACATCTCGAAGCGAATGTCTAATTATTGATACTGCTTTATCTTTGAATTTAAATCAGGTTAACAGGTTTTATAATTGTATTGGCAGGATTTTAGATTTAGCTTTTATTAGCCCAGATTTGATTTGTAATGCATTTGAAGCGTTTCAGCCTTTAGGTAAGGTTGATATTTTTCATAAACCTTTTGTACTTGATATCTGCACCTATAAATTTGCTTCAATTGCAATTAATGTTAGTTCATCTAAATATAATTTTATTAAAGGTGATTATAATGGACTGAATAATTATTTGCAGTCTGTGAACTGGGACAGGGAACTTGAATGCTTTTCTTCTAATCTAGATAATTACTATTCGAGGTTCCTCGACTTGGTTCATGTTGGTGTTAAGCGTTTCATTCCAATTGCTGTTCGTTTGTCTTCTAATCATCCGCCTTGGTTCAATAAAGGTTTGTTGAGGCTTAAAAATGCTAAAAATAAAGCTCACAAAAGTTTAAGGCTTCATTGCAATGATTTCAATTTAACCAAATTCAAAAGACTTCATAAAGAATACCAATTCTTTCATAGATTTTTATATAATCAATATATCTCAACTATTGAGAATAATATAAAAAATGATTGCAGGGCGTTCTGGACTTACATCAAATCTAAACGCGTTTCGTCCAGTATGCCTGTGTGCATGGAGTTCAATAGTCTACATTCTAATAGTTTGCAAGAGAGCTGTGATCTTTTTGCTGATTATTTTGAATCTGTCTATATGTCCAATCATAATAGTGGTCCTTGCTCTGATTGCATTGGTTTAGATTCAATTGTCGATCTTGGTCTTATTCAGTTAGAGCAGCGTGAAGTTGAATTGTGTCTTAAGGAATTAAATGGTGACCTTTTTCATGGTCCTGACTTGATGTGTAACTTATTATTAAAGAAATGTTACTCTAGCCTCTCCTATGTTCTTACCAAAGTCTTTAATCTGTCCTTGAAGTCTGGTTTATTCCTTGATTCTTGGAAATTTTCGTATATAAAACCGCTTTATAAATCGGGTTGTCGTAACAAAATTAATAATTATAGAGGTATTGCGAAGTTATTACCTGTTCCTAAATGTTTCGAAAGTCTGGTTAAAGACAGACTAGAATTTATTGTGAGCAATAGTATATGTGATGAACAGCATGGTTTTATGAAAGGGAAGTCTACTACCACTAACCTGGTAGTCTTTAAGAACTACACGATTAATGCTGTGGAACGAGGTAAGCAAGTTGATGTTATCTATACGGATTTCGTCAAAGCCTTTGACCGTGTCGATATTGCACTATTAATAATGAAATTACGTGCAATTGGTTTTCATTCTTCGCTTCTTAATTGGATAAGTTCTTATCTTATTGGTCGTAAGCAGTGTGTTCTAATTGATACATGTATGTCTAAAATATTTTTAGTTAAATCAGGTGTTCCACAAGGTAGTCATCTTGGTCCGTTATTATTCATTATTTTTATTAATGATGTTTGTAGTATATTTTCGCGTGCCAATGCGCTATTATTTGCGGATGATATGAAGATTTTTACTTCAATTTCTTCATTATCTGACTGTAGTATTCTTCAGAAAGAACTTGACATCTTTTCTTGCTGGTGCAAAGCTAATAGGTTGGAGTTAAATCCCCTTAAATGTAAAGCATTTTCTTTTTATCGACTTATTGTTCCGTTCTCTCATTCTTATAATATTAATGGTGTGATCATTGACTCCCCTGATACTATCTGTGATCTTGGTGTCAATCTTGATCATAGGTTTAGTTCATCTTGCCATGTTGATATGGTATGCTCAAAAGCCTTTAAAATGCTTGGTTTTCTAAAACGAAATTCTACTGATTTCCGAGATTCGTTTACGTTAAAAGTCCTTTACATGTCTCTTGTTCGTTCTCACCTAGAATACGCATCCGTTGTGTGGAATCCCCTTACCTCTTTCCACAGTTCTCGTATTGAATCTATTCAAAAGTCTTTTACTCGTTTTGCTCTACATAAGATTAGTTGGCAAAACAGTATTCCTTCGTATAATTCTAGATGTTTGCTTCTTGGACTTCAGACTTTAGAAACTAGAAGGCATATTGCTAGTATAATGTTTGTCAGGGATGTTTTATGTTTTCGAATTAAATCTACTTCATTGCTTGCTCTTTTTAATATCTATGCACCTGGCGTATCTTTAAGATCGAGACCTCTATTGTTTGCTTCTCAGCATAGGACTGGTTATGGCCAACATGAACCAATAACGTATTGCTCTAACCTTTTTAATGAGATTTATGATGCAATTGATTTAACTGTGGATAGAGATGCATTCAAGTCCATTCTATGTAATAATATTGGTTATTGATGTTGTGTAATCTTGCCTAGTGATTATTTTAATACAATTAGTTTCCTAAGTTTTTCTTTTTGTTATTTTTGTTATACTCATAGTTATAAGTTCATTAATTTGTATCTGTCTGTTGGAGACTTACTCTGTAGACTGTAAATAAATAAATAAATAAATAAATACTAATTCAAGAAAGGCTGATTACTAGCCTAAATCCAGCTCTATCAAAATAATTGTAGGGGATACATAACAAACTATGTAGGTGTACATAGGGCACACTCTGCGAACACTCCAATTAGTTGGTCTTCCTGGTGTACGTACTCATTAGAAAAAAAATTAATAAAACCCCAAAAATTAATTAATTACTTTTTCTTTATTATTTCAATTACAAACACTAGAGCATTTTATCGTGATATTTTCTGTATCTACAAATTTATTTTACATACAAGAGAAAATTCTAAAAAAAACGCAGTGATAATTTATTAAAAAAAATAATAATTAATAATATAATAATAATAATATTAGAAATCCTACAAAATGACAAAATTTTACCACGTTATACATGTATAAGTAAAAAAAATACTAAATAAATATTTATTTCTTATATTTTACACAAAAAAAAATTAGAGAAGAGAAATAAGAACGATTTATGAACAATGCAATAAAATATAATAAAGGAATTTTTACACTGTTTGATGGGAAACTAATGGCATGAGCTCTATCTGTTTTAAAAGGAGATAGTTATATGAAATTCCTCGTTTTTTGTTTTGTATTATAAAACGTAAAAATCAACCAAAATAATCGATGATTAAAAAAATTATTTATTTTGTTACAATACATTTCAACATAATGTATTATTAATTAAATTTTTCTTATTATAATTGTAAAAACCACAATATAACATTTTTTTTATATTTAAAAATTAATAATAAATTCGTTTTGATTATTGTGTTGGTTATATTATATGCAAGACAAATGAAATCGGCTATAAGTACATTAGTTTTTATCAAACAGTGTGCACTTTAAACTTGAACAAATCCTAAAGAAATGGCTATACAATATGAAAGTAACTTCCAAGGACTTAGTATTCAATAAATTTAAGGACATTCAGAATTAAAGACTTAGAACTAATGAGTTATTGATACATTGTTTTTGCTTTTTTTGTATTACTTTTCCTGCTTTTACAGAATTTCCCCCAATCCTGGTGTTTTTTTTATTAATATTCAATCACTAGTTGTAATATTATTTAAATTTAATTTCTCGATTGCAAATTTCCGGGTTTTTATAAATTTTCTATTTTTTTTTATTAAATTTTATATTTAATTTTACTATAAATATAGCTCTGAATGCGTATAAAAATAATAAAATGGTTTATTTTTTTTATTAAAAACGTTCTTTTTTTTATATTAATTTTGTTCTTGGGTAATTTTTTTTATACAGGATAATTTCTTTATATATATAAGTATATAAATCAATTAGTGTAACTGTGTATGTTTATATAATCATCATTATTTTTATACAAATTTACCACATTCTCTGAATGGTTTGTAATTACATTATTTTTTGTTTTTTTTATTAAGTTACAGATTATATAAAATTTGTATATATATATATTTTTTATTAATTTTATAAGTATGATAAAAACTGCACATATTTTTTTATGAAAACAATATTATGCCCTCCCTTAGTTAGGTACTTAATTTATCATCAACAGTCTCCATTATATTTTGTTTGCATTTTTTTTATATCACGGGGTAAAACTGCACCTTTAAATTAAAAAAACAAAAAAGAATATTAATATAAAATTTAATATCAATTAAAAAAATCTTTAAAAAGAAACATTGTCGACAGTACAAAGGGCTTTCCCTGTGCTCTAGTCTTCCACATAAAAAAACACTTACATTGGGCTTACGATGTAAGTGGTGATATCCCAATTTGGCGTGGGTCCGTTGGTGCAACAGAGCCTAGCTCCAAATTTTTTATGAGTAATGTAAGCCAGTGTTTGGTAGATTTATCTTCTTGGAGACAAATATTAAATGTTGCATCACGTAGTTGATCAGGAAGACATTGTCTTAAAGCCTCACGGGCTCTATAAAGTAAAAAAAATAGTAATTATTTTTAATTGTTTCAAGAATTTTTTATTTTTATGATGTATACATACCGGGGATTGTCGGAAAGCCTTAAGTAACATCTTACTACATGCTTGAGGAGTCGAGCTGAAGGTTCCTTCGCCAACTGTAATACCATTTTACCCTTAAAAGATTAAAAAAAAGGAGATTTAATTTGGTGGTTCGCAAGGTTTTTTTTTGCATTTTTACATCTTTAATTTTTTCCCAAATAAAAAGGCCTTTTACATCTCCCCAAACGCAAAATGGAAACGCAAATTGGAGCTCTTTTATCGCACGTATGTTTTTCTCTCTGTTGTACGAACGTGGATTCCAGACAGAGAGAAAAACGTACAAATTTCTGTGCAGTACAAGAGCTCAAATTTGCGTTTCCACTTTGCGCTTGGGATGTAAGATGGCCTTAATATTGTCAAAGGGCCAACTATTCGTACGGATTTAGTATAAGGAAGCATCGATACCCTTATACCCAAATGCTACTTAGTATATACATTATACAACATATATTTAGGCGCGTGATTGAGTTATTCTTAATTCTACATGTTTCCCAATTTATCGTAGTCTATTTTCAAGAAAATACCAAACCAATGCATCAAATCACATCACAATTATACAAAGATGCGTTTATCAATTCCTAAATAAATGACCTGTCAGGAATGGATTAAAGCTATTAAAACTAAAGAAGGATTTACGTGTGGTTCATTGAATGAGAGGGTCTTCGCCGAAATTATAAAAAATTAAAAAATGCTTATGAATCTATCACGAGGAAAGTCAAATGATTATTTAATGACAAATTGAGAAACAAAATCCTCAATACTCAATACTACTACTGGCAGCACGAACTCTGGTCCTTGATTATTTCCATTCATTGCTTCCATTACCTGTTCTTTTATTTATAAAGCAAACGCTACTGCAGAAAGCAAATCCATTGTCGTTTTACTAGCATCATCACTCGCCTGAAATTCTTATTTACCCGACACCTTATTTCACTCCTAGGCAAATCAACAATTAATCAGATTTTCACCCATCATTTTCAACACACCTCACATTGGTCTCAAATACCCGCACGGCTGCTGAAAGCCAGCAAAGCTTCCTATTGTCTGTCAAGGCTCTTCAAATGCAAGCATCTAATGCCGGATCCACACGTTTGTCAAGGCTTGGGACACGTTCGCATAGGCCGGTTTTACACGACCGGACACCGAACAGACAAAACGAACGAACAAACTGGGGTTTATGGGAAAGAGGGTGAGAGAGGACGATGGAAAACCGACCCCTCTCTCACCCTCTTTCCCATAAACCCCAGTTTGTTCGTTCGTTTTGTCTGTTCGGTGTCCGGTCGTGTAAAAGAGCCCATATTGAAAACGTTTGCTGTGGTTTGGGGAGCATCCACACTCGACCGGATCGGCCACAAGCGTTGTCAAGCTTACACAAGCCAAGCCAACCGCCTTATCCACACGTTTGAATTTGCGAACGCTTGCCAAGCCTTGACAAACGTGTCGATTAGGCATAATTGCTACATCCAAACTGCTGCTTTATCTGACGGTGGTGTTACTGGTATTCACATATGCATCAGAGGCTTGGGTGCTTAGTAAAGAGCACTCTAACCTCTTAGACGTGTTCGAGAAAAAAGTCCTTCGGAGAATTTTTGGCTCTAGAGACTGACGAGATCTACGAGCACTATCGCGACATATATACTGTGCAGAAAATAAAGCTCGATAGACTCCGGTGGGCAGGGAATCTAGCTCGTATGAGGAAGATAAATCTCTTCGGAAAGTTTGCTGCGGAAATATAAGGGTGCAACAGCAAGAGAGACTTGGCCTCCGCTAGAAGGATGGCGTGACCAGGACGCACAGAGCTTAGGAATGTCAAACTGGATGACAATCACTCAGAATAAAGACCGATGGAGTGATCAATTACGAGGGGCCTGTGCCGGATCTCGGTTGTAGAGCCGTTAAAAGAGTATCCACACATATCAGGGCCGTGCCCGGGACGTCACAGGTCCGTGTTCCGTCAGGGGCTCAAAAAAATATCGGTGCGTATATTTTATATGGACTCGTTCAAGGCCGGAGTAAAAATCGAACGTCCCAGGCACGGCACTGATATGTGTGGATAGGGTGAAAACACAAAGAAAACAGGTTGCCTGCTTTCCTATTGCCAGCGTCTAGCGACGCCAATGGGCACAACGAATATTCTTTGTGCCCATCGGCGCCGCTAGACGCTGGCAATAGGAAAGCAGGCAACCTGCATTCTTTGTGTTTTCACCCATACTCTTTAAAGCAGGTGAGCATAATAAGCGAGAAAGCAATATCCTGAATGATCACCGAAAGCAATGTTCTGTCACAGTAGTACAAAATGAACCAATCCAACAAACAGAAAATCAACTTAAAATCTTCGAAAGGAAGATCTTAAGAAGAATATTTGGTCCTGTAAGGGTTAACCAGAACGAATGGCGCATTAGGACAAACGAAGAACTTCAAGAAATGTATGACGAAATAAATATAGCTACATACATAAGACTGAATAGACTGCGATGGCTCGGACAGGTTGTTCGAGCTTCAGAAGATAGAATGCTAGCCAGGATTTTTAATGGTAGACCATCAGGAAGAAGAAGAGTAGGGCGACCAAGAAATAGGTGGATAGATGACGTGCTAGCAGATATACGAAAATTTCGTATAACAAATTGGAGAGAGCTAGCAAGACGTAGAGACGACTGGAAGAGGAGACTTCGAGGCCCGAGTCCTGCAAGGACAGTAGCGCCATTCAATAAGAAGAGTACAAAATGCTGAGTTGGTGGAATAAAGCCGCGTGATGGCGTTGTCAATTCTTCTGCCACTGTTCTCTCTACTATCTTTCGACTCAAGTTTGCTGTCCGACATTGTTTTCAATTATAGAACCGTCGATAGTACAAAGGAACATTATCTCTAAGCCCTAGTCTTTCACATAAAAAAAAGTAAGATGGCACATAACTAATATTGATAAACAGGCGTATTCTGAACTTCGCTGGAATTGATTCCGCTGGGATTTTCTTACATTGGTAGGATAAAATGTACTTCAGAATAGGCCTGATAATCATGCAAATTGAGTGCATCCCGCACAAATTAGTTCGGGATTTCCGAAATTTATAAATGTCTGAAAAACGTCGGCAATATACTCCCAGTGATTCCAAAAGAATGGTTTTGCCTTCACCTAGATTCCTTGACTCTTTGGAATTAATACGCCTTTAAACTAAGAAATTATATCGGAAAATATCTAGTAAAACTGAACACCTCCCATAAAGCACACAGCGCTTTGTTGAATATAAACATAACAAAACAAGCAATCATTGTTCAAGGTACCTGGTACCATTGACTTTTAAACAACGTCAAGCTGTCTTTAAACCGTCTCTATTCATTTGGATTATATTCTAGGTCTAAAGCTTTAATTAGTATTCTTTTATCAAAACAGTAAGTCAAAGATTTTTCCATGTTATAAAATGTTATCAGCGCCTTTTACTGCCATCTAAATGAATGAACTATATAACCACAACTAGTTCTAAACTATGTCATTGTTGCAGCGGCAGGCAATCTTAGCGACTTTGTTGAATATATATCTCTAACAAAATCATTTTTGTAAATATGAAGGAAAGTACAAAAGCTGCACTTTAATAATTATAAACAAAAGGCATTAGATGTATCATTATATCTTTATTTATAATTTGAACCGATTATCAGATGTAGCTATCAAGCAAGATTCAAATAAATAATGTCAACATCTGTATAACATTTTACCGTGAAAAAATCTGACAAATGTTTGGCCTTGATTTTTAATTAAACCAGGTTGTACTTCAGTGCAATAAAATAGTGCTTTTAGAAATAAGTCTGTACAAATCATATGTAGATAAAATTCAACAAATGAAAAATGTACTTAAAAATAATGTAAAACTAGAAATAAATTAACAAAAACTAATCTAGTGCCGCAGACGCAAGTTTATTTATAGTTCAAGAATTAAGAACAGCTTTACAACAAGTAAACACCTGAAAATTCACATATTAATAAACTGTGACAAATAAAAAAACAAAGGCAAGAATTTTGTTTTTTTTGCATACCGTAAATGACTTAAGTTTCGATTGTAAATAGAATTCGCCCAGTTGTGTATTACGTATAGAAGATATGTTAACATTTCTTAAGAAATGCAATAATAGTCGTAATATTTTAAGTAAGCTATTAGTATTAATAGAGTTTGTATTTTCAGGAGACGAATTCAGTTGTCAGACAAGGCTATATAGACGATGATTTAAGCCAGTATTTGAAAAGGAACTGGAATGAATTACAAGGATATTTTGCATCCAGGAAGCACAATTGCTTGACAAATAGATTTATCACAATCAATGAAATTTTTCAGGCGAGGCCAAATATGCAATTTAGCGATCGGCTTGGCCCATTATTTACAAACTCTACATTCGTTCTCGCCTTGAATGTAACCAGTTATTGACGCTGGGACCTCGAACGTCGGCCTAATGTGATCATTTGCATAACTACGTCCTCAGTATCAGGATTATTCCACCATCGACACATTGAGTCATTGTCGGACCGTAATAGCCCTAGTAATTCATCATCACTATTAATATGACGACAGCTCCATCAAAATCAGACCGCGCTGCAATTTTATTACCGCAACAATAGAATAGCTTAATATAGCTTAATCAAAAAAATAATCGAAAAAAATGAGTGTAGAATAACATTTCGCAGCCGATATTTCCAGACTTGTACTGTACAACATCTAGAGCCCAAGTTCAAAATTCTATCTTCTTCCGCTTATCTCTCCGAGTCCTTTGTATTAAACTTATTACTTATTACTATATTACAATCTGACTAATGAGTTGACGACAAAGGGGCTGCTGACCTTAGAATATAACAAACTGAATTGCTTTAAATAACATCAAACTTTCTATATTCTATTTTCAAGAGATAAAATGTTCCAATAAACTGCAACATTTTAAAATCAAATGTGTTTATTTTATATTGTTGCAACTCTGGTAAATTAAAGAATAGCAATTAATAACAGCGTCAAAACTGATAACACAGTTATGGGCTTATAATGCACCTTTACAAAGAAGTATCAACGCGAGTGGAACACTACTATTTGTCAGTCGCTATATATACTTATATGGAGATCGTTTTGGCTGATATTCAATTGATATAATGTTGCAGTTAAGATGCGTCATCATATGCGGAAGGGGTTAAGGTTAAATTAAACTCAGTTTGTATATGCTGATCTTGTGATTGTACACATTGACGAGTGTTGGATTTCCAAGCGGTAACAGTTGGTAAGCTTATAAAAATCTAAAATTTGCATGTTATGGAGTCATTCACCTTGCAAAATACTGATTAAAAAATTCTTGATATAACATAATGATGGGTAATGAGTGTAGCTTTTATGTTTTTTTAGTAGGTACTGGAATGAAAGGAAACTATTATTATTTTGCAGTTAACAAATGGAGATTAATACATTTTTCAAGTGTCAGTTGGTTTGCACATTTCATTTTATTTTATCTTTACACAAAAGCAATTATTATTTTATAAAAAAGTATTAAATTGCATTGAATTAAAGAAATGACCTTGTTTTTAAATGGAGCCACGGCCTACAGTGTTATCATTGACTATGATTAAATGTGTCATTAAAATTTGTGTCTCGTTTTAGAGAAAAAGAAAGTTTTTAATGTTTGAACAGAATAGCACTAACTTTTTCAGCTGATTTATAGCTATGCGTGTAACTTGAGTTCAGATAGAAAACAGAGGAGTTCAGAAACTAAACAAAATGCTGACGCTGGACGAAATACTTCCAACAAAGCAAACTTTATTAGAACATCTACCTATGTGTTCAACAAGCACCCAAGCTCCAGATATTTCCAATCACCCGAACAATTGTAGTAGGTTGCCATTTTATGCCAAATTAAGAGATAGTAACATCCGAAAGATGTGTACAAGGTTTTATTAGGCGTCTGTATAATTTTTGCTTATCATAAAACTATAAAAAAAAACTTACCAGTATAATGGCTACATGCGAAAACCTCTCATACGTTTGACAAATATACGATAGGCCACTATCGTCTAATAGGATTTTTTGCAATATAAAAGTAGCTACAGTTTTGCTGAGTTCTGAGCCAGCTTCCATGATTCTTAAGCACAACGGAATGATTTCAGTAGTTAAAAGGAAAGTTATCACTTCTTGCTCATCAGTCTGCAAAATAAAACCAAAAATAATTATAAACACAATTTTTTTTATCATAATAATAAATTCTTTACCTTAACTAGGGCCCCAATTACTCCCAAACTCGTTAGCCTAAGATATTCAAATGGTCGAGTTTTGGATGTTGTATGAAGAAATGGATAAAGAAATAATGGTATTTGTGCCTGAAGGAATACAGTACGTGTTTCTGGATGTGAGGCAACGCATTGTAGTAGGGCAAGTGCATTACATACACGATTTGATTGATGGGCTGTTAATGTGGCAGGATTTATTGATGGATAAATATTAATTATCTCTTGTAAAAGTGCTGCTGTTGTACCAAAACTATGCCATAGCATTGGTGCTAAATCTGGTACACTTTCACGTTTTTTACTTAATTCAAGTAAAGCTGTTTCTCTGGTTTCTGGATGGGCTAATTCATTTATCCATTGAAATACCTAAATTAGAACGATATTTTTTTAATATTAATATTTATTTATTTTTAATAATAAAAAGTATAAATTGAGTAAGCGTAAACTCAATAAACTTTAAATTTACAAATTTTACTGCACTTTATAAAAATAATTAATTTTAATAAAACTATTCATGTTCAATACGACGAGAAAATTATCATCTAACATTATTTCTTTATATATAACCCCAGTTAATGACTCTCACTGGGAATATGTACATCAAGAGAAATAGCTTTATTCACTCGGAAATACTTTTTCAAAGTAAACGCATTGAGGTAGAGAATTCAAAAGTTCGTTTAAAGCATCAGCAACATGCTCCTTTAATGTTTTGACATTCTTCGGATCTTCTAAGAAGTCACTTAATATACATGTAAATAGGAACATGAATTTTAAGATTTCGTACGAAGAACGGCATTTTGAAACAATAGACAAATATAGCACCCAATCAATAACCAATCATAATGGTAATATGCTAATCGATATCCTTTTATCACTTTTTACTTTGTGAACGTTGAAATGACTTGAACTATTACAATAAACTTAACTGAATATCTTAAGTGTTTGTAATAATAAAAAATAATGATTTTTTTAAGGAGAGAAAAAAACTTAAAAATTTTAATTAGCATTTTGTAATAAAATTACTTTCCGAGCAGTTAATTTTTATTATTTGTGGCTTTCTTCTCGTTCAGAAATTGGTTCTTGTTGTTATATTATTAGTCTAGTGCTGGTTTATATGGCTTATAAAGGAATTGAATGGATATTTTCTTTCCTATCTTTCCCCATCTATTTAACCACCAACGTCATTAATTCTTCAGTAGTTTTGTCGAAAAAAAATCTTACTGCATTGTTCATTCTATCGAAAATAGATTCTTTTCAGTACCTTGTAGAAAGTAGATCAACATTTGTTTTAGGAAAAATACTGAAATTTAGAACAGACTTTTATACTCTTTACGTATGTTTGCACGGTCGATCTTCAATGAACAATTCTGTGAAAAGAATTATGGAGGATTCAACAATAACTGTGTGAAAAAAACGGGAAACGGCAGGAACGCCTTAACACAAGTGATATCGTGTATTATTCCAGAAATACAATTGACGACCCACACCCAAAACACCAAATATTTAACATTGACTACTGAAGTCACATCGATAGCTCCTTCAGGTCATGGTTCAACGTCTAATAATAAGCGTGATTTGAAGGATGGAAAAGAAAAGGACTTGTTAGCGGTCTGGGGGTGGATGAACCTTTTTTTTTATGTGGAAGAATCTAAGCTTAGGTGTCACCATTTATACTACCAGGCAGTCATGTCGTTTACTTCATGGTGCAATGTCTAGTAGTAAGCTTAAGCCGGCTCTACACGATGCTATGAACACCCTCCAACGTTGGACGCTTGATGGTAGGACGCATCGTGTGGCAGATGCTCGAACTACGAATGTCCAGTGTCAAGCGTCCAAAGTTCGTATTTGAACACGTTCATGTTGATGTTGAAAGCCAACATTCGTATCAAACGTTTTCCGCAACGTGTAGAGCCGGCTTTAGCTCGAAGACAGAAAAAAGATATGATCGGTTAAGGGTAGTATGGAGGATGCATGAAGAGGAGGCGTTTGAACTCTTGGATGTTATATTTTGTTAGCAGCCGGCTAAGACACAACACGCGTTTGAACTGTGGGATGTTATACAAGTTCGGAAATACTGACTGTGGAAGATCATCCAAGCTGAAGTCTTCAGCGCTACCGTCAGTATAATGTACGAACAGCCCCAGTATTGGAAAGGTTGGCCAATTAATTTACTTATTTTTATAGCAAAACTATTAAGCTTATGATAGTTGTAGACCCCGTGCGGATCCACAAGCTCTCAGACATCTGCGAGGCCTGCCTGAGGCTAGTACCACAAGAACTAGGTCACTTAACCTATGATTATTTGTTTTCTGGAAATTGCCAGATCCGAATTGATACTGAGCCCTACACTAGCGTACTACTACCTGGATACCCAGTTATTTGCTTCATGCATGCGTCCTGATGTAGTGTTACCGGCCGGCTACCAGAATAGCAATGCTTTGCGGTAAGATTTACGGGACACGACTTGGAGACACAATGTAATGACATCGGCTCAAACTCGGGACTGCTAGAAGAAGGAACAGTCGGGAGAGGCAAGGGCCGGATCTACGTTGTGCAATATGATACAATCAGGGAGTAGAAATTAAGTACGAATAGTTTTTCGTAAAACCGTGGGGTTCATTTTTTTCAATAGTGCTTACATTACATTCTTTGAGGCACTATCCCAAATCTCCCTTGAGAAAGGAAAGCCGCGAAGGAGATACTCAATCTCCTCCTCGCTGTAGTCTCACAGTCGCAAAGAAGTTGCCCCGCTGTATCGGGAGCTGCACTAAGACCGACAGCTACAGTCAACTGCCACCCCTATTCTGCTTAAATGATAATTAGGCGAACAGTGGTCCGACAGGACCTCTGTTATTCTCTTCACCTTCCGCCGGTGCAAATTTAAAAGTTTGCCGGCTTTAGCTTTGTCGATTTGAATGAATCTTTCAATTCGCGGCTTGACTATCTGATAAAATAACGACGTAAGAGCTCTATTAATAAATGTCTGGGCACATACCTTTATGGTGACTAACTAAGCTTGAAAAACATTGGGAGTGGTGCCAAAGGCCAAAGATATTTTGCACCCTGGGCCATACCCCATTGTCGGTTTTGGAACCGTCCGTACACCAAAAGGTCGTGTTTCAATATCTTCCGTTTTTTTTGCTGCGGCTTCATTAATTGCGTCGAAGCCGAAGGTAACGTTGTGAAACGCACCCTCAAGCGCTTGCGAAATAGCCGAGATAGATTTCCTTGGCTTGGAGGGACCTGCCGAGATAACTTGGATGTCAGCTTCTGTAGGCTTGCCCGGCGATTAGGCAAATTGCAAGTAGTGGCGTGGATTCGCTGTAAGACCCCCCTAATATGCTTATCTAAAACTTTCTTCATAGTTCTCAAGAAAAATGAGATGTTGATGGGGCGATAGAATTTTGCTTCCTTGTATGGCCTTCTCCTCGCTTTGAAAATAAAAATCACCATAGCCTCTCTGCAGCACTTCGGAAATTCGAGCAAAGTTCTCGCGGCTTCTACTCGTAGTTACTCATGCCTTTGTTGAGAAGTACCTACGAGTAGAAGCCAACTGCTTGCGAGAACTTTGCTCGAATTTTAGAACACAGCTAATAGCAGCAGAATATATGTATAAGTGAAATTACCAACATTTAAATCGAGGCCATCCTTAATAGTGGCCTTTCGGTGTCAACAAATGGCCACAGTAAAAGAGTTAACCAAGTGTTCCTTAACTCTTTCAAGCACTATAAGATATGGAAAAGATAGTCAACAGTTCGCACGAATGAAAGCAAACAAAAAACACTCAATAAATTCTGATAGCGAGTCTGTTTTTCATGTACAATAATATCTGGCGGATTTGTCATTGATGATGACGCGATTCTTTAGTTTACATTGAATGTGAAATTACCACAATTCACAGATGTTCTCAAATTATCTAGAAATAAATTTGTTATTTTCCATTCCCCTTCACGGGGCGGTGTGGGGGTGCGGTTTTGCAATTTACGAATATTGTACATATCTTATCTTATAAAATGTATTAGTAAATTATTTTTTTTCTAATAAGAGATACTTCCAATAAACCCAAACAAAACAAATCTTGAATCGCAAAAAAATAAACGGCATAATAAAGTCATTAAAACAACTTTAGAAGGCACCAAAGAATATATTGCAGATTATTATACAATGTGTGTGGTTGTTGTAATACGAGTTCGAGATGCACGAAAATAAATTCCCAAAAAAAAAGAGAAGAAGAAAAATTAAATTCATAACGCAGCACCGATATAGCCATAAAAATGTTTTCCACTTAGGCCAGAAAAATAAATAAAATAAAATAAAGTAAAGTAAAGAAAAACGTGAGCATTTCCATGTTTACTGCAGGAGCTCCATTAAAATAGAATCTTCCAATGATGTAAGGAGAGGAGGAAAATACAACAAAATATCGCCAGGAAGGTTACATATAGGACAAAAATTGTACAATTTCGTTTCTGGCTGATAATTTTTGTGTGGAAATTTTTTTTTTACATTATTAAAAGAGATTATTTTATTTTTACAGTTTTTGGCATTGGAAGAAGCTTCATTTTTTTGTTTTTTGATGTCGAGTGTTATTTACTGAATTTTTTTTCTGTGGTGGAATTCTGTTGATTTAATAGATCTAAGGATATTAAAAAATACATTTGGAATTTATGCTATGGTTTGAGCAGTGTCTTTGTTTTGTGTCCGGATGTTTTTTCTCATCCTATCACAGGCCACAAGTAAAAAGAATTTTCCCAACCTTTAAAAAAATTTGTTTTTCTCACCAAGATGAAACTATTTCTGATCTGCGGAAGCGTTCTTATTATGATAATAGTCTAAATTTATCGGCAAATAAAACGTCTTTTTAGGATCACACAGAAAATCTACCCAAAAAAAACAGAAAAGAATTTCTCTGCCCTGGTGAAGTGGCTGATTATGGGGCAAGAAAAGCTCACCTACACACAGTCATGGAGGTTTTTTTTGGTATATTATAGAAATGCGTGCACATCAAGTAATTTACTGGGTTTTTTTAAGTATCTCATTAAACGTTTATAATTGCAATTTCCATTAACTATAATTCCTTAAAATTTACCTTCTCCGTTTCTGTAGTTTGCGGATTAAGACTGGCTGGACTCGGCTGTGTACTCATCTTGTAATGTACTTACTGGTTCCGTTTTGTTAAAAACTTTTTTTATATATTTTATTTTTAATCTTTTAAAAATTATGTTTAGGGATAAAATTACAAGCAGTTATAGCTGGGTTAAATCACAAAAAGATTAATTTTTTAACTAAAAAAAAAACTTTTCCACTCTCAACTTAGGGGAGCTTTCGCAACTACGTCGCGGAATGGAGGACTAATTTCTTTCGAGGTTAATTTTTTTTTAGTTAATTATTATATAGATATTTTAGATTTTTAGCAATTCAATATTATGATAAACTATTTTACACTGCTTTTATATAATTGATTATGATATTAAAGTAGGAAAAAACAAGCTTTTTATATGTTTTATTTTAATTCAACGTAGGCTCGACACCGAATCACTTTTCCGAAAGTATGGAAGCCATCATATTCCGTGCTAAAATATATTCTTGCCAGGCATATATATATATGAAAAAAATGTAACCAGATGTTTTTTTAGTACTTTTATTGACAGTTTGTTCATTTTCGTAGAGGTATTCTGTAAAGCAATTATTCTGTTTTGTCTGTTAAATGCAATAAATGTTAAAAATTTTAAGGATAAATAAATTTTTTTTATATAATTACAAATGACTGCACATCAATGAGTCCTGAGTCCCCCGACACTGGGCTATATCAAGTCAACGAAATTTCGGATAAACGACTGAACCTAACCTATTGAGAATTGGTCCCAGGTCTTAGACAGGCCCAACAGCTAATAAAACCTTTGCCTTAAGGGATGTTATCATTCTAAAAAGGGCAGAGCTTGGATTAACAGAGCCGATAGTATTTTCCGTTAGTTAGAATATGTGCACAATAGCATACTAAATTGGCCGCGTTACCCACCTTGGGCATGGGTTATTTTTTTTGAAAAATTGGGTCCAAAAGTACCGCGGCCATTCGGTTGTATTGTACTACACCCCTATACCTCCTATTTATTGGCCAGACCGCTGGAACTAGTTTAGCAGTCTCCGTGGGCTTCCCATTTCCACTCCGGCCCTCCTTGCCCCCCTTACAGTGAGACCATAACCTTATGGCAGAACGACGGCGGTCTGGATCTGCTTATTGTCCCAGTAAGAGGCTATTTGCGATTCTACGCTTATTTTTTAATTTATTAATTTATGATGAGGAATGTTCCCCCTAGATTATATGGGAGCTAGTGCTGCCAATTTTTTGGCGGGTCCAAAAACTTTGGGCAGAGCGTCGGCTGAGTAGGTCTGCTTCTTGGCTGGCCGGCTTCCAGGCCACCGTATTGGCTTTGGTCTGTAGGGAAGGAATTCACGAAAGCAGGGCTCGGGTGTGCTCCGTGGGGCTCCCCAATTCCACTTCGCCCCTCCTTCCCTTGGCCCTCTCCATCCATCCCTTTAGTTTAGTCCATCACTTTCAGGACAGTTTCCAGTGGCCACCACGTTACCAGTGCTTAAAAAGACTTACTATATTCAAAAATATAAAATTAAAACCATGTATTTTACCAGCGTAATTTTCAAAACAAACTTACAGCAATACCATTCAATGTCAATTCAATTTCAATAAATTAGAAGTTTAATCAACAGTAATCAACTTTTACACGCTTTGTCATCAAACGTCAAAAGAATCATCTTCTCTTTCACTCTACCATATAAGATAAAAAAAACAACGATCGGACACAGTTTGGTGGGCAAAATTTTGGTTTATTGTTTCTTCTCGCCTCTTCCACATTGAATGGGTGCCATCGATGGTGATTTTACAATTTTGTAAAACTCTTGGTGATGATACAAAGGAAATTATATATAAATATATTGTGGGTGTTGTGAAAACAATAAAAAAAGTGCTTTAAATTAAACATTTAACAAAAAAATTTCAAACACGCGTTTTACTCGATTAATGAAAGTTATTTAAAATATAAAAATAAATCAGTAAATTTAACTGAGGCCAGCCAGGCAGTATTAAACAATTATAAACATAAATAATCTAAAATAATTACAAAGTCGCATTTAATTTCAAAATATATTCAATTACTCATCAAAAATGAAGATTACTGTAACAACATTAACTGACTATATATTCGTGCTAGATGTATCCGAAGATCTAGAATTAGAAAATTTCAAAGCGTTCTGTGAAGTTGAAACGGGATTTCCGGGGCCTGAAATAATAATTGTTTTCAGTGGAAGGCCCTTGTTAGATGATAAGAAATCCCTGAAAGATTATGGCGTTAAGGATGGTGACGTTGTTGTCCTACAGCATATGCTGCATGGTCCCAGCTCATCTCAGCAAAGTCAAGCTTCAGGTGGGGTGTATTTTAAATATATACAATAAAATAAAATTAGGTTAGAAATGACTTGCAATATTATATATGATTATACTTGTAGCGCCAGACTTGTCTGGATTGGATTTTAGTCTAATAAGAGTGCAAGGATCATCAGATTCAGTATCTTCGAGTAATTCTAGACAACAACAACAACAAGTGCCACCAATATCGGTTGGTCCAGAGGATGATCCAGCGGTTATAAGAGACACATTTCTTAATAATCCAGATCAACTAGCTCTTCTTAAGCAAAACAATTCTCGACTAGCTGACGCCTTAATGTCCGGAAATCTAGGTTTGAAATATATTATCCACTTTTAGATAATCTCAAATCTTTACAAAATTTTTCCCCGTCTATTTGATAACAGAAACCTTTTCGAAAGTACTTAAAGAACAGATTCAAGCTAGAACAGAACGTCAATTACAAAGATTTCGCATGATGCAAGCGAATCCCTTTGATACAGAAGCTCAACGTATGATAGCTGAAGAAATACGACAGAAAAATATAGAAGCTAACATGGAAGCTGCTATGGAATACAATCCTGAGACTTTTGGAACTGTTGTTATGCTGTAATTATATCTATATACATTTTAAACATTCACAAAAAAGCTAGAATCACTACATACTATTATGTTATATTATTTTCAGGTATATTAACTGTAAAGTAAATGGAGTCCCTGTTAAAGCATTTATAGATTCTGGAGCTCAAACTACTATAATGAGTGCCGCATGCGCGGAACGCTGTAACATTAATCGCTTAGTAGATACACGGTAAAATATTCAAACATTTAAAGCGTTTGGCCGTTTTGTAGCAAAATTTACTTAAATTTAATCACTTTGTTTGTCTTTCACAACATGTTAATCAAAGCATGCATCGCAACTCGATTTGCTCTAGAAATTCCCAGAAAATTTAAACAAAAAATACCATCTGATTCATCTGGCCAAAAATTGAGATATTGTCATCGAAAACGGCAATGAGTCGTCTCCAAGGTTTTGATTTACTCATACAAAACAGATGTCCTGCCTACCAGAGTCTACCAAGCTTTACTTTGCACAAGCAATCGCGTTTATAAATTTATTCATTGCATCGTCTCGGGAATTGTCCCATCTCACTTACGGGCTTTAGATCCAATTTATAGCATTCAAGAACTGTATCAAGCTCCTTGGATGCTCTGTTGCTAGGTCTTCGAGCTCGTTCAGTACGCGTCTGCCTATTGAACTATGCCTGGCCCTGGCTAATGCCGGACATTTCCACACGAAGTTTACAACAGTTTGGGCATTTTCAGTAATGCAGGTTGCGTGCGCAACTGACTTATTCAGTAATGGAATTGTGTTGCTGAATAAGTCAGTTGCGCACGCAACCTGCATTACTGAAAATGCCCTTTCTTTTTCATTTGGATCCTTGCAGTTGCGGCATTATGTGTTGAATAAGATGCTCATTCTCGGTGCATGTTTCTTAGTGTCCAGTGTCCCGTATACACAGCTATAGCTCTAGCCTGTGTGATCATAGTGTTGGATCATCTCACAAAAGAGGTCACCATATATTTTAGTTGCTTCCATTAATGCGCAGCCTCAGCCAATCATGGTGAAAGCGTCCTTGACAGCCCTTGAAATTCTACCACTGGAAACCCTATAGCCTAGCAGTTAGGCGCCTGGCTGCCGTTTCCGAGATCTAGGTTTAAAATCCAACTAGCGTCTCTCTCTTTATCCCGGCTTCTGTCATAGCTTTTATAGGCTTATGCACAGCGGAAAACCAGATCCTGATCAATTATCTCAATTATTATATTATATCAATTATTCAGCGTTTGTTGCCGTAGTATTGAAAAGGGGCAGAATCAGTACGGGGTTGCCACTCTTTCATTTTTTCTCTTTTATCTTTTGGCTATAACACGCTATCAGACATTGTACTTTATGATGGGTGGATAAAGGCGGCAGCACCATCTAAGAAAGCTTGGAATCATCAGATCCAGCCTGTCATATTCAGATACCGGGTCATATCCCCTATTTTAAGCTTCGAACGAGCCCTGTAAGAAAAAGTTTTCAAATGTTCGGTGTCTAATCCTAGCCAGAGGCGGGAAACCGGAAAGAAAAAGTTCGATTGTCTCTCTGGCTTGCCCCTCCAAAGTCGCGCCAGTGAATGATATATGAAATCCTAAATCTGACCGCAAGTTCCGCGATTGATCAGTGCCCTGGGATAACTGACACAGCAATCAATGATCCCTGTTTGTTGTGTTTAAGTCTTTCTAGTCATGGCGCATGTTATTAAAATCCTCCACGTGGAGCCTATTTTTGAAGCGAAGCGGATGATGATATCTCATTTCTACACAGCCAACGGTTTCTGTACGTTTTCCATTAGCGTGCCTAAAAGAAAGTTCGAACTCGAAAATGTTATATAAAAAACACATTACGTTATTTGTGGCGTTCTAACATTAGTTCATATGATGTCTCAAAGCGGGCCCAGCGCTTAAAGTGTTAAAATATTTTTTTGTTAATTATATCGCTAAAGTGCTGGTTTTTAAATATAAAGGTGGGCTGGAATAGCCAAAGGTGTAGGCATCCAACGTATTATAGGCAGAATTCACATGGTTCAAATGCAAATTGAAGGTGATTTCCTAACCACAAGCTTTTCCGTATTAGAAGATCAACCGACAGACATGTTACTAGGATTAGATATGCTTAAGAGACATCAAGTAAGAACAATATATTGTCGTAAAACTTTCAACAAAATAATTCTCAATAATCTTAATCAATATTTCAGTGTAACATTGATCTACAAAGAAATGTATTACGCATTGGTACAACCGGAACAGAAACACCATTCTTACCAGAAAATGAATTGCCAGATTGCGCCCGATTAACAGGTAGTCCATCATCCGATGAAATGCAATCATTAGGTGAACCACATCAGCGAGGTGGTGAAGATGTTGAAATTAAGGAGGCAATTGAACGTAGTAAAAGAGATCAGGCTGGTTCATCGAAATCATCGCCAACATCAAATAGTAATAAAATAAATGTTCCAAAATCGTCCACTGTTATTAGCAATGATTCAACAACAATCAAGGCATCAGATACATTCACTGAAACGGATGTTGCAGAAATTGTTAAGATGGGATTTAAGCGTGAACAAGTAATTGCTGAATTAAGATTTCATAAAGGAAACAAGACTCAAGCCACAGCTGCCTTGTTCGTAAAATCTTTAAAATTTTGAATTAAAAAAATAAAAACAACAACAATAAAAAAAACGCAAATAAAAATGAATAAAATTGTCTGTATTTAAACAGATCTACCTCATATCAAAAGCATTTATCGAGAAAGATTTTACGTTTATTTTTTCTTTTCGTTTTATCATTTTTCATAATTATGTACATTCATAAGAGAATTAATTAAAATTAAAATAGAAGACACTTAATTATCGATTGAAATTCATTAGTGAACAACAAACACCCTGATTGCTTGTTGGTTTTTGTTTATTTTGGTTTTTCTTGTTTATTTCTTTTCCCTTTTTGCTGGCGCAGATTTTTATACACGAATTAAAATTATATTAACGACAAGAAACGAGAGATTTAATACTAAGTTTAATTTTAAGACTGAGGAATGGTTTTTTTTGCAGTTTGCACGATTAAAATATTTGCTTTTGGCTTTTAAAAAAACAAATTGAAATTTTCTGTTTTTTTAAAAATAATAAAATATAAAAAAAAATGATTTTGTTGTATTTTGATTTTGTAGTAGTAATCATTTAGTTGTTAATTAACTAAAACACTTTTATGTAGCTCATTCTATATGAGGTTGGCTTTGAAGTTGGAAATGAATCACATGTAAAAATATTAACGTAGGATTATTGTTTGTATAAGTTCTTTAATATATAGGCCGTATTATCGAAGTTCAAATTTAATTTACTTTTCTGGAATGTGGAATATTTATTTCTCGTGTCGAACGTAACCAGGCAAGTATTATCCAATCTACTACATTGAAGAATCGCTAAGGTTTAGCTAAGGCGCACATTGAGCTGTGTCACGCAGTAAGCGCAGAGCAGGGCAGCACGAAAAAAAACTGTTACACAATTGTCTAAGCACATTGGGGAGCAGTTAACTCTGGGTTATTTCGAACTAACTCCATTAATTTTTCTTCCATTTAATAAAAAAGTCCGTACGCGGCACGTTTCGCACAGTTTCTGTGCCCCATCCAAAAGTGTCGTGAACCCTGCGCCTGGCGCAGTATTCGTGGCACCTGCTCTGCGTTGCAATTCGCGGTTCTCCCTTAAAAAGCATGAAACACAGAAACTGTGCTGCTCTGTCTGTGTCGCCTGCATCTCAATGTGCGCCCAGCCTTATTAACGGCTTAACACTCAAAAACACCAAACAACAATAACTGAAAATAATAAAGAACATACGTACCTGCTATCTTTCTCTTGTATTTTTCGAAAAATTACCCTAGGCTCCAGCTCTCTCTTTCGAGCACACTACGGCCCCTGTGCTGAAAGTCGAGTCGTGGGGCGACGTGTCAGTCGGATTACGAATTTCATAACAGGGGTCATAATCTCAACTTAGCACTTCCACTCTCTGGCCCCTATGCTGAAAGTCGTAATTCGACTGAAACGTCACTTTCTTTAACTTAAACGACTTGTAACGCCACACGGCTCCACTTTCAGCATAGGGGCCTATAGCCTACTTTCGTTCATAAATAGAATAACTCGACTATGAAACAATCTTCAGCAATTAGCATTTCCGAGCTAATGACACTTGCATCCCGAACTCCGAGAGGAATCACACTTTTTACCATAAACTGTCTGTCTGTCCAGTCGTAAGCTTAATTTGAAGAATAGAAGAGGCTTCAAAGTATCGAAAGTTCGCCTCTTGTACTACCACGCCCACGAATTCCATTTGTAGGCTAGACTGCAGTTTGTCTATTGATTTGTCTCCCAGCCTTGACTGATCGAAAAGGATGACAGAATATGAAAAATAGACCCATCCTCCTGAGGGCCAAGTCTGTAGAAGGTGTCCTCTGTCCTTTCGACACTCCATAGATGGGAATTCACGGCGCAGTGTCCGGTAATTACAAACCAACCAGTGTCCTAAAATCATTTAGGCTACGCTACAACAATTTTCTGGCTGTGTTCCGAGACAAAACAAGAAGAATCGCCTCGGTTGACCGTTTTCTATAATTCATTAGTCTTATCGTCAATTTTCTTTTTTACCAAGCTGGTGGGTGCCCCAATATATGGATCGATAAATACAGGATCAAAGACTTTCGCCGGCTTTTTCAATGCCTTCGAAGATCCTATAACCGGCACCGGAAATGCAACTTGATTGAGAATACCCAAGGGCACTTTGGCAATTCCAAACTAATTTAAACTTGACCATTCGGGACTTGATCGCTCTAATTGGCGTTCGGCTGCCAGAGAAGATAAAAGCTCGTTTTTTTTATGTGGAAGACTCGAGCTCAGAGACAAGCTCTATTTGTCCTGATGAAGATGGTCTACTTTCCCCTTTCTTTTCTTCGTTTCGGTCCCATAAAACCGGTTTCACCAGTGCGTCTTAGTCTCCTGTGTAGCACCCCCCCTTGAGTGCAAAGTTGGACTGCACAAGCTTCAGATAGTAGAGAAGGTGAAAAAACTGCTTTCGACGATGGCAGGAAAGAGGAGTATACAATTGTTGGAAGGAAGACAAAAAAGGAATTTTGTCTAAATTAGAAAAACGGGAAACCATGACGCTGCGTGGAGTAGAACCACGGACCTGTGTTATGGTAGGGACTGGTGAAAAACGTCAAAATTTTGATTGCATGTGCAGAAGAGCTGCAGCGCTGATGCTTCAACTTCGTTACAAGCAGCTGATGCGCATTTCATACCGTGCAAAGAAAAGTTTTTGACTTTAAGCGCGTCACTTCTTAATGCGCACAAATCTTCTTTTCTGTCAAGTCCCAGTCGCACTACCTAATGCGCAGAAAATGATTTGCTGCGGTTTTGAATTTACGATCTGCTTTGCAGGATTTATTTTTGAAGAGCAACTCCTGGTGCGAAACATGCGTCATGCGTTTTTTGTCAGTCCCGTGTCGCAGGCTTGAACCTTTAGGCACTACTCATACGGGGATACTGAAATCTCGGAGCGACTGCGATACTCGGCGACTAAGAGACCCGTCATATGTAATCAGACGGCGGCACTCATACGGGGATATTCCAGTCGCGGATACTCGGCAACTAAGCAACCAGTTTCTAGGTGACGGCATGCTAGTCTCCCAGTCGCTCTGTTGCTTGGTTTTTTCAACTGAAAACGAAATGATAACTAAACTGAATAAAAAAACTGAGGTCTGTTGATAGGAAACTTGCAATTTCAGTCGCGGCCGTGTGAGGATGACGAGCAACTACAGTCTCGAGTCTCCAAGTCTCCGTACCCCAGTCGCCAAGTATCCGAGATTTGAGTATCCCCGTGTGCCTTAGGCTATCGTAGGTGACTTGATTAGTAAAGGCCTTTTACGTTTTCGTAGATACATGCCAGTAAAGTGTACACCTTTGCTCAAAAACAACATGCTGGAGCTTTCTCCTACACCTCCCAATCTGGAGCCGTCGGAGCATCATACGATCCACTTTGCGCCACCTTAGAAAAACTCCAGATATGATAGCGTTCTTCCTTCCGGAATTTCCGATTAAATCCAAAATAAGCATTGTTATCGACCAATTAAAACGGTCGAAACCCAAGCGAGTGTTAGCCTCCTCAATTTTCCGCGGTCCTTGCGACTTGTCTCCAGTTTGCTAGGTCCTTTCTTACGTTGTCCCACGAGCTTGTTTTTGCTTGTTCTACAGGGCGATTATCTAGAAATTGCCGTCAAAACCTTGTACTTTCGCCTAGACGACTTAAATGTCTAAGCCACCACAGGCTGTTACATCTTATATACGCAATGCTCACTATTTATTTATATATGTAGGTGGTAGATTTCTTGATTTGTTCTATCCTCCAAGCATTGTTTTCGTGTACTTCATCAAAAATTTTCCGTAATATTTTTCCTCTTGTAGGCTGCTATCTTTCTACAGGAATCCAAACTTAGTTCCCAAATGTGATCACAGGTCTAATGATCAGGTTACCTTTAATAAAGGTATTAACGCGTAGCATTTCGCTGTATAGCTTATTGTCTTTAGTTAGCATCGGTCCTAGATAAATTAATGTTCAGCTGTTAAGCCGCATTTACATCCCAAACTCAACGCGAAAGTGCACTTTGAAGCAACAGAGAAAAAAGCATACAAATTTCTGTGCGATAAAAGAGCTTCAAAGTGCACTTTCGCGACTTTGGGATGTAAATGCGGCTTTAAAGTCTTACTTCACCACCAATCAAAAAACATGGTAAAGAAATTAAAACATAAACGATTCATTTGTTCATCAGTAAATTAATAAATATCGAAAATATAACCAGATTAATAACATATAATTAATTGTCATCAATTGAGATTATTTAATTTTTTCCAAGACATTTTATGTAAATAAATAGTTTTTGTCTCTCTCTCTTAATTCAATCTAAATATGATTTTTTTTCTTCTGTGTATAGATGCATACAAAATGTTTTCCTGATTTTATATCTTCCATTTTTTAAATAACTTGCAAATATTAATTAGAACTTTCTTTTTTTTATATATATATAATTGAACTTAATCTAAATAATCCATTGTCTTGATGAATTGGACAACCGAGCAAAATTGTGTCCAATGAAATTGATCCTGTCCATCAAGCTTATCGGCGATAAAACAATTTACATATTGAATTGTTGATAATAAATATGGGGGATTTGCCTGTTAAATTAGAAGAGAATATTAATAAAAATTAAACAAAATGGTATTAAATATAAAATAAACTTAAGTTAAAAACATACTTTGATTACTACATAAATTAAAACAGGAATTAAATCATCTGCCGCTGGGATACGATCACAGGCTATTTGGAGTAGATTCATAATACTTGAAATGCATCTATTTCGAAAAAAAAAAATAATTATATTAATTAATTAATTCACAATTTAATTAATACAAACCTGATTACGCATTGTAATTTTTCTCTTGGCGTTTTATACGCTGAAATGTAAGAAATTTGTTGCTGAGCAAATGGCCATGGTGCCTCAGACAAATATTCCTGCGGTATTCGAAGTGCAGTGTGCGATGGAGTGATTAGTCGTTGCAGTTTTCGCATGTGTTCGTGCAAAACTCTATTAGATAATAAAAAAAAATAAAGAAGATAAAATATTTATCTATGTGATGTGGCGTAAGCATGATTAACAAAATTAATAGTAATTAAAAATAGCACTTTCCTTGAGTATGCAAATGGTGGAAAAACTAACAAAATGAAACTTCTCCAAATCAAGAATGAATTTGATGTCCATGTTGATTAAATTGGATACACCCTCACGATCATGAAAATGAAGGTCTGGCCAGTGCTTGCCTTAAGCCGGCTCTACATGATGCGGTCAACGTTTCATTCGAATGTTTGCTTTCAACGATTGAGTCAATACCGACATCAGCCCGAACGTGTCCAAATACGAACGTTGGACGCTCGAAGTTCGAGCATCGGCCACACCAAGCGTCCAACGTTGGAGGGTGTTCATAGCATCGTATAAAGCCGGCTTTACATTATCCAATCATGTGAATCCTGTTTAGGGATCAGATGAAGTGAAAATGCTGCGAGGGACGACGAAGATCGACAAATTCCCAGTTGAACTAAGTTTTCCAATTCTAATTTCGCCAGTTTCAGTTTTTCTGGATGCAGTCGCCGAGCATTGAGGAAAGGGAATGCCCTATTTGTTACAATGTGGTGTTCCATATAGTGTTCAACTGGAAGGTTGAAACGGGGGGGTATTGTTAACGAAGGGTATTTCACAGCTCATTATAAATGCCAGTAATTTGGCATTGAATGGACTCTGGTCTGGTTGATAGTCGTCTGTTCAGCACACATTAATTCGTAGATTAGTGTGACTGTGGAACAAGTGTCAATACTTGAAATCGTCGGAAAGTCCGTACTTCGTTAAGACGTCCCTCCGATAATGACTTTAGAAATGTTTGCAGCGGTGCAGTTGTAAACATATAGTCGGCGCAGTCCGAGATGGAGCTCAAGCATCTTTGTTCCGAAAGTGCGGATCAGTTTTTAGTTTTAAAAAATCATTTATTTCCTTACCATCTCTCTTAATATAAATTTAACGGATCAATTCCATTGGCCGTGTGCAGAAGAAAGTTCGTGCATCTATTGTCTGTCGGAAACGCTTTGGCTGGAACTAATGTCACGTTCGCGATCGAATCGATCCGAAAGTCGATGTGATTATTGGAATCGACGATATGAGCGGCCAGTTTTTGCTCATTCATAGAAATGACGATCTCCTGCTCCTTTAGATCGATTGGTCGAATGAGGACTACTGTTATTGCGCCTGGAGGCTGAAGAGCGGCTCCTGTGCGAGGCGTAACGTAAATTACCGTAGGAGTAACGTAGATTACCGTATACGTTGAAAATCCGCTCCGCTTAAACTACCTTCTTTGATGGGTATGTAAAACTTGGTTTTATAACTTTCATTTGAACTTGACAATGCAATATAAAAATAAGCAAATAAACAAAAAGTGACGGACTTGTTGCTGAATAGGATATAAAACTACACAAAAGATAAAGAAGCAAGCAATATCGATTAAGAATTCCGTATAATAATCCTAGATTAAAAGGGGATGAATTATTAAGTGCATTCAAAGTGTAAGAAAATGAAACTTTGAAGCATATTTTCGCTTAATAAAGTAAAAACAATCAAAGCTAATGCCGATTTGACTTCTCCTAGATTTGTGACAATGAGATACTTAAAATTTTGGCGATATTTACTGGAATGTATATCATAAAGAACTTCATTTTGCGACACTTTGTACGTGCATTTAGATACTTTATAAAATATTACTTACTCATCTCTGGATACATCAACATCATCATTTGGAAACATAACTTGCTTATACAATCTATGCAATAAGATTCTTTCAATTGATATTCTAGCCTCTTCCAACTGCCAATCAGCCATACCATGTAGTATACCATCAATTTTTAATTCATCAATTAATGTACCCATAAACTCTTCTAATAGATCCATTTTTTCATCAACAACAGCCAAACCACAAAATTCCTCTTGAAATTTCTCAATAATATGTTCTCTCTTCTCTAGGAACATTCGAACGCAAACACCAATCAAGTGACGATTACATACTTCACGATCACTACGTAGTCTCTCCTCAAATTGACATATATTTTCAATTATCGATAAGAGATTCTGACGATATCTCATTAAGTATTGTAGATAGCTTTGTCGTTTTATAATGTCACCACGAAGCTCTTCAATTATTTTTTGATGTTGGGTTTGATCAAGAGAGTTTAAACAACGGATGGCTTCAGATACGTATGATATTTGTTGGAAATTTTGTAAATTTAAAGCTTGGGCAAGCTGTATTTGTAAATATGTGAGCAATGATGACGCGTTTGAGTACTGGAATTGATAAAGATGATTTTTTAAATACATAGTTTTTTTATAGATAGTTGCATTAAAGTACTTACTGTGGTATGTCGAAAATCTCCAGTATGAAGATCAGTTGTTGAGAGGACAGTTCGTATTTTCCTTTTGGCATTCATAAAAGCGTATGCTTTGTCTGAGAGGATGCCATTTGGTGTTCTAAAATTTGTGAAAAGTAAAAAGATTTGTTAAATATAAAGAATTAAAATTTATGTCGATTTACGGATGTATAAAGGATTCTTAAGAAAGTATGATAGGGTTTGAAATGAAAAAATAAAGCTTCTTTTTGCTTTGTTTTCTGTATTTAAAAGACCGTTCATACACGAGGGACCTTGGTTCTGGGAGCACGAGCTTTTTTGGGGCAAGGGAGGAGCGCGGAGATACTCTGCACGCTTCCCTTGCCCGAAAAAAGCTCGCCCTCCCAGAACCATTGTCCCTCGTGTAGGAATGCCCAAAGGCACACTTACCTTGGTTCAATATCAGAATTCTTTCTATTAACAGAACAGCTGCCGCCAGTTGAATCCGAATTAGTATTTTCACTAGATGTAGAAACTTTCCTTCTATATTTAGCTAAAATATCCTCTGTTAAATCTACATAACCATTTTCATTTTGCTTTGTTCGATTAATATCAGTTTCAGCTACATCAATGTTACCCGAATTACCGAATGAAACTGTACGATTAGAAAATTCATCACTATTCAAACGATTCTTATTGCCACGACGACTCTTAAATCCTTGCTTAATTTTATGAAAGAACCCGCTTCCATGTAATCTTAAAGGATCTTGTAATCTACGTGATGATGATGAACGTTCTGACTTATCAGCCGATGCATCAAAGCTTATACTTTTTGGTATTGCTCCAGTAGATTTAGATGGCTTAATTGGATTACCTTCTTCAACAATATTCCCATTTGGCATATTACTAATGTGCAGATCTTTAGTTTTTTGTTGTATTAATAGCATATCTTCTATCATATCCTGTGTTGTTTTAACAGCATCAGTTAATGAACTATCTGTGTTTGGTATGCTTAAAACTCGTTGCGGTGATTTTTTTATTATTATTTCGTGATTTTCATAGTTAAGACTTTGTATTCTTCTAGCTGTTGCTGCTGATTCGGTTGTTGCCTTAAATTCCAATATACCATTTCTTCGTCCATCGAAACTGGCATTCCTTTGTTCAGATGAAATTCTTCGATGTATTACAGCTTCTTCGCTGAATTTTTCATATTGATGTCTGTAGCTAGTATCATCATCATCTATCGGTCCATTACCAGATTTTCGATCAATACCCGCGGCACCATCTTCATTAAAATCAGAAAAATCAATTAAATCTTTTGTTGATTGTCTTCTATATTCAACGTCTCTTTCTTGTTTTAATAGCTTACCACCATAAGCATCATCCAAATTAAGACTTTGATTTGAGATGCTGCTTTCGGCTGAATTCTGACGTCGCATACGTTGACTTGATGATAAGAATGCACCTCTATCTGTGCTACTACTTTTATAATTTTGTTGAAATGTATATTCGCCAGAATATTGATTTGTCGTACGAACAGAACTGCGTGCCAATGATGATATAGGACTTGAAAATCGTGCTGCATCTCTGGAAGACTCGTCATATGTATTGGCAGTACCAAAAAATGGTGATTCAGATGTACGCGGTGTATACATTGGTGAATCTGGTGTTATAAAATTCGATGAATTTGGAGCACGTGGAGCAAAATATGGTGAATCTGGTGTATGATTTTGGCCACTTAAGCATCCATCTTGATCTCGACCAGTTTCACAACATTCAGAACGACCAGCGTCTGTTATATCAGATTTTGCTGTTATACTTAAATTATCATCAGTATCAACTTCAGCTAACTTTTCTGAATCACTAGCTAATACATCTGTACTCCAAGCTGATTCAGATCGTGTCTCAGTTGCATCCAAATAATTTCCACCAATTTGTGGCCGAGAATTTGATAGGGGATTAAAATTATTATCACCAGGCAAAACAACTGCTGATGGTATTAATGGTGTTGAAAAATTTCGATCCCTATCGTTCTGATCTAATGTTTCAGAATCACTTGCTAGAACATCTGTACTCCATGTATCGGATATAATAGAGATTGTCTCATCACCTTCGATTAGTTTCTTAATTTCAAACTTACAAAATTTATCTTCAATATCAGAACGTGCTTTATTTATAATTTTTGCCATTTGTGGTGTTGGAATTTGATTGGCAACATTTTCACCATCTGTTACCTGTGATGATGGTGTATCACGTCCCGATATATTTGGTGTACCACGTCCAGATACATTTGCGGATACCATATCAGATAAATTATCATTTGGATCATTTTCTTCTAATTCTAATGAGCTAGTTACTGAATGATTACTTGGTGCTTCACTAACAGCTTCTAAATTATCTGAATTCCCGATTGATGCATCGTCATGTGATAGAGAGAATCGTGCCGTTTCAACATGTGATGGCCGTAATACTGGACCAATATTATCAAATTCCTGATCAACTTTATCCAATTTCTCGATACTTTCTTCATTTAATGTTGGATCAACATCAATTTCTTGTCCTATACTATTCATTTTTAAAACTTCTTCTTCGGTTAATAATCTTAATTTACTGTCATCAGCTATTGTTATTGGAAAAACTAAAACTTGTATAGAATCCTCGTATATTGCACTGTTATTGCTACCCATACTGCTTGTTGAATGAACTGGTGAAATATTTGGCACACCATTGCCACCATTTTGATGATGATGATGATGATTATTGCTATTATTTAAATAACTATCATCAATTTCTGGTGCATGTGAAATATTTAAGCTCATGGTTTTTGCTAGCTTATTTTTAGTTGATTTACCCAAATTAATTAAGCTTTGTTTAGCTCGATTACCATGATCTTGTGTTATTTGTATTTGCGGCTGCATATCTCCATTAACAATTGTTTCAAATTTATCTGGTAACTGATCTAATATTTTACCTAATTTCCTTCTATCTTCACCAGATATAATTAATTCATCATAATCAAGAACAATTCTTAAGAAATCAACAAAAGTATTCAATTCGGTCTGTGTTAGTAATACTTTTGCACGCTCAAAATCACTTTGTTGCGATCTTATAGCAACAACATCAATACCCAAATCATTATCACTAACCAATAATTGTTGTAATAAATCAGCAATTACATTTGTTTCAAATTTTTGAAATACTTCACTATATTTTGGATCAACAGCTTCGTAACGTATTAGCGCTAACATTTGAATGATTTGCCCAATTTGTATGAGATTGAATCGCGCTTGTTCAGAAATTGGTGCATCTGTTATGCCATAAATATCTGGACTTACAACAGCTGGACAAATAAAATGTGTAAAAACCATATCGGTTATTATTTCGTTGATATCCTTGTCGTTGATATGCGCTTGCTTTAGTTGATGATACATTGTTTGGACAAGCCAACGTAATGTTGAAGGGAATAGTGACCAATTTTTAGTGATATTATCAATAAATAAGTTAGCAAGATAATGTAGTTGACTAATTGTATCTTCGTGGTATTTACGAATGTTTTCGTTGTATTCGGAAGTATTTTCTGGTCCAAATCTGTTGGGGATAAAAATAAACTTTGTTGCAATAATGTTATTGTAAATTTATTTCATTAATATTGGGCACGGTATGGAAGAGTTTGATGAGCTCCAGGACATACGCAACGCTACTATCCTACATATTTTTAAGCTAGCTAGTAAACGGGAGTAAGACTTATTTTAAAGGGGTTAAATCTACGAAACTGGAAATCAAACTGCCTTTGTGATAGTTAAGAAGATCCATTGCTCCAAAAGATGACGGTGATAGCTTCTTTATATATAAAACTTAAACAGCAAAGTAAAATGATAAATAGAGAGGGCGAGGGGAGAAGGAATACCCGTCTAGGTCGTAATTTAAATTGAATCTAAACGTAATAGTGTGATTGCCTTGTATTTGGCTGGAAAGCCACAATCAAATATTGTTCGTGCGCATTAGTATTTACATGTGGATAAATGTTTGTTTATCGAGCATTAAAATGTTATAACGGCATACTGTTAGCATGGCAAAATATACCGCCTATACCGAAAAAAAGTGACTGTACTCTAGCGAGCCCTTAAACTGGGCGGTAGTCATGGAGATTTTAATCAACAAAAACTAATGGAATATCTGGAAACCAACAAAATTCTACATGACATACAGTACAGCTTTAGATCCAAAATAACTACTGGCGACCTCCTTGTATGTCTAAGCCCTAGCGCCCGGCGACTTTTGTCTCCGTGACTGTTTCGTCGCTTTTATCAAGTCCTTGTATATGTATGGAGATGCGCGCATGTTACGACGTGACAACCGGCGCATCTCCATACATAATTTGAAAGTGACGAAACAGTCACGGAGACAAATGTCGCTCGTGCGTGCTGGCCCTAACAGAACATACATCGCTTTGGTAAGGCTGCACTGGTTGCTCTAGATATGTCCAAAGCTTTTAACCGAGTATGGCACCCTGCAATGTTGTCATTGGCATCGACTCAGTTCTAAGGAAATGGATCTTCCTTTCATCATCATAAATAGCTCCACAGCCTGTTATTGGCCTTGGCTTCCTGCAACATCCTCCTCCAGAACTGTCTGTCCCTGGCTTGGGGTCTCCAATTTCTTATACCTAGGGTTCGTAGATCCTCCTCTACGCTATCTGTATATCTCTTTTTTGGACGTCCTGTGCCTCTGTGTCCGTCTGGTCTCTTGTTCATAATAATTTTTGTTATGCTGTCATCACTGCTACGTTCAACATGTCCTGCCCATCGAATTCTGCTAATTTTTATAGTTTTTATGATGTTCGGATCTTTATACAACTGATACAATTCGTGATTGTATCTTCTCCTCCAAACACCATTTTCATTTACTCCTCCATATATTGTGCGCAGGATTTTTCTTTCAAAGCACCCCAGGAGGTGTTCTTCATTACTTCTTAGTGTCCAGGTTTCGGATCCATACAGTAGTATTGGCCTTATAAGGGTTCTGTATAGTTTAACTTTAGTCCTCCTTGATATGTTCCTTGTTAAGAAGTGTTTACGTAGCCCAAAATAGCATCTATTTCCCAGCGCCAATCTCCTTATGACTTCTGCCGTCGTGTCGTTATCTTTTGAGATTAGCGTCCCTAAGTATATAAATTCTTTTACACTTTCGATGTTATATGTATCAATGGTCATATTCTGGCGATCATTCCGTCTTTTAGAGATGCACATATATTTCGTTTTCTCTTCATTAATTGCTAGTCCGAATTTCTTTGCTGCTCTTTCTAGCAATATGAAGGCTTCTTTCATTGCTATGCTGGATCTGGCTAGTATTACGATGTCGTCAGCGTATGCCAACAGTTGTACCGACTTGTTGAAAATACTGCCCGCGGTGTTAATTCCTGCGTCTCTTATCACTTTTTCCATAGCTACGTTAAATAGTAAGCACGATAGGGCATCTCCTTGTCTTAGTCCTACTGTGGCGTTGAATGGTTCTGACAGCTCTCCTTCAATTCTTATTCTGCATATAACCTCTTTCATTGTCATTTTGGTCAAATCTACGAGGTGTTTGGGAAATCTTAAATACTCCATAGCTTTATATAATTCTTCACGTTTTATTTTATCATACGCGTTTCTGAAGTCTATGAATAGCGAATGTATGGTAATATTAAATTCATTTGCCTTTTCCAGGACCTGCCTAAGGGTGAAAATATGGTCTGTGGTGGATCTTCCGGGGCGGAAACCGCTTTGGTAGTTTCCCAGAGCTGCTTCTGCGTAAGGCTGCAGTTTAACGTATAAAATATTTGATAATACTTTATATGCTACGTTCAATAGCGTGATACCTCTATAATTACGGCAGTTTAGCTGATCTCCTTTTTTGTGTATAGGGCACACAATGCCCTCGCTCCATTCCGATGGTATTCGTTTCTGGGTCCATATTAGTGTTACGATTTCATGCAGGCTTAATATTACGTTTTCACCTCCTTGTTTCAATAGCTCTGCTACGATGTTATCTTTGCCCGGAGATTTGTTGTTTTTTAGCTTTTTTACTGCGTCTTGTACGTCTTCTAATGTAGGCATGTCTCCCGCTAGTTCTTCTGCTAGTTCCATGTTTTCTGTAAGGGGTTGCTCCTCATCTCGAGCTAGCAGTTCTTGAAAGTGTTCACGCCATCTGATTAGAACTGATTCTTTGGTACTTAAGATCTCTCCATCCTTATTTTTGCACATGGTTATTCTGGGCTTGAAACCGACTCGTTGCTCCTTTACTTTTTTATATAGTTTCCTGACATCGTTTCGGTTGTTCGCTTCTTCTATTTTCAACATTTCGTTTTCCCAGTACTCCTTTTTCTTCGCTTTGTGCACTCTTTTCTCCTGTCTCCTTTTTTCTTTGTATGTCTCAACTGCATTTCTCATTCTGTGTTTCTGTATCATTACTTGATATGCTATATTCTTTTCCTGTGTTACACGGGTACACTCATTGTCGAACCATTCATTTCTGCTTTCACGGGGTTCGTATCCTAGAGTATTTGATGCTGATTCTTTGATTAGGGTCTTCAAGTTATTCCATTTAACTTCTATGTCTTCGGCGTTGTGATTATTTGCATTTATCACTCTTCTATTTATTTCTTCCACATATTCTTCTTGTTTTGCTTCTTCTTTTAATAATTTCACGTTGAATTTTCTTTCCCTGCGGTTTCTTCTTTCGTTTAGTGTCGATATTCTGCTTCTGATTCTCGTCCCAATCATATAATGGTCGGAGTCGATGTTTGCACCACGATATGATCTGACATCTAGTACTTCTGAACAGTGACGCGCTTCTATAAGTATATGATCAATTGAGTTTTGCGTTCTTCCATCTGGAGATCTCCAGGTTACCTTATGTATATCTTTTCGCTGGAATCTTGTGTCTGCGATCACCATATTATTCATCATTGCAAAACTGATCAGTCTCATACCGTTTTCATTTGTTTCGTCGTGTAGACTAAATGCTCCTATTGTTGGTCGGTATGCACTTTCATGGCCAATTTTTGCATTTGCATCTCCTATGACAATCTTTACATCATGTCTAGGACAGTTTCTTAGCGTCCTATCTAAGGTTTCATAGAATGCATCTTTCGCTTCTTCTAGCGCATCTTCAATCGGGGCATGTATATTTATTATGGAGTAATTAAAGAATCTTCCTCTTATACGTATTCTACATATTCTTTCATTTATAGCGTCAAACCCCATTACTAGATGTTTAATTTGTTTTCTTACAATAAATGCCGTCCCAAAAGTATGATTCTTCTCGTTACAACTATAAAATATATTGTGCGTTTTTTTCTCTAGGATCCCCTTTCCAATCCATCTCACCTCTTGCACTGCTGTCAGGTCGCTTTTATATTTATCTAATTCGTTTAGTAGAACTTTTAGTCTGCCAGGTTGATACAGTGTCCTTACATTCCAAGAAAAAATTCGTAAATCATGGTCCTTAATACGATATCCGGGTCTTCGTTGTGTGGTCAATCCTATCCGAGGCTCTGTTGTAGGTCTCGTGGCAATGTGGTAATGCCAGGACGGGTTGCCAGCCCGTCGCTGGTATGCGGGAATATAGCGTCCCACCCGCGCTACTACCGTCGTTAGTTGGCTATCCAGTGGGCACCACGGGGAGGTGACGGTTCGATTTTACCCACCGGATCTTCCTTTCAGGCCGTTCAATAAAGACAGTTTTGGATGGCGTCGAATCTAATCCCCACAGCATCTCGGCCGGAGTTCCCCAAGAATCAATTCTTGCACCCGCTCTTTTCCTAATATTCATAAATGATATGCTCTCAATCCCTCCGACCCACTTCTCAGCTTCGCTGATGACAGTACTCGGCGTTATTCCTACGCCTACAAGAACTTGCCATACCTTGTCTTCACTATTAAAAAAGGACATCAAACTCATTCTTGATTGGGGCCGCGTGTTGAATTCAACTCCTCCCAAAAGAAGAACTGTCTCAGTGGACAACACAAATCTTACAGCAGATCCTTCTCTTAACATCTTGGATATAACTTTATCTGATGACTTGAATGATCACGTACTCCAAATGGCCAAACAAGCATCTCAATGCCTAGGATTTCTTAAGAGATGCAAATTTCTTCTTCCACCAGCAGCCAGAGCTACAATCTACAAGTCCTGCATTCGGCCCCGCCTCTTGTATTACTCATTTATCTGGACTGGCACCTTAAGTCGCCTTAGCGTGGCTGCACAAGGTGCAAAGCCGCGCCATCCAAATCATGGGAGATGACAGCCTTTGTATCTCTATTGACTCTCTGAGCCATCGCAGAATGTAGCAGCCTTATCAAAGTTGTAACGCTATTTCGATAGCGACAGTTCCAATGAAATTTCCGCCCTCCTACCTGCACGGCAAGATTTCTCCTCAACACAAGACTAGCCCACTCTGCTTCTTCTCATACCCTGAAATCCCTTTCGCGCACACTAACGTCTAAAAGTTCGTTTATAAATAGAATAATTTGGCTGTGGAATAATCTCCCACAATGAGTTTTACCGAACTCGTACAACACCCAAGTGTTCAAACGCAAGGTACATCGCCACCTTCTCTAACACCTCCAGACCTCCCCTGATCTATCATATACTCTTCTATCTCTTAAACAGAGATTGCTATTAGATATTGCACCATGACCTGAACGACATGGCAGACATGGGTGATTTCAATCAACAGAGGCATTGAAAAAAACACCTTCGCGTGGTTAGATAAAGTGCGAAAAAGGACCTCAAACCAATCGATGACGACGGCATTTGCGCTGACAGAACTTTATTGCTACTATCATAGCGATTGTTCGGATGAAATAAACCCTCGCTTGCCTCCATGGCAATCTTATACCCGTGATACAAGATTAGCCGGCTCGGCCCATTCCCTCTGCCTATAGCTCCCTTATTTGCGCACGATACACAGAAGGAATTCGTTCATAAATAGAATAACTGGACTGTGGAACCATCCAGAACATCCAGAAATTTGTATAGAGCTATCTTCGACACTCGGCAAACTTTATAAATCAAAGTTTTTAAATGGAACAAATTAATTTCTGAATTCATTTTTAACCATTTTATAATAATAAAACTTACCTCCTTAATCTTTCCTTATTAGTAAAATTTAAAATTGCTTTATTTGGATCCATGTCTAATATTGTTTCACTTTCAGTTAAAACTTTCATCACAGGTTCATATAGGGCGGCAGTTAAAAATATTTTCGCCGAAAACAACGATTCATGCAGTCTATGATATAATCGAGAAAATGCCGATGATCCAGCACGTAGCATTCTCCTTGGATTTTCACTAACAACAATTTGAATTTCAATTAATTCACGTAACAATTGTAGGACCATTTCAACATCCTTGGAATGAATTGCATTGGCATATAATGCCGTTGCTATTGTATGCACAACTGAATTTATTTGATCGGTTGTCATCTTTGATATACGATCGGCTGCAGCTAAACTTTGCGCTAATAAGCATGGTGAACGATGTAAATAATGAAATAGTTCAACATATGATAGAACATGCTGTTGAAGATGAGAAAATTAAAATGATTATATTGGGATTAATGTTGAAGATATATACCTGATATTTCAATCCTTTAGCTTTATATGCATCAATAAATTGAGTGTTTTCTAATCTATTTGCACGTTGGCAACAAACTGAAGGCCCAGTTTCGGGTCGAGAAATGATTAAATCGTTTAAGTTTTGCCTCTGTTGGGCACAAATCCAAGCAAGCTATAAAGATATAAAAGATTTATATCGTATTTTAAAATAAAAGAATTTTTTTTAAATACTTCTGCAACATTGGAAGAATTTCTAGTAAGCGTGACATTTAGATTGGCAAAGGCTGCTTGCTCGTGCACTATAAAGAGCTGCTCCTGCCTTAATGTATGAGCTAGATCTATTATTTCTAAAAGATTGCCGCCATTGTCAGTCTGCATTTTTTCTGTGGTGTTTTTATTTTTTTGGTTTTCTTTTTTAATCTGGAATTTAAAAATGAAATTATTTATTTTGGAAATTGTTGATATTATGTTACATATACAAAGGGAAGTAAATTATGCTTTTCAACTATAAAATTTGTCCTAGAGCGATAAACGGAATAAGCATGGTGGTTTTGGAAGTATAACCGCCCAATTATGTCCTATATTACAATAAAACTTTGAAATCAATTGATTGAGCTGATCAATACACTATTTCTGGAGGTAGTCTGCCAAATTGTAGCGAAATTTATTTTCTGGCGACAAGAGATATACTATTTCGAAATTCAAAACAAGGTAAAAAAATTACCACCAAATATGACGGCAGAAATTGTAGAATTCGATGGAGAGACGGATACGTCCTGAGGAAGTTCGAGAAACGGAGATTCACGGACGGCTCTAAGATGTCAGAGGGCTTCGGGGCAGGGATTTGTATAGAGACCACTAAGAGTTCAATGTCCAGGCTCCTACCGATGCACGCTAGTATCTTTCAAACGGATGTGCTAGCGAACCTGAACCCCTACATGATAATGACCTTCGAACCTGGGAAGCCATCGGAGGAGATGATGAATGTCTCTGGAAATAAGAAGTTACTCGTTATACGGATCAAGGAAAGAGACTACGATTTGTTGGCCACGTAAAGGTCTTGCTGATATTATATTAATAATATCCTTGAATTGAATATTATATTTAGAATGTGGTCGCCCATTAATTTCACGCTGTCCAATGACATAGGAGGAAGATTGATTCATAATTTATAGTATAGTACTTTGTTTTGAAGTCAATAATTCGGCACGATCCTTCAGGCCTAACCTAGAATGAATTCGATGTCGCTGTCGAACAAGTTGGAAATGAGATCACAATTATGCACACAAAATGTGGCACATATGTCTTATATTTTCGAAGACGTGCGAGTAACGAAGCCATCATCAGCAAATCTGTAAAAGTGGGTTGGTGTGGAGGAGGACATTATTCATTAAGCTAAAATAGCAGGTAATGGAATTGATCCCTGGGGAACGACGACAGAGATGGTGTGGAGTTTAGATTTGACACCATCCTATATTACATAGAATAGCCAGAAAGAAAGCCTCTATCCATTTCTTTCGAACTGAATGAATACCAATTGCTTGGAGTTTAAATAACAGGCATAACAGGGTGTCATACTCTGTCAAAAGAAATATCTATAGCAACCAAAACAGACTGACAAACACTTGCTTTCCCTTGTTATCATCTCCCCTTTGCTTTTACTTAGGAGTTGTTGATAAAGTGAAATTTTTCTTGATAGAAGATTTTTTTATGTAATATGTAGTTCTAAACTCGGGAATCACCCTTTGTACTACCCGTCAATCATGTCGTTGGCCACGTCCTGATGCAATCTACTAGACATTGCTCAAGTTCAGTTCGAAGGATAAAAAAGTTTCAGTTCAGGTTTCGCGTCAGGAGGCGAAAAAGGCGGCAAAGGCATTGAATTCGACACGATCCTGGCGAACACAATGGAGGCTAACTTCAATGTCCCTGTTGATTGATTTGGACATAAGTCCGCGATCATCAAGACAGGATTTGGCACATGCTTATCCTGCATTATCGAAGGCGTTCGAGTAACGTCATAAGCGAAGCTGTGAAGTGGGTTAGAAGGGACATAAAGTAGGTTATTTATGAAGATCGAGTGATAAAATTGACCCCTGGAGGACATGCTTTTTACGCATATGGAGATCTCAATTAAAACTACATTGCGCCTGTTCAACTCCAATATTAAGGCAGTTCTTTTGTATGATTGCAAACATGGAAAGTCATCCAATTCGCTACAAGGCGCCTTCAAGTTTCATCAAGACATGTTTACGTTGTATCCTAATAATCCGCTGACAAATGAAGAACTATAGCGCCGTGCCGGCGAAGAAAGGATAGACGACGAAATCAGACAAAGGAAATGAAATTGGATTGGCCACAACTTGCGACACGAACCCGAGAATCTAGTCAAACAGGTCCTTGACTGGAATCCGTCGAATTGGAAGACCTAAAACAACGTGGAGGAGAAGCCTATTAGCAGATGCCGTAACAACTGGGAGATCCTAGGCGGAGCCGAAAGCTGGAGCACAAAACAGAGTCCGCTATCAGGCAAATGTTTCCGCCCTAGGTCCCACGACGGATTCAACGCGTAAGTAAGAAGAAGAGGCCATCGGCAGAGATGGTGTGTGGCTGAGATTTTACGCCATCCAATACTAACTTGATTGAATGGCCAGAAAGAAAACTCTCGATCCAGTTATGCAGAACTGCGCCAATACCAATGGCTTGGAGTTTAGCTAACAGAACAGTATGCCAAAGTCTATCAAAAGCAGTGGAGATATCTAGAGCAACTAAACCGGGCTCACCCAAGCGCTGCATACTTTGGTTGAGATGTTCTGTCGTTCTGTCAGACACACTAAATGGTCCCCGGTGGACCTTTTTGGTCTGAAGCCGTACTGTTTGTCATTTAGGATTTGGCTAGACCCTAGATACCGCCTTTTGTTGATAATCGTCCCCATGGTTTTGCAGAGAATAGTTATTTCTATTGGGCGATAGTTGGAGGAATTGCTTGAGTTACCAAGACCAACGAAGATTTGAAAGGAGAATTCTTCGATCGATTTACAAAGGAATACAGGTTGATGGCGTTTGGAGGAAAAGATACAACTCAGAGTTGTATGAAATCAGTAAAATTCCAAAATAAACAGACTACGATGGATTGGTCATGTAGAACTAGGTGCGGAACAGAACCCGGCAAAGAAAACGGAGACCAGGTCGGTCTAAGATAAGATATATAGACGACGATGGAGAATCATGGAGGCGAACGCTGGAAGAAGCCAAGGCCAACAATAGGCTGTGGACCTCCTGATGATGACCAAGAACTGTCAGCTGTGGCGGAATTTTACTTTTCAACTTGTCATCATATTATGATTTAACTTTTCTGGTGGTGGGCATAAAGGAGTTACTCAACCTTACGTCAACGACGAAGTGACTCATTCGGAGAATTTCTATACACTCTATAAACGCCTTCTTTTAATTTAATTAAACTGACGCATTCCCGCCTGTGTACCATAGTAATACAGAGGGAGGAACCACAAATCCGATCACAATTGGACATAAACAAGAAATTCGATATATTTTGGGAATATATTTAACACAAAAAATTAAAAAAATTAAAGATGAAAAATACACTATCAGTACATGCAATGAAGCACAAAAATTTATTCAATCGCTTGGCTTTGAAAATGGCTATTTGGTAATTTAAAGGATACACCGTGGGAGTTAATAACAATTGATCATTCTGAAGTGCTACCGTCTGGCAAAACGATCTATTCTTTTGTCAACAAACAATGCAGCCTAACCCCGTCATACGAACTTCTTGATAATTAAAAACAATTTGTAGATTTAAATACGTGCCTTCTCTCATCTTAATTTAAAGATAAACTATGTGTTATTTTTATAAGTATTGTAAACTTTGATTTACGAGTTATAAACTTGATTCTTAGTTATACTTCGTTTCACACCTAGCATGAAGCTACTGAAGCGCACACTGTAAGCACTAAAATATATATTAAATAAAAAGTTTGCAATCAAAGAGCATATCTTATCTAGTAGCAAAATTAGATAAGATCTGAAGAATTTTTTTCTAAAAAAAAGTATTAATTTCGATAAGAGAAAATAAAAAAAAGTTGAGATAAAATCTCTATCAATAACAAACAGCATTCGAATTCACTCGAGATATCGCAAATATTAGTCACAACGCCTTTAAAATGTTTATGTAAATATTTCGAATGTAAAAAGTTCTCGCTTTTTGCACTATCACTCATTACTTTTCCTAGAATTGTTAGTGCTTAGAATTAATGTAGACGTTGTAATCTACAAAATATTGTGTATGCGCCACAAGCTGAAACTAATTCTGTTTTGGCGAGATAAGCCCACCACTTGACCATTCTCTGCACAACAAATGATAATAATAAAAAAGAAACAATTACTTTATACGCCCTACATTGAGATTGTGGCTCCAGGGGCTTCTGGCTAATTTTCATGCAGTAAATTTTTTAATTTTTTTTACTACACACAGCCACAATAATTCTTGGATGCCCACAAAACAATTTCACGTTGTTTTTTTTTTGATTCGTTTTATCGAAATGATATAAAAGTGTCACCAAACTATTTGCTAAATATGAATGAAATTGCGACAATTGCAATTCAGTAATCAATGGTCAATCAAGGAATATATTACAGAAGGCCCCTCTTTTCCGCGACACAGAATCTCCCACTTTCAGCATGAGCAGATCTAAATTGAATGCAATGCAACTGTATTCGGGGCTCTGCAACAAAAGAAACCTTCGGCCACAAGATATGTAATTTATATTATAATTGAAATGATTGCAATATTTAATCATATAACCAACCTGTATTAACAACAGTTTCCTGCATCAGGGGTATTAAAAAAGTGAAAATTAAATCAAAAAAATTTCTGTAATCTGAGCAATCTAGCAGCGATTTGACATTGACGTCTCTGTGTCTGGTGTGTAGCTTCACCACAATTTGCCAATTGATTTTTTTTTCTAAACAAATGTATTAACTATTTTCGAACAGTAACTATAACTTTATACTTTTATTAATAAGTGTTTTTATATATTTATTATGTTGAAATGAAAAATTTCACCCTCTTTATTATCACAAATACGCTAAAATCAATCTACCACACACGGGGGAAAGTTGTTTCGCACTTTGACGTCCATCTTACACTTACTGGATGTACTTTTAGAAATGATCACCAGATGGTGGGAGTATATATGTATAATTATCTATTCCACTGGAAGTTCATTGATAATTTTATTGTTTACAAAAATTTTATAGTAACATAATTTTTACGTAGAAATTATGGTGAGTATATCAGGGATTAAGAACCAGTAAATTGAATCGATTAAATTGATCTATGATTTTGAGATTTAAAACTGGTTTTTGGGGCATGTTTATGATTTTTCTATTCGATTGATGTTAGCGTTTATTTATCATGGAAGTTGAAAATCATCTCGCATATGATTTAAAACACAAAAGTCGCCAATACTTTTATAACCGAAAAATAAAGTGTAGAGATTGAAATTTAACCGCCAAAATTTTATTGCAAAACCTATAAAAATTTGTGACAGATGCTATAATTTTGTGGTGCTTCTATTTTAACTGAGTGTTAATTCAATATAATCCTGTTAATTAAAAAAATAGAGATAATTTTAATTAAAACTGTCAGTTCTTTATATTTGAAAAACAATTTTACTTTACGAGCATTGAAAACATATGTTGAACTTCCTGAAATCAATGATGCATAATAATATCCTGTCCACATTATCCTGGCGCCAATTTATGTGTATGTCATATCCTATGGAAGTCAAGGAAATATGTTCAGTTTTAATGTTTTTGTGGGTGTTCTTTTCCGATGTGGGTGTAACCAATCATGGGCGTGATAATGGGTATTTATTGCTTCTTAAGTGGTTTCACTTGTCAACAGTTTTTCACCTATTTAAAAAAAATTCGTGGCAGACGTTTGGTTTAATTTAAAAAATGTATATTGGAAGATGTTGATTTGGTTAAAGGTAATTATGTTTCCTGGTAAAATGAAATTACTTACAGATTTTTAAAGGAATATGCTTTGATTGGATTAACGCTTGGGGATGTATTTTGTATTTGGAGGAAGTTGGCGTTCGGCCCCTTCATACAGTGATCTTTAATAGATCGTTTGTGTATACCCTGGGGGTTGAAGGCTGATATCAGTCCTCAGGATTTCGGAGCTCCCAGGGGCTCTGGGGTTGCAAAACCTGAGTAACGCGACGAAATATGGAGTTTGATTTAGCTACATGGAACGTAAGGACAATGAACAGAGCAGGAGCTCTAAGATCTCTACTCTTTGAACTAGAAAAATACAAAGTAAAAATCGTAGCATTGGAAGAAACAAGGTGGACGAACAGGGATATAAGTGATATTAGAACTCATACCATCCTCTCAAGTCCTCTGTTTCTAGCTGACAGTATCCATTTTACCAATGATTTTTAGGTGATATTTGTCAGGAGCCCATTCTGTGAAAAACCCCGATAAATCTGAGTTCGGACTTAGTAAGCTCAAGAAGTTACTTAGCTTTTGCTGGGGCAGAAGAAATTAATATCTTGGCTTCTCTCATACCTGGTATATGAGAAGAGAACAGTAACTTGTCAGACAAGACGTTTTGCCCCATGTTATCACTACTATCGATTGCTCCGCCAAAACAGCGATACTAGCGATTGCTCCGCCAAAACAAGTGCTCTCTCTCCTGCCTCCACGGCTATATCATACCTTCAGCACTAGCCTGCTTAGCTAATTCGCTTTGCAAATACAATAACAGGAGCAATCTTACGCAGACTGTATTTCTGAACTTCTACAACATCCTAGGGTTTAAACGCAGGATCATCGCCACCTCGTTCAACGCCCTCCTGACCCCTCATAGCCCCAAACCTAATCTTTCCCCCGATATTGCACCAGGACGTGACCAACGACATGACGGACTGGTATTATTGTACTAAGGGGGTTTCCTGAGCTGAACTGAACTGCAACATAAAAAAATATTCAAAGATTTTTTTAGTGGGTTCACTGCTTGTCCACCAGAGAATGTCTTTGCACCGATAAACTCGCTTTTCGCTAGGCGACTGCCTGCTTCTTTCTATTGGATACTTCATACCTTGATATCCTCTTTATTAGTGGACACGAGAAGGTTTTAAGAATCCATGCAAACCTATATGAGCTCTGATTTCACTATGCAGGCTTTTAGAAGGTTATTTAAACAAAACATTCGAATTTTCTGTTGTTAGTTTGATTGGCAAGTGGAAATTATTGGGTTTAACGACCTGCATCAACTTGTTTTAAAAACACCTAGTAATTTTAATTTGTTCTTATTCTTAGTGTAAAGTTTGAAGTATGTAGTGCAGTTTCGAAGAAGTACAGTCCGTTCGTTCAATTCATTCAATGTGAAATGCGGATCAGTGATAATAATAATTTTTCGTGAAAATATCGCATCCGTTTGTCGAAGTTTGCAAAGTTTCGGCGCTGGGAATCCTCTTTTTCCTAAGGTAAGTGCTTTTTAGAATATTTTTTAATGAATGTAGAGGACATATTTAGTAGTCTTTGATTTTATTATTTGTTTATTATAGTTATTTATTTGTTCTTTTGAAACAAAGACTTGAAACGTATCAAAAATTCTCTTTAATGGTGGATCCATACTACACGGACTTTAGCTCATACGCGCTTTTGCCTTTTTTTTCTTATAGAGTTTTTAATGGCAAAGGCAGTACGGCCAACTGCGCGAACAAAAGGCCGTGCTTAAAAAGGTACATTGTACTTCCACACAATACGGGATTTTTAAATGAAAATTGATTTTTTTCTCAATGTAGATTAATCAAAACTCACGATTCAGAAAATTTAAAGGCTTTTCCGCCAAAAGCGCGTGGGATCTAAGTCCGCGTAGTGAAGACGATCCTTAAGTGCCATATAGTACGTATGTATACATGCGAAATTGAAGCCGGATTCAAGCGAGCTTGGATCTTAGAAAAATCCATGTATACGCAGATCGAATTCAAATATGATCGAGCGGAATTCGATGAAAAAGCGAAACAAGAGTAAAACGATACGAAAACTACAAATTGTAGGTTATGTTCATTGCTTTTCGATTACGTTCTTCAATTACTCGATCCGACGATGTCAAATACGCTGATTTTTACTTCCAATCTTTCGATCTCTGGATCGTTCGATTTGGTCATGTAAACGTGGTAATAATATAGTTGCTACCACATTATGAATAGTGGTTTTATCATACAGCAATCACAATCCAGGACCAATTGATCTTAAAATGTTTTCAATCACAATAAATTCGGCTACAACACCGTTTTGTTTTTATTTAGGTAAAGTGTATACCAAAACTTATTTCAGATATGACACCGCTGATAAATATGCCTCGAATTCTCCTTGTATTCGAAACATAACTACTTGTTTAGATCGTCATTTTTCCTATTCTTCAAAGGAAAGCATTAATGATATAACATTCTCTAAGGTGGAGTGTATTCACTTAATGTGTAGCCCCAGTTTTCGTGCCTTCCAATTAATTTGGACGAAAGAGTCCTGTATCCCTGTAGGCATTTTACTAATCATATCGATGTCATCTGAGTAATCCAGTTTTTGGGTGGATTTGTGAAGGATTATTCCTGAGGCTGCTACATCCAAATCTGGGATCACATTCCACAGATCACGCGAGGTTGAAGAAATTATGTGGCAGAACACCCCCTTGTCGGAGTCCATGGCAAACAGTGTTAACTAGTATTTAAATGCCGTCGATTAGATATTGAATTGGTAACTTTCATAATGAAATGAATTTTACAATTTTGGTGGGCTTTATTGTGCCCAAAAGTTGGTTTATCAAGTTTTGTACATGAAAAAGAATGAAAAAATATTAATTTTTATAGAAATTCATGCGTGATTTTAACACCAACCAATGATTTTGGATTTATTATTCAATTTTTTTGCACAGATATCTGCGGACGGAAACTTTTATACCATTCTAAAGAAAGAAATGCCTATGTTATAAATTATTTCGTGATTTAAAATACAAAAAGGGTTGTTATTTGCTAGAGTTTATTACTATTACAGAACGTACAACTATACAACAACTAAAGTGTACAAAATTTTATATTAATAGCTTGAACCTTTTAGACAGTTCTGCTATTATAAACACAAAACAATATCATACTTTTAGGAAGGTATTCGACTATTTTAAGAGTTTTACCGTACTAGTTGGCGCCAGCTCATAAGCTAGAATACAATTCTCATGATCCTTATGGCTTGATATCGACAGAACGTAAAAGATAAGAGATATCAACACAAAGTAAAATTGAATTGATTTTGGTCATATGCAAAAGGTTTTTACTTAGTGTTGTACAGTTTGATTTTTTCCCTTGAGAAGTAATTTATTGTAAAATGCAGCAATAATCAAATACTATTCGTTGGAAAATGATATAATCATCTCGATGTTCTAGCTTTAAAAGTAAATATTCTTCTCATTTAAATTTCATAACATAAACAAGAGAACAAAACTGTGCACCAAAAAGGAGGAAACGTCAGTACCAATCGACATCCAGCGAAGTTCTATCACCCATCAAAATGTTGAAAATCATAATTTTAACCAAAGTAGACATTTTCATTTGATATTGTAATATATTTTTTTTTTTTTTATATATATATAATTCTTCGTAATGTATATTTTCCGGAATCTTTTTGAGATTACCTTTTTATTGGATTTAAAATATTATAACATTGGTAAGCCGAGAAAACAGCCGCCCTTATTTAATTTGTAATATATTTTCTGAAAAGTGTTTGTGATTACCTCTTTGTTATTCCTTATAGCTGTCCCAACCAACAAACAAATAACTCATTAGTTCCACTTGATCAAACTTCCTTTATTTGTCACACAGTTATGGTACTACATCACTTATAATTTTATAATCCTACAGTTATAAACACTTATAGTTCTATCAATGGCCCACTTAAAACTCGGCCTTACAACAAACTTTAAAACCGTAATTATAACTTTAAAACATTGTAACATTGGAAATCTGAGTAAACAGCCGCCCTTATTTTTAGATGGCAGCCTTTACTAGGCCTTTCAATTACTCACATTAAATTTTTTAAACTTTAATGAACATTAGCTTTTTAAGCTTTATAAACATTAATTTTTTTAAACTTTAATAAACTTTAATTTTTAAGCTCTAATAAACCTGTTTAGGTTTCACATGAGTTAATATGTTTTAGGTTAACGCCGCCCTTATTTTTAGATAGCAGCCTTTACTACGCCTTTTCAGTAATTTTTTAAACTTTATTAAAACCTTTTTAAGTTTCACTTTAACTTTAGCCCAACACACCCGTCGGTAGTGACAATGAAAAAACACCTTTTTTTTCTTAATTAACCGGCCACGAATCATCCACCCGCCGGTGGTGACGATTAGAACCAAACTCCTCGATTTTAAAATTTACCGCCACCAGCTGGCCGTGGTTCGTAAACAACCATAAAACATATCAGCCCGCGAAAACTACAACTCATCAAAAGTCCCGGCTTCGCCAAAGCTCCCATGCCCGAAGATGCAATTATGCATTTAACAAGACCAAAATGCACTTATGCATTTTGTCACCGGAAAGATCCCAGACGAAATTTGACTAATAGATAAGTCTTGGACGATTTTTTGCGTTTCTTTGTATTGAATTGGGAGTCGCAATTCGCAAAATGCAATTGTGCATTTTGGCTGGGAAATGTATGTGAAACCTGATACCTGCTGATAAGTTTTTTAAATCTTCGCACGGAGTTCCTGTGGCGGGGGGTTTTTTTTTTCTTTATATGATTAACCAAATGTTAACGTTTATTTTGAACGTTAATATTTTTAGATTTTGAAAATTTTTAGGATTTAAGGGAATTTAGGTTCTCTTTGAACAGAACTATTGGAAAGGGGGCTTTCCCGTTCATAACAACTCCTTGGGGGCGGCGGGAAGAACAATGCTGCGGCGCGAAGCGAGCGGGCATTGTTCTTAGAGATTAGTGGCTCAGTTTTTGTGCCGAATTGGCGATTTCTTATCGGGGCCGGCGTCCCTTTGCTGGCCAGTAGCTGTGGCGGGACTTCATTCCATTTCGTGGACTGTGCTAAGGTAGGTGTTGTGTCCGTTTGCTGGATTAAACCCCAGCAGGATTTATTCCTTTAATCTTTTTGATTTCTCTCTCCCCCTTTTTTTTGTTTTTTATTTTAGATGAATCCTCTTGACGAAATTGAACTGCGACGGAGGTGGTTGGCCCAAGAGGGGGCATACCTGGACCAACTCGAAATTCTGGTGTCCAGGGAGGAGGCTGTCTCTCGCCGGGAGGCGCTTATGGCGGCGGCAGAGCAGGGTGTGGCGACGGAAGGCTGCGGTGAGGCCCGCTCAAGTGCTTCAGGTCTGCCACGGAGGACTGGAGACTGGAGGTGTGCAGAGTGCGATTATGTCAACTTTGCCCACCGAGTGAGGTGCAACTGTTGCGGGGGTGCAGTTCCCAGCGGTACACCAGCAGCAGGAGGGGGTGGAAGAGGTGCTGGTATCTGGAGCCCCCCCACGTTATTTTGTCCTTTATGCCGAGGGGCGCATTATTCTCCCGACTGTCCCCAGCGGCCTGACGATCGCCGCCAACAGTCAGCTGCTTACCGGCGGACCTGCGACGCGGCTCGAGGGCGCTATAGGGAGGGTCGCTGGCTCCGGTGAGGCCTTCTTTTTATTTGTTCTCTTTCTTTCCTTTCCCTAAGGGGAAAAAATTATAATCGACCCAGACCCAAGGATAATAAAGAGAACTTTATTCTTATTGTTTGTTTTTATTTCCCCTCTGGGGTGTAGATTGTGTAGGTTTGTTCTCTTTCAGCCTTCACCTCTAAGGACCTTCGGGCATGTTTGTTCGGCATTTAGTTGTTTTTTAGGAATTGCGCTCGCAAATAGGGGCTTTGAGTTTGCGCCTGAGTTAACTGGTTTGAGGCGAATCGTGTTGCGTTTTCTGGCGGGTTTGGGTTGGACCGTAAAGAGCTTTTACTTATACTAAATTTTTTTTTGGATTTTGGAATTTACTTTTTTGGAATAATCTTTTCTTACATCTACCTAGAATTTGCCCTTTCTTTAGTTTTTGGGCATGCAATTTTATTTACTTTCTTATGTTTCTTATTTCTGATTTCCTTAAATTAGGGCATATTTTTTTTGAATTCTTATTAACATACTTTTATAGAAATTTTACTTTTAATGTTCAAAAAAAATAATATTTGTCTAATTAAAATTCTTACATATGTTTATGTTAATTGATGAAATTTAAAGACTTTCGCCCATATTTTTTTTTCTTTTCCACAATAATTCTTACTTACTAATCTTTCAAGTGATATTATTTTGGGAGGCTTTTGTTTGTGGACCTTGTATATCTTTCTAAGAGCTTTCGCCCACTAACTGGATAGTTCTAGGTAACGTCAGGGAACGAGCCCTTGGCCTTCTGGGGGTTCGAGGATGAGTGGCCTGCGAGGGAGTTAGTGTCCGTATTTCCGTTAGCTGGACCGAACCGTGTTCCTCGGTTTCTGGGCGCCGGCCAGGAAGGATTTGTCTTGGGCTTACAGCCTTTAGTAGTACGTATACTATTATAATCACTACTGCGATGCTACTCAGTGATAGGGAAGTCATAGACCAGGTATGGCGCTTGGTTGCCAGCCCGTCCTTTTGCAGTTGATTTAATTCTTCTTGGATACTGTCTAGCGGTTTGGCGCTCTTTTGAATGCGATCATAGGCGTCTCGCCCGAGTATTACTTGAGTTGTGTTAACGGCCCCGCCAGTGGATTTAGCATGAACGTGTGCTAGGAGAGTATCCGTAATATTGGGGTTCCTGAGGGGGAAATAAGGAGGTTGTAATATTTGCAGGGGCTGCCCTACTGCTCCCTGGTGGTATAGCGTTTGGTCCTGTATTGACAACTTACAGGGCTTGTTTATGGTTAGGATACCAGGTCCCTCCGTTTTGGCGACTGCAAATTGATCCTCACAAGATATTTGGATAGCTTGGGGGCTCGTAAGCGCAATTAGCCATGTATTAGGCCGATCCATCTTGATGATGGTATTTTGTGGGGGAACTTGCATCCTTAATGGGCATTCTACGTCTTCACCTAAGGGGTTTAACAACAATTTGGGGGCGCACTCTCGGGTGTTGATCACCTGTGCTATAGGGGTGTTCAACTGTCCTACGTAAGTGGTGGAGTTTAGGTTATTAGTTATTTTAATGATCTGCAGAGTGTTTGGGTAGTTTAGGAGGGTAAAGACTTGGGTCTCGAACTGGACGGCCAAATGAGAGTATTCTATCTCAGGAATAACGGAGTGCCCTTCTCGAGCATGAATGGGGTAGCACCAGATTTTGAAGTATCTCATTCTGGGAAGGCTAAAGATTGGTAGGCTCACTTTGACCACTAACTTATTTCGCATGAGGTAAGTGTTAATGGTACTAGTTTGGTACACTATCGGCAGACAGTTTGAGCACGCACTGGTTATACTGGATTGTATATTGGCCAGTTTGCTGGGGGAAATAAGAAGGGGATGTACCTTATGATTTTTCGCGAACATGACTACTTCTATCAGGGTGTTTTGCCGAGATTCTATTTCAATTACCTGTAGGAGGATGTTGGTTATTATGTCGACCCTCGTTTGGAGTCGGGTTACCTTTTCCGTTATGTTTTGTAGCTCATTTATCTGATACGCTATCTGTTGTTGTCTGTCCATTAGGGCGACCAGAGGTTTTTGTATTTCCTGGAGAGTGTTGTTTACTACACTTATTTGTTGTTTTTCCAGTTCCAGTAGGGTCGCTTGGTTTTTCCCTAATTCGTTCAACTTGCTGTAAACCTCCTGCTCGTTGTTACTGTCCATTGTACCGAATAGGTAGTGTAAGCCTACTCCCACGCCGTCAAATAAGGAGCGCTTGTTTCGCGCTGGGGCTATCAACTCCCGGATTACGTTAGTCCTTCTCCGAATGTTTTCGATTACCGAGTGGATGTGTTTTTGCTGGTCCTGGCAGAGTCCTTGTTGGGAATTGTCCTCTTGGCATATCCTTAGCGCCAGGTGTTCCGCATGGTCGGCTAGCTGGGTTTGGTTGTCCAATTCGCTGAGGTCTATTTCGGTGAACACATTCCAATGGTTGTGATATAACCATATTTCGCCAAGTTCCTCGAATACTACTCCCGTTTTGTTCAGTGGGGTAATGGTGTACGGTGGTGTACCCGAGCTAGCGGCGGTGGCCGATAATATCAGGACGGGTAGTATTATTTCCATACTGTCGGCGGCCTGGAAGAGAGTTGCCATTATAGCCGAGTGTTTTGGTGTAGATGGTGGGTATTTTGATAGTTTGATCCCCCCGTGGGGCGGGTGTAAGTGTGATATGGGTAAGGGTAGCCTTAGTTCGGGGTGTGGCGGTTCTGAGACCATTTCGGGAGTGAATGCGGAGATGCCTCCTTAATTTGGTTAGAGTTAGGTATTAACGCTTTCACAGCGGGACATCTTAGGTTGCTGCCTTATTTGAGCAATAGATCGGTAGTAACTCGGTCTTGTGTCCTCTTTTTTTTTGTTTTTGTTGTGTAAATAGTGGTGGGAAGAGGGAAATATTATCAATCTTCAATAAAAGCATTAGTGAGAGTTAGGCCTGAGAGTAAACGTCTGAGAGGCGGAATTCGCAAGGTCTTTGCGCTGTGTGTAACGCGATGCCCTTTGAGTTCAGCGTTTTGAATCTGCAGACATTGGCGCTCACGGAACTCCAAACAAGAAATTATATCTGATATGCAGAATATTATGGAAGAACGATTAAGAGTCTATGAGAGAGTGTGTGGTTGAAGGTAATTTCTCTACTGAAATGGTAGTGGTGGTGTAGGTTTCCGTGGGTGTGGCGTTTGTGGTTCGAGTCCAACGCATTTAGCTACTCAGAGTATGCGTTAGATTGAAACCCAGAGTAGCATTGGTCAGTGTGGGGTCTTCTTACAACCAATTTCGCAGTAAAGAGAATATATTACTGTACCGACCATTGTTCTTCGTGTAAAAGTGTATTTGGGCGGAGTGAGGATAAGCAGGTAAGTTATATGTATACAAACAGTGCAATTGGCGCAAACGCGTTTAGCTGCCTAGAGGACGCGTCTGAACCGAACACTTGCGGTACCTTGACTGTAGCAGTCGTTTTGTCGGGCCGAACAATGTTCTTTGTGTAAAAATGTATTTGGGAGAGTGAGAGTAGAAGGCTAATATATAGTGTTTCGGTAAACTTAAAGTGAGTTTTACCAAATTGTGGCGGAATAATTTCAGATTAATATATGTGTTCATGAAAGTATCCCCCTTAGAGCAAATATTACACATGTAATGCTTCGAGGAGAGTACCATTAGTGGTGCGAGACCTGGGACAGTGCACCTCTAACACGTCTAAAACCCCAGGATTAAAATTGATTGTAGGTTTAGGATTAGTTAGTTTAGTGGGCAATGTCTTATGTGTATAAAATCGCGAGGAAGGAGGGGGCGTCATGGGTTTAAAACTAGTTTCAAAGAAAAAAGATAACGGCTGCGGTGGAGGTACCCGCTCCTTAGTCCGTGGTTGCCACTAGGGTCATTCCTAGGTGCTATCTCAGCTCAAGTGCTACCGATGCGGAGGGCCTCATTGTGTGTGAGGGTGTGGGGTTTTCGCACTGGGTGCTTTTATGTACTCCTTGTATGCTTATGTGTTTTGAGTAGTTCCATCCATTGTATGGCATAATGCCACCTATTAATAAAGATATATAAAAAGAAGTGTTCGACCCGAACTTAACAGGGCCATTTGGTGGTGGCCTACGTAGATGGCTGCCTGTAGGGGTTTTAGTTTTGGGTTAAGAGAGAGGTTGTGTAGGGCTTGTCAAGTATTCAAGTTAGGATGACCCCAATTATTACTCTTACTTGAATATTGCTATAGATTATGGTGATTGTTACTCGTAGAAGGGCTTTAGGCGATTATTGTGAACTATGGTCTGCTTGTTGCCTATTTTGACTTTAGTGTTCACGGGGCTAGTTATCGCAACTACTGTGTAGGGTCCTCTCCAAATGGGGGAGAGTTTGCCCTTCCGATTTTCGCTTTTGATAAGTACTTGGTCACCAATATGGAATGAGTGGGGTCTCGTGGTTTGGTCGTAGTGGGCTTTAGATTTCTGTTTGCTTGATAGTAAATTTTGCCGGGCTATGGAGTATGTTTTCTGTAGTTTATATTTTAGAATGTGGTAGTAGCTTTCGTGATTGTATAGCGGTTCGGGATCTTTCTTCAGGTTGGAAGGGATATCGGGTGAGAACCCATAAAGACAGTCCATTGGAGTTAGTTTGGTGCTGTCATGGACACTATTATTATAGACGAACGCGGCAGTACGCAAGTATTGATCCCAGGCTTTGGGGTTTTGGTCAGTGATACTGCGCAAGTATTCCACTAGGGGCCTGTGGGCCCTTTCCAAAGCGCCGTTTGATTGGGGGTGGTAGGCGGAGGTTTGTAATTTTTTGATTTTCAGGAGTTTGCACAGGCCCTTAAAGAGGCCACTAAGAAAATTGGTGCCTTGGTCAGTAACTATGCTTTTGGGTATCCCGTAGCGGGTAATGATTTGGTCAAAGACTATTTGTGCTACTGTCTCGGCTTCGGCATTCGGAATAGCATAGCAATCTAGGAATTTGCTTAGGTTATCTTGAAATGTTAAGATGTATAGGTTCCCGGACTGGGTAGTTTCTAAAGGTCCCACTATGTCTAGGTAGACCTTGTCGAAAGGTCTTTCGGCCACGTCTGTGATTACCATCGGCATTTTAAGGGCCGGCGTGGATTTATTTGTCTGACATTTCCTGCATCTTCGAATATATTTTCCTATATCCCTAAGCATGTGGCGCCACCAGTACTTCCTACGGATTCGTTTGTACGTTTTGATCACGCCTTGATGACCTCCGAAAGCGGAGTCATGATAGTCTTTCAAGATGGTGGCTATCTCCTCGGGGTCCGTGATCACCGTAATTTTGGGTCTTTGATTGGTTTCAGCCTCTTGAGGCGGGCTGGTTTCGACTATTGTGTCCACGGGGCTCGGCGTGGTTCGGGGTTCGGGTGACTTGAGTGGTTGGGTATCTAAGGGTTTTATACCGTTGCCTTCGGGGGCACTGCCTATATCTAGTACCTTAGTTTGGGTCTCTTTTTTGGACGAATCGATCGGTCTTTTCTCTCGTGCTTGGGCACGGGTGACTGCGTTGCATCTTTGATTGTGGCCTCCGGGGGGAGGTTCCATGGGGGCGTGCACTATTGCCTTGACAGTGAAAGTTTGTTGAGCCTTAGTATCTTGGATTGAGTTGGGGCAGGGAATACGACTGAGGGCGTCGGCATTAGTATTGTACTTGCCGGGTTTGTATTCGATGTGATAGTCGTATTCAGAAAGTTTATGGTGGAAACGCACCAATCGGGTTGTAGGATCTTTAACGTTGAAAACTCCTTTCAACGGCTTGTGATCGGTATACACTGTGAATTTGCGACCTTGTAGGTAGCACCTGAAATTCTTCACGGCCCAGACTATTGCCAAAAGCTCTTTTTCGATGGTGGAATAGTTTCGCTCAGCCTTGTTCAAGGTTCGGCTGGCGTACGCGATGGGTCGGTCCTTTCCCACTTCCCCTTGCGAAAGTACGGCCCCAAGGGCTTCACTACTGGCATCTGTAGTCAGATTGAAGGGTTTAGTGAAGTCGGGGTAGATGAGTAGGGGGGGTTTGACCAGAGCTGCCTTGATTTGGTCGAAGGATTCTTGGCATCTGGGAGTCCAGGAGAATTTTACGTCCTTACGGAGAAGATTGGTTAGAGGCCGGACGATTCTTGAGAAGTCGGGAATAAACTTTCTGTAGTAATTCGCGAGTCCGATGAAAGATTGGACCTGGCGTATAGTGCGTGGTTCCGGGAATTCTTGGACGCACGCCGTTTTCCTGGGGTCCGGGAGTGCACCTTTCTCTGAGCAGATGTGCCCTAGGTAGACTACCTCCTTACGTAGGAATTGGCACTTTTCGGACTGCAATTTGAGGTTGTGCTCTCTCAGTTTGTTAAAGACTTTTCTGAGCTTCCGGTTATGGTCTTCTAGGCTCTTACCATAGATGACAATGTCATCTAGGTAGACGAAACATTCGAGGCCTTGCAGGCCGGTGAGTACGTAGTTCATTAGTCTTTGGAACGTAGCCGGGGCTCCTTTTAGCCCGAACGGCATACGTTTGAACTCGTAGTGCCCGTAATTGGTGCTGAAAGCGGTTTTATCTTGATCCCTGGGATCGACCAGAACTTGGTGATAGCCGCTGGCCAGATCAAGAGTGGTGAAGTAACGCGAGTGTCCTAGCTGGTCCAGGATCTCTTCTATTCGTGGCAATGGGTAGGCGTCGCCGATTGTTTTTTCGTTAAGTTTACGAAAATCGACGACGACGCGCCACTTTTTTTCACCGTCTGCGCCTGCCTTCTTGGGAACTAATAGGAGAGGGGAGTTCCACGGGCTTTTGCTAGGCTGTACAATATCGTTTTCCAGCATTTCTTGTAGCTGGTCATTTATTATTTGCCTCTGACTTTCTGGTAAACGGTACATTTTTTGATTTATGGGTGCTTGGTCCCGGATTAAGGGTATTTCGTGTTGAATGGCGGTTGTATGTGTGAGGAGATCACCCTTTAGATGGAAAATATCGTGGTATTCGTAGCAGAGGTCGGTGATCGACTGTCTTTCTTCCGCGCTTAGGTTTTCATCCAGATTCAATTCTTTGTTGATCTGTTCTAAGCGGGCTTCGAGGTCTTGAGGGGCCGGGTACTCGGGGTTTGAGGAGTACCGGATATGGTTAAATCTTGCCTCGGTCATGCTCTTTGGGGTTTGCGTACCTAATCGTTTGTTTTTTTGGAATTTAGTGGCAGGGGTGTATGGTGCCTTTGTTTGGGAAGTTGTTCCCTTCTTCTTATTTTTTATGGGAGAGGGTGATGGAGTTTGTTGGCCAACGTTGGGGCTCTTGTACTCACAGGCACCGCTAGTTTGGATTAAGCCTTGGGGGCTAAAAGCTTGGTCGGCGCACTTAGGGTTACATGCGGACCATATTGTTATTAAATGATTGATTAAGAATAGAGCGACTGTGTTTAAGAATGTACGAATGGCATTTTGGTTAGGGATCTCACAGGCATACGTTTCAGGGGCCTTAGGGGCCGAATTTTTAGTAGATCGTTGTACCACGGTTGGCCGCGGTATCGATTGAAGTGGGACTATTTCATATGTACTGGTTGGGACCAGTGTTAGGTTAAGTGCGGCTATGGGCACTGCGGTATTGGTACTATTGAGAATGCTTACCGGAACGGTGTCCTTCCCCTTGGGTAGCAGGCTATTTGAGAGGAAAACACCTGGTTCTATTTCTTGAGACAGGCAGACCATTTCTTCCTTCAGGTTTAGCGGAACTGCGATTATTTGTTGGGTACGGCCCGGCACTCGTGTCGGCCGTCCCAACTCAATCTTAATTCGTGTAGGTTCCATTTGAGTTTCGATTTCGTCAGTCGACCTTTGGGTTTTGCAGTCAGCCTCCTTGTTAGGGGCCTTAGAGACAGTGTGCGTTTTGCCCACACTGTGCCTCACTTCGACTGCCCGTTCTTTGGGCGAATGTTCGTCGAATGTCAATGGAACGCTAAACTCTTTAGGGTTTGTTGCTGTTCGAGGGAACTTCAACTTTCGATTGGGACCTTCTACATTGCAGTTATCCAAGATGAAGTCGAATCCTAGTAGTCCGTCGTTCAAAAATTCTGGTGTATCCTCTACTACCTGGAAAGAGCCGGGGATTTTAGGGGGGAGGTCGAAATTTCCGTGACAGCTCCCTATGGTTTCGGTGGTTCCGGCTGGGGTTACGAGAGTGCATTTCTCATCGGGGTTTATCTCTACTTCGGGTTTTAATTTGTTTTGCTTAATGACGCTTACCTCAGCGCCAGAATCCACTACTAATTTGACTTTGCCGTTACGGCTGATATCTAAGGGTAAGGTGACTTGTGGGATTCTGAGTCGGGGCGGCTGAGGTGTACCCTTGGGTGTGAATGGACCTATTGTTGTCGGGCCAGGGGATTTTGGCTCGACGGCTCGGCGTTTCCCTGGTGACGTTCTTCCCACATCCTCTTCTGAGCGCATTCGCTCACTACGTGGCTACGGCGGCCACAAAAATCGCACTTCCTGCTTACCTGGTAAACGCGGGGGGTTCTATTGGGTGGACCGGGATTGGTTTGTCCAGAATTAGATTGGCCGGTATTAAGTTGTCCCGGTCCTGGGCGAGGGTACCTTCTACTGTCATCAGCCCTGCCAGGTGGGTTTCTGTTATTAAAATTCGGCGGGTAATTTGGAGGGTTTCTATTATTAAAATTCGGCGGGTAATTTGGAGGGTAATTTTGAGGTTGTCTATTGTTGTAATTATTGTAAGTGTTCTGTAATGGGGGCCCATTTCTGGCCGTAGTCTGACTACGTTCAAACTTAAATCGGCGGCACTCACTGACGTCATGTCCATAATGTTGGCAATGTGAGCAGAGCGGAGTGTTCTTGCGCTTCATGCACTCACTGTAAGTGTGTCCCCGTCGGCGGCAAAAGGTGCAAGTTACGTTTGCGATGGATTGGGACTGTGGAGGCCTATTGGAATAGGAACTCTGCACGGCTACTCTTTCTTGTGCGAGTGGCAGAGTTTGATTTACGAAGTGTTGTACGGCTGGTGGAGCGGGCGGGGTTGGTTGATAGCTGGAGTGTTGCTGTGTAATGGGCGGCGGTGAGAGGTTATTATTAGGGGTGGCGTGTATGGGGGCTATGTGTTGAGGTGCTTGTATGGTTCCGGGTGTTGGGGCCCAACCTGTGCTACCTTGGGTATTGATGCCTTGTGTGATTTGGAACCCGGGAGGTGAAACGTTGGATCCCGGTTGACTAATAGGGTACGCCGTAGGGGCTGTGTTGGGCTGCAGGTGTAAGACTGTTAGTTGCAGGCGTTCCATATCTAGCGCCTTTTGGATTAATGTATCTAACGTTTGTTCTTCCAGAGTTAGGAGATATTGACATAGATAGGGGTTATTGACACCGCTTTTCAAAGCGTCCTTGGCGAAGTCATTTAGCTGCGCCTGTACAGTGTGGGCGCTTGCGGCACCGTACTTGGTGGTGGCCGCTTCTTTGCAGGACTGTAACATCTGCTTAATTCGAGCCGTGAAGGCTATCAGGGTCTCTAAAGGGTATTGTCGCAAAGTTATTAGTTTGTTTACCAGTTCCTGGTAGGTTTCTCGGGGCAAATATGTTTGATTAAGAAGCTTTTCAGCCTCTTCAAATGTTGCTGGTTGAGTGGAGGCTATTAATTGGTAGGCTTCGCCTCGTAGCCTCGTGGGGTAGATCTGTAAAAAGGCTGGTTTGTCCGTGTCGCTCAGACACTGCAGCGCTCGATGACAACATCCTAAAAATGTCTGTAATTCTACTACGATATTGGGGGATGGGCCGCCGGAGAAAATGGGAACTAATTCAGAGGTTAAGCGGGCGACTTTTGTATAGTCCGCCATTTTGAAAGGCTTTATATTTTTGGAGTCGGAGTCTTCTAGTATGAACTCCTTTTCGGAGTCTGAAAAGGATACACTGACCCAATTAAGTAGGAGTTCGCCCTTACTCGAGTCCTTGACGCTACCTGTGGAACTATCTAAGCCCTGCCTTTCTTGTGAATTCTCTACTACCCTATCCTCTGAAGGTGGGAGGCCCGGGAAGTTTTTAAAATCCTGGATCGCCTGTTCGAACTTCCTTGTAGCCTCTTTAAATTGATTTATTTTGGCGAGTCTTTGCCCGCTGCTCTTGGCTACTTCTTTATTGAGGAAGTCGTACTGGGGGATCGAAGATTTTTCGCCTTCCCTGGCCTGCTTTAATAAATCTTCTAAATAGTATTGTAAACTTACTTGACTAATTCCTGGTCTTACTCGCCCGCTTCGGAGCCTACTGGGTGATGGAGACCTTAAAACGGTCGGTGTTGACTGGGTACCTTCGGGGACGTGTTGAGCTGATGATGTTGATTGATGAGCTGGAACTGTTGATTGTAGTGCTGGAGTGGACGTGGCGCTGATTTCGCCTGTGATAAGCGTTGGCGTTTCTGGATCGCTGGTACTGGAGTCGTCTATTGGGTTTTCGGTATCCGACATCAACTAATGGGCAGGGATGAAGCCCGCATAAGTCCCTCGGCGAAAATATATGGGGGTGGACGCGTGCCCGCCTGGAGCAGAGGCGCCGTGGTTGTACACCCCCGAGCGATGATTATTAATGTAAATTCGGTCGATGGCCTTTTTAGTGGCCTAACCTGAATCAATTCGAAACAAACAGTTTTGGATGATGAGGCGCCGGTCGGTTGACAGATTGGACGCCGGCCTGTTACTTGTTGGCCTCGCTTCTGAGACCTAGGGGTGGAGTTCCTGGGATTGTTGACTCTATCCTTTAGTCCCACGTCGGGGGAGCGTCTGTGGCTAGATCGTCCCCTTGTTGGTCCTTATGGACTTTATCCTGGGCAGGGATGAAGCCCACAAAAGTCCACCGGTGGCACCTTTTGGGTGCGTTGCAGGGTAGGGTGGTTTCTACCACCTATAGTTGTTCTACCCTGTTCGTTGTTCGCATAGGATCCGGGGTCAACGCCTCTATCTATCTTGCGCCCTCAGACTCGGCTCAGTCTGAGTTTAAGGACAAGGGTGCCTATGTCCAGCACTCGATCAATAGTTGTAGGCTCGCTCGGATCCTACCGGCTGCGCCATTTGTAATATATTTTTTTTTTTTTTATATATATATAATTCTTCGTAATGTATATTTTCCGGAATCTTTTTGAGATTACCTTTTTATTGGATTTAAAATATTATAACATTGGTAAGCCGAGAAAACAGCCGCCCTTATTTAATTTGTAATATATTTTCTGAAAAGTGTTTGTGATTACCTCTTTGTTATTCCTTATAGCTGTCCCAACCAACAAACAAATAACTCATTAGTTCCACTTGATCAAACTTCCTTTATTTGTCACACAGTTATGGTACTACATCACTTATAATTTTATAATCCTACAGTTATAAACACTTATAGTTCTATCAATGGCCCACTTAAAACTCGGCCTTACAACAAACTTTAAAACCGTAATTATAACTTTAAAACATTGTAACATTGGAAATCTGAGTAAACAGCCGCCCTTATTTTTAGATGGCAGCCTTTACTAGGCCTTTCAATTACTCACATTAAATTTTTTAAACTTTAATGAACATTAGCTTTTTAAGCTTTATAAACATTAATTTTTTTAAACTTTAATAAACTTTAATTTTTAAGCTCTAATAAACCTGTTTAGGTTTCACATGAGTTAATATGTTTTAGGTTAACGCCGCCCTTATTTTTAGATAGCAGCCTTTACTACGCCTTTTCAGTAATTTTTTAAACTTTATTAAAACCTTTTTAAGTTTCACTTTAACTTTAGCCCAACACACCCGTCGGTAGTGACAATGAAAAAACACCTTTTTTTTCTTAATTAACCGGCCACGAATCATCCACCCGCCGGTGGTGACGATTAGAACCAAACTCCTCGATTTTAAAATTTACCGCCACCAGCTGGCCGTGGTTCGTAAACAACCATAAAACATATCAGCCCGCGAAAACTACAACTCATCAAAAGTCCCGGCTTCGCCAAAGCTCCCATGCCCGAAGATGCAATTATGCATTTAACAAGACCAAAATGCACTTATGCATTTTGTCACCGGAAAGATCCCAGACGAAATTTGACTAATAGATAAGTCTTGGACGATTTTTTGCGTTTCTTTGTATTGAATTGGGAGTCGCAATTCGCAAAATGCAATTGTGCATTTTGGCTGGGAAATGTATGTGAAACCTGATACCTGCTGATAAGTTTTTTAAATCTTCGCACGGAGTTCCTGTGGCGGGGGGTTTTTTTTTTCTTTATATGATTAACCAAATGTTAACGTTTATTTTGAACGTTAATATTTTTAGATTTTGAAAATTTTTAGGATTTAAGGGAATTTAGGTTCTCTTTGAACAGAACTATTGGAAAGGGGGCTTTCCCGTTCATAACAATATTTATAATTTAACAGCTTAAACTCCTCCTATTTACACGTGCCCGAAGACCGCCTGTTTCTCATATTGAACCAACCAAAATCAAAAATCTAAAAATAAGTTTCATCTTCAGACAATCTCAACTGCAAGCAAGGAGGGTTTTCCTCCTTTTCCTACATCAAGATCCCCTTTAGGCCAACCAGAAAAAAAAACGAACGATCAGCATTCAAAGCCGATCAGAATAATTTCAGTAGTCACTTGACTATTGGGTTGTTAGTGTTAACCAGCAATTATTTCTAATTACGTTCTTGGTGCTTCGCTAATTTAATTAAAAATTACCAAAAAGTAAAACTGTCTGCGCGAGAGTAGCAGGAAAAATCAAAGGGAAACAAAAATTGTTAAAAGCAACAGCTAGAGGTACATAAAGCCGAGATCCTTTAACCGTCGGGTGAGACTCCGGCTCTGATCCCCACGCGACTTCGCTAATTCAATTACGTTAATTGGTAGTTACGGGTGCCAAGTGTTTTTTCGTTTTTTTTATATATAAAGATATTCAGATTTTTTTTCTCGTTGAAATTTTTTATTTTGATTTAGAGTCTATTTAAGAAATGTTGAATTATCAAAATGTGGACACCACCAACATTGAGTATTCATCATATTTTTATAGTGGCTCGGTGATTCCACAGAGCTTGTCATCGCCGACATCGCTAGCGGATCAAAATGTTTCGTTTAGTCAAGTGTCGGTTGGTGTTAATTCGAATTTTGAAAAAACTAATTTACACGGTTATCATCCGAATTCGTGTAGTACTAATAGTGACACTGGTAAATGTGACATAAATCAACAGTTTTTAGTGAATAGCAAAGGGTCAGAGAATGTTAAGCGATTTTCTGTGAATAATTTATTGCAGCTAGCTGGGGATTGTGGAATTGGACGGGATCATCAAGGTAAGATTTGATTATGTTATTATTTTTTTTTTTTTTTAAATTTAAAGTATAAAAATGAAAGGTAAAGTCATTGGTATTTAGGATGCTTTTAAGGCAAAATTATTTATCACCCTTTAATCGATTATACCTGATTACTGCATTCAACGAAACCATACTGCTTTAAGACAAATCCTTTAAGACGAGAGGGTTTCACAAAGAATTCTTAAGTATAGTTTTCATAGTTCTGATTTTAGTCCTTAGAGGTGACAATATTTTATTTAATTCAAAATTTTGTTACAAATTTGAAAATGGACAAAGAATTTATTTTAGTGTCTCGGCATTTATTCATGACTAGCAAAAACACGCGGGCGTTGCAACGCCTTTTAATAAAAAAACTAATGTGTGCACAGTCCGGGATAGGAAATAGGTATAATGAAAAAAATAACAAATTTGCAAAACATAATTTAGGGCACACAACTCGACTATAGAATAATCTCTCACAGTCAGTATTTCCGACCTCCTACAATATCCAAGAGTTCAAACGCAGGGTTAATCCGCACCTTCTTCAACAACCCCCCCGAACCCCCATAACCCTTAACCTATTCCCCCCTTACTAAGCTCCCTGCTAGACATTGCGCCATGACGTGCAAACGACAACGGACTGGTAGTACAAAAGGTGATTCCTGAGCTTGGCACTGCCACATAAAACAAATAAAAAAATTTAAAGTTACTTATAAAAAATGTGTTAGAACTTTTTTAAAATGCGGTGTTGAGCGCCACCTATCGGAAAAATTGTGTGCTACATGCACAACAATCACATTCAGAACACGTGCCTCACCCCGTGCGGAACTTGCCCAATAGCGTCCTCAACATTTTGTTCCCATTTGTTTATTGAGTTCGATATATTCTCTGTTTTAATTTTCATCAGACCTATCGATCATTTGCGGAGATGGCAAACCATAATCTTCACAGTATTTCCGCAAATTGAAAGAACAATATCTCGCCGTGACAGCATTTCATTCGCGTTCCTTCGATTATCGAGTCATGTTTTCGGTCTAACCCGACAGTCGGATAATAGTGAAAAGTATGCTAAACGCCTAAGAAGATTCTGAATCATCCCGTTAAAGTCCTAAAATCGGATTAACCGTTCCGAGCTTTGAGGTTTACAATTGGAATGATAAAAAAAGTTTCCACTGGCTTTTCTGCGACTATCGGATCAAGTTTTCCGCCTGAATCAATAGTCGGAACCGAGTGAAGCCTAGAACATGCCCAAGAAAATACTGAATCTTCCCGTGAAAATCCCATCGCAATCGGATTAGCCGTTGTTGGTACGTAGGTAGCTAGGTTGTTATTATATACTGGCTGGAGCAATAAAAACTTTACATTCAAAATTATTTTTTACTTTTTAGTTTATTTTAAAATAAAAGCGTATTTTTTAGTTTTTTTAAACCATATTTTTTATTTTCTTCTTTTTAGTCTATTATATGTCTTCCACCATTTTGTAGTAACTGTCATATTATATTTAAAATGACGGCACACTGCTTACTGCACTATACTCGCTTTCATTTGATGCCCATACCGAAGAATAATCCGCCATTTTGTGCTGGCCACCATTTTGAATTTTGAATGACCCCACATAGCTTATTGTATTCTACTTGTCTTACCCTTTCATTTGATATCCATGTCGGGGGGTCCGGGAACACAATTGAAAAATTCGGCCGCCATCTTGGAACCGCCATGTTGATTTTTTTCCAAAAATGGTTAAATTGCATTGTCACGCGAACTATACATATGTGCAAAATTTGAAGTTGATCGGTTATATGGAAGTGGGTAAAAATCAAGTTGCAAGGTTCAAGTTTTCGGTATAATCTGGTAGTCGAACACGGTAATCGGGCCCGATAATCGGATCCGATAGTCGGATCCTAGTAAAAAAAATAGCCTAAAACATGCCCAAGAAAATACTGAATCTTCCAGTGAAAGTCCCATCGCAATCGGATAAGCCGTTTCCGAGATTAGCCCGGACAAACAGACAGACAGACATTCAGACATACAGACAGACAAAAATTTTAAAAATACTTGATTTCGTGTTAATATCGTGTAAATAACCATATGAACTTAGAAATTGACAATTATTTTGAAATCACAGACAGACACTCCAATTATATTTATATAGATTGTTTATACGAAACTACCGCTTAAAGGCTACTTAAATTAATACCATTCTAGTCGATCTAATTCCAATGCCGTAGCTACTCTGCTTTGGGGGGGGGGGGCAAATCAAGTTTACTAAATTAAACGTATATTTTTAAAAATGTTGCCATGCGCCATCACTGTCGGTAGTATAGATAGTTAGAATAGAATGAAGTGCACTCGCTCAAAAAATGTTTGACCAGGTTTCATATTTAGCTGTCAATCATCTTCGATTATGAATGTCTACTGTAAAAGTATGCTAAACGCCAAAACTGCAAAATTTTTCCGTCGCCACAAAATAAAATAACAATACGAAGGACATTCGATTTTCAATTTAATTGAAACTCGTTTGGTTGGCCATTTACGTGCTTTAAAATACATATTATGAATACTTGGACTCAGATAATCGGTGCAGCAGGATTCGATGGTGAGAACGTGAGAACTCATTAGAATTTGTAATCGCTTCAATGTTCATATCGGATTTATTACAAACAATTGAAGCAGTAACAAAAGCATTGCAAGGTAGAGCGTTGGGATATAAAGATTCGAAGGAACTCATTAGAGCCTTTTATACAACGATTGAAAAATGGGAACAGAAGATAGTTTCGAAAAATACTACTCTGACGCAACAAATTTTTGAAGAAATTACAGCTTACAGAATCGGTTCTCGCTTCAAGTTGTCCTCGCCCAATTCGAAATTGACGCTAATCAATAATGCTAAAAGATTCTGTTGTCGAAGAAAAACACTGCACTGAGAAAGCGAAGCAAATTGACCGTCAGCTTGAAAACGCCATTTTACGAAACGATCGACAGGGGTATTCATGTCACAGTTCACTTTGTTCGTAGTCTTCGTAGCTTCGTAGTTCTTCGTAGTTCATTTTCATATATTTGGAAACTACGAAGCTCCTCGCAACTACGAAGCTGAAAAGCTTCTCAATTTCACTTCATAGTATCGTAGTTTGTTTTTTGACAGTTGTGTTGTATGAATTGGGATCCGTTGGCAATAACAATTCAAACTTAAAACCGACCTTCATGCCAACTAAGCTACTAAACTATGAAACGACGACACTTTGAACAACTGAAAAATTACATGAATACCCCTATTGTGTTAATTGAAATGACAAATCATTTCGTTAAAGACGATGCCATCCTCACAGCTACCGATACAGCAGAGGAAATGGATTTGGAAGACCGAGTTGGGCATCGAATTGCCAAATGAAATTGAGGTAAAAATTTCCAAAAAGTTCATAGACGAAGTTCGCGCAAAGAATGTGAAATTGAACAATTTGAAAAGGCCGGATCATAAAAAAATCAAGACTGTGGTGTTGACAGAGCTGTATAAGGTGCGCCAATGAATGGAAAACAAGTATATATGCTTTTTGCAGCAATCGAAACTTTCCCGTCCGGAACGGCAGTATGCGACCTCAAGATTTTACCATATCGACTGATAGATTAAAAATAATTGTTTCTTGCTTTCGAGCACAAGCGACTTGAGAGGTCTGGGCACGGTTCTTTTAAGATTCAATGCACTAAAAAATTGTTTAAAAAAATAAACTTTGAACGCAGTATATCTAAAATATACAAATATTTTTGGTAAATATCCAGAATAACTCCCCCACCTCAGATTTTGATAAAATTTTTACACAAGGTACAGTTAATTATGTACACCTCAGGTATGTTAATAAAAAGTGTCGGTCAAGTCCCGTTATCTTGTAATTCCACTTCAAAGTGCCGAAATTTCAAAAATTCAAAATGCAATTATTGCCATATTATTTCACCAATTTTCACCAATATTGATGAAATTTACACACATTGTGTATTTTAATGTGGGCAACTTATTTTTGGAAAAAAAATTGGCACACATTCACCGTTACTTTTTTTTTTAACTTTATAATACTTAAATTTCTAAAATTGCCAAAGTACACCACGTTTTTTTGTGTAAATTTATATATAATGTCACAACCTTCTATATTACAAGCCATGGACGGTGATTAGACTGTTCGTTCCTACGTACGTTCCTCACGAGCTTTTAGATGAACGGCGAAGTGGAGATGATGCCCCTCATCACCTCCACTTCCCCGTTCATCTATAAAGCTCGTGAGGAACGTACGTAGGAACGAACAGTCTAATCACCGTCATGAACAAGGAAAATATTGAGAGCGAATTTCCGCTCAATCGGACCACAACTCGGTGAAATCACGTTATGTTGTTAGTGTAATTTGGAGAATTTGGTGGTCCGATTCTCTCAATTGAGATTCTTATAATGTACTATATCTTTGTCTGTATAATAAATTGGTTTTTAAAAAAAATTGCCTTCTATATACTGTTTTTTTAATACATTTGTAAAGCACCGCATTCTATGGGAGTATGAAATAGTAACTGTCACATTTGACTTTTAATTATTTTAAAATTTATATACATATTTCATATATTGGCTAAAATTTAATTTCACACTTTGAAATACAGGGTGTAACGCATAAGATTGTACACCGGGCGAGTATGAATAGGTTTTGGATAGACGAACAAAAAATCGTTCCGGAGGGGGTGGGGTAATCTTAACGGTTTAGCCGCTAGGGCGTTTTGAAGTTTTTTTGCTAGAGTTTTACATATCACCCTGTATTTTTGTAACCCTATGACCTATTTTCATAAATAAGGTATCAGTGTACGCAGAATACTCCCACCTATCTAAAGCTGTAAAAATGAAGGTTCTACCGTACCAGGTTCCAGAGCAATGAGTCAACAAAGTGAAAATTTTGGTTTTTTTTTACTAAAATTTCAACTAAAACCACCATTTTCTCCAAAAAATACGTGATAAACCTAAACTTTTTTTTGCAAAATTAGAAAGCTTGGACAATTCCCTATGAAAAATGTCTAGAGAATTTTTTTCCTACGACTTCTACTTTTGGAGTTAAAAGCAATTTTAATGCTAAAATTGGGTCTTTTTTAGTACTTTTTCGCTTAAGCTTTGCTAAAAAGTACCAAATAAGCACCAAATAAGGTCAATTTCAACATCAAACTTGCTAATAACTTCAAAAGTAAAGGCCGTAGCATAAAAATTGTCAGGACATTATTCATAGGAAATTGTTCAAGCTTTCCAATTTTGTAAAAAAAAATATCAGTTAATTACGTATTTTTTGGAGAAAATGGTGGTTTTAGTTGAAATTTTAGTAAAAAAAACCAAAATTTTCACTTTGTTGACTCATTGCTCTGGAACCTGTTACGGTAGAACCTTCATTTTTACATCTTTAGATAGGTGGGAGTATTCTGCGTACACTGATACCTTATTTATGAAAATAGGTCATAGGGTTACAAAAATACAGGGTGATATGTAAAACTCTAGCAAAAAAACTTCAAAACGCCCTAGCGGCTAAACCGTTAAGATTACCCCACCCCCTCCGGAACGATTTTTTGTTCGTCTATCCAAAACCTATTCCTACCCGCCCGGTGTACAATCTTATGCGTTACACCCTGTATATGAAATATATAAATTTGTAAAATAATTAAAAGTCAAATGTGACAGTTACTATTTCATACTACCATAGAATGCGGTGCTTTACAAATGTATTAAAAAAGCGGTATATAGAAGGCAATTTTTTTTAAAAACCAATTTATTATACAGAGAAAGATATGTATAGTACAATATATATAAATTTCACAAAAAAACGTGGTGTACTTTGGCAATTATCGCATTTTAGAAATTTAAGTATTATAAAGTTAAATAAAAAAGTAACGGTGCATGTGTGACAATTTTTTTTTCCAAAAATAAGTTGTCCACATTAAAATACATAATGTGTGTAAATTTCATCAGTTTTGGTGAAATAATATGGCAATAATTGCATTTTGAATTTTTGAAATTTCGGCACTTTGAAGTGGAATTACAAGATAACGGGAGTTGACCGACACTTTTTATTAACATACCTGAGGTGTACACAATTAACTGTACCTTGTGTAAAAATTTTATCAAAATCGGAGGTGGGGGAGTTATTCTGGATATTTACCATATTTTTTTTTATTGCTTTTGTTTTCGATTGTAGTAGTATCGATTTCTTATATGAGAAAAACGCGTGGGGCAATGCAAAGGCGTGGGGGGCTAAGTCCCCTCTAGCTCCTGTGTTGGTACGGCCCTGTCTAATTCACTAGCCCTTAGCAAGCCCTAAAGCTTACATATCTTTATCTTATCCAATTTATGATTGCGTTGCGTTGTATTTGATAGACAAAAAAGACAATTTTTTTGGATTCCAAGTATACAGGGTGTATACCTTTAACCTTACAAAGCGGCCGGCTGTGGATAGGTTTTGGATAGACGAACAAAAAACGTATCGGAGGGGTAAATCGTAACGGTTTAGCAGCTAGGGCGCTTTGAAGTTTTTTTGGTGGAGGTTTACATGTCACCCTGTATTTTTGTAACCCTATGAGATATTTTAATGAATAACGTATCAGTGTACGCAGAATACTCCCACCTATCTAAAACTGTCAAAATCAAGGTTTCACCTTACCAACTTCCAGAGTAATGAGACATCACAATTTCGTTTTTTTTAACTAAAATTTGAACTAAAACCACATTTTTCTCGAAAAAATGCCTAGTTAACTAATATTTTATAATTATTTTTTTCCTATGAATAATTTCTAGACAATTTTTATCCTTCGGCTTTTACTTTTGAAGTTATTAGCAAGTTTGATGTTAAAATTGGCTTAATTTGGTGCTTATTTGGTACTTTTTGACAAAGCTTAGGTGAAAAAGTACGAAATAGAGCCAATTTTAGCATTAAAATTGCTTATAACCTGTCTAGCTCTGTAGCTACCTTCCTGTATAGCATTAACTAGCTGGGACCCGGTGCGCCTATGCTGCACCCATAAACCAATAGTAGTAATCAGGTGATATGAATTTTCATTTAATACCCATACCGAATGGCTTACAAAGAAAAAGGTAATCCGCCATTTTGTGTTGGCCGCCATTTTAAATTTGGACCGATCGATCTGAAACTTTGGGAATCGTATTTTTTTTCGGAAAAAACCAAAATAATATAGATCTGAGCTCTATATCAGTAATTCGAAGAGTACCTCCCATACAAAAGTTCGTATTTTACGGATATCGGTACACTACAGCCACCCGAAGTGTTCGAGATAGAGCAAAATAGACCGCGTAGGAACACCCGCCGTACCCGAAAACCCCTATATACAAAAATTCAGGCCAATCGGATGAGCGGTTTCGGAGTCTATTGAACATTTACAGACAGACATACTTTCACTTTTATATATATAGATTTTACCACATCCAAGACGCACGAAAGCGAAGTTGAGCATATAACATGAAAACTTGATCCAAAAGGCTATCAAAACAAATCTGTCATCAATTTTCTGAATCCACTGCGAAGTTGAACGAAGTTGATTCGATCCCCAGTGCAAAAGCTCACCCAGCGTGGAAGCCATTCCAAGACCACAGCCAAGAATTGGAACCTGGATCAAATTCCTCCACAAGATCCCATCCATGGTGAAATGGATGGCTCAGAACCCTCATAGCCCACTACTGTTTTTATCTAAGGCCGTATTGTTTAGCGCCAAATATTTTGTTTCGGCTTTCTCGTTTATTGTACTTATAGGCGATGGCAGAAGAGAAGGAACGAAATTATCGTATAAAGGGTATACCACGCCGCTGAGGCCAGCTGGTTTTTGAGAGAATATAATTAATGCTATTGGGTGGTACTGGGTTGTTACTATCACAATTTTTGAGTATCAATTGAACATACGGAAGTTTCCAAGATAAATTCGTAGGGCATTTATTGTCATCAAGTTATTTGAAGCATCTATGCACGTCGCCAGCCTTTAAGAAAATCTTGTCCATTAAGTGAGTAGTACACTCGGGAGCAGTGGTTGGCATAGCACTGTCGGGTAAAGAAGAATTCGAGACAGAGACGATAATTCTTCAGGCTTGGATCACCGCCATGATAACAGATCTCATCGCCCTCTTGCAAATAAAAAAGGGATTGTGGATGAAGCTAAATTCTGCTGATGTAACTCACCAAAGACAAGGACAGAGGTTTTTACAGTACAACTTGACTTCTCAGCCTGTCCTCAGTCTTTTTTTTTTAGAGGAGATGATGTTTATTCAAATCTAAAAGGAAAATAAATAAAAAAAATATTTACTCTACCTTCACTAAAATCTAATTAAAACCAAAAATACCTCAAATTCCTATACATATTTCCCATCATAACTACAATGAATGATATTCATAGACTCACCTTTCATCACACACAATATCAAAACTACTGACGGCAATGTCGCCCACTTACGCTGTGCAATTAAATTCTAAATTACCAGCAATTATCACATAATTAACTGAAGCGCCTTTGCCGGCAGTGGCATATTTTAAAGATCGGAAGAAAGCATCATCAAACATAAAAGATGAAAACTTGATCCAAGGCAGTCAAAACAAATCTGTCATAAATTTTCTGAATCCTTGACATTTGACGCTTCACTTGCGCATCAAATGTACCGACAATCCGCTCACTTAAAACTCACTGGCAAAAGGTCAAAAAGAAAATCTTATGAGAAGAAGGAAGAAGAAAGCCCCGACCGCAAGACAGGCCAGGGGAAAAAGTAAAATGCTTCTTAAATTGGTGGGTTGTCATCAAATCCTGTTCGCTGGTTTTTTTGTGGCCTTTGAATTTATGAAAGGAGGAATCATATTTCATGTTGTTTGACATATTGCGGGGAGTTGGCTTTTATGGAATCATGGAAAGGATAGGGTTGAATTGTTGCAACATTCTTGGGTACATTGGTAAAATTTGTAGTGAGACATTCCTGGGCTTATGTGCTGATTGTATGTTTAATTTGTAAGGAACTCAATCTGCAAAGGACTACTAAAGGGACATGATATTCAAAACCATAAATATTATAACGATTGTAATAAGTTGCTCGATATTCGTTCTCATTTCACAGTATTAAAAGAAACAAAAAAAATTATACTTCGATAATCGATAAAGGCCCCGATCATACCTGATCCTAAATGGTCGTATTCATCATACAGGATATGACTTACTCGGGACTACAACCGGCTTTCCATTGTGTAGCAGTAAGTTTGGTTTGAAGGATATAAGAGGATAGAAGAGGTTAGAAGGGGTCTAGTGATTGCTCGACCAAAAGACAACAAAGCGGCGACTGTGCTGAAAGTCGAGTCGTGTTTCGTCACAAGTCGTTTCAGTTGAAGAAAGTGACGGTTCAGTCGATTTATGACTTTTAGCACAGGGGCCACCTTATGGCCTGGTCACACAAGTGGGAGCTTCTGACTTGACCAGTGGAAAGCTACTGCACGTGTGCACTCGCATTTCAGTAGCTTTCAAAGTTTTCAGTAGCTATAAGGGCTTTTGCTATGTTGTTGCAAAATAAGCGACTGGTCACAGTTGTAATAAAAGTAATAAAAGCGGTTACAAAAATACTTTGCGCTGTAACGAAGAAGGTGGTCCCTGGTTTACCAGCTACTGTCATTTCGCGATACCGTGCCAGTTGATGCTCGATTCGCATACCAGCTGCTGCTTTTGGTGGGAGAGGCGAGTAAAAACAAAAATGTTGTAGTTACTCGGATGCGAGGTACTGATTGACTCGCACATGGCAGTAACTCGTATGATGCGGTCACACGGTGCGAGTAGCTGCACTGCAGTAACTGACTAGGCCAGCTTGCACTGTCTAATCGCGCCTTTGGGCACATGTGAGGAAATTCCAAAGTGGCCCCCGGCGCCGTAAACAACTGGTGTGAACACACTAAATGACGGAAGGGGCTCAAATACTACGAAGTAACTCGTTACTACATTACAAAAAGGAAAATTCGGCAATTTCTTCTATGCGCGTCTTTCAAATGATAAATTCCGATAGTTTTTACACAGTGTTATGTAGTATTATTAAGACTAGAAGGAATCAAATGTCTCCAAATATAGCCAAATAGTGAGGGCTTCTATCCCATTGCTATCCCTTAAAACTTTCACCAATCTCCACTAACAACATTTTTACAAAACTTCCGTACCACAAAAAACTACTCTTACCAAAAGAAAAGACTATAAATTGTTATCGCCACATGCGTAACAAATTTGTTAATTTCCCTTTCACAAAAATCGAAATAATTTTTTGTCCTCCCAAAAGTAAATTTTTTAACATCTTCAACCACCGGAGCACCACCATCAGCAAGCAGAGAGCTCCGAAGAAGCAAAAAACTCTTTTCCTGCTTTGAAGTTGATACTAATATAAAATCGAGATAGTGAAAAGTGCACATGCGCCCCCTTTACTTACACTCAAATCCCTTTGCGCATGGCATTTTTTTTTATTTATTTTTTTATTTTAGGCAAGAAGAAAAGGCGAAAACTGTGAACGCGGCTTCTCGTCTCATGAAGAAGACGATTCCACACACGCGCATCACTTTCCTGTGCGGCCTGTCAGCTTGAATTAAAATCAAGGAGCGTCTAAAGTGCCGAAAAAACTCAAAAAAACTCAAAAAACTCCTTTGAGGGTTAGATGTGTAGAATCACAAAAACAAAAATTAAAGAAAATAAAAAATAGAGGAAGAATGAAAAAACCCCTTGCTTGTGGCGCGATCATCTTTATTGAGCAGTTGAGGAACGCTTAATTTAGGTGTCTTCACTTTTAAATTAAGACAAACGAGCCTTTAAACGCTCCACACAAAATGCAGAAAATCTAGAAATGTTAATTAATTGATATTTTACTTTATTTTTGGTTGTTTTTATTTACGTTATCACACACTGTGTGCCACATTTTATTTTGTACAAAAGCGAAAGTATTTGTTTTTTTTTTCATTTTTCATTTAAATAGTGACGAATACTTAAATGTTAAGCGATGGAAGATTTCGAAATTGTAACGATCGTTTTTCTTCTTATCGTTAATCATCAAAATTTTACATAAGCCAAGAAATTTTTTAACTGTCTGCACTTGTTTTCAAAAGTATTTTCTTAATTTATCGCTGTCAAAAAATTTTGAATCCCCCAGGACCAAATTTTGACGATCGTCGATTGCTTGTTTATTGCGTGAGTGATGCTGACATAGGACACAAGTGCAAGATTTATGTTCGTCTTCTGTTTAGTAAAAAAACACACCGAAGGGGTTCTTTCTATACATGCGCATGCCTGAGTGATTCAACCACCCTCTTGCACTTCCATGGATTTTCTTTTTTACCGCACTACTTCCTTCCGAACATTGTTTCGCTATTTACACATAAAAATAACCACAAAAATAAAAACAACTAAAAAAATCACTTTCTTTCTACGCATTTTCTCCACTCCACAATCTTCAATTTTGCTACAACTTCACCATAAAAATTCTCCCACGATGATTTATTGAGGGCAGGTATCTATCAAGAATTCTATGTCAAATGGCTAAATGCATATTATTGGTACTATTGCAGTGCAGTAAGCGATTTCCTAAATGCTAGACATTAGTAAAAGGCCATAAAATTGAAAGTAAAAGTACCTTTCGTAGAAAAGACATAAAGTGGCGCTCGTTACAAGCTTCTTTCCGTTGTCTATACACCAAGGGTATTAAAACTGTCGAGAAATATTTAAAAATGAATAAAAATTAAATTCTCTTTCACCATAAAAAAAATGTTTATGAAAAATACAATTTTGGATTTTTAACAGATGTTCGTTTATCGGTGAGGATGTTGTGATGGTGACCTCTTAATTTTTTTGAGTGATAATAAATAAAAAATATCGTAAAACAACATTTTTAAATATATCCACTTTCATTTACACTTAAAAACCCCAAAATTAAATAATTTCATAAATCAAGCATATGAATAGTAATACTACATAGCGTACTACTGGTAGTGTCTAAAAAACTGAGTGGAAAACGTAGTTCACAGAAAATTTCTATTGGTAGAAAGATCTCTTACTTTACGCCCCAATTTTAGACCCACACTTGAGGCCCACAGTTTTCTAAGCTGCGGCGCCAACGTAAAACATGCATTATTGGCGGTAGCAAAGAAAGCAACGATAGAGATGATTCGCTTTTAGACTACATAGTTGACCATAGCTTAAGAAAATTACAATTGATCTAACTCTCCAACCTTTGTATTTCTGTGCACGGACAATTTCAGAGGTTGGTAAGAAACTATCAATACTATCCTAACTTTCGCTATGGTCAGTAACTGTAAGGTCCTTCTCAGACCACAATTATATCTTTTCTTTATAAATGTGGGTAGACCAGTCAGAGCCTTGTGGGACCGAACTACAAGTGTATGAGCTGCGAACATCACAAAGACGAGCCTCACACTCACCTAAGGCTGGCCGAATACCAAAGATTCATTTGCAGCTTTTCGTCACTTATTGCTTGGAGATTTATGTAGCAAAACGGCTTGTGACGATTTGTTCCATATATAAATGACGAAAAGCTGCATGTTTAGCTTTGGTGTACGGCCGGCCTAAGGGTAGAATCAAGTCGAGTGCGAAAAACTTGACAAAATGATCAATACACTAGCGAGCAGAGCCGGGCAATAGTTGACTTTTCCTGAGCTCCAGCAAAGCTTTTGTTTAGTAGCCCCCTATTCCAACTTGTCGGACTGATTGAGAGAGGTATATGGCGCAGGGAGATCATGTGGCTCTCAAGAGCTGCTATATGGTATCAATATCTGTTCTTTCTAAACACGAAGCTTCAAGGTGTACAAGAAAACCATTAAGGTCACAAAGAGACAATGGTGAAGGGAACATTGTCAAAATAAAGAAGGTATAAGCGACGTTGCCATCAACCTCACGACAGGCGGGAGACGATTACTGGGCGGAGTCCTCTGGAAAGCTTCGCAACAATTTTGCAAACAAAAAACACACTTACTAATCCTTTTCCATGACGTTTGAGTCATGACATTACTTCGGCCCGGGGTCATCATTTTGACCCTTAAAAAGGTTCCTCGAAGGTGTGTCCACCAGAGCCGGAATAGTGGGCCATAATGGATCAGCGACCGTCCATCTCTGCTTTTTTTGTGAGAAAGGTGATTTTGACGTAGCTCGATATCCGATTCACTGACTACAGAACAGCATTCTACGGAGAAACTCCTGCCTATCGGTTCTAAAGGTATGTAGCCGTAAAACACCACCTTCTTATCTTTCATTCGCCCGCGTGACTGACTTACGCCATTACGTCATGGGGCTGCATCAGCTACCGCAAACCTTGGGCATTTAAAGTGGACATGCATCCTCATCGTTATCGTCCAAAAATTCTGGGCAGAACGGTGAATTGTCCAACCCGAAGCGATGTATTTATGCCATATAACCTCTCACTTCCCTGTGCTCCCTAATACCCCGCTTTCAGAGAATAATGCTAGCTCCGCCAATGTGCACTACAGTGCTCTACTTCTGCAGTAGGGTCAAAGTGAACTTCATTCTGAAGGTAGAAAACATGGAGAATATACAAGGAGACAAAACTCTTATGGGGAAAATGACAGGAAATGGATGGGTAGAAGAAACTGAACTTCTAGTTCATTTTTGGCCACAGATGTCACCTTTGTCCGATGTACCCCACATGAATTTAATAAAAAATCATTGGAAACATCAAAAATTGATTAATTACGAATAATCGCATTGATATAAAATTGAATTTAGAAGCTGGTAAACAGCTGTAAGCTGCTAAACGTAAAATATATTAGTAATAAACGAACTTTACCATGAACCGGATAAATACAATCGGCCATGTTTTTTGGGGTACATTTGACTACAGCGCCACCAATAATCAAACGAAAATTGACAACACGGAGTTTTATCTCCTTGTATAGCCTCCATGGTAGAAAAGCGCGGACACGAAACGACAAAGGATTATAGGAAAATAAGCTTCATATGCTTTGCCCTGAAGAATGTAGAATTTTTGGTAGACCTATGTCCTCGAAACTCTATAACAGATGACCTTACGTCTTTGGAACAACTGATAATCAGTCGCAGCTTTCTGTCAATTGCCTGGCGTAGTTTCTCTAGTTGCCCACAGTAGAGTTGAGAATCAATCGTCTGACGAACGGGAAGTACCTCATAGTTCCCTTCCAGTCCCACCAGACATATAGCAGCATCTTTTTCGACGTCAATCCTAGCTTCGCGAATGCTTTGGAGGGTCGTCATCTCTTCTCCACGTTCTTTGACGCTTTCGATTGTCGTAAACGACCCACTTTTCGTCGCTGATACTGAGACGTTTCAGAAATGGGACAATTTTATTACGTTCATTAGCGCATCTCACATGTTAATTCGGTCTATCATGTTCGGATGATGGTACTCTGCGTTATTCCTATACGCCTTCGACAAAATAAGACAAGCACGTGCCAGACCTTGTCTATTAGATCGTGAGCTAATGCCCAACTCTATAAACATGGACATCGAACTCATTCTTGATTGCGACCGCCAGAATCCTGTCGAATTCAACCCATCCAAAACCAAGTACTGTCTTGTCTCTAATAAAACCTGCACCAATCTTCCTTCTGTCTCATTGGACGGGGCGAATATAATGGTTGACCCATCTCTTAGCATCCTAGGCGTAACTTGAACCGAAAATCTGTGATAGAATGATCACATATTCCAAATCGTCAAACAAGCATTTCAATGCATTGGATTTTGTTTAGAGATGCAAGTTCCTCCTTCAGCCAGCAGCCCGGGGTAGAATCTACAACTGTACATTCGGCCGCCTTGAATACAACTCATTTATCTGGACAGGCGTCTCGAAAACCACTTTCGCGTGACTGTGCAAGGTGCAAAACTGCGTCATCAAATTTATCGGTTATGGCACCCTTTACCTCTCGATTGTGCAATAATCTTTCGCTCAGTTTTTCCGAACTTATATAACATCTCAGAGCTCAAACGTAAGGTTCATCGACATCACTCAATCACCCCCAGCCCCTAAGTTATCCTATTCTCTTCTATCTATCAAATTAAGCTTACTACTAGACATTGCACCATGAGCGACATGACGGTCTAATAGTACAAAGATCCCTGAGCCTGCCATAGCAGACTGCCCGATTACCACTTGCACTCTATAAGAATAGAACTGAAACTTAGAAATTCTACTATTCGCAGTTCAAGAAAAAGCAAAACGTTAACCCCATTTGATTGACATTAAAAGATTCATATCTGATCTTTTATTTCAGATAACGATTTCCGGCAAGACCACATTAATTCATCAGAAACATCAGGATCCGCAAGTCCATCAAAGAAACCGCGAAGAAACCGAACAACATTCACAAGTAATCAGCTAACAGCGCTTGAAAAAATATTTGAACGAACTCACTATCCAGATGCTTTCGTTAGAGAGGAGCTAGCAAATAAAGTTGGACTCAGCGAAGCCAGAGTTCAGGTATCAATTAATTAATAACACACATATTTTCAATATTAGTATTTTTCATGCAATATTCTTTATTTTCAAGGTATGGTTTCAAAATCGTCGTGCAAAATTTCGTAGAAATGAAAGAAGCACAACAAATTCACGAACTGTGACTGTTCAACCAGTTCCACCAATTACTAGTGCACATAAAAATGGTTTTAATGATAAGCACGGTAGCTTTCATCATCAAATGGATTTGTCACATCATTATTCGTTACCGTTTGCTAGTTTAGGTGTATTTTCACCAAAAAATTATTCAAATAGTTATTCTTATGCCAGTGAAACAAATCCCGCGTGTTATTTTAATACAAATTATTGTTCACCGAACTATCAACATGGTTATGGCAGTATGAGGTATAAAGGACAAGGATTTCCTTCACTGTAATGATACGATATAAGTTAATTTCTAGCTTAATTTGTAAATAGATTTTTTTTTATTTAAGTATTTTTGTTAATAAAGCTACAAATTGTATACTAGTTTCATAATAATGTAAGAAACGTTTCTATAAGTTAGTGAAAGTGCAAAAGATTTGTATTTTTAGAATAAATAGTCGATAACAAATTTCGAAGCGCAATAATAATAGTTTAAACCTAATTAATGTACACTGAACAGAACAAAATATATAAAATGTAATAATTGCTTCTTTTAAATTGTTTATGGTAGGCATCATCTTAGTCCAATTCTTGTAAGACTAAGTACAGAGAACGTCTAGATTTCGTTTGTTGAGGACAGTTTTTCCTTGAATATACCCATGCTTACCATGGTGTGATAAACTAAGTGATCCTGAAGGATGTAGCATTGGAATTTTCATACATACCGCTGCCTTTAGTAATGATGCCCTCCAAGATAGTGGAGCGATGCACATGACTGTGACTCTCGTCTCGATTCCGCGACATAGGAACGAGAAAGCCGATTACCTACCTAAGCGGGGTAGGCAGTTTTGCCCGAGCTGGGAGATCGAGATGGTCGGCATCTCAATAAGCGGGACAAAAACGCTATACTTGACTACTATATGCTACTACCTAGCCAAAGGTGGAGCGCACAGAAGACCTGTATTATATCTAGGTTGATTTGGCCCATTTACAACAAAGAAAGAACAATGGACCTACTAAACAGATCCCGAAGAAATATTACCAGAATTACGACAATCATCACAGGAAATTGGCCCGTAGAGGGCCACACCGCCAAGCTAGGTATCCCGTATAAATCTCTTTCTGCGGCGAGACGAATTAGAGGCAATTCTTATTCACTTCGTGCATAATTGATCGGCTCTAGGCTAATCGAAGCAGCAAGCAGTAGGTAAGTATGGCTTTCAAGTCCCCTAGTCCGATTCTCGTCAAAAAGTCGAACGAATGTTAGATCGAAAAAGTGGTAGTCCTATTCTCGATTGCAGTCGATGACAGTTCACGATTGCATTTAGGTGGTCGAATGCGTGTGTTGTGTTTATTTAATTTAAACACCAACAACTTTCTTAAAACAACATTGCCATTCAATTTCCTTCGAAAAATTCAAAGGCGGCACTTTTTGTTCGATTCGACTGCGTTAACTACCAATCTTTTTCACAATCGAATCATCTTTCGATTCTCGATCGATTGACGAGTCGAATTTCGTACTAGGGGCCGAATTCTATTCAAATATGGGTCGAATGTAGAACTTGTATATTGCATATCGATAGACTGGTTGAAGGAGAAACTTGGATAACTTTTCTCAGCTACTTCAGCCTTAACTTACAGTGCATGGCCTTCAGCATCGTTTCCATTTTCCTTCAAACATCCGCGGATCTCATCATGTAACCTGTAATGTTCCCTGCTATTAGTCGCGCCTTGGCTATCGATTCTAGCCCTATGTTCGGCGAAGTGCGCACAACAAAAGAGAACGTGTTCTGTGTCCTTCTGGACACCTGGGCATGCTAGCCACCGCGGAGTGATCGTACCCGAAGGAGGTAATATCTATTACCCTCCATGTCGTTCAAGAACTGTGTGAGGTCGTAACTCAGTTCACCACGCTCTCCACGTTTGGATAAGTCTGTGAGTCCATCGATCCTTAGTAAACTCGTCCCACTTCCTTTCCCATTTACGGACCAGCAGCTTGCTATCTGCTTCGCCACGGTTTTTGCCCTTTAACATATTCTTGATTGAAGAGGCGCATGCCTTCTCTCGCCCGTATGTCTGTTGGGATCATCTCTGCTTAGCCTATATGGGTTTTCTCCAATTTCTACTGTAAGCCATCCTTCCCAATGACACTGCGTATAGTAGGACTCAGCTAACCACCCTCGCTATTAGGGCCTGGGGCCGTCACGTTGGGCAACATTCTCGTCAGTGCTACTCTTTAGTTTCTTGTTAATTCCTAGAAAAAAATAATTCAGTTATGTGTTTATATACATATATTTGTAATTACTATTTTTTTTAATATTATCTAAACAATTGCAATATAAAAAAATAAAATTTAATTTGGAATAAAAATATTTTTAAAATAATTTTTTCATGAGTTTCTTTTACATTCGAATTTGGAATTTTCCGGCTTTTGTAACATATTTAACACCCTTAAACGGTTTATATTTTTCTCCATACATATCTAAACGATTTACTTTAAGCCCAGATACAGCTAGTTGAGAAATGCTAAACTGGACATTAATAGATGGATTTGTTTCCATCGTAGAGCTACCAGCTGTTACTGATACCTGAAATATGTTATAATTAGAATGTTCCGAAAGAAAAAAAATAGAAGAATATCTTACAGTTCCTCGAATATTTGGAAGTTTAGTTATATCAATACGTCCTACATCCCAATGTAATATCTTACTAACAGGATCAAATGTATATTTTCCTTGATTTGGTATTAGCAAGCAATTTAGGACACATTTTGGCATAAAAACTTCAAGCTTAACTTGTTCTACAGTTCTTCCTAATGTCGTTCTTGGGCCAACTGTAATATCTAGTCTCCCTTGTTCGCCAGACTTAAATGAGAGATTGTGCCTAACATAGATCGGTATTGCGACAACACTTTGAGATCCAATATGATAAGACATAAGACGGAAATTTCCATCTGGTGGAATGAAAGATAGAATACGTTCTGATTCCCATCGCTTAAAGCGAACACATGGATGAAATGATACATCATCAAATAGACGGGGATTCATAAACGATAATGTTAAATCGGGCATTCCGGAGAGTTTTATGCAGCAGTCAATCTGGAAGAATGCTTTCTAGTTATCAAATATTTGTTTTTAAATTTTCGTACATAGCCTTGAATTTCAGCAAAGACTGTTGATCCTGATTTATCAATAATTGCATCAACTTCTTCCACAACATCAAAGTAAGCCTCGTTGTTGGTGTATTTAACTCCGCTCCTTCTCCATGGAATTGCTGATAACTGCCCTGAAGGAAGGGTTCCGCTGACGCTGAAATTATATTTTAATTTTTTGTTGCATCCATCTTTATAAAAAGAATCATGTATAATCTTACTTTGATTTCCCAGTAACTGTATTAGCAATTGTCCTTAGAATATTCGGAGGCTTAATTAGCTCCTTAAGAATATTACTTTCGGTAGCAAGCGGGAAACCGTTATCAAGCATCTCATCAAGTAGCTCATAGACAACCACATAGTTCTCCTTAATAATAGATTCGGTGCATTCAGAAAAGTAATCTTCAAATGTATCAACAACGCGATGAAGAAATTCTATCACAAATAGCGGAGGAACTTCTTGCTTACATGCAGCAACTAAGGATATTCCCTTACGTTGAATTGTTATTAAATAGTAATGAGGTGTTGGTATAACTGGAGGAACATCCTGCAAGTAGAAGGTTAGCAATTTAATTTTTTATAATAATTATTATAATACAAACATTTGGAGCTGTTCTTTGGGCATCGAGAAAGTAGTCACATACGGAACGTGAGACTACACTTCTCCAGTGTTTTTCAAGGAAAACATCGCTGGAAATATAAATTTTATATTTGGGAAAGTAAAAAGATTGCTTTGTTGATAAATATTTACCCACTGCCATTTATTATAAATAAACTATGTATCATTTTTTATCGTAAACCTTCTTTTATGAGATTAGAAACTGTCCGCTTTTGCTGACGGATGAACTTATATTTGACAACTGTGAGTTCAAAAGGTTGTCAGCATTGCCAGCCACAAATCTTTGCTTGATTAAACTTCAACTGTAATGATAAATGTGAAAAAAAACAAATTTTTATTTTTTAAAGTGAAAAAATAGTTTAAAAGTTAAGATAATAAGCATGCATATTTTATTATTATTCTAAAATATATTTTATTGACTTATGAGAAAGTTTTTCTTACAAAGTTAATGGATATCACGAAAGAAATATAAAATTGGTTAGAATCGCACAAAATATGCTGTTTACTTTCTTGTGTAAACACACCACAGTGATACGAAGGGGCGGTATTCAAATCAAGACTGTGCTCCAAATTATAACCGAGCATACTGGTTACTTAATACCCCGACAGGCGATCTGCTCGTTTAAAACCTACCTTTTATATGGAAAACGCTCGAATCCGGCCACGATACGAGCGGGGAGCGTAAATACTAAAGTGCCGCTCGCCACTAATCCGAGACATTAAATTTTTCTGGTTTCGCTCGCCGCTCGTATCGTGGCTTAACTGGACTGATTTCAACAGAGACCTAGAAAGGGGCCTAAACCCAGGGGTCCCCCGAAACTTGTGCAAGGTACTGGGTCCAAAGATACTGCGGCCATTCCATTGACCTATTATACTACACCCCTATACTTCATATTTTTAGGCCAGACCAGAAGTTCAGCAGTCTGCCTAGTGGCTTGTCGCTTAGTAGGTTCCGAAAGCCCCGGTTGTGATCCCCACCCCACAAAAGTAGGGACAAAACTCCTCATTGTGGACAACCTTTTGCTATATTGCCCTCCAAAGACCCCTCAACATGAGACACCATTAGTTTGCGAGTTCTCAGCATAGAGTCGATCCAGTAGCAGAAAGTGCTACTTAGACTTCGCCTACTTACGAGCCCTAGCTCCGTTGTTTAGTGCTGCGCATTCCAGCCTGTGTAGTCCTGCCTCAGTTGACTTGCCCGCGTGGTACGCATGCTGATAGGAGCTTAGTAGTTGGCGTTGAGGATAAGTTTCCCTTATCACCCTGTCGACAATTTTCTCCATTGCCTTCAAGGCAAAAGACGAGACTTATCGGCCTGAAAGCTTTAGCTGAGGTGTAATCCCAACGCCCTGGTTTGGGTATAAATGTTATGTTGACGTTCCTCCAGACAGATGGGATATAACCATGTGCGAAGGAAGCCCTGAATATTTTGCATAATAAGGGAGTGACTGGGTCGCACAGCCGTCCTGTAACAGAATGGGGTAGATTCTGTCTACTCCAGGGGACTTGTATGGTTTGAATGATCTAATCGATCCATTTAGTTTAGGTTATTTTAGCGTATCTTATGGCAAAATAAGGTTAAGAGGGAGTGCTGGAAACACACGGCTGCACTTCACGCTGGCTCAATCCAGGTGTAGCTAGTCTTCTTTATGGATGCATTCTTCAGTTATCATCGTTAAATATTGCACCAAATAGTCTTCTAGCATGAAATGACCATACCGTCAGTCGTTAACAAATAATGATGTCACTGTCATTGTAATTCGTTAGCTAATAATGAAATAAATTAAAAACTTCAAATTATGTAATTATGGATTATTTGAATATCAGCGTTTTCACGTCTGGCGGTACTAACCAGGCTACTACCTTCTTCATTTTAATGTGGTTATTATCGTCTCGTCTTCCTAGTTTAAGAGGCGATATGAAGTATATAGTTGCTAATATGTGCTAGTTCCGGGGGTTATTAGGTTAGGCGTATGGTTGCCTCCAGAACTTGGGCGCGCCGTTTCGATGGCACAACCTCATGTACCTAGGGGTTGATAATGTCATATTTTTTAGTTATAAAGTGTAAAAACATTGGCATTGACCTGCTTAAAAATTTTAATTCTCGACAATTAAATAAGAATGTGATTTTTACTGGCTACATAAAAGTGTGTTAGGAAACTGCCACTAAAATAAATCAAATAACTACAATTTAAAGAACAAATGTTTCTTTTAATTAATCTTACAAACGCCAAAAAAATTACTATCAACAATTAAACAAACAAATAAAGAACATATTGCATCGAGATTACTAGTTTTATACGTTTTTATTCATGTAAAGTGCAATATAATTAGTTTTTAATTTTAAAAAAAACGTTTCCGGTTTTAAAACATTTTCTTTTTAACAGCAGTATACCTTTCCATGTAGCTATCATAGCCATCCAAATCGGTAAATTGTTTATTATTAAATAAATTACCATCAACAAGTAAATTACTAATTTTTGATTCTTTTAATATTTTTGTTGTAAACGCTGTTATTTGAAGGCAATTCTCTTCTAAACGAAGTGTTTTCAATTTTGGACAGTCTGCAATTTCTTCTGATAATATTGAAATTTGATTTTGATTTAAATTTAATTCGGTTACTTGTAAATCTTTCACATCTGATGGCACATTAACAATTTTATTTCTAGATAAATCAAGCATATCCAAATGCTTTAATCCACATAGCATTGTTGGAAATTCAGTTATTTGATTATTAGTTAAATTAACTTGTTTTAACATCTTACAATTATTTAATGTGCGTGGAATTTTTGTTATAAAATTATTCATTGCCAGCAAAACTTCTAATTTTACTAATTCACCAATTACTTCTGGTAATTCAATAAGGCGGTTACCATGTACGTTTAGATGTTTCACCAGCGTAAAACGTCCGAGTTCATCTGGTATTGTTGTAAATCTATTTTCTGATAAATCTAATGTTTTTAAAACATTAGGAAATGTCTTCATTTGTGGTGGAAAATCTTGAAGTCTTTGTAGAGAAATTTTAAGGACACCTGTTTTTTGTGCAGTTTCAAAATGTTGCTTTATTGCCTTATTGCCCATTTTTTTTATTATTATATTCTAGAAATATATACAATTAATATTAATTAAATGAGATTTCATATTTTTACCTTAGCGTTAAAGATGAAAATAAAATCACTGCCAATTTCTAATTTTTAAGTGTTTGCGATTAAAAATGTCAATCAGTTTTGGCATTGACAGTTGTAGCTGAATTTAAGCTTTTATTATATGGCATTACAGTTTTCTGTCGTGCCAAAAGGCAATATTGCCATGCTGAATGAAAATTTGTTTGTGTAGACTCGGAATTTTTAATATTGCTGGAAACATTGCAAGGCAATTGTGCTGAAAATGAACATTTATCGAAAATTCCACTCCGGCTCGTGATGAGTTGGCAACTCTGTTGTGAAGTTTAAAAAGTTGCAAATGTGGAATAACGGTTCGCTTGTTGGTTAAAGGATTTTGTGTTGGGTTTTAAAGGATTTATAGTGGAAAAGAATTTATTTATTCTCGATAATCCTTGATGTTTTTTTTTGTTGGTGAGTTTAAATGTTTGTATTTTTCTGCAATTTGTTATATTGTTGTTATAAAACTATACGCCATCCATCAGAAGCTTAACCATTGTGAAGCCTAAAGAAACAGGGAAAGGCCAATAAATGCAAGGAGAGATTGCTACTAGATAACTAAAGGGCTAGACTGTTCTGGCTCTGGCGACCACCTTCGAGGGATACTTTTTTTAATGGTCGGGCTGATGACGCCAGGCTGAGATAATGGTTTTACGGCTCGCTCTTGAACGTCACGCAAAAGCGTTGGTGAGTTTAGTCAGTACGAATCTGACACTAGCGTCTGCGTGCGGATCCTCAGTGGTGTCTCCTGTCGTAGGGTGAAAGCACAAAGAAAGCAGGTTGCCTGCATTCCTATTCCCAGCGTCTAGCGGCGCCAATCAGCACAAAGAATGGATATACATTCTTTGTGCTGATTGGCGCCGCTAGACGCTGGCAATAGGAATGCAGGCAACCTGCTTTCTTTGTGTTTTCACCCGTAGGCATAAAAGCCTTAGACAGGCGCACAGTGATTTAGAACCCGAAAACCTGATCAAAAGTCTCCAAAATGAAGTATTTTTTTTAGGGACTTTTGACTTGCCAAATATTTGTAGAGAAGCCCTTAGCATCATTTGGAACTATTAAAAGTAAGTAGATTTTCCAGGAATCCGTTATATTTCATTCTGAAAGTGCGCGTCTCGCGACCGAAATTTCGTCTCCGCTAAGTAAGAAAAAGTACTCCACATTCAATGCGCTGTGGAATTTTGGTGTTTTTAGTGCATTGTAACAGTGAGACATGGATTCTTCCCCTGAAAGTGAGTATAATTTTATAAAGTCACTAAACGAAATTACGTTAGCTGTTAACAAGGTAAGTTGCAATAAATTTTTATGGACGACCTTCAGATAACTCTGATACAATAGGTGATGAGTCGAAAGTACCGCAAGGTACCGCCTTGAAACTGGTCGCATATTGTCCAGTATACATTTCTGCTTAAAATAAAAAAGAAAGTAGCTGCACCTAGCTGAAAAATTTACAATACAATTTTTCTTCATATTCATAATAAATAATTTTATTTTTCAGGAACTCGGAAGCCAGACATCTTTTTACAAAGAAAAGATATTTTCTTTCTCGTAAAGAACAATTTAATAGATAAATTTAGTATTATTGATTATCAGCGCCTTCGAAAACCCCATTATAACGAGTTTCATGAAATTTAGTTGATTATTAAGCAAACTCGTCCGCCATTTTGGATCCGCCAGTTTGTTTTTTTGGAAAATTGATAGCGGATTCTTAATCAGTGCCCTTACAAAACCCGTAAGTACGAAATTTCATATAAAAAACTACTTTTAGATGTTAGAAAGACTTTTGACCAGGTTTTCGGGATTCTGAACCACTGTGAGCCGCAGAGAAAGTATGGGTGTTGTACAGAATTCTCAGTCTAGCTGTATCATGCCTAATTAACCAGTATCCGTAATTATTGACATCATTTTGGTGATGTCTTTATGAAGCAACACCAACAGGTCGCGCGATCTCTGATTGCTATAACAAGACCAAGTCTTCCCAGCCTCGACGCATGATGATAGGCTCGTCCATCTGAGGCGAGCTATTGAGAGAAATACACGGAGACATCTCTCTTTAGCACGCACAGCGGCTTCTGTATATTCTCCACCGATGTGCCTGGGAGAGCTGCCGCCAGTCTACCCAATTCATCTGTCTTCTTGTTTTCTTCGATGTTTCTTTGACCTGGTACCCATTGAAGACGGAGCTTGGGTGTAATACGGGCCGAGCCTAATTCCTTGCTAGCCTCTTATCTATCAGATAATACGATTACACGTGGCTCCCGGACTTGGGTATGATTGTATTGCTAGGAGGGCTTGAAAGATTGCCGAAGATCTTGCTGGAGAACAATGACGAAGTTAGGCAGGCGGTAGTATTAAGCGAAGAGGAAAAAACTCCAGCCCATACACCTGACTCTGATTTGGATTCCTTTGTGTACAGAGCAATGTCATGGTCCTTGTCGAGTTAGAAATCGTCCCATTCCTCTGGATCTACATATTAAAGTCCCTACCAAAAAATAATTTTGAGACCATATAGTAGGTCCGCCCTTCTACCTTTTCCTGTGCATAGTTTTTCTCGACCTAGCAGCAACCCACTTCTTTGAGCGTCAGGGACGTGCAGCTGCACCATAAAATTTGATATTGACAAAGGACGAAAGATCGAGAGAAAGGCGTAAGGTCTAGATCAGTGAACTGTGATCTACGAATTGGTCGATCGATTGTTCTGGTTGTGTGGGATTTTTGTGACTGCGTTAAACTTGTAAATTAAGTTTGTACCCGGTCACCAAAAACCTCCACCGTAGCGTTAACGGAATATTACAACTTTGGACGGCTTGGTGTCGTTGTCGTGGTCACGTGTCGTGGTCACGTGTCGTGGTTTTAGCCTGTCGGATAGGTATCTTCTTGGTTGCAGTCTTCAATTTGACAAAGAAGTGTTTTAGTAATCGTTTGATTACTTGGTATGGGCCCTCATAGGTTTTCGAACACAATTGACTAGCCGAAAAACGCAGTCGTCGTAGGTGTCCTCCAGGGATGTTTGCATGTGGACATTCTTCTGAACAGTTTGCCGAGGATGTGTTGCCTTTATGTTCTGCATGTGAGAACGAATGCGATTGACCAATTCTGAGTCTTCTATTAGATTTCCATCATGTGGGATGGAATCCGAATTGGTAAGTCTCAGATTGCAGAATGTGGAATTTTCAATTGCTGGGGAAACGTCCGACATCGCGTTTGCTTGGCATGTAAGAGTATCGACCATGTAAGAGTATCGACGAGCTGGTAGGATCCAACCATGTCCATATGGATATGGTCAAACGAATTATTTGGAAGCTTAAAGGTTTCAAATGGAGATGTGGTTGTCTCGAACCTTTAAACTTTTGGCAACCAAGACATGATCGAAATCACCCATTGCAGTCTAAAGTGTTCGATTGCCAGAAGTTTTTCTGGGGAATGGCTCGTCTTGTAGCACGAATGCCAGGGTGAGACAGGTATGTTCGGAGTTGAACGCTGGGTCTAGGAATGCCTGTACTGGTTTCACACCAGACCTGATGCGTATCGAAAGGTATTGGAGTGAGTATTAGTTTTACCCGTGAGTCGTTGTTTCCCTCGGGGTTTTTTAATGTTCCAGGACAGAACAGAACAGATTAAAAAACGCACCTTTAGTCAGATGACCCTTGTTTGGGTCTTGGGTTATCCGAGTTTCAAAGGCAATGAAAAGGTGAATGCCCTCGGTAGACACGTCTCTGCACTATATTTTTCGGATCGAAACCAGTTTAGTTTGGTGAAGAAGGACCTAGACAATTGGACCCTGATTATGATATCTGGTAAACTCCAAGCGGTTTCATCCTGCACCATCTCCTAGCGCGGCCAGGGGCCGTATTTGGTTTCTCGAGTCGATATCGACTTCTGTCGATAAATAAAAATTGGCATTTGGCGACACGATATCGACAACCTTCTCGTCTCGATAAAGACGTTTGACGTTTATTAAAAGGCTCAATTTATGCATACAATAAACTTTTAACAGTGTCTTTTTTAATTAAATATACGTGGTTTGGTGCACTTGGAGTAATATGACACAATTTGATGGTTTTCTATGGCAGCGCTTATCTGTCGAATTGGTCGTAATGCCAAATATGAAACTTAGGGAAAATCGAGAAGCTTTTTTTGTCGAGTCGATCCATCGACTCGAGAAACCAAATACGGCCCCAGTAAATTGCTCGCACAAGGCACGAAGGCTGTAAGACTAGTGGACGGTTTGATTACCGGAGACTGTGTCCTAAGTTACCACCTAAAGAGGTAAGAGGAGGTGTTATACAAGTTTTTGAATTCGCAATAACGCTTAGTTGAAAAAGCTTGTCAATTTTAAAAATTCGAATGCAAATTTCTACATAAGCAAAAAAATGCAATTCATTTTTCAATTCTTCAATCGAAAATATCAATATGAAAACCTAATTCTACCCTGTAACATATATATGCAGCCATGCATTTTTAATTCAAGTTTCTTCGCTGGGTGCATTCGATCTGATCTACGGTTCTGTTAACCTCACCGAACAAAGAAACTGGAACTGGTTTTTCTTTACCATATATACTAAAAATCCACAAGAATTCTACATCAAAGACCCAAGAAAATATATATATATCCATATACATATAAAGTAGTAGGAAAAACAAAACGAAAAAAAGGGGGCCTCCTCTTGTGGTTATATGTCGCCTCGGCCATACCTTGTACTATAGGAATCCCTACACAATCTTTCATATAGCTTGTAGGTCTCTCTTGCTTCATTGCACGTCCCCAATTCTGATTTTTTTTTGTATATGTAAATATATATTATGTATAAAAGTCTGCAAAAATGTTCTCGATTTTACCTCAAATTGCGTCCACAATCCACTGGTCCGGTTCCGTTGCTCCATTTGAGAATCCCTTTGGTAGTTGTTGGTTCCCTTCCGAATCTGTTCTCGAGTCTAAAGCGTCATAAGAGGTTCTTCGGTCTTTTATAAATGTTACTACCGATCTCCGCGGATAACACAAGGAGTTGAAAGACGTTTTATCACTTCTTTCGTTTTATGTTATTTTCATTTTTGTACCTCATCATCAATGGCTATGAGAGGGTATGAAGTTCAACATACAAAAAAAAATGGAAGAAATAACTTTGGAACCTTTTTAGTGAACCTCGTTTGGGTAACTAATGAACTTAGGCTTCTCTCCTGGGTTAAGGTTTTTTTTCTGTGTGTGTTTTCAAGATTTTCAGGACATGGACTTTTACAGGATTATTTATGGGTTGTCGGTAGATTAGATTTTGTCCCATTTTATATATTGGTGGTGCTATTTGTATTAACACACGAAGGCATAGAGGAGAGATACTTTTGCTTCATCCTAAAAGGTGACAGTAGTGAAAATTTATTATTGACTGATCGTGACTGAAACATGATATTGGAATTTAGTCATTTTCTTCAACTTTCTATAAGTTAAATGCATTCGATGCGTTCTAGAAATGCACGTTTTCAGCAGATATAGGGAGAGCTACTGTTGTGGATATAGATGTAGAGAGAGATACGGAAAGGCATGTATGAATAGGTACGATCGGGGGGAATTAATAGGAGAATGATCATGACGAATTTGAAAGTCAAAACGAAGTGTTGAAATGGTTGAGAGACTTTTATTAAGGAATTAAAGAAGAGAGGAAGTAGATAGGCGCCGATATTGAATAATTTTTTAGGGGAAAACGAGAATGAATATCGCGATCTTGTGGCTGCTTGAAGATCGGTTTTAGGTAAGATCGGTTTTACTATACTATATACTATAACTTTATGAAATTGTTCATTGTTAATATCTTTCGAGTTGAGATTATTTTTGATTAATGATCATACCATCGATCGTCATTTTGACTAATGATCGTAGACAGTTGATCTTCAGTATCAAAAATATAGGTACCAAGCTATGCCTCAATTACTTAAATATTTTTAATGTCTCGTACTATTTCATCTTATGCCTAAAATTGTTGATCACATTTCATAAATTTCTTGCTTGGCGAATAACATCAAAAAAGATACAATTTCCTTTCTTACGTGCACAGGAAATATTTCTCATTACAACAAACTACGCCGATATGTATACGTACACCATTCACCTACCAATGATTATTACCTTTGAAAGGCAGTAAGCATTCATGTTTTAGCCATAAAATGATTTTCTTTGAGGAAACCTCTGCGGTAGCAAGTTTATGTTAACATGGCTCTAAGTAAGATTATCTTGGAAGAGGAATGTTGTCTGATTTGATCAGCTTGGTCTTCTTAGGTGGCATACTTTCTTTGAATCTGATCTATCTTGCACTGAAGCAGTATGTGATTTTGAACTTCTTATGACCAAAGGTTTTAGTAAATGAATTAGTTACGAAAAAAGAGAATGTTAATTTCCATTTCTAATTGTGGTTTATGTTGTAGATTAAGTAAGTGGTTTGGTAGGTTTTCGATGGTGTTTTTTTTACACTTAACACTAATTTATGTAAAGATAAATCGTCAGCTTCTTTATTTTGCATGTTGCTACTGTTTGGTACTTAGTTGTAGAAAGGTTCGATGGCACTTAAGAAAGAATATGACTTTTAAAATATGGTTAGGTGTTGGAGTAGATGTCGATGAACCATTTTGTTTGGTGAAGATCACTTGTAGTTTGATCAGTAGAATTTTTGGTTTTCTTTTATTTATGTTTGTATTTTAAGTATGTTGTATGTTGTCTATGCTTAGTTTATAGATGGAACTGTGGCAATAATTGTATACTAAGATCGTTTTTTTCCGGGGCGAAGTATTATTTAAAGGGGTTTTATTTAGTTTTAAAAAACATTAATTAATAACACCATTCATTCATTGGGTTTCATTTATTTTCGTTAGCTTCCCTATCTTTAAGGAGATGTTTAGTACTAGCATTACCGCATATATTTTTGAATCACACAACGAATACTAATTGTATCCATTTTGATTTTTCCAGGTGAAGACGTTTTACATCACGTGCCTAAGGCTGGAAAAACGTTTTACATCACGTGCCAAGGCTGGAAGATGCACAGGGAATCGCTAGAATGGTGTCGATCAACACAGGACCAGTATACGTGCCCATAAATTTGACTCGAACACGGCACAAGCAGGAAGCGCCGACCCCAAGACCGACGTACTTCGCTTTAGGTCATCCTACCTGAGGTGCCTGTGCCTGGCCATGGAGCAGACTGAATACGGCGTATCTAGAGAGAACAAATCCGATAAAACTCGCAATCCCAAGGTGTAAACAATCGTGCTGAAGGATTACAGATACCATTAAAAAAACTTTTGAGGATGGAGCACCTATCAACGCTTCAAACATTTCTGGGGCTTCCATAGCTCTTACGACACCGTACGTCATTTAGAGTGAATAACTACAACCTGAGAGGTCAAACTCTCTTCTACATTAATTCCTCTAATACCAATTATGGGATGTATGAACCGATTAACCGCGTGCTTATAAATGTTAACAAAAATAGGAGTGTTTTTAGCATACAAACTAGTGAAAATGTCCTTAAAAGGACTCTTTTTAATGTGGCGTGACTCCCTGTGGATCCCATTTTTTCATTGTTTGATGTCTTGTGCTCTTAAATATTGCATTGTGTTTTCTGTCTGCATGTCTTAGCTGAGCCACTGAGCAGTGGAAAATGTTTCTCAGCCCAGCTGAGAAGTGCACCTTCTGCGCTAGATGGGTAACTCTATTATTATTATTATTACAACGGAGTTTTATTCAAAGGAGTGCAAGGGAGCCTTTTGGAGGCGATAGCCGGGTTGGAGCAGGGATCAGAACAGCCCAGATTCCTAAGGGTTAATGCGCGCCCGGGGAGCTGGCCATTACTTGCGCGGACCCGGCCACGGCCACGTGACTACGAGTTGTCATGGGCCGCCTTGAGCCTTGGGAAGAAGCAACACACGTCGCTGTAGGCACGGACAAGCTGCCGCGCAGCCATGTTGTGGTCGGGTACTTCCCGGCGGCAAAAGAAGCCCCACTGACATTATGTTGAAAATATAGGGGTCCAAAACAGGACCCTAGGGATGCAGGAGTGGATGGTACTGCAAAAAGTGCACTGTCCACTATTGACGAAGATGATGTTTTCTGTGAACCAAAGGTCTATTGACGAGCTGAGGCGGGCGGGAGGCCAAATTGGCTACAAGTTTGGTTGGGCCAACCTAGGTACAGGACGGCACAAACCCCATGACTAAAGCTGCCCCAGCCAAACTTGCACTGTTCCCTCAAGCACTGCCAACACCTCGTGAGCAACATCGACCATTTCCGCTTCGATAACCAAGGAAGCAGAAACCCCGAGGTTACCAACTAAAGCCTCGCTGGACTCTGCTCCGGGAATGGAAGAATGTCGAATGTCAGTATGGTTACCATTGCATTTTTTGGTAGGGAGGAGCCTCTCTCGGAGGTGACTCTTTCCACTATCTTAAGTCACTAACCCTAAACCTAACACCACTACCTTAACCCTTAGCTGGGCAAGCCCCAGCCCTAAAAGGCTCGCAAAAAATGGGGGTTGGAACATAACCCCCCTAAGGAAATGAACACTACTTCCAATATGAATCTTGTTCAGATAAACCTCCATTCAAGGCTGCCTCGGCGTCATATATTTTCTTGTGCGTGAAAATGTCGAACTTTGAGCCAATTAAGCGTCGTTTGCGGGTAGTTCTACTTTTTGTCTTCATTATGAAGAAGAAATTGCGGTTGAGGTGCGTTGAATGATTGGTAGAAACTGATGGTGAGCTTTATTACTGAAAGAACATGGTGCGAACGGTTTGAACGCTACAAAAGTGGTGATTTTGACGTGGAAGATAAGGAGCGCCCCGGACGAGTGAAAAGTTTGAAGATGTAGAATTGGAGGCATTACTGTATGAAGATCCATGACAAGCGCAACAAGAACTTGTAGATTCATTGGGTGTGATTCGTCAAGCCATTTTCCATCGTTTGAGTCTTTTTTTTATGTGAAAAAACCAAGCTTAGGAGTCACCCTTTGTACTACCAGTCCGTCATGTCATTCACGTTATGGTGCAACGTCTAGTAGTAGCTTGGTTTGAAGGATAGAAAAAAGGATAGGGAAGGTTAGAGGGGTCTGCCCATGCCCATGGAAGTGATCACAAAAATGAGGGTGACCGAAAGGTATCACAAAACCCTCATAGGAAATGGAACGCTTCCGGAAGGGAGGCCGGAAGACATATATTTTCACGGATGGATCCATGATTGACGGCAGAGCAGGTGCGGGAGTCTTCTCAGAGGACTTAAACCTAACCTGCTCGCTGGCTTTGGGGAATTACACCTCAGTTTACCAGGCGGAGATGCTTGCTCTGCTGTACGCGCTGGATCACATAAATGATGGTCAGGTGCAGGGAAGGAGCATCCTCATAGCGCTGGACAATCAGGCTGTGATTAAGCGCATGAATCAGACAGAGATAAATGCGTCTCTGGCGTTGGAATGTGTCCAAAAACTGAACAGGTGTGCGAAAGAAAACAACGTGACGCTAGCTTGGGTTAGAGGACTTTCAGGCATCGATGGGAACGAAAAGGCTGACAACCTGGCAAAACAGGGGTCAACCTCGGAATTCTGGGGACCGTAGTCATACTCTGCCATTGGCAGAGGGTTGGTAAGGAACCGCATCGAGAAATGGGTCGCTGAAGAACACCGGGGAAGGTGGGACGCTATGACCACGTGCAGGCAGGCTAAGATGGTGCTTACGTTGCCGATTGCCGCAACCAGAAGAAGGATCCTGCATATGCAAAGGAGAACCCTCAGATGGTTGGTGGCACTAATTACAGGACACGGATGTTTCAGGTATCACCTAAAAAGAATGGGAATTCTGGAGGACGACACCTGTCGGATGTGCCTGGAGGAACCCGAGACGGCCACACACAGTGTGTCACTGTCCGGCGCTGGCGAGAAAAAGGGCTGCCATAACTGGACTCCATTGGATGGAGGACATGAGGCAGATTCCCTTCAATCAGCTGCTCGCGATAACTAGGGGAGTCGAAGCAAGGGGGCAATGGGACAACCCACTGCAACCCCGATAAGATGACTCTAGGTAGAGGGACGAAAAGGGACCCCCAAACAGTGGTCTGATTCGATATCCCTCGAAAATCTATATATATATAGAGGGGTCTGGGGAATGCTCGAGGAAATGTCTCTGCACCTTACGTTTGAACTCTAAGATTTTGTACGAGTTCGGAAATACTGACTGCGGGAGATTATTCCACAGTCGAGTTCTATTCATAAACGAAATTCTAGACCGTGTTGTGCGCAAAAGGCGGGGCGGGACGGTATGGGGTGGGCCTTGAGGAAGATCCAAAAGCAAGGAAATTGGATGCCATACGAGTTGGAGCGGGTTTGTCCACGTGGAAACAGCTGCTCCGATAGAAAGAAGGGTTTTTGCATCGTATTTTGACTGACGGTGAAAAGTGGACCCAAACAATTCAAAGCGAAAAATATCGTGCCATATGCATCAACATCGACGGCTAAGAGAGACATCCATTGCTCGAAGCACATGCTGAGTATTTGGTGCGACCAGCTGGGGCGGTATATTATAAGCTCCGGCAACCGGATGAAACCATCACAGGAGCTGGGTACTGAACGTAACTAATGCGTTTTGAGCCCGGCATTGAAGGAAAAAAACGGCTAAAATTCGAGCAAAGCCACATGTTGCTAATGTCGTTAAAACGTACTTGGAAACATTGAATTGGGACGTCCTACCCCACACGCCGGATTCTCCCGACATAGCCCTTCGCGATTACCACCTGATTCGATCGACGATGCATGGCCTGGCTGAACAGCGCTTCCGTTCTTACGGGGAGATCAAAAATTGGACGGATTAGTGGATTGCCTCAAAGGACGAGCAGTTGTTCGGCGGGAATCCGTACGCTGACAGAAAGACGGGATAGCGATGGGCAATACTTTGAGAACTAAAATTTTTAAAAAATTGATAACGATGACATGATAAGTTTAAGTGGAAGAAACGTGGACATTTTTTAACGCATGATCTGCTCAATGGACACTCACTTTAATCTTTCACTGATATGGAGCTGATCATGGTTGGCGCTTGAAGTGAGAAATGGCGCGGCGACTGTAAAGCGGAATCATAGTTCTCGAAAAAACTGACATTTGTCGGGAAAAACGCCTTCAGGTGTATCACAGTTGGCCTTTTTAAGAGACAAAGTTACGTTTTTCACGACTGATTTTAAATTTTTTTAATTATAAGAAATGTTCAAACATTTTCAAGCGACAACCATAAGGTTTTTATCGAAAATTGTCATGTCGCTGCATTCGCCAACTATGATACGAAAAATGGCAACGACAAACGGCGCTGTCATTTTTTCGCCGCGCCAACCATGATAAGGCCCTATATATGCAAAAGTTTATGATTAATTTGATCACTGTTAGCACACTATGTCATACCTTTCTCAAAACTACATTTTAAAAGGATTAATCCGTGAAAACAAAGACTAGAACCAAAAATCTATTAAAAGCCCCATAATCCTATACAACAAACAACTATAAAATTTCCATACAAAAATCTTTAAGCCCCATAAAAAGTCGCTCCCTAAGTCCACCTCTGTGCCTGCATATTTCTGCGTGTAACACGGTTGGTTCCTTGCTGGAATCTGAAGAGGAAAGGTAAAAACCAAGAAGACGACGAAGCTCCTTTAAACTTAACCACTACTCCGCGCGCAGGCGCAGAGGTAGAAGACGAAGAGCCGCGCGATCGGATCAGTGGCGTTGGATCTTCAATGTGTATTTTTTTTGTGCTGTTGATCTCTCAGTGTTCTTTTTTTTTATTATATTGCCAGCATGATCGGTTGCCTGCAACTTTCCTTTGTCAAGCACCTTATATCGGTGTCTTTAAAGGTGATTCCAATGAATATATGCTGCTGTTGCTGGTGCTCCCACAAAAAGAAGTCAACAAGTAATAAAACGCATGGCGACCATTGCAAGTCATTCTGCATTTCAATGCACGGCCAGAGACTTGCAGCGGTCTTGATCCGAGCTGAAGCTGGAAATGAGAGAAGATGTCAGAAACGGAGGCCGCGATTTTTATATTTTTTTTTATATTATTATTAATATTTTTTTTTTATTTTTTTGTGTGATTGAAAAGCGACGTAGATCGTGACTTTTTATAGAAGTTTCAATATAGCTAAAAAAAAAGTCATCACTCGTTATATGGCTCTAGAGAGAGGTGAGGGAATGTTGACCGTTGTATGGGATGTCTTGGCAGTCAGTATCCAGCACCTTTTCATACCTTTAGTGATTTGCCGTTTCATATTTGTGGCCATGAAGCGCGATGTGCAGCACTACTACTGGGCCTGGGTCTACCTGGATACTGGTGACATTTTATATCGTGACACAATCTGCTGTAACTGCAGGTTTTTGATTTCTTTTGCGGTTTATTGAACGAATGGGGCGGCAATCTTCGCGTTCGATGATTTCGTTTCAAATTAAAACCTGATTATAATATTACACGAAAGATTTTTTTTTTGGTTGTTGCTGTTTCGAAGATAAAAATCGATTTTCGTATTAAACGACTAAAACTGTTTTTGTTTTGTTATTGAAATTGAAATTTTCATTGGGAAATGTGAAAATTAATTTGGTTTTTAGGGCCTATGATTTATTTTATAAATTCATGTGGTTTTAGTTGTAGGGTTTTTAATAAAATGTAAAAAAAATTAATTTGGAAAGCTTCAAGTCCAAAAAAGTGAAGGAAAAAGAAATTACAAGGAGATTTCAACAGCATGAATTTATATTCAGCTCAGGCATATGCGATTGTCGGCACTTTTTGCGACGATGATATTTTTATTTTTTGCTAAAAAAAGACGCTATATCACTCTAAAAATCTGAATGATATAAGAATACTATTAGGACTACATTCGCCATTGTCTTTCAGAAGACGTTCGATTTATATTTCTGAATTTGTTCTGCTTTTTGTATTTTTAACTTCCCAGTAGGAAGTTATTGTAATCGGTCCGAAAATCGGATTCGAAATTTTCAATGTATTTACACGTTTCAAGGTCCCAATAGCATTTTAAGCAAAAATTTGAGAAGAAATATGTGTGTGTGTGTGTGCGTACGTATGCGGTCATTTTTTCCTGCACGATTTCGCGCGAACCAAAAAAGATTTCGACTTCGTTAAGGTGCCGTTCGAAGCATGTTAAAGGACATATGATCTGAAAAGATTTTCATAAAAAGCGGTCAAACCGTTTTTTTGTTTGAACGACGTAAGTGATTTTTGTACCAGCACGATTTCGCGCGAACCAAGAAAGATACCGACTTCATTAAGATGCCGTTCAAAGCGTGTTAAAGGAAGTATGATCTGAAAAGATTTTCATAAAAATCGTTCGAGTCGTGTTTTTGTTTGAACGAATACTGGGAAGTTAATCTTGTGGACCGAAAGGGTCAAAAGCCACATCCCAACTAGTTATGTTCGTTTTTCTTTTGATTTTTTATTACTTTACTAATATTCTACAATATCTATTTAATATCACAACAGTGATTTTTGATTGAGCTTCGTTAATCCTGTGAAATATTCTATTCAGATCAGTAGTTTCCGTTACCTTTACTGACGATCTACAATGGAATGATTATATATTATGTAGCGCCATCTATTAGGAAAAATGTGAACATTGGATGAACTGCGGTTTAAGACTTGGAAAAGATCGTTCCAGAATAGGAACGAATGTTCAAGAAACGAATAGTATGGAAAAATGTAAAAAGATGTAGAAATTAGATCAGAAATAACAGAGGCAAAGAGAAAGTAAGGTTTTGAGTCAGTTTTAATTAAAAAAACGATAACAGTGTCCTAGATCCACTGGCGATCTTTTAGTTTGCCTTACAGAACACCAGGTGCGGATCTAGAATTTTTTTTTGGGGGGGTTACGGAATTAAAAGTGGCTAGAAAAAATTTGTACTCCTAAGGGCCTATTTTGAAGGTTCGCTCCCAGGAGCATTCCTCACGAACTTTGTGGATGAAAGAGGTAGTGGGGCAATGCGGCGGCTGGCATATGTGCAGGATGTGCAGCTGCACAGGGCTCCGTGATTTTGGGGCCCCGCTAGCGAAGCGAGGGAAATAAATTTTTGCAATAAAAATCATTTGAATTCATTATTTGCATTTTTACTTCATTGAGAATGGGCCACACAAATGAGTATGGGCCACGGAAATCAGCATATGGGTCATTATTCTGTCGCGGGGACGGGTTTGTATGAAGAAAAATGCGAGAGCGAAATTTTTTTTTTGGACTCTCTCCAAATCCCCCCAAATTGTCTGGCCGCGGCACTGTAGTGGGGTTGATGAGAGGTACCACCCCACCTCTCCCTTCATCCACAAAGTTCGTGAGGAACGTTCCTGGGAGCGAAGCGTCTAAACAGGCTTTTTTAGGGACAAAAACAAAATTAACAAAACGAACAAAACTAACCGAATTTTCTCGTGGATTAAAAACAAACGTAGTCCGCTCAAATTAGTCAAAAAATCGCTGTTTTTAGGAAATTTTTCCCACAACTATGAGACCGATGCCAAGTGAAAGATTCACAACCCGCAGTTCGAAAAAAAGGTTGTTTTTGAGAAATATGTGAATTTTAGAGTTTTTTCGCCTTTTCCTCTATTTTGTGGAGAACCTATGCATTTCGGTGAAAATATCAAAGTTGGAGAGCATAAAATTACCTACAAATTTTACTTTTACAATTTTTCCCAACTCCGCATATTTTCGCCGATGGAGGCCGTTTTGCGCCATTTTTAGATTTTGAGCCAAAATTATGCATTTATATGAAAAATTAAATGAGATCAAAGTAGTAGTTGTAGTTTTTCAACGGCCTTTCTTTGGACGCTTTGATTATCAACAGAGTCTGAAAAAAGGCGCAAAATGAGCTCTACCGGCGAAACAATGCCGAATTCGAAAAAACAGTGAAGGCAAAATTTGCAGGAAATTTTATGCCATAAAACTTTGCTCTTTTGATATTTTGACCAAAATGCATAGTTTCTCTTAAAAATAGAGAAAAGGCGAAAAAACTATAAAATTCACATATTTCTCAAAAACAACCCTTTTTTCGAACTGCGGGTTGTGAAAATCATGCTTAGACCACCCATATCCTTCACTTGGCACCGGTCTCATAGCTGTGGGAAAAATTTCTTTAATTGTTCCTAATTTGAGCGGAGTAGGGCAGAAAACGTGCCCTAATGTGTTTTTGATGAAGACGCGCCCTTTCTTGTGAGTGCAGCTAACTTCAGAGTTTACAAATCAAAATATATATCTGTTGACCTTGAAGGTCATTCTTTAAGGTCGTTGCTTTAATTTGCAAAAAAGTTGAGTCGGTTTTGGACGTTTGGTTATTTTTTGTTTTTGTTTTTTTAGTTGGATCAATTTTGTTTTTTAAACAGCGAGCGTTTTTGGGGGGGTCATGACCACCGTGACCCCCCTTAAATCCGCGCCTGCAGAACACCCCAAGCGAAGTTTGCATCGATTTGGTGAGTCTGGTCTGGTTGCACTAAATATCTCCAAAGCTTTTGAAAGAGTTTGGCACTCAGCCCTGTTGCTAAACTCAAAGCTATTGGCGTTGCCTAACTTCTACAGGACTGGATTAAGAGTTTCGTTTCCGCCCATTCAATCAAGGTAGTATGGTGTGGGTAGGTAGAATGGCGTCAAATCTGAGCCCCACCCGATCTCTGCGGAGGTCCCCCAGGGATGAACTTTATCACCTGCCCTATTTCTTATCTTTATAAATGACTTACTTTCAATCCCCTCTAACTCACTTCTCAGCTTCTCTGACGACGGTACCCTACGTCACTCTTACAGCTTCGATAATGTAAGACAAGCACGTGCCAGATCCTGTATTGATGATTAAAAACTAATGTCTAACTCCTCAATAAACGAAGACATCGAACTCATTCTTGAATGGGGCCGCAAAAATCGTGTCGAATTCAACTCCTCCAAAACCAAGTACCGTCTTATTTCCAATAAGAAGTGCAACACCTCTCCATTCGTGACAGTGGGTGAAGTTGAACTAATGGCCGACCCATCCCTACACATCTTAGGCGTGACATTAGCCAAAAACTTGTGATGGAATGACCACATGTTCCAAATCGCCAAACAAGCATCCCAGTGCTTGGGATATCTTAAGAGGTGCAGCCATCTCCAGCCATCGGACCGAGCTGTAATATATATATCCTACATTCGGCCTCTTCTTGAATGCAGCTCTCTCATTTGGGGCGGCGCTCCGAAAACCACCTTAGTGTGGTTAGATAAAGTACAAAAAGGGCCCTCAAACTTATCAGTGACGAGGACGTTTGCTCCACCATCGACCCTTTAAGACACCGTAGGAGTGTAGCAGCACTGACAAAATAATATCGCTACTATCATAGCGACTGTTCAACCAAAACTAACGCTCTCCTGCCTCCACGGCAATCTTATACCCGCAACACCAGATTAGCCCACTCGTCTCATTACTTCCACCTGCAGCGTTCATAAACGTTCATCACCGTTGATCAGCGTTCATTAGCTTTGATAACCGTTTATCACCGTTTATCAGTGTTTATCAGCGTTCATCAGCGTTCATCATCATTCATAAGCGTTCTTCAGCGCTTATCAGCGTTCATCACAGTTCATCAGCGTTCATCAGCGTTCATCGGCGTTCATCACCGTTCATCAGCGCTGATCACCGTTTATCAACGTTCATCAGCTTTCATCACCGTTTATCAGCGTTCATCAGCTTTCATCACCGTTTATCAGCGTTTATCACCGTTTATCAGTGTTTATCAGCGTTCAACAGCGCTCATCAGCGTTCATCACCGTTCATCAGCGTTCATCACTGTTCATCAGCGTTCATCACCGTTTATCAGCGTTCATCAGCCTTCATCACCCTTCATCAGCGTTCATCACCGTTCATCACCGTTTATCAGCGTTCATCAGCGTTCATCAGTGTTCATTAGCGTTCATCGCGAACGGTAAAAGGCAGTGCAAAAAGTACCCACTGCCATGCAGACCTCGGCAAGATAAATTTACAATTTAGCTTGGTAGACTTTGAAGGGTGTGCTCCCTCGAGTAAAAGTTACTTAGAATTTTGTGATGACCTCTACACCTGAAACCCCTCTTTTAAAATACTAATATTGTAATATTGTGGACCAGTTTTGATTTGTCTACAAACTTTAAAAGAAAACACCAAGTTAACATTTTCGATGTCTACAAAATCTTCTTGGACGGTAATAAAAAAAATTGGGACATTTTAGGACAACATTTTAAAAGCAAAAGATCTTAAATTTTATTGCTTTTGTTCATATTTTTTGTAGATATTTGTTTAAAAAACAACAATCATAAACCTATTTTATAATATATAATGTTATCGTGGTATTATTAATAATAATGTAGGGGTGGACAAAATAAAAAATCCAACAGAGAAAAAGATTTAGTTGCAGTACATGAAAAATACATATAAAAAAGCAGTAAAAAACTTAAAAGCACTCTTTTTATTTGAAATAAAATAAAATAAAAATTTTGTTAATAATATTTATTTAAGAAACGGAATTTATCAAAAAAAGTAATTGGCCCATGGGAGGATCGAACTCGCGACCTTCGCGTTATTAGCACGACGCTCTAACCAACTGAGCTAATGGGCCGTTATTCCACACCAATACCAATTTTGCTTTGGTGTCTGTCGATAATTGTTGTTCCCACAAATGTTGCTGTTTTAAGTAAATATCGCTAAAAATAAATTTATTTATAATCTTTTAATTTTTATTAGCGTTTAATTTATGCGACCATCGTTTGTGGTTGAGATATTTGGACATTAAACATATTTGTTTGTAAGATTTTAACATTATTTATTTTGTTGTTATTTTTTTGTAAAATTAGTTAAATGTTTAATTAACTTGTTGGTTTATAGTAGGAGCTATAGATTTATGTCTTTGGTTGCCTACTTTGATATTCTATAGTACAGTAAAACCTATTCGATGGATTATCTCGGTGGTGAAATATTATTTGTGATTTTACAGGGGGAGCTTTACTACTGTCAGTAATGCCTTGAATATTTGCAATAAAATTAAACTACGAATTTTTTTTTTTATAAAAATGTATGTATGCATATGTAAAAAAATATCAACGTTGAAAAAGAACTTGCAAAAAATACCATTTCGACTGATCTCAGCATTTTCCAGTAAACTCTGTTCAAAGTAGTTTTCAAAGTTGAATAATTGTCGTGAGGTTAAGATCGAAATCTGCATTTAAAATTACAGATTTATTAGAAAAAAAATATTCATAAATGTGGAAGAGAAGTGATGTAATCAACAAGAACGGTTATATAAGCTTGTCCCAAAATTTATTACCTATTTTCATAGGGCACCTTGAGGCATCGGCCTCTGTGCTGAAAGTCGAGTCGTGTGATGTGACAAGCCGTTTGAGTTGAAGAAAGTGCGGTTTCAGTCGAATTACCACCAGGGGCCAGAGAGTGGAAGTGCTTAGTTGAGTTTAGGCCCCTGTGCTGAAAGTCGTCATTCGACTGAAACGTCATTTTCTTCAACTCAAACGACTTGTCATGCCACAAGACTCGACTTTCAGCACAGGGACCATCAATTGTGTATCGCTGATAATATTTTAATTCATTATTGGTCGCTAAATGTCAACCATTTATGAGTAAGGAACGATGTTTGGACAATAGTAACGTTTTAGGCAGGATATGAGATGAATAATTTCTGTCTGTCGAAGAATTGTCTGAACAATGTTTGTAAGCTTTAGGTGTGGTAGAGCCAAGAAATTTCTTTACCTATCTAAAACCTATGCAAAAAAATGGTCAAATTAGCAAAAAGGTTCCCATTTTTTGAAGTAGAACCAAATGGCCTAATTTTTTTTGGAAAGTGTTCAGAAACACTTAAGTTAATTATTGATCAAGTGTTACAAACTTAGAATATAGAACTACAGGAAAGGCCCTCGCGTGTAAAATCTCTGTACGTGAGCGTAGTGAAATCCGGTATCAGTCAACTGTCAAACTGGGCTATTTGCTTGTTAGTTGACTGTCAAATTATAAATTGTTTTCCCGCGTTCGGTTCGGTTCGGTTCTTTGAAACGAGTGTTTTTTTTTATCAAATTTACTTAGAGTTTTTTTCAAAACTAAATTAAAAGAAGAAAGAAAGTTAAAAGAATTTGTTTTCAGTGCAATTACAGTTGTTACGAGTGAATTTTAGTGAAATAAGAACAATGAAGTGTGCAGTTTGTGGATGTACGAATAATTCGCTAATTCTGCGAGGAAAATCCTTTTTCAGGTAAGTGGGTAAACTCAAATACTTCCTAAACATATATATTGCATATTGCCATTAATAATTATGGAAATCACTGAGCTAAATACTCTAAATAATGTAAATTTTGTGTGCTTGGATTTCTTTGTTTACATTAACTAATGACACGCAAAATTCAAGGGGATCAGCTGATTAGAATGCGTAGTGACGGCGTGTAAAATGTTCATTTGTAGGGGCAAGATTTTATTTTAGTTAACTGATTATTTCAACATGCTCTTGCCCCTCCTCTATTCCATTCGCTTTATCCGCTTGTAATGGACAAACAACTACTAAAACGTGAGCACTCACACAAAAAGAATTTCACTACGCTAAAATTCGGCGAGGGCCCTTCCTGTAGTTATATATTCTAAGGTTACAAATGGCTAATGGGGGGTGCTGCACAGGAAACTAATAGGCCAATTCTCAAATCAGTGACATATCAGAAGGGCATTTAAATTTCCAGCCAAATCAGCCCAAAAAATTTGTATCCGTTTCAGGTTGGTGGGGTCATATTTATTTTGTCAAATTTCTGGATGATTCCGGCAAAATTCGAGGAAATACTCAAGCTGGTCTGGAGAGGTTCTCTGGTACGACTTTTTTCCTTCTGTAAAGACTTAAAAATAATATAAACAGTTAAATTTCATACTATGTATTTACAGAAAAATTTATCTATTTCCATTTTGCTGCGCGTTTAATGATTGACATTTCACATAAGAATTTCACAACATTTGACATTTCACATTTCCACCACAATTGTGGTGGAATTCTAGTGATGAATGTTGTGATTTTTCACTGAGAATCGAAAATAGCTGATTTGTCACAAGATTCGTCTCAAGATTAATGTTTTCATATTTGCTTATGACTTATGACCCGTCACAACGAAGAATTGGCCTATAATACGCGGTGAAGCCGGTTTTTGCTCCTTTTTTAGTGCTACACGAGGTGGTCGCCTTCGTTGAGTAATTCTGTATCGTAAATGCCAATTTATATGTGTGTTAGAGCTCGGCCATTGTTTATACAATTGAAAAGGAAGAAGAGAAATAAATGTGCATTATGTCTTAGTTTTCACCCAGAAAATTTTTGGATGAAAATTCTTTCGTTAAAGTTTCGTCGGTGCGTCCTACTTTCCCCTTTCTTTTCTCATTTCTCTCCCATAAAACCGGTTTCAATTTGCGTCTTAGCCTCCTGTGTAGCACACCCAAATTTTGGGGAACAATTAATGTAAAAAAAAATTAAAAATCTAGGAAAATATCTAACGAAAAGGACCCAAAATCTATACTCCAGGGTTTTCGAGGTCGCTGAACACGAATCCGAGGTCCAAATTTAAAAATTCAAAATGGCAGATCCAATATGGCCGACTTTATTGTACTCCCATATTTTTTAATTGTGTGACTATTATGTAGACGAAAGCATCTTCCATGGAGTTCGAGCAAGAACTAATTAACATAGCCCTACTTATATGTTTATAAATATCGCTCCTGTTGGGCGTCACATTAAAGTTTATTAAGGCGTCCCCGTCCATGATGAAATGAATCTCGTTCTTTTATTCTCTAAAAATACAATATATAAATGAACTAAGGCAATTAAAATGTGTTTACTTCTCGTGTCCTGGATGCTCTTTTTCTGTTTTTTTTCTCCTTCCGTTTTATTTTTTTGCGTCCGCTCGATTTCGTTTGTTTTATTAAATTCAACAACAACGGCTTCCCACCTTTTACTCCAGTTTTCCAAACGTCATGTCAGTTTCGTCAATTGTTTTCATCTAGTTTGAGTTCGTCTGTTTTTTTCATTTAGTTCCAGTCTCGTCCGTTACGTTGTGCAGTGCTCGTCTGTTATTCTCGTTTACTTTCGAGTTCGTCCGTTGCGTTTTAGTCTCGGCTCCTAACAACTCCCTTGAAAACTACATAGAGGTCAAACATGCTGAAATTAGAAGTGTGATCCTTCAATTAAGTGTTTTCTAGATCAAGTCGACGGCAAAGATGATGGTAAATAAGAAGTACATAATGAGCCTTTTTACAAGCTTTATATTAACTTCGTTTTGTGTGTGCGACAAATCTTGCGATCGATTTTTCGACTACTTTCCGATATCCGCTGATGCTCAAATTTAGGCACAAACTTTTGGTTCTGAAGACAATGCAATATAGTATATTCAATTTTATGGTACATCCAATATGGCGGCCACCTTAAAATGGTGGATTACTTTTTTCTTTACCACCCCCGACATGGGTATCAAATGAAAGAGTATTACGAGTAGAATATAGTAAGATATTTGACGTCATTTTAAATCCAATATGGCTGACATCACAAAATGGCGGATTATCTTTTCTTTACAACCCCCGATATGTGTATCAACTGAAAGGGCATGACGAGTAGAATACAGTAAGCTATGTGACGTCACTTTAAATCCAATATGGTGGCCACCAGAAAATGGCGGATTCCCTTTTTCTTTACCACCGCTCGACATTGGTATCAAATGAAAGAGTATGACGAGTAGAATGCAGTAAGCTATGTGACGTCATTTTAAATCCAATATGGCGGCCACCACGAACAACCTCTCGATATGGGTATCAAATAAAATGTTGTGATAAGTAGATCACAATTAGCTGTGTTAGTAAGATATTTGACGGCATTTTAAATCCAATAAGATGGCCACCGCAAAATGGCACATGAGACTAAAAAGTGGAAAATAAAAAAACAATAAAAAAAATTTTTAAAAACAAGCTTTTATTAGATCAACTAAAAAAATATTAAATAATAAAAAAGTTATTAAATGTGCGTTAATAAGGTGAACTAAAATGTATAAAATAATTATTTTTAATCCACCTGTATGTAACTACAAGTAAAAGCTTGGGGCGCTCAGTTTACAAATGTTTCAGATATTATAACAAAAATTCAAAAAAATATTATGATTTAACTAAAAATACGAAAATTAATTGGACACAATCTGATAAAGCGCTCCCAAGCTTTTACTTGTAGTTACATACAGGTGGATTAAAAATAATTATTTTATACTTTTTAGTTCACCTTATTTACGCATATTTAAAAACTTTTTTATTATTTAATATTTTTTAGTTGATCTAATAAAAGCTTGTTTTTAAAAAGTTTTTTTTATTTTTTTTTTATTTTTAAATGCAACTAAATAAGCGCTTTTTGATGTGGTGTAGTCAAAGAATGTTAACAGTCATAGCTATTTACTTGCGAGAGGCCAGGACCGGATCCCGATTGTAGAGCCGTTAAAGAAGAAGAAGAAGCTATTCCCTTGTAGGACATCGAGTATTATAGACGTCAGCTTCGATAGTAGATCAGTTCACACCACCATTTCTACATATTCTTTTTACCCATTATGCTGTTTCCTATTCCAATATATCTTTTTCAAACGTTATCTAATTCAACGATGTACATCTTGAGATTCTGTAGTCTCAACAATTTATTGTGCGTGTGCTATTGCGTCACTATACTTATTAAGAGTGTACTTTCTGGTTGGCGCTAGTAATTAACGAACAAAGCATGATCGTGTCTCTTCCCTATCCACGTTATATCCTCATTTGTAGGCCCACACACCAGATGATCATTATCAACTTGTTAAGGTCATACAATTAACAAGTGCTTTTTTCAGCAACAACGTAACTAAGTTCAATCCATGATCATTACTCAAAATCACTTGAAAAACTCTAAACTCTAGAATTATCAGAGACTCGAAGGCCATAGATACTCAATTCGATGCCTTTTAAAAAAATTATGCAACTTACAAGATTACCAGCCGCAGCTTCGCCAAACCAGCTTCGTCGTTCTGTGATATGGAGCTCAACAGCAATTCCGGTTACAAAGTTTTATCTCAAGCGACTGCAGCAGCCCAGCCAGCGTTGGTCTTCCTTTTCGGCACATGGGCCCCATTCCATGTTAAGCTGTGTGAAGAACTTCCTGAATGGGGCATCCAAAAGTGTGGCGTTGTACGGCCATCACATAACTCAAGTGATTTTGGGCGCGTTTTTAGTTTTTTTTTTTTGAATTTTCAATTTCGTAACCCGTTTTCTTTTGGTGCTATTGGTGCTGATCCCACGCAGTTTCACGGTTGACATTATTATTTTTTTCGTTTTGTGTGTGTTTGTAGTTTTGGTGTTTTGTTTTTGAAAAATTGAAATTTCATTCAAATTTTTCGTTTTAAATTCTCTTAACTTTCTTCACATCCACATTCGAGCATAAACGTATGGACAATTATTATGAGCTCCTCTATAATATGCTGGAGTATACTAGAACCCAATCGTCGTCGGTCGGCTATATTTGTGTGTTAATCTTAATGAATAGCTTTCAGAATTGATGTTAGTTTACGAGCTTTTATTAGCATTTAAAGAAAATGGAAGAAGTTTTATTGGAAAACAGTTACAAAGGAATATTTTTTTTGTCTCTCTCTCTCTGAAAAACATCATCACACTTTATTTTATTTTATCGGACATTCAACTCCTCTACGAAAGATTCCGAATGTCTTTTATTTGCTTTTGTAGATCTGCAAATTAAACTAAAGAATAGAAAACCCATTTTTATATTAATAAAGAAGCTCCACTGATAGACGACGGATTTTTTTTCTGCTGGAAGGGGGTTTTGTTATGGAATCATTGAGTGGAATCGTTTCTAGGCTATATTCAAATGTAAATATCTGGTTTTGGAGCTTTTCAGATGATCCACGATATAAGCGTCGATTTGATTAGTTTTTTGTTAATGCTCAAATAATTCATGATATCGAAGCAGGTGTTCTGGAATTGATATAGTGGGATGGGCGCCGAAAAAAATATATGCTCAATTGGTTTTAAGTGTGAAATTGTAGTCGTATAATTTGCGTGACAAAGGCTGCGTGTAGTGATACTGGATTTGAATGCGACGTCATTCTTATCACTAGCACTATAATATGCATGAGTATTGCAAGAAAATCAATTTGGACGTAAAGGCCCCCATTATCTCACAGGCCGCCGGCAGGCCATGGCCTGAAGGTTTCTCGCCTTGAGCCCAAGTATCAGCACACACTCACCGGCCACCCGCAGACCGTGGCCTGCAGTCCAGGAAAAAAGACAAATTTTTTTATGTGTGTGAGCATTTATCGTCAGTCTGTGCCTTAAGATCTGAACTTCTAGTCAGTCTGAAGTTTTCTCTGAGGATGGAAAAAAGTGCATTCAGCCAGAATTTATTTCTGGTTTGATAGATGTGCATAGAAATAATTCCTGTTCGCCTGTGTGTCTGTGGGGAATCGTGAGATGACCTGCAGGCCACGACCTGTCAGGCGGTTGCCTAAAGTCCTCATCCCAGGGTTCAGACTGAGTAATGTGTGGCATTCATCGGGCCATTCCTGCCGATCTGGCCTCAAAGGCCACGGCCTGCCGGCGGCCTGTGCGTGAATGGGGGCATTAAGATATACTCCAGCAAACTAGTATTGACTGGTTTGATCAGAACTTCAGAGCTGAAATTAAAGAATGACACCAGAGCCACGGGGGGTACATAGCAAGGCCCACAAGAGCTATGTTGGAAGTCTTCAAGCGCTAAAAAGAAGAACCACAGACCAACTTTTCAGAAAGAAGAAAAGAGAATATCTAAACAGGAGGATCTTACAGATATAGGAACACTTCAATGAAGGGAGAATTAGACAAGCGTTAAAAGGAAGTCGCCAGATCAGCAATAAGTTTCAGCCAAGAACGGACATCTGCAAAGACATAAATGAGAACGTATTAGCAGACCCTGATAGGATAAAAGAATAGTGGAGAGAATATTTTCAAAACTTGATGAATCTGACCGCCACAGTAAACGAGGATCCACAGACGGAGGCGTTTGTAATTCCTCAAGATAATATTTCAATAGGCCCACCAGCACTGGATGAGGTAAGTGAGGCTATAAAAAGGCAAAAAAGCAACAAATCGCCAGGCGTCGATGAAATAGCAGCAGATTTGCTAAAGGAAGGAGGACCGCAATTCTTAGTAAGCTTACACCAACTCATATGCAGTTTCTGGGAGGAAGTTAGTTATACCAGATGATTGGAAGAAAGCGACTATATATGTCTAATATACAAGAAAGGAGATAAATTAGCCTGTAAAAATTACACAGGCATCTCACTCCTCAGCACCAGCTAGTGTTGGGTAGGAAACGATCATAACATGAGTTTGTAAGAGGTGCCTCTTTTTTTCTTTTGAGCCAGTACAATGTCATACTTCAAATGAGGCGAGTGCTATTGTAATCCCAAAATGACAAAAGCAAGAAAATTAAAAAAGAAAGGAAATAAATAAAGAAAATAATAAGAAAGGAGTCTGGAAATGGAAAATGATCTGGACGTGATGTGGAACTCCATAAAAGAAAAAATCACAGAGACAAATAACAGTGTATTAGGCACACAAAACCAAGAGAGAAGGAGGCACTGGTTTGATGATCAATGCAAGAGAAGCATTGAAATAAAAAACCAAGCAAGACAGGTGTACCTAGAAAGAATGACCAGAGGAAACCACGAGAAATATGTAGCAGCACGAAGAGACACGAAAAAGTTATTAAGGAAGAAAAAACGTGACTACTTTAGAAATAGAATAAGTGCGATTAAGCAAAGCTACACTAATAAAGACGCTAGGAGTTTCTACAAAGAAGTCAACATGATTAAGAAAGGATACAAACCCACCTGCACCATGGTAAGAAGAGAAGATGGTACTATAGCTAGTAGTATCGAAGACATACTCGAGGTGTGGGAGAAATACTTTAGAGACTTCTTCAAAGAGAACATAAACCTAACACAGGGAGAAGCAGACAACCGGAGTACAGATGACCCAGAAAACGATACGCCAGATCCTACAATAGAAGAAGTTGCAAATGCCATAGCGAAACTAAAAAATCATAAGGCTCCAGGTCCAGATGGCATACCCCCGGAAATCTTAAAAAATGGTGGGGAGAAGTTATGCCATGTCTTACATAGCCTCATCGTAAAACTATGGAGAAGTAGCAAGTTGCCAGAAGAATGGCTTTTAGGTACAATAGTCCCAGTCCATAAAAAAGGTGAATTGATGAACTGCAAAAACTACAGACCAATATCTTTGTTGAACACAGCTTACAAAGTGCTTTCACATATTTTATTTAATAGACTGAAACCACATTTGGAGGATAAAGTAGGCGATTACCAAGCAGGATTTAGAACAAATAGATCGACAACAGACCAGATTTTCATAATGAGACAAATACTTGAAAAATGCTGGGAAGAAAGCATTGATATTCATCTTCTTTTTGTTGACTATAGAAATGCTTACGACCTGCTTAATAAAATAGAGTTGTGGAAGAAGATGAGTGAAATGGGTTTCCCGAAGAAATTAATAGGCCTATGCAGAATGACGACCAAAAATTGTAAAACACAAGTGAGAATACGAGGATGCAACTCGATCAACTTCCCTCAAGAATCAGGCCTGCGACAAGGAGATGCGATCTCACCAATACTTTTTAACATTGCTCTGGAAGCAATAATGAGGGAAACACAGCTTAATGGAGCAAATAGCATCTTCACAAGGAACATTCAGGTACTAGCCTTCGCAGATGACATAGTCATAATTGGACGCAAGGCGCAAGATGTAAAAGAAACATTTTCCAAAATTGTCCAAAGTTCAGCAAAGTTCAATCTACGAGTAAATGACACAAAAACAAAGTATATGATCGTATCAAAACGAGGACAACGATTAGGGCGTAGTATCAGCCTTGATGATCATAGTGTGGAAATTGTAGAAAACTTTATCTATTTAGGGACAATGCTTACTGCAGAAAATAAGATAAAGGACGACATCCATAGACGCATCGTAGCCGCAAATAAAACCTATTTCGCACTAGTCCCGGTCCTAAAAAACAAAGAAATTTCAAGACAGTGCAAGGTCAGACTATATAAAACATTAATCCGCCCAGTTCTATGCTATGGGTCTGAGGCTTGGACATTGACCCAACAAACAGAAAATCAACTTAAAATCTTCGAAAGGAAGATCTTAAGAAGAATATTTGGTCCTGTGAGGGTTAACCAGAACGAATGGCGCATTAGGACAAACGAAGAACTTCAAGAAATGTATGACGAAATTAATATAGCTACATACATAAGACTGAATAGACTGCGATGGCTCGGACACGTTGTACGAGCTTCAGAAGATAGAATGCTAGCCAGGATTTTTAATGGTAGACCATCAGGAAGAAGAAGAGTAGGACGACCAAGAAATAGGTGGATAGATGACGTGCTAGCAGATATACGGAAATTTCGTATAACAAATTGGAGAGAGATAGCAAGACGTAGAGATGACTGGAAGAGGAGACTTCGAGAGGCCCGAGTCCTGCAAGGACTGTAGCGCCATCCAAGAAGAAGAATAAGAAATGTCTCTCCAGTACAAAATTTCACTGCCTCAAAAAAGTAAGAAATGTCTCTAGTTCATATTTACAATCTCACCCCGCCTCGATAAGGCTCATATACCAGTAGGACATTATTTTTGAACCGGGACATTTCAAAAAAAAAATGAGGCCTTAGTACAATTTACAACAGACTAAGACTTGCCGGTCACGTAATCAGTTACGAGGACAATCGTATCCCAAAACGTCTTATGGTATCATAAATTTCGGGAAATAGACCAGTAGGCAGGCCCAGGAGGAGATGGATAGACTCTGTGACGGCTGATGCAGAGGCAATGCTTAACATCCGGAGCTAGAGGCATGTGGCAAGGGACCGGCAAACGTGTAGAAATGCCCTAGAGGAGGCTAAGGCACGATTTGGGATGTAGCGTCATTGGAAGGATCTCCAGCTTGACAGTGCCAGTCACTAGTTATTGAGGAGCTCCTCACGAAACTGCTATCCTCTGGCTTTGATGTGCGGAGATATGCCGAAGAGCTCGTCATCATAATAAGAGTAACATGCCAAACTGAACGCAAACCCAAGGAAAACGGCCCTCGTGCCCTTCACGGAAAATTAGGAAGCTGAACCTTCAAGCTCTCGTACTGAATCGGGAAATGACTTTTTAAATGAGGAATCTTCTTATTCTTTGGTGAGGCATTGGGTTCAAATGTACTGCCACTTCACTTGGCCCATTATAATACACCCCTATACCTTGAACGGGTTCAGCAGTCTGCCTAGTGGTTTGGCTGTTTGGGCTATCGCGGGGCAATCATAGAGCACATGAATGGCAGACTCATACTCGTCAAGCCAAAGTCTGAAGGTGGGTCCTCCACCTTTCCTAGCGTTCATAAGTGGTAATTCAGGGGGCAGTGTCCAACAAGTGTCCTGACATCGTATCTACTGCGCCCCAATAATTCCTTGCTGCGTTAAGAGACGGTGCAGGAAGGGACCGCTTAGAGTTGGCCAATCCAGGCGCGGACCTCCAACGTTCGGTGTTTCATCAAAGTCTGATTGGCAAGGGCCTTCTTCACTAACCTGGTGAGTGTCCCAACAGCCGATACAATGTAATAGGTGCATAAAAGTCCCATGAGTTTCGTAGAAAAGGGAAGGTCCATCTTGACAGAGCCTTCATATTTCCTCCTCCTCCACTGAACCTCCTCCATTATACAACTGGTGCCTAGAGGAGATCGTTAAATGAGTGCAATGTAATGAGAGTGTAAAAGTTAGCCCTCGCCATGCACCCTTCGATGCGATAACTTTACATCTTGGCTTGGTCGGTTTTGAAGGGTGTGCTCCGACACTGGAAAGAGTAATCGACTCTCACATCCCTCAATTGGTAGATATGGCTATACTGTCAACAGTACAACATGCCTATTTCAAAGGTAGGTTCACTGAAGCAGTTTTGCACGAGGTGGAAAGGACGGCACCTTTAACAAAGTACGTTTCGCATCGACTCAAGAACCTCACGTAGCTCTAAAGGTAGAAACAAACTTTAGGCAATGGCGAATAATCCAAGTGAATTTGGGAACCAAAGTGATAACCAAATATCCCAAGAACCTATGAGACTAGCCGCACTGCCTCACGTGGCCCCGGTGTGGATTGCCCTATAAGGCCCACAAGAGGCATCTGACACCTTGCCTCATTTGCTTCTCGTCATAAAGAATGCCCCATTTGGCCTCCTTGAGAAAAAATCATTGCTACCTGATCCCAGATGGAAAAAGCGGGCCAAAAATTTACCGTTACCAATGCGGTCCCCCAACTGAGTACTAATCACGTAAAATGCTGCTTGACCTCTGTTATCGGAAGAGAACCGTTCTATTGCGTATACTAAATGACACTTTTCATGGTCACCAATATAATTGCCTGAAATATGAAGCAATGCAACAACAAAAACTAAAAAGCTTTGTATGAGTAAACCTAAAGCTTAAGGCAATTACTTCAAAGCTTTTTAAAAAGCTTTCCGAATACGTAAGTCAGATGTTGGGAATGTCTCCTTTCATTTGTAATGGGGTTTGCCTCATATAGAACCTTTATGAGGAAACTAAGGGGAAATTCCTCTGTCGGCATGCCCCTCATTTGTCACATGGGGTCTTCAGCGACCGAGAGGACCGTCCAACGCTCTGGGTTATTAAGTGTACAAGAAATATTTTAAGTGTGGATTTCTCCACCCAAAGCGAAAATTCGTGTTTCCTTCCATCCCCACGCTCTCCGCCGCCCCTGACCATGGTAGTCCGATTCTCACGTATACCTCGCTGGTAAGGACTTGCTATTCCAGGGTGTGGTTACCACAACCACAGACTAGGTTCCCCTACCTTCAGGAGGAGCTTCGATATCAAAATACTCCCAAGAATAGAGTGGAGAAATGGAGACGTCCTAAAGAAGTTTGATCTACGAATATTGACCGACGGCTCCAAAGTATCAGAGGGCGTCGGGGCAGAGATGTATCTAGAGACTACCAAGAGTTTATTGTCCTGGCACCTTCCGGTGCACACTAGTATCTTTCAAGTGGAGGTACTGGCGACCCTGAAAGCTTGCCAAAAGCAATGAACCTCGAACCTACACAAAGATTTATCTGTTGCCACCATAGATGCATGGAGACGAAGGAGAAAGAAACACTCGTTTGGGTGTAAATTTCCGGGTCTATCAAAAGCCTGGCAAGCTAGGCTGCTACGTTCTGGAAAACTTAAAAGAGATCTCCAGGCTAGGGGTCACGTGGCATTACACCGGCTCCACACGTTGGTCCCAACGCTGGTACCAGCGAACGTTGGCGCAGATTCCGACACGCGACGGCCAATCTCCAATGCTCACGCCAACGACGACCAATGCAAATTTCTCGATCCACACCTTGGACCAGTAGCATTGGGGCCAACCTTAGTGCCTACGTGTGGAGCCGACCTTAAAACAGTGCACTAAAACGCTTATAAAATGAAATAAAAGAAAGTTTCTGTATGCGTGTATTGATGCGTGTATGTGCGATGTGTGCGCTATAGCGGGCGCACCAGTGATCGTAGAGCTTCGAAATTTTGCACGAAGGTCCGCGGGGGCCTCCCATGATGCACCTCGAAGCCCGATTTTTGAAATTCAAAATGGCCGCCGAAATATGACCGAAATTCAAAATGGCCACCGAAATATGAATTCGCAAATTCTTTTCCGATTTCAATGAAAGTGGGTATCCGGGGGTTTTTAAGGTCGCTAATAACGAATTTGTGGTCAAAATTTATAAATTCAAAATGGCCGCGTCAATATGGCCGACGAATTTGTCAATTGTGTTCCGATTCCAATGAAAATCGGTATCTGGGATTTTTTGAGGTAGTAAATAACGAATATTTTATCAGAACTTATAAATTCAAAATGGCCGCGTCAATATGGCGGACGAATTTGCCAATAGCGTTCCGATTACAATGAAAATCGGTATCTGGGGTTTCTTAAGGTAGCAAATAACGAATTTATGATCAGAACTTATAAATTCAAAATGGCCGCGCCAATATGGCGGACGAAATTTTCCAATGTTATTCGTACTCCAATGAAAGTGGATATGTAGGCGTTTTTAAGGTTGCAAATAACGAATTTATGATCAAAAGTTATAAACTCAAAATGGCTGCACCAATATGGCCGATGAATTTGCCAATTGTATTCCGATTCCAATGAAAATCGGTATCTGGGGGTTTTTAAGGTAGCAAATAACGAATTTATGATCAAAACTTATAAATTTAAAATTTCGGGGCCAATATGGCGGACGAATTTTACCAAATAAGTGTAATTTCCCTGTCAGCTGTAGGTTTTTCAAGAATTGGGAAATCTGAAAATCTTCACATCCTAGCTCCAAATGGAAGAACATTGAACATAGTTTTTTAGGTTCAACCAAGCGTTGAGCACTTAATTTCCATCGGTTCAATGTGAAACTTGGTATCCTTAGGTTTTCGATACCGCTGAATACGAATATCATGTCAAAAACCTGTCTTGACTAATGACAGCTGTCAAAAAGCTGCCAATAGAAATTAACCATATAAAAGGTATCCAAAATCATTTTTTCCCGATTTGTTGTTTCTCTCACTTTTTTCCTACAGCGGACAGTGCACCCATAAACTTTTTTTATTTAAAGGCGTTGCAACGCACGCGGGTTTTTTGCTAGTACTGTTAAATGTTAGGATCACATTTGGTAATACATTTCGACCTTCAGTGATCAGTGATCTTTCATAAATGAAACTAAAGAAGCAAAATGTTAAAATATCAAAATTAATTAAAGAAATTTTGATTGAGAAACCTCTTGAATGAACACCTACTACTACCCCAATTTGTCTACCAACAAATCCTCAACAATCAATCTTCTTCATTCCGATGGTATCACAGTGCACGAAAAAACCACTGGTCGGGACCCCCCAAACAAATCAACAAATTCCAATTTCTGCCCCCGCACATAAAATCCTTATTTTTCTAATCTGTTTTTTTGTTGTTGCTCTGCCATCTAAATCTTACAACTTCCAAAACTGCTTGATCTTTTGTCCAAAATGGGAGCATTTCTTGAGTGCAGACACAACTTCTCAGACCATTTATAGAACACTTCAGGAAGGTAGAGACCATCTGTCAAACAAGATTAATTAAGACGTATCCCAAAAAATTTACGTCCTTATCTGAAAATAACAGAAAAAAAAGGTTTTTTTTGGGGGGGGGGGAGAAAATGGTCTTAAATAGTTCTTGGAGGAAGCCGAAGCGAAAATTCTCAACAGCCACAAAAGATGAAGTTCCGCGGAGTCACTGACCCTTTGGGCTCGGATACAGCGCAGCCTCCCATTGCTCTGGAGATAAAAGGAATAACATCGTCCGGACAACAACAAAAAAACAACAACAACTGAAGAAGTAATGTGGCTGGAGCTGAGCATATAGTGTGTAAGTTGTTGTAGAGCTTAGGCTGGATCCAGATGAACGAGGCGTCTCTTCTCTGGTGGCTTAGAATGAATGCATATAGCTTCCACAGTCTGGAGGAGACCACCGAGCAAGACCCAACTCCTACGGGGATAGTAGAGGATATTTTCACTTTTGTTGGGACCGCCACTATATGTTGTATATGCATCCAGCATGCAGTTCGACATAGAGCCAACAACCAGCACGACCGGGGGGACCACAAACACAGTTCTGAAGAGAGTGTCTTGAGGGGACTTCCAAACCGGTCTTTCTAAAGACGTCTTTCTTCTGGTGTTGTTTCATGGGCGACCCCATCACAATTTTACCATGGGTATTTTGCTGTTGTTGTTGTTGTTGTTGTCGGTGATGTTCTGCCATTTGTTTTGGCTGTGAACTCTTTCCGCTACGGTCTATGGTCGTTGGTCGATGGTCGACCTGTTAAACTGAACGTGTGAAACGAATTTCCTTAACGTCAGCAGCGAGGGGCCTAAGAAGCTAAAAAGCTGCACTCCCAGCCAAAGAGACAAGATCTAACAAAGTAAAGGTATGCTGGAAACGAACATAAAGAAACGTTCCGAAATTGGACAACGTCGCGCAGGAGGGGCACGGTGGACGGGGCGGTTGGTGTCTTGTGTGTATCATTTTTGATTAGCGAGTCATAAATTTTGCCGCTAATTGGTTGAGCAAAACGGCAAGAAATGATCTCCTTTATGCAAGCAAGTGGGCATCCAATTAGGAAGACCGGTGGATCTGCTCCAGAAAGATGCCAGCTTGTGAGTGATGCTTAGGCCTTGGTTTTTGTGCTGCAATTAACACTATTAAAGGCGAATTCTTATGGCGTTTAAAAGTCCGTTAAATAATTTTGTTTGGTATGTCTTCCGATGAGATGGAGGTGGGTTTTTAGGTGATAATGAAGAAAGTTTTCGCATCGGTCTTGGAATAGGTTGTTTAAGTGATTCAGTTAACAATGATGACGTATAAAGTCTGGAGATTGTGTAATCGTTACTGTTATATTGAAGATGTTTTTTTTTGGGGTAACTAGTTTTTTTTGCAGTTTCTTTGATTGAGGCTGACTCATTGTCACTCCGCGGAAATTAAGGCTTTCACAGTAATGAAGGGAGCAAAATTGGGCCTTTAGGAATTCTATAGGACGAAGAAAAGGTGCAATTATCTTGGTAACCAAAAAGGGTGCCATTAGCATAGTCGGTGGACCGGTCCTCATTTGATTGCATAGGTCAAGTAGCATTGGACGTGGTTAGTACTTAGTAGGGGGACCGCTCGGTATAACGACACTAGCGTTTGGAATGTCAATGTATCTTGCAAGTCAAAGAAATGCACCCTCTGCGGAGACAGGTGTTACCGATTATTTTATTCCCTGAAAAGTGATGGGGGAGTGGATAGTCCACAAGAAGCAAAATTTGATTGGCCACAGCCAGACGGAGACCTGCAGACGCAAACAGATATAAGGGGTTCCTATGCTGGCAAATCTGGTAGTGACTTCCATCGGCAGGGGACTCGGATAAGCGACTCCGTTTAAGGCTCTGGATTCCCTGTCTGACGATGTTGGTTATATACAAGGTGGGGCTGTGAATGTGCTATAATTTTTGCAAAAGTAATGTCATAATTTGAATGTGCCATAATTTTCGTAAACGTAATGTCATAATGTGAATGTACCATAATTTTTGCAAAAGTAATGTCATAATTTGAATGTGCCATAATTTGTTGCATATGTCTTATTGTGAATGTGCAAAATTTTTCCAAAAGTCATGTCATAATATGAATGTGCCATAATTTTCGTAAAAGTAATGTCATAATGTGAATGTGCTATAATTTTTCCAAAAGTGATGTCATAATTTGAATGTGCCATAATTTTCGTAAACGTAATGTCATAATGTGAATGTACCATAATTTTTGCAAAAGTAATGTCATAATTTGAATGTGCCATAATTTGTTGCATATGTCTTATTGTGAATGTGCAAAATTTTTCCAAAAGTCATGTCATAATATGAATGTGCCATAATTTTCGTAAAAGTAATGTCATAATGTGAATGTGCCATAATTTTTTCAACAGTAATGTTATATGAATGTGCCATAGTTTTTCCAAAAGTAATGTCATAATGTGAATGTGCTATAATTTTCGCAAAAGTAACGTCATAATGTGAATGTGCCATAATTTTTGCAAAAGTAATGTCATATTTTGAATGTGCCATAATTTTTGCAAAAGCAATGTCATAATTTGAATGTGCCATAATTTTCGTAATTTAAGTAATGTCAATGTGAATGTGCTATAATTTTTGCAAAAGTAATGTCATAATTTGAATGTGCCATAATTTTTGTAAAAGTAATGTCATAATGTGAATGTGCTATAATTTTTCCAAAAGTAATATAATTTGAATGTGCCATAATTTTCGTAAAAGTAATGTCATAATGTGAATGTGCCATAATATTTTCAACAGTAATGTTATAATGTGAATGTGCCATAATTTTTAAAAAAGTAATGTAATAAATTCAATATGCCATAATTTTAGTAAAAGTGACGTCATAATGTGAATGTGCCATATTTTTTCCAAAAGTAATGTCATATGAATGTGCCATAATTTTTCCAAAAGTAATGTAATAATTTGAATATGTGCCATAATTTTTGTAAAAGTAATGTCAAAATATGAATATGCTATAATTTTTGCAAATGGCGTCAAATGTCATTATTCTTTGACTCGAACTAATTCTCTATATGTCTACAACATAAATGTCAAACCACCATGACATTTGGGACTTATAAGAGCTAAGATTGATTGATTGAGCGAGTCAAGTTGCACGGTTCTTGTGGTACTACAAGTATTTCGGTGAAGATTTCGGCGTTTTCTTTTCTTTTTGCCAGTTCGTTATGCCATTGATCGTGTCATGGTGGAATGTCTAACACTTAAATTATTTCGAAGAGTTGTTTGAGAATAGAAAAGGTTAACTTGAGTCTAGAAGAGACTGATTGAGATAATGGATGATTCGTGTTTTAGTTTGCATGTTGAACATTGAGATGATACTTCAATTTCGCTAGAATAGTCGTGATGGTAGTACAGATTTGGCAGTACTTTGAAGATTCTATAAAACTATATATAGTTAAAGAACGACCCTATCTACGATTATAGGATAGAATCGCAGCTGTGAACATTTTTCAACCAGACTGTGGTTTTCAAGGATTTAGCTTATAAAAACGAATCACTTTTTGACTTACGTCGATGGTTCAAGAAAAATTTGGAAGCGATCTTAAAAAATAATTTGTTCTACATATTCTAGTTCGGTCGACCAAAGACTTCTTCGTTTTTATAATTGAAAGCTATAGTCCACCAGATCATATCAGATGCAAATTTTTTTCATGCCTTCAATAATCGTGTAAGCAGCGTTATACAGCTTCGATTGACTGTGGATGGTCTGAGATACGATCGACGACGATCAGTAGAACTTTTTTGATCACTTTAACATAGTCGATTTTTCGTTAATAAAGTTTTTATTTCGTACTAAAAAGAAAACATCCATTTTTCAGAAAGAAAGAACTTTACGATCACCACTGCATTGAAGATTAATTGGAAATAGTTCTTGATACAGTGAGTATTGCCACAAACATACAAAATATATTGACTGATCTTCAGTGTTACCAAATTTTGTAGATTTACTTAAGGAATGATTTTGCATGTCCTGTTGGTATGATCAGTTATAGTCATTCTTGATTATAAGAAATAGTAAGTATAGAAGAAATTAGAATTTTCAACGTTGATCATTTGTGTGATCGTGTGATCATGTAGACCTTCTGTCCCATTTTGGATGCAAACTAACTAACAAATTGACTTTAAATTGTATTTTGTTCCATATTTCTAGAACAATAAAAAAGAATTACAGTCAAAGTTATGTTTTCCATAGTCTATTCATGTATTGAAATTCCTGGGTAATACCCATCTTGTAAGAAACTCTGTAAATTACCCCTTAACCAATTTCAAAAGAAATTCCTAATGCAGTCATGTACACGTTTCTAAAATAGCTCACAGTTCATACTCATGGGCTATGCTCATGTATCGTCTTGTACATCACGTACATGCATAACAATAGATCTGATTTATGCGCATATAAATTGCACATCGATGAATGTTGAACTGGTCTAAAGCGAAAATTTCTACTCCAACTCTAATAACTTCCTCCTTTCAATAGAACAATAATATGTTAAGTACTCCGAAACGATTTCAATTTTTCACTTATCTAGGCGTTACCTAAGATGGAAACTGAGGTAAGTGAGGTGGTTTTAATCGCACGTACCTTACATAGATCCTCGTTCAACCGCACATAAATACATATATCCCAGTGTGCATTGCGCGTTCACGTTGGTGTTGTTCTAGGTACATAAAAAAAAGAAGAACAGTTTAAGGTTGTCTTTTAGTTTCTTTTTCTTATATCTTTTTTTTTTTAATAAATATTCCAAGTCAGTTCTTCAAACAATTTTTCAGGCCCTAAATGATTGAACAAAAGAAGAAGAGAGGTCAAACTGCATTCCATTCTTGGTACCAATCCCAGGTACAACCAAGAGCCCAAGTCGCACATATATTTTCCCTACGTCGTGACTGTACCGATAAACTCGTTGGCTATCGCCTTATTTGCCTTCTTCTTTCGCTTGCCTCCTCCTGCCTCCTCTAGAGTCGTATATTTTCCATGGGCTTAAGTTTCTTTTCAATCTTATGTAAAAATCTTTTAGACGTCGTCGTCGTCGTCGTTGCGGTCGTCTCTTACTTAAGCAGAAACCGGGATATACCTGGGCAGCTTTTTTTTAAAAAAACTGACTCTGTGCACTGTGACTCGTTTCCTTTCATGAGAAATTACCTTCGATGTTGTATGTAGTTTCACCCCGTGCTCCTCGTGATCTTGTGCCGATCTCGTATGGCAGCGATCTTGCCGATCTCGTATGGCAGTGATCCTCCTCGGATTTGGCCACCACCAGAACGTGTTCGATTACTCGCCTGTTGCTCTGTATTTGCTGCTGTAGTTATCTTCATTGGAGGAGCCACCGTAAAGGTAAATCGAATCCGGCTTTGGGAAGACTATAAGTATATAGCCCAAGCCACTGTCGATCGATGCTGGCTGGGTTTACTACAACAACAAGAAATTATTTTTTTTTGTGTTGTATTCTGAACCCGGAGAAGCTCACAAATCTTTGCGTAATTTGGTAGTCGAATAGACGGCACTCTACACGGCAGCATTTTTTCTGTTCAATGCCCATATAGCTTCCATCGGATCGCTTCCTTCGTCAATGGAAGAACACACGAATAAGGCTGTGTGGTGCCCTGGCCTCGCTGAGGAGCAAACGCGTAGCGCGCAGTTAAGGCAGACGAAAAGAAAGTTAATTATTTTTTTTCTTGCTTGACTAGATTGAATTTTTTTTTGTCTTCATCATCACGGTCTTCAGATTATTCTTCATGCCGTTTTTTTTTATCCGTGAAGGAGGTATAGGTTTAAAGGTTATGAGAAACTCAGCTTATGAGAGTGTGATATTAATTTATTATTGGATTTTTGTGAAATGTTTCACACTCATAAATTTCAATTCTTTTTTTTTATATCCTAACAAAAAAGTGGAGATCGAAGAACTTGAAAATAAATGCGCATTCCTTCACCGCTAAGTGGTAGCAGGTAAAAAAGTCTTGTTCTACCAATTAAGGCTTAAGCAGTGACTAACAAGTAATTTTTTTTTAGCACGGCATTGTTTTTTATTTTCTCATACGTTGAATGATAAAGGAATTCATTTTTTAAAGCGGTTGTTGCGGTTTTGTCAGCTCTGAATTGGTATTTCCTGACATACCAGGCATATTAGTAATTCAGTTGCGTGTGGGATGGATCTATGTGTTTCAGTAACCTCTTGATGATTTTTAGTAGAGTATTTTTTTTTCTTAATATCTTATCTGTCATTATAGTTTACTTTCTTTGTCATTTTATTACTCTCTTTTTCAAATTTAATTTTTCATAACAAAATTCACTTTTTTTGGTACTCAAGAAACTAAATCGTGGTCAATGCCAATATCTGCACCTTATACGAGTATGCAGAAGCATTGATAGTAAACTCAAGTTCGTTTCTCGTTAAGTGTTGGTCAACGGAAAATTGTATTGAGAAAGTTGTGCAGAGATCGCGACAAATGTTAGTCAGAAGGTATTATGTCTGGACTATACGGTGGACGCATTAAAACTTCCCAACCAAATTCACAAAAATTTTGACGAGTCATCAAAGACTGTCGTCGGCTGCTATTGAGGATATTGACTTTACAAAATCAAAGCCCCGTTACAAAAATTTTTTGTGTTGATATTTGTTACAGTGGGCTTCGTGCAAATTTTTTCTCTTTGGTGTGAGCTCCTACAACGACCAAGAGTTTAAACTTAGGGTCCATCGTCTCCTCTTTTAGCACCTACCAGACTGTTATTAATCTATCCTGTCCTCTAATTCCTTCTTTTGAACCAAGCATACTTCTAGACATTGCACCATGTACTCATCATGACGACATGACGGACTGGTAGCCCGAGTAAATAATAAAACTCGCTCGTTCCTAGCCTGCAACAGGCACGCACGACATCAAACGCCTGCACGGCACTCGAAACAAGCCCAATACGACTGAGTAAAAATAAAACTCTCCCGCCATTAGCAAGACACAGGCACGGTACGTCTAAGTAAGAATTCTACTTTTCCAAATGCAGCCCGCTACAGGCACGTACCAATAAAAGACGCAGGGAATAGTCCAAATGAAGCACGGTACTCTCACACTTTTTTAGACTAAAGGGAGCAACATTGGGGCTTTAAAAATTTTATAGGACGAAGAAAACGGGCAATGATCTTGGAGACCATCAAGGGTGCCATTAGCATACTCAGTAGACCAGTTCTCGTTAGGTTACGTAGGTCCAGCAGCATTGGACATGGTTAGTGCTTAGTTGGGGGACCGTTTGGTAAAACTACACTCGCTTTTGAAATGGTTCATGGCGATGCGGGTGCATTTGTAGATGTTCGTGCCAGTAGCGGGAGCGTGCATCCCAGTGTGGCAGGCGCATTTGTTCGCTAAGCATGCTAGTTCCGGGCGAGTATATGCTTTTCAAAAAATTAACCAACTAAATTATTTTTACCCAAGAGATGTGTTGTCAGGCGATTTCGTGATGGAAGAGACAACGCCTTTCTTTTATTTAATTCAGGTAATTTTCGTTGGATTGCCTGGAGTGCATCTCTGTAGTTGTTTATAGTAGAGTTGAGAACGAATCTTCCAAGTATCTTCGAAGTATCTACCACACACCCAAGCATTCCCTTTCGATTTCTATCCTGGCTTCCTAAAACTTGCGACGGCTCACCATCCCTTGTCGACAAACTTGAAGCTTCCGATTGTCGTACGCGACCCATTTTCCATCACCGGTAATGAGACGTTTCAAAAATAGGTCGATTTCACTGTGTTTGATCTCCGCATCACAGACAGTAAGTCATCACAGTAATTCTAAATGCAAGGACGACAACATATTGAGCAAATAGAGAAAAATCAAGAAGTTCGATCGTTATATCGAAAAGAAATACTTATCCTGAAATGCACAAATGCTATTGACTATCTGGAATGGAAAAGGCGCTCCAAAAAAAGATCATTCCATTTTCCGTCACTAAGAGAGCCTAAGTTAAGCTTTTGAGTCAACGACTTGAATCATATCTCCTATTTTAAGCTTTGTTTCTCCCCACAGCCATGGCAGTAAGTGTTGTACGGTATTATCAATCTGACAGCATGTTACCAGATTGGTCAGTGTCCTGTGATGATCGACACGATCCTGACAATGACCATTCGCGGTATTATCAATAGGTCGTGTCATCTCTTGCTGTGGTAAGGCCAAGTTTTTCTAGTGCCGACACATCCACCTGTGGCCTGCTTTTAAAATAAGCTCACTAGTCTATCTGCGAGATTTGCTCCTACTCTGCCCTCGATCTTCCCGTGTCTCCCATTAAAAAGGGGTCTTGTGCCTCATAGTCAAGGAAGAAAGCTTTCTGACAGATTTTGGGCCAGTTTTAATTTTAAAGATCAGTTGTATAGATCACGGTGGGGAACTGAACATCGAAGCTTGGATTGAAGTTGGGTTTCACTGTTATGTAGTCAGATTTCAATCCCGGTGGTTGCGATTGCAGTATATCGCTCTGCCTATACCTTTTCCATTTCTAGCAACTCGCTTCTCGTTGCTCCAGGGCCCACTGCCTCATGTATAGATAGTGGTAGCAGTTCGGCAAGGACGGCTGGATTGAAATTGGGGAGCCACACGGAGTACACCCAAGTCCCGCTTTTTTGAACTCGTTTAGCGAGACCTTGCTCGAACAGTCAGGTCTAAGCGACAAGCCACTAGGCAGGCTACTGAACCTGCTCAAGCGGTCTAGCCGACATTACATTTATCCCTTACACGTTTGTAAATTGTAGGTACTGATGCCTAATTTTTTTCAAATGTCCCAGTTCAAAAATAATGTCCTACTGATATGAGCTGTGTCGAGAGAGATAAATGAGGCGAGGTGTGATTGTAAATATGTACGTAGGTGGGGAGACATGGATTTCTTCTTTCTTATTTCTTTTGGGGCAGTAACATTCAACTTGAAATTAGGGGCGAGGTGAGGTTGTAAATACGTGTACTGGAGAGACATTTCTTACTTTTTTGAGGCTGTCAAATTTCCAACTCGAAATGAAGTGAGGCGAGATAGTAAATACGTACTGGAGTAGCATTTCTTACTTCTTTTGCGACAGCAATATTTCCAACTTGAAATTAGGCGAGGTTAGATTGTAAAATATAAATATACATTATGAGGCATAGGTTTCATACTTACTCTGAGGCTGTTTAATTCATATTAGAATCAAACTCGTAAAAAATCCTCTTCATTGGTATTTATTTTCTTTCTTCTGTTAATTTGTTTGTTTTTATCATTTTGGCATTGCAATGGCACTTCGCCTCATTTGAAGTATGAAATTGTACTGGCTCAAAAGAAAAAAGAGGCAACTCTTACAAATTCATTTTATAATCTTGTCCTACCCATCATCACAATTCCTGTATGGCACTCAAGACTGGCACGGTACGCCTAAGTAAAAATTGTACTTTTCCAAATGCAGCCCGATACAGCACGTATAAATACGCACGGGGGACGGACTAGTCCAAACGATGCACGGTACGCTCACACTTTTTAATGGTTTTATTTAGCTTGACCTCGTATATTTCTTTGGTTCAAATCTTGCGACAGCTTTTTCAACTACTTCTACCAAACCGATTCTTATCAAACTTTGCACACACATTGAGTTCCCGTGACGATGCAATCTGACAATTTTGTAAAAAAATAAAGATAGCGGTTCCAAGATGGCGGACGAATTTTGCAGTTGTGTTCCGATTCCATTGAACATCGGTATCGGGGGTTTTTAGGGCCACCAATTACGATTCTGTGATCAAATTTTAAAATTCAAAATGGCGGATGAATTTTGCAAATGTTTTCTGAATCCATTGAAAATCGGTATCGGGCAGTTTTTACGGCCACAAATGACGATTCTGTGGTCAAAATTCGAAAACTCGAAATGGCGGTAAGGTATTGGAAATTAAGATTCGATTTCATTGAAAATCGCTATTTGGGGGGTTAAAGGTCGGAAATAATGAATTTGTTGTGAAAATTCAAAATGGCGCTTGCAATATGGTATGCATAACAAATCACTTCACTAGAATTTTGTAAAAAGTAAAATCCAAAAATGACTGAATTAAGACTAAAAAGAATACAATAAAAATAGGTAACAAAAACTTTTAAGTTAAATGGTTTTATTTTAAATCATAAGCTGTACCAAAAACTAGAAAATAATTAGAACACAAACATGGACCATCTTGAGATTCTGACGTCTGGTAAGAAATCGCGTAATAGTAGCAGTGCTGTCTTTTCATGTCGTATGCCAAGGGGCACTTTGTGTCGCTGAGTCAACGGAGTAAGTAATAATCTGGGACTTTTAACAGACTAAAATAAAAACATGGGGCGGATAAAAACCGGTATAACGACCGTATAATTAAATAACAACGACTTGTTTAGAAAAATGTTTCCAAGTCAGTAAAAAAATATTTCAAATGCGCCCTACCTATTTTTTAGCCTAAAAAGAACAAAATTGGAAGGTGACCAAAAAATGTGCAATTAGCACACTCATTATACCGGTTTTCGTTCGATTGCGTAGGTCAAGCAGCATTTGGCGGGTTAGTACTTAGTTGGGGGACCGCTTGTTAAAACGACACTTACGTTTGCTATGGTCGATTACGAATACTTTCATATCTGTAACAGAGGCGTGCATACCTCGTACATGGTACTACCATCTCTGTTACCTTAAGTCAATGTCTGGGATCACTTCCTCCTAAACCCGGAAATGTGTATTTAAAACAAGCTCACAGGTGCATCAACATCACAAACTAATACAAAATTTCTCAAACGTTAAGATAAAATCTCGTCCAGAACAAAATTAAAGTACAAGCAATTATGTAATTCCAAGTACAGCACACCTTTTTTTTGCTCTGTTTTATAACAAATTTCATGTAATTATATCTTCCACACAAACCTTTATTTCCTCATAATTTATATAATATTCTTCTTATTTTTTTTATTAAACTTTTCAAAATAAATAATCATCGTATCTTATCTAAGAAGGGCATCCAGATCGTGTACTCTATCCTATAACATACTGTTGCCTCTATACATGTGATACAAACAAATAAAAATCCATTAACACTTCAGATAAAGTTTAAACCCATTTAAGCCAGCATTCATGATTTGGGACAAGTTTCAAGACATTTTATGACAAAACAAACAGAAGTACAAGAAATAAAAATAAATATAACATATCATCTTCATCAACAGATAACAGAAAGTCTCTAATCAAAAGAGTTCACCGGTAACGCGTTTGAGACACTTGAGAGGGAGAAAGACACGATCGTATGTATTCCACTTACATCGTCGCATATATGTGGATAACATATATGTACATAAAAGTGCATTTACAGCGCATGCTCTGGCCACTTTTCAACCAAGTAGACAATATCCAACAAATTTATATGTTGAAAAGTTTAACTAGTCTACACCACTGTATCATGGCCATTGATGAGGGTTTCGGCTGGGAGTTAAGTGATTTTTTTTTTGGTAGATTTTCTTTTTTTACGAACCAACCATCTTTTAAAGAACGTTCGACGTTTGTTTGTACAAAGTGTCTTCACACACTCTCGAAGTGGCATATTATTAGGCATTCAGTTTGGTTGAGGCGAGTTGAGACCTTCCAGACTTGTTGGTTATAATACTGAGTAAATTATGACAGAATAGTAAACAGAGATCCGGGATTGCTGTATGTATATGGCATATATGTGCATAAATATAGTATGGCATATATACAATAAGACCAGACCACCGAAAATGTTTCTGCAGCTCTCTATAGCTAATTGATCGAGTTAATGTATTTTAATGACATTCAAAGCTACAGCTGAGAACGTAGGTTTAGACTTGAATAATAATAACAACAACAACAAAAAAAACAAATCCGAACTTTACTTCTAGATATCAAAACGGCGGCGACAGAGTGGGCTAAACTGTAGTTTGGCCTATTTGCATACAATTAGAGCATGCGTTGTTGGCTTTAATTAATTGCAGCAATGATGATTTTCTGGATTTAGAATACGGCTTACAAAAACGTTGGATAGCTTCTGTTGAAGATTTCTCTATGGATAAACACGTCTAGAATGACCTTTTGTGCTGACAAATCACTTTCAATGTGCCAAAGAACTTCTCAGATTCACATTTAATTTCCGGACATTTTTTGCGACCACCTGATCACATGACCTTAGTTCAGTTTTGCATAACAAGTGTCTATATCAAGTCAGCAAACTTTGGACCCCTCTTTCGTCTACTTCAAAAAAAAAAAAGTGTAACAAGATGCATGTGTCACAAAGTACAAAAAAAACGTGCTCCCAATAATTCTATGTGCGCAAGTGGTGCTAATCCATTGCTTTTATAAAAGTCTCATGTGTAGTAATCCATGTCTCGTTAGACCCTCTTCCAATTAGCAAAACATTCAATTTGGGTTAATTAGATAAGCCTGAATTTTTGGTGTAGTTTTATTTATTCTTAACGTTTTTTTTTTCGTCGTCTTTAGAGCACCCCAGACCTCGCCTAAGTTTTTTTTTTTTTAGAATAAATTGAAATTTTCTATTTTGGAAGGTTTTTCCATTGGCAATGACCTTGACATGTGACCACTAACCATACTTATTACAAAACCAGCTGCCGCCTAGTTATAGCTACTTACGCTCTATATGTGAAGATTAAAGCTTCCTCATAATAACCAATTCTGAGTTGTTGGTTGGACTGATGATGATCCGCGGCTATAGTAGTCCAGCGAGACTTCTCTCTATTATGCTAAACAATTTTTGTTGTTATATTTTTTTTTTGTCTTCTTTTAATTTATTGCTGCAAACTGCGCTTCATCGCTTCACAGAATGGTGATACTATACTCAACCTGGTGAAGTGTGTTGCATAATGTTTGTTGCTCGCCCTATAACAATGCTCATTTAAAATTGTGTTTTATTTTTATTTATTTTTTTTATTTGTATTTTTTTTTTAATTTTTTTATTTTGCAGATGTTAGCAGCCAGAATAGAGCGATTAAAGCTTGAACATTCTCATCGGGGGTAGAGCAAATATAGAGGCTTTTCTTTGTGATTCTAAATGGATCTTGTTTGATTGGTGATAAACTTTGTTCTAGGTATAATTATTTGTGTAATTTTTTTTTATTTTTTTTATTGTGAGATTCATTCAGCTTTTTTTCAGGTCTTCGTGATGCTAATTAACTTCGAGTAGAAATCGTGCTACGCTACACACTTTCTATGGATTATCCAAAATCCGCATTCTTTTGAACGTATGTAAATATTAAAACATCAATGCAATAATTTCACGAACTTAGTGGAAGTACTGCTCCTTTGTTGTACGAATTTATTTTTAATTCTCAATCGTTCGAATTTTTTCAGACTTATCACTTTCACAGTATCAGACATACACTGGAATTTTATGAAAGGGTAGTATCCCGGAGCACGCCTGGTTGACTTTGAGAAGGAGTTTTATACAGTGTGGGTCGATGGTCTACAAACTTGTCAGATACGGCATGAGCAGACCTCAACTATACATGATTTCAAAGAAGAAGCTCGTCATCAAAAGTGGAAACTTCATATCAAGTAGGGCCTTTGACATTAAAAATGGTCGGCAGTAAGGGGTGGTAAACTCATCGCTCTTATTTAATATCTTTACTAGCACTACGAGTGACCTGATTGTGTACAGAACGGAGACGAAGATTAGAGTGTTCCAGACGCTTCTGCAACGTGACTTCGAAAGAATGGAACTCTATAGTGAAGATTGGAAGTTGAAGATCAATTTTAGCAATTTCGGAATCGATACTTTTCCGGACCCTTCCAATCAGAGCTTTTCTCAATGTGCAAAGGAACTGAAAAACCTTCCAAATTTCAAAGAATACTGAACAAGCATTACAAAATAAATCGAAAGTTAAATATCTTGGGCTTTTGCTGAACCAATACATAAGGACTGTTCTTGCCAAGGCAAACAAGGCGTTTCACATGACGAAAAGGGCACCTAATTGGTCAGGTAAATTTTAATTTATAGTTTCCCTGTATGGTTCAACATATTACCCTCTTATATGAAAAGCTTCGGGTTTTCGAAAGACAATGCTTAAGGGCGTGCTTTAGCTTGTTTCGACTACATCCGAATTTGGCTTCTTTAAGTTTCACGCCAACATTGTATTTTAGGATAAAACATTTGTTAAAAGGATTGACAACTTTATAATAAACTTGAGAGTGACAATCCTCTTATTCGGGGAGCGTTCTACCTGAATGCTCAATATCATAGACCAGCTTGTAAACTCGGATTTATCTCTCAGAAGGATTTATTTGCATATACTCCAAAATAATTGTCCAGGGGGAATCGGAGCTGTCGCTCTGTGTCATCTGCGTGTTCAAAACGCCATTCCCGAGGTCCCAATCTACTCCGGCATTGTTCCTCGTCTTTCCATTTTTTTCAACCTAGATAAATTTCCTTATCTTCCCTCTTTAAAAAAAACTTCCCTACCTTTTCTCCTGCCATCACCTATAAGTATAATAAGCGAGGAAGCCGTCTCCTAAGTGATCACCGAAGCCGCTTGGGCTTGGATCTACACTATTCAGTATATCGCCGTGTAAGGGCCCTTTTCAACAAACTGGTAGATCCTCCAACAGTGTAAGGATCCTATGTGGCCAAAGCGTCTGCCTTTTCATTTTGTTCAAGACCCTGAAATCAAACAACAAAACTGGGTTCCAAACGATAGTGGCCAAAATCAGAATATCGAAATCATCAAGACACGTTTATAGGCCGAGGTAAAACTCCATTTTTTGTAAGCTCAAGCCGTTCTTACATTTCGCAGGTGCATGCCAGTATAGCGTACACCTTTGCTTAAAATCCAGTAGCTAGAGTGTCCCAAATCGAACCCTTTACTAAACACGATCTCCAAACTTGCCTCTACCGTCCGTGTATTGTGCATCGTGCGACAGGGAAAATCCAGGTTAGCTTATCTTGTATGTTCAGTTCACGGAAAGACTAAAGCTTTGAGATCTTCGCGGGCAAGTGAAAACTCTCTTAGGGAATCTCTTTTGAAATACCAAAAACCTTAAGATTATGACCATTGCAGGTGGCCTTTCGTTCCGAACCTCAGGTGGTATTATCAGACTTACGAGAGAGCTTATAGCGAAGATCTTTATTTCACGATGGAGCAGTTCAAGGTTGAGCAGAGCCTCTAGTGCTGTAGTCGCTAAATCTGAATTGCCATTGTGATAGAAAGACTTTCTTTGAATCTTGCTAAGTTTGAAGGCACCCTCGACATCAAGGAAAGCTAATTTGTTTATTTAGCACTGTACTTTAAGCTTGAGGCCCATTTAAGAAAGGTTCGTAGTACACATATCTGGAGCACTATCCAGACCAATGGACTTCAAGAAGTAGATGGTCTGGGCTGCCTCGTCTTCAACCTAGCACTGGAGAAAGTGATCTGAATTTCGGCTTTCTTTCATTCAAAGAATGTGTAACGCCTGTGACGATGTCTGTAACACTGCAGTTTGATACGTATTCCTCGTTATTGTGCTCCCTAGGAAGACCATTTAAATTATTTTTTCGAGTAGCCTCTGAGTCTTCTTCTCTTGGCTGCCAAGCTAAGCCTTAGGAACCAATGGATTTGATGGTTGTTCTGTATGATCAGTAGGGATTATTAACTTCTCTTATTTCCCATCAGCCACTGGCAGGCTTTCTTGGAAACACTTTAAGTATGTGAATTCCAGTTGAGTCTCTTATCTACAGTAATCAATAGGTTTTGACCTTTGCTGAATATTCAATCGTTTCCCGATTCACAAGTAGAGAGTTGATGACTAACCTTACTTGTTCTGGTAAAGGGTAAGATGACCGTTTTTCTAGGGCATATGCTTAGCTCGTCATCTTGGCATAAAAAACAACCTTTGGACGTCGTCCAATACCTACTATCTCGATTGAACTTTCAAAAAGGAAAATCTCAATCCAATATCAATAACTTAATACAAATTGTGGAATTGTCTGGAATTGTTTATATCAATCAAAAACATTCCTACTGTATGAAATTTGAAATATTGTACTTGCCTCTTTTTATTGGTGATACCGTCTTTTGCTCTTCAATGGACTCCATTAAGCCATCGTAGGAATGTAGCAGCTCTGGCAAAATTTTACCGCTTTCACCACAATGACTGCTTCACTGAAATAAGTAACCTTATGCCTCTACGGCAGTGTTTTCGCGCACACTCCGGTTTCGAAATTTGTTTATAACTAGAACAACTCGACGGTGGTACAACCTTCCACAGTCAGTATTCCCGAACTCACCCAATATCCAAGAGTTTAGACGCAGGGCTCATCGCCATTTCCTTCAACACCCCTTGACTCCCTCTAATTTATCCTAGCAGTTTTTCTATTCTTCGAGCTAAGCTTACTAATAGGCATGCTATCTATCCACTCAATTGTGTAAGGATCCAGGTTTCTGAGAGCCTGTGCTCGATGTCAAGGAACGCGTATTAGGCAATCTCCTTACCAAGGAGGCCTTTTTCGATTTTGCTGACCTCTGTTGATTTAACCTTTGAGTATGCAAACTTAAAGCTATGTACAGGAAGGGACAGCTCCAGCTTGCACCCAATATGTAGGTCTATCAGCCTTTCCATCGTTTTCAAAAGAATAGAGTTTAAGCTGATAGGCCTATACCATTTAGGCAGTTCCAGCGGCTTGTTGCCCCGTTTAGGGAAAAAAACCACCACGACTGATTCCAACCATATCTCCAATTGAAGCTGGAGTCCGACTGATTCCAACCATATCTCCAATTGAAGCTGGAGTCCTACTGATTCCAACCATATCTCCAATTGAAGCTGGCTCTAAAAAGGCAGACTAGGTTGTCAAGAATCATATCGAGGCCCTTCGAGTGCCGGGAAAATTCCGTAGTTGAAAAGAGGCCACTGCCGAGATCTGGATGGTTGACCCTGGAAAATGCTCAATAATCAGGTATCTCAACGTTTCTTCATTGTTAGAAGCGTATGAGCCATCTCCGTTGAAGGAGTCTTTGGAGAGGAGCTTTTGAAGTCTAGTCGCCTCTGGTAGGATCTGCAGGCTCTCACAATTCTTCCTCCAGGCAATCATTGTGGAACGTCTTAACTTCTTGTTTTAGGCTGTTAGGGTGAACCTGTATTGCTAATGTCCAGCATGTTTTGCTATTGAACAATCGCCTAACTTTCCTACTCATTGCAGCTAGTTCTACTAGGGCATTTTACGCGACGACTGGGAGGAAGATACAATGTTGATGTCATGGTAGGAGGAGATCAGCACTTCAGTGAGCTGCGTGGCCACCATCTTTAGTTCGCATACTGAGTTGGTAGAGGCCGAAAGCAGAGGTCTGATTTCGAGTCTACAAGCACCTGAAACTTCGACCAGTTGGTTTTCTTAGGAAGCAAGGAAGAGGCGCGGATATGTTGGAGGCCCATAATGTCGAACCTGATGTGCAGAAGGTCCGACAATGACACCTCGTCCAGGATACGCCAGTTTTCAATCCTATCTGAGAGAAGTCTGCTAGTGAGAGTAAGCTCCAACACCTCCTCCCCACTAGCAGTGACAAAGGTGGGGTTGCATCCCCTATTTGCAAGATCATAACTAGAGTTGAGCCGGGCTTACACGAGGCAGTACATTTGTCCCTTACAAGATGGTAAATTGTACTGAGCCCTGAATTTTTTTAAATGTCCCAGTTCAAAATTAATATAAATATCCATTATGGAGGTATAAGTTTCCCACTCTCTTATTCTTACTCTGAGGCAGTTAAATGCATATTAGAATCGTTACGAGTTTGAGCTCTTCATTGGTATTTATTTTCTTTTTTTCTTTAATTTGCTTGTTTTTGTCATTTTGGCATTACAATGGCACCTCGCTTTATTTGAAGTATGACATTGTACTGGTACAAGAGTAAAAAGAGGCACCTCTTACAAACTCATTTTATAATCGTGTCCTACCCAACACATTCATAACAAGAAATTCTAGGGGACATTATCCTCTCTCGTTTAAATCGATACGCCCACAAATAGAATGGTGAGCACTTGCAACTTGTAGACTTTCTTGTTGGATCGAAATGACAACAGAAGGTTACAAAAATCCTAACAAATATTTTTGTAACGGGATTTTAGTTTTGCGTGTTTAATTGCCACATTTTTTTCTTCTATGAATGTCTTAATATGTACATTGCAGCTGCACAAAAATATAAAACTGTTATAGATAAATAAAACAATTACACTTTTTTTTTGTAAAAAATTTAGTTTTTCTTTATTTCACTTTATATTTCTAAAAAATAAACTATTTTTCTTTTTTTTTTAATATATAATATAATTTTTATATTAAAAAAAAATATAATTTTATATAATCCATAATTATTGTTTTCGAAAAAATAATAATAATATAATAATAATTAAAATTAAAAAAAAAATGAAGTATTTAATATAAGACTAATAGGAACAAGTTGTTCGTTCCAAAAAAGAGAAAAAAAATATATAAATTGAAGAGCGGGGAAAAAAATACAAAATAATGAATTATAAATATAATCAAATTTTTTGTTTTTTTTATTTATCATAATAATTATAATAATAATCGAAAAAAAATAAATTTGTTTATAATAATAATTATTATTATAAGAAATTACAACTACAGAATACAATACTAAAATTGCTTTTGAGTCTCTTAATAACTTGTTTTTTTTTGTTTTTTTTTCATTTTTTTTCTTAAAAATTCTTTATTATTTTATGTTTATATAATTTTTTTTTGTAATTATAATTTAAAAAAAAAATAAAGATTTTATAGTTTTATATCTTAAAAACAGTCGAAGAACGGAAGAATGTTTATTTATTTTAAACTATCTATAAAAAATATAGTTGAATAAAAATTGCTGATTTATTTTGAATATGTTTTTTTATTTTTGTTCTTAATTTTGTAATTTTTTTTTGTCTAAATATAAAATTATTATATAAAATCTTATATTTTAGAATTGTATAATATATTTATATAAAAATATTTTATATATGCATTTTTTTTAATATTCTTTATATATATACTCATATTGTGAGTATATATATATATATTTTTTTATTTATAATTATAATAATAATAATAATATTAATAATAAAATTGCTTAATTAATGATCACAACATCTTTTTCATTTTCATTATTCATTTATTTATTTTATATAATTTATATCAGTTTTTTTTCATTTTCGATTTTTAATAATATTTAAAGACAAAATTTATTTAAAATAATAAAATAAAATTTTCAAAATCGTTTTTTTTTGTTTTTGTTTTTTTTATATTTAATAATAATTTCGCTAATTTTTAATATAATGTTTTTTTTTTAAATATAACTTCGTGAGTCACTTGTGTGTTTTTTGTGTGTGTGTGTGAGTTTGTTTTTTTGTTTATAATTTTTATTTATATAAAATAATTATTAATAATTTTGACACATAAGTAGATTCATTTTTTTTGTATAAATTTTTTTTTGTTTTTTAATTATATTAATGATAAGTAGTTTTATTTTTTTTTTAAAATGTCTTTTTTTTTATCAAAGTCTTAGTACAATTTGTTTTTTTTTCTTTATATGCTTTTTTTTTATTGATATGAATTGTTTCCATACAAAGGACATGCATTCTTTTCACTATAGTAAATATGTTTTTTATATAATTTCTATACCAATTTTTTTTTTATTTTAATATTGATATATAATATCTCTTCTTACATTAATTATATTTTATGAATTTCTTTTTGTTTTTAGTAGTGTTGTCTTCTATTTATTTTTTTATTTATTTATTCATTCATTAAAAAAAAAAGAATTAAATGTGTTTTTTATTTAATAAGTGTATGTAGAGTATATAACCAAAAAAAATAAAATCCAGTAAAATTGCAAATATAGTTAATAATAAACAAAATGCACAAAAACATAATTATAATAAACAATTGGAAAAAAAATGGTGAAGGAACATGAGAGAAATGTTTATTCCAGTTTTGTATTTTGTTTGACTTTCAGTTTTGTTTGGGGGTTTTTTTTTGTAATTTTTTTTATGGCACGTGAAAAATGATATTTTGTGTAAATTGGTATGAGATAACATTGGTCGATACTTTAAAATATTTTTAGGAAATCGTTTTCAGTCAATTTTTTGTGGGTCTTGAGTTTTTTTGGGATGTTATGCAAGTCTATATCGCTGTCTGGAATTTTTTTTGTTAGATAGTGAATAGTAGCCTGATTTTTAGGACAAACTGGTCGACATCGGATCAGTTGCTGACCTTAAAATGGCCCCTAGCTTATCAATAATATTGCGCAATAATATTGAGCAAAATATCCTTCGTTGACCCAGACAATCTTTCAATATCACCCACAGGTCAATAATATTGCGCAAATCAAAATATTGCACAATATTATTGATAGTCTAGGAGGGCCTTAAGTAAAGCAATCCTTGGAGAGAATTTTGTAAGAAAAAGGAAAGGTTGTTCAAGATCTTATCGGAATTAGGAGTCCCTTCAACGATAGCAGAAGGGAAGATCCAAAAATGAAGTAACAGAAGAGTTCGAAGTAGAACAAGGTCTTCGACAAGGTGATGGACTGGCCCCAATGATTTTCAACGAACGACAAGGAAAACGTCAGTCCAGAGAAGTGTGTGTTAATAGCAGGACACTCTGTACAATTACTTTTGGATACGCCTTTATAAAAATCAACAGACAAAGACTAGTCAGTCACGTAATCACGATGAAGGACAATCGTATTCCAAAATGGCTTATGGTAGTAGAAATATCGGTAGTGGGAGACCAGAAGGCAGACCCAGAAGGAGATGGATAGACTTTGTTTCCATGCGAGTGTCGTTTTACCAAGTGGTCCCCCAACTTAGTACTAACCACGACTAATGCTGCTTGACCTACGCAACTGAGCGGGAATCGGTTTATGGAGTATGCTAATGGCACAGTTTATGGTCGACAAGAAATTTGCCCGTTTTCTTCGTGCTATTCAATTACTTAAAGATTCAATTTTGCGTCCTTTAGTCTAGAAAAGTGTGATCGTGCTTTCATTTTCAAAAGTAGAATTTCTACTCCGGCGTACCGTGCCTGGTTTGGCTACCATACAGGCGTTTTGATGCTCTACATGCCTAAGGTTGGACTTACAACGGGCGAGCACTGGCCGTGATTGAAACATAGTGAATTAATCAACAAAAAAACACTTTGGCAAGGGAATGTCACACAAAACTCACAGCGTATTTATTGAGAAAAACATCATGAAATCTGGTGCTCATATCTTCGAATTCAAACATTTCAAAATTTTTATCAACGCACGGATTTTAATTTTTTTTTATTTTCGATTGTTTTTTTTTCTACAATCGGTTAAATAACAAAATTTCCCACTAAAATATAAATCAACACGAACAACCAAGTGTTCGGTGCGCCTTCACAAACCGACGACTGGCGAGCCTGTTTCTTTTGTGAATCGATAACCTTTAAGTATGATAATCCAAAGGCCGATTGTACATAACGAAAATGATCCCACAAACCACACTCCACAATAAATTGGTGCAGATTCTTTTTTCTTGGCTCAAATTTGCCGTCGTATGCCCGTGTGTACAGCTCAGTACTCAGCGATTAAAATTTTTTTGTTCAAGTTTGGCCGTCGTGAGCTCGTATGCGCTCTCGTTAAAAATGGTTAAAAACTCAACGGCCATCGTATGCCCATTAAAAAGCCAAGCGGCCGTTGTTCGCCCGTTGTAAGGCATCTTTTATTTTTACTCGGGTATAGCCAGTAGTGCAGATTCAGTAAGGAACAATGCTCAGTAATATAGAAATAGACTTCAATGAATAGGAATGATTGAAGAAAACTTGCAATACAGGTATTATATTTCACAAAGAAAACGATGCTTTAAATATATTTAAATATATCTGTAATAACAGTCTATTGACCAGAAGCATACAAAATGAACATTGGGCATTTGGACTGCCACATAAAAAATATTTTTTTACTATCAGTCCAACCAGTGTCGAAAATTTCACATTTTTTTTGTTGTTGTTAACCAATTTTGTAAAAATATTAATAAAGTGCTTTTTGGATTACACAAAATATAATTATTTTTATAATTTTCATGCAAGCATTCCTTTAAATATGCACAATTACAAAAACAAAAACAATAAATAATAATTGAATTACTTACATTAATTACCAATTAGTAATTAAATTGGTCGTAGTATTGTAGTAGTATATCATTTTTGGGAGATTAAATACTTTTAAAGCAGATTCGCAAGGAAGAAGCAAATTTTTTTTTGGCAGTTATACATAAATAGTATATTTTTGTAAAATAATTAGTGAATGCCTGTAGCAAAAAAACAAAAAAAAATAATTAATTTATTTAATTTATTATTTTTAATAAATAAATAAAACTCACTTTTTTATTAGTCGCAGTGTAGAGCTATATTTTAAAGTCTTCTCTTCTCTAAAAAAAAGCTTCTTACTTTTTCTTATTCCCCAAAATTTAAAATTTTTTATCCTAAGGCAAGAATTTGTTTTGATTTTGTTTCTTAATATTTCTGATGATTGAATTATTTATTTATTATTTAATTTATTAGTTTAAAAAAAATTACAATATTTTTCATAACTAATATAATTTCGGCACATGCTATAGTTTTATTTTAAAAGCGTCCAAATTTGATACACTTTTTTTCGATAAAATAAATTTTTGTGGTGTGATAAAATTTCACATCAAATTTTTTTTTGATCGTCGATAAATAAATACGAGAATTATTGAACCACAAAAAAGAAATTGTTTATCATTTTTGTTGATTTTAGAGAGAATATCAAGTGTCGCGTGACTTGCGTCAAAAAGATGGAAAGATGATACTTGTTATACAATTTAATTTATTTACTTATTTATTTTTTATATCGTAAAATGCAATTTTGTTTAAAAATTTCAAGTGGTTTTTTTTGCTGTTTTAAATTTATTTGATATGTAAAGATATAATTTTTTTTATTCTTGATTTTTAGTTTTTTAGATATGTATTTTCTATAAATTGAAGTATTTTTTTTTATTTTATAATTATTCCTTTTAAAAATTATTAAATATTAATGTAAACACGTCTATATGCACAATGTCCCGCAACTAGATCTATACTTTGTTTAAAATCTTATTAAAAATTATATTAAAAAAATGTGCAACTTTATTTATATTTTTATTTTTTGCTTTACTAAAAAAAAATTTAATTAAAAAGTTATCGGTGGGATAGCGCTTATCACATATTATACAAAATGAAATCGTGATCGTTTTTTATTTAATTAGAATCTTTTAAATTAAAATGTTTCTATTGCACTATTGCCTTTTACTATCCAAAATCATCAACTTAAATCATTAATTTTACTAAGGGAATGCGTAAAAAGTTTTATAATATTAAAAAGGACTTGTTTTTAATTCTTATTTATAGCTTCATATATAAGTCGATCGAAGTATGTTACAAAGTTATTATTAACTATTTCTGAAGGAATCATTTTTTTAGTGATTTGTAGGTAGATTTTATTTTGTTTATTTTCTGTACTATTTTATATTCAAAAGAAATAAAGTCTTAGTTTAAAAAGCTTTAATGTAAAAAATTTCTGTCCCAAATAATGTCCCAAAGAATTGGGATGTGAGATGGGGGTAGGCTCTTTAATACCTGATGATCATCAGACAGATCCAGTGATCTAGAAAAGTGTTGGGCAATAGTTGACTGTTACACAGTACCAGCAAAGCTTTTGTTTATACCTCTCACAAGCGAACTAAAATATTTTGCATATACTTTTCTCAGTCGAACTCATAAAAAGGATTGGAGGAGTCTGGAACTAACAGCAACTCGTGTGACTCTCAAGCGATGCTACTTCTCAGCGTTAATATAAAATAACCCAAGTTAGTTCGCCGAGATACAAAAACTATGTCCTTGAATATTTATTAGAAGGGTTTCCCACAATTTAACTGACAAAAATAATGGAATGCAGCTCTACATGTGACTCAGTACAAAAAAATATGGTAGATCTATCCAAGACCGGGGAACGGACACTGGGCAGCTTCGTTCTGGAAGACTTGAAACAGATCTCCAGACCAGGGATCAGAGCACTGATAACCTTCACACTCATAACTCCACAAGATGGCTTTAGATATCCGCCATAATTGTTCAAAGAACCACGTAACTTTAGGTACACGAGTTCCTGTCATCAAAACAGCATTTCTCTAAGATTTTACAAAAGTTCCTTGGTCATAAAGACTTTATTCCTTTGAACAAAATAGAATTTTGTGACATAAAATTTTGTTCATCGACAATCTTAACAAATTCTGTAAATAGGGTTCCTTTCTGTTACATGATAGTTTGGAGAGAGATTGCAGAACCAAATAGTGACAATATTTGGTAAAATCACAAAAAAAACCATTTAAAAAAGTTCTGCGCAACCCAAAATATATGAGTATACGTTGTCCCAAAAATGAAAAAAATTGGTTTCTTGGTTCATTTTTATTCAGATTTAAAATCTAGGCTAAGCTTAAAGGACAATTATCCTTCTAAAACCTTAGTCTGTGAATAAAATATTGTCTTCAAAAGTAGATATATATTTTAGAATAATTTTTTAGTTTCAAGAGAATTTTTTTTACTTTTGGGACATCGACTTGCAAGTTTAATTAAATTGGGATAGTCTAATTTGGTTTGGGACACTCTTATTTGATTTTAAATGCTTCTCCTCTGTATGTACTTTGTGTTTCCTTAATTGCGCTGTGAGTTTCCCATTAGGCAAAGGAAACCGTTCTATTATTAATTTTAAGACAACCTTATCAGATTTTAGGACAATACACATTGCCGCAAGATATAATAAGTTAGTTTAAAACACCATATTTTTTTTGATATAGCCTAAATCACCTTGGGACACTATTTTGTGCAATTGGGACACTTTAAAATTACATTTTTGGGGACACTATTCTATAAAATTGGGACAAATTAAAATAAAATTTTTGGGACACTATTTTGTGTAATTGGAACATTTTAAAATACTTCTATTCGTTGTTGCAAACCTAAACTACAAGTAATAAATATCCTATCGTGTTTGAGATATTTATACTTGTTTTGGGACAACATTTTTCATTTTGAAGATCCTCTATGGCACATTTACTTGCATTATGATACTTTTATTTTTCATTGGAAAATATTTTTTAATCCTACTCCTTAATTTGGGACATGCTGAATTAAGATTGGTTTTGAAACGCACGTTTTCAGTTTGATAGATTCTATTTTTTGGGACATACTCTTCTTGTTACCATTCACTTTATCATATTTTTGGAAAACAACTTTATTTATTTTGGGACATCATTGCTTCTTTTGGGACACCGTTATCGGGTTTGGGACACTATTCTTCATTTTGGGACACCATTACTTCAAAATATACTTTTTTGAGGTTTAAGATTTCAAGCTTAAAGTTCTTTGGAATCTGCTTCAGCACCATCCACACCCCCTAACTTGTCCTATTTTCTGATATCTTTCTAACTAAGCTTACTACTAGACATTTCGCCATGACCTGATCGACATTACAGACCGACTGACTGACAATACATAGGGTGATTCCTAAGCTTTGATTTTCCATATAAAGACAGATTTTTATTATCTTGCAAAGCTTGGATAGCTTTGGGACAGACATATTTGGTTTGGGACATCCTAGACTAACTTAGCCAGAAATACTGTCGGTCCCAAGCGCGGAAAATGAGAAAGGTTTTTGGGTACCGGTTAATATATCAATCTCTAGTAAAATCTGTGAATACTAGACCACCCATGCCCGATGGTATTACAATATAAATGTTTGGCGATTGTTCCGAATGAATAAATATTTAATCTAAAGAACAGCAACCAAATATATGACTCTACTTTATCTTCAAAATTATTTATTTGGTTGATTAATGCGATTTTATGCAATAACCATCCAATAATGCATCAGTTTTACAGTTTAAGGTGGACCAAGATGTAAGTTAAGCAGTTTCTCAAGCAGGTGGCGCTGTGCTCTATAAATTTTTTGGTTCATGTGAATCATATTGAAGGTCGAAAATTGAAAACTGCACGTGAAGCCATTTGGTATATTGTTTTAAGTTAATCTCGACTGCTTTTAAATATGTTTTTTATCAGAGAAAACTGTTACAAAGAAAATTTTTGGTGCACAATTTTAAATAGTAAAACAGAATGTGTGCAATTTTTATGATGGACATGGTTCTACATAAGTTTGTTAAGATTACAACGTTTTTAACGATAATATTGTATTAACTAAGTAGCTTAAACATCTTTAAGTAGTTATTGCAACCAGCTGCACCGTATAAAATATTATTATCAATTTTTGTAGAGACTACTCTGTAATCGAAGAGGTCTTAATCCGCAGTTACGAAATAATCACATCCGAAATATTTTTACATCCGATAACAAAATACCAAAAAATATTTATAATATTACGCAAGTTATAAAAAAATATTTAATCATATTTGATATTTAAAAAATTTGTAATCTTTTTGAGTCAGAGATAATGAAATGTAATTTTAATCAATTATTTTTTAATTTCAATCAATACAAATCGCACTCTATTTTTTACTAAACACGTGAAAATGTAAACAATTCATATAAAAATCGGATTTTATAATAGAATCGATATCATTTCTAACCTTCTTCAACTAATCGAACAATTAACTTACAATCATTAATTGCCAATCGGTTGTGTCTTTTTAGTTCTTTGACAAAAAGCTTCGTTTAATTGCTTTTAAAAAAAACCGTTCGATAAGACGCCATTGTTCTTGTTATCTTATCGGTTTAGTGCGCGGTTACAGAATATAGTTTAAAATGTCGTAAAATATTTATGTTATTTTGCAAAAGAAAAAACAATGAGGGAAAATATGAAAGAAAATGAAACAATTTAGTTAGAATTAGTTTTGTGCGTTTTTGTTTAGTGTTATTGGTTTTTGTTATTAAGTTTATGTGTAGTCCATAGTTCGAGGTTGATGTCAGATTGGTGATGGTGTAATTTAGAATCATAAGTGGTAAATTGACAAGATTATTATTCGTTAAATTTTCTTATAACTCGTAAAATCTCAATTTGAACACATATGACTCTAATGGAAATGATGAAGATTTTTGGACATTTTATAAGTGGTATTTTTAAACTGAACGATTTCTTTTATATATTTTAGCTTTTCATGATAATATTGATTATATTAAAACAATATAATTACAAACAAAATTAATCAAAAAAAATTTCTTAAAAAACTCAAACAGATCAAAAAATAATTAATTGTTTACATGGAATATTTTTTCATGTAAACAATATTTTTTTACCTAGCAGTAATTTTTGAAAATACCAATCGCTAAAATAATACAAAAGCCTTTTTTAGGATAAATCATTGTAAAAGAATGGAACAAAAATTATAGATTGTTTGTAAAGCATGAAAAATTATGATTGATTTATGATCGTTGGTATCGATACTATCGCATATATCTCTTCTTGCTTATTGATTTTTTCCTGCGTTACTTTAACATAAAAATTTAAATAAGAAAGTGAGCTAAATAGTGTAGGAATATTTATTTGAAAATATTTTTCAAAAAATTTTTAATGCATCAAACAAATAATCGATTGTTTACATAGCATAATTTTCTATGTAAACAATGTAAAATTTGGACGCGTTATTATTTATTATATATTTTTGATGGTGTAAATGTTTTTAAATGATTTTTGCAGAGAAGATTAAATGTATTTAATAAGATATTGATTTTATGGTGTGTGGAAAGAATAGAGACTGTTTTTTGTGGAAGTTATGGAATATGGTAATGGTTCTTTGTTATGTGTATTGAAATTTTTAACTTGTTAAGTTAAAAATATGATAAATGGATTGAGAAACATGAATTTGAAATACATTTTTATATATATTAAAGCAATGATGAAATATTTATTTGTTTACATTAAATTTTTTTTTCATGTAAACAAATTATTATTTTGTTTTATACATGATGATTGTTGTAAATTAAGAAGAGAAAATGATATAGAAGCACAAAACACTTTTAGAACATTGTGTCAATATGAATTTGATGTAGAAAATGTTGTGTAAACATTGATATTCCTTAATTTTTCATAATATTGTTACGTTTTTCCCTCGGATTAAAGAGTTTGTTGGATTAACGTTCTAAAATTCATTAAAATTCTTTGTTAACAATTTAATGAATTTAGAACATTTTTATCGCTTTCTTCTTATCAAAACTGTTTTGATTTATAACGATTTCTGCAGTAAGTTTACGGAGCGCCATCTATTAGTTAGAGATTGAACGAATTGCATTTGAAGACTTTAAGCTTTTCGAAGTTTCTAGATAATGCGAGGAGGGCGCTCCAGATTGATGTGGAAATATCTAGAAATTCGATATGGGAGAGGCTTAGATACATACATAGATACAGGGCGCAACGATATCTAGCGGTTTTCATTAGAAAGGCGATAAAAGTGTTCTAAGTGATCAAAGCGACCTAAAGCGAAAAGATTTAATTAACTAACGAATTAAAAGGCAATGAATAGGAGTTGTTAGTGAGAGATATTAAATTGCAAGTGATAATTTCAAGAACTTTAAGAATTGTGTTTGAAGTCTTTGAATTGTTAATAAAGAAGTTTTTTTTTCTTCTCCTTTAATCTCTCGTGGGACTTAGGGCGGAAACAGTTGCCTTTCAACAAAATCTGTTTTGTGCGACAGTTCTTGGGCTCCGTCCAGAATCTCCCAGTTGTTGCGGCCTTTGATAATAGAGTTCTCCTGGACATTGTTCTGGGTAAACATTTTGTGTAAACATTTAAATAGTGTATCCGATAAGCCGCAAAAAAGTAACAATATACTACACGATCAACTTTCCAGTATGATGAATATTGAATATTATGAAAGAATGATGAAAATAATAATGTTTACACAGAAAAGTTTAAAATGAGTTTAAGTAGTACTATTGGACTGAACTTAGCAAAACTTCTTTCAGATCATCTTGCAATTAATACGCTTTGATTTGGTCCTTAGAGAACTCCACATAGATTTTTATTTGTTAAGCCGGCTCCAGACTCATGCCGTGAACACGCGCGAACATCCGTGAACGCGATTGTGGATGGTTTTCGCGCTTAGTTCGCGCCTCGTTTTCCGTTTTGGATGGATACGGCGTGAATTTTCGCCGTGAATTCACGACGTGAGTGTGGAGCCGCCTTTAGATTTTTTCCGAGATATACCCAAAAACTCCACATACACAAACACATTAATAGTGTAAAAAATACTCTAGTGATCTTGAGACGTTGAAATATGTTGCAAATTTTGAATTTATGTTTAGGAAACATTCTGTTATAAACTCAATATTCATAAAACTGGATTAGAGATAAAATCTGTAATTGTTTACATGAAATTTTTTTTCTATGTAAACAATTCAAAATATAATCATCTTAAAAATTGGTATTTGTTTTTTATTTTTTCAAAAATCAAAATTTAATTAATAATACATGACTTAAAAAAATATTTTTTACATGTAATGAAATATTAAATCGTTTACATGAAATTTTGTTATTTAATGTAAACAATGTAATGACGTAAAACAAATAAAAGGAGCATCTAGAATAAATTTATGCAAAAGGAAATCAACAATTTTTCACTCATTTACAAAATATTCAATTGTTTACAGGAAACATTCTGTTATAAACTCAATATTCATAAAACTGGATTAGAGATAAAATCTGTAATTGTTTACATGAAATTTTTTTTCTATGTAAACAATTCAAAATATAATCATCTTAAAAATTGGTATTTGTTTTTTATTTTTTCAAAAATCAAAATTTAATTAATAATACGTGACTTAAAAAAATATTTTTTACATGTAATGAAATATTAAATCGTTTACATGAAATTTTGTTATTTAATGTAAACAATGTAATGACGTAAAACAAATAAAAGGAGCATCTAGAATAAATTTATGCAAAAGGAAATCAACAATTTTTCACTCATTTACAAAATATTCAATTGTTTACATTGAAAAACAAATTTCATGTAAATAATTCAATATTTTGTAAATGAGTGAACATTTTTTTGATTTGTTTTTGCAAAAAATTATTCTAGATGATGGATTTTAATTGTTTTACGTCTTTAAGTGTGGTGGTTAAGGTGGAATTTAATTTCACTTGGGTTTTGAGTTAGTTTTAACTTTGTAGAGGTTTCAGAAAACTTTGTGATATTGTTGAAAACATGGTCATCGTTTTTTGATTGATTGAATAAATAGGAGCAAATATTTTTTTTGGATACACATATTCGTTTCTTAAGACAGTCATTGATGAAATATGATAGGTTAGAGTGGACTGTGCGTTCTCAGAAGCTGGGTTAAGTTTCATTTTTGCTTCAGAAGGAATCGAACCATAATGTCTTTTGTGCTCTTACGTAATTCAAAGCTTCAATGATGGTATAATATTACTTAACTGGTGTCATTAAGTGTATAAAAATAATTTTTGAAAAATTGGAAAGACGGCTTGTTTAATGAATAGTTCTTAAGATGGATATGTGTTGTTTTCGCTAAATTCCAAAAATTATTTTTTATGGAGTATCCAATAAATAACAGATGATTGCTTCGACTATGAAATTGTCCCAATTAATTTTTTAAGAAGGTTCGATGAGTAAAATAACAAAATTCCTAGTAACTATATTACTCATATCTTTTGTGCATAGCATAAAACTTCTTATACCTTGAATAATATCTAGAGAAATTCATATGAATCATACTATTTCATGTCACTCTTTCCAAAATAATTTCCGGGTTTGATAAATTGAGAGTGGGAATAAAATTAATGATTAATAGTATATCATAAAATATGGAAGCAATGACAATGATACCACACGGTCATCATGTCATATAAACCTAGATTTATTTTTGAATATAAAACAGTATAAAAAAAAAATAATAAAAAAAAATAATTCAAAAGTGTATGAAATTAAAAAAGTTGTTTTCCTATGTAAAATAAATCAACCACAACCACTTGAAATAAGAAGAAAAAAACTGTTTTTGTCGGCATTCATATTAAATTGCAGATCGTCAAAGATATTTTATCTTTAAGAGTGTGATTTTTTCTTGTCGTTTTTTTCCACTTTGAAATTGCTTTACAATAGTGTAAAATAATAAATAAATAAAAAAAATTTTTGTTTAACGAATTATAAATTGTCTTTGATTAGTTTGTTGCTTTTTTCATGTTCTTAACAAAAAGCGTCATATAATGACTTTGCAAATATTTTTTATTCTTTTAAAATGGTTAAATTTATTAAAGCTGATATCGTTTGCGTATACGATTTATGTTATTTTTTTTTTGTTATCTTAAACAAGTCTGGATAAGCTCTGATTTTTTATTATAAAAAAAGAGCATGTAAAAGTGGTTAATTAAGAGACAACAACAAAAAAAATATATCGATATTATCACAATTTTTGTGCGTTAAAAACTGGTTTTACTGGAATTAATAATTTCTAATCGGTTTTTGTTTTTTTTTTCAATTATAAAAATACAAAATTGTTGTTATAATTACATTAAGATTATTTTTTTATGCATACAAACACAAATTGCAATTTTCTGGTTTTAATTTTTAGTTATATCACTAATTAAATAATTATTAAATAATTTGCTTTTTTTCTCTGTTTTTAATTTAATTTTTTTTAATCGGTTGTGCGTTTTGTTTCAGTGTTTTCTGATTAAATTTCGTCTTTTTTTTATATTGATTATTATTTATTAGTGTCTTTTCATAATTTTTTTTCATAAATAATTAAAAAAAAACTTAAATTTCTACTACAACATTTAAAAAAAACATTTTTTTGTTTTACTTAACTAAAGCATATGGCAGGCAATTATAAGAATTTATTTATTTAATTGTTTACTTTCTCATGATTGTTTTTTTTGTTTTTGTTTTGTTAATATTTTTTTTTAAATTTTTTTCTTTTAGTTTATATAAATAGTCTCATCGTAAGCTGTTGTTATGTTACCAGATTTTGTTTTTGTTTTTTTCTACATTTTTTTTTAATATTAATATTGAGTTTTTTTTTATTCATTTTTAGATATGTAGGGACACGTATTTATTTTCTTTATTTTATTTATAATGTTAATACAGATTGTCCCAAAGTGTCCCAAATTTTTAAAATAATTGGTTTAATAACAATACTACAACATAGACGAAAAAAAATTTTATTAAAAAATTTCTGCAGGAATAGTGAAATTTTTGGGACACTTTTTGGGACACTCTTTAACATCCTTTCCATTTAATTTTTTTATATTTTCTTTCGTGTGTCTTTACAAACAAAATATTCTAAATTGTATATTATGCATAATTGTCATTTAAAAAAAACGGAATGATTTGATTTTTTATGTTTTGTATTATGAGAGAATAGAAAAAAATACTACGAGTTTTTTTTATATAATTCTAAGTCTTTTTCTTTTTGCATCTTGGTCCTTATTTTGTTGATTTGTCTTTTTTTGTTTTGAATTTTTTTTAATAATTTTGGGATATATTTATTTTTATTAAAATATTTCAGTGTGTAAGGTTGTTCGTTGAAAATTGATTTTTGTTTCTATTTTAAAATTGCATTTAATTTTTTGTCAATAAATATAAGAACTTGTTCGAGGGAAGGAAAAAGCAAACTTTTATTACAATTTTTTGTCTAGTTCATGTAACATTTTTACGCATTCTTAATTCGAAAACTCCCCGCAAAAAAATAGTCTTGTTACAATCAGTCATGCTTTTACTCTTTACTAAAAAATAATCTTTTTAAGGTCAGTTGTGGTATGTAATTACATATCATTATTTTAGTTATTTTTAAGCCCTTTTGTCATTTTAACAGTAACTCTCAATCATTATATGTAGTCATAATTTTTCAAGCAATAAATTACGAGAGTTTTTTTTTCGAAAAATAAAATTCCCATACTCTCATAAAAATGCACCTTGAAACTGACCCATTTTGTAAACTCATTTTCGATGGTTACATTTTTTAGGGTCACTTACTGGAATCACTAGGGCAAAAAATTGTTGGGAAAGCGTTTATTAATTTTTTTGATAGGTGTAATAGAATTTTTTTTGTAAAGAAATTTGGGTGTTTTGGGTTCGTTTTTATATATGCTTTTGTTCCTTTTGTATCCACTAAAAAACGTTTATATAATTATATATTTTTAAATTCCAGAAAAAAATATATGGATAATAACCACGAAAAGAAAAGTCTTTGTTCGGTTTTAATGTGGTGCAAATTTTTGCAAAAGTGTCCCATAAAAAATTTTGAAGTCCATGTGACAGTGATATTGGGACACCTGATCCAGGGACTATATAACAAATAGTGATCGACGCAAGCTCGATTAGTTTTTTGGTATAATGCTTCAATTCATAATTTTTGTACATGAAAAAGTTTTTTCATTTTTTTTTCATTTCTAGAAAACGTGCGAAGTGTAATATCCAAGAAAAATGGCGCCTGTTTTTGAGCATACTTTTCTTGCACTATGAAAATGTTGGACCAACATTCAAAAACAAATCAAAAAATTGGTTTTCCCCTATTCAACCCCCCATAAATAAAACCCTAGTGACAATAATTATGTCTGGATTAAAATAGTAGTGAAAAAAAATTTAGTAGCAGTCGATCATACTTTTTACAATTTTGAAATTGGACATCAATGGATTGGACCGATCGATAAGGTAATTTCTGCAAGATCAATCATAGATCATCGAATTATATGTAAGCCATAACTGTAAGATTCTGTATAACGCAATCAAAGTATGTTTTCTTAAAATGTATTTAAGCTGGACTCATATGTATGATCTGCCACCAGTCCATCGATCACCAGCTTTATCTCGTATTATTTGAAGTGAACTAAGATCGATATTTTTTTACCTTCTTCTTTAAACGATGAATCAATTTTTTGCCATCCTATTTCTTATTTCCAAAATACTTTCCTTCCATTTAAAATTTAAAAACGAACGAGTTTAAAAGAACTGGAAGACTGAGAAAAGGTGTCAGAAATAATGTACTGGAGTACAATAAAGAACTCCGAAAAAATAATTTCTTGACTCCGAAAATCGAATTGTAAATTTTTGGTACATCCATTTCAAATGTTCATTACGTTATAACACACTTCAAATTTTTTCCTTTACTGATTTCAGTGATACTTTAAGTAGTTTTAAGTAGTTTTTGTGTTGTAAGTAGTTTGTGTTATATTAAGTTCGCTTTGGCTGCGTATTCACAAACACTTGAGTCGGGGCAACGCACATGCGTAATAAAAGTCGATCTTAGGATTTTGTGACTTGTCTTAAAGGTTAAAGATGGAATTTTAACCTGAATCACATGAAATGGATCATACTGAAGCAATTTGGAGTCTTATGATGTCCATTTGTATGCCTCAAGGATATGCAACTTTGTTGGTTGACTTTACTAAACTTTTTTAATGGAAAATTTTGCAATTAAAAAATTTTTTATTCGTACATTTCGAACGAGGGACGCTAAATGCCTTTAGGAGATATAAAAATTACCATAACTTTTTGATATGGCATTTTCCTTATAGTAAAAGTGTCGATTTTATACACTTTATTGCCAATATGTCTGACTTTTCCTATAGAGTATTTTTCGGACTATTGGTCTAAATAGGCCAATTAATATTTCAAATTTGGTAGGTAGAGTCAGACCTAAACCAATCACAAGTTTTCCTTGTTAAATCGTGCCTGTTGCCACTGAAATTTTATTTTTATGACATATTTTAGAGTTGTTGGTCTAAAAAGAGATCGATATTCCAAATTTGGTACTTTTTACCAGTTTAAACTTGCAGCAAAAACAAATTGGTCTATTAAACAAAAGTCTCGTCATCGTCGATGATTAAAATGGAGAAGTGAAAGACAGCCTGGCTACAGTGATTTGTTTTTGGGAGTGTTGTTAGTCCGAAGAGAAATCAATATTCCAAATTTGGTACTTTTTACCAGTTAAAAAAAACTTCAACAAGAACTAGTGAGTCTATTAAGATCGATATGATTCTTACTGTATACATATGTGGAAAGCTAATAAATAGAACACTAGCTTTGTACCGACAGTTCTAACAAAGAATGTAATGTCTGGAAGCAAGCTCTTTCTAAAATAGTGTTGATTTCGAAAAAAAGCAGATTTAGCAGAAATATGCTAATAACACTGTAGGCGATTTTTATAATCTCCTCCATGTATTGCTATATAGTAATAAAAGCTGACTTCGATGATTAAATAGAAGCCAATGGATGTCTAAGGCCCCGTTCATACTGGAGCGATATGCGATAAGCGATATGTCGCGAGCGATATACGATATGCGACACGCTCAAAAAAATACTTGAAATCTAAAGGGAGGCGATAAAAAGGTTCACAGTGGCGCGATAGAGCAACATATCGTAAGCGACATATCGCTTGAAGTGCGACTTGCTGGTCGCCTCGTCGATATATCGGCGCGATAAAAATGTGGTGGGAACCGAATTCTTTGCCGGTCGCTTCAGCGATTCATTGCTAGCGCAGTATTTTGTATTATTACAAGTTTATTTTAAAAAAATACAATTCAGATATTAATATAATCTACGTATAGAAATTTATTAATACAATTTATATAAAGGGTATTCATGAATACGTGTATCTAAGTTTACACAATACGCTTATTTTTACGAAGTTTTTGAAATGATGTATGTAAACGATATAATTGATCAACTGTTCAAACTGGACGTGGATGTCTATATCCCTAAACTGAAAAAAGGCAAAAGGACTGAAAATAAACTACCTCATTCATCTTGCTCTTAAAATATCAAAATTGTTACTACAATGCTCCTATTCTAGTGTGTAGTAAGTAATGCCAAAGTAAATAAATAATTTGACACGTACGGCTACCTCAGCCTTACTAGTAGTGCAGAGGTAAGATAAGGCAATGTTCCTTTTCTCCTTAAGCTACGGTTTCCTAAGAAAGCGGTGCCGTTATCTAGCGGCCGTAATATGACGTGAAGCGGTAGACGTAATAAAACGGCCGTCCAGATATGTAAACTTAGAAAGCGGTGCCGTTATCTAGCGGCCGTAATAAGACGTTTAGAATGAACGATATAGATATAGCAATATTAATATATTTGGAAGATGAGGAGTCATCGGATGACGAAAATTGTCGTTTGGAAGAAAGTGGAATATTTAAAAATCGTGCTACAGAGAGTGTATTTAAAATTTGCACTGCAACGAAGAAAAATTCAGACAATACTTTCGCTTAACCCCAGTGTTGCTTGATTATGTGCTAAATCACATAAGAGATGTTTTAACTTCAAAACGATATTATAATAGACACAAAAAGCCAATATGTTCAGAAGCGAAGTTATGTACATACTTTTTTAATTATGCATACTATTTTAAAAAAAAACGTTCACCGTCAACGCTAAAAAACGTTCACTAGATTGTTTGCCACCGCTGTGACGGCCGTCATTCAAATGACGGCACCGCTATTTTACGGCCAACGCTCTCTAGGAAACCAACGCCTACTGGGTTAATAGACAACGTTTTTGTGACGTCACCCACCGCTACTTTACGGCCGCTTCTTAGGAAACCGTAGCTTTAGGCCGGCTCCGGCAGTTGGCGTGAGTATTGTGGATTGGCCGTCGCGTGTCGGAATTGTGTATCTTATTTCAAGGGTTCATGACACCAGGTTTCAGAAAATGAAAGTTCTCAGGATTCATTCGATAAAACTCCCTGAAATTTGATTCATGTTGAGACAGCTCTCGAGAAACAACAGCCGAGCTATGGTGCACGTTGGTACGATTGTAGGGATGGACCCAGTATTTTCTTTTTCTTCTCATTCTACGCCAGAACCAATAAGCCACTACAACGTCTTCCTCACTTGAACTCATATTTGTAACTGTAGTAATGAGAATTGTGCTCCCACCACATTTTTATCGCCCAGGTCGCGCCGTTATATCGCCTGCTGGTGTGAACCCTCCTAGCAATATATCGCCGCGACATATCGCGAGCGATATGTCGCTTATCGTATATCGCCGCAGTATGAACGCCGCCTAACACCAAGCTACGATATTTTCACCCAATTTGGCCGGAAAGCGCGAGTTGGAATTTTCACACCACTAACTTGTCCGAGGCGTTCTAATATATTGATTAAATATTCACTATATATGTGTGAGAAGGCATTTTGATGATACCCACAGGCAGTAAGAACTTTACAAGCTTTTCAGTGATATATTCACTATTTTAATGCGTTTTGCGAGTGTGTAGCGATTCATATGTGAAAACCTTCTAGTTTTTGCGAGTCAAATGTTACCGTAACGACAGTTGTATTTTGACAGTCAAAAAATGGCGCGAAATTTGAAATAACACCTTTTGTTGAAAAGCTTTTTATAAAATGGAGAGATAAGAGTTGAAGATGCTGTTCAAAATTTTTGTGACAAATATTGCTTAATCTCTCTTAATCTCCTCGATATTAGAAAGTCGATGGTAGAAGAGAGAAGCAAAAACATTGATTTGAAAAGGGAACACAATTATGAAAAAATGACAACTAGGTGCAAAAACTTGAAAGGTCGTATCTTTGTGTAGGACTTGAACCCATAACCTCTGGTATGGCACCCAAACGTTTTTATCTACACCTCTTAGGCTGCGTGACTTATTTTTTTTGGTCTGCTTTATCGAAACTGAAATCGATATTCCAATTTTTTATTGGCATGGTTAAACCCCTTTGTACCATTAGTCCATCATGATACATTAGGTGTGTTCGATGATGACTGCTTAAAAGTTCAGAGCAGAGCACAGCACCTCATTTGGGAGCAACTGTCAAATTAATGTCAGAGCAGAAAAAATCAGAAAATTGCAACAATCTCAAAGAACACTTTTCTGCTCAAATTTGCTCTAATTTCCGTTTTTAGAGGTTAGATACGAATGTCAATTTTAGAAGAAGAAATATATGGCAATAAAAACAATTGAATAGTATCAAAATCTTAGTTTTTTTTAAAAAATTTCCAAGTATTTTCCGAATACATCATTCATAAATCAATTTTCCGATTTTTCCTGTTTTTGATTCGACAACTGACAAAAGAAAAAGAAGAAGAAGAGTTTTTTCTGCTCTGCCTGCTCCTACAAATTTATTTGAGCAGAAAAAGTTAGAATTCTTAACTCAGAGCAGGCTTAAAGAACACAGAGCAGGGCAATTGAGAGCAGAAAAAAGCTGTCAAAAGTCTCAATGAACGCAAATTGCTGATTTTTTTTGCAGTCATCGAACACACCTATTTTGTCAACCTGAAGCAAAAAGTGTCTGTTAACTGTGATTGATATCAACATAGTTTTAGGGCTCAGTTTGATTTATACCCGTATTCTAAAAGCAGTCACAAGTCACAACGCAATCACAAGTGTGTTGTGAGTCTCAACTGGAGGCAATTTCGTAATCCAATTTTGCAGTCACAATTTAGACAATCCACAATAGATTGTCGACAGTACAAAGGGTTTTCCTTGAGCTCTATTCTTCCACATAAACAAAATCCATAAACGGGTGCTTAGTTAGAATACCAAAACAGCTGATAGTCACAAATATCAAACACTCAATGACAAGTACGAATCTCAAAAGCTTGTGACTTATGACTGGTTACAATTTAGAATAAGGTGGTTGGTAGTGTCATTCTGATTAGGTAATGACAAATGACGGTATTGCCAGATTTCATTCACAGCAGCTTTATTTAGATACTGAAGTAGCTTTTTTCTGATACTCGATGTTTGTGAATAGAGTAACATTATCGAAATCTATAGAAGGTTTGAAAAGGAGCATTTATGATTGGATAACAAAACAATCGATACTTTACTATTTTAAATTGTAGGAGTAATTTTTTGCTTGCTCTTGATCATGCCTCAATTGATCTCAATTATGATCATGCACATTTCAGATTGTCGGAATTGCATTGTATATTTTTTTATAGATCTCGATCGAGGTTTAATCAAGAAAAATATTGGATTTGAACTTTAATTAAATTACAATCTTGAATATTATGTAAAATTATGAACTTAAAAAAATTGTTTGAACTAAATACAAATGTGATCGTGTCGTTCTACGACGCCCTATACGAATGATCGATCTAGAAAATGAACACGATCACTGATCATTTCTTCCAAACTGGAGTTTCTTGATTTTATTTAAAAGGCAGAGTTAGAGTTAGGTTAGAGCTTTTTTCAAGCACAATCGTGTTTAGCATGCTTTTAGATAAATACCAAAATTTTTGGGGATTCTGAATGCAAAACAGGAATTTTACTTTCGAACTAGAGTTTTATTGGGTGAAGCAAAGGATCGATTTTTTTAATGAATGCATACATATATCACATATTTGAACTGAATATTCTATTATGTATTTTGTGTTGTTACTTAGGCGTTTCTTTGATTACTAAAAAATTTTTTTAAGTTGCTATTTCTGTGCCCTCAACAAATACAAATTTTCTTACATGTAAAATTAAAAAAAAACAAAAATCATAAAAATTTCCTTTTAAATTTTTTTTATATCTAAATACGAAATTGTATAATTTATTTAAAAAAAAAATACGAAAAAGAAAATAACGAACTTTTTTTTTATATTGAATAATGCATCTGCTTCCTCTATTCATACCAGGCAACAGCTGCATTGCTCTTCATACAAAAGAAGATAGGAAAAAAATAATCCCAAAAAGATTTTATGTGTTAAATAACACCACTTATATAAAAAAGGGTGTATACAAGCAAGTAATATGGCATATTCAAAAAAAAACTAATTTATTATGTAAATTTTGAGATTCAAATTAACAAAAGTTTTTCATCACATTTTCATTTTCTGATTTTCATTCAACGAATTTTTTTCGGAAAGGAATTCAAAAAAAATAATAAAAATACAGAGCGTCTTTTCGGAGTATCAAAATATAACAAAAAAAATCAAGGGGAAATTATGACACTCAAAAAAAAAAAGAACAAAATAATCAAAAATTTGACAACATTGCATTTTTTTTAATTTTTTTTTGCTTGTGCAGTAGAATTTTGTAGATTCTTCTCCCTTATTTTTTTTCGGTAGACTTGCTCTGCATGGGGGTAGTAGTGTTATTTCGGTAAAAGGGATAATCCTGTTGAAATTTTTACCCTTATTTATGAAATTGAACGTACATATATATAAATATATGTGCAAAGGGGGATTGAATGCATATACAGATGTATATTTACTGAGATGTTATATCTTCATACATACATATATATATATATATATATATATATATATATATATATATATATTTTTGTATAATACTTAGATAAGAAGAGCATGCTCTTTTCGTTTTATATGTGTTTGTTTGAATGAAATACTTTCCCCTATCTCTTTTTTTCTATTGTGTGTATTTTTCATATTTTGAAAGGGAAGAGAATAGTTATTAATGTGTGCGTTCTTAGAGAGGGGTAAAATATTCTCCAAAAAAAAAATTCAATTCCAAGGGGTCGTTTTTTGACCATGTTGAATGCAATGTAAACTTTTAAGGGGAAACAACAATTTATTTTTTTTTTAAATTGCATTAGTGTTTAATTAAAAAAATTTTTTTTAATTGTTTTACATTGCGTTATTCTAATTTTTTTTGTTTTTGATTAATTTTACTTTCAGACAGGGCGATTTTTTTTTTATTTACTTTTATTTTCAAAAATTCTAATTATTTTTTTTTGTGATATGAATTTTTTTTTGATTAAAACTTTAATTTATAAAAAAAAATTATAGTTTTGTTTTGTACCTATTTATTTAAAAAAAATAATTAATTTAGAATAATTTTAAAAAATTTTTTTTTTATTTTAGAAAATTAAAATTTGTTTCATTTAGAAAATTTTTTTAAATTAGAATTTGTTCTTTTTTTTAAATATAATTTAAAAAAAAATTGAAATTTTATTTTTTTTTTAAAATAAATCAGACCATTTCTTTACCTTGAAATTGCATTGCTAAATCATTAATAACTTCTTTATATATTAATGGATCAATATTTTTACCCAATTGATATAAAACAAACCAATCACCAATTTGACATTTATTTGATATTAATTCGATATCATCTTGACTTGATAATCTTGATCTAGCTCTTAATAATAATAATCTAATTTTCGGTCCCATACAAACAGCAATACGATAAACTAATGATATCCCAGATAATATACTTAATATAATAAACCAAAACCATAAAAATACATAAATTTTCTCATTAACAATATTCAATGGTAATACACATAATCCATCGAATTTCTGTACCGAACCAGATGGACCATATTTATGGAATGTACATTTTGTTACTTTTGGAAATACTCTAGCCATTGGATCGACACGCTGATCTGGTTCCATTTCGGTAAATTTCAATACATCACTGCCATATGTTGAAAATTCACCATCCAAAAAGAAATCCATAAAATATATTTGTCCAACAACATTTATAAAATTTAATATTTCACATATAAAAAAACGGAATGCATAGAAATTATGTCGATGTAAATTACCAGCAAAATATTCAACTAAAATTTTCTTACGATCATTTTTTGCCTCTTCATTAACAACTGGACAATTTAAGTCTAATACTAACATTTTAATACGACCACCCTCCCATGATTTCCATAGATAACGCGGCACATAAAATAGTATCGATTGAAAGAATAATACAAAACAAACCCATTGATAATACTTATGATGTTTAATCTCATCCTGTCCTTCAATATGACTAGCAACACCAGGCTGGACAACATCTCGGCCAGTTATACCAGTTAAACGATCGGTTACGGTGAATGTTGAATAAATCCAGCAATATGTGTCCATAACAGCTAATGGTATTTCATCAACGATACAATCAATTGGATCACCGATATATTGACGGGATGTAACTAGCAGCGAGAAGGCAATTAGTATAACAACAGTTGCCTTATAGTGTAGCCGGAATACATTGTTATCGATACAGACTTGATCGATCTTCAGTAGCCCCTTTACGGAGCCGAATACATCAAACATTTTGCCGGGATTTTAATTTTTTTTTCTTTCAAAAATATCAAATTTTCAATCGCGATCGATGATGATCTTCACCACTTATTCACTTACAAAAAATAATAACAATAATTTAAAAAAAATATAATATATTGTAACTTTTTTTTCTTCTTATAACGACCTTATAGTTTACTAACTATATATTAAACAAGGTCTCACTTTATTATTATTTTTTTTTATATTATTTAAATTCAGTATTATAAAACATTACACACAGTGTCAAGACAACAAGATCATCTCATCACACGCGGCGCCAAAATATTTCTAGCGTCTTAAGACAAGATAATTTTTTTTTTTGCTATTCGGCGGTGTATACCACCCAACAAAAGCGACGATCAGAAGGAATATAGTAATAATGATAATAATCCACGCACTCTCTATCGATCTTTAACAACAGCAGAAAAGCTTTCTTTCCCGACCTTGCATTGCATATTATACACACGATCACCACTACTGACTTGAAAAACTGATCAGTTCTCTGGCCTTTTTTTTTCTATAGGTATATATATATATAGATAGAATATTTTAGTATAAAATTATTAAAAAAAACACGCCCTCGTTTCAGAGCTACCGTGGCGCTCGGCTCGACTACTTATTCGTAACTGTCTAAAAAGACGTTCATTAACCAATGCTCTCTGAAATATTTTGAAGCTATACTAACTATGAAACTGAAGAAGTGGGAATGACCAGTCTGGAGAAAGAGAGTGCACTAATCCCCCCTACTCGATTATCAACTCTCCAGCTTGAATCAAAACCATCATCAACAAATACACTGAAAAATCCCCCTCCATTGAACACAAGAAACTCTCTCCTCGACCAAATCAAATACCCCTTAAAAATACCCCTCTTTCTCTTGCACTAAAGCAAACATACCTGCAAAGTCAGTAGTCCATCAGCAAAGACAAAGGCCACCTAAATTAGAACCAAAGACCCTTTCCTCTGGATCTTCCTCATCATCTCCTTCACTTCTTCTCCTTCCAAAAAAAGAGATCTTAAGACCTCCAGAACCACTAAAGAAAATTTTTAAAACTAATATGCACACTCCGAGAAAAACTTTTAAATCTAAAGAAAAACCTGTTCTTATAAACTCCACCATATCACATACCTATACCCATCTCTACCTACTACGGTACACTAGAGCGGACCAAAAGAAGAATATAACTTAGCGTGGCTAATTTCAGTTTCAATTCAATTTGGACAGTGTACCATCAGCAACAACACTATCAAAAAAAAAAAATAAAAAAAAAACGACCAAAAACACATCCAAAAACTTCAAAGTGTCGATGCCTTTTTCGCGGTTTGATGACTTTTTAGAAGAGTTTAGAAGAGATAAGAAATTTTTATCGAAATTAATCAGGAATTTAATGCAAATTACATTCAGTAGCGCAGGAGACAGAATGGAATGTTTTTTTTTGTTTTGGAATTGTAATTGGAGGAGTTATAATATGGGATTTTAAATAGTCGTGATCTTGTTATGGAGATTGCTACAGATCGGTTGGATGGAATTTGTGTGATGTTTGTATATTTTATTTGGTTGAGATTAGTTAGTGATCGACACACGTAGAGACTTGTAGAATCGATGGAAATAATATGTTTTTGGTTGAATTTAAGATTGATGCCTTTAAGATATTGTAGAAGATCGGTAGAGGATGGGTTTTTATGATATAACTTCATATTTTTTAAGCACTAGACGCCATGTTTATTTTTCTGGATTGTAAGTGCAGCGTGCAGCGCTACTCCCACACCAGTTATATTTTTTAACATTGCATGTCCGCAGAGGGAAGCACTCCTTTTAATGCTCCTTTAGAAGCGGTTTTGAAGCAGCTTTTTAATAAAGAATTTATGGCAGCCTGTGTATATGTGAATAAGCTCCAGTACCGAAAAGCTTTTATTTTTTTCAACTTTTGCAATTGCCTTTTCATCCTTCCAAACGCAAGTGTCGTTTTACCAAGCGGTCCCCCAACTAAGTATTAACCAAATCCAATGCTGCTTGATATCCGCAATCGAACGAGAAACGGTCTATTGAGTATGCTAATGGCACCCTTTATGGTCAAGAAGATTATTTCCCGTTTTCTTCGTCCTATACAATTTCTTAAAGCTACAATTATGCTCCCTTAGTAGCGCTCCGAATTTTTCCCGTGGTGAAAAAAGCCAGTGAACGAAAAATAAAAAAAAATGATTTTCTTGGCAACTGTGTTCTTGTGTGGGACTTGAACCCTGAACCTCTGGTATGGTACCAAAACGTTTTTATCTACATCTCTTAGACTGATTTTTTTGGACTGCTTGATCGAAACTGAAATCGATATTCAAAATTTTGATACGTTTTGTCAAACTGAAGCAGAGCTTGGTTTTTTCACATAAAAAAAATATGTGTCTCTTAACTGTGGTTGATATCAACATAAGGGCTAAGTTTGATTTATACCCGTATTCTAAAAGCAGTCACAAGTCACAATGCAATCACAAGTGTGGGGTGAGTCTCATTTTAAGGTAATTTGGTAATTTTATTCCCGTTGGGATATTCTTCCTTCACCGGGGTTATTCACACTTTGCCGACTGCACTGCTGAAGGCTCTGCTCAAATTGGTACCGCTCCTTTTTGAAATAGAAAAATCCGAAATAAAGGCCGCGCAGAGGACGAGAACGGTTGGCCACTTGGACGAAAATCTCTAGCGGAGACATTTTGCAAAATATTTCACTGGTTTACATACCCAACAAAAATCGCAAAGAATAAGCCTCATTTCATGAATATACAAGATATACTATCATGAGTTCTTCCTAAGATACCTCGGGATGGACTCGTATAGCACTCGGATGCCTGGAAGACAGAGACAGTTATGGGTGTCATGGGTGTCAATTCAGATTTTTATACTCTTTGGGAGCTACGCAACTATCAGAGCGGTAAAGTGGCGTAGAATCTAATCGGAATCTAGTTTGGAACAGCAATGCATTCTAAAGGAGCTGGTCATTGTCAATCGGGCCAGCCTTGTGTGCTTTAAAGGTATTAAAAACAGAACTCCATGGCTAACGAAGGATCTGACATTGGCCTACTACTACGGTCTGGACTATAAATCTGAAATACAAAGGCTGTCGAGAGTACCTCGAAAATACTTTTGCTTATTCTGCTTGTAGCCAATGCCAGGAGAGAGCTCAAGCAATCGCTGTAAATCTGCTATTTTTAACTTTCTATCAAAAAGATCTCGTAAATAATCTACACTAGATAAAATTTAACTCCACACAATTTTATATGAAATTCAAATCCAAATTCCATAAAAAAGTGTTTGTTGTTATGAAATCACAATTCTTATAGACCGAAAAATCTCTTAGAGCCGGTTTAGACGGTGCGCTCCAGCGCATGTGCCTCACTAACTTTGTGGATAAAGGGAGAAGTGGGGTGGTACCTCTCATCATCTCCACTTCTCCCTTCATCATCAAATGTTCGTGAGGCACATGCGCTGAAGCGCACCGTCTAAAACAGCTCTTAGAAAAAATTAAAAGCTTTGAAAATTTTGTAGGTTTTTGTCTTCGATATACATTCTGCAAGTGACGTCATAAAAGCTCAAGCTTGAAGATGAAGCTTAAAGCTCTAAACAAAAATTATATTTATTCACTAAGGAAATAATATTTTATAATTGAATATCAAATTTCCAATTTACATACGATTGTTTCTGGATACATAAAGTCCTTCAGTAAAGAGGAAGAATTTAATTTATGAAGTAAAGAGTGCAAAAGTTGAATATTATTATAAAATATAATTAATTTTAATTGAAACAACGTCAACTGAATAGTTGGTCGCGAAAAAGTACGTATAAAGTATTCCAAATCCGCTTATATTTTTTTTTGTCAATTTTATCTTCAATGTCTTGTAACTAAGCTCTCACATCTCCTCAATATCTTAAATGTCATTCACACAAATTAATCATTTTGTAAATAAATTATTTTTCTTTCTTTTTTTTTTATTCTGCGTTGTCTCAAATTTTTACTTTACTTTCAAGCAAGTTTCTTACTGACAAATGTGCAGAAAAAAAAATAAACTCAAACACCATAAACCGGTCACAAAGTAAACCCGGCGAATAAACCTGACATGAGTACGTGCAGATTTTTTTTTTTTTTGTAATTTGCATAAGAAAACAAGATAAACTCGGCGCAAGTTTTTTGTATTCTGTTAAAGGAATTTAAATTAAAATCATTTCCATACCTATCAAAATCGACTTTCTCCCCCACCCACACTAGAACATAAAAAAAAGATTTTTTTTTAGATTTGTTACAATTTTCAAATATTTTTTATTGTCATGTTTCACAAAATTTTTCCAGGTGCAATTTGATCTCAGAACATGTCTCCCAAGGCGCATAGGTGCAACACACTCACTATCCCCAGTTGTTTGCTATTTGCGAAACTTGATCCGAGTAGACAAGGTTAACAGCATTCGATCGGACACTGAAACCCCACAGCACAGCAGAACTTCTATCTATAGATATAAAATATGTTAAATTTGGGGCATACTGATCAAGTGGCTGGGGGCTTGCTGTGGTACCTCCTTAGTGTGGCGGCGATCAGTCATTTTCTCGGGGTTCGTGGAAAAAATTAAAAATCAAGTATTAAGTTACCATATATCAGGAAACTTTTCGGATGTTACCCCAAAAAAAGGCAGGAATTCGAGAGTAAATAGAGGATTTAATATTTGTGGAAAAGAAGATCCTTCCTGGAAGCCTCCGATCAGTTTTTATAGTTCAATAGGTTTCTTCCAAAAAAGATTTTATTACACACACCGAAAATAAGAGCTACTGGTGAGGATCGTGTTTCGGAACTTAAGTCGCTTGAGTAATGTGTGAAGCGAGATGAATAACGATGTTTAAGTAAATTATTTAAAAATAAGGAAAAACATGGTGACTTTATTTATAACCAATCAAAAAAAACCCTTCTTATAAAAAGTCCGAAATTCTATTATTTAGAGTCGTCCTTTTTGTACCCAAACTGATGTTTCCTGCTGCAAAATGAAGCGATCTTGTTCCTGTTGATTGTGAATAGAGATCCTTTTGCTGTACGAATTCCGGAAACACATGTCAAGCATGAAAGAAGATCAAAAATATAAAAAAGGGGATCTAGACATAAAAAAGAGAGTCCAGGTGTATTTATGACGAGAAATTAAATGCCGTCTGCTAAGGTTAAAAAATTCATTGTGAAATTGTGTGAGTAGTCGAATTAAGATCAAATAAAGATGGAAGTTATTTTTTAAAATATATTCAACAACTGTCAGCCTTTGAATAATTAAACTGTATCTTGACTCAATCGCGCAATGAAGGTGGAAAGACGTCTCAGGATGGCAGACTAAAAAGACACAGTTTTGTATTCGCACTCATGGGAAACCTTTAAAAAAGGCCGAGGCTATTCGTACTGCAGAGTAGATAAGAGTAGATGAGAGTAGATGAGAGTAGATGAGAATAGATGAGAGAGTAGATGAGAATAGATGAGAGAGTAGATGAGAGTAGACGAGAGTAGACGAGAGTAGATGAGAATAGATGAGAGTAAATGAGAGAGTAAATGAGAGTAGATGAGAGTAGACGAGAGTAGATATACTCTCATATACTCTCATCTACTCTCTCATTTACTCTCATCTACTCTCATGTACTCTCATCTACTCTTATGCACTCTAATCTACTTTTATTTACTCTCTCATCTACTCACATCTACTCTCATCTACTCTCATCTACTCTTATCGACTCTGCAGTGCGAATAGCCACTCCCTTTAAAAAATATATGACAGTGTATGTGAAGTCACTTCCCAGTGCGAAAAATTAGAAGCGCTCCTCAGGGGAGCTTATTTTGAGCGCTGTTAAATATGCTTCCGAGGGAGCATTACTGGAGTTTTCAGTAATTTTATAGAACGAAGAAAACGGGCGATTACCTTGTTGACCATAAAGGGTGACATTAGCATACTCAATAGACCAGGTCTCGTTTTATACGGAGGGCAAGCAGCATTGGACGTGGTTAGTAAACTTACTTGGGGGCCTGCTTTGGTAAAACCACACTCACACTCAGAAAAGGCTGCAAAAGACCCAGAGGGAAAAATTGGGAGTGCTCCTCTGGGAAGCTAATTTTGAGCGCTCCCAAATATGGTCCCGAGGGAGCATTACTGGAGTTTTCAGAAATTTTATAGAAAGAAGAAAACGGGCGATTATCTTGTTGACCGTAAAATTTGACATTAGCATACTCAATAGACCAGGTCTCGTTTTATACGGAGGGCAATCAGCATTGGACGTGGTTAGTATAATTAGTTGGGGGCCTGCTTCGGTAAAACCACACTCACTCTTGGAAAAGAAAAGGTTGCAAAAGATGAACAAAATTAAAAGCTTTTCGGCACCGGAGCTTAGTCACATATCCACAGGCCTCTATGAATAGCTCTACTGTAGATATTTAAAAAAGTTCTATAATGCTCTTTTTTGTCTCCAAAAATATCGTTGCAGGAGTGCTCCTATGAGAGCTCAAAAGGAGTGCTAGCCTAGGCGGACATCTAATGTTAAAAAATATATGAAGAAGGGGCGGAAAGGGAGCACTCCGTGCTTCCATGGGAGTGCTCTTTCATTATCTTTAGATCGCTCAATTTCCCGCTGGGTTAAGATCAATTTCGGCATGTTCAGGTACGAATTCATATCTCGTATTTTAAACCTAGGTAGAACCGTACAATTGCACAGAAAATATTCAACGGTCTCTCTGGCTTGCGCCTGTGCACAGCCTCGTCGGTAGGTGTTGTATGGAATTCTCAATATGTTAGGATTAGAAGTTTTGCAATATCTTCCTTGTTCTGCAGAGTTAACTCTTTCTTATTGTCCCATGTTCAGATTGAATAATATTGAACAGATTTAGGAATCAAGGTGGTAATCAATTTCGCCAATAGACTTACACCGCAAGGAGGAGTGATCTCCCCCTTACTGTGGTTAGTAACGATGAACCGCTTCTTACAAAAGCTTGATAGCAGTGGAGCTAAGGTAGTAGGATGCGCAGACGAAATAGTGATCATAGTGTCAGGAATGTTGATCGAACCGTGATCAGTGAAATCATGGCACATACTTAGCAACTGGCTGGAGACCAAGGGCGGCGGAGCATAATCATTGTGGGTGGGGAGCAACAGTTAACGTTAAAATATATAAAATTAATCGGTCAATTTATTTACCAGCTGTCTATTGAGTTATGTGGTTTTAAATTCTTTTGTTATGGGGTTATGCCCATCTAGCATTTTGAGGTAAGGGGTATAGATAGGGCCCTATGAGGCTAGACCCACTGCCTTATGTGGACCCCCTGCGCATTACCTTATAACGCCCACACAGGACATCTCACGCCCTTCCTCATTCACGCCTGGTCATAAGGAATGTCCCATGTGGCCCGCTTAAGGAAAAATCATTGCTACCCAATCCCGAATTGATATGAGAGTTATAACTGCGCCGGTGTCGAAAGCTTTATATTTTTAAACGCGAGTGTGATTTTATCAATACGGCCCCCAACTGAGTACTAATCACATCCATTGCTGCTTGACCTCTGTACTCGAACCAGAACCGGGCTATTGAGTATGTTAAATGACACCCTTCAAGGTCACCAACATAATTCCTTGAGAACCAATGCAACAACAAAATTTACATGAGTTCAACTAAAGCTAAACAGCTTTCCGAAAACGTAAGGCAGATGCGGATTGCCCCACTCCATTTGTAATGAGGTTTGCCACATAGGGCCCCTTTGAGAAATTGATAAGGCCTACCTCATCGCTGATTTTTTTTGTGTTGTGCTCATGCGGAAATGTCCTTTTCGGCATGCCCCTCATTTGCCACATGGAGTCCTCATGAGGAACCTACTGGGAATCCTTTTTTCGGCATGCCCCTGAGGTAAAGCCCTTTTTAAATGTTAGTCGAGCGGGGGTTAAAAAGCTGAGTTTCTACAGTTATAAGTTCTTAATAGCTCTAATATAATAAGGGTATACACTCTTTGATGTATTTTACTTCAAATAGCAAGTTTGTAGTATTTTTTTACAATGAAGAGTGAGCACCCCTGTATCTAATATTAAATACTTCCTTGCAAAATGTCTGTCAGCTGATTAAAATGACAACTGTGCTCAGTCACGGTATACAGAAACAAGGTAATGTAACAGAGACTGACAGCTTCGAATATCGTAGAAATTCCGTGCCGAGTGACGTCAGCACTAATGTAGAAACAACAACACAACTCCGATTTTATATGGGAAGAGCGTGCCAAGTGACGTCAGCACTCAAATGACATTTCTCCATTACATTACCTTGTTTCTGTATACCGTGTGCTCAGTCAATAAGTTGATTTGAATGACAATTTAAAAAAAAAGGTAATACAAGGCTGTAATTTTCAAATGCTAGAGGCGTCGCCTATTGTTAACTTTTACATCTAAAGTAAAATATGTCAAGTGGTTTTTGTTGTTGCAATTTGTAATTTGATACAACCTTGTAAGAATTTGCTACGATACAAGGCCAAATACACCGAAGAGTGAATACCCCTAAATATATTTAGTTTTCGTGTAAGAAGCCTTGCTTTTGTGCGGCCCTTCGACCACGTTTCTTCGTCGCTAGCATCCGAGACGGCCCTGCAACGTTCTGGGATGAAATATTTTGGGTGTGGATTTCCCCACCCAAAGCGAAAGTGCATGTGCACTTTTCCTTCCATTCCCACGCGCTCCGCCGCCCTTGCCGGAGACCACGCTTTGTCAGTCATTCCAGACAAAACTGAGCTAATGCTATATACTGGGAAAACGAAAATTGCCATCTTCAAACTCCCGATGGGCTTACTACTATCCTAGAGGGTGAAACTTGTTAGTGTAATCATGGACCCAAAACTCAACTGGAGGTCGAACACTGAGAAAAGTGTAAAGAAAGCATGTATAGTTTTCTGCAGTGGATATCCTGGGTATGTATAGACCCGTGGTACGACCAATGGTGTTATGGTGGCCACCGTTGAGTAGTACAAATAGTGCCATAAAGTTGGGAAGGATCCAGAGACCGGCAAGAATAGTGCCGCCTGCTCCTTTACGCAGTTATAAACTTCAATCACTTTAAATCTTCCTATCAACAAAAATCTTGACAATACAAATTCAATTGGTAACCAATTCCACGTGCCAAAAATCACGTACATCTTTTCTACAATTTTCTACACAACAATAAAATACAAAAAAAAAAATATCAAAAAAATTTAATTCCGATAAGATTTGCTCCACTCGTGTGCAATTACAGACATCAATCAAGAGTGTCTCTAAGCTGGAAGTTTTGTGACCTCATATCAAAGACGACAAACTTATGGAAAAATAATATCTTAAGTGCAACACTCTTGATAAGGACAAAGAGGAATTTTTCTGCTGTGTTTGGAATGCTCTCGACTACAATTGACTTTTTTTGGTATCTTTTATTTTACCTGGAGAAATTCCCGATGTACTATCAAAAATTGCCATTGTTACACAAATGACTCGCCACTTGTATATTAATATTGCATTTCCGTTCAAATATAAAAGATTGTATGAATTGTGAAAAAAAAAATGGATTTATCACCACCTGAAAATAATAATAATAATTGTTTTGTGTACTTTTTACCTACTCACAAATAATTGTAATTGGTTTTTTGATAAGAGAAATTGACGCAAGTTGAGTTGTTTCGTTTTATTTTATGATAGGGAATTTTTTATGTGTTTTTATAGAATATTAAAAATATACGTTTTAGTAATAAATTTTCTTTATTTGATTAATTTACGTAGAATATAGTAAACACTTTAATGGAATAATAAACACTTCACACAACACTTGGTGCGATAGGAAGATTCTTAAGAAATTGTGTTGTTGTAAGCATTATAGGTGGCAAAATATTCAGATGGAGACTACTGCACTTCGAATCCTACAAAAGTGTTAAATCAGGGCGCAATGTCCGATGGCCAAGTCAATCAATGTGGTGACATCATTCCTATTGCGCGCCAAAAATTTTCTGACGGAGTTACGAAATCGCTTAGGAGTGGCGTGGAACACTAATATTCGGTGTATTTCATCAGAGTCCTATCTTCCAAGGTCTTCTTCTTTTTCACTGTCCTATTGGGTACCCACTGAGGGGTAGCTGGTTCGAATCTTCTTGAATACAAGTCTAGACAATTTTCTGGACAGGACGTGCGCTTTTGAATGCATTCCAAGGCTCATTGAGCCTGTTGAGCATACCCGGCCCAGCTTTGTAGTCGTGGGTTTGGTCGTACATATGCGACTTTATTCCTCTGATTTACGCTTGGCTTGGAAAAGATAAAAATCAGTGGCTTAGCGTACAGCCTTCTGAAATCTAACAAAGACAGATGTAATGTAGTAGATAGGGTGTCCGTGCTGACCGCTCTGCTTTATCTGGCCTGATCTAACCATCTACACCTACTTCCGTCTCAGAGCTGTCAATCTACCATATGAGTCAACCTTGTGGTATCTTAGGGAAGCCTCGTAATAGCCTATATTGTATGTTTACGAAAATAGGCCTAAAACTTGAAATTTTCAGGTCTTGCTGCAATCCTATCGTATTTTCACTTTCCTTTTCCTTTCCACTTTCCTTTTCCTTTTATAATAGTAACCGAATTTCCCCGCAGAAGGCCATTATCCAGGTTGCGAATCCTGCTCATCCTCAGAGTATTGCTTATCTCAGAATCTTGTTTAATATGGCTGCAAAGCTACTAAGCCTGGCTCTATGCTTTCAGACTCAGGCCCATTATATTGTCATGGGTTTCACGATGGCTGTAGACCCCGGTTCTAGAGGCTCTGCGGTAAACTCATAGGAGGAAATGGCTAATGCTTTTTTCAATGGAGTTTGACATCGAATGTGACCCCTAAGTATTTGGCTTGTTGTTCAAAGTCTAAAAAAGTCTTGCCTGCAAGAATAAGTTCTGTTAATTCCGGTATTGTTCGTTTTCTGGTAAATGGTATCAAAACTATTTTGTTGGGTTTGGCACTCTGTCCTCACCACCACCTGGAGACCAACCCAAATGCGTGCTGCATAAGTTTTGAAGTATAGTAGCCCAATAGAATAACTATGGGAGTTCTGAACCACCTATTTCACAATATTGCGCAATCGAGCTTTTGGTTTGTGTCTTGGGCTGAATCTTTTGCGGTTTGTGTCTTGAAAAGATTTTGCGGATTGTCTTTTGCGTTGAAGCCTGTAAGAAGCTAGTTGAACTTCACTGTAGTGTGGGAATCAGCTGCCTTGGATGAGATCTTGTGTTGGAATTTTTAGTCCAGGTTCCAATTTTTGACTGTGCCTTAGATGAACTTCTACGCTGGGTGAGCTTTTGCACTAGGGACCGAATCTGTAGTTCAACTGTGCAGTGGTGAGTGTACGGTAGGATCTTGCACGAGGCGGTTCTCGAGATATTAACAAATTTTTATTTTTGTTAATAATAGTACATTTTTCCTTGGATATGAACTCTAAATGGCTAGGCCTGAGAGGGGTTCCAGGGGGTGTAAAATTTTCATCAAAAATCACCTACAGCCAACGGTTCACGAAATATTAGCAATTTTTTATTTTTGTTAATAATAGTACATTTTTTTCCTGGATATGAACTCTAGAAGGTTAGTCCGGACAATCACCTGGCGAGAACCAAGAGAAGGAATGTCAGACATGTCATATCCTTTTTCTATCTTCGAGCAAAGCTTACTATATGACATGACGGACTGGTATTATACAAAGGGTGACACCTAAGCTTAGACTCTTTCACATAAAAAAAAGTAAGACTCGCCTTAGCCTATATGGGTGATTGTCACGAAATGGTAGTTTTCGATAGCTATAGGTTTTTCTTTTCCTACGATTGCGGAATGGAATTTTTCGGGCCCTTATCACTTTTATATAGTAATCATACAATTCCCTCATCCTGAATTTCCCTCTTACATACTCGTGAAAGAAAATGGCAGCCCTAAAACCACCAAAAGTGTCGCCTCCGTAACCTGTCATTTTCCCGGTTTTACGTCACGCACCTGTCATGACGGAAACATAATACGCCATTGGTGCTCGCGGGTTTGTCAAATTGTTCCAGAGGTCATTCACCACCGATCACAGCAATTTTGAGTTCCCTCCAAAGGACACCAGGTTGAAAGTTCTTGGCTGACATTTTGTCCGTTGTTTTTTAATAATTATTATAGAATTTTCAAATCTGGAGTTTAGAAAACAGATACTAGTTGTGAAGGTGGTGCCACATAATGGAAATGAAAATTTATAGAATCACAGTGCTTGTCGGTCGAAGGTGCGAGCAGCGATCATTGTATTCAATAAACATCAACACTCGGAAAAATACCGAAACAACCAAAAACAGTCGACTCCATAACGCGTGTATTTGTTACGAAATCCAATTGAATTCTTCTTGCACTTCATTCACTGAGTTTCTTCGCTTTTGAGTAGTGAACAAATTTTCGGAAAAAATATTTACTTCTAATGGTGGACTAAGACACCTGTTTTTTTACCCAATGTCGCCTCCGTAATCGTCGCCTTCGTAACAGCTATCATTCAATTTACAATGTAATCAGAGCTGGACGGCCTACCAAGATACCGGGATGTTTCCTCTAAATAATTTTTTTTTGAAAAAAATTGAATTTTCCCACAAAAAAATAAAAAAATTTCAAGCGTATCACAATTCCTTTAAAGAACACAAATCTCGCGGTCTCTTACGAAATTGCCAGTTAGTTTGTTGAAGACTGTTATTTAATAAGAATTGTGTGGAAATTAAAAAAAAATCTAAAAAATTCAAATTGCCAACGAAACGACGAAGAGGTTGGGAGAAACAAAAAATTAAAAAACAAGAACTTTTAAATGCGTAGTATAAAAATTGTCCGGACATTATTCATAGGAAATATTCCAAGCTTTCTAATTTTGGAAAAAAAGGTATAGGTTAACTACGTAATTTTTGGAGAAAAAAGTAGTGAAAGTTGAAATTGTAGTTAAAAAAAGGCCGAGGCTATTCGCACTGCAGAGTAGATAAGAGTAGATAAGAGTAGATAAGAGTAGATGAGAATAGATGAGAGTAAATGAGAGAGTAGATGAGAGTAGATGAGAGTAGATAAGAGAGTAGATGAGAGAGTAGATGAGAGTAGATGAGAGTAGACGAGAGTAGACGAGAGTAGATGAGAGTAAATGAAAGAGTAGATGAGAGTAGATATACTCTTATTTACTCTCATCTACTCTCATATACTCTCATCTACTCTCCCATTTACTCTCATCTACTCTCATGTACTCTCATCTACTCTTATGTACTCTCATCTACTCTCATCTACTCTTATTTACTCTCTCATCTACTCTCATCTACTCTTATCTACTCTGCAGTGCGAATAGCCACTTCCTTAAAAAAACCAAAATTTTGACTTTGTCGACTCATAACTCTGGAAGTTGGTAGGGTTGGTAGTACCAAAACTGGTGCTTAAGTAATCCTGAGAGAGAAGCTAGTTCAAATAACGATAATAGGTTCAAATAACGATAAACGACTCGTCAGACTTGACCGAAAAGGCCAATTTCTTTTTCAGTAAATGTAGGACGTGGAAAACAATTCCCGTCCAAAAAGTGGTGATCTAAGGTTTGAAATAAATAGTGATGTTGGAAAAGTGTAACGTAATTTTTGCACGGGTTTTAAAGAATGCTCGGATTTTGTTGACAAGTGATGTTTTATGGGGAAGCTATCGGAAGGTGAGTCCAGAAAAGTTAATTTAATTTAGAACCGTTTTCATTCCATCGAGTTTATTAGATGGTGCTTGTGGCTCTTGGCCGAAGTCTTTTCAAAAAAGGGCTTGACCGAATGTTATGAAATTTTTTCCAAAGCACGTTTTCGTTAATGTGCTTCGATCGGCATCCCAACGAAGCCGATATCATTTTTGGTTTGCGCGATATCGTGCGGGTACAAAAATCACGTACGTCGTTTAAACAAAAAAAAAACGGCTCAACCGAATTTTATGAAAATCATTTTAGATCATGATTTAGTTAATACGCTTCGATCGGCACCTCCACGAAGACGATATATTTTTTGGTTTGCCCAATTTCGTGCAGGAAAAAATTACTACGGACGTACGCACAAACACACCTACACATACACACATAGTTCTTCTCAATCAGGCTTAAAGAAAAACGTTTGAAAGCAAAAAAGAACTTTACTTGATTTTTAAAACAAAATTTATTGAAATGGGAAATTTTTGAATTTCTCGGTCCTAAATTCAGTCTCAGTCCAGCCCTGCATGTACTGGTGATTTTATTGTTATTAAGCTTAAATTCGATTTTTTTTGTTTTGGTCGTTTTGTATTTGGATTAAAGTTTTTTATTAACCTTGCAACATGCGGGTTTTCTCATTTTTTCGACTTTCAGATCGTATAATGTTCTCTATTCAATTTGATTTCAAGAGTGAAACCGGCTATAAAATGAAGAAAAAAATTCGGATTTTCCTGTCGCCTCTGAAGCTCTGTAATTTTGAAATTTTTAAATAAACATATTACTGGCGACTCCCGTTGTAGATTGTGGTAACCATATATTATATAGATGCTTGAATGATATTTAAAACCTGAGAAACATTGCTCTTTAAATAGTTTTTTATCCATTCCTCAATACATCCGAAAAACTACAATTTCGTGACATCACCCATATCGGTCGGTTGATCAGAATCATCTTGACTAAGGAGGAATAAAACTCCAATAAGGCTGCTTCAGGTTAGTCCTGATGGTTGTACCGACGCCGAAATCTGCTATAATTTAGAACCTTACGCCGGAGAGTTCCCGATATAAAAATATAGCGCGTGTAACCAGTGCAGGTGAAAGATGTGAAACATCTTTGGCGATCTTTAAATTGAATAATTAGTAAGAATAAAGGCCATTTTACATCCCAAACGCAAATGGGAAACGCAGCTCTGGAGCTCTTTTATCGCACAGCAATTTTGCGTTTGGGATGTAAAAAAGCCGCAAATTTTTTACACACCGATTTGTGTTTAAAATGTACCATTGCTGTTGATGACCTTCGACCATGATGTCTGACCGCATTTGAAATATATTTTTGGTGGGCTTGGAAACACATTTTTCTAGACAAGTCGATTTTATTTAATAATACAGTCGTTATACAGATTTTTATGCTCTCCATGTTTTTATTTTAGTCTGTTACAAGTCTCAGACTATTACTTAATCCGCTGACGCGACGCAGCGACTTAAAGTGCCCCTTGGCATACGACATGAGAAAACAGCATGGCTGCTATTACACGATTTCTTACCAGACGTCAGAATCTCAAGAAGGCCCATGTTTGTGTTCTAATTATTTTCTAGTTTTTGGTACAGCAAAATCATAATTTCAAATAAAACCATTTAACTTAAAAGTTTTTTTTACCTATTTTTATTTTCTAGTTTTTAGTTTGGCTTTTGGCTCGTATCATCATGCAAACCTCTCATCCTTTCCAACTCTTTCATTGCATGTTTGTTGCACGGTTTCTTACCTGTTAATTTCTCACAATCAAGCTCCTCAATACATAGCCCTTCCAAAGCTCTTATGCGACTCAATGCTACATACCATATTGCCAGCGACATTTTGAATTTTCTAATTTTGACAACAAATACATTATTTCCGACCTTAAACACACCCAAATAGCAATTTTCAGTGAAATCGAATTGTTATTACCAAAATCGTACCGCCATTTTGAATTTTTAAATTTTGACCACACATTCGTCATCTGTCACCTTAAAAACCCTCCCATACCGATTTTCAATGGATTCAGAACACATCGGCAAAATTCATCCGCCATATTGCCGCCGCCATTTTGAATTTTTGAATTTTGAAAACAGATTCGTCATTTGTGATCTTAAAAACTCCCCGATACGGATTTTCAACATATTCAGAACACATTTGCAAAATTCATCTGCCATTTTGAATTTTCAAATTTTGACCACAGAATCGTCATTTATGGCCCTAAAAACCCCCGGATACCGATTTTCAATGGATTCAGAACATATTTGCAAAATTCATCCGCCATATTGGCGCGGCCATTTTGAATTTTCAAAATTTTGACAACAGAATCGTGATTTGTGGCCCTAAAAACAACCCGATACCGATTTTCAATGGATTCAGAACACATTCGCAAAATTCATCCGCCATATTGGCGCGGCCATTTTGAATTTTCAATTTTTGACTACAGAATCGTCATTTGTGGCCCTAAAAACCCCCGATACTGATTTTCAATGGAATCAGAACACAATTGGAAAATTCGTCCGCCATCTTGGAACCGCCATCTTGATTTTTTACAAAAATGTCAGATTGCATTGTCACGGGAACTCAATGTGTGTGCAAAGTTTCATAAGAATCGGTTAAGTAGAAGTAGTTGAAAAAGCTGTCGCAAGTTTTGAACCGAACAAACAAACAAACAACTAAAACCATTAAATATAAATAATAAAATTCAAATGCCGAGATCAAGAATTGAACCCGCGACTTTTTGGAATATCAACGTCGTAAGGCAACCACTCAACCATTTGTTCCATTCTGCCTATGTCTGGCTCGTCATGTCTGGCTCGCGGCATATAAACACTTTGCTTTGGTGCTACTATTTTTTTTTAAAATCTCCGTCTTATTCTGTCTTGCTCAATACAGATCTTCCGTTTCCCGGAATGAAAATTGGATTGGACGAAGCGTTCCCTATAAAGCGTTCCCTAAAAAGCGTTCCCACAAAATGTTCCCGACCTTGAAGAATTACTCTCAACGCGCGCAAAGATGTTTCACATCAAAAATTTTTTATGATTTTTCTAATATTGAGGAAGGTTCTTTCGAATTTTCTATCCGTTATATGATACCTGCTCCAAAATTCTCGGCCTATTTAACAAAAATAAATTAAAAGGATAATTTGATAACGTTCAGTCTACAACAATCAACAATCACAATCATCCACAATGACGATTTCTTGCTTTGGAAAACCCCTAAAAATAACAAAACAAAAATTGGGTTCTCCACACGACAATATCTTCTTCACTGATTAATTTTTATAAACATGCTTACAAGAATTCGGCAAGGTCGTTTCAATTCAAAGACATGATCTCTACAACGAGTCACAAAATAGGTCAACATTGAAGAATTGTTCTACCATCGCTAACCTCAACCCAATTAAATCCCATCTAATCCACAACAAACACGAAGCCGACTCAAAGTCCTACAAAGACTCTGCTTTGTGTCCAGTTTCACATTCATTCATAATTAAAAATCGACTCTCGTCAGAAAATCATTTAAATTGAAACAATCCGAGATTTAAGGCGTCATCGTTCCTCGAAAGTGACTTAGTGACCCATCGGAGAAGGAATCAAGTGCTTCCGTTCAATTGAAAAACGACTGAGTAACATCCATTTGGAACATGGACCCACTTACGCACATCAAAACTTCAGACTCAGGCTGGAAGTGGTTTTATCACAAAAGTTTTTATACGTCAACGTTGATAATTTTTCTGGACATAATGTTTCAAAAAATGTGATAAGAAGCAGAAAACATTGAGACACAATTATGAGATGATGTTGGAATATGGATAAAGAAAATCTGAATTTGAATAAAATAATAATATCACACCTGTGTAAGAAGAATTCACGTTTTAAGACACGCGGTATTCAGACGATCTTGTGCATTTAATACCTTCGTTCGATCATATTCAATTGCATATGTTGGCAACAAGGACGTGGGAGCAGATCACCGTCTTGGAGCCAACCTGGCGACAATCCATTAACCAGACACCAACATCCGATCGGAATTAATTGCATCGTTAGTACGGTGCTTAGGTTAATTGCTTGAAATGTGGTTTTGCAGCTTGAGTTATATTGCTCTAAGAATAGACTCTTGCGGTTAAGGCATAAAAGCATGATCAAAACGTTAAATAAAATTAATGCAAATGAGTTGGGTCTTGGGTTTACCCATTGAGCGTTTTCAATATAAAATTGTAAAAGAAGCCATAATTCTGAAGTGAAGATATTGATGAATGGTATTGAAGATTATCTTTTATAGTGGATTCGAGATTTATGGTAATGGCGTGGTCAAATTTAATTATGTAGACAAAATGGGGATGTCAACAAGAGTTGATCGCACTTGAAAAATACTATAATGAATACTACTGACTCCATCTTAAGAGGTCGTAAAACTCCAAACGCCTGGTCCGAAGATAAGTGCAAGGTGGTGACTGAACGTAAGAATACTGCTCATCGAGTAATGCAGCAATCTTATAGATCACCAGGAACGCGAAGAAGAATACCCGAAGCTCAAACGAGAAGGAAATTAGTTCATGGATGAAAAAATAAATCACATGCATGGAATAGAAGAGTACAGAGAGCGAAGAATTCTCCAAGCTGTGGTTAAACTAGCCCCGACTACCACACCAGAGGTCCGTGGTTCGAAGCCACGCAGCGGCAGAGTCCCTTCATCTTTTTACTTCTCCCATCCAAATATATTTGTCTGTAAGCACAATAAGCGAGGAAGCCATCTCCTATTTGATCACCGAAGTCAGAGTTATTTTTTATGTGGGAAAACCAAGCTTAGGAATCACCCTTTGTACAACCAGTCTGTCATGTACAGGACATGGTACAATGCCTAGTAGCAAGCTTGGTTTGAAAGATAGAAGAGAATATGATAGATCAGGGTAGATCTGGGGTATTGAATCAGGTGGCGATGGACCTTACGTTTGAACTTTTGGGTGTTGTAAGAGTTCGGGAAAACTGATTGTGCGAGATTATTCCACAGCCAAATTCTTCTATTTATAAACGAACTTTTAGACATTAGTGTGCGCTAAAAAGAGCATTGCAGGGAATGAGACTGAGCCGAGTGGGCTAGTCTTGTGTTGGTAGTGTAAGGGAAGTGTAGTATCATATTCACCAGAAAAATTGTGTATTAAAACTTACCACTTACATAATGTGCTGCTGCTAATTCTTCTTTGTGGGTAGTCGGAATAAACTGACTCCTTAGAAACTAGAAATAATTTTAGCACTAGTGGGAAACTGGCTAGTTTCAGCACCGGTGCCAAAGTAATCCTAAGAGGAGTTAGCTCAAATCACGATATCAGTGGTAACTCCACAAGATTATTCTAAAGAATTTGTTTTTTAGTTAGTAGTTTTGTTGTCTTCTTTGACATAGAGGGAGCGTTTAGCAACGTTCCCCCGGACGCCATTACCCTGGCCTTCGCGAAACTGGGGATCGAAACGTCGCTGGTCTCTCTCATCCTTCAAATGCTTACAGGCAGGATGGTGAATTCGAGCCTAGACGACTGTTCGGCCCGAAGGGCCTTAAATAGAGGCACTCCGCAAGGAGGAGTACTTTCTCCGCTTCTATGAGTCGTGACTGTGAACCAGCTGTTGCGACTCATGGACGCAGTAGGACGTCACGTTCTGGCGTACGCGGACGACATTGCTATCATCATAAAAGGAAAATCTCCTCAAGTCCTCCGTGTTCTCATGGAGGCGAAGACTTTACAAACCCTTTCAATCTGGGCTGTCACCCGCGGACTCAGCGTTAACCCAGCAAAAACAGAATAAGTCCTCTTCACGAGGAGGTATAAAACCCCACCCCTAACTCCTCCGCGGCTTAACGGTGTTAGGCTTAAACTTGGCAACAGTGCCAAATATCTGGAAGTAGTCCTGGACAAGAAGCTCCTCTGGAATGAAAACACAGAAGAGTGCATCATAAACGCGAATATAGAGAATACTAGAATACTTCTAGAGCATATATAATTCTCGCTTGCAAAAAATCCATTGGGAAGAAGTGGGGCTTCTCTCCTAGCATAGTACGATGGATCGACATAGCGATTGTCCGCCCAATACTCCTACATATAAGGGGTCTTAGTATAGTGGCCAACCTTGAGTGGGTCCACCGTGCTAAACAAACTACAAAAATTGCGTGCAAAGATGTGCGGAGGTATGCATAACAGGGGCCCTTCACTCCACACCCACAGATGCCCTAAATGTTATGTTATACCTCCCTCCTTTGAATCTCGTGGCAAGGGAAAATGCAACGATCGCAGCCCTTAGAATAAGAGAATCTGGACGGAGGTTACCTTTATGGAGAACTACGGGGTCCACAACCCTTCACGTCGTGAATGGAGAAACAGACCACATACTTTTCAGGACGCCATAAACTTCTTCACTAATGGCTCTAAGCTCAAGGGTCGAGTAGTAGGAGGAGTATTTTCCCCGGAGGTTGGGATTGAACTTTCCTTCCGACTACTGCAGTGTATACCAAGCGAACGTTCTACCCATACAAGAGGCTGTTCTGAAAATCAACCAGCAAGACGATAGGAACCGGACTGTCTACATCTTCTCGGATAGTCAGGCGACTCTGAAGGCCCTGCGGTCTTGCGCTAACAGCTCTAGAACTATCTGTGAATGCCGCAGATCTCTTGGCGAGATGGCTCAGCAGTTCAGGACCCTACTCACCGAAATATAGAGGAAAACTGTAAAACTGACGACCGCACGGCACGACCGGCACTCTCCTTGGTATGTGGTTGGTATGGGTTGGTATGCCTTGGACCACTTTTAAAATCCGATCTAAGCAGAGAAGCATTGGGCGGATCTTAACAAATGTACCTCGGCCAGAATGACTTTGCCGATTTACGATATCAGGCGCACCACTTCACTATTGAGCCTCGGGAGACAAGACTCTCAGTTATAGTGGGAGTGCTGACAAGACACTATCTGATAGGGACGCATACGGCCCGTTTAGGTCTTGAGACCTACGATTTTTACAGAAGCTGTAAAAATCTGAAGGAGTGGAATGTGTACAACACCTAAGCCCAAGGAGACTAACCACATTTGGTGCAGTCTTCCTAAGCGGAAATCTCGAAGTTTGGCATACCGGAACTAAAAAGATTCATTACGTCCTCGAGATGGTTTAGCGAAGAAACGACACTTTAACATCACAATGGGCCTAATCCTTTGGCCTAAGTGTCTGAGCTGTACCCCAGCAGCTCAGCCATATCTAGCCTAACCTAACCTAACCTAGTAGGTTTGTTAATTAAAATGAATTAGTTCTCCAGTTAGTTCAAAATGAATTAGTTCTCCAAGAACTTTAAAATGAATTAGTTCTCCAAGAACTTCAAAATGAATTAGTTCTCGAAGTAGTTCAAAATGAATTAGTTCTCAAAGTACTTCAAAATGAGTTAGTTTTCTAGTTAGTTCAAAATGAGTAAGTTCTCTAGTTAGTTCAAAATGAATTAGTTCTCCAGTTAGTTCAAAATGAATTAGTTCTCCAGTTAGTTCAAAACGAATTAGTTCTCCAGTTAGTTCAAATGAAGTAGTCCTCCAAGAACTTCAAATTGAATTAGTTCTCCAGTTAGTTTAAAAATGAATTAGTACTCCAAGAACTTCAAAATGAATTAGTCCTCCAAAAACTTCAAAATGAATTAGTTCTCCAAGTACTTCAAAACGGTTTAGTTCTTCAGTTCATCACACACACAGAATCAATTTCATATTATCAAACATAACTCTTATGTTTCTGCCATTTCAAAAGTCCGAAAATTTAAAATTGTGAAACTCTTTAGAATTATTTCGGGTTGCCTAATTTTTTGGTTGTTTATAAACAACAGAAAGGTTGACTTTATGTAAATATAATCATAACAGTGCCCAACTCCTCTAAAAATATAAATAACCTAAAGTCGATCTCTGTCCCTGATAAAATTCTCGTCTTTCTTTATTTATATACGAAATTTTCATAATAGGCATATTTTTTTGCACTGTTATCCATTTCTCATAAAAGTATTGTTTACAAAAACATCGCGCATTTCTGTTGTTTCATGTGAAAACTAACAAAAAACCCCCGAAAAAAACAAAATTGCAACTATCAGCAAAGAGTTAGGCAAACACTGAAAAATATCCAAAGAGTCGACACACAGTTTTCAAATTAGTTAAGAAATCGCCTTATCAGTCTATAGATAGTCTGCTTATGAGATAAACCACTTTACTGGTTCAGATATATTTTAAAATTCTCACCGATGTTAGTGGTTTATTACTCTCGCACTGAGAAACAAATTAAAGGTAATAAATCTCAGGTGTTTTTCTTTTGTGAGTTTATTATTATTGTGAAACAAAAAAATTCGTTGGCGCATATAATGAAGATGGATTCTGCGCACGTTTAAGATTTGTTGTCATTTTTTTTTATTATTATTGGACTACATAAACAAAAGAAGGTAAGTCGTGATGGAATAAAAGTATAGTAACAAAAAGTAACTACAAAACGAAAAAAAAAATATAGCCACTATTAAAGGTGGAGCATGTAAAGAAATCGATGACAAATTCCTCTAGTTTTGGTGAATATGTGAAGTGAATTTTAAATGATAATGTTTCTCACTCATGATTACATCGCGGGTGACGTGCTGTTAAACGAGCTTCTTTTATCATGATCGTGACAGACAATTGAAAATTTTGGAAGGTGATTCAGTTTTTATGGGTACCAAACAAATTCTTTTTTTCAACTACATTCGTTTTATTGTAATTAAATTTTGTGGTTATACCTACAAAGAACTCATGTGACGCTCCTTTTTTCTATGAAATAAAGAAACATTTTTCTTGAAAGTATCTATACTACATGAATACTTATTTAGTTTTTACTTGTCTTATTACTTTATCGTATGTATCAGATATTGTTTTATGGATATTGTTTTTATTATTAGAGCTGACAAGAGGTTACTGCCGCGTTATCATTAAAAAATTTAATCTTTCTGATCAATCATGTAATAAACTTCTAGAAACTTATTATGATTATCTATGGTTAAATTGTTTGTGGACACCATATTAATGCAATTTCCGCAAATAGACTATACAAAAGTTAAGATTCTGTAAATATTTTTTTAGTGTCAATGTCAATTTTATTCGCGCTGAATAATAGCAACAATGTGCTGAGAAACTTTGCGATGATAAATGACAATGAGGCTGCGTTAATTACTAACACAGACGTGCCAAATAGTAATTCAGCGGAGCTGAATAGGGGCGTAACTGGAAGATCCTGCAGAATTTTTCTTTCAAAAGCAGATATAATGGAGAAGCATCCACGATTATTCATTTAAGGGGAGGTCCTCCTGCTCACGATCAAAAAAATCAAATTTTTTTTGCTTACATTTTTCAAATCCTTAACATGTCTAGAATACGTCCCTAGAGCGATTTTGAAGTTACTCAATTTTTAACAAAGTTACAGCCCATTGAAGGCACGCGTGCACTATATAGTCCATGAAAAAATTACTCGTCTCCAAACTTTAAACGCGTTTTTCTCGAAACTACTTTTTCAAATGTTTGCGACACGATATCTCGAAAATCGCTTATCGGATCGGCCTAAAATTTTGAGGAGTTTTAGTAGACCATATTTGGGGTACCTTGACCCTTGATTATTAAAAACGGTTAATAATACATAATTTTTCAAGCCGGTCAAAGTAACAAATTAAAAAATGAACTAAAAAGTCAAAAACAAGTTTTAAGTACTAATGTAAGACAGAAACAAGGTAGAAGATATTTTATTTATTTTGTTAAGTATCACACAACTATCGTATATGTATAATCTGTATTTTTTCAGTCGGGTACAGTTTTAATTATACTTATTCTCGTAACATTTTGCACACCGACTGCAAGTCTTATTAAGTGCAAGTTTTATTAAGTGATTTTATTTTACTTCTTATTATTATAGCACTTACAACTATTGAGATACAGTTTTAATGCAAAAGTAAAGTTATCGAAGTTTGATTTATTCTATCTAAATTTAGACACGCTGATAGATTAGGCAGAAATCGTCTCAATGAGACCTTTCATTTGATACCCATATTGACCCGATCAGAAGAAGAAAAAAATAAATCGGGTGTGACGTAAATTGGGTCTGACGGCCGCCATACTGTTTTTTTTAAAATTAAAGCCTATGTTACTCGGGCTCACTAAACGATTCTAACGGTACTCCAGCGATCTAAATCCGTTCAGGCGTTTAGAAGTTATGGTGGAACAAAGAAACATACAAACATACATACATGAATCCTGAAAACATTACACTCCTTTTTGGGGCAGTCGTGTTACATAGCGTTTGTTTAGGGAATTTTAATTTCGCCTCAACAGCATACTAGGCTTAACTATTAAGTGTTCATTCATGGTGATGGGTTAATAAAAGACGTTTTGAGTAATTTAATTTTATTTAAGCTTAAAATTCGCGATCATTTAACACATATCTATTAACTGTTATATATATTTGAAATCGTCTCAATTTTACCTTTCGTTTGATACCCATATTGACCCAATCAGAAAAAAAAAATTAAATTGGGCGTTATGTAAATTGCGTCTGACGGCCGCCATATTGTTTTTTTAAAAATTAACCTAGCCTATGTTACTCAGACTCATTAAACGATTCTAACGGTACCCCAGTCATCTAAATCCGTTCAGGGGGTTAGAAGTTATGGTGGTAGAAAACAACGTACATACACACAACAAACCTAAACACATTACACTCCTTTTTTTGCGGCAGTCGTGTAAAAACAAACGAAATGAAGGTTCAAATTTCGTAGTTGTACCATTTCAATTTGTAGCTACATATTTTCTTGAATAAGGGTCAAGGTACCCTAAATACATTGAACTAATTGGTACTTGCACGATTTTTGTTTCCAATGAGATTACGAGCCTCTAGGATGTCGCAAAGTTATTTGTGCGCGGCTATACTGCTGCTTGAAGGAAGCCGCCATTTTTTTTTTTGAAAAATTGATTTCAATAGTTTTATATCAAACAAACATTTTGCAAAAAACCGCATTTTGATATTTTATTTCTATGTGTCACAAAAAATTTCTGAAAATCACCCATTTCCATGGCCTGAGCAGGAGAACCTCCCCTTAATTGTTGACGAACGGGTTTTTAGGAGAGAAGAGTCAAAGGGAAAGGAGCGATGTGTTGTGACATTTTCAACAAAAACAATTTGGCCTAAAAACAAACCTATATGAACTGTGCCTGTTCTCTAACTCTTTGTATGTTCTCTATCAGCACTCTCTTTTCTATCTCTTAGGTCCGTCCACACGACACAAGCATATTTGCGCCAATCTTGTGTATTTTATGTAATTTTTCAGGGGCACAAGCATAATGACATCACAAAAAGTAGTCCTAAAATTGATTTTTTTCATAAAAAGCCATAAAAAAGCCAGATTTGCGCAAATATTTTTGTGTCGTGTGGACTGGCCATTAGTAAAGACATGACAGTTACTCGTGGTGGGGCTTGGTCAAAAACGCATGGTTGCAGTCATTCTGCAGTATTCAGCAATTGGAAGTCTGTAGCTGAATACTGCAGAATGATGGCAGTCATGCGTTTTTGACCAGGCCCATACCCATGTCCGTGTCGGCCAGGAGTATGTATATTATAAAGGTTAGAACCTTCTCTGAGACATGACCAAGCTGGCATATTTGACAGCTTGAGAAAAAAGGATCATTCTTACCTGAAAATTTTACTATTTCAGTGTACGATCAGGGTGAAACTCGATTTTTTCTAAAAATGTCCACATAAAAATAAAATGTAGTGTTGTAAAATTTTGATCCGTGCGAAATATCACGAGATCGCCAAAGATCACATTTCTTCGGACCATTTCCTTCGCCATGTCTATACTTTAGAATAATGTATAGCAGATGGTCCCATCTAGATCAAACCATGTCTGGCTAATGCAACATAATGATATCTTCCCAGTTCTGGTTGCGAAAAGTAGCAAAGCATCTAAACAAAGGGATTTGAATCACATTGTAGTAGTAGGCTTTTCGAGCAATCCAATGACGAAGTTGAGCCATGATTGAAATCTTTTGCATGGGTGAAAATCAATATCGAATGACACAATATGTTGTTTGATAGTGCATCCTGAACGTTTCTCTGATTGTTGGGACGAAAATATACGAGGACGCATGAAGCAGACTAAAAAACCTTTTTGTCGAACGGGTCTCGCTGAAGCTGGGTTTTCATTGTCAGCACGATTTACTTGCCCAAAAAAGCTTTTTGTGTGTATTTCATTCGCCCTTGTGTATTTCGGAACTATGAGATATTTGTCCGCATGGTTTAAATTTTGATCCCGTCTCTTTATACAAATTTTAATCAAACTGACGCTTGCGGGTAAAATTGGATTGTTTTCTTGTGAGTATCTAGCTACTAATGCCTAATCTCCAATGGGAAAACCAACCACATACCAGTTGGCTGAATTAGCTGACAAAATGCGTTCACACACATTTCTATCAATGTAGATGTGAAATGTCAGAAATTTCTGTTTTGTTTTGAACGGGAATGCCGTGAAAAATTGTGGAATTATCTATCTATAATTGTCATTTTCTAAGTTCATATGGTTATTTACACGATATTAACACGAAATCAAGTATTTTTAAAATTTTTGTCTGTCTGTATGTCTGTATGTCTGTATGTCTGTATGTCTGTATGTCTGTATGTCTGTATGTCTGTATGTCTGTATGTCTGTATGTCTGTATGTCTGTATGTCTGTATGTCTGTATGTCTGTATGTCTGTATGTCTGTATGTCTGTATGTCTGTATGTCTGTATGTCTGTATGTCTGTATGTCTGTATGTCTGTATGTCTGTCTGTCTGTTTGTCCGGGCTAATCTCGGAAACGGCTTATCCGATTGCGATGGGACTTTCACTGGAAGATTCAGTATTTTCTTGGGCATGTTTTAGGCTATTTTTTACTAGGATCCCACTATCGGATCCGATTATCGGGCCCGATTACCGTGTTCGACTACCAGATTAGACCGAAAACTTGAACCTTGCAACTTGATTTTTACCCACTTCCATATAACCGATCAACTTCAAATTTTGCACATATGTAAAGTTCGCGTGACAATGCAATTTAACCATTTTTGGAAAAAAATCAACATGGCGGTTCCAAGATGGCGGCCGAATTTTGCAATTGTGTTCCCGGACCCCCCGGCATGGATATCAAATGAAAGGGTAAGACAAGTAGATTACAATAAGCTATGTGGGGTCATTCAAAATTCAAAATGGTGGCCAGCACAAAATGGCGGATTATTCTTCGGTATGGCCATCAAATGAAAGCGAGTATAGTGCAGTAAGCGGTGTGCCGTCATTTTAAATATAATATGACGGTCACTACAAAGTGGTGGAAGACATATAATAGACTAAAAAGTAGAAAATAAAAAATATAGTCTAAAAAAACTAAAAAATACGCTTTTATTTTAAAATAAACTAAAAAGTAAAAAATAATTTTGAATGTAAAGTTTTTATTGCTCCAGCCAGTATATAATAACAACCTAGCTACCTACGTACCAACAACGGCTAATCCGATTGCGATGGGATTTTCACGGGAAGATTCAGTATTTTCTTGGGAATGTTCTAGGCTTCACTCGGTTCCGACTATTGATTCAGGCGGAAAACTTGATGCGATAGTCGCAGAAAAGCCAGTGGAAACTTTTTTTATCATTCCAATTGTAAACCTCAAAGCTCGGAACGGTTAATCCGATTTTAGGACTTTAACGGGATGATTCAGAATCTTCTTAGGCGTTTAGCATACTTTTCACTATTATCCGACTGTCGGGTTAGACCGAAAACATGACTCGATAATCGAAGGAACGCGAATGAAATGCTGTTACGGCGAGATATTGCTCTTTCAATTTGCGGAAATACTGTGAAGATTATGGTTTGCCATCTCCGCAAATGATCGATAGGTCTGATGAAAATTAAAACAGAGAATATATCGAACTCAATAAACAAATGGGAACAAAATGTTGAGGACGCTATTGGGCAAGTTCCGCACAGGGTGAGGCACGTGTTCTGAATGTGATTGTTGTGCATGTAGCACACAATTTTTCCGATAGGTGGCGCTCAACACCGCATTTTAAAAAAGTTCTAACACATTTTTTATAAGTAACTTTAAATTTTTTTATTTGTTTTATGTGGCAGTGCCAAGCTCAGGAATCACCCTTTGTACTACCAGTCCGTTGTCGTTTGCACGTCATGGCGCAATGTCTAGCAGGGAGCTTAGTAAGGGGGGAATAGGTTAAGGGTTATGGGGGTTCGGGGGGGGGGGGGTTGTTGAAGAAGGTGCGGATTAACCCTGCGTTTGAACTCTTGGATATTGTAGGAGGTCGGAAATACTGACTGTGAGAGATTATTCTATAGTCGAGTTGTGTGCCCTAAATTATGTTTTGCAAATTTGTTATTTTTTTCATTATACCTATTTCCTATCCCGGACTGTGCACACATTAGTTTTTTTATTAAAAGGCGTTGCAACGCACGCGGGTTTTTGCTAGTCGATAATATAACTTATTTACAAACATTAGCTTATCAAGCAGGGCCAGATTCCGCAAGCGTGAATCGTTTGCCTGTGCACACAACAAAAATTAATTCACATTCACAGCGGTTTGCCGCTTTTCCTTTCACCCGTTTCCGCAATCGACTGTGAAATTTGTTATGCTGAATAAGTTCATTTTGAAAGCTTAGTGCGCGATTTGAAAATTTTCAGCTGCTAAGAAATTATTTGTCACTCGCTTTTTTGCACTTTTACGTTTACACACAGCAATTTTCATCCTTGCGGAATCCGGCCCCAGCACTCCAATTAAATGCCATTTTCACTTTTTGTGTTGTTATATTTTTGGGCGCGATATTGCAATTACACTTAACCTCATTTTTTGCGTTGATTTTAGACATTTTTCTGTACTAAATTGTTTAGAACCACTGCAAGAAAACTGCTGAATTTCATGTGGCAACTCAAATGGTTTAACTAACACATATGGAAAGTTTCACATGTCAACCAAAACACGAGCGAGACGGGTAAAGGCCCAAACCACTGACATATAGAATGGACTGCTCATCAGGAAATTTTCATGGCACCAATTCGTTCCATAGTTGAGAGACCTTTTCTCACTGACATGTAAACACGTCCCTTACTTTTGTAAATTAAAATTTTTTATATTCGTTTTTGGACGATGGGAACAAAATAAATTTTTGTTAAAAAAAATTACAAATGCAATTTTGATGTTATTTCCCTTTTAAAATGCCTTTTTTCATTAATTACAAATATTTATGTTAAACAATGCGAGTTATCTACCCCTGTTTCATCTAAATGTCAGTGATTCCGGGTCTTATGGCGAAACGAGAGAGAAATAAAAAAATCACAATAGCCATCTAGTTTTTGTAAACATTCTGACATTAGTTCAAAGGAAAAAATAAAATCAGGTATGGCAACTTTAATATCGTGCAACCGTTGTAACGGTTTTATTTTAAATTTCGCTTAAAATCATTCCAGAATTTTATTTACCGCTCTTATTTTACTGCAAAGATAAAAAAGTTATCGTATTTTGTGGTTTATTGAAAGTCAAGAGTAAAAATATTTAATAAAATGGAAAAGTGCAGTTTTTGAATGTCAAATTTTATTTTTTCAAGTTTGGCACTCTCTGATTTTATTTCTGCCAGTGAATGCACTGAACTTTTAATACGAAATTGAACAAAATTTGAGTTCAGTGACAAAGGGGGCTTATGGATGAGCGAGAGGACTATACTTTTCTACACTTTTTGGTGCCATGAGTTTATATGGGAATAATGTCTGATGAGCAGTCCATTATTATATGTCAGTGGCCCAAACATATAGCAGAAACGAAAAGAAACCGAAACGAAAACGAAATGCACTTGAAAATGATAGCGATTAGCGATAGCGATTTGTTGACAATTTTTGCATTGAGTAGAAGAGTTTTTTATTTTCGATAAATACAGATATTATACAATTTATATAATTTATGGCGGATGTCGAGAAATCACAAGAGAAATCATAATTTAAATTTTTTCACCTCGTATTGACTGCACTCTTTTAAAATAACTTCTTTTTCGTTCTTTCAACTATTTTAAATTCGAAAACAAACTGTCTATCGAACTGTCAAAGTAACGGGCTGAATAGCTGAAACGATATCATTCGTTCCGATTCGGTTCTGTTCGTTTATATAACCGAGTTCATACATTTTCATACAATTTATTTCATTCTTTTCGTTTCGGTTCGTTTTCGTTTCTGCTATAGGTTTGGGCCTTAACTCAATTTACAATGAGAAGGAATAGGTAGCAGCACTTTGGTTTGTTGGATCGTGGTTGGTTTTCTCATTGGAGATTAGGCATAAGTTACTAACAGTCAACGTCCGATTCGCTCAGCCCACTTTTCCTGAGAAAAACTGTGTTGATAAAGTCTCTCTCTCTCACAAAGCATTTTCAAGATCTATGGGGTGCGACAGCAAGGGAGACCCAACCTCCGCCTGAAGAATGGCGTGGATGAGTACTCCCAGATCTTAGGGATGCCAAACTGGACGACATCGGCTCAGAATCGGGACTGTTGGAGGGAACAGTTGCGAGAGGCTAGAACCAGATTCGAGTTGTAGAGCCGCTAAAGAAAAAAAGGTATTTCCAAGAAGTTTGGAACTACGGTCGTTGAAAAGGGGTTTCTTATTAGCGCCAGTAGAAGAGCCAAAGTAAGGAAGTATCTGTGAAACAGAAAAGAAAGATGTATCTAGGTGGGAAGTGGAAAGGGAAAGGAAAATGTCACTAAGTGGTACTCAAACCCTCGTCTCTGGGATTGCAGGCTGCCAAACTCAACCATAAAAGAATGTTGTGTATAACTCTGAGGTGTCAAGGACCGAAATACTATGTCTTTTTCAAACCACCGAAAAGGATTAATTTTTGGCAACATGTTGTCGAAAAATAGGGGATTTTACTATGTACTTCGTAAATTAATCCATTGACTGGGCGCGACAATATATCTAGGCAGCTCACCTTTGGCTAAACCTCTTGGGCAAACTTTAGGCTCCGTCATACTTCTGAGGAGTACTAGAAGATTTTCCAGAATTTTCATGACATTTATCTAGACTCCAACAAATCTTCTGACTACCGCAAAATAGCAATTAAAGCTTATGGAGTATCTATTGTCTTTCTACCTGACAAAATTACGGCTTTAGACCAAAAAGATCTACTGGTGACCTTTTTGTGTGTCTTACAGAGTCCGGTCTGGTTGCTTTTAGATATCTGCAAGGCTTTCGACCGATTATGACAGCCTGCTCTGCTAACTAAACTTTAAAAGTCGGTATTGTCTTCGTTGTAAAAAACTGGATTGAGAGTTATGCATATATTTTTCCGCCAGCTAGTCTAGTCCGCTCGACTCAATCCCACACCGTTTTAGCCAACACTGCGATCTAAGAATTCATTTATAAATAGAGCAACTCGATTGAGGAACAATCTTCTACTGTCAGTATTTCCAAACTAAGGCTCATGGCCATCTGTACGAACACTCCGCAGATCCAAAACTAATCCTATCAAATGTGAATTATTTTTGGTGTTTTCTTTTCTTCCTTAATATATTCATATTTTCAAAAATATTTGTAAATTTCCAAAAAATGCCTTAGCATACACTTCAAACACACGCTCTTACATTTTGAGATCTAGAAAATAAAACAATTAATCTAACTTTGAATAATAAATAATAAAATTATTTTTAACAAATTTTATCAGGTATTACAAAAAGACTGACCAACCAAAATGCTAGGAACATTCCGGACAATCACACCATATTTTAAGTTTAAGCCCAAAGAAGTATCCATCGACAATTTAGTATTTCAGTTCCACTATCGATGGACATTTCTCATTTTACTAGTTTCAACACTTTTAGTTACATCAAGGTAAGCACATTCATCATTACCTTTTTTATTACCCTTTTATTACCTTAAATTCCTTATTACCTATTTTATTAATTTATTACCCTTTCCACAACTAAATATAGGCAATATATAGGAGAACACATAAAATGCATTTCAGGCGGTTTTGCACCAGATTACGTGATAAACACATTTTGCTTCTTCACAACCACTTTCACACTGGTATGAACCCAAAAAAAAAATCTTTTAATTTGTGATATTTAAAAACGAGAATTTTAGGTTCGTCACTTAAATGATTCATCCTTAGCAGCGGGAGCCATACCGCATCCTGGTGTGGGGCCATTAGATTACGCAGAGGAGCCGATTAAGAGGCATGCATACTACCAGTGGGTGCCGTACGTCCTTTTTGGACAGGCTATGCTCTTTTATTTGCCGCATTTTTTATGGAAGAGTTGGGAAGGTAAGTTTTTGTTTTTTCAAAAATTGCATCTTTTTTTGGGTTTTAGTTTTATTTATCACAATGGGAACAAATGCTAATTGGGGGTTTTTTTTTGTTAAACGTTTTGAGTCACTTCTGAGTATATTTAGCAGAAAGTTTAATCCTTTTTATATTTCTTGTCGTATTAATGTCATGCCAAGTTTTTTTAGGGGATTGCTAAACGGAAATCGGAAATTTATTTATTGTTGCGTTGTGACGTTTGACATTATCTCGAGGAGGTATAATTGTGTTTCTGGAGTCTTAAAATGGAAGTTGGTCTTGAAATTTAGTCTTCATCGGTTTTGGTATAGAATATCGATTTTTAAATTAATTAGTTTAAACAGAAATTTTTCTTTTCGATATCATGAAATGCGCTGCGAAAGAGAATGGCCGCAGTATATGTCTTAGGACCCAGTACCTCACCACACAAATTCTATTGTCTTCGATAAGAGGCATTGGGTTAAGAAAGTCTCACTTTGCTCATAAAATAATTGTTTTCTTTCAACAAAAAAATATTTACTTTCTGTAATGGAGACAACCAAGACAATCTGACTTAAAACTTAACAAAATTGAAGCCTTTCAACTTGGCAGCCCGACTAGAATTTTGAGGGGGTGCAGAAGGGGCCCTGTGAGGCTAGCCCACTGCCTCATGTGAGCTCCATGTGGATGGTCCTATAGGGCATCTAACTCCTTGCCTCATTAGGAATTCCCCCAAGGAAAAATGCTTGCTACCAGATCCCGAGTGGAAAATGAATACTGAAAAATAATAACTGCGGTGATGTGGGAAGCTTCATATTTTTAAACGCGAGGGTCGTTGTACGAAATGGTCCCCCAACTGAGTACTAATCACGTGTAATGCTGCTTGACCTTCGCAATCGAACGAAAACCAGTCTGATGAGTATGTTAAATGACGACTGTTACGGTCATCAACATAATAGTCTGAAATATGAAAGGGCGGGGGGGTGTGGGTGGTGGCTGCATTTGGCATGGATTAGATTTACACTAAAGTGAAGAAAGATAATTGCCACTTGGGGAGTTCATGAGAAAGTTATCCCTGACTTAATGCATACTGCCTTCAACCGTACTCACTATTGGTGTGCCAGTAAAGTACCAAGTATCAGCGCCGACAATGCAAAATACTTGAGTGCAGTCCCAGATTGAAAGCTCACTTGGTACTTCGTCTCACTAAAATGAAGAATAGAGCTACTTTCCCTTTGCTGACAATATTCTGGTAAAACCCAGGGGTCAAGCCTTGCGACTCTGGTCTGTAGTAAGAAGGTAAGAAAATAGCGAACTAGCTGGCAAAAATAGTACGGATTTAATATTAATTGGATAAGGACCGAATTTGGGCATATCAATATGCCACCTAAGATCGGCTTTTCACAGTTGGGAGAACGAACTAGTCTTCGATTATTGGATCACCCTTCAAAACCTGGGATAAAACCAAAAGTTTCGGCTTATTGACGTTTTTGGTCACTTAACCGAGATATTTATAACAAATCTTGACATTGTGTTTCACTTCACTTGTTCCCACTTAGGTATATGATTCTAGGGGAACATTTTTTAAATACCAGTCGAAAATATCCGAAAAGGTTACGAAATTTTTATTGACCTTACTAGAAAAAAGTTGTGAGATACACAGAATCATATCCCCAAAAATTTGGACCTATTCAAAATGGCTAAGGATCAAGAGGTCATGGGTGCTAGCTTCGGACCTTGGCTTTCCTCTGTCTTCGATCAAGAGGATATTACTTTCCAGTCCAACTCTTCAGTTAATAACATTCTGCTTCGAGTTTTATGATCCCATCCGAACAAAAAAAAGGTCAGGATTTCAGACAGGTTTAATGTATCGAGAGTAGCCGCATTCTTTATTAATAAAGGAGAGTGTTGAGTTTTTAAAAGGTTTATATTACAGTTTCTAATGCATAATCGCTCCTAAAAGCAAAACTGCAACGATAAGAATATAAGTAATTACATGAACTCGTCAAATTAAGCTCAAGGTATTTATGACTTTCAGTAGTTTTATTTCATCATAATCAATATCTCACTCCAACTGCTTAAATTAAGTATTTCTAGGCTTAAATGTGAAGTAAAATCAAATTTATTTGATTACAGAAATCCAAAGTTACTTTTCGATTTTTCTTGAAAGCTTTTATGACGTCATGAGAAATGGTAAAGCTTTTGGATTATATTCAAGAAGCTTTAAAGCTTTTTGTTTGTGTCTTGGATAAATTGTAAAGATTTGAATTTTGAATGATTTGGGGAGAAAAATTCTCACGTTTTTTGAAAGAAATTGGATCAGTAGAATTAAATGAATTATATTGGAATTATTAGTAATTTGTGTTAAGTATGCAATTCTTCAAAATACAAAAACTGTGTCGCTTCTATTCTTTTGTGATAAACAGCTTTAATAATGATTATCGATTTAAGTAATGAAATTGTAAAGAAAAGTTTGACTCAAGGTGAGTTTGATGGGTTTTTCATTGGTTTCTATGTAGTATTGGGTATGGAGTTCTATTAGACGAAAATGTGTGACTGTTCACTTTATTAAAAATTTGAATTTACTAACTATACTACAACTATTTTACAGGTGGACGAATAAAAATATTGGTATATGGCTTAAAAATGATAGGAATATCAAAATTCATAGAAAAGGAGAATTTCCATATTGCCGGACGAGTAATACCATGCAAGAACGTTACCGAAGCACGTATAACATGTATGAAGAATACTTTTCGAAATCGTCTAATTGTAAACACTTGGTGGGGTAGAAAACTAATAATATGCGAAGTTATCAATCTAATAAACATACTCGTGCAAATCTATTTCACAAACAAGTTCCTCGCAGGACAATTCTACACTCTTGGACTAAATGTGATAAACGAAGAATGGAAAACCGAAATGGATACTTTGGACATAGTCTTTCCAAAGGTAACAAAATGCCATTTTCATAAATTTGGTCCATCAGGATCGATACAGCTGCACGATGCCTTGTGTGTGATGGCGCTAAATGTTATTAATGAAAAGATTTACACATTTTTGTGGTTTTGGTTTGCATTTTTGTTAATCGTTAGTATATTGGCACTTTTGTGGAGATTGTGTACGGTGCTGTTTTATAAAAGGTAATTTTTTTGCAATACAAATAATATTAAGTTTTTTTTTAAATAATATTTATTTATTTTTAATTTATTTTTTCCTTCAAGCTCTCGCTTTACAGCTTTTGTATATGGTGTTGCATGTCCTGGAAGGCGGAATCGTCACGATCTTGAAGTTGTGAATCAACATTGTAACTTTTCAGAATGGATGTTTTTGTACTTCTTAGGGACGAATATGGATGGTGATATATTTAGAGATTTTCTGCAACAGACGGCTGCTGAATATCCTACAAAAAAACCACCAAAAAAATTCGAGGAAGTTGATGAGAATGCGATTAATGAATTGTCGGAGGATTGTGTTGAGCATAAAGATAATTTATTGAATCATTTATCAATTGATACTGTTGATAGTGGTCGATATCATAAGGAGAATTGAAATTAATTTGAGTTTAGTTTATGTAATATTATTTAAAAATTTCTTGTGCGAATTATTATTAGAGAAGTAAGCATTTAGTTATGTAATTTTATTTATGTTTTTTTATTGCCGTACTATTTTTAGAAGAATTATTAGCTCCTTCTTGGTACTTCTGTGCTGGAACTGCACCAGTATTAGTCTCACCTCGTTCTGGGGTGAGATCCTTTTTTATTCCTTTCATTAGTATTCGTGTAGCCTTGGATTCATATTTTTTTGCGACAACGTCTATAGTTCTTGTATAGTTGATAGACCAATGATGTTCTGATTAGGGATATCAGAACCAGAATACTGGTTCCAATAAGCATTGAAATGATGTTTACAAGGGTGATGCAGATCGTGATGAGAACGTCCTTGACTTGTTTTCGAGTTCAACCTCAATTAAGCTTCAATATATTTGAAATTGGTTTTACTGATGAACGGTCGATCCTCGTCAGAATTGATCGGCCAAGACTTTTTTGATGCGATCGCGATAACAATTCGGAGCAAGCGTGATCAAGTCTTATATAGGTAAATTCGAGCTGTTCTCAATCTGAGACACAACTGGTGTATTAGTAAGAGACAAAGTATCAATAGCGACAAAATAAACTATTGCAACTATTGGAACTATTGAACTATTTTTTAGGAGACAAAAGCGGTTTAACGTCAAATGGCACGATCTTGCAGTTTTCAAGAGAAGCAAAATACCAAAAAATAACCATATCTCTCCTTACTTGACGCCAATGTGTTGTCAAAACCTGGGCGATCACACCAAAGGTCATGCACTGGCTCTATATCACCGTCATGAGACCCATGTTCACCAAGGTTGCTCTAGTATGGTGGGCTGTGAACAAAACTATACAATATAGAAGCGCAGATGCGAAATGAGCAACGAATTGCACGCCTAACAGGTGCAACAAGTACCTGCCCTACTGCAGCTATAGAGGCTATGTAAAGTCCCACCAGGGTGACAAAAGGGACTCTCCGTTGTATGGAAGGAAAGGAGTAAGGTATTTAAGCCATCTGATCGTCGTAGTCGGTTGGTGATCTCTAAACATCTCAAGGAATGCGAGTTTTGAATCAATAAGGCTCTGGGATACTAGTGGATAAGTTAGACTTTGACCAAATATTTTAGTAGAGGGACATTGTCATATGATAGTGATGTAGTTGGGAAATTGGATTTTTTTGTTTTTTTTCTTTACATATGTTAAGATAAAGCGAAAAAAAAATTTCTGCAAAATCGGTCTTGTGCTGCACGAGAAAATTGCATAAATGTCCATTTTTGATGCATTTTGAGTGCATTGCTACACTATTTTTTTAATGTCTCCAGTTCTGTTGGTCGTAGAAAAATAAAAAAAATTGAAAAATACCCGTGAATGAATAGATTATCGAACTGATATGGTATAAATACATTAAAAATGAATCCTAACCTCAAAAAACCAAAATTACTAAAAATGCAATAAATAACGGGAAAATAGTCGGATTTTCATAAAACTTGGAGAAAAGATGTATTTTGTTGCTATAAATACGTGTTTGAAATTTCAAAAAAAACTTTAGATTTTTACGTCAACAATTGGCACTTTTCGAAAAATTATAAAATTGCCGCCCTTTTTATGCCAAATCATTGTACGGTAAAATATTTTTTTTTAAATTGTAGGTTTTTTTATGTACTTTCTTGTGAGCATAGGCAATACTTCGTTACTTTATTTAAAATATCTATTTTAGGGATTTGAAAAAAATTCAAAATTGCAATTTTTCAATTTTTTTGCCTTTTTTTTTTTAGTTGGCAAGAACAGAACTGGAGAAATTAAAAAAATAGTGTAGCAATGCACTCAAAATGCATCAAAAATGGACATTTATGCAATTTTCTCGTGCAGCACAGGACCGATTTTGCAGAAATTTTTTTTTCGCTTTATCTTAACATATGCAAAGAAAAAAAAACAAAAAATCCAACTTCCCAACTACATCATAACTTCGCTTTTTTTTGTTTAATTTCCCTCTACTAGTTGTGGTGAACATCGGCAGTTGCGAAGAATGGATGTCTAATAGATCCTCGCCTTCTGAATCTATTGCAGATGACTCAAAAACTGATTTGAAAGTAAAACTCAGCAACTGCGGCCTTAGATGTTACACTTCTAAGGAACTGGGTGATCCAAATCGTTTTACAGCAATTTTCTGCCCTTTTCAAGCCATCTCCTATAAGCATTATAAGGGAGTAAGATATCTATGGTTCGATCACTGAAGTCGGCGTTAACGTCGCGATGGTAAGCCGGTAGGCGTTTTCTATCTTTCCAACTAGAGATTGCTGATCGATGATATCTCTCCGACTATTGATTGCTTTTCGACATTGTACTTAATGATAGAACCGTGACTATAGAAAAGGGTTTCATCTTCGGCAAAAAAACTTCGAGCTTTTCAAGTGGAGGAGATGATCACAGAAGAATGCCCCGAAGCGTGTATCTCGAGAGGCTTAAACAACTGTAGCTTCTCATTCGTTTAATCATTCAGACTCCTCTGAGGCTTTAAGGCCGAATCAAAAATTGTCTGGATATCGGTTGCAGGCTCAATATTCACTTAACCAGAACCTTGTGGCTGATCGATACGTCAATTAAGATCGGCTCTTCACAATTCGGCGAAGGTATTTCAGAATTATTCTTCAGGACTCTTTTCTGGCTATTTTACTGTTAAGAATCATGTTAGCAAGTTAGAATTGCCCACTGACACAAGCTGTCCGTTCTGTCTAAAATCTCCTTGGCGCACTTACTGTGCCTTTAAGAGGCGATCGCGAGGCGTACATTGAAATACCATGATCAGTTCTAGCTTATACACCAAAAGTCATATGAAATCGGAGCTCCAGACTCATTATAGGGTGATTTCAAGCCTTAACGAAATCTTTGAATAATACTAGACAGCGTTATACAATAAAGTTTTTAGGTTGTAGTTTGGGTTGGTCAATTGTAGATGCCGTTTAGGCAGTGCCGGATTAAGACTACTTGATCCCCTAAACAATCCCCGCCTGTATCCGTCTTTAAAATTTTTTTTTATTACAACGAGATACATAGATCATTACGTACCTTAGAATATGTACGAACGACGAAAGAGTTACGTAGCGTTTGTGTAACAATAAAAACCGAAGCATCTATTTTTTTATTTATTGAAATTCGACTTGCGGCTTTTACGGGCATTAAATTCGTGGACAATAAGTTCAACGTTTTTGGTATCGGTTTCTAAATCGGCGTCTACTGTCTACTAAATTTCTATAATGGTGACTGTATTCTGATGTTTTACTAGCGATTTGTAAAGATTGACGCACGTCCGTAGAGTGACTTCCGAGTCTTGTAATACTTTGCTGACTTTTCGAAAGGTTTGCAAAATTTCGTTCCACATGATCAACATGAGTACGAACTCTAATTCCTGTAGTTTATCTGACAAATTGCCTGCTTCTCTTTTGGTTTCTTCTTTTTGCATGTCATCCACAGAAATGACGTCTAAGCCAAGACGCGCACTGAAGGTGGGGTGGCGGTGGCATGGTGATTAAGTTGCAAGTGGTGTGGCAGAGTGATGGCGGCGAGATGGGAAAGTACGGAATTTATAATGTTTTCTCCCAAAATATAAACCCAAGTTGGCGACGAAGTGGCATTTGCCACTACAAAATTAAACCTGTCGGAGACTAGTGGCAACCAAATTTTTTTTTTTTTATGTGGAAGACTAGAGCTCCGGGAAAGCCCTTTGTACTGTCGACAATCTATTTTCTTCGTATAGAGTGCAATGTCGAACAGCAAGCTCTAGCCAGTCCACTTGAAAACACCACACCATCGCCACTCCATCTCGATGCGCGCTGCCTCCCTTGATTCCGTGTGTTTAAAATACTTCACTTGTCATTTAGTCACCACACCACCGCCAAGCCAATTTATCACCACCTCAGCCTTGCCTTACATATCTATTGTCTCTGAAATAGCATATGTCGCTTTAGCGTATGTTCCCATCTGGTCTCTGATAGAGATTGTAATACATTTTCATTTTCTAGTTGATTTTTTAATATCCGCCACCTAATGGCCGAAGGTATAGATTTTGGACTAATGAAAAAAAAATTACAGCTGATAGGCAACAATCGACGGCCCTTCGACTTACTAGATTGAGAAAATGGTCTGCGCATGGGCCATATATTGCAAACCGGTTCACCTCTGGTATCTTTTCCTGCATGCCATTGTAACGCCCAAATATATTTGAGGCATTGTCATATGACTGGACTCTGCATTATGAAAAATCTTATCCACATTGTTCCACAAGGTATTGGAGTGTCTGCTTTGCCAGTCCATCACCTGTGTGATGCGTTTTCAACTCAATAAATTTAAAAAAACGCTCCATTGGCTGCCCATGTTTTACATAGCGTGGGGTGGGTGGGGCCGGGGCACTGATCGGCTGATCGTAAATTGGGAGCATTCGAATTTCTGAGCAAGCGAGCACGTAGGGTCATGACCCCAAAGTCAACGCAACGATATCTCGCATTGCTCTAGTCTATTTAAATGCGCGAGTTTTAAAAAAGCTTTGCCTTTTATGTAGTAGCAAATATTTTTTCGGTACTGTTTATGGTGCCCCCGACACGTGATGCCCTAAGCAATTGCTTAATTTGCTTACGGGCTAATCCGGAACTGCGTTTAGGACGTCCAGGGTAAGACATGATATAAGTCTTACCAAACAGCGTAGATTGGAAGGTTTTGATAGTCCTGTAGATTTCCGAGAGCAAAAAGAAGAAATTTCTTCCGATTTGATTCAATCCTGTTGCTACTTACGGTAAGTTTAGGATCACCGATAGGAGACACCAGGATAAGGCAGACTAAATAACAGAAGTGTAGCCCATTCATTTTCGAATTCTTTAGCTCTTCCAGGCCAGATTTGGTAAAAAAATGCACGATATTTTATATTTTTCGGACAAGTTGGAATTGAAAATTTTGAACAGAAGAGGGCCAAGGTGACTACCCTGAGGAACACCAGAATTTACTGCAAATTCATTTGAAAAGACTCCTGATCTGATAATAGTCCGGGGAAATTAGCAAAAAAAAGGCACGAAAGGAGACAAAATTCTAAAATTGCTGAAAATTGGCTTCAAAGTATTTTTTGGCTGAAAAGTGATTTTTGGAAATTTTGACCTTGAATAACTTTGAAAGGGTTAGGTTTTCGCAAAAATGACAAAGAGGCTTTTTTGTAGGCAATAACGTTTCGTATTGACTGATCAAAATTTTTTTTTGAAAAAACCAGTTCTTGAGCGATTTTTTTGCCAAAAACTGATATCTCCGGCGGCCATGTTTTTTTTTTATTTCGAAATTGTTTTCTTAAAAAGTCCCAAGGAAGCTGTGGCCCAATTTTCAGCCATTTTGGAATTTTGTCTGCTTAAAATGCTAATTTCCCCGAACGATAACCTTTGTTCTTCCATTCAAATATGATTTTATCCATTCTAGGGCAAAACCTGATACTCCAAATTTTTCGCTCAGACATCTTTCATCAAGCAAGGTCGCGCCGAGCAACGAAACCCTGCTGCTCGCCATTGCGATACAGTGATTGCGACCGTTTCATCTTCCTAGGTAGAGTTATAGGATGAAGGTTGGGTACTTTCGTCCTTTTGGATCCTCCAGAGACTAGTTGGGGTACAGTGTCTGGTGATCAAACCAACTAGTGTATTGACATCCTATCTACTGCGCCTCAGTAAATCTCTGATAGCGTTGAAAGCCTGCAGAAAGAATAAACTGCTTGAAGTTCACCAGGTCAGATTTGGATCTCCAGTTTTCTGATGATCATAAAACTCACATTTAGAAGTTCTTTTCCTTGTACCAAAAAAATCATATTTCCATAAAATAGTCGTCTTCGAGTCGTCACCCATCATATACTGGCTCAAACATCAATAATACTTACAGAAGCTTCTTTTTTTTGTTTTTTTTAAAAGAAAAACTTCATCTATGTAAATAAAACTATCCAAGACTAGGGCGTGGGTGACCGTTTAATACCATACTAAAACAGATAACAGACTCTTACCAGGTTAATTATTCCACGTTCACCTGCCGAAACAACCTGCATTTGAGAACGTCTCTTACATTTTAATTGGTGTGGCTACGGTTTCTTTACATAACATTGAACTTCAGTCTACGGTGGCTATAATTATCGAAACGATCTAGAAAAAAATCGTTTGTAATTAACTAATGCTGTTGCTACTGCGGATCGACTTCTGACAAAACGACAATGACCCGAGGATAAAATGTGCATTTTAATGCGGTGATTTGAAGATTTGTATTTTTTCATAATCTTCGCTTACGGTGACTTTAGTAATTTATAGGTGAAATCATGAGGAGTTTACTTTTGATCTCTAAGCACGCAAAGTGAAATAGAGGAATCATATGCGGAATGACAGAGTTGTTTTTTTTTTGGGGTTTTTAGATGGTGGTTAGGTTTTTTCGGATTATAGGCACAAAACTTTTAGGTTATAACCGGTAAATTCATTCAAACCGTGGCATTTTGTACATGGTGATTATTGAGTTTTGTTCAATTAAAGTTTGTCTGCCTCAGGCAATGTGTAGCCTAGATTTCAATTCACATTTTGAAAATCATTATAATGTTTAGACGAATTTTGTGGATGCTTATGCAATATTTTCAGTATTGGTTAATTCTTTACATAAAACTAACATGAACCTTGAAGCACGACATAGACCCAAATTTAAACGAACGGAGTGTGCGAACTAATTCAATCCTACACATGTTGGTTCCCGCCACTGCTGACATTACCTGCCTGAAAACTTAAACTATTTGGCCTACGATGTTATTGTTGGTTATTTCGTTGCAGATAGCTGCTCATCCTGCTTAAAGGTGACCCTGCACTGCTGGACAGGTGAGGGTCATCAAGCTACCCCTGTCTGGCCATGGAACAGATTGAATACGGCGGACCTAGAGAGGACATACTCGATAAAACCTGCAATTTCAAGGTGTAAGTAATCGTGAATGGACTACCAACGATGGACTGAGGATACCAACCGATTTCCGATTTAATTGATTTATATTCGGAAGTGCTAGATAGAGGGTACGGTTAGCTTTTTAACTTCCCAGTAGGAAGTTATTGTAATCGGTCCGAAAATCGAATTCGAAATTTTCAATGTATTTACACGTTTCAAGGTCCCAATAGCATTTTAAGCAAACATTTGAGAAGAGATATGTGTGTGTGTAGGTGTCCGTACGTATGTGGTCATTTTTTCCTGCACGATTTCGCGCGAACCGAAAAAGATATCGACTTCGTTCAGGTGCCGTTCGAAGCGTGTTCAAGGAAATATGATCTGAAAAGATTTTCATAAAAATTGGTCGAGCCGTTTTTTTGTTTGAACGACTTAAGTGATTTTTGTACCAGCACGATTTCGCGCGAACCAAAAAAGATACCGACTTCGTTAAGATGCCGTTCAAAGCGTGTTAAAGGAAGTATGATCTGAAAAGATTTTCATAAAAATCGTTCGAGTCGTTTTTTGTTTGAACGAATACTGGGAAGTTAATCTTGTGGACCGAAAGGGTCAAAAGCCACATCCCAACTAGTTTTAAATTAAAAACAACAAAAAAATGAAATTTTGTTTTTTTAAACATTTTATCATTCACTCAGACCATACTTCCTTCATAGAATTACATTAAATTTTATTTTACAAAAAATCTTTATAAAAATCTTATGTAAAAGAAACGATATAAACGTTGAAAAAATGTTGAAAAAAAGGGAAATTTTATGTTAAAAAAATTGAAATTTCAGTTTTATTTTTGTTTTAATTTAAAAAAAAGCGACATTTAAACTTTATAAACAGATTCCGGTATATGTTTACTAGAAAGTACATAAAAAACCTACTTTTAGGAAAAAAAAGTTTAGCCTAGGACCAACTCTCATTAAGTTACAAGGGTTTTAATATTTTTCGAAAATGATCAATTTTGGCCCTAAAAATGAAATTTTATTTTTGTAAATTTAATAGCTTATTTATAACATTAAAATACATGTTTCCTCCAATTTTTATGAAAATCCACCGATTTGATCATTATTTAATGAATTTTTAGTTAAATAATAAATAAAATGAGAAATTTGGATTTTTTGAGGTTAGGAAATATTTTTAACGTAATCTCACCCCACCAGTTCGATAGCCCTTTTACTCACGAGTATTTTCCTTCTTTTTGTTTTTTTCTACGATCAATTGGACCGTAGACATTTGAAAAGTAGGGTTACGATCCACTCATAATTCACCAAAAATGCACTTTTATGCACTTTTCTCGCTAAGCTCACATTTGATTTTTGCAAATTTTTCGGTTTTCGACTCAGGTGCATGCATGAAATGAAAAAATAAAAGAATTTTTGAAATTCCTATTACATCACTTTGAAATTACAATTTCTCTCTACTATATAGCGTTTTGGCAGAGTTACTAGACGGTGCAAGACCAAATTGCTTAGAATTGATAATGCAAGGTTCGATCTTTACAAAACTGGTGGGCATCCAAAATGGCTGAAAATTGGACCACAGCTTCCTTGGGACTTTTTAAGAAAACAATTTCGGAATCACAAAAAAACAACATGGCCGCCGGAGATATCACTTTTTGGCAAAAAAATCACTCAAAATTTTTTTTGATTAGTCAATACAAAACATTATTGCCTACAAAATACTCCTCTAGAATTTTTTCCCGAAAAGCTTGACCTTTCCGAATTATTCAAAGTATTTTTTTGCCGAAATGTGATTTTTGGAAACTTTGACCTTGAATAACTTCGAAAGGGTTAGGTTTTTTGCAAAAATGACAAAAGGGCTTTTTTGTAGGCAATAACGTTACGTATTGACTGATCAAAAAAAAATTCGAAAAAACCAGTTTTTGAGTGATTTTTTTGCCAAAAAGTGATATCTCCGGCGGCCATGTTGTTTTTTTGTGATCCCGAAATTCTTGCTTTGGAAGTTGATAGGGTAATGCCTTGACTTTTACAGTTTTAGATAGGTGGGAGTATCCTGCGTACACTGATACCTTATTCATGAAAATAGCCCATAGGGTTACAAAAATACAGGGTGATATGTAAATCTCTACCAAAAAAACTTCAAAACGTCCTAGCTCCTAAACCGTTACGATTTATTGCCCCCCTTCCATATGATTTTTTGTTCGTCTATCCAAAACCTATCTACAGCCGGCCGCTTTGTAAACTTAGCGGTATACACCCTGTATTGGGCAAAAAACTACTTTTGAATCTACGTTTTTCGACAATTAAAGCGTCATAACTAGTGCAATATTAGTCCTACGTAAAAAATGATAATAACAAAAATTATAGATAATCGTGTGTTTTATAAGTCTTACGAAGGATTTTTTCATGTAGAATAAACCATTAACGAAATATAGTGCAAAAAAAGTGATATATAAAGTTTGAAGCACTATTTCTCCGTAGATATTGACTTGACACAAAAAAGTTCCAAACAAGAAAGTTAAATCACTTATTTATCTACAAAAAAGATAATATACATTTTTGTCGTAAAATTCATAGTTTTTGAGATATAGAACTAAACGCTAAATCGGGGATGACGCCATTTTGAATTTAAGCTTATAAAAATATATAAAATCATTTGGTAAAAAAAAATCGCGTGCGGTATTTTTCGCATTACGAAGGCCTTTTTTTCGACCTATTTTTATTGGACTATTAACAGAGGCTTCGAAGCGAGATATGATCCGGTACCTGAATATGACGTGCTTGTTCTAAAATAACTTGAAGAACACTGCCAACACGATATGGTGCACTTTCAGCGGTAATTGTATTCCCGTCCTTGGTCCTTGGATGAGTGACTTTGAAGACCCCTCATTTTTGCGATATTTTACCAAAGATCCGAACGATCAATTCAGAAGTTTACTACCAGAAATTTGGCAGAATATTCCAGGTTAATCAAGCGTTAATGATTACTGCAGCTTGATTAGGATGTGTTTACCTCACCCTCGTCACACTGGACTGACCGTGGTGGTAACACCTTGTTCACTTTTCCGCTGATTAAAAGGGGTCCTTCTATGGAAGCGAAATTATATGAAGCTCACTAAAAGATGACAAAATATTATCGATCAAAAGAGGTAATAAATCATGATATAGGAATAATGTGTCATGACTTTTACGGCATTCCATCACATTAGACCGAGCTAGAGGAATAGAATAGCATTGAAAGCCACTTGCAGATACCCTTGGCATATATATACCAACCAATATACAATTATATCCACTTTAATGAGGGAATCACGTTTTTGATCACTTACAGATCTAAACTCTGTGCTTATGTGGTAAAAATTACCTGACTAACAAAAAGATGATTTTGAGTATAAATCCATTTGCGCATGCGCCGTGCATTTTCCTTTATGAATTCTATTTCAACTATCAAAACCTTTTCTTAACGATCACTTTGTTCTATAAAAAGTAGTGCAGGGACTAGACGACGATCAAAAGACATATGGTTATTTCAAAACCGAATTCCAAACTTTCACTTTGTTCCACTTAACAAAAAATAAATTGAAGTAAAATGCCCGAGAATTCGAAAACTTTTACAATTCAAGCTCTCGCATTTTCCAAATCCAGACCTAATCTCGTCAATCTGGTTAACTTTTACCTCAATCTACATAATGCAAAAATTCAAGCCACTGCCAGAGCAGAGCTCGGATTGATTAAATAATTCAAGCCATTAAGCCACCGTGACATGTCAGCCCACCTCTGGAGTACCGAGAACAGGTTACCATTGACCGCAAAACGCCGGCGGCGGCAAATGCCTAAGATCGCTTATGCCGCTCGGATCTAGTGAGTGGTTACATAAACGCTAGTTCCACCTATCATTCGCCTGTGTCCATAAAGGTGACCTTTAGATGTCAAATAGTGGCCGGCAATATACTACATTTCCAACTCATAAATTCATCTCGATATTCCTCCCCCCCACCCCTCGTTCACCAGACGCTGCCCTGCCACTATACCTGTTGAGATGTCAATCTGTCACTGTTTAATTCTCTTTGGTTAAATTTATTCTAAGACCGATGCTCAAAGCCAGTAAAATTCGCTGCCATTTGTGGAGAGATGTGAGACTTTATCTGAAATCGTGTGATCTTAAGAAGCAAATGTGCAGATCCACGATCGTTTTTCGTATTCAAATCAGGTTTCCAACGCTTGATTGTCAATATTTGCCGGAGATCGCCTCAGGTTGGTTAAACAATTTGCCAGAAGTAAAACGGTTTTTAAATGCACAATTTATGCGAGATGAAAAATGGTCGTGAGTTTGCACATCCACGTCTGCGGTTATCTTGTTTGTGGTCACTTAGGAGCAAAATGTTATCAACTCTTGGCGTGCTTCATTAATTCTTATCAGCGACTGATTTTAGGTCATGAGATCTTTTGTATAAGTCTACACTGAAATTATTATTACCGCCTATGCGGGACTTGCGTTTTGAATTATTCAGCACATTTCATGTACTGAAATTAAAATTGTTGATAAGTGTGTGACCATTTTGTGGAGTAAAGAAAACATGTAAAGGTTACGTGAAGGGTTAGATGATACAACGGATTCAAGTGTGATCGATCGATCTTTACCAAGGATATTTGTTGTTGTGGAAAAATATGATAAACAGGACTTTGTAAATATGTTTGTTGATGCTTTTATACTATTAGATTCCAATCATATGAGCTGATTTTAATTCGTCTGTCCCATCTCTCTACTAACATTATGACATAACAATTTCTTGAGTTTCGAATGATAGAAAAGAGAAAAAATCGAGGTATCACGAGATAATATTTTGATAATAAAAAAACGATTGAAAAAAATAACTAAGAAATTTACTGGTAGCTATATAGCGAGGTTAATAGACTAAAATCGTCACGTGACACGCCTGAGTCGGCTGCTCACGAGATCAATTGCCGAAGGTTTTTGAAGGGAGATCGAAGCGCCAACATCATAGCCTGGGGTACCTACTATTCACAGAGCATGGTACGTTGGTACCATGAACCCTAGAGTACAAAAGTACAAACAATTTTGCAAAAAAAGCCAAAACGACCAATTAAAAATACTGAGCGGTCAGGGGATCATCTCATTTTCTAGTGACAAAACGTCGGTTGTTTGATCACGCCGAATCGTTGCACACGAAACCATCAATCGTGCCGATTTCTTAATCGATACCGGAACGTTGTTCGATGCGCACCACAACATATACCAATCGCAACAAAAGATGTGCATAAGACTGAACATACCATGCCTCTTGTATTGTTCGAAGTTACTCGTATACCATTCGTCTTACGAAATGAATCCCAAACTTTATAAAGTTTTATTAATTAGAGACACAGCTACACTTTATGCTGGTCTACTTAGATGACATACTCATCACAAGTTGGTTCAAGTCAAAACATCTGGTTTGTATCCAAAAGCTTTATGAAGGCCTCGATAGCTTTGACCTGACTATCGAGCTTGAAAATGTTGTTTTCGAGGCATCCGAGATCAGCTTTTTTAGCCATAGCCATATATTTTTTTGTTTGATCATCAAAGTCAAGCGTTTAGTAGAGTTCCATTAGAAATCCTTTGGACAAGATTCGATCCAAAAGGTCGTGCAAAGTTCGCTCGTTTTGTAAATACGGCGAAGGTTACTCTATCTGGAGAGCTTCGTTTTTGGTATCGACATTGGTGTATTCAGAATGAGTATATAATAGCGTCAATTCTCATGTGTCATTTAGCATCAGGCACTTCTCAAATCGACTGGATTTGTACAGAATCTTTCAACAAGGAGTGTCATTTTAAGTTTGTCTCGCAATAGAGCCATTGTTTCACGAGCTGTATGGCAGGAGGCGCCGTCCTGCTGAAAATGTGCCCCGTCGATATTCGTAGCATCAATTTCGGACCAAAGAAAGTCAGTCAACATCGTCCAATCCATTCACTGCAACGACCAGCAGCATTTTAAAAAAATATTGCCCGTTCGAGGTTGCGGGGAAAAGGGTCACAAGGTAAAGGAGTGTGGCCGAACCGCCAAATACATACCTTATTTGCATAGAAGTAAAGGGCAGGGATAGTACGCACGTTGCTGGAAGGAACAGATGGAAGAATATGAGGTTCTTGCTTGCACAGACCGTAAAGCCCGGGACAGACATATGCGCACCGTGTCCGCACCGCATGACGGCTGAGTGTCGGACGACACACGGAGAGAAAGTAAACCTGACTATTTCATCCTTTACTTCACCCAAAATCTCACTTAGAACAAATTTTATGACAGTATTTTTTAAGACTTTGACGTCCATCATTACTAAAGAGAAAACGTGTAAACGCTTACTTAAAATTAACCCCGCGATTCTAGATCATAGAAATCTAACAATAGTCAGAAAATGAGTAAAAAGCTCAAAGCTCTTGCCCCTTCGGTGGAGACTATGGGCTTTTGTCAGAAAAAGAGAGGATTTGGTATTCTGGATGTTAGATCTAACAAATGGAGGGGAATTGTAAGCTTTGAAAATCTAACTATAGCCAGCGACTCGCGAGCTGGCTGTTATGGTCGTATTGATGATTTAGGTATTAAATTCTATGACTAAAATTTTAATTAGGTTAGTGCCAAAGCGGATTTTTTGCGATTTGCGGTGAAACATGACCTCCTAGTGGAAAATGTTTCATACAAAAGTTGTAAATAATAAAAAGATTAAAACTTTTGTATATAACACATTTTGACATAACCTCAAATTTTCCAAGAAAATGGCGGAAAAACGATTTATCAGTTTTTAATTTTTTTCTCCCGTAAAAATAATTCAAATTACATAAAAATTTGTAAGAGTATTCCTTGTGTTGCGTTAAATAAGCATGATTTTTTTTTGTTTGGATAACGGATAGTTTCCTAGAAATTAACATTTTTCGATAAAAATACCCTAATCTTGCATGGACATCTTTATTGATGTTTTTGTCGAATTTTGATGTTCAATAAGTGCTCATTTAACCATTGAAATGTCTAGTTTCAAATGGTCTATAAATTTTGATACTTTATTTTCATTAAACCGCTTAAAATTAAGAAAAACCGAACACCTGATTTTTCGAATCACGTACATATTTCTCGATTTTTTCAATTTTATTCAATTTTTTTAATTTTACTGTTAATGAGGGATTAAATTTTAATTAAAACTTATTTTGCCATTTTTTATTGCATACTACATTTGTTCAGGGCTGGACTGAGAATGAATTTAGGACCGGGAAATTCAAAAATTTCGGCCCATTTCAATACATTTTGATTTAACAATCAAGTAAAGTTCTTTTTTGCTTTCAAAAGTTTTTCTTTAAGCATAATTATGAAAGAACTATGTGTGAATGTGTAGGTGTGTTTGTGCGTACGTCCGTAGTAATTTTTTCCTGCACGAGAATAGGGCGAACCAAAAAAGATATCGTCTTCGTGGAGGTGCCGATCGAAGCGTATTAGCTAAAGCATGATCTAAAATTTTTTGGTTTTTTTGTTTAAACGACATACCTGATTTTCGTACCCGCACGATATCGCGCAAACCAAAAATGATATCGGCTTCGTTGGGATGCCGATCGAAGCACATTAACGAAAACATGCTTTGGAAAAAAATTTCATAAGATTCGGCCAAGCCCTCTTTTGAAAAGAGTTCGGCCAAGAGCCACAAGCACCAGCTAATAAACTCGATAGAATAAAACCGGTTCTAAATGAAATTAACTTTTCTGGATTCAGCTTCCGATAGCTTCCCCATAAAACATCACTTGTCAATAAAATCCGAGCATTCTTTAAAACCCGTGCAAAAATTACGTTACCCTTTTCCAACATCACTATTTTTTTCAAACCTTGATCACCACTTCTTGGACGGGGAATTGTTTTCTACGTCCTACATTTTCTGAAAAAGAAATTGGCCTTTTCGGTCAAGTCTCACGAGCTCTTTATCGTTATTTTAACCTATTATCGTTATTTGAACTAGCTTCTATCAGGATTACTTAAGCACCAGTTTTGGTACTACCAACCCTACCAACTTAGTTATGAGTCGTCAAAGTCAAAATTTTGGTTTTTTTAAATACAATTCCAAATTTCACTACTTTTTTCTCCAAAAATTACGTTATACCTTATTACGTTACCTATACCTTTTTTTCCAAATTTAGAAAGCTTGGAATATTTCCTTTGAATAATGTCCGTACAATTTTTATACTACGCATTTAAAAGTTCTTGTTTTTTAATTTTTTGTTTCTCCCACCCTCTTCGTCGTTTCGTTGACATTTTTAATTTTTTAGATTTTTTTAAATTCCACTGAATCCTTATTAAATAACAGTCTTCTTGTAAATTACCTTGTTTCTGTATACCGTGAACAAACACCGGCTAACATGATTGAGTGAACTGCTGAAGGGGAAGTCTGACAATTCAAAGTCTCCAAAATCGAGGGGAAAGCTTTACGCCAAAGCTCTTTTCGATACCTGGGGTCGAGTTGTTAGATCTGACAACAATCTAACAACTAGAATCGCGGGGTAAGTCACTTAAAATTAAGTTAAAATTTAGTTGAATAGTTAACTACTTAATACGTGTAAACCAGCCTTAAGAGGTATAAGGAAGCGAGAAAAGGAAACTGAACAAGACTGTGCAGAGAAGCAGACTCGGATCCTTGGGCCGAACACATAAAACGATTATGTCAGCGGTCAGGGACAAGCGCCGATCACCGCTTCTTTTTATTATACGCTTTATATTAGCTCCACCTGTATGTATGTGTCTCTGTAAGTATGCATGTATGTCTGTTTGTATGTTTGTAGGGAGGTATGTTTTAGTTTTATATTAGCTTTACCAGATGTATGTATGTATGTATGTATGTATGTATGTTTGTATGTATGTATGTATGTATGTATGTTCTATGTAAACAAATCTTGCAACTTGATTTTGACCCACTTCTGTATAACCGATCAACTTCAAATTTTGCACATATGCATAGTTCGCGTGACAATGCAATCTGATAATTTTGTAAGAAAATCAAGATGGCGGTCGATTTTTGCTATTGTGTTCCCCGACCCCCCGACATGGGTATCAAATGAAACGGCATGACAGGTAGAATACAATTAGCTGTATGGCGTCATTCCAAATTCAAAATGGCGGCAAACAAAATGGCGGACTGCCTTTTTCTTTACAACCCACTCGATATGGGTATCAAATGAAAGGGTGTGACAATTAGAATACTATTATCTGTGTGGTGTCATTCCAAATTCAAAATGGCGGCCAACACAAAATGGCGGATTATCTTTTTCTTTACAACCCACTCGGTATGAGTATCAAATAAAAGGATGTGATAATAGAATACTTTTCGCTGTGGGGCGTCTTTCCAAATTCAAAATGGCGGCCACTACAAAATGGCGGTTTACCTTTTTCTTTACAACCCACTCGGTATGGGTATCAAATGAAAGTGTATGACGAGTATAGTATAGTAAGCTTTGTGATGTCGTTTTAAATCTAATATGGCGGTCACTACAAAATGGCCGAACACATACATATAATAGACTAAAAAATAGAAAATAAAAAATATAGTTTAAAAAAAACTAAAAAATACGCTTTTATTTTAAAATGAACTAAAAAGTAAAAAATAATTTTGAATGTAAAGTTTTTATCGCTCCAGCCAGTATAAGAAAACAACCTACCTTTCGAAATCTAAAAAAGCGTGGGGCGCTAGCTAAAAGTTCCGGTGTTAATAAAATAAGAATATAGAGAGCCCCACGCTGTTTTACATTTCGAAAGGTAGGTTGTTTCCATATTCTGGCTGGAGCAATAAAAACTTTACATTCAAAATTATTTTTTACTTTTTAGTTCATTTTAAAATCAAAGCGTATTTTTTAGTTTTTTAAACTATATATTTACTTATCAAATGTCAACTTAATGACAGTTGTATGTTGACAGTTCAAAAATGGGGCGAAATTTCCACTGACACCTCTTGTTGAAAGAGCCTTTGTCTCAGAATAATTTTACAAAATAGAAAGATATTTGATGTGTGTAGGTGGTGCTATAAGAATTTTTAAATTTTTTTAGCCTAATGGCTAAAATAAAAAAAACATTGGAGGGTTTTTGTTAGACTAATAGTAACACGAAGCATAGGTAAATCAAAAATAGGTGCATAGATGACGTGCTAGAAGATATACGAAAATTGCTTAAGTGGAATAAATGGAATAAATTCTATGTATATTATTCTGCATTCGAAGAAGGATCGACCCAGATATACTAGGCACCAAAATGTTTTTAATGATCACGATTAAATTTTCTAACAATGCATTGCTCACATACACGCTCTATCTCTAAACCAAAACGATATGGCCCCTTTCTTTACCACATCTACACCCTCTCTCTTAATAACAATGCAACGACTTTAAAACCAGTAGGCAAAAGGCTCATATTTCAAACGTGTGGCTAGTATCTGGAACATGATTATTATTTAAACTTTCCTCCTTTGAACTTGAAACTCAACACTTTGTTATGTATAAATGAATACAAAAAAAACGAATCTCTTAATCTCCACAGATTTACTGTTATCTTAAAGCTGGCCCCAGGAGAGCTGGATAAAAAAAGATCGTCCATCATCTGTTTGAGAGGATTAAGTGACTGAATGCATTTTCAGCACTTATGCGAACGTGTCGTGTCTAACATTAAAATTAAATAATAAAATTAAAAGAAAAAAAATGATTAAAAGAAATGAAAAACACACAAGGATATTTAAGCGGGAACACTACAAAACAAAGAAGTTTTTATCTTTTAGTTTTGACTTAAAATTACCGCTAGCGTGCAAAATTATTTAATTCTTTTTTTTCTGACGAACAAAAGGCGCCGACTTTATCGCGTGCCGAACTGATATCGTAATTTTGGCAGAATTGGCACTTTGGACTAATAAATAGTATGTCTTCTCTCAAGTGTTTTTGTTTATGTTATTTCGGTTCATGGCTATTATAAAGAAAAGAACAACACACTGGAATGAAACCACTTACGAATTGCATAATCAAATTATGAATAGAATGTTCAGTTTATTTTCCTTGTTCCAGTTTTAATTACTGAACTAATAATATCCAACATTCCACAATAAATAAATATATTGGATCCGTAGGTTTTTGCAAATGGATTTCTCAATTAGCGACTGTTTCGCACTAATTTACATGCTAACTACAAGAGTTGATAATTGAGAGGTTAATAAATTTTAATTTGAGGTCTGCGACGATTTATGAGAACAATCGAGAGCATCTTTGCATACTTATGCAACTCATTTGCTGCCATTAAGATTAAGGGGATGTGGGAGCAAACTGTGATGAACTTTATGCACCGAACACATACTTTATTGTCATTCATAGATAGATTAAGATATTCACAAGGATTGATATAAATAGGATCGCTTTTTTTGCATGTTTTTGTTTCCTAATTTGTTTTAATTAAGAAATGATGCAAGTTTCGTTTATTTATGATTTATATTTCCAAAAGTCACCATTATTCATCATAAATTTAAAAATGTTTGTTTAAAAGTGAACTTTAATCATTATTCTTCAAACTTTCAACTAAATGGTTTATTTTTACGACTATATTAAATTGGTGACAGTAATAAATGTCTTAAATATCGTTGATCCAAACAAATTGATAGTTAACTAGTTCAGGTCTCAGTGTTAATTCTGATAAAACGGTTCTAGTACGATTTAGCATGTGCGTAAAAATAATTTAATTGGTTAATTTTTTTAAAAGCATATATGCGCCCCGCCCCCGAATGTATCACGCATAGCGAACAAATCAGACTGCCACACAATCTAAAAATGCGCCCGCCATAGACGTATGCGTGCTCCCGCTGCAGGCATGAAAATCTAAAAATGCGTCTGCCAGAGGTATCCACACCTCTGTTACAGGTATGAATGTATTCGTAATCGACCATTCCAAAAGCGATTGTCGTTTTAGCAAGCGGTCCCCCAACTAAGTAATAACCACGTCCAATGCTGCTTGACTTACGCAATCGAACTAGAACCAGTCTGTTGAGTATGGTAATGTCACTCTTTATGGTCACCAAGATAATTGTCCGTTTTCTTCGTCCTATACAATTTCTAAAAGCTCCAATTTTGCCACCTTTAGTCTAAAAAAGTGTGAGGTGAGCTTACCGTCCTTCGTTTAGACTATTCCGTGCGTCTTTTATTGGCACATGCCTGTAGCGGGCTGCATTTGTAAAAGCATAATTTCTATACAGCTGTATCGTCTCGGGTATGGGTGCCATTCATGCTTTTTGACGCTATGCGTGCCGGTTTCAGGCTAAGAACGAGCGAGTCTTATTTTTACTCGAGCATGAAACGGCTAATGGTAGGATTGGCTAACTTAAGATATTTAAGGTGACCCTAGATTATGAACTTCATTAGTACAAGCACATGGGCAAGGTGATAAGTAGATCTCGTAGATATCTCTGAGCCCAGTGGATCGATATGGAGTCTACCATCAAAAACGATGCACTACATGTAAATATACACTACCATCATAAGGCCCATAATAACTTATGAAGCTTTAGTTTCGTGGCATAGAACCAAGCTGAATAGCTTGGATTTAAAGAATGGCCTTCCTTCCTTTCCATCACCGAGACTATTCGCAAATGGCGGACGATCTCGCTTAGACTTTACTAAATTGGAAACCGCTGCATTTTGGGAGTAGGGAAACGCGGACGAAAGCTGAAGTCAAATGGCCTTCACCAGCGATATTCTACAATTGTCAACGTTTTGGAAAAGATCCCAGGAGAAGGAATGCTATTATATTACATGCCCGCGAGGATGTCGAAACTAAAGATTATTCTGTTATTATTATTCAGGGTTTCCCGTGGCAGATTTACCGCTTGAAATTTAAATATTTGTAAAACCGGTACCCGGAAGAGCGCGTGATGGATATGGTTCGGAATGCTTGTGGATTTTTTAGTCACGAAATCACAGTGGAACATCGCGTGTTTGCAGTATAACCACATTGTGAACGCAACGTTAGTACTTTAATCGCGAGTTTCCTCATTTTGGTTTGCCTTCACCAGTCTCTGAACGGACCCTGAGGAAATGCACGGTGCAGTGGTGGCCAATGGAACTAGAAGCAGTTTACTCTTGAGCCGTTCCACAACGCTTCCCGTTGCGCAGTAGAAAGAATGTCTGGATATTAGATGGCTAGGTCATCTGACACTGCGCACTAAATTACTATCTGTGAGAGGATCAGAAGGGCAGAGGTTCCCATCTGAAGTGTAGAGGCAGAGTACGAGTCTGCTATTCACGTTCACTGTCACGCGAATGTTGTTGCTCGACGCGCTTTATTGACCCATCAAGTGAAAAATATTTAGGCTAACTAACTAACTATGAGGTAGTGCGGCTACTTATGATACAATAGAACCATGTCCCGGACCCGGTACTCCTTGGAAAGTCAACCTCCCTGAAAGAAAGAGAAGAGATCCCAAAAACGGAATGGTATTACTTATCCATGAAAGTTCATTTCATTCTGGAAATTTATCAAAATGAGCTGATGGAAATTTACTATGAACCAATGGGAGATATGATTGCTAACATCTCTACACAATACAAAGGAATTTTTTTCAAATTAACTGCTTCACTAAGGCTTTCTCTTCGTTGTAGTTAATAATTAATACAACACTTGCGCAATTCACAACTTGTTCTTTTTGTAATTCAGTCTCGATGTAAGCTAGATAATCTAAATAATACTATGTTACATTAAATTACATGGAAACTAGTGCAATTTGAGTCATACAACAACTGATTAAGATATCAACATTCTTCACGATTAAACACATAACTTGAGCTTTAATCACGTACTGCGTAACATTTTTTTTATCGAATTCTCTGAGATTTGAAAACTGCAAAACAAGATCTGAATGTAGAAAAGTAGTTATAGTCCGAGGAAATTAGCATTTTAAGCAGACAAAATTCCATAATGGCTGAAAATGAACTTCCTCGGGACTTTTTAAGAAAACAATTTCGGAATCACAAAAAAAAAAACATGGCCGCCGGAGATATCACTTTTTGGCAAAAAAATCACTCAAAAACAGGTTTTTTTTGAAATTTTTGTTTGATCAGTTAATATGAAACGTTATTGCCTACAAAAAACCCCTCTTGTCCCTTTTGAAGTTATTAACGGTCAAAGTTTCCAAAAATCACTTTTCGGCCAAAAAATATACCTTGAATAATTCGGAAAGGTTAAGGTTTTCGAAAAAATGGCAAGAGGGATTTTTTGTAGGCAATAACGTTTCGTATTGACAGATCAAAACAAATTTCCGAAAAAAACAGTTTTTGAGTGATTTATTTGCCAAAAAGTGATATCTCCGGCGGCCATGTTTTTTTTGTGATTCCGAAATTGTTTTCTTAAAAAGTCCTAAGGAAGCTGTGAACCAATTTTCAGCCATTTTGGAATTTTGTCTCCTTTCATGGGTTTTTTTTGCTAATTTCCCCGGGCTATTACAGTAAGTATAGTTAGATATTTTTTTATGTTTAAAACGAGATATCCGAGGAAAGTACCTTTGTACTCTTGGCGGTTCGGTGCAAAGTCGAACAAGAAATTCTAGTGAGAAAAAAATACAAAGTAGAGGGAATAATGAAAGAAAAAATATTGCCAACACCAATACGCAGTTTAACTTCACGCGCTACCATTTGGTACTACTGAAATAGAACGGTGACTTGGAACCATCGAATGATCGAGAGATCGCAAAGAAAGAAAGAAATGCTAACATCAACACGCGGTTTTACATCATCCGCTCGCTCTCGGTCCTATCGTAATAGAATGTTGACTTCGAATGATCGAATGACCAATCACGATCACGATCACGATCACGCCGCTGGGTGGGATCGAACCATGGACCTCTAGATTGGTAGTCCCCCGGCTAATGAGGGCGGTACTGTTTATCCCTTCTGAATTCTTATCCTTCCCAACTTTAATGAAGTAAAATGCTAATAACTTAAAAATTTTTCAGTGATCCGATGAATATAAGTAGTGCGACCTATGACTGCATATCTATAAATCAATGTACTGGCTTTATTGGTCTAGCAAGTTCAAAAGCTTAGTTAGTACACTAATTGTCATTCAACAAACCTATTTGCTTATCTACTCAATCTAGCCATAAACAGAACTAAAGAAACGGTAACAAAGAAATGCCCACATCAACGCTGGGGCACTCAACTCTCTCCATTACGAGATGTAAATCGTAGATAATCCTTAAACTCTTCTACAAAATTAGTCCACCATTCAAAAAAACAAAAGTCCATTGATGCCAATCTGCTTTATACCAAACATTGAAGTGCACCCATTAAAACTCGTTGTATATAATTACCACCACATGACATACAAATATGAAACAGTCACAAAATTTATAATGATCCAAGCTTTAATCCATCTTTGTTCTGGTGTAGTTCAATCAATGAATGAATGAAGCTCGAGGTCAACGTATGATTGTAGCCGATCTTACCGAGAGTAAATAAGACTGTTTACACGAGCGTCCAATGACGACATCATCAACGCAACGCACTACTCTGCCTGTAATCATGGGCCTTAATTGGTTCAATTGATGTCGTCGCATCTCCTCCTCTAGGTTCACGTTCAGCAGAAAAGATGCACTTCTCCACAAAAATAAAATTGATTCTTGACTCTTAATTCGAATTATGAAAATGAATTTGATTTTCACAATTGTCAGAATTGTTGCATCGTCCAATATAAGTATACGTCGGTAATGCAGTTCGCGCATCTATAGTAATAATCTCCAATTTGTTCTGTTTCGTACCAATTCCGAGCGCTCTCAACAACGTCAGCAAGCGAGAATCTACGTCGAATTTCCTTGAAATATTTTATTACAACAATCTACTATAGATGCAGTCCAGTCAGTCCGGAGTCCGCTCGCTAAATCAGGTGTAAGTCCGCGCATATGCCATTCACCAGTTTAACCTAGATATTTTTTTTGCTAGCGCTAGCGCTAATACTGATGCCAATAATAATCAGAGCTAACTCGTCCACAAAAGGCTATTATTACGCGGAAACGAGTTATACTAGCGGCATTTTTGCTGAATGCTGGTGAACTCTGTGCGGTACGGTGAGCGCTGGCTAATCGCTGTGCTGTTATTAGTCATTAAGTAATTATGGCCGCCAAATGTAGGTTACTCATCAAACGATTCAACAAAAGTCCGATTTGTCAAATCCCGCCAAAAACACTGTGTATATATTCTCACGTGCTGAATTTGGTTTTTTGCGCTGCTGCCATAGTGGAGGGGTGCGGGGGCGAACACGAGGGCAGGTGGGTTGTATGCTAATTGATGCGCAAACATTCAAAACGGATTTTCGAGGGTGAACTTTTGCACTTAGCTGGACAACGTTGTTGGACTGAAATGATGACGTTTCTGTAATTATTTGATTAACTGAATTGATGGAGTGTAGATAGATGACTGTGAGGAACATTGGAAACACGGTGGTAGTGTGTTGATTTAGGCTTTTGAAGCTGAAGAGTCACTTGGGGATTAATCAATGGATTTGTTGTTTGGATATGATTATTAATTCATGTGTAAAAGTATATAGGCAGTGTGACAGCACTTAAGATTAAGTTGGTAGGGCAAATTTTGTTTATCTTTAAAAAAAAAGTACTAATTACTGCATTTCGATCACATATATTTCCTTCCAATATGTACATCTTATCAACATCCACCATTTGAACCTATTCTCCTCTATGAAAATCTCTTATAGTTTCAAACATAAACAAATTGCATTGTTAATGCAGTTGTAGTATACCACCGTGCATAGTGAAAACAATTCAAAATTACTCTTTGTTTGAGGTTTTAAAAAGCTTGTGACGAATGCTATTTAGAAATGCATGCCATGATGATATTACATTGGAGCAATCAATCTATCAATCAATCAATCTTTGTTTGATGTTCCTTGATTTTAAAATTGTAAATGACTCAGTGTACAATGATGTAAAATGCACTAGAATTGAAATTGATCTTACTTTAAAAACCAGCTGAACTAAACTAATCGCAATGGCAACAAAAATGGTGAAATTCGAAGTTAGATTTATGATTAATTCACCTTTAAAAAGGACTGCCGTTTTTAGTTAAAGCCGCCTTCCGTTAGCATTCAGGGGTTTTTCTTCAAGAGGTGTATTTTTAAAATTCATCATGTTTTATGAGCTTTGTGGCAGAGGGCGCCCTGTAGAAAATAAACGTCTTCCCCAATCATAGGATCAATTTCAGGCCTTAAAAAAAGTCAGTGAAAGTCGATCGGTAACGGAATCCATTCAATGTAATAGTCGAACCAGCTACAATTTCAAAAAAGTATGGCCCGATTACGCAGCTAGCCCGAAAATTGCACCAATCGGCCAATCCCTGTGGTTGGAGAAATTCTCTTGGGTTTTCGATGAGGCTTCGATCAGAAAAATTTTATTTAAAAAACCATGATCTTTAATTTTCACTATTTCAATGCTTTTTGCGAGTGTGAATCGATCCATATCTGAAAAGCTCCTAGTTTTTGCTTGTCAAATGTCGTCGCAATGACAGTTGTATGTTGACAGTTAGAAAATGGCGCGAAATTTAAAATGACACCTCTTGTTGAAATACCCTTTACAAGGTACAATGTTATGCTGGGCGTCTCCTTCTATATCGCAAAATGGACTTGTATGGCATGCGGGAGACTTTAATATAGAGACAATTGTGGATGTGAGGCAAAAGCCCCAGATTTAGTAGAGCATTCTACTTTTGGCACCCAAGCTAATGTAATTGAAGCTCTGGGAAACGCTACATTTCCGTCGGCCATGTTTTTTTTGTGATTCCGAAATTGTTTTCTTAAAAAGTTCCAACGAAGCTGTGGAAGAATTTCAGCCATTTCCGAATTTTGTCTCCTTTAAATGCTAGTTTCCCCGGACTATATATGAATATTTCACAATAAAGCACTAGAAATGTCGTTTTTAGTTAACATACAGGCTGAAGATTTGGTGTCATGATTAGATGATTGAATTTGAAGGAAGAGTTTTGACCGACTAGAAAAGGCTTGGTTTGATTTTAAGAGCCGTTTTTTAATTCCTTGCTGTTGTCGTCTTCTAATATTGATCCTAGATAGGTAAAGGATTGTACTACTTCAAAAATTATTTTCCCCGTCTTGTACGACTTATTGGTAAGATCACCTCGCAGGCGGGACCAGTATGTCCTTTTTTTGTTTCATTGATGCCCGAGTAAAAATAATTTAGTTGGTTGGATTTTTTGAAAAGCATATACGTGCCCGCAACTAGAGTACACAGCGAACAAATGGACCAGCCACACTGGCATCCATGCTTCCGCTACAGGCATCAACAGCTATAAATGCACACGTATACACCATTCCAAACGCGATTATCATTTTACCAAACGGTCCCCCAGCTAAGTACTAACCACGTTCAATTCTGCTTGACCTGCATAATCGAACGAGAACAGGTCTCCTGAGTTTGCTAATGGCAGCCGTTATGATCCTATGCAATTTTTTAGATCCCCAATTTTGCTCCGTGTTTGATGCTAAGTGCGGGCGAGTATTATTTTTACTCAGGCGTACTGCGCCTGTTTCGGATGCCATGCAGGCGTTTTACCGCCTTGCGTGCTTGTTGCAGGTTAGGATCGGGCGAGTTTTATTTTTATTCTAGTTCGCAGTACCAGTTTCGTACCACCGAATTTTTAAAAAACCGGTTTACGAATTTTAACTTTGTCGTTTTGTTTTCAAAGTAGTTCAAGCGCGTCCCAAAATACAGGGGCCATAACCGTCCCAGCCGACTTTTGCGTTTTTGATTGCTTTGGACACGGGTTTCCCCGGTTCCTGTCCACTCAACTGACTGCCGATTTGACTCTGGAGTGTAGTGATAGATCCACGTTTCATCCATTGTCACATATCGTATGAAAATTTCTTTCTAAACAGCTCCAAGCACGGCTCTGTTGCAGCGTTGTTGTTTTTGGTCAGTACTTAGCGAACGTGCTACCCACTTCGAACAGTGCTTTTTTATGGAGAAATATTCATGCAAAGTAGTGAATTCACTGCCTTCTGATATCTTCAAGGTGTCAGTTATCTCACTTTACGCTCTTCCAAAATGATTTTGTGCACTTTTTTTATGTTTTATTGAACCACTGCCGAATTTGGGCTACCAGAGCATCATCAATGTTTGTGCGCTCGGGTTTAAAATCAGCAAACCACTTCCCTACCATTTGTCTCAATGGAGTAGAGTCCAAATATCACTTGTCAAGCTTTAGTTCAACGGTATTATTCTCATTAAAGCCTAGTATGGAGTTCGAACGCAATTCCGTTTCCCATATAAAATATACGTAAAAAGATGCACGGAAATCCGCATACCCAATATTTCCGTTAGCTTTTTGAATTGTGAGTACGGAGTACGAACCCCATACTAGGCTTAACAAGCACTTCTGTAATGCAACACACGAAAATGTCGTTTGATGGTTGGTACTATCTAAAAATGATATGGATTTGGCAATATAGGCGCCATCTATATGCCATCCTATGAGCTCATTGAGTGATGTAATAGAGACATATGCTTTATTTTCTTCTTCGTCACTTACTGTAACATTGCAGTTATCTTCTGTAGAATTATCTTTATGTCTGTCCAGATAACTTAATAATGTCACTTATTGTAGCTAATAGAAGTGTAAAGTATAAATTTAAAACCGATTTTTTTATTGAAAAACCCGGTTTTCGAATTGCATAATATTGTTTTAAAAACCGAATTTGAAAACCGGTTTTTAAAAACCGACAAACCGTACTTACCACTTTCTAAATGTGGGCGAAAGCAACTAGAACAACGCATGATTTTCCTCCAATTATGTCGTTGCCTGCTGTCAGCGTAAGCTAGTTCTTGTGTAGGCTTTAGGAGGACTGTCCCTGGTACAGCCATAGCTAAATCTCGGATGACTTTCTCCAACGACAAGTTGAAGAGAAGACAGACCAGATCATCTCCTTGTCGAAGTACATTATAAATGTTGAGTGATTGGCGCAATGTTTTTAATATATTTACTTGGATTGTCACTTGGATTGGTCTTCGTCAACCTACGTAATGGTGTTAAAAGAGATATTAGAGATGCCGAGTTTTCTCATGACTTTAGAGACTTTAATTCATAATATTCAATAACCTTAAACTACGATCAGTGGTGCACGCTGTCTTGTCTCCTTCGGGTCACCACTTCCAGTCTTTTGGCATCGAGTTCTTATCCTCAATCATGGATTTTATCCGGGATAATCTAGATTAATGTTTATGATAAAATCACGAATAAGGATTATCTTAGTTGATATTTATGGTCACTGTTCGACATTGCACTCTATACGAAGAAAATAGATTGTCGACAGTACAAAGGGCTTTCCCTGAGCTCTAGTCTTCACCATTAAAAAAAAAAAAAAACTAGGACTTCTATACCATTCGGCAATTTGGTTTTTTTTTCATTTACTTTAAAAACCATACATGATCATCGATTTATAATTTTTTCAGGCATGGTCCTTAGGCCCGTAAACATCAACGAGGGTTTTTACATATCTCGAATCAAATACTACAAACAGCCGGAATCCGTGATATATTTGAAATGCTTATAGACCAATCATGGTAGTATTTGACAACTTTCAATTCTGGCAATTATTTTAATGATTTTCGAAAACAATTAAATTTTGTATAGCAACTTAGACCCACTTTTTCGAATATGGATCTCTCGCTCCTACCTCTATTTCAATATAAAGCTCAAGCTCACCGTAAGGCTCAATTCAACATCCTTAAAGCTTGTTTATTTGCAAGCATGAAATCATCTCACCACCACTAGTTATTATCTTACCGCTAATCTGCCGGGATAATCTAGGTTGATGTTTATGATAAAATCTCGACTAAGGGTTATCCTCGTTGACGTTAGTTTGTTATGCAACGTTTTACTAGAACTTCCTTTATTGTATAGAAATCCTTAAAAAATGCTATGTTTGTTAATGCTAGAGAAATTTTAATATGTGAAAGGAAGTTCATCATTATTTTAAACTATACCAGATTTCAGGTGCAAGAGACTAAACAAAAAAAAAACACTTGAACATATCAAGGAAATGAAAACTAAAATATTGTATCCGGTAACTGGAAGATATTAAGTAGTAATTTCCTATTCAAAAAAGTAATAAATTCCATTGTGAAAAATCAAACACATTTTTCTGCCATATCAAAAAGAATTTATTTCACTCTAATGAATGCCACACAAACTATACAATCCCAACTCTGCAATACATATGATATAATCGCATTTTTTTTTGCCATAATTGTTACAAAACAATAATAAATGATTTTGTTTTTAATTGACTTGTACCTGTAGGAAACACATAGCACGATAATGTTTCAACCTGACCTTATCTCTCTATAGTACATGTGTAGTCATATTGTCTTGTCATGCGTTATCTAATGATGCATTTCTGTATTTTTGTTTATCGATCGTTTATGTGAATTCTTGTCATTCGTTTTTTGGTGTTAAAATTGCGAAATGTTACCCTAAAAATTGAGGAAATATAAACAGATGGATTTTTTGTTAGGGGTGGAAAAAATAATCAATTACAATTTTTGCATTCTTCGATGAACATATAAGTCGTATATATTTGAGAGAGAACATTGCCCGCCAATTACGCATCGTTTTTAATAAAAATAAGTTCGTTGGTTCTTATTATAGGTTTTCAAGTTTTGTTAATTTTCTTGTTTTTGATGTTTTTGTAGCATCACCAACAGCGCATTTTCAACATTATTTTCATTCTTGCTGGAGGCTATTTCTTAGGGACAAAGTGAAATAGTTTGTACAGTGCCTGTTGCACTGTCATTGGTTGAGTTGAAAATCGGCAGGGAAAAATTCCACCCTATTTCGTTATTTCTACGACTTCCTTATAAGGGTGCTAAGTTCCCTTCAACGTGCATATATAAGATCCCCTGCCGAAATATACAAGAAGTGCTTCTTACCCCCTTTGTGATGATGGTTACACTCTGACGCACTGAACTACGTCTACCATTGATGATGGACAAAATTTCTGGTCTTACATCAGCCTCTTAAGATAGAGTATCCACACCAGTCACCAGCATCAATATAATTTCGTTCCATTTCATGGATTTTTTGACTTTCACTACTTAAATGGAACTTGTATTTCGTAACGTCCTACCATCAGCGAAAAAAAGATGTCTATTAGCAAAAATTACCTGAATTGTTACAGCAGCGTTGCAATATTTAACAGATGGGATGCTGCTGCATGATGGAACAGAAGCGGCGTAGCTGTACCACGTGTCGTCCATGTGACAACGCAGATGTTTTGTTTGCAGCTTTATAGGCCTATGGCAGAGACCTCACGTAGGGCAAAGTGTTTGGTTGTGGTATTCGTGAAATTCTGGGTGAACGGTGAAAAAGTAGCTTGGCGAGTTTAGTTGGATATAACAAAAAAAATTTCTTTTTAAAGTTTTTGGTAGGATATGTTTGTTTGTATATAAAATTTTACTACCAATACATGTAACAAGGAAAACAATCACTGGGAGATTTTGTATCAGTGGAGAGAGTCAAAAAAAAAACGACCACTATATATCATCAAGACTCGACATTCCATATCTGGTGGTGGTAGCAGCTCCATCTGGAAAGCAGAAATGAAAGCGCGATATACAATATAAACCAGCAGCAGCAGCAGCAGCGCAAGCGTGTAATTAAACTACACCAGCTAGGAGTAGGGGGAAAATTATAAGTAAGCTGAGAGTAAGGGGAAATAATTCAATCTAGTAGAGGGGAGAGATTCAATTGATTGAGAAACGACCAAGACGAGCAACAACAACACCAAAAAAAAAAAAAACAAGACAACAAATATACATCGAGCACAGCTCGGCGGCTATAACAACTCTGCTGCTGGGGGCTGCCTTGTTTCGGTTTTTGTGATGGCACTGAACAAACTCTAGTGGTAAGCTGCCGACCGACGCAGTGTACGAGTGGTAGTTTTGTGGTGTTTTTGGTGCGGCGATCGTGCAAACAGTGATCACAACTAAAAGGACGGGATAAGTCATCTAGTAACTAACTTGGTCTAGATTTTGTCTAAGAAAATATCCTTGTCAGGATAAAATATATATATGTGTAAACTGACACGTTTGTGTACAATTTAAACTAAACTAGAACAAGATCATATGTAATGATCTATGTTAAACTATACTAAACTTGCGTGTTGATCATCGTGGAATTATACTAAAAAAAATATAGTGTTTTGGTTTAGTAGTTTCGTTTTTGTTGATCCAAGGTACTTGGTTGGTTTTTTTTTATTATTATTATTTATTATAATAAATCGGAAGTGAATCACTAATTAATCTATTGTGAGAGTGGTCGGTTACCTCCATTCAATTCTGTTTTGTGTTTCTGATGAAATCATCACCCACGATCCGACGAGTATAGTAATTCACGGATGTTATGGTCGATGTTAACACGGCCAGATTTACGTCTATAGCTTCATGAGAGACTTGTGTAAGTATTAAATAAAAAAAATTCAAAATAAAGATTCTTAAAATTCCTAGAATATTTCTCTTAAAAGTAATAACCACGAAAAAAAAAAATTACATATTCTTCCATCTCTTCATTTCTGATTCCTCATTTCCCCTGTGTGTAACCTCTTTCAATTTTTTTTTTTTGGCTATACAACTTTCAAGTTTTTTTTGAAGAAGAAAAGAGGTCAATAACCTTTTTTTACTATAACACTACTATGTAAAGAACCCCAATCACAATTTTTTTTTGTTTTGGACACAGGCGCATTAATAACAATCAAAAAAAAAATCACATTATTTTTGACGAGGGAAACCCAAATCGAAATTCATAATTTTTTTTTTTTATTTCTGAGGTACACACAATGTTAGCGCCATTTATGATGAATCGATTTCAAACGAATTTAAGTATGAAAAATTAATTAGTTATTCACCTAAAAAAAAAAAAAAATTACAGCAGCAAAAAATAAAAAAAAAATAAAAAATAAATTCACAAAAGAAAAACCTTGCCAGGTGCTAATTTTATTCGCCATTAGTCACCTGAGAGGTTCTCTTCTCAGGTAATTAGCCGCCATCAACGGGGTATGAATTTTTTAAGTAGAAATAGAAATATAAATACTTTATGGGAACTATTTGGAATTTTAGATTTTAGAGGCGCGACTTTTTACGTTTTTTTTCTTCAGGTATAGACGGTTTATCTAGTGTGAAAAATTAATTTAGTATTTTTTTTATGACCTTTTTTCTATGGTCTAGAATGTTTTGTGGGGGGTAATAAATTATTTTTTATTACCCAGATTGAGGTAATGTTGTTAACTTTATCATTGTTTATTTATAATCGAAAATAGTTTGTAGAACATATGTTTATGTGGATTGTTTCTTGGATATTTGCTGGTGTAATTTAGTGATTTAGATATTTATTTTATTAACAAAATAAATAAATTTCGATTTCTATAGTAAACATAATTTAAAGAGGGGAACTTGAATATGTATTTTGCCTTATGTAATTTTAGTATCATTATCACTGGAGTAGGAAAAACTTTAACAAAACACATCTCAATTGAAAGGTTATATTTCTTCATGGTTTCTATATGATCGTGGACGATAATGAATTTTGTACGATCACAAAACTGCATTTCAATATTAATAGCAAAAGAGAGGTCATAAAAAGATAAGAGAAGGTCGGACTGTTGATCTATTTTGTGAATTTTATCGATCTTGTCAATCTTGTTGATCTTATCAGTCATATTAAATACAAGCCAAAGTAAAAAAAATTTTTTTTGAGAAACTCCTTATGTCCATGTAGAGTAAGTTGGAATGTTAGAAAATAGGGTAAGAGTAACAAAAAGTGAAACGGCGGGAATTGTCAATATGACTTTAATGAATAATGACTTATTTTAAAAGCATTTAAGTGACTCATTCGAGTTGTTATTCGAGTATATCATTCGATGTAGCAGAATCATTCCGGCATCTCATACTGTAGGCAAAAGGCTGCAACCTAATCACTTCCTTATTCTGCAAAATATTCAACGCTTCGTTGACAATGGTTGTATCCTTGACGACAATGAAAAAAGTCGGCGACAACGAGATAAGAGGCACATAAATTTTAATCCGAATATTCTGCATGCGCACTAAGAAAGTCCACAAAAACAGCCTTCCTCGATATTGATTGAGCCTACACGACATTCCTTGAGATGAGAGCCAAGGCCTCTCCCGAATGAAAAAATGTAGTTGGATAATTTTTTTAGAACCATATAAGCGCCCGTAACAAGCATGCATGACGAACAAGCGCCTTCTATCCGGGTATGCACCCTCCCACTACAGACAACAAAGTCTAAAAATTCTTCCGCTATAGAGGAGGCGTGCATACTTGTTACAGATTTGAATGTATTCATAATAGACCAGTGCAAACGGGAATATCGTTTTAAAATGTGGTCCCCCAACTAAGTACTAACTACGTTCAATGCTGCTTGACCTACGCAATCGAACGAGAACCGGTCTATTGAGTATGCTTACGACACCGTTTATGGTCACCAACATAGGGCAATGGAGGGCAATAGAGTAAAAGGAGAGGAGTTATATTCCCTCTACAGGAATCTGCGACAGCAAGGAAGAGCGCCACTTTGTTTCTGCGTAATCTTTCTCGAACAGACTAGTTTAACTGAGATATCTTTAGGCAGATTGCTGTGTTTGATCAAGTGGTCTGGACTCTAAATTTGAAGTTGTCAAGTAATACCGGCCGCTGGATTCGTATACCCTATACTTCATTAAAAGATAGCAAGAAAGAAAGAGAAAAACTAAAGCATCTTCTAGTTGCCATTCCAGATGCCATGTGTTCGATTTACACAAAAATTCAAGATCTTTCATCTTTTCATTTTGTTCGCCTAGTTATCAATTCTTCTTCTTTTTTACGCCATCATCGCATAAATCAACTGTATTCTTTTTCTCTTCTTTTTGTTTTGGTGAGGAGGTGGGTCCAAAAGTATCGCGGACACTCGCTTGGGCTGTTGGACTACACCCTTATACGTCATATTTGTAAAAGAGACGCGCTTTAATAGGTTTAGCACTCTGCCTAGTGGCTTCTCGCTGAGACTTGATTGTTGAAGCAACGTCACTTACCGTGATGATCCCGGCCAACTGGGGATTTCCGGGTTCCTGACTGCAGTTCTGCCTTCGGTCTGTTGGGAAGGAATTCACAAAAGCTAGGCTCGGGTGTAGTCCTTGGACCTCTTCAATTCCAATCCAGCACTCCTTGTCCTTTCCCTCTGGGGGCGAGCCAGAAACTTAGAGTAGAGCCGCGACTGCCTGGGTCTACTTGTTGTCTCGGCAGTAGGGTCATTGTGGCTTTTAGGGTCCTTGCTCTCCTAGATAGTTCTCTGAGCGCTGCGGTTTAGGGAGCACATCAGATGGGCCCGGCAAGCGACTGTCCTAAATGAAATTGGAGATGGTGTTGCCAATTTTTTGGTGGGTCCAGAAACTTCGGGCGGAGCAGCGGCTGTCTCGGTTTACTTCTTGACTTTCCGCATTCCTGACGTGTGTGCTTCGTGGGGCTCCCCAATTCCACTCCAACCCTCTTTGCCTTGGTCCTCTCCAGCAAAATTGGTCCATTAAAATCCCATGAGTATTGTAGGAAGGGGAAGCCCCTCCCGACAGCGCCTCCATATCAGGATAAGACATTATATAACTGGATGCGCTCGGTGCCCAGAGAAGATCGTTAAACTTTACATTACCGATCATATCAGCCCGTCCCTTCCAGGATAGCTACCAGTGGCCAGCACAATGAGGTTATGATCGCAATTTCACCAGTCCGAGATAGTTATGGCATACTCATGTTGATCGCCTATCTTGTTTGTGACTAACCACTCCCAACTACATTGACTCACCAAAATTAGACCGTGGTGGTACTTTCAAGAGTGATCGCTTACAAACACCACATAAAGACATTTTTTATCTGTTACATTCTTCCTTTTCTATATTTCTAACACATTCCATTTTATAGCTTGTTTAAAAAAATATATAACTATCAACCCTGTAAAGGGATTCGATTCTGGAGCTCTGTCCCATAAAAAAGTAAAATTTTAAATGGAGTACCACAAAACTGTATCTTGGGACCACTTTTGTTTTTTTATTATGTAAATGTTTCACATTCGCTATAATCATTTTGTTATACTACAGCCTAGGGTAAAACTTGATTTCTTCCCTTTTCTTTTCAAAATTATCAATATTTTGCATCTGTTTTCTAGCTAGTGACTGCGAATTTCTGGCTATCCACATTTATGCACTCTATTTGCATTTCCTTGAATGTCACTGAATTTTAATGTGGATTTGTGTATACATACTTTGTTATTGTTATCACGGGCCTTGATAATGGCATTCTGGGCTACTCCTTTGCTATAGTACTACATCGCAATGACTTTCTAAATAACCTTGTCTTCATGATCGACAATTCCTGATCAACTAAATCAACAGGAACAGAGTAGCCCTAATAAAGCATTTAGCCGGCTTAACCGGTTAATAATAGGGTATCAAAGTTCCGCTTAGTTTTCGTCTTCACCTAGCGGACGATATACCTTCTTGTTTATGTGGTAGTCTGGTACTATTGGCGCTACAGCCTTTGTCAGCTAGTTAGCGAAATTCACTTGTTTCACAATGCATAAGACTCCAATGAGGCTGTCTCCTGCTAACCACGACGCACGGTTGCGTCTCTGACTCAGCCGGCTGCTATTGAGAATATCGTCTTTGCAAAATCGAAGCGCTAATCCAAAATTTTTTTGTTGTGATTTTTGCAAATTCGTACAAAATTCTTCTCTAAGGTGTGAACTACTGTAACATCCAGGAGTTCAAACGTAAAGTCTATAGCTTTCCACCTTAACACTTTTCAGAGTCTCATTAATCTATCCTAATTCCTACCCTCTATTCGTTGGTTCGAATCAAGCCTGCTACTCGACCTTGCACAAAAACGGGTACGACATGATGTACTCGTAGTACAAAGGATGACTTCTAAGCTTGCGATTTCACATAAAAAACATCCTAGGCGTAAAATTGCGAAGGAGCTGAGATGGAATGTTCTAAATCGCTAAAAAATCATCCCAATACCTAGGATTTCTTAACATTCAGATTTTCATGAATACGACTAAATTTTTTTGGACCAGCCTTCAAAAACCACTCTAACGTTTAATTATTGAAATTAATAAAGAAAGTATCAGTCTTGACAAAATCACTACTATCATAGCAACTGTTCTGACTCCTGATTCCTAAAAACCTCAAACAAATTCTCTCCTTTGAGGCGTCCTCCTATAAAGCAGACCATGAGAAGACCAACGATATGACGGGCTAATTCCTAAGCTTAGAATTGCCACATAGAAAAAGCCTTGTCTACAGAAAAAAAACCTTTTTTTAACGCTTGCTCTTGGGATGTAAATAGCTCCTTCAGGTACAACGATCACTTCATTATGTCTATATGCGATAGATCGTTTTCGATAAAGGCCGTGTTCCTTATCTGCTCTTTTTTACTCGTATTTACTTGGAACTACTCCTGCTCTCACAGAGTATTCATATAGTAGGGGAGCTGGCACTTGAAAAAATCGTGTCGTCCCAACCTTCTGCCGTTTGGTATATAAGCTTTTGAAGTAGTTTTAAGCATTTTTTATAATATGACATTTTTGCGGGAAGTGGACCCATTTCGAGTTAGGGGTTTTGGGGGGTAAAAAGGGGGTTAAAACTGAAAAAAAATTCTGCCGCTGCGTATGTAGGTTCTACTAGAGCTAAATAACCGTTAAATACTAGTGGCAGAAATTTTTGACTATTTGGTAGGGTGTGGGGAGAAAAATGGCAACTTCAGCTAGGGGGGCTTGGGGAGGGTCCAAATGGTCAAAAATGTCTGCCACTAGTATTTAACGGTTATTTAGCCCTAAAAGAACCTACATACGAAGCGGCAGAAATTTTTTTCAGTTTTAACCCCCTTTTTACCCCCCAAAACCCCTAACTCGAAATGGGTCCACTTCCCGCAAAAATGTCATATTATAAAAAATGCTTAAAATTACTTTAAAAACTTATATACCAAACGGCAGAAGGTTGGGACGACACGATTTTTTCAAGTGCCAGCTCCCCTACTAATAGGTTTTACTCAAATCGACAAATTTTGCGTTCTTTTAATTTTTTACTCCGGAGTACTTAAAAGTAGAAAAGGAACACGGCTATAGTACCTTCTTCTTGGAAGACACCTTTGTTTAATGAAAACATGAAGAAATCTTTCCCTTGGTGTTAGAGAGAGTAAAACAGTTAGCCTGAACAGATCCTTGTCAATGCCTACCTCTGATAAAATTTTAGGCAGGCAGGTAGGTAAGGGTTTATTACCTACATACATATTTATTACCTACTATTTTTTTAATTACCTACATATTTTTTTCGATTTGCGAATCTACTCCTATTGTGCTATTAATGCAAATGCTTGTGCTATTAATGCAAATAGTACCGCTAATTATTACAAACTATGATATCTGCTTTCGTCATAGCTCAATGTTTAGCTAAAATCCCATCTTTTATAGCTGCTTCCTCCCATAAACACCCATAAAACTATTAAAATTTTGTTATCTCTCCTCAAAGATTGTTTATTTCAATATTTCCCAGTCTGCCTGTTGTCTGTCTTACTTCCTCTGTCTGATCTCATTTCACATGTTTCTTTTTATAAATTTTCTAACATTTCAATATCATCAACTGATCAAACATTCCCGCTCAACACTGTCAACAGACCGCTTTCATTAAATTAAAATTCTCTCGTAAAAAAACCACTTTTGCCATTTTGCTTCGCTTTACTAGATTCAAGTCGTGATAGTAGAAAAAAAGATTTTTTTATGGTCCAAAGTTAAACATTTTTATCTTCGGTCTATTTATCAATCAGCATCAATTGAAGCGAACTAAAAGGAGTGTTGAGTAAATTGAAAAAGTCCAATCACATCATGTCGTCGTCGTCGCATACAAGTACTATTCCGCTGCTGCGATCGTTACCCCAGAAGAAGATGCTACCATATAAACAACGAAAACGAAGCCCTGAAAAAAAACAGAAACTCCGAAGCTGGTATCTTTTATACGCTATGTTGGAGATGGGATGGGAACCTTAAGCCGTGGAGTTGCAGCCAAGGAACCATATACAGTACGTCCATTGTTCGGTATCATTATTTGACAATTGAACCGCGCGCTTAAGCCCTGGATCGAGCTCAGACGATCACTGGGTCGGGCTCAGACGATGGGACCAATTTAACACAACCCTTTTTTGTCCCTCGCTTCCTGCCCTCGTGCGGTCTGCAATGGCAGCATTAAGTTTTTCCAGGAATTTTTGTGAAATAAATCCGAGTCGCAATTAACTGCGGCTAATTTAGAAGTTGGGTGTAACAAGATCTGTTTTGGTCTTAAGCTGCATGTGCGGCAACCACACACCACCGGTCCGCTCTACCGTGGAATATGTATGCCTTCCAAGTAAACACCAGATGTTCACCGTAATTGCTACCTTTGCTTCTGGGTACAGACTTTTATGGCAGCATATTCTATGCTAGTCTAGAATGAAGATTATTTTTAGAGAGAACGTAGCCTTATGGTAATGCAGTTTTAAGTGGGATTTCATTAAAGGATAAGGAATTGGGTTAGATCAAGAATGGATTAGGCATGTTTAAGTCAGATTTTTGTGTGGTATTTAAGCCGAGAGCCTTGATTTTCAGCCACGTTTAGAGTGGTAAGTGACATATTCAGTATTTACGTGAAGAGTTTACTAAATTTTACGGAATCATAGTCGATGAGATCAGTTTCAATCAACATTTAAGTACATGATCATGCAAAGAAATTATACGTAATGAGAGACAGTGATTAAGGTGGAATCTACTCTTGCACCTTGAATGAAAATTGCAAAACCAGTAAAAACCTAGAATAGATCTGCTCATTTAGTATTCAGCATTGATTCGCTGGTAAAGCTTTGAAGCTAAGGTGTAACATTGTATCGTGATCTTGTAAGAAATTTTTCGCAGCTTTTATCACTAAGTAAACAGATTATACCTTCATTGGCGAAATGGGTAAACTATGAAACTGAAAGATCTTTGAAGATCACTGATTTTTCTAACAAAATGATAATAGTTATAAAATATGAATATTGGCACTTTTCAGAATATATGAATCTAGATTGATCGAGAGTTTCTCTATCGGGCCACTTTCTACGGCTCCCATTTTGTCGTTCTGCATCGAATCATCTCAATAATGGTGTGGTGCATTGTCCGCTTGCTGTCTTACTTCAATTTTGTTAGTTATTAGCCAATGTGTAAAAGGAACCAGCCGTATGCCCTCCAATGTAGTTCCATGATCGCCGAACGAACTTGGACTCTACAAAAGCAATCGACAAGTGTCACCTTTAAGATTTTCTCATTACTTTCAGCTATCAGCTAATACCTGAAACTTCGGTGTCCTGTAGCTAATAGCACAAGCCAGCAACTGGAATGTCCAGAATTTCTCTTTTAACTGCGGTCCTCGATAGCCTATTAACCACCACCAATCACGTTACCGTAGCCTGGGTCTCGGGTCACCGGAGGTTCAAAGGCAATAAAAAGACGGATTCCTTGGCTAAACAGGGCCCTGACATTGCATTCATCGGTCTAGAGCCGGCTATTGGGCGCCCACCGGTTAGAATTTGAAAAATTATACTGAACGCTGGAGGTTGGCGCCCTGGGCTGGCCAACTCTGGCGGTTCCTTCCTGTGCCGTTTCCTAACGCGGCCAAAGAATTGTTTTTGGGTTCAGTAGAAATTATGTCAGGTCATTTATTGTCTTGGTTACCGGCCACTGGGCCCTATATTACCACTTATGGAGGATAAGACGGACGGAGGACCTCACGTGCAGGCTTTGGCTTGAGGAGAATGAGTCTGCCATCCATATTCTCTGAAAGTGTCCCGCAATAGCAGGGTCTCGTTGTTTGACATTTCCCTGCTCGAACATTCAAGCCTAAAAGAGAAGCCACTAAGTAGACTGCTGAACCTGTTCAAGGGGTCTGGCCAGAAGTATAGCGGTGTAGTAAAATAGGCCAAGGTACCTTTGGACCCAGTTCATCACCAAAAGAAAATAAAAGATCTCCCTTTAGCAGCAGTCCATTACTTATGAGGGCTCAATGTTACTTCTCGTTCACCCTCATTTTCAGAATCCCTCACAAAGGTAGCATGTGCTTTCTGATCATTTTGACGAGATCCACGATCTTCATGTTTGCATATAGGGTTCCATACAACAGAATGCGTCCCAGCATCCCATTTCATCCGAATCGTCAATGCTGCCACAGTCTTCACTATTTTAAATGTCCAAAGCTGGCAACCCCAGCAGTATTTTTTTAATCGCCGCAGTGAGTTTTGTGAGAAAGACACCGCTAGCAACTAGGATTGCCATTTTTTGCTCCAGTACAAAATCTTCTATGGGCACTCTTTTCTCTGTGGGGTTAGTGCACCAGATCATATGAGGCATATGTTATGATGGGTCTCATCATCATGATGTATTTGTAGAATTATGACATCAGTGAGACACCCCATTTTACAAGCTTTATATTAACTTCGTTTTCTGTGTGGGACAAATCTTGCGATCGATTTTCCGACTACTTCCCGATATCCGGTGATGCTTAAAATTGGCACACACATTTGGTTCTGAAGACAATGCAATGTAGTATACTCAATTTTATGGTACATCCAACATGGCGGCCACAAATGGCGGATTACCGTTTTCTTTACAACTTCCCCCCAACATGGGTATCAAATGAAAGGGTATGACGATTAGAATACAGCCAAGCTATGTGACATCATTTTAAACCCAATATGGTAGCTACCCCAAAAATGGTGGGTTACCTTTTTCTTTACAACCTCCCGACATGGGTATCAAATGAAAGAGAATGACGAGTAGACTACAGTAAGCTATGTGACGTCATCTTAAATCCAATATGGCGGCCACCACAAAAAGGCGGATTACCTTTTTCTGTCCAATCCCCCGACATTGGTATCAAATCAAAGAGTCTGACGAGTAGAATACAGTAAGGAATGTGACGTCATTTTAAATCCAATATGGCGGCCATCAAATAACCCCTCGATATTAGATACCCATATGAAGGGTTATGGTAAGTAGAATACAATTACCTGTGTTAGTAAGATATGTGACGGCAGCTTAAATCCAATAAGGCGGCCACCACAAAATGGCGCATGAGACTAAAAAGTAGAAAATAAAAAAAAATAAAAACATTTTTTTAAAAACAAGCTTTTATTAGATAAACTAACTAAGTTTTTAAATATGCGTTAATAAGATGAACTAAAAAGTATAAAATAATTTTTTTTAATCCACCTGTATGTAACTACAAGTAAAAGCTTGGGGCGCTCCGTTAACAAATGTTTGAGATATTATAACAAAAATGAAAAAAAAATTTTGATATAACTATTAAATACAAAAATTAAATAGGATAGAGTTTGATAAAGCGCTTGAATAGAACTAGTTTAACTTGGCGTTTGCCTTGAGACTCGTCTTAGCGTGGTTCGACGAGGTGCCAAATCACGCCATCACCTCGTTGGTATTACTATAACAGCTTTTGCACTTAAATTAGCGCTTTCCTGCCCGCACGATCATATTTTTCTCGTAATACACGATCAGTCCGCTTGGCTCACTCCCCGACTTCAAACCAAGCTTATTACTAGATATTGCACCAACGCAAGGCTGGACTGGTAAAACAAAGAGTGATTCCTAAATTTTAATTTCAATCGGAACGAAAAAACGGATGCCCTGACCAAACATAGCTTTGACCATGTATTCATGGATCCGGAACTGGCTTTTGAACCATGCATCAGTTTCGTGGCGAGGACCTATAATAATGGGACTCTGCTAAAATATACCAACGCCGGGTTTGGTCAACTCTAACCCGTTTCTTAATTACTGAGTTTCCATGAGAGTTCAACCAGAGTTGAGACTGAGTTATACGTCATGGAAACAGACACAGTTAAGAGTTTTCGTTAAATATTTTCAAATCTGCCCAACTCAACGAAAATAGGTAGGTTGAACTGAGTTCGCGCGCACAACTAAAAACTGCACACTGGCAAAGGTACAAAAAGTGAAAATGTCGCGCCTCGCTTGGACGTCAGAAGAGACTTTATACTTATCTAATAAATACTTTTAAAGAAAAATCTATAACAAAATTAATTGGTGGAGGAAGACGGAAGGCAGAAATGGAAACGCATAGAGTTAAGACGTTGAGTTGAAGTGTCATTACAACTCAACTCGACTCCCATGGAATCTCGGTAAATGTGTAGTCTCGCAGCTCGACTAAAGGAATTATTTAGCCGCAGTACAAAGGCTGTCAGGTTACTCTCGGGCACTGCGCACCAAATCACCATCTATGGAGGACCACAAGGGAAAAAGACCCTCTGAAAACTTTGCCTCAAGGAAGATTTTAGTTTAGGCTGTCTGACCTAAAAATCTGAGTTGGGTATATCGGTTGAGGTACAATAGTCCAATGAACTTGTGAACCAGTTCTCAGGTGATCAAGTTCTGATGGGATTTGACGAAGTGGTATCTGCTTTTTTTATTTTTCTGTCACTGTGCAAACAGTAGAACATCGTCAGGCAGTGTCACCTAAAAATCTTAGGTGTAGGTGTACTGCACTTATGTCAGGAAGTTTCCGCGTCATATTCCCACGATTGCTTCGACCAACGTTGGCTTAAGGTATTTGTAATGGGCAGACTCGCGTTGAATCATTTCATTTGAGAGAAAATTTCTCAAGATTATGGATCTATGAAAACACAATTAAAACTCGTCTCGCTATTGTTCTAATATCAACGAAATGAAACCACCTTCCAAAGTCATACTATAAAAAAACAATGATAGAAATACTTCCATAACATTTCCTTATCCGGTCATTCCCTGAACACGGAGTGAAAATTCTCAGATATTTCATAAAAAAAAATGCACTCAACCCAAAAATATTACCCACGGCTGTTCTCTCGTCGATGGCAGCAAAAATTCTTTCCTGTTTACAACTTAATCGCTCTCCGCCTTTCCACAAAACCGTCGCTAATTAAGAAATCGCAGAACCATTAAAGAAATACAAAAAAAAAATTATTTATAAACAAAAATTCTTTCTTTATCATTTTCCAGGTGATGTATGTCATTGCAAAGCAGTCTTCCGGTACATAAAGCATTTCCTCGCAGTCATCATAGTTGGTGGAAAAAAACACGCGACAAATTAAGAACGCGACCGATTGCCGCCGAGTATGTATAAGTTACTCGGGAGTCTTAAGAACTACTTCAAGTGGCAGGACATACAGACGGACAATGCCGTATTCCGCCTGCATAACATCTTCACAACAGTGCTCCTGCTCACCTGTAGCTTGATCATAACCGCAACTCAATATGTTGGCAATCCGATCAGTTGCCTCGTCAACGGCATACCACCGCATGTCGTTAATACATTCTGCTGGATATCAAGCACGTTTACAATGCCCGATGCATTCCGTCGCCAGGTAAGTTTCTCGAATATGCCAATTATAGTGTCTCTGGAGGTACATACGTCAAACCCAGGTGACCATATGATGATGATGAAATAATACTCATATGTTAGGTGTTCCGAATGAGTGTGTTTGTGAGTGAGTGTGTTTGCGAGTGAGTGTGTTTGTATGTATGCTTTAGTTGAGAGAGCATGCGCGACGGGTTGATGATACCTTACCTGAATTACTAATGACGAAATACTTGACCGGCATGCAATTCGGTCTTTGAACCCAAGAGTTGGTGAGTCGTCTTTGAGCTGGTCTGAAATGGTCGCGTTGTGTTTTTTAATGGTAGAAAAAAAATTATGGTTGCATTATCCCGAGGTGAGCATGATGGGTCCACTGTTGCCGATATGTCACGGATGGGTAATGATGAGAATTGTAGCTGTCGATGCACAGGGTGCTCTTGGAAATTGGATAGCGTGACATCGGCTCAAGGTTATTGGATACGAGATATGTCTTCCTGTTTGTTTCATAATTTTATGAATGTTAAAGAATTGACGCTGGTTGGTCTAGTCTAGATGGAGTAGGACTTTATATGGTGATGATGAACTGGGTGCTTCGTTGGGGATATAGAAGGTAGTTCTTAATTAAGGAATAGTTTAAAAAAATAAATAGTTTTAAAAGTCTAAAAAATACGCTTTTATTTTAAAATGAACTAAAAAGTAAAAAATAATTTTGAATGTAAAGTCTTTATTGCTTCAGCCAGTGTATGGGAACAGCCTACCTTTAGAAATCAAGCGCTCTTTACCTATATTCTTATTTTATTAATACAGGAACTTTTAGTTAACGCTCCACGCTTTTTTACATTTAAGTAAGTTATATTTATAATTTTTAATTAATTTTATTCTGAGCTTGATTTCTAAAGGTAGGCTGTTCCCATATTCTGGCTGAAGCAATAAAGACTACATTCAAAATTATTTTTTACTTTTTAGTTCATTTTAAAATAAAAGCGTATTTTTTAGATTTTTTAAGCTATTTATTTTTTCTTTCTACTTTTAAGTCTATTATATGTCTATTGTGTGGCGGTCGCCCTATTAGATTTAAAATGACGTCACACGGGCTACCCTTTCATTTGATACCCATAGCGAGGGGGTTGTAAAGAAAAAGGTAATCCGCAGCTAATTGTATTCTACTTGTCATACCCTTTCAGTTGATACCCATGTCGCGGCGTCGGGGAACACAATTGCAAAATTCTCCCGCCATCTTGATTTTTTTTATAAAAAAGTCATGTGCAAAATTTGAAGTAGATAAGTATATTTACTATTTTTAGTCTATTATATATCTTGCGCCATTTTGTGTAGCCGCCATTTTTAATTTTGAATGACGCCACACAGCTATTTGTATTTTACCTGTCATACCCTTTCACTTGATACCCATCTCGGGGGTCGTAGAATCCAATTGCAAAAATCGGGCGCCATCTTGGAACCGTCATCTTGATTTTTTTACGAGATGGTTAGATTGCATTGTCACGCGAACTTTACATATGATGTGCAAAATTTCAGCCCAATCGAAAACCGGGAAGTGGGTCAAATTTAACTTCCAAGATTTTTTTACATAGTTACAAGTGAAGCTAATATAAAGCGTATAATATAAAAATAATTAAAAAATTAAAAAACACGACGCCGAATTAAAAAATGAACTAAAAAGTCAAAAACAAGTTTTAAGTACTAATGTAAGACAGAAACAAGGTAGAAGATATTTTATTTATTTTGTTAAGTATCACACAACTATCGTATATGTATAATCTGTATTTTTTCAGTCGGGTACAGTTTTAATTGTACTTATTCTCGTAACATTTTGTACCCCGGCTGCAAAAATACAGATTATACATATACGATAGTTGTGTGATACTTAACAAAATAAATAAAATATCTTCTACCTTGTTTCTGTCTTACATTAGTACTTAAAACTTGTTTTTGACTTTTTAGTTCATTTTTTAATTCGGCGTCGTGTTTTTTAATTTTTTAATTATTTTGTTTTTTATTTTATGATATTTTAGTGATTATAATTCGTAAACCAATGTAGTTTTTATTAAGTGATTTTATTTTACTTCTTATTATTATAGCACTTACAACTATTGAGATACAGTTTTAATGCAAAAGTAAAGTTATCGAAGTTTGATTTATTCTATCTAAATTTAGACACGCTGATAGATTAGGCAGAAATCGCCTCAATGAGACCTTTCATTTGATACCCATATTGACCAGATCAGAAGAAGAAAAAAATAAATAGGGTGTGACGTAAATTGGGTCTGACGGCCGCCATACTGTTTTTTTAAAAATTAAAGCCTATGTTACTCGGGCTCACTAAACGATTCTAACGGTACTCCAGCGATCTAAATCCGTTCAGGCGTTTAGAAGTTCTGGTGGAACAAAGAAACATACAAACATACATACATGAATCCTGAAAACATTACACTCCTTTTTGGGGCAGTCGTGTTACATAGCGTTTGTTTAGGGAATTTTAATTTCGCCTCAACAGCATACTAGGCTTAACTATTAAGTGTTCATTCATGGTGATGGGTTAATAAAAGACGTTTTGAGTAATTTAATTTTATTTAAGCTTAAAATTCGCGATCATTTAACACATATCTATTAAGTGTTATATATATATGAAATCGTCTCAATTTTACCTTTCGTTTGATACCCATATTGACCCAATCAGAAAAAAAAAATTAAATTGGGCGTTATGTAAATTGCGTCTGACGGCCGCCATATTGTTTTTTTAAAAATTAACCTAGCCTATGTTACTCAGACTCATTAAACGATTCTAACGGTACCCCAGTCATCTAAATCCGCTTAGGGGTTTAGAAGTTATGGTGGTAGAAAACAACGTACATACACACAACAAACCTAAACACATTACACTCCTTTTTTTGGGGCAGTCGTGTAAAAAAAGATTAAAACTAATTTTATATTGAGTATTTTTTATGTGAAAGACTAGAGCTTAGAGGTAAGCTTTTTGCACTGTCGACGATTCTATGTAGAGTTCAATGTCGAACAGCAAGATTTAATCGGAAAGACAGCGAAGATAAGAATGGCACAACTACATCCGTTATTCCATCGGCTCCCATTCAATACTACAGCGACAGAACGCAAACTTTGGACAATTGAACAGGATATAACCTCCTCGCTTATTGCCTTTACAGGTGGCTTGGGTGGAATCGATGAGTGGAATCCTGAGATGGTAGTCGGACGTTCTAGCCAATATACTAAGAGTATGAAATACACGTTGTGAAATACCTATGTGGCGACAGCCAACGTCAGTGTAAATGGCGCTTAAAAGACGAAGAATCCAAACAGCGTTCACAAAACTCTTCACGTCGTCGCATCAAATAACGCCATGGGTGCAACAATACATCAAGCTGCCCTTAATTAATCATGAAAAAACTACATTGTTTGGCTCATCCGGGGTAAAGCCAACGATCAGATTAGTAAGCGACTGGAATGATTGAAAGAGTCTGCAGAACTTTAAAGGCAGCAATCATATTCTACCAAACACAAGACTGGTACGCAGTCTAGCCATTAATACTGTTAAGCTGGAAACAGATTCATGCTGGCGTGCGGTGCATGCGGCCGATCCGCAGAATTTTCGCTGATAGATAGTTGCGTGCTTGCGTTCTCATCTTTCACGTATAACAAAGAAAAATATAAGCGACGAGTGCATGTTTTTGTTGTGTGTGTGATGTTTGTGTTTGGGCATTTTAGGCTACATCAAATATGGCAATGCGGAAAAAGTTGAAAGTAGACCAACTTTTGCGTTGAGTACATTTCGTTCACGCACCTGTATATCAGATCGCATTTGGATGCAGGCATTTCTATAATATATATCGTCGCACGCAACGCACGCACGCATGTATCTGTTTCTAAAATTAACGAAATCAAGCTTAAAGCAGCTTTATCACATGCAAAACAAATCGTTTTCATCCAAGAGGATCTAAAAATCTGCGTGTTTAAAAGAGACGATAAAGTCTGAATATCTTTCTCCATCTATCCAATGGCGCTACAGTCCAAATCGAGCCTTGGCCTCCTCTAGGGCATTTCTCCACGTTTGATGGTCCCTTGCAGCATGTCTCCAGTTCCGGATGTTGAGCATTGCCTCTGCGTCAGCCGTCACAGAGTCTATCCATCTCCTCCTGGGTCTGCCTACTGGTCTATTTCCTGAAATTTCTGATATCATAAGGCGTTTTGGGATGGGATTGTCCTCCATCCTGACTACGTGACCGGCTAGTCTTAGTCTGTTAATTTTTATTAAAGTTGAGAGAATATCTTTCTACCCAGTGCCAATAAGGAGCATCACAGAGCATGCAGCATCGAAGTAGACCAAGAACCGAAGAGAATCCACCATTCCAATGCCAGAGGGAGTAACGCAAGTGTAAATGGAGCTTAAAAGGCGATTGTCTCTGTGATCCTCCGGTCGATCGCGATCGATTTGTTGGCCACCCCTGATCTACACTACAGAAACCATAGGTCAAGGTTATTCAGCACTGTCAGAAGTAAAAAATTCGTCATCATGGTCTGACATACCATGTCAGAGATGCTTTGTTCATTTTTATCTTCAAAAAAGTATGATCCAATGACGCTATTGGTCGCAACTCCATGCCAAATAGTGCATCTAAGACGGTCTCGTTGACAATTGGTGCACGAATGTATTGACGCAACGCATATCATAGGTGATGTTCTGCATCTTCCGATAATAATTCTTCGCAAATTGTATCAGAACAAGTGTAAAAGTTCGCATTAGTGTAGTTTTGGTGATGCCCAATTTAGTAGCACGTCGACGAGTAGACATAGTTCGATCATCGTTGGCGCTCTGCCTTACAGTCACTAGAGTGAACATTTGGACGTGGTTGATCAAATTTTGCTCCTATTGCCTCCGCTCCTTAGAAGGAGCCATTTGGGTTCTAATCAAGTTGGTTTCGATAGGAAACGCTCGGTTGCCATCACAGAGTCTTGGGTTCGCGTCGCTTTAACGACATGGCCATTTCTACTTAGACGTATAGTTATTGCGATTCCGTTCTGGTGACGCCTGTAGCTCTTACGACAAAATCCGGCTACTGTTCCATCACAGTTCGAACGACGTTCTGTCTTTATACGTCACTGAACCTGGGTCATGCTACACTGGACCCTTTCAAGTCCTAAATCTGCCCCGGGATACTCTGTCGTAGTTGGCGGGACGCAATATCTTGGCGGCTATAACATGAGGCCTTTTCAGGAAATTACTCTGTTTGGAAACCTCTATTTCAGTAAATCTATTGTTTGAGTCGTTATGTGGCATGCGATGAAACCAATTGTTGTCCAACTCAATATCGTCCAATGCACTTCACAAAAGAGACCAATTAGCGCTCATAACGTTGACCTTTAACTCTGACACTGTCGTTCTTTATTTATTTTCAAAGAAATAGTGACCAATGTCTTTTCGACGAAAAAGCGGACCAAAATGAATATCTTCGGACAAAAATCTATTACTCTCGGTTTTTCAAGCTTCAAAATTAAGATTGATTTAAAAATGCTCTTCATCGCTGAGAATGCTTCTCTCAGAAAAATTGGCATTTCCAAAACTGCAAAATTCTACAGGTAATAGTACTAGAGTGAAATATGATAAGATATTAAGAATTTGACTCGCTATGCTTAAAACAAGTCAGTTCGTGTGTCGAGAGACTCGCCAGTAATTAGGCCTTTTAGCAGGACGCCTTCAGTTGAATAATGACCCCGACCAGCTGCTGCGGTAGTAAATGGGATAATAAAAAGGGTAATAAAACTGGGTAATAAAAAAGATAATAAAAGGAGTAATTAAAGGGGTAATTCAAGGGGTAATAACAGGGGTAATATAGGGGGTAATAAAGGAGGTAATAAAAAGGTAACAAAATGGATAATAAAAGGGGTAATACAAGGGGCAATAACAACGGTAATAAAAGGGGTAATAAAAGAGGGAATAGAAAGGTAATAAAAAGGTAATAAAAGCAGTAAAAAACTTTTTAAAAATCCATTTGACAGGTAACTGAAGGTTGTGCGACTGAATTTAATATTTTGCAAAATTGGAAAAATAAACAAGCACAAAATCACGCTTTCCAAGTGCAGTGAGAATAGCATATTCTAACTAAAAAGGTATATAATACCAGAACAAGACAAATTTTCCGTGATTTATATTCTCATTAAGGTGCAACTCTGACTTCTGTCGTGGTTAGATGTTATGGCGAGATGTAGTTGTATCTTCGGAAGGAAACGTTTTGAAAGGAAACGTTCACTACATCCAAGCAGTCAATCAGTCTACACATTATTTTTTTAGGTAAAATTGTAATTTCCCTACATGCACGAACAGGATTTTCTTTTTTGACGTTAAGTATATTTCCGGATGGGTGTTCTTTGAAATAGCCATCTACAAGAATTCCAAATACACTTAATCAATATGATCTTAATAAAAAACATGTGCACTCTGCTCTACGACATCATAATTTCTAAATCAAGTGTTCAACGGAATGACCTGAAGAAGAAAGTCCAACCACCATAAAAATGCAAAACAAGAAACATCTTTCAGAATGTCACTAATTAACACAAAATTCTGACGATGATGAAACTGAAGAAAAATTCGCAGCCGCACATTATACGTTGATCGATCCAAAGAAACAAGAAGAGAACTAATAATGCAAAAAGAACTAGCAAAGAAGTTGGAGCTTCTGGCTATTGACCCAATCTATACCATCAATACTCCCATATCGAGTCTCAATTGTGACGAATGGATTTTTGATGAGTCTGCATTTTGTCTACTTGTTCTGACCTTTGAAGATTGACTCCAATAAGTCTCGATTACGTGTACCAAATCTTTCCCAGAGAAAATCACTTCGACTGCATGCGCGGTTCGACGCGGTACAAATATTATTTTCTCTTTTTTTTCATTCGGCAAATATTACAGTGGGAATATTTTTTTGCTGTGATGGGCCAAGGACTTGTATATTTTTTTTAAATATGTTACAGAGGACTTAATTGGTACTGCAACAAAAAAAATAACAAGAGTGCAAAAACGATTGACCTCAAACAAAATAATTGATTGCCAACGATTTGATAAATTATTATCTACCTGGTTTCAGGTACTTCTTACCTTGGGTGGTTTCAAATGGTGTTCACGTATGCAAGATTCATTTTGTGAAAGTGTGTGAGGAGTAAAATTTTTGGGCATTTATTTAATTTTAATGACTTTTAATTTTCGCTTGCAGGTTGGTAACGAGGTAGCACATCCAGGTATTGCTAATGACTTTAATGACGAAGATGCTAAGAAATATTACACGTACTATCAGTGGGTATGCTTTGTTCTGTTCTTTCAGGTAAGGAAATTTATTTTATAATTTTAGTGTTTAAGGATTTATTTTTGGAAAAAAATATGGTGAAATAGGTTTTAGGGTTTTTATTTGGGTAGTGGCTTAGCGTGAGAAGCACAAGGGAGTTCAAAATTGACAAGATAGGTATAGGTATAGGTTCAAGGACACAAAATTTATCACTGGTTTTTCTAAGGCAGTAACTTTCTTTCTAAAAAAAGAATTATAGTAGAGGGAAATTAAACAAAAAAAAGCGAAGTTATGATGTAGTTGGGAAGCTGGATTTTTTTGTTTTTTTTCTTTACATATGTTAAGATAAAGCGAAAAAAAAATTTCTGCAAAATCGATCCTGTGATGTACGAGAAAATTGCATAAATGTCCATTTTTGATGCATTTTGAGTGCATTGCTACACTATTTTCTTAATTTCTCCAGTTCTGTTGGTCGTAGCCAAATAAAAAAAATTGGAAAATACTCGTGAATGAATAGACTATCGAACTGATTCGGTATAAAAACTTTAACAATGACTCCTAACCTCAAAAAACCAAAATGTATGAAATTTTGTTTTATTTTACTAAAAATGCAATAAATAACGGGGAAATAGTCGGATATTGATAAAAATTGGAGAAAAGATGTATTTTGATGCTATAAATACGTGGTTGAAATTTCAAAAAAAAACTTTCGATTTTTACGGCAACAATTGGCACTTTTCGAAAAATTTTGAAATTGCCGCCATTTTATGCCAAATCATCGTACGGTAAAATATTTTTTTTTAAATTGTAGGTTTTTTATGTACTTTCTTGTGAGCATACGCAATATGTACTTCGTTACTTTATTTAAAATGTCTATTTTAGGGATTTGAAAAAAAATCCAAATTTCAATTTTTCAATTTTTTTGCCTTTTTTTCTTAGTTGGCAAGAACAGAACTGGAGAAATTAAAAAAATAGTGTAGCATTGCACTCAAAATTCATAAAAAATGGACATTTATGCAATTTTCTCGTGCAGCACAGGACCGATTTTGCAGAAATTTTTTTTTCGCTTTATCTTAACATATGCAAAGAAAAAAAAAACAAAAAAATCCAACTTCCCAACTACATCACTATCATATGACAATTTCCCTCTACTATTAGTTATGCTATTTTCAATTTTAAAATTTTTCCCGCAAAATCCGTGAAAATAACGTCGGTCAATTTGCTGGCGCTAGTGTTGCTGGAATTTCATGTTCGTTTCACAAAATTTTCTATAACTTTTCTCAAAATTTCTAGTGATAAATTTTCCACTTCTCCAAAATATTTTTGGGACTTTTCCTTGAATAGATTCTTTCGAACGATACTTTATCGGACTATTTTTTTCGGATCTCTTTTGATCTTCAGTGGTGGATACTGCACGCTGTTCTCTATTTATGTATTAACAGCGCCCAATTATGCTTGAATCGGTGTACATCAGTGTGCTAATGGCAGCCCTAAATCAAGGTCTATAGCTTGCACCTAAAGACCAGTGGCATTAAAAATTCACAAAGAAAGAAGTCTGGAACGACCAAAACGGGCGATCTTGCAGACCAGTGCAGATCACCAAAATAAGAGATCACCAGGTCGGGAAACGCATGGTTCAGAATACTCACTGTCAGTCGTGCTGTAAGTCCGGTTAGGGCCCTATGTTCTCAAAACTCAATTCGTTGCTGGAAATATGCTTGAATTCGGTGTCGATCATGGCTCTCTAGTGCTGAATTGTGGCAGTAACCGTGTTTTCGATACAGTCCTCGAAAATATGTTGATCAGTCACCTACCCTCTGTAAACGACAAACCAAACCGTGACTTCAAGAGGATGGGATGGCGATAACTTTGATGATTCATGCATCCGCAAATGTGGAAGTGCGTCTCGTCGGTTATTATGATTTTCAATGAAAATTCTTTCTGTAGTAACTTAACATCAACTTTTTCTCATCTTTTTGCCAGCATATTGATTACGCGTCGAAAAAATGGCTCATCTTTTGAGGTGATCCACAAATCGACCCGATTTTTTGGTGTCTCTGTAAGAACAGCAGTGCTGCTCAGCCACGCCGAGGCCATGCGCCATTGGTCGAAAAAGGTGGTAGTCGGAAGGGGCTAAGTCTGAATAATACGGCGAGTTGCGTTTCTAGGTGGGTTTAACGATATTTGCAACATAACATGCGGCCAAACGCATTAGTTGTGTTCGGTAGCTAGATCCTGTGATGGTTTCACCCGGTTGCAGGAGCTCATATACCATGCCGAACTGGTCCCAGCAAATATACAGCATGTGCTTCGAGTCATGGATGTTTGGCTTGGCCGTCGACCGAGGTGTTCCACAATTTTTTTTCGCTTTGAATTATCGTAACGGACCTCATCGCTGTCACAATATCATGCAACAAACCCATACCGCTGCCACACGTGCTATCGAAGCAACTGTTCGGACGAACAATTGACGTTCGAAGTATCTCGACTTCTATTCGTGTGGCGTTCAATTTCCTTGCTTCTGGATCATTCCCAAAGTATTCAAACAATGGAAAATGGCTTGTTGAGTCACGCCCAATGGATCTGCAACCTCTTGTTGGAGTTTGACATGGATCTGCATCCAGTAATGCCTTCAATTCAGCGTGTTCAAACTTTCACTGGTCCGTGACGCTCCTTATCTTCCTCGTCAAAATCACCACTCTTGTAGAGTTGAAACCATTCGCGACACGTTGCTTCAATAATAGAAGAATTTGTACGGATACATCGTCAAGTTTCTTACTAATGTTCGCTTCCTTAGTTGCCTAGGGGTGAAGGCGTCCGACTATCATACCAGGGGTCCGCGGTTCGAATCCACGCAGCGGCAATGTTTTTTATCTTTCCAGGTCTTCTACTTAGACAACATTCATTCTTTCTTGTCTTCCCTGTTTACAGAAATTCCCCATACTCTCTGCTGGTATCGCCTGTAAGCATAATAAGCGAGGAGTCCAGTCGACCGCTGAAGGCAGAAGCAGAATTCAGTCGTGGCAGTATTAGATGGGAGCGGTTCTAATCAAACAGCATATTGGCGTTGTTAGTAGATCTGTATTTCGTCTTTCTACTATTTTTCCGACAAGAGCATACAGTTAATTATTTCATTTTAGATCATAGGGCATAGGGGCCTTACTCCGAGCTCTAGTCCCTCAAATTTAAAAGGACTCTCTATAAAATCAATTCTGCGACCCGTCATCTGGTTGAAGCTTGAGGATCCTCTTGGACATCTATAGCCGCAAGAGGGACATTTTCGGCCAGGTCTTACCCTGTCCCGTGTTGAACCAGTCGTTTCAAACGAGCAGCTAAACGTCATAGTGTTTGTCCAGTTTATGCAACACGATCGACGTTGAAATTTACGTTTTACCAAAGTGAACAACTTATCATTTGTCTAAAACATTGACACAATTATTCCGCGTTCTTGGGGAGTATAGAGAATTTTGGTTTAGCTCGTGTTTACTTCACAAATATCAAAATTGCGAAAATGGGGTACAGACAGATTGTTATATGGGAAAAACGACAAACTTCATTTTTCATATTAATCTGACTAAGAAATAATTTCATGATCGCAACCGATAGAAGGGTCGACAGTTCAAAGGGCCTTAAATCTGATCTGTGGCGTTTCAAATGCCAAAAAAATTACCTTAACCCTAATATTGGCTTATATCTAGAATAATCAGGGGTAACCTATATAAATATATGTAATTGGAGTGTCTGTCTGTGATTTCAAAATAATTGTCATTTTCTAAGCTCATACGGTTATTTACGTGATATTAAAACAAAATCCAGTATTTTTAAAATTTTTGACTGTCTGTATGGCTGTGTGTCTGTATGTCGGTATGTCTGTCTGTCTGTTTGTCCGGGCTAATCTCGGAAACGGCTTAACCGATTGCGATGAGACTTTTACTGTAAGATTCAGTATTTTTGTGGGCGTGTTTTAGGCTTCAGTCGGCTCCGACTATTGGTTCAGACGAAAAACTTGATCCGATAGTCGGAGAAAAGCGATTGGAAACTTTTTTGTCATTCTAATTGTAAACCTTAAAGCTCGGAACGGTTAATCCGATTTTAAGACTTTCACGGGATGATTCAGTATCTTCTTAGGCGTTTAGCCTACTTTTCACTTTGATCCGACTATCGGGTCAGACCGAAAACATGACTCGATAATCGAAGGAACGCGAATGAAATGCTGTCAAGGTGAGATATTGTTCTTTAAATTTGCGGAAATAATGTGAAGGTTAATGGATTAAGGCCACCTCCGCCAATGATCGATGGGCCTGATGATAGTTTAAACAGGGAATATGTATATCGAACACAATAAACAAGGGGGAACAAAATGTTGAGGACGCCATGGGGCAAGTTCTCTACAGGGTGAGAGACGTGTTTTAAATATGATTGTTGGCAAGTAGCACAACATTTTTTCAATAGGTGGCGCTCAACATCGAATTTTTTACACATTTTTTATGAGTAACTCTAAATTGTTTATTTTTTTATGTGGCAGTGCTAAGCTCAGGAATCACCCTTTGTACTACCAGTCCGATATGTCGTTTGTCAAGTCATGGTGCAATGTTTAGCAGTGAGCTTAGTAATGGGGGAACAGGTTAAGGGTTATGGTGGTTCGAGGGGTTTTAAAGAAGGTGGCGATGAACCCTGCTTTAGAACTCTTGGATGTTGTAGGAGTTCGGAAATACTGACTGCGAGAGATTATTCTACAGTCGAGTTATGTGCCCAAAATTATGTTTTGAAGTTTTGTTATTTTTTCATTATACGTTTTTGCTATCCCGGACTGTGTCAGTTTTTTTAATAAAAGGCGTTGCAACGCACGCGGGTTTTTGCTAGTGTTTATAATAAAATTACGAATAAGGATTATCCTCGTTGATGTTTACGGCCCTTAAGCTGGAAACAGATTGCATGCGACGGTAACCACAGTATGTGGCGTCGTTTTCATCGACAGATAAGTGCCTGCTTGCGTCTCTTCTTTTACACATTACCAAAAAATCTAAGGGACGAGTGCATGTGTTTGTTGTGTGCTTGTATTTGCGCATTAGAGGCTATAATGAATGCGACGGGAGACCAAATTTGCGCTGCCTCCAATGTGTTTGTGCAAGAATCTATTGGATCGCATCTGCATACATACGCTTCTATATTATCTGTCTCCACATGCATGCAACGTGCGCACGCATGTATCTGTTTCCAGCTTTAGTGTGGGTATGGTAAATTTGGCATCAGTCGCGCGTGACAGAAACCTATGCTACGCCACTGGTCTTGGGTGTAGTTTTTATTAATTTTCTGTGTTGAAGATTTTTTCTGAATGATTTTGATTTTTTAATGTACATAATTCCTTGAATATTAAACAAATTGTTAATTTATCAAATCAAGAAGAATTTTATTTTAGCTGTTCAGATGATCAACAAGGCCTTACATAGATAGTACTCAAATTACGATTCAGAAATAAGAAATGAAATATTTTATGAATCTAGTTTTTATCACAAAAATTCTTTTCACAAACAGCAGTGTAACTTCATATTCAGGTGGTAAACACGTTTCAATGATTAAAAAGGTTTCTGCCTTGGGAATAATGAGTTGTAGATTTTCTAAAAATACTTAATTTTTCTGGATGATTAGGAACTGAATGTGAAATTCACGGGTTAGATAAGAATAACAATTGCAGATCATTTAGAGTAATCCATTTTGGTTGTAAGCAAAGCTGTGTCCAATTTGCGTTTCATAATTGATGAAAATATTTTAAAACGGCAGATTTTTGTCTAGGAAGTAGTTTCTGATTGAGTAGTTATGTTATTTTGCTACCAGAAAACATATAATAGAACTATGATAGTATGGACTATACTATCAAATATATTCCAGTGCTAATTTTAGAATTTTTTCAACACAAATATTGCTCAAGAAAAAAAATGTTAAGGCTTTGAAGCATAATTTTTGGAAGAATGATTTAATATGCTACCACGGAACCTCGAAACTCCAAGAGTCAAGCCGCCCGCTGCCATAACCGAGATTCATGGTTCGATTTCCCACAGCGCCATGCTCCTTTGACTTTCCACTTCCATTATTTACGTGTAAATAACATTCCTTCTTCCCGTTTTAATTCTTTGTAGCAATTTACTTCCGCCTTTACTGCCATCATCTGTAAACACAATTAGTGAGGAGGAATATCGTTCTAAAACCGCCCTGTTCTACAATTTTTGAACATCATTTGACACTATTTCAAAATTCTTTATTTTGATTGTTTCCAAAATAAAAAAAAATTATATTACCAAAAATATCAACATCTCCAACCAAAACCATCACACTCTAAAAAAAACCGAACATGCATCTTACAAAAATCCATACTTAATAAAAATATCGATACACTCATCAAAAAGTTCATCTATTTTATCTTGAAGAGGTCACTCCCAAGCCGCCGCCACCAAAGAGACATACTTTGGTGCTGACTGTGGTACAATCTGCAAGGCTATGAGTAACATACATACAACAACAACACAAGAAAAGAATTACATAGAAGACGAATTCTTTTTCAATTGATTCTAATTATGGCGTGTTCTTCTGTACGAAGAAGAATTTCTCAATTGAACGATCTTGCAAATTGGAGCAAACTCAATTGGAGTCGAATGCCTCCTCGAAAAATAGAGCCAATTATCACTTGATTAGGACTTAAGATTGATTAAGAGAATTAATTTTTAATGTTTATTTTTGGTTTTTTGTTTTTGTATTTTGTTTTTTTTTTTCACAATTATTGTAATTTGATTTTGTGTTTTTTTTTTAGGCAATTGCATGCTACACACCGAAATTTCTATGGGATTCTTTTGAAGGTGGCTTGCTAAGGACTATTGTTATGGGATTGAATTTAGCTATTTGCCATGAAGAAGAGAAATGTGCCAAAAAGAATGCTCTTTTAGATTATTTGCTTAAGCATATTAAGGTAAGTGTTGGTTTTGTATAAGGAATATAATTTTTGATAAAGGTTTACTATTTGTACCTTCGAAGGGAAGATATTGTGGAAAAAGCAATACTAGAAATGTTCTTATTGCATTAAATGGTTTTTGCTCTTATTATCACAAGTAGTGTTAATACGAGAGTAGTTTGAAAAGTTGTGAGCCTCGACATGAAGATGGCGTTGCTCGTCAAAATCATTCCGGTACTACAATGATCTGAAAGACTCAATTAAGGGGCCTCGGTAGTCTAGGGAGTAAGGCGCCTGGCTACTATCCCAGAGGTCCCGGGTTCGAATCCCGGCATAGCCCCACGGTCCTTCGCCTTTCCATTCCTCATTCCCCCTGTCATAGCCTTCTGCTAGAATTGCCCCGCTCCACCAAGCGCATGTCATCGGTTGGTTGATGGGATTCAACTCGTTTCAGGAGGCATAACACTCCAGCGAGTTGTTTCTCATTTCCCCGATGCCAGAGTCGCGATAGAAATGTTTGGGGTTAGGTGGTTGTGGCAGTTCCTTCCTACTTCTCTCTTCCCCTTCACTATCTATCGACTAGAGCTTGCTGTTTGACATTGCACTCTATTCGAAGAAAATAGATTGTCGACAGTACAAAGGGCTTTCCCTGAGCTCTAGTCTTCCACATAAAAAAAAAAAAAATTAATTGTTGCTTGACAGACTAAAGGCAATGCGCTTGCACAAATAGTCCATGGAAATGGTACTTTAACATTGCAAAAATGCAGGACAAGGTTTTTTTGGGTTGTGTAGGGGGGGGGGGGTCCGTGTAAGCTTAAATTTGAGTTCTCGGGCTCGGGGACCCCCCATTTGGCCGCCATTTTGGAAAAGGTGTGCAAATGGTTCTTCCACTATATCTCCGTAACACTACATCATACAGAAAATTTGTAAGGAGGTTTTTGTTTACAATTAAATTATCTACAATTCATTATATAAGCTTTTTTGTCGTAAATTGAATAATTAAGAAGTTATAAGCCTTAGAACACAAAACTTAGTCACAATATTTTCTTTTAACGGCTATAACTTTTTTTTCCTTCAATTTTGACAAAAAAAAAATAATAAGTTTTTTTAGAGGGTTTCATAGCGAATAATTTTCATTCATGCTTTTTTAGTTTCATTCACTACGAAGGGTTTTACAGCGCCCCAAAGGTATCAAAGTGATAGATCTTCTGAATAATTTTTTTACGATTTTACCTCCTCCTCACCCTAGAAATTCTCAATAATATGTAGCAAGTAATAATAATGAATGAATGACTTTACGTTCTAAGAAATGCCGAGGTTTGAGTAATGTAATAAAATTGTTTAGCAATTTATTTATATAATTTAATTCTAAACAAAAAACCTCTTTACAAATTTTCTGTAAGATGTACTGTTAGGGAGATATAGTGGAAAACCCATTTACACACCTTTTCCAAGATGGCGGCCAAATGGGAGGTCCCCGAGCCCGAAAACTCAAATTTAAGCTTACAAGGACCCCCTACACAAACAAAAAAAAACCTTGCCCTGCATTTTTGTAATGTTAAAGTACCATTTCCATGGACTAAAACTAAACCCGAGTTTGAAGCTGTTTATGGGAACTCTGCTCTATCATCTGCCACCGTAAAAATACGACCAGCTGATTTTGCACGAGTTTGTACCGACTTTTGGCTGATTATGTACGATCGGGACGGCTAAGGTCCGCGTTCACCAGCGACACGGTCCGAAATGTTCATCAAATGGTACTGGCTGGATGATCATAGAATCAAGATTAGCAGAGGCTGTGGGCATATCGAGTGAACACGTTTGTCATATATTGATTGAAGAATTGAACATAGGGTGATGCGCTTGCTCACTTTGGATGCATTCGAATGAAGATTTACAAGGAAGGCTCTGTTGCAGCGGTTTAACCGAAATGAGTCGATTTTTTTGCGTCGATATAATACTGCAGATGGTGGACTTCAAAGGATGAAGCTTCTCGGAAAAAGACGAAGAAGTTTGTATCGACCGGGAAAGTGATGGCTGTCTTTTTGGATAGTTATGGAATTGTCACGCATCATTACTTGACAAGCTGAAAACCGAAATAGCAAAAAAAACCTCGCATTTGAAGAAGAAGAAAGTGTTGTACCATCCAGAAAGCGCACCTGTTTATACTTCCGCGGACGTAAGCAATCAGGGTCGGCGTTGGGTTTTTTTGCGCCCGGTGCAGTATGCCATATTGCGCCCCATAAGTTGTTCGTTTTTTGATCGCAGTGAAGGACAATTGAAAAAAAGACAGAAAAAAGGACACACTTTTTCAATTTTTTTTTCAAAAATTACATTTTTTTTAAATCTTAATTTCTGAAATTATTTCATCGTTCAATTGCGCCCGGTGCAAATGCACCATTTGCACTTATGAAACACAATAGGCCTAACTTAGCCGCAATGTTCACCACACGGGTTGACCTCTTATTCCTTTTACTTCGGCGGTTGCAGGGCCTTACATTCACGAATTGCTCTTCCAATTAGTTGACCAACCCTTTTCATTAGATCCGAGCCCCAAGGTTTTTTTTTCTATTTTCTAAGCTAAAAATTGCGAGAAAAGTGTTGAAATATGAAACTACATTTGACTAAAAAATACTGGTATATATGTTAGGCTCCAAAAGTTTCAGACTACCCCTTCGTACTAGAGAAGCATCTACACGTTGAGGGAGCAGTAGATTGCGCACCCTACTGAGCCAAGTCTTCTGGCTTATAAATTTGCGGTATTTGGAACTTTCAAGAAAACAATAACTCCACTCCAGGTGGCGACCGTAGTACTTGGATACGGTATTGGGAACAAAAAGTATGATTTATACTTTCTTTAGGGCAATATGGATCTAGGAAGGTATGCCTCAGAGTTTAAAAAAGCGGTTATTGTTAAGCTACCAAAAAGGGCTGCAATAACTATAGAGGTAATCATCATCAGAAGCTCCACAGCCTATTGTTGGCCTTGGCTTCCTCCAGCGTTTGCCTCCATGATTGTCGATCTCTGGCACGTATTTTACAATTTCTTATTCCTAACTGTCTTAAGGCCCCCATTCACAAATAGGCCGCCGGCAGGCCGTGGCCTTTGAGGCCAAGTCGGCAGGCACGGCCCAATGAAGGCCACACATTACTAAGTCTGAACGAGGGATGAGGACTTGACGCAACTGCCTGACAGGTCGTGACCTGCAGGCCACTTCATGATTTCCTACAGACACACAGGGGAACAGGAATTATTTCTATGCACATCTATCACACCAGAAATAAATTCCGGCTGATTTTTCTTTTTTCACTCCTGGCCTCAAAGAAAACTTCAGACTGAATAGAAGTTCAGATCCTAAGGCACGGACTGACGATAAATGCCCACACACATAAAGTTTTTTGTCAGTTTTCCTAGACTGCAGGCCAAGGCCTGCGGGCGGACGGTGAGTATGTGGTGATACTTGGCCTCAAGGTGAGAAACCTTCAGGTCATGGCCTGCCGGCGGCCTGTGTATGAATGGGGAGCCTTTATGTCTTCCTCAATGTCGTCCATATACATTTTCTTAGGGCGTCCTGGTTTTCGTTTTCTTGTGGGACACTTCCACAGCACTATCTTTGCTGGGTTCTGTTCCGCACCTCGTTCGACATGACCAATCCATCATAGTCTGTTTATTTCAATCAGGATTTTTCAGCTTTCATACAACATATGTTGAGTAACGTCTATAAAATTCTGCGGACTCTTCGATCGAGCACGTCTGGAAGGCAACTATCATAAATGCAACTTTTTCTGGTCCTGAAGCGGTCCTAGGATGGCCGGACTTCTCCTGTTAGTATAAAGTTAGGAACCTTTTGTCGAATTGGTTTTCCATATGGTACGGGATCCTGATGAAGAGCAAAATATATGTGGGCGGAACTCTTCAAACACAAAATCACGACGCTCTTCACATTAAATGGCATGATTTCACGCTTGTGACAGACCGCATCCACTGTCCTATCCCCATCGAAGGCCGAGTAACCTCCAGTCCAAATCGGAGTTACTTTTCTGATGCACCCTATATTTACGAATAAGTGTCTTCTATAACATATTACAAATTTGATGTTGAATGAAGAGTTGTGGAGACGAGAGAGAACGATATCAAAAGTGGGTGCGGTTAGAACAGACACGCAATACAAAAGGCCTATGATGAGATCCTAAATGCAGCGTTGGGATGGGGCTCTGGTATGCTGGGTTTCTGAAGAGCTCATTGATGACTTTGGTCCAAAAAGTCCGAGCAGTGGTCGAACCACACGTGGTCTAAACGGACGACCTAGTTCTTTTTCGCGCCCTTTCACCCCTGACGGCTTCGAGATCGGTGAATAACGAAATTAGAAAGATTAATTGCTTTAGAGAGAACCACTGAAGGCGGAGTTGGAAACCTTAAGCTTCTGAATGAAGAGTGGACAATGCTCGTAGAGACTGTTTCGAGGAATACCGAATCGAACTACTTTTTGTGCGAGGCTCTAGTCCCTCTAGTCTCCAATGGCAGGCGGGGTTCTTAAAGGGTCCACGATGGAAGTATTACCCAAGACCAATACTCCTCGACTTCGGCAATCGGACGAGAACCGGTTTACTCAGCACCGCTAATGGCACTGTTTTGAGTATGGACATTAATAATAATATGAATTAATGTTTCGAGAGATTTTAAAATCTCCTTTTGTGATTGTTGAAGAATCCTAAATTTTAGTTATACTAACAAAACCAACTTAAAACAAACAATTTAATATTTTATCATTTATACTTTTAGCGCCATAAGTTATACGCCATACGATACTGGATATGTGAAGTACTATGCCTCATCAACATTATCGTTCAGCTTTACTTGATGAATAAATTCTTCGATGGTGAATTCATGTCGTACGGTCTTCGTGTTATGGACTTTTCAGACGTACCGCAAGAGCAAAGAGTCGATCCAATGGTCTACGTTTTCCCAAGAGTAACAAAATGTATCTTCCATAAGTTTGGTGCTTCTGGATCTCTACAGAAGCATGACTCCTTGTGTATTCTTCCATTAAACATCGTCAACGAGAAAACGTACATTTTCATTTGGTTCTGGTTCATTATTTTGGCAATTTTGTTATGCGGATTGATGATTTTTAGGTATTTTAATTTAAATTTTATATTTTTTTTAAAAGATATTTTAATAAATTTAATTTTTTTTAATAGGGCATGCATAATATTTTTCCCGAAAATACGTCCGCGTCTTCTAAACGCCCGCAACAGAATGGTGCCGCGCGAAGTATGTCAATCTCTGTCACGTAAATTAGACATCGGTGATTGGTGGTTGATGTATATGCTGGGACGTAACCTAGATCCTGTTATATACAAGGATGTTTGCACTGAATTAGCTAAACAGGTGGAACCGCGTCGCTCGAAGTAAGATAACAAAAAATCAAATCGCTATAAACTGCCAAATTCAATAATCTCTAATGGCAAATTTCTTTTTTTATATTAACAAAAGAGAATTCCTCAGAAATCACTTCGAAGATGAGAAGGACGAATAAGAGTAGTTTTGCATGCAATTTTAACGTTTAGTCCAAAAAAAAAATCAAGAATCCTTCTGTGATTAACGAAAATTTTATTATTATTATTATTAATTTTTTATCTGAAGGATTTCAAGGTAACAAACTGCACGACAGGTAAAACAAAATGGGAGATGAAAAAAAAGTGGAAGAAGTTATATTTTTTTTTAATATTAATGATCACAACTCATATTGAAGTTAAGAAATTGAAGAAAATAAACAAGAAATCAGAATTATTGTGAGATAGGAATATTTCCTCACAACGAATTTTTATAACATCGTGAGTCCAAAATTTAGTTTTATAAGCACTTTTTAGAAATGATAATGGCCAGAAAAAAAATTGTGTAAAAAATTTAGTTTTTCGTTTATTTAATTTTAAGGTACAATTTAATAATTGCTTTTGAGTCTCTATATTTTTGATAACTTATAAGATTTAAGATAGTAAATATATATTTTTAGTGCTATTAACTACAAATGACTTGTTTCTATATTACTAGAACATTCGAGACTTTCTCTTTTTGCCGAGAAGTTTAACGTCTTCAATTACAATTAGTTAAAACTCTAACTAATAGATGGCGCGAAGTTAACTGACTGCATAAATCGATACAAATTACAGTTCGTTCAAACTCTAATAGATGGCGCATAATTAATCACAATACATTCTGTACCCTCAACCTGTCCGGCTTGCTATAGATCAAGAAGACACTCCACGGGTAAGTAAAGAGGAAGTTCTGGATGCTACCAGAAGAGGTGGTCGTCAACAAAGCCCTCGATCGGGAGGGTATACCAAACAGCAGTATACCTAAGCAGTGGAATGGACAAAACGTTTCGCTCGTTACGAAATTCGACCAGCCTAGATAAGACTCGTCGGTCTATAGGTCAATACGTCTCCCTAATATGAGTACTTATTTCAGTTTGACATCCCAAAACTCTAGACGTCTCGGTATTCGCAATCATTTTATAGTATGTACAGGCTTACTCTACTTCGTTGCTCTTTTCAACCTTGCAATCTAGAGGTCCTGGCCGAGTTTTATTTTCATCACGGCACTTCCAGTCTCCAGATTCGCTCACCCTCACATAAGGGGTCAACAATTTTGCGACGGTTTTTCTTCTCGAACGCAGGTAGAAGATCAAAGGGCTTTATGGTAACCAATCAGGGCTGGACTGAGAATGAATTTAGGACCGGGAAATTCAAAAATTTCGGCCCATTTCAATACATTTTGTTTTAACAATCAAGTAAAGTTCTTTTTTGCTTTAAAAAGCTGTTCTTTAAGCATAATTATGAGAAAAACTATGTGTGTATGTGTAGGTGTGTTTGTGCGTACGTCCGTACCCAGTTGGGAACAGAAAGCATTTAGAATCGATTTAGAATTGATTCCAGTACATTGGAAGTGATTCCACTTTAGATTCCAAGCCATGTAGAGAACCGATTCTTTTTGCATTGGGATGTCATAGGACGGAACCAATTCATTCCTGTCTGCATTCCCTAGAATCGGTTTGGGATTGATTCCTTAGAATCGATTGGAAATTTTTTTACGCTTAAGCAACGAACTGCGAATACATTCGATTCCCTTCTGCATTCCCCAGAATCAGAAAAGGAATCAATTGGTTCCTTCGGAATGCATTCTGAATCAATTCTTCTGGAATGGGTTCTTCTTTTCCCAACTGGGTAGTAATTTTTTCCTGCACGATATTGGGCGAACCAAAAAAAATATAGTCTTCGTTGTGGTGCCGATTGAAGCGTATTAACTAAAGCATGATCTAAAATGATTTTCATAAAATACGGTTGAGCCGTTTTTTGAAAAGATTTCGGCGAAGAGCCACAAGCACCATCTAATAAACTAGATGGAATGAAACCGGTTCTAAATGAAATTAACTCTTCTGGATTCAGCTTCCGATAGCTTCCCCATAAAACATCACTTGTCAACAAAATCTGTGCAAAAATCAGGTTACCCTTTTCCAATATAACTATTTTTTTTAAACCTTAGATCACCACTTTTTGGACGAGGAATTGTTTTCCACGTCTTACATTTACTGAAAAAGAAATTGGCCTTTTCGGTCAAGTCTGGCGAGTCCTTTATCGTTATTTGAACCTATTATCGTGTTTTTAACTAGCCTTTCTCCAGTGCCGCGGCTGGCATAAGTGCAGGGTGTGCAATTGCCTTTGGGGCCTCCTTTTTTGGAAATAAAAATCATTTGAATTCATTATATGCATTTTTACTTCATTGAATGAACCACAGAAATGAGTATGAGACACACAAATCAACATATTCTGTCGCGGGGACGGTTCTCTATGAAAGGAAATGAGCGAAAAATGAGCGAAGTGAGCGAAAAATTTTTTTGGACTCTCTGGGGCCTCTCGCTGAATTTTTGCACAGGGCCTCCAATTGTCTGGCCGCGGCACTGCTTCTCTCAGGATTACTTAACCACCAGTTTTGGTACTACCAACCCTACCAACTTCCAGAGTTATGAGTCGTCAAAGTCAAAATTTTGGTTTTTTTAACTACAATTTCAACTTTCACTACTGTTTTCTCCAAAAATTACGTAGTTAACCTATAACTTTTTTTCCAAAATTAGAAAGCTTGGAATATTTCCTATGAATAATGTCCGAACAATTTTTATACTACGCATTTAAAAGTTCTTGTTTTTTAATTTTTTGTTTCTCCCAAACTTTTCGTCGTTTCGTTGACATTTTGAATTTTTTAGATTTTTTTAAATTCCACACAATCCTTATTAAATAACAGTCTTCAACAAACTAATTGGCAATTTCGTAGGAGACGGCGAGATTTGTGTTCTTTAAAGGAATTGTGATACGCTTGTAATTTGAAATTTTTTTATTTTTTTGTGAGAAAATTTAATTTTTTTCAAAAAAAAAATTATTTAGCGGAAACATTTTTGATTTAACATTCGGTAGCTTGGTAGGCCAGTCCAGCTCTGTAACCACTCAAGTTTCGGATTCATATCTGAATACTAGGAAGACAATCGCCTTATACACGATGGCACGATTAGAGGATTTGAAGAGTTTTGAGCCTAAATAAGCATTTCTGGCCCAAAGTAGCCGTACATGTATTTCTGGTTCCTTGCTGTTGTCAGCTGCAATTATTGACCTAAGCTTTGTGAAGGATTCCAGTGCTTTACAATTGTGCTTGTTTAGTTGTGCCATTAGTGTAAGATTATGCACTATTTAATTTGATTTGCTTTCATTTTCGAGCAGCCCCAGTTTTTGTACTGCCCGCTCAATATGGGTGAAAGCATCCTATACAGCTTTTGGTGTCCGTCCAATGATGTCGATGTTTTACACTTGTTTGGATCACTTTCTCCAAAGCCTGATTGAAAAGGAGGAAGGACTGCACTGGATAGTGTGTCCCAGATATATTTGATTGGCTTGTGACACAGGCAATGGTCAACCTGCATAACAGTATCAGTTTACAGGTGGTGCCAATTCTTGCGTTCTCTGACTGCGCTATCATAGACGACCTTGCAGTCTTAGAAGACTTATTGTACCAAATTTTGAAACTCTGAGCATTTTTCCATCGCGTGCCTCAGAGTGAAAATCTGGTCAGAAGTTAATTTGCTTGCGTTGTTACCTCACAAGTATTGGTTAATGATATTTATATCGTATGGGTAGAATATCACATATGCAGTACAAAATGTTGTATCACAATAATTGTTGCACGGTGCTATATCCCAGGATGCCTTTTTCTAGTCTAAAGTTATCGCTTCCTTCTTCCATATTTGTACAAGCGCAATGACCTCCTAAATATGTTGGACATGGACAATGATACACTTTTACGTATTGAAAGCCTTCGACGAAGCAAGCTAGTGGAGGCGTTAACCCTCAGGACAAGTATATACCTAGTACGCATTGTTTCAAAAAGAGTACAGTACAACATGTGGTTTTCTTTCTTCAAACCTGCCTATAGGTGGGACCCACAGACCAAGTTTAGGCTTTCCAATATCAAAAGTAGTTAGCTTAGCTCTGCTATATGCAGCATCAGTGTAGTGGACAGGACGGTCCTAGTTGCACTATATTTGACAACGTCCGATGATAGATGCATGTGAATATTGATATTCAAATGAATAAAGCCAAATACGTAGTTGTGGAGACGAGGGCTCTGCGGTAGCATCAAGCGTACTTGCAGTCAATCACGGAATGGCAAAGGAAGAAAGACGAGTCGACAAGGGTTTTCATAGAAAAAGCGCGAGGAAGAAAACTTTCGACCTTCTGAATAGATGCGACACATCCCTCGTTTCGGACAGCAATTTTCGCCGGCTTCCCAGGTTGCTCCCAAATGTACCAGACAACGCGGAACACATACTCTTCTAATGCCCTAGATTTGCTGAGCATAGGATCGAACTAGAAGCGAAGGTTGAGGGGAGACCAACGCAGAAGATCCCGGCCTAAGGGATGAGGAAGCCAGGACAGAAAATGGGCAAGACTATATGATGCTCATCTACTAGAGCTTTGAGGAGTCTAAGCGAAAAAGAGAGATTAAAAGGACCAGCTATGATATATAACATCCGAATGCTGATTTAGCCCCGCGACACTATTACGTAAAGCACTGGCACCGAGGAAGCATGGGATATAAGGCGGTGGTTTTAATGAGTAAGGGTCAAAGATACCGACAGACAGTTGGTAAAAATCGTGCTTCTGAGATGTTAGAATGAGTCGTATTTACAAAAATGAAATCATTTATAAGATATCATACAGATCTAGTTTGGTTATTTTATTTTCTTGGTAAACTTTAAACAGATTGCCTCATAGCTTACAGCTTAGGCTGTCTGTAAATTTTCAACTAGTTCGTGCTACATCTTCAGGTAATGCTAAATTCATACATAATCATTTTTTCAGCGATAACATTGTTGTCTCACCTTTGCTAGTTAATTTTTATTTCTCCCACACTTCCAATAAAGGCAATAACGAGGTTTAAACCTCCTCATTCAACATTCATTTAAACACAAACGATTTTAAATTAGTTAGGTATCATAGATGTAGACTATGGCCATCTACTGGAATTTTAATTTAATTACATATTTTGGTTTGGATATTAGAACAACTTGAAAGCTTGTAAAAAGCTTCATATAAATATTTAGAAAGTTCTGGTTAATGGATTACCTAAAAGCTTGCTTAAAAGCTTCAAATGACAACTTTTGAAAGCTAGAATGAAACTTTGTTACAGGGTGACTCAAATTTTTTGGGTATTTTGGTAAGTATTGTTTTTGCGATATATGGTATTTATTAAATAAAACCCTCTCCCACAGTATTTTAGACTTTTGAAGCCGAATTTGGTGATGCTGAACATCCAGTAAGTGGGACATTGTTTAACGGCGTGCACATTGGCATGATAAAAGCTATATTGCGGTCTATACATGAATAAAGACATTTTTGTTACAAGAAACTGAAAAAGAAGATCGAGTAGAAGTTTTTATATTAGCATCTGTATAAAATATGTCCTAGCCGAAAGGGTATATACCAAAGCAGAGGCCCTGATACCCATAGCTGGGGAACTATCTTGGACCTGATACCCATAGCTGGGGAACTATTCGATACGTTTGTTTCACAATGATCATCTGAAACCATTACGCAGTATGAAGACAGATAGTGGTATATATTTTATCTTACTCGATGGGTTCACAAAATTTAGCTGGGTGTACCCAATGAAAATCACGAGCTCACCTTTCCGAGAGCCTTCTTCATAATCTCTCTCTAAAACTTTATGAATGATTCTAGTTTTCAGCATGCAGAGGATAAAGTGATTTTTTTGGAGATTGGGCCTCGTGCTACCTTTACAATGAAAGGGATACAATAGTGGTCGGAGAAGGATTTGTATCTAAGACTAGTATTAAAACTCCTCTATTACAACCTTGCAAGTCTTATGCCAACTATAAAATTAAAAAGGAACTCACCTCTTTCGTTGCTTTCTTTGTTAGCCCATAACGCTTATATTGCATTGGTGTCTCCAAAGTCCTTGATGCATCTGTGTCTCTGGTTGTTATGGCGGCTGCTGTTGAATCTTCGGATGGTACGGGTACTTCTCTATTAAGTCATCAATACGCCTGCTGATCTCTTCAGGGTGTTCAACCTATTTGGTTTTTGGTTGGTCTTAACATTTACTTCTTGGTGTAGCTTATATGAAAGCGCAGTTTGTGATCACTATTTTGATCGCCTCTAGGCACTCATGGGTAGTGTTCTAGTGTTCCGATGAGTTCTTCGAAGATGAGTATGAGTATTTTTTCTAATATGGAGCCAGATTATTACTCTTACCCTTATAGTAATGTCGTTTGCGTGGATGAGATGCAGAAAAGCTCCTTTCCAACCCGTGATCAACAAGCCATTATAGAAATTTCTTCAGGAAGTGATTTAAGCACTTGAAACCCTTCCTATTTATGAGGAGTCTAATGAGCTTCTTCTTGGTCCATTACGTATTTCATCACCAGACTCGATATTTTTGCTTCAATGTGATTTAAAAGTGTTTCAGGATTCTGAGAGGGTCGTCGAGTTGACATACAGTTGTAGTCCCTCACCAAATCACGTAGATAACGTTGTTGCCGTTCTTACTGTCTGGAGTACTTTCCGCTGTTTAACGACACCTGGATTTGATGGCCTCGTCTCTTGGAGGAGCCACCGATTGGCAATCTTGTCAAGAATAAAGAGTCGCACTACCTTATTTTGCGAAGAGATTTTTGCGACTCGTTTTTTTCGTACTGCTACTGTTGTCATTGTGGGTCGTAACATCTGTCGCGTATGTTATTTGCCTTGCCTAACTTTAGAATATAGCGGCTGGTATTCGAAAAGCCAGAGCTGGCGCTTCCCATATTTGGGGCAAGCTGTATTTCCTCTTGGGGGAGAGGTTCATAGTCCTTTTTCTGTCGTTATTGTGTTTTCTCGTTCAAGTTTTATAACCACTAGTAATGCCGGAACAAGTTAGTCTACCCTGATAAAGCCAGGCACTAGTGAAAAACACTTGCTGCCATCGCACAGTGGGACAGAATCCCAAAAAGCTGGCTAACCTAAATCAACTTTTTTGCAAAACGCAGAGAAAAACTAATTTTTCAAATAACTTAAAGTTTATTATTCGTCCTCGCTCGTTTCCTAAAATTTTTTTTTTCAGTTGTCATAGTCTAAAGAAAAAAACGAGAAGTAAATTAAAGTGCGAATTTGTGCGAATTTGGAGATACAATTTTTTTTCTGAAATCGCGCAACAATCGTTGCACAGCAGGGGGTAATGAAACCGACAAAAAGTTCCGAAATGGCAAGGAATCTCTTGAAACTATATAACAGGGGATTTTCGAGGTCGTTGATTACGAATTTGACATTATTTTTTCAAAAAACAAAATGGCGGATCCATTATGGCGGACGGTCACATGAAAAAATGCATATTCGCGGATGAAATTCGATACCCGGGGGTTTTCGAGGTTGCTGATTACGAATTAAATATTATTTTTTAAATTTTTTTGTATTTGCCGGGGCATATCAAGTATCGGGTTTTTTAATGCTTTTCTTTGTTGTTAAATTGTAGTCGAAGCAACTAAATTTAACGTTTTTTTATGTTTTCAGGAACCCAAAGAGTACTTCAATTAACACGAAAAGAGATCTTCTGCCTAATTAAAGATGCTCTTTATACTGAATCTGCTGACGAATTAGCTCTCACTATTGAGAAGCACATGACGCTCCAATTGGGATTCGCATATTTCATGACTGAAGAAGTGAAGAAAAATTTTAAATACGTCATGTACAAATTGCGTCATTTATGGCTGAGCGGTCAATTGATGCTATCGGAGGACGGATCTTCTCAAAGTACTGCGGAGACAAAGGCAATCGGTGGTCGAACTTCTACAAGTTTTTCGGATAGCAGTGAAAGGTCCAAAAGGCGAAAAACCGAGGAATTGAGAAAAGACCACAGCCTAGAAGAACTCTCTTATGCTACGCGGATGAGCCTACGTGCAAGTGGGAAAGTTGCCGCTGCGCAGGTATTGAAGAACGTCACAGCGGGGAGTCCGTCTAAGGCATCGTCTTACCTTGTCGTCTTCTAACACAATTAAATTTTTTTAATACGATGAAATTGTATTAAAACTAAAAATATCAATTTTTTATATGACTGTCCGCCATATTGGATCCGCCATTTTGCTTTTTTGAAAAAATAATGTCAAATTCGTAATCAGCGACCTCGAAAACCCGCAAGTAAGAAATTTCAAAGCGATTATTGCACGTTTTGAGGTTTTGGCCAGCTTTTTGGGATTCTGTCCCACTGTGCATCGGTGGCATCACAGTGAAAGGAGTTATAGGTTGCAAGGAGGTTAAAAAAGAGGCGAAGGTGCGTCTATTTTCGACTGGACTTTTCATGGCAGCCTGTTGGGAAATTGCCATTCACTGCCTAGTCACTATTGATCAAGCCCAACTTTTCACAGAGCTGAGCAGGCCTTGGAATCGAGGCAAGGAGTAAGTACATTGGGGAGGATGGTGAGCGAAAACAAAATAGACGTGAAGGCGGCAAAGGGTAGGTGGAAGGTAAATATCAACTAATTTCCCTTCCATATTGAGTTTAATTTCTGACTTGCTATGACTTTGTAAGCGCTGACCAATGGGTTGATTGTACCTTAACACGTTGTAGTTGCAGACATTTAGTCACACAGGAAAGCAAACTTGTAACTATGCAACGAGTCCACATCTAAACCAGAAGAACTGATTGCATCAACATCCAAAAACACAACACCGAAAATACTAAAGTAACTTCCATAATCACTCAACAAAAACTCTATTTCGGCGAAAGAGAGATGAGCACCAGCAGTGTGTATCAAAAATAATCCTCAAATGAAGCCCTCAAAGATTATTATCTCCACTTATCGACCAATTGAGAGGAATCAAGGGTCCATGACACAACGAATCAGCTGTAAAACGAATTCACTGCGTTGCGGCTGTAAATTTCGTCGTCCCAACAACACGATAACAATAATCAAAGTTAGCTTCACACAGCCCCACCATCATCCCCCCCTGCCCAATCACTCTCGTCCTCCGCCGCCCCCTCTGCCACGCTTGGATATAAGTATTTTGTACAATCTGGATATCGGGGATACGGATGCAAGGAAGCACCAAGCACCACCAGAAACCAGCAACGTTTGAATGTTAAAGCTATTTGGCAACTTCAGCGGTTCGTCTTTTGGCTGCCAATTTTCTGTTTCTCGGGAGGATACTAACGGAAAGTTTCCTGATATCTACGTGCTATGTGCGGAAATATTCGTACAAACATTTTTCTTGGATCCTTCCCTCACAAGAAAATACAACGAGACGACCGATAGGAACGGGCAGCAGCAGCAGCACCAGCAACAACAAAAAGCATTAAAGAAAATGTTGAGAAAATTGCTTCCCTTTAGGCAATAAAGTTGAAAATCTGCTCTTGTTAAGACCCAAAATGAATTCATTTCGTTGCACATAATTCATTTTTTTCATGGGTTGGAGCATACATAAGTGAATCTTTCACAATTTACTTTTGTAAATTATTTTAAAAAATTTTAAAAAATTTCAAAAATGGCAATAATCACATAAAGACTTGGTGTGCTGGCAGCGCTATGGACACTGAACTGAATCTGAGCGGAAAGGAAATGCATGAAAATTCGCTTAAAACATTCGGAAATGAATTGCAGAAACAATGCCACAGCGCTGCCACCACGTCAGCAATTAAAAGTTTGCCCATAAAACATTTAAGACAAAAATAATAACTTTTGCTTAAAGCGAGATTTTGTAGCTTTTGTAGCTGGGAAAATGAACCCGAGACCTCCGGCATGCAGCAACTAATTTCGTGGATAAAGTATCGAAAGCAATTAATTTTAATGGAAATTTTGTGCAGTTGGAAAAGCCACACCGCATTCGGCGGCTACGACTACTTCGTGGTGGTCTATTGCTATTTTAATTATTGATTTGATTTTAATAAGTTTCTGTTTTTGTAAAGAAGGCCATTGCTGCAGCGGAATTGATTCGAAGAAAATATAAAGTGGAATTCAAGGACATTTACAGCAGATTGAGAAAAGCTGTTGTGGAAATTGTTGGTGAGTGTGAAGTGTATTTTTTTCTGCTCCTTTCTGACCTTCACAGCAAACACCTGGGTCCGTTCAGTGTCCTTATACTTAGGGAATCCTGAACCTGCAATTCAAAACCCTACAGTCATAGAAAAATTTTGGACTTCTATTACTCGGGAGTATGGTTGCTACAACCACAGACTATCTTTGTTCTAGATTGACTTTGCCATCGAAATACCCTAAAGTAGAGGCTGGAAAAATGCAGACGTCCTAATACCCCGGCGTCACCGGCCGAACAAATTGGTAAACTGAACTTTAAAATAACCTCAGTTCGCATACAATTTTCACATATTCAACTTAGGATAAAACAGACCTCAGTTCGCCCAACTGAACTCGAACTGAAGTTAAACGTTAAAGCTCGCTTTTTATATAAATTATCGACTCTAGCCAAAGCTGCACATCATGAAGTAGACCATTGCTCAGTGGGAGTGCGTACAAGGTAGCGATGTTGCCGATTAAGGTTAAGCGGTCCCCAAACGATTACCTGCCCTGTAATGCTGCAAGATCTACAGAACGGGAACAAGGACAGCCTGCCGCGGATGAGCAGTGGTAAGGGAGAAAGAAATTTTGGAAGCCGTGAAAAAGATTGCTGTTGGAAACACTTTGGGCTAAACGGTATATCGAACCTGGTAAGCCGCCATGGGACCCGCAGAACGATTTGCCTCCTAAACACTTTGGGTGAGCTTTTTGAAATGTGTTATATGTATAACAGAATACTCCCAAGAGCCAAGCGGCTTGTCGTAAAGGAAATTCTGTCTCAGAAAGGCAAGATCGACAATGGATGCTGTCAATATAGTGACTAACTTAGCAAGGACAGCAATGGATAAGATAACTCTTGACGTGAAAAATGCTTTCAGAACTGGGAGGCGGTGCAAGAGTGTCAAGGCGTTGATAAAGGAGGATACACCTAAGTATCTAGTTCTCAGAGGTAGGTAGGACTCTGATAGGTAGGTAGGACACTGCACTGCTAGTCAGATGAAGGAGTATAAGAAGTTCAGGACAACTGGCGGAGTCCCCCAAGGCTTTGTCCTAGGACCCCTCCTTAAGAAGCAGGTGGTGCAGGAGAGACCCCTTTAAGGGTCACAATGATGGCCCCCGGCCGAAGTAATGTCTTTACGGCTCGTCCCGGTCTACACTCAAACGTTATGCAAAAGTGCTGGTGAATTTAGTCACTAGGAGTCTGACACCATCGTCTTGGTGTGGACCCCCAGTGGTGACTTCTGTCTTAGGCATAACCCTTAGAAAGGCGGTGGCACACATCCCATGCTGCTAGACCGATGTAAGACTCTCACTACTCCCTCGTAAAAAAAGATAGCCAAGCCTTAGATCTCTAGAGTCGGTGAAGATGCTAGGCAATGTAGAGTTGATCTCCGTCCTGTCGAACACATCGGCTGAGTTTAGAGGGTTCTGCAGTAACAACCTCATAACGCAAGGATTTTCCGCACCCTTTCATCCGGCCTCCAATGGGCAAGCGGAAATAATGGTAAAAAAGGCAAAAGACTTTCTCAAAAAGGTTCCATGAGGAGACATATACTTGAGACTGGCGAGGTTCCTTCTGACGCAGCATGCGACACCATGTACGACAACCGCACGGTGGTCTGCCGTACTTTTATTCAACAGAAGGATTCGGACGTACTTCGACCAATTACACCCGGATACCATCGATGTGCACAAGCAGTCCCAGGACGGAACGAGTTCGACACCTGTACGAAGCTGCAGCAGTGGAGATACAGGGTTAAATTGGAATCAGGGGCGATAGTTAAACGGCATGTGGATCAAATACGACCGAGGGTGGTAACAGATGTATACGACTTGGATATCCAGGATGACAAAGATGACTCGTCCGCATATCGTGACTCGTCTGGAAAAAAAGAAAGCCGACTACCCAGCTTAGGACGGGCTCATTTCCGTGGCGGCAAATCTCACACAGAAAAAGAGGACGAAGAGGGCTCTCGCCAGAATGTCTATAGGGATGATCTCTACAATCACGTACGCCGGATATTCGGACGTAGTCCTGTATGCGAAGTACACACGGAGGGTGCTTAATCTGTATTACTAAGTTTTCTTCGCTTGCTGATCAGCACAGATTCTGTTTTTTGCCTAGCAAGCGACAGAGTAGTGCTTTTCTGCCACGCTTTTATTTTCCAGATCGCTTCTTTCGGGCGCCGTTCAATCTTATCGAGGCGTCATCCTATAACCACTTGTCCCAATCTGCGAACCCGATCACAAAGGTTCGTTTTTGGAGGCCTAGCATCAACAGACCATTGTAGGTACTATACATTGCAGTCCACAGGAGAGGGACCAGGACGGATCCCTGCGGAACGCTGCATTTGTCCCTGTACACCTTCGGCCCATCGTTCGATTCAGAATGTAGTCGATGCTTTCAGCTCGGCGAGATGGAGCAAAATAGTTTAGGCGTTGATCGGACTAGGTACTTTGATGTATCTAGTTTGACGTCGAGAGTTATCAATACGCAGCAATGATTTTTTCTCTATGGCGGATCTTGCCTTCATGTTGACTACGTCAGTAGTTGACATTGCGTTTCTAAAACCGAATTGTTTGTCTGACAGGGTTCCCTCCTTTTCGAAGTTGGTACCTACATATCACCCTCTCGAAAATTTTACCTATGCAACTAAGGAGACATATCAGTCATGCTGGGTCTCGCGGGCATGTACTGGCGAGTTATAAAGGACAACTGAACTTTATTTATGACTAGTAAAAAACCCGCGTGCGTTGCAACGCCTTTAAATAAAAAAAGTTTATGTGTGCACTGTCTGCGGTAGGAAAAAATTATAATGAAAACAAAAAAAAATCTGGAAAAAATTTTCGTACCAAACAGAAATTTAGAGTTACCTACAAAAAAAATTGTAATATTTCTTCTCGAGCGTTCTCGGATTCGTCAGGGATTAATTGGAACAATTTGTTTCTTTTTAGCAACTTTAACTTCAAAACCAAACTTTTTGCACACATGTGTTCCTCCTTCCTCTTATTGGCGGTTCAGTTAGAACAGCCGTATTATATTGAGATGTGACACTGGGTTATTTATGTATTCAAGTAGGTGCCTCTGAACATGAAACTTCTCGGTGAATTGGAATTTTAACTTTCTCTTTTCGGTTAGCCGTTACACTGCCCCCTTCTTAAACTTCACGACAATAGAGGAAATTATCAGGATACACTTTAGTCAATATTCTTCCATTTGCGGCTAGGATGTGAAAATTTTTCGATTTCCCAAATCTTGAACAACTTACATACAGCTGACCGGGAAATGACACTTATTTGGCAAAATTCGTAGACCAGATTGGCTACGAAAATTAAAATTTATAAGTTTTGATCATAAATTCTTTATTTGCTACCTTAAAATCTCCCAGATATCGATTTTCATTGGAATCGGAACACAATTGACAAACTCATCGGCTATATTGTTGCGGCCATTTTGAATTTATAAGCTTTGATCATACATTCGTTATTTGCAACCTTGAAAACCCCTAGATATCCACTGTCATTGGAATCAGAATACAATTGGAAAAATTCGTCCGCCATATTGGCGCGGCCATTTTGAATTTATAAGTTCTGATCATAAATTCGTTATTTGTTACCTAAAAAACCCAGATACCGATTTTCATTGCAATCGGAACACAATTGGCAAATTCGTTGGCCTTATTGGCGCGGCCATTTTGAATTTATAGGTTTTGACCACAAATTCGTTATTAGCGACCTTAAAAACCCCTAGATACAAACTTTCATTGAAATCGGAACACAATTTGCAAATTCATATTTGGGTGGCCATTTTGAATTTCGGTCATATTTCGGCGGCCATGTTGAATTTTGAAAATCGGGCTTCGAGGTGTTCGATGGAAACCCCCACGGACCTTCATGCAAAATTTCGTAGCTCTGCGAAGACTTGTGCGCCTGCTATAGCGCACACATACATACATTCGTACATACGTACATACATCCATACAGAAACTTTCTTTTATTAATATAAGAAGATTACTCGACATATATAGGCAGGAAATATTCCTCAGCCTATTTAAAGGGTCCAAGGAAATATTCCTACCCTATTACAATACTAGTATGTGCGGACACCAGGTAGCTGCTGTCATAGCCTACTTGGATCGCCGTAGGCTTGTGCAGCTTTGGTAAGGGTACTGTTTGCATCGCTCTGGGATAACCTCCTCGGTATTTTAGAGAGACAACCGAACATGTTTTTGCAGTTGTCCGATTCTGGCTAGGACTTACTTGAATATCATATAGGCAAGATCTAAAGTCAATCAAAACACACTGACATATAGATTACGTTATACTAAAGTTTCCGGGATCGTTGTCCCACTTATACCGCACCACCAATTCTCCAAAAAATCTTCTTATCAGTGCACTGACTTCGCCGCCGGTACTAAGTTATCACAGTAGTTTTTTCTGAGCATCCATGTTAAAATACACTCACCACATAAACTTCATCTAAATTATTTAAGTAAAAACTTAATTAAATCCCCACTCCCTCCCACAAATTTTCTTCTAGTAAATACTTTTGGATTGTATCCAATCTCAGAATGTGCAACAGATAAATAAAAACCCTTTCATAACTCCCTTAAGAAATTAACATATCCTTCTGGTCCCGGGTTATATAAGAAGATTAGTCGGTTTCATTTCGCCGCCTTCTAAATGTGCTGCCAGCTGCCAAGAACTCAAATTTATTTGATAAAAAAAATATTATTGTTATTAATGTTTATTAGTTTTCATTTATTCAATTAGGTCCTGATGTGGTGGGACTTAATTGGATGAAGAATGTTTAAGAAGTGGATTATTGGAAAATTTATAGGATTGAACAAATTTGGAGGAAAATTGGTGCAAAATTGGAGCAAAATTGGTGTAAAATTGGTGCAAAATTGGTGTAAATTTGGTGCAAAATTGGTGTAAAATTGGTGCACAATTGGTGTAAATTTGGTGCAAAATTGGTGTAAAATTGGTGCAGAATTGGTGTAAATTTGGTGCAAAATTGGTGTAAAATTATTGCAAAATTGGTGCAAAATTGGTGTAAAATTGGTGTAAAATTGGTGCAGAATTGGTGTAAATTTGGTGCAAAATTGGTGTAAAATTATTGCAAAATTGGTGTAAAATTGGTGTAAAATTGGTGTAAAATTGGTGTAAAATTGGTGCAAAATTGGTGCAAAATTGGTGTAAATTTGGTGCAAAATTGGTGTAAAATTGGTACAAAATTGGTTTAAAATTGGTGCCAAATTGGTCCAAAATTGATGCAAAATTGGTGTTAAAAAGGTAATCACTCAATTTTTTGATTTTTTTTGCTTAATATACATCTTTGTTAGGACGAGGTTGAAGCTTACAACAGCAAGTATCGAAATATTTGTAGAAAGACTGATACTTGCTACCTCCAGTCTCATAGTAAATCATTGGGCATCCAGACACCCAATCATTATAATCATTCAACATCTGAGCAAGCTGGCACACACATCTAAACAAAATTAAGTTTCAAAATTAAAATGCACAGCTCCGTGCAACCATACTGACCGCATGGCACACAGGACCGTCTGTTTATAAGCGCAATGCTCTGCCAACTCTCTCCTCTACCGTAATTAGACGCAACTTACTCAAAGCATTCGGGAGTCCTTTTTAAATTGGATAATAAATTTGTCCAAAATTAACTAAGCTCTCTGGGCCAACCCCCATGACTATTTGCCCAACATGCCCCGGTCGTCGTCGTCGATATGCACTCAATAAGATGCTCCATAGCACGTCTGCAATCTCACCACCCCAGAATTGTTTGCTGTTCTCCTTAAGATTTTCTTGTTTGATTGCAATCACGTTCACGTTTAGCCGCATTTCGGGGCTGATTATAGTCCAGAAAACAAAAAAAAAAACACCAACGAAATTGTGCCTCACAGGCAGCACCAGTCCCAGTGCAGAACAAGGTTGCATCCTCTATATCCTCTCCACCCTGATGCAATCATACACAGGGGTTGTGTTAGGTTGCTCCAGAAAATGGCAAGCAATTCTCGTCCTATCCTCGTCCATGGTATATCCTGGCTCAAGGTATATATTTAAGGATTTAAAGGAAGCAGAGGATTTTTCTGCAGATCTAGCAGAACCCATCACGGTCAAGGAGCGTGGAAAAGGAGCAAAAAACGAACAACGGCTGCACTACGTGAGAAAGTATTGTCCTCTCCTGGCGATAGTAAATTTTCCTTAGAAATTTTCTTTCCCGCTGGTTTCATGTATCGTTTAACAAGTAATGGAATATTTTATGGACGGGGCGGAAGGAGGGAAAATTTTAAATTGAGAGTGGGGAGGTTGTCTTTTTTATGGTTATGAGCTAATTCGGGAATGTATAGAAAGGGAATTAGCTTGTAGTTTAGCAGGAAAAATATTTATTTTATTCAGCAAAGAAATACGTTACAAAAGGGGAAACTTTTTAAGATCTTCACCAATTGAAAAGCATGAAAAAATTTTACCGCAGAACTTTATGCATTACCTTTACAAAGCGACAAAATTATTCATACATTTGTCACAAAATTAATTACAAAATCGTCGAAAAAATTGTTGGCAAGAAATCAGAAAAAAATTGACCATATACTAAAATTTGACTTCATATGGTGTTGAGGAAAGTGAAGGTGGTCTTTATACCGAAAGCCAGGAAAAGGAGACTTGACACAGTTAAAGATTTCAGTCTCTCCTCTTTTCTGCTAAAAATCTTGGAACGAATAAAGGTCAATCCACACGTATCCGTGACGGACGGCACGGAACCGATGCTTTCCGTGTCAGTGGCTTCCGTGATTAATTTTTCACTGACATTCACCCAGCACCGTCTTTTTCGTATCAGTGCACAATGATCAATGGCATCTGCTATTTCTTTTAAGTTTTGAAATTTAGACAAGCTTCCACAGTCAGTATTTCCAAACTCATGTGAAATCAAAGAGTTAAAATGCAGAGTTCGTTTGTTTCCTCCCAGATGAAGGATAAGTTCATCTATTTCCCTAGCGTCAAAAGGGTAGGAGGCCTGTCGGACAAGCGATTCGGCTACAGAAAGGCAAGGTAGACGACTGATGCAGACAACATGAGGGTGGGCATAGCAAGAGCCGCCATAGAGAAAAATCACTGCTGCGCACTGATAACCCTCGACGTCAAAATTGCTTTCAACTCATCAAGGCGGAGCAAAATAGTTGAGGCGATGATCAAGTTAGGTACACCAAAGTACCTAGTGCGAGTAGTAGCCGACTACCTTCAGGGTAGGTCGCTTCGTTGCTATTCGGAAGATGGTCCGAAGGGGTTCAGGACAACATGCGGTGTTCTGCAGGGTTCCGTCCTGGGCCCTCTCCTGTGGATCGCAATGTACAATGAGGTATTGGCGCCTCGTCTTCCAAAGGAAGCAGTGGCGATCAGGTTCGCGGGTGACATCGGTGTAGTTGTCCTAGGAAAACAACCAGATGACATCGAATTGTATGGAAACAAAGCGATCTGGGAAATAAAAGCGTGGCTAGAACGCGCTGGGCTGAAGCTTGCTGAGCACAAAACTGAAGCGGTGCTGATCAGCAAACGAAGAACGCTGGTGTCCGTAAGGATCAAGGTAGCGCAACAGATCATCTATTCACAGCCCGCTCTGAGGTACTTGGGAGTGATGATCGACCGGTGGCTTAACTTCAAAGCGTCTGCGATATGTGCAGCACTCGCAAGAACGCTGCCCAATGTTGGGGGTCCGCCTCCTCTTGGGGAGGGTGGTTAGCTTAGTCCTGTTATACGCAGCGCCAGTGTGGGCAGCAGCGTTAAACAGGACTGCAAACAGTAGAAAAAGGAGGGCCGCATACAGGCTAAGTGCACTTCGCGCTTGCTGCGAGTACAGGACCACGTCCGACGACGCGGCGTGCGTGATAGCGGGGATGATCCCCATAGACACTCTGGCGAGAGAGAGCATGCGTCTCTATAACCCAGAATATAGTAGAGGGGAGTCAAGAAAGGTATGGCGGCAGATTGCGCGCTGCGAGTCCGTAAGGGAATGGCTAGGGAAATGGGACGAGTCGGTAAATAGTCGTTGGACCCACAGACCTATCCCTAATGTCGAAATATGGGTTACGAGGGAACGTGGGGAAGTGAGTTACGACCTCACGCAGTTCCTGAGTGGAAATTGGGGGTATAGGAAATACCTCCACCGCTGTGGGCACGATGATTCACCGTCGGGTATGCTCAGCGGTATGCCCAGCGATGGAAGAAGACGCAGAGCACGTCCTCTTTACCTGCTCGAGATTCGCCGATGAAAGGGCGGAATTAGAAGAAATGGCCGAGGCGCCACTAACGCCGGAAAACATCCTAGGCGTCATGATGAGGTCCGAGGAAATGTGGAGGAAAGTGGAAACAACGCTGAAGGCTATCCACAGAAATTTAAGGCTAGAAGAAGCCGTCAGAAATAGAGAAAGGCGAAGAAATGTCACGAGCAGTAGCAGCTAAATAAAGCTGAATGACCCCTGTGATGTAATGCTTATTAGCCAGTCCCGTACATAGATCCATATATGCATATGAGCCCGTTTTTATATGTGTGAATGGGTGTGTATGTAAGTATGTATGCATAGAAATAATCGTCATGCGGGATCGGCCAGTAATGGGCACATGAGTGGTGGCGGTAGCGCAGGTTTTTTACCTAGTGGGAAAACAAATCCTTCATCTATTCTTCGAGCTTCAAGTTTACTACTAGGCATTGCACCATGACGTGACCAACGACATGACGGACTGCTAGTACAAATGGTGACTCCTGAGCATAGGAAAAGATGGTGTATTCTGTAAAATATTGGAAGTTCAAACTCAAAAAATACACGAAATTTACTTCTAGTTCGGCTCTGAATGTAGTTCAAGTACCATCATCCATTCAATTCACTTAACCCAATCAAAATCCAATATGAACTGCATACCCCCACTCTCAAAAAGAATATCCTAAATGCCAATAATAAACACCTAAGCATATTTCCAAATATCCATAACAAAAGCATATTGCCCAGATGACTAAAGCACAGCAACAATACTTTGTCTCTCCGATAAATAAACAGATAATCCACATATCCCACCTCCGCCATACTAGCCTGTGTAGCAAGCCAACCCGTCCATACAGCCACACACACTATATAACCAGAATCCTTCAGCTCCAATCACAAAGTCCACTTAGCTTCAGGATCCCATAGTATCCTGAATGGGGCTCTGATTACTCCAACTCGTTTCAGTCCAGCCCACAATCAATCCGAGTAGATGGGATAAGCGCTAAAACAATTTATTTTTCGATTAATCCCAGACCATGTTTAATTTTACTATAGAGGAGAGGCGCTGCCGCCATACTAGCCGGAGGGACTCCATATAAACTTGGTGATTATAGATCCTGATTAGAACCTTTTAGGATAACAGGAAATCAACCTGGGATAGAATGAAATTCAACCAAAAATAGCCAATGATAATAATTATGGTGCCGCAGCAGCGCCCTATTTTCCAGCTTGGATTAAGGATTGATAGGTTTTCAAATGAGTGGTGAAACTAATAATCGTTAGTAAAAATTTTAAGCTGGTTTAAGGGTGTCTAGTTAGAAGGTATTGATTTATTTTTACCCCGCGGGGGGAGGTTAAAAAGGGGTGAAAATTTAAGTGAAATTTAAGGAAATTGCATTTATTGTAAAATTATGCAAATTTTAGTAAAATTTTGCATCAGTTTTTGGGTCAAAAAAGCAGATGTGTATTTTCTGGGTCAATAACCTATACCTACAACACCGGGGACTTCGATAGCCTAGGGGTTAAGGCGCGTGACTACTACTACCAGCGTGAGCATGTTCCCACAGATAAATAAAAAGCTCGTGGAATTTTCCCATAGATGGCGTCAACTGCAGATAAGTCACGAACCACTGATCGCAGCGACACCACTTAACGATCGTTTGACAGGTGACAGTTCGAGTGTATAAACATCGAAATTGGTGCAGTGGTTAGAGAGTTCCTTGCGAAAATGGTGAAAAACAATGAAAAGTTGCGGTATAATTTTGCAATATTAGGCGTGTTTCTTTTTCCTGGTGTTGCTACACCAGTGTACTCTAGAGCATTTTTTTATTTCAGTGTAGTTTATAACCTCAAAGTTATAATCAATTGCATATAAATGGGAGCTTCCATATTTTTTTAACACGTTTGGAATAATTTCGGCTTTATCAATGGTGTCATTAAATGACAACTTCAAAAAACACGCTTAAATGATTGATATAACCGAAAAGGTGAATAGCAAAACATTAAAATTTTGAAAGCGCCATCTTTTGGAAAAAAATCGAACTATTCCAATCATCTACTCCAAACTAAGAGCTGGGGTAGTTGGAACTACTCCAAAGTACACCGGTGTAGCTACACCAGGAAAAAAAACACGCCTATTATTACCACACAGGTAAGCAAGAAGCGCAGGCTTGTGAAAAAAAATTGTGCTGCGTACAGTGAAAGCACTTTATCAAAATCTGCTGTGAGGAAACGGTTCGATACATCCACTGTAGAGTGCAGACATAGAAACGTCTACCTATCACTTGTTCCGATATCTCGATCCATCGATGGATTTCTTCTCATTAATCAATCATGGGATATAGGGCGGAAACAGTTGCCCTCCAGCGAACTCTACCTCTGCTAATAGGGTTTTCCTCCACGTTGTTCTAGGTCTTCCAACTCGACGGGTTCCTAATAGGTATTCGGATACCCGTGTTTGGAAATTTTCTGGAGACTATGCGAACTTGGTCGTGAACTTAGTTGCAACGGTTTTCAGAAAATTCCCAGGCCCGAGTATTCCAATACCTACTCAATACAGGCGAGACAGAAAGCTGACTTCGGGTATTTAACAGGAGGTGGCTTGCTCTCTTACTTTGTTAAGAGGCGATAACAGGAAAGGCAGGAAGTTTTTTTAAAGATGGAAACTAAGGCAGAAGGAACGTTATCTAGGTGTCAGAAAATTGAAAGACACCAGACCAAGCCACAGAGTGGAATCGAATCACGAACCTCTAGGATGGTAGTGGGGTGCCTTAACCCGTAGGCTACCAAGGTCGGCAATTGCTCCTTTTTTGGTAATATTCCACCCAATAGTGGTCATCGGGTGAAATGTAGGGACACACTTTGTAAGGTTGTGGTAATGGTTAACCATAAGATGAGTGTGTGAAACAAGGGCTAGTATTTTTAGTAGTTTGTGTGAGAGTACTTTTTTAAAGAGATTTTGCTGAATATAGAAAGTTTTAACGGCGCTAGTTGTAGCTCCTATAAAGGTATAATGAACTGGAACAAACTACTCATCACTCCCTTGTCTACTCCAATTTGACTTAGAGAAAATCTGAATAATTGTAATGTTTTATATTGAAAAGGGGGCATCCATAAATTACGTGAAGCGTTTTTGGGGTTTTATACCCCCCCCCCCCTCCCCCTTGGTGCGATGTCGTGAGATTTGGCTCGATTCCCTTCCCCCTCAATCTCACGTGAGATTTTTCAATTTTTAAAAAATTTCTTGTATTTACACTATTGTGCGTATTTGTAGTGTAAACATGATTAATCTGTGCTTAATTGCGTTGAATTTAAAAAAACATAATTTGTGTTGAAGAACAGTACCACAAAATCATCACAGTACCAACTCGACATGCAGCCCAATATAAACTACAATACCTGTAGATTACCACTTAGCAGGCGATTCTGCCTATCCTTTGGAAATCAATCTCATGATGCCTTATAGAGATAATGGTTTCTTAACAAGAGAACAGAAAAATTTCATTTCTAGTTGTAGCTCAACTGGTGTATTTGTAGAGCAAGCATATGTAGAATTTTACATTTTATTGACATAACGATGGTTGACTTTGGCAAAACATATAATTATGCCATGCATAGTCATTCATAATATTATTGTAAAAATGGAGATATAAAAATTTCGGAGCATTCTTCTATAGATGTCACCTTAGGGTAAAATACCTGAGGCTGAATGACCCAGGCCTTAGAAAGGTAATAACAACAACAACCAAACATCGGAATCGCAAGTATCACTTTTACTTTCATTCACAGTGTCTTTGCTGTGGAGCAAGGGGCACATGCGCAGACATTCATGTAGTTATGTAATAAGCCCGGTCTCACTGGTATGTGCCGCCTCAGGTGTGTGTGTGTGGCCGTCATAAGTGGGTGTGACAGACAGACTGACCTAGATTTCAAGGCCAACCAATTAACCTAATTACATGGTGATTGATTGATGATCTTAACCTAGTTTCCAACGGCTGGGGCGGGGTTGGGTGGGGCTTGGGGCGTGGGTGGGTGGGTGGGTGGGACCTTGACCCACTCGGGCTGGAGAGGGGTGGGGCGTGGCCGGGGGCTTGGGTGTGACCATGACCTAGTTCCGTGACCTAGATTGTACGGTCCCAAAAAAGTTCCCACGCCAAAGTGTCGCCATACCTACTGAAGTCACAGTCAGCTTCTCAAATTGGCGTTTGGGCCACCTATACACCAGGATATAGATTGAAAAAGTCCGGATCTGTTAGACTTCCATTCTTCACAGCTCTCAATATTCATAACAAAAGGTTTTCAAATTCTATCTTGGCCTCTAGTGTGTCAGAGCAGACGGTCGTCGATTCAAAATTCGAATCCTGTAAGATGCTTAGATGACTAATTATGTCGCCTCGTATAATTCAATGCATACGTTACATTCCCAGTTTTTCCCAGGCCATTGTATAAAATGATAAGAATTTTTCATCACGCCATACACTCTTAATTCCCAGTTATTTAAAATATTTTCATTACTTTTTTTAGATTTTAAACAGTGAACAAAGACAGTGTAAACGGCAATGGCTAAATTTTTACATTCAATTACTGTTGAGTCCAAATATAGTAATAGTATCACGTATACTTTTTATGTAATGGACTCATTATTCCTTCTCTATGTGCAATATGTATTGATAAAACCTTTCACCATGTTCATCTGAGACTGCACCAAGCTTTTCGTGAATGATAAGTGCGGATCCAAAAAGACGATTTTAAAGATTTTCTCATTTACAGATATTGTACTTAAAATTGAATAAAACAAAAAGATATTAACAAATAATGCAAAATAATTACAGAAAAATCGAAAATACCAATTTTGAGGGCAAAAACCCCTAAAAGTGGTTAATTATTTCCGCTATATCGCTTTTTACGGCTTAATTTACCTGTACTATTATTTTACCCAGTTCTCTCACAATTTTACACTGTTTCTTGCGGAAAAAAATTACGTGATATTTGCCGAGACCCCCTCCCTCCCCCACGTGAGATTTGTTGAGATTCGGCTCGACCCCCCCCCCTAAACGCCGCACGTAATTTATGGATGACCCCAAAGTATTGTGTAAATGGAGCTAGTTGAAAGCCAGTTAACTAGATATCAACCAGTTAACTAGATATCAACCAGTTAACTAGATATCAACCAGTTAACTAAATATCAGCCTTACCTAAATTTTTTTTTGGTTGCAACAATTCTAACAGTATAAAAATTTTCACCTTGATTAAACTTCTCAGTTCTCACCTGTGTCTGCTTACCAGTTAATCCCGGCTTACACCACCTCTCAACTGCTGTTAATGGTGAATTGGAATGAAAAAAGTCTACGTAAACGTCAGGCATAATCCACAAAGCAAATTGATAGCGCGCTCTCCCCCTCCCTTGTAAACACACGGCAATCATGTTCTCACCGGGTTCTCTCCAATTCAGCGATCAATGTCACGGCAATGGCATAATATCCCCGCCTAAATATATGCTATAAACATACATATATATACATATGATCCGCAGAAGGACTCTTCCTGCTACGATATAGGACGCTGGGAATTTTTTTTGTGACAGCTGATGTCGTGGATAGTTTATTCATCACATATGCGTCAGTTATGCATGGTACCCTGGAGGTATATCATGCTGCTGAATATTGTGTTGTTGTTTTTGGTGGATTTTTTTTTTGTTGTCCTTTTTTACTTCTACTAGTATATACCCTTGGCTTCTATGGCCGAGCCTCTCCCTTAGCCCCTCAGCCGAAAAGAATATGTGTGTATGTTGGTTGGTTGGATGGTGGAATCCTTCAAAAACAGGACAACAAAAAAAATCGGTCTGCAACGGATTTATCAAATTAAAAGCCACCAAAACAAAAGGGTCGCGACGCAAGACATCTACTGCAGTAAAACTGTGTTGAGGGGGCGTTGGAGCGGTTGGGGTTGGTATATTTTTGTTGGCGGTGAAGTTATCCCGTAGAACTCTCGAAAGTGTCCCCACATGGTGCAGCGTGAATAAACTTATTTTAGCGGAAAAACATTGAGAACATGCCCTGCACACGGATGCACAGAAAAATGTTGTCCAGGGACAATTTTTTTTGCTCTCTGTGTGATATTCGGGTCTGTCGTGTGGAACCAATCGATTTTAAGGACTACTTTAGAGAATTGAGATTAGGTTGAATTTGAATGGTTTTTCGGAAGGGGGATGTTGTACGGGTTTCAGTGATTTTTTACAAGGATGGTTGAAAATGTTTAACGGATGGTGGTGTATTTCTTGACTTCTTTATCTACTGAAACCCCTTTGCAAAAGAGAGTGCTGGATTATGAATATGGGTGCGTGGCAATATCCAACATGTTGAACATCTTAAACTCACCACGTTTCACCTAAAACCGAAAGTAGGTGTAATTTGGTTAAGTTTCGGTGACAGTGACATTTAATAAATGTTGAATAAAGCCACGCGTAAAAAAAGTTGAACGTAACGAAATGAATTTACTTGAAGATGTAATGATTGAGGCAATAATGCAAAACTGTAATTCATCTCGCAATAGTCTGTTATACATCGAGAGTTGCAGCAGCACAAGTAGTGATGAAGAGGAAAAAATGTTATTGGAGCCTGAAAAAAGCAAAAAAATTGAAAAATACGTCCAAGGGGTTGTCAGAAATTATTCTAACATGGATTTTCAGGCTCACTTTAGACTAAAAAGGACATCTGTTAATGTAAATAAAACTAAATAAGTATTTACATTGTTTTTAATAGTAAGTAATTATTACAGATTTTAATGGAAGAACTCGCAAGCTCCTGGGAAAGTAAGGGAAGGCCTAGAGTGGATATAGAAACAGCATTGTTATTATCTCTATGGACCATAAGTAATCAGGAATCATTTAGAAGTATTGGAGACAGGTATTCAATGATATTGCTTGAAGTGTTCAAATTTTCTAATTTTCTGCTATCTAATCTTTAAGATTTGGTTTAGATCGTGGAACCACCCGTAGAATATTTAGAGATATATGTTATATATTGTATACGAAAAGACGAAATTATATAAAATGGCCTGATAGCAATGAGATGGCAGTAAAAGCGCGCGAATTTAACAACCTAAGGATAAATGGATTTCCTGATGTAGTGGGATGCATCGATGGGTCTCACATTGCTATACCAGGTAGAAAAAATGATAATTCATTTTACAATCGTAAAGGATTCCATTCGGTTGTTTTACAAGGAGTTTGTGACGCTAATTTAAAATTCATAGACGTATACGTTGGATGGCCTGGCTCAGTACATGATGCAAGAGTGTGGAAGTCATCCACATTATTCGACATGTTAAAAAAGAATAATTTATATGATAAAAAATATCATTTATTAGGAGATAATGCTTACCCCTTAGAATGGTTTCTAATGAAACCATATACAGACAATGGGCATTTGAATCCAAAACAAAGATTGTTCAACACCACGTTGAGTCGCACCAGAGTTACAATAGAGCAAGCTTTTGGTAAACTTAAAAATACATTTCGAAGATTGAAATACTTGTACTGCCTTAATTTAAGACATGCAAAACATGTTATTATTACTGCTTGCATTTTACATAATATAATAATAACATATAATGAGATTGATAAAAACGGCGAATTTGAATTGGAAGGGTACAGTAACGATTCTATGGATAACTCGGTCTCACACGATGAAAACACTCAAGAAGGAATAAGTAAACGAGAGGAGATCGCTGAATTAATTTATAGGAATTCTAGTTCATCTCATGCAACATAAAAATATTTTATCGATTTCTAAATATTTATATATTCTTATATATATATTTATATTATCAAAAATGTTTCGTATGCTGCTAATTTTCATAATAAAGAAAACAGTTGTATTTAACATAAACATTTTCTTTTTTTCAATTTTTTTTATATAGATAAACATATTTCTGAAACATAAACATTTTCAATTATAACAAAATAATAATAAATTCTAAAAAACAAGCATATTCTTTTCTTTGGATTATAAAAAATTACTAAAGACAATCTCGGTTGGCTTAAAAGGTGCGTTTCATTTTCATTGGAGTACGTACTCCGGAGTAGTTGTTAGTTGCAGCTACACCGCCCATACTGTGGTGTAGCAGCATCTACTCCGATGTGCGCCCAACTACGCTGGCGTACGTACTCCAATGAAAATGAAACGCACTACTGCATTAATGATCAATGTAGATTTTGAGAAACTTCTCTAAGTTTAATTTTATTATGCTCTGACAGTGCTTTGGTTAATTCCAGGAGAGCTGCTGTCCTCTCTCTTTCAAGCTCCTTTTGTTCCGTCCATTGGGTTTCTTTTCTTTTTGTATCTTCTTTTTTTGCTTTCATTTTATCTTCGAAATATTTTTGTTTCCAATCTATCCTTTTTAATTTTTTTTTAGATCCATATTCATTTTCAATATCGCTATTAATTTCGATTTCAGTTTCTTCAACAGGTATTGTTGTTGTTCCTATTATTTCCTTTGGTGGATTTATGCATGGTTTTTTATGGTAAAAATTGTCAAATAATTCAAAAAAAATCCATGTAATGGTGCCTTCGCCACTCTTCTTTTGTTTTTCTTTATTTTTTTTATATGTTTGCATCATATTTCGAAATTTTTGATCGCATTCGTTACCTGAAACTTTATAGCCGTGCTTTGCAAACATATCAAGCGCTAAAGAATTCCACAGCTTTATCTTTTTACAATTTGGTGTAGCAAATTTCTTTTCCCGTTTAAATCGATAAGTGAGCATTAGTTTAGTATTTTGAAACGTCCATTTAAATTTATTTTCGTCCTTCCCACCATTATTTTTTTTAGTTAGGATACCTACAATTTTAATCGAAATATAACTATATACAAATCTACGTACTTTTGAAATAATGTTATTTTAATTCACAAGCATAAAAGGTAAACTTTAAGAAATTATAACGTACCAAAATCCTCTTCATTTGACCCAAATATTTCCTCTAAATTTCCTTGGACTTCATCACTAAATGCTAAAATATTTAATTAATTAAAACTCCCAAAAATAAACTTTAGATAAGCAACATAATATAATAAATTAATAAAACTTACAAGATTCGTAACTTAAATCATCCATCCTCATCGCCATCTTCACTTTTTACAGCATTCACCTGTCAAAATGTTTGGTGAGAATGTTGAACTCACCAAACATAAACACAATGAAAATTGCCACAGTTTGTAGGTGTTTTTTGTTACAGCGGTGAATTTTGCCACAAAATAAGACATTGTGATTGCAGTGGTGCTCAACATGTTGAATATTGCCACGCGCCCTATCTTTAGGGTATTTTACTTGATGGTAACTTGAAGTATTGTAACAAATCTAGGAGATCGATAACGAAAGTGGATGATATTGACAGTGAAGAGTTGGTAGTCGAAAGCATACCTTTCTTTGAAACGAGAAGACCATTTAGGGGTAATAACTGCTGTAGCTCAGTTTACTTCGTTACACGGACAGCCTACCTGTAGTAAATGTGAATGATGTAGACGTTCTAGAAGTAAGGGTGGAAGAAATTGTGGAAGTTGCGAAAAGGATTGCCGTTGAAAAGGCCCTGGGTCTGTCTATATACCAAACAGAGCGGTGAAGGTGGGTGAGACCAGGTCGGTCGCCCAAGTATTCACAGCGTGCCTGACGGGTTGGGCAAGCTTTTCGAATGGATGATATATAGCAGAGCAAAAAAGTGTCGAACGGGAAGACGTCTTCAGAAAGGCTATATCGGCAATTTGGCTTCAGAAAGGCCATATCGACAACGGATGTTTTCAATGCGTTGTTTAGTCTAGGCCACAATCGATGTTAATTAGATATATGGCGTAAAAATCCAAATACCGCTTCGCCACCTCCGCCTTCATTAATGCAGGACAAGGCTACCGGGGCATAGTGTGAACCGGTACAGGTCCTCCGCAGTCTAGTAGCCCAAAATCGATAAAAGCGACCCCTTGGCCAGCTTTTGTAACCTATTATCGATTCCACTTCGGCTAGATCCTTAAGTAGGTATTGGGTTACTTGGACATGAGAAAATTTTTCCAAGGTCATGACCTTGAAACTAGGCGACAACCTTGAAACTACATCAAAGTCACCTGTCAGGTCATCTTTGTCATTATTATTATGGGCGGCGTCACGGTCATCTATATCCATTCCAGGCAAGCCCAGTTTCATGCCCAACTAACCCAATACCTACTTCCTTCGTCTTTCTATTTTTCTAACTTTCCTTGTTTCTTGTCTTCCTTCTTTACCGTAATTTCCTGCACTTTTTTCTGCCATGACTGCTAAGCATATTAACCTAGAAAGTCATCTGCTGTTCGATCCGCGTTGTCGGTGATCTGTCGTGGTGATTGGAGCTGGTTCCTGGGCATCGCCTTTTCTACCTTTGGAACAATTCTCAAGGCTTACCTCGCTTAAATTTTGGACTGCAGCAATGGGTTTGACAGCCCCTTACCACATTTTCCACTTCGGCTTAGGAAAAGTCCAGGGTAGCCTATATTATGTGCGCACGGAACGATGCTAAAATTTTGAGATATTAAAGGACATGCAGTCCGATAGCATTCCCGCTTTCAGGATTTCGGTGTAAAAAGGGGAGGACAAGGCAGAATGGATATTATATGGACTGGAAAAGTGGAAAGACGAAGGACAATGAAGCTACGTTGATTCGAACCACGCAGAACTTTGGTTCCCTATTATTAACCGGTTAAGCCAGCGGAGTGCCTATGTACTTTATACATATATACCTACATACATATACTCAAAAAATTCTTTAAAAGTAAGATTAATCTGAAAATCACAACTAACGATTATTTGCTTTCTTAGAGTCCTTCAACTTTTCTTTTTTATATTTACCTTTAGACATCTTTAGTTAAATCTTATGTCTATACATTTAGATACTTGCCGAAAAATACCGATTAATACGGAGATAAGAATTTAAAGAAAAAAAAACTTTTAAATCCTTCTATACCATTTTAAATCCTTCTACCATCATAAAACCCTAATCCTTCTGTAATTGCATTAAGGAAGAGTCCGATAGCAGCACTCAAAAAAAACTCGGCTTGAATTTGAATGGAATTGTTTTCAAATTTAAACTATTGAAAACTTTTGTACTTTATTGGATTAACAAAAGGAACTTGAAAACTACTTTCACATCTGGTAGCAAATTGAATTTGAAGTATTTGCTCAATCAGTATCCGAGTTTGAAATGTTCTTTTCTTTTTTTCTTCTTCTTCAAAACATAAAAGTGAACAGAAAAAAAAAGAAAGAAAATAACATAAAATTTATAAAAGTTTATCCTTAATTAAATTTTTGTCGCGATAAATTCTTATATACAAGCATACAACACACACAAAAAGGTAATCAAAAAATCCACCACCCAACACCCCCACCCCCACAGGTGCAATCATATCCATGCTACACATTCCCGTTTGCCTCTCTTGTGATATCACAAGTTATAAAGGTGAGAGACTCGTAAGTTTTGCAGCTTTTACCCTTCCGTGCACCCTTTCTCTGCTCTGACTTAATGCCCTCGACAAATGGGGCTGCAGTTCTGCACTTGTGAAATTATTTCCTACCGCAGATAATTGCGAAAGTTTCCCATTGTCGGGTTCCTAAATTTCTATTGCATCGTTAACTACACTGCAGCGCTCCGCCGTATTAATTTTTAGGTCCTGGGAAGACGACATCCTTTAAGGAGGCGCACACACAAACACCACCGTGAGCCTTAGGAATTTTGCACTTAACCAGCGTATGTTGCTTAGTCTCGGCGACTTTCTTTAAATTTCAATGGGGAATTTTGCGAGGTTTTTGTATGAATTTTGCAGGTCTATTGTCTTTTTTGGGAATTATGTTTTTGTGGTTAAGGAGAAGAAAATGGAGAGTCGTAGATTTCCGGTGGTGGCGTTTTCTGGTTTTAATTAAGTTCTATGGAAAATTGGTGTAGATGTGGATTAAAAAACCACAATGAAAGTCAAAACCCAGAAACAAACCAAAAATTGGACGAACCAAGACGAGATCATCTAAATTAAATGGCTTTTATGGAAACGGTTAACATAACAATTCCTAGTTTAAACTGTAAACCTACCGGCTACAGGTATAACTAGACCAGAGAAGTTGACATAAATATGCGGGAATGGTCCTTCTGGTGGATGATTGGGCGAGGTGTTGACAAATCTCTCCTCGAATAATAATTCTTGTTATCGAAGCCTAGAACGAAGCGACAAAGACCTCAACAACGTCTCAGGATTAATTGGCAGCACCAGCTTCGATACCTCAGGGTGGGCACAATCGAGTAGTATAGCTATAACGGCACGAGACCAGTGACATTATCGGTTATGAGCTCGGGTGTGAGCTTTATCCGGGACAAGAACCTATGTGGTGAGCTTTTTTTATGGTGAGCTTTGGTTGTGAGCGCCACCTGTGTGAAACTATTTGAACTTCGCTGCAGTTTGTCGGGCTTTCATGCTGGCGGGATCTTGGGTGGGAATTGTTGGTCTTGGGTGGTATCTCGCGTGGGATCCAGGTTCCAAATCTCAGCCTCAGATGGTGATTAAGCTGAGCTTTGAAATTATATTCTTAGATGCAAGGATAGATATTTTTGCCTACTTTTAGAGATTTAGAAGAAGAATAAAAAGTAAGAAGAGTCATTGGGATATAAAGCAGACCCAGACAGCCGTCGCTCTACTCTAAATTTCTGGACCCACCAGACGGCGAAGGCAATTAGGCCTGGAGAGGAATTGTGGAGCCCCAAGGAGCACACCCCGCTTTCGAGAGCTCCTTCCCAACCGACCGAAGGCAGGATTGTAGTCTGCAATCTGAGAAGCCTCCGTTGGCCAGGATTACAACCGATTTGCCGGGACATACCACCAGAAAGACTGCTGAACCTTTTCAAGCGGCCTGGCCTACAAATATGAGGTATAGGGGTCTAGTACAATAGGTCAAGCGACTACCCGTGGTACTTTGTAACTCAGTACCTCACCAAAAGAAGAAGAAGAAGAATACATTCGTCTGTTCTCTATACGGACGATCTACAAAAGAAAACTCGGAAAAACGCTCAATCGCTAAGTGTCAACTGACAAGAGGATGAATGATACTGCGCCCTTCTTCTTATTAAACGGCTCTACAACCGGGATCCGGTCCTGGTCTTTCGCAACTGTTTTCTCCACCGGTCCCGATTTTGAGCCGATGTCATCCAGTTTGACATTCGTAAGCACAGGGAATCCTGGTCTACGCCTTCCTTTCAGCAGATGGTGTCCACTTATACGAGCTAGATGACCTGCCCATAGGAGCCTACCGAGCATTATTTTCTTCACAACGCTTTCCCTTAGTGTAGTGTAGGCCTTCCATATTTAGCCAGCTCCGCGGGGATGCCTTGTTGTTTTTGAGCCAGTTTATGGCTCTATCTTCTTCTAAGCTTGGTGGCGACAGCGAAGGATTATCATCCGATATTAGCGGAACCTGCAATTCCTTAGGCCCTCATTCACATACAGGCTGCCGGCAGGCCATCGCCTGTAGGTTCCTCGCCTTGAGGCCAAGTATCACCACACATTCACCGGCCGCTAAATAGATGGGGCTGACAAAACTAACGAAAATCTTTATATGTGTGGGCATTTATCGCCAGTCCGTGCCTGACGATCTGAACTTTTATTCAGTATGAAGTTTTCTTTGAGGCCGTGAATATTTTTAAACTTGAATTAACAACCTGATAGGCTAAACTGTCGTATTCGCCTGTGTGTCTGTGGGGAATCATGAGGTAACCTGCAGTCCACGGTCTGTCAGGCGGTTGCCTCAAGTCCTCATCCCTCAGTCAGAATCATTAATGTGTGGTCTTCATCGGGCCGTGCCTGCCGAAATGGTCTAAAGGCCACGGCCTGCCGGCGGCCTGTAAGTGAATGGGAGTTTTTTGTTTGCTCGCTATTTGATGCCGGTTCTACACTTTCAATTTTTCGTTCAACTTCAACACTTTTTTCTCTTTGGCTCACATGCAATTTTGAAAGGAGTAAGTTGCATGAGAAAAGTTTTGAAGCTGAACGAAAAGTTGAACTGTAGAACCGGTCTTTAGTACCGGTGATCAGATTTCCTTCTTTGTCCTAGCAGTATGTGGAATTTGTTGGGAATTGCGTCATACCACAGACACTTCTCGGTAAAACTCCCGCACCTAATGCAGCCTTCGCTCTTTGTACTGTTCGAGTTCAAAAACGAGATTTTTCTACCAGTTTCCTTTTCCATCTGTGAACAATCTTTTCTTCTTTTCTGAGCTCTTGGTTTTTTCTTCTCGTTCTCTGAGACTGCTGCATCGCTCGGTACGCAGTATTCTAATCCCTCGGATTCACCCACCGCAGTTCAAAAATTTTCAGTACAATCTACATAAGTAGGTTCACCAGCTAAAGTCCAGTTCATGTTCAGTTCGTGCTGGAAATAGTTGTTGCTTTTTCGCCACAAGTTAGAAATGCAAAAGCTCACTGGAATGGCATTCCATTATTCCAGTTGATTACACTCTTTTCAGCGAGCTTTTACGTTCAACTTTAGTTCGAGTCCAGTTGGGCGGAATGAGGTTTGCTCTATCCTCAGTTGAATATGTGGAAATTGTATGCGAACTGAGGTTATTTTAAAGTTCAGTTCACCAATTTGCTCGAACTTGGGCAGTTCGGCCGATGAAGCCGGGCCGTTCCGATCTCTTCGACTTTATTCCGTACTGCAGCTGTGTTGATTCCAAGCACCATACTGATACCAACAAGATAATAATTGGTCTGGCGTGAAGTCCATGACGCTGTTTATTAGAGGCTTGGGAATACAAAGAAACTACCACAAATTTCTTGCTGGAGTCATTATTGCCGCTATACAATATGGTAGCTCCTCTACGTTCTAGGACTCCTTTACTTGTCCATCTTAGTTTCTTTTTATACGCTTTATATTAGCTTCACCTATATGTATGTATGTATGTATGTATGTATGTATATATGTATGTGTGTATGTAGACAAATCTTGCAACTTGAGTTTCACCCACTTGCATATAACCGATCAACTTTAAATTTTGCACATATGTACAGTTCGCGTGACAATGCAATCTGACCATTTTGTGAAATAATCAAGATGGCGGTTCCAAGATGGCGGCCGAATTTTGCTATTGTGCTCCCCGACCCCCGACATGGGTATCAAATGAAAGGGTATGACAAATAGAATACAATTAGCCTTATGCCGTCATTCAAAATTCAAAATGGCGGCCAACACAAAATGGCGGACTACCTTTTTCTTTACACACCCGCGATATGGGTATCAAATGAAAGAGTATGACGAGTAGAATACATTAAGCCGTGTGACGTCATTATACGCTTTATATTAGCTTCACCTGTATGTATGTATGTATATATGTATGCATGTGTGTATGTATGTTCTATGTAAACAAATCTTTCAACTTGATTTTGACCTACTTCCATATAACCGATCAACATCAAATTTTGCACATATGCATAGTTCGCGTGACAATGCAATCTGATCTTTTGTAAGGGAATCAAGATGGCGGTTCCAAGATGGCGGTCGATTTTTGCTATTGTGTTCCCCGACCCCCGGCATGGGTATCAAATGAAAGAGCATGACAGGTAGAATACAATTAGCTGTGTGGCGTCATTCAAAATTCAAAATGGCGGACTACCTTTTTCTTTACGACCCACTCGGTATGAGTATCAAATGAAAGGGTGTGACAATTAGAATACCATTAGCTTTGTCGCGTCTTTCCACATTTAAAATGGCCGCCAACACAAAATAGCGGTTTACCTTTTTCTTTACAACGCCCTCGGTATAGGTATCAAATTAAAGTGTATGACGAGTATAGTATAGTATGCTTTTTGACGTCATTTTAAATCTATTATGGCGGTCACTACAAAATGCCGGAACACATACATATAATTGACTAAAAAATAGAAAATAAAAAATATAGATTAAAAAAACTAAAAAATACGCTTTTATTTTAAAATGAACTAAAAAGGAAAAAATAATTTTGAATGTAAAGTTTTTATTGCTTTAGCCAGTATATGGAAACAACCCACCTTTCGAAATGTAAAAAAGCGTGGGGCGCTAACGTTAAGTTCCGGTGTTAATAAAATAAGAATATAGGTAAAGAGTCCCACCCTTTTTTAAATTTCGAAAGGTAGGTTGTTTCCATATATTGGCTGAAGCAATAAAAATTTTACATTCAAAATTATTTTTTCCTTTTTAGTTCATTTTAAAATAAAAGCGTATTTTTTAGTTTTTTTAAACTATATTTTTTTAAATCTACTATCCTTGTTCAAATTCCATTAAATTATTATCAATCCTCAACACTCTTTAAGTCATAACATTTAGTTTAATTACAACCAATTGAAATACTCCTAATTTCCCATTACAATTACAACCCTTTACTCTCAGCAATTACATTCAAACTAATGTGTCTAGATATGTGTGGCAATGTAATGATCCTAGAGCCAAATTCTAATTACGAAAACACTTACTCCATTATATTTGTGAAATCGTCTTAAGTGCCCCTTTAAAATCTTTCGAAAAAAAAATAAACCAAAAATTGATCATATCATCTGCATCTTCTCCAAGCTAATAACAATAATCCATTGATTTTTGTTGAGCCAAGTAAAATGGCAAATATTTGGTCAAATGCTTGCATTCATATCTTATTGCAGTGATATCATAAATGTCGCATTAATTTCTGCTATGATAACGAAAATAAAATCGGCAAAATACATCCGATATACTTCCTCCCTCCGTTCCTCCTTCCACCCCCGTCATACTCCAGCAACTTTACCGCTTAAACGACGACGGCATCTACCAAGTATGGTACCGACTAGCATCCACAATTCACAATCATCTTCCCCAAAAAAAAACATACATACATACAAATATATAGGATATTCGAGGAGTACTAGGGGATGGTAAGTAGGGTGTAGGGTGGGCAACGCAACAGCAGCAACGAAAATGTAGTTAACGAAAATGCTGCAGCTGAAAAGAGGTTTTGGTGGCTTGCAACCACAAAACAGTTTTAGATGCCAAAAAATTCCCTCTTTTTAAGGGTTGGAATGTCGGAAGTATCATCTACCAATAGTTTGCCCTCTCACAGTTTTGTAGACATTTTCGTGATTTCGTTTTTTTTTATTTTGTTTGTATCGCTTACAAAACATTGAACTTAGCCCTAAATCAGGGCTGGTTTTGGCTATCTGTGGATTGGAGTAGGAGTGGGTCCAGTCCAATCTAATAATCCAATTTAAAACACCACCCAAAAAACTTTTTAATCTGGAATAAGGGCGGTGTGAGCAGCGCTCCTTTATTCTAGATCCTTTGTACCTTACTATAAAATATATTATATCCAATTTGCATCACTCCTACAAAAAGGACGAAGCGCTATTCACTTTTATGAAGATAAACTTAAATTATATCCTTGCTTATGATGAACGAAGACCGCCATAGAAAATTACACACAAAAAAAATATATGAAATTTTTCAAGGAATTCCACTTAAAAAAAAAATCCTTCATACTTGTGACCATATGATAAAATAAAAATATAAAAACGAGCTCCTTACAACATTGGAGCATAAGAACACCCAATGTTCCTTTCTCTCTACTGAAAGGACAACAATTTCAATTTTTCTTTTCTCTTTTTGGATATATCACGACACACATGAAAAAAAAAATATGCAGAAGACGAGCGACGAAAGAAAAAAATCCTTTTTAGAGTTTATTTTGGTTTTTATCGTTTAATATCGAGTCTTCAAGAAAAGTTTCCCCTCTCCAGCTTCCTCCCCACCACCCCCGAGAGGGAATTTATTGTACTATAGCCCATCTTTAAGGGGCAGTGGGCAATTTTTTCCATATGTTACCATAAAACGAGAGAATGATTCTCGCTAAAGATGATTGATGGATAAGATTTGGAAGGTAATCGATGAATATATGAGAACAGGTGCCGTTTACCGCAACGGATTTCAACTACTAGAATGTGGATATGGAAAACGTGAGACATTATTTTTAATATAAACTTTTAGATAAAAAAAAATAAAACTGTTTAACTTTTGTCAAGTTTTAAGCTTAGTTGTATGAGGTTGGGAGGTTCGATTTGCTTTTTCGTAAGAAGGGAGAAAACAGCGAGGACTTGAGAAATGAACATATCAGAAGTGATTCTCGTGAGCGGTAACATATAAAGGGTTTTGATTCAGATGTAGATATTTGCAAGAGAGAATATCATTCTATTTAAAATTAAGTAGGACAATAGGGGGCCTGCGGTCTGGCAGTCAACCCAGACAAAACGGAACTAAAGATATTCACTGAGAAAATGAAAATTCCTAACCTCCTCAGGTTGAATCACCATTCAAAATTCACCATTTCAAACGCGAGTGTTGTTTTACCAAGCAGTCCCCCAGCTAAACACTAACTACTTCCAATGCTGCTTGACCTACGCGATCGAACGAGAACCTTTTTATTGAGTATGCTATTGGCACCCTTTATGGTCACCAAGATAGTTGCCCCTTTTCTTCGTCCTCTACAATTTTTTAAAGCAATACAGGCGATTTCGTGCATCCCTGTGGCGGGAGCGTGGACTCCTGTGGCGGGAGTGTGCGTGCTAGTTTTGTTCCCGAGTAAAAATAAAACTCGCCCGCCACAGGAACGCACGCGCCCGCCACAGGGATGCACGAAATCGCCTGTATTGCTTTAAAAAATTGTAGAGGACGAAGAAAACCCTATTTGAATGCAACTCGGCCGGTTACAAAAATTTGTTGTTTTGATTTTTGTTATATCCGTGTTCTTCGTGCAAATTTCTTCTCTTACGTGTGAGCTCAAGAGTTCAAACGCAAGGTCCATCGCCTTTTCCTTTACCATCCTACTATATTCCATCCTTCTTGTCCTCTATTCCTTCCTTAGGGTACGAGTACGTTATGAAGAACTGATAGTACAAAGGGCGACTCCTAAGCTTGGTCTTTCACATAAAAAGGAATGTCGGGACTCACGTCAGGATTCGACGTATTAAGCTGGATGCGTGGTGCGGTGCGTGCGGCAAACGATATTATAAAACTGCATGAATTCAAATGCGACCTGACATATGGCTTAGTAAAGGGAGCGCAGGCAACGCAAAACTTGGTCCATTTCCAACTTTTTTCGCATGATCGCATCCGACATAGCCTCAAATGCCATAAGCACACACAACAATCACATGCACTCTTGGCCAAATTTTTTGGTTATTCTGAAAGACAAGATGGAACACAAGTATGCTATTATCCATTAGCATTTTGCGCATTGGCCGCAAGCACCGCACGCATGCATGTATCTGTTTCTAGCTAGATAGCCGTTTGATCCGTGCGCATTTGTTCGCTAGGTGTGCTAGCTGTGGCGCCGTGCGTGCTAGTGCGTACCTGATACAGGCTAGCTGCGGGCGAGTTTTATTTTTACTCGGGTTCGGTGTCCAAATTGGACTCAAAGCTCAACTGGAAGTCGAACATTGAGGAAAGCGTACAAAAAGCCTGCATAGCTCTCTACGTCTGTAAAAAGACCTTCGGCCAGCTGTGATCGGATCAATTCTCACCACAAACATGGTACGAGAGTTTGCTGGTATCAAATACCTAGCCTCGTGAAATGTCCGTGGACTGAGGCCTGAACCTGAAAACCGTACGGTCAGATCGTCTTGGATTTGCTACCCAAAGGTATGGTCGCCAGAAACACAGACTACCTTCTTCCTAGATTGATCTGCAGGAAGGACTTATCCATCGAAATACACTCAAAAAGAGTGGGGAGATACGGAGACGTGCTGAAGAAGTTTGATCTACAGATATTCATCGACGCCATAGGGCGTCGGACAGAGGTCTATCTAGACACCACTAGTATCTTGAAATTGAAGGTGCTGGCGATCCTGAATACCTGCCAGACAATGAATAGCGCTGGGCTAGATAGCCTCGGTAGAAGCCATAACGTGGACATAGGTATACAGATGGGAAGACTTAAACGAGATCTCCAGACTAAAGGTCAGAGCATTGAGCAGCTAAAAACGCTAATTAGGATTCCGGTCGTACTGAAGGCAGCCCTACAACTAACCTAACTTGACATAACACGCGGCTTTTTAAACAGACTTGAAACTTTACTAACTTCACTAACTTGTGGAGACTGTGGCTTGAGAGAGCCCAAACCTTAACCTCCAACGAAGTGTCTCTAAGTGGTTCCCTCCAGCTACTCACCGTACGAGTCCAGCTACTCACCGTTCGCGTCCAGCTACTCACCATCCCCAAGTATGGAAAGAAAGGAAAACTCCATCCTGACAGACAGAGCCTTCATGTCAGGGTAACGCATTTATACAATTGTATGCGGCTTCTGATGGTATAAGAGATGCTAATCGATAGTGCTTAACGACTCACAGCAATGCAGCTCTTGACATTATGGAAATTAGAAATTTTTAAGCTCCCTGTGTTACTTCCTGGGTTACTAATATTAATTTTCCTTCTTTCTACTAAAGCTTGACTACTCCCAGCGTCACTAATTGAAGGTAGTTCTTGTATTATATCATTCCAGACATGGTGTACCACAAGGGTCCGATTAGTGGCCTATACTATTTCTACAAATTATTGTAAATATGCTTTAGTTAAGCTTCTTATAAAGTGATACCACTCAAACGGGGAAGGAAATAAGGTTCACATAACTAAACCAGAATCACTGCCAGGCGCCCTAAGATCAGCTCGCACAAATTTTGTACGAAAAGGAAATCGTCGTTCCAATTGATCGTGAGCAGTACAACAAAAAGCGGGCATATAAGTGCAAGGGGGCATTTTAGTGGAAGCGTTTTCACGACTCAATGTGGTGTTGGCTTGTTGGAAAGGCTATTCGATTTCAGAAAGACTACATCGACAACTAATAGTGTCAATATTTTGACAGATTAGAAAGGGCCGCAATGGATGTAAACTTGGAAAATACTTCCAACACCGCGAAATGTACCAAGATCGTCGAGGCGTTGATAAAACTGGATACATCAAAGTATCTAGTGGGCAATGTGATAAAATTCCTTGTAGGTAGGAACACTACACTACGAGTCAGACGAGGAAGTAAGGGAGTACAGGAACAAGACAACTTGCGAAGTCCCCAAGGTTCCGTCCTAGGCCCGCTTCTGTTTATCATGATGTATGATTAAGTACTAGTACTACGCTTCCAGCGAGAAGCGATCGCTATTGGATTTGCCGATGAGGGGTCGCTGTAGTAGGAAAGCGACTCGACGAAATCGAGATATTCAAGAACGAAGCGATATGAGAGATATGTAAACATGTGTCTCGAGAACGCTTGTCTAATGCCAGCTGAGCACAAAACGGAGGTAGGTAGTACTAATCAGCAAGCGGAAAAAGTGGGAGAATAGTATGTGACCGATTTATTCGATCCAGGCACAAATTTCTTAGAATGGGTAATTGGCAAAAACGTGTATAAAATAGAGTAGGTGACAAAATTGACCCTTGAGGTACCCCGGCAGAGATGTGGTCTGATTTCAAGTGATCTATTATTACCTTGAATTATAACAATGTAGTTTTCACTATTCTACACCTTCTTCCAAGTTGAAAAATGTTCTCTAATATTCAGTACACAATTCCCTCCATCATCCCACCCATCATAGTCTAGCTTCCTTTCACAAACAGAGCCAACCTAAAAGTAAGACACAAAATTAGTTAAATCAATAAATTCAAAGTGTCATATTAGATATCTCCTGACAAAATATATGCACAAAAAACATCTTGAACCATCCAAACATCTACATTCCACTATCAGTCATAATTCTTTCGCCAGGATACCCCCCAACAAAAATAGAATGAAATCCTAGATTTTGGCCAAACGCCAATTTTTAAAGTCTTCACCGAAGGGGGGGGCGGAAAAGAAAGATTTAAATTTATTTATCGTTGCGGAAACCCCACTTTATTTTGAAGATTTTAGCAAATATTCCCAGGACAATATCAAAGATACTCAAAACAATTTTGGGAATCCCCGTAATCCTTTTGATGTGAAGAAATAATCCTTAAAAATGCTCACCTCGCCTTTCAACTAGAAAACTTTCCTTGTATTTTATTTTGTCCCTTATACGAGGAAAACTATGTGAACGTTTTTTCCCACTGTGTCCTAGAGAGGGCACCACAAACGGAAGGATGATGACCATGAAATGGGACAGAACGTGGGAGGGGGGTGGGGGGATATTTGCAGGACGACTCGCTTCTACATCTTGTCTTTATGTGAATTTGAGTGCGTTGTTTGTTACATCGACCTTAGGAATTCGGTTCGATGGAATTCGTCCTTTTAATCAATAGTATTGGAATTGTCCTAATTTTAAGAAGAAAAATCATTTTTTTTATTGTACACACTCATTCATCCACGAAAGTGTTTTATTTTTAGATACAGGAAAGTTCTTTGGCACTTTGTGAATAACTAAAAATAGACCCGACACAGAATAAAAATATAGACCAAAGTAGACCTTTCCAAATATACTCACAGCTTTTGTTATTTGTTGCCCCTTAGCCGATGGCTCTGTTGTATAGTATAACAAAACTTGAAGAAGACATTTCAAGCGCTTTAGGATATATGTACATATATACTATATATAAAAAAGGAAGAGATCCTTTTCAGGCTTCTGTCTAGATTTTTCTTATTAACTTTTCTAATGCCCAAGTCAAAGGGCACTGGCATTGCATGAATGGCTGAAATGAATGCAACAAGGAAACAAAATGGAATAATAAAGCTGAGACGACAGTTGACACTATGGGACAAAGAAATATCCCTAGAGGTAGATAATTAATGCCATTGTTTCAACATCTGCAACAAGAAGGATTAATTACTTTGAAAAAAAAAAAATAGTAAAGGAAATGAACACGAAAATTAATTGTTTAGCAAGTCAAGTGAGCCTAGTTCTCAATTCACTGGGATGTCGCCTCAGTGCTTGTGCTTTAGTTTGCAATTTTAATATAAAATGCGGATTGCCGCTTGCATGAACGTGTAATGGCCGCCTTAGAGTGTGCCGTTTTGTAAGGCATCAATTGGAACTGTCAATTATCAGACGATTGGCCAAGCGCGGAATCAGGGTGAAGTTTGCGGGATTGAGCCCACATCCTTGGCGTATCAACTGATAATTGACATTCGAATTGATCACAATGCCTTGAGTCGTGTATCATCATCCTAAAAGGCAATATGCTAAGTATGAATTAGGAGTTAGGCCCGCTCCACACTATCGTGCCGTTTCCGGTCGAGTCTCATGCCAGTCTCGCCCAAATACACGTTTTGCTTTAGTTACTTGACAGTTTGCTTTTCACGAGCACAGGACGTAGAAATATTACACGAAAGAGGTAAGAGGTATGAATTTTGCGGATTTTTTGCTTTGGAATGGACATTATGGTTTCACAAAAAGAACAAAGGATCGTATGGAAATTGTATCTGTAAAAAAAGGAGAATGAAAATTTGAAATATTGTGTAGAGCAGTGATTCCCAAACTTATTTCGGTCATGGACACCTTACTATAACAAAAACTTAATCATGCACACCCAAACCCAAGTGAAACAAATTTTATGATATAATAAAATCTACTAAAAATACTTTAATCTGTTCTCTCTGAGAAGACAATTGCACATAGCTAGGTAAATGAATTCGGTACATATTTTCAATTGTTATGAAAACAAAAGAAAAAATGCAATTGTGTTTGAAAATATAGGTACATAGGTACTTTATACTTAAATAATTTTAAATAAGAAGGAGCCCAGCGGGAAAAATTTGGAGCGCTGTTCAGGGGAGCTGATTTTGAGCTTTCTGGAGTTTTCAGAAATTTTGTACAATGAGCAAAACTGGCAATTATCTTAATGACCATAAATTGTGCCATTAGCATACTCAATAGACCGGTTCTCGTTCGATTACAGAAGTTAAGCAGCATTGAACGTGGTTAGTACTTAGTGCGGGGCCCGCTCCAACAAAAATAAAAACTTTTCGACACCCGGAACTTATTCACAAATCCATCAACTTCAAATTTTGCACATATTATGTATGTATAATTCGCGTGACAATGCAATCTGACCATTTTGAGAAAAAAATCAAGATGACGGTTCCAAGATGGCAGCCGATTTTTGTAATAGGTATGTTACAAAACGGCGTAAAAACGTCAATTTATTTAGCGCTGTTAGCAAACTTATTTGTGCTTTTTGGCTTAGCTAAAATGTAGCACAGCTTCTAACTGTCAAAAGGGGTTGACGTTTACTTGTGAATTTTTGTTGTAAGCAAATAATTTAGTAATATTTTAATACAGAATGAAGATATTATTAATTTTTTTTGTTTCTTATTATTTATAAAATGAGCAATGTTATAATTTTTGGTTGTTATTAGCTGTAAAATTTGAACAAATGGTATCCCAGGAACGGTGTTAAGTTAACAACGATAATTTAACAGAGTTAAAGTAACTTGGGCCTAAACGCGCCCTATGCCAGGAATAATATGATTCAATTATAATTCAAAATGGCGGCCAAAACCGAATGACGGAAGACATAAATAAAAAGCAGCCTATCAACTTCAAATTTTGCACATATGCATAGTTCGCGTGATAATGAACTGTGATTTTTTTGTAAAAAAAATAAATATGGCGGTTTCAAGATGGCGGGAAAATTTTGCAATGGTGTTCCCCGACCCCGCGACATGGGTATCAAATGAAAGGGTATGACAAGTAGAATAGAATTAGCTGTGTTGCTCCATTCCAAATTCAAACTGGCTGCCAACACAAAATAGCGGATTACTTTTTTCTTTACAACGCGCTCGGTATGGGTATCAAATGAAACGGTAAGACGAGTAGAATACAGTGGCGGTGGCGGCCGCCACAAAATTACGGAAGACATATAATAGACTAGAAAGTAGAAAATAAAAATAAATAGTTTAAAAAAAACTAAAAAATAAGCTTTTATTTTATAATGAACTAAAAAGTAAAAAATAATTTTGAATGTAAAGTTTTTATTGCTCCACTCAGTATATGGAGGTTGTTCCTTTAAAAATAGAGTTCAGAATGAAATTAATAAAGTTATTGGTAAAATTTATAAATATAACTTACTTAAATGTAAAAAGCGTGGGGCGTTAACGAAAAGTTACAGTATTAATAAAATAAGAATACAGATAAAGAGCGTTCCACCTGTGATGGTCTGAGAGCATTCTCCTCTGCCCAAATTCTGTTTGTATAACCAAAGTTTTTTAACAAATGTAATACTTTTAGTTTTGAGAAAATTTAATTGATCACCTTGTAACTTTAAATTTATTTCATCAAATTTGGCGAATACGTTAGTGAAATAAGCTGTTTGCTTTTCGATTTCGTTCGCGCAAATTTTTGTAATTTTTTATATGAAACCTTCGACTTCTTCGATTTCGCGCACCCCCAAAACAAATTTTAATGATCACGGACCCCCTGGATCATCCCATAGACCCCCGGGGGTACATATGGACCACTTTTGGAATCACTGGTGTAGAATGATAAAGAAGCACATATGGTTTATGGCATTAACTGTTCAAACATTTACGGGAAATTTGTTAAAATGGGATATAGAAATAGTTGTCTCAAATTAATTTTGAACTCTTAAATATTTATAGTTAATATTATTCCCCAAAAAAAAATACTTTCTTTATGAAATAAATTTTCTCAAACTTCTACATACAAACCATCAAAAAATTGAACATTGGTCATTTCGAGCTTTGCTCTGCTTTGCTTTGGCTTTGCTTTGGCTTTGCCGCTTTGTCATTTAGTTTTATCCCATAACAAAGCACCGGTTTATTTGATATGTCAAAGCAAAGCAAAGCACTAAAGCAAGCCAAGCCTACATTGGGGTTTCACCTTTAGTTATGCGAACCTTATTTCCTTCCCCATTTGAGTGCCTTCTGGGACACTTCCTACTGCTCTCGTCATGGGCACTGTTGATGTTTCTCAATGTAGCTAGCAGAATAGGCATTTAGGGCTCCCGACGCAGTCTTTAGCGATCTGTCGCTTTTCCCCGCATTTTAGGCATAGTTCCTTCCTGTCCTTGGTGCAATTTTTTCCAATATGCCCGAGCTCCCAGCACTTGTACGATCTTCTTGGCGCTGTCCGCTCGGTTCTTCGGCAGACAATCCATGCTATGCAGACCTTGCGCGGTTCCAGCGTTTTTTTGCGGCATCTTTATGGCGGCCGCCTGGGTGCCACCATATGCTTTTCTCACTCCGATGGTGAGCTCCTGCATTTGCAGCAGGCCTAGCTGATTCTGCAATGGCTTGTACACCTCCTCTCTGCAAGTGATCTCATTCAGGTCCCTAATCTCGATCTATACCTGGTTGGTGCTTGTCCTTACCTGCGCTGTCTCTCCTAGAGAGAATTTAATCTTCTGCTGGAGATCCACCCTTCTTCCTTCTTCAAATCCACTAAAAGGTTTCTATTTTGGTTCCGCCTGACTGGCACTAGCCTTTTGGAACCAAATGTGCCGTAGGCCTAAAATCCTTCTATTCGGTAAAAAGCAAGTTTTCGAACATGCCACGGTAGCGATCACCAGTAACTGCTACAGTGCATTGGTCATTGGTGTAATATTAATTGATGATTTTCAATGCCCCAATATTCTGTCAAAATGTGCCTCGTCATTATGATGTATTTTTGCCAATAATAATGATCGGCGATCGCCTGTTCTGGGCTGTAATATTCAGTGTTTGCGGGTTTACATGATTCATAATAAATTGTTATCCACTACTAACCACAACTGTCAAATATGAACTGACAAATAATGACAGGCAAAAGAAGATGGCGGCCAAACAAAAATCAGCATGAAACATAAAACCCAAAACTGTATTTATTAACTCGTTTCCTTTCGTGATTATTTATTAATTAGAAGTAAAAAGATCATTCATTTAAACATGTTACAAATATGTATTAGTCCGGGGAAATAAGCATTTAAAGGAGACAAAATTCGGAAATGGCTGAAAATTGGTTCACAGCTTCCTTGGGACTTTTTAAGAAAACAATTTCGGAATCACAAAAAAAATATGGCCGCCAGAAATATAGCGGTTTTCCGGTGTTTTCCTTGTATCTGGGTTTCTATAGGTCGTACAACCACGTACAAAGGCCCTACATTTTGACAATGAAATTTTCTATAACTTTAGTTCTTACAAAGATGTTGACCCGATTAACCCTTTCAAAGTTATTCAAGGTCAAAGTTTCCAAAAATCAGTTTTTGGTCAAAAATCGTTAACAATTAATTTTTGCAAAAATTTTCGAAAAGTTTTCGAAAAAATGGCAAGAGGCTTTTTTGTAGGCAATAACGTTTCGTACTGACTGATCAAAACAAATTTTCGAAAAAAGCAGTTTTTGAGTGATTTTGTGGCCAAAAAATGATTTTTGATAACTTTGGCTTGAATAACTTTGAAAGGGCTAATCGGGCCAGCATCTTTGCAAGAACTAAAGTTGTAGAGAATTTCATTGTCGAAATTTAGGGCCTTTATACGGGGTTGTACGACCTATACCAACTGAGATACCAGGAATACACCGGAAAACCGCTATATTTCTGGCGGCCATGTTTTATTTTTTGTGATTCCGAAATTGTTTTCTTAAAAAGTCCCAAGGAAGCTGTGGACCAATTTTCAGCCATTTCCGAATTATGTCTCCTTTCGTGTGTTTTTTTTTGCTAATTTCCCTGGACTAGTATATGACAGCTTGTAGCCATAGGGTTAAAAAACCAAACAAACTTGAGTCCTTCCAGCTTGAATTGAAATAATAAAATGAAAACACTACAAATACATCGACGTTGACTCAGAATACGAAAAAAACCCACAAGATCATCATCATCTGTGTCATACCCATAAACAAATTTCAAAACAAACAAACAGTCACTTCTCATTCTTATAATTGAAATCTAGCACCACCTTCTGATTAATTTGGACAATCCCTCCGCCCCAACCCTTAAATTCTCCTGCAAAAAAACCAAAAATACATTATCATTATCAAATATTTCGCCTCAGACACAAAAAGAACTAAAGCACATTTTAATAAATTAAATACTTTCATTTAAACTCCTTAAAGAAAGTACAGAAAATGAAAAAAGGGATGAAAAAAATGCATGTAGTATATGTATGTATGTAGGTATGTAGTATATAATATAATAAAAACTACCATCCGAAAACTGTGAAAACTACACAGGGTGGCAGCAGCAGCAGCAAAGTCGAGGAGTTTCAGGTTGTCTTGCATCTTCTTGGTCCACCATTTATCACTTCTTATATCCTCAGACATACAAGAAGAAAAATGGTGAAAAAAAAACGAAGAAACCAGAGAGAAAAGTCGACCTACTCCATTTAGTACCAAACCAAACATACATTATTTTTTTTTTTTTGTATTTTAGTTATGGTATGGTATTTTCCCTCGTTGGTGGACGACTCTTCTTCGGTGGCGGATGCACTATCTTTTCGGAAAGCCTCCGTGTGTGGGCATTTGCTACAATCTACACAATCCACACAATCCACACAATCCACACAATCCACACAATCCACAATATTCACAAAAATAATTTTTACACACGGTTTGAAAATTTCAATAAAAGCACGTGGTTTTTGTGGGGATTTCCCCAAAAGAGAACTGGATGATTTCCAGGAAGAGTTTTTCGGGGTCTCTTTCAGGTTTGGAAAATTCGGAGAACATATTTTTGAAAAAGCTTTCGGTGAGAGAGTGGTGAAAAAACTTTCCAATTCGGAATGAACGTTATTTTTTTCGGAAAAGCTCTTTTGCTGTCCGAAAAAAAACGTTTTATTTTAATTTTTTTTTTTTGGATTTTCTTTTGGAAAAGCGAACATTTTTCAATAGTCCGAAGATAAGAGTGAGTAATTTTTAAGCAATACTCTGGACTCTTTGGATTAAGCTAAGGATATACTGTTTTGTGGATGGAACCGGAAGTATTCTTTTATCAATTTTCCTTTTGTTTTTTTTTGGTTTTACTTGTGGAAAAGCTTTTTCCTCGTATAGTTTAATAACGAAAGTTTAGAGACTGCACAAGCGGCAGAACTTCTGCGACATCTCGGATAGAATGCAGTTGAAAATCACATAAATCACATTGGCCAGAGGCTCCTGGAGAATGCAGATAGCGCGTCCTCTCTCTCAAACTTTTCATTATTACAGTCTTAAATCCTGGCCGATCTATTAATTAAGAAGGACCCTTCATAACCTCGAGAAATTCTCCCTAAAATCCCTTTTAGTAGTCATCCAAAAAAAAAAATATAATGATAACAGTCTTTATTCGATTACGTACAGAACGGCGGAGGAGGTTCTCGGTATGTACGAGTACTTCCTCTGTTTCCACTAAAAATTGGGTTGCATAAAGGTTACCACTTAAGCCCACTGCTCTTCCTCTTGTCCTTTTATTTATATATATTTTTTTTTTGGCAAAGGCTTATATTTCTCCATTGGACTGACATAAATGCATACAGTGAAAGAAAAGCTTTTCGGTTCGATATATTATTGCCCTTACAGTCGTGTGCTGTGTGTTGCTAGTGTCGTCTTTACGGTGTGGCAGTTAATTGATAAATTTATCGACTTCAGGGTATTACTGCAGGCCTATAAAGTGGAATGTAGTTCAAGGCGGACATTTCAGTTTTGCCGCTATCGTTGTTTTTGTCACTTAACCTAAAATTAATGTGTGCAAAATCGAATTTCCAGGAGACAACGAACGAACGACAACGACGACGACGACGTTGTAGAGAAGCTATACCACCAAGCCAACCCCTATGGTACCGAGGGGGGCTACCAACCATACCAAATATCCCTATAAGTATGCAGCGGCAGAAATGCAATATACACCACATAAGGCATGAGCATAGGGATGCATTTTATATATTATACCGTTACCTATACCTTAATGTATATCGTTGGGTATCAGTAGTTATCCTTTATAGAGGTGGAATCATATTGCATAAGGTTCGATGGTAATGAGCTTTGATTAGGTAACGAGAAAGGAGCTAGAGAGGAATCGGCTGAAAGGATATTTCAAAAATTTTCTGTTAAACATATACCTATATTTTTTTTTTGGTTCGTTGTACACGTATCCAAACCTCTTTCTGTATATTCTTCATCATTTTGCTTTTGAGATGAGTAAAATAATTTGAATTTTAATTATACAAACAGGATTTTGTTTACAAAATTCTACGATGCATAAGGATTTTGGATGCTAATGTTTGTTGAGTGTGACTTTTTGGTGCAAAAGAATCTCGCTCTTGCTCTCTCTCTCTCTCTCGTCGATTTATTTGCTTGTGTTCATGCATATTCAGGCCCTTTTATAATTAGAGGTTATTTTGTTGAACTTTATGACTAAAGCATGGATCTTTTGATCTAGAAAAGAATATCAAAAAAAAAAAAAAAGAAAATGGGGGAACATTTTTTTTGATAGGATGTTGCTTCGTATAAGTAAGATGATAAATTAGTTTTTTTCTTCTTTTTTATGGGACAACTTAAATGGAGCATAGGAAAATAGGGTAAAGTTAAAGCTTTTGATTATAATTTTTTTTTTGGTTTAATTAGACTGGAATTTTTAAAAGGATATGTGATAGCGAAAATGTGTTGTCTTTGAAGATACTTATGAGATTTATTCAATTAAAATGATTCAGATGTAGTCGCAAAATTAAGGCGAGTTCAAAGGTGATTGTTCGCAATAATAGGACTACTAAAACAAAAAATAGAGGTTGCCCTAAAAAAGTTTAAAGAACCATGGCTTGTCACAATAATTTTGTTACTATAATCGTACGTGGTTTCTTTTTTGTATGGGGCAATCCATATGGTCCACCGCGCCAATTTAGACCTTTGTGTACAATGGAAAACCCGTCGGCCCTCCGGTCGAAGGCAAGAAGGTCTTTAGTTGAAGTTCTCTGATAAACTTTCTTCTTCTAAGCCAGATCAGAGTAGGAAGCTCCCAGAAACATGTGTAGAAGCCTAGTCGAACCTGGGTCCAATTTGTAACGTTTGGAAAAAGGGAACAGGACGGCCTTTTTTGGATAGGTCCTCTGTGGTACACCATTTTTGAACTTCTCGGTGTGCTACTCCCATGACCTCTGTAATGGTCAAATTAAACTAACCCGAGACAATGATGGCAAGATAATCTGTATAGCCGATGACATCGAAACCAGATTGGTATAGATTGGTCAACAGTTCAAAAGAAGGTCTAGCAGCCTTTTCATCGATTTAAAAAAAAGTGGTTAAGCTGATACGGCTTGTTTAGGGATAATAACCACCACGACTCGGGTCCAAAAGGTTGGAATGTATCCGAACTACTAGCACGCATAGCTAACAAATGCGCCTGCCACACAGGGTATGAACGCTCCAGCTATAGACATGAAAATCTAAAAATGCGCCCGCCAGAAGTATACATGCCTCTGTTACAGATATGAATGTATTCGGAATCGACCATTCCAAACGTGTGTGTTGTTTTACCAAGCGGTCCCCCAACTAAGTACTAACAACGTCCAATGCTGCTTGACCTCTCCAATCGATCGAAAAACGGGCTACTGAGTATGCTTAATGGCACCCTCTATAATCACCAAGGTAATTGCCCTTTTCTTTGTCCTAAACCATTTTTTTGAGTTCCAATTTTGCTCCTTTAGTCTAGAAAAAGTGTGAACGTACGTTTGGACTATTCGATGCGCGCCTTTTCTTGATACGTAGTATAATTTTTACTCAGGCGTACCATGCTTGTTTTGGGTGCCATGCCAGGGGTTTTGATGCTGTCCGTGCCTGTTTCATGCTAATCTGATTTTTACTCGGGATGAGATATAAATTCAACCCTATAAAAGCCCTTTGCGATGGGGATGTAGAAGGGCCTTAAACGTCTCTAAACTATCCTTAACTGAGGCAGAAAAATACATATATGCGTAAAGCGTTTATATGGAAAATATTTACGACTGAGATACACTTGCAGTTAGCTTGAATTCGGCCTTAAATGCAAATTATACTCAGTAACTCGATTCCACCCTATAAGAGTAATGATATGAGTAAAACTACTCGGTCAATAGTATCGAGTACTGATATGAGTAGAATAGAAAGCCAATTACTCATATGAGTAAAGAATCGAGTATCGATTCCAAATCCCTAAGTAGGGTCACTGATCATTTAACCTTGTCCAGGCTCTCGCAATGCTTCCTCCAGGTAAGCCTTTTGAAGCGTCTCAGCACCTTATTGTAGACTGTAAAGGTGAACCTGTATTCTTCCCATTTCCCAGTATTTTTTGAACCGTCTATATTAACTTTGAACAGTTATCCTAACTTTCGTATGAATTGCAGCAAGTCTGTAATCCCACTAGAGCACTTTAGGCTATGACTCTGGAAAGAGCCAGTATTACTATCATCCTAGGAGGAGATCAGCACCACAGTAAGCTACGTGGCACCCAGTCGCCCCCTGTTTTGCTCCTGTCGAGGAGTAGCCTGCTGGTGTGGGCGAGGTTCAGCACCCCCTCTCTACTAGCAAAAACAAAGGGGTTTACATCCCCCATTTGAACGATCTAGGTTATTCATAAAAAGAAATTCGTACGAGGTTTGATCATTGAGACTTGTAGTCAGAGAGAAAATTGTAGCGGTACGCTTGGGATCAAAGGAGCGAGTAAAAGACATTTTCAAGTTAAATGGAATTTTAGGTGATGTGATCTTTCTGAGATTATTAAAATATTTTGTTTAATCAATGTTAAGTTAAAATTCGTATAGGGTGACTATAGAATCATAGTGAGACTAGCCGGCCCAGGGCAGCTGCTTCGAAGGATACCGAATCAGACTACCTTTTGCCGGTCTCTTTTCATCCCTCTAAATAAAGGTGGCAGTTATTTTTGTTATCTTCGACGCGATGTCCCTAAGTGGTGTCCCAACTAAGTACCAACCGCACCCGGTGCTGCTTGACTTTGATGATGAAAGGAGAACCGGTCTATTCAGAATTCTAATTGGCACCCATAGTAGTTTATTGTACTACTCCTGTAAATACCCTCATAAACGAGTGATCCATTAGTCCAAATTTCACCGAGCCAAGCCAAAACCTCATCGTTTGTGGGAAAAGTGGTTTAGAGTCACCGAGTTGGATTTTTAATCGCTGCAAAATCCATGCGGTCGAGTTATCAAGCCATTTTTCGGCTTGTTCGTCTGTAGGGAAAGCCGAATCCACTGAATTTACCGTATGTATGCAATCCCCGATCCAAGCATGAGAGGTTCAATGGATCGGAAGCATGAAAACTTCATTGAAAGCTTAATCGTGCAAGCTTCCAAAATTACTACTGTAGGATTTATGTACAATCATTCACATTGAAGGATGCACGCTGCAAGCATGAAATGAAGCTGAAGCTTACAAATGGCATAAACCGACTGGAATAGATTGACTTGCTCTAGGCTTGATCGCTAGTGGGTCCTTAATTTTGGACTTTGCAAAATGGACTTGATCGCCGTTTGGATCGCTCGTGTATAGGGCCTAAATAAAAGGAAGGCAAGTTAGTAGTAGTAGGTAGTAAGCTTGAAGTTGAAAATAGTGTTGATTAAAAGTAGCAAAAAATCTTGTTATTGCATCCAATTTATGTTTAGAACTCGTAAACTAGCGATCACTGATCTTTGAGACTCTTTCGAGGACACTGCAGTGAGAGGAATCCACGGGGAGTAGTCATACCTTCGATTCTGTTTTGGCTAGCTATAGATAAACTTCTAGAGTATCTTAATAGTCAAAATTTTTTCATGTGGAGTTAACAGACGATGTTATCATCGCGATAATCATTAAAATAAACGCCCAAACGAAGAACATGTGTTAATCTTATTAAAATGGTTCCGGTACCATATACCGGAAAATAAATAGAGCCTGGATTGACTGCACTGATTCTTGCAGGCAGAGTTCTAAGTTTTTCACAATAAACCAATACTATGGGCTGAAGCTAGAGGTCAACTTTTGTTATATGAAAAAATCAAGCTTAGGAGTACCACCGACTGTGGAGCAACCTTACACACTCTGGTATTTCTGAACTCCGACAACAGTCAAAAGCTCAAACCCAGGGTTCATCGCGACATCCTTCAAGCCGCTCCTGGTCTCCTGATAACCTGAAACCTCTTATATCTTACAAACTAAGCTTAATACTAGACATTCTACCATAACGTGACCTACGACATGACGGACCAGTAGCACTTGGGTGATTCCTGGGCTTAGAACTCCCATATAAAAAACGTGGTTCGTCATGTTTGGAGGATAGAAGAAAATACGATAAATTAGGGAGTTCTGGAGGTGATTCAACAGATGACTCCACTTGAATCATAGCTTGGATAATTTGGTTAGCAGGGCGAGTACATATTTGGGGGCCTGGTCAGAGTACTTGGTGACTTACTATATCAAAATATGGTGTATGTATACCACCATAAAAAGTCCTATGGGGCCTTAGAACTATGTTTAATAGCATAACCAAATATATCAAAAAATGATCTGCCCTTCCATGACTGGGGCTCAGGTGGGTATTCGCTCTCTTGAAGATTACTTTACTACAACCCTTATTATTGTGATGTATATCCAATACATAATTTTTGTTGTAAGTTCTATGATTAGTTTATCCATTTGATTAATCTAAACAATTTTGGTGAAGTATAACTAGAGAAAATAAGAAAGCTAAAATATTTACATTTTTAAATTCAAACGTTTGCCTTTGGTTGCACTCTAGTACATTTTCAACAAGGCAAAATAAACCCTAACAGTATGCAGAAAAAATGTAATCCTAAAAGTATGCTGAATTTAATATAAATGAAATTTTCCTGCACCCTAGAAGTATGCAGGAAAATTAGCCAGCCCACAAAGCTGCTACGACCTTAATGATTTACCCTCAATGGTTTTCGTAGCCATCATGAATAAAGTTTTTCTGTAAAATAAATGTTATGGTTTTATAATAAAAGAAATGAACTTAACATGGCTAGAAATATTGATAATTTTGGGCAGCCAACTTCACAGAAAATCATTTTATGGCCAAATAAAATAAAATCCATAAACTTTTCCCTAAAACGTTATAAATCACTTGGATTAACACCGAAAAGCTAATTTTACGCAATGCATATTAAAAATTAACAATTATTGCTATTAACTCACTTTACGCTATAAACATGATGTGATTTCATTAGCATATAATCATAGTTCTAATTTTACACTTGCCGATGTAGTAGCAATCTCCGAAAAGTATTAATTTCCATAAACAACCCCATTTCCTGGTAGCTGACATAACTCGAAATTGACCGTCATTTGGACTCTGGTCCTCTCTTTACCACCATCACCCCAAAAAGCAAAGAGCCAAAGAGTATGTCACGATATCGTTTAAAGTGATAAGTAATTTGCATAATTAATATCAAGAAATTTTCTACTAGAGTTGCCGCATATCCTACAGATAAGATGGCCAATTTTATCACTCCGATATCAACCCTTCCTCTTTTAGTATTCATCGGTTTCGCCACCCCCAAAGAACCCCCATAGAATGACCACCATGCCGAGAGCCTCTGCCACATGAAAATCAAAAAACCGAGAGTATAGTCGTAAATAAACACGATATTCAGCAAAACAATTTCTCGGGGTAACCTTCTGCTTTGGGGGTTTATCGTTCATGGTCTATGACTGCGGAAAGTAATGACACTGCGACGTTATATATCTGAAGAAATCGTTCTAGGCAGACACCGAGGCCTGAGCGACACCATTCTATATGGCAGCCCTTTTATGGTTTCGCCAGAAAATAAAATCAACATAAACTATAAAAAAAAATGCCTTGAAAATCGGTTTCAATTTTTGCAAAAATCTGTATCGATCCATAATATATGTATATGTACTGTGCTGCCATTGGTGGTGGCCCTCTGATATGTCCAATCCGTCAGAAAATGCGTGTGACGGATAGCGTCAAACAGGGTTAATAGGTTATTGCCAGGCGATTATGTACTGCCCTAAGTGGCATTTGATGTGGCATGGATTGATGCAAATCGGGATTTTTGTTCTTCTTTTGTTCGTTCTTCTTTCGTTTTTTTTATTGGCATTGAGGAATGCTTTCACTTTGGAGAAAGAAACAAGCCATAAGGGCAATATAAAGGATAAAGTGTCAATAAAGTGTGGGTGGGAATCCTGTTTTATTGAAACGCAATCTGTACTTTTTCGCTAGATAGTATGAAAACAACTTGCTTGTAAATTCGGGGTTTATGCTTGAAATTTTTGTGGTGAATTTTATTATCATGGAGAGATTCTTTTGTCCTTAATTTAAGTGATCGGGGGCAGTACGATAAGTCGGTGAAAAATAGTAAATATCCTGTGAGTGGAGACATTTCGAGCTTTAAGCAGCTTTTCAGGACAGCAAACTAGTTTGTATTTGATAAGTAGCCAGCTTAATAGGTCTACTTTCGCGAATCTAAAAATCATAAAAGAGAACGAAACCAGCATGTTCGTGATACTTTTTCTAAATTGCAAAATTTTACTAGAAAAACAAACCTTAATATCGATCTTCATCCGTGATTGAAATAATTAGTTTCTTTTTCTTTCCTTCGATTATAATGAGGCATTGAATTCAAGGAGTATCGTGGCCCGACAAAGTGGAAATATTGTACTCTCAACTCGAACCCGGTCTATTTCCACCACAGCCCTGTGCTCCGTAAAGCTCAAGTATACTCCGCGTTCTTTTTATCGGATGGAGATTCTGGGCGGAACAGTGAATAGTGAAGTGATGAAGGTATTCCGTATAATTTCCATGTCAAGTCAAGAGGTGCGTGAGGCAATAACTCAATTCTCGTATCTATCGTCTATAGGTCCATCGGGCGTTAGTAGACTCGTCCCACCTTCTCTGCCATCTCCATCTCCGCCTAGATCCGTCGAACTGCCTTGGGCTCCTCGCTTTCATATTCCGGATCGTACGTAACACAGAGCTTTCGAGACACCCACGTGGACCTTTACGATCGAACCTTGATGAAACATACTGAGATCTGGAGGTCTGGTTTGGTTAGCTGAAAACTCTTTCTTTCTGGGCCGTCACTCAACCCGACCAGTGAGTTGTTGGATCGCTATAGAAACGATGTAAGTGAACTGGTTAGCTTTATTACCGTTACTGCACCCTAAACTACTATTTACTGAAGATTGGAAAGGCAGAGGAGCCCACCGAAGAGAATTTGCTTCAAAAATGGGTTTGTTCGCAACGATGGCGAGAATAGCTATTGCAAAAGAATGTTACAAATTCAGACAAGGGCTAGCCTGGAAGAAATTTTTTTTCATGTGGCAGCTCTAAACTCAGGAATCCCCTTTGTAGTACCAGTCCGTCATGTCGTTGGTCACCTCAGGTTGCTATGTCCAGTAGAATGCTTAGTTTGACAGTTAGATTAGGTTCGAGGCTATAAAGAGTCAGGGCCACGTTGGAGGATATAACGAGGAGCGCTGTGTTTGGACTCTTCGATGTTGCAGGAGTTCGGAAATACTGACTGCGAAAGTTTGTTCCATAGTCTAGTAGTTATGCTTAGGAACAAATTCTTAGTCTGAGTAACAATAATTTAGTTGGTTAATTTTTTTAAAAGCGTCCGAAACTATCACGCCTAGAGAACAAATGCGCCTGCCATACGGGTTTTCACGCTCCTGCTACAGGCATGAAAATCTAAAAATGCTTCCGCTATAGAGGTATGCACGTTCATATTACGGTGAAGGACGTCCAAAGGTGAAGGAAATGGCATTGTTACTCTTGAGTTTGAGGACTCTTTTTTGCAGATTGTGTAGTCATGCTAGGGTACTTTTCGGAACTTCGTCTTAAAAAAGGGAGGTGCATTCAAAAAGAGGCCGAATGTAGGATTTTTGTATATTACAACCAGAGTCGATGGCTAAAGGGGGAATCTGTATCTCTGGGTCTTCTTACGAGATGCCCTTTTGGCGATTTGGAATATGTGGTCATTCCTTTGTAGCTCTATGGGTAATGTCACGCCTAGGATGTTGAGGTTGGAGCCAGGCATTAGTTTTACAGCCGATTGGGGTAGTTTTGTTGGAAATAAGAAGACAGTTAGGCCTGTTCTGAACTCCGCTGGAATTACGATTCCGACGGAGAGAAAATTCCAGCGGAATTTTTAATGGTATCATGAACTCCGCTAGAATTAGTGATATGAGCTGCCCGATGAGAAATGCTTTCGAGAATCCAAAAATAAGCATAAATTCAACACAAAGTAATGAGGCTTTACATATACGCAACATAATAATGGATTATTAATCATAAATAGGAAAAAAATTATATTTTTAATTAAAAAGTTTATTTCTTTTAAAAAAACCAATACATAATACATTACTTTTAAATTCATGTTTATATAAAATATTGTAGTGTTAATAAATAGTAGTTTTAACGTTTATGTTGTGAATTTATATTTTTATTTTAGTAAAAAAAATCTCAAAATATTTATTGAATTTTTTTAATTTATGAATTTAAAAAACAATTATTTTATATTTATTTTATTTGAAAAATGAATTAAATTTTTTAAGTACCTAAATTATTTCTTTATTCCTACTATATTTGTTTTAGTAACACTAAACAACCGAATTCCACGCAAACAATAGAAAATCTTATCCTCCGCCAGAAATTTTTGGCGGAGAAAAAACGAACAATTTTGTCATTCCGCTGGAGTTCATGATACCAAAATTCCAGCGGAATTGTAATTTCGAAATTTTTCTCCCTTTCGGCGGAGCGGAATTTACGCTACCGATGCAAGATTATTCCAGCTGAATCGATTCCAGCGGAGCTTAGAATAGGCCTGAGTACTTTGGTTTGGAAGAGCTTGTTTTTGAGATACTGAGTCCAAAAGTACCGCGGCCATTCGGTTGATCTCTTGTTCTACACCCCTATACCTCATATTTATTGGCCATTCCTCTGGAAGTTGTTCAGCAGCCAGACGTGAGAATAACGCAGGGTACCCTCATGAGGAAAGCTGTAAAGTGGGTTTGATATAGGTTATTTATAAAGATTAGAAATAAGTTGGGTGACATAATTTACCCTAGGGGAACCCCGTCAGAAATAGGGTTTGCGTTGGATTAGGAGAGCATAGATTTGGGGTTATATGGGTTCAGGAGGGTATTAAATAAGGAGTTACAACAACAACAGAGATAATATTGTAAATCACCTCTATAGTATAGGGGAAAAAATTTAAACCCTTGATAATAATATGGTACCAAAGTTCGATTAAAGGATTTTAACATAACGAGTATATTTAGACTTCGACATTATCTGAGATTTTGGGGAAAAATGCTGTGAAAAATTGAAATATGATAATGGCAACTTTTTAGCACCTCAATTAATGTACACTTCCCCCTCCTTATTTTACCTGACTTTTTTACACGCGTATATATGTATATTTACAGCCCAATTAAAAAAAACCAAAAACAACATAAACATTTAAATTTTATTATTTGTAATTTTTTACCATAAAAAAAACATGAATTTCAGTTTATTAAAATGCAAATAAACTCATAAAATCATAATCTTTTATGTTCACTGGTTGTTTTGTTGTTGTTTTTGTTGCTGTTGTTGTTTTAAACAATGAGCTTATGTTGTGCAACAAGCTGTAAACCACATAACTACATACTAAAACGTTCTCCCCTCCATCCCGGTTGATCACATCCCATTTAAGGATCACTGTGTTTTCCCTAAATTAATTTTCTCATTGTTTACTTTATTTCACTTGACTTGACACCACTCACCCCCCGCCCCGGTTAGCTAGTAAACCTTTAGTCAAGATTCTCAACCCCCGGCGGACAATATTTTATTTGGTGGAGAGACAATCTCCTTCGCCAGGTTAACCATAAACCCGCATCGGTTGATGTCACGTTACCTCAAACTTTATACAATCTACTGCACCCACACCCCTCGGCTCATGAAGGTTTTCCTAGAAGATGATTCAGCCTCAACCAACCAACCAACACCCCAAGTCCCATTTTAGGTTTGGGGGGAGACCCATTAGTCACTAAGAAGCAAAATTTTCCTGAATCCTAAAGTTAGCATTTAAAAAAAAAATTGTGGCAACCAAGAACAACAAAAACAACAACAACAACAACAGCAGCAAGAAGAGCAACAAGACTCTGAAAGTAGCAACTAAGGGCAAACCGACCCAGGATCATAGCAGCATAGCTCTGGCAGAGCAATTATGTAGAAGAAAACAAGCTAAAGCATCCGATGCTGGAGCAGCATCCAGCACCCGAGTATCATCACAGATGCTGCGACCATCTCTAAATCTGACGACAGTTTAAGGAGCGTAAGGACACACCCGGGAACGTCTTGGGGTGTTTTATGGAGGTAAAGGGTAAACTCTCAGCTCGTCCTGGATATGCCAGAAGCGCCGACTGAGAGCGGCATATCTTTTTTGACGTGTGCGGGTGGGAGGGAGGGCGGCGGGGTGTGGGCGGCGAAGACGAATTATGAATTATTTTGTTTATACTGCACAAATTTAATTAACATATTATGCAAAAGCTAATTTACTTTTCACCTCAATAAAAACCCCCAAGGAATACCGTTCGGCTCCTTGAGTGATGGACGGAACGTGCTGGAGCGACGACGATAGAGGACAAATTTCTTCCCTGGCGCAAATAATCCTGGTGGGGTGCAAAAAAAATATATGGTGAAAATAGGTCTTGGCCCATTTTTATCAGCACGTCTACCCCCACCAGGAGACCCACTAAGGACACACCTTATATATATATATATAATTTTCTTACCCTATACCCACTTGAAGACTGCCGCGTTATCTTGATGCGGTTCTTTTGTCTGTCGTTATCCTCAACTATCCGCAATGGACACAAAAACCGGGGGGATTTACCCCTAGAGCAGCAAAGACATGTTGTACTCTATATGAATGGTGGGCTGAATATGGCCGGGGGAGCATGGACCCATGGATGTGGCGGCATATCCTTTGGGGGCGCACAGTTTATAAAACGGTTCAAATTGATTTTTGGGGTCGTGACAAGAACATTAACTTAATTATCCGCAATCAATGGAGCACCCCGAAAATTAAGGGTGCACGGCGGGGTAACGGGGGTTGGTAACACAAAAAGAAAACAGAACAGATTTCCCAGATTTTTAAAATTTACCCCATAACAATTATGGCAGCTTGCAGCAGACATTGGCAGTTGACCAAAAGACGAACCGAAAACTTCTTCGGTAAAGTTTTCTTGAACCGCAGTACTTAAGGATTCACTACGAAAAGTGTAGAGCTATCTCGGTCGGATCTCTCTCCGTAGAACGTCCTCGTAATCACAGACTATAGGCAAATTTATAGAATTTTTTTTTCTTCATTCTTGTTACCCTTTTTAATTTTTTTTTTCAATTTTTTTTTTTTTTGAAAATAAATCGTCAAAGTTGGTGAACCTTAACGGTGACCGGGACTTTTTAGTACTATATATAGCTTAAGCGGAGAAGAGCGCATCAAAAAGTTTTCTTCCCCCTTTTGGAAAATGACTAAGGACTAAGAAGGATGCAAGAATGGAATAAGATATTACGAATTATATAAATGAAAGAAATTAAAGGATTTTTTTTTTTTAATTTTTTTTAAATCTAGATTTATTGCCACAAAACTTGTCTAATACTTAGCAATTTTGCAAATTTATTTTTTTACGGTGACACTAATTTCTCGGAGTATGCACAAAAATCTTAGCCGGGAACGTTGGGTTGACTAAATTCTCCTAAAGAAATATGGTTGGTGGATTATTTTTTTTTTCACAAGCAGCAACATCAACAGCTTAAAATGCAGATTTTATGCAAACAAAAATAAAAATTTTGTAGTGAGAGAAAAGGTGGTTTTGTGAATATTTAAAGAAAATTGTTAGGTAGCCGCAGTAAAGAATAAGGAGTTGTGATAACTTTACTTTAAAGTCCTTATGGTGTTTGTAAAAGAGTTTTGTTAAGGATGAATGGATCTTTTTTAGGATTGTCTTTTCGATTTAAAAATTGTTGATTTGTTAGTAAATATTTGTTGCTGAAATACATAGGATCATAGTTTGAAGATGGTGAGTGTTTTTTTAGGAAGTAGAGGAGCTTAGAGATACACGCGGATTTGTATAGAATATTTCAGGGCTCCGTCGGCATTCGAGTTAAGTATAATAAAGATCAATGGAGGTTTAATATCAGTAACTGTGCTGATTCGTGGAAATTTGATCATAACTTCAATTAGGTGGGGACTTGTATATGGCGAAATCCTTGTGGATCATAACAGAACACTGGCCAATTGGAGGATGTGCGTCCATATTAACAATTCCATATAATTCTAGGATTTTAAGGAACTAGTCAGAAAAACAACAGATAATTTTCTCTTCATTTTCACATGTTCGACTATGGGGAGGTTCAGACACCATGCATTCCCGAGTAAAAATAATTTAATTCGGTAATTTTCTTAAAAGCAGGCACGCGCCCGCACCTAGCACGCATAGTCATACGGATAGGCATGCTCCCGCCACAGGAACCAAAATCTAAAAATTTGCTACGCCGCACACCTCCGTGACAGGCATGCACGCTCCCGCCACAGGCACGGAAATCTAAAAATTCGCCTGCCAGAGGTATCCACGTTCCCGCTACAGGCATAGATGCATCCGCATCGGCATAGACGATTGTAGAAGCTAGTGTTGTTATACCAAGCAGTCCCCCAGCTAAGCACTAACCATGTCCAAAGCTGCTTGACCCATGCAACGAGAACTGTTCTACTGAGTATGTTATTGGCACCCTTTATGGTAACCAAAATAAGCCTATTTTCTTCGTCCTATACAATATTTTACAGGGCGCCGTGCAGACTAGTGTGTGCCTGCTACATGCTAGGTGCGGGCGATTTTCAGTTTTAGTCGTGTTTGGAAACCCTTTATTATAAGGTTTGGCAGAGGTTACGACTCTTTAAATAGCAAATATGATCCCTTATCTGAATTAGATTTACTGGACCTACCTGCCATATACTTATATGTACGAGGCATATCCAGAAAGTAAGTGTAATAACGCCCTCACGGGCAGCATGATTTTTTTTTTGCTATTATAGTAACACAGCCGTCAGTATGACTAAAATTATGGTTACAGAAACGTATCTCGTGAATCATGTCGCTAAAATCTGCCGCCAAGTGCGAAATTCGCAGCGTTATCCGTTATCTCGTTGTGAAACTATAGAGAGTTTTTAGAGCGGTATGAACTTGAAGGTGATGACTTTCTGCATTCTATTGTTACAGGGGTTGAAACTTGGGTTGCCCACTTTACCCCTGAAACCAAACGACAATCCTCCCAATGGCGTGGCACCTCATCACCCTCAGCCAAAAAATTCAAAACGACGGTTTCGGCCAAAAAAATCATGGCATCCGAGTTTTCGGACCACAAGGGGATAATTTTGATTGAATTTTTACCTCATCAATGCTTCTCGGTATTGTGAGACCTTAAAAAAATTAAGAAGAGAAGGGGACTGCTGCACGACAATGCTAGACCCCACACGGCCAAAGCAACAAAATAACTTTTGGATGTCGTTCGGATGGAACGTTTTGAACCACTCCGCGTATTCCCTTGACCTGGCGCCTTCAGATTATCATCTGTTCACCTCCCTGAAGATGCACATGGGTGGGAAAAAAATTTCAACTGACGAGGAAGTGAAGGGGAAGATAAAGAAATGGGTAAAAGAGTTGGCGGCAGGACCAAGGCATCAAAAACTTGATTTCTCGTCTCACTACGTGCATCGAGAGGGTTAGTGACTACCTGGAAAAATAGTTCGCATATGTACTGATGTAACCATGTAAAAATTTGTTTATAAATAAATTATTTGAAACCTACAAAAATCTAGTACACTTACTTTCTGGACATGCCTCGTATAATTATTTTTTATGAGCCTGATTATGAACCTTGCCTTTCAGCTGCAATACTGTCGCTTGGACGGGGCTGCCGCTTATACGTACGTATCACCCATGACATCTTACCCTATTGTCTTAATTCCAAGCTATTAGTATTGACTCAGTTAAAAATAACTGGATTGAGAGATTTCAAACGTACTGCTCAATCAAGGTAGTATTTGATGGCCGGTATCCCGCAGGGTTGCATTCTATTGCCTCAACTTTTTCTAATTTTTATAAAAAATCTTCTCCAGACACCCTCTAACCCATTTTACAGCTTCTTTAATGACGGGACTTTGTGTTACACTTATTCCTCTGATTATATAAGCGAACCACATGCCAGGCCTCATATCCTCGATCGTGATCTTGTGTCCATTTCACTGAACAGAGATAGTGGATTTATTTTTATTTTTGGGAGAAAATATTGTGTTGAGCTCAAATTGTCCAATCCAAAATACTGTGTTATCTCCAAGAAAACCTGATTCGCCATTTCTTTCTTAGGAATGGAAGGGAAATCGGACTTTAAACATAGTAACTTTTCGGAGTAGTCTCTCGGTCTTCTTTTCATGAATCTTTAACCACCAAGCTAAGGTTGCGCAGGTAACCATGAGTTTAATGATTTCATTGTATGATCAGTGGATCAATGTATGATCAGTAGGATCTGATAGGCTTTTAATGCTCTGAAGGTTTACCTGGCACCATCTTCAGTACGAAAATTCAAGTTGAGACTCAAACGTATTGATCGCAAAATATTTGATTTTTTCTTAAAACGGCCATTTCCTGATTTACTACGAGAGTCTAAAGGGTAGAATGGCCGATTCTTTTGAGTTAATGCTCAGTTCCTCATAATAGCATCGATCGCATGTTTTCTAATGTCCTCTTTGTAGAAGACTAGATATAGTCAAGACCTCCTTACACCATAGTATGATAACAATGTGATCTATATGCATGCAACTGCACATTAAGACCACATTGTGATAGTTTCGTGAGGAGATTTACTATTAACGAAAGAAGAAGTGATCGTACCTCTTTCTGGAGGCATCCTTTTGATATTTTCTTTGCTATTGACTATTCTCCGAGTTTTTCTGTTAGTATTCTGTTTCTGAACATCGACACAATCTACTGAACGATTTAAACGCTTTCTGTTGGCCGTCAGTTGCATGAATCCACAGGAGGTGCTGTCAAAGGCGCATTCTATATCGTCGAATGTACATAGAGTCACCTTTTTTATCTCTAACGATCTCTCAGTTTTACTGGTGAGGCTAAGTATGATTGTTTCGATTTCGATTTGACTTCTCGTTCGGAGAGATGTGTTGTTATCAAATTCTTCTGTCGCATAAAAGTCTATTGTTTTCTACATAGCTTTCTGGAGAAAATAAGTAAAACTGATCTGTATTAACTATTTAAGTGAAAAACATGATCGCCTTCCAGCCTTTGGGTCATATTGACTCTGGTTATATCAAGCAGTTCTAAGCTCAGTAATCACCCTTTTGTACTGCCAGTCCGTCATGTCGTTGGTCACGTTATGGTGCAATGTTTAGTACTTAGCTTAGTACGGGGGATAGAATAGGTTTGGGTTATGAGGATCAGAAGAGCTTTTAAAGGAGCTTGCGATGAACTCTACGTTTAAACTCTTGCATGTTATAAGAGTTCGAAAATACTGACTACGAAAGATTGTTCCACAGTCCGAGTTGTTCTTTTTAGAAACGAATTTCTAGTTTCTAGAGTGCATGCAAAAGGGGCTGCAGGCATAAATGCAATCTGGTGTGCTTGGTGTAAGACTGTTGCTATGAGTAGAGATAAAAGTTTATAACGGTTGCTACTGCTTAATACAACGTTCGCACTTAGCCGAAATTACGTGATTTCGGCTATTTCCGTGAATTCGCCCAAAATCATGTTCAAAACCACGTAATTTCTCATATATTCTAGTAATTTCAAAATTAACCTTAAACCTCGTGATTTTGCCAAAATCATGGCGAAAGCCAAACCGAATTCAGCCACCAGAAAATCGAATTCAGCCCAATTCAGCACAACAGTCTTGATGCTGAAATTGTCAGATGGACGTTTAAATAACAGATTTGACTTTGAATTTGAACTTCATATTCTTGAAAATGCGAAAAGCCAAGAAATATAAAAGAAAGGAGCTATAGGCTTTGCTAGAAAGGAATTGCTAGTTGAAATTTGGGCTGAACATTTTTTAAATGGTGTGGTGCCAGAAAAAACAGTTAAGCGAAATCATTTCAATTCAGTGCGAACGGTTCTACATACTTTCGAAATCACTTTCCAAAAAATACGTAATTTCGGTCCAATGCGAGCATGGTATAAAATGCGAGCATGGTATAAGACAGTTCTGTACTCAATCTAGTGACTAGAACTTAAAGTTCTATTGAATGGTTTCTCACCTCTCTTTTGGGACTCTCGAAGTCTCTGTTGCACCAAGGCACCTCTCTGCTGCTTCTGTGCCAATTTTTTTGGAACACCACATGTCATAGGTGATTAGAAAAGCTACCTGCATTTCGGAAGAAGAATAATCCAGTTCGTAAAAGGTATTTATACTACTGTATGAGGACACAAGGTCGAACACTAGTGGATTCGTTTTTTCTGGAAACTTTGTAACTTTTGCTTCATTGTTACTTAGTTGAATTACGGCGTGCAAACATTGCTTGCTGATATTTGCTTTTCCAAACTAGGGCCTGGTCAAAAACGCATGACTGCAGTCATTCTGCAGTATTAAGCAATTGGAAGTCTGTAGCTGAATACTGCAGAATGATTGCAATAATGCATTTTTGACCATATTCTGATCACCTATGACAAATTACACAACTTTCGCCAGTGTAATAGAGGGTAACTTCAAAAACTCATCATTCCCGCATCACTGCAGAATTCAGCTGCAGACTTCCAATTGCTGAATTCTGCAGTGATGCGCCAATGATGAGTTTTTGAAGATACCCAGAGTCTCCTCCTCCTACATCCAATCTTTCTAATAAAAAAGAAGATTTTTGTAACTTCTCCATCAAATCTTGCTCCCTAAAGGCATTGTCCCTTACCATATTCTTCACATATCCTTTTGCTGTTCTGAAACGTCAAGTAGTTATTATATTGAACATAGTGCGTCTTGACAAGAACTTATGCATGGCAAAAAAACCATGTTAAGACAATTTAAGTTGTCTAGCCCTGTTTTATGCTCACTTATCCCATCGAGTGGACAATACAACAATTATGCAGTATCTTATTATATTGATTAAAACCTTTTATTGGGGCAAAGCTCTTTTGTAGTTTGTTTGTTAGACCCCTTTATTACATACAACAGAATAACAAAGCAAAGCCTCATTTGAATTTACTATCAATTTTATACAAATTTACTATCAGTAGTAATTTCCCCGTTTTATTTCGTCCACAGTATTTCTGCCAACATCATCAGTTCTTACTAAATTCCCGGAGTAAATTACTTAATAAAAATGTCCATCAGTTAAAGGTTTCCTGCGTTCGCTCGTACATCAATACAAATCAGATCGTCCAGACTGATAAAAATTCATAAGCCTTGTGGTGCTTATGCTTTCACACAGATTTCACAAATATTTGTGCCTGGGGCGGACTTAAAGCGGGGCGAGTTTTCATGAACAAGTGGTCACTTTTATTGTGGCATAAATCAAAATGGCCAATAGACCATTATTATGAGCCAATAAATTTTGGCGTTAATATCAATAAACTAGGCACAGCATGGGGCCCCTGCGACTATCTTAACTTTATTTTCCATCGTTCATATTTAATCGTTGGGCAATGCCAAAAGCCAAAAAGCCGTTTCCCATATTATTACACACGCATACACAAATGTACATCCTTTGTGCAGGATATAAACAATAAAGCTGGTGGTAGTATATAGTGGGAAAAACATTGAAATTTTTTGGGCGGTATTATGATGGTCTGCAGGCAGTTTATTATGTTGAAATTTGGTGTGAATTTTTGGGATTTAGATAATTGCAATTGCTTCAATTGTGAAATTCTTTAGAAAAATGAGATTTGATATGTATTCAGCAATTGGAAGTCCGTAGCCGAATACTGTAGTGGTACGTTTTTGAACTGACCCACGCAACATTACTACTTTGAAGCTCCATAGAAGCACGAATTCAATATGAAACTGCAGCCAAAGAAGTTAAAGGAAGCCCTAGGCAGATAAGCACAGATTGTCCTAGAAAAGAGTGTAAAGCCCGTGATGTAAACATCTGTTCAAAATTATTAGGAATATTAATGGTAAAGAAAGACAGAAATTTACGAAAAAGACAGACATTTATTAATGTAGGACGAAAGACAGGTCCTATAATAGGTGGAATACTTTCAAGAATAACATTACACACCAAGTACGAAGAATTTAGCTGCGCTGAATTGTAATCCCAATCTACTAAGAGACTCTTTGATAGCAAATGACAATTTCCTTGCATTAAATAACAAAATAGACGTGCGCAATAGTAATTCAGCCCGAAAAGGAAAAGTAAGACAGTAATTCATGAAAAAGACAGGCATTTATTAATGTAGGAAGAAAGACAAGTCCTATAACAGGTGGAATACTTTCAAGAATAACATTACACACCAGGTATGAAGAATTCAGCTGCGCTGAATTGTAATCCCAATGTACTAAGAGACTCTTTCATAGCAAATAACAATTTCCTGGCATTAAATAACAACTTAGATATACGCAATAGTAATTCAGCAGCGCTGAATTCGAATATAAGTAATAATCTATTAATATTCTTCAGTATTCTATAAAATGTAGAAATAATAAGGGGATCTACTTAATTGAAAAACCTTAAAGTTTCCGGTGCAGACAGTATTTACGCAAAACTTTTTAAATTTACCAGTTGAAATTCTTTAATGTTTCATCTTAAATGTTGTGCAATTTGAAAAATAAAAAGATCATGTCACACGCTTGCTTACTCTTATATTCCGGGAGAATACTGTTATCCGACTTTTACGGAATGAATTCCTTACTGCAAGTATGTGCGAGTTCGTAAACGCAGGACTGGAGTCATTCTGCAGAATTCAGCTACAGACTTCCAATTGCTGAATACGGCAGAATGATTGCACTCCTGCCTTTCCGAACTCGCACCATTGCTTTCCTCAAACTGCAGGACGTTTTCTGGAAGATAGAGGATTTTAGTTGAAGAAAAATTTTATAGGAAAAATATAGCTTCGGTTTTGGGCGTTTGATTTGGACTTTTTATACTATTTATAAAAAACAGCGCTTACTTTTTTTAGTAGGCAGACTAATATGTGACTTAAATACTATTACCCATAGACAATTTTGAAGCCATATCAGTTAACGATGAGACTGCACAAAAGTATTGAATATACTTTATAAAAATAAAACGCCCCCTATCGGCTAGACCGGAAACTACACTTCTAACTGCTGTTGTGTTTATGTCGGCTTTTTCCTTCTTTGAAATAATCCCTTTTATCCGTTTTTTTTTTCTAAAAAAAAAAAAATCTGTAAAAATTTTTGTAAAAATATAGTCCGTGTCAATATGTCAATAACCCAATACACAACCGTCGGGAGTTTAAGACATCTTGGCTCAGTTTTTACTCTTTTAGAAAAAAAAGGATACACAACATACACAACAGCAGCAAAAGCTACACAACAAAAAAAAACTACACAGCATCCTTTTTGGTATGTTTCTTTTGAGTCGCTTTCTTGGCATCACTTGGTGTAGACTTACTCTCTCTCTCCACATCTCTGTCTCCTATGCACAATCTACATCAAATGCATTGTCAGCGTAATTGAACAAGGGATGCTTCCTGCAAGATAATGGATAACTTCTCTCGAATGAGCTGAATTCATCCCTTGTGTGTGAGGGGATGATTTTTGTTTTTTTTTGTTTTAAAAAAAAAACACGTGCCATCAGGTTGCACAATTTCGGACGGTTTCGTTGCTGTTTTTTTTCTCCTTCCGCTTCTATGATGCACCCAAAAAAAAGAAAGGATCTTTGTAGAAAAAAAAGAGGTGAAATCCTTTGATGAATTTCGTTTTTGTTTTCTCAATTATTCGTTTCATGTTTGCTTGCCCCTTTTACCGGTGTTTGTAATTTTTATTTTTGAGTGACTTTCAGACGTCTAGGGGTTTTCTTTTTGGGGTGGCCTGACTCCTCAATAAAAAGCATAGAATTTTTTTTTCATCTGTTTTTGGATCTGTTTCACTTAAAATGCACCTAGGGGATGCATCCTTTTTTTTGTGTTAGAATTGACAAATTTGCAATTAGAAATCCTTATGGACAAGAAATTGTCCTTGATTGTCTGTTTTTGTGTGAATTGTAATATTGCAGAGATTTCTACAATTCTAAACACGAAATGCCCTCATGTAATCCTTTAATGCCCATTTGTCTTCGTTGTTGTTACGTAATATATTCATGTATAGTCTAGTTTGTTCAGGTGTTTGTTATTTTAATAAGCCACATTGCCCCTTAGTCCCCTGCACTCTCTCCTGTCTCTATAATATTGGCTAAGATACTTGAATTTTGGTTTATGAACATCGAAGTAGTTGCCAAAATTTTTATCGATTTGCGGCTAAAAGGACGACACGCTTCACTTCAGCATGGCCATCTATAAATAGAGATTGTACATATGTGAAAAAAAAATCATTGAAGTGAACTAAATTTTTGGTGGTGGTGGAGGAGCAACATTGAAGAATACAACCAAAAAAAATTTATAATTTTTTTTTTCTCTTAGCCTTTTCTTTTTCGAAACTCTACAGACGAGTAACGAGCCCAATCTGTGGTATTTTTCTCCTACTATATAGTTGGTCTATACTTCCTTGAACTATTAAATATAGGATAAAAAAATGTACCAACAACAACAACAACAAAAACAACACTAACAAAAACAACAACAACAACAACGAATACAGCTAGAAGGACGGCACGACTACGAAAAACAAGAAGGGAAATTTTTACCCTCATAAAAGGATATCTTCTGCTTTTCTCTATGTTGCTGCTGGCATATAAAACTTTCACTTGTTTCATAGGTTGTACGTGAAGGAAGTACGGAAAAATGCACTGCGGCAAATCAGTTAAAACTTGACCTGCTTTTGTCGTCAATTTCTTGCTCATTTTGTGTTTTAATTTTTATTTTTATTTTTTTTTTCGCCGAAGTTGAAATAATTGTTTGACATTGATGAGAATGACTTTGATTGTGGAGTAACTTTAAGGGTAACTGAAAAGGGGATGAAAAGAAGATTGCAAGGAATATTGTCAGAAGTTTTTGCTGCAATGTAGAATAAAAAAAAGAATATTGATGAAGAAAAAAAGAGGAAAGACGGAAAAATGAAAATTTAAATTGAGAAATTCGATAAGTTATCATTATCTGGGTTTGTGATTTGCAATCCATCTGGTGCTGAATTAATATTATTGCTTAAAATTAACTAGAAATGATTAAACTTTAAATTGTATATTGTAAGTTCTTTCAAAAATGTGTGCGTCAGACGTTATTTAGTGTTAAACTTAACATATAAAAATATGAAAGTTTAAACAATTTTTTTTTAAATTTTTTCACCCCAAAAATAAATAATTTTAAAATATGTTTTTTTCTTTCAAGTTGTTACACTTATTCATGACATCTCTCAAAATTTAAGCTATGCCGAAGGCATAGTTGTCAGGCAATTGACGCAATTTATTTGAAATACGAGAAGTAAAAAATGAATACTATCTTACTTTATAGAAGCTGAATGAAGCAAAAATGAGAAAAGGTTGCCATTAAATTCTTGAATAAATGATGGTAAAATATTAAATACATTTTAGAGGAAATTTAAATTTTTGTAATGGAGATAATCGCTTGAGTAAAATGTCTGCTTAAAATAGGCTGAAGAGATAAATTCTTGAAGTCGACCTGCATTTTTAAATGTTTTTTCCAACAAAATCTTTTAATGCTCGAAAGAAAATACTCTGATGGATCTTGATAAGAAGTTTCTGAATCTATACAACGAGGCTATTTTTGGACATTTTAATATTAACCTAAGTGTAGGAGATATTTAAATTGCATCTGGTTGCTTTTTGAAACTATGCTTCAAGGCCCTAAAAACTTAAGGTAGTCTATTCAGATATGGATGACGTTATCAACTGATTTCTAAAAATTAGTAGGTATTGTGATACTTGAGCCTGGGAATAAGGTCAGTGTTGTAGTGAGGGAAGTAATAGGTGATAATTGCATGTCATTATCATCTAAGGAGGTATACTTTTGGTATACTTTTTGCTGTATTTGCCTCAGCGATCGAGTTTAAAATATCGAAGGTGCTCTAAAAATTAAAAGATGATTTAATAAATTGAAGCTGCTATTTAAATGTTACTTACCATTGGTGGTTTTTGGTGATAGTGATCAAGGCGCAACATTTAGTCGTACGAAACAATTCCCTGGCCGTTTAGGTTTTTACTGGTCGGGATTTTGTTGGCTGGTTTGGACGGAGTAAATATGATGGAAGGAGATTGGTGTTTAGGTTCTGCGACATAAAGTTTTTGGAATAAAAACTTATTTAAAACTACCATGGATCAACATCAGATTTCTATAGATCGCACTTTGTCCTTCGTTTCGGATTAATATTCTGAAAGCTCCTATGCGTACTAAGACATATTATGTATTCGTACAACAGAAACTTCATCATCAGATAAACTACCCACAAACCAATAAAAATTTTAAAAGCCACATAAAAACCATATTGAATTATATTATTTTTGGACATTGTAACTTTCAATCTACCCATTAAAACTCGTCCACCGAAAAACATACATAAAATCACCCACCAAAAATGAGCATAAGCGCATTTCTTCCCTCGTTAATTTTATTCATAATATTCTCCCACGAAAAAAATATCAAAAATATCACGTAATTCTAGCTTCTTTCTGATGAAAACAAACTTGTTTTCATTATGTTCTCTTCCTGATTAGAAATGCAATCCTTATGAATAAGTTTCATTTCCTTTTTAGAAAGTTCTTCCATGCTGCCGCTAGCAAGTCAATACCATAATCCGAATCGGAAATTACCAAGTCGCACGACTGACTTTTACTCATATATAAACCCGTATATAAAGTTGTTAAAGGAAATAACAATCAAAGTTTATTGTTATTACTTGCATTTTTTTTTTGGTGCTCGGTGTATGGCTCTCTTTTCGGGAGTTTTTATTTATAGAAAATATAAATGTCAATGAAGAAGTTAGATAAGTTTCAAGGCAGCGAGATTATCATTATTTTCCTTTTTTTTCGTATTTTTTTTCATAAATATCAAAAATAAACAATGAAATATTACCAAGGATTGTGATTTATGTAGTATAAGAGAAAGGTCGAACGTATTTTTATACGTAACCGCTAACCTGCCTTTGACCTTGCTAATGGTTGCTCTCTTGGAAACATGTAGCGTATCTAGTGTGACATTGATAATCCTGTGGGAGATCTTAATGGTTTCGAAGTGTCAACGTGAATATAAATTCATAACATAATTCTGTGCCTTTCAGAAGCCCATAAAACCCCCACAAGTAGATTTATCTTGCAATCATCAAAACCGAAACAGATTGTCTTTGACGACCAAATTTGGTTCGTGGGAATTTTTTTATCAGTAATGTTGGTTAAACAGAAGATTTTTGGATTTCATTTTTCGACAAAAAAAACAGAGTTATCTTTATTATATTTCAATATTTTGTATTGTTACACTATTCACAAAAATTCATACGTATGGGTCTTTGTCAATGAATTGGCGACCATTTTTTTTCATATCAGCCTAGACCAATTCCACTCTCTTCTTTGAAAAAAAAAATTATGGTACCTCTGTATACTTTGTTCGTCCATAATAATTGTTACTTGCAGGGGTCTCAAAGAGCTTAACATCAATAACACCGCCTGCCCGGCCAACTGGTTCCCAGGCCCAAGTGCCCCATTACCTACTCACCCAGCAGCCACAGCTGTAATCTACAATTTCCTATATTCCGCTTAGCTAACTATTAAGGTGCCCGGGTTGCATGTCAGATACCATAGGTATTAGGTAGTATGGTTCTACCCCTCTCCATATTTTAAGCCTACACATTCATTCTTTCATAGACATTTCTTTTTTCCTTTCTTCACTCACTGGCTAGAAACATAAAAGGGAAACTAGTCGATGTTTGCTCATGTCATCACTGATGGATGGTATTTCATAAGGCCACTTACCGTGTGACAACGATTGTCATCTCTTGTTCTTCATTCTGTAGTTTCTTCACTTCAAATTACTTGCTAATCTACTCTACACTGGAAGTGTTCACAATACAAAGTGACATACTTCTGAGCTTGCATTCATTACATAAAACATAGTTTTATCCGAAGTTTGGTTTTGATAGTCGTTGCCAATCGAAAAATGTGAGCCAAATTTTGTTTTCTGCGATTGCGATGAAGATCTTCGTGAGGACCACATTTGTTAGCATATAGAATTCGTACCATCTGAAAGGAATCTTATAGCTTATTGGTGATGGCGCTTTTTGTGCTTCCATGGTCTCATTGAAGGACCGTAGAAATGTAGCAGACTTAATAAAATTCATGTTCCACTGAAACTACCGCCCTCCAGCCTGAACAACTATATTTTTACCGGGATAGCCATCTCCCTACATGCCATCGAACTCAACTTCAATACAGGTTTCGATGTGCACATTACCACCAGTTCTAAACATGGACGTTCCAAATCAGACTTCGGCGTGTCCGGTGTAGTAGCCCCCTCGTATTCCAGGCGGATTAGATACTAATCTTCAAGGCCTGCCTTATAATACAGCCGAACCCAAGGCCAGAAAGCAGAGTAATACTGTTTTAGAATACCCCAGTGGTTATCAAAGCACTAAGTCCGGTCCACATATCGTCCAAACCGTTCGAAACCTGTCAAAAAGAGTTATCCTTTTTGTCTGGGTGGTAAAATATCGCTCTTTAGAGGGTACTGGGTCGTCGGATCATCGAGGGGAATGCGAAGGCAGACGAATCGGCCAGACTAGAAGCAAGAATGTATGGAAGTCATTGCGTGAAAAAGAGATATCACTTTTTTGGGCACAAATGCGACTTCGCTTGGTCTATTGTATTGTACTACGTCCTATACCTCATATTTGTTGGCCAAACCGCTTGAATAGTTTCAGCCTTTTTCCTATTGCCTTGTAGCTTACACTTGACTGCTCGAGCAGGGTCTTGTTAAACAAGGTGTTGGTGTGTTTCATTAAAGTCCGATCGGCAAGGGCCCTCTTCAGAAAACTGGTGGGTGCCCTAAAAACTTATTACAGCCCGATGAATACAATATCAGAGCCCTGCCTAGCCAGGGTATATACCTTTCCATTTCCTTTGAAGCCCCAATGACCCGGGACCTAAACAAGAGTCACCTGATGGAGCATACCCAGCTCACCAAGGGCATGTTGACAGTTCCAGAATAATTTTGACTTGGTCTTTAGGAACCTTATCATTCTTGTTGCCGCTTGGCTATCAGAGGAGATAAACATCCGTTTAGAGCTTTCTGTTTGACATTGCACTCTATACGAAGAAAATAGATTGTCGACAGTACAAAGGGCTTTCCCTGAGCTCTAGTTTTCCACATAAAAAAAAAAAAAAAAAAAAGGTACAGCATGGCGTACAGGTCTGCTCGAAAGGCAGTCGCTAGGGTTTCTAGGTTTATCTCTCTACTGAATCTGGGGCTTTCACTCCAAATTCCACCACCCACACATGTCTCTGTTTTGCAGCCATCTGTATCCCATACTAGTCCACCCGGCGGTACTAAAGGAAAAATTCAGCTTAGCCTGTTTTGTATGTGCGCTGCAGGTTGCACAAATTTTGAGCTAGCAGTCCAATAGCATCCCCGCTCCCGGATCTCTTCTGTAATGTTGATTATTCTAACATGTCCTCGCCAGTAGGTATGGGGTCGGTTGAGGGTGAGAACTAGGTCATGACAAACTGACCAACTAACCTACATTCATGGAAATAAGCTACCAGAGACCAGGTAGACATTCCTTTTCAGCCTCAGCGCAGCATTATTGGTGGATTTCTTTACCTCAAGGTAGAGTAGTACCAAATTGAGGAGAGTCTCCAGCGCTGCCAGCAGGAAGTGCGAATGGCTCCGGTGGTGGAAAGGTAGGCTATTTTTTGAATTTTGTTAAATTTAGTTATGAAAGCCCATAAGTTAAAATGTATGGTGATATACATATATCCAGTTAATGCCTTTCGGCTGTAGACCCCATGTGGACCCAAAAGCTCTGTAACAAGCACACGGAGATCTTAGCAAAGTCTCTTTAAAAGCTGTTTTAATCTATTTATTAGGTTCCAAAAATACATTTCAAATACTTTAAAATACAAATATTTTGGATTTCATCAAAAAGGCATATTTTAACAGCGAAACTTTCCCGCCCGAAATTTAAAAACGGAAACTTCTAAATAATAAAATCTTTTTCCCCTTTTCATTGGTTTATAGCAAGAAACAGAAGTTCTTATATATAGCAATTAACGAATGGAGTAATCTTTTTAATTCTCTGCAATATGCTTCCATAAATTACAGCTGGGCACTCATTTAATTTGGGTCTTCCTTTGTGCAAGTACAGAAGTATATATACGGCCGGGTAAAAGGACGGCGGGCGGGCGGGCGTGAAAGGGGAAAAATGTACATGTACATTTTCCTGCTCCTTTTTTTTTTTTTTGAAAAGAATTTAATTAAAATTGCCTCCGGCATCTACGTTCTCTGAGGATATATATCAAATGAATCATTCCTTCATGTCCTGTCCGTATAGTGATTTGGAAACTATAGAAAGTAGCTGGGAACTTGGAGTGTAAAGGTAGGAAGGATGAAGTGATGAATTACTTGTTTTCATTCCAGAACAGCTTGTATAGTTTTGTTAGATGTTTGAGTCTAACATAATCTATGTGTCCTTTATAGCAATGAGAAAATGGAGTTTTGTTGAAATGTATATTTTTCATCATGTAGCCTAAAATTATTCGGAGGTGGGACATATAGGCTTGGGTATATTTTTATCTTTCGTCCTGTTAATCTTCCGGATCCGTTAACTTTCCAAATTGTGCTACCATAAAATAAAATTGCGATGGTATTGGCTTTGAAGACTCCAATGTAAACTGAGGTTGGACGGCTCCAAAAGAATGCCACAGTATACCAATTGTTTGAAGCCCTGTGATTTGATAGTTTCTTTACATCGTTTTCCGTGTCTCACTATCTATCAGAAATACATATCAATATTATCAAGGCCTCCAAAACATTCTACAAAACATTACTGTATACCACGTGGTTGGTTTTCTTCATTACCTAATCGAGAGAAATGGTGCCAGTAGAGAGCCTTGTGGGATTCCTCATAAAAGCTTGATGTATCGGCATCTCCAATGCGCTGGTTAATTAACCTGCATTCAACAGTTCAGTACATAACGGAAGGGAAATCAGGATAGTCTTCATTGCAAGACCGCCAAAATGTCTAGTTCCCAACCCAAACCATCTAGGCTTATCCGTCTGTTTACTGATTGAACCAATAAAAAGTTCTCTCTGATATCATCTTCTGTCGCTTGAATTATATTTTCAGCTCGTTATATTGATGGCTAAACTTATTCAGCGCATTCATTTGTAGGTTTAACCCATTCTTCAAACATGTACTTACTTCATTTATGCTTTGCCTTATTCCTTGCCTTTGCTGAATTGGTTTGAAAGTGGTATCGCTTGTCCATTCTTTTTTTACTGGGTTTGTATGACCTAGTCATTCCTGATCAGTGGTTTTAAGAAGTGCGAGTTCAGAAACGCAAAACTGCAGTCATTCTGCTGTATTCAGCTACAGGCTTCCAATTGCTGAATACTGCAGAATGGCTGCAATCCTGCGTCCAGTCCAGGGGTGGGATTACAGAAGTCGTTTCGACTCATTTGTTACGAGTTTTAAATGGAAATATTCAATGGAAAACTCGAAACAGATGACTTGAAACAACTTCTGTAATGCCACCCCAGACTTCCAATTGCTGAATACTGCCGTCCTGCGTTTCCGAACTCGCACAATCTCTGCAAAACTTGTTTATACCAAATATTAATCTTGTGTCAGCAATTTTGATTTCTGTTTGTTGTTGAAAATATTGCAGAGCTTCACCAGGCAGGAACTAATCATACTGCCGAGATACGTAAGATTGTTAAACTCATCGTTTACTTCATGACCTATAATACTGTACTGGGAGAAATCATTCGTAGGCTAGTTTAGTTTTGTTAACTTCCCAGTTTATATCGCGCGATATCGCGCGAACCAAAAAAGATATTAACTTCGTCGAGGTGTCGTTCGAAGCGTATTATCGGAAATATGATTTGATGAATAGATTTTCATAAAATTCGGTCGAGTCGTTTTTTTGTATAAACGACGTATGTGATTTTTGTACCTGCACGATATCACGCAAACTAACAATGATACCGATTTCTTTGAGGTGCCGATCGAAGCGTATTAACGAAAACATACTCTGAAAAAAATTTCATAACATTCGGACGAGCCCTTTACTCAGCATTCATCATACTGGGAAGTTGATCGTGTGGACCGAAAGCGTCAAACCCACAACCCAACTAGTTTACCCTTAAATCTACTTTCCCAGCACATGGTTTTAGTGATTGTAATTTCTTCACTGTATTTGTGCGTCTATGAGAAAATAACCAGATATCATCGTTGTAAAAAAGGTCTTCCGTTTCTCATCTACTGAATTTCCAAGTGCTCGGCGTTAGCTTCCTTCATAACTTCGGCGATGATAAAATTGAATAAAAAGTTACGTCTACTTCATTTCTACTTCGCTTCTACGTTACATTACATTTAGTATAGGCCTTCAAGTTTAGACTCACCAAACACTTTTGATTGCTTTGTGACTGCATTTAGAATACGGGGGATAAACTCCGCCGAGTTAACTTCGCACATTACCTCTAGTTCTGCCCTATGTTCACCGAACCTCACACAATAGAAGCGGCTGTGCTATGCGTTATCCTGGATATCTGATAATGCCGGGAGCAGCGCTGAGTCATTGTGCTCGAAACGATGGAGGTATTTTCTATATCCTTCCATGGCCATCCAAGAACTGTGTGGAGCTTTAATTCACGATCTTTCCCACCTCTCAACGTTTGGTATATGTCGTCGCACCTTTCTTGTCGTTCCGCTACAGACTCGTTATGCATCATATGCCACAGCACTTGGCTCCGTACTTGTCTCTTCTCTAACATATTCTGGATAATATAGAGACGAATGCCCTCTCTCGCAAAGTATCTCTATTGGGATCATCCCGGCTATCAAGCACATTACATCGTTGCACAAGGTACTATATGCGCAGAACGGGCGAAGGGCGCTTAAGCTACTGAGAGATAAAGGAGCAAATGCGGTGCGGGCAATGACAGATAGAATAAAAGTATGTGTATTCAATTGCGAACTAACCAAATGTGGCTTGAGCCCTACGCACACACCGCGGAAGTTGCTCTACATTCTACTTTTTCCGCGTTGCCGCGGTAGTCCGGGGAAATTAGCATTTTAAGGAGACAAAATTCCAAAATGGCTGAAAATTGGACCATAGTTTCCTTGAGACTTTTTAAGAAAACAATTTCGGAATCACAAAAAAAAACAACATGGCCGCCGGAGATATCAGTTTTTGGCAAAAAAATCACTCAAAAACTGGTTTTTTCGAAATTTTTTTTTGATCAGTCAATACGAAACGTTATTGCCTACAAAAAAGCCCTTTTGTAATTTTTGCGAAAACCTAACCCTTTCGAAGTTATTCAAGGTCAAAGTTTCCAAAAATCACATTTCGGCCAATAAATAATTGGAATAATTCGGAAATGTCAAGGTTTTCGAAAAAAATTCAAGAGGGATATTTTGTAGGCAATAATGTGTTGTATTGATTGATCAAAAGTTTTTTCGAAAAAACCAGTTTTTGAGTGTTTTTTTTTTGCCAAAAAGTGATATCTCCGGCGGCCATGTTGTTTTTTTTGTGATTCCGAAATTGTTTTCTTAAAAAGTCCCAAGTGTGGTCCAATTTTCAGCCATTTTGGAATTTTGTCTCCTTTCGTGCGTTTTTTTGCTAATTTCGCCGGATTACGGCCTAATATCAAAAAGTTGTTTGTGTTTTGAGTCGCGTGTTGGTGGTTTTGAGTCGTGTGTTGGTGTTATTGAGGATAGTAAATTTATTGAATTCCAGTTAAAGCAAATCTTTATTTTTCTAAATTGCGGTAATGAAATTAGCAAGTCCTGCAGGATAGAAAAATAATACGCAAATCATACAGTTTTTTCAATTTTTTTCCTATCACGACCACTTGCCACTTTGATTTTTAGGTTGTGTCAAAGTCGGAACGCGCCGCCGACACCGCACCAATATGTCAGTGAAAAGTCCCCACATACAGCGAAGGCAATGTCCGCCCCGTAATTGCGCTTGTATCTGTCAGTAGCTTAAGTCTGAATGCGGCCCCTTATTTTCTTCTGTTAGCCGTCCTGTCGACTCGGACTAGCGCCAAAACGTTGTGCATCAATCTTATGAGTGCTGCACAAATAGCGGACACTTCATCCGCCATACCCTAAAAGTATGCTTTAAAATTTGGCCTAGAGTCGATCATCACTCCAATGTACCTTAGGGCGGGCTTGATTCGTTCCTATTAGTCCAAGAGCCAGCGCCAAAAAAACTGTTTGAATTTACTAAGCCTAGTTTTTTTATATGGGATTACCATGGTTGTGTACGCAAACATACTTCGGTCAGTCAGGCGAAACTGAGAACATGTGGCTTCGATGAGCTATCAAGGATGTCGTACCTGAAGAGGTAATAAAATTAATTTACTAAGGCCGAAAATTGTTATACAACTTGTATACTGTATATAAATAAAAGTTGTGATGGTCAGTCAGCTGAATATGGGGACGGAGCTGGTCAGTCGGACGCAATATATGTGCAAAAAAAATGTGCAATTCATTTGTGGGGTATTAAATTCTATTTCAAACATAAAAAAATTGGTCATTCATCCATTTAATGGGACAAGGCCCGTCAGTCAATGTCGCTAGCACCAGCTCGGCATCGCAGATGGCGGCTTGCTTTTTTCTTTATTATTAGATATCTTTATTTATATAACTAAACTAGATTGAATAGACCATTTATTAATTAGTATTTAATAATATTGAAAATGTATTATAAATCTATAGAAATAACATTTAATACCCACAAAAAAATTTTGAAGGGAAGTTAAATGAATTGCATATTTTTTTTTGCACATACATTGCGGCCGACTGACCAGCTCCGTCCCCATATTCAGCTGACTGAGCATCACAACTTTTATTTATATAAAATATACAAGTTGTATAACAATTTTCAGCCTTAGTAAATTAATTTTATTACCTCTTCAAGTACCACATCTTTGATAGCTCACTGAAGCCACTTGTTCTCAGCTTCGCCTGACGGACCGCAGTATGTTTGCGTACACAACCATGGTAACCACCTATAAAAAACTAGGCTTAGTAAATTCAAACAGTTATTTTGGCGCTGGGTTTCCGTCTATATTCTTTGATCCTTGCGGACACTACTTTTCAGCTTCAGTTTTGTGCTCAGCCAGCGTCAGACCATCGTTTTCAGTCCACGCTGTAATATACCAGATCACTCGGTTCGGCCATAATTTCATCTCATGGAGGCGTCGTGCTATGAGCACTACCGCAAGTCATCCGCGATCCTGATCACAACGGCTCCTTATGGGAGGCCCAAACATCAGTACCTATACATTGTGATCCACAGGAGAGGGCCCAGGACGGATCCCTGTGGGACTCCGTATGTCGTTCTGTACACCGTCTGTCCATCGTCCGATTCACAATGAAGTGGCCGACGTTCCTTTTTACGTAAAATACCAAATAACAGTTTCAGAGGGATTTGTCTGACTACCCACCCCAGCCGGGTCCAATGGCTATATAAGTTAAGTTTTCGTTGTAAGTTATCAGCAATGCAAAGGTATGAGGTAGTAAAAATTACAAAAATCAAAACCAAAGGTTTTGTAACCAGGCTTCAATTGCACAAAACCAATGGAGGGGGAAGATATTGGAAGCTGCTCTTCCGTATATATGGATAAATGGTCTATTGCTACAATATTGTTTTTCTTGAGAAATATGTTTAGTTGACGTCCATATTTTTGCTGATGGTACCAAAAAGTTAAACTAAACTGAAAAGAGGTCATGTTACTGATGTATGGCATATGTCAAAGATATAACATACAAAATATGGCATATGTCAAAGTTATTAACATCACAAAAAGAAAAACTATTTTCAGTCATGGACTATCCTTTTTCTAGTTGATTCTCTTTTAGACCTACATACATAGATCTGATTGGCTTCACAGAGCCTCTTCAACCAATTTGACATCACTTTGAGTTTAGCAATTGTTTTTTATGTTATGATAATAAATTGAATTTAGAAATACAATTCCACTCAACAACACGATGGACTCATACTACAAAACCTAAGCAAATATATCAAGCATCGATCGTTTAATTGTTAAGTAAACAAAACGTCGATCAACCGCCATTGATGGATCCAAATCGATTTAATTCGATCGTCATTTTTGATATCATCCAGCGTCATTCGAATTTCTTCAACTCCTTTTACCTCTTGATGATGGTGTTTTTTCATGTTGGACTGTTTCAAGGTTCGGGGGTGGTTTTATCATCAAATTTTAACAACCCCTAAATAAATGAAATATCGCCATTTCGAAAATTGTCCATTTCACCATAAAAAATCTTCATGCAATATTCAAAGGTGGTAGGAAACGAGAAAAACAAAATTACCGACATTCAATTTACACCCTCACGTTCCATTGATGGACTCCTGGTGCAGTTCAGATGCAAATTTATATGAAAAAAAATGTTTTTTTTGGTGTAAAAAGGTGTTTTTTTTGCGGCGCGGTGAGGATAATTTATTATAGTAATGTTCAAAACACATGGTAATTGCGCTGCTAGCTGTGAGAAAATGAGAGTGTGGGTGGTGGCGGCGATGTTTTTATACACCACCGCCAGGAAAATATCCTGAATGTTTGGGTATATGCAGAGGTCAAATAATGTACAGGTCACTCTGGAATAGAGAGAGAGTAGAGAGCATCATGTACTAAAAACATAGGGCCTGGGGTTCACCTCGTGTGACCTTGATTTAATACAACAAATGTGCTCTCGGTATAATCGAATTAAAGGGGGACAGGATCTCTAGGATATAAAATAGGGGTGCACAAAACATTGAATCACACTAGCATACATTTCAGACACACATACAACCCCCATAAACACACAGGACACGGGATCCCACTGAGTTAATGTCTGCTGCAGTGAAACTCTGCATCTCTTGGCATGAAAAGCGCCCCGAGTCCGGAATGGGGATTATATTATTTCTCTGCTGACGTCATGAAAAAGGGTGCAAGGTTTTGGTGGCGGAAGAGTAGGAGGAGGAGGACGAGGAAGAAAGGAGTTAACAGAAGGGTGTAATAGCAAAAGAGGGGGTAGAAAATCTCGACTTGATATGGTAGCGCCATCAGGGGGTAGGTGTTGGGGGGTGCTAGGGGTGTCAGTAGAGGCCTGATTTCTAGCTGGAATTTGCTTGGCATACGGATTCCGAAGAAATTTATCCTTTCGTCCTATGAAATGCAAATAAGCCGAGATCATCCTGTTCGCGTGTGCTAAATTAATGCTAGCGTTAAATTTTGAAGACATTTTCTATTTTATAAGCGTGGAAACAGTTCCGCGTGTCTTCTTCTTCTTTTATGTTGGAGATGGAACGAGATAGTTGACTGTGATTGAGGAAATGCAATTGTTGGGATGATGATATCAGGACGATGATGGATGAGAATTTAGTTGCCACAAAAGGGGATAAGTTGAAATTGTAACATACATTCTGTGGCAGGAAAGTTCATATTATTAAATCATCAATTTTATGATTAAATTGATTAAAACTTAATATGTTAAAAAAAGTTGAGATTTGTTTTAGACAAACAATGAATTTCTAAACCATATCTAGGATGTTAAACTTGATAATTGTTTAGAAGCGTATTAGTTGATAGTAATGACTATGTTAATCAAGAGCAACTTATCATATGACATAGGCACTATTTTATGCTTTAAGCTAGTAAATTTCGGTTTTGTATATAATTGTTCATCTGTCTTTGGCAAGAGCCTGAATTTATAGAGTAGTAATAAATATGCCTACTATAATTTATATTTGAAAGATGACAGATTTGTTAATCTGCATATGTTTATTGAGAATATCAATCAATAGGTAAATTTTGGATTTTAACATATTGCCAGGAGGATCGATGATTGATATTTTTGCTTAGGTGTTGTAGTATGAGTCAATGACTTTGTTGAGTGGAATTAAATTTTTAAATTCAATTTTCGTTTATTATTGTAACATAAAAAATTATTGCGTAGCTTAAAGTCATGTCAAATTGGTTGAAGAGGCTCTGTGAAACCAATCAGTTCTAGTACAGAACCAAGTTGAAAAAGGTTGGTCAATGTATGGAACTTTGTATCGTACACTAGAAATGAACTGATTGAAAATAGTTTTTATATTTGTGATGTAAGTATCTTTGACAGAGGCCATACTTTACTAGCATGGCCTCATTTCAGTTTAAGTTTTTGCTGCCATCAGAAAAATTATGTAGGATTATGTCAAGCTATTGCTATTTTGGAAAGTATTTTGTGCTATTTGAAAAATATTTGCAACCTCCCACCCCGAGGGTGAAGTCATCATTATTGCAGGTGATTGCAATGTCCATAATATAAATAGCTTAATTAACTCTAATGACACAAAGGTTTGTGGGAAAGACGTAGACCCCTTTTGCGGATACTAATAGAGTGCCAAATAGAGGAGATTTGCTAACATTTCAGGTCTAGGAGCATATCTAGTATTTATTTTCCTGCCACAACCATCAAACCTCTTCAACAAACTTTCTGCCAATAAGAGGAAGCCTAGTGGCTGGTTCTGATTCGATTCTTCTAAGCCACTGACTGGGACTTGTGTTTCCGTTGTAAGAACTTCACCTTTGTCGCTATCTTTAATGTCATAGTAATTCAGGCGGAAATGCGTTTACGTTCCACTTGGACAAGATCCATTAATAAATAATGGCGTAAGACAGGGATTGTGGGTGGCTGACTATATAACTTTGTTTTCGAGAGGCGATCCACAACAGCATCACAGAGCAAGTGTGAAGAGACCTGTATTATGAAAGCTTTGCTTCGAGCGGAGTGGATCTGCGCTTCTCGTCGCCTGTGACTGTCCCGTGACAACGGGAACACAATTCCATTTTTTGGCTCGACATTGCTTGAATAAAAAAGTCTACATGACAAATTCTGCTGAGCCAGTTCGAGCGGTGCGACCTACAAGTCTGTGATATTGGGCTACTTTCTTCGTCCTGCCATTGGCTCTTGGTCCTTATTTTACACCTGCTACATGCCTGCCTGATTTAATAATCTTTCTCAATTTTGATGTGTACTCCCATATAGAAATTGCGTGCCTGTTTGCCGAAATTCCCTCCTTTGCCAAACTTCGCGTTTAGGTCTCTCAGTATTAGATGCACTTTATAGTTTAGTACCTTACTCCAGATATAAGTTGACACACTTTAAAATTATTCGAGTCATCAATGAACGATAAATTTATTTTAGCTTAGAATCGGGAGACTACGCCAACGCTACACATTTGCGGTATCTCACATATCTCACATATCTACACATTTGCGGTATCTACTCAAAGTTTTCTACTATTTAATTCTTGTTCCACCGTTAAAATAAACTCCCCCTACACACCCAGTCACAATTAATGACTTTCAATTGTATATCCTGTCTCCCAATACTCTAATATTCACAATGCCACAATGGAAAAAAAAACTTTTGTAAGCCCTTTCTCCCCTAAAAACTCCAACAAAAAAAAACGACGAAAAACTCCACTAAAATTCCGCACAACTATAAATCTTTTAATGTTAAACTTGACGTGATAAATGTAAAATCCTTTTTACCTATTCAAAGCCATCTGCAGGATTCCCTTTTATATGTGTATACTCTGAGCCGATAACACGTTCACGTTCCTCAATTTCACCATAGTAGTAGCCCCGAAGCTATAGTGACATGCATTCAGGAAATGCAGCAGAAAGTTAAAAACATTGACAGTAAAGGATCTAAAGTGCCGAGCAGCAGCACCAGGCATCACCATCAGCAGCAACAGCAGCTTTACTGGGTATAAAATTTGATTCGTCAGGATGCAAGACTTATCAGTATTTATCCTGACCAGCAAGGATTTCGAAATGTCTGCAGTAAGAATTTCGTAGATCTTCTAAAGTTGCTGCTGCTAAGAATCAGTCTTGATGTTATTTTCGGTGGTGAGGAGATGGGAGATGTACAAGGATTTTGTTTTTTTTTTGGATATGTCCTTGTTGGGGGATTATTTATTAAGGAGATGTCCTTTTTAGGTGATATATAGAAGGATAATTTAAAGAATTAAAAATTTATAAGCGAACTAAATTGGATAACTTTACTGTCTCTAAACTATTACTGTTTAGAAAATACAAGGCCAAAAGTGGATCGAGTGAACAAATTTTTACAAAATAGATCGACGACTACCTATAAAATATATGTAAATTCCTCTAGATCCATGGCTTAATACAAAAGTAGATTCTGATATGCGTGGTATTGGCGCTTCTGAAACAGTCTGCTAATCTTTTATACTCAACTTCCAGTATGTCAAAACGTTCAACTCATCAATTAAGATCGATGAATATCACTTCAGTCAATGCGTTAAATACATCCAAAGAATGGAAAAAGACATTCGTTCGCAGCCCTTTTTTTGATGTACTGATATCGGGGGAAAGAAAACATACTTTGAAAGATCATAAAAAGTAATAAAGAATGAATTTTTGATATGCCTTTTAAAAATAAAAGCTTCAAGCTTTTTGAAAATAAAAGCTTTGACGATTTTTGGTAATTAAAGCTTTGAAGCTTTTTGAAAATTTAAGCTTTGGAGCGTTTTGCTAATTAAAGCTTCGAAGCTTTTTGAAAATGAAAGCTTTGGAGCTTTTTCATAATTAAAATTTCGAAGCTTTTTGAAAATTAAAGCTTTGGAGCTTTTTCACAATTAAAGCTTCAAAGCTTTTTCAAAATTTAAGGTTCATTTCCAATGCTGGAGTGAGCTTTCGCTGACACTGCGCAGTTTGGCCAAATTTCCAATGAGACCGTAGCAGTTTCGAAATTCGAACTTTCGATGTGGAAGGAAGTAAACAGCTGATTTGTGACAGCAAAGTTTATTTATGCAAAATGGATACAAACAATAGGCAAAAAAGAAAAGTAGACGCCGGGGGTCCGTGAGTTGTTTAAACTGTTTTGAACAGTTTGGTGATGCCTCAAATTTAATAAATGAAATTTTGTTGCTTGGGAATCAGGAAAGTTTTTTTTAGCTACACCAGAATGAGTCGAGAACAGATTTATTGCTTCTTAAAGTAGGCCCGAGTTTACCTAAATCCTCAATAAGGAAACCAATTAGTGAACGAGATAGATTACTTGTAACATTGAGGTAAATAAAGAAATAATATAATCAGCTGTTCTTTGTTTACGATATTTTAGCATATTCGAATTAGAATTTCGAACGCTCGAACGCCACCTGTTTTTCTCACTATTTTAAAATCTCTTTTAATAACTAATTTCACGCGTATTTTCGCCAAAATGATATATTCATTATAAAAATATATTTTCGTTTTAAAGTATCTTAATTTCGGTCAAAAATAAATGTTTTTTTTAGAAAGATAATTAGAAGAGCTTTAAAAACTCCACCTAGCGAAAACTAGTTTAACCAAAAACTTTAACATTTTTCCAAAAGCTTCAATCTGCACTAGAAATAGATCAATTGCAGATTGGAGCTAAAGCGTTTGCAGCGTGGATTAGAAGGAGAGATGAATATATGTAAAACTGCACGAGTGTGAAAGGGAACACAAAACTACGCTGCGCTACGCTCGCGTTGGAAACGTAGCCTACAGCTTTCAAGTTTTTTGAAAATTAAAGCTTTGAAGCTTTTTGAAAATTAAAGGTTTGAAGCTTTTTGAAAATGAAAGCTTTGGAGCTTTTCGATTAAAGCTTTAAAGCTTTTCGAATATAAAAACTGTGAAATAATTAGAATTCTCGGAAGAAACAAGAATTCAGAAGATAACAATATTCATGTATTAGCAAATAAAGGGAATGAGAGCGTCGTTAAAGTACCTACATATCTGTGGTTTGCAGTGGCGTGGGGTGATTTGAATTTAAGGGGAAGCAATTTAGTATAATATTTACAGTAAACTACTAGTTTGCTCCTATTTGTGCACCCAATTTATTTCAACATAATCTCACCAATTAACAGAATCTTTACTCTCATGGTATCCTCGAAAAGCTTGCTTCTGACATGCCAACAACATAATTTTAAACATTGCTCTCATATAATTTTTCATTTCGAGACGATAACAGTCTGGGCTAGAAAAAATGCCACGCTAATGGTGGTTTGATTCAAAAGACGCGATTCGAAGGAGTGGATTTTTTGGCCGAAAAGTGATTTTTGGATACTTTGACCTTGAATAACTTCGAAAGGGTAAAGTTTTTGAAAAAATGATAGGAGGGCTTTTATGTAGGCAATAACGTTTCGTATTGCTTGATCAAAAAAAAATTCGAAAAAAACAGTTTTTGAGTGATTTTTTTGGCCAAAAAGTGAATTTTGATGACTTTGACCTTGAATAACTTTAAAAGGGTTACTCGGGTCAATATAAAGTAAGAAATAAAGTTGTAGAGAATTTCATTGTCAACATTTTGGGCCGGGGTTGTACGATCTATGCAAACCGAGATACAAGAAAAACACGGGAAAAACGCGATATCTCCGGCGGCCATTTTTTTGGGAGGAAGCTGTGGACCAATTTTCATCCATTTAGGAAGTTTGTCTCCTTAAAATGCTAATTTCCCCGTACTAATAGTTTTTCCGTATAAAAAATAACTCAGCATAATTTTTGTAGGTTTAAGGAAAAGTTATACAGATCAGATAAGTTTTAATAAAATTTCGGAAACATTTTCGGAGTAACTAATTTCGACACATTCGACAAATTCTTGTTATTCTTGCATGTGATTTTGTAAGGGCAATTATAATTTTCAAAAGAAGGCACTATATGTGAATTTATTTTGGTACTTATAAACCTGCGAAAGGTAATAATTTTTATATCAGGTGTCTGCTAAAGCTACATACATAAATACAAAAATTACGCCTTTCCAAAAAAAAATTTTATACGATCTTCAGTCGCAACAAGTGTTTTATTAATGTAGTCTATCCTTGTTAGTTTCAGTTAAATACTCCTCTATGACTGTTAAGGACTTGATTTTATGTTCCAAACAACAATAATCTTTCTATCATAAAAAATTCCAAAAAAAACACTACCATGAGTATGTTACAAAAAAACCAACTAAAATACAAATAAAACTCAAATATGGTGGAAGGGGGAGCGCCTCACTAGCTCATACTAATAATAATTTTTTATATGATTTGTTATGAATTACGGAAATAAAAAAGGGACATTTTATGCACAAATATTCGTCCTTTTTTTTGCTGTAATAAACTATTAAAAAGAATTGTTGTCCTTACCAAGGAATAACCCACGAAATGACTTATTCCCACAAAAATAGATTTGCATGTTCACATGTAATTCTGTTTATGAAAAAAAAAAAATGGTGGTGAATTGCGTTGTTCAATCGTAGTACGAAGGGAACTGGGAGGAAAAAAAATATTGTATGTATATGTATAAGACCTTCTACGTTTCTATTTAATCGCATCCTCTTCAGTCAATCAAGCCGCTTAATGTACGTAACATGGTTATAGCCTTCGCGTGTGAAGAATACCTATATGCACAACACTCCCGCGTTCATATGTCTCGTAATTATGTCAACTTCACTCATGTCATATACTTATATCGAACACAAAATCCTCGTCTATTGGGGAAAATTGATATAAAAATAAAATCTCTTTTACAAATTTGATTAGTTGATAATTGTGGCCACGTAATCCGAAATAAATCGATTAAAATCTGAATAATTTCCGCGGATATATTTAAGATATTCTCCCGAAAGGAAGTCTTAACTATACCCCAAAATCCCCAAGCTTTGGTATTTGTTCTCTAAGTTATCCCATAGAGAATATGAATTTGGTTTATTCTACTTGAAGTCGACCCAGAAGAGATTCTATCTGCATACGGGAAAATGGAAATTTTGAGAGATTTACAAGAAGCAATTCTGCGGCTGACTAGCCACATTCTCGAGCTAATAAAATTTGCCATTAACAGGCCTTTCAAGTTGGCCAACGAAAGCAATTTAGAGCCAATTTCAAATTGGCTACAAATTCTACACTTGAGATTATTTTAATCAGAAAACGCTAACCACATTGCATCATTTATTTTCCCCAAACAGATGCACTTGAACAACGTATTTATTGAACGGATTTTGCAGTGCGATAAAAATGTCTGCGCTTAACGCAAAATTATTAAAAAAAAAACAAATTAATAAAACAGAAAAAAACATCATTTTTACTACACCCTCTTGAAATCAATTATATTTTTCTATTTTATTGCCGGATAAAATCTCTTAAGGAAAATATAAAAAAGGTGACGACTGCAGACAAGTCAACCAACCAACCAGCCACCATCACTTCAGGTGAAGAGTGTGACACCAGGTAAAAATCTTGTATTCAGACCGGAGCTTTACCTTTTTTATTTGCATGGATGAGTTCTTGCTATTTACGGTGGATTGCCTTAAAAGTGTCAATTCTGTGTCTGGGCACAATGCCGGATTTTAAAACGAGATGTGCATGCAGTTTCTTGAAAGAGATTTTTGGGAACAAGGATGATCTTTTAGGTGTATGCTAGTGGGGATTATTTTAAAGTAGCATCTTGTTCAAATAAATGCATAGAACATGAAGCAATTTTGATCATATTGAACTAGATTGTTTCGGATGAGATTTGAAAAAATGGGTCTGTGCTTGCGTCAGGTGCAGTGATGCAGATTGGTGTTTGTAAAATCAGAAAGCATACTAGCCACCTTAGAAAGTAAATAGGTCAATGTTATATGTTTAATACAAATTCCTTTAGCATTTCAGTTAACTATTTATCAAGACTAGGTAATGCGTCGGTTGGGCTTGGGAACTAGGTCAGTATTTAGTACCTAATAGAAACCACGACGTTGCAGGACAAGAAGCTAACCTTTTTCCTTATTTCTAACTTCACACAATTCGAAAACTAAGTCCATTGCCTACTTCTTCTTCTTCTTTAAATTAAGCATCCACGAGTACTGCCTTCGCCACAAGGGTATTATCTTCTTGACAGCTCCCTTACCTCAAATTTGTTGATTAGATCTCTTGAATAAACTGAGAAGACTGTCTAGACCCGGGGTTCCCAAACTATGTTCCGCGGAACACTGATGTTCCGAGGAAGAACAACAAGTGTTCCGTGAAAAAAACTACAAATTTACTCCTGAGAAGAAATAATTTTTATTTTCGTTCTTTGAGAAAAAATAGGAGTACCTAAATATGCACTAACACGGGAATCATTTTTTTTTCATTAAGGTTCATTTTTTCATAAATATTTTCGGTATAAATATTAATTCCATTTGTTCCGAAATTTCTCTCATAAGAAAAGTAATAAATTTGTCCATTTTTTGCAGTAAAAATATTCGGTATGAGTTTTAACAGTGTACAGTTTATAATCTACTTTCGTGGTGGAGACTTGCGACTCTCACTGCGCCACAAGAGGCTCTTACTGTGCATGGAAATAGCAGTTTTCTTTATTTTTTGGTGAGAATTCTAACAGTTTCTATGTGTAAAATTTAGTTAAGTTACTTTTATATATTTTAACATCCATAAGAATCCAGTTACACATAAGCCAATGGGTTTCAGCGCAAGTGATTATGAAAAGTTAATTGATTTAATTACTGACTCTGGCTTAAGGGGTTATATCTATGTGAAAAATTTTTTTTTCGATTTTTTTTATTGGCTAAAAGTATGCCAAAACATCCCTAGAATTAGAATAAAAAAGTCCAAATACTAATATACTTCAGATAATTTTTGAGAATTAATTTTCTGAAGCAAGTCCAACGCTCGAAAAACGTAAAATTTGCTCTTTTCAGCGGTTCTTGATTTTTTGAATTCGGCGGTCGTAAATTAAATTATTACTTATCGATCATAGATAATGGACTTCTAAATTGAAGTATAGATGTCACTGTATACTATATAGCACATATTATACACTCTTTAGGCCCCCATGCCCATGTAGGAAATAATTGAAATTTCACAGATCTACAACGTTTTAAAACTTCAAACGCGTTTTTCTCGAAACCATGTTTGTGAAATCGGCCGGACACCAAACTCCGTCAGTTTTCATCCGATTGACTTGAAATTTTAACTGTAGCTTCTTAATATGATTATCTAGTGAAGTACACACGATTTTTGCGATTGGTTAACAAGAAAAAAAATTATAAACAATTTAAATCGATTTTTTTCGTACTTTTGTAAAGAATGCAATTGTGAAACTTATGTCAAAATTTCAAACTGATCCGTGCAATAGTCTCCGAGTAATCCGTCCACCCAGTTCGAAAAACATGGTTTCCAGATAATCGCGCTTAAAGTTTTGAAAGTACTCTAATCTTTGAAAATTGTATTTTACCTTCACTGTGCGATGTAATGTAAAACACGTTTATTATTGTGTAGCGCACCCTGGTGGACACCTGGGGAACCCAAATAACCTTTTTGCTATAGCAGCACTTATTATTTCGACAGGTAAAAGCAATATACAAGCAATAAGTCCGACCAACGCGTGCTCCGAGGCGCGGGGGAAAATCGAAAATTAAATCCTTCAAAATTATTTTTCTGTTATAGGACCAACTGCACATTGTTTTTGTGATCCTGAAGTATATTTGAAGCCAAAAAAAAAATTCCATTTTTTCAAAATCCTACAGTGGTGTTACCGCTTAAAACAAAAATATAATGTACGTCCATTATACCCCGGCTTCACAGGTCTCAGTTTAATCAAGTTCCCTTCAATCCGCAAAAGTGGCTTCACCGGCTAAAGTCGAGTTCAGTGCCTGAAATTGTTGTTGCTTTTTCGCCAGCAGTCAGAAATGGCATTCCACTATTCCAGTTGATTACTCTCTTTTGAGCGAGCTTTTACTTTCAAGCTTGATTTCAGGTTCTGTTGGGCGAAATCAGACTTTATTTTTCCTAATTTTGGAATGTGAAAATGTATGGGAAATCAGGTAAAAATTGAAGCTCAGCAGATTAATTTGCTCGAACTTGCGCAGTTCGGCCGGTGAAGCCGGGGTATTAATATACTGTTAACCTGACTTTGTTCGGGTCCTTGAAACCCGTTTTAGCGTAGTTTAACAATGTGCTTAACCGCGATCTTAAAATTATTGGTGAAGCCTCTGTTTTAGTGTAGCAGCGCTGATAAAATTTTACTGTTATTACCACAGCTACTGTTCCATTGAAAAAATAAGGCTATGTTTTTACCGTAACATAAGACTAGACCCTTCGGCTTACTCGCATAGTCAACAGAACTTATTTTTCCGAACACTTCGATCTAGGAATTCGTTACGAAGCAGAATAACTCAACCGTGGAACATTCTTCTACAGTTAGTATTCCCCAACTCATAATTTTCAAAAATTCAAATGAAGACCTCTTCGCTTTCTGCGCATTCATCCCACAAACTTCTCTTCCGCTTTCTTATCCTTCATCTATCTAGTTAAGGTTACTTCTAGACATTGTAGCAAGACGTGAACGGCATGACGGATGGTACTATAGTGAATCCTGAGTATAGACTAGAGAACCTCCAAGAATATAGTAAAACGTCAAAAGAGAAAGAAGAAGGGTTCACTTATTTGGTTCAAGGATCTTGACAGCTGAGACAAATGATAGTTATTGATAGTTTTGCTTAAAAATAATTTTGAATTTTATCATTGCTGTGGTAAGGAGTATCGATCACTCCATTTCCGATCAACTAATCCCCTTCCAAATAATTTTTCTGTTAACAAAGCGTCCTTTATAACTCAATTTCTCGAACAACACGTCTCAATCAAGTCGAAAAAGATTTTTATCATAAATATCCTTATCCTGAAGGCATGGCCATTTAAAAAATACCGAAAGAAAAAACCCCAAATATCCTTGTTACTCCCCAAACACCATTTTTTTAGTGTAAAATGACATCAATCAGGCTCCAGTTCATTTCTCAGTGTCTCCACTCCAGATTAAATACCAAGATATTGTCTTCCCCCTTTGTTGTCTCGCAGAGTGGACATTTCTTTTTGGCCAAAAACTATACTAGTAGTATTTGTACACAGTGTAATAAGAGGAATGAGAGTTGCATAATCACGTAGAGGCAAGCCCCGGCACAGGCAGAATACAAAAATATCTTTGGTGGCTTTAATAAATGACCCGCAAACGTAGAAAATCTGCCCCATTTGTCATTTGGGGCATATTTGCATGAAATATTTATGCAAGACGCATTAGGATGAGAAATAGCAACAGGACGATAAAAGACGTTTCTCCTTGTTCCTTTTATGGCCAACCCAAATACGACAAAAGTCCTTCTTCGTGGCGTATTTGTTTTTTTTTTTTGTTTTTTGTTTTGAGATATCACTTTCGTCTCTCCGGCCACAAAGTGTGTACCAGTTACATCATAAATAGGGGTCCACTCTATGGGGTTTGGGCGTTGGGGGGGAGGATAGCACCAACAGAACAGAGGGCAGAAAAGTAGAGATGCCATAGAGATTCTATAATTATTATCTATATGGAAATAATCCCTGCGAGATGGTTACAGGACGTGTTCTATTCTATATTTGTCAGCTTGAATCCCCTAGAATTTCACATACAGAAAAACACCCCCACGATTTCTTTCTTGTGTATATGGCATTTTTGGGGATTGCGGTCAGTGGAGATTTGAAAGCGAAAATTGAAATGCGTATCCGTATGTGTTTGGGACATGTTCTTGGTGAATATGAGTGCCACTGGTGGGAGGGTAGTAGCTATATAGCCATGGGGTGCGGGGAGGGGGACTGCTACATGAGATATTGCCCGCAATCACAGAAAATGGGCGCTTAATTAAAGTCGTCGCCTGGTGGAGATTTTAAATGGTGCCCATTAAGTGAGCAGACATTCCCTCTACTTAGAGGCAATCTGGGGCAGATATTTGTTGATTAAATATTGAGCTTGTAGTATTTGATTTTTGACGTTGGGACAGAGCAGAGGCATTTAGGGTTAATTTTATTAAATTTGTTTTTTGCATGACTCCGACTTAATTTTTTATCCATTTTAAACCACTTTCGAAAATTGGTTTAATCATTAAAATATAACAAGAATTTGAGTTTTTTTTTGTGAAAGTCTAAGCTTAGATGTCACCCTTTATACTACTAGTTCGTCATTTCGTTCACGTCATGGTGCAATAGTCCAGTAAAATAGTGTTTTAAATCAGGAAAGTTTTGGTTTAGTTTTGATTTCTTCGGTTTCTTATGTATTTTGGGGTGCTGAATCCGAATCTGAGGTTTGCTGACAAAATTTCGTGACGAAACATTGAGAAAAATGCAAAAATATGAAAAAAATCTGACTTTTTCGCGGTTTTTCGCTTATAACTCGGAAACTATAATTTTTTCGTCAAAAACATTCATATACTAAATGAAAGAGCACAGAATTTCCTACAAATCTCACTACTAAAGTATCTCTATCCGAGTCACCGTTTTGGTTCTAGCGCTAGTTGAAAATTTACCTATTTTTCTAAGTCAGCAAAAACCTGATTTTCCAATTGACAATGCTATTATAGAGGGTGTATCCGTTAAGTTTACAAAGCGGCCGGCTGTTGATAGGTTTTGGTTGGACGAACAAAAGATCGTAAACTGTAAAAGTCAAGGTTCTACCCTATCAACTTCCAGAGAAATGAGTCATCAAAATCATGTGTAGAGACATAGTTTTAAACACACATGGTTCCAACGCAGTGTGGGTATATGCGCTGGTTTTTTCTACAACCCCTTTTATAACGTCTAAGCTAATCAAAAGCTGGCCAGACGGAGTTCTCTTCCTTGATCAGGACATACAGGACCACTCTTCAGTGGGTACCCAGTGGGTTACAGAAACATAACAGGCAACGAGAAGACAGAATAATAGACCCGACTGGGAGTAAATCTTTCGGACTAACATTTTAAGGGGGTGCAGAGGGGGTCCCTATGAGGCTAGCCCCACTGGCTCATGTGTGCCCATGTGGATCGTCCTATAGGGCCCACAAGGGGCATCTAACGCCCGCCCCATCCCGAGTGGAAAAAAATGCTAAACAATTTGAGAATATCGGCGTGGATATGCAGTAATAACTGCGGCGTTGTCGAGCGCTTTATATATTTAACCGCAAGTGTCGTTTTTCCTCGCGGTCCCCCAACTGAGTACTAGTCACTTCCAATGCTGCTTTACCTCCGCAATCGAACAGGAACCAGTCTATTGAGTATGCTAAATGACAGCTTTCATGGCCGAATTATGAAGCTAAAGCTCAACGAAAGCTTTATATGAGAAAAAATAATGCTTAAGCTTAAAGCTCTTTTAAAAGGGAATATCTTACTTCAGTATCGCAGATTTTTCGTTGAATCGAACGAAGAGGAATGTAAGGTGAAAGCCCTCTTTCGGCGTGCCCCTTATGTGCCGTAGGGTGTTCTCATAAGGAATCTACGGGGAAATCCCTCTTTTGGAATCCCCTCATTTGCCTCATGGCGCCCACATGCTGCACGAGGCATGTTCCCTTTAAATGCTAGTTATGAAGTGAGGTACCATAACATTTAGTTCCTTTCAATATCTGGTTGCAGATAGACCTCGTGCGCAAAGAGCAGAACGATTTGGGACCTATGTACCAGTAAAAGCAACGATTACGCTACCTCTTGATGATGACGAGCAAGGACCTGACCCAGTTCGTGTCAATCTTCAGACGGCACTGGTCATTTCGGGAGGAACTTAGGGCCATATTGAGAATTCTCTACAACACTCACTTCCGACGTACCCTGTCTTGCTTCTGTGCAATACAGGCCATTTCCCTTGTCGCTATATGTATTAGTTGCGGGGGCGTGCAGGCGAGTTTCATTTTTACTTTTGAATCCACCTCGCCTCATTTCAAGCCCCATTTTACTGCTCCAAAAGAAGAAAGATAAAAGAGACCTATGTCTTTCCATTACGTATTTACAATCACACCTCGCCTTATTTATCTCGATACACGCCCATACCAGTAGGTCATTATATTTGAACCGGAACACTTCCAAAAATTGAAGTCTCAGTACAATTTACTATTGTGTAAGGGACAAATGTACTGCCTCATGTAAGTCCGGCTCAATTCTAGTTGCCAGTGAATTTTATCTAGGTAGACAATGCAATAGAAAAGGACTATTATGAATGCGTTAACCATAGGGTAGCGGGGATGATATTTGGTTACAGGGGCGGCGGAGCATAATCATTGTGGGTGGGGAGCACGTGAAAAGTTCGGCCAATGTATTTATCTGTTGAGTTATATGGGTGTAAATTTTTTGGTTACGCCCGACATTTTGGGGGGGGGGTTGCAGATAGCTCCACTGCCTCATTGCCACCCTGTGTGAAATGGTCTACAGGGCCCACACAAGGCATCTAACGTCTTGCCACATTCTCACCTGGTTATAAAGAATGCCCCATTTGTCCCCCTTGAGGAAAATCATTACTACCCGATCCCGAGAGAGGCAAAAGAGGCCGAAAAATTTAAGAATTTCGACGTGGATTTATTAGTAATAATTGCGCAGGTGCCGAAAACTTTCAAATTTTAAAGGCGAGTGTTGTTTCACCAATGCCGTCCCCCAACCAAGTAGTAATCACGCCCAGTGCTGCTTGACCTCTGTAATGGAACCAGAATCAGTCTATTAAGTAGACTGAATGACACCCTTCACGGACCCTAACATGGCTGAAATATGAAACAATGCAACAACAAAAACTAATGCTTTGTATGAGTAAAACTAAAGCTTAAGGAAATTACTTTAAAGCTTGTTAAAATGGTTGATAATAAATACCTCACTTCAGTATCGCTGATTTTTTTTGTGCGGTGTTCTTAAGGAAACTAAGGGGAAAGCCCTCTTTCGGTATGCCCCTCATTTGCCACATGGGGTCCTCATGAGGAACCTATGGAGAATTCCCTACTAGTCGGGTGGGGTTTAAAAACTTAGGCTATATAGTTATAAGTTCTTAATGGCTTCGACCACGTTACTTCATCGCTAACGTCTGAGATGGTCCTCCAAAGTTCTGGGTTATTAGGGGTACATAAAATATTTTGGGTGTGGATTTCCCCACCCAAAGCGAAAGTGCGTGTGCAGTTTTCCTTCCATCCCCACGCGCTCCGCCGCCCCTGTTTGGTTATATCTGCTGTCCTTTTACTTCATTAAATATTATAATTTCACATTTGGCATTCTATTGCGGTTTTTCACTCCATCTTCCAAAATTTGTTGGAACTTAAAGTAATATACGAGTAAAAGTCGTATTTAAAACTATACAAGAAAGATTACTTCGCCGTGTAAAATAGGTTAAATAAAATTGCGCTACTTAGACTGTCTCTATTCTCTACTTCCTTTTCCACTCGACCATTATGCAAAACACGGCTGCGAAACTTCCTTTAGCATTACGTGACTTCGCTAGAACATGCAGTTAAGCACTTATAAATTGCAATTAGCGACGTTTAAAAACGTACACTTAATTTCAGCACTTTTTTTAGGCCACAATCAAAAGTGCACAATCACCACCTATAGTTATACCAAAACCATATTCAACATTAGAAAATTCAAGATATAACATTAAAAGTAAAAAAACAACCCTAAACCCTTTGACTTTAAACCCCCACCCTTCAACAGTCAAAATTTATGTTAATTCAGCGTCACAGCAAAATGAGAAGTTACACTTTGCAATAGGATGTGTGCTAGGACCCATAGAGGATCTGCTTAAAAATTCACCCTATGGCCGAGAAGGATTTGCTAATTTTTAGGAGCACCCCCAAAGCCCGGGGGGTAATTTCGTTAATAATTTGGAAAGGCATCCAGGGTTTGGGGCGAAAAAAGGGAAATGTTGCTTCAAGTCGGACGCCACAATGTAATGACTGCACATCTAATTATTATTAATAAGGATGGATGCAAGGACATATTTGTTTTCCCCCATTTAATTTTGCGCTGTTGGGGTTATTTTCCACATAACATACAAGTACATATACACAACAAAAAAAAATTCTGAGGTGATTGTCCGGGGCACAAAAAAACACGTATGACTTTAATGCAAATGAGCTTTAAGACAATTTAATTATTTATTTAAGAGAAATTCTCACTGCGCATTTGTTTTTTGCATAATTCTTCTTCATATTCTGTTAAATTGCATTAAAAATTTAAAGGTAAATCTAGGATTATTATAAAAAGGCATCCATGCAAAAAAATCTAATTTCAAGGGTTTAAGCTTCTTCTCCACCCTTTTTCATAAAATTCATTCCAACCCTTCCACAGTGCAAAAGCAATTCCTCATCATATTGGAAAACAAAATCTGAATTTTATGTTGTTGCAAAAAAAAAAACATATAAAAAAATATAGCACTATCCTCGAGGATCATCCATCACAATATATAATTAACACTCGAAACTAGGCTAGAGACTCCTGGAAACAATGTAAAATTGGGAAAAGGTTCGATAAAATCTGCAAAAGCCCATTAAAGGGTTAAATTACTGCCATAAAATAAAATCGTGTATGCTCCAACATATATATGGCATATATTCGCAGAAAAAAAATATACAACGAGCAAAAGAAAAAAAAACCATATACCCTTTGTATTTTCGACACTGGAAGGGATGTTAACGCTATCTGAAAACAATAGTTGTAGTTGAAAAATGCCTCCATAGGGCGAAATGATTTTTCTAGGGTCCTGTGCAATTTACCAAAAATATGATTGATAGCCTGCAGTATAGGTTATGGCAGATTTCTTAGTGTTAGAGATTTTAGATTACTTTTATGGAGAGGGGATATGCATATAGAATGTGTTTGATTTTATATTAGAGGATAAAATGAAAAAAATTAAAATTGCACTAGGGTATATCGTCGAGGATCCTTTGGGTTCTAGCCTCGACCGACTAAATTTGATATTTTTAAAATATGTCAGGGTGACTAGCTAATATCTATTGGTGTGCTGGACGCTGTAAGCATATTGGCTTAGTTTGGTTAGAAGAGCAAGGCTTTTCAAAAAACTCGATGGAAAATTTTGGTTATAGCGTCAATAGCTCATAATTTTATGGACCCTTTATGAGATTTCATGGTCTTGACTTGAAAGCTGCGTGTGACATAGAACTAACTTATAACTTCATTCAGACTGTTTGATGAAGACGACCGAAATTAAAAATTTTAAGCCGACCTTTTCTGAAAATCATCCGTGGACTACAATATAAACTATGGCTGAAATTCTACACAAGCCCGAGTAAAAATAAGAATCGTCCGTTCGTAGCCTGAAACAAGTAGAAACGTTCGTAAAAATTCTACTTTTCCAAATGCAGGCGGCTTCAGACACGAACCAATAAAAGACGCACGGAATAGTTCAAACGAAGCGCAGTACGCTCACACTTTTTCTAGACTAAAGAGAGCAAAATTGGAGATTTAAAAATTGTATAGGATGAGGAAAACGGTCATTTATCTTGAAGACCATAAAGGGTGCCATTAGCATACTCAATAGACCAGTTTTCGTTCGATTACGTGGGTCAAGCAGCATTGGACGTGGGTAGTACTAAGTTGGGGGACCGCTTGCTAAAACGACACTCGTGTTTGGAATGGGCGAATCCGTTGCGGGTGCATGTTTAGATTCTCAGGCCTGGAACGATTCTCCCCAGCAAGCGAAGGACTGAAGTTATATGCGGTCGAGTGCGCTTAGGTAATTTCTTCCGTGATGTGATAGGTTTTTTTCTTTTCCTGAAGTCGATCAAATTGCTGGTCGGTTGCGGAGGAGAACACAGAAGTGAATATTCCGATTATCTAAAGGCCTTCTCACTTTCAATTTTGCAGCCTCGCAAACAATGTACATGGTGACCGTGGCCATGAAACTGGCCGTGATTGGAATGGATACAGCTGTGTGATCTTCGTGACGCCCGCCCATAATAAAGACAAGGATGAGCTGACAGGTGATAGTTGACTTTGATCTAGTTTCAAGGTCATGGCTTTGAAAAAAATTTCCCAGGCCCAAGTATCCCAGTACCTACACCGGTAGTATAAAGACTGATTCCCGATGTTACAGCTGCCACATAAGAAAACGATTCAAACAAACTTTCGCAGTCAGTATTCTCAGAATCGTGCAATATCACAAATATAAGGTTCATCGAGGTCTACTGGCCATACCCCAGACCAATGTTCCCTCTAATTTTTTCGCTGACTGCGGTACAATGTATATATGAGCAAAAGTAATGAAAACGTATGTAAAAGTGTGCAGGGGGGGGGGGGGAATTGCTGTGCATGTATTTGAGGTCAATTTTTTTTATTCAATATTTTTGAAAATTGATTTTGACATTACAGTTCACATCTTTGTTTATACGAGGGCGCCATCTAGACCTTCGGTATTTCAAAATTGAATAACTCTGACACTGACATGTTTTAGCCGATTTTGCCAAATGTACACGATTCTGAAACGTCATTGAGTTCCATTTTGGCTATGAGTCAATACACACCGAAAGCTCATTTTACACTCTCTGTCGGAGTCAATAAAAAGAACTGTCGAATTTGGGGAACAGAGAACCCACATGTCATTCACGAAACACCACTGTACGACGAGAAAATCACTGTTTGAGCCAGAGTGTGCTCAAAACCCATCATCGGACCATTTTTCTTCCAAGTTGGAAAAACGCACACACACTATTGTTGGATGTTGGCGCACTTTGTGTGTCCGAAAATGCGTGAAAAAGGTTTGACACCGCAGCCGCTACATGAAGTTATTGCAGCGTAAGTTCCCAAGACACGCGAAAAATTGTGATTTGGAGTGGCCTCCTCGTTCTCCGGATTTAACTCTTTGATGCATACGACTTTAACGAAAATAAAAACCCTAGTTGCACAAATATTTTTTTTGGAAATATGTAAACAAATAATAATAAATAAATAAGTAAAGAAAATAAACATTCATTCGATTATTATTTAAGATAAATCGTTACTCAAAATGAGGGTTAAAGTATATCCCACCATGCATAAAAGGCTAAGCAAAAGGTGGGACAGTTTTTAAACCACCTAGCCCCAGAGTTAACGGCACCAGTCTTTTTTCTGTGGGGTTATTTAAAAAGTAAAGTTTATGCCAGCAACACTACAAACCCAAGTGTGTGATTTTACGCGTTTAAAATGTGTTATACGCGAAAAGTGTGTAAATTTAACACACTTAATGCGTGTCTTTAAAACACACCAAATATGTATTGCTTTGAAGCTTTTGAGTGAAGCTTTTTGAGCGTCGTTTTGCAGGGAGTAAACCTAGAAAAATCGTTACCGAAAGCTTAAAATTTTTGATGCAAACTACAACGACTTGTCTCGATGCTCTTCTGTTACCGACTGACTGTAAAGAGGGGTCGTGGAGCTCTCTGGTCATTGAGTATTTAAATAAAGAAATACAACTGTCTAACCTTCCTTTAAGCTACCCTCTCATGCGTGTTAATTTAGTGAAGTGTGAAATGACACATAATGTGTGATTTTCACAACGTAAAACGATAAAACGTTACAATTTCTTTAGAGTGTAAAAAATATTATACGCTGAAAGTGTGTGATTTTTACACGTATGTCTTTTTATCCGCATTATTTATTTAACTCGGTTTATTCCTAAAACGCTTTATTTTAACACGATTAGCCGAATTTACACGCTTATGAAGTGTGTAGTGTGTTAAATTCACACGAAAAACGAAGCCCAACACCATTGACGAACTCAAAGCCAAGATACCTGCCGAAATAGCTGATATATCGCCCGAAATGCTGACCAATGTTATGCAGGATGCCCGAAAAAGAGCTCCTTTTTGCGTATCGAATGGAGGTGGTCATTTAATCGACATTGTATTCAAAAACTGATTCGAAATAAATGGTAGAGAATATCCTAAATAAATCTTGCTCATTTGTAAAAATCGACTTAATGTTGAAATACCGAAGGTCTAGATGGCGCACCCCATATTCTTTCTTTATTAGGAGCAAGATCTACTATGGAGTATACAAACAGAGGCTAGTCATACATATGTTTCACTCGGTGACGTTACGTTACGACGCATTGCTGATTGTGCTCTCTAGTAATAGGAACTCATGATAAGGTAGTGGTCTCGTCGGGGAGAAACGGCCAGCACTCAGGGGAATATTGCTTTCCAAACCGATTCGGCTAAGCGAGAGAGGTCTGCGAAGGCGAAGAGCAAAACAAACCAATGCAAAGGCAAGATAGCGAAGCACTTGTGAGTAGAAAGCCAGATGTGGAAATACCTACGCAGGTATAGCTGGCAGTAACCGATCTAGTGACCCATCGAAGTTCGCACGGAGGGGGCTGTGTGAAGGACTTCTGAAACCATATCATGCTATTAGTAAAGGCCTGATAAGGAGCCCCGTAGAGAAATAGTTTACTAAGAAACACTGACATGAACAATCACCAAGACGCCTAGAATAACAATGGAGTTAACAGAACAACCTAGAAATTAATAATAAATCAATACGGACCGTACTTGCCGCAACTGTAGGAAACATTATGTCACTAGGCTGACGTGGGTAATTGACGAAGCACAGGGTAGTTGGCATGCAGTTCTACCTTAAAGTAGAGATCTGCTCCTAACGCTTTGCTGAGGCTAAGAATGGATGACTACTAGTCCGGGGAAATTAGCATTTAAAGGAGACAAAATTCGGAAATCGCTGAAAATTGGTCCACGGCTTCCTTGGGACTTTTTAAGAAAAAAATTTCGGAATCACAAAAAAAACATGGCCGCAGAAATATAGCGGTTTTCCGGTGTTTTCCTTGTATCTCGGTTTCTATAGGTCGTACAACCCAGTACAAAGGCCCTAAATGTTGACAATGAAATTCTCTACAACTTTAGTCCTTACAAAGATGTTGACCCGATTAACCGTTTCGAAGTTATTCAAGGTCAAAGTTTCCAACAATCACTTTTCGGCCAAAAAATCACTAACTATTGATTTTTGCAAAAATTTTCGAAAAGTTTTCGAAAAAATGGCAAGGGTGTCATTAGGGTAGGCAATAACCTTTTGTATAAATAGAACAAAAAAATTTCTCAATAATCAGTTTTTGTCATTTTTTGACCAAAAACTGATTTTTTGAAACTTTGACCTTGAATAACTTTGAAAGGGTTAAGTTTTCGAAAAAATGACCAAAGGCTTTTTTGTAGACAGCAACATTTCGTATTGACTGATCAAAAAAAATAGCTAGCTATTGGCTCCGTGCAGGCTAGTACGTACCTGATGCATGGTAGCTGCGGGCGAGGTTTATTTTTACTCGGGTTGACACTGTGCGTGCGTGCCAGCTGCATGCTAGGTGCGGGCGAGTCTTATTTTTTCTCAAGCGTGCGTGCTAGTTGCGGGCGTCGTGCAGGCTAGTGCATACCTGCTGCATGGTAGCTGCGGGCGAGTTTCATTTTTACTTGGGTGGTCCCCTGTGTGCCAACTAAGTTGAAATTATCCCAAATTTTACAAGCATAAATTTGTATTTTGAACAATATTTTTTCAAACGCAACAAGGATCGTAATTAATTCACAATAGTAGCGACAAATCACCCAAAAAATATGTCCGCAAAATACCTTTTTAAGAAGTCTCTTGAGATATTTCAAGTCAATTAAATTGTGAAATTTATAATTCCGAGAACCAATTACAACTGCAATAATATCACTCTACTCTAGCCAGGGTGGAACGAACGTCTTCTATTGTAAGTCGGCTGGGCCCAAAGACAAATCGATTTAAAACTCCCGGTACAAGACTTAGGGTTTTCTTATTTTGAAATATCGCTGTCCTCCCATTTGGTATCCTTTTGAAATGCTGACAGAGACACGGCAATAATAGAGTCCTTCAGCTCGACCAATGTTATTACAAGGAAGATGCTGCTGCTGCTTGCTTGCTTGCTTCCCCACTATCATGTCCTTTATATTGTATAATGTATATAGATAGAGGGAGAGAGAGTCCAATTAAGAGAAGGTGAAGGGTTCTAAGTTCATTAAATCACCGACCCGTATATAACGTTGTTGCAGAGGATAAGTGGTTTGGAAAAGCCTCAAGGTAATTGGAAGCCGGCTTAATCAATAAATTCGACTTTAATTTCTGGTATCGCTACTGTCCTAGTTCCTTACTCTATACTCCAACTGTATCCTTGCAATTTTCTTCGTTGTGTATTTTAGTCTAGTTACTTGTTTGTATTGGTCTGTGGCTCTGAATTGGCGAATGTCCTATTTTAAATTAGTTTTAAACATAGAGAATCAAATTTATCGGCATCGGAATATACACCGACCGAACTTCGGGAATATGGGGTGTACATACGAGAACAGTTCCAGGAACAGTATATTCCGAGAAGAGAGGACATAGCAGCAGATCCTGCATGGCATTCCTTGATATCTGCAGAGGAATATTTGACCAAAACATTATGGTGAAATTCTGAAATTAGATTTAAGTTGCCTGCAATATGATTTAGAGAGGAGCACACATTTGGCGCTACTGGGGCTTCCCCAAGTTTTGTGGTTAAGCTGTGGCCCTGGATGCGGTATAATTGACCATAAACATCGTTGATTTCGGAGATTATATTGCATTTTCATATCAAAATTATCGGGAATTTTTAATATTTTCCGTTATTTTTTAGTTTATTACACCAAAGTACCATACATTTTGCATTTAAACAAAATCAAAAATTAATTGTGACACAAAATTTCAAAATTTCTTTTTTCCACTTTATTCCTTTCAAAAAACACAATCACACAAATCTTAAAATGTTTATGGATGACGATGGGTGCTTTTCTATTGTAGAACATTGCAGTAACAAAAATTCTATTTTTACCATTATAATTAGGGAAAGAGTTTTGGAATTGTGATAAATTAATTTTATCCCAAGATAATATCTCCTTTGTGTATAATCAGCCGTGATTTGTCACTGCGTGTGCGGTTGGGAATATCTCAAATTTACTACATGAGTGAAATTTGTGCTATTTTTAATTAATTTTTCGTTTCGTTCATTTTTCAAAAACGAAAAAACAATTTAAAAAAAAAATAAAGAATAGAAAATTTGTAAACAAACATTTTCTTCACTTTGAATGAATCTTTTTTTGTGTGTGTGTGTGTGTGTGGTAATGGCAAGTGAGCATAGAATGATATGGTGGTGTAAATTATGGTGAATCAGTTCACCCGTGATTCACTTAATGAAATTTATGTCACATGCATGGCAAAAGAAGTGATTTTTAGAAATTATTGAAAGTATTTTTTGTGGTTTTAATTAATCTTTATTTTTTTTTTAAATTATTTACTTTTTATGATAAAAAGTGATCAGATATCATCCGAATAGGGTGGAAATGGCATTCAGTATGTGGTAATATGCACGTGTCGTAAACTATTTCAGACTAAAATGGAAGTGCGTTCAAAACCTCCAAGCAGGGGCGGCGGAGCATAAATCATTGTGGGTGGGGAGCAATGATCCCTCAAATTTTTTCGCTGACTGCGCGGTACAAAGTATATGGGAGCAAAAATATTGAAAACGTATGTAAAAGTGTACAAGGGGGGACCGGCGGGGGGGGGGAATTGCTGTGCTGCTGTGAGGTAAATTTGTTTTTAATAAATATTCTTGAAAATTGATTTTGACATAACAGTTCACATCTTTGTTTATACAAGTGCGTCATCTAGCCCTTCGTTATTTCAACATTGAATAACTCGGACATGTTTTAACCGATTTTGATTTTGAAACGTCATTGAGTACCATTTTAGCTATGAGTCAATAGACACTGAAATCTCATTTTACACTCTCTGTCGGAGTCAATAAAAAAACCGTCGAATTTGGGGAACAGAGAACAGACACGGAATTCACGAAACACCACTGTACGACGAGAAAGTCACTGTTTCAGCCGGAGTGTGCTCAAAAACCATCATCGGGCCATTTTTCTGCAAAGTTAGAAAAACGGACCCACGCTATTGTTGGATATTGGGGCACTTTGTGTGTCCGAAAATGCGTGAAAAAGGGTTGACACCGCAGCCGCTACGATGAAGTTCTTGCAGCGTAAGTTCCCCAGACACAAGAAAAATGGTGATTTGGAGTGGCCTCTTCGTTCTCCGGATTTAACTCTTTGAGGCACACGATTTTAACGAATAGAAAAACCCTAGTTGCACAGATCTTTTTTTGGAAATAAGTAAATAAATAATAATAAAAATAAATAAATAAATAAAATAATAAACAAATAATAATAAATAAATAATAATAAATACAGTTTTTAACCCACCTAGCCCCAGAGTTAACGGCACCAGTCTTTTTTCTGTGGGGTTATTTAAAAAGTAAAGTTTATGCCAGCAAGCCCAAGACAAGCTAAGATACGAGCCGAAATAGCAGGATGCCCGAAAAAGAGCTTCTTTTTGCTTATCGAATGGAGGTGCTCACTTAATCGACATTGTATTCAAAAACTGATTTGAAATAAATGGTAGAGAATATGTTGAAATGTTGAAATACCGAAGGTCTAGATGGCTCACCCCATATTCTTTCTTCATTAGGGGCAAGATCTACTATGTTTGAAGGATAAGCTATAAAACCAGAGGAGTATACAAACAGAGGCTACAGTGCTGCCAGACCCACTGAAAGTGATTTCCCCAAACTTTGTGTAAAAATCCCCAAAACTATACCTTTCCAACAAATTTTTCCCATTTTTAAAATATGACTGCAATTATAAATTACTATGAATATAATTATGAACTAGCTGGGACCCGGTACGCCTTGCCTCAATTTTGGATGATTTGAATACAAAATTTCATCTTTTCTTGCTCACACTGAATTAAAAAGTATTTCTGCGAAAAAACTAACGAAACCAGATCTATGAAATCGTAAATACAATTTCGAAAAACACAAGTTCGGTCGGTAATAACAAACAGTTCTGGTCTATCGTTTTTTAGCTCTCGATAAAATTTTACTGACGTGTTTGTATTAAAAATGTATTAAATTTGAGAAATTCATGTTTCTTTACGCAAACAATTGCATTCTTTATTTTTAAATATATATTTCTAGGTTCGAATTGTATCAGCGCAGAGCTTAATAAGCAAAAATGGGTTTAAAATCTCTGAATCAATTTTTCGCCAATGTTTTCCCCACTAAATTTGTTTTCGCAACTTTTCGCACGGGCATAATATTTTCCCCAGTTTGGGGAAAAAAACCTCCAATCTCGCAACACTGAGAGGCTAGTCATATGTACGCTTTTACTTAAAAATGAACTAAAAAGTAAAAAATAACTTTGAATGTAGTTTTTTTGCTCTAGGCTGTATATGGGAACAGCCTACCTTTCGAAAAGCTAAGAATTCAATTAATGAAGCTATTGGTAAAAATTATACATATAACTTACTTAAATGTAAAAAAGCGTGGGGCGCTCTTTACCTATATTCTTATTTTATTAATACTGGAACCTTTCGTTAGCGCCCACGCTTTTTTCCATTTAAGTAAGTTATATGTATAATTTTAACTAATAGCTTCATTAAATGAATTCTTAACACAATTGCAAAATTCGAACGCCATCTTAAAAGCGCCAAATTAATTTTTTACATATGTGCAAAATTTCAAGTTGATAGGTCATATTTTCTACGTTTAAGTCAGTTATGTTTTCCGCCATTTTTACCAATAACTTCATTAATTGAATTCTTAACTTTTCGAAAGGTATGCTGTTCCCATATACTGCCTAGAGCAAAAAAACTACATTCAAATTTTATTTTTTACTTTTTAGTTCATTTTTAAGTAAAAGCGTATTTTTTAGTTTTTTAAACTATGTATTTTATTTTCTACTTTTTAGTCTATGATACATATGTCTTTTCTACTTTTTAGTCTATTATATGTGTACCGCCACTTTGTAGTGACCGCAATATTATATTTAAAATGACGTCACACGTCACATATTAGATTTAAAATGATGTTACTGTATTATACTCGTCTTACATTTTTATTTGATACCCATACCGGGCGCGTTGTAAAGAAAAAGGTAGTCCGCCATTTTGTTTTGGCCGCCATTTTGAATTTTGAATGACGCCAAACAGCTAATTGTATTCTACCTGTCATGCCCTTTCATTTGATACCCAAGTCGGAGGGTCGGGCAACACAATAGCAAAAATCAGCCGCCATCTTGGAACTGCCATCTTGATTTTCTTACAAAATGGTCGAATTGCATTGTCACGCGAACTATGCATTTGTGCCAAATTTGAAGTTGATCGGTTATATGGAAGTGGGTCAAAATCAAGTTGCAAGATTTGCTTACATAGAACATACATACATACATCTGGTAAAGCTAATATAAAGCTAAAACATACATACATACAAACATACAAACATCCATACATCCATACATCTATACATACAGAGACACATACATACAGGTGAAGCTAATATAAATCGTATAAAAAGGAATAAAAAAATGGTGAACAAGCCCAGTGTGCGCAGAATACAAAAACAGCTGCGCAACTCTCGAAAAATTAGTGCGCGGATGCGCACATGCGCAGCTAAGAGGGAACATTGGTGGGGAGCACGTGAACAGTTAACGTTAAAATGTATAAAGTTAATCGGTCAATTTATTTACCAGCTTTCTATTGAGTTAAGTAGTTTTAATTTCCTTAGTTATAGGGTTATTCCCGTCTAGCATTTTGAGGTAAAAGGTACAGATAGGGCCCCTATGAGGTAATATTCACTGCCTCATGTGGACCCCGTGATGATTATACCCTGTAAGGCCCACACATGGCATCTAATGCCTTTCGCCATTCGCGCCTCGTCATAAGGAATACCCCCTTTGGCCCCCTTGAGGAAAAATCATTGCTACCCGATCCCGAGTGGATTTTGAGAATTTTGGCTTGGATATGTGATTAATAACTGCGCCGGTGTCGAAAGCTTTAAATTTTTAAACGCTAGTGTCCCTTTTCCTCGCGGTCTCCCAACTGAGTACTAATCACATCCAATGCTGATTTACCTCTGTAATCGAACCAGAACCGGGCTATTGAGTATGCTAAATGACACCTTTCACGGTCACCAGCATAATTCCTTGAGAACCAATGCAACAACCAAAATTAAAGCTTTGTATGAGTTAAACTAAAGCTTAAGGGTATTTCTTTAAAGCTTTTTAAAAAGCTTTCCGAAACGTAAGGCAGATGTTGGGATTGCCCCATTTCATTTGTAATGAGGTTTGCCTTTTAGGGCCCCTATGCGAAATCGATAAGGCATACCTCATCGCTGATTTTTTGTTTGTGTAGTGTTCATGAGGAAATGCCCCTCACTGTGGTGCGCATAAGGAAATGCCCCTTTCGGCATGCCACTCATTTGTCACATGGAGTTCTACGGGGAATCCTTTGTCGGCATGCCCCTGAGGCAATCCTCATTTTTAATGATAGTCGGGTGGGGTTTAAAAATCTTAGGCTATGTATGCAGTTATAAGTTCTAGCTCTAATATAATATATTTGGTTTTCGTATAAAAAGCCTTGCTTGTTTGCAGCCCTTCGACCACGTTCCTTAGTCGCCCTCGCCAGCGACCGAGACGGCCCTGCAACGTTCTGCGATGAAATATTTTGGGTGTGGATTTCCCCACCCAAAGCGGAAGTAAGTGTGCATTTTTGCTTTCATCTCCATGCGCTTCGCCGCACAGTGGGGCAACTAGCTCATTTTTTGGACAATCGATACTTCCCAAGCCTGGAATTAATGAAACTTAAAAGTTTTTTTTAAACTATTCGTTATAAAATTGCCTTGAATTATATCGAGGCCGAATTTTGAAATTTCAAAATTAAAGATGGCTAATCCAATATGGCGGACATAAATTTTGTAAGTAAATTAAAATTTTATCACAAGATTCTTTAAAATTATTGAAATTAATTACTATTAATTAATTTTTGTGCAAAAAAACCCTACAAGTAACAATTTTTTATAATTTTAAAGAATCTTTTGATAAAATTTCAATTTACTTACAAAATTTATGTCCGCCATATTGGATTAGTAGCCATCTTTAATTTTGAAATTTAAAAATTCGGGCTCGATAGAATTAAAGGCAATTTTATAACGAATTATTTAAAAAAAATTTTTTTAAGTTTCATTAATTCCAGGCTTGGGAATTATCGTTTGTCCAAAAAATTAGCTATTTGCCCCACTGTGCGCCGCCCCTGCTTATGCACCCAAAATGCGAACGCCTTTCGTCAAGTGAGGCGTTGCAAAGTTTTATGTGTCTTTGGCGAATTGAAACGTGGTTGAACAAAAGCTCGCACTTACGCAAATAAAAAATTTATTGCTTCGTTGGAAAATTGAGGGAAAGTTGTCACAAGCGTAGCTACACAAAAGCTGTTTTTATAAAGCTTGCTCCCAGTTTTAGTAAACTTTTAGAAAAGCTTTCGCATCTAGATGCATACGTTCTTGTCTATAAAGAAGCGTTTCCAATGTTGGAGTTAGCTTCAAGCTGAGCTTGATTTTTACCTTAAAATAGAAGTAGGAGCGAGATGAAATTTCGAAACAAAATCTCACTTTACAGTTTTTACTCCAAGCTGGCATTGTAAATGGATTAAAATGGCTTATTCAGATCGGCGGCTAATTAATACGGGATTTCAGGCTCTTATAGTTGAGCGAGTTTAAAGACTAACATTTATAATACATGAAAGTGAAAAAGGATTCTAGAATCTTGCCAAAATTATTATAAAGGATGAAATACCAAGTGGGGATCTTCTAAAAATATATTTTGTTAAGATCATGAACAACCTACATTAAACACATAACCAGCTAAAAATAAACAAAATATTAATTGACAATGCATAACCAGTACCCATTGACATCATAAGTGCTAATAAACAAGTAATTTCCAATACGGGAAGTCATCAATCTTCACACAATTATTAAAATATTTCTTCCGTGAGTAAATCTTCACATTTCTTTCATGCACACATTGGAAATAGATCATTATTATTGCCTATGTGATTGGCTTCTATATAATCTCTCCTAAAAACTTTTAATGGAAACCAAAACATTAAAATGTTCCACCTTTCAGCAAGACTAATTAAAATTTCAAATTCGTGTTTTTCAATCAATAGTTCACGAGTAATAAATGCGGTTTTTTTTGCTTCACTTTCCGCTCTATACTTCAAGGTCGTTCAATTACAAAAATACACCAATGCGAAATGTTAATTAAAATCCATTCGTATGAAGCTGGAAAGATATAAGATTATTGCCCTAGATTTTTCGGGGAGAAGGAATTATAATAGTTTTGCTTTTTTGTTTGATCAAAAAATAAATTGAAATGAATTTTGGAATTAATTTATTTAAGTTTTTTTCAGTTTTGTGCTCAAAAATTTTAATCGAAACGATCGTAAATCAATAAAACAACAAAATTCGAAGATGTTTAACAAAAAATTTATAAAAAATTGATTTTTCAATTATTTTTCAAAAAAAAAAAAAAATAATGCTTTGGGTGTAAACAAGAAACATATGTTAGAAAGAGCCTTGGATTTATTAAAAAAAATTTTTTTCTTAAATTTAGAATTTTTTTTGGCACATGTGCGCCTTGGTTGATGATCAAGAATCAACAAACAATCAAGAATCACGATCGTGCATCCACTACTTATTGGGTACTTATCTGGGAGTTTATTGTTCATCCGATTAGCTGTCGTAAAAAATCAGCAATGTTTAAAAGAGAAAAAGTCTCTTTTAAGTTACATACTAAATAAATACTATATTTTTTTTTGTGAAGAGGAACAAGTTCTTTGAACGATCTTCTTGATTGATCAATCTGGACATGTTAAGTACGTCGTTAAAGTTTTTTTTGTTAATAACCAGAAGTTAAAAGTTTTTCATTTTTTATTTTATTGAAGATCTTTTGAAGATCGTTCACGAAATTAGGTTGGAATTAGGTTGGTCTGTTGATCATTCAATAAAACTTAATAAAAAAATTGTTTTTAGAAATTACCCCTTTTTTATTACTAGATGATTACATAAAATGGTACACGACTCCAAAATTCTTTAAGCATACTTAATTGTAATTTTTTTATCCCTATGGTATTTTGACATACGTTTGGAATAAATTTTGGAAAAACTATAGTAGTTTAATGGCTTCCAAAATTCCAAACTTTTTATTATGATCACATATAATTCTATTTAAAGCTTATTTATAGCCGGAAGCGACAACATGATCTTTTAGCTCTGATACAGATTTAATTAGTTTTTCTGAGAAAATTAAAAGAAATTAAGTTGTGGGAGTCTGTGATGTGGAGTTACACAAAAAAAAATTCCGGCTAGAACTGGCAAGGAATTTTTCAGCATTTTTTGCAACAATTTTGACCCCATCGGTATCTTGCTGCAACTATAAACTGAGCTAAGGAATCCTTTATTTTATCAAAAGTGCGTCATATCGTAGATTTCATGGTATAATGTCTAGTAGTAAGCTTATTATAGAAAAGAATAAAATAGGTTAAGAGGAGAGTAGGGGACTAGAAGGAGGAAGAGGCCATGAACCTTAAGCCACCGCTGGAGAATGTAGCAGGTCTGGTGAAATTTTATTGCTTTCACCACATTGGCTCCTTCCACTAAAATATTTTTCCCACAACACAAGACCTGACCACTCACTCACTCACAGTCTACAGTAGAAATGATAATGAACCTTATGCATAAAAAAATAAGTATTGTCTAATCTCCAACAACATCTGGCCTATTATTGTTAACCAATCTCAGTGGATGGTATGGAGCTATCGTCTGACCAAACTCTTACAGAAGATTTAAGATGGAAAAACAACATATTCCAAATCACCAAGCAACATGCCTAGGATATCTGAAGAGATGCAAAGTCCTGCTTGGTGTATAATCTAGAATCTTGCATCTTAGGTTATCTGAGCTGACCCTTTGCAAAACGCTTAGCATGGATTGACAAAGTGCTAAGCTGCGTCATCAAACTCATTAGTGATGACACTTTTTGCGCCTTCATAGACCCATTAAGTCACCGTAGGAATGTAGCATCCCTAAAAAAACTCTATCTATCGCTACTTAACGAAATTAAAGTATTCCTGCCTGCAAAGCAATATTTTCTCCACAAGACTAATCCAGCTCCCATTCACACCCTATAGCACTCCTGTTCTATCTAGAGGTTCGTTTATAAAGAGAAGCACTCGACTAAGGAACAATCTTCCACAGTCAGTATTTCCAAACTCGTACAACTTCCAAAAGTTCAAACGTAGGGTTCACAGTCATCTGATTCAGCACTCTCGGACTCCATTTACTAACCTATTTTTTCTTTCCTTCTTGCTGAGACCCGAACGATATGACGGACTGATAATAAAAAGAGTGATCTCTAACCATAGTTCGTCACAAAAAAATCACTCCTCCTTGTCTTCGTCTGCCAAGTTGCCTCATAGTCCAATAAATAGGCCGAAAAAAAGGCCTTCGTAATGCAAAAAATACCGCACGCGATTTTTTTTTTACCAAATGATTTTATATATTTTTATAAGCTTAAATTCAAAATGGCGTCATCCCCACGCTCTTGCTAAACTTACAGTGCAAGAAAACGCGTTTAATTCTATATCTTAAAAACTATGCATTTTACGACAAAAATGTATATTATCTTTTTTGTAGATAAATAAATGATTTAACTTTCTTGTTTGGAACTTTTTTGTGTAAAGTCAATATCTACGGAGAAATAGTGCTTCAAACTTCATATATCACTTTCTTTGCACTATATTTCGTTAATGGTTAATTCTACATGAAAAAATTCTTCGTAAGACTTATAGAACACACGATTATCTGTAATTTTTGTTATTATAATTTTTTACGTAGGGCTAATATTGCACCAGTTATGGCGCTTTAAGTGTCGAAAAACGTAGATTCAAAAGTAGTTTTTTCCCAATATACAGGGTGTATACCGCTAAGTTTACAAAGCGGCCGGCTGTGGATAGGTTTTGGATAGACGAAAAAAAATCGTATGGAAGAGGGGGGCGGTAAATCGTAACGTTTCAATCGTTTAGCAGCTAGGGCGTTTTGAAGTTTTTTTGGTAGAGGTTTACATATGACCCTGTATTTTTGTAACCCTATGAGATATTTTTTTATGAATAAGGTATCGGTGTACGCAGAATACTCCCAGCTATCTAAAACTGTAAAAATCAAGGTTCTACCCTATCAACTCCATAGTAATGAGTCATCAAAATCAAAATTTCGTTTTTTTAACTAAAATTTCAACTAAAACCACCTTTTTCTCCAAAAAATACGTAGTTAACTAATATTTTTTTTTGCAAAATTGGAAAGCTTGGACAATTTTCATTGAATAAGGTTGGACAATTTTTATCCTACGGCTTTTACTTTTGAAGTTATTAGCAAGTTTGATGTTAAAATTGTCCTTATTTGGTGCTTATTTGGTACGTTTTGGCAAAGCTTAGGTGAAAAATTACGAAAAAGAGCCAATTATGGCATTAAATTGCTAATAACTCGAAAAAAGAAGGCCGTAGGATAAAAATTGTCCCGACATTGCAGCACTGCAGCAAAGCAAGCAGTGCACCACACATAGAGGACAAACCAAAAAAGAAAAAGAAGCGTCCCATTCGCTCTTGTTGTTTGAAAGCGCAGCTTTTCACTAATGCTGCACGCTCCGTTTTCTTCTTAGTTGGTTTCGCCTCTATAAAAGGCCGATACTTGCATGCTGAGGGCAGTTGAAATTAGACAGTGAAAGCGTTAACTGATGACTGGACAGAACCATAGGAGAGTTGATCCAAGGGCACACCGACAAACCGACCAAAAATTCAGCACAGGAGATTTCATCCATTTCAAATTTTAGATTTTCACCAATAACATGCCTATTCACATGTTATTAGTTATAATCGGAACAAATGTAATTTATTAAGAAAACTTGGAAAAAATACATACATATATGAACCATGTTCGTGGTGACTGTAAAGGGTTCCATTTAGCATACTCAATCGACCAGCTCTTGTTTGATCACGTAGGTGAAGCAGCATTGGACATGGTTAGTACTTAGTTGGGGACTGCTTGGGAAAACTTCACTCGCGTTAAATTTTTTTCTGCTTTTTACGTGAATTTCACTGATTCAAGCAGCAAAATTTCGCTGTCTCCCTTTGGTTGGAGTGGTAAACTAGAAAACAGTGAATAGTTACTAATTCGATTTTGGAGAGAACTAAGGTTTGCCCAACGTGGGTCAAACTTGGTAATCCTAATTGGACCCCAACGCGAATTCAACAAGTGGGCCGAGTGGGGTATTTAGGAAAACCCCATGCTGCCTAAACAAGATATTTCTAGTCGGGCGGTCGTACACCTACCAACCGACAAATCAAGACAAGATTACCGCTAACCAATCGGGTTACCATGGGAGCGTCGATCCAGGGGTAACTCACAAACTAAACTATATTCCTCTCCTTTTCCCTCTTCTAGATATTTTATTCGGTTGTAATTATTATAATTTCTTTTTCGGAGTTTTCTTTCCACCTTGGACTTCTCTAAAAGCTGATCCGCCACTCCCGAGGTCCTTGGTTCGAATCCACGCATCGCCTGGTCCTTTGTATTTTCACTTCGATCCATATAACTTTCTTTCTTTCAGGTCCTCCTGCTTCTCAGCAATTCCAATTCAGTGCAATAAAAGCAGCAGTAGGCGTTGGCAGTTCTGTCCACTCTTCTCTATACTATCTTTCCGACTAGAGCTTGTTGTTTGACATTGCAGTCAATCATCGACCATCAACAGTACAAAGGGACTTTACCTCTAAGCTCTACTCCTTCACTTAAAGAAAAATTTTAAGGACATTTCCTACTTCCTACAGCAGAACCCAAAACAAGCTTTCACAATTCTTAAAACGTCTGGCTAAAGAAGGAATCTAAACATCCTTTAAAAAAACTCAATTCCTTTAATTAATTCCTGATTTTATCAAATTTTTCTTTTAATTACAATTAACCACAAACGAAACTCCTGAGAATAATTAACAATCAATCCAAACAATTAATCCAATGTACCATAAACCCCCCTTCTGTATTGAATAGAGGCGTGGAGGAGTATTTCTCACAGACACACCAGGAAGTACGTTCAGGAAGTACCTAAATACCCAAAGAAGACAATAAAGAGCAATCTGTCAATGGAGTGTATGAACGATAGTCTGATGGTAGTTTGTCGTTTATAACAATAGTGACTTCCCCTAAAGGACTTCATCAGAAACAAAAGGATTTTTTTTTAAAGGGCCTTAAAGATGCTTATCGAATCAAGTACAACACAGCAGATTAATTCTGACATATTTTTTGCAACCAAAATGAATTTACGTTTTTTTATTATTATGATTACTGACAAATTGGTTTCGGATTTTAAACCGCGCGTGAAATATGATCGTAAAAAAGGCTCATTTTAATGCAATTCAATAATGAGAAAGTCAAAAATGAACAAAAATTTATTACTGCCGAACTGAAAAATTAATTTCAAATTTGCCATGATTAATCTTACTTTCAATTACTGCGTACATTTACCACCTCGCTTGCCAGCCACTTACCAGCGCAGAGGACGAGAGGATAACACCACCACCCAGGATTTACCCGCAAAATATTAAATAATTCAATTTTTTTTAAAAAATATACACAATATTTTCATTTTCATTTATTTTTTTGTTTTTGTAATTTTAAAATGAAAACACCATTTAGCCGCATTATTCCATCCGCATGAAAAGTGATTATTATAAATTTTTGTGATTTATAAACGGGAAATATACGCAACGGCAGCCATTCATGAAATACGGAAGTGGGCGAGAGACAGAGAGAGAAAGAGGTGGGAGCAAAAGGACACAACAAATTTAAGGATTAAGCTACAAATCACTAAATAGATGAACGATGTCAGCTTAATTTCGCGGTGAATATACTGTGGCCACTACTGATGCTAGATTGCAATAATGTGTTTTGTGTTAATCCTGAATAAGGAGCAAAGGATTCGCAAGTGAAGAGTTAAAGTATTATATTACAAAATGGTCATCCTTTATCTGTAACAGTGCACCATTCCACTAGTCTGATGGCGGATGAAAAAGGATAATGTGCCGAAATGATTAACGTTTGCTGCTATTTGCGCTGTTGCTTTTGGATTATATCCAATTTTTATCTTAAGACATTTTTGTCCCCTTTTAAAACCAAATGTTTAAGATTTTTATTTTGTTTTGTATTCGGATTGAAAATTAATATTAAGCAAATTAATAGCCGAGTTTGGAGACAGGTCAGAGGTCGCATTGGTCAAAAAGGATATCCATGTGACATTCCGGAATTTCCTGAAATTTAAAACAAAAAATCTATTTTTAAGGGTCCACGCCAAAACGTTAACTTTTACTAACCCTTGCCTATGGCTTATGACGATAATATTAATAAAACTAAGTTTCGAGTTTAATTCATCCCAAATACACAAAATTTCACTAATAATTTCCTTCACTGAAATAATTTCTGATATATTAACGACGTAGCTTCTTTGTTGACCGGTAATTTTCTTTTCTGCATACTTTTAGGGCCATTAAAAATTCAACTTATAGTTAACTTTGCATACTTTTAGGAATATTTTTTTTCTTATTTTTTTAAAATATTTGTAAAGGTTGAGAAATTGAAGGATTGGAGGTTGATAATAAACTTTCAATTAGTAGAATAAACCTAATGCCCTCGAAAGTATCAAACAAACCAAAGGCGATGTCTCCTGAGATTAAGAGATTTCCAAATGCTGTACTTATGTATCTTAAAATTGTTTTAATTCTCAATGAAGATTTCTTAGAAAATACAAGAATAGAGCTCAGAGGAGAATTGTGAACTGCTGTCGGTTTTATCATTCAATCATAGAAATATCGAATAGCAACTAAGGCCCTCTGCACACGAGTTAACCGATTTGCGATCCCAGTTTCAAACCAGTTTCACAATAATCACGCGCACAACCAGTTGGCAACCAAAATGAAACCTTTGTTCACACACAACCGCAACTGATGTTGGATCAATCGGTGCTCTGTGCCGATACCCACATAATTTTTAGTCACACACGTCAAAAATTAGCCGGACTACAAAATTTTGACACGTACACATGCAACCACGCAACTGAAATCGCGTGCGACTGTTCTTGCCGGTCGCAAACTGGTTTCAAATCGATCTCGTTTCTGTCGACCCGTGTGTGGATTCATGCAACTGGGATTGCAAATCAGTCGACTCGTGTGCGGAGGGCCATGCCTTCTATATTAAATGTTCTTTCGAAGACTGATTTTTTACATCAATTAAGATATCGACAAATGATGAAAAGTCTGCGTCGACGTCAGAAGAGCCACGGATATCAGGACTCGGTGAAGACGCTACAGACTAATATCGCAAAAAGCAAAGTCGAGGGCATCAAGCTCCTATGCAAAAAACCGGAATCGGACTCGTCGTGCGATGCATATAAGGTTGTCATGTTGGTGGTTAGGGGCCATCCATAAATTACGTCACACGTTAAGGGGGAGGGAGGGGGTCGACGAAGTGTGACATATTGTGACAAGGGGTGGGAGGGGTCCTAAATTTCGTGACGCCACAATTCAAAATCTAATATATCTAAGAACAGTAATACCTCGCTTTACGCGAGGGACACGTTCGAAAAAAACTCGCGTTAAGTGAAATTCGCGTATATAGGGGGTTGCGTTTAAACATAGCCAAAAGTCAGTACAAAAGGCAAGTCAATTCGATTCGTCCGTAGACCGGCCAAAAAATAGCTCAATTGATTTTTGCAATTTTTATTCGAGAAGTTTTCGAAAAAATGACAAGGGTGTCATTAGGGTAGGCAATAATCTTTTGTATAAATAGAACAAAAATAATTTCGCAAAAATCAGTTTCTGAGTGATTTTTTGACCAAAAACTGAATTTTTGAGTCTTTGACCTTGAATAATTTAGAAAGGGTTAAGTTTTCGAAAAAATGGCAGGAGGGCTTTTTTGTAGACAATAACGTTTCGTATTGACTGATCAAAAACTTTTTCCAAAAAATAGTTTTTGAGTGATTTTTTTGGCTAAAAAGTGATTTTTGATAAGTTTGACCTTGAATAACTTTAAAAAGGTTAATCGGGTCAACATGTTTATAAGGACTAAAGTTGTAGAGAGTTTCGTTGTCAAAATTTTGGGCCCTCGTACTAGGTTGTACGACCTATAGAAACCGATATACCAGGAAAACACGGGAAAAACGCGATATCTCCGGCGGTCATGTTTAATTTTTTGTGATTCCGAAATGGTTTTCTTAAAAAGTCCCAAGGAAGCTGTGGTCAAATTTTCAGCCATTTTGGAATTTTGTCTCGTTTCGTGCGCTTTTTTTGCTAATTTCCCCGGACTATAGTATAATTATTGGTTTTTTGTTTTGTTTATTTTTTCAAAAGTGTGATGTTGATTTTATTAAAAAACTAGTTGGGATGTGGCTTTTGACCCTTTCGGTCCACAAGATTAACTTCCCAGTATTCGTTCAAACAAAAAAACGACTCGAACGATTTTTATGAAAATCTTTTCAGATCATACTTCCTTTAACACACTTTGAACGGCATCTTAACGAAGTCGGTATCTTTTTTGGGTCGCGCGAAATCGTGCTGGTACAAAAATCACTTAAGTCGTTCAAACAAAAAAACGGTTCGACCGATTTTTATGAAAATCTTTTCAGATCACATGTCCTTTAACATGCTTCGAACGGCACCTTAACGAAGTCGAAATCTTTTTTGGTTCTCGCGAAATCGTGCCGGTACAAAAATCACTTAAGTCGTTCAAACAAAAAACGGCTCGACCGATTTTTATGAAAATCTTTTCAGATCATATTTCCTTGAACACGCTTCAAACGGCACCTGAACGAAGTCGATATCTTTTTCGGTTCGCGCGAAATCGTGCAGGAAAAAATGACCACATACGTACGCACACACACACACACACACATATTTCTTCTCAAATTTTTGCTTAAAATGCTATTGGGACCTTGAAACGTGTAAATACATTGAAAATTTCGAATCCGATTTTCGGACCGATTACAATAACTTCCTACTGGGAAGTTAATATTTTAAATAGAAATAAAACTAATTTCGGAACTGCTGTTTTAATTTAATAATTTCTAGATGTAAAATTGCAAAATATGTGACGTCACACTAGGGAGGGGGGAGTCTCACAAATGTGACCAGTTGTGACAAGGACGGGGGAGGGATCAAAAAATCATGAAATTCGTGTGACGTAATTTATGGATGGCCCCTTAAGTGAAATTGCCATACATATCACCTGCCTACGTTATTACAGAATAATCAGTCTTATAAATCGGGAATCGACCTAAAGGTACTCCCAGCACTAACTGGCGAAAAAGCTCAGAATGATATAGGGGGGTCACCTTATGCCGGGACTTACTTTTTCGGTTCTCCGATCGAAATTCAGTCCTAGCCTCTCGTAGCTGCTACCTCGGCGAGCCCTGATTCTAATAATATTGATCAATAGATGTCATTCACAGATGACATACAGTTTGTCATCTCAACGTTCTTGGTGACCTGTTTTATGCCGTCCTTTCCGCTGTATCCACAGTTCAGTGATCTAGAAGGTGTTCTGATTGATCGTACTGATCGTGCGAATTTGTTTGTTCGGGATTGCTATAAACTTGTACGGTCGCCACAAGAACTTTTAACGGCCAGAAAGAAACTCTCAACCCAGGTCTTACCAAAACCTTGGAGTTTAGCCAACAGTGCAGCGTCTTATACTCGATGCTTGGAGATGTCTAGAGAAACCAAACCAGAATCACCAAAGGGATTTTATTGAAGATCCTCTGTTTCCTCTGTTAGACATACAGGAATGTCGCCAGTAGATATGTTTGGCGGAAGGCCTGATGGCTTGTCATCGATTATTAGGTTAGATTCTAGATATTCCATAAGCATTCCATTGATTATTGTCTGTATGCTTTTGAAGAGTATAGAGGTTATTGGTATTGGGGTAGAGTAAAAAAAACATAGGTTTACGAAGAGGTTAAGCTAACCTTTCCAAGAGCCATCTCCATAATCTCGTTGATTCTGGTAATCTATATGCGGAAAAGCTGCTTAGAGCTCAACGTAACTTTTCTACCTTGATGATTTGGCAGTCTTTCTCCCTGAATACTGAAGCTGGAAGACTTTTCCAGAGGGCTTTGCCGGTTATGAAAATGTACCGCCTCCCGGCTTGATGTAAAATAGTTTGTAGGGTTATTTAGAGAGAATTTTGACGATTCTTTCAGACTCTCTATACTTATGCAGTGGGATCAAGTTCAAATCGTTGATTGAGGGAATCCAAGTCGTTGATTAATAATAGTAGTATGCTGCTGCTCCACTGGTGTTCCTCGACCTTGATTATCTTCCCGTCGCCAGTGGGGAGGCCCCTATTGTAGCGCCGGATATACTAGAGCAGCTTGGAATAATGATCCTCGCCCTTTGATAACTAGGAAACTCTTTGGTTGGTCTTAAAATCTTTTATCATTTTAGAGCCTTATTGAGAGGTACCGATCTGTCCCCCCGGACTTCTCTCTTTCTCTACGCTGCTGCCGATCTTGCTTTCTGAAGCCCCTTCCATTCCTCAACGATGGTTTGGTACGTGGTTTTGTCGGTTCTATCCTTCTTAGAGGAAGTAGTGGCGGCCCAATTTCTTGCAATCTTGCCATGAAAATAGAAGAAAATAGATTGTCGACAGTGCAAAGGGCTTTCCCTGAGCTCTAGTCTTCCACATAAAAAAAAACAAAAATGAATAAAGAGGATGCCATTGTATTTTTTTGCAGAGGGACATCTGCGACCTATGATTTATGCTGCAACCATTGTCACTGTGGTTGGTGACTCCTGTCCCATTTGATGTTTGTGTTTTGCCAGACCTCGGAGTATTGTGCTTGGTATTCGCAGAGCCAAGGCCGGTGCTTGCTTCACTTGGGCAGGCTGTGTATCTTTCTACTAAATGAGGCTCGTACATTGTTCTTGTAGTCATTAGAGCATCACGAGACCGAGACGAAACGACATTTTTAGGACTCTCGTCTCGATCTCGATAAGTCTCGACCATTTCGAGTCTCGTCTCGACACTCGGCGGATCTTGCCCATTATAATCTCGTCTCGTCTCGTCTCCTCTCGTCTCGTCTCTCGTGGCGAATATAAATTTATGAGCCCATCACGGCTCTTATACTTATAGACCTGCGTATAGGCGAGAGAAAACAAGAGGCAAAGATGTGTTTATATGTGCATAAGTACCACATCCCAGCTTTGAAAATAAAGGCGCGTGCGCGCTTCATCAGATACTTTATTTTACCAGACTTGTTTGCTATTATTTTGCCGACGAGATCTCGAGACCAATAATCTCGTCTCGACCAGAATATGTTTTTCGAGACCGAACTTTACTCTCGTCTCGTTTCTCTTGTAGAGACCAAGATGAGACTCGCGACTTTGTCGAGATCTCGTGATCCTCTAGTAGTCACCCAGGTACCAGTGATTTTGTTTCTTGTTGTTGTTGTATATTCATGTTTTATTCGCACGAGAAAAGCAGAAGAGAGAGCCCAGTCTGGCAGAGTCACTTACCAAGTTAGGAATTTATACTATCCGACGTTTCCTGGGTGTCACGGAGCCTCCTGTACCGCTGGCCTCGAAACGATACCGTCACACTTTGTTATTTTCCAAACCTGTCCCCCATCCAAATTACTATCATGACAGAGGCTGCTTGACTTCAGTGGTAATCGAACTGGAGTCGGTTTCTTTGCTAAAGATAAGAAACAGAATTTGTAATATTGTTAAAAATCAACTTTTATGTTTAAAACTAGATGAGAACACCAAAGTGCCAAAGAATTGAAAGAACTTACCACAATTATTTACGACAAAACAAAAGTCATCACCCAACAAAAAATGATCAATTCATCAAAGCCACCTATAGTGAATGGTGGCAACAAAAGTTCTTTTCAAATGAATATAATTAATAATCCTTAACTTATCAACCCCCTTTTTTTTATCGCGACATGAAAAAACACCTCTGCCACAACTTAAAATGCACCAAAGAATAAAATTTAGATATCTCACCATTTCCGCGCGCCACCACCATTCACCATCAGTGTTCTTCACCAACATGAAGAGCATGGAGCTTACTACTAGAGCATGGAACGTACCTACTACACAGCATGGAACGTACTCTACAGCATGAATCTACTACACGACCATAGAGAAGAGAACTACAAAGAAAGAACTCTCCGAAAATAAATGGAGCAAACAATGCAAAAGTTGAGATAAATTCAAAGATAAAAACTTGAAGAACACGGAGTAATTGATAAGGCCATGTTTTACGTTCTGAAACTGGATACGGTATTAGAACCGTGAAATCCCTAACATGCCGCCCATGGTTAAGGATTAGGAATCCCTTTTTGGTTTTGTCCCCGTTTTCATATTCCGATTCTGTGTGTGTTCTGGCGGGTGGTGGGGGCTGCTACCCTTGTTGGGGGGATTGTTGAATAGAAAACAAAATTCCAAGTCGAGAACCTTGGCTAATTCCGAAAGGAAGTTGAAAGTTTTCCCTCCTAACAATTATTTATCCACCGGGGAGGATCACACACAGTTTAAACTTGAGCAAAAGTATTTTTTTTTGCTTTCTATTTGGATAAAATCCGAATTCTGCCTCGCTACCAGAGCACACAAATCGCGCTACCGAGATAAATATAGGCGACTATCTGCATTGTGGAGTCCTAAAAATTTTTTGAGGTTATGTACCTTCTGTGGATTGCATACACTTGCACATATACAGGTCGTCAGTTGGTTGGTGTATAGAGAGAGAGGCGAGTACCGTACAATATTTTTTGGGAAGGTATTTGCCCGTTTATTTTTTTTTTTTGTTTTGGTGTGCGGCACCGTCCAAAAATTGACAACCGGCATCACATGTTTTCCGAAAGTTATGCGGGAAACTTTCATAAACAATTCGGAGCGCATGATCGGGAATATGTATTTTATTTTTTATTTTTTCGGAGTAAAGCTTTTCTATATTAAGCTTATATACTAATCCGAAAGTTTTTTTTAGTATAGCTATTGTTAACTGGAAATGTATTGTTGTTCGAAGGAAAATGAGTTTTGAGAGAGATTGGAATATTTTTGTTAAGCTGAGACCATTTCGGAGTAAATTTCGGAATATGGTTGGTTCTCTCGTTTTCTCGGCTATATGCTCTCTTCGTGGAAAATTATTTCTGTTGGATTGGATTGGATATCAAATGGTCACGCTATATGTTTTTTTTGTGTTGTTGTTGTTGTTGTTGGACACCTAGGAAACTTTACAGTTATTTTGTGTGTAAAAACTGAGTGGTGTTTTTTCCAGTGTTATTTTTTCTCGCTGATAGGGTTGTTGTTGTTTTTTTTGTTGTTGTTTTTGTTGCTGTTGTTGAACAGTAGTACAGAGCCCTTCCAGTGCTGGTGGTGTATTTTGTGTGTTCCTTTCCATTTCCACACATTTTCCACATCAGATTCGCGATACCAAAAAAAAAAAACTAAATGTGTTATGTTGGTGTGTATATGTATATGTACATAATTTTTCCGTGTGTGTTTCATCGCCTTCCGAAATGGTCTAGTGGTGCATGGTCCGCATGTTCCTGAATGGTAGCTGATGGCGCTGTCTTAGCAGAAGAGGTTTCTTACCCAAGGAAATTGACGACGTATGCTCGGTCTGTACCAGTTTTCATTTGTTTTTCCGCGTGCTCGCACACGTAACGGTTTTTGTTGTTAAGCGGGGGTTGATGATTGTGAAAGCTTGTGATTGACATTTTGTGGTGTGTAGAAGTGTTGTGTGCTATATGTTTTAGTTTTTTTTTTGAAAAATTTTATAATTTTTTTTTTAAATAATATATATACGGATATATATAATTTATAAATATAAAAAAAACATAAAAAAAAGCGAATTACTCGACTTTTTTTTATTTCCGAAAATTTATAAGTTTTTTTCCGAAACAAAAAAAAAATATAAATAAATATATAAATTGTTGGATTCTCTTGTTTATTACAAAAAAATAAAATGATTCAAAATGTTTAAACCGAAAATGCTTAAGTATGAGCATTGCAATTATAGATTGTCGACCGGTTAAGAGAAGGCAAAAATAAATATAGTTTTAAAAAAATAAAACGAAAATATTAATTCCGAAAAAAATTTTAATTTAATTCTTTTACTTCTTCTATTATTTCGGTTTTTTAGTAACTAAATATATACTGTTTTATCGGTTAATTGTTACATAATAACTACTTACGATACAATTTTGATTTTAGTAACATTTAGTGTATACATTTACTGCCAATTGATTACGATTAAAAAGAATGACGCAAGTTTATTAAATATGGTGCGAAAAATTATTACAAAATTTTTTTTTTTAAGTATGTAATAACCGCCGGTGATTAGTGAATATAATAAAGTAACAGTGACGAAAGTAACAGTGACATATAATATATTATGACTACTTTCTACTTGAATATTTTTCAGTTTTTTTGAATTAAAAAAAAAAAAAAATAAGTAAAATTTTTTTTTTGTATTAAAAATAAATAAATAAATAATTTTTTTTTGTTTATAAAAGAACGAAAAATGTAAAGTGTTTATTATTATTAATTTGTTTGACTGTGCAAGAGCGGAAATTAATTATTTTTTTTGTGTGTGTGTGACACACTTTGGATTGTGGTGTTTTCTTGATAAGAAAATGATTAAGTGTAGATCAGTGATCGTTTATATGAACGGAAGTGTTTAAGTGAAAGATTTCTGATAAATATAAAGATTTAGTAATAAAACAACAAATTTTTTAACAAAAAAAAAATAAATCTTATATTTCTTTCCAATTTCTCTTTCTCACAATACACACACAAAAAATAAAAATTTAAAAAAAAACATAAAAAAAACGAAAAATTTCTATAAAGACAAGAGTAATTATCATCAACATCGGTGGGATTTAATTTTCAATCTATTTTTGGATTTTACTATATATAATTAAGAAGGTACTTGATTTATAGTCACTAATATATTTTCCTATCCTTGTGCTGTTCTATTTTTTTTGTTAGTTTTTTTTTTGTATTAAATCGAAATTCTTTTTCTTTTGTGTACACATGAATTTATCTATCCAGATACAAAAAAAAAATAAGATAAAAAAACTTCGCCAAAAAAAAATATGTTTGTATCTATTTCTGTCGTAATTCTATTTCGAAGATCACTGTCGATCGTCATAATTTTTTTCTTAAGACATTTTAAATACACGATCTTCAATATCGTAATTTTTTATGCTTTTTTATGCACATATAAATCGTATATATTTTCTTTGATTTGATTTTGATCGAAAAAAAAAATTTTTTTTAATGTTCGAATTTTGATATTTTTTTTTTCAAAAAAAAAAAATTTTTATTTGTAATAAATTTTACAATTTTACAAATACACACTTGACTTTAAAATATAAACAATATTAACGTATGTTAATTCACAGTGGGTGTCGGGATATTGTTATTGCTTAGAGGTGTTTTTTAAGGTGGTTTCGTTTTTTTTTTGGAGGGATTATTTTCAGTATAGCATAAAAGCTTCGTTTTGGTGCGTTGAAATAATTATGTGTTTTTAATGTTTTGGTTTTTTTTAAAAAAGAAGAAGATAGAAATGAGATTGAGAATTACAAAAAATCAAGGGTACTACTACTATTTAGTATATGAAATAAAAAAAACACAAAACACAAGATATGTTTCAAGAAAAGCGTGCGTGCGTGTTTTAGTATAAATAAACAGATTTGAAGAAACATTTTGTTTAATATAAACAAAATATTTGTTTCTCTACAAAATAATTATTATATTAAGGAAAATTGTTTTGTTATGTTTTTGTTTATAAAAAAAAATTCGAAAGCGTGAATTCTTGAAAAATACGATCAATGATCTTCGATATTTCTATATTATTATTTTCGATATTTTTGATAGTCTCTAGCAGATTCTTGCTTCTATCGCCTATTCCATAATATCTAAAAGTGTAGAATGTCCCTGAAAGATAGAGGTTGAGTAAAGCAGTGTTTTTTGGGTTATTTGTGCCCTAGGTCTTGGGTGCCACAAAAAACCAGAAGTAAAACAAAAGCAAAAGTAATTGTTCTTAGCATTTTCGTAATTATACGAGTCATATAGAGAGTAGATATTTTTGGACTGACTCAATTCGGTTGCTACTTACTTGTAATATATGACTCAAGATCCAGGCAAGTGCATTTCAGGTTTTGGCGGACTAGCGAATCAATATTCTGTTGTATTATTTATCCTTTCTCTTTTTAAAGTCTAGTAGCTTGTTTTGGCTATGGCAGAACTATTATCGTAGTGCAAACGGCTTAACTTATTGTTAAGGACATAACTTAGATCCACAACTTATAGTACGTATACATGCGAAATTGAAGCCGGATTCAAGCCAGCTTGGATCTTAGAAAAATCCATGTATACGCAGATCGAATTCAAACAACAGTAAAACGATACGGAAACTACAAATTGTAGGTTATGTTCATTGCTTTTCGATTACGTTTGAATCCATTTAAACTTCAATTACTCGATCCGACAGTGTCAAATAAGCAGACTCTCACTTTCAATCTTTCGATCTCTGGATCGTTCGATTTGGTCATGTACACGTGGTATTAATTGATATGATTCACTATTTTGTCGTTGAGATAGTAGTAGGTACTGTAGCTTGCCTATTTTTTCGCATAAAATTCTTCGGTATAAAAATAAGGTGTAATGATCTTTAGTACTCCGAAGAAATTGGAATTATCCCCTGTATTCTAAAAGCAGTCACAAGTCACAACTGAATCACAAGGTTGTGGGGAGTCTCAACTTGCAGGCCTAAAGGAAAAGTAACGTAGAAACGAAGTAGAAGGGAAGTAGACGTAGCTTCTTTCAACGTTGGCATGCAGAAACCAAAATAAGAAGTTCATAAGAACTAAGCGCGAAGCGTCAACGCTTGTGACTTATGACTGGTCACAATTTTAGAGTAGGGGGGTATATCTATATTAATGTAACTGCAGTGGGTGATGTCTGTCTATGATTTCGAAATAATAGCCATTTTCTAAGATCATATGGGTATTTACACGATATTAAAACAAATTCAAGTATTTTTAAAATTTTTGTCTGGCTGTATGTCTGGCTGTGTGTTTGTCCAGGCTAACCTCAGAAATGGGTAATCTAATTGCGATGGGACTTTCACGGGAAGATTCAATATTTTCTTGGGCATGCTTTGCGCTAATTTTTCATTCTAAACCCACTCTCGAATCCGACTATCGGACAGATCGAAAACTTGATTCGATAATCAGAGGAAAGCCAATGGAAACTTCCTTTATTATTCCAATTGTAGACATAAAAGCTCGAAAGCGGCTAATTTAATTTGGGGACCTTTACGAGAAGGCTCAGTATTTTTTTAGATGTGTTTTAGGCTATTTTTTCACTGTGATCCGACTATCGGATCAGACCAAAAACTTTAACCGATAGTCGTAGAAAAGCGAGTGAAAACTTTTTTAATCATTTATCATTCACTTTCCGTGGATAGGGTTGCCAATAGTGCATAATAATAATATTTACTTAGGGAACCCTAAAGCCACCTAAACTTCTGGACCTGTTGTACTATTAGCAGTCCTTATACCTCCAATTTGTTGGCCACATCACTCTGTCTAAAGATGTGCCGGTCAGACATGTTTGGCCAAGCAATAACCCGCGGGGCATCAAGACCTTCCTTCTAGATATTACGGCACAGTGGCAGGGAATGTAAAAAGTAGACTCGTTCTCCTGGCCGTACAATCTGGAAGCGGGCGTACGATATATAATAGGTGGTGATTTTGGGCGCCGTGTTCTTTGACCAAGCCAAATAGGGTCTCGACATCCTTCGCCAGATTATCCGAGAAAAATCGCTGGGAGTTCACCAGGCCATGTGGTAACCTCCAGTTTCTGTTTCATTGGAGTGGGATCACCTAAAAGGATCTTTAAATTAAACTGTTCGGTGTACCAATAGTCAGTTCTAAAGCGATGAAAACAATGCCAGATTTTGTCTTCTTAAAATGATTGTCTTTCATTGATCCGGACCTAAATAAGATGACGCGATTGAGTCAAGGTTCGTTGACAGTTTGAAACTAATTTGGCCTTGATATTACGAGACCATATGGATCTGATTTCCTCTTGGCTATCGGATAACATAAAAATCGACTTGTTAGTGTAGACCCGTCTTAAGTATTCCTAGGTACATGCCAATATAGTATACAATACTGCTTCAAAGACAACAGCTAGTGATTCCAAGCTGAATGCTCTTCTACATAACACTAGATATTTCGCACTAAATCTCGTTTTTGTGCAACCCATGTACTAAGCGAGTCCATATATCTTAAGCAAAATAGTCTTCTTACTTGTATCTTCCCGACAGGAGGCTCAAGCTTCGAAATTTTTGCGGGCGTATAATCTTCTAGGATTCCTGTTTCTGGGAGCTCTTCCATAACACTGACGATTGTAGAATCTCTTCATTGAAATCCATCGTCCAAGTGAGCATTCGTGGGGGCCTCGGTAGTCTAGGGAGTAAGGCGCCTGGCTACTATCCGAGAGGTCCCGGATTCGAATCCCGGCAGGGCCCCACGGTCCTTCGCCTTTCCCACCTTCTTTCTTCTTCCCTTCTTACATTCCTCATTCCCCCTGTCATAGCCTTCTGCTAGAATTGCCCCGCTCCACCAAGCGCATATCATCGGTTGGTTGATGGGATTCAACTCGTTTCAGGAGGCATAACATTCCAGCGAGTTGTTTCTCATTGCCCCGATGCCAGAGTCGCGATAGAAATGTTTGGGGTTAGGTGGTTGTGGCAGTTCCTTCCTACTTCTCTCTTCCCCTTCACTATCTATCGACTAGAGCTTGCTGTTTGACATTGCACTCTATACGAAGAAAAATAGATTGTCGACAGTACAAAGGGCTTTCCCTGAGCTCTAGTCTTCCACATAAAAAAAAAAATTCAATGTCATTCCCAATGCAGTATTCATAGCGGATTTCACAACTTTAAGATGGACTGGTACCAAATTTGGTAGAGTCTTAATCGTGCCGACGACGGTAATGTGCGAATAGTCCCAGTGATAGAAACGCAGGCCTGGCTCTTCACCTTGAACACCAAAACTAAATTTGGAACCCCAAGCCTCTACAAACTTGTGTTTTTGCTTCCGTTAGATGTAATTCTATTCTTTATAGGGTAGAACTTGATATTTTAGATTTTCATGGTTTTTTTGTTAGAATATTGTGCTCAACACGATAAAAGGCCTTGCTCAATTTCGTATAAGCAACATCAATTTGATGGCCGCTCTCCATACCACATATAAATTTAGAGATTAGGTATTTTAGAGGCGCAATTTTATTGGAAGTCGACTTTTAAAATAATTTTGTAATTGGATCATAGAATGGAAATAGCTCTTTATTTATCCAAAAAGTTCTTGTCACATTTTTTATGAATCGGTGGGATATAATGATTAATAAAAGATATTTTTAAAATGGGTTAGGAGTTGTTTCGAGCAGGACTATAGAAAACAAGGTGGCATATCACCAGTACAATGACGATTATTGATGTGAAGATTATTTCCAATTTTTTTTCGTTCATCGACCGATACAGATTTCTCTTATTAAGATTAAAATTTCAGATCTTGTAAAATCAGTATGTATTGCACCAAATTTGAGGCACAAGTCCTCAGTGAGCCTGCCACTAAATATGTTATCAAATTTTTGGTGCAAGAGAAGTGTATGCTACCATTTTTCATTGTTGTCGGATGATCTCTAAGGGGTTCGATTGCACGTATCGGAATGTTTTTTCGTATTTACACTTCTCCTAGGTAACATCTAATCTAGTAACGACGTAGCGTCTCTGTGGCCCGGTTATCTCCGTGCTTCTCTGTGGACCGGAATCTTTTTTGCATATTTTTAGGAGCATTTTTTTAACACTCCAATTTATAAATAATTCTGCATACTTTCAGGGTAGTTTATTATTTACATTGCTACAGGATAAGGAATTTGTTGGGTGAATTTTAGTTGACTTCCAACCTTTACAGTAATTCCCTATTAATCTTTCCCCCACCGAATGTATGTATAAACGAGGAAACCATCTCCTGTTTGAACGGTGAAGGAGCCGGTGTTCGATGTCACACTCTATAATATAATACCACAGTTTTCTATTCAATTTCTAGTCAAAATTAAAAGCTCTATTTAAGTAAACGAACAATCTTTTTTTAAAAATAAGCTTTTTTTATAATGAAATGTACAATGTACATGAAAGCAAAAAAAAAATTTTTGTACAAGCTTAAATAACTTTTCTTCTTAAAAGAATGTTCTCTCATATGTATGACTAAAAATAAAATCGTGCGATGAATATTAAACAATATGCAAAAATGAATTGTTGAACGTGCATATGTGAGGAGGATATTGTCTTGACTTTTTAATCTGTTTAAAATTTTGAGGACAGATTTTCAACTCAATTATCAATAAAGTGGAAACAATTTTGTGCGGAAAATGAATTCTTTTTGAGATAAAAAAATATCGAGAACTATTGTATTAGAAATGAGTTGATAATGTTCTAAAATCTAAATTTTGATAGTGGTTCAAAATGATCCAAACTTGTGTACTTATTTTAAAATAGACTATATGTTTCTACAGTGTAAAATCTCCTACTAGTGTCTATATTTATTCGTAAAGTAAGAGGCTGCCGAAAATTGGCTTTTTTATATATGGAAACATTAAAATTAAAAATCTGAGTTATATTCTACGAATTGCCACTAAAGTTTTTATTGTTTCATGAACGTAAAGTTTATTAGTTCTTAAAATGAAAAAAAAACAATAACAAATAATTTATAATACAAATTGTGATCGCAAAGTGAATTTTTCTTTATTTTTCTTTGATTCTGGGTAACACAATATATGCCCATCGCTAGATTGGAAACCTTGATGATATTTTCATTGAACATAGTTCTGCCTTGTAACATTTCACTTATATGGAACATTTCTTTATACACATTCAACACTCTTCAGCCTAACAATCAAATTGAAAAAGACTATTTTCGGTGCGACCGAGACCAATTTTCTAAACCACGTATTTTAAATTCTAAACGAATTTAAAAAGGCGGAGAACTATCATTCGCAGATCGAGTTAAGATTATAGTTAATGTCGCACAAACAAATAAAGATGGTCTGACAAACAAATAAAGATGGTCTTAGATATGGTGAACTTTTAACACCGAATCATGCCTATGTTTTTACTAATCAACAAGCACTTGAAATAACTTCTCAGACCTTCCTTGTCTCAAAAAAGAAAAAAATTCTTTCGCCGCATAATAGCTGCGTTCCTTTTCTGCTTATTTTTGCTCGTGAGCACTTGCAGCTACTCCTGCTCTAAGATATGAGCAAAAAGTTTTACTCATAAGCAAAAATTTCGCGTTTCTTTTCCTGAGTACTCAAAAGCAGAAATGGAACGCAGCTAATGTCAAAGGGTAGACCAACGAGTAGACAGTTCCCTGCAGAAGCTCTATTACTGAACCAACCATTCCAGTATGCTGAATGCAATCTGACGATTGGCGACTGGCGACTGCCGACTGCTATTACACGATTGGAGGTGTGTTAGAAGATTTTGACGGTCATCGGTGGAAATCATTTGCTTTTTACTCGAAAAACCGCCATCTGCGGAAAGTAAGTACTGTGCGTTTCATTGTGAACTCCTTGCAATCTATGCAGCGATCAAAAACTTCAACAATATTGTCCAAGGATGAAACTTTGTGGTCTAAACTCACTGAAAATCTCATATACGTGTCCTTTGACACGAAGACCGAACAATTCCCTTGTCAAACCAGACACTTGGATCTGATTCAAAATTTATTTATAGCCTCTCTCACTACAACATCCTTAACACTCTTAATTCACCATCGCATGATCTTGAAGTTCGTTTATAAATAGTACTATTAAATTATGGAACAATCTCCCACAGTCAGTATTCCCGAAGCTGTACAATTTCCCGCAGATCAAACATAATCGTCATTACTTGCTCCAGTACACCCAGACACCTCCTAACATATTTTATCCTCTTTATCCTTCGAGCTAAGCTTACTATTAGACATTGCAACATAAACACATAAATGACTGGTAGTACTAAGGGTAATTCGTACATTGCAAATCCAATTGCTTGAATGGCGTTTTAGACCAGTGCAAATAATTTTTGGAAACAAAAAAATTATTTAACAGCATGACAAATGTTGGAAAGTGAAGGAAATATAGCGCAGCCAACCAAAAAAATAAATTCAAGTCGATCTGAGTTACGAGGGTGAAATAGGGTTAACTTTAAGGGGTGGAAAAAGATTTTTCACGATTTTCAGCGAAACTAGACCTACTATCGAAAAAAGTTAAATATAAAAGTTGTATGTAATAAAAAGATCTACAACTTTTGTACAAACCATTTTTTCACATAACCTCAAATTTCCGAGAAAAATCGAAAAAACTAGTTTTTTTGTTGTTGTTTTGATTTTTACCTCCCTTAAAAAAACTTTTTTTTTCACGTAATTTTATGGAAACTTACCTTTTTATGTCCCAAACACGCTGTAATTTTTTTTGAATCAAAATATTTATTTTTACGTTTTATTTTGAATTTAAACCTAAAAAGAGATCTCATTTTCAGCTGAAAATGCCCATGTTTTAAAAACATTTTTTTCAAAAAATCTAAGGGTTTTTTCTTTTGTTGAAAGGTCTAGATTCAGATGGTGTAGAAAAAATTAACTATGGACAAATTTGCCAGGAAACGCGAAAAACTTGATTTCAAAAAGTTATTTTTCAATCATTGTTTTAAATTTTTTCTGAATTTGTTTAACGTCTCCAAAAGTTGCTTAAAAAATTCGTGGAACACTCCAAGACTGCAGCTGCTTTGTTTTGTTTTGCTATTTACGATTCAAAAATAAGTGTCACTCACTGATCTGTTTTTAGTATTTTGAAACACTGAAAACAGTAAATACAGATCAGTGAGTTGCACTGCGTGTTTAATGGTAGAGAGTGTTTTTTTTAAACACAAGAAGTGATTTATGCACAAATCTAATCGCTAAAGTGTTTTATTCTTCAACACTTAAAGTGTGAAACAGAAATTGCAGACTTAAGGTTTCACCAATACACTGCAAATCTGAGATTTTAAAAGTGTTTTATTTCAAAACGCTTAAAATTTGTTTAACGTTTGATTAACATTATCGAGACTTTTAAAACGCTTAAAAGTGTTTAAAAAATGTCTACAATGTAAATCAAATGGGTGACGTCAAAATACAACGTTTTAAGCGTTTTGAAATAAAACACTTTTAAAAGCTCAGATTTGCAATATAATAATTTTAATCTAAGTACAAAACCATAGAAATGTTTAAAAGTAAAGCACTTGTTCATCGATTAAACATTTGGGATAGTAAACACATAGTTATGATAAACACTTATGGAGAAATAAACAGGCATTTTGTTGGCGACAGCAAAGAGTTCCATTTAGAATACTTAATAAACAGGTTTTCGTTCGATCTCGGAGGTCAAGCAGCTATGGACGGGGTTGGTACTTAGTGGGGGGACCGCCTGGAAAAACAACACTCGCGCTTGGAGGACGGAAAGGTGAACACAAATTAAAAGCTTTTCCACGGTTTTTAAATTTTTATGCTTTAGGGGTTTACTTTTATTAAATGCCGCTAACCGTTTAAAAGCCTACTACAACAGTTTAAACACTTTAAGTAAACACTTGAGTTTAGAGTGTAAGCTTAAATGTTTAACATAGAAAGGGTTGTATGAAAAAAAGCAATGAAGCACGGTGAACTTGAAATGGAAAGTTATTTTTACTTTTTGTACTGATCACCACCTTATTTCAGTGGTTGCAAAACTATGCGAAAGTTTTTCGCTGCCGAATTGAAGTATGGCTCCTTCAGCGAATTTGGCTCCTTTTGCCGAATTGAAGTATGGCTCCTTCATGGGCCTAATTGACTCAAAACGCTCTCTCGAAATTTTAATCTTAGCTAAGAGAACGGGAAAAATAGGGGCGTGCTTGGTCGATGACATTCATTGGGTTTTTGGCCAAAAGTCTTGCAGAACGATGGTCCATGATTTTTCCTTCCACAGATATGGCGGTTTTCAGTGGAATTTGGAGTGAACCAATGTATCTCCGTTGGTATAATAACATATTGCAATTCTATAAACAAGCATCCATTGCCTGAGATTTCTAAGAAGATACAAATAGTTTACATGTCCTTCATAAGTCCTCTGCTTGAACTCACCTTTTTAATCTGAGCCGGGGTTCGAGAAGCGGCGTGTCTGGATAAGGTGCAAAACCATACTCTCAAACTTATTGGTGGTAGCGCCATTTGGTCTTCAATTGACTCATTGGGGCAGGGTATGAATGTAGGCAAAATTTTACTAGTGACAACTTTACGGAAATAAATAACCCTGTACCTCCACAGCAATGATGTTTTCCCACATCATATAACAAAACTAACTTGTTTGCACGGTCTGCAGCTCTTACTTTCGGGTACACTTTGCTTTAAGAATTTGTTTATAAGTAGAACAACTTCTCTGTGGAACAACCTTCCACAGTCGGTATTGCCGAACTCATAGAAAATCCAAAAGTTCAAACGCAGGGTTTATCGCTTCCACCTCATGAATCTCCCTTAGCTAGAGGAGCTTAACATATTCTACTCTTTTTATATAGTTTGAGCTTAGCTTACTACTAGACATTGCACCATGACTCGAACCACATGCTTGGTAGTATAAAAGGTGACACGTTAGCTTAAACTTTCGCTTAAAAAAACATTTCAAAGAAACCTGCGGGTCTGACTTTACTTTTGAAGCAAATTTGACCAAGTTTTTTGTGTTTCAGCACGTTTCCGATGCGCAAATCTAAAGACCGTGGATTTGTTTGTGTGTCGTACTAGTACACGCATGAATTATCGCCAGTTTTCATGAGTTTTATGAAGGTTGGTTTCGTAGATGTTCGAAAATCTATATCTTCAGCAAGATATATTCACAATCTAAGCTTCAGTGCTATAATGGTCCGTCCACACGACACACTCTATGGTTGCGCACTCTTTTTTCCCATTTTATGCAGTTTTAATAGGGCAATCATAGTTGTGCAACCAAAAACTGCTGCTAAAAATTTGGAGTGTGTGTATGAAATATAATGAAATTTGTACAAGAGTGCGCAACCAAAGAGTGTGTCAATTCATATCTTTTAAACGTGTCTACCAAAGTCCATTCTTTGCCGCCATAATTACTCATGGAAGGGCAAGCACTTTTCTGTCCTATACCTATATATAAGGCGCGTTTCATTTTCATTGGAGTACGTACGCCAGCGTAGTTGGGCGCACATCGGAGTAGATGCTGCCACAGATGAATGTGCGCTGAACTACTCCGGAGTACGTACTCCAATGCAAATGAAACGCGCCTATAATGTGGTGCCATAGTGGGGGTCGACGTCAAATTTTTGCTTACACTGATGACTTCGACAAATTTGGAAGAGATTAAAGAAATGTCGAACTAAATTTTACGAAATTGCAAAAAAATGGCGGGTGTTTGATGGTCTATTGGAACAAGATCAAAAATCTACTTTACGAAATGAAAAATTTCGCAGGTTCAACCCCAAGTTTAAAAAGACCGTAAGATAGTAAAGAAATCTTTTGAAAAATTATATAGTCCGCGGAAATTAGCATTTAAAGGAGACAAAATTCGGAAATGGCTGAAAATTGGTCCACAGCTTCCTTGGGACTTTTTAAGAAAACAATTTCGGAATCACAAAAAAAACAAAATGGCCGCCGGAAATATAGCGGTTTTCCGGTGTTTTCCTTGTATCTCGGTTTCTATAGGTCGGACAACACCGTACAAAGGCCCTAAATGTTGACAATGAAATTCTCTACAACTTTAGTTCTTACAAAGATGTTGACCCGATTAACCCTTTCAAAGTTATTCAAGGACAAAGTTTCCAAAAATCACTTTTTGGCGAAAACATCACTCAAAAACTGGTTTTTTCGAAAAAAAAATTTGATCAGTCAATACGAAACGTTATTGCCTACAAAAAAGCCTTGTGTCATTTTTTCGAAAACTTAACCGTTTTGAAGTTATTCAAGGTCGAATTTTCCAAAAATCATTTTTCGGCCAAAAAATCACTAACTATTGATTTTTGCAAAAATTTTCGAAAAGTTTTCGAAAAAATGGCAAGGGTGTCATTAGGGTAGGCAATAATGTTTTGTATAAATAGAACAAAAAAAAATTCCCAATAATCAGTTTCTGAGGCATTTTTTGACCAAAAACTGATTTTTTGAAACTTTGACCTTGAATAACTTCGAAAGGGTTAAGTTTTCGAAAAAATGACAAAAGGCTTTTTTGTAGGCAATAGCGTTTCGTATTGACTGATCAAAAATATTTTACGAAAAAAACAGTTTTTGAGTGATTTTGGGCCAAAAAGTGATTTTTGGAAATTTTGACCTTGAATAACTTTGAAAGGGTTAATCGGGTCAACATCTTTGTAAGAACTAAAGTTGTAGAGAATTTCATTGCCAACATTTAGGGCCTTTATACGGGGTTGTACGACTTATAGAAACCGAGATACAAGGAAAACACCGAAAAACCGCTATATTTCCGGCGGCCATTTTGTTTTTTTTGTGATTCCGAAACCGTTTTCTTAAAAAGTCCCAAGGAAGCTGTGGACCAATTTTCAGCCATTTCCGAATTTTGTCTCCTTTCGTGCGTTTTTTTTGTTAATTTCCCCGGACTAATAGGCGTTCACAGGAAATTAAAAAGGAAATTTCAAAATTACGAATTTTTTAGTTTTTTTCTAAATATACATTAGCGACCCAAAAACAAATAATAATTCCTAGAAGAAGAAAAACACTCAACTAATTTATCTTTTCTAGATATTGACCTTTACCTAATCATCGCCATAAAATCAACGCTTAATTACGGTCTCCACAGGGCGGCAGGAAGGGAAATGTTAATTATAATCCCTTCGCCCGTGTCAAATATCATTCATAGTTACGAAAAATCAAAAATTGCGTGCCGTGAAGAAGGAACATGAACTTTTACCTGTGTAGTATAAGATCAGGTCAAGAGAGTGTGTGGGAGGGCGGCCACAAAAAAAAATATGATTGATTATAAAGCACTTTTCCCTCCGAGAGTCCATCGATTAAAAATTCATAGCAAGTATCGCATATAAACCACTTGCGCCTTATGGTAGTATGTCCAGGACCTCAGCCACTTTGTTACCTAACTACAAAATAAAACAAAGTCATCCCGAATCAATCCTTTTTTTGTAGAAGAATTCTCTGCATTTTTGGGGGTGGCTAGCAAAGGTTAAGGAGCTGGAATCTATTAAGCAAGTGAAACATATACACACACAAATCATAAAAAAACATATTTAATCATAAATCAGTGTTTTTATATTTTTTTTTATTTTTGGTCTCATTCTCAGGCATATCCTTTTTTCCCAATTTAATGCTATAAATTATCCTGCAGAAAGGGGCTGCAGCGGGCGGCTTATCAGTTATGGCGGTTTTATTATATATCTCACACGGATTTCCAGTTTCCGCTACTTGAAATTTCAGAGCGTGAAATTGGCTCCGAATGCGGCCGTCTCCTGTTTCTAGCCTTCTCGTATTTGCGGACGCCCATATGTGTATTAGTGTGTTATATCCTGTGTGAATTAGTTACTGCAAAATAAAAAAAAATCAAAGGAAAAGGACGATACAAAGGACTATCGAGCAGATAATTATATTTCGTGAAATGGATTCAAAAGAGGGTAGTTTTATGGTTCATTGATTTCACGATTTTAATGATGACGGATTTATTGCGATAGTTTTGTGTGGAACCGAGAGATGGTGGTGGGGTAAAATTTATGTGACACTATTTTAGATGAATAAGGGAAAAGGAGAGATTTATCAAACTTTTAAGTGTGATATTTTATTGCTGGTACAAGCTTTGATACACTTCGATACGCTTACTTCTATCGCTAAAATTGGTTTTGAAAATTATGAATGTCCTTAAAAACTACTATTCCAGTTTTATACAAAAAAATTCAAATTTTTGTGTTTTTATAAATTGCAAACAATATCCGAATTCACTTAAAAGCTAGAGACTAATCAATGCAGCACACTTGCGCCTTATCGCCCGTCCACACGACACAAGCACGTACTTTTTCCCCATATGAATTTTACATAATTTTGTACGCGCAAGCATAATAATATCACCAAAATAACTAAAATCCTAAAATTCGTAAAAAAGCCATAAAAAATCAAGATACTTGCCTGGGTCGTGTGGACGGGCCATTACCTTTAGCCAAAAGTTAGTACGTATACATGATCAGTTGAACTCAGGTTGAACACGAGTTCAACTACATGTAGACGAAAGTCTACTGAACTCGACTCAGATCTGCTACCTAGGTTGAGTTGAAATTGCGCATATAGACGCGAGTTTAGTATTTGAGTAGTTGACAGCAGCATTTCTGTGTTTTGTTGGTGATTTTTGTCGAATTTTGTCGGATGTCGAAAATTCAACTCAACCTCAACTCAACTATTCAACTCATCATTTATACCTAGTACTTGTGCGCAAAGTCTTTGCCCTTATCACACTATTCCGGAGTTTAGCCAGTCTCGTGGAAACTTGAACATGTTCTGCACAACCCAAAGAAGTGACTCCAGCAACCCCTCCAACTATCGCATATCTTTTATTCTCTCCAAAACCATGGAAATGAAAATAAACAAAACGCTTCTAGGGTATCCGGAATCAAACCTTATACTAACCCGGGGTCTACACGTGCGTTTTTTATCGCATAAGTTTTGGAAGTAGCCAATCAAAACACGCGATTCCTACGATTAAAAAACGAGAAAAAGGCATACGAGAACGCATAAGATAGAACGTATGCGATAATTTTGACATCCGCTCTTAAAATTGGCGGATTTAAAATTAAAACAAAAAGATGTAATAAATTTTATTAATTTATATGGGGTGTGTATACACTAAGTTTACAAAGCGGTCGGCTGTTGATTCTTGCGTGAGGCAAACAACAAATTGTGGGGAGGGGGAGTCGTAACGGTTTACCAGATAGGGCCGGTTGAAATTTTTTTGGTCGAGTTTTACATATCTATATTTTGATGTTAAACTTGGCTTTATTTGGTATGCAAGGTTCGTCGCTCTTCATAGCCTATACTATTCTTTGAGCTAAGATTATTACCATATATTTGACCATGACGGACTGGCAGTAGAAAGGGTGACACTTGAGCTTAGACTTCCACATGCAAAAAACTTTGTTTTCTGCTCAAAACCATTTTACAAATGAAAACTTATGCGTTTATTTTACCAGCAACCAGAAAAAACGCATGCATATGAAATATCTTATGCGATTAAAAAACGCTCGTGTAGACGTGGGGTAAGTGACAAACAGTCAAGTTCAAACAGATTTCAGACAAAAAAGATCCACTGGCAATCTATCACTGGGCTCTACAGAACACCTCAACCAAAGCACGCATCAATTTTGTGAGTCTGGTCGGATTGCCCTAGATATCTCTAAAGTTTTTGTTAGAGTTTTGTTCTGTTAGTTAAAATCAAAGATGTTGGTGTTGGCATAACTAGATTGAGGGTTTTCTTTCCGACCGTCCAATCAAGGGAATACTGGATGGCATTAAATCTAAACCCCACCCTGTCTTTTCCGGGGTAAATTCTGACACCCAAACTTGGTCTAACCTTTATAAATGACATATTCTCAGCCCACTAACAGATTTGCTGACGACTGTATCCTGCGCTGCTCTTACTTTTTCGATTTTGTAAGACAAGCATGCGCTAGATCCTGCCTTGACTATCGCGGACTTATCTCAGACTCAATCAAAATGGACATTGAACTAATTCCTGATTGGGACCGCACTACCAATTCAATTCTTACAAAGCAAAGTTCTGTGTTATTTCCAGCAAAACCTGCAACACCTTCTCAACCGTGGTAGTGAACAGTGTTAAATTAATGGCTGACCCATCTGACACATCCATCGTAGTATATTGTAGGTTGCACTGGACCCAGTAACTGATCATTTTCAAGTTTGGGAGATTGTTTAACTCATTTGATTCAAGACCCCTGCCAAACGAGCTTGGCGACAGTATCAGGCAGGTAGCTTATTAAAACAGTTGTGTTTCATGAGCTTTACCCAAAAAACGGAAGTAAACAGTCTTCATCCTTCAAGGTCGACCTCAGTCAAGGTAAAATCCCAAGCTTATTAGAATTCCTCCCCTGTGTGTTCGCCCTCCAGTTCACCCACTGATATATTAATCCCAGCCAATTTGTTCCGGTAGGATGATTTTTTTGGCTACTTCCCTTTCTCCTTTTGGGGTCCCCCTTTCCATTGATCGTTTTGGCAGCACAGCGTCATAGGGTTGTTCCCCTTAGATGACGTGGAAGTTATTATTGCCGTTATTAGGTCCAGAAACATTGAGCTAGGGAAGACCTGGTCTACTCCATGGGTCTACTCGGGCTCCTAACTAGTTTCCTGCTTTTGACCCATTAGAAAGGAGTTGGCGGTCGTGGAGTTCCGTTACGCCCTGTTTATCGCCCTTATTCCTTTACGGTCTTCCTTGCCTTAAATTTTCTCCTCTTGTGATCATCGAATATCTTGACAGATTTCATTGCGGCAACTTTGGCTAGCCTATCTTCAAAATTTCCTCCAGTTGCTTGGGTAAATATTGCGGATTGTAAAGATATAACCTTTATGCTTTATTTTTTTTTATTTTATTTTTATTTTTATTCATAAAAGCTCGAGTAAAGGTGCCGGCCCATAGCACGCGTTGACGCGATGCGTGCGCCAGAGGCATTTGACATTTCAATTGAAGTTAATGCTATTTAATGGAACCAGTCCCAATGGCTGCAGCGACACACGCGAGTGAAGCTACAAACGCTTGAACTTGACCAATTTTCAACTTTTCCATGCGATAGGCGCGTTTGACGTTTGTTTGTTGTGTACATAATTTAAAATTCTTTCAACAATCTAGTGTGCGATTCAAATATACAAATTTTTATTAAATAATGTTTGCTGTTAAACGCGTTCATTGGGTCTGTCGAATGCGTCTCACCCTGGACTGTCATACGCCTCTTGCGCGCACGTCGCGTTAACGCGTTCTATGGGTCGGCACCTTAAGTGAGGACAGGAAGATCTAACCAGCCAAAGTCTCTATGACAAGATAAGGTATTTGTTCAATTGGGTATACCTGGTGCACAAAGCAGATCGTTAGTTGCTGCAACTGCTCATTTTACCAGTGGCGCATTTACCCTAGGGCCGTGAGGGTTATGGTCCGAGGCAGGAAGCTGCGAGGGACGGCGCAAGCCGACCGGTCGTGATCAGATTTCGATACCTTTAATAATCGTTACTTAATACACTGAGAAAAAAATAACTTTTATAAAACCCATAACAAATGTAGATCAACTTTCGTCAATTGTCAGGTTTGTTCAAAATAAAGGCGCGTTCTCACGATTCAAGTTTAGTTGAGCAATCATAGTTCAAAAGAAATGGCGGACTTGAACGATACAAGTTTGACTGAGTCGCTGCAAAGTAGATATTTTCGGTGTAAAGCTGTGCTGTTTGTCGTCAAATATTTGATTTGAATTAAGAAGCCGAACCCCACATATACACTAGAGGTAAACTAGCTCCGCAGGCGCTGGTTCCGTGTGGTAGCAATACGTATAATTTCTATGCTGTAGCAGAGCGGTGAAGGCACCATTACCTCCAGGCGTTTTAAAGTGTTTAAGTTATAGAAAGTCCACTTAATTTTGCTAGGAGTGCAAATTTTACCGGAGACGGTATTAATTCTAATTCTATTTAGAGAAAGTGCTGAAGTTCCTACGTTCCTTTCTGGTAGCTAAACACCATCAATTAGCATCGCATAACCAGGAAATAGCGTGTCCAATAGGAGTTTAAGCCTACCGATGTGATCCTTAGTACAGTTCGCATCGGTTTTTAACCACACCAATGGCGTTTAAGTGATATTTTGATATAGCCTTAGTAGGTATGGGGACGATTGAGCCAGACAATCTGCTAAATGTGACGGCATCGGTTTTCTGCTGTCAGTAGTGCAAATGTGTGTCTGGGTTGACTGAATAAGTTTGAGGTGCAGGTACGTGTTTTGGGTGACTGAATAAGATTTACCTAGAACTACATGGAGGAGAACCCAGTTAGCAGAGGCTGCACCAACTGGGAGATCCTGGACGGAGCTTGGAGTTGTCGCGCAAAACAGAGTCCGATGGAGGGCAAATGTTTCTGCCATATGCCTCATGAGGGATTAAAGAAGCATAAGAAGAAGAAGACGTTACCCATTTAAAGGTTAATACTTTTTATACAATATAAAGACAATTGTTGGACGAAATTTGGATACAATGTCTGAAGTGTAAGCTAGAGTTAACTGCATGAAATTCCCAAAATTACCCGACTGATCTTGCGAATGATCTACAAGAAGAATATGTTCTTTTAAAACAATTCTTGACGTCACATGAAAGCAAAATGAGTTTACGTTAATCTAGTTACTAAGCAGAAGGATTTGAATGAAGCTTTGCTATATACAAAAATAGCATTAAGTATGTTCCTTTGCACTGATGCAGAGCAGTGACAAATTGCAGTGCAGAAATTTTGTTTTCCCTACTGAAAAGAATAAAAAAGTATACGATCCTTGATAAGTGAAGAACGTTTGAACAATTTAGGCATCCTTAATGTTGAAGCTGACTTAACGAAATCCGTAAATAGACGAAATTGTTAACAAGTTTGTGCTTCGAAAAAAATATACATATTTAGTAATAGTATATTCTTTAACAAGTTTGGAATGATGCATATTCCGCACAAGTGGAAGTTTGGCGGAAGTGCGGAATATGCCATTCAAAACGTGTTGCAGACTATACTTTTTCTACGCCTCTAATTAATTTTTATTAATATTTTGTAAAGAAAAACATACCTAATGTAAAGCTACTGTCAAAAATACAATGTATAAGGCACAGCAACACTAAATAACATATTAGTAGGGAGTGTTCATTCATAACAATTTTGTAATTTAATAATTTGTTAATAGATGGCCGCCGCAAAATTTAATAAAAAAATGCTATTATTAAATAATAATTGAATAGTTTATTTAAAGCAAAAATATTCTAGCAGAACATCATTGATTGTTTATTTATTGAAACAATCCTTTTCTCTTTAATTTATAATTTAATTAATTTATTAATTTATTTTATTAATTTATTTTTTCTTTAATTAATAAATCATATTCTTGGATTACAAGGAACAGATGTCGCCACTAGTAGTCATTCCATAACAATTGATGGAATGAATATTCCACACGGGTGTGGAATGTTGCTAATTCCGTAACTAAAAGTAATATCAGAATGCCTGAATTCTAGCAGAGGCGTAGAAAAAATAAGTTTAATATTAAATTATTTATAGTCTGTGAACGAAGAAAGTGTATGCCTGAACTGAAAGTAAATTTGAATTGTTTACAATGGAAAAAATATTAAAACATGGACGAAGGTTGGGCCAATTTACTTGATTTAAAAATGTTCTCCGATCTTCAAAAAAGCAGGGAAGTTGTGCTAAAAGGTCGATTAGACTGAATATTTTACAGATCAAAAGTAAATATGATAATACTTGAAAGAAATCAAAAGATTTGTGAAATTTGTTTGGTGTTTTTTCTGTAATTTTGCTTTGATTTTTTTTTATTAATTTTCTCTTAGCTTAAATTCTGATTTTTCGTGTCAAACTAATGAACTTACTTAACTTATTATAATAAATCACTAATAATCACACTTACTCAAGCCTAGTAAGTCTGTTTGTTAATACTTCTTTTTGTTTCGTTTTTTTTTCTTTTGAGAATTAGTCACAAAAACACGAGTGACTCACTTTCAGATACCTAATAAACTTATTTGTTAAGAAAGTTGCCACTTATTAATCAATATATATGTATGAACTATGAACATATAGAGTATCACAGCATAGCATAAACCGACTAAAGGTCACTACTTTTTCTAGAGCAAGGCATAACTTGCGGCATTACGAATCAATACAGAATGTCTAGTCTTTGTAGAATGTAGCTTTACCCATCGAAATGAAGCCTTGTCTTTTGTCTGAAATTTAGATTAAGATACGACGACTAATTTTTTTTTGTTGTTGTTGGGTTTCTATAAATAAACAAAAAACAAAAAGAATCATAAATAACTGGAGTGAAAGTAAACATAAGGATTTTGTTAATTAGACTCATTTTAATATTGGTTTGTTTATGTTTTTTTTGTAGATTAGTTGTTGAATGTTGTTTTATATGGTAAGAGTTTTAGTGGTGTATGGTTAAGGATGTGTCCAAAAAATATATGATGTAAGAACGGACTAAAGGCTTTTAACCCAAACCGAAATCAATCAGCGATTATCAGCGATTGATTTTTCGCTTCTTCCTTTGCTAACAGAATCTCAATTCAATCTTGAAAAATCTTAGTCATAATTATTTATAGCTGCAAACACTTCCCGCCATCATCAGTATACACGTGTACTTTGTGTACCATGCGGGGTAAGGGGGTGGGTTTCAGTTAAAAGCTTATAGTGATACGATAATAACTTTTACCCGAGAACTGAGAGAGTCCTGGTCTCATGTAAGCAGATAAGCTGACAGTCGGATAAGCTGAGTCGGCATAAGAGTAACTTCATTGCCTTCAACTCCATACATCCATTGGGGTTTATATAACTCATCGTGGTAAAAGAAGAGACTAGCCAACCCTTACTACTACCTTAATAACCACAAAAAAAAAACATAATAAATCCAAATCGCGAGTCCTACCAAGAAGACGACGAAAAAAAAATAAATAAGGAACATGGGGGAGAAACGATCAATAAAAAAATATTTTCTCTACATCCCCCCACCCCAAGCTCCGGCAAAATCAAGATTTTCCCGTGATACACCAGAAACGATGCAAAGAATAGTCCTATAGTCCTTTTAGTCTATGCTCAATGACTGCCAATCCAATATCCGATTATAAAAGGTTTGTTGCATTCGTATACCCTTCTTTGCTGTAATGCGTTTAAGCTGTTTGTCGTTAATGGCTGCTAGTCCTTAAGATCCTTTCTTCCTGTCGAAAGTGAAATGGTTGTTTTTGCATATTCCATTTAGACCAAGAGGAAATCGCTCACATACCGCAGCCGCAGCCTGTCAACGACCGTATTCGCTACAAAAAAAATACCTTAGTACATTCTCTTATTATTATTATGATTTTTGTTGTTGTTTTTGTTGTTGTTGTTGTAGCAGCTTGAAGCAGTTAAGGCGGTTTTGCCGTCGTCGTCGTCTGTTTGGAGGTTATTCCCCTCGATACTAGCCTTTGCAAAAGGAAAATACGAGGAAGTCTCCATCTATGGGAAATTCGAAGAAGTTTTGCTGTTAAAATGTAGGTAAGAGTTACTAGGACTTTGTATTCACCTACTATAACGATTTTTTTAAGAATGGGTAAAATGGATTAGAAGTATCGGAGGTTCTATTTTTCTTTTTCATATGGTATTTTTGAAACTAATAATTATTTGGTTTAAGATATGGTTTCGTGTATTTTTTCAGTAATTCCGACAGGATCGAAGCATGGCGAAAATAAGGCTTAGGACAACGGTTCATTTAACAACCTTTAGAAAATTGTAGAGACCTACTATTTGGAGCAATAAGCTGGTCACCCATGCAGGGCACAAAAATATCGGTTATCGTAGTAGATTATTGGGCAAATAGATTTAGTACGGAAAACGAAAGTTCTACACTGGCGGTGACAAGAAATTTTCCCAAGCTCAAGTAACGCAATACCTACTGAGATACGTAAATGGAAATGCTTTCTTAAAATCCTTGTGCTTTTTTGATGTGACGCCAAGAATTTTTTTAAAAGAACACATTCTCTTTGTAGACCATTCGCAAAATCAATCGAGTATAATTTTTGTAGTTTTATGGTGTTAAATCTAACTTCCCCAACAGGAATTGTATCTCATTTGCATAAGAATGGTGTCATATGAAGATTTCAGGCCCCAGAACTCGTCCCACAATTGGTCCCATATTTGGAAAAGGTATTAATCTTTTGGTCACAAAAGTTCGCCAATACTCCCTCCGACACTCTTGGTATAGTTTCTTTTCTTCTTCTTTCTCTTATGATCGCTTTGGAATTCTTCGGTGCATTTTTTCTTACCAGCCTCCTTTGTTCTCTATGAAAGTGATAAGTGACTCGTAGGTTCTAGAAGCGAACTCTACGTCTGTGTACAAACCCTTAAGAGTTTTGGAAACTATAGAAGCTCTATGGTGGCCCGCATCACTTTTTGTAGCTTCAATAGCCGCTATTATTTCGTTCCAATTTTTGTTAAGCCTATCACAGGCATCATCCCTAGCTGTCCATCACGTATATCACAAATTTTCTACAGTTCCATTTTCAGGCTTAGCTCAAAAGGATTGGAGATGCAGTAATTTTGTACGAACGTTGATGCTGAAAAAAAGACTTATAAATTTTGCAGCAACCCCAAAAAGTTATTTTTATTTTCAGTGTGTTAAGTAACGATTAGTAAAGGCCTCCAAAGCTGATCACGCAAGCAGCCTCTCGCAAGCTATCGCCCCGGGCCATGGCCCCTATGGCCCTGGTATAAATACGCCACTGCACGTAGCATTAGCTTGATGCTTAAAAGACCCAAGAGGAGAAGACCCAGAGACCATACGAAAAATAATTCGAATTGTTTTTCTAGGGATAAGAGGAGCGATAAATTCGTGCATTAATGCAGCGGTCGAGAAGAAAGGGTAAATTTGCCTTCATTCCACGTATTTACACAATGGTTTTATACCACTTTGATTGCCAGGTTAGGTTTCGATCGCAAACCGTTCAAAGTGGCAAAAAGGATACTAGCAACTTCTTCAAAGAAAGCATAACTCTAATACAGGAAAAAATTAAAACTAAAGTATAAATAATTCAGAAAGAGAACCGCTAGAACCAAAGAAGAAGTTGAAAATGACATAAGGAGAATCAAAAATCATAAAGCTCCAGATTCAGTTGGTAAAAGTTTTTAAATATGGTAAGGAGAAACATACCAGAAGCTACATACTCTCGTTTGCAAATTATGACCAAGCAGAAGTATATTTTGTAGAGTGGCTTCTAGACACAATAGTCCCAGTCCACACAAAAGGTGAAATCATGAACTGCAAAAATGGCAGACCAATCACATTGTTGAACATCTCCTTACAAAGTACTATCACATATCTTGTTAAGTTATCGCGAAATTTAATTTCGTAGTTGCGTTACACACAGAACTATAATCACTAAATGCTCTAGACTCACTTGTCACGATCTGTCGTTGATCGTAGAGGTTGCGCCAAATCAAAAGCAAAATTCCAAATTACTGTTTCCATGGGCAGTGAGAGTCTCTGGTGGCCCAGTGAGAGTCTCAAGTCCCCACTACGAAAGTAGATAATAACTCGAGTAAAAATAAAAAAATTGCTTTACAACGGGCGAACACTGGCCACTTGTCTTTTTAAGGGGCATATGATAGCCGTAGAGTTTTTAACCATCCATTTTTACTCGGAGGATATACGCTAAACTTCACCAAAAGATTTAAATGGCCAAATACTGAGCTGTACAAACGGGCATACGAAGGCAAATTTGAGCCAAAAAAAGAATCTGCACCAAATGTATTGTTGAGCGTGTTTTATGGGAACTTGATCATTTTGGTTATGTACAATGGTCCTTTCGATTTATCTTACTTAAAGATTATCGATGCACAAGAGAAACGAGCTCATCAGTCATCGGTTTGTTGTACGTGAAGTGTACATTTATATTTTAGAGTAAAATTTTCTTAGTTAACCGTTCGAAGAAAAAAAAACAATCGAAAATAATAAAACATTTAATTGAAGTGTGCTGATAAAAAATTTGAAGTGTTCGAATTCGAAGATATGAGCACCGAATTTCATGACGTTTTTCTCAACTCAGTCACAATTTTCCCCTAAAATGATTTCTTTTTGAGTAGTTACATTGTGCCAATTTAAGGTATAGTTTTGCCGGTTGTCGGCCTTGAATATAAAGAGAATGAGGAGATTACGATTGTTCGTTTGTGTATGGTTCTGATTTATTATAGGGGAACCCAATTGCATTAGGGTGTGTGAAAATATCTCTAGATAAATGTATTCTCTATCTTTTTCTAATTTATATGGCTTTTTTACTCTAACAACATTTTTTTATTCACTCTTGTAGTCTGGAAAAAATATAATAAAAAGTAGTAAATAAGAAAACATTTTTTTCGTTTCTTTTTTTTTTAAAAAAGCGTATACCCGGCGGTGTGTGTGCGTGTGGTGTACGGCCGTGCAGTCCTGCAAGCAGCCTTTTAATGCCTGTCACATGGCCAAGGACTATGTTTCAATCATGTCGGTGTACGCCCGTTGTAAGGCTATCTTTATTTTTACTCGGGAAACCATACACTGTTAAAATTTATACCGAATATTTATACTGAAAAAATTGTAAAATTGCCTTCCTCATTGGAAAAATTATGGAGCAAATGGCATCAATATTTATATCGAAAATACTTATAAAAAAAAAATTAAACTTAATGAAAAAAAAATATCCCGGTTTTGGTTTACTCCCATTTTCTTCCTGGAACTTAATATTAGCTTCAACTTTAACTTCAATTCTCGAATGACAAAGATTTTTAACAGTGTGTGATAAAAGCGAGCAACGTCACTCTGTTCTTTTAAAAACGCAAATTACCGGCTCATTTATATTCTCAATTAAAATTTGCGGCTCTTGTCTTGGTCAAATGGGTGTTGTCGCCCGTATACAAATTTCGAATAGAAAATCACAATGAACGTGCGCATGCGTTTTATCCATACCCAGCCGAAAATAGAAGCATTCACTGATGCATGAAGAAGCTATCCTTGTGCATCTTAGAAGTGCTTCTCTTCCGTAACCCTATCCATATCTTTTTTACCATTGCATGTCATTAGCAAGAAGCAGTTTGTTCGTTTTTCTTCTAATTAGCTTCCTGGGAAGCTATTTTGAAGTTTTAAGTTTTGCAAGCAGCAAAGCTTTCATTTTTGCTTCTTTGGAAGCAGGGAAGAAGTTTTCGCTCTTCGTTTTTGAGTAATAAGGATAAACAAAAAGATTTCAAAAATATATATTTTTATTTCAATAATTGTTTTAAAGGTAAACTAAAATTTCAATTACACACAAAAAAAAAATAAAAAATTCAACACTTATTATGAAACTCAATTACAAAACAAAATATTTCACAACAAATGGAAGCTTTACTAATTGAAATCCTGAGAATCTCTCAAAACAGAAAATTTACTAACAAAGTTGAGAATGACTTATTTTGTAGCCATATGCACAGGAAAATATTCCAAAATGCTTCTGAAGCGCGACTAGGAAGCACTTCTAATTTGATTCCAGAGAAAGCTGCTTCCACTTTTCCCGCTGGGTACATGCACTCTCAATGTGTATGGAATTGTTATTTCCCGACATACGCGTTCATTTTCTTTTTGATTTGACGCTATCTCTAACACGAAATTCACTTTTCCGACACTTTCCTACCCTTCAGTCCGCACCGCCGCTTCCTTTTCTATCATTAAAATTCGTTTTATTATTTCTGTATCATTTTACTGTTAGTCCGGGGAAATCAGCATTTTAAGGAGAAAAAGTTCCAAAATGGCTGAAAATTGGTCCACAGCTTCCTTGGGACTTTTTAAGAAAACAATTTCGGAATCACAAAAAAAACATGGCCGCCGGAGATATCACTTTTTGGTAAAAAAATCACTCAAAAACTGGTTTTGTTCGAAATTTTTTTTTGACCAATCAATGCGAAACGTTATTGCCTACAAAAAAGCCATCTCGAAATCTTTTCGAAAACATAACCCTTTCGAAGTTATTCAAGGTCAAAGTTTCCAAAAATCAGTTTTCGGCCAAAAAATACCTTGCATTATTCGGAAAGGTCAAGGTTTTCGAAAAAATGACAAGAGGAGTTTTTTTGTAGGCAATAAGGGTTCGCATTGATTGCTAAAATTTTTTTTTCGAGAAAACCAGTTTTGAGTGATTTTGTTACCAAAAAGTAATATCTCCGGCGGCCATGTTTTTTTTTGTGATTCCGAAATTGTTTTCTTAAAAACTCCCAAGAAAGCTGTGGACCAAGTTTCAGCCATTTTGGAATTTTGTCTCCTTTCGTGCGTTTTTTTTGCTAATTTTCCCGGGCTATGTACAAAGTATTAAACTATACTTATAAATTAAACTAACGAATAAAAACTAAACTAAACGGTTTATTAACAAAACTCGTATGGTGATACCACTATAGCAGATTGACACCATAAACGGTCTAACCTTAAAGCGCTCGTCTACCATCGCAAGGGTCTGTGATTCGAATTCATGACATGGATCACGGTCTTACTTCTTCCACTAAGATAATATTCCTTCTTTCTTATCTTCACTCTTTGCAGCTGTTCTCTGCATTCTCTTCAGCTATAAGCACAATCAATGGAGAAATCCATCTCCTATTCGAGTAACGAAATAAATATAGTTGAACGGTGAACACAAATCCTAGAACGACTGTAGCGTCATTTAAGAAATAGTAGACCTGTTTTTAGTGATGCATTGAATATTGGACATCGCTACATCACCCAATATCCTGATGAAGGATAACACTACAAAAAAAAATTATTTTAATAAAACCCAAAAATATTTTCTTTTCTCAAAACTTTTCCCTTACACAACCCATCGTCTTTTACTTTTCAAAGAGCCCCAAAAGAAGACCTTTGATCTGCACCCCTGATCCCCTCTTTCGACTACCTTTATTTATTTCACCCAAAAAAGCAGCAGCGGCAACAACAACAAAAACCCAAAAGTAAAAGATTCAACTTTTCGTGCAGTGAATGCATCCTTAAAACCCATGCAATGCTGTTATATGTTAGGCACACAATTTCTAGGCATACACAATGTTGTATGTGCCACCGTTGATATCCTTTTAAGGGGGTGCATCGTTAACTCATACTTATACATCCGTATACAGTACATGCATGCACATGTATGCATTTTACCATAGATAGATAAGCGCAATTTTACTATACTATTTCCTACTTACATAAAACCCAAATTTACCAGGATTTATTACATTACACGTTATTTTCTGAACTAGACCTATTTCGTGTGCGCTATACACTTTGGTAAGGATTCTTTCTTTTTGTGTTGTTGGTGGTTATTGTTGTTTTTGTTGAGTTTTGTTGAATTTGTTGTTGTTGTTGGTGGTTTTGTTGCTATTATTGTTTGTTCTTGTCTGGTTTTAAGGGTGGGACAACTACGAGGATTAAGGGTGAGAGGGCATTTTTTTCGGGGGAAATTATTCTGCAGGCAAATAAATATAAGAAATAACATTTGTAGGTTAGAGAAAACCCCCTCCCCGCTCTCCGGGTTTACAACGAAGCAATTGTAGGAGTTAAATGTGTGTTTTTTTTGATGGGGAAAAGATATTACTAGGGTGTAATGAATGCAGAGGTTTTTGTTTTTATAGTTTTCATAGTTGCTCTGTTTGTTTTTTTATTTTAGATTTTGACGTTGTAAATTTTGTGATGAATGGTTTTAGTTCAAATTTGAATTTCTTTCATAAATTTAATAAATTTTTCTAACTAGTCCATTTCCATTTCCATGTCATGCCAAATTCTATAAAGTAAGCCATAACATAGTGAACTAATGTAAATCGCGTGTCATTTGTATGTTCGTCTTAAAATGGCTTGGTTTTAGACAGTTTTTAGTTATTGGGAAAATGGCATTTTGTACTGAACAAGAAATTATTTGCGTCATTGTATGTTATTGCTTTTGTTGCTCACTATTGTACATTTAGGAACATGTAACCTAACTTTGAATGCATTACCACTGAGTATGTCCACTCAGAAAACCGATGACGTTAAAATGAATGGTCCAATGAATAGTGAATCATTTTTCGATACCGTGGTAAAAAGCCTATGAAATATACTTGCACAAATATGGCTGTTTTCTGCGGGTACCTATTCGCTTGCTGATTCTGAAGAAGTATTCCTAAACCAACGGTTGTTCTGTTTAATATGGTTCTTTGGGTATCATTGACCCAATTTCGAGGCGCGCTATTTCGAAGACAATTGGTTTTTTTGGATGCCGTTATTCTACACTCATATCTCGTCACTAGTTTTGATACGCTGGGTGGTGGTATTCATAAAGTTTGGGAAATGTTGTCTTCAGCGATCTGTTTCGATGGTATTTTTCGAAAAATTGTGTTCTTTCGGAATCGGTTGTTCGGCGATGCGTTTCATTCCTAAAATCCTAGTAATAATGGTATTAAAAGATATATTCACCTTTTAAGTCAAATCTCTAAAACTCATTGCTGTAACCACACTGCGTGACAGCTGGGTCCCAAATTCCGCTTCTTTCAAAAGATAAATTCATTGGGTACTTTTGACACACTCGTTCTTTTTTATACACTTACAACACTTTTTTATACAAAGACGATAACGGCACTGTATGAATAGGAGCATGTATAGTATTGTGTGGTCTTGGCCTCGAAGGTTTCATGTCAGACAAAGTAAAAACGAGAAAAATCTTCAAATACACAATTTAATGAAACAAATGTGCAGGCACACAGGGGTAATGAATACCCTTCAGCTGATGTCAAACCGAATTTTTTAGTGGAGCGGAGTAACAAGAAAAAGAGGAAAGTCTGGGAACATTATCAACTAAAGTTTTTGGCGTCAAAACTAACACATTATTTTATGTAAAAGAGTAATGCTCTTTACCTCTGAGCCTCTTTGTACTGTCGGTTTTCGTCATTGAGTACAATGTCGGATAGTAGTCCGGGGAAATTAGCATTTTAAAGATACAAAATTCCAAAATGGTTGAAAATTGGACTACAGCTTCCTTGGGACTTTTGAAGAAAACAATTTCGGAATCACAAAAAAAAAACATGGCCGCCGGAGATATCACTTTTTGGCAAAAAATCACTCGTTTTTTTGAAAATTTTTTTTTGATCAGTCAATACGAAACGTTATTGCCTACAAAAAACCGTCGTGTCATTTTTGCGAAAACCTAACTTTTTCGAAGATATTCATGGTCAAAGTTTCCAAAAATCGCATTTCGGCCAAAAAATACTTTGAATAATTCGGAAAGGTCAAGGTTTTCGAAAAAATTTCAAGTCTCATTTTATAGGCAATAATGTTTTGTATTGTATTTCGAAAAAACCAGTTTTTGAGTGATTTTGCCAAAACGTGATATCTCCGGCGGCCGTGTTTTTTTTGTGATTCCGAAATTGTTTTCTTAAAAAAGTCCCATGGGAGCTGTAGTCCAATTTTCAGCCATTTTAGAATTTGGTCTCCTTTCGTGCGTTTTTTTATACGCTTTATATTAGCTTCACTTGTAACTATGTAAAAAAATCTTGGAAGTTAAATTTCACCCACTTCCCGGTTTCCGATTGGGCTGAAATTTTGCATACACGTTTAGTTTGGATGACAATGCAATCTAACCATCTCGTAAAAAAAAATCAAGATGGCGGCCGATTTTTGCAATTGGGTTCTACGACCCCCCGAGATGGGTATCAAGTGAATTGGTATGACAGGTAAAATATAAATAGCTGTGTGGCGTCATTCAAAATTCAAAATGGCGGCTACACAAAATGGCGGAAGACATATAATAGACTAAAAATTAGAAAATATACTTATCAACTTCAAATTTTGAACATATGCATAGTTCGCAATGCAACCTGACTTTTTTATAAAAAAAATCAAGATGGCGGTTCTAAGATGGCGGGAGAATTTTGCAATTGTGTTCCCGATGCCCGTCATGGGAATCAACTGAAGGGGTATGACAAGTAGAATACAATTAGCTGTGTGGCTCCATTCCAAATTCAAAATTGCGACCAACAAAAAATGGCGGATTACCTTTTTCTTTACAACCCCTCGATATGGGTATCAAATGAAAGAGTAGCCTGTGTGACGTTGACGAATATAGATAAAGAAAATCAAGATTTTTTTCCACGCTTTTTTACATTTAAGTAAGTTATATTTATAATTTTTACGAATAACCTCATTAATTTTATTCTGAGCTTGATTTCTAAAGGTAGGCTGTTTCCATATACTGGCTGAAGCAATAAAGACTTTACATTCAAAATTATTTTTTACTTTTTAGTTCATTTAAAATAATGGTAGTCGGGCATTTTAACGCTAAGGCTTAAGATCGGCTATCATACGAAATTCACTTCTTCTTACTCTTTTTATTATCTCTATCAGCTCATCCGCAAATTGATATTTTATATTTTTTTGTTATTTTTATTAGTTATTTTTATTTAAAATCTTTTCGTAACAAAAATAACCAAATAACCTGTTCTAATTGGCTATACATACATATATAGCCCAGTTGTCAGAGACTTTGACCTCGCCCAAAATGTGATCTCGCTGAAAATTGGATCTTAGAGCAGGTTTAGACGGTGCGCTTCAGCGCGCATGCCTCACGAACTTTGTGAAGAAAGGGAGAACTGGGGTGGTACCTCTCATCATCCCCACTTCTCCCATCACCAACAACCTTCGTGAGGCACATGCGCTGGAGCGCACCGTCTAAACCGGCTCTTAGGTACTTTTTTGGGTGTAGAAAACGATAGAAAAATCTTCTTTTTTGCGTTATATTTATCTCGAAAAATAAAATAAAAATTGCAAAACTAATAGCACCACGTGAAAGAGCGGAAAAGGGCGCCTAAGGAAGTGTGGAAAAGTCAGGAAATTTTCATTCAATCATGGAATTCTTTCATTCATAATATACAATTTATTTTCTGATGAAACATGCAATAAATTTGTGATTTTCAACGCATGTGAAATTTCGAGGAAATCGAGAAAATTTTGGGAAAAGGCAAAATGTTACTTAGCGCATATGCCGGAGAACTGTCGAAATTATCGGAGTTTCATTGTTCTGTCCATTTAAAACGCGGGGTATGACGCTCGTAACGCCACACGCAACGAGACTACTTGTACTTTTTTTTTGGGCGCTGATCACGAAAATCGGGGTCCCGTGTTTCTAAAATGGTTGGATCACCCCTAAAATCGCCAAATCGCTATTTTTATGTTTTTTTCGCAACAATGTTTATGAGACTCCGAAATAATCCTCTGGAATGTGAAAATTGGCAAATTTAGTGCGTCTATAAAAACTGAGCTCAAAGTGTATGGTAACAGGTGAAGAGAAGGGATGAAAACCACCCCTGAATTGACATAAAAATGGAAAATTCTGGAAACAAATTTTTTTTCCACCCCTAAGTTTTCACCCCTTCTCTTCACCCGTTACCGTACACTTTGAGCTCAGTTTTTATTTTTTAATTTTGTACATATGAATTTTATCTTATACTAGCAAAAACCCGTGTGCTTTTGTGGGGACCGCCATTTTGTGGGGACCGCCATTTGTGGGGACTGCCATATTAGATTTAAAATGACATCACACAGCTTACTGTACTATACTTGTCGTACACTTTCATTTGATATCCATACCGAGTGGCTTGCAAAGAAAATGGTAATCCGCCATTTTGTGTTGGCGCCCATTTTGAATTTAGAAAAACGCCACACAGCTAATTATATTCTACTTGTCACATTTTGTGTTGGCAGCCATTTTGTGTTTGCCGCCATTCTGAATTTGAAATGATGCCACACAGCACAGTATTTTATTTGTCATACCCTTTCATTTGATACCCATACCGAGTGGCTTGTAAATAAAAAGGTAATCCGCTATTTTGTTATGGCCGCCATTTTGAATTTGGGATGACGCCAAGATAATTATATTGTACTCGTAAAACTCTTTCATTTGATACCCATCTCTGACACTTTTTAGTTCTGACACTTTTGTATAACTTTGCCGGTCACCCCGCTCCCCCAGATATCACGTGTATTTTCTTACGAAGAGCGGCGCATTATTTTTAGTAACCCACGGGCGCCGAATATCTTAAGACGGCCCTGTTGAAAACCAGTTCGACAATTTTTGAAGGAATAAATCATTGAATCGTTTGTGTATCTTCATTAGAAAAACGATATAATCCAAGAAAATGAACCTTCATGAAATTGGTCACAAGGCTGCTTCCGTAGAGCTTGATCTCTCGTTATTTATACAGCAAACTTGCTGTAGCGTTTCAGATGCACACTTTCTTGTGTAGTTTTGGTATGAATAAGAAAAACATAGGTGTACAAACTCCCAAAATTTGAATGTATTTTATCTATGTACTGCAACGCCATTACGGTAATTTCGTGAACTAATAATCTTAACCAACTGTTTTTGGCAAAATATTAACAATTTTGTAATTATTTTTTTTTTAAATCTTGTATCGTAATCTACAGAATTTAGATAAAAATGTATTACTTTGTTAGGTACTGTGACTGTGACCGAAAATAAAATCATTTATACGCAACGAATTTCCTCCGTAGTCCATTGCAATTGTAAAAAGTAATTGCACATGTTACGAGCAGTAATGTGAACAATAAAAATTTTTGTTAAAAGTCACGTACCCTGTGATACCACTACATGCTCCATTTCTTAAATTAAAACATATGAAAAGCAATCAAATAGTTTCATGTCTACTATTTTCCTTGTCGTCCTTTTAATAGAATTTTTCTTCCAACTAACAAAAAAAATTTCAAATTTCTACAAATAGCACTTTTTTCCACCTAAACTTCATTTTATCCCTAAATGGGTTCAATTCCCTTGCAGAATATTGATGTCTTGGCATAGGTGCACCTTACCAGAAAACTTAGCAGCTTGGAATAGTAACAATCATTTCCCTTCGCCCCACCCTAATCAGAATTTAAGCACTCAAAAAACTAAATCCTTTCGAAATTACAACTATCATTCAGGGGAAAAAAATGGGTGGGAAAGAAAAGGAGTTGAAAGAAAAAAAAAACAAACTAAAAAAAAATGGAAAATCTAGGCTAAATACTAGGACACCATTACTGGGTTAAATGCCATCGGAAACGGAACTCTTGCTTAATTGAGGTTTTCGCATTTAAAGCGGCAAAAAGTTATCTTCGTCGCCGTAGCACAGCCTCGAAACTGGCGCACACCCAATTGACGTAGTAGAATTTTTGGCAACTGAACTCGGGGACTACCCCGAGAAAAGAAAAAATCCTTGAATGGGCCTTTTCTAATCTCCTGGAAACGTATCAAAATTCATATAAACCTGTGTACCCAGAAAAGCAAACCTAAGGACTAAAAGGACTAAGGAAAGTACATGAACCAAGGCAGTATGAGTTTCTTCGTTCGTTTTTTCCCTCTCTCTGTACTATGGTTGTGTAGTTGTACGGGGCACGGCGGCAGGGCATACGTTATATTGGTGCAGTGCCTGGGTTGGATGGAGGTTTGGCTGGGTTGGCTCGGGAAGTTTCTTCGAGTGTGGCTGGTGGCGGGGTGCTCCTTATTGGCAACATGTGTATCTAATAGCATTGAAATGTAAATTTCGAAATTATGCAGGTTTCCGCCAGTCCGAATTGTAGTTGGCTGGAAGGGGTTTGAAGGGGCGGAGGGGGGGGGGAGTTTGGTAAGAGATCCACTTTATATAAACATACATATATATGTTATATGAGTTATGGGTATTAACCGAGCAGAGTCCGAAACCAAAATTTAAACCTCCACTTACTGCTCTGCTCTACCCCGACACCACCACAAATCCACCCCGTTCACAATGCCGGCTAGAAAATAAATTTCGTATGAAGACTTATTGAGCTCTTAACGTAAACCAAGTTGGTCGGATTAAACAAATGGCGGCTATCAATTTCCCCCCCCCTTTCGGGGTTTTTTTTTGCGCTTATGATGCCCGGAGCGAATTCTCACATGCATGGCTTGCGCTTTTGTCTTGCCAAGGATATTTCAGAATTCAGGATTCAGTATTCGGTTATTCGGGATGTGTCAATACAGTGGTCCTGCAATTTATTAGAGATCTGAGAATGGCGTTAATATCTTGTCATAAATTCTTCCTTTTGTGTATGTGTTATATATAAACATTTTTTTTGTCGCCCGTATAAGATATGAAGAGACTTGGAAGTGGTGAGGACCTTATCTTGTTTATTTAACCCACCACCTTCCCTCCTTCAATCTACGGCACGACAAAGAGTTTGTCCCATTCATTCTGTTGTTGTCCATTTGCCCATTCATATACACTGATGAAGAAGTTCAAGTTCTATTTCCAAATTTCCGAAAGCGCCTAGAATGATTTTTTTTCCATTGAGTCTACTAGAACCTGCCAAGGATGACCAGCAGAGATTCTTCTCTTTACCACCACCACCACCTTTTTTTCCCTGGCTCTGATCCATCCAGAGGTGGTGTTTAGGGTTATATATCTGTAGAGGAGTGGAGGACTTTTTATAAGTCAGATTTCTTAATCTTTAATCCATCAGCTCTCTCCTCTGTGGGTGCACTCGTTTAGTTCTCAGGACCTTTTTTTGTGTGAAAAAGCGACTTTCTGTATAAAGGATCCAGGATTATTATGAAAGTAGGATAAAATCAGGGCACAGTTTACGTATTTCGACGAAAATATACATAACAAAAAAGAATATATATATACATCACGGAAACTGCAGTACCACGAAATGTATGCTCACTACGACAGGAGTTGGAGGGGGTAGTTGAATGAAGAAGAGGGGGGTAGGTAGTTATAAAACAACAGGTTGCAATTTAAGTTCTAATTCCTCTCAATACGCCATTGTTGCACCGAAGACTTGTATTTTCATTTTTAGTATGCTCTTATCCTTTTTCCACCCACCCCCTCCGCCCCACCAACCCTCCCACCCCACCACTCCATCCGAATTCCCACTCCAACATTTCTATAATGCAGATGGATATACGAAGCGAAGGGGTAGAGAGAAGTGGAAGCGGTGTCCTCCTACTTCAAGAAATGAATATGTCTTTCTTTTGCCCCCTATGTCACTTGCACACCGAATTAAGGACATGTAAGGATGGGTGGTAGGCGGACGAGACATGTTTTTTTTGCGTTGTTGTTGTTGTTGCTACTTTTTTTTGAGGCTTTTTTATTCAATAACGGTTTTCAGGAGGAATAGAGGTTATATTTCTTAAGTTATGTAATGTGCAATGTACATATGGCTGAGATATATATATATATATAAGTACTGTACATATGTATATACCATTTTTTTTGCTTGGATGGAAGATTTTTGCTCAGCTTAGTGGCCCTGAAAGCAAGGATATTTAATTTAGGCGAAGGTTGTGACGTTGATGCTTGCTTGGTGGGATGGAGGTACCTACACAGTTTAAGGATTTTGAGCAAGTTTATAGTAATTTTTTTTACCCTTCTTAATTCATTCTTCTTCAGTGTTGATTTTTTTGCTCTGCTTTATAAGAAATGAAATTAATTTTAGAATTGAGTTTTTGAAGAAATTTTCAGGTTTCTATAGTTTGGATGTAGTTGAATTTTATTGGAAGAAACGATAAGTGCAAATAAGAATAAAAATAGCCTTGTAGACACCGCATTTAAAATTGTCACAGAACTTGTTTGGGTTAGCCCCTTTACCGTCCCCAGTCGGAATAAACTGACTACTTAGAAATTGGAAATAAATTTTAGCACTAGTGGGAAACTGACTAATTCCTGCACTGGTTCCAAAGTAATCCTGAGAGGAGCTAGATCAAATGACGTTGTCAGTGGTAAGCCCACAAGATTTTTCTAAAGAATTCGTTTTTTAGTTAGTAGTTTTGTTAGTTCAAAATGAATTAGTTCTCTAAGAACTTCGAAATGAATTGGTTCTCCAAGAATTTCAAAATGCATTAGTTATCGAAGTACTTCAAAATGAATTAGTTCTCGAAGTATTTCAAAATGAATTAGTTCTCCCATTAGTTTAAAATTAATTAGTTCTCCAAGAACTCCAAAATGAATTAGTTCACCAAGAACTTCAAAATGAAGAACTTCTAAATGAATTAATTCTCCAAGAACTTCAAAATGAATTAGTTCTCGAAGTACTTCAAAATGAATTAGTTCTCCAGTTAGTTCAAAAAGAATTAGTTCTCCAAGAATTTTAAAATGAATTAGTTCTCGAAGTACTTCAAAATGAATTAGTTCTCCAGTAAGTTCAAAATGAATTAGTTCTCTAAGAACTTCGAAATGAATTAGTTCTCGAAGTACATCAAAATGAATTAGTTCTCCAGTTAGTTCAAAATGAATTAGTTCTCCAAGAACTTCAAAATGAATTAGTTCTCGAAGTACTTCAAAATGAATTAGTTCTCGAAGTACTTCAAAATGAATTAGTTCTCCAATTAGTTCAAAAAGAATTTTAAAATGAATTAGTTCTCGAAGTACTTCAAAATGAATTAGTTCTCCAGTTAGTTCAAAATGAATTAGTTCTCTAAGAACTTCGAAATGAATTAGTTCTCGAAGTACATCAAAATGAATTAGTTCTCCAGTTAGTTCAAAATGAATTAGTTCTCCAAGTACTTCAAAATGAATTATTTCTCGAAGTACTTAAAAATGAATTAGTTCTCGAAGTACTTCAAAATGAATTAGTTCTCGAAGTACTTCAATATAAATTAGTTCTCCCATTAGTATAAAATGAATTAGTCTCCAAGAACTTAAAAATGAATTAATTCTCGAAGTACTTCAAAATAAATAAGTTCTCCAGTTAGTTCAAAATGAATTAGTTCTCCTGTTAGATCAAAATGAATTTGTTCTCCAGGTACTTCAAAATGAATTAATTCTCGAAGTACTTCAAAATGAACTAATTTTTGAAGTACTTCAAAATGAATTAGTTCTCTAGTTAGTTTAAAATGAATTAGTTCTCCAAGAACTCCAAAATAAATTAGTTCTCCAAGAACTTCTAAATGAATTAGTTCTCGAAGTACTTCAAAATGAATTAGTTCTCCAGTTAGTTCAAAATGAATTAGTTCTCCAAGAACTTCAAAGGGAATTAGTTCTCGAAGTATTCCACAATGAATTAGTTCTTGAAGTATTTCGAAGTAATGCAGGGGGAAGCAATAGACTCCATCGTAGGACAACGCTGCTGGTTGTTTTCATATAAAAGGTATCCAACTGAGAACTACAGTACTTACTACTTAGAAAGTAGTTATTCTACTAGTCTTAGAACTAGTTCACTTTCCCACTGGGTATATATTTTTAGTGGTAGCTGCAATGCATCATAAAGGAAACCCAATTCTAAAATTTCTAGTTAATGTTCCAAGAAATTACTATAAAGTTAAACAAAACTAAATCAATACTAAAGAGTCTTTCAACAAGAGGTGTTATTTTAAATTTCGCCCCATTTTTGTACTGTCAAACATACAACTGTCATTGCCATGATATTTTACAAGTGAAACTAAATTGTTTTCAGATTAAATTCGATACAAACTTGCAAAACACACTGAAATATCAAAAATTCAAGATCGTGATTTTTTAAACATATTGTATTGTAATAACTAAGAAAATACGATTACTCTTATATGTATTCTTAAGTACTTAACAAATATTCTACTACATACCAGGAAAAAAATTGTTTTTCATTAAACTATTAAGTATTTTTTTACTAATAAACATTATTAAATAAGTCAATGACTGACAACAAAAAATGGCAATTTCATAAAACCTCATGCTCTTACGTCAAAGGGTAAATTTACCAAATCAATGGTATTACGTCAAAACCTCCTCCATTTCAATGAAAAAAAAACTGTGATATTTGTCAAGTCATCAAGTTGTCAAGAAAATATTTCTCATATTTCACGGTTGTCACAAACACAATAAATGAAATACTTAAATTTATTTGGAGACGTAACAGGTTTTTGGATACTTTGTGTCAACTACCTAGAAAAGTTTTAGATATACGCGCTCAGGAATTTTTATAATTCAAATTTTCTATATTTTTTTATTACATGATACCAATGAAAATAGCCTATGCGGACAACAAGGTGATCCTAGAGTCCCGTACGCTTCAGTGGGAATAAGGGGATTACTCTTAAAGAGTTTAGTGAGTGGCACCAGCCCCTGTGGGTTATCTATTTCTTAAAAAACAAGGTTATAACCAGAGGTAATAAAAGGGTAATAAAAGGGTAATAAAAGAAAACTTAGCAAAAACCCCACTTGACGTGCTGAATATTGTTAGAATGGATTTAGAAAGAAGAATCACTTTTGAAGACGGTATTAACACTTGTTTTCGGGGCGATATGTATTAAGTGCATAAGGCTAACAAAAAGATGAAAACAATTTCCGAAGCTAGAGCTAGTCCAATGAAAGTCAACTACTACCTGTCACCGTCTTAAAAAGTGATCTTCTTTCTAAATCCATTCTGATTGGGTTAGTGTTGTAAAGCATTACCAACAATTATTTCATCCTTTTTTGTGCATCACGAGATTGGTTTTTATCTGAAGTCGATTTTTAAAAATTTATTTTATTTCGTACTTTTTAGTCCGTTCATTTGTTTCGGGGGAAATTTTAAAAAAAAATTAATTACTACGAGAAGTATCACCCGCCGCCGTTGATAAGAATCGAGGCAGTAGCTAAATAGATCTGCTATGTTGTTGGGCAATGTATTGTATGTTCGTTGAGAACTGGCCGATGAAGTCTAGCTGCCGAAGTTCACGCGGTGATGTTTTTCGGATTTTTGTTAAAAAGCGAAAAAAAGCGGTTGATGGAATATAATATGTATTAAATTCTCGTTCTTCAAACAGATGACTGAAGTGTTTCACAACTTGATGCATCGAAGTTCTCTGTAGCTGTAATACTTTTCAATGGTTGTTAGCTTCCGGGGAAAAAACCTAAAGGTATTGGAAATCCATTCTTCAGCTTGATGTACTGTTGCACCTAAGATAGCGGTATTTGATGCGACGACGTGAAGAGTTTGTGAGCGCCATTTCGATTCTTTCGCCTTTTAAGATCCCTTTACGCTGACTCTGGCTGTCGTCATATATGTATTTCACACCACTACTTAAACTACGTGTATTATAAGTCGATCGAGACACATTTTTGTGATAAAACGTAGACCTTACGTATACAAAAGTTGGCCACCCCTAAACAAAACAGTCGAATCACCTGGACAGTCGAATCGACTGGACAGTAAAATCAACTGTAAGGTCGTATCAACTGGACAGTCGAATCAAATGGATAGTCGAATCAACTGGACAGTCGAATCAACTGGACAGTCGGATCAACTGGGCAGACGAATCAAAAAACAGTCGAATCAATTAGGCTGTCGAATCAACTGGACACTCGGATCAACTGGACACTCGGATCAACTGGACAGTCGAATCAACTGGACAGTCAAATCAACTGGACAGTCGAATCAATTGGGAAGTCGAATCAAATGAACAGTCGAATCAATTAGACTGTCGAATCAACTGGACACTCGGATCAACTGGACCCTCGGATCAACTGCACAGTCGAATCAACTGGACAGTCAAATCAACTGGACAGTCGAATCAATTGGGCAGTCGAATCAAATGAACAGTCGAATCAACTAGAGAGTCGAATCAACTGCACATTCGAATCAACTGGCTTACTAGTCGGCAGTCGAATCAACTGGCTTACTACTGGGCAGTCAACCCAGGCGTACTAAATTGCACCATGAGCTAAACAGCATAATAGACTGGTAGTACAAGGGTCGACTCCTAAACTTGTATTCTCATATAAAAAACACCGAAAAAACCATTGGTCCACTCACTCAATAATGTTATCAATTGAATATTCATCCATTTTAATTTAACTAAAAACACTCAATACTCCACAAATTCATTCTTCAAAATAAAATAAGTACTTACTTTCAACTAACATAACACTAGACATTGACATCGCGTATAACATTGTCGTAAATATCTTATAAAAAACAAACTCTCAAAACTTTGCAATTGTATGAATTAATTACAATGACACCGAGACTAGTAGTCATTTTCCGGTGAACTTTTCTAACACCCTATGTTCGTACAATGTAAGGCCGAATACTTTACAGACAGTCCCTTAACAAGTTTAGAACTATATAACCCTGAGTGTGAAGGCTTCAGGGAATAGACTTTGAAAGTTTTTATGCACCAGTTCCGTACTTCAGTAACTGACTAGCGAGGTTACAACAGTGTTGGTTACAGTATGTTATACAATAGTTTGGACTAGTCAAAAATTGGTTGTAGTTTTCATCAAGGGAATTGAGAGTTTTGTAATAGTTAAAATTCAGGATTTTTTTTAACTAAATATAAGAAGTTAATTTCGAGTATAAATTTATAAGTAGTAGGTATACAAACATATAGTATGGTTAGACATTGATGCGGTCATTCCAATTGGTGCACAAACTTAGTCTCATTTATGTTCGGCATTGGTCGATAAGCTTAGTAAAGTCAAATGTTTTTTTAACGAATGATTTCAACTCCTTCCAACCACGTGTCGGCTGCTTCCAAAAAACGTCAATATTTAAAGTTACATTCAGGGCAGCAACTACTGTTTCTAAGCCTTTGTAAATTGAAAAAGGACGAACGAAAATCTATAGGAAAATTCCTTGTTGAACGTGATTTATGACGAGTACTTTCTTTGCCATTGTTATTTATAGAATTTTTGTTTAAACAAATTCGCTAAAATATGCCAAGGGCAATTTAATTTATGTAACCCTAAAAAACACAGCCTGTGAAAAACAATAGGATTAAAGAAAGAAGAGAGTGCTTCCTGCACCTCCTTACCTTACCACTTTCGATGTCTCAAAATAAAACTGTTCGGCATTAATTAAATCAAATCCATTCCGACTCTCTTCTCTCTCTCTCTAAGTCTCTATAGACAGTTTGAGTTTATGCAGGAATGGCGCTGGTGCGTGCCTCTAGCCAATTATCGAGTTTCTGCTGATTTTTAACAAACTTAATGTTCGTACATAGTTCAGCAACATTCATGGGCACCCAAAGGTAGAGAGAGCACAGAAACCGGCATAGAATTACCCAAGTTACAAATCGAACAGATAAAAATTATTGTTTATGCCTCTTCATTACTGTTATTGCCTCAAGAATGAATACCCCTCGTTAATATTGTTATGCTGGTAATAAAAAATTAATTATACCCACTAAAAAACCTCCTTAGGTATCCTTACACAATATGGCAGAAGGAAGACTTCCTTCTTTCGCTTGCTTACCTTACCTCTTACCTGCCAGGGATTAAAGAATATACCTATATATATTTTTTTTGTTTTTTGGTTCGTTCCTTTGGTAATTCGTCTCTCTTTCTCGTTCTGTTGTATCCTGTTCTGTGGTAAGCTAGAAAATGCTACAAAAACTTTTGTGAAGGTCCTTGAACTGAGGCTCTCTTAACAGGACTGTAAAAGTGTTGTTGAAGCAATTTTTCATTACCCTAAACTAGGATATTTTCAGTGTTTTGAAGTACGTTCATGGGCTATACACGCGCTTAACGATAGGAAAATTATTTTTTGTTACTTAAAGAATTGGGAATGCCGCGTTGGGTCAGGAGTGCGCGGGTGGCAGGAGGTATCCTCGGTCGGAGGTTTTAACTTTATATTCGATTATTGATTTTCTTTTTCCGGGATTCCGCAACATACAAAAAAAACGGATCGTTGAAAATGGAAATAATTTCATTTTTATGCGATAGTATTTCACTTTTATTGACAGGATTTAGTTAAATGTATTCATCAACCAAAAAAAAAAAACGAAGGATATTCCACGGGATTGCATGGTTATTTCTGTGGTTGTTTTTTTTTGATAATAAATTTTGAATTGTAATTGTAAAATAGAGTATTGAAGAGTTATGGCTTTAGGTAACATTTTTATAAGAAATGATTTCAGTGAAAAAATACTGTCTCGCTTCATTTTATTACGTTGTCACTTCAAAACAATGTAAAAATGGGTTAACAGGTTATTGGAAAATCAACTCTTGGATATTAGTCCTTTAAGAACGATGAAAAGAAAGACAATTCTGGGCATGAGTTCCTTGTGCTTGCAAAAATACATACATTAGGGATTGAATACAAAATAAAAATTCCAAGATGCTCTTTTTTGTAGGCAAGGACACTGCAGGTACCAGCTCGACAATTTCTTGTCCTATATGGTCAAATTGGACCCGATATCTTCGATATACTTATACCATGATAAAGTTAGAGATCAAATTATCAGCGCAGAATAAATATCGTATCCTTATAGAAGCACCATCAATTTTCGAGACTCGGCAAAACTCAACAAAGTAGGTACTCGCAAATGTTATGTCCGGAGATGTCAGTAAAGAGTGCATGAAGAAAGGGCCATCTAATAGTTCCAAATTTGTGGCACGACAAAAGCTCCTTGGAGAGAAACAATTGCCGCGATGAGTAAAAATAAAACTCGCTTGTTCTTAGCCTGAAACAGGGACGCACAGCCTCAAACACTCCTTCTTTCCATTCGAAACAGGCACGATACGCCTGAGTAAAAATTCGAATTTTCCAAATACAGCCCGCTACAGGCACGCACGGAATAGCTCAACCGAAGCAAGGTTCGCTCACCCCTTTTCTAGACTAAACGGAGCAAAAATAGAGCTTTAAGAAAATGTATAGGACGAAGAAAACGTTCAATTATCTTGTTAACCATAAAGGGTGCCATTAGCATACTCAGTAGACCGGGTTTCGTTCAATTGCGTAGGTAAAGCAGCATTGGAATTGGTTAGTACTTAGTTAGGGGACCGCTTGGAAAAATGACACTAGCGTTTGGAATGGTCGATTACGAATACATTCATATCGGTAACAGAGGCGTGCATACCTCTGGCGGTTTTATTTTTTGATTTTCATGCCTGTTGTGGGAGGGTGCATACCCATGTGGCAGGCGCATTTGGTCACTATGCGTGATAGTCTCCAGCGCGTATATGCTTTTCAAAAAATTATAACCAACTGAATTATTTTTACTCGGAGCGTTCATGCATGAAGATAAAGGTGGTTGGCTCGTCTAAATCCGCGTACACACCGGCCCAACGAAGGCCAACGAACGATATTTGGCGTTGGCTACCGAACGTTCGTTGGCGTTCGGAGATAAGTCTATAAGCATTTGTTGGTTTATCAAACATTCGTTGGGACTTGTCTTCGGTTATTTGCGTCAAGATGAATGAGACGAAGAAATAATAATTTCGAGTTTCATATATCTTAACGAAATAGTAAGAAAAATGAAACGAAAGCGGAGATGGTGGTCGATCACATTTTTTTAAAAACAGAAACTTTTATAGTGGAAGTAAAATGATGGTCGACCTGCAAATAGAAAAAGAGTATGCTTTGTTTACCAATTTTAGTAGAATGTCTGCCCAAGACTTTGAATGGCTATAAGCAACTCCAGAAAAATCAGACAGTAATTAATCACAATACACTAAATTAATAAATAAAAACTGATAACATGTATGTAAATATCTCGAGAAAAGTCAAAAACTTCGTTTGCGTTCGACGCCCGTCCAAACCGCATCCGATCGAATGGCCTGCTTTCTCTGCTACGCTACGGGTTGCAAGCGAACGCCAACGAACCTTCGTTGGACCGGTGTGTACGCGGCTTAAAACATACACATTTTCGGGATTAGACGGCATCAGCCCCATACTGCTGTAGGACTGACCTAATCACTCCTTTAGTAGGGAAAATAATCCTTCCTTCGCATATGATTATATCCTATCTGCTTAAAATAACGTCGATCGGCCGGTCACAGTAGCCTAGGGGTTAAGGCACCCGACCACCATCCAAGAGGTACATGGTTCGAATCGACTCCGCGGCATGGTAGATCGCCTTTTGGTGCTGGTGGAATAAAATCGCGTGTTCGTTGGCCGTTGTCAGTTATTTCACTCATTTCTTTACTATATTTCCGACTGGAGCTTGCTGTACGACATCGCACTCAATGATATAGGACCGTCGACAGTAAAAAGCGGTTTTGATTACAGGTGGATACAGGCCGGACAGACATAGAGAGAGGCCGTTAACCCTCTTCTCTTTTGCCTGGATAACAATGGCAAGGAGTGTCGTCAGGGATATAAGAGGCACTCATGTTTTTTCGATGCGCGCTTAATAATTTTAATACCACTCCGCCACCATTCAACTTCCGCACCACTTTGTATCCACATGGTAGACCAAAACCACGCCACTACCACGTCACTGCCACAGCACTTTAGGGGGCGCCCGGCCTTAGGGTTTTTATAATAAGTTTGAATAATGTGAACGCGTTGCTACAATGTATATATGTACCAGCTCTAATGGTTAAAATTGTACTACCTTCTACTAAAACAAAATGCCTTATGTGACTTGAAAAGACGTCACATGTAAACTTGATACAGTGCTGACATCTAGGCGTCACATTTGGAATACCCTTTCCAACTGAGGCTCGTTAGTTTTTTATCAAAATAAGTTTTGGTCCCGTCATATTATAACAGTTTCACGATTTCAGCAATATTTAACTTCTTTGTCACATACAATTGTAGATTATACTCGTATAATGAATGTATTTAAACGTTTCTGATAATATAGCAGCTATTCTTTATAAATTGCATTGGAATATGTTGATTGATACAATATAGCCTGTTTTGTTGCTAATTTCAACTTTTTCTTGAAATAGAGATTTTTTGCAATTAATTACATTAACCAAAAAAAAAATTTTCGCTTTCTTCATAGAAACCAAATCAAAAAAAAAAAGATTATCTTTAATCAAATTCTAATCCCATATGAACATTTTCATTTCAACTTCAAACATATGGCATTCATCGTCTCTGATCTCCTGAATTAAAATACTTCAAAAACGAAATTATAACTGAGCAAAAAAAAAAAAAGATTCCCCTCTGATCAAAAAGATCAGAAGACGAACGAGAAGAATTTTCTCCAAAGAGATAAAGAAGTCATTGTCCGATCTAGCAAGTACCTATTATTAGATGCAAAATCTCCTATTACCACACCCAAATATCTTTGCTTCTATATATTACGCCATAACAAAGGGCTTTACGCCTTCTGAACAACCATCCACAAAGGCGGACGTCTCCTATGGCCAAATGGTGGTATAAAATCGTTCGTTATTAATGTGAACGTGAAAATCTCAAGTGGGTGAAGTAGAAAAAAAAACGAATAAGAAAAGTTGAAAAAAAATGAAAAATTGAAAAATTAGGAAGAAAAATAAATGCCAAGCTTGTTCCATTAGGAATCTTTAATATCTATTATAAAATCTCGCACTGTTGTATGCAGGAATGGGCTAAAAATAATTTATCCTAAGATTAGTGATCGCGGATATTGTTATGGGGGCAGAAAACAGCGAAATGATAATTGTCTCGTGTGTGGTCGACGAGGCTTTTGAAATTGCTTTTCAAGATACCAATATATTTGCCAAGTTCAAATGTTAATGCTGTGAACATGACATTATGAGAAAACATATGGATCTTGACTTTGAACATTATTAAAGTTGGATTTATTATTTTGCTGATTTACGGTCGAAATTGATTGTGAATTTGTGATCGTGCGTCTTGCAAGGACAGTCTGTTGTAGGAAGGGTCTCAATATGAATTTGTCATAGACCATTGTTATATACAGTGAGCGTCAAAAGTGAGTCAACACCTAAAAATTTCCAAAATGAAACACCAAAATTTTTGTAATTTTTGGCAAATTGCAAACGTTTTGTTTTTTGTACGTTTGTACTTTTGAAATAAAGGGTTTCTTTGGAGGAATTCTACCATCTATCATGTTTCTGTCATAGTTTTGGAGTTCATGGCAGCGTCTGGTGTTGAAATATAATATTTTTAGGTGTTGACTCACTTTTGACGGTCACTGTATGTCATCTAGGACTACTTCAAAAAAATCTAAAGAATTCTTAATATATAGTTTTCAAATCACTCTTTTACCTTTTACTCATGTAGATCGTCGAATAGGTAGCATAGGTAGATCGATAACACAATACAAAGGTGTAAATACTTAGAATTAATAAATAATGGAAAAGATTTTTGCCATTAATCCATGTTCATTTCCTATCACCATCATCCCCAAATATTTTATCTAGTCATATTGTAACTATAAAAACGGCAACTCAATGATTTGTTGGACATATTTAGTGCCAGCAAAGTTATAAGACAAAATCCTGTCTGTATTTTTTTTGCAATTTTTCTTTACCAAATAATGCTTTTAAAAATTGTGTCAAAGTTTTTTAGAATTAGAATTTTAACTGTCTATTTTGAAATATAAGCGACTGCTCAAGTTTAATAATAATTAAAAGAAAAAATTCGTGCCGCTAGATGGCGTTAATTGTAAATCGGTCAGGAATTACCGATCGCAGCTTCATCACTAAACGCTCGTTTGAAAGGTGATAGGTCGAGTTTTGCCCTAAAGTTTTTTATATATGAAAACTAGCTGGAAGCCGTATAAAATCCACATTTCCGCTTCTCCTTACCATCTTACCAAGAAAACCTTGTTGATCAATTCTGAACCGATTGCTTAGAGAGTTTCAAGATACACTATGTTCAATGTTTTTCCATTTGTAACTAGAATGTCAAGATTTTCCGATTTTCCAACTCTTGAATAACCTACATACAGCTAACCGGGAAATGACACTTATTTAGCAAAATTCGTCCGCCACATTGATCCCATGATTTTTAATTTATAAGTTTTGATCATAAATTCGATATTTGCTACCTTAAAACTCCCATATACCGACTTTCATTGGAATCGGAATACAATTGGCAAACTCGTCGGCCATATTGGTGCGGCCATTTTGAATTTAAGTTTTGATCATAAATTCGCTATTAGCTACCTTAAAAAACCCCAGGTACCGATTTTCATTGGGATCGGAACACAATTTGCCAATTCGTCGGCCATATTGGCACGGCCATTTTGAATTTATAAGTTTTGACCAACAATTCGTTATTTGCGACCTTATAAACCCCTAGATTACCACTTTAATTGGAATCGGAACAAAATTAACAAAATTCGTCCGCCATATTGTCACGGCCATTTTGAATTTATAATTTCTGATCATAAATTCGTTATTTGCTACCTTAAAAAATCCCAGATAACGATTTTCATGATAATCGGTACACAATTTGCAAATTCGTCGGCCATTTTGAATTTAAAATTTTTGATTGCTAATTCGTTATTTGCGACCTTAAAAACCTCTAGATACCCACTATCATTGGAATCGGTATAAAATTGCCAAACTCAACCATATTTCTGCTTCCATTTTGAATTTCGGTCATATTTCGGCGACCATTTCGAATTTCGATGTTCTGGAAAATAAAATATGTTGAATAAAATGTTACTCGCTAACAATAGAGCTTTCTATTGGCGAAAGAATATTAAAAATCGTCTCGGTCGTTTTCTAATGTTCAATAAATGTTTACCACGCTGTAAAACTGAAAAAAGTTGACCAGGTTTGTTAGAGGTTGAGAAACCGTCACTGCTTTACTGATTTTTCGAAATGGAAGGAAGCAGTTTTGGAATTGGAGTCTATACTAATATATATTAACTTACTTAATATTATGTAGAGAAAAAAATTGATTTTTTATTTTTCAGAACATAAAATTTTTTGACATCAACATTTTTGACATGCGCTGTGAAAACTGCTGAAACATTGTACAAAAGCATTGCAACGACATCGAAATTATTTTTTTCTAGCCTTCTTGGTCGAGAATAAAAAAATTAGGAAAAAATAATTTCGATGTCGTTGCTGTGCTTCACCAGTTTTCACAGCATTTATGAAAATTGTTCATGTTCTGAAAAATAAAATATATCCCATGTTACTCGCTGATAATAGAGCTTTCTTTGGCGAAAGAATTTTTAAAATCGGTTCGGTAGTTTTTGAGTTTATCCGGAACAAACAAACAATCAAATCTTTTCTCTTTATATAATAGTATAGATGGATAAGAATAATGAAAAATTCCAAATGGCAGATCCAATATGGCCGACTTTTAAGGCCATATTGGATCCGCCATTTTTAATTTTTAAATTTGGACCTCGGATTCGTGTTCTGCGACCTCGAAAACCTCCAAGTATAGATTTTGAGTCCATTTCGTTAGATATTTTCTGAGATTTTTAATTTGTTAGTTAGTGCTACATTAATTGTCCACTAACATTAGGCATTTGTTAAATAAATAATGGATAAAAACATTTGCGCACCTTCAGACCATATAACACTTGATCAATAAGTGTTTCTGAACATTTTCCAAAAAAAATTATGCAATTTGGTCCTACTTCAAAAAAGTGGGTACTTCTACACAAAATCATGCTAAGTTGACACCACGAAAATGAGATTTCCCGCTTTTTCATTTGGCTCACAAGAGATTTCACTTGTGAGTAAAATAAATTCTAAGTTAGAGGAAAAAAGCGTTACAGAATCGCTTGTTTACTCTAGATTTAGATAACTCTGGTACAAAAATTTAAAACTGTCCATAACAAAGATGTGTATTTGTGATTTCTACTAGATGGCGCCCAAAACCCATTCTTTCTAACTTAGAGCGCTCAAAGCTACTCTAAATTTAGAGTTTTTTTGGTTAGAGAATACCATTTACTCTAAAATCTAAACTCTAAATCGATATCGAATCACACTACAGGGCGGAATGTCCGGAAATTAAGCCAACAATTGTCCTTACATCAAGCCAACAAATGCAGCCTGACATACTTTCTACTGCGCCCCACCCAACAAGCCTTAACTTAGTAAAAAGACGGCAATCAAGCCAACAAGTGTAGCAAACAAGTGCCCTAAAATCAACCCAACAAGTGTCCTGACACCCTTTCTGCTGCGCCAGAAAAATTCCTCAGCTTTAAGAGATGGCACAGGGAAGAAAAGCTTAGAGTCGGCCAATACAGGCACAGACCTCCAGCGTTCGGTGTTCCCCATGCAGGTCCAATTGGCATGGGCTCTCTGGTACCTGGAGGGTGCCCCAATAGCCGGTTCCAGACCGACGAATGCAATACAATTGGTCCATAGAAACCCTATGAGTGTGGTAGGAAAGAATATGTCCATCATGACAGATCCTCCATATCAGAATAAGGCACTATGCAACTGGTGTGCTCAGTGCCAAGAGGCAATCATTAAACGACAGTCCAAAAACTGCCCACTGCCATGCAGCCCTTGACCCATCACCTTTACAACTTGCCTTGGTAGGCTTTGACGGCCTTCCTACTACCGTCGTTGGTTTGGTATCCAAGGGGCAACACGAGGAAGTGATGGTTTGATTTTACCCATTTCTCAGGCAGTCTCCTAAACTAGACCTACAGTTTGAGATATCGAACGTTTGTTTAGCCAGAGTAGTTCGTCTAGTAAAAGTTGATTAGAGCCGGTGGGTGGAAGAGTCTTCGTATAATGTATTATTTTAGCGAAACGCATGAAAATTGATGCTCTACAATGTGAATCATAACTATCTCCTACAAAAACGGAAAATACATATTGGTATACACAAGCCAGGGCCGATGCAGTATGCCATATTCCTCTCCATCAACTGATCATTTTTTGATTGCAGTGAAGAACAATGGAAAAAGGCACTAAAAAGATGTTTCTCTTAATGGAGGCATTTTTTCCTAAATTTTTACTTCTGATTCTCGAAGACGAGGTCTGTTCCTTCATTTTTTGAGTAGAATTTCGAGAAAAATTTCTTGAGTAAAATTTTATGAACATCTCGAAGCCGCACTCTCGGGTAAGTTCCTGCACAAGGAGAAGTAAAATTTCCCCACTTTTTTTTCATGAGAAAAATAATTTGGGCAAATTTGTGTATTTCCTCGCGTCCGCGGAATTTTGTCGAAAAAATAAATTAGGAAAACAAATCATAGTAATAAAAATTAATTCCTTTAATAGATGAAAATGATTTCAATTTTTTTTTTCAAAGTTTCAATTTTTTTTTAAATCTTAATTTCTGAAGTTGCGCCCGGTGCAAGTGCACCATTGGCACCTATGAAAGCGCCGCCACTGACATAACCTATACCGTACCTTTCTGGTAAAATAAGTAAAAATGCATTTTGTTCTCCGTATATCTAATTTCCAGTGTAGCCATTCGCCTTCTTCAGCGGGATTCGTCAGTCCAGGTGTTAAAGTGCACGACTACCATTCCGGAGGTCTGTATTTCGATTCGTCGCAGTGTTTTGACTCTCCATTCCTTCCACCCATATAATATTCCTTCTTTCTTGTTTTCCCTCTTTGCAGTCATTTCTTGTCCTTTCTCCTGTAATCGACAGTAAGCACAACATCAGAGGAATGCATTTCCTGTTTGAAATCAGCGTTCTATCGTGATAATTTAGGCAAGCGAAAAAGTTCATATTATTTCCCCGATAGATGGCGTAAATCGCAAATACAAGTCACAAACCAATGATCGCAGCAACACCACTGAAGGGTACAGCTCAAGTGTTCCGTTGAGTGAATTTACTTCGAGTTTTATGTGTTTATGCTTTCAGGCGACTAAATTTTTTTGTAAAAAGGAGTAACAAAAAAGAAGGGAAGTTATCTAGAGGTGAAAAAAAATGGAATGACTAAGGACTATGCCTGGAGTAGATTAAAAGCACAGACCTGTGGGATGAAAATCGGTTGGCTTAACCCTTAGGCTACCAAGGCCAGCTTAACTTTTTCGTGGTTAAATTTTCCATGTGTTCTAAAAAAGTCTTCTCAGTCGTGAAATTGATGAAAGTTATAATGTTTTAAAAGCTATTATTTCTAGAAGTCTTATTTATATTTTGGAATGATTGTGGTTTTTATATATTTTTTTCTATGACATTTTGTTTATAAATTTTAATTTTTGTTTTGTAATTTTACCTCAAACCCTCCATAAACCTCAATATTTTTTATTAAATATAACTTCAAAATCTCTTCACGTATATATATTTCCTATCGAAAATTCAAGCACATTATATTCTCCCTGCGGATTGTCCCTACTCATATGAAAAATGATTATACCAAGCAACCTGATGACTAATAATATCATTTAAGTTATGACACCCGTGTCCAAATTTTTTTTTTGGTGTTATCTCTTTTTTTTTATGATTCATTTAGAATCCACAACGCATACACTTTTCTGCACACCTCCTTAAATAACAATGTAATTTCGTTGTGATTTCCGCAGGCGGCCTTCCAACAACAACAACAAAAACAACAAATGGCAAAAAAAAACAGGGAGCAATTGCCATCCACCTCTGGAGATAAAATAAAAATTGTTTGTTAGTCCCTGGTTGTATGTGTTTTAATAATTGATAGGTCATGATTTCTCTCTATAAACGTATTACTGCATTACATCGTGTTCTGTTTTCTTTAATCTTTTATTGCGACACTCAGTTTTCGGGTGAAATTCCGCACCACACCGACCCAGATACCGACGCATATTTCAAGGTCCTGTACCCTTCTGTTCCTATAATTTTTTTTTGGTATTATATCTCATATATGTATGTATATAAAGAATATAAAGGCAAGCATCCCTTCCTTAGTTAAATTATTAATACAGCTTTAGATATTATTCATAACACAAAATACACCCCTAACGACAAAACCGTTGACCTTATTATTCTGACATAAAGAAAAGACGATGGAGAATTTTTGTTGTTTTTTTCTGGTGGCAGCGGTGGGAGGGTTGGAAAAAATGTTTCCCCAAAAATTCCGACGAACCTTCCGACCGTTAATTTCATTTAAGGTGAATAATATTCGATACCCACCACCCCGATTCTTCGCTCTCTCTCTTCAATCCCTCTAGAGCCAAGGTTATTGGGGAGTGGGGGTATTAGTAGCAAAGGGGCCTTCTTGGTGGAAAAACGGAAAAATTTATTTGAATCCTTATTTTGGAAAACACCTCAAAATTTGCAGGTTTCCCGCCCCTTATTGATATTCAATGCGACATAATCGATAAAATTTGTCAGCAAGCGCCATCTGGTGTCTCCTGAACAATTTAACAGGGCAGTTCACTTGATGGAGCTCTAGGGCTGAGTCGCTTCCCTTTGCCGAAGGGTTTTCCACACTTCGCAAGGGCAGTATAGTTCTCGTAGGGGGGGAAAAAAATTTGTGAACGAAGAAATTCCGGGGGGGGGGGGGAAGGGTAATCAATTCGGAAGGTAAAAAGATGTAGAGAAGTACTGCAGTGATTTTTAGTAAATTTGATTGAAAAAAAAAAGAAAAGATTTTATTCTTTCGTCTTCGTTTTTTTTTTTCTTCTGTTGATAGTGGATAAAAATTTAAGAGTTTTAATTAAATTGAGAAATTCCTTCAGCAAAATAATAAAATCGCCATAACTTACCCCCACCGGAAATTTTCATTGCTTTTATTTATTTTTTTCTTTATTTTTTTTTTTTTTTCGTTGGCTCAAATTGCTTTTTTAGTATCCAGGTTAACCTTTGAGAAAACATTTTTTTTTTGTTATTTTGATTTGTTTTTATGTTTTATTTATTTATTTTTTTTTCCGCTTTGTTGTTGTTGGTTCAACACAGTGCCGGTGTGAGGGTTGAAAAATAAGCTAAGGGTGGGAAAAAATTTTTTTTTGTTGGAAAACAAAGCAATAAAATTTTGTTTACATCCATTTTCCTCAAGGAGTTTATCACCCTTGTGTAGTGGATGGTGTAGGGGTGTCTGTCCGTTTTTGATTTCTTTTGTAACAAGTGGCGAGTCGTATTTTTTCTTTCATCATTGAAGATTTTGAGTATTTTTGGTGCCAAGAATTGGTGAATAGTTCTATAAAAAGAATTGTAATATTTTTGTGTGATGCACGGGGGTTTTTTGGGGGTAGTAACATATTGAAACTGGTTTGTTATTGTGTTTACTTCGCGGAAAAGGTGAGATATGTTACTATGGCATCTTGACCTGGTTGTGTTGTTGGTGGTTTATGACCAAAGTTGCGATCTATATAGATATCGACTTGGTTGTATCGTTTAATTTGACGAAGAAGTGTTTTCTCAATCGTTTGACTACTTGGTATGGCCCGGACGAATAACCGAACACGATCGACCCGTATGAGCACATAGTCACCGTCCTGCAGGGCTGTTGGCATGTAAACATCATTTTGAACTGGTTGTGCAGGAAGCCTTCCCTTTATGCTCTGCATATAAGAACGAACGAATGAAAACGAATTGCAGAGTCTCAAAATTTGACTGTATACGAGGTCTGCTGGTGACCATTGTAAGTCGGTCTTGATTGCCTTTGCAAACTTACAAACACATAACTTTCGAAGTGATATGTAAGCGCCTTTTGGTTACCTGGAAGACACTTGCGATTTCTTTCGCTTGGTAAAAATCGAGTAAACGGGTAACGAGTAAAAATAAAAGATGACCTAACAACGGGCGAACACCGGCCGTGATTGAAACATAGTCCACGGCCATGTATCGGGTATCAGAAAGTTGTTTGCAGGATTGTACGGCGGAACACACACTCAAATGTTTTCTTATTTACTACTTTTTATTATATTTTTGCTAGACAAAAAATGTTGTTAGAGCATAAAAAGCTATAAAAAATAGAAAAAGATAGAGAATATAGGAAAAAATTCCGATTCATGATAAAGAGCGCGGGAATTCTTGTATAAAGAAAGTGGAAAATATAAATAATACAAAATAATATTATTCCCCAGTTGTTTGTATATAATGCGATTAAAAAAAAATCTCATAAAACACATTCAACAATACATTTGGTGCAGATTTTGTTTGGCTCAAATTTGCCTTCGTATGCCCGTGTGTACAGCTTACTTGGCCATTTAAATCTTCTGGTCAAGTTTGGCCGTCGTGAGGCCGTATGTGCTCCCATTAAAAATGGTTAAAAACTTTACGGCCATCATATGCCCCTTAAAAAGCCAAGCGGTCGGTGTTCGCCCGTTGTAAGGCCATTTTTTTTATTTTTACTCGGGATACTTTTGCATAGTCATACAAACAAGAAACCCATGAAGGTTTAAAACAATATGCTTGTGAAGTAGGTTAAAGGATAAATACGAACAGAACTACGTACCTTCGAATCAATGATCGAAGAGATCGAAGATGTTTATGAGTTTATATATTATTTCAGCAGTATAACTAGTGCCTCAGGAGGACTAGATGTCGTTACTAGCAATACGATTTATAAAGCCGAAAAACAATTCGTGCAGCCAAGAAAAGTCTATAAATCATCCGTAATATCATGTTCGACAAATTTAGGAGTATTCAGGGCCTCGTGTACGTTAGTCCCATTCTATACATGGGGTGCGCCATCTAGACCTTCGGTATTTCAACATTGAATAACTCTGTCATTTTTTAGCCGATTTTAAAAAATAAGCAAGATTTATTTAGGAAATTCTCTACCATTTTTTTTCAAATCAATTTTTGAATAGCCCATTCTTTCGGTGTTTATTGACTCATAGCCAAAATAGCACTGAATGACGTTTCAGAGTTGTGTTCGATTCGGTCCGGTTCGGTCCCTGCACATAAACGCGGTTTATATCCATTGATCCGGTACCACCTAATAGGGTTTTCGCCAACTTGAAAAAACACGACCTGACTGGCAGGGCAAAGTGAGCGAGTGGTCTGGGTGAAAAATTAGATTTCGTACGTGTGGAATGAAATTGCGAAGGCACCCTACCGTTCTCCTTTTGCTTTGCCAATCGACACAGAGTTTGGTCAACTGTGCGTGTGGTTTAAGGCTATTATCTCCCTCGAATAGACTAGGCTGAGCGAAAAACCTGAAAGCAATCCTCTGAATCTGATCGTAATAAAGCGGTATTATGTATGTCCTATGAATTTTTGGGTTGGGCTGGTTGGGATGATTTATAATTTTTTAATAGTAGTCCAGTCCCCAACCGTAAAAATGGGGTATTTCCTCTACTTTTTTTCGGCGGCCACCGATTTTGATGAAATTTTGGATTTACGTTCTACTTACCACCCTTTTCAAAGTCTACCCTGTGCCGAGGTGCGCTTTTTATTTTAAGGGGTGAAAACTACCCCTTATCGTAAAAAATTAATAAAACTCAATAAAAGGGTAATAAAAACGATTAGTAGGCCTTTATATCACCTCTTAGACCTATGTACTATTGAAATAATTTTTTAAGAAATTTTTCAACCAATAAAAACTACCCTTAGAGAAATAGTCAAGTTCCCAACCGTAAAAATGGGGTATTACCTCTACTTTTTTTCGGAGGCCACCGCTTTTGATGAAATTTTGGATTTAGGCTCCACTTACCACCCTTTTTAAAGTCTACCCTTTTTGAGACACACAAATTTAGTTAAAGTTCAGAAAGTATTTTAGTAAGTTTTTAGTGTGTGTGTATGTGTGCGTGTGCGTGGATGTATTGTATATATATATATATATATATACTGGAGGGGTACCAACCTCCGAATATTCAATTCACATATGCTCTGAAAAAGATTGCAAATCGTAAATTTTTTACATTTTATTTAATTGCACAGCTTCTAGAATATCTTATTTTTTGGAGGTACTGTTGTAAAATGTATATTAAACCTGTATAGCATGTATGTATACGTAAAATACCGTAATGTGCTCACAAGAGCTCCGAAAATCATTTGCTCTGAAAATTTAAAAAAAAAGTCGTTCGGATTTTTTACTGAAGCGAGGTCAATTTTCAAGCTACAGTGTCCAATCAAAAACTATTTTGTAGGTGATTTCATTGGCAATAAACCTGTGTTAATTGTATTACATTAGAACGCTTAATTTTCAAAACGTGAAGGCTCAAAGGGCTAATCAAATGTGGTACTTACACTATAAAGCAAAATTCAATCCACTATATCTCCGTCAGTTTTTGAGCTACAGCAATATATAAAAAATCAAAATTGTTGTTGAAGAAAAATCTAAATTTTGTTACTCAACAGTTTTTTACGTATCTTCAATAGTTTTTGAGTTTTTTTGAAATAAAGGCAGAAATCTGTAAAATTCGTAAAATCCCCTTTTCATTTTGATCGTACCCATTTCGAAAAATACACCCTGAAAATCGCTCAAACTATATAGATCCGATAGATATCTCTAAAATAAAGGGAATCCTATGTGGAACATGATAAATTTAAATTTGGGTGGAAGTGGTATTAGTTTTATTGATCATTTTTTTAAAAAAAATTTGAAAGGTACACCTTCTCTTTGTCATAGCTCATTCATTTTACATGCAAATGACTTTTATTAGTGTTCATTTTAAAGGTCTTTTCATGCACTTTAAAAAATATAATATAAGTTATCCTCGAAAAATGCATCGATTTTCCGTTATTCGACGTTAAATACAACGTTTTGAGTATTTGGTTTGAAATAGGTACTCTTCGATCAATCATTACTCGCTTTGTTCTATACCTACAGCATTCATTCAAAAACCTTTTTCTTCGTTTTTTTATAAGCTTTATTTTTAGTCATAACAAAAATTTTGATAAAACGCCTATTTTTGGACTTATTGACCAACAACTGTTCGAAAACGTGTGGTTTTTAATGAAAACTTCAACTTTTCAAACGCTTATAACTAAAAAAATATCAATTTTACAAAAAAAGTTTGTACCATGTTTTTTGCTTAGAATTAGCCTCTCTATCGATTAACGGGGTTATTTTGAACAAAAATATTTCCAACCCCAAGTTGGGGTGGGAACCACCCGCAAAGAAAAAGCATTTGGTAGACTTTGATTTTTGAGTCATTCCCTATCTACTGTTAAAATTTCAAATAAATCGGTCGCCTCCGAAAAATAAGTAGAGGTGATATCGGTTGGGGACTGGGTTTAGTATTCTCAATAAAACTACTTTTGCTTAGGTTCTGTAGTTTTAAGGCTTCAGAAGCACTGAAAGGATGGACTCCTTATGCATCTACGTCTCTTACATTCCCCGTGTTTTTTAAATGAACTGGGTTTTGAGAGCTTTTGAGGAGCTTTTGAGTTCCCATACAAAATCGAAGAACCAGAAGACCCAGATAAAACCTGGGTTTTCGATTTTGTATGGGAACTCAAAAGCTCTCAAAACCCAGTTCATTAAAAGAACACGGGGATTATGTCCATCGATCTGGGATTGCCTAATAGGACCCTGGGAATAGGGAATAGGGAAACGGCTTGGCTGACTGGGAAAATTGAGCGAGTGGGCGGAGGGGGGGGGAAACTACATTTCTTGGAATGAAATTCCGAAGCCACCCCCCGCCTTGGTTATTCTTTTGCTTTGCCCATCGACAGAGAACTTGGTCAACTGCGCAGATAGCTTTGTAGAAATGTGCATCCTAAAGCTTGACCTGGGATTTATGATAAATCCTAACTAAAGGCTGTGGCTTAATGCTATTTTCTGCCTTGAATAGACAAGTGTGAGCAAAAAACCAGTAAGAAAACTTCTGCACCGAATAAAGCGGTATTTTTAGGGCTGGCTAGTTCGGGTGTTTTACAATTGTTCCAAAGAGTGACTGCGGTAAATTTTGTATCTTAAGTTTTTAAACTTAATAATTTTTAGTGTATATGAATTTAACCACAAATAAACCAAATATATATTTTATAACTCATCAAAAAATTACAATAAATACCGCGAAAAAAACACAACTCCATTCTTATCACCATCGCAAGAAAAAAAAAAACAAATATCAACAACTTTTTCTTTCTATGGATTAAATCTTAAAAGGATACAACCCACCCTCATGACATACAAAAAAAAATTGTAATAAATAAATATAGATGTATATTTTATCAGCATTGTTAAATTACAGTAATTTGGGCTGATTTTATGGACTTCGCATCCCCAAGATCCTAAAATCACATCATTTCCGGTAAATTAAATTCTTTATTCTTTGTACTGAGGTACACATCCCTTGCCAGAAAAAAAAGAAGAAGTCCAAGTATGCAGAAATCCGAAAAATACGAAAAATCCGAAAAATCATCCCCCTTACCACCCCGCCCCCGGGTTGATGTTTTGTGGTAATATCAGAACCTGAGAGATGATGTTTGATAGGTGTCGACCCCTACGCATATACATGAGGGATTTTTCGTTGATGATGGAGCTAGATGGGAGTTTTTTTGGGGGGGGGTTATATTGACGAAAAATGGAGAAGCTGATTTCTACCCCAAAATTATGACCGGAAAAAAAACGTAAACGCGGCTTATACAGGAGTCATATATAAATTGCAGCCACCTAGAGCGAATGTTACGGCGAATTCAATTTTTTTTTTCGGGGGGTGCTAATACAAAATATCGCTGCATTAAAATTTGTTGCTTTACTCTCACTCTCTATGTGTGGTTTTTTTTTTATTTATTTGTTTCTCTCTGGGGATTTATGGATCATAACGCACACATAACTGAACAGCGACTATGAGGGATGAAACCGCTATTAAGCGAATTATGTGGGTTGTCTGCCCGATAACCAGCTACGAATTCTCAAGCCCTTATCGCCTTGCCATGGTCTCTTACTGTGCCGAGGGGCGGGGGGTGGTCCATCAATGTCAAATCGATATGACGAAAAAAAAAATAGAAATAAGTATAGATTTTTTTTTATATTTAAATTGACAAAAAAAACGTCATAAACAGCCATCGAGTACGTCAGAGCCCTCCCACGATCGCTCTCAAAACTAAGGACTTACTAACAGGGTGACTCTGCCTCTCTAGCCGTGCCGCTTGTATGTTTATGTTTTTTATGTTGATTTTATTTCGCGGCGAAACCATAAAAAGTAACAAATGTAAACCGATGCGAAGTCGTCTGTTGGTGATACTTACTTAGAGTAATGCCATTGCCATTATTCAAGGGGAAAAATTCCACTTTTCGCAGTCTCATACCCCCCCCCAAAAACCAACCTCCTAATCCCAAAAGTAATGCTGGTCGGGCCCCTAATCGCGGTAAACAGGGTGGTTGGTATGAAGCGTATGAATCCTACACCTACAAAACTAGGGGTGGTGGGGTGGTACGTAGTTGTCGTTCTTGCGTTTTTTTTTATATTTACGATGTTCAGTATTTATTTTTTTTTCTCTTCGGCTTCCATCCCCTTGTACCCCGTTTATAATAATATTTATATCGGAAAACACTTCAATGTTAGTTTGACACGATTGGTACAATTCCGTTCAATATCGCATATTTATTACGTGACACAGTAACCTTATTTCATGTTTCGTTTTGGCTTAGGACAATTTATCATTGCATAATATTCTCGATTCAGAAATTTCAACGAGAGGGAAAAACAGCACATACACACACATAAAAAAAACAACAACAAAATTTGCATCAAATAAAAAAATATATATAAAGAATAGAAAAGCCTTCGATAGATTTCGTAATTGAATAAAATCGAGACTTGATTTAAGCGATTGTGTGACGACAGTGAAAAGGAGATGGTATTATCTTAAAAGGTATGTTTATGGATTGTACCTTTTATTGGTGGGGATGAAAGAGGGTAGGATTTTAAATAGATAAATTTGGGTTTGGTTTGGATTGTTTATTTGTTTCTAAGGTATGTTTATGATAGCTTAAATATATATTTATATTAGGTCTAAGAAAAAATGTTCGGTGTTTTTCTGATAGATGGCGTTAATTGCAAATAAGTCAATACCCCTGGTCGTATCGCCACCATTACACACTCGTTACAAAAGTGACAGTTCACGTAAAATTTCGAGAAACTGAAATTGGTGCAGCGGTTGGAAAATTGTTTGCGTTTGAAAATATAGAAAACTAATAAAAATATACGGTTAGGTATAGGCCTAACGAGAATCTAGCCAAACAGGCCCTCGACTGGAATCCGCAAGGAACCCGTCGAGTCGGAAGACCTAGAACAACGTGGAGGAGAACTCTATTAGCAGAGGCCGCAACAACCGGGAGATCCTGGTCAGAGCTGAGAGCTGTCGCGCAAAACAGAGTCCGCTGGAGGGCAACTGTTTCCGCCCTATGTCCCATGAGGGATTAAAGGAGCAATTAGTTAGTATAGGCCTAACTAAGGCTTTGGCGCACCGTTTTGATGCCACATCCTCGTGTACCAAAATTTACGTGGTTGTTTGAACGACTGTTGCTTAAAAATTTCAGAATTTCGGCGTGGATGCGTGTGTAATAACAGCGGCGGTGCCAAAACCTTCATATTTTTAAACGCGACCTTCGTTTTACCATGCGGTCCTCCAACTGAGTACTAGTCCCATCCAATGCTGCTTGACCTCCGTAATCGACGTTTCTGATTTTATGGCCCCTGCTGCCCTCTTCTTTCCTTCTTCTGTACCCTCCTCAACTTTATGACATTATAGGTCCTACTCATCGCTGGCCACCATACCAGCGAACTGTTCGTGAGATTTGGACGTACCACGGCTGTGTACATCCACAGGATCACTTTTGGCCTGAGGCTCCATCTCTTGTCGAAACAATTTTACAGGCGTATAGAGCTTTGCAAGTTTTTTACCCTTTCCTCGATGTTGGTTGAATTTTGGGTCCAGAATAGACCCAGTAATTTCACACTATAGGATAAAGCGAGGGTATGTATGGTGAAAATTTTCCCTTTTCCCATTGAGTAGCTATTAGTTCAGTTCACGGACACTTTTATATAATTTAACACAGGAAACAAGAGTTTCTAGAATTTTAGGACAATTTTGGGACAACGAAATATTCTATAAATAATTGAAATAAATATAAAAATACAATTCTATTACAACTTTACGTGCAATTAAGACCTTTAAGAAATTATATACTATCAAGAATTCTTATATGATTGTCTAATTTCCGGTTCATTACCACCCTTGTCCCAAATGATGTATAATAAATCCATTCAGCTTTAATAGTATAATTAATCCATAAACATATATTGCGTGTTAACTATCATATAAATTTTAATGAAAACAAATCTCAAACGATTCTACTTAGTTCTGAGCGTGATAATGGATCCATAAATAGTCATAAACATAATCGAAAAACAAATTTTGGACGACATTAAACATTTGTTCATACAACAGAATAAATATAAGGTTTATTTTTATAAAGGTCGGAAAAAGGTTTGACGCGGCTAAGTATTGTAAATCTTATTGTTTTTACAGAGTTTATTTAAAGAATGGCCTTGTTCGACTTTGGGACACGTTTTCTTTAAAAAAAAATTACTCCACAGCTTTAAATAAACGAAATCCAAAAAGTGAAAAATATATTAATATTATTTATAAATATTTCTGGGACATTTTTTGGGACAGTATTTCTTTGTAGAACAAAATCTTGGAACGCACACAGCCACACAAGCGTACATGAACGCACACGAAACCTAAACTTGTTTGGGATATATTGTACAAAATTTTTTGGGACACAAATTTTTATAAATTTTCTTTAGTCACACTCTTGATGAGCAAAGTTTTTTCATTTTTTTAACGAGATTTTGACGAAGTTGATCATAATCGAACCCAAGGAAATAATATTTGAATAGTCCATTAGGAGAGTTCAGCTCGAATGCGGCAATTTGCCAATAATATTGGGGAACTCGTTTGTGAAGTTAAAGCGGCCGGCTCTCTTCCTAGAAATCCAGTTTATGTTCTTCGTATCGCCGTGAGCTTTATAAACGTGTGGCCACGACCCATGACCGATGAAGAACCAAAAAAAGCAAGCACCCTTACCACCTGCAACCAATATTAAAATTCCAATTAATAAAGCACACACAAAAAATTAACAAGATTAATAATCACAAAACTATACACAACGAAGGTCAATTTGTATCCATTAAAAAACAGAAAAAAAACGAACGAAACAAGAACGAATGACTTTCATAATGAAATCCTGCATTACATCCTCTTCTTATAACATCTTCACTTTTGTCTCTCAGACTTTCTTTAATTTGAAAGCGTTCACTTCAAGATTATTGACAATAGTCCTAAAAGGATGCTTGTCGACATTATTGAACGGAATGTAAAAAACTTTTTATTTCTGATCTCCCCAAGATGTACTTTCGATTCCGTCTTTAGAATGCAGAGGCGACATAAACGTAATACTAATGCTGCGCTCCTATCCAGGATTACATCCCTTTTGCCTAGTGCTTCGCTATTCTTCTATCATAGATGAAGGAAATTAGGGCGATTGCAAATTGAACAGCTCTCAATACTTACGGGAGGGGAAATCGGGGATGGCAGATACACTAATGGTGAATGGAGATGTACGTTGCTTCTGTGGGGGTGATGTGTTTTTTTTCTGTTCGTCCTTATAGTAGTAAAAGTTGTGGAGATTTTCCTTGAGATCAATTTCTTAAGGAATCTTTTTACTTTTTTTTTTGCTTTCTTGAAAACTACACATGTACAATGCCTCCATTCCCTGGTATTATTGTGAAAGAGAGAGGAAAGGCATTTATTTTAAATACTCCAGAAGAAAGAAACGAGAGGATTTTTATTGTAATGCGAATTTAAACTTAGGGGGAAATTTTATCGCAGAACATTAAATTGCATCAATTGATTGCTGGGCGAGGGTTAAGTGCGAGCTTTTCTTCAGTTCATGTTTTTTGTTGTCGCTCATACAATTTTTCTTCTTCGAGTATTATTTATATTTCTTTCGAAGGATAATTTTTTAGGAGCATTCAAAATCAGGATCGAAATTTATTGATTGTAAAATCAAATTGGAGAAGAACACCACCAGAGAACGCAAAAAAAAATCGATGACAAATTATTGCAAGTTTCAAATTTCTCATGAAGTATTTTGCTTAAAACACATGTCCACAAAACGATATTGACAAACGTTTGATAATGGCTAGATTATTTTTGTGAAAGATTTTTTTATTTTATTAACGAAAAATTTTTCTACAGGCATCAATCAGAGTCCGATTAGAGAAAAAATCGTTGTCCCAAAATTCTAAATCACCATTATACCAGTAATTTGAAGCTTGTTATACTCCTCCACTCCCACTAAAATCTTTAAAAAAAACTTTTATACAAATAAAACGAAATTTTTATATTAAAAAAATCATCGTAGCATGATTTGTTGAAGGTTTACTTTAACATTAATGGATTTTCAATCAGGCTGAAAAAAATGCACAAATAATGTCTAGTATTAAATTATTTCATTTCCTTTAGGTAAAAATAAGAAATTTTTTTAGCAATAGCTTGCAAAATATATGTTAGGTCCAGGAAAGAATTGTTACATTTGGATCCAAACAAAATTGGGACATTTTTTCATAACATATGATGTAGGATGTTTTTATCATTATCGTCTATCATTCATAGACATAAATTCTGTGATATTTCCGCAATAAAAAATTCTACTGTAATTGAGTTTTCAATTTATAATATCATTAAACACTTTCTTAATGTCCTTGAGAAAATTTCGCATGTCCCAAAAAGGAGTGTATTTCCTTCGAAACAGAATATTGATTTTTCAGCAGTACTTTAGGACATATTTTCTTTAATTGAAGTTTAGTCCTAGCTTTAAAAATAAACTGAATGTAAAAATCTGAAAAATGTAGTAAGCTGCGTTCCATATGGCGATATTTTCAACTCCGGCGTACATGTCCAATGGAACGCGATTTTTGATATCAGAAGTAAATACGAGTAAATCATAATAAGTGCATTTGTATTAGCAAGTACTCCGGGGTACTCGGGAGTAGAAAATATCGCACAATGGAACGTAGCTATTTATACATATTTTTGGGACATCATTTTTTTATATTTCTTTTTCCTTGGAATAAAGGCAAATTTTGTTTTGGGACACAATATGCTTTTAGCACCAACATTTCTTAGGAAATACACATTTTTTTGAGAAACTAAAACTTTTTTAGGACATGCACAGTTCTGTTTTAGAAACTGAAACATTTTTTGGGACACTGATTTTTATGTTTTTTTGTTACACGCAAAATTTTGTTTTGGAAATTAAAATATTTTTTGGGACACACATTTGTATGTTTTTTGGAACATACAAAATTTTGTTTTGGGAACCACAGCATATTTTGGGACACACATTTTTATCGTTTTTGGGGCATGCAAAATTTTGTTTTGGCAAACTAAAATATTTTTTGATAGACACATTTTTATGTTTTTGGGAATATATAATAATATATACCTATTTGTTAAGCATTTTTTGGGACACACATTTTTATCGTTTTTGGGACATGCAAAATTTTGTTTTGGCAAACTAAAATATTTTTTTGGGACACGCATTTGTATGTTTTTTGGGACAAACAAGATATAATTTTGGGAACCAAGGCATTTTTTGGGACACACATTTTAAAGTTTTTTTGGACAAAAAAAATTGTGTTTTGGGAATCAAAGCATTTTTTGGGACACACATTTTCATATTTTTTTTAAGATAGAACAAAGTATTTATATTTTATACAAAATCCGGAGAAACGAATAAACTAAGCTTAAATTGTAGTTAATTAGGACATTGATTTAGGACAAGGAAATATTAATGAAATTTGAATGGAACTCGTTCAAGCCATGGTGCAATATCTAGTGGTTAGCTTGATTAGAAGGATTGAAGAGAATAGAATAGGATATGAATTTTGGAAAAAAAATTATTAAAAAGGATAACTATTGGCTTAATCAACAGAATCTTTAGTATTATGGACAAAGTTAAATTGGACTAACAAACTGATTCAATATATTTTTCACTAGAAAATATTGTGGTGCAAGCTTATTCGACGAAATTAACATACACTATGATTAGATCTACAGAAACTGAAAAAGTGTTTTTTTGCCTGCCTTCCATACTGTCTGCATATGGCGCAAAAGCGCCGCCTACGTACTGCAAAGGGTTAAGAGAACTGGAGGTGGCGCTCATTTTAGACTTATGTATATGAGATTTTACAATTATTCTTCCAGAAAATATAAAGCATTTCCAGCATATAGACAAAGCAGAATATGATAGCCACTCCTATATAAGCAGTAGCAAAATAAAAGTGGCCTAAGAATCGAACCTTGAGGAACTCCTCAAAGAAAAATTGAAATTCGTACAAAATTTCATAAAAACGTGATGCAAAATTTCAAAAAGAAGATTGATTTGTATTGATGACGAAACGATGATTTGTATCGATGACGAAACGATGATTTGTATCGATGACGAAACGATGATTTGTATCGATGACGAAACGATGTTTTGTATCGATGACGAAACGATGTTTTGTATCGATGACGAAACGATGATTTGTATCGATGACGAAACGATGATTTGTATCGATGACGAAACGATGATTTGTATCGATGACGAAACGATGATTTGTATTGATGACGAAACGATGATTTGTATCGGCTGATTAAAAAATATTGGAGGAAAGTTTGTAATTTGTGTTTGATGGGGTTTGATGATTTGTGTAGTAATAAAAATAAAGAGTTTAGAATTATACAAGCACCTTGAAGGAGTTCAGGAATGTGTTAATGGATCACAAAAATATGGTGGATTTTTTGGTGTTGTTTTAAAATAAGAAAAAATACCAAACTTAAACTTGTTCTGTTGAAATGAAACTTTAAATTCATCATTGATCTCTCGTTTATGGTTCACGAATCGTTCTTGAGTGTAATCAAAATAAAAACAATGTTCAATTTGTACAACAAGCGGTGTACAACCAAACAAAAAAAAATAACTTCTCCTTTTTAAAGATAAACACAACTACAATAAACAAGCTTAATTTTAAGGGCCTCTCGCTGCCATTTAGTACAAAACTAAATAATCCCTAAATGATGCTGTTTAGTAGAAAATTTTCATGATTCCCGCTTGTTTACCCTTAACCAACCAGATTCCCTTAGATTTGCTTTATGTTGTTATAAGCAACGCTGTGCCAATTGAGCAGATGACGAGCAATTAAAGTTAACAACCAAAAAGCGAAAACCCTTTTTTCGGGGGGGGGGGGGATGTGGTGGCGAAATCGTTATCGACATGTTTCCTTCGACACGCGCCAAAACAGCAACATTAGAGATACATCTGGGAAAGATGGGCGCCAGATACACGAACCAACAACAACCAAAAGCCAACACGCCCAAAATGTTGTCCCCAGATAATTTTGAGCTGTTTAGAAGCCCTGTTATGGGTGACATGATGAGTGTGTTGTGTTGAATTTTGATTGCGGCAAATTATAATTAGACATCATGATCTTAGACACAAGATGACAATGTGTTAATGGCCTTTCTACTTCCCGAGAATTGGGTGGGGTGGGGTTGGGGTGTGGGGGAGTCCCAGAAACTAAATGTAATTAAATTAACATCAGGTGAGCCACTCGAAATAGGAGCAGAAGGATCCCTAACGATGGGTACAATAGTCCCATGATAGTCTTCTGTGTCAGCTTTGATGTCTTGTGCCAGAGAGAATTCTTGTTCTCGGGGTAACAACAGCAGCAGCACCAGCACCAGCAGCAGCAGCGCTAGCAGCCAAGCCCCAGCATCACCCTCGGCAAAGAGCAGAGAAAATATCATGCAAGAAAAGTCAAATAGGCCCTAGTTATAGACTAAACAATAAAAGTCTTTATATCCTTCAAATGGCTCTTTGCTACCGGGGTTCAGTTACCCCTTTCCTTGTCGGGGTCTAACAATTTCACGTCCGTCTGCTACGTAAGATTTCTAGCCGAGGAATTGCAAGTCTTACCTCATTACCTAGGGAGAAAGTCGGCCTACCACTTGACTTGCAGCTCAACTTTTGTTCCTTATTCTCCCTGTGTGCGGGGAGGGGGAGGATAATTATTGCGTTCCGCTTCTGGGGTCGGGCAGAGAGAGGACATTTCATTCTGTCTTAAATTTTAAAGCAATCGAACACTACCCGTCCAACACCAGAAGAAGAGTCGGCAATCTCACGTATCCCCGGACTGTGATAATTGTGTCATGAACTTTAAGTTGACGTGCTCTATCTACATCACATATTAAGTCCGTTCACAATGCGCTACCCATTAAAAAGCTGGGGGTATGTATATCCCAGAGAACGAGCCCAGGACAAAAATGATGAGAGTGTATGCGGCGGCGACAGCGACACAGGGTGACTTTTTCCATGATAATCCTTGCCGAGGTGGCTATCGATTTTCCGTCCTGCAAATGAGTCCATTATTGCCGGAACTGAAGCCCAATGCCTTCCAGGACCAAAGTGTTTATATAACTCCAAGGGGGGGGGGGGTGGGGTGTACTGAGAGAGCATATCCCATATTTTTTTTCTGCTTTGTTTTTTTACTTTAAATATTTTAGACATGTATTTTGTCATCGTGTTAACATTTCAATTACTTTTCGGAGATTACATAACACACGCAATCTGAAGTGATTTTTATTATTGGTATATCGCTTCTGTTTGGCTTTTATATTCAATCAATTACCGAACAGAGCCAATCCTGAAAGTACCATGGACTGACGATGGTGTGAAATCGGTTTAATTGATTGGTAAAGGATTGATTGGATAGATAGGGCAGACGAATTTGTCGAGATTGGTAAATAATGAAAATTCACTTATCAATGGAATACTGATGGGCTGATATCGATATTGTGTTCATACTTGTTTCGAGTTTTTATATTTTGATGGTCAGTATCAGGTCAGTAAACTGTTATGATATAAGTATTAATCTCTGAACATATTATGTTTTAACGAGCCGAGCCTATATGATCCAAATGCAGATTTTTGGGAGATGGTATAGCGAAACTTCGCACACAATATCCAACATGGTGATTAGTCGGTCCTAGGCCAATTGATATGCCGCCGCAATTGTCTATTACCATTGGTTCTGGAAACCAGAGATTTCACAACCTAAGGATCAGCTGATCGTTTATGGCTGGACTCTTCTTAAGGAGGCGGTGGATGTCTTAAGAGTACAGATCAACGGGCTCCAGTGTTGAAATATCTCTTTTGAGATTTTGCGTTTTTTGAGGTAGTAAATAACGAATGTTTGATCAAAACTTATAAATTCAAAATGGCCGTCGAAATATGACCGAAATTCAAAATGGCCACCCAAATTTGCCAATTGTGTTCCGATTTCCATGAAAATCGGTATCGGGGGGTTTTAAGGTAGCAAATAACGAATTTATGATCTGAACTTATAGATTCAAAATGGCCGCGTCAATATGGCGGAGGAATTTGCCAATGGCGTTCCGATTACAATGAAAATCGGTATCGCGGGTTTTTTAAGGTAGCAAATAAAGAATTTATGATCAGAGCTTATAAATTCAAAATGGCCGCGGACGAAATTTTCCAATTGTATTCCGATTCCAAAAAAGTAGATATCTAGGGGTTTTTAAGGTTGCAAATAACGAATTTATGATTAAAACTTATAAATTCAAAATGACCGCACCAATATGGCCGATTAGTTTGCCAATTGTATTCCGATTCCAATGAAAATCGGTATCTGGGGGTTTTTAAGGTAGCAAATAACGAATTTATGATCAAAACTAATAATTTAAAATTTCGGGGCCAATATGGCGGACGAATTTTAGCATATAAGTGTCATTTCCCTGTCAGCTTTATGTAGGTTGTTCAAGAGTTGGGAAATCTGAATCTTCACATCCTAGCTGCAAATGGAAGAACATTGAACATAGTGTATCTTGGTCATTTCCCCTATTGTCATGAAGTTTGCCACGCGATCGAGTGCACCTATAAAATCCTCGACTAATTAAAGGTTAATCGCCAAAATTACAAAGAAAAGGGAAGGACCCTCCACTGCCATCTCTAAACAATGCCATCTATCGCATGCAAAAAGTTCGATCGGTAAAAACGGGACGGAAGCTGTGTTCGGAACGAACACTAAGTGAGATGGGGGCAGTGTAACGGCTAACCGAAAAGAGAAAAACAAAATGATAACCCGTCCCCCACGCAGGTTGAATTTTAAATGGAATTTAACATGGGTTTTCATTTTTTTAGGTTCAACCAAGCGTTGGGCACTTGATTTCCATCGGTTCAAGGTGAAACTTGGTATCCTTAGGTTTTCGATACCGCTGAATACGAATATCATATCAAAAACCGGTTTTGACTAATGACAGCTGTCAATAGAAATTAACCATATAAAAGGTATCCAAAATCATTTTTTTCCGATTTGTTGTTTCTTTCACTTTTTTCCTACCGTGGACACTACACACATAAACTCTTTTGTCTCGAATTGTCTCGAAAAAACGAGAATGAGAAATTAAATAATCTCGTCGAGGCGAGAATCTCGTAAGGGGTGATCTCGTTCTCGTCTCGACTGATCGAGAATATAATTCATCGTTCTCATCTCGTTCTCGTCTTTTTCTCGGTACCGAGAACGAGACGAGAACGAGATTATCTCGGGTCTCGGTGAAACACGTAGAAATTTCAAATGGCAACCCTGATTTTTTTCACGGATTCTGATTCTCCGAAGAGAAATATGAAAATGAATGATTTTTGGGGATAATTTTGATTTTTGAAAATTTTTGGGGGTCCAGGGGGCTTCGGATAAAAAAAAATTTCAGGTAAAAGTCTCATATACCTCTTCGGAGCCGTTGTTCAGTTGCAGCTTAATCCTGAGAACATCCTGGATCGTATGATAAGGTCGGAGGATATGTGGAGAATGATGCACGTGGTGCTTAAGGCCTTCCACCAGAAGATTTAGCTTTTCAAAGCCCAAAGAAATGCAAGGAGAGTAGATAGACGGCTAGACTGTTCCGGCTCTGGTGAGCACCCTTGACCGATCCCCTTTTTTAAGGGTGATGGTGATGACGCCAGGCTGAAGTAATGCCTTTACGGCTCGTACCGGTCTGGACTTGAACGTCATGTAAAAAAGGGTGGGTGAGTTTACTCAGTAGAAGTCTTACACTACCGTATGGGTGCGCATCCCCAGCGGTGTCTCCTGTCGTAGGCATGGCCTTAGATAAGCGGTCGCACACATTCCAGCACCATGTCCGATGTAAGATTCTCATCAATCCTTCGTATAAAAAAAAACACACGTAGCCTTGGTACTCTAGAAAATGGAGATGTTACCTGCCAAGGAGATGTTGGTGTTATTACTAAGAAAACACAAGTCCCAGTGGTTTTGTTGAAGTAACGAATAAGTTACACCCAGTTGGCTTTCCCATAGTGCCAGATAGCTCACTTAGCAGCTGTGATAGTGGTGGGGGAAATTTATATGAGGGATTAACACTTTCCCAAGTGGCCGAAGTTGCCGGGAGATGAGTCAAGATCGATGGAGTACTGCGTTGAATGGAGCATCAGAAATAGGTCAAGGAGGTCTACTCCTAAGCCTGCAAAATTAGGGAATGGACGAATAGAGGTCGATGGAGACTCGGCCACACTATCGCCTACAGCTGCAGTACGAAACTGGTGGGGTTGGCTCGTCTTCGGTTCTGTCACAAAGAGCAAAGTGAGGGACAGAAAGCTCTAGTCGGAAAGATAGTAGAGAGAAACGTAAGAACTGACAACGCCAACATATTGTTTTATTCCACCGGATCTTATCCAGAAGAGAACGGTGACTGCGATGATCGAACAGGGCATGGATTCCTCACTTATTATGATCAGAGGCGGGTGCCTGGAGTAAAGGCAGAGATTTGTCGTAAAAAGTGAATAGAATAAAGGAGATATGATGAAGGACCATGCTGCGGAGTGAAATCGAACCAAGGTCCTCTGGAATGGTAGTCGGGCAACTAAACTCCTAGACTTCTGAGGGCGGCGGATGTTACAAAATTCAAAACAAAAATTTTTGTAATGGGGCTTCGATGTCGCAAATTGCATTACTTTAGTAATTAAGTAAATACTAACGCCTATAAATGTATGAAAACATAAAACCTTAAGCTATTTTTTAGATTTAATTTGCATTCAATTCCGGATTAGAAGTTAACTAATTACAACGACAGCAATAACAACAAAAACAAGTCGGAAAAAATGCGCGTGCAGATAAAAGAAGAACTTCCCCAACCAACATCACGATGCACTAATTAGTAAAAAGCCATTATCGTTATCATTTCCTCATTTGAGAGCGCGACGAGGAGCTTTTCCTGGTGCAGTGTGGCGGTAAACAAAACATCATTTGTCTCGGATTTCCTCACGAGTGCATTCCAAACAGAGAGCAATAAAAATAACCACTCGGGGGTGGAGTAGGAAATGAAAAACGTAAAGTATATTCTAGTAGCTGACACCTTTATACCGAAAAAGGGTTAAACAATAAGAGCACGCCGCGGCAAGGACCAAGCAGCCATAGTGTCTACTATGCAAATGAAGCGACAAGGAGCCACCAGTGGTAGTATAAGGTAACATAGCAGCAGAATCAGTCGTCGTCCCCTGTCATAAAAGGATCCGATGGGGTGTGTGTGTGCATTCAGTGCAGGACTGACAGTAGCTGGAGGCTTGCGGTTATCTACAACATGTCAACGTATATGCGACACAGGATTCCTGTCACAGAGTATTGTTCCCGTTGGCTTCTCAGTGAAAATTCATCCTTACAACAACAACACAATAACAACAATTCATTTACAATTGTAGAAATTGTTGAACAAGAAAAAAAAATAAAATAAGGAAGAAAGAAAATTGGAATGGAGTCTTCCAGTGAGAAAGATCATGTTTGCTGTCAGTATTTGCGGGGGTGTGGTGTTGGTTGCTTCTTGATAAGGAAAACAAGGATTTGTCGGGATGTTTAGGACCACAACACTCGCAGCCCACAGAAGAACACAAAAAAAAAAAAATAACAACACACAAAAAAGGATTTCGCATGCTGTGTTGTAGCTCTGTAGTAGCTGCGAGCCTTTGGATTCTTCTGGCCGGCATTGTGCGGCGTCTCGTCTCGGGTTGATGAACCTGTTTGTAAGTGGTCCTACAAATTACGGCTGAGTAGTATTATGTGGCTCTGGGAAAACTTCATTAGACCTTAATTCTCGCCTTTTCCACCATGCAAGTACCTGGAAAGTGGCTTCAGTCAAGCTAAGTTAGGATTGTTTGCATGGGTGATGCGATGAGCTGAGCCCTCTATAAGCCTTGAGCCAGCATGTGTACTTTTGGTGATGAGATATACACAGTGTATAAGGGACTCTTGGGGCCAGGGAGGGTTGTACCCGTGGTATATAGATGAAGCTTCTGCATAAAGCCGGCTAGAAGTGCTACAAGCCGAAGTGCCTGTGGTTTACTCTTACACGCGTGACTTCCTCATTCAGGATCTTGTCTTGTGTGTGGCTCAAAGAAAATATTTCTCTACAAAAATATTTTCCCCTCTGTTAGTTTTATTTTTTTATTTTTTTTATTTTATTTTTTTTTTTCGTATTTCATCCCTTAGAATGGCACTTTAGACTTTAAGGAAGAAACTGTGTTGTCTCAACTGCAATATTAATTTAATTTTCCCTTGGGTATACACAGATTTGTTCGTTTGCTGCTCCACTTGTTACACATTTATTTGCCTCCTTTCGAAAGGGCAGGACAAAAGCTTTATGAAAATTATATGTATGTGACGGGGTCAATATTCTTTGCATATGACGACGACGGGGCAATGAATTCCTTATAAGAAAAAATGTTTCCATTCTCACCTTTGTAGTTTTTTTTTTAAAGTATACCCCCCGAGAGAGAGAAGGTGTGTGGAACGACTTTTTTTTCAATGGAAAAGTACTTCAAAGATTGCAGATGTTAAGAGATTAAGTTTTTAAGATTATAAAAATTTTTTGTTCTTATTTTTTTGTTACACAAAGCAAATGGGACAGAAAATCTTGAGGTATTGAGGTTGGTTTGTGGTAAATTTAATTTCGCTTTTCCTGCTTTGTAAGTGGGTTGAATCAGTGACTTATAAATCATTGTTTTCGTGGTAATGATAAAAGCAAGAATATTTATATAATTTCATAGTTAGTCCAGGGAAATTAGCATTTAAAGGAGACAAAATTTCAAAAAGGCTGAAAATTGGACCACAGCTTCCTTGGGACTTTTTAAGAAAACAATTTCGGAATCACAAAAAAAAACAAGATGGCTGCCGGAGATATCACTTTTTGGCAAAAAAATCACTCAAAAACTGGTGTTTTCGAAAAAAAATTTTTATCAGTCAATTCGAAACGTTATTGCCTACAAAAAAGCCCTTTTGTCATTTTTGCGAAAACCTAACCCTTTCGAAGTTATTCAAGGTCCAAGTTTCCAAAAATCACATTTCGTCCAAAAAATACTTTGAATAATTCGGAAAGGTTAAGGTTTTCGAAAAAAATTCAAGAGGGGTATTTTGTAGGCAATAATGTTTTGTATTTCCTGATCAAAAATTTTTTTTCGAAAAAACAGTTATTGAGAGATTTTTTTGCCAAAAAGTGATATCTCTTTTTGCCAAAAAGTGATATCTTGGGGGCCTCGGTAGTCTAGGGAGTAAGGCGCCTGGCTACTATCCCAGAGGTCCCGCGTTCGAGTCCCGGCAGAGCCCCACGGTCCTTCGCCTTTCCCACCTTTCCTCCTGTCATAGCCTTCAGCTAGCACTGCCCCGCTCCACCAAGCGCATGTCATCGGTTGGTTGATGGGATTCAACTTGTTTCAGGAGGCATAACACTCCAGCGAGTTGCTTCTCATTACCCCGATGCCAGAGTCGCGATAGAAATGGTTGGGGTTAGGTGGTTGTGGCAGTTCCTTCCTACTTCTCTCTTCCCCTTCACTATCTATCGACTAGAGCTTGCTGTTCGACATTGCACTCTATACGAAGAAAATAGATTGTCGACAGTACAAAGGGCTTTCCCTGAGCTCTGGTCTTCCACATAAAAAAAAAAAAATCTCCGGCGGCCATTTTTTTTTGTGATTCCGAAATTGTTTTCTTAAAATGTCCCACGGAAGTTGTGCTCCAATTTTCAGCCATTTTGAAATTTGGCCTCCTTTCGTGCGTTTTTTTTGCTTATTTCCCCGGACTAAAGGCGATGGCCCAATCACGACTTTATTCGCATTTACGCGCGTCAAAGCGTTGACGCGCTTTGACGTCGATATTTGATTGCGTGTAATTCAAATCGAACTATCCCATTCACGACTTTGCGGCGTCAGCGGCGTCAAACGACGGCAAAAGTCGACCAACTTTCAACTTTTCGCGCGTTGGCGGGCGTTGAAAATTGCAAAACTGTCAAACTGTCGAAATTAAAACTTTATAAAGACAAAAATCCATACATGAATTTAAATCAAAGCAACCTTTTTGACGTCCTGACGCTATGAATGAACCTTCAACGGACGTCAACGCGCATGAAGCGCCTGCCGCGTTTAACGCGCCGTCGGCATTGGGCCATCGCCTTAAGTCGTGCTCTAAAAATTTTAGTACTACATTTGGTATTGAAAGTCGGTCGGTTGTATACTTAGCCTCAGTCTATATGGCTCATTATTTACCTGCACTCCCAGGAGGTTTCATGCAGATGACAACAGCATTAAAATCGAATGGAGCCAACCTGGTAGTAGGGTTCGACGGTATTGAGAGAAATACGCTTTTGAGGAAGCTACGAGAACAACGAGCGGAGAGAGTCACTATTCTATCTTTTCATTAATTCAACCCTAGCGATGTGTAAACGGGGCAACCAACACCCCAATCATGATATTCCCAAACACTGAGAATTTCCAAGGTTTGCGAGGAAGTGTAGGACATCGCGCTGTCTACGGACACAGAAATATTCTAAGATCAATTGTTTTTCTCGGATCACCGGTAGTAACACCTCAGAGTAATCAAGCAGGTTGAAGCTCTTCAGCCGCATAGAAACCCAAGAGGGACTGACTGGAAGAACTTCGGTCCGATCCTGAGAGTGAGACTCGCTAGAGAATGCCCACAGGAAAATGATAGGCCTTATCGAAAAAATCGAAGATAGCCTCAATACTTTCAAAAACGATATTCACACGCCGAATAAGACATCCTGCTTAGTAGGGCGGAGCAAAAAAAAACCTTTACGGTGTGGTGGAATGAAGATCTCTCGAAACTCAACAAGTTAACAAGAGAGATCTTCAGCAGTTGTTACAAAAATATCCTTTAGCAGCCTTCAAAGACTATTTAAAACTAAACAAGAAAGCCATTATCTCAGCCAAGAGAGATACCTGGCAGGGGTGTTGTAAATCTATAGAAGGTCTAGGAGACTCTACCAAATTACGCATCAGGCGAACGGGTGTTAGACAGAAGCGTAGGAATGTCTGCCAGAGGAATGTACGACTTTGTTACACATATGAGTGTGTAACAAACGCGAGTATCGTTTCACCAAACGGTCCCCCAACTAAGTACTAACCACCTCAATGCTGCTTGGCTCCAAACTATTGTCAGCTGCTACTATAAGACCAAGTTAGATTAAGGATTGCACTACTTTGAAATCAAACTCTTCTACGTGGGATCAGTTATAGTAGATCATCTCACAGATAGGTAGTTACCTGTGGATAGAGCTTGGTGGTTATAATCGCACTTCCTCCACTCCATAATAGTTACGACATCTTCGAATTTTCACATACTACAAAGAAGCCATTCTCTCGATACCACTGATAGATGACAAACTAATTTTATTTTATTTTTTGAATTTTTTTATAACACAAATCCAAACAATTACAAAAAAATATAATAAAAAATTTTCTTTTCTTTTGTTCATTTCAGGATTTATTAAATCAAAAAACAAAAATTTAAAAAAAAATACATCAAAAATGGATTGGAATGACAGGACATTTGTATTTATATGGGAGATATTCTTCAACGGAAATCGAATGTGGCTACCCATTTGAGACCATGATCTATAATCATCAAATTCTTCAAAGAATGGTTGTGTGGAACTTTGGGGGATAAAGAAAAGTGTAATTTAAAAAAAAATTAAACAAATTCAAAATATCACAAAATAATAATTCTTAAAAAACACAAATTCAAAAAAAAAAATCTAATATCAAATTTTTAAAATAATATTTTTAATTATTAATATTTTATATTAATTAATTCTGTTTATTAATTGAATTTTTTTGTTAAATTAATTAATTAATTTTATATGCTTTTGCGAATGTTTATTTTATTTGTATTTGAAAAAAGGCGCTTATTATTATTGTTATTATTATTATTACTATTACTATTCATTCAGTTTTAAGAATGATAAATATTATTTAAACAAAAAACATTATAAACAAAACCAATTAATTATTAATCATTAACCAACAAAAAAATCGCTATTTAAAACTATCAGCAATTAATTAATTATTTTTTTCTTAAATATTTAGAAGTATCCTTAAAGCACATCCACACCACAAATCAAGCTTTTTTTTATATTAAGAAGAAACTTTTAAGAATCAATTTTTTTGTTTGTTTGTTAATTTTTAATTATTAATCGGAAGGATGCTTGTCAGAATTTTCTTATGATTTCTTACCTATAGTTTTAAATTTTACTACTTTTCTTTTAATCATAAAAACAAAGATATAAAAAAAGCAGATTTTTAACCAAAGATTTTAATTAATACCAACAAAGAACTGCAGATCCATTCAGTTTAAATACTGAAATTCCCATCCAGAAATTTAACATTCTTTTGAAGTATAAATAATAAAAAAAATTCCAAAAAGTATGCAATAAAAACTGACCGGTACACAGAGACGCTACGTCTTTAATATATTGATTTCCAAATGATTTGTGAACTAAAATTCTGCTTTTTTAATCGATGTTTTTATTTATAAATATTATATGTTTTATTTTTTTAATTATTCTTTTTAAATAGTGTAGGTGCTTGTAATTTATCCATCAAGATTATATGAAAGGAGAATGCGATTTTAGGACAAAAAATTGAAATTTTTTTTTTAAAAAAAATTTAAAATAATTTTTTTATAGCTGCAAGGATGAATTAAAGTGATCGAAATTTGATGATAAATATTAGTTATGGTTTTTATTAATATACTAAAAACAGCTCGTTAGCTGCACGTTTTAAGTGTTTCTATTTAAAAAGACAAAAATTTTAAAAAAAAGTGAAAAAAAACAAAATTAAAAAATATGGATAAAAATTAAGCAGCTGATTGTTGAATGTTGAAATATTGTTTTATTTTGAATGTAAATTTTGCGAAAAAAAGAAAAACAATTAATTTTTTTTTGATATAGTAAACAGAACACGAAAAATTGTTTTTAAGCATTGAATGCAAGAAAGACAGATTGAAGATAGGGAAAACAACACACACACATGTTTTTTTTTTAAATAACATAATAAAAAAACATATAAACATAACACAAAAAATTAACTTAAAACAAATCACTACAAAAACAAAACATTAAGCTCAAACTCCCGAAGACCACATATAACAATCACACTAACAGCGACTAATAAAAAAAAACAAGCTATATTTAACAACAACAGAAAAAAAAAGAAAAAAAAACATACAAAACCAACATCTTTTTTCAAAAACCAAAAATCGAAATAAATGTTGAAAGATCCTGTTAGACGTGGTAGTTTGAGATCCCTAAGAAGCGCCCCGTTGCTTAGTGCTGTATTGGAGAGTACCTTATCGTTGACACGTATACATCCGATAGCATCATTGGACTTGCCTGGTGTGGATTTTGATGTTGAATCCCGTAATACTCCTCTACGGAGCATTGCTGGTGGCTCAACACAGGAGCCATTTGTCGGAAGAATTGGTGGACCATCGTCCCTAAGAAGATCAACTGAACATAAACGTAGTATCCAACATAAGCGGTACGTAAATGCTTATCCAAAAATAAAAAAAAAAACAAAAAAAAATATAAAAAAAAATAAAAAAAAAATATTTCTCTTTTATAAATTTTCTTATACACTTTATATATACCTTTATCGATATGTAAACTACTATATGTATGGATGTGAGTGATGTAGAAACTATATATAGCTATATAAATGTGTAGAACAGGAATTTCAAAAAAAAAACGCAACAAAAAAATTATTATCCTTAAATGTAACTTATATATGTTTAGAACAGCCTTTGATGTCGCCGCGAATAGACACAAGTGTGGTAAAAAAATGCCTGTCCGTGTTCAATTTTAGAAAAGAATATCCAAATAGAATGTTAATATCTGTGTGTTTTATAAAGATATAAAAAAAACAAAAAAAAACAAACATCTGTGAAGCTTTTATCATATTTATTTATATATTTATTTATTTATTTTATTTTTTTTATAGATTGTGAATAATATTTAAGTAAGTAACTCAATATGCAATGTATTAAACACAAAACATTTTATTTATTTATTATTATTTTTTCATATTTTTTCATATAAAGTAGAAATAGAAAATTTTATTTATAAATTTCATTTATTTTTATGTAAATCATATCATAAAGGTTCCCGCTTATTTTCATATACATATTTATGAATGTATAAAAAAATTGTGATTAAATTTAATTCTTCATTCATTTTAGGACAAAACGAAATATTCTACAAAATTATCTATGTTCTTCACAAACATTTTATTAATGGAATTTGAAAGCTTAATGTGTATTGTTAAATATAAAAACTATTATTTTTTACTCGGCAGTCGTATTTGGTTCATGGTGTATAAATAATGACGGTTTTTAAAATTTTAAATTTGAAATCTATATTTCTTGGTATCATTATTTTTTTTTTAAATCGACGGTATACGTCACTGTAACCACTGATAACTAGTAGTTTTTCCGTTTTTACTCTTTAATAATCTGATTGAGAAATTTGGGAGACGAAAATTATATACGTTTTATAATTTAAGCTTAAATTGTGACAATTGGGACAGCCTTTTTGGATATAAAAACCCCTTCGAAAATCGTCTGGTTTTAGCCATAGCCATGTGGAATGTGTAATAGATAAACTAAAGCTTAGGAGTAACCCTTTTATTTGCCAACGGTTCAGGTTTAGTCGAAAAGATGGTATACTGAAGGAAGAAAGGTTTTTGATCTTATCAAGCTAGTTTTGTGTGGAGGAAAAAAATCAGATTTTGTCAAAGCTGATTTTGAATTGTCCTTGGCGTAGGAGTAACGCAGAATTGTGTCATTAGCACATTTATTAAGTAAGTTGGAAAATATTGGGAGTACATAATTTATAAACATTAAGAAAAGAGTGGGCGATAGAATGAACATCTGAGGAACACCAGCAGATGTGGTGTGGGGTTTAGTATTTCCGACATTCAATATTGCCTGCTATTGACTGGCTAGAAAGGAAACTGTTAATCCAGTATTTAAAGGTGAGTCGATAGCTGGAACAGCTTTGAAAGTGATTCAGCAACCAGATAAGCGCTGGATGCTTGGGTTGAAGAGATCTATTAGAGACACAAGAAAGTCCCCAGTAGATCTAAAGCCAAACCTGACTTATTTCTTTTGCTTTAACTGCAACTATACATTTTGTAGCTCTATAGAATAACAAATTGACTACGTATTGCAGCCCGTATAACTTTGGCGACGCACAGTGGGGCAAATAGCTAATTTTTTGGACAATCGATAATTCCCAAGCCTGGAATTAATGAAACTTAAAAAAAATTTTTGTAAACTATTCGTCATAAAATTGCCTTTAAATCTATCGAGCCCGAATTTTGAAATTTTAAAATTAAAGATGGCTAATCCAATATGGCAGACATAAATTTTGTAAGTAAATTAAAATTTTATAAAAATATTCTTTAAAATTATAAAAAATTGTTACTTGGGGGGTTTTTTGAAAACCGAAAATTAATTAATAATAATTAATTTCAATAATTTTAAAGAATCTTTTGATAAAATTTTATTTTACTTTTAGTTTACAAAAAAATTTTTTAAGTTTCATTAATTCCAGTCTTGGGAATTATCGATTGTCCAAAAAATGAGCTATTTGCCCCACTGTGCGACGCATAGAGGGACAGAGTTAGGGTTCTTTCTATGGAAACACAAATCCCACTTAGGAAACAGAAAAAAGTAGCTGAGATCAACCAATTCAAGTTGAATTCCGTTAAGTTTGGCCATGGCTAACGCCAGAATGTGAGCAAGTGTGTGATCGAACAAAACATAATTTTTCTTTAAACGGTGTCGTTTTTTCGCATTTTCAAATTTCAACTTGTCAAGCAAAGAAAGTTTGTTCTGCCTTTTTCAAGATAGTAGATGACCACAATTCCATGACTATTCCAAAAACCGTCCGTCATCGCCTTCCCGGTCGATACAACCGTCTTTGAATTTCTCGAAGCAGGTTTATTCGCTGTAGTCCATTTTTCACACTGATGTTTCGTCCCAGGAATATCGTGGTGGATCTAAGACATATCTATAGTTATGAATCGACGTAAAAAATCGATTCGTTTCGTTTAAAGGTCGATCCACACATATCCGTGACGTGACGGCTACTTCAGTGCAGTACCGAGAGCATCAGTGAAAAAAAATATCGGGAAAAAAAATTTGCGAATGTTTGTGTTTATGTTTCCACACATCCGACGCAGTGATGCACCGACGTTCTCAGTACTCTTCAGGCTCCCTCCGTGAAAAACACAAAAAATATGTTGCCACCGATATTTTTTAATTTATCCTGGATGTGAAGGAAATGATTTTTAAATTCAACGGAAAATTTTATAAGAATTCAACAGAACTTTTGTAAAGTTTATTTAAAATATACCCAAACCTGTTTCTGTGTACAAACAGATAACAGTGAGAGTTTTTGTGCGATTTTTTTTATCTGGAATATAACAATACCTATTTCCCAAAAAAGTACATATTTATTGAACATTGAACGTTGTACACTGATACGGAAAAGACGATCGTGTGTGAATGTCAGTGAAAATTTCATCACGGAAGCCACTGACACGGAAAGCATCGGTGCCTTTTCAGATTAGTCCTAGTATGATACTACATAAAATTTACAGTATTAGACCATACCCGACCTGAAAACAGATTCCACAAGACTCCAACTCAGTACAATCTCAAGCACCAAACTAATTCCCCTTTCACAATGCCAAAATTTATTGAAAATCGAAATAAAAATCGTTAAAAGACTCTAAATGTAAACCTTACATAAAAGTTAGTTTTGAAAGTTATCGCATCCATAGAAACCATCCCCCACTAAATCGACTGACCCTAACCTGTGGGGGTGTTCTGGGGTATCGAATAGAATAATCAAAAAAAAACAAGAACTAAGTTTGCCCAAATATGGAACAATGCCAAGATCCAATATCAAACTCGATGCATATTCACTACCATCAGAATCATTAAATCGGGGCCTCACAAATTTACTCCTTTTTCTTATTTATATGGTTGAGTTCAACTGCTACACTTGAACCCCTAATTAGAGCCCCACCGCTGGGTGGATAGTCGAGGGGCAGGGGATTTGGCCGGAGGAGATTTACATATTAGTACCGAACGTAAGGGCCCAAATGCCTTCTCTAAACACTTTCAGTTTTGCACCCGCACTATCTATAGTAACATTGGATAACGCAGCACACCAAACAGTTTGTACTCGTTCGTAGTATACACAGGCGGCGGGATTGGGGGGATGTGTTTTAAAAGTATAATTTTATCCAATCTAGGCGAACACACTTATTCGACGACTTTTTGGTAGAGCGGGGGTGTTAAGGTGTCGTGTTGGGGGTGTAGATACGACGTGCGCCCTGATTCTAATCCATTGATTGTAACACTACCCATCCTTTGCCCCCGCTATAGCCCCCCCCCTCGCAGCTACCGGTATACACCATTCGCATGGTTAAGAAGGACGACTAAAAGGACTAAGAACTCCGCGGCCTTCTCACTTTCATTCCTATGCAAATTTCCTTATTGATTTCGTAGCCTCCCACGAATTCGTTCATGACATCTTAATTGCATCCTTCGTATCAGTGCCAACTGTGCTGGAATAAAAGTCCTTTTTTTTATATACCAAAAATGTCCTATATTTTTTCGCATGCTTTGAAAATGGTGTAACGACACTTGCAAGGTTGCTGCAGTCATTGCATTCCTTTCGCGGCGCGCCCGTAGACAAAATGTTCGTTTGTGACTTCAAAAGCTGCTGCTGCTCCTCTGCACAATGTTAGGCAGCAGCGCCAGGTGTTACCAACTGTGTTACTCCGTAATCGGTTGACATTTCAAGAATGAGCCCGAAAAAGACGATTTATCTTCTCTCTGCGCGATTTCAACTTAGCCTCGCCGGATGCCATTGTCTGAAGTTTTGCTCAATGTCGCAATACCCCCAGCGGTGGCCCAGTTCTCGCCAGTGTAATTTATTCGAACGTTTAAACTTTCAGGCCTTGAAATTTCACAACTATAAAGTTTCCTTTCGTCCTTTATTTTTTTTTCGGTGTTCGTCCTTTGCTATTTGAATTCATAGTGTTTAACGACGGAAAGAATTCAAATGTCCACAAACGTTAAGCAATATGCAATTTTCATTGTTCAGCGGGAATCCCCTATATATATTTTTTGGCATTTATTATTTCTCTCCGTTTTTTGTGCAATGGCATTCGGCTTATAAATAATGAGGCGTCCTTGGGACGGTTTGCTTGCTTAATTCTTTTTTGTTTTGCTTTGCCACAGTAATGGTGTGGCGAAGGAAGTGCATACAATTTTGACTTGTAAATTTTTTTGGGGTCTAAAGGAATTATGACTATGCAAAATTGTGATTAAGGGGTACTTAAGAGTAAAAACTCCACAAAACCATAAAGTTATTATTACCTATCGATTTTGTCACAATTGTAACATGCACTGTATTATTGACACTAAGTTTCCAGTCAGTTTACCCCCGGATCAATTCTCCGTGGTTCTGTTGGTTTGTCAATGTACCACCGGATCAACTCCCCGTGGCTTGTCGGGTTATCGGTTTGCCATGTCGGTTTACCATCGGGGCAACTCTCCTGCGGTTTGTTGTTTTGTCGGTTTGTCCGTGTACCATTGGATCAACTCTCCTACCGTTCCGTCCAGTCATCTGGCAGATGAGTCAACGTTTCCACTCTCTGATTTCAACTACCCTCAGCAGACAAGCATCGGCCTATTATAACTGTAACGCACTGCTTGCTTTGCTGCGCGTTGCTATTCTGTTTAATCTTGTTGTTTTACAGCGGTGGCGGTTCGTTTTATGTTCACAGCGGTGGCATACTGTTTCCTTCCAATCTTTATAATTGACGTACTCTCAGTCCCCTCCAAACCCCTTCACGGCTTCGTTTATAAAGGCACAATGAGTGGATCTAACCACTTCCATAATGCAAAATACATACATACTTGCCAGACCTTATTTTAATGATCGGAGAGTTTCGCCTGATCCAAAAAATACCAATAACAATAGACCGGTTTTTGTTTAAAGATCGAAACCAAGCAGCCTGGGCGCAGTTAGTATGTAGTAGGGTTTATCAAAAACAGTGGTTTTCAAAAAACAGCTGTTACTGTTTTTAATTTTCAAAAAAAACAGCTGATAACTTTACTGTTTTTCGAGTTTTCTCTAATTTTACAAGTAATAAATAGTTTTTTTTTATATAATATCATTTTATTATACATTTTCACTTCTTGTAATAGTATTTCAAAAACACAAGCGCCTGAAGTGATTTGTCTGAAAGACGCGATGTTATTTTGGTACATACCGAAAATACAGTTTTAAACATTGGTCGATGTTGGTTTGATACAAAGAATTGCATTATATAATTTTCGCAGATTTTCTGTCGGTTGACCAGTATATTGAAAAAGTTTAAATTCCGATTTGAATCTCTTGAAATCTGATCCTTTGAATTGTACTGAATTGAAGCACCATGTACAATTCATCTTGTAACGAAAAAATTTCGTTTTGATCAGTATGCGGCCACTGTTGAGGTACATCGTCTACTCTAACGTCGATGACACCAAAGAGATGACAGGCCAGATTGCCTGCAAAAGGTAGTGTAGTTTTTGATGGAGTGACTGTGAGATCCTTGAGGCTTCGCAATAATTTCATGACATCCTCGTTCATTAGGCCATCCATCCACACGAATTTTTAAATTTTGCATTAGCTTATTACTAAAGTCTCTGCTATTGTCAGAAAGCTTCTTGAACATGAATTGTAAAAAGTTTTCTGCGCTCACCTACCTTGCGTCCTCACGACTAAGATTCGCGACAGCTAGTTTTACGGGCTCCATTCCCTTGACAAGTATGTTTAGATCAGAATATTCCAATGTCATATTCCACGCCTTAAATTCTTTTAATATCTCGCAAATTGCTGTTTCCGGCTTGGCCAGTGGTGATGTAATGGAGCACAATGACATTTGACGCCATTTGCAAAAATTATATTACCTTCACATTACGACATTACTTTTGCCCCACCTTGAATAAGAGCTACTCCGGACAGAAAAAACTCAACATATTAAAAGATCATTAATCGGTATGTTTTCATATGGTATTGTCATTCTCATATTACTTTGGCTGCTTTTACATGAGCGGACACCGAACAGACGAAACTTAACTGTAAGAAAGTCTGATGGAATGTCGCATGGGTTTTACACGGGCGAACTGCAACGAACGAACTATATCAAAACTTAATGGCTTTTTGTTGTTGCTTTATGAAATTCTCTTTCGATTTCTTGTCCTAGCAACAACAACTCAGGAACTGGAACTGAGAATGTCCATTAAATTCGTCCGCCCTCGCCATCGCCCTCCCTTACTCTCTCGGCCAAGTAAAAGAGCACTTTGTAAAAACCCGAAACAGTTTATATTAGTGTTCGTTATATATTTCTTTTATTTTTATATTACCCCAAAATTTTGAAACTAAATTTGGAAAACAGTAAAAACAGTTAAGAAAAAAACAGCGGTTTGATGTTTTTCGATTTTAGCCAAAAAACAGCTGTTTTACTGTTACTGTTAAACAGTTTTGAGAAACCCTAGTATGTGGTAACTAGTACACCGTTTGTGAGCAAGCACTGTATTCCTTCGATACTTAGAGATTAGAGAGAAAGTGGTCCGATTTGGTATCCTTTGAAACACATAATAACATGCAAAAAACTTTATCGCTACTATCCGATCATAAAAATTGTTCCATTGAAATTAAAGCTCTCCTGCCTACGATACATTGGAATGTTATTTTCGCAATATAAGATTGACCTAGTCGGCTCATTCTCATTGCCTATGCCTGCTTTTGTTGCGATCTATACAGACAAACAATTTGTTCATAAATAGAACAGCTGTACTGTGGAACAATCTTCTTCAGTCAATGTTTCCGAACTTCTACAATATCCAAAGATTCAAAGTCATGGTTCATCACGTTCTCCTTGAACACCCTTGGGCAGAATAGGTAATATGATATTTGGGCCTGAGAACCACAAAGACAGTGCCGCAAAGAGTCCCAGCAAGAAATCAAATACCTGACAACGGTCCAGCTGCTCTTCAACCTAAACTAGATCACCGCGGGTTAGCCTTCAATTAGCATGGGAACATTCTGATCAATTGGGGTCTGTTTGTGTTTTTTGAGGAGAGCAGGATATGCGTTCACGGTAAAGATGGAAGGAAGACAACGGGTACGCTGGCGAACTTGAAAGCGGTTGCTTAGTGGTGCGTGCTTGTAAGAACGCGTCCGCTAGGCCGTATTTGGTCCATGCGGAATTTCCTTCGAAGGAAGAACCGATCATGTTTTCATCGATAGGGCAGGTAGAGTAAATCTGACGGGTCAGGGGAAAGTCAACGATATTCTGGAGAAATATTTTACGTGTGGCTTTACGTTGGTTTTATTAGCGGCAATTTTTAATTTGATACTTGACAATGCAAGACCATATACTTCTGCAATCCAGGCAGAAAAAAAATTCCACCTTTGGATTGGTCTATTTGAAGCCCTAACTTGAACCCTATTAATCATATTTGCAGTGCTTGCTAAAACCGTCTCCATCGTTTTCAGAAGAAAGGAAGACGGTCTCGATGCGATTTTGCTTCCCTGTATGATCTTCTCCACACTTTGGAAATAAAGACCACCCTAACTTTTATCCAACACATCAGAATATGGATCAATATTAATTCCACGAGCTGCGCGAAATAGTATGGTCACCCGTGGCAGATCTCCGCATTGCTATTTGGAGCCTAATTAAAATCGGAGGTCGCTTACTATCCGGAATCCATCGTTAGTAGTATAGTCACGCAGTACCATTAACCAATTTTGCACGATTGTTTACACATTGTGATTGCTGATTTTGGGGTTTACACATCACTAACTTGTCCGAGGCGTTCGAATTTATTAATTAAACCGGCATTATAAAAGCAGTCACAAGGCACAACGCAATCACAAGTGTGTGATAAGTCTCAGTACGTGCTGGGACACTTTGGAGTGGGAAAAACCCCGGTTTGCAATAAAGGTAATAAAAGCCATGAAGGGGCTACACTAGTGTGAAATTTTGAAAAAAATTGAAAATTTCTTTTTTTCATATTTCGATAGTCGACACTTTTAAAAATAACATAATAAAATTTCAAGTGCATATCTCAAATCGTTTTTGAGTTGCAGCCATCTGAAGAGTAGTTGCTCATCGGTCCGAAAGTTGCGTTAGCTTAGGAAAAAAAATTCGGGTAGTCACGTTTTGGAGTTGCTAGACCCTAGCACATTTTAACGACTCATCTCGAAGAAAGAAAGGCTTTAGCAGCCCTGCAGGTGTCTTTTAAAGAAGAAGAAGGTACATTGTATGTGGCTGGAATAGCAGATTAGCCGTAGGTATGATATTTCTTGATTTATAACCATGAAATCAGTAACTTAAACTACGCGTTTTTCTCTTAACTATATTTTTAAAATTTTCTGCTGTTATAACTCGAGAACAAATCATCCGATCGGTTTAATTCTTTTTCCAGCTTCTTTTAAATAAGTTTCTCCGTACCATCAACCTCCAGTTTTCCGATTGAATAAAAAATGTAATTTTGGCAGGCCAAAATTCATCCAATTTTTGCACAAAATTGAAACTTTTTTTAACGACTCCTCCATTTCGTTAAATTTAAATTTTTTTTGATCTAGGGTCATGGTACGGGCAATACCTTCTAGTTTCATAAAATTTTTGGTTTTTTTTGATTTCCGGCACTGTGAAGATCGCTATCACTGCAGCACTGGGGGGATTTTTTTTCTTGGAGCCTTAGGAGATTACGAATGACTCGCTGAATTTTTAATTTTTTGATCTAAAAATTTTATTATGTATTTCTTATATATCCATAAATATATCCTTAAAACGTTAAAACATTCCATGCACTAGTTTTTTTTTAAAACATTTCTAAAAATCATATTTTTTTTAGGCGGCTAGTGTGACCCCCCTATAGACGGTAGAAAAATAGGCATTATTGGAGATTTTTTTATGACAGTTGGGACAATTTCATCAAACTTTGGCATACATTTATTTGCTCCTTTAACTGTACAAAAAAAAATTTTTTTCGGAAAATTGAGAAATGGTCCGTAAATGTGGCAGGCCTCCGCGCGCATAGGCGAAACGGCGTGCACTCCCCACTTTCCGCATCTCATCTGAAACAGGAAATACCAAAATTTACTTGTTATTTGAACTAATGCCCACAACTTGTCGAAGAGAAAAATAAAAATAAATTTTTTTTCATAAAAAAAAACAAAGTTTGAAAAAAAAGTTCAAAAATTCATGAAAATTTTGCAGGTGTTTCGGAAGACATAAGCCAGGGAAATTTTTTTTTTCTGAATTTTCGTCTCGACAATTTCTGCGAAATTTTAATTTCTTTCGATTGCTTTTTGTCTGAAGTCAATCGGACAAAAATTGCGGTCTGAGGGTTGCAAGTCAGTTTGAAAAATGCTGTTTCGAGAAAAATGCCGTTTTATCCCGACGTGCGCAATGTTTATTTTTTTGTGTGCAATTTTCATTTCCCCACATGCGCGAACAAAACCTCACCTGATTTGGATCCGGCTGTATCTCTTGGGTGATTATTTTGTAGCGCATGTGTGTAAATAATGGCCATCTTGAATATATGAACCGATTTATCTAGCAATAAAAACTGAAAATATATAGTGTAAAAATCATAAGTAATAAAAATCGGACGTGCTTTACAAATATTTTGGGTGCCTTGCGAGTGCTCTTGACCGAAATATACATTGTAAATCTCTTTAATATTTTGGATTTAAGTTCTTTAATAGTAGAGGAATCTAATCAGCAAATAAAAAAAATCGATTTTTTCAAAATTCTATAGGGGGGGACCCCCGTAAGTAGGCAATTAAGGCACCTTGGTCGCAAACCGGTTTTTTCCCACGCCAAAGTGCACCAGTACCCACTAGTCTCAGCTTGAGACAATCACGGAATTTTAATTTTTCAGTCACAATTTTGGCAATCCGAATAAAGTCACAACAACTATTGTGACTGTATAAATAGTAGATCACAAGAGTATTAGAGCAGATTTTTAGAGTATTTTTCGTTACCGTGATACTTTCATCATGTTTATATTAAATTTTCACTATTTGAGTGCGTTTTGCATGTGTATCGATCTAATTATCTAAAAACTTCCTAGTTTTTACTTATCAAATGTCATCGTAATGACATTTAGCATGATGACAGTTAAAAAAATGGCGCGTAATTTAAAATTACATCTCTTGTTGAAAGCTTCCATTTACAAACGTCTGATTCCTAAAACTCACTCTTTACCAAATTCATTATTTATATTGAAACCGCTATCTCATTCTGTCACTCACAACTGCCATTTTTGAAGCTGAAAAATAGCGAAAATTACTTTTTTGTTTTATATTATTATCAGTTTTAGTAAAAACCAACAACAACAACAAACAAACAAAAAATTAAGTGGTTAAGCCGCAATTGTGTCCAAAAATGTACTGTGAATAATTTACTGAATATCATTGAAAATTAATACAAGTTCCATAGCAAATCGCTTTTATATGGCACACAATTAAAGTGTCGTTTTTAATGGGATTTAAATATTTTCTAACTAATTTCCTGTATAATATCACACTGAATTTAGTTTTGCGGAACATATTATATTTACCATCCTCCAGCGTGTGTGATATAGCTATAACCACAATGGTTTTACCATAAAATTTTCCAGCTATTTTCAACACTAATTTTTGCCTCACATTTCTATATTCTATTTCTACATTCTCTTCTATGTATATAATAACACTAACTTTGTCCACCATCAAAATTTTCAAATAAATTGATTTTCTAGTATTGTGTATATTATTATTCTATAACGCGCGCTAACAACTCTCGGGAGTATTGAATTCAACCTGTCGATGGTGTTATTGATAGATTCAGTAATCAAATTTCAACTGGGCTTAGGGTTTAGGTAAAATATTCATGATGGTAGAGTGTGTTTGGGTGTGTGTGTGTTTTTGTGTGGCAGAGATGGAGTGCAGTTGTTAGGACTCGTTTGCGCTTAATAAATCGAAATCTGCAGCGAAAATAGTTTACACTATAGCCATAGAAAGCACACCGAAAAACCATTTCGAAAACACAATTTACTGTCACTGCATAGTAGCCTTGAAAAGACAACAAGTTCCTCTAGTTACTCACTCACCCCCTCACCGGATTCGAACCCATTACCCTTACCATGGATTCCATTCCGGCAATGGTTCATAATAGTTGTAGTCCATTCTCGTTCCTCCTTCTTTCTTATGCTCCTCGTACTACCAGCAATATTCGATCGTCATATATTTGGCATATCTATTTGGTTGTATGGTAGAGTAGAGTAGAGAGCGCTCTTCGCTGCTTGGTGCGGCGAAATGACCTACAAAGTAAACTGCTTGTTAAAAACGGAAAGTTGATAATTTGCATTTCGCATAACCTTATAACAGTTTTGGCATTTATCCCCCCTCCCCATCAGCCGTTGTGGCTGCGCGGTCCCATTCCATAACCCCCCCACCCCCCACCCCTCGCCAACTCTGACAATTTTATGTTTGTGTATATATTTGCCGATCGGTCTCCGTAGAGACACACCACACACAGCCCCCCCCACCAGTATGGCAGTGATATAATGTTGGAGGGTAGTTATATTAGATGAGCATTTTCTGCGGTGGCTATTTTCTGTTTATAAATGCACCCTTTTCATGGATAGTGAAAAAGGGCGGCATGGAGACATAAGGGAGGCTACAACTTCCTTCTAAAGCAGAGGCAACACAACATTTTTTTTTATTTTTCATGCCATAGAAAACATTTGCAGATATACGAAAGTTATATATACACAGAAAAGTAGAGAAAAAGCGAGAAGGACATATATCTCCAGGAATAGTAAGGAGAAAAAAAACAATCGCGTAATTACGTGAAGGCAAAAGGCATAGAGACAAGGCGCAAAACCAACTGCTGAGGAATGCGAGAAGCCCCAGCGAGGATTGCCCAACTAATGTCACATATAAAAAAAAAATATAAGAAATCTGCCCTATTTGTTATTTGGGGCGTATATTTACATAAAAAAATATTTCGTAGTGGCCTGGTCGCAATATGCATGACAGGACCGACATTGTACAAGTATAGAACCGGACAACAACAGCCAGAGGACGGCCCCCCGTTCGTCGAACAGCAGCAGCAGCAGAAGCAGCAGCAGAGTATAGAAAAGGTGTAGCAGCTCGAGAAAATATATATATATAGAAGAGAAGAGGTCAGTCCATGTGCTCTCTCAAGGCAACGGCTCCTGGCTATGCTATTACTACTATCCACATGACGTATTGCCCGAATGAAGCCAATGCTAATATATCCTAGCAGGGAATTTGCTAAAGGAAATTTGAGGGAAGGTAGCCGCAATCATTTGTGAGCTCTCTAAAAGGATATCCGGCCACTTCATATACGTCAAAAATACTCCACATGCGGACAATTAGACTTACAAACAACTAAATGAGCTAAAACTGGGAATGGTAGGACTACATTTGAAATATATATATACGAACGAGTAAAGTACAGTAGTGATTCCTATACATCTTGGCTGGCATGTCAGTATGAAACGAGGTCTTTCATCACTGTCCCGAAGACCAGATGTCCTAGATTACATGAGATGTGCCTTTTGCCTTGTGCTTGTTGTAAATGCCACGGCGCGCTGGCATAGACCGAATTCCTTGAATTTGATTCCTTTTGAAATTTCAGTGATTTTCTGTGACATGGCCGTTTTAGTTTCCTCTCATTATCATTATCATTATCAAAAACCCCCCTTCATTCTATGCTGTAATAGACGACGACAACGACTACTACGAAGACGACGATGACGACTACAACGACAACGACAACGGCAAGGTTGAAAATGATGATAATCCCCAAGGTCGTATGAAATCACCCCGAAAACCACACAGGCGGGCGGAGCACCTCCTTTTCGATGGCGCTTTGTTTTTGTTCGAGTCCTTTTTCTTCGATCCTAACCCCCGTTCGTGATTGTAGTTAGAGATACTTTTTAGGGGACTTCGTCATTACTCAGATTCCTTTCAATACCACCACCAAGGGGAGCAGCAACCGTAGATAGTTGTGGTTTTTACCATAAGTTACCGCTTACAAAAATTGCTCAACCAGGTGGGGGTTGAATGGGGTTTGGTTTAAGAGAGTGAAGGGATACTTATGAAATAGTACACCCTAACCCTATATATGTACAGTACATATACCCCCAATCTTACCTTCTGTTTATGTTACGATTAGGCGCTGTGCCCTCCAAAAAAAAAACCAACCCCCACATTTCCATACAATCCACCCACCCTCCCAAAAAACCACCTCTCTCATAAACTACCACCCTCGTTCGTCCTCCATCAGACTCCTTCAGAATCAGCTGTGCTCGTGCACAACATAAAGAATATTACTATTCTTCTGTCTATCGCTCTTGTCTTATATGTTTTGTCAACAAAATCGGACTCAAAATTGAATGTCACTGAATTGCTATTGCGGCTTTTTGGGGGTTGGGGCAGGGCGCGCGCGGTGGCAATAACAAGGAGAAGGATGCAGAAAAGGTAGAGCAAGGATATTACCGATGGATGAAGTTTCTTGCAGGAGGAATGAATGTTTTAGCATAAAGAAGCTTGAGTAATCGCGTTCTTGTTTTGGTGGTGATTGCAAGTCTAGTTTTGTGTATTTTTTTTTCTGCTGGATTCTTCGTTGTCTCGCGAATGTCTTAAGATTTTTGTCTTTCACCCCTTTTTTATTTAAGGGTTTTTTGTCATTTTTTTTTGCTGAAGTAAAAGTATAAAGAAGGTTTTCCGTGCGCTGCGCGGTTTTTGTAATAATAAGTTTTCGTAATATCGCGGCGTATACTGATGATAATTTGTGATTGCAAGAGTCTTGTTTAAATGAAAATTGTGGAAAAGGGATTTTTTTTAATTTAAAGGTAAAAACTTCATCATTTAATATTGATAAGTAAGTTGAGAAAGTAATTAAAAGAAATTATTTTACTACAATTTTTTTTTCTGGTTATATTTTAGGACTTTATTAATTTTACTTGAATCATTCTGCGCTGCTATACAGATTAGAAAAAGGTTTTGGTAGTCTAGGGATTATCAGATAAACTGCAGCAACCAATTCATCAAATTGTGACTGAAAAATTGAAATTTCGAAATTTTCTCAAGTTGAGACCAGTGGGTACTGGGGAATTTTGGGGTGGGAAAAACCCGCTTTGCGACCAAAGTAATAAAATCCAGTAAGTAGGCTATTAACACACCTTTTAATGACCTTAATGACCTTGGTCACAAATCAGTCCCACGCCAAAGTGCCCCAGTACCCACTAGTCTCAACTTGAGAAAATTTCGAAATCTTAATTTTGCAGTCACAATTTTGGTAATGCGAAAACAATCACAACAAACTATTGTGACTGTATAAAAAGTAGACCACAATAGTATAAAGAGCACGTTTTTTGAATATTTTTCATAATATTCTCACAGACTCGACAGCAAACAGATCCGATGAGAGTTGCTAGGATGTCCACATACACAAGCCTCAATGCATCATAATTTAATGGTGTACGTTGACTACGTTGTCGCCCAGACTTTGCTTTATTTCATTAATAATATAATCAAAATAATAATATATCAAACTATATCTAAAGTTCGGGGTTGTTCAAAAGCAACAAGGTGACACTAAAATATGAATAGTAGAAAATATTATAGAATGAAAAAATGAATAATAGTGTCTATTTAACAGAAGTATACATATTTTGGGACGTACTTGTTGGTTGTCAACTGTTCTTAAAGGGTCTTTACTATTGGACTATCCTCTGCCAATAATATGAAATATGAAGTTTTCACACAATCCCCCCCCCCCATCTAAGAATTATACGTGTCCATTACAGCAATGACTTCGATTTCATAATAATAATGACATTCGTTTGGTGATCGGACCGATCTATTCAATTTATTATGGTAAAGTTACTTGCTGGAAAGGTTTGGTCAAAAGGAGAATGAAAGATGATGGATCCATAACTAGGTTGTCATTAATTGCCACTAGTACCCCTAGGCTAGACAACTGGAGAAGTGTAGGAATATTTTTCTACGAAGGAATTGAAGCCACAACATCTAGTTTACACCTAGCTGCATTTATAAGGAGGAGGAGCCAGTCCAAACAGTATTCTTTTTTTATGAGGTACTGCGTCCAAGAGTAGCGCGACTACTCGTTTGGCCTATTTTATTACACCCTTAAACCTCATATTTGTAGGGCACGCCGCTTGAACAGGTTCAGCAGGTTCAGGTTGCTTAAGACTTGACTGTTCGATTCGGGTCTCGACGATCAACAACACCCTGCTCCTCGCGATCGCGGAGCACTCACAAAAAAAATGAGGAGCAGGCTTATCCTGCTTAAGGCAAAGCTCCAACAATTCCTTGATCTCGTTAAAAGGCGGCTCAAGGAGTAACAGCTTAAAGTTGGCCAGTTCAGGCACAAACCTCTAGCGTTCGGTATGGTTCATCCAATTCCGATTGACAAAGGCAAACTATTGGGTGTACCAATAGCCGTTTCAGGACCGATGAATACAATGTCAGAGCCCCGTCGACCCACTGAATACGCCTTTTCATTGCCTTTGAAGGCCCGATGGTCGGAACCCAAAACAAGGGTAACAAGACTGAGAACGCCCAGCTCACGTTGGTAGCTCCAAACCAATTTATACTTGGCCCTACAAGACCTTATCGCCCTGATTGCCGTTTGACTATTAGAGAAGACAAAGATCCGTTAATATTCAATGAGTTTTTTTTTAAGACTTCAATAAACCTATAGCTCTGTGAATATATGGGCTCTGGAACTTCAATGTGACTCCTCTTTGGTTAAACATCTACACAAAATCTTTTCCCTTCATTTTTCTCCGGAGAGTTTATCTATACTGTTACAAACCTGCACATACGCATAGAGATACGGAATCAGTGTTTGATCTTTTACTCTTGGCTTATGATTCGATTCATATCAGTATTCCATACTTTTGACCGAGTACTTTTACTCATTCGATTACTTATAGGGTAGAATCTAGTACCGAGTAAAATTTACATGAAAATCACAACTCAAGCTAACTGTAAGTTTTTTTTTTTTTTGTGGAAGACTAGAGCTCAGGGAAAGCCCTTTGTACTGTCGACAATCTATTTTTCTTTGTATAGAGTGCAATGTCAGTTTTTCTCAGTCGTGAATATTTTCCATACAAACGCTTTACACATATACGTATTTTTCTGCTTCAATTAAGAAGAGTTTAGGGCCGTTTACATCCTAAACGCAAAGTGGAAAAGCAAATTGGAACTCTTATCACATAGAAATTTGCATGCTTCCCTCTCTATTCACCAAGTTGGAATCCACGTTCGTTGCAACACAGCGAAAAGGATTCAAATTTCAATGCGATAAAAGAGCTCCAATTTATGTTTGCACTTTGCGTTTGGGATGTGTATGGATCTTTATAGGTTTGAATTTATATCCCATGTAAGCTACATAGGTATTGTCATCTGTCCCAGCCGGAAATCGACTAATGCATAGGCGCTAAAGCAGGGGCCATATTTGGTTTCTCGAGTCGATGGATCCACTCGACAAAAAAAGCTTCTCGATTTTCGCTAAGTTTCATATTTGGCATTTCGACCAAATCGAGAGATAAGCGCTGCCATGCAAAACCATCAAATTGTGTATATTTAATTAAAAGACGTATATTTAATTAAAAGAGAAATTGCTAAAAGTTTATTGTATGCATAAATTTTGCTTTTTAATAAAGGTCTATCGACACATAAGAGACGAAAACGTTATCGATATCGTGTTGCCAAACGCCAATTTATATTTTTCGACAGGAATCGATATCGACTCGAGAAACCAAATACGGCCCCAGGTCGCAGGTATAAGATAACACTACATCGAAATTTATTAGTAATGCAAAACAAGTAATACAATAGACCATTAGCGTGGACGCGATTGTCTACTACTGTCTAATATGAACTGACAAATGACAGCTAAACCAAAATGGCGGCCAAATAAAATCGGCTTGGAACATAAAACGCAACCTGTATATCCAACGCTGGAGGTCCACAGCTGGTATGGTGAACTCCAACGGGTTTTTGCGAGGCAATAGGTTCAAAGACCACTCAGGGATATGTATTCTCGCTTTTTAAGTTTTATTTACCGTTTATTTACTTATTCGATAAGTTTACGGAAGCCACCGCAAACAAACTCCCAAAGCAATCGGAACGGTCCAAAAACGCCGCCTAGATCACCGAATGAATTAGATTTTGATATTTGGCATTTCTCTCGATCTTTCATCCTCCAGGTCTAAGCACAGAAGATGTCGCCCTTTATACCAATCCATCATGTCGTTCAAGTCTTGTCTAGAAGTAAGCTTAGTTAGAAAGAAGGATAGAAAAACGAAAGGATAGGTTAATGGGTGTCTGAGGATGAATGAGAAGGAGCCATGAACCTTGCGTTTGAGCTCTTCGAGGCTGTATGAGTTCGGGAATACTGACTGTAGAAGATTGTTCCACAGTCGAGTTGTTCTAGTTATAAACGAATTTCTAAACCCGAATGGAGAATAAGGTTTGTAGACTGTGCGAGTGGGTCGATAGTGCTAGTCTTGTGTTGCGGGAGCACGTTGCGATAGGATATTATTTATTTCAGTGGGACAGTCATTGTTGTAACAGTTACTGTCTACTTCTATAGCATCGGAATCTTTCTATCATATTTTCCTATTTTCTGTGAACTTTTGAGCTTGTTAGTTGATTTCGCGTTCTATAACAGAACCATCCAGAGTACAAGGGGGGTTGATATTGAATCTGCAGTCTTCTGCATAAAACTTAAAATTGATACACCTTAAGCCTCTACCACCAACTTTCCTTAAGGAATAGCTCGCCACCGGCAGTGACCTAGTTCCCACCCTAAACCCACCCCATACCCACTTTCAGGTGATTGAGAATTAATTTGGTACTAATTATTATAAAAAAAATCAATTAAAGGAAGTATAGAGGCGCGAAATCATTGCTTTTTAAAACAAGTAAACATTTCTACTATACGAAATTTGTTTTGGAGCACCCAATTTGCTTTTAACAATAACCAAAATATATCGATTGCGATAATTTATATCAAAGGACATGCCATTCACTTTGTCAATTCCTATCAAATTCAATCTACCCTAACTATAAGTGGAATTTTCTAGCTTGGAAATACAAATTCAAACGTAATAATTGTAATTGGAACAGCATTCCGCATTGCTGCGAATGACGAAAGAGAATGCAGATAATGCACCAACTGCCAACGTACATATAAATTTCGAAACCAAACTAAATTCTCGTTTTATTTATTTTTGTCTTGTTTTTTAGTTATCTTTTTTTTCTGTTTGTTTGTTGCCCCGTGCTTTTGCTCTATCTCTCCTTGCAATAAAAAAAAATCTCCTCTTTTGTGCTGTCCTTAGCATGGAAAATAAAAATAAGAAGGATACCAAATATGTAGTTGCAAATTTCTCTAATTGTGCAGCGGGGAAAAACGAAATAAAAAAAATATACGAAAAAGGATAAAAAAATATATATGTATATTATATAAAGGAAACTAGGAAATTTCCATACCCTTCTTATGGGTTCTTTTCCACTTTAGGTTTTTATCTACCAGTGACATCTGGTTAATTTCCTTTATAAAAGCCATTACCGTCGCTGAAATTAATTGGAGAACGAATTTCGAGTCGTCTCACTCCTGTGCAGAGCCTTAATTGTAAAAAGTTCACTGAATTATACAAAAAAAAAAAATAAAGGACGAAGGGCGGCTAGTTTTCTAGGACAGGCGATGGGGGGACGATGGTAGAGTAGTTACTTCTTTATTTTTTTTTCGGTGGCGATATTTTTTCGGTGTAGGAAATCCGGACTTTTTTCATTCACAACAAACCCCCCACCGTTCCGCCAATAAATGTGTTCCCATTCGGTTAGGAAAGGCTGCGGCTCTCACTCTATATAACGTTAAGCAATAGAACATTACCCACCCGACAGCTTGGCAGGTCGATAACAGTAGTAGTAGCAGAGGCTTTCGGTATCGGTCGAGATCTCTATTAATGCTTATTAAGCTAAATTGCAATAACGTCACTCCACTATAGGCTCCCCATAAGGAGTCTCGTTATCGGCCCGGATCGCTCCTTATTACCCACATTTTTATGTGTCATCGATAACCGGTCGAGAGGGTGTTCAAGATTTCAAGGTATGACATTTTTCTTTTTTAAAACCAAAAACAGCAGAGCATAGTTATACCCCTTTTTACTTAGGGCATCTATAGTATATCGTATTATATGTATATGCAGAGAAAACTAAGAGAGACTATGGGGTGCAAAAGTGTTCTGGGGGGGCTTTTTTATGATAGTAACAATTTCACCAGGATATAATCTCAGATCCCCTATAATATGTTATGCTAATGACATCCAACGTAGCAAATATAAGGACAATGTGTTTACTTTAATTAGGCGCCTTCTAGTTTGCAGAGGCCACTTGGGTTACAACAAAGTATTTTTCGCCCAAGGGAGAAGAAGTGCCTACTATAAAGGGAAAGTACCGAGATGTGGTTCCTTAGGGTGTGCCTCCAACGGTAGGGCTACATGGGATCCAGAGAACATAGTTAAGTATTGCGGGACAGCAAAAAGACTATACAACAACAGCAAGAAAAGGTACCCCGGCACCCCAACACCCCCAAAAAACATCCCACATAAACCCACACTTTCTCATACCTTTTTTTTTATTTTTTTTTTAATTCAAATTAAAACAAAGATGAGATGAATGTAGAAAAGGACATCTTGAGCATGTTGTTCCAACTCCTTTTTGCTAATATGCAACATAAGCTGTTTTTCATGAGCCTTTTTGTGGTACATAAAAAAAATCCTTTTGTGTATGTAGGCTACCTATTAGTTGGCAGTTGCCTTAAAAATAGCCTCGTGACTGCACACACAAATACAATGGCATTAACGTTGGTATATATGCAGCATGGGCCCTTAAAAGGGCACACACAGAATGCAGACAGTATATCCTGAGTTTTGTTCTTATTTCTATTCAGGAGGATGCCATAGCATAGTTTTATAAAGAGAGAGAGTAAAGCGCCATCATTCATTAATTGTTACACTCCTTGATGGTTTGGTGGTAAGCTGTCCTGCACTTCAGTCACGATTTCCCATTCAATATATATGTATATATGTATTAGTGTATGTCCATATACACTTTAAGCGCGCGCTCTCGTTGTCCATGAAGTGTATAAAGTGAAATCCTTTAGAAGAATATGAAGGAATAATACGACATAAAAAAAAATCCTTTCTTTCAATCTCAAATACAAAAACAACTACAACTACAAAAAAAAAAACTCCGATACTTAAAGCAAAGGCGAACTTCTTCTACTCTACTCCTTGACAAACGTGCGATTTTCTTTCGATGTCTCTTTTTTTTATTATTATATGGCAGGATAGAGGCATGTGGGAAATAAGTTCAGAATAAATGAAGGACGATAAGTTTCGATTTTCATGTGTTGACTTCCAATCTCGACTGACAGCTGGTGGCGGCGGCTTTAATACAGGGACGAATAGACATGACCCGAGGACAAGACAATTTCCGTTTGTGTACTGATAAACTACTTATCTATGCCCAAAATGACAGCCGTTTTGGTTAGGGGGAGATAGAAAAAAAAACTTCTAGGTTTAGTTATAAAAAAATATAAATTAATAATAAGAAATATTACTTGGAAAAAAAATTGGTTTTAAGGTGATGAAAGTGAAACGATGCCGGCTTTGTGGGGTCTCTTTTATATTATTATTATTAAGTTTATACACCAAAATATGTTTATTTAACATTTCTAGACCTGATTCATTTTAATCAACTACAAATTTCCCTATAACGACAAAGATAGATACGTTTTTAGTGTCCCAAAAAAATTATATTATAATTAGTTAAACTGTAGCAACTTAATTATATCACTAAAAAAATTAAGTTGACTTTTTTTAATTTAATTTAAGTCTGAATATAAATCTCCTTTTAAGATAAAGAATTATAAAAGTGTTTCTGGCAGTTTGAATAAATTCTAAACGATGCCGGCGTTGTGCGGTCTTTTACTTCACCGTCTTTTTCACATTGCACTACTTTATTATTATTAAATTTATGCACCAAAATATTTTTATTCAACATTTCCAGACCTGATTCATTTTAATTAATTACAAATTCCCTCATAACAATGAAAAGGGATGCGTTTTTCCTGTCCCAAAAAATTATAATTTAACAACTCAAACTGCACCAACTTTTATAAATCACCAGAAAAAAATCTGATGACATTTTTACTCGAATTTATGTAAAAACTAAATATTTTGGTGCGGTAAAATGGTTTTAAGTTAAAGAATTTTATAAAAGTGTTTTTGGCAGTTTGACTAAACTCTAGACTAAACTATGCCGGCGTTGTGGGGTCTTTTACATCATATTTTCACATTGTATTGCTTTATTATTATTAAATTTATACACCAAAAAATATTTTTATTTAAGATTTCTAGACCTGATTCATTTTAATCAACTACAAATTTTCGCATAATAACAAAGTCAGATGCGTTTTTAGTGTCCCAAAAAATTTTTATTATAATTAGTCAAACTGTAGCAATTCACTAAAAAATTCCGTTTGATTTTTTTTGAATTAAATTTAAGTAAAAACTGAATATAAATCTCATTTTAATATAAACAATTATAAAAGTGTTTCTGGCAGTTTGAATAAATTCTAAACGATGCCGGCATTGTGCGGTCTTTTACTTCGCCGTCTTTTTCACATTGTATTACTTTATTATTATTAAATTTACGAACCAAAATATTTTTATTCAATATTTCCAGAACTGATTCATTTTAATTAACTACAAATTTCCTCATAACAACAGAGATAGATGCGTTTTTCCTGTCCCAAAAAGTTATAATTTAATTACTCAAAATACACCAACTTTTTATAAATCACTTAATTTTGTTTCTGTTGAGTTTTTTATTTCAATTCAATTAAAAACGAAGTATAGATCTCGTTTTGAGCTAAGAAAAATTTATTAAAGTGTTTCTGATATTTTGACTAACCTCTCTGCTCTCGAATACATTTTTGGGACACTCCTTTTCGCTATAGTCTCGTTACAGGTTGTTCAATTTTATTATTTTTTAGTAAATCATTGCCTTGGACAATCTGTTTTCATATATAATGTCAATTTTTTATATTAAACTCAGTGACTAGACAGAATCAAACTATATTATGCACAGAATGCGAATTGTGACAATTTTTGATTTGTTACCAGATACTCTAAGTCTAGTCAGAAAATTTTGGTTTAAATATGTCAAGTGAATACTTAGCAGGATGCAAATTTAAATAGTTGACAATATCTACATACATTGTCCAAATTACTAAATATGTAAATGCGTTAGGTTTGCCCTTTAGCTCAGACATTTTTTTGGGACAGTATCTGAAATACACTGGCGCAGATTAAAGCAGATTACTATTTTAAATATCAATTAAGTATATCAGCGTATAGAAAATCTAGTTATCAATTTGAGGTCGGTAATATGTTTAGGACAGACTTTTTATTTTTTTGGGACATTTGTGACCATATGATATTGAAGGTTACATTAAACGCAAGTATTTTTGATGCCATTTTCCTTTTATCCTTGGACAGATTATGATATGATATTGGATTTTTCCATTGCATGTTTGAAACATTTATTGTTAAATAAACTTGAGTGCTACACTTGTCATTATAGTGCCGACAAGAATATGTTTTCACAATAAAGTCATTTATAAAACTTCGAGTTATGTTTAAGCCAAAATATTCAATTGTAAAGCGTTGCAACTATTATATTTGATTTAAATGAGCCATAACCAATAAAATCTAGACCGATTGATTCTATAATGTGTCGATATTTTTGTACCAAGATGGATAAGTTCATCGTACACTATATCTCGAACTTTAGATTGACAAAATATAGTTTTGTCGAAAAAAACATGAAACTTAACTCGCCAACAATAGAGTTAGTGTAGTGTGTACAAATTCGCGACAGTTATATAAGAATGGAGTTCGATGAACATCGACAATAATCGTCTGTTGCAACACAGACATCAAATTCAAAAGCGGATGGAAGTTTCAAAAGTTTTGACTATTAAAGAAATTTATTGTGTCTAAAAAGTTTGAATTGATTGAAATTTTTAATAAAATGTTTTCATTGAAAATGTATAAATAAAGTTCGTTAAGTTTTATGCATTTTTAAAGAAATTGTTTATTTGAATGAAGTTTTTACATATTATTCAACTTGAAGCATCTCTTGATTGAATTGTAAAAATTTTTGAACTTTTGTTAGATATTTTTTTAATTGACACACGGGCTCCAAAAAAGTAACTGAAAGAATAATTCAATGTGCTGTAGAGCTTTTTCTAGTCTAGTTAGTTATACGTAGTTTTCGTATATCTTCTATAATGGCATCCGTCCACTTATTTCTTGGTCTTGTAGGCTTCTTTTTCCTGTTGGACTGCAGCTGAAAATTCCAGCTATCCTTCATTTATACAAAGCTTCGTACAATAAGTACAACCTCCCATAGTCTACTTTGGTTCAAATGAGCCATTCATTGTGCTTAACCTTTACTGGTTCGAAACCTTATATTGGTTAATGCCGAATCGTCAGACCTGTCCTAACAAAGAAGTGGATGCTCTCATCTTTCCAGAAACTGATAGGTATCGGTTTCCAGATTCTGGTATTGATCGGTTTCCAGATTTGCTCCTCTTTATCTCATTATACATTACTATACCACTCCACTACCATGCTTCATATTAACAACATGCTCAATTCTATTATGGTACATATCATCTGTTGACGTTCAAGTCATCTTGTGTTTAAATTGATTTGTGCGCAGAAACTATTTTTAAAGCATTGGAAGGCTTCTGTGGTCGAACTTAGCCTAGTTTTAGAATGTAGACTGGGGTGGCGATCGAATTCTGAGCGAAGTTGATTCGAGTGGCTAATATCTTTGAACGGCACAAAATCTTTGCCAAGGGAGTCTTAGGAAAAACCCTCAAGGGCATAGACTAAAGCTTCAGGTTTACCATAGACTATCAGTTTCATCACTTTTGTAACGTTCAAACCATTTGCGACACGTTCTTTCACTAATAGAAGCCTCACCATAAGTTTCTAGAATCATTCGGCGCACCTAAGGCTCTGTTTTTTTAAATTGAAAGGCTAAACGCAAAACTTCCCGGAAGTGACGCTTATTTGGTTAAAAGTTTATCGTTTTTACGCCCAAAAAAATATATGAAGCAAATGTAATGATAAGAAGTTGTTGGCAGTTGTCTAACTAATAATTTGTGGTTTCTTATCTGACATTCTTGTCCAGCATTTTACTGCTGGCGCCATCTATTGGAAACGGCGGTTTTTACCATTTGTATTCGTAATATTTTTCTGAATTAGTGAAAACGGTGCTTAACGGCGCGTTTATAATAAATTTTATCATAGTTTAACAATTTTAAAGAATATCAATAAAAGTAGGTATTGGAACGGTCTAGCGTGGGAAAAAACACGTTTGTGAAATGAATCTAGGTCAAACCTAAGATTAGAAAAAAAGATTTTGCAAGACTAGAAAAAATCGCTGGTATATGAGCTATAAATCAACTCACAGCAGAAATTGACATAAATTATATGTATATGTTGGATTTGTTTAAAAAATTATTTATTTCAGTGATAAATCAGATCAACTTTTTTATTTTTTAATAGTGCAAATACAGGAGAATATTTTCCACCAATTCTGGTTAACCCCCAATGTAGAGCTTGTTTTAACATATAAACCACCCAAGAGAAACCCCTAATGTAAATACTGACTTTAAACACAAAAAATTTGCTTTGATGCAAAACAAAATTATATGAAAAAAAACAAAACCTAAGATGCAGCAAATTTGGTAAAATAGTACAAACAAAAAAAAATAAACAAAATAATAGTTTTAGTTACACTTCTTTATAAATATAACTAATCCATTAACAACATACATACTCGTATATACTTTATTATATTTTGTTAAACATTTTTTTTGATTTATGCATGTTCGTTTTTAGAACAAAAAAAAATTGTTAAGCTTAAGGCTTGGTATTAAAAAAAAGTAAAGCTTGTAAATTGTAATGTGTTTTCTTTTCCAAAATGGCTGTCTAATTTTCTATTTTTATTTTAGCTTATACTTATTTTGCATGTTCTTTTTAATAAATCTATATTTAGGATTATATAAATTTATTTATGAATTATAGTTATAAAAAAAAATATTATTGAGTAAATTAATAATAATAATTTTTTTATTTATTTATTTTTTATAACAGAGCTCTTTCTCGTAAACTCAAGCCTCACCTTGTAGCTGAAGGTGTCAAATCATATATAAATAGGGCACAAAAGGCACAAGATCAAGCACAGCAGCAACAACCTAATATGGAGTTTTTACGAGGGGTCTATGCGTTTATGCAAGTGAGTAGATCATCGGTGAGTGTCGCCACATTACTAATTACTTTACTAATCATAAACAATTTTTTTCTTCTATTTTTATTACTTTGCCTCTAAAAAAAACCAAAAACCAAAAAAAAACTCAAAAAAATCCCAAAAACCAAAAAAAAAAAATAAAAACGAGAGAAAAACGTCCGTTTTTTGTTGTTGATGTTGTTGTAAGTCCAAATATATATAAAAATGTGTGTTTAGTCGCCAAAAAAAGAACAAAAAAACAAAAGACCTCTAGAGATTGAGCGAGAGAGAGAATGAGAGAAAATAATAATAAAAAAAAATAAATAATGGTCTTCAACAACCAAAAATAGAAAGTAGATTATTTATTATTATTATATAAGATATTTAAATATAAATATGTATTCATAAATCATATCCACCTTCTTCATTATATTCTTATTCTTCTTCCTCTTCTTTTTCTGGATAATTATATGGGTGACACGGGGGTGTCTATACCCCAAATATACCACTGCCTGGGCAACACACTACTTTTCTTCCTTCACGTTTACTGTGATGAATTATTGAAAAAATACAAAAACAAAAATAAATAAAAAAATAAAAAAAAAAATAAACATAAAACAAACAAACAAAAAAAGACAGGATCATGAAATCCTTTTGAAAAGAATGTGAAAACCATAGCCAGAAATCATATTTTTCAAAAACAAAAACCCCGAATTTGGAAAAGAAAAACAGAAATTTTTGGATATTTAATAAAAAAAATAAAGAAATCAAAATTAGATAAGACAAAGAAAAGGATAATACCAAAAGAGAACGAATGAAAAAAGCGATCAAGGATAATAGATGATCATATTTTCTTTTCAAAAAAAAAAAACGGAGCTCAAAAAAAAGGAAGCGCACAGCGCAGACGCAGCTCAATTAGAAAAAATAAAGGATAAACATTACAGAAATATTATATAGTATACGATACAAAAATACGAGAGAGCGAGCTTAAGATAATACAGAGAAACAGGATAGCAGGATTTCCACAAAAAAAAACTGGATTACCAAAAAACAAAACTCAAGAGAAATGTGATATTATTAAAAGAGTGAGAGAAAAATATAAAAATTGAGAAATAAGAAAAAAAAGATATAAAAATGGTAAAGTTTCTTTTATCTAATTTAAATAATCTAAAAAAAAATAATAATTTTTATCTAATTTGGCCTCATACAAAAAAAAATGCGGCCAAAAAAAAATTTTTTTGATAAAACAAAAAATGCAAAAATTACTTTTTTTCACCTGGGGATGCAAATGGTTCTTTGTTACATGCACTTTACTTGAAGGTTTCGATATTAACCGATATATTTAAATAATATCGATTCAACAATCAAATATTTTTCTTTTTATATATTTAAAAAAAAAATCGATATTTTATCATAAACCCTCTGGTTTTATTTTTTTATTAAAAAATAAAATGCAAAAAAAAAATCTATATAATAAATATTAAAAGAAATTCACACCATCGTGGTTTATATATTTCACTGAAAAACGTGAAAACTGGTTCAATCTTTCAAGGATATTAAAAAAAAATATATTTTATTTATCATATCAAAAAAAAAAATACTTTTTGCTCGGATGCTTAACATATGCTGTCTCTTCTGCGAATTTATTTTTCTTTAAATTCCGAAAATTTTTTGAAAAAAAAACACTTTTTTTACTGTGCACTTTCACCTTCAAAAACTTAAGTTGCATATATTATCTATATATATATATAATTATCTTAGAACTTGAAATGTTGCACCATTTTCACTTTGATTATAACAAAAAAAAAAAATAATTGTAAAATAAAATTACAACAAAAAAAATAATAATAATAAAAAAATATCTTCTCTCTTCCCATCGTTACCAATTTTTTTTTTGTTGTGTGTAAGGATTGTTTATCTAATTCTGAATTATTCCCCTGTAGGACTATATTAATAAGAGTGTGTAAGAATTTTTTTTTTGTGAAAAAAAAAATAATTTGTAAGTCCTTTTTATTTGTTATTATATATGTGTAAGTATTTCTTGTAGAATGGTAAGATTTTCTTTTATAATTTAAATCTTTCTTAATATACTGAAAATTTTGTAAAGGGTTGCTTACTGCATCAAGAATAATTTTTTTTTCGTGACATACATTATATAGGGTGAAACAAAAACTGAAATTAAACAAATTTGAAAAAAAATATAAAAAAAGTATTCATAAATATAAAAATCTATTTTCAGGATAATCTTTACAAAATATTCTTTTAGTAATTATAAAGTAAACATTTTGGATTTTTTTTGCATTTTTACTATTGTTTTTTTTTCATTATTTCTGTAACTCTGTAATTTTTTGAACATAGGCGTATTTTCCTTCCCATTTGGAATGTTAAATATAATAACATAAGAAAAAAATAAGGGCTGTTCACCAAATATGGTGTTGATGAATTGTTATTTTGATGGATATTTCTAAGTCATTTTCGGGTTATAGCTACTCTAATTTAACATTTTGTCTATAAAATTTTAATTTCACCTTTTGGTAGTTAAGCGACTTTTCCACTGAAATTATCGCCCTCCAAAATTGTTCCCGCAACACAAGATTAGCCCGCTAGGCTCGCCCTCACTTCACTCCTTTTCGCGAATACTATATCCTAGAAGCTTTTTTTATAAATAGTATAATATTTCTGTGGAGCGATCTCTCACAATCAGTTTTTCCGAACTCGTACAACATCCAAGAGTTCAAACGTAAGGTTTATCACCAACTGCTCAAAAATCCCTCAGACCTACCCTGAGCTATCATATTCTCTTCTATCCTTCAAACTTAGCTTACTACTACACATTGCACCATTACCGGAGTGACATGACAGCCAAGTATAACGCTTGGTTTTTTCACATAAACAAAAGTATGGGATGAAATCTTCTAAATGTCCTTAACATCATCATTTCGTTTTATACCAAATATGGTTTTTAGCCACATATGCCAAATGGGTTTCTTTATTTCGTCATCAAGAAATGATGATTATTGGTCATTAGTTTTCTCTTGAGTTTGGCCTTCACAACGTCCGCATCTCTTTGACTCGGATCGAGACGAAGCTGTAGAATATGTATATTCCCTGCACTTTCAGCTTCATTATTAACTTTGACAATGTTCATTGTCAAAGAAGTCGTTTTGTCCACTTTTCAGTTAACATCGTTAGGAACATACAAGCGGGCCATTTAAACATTAGAACGACCCACCCTTCAAATATATTGGGACCAGAGCCTTTCGATAAATGCCCATTGGCTATGGTATATAGCAGGGGTGGACAACAGGTCGATTGCAAAGCCAATTTTGGGGATCGCTTGCGATGTCTTCATTTAACTTGTTACAATTATTGTAACGTGAACGTAACGTGTAAATGCAGTATACATGCAGTTATGAGTCGACTCATAGAAAACAGGACCAGTGATTTAGCAAATAAAAAACACTTTTAAATATACATTTTACTTATCTAACCATAGTAATGGTGTAAGAGCTAGTGGCCTCGACAACATACCCATTTTATTACAGCTGGAAATATGCAAAAATGTTAGTTTAGGTTTTCCCTAAAGACAGAATGGCCGGTATGGCTAAAGGGTAGTGGTGGGGTGAGAACCCTTAAATTTTTGAAAATGGGGTGTATAAATAAAAATTTTTACTCATTTTAATGCAGCTCAAATTTTCAAGCAAAGCCTGCAAGTGGATTTCTTCGCCGGCCTTCAGATCCTTCACACATAGTTATACAGGGCGCAATGTCCATTAATCATTCCAACCCGTTTTTTGATATTTTTCTACTGCGTCTAACAAATCTCTGGTCACGTTGTGAGACGGCACAAGAAGAAAAAGCTTGGAGTTTACCAAACCAGGTATGGAACTCCCTTGGTCAGTATATTCATTACAGTTTAAGGAATATAGGCCAGCGTTTTCACATATTCATTGCCCGCGAAGCCCTAACGTGGCACCCATACAAGGGTAACTGAGGATTGGAAATTCTCAGCTTATCAAAGGTGTATACCAGACCAGGACCGGCGCTATTTTTTTGCGCCCGGTGCAGTATGCCATATTGCGCCCTATCAGCTGTTCATTCTTTTATCGCATTGAATAACAATGGAAAAAGACAGAAAAAAGGAAACACGTTTTGAATTTTTTTTTTAAAGATTTAAATATTTTTAAAAATCCTACTTTCTGAAATGACGCTCCCGTCCAATTGCGCCCGGTGCAAGTGCACCATTTGCACCTATGAAAGCGCCGCCCCTGTACCAGACTAATTAAGACTTGATTCTTCGGTATTTTTGCCTTCTGGTTGCGCTTGGCTGTCAGAGAGAATAGTGTAGGGCCTTCGTTAGTTTTCATCAGTGCAACGCGGTATTCCGTACACTTCTGCCTGACAGATAGCAGCTAAGGTACTAAAGTTAATCGATGTATCTTTGGGTCTTTCACCTCATATCCCGGCACCCACACCTTCCTCTGTCTTGGTGCCGAAATCTCTTCCTTTACCACAAATTCAGAATCTTCAGGCTGAAGATCGTCGCTCAAAGTCTCATCGCATCGGTTGTAGTGGGTTTCTCTACCTCAAAGGGAAGTTGTACCAATTGGAGCAATCACATAATGTAAAGATAACTTTAGCTCTGGCCATGTAAGTCCCGACAATGTTCTTTGGTTGGTAAATGAACCCAGAACTATTTTAGACGGTATTGGCGTGGTACATCCATCGGTTACCACAATGAAAATATCGTCGCCATAAAAAAGTTCTGGCCCTTGAGAAGCTTATCTACAACTCCGTACCATAAAAGCACAGGTATTATTTCTGGGGATGAGTTGTTATAAGTATACGATTTCTCAACATAGAGTCGATCCAGAGGGTGCTGCTTAGATACTGTCTATAGCTATATTATCGAATGATGTCGGAAGAACCCTTAATATCGAAGAAGGCCGATATTTTGTGAGCTGTTTGTTTGAAATATATTGTATTATTCTAGTCTATAAATGAATAAGCTAAATGAGGTTTGTTGAAATGAAATACAGGAAAATTTGTATAATAAAAAGATTAATTTACTCTGCCTGGCAGGTAGTGAGTAAGTTTGTTATAAAGTATATGTTCCATTAGTTTCTCATTCTCATTCAAAACCGTGTGCTTTAATGGCTTTAAATAATTTCTGATCCTCCGCAAGCCTTTACATAGAAGCTATTCGGTTCAAATTGGATGGAGATTCTATATGTACAATGCATATGCGGCAAATTACCTATGAATAGAAAAAAAATACTGAGCTGGAATAAAAACGAAATTTTTTGAAATTTTTAATTCTTATATTGTAGTCCAATCTATCACAGCTTCTGAACGCTATACATACATAATGAAATGCTTAAGCTTGATTATGAAAATATATTAAAAAAATCGAGTAGTAATGTTTTTTTAAAATTGTAAAAAAATCTTTTTTTTAGAAAATGCCTTTTGTTTTTAGTATGCCTAATTTTCATTTTACATTATTAAAGCTAATTTTGGAACTAGACAAGCTGCAAGTAATTTTTTTTCAAAGGCCAAATTCAATACAAATAGATCGTGGAGATCTTTATTACTTGCCGTGTACTATATTTTTGAACTCATTTCAATTGGGCTATATTATGAACATTTTTTATACTCAGAAAGAATTCGATAGCTAAGTCGGCGTTGTTTTTTTTTGAATGAATGCCTGATATCACCTATTTCAAAATATTTTTTTGATAGTTACTGAGTTGAGTGTTTACTATGAAGAATCAATCTTTTATGCCTAAACAGATTTCGTAATTTTGTATCTATAACTTATCGGAATAATGAAGAAAAAATATATAAGAAAGTGCAATGAAACACATACAATATTGAAGAAGGCTCGACTTATGCGAAGATATAATATAAAATACTAATGGTGCTTCACAGAATTTTTAAAGAGGACTAACTGAAGAAAGAGAATATAAGAAAGGAAGAAAGTAAAAAATACCAAAATTATTATTCAATAGATTCAGTTGTTTTGGTTGAAGACATATATGTATATCATCAATTTGACCACATCTGAAAAATTACAGTCAAACCAACAGTCGAATGGCATTCAAAAATAATTTTTTAGAATTGAGAAAATTAGAAGGTTTTATATTTTATATTTGTCGAGAGTGAGAGAGAATTCTTGTACCTACAAATGTCTGTACAAGACACTAATTCATGCAAAATGAACAAAATATACTTTTTATTCTTTATCCATCCTTAAGCTGGGTTATTTCTATGAAAATTAAAAGATTTTATCAAAATATACAATTACTATAAAAAATATCGTTTTATAACTACCCAGTTTTTGACAAAATATTTAAACCGATATATTGATACGTACACTGTAAAAAAAAAACTTCAAAAACAGTACTGGAAGTTTTATTCACAACCAGTTCTGTAAATCTACAATACATATTATTAGGAATATTGTTAATCATCGTCAAATTCTTCATATGAAGTTACAAAATTTTTAGTAATATTACAATAAATGTGTTGTAAGTCAGTATTTCTATTTACACTGTGAATTTACATATTTTTCTTACAGTGTACAAAATCATGGGCTGTTAACACTTAGTACTAATTTTAAAACTTCTTATATCATTTTTGAAACCCATTTTGAATATTTTACTTAATTTTTTTAATACACTTACCTGTGCCTATGTAAAACACAGTTTTATTTCAATTTTAAACCCTTAGTTTGCTTGTATATTTTTTTCATTATATAAATTATTTTCTTTATAAACATGGTGTTTTTAAATTAAGTTGGTAATTCTTTAAAGGGTTATTTTGGGATATATGTACATATTTGGAGAAAAAAATTTATTTAGAGAGGATCTATCGGCACTATCCAAGAAGATACATGGTGCTTACGAAAAAACCTTTGGAAAAGTTTTTAATTTACTTAAATTTTAATAACTCTTTTAAATATCAAATAAAAGAATACACATTTATGTAAATGTGCGCCTAATTATGAAGCTCTGGGATAAACAGTAGAGGAGTTGTTATAGTTTAAGTGAAATAAAAACTTTTCCAAACGATAGTGCTGATAGCCCCCTGTTAAGAAGAATTTTTACTCCAAATATATTCAGGAATCACTCTTTACAGGATTAGTCTGTTAGTCAAAAACATCTTGTATATATATGTTTCACGTTAAAATTTCTGTTTTCTAAAAATTATTTGGAATTTAATGTCGATCACGATCACATTATAAGCAGATATGGAAAGTAATGGACAGATCATTTTGAGCGATAATCTAGAAGTAAAAGCCGAAACTTTTTCAAATGCATCAACTAACTTGGTTCTTAAGAAGTTTCCAGCCAAACCCTTGATCCCGTACTATACAAATTTTGGAGCCAATATAAATATGTATATTTGTTGGGATAGAATAAAGTCAAACTTACCAATCAATATTGATCGAGTACGCATATGAATTCTTTTTTGTTTACTTGTCACTAATTTTTAGTCTCTTACTTAATAGAACTAAACATGGAGAGTAAAAATATAAATCCCTCTTAATCTTATTCTTTATTTTTTCCTTTTCACGGGAGCAAGACCGCAAAGTGTAGCAATAGCTGTGTTTCTTTTCTAATTAAACGGACGCAAAATTTGTCGATGTGAGTAAAACCTATATAAACCTCTGTGAGAGCAGGAGTAGTTCCAAGTAAATACGAGTAAAAAATTGCAGAAAAGGAACACGGCTAATATTTATGCCTTACTCAAAAATGTTCCATTTTTATAACCTTCAAAGGTTAAATTAAAATTGAAGTTTGTGAATTGAGGCATTCTGAATGAATTATATGAAGAAAACTACTGATAATCCTGATAATTTGCTTGTCTCCGCAAAATTAATAACAAAGGTCGCATTAAATCATATCAATGGTCCTTGAGAAGAAGAAGAAGTAAAAAATAATATATCCTTATTTGAGAAGTAAAAGTATAACTATAAGTAACGCCTATCAATATTTTTCTTATAAAAAAAGGTATTTGCAAAAAATACAAAATTCCAGTACTCGACGTGCAAAAATAAAAATTTGATGGTAAAAATCGCTTGATAAATTTTGTGAAATTTTGGAATTGCTCTGATTAAAAAATGTTCAAAAAAAATTTTTTTTAAATATGTATTGTTGCCTTACCTTTGATATATACATATTTGAGTTCCATAGTAAATAAAAGACTTTTACTATCATACTACAACTTACCATAGTTAAATAAATAAATATATTTCGCTAATTTGGTACTTCGTTAGTATAGCAGATTTTATATGGGTTTGTTTAAGGATTTAAAACATATTTTTTTCTAAGTAATATTATTTGTGGTTTTTAAAAAAATAAAGAAAGCTTAAAGAGAGGTATTCATAGAATTAAACTGTTTAATATTTCTTAATTAAAACTTCCACGTTTAAATTCCCCTTTAAATATTTTACACGAAATATTTTTAGTGTTGAGAAAAAACTGATTTTGATTTAAATTTGTTTAAAAAAAATTAAAACTTACTTAAAAGGAGTTTTACTGATATTTCTTATTTTTGAGCGGAAACTTTTCTTATAAATAAATCTGATAAACCTTATTTTTCTATTTGGTGGGCGCCCTTATAAATTGGCTCATATTGTAGTAAACCTTAATTAATTTTGAAAGTGAAAAATAATAATAATAAAAATAATTAATAAAACAAACGGCCAACCTAGTAAAACTTTTAAACACCCTTATCAGCACATCACAATCACGCACCATTATATACACCATAGTTTTTGGTAGATTTTAGTTAAATATTATCACCTACTCACTTCACACTTTTATTTTTTTATTTTTTTATATTTTAAAATTGATTTTTATTTAAATTAAGTTTGCATAATTAATTTTTAGCACATTATTTAAAAATAAAATAAAACTAGTATGTGTAATCTAGTTATTGTACCCTGTAAACACCCTTAAAAGTATAATAAGCACAACGTATTGATATTAAATTAGGACTTAGAGAAAACACCAATAAAAATTAAGTGAAAATTAGATTGTAAGCACTTTTTTTTTGAAAAAGAAAAAAAACGCACTTATTTTTTTTGGATTTATTATTTTTAAATGTATTTTTTTTACTTTCGTTTTAAATTTAAGAAAAAAAAAGTATTGTAAACGCAGCTATAAAGAGTATAAACTTGCAAGAACACCATGTATTAAAAAAATGATAGCATGTTTGTATTAAAAAAAACACCCCCCAAAAGAAAGAACACCCCTACTTAATATCCACGTATTATATTGAAGAACCAAGTATAAAAATACTTATAGAGCACGATAATCACACCTAAACTACTACTATCACCTTTCTTCAAGATTTGATGTAAAAGAACAAAAAAAAAATATTTATAATAATCACGATTTTTATTTTTATAAATTAAAAGTTGCAACTTAATTTTTCTGTAATAATTTCTATATATTCTAGTTATGAACTATGTACTTTTTCCCTCCTCTTATGGACAGCATATATGTTAGCAATCGAGCATAAAGCATAGAACACAAAACTTTCTTTTTTTTTTGAAAAAAAAACTGTTCTATTAATTCCCCTCCAAAAAAAAAACAGAAAATCTTTCAATAATTTTAATAATAATTTAAATAATAAAAAAAAAAAAATAAACAAAATCCCCCGAGATATAAACATCCTTGTTATTTGTGTATTCGAATAAGAGATATATATATGTGAACGTTATTGAAATTTCGATAATTAGCATATCCTGCACTTTTTTTATCCAAAAAATACTGTCACCATTCACATCCAGAACAAAAAAAAATTAAAACAAAAAAAAAACAAAATAATTTTTTGATTAGTTTTTTTTAATATTATGAAAAATGAACGATTTTTGAATATGTATTTGTTGTATTAAACACATATACACACTTTGCTTTTTGATATTTGTGAGAGCGCAGCAGGTAAGGCAACACCACAACCCTATCACAAAAACCAATTTATTTAACAAAAAAAAAAAAAAAATACAGCCCCTGTCCGATATTTAATTATCGAAGGGGTAGTAACACAGAGTAAGCAGCTTCTTTTATGTGCAAAAAAAAAATAATTTTCTTATTTATATCGTTTTTATTTTTTTTTTAAATTTTTTTATTTATGTTTTTCAACTATTTATTATTTTAACTTTTTATTTATATTTTATCCTTTCTCCCTTTTATTTCACTGTAAGTAACACACACACTATTCGAGTTCGTTTGTTGTTAAAAAAATATTTTTCACACATAAATAAATAAACATAAATAAATTTTGTTTTTTTATTTTTGTTACTAAGTTACTAAACTTTTACACTTTTATTAATTCTATTATATTTCGTAATTTATAAAACTAAAAAAAAAAACATGGCGACACTTTTTACTGTTTTTGTTATTTCTGGAGTTTTAATTTTTAATGCTTTAAATAAAATAAAAAAATTGTTGGCTTTTAAATACTACTATTAACAAAATCAATTCACTAACATGTAAATATATCTTACGCCGTTTCTTTCTCGTCCATTACAAATTGGAATTTTTATTCTCAAATTCATTATGAAAATTCGAAACAAAAAACCAAAAAAAAAATATTATAGATTAAAAAACGCAATAAAAAACAAAATAATTAAGGCAGAATATTCTATAGATAAAATATCTTCAGGATGGAAAATTAAAGTCTATATGAAAATGAATAAAGCAATATGAGCCAGTTTATTTCTGTAACCACATAAATACAAATAAGAATTTTTATGTAAACCTATAAATCGATGATGGTGGATACTACACAAAAAAACGATTGTTTTTATCTTAAAAAAATACCTATGAAGCAGCAACGATCGAGTAAGAATAAAATATAAGTAAGAATATAAATTCTACGATAGTTCTAGGAAGGTGGTCAGATGAGTAGCTAGATCCTGGATTTTCTTTGCCATTATTAAAATTCTCGTTTACTTTCTGTTTTTGAAAATTTCACTTGACGAAAGTTTATCTCCAACAAGTACAGATAGGAATTTCAGAAAGAGGTGATACCTTGAGGCAACTAGATATGGTGAATAGAATTGTAACAGAGCTCATGAGCCACAGTATATCACGCTTTGGTGAGCCTAGTTTGGTCGCTCTAGTTATATCCTGTTGTGTTGGCTAAACTTCAATCTATTGGTGCTGACGTGGAACTAAATTGAGAGTTGCCTTTCTGGCTCTTCAACCAAGATAGTATTTAATGGCTTTAAAAATACACCTCACGGAATATGCACCATTTTTCTAAAGGTCTCCATTTCATTGCCCAACTAATTTGTAATCTTTATACTGTACGACCATCTCTTAGTGCCTGCTAACCCACTCCGCAGCTTCAGCGAAGATGGTACTTCGCGTTATACTTACGCCTTTGAACTAATATAAAAAACAATTACGTGACAGGCTTTACGTTTATATTGGTAAATTCATACCTAACACTATCAACGGTACATTGAACTCATACTAGACTGTGGCTGTAAGAGCCTGTCAAATTCAACCTTTCCTAAATGAAGTACTGTCTTCTCTCAACTGGCACTGCTACTCCTTTCTTTGAAATGGACAATTTTCAATTAAAATCCGATCCATCTCTTAATACCTTTGGTACATGATCTGAAGCTAGAAGTTGGAGTAATCACGTATTCCAAATCTTCAATGAAACATTTCGCATTGAAAATGAAGGAACTGATTTTCAAAGCGAAATACTGCAACCTTACATTCATCGGAGTTTTTTACTCTTTCATAAACTAATTAGTTATAACACTACTTAAGTAGGCACTAGGTCAATAATCCCGGACCTGTTTATTTTCCCACGCTCAACCGACCTAGTACCTACTTAGTTTGTTGTGTCAATTAACCTATTCTGGTTGTATTTTTGGGGTGAGGTCTGTCTTTAAAAGTATTATTTGGGTTCAATAACCTATTATAGTTTCTGAAGGTTGCCGCAGGACGTTCACACCCTTCTAATTTCATCAGGATACGCAACATAAATTTAACTGTTTTAGGATTTATAAATCTGGCTCATCTGGTTTCATTCGTGTTTTCGACTGTTTAGGGATTACAAGTTAATTTCTTGTCACTAGTAATAATTCGATGTAAAACGCCTTTCCTTTTTCGTTTAAATCAGGATTTTGAAAATGGGTTTTTTGCTTCTGATATATTTCATGCAATCCATGTGTAATACCAAGTCTTCACAGGCCTCAATTAAATAATTTCCATTTTAAACCACATAAGTGGATAAACTGGCTTAAGGCAAGTTCATGTTTAATTCAAATTCGTTGTTGTTGCTGTTTTTTTCACACTAATGTCATAAGAACGTCAGAAATACATCAGCCCAATGGAATGGGATTCGACTTTAGTCCGGGGTCCAGTTCTGTGAACTGAGATCTGCTTTATCCGGAGTTCGACGATACAATAATTTGAATGGTCGGCCGCGCGACATTTTTTGAATTTTCTTGCAACTTACAATCGTGCATTTCTTCTGAAAAAAAAATCGCAATTTTTTTTCCCGAAATATGGGTTCCATTATTTCATGTGTAGAATGCGCTTGCAAAATTTAAAAAAAAATCGGGATGACCAATTTATTCAGGGTTCGGTTTGACATGGAATGAGCGATATGGGAACTGAGGAATATTTTCAGTACAGTTCACTAATTTGTTCCAACTTGCTCAGTATGGTTGGTGAACCCAATTTTCGCTTCATTTTATACCATTAAAATAAATATTGTGAAATGCTTAATTTGCTAATATTCAATGCTGTTGATTGAAAATTGCACACAATTTTTGAGGCTTGCACGTTTCTTGCCGTGTAGAGCTTCAAATTCTGCATAAGTTTAAATGCCACATAAAGCTTTATCACTGCCATCGATAATTGTACTGGTATAAATCGTCCATACAAATATTCATAAGTTTTTATGGATGCGGAATATTAATCATAAATTACTGTTATTAATGCCTGGTGCGGATTATGCTAGTCTCTTAGTAATAAAAATCGACTGTTTTCCAGGAATGTCGAATCTGAACACATTTATTCTGGTCCTTTTTCATTCCTCTAAGCAGGACCCCCCATCTTATATACCTAGCGTTTCGTATTCAATATTGGTCCCCCATGTAAGTACCAACCCCACCCAATGCTGCTTAGCTTGAGTGACTGAATCAATACATATCTATTCAACATTATGATGCATCCCTGTCAGTATTTAAGTCGGGTATCGAATAATTGACCACTACAGTTCTTAAAACCTTTTAGTAGCAAAAAAAAGGGTCGGACCCCGTACATTAAACTTACTCAGTGACTAATCAACGAAAAAATAGACTAACTAAATTGGCCTGTTCATTGAAAATTGTTTTCAGGACGTTCATTGCCGCCCTGACACTGTGCGTTGTAGCTTCATTCTCCATCCCCATACCTTCTGATTATGTTTGATCGTTGGGTGCTCCTCTACATTGCCTCGTTGGATTTTATCCACCTAATTTTCCTTGGTTTCAGCCATAGCACCACATCAAACAGAGTATTTCATGGATGCCATTGATGCTGATGTAATTTTCTGTGATTTTCAATACCGCACAACATTACATATTTATCTATAGTTGAACATCCGGTTAAACGCCAATATAAATAAAAATGCATCCTAAAAGTATGCAATAGCGTGAATACGAAAGGTTTAAAAAATGTCATCCTAAAATTATGCAGCAATCATTAAGCATGTAGCAGAGAAATACTCTACTAAGAAGAAGAGAACCAGCCCACAGAGCGGTTACGTCGTTAATTGATTAAATGTTCAAGAAGATTTTTTATTATCTTTGGAAAGGTGCTGAAATGGTATGGCGCGCTATAGGCGTTGTTTAGTATTTTGAGATAATAAAATTGTTATTTTAAATCGGGCAATTAAGTTTCGAATAATGTCATCGATGAAGGATTCTTTTGTATTAAAAAATTTCTTCTGAGTTTTAATAATTGATCTTTACTGGAAAGAAAATTGAATGAGTTTAACCAGTTATTTGGCATTATACGAAGCTGTTTTAAACTCTACAGGATGCTCTTAAACCCATATAAGGAAGAAAATAAAAAAGAACAAAGTAGCATTTTTACCCTTCGGTTTTGCAATTCCCTTTCTGCACCAATACGATACGATGTATTTTCTTCTATCGGTTATACTAAACTTACTACTAGATATTTCACAATGACCTGAACGACATGGAGCCTAGGTAGGTACAGGCGAGAACTCCGACCAAGGACAGAGGATGGCGATACAATTGGTGCTGAAAGGGCACCGTTTTGCAGTGAAAATTGCATACGTAAGTTCATTATACAAGATGCAGTTGGTTATATTCAGATAGAGGATCATATCTATTTTTTAATCTTCGAAACCTCTCCCAATACTTGTAAAAAAGAGTTTCGAAATGCGAGGTGTCAGATCCCAGCCAGAACCGGATAACTACAAAGTAAGTCTTCGGTTGTCTCTCTGCTTGTTGTAATCAGGCTAACAGTCTAGTCTAATCTTGACTCGTGATGTTTAAAAGTTCCACTTGGAGATCGAGATAAAGGGCATGGTTATATCTTTCTTCGACCCCGTTGGTGGCTTCTGTACTAACTTTATTGGTCTAGCCAATTTATCTGCCTACTCGTTTATCTCGCATCTGTTCTATGATTTGGTTGCAGACCAAAAGGAGCTTTATTATAGAGCTTTTTTAAATATCTACAGTAGAGATATTCATGGAGGCCCGTGAATATGTGATTAAGCCCCGATGCGGAAAAGCTTTTATTTTTGTTCATCTTATTTGGAATTGCCTTTTCCTTTCCAAGCGCGTGTGTGGTTTTACCAAAGCGGTCCCCCAACTAAGTACAAATCACGTCCAATGCTGCTTGACCTAGGTAATCGAACGAGAACCGGTCTATTGAGTTTGCTTATGTCACCCTTTAATGATCAACAAGATAATCGCTCATTTTCTTCGTTCTATAAAATTTCTGTAAACTCCAGTAATGCTCCCTCGGGAGCATATTTGGCAGCGCTCAAAATTAGCACCCCTGCGGAGCGCTCCCAATTTTTCCCGCTGGGGTACGACACCAAGAGCTAATAATACAAAGAGTAATTTCGACAAGACTTCATGCTATGTTTTCTTTATACGTTAAACGCTTTCTATTAAACGTGTTGAATTAAAATACATGCATATTAAATGCGGCAATTTTTTTTAAATTTAAAAACCAATATAATTTTTGTAAAACGAAACAACTTACAAAACTTTGTAAAATAATCAAAATCTTTTTCGCTTTTTGAACTAACATTTATTTAAAGAACAAAAAACTTTGAGAACAAGAACACTCCCTCAATTCTGGTCCTCAGTATAATAACACCAATAAAAACAAACTTTTTCCTTATTATACTCATTTATTTTTCTTCCTCATTTTTAACATTGATATCCTTTTATTTTTTTAAATTTTTTTTTGCATTTTCACTAGGATTCGGCATGTTAAGGTAAATAAAAAAAAACTGATTTTACACATTGAAGTCATAAGAAGGAAATGGCCGATGATGATGATGATATTTTGGGAGAATTTCGTTTACCACAGGTTTCTCTTCTTTTTTTTTGATCTGACTTAAAAATAGTAAAAAAAATGCTTTCTATCGCTAAAAGCCTCTTAAATCAGCTAAAATATATTCGTGCTAGATTAATATTTATTGCTAGATACTAAACCTATCACCTGTGTTGCTATGTAGGTACTTACAAATTGGGAAATGGTCATAAAATAAAATAAAAAAACGAAAATAATTTGAATATTTTCTTCATTAAAATCAATCCTACGTAAATCATAACCCAACTTTTCTCTACCTTAACCCGTATTCTAAAGTAGATAAAATCATGGAATTTCTATATTAAGAGGGAACAAGCTTTCTTACTACCCTCTTAGAAATAACCTCCAGAAAACCAGCCTCAAAAATCAACCCCCCAAATCCACCGCAAAAAAAATCAACCCTACTAAGTATACCCTTAGCTCTGCCACCAGAACGAAAAAAAACGGAAATGCCAGAGTTGTCGATGACGATATCCAATTTATCACAGCGTCAAAACTGTACAAGAAACATGAGAAATTTTCCTCGTTGAAGAAATTATGGAAGGAACCTGGAATATGTTAAGGTTAAGGTGTACCTTAAGAGGGGGCACACCAACAGAGAATCGTCTTAGGAGCCGCAAGCCACAACTGAATACCTCTTCTTGTTGGTTTGTTGTGGGTGGCTGCGTAGGGTGGAAGGCATCGATACAACTTTGACCCCTTCGTTTCTTCCTTTCGGCCTAAGAAAAACAAAAAATTTCTTAATCCGTAACGACAGCGGAACTTTTCGGTGATTTATAAGTCACTAATTTACGACCATGGAAATGATGGAAAAACTTGAATAACTTTTACTGGGGAATTATTTGGTGCCAATACAGGTAAGAAGGGGTTAAGGGTAGTTTCGGGTTCTTAGAGGATTATGGATATGCAAGTATGACAGGATACTAAGGGGATTCTAGGCTTTTTGTTCTATTCCGGTGATTCGGTTGCCTGGGGTGTAGTTATGGGGCTGGCTACCATAAGTGTTTGGTGGTTTTGTTCATAGAAGAATGATAATTCGGTATATGACTAGGACAAACCCATTGCTTGTATTTCACCATTCAGGAGTTATGCAATGAGTTTTATATGTGATAGCAACTTCATCATTCATTTTCAGATCATTGTTCGACCTCCACGAATCAAGGAGCCGAACGTCGAGTATCGAAGCCTCCATATTGGGAGCTCTGGTGTTCCGATCCTTTCATTAAAATTTAGGGTGCAGTGTCAGTAGCCAACACCGTTGTGGACCTATAGGGTTGGATATATATTTCATCAGAGCCCAATTGTCCTGAGTCCTCTTTATCAATCTGATGGTGACGTGCTGATACTCCAGACCCCAAACAATTGTAGCTCGATTGAGAATAAATATAGCTCATCAATTGGAAGTTACGGACTAATCTAGATATTTGATAACTCTGTAACCATGTACAGTAATCTGACCTGGCCTCTTTGTGCTGTCGACGGTTCTACCATTGAGTGCAATGTCGGACATGTGTAGCCATGTACAGTAGTTTTTCTCCGAAGACCCTGCCACCTACACCTACTTCTGTGTTAAACCCATCAGTATGACATACGTGTCCACCCTGAGATACCTTATAAAAAAAACTAGAAAAGCCTATTTTTTGTTCACTGAAAATGGCTTAAATTTTGAGATCTTCACAGGCATGCAAACCAATAGCATACAACTGTTGCATATCATGATCTCTCTAAATCTTTCCAAAATTGATCAATTGTCCTCAGCTGGTTAACTATGCTCTCGAGACATTTAAAAGCAAAATCTAATCAATCTATTCTAGTGATATTTAAGGGTATGGCGTTTTGTGTTTTATCTGATCGTGCTACGATCACAGTAATTTATTCAGAGGTCTGTCATCTTCTTTTTCTACCAAAACCACAACGAAATCTGAAGAAAAGAAACTTATAGAAATTAGTAAGGCTTTTTCGATAAATATATACATGATGATCGTGTCACACGTTATTTTGGCTATAATGATCACTGATCTTTACATTTTCCTCTGGTCTTACTGAAGAGAGAAAAACTCATTACTCAAAAACTTTTCTCTTCGAAAAATTAATTGAACTCAGCAAAATTGGCTATTTTTTTTCGTAGCAAGATCACTGATCATCACTTCCTTTATAAAATTTTTATAATGCTTTTTTCGGTGCCTGGTTCTGAGATTTTGATCGACCCGATGAAATGTTTAAGAGCAAATCATTTAAAAAATGGCTAAAAAAGATCAACTTTTAATGGCGATGTATCTCGGTCACTGTTGGTCCTACGAAGATTTAAAAAAATAAATTTCCTTTTTTTTTCAAGACCTTTCTTTTCTCTGAACGTTTATATATACCCAGGATGCCGTAAAAAAAGTTGTAACCGAATTAATAAAAAAAAGAAAAAAAACGTCGAAAAAATTTAGTTTTGTTTTTCGATTATTTTTAGAATTACAATTGGTAAAAAAAAATTTAAAAAACGTATTTCAATGGGAAATTTGATTTTCTACAAAAAAGTGTTTATATAAAAATCTCGAATTTTGCTTTGTTTTCGAGTTATTTTGAAAAAACTTAAAAAGGGGTACTTACGGTCGGCTATCAAAAACGCACCCCTAAAAAAGGGGACACTTGGTTATGTTATAATATTTAGGTACCAAGCCAACATATTAAACCATAAAACCACGCCATTGTTTCTCTCTACCCCTTAATTTTGGACATTTTCAATAGCCTATTAGCAAAACTAGCAGAAGGTCCATTCCACCGATGGATAGTCTAAAACTAAAATTTCTCTCACAAATTTTTTATCCTTTAGAAAAGTAAATAAAAAACTATATCCTAAAAGTATGCAAAATTATATATTAATAATAGAATTAAAAAAGATCCTAAAAGTATGCAAGGAAAAATAGCCGGCCCACAGAGACGCTACGTCGTTAATGGATTAAATGTTCGATAGATTTTTATTAAGAGCGGAGATTATATGTTACACCTGGAAATGTGAAACGGCAGTGTGTGAGTTGGTGTGGTATTCTGAGCAAACTAAAACTGTGGTCTTCTGAATGTAGATTTATTCAAATGCGACAGAAGAAGAGCTGTAAAATGTTTTTGTCTATACTTTACTTTGCTATCCTTGGCGAGGGTTTTACCGGGTATTGAATGCAAGAATGCAGTAACTTCTCTTCGCGTGGTAGTCTTTTGTCTATAGTATTGACTTTAGATAACCTACGAAAAAAAGCCTATTATTGAACGCAATCTGAAAGAGAATGAAAAAAATATTCGAGCGTTGAGGTGTAGAAAAATTACCCTCTTTCAAGGAAACCAGTGGATTGCAAAATTGTGCTGAAGCTTTGGATGTTCAAAAGAATAATTTAATAGATTACCGAAGATAGGAATTTTCCCAAACTGAAAAACCCCTAACCCAGCCAGTCGCATAGCAGTGCCTCTTAAACAGGTACTTCGCAATCATTGCATGAGAAGTCGGTTGATATTGATTTGATATTGTTCTTCGCCACGGATTATCGTAGTATTAATAAATCTCATTTATCGGAGGCATTTCTGGTGCTGGTTTCGTCCTTTACTATAACAAGAAAATTTGAAGATGAAGTTTGAAGTAAAGGACAAAATTTGGCTAAAAAATACTGACAAGATTTCTTAAATGAGCAGTTGAAACCAATCGATAGTCGTAATAATTTTAAAGTTCCACTCTTTTTCTTCTTCCACGTTGGTGAGGTATTTGGTATAAAAGTACCGCGGCCAACTCACTTGACCTATTGTATTACACCTGAATATCTTATATTTGTAGGCTAGATCACTTGGACAGGTTCAGTGGCTTAAACTTGACTGTTAGAGCTATCGCGGAACACTTACAGACAACATGAAGGGCAAACTCATCCTCCTCAAGCCTACACGTGGGGTCCTCCATAAGTGGTAGGCAATTTAGGGTGCACTGTCCAGTAATCAACCCAACAAATGTCTTGACAACACGCCAACAAATGCCTTGACATCCCGAGGAAAAATAAAAATCGACCTTCCAACGGGCGAACACCGGCCGTGATTGAAATATAGTCTTCGGTCATGTACTGGGCATCAGAAGGTTGTTTGCAGGACCCATGAAATCCGAAGAAATTTTTATCAACGCACTGCAATTAATTATTTTTTTTTGTTCGATTGTTTTGTTTTCATCAAGTGGTTAAATAACAAAATTTCCGCACCATACACTTCACCTAAAACAAATCGACAACTGTCAAGCTTGTTTCTCTTGCGCATCGGAAGTCTTTATGTATGAAAATCCAAAGAACGATTGTACATAACGAAAATGTTATGCTCTTGGCCTTAATATGCCCGTTGTATGCCCGTATGTACAGCTCAGTACTCGGCCATTTAAATTGTTTGGTCAAGTTTGGCCGTCCTGGGCCCGTATTTGCTCCCGTTAAAAATAGTTAAAAACTTTGCGGCCATCCTATGCTCTTTAAAAGGCCCAGCCGCCAGTGTTCGCCCGTTGTAAGGCCATTTTTTATTTTTACTCGGGATCCTCTCTACTGCGCCGCGTTAATAGACGCCACAGAAAGGAACCGCTTAGAGTTGGTCAATCCAAACACGGATCTCCAGCGTTCCGTATGTTTCATCCAAACCACTTGCAGGTCGTAGTAGTAGAACGGAAGTGAGAGGTGGCAGACGTCATATCCATAGATCCGCTATCAGGTTGCACATCATTCCCCGTAAGACACCCAGCCCATCACTCAGAATAATTTGGGTTAAATCATTATTTGGTTTGGTTTGACTCATTATTTTATTCAAGCGCAATTTCATTGCGTTTTGGGAGAATGTATGGATCCATATCTGAAAACCATTTAGTTTTTACTTGCTAAATGTCATCGTAATGGCAGTTGTATGTTGACAGTTCAAAAATGGCGCGAAATTTAAAATGACACCTCTTGTTGAAAGACCCTTAATAAATCGACGACAATTTTGCTATTACCACAATTTTATATTAATTTTCCAATCTATAATTTTCTTACAATAATTTCTTTTAGTTATCAATATTCTTTCAGTTATTATAATATTAAATTTCTGTACAAGCTTTCACATGTAATAAAAATTAAAAAGAAAACAAAAAAAACGCAATGCACAATTTTTTTGATAAAGATCGACACAATAAATATAAATAAATATAATTAATCTCCCACCGTAGTTACTATACTTAGTAAAATATTACTTTTGTTTTAAAACTATTTTTGTTTTTGTGTTGCTCTTCACTGTATTCTATCTCCTCTTAAATGATGCACAACGCTGGCTTTCTTGCTCAAAAAAAAAAAAAAATAAAGAAAAAAAGAAAAAAAAAGATAAAGTAAACTTGCACAAAAACGCAATAGAACAAAATATATAGAACAACACCATCACCACAAAAAAAACCAACTTAGACTTTACGAACACGATTTTTTTGAAAAATATTAATTAAAATCACCAACGACACCAGCGACACCAACGCCACCACGCAAAAACCACCTATATATATCACTCAAAAAATATATTATCACCCAAAAAATCACCACCAAAAAAAGACGCTTTTTTTGTTATAGAAAAAAAAATAAATAAATAAATACACCAATCTTCACAGCCTTTTTTTAAAGTACTGCCACCGCCGGCTATGGTTTTTTTTCCAAAATCAAATAACTAATATTATCTAGATATAATTTTTTTGGCTAAGCAAGAAAAAAGGACACTCAACAATTTTATTGTAGTAGTTGGATCTACGCTAGATAGGATCTAGAGCAACTGGACTAGATCATTATCGAAATTTCATATAAAAAAAAACATCTTCATTTACCAAAAATACCAAATTTTTTTTTAAAAAAAAATAAAATATACATTCACAACATTTTACATAAAATATCGATCTGACTCTGTACAAATGAAAAAAGTAAAAAAAAACAATAAAAAAAAAATTGTAAGATAAAAAATTAAGTTTAATTATTAAAAAAAATTAGACTTGAGCGCAGCAAGTAACTCTATTTTTTTTGCCATTTGTTGTTGTTTATCTTATATATGTAAATATATTTTGTCTTTGTACATAGACACATCTTCGCTAATAATTTTTGTAATATTTGCATTCCTATCATTTTACAAGAATAATTAATTATTATTCATTTTAAGGATATCAAAAAAAAAAATAAATAAATAAATATAAAAATATAGAATATTTTTTTGTAAAGATACTAAACTTTTTTTTTGAAAATATATTTGAAAATCATGTAAATATTCAGTAAAAGTAAACAAAAAAAAATATTTTCATTTAAGTAAAATTTTTTTGAAAAAATAAAAAAGCTGATTTATTTTTTTTAAAACAAATTAAAAACCGTTAATTATTTTTTGTATAACGTATTTATTTGAATTAATTAAAATTGATCCTTACGAGGATGCGCACTAACACAAGTTTCATTTAAGGTGTCTCACATCAAAATCGATTCACCGGTTTTCCGATTGCACACAAATGCAACCGTTATATTGTTGATAACATTTTCCATTGCTGTTACCACACGACAGTATGTGGGAAATCCGATAGATTGTGTTCATACGAGGTATGTGTATTAACTAAGCTTTTTATGTTATATTAGATACTAATGGAAGCTTTTCTCTTTGTTTTTTTTTGTGGGCCTATGTGCCTTGTTTCAGAGATATTCCGGAAGATGTACTAAATACGTATTGCTGGATTCATTCAACGTATACCGTAGTTGACGCCTTCATGAAGAAACAGGGCGCCGAGGTGCCTTTCCCGGGTGTTCATAATTCACAGGGCCGTGGACCACTTACGATAAAACATACAAAATATTACCAGTGGGTAGCATTTACGCTGTTCTTTCAGGTGAGTTTTATATATCAAGAAAATTAAATTTTTTTAAAAATTTACTTACACCAAAAATTAATTAAAAGTTTATAAACAAAAAAACTTCTTGGAAGCGTAAAAATCTTTTGGTTTGAATCTTGAAGAAAAATAACTTTGAATAGCTTAGTGGTTTTAAAGTTTGATATGTATACAAAAGCTGAAAGCTTCCAAAGTTTTTGGTTTGAGTCTTGAAAAGAAAACTTTCAAGAGCTTAATGGTTTTGAAATTTGATATATAAAAAAACTTATCAAGTTTAAATTGATTTTGGAATTCTGTCTTGGGTTGAAAGAACGTCTTGCAGCATTGCCAATTCTAAATGAGAAAATGTGTTTAAAGCTTGAACTAAGAAAAAATTATTGGATGTCTCAATGTCCAATATTTTAGATATTCGGCTATTTCTGTAGTAATCTTCAATTTTTGTAAAAAATAAATACGGGTTTGATGATACTTTATTAATTAGTTGCTCTAAGCCTTTTTGAAAGAAATTATGGAAATATTAAGTGTAATGGCAAGCTCTGCCGTTTTTTAAGAAAACAATTTTTTTAGGTTTTATTTAAAATTTAATTCAAAATATAATCTCCTTCGTTAGTTAAAACTATTTTCCAGTGTTCTGGAAGCTTATCCAATTACTGGGGAAGAGATATACGCTTTTAGAGTCGAGATAGTCTTCCACCCTCCTAAACCAACTGTGTAATATTTGGTGGGGACTATTGCCACATGCGGTGTTTTACTTTTTACGTAAAAGTCTAAGCTCAGGTGTCACCCTTTATACTACCAGTCGGTCAGGTCGGTCCCCTCATGGTGCAATGTCCGGTGGCTAAGCCCGATGAGGTAGATGGAGTCTGCTGGGTGTTGTAAAAGGTGCCAATGAATTTTGCTTTTCAACTTTTGTATGTTGTACGAGTTCGGAAAAGACTGAAGTATGCACGAAAAGTCGGAAGTAGGCTATAGGAGAGAATAGAGTTTGCTAGTTTGGTGCTGTGGGAAAATTTTTGGAGGTAGGGAGTTTCTTATTTCAATGGACCAATGACTATGATAGCAGCGATGGAATTTAGTCAGGGCGGCCATACTCCTGCGGTAGCTTAATGAGTTAATGGCAGAATAAATGGTGTTATCTCCTAAAGACCCCCGAACAGATACAAAAATTAATAAATGAATTCAAAAAAAGCATGTGAAAACTATTTGACTCTATGTTTCAAGCAGAAATAGCGGCAGTGCATCAGTGATAGCATTATGACTCTACCCGAAAAATTGGGAAACAATCGATAATAATGGAAGGATAATAAGGAAAACACTTTTCTATAAAACGCCACTGTTTTCGAGACCTAATATTTCCCTTTAATTCTGTCAAAGGCTGGAAAAAAGATGCCGATTTCGTGTAAAGATACCAGATAATAAAAACTATTCTTAGGTGGATTCTCTTGTTTTAAAAGCACTTATTTCCATTTCAACCCCTTTTAAAACATTTTTAAATAAAGGCTGAAAAACCGTTGAAAGCTCTAACAGTTTAAACTAAAATGATAGGATAATATGTGAACTAATAATTTAATAACGTACAAAAAATCGTAGTTCAAACTACATGCAATTTTTATGCTAAGGAGCGCACACCTCTTTAATCTATTTATTACTCCCCATCCAAAGTAGTACTCCATCGAAGTTGGCTCAAACCTGGAGCCTCAGACATATAATTTCCCATAACAATTTCCTGCCTCCACCAAAACAGATCCTAGAAAAACTATCTAGCATTTTGATAAAAAAATAACTAGCTAGGATTTATTCGCTTCTTTCAAGAAACTTGACTGGGATTTGTGTTTCCGTAGCAAAAACGGCAACTCACTTTCTCTCTGCGTCACCAAAACTGTACGAACGTAAATGCAGAAAGCAAATCTATGGCTAATTTTTTAAAATCTTTCTTCTTCTTGATTTCTTCTTTATCTGTCACTGCTACAACTCCGCCCGTCCCTGAGTCAACTATTTACTCAATGGACAAAGTTTTTTAGGATTCGCTAATCTCTGCGGATGCGTTAAAAAGCTTGACTTCAATAAATCTACTGGGCCTGATCAAACATAACCTATAGTTCTTAAAAAACGTGGGCGACCGCCTGTGTAAGGCTCCATTGACGGTAGTGTCAGATTCCTACTGACTAAACTCACCAACCCTTTCGCATGACGTTTAAGTCGAGACTGGTATGAGCTGTCTTTGGGCTTCGTATTGCTTGGGTTTCTGGTGGGTGGCCTTCAACGTCACTTCCACAATTCTCCACACATCCTCTGGCCTTATCAGCTGATCCGGGGTACTCAGTGACTGCTTCCAACATATTCCTTGGCTCCGACAACATCGGGCATTAAAAAGAGGATATGCTCCGCGTCCTATTCATCGTCCGGGCATTCTGGGCAGAACGAGGAATCGTCCAACCTGAAGCGGTGAAAGTATGCCTTCTCCATACCCCACTCAGGCATTGCATGAGGTAGTAACTCACTTCCCCATGTTCCCTTATAACCCACTTCTCAACATTTGGTATGAGTATATGGGTCCATCGACCACTAGTAGGCTGGTCCCACTTCCTTTGCCATGCTGCGATGGACTTGCTACGCGCCATAGTCCGTCGCATTTCCTTGGACTCCCCTCTTGCATATTCCGGCTCGTGCAACCTCTTGTCCTCCGCTGCAAGAATATCAATGGGGATAATTTCTGCTATCACCCTTGCCTTAGTCCATACGCAGAGTTTATTTTCCTCCTATGGCCCGTTGCCGCAGCACTCGTGATGAGGCGTCGGCTTGGCCTGAGGCCCCCTATATTAGGCAGCATTTTTCCGAATGCTGCGCTGATGGCGGAAGATTTTTCCACCGTGCCAGCCAAATGCACCCCGAAGTTGAGCTTTCCGTCAATTATCGCTCGCAAATGCCTAAGTACGGCCTGCGGGCTGATGACTTGAAGCTCGTTTCTGTAATTTCAGTGAAGAAAAATCTTTATCCCATGACGTTACGCATGTGAATAAAATGGTGGAAAATGACGTGTGATAGAGAATTCTGGTAGAGAACTTCTCTATTTGCGAGTTATAGAAACGAGCTACTGGTCATCTACTTTTACCGCTATGGTCTCCACCTTTTCCGCTGGCTGATTAGCATTACTTCCGTTGTGGGCTCAGCTGACACATCTCGAGCCACATATTTATCTGCCATATCGCTGCGTTCGCGTATACCTCGATTTCGTCGAGTCGCTTTCCTACTACAGCAATCCCGATGTCATCGGTGATCCGGATAGAGACCGCTGCTCGATTGTTTTAGACTTGTTAAAGTTGTATCACTAGTACCATAGCGACGGTCCCACAGAATGCGGATCATGCTCCCCTGGAATCAAGGCAATGCTCTTTCCCCAGCACAAGGCTTGCCCAGTCGGCAGTTCTCGCCTTCAGCCCTACTCTTTCCGTACAAAACAGTCTAAGAATTCATTCGTAAATAGAACAACTACTACTAAACTGTGGAACATTCTTCCATGCGTTTTAGTCTTCATCGCCATCTACTTCAGCACCCTCAGGCCTCTCATAACCTATACTACTTTTCTATCCTTCAACCTAAGCTTATTTCTAGACCTTTCACCATGACCTGAAAGACATGACGAACTGCTTGCACAAAGTGTAGTCCCTAAGTTTATCACATAAAGACTGTGAGATATATGGTTTTTTGGAAAGACACTCGCTTAGTAAAATCTAGGTGTTCCATATTTGACTAGCTCCGTCACGTGTGCAGGGGCGGCGTTTCCATAGGTGCGAATAGTGCACTTGCACCGGGCGCAATTGGACGTAGACGCAATTTCACAAATTAAGATTTTTGTAAAAAAAATTAAAATCTTTGAAAAAAATAATTGAAAAAGTGGTTTAGTATTTTTTTCGTTGTCTTTCATTACGATCAAAAAATGAACAGCTGATGTGGCGCAATATTGCATACTGCACCGGGCGCAAAAAACCAAGCGCGGGCCCTGGGCGTGGATTTGATCTGCTACAGGGCTTTTTGGTTTTTATTACGCCTTATATGATCCCAATTTCAGAAGACTAATATTGTATAATTTTTGTGATCTTGAATTTCGTGTTTATAACAAAGACAAAGTAAACCAATTCTGAATTTATGACAGTTGGCACGCGACCATAACTATTGATTGAATAAACTAGCATCAATTTCTTAACCATTCTTTAATTGTAGACATTTTAATCCAATAAAAAAGTTTTCACTTTAATTTATTACAAATATGCAACAATGAGCAACAAAATTAAAACATTTTTAATTTATAAACAGACGAAGAAATTATCGAAGCAAAATAAAAATGAAATTCTTCAACACAAGTAAAAGTTAGTGTGCGGGAGTTGATGGCGATTGGGGTGGGGCGCAGAAACTTAAATAAGTTTCAAAAAGTTTTCACAACTTTCCCTTTTGTAAGTTTATATAAATCACAATTGTACCAATTCGAAAGGGATACTATAGCCATCATGGATCATGGTCATGGATTTGTAGTAGTTTCCATATAAAATTCGTAATGTTTGAAATTTTTATATAAAACTTTTTTGAATTAAATTTTTTTTCAAATCTGACTTGGTACAATTGAGAAATTTATATTCTTTCATTTTACAATTGCAAAATGTCTGAAGACTTAATGAAGCAAGACAATAAAATTTTATCTGATTTGTGCAGATGCATTTCCGGTGTAGACGACGTTTGCTTATGCATTTCTGTCCAGATACAGAAAGAAAAAAACAAATCAAGAAAAAAAATCACAAATTAAAGTCCTTACGCCATTGAACTTGACTGGGGGTTGCAAGTGCCGAACGGACAGGAGCAACCCCTAAGAGATTACCATTGTCTTTGCCAAGACCATTAGCCGAGGAACCACGTCTCGGTCATTATCATCAAAAATAGTACAAAGTGTAATTATACAAGGATGTGACTGTTTTCATAAAACGGAAGTGATAACGAACAAAGGATATACTTTTAAAAAAATTGTTGAAGGAAAAAGGACAATACATATTTTTTTTTCAAAGAAAGTAAATCCCTTTCAGCATAAAAATTATTATTAAAACAAGTCTAAAATAATAAATTAACAACGAAAAACCTGAAATGCATAATTCATTAATTCATCCTTCAATTTTGCCAAAAATATATCCTTTATCTAGGATACAATTAAAATCCGTGTCGACAACGTGGTATCGATTTATTGGGGAAAGACTATATATACAACGGATTCTGGTAAGAGGGATGAAATTAATGCATGCCGGCAACAAGAAATCATTCAGGATTCTTGTCACATCCTAGACATCAATAAATTCTAAAGTTCCACATGATTGGCAGGCTCGAAAAAAAATACATATATATTTTTTTTACGTTGTTGCTTTTTTTTGTACCCGTCTTGCAAGGAAAGTGTCTTTACACTTCAAAAACAGGAAACGCAGGCGTCTTCCTGGAATGCGACAACAAGAAGGATGTTAGGTGAACAGATGTTAAGTTTATTTATTCGTCCTGTTTTTTTTTTTTTTTGGTTTTCCTCTCTTTGCTTCATTTTGGTTTGAAAAGTTCACTGTGTGGGAATGTTACCGGGGGGAAGAAACACAGTGTTGCGATGGTGAAAGGAGACACTTTTGATTTTTTGTTTAAGTTTAAGATTAAAGCTAAATGTTTATTGTTGGTGTTGTTGTTGTTTATTTGAGAGGAATGAATTAAGGAGAAAGTGAATATGATTTGTAGATGGAGTTAAATTGTTTATATTGTGTTGTTTTTTTTTTGAAAATGTTCGAAATTAAGTTTATTTGAATAATGTAACGTCAATCTCGCCAGTTTTTGTTAAAACAATAGAGAGATCACGCTGACAATCAGATGCAATTCAGCTTAATAGGAAAAATCTCGAAATCAGAAATCATCAGAAAAATGAAACTCTACGAAAACTCGTCAGGTTTTTAATCAGATATTAACCATTTCGACAGCCCAACATTAATTTCAAATTAAATCTTTAATATAATGCTAATAATTTTACTGGCATCCAATAATAATAAACTAGTAAAAGGCCCATCGTCCGGATAAATTGTCTAATACTAAGATTTCCCCTTCTCCCCCGCGATGTACGAATTTCCATCCTTTAAAAAATATAAATAAATAAAAATTGACCCTAAAAGTATGCAGACTAAAATATAAACTTGAAAACATTTAAGAAAATTGCCCGTAATAGTATGCAAATAAATTAATCGCATAAAGACTCGATGAAGAAGGAGACAACCGGTCCACAGAGACGCTAGTCCGTTAATAGACGTTAGACAGTGTATTCGTTCATGGTGGTTTCTTTCGGTTTCTTCTTTATTGGAGACTTAAACATCCAAATCTAATCAAGAAGTAGTTCTAATAGAAAAATTCCAATTCAATAGAGAGGTAAGGTATCCCACTCTCTAGAGAAGTGTTCAGCCTCTTGATCCAAATTAGGGGAATAATCAAAGCTAGAATTTTTTTTCAGTGAACTGCAATTGATTATCTTCATGAAATAAGAATTGTAAAATAGATTGCCATTTAAAAGGGTTTTGTGTTGTCCTTTTAAATTCACCCACCGTTTTGTGCGTTTTTTAAGCACTCTTAAAAGACACCACCTCTTTTATTGCTACTTTCCATGTTCCAGGTCACAGCTTTTGATATCTTCATTGTATTTTTCTCTTGATAATTTAACCATTTTTATCGTTCTATCCAGTGAGAAACAATAAATCATCATTGATGATGATTTTTGATCGGATTTTCTCCCTCTATTTCTCAGGAACCCATTTACAAAGGGATGTAGCTTCCACGCTCAGCTGTACCTCTAAGGTAGGTGACACTGCATCATATTTAGCTGAGTTTTTTTTACAATTCTAAGGCGTTGTGTATTTCTCTTGGAACCATTATTGCCGCTGTAGAAGATGGTAATGCCTATTCGCTTCAGTACTCCTTACCAGACCGTCTTAGTTGCTGTAATCCAGCTACGAGTATTCTCTATCTTCTAAGCTCATCTTAATATTTCTGCCACTGATCCATGCCTATATCATGTCCTGACATTCCATGCGGTATGTTTTATATAGTTGCTCCTTAAATAATTAGTCCTGTGATGTTGTTAAAGCCGTTGGCGTAAATCCTGACTATTCCAATGCTGACTTCTAGGAATTGTATCTTCAATAACTTTCACTGCAATTATCTAAAAGGTGTTCCATTATCTCAGTTTTAAAAGAATCTGAGAACTTCATCTTTCAATCAGAAATGTGTGTTATTACAATCATGTATGAAAAAAAAGTCACCCAAATGTTCACCACGTTTCTGGCAAACAGATTTTCATTCGTTTGTTTCCGATGACACTGCGTAGGAATATTCCATATACATCGATGCATCGAATTCACTTGATGTTTACAATGCGATACTCGAATCGATCCGATGTTTTGACAAGCTATATATTTACTCGATGCATTGATGTATTTTCATAAAACATCGAATCTATTCTAAACTAGAATAAACATTGTTTTAAAAGTTAATACACCAGACTCGAAAATTCTCTCGCCAAAGAAGTACAGTCGCTTGTCCCTAAAGAAATTAACAAGAAAATGAGTATTAGAGAGAGAGTGACACCATTTTGCTATATCCACGATATTGGATCCGAGGTTCAATAAAATCAAAAATCAAAGAATTGATGAAGAAAAAAATAGCACGAAATGAGACCGGAGAAACTGATTCTTCAGATCATTCTGACAAACCAGAAGAGAATTTTTCTTTGTGTGATTATCAGATCACACAAATTAGTTCACAAGAGCTGGAAACCGGGGAAGTCTGACGCTGCTATTTCCAACGAACTGTCTAATAGGAAGATTCAATGAGAACCCATTGGAAATTTTGAATGATCTTAAAGTTCAGCTATCTAAACTTCAAAAAATTGCTTACAAATACTTGACCAGCTTCAGTTATATGTATCTGAAGGTTTATTTTCTAAAGCAGCTTAAATCGTCAGGGGGCTAACTACAGCTTAGTGATGTAATGTTAGAAAAAGTACTAGATTTTGAGAAAGCATCGATGTTGTTAACCGATGCATCGGAAAACATCGAGGCATATCTTGATGTATTGCATCGAAATAAAATATCGATGCATTTTCTAAGTGGACACCCCTAACATTGAGGCATAATTGCAGCCCAATTTTTGTTGAATTGCTTCGCCCTTCAGCTTTTGAATGATTGTCGGCTTATTGGCGTACACCTTCTTTTTCAAATTTTCCCAAAGAAAGTCTGACAGTAACAAATCACATGATCTCCCGGGCCAATTGAGATTACAATTTCAGGACATAATACGACTATCAAACTTTTCCAAGAAAATCATTGTTTCGTTGACTGTGTGGCATGTGGCACTATCCTGCTGGAACTACATACATATTGTCCACATCCATAATCTCCAATTATGGCCATTCTCGGTAACAGCTTAGCTGGCTTCGTCTTCTAAGAAGTACTCTGGCACTCCAAAAACGGCACCAAACAGTGACTGATGTATATCCTTCTCCACAATAACTCTTGGGCTCTCAGCAATTCTGCTTGTCGAAAAATTCATCGAGGTGAAAGTGTGCCTTATCGGTGAAAAAGGGTTCCTGCGTAAAATTGACATCCACAGACCTCTAATCACACACATCCATTCGTCGTATTGGCGGCACTTCAATAGGTCCGTGGGATTCAGTTCCTGAAGCATTTGAACATTGTAAGCGTCGAAATTCAAGTCAAATCCTTCGTCATAAAAATTTGTTACAGAGCTCCGTGACATCTATAGTTCCTGCGATAACGAATAGAGCTCGACGAAGTCCCCGCTACACTATAGCGTACAGCTACAATGTTTTCGATGGCACGAACTTTACAAAGACGCACTAGTGCTGTCCTATTTATTTCGACTGCGAACGCGTTCGTGGGTCAACTTGCAATGAACTGAAAATGAGAAATGTCAAAACAGAAAACAAAAAAACATTGACGTTTAGAAGTAAGGTCTAAACAGAATTGCGACTGCGACGGCCGACTGCAACTGCGATTTATGTCATAGTTGAATGGCGCAGCTAATGTATAACGAAATTGCAACCGCAACTTCTATTGTGGGGTGCTACACGGGGACTCAAGCCCTACGAAAAACCCGGTTTTATAGGAAAGAAACGAAAGAGAGGAGAGAAAGAAGGACGCACATGACGAAACTTTAACGAAAGAATTTTCACCCAAAAATGTTCGGGGTGAAAACTAACTCATACGCACATTTCTTTCTCTTCTCCCTTCTCAGGTGTAAACATTGACCGCGGTATACACACACAGTCAAAGCTTTCATGTAGGATAAAGAATTATTCTAAGCCGAAGACAGCCTTGTGTAGTATTAAATAACGAGACTCAAATCTGATTTCGGACGACTTCTCGACGTAGCGTGGCGTGGCGTTTTGAATAAATAGTGTTTGAAAAAAATTATGTTTTGTACGCCGACTACGTACGCCGTACGCAGTGCCGCTGCAGTTGTAATTTCGTTATACAACGTTTTACATTTGCACAGTGCACAGTGGGGCAAATAGCTCATTTTTTGGACAAGCGACAATTGCCAAGCCTGGAATTAATGAAACTTAAAAAATTTTGTTTAAACTATTCGTGATAAAATTGCCTTTAATTCTATCGAGCCAGAATTTTGAAATTTGAAAATTAAAGATGACTAATCCAATATGGCGGACATAAATTTGGTAAGAAAATTAATTTTTTTTCGTAAGATTCTTTAAAATTATTGAAATTAATTATTATTAATTAATTTTTGGTTTCCAAAAAAATCCCCAAAGTAACAATTTTTTAAAATATTAAAGAATCTTTTGACAAAAATTTAAATTTCTTACAAAATTTATGTCCGCCATATTGGATTAGCCATCTTTAATTTTCAAATTTCAAAATTCTGGCTCGATAAAATTAAAGGCAATTTTATCACGAATAGTTAAAAAAAAATTTTTTTAAGTTTCATTAATTCCAGGCTTGAGAATTGTGGCTTGTCCAAAAAATGTGCTATTTGCCTCACTGTGCGCCGGCGCAGTCGCAATTCTGCTTTGACCTGTATTTGCATGTCGGAATGGGGAAAACTATGCGGCAATTTTTACATTCATTGGGGCTCCGTACACTAGTCATGATTACTATGTAGTAAAGCCGATTTTTAAGAAGAGAGAGGTGAAGGGGCGGGGTGAGTATGCCGCCCCTTCACCTCTCTCTTCTTAAAATTCGGTTTTACTACATAGTAATCATGACTAGTGTACGTAGCCCCATTGAGGAACAGAATTACAGAAGAAATTTGTGATCCGGTCGGTTTTGTGCTGTTCTTTTTAGTTCAGGCACATTTTTTAAGGGTGCTCCGTCCGAGCTGATGGACCCATTTTGGTAATTTTTTCTTTACCTGGTCGTACGCCATTTTTCGTTAACAGATAATCCGTTAAGTTTTCTCTTCTTCTTGTAGAAATACTATCTAAGCTCTTTCTGCCATGGCATGTGATTAGTCCTTTATGACCTTAATTCCATCAAACCTTTCTGCTGCCTCGCAAAGGTCTTAGATGCACCATTGCCGCTTCTGCGTTAACCACTACCAACTATGAATAAACAAAGATGAGAGTTGATCCATGGGGGCTCGGTAGGGGTGCGCTTATCAGGTTTGCAGACACCTATATATTTAATATTTCCCTTTTCAACGTTGGAGCAAATTTATCCATAAAAGCGTGAAATACTTTGTCAACCAAACTTTTTAATATTAAGTTTTGTAAAAGTTAAGCAATATTTTATAGATACGCTTCTAACTGTATAAGCATGTTTCTACTTTGAATATGTATAATATTTTACTGAAAAAGCAATATTTAAGTCAAAAACTAACAAAAACTGAATTCAAAATTTATTATAAAAGTTATTATAGAACACAATAAAGTTCTGACAGCAATAATCCTTCCCCAAGCATTTTCGAATGCACAAAATAGATCTGACTAACCAAAAATCCAGATTAATGAACTTGTGCTTGGATTGTTGCTTTATTATTACAAAACTCTTAAAATATTACATTATATTTTACAAAGTAACGAAATGAGATCTGAGACCGCGACAAGAAAACACTTTACAAAATCCAAAATATATACGCCGAGAAACGCAGTTTATATTTACAAAATATTTATTAAACAAAAAAAAGAAAAAAATCTCAAATAAATCTTAAACTGTTAAGAAAAAAAATTTCTTGTTGGGCATAAGAAAACATTTATAGCGTATTGAGTTCACATTTCGGGGGAGGTCATTGGAGGAAAACCTGAGAAAAAAACGAAAAATCGAAAGAATAAATATAAATTTCCTGTAATTATCTTGTAAACCAATTTAATTACGAATAAATTGTTTTTTGTATGCTCGAAACGCACAGCTTGAAATTTTGTAAAAATAACACAATTCCAAGAGTTCAACAACAAAAAAAAAGAAATAGAAAAGAAAAAAAAACGCTTGTCTAAAATTTTCGCCGCCGCCGTCGTGGACTGAGTTTAGGCCAATTTTTGTTCCTGATATTTTTAAAACATTGCATTTTGCTTGTTGGTCGGTCGGTGGGTCGACTGGATGCACTTTTTTATGTCTAACACCGTCTCTTTTAGACGCTTTACCCCCACTCTATTTCTGGAGCAAACTAATTATACGATTCCAGTTAACGGGAGCATAAATAAAATGTGCAGTGGAACTTTTGGGATATCCCCTCCGATCCGATCGCCACTTAAAATGTGACACTTTCGAATGGCTACGTTAATGCCACAACATACAAAAAAGACAACGAGAATATTTTAAAAAAATTAACAACATCTGGGTCTGGGCCCCTCTGGTGGAAAAGTGGTGGCATTTTTTATTTCTTTTCATTTCCATTTTTTTTTTGGCAAATTAAAAAAAAACGAAGATGGCGATTAAGGAAAAATTATGATAACGATAAAAATCTAAAATAAATCATTTCGTAGCAAAATTTAGAATATTACACATAATGTCGGTCGCTAATACGCTGAATGTCGAAATAATTGCAATAAAGTAAAAATTATATTTTTGCTAATATTAGCAATTCATGTGACAAACGACTAACCACAAAAATTGGGTGAAGATGTTGGGAATATTGGAATTTTTTGTGACTTTTGGGACAATTGGGATTTTTTGGGACTTTTGGGACAATTGGGACTTTTGGGACAGTTAGGACTGTTGGTGGAACAGAAAAAAATTACATTTTTATATAATTTAATTTAATTTATTTTATAATTCAATTTAAGGATTTTTTGGGACTTTTGAGACACTTAAGACAAATGGAACTTTTGGGACAATTGGGACAGCTGGGAGAAGAGAAAAAAATCACATTTTTATATGAATTAAGCTTTTTCCCATACATTAAAAATTGTGTGAAGACATAAGACTTTTGTCATCTAGTTTTAAAAAAAAATCTCTTCAAATTTTCTGTGTTTTTTTTTGTCACCGAAATTTTCAAATGATTTATGAATGAGATTTTTGCTCAAAAAGTTTTGACACAAAGCATTAAAGCTGGGGTATGAAAACACAACACAAATTGGCTTTTATTTATTTTAAAGTGGTTTCTGGACTTTAATTCGTCTTCATGGGTGGTGAAAAAGATAAATAAATATATATTATAGTAGGGATCACTTACCGGTGAAAGAAAAAAAAATCAGAAAGCAGAGCACGTGTCCGAAATAAACAAAACAAAAAATTATTTAATTTATTATTTTGGTGAATAACATCTTCTTTAACTAATGGATGAAAGATTTGTGGTAAATGATAATGGTATTCTGTCTAGTTGTGGAAAAATTATTTTAAATTATATGTATGTCAACAAGTAAGATAATATCAAATATTCTTTGTGTAATTTTTAGTTTTTTGTTTTGTGAATTAATGTTAATATGAGCATCTGGTAATAAGAATTTCTGTTTTTTAAAAAAAAGGCTTATAGAAAGGCACTGTCCGTCCGTCTGTCTGTCACCCACTTTTATCTCTGAAACTACTATATCTAACCCCACGTCTTATAACTAAAATTATACTTCTCGGTTAGTAAACCTTTAAACTGAGAAAAAATCGCTGAAAGAAACTCAACGATGAAAAAAGAATACAAATAAAGACTGTACTTTGAAATATCCTCTTTGGAACCATACTATTGGCAACCTCGCGAAGGATTGGTCTGAGAAGCCTGGTCACCTTATGGTCTACCTCCAAGTCCCTGATAGAGGTTAAGGGACTAAACCTAACCTATCGGTTCCAGATACATATTACGACTAGACTAATAAGACCCATTCCCTTAAGACCTGGCGCTATCGTTCTAAACAGAGGGGACTGTACGCTGTTGGGGCATATCTGACTGACAGGTACATGGCCAGCTAGACTCTCTCAGAAGAAAGAATGCCGACTCTGCATGGAAAGCGATGAGACTTCCACACATGTTTTTTGGGAATATCCTGCTGTGATCTGGCATAGAAGAAGATCGATTTTCAGAGAGCTTCTGAGTGCTGCTCAGGTTCGGAATTCTTCAATAATATACTCAACTTTTGGGCATGACACAACGTAAAATTCGTCGTTATCAATAAAATTCGTCGTTATGGAAAAAATTCGTCGTTATGTTTTGACAGTTGTCATAAATAGATGTGTAGTGCATAATATCAGTGAACGAAAACTAAAAAAAAAATATTTCTTGGTTACGTTGTTGGCCTGTCCATCGGCTAACCTGAAAACAAGTAATATTTTTTATTGACTTTCAAATAAAGTTAAAAACAAAATCTGCTGATAACTTAAGACACTGGGAAAACTCCTAAAATCGAGTTTTTTTCAATAATCTATCTGAGTTAACCAAAATTTGCCTAATCGGTTTCGGATTCATATTCGAAATAAATGGTGAATTTTCGCAAAGACTTCTGTCTGTGAAATAAAGCAAAGTCAATGAAAAAGTTTTGCGAGAGTCCCCAGAGGCATTCATTCCGTCAACATCTCCAGACATTCCTTGGACCGTTGCATTCAAACTTCACAATGTGTAAACTGAAAATTGAAGTATTTAGTTTCTAAAGTGTTTAAACCATTGTAGTAAACTTTTAAACGGTTAGCGGAGTTCAATAAAAGTAAAGACTTAAAATGTTTCACTAGTAAACGTTTGTAGCGTGTTTTCCGTAGAAAAAAGCTTTCTAAACCCTCCAATTTATGTGTCTGTGGATATGTGAAAAGCTGAAGTGTTGACAACATTTTTATTTTGTTCACCTTTTGCAATTGCCTTTTCGTCCTTGCAAACGCTAGTGTCGTTTTTCCAATCGGTCCCCCATAAAGTACTAACCACGTCCAGTGCTGCTTGACCTCAGTGATCGAACGAGAACTGGTCTATTGAGTATGCTAAATGGGGTCTCTTTGCGGCCACCAACCTAATTGCTTGAAATATGAGGAACGTCATTATTTACATGCAGCTTCTTTTGGTAGAGAGGTGAATTAATATCACACACCATTTAAAGTGTTTATTTCTCCATAACTGTTTATCATAACTAAGTGTTTACTATGCCAAATGTTAAAAGGATGAATAAAAGTTTTGCTTTTAAAACCCTCTATCGTTTTGTACACCCTTGTACACCCGTACACCTTAAATGTATCGACTAGAGCTTGCTGTTTGACATTGCACTCTATACGAAGAAAATAGATTGTCGACAGTACAAAGGGCTTTCCCTGAGCTCTAGTCTTCTACATAAAAAAAAAAAAAAAAAATTTCAATTTCTGTGAAACACGTATTGAACACTAAAACACTTTAGTGATTAGATTTTTTGCACTAATCCCTTCTTCTGTTTTAAAGACACTTCCTAACACTAAACACTTCACCCTTTAAAAAAACACTAGAATATTTTCTTTCTAAACACCTATCCAACACTTGGATTTGCAGTGTACAGAAGACGTACGGAAACTTGGACGGACAAAAGCCCTTTTCGTGTAGGTCAAATGGAATTTTATTATGAGATTGTTTTTCGTACTTCTGGTAATAACTAGAAAAATTTAAGTGAACAATTTTACCAGATTTTCTAGAAATAATGCCTTGGAAAAACGCGGTTTGCGAAGGGACCCTCTAGATAACAACTCACTTGTTCAATTATATTATAATCAACGTATGCTTTCATCTACTGAGGAGAGCACAAATGAAGAGAAAGGCGAATTTTGCAAATACTTTGAATCATTGTATCATAACTGTCCACGAAATGACATTAAGTTGGTCGGTGTCGGGCGCCAGGAGTTAAGGCGCTCGACTACCACTCCAGAGGTCCGTGGTTCGATTTTATGATCCATTTGTTTTCCACTTGTTCCATTTAGATAATATTTTTTTTTACACACTGCTACCATCTCCAGTAACTATGTTAAATGAGAAAACTATCTGCTTCAGAACCAGTCAGAGCTCAGTTGTAGTGGTATTGAATGACATGCATCAAGCTCGCCAAATTAACGATCACTTGCCTCCGTGGCAATATTATTCTCATAACACCAGATTAGCCCGATTCGTTCATTCCTTTGGTCTACTGCCACGTTTCAAGTACGCACTATGAATATGTTCATAAAAAAACAACTCGAGTGTGCAGCAATCTTTTGCAAGCATTACAGATTTGTAGGATAATAAAACGTCTTTCCCGTACAACTTTGTTGCAACAGAGAACGGAAAATTTGGTGTTCATACTAAGAAAACACAAATCCCAGACACTGTATTGGAAGAAGTGAATAAGCCGTAACCAGTTCGCTTTCCCAAAATACCGGAAAGTTCTTGCTAGAAGCTATGCTGTCTGCGATAAAAAAATTTATTCGCGAATTGGTGCGTTATTAAATTCTGCAAAAAGTTCGGCGTCTTTATTAGCAGCAGTGGTGCAATTTGAGTAATTTAGCCAATTTACATTATGAACCTTGAAATTATCCACGATTATGGTTTCACCCTCTGGGTGTGAAGATAAGAATCCGGAGGTCCGTTCGGAAACATCATTAAATATAACAGTGGAGGCTTAATTACCAATATTAGGTGTTCTGTATACGGCATGGCTACGAAGAAATATTTTAATCCAAAAATGATTGAAATCAAAACATGTACTAATAGCGGAGTCGGACAAGCATCAAATTTTAGTGAAAAAGAAATTGTTTCCAGTCTCAAAAATTTGAAACATGTAAGTCTACCTCACCTCTAACCCCCGGCGCTACACAGGTATTCGGTCATTTTTCGAAAAAACGACAATTTTGGACGTTCTTTCTAAATATCGGTATGTCTAGGTCCAAAAAAAGTGAAAAAAATTGGGGTTATTCGTTATGATATTGGCTTTCAGCGGTTACAATATGTAACCTCAAAAAAAAATAGAAACTGAAAAAACTGCCAAATTTTGGTTTTTTGGTTATTACTTCGGATGTTTTCATTGAAATGTGATGAAATTTTTAGAAGTTATACTTTATATAACGTGACCAATGTCTGAAGTCAAAATATCTAATACAAGTCTGAAAAATTGATCTCAAAATTGAAAATTGATTGGCCCAAAATTTTTGTGCTTCACTTCGAATGAGGTTCCTTTTAATTTTAAATGTAGGTTTTTTTTATGCACTTTATGATGGTGAGCAAGAAAAAATTTTAAATTTGAAAAAGATTGAATCGAAAATCGTGAATTTTTGTATTTTTTCGTCAGACTTTTCGAAAAAATCCACTTTTTTTGATAAAACTCAATTTTTTTTGTTTTAATAATTCATTTCTGACATATGACAAGCAAAAATTGAGTTTTATCAAAATAAGTGGGATTTTTCGAAAAAATTGAATTTTCTGTTAAATCTCCGATGAACTTGTGGTGTAGAGAGTGTGCCCTAATTTTGGAGTTGGGGCAATGGACTGGCTCCATAGTGGTGCATAATCTTGTTGCACAATTGATGGGTCCGTTTTCCGAAATAATGGATTCACCAAATTCTTTCTCCGGGAAATTATTCATTTGATTTGTTGAGACCACATGTTGTCTGCATGGATATCATCAATGTTTGTAAACAATTTTTTCTTATGTCTTAGCTTATGAAGTTAACGTTTATACTACTAGTCCGTCATGTTGTTTGTCACGTCATGGTGTAATGTCTAGTGTTTTAAGCTTAGTTCGAAGGATAGCAGAGGTTTCAGTTTACGAGGAGTCAGGAGGGTGTTGAAGGAGATTGTGATGAACCCTGCGTTTGAACTCTTGGATGCTGTAGGAGTTCAGAAATATAGAATGTGTAAGGTTGTTCCACAGTCGGGTTAAATGATTCATCATTGCTCTGTGACGAACTTCATTTACAGTAACTATGGCTCCAATGGACCAATGATGCCACCAGACCATAAACGGCACCAAATAGTCAAATTTTTTTGGTTGAATTTGCAAATGATGAATTTGTTCTAGATTACTTTCAACCCAAATTCAGCAATTTTCCTTGTCAACAAAGTCATTCAACCAGAAATGTGCTTCGTCATTGAAAAGGCTTTTTTGCCTAAATAAGGACCAATTTCAAAATTCTCTAAATCTCAATCAGCGTATTTGCGACGCAATGAATACTAATCGGGCATTGTTCAATTGGTGTATCCTGGTGTATTGATGAAATGGTCACTAGTAATAAATGATGCAAAAATGTTGATGATAGATTTAAGGTATTGCAACATATGTGGCGTTGAGAATCATAGTGGCGTAAGTCAAAAATTTTCAAAAACTGAGTTTCAGCGCCATATTTAAACTAGCTACAAGTTACCGTTAGAACTGCTGTAGGCAGCGTGTTGTTATCATTGCAAACAAAAGCGGTACATTGCTGAGAATGAAAGTGGCGGGGTAAGTCATTGTACTCCGAATTATTTAAATATGACTTACGCCACTATGACTCTCAAGGGCTCATATGTAGAATATCAAAGATCCAGAGCACCTATTGGAAAAACCCTTTACGAGTATTGTACACCTTCTGGAAAGGCATGTATTTTCCAATATAAATGCCTATTTCCCAATGGGCCGAGAAATTGTACAATTATACATTAAGGTATATCCAGACACCTGATATTGATCTTTGTAAGTAACTATCAAAAAAGCCTTGGTGGCATGAATAGAGGGGAGGGCGAAGGACGTGTCTAGTCCATTATTTCGATTCAATTATTTCACTCTATAACTACTTGTAATGTACATTTTTGTTTGTCCCAAAAAATTTCAGGATTTCAATAGTTTTCTACAATGCTTTTATGCCACGACTTTGCAGCCACTTGAACAAATTATCTCGAGAACTTTGATAGTGTTTTGGTGAATAAATGAAATATTTTCCTTAGCCACTGACATGTTTATATGAAAATTGCAATGTCCACTTCAGTCAATGATTTTATTTATGTAGTTTAATAGAATATAGATTAGTTTTTCTATTTAACAAAAAACTTTTATCAATTTTCTAGATACTAGAACTATTACAAAAACCAATACACGCTCTTGAGAGCAAAATTCGTGTTACTTTTTCCTTCCATTGAAATTCCTCAAATGCACATCCTCCATTGATCCACATTTAAATTTCGCAATCACCAAATATATTTCAATCATTTTCTATCATTTTTTTTTGTGGTTTTGACTTTGAAAGCAACAACTTCACAACAGAAAACAGAAATAGAATCGGACAAGAGTCATTCTCGAATTTAATCCGAAATTCCATAGAATTTTCTACATTGAAAAATATAAAACAAAAACCAAAATTTTGATGACGTCTTTTGTATACATTGCTTTTCCACTTCCGCAGATTTTTATCCTAATTTTATCCTCATTTAGTGCAAAGCCACGTTATATAGTAAATGATAAAAACAAAAACCGTTGAATAAATAATAAAAGCCGTCTACGGTCTCTGGTGTATTTGCTTGCATCCTTGTGACGGAGAGCTGGAGGTAGAGAGCTCAATATGAACGGTCAAATCCCGAAAGGATTCTCACATGGGGTCATACACTATAGTAGTTTGGTCTATTGCCTCGCCATCGTGTACAGAGAGAGTGTCACTTTATGCTGCAAGGTTTGTGCATAAATCATGAGCTGATCTCTATACAAGGAGAGATGTAGATATGCTTAATGGCATCGATAGACCCAATAATATCGCCACAGGCACGTAGATAGGGCATATGTTGTCGAAATGGTGTGAAAAGGACGCGTCACTAAAAATCCTGGTAAAATCTCTAGTCCTACGGTGTGACTTGCTGTTGTCGCTCTCAAAATTCTTCTTAGTAAATCGCGCGTTCTTATAAGGATACGGAAGGACATTTGTGCCGGTTTTAATTAGAGCACCTTCCGGTGGATGGGCGCTCCTCGGGGGGTTGATGTAGCAAGTGAGTGTGGTCATCCCCATGCATGACGGATTTGGGGACACGCGTATAAAACATAGACATCGCACATTAGAGAGGATTCCCCGAAAGCGGTGCTCCTGTGTAGCTCCATCGAAGTCTCTCGACCCCCAACCCTCCCTCCACAAAACGTTTTGTTGCTGTGTCGTTGTTGCTGATTCTGTTGGGATCCCAATACACATCCAAGATGTTCGTCTTAATCTTATTCTTATTCTAGAGGCAGACGACACATGCTGTTCGGGGGATTCGGGAGAAATAGAAACAATCACCGGCTGCTTGTGTATATATCGTAGGCCTCGTCCATACGTAGTCGTCGGGACGTTGTAGCATGAAACACTTTGGCGGTGCCGAACTTTTCGGAGTGAACTTTTTTTGTGTTTGGTGCTTGCTTGCTTGGTTGGGATCATCTGGTCTTGGTCTAGAGTGGATGAAAAACTGTACCATCACAAAAATACGGTATGAAGTGGCCACCAGTGTTAATTTTGGCGTCGGGACGCGCGTACAACAAGATTATAGTTAATGGAAACAGTGAACAGAACACCAATAGATCACACAAGCCACGTTCACTGTTCCGCGAAAAGCTGTACGGGAATCGTTGGCGGTAAGGTGAAAAGGCGGCATCGCGATTTTATATGCATACGTTAATTTGGGCGCATGCGCGATCCGCTTAAAGAACGAACTGTCGAAGTGTCTTTTATTTTACGGTGGTGCGCCAGGTCTTATGATTTTTTTTTTTTGAGAAATAGTTTTTTTTTCTGGTGTGTGCAAAAAAAATATATTTTTTTTTGTTTTGGGGAAAATCGTGTTTTAAAATAAATTTTTTTTCCTCAACTTAAATTTTGTTAGTAATTTGCCGAAGAGTTCGTCATCCGAAAGATGTGTTCCCGGAAATACCTGTGCGACATGTATTCATTGTGAGATGAAATTAATAAATAGAAAAAAAATATAATTGAACTAAATCCTGAATTTAATGAGATATTCATTTCCGAAGCATTCCGAATTTTTCGGAGTAATATTTCATTACGGGAAAATATACAATTAAAGAATTGTATTTTTCTTGTTAATATTTTTTTCACTATTTTACGTGCTATTGTTAAATATACAACAAAAATTCTGAAATGGTATATTTTTTCATTAAGTTTCTCTTTAAACGAGGCAATTTTAGAGTGAAACTCAAGCAATTTTAAGCGAATTTAAAAAAAATTGTAGTCTAAAAATACGAAATTTGGAAGTTCAGTATTGGGTATTGTGAGGGTTTTGTTTTATTTTGTACAACAAATTTTTATTCTGGTTTTCCGTTTATATTCGTTGTTGTTGTTTTTTTTTGATTTTCAAAAAATTCGATTTAATTGATGATTTGAATTATTATTTTTGAAGTTGTTTTTTTTTTCTAAAATCGTGATTGCAAAAACGTGCCGAACCATTTGAGAATTTTTGTGGATATAACAAGCTTGTGTAATAAAAAAAAATTGTTCTTGTAAAGTGAATTTTTTTTATGGAAAATTGGTTCTTATTTTTAAATAAATATAAAAATAAATATATAATTATAAATAAATAATTTAAAAAAAAGTATGGGTCTCAGGACCCTCTACAGTAGTGAAACTTCATAGAATATCACTCGTTTTTCAATAAATACGATTCTTCGTAATTTTTTAATAATTAGTTTGCAAAAGAAATAATAATATATATTTCTGTATACTTATTTGTCATCAAAGAATTAGTTAAACAAATCTCAAACAATCACGTTAACCACAGATAGTGGCCTCGTAATATTATATCGTTGCGTTACGTGACGTTAAGCTTTCGTTGCATCGGCTTGATACCTTGTTTGCCGATCTATGGCAAGTTTTTTTCAGTTTGTCATTCCTAATTGTCTTATGTCTTCCTCGAAGTCATTCATCTATGTCGGTATGTCTAGTTTCTTAGGGCGTTCTGCTCTCCGTTTTCCTATCGGCACTTTCCCCAACACTATCTTTGCCGTTTTCTATGCCGTACCTCGTTCGATTTGACTAATCCATTGTAGTCTGTTTATTTTAATCAGTTTGACAATATTTGGAATTTTACTGCTTTCATACATAACCTCTAGGCGTATCTTTTCCTCCAAACTCCATCCCAATTTAACGAAGGGTTTTCCTTTCGAATCTTCCTGCCAATACTCCCAATACGTTCATTAATGTCCATACTTTCGAACCATTAGTAAGAATTTGTGTCTACTCGTATAATTCGTCTACTGCTTCTATGTTTCAGGAGCCTATCGTTATGCTTTGGCTGCTTTTTCCAAGGAAAGGCTAATATTTGCACTGACCTCTCAAAGATACCTGCTGATGTACAAATCGATGCATCTCTTACTGGTATTTCTAGGCCCACCTTGAATAAATAGCACTACAGTACTTGTAGGACTCGAGCTTCTTGAAGTTTCTTCTTCCATTCGTCTCTACGTTCAGGCCCGCTACAATGAGGAGGGGGGCGGGGGTAACAACTGGGACGAACTGCCCTGGGCTCCAGCTCAGAGGGGCCCCGAAAATTGATTGGAGCCCAAAATTCAAAATCCTCATATGATGACACTTAACCATAGTATACCCAGCATACCTACGCACGAGTGCTTTAGTTTTGGAAGAGAAGCTAATCTATGCCTAACAATAAAATTCAACAGAAAACATACGTCTTTTTAAACTTTATTTAGTCTTCTAACACGCTTCTTTTCCCTGTGAAAGTCATTGCCAACATTATTTCTTCCAAAGCTCGTATAACGTGTCTACGCTATCGTAGTAATATACAATTCTTTAAGCTCTTCAATAGTTCTAATGCGCCATTCGTTTTGATTAACAGTTACAGGACGAAATAACCACAACCATCAATCTTCTCTTTAAGGGACATTCTGCAACATATGTGATGAAAGTTAACAACCGTAGTTGAAATAAGCTTTTTGTAATTGTCAGCTCTATTTTTTCGAAAAAAACACGAACCACTGTTTTGAGGCTGTCCCATGCTTCACTTTCGTGACTGTTGACTAGCTGTTAACAATCACTACTGGCCTTTATTTTTTTTATTTGTGATCCGACTAAAATATATATCAGTTTTTACTTTGGCTTCCGATAAACTAGGATAGAAATTCTTTAAATATTGTAAAGCTCTAGAACCTTGACGGAAAGCTTTAACGAATTGCTTCCATTTGTACGGTTATGTTGGTTCTGATGCAGTGACATTATCGGTTGTAGTCCAGAATATCAAAGCTAGTGGCGATAACTCTAGAATATTAAAAGCTCATCGAAAGCTTTTTAGTGCACCCAAAACTCACCATAAAGGTTGTTGTCCAAGCTTCAAGCCAAGAACAAACCAAAACCCAAGCTTTAAGCTAAGGCAACATTCACACCTGAGACAAAAACCGATGACTTTACTGTGCCAAAACCGACATAGCTATACTATCAGCACTCGTAGATCTCGTCGTTGTCGAGTCGTAAAACGCCCTCCCTCATATAAGGAGCTTAACAATAGTTATTTGCTCATACAAAAGCTAAATTATGGTATTGATCACATTGTTAAGGGTACAATAAAAGCAAAGTTTTTCAAAGGTCAAGGATGGTTTTAGTTATTTTTTGGTATAAAGGCTTACAAAATCATCATTAAAATAAAGATTAAAAAAATTGTTTTTGTTGACCTGTGTAATGGTCACGGCAGAGTATTATCACTCATTTTTCGTTTTTCATGGAAATTTTGGTCAGTTCTACTAGGAGTTTAGATAATCCAAGTTGTTCAATAGTATGAAATAACTCATTACGGCTCACACTATCCTAAGCATACTTGAAGTCGATGAATACAATATCGATGTTTATGTTGAATTCAACAGCTTAAATTCTGAGTCAGATTCAACTATATGTCGATTTCCTTCATCTAACTAAAAGTTTTCTTTGGAAATTACCAATGACACATTTTGACTGATCATTGACGATTCTGGAAATTAATTGATCTGCTTTAAACGAAAACTAAGCAAGCTTTCTAATTACTCACGATGACTAAACACTAATTGGTCTAAGAGACATAAACGAAAAATTTAAACTTTTGCATCTATAGATATTTTAATGAATTCCTCGAAAATAGCTAAGAGAGAAAATTGAAATCTGTTAACTTGATAATTCAATAATTGATGAACGTATAAGTTTCGACTACTTAAGAAAATTAAATGAAATTTTACAATGTCTTTTTTACGATACATTTTTGTATCAATAGAGTTTATTTTGATATGGCTTAGTGAAATGTTTCAGTATAATTATTTTCTAAATAGATTGTTTTAAGGTAAAAACTAATTTTGTTTAAACCAAAAATTCGCCTAGCAGAAATCCCAATAAAAAGTTATAAAATTGTAGAATATTTAGAATATTTAAAGATGAATTGCTACAATATGTTACAATTTTGTTTACTATGTTAAAACCACTTTTCCTCCACATAGGAGCTTAAAACTTTGAAAATTAATTCCGTTAAATATTATTACAACATGTAATTAAAGTTTTAATTTATATTTAGTACGATACAAAAATTAAATATATGAAAACGATCTTCGATACAATTCGAAGAAATTGTGTGTTGCTATGTGTATCCATAAATTTATATTTCATTCTTCATTTTAAAATTTAAAATAATTTGAAAATTTAAAATAAAGTGAAAATGTTCAAATTGTCGAAACACGTACGAGTATATTGGAAATTAAATATACATGAAAATAATATGATGAATCTGGAAAACGGCCAAAAACGTATTTCGTTATTATTAGACCGGAACAATGGCTCCAGACTGGCTCTAAAATAGACAGACAAAAAAATCGTAAAATAAATATTAGCAATTAAAATGATAAAGAAGATCAAAGAAATTTTTGTAAAATTAGAGAGTGATGGATGATAATATCGTAAATGGGCATTTATAGAGTCTGTGTTTCCATCAAAAGAGTTCTTAAGATATTTAAATTGTTCGATAATAAAGTTTTCACGGGAAAATTTTACTGGGGTTAATAGCTGATAAGAAAAATTTAAATGGGGATCAACGTCGGTTTTAGTGATAATAAGAGGAAGCATTATTATATATAACTCATATATCCACTCAATTTGGGTATCAGATTCAAATTTCATTTTTGAAAAATATGAAGAGCCTACCAAATTCTTTGCTATGAATTATAATTTTTGGGTATTTATAACCCAAATTTTGACATCTAACATCACTTGACATCTTCTATAGGTGAAAAGAAAACAATGTAGTAGGTATAGCATTTATTGTACGGAAAGAAATAAAGCACCTCATTAAAGGGTTCGAAGCCATAGATGAAAGAATGTGCAAGATACGTTCAAGGGGAAAATTCTTCAATAATTCAGTTAAATATGTACACGCTCTTATCAGAGGAGAGACCAAAAGAAGAGAAAAATATGTTTTATGAATCTTTAGAGAGTGTATACAGAAAATACATTCGCAAGCTTCATTGGAGATGCTAATGCAAAATTAGAACAAGAAACAAAATTTCAGCCTACAATCGGAAAGTTTCAATTTCGACATAGTGCAAAATTTAGTAATTTCCAGCACAAGAATATTAAAAAAGTAACATTAAAGTCGACAGATGGAGTAACCAACAATACTTACTAACACACAACATCAATCCAATGTGTTGGAGGTGGGAGAATATAGACTCTGTCCCCTTCTTAGTAGGGACGAAACTGAGGGCCAACCGAGTAAAAATAATTTAGTTGGTTAATTTCCTTACTAGCACGCACGCGCCCGCAGCTAGCACGCACAGCAAACAAATAGGCACGCCAAAAAAGTATGCACGCACCCGCCACAGGGATGCACGCTCCCGCCACAGGTACGAAAATCTAAAAATTTGTTCGCTAGAGGCATGCAAGCTCCCGCCACAGGTATGTACTCTCCCGCCACAGGCACGAAAATCTAAAAATTCAGGCATGAACATTTATAAATGCATCCGCATCGGCATAGACCATTCCAAACGCGAGTGTTGTTTTACCAAGCAGTCCCCCAGCTAAGCACTAAGCACTTCCAATGCTGCTTGACCTAGACAATCAAAAGAGAACCATCCTACTGATTATGGTATTGGCACCCTTTATGGTCACCACGATAATTGGCCCTTTTCTTCGTCGCCTACAATTTTTTAAAGCCATACAAGTGATTTCTTGCATGTCTGTTGTGGGAGCGTACATACCTGTGGCGGGAGTGTGCATGCTAGGTGCGTGCGAGTTTCATTTTTACTCGGGCACAGAGACAGAAAATATAATGTGACAGGATTGAAGGAAGACCTAATTAGGGCCGAATATGAGAACGTAATGAACGTAAGAATAAATGAAATTAACAACAGACACGAAGATCTGAACGATCAATGGAACGATATAAAGATAGCAATAAAAAGAACAGCAGAGGATGGTCTAGGTTTTGTGCAACAAGCACGAAGAATAGACTAGTTCGATGAAGAATGCCCGCAATCGACAATAGAGAAATCCAGAACATACCAATTACTCTAAGTAAACTCAGAACAAGAAATGCTGAAGAGGAATATAAAGAAAAGAGACGAACTGAAAAGAGAGTATTGGGAGAAAAAAATGAGATAAATAGAAGAATCAGCAAATTTAAATGAAGCCAGGATTAAAATGAGGATATACTAAAAGCCGTAAACATCATCGAGGTATACCCTTTAATCTAGAGTCAATAATTACCTTTGCCCCCAATGAGTGGAAAGTTTAAAATCGTGAAAACCCAAATCTTGTAAAATATGAGCATTGTAAGGACTGGCAATGCTTTTCGAACATTGTCGAAAATCATTTGATTGACAAATTGTCCGTTTCAATTGCTGGCAGTTAATAGTAGTAGTGGTGGTAATAGTAGTGGTAGTGCTGTCAGATTGATATTCGAATTCTTTGTATTTCTAACTTTCACACATGTCAAACGAGGTATAAAATCATTATCTTATGGGCGAACTCAGGCTTGATTTTTCCTGGGTTCAATATGTAAAAATGTATGGGAACTGAGGCTAAAATTGAAGTTCAGTATACATCAATTTGCTCGAACTTGCGCAATTCGGCCGGTGAAGCCGTGGTATTAGCCTCAATCTTAGATTTTGTCTGAGATAAACTTGATTGATATTTCTGATAAAATTACAGTTAAAGGTTTTGATTCGTTGATGTGAAAATCTGGAGATGGAAAGAAATGCGTTATGAAGGAAACGAGGCTATAGTTAGCGTCTTATACAAAAGAGGGAACCCACTGACATGTAGTAGTAACTAAAGAGGACTAACGCTATTGAATACAAAAGCCTTTCTCCGTGTACTCTATATCAGACTACAACCATACTTGGAAAGGATACTAGAAGAATTTCAATGTCATACACTCAATTTTATATCAGGCTCGCTTGATGTGGTGCAGATTTTTCAAATTTTCACCCTAGTTCTTCTTGTTTTTGGACTAGTTTATGGTTTTGATGAATCCTTCTTCCAAGCTTTGTAGCGGAAGCGTAGAATCATGAACAGATATCAGGGCAGCATTCCAATTCTTTGATAAGATCTCCATTTACAAATTCATGAAAGTGGTTTTCACAACCATTGAAGATGCCTTAGTGATTGACGACCAGATTACTCTCTTCGTCATTCAAGTTTGTACAACGTTTATTTTTATGTGAAAGACTAGATATCAGAGGTAACCCCTTTTTTATAACTTCCGGCGATTCTATGTAGTGTGCAATATTGAACGACAAACTCTAGTCGGAGAAATAGTAGAACGAAGACTGCAAGTTTAAAGCCTAGTGTCCACTATAGAGTTTTTTTGCGTAGAGCTAGAGAAAACTCTCGCGTAGAGATTCGTAGAGAAGTGTATACACCCTCTAGAGCTCTACACATCTGCTCTACACCAACTCTACGCGAAAGTTTTCTCTACTAAAAAACTCTATAGCGTATACGGAATTTTTTTGTGTTTGGTAGAGCTCTACATTTGCTCTACGCTCTATCAAGCATGTTTTATAGAGTTTTTCTCTCTAGAGTATTCATTTTCATTTGCGTTTCGACTGCGCTTCGAATTGTTGTACATCGGCGTGTTAAATAACAAATAAAGCCGAAATATGCACATACGCAGAAAATTTTGGTATGTCATTTTGGTGTAACTCTCGATACATTCCAGCGTTTTTTTTCTTTTCGCAATCCAGTCTCGCTCCCAACATTTCCTTTCCTTCTTCTTCTCTTGTTCGAGCAAAAATAAAACGGCAGCAGCTTATTTTTGGCGAGAACACATTTTAATATTTTTTTTTTATTTATATTTTCCTTTAAATTTTTTACATAATATGTGTAAAATGAAATGACATGTAAAAGTTGATGACCGCAGTTGCGCGCTCTACCATACGACTCTACAGTAGAGAACAACTTATCTGTAGTGTACACAGTCTGTAGAGCGCTTGGTAGAGCTCTACTCAAAATTTCTCTAGAGCAGCTCTACTGTGGATTTCAGAGTGGTAGAGACGGGCTGTAGTGTACATACTGCAGGTAGAGCTCTGCACTCTACTCTCTAGACTCTACCGAAAAAACTCTATAGTGGACCCTTGGCTTTACTACAGCCGCTCAAACCTAATACTACAGGGACAGAAAGCTGCCTTCGGCCATTCCTCGCTTATTATGCTTACCTATAGTCGATGGCAAAAGAAAGTATAGGAAATTGCTGTAAAGAGGGAAGAAATTAAGAAAGAATATTATCTAGGTAGGTTTGAGTGGATCGGTGAAAGTCTATGATGCTGCTAGGAATCGAAACGCGGATCTCTGGGATGGTAGACGGCTACCTTAACGCCTAGGGCAAACAAAAGGTGTGTATAACAGGGGCTCTCCTGTAAACTATATTCGCTCTTCGCTTTAGTGTCTGTTTTTCCTTCTCGGGAGCTCTTTATATTTCTCTTCGTGTGTCCATGGTCTGTGAGATTGCTACATTGCTCGATACTAAGCATTCTTACTTCCAGGCTGTAAAGCTTGAATTAATCATCGAACCTGTAGTTCCGATTCCTATGACTTTTGGGTAAAATGGAGTAAGTTGTGCTAATGATAAAAAATTTTGGGCGTGCACAAATCTTGTCGACGTCAACCTGGATTAGCTCTTCTCTCACTAAGGGCGAGATACAAAGTTTTCAAATTTTATAATATGCTCGCCTAACCTGAAAATAAATAAAACTAAGGAACATGTTAGAAGATATTTTAAGGATTAAATTTTTGCTTAATTAGCCCAAGAGATGGCATCACTATCTGTCGAGCTATTGAAAGATGCCGTACTAAATTTTATAAGAACTCATTTTCAGAAATTAAAAGCTGAAACATTTGACCACATTCCAAACTCTGAATTTCGTTTTATTATAATAGTCTTAAGTTTCTATAAATAGTAAAGCTAATCTAGTACTAGTACTAGTACAATCTTTGTTTGAGTGTCTTCTTAGTACATTTACTAAATTAATCTTCATTCTTCAAATTCTTATGTTTTGACAACCAATGATTTCTGATTTATGTGTTCTGAGCCGCCACTTCACTTAACACAAATATGCAATTTGTAAAATTATGATCGTCAAAACAACACAAAAATGCATAACCAAAACACCCTCATTAAGTTCATCCATCCGCAGCCATTTAAATGATGCCTTCAATAAAAAACCCCTTCAACAGAATCAACATCAAAACTGAAAAAGAAGAAGGAATTATGTGTGTGTCTGTGTATAAAATCCAGATGCTTTAAAAGTGCAAAGATTTCACATCGAGATGCCTCCCTCTGGACTACGACTGCCCCCAAGGAGTCAATCTTACAAATTGATTCGAATTACCGCACGATATTTAGGGAAGCGTGCGATTATGTTTATGCTGGGCCCACCGTTAAATGTTATGTTAACAGAAAATCAGAGAATGTTAATTTTAGAAAATTCCCTCTGTATGTGCACCCCTCTTACACCCCCGAGACACCCTCCGCTAGAAAAACGCCTCTGGCGGTGTTTATTAAAGACGATGGTTCACTATAGTGCCGCTGGATTTTATTGTTTACTTTTTTGGGGGCTAATGAGACGAGGTTATTTGTAACAGTCGAAAGGAGCAATGTTTTAATTGTAATTTGCCTTAAGTGATTTTATATATATATATATATATATGTGTATGTATTGTATATATATATATATTTATCCAAACATTTATAGCTAAAATTCCTTGACACCCGCTAGTTTATTAATGCCGCATAACAGAGAGACCACACTGCGATGTTAATGAACTGCAAAAAGTTTATTGTTTTGATAAAATAAATTTAAAAAAAAAATAAATAAAAATTAATTTAGAAAATAAAAAAAATTCACTTTTCAAGAAAAAAAAAAAAAAGAAAATAATAAAAGAAATTTATTTTTATTAAGATCAAAAATAACTCGTCCTGATGCTTCGATACTTTCGATACTATCCTCGCGAAAATAATAATTGTGCCGAAAATAATAAACAGAAGTGCCTTAAGAGAATAATAAATAAATAAATAAATAAAATAAATTAAAATAAATAAAATTAGATTAGTGTAAGTGTTTTTGATGAAGCCTCAAATAATAATAGAATAAAAATAAGAATTATTAAATAAAATGTCAAATTGTGATAAAAGTGCCAAAAGTCTTGAAAAAGAACCAAAAACACAAAGGACACTAGAATATTCAGTAGTGCTGCAAGGTATGCTTAAGGCTAACGCGCGAAAAAGAAAGTCCTTGTTACTACTATCAACCAAGGATCGGTAGGATCCAAAAAAATAAAAAACAAATACTAATCAACACAAATAAACACACACAATATCTTTAATAAAACAAAACAAAAAATTAAAAAAAAGGATTCAGACACACACACATATAAATGTAAAAAAAACAGACAATATATTCCATATGTAATTATTATTATTATATACACGGATCAGACCGAAGGGCTGATAATGTAAAACTGCACTAATGTAAAATGTTAGATATATTCCGAGGACTTAAGAACCTTATCAAGGTCACACATGTCAAAACCGATTCGCCAGTATTCCGCTTGCACTACTCAATCACTGTGATGCTGTTAATGTCATTCTCGTTAATTGTAACTACACGACAATATGTTGGTAATCCAATTGATTGTGTACATACAAAGGATATACCCGAAGATGTCCTGAATACATATTGCTGGATTCATTCGACATATGCCCTTAAGAGTTTATTTAATAAGAAATTGGGTAGTGCTGTACCATATCCAGGTATTGGTAATTCTGAAGGTGATCAGCTGGAAAAGAAGGTTTATAAGTACTATCAATGGGTGTGCTTTTGTCTATTTTTTCAGGTTTGTATAAAAGAGTGATTTTTGTTTTTTTATTTTTAATATTTTTATTTTTTTAATTTATGATTTAAGGAATTTTTTATGGGCAAATTCTAATTTCCAATGAATATAAAAACATGTACGAACTTAAAGAAAATCTTTCTCCTTTCTATTCCTTCTCTAAATATTCAATTCAGGTCAAACTATTTAAACCTTCATCTTAAATCCTGCCGGACTTGGTAGCCTGGGTTTAAGGTGTACGACTACCACCCTGGAGGTCCACGGTTCGAATTAGCTCCACATCATGCTACTTCGTATTTCCATTTCTCCCACTAGTCCAGGGAAATTAGACAAAAAAAAGGGTCCAATTTCGGAAAAATTCCGGGAAAGCTGAATTTTGGTATGGACATTGATATTATTGCTCTAAGGAAAATGTCACGAGTCCCCATCAATTTGACACTCGAAAACGATTTTACGCCGGGTCAAAGGTCACCAAAAGTGACTTTTCGAAAATATCTCAGTAATGCTCACTTTTACAGAAAAATTATGTGAATAAAGTTTGTAGCTTAGGTAATTTCCTACAAAAAATATTTTATAGGCTGGATTAGGCCTACTGGAGACACCACGTGAAAAAACGCACTTTGTACTCTACCTAGAAGGTGGCGTGGAAAGGAGTACATGATTCATGAGAAACATAAAATTTAAAACTCTGTAAATCAAAATATCTCAAAAACGGTTACTTTTACAAAAAAAAGTTATAAAATAGGGGGCGCACTGCCTAGGGCCGCAGGAGACCCAGATCCGGCATTGGGTAAAGCCTCTGAGCACCATCTTCAAAAATTCCTATTCTTTTCATCTAATGCTTGAAAATTCCATGTCCTGTTGTTAGTATCACCAGACATGTGAGGGAATCACGCTGAATGCCCAGAATCACTCATCTTGTTCTATCACTCAAAAGCCTAATCACAAAGTTAGCCTATCTAGGCGCGGTCTTACAATCCTACCGTTTCTGTTGCCCTTTCTGAGAAAAATTTCTCCACTCGGTTCCTTACCTATCCCATACCAGTTGGACGGCATGGCTCTAGACGACAGAATTACGAAATCCATACACATTTCGCCTTGTGGGCCCGGGCTATAATCGACTACCCTTATATTCGTCCTCGTCTCAAATACAATTCGTTTATCTGACCAATGCTCCAATGCCTTAGGTTGGCTGGAAAAGGCGTAAAACCGCGCTCTCAAAATTATTGTTTATAGCACCATTTGCTCTTCAATTGATTCATTGAGCAACCGTGAGAAGGTAGCAACTCTGTCCACTCGGCTTCCTCACACAGTCTGAAGAAGTTATTTTCGCGCACATTTCTGTCCAGGTTTATAACTAGAACAACTCGATTGTGGTGGAACAACCTTCCACAGTCAGTATTCCCGAACTTATACAGCATCCAAGAGTTCAAACGAAGGGCTCATCGCCTGCTCCTCATCCATCCGCCGAATCCGATTGTTTTACTATCCAAGCTAAGCTTACTACTAGACATAGAGTGAATGGTATGACAGATTGGTAGGGTGACACCTGAGCTTAAATACACAGGAAACTGTTATGCTTCCCGTTCCAATAGGTACCTGTGTGCCTTTTTTGCTTCGAACACCCTTTTTGTTTTTGGACAAACTCCAACGCCAGTTTTATTTTCTGACTGCTTAATAGACCTAGTAATTGCCTAGTAATTATGAGAATGGTCTTTCTTTACACTTGACTGTATCTACCAGTCTCAGCGATCAGATTAGGTTTTATTCCTCGTTCGATCTGCCTTCAATCATGGACCTATACGTGATATCATTCCTATCTCCCTTCAGAGAGCGATCTACTCTCTCTGGAGGTTGTATAATACCTATTAGTAACTCATTCTCAGAATCCCTTCCATAGCGATCATGAGTTCCTAAATCCATTTGACGTGTCCATTCAGCGTTCTCGCCAGATGCCATACAATATCCTATTTTATCTGAAGCACCAAGGTTGCTTCCTCTGTCTCCAGTATCTGAAGATCTATCGACAGCACGCTCAGCAGCACTTCCATCAGTGGACGTGATGCGAAAAGCACCGCTAATTTTACCTAAACCTGCTTTAGTGCGCCACATCACCGAGACATACTTTACAATCGGTCTTAGTATCAAAATATATGTTCAGTATGATGACCTTGGTGAGATACACTCTCTTACACTGGTGAAACACCATTTTTAACTTCCCAGTAGGAAGTTATTGTAATCGGTCCGAAAATCGGATTCGAAATTTTCAATGTATTTACACGTTAGCATTTTAAGCAAAAATTTGAGAAGAAATATGTGTGTGTGTGTCTCTGTGCGTGCGTACGTATGTGGTCATTTTTTCCGGCACGATTTCGCGTGAACCGAAAAAGATATCGACTTTGTTCAGGTGCCGTTCGAAGCGTGTTCAAGGAAATATGATCTGAAAAGATTTTCATAAAAATTGGTCGAGCCGTTTTTTTCTTTGAACGATTTAAGTGATTTATGTACCAGCACGATTTCGCGCGAACCAAAAAAGATATCGACTTCGTTAAGGTGCCGTTCGAAGCGTATTAAAGCACATATGAATTGAAAAGATGTTCATAAAAATCGTTTGAGCCGTTTTTTGTTTGAACGACTTAAGTGATTTTTGTACCGGCACGATTTCGCGCGAACCAAAAAAGATACCGACTTCGTTAAGATGCCGTTCAAAGCGTGTTAAAGGAAGTATGATCTGAAAAGATTTTCATAAAAATCGTTCGAGTCGTTTTTTTGTTTGAACGAATACTGGGAAGTTAATCTTGTGGGCCGAAAGGGTCAAAAGCCACATCCCAATTAGTTTCCTTCCTGATTTCTTCTTCAACGTAAAATTTTCAGATCAGCCGCGATTCCTGGTATACAAACAGATACGTATATGACTGTAACTGTCATATCGATTTTTGATGCGGAGAACACCATGGGCTGAAACTTCAAAACAATAATCTTCCTAGTGAGGACAATGGCCTTTGTCTTCCTTATGTTTTTGGTTAGGCCTGGTCTATGCACCACTGATTAACCACTAGGAGGCAATCCCTCATGAAGTCCTGCAGTATTGTTCATAAACATTCCTCGTGCCTTCTTTAATTTTTTGATAGAATCCTCATGACGGCATTTCATATATTCGCATAGCAATCTTACGAACCAAATATCACTCTAACTAACTTACTTAAGGCAGATCTACAATCAGTTTTCTGGCCGGGTTTTTCCTCCATGATGGTGAGCCGATGTCATCCAGTTTGGCCTCTAGGATCCGGGCGTCCTGGTTTGTTACACTTGACTGTTTTACATAATTACAAAGATCACCTGGCACTATCTGACCGGCGTTGACCCCGTATGAATGGATAGTATGAGTCTTAATGCTGAACCATCTCTAAACGTCCTTGCTGTGAAACTAGCCGAATATCTACAATGAAATGGCCACATACATATTCAAAATCAAATATAAATTCGCCCTACAGCCAACCATCCAGGTTGTAATCAGAAGAACACCTACATTCGACGTCGCTATGAATACAACTTAGTATTTATTTGGGTCACTTCGTTCTTCAAGCCGCCATCGGAGATATAGGACAATTTGGTCCACCATAGTTAAATTGAGACACCAAAGTAATATAGCAGGGGTGGGAAAATTTTTACCGATCTTTGCATACCCATAATTAGGGCTAATACTTCTTCCACAACACAAGATCATCCCGGTCACCCCATTTTCGCTATTTGCAGCGATCCTTCTCCCACACACGACTATCAAAGAACAATGATTAGAACGACTCGCCTATGGAACAATCTTGCACAGTTAGTATTTCCGAATTCCTACAGCTACCAAAAGTTCAAACGGAAGGTTCATCCCCTCTTCCAACAGGACCCTCCAGACTTCTCTAAGCCTATTATACCTTTTTTTGAATTAAGCTTTTTACTAGGCATTGCACCACGAATTGTACGATATTACGGAGTGGTAGTTCAAAAGATAATAATTCAAAGGCTTATTTTTGTCATATAAAAAAGTTTACTATTGTCTTAAACGGGTAAGACCTTATAACCACTAGGTTCTACGGCATTTTCTGTTCACGACATCATGTCGGGATAGCGTTCGTATATCCTGTCATTGAAGACTCTTCGGAAGAGTCCTCCCTTATATAGCGGGCCAATTATTCTCCGAATAACTTTCCTCTGGAGCATGACTAAGAGTTTAGAACGCTTCCTGCTAAGTATCTCGGACCCCCTTTGTGGAAGCCAGCTTTGACATGGAACCTTCCGTACTGCTGTCGATTCTGTCATAAATCCAATTCTAATCATTCTAATTAAATTCTAATCAGAAAAGAATGAAGGAATGGCAACGGCAACACGGCGTTTAACTCTACCGTATCCTTCCAATACTATCGTAATAAAAGTTTAACTTCAGCGATTGAGCAAGAGAAGCCATCTTCGCTCATGCTTACAGGCGATGGCAGAAGAATGGCCAAGGAGCTGGTTTAAATATGGATGACAAGAAAGGAGGAGTGGTATCTAGGCGGGAGAAGCGGAAAGACGAAGAGTCACGACACAGCGAAAAATCAAACTCCATCCTTTTGGATGGTAGTCGTATATTTTCTTAAGGGGGCAGTACAAAATCGATTCTCTAAAAACATCAAATTCAAGTGGCAGAAAATGAGTTTTTCAAAAAGGAGGAAGGCATAATGTATGGACCTGGTATCGCTGAGTGAGCGCAAAATACTTTTTTTTTCGTATTTTTCAGAAAAAAACTTTAAGCGCATTTTTCTCGAAACTACGTTTTTTGTCGTGGTTGACATGATTTTGAAAAAACTATTGGTCCGATTGGGCTCAAATTCTCAAGGGATACTCTATACATGTGTAGTTCTCGTCCCTACCACGATTGTGAAAATCGGTTAATATTTAACCCTTTTTTTAAACAAGTTTTTGCAAAAAAAATGGCCCAAAAAATTAAAAAGTCCGCCATTTTGTTTTTTTTGGACCGTGGTAGGGACGATACAGACTGATCTATATTTTAATATGCACGTTGAATTTTTTGTTTCAGACGATCCAGAGTTGAGATATCATGTTAACCAGATTAAAAAGGGGTCACCAGCCGTATTGGGGCCCTTTGAAGAAAAAAAATACAAAAACATTTTTTTTATATTCTTGGATGATAGACTTATCATATATATATAAAAAAGTTTGTAAGATTAAAATAAAGTTAACTACAAAAAAAAATCTTAAAAAAAGTGCAAAAGAAGTGTACTACCCCCTTAAAAGGAATGGTCTGTTGTACATTGTTAATATTTTGGGCTTATTTGAATGAAATAATTTTGGTTGCGTAAATTTTATTGGTTTTTCAATTTTCCGTTTATTAGGAAACATGTATAAGTAGAGGAAGGCAATTCTGGTTTACAAGGTTATTTTTGTTGATCCAGTAGAGGCCGTAATTACAGTCACGATTAAGAACAAGGATTTCTCTGTTTTGAGTTAAATACTTCTTAAATGGTTCGTTGGTGTTTATGGTTCCCTTTAAAAACTTATAGGTTGAGAACTTTTTTTTATGTTCAACTGGTGATCAAGGTGCTAGAACCATAGAACTGGTACTTTATGTTTAGTAAACTGATATCCACCCAGTGAGTCTACTGATTATACTCCTGCCATGATTGTTTATGCGTCATCCGAAATATTTCCGGAAATATATTCAAAAATCCAACATTTTTCTTGTAAATAAATATAAAAAAAAAACATTGAAACAAATCTTAACAATCGCCGCATGACTCCTGTACCTAAATTTAGCATCACACTATTTATTAAATCCAACATAAATAAAACACCTTGGCACCTCACGCACCTTCGGTAATAATTCAAAAATTTAAAATGTGCTCTCCTCACGCTCTCCCTGAACTAAAAAAAAGTTTCAAGTTTAACAATGTGCCCATCTGTCCATTATTGCGGCCAGCATCGAAAAATATCAAATTTGGCTCCTTTCAAAATTCACTTTTCAAAAATATTTTCGAATGCAAATAATTTTGTTTTTTTTTTTTTTGGTTTTTTGATATTGACCGCATTTCTTCAACGGAGTTCTCTTCACGGTTATTTGAGGCTAAAGCATACTTGGCACGCGCATTAATTAGGGGAGAAATTACAGATGGCCCTACTGATGCCCAGTGCTTCTAGAACTGTGCAAACTCACAACACACATCGTTGAGTACACCACGCGGGCTATTTTTAAACAATTCATTTGTTTATAACAAATGAACCGAAAAAAAAATCCAAAAAAAAGGAGAAAATAAGAAAAACAAAAAAAAAAACAGAAAATGTTAAACTTGTGGCAACGTCATTTATCGCCGCGGTATCAGCGGTTTAGCAAAACATCACGAGAATCTGTCATTATTTTGTTTAGTTAAAGATTTCGATTTGTTTGGCAAATCATTCACCAATCAGACAGAAGTATGCGGTAACCAGGGCGGTAATGTGTCAATCATATGGTATTTGGCTTTAGTTGGAATATTGAACGCGAATAGATTAGTTTATGATTGTGTCAAGCTTGGGGAAGGATTTGTGAGAAATATTTACTTAATTGCTTTCGAAAATTTTATACAAATTGGTTCGTTGATCGGGCGCCATTTCAGATGAGAGACAGCGACTGAATATGTGTGAAAATATATGAATGACATAAATTGTCAAACAATTTGAAACCGATTTAGATAATTTTGTTTATTTTTTTAGAGGGTACCAAATTTTGCTGCATGCGTTCGCAGTTGCGACCAAATTTGGAACATGTTTTAAATTCAAGGAACGTTTTATGTTTCAGGCTGATTTTTGTTTGGCCGTCATTTTTGTTTGTCTGTCACTTGTGTATAGTAGTCGATAACAATGTACTATCGAGCATCTAACGCAGCAACAAAGTGTTTTGTCACTTTGTATAGACCATCAATATTTTGTGCCGAATTGAATCATTTGAGTCTACAGCACATCACACCTGTGACAGTCCGAGTAAAAATAAGTTATTTGATATATTCACGGACGTATCTACTTATATTTTTAGAAGCATATATGCGCCTGTAACTAGCACCAATAGCGAACAAATGCCCGATACAACTATGACTCGCTACAAAAATTGAAAAATACGCCTGTCGCCGAGTCTGACCGATCCCGCTAGCTACAGTCACTAAAATCGAGAAATGTTTCCGCTATATAGGTATGCACGCCTCTGTTAAAGATATGAATGTATTCGTAATCAACCATTCCAAAAGTGTCGTTTTATCAGGCGGTCCCCCAACTAAGTACTCACCACATTTAATGCTGCTTCACCTACGCAATCGAACGTAGGAACAATTTCTTAAAGCTCCAAATTTGCTCCGTTTAGTCTAAAAAAAGTGTGAGCATATCGTGCTTCGTTTGTACTATTCATGGAAAAGTAAAATTTTTACTCAGGCGTACCATGCCACATTTGGGTGCCATACAAAATTGGCAAAATTGGTATTTTCGAATTTCTTGGAGTTTTTTTTGCATGTGAAATAAAGTAGCAATAGGCGCGCAAAAAACAATTATTAGCACAATTCTTCGATAACATTCTAAGCCCAAAAACCTTTGTCATATCGTGGCTATGATATGAGCATTTATAAAAAATGTGATTTTTATTAGTTTTTTTTTGCAATAAGTCCTTTATTTGTTTATGTATTGACATCAAACTGGCCTCATTGTGTTAGTACTAAAAAGTTCTACAAATTTTATATAAACCTCTTTTTGTAACAAGGAAAATGGGGTTTGGCCTTTTTTTGACGCCATTTTATAAAGGTTCCTTAAGGTCTACGCAGCTCGAACTTCTGGGTGAAGGAGAAATTTGCATTACCTTATAAATCACACTGCGAAAATTGTTTGTTGATTTGGAATATATGGTTTTCCCATTGCAGAGCCTTGGCTAATGTTCCGGGCAGTGCGTTGAGTGTGGCTATTAAGTTGTCACCCAAGAAGGGAAAGTCTGGCTTTTGTTTATCTTACATTACCGACAGCATAAGAGTAATACAGAGTAGTGCTGCACACGAGACGAGACGAGATTAGGCCCAGTCTCGTCTCGGTCTCGAAAAATTGGGTATTTGCAGGTCTCGTCTCGATCTCGTCTCGTCTCGTCTCGAAAAGTCTCGAAAAGTCTCGAATTACACTCTCAATAATACGAATTGCTCAGTCTTCTGTATTTAGAGGAATATCAATATGTGCCATATTAATGAAATTGTACACAAATATTCCTTATATTTCAATGCTAGTCACTTCCCAGACGTAGACACGTAAATCTGCCTTTTGCAGTGGCACCAGAGCGGGGTAGAGGGGATCAATAAATCGAAAGTTAATTTCTAATTTGTGTTGAGTTACATTTACGTAGAGTCCGTTCCAAAAGAGAAGAGGTATTTTACAGTCATTTCATTTTATTTCAACGCATTTCATTTTACATGCGTTGAAATGAAATGAAATGACAGTAAAACAGCTCTTCTGTTTTGGAATGGACTCTGCATTTAAATAGTTATGGAATGCGTACTCTTCGCCTTGTCTCCGCAGCCTGCTCAAGTCATGTATTGTTGCTGAATGTTGTGCTCGTCCTAGAGCGTAGCGTGAAGATACTGAAATATTTGGTGTCGGTACGATTTCAAAATAAAGATTTGATTTCGAGACCTCGAGATGTCTCGCGAGATCTCGAATGGTAGTCTCGGTCTCGTATCGATTTTTAATATGGAGGTCTCGTCTCGATCTCGTATCGAAAATCGAGACGAGACGAGACGATTTCGAGACAAGTCTCGTCTCGTGTGCAGCACTAGCTCTGTCCAATTGCGCCCGGTGCAAGCGCACCATTTGCACCTATGAAAGCGCAGCCCTTCCCTGCTTCCAATCAGGATTTGTTTCGCGATGTTGCTGGGTTTGCTTGCGCCTTAACTTCACCATACTTTCCTGCTAATGCTATTTCTTTAACCTTCGTACTGGTTAAGCTTGTACTAGATGGCCTTCAGCGCCACTGCCAACATTCTCCTCACATCACCCAACTTCACTATCTGTTCCAGGATGTTTTTCGGTGAACTACCCTAACTGTTTCCAGCACAGTCCTGGGCTCCGCAAATCTATAGACTTATAGACTCGAATCTCCATAATAGAGGTCTTTGTGTCGTTCTTCAAACCTTCATATTTCAAGGGATAATCGGTGGTCACTGCACTGCATATATTGGTTTCCACTGTAGAAACCTGCATAGAATAAAAATAGTCCACCTTGGAAGCCTTCCTGAATATAGAAGGCGCTTTCAACAACTTCAGAACAGAGGCGATCCAGGTGGATCTCGCCGAATTAGGGATCTATAATAGTACGACGGATGGCGTAGACCAGGACGCTCAGAGCATAGGGATGCCAAACTGGATGACATCGGCTCAGAATCGGGACCGGTGGAGAGAACGAGAGGCCAGGACCGGATCCCGGTTGTAGAGCCGTTAAAGAAGAAGAAGAATAGTACGACTAGTACAAACTACAAATCAAGAACTAAGGAACCGTGCCGGACAAAAAATGATAGACGACGAAATCAGGCTAATGAAATGGAATTGGATTAGACACACCTTGCGAAGGACACTGGAAAAAGACACAAACACCCTGTGCAGTTCCTTTAATATATGAAAATGAAGGCACTTTATCAATTTTTTTTTGAAATTTTAAATTTTTTTTAATCTTAATTTCTGCAATAATTGCGCTGCGTCCAATTGCGCCCGGTGCAAGTGCACCATTTGCAGCTATGAAAGCGCCGCCCCTGACTACGGAAATACAATTCCCAGGGTAGTCTCGTGGAGGAAGAGAATGAGCACTAGCAAGTTTTCTGTTCTTTTAAGAATTGCGAGGATTCATCCTCAAAATTGAAGCCAAACTATATTGAAATGTTTCGTTAATTGAGGAGCCGGATCAAAGAACCGCACTTTCGCTCGCTCGACTCCAAAAAAACGTAAAATTAGTTCGAAAAAAAATTTTCTTCAAATAACAAAATGAAAAATACTTATTTGTTTAGAAAAAAAAGGCGCATCTTTTTGTTTCATACAATTTTTTTGTGGCATCATTAGTTTTTAAATAAACAACAAAAACCCGATTTTTTTTGAAACTTTTTTTTATCAATTTTTTTACTTCTACTCGTCATAACTCTCTTAATAATTATTCAATTGATCTGAAATTTTTTGTATAAACTAATTACACGTAGCTTTGAATGTGAGACAAATTCCGATTAAAAAATGACATGTCGTTTGTTTGTTATTAATTTTTTATTTCGCTGCCACTTGCGTCGCGCATCACATTTTTCAACTTCAAAAAGTATCGACGGAATTTTTGATTTCAATTTGCTATAAGCGGCAAAGTTGTTTATTAAGGTCTTATAAAGTTTTCTGAAAAATTTCGATGAATTTCATCATCATGGTGCATAGTTATAATCAAACAAAGTCAGACGCGTTGAGTGGACGGCGCGCTCTAAGTGTAAGAAGACGCTCGGCGCAGTTGAAACCACGCTCAGCGCATCTGACTATTTGATTATAACTATGTATCATGATAATGAAACTCTTTGATATTTTTCAGAAAACTTTATAAGACCTCAATAAACAACTTTGTCGCTTATAGCAAATTGAAATCAAAAATTCAGTCGATACTTTTTGAAGTTGAAAAATCTGATGCGCGACGCACGTGGCAACGAAATAAAAAGTTAATAACAAACAAACGACATGTCATTTTTTAATCGGAATTTGTCTACCATTCAAAGCTATGTGTAATTAGTTTACACAAAAATTTCAGATCAATTGAATAATTATTAAGAGAGTTATGACGAGTAGAAGTAAAAAAATTGATAAAAAAAAGGTTTCAAAAAAAATCGGTTTTTTGTTGTTTATTTAAAAACTAATGATGCCATAAAAAAATTGTATGAAACAAAAAGATGCGCCTTTTTTTTCTAAACAAATAAGTATTTTTCATTTTGTTATTTGAAGAAAATTTTTTTTCGAACTAATTTTACGTTTTTTTGGAGTCGAGCGAGCGAAAGTGCGGTTCTTTGATCCGGCTCCTCAATTGTTTGTATAAATCTAGGGTTTCTCATACCGAATAACTCGGAATCGGATTCGGCGAATTTTTCCCCTGAGATTCGGAATCGGGATCCGTTTCTGAAATTCGCCGAATCCCGTTCCCGATTGCTCGATATGAAATTCACTATTAAAATAAATATTCTTGATTATAACAAAAAATAAAATTAGTTGCCCCATCTGTTAGAATCTTTGGTATTTAAAAGTAACAACTTGACTCAAAATTTCAAAATTTGAAAAAAAAATTGTCTGGATTTCATGTCATGGGGAAGAAAATTATATTGACATTTTAGGATTCTCGATTGTTTTAGTTTCAGTTTAATTTTTCAAATGCAAAAATTGGTTTAAAAAAAATGACATACAAGTACCTATAAATAATAATACCATTTAAATTAAAGTACATATTCTAAAATTAATATGCCTAAGGTAAGAGCAACTAAAAGATCTAAAGTTTGGAATTAGTTTACCGTGGAACCAGCAACTAGCAATTCAAAACAAGCAAAAGTAATTAGTACATTTCAGTTATGTTTTTTTTTTATATTTTTATTGGCAAAAGTAGAACTATACAGGGTGTTCCAAATCACCTGTGCCACCCAATTATCTCGGAAAGTTTGGATAGAAAAAAAACTCCTTTTTCTCAAAAAAAACTAATTTTTTTCCCCAAAATTGAAAAGCTTGGACAATTTCCTATGAATAATTTTTATGCTACGGCCTATACTTTTGAAGTTAAAGGCACATACTCTTTTCCTCAGCCGGAGCGGAACAGAAAATGTGCGCAATGAAATTGCGCGTGAAAAGCGTTATAATCCTTTTTGCAATAAAACGTGTAATTAAAAAGATATTGGCAAAATACTACTTTTGAATTTACGTTTTTGGATACTTAAAGCGCTGTAATTCGTGAAATATTAGCCCTACGTAAAAAGGGCTAATAACAAAAATTATAGATAATCGCGTGTTCTATAAGCATTACGAAGGATTTTTTCATGTGGAATTAACCATTAACGAAATATAGCTCAAAGAGGGTGATATCTGAAGTTTGAAGCACTATATCTCCGTACATATAGACTTTACAAAAAAAATTCTGAACAAGAAAGTTAAATCACTTATTTATCTACAAAAAAGATTATATCAATTTTTGTCGTAAAATGCATAGTTTCTGAGATACAAAATTAAACCTGTTTCCCTTCACTATAAGTTTAGCATTTTGAATTTAAGCTCATAAAAATATATAAAATCATTGGGTAAAAAAAATCGCGTGCGCTATTTTTCGCGAAGGCCTTTTTTTCGACCTATTTAAGGGACTATTAATGCAATATATATTTTTTGTAAATTAAAATTGTGAGTTTTTACTTGGAATCGGAATCGGAACCGGAATCGGCGATTCTCAGTTTTAAGGGCTCGGATTTGGCGAATTCAAAAAGGGCCGGGTTTTGAGAAACCCTATATAGATCCGGTCTACGTAAAAACAGTAATTCCCCAACATGCAACATTATGCAATATTACGCAATAAAAAAACTTAATTTTATTTTACGAATGCTTACAAAGAAAAAAAATTGTTAAAACCAATTTTACGAAATTTTTTTTGAAACATCATTTACCAATTAACGCCGAGCATTTTGTCTGTCCAAAAATATGAAGTAATTGGTGACAAAAACAAATTGACATCTCCTTATTTCCTCTAGTCTTAAACTAAAGATTAAAATGCTGTTTAATGACAATACGATGTAATACAATGTTCAACTTAGTTACCCCTTCATGAGTAACAAATGAGGATGTCCACAAAGAATCTAGTATCTCTATCTTATAACATAGAAGAAAAAAAACAGACGAAAAAAAACTATGACAAAAGCAATAAATATACAAAAAAAATCTCACAAAGCGAAGAAATATATTTTTCCTCTCACAAGAAATTTTTCGGCATGAAATAGAAAAGAAATAACAAATAAGACACCAGGGATCACCTCAAAAATAACCCAGACGTAATCCCCCGTAATGCGGAGCGGAGGCGGACGCAACTTAAGAATCAATCATTTTCCTAACAATCTCTGACGAGGTCTTAATTAATTTGTGGCTGGTTATCATCTAGCCAGATTCGCCGTGGAATCGAAAGAAGTCAAGTTCAGTTTGGTGCTCCTTAATTCGACATGTTTCTAATATGAAAGGAGATTAAGTGTAAACATGATGACAACCTTGACGTGATTAGAAATCATTTTTTACGTCATCCGCCAATAGACGTCAGTAATTATCGCCGCGATAACTTATACTGTACCGACCGACCGACGCACGTAAGACTCATCAGAAAGCGACGCACAACCGTTGTCGATTGAGTTTTTTTGGGTGGGATAGAGGGTGTATAGCTCCAAAAGGGAACGAGGGTGTTATACTATACACGTCGTCCAGGAATAGATGGCGATTACAAAATTGTGCGAGATCACGGGAAGTTGGGTGTCTTCAGTCTGTAGCTGTGTATTTTTTACACGAAAACTATATTTAACCGCCGAGTTAATGTCGACACCTTCATCTGTGCGGTTTTCGGTGGATTTTTTGGTGTAGAAAATAGATGAAAGCACATATAGAAGATCCTCGGAAAAATAATGACTGATCGAGGATCGTAGAAAGACAATGAGTCAGACAAGGCAATCACAATCCCTAAGGCGCCTTCATCGTCGAACAGAACAATCCAATCAATTTCCAGATTCGCTTCGCATCTGGATCGAAATTGATCTTCTTCAAAACTTCAACTGGAGATCATCGAACCTGGGACGCCTTGCAATTAATTTCCATTTCCCTCGATGATCAAAAGAAGACGCTAGATAAATATCGCATGCCAAATGCGATCTAAGTTGGTCTTTTGAAGGTGGTGCCACTGCGTCCATGGTATACAGGACACGAGTGCGCGATCATCAATTAGAAACGATCGGAGAAAATCGATGAAATTGATGCATTCCAGATGATGGTGAAAGTTCTCATGCTTTTCATCATGTAAACCAGTGCCGCCGCCGAGCACATTTCTTTTCTTGCTAGTCGTCGTCTGTTTGTTGCTAGTGTCAATTATTCCTGTTGCAGGTTTGTTTATTTCGGGAAATTTGAGTGACACCAACTGAAATAGAAACGGAGGAGGATTTCACATGATCGGCATTCGGGCACGTCCAGAAATGCAGTTGCAGGCAGTGTGGCGAGATTTTTGTGGGCGAATTTTTAAAATAATTTTCATTTTGGAAAATAAAAAATATATTTTGGAATGATTTTGAAATATTTTAAGCGTTTCCATAAATTTTTATGGATTTTATGGTATTTTAGGTTCGTTTATTATCCAAGCGGAAAATATGTGATGATGATTTTCCGGAATTAAGAGGAAATCGTTGGTTGGCGATGCATGTTCTAAATTAAGTAAGATTGGAAATGAAATATACTATGACAGATAATGGACATGTTCTTAATCATGCAGAGATACGATGACGCATTAAGATGTTACTTGATGTATATTGGAGAAAATCTGATCAGAAAATTATTATATTTCTCTTATTTTTTCGCTAGATTATTATTTTTGACTCAGTTTTTAAGCGAATACAACTTTAGCGGTTTTTACTTAACACTCAAAATTATGTTTCCTTCTCCAAGTAGTTTTACCACTTGTAATATAATCGAGTAGTCATAATCAGCACAAAGTCTTAAAGCTATCCAGAGATATGTCGCAAGATGTAAAAATCGCCATAATTTCTTTCGATGAGAATAAAATAAAATGCCTTATCTTATAAAACGCTGCTATTTGTTAGTTTCTCCCACCATTCTCTGTATCCTAAAAGCTAAGGAGCCTGACTACCATCCCATAAGTCTGTGGTTCGATTGCGCTTCGTGGCATGCTCCTTCGTTTTTCACCTGTTCCACTAGATATCATTCCTTCTTTTTTGTCTTCTCTTTTAACAGTAATTCTTTGCCATATAACTCCTGCCATCGCCTGTAAGCATAATACGGCCAGCGTCCTGTCTTGCAGGGGCGGATCCACAGGGGGGGGGGGGCGGTTGGGGCGATCGCCCCCCCTAAAATAAAAAAAATTAAAGTTTTTTTATGAGAAATATACCTAGTAGTAAAATTTTCAACTTTATATTTGAATTTTAAATGAAATTAATAACTAGAATTTTTACTTTTATTTATTATAAATTTAATAATCAAACTTATAAAATAAATTTATAGAACAAAATCGATCCTATGTTTTCTAGTATTGGCGTATCTATCAACAACACTATCTGTATTAATTTGTATATTCCAAAAGCGAAAGTTTTCTGCGAATTGTTTTCTTTTAAGGTGATGGATCAATTCAAGTAATTCACGAACATGCATAAAAATGGTTTTTCAAAACATTATAGATAAATGTGCATTTACAGCCTCAACCTCTTTTTCATTTCACTCAGATTTCATTTCATTTCTTAGACATATCCCGAAGTAGAAGCATTCAAACAGTGTACTTAAATAAATATTCATAAGTTCATTGACATATAAAAATTACAAATAATAAATATCCTTAAAATTTTTTATTACTCAGATCGCCCCCCTAAAAAACTTTTCTGGATCCGCCCTTGCTGTCTTGATAGTATTGGATGAGGTCCGTTGGAGTAAAAACGCATGTGGACGTTGGCTGTTCTTTTACTATACTCTATTCAATCTTTCCAAATAGACTTTGCTGTTTGACATTTCACTCAATGAAAGAACCATCGACAGTACAAAGAGGCTTAACTTTAACCTCCTGTTTTTTCAAATAAAAAAAGAAAGTGTAGATCAAATTACTAAACCATGTTTTGAATTCGTTACGGATCTAAAGATCAGAGGGCGTCGAGGCAGAAGTCTATCTGGAGACCGCGAACAGTTCATTGTACTGGCGCTTTTCGGCTAATATTTTTAAAGTTGAGGTACAGTCGATCCTGAAGGCTTTACACAGGGATGTAGCATTGAAATCTACAAAGGTAACCAAGCCTCTATAAGGGCTCTACATTCAGTGGCGATGAGCTCCAACCTAGTGGATTGCGTTGCTAGAGATATTGCCAGAACTACGGCAATAATCACGTGATATTGGCATGGTGGTATTGCCGTAGCGGCGAGGGGAATGACGATAGAGGAACACTCATTTACTTTCGGTATAAACGCCCGGCTGTACCCAAACCCTAGCAGTGCACACTAAGTATGTTCCCTCTGGAAAACTTAAGTTGTTTTCGGGTTTTTTGCTTACATTCGGTGGAGCTGGTTAACAATACCCAACGGGAAATTGAAGCGCTTTTGCACTGATTCTGAAGCGCTGAAAAGGAACGCCAATGCGCTTCTTATTCATATCCCTCTTCCCTTCTTTTTAACACAGCCATGTCATCAGAGCGAAGCGCTTCTATTTTGTTGTTTAAGAAGCACAAATGAAGCTGGGAAATTCCAGCTCTTGCGAAGCTCTTGAAGCTTTCGTGACCGTGATTATCGATATTTTACTGAAATTCAACCGATAATAATTTTTTAGTCAATAATTAATTTTTACACAATTTAATAGCAGAAATACATGTATTAAAAAAATTCTTTCAACAAAATTAATTCAATAATAAAAACAAAATAAATAACAACTTTCTTATTTCTTCTTCAAAGTCCAGCAAATGCTCATTTTTTACAGCTTCTTACAGTAATTTTTTTGAAGAAAAGAAATGAATTAAAACTTACCGTAAATATACTTGTTGCATAATTGTTTTTCTTAATTGGAATATTTTAAATTAATTATTGAAAAAATATGAATACATTTTTTAAATTAATATTTACAAGTACAAAATTATTTAAATCAAAATACAAAAGAAAAAAGAAAATTTCACTTTACTAACTGTTTTCACCACAAATAGTATTTCACAACTGACGGATATTAAAAAAACCACAAATTTCTCAATTAAAGGCAATAAGAGAAAACTTGAGACAAGAAAAGCGAAAAATGGGACTATAGAGTGCGTACTTCCAGAGGGCTTCCATAACATATGAATTAGAAGGGCTAGATTCTTGCTTCTTTTGGCAGCGCTTGATTGATTTCCCGTTGGGTAGATCCAAGAAAATCTCAACTACAGGCCTGAGTTGAGAGTTTTTCGTTGTGTTGGAGCTGGGCCTAAAATTTTGACGTTTTGGTATAAATATCATGGCGCGGAATTGGTTCGAAAATGTTTTAGTAATAAAATATTGACCATCTTAACGTTTTGTCTTGATAATCACATTTCCATAATTTATCTTCCGTGTAAAACCTGGAATTTTTAAATAAAACACATCACAATTAAATTTGTCGTCTTCAAAGTACGACCTCAACGAAAAATTGAGTGCTCTAAAGCAAATGAAAGCATGGAGTGCTCCCTTTCTGCTCCCTCGTCATATATTTTTTAACATTAGATGTCCGCCTAGGCTAGCACTCCATTTGGGCTCTCATAGCAGCATTCCTGCAACGATTTGGTTGGAACAACAAGGAGCATTATAGAGTTTTTTTTAAATAACTACGGTAGAGCTATTCATGGACGCCTGTGGATATGTGAATAAGTTCCGGTGCCGAAAAACTTTTATTTTTGTTCATCTTTTGCAATTGGCTTTTCCTTTCCAAGCGCGAATGCGGTTTTACCAAAGCGGTCGCCTAACTAAGTATACTAACCACGTCCAATGCTGCTGGTCCTCCGTATTGAACGAGTACCGGTCTATTGAGTATGCTAACGTCACCCTTTATGGTCAACAAGATAATCGCCCGTTTTCTTCGTTCTATCAAATTTCTGAAAACTGCAGTAATGCTCCCTTGGGAGCATATTTGGTAGCGCTAAAAATAAGCTTCCCTGAGGAGAGCTTCCAATTTTTCCCACTGTGACCTATGGAATCCAACACAAATATGCCAGCGCGTTTTCCAATACTAAATATAGATTTCGTAGACTGATGGAGGTATGGCCTTCATCTCCTGCTGCGAATTTTCTTTTACTGCTTCAACTGAGCTTTCCAGGAAGTCCGAAACAGTAAAAATTCTCACGGGGCCATATTAGGTGATAATGATGATTGATCACTGACATTCGTCGAGTTTTTGACTAAAAATACTTCACAAAAATGGCTTTGTGTGATGGTGCATTATCATGTTGTAAAATTCATTAATTTTCCTTCCATAAATCTTGCGATTTTCGGTGGATATGCTCGTGCAAACGGTTCATATCGTCCATGTCTGTTCCGTAGAAGCTCGGGAAACGTTCATGCCCTAAATGCCAGTCCATATATTATGAACAAGCTTAAAAGATATGTTTATCCAACATCAAAAGATTTTCGGCGTTTTCTTCATCGACCAAAACGGGGCGAATCAAATACAATTTCTCGACTATCATCAATGCTTTATAGCATTCAAATACCTGTGCTTTTCACATGCACCATTGACCATACGACTTCGAAAACATGTTTAGCGTTTCGGCACACCAATCTTCTTTGACAAACTTTATGTCACACTAATACTTCCATTGTATAAATAGTTAATTGCTGTGAATACACTGACTGACAGATAGGGCTCAAATTCCGCGTAACAGCTGTTGGGTACAGCATTGTCAGCTTATAGAAAATAATTATCTTTTACGCACGTCTTTCAAATTATAAATTCCGGGTACCTACATATTTCGATCTCATTGATGCATCATCTTATAACCGAATCCCCGATCTCGCTCGCGAATGTAATAGCGATTGCTCTTTTAGGGGGCATAGCGTTATGTACTATATAGAATGTTTGATCAATATATACTAAATTCACCCATTTTTGATAACTCTATATTGTCTTTTTACCTAATACGGCATTTTCATCACCTCGAAAGCAAGTGTTTTCTTGTACTTGTTTTAGGAAAACGAGTGAGGTGGTTACATCGCGTTTTTCTTGTTTTCGGATGACAGTTCGGATGGCAACTGAAGAGTTTATGTTGAGGTGTTTTATTAAAAATAAAATAATAGTGAGAAGATAGTATCACAAAAATGTATATTAAAGTTATTGTTAATAAAGAAGGGGAGATTGGCAAAAAAATTATTATTAGATAAGAAAAATAAAATCAAAATAACAAAAGTCAGCTGACATGCGTATAACAAGTGCTGAACGCTGAATTGGGGTGTTGAACACACTTTTCTTGTTTTCGTGAACGTTTTTATCGAAAACATCTTCGCTAGTTGTTTTCGATTTGTATGAGAAACACTGGTTTTCGATTGTGTTTTTGCCCAAAACGGGAATTTTTGACGAAAACACATGTTTTCGAGGCGATGTAAACGCCGTATAAAGTCTTATCAATGAAGGTTCAGTTTTGGTAGATACTGTTCCTTTAGTGCAATTCTTATAGTTATCAAGAGGAGCAGTTTTGAAGCGAACCTGCCTCATTTCTTTTCTGCCTTTCTTTCTCACCAATTCTAGATAATGGGTGCCTTCCATTTAGACACAGAGAGACACAGTGTGTCTAACAGGGTGTTCCATCAACGGCAAAAATGTGCACCGCCGGGTGAAATATATTTAAACACGACGGTGATGGAACACCCTCTTAGACACAACTGTGTCTTTCTGTGTCTAAATGGGGGTGCCTTCCAGAAGATACAGAAAGTACGTGGTTGATTCGATTTCCTCGTTTTATCTTCAAGAATTCGAGCTCGGCCGCCTGATTATCATGTTAGTCTGCCTACATGTAATTAGAGCATCCCACTGTTTGTCTGTGATCCATTTCTCACAAAATCGACGTGATCACAGAACTCCAAAATCGACTTCTGCGTTACGAGCTTATCAGCCTTCTCGTTCCCATCTATACCTTGGTGTGTGTCCTCTAACTCAGGCTACTTACCTTCCCATTATTTTTCTTCGGACACCTGTTTCATTTTTCTGTAATCTCCAAAGCTAGTGATTCACTTATCTCTGTCTGATTCCGCGTACAGAGCTACCTTATTCATGAAAATACGTTATAGGGTTGCAAAAATACAGGGTAATATGTAAAACTCTAGCAAAAAAATTCAAAACGCCCTAGCTACTAAACCGTTACGATTCCCCCCCCCCCCCAAAACAATACGATTTTTTGTTTGTCTAACCAAAACCAGCCGGCCGCTATGAAAACTTACCGGGTGCACCCTGTGCTATATTGGCATGGTAACGTCCGTTCAAATTTGGTATGCGTTATACCATATGATTTACATATTAGTTTTGTTAATAGTGGAGTGCCATGGGGTTTTGTCCTCAGACTTTTGTTACGGTGAATGAGCTTACGTGGTCGAGGTGGGATTTTGTTTTTTATTCTATAAATTGCAAAGTTTACCAAAATTTTGTTTGTGCTTTTACCCTGGAGGTGAATGCCACCCCTTCTCGGGGTTGAAAATTTTTTCATTGAAAATAAGTCCGGGAATAGATAAATTGGCTAATTCTAAGCAACTTTTGTTTTATAAAGTTTTTTCTGAAAGTCAATACTTTTCGAGTTATTCGCTAGTGTAAATGTCAATTTTTCAACCAAAAAAATCACGTTTTCAGGGGTTTTTCGCGAATAATTAAAAAAAAAAGTATTTTAGCGAAAAAATTATTATTATTAAAAATGTAGCTAATAAAAAACAAAAAAAAATGGTGGGTTTATGGTGTCCGTAGACCCAATACAAAAATAGTAATAGCTTGTTGAAGGTTGGTTCTTATTTGTCAAACGCCAAAATTGAAAGTTTCAACTTGAAATAAGCAAAAAACAATGCATTTTTCGGGAAAAACTCATTTAACCTTTTTTAAAGTGCTTGAAAAAACCTTTATTTTTGTTTTTTATAAAACTCCCTAGCATTAAAACTAAGCGAGTTATGACGAAAATAAAGTTGGTCCCTATTTTTTCGGCGACAAAAAAATGTGAAAACCACCCCCTAATTACCACCCCCGTTGAAAATAATCGGTAGCACTTCACAATTCACTTTATTAATGTACTTGTAATATGCTCTAGAAGTTTGACCGTTTTACAGTGCTTAGTTTTGAAAAAATTTGATCTTGAAGTGAAGAGAGCATTTTTGTAATTTTGCAAAATATTGCCGTTCCTTCAAAATAACTCGAAAACTAATAATGATACGCAAAATTTTGTAAAGTACAGAATCGTAGGTTTTGCTTTTCTGAAAATTTTGGATTTTTTTTTGATAAAAATTGTGTAAGATATGGCCATTTACAGTTTGCATATATTCGTAAATAGTAACTTGTTCAAGCCCTTTCCGCTCAAACGCTTTCAAAAACAAGGGGTGAAAGAAAGTTTAATTTATATGAGCTTATAGCTCTTGAAAAACCTACAAAATGCTATTTGAAAGAACTTGATAGCTTAAAAACTAAGCGAGTTATGGGTACAAAACCAATCACATATTCTTCCAAATTTGAGAACACGTATATTTGGTTGGCCATTTTGAATATCGGCCATTCAAATCAAGATCACAATTTTTTAATAGGTAAACTTTTTTATATATATTATTAGCTAAACATTCCATTTTGAATTTTTAAATTTCATTCGCCGTAACTGAAATCCGAGGTTTTCATGTTTTTAACGCTCCAGGAACTAGACTATAAGTAATATATCGGATTTCTATTGATATCCTTCTCACTTATATATGTGCATTGTGCAAACATAAAAAACTGAATGCCAAACGTACAAAATTTGATCAATAGTAGTTTTATTTAGAATTCATCGCCCTCTCAGCCCTATATACACCAAAAATTATTCCCGACTAAAATAAATATGTTCTAGATTTTCACCTATCTTTAAATTCTGTTGTTATTTAATGTAATATAGAAACAGAATTTTCCATAAGATTTTTAATAGCTCAACAAATTCTTTTTCTTTTCTTATTTTTCGTTGTTTTAAACAAAAGGGAAATAAAACATATATTTGAAAAGATTACTGAGTTGAACATAAATCATAAGTGTAGGCATAAAAATAGAAAAGAAAAGCCGCTTTGTAGTTTTATGTGCAATAATAACTCATTCATTTTTATTTTTCTATATATTTTTGCTATAAATTTAATCATGTTCACCAGTCAAAACAATATTATATAAATTTACAATACAGAATACACCCGGTTATAAATATAGGAAATATTTTAAGAATACCCAATTTCCGCTGGTTGTAAACCTCAGAAGTTTATTAGATAACAGGTAATCGGTTTAAGCTATAAAATATTATCTTAGATGGAAGAGATGGGTTTATTTTTACTTAAAGAATCGCGCTTGTGAACTTTATTGAGATAAAAAAAAACAGATTTTGTGGTGTAAAAGTACTTTTGTAGAGTAATTGAGTTTGCAGAGGATCCGTAGAGGAGGAGTTCAGTAAATCTGATCTAGTAGATATCTCGGGCTTCCGGCCATTTGTGTCGTCCAAAGGCATTTATTAACAAAGAAAATTCCTTGGTGCACTTCATCAGCAAGCATCCGTGGAACCACCTTAAATTTGATGTATATTTTCAGTTTTATAGTTTTTGCATTTATTCTCTCTCAATCGTGTCGGAGCTGGCCCCGTGAGGGCATCGCATAACATATGGACTCCACTTGATGATTTTCAACAAATTTTCTAACACATTGGCGTTATGCCAGGAGCAAAAATTTTCCTTCATAATCATTTTCAATTGCAGCCAAAAATTTTCATCATAATAATAATAATAATTCAGTTGTGGGCTAGCCTGGCTATAGTCGAATTGGACAAGCTTTATTATGGTACAACGATTTTGTGGCCACATAAAAAAAATGGCGGGGTTGCAAAAAAAAAGGTGGGAATCCTGCGATACATGGCCACATAGTGCGGATATCGTAAAAACGCAACTCTTTCACCGCGTTGTATATATTCTCAAAAATTAAAGGTAAAAAAAAACTCCACCAAAAAAAATTCCTGATTTTATGTAAATCGGTTCAGTTCGTTTGCAAAACACATCCCAGGAGTATTTAATGATGCTGTGGGAAATGATAGTGTGTGCTTCTGGTTTATTGCCGATTTTTATTACTGACAGTGTGAGCTGAAATGTGCTTTCAGTTAATTAATGACACACGGGGGAATTCGATGGAGGCTTTTTCATGTTATTCTACATAAAATTCCCTAACAAGGAAGTGGACCAACCCATCCTTTTTTTTTACAAAAAAAAACATGAAAAATGTCTTACCATATTTAGGAGAAACGTAATAAAAAAGGTTTTAAAAAATATCCAGCTCTTACACAAAAAACCTCTCCTTTTAACTTCAAAAAAAAAATTTAATAGACCAATAAAAAATAAATAATATTAATTAAAAATAAAATAAAATTTTACCTGTTTCTTATATATATATTTATTTATTTTTTATTTTTCTTCTTTCAGGCAATATTATTTTATACACCACGGTGGTTATGGAAATCATGGGAAGGTGGAAAGATACACGCACTCATTATGGATCTAGATATAGGCATATGCTCGGAAGCTGAGAAGAAGCAAAAGAAAAAATTACTTTTAGATTATTTATGGGAGAATTTAAGGTAATATTTGTGATAAGAACTGATTTTAATTAATTTTTTGGAATTTTTTTTTCTTTTCTCGTTTTTGTTCTTATCCGAAATTAAGATATCACAATTGGTGGGCCTATAGATATTACGTGTGCGAGTTTTTATCGCTTGTTAATGTGATAGGTAAGCATAATGAATATAATTAATAGTTTTTTTTAACATATATAAAATATTCTTAATAAAAAAAAATATTGTTTACAATCATGTAAACTAAGATGTAAATGCTTACATTGTTAGGTTTGGATGTCGCTAAGTCGAATCCTTGATATCTTCAAACAAATATATTGTTTACAATCACATACACTGTCATGTAAATGCTTACATTGTTAGGTTTACATGTGGCTGAATCGACTTCTTATACTAATAAAATATGTTGTTTACAATCATGTAAACCAAAATGTAAATGCTTACATGTGTCTGCGTCTAATTCTTGATATTCTTAATAGAATATATTGTTTACAATCATGTAAAGTAAGCTGTAAATGCTTACATTATTATGTTTACGCGCTTCGATTTACATGTGGCCGAATCGAATTCTTATACTAATAAAATATGTTGTTTACAATCATGTAAACTAAAATGTAAATGCTTACATGTGGCTGCGTCTAATTTTTGATATTCTTAATAAAATATATTGTTTACAATCATGTAAAGTAAGGTGTAAATGCTTACATTATTATGTTTACGCGCTTCGATTTCCTGACATTATTAATAAAATATATTCTTTACAATCACATAAACTAAGATGTAAATGCTTACACTATTAGGTTCACAGGTGGCTGTGCCAAATTCCTGAAGCTTGTAAACTTAATGGACACCTAATACTTATATATTTGACTCTTCAACCGATATACAGTCCTCGACACTTCCAATTGCTATTCTATCGATCTCGATTCTCAGCCACTATCATCCAGTTTGGCATCCTAAAACTTCTGGGCCTTTCGGCCTAGTCTATCCTTTTAAGAGAGGTTTGGTCTACCTCATTGTCTCATCACATAAATCGAAATGCCTCAAAAGACTTACCGAACAGGTTCCCCTTCACTCACATGAGGAGCACTATTACTGAGTTTCCATACAGAGTTTACCCTGAGTTTACTTAGCTTAAGCGCCCATCGAAACGGGGGTTGAGTAAGGTTTCGTTAAATTCAAGTAAACTCAACGAAGCCAGTCCGGTTAAGCTGGGTTTTGCGTATGTGTGTGTTTCAGTATTCCTTACTGCACAACTACAAATGACGACACAACGTAAATTTATTTATCTCTCACTTCAACCCAGAATTGTCATGGAAACGCCATCGAGTTAACTTGGGAGAAAAGGCTTTCTGTTTACTCAACGAAAACTCTACCCCGGCGCAAGGAAACACATCCTGCTCATCGGAGTTTGCTGAGTTTGGCCCTAAGTGTAGGGAAGTAAGCTTTTGAAGGAAAAGCTCTTTTTGGGTATGAAAAGAGTGTGAAGTTGGTAAAAGTGGTGAGTTTCGATCGTAGAGCACGGGAAGGTCGTACTCATACAAATAAGACTTCAAAAGGCATATCAAACCCAAACATGTCACAACGTATAGCAACAGAAACGCTGCTTCGCTCGGATGCTTCCCATGCTTCATTTTTATTCAGAAGCCTGTTTCCAGTCTACATAGGACCTCTGGGGCTCCTCGTATCATGAACATCGCTGTAAGCTTCTCAGATCTCTTCATTGTAGAGTTTTCGGAATCGTTCTACCACACTAAAGGGGTCAAAATTATCCTTTCGACTTTCCTTTCGAACATGGCTAAGAAGTCAGAATAATGTGGAATAAGCAATCCAGACTTGGATCCATATGTGATCATTGATAAGACCACCACCAGCAATTTGGATGTGATGGTTTGATATTTGTATTTGAAGAGTCTTGACCAGCTGAACGCGTTTTCATTATCAGTATCCGAATTTTTGGTTCTAGGTCTAGGAGTAATTGAAGTTTAAGTAAATTTTAAAAAGATTAATTTCTTTTTTCGTAAACACCCTGTATTTTAGTGGATAGTGGAGATAGCCACCCTCTCTAGAACAATTTTTTTCTCCAAACACATCCAGGAATCACCCCTGAAAATATTAGCCGCGGAGGCCAACAAAGGATTTATTAAACGTCTAATGACCTTTGCAAGTCACGAATGAGTGCATATGAGTATTTTAAATCTTTAAAACGGCGATATCTCATGAATGGCAATTCCTACGGGAAAATGTATAATATCTTTTTTTGTAGATAATCGCTTAATCTACAAACTTTGTGAACAATGTTTTATGATAATACTTACCGTTTAAGAGATATTTGCAAAAAACTGACTTTTTGACCTTTTGACCTTGAATAAAAAAATGACCTGACCGATCGCGTGTCAGTCTCGAAATTTTATGCATAATGATGTTTTTAAGGTGTGTACCAATTTTCAGCAACTTACCAGTTATCTACACGATGCGTCCTACCATCAAGCGTCCAACGTTTTCATAGCATAGTAGAGGCTTAGGTCTTGCCTTCAAGAATGTGTTACGTGAATCACAGTAGTAGTCGTTTCCTGCTAAATGGTACCAGAACTTTTTTTTTCGGACTTAGGCTAAGTGAGTGTTACATGCACCTTTGAGTGTTACCCACTATTTTGTCGATTACCACGATCATGACATCATCACCATTACCTTGGGCCAAAAAGTTTTGACTCCGAGAAGCTCTAGGAGTTCATCTACATTAAGGTACCTCAAGGGCGGCGGAGCATAACCATTGTGGGTGGGGAGCACGTGAACAGATAACTGTTAAAATGTAAAAAGTTAATCGGTCAATTTATTTACTAGTTGTGTTTTAAGTTACACGGTTTTAAATTCTTTGGTTATGGAGTTATACTGATTTTTGGGAGGAGTGCAGATCGGTCCCCTATGAGGCTAGCCGCACTGCCTCATGTGGACCCCGTGTGTATTGCCCTATAAGGCCCACACAGGACATCTAACGCCTTACCCCATTGGCGCCTCGTCATAAGGCATGCCTCTTTTGGCCCCTTTGAGGAAAAATCATTGCTACCCAATCTCGAGTGGAAAAAAGAGGCTGAAAAATTTGAGAATCTCGGCGTGGTTATGTGAGCAATAACTGCGCCGGTGTCGAGAGCTTTATATTTTTAAACGCGAGTGTCGTTTTACCAATGTGGTCCCCCAACTGAGTACTAATCACGTCCAAAGCTGCTTAACCTCTGTAATCGAATCAGAACCGGTTTATTGAGTATGCTAAACGACGGTCATCAATATAATTGTCTGAAATATGATGCAATACAACAACAAAAACTAAAACTTTGCATGTGTGTGGTGTTCATGCGAGGAAACTAAGGGGAAAGCGCTCTTTCGGCATGCCCCTCATTTGACACATTGGATCCTCATGAGGAACTTACGGAGAAATCCTTCTTTCGCTATGCCCCTGAGGCAATCCCCTTTTTAAATGCTAGTCGGGTGGGGTTGGAAAAGATTATGCTATACAATTATAAGGTCTTAGTAACTCTAATATAACGGGCTTTATTCTGAGAGTCGAATCCTTCACATGACATTTCTAGATTGGCTGTCACCTCAATTTCGGAGAGGTATTCCCAGAGTGGAAACGCAGTTAACTCACTTCATTCCACTCTAGGAATGCCCCATGCAACTGACGGTTGGCAATTTTGAATGAGAGATGTCTCTGAGTCGACTCGGGGAATACCATTCCTTGAGGGTCACATCACTTGCAATGCAATGTCACATGACTCTCAGAATAAGGCCCAACATATTTAGTTTTCTTTTGAAAAGCCTTGCGTGTGTGTGGCCCTTCGACCACGTTCTTTCATCGCCAGCGACCGAGTCGGCCCTTGAACGTCCTCGGTTATTAGTTGTACATGAAATATTTTGGGTGTGGATTTCCCCACCCAAAGCGAAAGTGCGTGTGCAATTTTCCTTCCATCCACAGGCGCTCCGCCGCCCCTGAGGTACCTCAGGATGCGGGTGTTACCGTTCTTTTCTATGATGGCCTTCGCCTGAGTAACTGTAAATTTGCAATCTCTCAACGTAGGGTCGATGCAGTCACAAAACATGTTGTCTAGACCAAGGGTGGGCAACCTTTTTATAACATGGGCCAGAATAAATGTTACGTTTTTTCCGCGGGCCGTGGTAATCAATTGGCACCTTTTTGTGACCTGTATTTTTTTTAGATTTGAGCCGGACTTACATGAGGCAGTACATTTTTCCCTTACACGATGGTAAATTTTACTGAGGCCTCAATTTTTTTAAATGTCCCGGTTCAAAAATAATGTCCTACTGGTATATCAGTGTGTATCGAAATAAATAAGTCGAGATGTGATTGTAAATACGTTGTAAGGAGACATGGGTTTCTTCTTTCTTACTTTTTTTGGGCAGTAAGATTCAATTTAAAATTAGGTTTGGTTATGTGAGAGACATTCCTTTTTTTTTGGAAAATATCCAATTTGAGCTGACGCGAGGTAAGATTTTAAATAATAACTGGAGAGGCATTTCTTACTTCTTTTGAGGCAGTGAAATTTCCAACTTGAAATGAGGCGAGGCAAGATTGTAAATACGTACTGGAGAAGCATTTCTTACGTCTTTTGCGGCAGCAAAAGCTCCAACTTGAAATTTGGGTGAGGTGAGATTGTAAAATAAAAATATAAATTGCGGAGGCATAGATTTCTTACTTACTCTGAGGCAATTTAATGCATATAAGCTTCTTTCTTTAATTTGCAGGTTTTTGTCATTACAAAGGCCCCTCGTTTAATTTGAAGTATGAAATTGTACTGGCGCAAAAGAAAAAAGAGGCGCCTCTTACCAACTCATTTTATAATCATGCCTTACCCAACACTAAATTTTTAGTCTGCATTTTAAGTGAAAGATGCTTTAATGGGGTAAATCGCACTATCCGTCACTCGGTCCTTAACTCAAACAGGTTTGTGTATAATGTAGGTATAACCCTCTAAATATGTATTAATTTTTCTGTCTCTTTTTCGTGTAACGATTGTTGTACAATAAACGCGAATGGGACGGGTAGTTTCTCATAGTTTTCTCAGACCCCCGAGAACAAAGTTATAATTGTGTTAGTTTTATGGATGGGTGAGTCTGACAAATTTTCTGAGGCAAAATGAGGAAAAACAAACTTTCCTGCGACCTCTTGTCTATAAAACCGGTTTGGGGATGATAAAAGAAATGAAGCATAGTGTAACTTATACCCCAATGGATGTAATATTCAATTTAAACTAGACGAAAGTTTATTAGCTTTCATAACCTCGCTGCGGCTGCATTATTTTATTGTCATTATTTATTTTCTTGTCGGGTATAAATTTCATTTTCAGTCTCCGTCTGCGAATCAATCTCAATACTTTTTCCTTTATAAGTGTCTCCTTCAGCGAAATCAACAAGAAGAACCTTATCTGTTACTGAAATTCCTGGAATAAAAATCAATTATATTTTTTTAATTGTATTTTGCTTGAATATCCTTTTTCTTTCCTTGCATAACTATGAAAGAAAAGTCATTTTCGATGTCTACAATGTTGCTATGGAACGGTCCTTTCATTATATAGAAAATGAACACTTTTACAATTGCAATTTCTACATTTTATCAATTACAGAAAAATTAAATTAAAATTAATTTAAAAATTATTTTTTTTAGGTCAAATGTTTCTAATGAATCGATTTTTTGATGGTGAATTCATGACATTCGGTCTTGATGTAATCGCATACATGGAGGCCGACCAAGAGGATCGCATGGATCCAATGATATACATTTTCCCTAGAATGACCAAATGTACATTTTTTAAATATGGCTCCAGTGGAGAGGTACATACATACATATATTTTTATAAACATGCACAATTTTAATTAATTTTTTTTTATTGTATTTTATTTTTAGGTAGAAAAACATGACGCGATATGTATACTACCGTTAAACGTTGTTAACGAAAAAATTTATATATTCCTTTGGTTTTGGTTCATCCTTTTATCGTTTTTAACAACATTAACACTTATATACAGGGTGGTTATAATATTTTCACCCCGAATGCGGGTGTATTTATTTCGTATGCGATTTAGGTATGTATAGAAAAAATATATTAGTTTTAAGCAGCCTAATATGAGACTTATTTTGGAAAAAATTACAAATAAATAGAAAATATAGTAAACAAAAAATAGAATAAGGAAAAAAAGCAAAAGCACTTTTTTCGTAAGTGGATGGCTCATATGACAGCTGGACAAGACAAAATCTTAGGGAGACTGAAAAGTTTGCTTTACTTGTGGTTCCAAAATTCCCATCCAAGCAGCATACACTTTTTATTCACGTTTCTAAATTTTCAAGTAAAGTGCCGTCTGCATTCAGTCCCCACTGAAGCAAGAACCTATTTCTCGATCTGCAGTCACTTGAACATCAGGCCTCACTCTGCCAAAATGACCTTGAGGTTACGATTAGGGGTTTGCTGTTAGGGAAGGGGGGGTGATATAAGTATCCAACAATATATAAAAGTTACCTTCCTACATGATACAAAAACTCTACTACAATCTAGGCTTCGATGTCCAGATCTCCACCAGAAAGAAAAGGAAAAACCTTCAGCCTAAAACCTAGGTTACATAGAAGTAGGCTGTAAAAACATAGTTAGCTCCAAGTAACGCTGGAGTAATATAATCATTAAACTTCCAAAAATACTACAGCGTATTGATGCCGAACTGATGGCCTTGTAATATGGACGAACCCAACACCAAAACCCGGTTTAATACTGTCATCGGATAGTCAATTAGCTATTACCGCACTAGGCGTGGTCTCTAATTCTAATCTGGTGAAAACCTGTCAAAAGAAACTCACTTTAATAAGTAGGAGGTATAGGGTCACTTGGTCAACCTACAACAAGCATACACTACGCGATATTTTGATGATGGTTTGGAAGACATCTCCAGAATCACTTCGATAATCACTGAACTCTGTCCAATCGAGAAACAGGCAGTCAGATTGGGAATCCCCATACAACACCCACTGTGGTAGCTGTGGAGAAGAATAAGCCAGAATCGAATATCTTCTTCGTAGTATTCCGGCGCTGGCTGGATTACACCATGATTTTTCTTCGAGTAGGTATATAAAACGAGGCCCTTTCAGCGCCAATTGTGTCCGGTCCTTGAGGTTGCCGCCTTTACCTATTATGGGTATGGATGCAATATTGATGTTTCTTTAACAGTTACCAAGGATATAACCATAACCAACTTCGAGGAGAGCCCTGAATATTTTGCAGAGTAAAGGTCGATTCGCACTATACGGAACGTCAACGTCACGTCAAGGAACGGCAACGGCACGTCAAAATATTCTTCAACGAGTTTTACACTACGCGTTCACATACTGGGTGTCCAAAAAGTCCCGGAACGGTCAAATATCTCGCGAAATACACATCGGAAAGACAAATAAAAAAATATGTATCTAATATTTTTCAGAAATCTATCCAACGATACCAAACTCGACCCCCCACCCCTCCCCCACTTTCAAATGGCAACCCCCCTTTTTTCACGGATTCTGATTCTCCGAAGAGAAATATGAAACTTTTATCTGAAAAATTTTTTTATGCGAAGCCCCCCTGAACCCCCAAAAATCATCAAAAATCAAAATTATCCCCAAAAAACATTCATTTGTGGTACAGGGAAGCTTCGGATTAAAAAATGTTTCTAACAAAAGTTTGATATTTGTCTTCGGAGAATCAGAATCCGTAAAAAAAATGGGAGTTACCATTATTCACAACCACTCCTGCGAGGGGGTGAGGAGGTGGGGGTGAATAACGGCAAACCACATTTTTTCTCACGGATTATGATTCTTCAAAGACAAATATCAAACTTTTGTTAGAAACATTTTTTAATCCGAAACTTCCCTGTACCCCAAATGAATGATTTTTGGGGATAATTTTGATTTTTGATGATTTTTGGGGGTTCAGAGGGCTTCGCATAAAAAAAATTTTCAGATAAAAGTTTCATATTTCTCTTCGGAGAATCAGAATCCGTGAAAAAAAGGGGTGTTGCCATTTGAAATTTTAAGTTACCCCATCCCCCAAAGTGGGGGTGGGGTGGGGGGTCGAGTTTGGTATCGTTGGATAGATTTTTGAAAAATATTAGATACATATTTTTTTATTTGTCTTTCCGATGTGTATTTCGCGAGATATTTGTCCGTTCCGGGAGTTTTGGGACACCCAGAATACAGGCAACGTCACGGACCGTCAACGTCACGGCACGTCAAGATTATTTTGAAACTATATTTTGACGTGAAGTGCCTTGAAATGACTGATCTATTCTATTGAATGTGAACCTAGTTACGGCAGCATTTCGAATTTTTCAAGTATCTGTTTTTGTTCAAACTAATTTTAGTCGAGTCAATAAAGGTTTTTACTTCTTAGTCCTCAGGGACAACTCCAATTTTGATGATTTTTATTTTAAATGTTCCTTTTTACATATTATTTGAAATCAGAAATATTTCAATGTGCGCAATTGTTTAAACAATATAAACACAATTTATACATAAACTAATTTTTTTTATGATATTTGTTAACTTTTAAAGGAAAGGGTTAAAAAATGTTGACAGGTTTTGTAGTAATAGCGTCTCGAAAAGTTGTGTTTTTTTTTTAATTTTATGTTCAATTTTTTTTAGAAGGATATGAAACTGATATTTCGACATTCTCAAATATTTATAAAAATTTACTTCATCGTCATCCAATTCCTTATACTGAGTGTGGAATTCTTCTTCTTGTTTTCTTTTTGACTTAGAGTAGGTAATTTCTAAAGATTAGGAATGGAGTAGGTAACCGAATTGAACCCTGGGGTATACCATGAAATTTATGAATCCACATAATATCAACTTTACTTCAAAGATTGAAGGTTTTCTATCTCATCCACATTGAAGCCTCACATTAAGGAAGATTGAGCTTCAGTAGAAGCAAGTACCCGGTATTACTGCCATCATGATCCCAGCCATTTGCTCCCAATAAAATTTGCCTCTCAGCTTCTGATTCTTCCTTTTTTGGGGTCCCAGACCTTCTAAAGAGATCTCCGACCGTTGTCACTTAGGCACCACACCAGAAGTTCTCGGCGAAAGGGTTTTCCCTTGCACGATCAGGAAGCTGGTGCTTACAATTCCTTGGTAGGTCCAGAAACCCTGGGATGGGTGGAAGGCCAGACACGATCTGCTTGAAATTACTCGACTTTCAGACTGCCGTTTTGCCTTCGTTATGTGAGGGAGTAGTTCATGTAGATGGAGCTCGGGCATGCATCCTAATTCCCTTTTCGACCTACTTTCTTGAACCTTCTTCTAGCACTTCTAGATATTGCTTTGTGGCCTTGCAGATGTTCTGGTTTTTTAATGAGTAGTCCAATAAATAGGTCGAAAAAAAGGCCTTCGTAATGCGAAAAAAACCGCACGCGATTTTTTTTTACCAAATGATTTTATATATTTTTGAAAGCTTAAATCCAAAATGGCGTCATCCCTACCGTCTTGCTAAACTTACAGTGAAGGAAAACGCGTTTAATTCTATATCTCAAAAACTATGCATTTTACGACAAAAATGTATATTATCTTTTTTGTATATAAATAAGTGATTTAACTTTATTGTTTGGAACTTTTTTGTGTAAAGTCAATATGTACGGAGAAATAGTGCTTCAAACTTCATATATCACTTTCTTTGCACTATATTTCGTTAATGGTTAATTCTACATGAAAAAATCCTTCCAAAAACTTATAGAACACACGATTATCTATAATTTTTGTTGTTATAAGTTTTTACGAAGGGCTAATATTGCACCAGTTATGGCGCTTTAAGTGTCGAAAAACGTAGATTCAAAACTAGTTTTTTCCCAATATACAGGGCGTATACCGCTAAGTTTACAAAGCGGCCGGCTGTGGATAGGTTTTGGATAGACGAACAAAAAATCGTATGGAAGGGGGGCGGTAAATCGTAACGATTTAGCAGCTAGGGCGTTTTGAAGTTTTTTTTGGTAGAGGTTTACATATCACCCTGTATTTTTGTAACCCTATGAGCTATTTTCATGAATGAGTGTACGCAGAATACTCCCACCTATCTAAAACCGTAAAAGTCAAGGCTCTACCCTATCAACTTCCAATGCAATGAGTCATCAAAATCAAAATTTCGTTTTTTTTAATTAAAATTTCAACTAAAACCACCTTTTTCTCCAAAAAATACGTAAACTAATATTTTTTTTTGCAAAATTGGAAAGCTTATTCAATTTTCATTGAATAATGTCGGACAATTTTTATCCTTTATCAGTTTTCCTTCACTGTAAGTTTAGCAAGAGGTTGGGATGACGCCATTTTGGATTTAAGCTTTCAAAAATATATAAAATCATTTGGTAAAAAAAATCGCGTGCGGTATTTTTCGCAAAGAAAAAGTACCTATTTATTCGACTAGAGGAAGTGGCGAGAATCTTTCATCAGTCGAGCCGGGGGATATGTTCTCGATCATCTGTACGGGCGCATGCCCAAAACACGAGGCACCGCCGTTGTCTGCAGTCAGACGGTAGTGTCATATATCTACTGGTTAACCCTTTTCTATGATTCCTTCGAAGGGTGCACACTAGAGCCGAAATAGTGGGGTATACGGATCAGCGACAACCCTACGTTTCTGATTTTTTTGTGAGAAACGTGGCCTTGACGAAGATCGCTGCCCAATTCACTGTAGGTGTGTAAGAATATGGACATTATTCTACCAAGAAGCTCTGGTGAATGGTCTTCAGCGTCACTTCCACCTTTCTGTACATATCCTCCGCCCTCTTCACCTGGTCCAGGATGTTCTCCGGTATTGGCGGTATTTGTATTTTCTGTTGGTCCATTGACGTCCCATATGTATTAAAATAAGAGAACGCTCTAGTCTGACAGAGCCTTCGAGTCGGGATAAGGCTTCTATGGAACTGTTTGAGCACGATGGTCAGAGGAGGTCGTAAGCGGCAGTACTCAACCTTCGCCCATTTCTTCTATCCATCGACTCGGATATAGGATAGCTTGTGCACCGTCGAATTGATGCCACAGCGTTCTTCATTTTTCGGGGAGTTCCTCCAGTAGTTCTTGTAGATCACTTGTGAAAAATTCTAAATAATTGCTAGTAGGTATTAGGGTGATTATGTCAGCCCATCTACTACTTTTGCTGCTGGTTAACCTTTCTGGAATACAAAAAAGGTTAAATTGAGCTCCGAGCACACCTAGTATACAGAGAGACCTTGTTTATGTAGTATGCTGCAAATTTTGTATTTGGACATATACTGTCAAATGGAGTGTTGTTATACTTTTGAGAAATGCGTTGTAAGTTGTGAATTGTACAAGAGTCTGAAATTAGAATAGAGTCTCATATTAAGCTACTTTATTTAATTAATAATAAAATTTATTAACATAAAAAATAAACCTTCCATATTTTTATTTTATTTTAGGTTAGTGCGTCGAGACGCTATTGAAATAATTGTTCGTCGATCAAAGATGGGCGATTGGTTTTTATTATATTTATTAGGTGAAAATATAGATACTGTTATATTCCGTGACGTTGTACAGGATTTAGCTAATCGTTTAGGACACAACCAACACCATAGGGTGCCTGGTCTTAAAGGCGAAATACAGGATGCATGATATTGGGAGTACTAAGAATATATTAAAAAAAAACAATTATTATTAACAAAAAATACGTTTATATAAAAAAACCACAAAAAAATACAAAAAAAAATTAACTATTTAAAAAAAAACAAGAAAATTTACCATTTTGGTGCATTTATTTCCAAAAACAAAAAAAAGAATGAAGAAGAGCGAGAACAAGTAAAGGAAGATAAAAAAACCAAAAAAAAAACTTAATTTAAACGTTAGTGTTCATATTTTTTTCTAAAAAAACGAGACAAAAATAATAAAAAATGAGTAGAGAACTTTTATACAAAAGTAAAAAAAAAATTTAGAGTAATAAAAAAAATAAATAAATAATAATTTAAAAAATTCCAATAAACTAATTAAATTTAAATAAAAAAAAGAGAAAAAAAACACAATTGTAAAATTTATACTATATTTAACGAAGAAAAACCAAAAAAAAAAAAACAAATCGAAGATTTAACGAAAAACGGAAATCGATTTTATAAAAGATTTAGTTAAAATTTAAATAAATTAATTAAATTAATAAACAAAAAATGAACGATTATTAAAAATCATTAAAAACAAAAATAAATTAATTACAGAATTATTATGAATTATCAACAAGAAATTGCCACGAAAGTATGAATGGGTAAAAACAAAAAAATATTTAAAGAAACTAGAATGAAAGTAAGAAAAAAAATAAATAATTTTGATTTCCGTCCAAGGGAATTAAATATTTAATTGAAAACCAAAAAAAAAAAATTAATTATTGTAGCAGAAATTATGGTCGTTGTGATGAGAATTTTGGCAAAGGATTTTTATTTTCTTAAAAAAACAAAAATTTAATTAAGAATTTTTTTATTTGTAAAAGAACAAAACAAAAAAAATAATGTATGTGAAGGTATAGAAAGGATGATATGTTCAAATTGTGTAAATCATTACAATGGAATTGACATATAATAACACTGCCATAAAAAATATTAAATGAAAATTAAAAATAAAATATTAATGAAGAAAAAATAATGAAACACAATGTATAAATATTAGTGAAACATAAAAAAAACAAAAAAAATGTTCTTTATGTCAAATTGTTTGGGGTGTGTTTGCAAAAATTGAGAGAATGTGTTTGGTATATTATTTATATATAATATTGTATTTTTCATTTTGTATGGAGTAAATATTGTTTAAAATATTGTTTTTTGTTTATTATTTTTTATTTATCAAATTATAAATATTTTTTGTTCAGTTGTTTTTATTTCGTATTAAATTGTGTAATATTCTTCTAACTACCAGCTTCGATTGCCTAGGGGTTAAGGGGCTCAACTACCATCCCAGAGGTCCGTGGTTCGAATCCCGTCCGTGTTATGGTCCTTCGTTTTTCCATCTTTCTGACTAGAATTGGCTGTCCAATATTGTACTCAATGATAATTAGAGCCTTCGACAGTACAAAGGGACATTACCTCTGAACGAGCGCTGGTCTTTAATACAAAAAAAATAGATTGAAACTAAAAGTGAAAGTCGTGGTATGTATAAATTATTTAAGATTTTCCTTCTGCGTCTGGTCTGACACTCCTTAGTTTAGAAATATTGCCTCTTTCAAAGTTTTTAGGTCCGGTTTTACCAAGCGGTCCCCCAACTAAGTACTAACCACGTCTAATACTGCTTGATTTCCGTAATCGAACGAGAAACGGTCTATTGAGTATGCTAATGGCACTCTTTAGGGTCACCAAGATTATTGCCCGTTTTCTTCGTTCTATACAATTTCTCAAAGCTCACATTTGCTTCCTTTCCAAGCCTATTGTCAGGGCTCTAAATTCGCTCCCTTTAGAAGCTCTCCAAATTTTTCTCGCTGGGAGTGACTAAGCCAAATAGGGTCCTGATGGCATGCAGTCTGAAAACATTTCTGTTTCTGGAATTTCTTTCATAACGCTGTCTATTTTCGAAATTCCCCGGTGATGGCCAACTGTTTGATAGTCTTCTGCGGGAAAATTTTACAATTGCCAATTGAATTTGGAAGAGATTCCGAAAGAAGGAAAGCTATTGCCATTGCATGCCGGCGAGGATATTCAAATTTAAGATTCTTTTCACGAACGTACAAGTTAGGCCATTCATGCACGAAGCACACGTCTTTCAAGTAGAGGGGTATGTCAGTATGGCATGTATCTATGAGGATTTAAGAAAGGCCTACGCTGATGAGCGTTTTTTTTTAATTTCCCTGCAGCTATGGGTTTGTCAGATCGATAAAGTCTAGTAGGACTACATCCAAACCAGTTTAGGACTGCCAACGCGTTCTTGATGTTTTGGGTATTCTCAGTCACGTTTTTGGCGAGGCAGGGCTCTGACATTGTCCAGAACCGGTTATTGGAACACCCAGAAGTACGGAGAAAAGGTTCCTAGACAATTGGGCCTTGATTAAAATACAGAATACTGGAGACCCCCTCCTGGGTAGGTGGACTACCGAGCCGTCTAGTAACGTCGCCAGAGAGTTGTTTAGGCGTATCCTGCACCCTTGATTACCAGCGAGAACGAAAGGGCATAGACTGTAGACTTTAACTAGAGATGGATTATTCTACACTTTTCTGTTCTCTGTGTCTGTAATAGTGAGATTTTGGTTGAAAAGACTAGTTTAAACGACAAAACTTTAATTAGGCCGATAAGCTTGTTCAAACAGTCCAGGTGCTGCCAAGAACACTATAGATACAAGTGGTGGCCATAGTACTCGTAGACCCTATATCTCAGTAAAAGAAGTAAGAAACAGTTGACTTTGTATTCAGCACTTTTCAACCTTTGCCCATTTTAATGTCTTAGGTCCATTCCATAAAGGATAGTTCCGCTAATGGCAATAAGGGTCGATCCGATCTATTTTAATCTATTACTCTAACCACATAAAGATGGTTTAATGGTTTTGGCAAGGTAGCTCAATCATTAGCTACACAAAGTTACAAAACAACCTTTAGTACAACTTAGTATACACGAATCCAATGTTGCCATATATGTATATATTATTGTGAACCTTGGATAACATTCTGTATCGAAAACTCAAGCGTTTCACTAGAGCATCGATAATTCAGAGAAGCCATGGATGAAAGTAATGAAAATGAACGTACAGATAGACTGGATATACAGTGAGCGTCAAAATTAAGTCAACACCTAAAAATTTCCAAAATGAAACACCAAAATTTTTGGTTTTTTTGGGCAATTGCAGACGTTTACTTTTGAAATAAAAGGTTTCTTTCGAAGAACTCTACCATCTGTCATGGTTCTGTCATGGTTTGGGGGTGCATGACAGCGTCTGGTGTTGAAATATAAAATTTTTAGGTATTGACTCACGTTTGACGTTCAGTGTAGCTGTTGCCGAAGAAAATAACAAAAGTATGTTTTACGAAAATGTCCCAAAAATCTGCAATTGGGTCCATGAAAATGAAATTCCAGATTTTGAAGAAGGTAATTTATAATTCTAGCATTTTTCTTCAATTGAATACATCCAATAGGCAAGATTACGTATATACTAGCAATATCCCAACAATCATACCCTCTGATTTGTCTGGCCAAACCGCTTGAACTGGTTCAGAAATTTGCGTAGCGATTTGATGGTTAGACTTGTCTGTTCCAGCCAAGTAGTGTTTTAAACAAGGCGATCTTGCTCATCACTATTGTAGAATATTGACATAGTACATGAAGGATAGACTCACCCTTTACTAGGAAAAGCCTGTAGGTGGGTTCTCGTCCTTTCCGATCATCCATACAAGGTGGTTTACGGCGCAATGACTAGTGATCAAGTCAACCAATATTTTGACATTTTTTCGGCCGTCCTCCAAAATATCTATGGATGCATTGCTAGAGAGTTCAGTAAAAAATCACGCGGAGCAGACTAAACAAGTAGTGGATCTCCATGTGTTCGGTATGTTTGATCAGAGTCTGATCGTTAAGCCAAGCTGGTGAGTGTCCTAGTAGCCGGTTGCAGACTGATGAATAGAATGCCAAAGCTCTATATAGGCCCCTAGTCCGATTCTCGTCAAACAGTCGAATGAATGTAAGTGGTAGTCCCATTCTCGATTGTAGTGAACCCAGTCGATTGCAGTCGATGACAGTTCACGATTGCATTCAGATGGTCGAATGCGTGTGTTGCGTTTATTTTATTTAAACCCCAACAACTTTCTTAAAACAACATTGCCATTAAATTTCCTTCGAAAAGTTCATCTAAATGACAGAAAATTCTCAGTTGGCGGTCCTTTTTGTTCGATTCGACTACGTTACGGAGTACCAATCTTTTTCACAATCGAATCAGCTTTCGATTCTTGATCGATCAGTGAAATTCGAGACTTTTCGAGACGAGACGAGACTTTTCGAGACGAAACGAGACGAGACCTGCAAATACCCATTTTTTCGAGACCGAGACGAGACTGGGCCAAATCTCGCCTCGTCTCGTCTCGTGTGCAGCACTAATGTTGTGAGATCGGTGATATTTCGACCACTGTATAATGCCACACAACCTAGGGCGTAGAGAAAAAGAAGAAGTTTCCTGTCCGGTTGCTACTTGGCAATTGTCAAAACCAAAAAATTAAATTATTTGAGGATTTAGTTATTGATATTCGCTGAAATTCGCAATTATTCACAGTACCACTATTCACCAGTTAAAATATTCGGTGCAACTGTTGACCTCACCAAATGCCACCATAATGAATACTGCGACAGTTCCTAGGTGAAGTTCGTTGCAATGCTGAACATTGCCACATTTTGTCAAACTTCGGTTGCAGCGGTTCATGGTCACATTTCAATTCGGATATATTTCAGATATAAAAACCTGAAAAGATTGAACTATTTTTCATTTGGAGTAAGGAAGTTTGAATATAAAGATTGATGAATAAATAATGGCATTGGCCTCGTTTAAAGGATTGAGATGATCTACTTCCATCCCACAGGTTTGGGGTTCAATTTATCGCAGCGGTATGGTCTTTTCGTGTTTAAGCTTCTCACATCATATTTGAATGAGTGATCTTCAGTTCCATCATCGAAGTTAACGTTCTTCCGTCGAAGTATTAGGGAGGGGAGCCGGTTGAGCCAAATCTAATTTGGCTAATTGGCTTCCTTCGTTCCGTTCCGATAATAACTTGCTGTTCGACATTGCATTGTGTAATATGATAGAACCGTCGAACCGTAAAATGAGACATTTCTTTGAGTTCTTATCTTTCACATAGAAAAAACAACCGCCTACGAATGGTTTCTAATCCACAAAGAATGGGTTTTCAGCTAGATATAATCCATATTAAACATTCCTAAAAAAACTACTTACGGCATAAGCCTAATTAATTATTTAAACAAAAATTTCATTCTAATTAATTAAAAAAACGACTCACACATACATATCTCTTAAAATGCACTCCTAACAAACTAAATAATAATTTAATAACAAAACTTACTTTGCCAAAAATTTCTCATTACTTGTTAATTAGTTAAAAATCGAAAAGAGTTAAGAATTGTAGATGGCAGGGTGAGATTTTTTTGTTTAAAAAAATATACATAAACACACACAAAAACAAACAAAAAATAAAAAATCTCCTAAGAATGATATCAAAGACAAAAGATTGGAATTGGAATGTATAAATAAAAAAAACAAGAAGAATTGCTCCAAGAATAATAACTAAAAAAAGCATAATCACATAAACACACACACAAAAAAAACAATGGGTCTAGATTTGTTCCTGCAGTTGAAAATAATTCTTTATAAAAAAATATATCAAATTTTTAATAAGGAAACATGATGAAAAAAAAATCATAAATAAATAGCAATAAACTTGCCAAGAACCAATAACAAAAAAAATCCAATAACAAAATAAAAATTTAAGGGACAAGAAATTAAAATAAGTAAAAAAACAAAAAAAAAATAAATACAAATAAATTAATAGAATAATTTAATAAAACAAAAATCTTGTCACAATTATTACACAACAAGAACTTCGAGAAAAAAAAACAACTTGTTTATTAGTTACTTAAGAATATTAATAATAAAATAATAAAATAATAATAATAATTAAAAAAAACTCCTTAAAACACCAACACTTTTCCATACAATAATGTAAAAATAATAATTAAAAATAATTAATTCACATTCATTATTTAATAAAAAAAAAATTATGATCATTACATTTAACACCAACCGAAAAAACAATTTCAATAACTTTATTTTCAAAGTTTAAATAAAAAATAAATAAAAAAAAATATTTACGACAACGAAATAAATTTAGTAAAACAAACAAACAAAGTATAAACAACAAAAAAAATTAAATTAAAGTAAAAAAATTAAACAAAAAAAAACATTAAAATGTAAAATAAAAAGTAAGAAGTGTGTATTAGTGTGTGAGTGGATCAGTAAAAAAATTTAATAATGTGAGAATATTTCGAGATAATGTTTAAAACAAAATAATAACAGCAACAAACAAAAAAAATATTAACAACAATAATTTTGAAATTCGTTTTTGTTGTTAAATTTTTTAATATTTTGTACGGAAAGTAAAGTTATTTATTTTGTTTATTTTTTTTTATACTTTTTTATTTAAAAAACAAAACATTCGAAAACATTTTTATTTTATATATTTAAACAAAACATTTTTATTTTATATATTTATTTTTATATTTAATAATTTTTTTATTTATTTTTTAATTTTTATCCAAAAAAAAAATGCAATAATTTTTATAAAAACAACTTTTTTTACTTCAATATTTTGAATTTTTTTTGTATAGTCTTCTCTTGTGTTTAACTACTACAAGGATTTAGGTGAGTAAAAATCACTTATAGTTTTTAAGAAGAGAAGAAAACGATAACAACAACAATAACAAGAAAAAAAAATACAACAAACAAAATAATAAAAGAAATACTTTTACAGAAAAATTTTGATTTAAGTAAATTTTTAAATAAAAAAAAACACACACACACAAAGAAAAATGTAAAATCGTTTATTTCATAAAAAAAAGAAGAGAACCTAGTCAATAAGAACATGCTCGAAATGTTTTATACTGCCAATTATAAAAAAAAAATTTAATCAATTAAAAAGTGACGAAATAATTTAAAACACGAAGAATTTTTTTTGACTTAAATTTTAGTTTTTTAAAATTTTAATTTTTTTTGTGAACGAATTTAAAAAAATCTAACATAATTCTTTTGTTATTTATAAAGAAGTGTGTCCAAATAAGGTTTGTGACAAAAGCGGTGTGGAAAAATATCATTTCTTTATAGAAGTGTTAACATAAGTAACGAAGCCTCTTTCTAAAGATTTGAATTTCTACATCCTTCTCTTTCTATCTGGAGTGCGAAATCGACGTTGCAGGTGATTTTAAAGTTCGGGTAAATGCCTAGTCAGTGACAACTACCTAGTTGTTAATTTAAAATACCCCAACCCTAACCAACAACCAAAAGAAGTGTATTGCACTATAAGAAGGCCAAATAGTTAGAGGTTTGGCTTTTCCCAATCGGCTTACAAGAACCTCTGATTCTACAATAAAGGCATTAAGAACGGGCCTATGTAGCTTAAGGTTTAAAACGTCCGTCTACCACCCTAGAGGTTCATGGTTCGATTCTCAGCAACGCCATGTCAGCGTTCAATCGTAGTAATATGGGATAGAAGCCGCTGGAATGAAACCTGGTGTTGGCATAGGATAGTTCTTTTAGTCTCTTCTTCTTTCTTTGTGGGGCATTATGCAGGCGCTGCGACGTATTTGGTCTATTGTGCCAACCCTGTCATTAAAAACCTTCGAGGTGTAAGCTTTTGATATAGCTCCTTAAACTTATTTACGATTCATATCCCAAAACTTCATGGGAACAGGGAAGTTGCGCTGAAGGAGACTCAATCTACTCCTCGCTGTAGCCTCACAATTACACAGCCGGTACTCTGTTGTTTCGTGAGTTGCCAGTAGTCAAAAATTGCAAGCATTGGACCGCGTTGGTTATATGACCAAGCCTAAAATGCTTGTCTAAAACCTTTTCTATCGTTTTCAGAAGAAAGGAAAAGAGTCTGATAGGTCGATAGGATTTTGCCCCCTTGTATGATCTTCTCCCCGCTTTGGGAATAAAGACCACCCTTGCCTCCATCCAGCACTTCAGAATATGGATCAGTACTGATTTCACGAGTTACCCGAGAAAACACGGTCACCCATGACAGAGCTCCGCATTACTATTGGAAAGCTACTTTAAACCGGAGGTCGGGTATCCATCGCTGTCCATCGTCCGTAGTGCATTCACGCAGTACCATATCATATTCATATTCAGTCCGTTCCATGGCCAGGCAGGGGAGCTTTAAGACCCCCTCAGGGTGGGGCGGGGGGGGGGTGAAGAATCCCTGATTTCCCCGTGGTCGGATCATGTTCGGACACAGCTTCGGTCCTTCTTTGATTTTCTTTCTCTCTGACAATTTTCCGCCATTGCACTAAATGATAAAAAGTCGTCGACATTTCAAAGAGGCATTTTTATGTAAAAAAAACTGAGTAATCTCCTTTTGTGCTACTAGTCCGTCATGTCGTACTCATCATGATGTAATGTCCAGTAGCAAGCTTAATACTCACATAAAGAAAACTCTGTCTTTATCAGTATGACTGAAATAATTCTGGCAGGAATGCCTTTGTTAATTTTTCAAAGTCCAGACCAAATCTGTAAGTCCGAAGCCGAAAGGATGGTTTTAAAACTAAAAATGCGACTTTAGAGCAAAGGTTTCTTATATGAGGCGCTCTTTACCTATATTCTTATTTTATTAAAACTGGAACTTTTCGTTAGAGCCACACGCCTTTTTACATTTAAGTAAGTGGCTGCATCAATAAAAACTTTACATTCAAAATTATTTTTTACTTTATGGTTCATTTTAAAATAAAAGCTTATTTTTTAGTTTTTTTAAACTATTTATTTTTATTTTCTACTTTTTAGTCTATTACATGTCTGCCGCCATTTTGTGGTGGCGGCCATATTAGATTTAACATCAAGTCACACAGCTTACTGTATTCTACCTGTCATATCTTTCATTTGATACACATGTCGTGGGCTCGATGGAACACAATTGCAAAAATCAATTTTTTTGGCCGAAAAGTGATTTTTTTAAACTTTGACCTTGAATAACTTCGAAAGAGTTAGGTTTTCGAAAAAATGTCAAGAGGCGATAACGTTTCGTATTAACTGATCAACATTTTTTTTTCGAAAAAATCAGTTTTTGAGTGATTTTTTTGCCAAAAAGTGACGGCCATGTTTTTTTTTGTGATTCCGAAATTGTTTTCTTAAAAGGTCCCAAGGAAGCTGTGGGCCAATTTTCAGCCATTTTGGAATTTTGTCTCCTAAAAATACTATAATATCGATTTGGTCCTTCGTTTAATAGAAAACTACTCTGCTGTGGATAACGTACATACAGCGCCCTTAAACAAATCGGCGGCGGCGCGGTGCGAATTCCTTTCAGCGATTTCAGCTACCGCAGGAATGGTGCCAACTTGGAAAACAATTTATAACGATTATAATAGCGATTGCTTCACTTAAATGAAGCAGATTAGACTATCCGGCTTACATGTTCTCACTGCCTAAAGGTTCGTCTTTAGCGCTGATTAAAGAAATAGTAGTACAAAGGGCAATTCCAAGCTTAATTTATTTCCTAATATAACCATCGGACATTTGTTTGTTTTAGGGCTTAAATACACGAGGATGTATGCTTCTGAAGTTGCAAAAGCACGAAACTTGTAAATTTTCCGTCTCGCTCGCACAAAAAAGGTTTTATCTCTTCTATTTAAGTGCATCCTCGTGCATTTGGATCGTTCGGCTGCACAACAGTCTTGAGCACATCGATAGGAGGTATTGGTGGCAACTTTAATTTAATTTAAAACTAGGCTAGTCTCTGGAAAGGCTGTTTTCACATCCGGTCTCTGAATCTTCGAATCGAATTAGATGAATTTCTACTTTAGTCTTTTGTGTTGTCATGCTTATAAATTCGTCAGTTATAATTATGCTGGAGGAGCAAAATATAGGATTACTTTTATTTAATCGTGTCGAACACCTGTCACTTATTCTTCGTTTAAAAGTTACTCTCAAGCGGGACTGTTTTTCACTTCAAGCACATTCTGTCTGGCACAATAACAGGGTTCGACACAGGGTTCAAGGCACTATCCAATATTAGAATCACAAAAATTTCGAGTCTCTGAAAAGCTATTTCGGGCAGTAGACTAACCATTTCAACTTTAGTATCACTTTACACATTGTATGTTCATTGAAACAATTTTCAGCCTCACTATCCGATTTCTCTAAGTCTAAATGGTTTTGTGGCTTCATGGTGTTGCTATAATATTAATCTACGTACCTTGTCTTTCAAAGGTCAAAAAGTGCTAACATGGTAGTAAACAAAAACTTGTTGTGTGGAACGAGTTAAAGTTTTCTTTTTTTTATAATAAAGAGTTCTTTAAATACATACTATTGGCTGCATTCTCAGCTGCAATTAAAAATTTGCCTGCTTTTTAGTTTGAAATTTAAAAATGAAAAAAAAAATGTTAAAGAAATCGATGTGGATCGAATCATCGTCAATATTTTTGATGTTAACAAGGAGAATTTAATACAATTTTGTATATGCAGTAAGTATAAATAAAAAACTGTATACAAACTTTCTAATTATCATATTTAAAAACGTCTATAATCCCTTTCATAATTCGCTATATTTACACTTATTGAAATTCGGAAAAAAAAGTTCCACAAAAATTAATTCAATAATATTTCTAATTAAACAAAATTCAATTTTAACAAAAAAAAAGACACATTTGTGAACAGTTTCTTCTTTCTTTTTTATTCATTAAAAAAATAAATAAAAATTAAATTAAAAAAAATATAAATATAAATAATTTTTTTGATAATTTCTTACTTAATTATTATCAATTGCAGGAAAAATCTAAATAAAATCAAAATAAATCAGATCCAAAACTCCTGTCAGCTTTTCTCATAAGGCAACAGGTAATTGTTGAATTAATTCAATTTCATATCTTAGAAAGTATCAAATTTTTTTAATCGAATTTCTTTTTTCTATTTCTATTTCAAGAAAAGAAAATATATCGAAAAAATAAAATAAATAAACGAAAATATATAAAAGTAAACAGACAGAAAATGATGAAAGAAATAAAATACCAAATCACAGAAGGAATGCTCCATTTATAAAAATTAACAGAAGACTGAACGCGTTTTTCTATATCACAAAAAAAATTCAATTTAACAAAAAAAAAAACAAAAGAAAATTTTATCAACAATTACCTGAAGCACTTGTAAGGAAGGATATGTTTTTTTTAATAAAAATAAATAAAATCTAGTTGAAGAAATTTTGTATTAGGAATTCGAATTAATATATTTAAAAAAATTAAAATTAAAACATGTTTTTGTTAGTAATTTTATTTATATAAATATGAAGAAAAAAAAATATAGAATTATAAAATTATTTCTTATTCATTTGGATTGGTGAAATACATACAAAAATCGAAAACGAATTCAATTATTAAGACTTAAACAAAAGTAAAAATATCATATAAATAATAAAAAGTTTAAATGACAAAAAAAACAACAACACATATAATATCAATTCTTATTGAACGAAAACTGCCTTATAAAAGTTTCAACAACACTAGGAAAATACAATTTAAAACAATTTTGAACAAGAAAAAAAAAACGACCTCATTAATAAATAATATTTAATAAATAAATAAATAATTTAAAATAATAAAATAAATTAAATAACAAAAAAAAAACTCTTTTATATCAATCGAAAACTAAAAATAAAATTGAAAATAAAAAATAAAAAATAATACAATAAAAACACACACAAAAAAAATCGTTTAAAACTCTTGTAAAATACTAGAAAAAAAAAACAAAAAAAAAATGAAATTTATTGTAAAATATTTAATTAATCTGTAAATGACAGAAGAATTTTTTTAGCTAGTCCAAAAAAAGTAAATAAAAATAAAAAAAAGCAACAAAAAAAATGAAATAATATTGCACACAAAAATAAATTAAATTAATTAATTACTTAATAACGGGTAAAATAGTAAAGAACAAAATAAACAAAAATAAATTATTTATTATTATTATTTAATTAAGAACTACAAATTTGTACATATAAAGAAATTGTAAAGCAATTACAAAAAAAAACATGTTCGCCGATTGCCTTCCAATACTGTAAAAAGGGAAATGCGTTTAGTTATTATTTAAATAAAAGAAAAAAAAATAAAAACAAAATTAAGTAGTTAAAAATTCAACATTTTTTCGTGTTTTCTTTCTGCACTTTAATAAATTTAGAATAGTTAATTGAAAACGTCTTTTAAAATTGCGGTCATATGCATCATTTTAAACATTCCCAGTAGAAAGGGAACTAGTCCTAAGACTAGTAGAATAACTATTTTCTAAGGAGGGATTAGTAATTCTGAGTTGGATACCTTTTATATGAAAACAACCCACTATTTTTGTACAGCGTTGTCCTACGATGGAGTCAATTGCCCCCCCCCTGTATTACTTCGGAGAACTGATTCATTTTGAAGTCCTTCGAAGACTAATTCATTTTGAACTAATTGGAGAACTTATTCATTTTGAACTAACTAGAGAACTAATTCATTTTGAAGTTCTTGGAGAACTATTTCATTTTGAAGTGCCTCGAGAACTAATTCATTTTGAACTACTTGGATAACTAGTTCACTTTGAAGCACTTCGAGAACTAATTCATTTTGTAGTACTTCGAGAACTAATTCATTTTGAAGTACTTCGAGAACTAATTCATTTTGAAGTACTTCGAGAACTAATTCATTTTGAACTAACTGGAGAACTTATTCATTTTGAACTAACTGGAGAACTAATTCAATTTGAAGTGTCTCGAGAACTAATTCATTTTGAACTACTTGGAGAACTAGTTCACTTTGAAGTACTTCGAGAACTAATTCATTTTGAAGTACTTCGAGAACTAATTCATTATGAACTACTTGGATAACTAGTTCACTTTGAAGTACTTCGAGAACTAATTAATTTTTAAGTACTTCGAAAACTATTCATTTTGAAATACTTCGAGAACTAATTCATTTTGAACTAACTGGAGAACTTATTCATTTTGAACTAACTAGAGAACTAATTCATTTTGAGTTCTTGGAGAACTATTTCATTTTCAAGTGCCTCGAGAACTAATTCATTTTGAACTACTTGGAGAACTAGCTCACTTTGAAGCACTTCGAGAACTAATTCATTTTGAACTACTTGGAGAACTAATTCATTTTGAACTAACTGGAGTACTAATTCATTTTGAAGTGCCTCGAGAACTAATTCCTTTTGAACTACTTGGAGAACTAGTTCACTTTGTAGTACTTCGAGAATTAATTCATTTTGAAGTACTTCGAAAACTAATTCATTTTAAAGTTCTTGAAGAACTCATTCATTTTAAACTACTTGGAGAACTAATTCATTTTGAAGTACTCCGAGAATTAATTCAATTTGAACTAACAAAACTACTAACTAAAAAACAAATTCTTTATGAAAATCTTGTGGGCTTATGCGATTTTGGTCTTAGTCTTTGGTCTTAATTTTTTTTTGTTTAGTTTACACAAGGCGAAGCATGCGCTTTTGGACATTTTGAAAAGTAGGTTGTTCCCATATACTGGCTGGAGCAATAAAAACTTTACATTCAAAATTATTTTTTTCCTTTTAGATCATTTTAAAATAAAAGCGTATTTTATAGTTTTTTTAAAGTACATATATATATAGTTTATGCTCTACTTTCTAGTCTATTATATGTCTACCGGAATTTTGTGCTGGCCGCCATATTAGATTTAAATTGACGTCACAGAGCTTACTGTACTATACTAGTCATACACTTTTATTTAATACCCATACCGAGGGCGTTGTGAAGAAATAGGTAAAGCGCCATTTTGTGTTGGCAGCCACATAGCTAATTGTATTCTATTTGTCATACCCTTTCATTTGATACCCATGTCGGGGGATCGGGGAACAGAATTGAAAAAATTCGGCCGCCATCTTGGTCAGATGGCGTTGTCATGCGAACTATACATATGATGTGCAAAATTTCAGCTCAATCGGAAACCGGGAAGTGGGTAAAATTTAACTTCCAAGATTTTTTTACATAGTTAGTTAGTTACAAGTGAAGCTAATAAAAGCGTATTAAAAAGGAGTTCAGAAAATGTGACTTGATAGTTTTTTTTCAATAATAATAATATAGCATTTATGGTTGCTATGATGATAATTTATTGGTTTAAAGCAATTTGAATCTACTGCTGATACTAATTATTTACCAACAGAACAGATCCTTGTTAAAGCAATGAAAATCCCAACCAAAATCGATCGATAAATTACCAACGCGCTTCACTTTAAAGGCTCTGCCAGGATTAAAAGCTGAAGGACTCAAACTTCAAAACCAACCCCCGACACGAATTAAAAAAAATCTTAACCATCAACCCAAACTTTTCACCCCATGTCTCTCTCATCACACTCCACAGTTATTAAAGTTAAGCTTTGGGCAAAGACTGATTATTTTCAACATAAAAGTTTGCAGATTAAAAGGACTAAAGTACTTCAAAAAAGGGGGCAAAAAAAATTATTATCCTACAATTAAAAGGAGCGAAAAAATAAGAACCAAAAAAATTAAAGGAAGGAAAAAAAACCTTACAAATGTAGGAAAAATACAGAAATTCTTAAATTATGGTGAAATGTTATTAAAGAATTTTTTTTTGAAATAACTAAAAAAAAATGTCCCAAAAGAACCTCGCGGAACAGAAATGAATGAGTTTTTTTTGTGCTGTTTAAAGGATAACGAAAGGAAACACCAGAAGTTCATTAGTGAGGGAAAAGCTCCCTCTGCCTCGGGGTGTAATGGGTGGGATTATGAAAGGAATTAAAGAATGAAGGATAAGAATGAAAGGATAACGTAATCAGGTAAGGATGTAGATGTACCGTGGGATATACTACATTGATGGTATTAGGGGAGTTGAAAGGTGAACAACATTTGATATGGAAAACGTGTTGTTCATTGTGTTCATAGAGAAAACAAGACATTACGAAGAATTTTTGATGGAGCAAAGCGAAATAAATAAAGAAAACATCGAAGGATAAAGAAAAAAAAGGTAAGAATCGCGTGTTAATATTAATTAAATTATGTAAGCAAGTGATTAATTTTTTTTCGTCCTGATCATTTGATACGTCATCCAGGGATAATTGAGGATATTTCCTGGAATTTTTCTGAAGATATTTGATTGGGAAAATTTTCTTTTTTGATTGCCGTTCTTTTTTTTTGAATAGTTAAATTTTACCTCTAGTCCATATTCCGGAGGTGCATGGGTGTTCTGGGGCTGTTCCTTTTTTATGTGAAAAACCTTAGGCGTGTACTAAATGGATGGACATCACTATAGAGTAATTCTTTATTACGCCTTTCCAGAAGTGTAACATTTGGAGGTAAGACATTTGAGCTGAGCGATACTGGGCTTAGAAAACTGATTGATTTCATACGTTCAAAAAGAAAGAAAATGCAACCTAAGTGAGCAATATCTTTTCCAGCCAACCTTCGTAGTCCGCCAAGTTTCATCTAAAGGCGCACTAGAAGGATGAACATCGAAGAACGTATGGGCGATCGCGGGAATCTATAACGATCATGAAAATCTATAATTGAGTCGCTCATAAGCCAATGCGGTTACGCACATGCCTATGCCTAGGACTTGACCGCTTCGGCTTCTGAGCGACTCAATTCGAAGAAGACCTCGTTTTGTGTCGAATCGAGAAGTTTGGCAGAACAGGAAATTTTCAAGAAAATCAGGAGGATCAAGAAGAATTTCTTCGCAGATCAACCAAATGTCTAAAATTTACGTTGTCACTGAGAGTAGCCACGAAAGCAGCAGCTCTATAATTTCTTCGAGATGAGATTTGCAAATTTCTGATGAAGCAGCATAAATCAATTTGTCAGACAACGTGAATAATTGCTGTAAAGTTAATAGCAGATAATGGACTGAAGATCGCCGATCTTGTCATTGTAGGAATGTGTTTTTTTTGTTAATAACTGTATTTTTTTTATTAAATTTAATGTATGATTCGAAATAACTTTTCAAGATCACGGTTTGCAATGTTAAAAGTGTAGAAATGTTAGCTTGTAACAAACAAGTACTTTCGCAGTACATTGGAAACCAGTCCTGCTGGAGATCCTAAGCAAAGGACAAGAGTTCCTTCACTGGCATGCTCCTACAAGGATTTAAGAAGAGCCTGCGTGTATCAGAACGATAGAGCCAGAGACCCAAAACATGTTTTTTTGTATAGTCTTCACCGGTGTCACACCGGCGGTGCGCCTACGAGTTTGGGCCCCAGTCTGGCCAATTCATCTGCCTTCTAGTTTCTCTCGATGTTCCTGACACCCGGTACCAACTGAAGAGTGACCCAATAGCTTCTGTCAGTTCCTTCTCCTTCTGGCAGTTTTTTACCAACTTGGAAGTTATATAAGACAAGCCTAACGCCTTGATGGCCTAATGCGTTACTAGACTGGTTTGAAAAATTGCCAAAAGTTATGCCTGAAAAACGCTGGCGAATTTACGCAAGCAGTAGCATTTTTGAAAATTAAGCAATGGAGAATATATTGAGGTCTCTGCCGAAATTTAATTTGCCGCGCATTTATTACTATTTCCGGTGGGAGAGAGCGCAGTATATTGCTGTGTCCTAGGTCTTCTCGACCCAGCAACCGGGTATGTATAAATCAGTCAGCGGATAGCAATGATTTTTCCTCAGGGGAGCCATTATGGGGAATTCCTTATAGGGCAAGGCGTTTGGTGCCCCTTGTGGGCCCTTTAAGGCATGTGGACCCATGAGGCAGCGGGCTAGTCGACTACCGTGTATAGCCAGCGCACTATGTGCATATCGAAAGTCTGCTTAGTGTGATAGAAAGATATACTGGTCTTCCTTGCCCTTTATTTGATATTCAGCTATCAATTTTTGGGTCCAGAATAAGACCCAAGTACTTAGCTGACAGGGATAGGCTCAGAACTCAGCAGTCCCGAGCCACGCTTTCGCAAACTTGTTCCCAACATATCAAAGGCAGGACGGGCGGTCAGCAATTCGGAAAGCCAAGAAGCAAAACCAGACAGCAGCCGCTCTGTTTATAAACTTTCTAAAAAATTGGCAGCACCAGCCCCATATCATTTAGGGGACGTGGCCTAAACAGTAGAGGTGAGAGGACTCTCCAGTGGAGCAAGGACCCCAGAAGTAGAAAAGGTGGGGCCCGAATTAACCCTCCTACTCGAAAAACAAGCAGATCCAGACAACCGCCGCTCTGCCATAAATTTTCTGGATCCACCAGAAGGCCAAGGCCAGGATGGTCGGTGTGGAATTGGAGAGCCCCACAGAACACACCCGAGTCACAGTTTCGTGAACTCCTTCTCAACAAACCGCAGGCAGGATTGCGATCAGGAACCGGGAAGCCCCCGCTGGCCCATGGCAGTCGTAAATTGTTTAACGAGTCCCTGATCGATCAATCAAGTTTAAGCGACAAGTAACTAGCAGACTTCTGAACCTGTTCAAGCGGTCTGACCTACAAATATGCGGTGTAGGGTGTAGTACAATAGGCCAATTGAGGGGCCGCGGTACATTTGGAACCAGCAATAATGGTATATCTTATCATTCTCCAAAGCAAGTCAACCGCTTGGTCAGCAATATCCCTGCATAGGACTCCCAAGACAGTTCTACTACCTTGCAGGCTGCACTGGATCTCCCTCATTCTCAGGAGTTTCGTGGTATTTTGAGTCAGCAGTCTTCTCCTTATTGAACTGATCTCTCTGACTATGATCCAGATGAATTTGTAAAAGAAGGACAAGGACGTCTCCTTCAACAACCTCTTGTCAATCCTCAGGATAAGACAACTCCTGACTGTTCCGAGGATTAAAAAAAAAGAATCATTTTCCGAGACCTCTCGCCCAACCTTGTACCTTGCACCAAGAGGACCGGTCCTTCAATATGTATGTATGTCTCCTCGGGCCATCAATGGTCTAGTTCTCTACATTGTCGACTTGTCGATTTATAAAATTAAATTTTTAGGCTAGTGCCGATAGTTTTTTAAAAAAAAAATTAATAGCAGTTAGGGACCAGTAATGAAATGTCGTTAAGGTTATAACTAAAAGAAAAAAAAATTTAAACTCGAAAAAAAGGGAAATGGTAAAATGGGGATGCTATTTAGGGGTTGAAAACGATTTTTTGCGATTTGCGGTGAAACATGACCTCCTAGTGGAAAATGTTTAATACAAAAGTTGTAGATAATAAAAAGATCTAAAACTTTTGTATTTAACATATTTTGACATAACCTCAAATTTTCCAAGAAAATGGCGGAAAATCGATTTTTCAGTTTTTATTTTTTTTCTCCCGTAAAAAGAATTCAATTTACATGAAAATTTGTGAGAATATACCTTGTGTTGCTTTAAATAAGCATGATTTTTTTTTGTTTGGAAAACGGATAGTTTCCCAGAAATTAACATTTTTCGAAAAAAATACCCTTATCTTGCATGGACAACTTTATTGATTTTTTTTTCGAATTTTGATATTCAATAAGTGCGCATTTGACCATTGAAATGCCTAGTTTCCAATGGTCTATACATTTTGATACTTTATTTTCATTAAACCGCTTAAAATTAAGAAAAACCGAACACCTGATTTTACGAATCACGTTACATATTTCTCGATTTTTTCAATTTTTTTCAAATTTTTTAATTTTTTCTGTTAATGAGGTATTAAATTTTAATTTTATTATCTACAATTTTTGTATTAAACATTTTCCACTAGGAGGTCATGTTTCACCGCAAATCGCAAAAAATCGTTTTCAACCCCTAAATAGCATCCCCATTTTACCATTTCCCTTTTTTTCGAGTTTAAAAATTTCATTTTCTTTTAGTTATAACCTTAACGACATTACATTGCTGGTCCCTCCCTGCTATTAATTTATTTTTTTTCCCCATTTGAATCCGCTTTGGCACTAGCCCTAGCCTATTATGGTCGATTATTTTTTTCTTAGTTCGTAGCCGATTTCATGCCGAACTTGGAACTAACTTTTAAGACATTTTCTGTTCAGTAAGTTTGGTATGCATCAATCACATGGTGCACAAAGTGCATAATGGATGTGACTTGAATCTGTTATCGAACTGCCAAGCAAAAAAAAGTTCCTGGATTTCAATCAATATGTAAACTTTACAGGATGCTATAGAAAATTGATGTAAAAGAAAAACTGATTGACCGATGTGTCTTATTTGAGTTCATGCCGCAATAAATTAATCTCAAACACAAAATGACACTTCCGCATGTCACAAACAATATATCCATCTGAAGTATAGCCTAGTTTTAATAGTTCAATATGCCTCCATTAAGATCTTAATCCCTTCTTAATAAGAGTCATTCTATAAAACCAGTCTTCAACGTCCAATATATATATATATAAATGTATGTAATGTACTTCCTTGCGCGTCGCTTCATAGTCGTAACTAAGAATTTCTGTTTACTTACGTTCTATATAATAAAATTACCGCCTGTCAGGATTTACGGCCTGTGGCCGGTTTAATGACGACATGTTATACTAGAGTCACGGCAAACGGATTGAATTTCCGTGCATGCACCACCAGCAGCAGCTGCCGTATGGCAATTAAAATGTGCGAGCATTACTAGAATAAGTGAATGTTTCGGCGGTTGTGTCCCCCGTGTATATATGTTACTAGAATTTCATTCAGCTATTCCGCAATCCGTTTTGTATTTTATATGCTTGGCAATCGGATTTCAGTTCCACAAAAGCCATCAACGGATTTGCCCACCTGAAGAGTTTTCTTTTTAGACCAAATTCATACCTTTTCCAGGTGATCTTAAATTGCAATTTATGTATCCAACCATAAATTCTTCAACTGATTTATTTGACCGCTGACCAGATTCAGATCTAATTCAAAAACCAACTATTTCCCCCCGGCCCCGTTCTTAGCCTTCATCATGGAATTGGGTTTTAGAATGGGTGGTCATGGGTCTTTCTATTCTTTGTCCATACTATACCTTCGGCTCAAAAGGTGTCTACTAAGGAATATTACTGGATCGAAATGATGAAGGTGATTGGACTTTGCAGCGGATTGGTCGGTTAAGCAGAAACTGCATAGGTCGAATATGCGCCATTTGAGTTCGCCTCCGGTGTTCACTTTTGAAACCGAAATCATACGACGAAATATTACCCAACGAACCATTGGACCGTGGTGTAAAAAAATTAATGGTGTATAATCTGCGCGATTTAGAGCCTTCGCTATACTAGTAGATTGCTCCATGACGTAGTTTCTTTGTGCTCTTGCGGTTGAGCTGTAGGGGACCCATGTCCGACCTCCTTCTGGAGACTTTAATTTGTTGTCGATAGTTCCTCAAGAAATTGTGGAAGAATGAACAACACCAAACAAAAAAAAAATAACCATGGCGCATAAATCAATTTCTCGATGTGGTTACGGCTTCAACTATGGCAATCCGTAGTGCATTTCTGGTTCTGATTTAGTCTTGAAGGTATTTTCATTTTTTTTTTGTTTTGTTAAATAAGCAAAATATTGTGGAGAATTGCTCGGGAATAGTCTTGAGATTGGCGAAGTTTTCCTCTTAAGAAATTCCGTAACCAATCTAGGTCAGTCTGCTTTTTTTTGTGTATACATTTACAAGGCAGGAAGTAGCGCGATATTTTGGATTGTTAATTAATTAATTACAAAATTGAAAGTATTTGCTGAGGTAAGATTGAACGTGTATAGGTGTTATAAAAGAGATGTTCAAAGTAAATTTACAGATATTCACAGTGTGATAGATGAGACCAGTTGAAATTTTCGAGGTTTTTAGTTACACAGTATTGTGAAGATACAACTTTCACTACAGTTACTTTTCTAGTCATATATTTTCAATAAACAGAATTAATTGAAGTAATTTTACATTTTCAAAGCAATCAAATTTCTCTGTTTAATTCGAGGCACAAAGCGGATTGTATTTAATAAAAAAAATATAAGCAAATTAATTCCAAGCCCAAAAAATACTACAAATGAAAATTCCATATGTTTAAAGTCTTTGTCGCTTGTTAACAAACGTTAGCGGATGATTCAACCGCTGCAGGCTATCCGTCAACCCAGAAAAGACGGAACTGATGTTTTTCATCAACAGGACTAAAATACCTAACCTTTACCATAAGCAGAGACGGCGCTTTTATATGTGCGAATGGTGCACTTGCACCGGGCGCAATTTAAGAAATTTAGATTTTAAAAAAAAATTAAAACTTCAAAAAAAAAATTAAAAATTGTCTTCTTTTTCATATATCAAAGGAATTCATTTTTATTACCAAGATTTATTTTTCAAGTTGATGAAATATTCTTTACGCAAGAAAAATAGAGGAAATTTTACTTCTTCTCGTACAGGAACTTAACCGAGATTTTAGCTTAGCGATTTTTTGGAAATATCTCGTGATAATGGATATGCAGTGTTTTTGTGTATTTTTCTATTGTCCTTCACTGCAATCAAAAAATGAACAGCTGATGGAGCACAATATGGCATACTGCACTGGGCGCAAAAAAACCAAGCAACGGCCTTGGCCATAAGGAGGCTTTCACGGCCCTTCTGCTACGTTGCTGAGTAGAGAAGACTAGGGGTACAGCCATAAATTGCGTTCTCTACCATAGGAAATGGTAGTAGGGCTTACCGACTGGCAAAATTAAATTTGTGCAGAGACCTCAATGTCCAGATCTATACTAGAAGGAATGAGAAGATTTCCGAGACGGCCCATGACATGGTTCTGTACACAGATGGTACACACGACTAGTCTGGTGTAGAGGCTGGAGTTTTTTTTACTATGGCTTAGTTCGCCTAGTTTCGTTCTTTTACGCGACTTTGCTTGACCAAACCAATTGACAAATCTTTATGTAAAGTGCCAAATCTGTTCAAGTGGTCTGGCTTTAAAATCTGAGTTAGTAATGAGACAATGGGTGGAGTGAATAAAAAATAAGTGTACACTTAAAGTGAACACTCCTGAGTGGAGTGATTCGCTAAAAGTGAACAGTCGATTTGGTGCGAATAAAAATTCTCTTATTCAAATACTATCCACTCATGGAAAATTTTAGTTCACTCATGGGAAATTTTGGGATTAAAGGGAAATGTCATTTTTGTGAACTTAGTAGGCTAATAAACGTGGATGGATTTATATGGAGTTTTACTTTGGGAAAATTTATTTAGGGCTAAATGAGGTTCTGTGGGAAAAATTTACCTTTGCGGGATTTAGTTTGGGCAAAAGGTGGTTTTGCTGCCAAATCCGCTTTAGGGGTTTAGTTAGGGCAAGAGGTGGTTCTGTGGGAAATTTTTTTGGCGAGGTCAAGCATTTATGTAATCCTGAGTAGCTTAAGATCTTTAAACGGATTAAAAATTGAAAATATAAAACCAGTACAATTAGCAGGCTAAAAACCATGCAATACTGATGCTGTTGAGGAAATGGAGCGCATGAGAAACTTACCTGCTGCTTTTTAAAATGGATCAATTTAAAAATTTCTTAGTTATTTATAGTTGTGACTAAAATGTAAAAAATCATTTTTTCTTTGGCAGTGATAGGTATAGAGAATATAATTTTAAAATTATTAATACAAATTAAACTTCTTATTTTGCAATGAAACTTTTCGTGTGTATACCAATCACTGCCAAAGAAAAAATAAATTTTTACTTTTTAGTGCATTTCATTTATAAAAGTTATTTATTTTAAAAGTTTTTTTAATTTATTTTATTAAAATAAATGAAAAAGGTCCTCGCAACCAGCCTCAAATTTTACAAGTGTTCACTCACAGTCAAACGTTAAAACTTTGTTTTATTCATATCAAAATGAAGTGTTCACTCTATATGGAGAAATGACAGAGTGAAGTACTTAACGAAACCTAACGAAGGTTTGTTTTTCATTCACGCCAAAATAAGTGTCACTCGAAAAAATGGAGTGAACACTTGCACTAAGTTTTTATTCAAACCACCCAATAGGACCAACGTTCCAGTTGTCGTGGTTCTCCTTGAACGCTATACCTCACTGAAGGAATAAAAAATGTGGTGTGTGGCGGTATTCTATGACAGGTGACTTTCGGGACTAGCCTGAACCTGATGTACCGTAACGTAACTGTAGGCAACCTAAAGTACGAACATGGATGGCATGGCACCGATCTAAATTGACCTAATAAACTTGACGAATGTTCGTTAAATTCTCGTATATTACGTACGATGCCGTAAGAAGGGTACAAAAACGTAAGGATCCGTAAGTGGCATCAGTCCCCAAGCAATTTTTCGGTTAAATTTTTTCCTTTTATTTTGCTGAACACTTCTAAGCATTTATATTTTTTCTATACCGTAAATAAATCAAATAAATCGTTTAAATCTGCTTTTACGGAATCCATTTTACATTTGTCACTTGTCCCTTGACATTTTCATTTAGGGCCATGTGTCAAAATGACTTAAGTAAGCTCAAATTCGTTCAGTTTTCTTAAGGCAAGGTACGTCAAATTAGGTTCAGGCTACCGGGTTTTAGATATTTAAGGAGCGTTTACAATGGTGGAGTGAACATGGGTGCGTGATATCCATATGCAAGTGAAAGTCGCGGTTAAACCCCCCCCCCCTGAATTTTTTTACTCCGATAACAAACGCAAATGCTCCTTAAATCAAACATTCATCCAATTTTCCACCCACAACAAAATTTAATATAATTATAAACGAATATCAATTTGTTCTGGTCTTTTTAAATAATGTAAAACAATTTTAGAACTTAACAGAGATTAAAATTAATTAAAGACTAAACAAAAACATTTTAAAATTTTAAATGAGCGATTATCCTAGTCGTATTTATTTTCAGCGACAAGCATCATTATTTTATGGGGCAATAATGTCTGCGGGTTTAAAGAACCTTTTTCTTACCCATAAAAGTGCGCTTTACAGAAAATTTCGTGTTCAACTTGAAAAACAAAACATCGTAATTTTTATTCTTTAACTAAACTCCAACTTTAAAGCTATGCTGTGCCACACAGGTAAAACAACTGCATTTATCGGAGCATTTTCTACAAGATACGAGAGAAAATAAAATAAATCACTTTTCTATGGCCAGCAATAAATGTACAATAACACGGACTTTACACACCAATTAATCCCCTTTTAATTTCTCCTTGTCCCCTCCACCGTTGGGTAGATTGTTGGGTATTTTTATTTTATTCGGGTTGGTCACAAAACCCACCGCATTCCCTTAAAGTCGTAACAATTTAAAACAATAAAATTTAATTGCGAAAAATAATAAAACGCGTGCGAATCCCTTTTTGAAAAAAGGGATGGGTCCCGGGGTTTTTTCCAGCCATGGAAATCAATCCTTTTTCCCCCTTCTAAATTGCTATACAAAACTCCTCGGTCAATTTGTGTTTATGTGCATGAAATTATCTCCTCTTACGCTTTATTGTCCTCCACCTGCTGCTGTTCACCTGGAATTTCTTAAATTAAATTTCGTAATTAGCTAAACTGAAGGAGTTGCCCCAATGTTGAAGGACGAGGCTGCAGACGGTACACTCCGCTAATTACACAAGATTTCAACTCAAACTCCTGCTGGATTTTCTCAAGGATTTGATTCGATGTGTTCTGCTGAGGGAAGAGACTCACGGCATTTTATTGACTTACCTTTTAAAGGTAGGCAAGATTTTATGGTCTTAATCTTAATGGTGAAGTTAGGGGGGGGGGGGATAAATTCAAGTGGATTAAAAATGAATTTTGTCGATGGCAGCAGAGCACAGCGGTAGGAGAAATAAATTAAAATTAAGGCAGAAATTTTTGAAATCAAAAGAAAAAAATAAAAAAAAATAAAAAAAATTACGAAATTAAAATATTTTCGCGTTTCATTTTAACAAAAAAAAAATTCGAAAAAAAAACTTTCTGCTGATGTAATCTTAAGATCTTATCATCTTTTCAGCATTTCTTAATAAAGTTTTTGAGACATGAAAGAACGTAATTATGAGCCGAGTCAAGCCTGGTAAAGAAAGAAGAAAATTACCTTTGCTGGGCTGAAGATGTTGTTATCTTAACGCTTATTATTTTGCGGTATGTGCCGCTCTGATCTCCTCAAACGCGGAAGTTGCATCCATATGTAGGATTACAACAAAAAAAATTACTGAATTTTCTCAGAATCGTGGAGACACAAATGAGATAATTGCTATTATTAAAAGATGGCGGTAATGGTTTTATTTCGTGGTTTTTACATCGTTTTGCGTGACGTGTTGTTACACTGATTTGTTCCATGTAATCCATATTCATGCAGGAGACGGTGAAGCAAAACGACTTAGTTCAGGTTTGGATGCTGACTAAAATATATCAATTCATAGTAAAATCAGTAAACCTAGTGTCGAGAGGTTAAACTAGACCAGAGTTCAAGATCCTAATAAACCGATTTGTCCAAAAAAAAGACCTAAAGAACCTACAAAGCAGCAACTCAAGGTGAACCTGGAACCAAAACGCCGTCAAACAATCCCGAAGTCTAGAACTTTTTACAAAGGTATTGGCACAAAGCTTGAAACTGGACATTTTGCCATTGTCATTCTGACAGAGGACCAAATAACTGCGGATAAAAATTACATACTTTAAAGGCGGCTACACACCTAACTGCATGCTTGACAAGCACGCATGTTCAATATTTTTTCGCATGCTCGCATAACTTCTCCGTAGCCTCCACACGACGAAATCATGCTTGAATAGCCGCAGTTTATCCTTAAATAATGTCGTGTTCGGAAAGTGACGACGCGCTCGCTCGCACTCCCTCACACTCACAACATTTGTTTTCAAGCGAGATTTGTTCAAGCCTGCAGATGAAAATTCGACCAATCTTCAAGCTGGTGTTCAATCATCATGCTTGCGCAAAAAATCTCATACACACGCTCAAGCACGCTTGCACAAAAAGATTGAACATGCGTGCTTGTCAAGCATGCAGTTACGTGTGTAGCCGCCTTAAGAAATGATGCAGTTTACTCAGGTCATATAAGTCTGGCCCGCACACAAAAACTAGGCTAGTCTGATTTGACAAAACCACCGGCGTTTCAGGAAATATGGAGCCTTACGGGCGCGCAACTAATAGCTGTGGAAGAAGACAATATCCGTCGATCTTAGGTGCTTATTGGGTACTTTTCCAACAGTCCTGAAGATGAAACTAAGGTAAGTACTGCGAGTACAAAATCTCGCGAATCTAAATTATTAGCAAAGTAGCGTCTTGTTGGGCCGGTAATTTTGCTCTGCATACTTTAAGGGTCATTTCTATCAACAAGAATAACGAACTCTTCTTGGTTTTGGACTGCAAGAGTCGTGACGAATTCAATGCTTCCAAAACAAAGTACTGACTTACATATCTATTCTTCTATATATAAAAAAAATATAGTTTAAAAAAACTTAAAAGTACGCTTTTATTTTAAAATTAACTAAAAAGTAAAAAATAATTTTGAATGTAAAGTTTTTAGTGCTCCAGCCAATATATGGACACAACTTACCTTTCGAAATGTAAAAAAGCGTGGGACTCTTACCTATATTTTTATTTTATTAACACAGGGACTTTTCGCTAGCGCGCTAGTTAATCTTAAAATAAAAGCGTATTTTTTAGTTTTTTTAAACTATATTTTTTATTTTCTTCTTTTTAGTTTATTATATGTCTTCCGCCATTTTGAAGTGACCGCCATATCAGGTTCAAATTACGTCACACAGTTTACTGTACTATATTTGTCATACACTTTCATTTGATAACACTACCGAACGCATTGTAAAGAAAAGGTAATCCGCCATTTTCTGTTGGCCGCCATTTTGAATAACGCCACACAGCTAATTGTGTTCTACTTGTCATACCCTTTCATTTGATACCCATGTCGGAAGGTCAAGTAGCAGAATTGCAAAATTCGGCCGCCATCTTGGAACCGCCATCTTGTTTTTTTACAAAATGATCATATTGCATTGTCACGCGAACTATACTTATTTACAAAATTTTAAGTTGATCGGTGATATGGAAGTGGGCCAAAATCAAGTTCCAAGATTTGTTTACATAGAACATTCATACATATACACATACATACATCGATACATACTTACATACATTGATGTGAAGCTAATATAAAGCGTATAAATTACATATAACATACATACATATATACAAACAAACATAAATACAAAGAGATATACATACAGGTGAAGCTAATATAAAGCGTATAATATGAATGTACATATATATGTATGTTCGCAATAGGGTCCTACACTGTGCAACCGATCTTCACGAAATTTAAACCATGAGCAATTTAGATTAAAAGAAAGAACATAGGCTAGGTGGCGCTGTCATGGAGAGATTCGTTGAAAATCATCGCACAGCTTCGAATTTTTGCATGAAAATCCGTGGCGGTCTCCCATGACGCAGCTCGAAGCCCGATTTTCGAAATTAAAAATGGCCACCGAAATATGACCGGAGTTAAAAATGGCCGCCCCGCAGAAATATGGTTGAATTTGCCAATTTTGTTGCGATTCTAATGAAAGTGGGTATATACTGGTTTTAAGGTCGCAAATAACGAATTTGTGGACATTACTTATAAATTCAAAATGGCTGCGCCAATATGGCCGACAAATTTCGCAAATTCAAATTATGTGAATTGAGAAGTGGGTCGAAAATCTTCTCATTCTACTTTATGTCATGTATTTAATTTGATCATTCACTGGACCCCCCCCGTAAAAATGTGCCATGCGCATTTGTTTGCTATGCGTGTTAGCTGTGGGCGCGGTACAGGCTAGTGCGTATCTGATGCTAGCTGCGGGCGAGTTTTATTTTTACTCGGCCAACGTTTTTGTACAAGATTAGTTTTTAAGATAGTTTGTAGCTTAAATTTTGATCATAATAAAAAGTAAATAAATTTATTTTTTAGCAATTACATAAAATAATTGATAAGGTGTTTGTATAATTTAAACTGCCAGCTAAGGGCCAATAACTTGGATAAAGTGGAATAGTTATCAGTATGTAATTGATTTTAAGCATTTGAATTTTTTTTATATTAGGACAGGTGAAAAATAGATATATTCTTAGGAAAAATTGATTGCCTCTTCTTGTTGAAGAAGATATTTCCTGAGTTGTCACTTACCATAATACTTGTAGCTGGAAATATTTTTGTTTAATTTTGACTACATTAAACCCATTTTTACTGAAAAATAACGAGTTAATATTTCTAGGTCAGTTTTACTATTTTTCTTATAATATACAAAATAAAGGTATTTTGGGACATCTGTTATAAACGACTTCGAATTAAACCTTATGAATTTATTCATATGCAAATGCAATACGACATTCAGAATTTCTTCTTACGATAACAGAAAAGTGGATAGAACAGAATGATAATAAATAATATGACAAAAATGTGTCCCAAAATAAAAATAACAAATTTCTTCCCCATTATGTATGACAAGTCCACAATAAATATAGGTACTACGTAGTAGTCTGAGTTTAGCATAAAAATTAAGATAAAATTCTATGATACCAGCATATTTATAAATGGGTTCTTCAATATTGTGCTCCACAACCAGTTTCCTGCTTTTTTGCACTCGATAAGACAAGAAACGAAATCAGTTCATTGGCATCAAAGCATAGTTCCTTCACCACATAAGAAGCTTTTTAAATCAATTCGGCATTCCACCCACGTGTCATGTGCAAATTTACATATCCAAGATTATCCGAATTTGTCCCAAAGCGAATTATTTAACTTCCACCACAAAAACCGCTACAACCTTATTGATGATACTAAAAACTCATTCAATTTATCTTTAGCCAAACATCATGCCGCTCTGCCTGATACCTGAGAATATTTTCTTTTTCGTTATAGACTAAGAATTTCTTTAGCTCAAACAAAGTATGACACCTCCGGCGAATTTTTATCTTTGATTCTGTCATCTTTCAAATACAACGAAAGAAAAAAAAATAAAAATAATAAACACACCTGAGGACATTTGCCCGGATATAAGATAAAAAAAAATATAAGAGATGAGAGAAGTCAACAGGTTTGTTTTGTGTGGCATCTAAAATTTTTTGGCGAAGTTTTGTGTTGTTTTATTTATTTTTTCTTTATCGTCGGTAGCCGCAAAAAAATATATATAAAACCAGCCGCAAAATTTTCAACTCAACTCCAAAACCCGATATCGAAGGTAGAGAAAAGGGTGATGTCATTCTCTTCAAAGTAGGATAAATTCTGTGCTGCATGTCGACCACGTCTGGCCAAGATAAGATGCGGTTTTCAGAATTCACAGTTGACTGCGAATTTTAATTTTTAAGAACTTTTGACATTTTCTAGACAGTCCCGAAAAAAATTCCAGGTAAAAATTCTCAAACAGTAAAAAAAAATCACATTTAAAAAAAACTTATTGAAAGTTGAAAGTTTTTAACTGTTTTTTTTTCTAATTTATCCCAACACGGTAATAAACAATTTCTATTAATATAATTTCAAATAAAAAACAAATGATGACCACAACTAAAAATGGCGAAGACTTAATGAAATTTTCATAAATCTTCAACGACTTTTAAGGGAAAATTTATGCGAAAAACCAAATTTAATTTCGGAAGTAGTAATCAAAGATCGCCCCAACGAACGTCTTCAGGTGAGATTTTGGAGCCAGTCTTATTCAACAACCACTTCAACCGGTTCTGGCATTATTTTTGGGCAATAAATTTATTTTTGTTTTATTTTTCATGATAATATGTTTTTTTGTGTTCTTTCCTTGCCATTATTTTTTTTTGTGTATTATTATCGGAGGCGTTTACCACCTGAATTTGGTACGATTTAAAGGTCACTGTACGCCAACTTTCGGTTTTTTAAAAATGATTTATTATGAAACACGGTGTTTCATTCGTTTTTTTTTTGCAAATTGATTTATTGGCAGTGGCTGCTGAATGTGTTTTAAAATTATATCATTTATTCACTTTTGCAAATTGATTTTGAAGGGAATTGATATTTTGTATTAAAAAAAATTGGTATTGTAGAGTATTGAAATTTCTAGTCTTTACTCATTTTTTAGAATTCGACTAAGTTTACAGGTTTGTTAATTCTTTCCAGTTTTTCTACATTAATTATAGCTTATTCATCAATGAAATAACTCTTGTTGTTTTAACTTAATAAAAACCGCTGAAAAATGATGTCATTTCAGCTTCTCATAAATTTACGTTGGTTTTTTTATGTTGATGAATTTAAGAAAAGAGGTAACACGTTAAAAGAAAAAAAATATGAATTTATGTACCAATGAAACTATCAACAAATATTTATGGAGCAGTTATGTGGGTCGATGTAGAAGTGATTTTAAACACCACATATTTTATGTGTTTAATGCATTTTAACAGTTTGACCAGGAAAATAACATATAACATACAAAAAAATACAAGATCAAGTCTTGTTTTAGTAAAATAAGTAGCATCTGAATTATATTCAAACTAAATCGCGCCGCGCATATTAGCCATTATAATTCCATTATTTATTTTAGTTAGTTCCTACGAAAGCTCCAACAAAGAGCTTTCATGAGAAGATAGCTTCCGAAATGTTATATAAACGCAACATAGCAGCAACACTATCAACTTTGGCCAGTTGGACATGAACCAACAGCCAATCAACAAAAATCTGCTGAAAACGTCGATTGAGAAGAAGAGGGTGAGAGAGGACGATGAAAAATGTGCCCGTCTCATCGTCCTCTGTAACTCATCGCCCTCTCGGCCTCTGTGACTGAGATCATCAATAATTGGACGATGTCATTGCCCCATTCTAGTCGAGGACGTATGCATCCAGACGCAAAAGCTTCTCCGGGAATTGGTGACCGATTTCAATCTGATTGGAAATCGAAAGCTCGCACTCACACAAATATAAAATGAATCCTTTGCGGGGATATTTGCAGAAAAATTGTCACAAGCACAAATACGTAGGGGGATTTGCTCGAAATATAACATCACATATCAGCTTTGCTCGAATACTCTCTTTGCATTTATAACTAATAGAAAATCTTTCCCGATTAGTTTTATACGCGTTCCTCTATAATCGCCAAGCGGGAAAAATTGGAAGCGCTGCTCAGGTCAGCTAATTTTTAGCACTGCCAAATAAGCTCCCAAAAGAGCATTACTGCAGTTTTCAGATACGGAGGTCAAGCAGCATTGGACGTGGTTAGTACTTAGTTGGGGGACCGATTTGGTAAAAGAAAAGTCAATTGCAAAAGGTGAACAAAACTAAAAGCTTTTCAACTTCGGAGCTTATTCTAATATCCACAGACCTCCATGAATATTCTTTATTATAAAGCTTTTTTGTAAGGCTTCTAAAATGCTTTTAAAGAAACATTAAAAGAAATGCCTCATCAGAAGGGGCCTCTGATGACATGAAATTTTAAAAAATATATAGAACTGGTAAGGGAACGGGAACGCTGAAGGCTTTTTACGGAGTGCTCAAAGATGGCTTTTGCAGCACTCCATTTCCCGCTGAGTGGCTTTCATAAGTACACGGCAACATGCATCCGAGCTAAAAGCTCTTTTTTGGGGCAAGAAAAGTACCCGAATGTGAAAAAGTAGTGCGTTTCTTGCTGTAGTGGAGGTTTTTATGCTTTTGCTGCTGGTCTAAGAACACTAACACACTCGCACTAACACAAATAAGAAATTAACATTTCGACTTTTGCTAAATGACGAAAAAACTTTATTCGAGATGCTTTAAAAACCAAAACAAACACAAACATGTCATCAGGTTTTTTATGGAGAAAAAGTTGGTTTTAGTTGAAATTTTTGGTTAAAAAAACCGAAATTTTGATGACTCATTAATCTGGAAGCTCATAGGGTAGAACCTTGACTTTTACAGTTTTAGATAGGTGGGAGTATTCTACTGATACCTGAAAATAGGTCATAGGGTTACAAAAATACAGCGTGATATTCAAGACTATAAAAAAATACTTCAAAGCGCCCTAGTGGCTAAACCGTTACGATTTCTCCCCACTCATACGATTTTTTGTTCGTCTGTCCATAGCCTATCCACAGCCAGCCGATTTGTAACTTTTCGTAGTACACCCTGTAGCATCAAACTGTATACTAAATGACAAGTAGTACGAGTCCAGGCCAAAAATATTCATAGGAAATCTTTTAGTCTGTCTTACAACTTACGCTTCAACCAAAGTTTGCATCGATATGGTAAGTCTGATCTGGTTACCTTAGATATCTCCAAAGCTTTTGATATAGTATAGCACTATGCTCTGTTAGCTAAACTACAAACTATTGGTTTTGACTGTTTTACAGAAATGAATTGAGAATTTCCTTTACGGACGTTCAATGAACGTAATACAGGATGACGTCATATACAACCCCCTATCCATCTCTGCGGGGTCCTCCAAGGAGAGTAGGACACGATTATAAAATGAGTTTGTAAGAGGTGCCTCTTTTTTCTTTTGAGCCAGTACAATGTCATACTTCGAATGAGACGGGGTGCTATTGTAATGTCAAAATGAAGAAAACAAGCAAACTAAAAAAAGAAACGAAAACAAATCCCAATGAAGAGCAAAAAAAGTAAGAAATGTCTCTAAAGTACAAAATTTCACAGCCTAAAAAAAGTAACAAATGTCTCTCCAGTTCGTATTTACAGTCTCACCATGGCTTAGTTCAAATTTGATATTTTACTCCCGCAAAAGAAGTAAATATTAAAGTGCCTCAAAGTAATAGTAAGAGAGTAAGAGCGTAAGAAACCTATGCCCCCACAACGTATATTTAAAGGCTAATCCCTTTCCGTTGGCGTTGGTTAAAGGCGTTCTCTTTCGTTCGTTCTTTTCATTCTTTCAGTCTGCGAGTTCAATGCTGTCCACTGCATATGGAAGTGTCTACATCAGGAAGAATGGAGAGGAATGGAGACGAACGAAAGAGAGGGCTTTTGGGAAATTTTGAAAAAGACGAATGAACGGCAAGGAAAGAACAGCATAAGCACACTTTTCGAGTGTTTATTTGACAATTGTTAAGTTTAATTTGATTTTTAGCAGGGTTTAAGAGAGAAAAAATCCAAGCGAGCAAGTCGTGTGTAGTGAATATTAATATAATAAATTTCAAATAACAAAACTTCAAATGCGATATAAATGAACAAATGTCAAATGCGCGAAAGCTCAGCAGAAAGCTCCTATGTGGAGGACAGTGCTTTCGTCCTTTCTTTTCCGTTCTTTTAACGAACGGAACGAATGAAAGAAGAGAAACGAAGCTATCCTTAAATTTTACAATGCCAATCGCACTTCGTCTCGTCTCTTTGGTGGGTAGGAATTTTACTGCCCCAAAAGAAGTAAAGAAAGAAGGAACCCACCACTACGTATATACAATTCGCCTCGCCTCGTTTAAGTTTTCACGTTGAATTTTACTGCCAAAAACGAAGTAAGAAAGAAGAAACCCATGTCTCTGCACTACGTACGTACTTACAATCACACCTCGGCTCATATCCTCATGTATGGTAAAAATCGAAAATCAGAAATGAATCTCGATACGCACTCATACAAAGAGTAGCAGTACATTAATTTTGAACTGGGACATTTTAAAAACTTGAGGTCTTAGTACAATTTGCCATCGTGTAAGGGGCAAATGTACTGCTTCGTGTAAGTCTAGCTCAATTATACTCCAAGGTTATATTTTGTTACCCGTCCAATTTTTAATCTTTATAAATTACCTATTCTTAATCCGGTCTGGTCTGCACGAACTCGGACCTGTGTCTGACTCAACTAACGAACTCATTCTTGAGTAATAATCGTGTCGAATTCGATGTTTCGCAAACGAAGTACTGTCTTAAGTCCAATAAAACCCACAACATTTACCCATCTGTGTCAGCGAAGGAAGTAAAATTAATGTCTAACCATAAATTCCTTGGCATGAAATTAGGAATTTAAGATGGAATCTCCAAATATTTCAAATTGCTAAAATAGCATCTCATCACCTAGGATTTTGGATGAAAATTCGTCCTGCAGCATCAGCTCGGGCTGTAATATACAAATCCTTTATTCGATCTTTCGTTGAATGCCCTTAATTGGGGCGAACTCTCAAAAATACCCAAGGACTTCTAGATAAAATACAAAAAGGACCCTAAAACTAATCGATGACGATGTCATTTACTCCACCATCTAATTGCCAAAGTTTCATAACTCCTATTAAAGTTTAAGTAGAACCGATATAAACGCCATCTTGCCTCTACATAAATGGTGTAGTCCCAGCACCATATTAGCAGTATCGACTCATTAACTCTGTCTACAAACCCCTTTTTGCGCACTCTACAAACTAGGAATTCATTTTTAAATGAAACAACTCGACTATGGAACAATCTTTCACAGTATGTATTTCCGTACTCCTACAAAATCCAAAAGTACTCGTAGAACTTTAAATGCAGGGCTAATCGTAATCTCCTCTAACATCCTGCTAAACCCTTCATAACGTCAAACCTGTTTGAATCCTTGAGGTTAGCATACTACCATGTGAAATAGTGTCGTGACTTTCGACAGGACGGAGTGGTAGTAGGAAGGGTGAATTGTAAAGCAGAAGCATAAAAGCAGCCACCTAAAAACCTCTCTTTTATTAACGATTTTATAAAGTTCACACAATAAATACACACAAATTTTATTTTTTATTTTCATTTTTTTTATTAGAATTATAAACATTTTGTAAGAATGATTGATCCAAATTATACAAATTAAAATTAGAATTTTTCACGCTCTAATTCTGAATAGTTCTGCAGTAATGATTTTATTCATTCTACGCCCAAAGTTTGATTGGTTTACAATTAAAATATATTATTGTTAAAAAAGTAATATCGGTCATTAAACTGTGGATAAATGTCAAATAAAATATTCTTTACAACAACTCTAAAAAAACGTTAAATCTTGCCAAAAACATAAGTACAAAACAAACAAATAAAAAATAAAATTACAAAAGACTTAAGCGACGAACTTCATTTCATCCAACTACAAACATTTTTTCATGTTATCCAAAAATCTTCCAATTAATCACTCCGGTTCCAAAAATCCACTTTAAGAATCTTAGATATCAATTAATCGAATAAAAGAAACTAGTTTAGAACATATAATTCGATCCGTCGATCGTGCAGAATATTATACACCATCAGAATACTGCGAGGTAACCACCACGAAAAAAAAAATGGTGAGGTTAATAGTGCAACTAATTAACTTGTCCAGAAATGTGATCCATCATCTCATATCAGAAAGATAGAAGAAGCTGAGACCGCGGCTGCCGCGGTAATTTAGATGAGACGTGCCGATTACGTTAAGTAGTCTAATTGTAAGAAAAGAAGTATTGAGAAGACGCAATGATCAGCACAAGATCAGTGTCGATCGTTTTTTGCGAAAAAAATTGGATATATATGTGTTTTTTTTTTGTTTAAAATTAGTTTCGATTTTCATTTCGAATTGTCATGATACCAATGACCTTTATTTAAAAAAAAAAAATATATAATATTTTTTCATATAAAAATTTCGCTTGAAATTCGCTTTAAAAATTCGCCCACTTTTCACTTGTTGATCGTGTTCCTTGGAAACTAGCTTTCTGCTGCAGAAGCCCCTTCGCCTTCGATATATATATATTGAAGATGTTTGCCTACACATGTTATTGGGCAAGTTTTAGAGACGACGGGATTGTAGTGATTTGGTTTTTTTCTTCTTCTTTATTATTTTTTTTATTCTGGTTTCTTGGAGAAGTTTATCCATATCGCGAAAAAAGTTGTTTGCCCACATACACCTATATCAAGGTATGCGTATCCAAATTGCAAAATCTCTCACTCTCGCGTGTTATGTATGAAATTCTCTCTCAATGGTAAAAATTTATAAAGCTGCGCGCGCAGAATTCAGCAAAATTTTTATATTGGAAGTTATATGTATATATAGAAAAATATAGTTCTTTAAGATACTGCAGAGTAAATCGAGAGAGAATCACGAGGAGAATTTACCAGAAAGAGTGGGTTCTTATGGGATGAAAGAAATAATATTAAAAAAAAAATACTTGAAATTCAGCGGTGCAGAAAACATGGCTGACTACGAAGGCGCAGACCAACACCAAACTGCTATAAAATCAGAAAAGTAATTATATATATATGGGTATATGTATCCACGCCTCCCCAAGAGTTCTGGTGGTGATCAGTGGATCTTGTCAGCAGAGAGCGTCGCGAGCCTCACAGGTAATAGACAGGTAAACCGCGATATTAGTAGAGAACAGGTAACCAAACAGATCGGTAGCGAGTGACTGTGCGCGCGCAGCTTTACGATAAAAGAAAAAAATTGTTTTTTTGGTTTTTTGCTTCCACTGAAGATTTTTTGTTGCTAGTTAGTTGATTGTTGCTGTAGCTATTTTTTTTTTTGGTTTGTTGTTGTTGTTTTGGCTGCTGTATTTGTGCTAAACTAAAGGCCTGAATGTAATATGCCTATATAGTAGAGTAGAGTAGAAAATAGTGTGTGTCTATATTTTTTTTTCGTATTGTTTCGTACCGTTCTTTTTTCAGTTTTTTTTGTTGTTGTAGTACAAATTTTCATTGTTCACGGTCTGAAACTTGAGATTTTTGTTTTTGTTTTTTTTCTGTGTTTTTCGTGGAAACACATAAAGTGAATTTTCTATATATAAATTGTTTCTTTCTATTTTTCCAGTGATGATTTTCCTTATGGTTTACGGGGAGTGAATTAATTTACAATGATCGGACAGAAAGTGCCTTTCTGAGAGGATTTTAATTGTTTATTTAAAAAAAAAGTTCATGTGTCTTTAGCTTATAGCCTGGGAATATTCGATTTTAATTTTTGCTACAATAAAGAGAAAGAGAATACAAGAAGTTTATGCTGGATACTAAATATACATCTAAATATTCACCTCACATCTCAAGGCAAATCTGTGTATCAAAAAAAAATTAAAACAAAAATTCAACTTCTAACCATTTGGTGGATTACAAAATCATTCGATGAGTCAACATTAAATTTAAAAAAAAAAAAAAAAACAAAAATCAACAAAAAACGAAAAGGAAAAACCAACAACTAAAAGGTAAGTTCTACACCTCTTAGCTCTCAAGTCTATCTTATATTGCTTCATTTGCATGCAATGCTCTTTTCTATAGCCACATTACGAAGCAAATTCAGCCATCTCTAGCCCGAACAGGTAGTAGTAGGCCTAAGAGGCAGTTATAAATTTTGCAATATCTGTCAACTCGTAGGTGAAATAAAAATCAATATTCCAGACTTGAAACACCTACGTACTAGTACAAAGATACAGATAATATTTATTCGTTGTATGCAAAAAAAAAATTTTTTAAATTGCCACCTTGCGAACTCGCCAACCATTTCGATTTTATACTTCTGTTGTTGGTTTTTATCTCTGAGGTCTCTTTTGCATGCAAAAATAAAATTTTGCAAAACTAAATTAAAAAAAAAATTTAAAAAAAAACAAAGTGTATGTGGAAAACGAAAATGTATTTTTTTTTGTATATGACACAAAAAGAAGTATGGAAGAAGCGCGTGGGCATTAATTTTTCACAGATTGCAACCGGGGGAATTATTGAAACCCATAAGCCAGATGTCTTGCTTAAGGTCTTCTCTCAATCCATAGTTGTTGTGGCTGTACTCTTATGCATATAATACATACATATATATTTTTATTTTATTTTTTTAAAATGCACAATTTATTACTAGACTGTCATCGTTTTCATGGTAGAGAGATAGTTCAATACTCCAATCACAGCATCTCAGGTTGCGCACGCAGGTAGATTTTGCACCTATTGCAGAGTGGGTTTTATGTAACGCGAATTTTTTTTTTTATATTTTTTTTTTAATATTCCAACAGAGAAAGTTGTGATTTTTGTTTCCCTTCTGTGTCTCGGTTTTTATTTCATTAATTTTATTACATGATAACAATTATTTCCGGTTTTCTATTTTTTACTTTTTTTTATTTTATTATGATTTAAAATTTTGCACAAAAAAAAATTTAAGCGGTTGATGAACTTTTTTTTTAGTAAAATGACTTGCCGGTTAAAGGGCGCTGACATTGTAATTATCACTTTGGGTTAAAAGCCCTTGAGAGAATATCAAATTGTAAAATCACTTAAATCGCATTAATGACTTGTATTTTGCTCTGATACTTAAAAACTTTATTTTTTATAAATCAAAACACTGAAAACATATTTGCATAAATATTTTCAAGGTACGAATATCTCAGGCTATTTCATACTAACATTCTCAGAATTCGATTATACTATTCTAAAATTCATGGCATAAAATCGTGAATCATTTTTCGTGAATAAATATGAATAATTTTCTTTCTTAAGAATCAAAAATGAATGGGGTTGAGATTTAAATAAATAAAAAAAATATTGAGAAATATTTGAGTAAAGCCAAAAAATCTCCTTTTTTTATCTCATTTATTTATCTCACATGCGATATTAAATATCCCAGACATTTATGACATCAATACCATTTCTCTAAAGGTTGCCTGATCATGCTTTGACCTTCTAAAAGCTCATCATACCGTGTCTGATCAGAGTTGATGGTTCTGTTGTTTACCTGTATGTATATTGCAGTTTTGGATGACAGTATTATTTTTTATTTTTTTTCAAGCCTTCCTGAATGAATAAAAATACATAATTAATGATGAATTTGTCGTTTTAAATTAGATAATTAAATGAAAAAAAAAATGAAAAATGTTACATGTCACGTAAATAATGATTCAAGGTAATAGTCGTAGAAGTTTACTGATTAGAATAATTCTGAAAAGTTTTCGCAAGGTAATGTTTTTGAAATTTTTTAATCTGGCAACGCTGGTTTTAGTTTTTTAGACGGTAAGCTATCTTTTGTGTCTTCGTCGAGTATCCACACTCAGTGATGCATACTGAGTAAACTCACCACTCTTTTCAATGATATTTGAGTCTAATGTTGAGTAGGACACGATTAGTAAATGAGTTTGTAAGAGGGGCCTCTTTTTATTCTTTTGAGCGAGTTGCCATTGTTATGGCAGTGTCAAAAAAACAAGCAAATTAAAGAAAGAAAGAAAAAAAACCACTAAGAGCTTTTTCCACGAGTTTGATTCTAATATGTATTAAACTGCCTTAGAGTAAGAGTAATGCCCCGACTCCATCGGCCTCAGTTCAATCCACATAAAGTCCGCTAAAGTCCAGTTCAGTGACTGAAATTGTTGTTGTTTTTTCGCCAGAAGTCAGAAATGCAAAAGCTCACTGGAATGGCATTCCACTATTCCAGTTGATTACTCTCTTTTTAGCGAGCTTTTACGTTTTACTTACGTTCGAGTTTGAGTTGGGCGAATTGAGGTCTGTTTTTTCCTCATTTAATATATGGAAATTGTATGAGAACTGAGATTATTTTAAAGTTCAGTTTACCAACTTGATCGAACTTGCGCAGTTCGGGCGGTGAAGCCGGGGTATAAGAGAATAAGAAACCTATGCCTCCACGATGTATATTTTTATTTTATAATCACACCTCACCTCATTTCAAATTGGATATTTTACTGTACCCAAATAAGTAAGAAAAGTCTCTCCTGTACGTAGATACTTATTTATAATCTCACCTTGCCTCATATCAAATAGAAACTTTGCTGCCCCAAAAAATAAGAGTGAACAAAACCCATGTCTCTCGCCTCATTTGTCTCGATACACGCTCATATACCAGTAGGACATTATTTTTGAATCGATACATTTCAAAAAATTGAGGCCTCAGTACAACTTAGCATCGTGTATGGGACAAATGTACTGCCTCATGTAAGTTCGGCTCAACTCTTTTTGAGTCCATACCAGTATGAGCCGTAAATGCATTACTTCGGCCTAGCGTCATCAACGTGACTCTTAAAAAGATTCGTTCTCAATATCACAAGGGATTTTTAAAATCAAAGCAACAATCAAATCAGCCTAACATTATGCGCCAAGACAAGAAGAACTTTGTCTGACTACACCAAATTGAGATCATGCGCCCTCTTGATGATGGCACCGAATGACATCGTTAAGATCGTGCCTTTAATCACAGGAATCTGGCCAATATTGCCTTTGCAGTTGTCTCAACTCAGGATAGGATCACAGATCGTGGAGTTAGACACCTGCTCTTACATGGTTTGGAAGGTTTAAAATAAGAGATGTGATCTGGTATCTGTAAATGACAGGATGGACCTAAAGTCACTCCTACCCTACAGCTCTATAGCGGCAATTGTGTCCTCCTTCTCGGTTCTTAGAGGGGCTGTTTCTTGTCCACTACACTTAAATTAGAGCGACTTGTTGTATGTTCAACTTTGACAGAATTTACAAACAATGTTATTCAAGTTATGACGCAGAGAAATATGGAGACGACTATTAAGTTATCTCAAAAGAATACAGCACAACTGTACTGATGTTCGCATCCTTTTGACATTGGAATATCCAAAGTCATAGGCTTGAATTTTTCCAACTCATCCAGCAACTACACTTTTCTACGTATTCTACGCTGAAATATATGTGCAAGCTTCAAAATATTCTTTCCAATTTGAACCAGGGTTACCCAAAAATTACCATATGGCAAAACTTCCTGTTATTAGATCCTTATTTATTTGGTTCTACAAGCGGAATCGAGTTACTCTTGCAACTGCTCACTGCACCGGGCCCCGAGTTTTAGCTGATACTTTCCAGTTCGCGATCTCATAGTTTTGGCTGCCCTGGGGGCCGATTCCGCAACGGTGAGTTTTTGGCCAGTGAACACCGAAGGAAAAACTCACTGACAACCTCCGGTGTTCACTTTTCTTTAAAATGCGATTCCGTAAGTGTCAGTGAGTTTTAATGTGCTGAATGATTTTTAAAGTGGAATGATGCGCTGACTTTTGAATTCGTTTAGAATATGTAATTTTCCCGGATTATCTTTTGCTCCACACTTAACTTTCTTGACCTTTCCGTTTTAAAAAATGTAATTAAAGAAAATCTTTTAGAACAATAAACGAAAACAAAAAAATCAAAAAAATTATTTTAAACAAAAATTAAAAAACTTATTCAAAAATAATCGCAATAAATTACAAAAACAACTTTAATCGTCAAAATTCAAACTCACCGTAATTCACAGCCTTTTTCTCAATGAGAAATTTTTCACGGCGGTGTTCACCGCAAATGTCAAAAAAACTCATTCTCAAAACTCACCGTTGCGGAATCGGGCCCCTGGACTAGGATATATTAGTAGAAAATTCTTAAAATGAAAATTATTGCCTACCGCATCCCACAAATCCTACCTAGTCCGGGGAAATTAGCATTTTAAGGAGACAAAATTCGAAAATGGCTGAAAATTGGACCACAGCTTTCTAGGGACTTTTTAAGAAAACAATTTCGGAATCACAAAAAAAACAAGATGGCCGCCGGAGATATCACTTTTTGGCAAAAAAATCACTCAAAGACTGGTTTTTTTCGAAAAAAAATTTTGATTAGTCAATACGAAACGTTATTAGTAAGCCACACACTAAGAGTTTTTTCTTTCGAAAAAACTGTCGGTTGGCGGGTTAAAAAAACTGCCACTTTGCGTTGCGTGTTTGACAAAGTTCTTTGTCCATACACTATAAAAGTTAGTTAGTCGGATTGCGTGGCAGTTAAATGTGCTTTTGAAAAACAACAACAAAATGTATGTATTTGACTCGGCGTGTGGAGTGGCTGTTTTTTCAACGTTCCACGCCATACACCAAGGAAAAATATATCATAAAATTTCGGTGTTTTTATAGGATATTTTATTTATAGAAGGGGAATAACATGATCCATGATTATTGAAGACCCAACAGCATCTGTTGAAGGGTTCGTTCCTTGCGTACTCTGTACTATGCCTGTATTCCCTTAGTACTTTCGTATGTCTACTACATCGAATTAAATTTGATTCTATTCGATAGAAATTCTACATTAACGTTTCGGTTAAGGACAAGACAGCGGCATGAGATCCAACATCTTCAGTCTGTCCTTGTAGGGTGGCTGAGATAATCTTGCGGGGAGACTAGAAGCATAAGATTTCAGGTGGTCAAACGCCGTTTTCTGTACCCATGTTGTTGTTCGTAAAAGAATGAGTCGATTAAAGGGGCAATCATGTCAACACCTAAATAACCATCAACACTACACTCCAAATGACACGCCACTTTTTGAATTTTTCCATGTGTGCATAGATCAACAGAAAAACTGTAAAATTGAGTGTCAAATGGAATGTAGAAAAAATTGGCGTGTGATGTTGACCACACAAGATGGTAAAAAACTGGCAGATTGCGTGGCGCGACAATTGGCGCGGGGAAAAAACTCTCAGTGTATGGCTTATTGCCTACAAAAAAGCCCTGTGCCATTTTTTCGAAAACCCAACCCTTTCGAAGTTATTCAAGGTCAAAGTTTCCAAAAATCACATCTCGGTCAAAAAATACTATGAATAATTCGGAAAGGTCAAGGTTTTCGAAAAAAATTCAAGAAGAGTATTTTGTAGGCAATAATGTTTTGTATTGACTGATCTAAAAAAAATTTCGAAAAAATCAGTTTTTGAGTGATTTTTTGGCCAAAAAGTGATATCTCCGGCGGCCATGTTGTTTTGCACATCCAAGATGGCTTCTGGCTTGTAGTGTGCCATTTAGGCCATCCGCACACGAGTCGACTGTTTTGCAATCCAAGTTTGCAACTGGTTTCACAATAATGACGTTCGCAACCAGTTTGCAACCACAAAGAGACCCTTGTCCACACACGAACGCAACTGATTTTTGATCAATTGGTGTTCTGTGCCCACAAAGTTTTTAGTCACGAACATTTGGCAATATGTCAAGTAGTTCAGATGAAGTGCAACCACGCAACTAAAATCGCTGGCAACCGGCGAGAACAATCGCACGCGACCAGTTGCAAACTAGTTTCTAATCGGTCTCGTTTCTGTCGACCCGTGTGTGGGTTCCCACTTGCGTACACCGGCAAGGTCACTAAACAGTTGCGTACGCAACTGCGATTGCAAATCAGTTGCCTCGTATGCGCACCCCATAGATCTCACCCCATGGAGTTAGTAACTATAAGGACTAACTCTATGGGGTGAGATCTATGGGGTGCGACAGCGAGGGAGACCCAAAGTCCGCTGGAAGGATGGCGTTTACCAGGACGCTCAGAGCTTAGGGATGCCAAACTGGATGACATCGGCTCAGAATAGGAACCGGTTGTAGAACCGTCAAAGAAGAAGAACTCCAGTAATGGGTGACCACCCTCCTTGTGGCGTTCCTCTATTGCTGTATTTGATTCCCAAATCTGCTTCACATTTTCCTAGTCTCACCATAGCAGCTTAGCGTTATGAGAGCTGCTTTGGCCTTGCTTAGGGTTATGAGAGCTTCTTTAGTACAATCGGTAAGTAAATTGTTAAGAGCGCTTCTATCCCTTAAAAGGCTGCAAAGGGTATTGCTGGGACTTTTTAATTTCCTTTTTTTGTGACCAATCCATCACGCCATATAGACCAGTGCCGATAATTTTTGAGAAAAAAAAATTCTTAGCAATATAGGGATGGCGGAAAAATTTAGGTTAAATTGTACATAAACGGGGAAAAATCGAGAGCCCCGCTACAGATGAACGGGGAGGGGGGGTGGGGTGCCAAAATGTGTGTTTTTATGGGTGAAAAGCGGTTTTTTACGATTTCTGGCAAAAGTAGACCTCCAATCGAAAAAATTTGAATGTAAAAGTTGTAGATAATTAAAAAATCTATAACTTTAATTCAAACCATTTTTCGCCATAACCTCAAAAAAATGGATAAAAACGATAAAAAACATTAAAAACCAATTTTTCTAATTTATCATTTTTCTCTTTCACAAAAATGATTCGATTTTAATGAAATTTGGTGAAAATGTTCATTTTTATGTTTTGTAAAAGCTGCAATTTTTTTAAAGCAATGGATAATTTTGTTTCTTTTTTAACGAATTTAATTTAAAAAAAATGGTCCAATTTTCAATCAAAAAAGTTGATGGACAAAATTTTGATTTTTCAACTTTTCAGGACGGCTTTTTTTTCGTTGAAACCTCTACTTTCAGATGGTGTAATAAAATTATAGTGTCACAATAGAAAACCATCGATAAAAATTCGAAAAACCAAAATCTTCCTTTTTAAAATATCCATTTTTCCGTAAACTTATCAAACAACTATTTGACAAACCGAAATCGAGAAAAAAACTAGTTGGGATGTGGCTTTTGACCCTTTCGGTCCACAAGATTAACTTCTCAGTATTCGTTCAAACTAAAAAACGACTCGAACGATTTTTATGAAAATCTTTTCAGATCATACTTCCTTTAACACGCTTTGAACGGCATCTTAACGAAGTCGAAATCTTTTTTGGTTCCGCGAAATCGTGGTACAAAAATCACTTAAGTCGTTCAAACAAAAAAACGGCTCGACCGATTTTTATGAAAATCTTTTCAATTCATATGTCCTTTAATACGCTTCGAACGGCACCTTAACGAAGTCGATATCTTTTTCGGTTCGCGCGAAATCGTGCAGGAAAAAATGACCAAATACGTACGCACACACACACACATATTTCTTCTCAAATTTTTGCTTAAAATGCTATTGGGACCTTGAAACGTGTAAATACATTGAAAATTTCGAATCCGATTTTCGGACCGATTACAATAACTTCCTACTGGGAAGTTAATAACATTTTTAGGCAAAAAAAAAATACCTTATTCAGGCTACTCGATATTTCCCACCGATATTTAGTTTCGATATTTTTTACCACCTCTAAGCAGTCTCAATGGACAGCATTGAGCCAGGGGCGGTTTCAGAGGGGGGTAATTGGGTAATTACCCCCCTAAGAATTTTCGTTCGCTTATTTATTTTTATTCTTAAAAATTACCACAATTTCAAACAAACAAGATAAGTTATGGTGAATCTAGTCGGCGATATATGACGGTGAATTTTTTCAAAACTGCTGGAGAGTCGTGGAAGGGACCGATACCCGAGACTCCCGCTAATATGGCACGCTATGGCTGATTCCACACGAGCGTACACAGGATACGACAAGAGTCGGCTGCAAAGTGGTTTATGAAGAAGAGGGTGAGAGAGGACGATGGGGAGGGCACACAAATTTGAACGATCTTATCAGGAGATTTTTGATCTGCGTTTGCTTGAATATCTGACCATTTTGAAAAAAAATCAAGATAGCGGTTCCAAAATGGCGCCCGATTTTTGCAATTGTGTTCCCCGACCCACCGACATGGGCATCAAAAGGAAGGGCATGACAGATAGAATACAATTAGTTGTGTCGCTTCATTCCAAATTCAAAATGACGGATTACTTTTTTCCTCACAACCCCCTCAGAATGGGTATCAAATGAAAGGGTATGACGATTGGCGAAATGGCGAAAAACATATAATAGACTAAAAAGTAGGAAAGAAAATATTATGTAATATGTTTTATCAAATCAATATAATTAAATATATGGGTTCATTTGCTTCCTTTGCCTATCTATACTATAATATAAAGAGAAAAGATTTGATTGTTTGTTTGTTCCGGATAAACTCAAAAACTACCGAACCGATTTTAAAAATTCTGTCGCCAATAGAAAGCTCTATTATCAGCGAGTAACATGGGGTGTACTCGTATATGACCGAAATTCAAAATGGAAGCAGAAATATGGTCGAATTTGCCAATTTTATTCCGATTCCAATGAAAGGTTTTTAAGGTCGCAAATAACGAATTTGCAGTCAAAAATTATAAATTCAAGATGGCCGACGAATTTGCAAATTGTGTTCCGATTCCAATGAAAATCGGTATCTGAAATTTTTTAAGGTAACAAATAATGAATTTATGATCAGAAGGCGGACGAATTTTGTTAAATTTGTTCCGATTCCAATTAAGGTGGATATCTAGGGGTTTATAACGTCGCAAATAACGAATTTTTGGTCAAAACTTATAAATTCAAAATGGCCGACGAATTTTCAAATTGTGTTCCGATCCCAATGAAAATAGGTGATATTTATGATCAAAACTTATAAATTCAAAATTTTGGGACCAATATACCGGACTAATTTTGCCAACTAAGTGTCATTTCCCGGTTAACTGTATGTAGTTTGTTCAAGAGTTGGAAAATCGGAAAATCTTGACATTATAGCTACAAATGGAAAAACATTGAACATCAATGTATCCTGAAGCTGTCTAAGCAATCGGTTCAGAATGGATCAACAAGGTTTTTTTGGTGAGATGGTAAGGAGAGACGGAAATGTGGGATTTATATGGGTTCCAGCTAGTTGTATATAATTTAAGACAATCGTCGGAGCTGACACGCACTTTTAATTTTTTTTTTGATGTTGATTGTTTTGTATTTATGGAATAAAAAAATATTTAAGTTTTTTCTTTTTTTAAAATTACCCCCCCTAAGCCAGTTGGCTGGAAACGCCCCTGCATTGAGCTAGGCATGTTGAGCTGGAGATACTAAGGTACCATATAAGGATTGCTTGGTTTGAGTGTGCACTATCCTTTCCAGTGTCTGGAATACGAAGGATGCTAAACTCGTGGGTCTATAGCCTTTCGCGAACTCGTAGCAAATCTATACCTTTGGGATGGTAGTCCGGTATTTTAACCAGTAGCCCGTAGGGACCTGTTAATTTGTCTGAAAGTCATCGGTGAGTCATATTTAGTTTTGTATTAAATATTAACAGTAATAATATAATTTTCTAAAGAATATTTTACCAAATTCCAAAAAAAAATTATACTCACTAGTCATCGCAACCTACGACTTCTCACCTGACTTCCTTCCACGGAAAAGCACCATTGACCATACAAAAAATCCCGCTCCAAAAATAACTTCGCTAATATTTCTTATTACCGCTATATCTTCCCAAAAAAAAAAACAAAGAACAAACTTACATAAGAGCGCCATCAATTTCCTTAGTTAACGACTATTTAATTGTTCCAGAAACAAATATTAATAAAAAAAAAATAAAAACAAAAACTTTGCCACCTCTCCCAATCAGTTCACCGGAACGAGTTTTACGTAACTTTTACCACCGATCTGCATCCCAAATATGGCGTTGGTCATAATTTTCGTAACCACAAAATCGTTACCTGTGACTCTTTTGGAAAAAAGAGAAAGAGAGAAAAAAATGAAGTAAAAATAGTAGTAGAAACAAAAAAAAACAAATTCAAATCAGTTAGGAATGTTGTTGCTTGACCTTCAGGTAGTTAATCCGAAAAAAAAATTATTGAATATAGGCGAACAAAAATTATTTTATTAACACTTTCTATTGATCTTTATGAGGCGGCATGTGGTGTATGGCGGCTTCAAGGTTAGTAAGGTGTTAAGAGTTTTGTTTTTTAAATTAGTTTCGAGGCTGTTTTTTGAGACAAACATTAGAAAACAAAAGAAATTTTTTAGTGAAAGGGGTTCCATTTTCGTGTAGTATATGTAATTTTTATAATATTGTGAAAAAACTATTTTTTTGTATCTTGTATTACAAATCAGTGTGAATCCCACATGGAGTGAGAAAACAGCATGAGAAACACTAATTACTTATGTCTCAACGACTTTTGCAAATTAAAAAAAAAATCCCAACAACTGATCGATCAGCACAACTCCGATCGCAACTCGCAACAAATCGGAAACTACACACCTTTGAAAAAAAAAGAATAACCCTTTTTTGAAAAGAATCAAATCAATGCCGAAGAACAGAAATTCCATGATGATCAACCACAAATAGGCCGACAAATGTCGGTGGAATTCAATCACAATGACGGACTACCGACGTGACGATCACTGATCGATCGTCATCTATACTGTATATACCTTGTAACACAGATGAGTAAAACAATTTTTTTCCACACACAAGAGTCAATCAAGTCCTCTCCCCTACAGGTGATGCGCCAAGAGTCAAGCCCTTTTTTTCTCTCTCTTCTTACATAATAATTACCTGTATGCACCTTGTACCTTAGCCACATACGAACATTATGTTTACCACGCACGTGTGGTTGCCATGTTGATAGCAACAACGCGCCTCTGCCGCGCGAATATGTTGCAACGAATATAACATACAAAATGAAAAGAGTTGAAGAAAAAAAAATAAAAAAATAACGAAAAGAATAAAGACGAATGCGAACAGGCATATATGCATACCTTGTGCCTAGTTATGTTGACGTGCGCGTTCTTTCGAAATTTTCACTTCTTCATTACGTTTTTGTTACCTTTACACGTTTTGGTTTTGCACACCTTCATCTTCAGCTTGATTGATGAATGGCATTTGATTAATTAAGGGGTGTATTGATCATGGAGTGAAAGGATTGATGTTCGGTGTAAGATCGCGAATGATTCACAATTTGCTGTGAAGTTGTTTTATAAACTCATCGGGAGTAGATTGTAAAAGGTAAATGGCAAAAATTATTTGTAATTGCGATGACCCATTCTGGATCTTTATATAATGTCAGGTATTGATGAAGAATGTACATTCATAGAGTTAACACGCAGCCGACCGAGCCTTCTATGCCGAACCAGATTGAACGGAAATAGCTGGTTGTTTGTTTCTGGAAAAAAAAGCGAAAACGTTATAGATTTTACCTGGAAAATAATTGCGTAATAAAAATGTGTTTATGTTTGGTAAATTCATGACTAAAACCGTTTCGTAGTAGGAACCATACTGTTTCATATAACATCAATGCATTCTTACATACTGAATTTTCAATTTCAATTTTCTGCTAGTGCATCCAAAATGTTCGATAATCGGAAAAATTCCACAAAATACCAGTGAAAGGTACGTCGTGATATCTCGGAACTATAAACCTTTACAGTACTGCTATAAACACACTTCTCAGGTAAAACTAATCAAAATAGAGCCCTATTTCTACTGAGAAACCAATAGTCCCATTTGATGACGCGACAAAAGCTCTCTGTGAAGAAGCAAATGTCGCGTTCATGCATGAACCAATCGGAGAGACGTTCCGGTCATTCAAACCGTAAAACCCCCTAAGCGGAAACAGATACAAGCGCACTTGCGGTGTGGTCAGTGACAGATAGTATAGAACTGCGTGTATTCAAATACGACCTAACAGAACGCAAAAGTTGATCTACTTTCAATATTTTCCGCTTTGCCGTGTCCGACATAGCCTCCAGTGCCCAAAAACAAGTACAGTCAACAAACACATGCATTCGTCTCTTACCATTTTTGGCTTTATGTGAAAGACGAAACGGAACGCAAGCCACATAATTATCTGTCAGTAAAAACTCACTGCATACCTTGGAACTACTGCCCGCATAAGCAATGCATGAATCTGTTTCCAGCTGTAGGGCAGAGGGCATCTATCGCACACTGCTGCAACAGGGCTGCTACCTAATTCGTCACTGACATTGGTGATAAGCTGCGGTGTCGAAAAGCCTTTTATTTTTACTTTTTCACCGTTTGGAATTGTTTTTTCGTCCTTCCAAGCGCGAGTGTCAGTTTTCTAAGCGGTCCCCCAACTAAGTACTAACAAGGTCCAATGCTGCTTGACCTACGTAATCGAACGAGAATCAATCTATTGAATATGCTAAACGGCATTTTTTGGGCTTAACATCATAATTGCCTGATTTATGAATCACATCATAATTTTTTATGTAGCTTCTTTTGGTGAAGGGATGAATAAATATGTATTATAAACGTTTCAAGTGTTTACATCTCCATATCTAAGTGTTTACTATCCCAAGTGTTTAATTGTGTGTTTTACTTTTAAACACTTCTGCCGTTTTGTGTTTAAGTTAAAATTTTCTGGTAAACCGAGCCTCTGCTCCCACCAGCACTAATATCAAGCAAGAATGGAGGAACGGATAAACTGAAAGAATACGACAAGAAAGATACGCCTTCGACAATACTTATTTTGACATTATAACATGGGCTCAAAAAATAAGAGGTCTAGGGGGAAACTTTTGTGTCTAGATCGTCTATGTATCTGACATCTCACAGATTAATGGTCACTAAGAGATCTCCGAGTTACATCTCTTCTCATGTAGTGGTTAGTCGTAGATGATCTCCTCAGATACAGTCGTTCAAAAAGAAGGTAGCAGGTCAAGGCGTATGCAGCAAATACTTGACTTAATCTTCAGTTGGTGCTGTATTATAGAACAATCCCAAGAAAACGGTTCGGATAAGATTCACTTCCAACGTATAATATCAGGATTGACTGATTTGGTCTGATCTGGCTGGCAAAAAAATTCGGGTTTCACAGAGAGCCAATTATTTAGAGGTAACAGTAGACCCCAAACCTCGGAAAGAGACTCGCAGATCTCTGTAGGCCTTCTGAAGAGCTTGTGGATCCATGTTGGGTCTAAAACTGAAAACTATGTATTACATATACAACCATTACATATACAGGTGATGAAAAGGTAAACCATTTTTCGAATCTCTCTTAATTTTTTGGCGATGCTATTCAAATTGGTTTTATGCCACTGCAATAATGTCTCATATGTTATCATGAGGCTTATGATGATCGCGTGGATCTATATGCTCTGCGATAGGTCAATCGTGATGCCGCAAGAAATTCTTCACTGACGTTGACATTGAATAACCACCTGTAACGTCGGGAGTGGCGGGTCAGCTCTGAGATGACCAAGGTTCAAATAAAAACCCCTGTTACGTTTATGTTCTTTTTATTACTAGAAATTTTATATATACAACTATCGAGAGGAGGGAAAATAAAGGAAATAAAGGACTAGCGGTTTACCCCTGGATAAACAGTCCCGAGTTAACCCGTTTGGTCTATTGTCTGTTTACGTTAGTGTACTTCGGGATCAACGAGCCTTGTCGGTTTATCGATACCACTGGATCAACTCTCCGTGGTTTGCAAGTATATCGGTCGTTCGTCAAAACTGGATCAGTTCTCCGTGGCTTGTCCAAATTGTCTGTCTGTAAACCATACGATCAACGCTCCAATAGTTCCGTCCAGTCAACAGGCAGAGAAATCAACTCTTCCACTGTCTGATTACGACTGGCTTCCGCAGGCACGCACCGGCCTTTTATATTGGTACCTTGCTGCGCGTCGCTGTTCTGTTTCGTAATGTCTTTTACAGCGGTTTTGTCTTTGTGTTAACACCGTTGGTGCTGTTGTTTACAGCGGCCTGTCTCGTTACACATCTGAGTTCTTGTATTCCACGGGTACATTTTACAACTATCACTGTAATGTAAGACATCACTCGTTTAATGGGCTGGTTGCTTAATCGGGTAAGCTTTACTTAAGTCCTGAGCCAAAAGTGCTTCGTGGACAATTAAATCACCGATGCCTTGTTAAGACAGGTCTATGGCAATGTTTTAATCGGCTCAGAACATTCTATTTAGGAATTTACCAGTATGGCAAAAATGACACTACACGAGCGGACTTAAATGAAATACAGAACACATCAAAGCTCCACACTTGGTCCGGTGAACTCTATGCTATTTATTTTTACGCGGTCTCACAACGCTTCCAGAGAATTACCAGGATGCAGTAGAATGGATTATTATTTGAGTTGGTCACGGTTTTAAAACCACCATTTTTTCCAGGTTCGATATTTTTTTTGCATGAAAAGCTTTTGGTTTTTGAGCTTTTTCTTAAAAACCGGTTTTCGACAGTTTTATTAATTTGTTTTTTACCTGTTCTACAAGTAGGGTTGCCAACTCGACGGGACGGAATTGCCGGCCTCCCCCCTCCACCTCCCCTTATATAATAACTAATACGAATTTTATATCTCCTATTAATTATTCTTCAGAATATATTTTTTAAATTATAAAAAAAAAGAATAAAATTTAACTTGATTTGTTTACAAAAATTTTGACAGCCCAATCCGCCGATTTCTAAACAAACGAAAACGAATCCGCCCAGATCCGATCAAATGCGATTGTATCCGGTCATTGTAATCGCTCAAATGGAAAACGCATGCTCGGAAAACCATTTTGACACATCAATCCGATTCTGTTCCGCTCTCATCCGTTCAATGTAATTGGGCCTTCAAAAATGTTCTGCATTCAATGCACTTGGCTTCGCTTTGGTCTATTCCAATTACAAGCCAACTTGACATTTTTGGATCAGTTTACCACGATTTATTGAAAACGCAGTTTCTAGATCGTGTTGCCCCACATAGATTTTGATCGCACTCTTGACGTATTTCTTTCGTACACACTAAAATGCCTGCTTTTAAATATAATTTATTCACCCGCAAAATCTGACAGCGTCGAATCAACACAAAGCTAACTGCCGTTTGCTAGTGATGCTTATAGTTACATATCTATAGATAGATAGTCGGTACAAAACCTACTAGCTCCGTGCGCATGATAACGCACTGAATTCAAATTGCGTTTGAGTATAACATGTTAAAAATGTACGAATTTCTTAATAGTTGTAAAGATTTTCTAACTTTATAAGTACATATTAACAAAAAATATAAATACTAAAACATTTTTGATGGAAGAAATTGAAATTGCCGGCTTTTTTTGAATTTTTAACATTTCTGGCCGGTCGCCGGCTCGAGAGTGATATTGCCGGCCGAGCCGGCTGAAAACCGGCCACTTGGCAACCCTATCTACAAGTCCGATTTTATTCAAAATATATTCATATAGTTCCTAAGATTTTTCTCTTAATTATAGCGTTGAAAATCGCAGTTTTTTTGTTTTTAAGAAAAAGCTCAAAAAGCTCTCGAAAAAAACTCAAAAGCTTTCAATGCAAAAAACTGGAAACTGGAAAAAACGTGTTTTCGCTACTACCTTTGACACACTACAGCATCGAATGAACATTGAAGTATCATTCGGCTATGAATGTTCATTTAAAAACTTCATTGATCATTCAATCGAGTGAACTAAAAATAACTTCATTCAATGAAGATGGAAGTGAAATTTGGGAATTATCGAACGACTTTCCATGAACTTTCCAGTAAAATTTCCAACTGAAGTACATAACTGTCAAACTGTCATTCAAATTTTAGAATTTTTAAAAAAAAATAGTACGGTCCATTGTATATAACTGTTGTTGTGCCTCAATTAATAATTTTTATTAAATTTAAAAGTATTAATCTACATAGTGATCACTTTCAGTTCATATATTTGGCAGTTTATTTATAGTTTGTATTTTGACAGTTCCAATGAACATTGAGAAATGCAGTGTGTCACTACTTAAACGAATGATCATTGAAAGCCAATGAAGTTGGAAGAATGTTCATTCGTTTTTGCAGTGTGTCAAGGGTATAAAACATTGATGTAAACATTACATGTAAACATTTATCAATATGTTTACTTACATTCTTTAACACCACTTCGATGTTATAAAATCATCTTTACGTTATTTATGAATACAAATGAGTAGTTTTCCTCCAAAATAAAAAAAATATTTCATGTAAACATTGATTGTAATATTTAAGTACACAAAAATGTAAATTTTTAATTTGAAGGGAGGTTGAAGTAAACACCCCTGAATTTTAATGAATACTTCATATTAATAAAACAAATAATTTTTTGTTGGATCAAATGAAGATCGATTCACACTGTACGAGAATATTACCATTTAGAAATTTTAATGTTTGGGTTGAAAAATGTTCGTGGTATTATTTTGCACATGCGCATTTATTAAATTTTGTAGTCTTGTCTGTTGTTCCATTAAAATTTGATAGCCACAACTTAATGAGGTATATTTTAACATTTTTAATAGCAAGTCTATAGTACCGTGGCGCTTTATCGCAAAAAAAAACAACGCGGATTTATTTCGCAATACATAAAACAAAAATCCAACAACCAATTATCCCCTACACTGGTTTTTAATCTATAGGAAAAAAAGTGAAACCTACTCTCAGCATATCCACATATACAAAGCCTCTCATATGCCATTTATTACCACCATACTTAATCCATCCTCATTAATCTAAATGCACGATATAAAAACATGAAAACAAAAAAGCATTAAGCATAGCGTAAAAAAAAATTCAGCATTATACACCAACCTTGACTACACTTAACACAAAATGGAAAAACAAGTTAGCGATAAGATAAAAATTTTTTTTTTTAAATAATTTTTGTTGTGTCTTTTTCATATGTATAACGTATAAAAATATACCTGCAACCGGTTGACTTTACAAAAGCCCAACGGAGTCACAGAAAAAGAGAGATTAACAATGCGCGCTTGCGCGTAGGACTTAATTATTATTATTGCGCGGCAGTGCAGCGGGGGGACGACGGACAGACATAAAATCGGAATTTAAAATGTGGAAATAACAAAAAAAAAAACTATCCAAGGTCTCTGCATGTCTAATGGATATTGAGGTAATCTCTGATCGGTCTAAAGACGATAAATGTAAAATGTCTTGAACTAGATTCGAATATTATTGATGTAATATTTTAATATCAAAACATAATTTGCATAAATAAAAACACACCTTAGTTTTGTAGTACGAGCTGTCGTTGTTCGTGCCAATGGAATGTTGACATTAATGAATTCCTTTAAGATATGTAAGCATTATATCCAACGTTTACAGCAATTGTTGAGAAATGAAAATTGAATTTTCTGATTCATCTGAGAGGCTGAGAAAAAAATAATTCCTTTCTTGAGGATTTATTTATGAGTCTTCCATACACTTTATAATTGCAACTATCTGACATTGTTCGCGGTTAATGTCAAACAAATCCCATCGTCTTAAGTTAGTTTGAAAATCTTAGAAATTGCAATTATTTAAAAATGCAATTATCGTGTATACTCTTCCCATCGAGGAGTACCTATACGGAATGTTAACACCTATCCAAAGACATGACAACTAAAAAAAAACCTATTCTAGTGAAATTGAGATCAGACATAATTTGTTGCAATTTTTTTTTGTTATCAAGTTGTGCACGGTTGGCAAAAGCAACTTTCACTTTTCTGGTTGAGAAAATCACCGGACATATATGAGCCTAAGAGTAACTCGTTTTTTCCTTTCTAGTCGCTAGCAACAATCTGTCCAGTCAGCCATACTTATGCGTAGTTACTTACTTATTATCCATCTCCCGGGCTTAGTGTGTGGTACACCTTAAGGCGGGTTTTGTTTTATGTCTGGATATTACCTGAAGTTGACTGAGTGCTAAAATATTCTTAAACGGGATTTTACGTAATTGCATGAGCACAACAGCAGCAACAACAACAGCAGCAATCTAATCGGTATACGCTCTGCTTTTTCATGGCGTTGCATTGCGTGTTCGTAGAAAATAATTATTTTAATATGCACTCAAAGAATGTCATAAGTTACAATGTTTGTTGTCTAGTTATAAACCGTATGGGATTAGCATGAGGGAATTTGAAAGGTTTAATACCGTACATGGTTGGAATTTGTTTTGTAATTTAAGTGAAGGGGAAGTTAAAATGCTGTTTAGTTTTATATCTGGCAACACTGTGTGCTCTAAGAATCATCAGAATGTATGACTCGACTTTCTAAACTATCGAGAGGCTTTAATTGTCGTTCAGTAGCATAGGTCCAATTTTTTTTGCGATTATTTTGTCCTAGGAGGCTGAAATTGCGTGACATCTAGATTATACTATATTATTTTAGATCTAGATTATACTATACATAACATCAAATTCCAAAGGAATATCTCCACCCACTCCTAAGCTTGGAGGCAGAGTCGGTCGAGTACCCGTAACAGACTTTAGTGCAACCGCTGACAGCAAGAACTTCTAGTCCTTGGTAACGTCCATTACTATAGGAAGAATTTTACTATGTCCACATTCACCTCTTTCTTTTATTTTCAAATAATTGGTGTTAACAGGTGGCCAATCCAATGTCGACTAGCATTTCTGTTCTCCTAAAAATCTTATCTGCCCGATACTGCTATGTCAACCCCTGCCCACAAGCAATTAGCAGAGTTTCTTTTAGGACTCGCGAGGGATGTAAGTGCCTCAAAAAGTTTGATGACAACAAATCCAATGGATCTAATAATGTAGGTACTCCCTATCACCCTAGAGAGATGCGCCACACCCTTAAGCTGGAAACAGAATGATGTGTGCTTGCGGTGCGGGCGGCCAATGCCTAGTATGCGGTAAGTTTTCGGTAACAGATTATTGCGTGCTTGCGTTCCGTCTTGTCTTTCACACCATACACCAAAAAAATTTAAGCGACGCGAGTGCATTTGTCTTGTTGTGTGTATCTGAGCATTTGAGGCTCAATTGCTGCTATGCGGAAAAAGTTGAAAGTTTGCGTTTCGCGCGTTCCGTTCAGGCAACTGTGTCAGCTCGCATTAGAATGCATGCACTTTTACAATATCTATTGCCGCACGCACCGCACGCACGCAGCTCGGTTATTCCTTTTAGTTTTCAACGGTTTAACTTTAAAAGCTACTTTTTCAATACGTACGTACGCACCCTCGATATCTGGAAAAGCGCAGAGAGAGATTCTTTGGCCCGGAGGGACCTCTCCTCACAACCAAGTGGAAGGCAGTCTATGTAGGTAAATTGCATGTAGTGGAGTGGTTGTCTAAATACCTACTTCTCCATCGTTTTCAGGATGAACGAAGATAGGCTGATGGGTTGATAGGATTTAGCTCGCTTGTATGATGCTCTCCCCGCTTTAGGAATAAATGTCACCCAAGCTTCTCCCCAGCACCTCGGGATATGAGCCATCGCAAAGCTACCCCGGAAGAGTGGTATAAGGGTTGTTGAGATCTCTTCCACGCCTTCTGAAGGAGAGCTAAGAAGATCTGGTGTTTCCCAGCACACTTGAAGAGCTTGAAGGTGCCCATTCAATCTTATCCGCAGGGAAAAACCTGTTTGCCGAGCTTTTGTTCCTATTGTAGGACCAGTGGGCAAAAACGATCTCCGATCCAGTGTTAGGTTCTATGGATGGCTAAGCATACAATACTGTTATTGACCATATTTTTGCTTTTAATATTATGATCGGAGCAGAGCCGCACACCGTCTATATTGTTCGCGTATTGTTTGCATTTAGAAAATAAACTGCACAGCTCCAAACTAATAAATAATGCCTGTCTCATAATTGTGACGATATTCTTTAATTGATCATCACATATCGATATATGACGCTGGCATCGAATGTGTTTAGCCATAACCAGACCGATGTTGATTCGGAATTCGAAAGGCATTTCTAGATATGAATGAAACAATTGCGAAATTCCTGGAATTTTACTGGAATTTTTTGGGAATTTTATTAAATCTTAAAAATAGTTAAAAAAAATTAAAAAAAAACGGTTATCGGTTATCTAATAAAGGTATGCAAAAGCCGTTGTTAAAGAAAAGCATAAATTAAAACTTTACATCATTCCTTTTGGTTTAAGAGAAATAAAATTGCAATATTCTAGGAATTTTCTTCTACAATTTTGTAAATTTCAAAATGCATCTTTAAATAGTTTTCTTTAACAAACCGTAATAAATATGAAATAATAAAAGAATATTTACATTATTTATAAATAACTCCACTCCAAACTTCTTGAGTGAAATTCCCTACTTTAAACAGCTCTCGAGGTTAGTTTGCACAACTGTTCACCTGTTTGCAAACCAAATGAGTTTTGCAGTTCCACTTTTATTCTATTAGTCCAATCGACAGGTTTTATTTAAATTACCTTCAATTGTCTCAACAAACAGTCATCACAGCACCGACATTTTTTCCTACAATAACAAAAACTATAGTATAAAACCACTTTAAAAACAAAATAGCAATCATAAACTTTCAAGATTCTCATCTGTGCAAAAAAAAAATAAAGAAAATTTCCAAGCAATTAGTTTGGTTGTCGTTGTAGAAAAGAAATATACGACTACGAAAGACAAAAGACGACGTTTTCAACCTCTTATGAATAAAACCGAAGTTATTATTGCACGCGAAGTAAATTTTATTGACAGAAGAAAATTAAAATCACGCCTTTTTATAAATAATACAATATTAATTTTTTTGTTTTGGTTATATTTTTTTTTAACAAATAGAAAAGACAAAAGACTGCAACCATTGCACCCGGACAGAATCATGACAAGGAATGCATTTCGTGTGCAGCGAGAATATGCATTTAAAATTGCCGGCACGTATTCGAGAGACGGGAGATATTGTTTGCAGGAAGATAAAAATTCTGACTGGCAGATGAATCCGGCAACAGAATTTCCCTGCAGTATTTCCAGTGATTGTTTTTCTGATTCCCACATTGCATTCCGCGCAAATCCCAGTCATCATGAGTTCAATTTTAGGAAAAAAAATATTGGTTGTATTTTTTTTTGGTTATTAATTGGGAGGCATTTCGTGGTGTTGCAAAATCAAAACGTATTTCTTTTTAATCAAAATGGAAATTTAATCGAAAAATATAAAGGTCAGAATTTATTTTGTTTATCTAGAAATATTCTGCATAATAAGAATAAATTGGAAGAGCCTTGATGAATTAATATGAAGGTTAGGGAGTTCGTCTATAAATCAATAGGAAGCTTCTGGTATATCTAGAATCTAACCAAATTATATACGACCGAAAGGTGTGTATTTAACCTAGCATCTCAACCAAAGCATCTACTGCTTTAGTGAATCTGGTCTGGTTGCCGTAGATATTTTCAAGGCTTTCGCCATGGTTTGGTACCGTGCTATTTGGACCAAACTCCATGCTATTGGTATAGACCTAGTTCTAAGGAACTGGATTAATAGCCTCCTTCCTGGCCGTTCAGTCAAGGTAGTATTGGAAAGGCGTCGAATCCAACCCCTACACTATTTCGGTCGGTGTTCCCCAAGGGTCAATTCAATAACCCACACTTTTTCTTCATTAATGATCCACTCTCAACCCCCTCCTACTTCACGTCACTTTACTGCTTCGCTGATGACAGTATACTCTGCGTTACTCTTACACCTTCGACAATATGAGACAAGTACATGCCAGACCTTGTCTTTACTATCGGGAACTGATTTTTACTTCAATAAACCAAGGTACCAACCAATTCGATTCTTGATTGGGGTCGCGTAAATGTCGAATTTAACGCCTACTAAACAAATTACTGTCTCATCTCTAACAAAACTTGCATCGAACTTCCTCCTATCTCAGTGGAAAATGAGAATCTAACGTCTGATCCAACTCTTAACATCCTATTTTGAGTAAACTGGAAAAACGAAGACTCCTCGTATAAAGTGACCGTCAATTTGCGAATCTTCACATATCTGATCCAGTCACAAGAAGTATTGCGTAGGGCTCATCTTCTTAGAGCTCTTACTTTAATATCAAGGGATGTATAGTAGAAAGCCGTTGTTTGACACTGCACTTTTTATACGCTTTATATTTTTTTGCTTGAGAACCAGATTGGGAAGGGGACGAGCGATTGACAAAGAATATTGGTACCTCTTATTTCCCTGTCGATAAACTTGCCACTTGTCTTCAAGAACAGATCGAGAGGCTTATCAAGATTAAAAAATTTAGCAACGGTTTAAATAGACCATTTGGAGTAGGATAGCTATTGCGGTACCAAGCCACAATATTTTGCAATCGAGCTTTTGGTTTGTGTCTTGGGTTTAAGGGGCGCCACTGGTGTGAAATTACTTTAGCTTCACAATGTTAGGTTAGTGTATCTTGGGTGGGCTTTCATGCTGGGTCTTGGGTAGGCTTTTGTGAAGCTTTGAGAGTGCTCTGCTTGGGTAAGATTTCATGCTGTATTTGTGTATTATACAACCTAATCCATTTATTGATGTTGTTAGGTTTGAGGCACACATCCTCTTCCACATCATTATGTGTCTAGCTCCTTTCCAAAAATTCCATTGAGCCATTGAAAATTTCGAACTGAAATATGCAGAAATACAATCGCAGATTGAGAGGGAAAAACTAAAGTTGCGAAATATTTTAAAAGGAATTCTTCACTGTATCAAAATTCTCGCTAAAATGAAATGAAATGACTGTAAAATAGCTCTTCTCTTTTGGAACGGACTCTACGTAAATCTAACTCTACACACATTAGAAATTAACTTTCGATTCATTGATCCCCTCTAACCCGCCCTGGTGCCACTGCAAAAGGCAGATTTACGTGTCTACGTCTGGGAAGTGACTAGCATGGAAATATAAGGAATATTTGTATACAATTTCATTAATATGGCACATATTGATATTTCTCGAAATACAGAAGACTGAGCAATTTGTATTATTGACAATGAAATTCGAGACTTTTCGAGACGAGACGAGACGAGATTCGAGACGAGACGAGATCGAGACGAGACCTGCAAATACCCATTTTTTCGAGACCAATACGAGACTGAACCAAATCTCGTCTCGTCTCGTCTCGTGTGCAGCATTACTCAGAATGAGTTTATCAATCTCACGGCATCAACTGTTCGTCAAAATGCACTTCAGCGCATTCGTAAAGCTAAGTATTTTGGTTTTATGTTTGATTCGACACCTGCGCAGCCGCGAAGGAATCCCTACATATGTATTTTTCAGAGAAAATAAATGACTAGGTTGCAGTCCTCCTACCTCAATGTCGGACACATGGCGTTTGCTCCACTTGTATGGTTTTAAAAACCAAATTGCCTACCTAATCGATCTATGTAAACGTGGCATTTTCTTTCTCGACCGGTAGGTCGTTTTCCCGCTCCACACGAACCAGCACAAAACGCACTCTATTTTCGTTGACATTTTTGTACCTGAGAAGTATATGCTTTAAGTAATGCTGCTTGCCCAAAAAAATAAAATTGGAATGAATCGTTTAAAGCCCAATTTCCCAATGAATTCTTTAGTTTACTTTACAGTACAAAATAATCAAAGCTAATTACTAAAACATTTTCAACGAAATTTACCAACTGCTTAAGATTTCTCACATCCATTAAGGAACAGGTTATACTCTCCTTTCGAAAAAAAAAATCATTGAAATACCGCGAAAAAAAATAACGATCACAAAAAAATATTGTGAATTTCTGTGCGAAAAGAATGGAAGTTAAATAAAAGATAAAACTTGGCAAAAGATTTTCTTAAGTATTCTGCAATTATTTGCACTTAATGACATCCACTCTTTCGTATGAGATCACTTTGCCGATCGTATGCAAGTCGCGGCGATCATGTTGCATAAAAGTTTCATATTCATTGCAAACACATCGATTACGATCGGTAAATAGCTTGCGATCTCTTCATACATGGCTTCAATGCACTTAAAATATCGACTTTAATGCATTTTGATAGCTGTGGACTTTTGCAGTATGATCTTTTTAGTTTTTTTTTTATTATTAATACTATTATTTTGTACTTTCTGTCGTTTTATGTAACGATTTGCATTAGTATTATAGTTAAAATATGACCAACCGGTTCGGACGATATTACGTAAGAAAATTATTCCGGAATAGCGATAATGATTTTCTTCGACTTGTGAAAAATTGAAATTTGTATGGATTTGTAGTAATAATGAAAAAAGTGAAAATAATAAATGTCACTTTTTACTATGGTTTCCCTATAGAAATCATCAAATTAAATTGATAACGTGTCGGCCGTGTTATCCTTGTTGATTTATTTACTTATGAAATGAAACGAAATGAAAAACAGTCGCGGCCCTCAGTGATTGATGATCCCTTTTCATTGTGGGCTTTTTTATTCCCACGTGTCTACTTTATTTATTTTTATTTGTTTTTTTTCCCTGCAGCCAGAGATACCACAGTCGACGAGGATTGTTGAACTTCAATAAGAACAAAATGCTTGAAATTACCGAGATAATAACGTCGAGGCACATTCATCCTTGATAGGATACGTCAATAAGGACAAAACGGGCAAAAAACCTTTCGGGATAACCAATTGACCATCGTCCAGCAATTACCGGGCATTCCATTTTTGCATGCCACATGAACACAACAGCAACAAAACGAAAAGAATATACAGACGTGTCCATTAACTTAGTTAATTACTAGCCCAAGATAATTAGAAGGCAATTTACTTTAAATGTGAATCCTCTACGGATTTTTTACCTTGTCGATATTTTTATGTTATCTTTTTTTTGCAATCGGTTTGTGTGTGTGTGCATTTATTTATTTTTTTTTTGTTTAATTTACCTTAAAACCCAAACCGCTTGTATCTAGGGCTTGAGGTCAACAACAACGCGAATAAAGTGAAGAAGTTCATTTTATACAACAACAACAACAACAAAAAATAATGTTTCGTTTCATCTTTTTTTTCACACAACAAAAACTTCATAAGAATAAGAAGAACAAGAAAAAAAACTCAGTGCACGATCGTTGGTTTTTCTTAAGACACGAATTGAGTTTTATCATCATCTTCAAAAAAAACATAGTTGCGCGCGCAGAGAAACAAAGATTCTTATTTTTATCCTCTTACATTTTTGTAAGAGCGAGAGGGCAAGATTCTTTTATATATATATATATAGTTTCACCTGGAAGATAGTAAGAAGAAGAAATTCAATTTGGCATAACTGTTTCATAATCTGCCTCGTCATGACGACACAGTAATGGGAGAAGAGATATTAGAATAATAAATGATGATATTCCTTGCCCCATCTTTGATGATTCTTTTACGGATAGTGAAAGACGGAAGAAGCATTTTTGATTCGGTTTTTCTTTTTTGGATAGAATCATCGTCCATATATACATAAGGTGGCCATTCTTGATGATGGTCAACGGTAAAATTATTTTGTTTTTTTTTTTAAAAGATAGTGATAAAACTCAACGGAAGAATTGCGGTCAGAAGGTTTTTATTGTAAATGATTTAATAGTGTGTTGTTGATGTTTTTAAAGGTGTGAAAAATTGCATAGTAAATTAGATGGAAACACGATGGAGAAAAGGTTTATGTTAGATTTTATAGACCTAAATGACTATCGATAATAATTTAGATGAGTTAGAGCTAGAGTAGATCGTTAGTTCATTAAAAGAACGTATTTTATAGCGGCATGATGATGGTCGTCGTTTGATAACTATGGTAAAAACGCACATTAAACATATTTTATTTTTTTTATCTACTAGCAACCACTGTGGGCTTGCCGCATAGCTTGTGGTTCCACATGCGATTTGCAGCCGAAAACCATGTACTGGACACACACTATCATCATTAGGCCCATGGTAACTTATGGAGCTTTAGTTTGGTGGCACAGAACGGCGCTTACGGGTTTCATAACCAATTTGGGCAAAATTCAAAGAATGGCCTGCCCCTCCACTACTGGAGCCATCCGCACTTTCCGACGGCAGCACTGGAGACTTTCCCCAATCTGGTACCACTCCACCTTGAGATAGATACATCCGCGATAAACGCGGCGCTGCGGCTGAAAGCGAATGGCTCTATCTGGGCGCTCGTCTTGGGCGAGGACACTCTATAATAATCAACATTATATAAAGGGTGCCAGAAGTGGAGATGCTATCGGATTGCATGCCCTTTAAAATCTCAAAATTTGAGCAATCCTCTGTGGCCATACAAGACAGGCTAGCCTGGACTTTCTATGTTATGGCCGGGTGGACTAGTATGGTACACGGTGGCTCCAAAACAGGGACAGGTGTGGGCGCTGGAATCTGGAGCGAAAGCCCCAGATTTAGCAGAGCGAAAAGCTTAGGCACCCTAGCAACTGTCTTCCAAGCAGAAGTTTACGCTATTTTGCCCTGCACTCATGAGAACTTAAGAAGGGCCTACCAAAATAAACAGATTTTTATCTTCTCTGATTAGTGCTGCACACGAGACGAGACGAGATTTGGCCCCGTCTCGTCTCGGTCTCGAAAAAATGGGTATTTGCAGGTCTCGTCTCGATATCGTCTCGTCTCGTCTCGAAAAGTTCCGTCTCGTCTCGAAAAGTCTCGAATTTCACTGTCAATAATACAAATTGCTCAGTCTTCTGTATTTCGAGAAATATCAATATGTGCCATATTAATGAAATTGTATACAAATATTCCTTATATTTCCATGCTAGTCACTTCCCAGACGTAGACACGTAAATCTGCCTTTTGCAGTGGCACCGTGGCGGCGTAGATATGATCAATGTAGAGTTACATTTACATAGAGTCCGTTCCAAAAGGGAAGAGGTATTTTACAGTCATTTCATTTAATTTCAACGCATTTCATTTTAAATTCGTTGAAATGAAATGAAATGACAGTAAAATACCTCTTCTGTTTTGGAATGGACTCTGCATTTAAATGCTTACGGAATGCGTACTCTTCGCCTTGTTTCCGCAGCCTGCTCATGTCATGGATTGGTGCCGAATTTCAAAATAACGATTTGATTTCGAGACATCGAGATGTCTCGCGAGATCTCGAATGGTAGTCTCGGTCTCGTATCGATTTTTAATCTGGAGGTCTCGCCTCGATCTCGTCTCGAAAATCGAGACGAGACGAGACGATTTCGAGACAAGTCTCCTCTCGTGTGCCAAGCGGCAATTAGGACGATAAGGTCGCGTAGGACCAAGTCTAAATTTATTCAGGACTGCCCAAAGGTGAGCTGGGCGTTCTCAACCTCACGTTACCCTTGTTTAGGTCTCGAGTCATCGGGGCTTCAAAGTCAATGAAAAAGCGGATGCCCTACCTAAACAGGGCTCTGACATTGCATTCATCGGTCCAGAGCCGGCTATCGGAGCACCTGCCAGCTTGCTGCATAGGGCCCTAGCCGATCGGACTTTGATGAAACATACGGAACGCTGGAGGTCCGCGCCTGGACTGGCCAATTCTAAGCGGTTCCTTCCTGGGCCGTCTCCTAACACGGCCAAGAAATTGTTAGGGCGCATTAGAAATGATGTCAGGACACTTGTTGGCTTGATTAAAGGACACTGCGCCCTAAATAACCACTTATGGACGATAGGAAGGGCGGAGGACCCCACCTGCAGGCTTTTCTCTCCACGTTCTCTGTGATTGCCCCTCAATAACGAGAAGCAGGGTTTCTTTATTCGAGGAGTTCCTGTTCGAGCATTCAAGTCTAAGCGACAAGCCACTAGGCAGTCTGTTGAACTTGTTCAAAGGGTCTGGCCTAAAAATCCGCGGTAGGAAAAAGTTTTCGCTCATGGCGCCCTCCAAATTATTTTTCCCAAAAAAGCACTAAAAAAAGTAATCAATTTTTCACATCTGGCGGCCTCTGTGCAGATAAAAAATGCACAATTTGGTGCCCCTAAAAAATCTATTAAATACATTACACACATTTCCTCTCAGTTTTTTCATCTCGGCTTAACACGAACAGTAGGGGCAGAAAAAAATGGCCAGCATATAATCAGATGTTACGGTAATTTTTCAAAGAGCTTCAGGATAAACTATATTTAATGTTCTGGAATTTGGAGTTTTCGGCTTTACCAACTCTTGAACAATCCACATACCTCTGTCCGTGGGAGAAGTATAGCTTTATCAGATCGATTCCAACAACTTTCAGTGATTGTCCTTGTGACTGAGGTAGGAAATAAAATATACAGTTTAAAAAAACTAAAAAATACGCTTTTAATGAACTAAAAAGTAAAAAATAATTTTGAATGTAAAGTTTTTATTGCTCCAGTCAGCATAAGGAAACAACCTACAATTCGAAATGTAAAATTTGGAATGACGGCACACAGCTAATAGTATTCAACTTGTCATATCCTTTCATTTGATACCCATACCGAGCGAGTTGTAAAGAAAAAGGTAATCCCTCATTTTGTGTTGGCCGCCATTTTTTGTTTTCCGCCATTTTGTGTTTTCCGCCATTTTGAATTTGGAATGACGCCACACAACTAATAGTATTCTATTTGCCATACCCTTTCATTTGATACCCATAGCGAGTGGCTTGTAAAGAAAAAGGTAATCCGCCATTTTGGGTTTGCCGACATTTTGAAGTTGGAATGACGTCGCACAGCTAACAGAATTCTACTTGTCACACCTTTCATTTGATACCCATAGCGAGCGCGTTGTAAAGAAAAAGGTAATCCCCCATTTTGGGTTGGCCGCCTTTTTATGTTTTCCGCCATTTTGAATTGGGAATGACGCCACACAGCTAATAGTATTCTATTTGCCATACCCTTTCAGTTGATACCCATACCGAGTGGCTTGTAAAGAAAAATGTACTCCGCCATTTTTCTACTTGTCATACCCTTTCATTTGATACCCACGTCGGAGGTCGGGAAACACAATTGCGAAATTCGCCCGCCATCTTGGAACTGCCATCTTGATTTTTTTTAGAAAAATGTCATATTGCATTGTCACGCAAACTATGAATATGGGCAAAATTTGGGGTTGATCGGTTGCATGAAAGTGGGTCAAAATCAAGTTACATGAGGCGTAGAACGAAAAAAATGGTGACGTACTAATTAATTAATTAAATAAAACTAATTAAAATTTCGAAAAACGGAAGCTTTTAGTCACCTGTTAGGGTATGCATGGATCTAGAAAAAAAATCTATTTCTAGTTTGGGTCCAACGCGTGACGATACGCACAAGCGGACACACATACATACAGCCAGACAGACACACACTTTCTTTTATTTATATAGAAGGTAATAGGGCATAGGCCAACATCCAAATTAACTAAGAACCTTTTCACCACAAAAAAACCATCAACTAAAAACTAAAAACCACTTTGATAACTCAAATCCCTTACGGGCTGCTAGACCCTATACGATAACTTCATTACTTGATTTTAATTCCTCTCTCGAATCTTCTAAATAGAAAAGTTTTCCCCAAAAAACAACCCTTTTACATAGCAATGAAAACCTTAACCCTTAAACACTTTCGCCCCACAATATTACGCTCCACCACAGCGCGACAACAAGTGGGAATCAAAAAAAAATATTTATAAACATGTGCGCCCATTTTTTTCATTAAATCCTTCCTCCTTATTTTCCGTCTTCCTTTTCTCGAATTTATGATAACAAAAGCCTCTGGTTATCAGTAAATAATTCATGCGATAAAAATTGTAACCTTTCATCAGGGACAGAAAAAAAATGGAGGAAATTTTCTTACAAAGAATTTTCGTTTGATGTGAACACTTTTTTTTTATTTTTACTTATTTCTTTATTTATTTATGTTTTTTTTTTGGTAAGGTCGGATTTTGGAATATTCCCTCACACTGCCTTGTTGCCGTATTTCATTTTTATATCTCTAGGGCAAAGGATATTCAGCATATCATTTCCCAAGGACTCGTCTTCATGAATGTAATTCCTTTATGCGAAAGAAATATTTAACATACATCATACATGGCAGAGCATAGGCATAATCACATACAGGATAATATACACTCGTATGTATGGATGGCGAGTTTTGTGTGTGATTATGTTATATGTGTGTTTTTTCTTAGTTAAATGGAATTTGATTCATTTTTTTTTGGGCGCGTGCCTGAAAGGGTAGGAAAAAGGGTAAATATTCTCTTTTAGTGTGGAAAGTAATGTATGAATAATAAAATCTGGAATCCCCATTGGAAACCTTCTAACAAAAATATTTAAGGATCGTAAATTTGTGGGATAATTTGTTGAAAAGAAAAATTGTTAAAAAAGGGATGAATTGCTAATAAAAAATGAAGTTTTATATAGGGCAATTGGGGCTATCTTTAATTTACAAAAAACAGTTGGGTTGTGGGTTTGACCCTTTCCGCGCACACGATTAACTTCCTAGTATAATGAATGTTGACTATTATGAATGGATATTTTAATAATAAATGAACAATGATAACAACAAATTGTAAGAAAGTTCATAGACGGTTCTTGAAACTAACACAACTCCTATACCCAATAGCAAAAATTTCGTAATATTAAATAATATAATATTAATAAACTGACTATTTCGAAAATATTAACAGTTTCAGTACTAGTGGAAAATTGACTAGTACCAGAACTGGTGCCAAAGTAATCCTGAGAGAAGTTAGTTCCAATAATGATAATAATGGGAAATCCAAAAGATTTTTCTAGAGAGTTTGTTTCCTGAACGTAAGCAAACGAATATTTACTTCGTACTTCGTTCGCTACACAAGAGCGCGTGGTCGAATTCGCCCTGAGCGTGTTGAAGCGCCACTCATAAACTGGAAACAAAAACACTTAATTTGGAAATTCGAACGATTTCAGGAGATATTAGCAAAACTAATCAATGTAAAGGTCCGGTTACACGCAACGATCTGCTTGTACAAATTGACTGGCGCAAGGCTTGGCAAGTTGACCAGGTAACTAGGTACTGGAAATTCCGTGATGAATTTCAATTTCCAGAAACTGTGGGACGCGGAAAACAATTAACAGTCCAAAAAGTGCTGATCTATGGTGTGAAAAAATCGTGGTGTTTGTGGCGTTTGGGTAACGTAATTTTTGCACGGTTTTTCAAGAGTGCTCTGATTTTGACAGGTGACGTCTTGTTGGCAATCTTTCGCGCTGAATCCAGAAAAGGTCACTTCATTTAGAACGGGTTACATTTCAACGAATTTATTTTATATTAAAAAAACTAATAAACTCATTAAAACAAAAAAAAAGTCTTGACCGAATGTTATGAAATTTTTTTCAGAGCATGTTTTCGTTAATACGCGTCAATCGGCCCCTCAATGAAATCGCTTTCATATTTGTTTCGCGCGATATTGGTACAAGGTACAAAAATCACGAACTTCGTTCAAGCGAAAAAAACGGCTCGGCCAATTTTTACGAAAATCTTTTCAGATTATAACTTCGGTAGTACGCTGCGATTGGCACCTCAATGAAGTCGGTATCATTGTTGGTTCGCGCTAAGATCGTGCAGGTACAAAAATCACTTACGTCGTTTAAACAAAAAAAACGACTTGATCGAATTTTATGAAAATTTTTTCAGATCATATTTCAGTTAGAGATCGTTTTTTCTCAAATTTTTGCTTAAAATGCTATTGGGACCTTGAAAAATGAAAATACGTTGAAAATTACGTTTTCGATTTTCGGACCGATTACAATAACTTCCGTATAAAATGGGAAGTTAAAAAAAACTTTGAATCTTGATTGAATTTCAAAACACTAATATTATTTTGTACGAATTTATAAATATCATCAATAAGAGTAGAATTTCATTTATAATTTTTTTTTTAATTTTGATAGAACCTTCATTTTTGTTGCGAAAGGATTTACGACTCACAAAAATATCAAAATTAAACTTCCAAATTCAACAATGTATCACACAATATTACAATATTCTCTAATTTCCTATGCATTTAGAACCCATTTCTATTCAATAATATTAATATAAATACATCGGTTTATTGTAAAAGTAATTACTGGTCTACTCCAGCCAAAACTATTCCCCATCAGAAATGACATCGACATATAATATCCCTGCCACTACCCTTGCTTCACCAGTGTAAAATTGTTACTTGCATCTGAACCCACTATTCCAAATCCTCAATGGATATTACACAAGCTTAAATCGAGGACATACCAAATTGAAAGTCATCCCTTGATGCTCATGAAATGACTATAACCAAACATAATATCCAAAAGGGTAATCTTTGAGAGCAGCTCCATGCACTATGTTGCATAAAGCGAAACGCGATCAAATTTGATGGCTATGATGGCGCCCAACGTCCGCTTCAATTCATATCGCAGTGAAATTTCAAATTCTCCATTCCTGGCATTTGTTACTACATATATGAAAATCGATTCTTGTATTTATGTTTATAGCTTGAAACCCGAATGATATATGTTGTTGCGTTTCAATAGGTGTATAGATCCGAGTAGATAGTATCTTATGTTGCAGGTGTAGCATTCAGGTAAGACAGAGGGTGCAGTAGTGTTATTTCATATAAAGTACAAAAGTTTATCCTCAAGAAAACACTTTACATTTTCGCGTCACTGAACGCTTTAAAGGAAAACATCTTGAGTAAATTCGTCCTTTATATCAAGCAAATCCTATATTCAAAATTCCTGAGTGCATATGATGTGAAAGTGACATTTGTTTACTGTCTGTGCATATTTTAGTGTGATTTTATTGACAGTATTTTTTTTTAAGAAAGAAAAAAAATTGTCTTGAGATTTATGAATAAAACAAATATTTTAGAAGACAAATAATGGTGCTAACACACCTGATTTTAGGGCACATATACGTCCCCGTGCACTCATCTATCAAAAATGCAATTTTTCTTAAACATTTTTAAAATCAACTTCTATAAAATAAAAAGTAATAATCTGAATCTCTCTCGCATATTTGCTGGTATATGACTTGGTATTAAAAGGACCACACCTTGAACGTGTCACGTCATTCTTGTTCAAAAGTTTACGTGAAACGTTCCATGTTCGTGACATGCATTTAAATTTTCGTTCCAGGTGGAGATTTACCTGTGCGCTGCTTAATGGCTTAACAAAAAAAAAAACAAAGAAGCGTTCATATTAAAACTATGCTGTAATGGTTCTGTGTATTTCACAGTAATAACAGGTTTAAAGTGTTTACAATCCCCGAAATAATAATGAATCACTTGAAAATTTTTTAATTTGAATTTAATTTAAATTCGTTGAAGCAATAAAGACAGAGAATATCCTTGATTGTTCCTTAATTTCACCCCTTCATATTCCCCCCGGGTGAGATATATATATTTAAAAGCACGTGTTTAATACTAACAAAAATTCAAATTTTATTCCTCAAACAATTAAAGTTAATCATATGCAAAACGCTCCATTATTCAACCCTCCCTCGACGACGAGCTGACTACCCCCTGTGCTCTCTTTAGGCTACAGAACAGCTTGCCACAACGAAAATTGCGTATGAATCAAAAATATTTTTTTCACCTTTTGTGTTCACCTTTTTTTTGTAAAACCCGTTTCGGCAAAGAAAGCATAAAGACAGAAATTTCTACGTTTTTGGATAAACTTTCTTCAAAGTAAATAATTTTCAAATTATTTTGGGCTTTGCAGCTTTTAGTTATGTTTGTCAACTCCTCACCCCTCAGCCCTCTTTCAAATAATCATCCCCATCAGGCACCAAACCGGCACCCCCCACCCCCTTCACAATCTCCCATCACTCCCCCGTTTCACCAGAGCTCCTTATTTTGATCTGTTTTTCTGTGACAATGAACATCCTTTTTGTGCCCCCAAAGGGAATTTATCGATTTCCTTAAGATCCTTCTATTTTCTAGGACAAAGTCTGCTGCCGCACAATGAAATCCTGAGGCATAGCGATTTCTTGTGTTTCCTCGGTAAACGGCTTTGTGCTTACTCTACTGAATTGAACACAAAACAGGGCAACTTTAAACAAGGATCTTTTAAGCTTTTCATTATTTTTTTTTCCTTTTTGCTGCCTCCTTTTTTTGATGAAGGTGAAGGAGGTGGGTCAAGAAAATTGTGATGTTATTTGAGAGTTAAGTAAAAAATTCATTTAGTGGCAACGTGAAATGATAACAATTTTTAAGCGGAATTGTTTTGATTGATAAAAGGTGTTTTAAGATGTGATAATAATGTTATTGACTTGCTAAAAAGGAAATTGAGTTTGAATAATTGAAAAATGTTTTCTGAGGAAATTGATTTTTTTTTGAGAAAAAGACATTCAAACAGACGCATTGTTTCAGCAAATAATTCGTTCAGTTATAGTTATATGTCTCTAATGAATTATTAATACAAAAAAAATTTAGTTTTATCAAAAAAAAGTGGGATTTTTCGAAAAAAACTGACGGAAAAATAAAAAAAATCACGATTTTCGATTCAATTTTTTCACTTTTTCTCAAGTTTAAAATTTTTTCTTGCTCACCATCATAAACCTACATTTAAAATAAAAAGAAACCTCATTCAAAGTGATGCACAAAAGTTATTGGCTAATCAATTTTCAAATTTTTCAGACTTGTATTAGATATTTTGACTTGAAATTTTAGCCAGACATTGTTCACGTTCTAATATATAACTTCTAAAACTTTCATCAAATTTCACTGAAAACATCCATACAAAATAGTCCGTTCAAATTAGTCAAAAAATCGCTGTTTTTCAAAAAATTTTCCCACAGATATGAGACCGGTGCCAAATGAAGGATTTGGGTCGTCTATGGCGCAAAATGGCTTCTAGCGGCGAAACTATACGGAATTCAAAAAAACAGTGCAGATAAAATTTGTATATAATTTTACGCCCTACAACTTTGCCATATTGATATTTTCATCAAAATGCATAGTTTCTCCTCAAAATAGAAAAAAAGGCGAAAACCATCATATATTTGTATATTTCTCAAAAACAACCCTTTTTTCGAACTGCGGGTTGTGAAAATCATGTTTAGACGACCCAAATCCTTCATTTGGCACCGGTCTCATAGCTGTGGGAAAAATTTCTTTAATTTTTCCTAATTTGAGCAGACTAAAATATGATGAAGAAGAAAGACGCGCCCGGGCCCCCGTCAGTCTTTCACTTCTCCCGTCTGGCGCCGGCTGTTTTTGAAAATAAAAATGGCGTCGAATGAATGCTGTAAGAAAAAATGAATATTTTAAAACATAAATTTTATTAAACAGAGACAATGTTTATCATTTTAATTATTTTTACATAAAAAGTAAATGTCTAATGATGATAAATGTACAAGGATTTTTTTTTCGTACGGCTCTATTAATATATATCTTCAATTTTATAAACATCAGTGAGAATTTTACAAATTATAATTTCCGGGCAAATTTTCTATGAGAAAGAAAAATAAAAATTAAATACTAATGGCTTCCTTAGAAAGCTTAGAGTCTCTTCTTTAAAATGCTTTTTTAACTTCCCAGTAGGAAGTTATTGTAATCGGTCCGAAAATCGGATTCGAAATTTTCAATGTATTTACACGTTTCAAGGTCCCAATAGCGTTTTAAGCAAAAATTTGAGAAGAAATATGTGTGTGTGTGTGTGTGCGTACGTATGTGGTCATTTTTTCCTGCACGATTACGCGCGAACCGAAAAAGATATCCACTTCTTTCAGATGCCGTTCGAAGCGTGTTCAAGGAAATATGATCTGAAAAGATTTTCATAAAAATTGGTCGAGCCGTTTTTTTGTTTGAACGACTTAAGTGATTTTTGTACCAGCACGATTTCGCGCGAACCAAAAAGATATCGACTTCGTTAAGGTGCCGTTCGAAGCGTATTAAAGGACATATGAATTGAAAAGATTTTCATAAAAATCGGTCGAGCCTTTTTTTGTTTGAACGACGTAAGTGATTTTTGTACCGGCACGATTTCGCGAGAACCAAAAAAGATTTCGACTTCGTTAAGATGCCGTTCAAAGCGTGTTAAAGGAAGTATGATCTGAAAAGATTTTCATAAAAATCGTTCGAGTCGTTTTTTTGTTTGAACGAATACTGGGAAGTTAATCTTGTAGTCCGAAAGGGTCAAAAGCCACATCCCAACTAGTTCATTTTTATTTTTGCGCACATTTTAGGCAAAAATACTTTAGTTTTTCCTCGAACGCTTCGCTAGAATATTTAAATTTATTTTTTTGGCGCTCTTAGATTTTTCGAATTTGCTCTTAATTTTAAAAATTTTTTATAATAATAAAAAATTTTTTTTAAAATAAGTTATAATAACTCTTTTTATGTATTAATAATTCATTTTTGACATATCCCAAAAAATAATTTAGTTTTATCGAAAAAAAAGTGGAATTTTTCGAGAAAATGGACGAAGAAATACAAAAATTCACGATTTTCTATTCGATTTTTTTCAATTTTTTCAAGTTTAAAAAAATTTTTTCTTTCGCCATCATAAAGTGCATAAAAAAACCTATACTCAGAATAAAAACGAACCTCATAGGTTGCGATGCACAAAAGTTATTGGCCAATCAATTTTCAAATTTGAGGTTAATTTTTGAGACTTGTATTAAAAATTCGAATTGAAATTTTTACCAATAATTGCTCACATTATAAAGTATAATTTCTGAAAATTTCATCAAATTTTACTTAAAACATCCGAAGTTATAACCAAAAACAAAAATTTAGCAGTTTCTTCAGTTTTTAATTTTTTTTGAGGTTATGTGTGCAGATTAAAATTTCATTTTGTAACCGCTGATAGATAATATCATAATGGACAGCCTCAATTTTTTTCGCTTTCTTTGGACCTACGCATACCGAGAAATTCTCATCTATATTTAGAAAGAACGACCAAAATGGTTGATTTTCCATAAAATGGCCCATAATTTACGTAGCGGCGGTTGCCAGTGGTAGAAAATGCCCATTTCGTATAGTATTCGATGTATGTAACTAACATATTAAAAAAAATTTTTTGTGACTGGAAACAATTCCTTTTTTACTCAAATTTGATGCTTCTCCGACTCCACTAAATAGGAGAGAAATAAAAAAATAAATGAGATGTCCTAAACAAAACAGAGAGAGAAACACTCATCGAATACAGAGCAAAATTTTAAACTAGTTTATTAGTTTTCGTTTAAATTTTTTTAATTAAATGTGTCACATATAGGTGACGTCAGACCTGCAAAAGAAGGATTTGCTATAAAGACCACCTTTACTTGTTTTTGTTAGTTTTTAAAATTGATTTTTTCACTTATTTAAAATGCATATGCATAACTGGTGTTATTTTAAAACCACACGAATCGAATACGGCGATTGCTTTAATTCTGTGACCTTGCTAGCAAAGGATTTAAGTTCCTTAATTTATTTTAAAGTTGAACTGTACTCAGTCATTATAATTTCGAATTTTGCATTTGAAAACCACTATTTTCAAAAATTATCAATTAAAAGTTTAACAAAAAGACCAAAAAAAAAACAACAAAAGATCCTTGATCCTACCATTAATTCCATCACTCCTGCCCTTCCATCAGCAATTATAACCTTCATTTTCCATACGACAAGCACAACTATACCAAGGAACAAACTGCGCTGCTAAATGCCCACCTAAATCTACTCTGCCACCGCGCCCCATACCTGACACCAGCAGGTAACCTCCAGGTAAAACTTTGCTCGGCTGTCACTCGCTGATGCGAAGCTTAATTAGATTTAAATCCTAATTTGGTGGAAAATTAAAGACTGTGCAGAGAAGAACCTTTTGAGATATCAATCTGTCGGCTTTTCAGCTTCCAACTCTGCTCTGGCTTCCTCCAATAATAGGAGCATAATTATCGTGTCCTTTGAGATATCGCAATACCCGCCGCTTTGCCAGTAAGCGGTGAAAATTGTGGACGTGAAGCTTAATTTGGTTTTAGATACAATGCGCGGAACAAATGGCGAAGCGATTTTTACCTGTGGATTAAGTAAGCGAAGAAGAAATTTTGTTGTTGTTCAGTTCAGCATAGGGCAGACATCACACAAAGCCCAGATTCTTAACTTCATCCGATTTTCTTAAGATGGAAAATTTCTTCGGATATTGTGGACTCATGAGAGAGACTTTGGGTAATTATCGTGATTTAAAGGTTAACCCAAGGTCACGGTTCTTAACAACACGAAAATTTGTTCGTATTATACAAAAATTCTCTCATTCATTTTACTGCTATTTCCCCGTATTGAATCCCGCAGGTAAGAATCGGCTCTATTAAAGTTTATTTGAGAAAAGTTTCGTGAATTAAATAAAATCCATTATTACGGTTCCATAGTTTCGTCTTCATGCGCCATTAAGGCAGGCACTTACCGGCGCTGTCAGTCATTTCTCAGACACCAATGCGCAACGGTTGAACGCTGAACGCTGAACAAGGTTTAAAGGTGGACACGTTTTTTTTATTTTGTTCTCAGGTGGTAATCATAACAACAACAACAACAACAAAAAATAGAATTTTTTATACCTTTTTCGAATTATATCGTGAAATTCGTGAAGATACGAAATGAATTTTGATGCGATATTCACTGTTGTACGATGCGACTGCACTTTGGTGTATGGATGGGTGAACGTTTTGCAGGGGAGCAGGTACTGGAATCGATCACTATATATACCGATTACGTTGTGCGGTGGTGACCCTGACGTTGCGGTTTCACTTGTTTGCATTCTCTTTGGATATGACTGGAGGTATGATGGCTGAATATGGCAAACGACAAGGTAAGAGGCATGAAAGTTAAAGTGCATAGCCGAACCCAAATTCTTTAGCGTTACCCATAAAAGGGTTAATTGTTTATTATTCTCTTTTTTTTGTTGTTGTTATTATGTCATTTAATGGAGTTTTATTATATATGGGCAATGGGAGTGGAGTTTGCGTTTGTTTGTTTTTCATTTATGGAATTTCAAAGTAGTTTTAGTAGTCTAGAGGCAGACTTGGAGACATTGGAGGGTCGAAAGAAGAATTACTTCTGTTTAAATGAAAAATGGTACCTACAAATTGTTAACCATTTAAAGATTGAGTTTGGGTTGTTAATTCTCTTATTAGTCAACTCTAGGAAAATTATGTAAATATCTATATTGTCTTCACCAAAATTAATCTCTAATTCAATATGGCATTTAATATGTTACTGACGACCGTAGTCAAAAGAATTTATACACGTTATTCTCATTCACTGGCTGTAATCTGGCCGAAATAGATCCGATCCAACAATGTATGAATTCTTTAGGTAACTTGCTTCAAGAGACACCAGATCTTAAAATCCGTGCAATGGAATGCATCTCTAAACTAGTTGAGTTGTGGGTTTGACCCTTTCGGTCCACAGGATCACCTTCCCAGTATGATGAATGGTGAATAAAAGTCTCGACCGAATGTTATGAAATTTTTTCAGAGCATGTTTTCGTTAATATGTCTCGATCGGCACCTCAAAGAAGACGATATCATTTTTGGTTCGCGCGAGATCGTGCAGGTACAAAAATCACTTACGTCGTCTAAACAAAGAAACGGCTCGACCGAATTTTATGAAAATCTTTTCAGATTGTAACTTCAGTAATACGCTTCGATCGGCACCTCAACGAAGTCGATATTCATTTTTGGTTCGCGCGATATTGGGCAGGTACAAAATTCACGAACTTCGTTCAAACAAAAAAAACGGTTCGACCGATATTTATGGAAATCTTTTCAGATCGTATTTCGGTTAATACGCTTCGATCGGGACCTCAACGAAGACGATATTTTTTTGGTTCGCGCGAGATGGTGCATCACTTACGTCGTCTAAACAAAGAAACCACTCGACCGAATTTTATGAAAACTTTTCAGATTGTAACTTCAGTAATACGCTTCGATTGGCACCTCAACGAAGTCGATATTCATTTTTGGTTCGCGCGAGATCGTGCAGGAAAAAATGATCACATACGTACGCACACACACACATACACACGCATACTTCTTCTGAAATTTTTGCTTAAAATGCTATTGGGACCTTGAAAAATGAAAATACGTTGAAAATTATGATTTGGATTTTCGGACCGATTACAATAACTCTCCTCTAAACTGGGAGGTTGAAAAATACACGGACCTTGCGTGGACCTGTTATACTCTTAGCAGCGCTTATACTGAGATTTGTAGACCAGACCCCACGAACAGGCTCAGCTATCTTCGTAAAGATTTTTCGTCCAGACGTTTAGTCGGAACGAACAACGAAACTCTTAGATATTGTGAGAGAGTGCGAAAGAATGTGAAGAATAGGCTCATTCTACTTGAGGTAGAACCAACAGATGGTAATTTTGGGCGCAGCGTGCGCTGGCAAAACCAACTAGTGTAACTGAAATCATTTCTACTACCCTGCAATAGGTCAGTGGCTGCGTTACTAGATGGCTCAATAGATTGTCGACAGTACAAAGGGCTTTCCCTGAGCTCTAGTCTTCCACATGAAAAAAAAAAAACTAGGTTGAATTTACTAGACCAGGTTTTGACCTTCCGAAGAGCATAATTGTTGGTAAATTAGATAAGTACCACTTATATCCTTATCTACAATTTTCTTCATTGCCTTCAAGGAAAGAGACGAGAGCCTTATCAGCCTATAGTTCTTAGCCCGGATATAATCAGAAAGCTCAGGGTTGGGTATGAGTGTAATATTTACGTTCCTTTACACAGATGGGATATAATCAAGGGCGTATATACACCTTTAAAAGATCCCTAGATTGTCTCAAGGAATGGACTGAAGCGTTATCATGATGGATTTTCTTCGATTCAGCATTTCTTCTTGGACTCTTGGTCCTACTGGTAGATCCATTTATAATCTTCAGTTAAGATGAGACAAAATCTGGAGCGGCCTGGAACACAACACACTTGCTTCCGGATCTTTGATTCATGGGTATGTTTTAGGCGCAACGGGTGCAATACAAAGCTGTGAAAGCTGCATACGATCAGTCAAAGTGGCATAACCTGATCCATAAGAGATGTTTAGATTTTTGACTATTTCTCGAACTTTACGGGACGTGTCTTCATTGGTTGATGTTGACGGTCTTTCTGTATATTTTTTTTTCTCCTCGTATTATTATTTCTAATTCTTGACTTTTTTGGTTTTTGCATTACTCTTGCAAAATTTAATAAAATATCGTGATTAGTACCAGAGGTAATAAAAGGGTAATTAAAAGGTAATAAAAGGGTAATAAAAACAAAACATAACAAAAATCTAATCATTAGGCACGTTATATCGATTTTATCTTTGAAAACTCCTACAGATTTTATGACATGTCTGTCGAAGCCTGAAATTGATACAACTTTATATCTGTCGAATGTTGGCGACTTTTGAATAGCTTTTGCGGGCTTCTTGTTTTGTATATTTTGAATATATCTGCACATGCTCCCAGCGTAGTACTTATTGGAAACTTCACTGATTTTTACATTAGTGTTTTAGCGGATATTGATTCTAGATGAAATTTAGGAACAGAAGTATATTGGGCGAAGGCTCCAAAATATCGTCAAAATTCGTCTACCGGCTACGGTTTTCGAGATATAAGCAATTTTGTGTCACTCTTCATCCCGGTCACAAGTGATATAGCGGGAGCTGGTTGCAAAAAACGTCACCTATCGAGTAAAAATTAACCAAATTAAAGTTTGAACATTTTTGTACTAGCAAACACAAATGTACCAAGTCTGGCCCGGTGACAAAGGCCTGGCACACCACCTTTTATGTTAGTGTTTTATTACTACTTATACGTTAATACCTGCTATACCGATTATCGTAGGGCAACATAATTAGGCTTGTTTTTTAGGTAATTGTGTATTCTTTTATCTATATATATAAAAATGAATGTGTGTATGTATGATCGCTATAGGCTCCTACACCGTGCAACCGATCTTAATGAAATTTTAACCATGTGCTATTTACATTCAAACTTAGAACATAGGCTTTTATTACTTTCTAAAGCCACTCCTAGATGGCGCTGCCGTGGAGAGCTTCGTTGAAAATCATCGCAGAGCTTTGAATTTTTGCATGAAGTTCCGTATAGGTCTCCTATGATACACCTCGAAGCCCGATTTTCGAAATTCAAAATTGCCGCAGAAATATGGTTGAATTTGCCAATTTTATTCCGATTCCAATGAAAGTGGGTATCTAGGGGTTTTTAAGGTCGCAAATAACGAATTTGTGGTCAAAACTTATAAATTCAAAATGGCCGACGAATTTGCTAATTGTGTTCCGATTCCAATGAAAATCTGTCTCTGAGGTTTTTTAAGGTGGCAAATAACGACTTTATGATCAAAATTAAATTCAAAATGGCCGCACCAATATGGCCGGCGAGTTTGCGAATTGTATTCCGATTCCAATTAAAATCGGTATATGGGAGTTTTTAAGGTAGTAAATGTATGAAAGTTCATATCTCGAAAAATGCCATGTCGATGGATGGTTTTTATTGTCTCGATCAAAATGTCAGATCCCTAATAGTTTCACATTTTGTTATTTGGAATCAAAAATACCAAAAAATTGCCTTTTTCAAACTCTCCTACTGTATATTAAAATTCATATCACCAGATTACTACTATTGGCTTTTGGGAGCAGCATAGGCGCACCGGGTCCCAGCTAGTTTGCTATAAAGAACAGAAACTTGAGCGACTCCATTTAGGAGCTGTTTCGATATTTCCCATCTGAGCCTCCCAAAAATTTTCGTTTTTTAGCATTTTTCTCAGAAAAATGCATTATTGACAGTACTGTTCTTCTTAAGTTTCTGATGCACCAAACCATTCTCCAAAACAGTTCCATACACAAGAATGGCCTAGGTCGTATACTTTCCCTGGCGCAACACCATTGATAAACATCCAATAATTGGCACTCAAAAATCACTCATTCAAAAATCTAAAATTTTTTTTGGAACATTTCGGTTTGGAGCCCCGATTCCCCCCCCCCCCCCCCAAACAGTTGTAATAAGGAAAATGCGTGTCCCCCTCCGTAAAATTACTATTAGAGCACTCAAAAATCACTCTGATTTCCACAAAAAAAAGTTTGGGGCGATTTTGGCTTGGGGCCCTAATTCGGGAAAAAATCGAGAAAAAATCGAGCGACAGTCAGAAGATTTCACCCATAAACTATGGAGAGTACAAGCATAGTATTGGCAAAATATATATTGTATTTGTTTCCAATTCTTATGTTAACTCTTTCATGATAGGAATTTCGGTTTTTCGGCACTTCTGGTTCTTTGTCTTATTTTAAGTTTCCTGAGATAGACCCAACATTTTTTGTAATAGCACCTGTTTTAGCTACAATACTTCTGGACATGAAGGTTGGTAACAAACGAGCCTTATACTATACAAATTTTTTTTAAATAAAAAGGCTTAAAACTAATGTTCTTCTTCAAAAGTATTTCGAGTTTAAAATTCAGTCTTACTCTCATAATTTCCAATTCAGTATATATTTTTCAGTGTTATAAAAAAAATAACCCTACTTTTGTACAATAACTAAATCTTCAAGCATTTTTTCATTTCCTTTCTAAAAATCAATTTTATAAACAAAAAAAAACAACACAATTTTTTAAAAAGTCCTTTTTCTCTAATTTTTCAGATGGCAACAACACCCCATAAAAAACTCATCTGTCCGTTGATGCTTACAGTGACAGTAAGCCTTATCAGCCTGTCGTTCGGTCAATCAAACTACGCATCACAGGCCAACAACATTGAGTACCAGGGTAAAGGATTACCAGAAGAAGCAACGCTAGATGGAAAAGTGAGTATACGACTATAGAATTACTATTTGGTATGTATGTATGTATTGTATAAAAGGTTATTTTTGGTCCAGCCACAAAAGTGTTGTGAACTTGTATCCAGCTGTAAATACAAAAGGACCTTTCAGGGTGTGTTTTATATAAGTACTAAATCAATTAGGGTTGTGGCGGAAATGATACTTCTAAATAATTTTCTTCTTTTCCTTCCCATTATCCTTGCAAGTTGTACAAATAACATTCACACAAACAAAACACCTCTTGCCCATTTCAAAAAGAAAACAAAAAAAAATGTGAACCCCTTTTTTTGGCAACAAGAAGGAGAATGAAATATATCCTTTAGGGTTTTTGTTGTTTCTGTTTTTGTAGAAGCTGTAAACCGAAATAAATCCTTTTATAACACTTCTGCTTCCATCATTCTACTACAGGGGAGCCATACATATACACCATCATCAACATTGAAAGGTAATTGAATCCTCATGCGCGCCATTCCTTTGCCAATGCTTTTGGGAAAATTTAATTGTTCCCTGTGTGTGCGTCAACAGAGAATTGAATTGTGTTGGCAATAAAGGGTCCTGAATTGCCCTAAATGAATGTATCAAATTCAATTCGCTAGAAGTTGGTCCAGTTACCGTGCTCTTGTTTACTTTTGTTTACCCTTGAGAAGGATTCCGCTGGAGCTAATAAACTCTTTTCCTAATAAGGATTCGGCCGAAAATCTCGTCTTGTTTATTGTTAGTCTGCTCAACCCAGACTCATCTGAAATTAATCTTCTGTGGATTTTGTTTCATTCGACTGCCCTTAATTTGCATTAGGACATTGGAGAATTGTTATTAATATTCCCTCACATCCGTGATTTTCGCGATCATGTCTCCCCACAATAACCATATACAACAACCATACTCTATACAACCACCTATCACCTGTAAAATCAACCAACCTTACAAAAATTGCAGCTTTTTAGGCGTAAAATATATTTTTCAAAATTTCTGATACTTAAAAACGGAACACCAGAAACAAAAAAAATGTTGGCTGGAAATATTGTTTTATTAACAACTTCATTATTTTACGGATAATAATTTTGAATGTATTAATAATTTATGAGGGGGTGGTTTGGCTTATAGAATTTTTAAGTGGTCTCGTCAATATGTATTAGGGTCGATGCAGGAGAACGGGGTTAATTAAAATTGTGCTTAAAACGAATATAATTATGAAATTAAATGTAATTAGCCTTAAGTGTCTATCGTTTTAATTTGTTTTCTTTTTTTTGGTTATTGGGGATGAATATATTAATAAATTGTAATAAGTTACGATAATATTATTGCCGTTTTTTTCTGGGGGGGGAGATAATTGGAGGGTATGTTTTTAATTATAGTTAAACATTTTGCTTTTATATTCCTCTATTGAATTTTGGATACTGAAGTCCACAATATTTTCATTAGATGATGGTGTGCGATAGTTAAAATACCTTCGCATCAATATTTGTGTCAACGAAAGCCGCAAACTATAATTGTAAAGGGTCTTTCAACAAGAGGTGTCATTTTAAATTTCACGCAATTTTTTAACTGAATGGATCAGTGGCGTAGCGTGATAGGTGCAGAGGGGGTCATGGTCCTTGGCGGCGTAGAGACGGAGGCGGCACTAAAAGTCGACCAAGCTAGTAATCCAGTCGCAACTCCAGGCCATACCCTTGGAATGGCCATGGCATGACTAAAAAGAGTCCAAAAGCGACATGTTAACCATTGATTGTTAAGAATTACCACATTGAGCGGATTGTTCTGGCTGACGATGCTATGTCGGGACGGGACTATACGGTGGATGCACCGAAATTTTCCAACAAAACTCTCCTTTTTGACGGGTCATTAAAAGTGTGTGGTCGGGCGTTTTTGTTTTGGAAGATGTAACGAAACAGTATGGCACCGCTGTAACCAAAAAAGAAACAGAACGCCACCGCTGTATAGGCGATACCAAATAGAATAGCAACGCGCAACAAGGCACAGATATAAAAGGCCGGTGCTTGCCTGCTCAGGGCAGATGTAATCAGACAGTGGAAGCGATGATTCCGTTGACTATCACATAAAAAAACCGCAGGAGAGTTGATCCATTGGTATACAGACAAGCCAACAAACCAACAAACAACAGGAAAGTTGTTCCAGTGGTAAAACGAAAACCAACATAACCCCAGAGAGTTGATCCGGTGATACACCGTCAAATATAGACAAAGACTACCACTAGCTAAACGATTTACCACGGGAGCGTTGATCCAGCAGTAACCAACAAAACCTGATTTCCTCTCCTTTCCCTCCCCTCAAAAGTCAGTCAACATAGTGCGGTAACGCAATCCATTCGCTGTAATGGGCGAACCATCAGCATTCCCAAAAACAGTATGGCTCGATTAAACCGCCTGCTCAACTCTGACTGCTCTGACCCTCGTTGTGGTTTGATATATTGTCCGACTATTCCCCTTGGGGTTTCGGAGCTCCAGATGCCACAGTTTTTTTTTGTTTGCTTGCACAGGCAAATGAAAATGAGCCTCCTCATCACTCATAATTTGTTTAAAAATCATGATCTGCCCAGTTCAAAACTAGTATGCATCGAACCATATCTTAAAACTTCCCAGTTTTTACTTATAAAAAGTCATCGTGATGACAGTTATATGTTGACAGTTCAATAATGGTGCAAAATTTGAAATGACACCTCTTGTTGAAAGACCCTATACCATTATTAATTTCACTACCTTTAGATTTGTAAACCAGATCAAGCGTGAACATACTCAGCAGTTTGGAAATTGATTTGCTGCTTAGGCTTGTTTGGTCAAGAAAGGTCGCGCCAAAAAACAAGATCGTGACCTTCGTGACAGAACCTGAAAGGGGGATCCGTCTTTCTCTTGCAGGTGGGTCTGCCTGCCCTTCCGATCTAAGCTATAACTAATGTCCTGACATTCTTCCTGCTGCGCCTTATTAATTCTCTTGGAGACTTGGTAGCAGACTCAAGAACAAAGCGCTAGGAGCTTACTAGTCCAAGTGTGGTCTTCCAGTGTTCGGTTCATTTGTTCAGAGTCCGATAATCTAAGGTCAGACTGGTAGGTCCCCCAATAGCCGGGTTCGGACCGATTAAAACCGTGTCGGAGTGCTGTCCGTCGAAGGTATCCGCCTTTTTTTGTCCACGAATGTCTGATGGGGCTGGACCCACATAAGGGTGACTACATTAAGACAAAGAAACTCCAAGAGAGATAGCAGTTAGATAGCTGACCCAGGCCCTTAGCCATTGAATTGGGTAGCGAGCTTCAACGAAGCCACCATTATCACAAAGGAAGCAGAGGCGGAAGGTTGCTGATACGCAGGGCCGGCTCAAGACTAAATGGCGCCCCTGGCAAACTTTTTAATGGCGCCCCCTATATATATTTTTAAGTTAATAAACATTTTTTACTTACTAAATATAATATTTTATTTCAATTGTTTATTATAATACAGAGTGTTTTGCACTAGTGGCTAATCCGTTGGGGAAGATTCCTGGATGTATTTGGAGGGAAAAATTGTTCAAGAGAATGGGGCTATCGGCCTTACCCACTGACTCACAGAATGTTTAAAAAAAGACGTTTGGACACTTTTTTAATTTATTTAAACTTTAAATACTCTTAAACTATTTATCATAGAGCAACGTAATTAGGCTAATTTTTTAGAGAAATGCTCATTCTTTATTTTGATATCAATACCTGAGTCACTCCGTTTAAAAAATATGTTAATTCAAAGTCAAATTTTTTTTTTTTGTTTAAATAAAATTTCAACTAAAACCATCTTTTTCTCCAAAAAATACGTAGTTAACCCATCATTTTTTTTCCAAAATTAGAAAGCTTGAAGTATTTCCTATAAATAATGTCCGAACAATTTTTATGCTACGACCTTTGCTTTTGAAGTTATAAGCAAATTTTTATGTGAAAATTGGTTGGTGGTTTTAGTTGAAATTTTAGTTAAAAAAAACCGAAATTTTGACTTTGATGACTCATTACTCTGGAAGTTGATATGGTAGAACCTTGATTTTTACCGTTTTAGATAAGTACTCTGCGTACCCTGATATCTTATTCATGAAAATAGGTCAAAGGGATACAAAAATACAGGGTGATATGTAAAACTCTAAAAAAAACTTCAAAACGCCCTAGCGGCTAAACCGTTACGATTGGCCCCCCCTCCCGTACGAGTTTTTGTTCATCTATTCAAAACCTATCCACAGCCGGCCGTTTTGTAACTTTATGCAATACACCCTGTATATATCAAACATAAATATGAATAGATTGATTTTCCGATAAAATATTTCCTTAGTGGCTGTTCACACGGGTCGCTTTGAGGCGCGACAAAGCGAACGAAAAAGCGAACATTTGTTTACACGTTTCGCTTTGTGTCCAGTGGTTTTTATGACAGGTGGAACAAACGGTACAGGAACAAAATTTGTGATTTTTATAAAAGTGACATAAATTCATGGCTGCTCCTAAAGTTTTACAAAATAAATTTCTCACGAAAACAAAACTGAAGCCTGAAAACTGTCCTTTCACACGCTCCCACTGCGGGTGAAACGAAAATAAAATGGAACAGTAAGGTGATACAAAATGGAATTAAAACAGTAAGCTGGTCAGAAAAGGCGAACGTGAGTCGCTTTCAAATCGAGACACACTTCCTTCCCACCCGAACGCTCCCCGCACCAGTAAATTTCGTGTTGAAAGGTCGCGGCAACCACCCGTGTGAACAGGCACTTAGTATCAGATTTAACTACTAACGCGGAAGTAAAAATAAATTTTCAATAATATTTTAATAATTTTCGGTATGTTGGTAGGGAGATTTAAGTAATTTAAGCGCCCTATGCAAAGGCAGTAATTTCGGCGCCCCAGGCAAGGGCCTTGCTGGGATCTCCCAGTTGTTGTGGACTCTGCTTCCTTATGTGACCACGTGAACTTCTGAGCCATTCTCCCTGTCTACACCAGAGTCGCCGAAGATAAACTCTTCCATGCTTTGGAGGTTTATTGTTCAAGGTACTCACTCAAGCCTTCTGAAAGTTTATATTATCAAGGTCAGATGATTCCTAGTTTTTTATTCTTGGAGATACATATATGACTCCTCTGGAAGAAAGAACGTGGGGTTGGAGGGGACACACTAAAAAGTTTATGTGAACAAAAATATGGCATTGGCTTTAATGATCACCCTGGACGTAGTGCTTCGGTCGTAATTTCAGTGTTCACAGGAAGCTCGCGGAGGATGCCATCATACATCCCAGGACCTTGTCTTAATCTCTCAGCAAATTAAGGCATTTTCCCCGATTGTGAATTAATAAGGCCTTCGTGCCTAATTACATATTTCCACTAATTAAAGCCTCGACACCTTCTAAACGGGAATTGCAATTATCCAAAACCTCAGATTAGCGGCACCGCCTCGATTACCTGGAATCCTTGAAATCTCCTCAGACACGCACACGTCTCGAAAATGATGTAACTTACTAACCTGACAACATACATACATACTACATATAGGTGCAAGCAAGTATGTAAATAATTACAGTCAACGCTTCGATCTAATTTCGATATCAACACCTGAGATGGATGATTATATATCATCGCGGGATATAAACCACTCTGAGCTACCACCACCCCTCGACCCAATCCCCACTAAATATGCTCACGTACGTGTCATAGTGGCTGCTTGTCTACTAACGGAGACGAGACACAGCTCTAGCAAGGCAGCAACTTGATTTATGTGATTCTATTAATTTGATATGCTGCGTAATCAGGGAAACTTCAGGTATGGGCGCCGCCACACCTTCCACGATATTCTAGAGAACGATTCTTTCGTCATTATGTAATTTCATTAAAATCATGTTCAGCATTCGGGGAGAAGATTTACCCACGGGTCGAGAGGGGAGATCTAGAGTACTCCGATGTTACCCAGTTATGGTAGGAGAAGACAATGGAGTAATGGGTTCACCTGATGATTGTTGCCTATTTTCTTGTGCTCCCTTTCTCTTGTTTGTTACCTGTGTGATGAAAGGTACGTTACGTACGTATATACAACATTATTCGGGAATTGTATCAGGTGGTTTGCATTTTGTTGGAAGAATGGACTCTTGATGAGCAGAAGAAAGTTCGACATGAGGTCTTGTAAATTTTCTTGATGAGTCTTTCAAGTTTTGTTGTTGTTTTGATGTTTTAGATGGAATTTTTGGGGAGTTTTGAGAGAAGTTTGTTTATTTTTTTTTTGGTAAGATTTCACTTTATCAAGAATATTGTCGAGAAAGTTTTTGAAGTGCTTCAGTTTTAAAAGATTAATTAAATTTTATGAAATTATAATTTGTTTTTTTTTCTTTTTCTTGGAATGATTAAGGAGATTTTCGTGATGATGGATGGTAGTTTTAGGCAGGAAAATCAATTGCGGTTAGGACGATGGAAATATTTTAAAGTTTGAAAAGTGCCAAGACAACATTGCTTAAAGTTACCCAAAAAAAAAACAGTGTGCACACAAGACATGAACCAGTGCATGAGTCTGTGAAGAAGATGTTGGCCCTTACAACTATATAAATGATCCGACTTTAAAGCTAGTTAGAAACAGTCAGTTCTTTGCATAAATCACTTCAATTTAGGATTTGTGCCGAAACAAATCACAACATTGAAATAGTATTAGAGTTTGTATCGAAGTACACCAATTGATTGAAAAAAACTTCAGATAACAGCTGGGGCTATGTCCCAAAAATATTTTCGTGTAATACCTAAGTTAATGAGCAAACTACGCGTTCCGAGTGTCTAGCTGCTACAAGCTTAAGTATCCTGAAGCTCTTATTTATGGAGTTTATTGACTTTGAAACTTTTGGGGTAGGTTTATAGCTGTTATCGATTTGTCCCAAAAAATATCATTATTCCCAAAAAGGATAATAGCAGAGCCCGATGAGAAATACATCTGTTGGTGGCTTGTTTACAACTTAACAAGACCTTTTTTTTAAATTCCCAATTAATACCTTTGAGCTAGCTTAAAAGTTTCATATTGGTGATGGTTATTGTCCCAAAACAAAATGTTTACTACCCCGGCTTGTTACAAAGTCTGAAGCGGAATAAACGCTTTAATAGCTTGTACATGATTGATTTGGAGGTATCAATTTATATACGGTAGCCACCTTTAATGTTGCTTATTGGAGATGGTCTCTTTAACTTTGTCCCAAAAATTGAACTTCATAATTTTGGTTAGTGCTAGTGTGGTAGAGTGGTAGTGTCCGAAGCCAAGTGCATCCATTACTCGCTGGTATACGCATTGCTTAGACTTCATGCCAATTAATTGTTTTCAACTAGCTTAAACGAGTAGAATTGGAGATGGGGGTTGTGACATTGTCCTATTTCTCAATTTCAGCTTGTAGTAGAGTTCCATGCTAAAGTGCATTCCGTTTAACAGGATACTGTTAATTTAAACAATTTTTAGCTCTCAATTAAAAAACTTCAGCCAGATTAAAAGTTGGAGAATTGAGATTGTGATTATAGCAGTGTCCCAAAAACTATTCCCAGAAATTTGGTCTAGTGGTGGCGCGGTGGAATCTGAAACGAAATCTATTCATTGGTTGGTGATCTAAGCTTCTCTAAGACATTTACTATCTTCGATTTAATATTTTTCAACCATCTGAAAACAGCAGATAACAGCTGTGGTTTTGTCCTAATAAAAAAATTTTATCAGTTTTTTAGTGGATTTCCAAGCAAAGTGCATCCTCGTACGATGTTTTGAGCTCTCAATAAATAAACTTCAGCCAGATTAAAAACTAGAGATTGGAAATAGTAAATATAGCTTTGTCCCAAAAATTCTTTTTAGAACTTTGGCTAATGGTAAAGTAGTAAATACTAAAGTGAAGTGCCAACCTTCATCGTGGTTTTACGCATGACTAACAATTTAGGGAGATAATAATTCATAGTTTTCATTCAGCTTAAAAGAAAAAAATTAGATATGATGATTGCAGCCTTGTCCCAAAAAAATTCTCTTGCTCGCAATAAACTTCATCTAGCTTGAATCTTGGAGATTAACGATGGTGATTATAGCTCTGTCCTAAAAATGTTTTCCAGAATTCCGTATTTTTGGAAGAGTGGTATAAGTCGAAATTAAGACCATTCCTGGGTTTACTAATGTCTTTTGTAGCTACCAGTTAAATAACTATACCAAATTTGACAATAAAAGTTTCAAGGTAGAGTGGTAATCACTGTCCTGTGCCTGTCCTAAAAAAAATTCACATTTATAACTTATAGTTTTTCCCACGCATCGCACAGCTCTAGATCGATGGTTCAATATCAAATAAAACCTTTTTGATCTTTAAATTAGTAGGATTCAACCAGCTTGAAAGACCGTAATAAAAGATGCTGGTTGTGGTTTTGTCCCAAAAATGGTTTCTCATCGGCAACTAGTAGAAGAACTCAATCAAAGCGAAATGCAGTTCTCAGCCGTATAACATTGCGGCTTACTGAAAGCTTCTGTATACACCAGATCTTCACAAACCTTTATATATTGAGATGAGATCGTTTCATTCTCATCAAATTGTAGACTATAAAAGAAAGCCTTCACCTTAAGCACGCGTCCGAAACACCTAATTCACATGGCTACTCTCTTATGGCCAGAGAAATTGTGCACTAAAGTATACCCAGTCACCTGAAATCTATTTAAGTCAGAATCAGGTGTTATTTGGTTTCTAGTTAATGCAGGAATAGCGGAGGCATTTTTGAGCAAATAGCACATTACAGTGTTAAGGAATTTGAAAAAAAACCCAAGAATATTACAAAAATCAAAACAAAATTTTTTGTATCGGGGCTTCTCTTGCGTAAGGTTTATGATTTCAGTCACAACCGATTACGCCTGTGACACAAACATTGGGTGCAAACATAGATAGCCTTGTTTTAGAGATATGCCTGCTTAAACAAGGCGATTTCCATCGAACGACCAATATAGGCTGTGGCGCCGACGCACAGTGGTCTGAAAGTTTATAAAAGTGGTATTTAATACTAAATCCTATTTCTGACCTTGAAAATTTGTATATAGGGGTTTTTCATATCGCTGAATCCAAATCTGCTGTCGAAATTTGGAAATTTTCAAAATCAAAGATGGCGGATCAAAATGACAAAAAATAGGATTTGCTATCGTTAAACCGTGTTTTTTTTATACAGTTTCATAGTTTTATCGTATTTTATGACAATCACAGTCAAGTTTTTTCGGTAATTTACAAAAAAAGTTTGCAAAACAGCATTATTTGCATGAATTTTAATTTTTTGATTATTTTACATAAAAAATGACTGTTATTCATAGTTTTCATCAGATTATGAGATTTTAGAAATAAGATTGCATTGTTTCGGTGATTTGCCATTCATAAGTTCTTCATACATTACTTTGAAATCGAAAAATCTATGAAAAAATAGAAGAACTAGTTGGGATGTGGCTTTTGACCCGTTCGGTCCACAAGATTAACTTCCCAGTATTCGTTCAAACAAAAAAACGACTCGAACGATTTTTATGAAAATCTTTTCAGATCATACTTCCTTTAACACGCTTTGAACGGCATCTTAATGAAGTCGGTATCCTTTTTGGTTCGCGTGAAATCGTGCCGGTACAAAAATAACTTACGTCGTTCAAACAAAAAACGGTTCGACCGATTTTTATGAAAATCTTTTCAGATCATATGTCCTTTAACATGCTTCGAACGGCACCTTAACGAAGTCGAAATCTTTTTTGGTTCTCGCGAAATCGTGCCGGTACAAAAATCACTTAAGTCGTTCAAACAAAAAAACGGCTCGACCAATTTTTATGAAAATCTTTTCAGATCATATTTCCTTGAACACGCTTCGAACGGCACCTTAACGAAGTCGAAATCTTTTTTGGTTCTCGCGAAATCGTGCCGGTACAAAAATCACTTAAGTCGTTCAAACAAAAAAACGGCTCGACCAATTTTTATGAAAATCTTTTCAGATCATATTTCCTTGAACACGCTTCGAACGAAGTCGATATCTTTTTCGGTTCGCGCGAAATCGTGCAGGAAAAAATTACCACATACGTACGCACGCACACACACACACACACATATTTCTTCTCAAATTTTTGCTTAAAATGCTATTGGGACCTTGAAACGTTTAAATACATTGAAAATTTCGAATCCGATTTGCGGACCGATTACAATAACTTCCTACTGGGAAGTTAAAAATGAAAAAAAACTAGAAAAAATTGATTTTTGATCAAAAAATATCCTGCTTTCACACTGCATATCTTTGTTAGTAGCAGGTAGTTGCAGCTAACAATGCATCGAGAAAATTCTATATCTTATATGGTTAATAATTGGTATGGTTAATAATTTTGAATTTTACATTAATTGCACACTATACAGTCGACTTTTTGAGAGAAAATAATGAACCACACATTTAAACGATGGAAATTTGTAATTTATTATAAAAAGTCAAAAAATAAAATAAGAAATATCAAAAAAATAACATTAAAAATAAAATTATTTAAATACAGAAAATCATCAAAAAAGTCGGTAAAACTAAATCAAAACGAAGTTCACACTTCAACGTGTGAATCAGATTCTAGGACTTCTCCTAAGTAATCTTGGTCTTCTGCTGAAATATCCAGCAATTCCAGAATATCCTCTGTAATCTCTCTTTTCTTGATTTCGTGCTTGCCTAATGAAATAACTGTATAACGTAGAATTTTTGTATTGAAAATAATGAAAAAACTAAAAATTCTACAAATATTGCTGTTTCGCAATATTTTTGTAAATTTCGAGAAAAATTGACTATTACTGACATAAAATACGATAAAACTATGTAACTGTATGAAAACACGCGATTTAACGACGAGAAAATCCTGTTTTTTCAATTAAAAAGCATTGCTTTTAATTTTTGATCCGCCATTTTTATCCGCCATCTTGTATTTTGAAAATTTTGAAATTTCGACATCAGATTTGGATTCAGCGGTGTGAAATACGAATTTTCAAGGTCAGAAATAGGATTTAGTATTAAATACCACTTTTATAAACGTTCAGACCACTGTGCGACGCATCTAAGTTGGAAAAACGGGAAGGTAATAAATAAGAAAGAATTACTTGTTGACCGCCTGTATTTCTTTATGAGACACTAGTGGTGGCCTTCACTTAATTTTTCCATTTTTTCCGATTCTTTTTTTTTAATTGTTAAGAATCGTATTTAGAGGACTAACGACAATATACGTCCACACTTCATAATGGTCCAGTCCACACTCATTAATGGGCTGGTCCCAAAAAATATTCTAACCACTAGGTGAGTACGCTATTAGTATAAAATCAAGTAGCACAGTTTGGAGCCAGGTTATTTCCGCGATTTATGGCTTACCAAGATATTTGGGACATTGTCCTAAAAAAGTTTTCATTCCGAAGTAGTAGCAAAGTATACAGCGAATTGGATCTAATAGTCGCGCCCCCCTAACCGACTAGGAAGCCCCATTTAGAAATTTTAGTTGGTATGTTATGGATGGTGGTTTGGGCTAGATTCGCCTCTTATCTGAAGAGGAATACTGTCCCAAAGTATATATATGATACTGTCGCCAAAATATCAAAATTTGGATAAGAAAGGCAGTCTATGGGAACTTCGCAGTTATTACATGCAAAATAAGAGTACTGGGTCCAATAACGTCATTGTTTTTTTAGAGTGTCTGGGCTGTCCTCCCCATCTCTACAAAGTGTTCTAAATTCAATAAGGATTATTTACTTTTACTGATGGATCCTTTTATTTCAAAAATTACTATAAACTCGTATATTTTCCTCTTCTAGGTTACCAAGTTAGACGATCTAAGTCCTATTATTTTCCTAAATCGAACTAAAGCGGCCTTAAATTGTGGAGCGGGCTCCATGCAGGTAAATAGAGACTTTTCAAACCCAACTTCAACCCAAATTCAAACCTATTTTACACACTTTAGGTCGATCTCAAATTTACTGAACCATTTTTTGGTATAGCATACGCAGATTTTGACAGGAACAGCGCCTGTCAAGTTTTGGGTAAAGGTGACATTAGTTATCGATTGGAACTACCATTGAAAGGATGCGGAACGAAACAAGTATGAACAAAAAAATATGTGAAAGAATAAAGAATATTAATAATTATTATTTATGAAATAGGAACCCACACGTGTCTTTACAAACAATATTGTCGTAAGATTTCATCCAGGATTAGAAATGGATGGTGATGAAATAATAACTATAGTCTGCCGTTACCCACCACCAGTTGCTCCAGTACCACCAGCACTTTTAGCTCGAATGTAAGTAACGAAGTTGTACTGTCTAAGCCTCGATGTATCATTGGTATTTTATATTTCAGGGAGCCTATAGTGCCCGCCTCAATAATCGAGCCACCGCTCAAGGGAATTCAAATTCTGCTCATAATCTGCGCAATTATGTTCTTAACACTATTACTACTCGGACTCGGTGTATCCTACTACTGTCTACGACGACGACCAATTCCAGTTGTTCGACGACTTCCAATGTCAATGGGAAGTGGATCAGAAATCACAAAGCTAAGTGGCAGTAGCCTAGGGAATATATCAACATTTGAAGGTCTCAAAATACCACGAGCTCATCCTCCTCTTGCTGCCGTACATAGTTCCTCAGGAAGCGATGGAGCACTTGTTTCCGATACAATACCTTCAGATTATCCAAGTGAATCACATTCCGAAGAAGAAAACGAAACTAGGTATGCTGTAGGAACCTTCATATCAAAAAATGGCCGCTATTTCATTATTTTAATAGATCATTGCCTTTCAGTTCGGCCGGAAGCTTCGACAATCGTGCCTTCCTTCAGGAGACATCAAGTATCTACAGTGAAAATTATGGACATACCCAAGAGTTCCAAGCAGCAAATGCTGTTGCACAAGCTACAACAGTACCAAGACTACCAGTTGCTGTTGCTGAATCGCCGAAGTTTGATGTACATGTAAGAGTTAAGAGGGCGCCACCAGCACCGCCATCCCCGTTGACGTCTGACACTGAAAGTGTGGTTACCATGCGCAACGAACGCAATAATTTATCAACGATAATGGAAAGCCATGAAGATCGTGAAAGTGTTATGACTATGGATTCAATGCCAAGAGATGTCGCCCGTAGTCAATTCACTTATGTTCCTGAAATTCATGCTGCTCCAAAGCCCGAACCTCCACCACCTGTGTTCACAGTCTATACCAAAACTCACGATCTTGTAAGTATTTATTTTAAACACAATTTTTTTTTATATTTAAATAACAATTCAATTCAATTCAACAATGTACCCTTACAGCGCCGCGAACGAGAATGGCCCGAGGATTATGCCGATGGACCACCAGTCAGTGATTCACGCAGTTTTGTTTCATTAGGTACTGAAAGAACCGATACTCACTCTATTGGTGAAATGGTTGATACCTCTCACTATATGAGACTTCCGGAACCACCAATCGTTATAAAGAAACCACAAGTATCCTCGCATACTGTTGATGATGTATTCTTAAGGACAATCACTGAAAAGAAAACAATTGAAGATATCGAAAGTCACAGGAAGAGAATTACAGAGTACAAGGCCAAGCCAATACCTGATCCAACATGGGATGTTACAATTCGCAACTATCCAAATGACGACAATCAAGCTCAATGGGAGAACTTTTCAGATATATCAAGCGCCTCCGGATTGACTCTTACTCCCAAAATGGAAAGATCAGTGCTAAGTTTGCCACCGACTCAATACATCAATGAAAGCGGCGAAAAACTCACCAGTCCACAACTAGTTGGTAACATGAAACCCATTGAAATACCACCAGAAGACAAGGCTGTACCAAACTGGGATATTCTAATTCGTATTTTGGAAGATCCAGATGAGCCTGAAATTGAAGAGACACACTCTATACAGTCTAGTGTTCATCCACTATCACTATCACGCCAGATTAGCTATGAAGATAAGACAAAATGGAAGGAGATCATTACAACTCAATCAACTCTACGCACCATGCTGACAGAAGCCGTCGTACGTGAAGATTTCGAAAGAATAAGAAAAGATGTCCGATATGAGCGCATCTTTGAGCCACAAACTTGGGATGTTATTGTCCGGATTCTAGCGCCACCAGATGATGAAGTCGACATGCGTGCACCGCGACGATCAAAAGGTAAGAAAGAACCATGGGACACAAGATCACGTCGCAGCTCACTTCCGACACTGTACGAATATGATAGCGATGGCGGCTCAAGTGTACGCACAATCAGAAATGATCCGATGCCATCAACGTCAACTTCGTCGAGTTATCAAATTAACCCAAGATCACGTAGAACTTCGAGATCGTCATATCGGTCCGATAATGTCGATATGCGATCAATGACAGAGATGACAGTGGACTTTGCTAGACCTGATCGTTATGATAACATGTCTGAAGCAAGTTCGTTATATCCGCCACGATATTATGAGGAGGAAGGCTATGAGCGGGGATCTGTGCAGAGATCGCTCAGTCATCCGAGCTTAGCAAGATCTGCAAGTGAATTTACAGAACATTGGATTGCACCGGATAATGGATCGGATCTGTCATCACCAGATGCAACGCCGAAGTCGAGAAGATCGCAGAGAATGGTGGTGAGTGGTTTTTTGTATGAATCGATATTTTTTTTTACTATTTCCAGGATAATGTAATGAGCACGTGTATTTTTTAAATTAGAAAATGAACGTCTTGCTTTTCTTCAACAAGGAAACTTATTAGACAGCATAAAGGTTTGGGAACACCGGGTTATGATTATGACCTCTCTCAAGTGCTGGGTAGCTGCCGTATTGAGCCGATGTCAATCAGTTTGGCATCCTCAAATTTGCGGGTGTACTGGTCTATGTCATCCTTCTACCGTGGATTCGACCTACCTCGCATGTTAAATATCGTAAACATTACCCCAATTCACCACCCCCCTTCACACCCCTGAGCTAGATATCCTGCATACTGGAACTAACCGATATTGATTCTATGGAGAGTGTCCGAAATAATTCTCCTTCACACATGGTGCCAACAATTATTCGAATGACTTTTCTCGGGGGTGACCCTTTTTCCATTGAAAACTAGTTGGGATGTGGCTTTTGACCCTTTCGGTCCACAAGATTAACTTCCTAGTATTCGTTCAAACAAAAAAACGACTCCAACGATTTTTATGAAAATCTTTTCAGATCATACTTCCTTTAACACGCTTTAAACGGCATCTTAACGAAGTCGGTATCTTTTTTGGTTCTCGCGAAATCGTGCCGGTACAAAAATCACTTAAGTCGTTCAAACAAAAAAACGACTCGAACGATTTTTATGAAAATCTTTTCAGATCATACTTCCTTTAACACGCTTTAAACGGCATCTTAACGAAGTCGGTATCTTTTTTGGTTCGCGCGAAATCGTGCTGGTACAAAAATCACTTACGTCGTTCAAACAAAAAAACGGTTTGACCGATTTTTATGAAAATCTTTTCAGATCATATTTCCTTGAACACGCTTCGAACGGCACCTGAACGAAGCCGATATCTTTTTAGGTTCGCGCGAAATCGTGCTGGTACAAAAATCACTTACGTCGTTCAAACAAAAAAACGGCTCGACCAATTTTTATGAAAACCTTTTCAGATCATATTTCCTTGAACACGCTTCGAACGAAGCCGATATCTTTTTCGGTTCGCGCGAAATCGTGCAGGAAAAAATGACCACATACGTACGCACACACACACACACATTTCTTCTCAAATTTTTGCTTAAAATGCTATTGGGACCTTGAAACGTGTAAATACATTGAAAATTTCGAATCCGATTTTCGGACCGATTACAATAACTTCCTACTGGGAAGTTAATAAGTCCGGGAATACATAGATTGGCTAATTCTAAGCAACTTTTGTTCTATAAAGTTTTTTCTGAAACTCAATACTTTTCGAGTTATTCGCGAGTGAAAATGTCAATTTTTCAACCAAAAAAAACACGTTTTCAGACAGGTTTTTCGCGAATAACTCAAAAAGTAAGTATTTTAGCAAAAAAATTATTATTATTAAAAATGTAGCTTATAAAAAAACAAAAAAAATGATGGGTTTATGGTGTCTGTCGACCCAATACAAAAAAAGTAATAGCTTGTTGAAAGTTGGTTCTTATTTGTCCAAAGCTAAAATTGAAATTTTCAACTTGAAATAAACAAAAAACAATGCATTTTTCGGGAAAAACTTATTAAACCTTTTTTAAAGTGCTTGAAAAAACCTTTACTTTTGTTTTTTTATAAAATTGCCTAGCATTAAAACTAAGCGAGTTATGACGAAAATAAAATTGGTCCCTATTTTTTCGGCGACAAAAAATGTGAAAATCACCCCCTAATTACCACCCCCATTGAAAATAATCGGTATCATTTCACAATTAACTTTATTAATGTACTTGTAATATGCTCTAAAAGTTTGAACGTTTTACAGTGATTAGTTTTGAAAAAAAATTGAGCTTGAAGTGAAGAGATCATTTTTGTAATTTTGCAAAATATTGCCTTTTCTTCAAAACTAGTAAAAAAACCCGCGTGCGTTGCAACGCCCTTAAATAAAAAAATTTTATGTGTGCACTGTGCAAGGTAGGAAAAAAGTGAAAGAAACAACAATATGGAAAATATGATTTTGGATACCTTTTACATGGTTATTTTCTATTGACAGCTTTTTTGACAGCTGTCATTAGTCAAAACCAGTTTTTGATATGATATTCGTATTCACTGGTATCGAAAACCTAAGGATACCAAGTTTCACCTTGAACCGATGGAAATCAAGTGCCCAACGCTTGGTTGAACCTAAAAAAATAAAGACCCATGTTAAATCCCACTTAAAATTCAACCTGCGTGCGGGACGTTTATAATTTTGTTTTTCTCTTTTCGGTTAGCCGTTACACTGCCCTTTCTTACTTAGTGTTCGTTCCGAACACAGCTTCCGTCCCGTTCTTACCGATCGAACTTTTTGGATGCGATCGATGGAATAGTTTAACCTCGTGTGGCAGTGGAGGGTCCTTCCCTTTTCTTTGTAATTTTGGCGATTTACCTTTGATTAGTCGATCATTTTATAGGTACACTCGATCGCGTGGCAAACTTCACGACAATAGAGGAAATGACCAAGATACACTATGTTCAATGTTCTTCCATTTGGAGCTAGGATGTGAAGATTCAGATTTCCCAACTCTTGAACAACCTGCCTGCAGCTGACAGTGAAATGACACTTATTTGCTAAAATTTGTCGGCCATATTGGCCCCGAAATTTTAAATTTATTAGTTTTGATCATTAATTCGTTATTTGCTATCTTAAAAACCCCCAGATACCGATTTTCATTGGAATCGGAATACAATTGGCAAACTCATCGGCCATATTGGTGCGGCCATTTTGAACTTATAAGTTTTGATCATAAATTTGTTATTTTGAACCTTAAAAATTCCTAGATACCCACTTTCATTGGAATCGGACCACACTTGGCAAATTCGTCGGCCATATTGTAGCGGACATTTTGAATTTATAAGTTTTAATCATAAATTTGTTATTTGCAACCTTAAAAACCCCTAGATATCCATTTTCATTGGAATCGGAATACAATTTGAAAATTTCGTCCGCGGCCATTTTGAATTTATAAGTTCGGATCATAAATTCGTTATTTCCTGCCTTAAAACCCCCCAGATACCGATTTTCATGGAAATCGGAACACAATTGGCAAATTTGGGTGGCCATTTTGAATTTCGGTCAAGATCACTTTTTTTTAATAGGTAAACTTTTTTATATGTATTATTAGCTGAACATTCCATTTTTAATTTTTAAATTTCATTCACCGTAACTGAAATCCGAGGTTTTCATGTTTTTAACGCTCCAAGAACTCCACTATATGTGAGTAAAATCATCACCAATGTGACGCTGGTTTGGCAGCACTTTGGCTATAGGACCAATATTAGGTCGCTTCACAGATGAAGCTATTATGGACTTTTTTTTGCTTTCATTTATGTGAAGCGCCAACTTTCGACACGCCCATTCAAGATGGTTCCCTATTCAGCTTTTGATACCTCTTGGTTGTTTCCAATGATCTCAACGAAATTGATCTGATTGATTTGATCACGCCGCTTGATTCTACACCAGAAAGCTCGATCACTTCCTTCAACGGCAGATTGAAGAGGAGTCTGACCAGTGCATCACCTTGTCGAAGTTCAATTATTGATATTGATTGGTCTGTATGGTGCTGAGGAATCACTTGGGCTAGTACCGCCTCTCTATACTCGACCATCTCCGTGCGATGACTCCTGCATCGAAGTCTAGTTGGTTTTGGCCCACCTTCAATTTCGCTAACTTCTTGTAAACTTAGACCAGCTTGATGTGGTGTAGGGCTTTCATATTTCACCAGCTTCGCGAGATGGCTTTCGGTATTTGACGACTTGTTGTTTTTGAAGCTGGTTTAGAACCTTGATTACTTTTCCTAAGGTTGATGATGGCAGCGTACAGTCCTCATAAATATTCCTCATATTGGTACTGTTCTAGTTCACATACGAAATTCTTCTTCTACTTCGTTTTTTTTAATCTATGAACTCTTTTTTATGTGTTTATGAGTTCCTTGTGTTTTTCCTCACGTCAGTCCAGTCATGTTTGGTCAAATAATTCATTCAAATAGTCCAGCCAAATTAGAGTCAGTGCCAGTGAATTGCATTTCTATAAATCTGGTCGATTTCTATGGTATGACAGCAATCAAATGTCTCAAAATGGGTAAGTAATAAATACTTCTTTATTGACTGTTTGATCTGCTGGCAAAAACACATAATGGACTATATCTCCATAATCGAAGAAAACTGGATGGCCTTGGGTTTTGATGGACCTTGGGATGATTTTCGCCTTATTTTGCAGATGTCGCTCGTTGGCTTCTTTGAACGTCTTTCCCGTAAGCTAATGTCTCATCACGAGTTACTATCTGCTTCATAAAGGTTGGATCATTTCGGGTATTAGCAATTACTTCTTTAGGCTATTTCTCGTGATGCTTTTTTTGATAGACGTTCAGCACTTTTGTGGTTCGATACCTTACAGAGGCATTCCCTTTCAACCTGTAATTAGCCCCACATAAATAACACTCTCTCTTTGTTGATTTCTTTCCGTACAGGAATTCCTTACTCCTCTTCATTGCCATCACCTTTAAGCACAAGGATCCATTTCCATTTCAATCATTCAAGTCAGAGTGGTAGTGGACCCAGTGGAAGAAAATCGTGCCATGGTTTTGAAAGTTCTTTCACTGGTTTCTGTCCAATCCGACTAGGATTTGCTATGCACTCCATGAAAGAGCCCTCGAAAATACAAAAATCTAATCTCTAGTCTTCCATCCATTTATCCAATGGCGCTACAGCCCAAAAAGAGCCATGGCCTCTTCTAGGACATTTCTCCAAGTTTGACGGTCTCTTTCAGAATGTCTTCAGTTCCGATTGTTAAGAAATATCTCTGCATCAGCTGTCGCAGAGTCTATCCATTTTCTCCCGGATCTACTTGTCCATTTCCCGAAATTTCTGCTACCATGAGCCGTTTTGGAATACAGTTGTCCTCCATTTTGATTAGTCTTAGTCTGTTGATTTTTAAAAAGGTAGAGAGTTAAAAATATCATACAACTCGCTATTGTTTCTTCTTCGCCATATTCCACCCTCTCTCGTTGAGCCTATTATGCACCTGAGAACTTCTCTCTCAAACTTGTTGACTCGTTCCTCTACATATATCCTGGGTCATAGTCCAAATCTCTCTGCCCTAGCACAGTACTGGACGTATTTTTCTGTTTTGTAGAGTGAAACTTTCGTTTTTCTGTGCACAAATACTGCAGTTTTTGGGCACAGAAGTATTTTTTAGCCAGTAGGATTCGTATAGTAATCTCTTCCGTATAGATTCGTAGAGAACTGTATACACCCGCTAGAGCTCTACACGTGCAATCTTCAAAATGCTCCTGGGGGCTCAAATTTCAATTTACTTCTTTATTTCAAACTGTTCAGAATTCAATTGTCTCCGAAAATTACGGACGGATTTTTTTTAAATATTAACAAAGAAAAGTTATAGCCAATAATGTACAAAAAAACAGAAAAATGCTGAAAAAATGACGAAAAAACGAGTTTTTTTTACTTTATTGTTTATAACTTTTGAAAAAACTGTTGTACTTAAAATTCGTACGTAATTTTTTAAAGCAATTTAATTGTGACCAGTTTGAAAAAAATTAGAAGTAAATCGATTGAAAATTGAGCCCCCAAAAGCATTTTGAATTTAGAAAATCGATAAAAATAAGTTTTCGAGAAAAACGAATTTAAAGTTTTATTTCAAGCCAAAAAGCGTTCCGTCCATTCGCTCACTGCCGCGCATTATTATTAATTTCATCGACTTTCACAATGAACTTGGGAAAAACTAAAACACACCATGAAAGAGGAACGTTCAAAGTATATGAAAATGCAAAAAAAAGAAAAAAAATTGGTTTTTCAAATTTTCGTCATTTTTCACTTGCCTATTATTTAAATTAACAAAAATTTAGTCAAATCAATAAAGAATATTCTTCTCAATCTGCGCACGCCAACATGCGCAGTGTGACGGCGCACCAGTCGGTTTTCTAGTGCGACAAAGAGAAGTTCGCTTATGCAAGTCCGCGAATCGTTCGTTTGTTGATCTCGGGAGAAAAATCGTTGTTTGTGTACAGTGTGCCTCAAGGAAGACGTGCCCATTTCAGCACAATTGTGTACTTGGCAACATAGCAGTGCTCTTGTTTATTAACGCGCATACGGTGTGTATGTACGCACAAATATATGTAGTGTTGAATTGAAAAAAGAAAATATTTGAAACGACTAATTTTTTTATTAAAATCAAAAAAAATTCTGATTCAAATTAAATAAATTTTTAATTGAAATCAACTAATTTTTTTAAAATACATATTTTTCGTAGTTTCTAATAAATTTTTAGTAAGCTCATATCTAAATGTCAAAATTTAGTTATTTCAAATATTTTTTTTTAATCAACTATTATTTTTTTCTCGGGTCAGTCTTGATCAAACCACCCAACTCTAGCCTGTCTGCGGGCCCAGCTTCCTACCTATCTTAATTGTAGAGCACATTCATTGCTTGAGGTGTTTCTCATAAACAACTTCAACTCTAGTATTTTTGAAAACCAAATCTCTTCTTTGATGTGGATATAGATGTCGTTGTCTACTTTGAATTGACATTTTCACAATGACTGACATCGATGACAAAATTACTCAGTTTAATGTAATTTTCCTTGATTTATGTGATGTGCCTTTGCCCACATACTTCTAAAAAAAACTTTCTCAGCTAAATCCAAAGCTAAGTTTACTGAGGAAATTTAAAATTGTTGAAAGGCGTTTCTCTATTATTGGTCTTTAAAAGTGAAAGTGACATTGCAAAAAGATATGTTAAACGCCTTAGGAATCTTATTGTTGCTAAAATTAAGGAACCTAAGTCCTGGCCTCCCTTGACCCCCCCTTTAAGTGAAAACTGCCATAGCTTCGGGTTTCATTGTATTGAGACCGCCCTAAGTTCAACAATTTTACTACCTTGGTTTCTGCCTTTAGCTCACTTATTCAGCTCCTGCATCACGGTATCAATGTTTCCCTGTTAGTAGCACGCCTTAGTTACACCTCGTGACTATCGACCTATTAGTATTTTTCCATTCTTAGCAAAACTTTTGAGAAAGCTGTTAGCAATTTAAATTCTTGAATATAGTGAATTTGTAAAAGTATGGCAGTCTGATATTCGCAAATGCCTTAGCTGCAAAGCTGCTCTCCTTAAAGTTACGAATGATATTCGCACCTTCGTTTATGAGCATCGCGTGTGCTGTCTGTTATTATTTCTAGAGACATCGTTAATCACACTTTGCTTCTCCTCGCAAGTTCATTTTTTTCTAACTGCTCTTAAACTTCTGCATAGCCTCTCAACTTGCCGCTCTAAAGAAGCTAAACTAGGTGCTTGTCGTTCCTCGATTGTTCCATTTTCGGATCACTTCTATTCAGCATTTTTATAAATGATCGTCATAATGAACGCTAATGATGTACAGCTTTATATTTTATGCGCCAAGAGGCCAAATCCATTATTGAGTAGAAAAAATTTCGGCTCAATTGCGCCATATTTCATGTGGTCAACGTTGAACGTACTTCAGCCAAATCCAAATATAGGATTTGTTCTGAATAGCAGGGTGACCTGCTGGGACCATATCATTATAATCAAAACATATGGGGTTCTGTCAAAACTTAAGTTCCAAATAAGGTTTAAAATAACTGCCCGTATGAATTTTGTGAAAACCTTACTCCTTTGGCCTATCCTTTTTTCCTCTCTAGACCGATCTTGCGCCAGAAAACTTTAAATAGCCTTTCATTATTGCGTACGTTTTGTGCATAAGTTACGCCGTTTTGACTATATCTCTTCCTATCTAAATTCCATTTTATATTGCTCTCTAAGGGATTACCGTGACGTGAGTATGCGCTCTTGGGTCTTCGTAGCTATGGGCTTTTGCGTCTATCTCTCCCGGTAGAATCGCAACGTATCGATTTAGCGGGCATTTCTAAGAAGTGTCTGTTTTAAGACGTTACAGGGAAAAAATTTACTGAACTTGTTAACACGGGTTATTTTAAATTGAAATTCCGGTTTCTTTTTGATCATTCTACATACCTTTAGCAGATTTAATTAAATTTGAAATATATTCCTAACTCTTTAATTTAAAATACATACTTATAACTCACTGTTTTCTATTTCAGACATCATTTGTACCACGTCCACCACCACCACCACGTGGCGGCCGAATTGTTTCACAATATTCTGAATCACGTGTTAGCACATTCCAGCAAGGAGATCCACAGTCTAGAAACTGGTAAAGAAAAACTGCCTTCGATGGGAAATTTTAAAGTCACAAAACAAAACAAAAAAATTAAAAAAAAATAAATAAATTTTTTGACCAAGCTCAAAACAACTACAATAAAATTAGAAATTAATTAAGAAATAAAAACAAAAATGAGAATATAAATTAAAAACAAAAAAGAAAACTTATTAAACCAGTGAAGATAACAAAAAAAAATAAAATAAAATAGTAAAATTGGGTAACAACAACTAAAAAATGACCCAAAAAAACATTTTACCAATTTTTATAAATTTAGCTCGAAGCGTAACACTTTAAGTGCCAATATTATTGTTCTTTTAATTTTTTTTTAATTAATATTAATAATAATAATAATTTAGTTAAGTAAACAATCTTTTTTTTTTAAGATATTAAAAACACATGCATAAATTTATATATAATATTTACTTTACTAAATTTTAGTATTTTTTTTGTATTAATTTTTTATTAATTTTTTTTAATTTTGTAAAAATCACCACGCTCTTATTTTGAAAGGTGGTGTATGTGTAATTTTTTATTTTTTTGTTTAATTTGTTTGTATAAGAAGAAGAGATGATAATATCCTGCCCACTAACTCTACTGTGATATTAAATCAAAATTTATTAGTCTGTTCGACCTCTAATCAACAATCAATTGGCAAAGGGCCGAACATCCTTTTTTTTTAGTATTTTCGAAATTTATACTTTTATAGGGATATTATATATATATTCGCGTTAGAAGATGATGATATAATTATGATAATGAGGGGTTCAATTTTGCTTTATGCTAAATACTCATCCCCTCTACTTTTTTTTAATATATATATTTTTTTGTGTGGATATTATACTAAGCTTGCTACATTATAAATTGATGGAAGTTTGCTTCCAGCTTAACAAGCAGACTCCCCCCATTTTGTATCCTTGTGTTGTTTCTTTTTTTGTTTGTGTTTTGGATGACCTTAACAAAATCAGGATCGTTGAACTCTTCGTTAGTTTTCATCGTTTCACGTTTTACCCTCTATATATATATATATAAAACGTAAGGATAAATAGTCGTGAGACATTGAGAAAGGACGAAAAGTATCCTTTTTTGGGGGAGGCCTGTTTGTTGAGGGACAGAAACTTAATGGCCTTGAGGAAAGTTCCTTTTTTCTTTCATTTAAACAATCTATGCCAGGATAAGGCAGGCAGTTTTTCTTTCACACTTCGTCCTTTGGGGAATTTTCGTAGCGATATAAACGTAGCTATTTTCATATACTTTTCTGCACTGTACTTTTACTTGTGAATTACTAAAAATCTTAAAAAAAAAATCCTTAAAAAATTTTCATTTCAGTTAAGAGATTTTAATTTCTTTAATAAATTTTAATAACTGCACAAAATATTATCAAATTTTTTTTTGTTACCCTTAAACTTAAACCACATTACTAAAATCCAGCAAAGAAAATTCCTTTTAGCTTTTTTATAACAAAAACAAAAACTTTTAATCCTTCGGGGATATATACAAAAAATAATGTGGATTATGTTAAAAGTTAACTTCTTTATTTCTTTCAAGGCCGTTGACTTTTTCTTTAATTTTTTTTTGTTATAAACAGAAAAAAATATTTTTTAAGTTCGTTATACTTTAAATCATACAAAAACAAAAAAACAACTAAAACACTGACACAATTTTTTCTTAATTTTACTAACTGAAGAAATTATAAATTTTATAACCACGCGCAAAGAATTCGGTGAAGGATCCAGCAGCTCTATATATATTTTATTTTATATTTGAAAAAAGAACTCCATACACAAACATTCCATACAGAACTAATTTGTTCTTTTTTAAAGAAGAAAAAAAACACAACAAATTTATGGTTCTTAACCCGAGGTCTTAAAGTGTATTGTAAAGGATCGTCCTTTTTTATAAAAGGATTAATAATTACACTTTACTTCCTTTTGTATTTTAGGGTCAAGATTTATAATTTTAAGTTAATATTTTTTTTTGTCTAATTTCGAAAATTGTAAAAACAAAAAAAAACACAAAAATTATTGATTTTTTTAATAAAATAAAAATAAATTTAATTGGAGAAACGACTAACAGTTTTGGTGTTTTTATTTGATATTATTTTATAATGTTCCTAAAATTGCATGTATAATTATTGTCCCAAAGAAGATGTAAAAGTGTCCCAAAATTTGGGACACCTTATAATCCAGTCAAAATAGGCAAGCAAAAGTCAAAACAACCACGGAAAAATTCTAAGAAATTTTAAATTTGTTACAGAATTTCTAAACAAGTGAAATATTTAAAAAGTCGTTAGGATCTCTGATCGATAGAAAATTTATTCAAGGGCGTTTTATCGAAGAAGATGGTTTTTAGGAAATACCACTTAAATTGTACTGTTTCCTCTAGAACTATGAAAATCAACACTTTGGATCGTGCAGTTCCCTGATCTGCTCGTTCTAGCGCTCGTGTACCAGGAGGAAAACTAGACAGACATGACCCTTCACAACCTGGATCTCTAACTAGCTCAGTATTAAATAAAGTTAAATTACTGCGACTGCTTTTCTCGATGTTGAGAGAGAGTCTTTCACAATACATCCTTTGACGTTGTAGCAAAGGTTCTGGGATCTGTGAGAATTCTATCATAAAATGTAATGGCAGACATTAAACTCTAGCCGATAAGATAGTATATAAAAGTTACAAAGTTCACAAATAAGACTCGCCAGTTCTTAGCCTGGAACAGGCATGCACAACGTCAAAACGCTTGCAAGGCACCCGAAAAAGGCACAGATAAAAATAATAAAAAATTAAAATAAAACCCGCCCGCACTTAGCCTAAAACCGCCACAGTACGCCTAAGTAAAAATTATACTGTTCCAAATGCAGCTCACTACTCAATAAAAGACGCACGGAATAGTCCAAAAAAGCACGGTACACTCACACTTTTTTAGACTAAAGGGAGCAAAATTTGGGCTTTAAAAAATCGTATAGGGCGAAGAAAATTATTATAGAAAGGGTGCCATTAGCATACTCAGTAGACTTGTTCTCGTTCGATTGCGTAGGTCAAGCAGCATTAAACGTGGTTAGTACTTAGTTGGGGGACCGCTTTGTAAAACGATATTCGCGTTGTCCGATTGAAAATATACTCATATCTGTAAGAGGGGCGTGCATACCTCTGGCGGGCGAATTTTAAAATTTTCAGGTCTGTAGCGCGAGCGTGCATACCAGTGCGGCAGGGACATTTGCTCGGTATGCGCGCAGGTTACGGGAATGTGTATGGTTTTCAAAAAATTAACCAACTGAATTATTTTTACTAGGGGTCTGCCAAAGCCAATGCACGATTTTATTCCAAAGGCTGGCCTCTCTCGGTATCACGGGAGCCAAAGTACCTGTCCGACAGGGGCTATGGAAGCCCTACTGAATATCCCTACGCTCCACCTAGTAATGAAGAAGGAGGCTCAGGCAGGGGTGGTGCGCCTACAAATTGTTCTACATTAAGTCAGGAGACCATATGAATCAGCTATCGATTCTTCAAGCAATTGAACCTAGAGCTAAGGCTCGCATTGTCCGATACCATTCTAGACTTCGACAAACCATTTATGACGACAACCAGAAGTCATCAGAATGGCAGCTTGGCAGGACCCTCTTTAACGAGAACACGGGTTTTTGGTATACGGACCGTTCCACAGCTGATAATGGGGTCGAGCTAGGCGTATATGGCCCAAAGGACAAAATATTCTGAGGATATTAATAGAGCTTCAAATAGCTCTAGCAACACTTATTTTCTCGAACAGTCAAGCTGCCCTTGTTTGCTAATAAATCCCACAGAGTATCAAAGACTGCTCAAAATTCCCTCCTATCTCTAAAATCCTTCATCAGGAACAACAAAGTTACGCTGATGTGGATCCCAGAATTCATTACATCAGTAATGAAATTTTACTTGTTGGTCCGGAACATTTTTGCAGCTTAGCCATCTCCGATGTAAGATCGGCCATCAATAATTGGGTCGACCGGCTATTTTTTCATAGCTCTCAAGACCCAGGGTGCTCAGGGTCGAGCTAAAGATTAATTCAAACCAAAAAAGCTAAGACGGATAAACTTTTAAATCTCAATAGGTGGGAGCTAAAAAGAATAACATAGATACTGACGGGCCGATGCTCTCTTAATTATAATTTAAGCAGAATAGATGATTGTAGCTGTCAGTTCTGCGGAGCAGTTACGAAACTGTGCGATTGTGAGGATACAGCGAGAAGGAGATTGGGACTCCTCCATCGCGGCTTCCCTGCTCCCGCAGGCAAATTTTAGATATGCATTCTAAATCTATTTTAGACTATATCAAAAGCCCTAACCTCGAATGTTTTTAATGTGCGGGGTTGGCACAATAGACAAAATAGCCCTCAGTACCTGCAAATTCGCCCCCTCGAACAATTAAGTAAGTATTCGACAGCCTCCCATCCAAAACAGAGCGCTAACTTAGTAATAGAGCAAGATGTGGTTTCTTTGGACATGCTACTTACAGGTAGGGAGCGAAAATCCAAAATGCTTTTGGTACCATTTGCCAGGAAATAAATACTGCCGCGATTGGCAAAGTCGATGCCTTTCAAGATCGACGAAGTTCTACTAAATCATAAAGTAAAATTTTTAATCCAACTGCTGCCACCAAAAAATGTGGACCTTGGTCACTTCGATTAAGAAGGGTACGCTACATTTTCCTTTATTTAAGTGTGTCCCGATAGGGATTTCTCTGCCACAAAAATCTAAGACAAGAAAGATGAATGCTAGATGAAATCTATGTGGGGAAAATTAAGTCACAAATTGATTGAGGTAATGGACCATATCATATAGCGGAATTGACCCGCAGAGCTCTGAAGCGTTAGTTGGGAGCCTTAACCCTTAGGCTATTGCCCGCGAATACTTGGCACACAAATCTTAGTTACCTAAGTTTACGTAGACTTTTGGTAAGCGGTATTTTCATCACGGTATCACGTCTAAGTAAATGCAAGACATACTTGTTTTGGTCTGCAGTTGGTGCGTTACCTGGATATATAATGTCGCAATTGGCGATGCCGATCCTTGCAGGGAAAAACTTAGGTTTCTTACAAGAAGCAAAGAAGTGACATTATCTATTGAAACAAACATATGGATACTCTGATGATATGGACTGAGCAGATCCCCATCCCTGTTGTCCTGTTGCAAAGCGTGTGAATTCATAGTTGGTATAGACTCAAATACCATGGATTCACAGTATCTTATGATGACTATGATGATATATACGACTTTAATGTGTGCTGTTGAGTTTCTACAAGCATTTTGTTTTAAAAATCTGAAGTACAAGGGCTAGCAAGACTACAATAGGTTCAATAGGTGATCACAGTATTTGTAAACCTTATATCACGTTAAAGGAACGAGAAAAATCAAACAATTTCCTACAAAAAATCCTTTTTTACTGCTAGTATAAGATACCCCACGAACCCTCACTCGTCCTTTATTTTAGGAAATTTCATGATCAGCAATTTTTATTTCCACTATTTTTGTGATAACCTTACCATTTAAGAGATATTTCCTAAAACCTGTCTAAATGTCTATAGAGTATTATCAAATGTACAAAATCATCAAAGTCGTCATGGTTCATCGAACAAATCAGGCTGATCGTGCTGAGATCTATAAATGATGGCTATCGTCAATCTAAGATATTCACTGCTGCAGAGGTTCGAGCTGCGATAGTGATCACTATTTTGTTAAAATAATAGCTTAGGTAGGAGCGAAAGATATTGTGAAGAGACCATAACCTTAGATTACTGATCGTCGATCTAGGCGTTTTTGATCGATAGTCGTTTAATTGTATTGGTTTGCGTGAACTTGTCGATTAAGTTATACGCACCAACTATAATAGTAAGGAAGATTATCTGACCATGGTATACTCTTTCATAAACGGTATGGTACTCAGTCCAAATTTGGTACATCTACCACCATTCATAGCCATATTTATAAATGCTACCAAAAAGTCTTTTCGATTTCAATGAACATATGAGTAAATATATTGGAATATATAAATTTTTGATTTATCTCCTCAAAAAAAATTTAAATTCGAAACGAGTTGAATGTACTTTAATGTAAATCAAAAGTCTTTCAATGTCAATCTGCTTATGAATTAAACAGAAGTAATAAATAATTTAGGCCTTCTGATAGCTTCATGACTTAATACAAAATTCACAATCATCAATCATTCATAAAAATATTCCATTTTTATCCATAATATCATCACCAGCCAAAAAAAAAAAAACTTTAATAACTAACACAAATCATTGAGAATAAGTAGTCAGACGCCTCCATGACCATTTATCTTCCACCAAAAAACAAAAAAAACTTTTCTTCAAACGTTAAAATTAATATCGGAGACTTGGAATAAAAAAAAATAAAATTCCCGCTCTCAAGAAGCCATCGTCATCATCATTATCATCGTCCCCACAGTCAATGATTATTATTGCCTCATACTTTTAAGTATCCTCAGTGAGTAAACTCATAAAAATCCATGAAAAATAACTCATGACAACAACAGAATCAAACAAAAATACACAAACAAAACTTAAACAAACAAAAGAAAACCAAAAAATAAAAGTTACGTATATATATACAGCAAGACTCACCGCACCGCAAAAGTATCCATAGTATAGTTATATCGTCCTTATAAGGATTCATCCTTAGCTTATACGAGTTTGTATATATGCATGTATACAGGGTGTACACAAAGCCAGTGATTGAATATACTGATGAGCCTAAAATGATTGTGGACGGCAGAGAATCATCTTATAAGTCGCCTCACACCGCCTACAGCAATTTTCATTCTGTTTCTATATTCAACGTATAATATCCTTGCTACAGGATTCTGCTTCCATATTCTGTATATCTACCGTGGCTAAGCTTCCTTCAGCTTTCACTCAAAAAATTACGAGACTGTGTAACTTAATGGATAACGTATAATGTCTAACGGTTACTTCACAGATAGGAAGATCAGTCGTAGGCTCATTTTCGTTATGTAAACGAATTTTTTCGTGCCAGGATATTATCTTGTACATAGATGGACACAGGATGACCTTGTATAGTTTCGTTGACTCAGGGAATACCACAAAAAAATGTTTTTCCAAATATACTAAAACAGAATAAATTCAATTCTATTCCTCTGTGTGTGATAGGAAAAGATTTAGAAACGAGAAGGATACATCTACAAAAAAAAGGATATTACCACAATATTATCCTGATTCCCAGGATGTTAATTACTTTCATTTATGTCACGCTTCTGTTATTCTTTTAGTTTTTACAGAGCTTTCTCTTTAACTATGTGTTAAATCCAGACAAAATCCTTTCTTCGCAATCGTCTTGTCGTGTGTGTGTATGATTAAGATACTGAAGGATATTCTCTCATTTCAAGGATTTAAACGGAATTTTTTTCCTATTCAGCCTACAGTAAAGCTTTTTTTAGTGAAAGTCGAGATAGTTTTAGCACATAATAAAATATAGTACAAGGACAAGGGCATGTCGAGCCCCTACAAGGAGAGAGAATCCGTCCAGGTAAACTTACAGTCAGTGACGCTGAATATGACCATGAAAAGTTTTTCCATTTTCGACGACACGTCAGAAGCTTTTTTAACCATGCATCCCCAGGACCTGAAAGCTTTATTCCGCTGAAAATGAAAGAGAACCAAAAGCTTCTTTATCTATAGTAAAATCTCTTACCTTAAAGCATACCCCTTTGTGCTTCTACCTATAGGTACATATGTACCAGGTATGTTTTTTGGGTGGTTGGAGTTCACCCTTTCATATATATCGTTGAAACCTCGAAAATTATTGTAACATTTTTTTTTTCATGTGAATTTCCGGATTTTTTTTTGTGTAAAAGTTCATGTAGAGCCATGACGACGGTGAAGTTGAAGGGTATGTACCCGAAAAAAAAAAATATGAAATCTGGTCCTTCAACATTTTGAAATCATTAAAACCAACGTGTCAAGTGAAATCTCTTTTACGGTTGTTAAACCTCAAATAGCTACGATTGGGAATAGCATGTAGCTTGCAGACTTTCGTAAATCAATGTCTGCATACTGCTATGAACAGATTGACTGTCCTAAGGGCTTCTCTTATGAAAATCCTTGCTTTAATAATTTGACATGTTGGAAGGTTGAGGATTTTTTTTAAGAGAAGGAAGTAACAGTGGATATATTCCATATTTTATAAGGAGATTGAAAATATTAAAAAAAAATATGATTGATTTTAGAATTAACTACGAAATGAAGCTGTTGGATGACCTTCCTAAAAGTCACTTTGCAATTTAAAAGATTAATAACTTTTTTACTTCTACCTTACAAGTAATTTTTTAAGTTGACATATATTCATAATTTAAGCTTCAAGATCAAAAAGGACTTCATCTGGGCCAATCAGACATCAAAGCTATAGCACGTGTCGCAAATTTACGCGTAGGAATTGAATTTCGTGGCATTTGTGACATATTGAATATGGCGAGTTGAAATTTGATATATATGTCATTTTGACATATGTCAAATTAACTGTGGTATTTTTCGCAGTAAAAATATAACGCATGCATATTTCTTACAAAAAGTACGTTCTGTTATAAACACATGCAATGAAAATCACGTGTAATTTGATTCAAAAATTGTTAAGGTGATTCTCATTGCAATGAAAATATTGCCGCAGTTAGACAGAAGGTTTTAAGCAAAAGTCAAAACTATTAATGCGGCTACGGTCTGAATAAGCCTTTCACGACGGAATTACTTCAACGAGAGTATATCAATCTCCGAAGTTCTACTAAGTCATAAAGTAAAATTTTTATTCCAACCGCTGCCACCAAAAAAATGTACACCATTGGTAACATAAATTAAGAAGGGTACGGTATACATTTTCGTTTGTCTAAGGGTGTCAAATTAGGGATTTCTCCATTCCCGTCTAAACGTCAAATGTTTTTTGCTTTAAATTTTGACATTTATAATCGTGAGTTCATTATCCGATAGGTTATCCTAGCCTATTATGAAAATGGGCCTTCAACAAAAATACGCATCGCGCCCTACGTGGTTTTTACAGCCATTTGTGACATATTGAATATGGAGAGTTAAAATTTGACATATATGTCATTTTGGCATATGTCAAATTAACTCTGGAATGTCTCATAGTAAAAATATAGCGCATGAAAATTTCTCACAAAAATTTGCGTTCACTTATCGAAAATTAGATAGAAAATGAAATCACGTGTAATTTGATTCAAAAATTCTTCAGGTAATTCTTGTTGTACTGGGAATATTGCCGCAGTTAGAGTGAGTTTTTAACAATAGCCAAAAATATTAATTCGGCATCGTTCTGAATAAATGCCTCTCACCAGATAATCACTTCAACGAGAGCACATCCAATCTACGAAGTTCTACTAAATCATAAAATAAAATTTTGATTCCAACCGCTGCCACCAACAAAATGTACACCATTGGTAACTTAAATTAAGAGGGTACAGTATACATTTTCGTTTACCTAAGGGTGGCAAATTAGGGATTTCTCCATTCCCATAGGGAAATACCGACCTCTAAACGTCAAAAAATTTTTTGTTTAAATTTTGACTTTTCTAAGTTCGTTATCCAATAGGTTATCCAAGCCTATTATGAAAATGGGCATTCAACAAAAATACTCATCGCGCCCTACGTGTTGTTTTCAACAGAAAATAATCTTTAGCGATTAGGCACCCTTTCACCTCGATGGATTCGTCAACAAGCAGAATGATGAGAACCCTAGAGTTAATGTTGAAAAGGCTTTGCATCTACGAAAAAGGGCTGGGGCGGTTTTTACAGCGAGAATAATCGCGTCGTACTTCTTCGAAAACAAAGCCGACCAAGCTGTTACATTGAATAGTATACGCTTCCCGCCATAATTTTTTGTGCCTACAATTGGAGGCTACGGATTTTTACAATATGTGGTTCCAACAGGATGATGCCAGTTGCCACACAGCAAATGAAACAATGGCTTTCTTGCAGCAAAAGTTCGATTGTCGCATTATCTCCGAAAATGGCGGCCCAGATCATGTAATTTGGACTTCTTTCAACGAGAAAATTTGAAAGAAAAGGTGTACGCTAATCAGCCGAATCACGAGCTTAAGGACGAGAGCATTCGACACATTATTGATTTTGAGCAATTATGCCTAAGCGCCATCCAAAATGTAGACAAGCGGCTGGAGGTCTGCCAGACCAGTGCTGAGTATCTGGATAACATTTTGTTTGACATCTATCGATTATTTCCAGACACTCTTACGAGTCTATTCACATTCATCAGGCGTTGTGCTTTGTTTATAAATAACGAGTCAAACAAGAGTCAATGCAGCAGCGCAATTCACCTTACTCGAGTCGAAAAATTGTGGCGATCATTTTCTGGAACGAAAACGACTTTCTTTTGGTTACGATTTCATCAAACTTGGGACAAAAATTACAGCTGACGTGCACTGCGAAATGCTTGCCAAAGTGAAACGTGTGATTTAGAATCACCCAGTATCAGTTCTGTCATTGCACCTAGCGACTATATCCTTTTCTTCCACTTAAAACATAGTCCGGGGAAATTAGCAAAAAAAAACGCACGAAAGGAGCCAAAATTCGGAAAGGGCTGAAAATTGGACCACAGCTTCCTTGCGAATTTTTAAGAAAACAATTTCGGAATCAAAAAAAAACATGGCCGACGGAGATATCGCGTTTTTCCCTTGTTCTCCTTGTATCTCGGTTTCTATACGAGGGTCCAAAATGTTGGCAATGAAATTCTCTACAACTTTAGTTCTTACAAACATGTTGATCCGATTAACCCTTTTAAAGTTATTCAAGGTCAAAGTTATCAAAAATCACTTTTTGCCAAAAAATCACTCAAAAACTGCTTTTTTCGAAAATTTGTTTTGATCAGTCAATACGAAACGTTATTGCCTACAAAAAAGCATTTTGTCATTTTTTCGAAAACTTAACCCTTTCGAAGTTATTCAAGATCAAAATTTCAAAAAATTAGATTTTTGGAAACTTTGACCTTGAATAACTCCGAAAGGGTTAAGTTTTCGAAAAAATTACAAAATACTTTTCTGTAGGCAATAACGTTTCGTATTGACTGATCAAAACAAATTTTCGAAAAAAGCAGCTTTGAGTGATTTTTTGGCCAAAAAGTGATTTTTGATAAATTTGACCTTGAATAACTTTAAAAGGGTTAATCGGATCAACATGTTTGTAAGAACTAAATTTGTAGAGAATTTCATTGCCAACATTTTGGACCCTCGGACGGGGTTGTACGACCTATAGAAACCGAGATACAAGGAGAACACAGGAAAAACGCGATATCTCCGGCGGCCATGTTTATTTTGTGATTCCGAAATTGTTTTCTTAAAAATTCCCAAGGAAGCTGTGGTCCAATTTTCAGCCATGTTGGAATTTTGTCTCCTTTCGTGCGTTTTTTTTTGCTAATTTCCCCGGACTATTTCGCTTTCTTCTAGGTGTAAACAGGTATTTTATTATTATCTGACGACCTAGTTCTCAAGTTATTGACACAGTTTCCATATGATCAAGTTCACAAGTCATTGACCTAGTTTCCATCTGACCTACTGACCTAGTTACCAGGCCCAACCGACGCATTACCTACTTACGTCCTCTCCTTGACTAGAACTCGTTTATTCGGGATAGTGCTTCGAAAGCCATTATAAAATGCCAATGCGAATAAAAGCAAACACCCTTAAACGGACAGCGCTGAATAACTGTGACGTGGAATTGGTAGATAAACTCTGTTAACTCGCTAGCATTGGTAGCATGGCGGGGGCCGAAGAATACGTCAGTTCGAGAATAAAGTAAAGCAATCGTGACTTTTTTTTTATAACTAATTATTTTATTAACGATCATATGAAAATATGGCCATCTACATAGTGTAGCAAAACTAGTAATGTAAAGCTATTCCAGGGTAGAACAAAATGTCTCCATCTTACTTGACTGTTTAAATTCAATTTATGAGAGTTATAAAGTACACAATTTCAGTTTCACATAAAAAAATTCAGTGTATGACAATCGAGGAAATTTCATTTTATGCAAGTTTTTACATTATTCAGTTTATGTTCGTGGTACACATTGTGATGCATACTGCTCCCAAACTATTGTTGTGACTAGCAAACATGGTATTCAACATACCATCGCTATTCTAGGGGCTTGAAGTTTATAGCCTTTAGGTATACTTTATTTGCATACAACATATTGTATTTATTCAATGCGATACACAATCGGAATACATTTCAGTAGGTGTATGTGGCGTTTGATCCTTCTTTACTATTCTTGTACGATTGAACTGGACAATGCATTTTTTCAGGTACATTCTTTAGAATATTGAAAGAATATAAGAACGTGTTTTCTCTTTACACTTTTTTTTTGTTAACCAAAAAAAACAACTCAACAACAAGTAAACGACTCTTCAAAGCGACTTACAAAAGAATAAACTCTTAAAAACTTGAAATGTGTATTTTCCCAGACATCTTGAAGACTTGATAACTAGTTGAAGAAGAGCATAACTTAACATAACTTCGCAACTCTTCCGCATATCATTTTGGCACGAATAAAAATTCTTTACGGTTTTGTGGATCTTTTTCATCATTCATAAGCTTCCTGCAGCGAATTTTCTTCATATCCTCGTAGCTCATCGTCCTTTTTATCCATGCACACACAAGAGAGGAAATCCCATGTATTTTCGAAAAAAAGGAATTCATATACAATACATACGTTCCCAGACTTTATGGCGTGAATTGTTGGATTATTTAAATTTTAATATTTTCTCCCTTAACCTCCTCGATATGAAAATAAAAACCATAATGCAAATTTATTCGCACAGATTTTCTTCAATTCTGCTGCTACCCTTTGTTATCTAGAGAAGAATATCAACGAAAAACTGGGGTTGTTCACCTCCAAAAGTAAGGATTTACGGTTAATGACTCTTCTTGCGTTTATTTATCTCGGAGCTCATTCGTTCCTTTCTTTCGTGTATGAGGAGGAAGTTCACACACAAAATTTTATAACAATCGATAATTTCTTCAGAAAAGCTTCCCATTTGGATATCCCATACCCATCCCTACACCATTTCAAGAATTTTCCTTATCTATGGATTTATGTGACATTTTTTGATATGTGAAAATTTCGTGACAAATTAAAAAAAATGAATTTTCTATGGAAACTGTGCAAATACCACATAATGACGCATTTTTAAATAGGGTTGGTTTTCCATTTAATTTTTTATTGTTCGTTTATATTTGCTGGGGAAACCTATGTAAGACCACAAATGGCCTTTTCAATGGGAGATTATATTCTTTTGTTCGTTTTTAATTTGACTCTGTTTTTCATTGTACAAAAATTTCACTAAATCGGTTGGCTTACGCGATCTTTGAAAAAATAAACTTCTGAACCTCCCTCAAATTTCTTGGTCGTGCTAAAGTTTAAGGACTGTCTTCTTTTTCTTCAGAAAGACTGCCGCCGAAAATTGAACCGTGTTGGCCAGACCTCTTGAACAAGATCAGCCAATACCTTGCCTAGGGAAATATCGCTTAGAATATCTTTTCGAGTAAGGTTGCACGATATAAAGAGACCGTTCTCCTATTTATCGTGGAATTTTACAGAGAACCTCAAGGATTGCTTTATCTTATTCAAGGCAAAATATACAGTTTGTGTACTCTGCACTTCCGATCTTCCATTTTGGGCGTTTCGGTTCAACGAACCAACAGCGTGCCCTATTTCGTTGTTAGTAGGTCATAATAACTCTTTGACTGAGTCATGAGTAGTGCTGCACACAAGACGAGACTTGTCTCGAAATCGTCTCGTTTTTCGAGACGAGATCGAAACGAAACCTCCAGATTAAAAATCGATACGAGACCGAGACTACCATTCGAGATCTCACGAGACATCTCGAGGTCTCGAAATCAAATCGTTATTTTGAAATCGTATCGACACCAACTATTTCAGTATCTTCACGCTGCGCTCTTTAACGACCACAACTGGCTGCGGAGACAAGGCGAAGAGTACGCATTCCATAAGCATTTAAATGCAGAGTCCATTCCAAAACAGAAGTGGTATTTTACTGTCATTTCATTTCATTTCAACGGATTTCAAATGAAATGCGTTGAAATGAAACGAAATGACTGTAAAATACCTCTTCTCTTTTGGAACGGACTCTACATAAATGTAACTCTACACAAATTAGAAATTAACTTTCGATTCATTGAACCCATCTACCCCGCCCTGGTGCAGCTGCAAAAGGCAGATTTACGTGTCTACGTCTGGGAAGTGACTAGCATGGAAATATAAGGAATATTTCTATAAAATTTCATTAATATAGCATATATTGATATTTCTCGAAATACAGAAGACAGCAATTTGTATTATTGACAGTGAAATTCGAGACTTTTCGAGACGAGATCGAAACGAGACCTGCAAATACCCATTTTTGATTCATGAAAAGGAACTTGCTTAGAAAGTTTTCTACAGTAAGTATCCGCTGGAATAATGGCGTAGGCTTAGGGATACAAACTGGAAACCGAATGACATCGCCTCAGAATCGGGATCAGTAGAGAGAAAATTATCAAGAGGCCAGGACTGCATCCTTGTTATAGGGTAGTTAAAGTAAGTACGTAAGTAGGAGAGGTGGAAAGTCGAAGGATTATGGCATTGAGTGAAATCGAACCATGGACCTTTGGGATGGTAAGCAAAGGAATAACTCCTTCTAATACAAGTCTGATTTCATAGTCTAAGCTCCCATCGCAAAAAAACTACCCCATCGAACACCTCAAAATTATAAAGAGAGAATGGCTGCAAAACATGTAAAAAACATGTTACGCCCGCCAGACTAGTAAAAATTTGTTAATTGGTATTTTTTATGAAACTTTGAATTTAGTTAAAAAAATAATTTGTTTTTCCAAAACACCTGCCTGAAATTTATACAATTTGTAGTAAATAATGAAGCATTTTTGAAAAAATTTGTGTGGCTGACAATTTTTGTTAATTGGCTTCTGACAGACCAATTATTTTTTTTTTATAAAAATACCCTACATAACACCTCCTTGATTTTGTTTTTAAAATAAAGTTTAAGATCTCTTCTAACTATTACAACTTGTCTGGCTGACAATTTTTGTTAATAAACTTGTCAGACTGAGTCTTGAAGGCGCAGGACCTATTATGTTTATGTGTGAATAATAACATTCACTGGCTACTTTTAGACTTCTGTGCTGTTAGATAGATGGCGTTTACTTGTTAAGGATGCAGCAATTCCCTTAACTGATTTTTAAATTTATGATAAAGGACTGAAATATATCTATTCGCTATTTACACAAAAACCTATAAAAATTTAGTCAGCAAATAGATCAAAATTCGAAAGGTTCAATTTTGTTTTATATTTTCCTTTTATACAAATGCAAGAAAAACTACCCAAACATCCACCAACAATTTCCTCTTTTTTTATATATATAATAAAGTCGTAAAAGAAATCCCCACTTCCTTTTTCCTTTTTGGAAAAAAATATGAGGACGACGAAAAGAAAACTGTTTCAACATTTCAATTGCCGTAAAGGAATTGTGCGGGCAAGGATAAAAGTCAGGGAATTGTAACGAAAAATAACAAACACAAGGACACGAAGACTCTTTAGAATCTTTTATATTTATACTATATGTAGGAAGGCACAAGTTAACACACATACATGTACAATACATACAATATGTTCGTTCTATATTTCTTTTTTTTTATATTAATAAAATGTCGAGATGCCTCCTCCATGGAATCATTTGCACGGTCAGGTGTAAGATTATTAAAGGTGAACATCTGTCAGTTTTTGTTAACGTCTACACCAGCAACTCCTCATATCCAGGTTAAGATTTACTACGTCCGCACACACCATCAGCTGAATCGTAAATTTCACCGTTTATGCGCTACCACACATCTGATTCAAAGTCTAATTCAATAAGGATGAAGTTTCTATATGGCTTTTCAGTTAAGCATTATTAGATTTATTTATTGCGCCACAATATTGCACGATTCATGGGTGTAATTTTTGTTATTGCAAGGATCTGCAAGGACGAAACTCGCGATTGAAGCGAAGAAAATGTGGGTGTGCGTGTGTGTGTACTTTACTCCGTCATGTTGCAATGTGTACTTAAACAAAGCCCTTCCGTAAAAAAGAAAATGGCGTAAAATTAACATTAAAATTTTTACACTTCATTTTGCACACGACTTTTATATCCTTTAAATTAAAATCAACCCCGACCCTTGTCCCTTTTATTTGTTTTAAAAGGATACTCTCACAGCGCCCGATTGTTACTCTTCTCTCCTGTTCTATGTCAATATGGAAATTTAAATTGGTTCAAAATGAAAGTATTTTTCGTCCTTTTTTCTCCCTTCATCGTTATTTTTGTGCCTATATCAACCAATTGAGGAAATTTTTTTTTGAAAATTTGCTTCATTAGTTTTCCTCAAACACTGATGACTACTTACATAAAAGATTACCCCAAAAAAAATTTCAATTTTCATTTCGGATTAACCTAGGCAAGGATCATCTTCATGCTCCTTGAGAGTTCCTGAATGCCCACAGAAAACGAAAAAAAAATTTTTTTTATTGAAATATGTTTGACCTTCAACGGAAAAAAACAAATGAAAATATCGATTGACAATTTTTACAGAAAAAAATACAGGAGAATTTTTACGTTTTCAAGATCCTTTATTCCACGCGCCAAAAAAAAAAACTCCCCAATATATATTTTTTTCCCTGTAGAGAGGGTGAATGAATGAATGAATTGAGGCTGTGGTGGGTTTTAGCAAATAAAATTTCTCTACTTAAAGAGGCCCTCGTGAGTGTAACGAGGTGAATACTCACTCGTATATTTATAAGTTTTGGAGATTTCATCTTTTTTACTACACCCTCTAGAGTGTCCTTATCGTATACTTTAATGGTAGTTTTGACATATTTGGTTACTTTTTGGAGAGGGTCCTTTAGAGATGCTTAAAGAGATCTTGTTATCAGAATTTATGGAAGGGAAATGGGTTTTGATTAACTGAAAAGTATAAGGAACTTAAGGTGGAAAGTTTTTTTTTTAATGTGAAAATGTCTAAAAGTGAATTATTTCTAGATTATGTGGCATTAGTAGCGTCCTCCTCTTCCTATTATTTTTTAGTTCGAAGGAAATTGTTTTTGCTGATGATACATCGAAAGAGAGCTGAAATTGGCAGATAGCACTATCTAGAAGTTTTATTGAATGGTTTTTGTGGCCTAACAACCAATATGTATTAAATCAATAAAACAAATTTTACATCTGTAAAAAAAACTAGCAAAAGATGCCACATTATATCCTAATCTAAGCCCCCGTGTTTCAAGCCATTGATGAGTTAGTATGCCTAATCTCACGCCTGTAGTCCCTTATGCGGTACGTAGAGCAAAGGAACAAATGAGTTAATAAGACTATTCTTTCAATACCTCATATAAGTAGTTCAGTCAATGACCGTACGTAAGTAGGAGAGGATTCTGTGAAACAGCACCGATTTGCACAAAAATTTGGATTTAGGTTCTCCTTACCCTCTACTTCAAAGTTGGCTTTGTGCGAGGGGTTGCTTTTATCCGGGGGCACCCCTTTTCGGGGGTGAACAATTTTTCATTGAAAATAAGTCCGGGAAAAGATAGATTGGCTAATTCTAAGCAAATTTTTTTAGATAAAGTTTTTTCTGAAAGTCAATACATTTCGAGTTATTGGCGAGTGAAAATGTCAATTTTTTACCCAAAAAAACCACGTTTTCAGGCGGTTTTTCGAAAATAACTCAAAAAGTAAGTATTTTAGCGAAAAAATTATTATTATTAAAAATGTAGCTTATAAAAAAACCAAAAAAATGGTGTAATTATGGTGTCTGTAGACCCAATACAAAAATAGTAATAGTAAATGATGAAGGTTGGTTTTTATTTGTCAAATGCCAAAAAGTTTAAACTTGAAATAAACAAAAAACAATTTCGGGATAAACTCATAAAACCTTTTTTAAAGTGCTTGAAAAAACCTTTATTTTTGTTTTTTTTATAAAAGTCCCTAGCATTAAAACTAAGCGAGTTATGATGAAAATAAAGTTGGTACCTATTTTTTCGGGGCAAAAAAATGTGAAAATAACCCCCTAATTACCACCCCCATTGAAAATAATCGGTACCACTTCACAATTCACTTTATTAATGTTCTTGTAATATGATCCAGAAGTTTGAACGTTTTACAGTGCTTAGTTTAGAAAAAATTTGAGGTCGAAGTGAAGAGATCATTTTTGTAATTTTGCAAAATATTGCATTTTTTTTAAAATAACTCAAAAACTATTAATGATACGCAAAATTTTGTAGAGTACACAATCGTAGATTTTGCTTTTCTGAAAATTTTGGTTTTTTTTATTTTTTTTTTGGATAAAAATTGAGTAAGATATTGCAATTGGTCAAATAGATTTTCAAAAAATATTGTACACATGTTTTTTTTTCAATCGAAACTTTTCTAGATAATTAGTGGTTTGGAACACCCTGTATATCTTCAATAATATCATCTTCTGCAATATCGGCTACTTGCACATTATCACAATTTATCCCGATACATTCTTTGCAAAATATGGAACAAGTAATTTGTAATTTCCTGTATAAGAGGGAGAAAAACCGAAAAAAGCTATGTTCGAGTGGCCACAGTTCGGTCAATTTTTAACCAAATTTTTTTTCAAACTGGCATCTATAAAGCAATGCTTATACCTATCTCTGACCCAAAATTTTGGGTTTTTTTTATTTTTGTTTCAACACTTTTGTCATAAAATTTTTTTTCAAAATTTTTTAAATTAGCCATTTCGATGGGAAATTTAATTCTCTACAAAAAGTTTTATATGAGGTATATCGAAATTTTTCTTCGTTTGCGAGGTATATTGAAGACACTGAAAAGGGTCCATTTTCACCCCTATCTTCAATTTCCACCCCCTAATTTAATAGCACTCCGCGGCTTTTTTTTCTTAAATGACCCATTGACCGATTCCTGTAATAAAAACCCGCGAAAGTCTTAGTTCCTTATTGCCCCGTTTTTTAGGACATAATCAATAGCCTATAATATTAATTTTTCAAAAGCTCCCTGCAAACAAAATTTCTAGTACTTTTTTCTAGTTGGAGAATGACCAGGCTGTCAGATGAAGTGACTCTTGAGCACCCCACACCACATACAATTGGCCGTGTGAAAAACAATCAAACCTAGGATCTACACCAGGCACTTTTCTGTACCTTATTGATGGTTATAGCACTTTAACGGGAAGTTTCAGACGTTTGAAGTCCAAGTGGTAACCTGAAAAGGCTCAGAGGAATTCGGGGGATAAACACGGTTTCTCCCTGATTGACGCTGGTGAAAATCCTGCCTTCGATTACGTGTTTGTACAGAGTTTTCACCTGAAGCCTGGTACCATCGCACAGCTTCGGAGGGTTTAAATTGCGCAACAGTATGATTGGATAGCTTACCTTGAGGTAGAATACGTGAGGTGGTATGCCTGGTTGGTTAAGAGTGTATAACAATTCTGCAGGGTAATGTACAGCATTCTCGACCTCCATAACCGGGTCCAGAGATACATACTTCATATGCTCAGTCGGCATCTTCTCCAGCAAAAAGTTGTTGATGTTGTTGGCTGAGTCGTTTGTTCGATCGAGGATAGCTCTTTCCCTCAGTCATGATGGGCAATCCAGTCCAGCCTAATAAATGTTGGGTTATATTCTGTTAGTCAAGGTAATCAGATCTCCCACAACATCGCAAAGGTTATTCGGAATTTTTTTCTTTCTTTTTCTTCCAAAATCTTTCCATCACCAATATCTAGTAATAAAAGTTAGAAATCTCCTCTGCCCTCAAATCATGTTGAAGATGGATACGCATGTTAACTTTCAAGAATAGAACTTTGACAGTATGCTACATTATGGATGATTTGTGACAGGCTTTAACTTCATCTGCGCATGTCCGTCGTAGTAAAATAGACAAGGTCTGTTTGAAGTAACCAGTCAAAAGTACTGTAACTGCACCCATAAGACCCTTAGTCGACCCTTAATGTCCTGGAGTGTTCTGCCTCGATAGCTTGCCACGGTACACTTATCACACACTATAGCTTTGGCTTAAATGACAACATCCTCAAGAAGGATAAAACATTAGTTGTAGAAAATCTCGAAGACGAGTTCGATATTTCCTCGCTCTCTCTCTCTCTCTATTTGCCATCTAACATCTTCCGCCAGACTGTCTCAGTATTTCTCCCACCATTTTAAGGGATCTTACATATGGTAGAAAACCAACATGACGGCAAATACCTCACGCATTTTATTGGGACAGTCAGAGACGGAGGCTTCTTCTAGAGTGCGATACCAGCGTGCATCGTCCTCCAGCAAGCCAAGTGCTTTGCACGCCGCCTGCACACGTGATTAATTTTTTATTTTGTAGAGTATTTATACCAAGTTTGAAGAAAATTTGACAAAAAAAACGATCACTGCCAGGATTGACTAACCTAATTCTTGCAGATAAGATTTACAACAATCCAAACTGTTAAAGCTGACATTAGATGCAGGACGGCAGATATCTGATGGCCAGCCATAAAGCCTGAGGATCCACATGGAGCGATTAAAAACCATGTATTGGCTACTAACATCATAGGAGCCATGTCAGTAGCTTTAAGTCTTCAATAGCTTAATAAAAGTTTTATTAAAAAATTAAGCACGGATTCAAAGAATGGCCTGTCTTTCCATCATCGGGTCTATTCGCACTTAGCCGACCAGCAGCGTTGCAAATCCTACTCAATTTAATACCACCCCATATAAAATTAAAGAAATCTTCACGATCGTCTCCAACGGGTACATTGCTAGAATTGTGGAAAAGTTCGTAGAATCATGGATACTATCAGCTTACAGGCCTTAGAAAATCTCAAAGTTTAAGGCTCCATCCGTGAACATATAAGAAGGACTATTCTGACTTTTACTGATATAAGTCGGGATGGACTCGTTTGGTGCACTCTCAGAGACAGGCTGTCTGTTAAGCAGTGCTAATTGCTATCCCAGCTAACAAGGATATTTGACATTAGTTCTGGCACCCACTGGGCAATCATAGCGGTAAAGTTGCGATTACTAGTTTAGGACTACTAACACGACCTTGGTTGATATTAGCTCTTCGAAGACAATGCCCAGGACACACAGGGTATTCATTGGCCCGAAACCTGCTATGGGAGCAACCACCATTTTGTAGAAAAGCAATTTAACGAATGCTCTACAAATTTGCTATAATTAACTTCAAGTGGTTTCGTGGTGCGCCATCCCGTAATGCGTTCAGAGAATAGTAAGGATCCAGCAGAAATAATTTTAGGACACTGGTCGGATAGATTACCGTCTATGAGTCTATCATTCACGAGCCATGATAGCAAGAGGCAGATTCTTCTTGCTTTACCAAAAAAACCTCGACCAGACAACGTGACAAATATGTAGGTGGCTGTTGATCTTGTTTAAGAGGTCTGCCTTCAAGTCTGATATAAAGAGAGCTGTCAAAAGTAGAATAGGTCCAAGTACCACAAGTGACCACCACCGCTGCCACCAATTTTTTCCATCGCAACATGGTAGAGGAGGAAGGGCGAGTCTACTAAGGGCCGAGGAACGCCATCGACTCATACCAAGTGTGGGGTAGTGAGTTATAAGGGAACATGGGGAAGTGAAGGATGGAGGTTATTGGGCATACCTTCACCGCTATAGGTTGGACGATTCGCCGTTCTCCCCAGAATGGCTGGACGATAAAGGGGACGCGGAGCATGTCCTCTTTAAACGCCCGAGGTTTGCGGAGCACAGGACTGCGTTGGAAGCAGTTGTAAAAGCGCTGCTCCTGAAAACATCTTGGACCATATGATAAGGTCGGAGGCTGTGCGGAGAATGATGGAAGTGGCGCTAAAGGCTACCCACCTTAAGCATTACGAAACCCAAAGAGAAAGGCAAAGAAATGCAATGAGATATAGCAGCTAGGTAGCTAGATGGCTAGACTGTTCCGGCTCTGGTGAGCACGTTTGAGGGAGCCTTTTTCTCAGGGTCATGCTGATGACGCCAGGCTGAAGGACTTGAACGTTAGGCAAAAAAGTGTGGGTGAGTGAGAATCTGACACTATCATCTGGGTACCGACCACCAACAGTGTCTCCTGTCGTAGGCATGGAAGCCTTAGCGACAGGCTGTCACCTTTCCTGTTGCTAGACCGATGTAACATTCTCACCACTCCCTCTTAAAAGAAGTACCACAATTGGCCACAGTACTCGTGAGCCCTATATCTCGCTACAGGAAAAAAGGAAACGACGAAGAACGACTAAAAGAGACGGAAGTTTTAAGTGTACTGAAGTGAACAGAAACAGACAATCTCCGAATAAGTCACTTTGTTGTAAGTACATCAAGTTGAGATATTCATGCACGTTCCAAACAATCAGTGGATGAATTTTTCTATAGGACTCGCGAAGGGTATGTGAGTCCAAAAGAGATTAACATTGTTAACATTGCCCCTACGCTCCTTTAACCTTAACCTTACCTGACACATTTGCGCAAAATTCTCCCCCCGTGATGCAGGATCATATCTAGCCTCTACCGAAAAAAGGTGATCTCTAGCAGCCCCTCGAACTACCGCCCACTTAATTGTACTCTTTTTAAGGCCAAGAAAGTAGACAAAAAAGATCTAAAGGTGATTTTTTTTTCGTGCCTAACTTATCACCTTAACCAAAGTATTATACATGGATTTGGTGAGAGTGGCCTGGTTGCTCTAGATAACTGCAAGGCTTTCGTCAAAGTAAGCACACCAAGCTGTTGGTATCGACTCTGTTCTAAATAACTGGATCGAGAGTTTTCGGTGGCGTCGAATCTAAGTCCACAACCATCTCTCCGATATATCCCAGGGTTCAATGCTATAACCGGCTCTCTTATTAGTTTTTATTATTGATCTGATCTGAACTCTTCTAACCTACTTCACAAATTAGCTCAGTCTCAAACCAGCCTTAAATATAACTCTGAGTTGGAGTTTCAAACTCCCGCGATATGGCTGCAGATGAAGCAAATCTACGCTATCAAACTCATTGGTGATGACAACATAGATAGACAGAGGTTAAGACACCTTTAAAGTGAATTTCCATGATGGTTTATATTTTTTACTTTTTTATTACCTTTTTATTACCTTTTTATTACCTTTTTATTACCTTTTATTACTTTTTTATTACCCTTTTATTACCTCTGGCGATAATTATTTTTTTTATGAACTTTTATTACATTTTTCAATTATAATTCAAAAATATAAAAAAAAATTCCGGAATTGTTAAATTAAAGGTGTCTCAAAACAAATCGTCACTCAAGAAATAGCTTGTTTCTTCATTACGCTACCGCAAAAACTCTTATGAAGGCAGATTGGTATTTTTTTTAGCAACAAGGTAACATAAGTCAGCCATAAATTCCTTAGTACCGAAAGTTTGTTATAAATTTTGTCCTTCTGTGTCATTGTGCAACAAACCTCAATTTTGCAAACTTTCTAACAGAATTTCTTACCTTACTTCCAACTATTTGGTTCAAATTTACAACAACCTCTTTACTTAAATGTTAACTTACTTTACATAATCAAAAAGTTACTTAGAAAGTTCAACTTGAATCTTTTATACAAAGAAAAAGTATAGTTTGTAGTTCTTCTAGTTCTTTTTCCATAGTTCTTAGTTCTCTCATCTTAGTTTGTTTTTTTAATTAATCCTACATTAAGCTGAAAGACTTCATTTCTATACTTGTCGGAGTTGTTGTTTTGACGTAAAGAGGATTAAGGTCAATGAAATCGGCAAATAAACAACTACCAACTTTCTTCTTCCAAAGAATTAATGGCCACCACCGAAAACGAAAAGTTACTCTACAGCTCTTTTCTGTGCGGTAAAACAGAATCAAATTGGAAGCTCATTAGGGGGTGGGCTTTTAAAAGGTGTTGATTTATGTGTTTATTAAAGCCGACTTACCTTAAAACCAGCAAAAAGGTGCTGCTAGACATTATTTTAGCAAAGAGGAAACTCGAAATGAACTTAATTTAATGTTTCTTGGTAAAATTTACTTTGAATTGTTTATTAAGTATTTGCTGAATTATTTCTTGGGACGAGTCACGTTCGAGCCCTTGAACTATCCAGTGCTTTTGCTCCCAGTGACTTACAGTTTTGCGTTTTTTCTTTTTTTTCTGAGCCTCAATCCCAGAGTGCAGTTTAGTGTTTTATCTTTCCTTTCTTTGACTGTGCGTCAGTGCACATTGTGAAACTTTTTCCTTTTTTTTTTGGGCTATTTTCGTAGTTTCCTTTGTTTTCGGCATAGTGTTAAGTGCGATTACTAGCGGCATGGCGCCAGCGCCAGGGCCAAGTAACAACCCATTTGCGCTCCTAGATGACAGCAAACCGAAAAAGAAATACCGAAAACGGAAAAATATCGATAACGAACTATGGAATCCGACACCAGCAGAGACACAGAATTTTTTCTCTTTGGGGCAAGATCCTAAATACATTACGGTAGAGTTGATCAACCAAGAAAAAAAAATAACAGAGTTGAATCCATTCCTGGTTCAAAAAACCCTGCAAATCTACTCTGGAAAGGTCAAGAGTTGCCGAGCCCTTCGTGAAGGGAAATACCTGCTACTTTTGCCAAATGAGGTGGAAGCAAACAGAATTATCAAAAATCTAAAAAAATAGGAAATTACGAGGCGCAAGCGTCCTTTTTTGATAAACTTAACGAGTCCAAAGCAACCATACGAATGCCAAACCTGAAGGGGGTCAGCGAAGAAGACATCCTTGAAGGAATAAAAGAGGATAATCCCACGGTCAAGGCTGTTAAGCACTATGTAAGGACAATAAATAATCAAAAGGTAAATACGGGTACGTTGCTGATTACCTTCACCACCTACCAACCACCCAAACATGTGTATATCCTATACGAGAAAATTAGCACGCAAAGATGGTATCCAGCTCCTCTAAGATGTCGTCGATGCTTCCAATTCAGGCACCATGAAACCAGGTGTAACGAAACGCCCAGATGTCCCACGTGCAACGAGGTTAAAGCGGAAGCTGAAGACCACATTTGCACGAAAGTCTACTGCATCAGCTGTAAGATAGAAGGCCAACACTCCACCCTCGACAGGAATTGCCCAATCTTCCTAAGAGAAAAGGAGATTGTGGAGATTCAACTTAATCGCCATTTAAGCAGGTTCGAAGCCAGAAAGTTATGGTATGAGGAACATGCAACAATCAACGCTCACGCACAGGAATCCCACGTAGGCAGGAAGAACGGTAATGAGCAACCAAGAACACTAACCCAAAATTCTATAAATAATGATATCGTAGCAACTAACATCAATCATGTAGGTACAAAAAATGTTACTAACAACAAATCTTGGGCTAACATAGTTAGCAGCAACAATACACAAATTACAAAAACAATTACAGAAGAACTAACCAAGAACAACTCAGACAATAAAATAAAGATAACAAAACAAGCACATCAGCAAATCGTGACAATTAACTCACCTTACCCTAATACACAAAAAACCCAAATAAAATTCACAGCAAATAACAAACCTACAGACATATCGCAATTAAATGCATTACTCTCTCTCTCGCCGAACACTCTTAAAAACACCATCGCAGCAGTGAACAACGCACACTCAACAATAAACACACCAAACAGACCAAAAAATACATTTGAAACCGAAACAGATTCAGATATCGAAATTCAATCCACTAACACCAAAACATTACCCGATAATAAACAATAATATGGCATTCGCAAATCACCAAGGGCAACATAGACTTACAAACATTCCCAATAGCAACAAACTAACAATAGTACAGTGGAACATTTCAGGACTCTATACAAACTCTGCTTCACTTGACATAATAATAGCACAATACAACCCGGACATCATAGCACTACAAGAAACACACCTACCACACGCAAATCACACAAACGCACCCAGAAAATACCGACAGTATGATTTATTCACACATAATACACATTCCACAAGAGTCAGTGGAGCTGGCATTATGGTAAAAAGAGGCTTAGCGGTTGAAACATTACCCATAATTAACCAAAGCACACCCATGCTAGCACTTAGAGTGCATGCTGGAATAACAATGGACATTGCCTGTATCTACGTCGAACAAGAACTGAACAATATAACAGAAGAACTAGACAAACTAACTTCACCACTAAGAAGACCAGCAGTAATTCTCGGAGATTTCAATGCGCATCACCAGCTATGGGGATCGCAGTACAATACTCGGAGAGGCAATCAAGTAAGCACCTGGCTAGATAATACAGAATACGTACTACTGAACGACGGATCACCGACAATGTTTACAACACGAAACACACTAACTAATATAGACCTCTCACTAGCAACCCCAGACATTGCCCCAAGACTGAACTGGACTACAACCGAGCACCCTAAACAAACGGACCACTTTCCAATCATTTTGCACATTAACCAAGCCACAGAACATTCAAAACATATACCACAATTCGTTGAACGACACGCCGATTGGAAGAAATTCCAATTAAAAGTTGAGGAGTACCTCCTACAAAAAGAGCTGAGCCCCAGCATAAACAGGGAAGTAGCGATCTTAACGAGAGCTATTCGGTTTGCCGCCAACTGCAGTATGCCATCAACTCAATGCGCCAACAAAACTACCCCTACGTGGTTCAACAATGACATTCGCCAGCTGGTTCGAACAAAGAATCAGGCTTGGAAGCGTTTTAAAAGATCCCCTACTACAGAAAATGCAATCTCTTATCGCTCCATTAATGCGCAAATGCGCAGAACGATTAGAGAAGAAAAACGCAAGGCTTGGGAAAACTTTCTTGATGCTATTAACCCCAACAACTCAGTTCAAGAAAACTGGCGCAGCATCAGAGCGGTGTTCGGATATAGAAAAGGCACTATGATTTCCGCACTTGAACATGAAAATAGGACAATTACCAATCCCTACGAAATCGCAAATCTAATAGGCAAACAGCTCTCGAGTTATGCAGACATAGATCCAAACCTACACGGTGAAGATGACAGAGCCATAGAGGCAGAGCTGGAAACTCTCCAGAACCTTCCCCCCTCCCCCTTAGACATGCAGATAACCTTAAGAGAAGTCCGAGATGTACTGGACTCTTACAAAGGTTCAACACCGGGCCTAGACAAAATAACATATGGAATGATGAGAAACGCCCCATCACTCTATTTGCAGAGGCTAACTAGGCTCTATAATAAGGTGCTGAGCTCGGGCACATTTCCACAGGCCTGGAAATTGGCAGAGATCCGCCCCATCCCTAAAGTTCCCAACAAAATTGTCCCCACCACCCACATCAGACCAATATCCCTCCTTCCAACATCTTCCAAAGTCCTAGAAAAAATCCTCAGCAATAGACTAGGTTGGCTCCTTGAACGAAGGCTCACAGACGGGGTTGTCGGCTACAGACCTGGCAGAGGAACATTGTCACTCTTACAGGAAACTGAGCACAACCTGGCCTGTGCCATCGGACGGAGAGAACATAGTGTATTGCTTTCAGCAGATCTGGAGAAAGCATATGACAGACTTCAAAGAAAAGTCGTCGTGCACCAGCTCATCGAATGGAATGCAGGTTACAACTTTGTAAAAACAGTCAACTCATTCCTCAAAAACCGTAAAATCATGGTTCGAAATAAAGGTTTTGCTTCCAATGTCCTACACCTAGCAAGTGGAACACCGCAAGGGTCGCCTTTATCAGTAACCCTATTCAACACATACATACACAAACTATCTTCAGCACTAACTCAAGTGCGCAACCTCTATTTCCACTTATACGCAGACAACATAGTTCTCTACTCTTCCGGCGATACCTACACGGTAGAAAATACACTACAAACAGCACTTAACGTCCTAAAAGCATGGTGCCAAACAGCTGGGGCAATTATTTCAGAAGACAAGCTGGAAGCATTACATGTCTGCAGGAGAACAAGTTGTACTGCAACCAGGTTAAACTGGGCAAATCATATAATACCACTAAAAGAAGAACTGAAGCTGCTAGGTTTACACCTGAACAAAACATTACGGTGGAATAAGCAGGCAAAAGTAGTTGCTGAAGACTTGAGGAAACGCAACAACATGCTCAAAGTCATTTGCCAAAAAAAGCATGGACCACCAGTAAACCTAGCCATAAGAATAGCGAAACAAATAATAATTGGCAAAGTGGATTACGGACTGACCTTATACGGACATGGAACGAAGACAGCACTCGAAAGGGCCCAAAAGCCAATTAACAATGCTGCACGCATTGCTCTTGGAGCATTACCTACGACGCCGATCGAAGCTCTCTTGATCGAGGCCGGTTTACCTACGATTACGGAACGAACAGAAGAATTAACGGCTACCGTAATCCTTAAAAACATGCACCATTTCCAAGCTCCACTGAACCAAACCATAACGAACATACTCCACTCTGACATGAAAAAATACAGAAAACCATCGGCCCTCGTGCGGGGGATGAAGAAACTTCCAACGGACTTACTTTACATCCCTAACCAAATACAGAACCGAACAAGCCTAACACCCCCTTGGTTATTTAAGCAATGTCGAATAAACACCGAAATGACAAAATACAACAATTACAGTAGTACTTTTATAAGACAGCAGTTCAACCGACTAATACAAGAACAAGGAGTACACCAACAATACTATACAGACGCATCTAAAATGACAGATCAGGTCTCCTACGCCGTAGTAAATAGAGAGGGAAGATTGTTGAGCCTAGGAAGAATGCCAGGTTGGACTTCAATCTATACAGCGGAAACAACAGCCATATACAAAGCCTGCCTACTTGCAGAATGCTCAGAACCTGCTTTAATCATAAGTGACTCGCTATCCGCACTTCACTCAATCAGGAACTTGAAAAACAGACATCCAACAGTAGAACATATAAGACAGATAGTAAGTAACAACGACATACGGCTTATTTGGTGCCCCGCACACATGGGCATAAGTGGGAACGAATACGCAGACAGGGAAGCAAAAGAAGCACATAGACGACCCCTCACAGAAGTACGAACATCTGACTTTACATCGCTACGGAAGAAAGCGCGACAAACAATGGATGACAAAAAACAACTTAACTGGAACAGAAGCAGCACCTTCCTAGCCTCGCACTGGAGAGAAATTACAACACCCCCGGGGCATAATCTCCCCAGGTCGTTAGGGGTCCAGTATACAAGACTAAGGCTCGGACATTTCCTCGCCGTTAAAAGGTACATCTTCGAGAGAGCTGCCCCACCTTCTTGTCCCCACTGCCCTGTGCAAACTCTAACAGCACGACACCTCTTCATTGACTGTCCTACCACTGCTTACATATTACGACAACATATAGAATATGACAACAATACACCTATACTGAATATGAACGAGGAACAGACGAAAACACTAATTACAATTTTAAACAGACTCATACAAGGACCATCCCCTAAAATTTAAGACTACATATAGAATACATATATCCATACCATGTAAGATTATATACAGCCCACTAGGATTAAGCTCCATGGGCTTAGACCCACTTTGTTAGGTTAACACTATTAAGCTAATAAAGTTTTATAAAAAAAAAAAAAAATATTTCTTGGGAGTTAGGGGTGGGGGGATTAATTGTCGTTACTTCAGTGAATTCACTAGAAAATTTATTTTTAGAATAGCTTAAGGTGATATAACGTATGATTTCTTAGTTTATTCCGCTTAAATATGATTATGACTAACTTTGGTCTGTGGATGTTTCGAGATTAGTTTTGTAGGTATTTGCTCATTACGGAAACTTCACTCTCTTGATGGAGGAAACTTTTATTATGTTTGAGATGAAATCTCAAAGCTAAGGATTAATATTCATTTAGAGGATTTGGTTTCCCCTTTTCTAACTGCACAGGATTTTCTGCGAATTCTGTAGATCTGTCATTTTGTAGGATTTATATATAATGTTTGCTTGAATTAATTTATCCTAAACTATCATTTGAGTAGAAGTTTTGAGATTACGTAGATCATTCCAAAAATAATTTAACTACGGAACTGTGTAAAATTGTATAATGTTACCTTTATGAACGTTGGTTTGTCCAAAAGACTCTCACTTTCTTGTTTCTATTATTTTGAATTAAGTGCGGCTCTGATATTGATAACGTTTTCTAAGCTATTTCCAAAAATGGTCTAGGAGCTACGGTTTCTGAGATAAAAATGTTTTTGTGTTTTTGGCCGCTCGGTGATTCCAAATTAAGGCTCAAAATCGTCTAGGAGCTACGGTTTCCGAGATGCTAACGTTTTTGTGTTTTTGGCCGGTCGGTGATTCCAAATTTATTTTATTTATTTATTTATTTATTTATTATACAGGTGTAAGTAAATTACATATATTACTTTTACAAAATATCACGGAATAATTTCAATTTTCATTTACATTGCATACTTTTACCCCTATCATAAGAGTTGGTTATACAGTCCACTCTATGACGGGGTTAAATGTAGTTAAACTTAAAATCTAACATTCGTCTTTCGCAATATCTTCGCTGAAGGCAATAATGCCTGTGCGCGACCCTGTACGTATAGTTCATCTCAAAACTATTTTATCACACTCTCTAAATACACATACTTAAAGATTGCATACATCGTTCATGCATGCATCCATTATCATAGAATTCAAACGATGGGGTGGAATAATGATTTCACTTCTTCCGTATTCAAAACTGATAATCCATTTTCTAATATCTCTAGATCTTTTAAGTTTATCAATTTGTTTTTCTTTTAAGATTTCTGGAAGTAAATTAAATATTTTCACACTTATGTATCTATTATTTCTTCTATCAATTTCTTTATTTATCCTTGGTGTTTGTAAAAATTGCTGCCTTGCAGATTTTAGTTTTATTTTCAAGAATTTGATTTGAAGTGACTGGAAATTAGAGAAAAGTGATTTTTCAATATAATATTTTCTCAACTCAATTATTTCTTGTTCTCTGTATAATTGTTCTGAAGGGAAGGTAGCGGACTTATTAAAAATTATTTTAAGTATTCTTTTTTGTATACTTTTAATCGGAGCTATTATCGAATTCGTTGCTCCTCCCCATGCAATTATACCGTACGTTGCAATAGACCAGAAAAGACTATAGTATAAAGTCATTAAATGTTTACTTGAAAGTATACTTTTTAATTTATAAAATATGTAAATAATGTATCTAGTTTTCTTTGAAATATTTAATACATGTTCATTCCATCTCAAGTTAGAATCTACCATTATTCCCAAATATTTAGTGTAGTTAACCCTTTCGATTTGTTTCCAATTACATTGGTAATTCTCATTGCAAAGAAGTCGTGAATCGTTATACTGGATGTTTTTTTTAAACTATTACTGTAACTACCAAAGGTGATATATACTGTTTTATTAGTGTTCAAAGAAAGGTGGTTATGGCAAAGCCATTTCATTACTTTATTTATTTCAAAATTTGCGACTCGTATTGCATCATCCCAATTCTTTTCTCTAATTAGTAAAACTGTATCATCAGCAAAGATGTATATGTAAATTAGCATTGTGATCTAAACTAAAAATACTATTTAAATATAATATGAACAAAATTGGGCCTAAAATAGTGCCTTGAGGAACTCCACATTTTACATCTTGTTCACAGCTTAATTTATCATTTATTTTGACTACTTGCTTTCTGTCCGACAGATAGCTTTTTATCAGGTTGTATGCAGTTCCCCTAAACCCCATGCAATAAAGTTTTCTCAACAAAATCTTATGATCAACTGTATCAAAAGCCTTGGCCAGGTCTAGAAATATAGCTATACAAGGGGTGGAAGTGCTAATCGCATCATGTATTTCATCAAGGACTTTAGTTAACGCGTGATCTGTACTCTTGCCCGACTGGAATCCAAATTGATTCGGATCTATCAATTCATGCTTTTCAACGAAACTAATAATTCTCACTTTCAAAATTTTCTCAAATACTTTCGCGAAGTTAGATATTAAAGATATCGGTCTATAGTTTGTCGTTTTATCTTTATCTCCCGCTTTAAAGATGGGTATAATCTCCGCTTTTTTTAAGTAATTTGGAAATGTCTCTACTTCGATGCAAAAGTTATTTAGATACACAAGGGGTTTGGCAATTAAGTCAGCTATCCATTTAAGCATCGAAGCTTGCAGTTTATCTATCCCAGATGCTTTTTTAGATTTCATGATTTTTATTATTTCAGTTTCAGCCGTAGGATAAAGAAAGGTCGAATGTGAATTTGAAAAATCATTATTAAGTCATACGTTGGAACGTTTTCAAATTTTTTAGCCATTTCAGGACCGATATTAGCAAAAAAATTATTAAATTCATCAGCGATTTTTCTTTCATCATGAATGTACGTATTTTTTTCTTCTGAATATAATTTTTCGATTACGTTTTTACCCGTGCTTTTACTTTTTACATGTGCGTTCACAAAAACCCACAATTTTTTACTGTCATTTCCTATACTACCTAAAATATCATCATAATATTTTATTTTAGCTGCTCGTATCAAACTCTTTAGCTTATTTTTATACGCAATATATTTGTGTTTCTTTTTGTGTTTTTGGTATAATTTATCTTTTATCTTACATGACTTAACAAGTCCTTTCGTAATCCAACATTTCCTTTGCTTATAATTCTTTGGTTTGGTTTTCACCGTAGAAGCTAAATTTACATAAAATTCAATTTTTTTAATAAACTTTTCGACCGCGATCTCAACATTATATTCGTTATAAATATCATTCCATGTTTCAGTTTTCAACAATTCCCGGAGTTTTTCGTAGTTTATCTTAACTTGTCTTTTTTGTTGTGTTGTATTATTCACCTGCGTTAGTTCATAGCCAATATTCAAAATTGTCGCGTAGTGGTCTGTTATACTAGATTCATATACCGCTGATTTAGGTTTAAAATCATCATTGTTCGTCTTAACAAATATATGGTCTATACAAGAAGCGCAAGCATTATCGACTCTAGTTGGAATATTTATAAGCGATTCATAACCAAGTTCATAGAAATTGTTAATATATTTGTTTACATGTGTGTTATCAGTTAAAATATCTATATTAATATCTCCAAGTATAATATGGTTATTGAGGTTTTTATGTTGGCTCAAATGTTCGTATAAGTCTTCAATAAATCTATCAATTGGTATACAATGTGATCTGTATAGTGACGTTATTTTAATGTGTTTAGTGTCAACGACTATTTCAGTAAATAAGGCTTTGATTCTACCTATGTTAATTACTGAGTTTTGGTGACGTAATTTTTTTGATATATACAAGCAAGTTCCATCACATTTGTTAATTTCACTATCAACGGAATAAAAAACAAAGTTTTCAATGTTAAACAATTGAGGTAAAATGATTTTACGAGTTTCAGTGCAAATGATTATATCTGGACATTTTTTCATTGATTGAATTAATATATGAAGTTCATCAAAATTTTTACTCAGACTTCTAATATTCATATGAAAAATTAAAAGACCGTTATCTTCAATCAAAAAACTATCAAGTTGTGGTAAGTTTTCACATTTTTCGGTATTATTTTGTTGATCTAAGAAATCAATTATATTAAATGACATAAAAAATAAAAATTTAAAAATGAGTACAAGTTTAAGAGTAGTCAGTCTGACTGATTACTCTTTTTTTCAAGTATTGGTATGATTCACATTGGTTTTCTTCAAAAGCGTAATGGGCAATGTTTTTCTCTGTTTTGTACTTTTCATTTGCTGAGAGACAGTTCGCACAGCGCTTGTTATCTTTATTTTGACATGTCCGTCCATCGTGGTTGCCTGCGCAGTACTGACATCTAACGGCGTTCACACACTTCTTCGCGCTGTGGCCATATACGCAACACTTATAACATCGACTCAGGTTAAAGTGTTCATAAATGCGACAGCGCTGCCAGGCCCAAAATCGTCTAGGAGCTACGGTTTCCGAGATGTAATCGTTTTTGTGTTTTTGGGCGGTCGGTGATTCCAAATTAAGGCTAAAAATCGTCTAGGAGCTACTCACGTTCTCCGATCCGCCATTTTTTTTATCACAGCGTGTACATACTTTTCCCTTATAAGATGATATAGTCTTATCGTGATTTAATTAAGATAAACAAAATGAAAAAAAAATGAAATAAAACGCCAAACCATTGATATTATGAAAATATACTCATAACTCTTACTAACAATACAACAAAATCAATCTAACATCTTCAAACTGACACCTAATGTCGTCGTCAAGTTTCCGGACAGTTTTATACTCCAACAATTTTTCATCCATGAATTTAATAACACAAGCATAACCCAACAAAAAAAAACGAATTTACCTGTACCGGAAAACAGGTGAAATCCATCACGCAATAACCCCCCCATTACACACCCAATCCGTCCTTAACAGAGTAATAAAAAAAATCATCCCTCAGGCGAGACCCATCACAATCCATCATTTGGAGCTGTGTACTATATTTCAGGAATTTGCTTTATGACTCGATAAACGCTATCAATTCATATTTAAGAAATCGAAACAGAAAATGATGAATGTTCAGAAAAGTGACATTTTACCGGAAGGAAGCCAAGGGCAAGACAGGAAACATCACGACCCACCCGAACCCTCGACCCACCCCCACCTAGGCATCCTTGAGATTTGGGGGGTGAAACTTTCTTTGACGGCCTTTGGGGTACAATATATTATATGACTCGAAGAATTCTATGAGATTCCCCGAAAAAAGGATGTCGCTGACTTCTTCTATATTTTTTTTTCGTTTTGTTGTTGTTATCCTGTCAAGGATTCAAGAGATTTTTCGTACTTCATAATGCAGATATCAAATGAAGAGATAGGAGCATGTCGCTTCAATTCAGAACTAAGATAGGACAGAAATACACTGGTATGTGTATGCGTATTGTAAGGGGTTGATGTCATCTGTAGTATCTTCTTTTTTTGGTGGGGGGAGGGGGATGAGCACATTAAATGTACGAAAGTAAACATACGGCCTGAAGTGGAGGAACATTGGGAGTCCTTTGTGCGGAAAGAGCCAGCGATAAGAGAAATTTGCTTGATTAAAAAAAATTGGATCTAATTACGTCGATTTTTGTTGTTGTTGTATCACGATGATGAGCATGAATCGAATTGTTACGCCCCAGAGATAACCTGATTTACGTCGTTTTCAATGCTGTTTTTGGAGGTTATTAAATGAAGACATTCGGGAATTGCCACGGGGGAATTTGTATGTTTTATTTTTGAATGATTTTTAAGGCAAAGGCGGTTTTATGTTGGTTTTTGTTTGGTATAAATTCTTCCCCGAAAATTGGGTTTATTAAAATACAAATCAATTTTAGAAGAACTTATACTATTTTCAAAGGGTTTAATTTGATTTATGATTGGTCTCTTTGCCTTTTCAGCTGAAAATAGTTGAACCAAAAATTTAAGGCTTCTACAATATTACATAGTCCGGGGAAATTAGCAAAAAAAAAACGCACGAAAGGAGACAAAATTCGGAAATGGCTGAAAATGGGTCCACTTGGGACTTTCTAAGAAAACAATTTCGGAATCACAACAAAAAAAACATGGCCGCCGGAAATATAGCGGTTTTCCGGTGTTTTTCTTGTATCTCGGTTTCTTTAAGTTGTACAACCACGTACAAAGGCCCTAAATGTTGAAAATGAAATTCTCCACAACTTAGTTCTTACAAAGATATTGACCCGATTAACCCTTTCAAAGTTATTCAAGGTCAAAGTTTCCAAAAATCACTTTTTGGCGAAAACATCACTCAAAAACTGGTTTTTTTCGAAAAAAATTTTTGATCAGTCAATACGAAACGTTATTGCCTACAAAAAAGCCTTGAGTCATTTTTTCGAAAACTTAACCCTTTCGAAGTTATTCAAGGTCAAATTTTCAAAAAATCAGTTTTTGGCCAAAAAATGACTCAGAAACTGTTTATTGAGAAATTTTTTTTGTTATATTTATACAAAAGATTATTGCCTACCCTAATGACACCCTTGCCATTTTTTCGAAAACTTTTCAAAAATTTTTGCAAAAATCAATAAGTGATTTTTTGGCCGAAAAGTGATTTTTGGAAACTTTGACCTTGAATAACTTTGAAAGGGTTAAGTTTTCGTAAAAATAACACGAGGCTTTTGTGTAGGCAATAACGTTTCGTATTGACTGATCAAAATTTTTTTTCGAAAAAAACCTGTTTATGAGTGATGTTTTTGCCAAAAAGTGATTTTGGGAAACTTTGACCTTGAATAACTTTTAAAGGGTTAATCGGGTCAACATCTTTGTAATCACTAAAGTTGTAGAGAATTTCATTGTCAACATTTAGGGCCTTTGTACGGGGTTGTACGACCTATAGAAACCGAGATACAAGGAAAACACCGGAAAACCCCTATATATCCGGCGGCCATGTTTTTTTTGTTGTGATTCCAAAATTATTTCCTTAAAAAGTCCCAAGGAAGCTGTGGAGCAATTTTCAGCCATTTCCGAATTTTGTCTCCTTTAAATGCTAATTTCCCCGGACAGTAAAACTATTATTTCGTCACTATTGATCACCCAAAATGTTTGGGTAAAACAATAGTCTAAGTGATCTCTGCACCGTCAAATAGGGAAAGAGATGCAACCTGGCAGATGGCAGATCTTCGTATATGAACCACCTCGACCTCTCATACCCAATTTCATACATATTACGACTTTCACGTTGTGATGCTATTATCTCCAAATCTAGGCTGGGTAGTCAAACCCAGCGGAAAGAGGAGAATGAAGGTTAGTAGGCGAGGCACAAGGAGTGCACCCTTCAGAATATACCAATCCGAAGTGAATATTCCTAGATTAAACTTCTTCAGGACGTCTCAGTTTCTTCACTTTCTTCTTGAGGGTATGTCGACGGAGAAGTCCTTGGTTTTGAGAATTCCCTCAGTCTGAGGGCACTGCACGAGCTCAGGGATTTTATGTGAATATCAGGAGGGAACATTTGCAAGGCAACTTCAAGGGTGTTCGTGGAAAATGTTCTGATGCACTTGTTGCTCATATTGCTGCCGTCCTCTGTACCCTATCCAATTTTATGACACTATACCTTAGGTTAGCGCTGGCCACCAAACCAGCGAGTCCTACCTGAGAATTGGCATTGTCGCTGTCAAGCTGGGTAACCCACACAACGTCTGTTGCCGTAGATGCAGGTAAACGAACTAGAGCGAAACATTCACTCACTTCCTCTGTAAATCCCAGGCCGTAGCCATATCCGGGCAGCGCACAGCAGGCAGTTTCCTTTTGGAAGACTAAAAGAGATCTTTAAACATTAGCTACAGTCGGTTAAACACCCAGCTAAATCTTAGGTGCAGGTATTTATGGCATTGAAAGCGCTGCGCCTAATAAAACTACGGTCGCAACTACACCTAAGCTAACCAAACCAAGGTGTTTGGAGTTTGCCTACTACAACGTATCATTCTTTCTATGAATTAATATCAAACAACGTTCCGTCACCGTCAAACACTGTAGCATGCCATGACCGGACCGTCAACAAATCCACGGCAAGACGAGACCGTCAAAAAATTCACGGTTGGCGATAGGGTCTGTACGAGCGTATACGAAAATGACATATCCGGTGTTGCACGCTATTGAATGGATTCCGACCGGGCATAGATTCGTTGTATTGGGCATAGTAGTGCGTGTCGTGTTTCTTTTCGTGGCCGATACGTTCATAGCACGGTCATGGTATGCTCCGGTTATAATGCCGTTATACCGGGAGTTTCATGGCAAAGTTTTGCAACGTTTCAAACGATCTCCGCTGGACATCAGGCGCACCAAGTTCTACAAGTGATAGTCTGGCATGTAGGCTCCGCCAAGATAAAGCTTCTTTTCGTGCAATACTCGTGGGATCTGTATGGAACAAACAGAAGAAAATTCAATACGAAAAAGAGAATTGTGTATCAGCATCAGCTCAATACTGGACCTTCTCCTGGTGATCACAATGTATAATGATGAGATGAGGCTACGCCTTCCAAAAGGAGCAGTTGCGATCGGGATCACGGATGACATGGGCTAGTGCTCGTAACAAGACGCCTCCATGAGATGGAATTATAAGTGAACTAAGTGATTTGGAAGATTAAAGCGTGCCCTGAAAGCGGTTGTCTGACGCTTGTTGAGCACAAAACTAAAACTGTGCAAACAGAGAAAACTAGTGTCCGCAAGGATCAAGGTATGGGAACAGAACATTCAGTCGCAATTCGCCCTAAGGTACCTTGCAGTGCTGATCAACCTCAGGCTAATTTTTAAAGCACACTTGGAAAAGGCTTGGCGGAAAAAGCGTCTGCTATTTGGGCAGTACTCCCAAGATTGCTGCCCAACGTCTGAGGACGATGGCGATTTTGATGGCGAGGGTGATTATCTCAGTACTGCTATACGCAGCACCATTGCTAGCAGCAGCGTTGAATAGGACGGCTAACCACAGAAAATGGAGGGTCGCATACAGGCTAGGCGCCCTTCGGTCGTTTTGCGCATGCCCGTTCAGGTCTAACGATGTAGTGTGCGTGATAGCGGTGATGATCCCAATAAACATACTGACCTATCTAAGGATATGTTAGAGAGTAGCCAAATACAGTGCGACGGCAGATGACGCACGGCGAGTCTGTAACGGAATGAAAAGGGAAGTAGGATGGGTCTGTTAAGGGTTGTGGACCCACATACTTATCCCAAAACGTGGAGAGGTGAGTTACGAGGGAGTATCAGAAAGAGAATTACGAGTTCTTGAGTGGACTTGAAAGGATATTCCAAATACCTCCATCGTTTCTAGCACTATGCCTCACCGTTGTGCCCGGAATGCTGGTGGTCTGAGACTCGGCAAATATAGGGCGGAACTAGAGGCAATGTGCGAAGTTAAGTCGGCGGGGTTATCCCCATATTCTAAAAGCAGTCACAAGTCACAATGCAATCACAAGCATGTGACGAATCTCAATTCGAAGGCCTATAGTAAATGAAAAATAGAAGTAAAGTAGATGTAACTTTTATCAACAATGACACAGAAACGAAAAGAAGAATTTCATAAGAACTAAGCGCGAGTCACCAAAGCTTGTGACTTATGACTAGTCACAATTTTAGAATACGGCTGTAAATTGAATATAGTGAAACTTGAAGTGAGGTATTCAATAACTGTACACATGTCACACGTTTGGTTATTCTTAATTTTCCGGGTAGGAACTGCTACCCACCATACCCACATTATCCGCCGGCTATAGTTGTGACCATTGAGTTTTTGGAACATTTTAAAAACTACACCCAACATAGAGGCATCGATTGGAGATAGTTAAATTCAATTCTCTTTCTACTTCCAGAGATATATAAAATTAACAAAGAATAACAAAAACGTTGATTAAACGAAAAAAAAATGCATAGTTAACAATATTGTTTTACAATTTGCTTTTAATCCCCTAGAGGATATCCTTTCTACCAAATATTAAACATATGTGTGTGTGAAAAATTTCGCTGAGTTGACAAGAAATTTACATTTTTATGATAAAATTTGCATATTTTTCGCAGTGAGCTCGTTTTTCAAAAATTTTAAATGAAATTCAATGGAAAATGAAAAAAACAATTGAAAAAATGAAAATTAATACAAATTCGTGAATACACTTTAACAATATATCAATAACGAAACAAAAATTGGTCCTTAAATTGATATTATCTTCCTGGTTGGTTTATTTTTCAAAAGAATAATAAATTCCCGCAAAAACAATACCACAATTTGTTTTTTTTTTCAATTTGTAAAGTTTCATCCCCCATCAGGAAAAAAAAATTTTTTTCACCCCATCCATATGCAGCCACAGAGAAAAAGTTTTGTCTCTCAAACTCAAAATTAACCCAAACTTCACTCTTGCATAATTATCCTTGCGCTTTTTTTTGCTTGTGTATTGTTAAGTCTTCCAGTTCTTTGTGCGTTTTTGGTACAGAGCCAGAACGAAGCAATGTCCTGGCAGAGCATTCTCTAATTCAAGGGTTTTATAGTACGAGAATACACTTTGCATGAGCTTTTCTCCCTTCGCTGTGTAGAAAACTTTCAAGACTCGTGGAAATACACTTTGAATGCGATGGGGATTCCCGCCGCCTAATCGTAGACTGGCTTTATCTAGAAGCGTAGCGCGAGTGATTTGTATATATTATGGTTGGAGCTTGTTGTCCTTTTTGAAAAAAAAACGTTTCCAGTAAGAATGATAATATTCCTGAGATGGGTATTGGTGCGCTTGGGTGTGTGAGCTAAAATTGTGTTAATGTATATGTTTTGTTAGAGTAAAGGGATAGGGTTGATGGAATGAGTAAAAGCCGAGCTTTTTCAGTTAATACACTTTCTCTGCTAATGCTGTATTCAGCAATATGTATCAGGCAGGCGAGAAACATCCCTTGTATTTTTTTTTATGGGTGGAGGGTAGCCGCAGCATCAACAGTTGAAGTAAGTCTAGGTCACGTGAAGCTTTTCAGTTTATCTAGCGACACTGTTTGAATCGGTCGTGTTTCTTTGGTCATCCAATTCGGTGGATGTGTCCTTTTATGTAATCAAGAAAATTTGAAGTAAAAAAAAAATATACACACAGGATATTTTCTTTGTAGTGTTGTTATAGAAGCATTGTGGTGTGTTTTTTGTAGCATGGTAACTTTTCTACGACAAAAAAAAATTATCAATCGGGTTTAATGTAGAGAGGGTGGTTTTGGAAAAAGATATAAGAATAACGGATGAACTAACTTTTTTTGGGGGTGGATATGGTTTCAAATTTTTTTTAAAAAAAAAATATGTATAAAAAAAACAATACTTGAAGGACAAACCATTCCTAGGACATACTTAGCCTTAGTCATAGGCAAATAGAATCTGAATAAGTTGTTAAGCACACGCTTTTGCACGTACCGTGTCACCGTGAATTGAGGAAATTGATTTACAGTCAAAAAAAAAATAAGTAGGAAGAAGTAAATTGAGAAAAAAAAAATACAGGTGCTTGTTAAAGGATGTCTATATCCTAGATGTTGATAGATTCCTGCGACACACGTTGCATAATATATAGTACAGAATAAAAAAAACAGAGTCTTGATAAAGTGAAAGTGTAGCTAACTGAGAGAAAGAGAGATCAGAGCGGAATTTTTTTTTTGTTAAAGAAAAAGTAACACCAGATGGTTTTTTTCTGATGTTTAGTATGATGATAGCTTAAAGTTTTTAAAGTGATTATTGCAACACAAAAACAGAAACAACAAAATAAAAAGAAGATTCTTGGTGAATTTTTTTTTTTTTGGTTTTTTCTTCTGCAAGTGCAAGTTTTTTTTTGCAAGTAGAAGTTTTTTTTGCAAGTGCAAGCAGACGGAAAAGTGCAGTTAAATTTGTGTTTGTGTGAGCGTTTTTTTTTTTGGTTTCGTTGTTTTTATACCACAAGAAAAGAAGAGAATCCTTGAAAATTTAATTAAGGACTTTTTGCGTGTTCTTTTTTTTTGTTCATTATTTAAAAAGTTTCTTTTTTGTATTCTTTTAGAGTAGTTTGCGTTTGTTACAAGTAAAGTAAATTAGACAAAAAAAAGGATATTGTCTTAAAATAAAAGAAAAAAATATATAAAAACAAATCTTTGGAAAGAAAAAGTGTTTTTGAAATAATTTTTGGATATTTGGAACGAGACTTAAAATTAAATATGTAAAAAAAAATATAACGAAAAGAAACGGAAGAATAAAGTAAGTTTAAATGAAAATCAAAAATTTAATTAAAAAGTAATTCAAAATTTTTAAAGCAAAACCAAAAATATTTTTCTTATTCACTTACAAAAAAAAAACGATTAATTATAAACATCCTTGAAACTTTACACTCTCAAGGTCATTTGGCTAAATAAACATACACATATTTTCAAATCAATAATACCACAACGACAACAACATCAAAAGCCAACCCAAGAAAAATTATATTAACATTAAATTCTTTATGGCCATAAAAGATATACCATATTGGTTCGCACAAAAATATTTATTAACCAATGGCGACAATATTGTTTACTTTTTGGGTTCCTCTTTTTTTTCGTTGCTGGGTATTTTCTCCATCATCCAACCCCCAAAAACTTTTCACAATATTCTAGTGGATATAAAACAGCACGAATTTTACATTAATATTAATTTTATTACTTTTTTCCGTTTAATATTAATATTGAAGTGATAATAAATTTATAAATTGGTATTTTTTTTTTATTTTTTTTTGTATGATGAATAATTATTTTTCAGGGGTTTGTGTGTGTTTTTTGGATATTTATAGTTTTGTTGTTATTGAATATATATTTTTCCTCTAAAAATTCCTAGAATTATTCAAATTAACTTTGTCATTTCTTTGTACTGATAAATATTTTGAGATATTTTCAACATAAAGCACACCAATCCCCAACCACCTTAAAAAACACATAATTATATTCAAATTATATTGAGAATTAATTTTCGCTAAATTATCACAACATTTTCCCTGGAATTAATGCGAATTATTTATTACATCTTTCAATATTATTCTCGGAAAATAGCTTAACCTGAAGGGTTTTGGTTGGGAAAAGTCTTTCGTCAACAGTGGGTTGTATCCATGAATTATAAAAGGCTTTTATATTTTGTTTACTAATTTTAAGGATACCTCTGGCCATTTAAAGGAATCTTTAGTAATGGGAATTTTGAAAATTTTCAGGTAATTTTTTTTTAACCTGGATGTAGTTACATGGTTACTGGGGATTGAGTGGTTTTGTTGTTTATTGTGATAGAGTATATTCAGGAATTCAATGTTATGTACCGTACATAGTAGTTTCAACAGAAAATAAAGCTTAATTTTGAGTACTCATTCAGTATTTTCTTGGAAGATTATCGATTTTGGTTATAGTAAATGAAAATTTACTTTATTGTTGAACGAAATATGTTTCAACATGGATAAACTTATTGCAACTAGGGATACGGAATCGCTACTTGATTCTTTACTCATATTATTATTTGGCTTTTGATTCTACTCATATCAGCACTCGATATTTTCGACCGAGTACTTTTAGTCATATGATTACTTATAGGGTAGAATCGAGTATCGAGTACAAATTGCATTCAAGTCAAAATTCAAGCAAACTGCAAGTTAATCTCAGCCGTGAATATTTTCTATATAAACGCATAACACATATATGTATATTTCTGCCTCAATTGAAGAGATTTTAGGGCCGTTTACATCACAAACGCAAAGTGGGAACACAAAGTGGAACTCTTTTATCGCATAGAAGTTTGTACGCTTCCCTCTCAATTCCTTCCTTCCTCTGGCGCTACAACCCATTTCGAGCTTTGGCCTCCTCTAAAGAGTTCCTCCAGTTTGTACGATTTCGAACTGCGTGTTTCGAGTTACGGTTTCCTAGGATCACATATGCGTTTTCTGTCACTCTCATCTCTTTCTCGGTCTACCTACTGGCCTATCACCAAGTATACCCCCAAATATTAGTTATTTTGGTATCCTTGTCTCGTTTATTCTTGCAATATGTCTTGCATACCTTAACCCATGGTTTCTCAACCTGAGGGTCGCGACCCCCCCCCCCGCCGGTCACCATTAGACATAAGGGGATCGCAATCTATCCAAAAAGTTATTTTAACAAACAATGTGTTTTAAAATTATAATCAAGCTAACCATGCAATAACTACCGTATAAAAGCCAACAATTTAGCCACGAATTTCGGGGTAAAGGTTCCACACATATCCGTGTCGTGACGGCCACTTCAGTGCAGTACTTGCGGCATCAGTGAAAAAAATATATCGGTACGATATAATTCCATGGAAACAGATTGGGAAAAGCGCGGAGTGTTCCCACACATCCGGCGCAGTTAGGCACCGACGTTCTCAGTACCCTTCAGACGTTCGCAAAAACCCCAAAAATACGTTGCTATCGATATTTTTTTATCCCGGACGTGAAACAAATGTTTTTTAAATTCAGTGGAAAATTTTATAAGAATTCAACACAAATTTTGGTAAAGTTTATTTGAAATACACTCAACCACTATTCTGTGCAATCTTTTTTTGGCGATATTTTTGGGAGGATTTCTTTAATTCGGAATCTAACAATATTTCCCCACAAATTACTATATAAATAATTAATAAATGTAAAAATTTGTTCGATGTAAGGTTACTTGAATGCCCAAATGTACTCCTACTACATATGTACAGACTCGTGTGGATGAACTTGTCGACTTTTTTTTGCCAATCACTAAATGCCTTTTGGCTCATCACGTAGAAGTTAGTTTCGTGGCCCACTAATCCACTATATAAAGTTGCGAACTCTCTTTCCACTTCTTTAACTTGGGATTAACTCACTCTCTTTTCAATTATTTTCCCCTCGTCTAAGGGCAATGCAATTGCAGCAAGATATTACATGCTAAATTTCATGATCACTGTCCAAATTTCAAAACTAAAAAGTAAAGAATATCAGTGAAAAATGCATCACGGAAGCCACTGACACGGAAAGCATCGGTGCCATGCCGTCACGGATATGTGTGGATCGACCTTAATAACTCAATTTTACGACAGATTTGACGGAAGAAGATGGAACCCGATAAAACACGTTTGTTTTACTGTCGTCTCCATCAGACTCAATTTTTGATTTCTTACGGAGAGAATCGCTCCAAATCCTTGGATTTTTATCTTTCAACCAATATTATAATGAGGGGGTCGCAAGATTTTTTACTTCATTTTTTGGCGGTTCAGGGGGTCGCACTTCAGGTTCGTTATACATATATTTGATACAATTCACCACGAAGATCTGCAATATTTTTACGTTCCTCTCTCAACGTTGAGCAATTTCCTGAAGCCTGCTTGATACTCGCCTACGATCATTTCTGCGAATGGTTCTAATCTAACCTTTAGAATAGATGCAAAAATCTTGTAGCCAACAGGGAGTAGCGCGATCCCTCTGTAATTTTTGCAAGATAGTTTTTTTCCATTCGTCTGGAAGGGTCTCTCGTTCCCAGTTCTTGCCCTCCGTCTTTGAATAGCTATTCTATCCTCTCTATCAGTGCCGCGGCACCCATATGTGCATACTGTGCATTTGCACTGGGCGGCACTTGGAAAGGGCGGAAGCGAGCTCAAAATTTGAACAATATATGTATTTTATAAATGGGCCTTATTCTGGTTGTCACTTATGGTGACAAATGGCGAAATGAGACAAAAACTCTATTATGGCTAATACTCGATAAATGATGAACGAATGACGAAACGATAACCAAAAACGGTCCAGGACCAAATCAGTTTGCTGAGCAGAAGGCTATGCAAGAAGTTTCGCCGAAACGAAAGGCAGTGACACAGCAAGAAGTAGAATAGAAGTCGCCATCCGTTTTCAGCTTGTCAGCGCGGGTCTTATCATTGAAAGTGAAGAAATTAAATTAAATGAATTAATTCATTTAAGTCCATTCTGAAGAAAGAAAGGAACTGTACTATTAAATGACTTGGTTGACTTTGCCAAATAGAAAGAAAATTTATTTCATTAACAATTTCTCATATACTAATTCCTATAAAGCACAAAAACAACCCCCGAGCGAAACAAGCGAATAAACAAAAGGGGGCGGCATGGTACCCGAAACTAAAAAGTACTCATCGATTCTCGAGTGACATGAAACAAAATCAAAGTGCGCCTTGTTTCAGTATATGACAAAATACAATTTTCTTAATGCGTTTGTTCTATTCAATTTCCGTCTGTTATTTTCATAAAATAGGTTAAAATATCTGTAAAATGTGCTGCTTAGATTATTTTATGTTATGAAACGTAACACGAAATATTTTATGTTATAATCGATAAAATAAAATAAAATTTGTCGGACAGAATAGGATTTTAGAGAATTCTTTTATGTTATGGCATAACATAACATAAAATGATAAAATTTTACTGACAGAATTGGCCGCAATATTTGTTAGAATGGAAAATACCATTTAAACAAAAACACGGTTTTGTAATAACTACGAAGTTTCACAAATCAACTAGATTGAGGTATAAGCACATAAGCAACCCCAAATTTGGAAACTAAAAGGTGGGCCATCTGTTTATCACCATACCATGTTCAAGATTACCCGAGTATGACTCGAACAATAAAGAAACACAACATACACAGACAAATGAAAGACATATAACACTAAATCTGCTTAATAAGGCAAAAAATCTTCTTAAGCAGCCCAAAAAAAAATGATATCTCCAGGACCAGTTGCGCTTTATTAGCCCACTTCACCCACTCCACCATCCAACACCATTTATTTCGTCTGGTTAAGCCCTATACCCATCCCTTCTCACATACTTCACAAAGAAGAAAAAAAAGTGAACGTCGAGACATCCTTGTGTAGTAAAAAGGCATCGTATTTACCCATGAAGCGCACAACATCTACACAACAACAAAAATAACCAACTCATGTCGTCCGGACTAACAAGCCATAATAAAGGGGAGATCAAGTATCCTTAAATGTGCATCCTGATATCGAGTTAATTTGATCCTTTGTCTCCTTTTGAAACAAAGAAAACCTCTCCTAGAATTTCTTTATTATTTAGCATGAATTCTCGAGTAATTATTAAACTAAAATCGGTCAGACTTAATATAATACACACACATTGCAGAGAGTTATTGTAAAACCACTTTAAGGATGGTTCCGGAAAGCATTTCCTTCAAATAAATCCTTTTATTAGCTTAACATCAAAGGAGCTCGAGGAGTGTTAACCTGATATCCTGGTAGTAATTAAATCCTGTGTAATTATACTTTAATCTGGTTTCCTTTTCTGCCTTTAATGGGATTTTGGTATATGAAATTGGAGGCGGGACGGTTTTGTATGTGGAATTTTGAACAAATACTGAAACAAGTTTTGTTTGATTTTAGGTTTTTTCTTTGTTTTATGAGGAAATATTTTTAAATTTTTTAAAGGTGGAAAGGTCGCGTCCTGAGGCTGTACAGATGTTGATGATGCTGATGTGTCAACAGTTGTTCTTCACACTTGGACCTAACAGGGACCCCAGTACACCTTCGGAATTCAAGGTCGTCCGTATGTACCTTAGAGACATTTTCTGTCATATTGTTCCTGCGCAGAGGGGCATTGGACTCATCTGAGAAGAAAACCTGCTTAATCTATAGTCTTCGATTGGGTTCTTGTCTGACCTAGAGAGCGAAACTCGCTCAAACTCTTAATCCCAAATATAACCTATTGTTGAATAACATACCGAACGCTTGTGCGTAATACCACCATGCATTCTTTTTAATAGACTTAGTTTGGCTACAACGACCAGAGATCATGGGACCTGTTCAGGGATGTTACCACAATCGTGGCAATCATCATGGGCCACGGTTCAACACCCACTGACTTCTGTTTTCTGCAGTTGAAGTCTGGCTCTAGCTAAGATAAGACATCGTGCATTTGCAAACCCTTCCTTTCCTTTCTGTATTTGGAAGAGACTATCTGGTCCAATCTAGACTTCCTGCAAATATGCTTCTCAAAAGCTTGTATCAAGTCCTTCTTTCTGAGATATAGAATTAAACGCGTTTTCCTTCACTGTATGTTTAGCAAGAGGGTGGGTATGACGCCATTTTGAATTTAAGCTTACAAAAATATATAAAATCATTTGGTAAAAAAAAATCGCGTGCGATAATTTTCGCATTACGAAGGCCTTTTTTCGATCTATTTATTAGACTATCTATGGCGTGTGCTTCTCTGATCTCTGCGAAGGTCATACCACTAGATTTGCCTAGATACACTGCTAGCCTGCACCTGGGTTTGCCAGAACTAAGTCTGCTTGCCCCTCCTTTGATTTACCATAGAAAAAAAGTTGAAACAAAAAATGTCCGCAATGAAATTGCGCACAAAAAACGTTATAATCAGTTTTGCAATAAAACGTGTAATTAAAAAGATATTGGCAGAAAACTACTTTTTAAGTTCCGTTTTTTGACATTTAAAGCGCTATAACTCGTGAAATATTAGCCCTACGTTAAAAATGATAATAACATAAATTATATATAATCGTGTGTTCTATAAGTTTTACGCAGGATTTTTTCATGTAGAATTAACCATTACCGAAATATAGTGCAAAGAAAGTGATATGTGAAGTTTGAAGCACCATAGCTCAGTACATATTGACTTTACAAAAAAAACTTTCTAAATGAAAAAGTTAAATCACTTATTTATCTATAAAAAAGATTATATGCATTTTTGTCGTAAAATGTATAGTTTCTGAGATATAGAATTAAACGCGTTTCCCTTCACTATAAGTTTAGCAAGAGGGTGGGGATGACGCCGTTTTGAATTTAAGCTTATAAAAATATATAAAATCATTTGTTAAAAAAATCGCGTGTAGTATTTTTCGAAAAGAAAAACCACTTATTTATTGGACTAAGAGGCCTGTCTCCGTGAATGTTTGAAGCAAAGGACACCCGAGCAACCCTAAAAGCCATTAGTTAATGTGTAGTGAAATCAAAAACTTATTAAAGGATAGATCAATTGCATACAAGGTCATGAAGGATTCGATAGAAATGAGTAGGGGGATAATGCTTTAAGTCTGGAATAGTCATCCGTTAGTTCGTGTAAGCAAGTAACTTCACGTAACCCAACAAAAAAGAAATCCACACGGTGTTGTGTCGCTTGAGCTTGGTAGCCAATTTTGGTCTCTGTATGACATGCAATGTAACGTGCCTGGAAATTTCTTCTGAAACAACGCAAGTAATTCGTGCGATGTAGGACAGGTGGTGCCATCTTGCCAGGAACACGATCTTGTTGTCTTGTTTTGGAGGCCCACCCCTCGGAGGCCAAAAAACTCAAGTAACATGCTGCGGTAACGTACGCCATTCACTATCACTGAGGTACCTGCTTCATTTTTGAAAAAAGAAGCCTTCGACCACCTCAAATCCGAACCAAATATTGGCTCATGGTACATGCATCGTCCGTTAAAGTGCTATTCGAGGGTTTTATAGACCGTCAAGTCGGGATTCCTTCTTCTTTGCCTTTCTATATTTCTTTAGGCTTCGCGATGGATGCCTTCTGGTGGATGCCTTTAGCGCCACCTCCAACATTCTCCACACATCCCCAACCTTATCAAATAGTCCAGTATGTTCTCTGGTGTTAGCTGCACCTTACCGACTGTTTCCAGCACTGAGCTGTGCTCCGCAAACCTCGGACATTTAAAGAGGACATTCCCCGCGTGCTCTTTATAGTCCGGGCATTCTGGGCAGAAAGGTGAATCGTCCAACCTAAAGCGGGGAAGGTATGCCCTATAACCTCCATGTCCACTATAAATCTGCGTGCGGTAGTCGCTCACTTTCCCATGTTACCTAATCCCTGCCCACTTTTCTCCATTTGGTAAGAGTTTATGGTCCTTAGTAGACTCGTCCCACCTCCTCTCCCATACTGCCATGTATAGTAGTGCTGCACACGAGACGAGACGAATTTTGGCCCAGTCTCGTCTCGTCTCATAAAAATTGGTATTTGCAGGTCTCGTCTCGTCTCGTCTCGAAAAGTTTCGTCTCGTCTCGAAAAGTCTCGAATTTCACTGTCAATAATACAAATTGCTCAGTCTTCTATATTTCGAGAAATATCAATATGTGCCATATTAATGAAATTGTATACAAATATTCCTTATATTTCCATGCTAGTAACTTCCCAGACGTAGACACGTAAATCTGACTTTTGCGGTGGCACCAGGGAGGGTACAGGGGATCAATGAATCGAAAGTTAATTTCTAATTTGTGTAGAATTACATTTACGTAGAGTCCGTTCCAAAAGAGAAGAGGTATTTTACAGTCATTTCATTTCATTTCAACGCATTTCAATTTAAATGACAATAAAATACCTCCTCTGTTTTGGAATGGACTCTGCATTTAAATGCTTATGGAATGCGTACTCTTCGCCTTATCTCCGCACCCTGCTCAAGTCATGTATTGGTGCCGAATGTTATGCTCGTCAAAGAGCGCAGCGTGAAGATATAGAAATAGTTGGTGACGATACGATTTCAAAATAACGGTTTGATTTCGAGACCTCGAGATGTCTCGCGAGATCTCGAATGGTAGTCTCGGTCTCGTATCGATTTTTAAGGGGAGGTAGGACCCAAATGGCTAAAATCGGTAATTTCCATTAAAATTACGTGATTTTTTAATATTTTGTTTATGTTAATCCAAATCGTGAGAAAATTGTGCAAAATCCCACCAAAAATGAAAATTTTATCCCTTAAAAAAAAAAAAAGGTAGAAAAAAGGGGTAAACGCGGCACCACATATTGAGCTCAGTTTTCAACCGAACTGCTTGAAATTTAACACAGTTCTTCTCCAATATATAATGGGTGAAATGGAAAATCAGCGTTTTAATTTTTTATTTTGTTTCGAAGTTATGCTTGCTTGAAATAAAAAGTGCTCAAAATAAGCACTTTTTGGGCTATTTTTCAGTATTTTTTATATTCAAAGTGACGTAACTTTTTTTTGAATGAATTAATCAAAAATCTGATTTTCTATTTCATTTGGTATATATTGAAAACGAAGTGTATAAATTTTCAAGAGAATCCAATGAACCGTTCTCTTGATATCTGAATTCCCGTGTGAGAAAACACGAAAAATTTGTTTTCGAAATAATCGCGTTTCAAGTTCGGCAATGGTTTATTCGGCTCTTTTCAACTTTATTTCATTCTGTAGCATTATACAAAAATATATTTTTATTCTGCAATGCCTGGACCGTAAGTAATTAGTTTCAAAATTGTTGATGTATATAATAACAAATGATATCATTTATTACTACGAAGAAGTAATATTAGCACTCATGCATGCCCGAGCCGCTCGCTAAACGTCAGAATTATAACGCTGTGCGGTATCGTACGAAATGTTAAAAAAACACGATGAATTATATTTATATTGAAATTTCAACTTTACTAACTTATAGTACAGGGTTGAAAGTATCAGAATCTGAAAAAAAAAAATAAAAATCGATTTTACGATTTTTCATGATTTTTGGGTCGCACCTCCCCTTAATCTGGAGGTCTCGTCTCGAAAATTGAGACGAGGCGAGACGATTTCGAGACAAGTCTCGTCTCGTGTGCAGCACTACTGCCATGGACTTGCTGCGCTCCAGAGTCCGTAGTACTCCCTTTGACTACCGTCTTCCATATTCCGGGTCTTACAACCTCTTAACCTCCGCTGTAAGAATATCAATTGGAATCATTCCTATCACGAATGCTGCTTTGTCGGACGTAGTGAGGTGGTTTACAGCAAGTGGCTTATACTATAACAATACCAACAAGATTGCATCAATTCAAAGCATATTACACCACGGTGGAAAGAAGTCTATATTTTGCTACTATTATAAGAAGAACAAGCCATGTTCATTGATTATTGCACGTGGCACAAGCTTGGATGTTTTTGAGTCACATTAAACCTATGTCAACCAATAAATAAAACTATGAAAGATCAAGGCTTAACTATGTCAACTACATGCATACATATATAAATCTGCGAACAAAACAACCAGAAAAATATCCATAATCCTTAAACCTTCCTCAAGAGCAATCAAAAATGGGCTTTTTTTGGATTCTTATAGTTTTTTTTAGTATGGCACAGATAGAAAAGTGTTCATCAACTAAGATTTAAATTGACGACGGTACAAAAAAGGGAAAAAATCCACGGCAGCATAAAAAATTAATGTTGCTTTATTATGTTTCCCTTGAGAGCAATTTTAAGTACTTTTGTAAAAAAAACCTGATGGACATAAAAATCTTAAAGGACGACAACACAACCATACAAATCACTGACATTTGTAAGAAAAATAATATTTCACTTGGAAGTTTTGTTTTTACAATATTTTTTTGGGCAAAAGAAGGTATGAGTTAAAAAAAATACTTTAGAGCAAGAAGTTTTTGACCTTTTCGCAATAAAAAGGTTCATCTAGATTCAATTTTACGAATCAGCAATTAAAAAAAATTAAAAATCTACAAACCACAAGTCAATTACCTCATAAAAAAAACACACCGAGAATACCCAAGTTCCATTGAAAAAAGGGAGCATTTAATTTCGTTAAGTTTCCCTTTAACCAAGAGCATAAAACATTCTGACAACTTCAGACCCTTTTTTCCATTGCTCACAGTATTTTGTTGTTGTTGTTGTTGTTGTTGTTTTTGTGTTACTCATCCGAAATTAAATGGCAGAAGAATTCTGAGCAAATTTTATCTGTTTTACCAGTGGAAATTCTTGTATGGTTTTTCGCCCTTTTCATTTCCTTAAAAGGCAAGAAATTAAACATTGGTTCTGTGGATGCGAAAATTCTATATAAAGGGCGAGGGTTTATCGACTTGTAAATTTGTTTGCTTTTTGTACAAATGTACGTATGAATGTTTTTTTTAAATGGGGTAGTTCTAATGCGCAAGAATCACCCCGTTTACTAAAAGTTCGTCATATCTTTGGTCATGGTGCAATGCCCAGCAAGAGTTTTGGTCATGGTGCTAGCTAAGTTCAAATGATAAAACAGGTTTGATCTTTGGAACATATTGGAAAAGATGGCTATGAACCCTGCGTTTGACCTCTTTAGATCTGCTGAGTGAGAGTTTTGGGCAAGATTTCGGGAATACTGACTGTGCAAGAGTGTTAAAAAGTCAAGTTGCTCTGTTTAGAAAACGAAAAGCCGAGTTGACAGCAGTGAAAATAAGCCGAGTAGGCCAATCTGATATTGCAGATATAGGATTGTGTTTGGGGCAGGAGATTTCGGTGAGTAGGTATAGGGGCACTTTGGCATGAGAAAAAAACCGGTTTTTGACCAAGGTTAAGTATCCATTAATAGTGAATTAATAGTTAATTACCCATTAACAGGTAATAAAAGCCATTAAGTGCGTAATTAACACCTTTCAATGATCTTGAAGCCCTTGATCAAAAACCGGGTTTTTTTCTCACGCCAAAGTGCCCCAGTACCTACTCACCGAAGCAAATCTCTTGCCCCGAAAAAAATCCTATATCTGCAACGGGTGAAAGAACTGGAACGACGGACGACTCTAGCGCTGCATGAGAACGAACTTTAGACCACTGGACTAATAGTTGGACCCCTTAACCCCTAGGCCACCAAGTAAAAAGTTAGCCTTGGATTTGTATGCCAGTGGTTGCACTATAGAGTTTACTTCTTCGTTTCTTATAAAATTTTGGATTGATTCTTGTGATGGCGGATTTATAAGAATTTCTTTAATCTGAAGGCGGCTCTTTATTTTTAAGTCCGTTCCGTCCGTCCACTCGTTGTTCGTTCATTCCCTTAGGCCTTAATTAAACCACATATATTCGGCCTTGGTTTCACAGATTTCGCAGAATGCTGAAAGAACAAAGTTTCTCCTATTTACATTTTACGTTTTTCTTCTACAAACACAAATCCAACCTCATGCAGCTCTTTTAGCTGAGTTTGGCTGGGGAATCGGAGATTGGTATGTTTTATCAAATCACAAAATCTTTGACCCCAATTCCACTTGACAATCCGGAAATAAATAAGCAATTTTGTACCCGAGTTTTTGTTGTTGTTGCAAAATGACCATTTCCATTCGATTTTATATCTAATCTTTACTTTAATATGTCTACAATGAAAAGGTGAATCTTAAGTAGCTCCAAAAAAAACACGCCCTTTTCTTAGCATATAAAATGCTTATTTTTATCCAGAATCCTGATGCCTCTTGGGAGATAATCTGTTGTGCTTACGGGAGGATAACTTGAATCAATGATGAGTGAATTTCAGTACGAGCAAAAGGTGGTGAGTGTTGGGAATTTTTTTTTATTTTTTTTTTTTTGTGGAAAAGATGTTTAAGGCATAACTTGAAGGATCTGAAGGATTCGAGATCATCCCTTAAGTTATCTTATTTTTTTTTATCTCAATTTTTCAATTTGTTGGTATTTTTATATGGCCCCCAGTGTGAAATATGGAAATTTTGTTTAAAGGTATAATAATAAAGGTGTATTTTTTCTATATTTTGCTTCGCGATATTTTTTGTTTTTTGGAAAGTGTAAGAAAAACGCCATGTGCTGTGTACTCCATATGATATTAAATCGCCTTTAAGGAAAAGAGTTTCTTTCCATCACATTCAATTTTTTATCTCGTTTAAAGGGCGTCTCGCGATTCCTTTTTACTTGCTCTTTTTTGGCAGACGAATTATGTTTTGATAAAATATTTATTTAAAGGGAATTGAAAATTGTATTTTTGTTTTGTTGTTCTGTCTTATATCGTAAAAAATTCTGGCATTGTTTTCGCAGACATTCAATGTATAAATATGAATTGTGAGAAATTGTAAATACAAGAGAAGTGTGGTGGGTGTGTTAAATTATACGTTAAAGACTCCGGGGTTTTATTTAGTAAAAAAATATCCTTTTTATTTAACATTTTTTATCCTTAAAATTCTAAAAAAATACTTCTACGTGACTTATGCTGTAAAATATATCATCAACAAAACACTGTCGAAAATCAAGCCCTTTTCTTATTATTTTTATGAATAAAAATAGGTCAAAGACTAAATTCTTGGTTGAATTATATTTTCAGTCACGTTTCTCATTTCAAAAAATTTTGCATATTTTTTTTTTCGTTTAATAATAAATACGATAAAGTTTAATTTATTGAAAGAACGAAATTTTTTAAACGTTTCAAGAGGGGTGCCCTAATATTTTGTTAAGATTTCATTTGTTATTAGTTAATTCTGTTTCGTTCTTGCAATTAAGGAACACCTTTTTAATAACTACAGAATATTGGGAATTTTTTGGATTAGTCTAAAAAGCGGAATTAAAATTTTCAATATATTTTTATGTTTCAAGGTCATTACTTGTACTTCGTTCCTTTGAAATTAAATTGTAACTAGTTGGGATGTGATTTTGACCCTTTCGGTCCACAAGATTAACTTCGCAGTATTATGAATGTGGAATATTACCAATGGATATTTTAATAATAAATAAACAATAATCAATATATAATATATAATACCTAACATTTGTCATATTTTTTTTATCAATACTTTCGCTAGTTTGTCAAATGATATGTGCGTATTTACAAGATTAGGATGCCGAAGTTGTAAAAAATATTAATGTATTACTTTTAACACTGATACTTGGATGAAAAATGAAGAATATGTTGTTATTCCAAAATTTATTTAACAAGTATATTCTTAAATTTAAGGGACCTGAAATTGCAGCTATTGGAGTTACAATCTACCAAAATAATGACCACTCTGCTAATTCTTTAACAACTCATGCGGACGTTACGTTACAAAATACTTAGTCACGATAAATCACCTATTCGTCAAGTGTGTGTAGGTAGATGTATGACAGAAAATGGACAAATGATTGAAAATTTCGTGGGAAGTTATTGCTCGGCTGAATCCATAAAAGTTAACCTTATTTGGAACGGGTTTCATTCCAACGACTATATTAGACAGTAGCAAAACTAATTAATTTAAGTTACTTGGTACACTTGCCGAAGTCTCTTCATTTAAACACAAAAAATGCCTTGACCGAATGTTATGATAATTTTTCAGATCATATCTTTGTTAATACACTTCGATCGGCACCTCAACGAAGTCGGTATCATATTTGGTTCGCGTGATATTAGGGCAGGTACAAAAATCACGAACTCCGTTCAAACAAAAAAACGACTCGACCGATTTTTATGAAAATCTTTTCAGATCATATTTCCTTTAACACGCTTTGAACGGCACCTCAACGAAGTCGATATCGTTTTTGGTTCGCGCGAAATCGTGCTGGTACAAAAATCACTTAAGTCGTTCAAGCAAAAAAACGACTCGACCGATTTTTATGAAAATCTCTTCAGATCATATTTCCTTGAACACGCTTCGAACGGCACCTCAACGAAGTCGGTATCTTTTTTGGTTTGCGCGAAATCGTGCAGGCCAAACCGCTTGAACAAGCTTAACAGTCCACTTAGAAATTTATCGATTAGAATTGTCTGTTAGAGCAAAATCAGTGCTAAACAACAAAGTCCTGTTACAGGTTGGTCCACATTCCAATACTTCGTAGATGTTAGTTTAGAACGAACTGTCTATTAATTAAGGCAGCCTGAGTCCTGAAATCCTCTGCCTTAAAACTTCTTTGGCCACATTGTTAGACGACTGAAAAAAAACCGTTTTGACTTGACCACATCAGGCGTAGGCCTCCATCGCTATTCCGTATCTTTTGTCAGAGCACGATCAAAAAGAGCCCAATTCATAATGCTTATAGGTGTCTCGATTAGAGCATCACGAGACCAAGACAAGACGAGATTTTTAAGACTCTCGTCTCGATCTCGGTAAGTCTCGACCATTTCGAGTCTCGTCTCGGCTCTCGGCGAATCTGGCCATCCTAATTTCGTCTCGTCTCGTCTCGTCTCCTATCGTCTCTCGGGGCGAATATAAATTTATGAGCCCATCACGGGTCTTATACTTATAGACTCAACCTATACGTAACAGGCGAGAGAAAACAAGAGGCAATGTGCATGAACATGAGTACCAGCTTTGAAAATAAGGCCGTGCGCACTTCATCAGGTACTTTATTTTATCAGACTTGTTTGCTATTATTTTGCCGAAGAGATCTCGAGTGACCGACGAGATCTCGAGCGAATAATCTCGTCTCGACGAGAATATGTTTGTCGAGACCAAACTTTACTCTCGTCTCGTTTCTCGAGTCGAGACCAAGACGTGATGCTGTAGTCTCGATCGATAGTAGCGAGTGGATAAAAACTACGTTTTAGTGCTAGCAGTACCTACCTTCATTCTTCTTTCTGTTATCCTTCCTAATAAAGCTTGCCGTAAAAAAAAAAAAAAAAAAAAAAAAAAAAAAAAAAAAAAGGTGCTTAGGTCTGAGCTCTGGGCTTTCACACAATGACACTCCACAACGATCACTGCTGTATGGAACCAGCACACCATCTGTTGTCGAAGTTCTGCTTACTGACATAAATAGATATAGTGGCCTTCTTTGCTTTCAGCTTCGAAGCCGTAATAAGACTAAGTACCCATCTGATCGTGATGGACTCATTGCTTGCCCATTAATCGTAGCTAGACTGAAATCTGTTCATCATGTGTTCTGTAGTTTTCAGATAAAAGGAGTCCACGGTGGTTGGCACACTCGTTTTCCAATATGGACCTCCATAATAGCGATTTCTCTGAAGAAACACTTTCCGTTTACAAGCATCATAAACAACTATCTGTACCCTGACGTTCTCTGATGTTTTTTCAATCTTTCCATGACCATGAGCTATAAGACTGACAATAGGATTCCTCTCTTCTTACTTTTCAGCATGCGGATAATCCACTGACTTATACTATTGGGTCTTCTGATTTTGTTGAAAGCGCCTTCGACGCCCAAAGAGCCTTCCAAGGTGAGTAGGTACTGCGGGACTTGAGCATGGGAAGCTAAACCTGTCGGGGGCGATTGAGACAGGGATCAATCAATTTAATTTATAGATATGTTTACAATATGCTGAAATGTATTTACCTAATTAATTTCTTGCTGATAGATAATTTAATAACATGTTAATTGCTCCCGCGCGAGCTTCCATGGCGCCATACGTATTTACTCAATTAATCGATGGGACTCAAGTGCACTGACCTCACACCTGTAATTAGGTAATTATTTGTCAATAGCTATCAATCAGATTGGTTTATGATGACCTTGGCTTGGTCTGGTTCACAGGCCTAAGTGCCGCAATACCCACTAAGGCGAACTGTTTGTAGTTTAAGGAATGTTCTACGGTACGTACTACTTCCTGCAGTGTCGTATTCATAGATTTTCCCTAGCAATATGCATTCTAGGAGGATGACATAATAGGGTCATCTGTTACAGAGTTTCGGGGCCATAGGTATATCATGCGTTTATGAGCTTTCAGCACAAAGGATGACAATACTATGGGCCTATAATCCTTTATCGTTTCGTGCTGGTGTCAATCTAATTTCGAAATGAAGAACACTGCTCCTCCAAAGCACCGCTTCCATGAAGACACTTTAGCAAGCTTTCTACGATGATACTGCTATCTCCGCCTGTGACTTTAGTCCTCTGTCTTGGACTACTTTTCATAACGCGGGAAGCTTCAGGAATTATGCAAAGGACTCTGCTTACGTATAGTCTCCCCACATAAGCTGGATTTTACCACATAAAAAACACATGATTGACAGCTTTCTTTAGAGAGGATCTTGCCAAGCCTCTCACATGCACCCTATATTGACAATGTTCTTTTCCATGTATTTTTATGCGGAAAAGTGAAATTTAGGATTAAGATTTTATAGTACGAATCCTCCATGCCGTTCAGAGAATGATGCAATGTCTAGCAGGAACATTGATTTGTGTAGTAGTAAGCTTGATTGGGAATAGAGTTACGTTGGACGCGTCTGGAAAGGGGTGTTTGAGTATATATCGATGAGCCTTCAGTTTGAACTGTGGGATGTTATACAAGTTCGTTGGCAGCGCAATATTATTCCATAGTCGAGTTGAGATGTTTTTTTGTCTATTTGCGGCTTTATACAGATTGTGTAGTCCTTGTACAGTTTCTAATATTTGTGTTTATAACATATATTGCCTGACGAAGGTCAGGTAACTTTCTAACATGATGGAAAGACCTTCTTAATATATGTAACTGAGTAGTACCCAAAAAATATGAAAACTATCACGGTTTATTACTCATCCTCCAAAAGTTATATAATAACCCTTAATCCCAGCACCACACAGCGGCATATTTCCGAACTAAACAACTTGAACACTATTACACAGTACCCACTAGACCCTTTTAACATGATAACCAAATTAGCTTTATTTGAAATTTCACGACATTTTGCCCTCTACCCCCACCTTCTTTCCAAATATATTTAAGATGATCCTTAAGGCAAAAGGAAACACTTCCTTCCCCAAATAATACACACACACATGCACACGAGAAACATCACTCAAAATTCAGTCTTTTCCCATAATTTGTTGCGGGTGATTGCTTATTTTTACCCTTCCTTCGAGCCCCTCCGCCAATCTTCTATGCTTTCTCTTCAAAACTTCATACACAATGTCGCCCCTTTCATCGTCTACTCAACTTTCATGTTCTTCGGAAGGAATTCCAGCATCTTAAAAGGATGCGTAACATTCTTGAAATTTTATCCCATCCTCCGTGGTCTTTTCTTCTTAACTTTCTCCTTATATCACACCATCAGCCCTTTTTTTCCACAGAAAAAAAGGAGTATATAAGTTTCAGAAATTCAAACGCAGAGGGCCATCAATTTCTCTTTCAACACCTTTTCAATTTCTTTTAAACCTTACCCACTGTACGACGCGACGACGACATCAACACATCACGCGACTCACAATGTATGTTTTAAAGGGATGTCTTTAAGGTTAGGGTAAGGGTTTTTTTTGGGGGGGGGGATATGTTCAAGGAAAAGGTAAGAAAAAAAATTTTTTTTGGGATTATTTTGATTTTTAGTGATTTTAAGAAAAATGTTTTTTTAAGTGTAGTGATTTTTTTTTGAGTTGAGTAGATTTGTAGGGGTCTGTCTAAGGAAGGAGACCTTCTTGTAGTGTGTAGGCAAACAAGTATTTGAAATATGCTAAAACCCAAACAAAAAATATTTTTACAACACAGGAATGCTCAGTAGAATTCCTGTTTCAACAGGACTACACAGTGTTATGTTATTTAAAACATTTCTCTTGTACCTTTTCTCATCTATCACTCAAAATGTACCCACTTTTCTCTCAATGTATCACATCAAAAGCAACTTTTTTTTCTGTGTTATAAAAAACACTCTCCCCTAACTTTCTAATGAAAATGGATAATCTACTATCCTTGGTGTTGAATAAAAAAAAAGATCATAAAAAATAAAAAAAAATATAGGTAACACCACCGCCACACGTACACGTTCACAACCTTCCAAAATCACATTTTCCACCATAACTAAAGAATAATTTATGTCTCATTAAAAGTCGATTATTTTCTTGGCCTGACATCTACGACAACAAGAAAATGGATACACTGTGAAAAGCATTGAACTGTCACCAAACTAATGTGGAGTACGTGGGGTAATAGCTTCAAAAAGGAAAAGGACGAACCAAAAAAAAAAAAATCAATGACTCTCATCATTTTATTACCATTGTTAGTACCTTGGTAAATCCTCCCCGATGAGTTGTTTAATGCTTGATTGTACGAAATAGACCGACCTTCTATCTTTTACCCTATACCACACATTTATAGTCCTTCATTCACTATAGTATACACCAGAGTAGGTTAGAGGGGGTTGGTGGTTTTTACAGGTCTATTCATTACAAGGACATACAACAACAATTCATGATGAAGAAAGGCGCGCTGATTTTTGCCTACGAACTCGTTGAGTTGGGCTTATGGTGCACAAGAGTATTTCATTAAGCCTTTTCACAGATATAGTATCCTGCTTTAGCCCGTAAATGTTCCGGCATAGCAATTATAATTATAACGCTTATCTTTTCATATTTCAACAGCAGAAGGAAGTATATGTATGTACCTTCCACCCCCCTCCCTCATTTACTTCCTTCAACCAACCATCAACCTACCATTATGTTGGAAGATTTGCAGCCGTAGAGGAAAAGTTAGAGAATAACATGAATTAAGGATTTTCTTTCTGCGATTGTTCTACTACTCATGGCATATCCTTGAACTTACCTCAGAAGAAAGAGGTCCCTGCTAGCAGCCAGGATTCAACAAGTTCTTCTAGAAAGGCTTTTGCAACGCCGTCTGGAAGGGGTAAACGAAAATAATTAGGAAGGGGTTCAGGAGAGTCTAGGCAGGTGTGTTATTGTAGATCAAAAAAAAGCTTTTTTCTCACAATGAGGGGTATCAGTTATTCTCTTGAAGCTTTTGATTTCTCTTTGAAGCTTTTGATTTCTCGCCTCTACCAAATTCGGTCAAAAGCTTTAAGCTTTGTCTCTCTTAGAAATTCTCAGGTGTGTACAATATACATTCCCCTCTGTGTGTTTTTCACTGTGCTTTTTTTTAATAGTACACGTCTCTACCAAATTTGGTCAAAAGCTTTAAGCTTTATCTCTCTTTCAAATTCACAGGTGTATAAACCCCTCTGTGTGTTTTGCAACGTGATTTTTTTCTTGTTAAAAATATTGAAATGAGGTTGTTGAAGTAGATAGGGTTATATGACGATAAAAAAAAACACACACACCCTTCCACCCCTGAAGTAAATCGCACCCAACCAAGTCTGATAAAGTCTAGGTCAAACATTCGCAAGCATAGCTTTTCAGTATGTCCTCGAAGCTTGTCGCATGAAGTCGCTACAATATATAAATATGAGAGCGTCATATTAAATCTTGTGAATTATAAATATACTACGAAACTTTAGAGAGACTTTTAGTGAGAAGGGGTTTTAGTATTATATATAGTAATAGACAGGGTATACGCCTATGATGCTGCTGATGATACTGGCGACGCGGAGTATACTTTATATTAATGTGGGTGGAGGAGGAATGATGGGGATGATGAAGAGTTTGAACATTCTCGCACAGAATCTCGTAAACTTGTAAACTGTGGCTCGTTATAAGTGTACTTGGGGGTTGTGGATCCCCACACATTTTTTTTTTATATTTAGAGCGGGTAAAGCAATGAACGGTTAAATAGATAATTTATGACTGGCTTTGCCATTGAGTGCACCATTTGATCGGTGAATAAATTGATTTATGGGACATCGATGTCCTTTTATACAATTTTTTATCGTTGGTGTTGTTGTAGCCTTTTGTTGTTGTTCTTGTTGTTGTTGCTGCTATTTACCCATTTTTTTCCAGTGATTTGGAAAGGGGTGGATTGAGGCTGGTTATCAGGGTTAGAGTAAGAGTATAAGAAACGACCGGAGCCTGACTATAGGCCTCGGAACTGATAAACTGAAAACGACCAAAACAGCAACAAACGACGTGTTGTGTAATCAAGTGAAGTGATATCGATCATTGACACTTAATGCATTGAACAGGAAAAATAGCAAAGGCCCATCATCACCTCTCCAATGTTATACATATATTTTTTTTTTACTCTTGTGTATATATGGATAAAGGGCGGAAATCTGACAAATATTTGTATGTAAGTAAATGTTTAACAATGTTTTTGATAAAAAGTTATCAAAGTTAAGTGGTTGTATCTGTTTATGACACATTTAGGCTAATGTAATTAATTAGAGTAAATAGAGGACAAATTTTATATATACTAATATTAATTTAACAAATTTTATTAATTTTTGTAATATTTCTTTTATTCCATATGAAAACGACATCAATTTATTATATTAAAAATTTAATATTTAATTTTGTTACATACATACAAATGGTTGATTTATTTTTCTAGTGTCTGTCTCATCTGCTACACATCCAAAAAAAGACGAATAGTTGTCACAGTTGGTATGAAATACCCGTTGACATTTTAAATCATTTATGAGAATAATCTTTGTCTACTTGTGTAACGGATGGGGCTTGTTGCTTCTTGATAAGAGAAGAGACATGTCAAGACAAGGATATATTTATATATTTGATACTTAGGAGAGTGTTGGGGGCGAGATGAGGGAATTGTATGGGATGATGGGAAATGAACAAGTCACACCATGAGGACAATTTAGCTTGTTCAAGATGTTTAATGAATATTAGATTTATTTATTTTGGATTTTTTTTATTTTGGATTTATTTTCTTTCGGTTTTATTTGAGAAATTTGTCTTAATTCAGATGGGATTTGTGGGATGGTTGTTTTCTAAGGGTTTTTCTTTTGAATATGTTACTGGAGATGTGTTTGAGGGTAAAAGAAATACGCTAAAATTCAGCATTAGTACACTTAGTAGAAAATACTTCTTATAACGTGACTTCGAGCTAATTCTAAAGACGTAGAGAATCGATATACCATATCCATGCCCCAAAATATTTTACCCCAATCCTTAGCTTCACTAAAATTGCCCCGGATGATGACTTCAATTCCGTTTACAACATTAACCTTGTGAGCATTTGTCGATCTCTGTAGCCTTGGGATTAAAGCAGCCGACTACCATCCCGGAGATTCGTGCTTTGATTCCCAAAAGAGGTAGGATGTTATCTTTCGCACCTAGACAACACTGCTTTTTTCTTGCCTTCTTTCTTGATAAACAATTCACTATACTCGACCCTTGCCTCTACGCATAATCAACGAGGAAGTCATATCCTGGTCATTGGCGAAGTCAGCATTTTATCGCAATAGGAGCCGATGAAGCAAAGTTGACTTTAGAAGTTCTTTCATTCCCCCCCCCCCGCCCCTCCCGCTGTATTTCCAATCAAAAAAGATAGTTGTGAAGGATTGGCAAAGAAGCTAGATGAAATTAATTAGATTTAGATGGAAGCTCACTTTCGAGGCAGCCACATCTTAAATAGGTCTTGGGTTATACTAAATTAAAACGCAATGAAGCTAACCTGAGATGAAGGTGAGATAGAATAGAGGTGGTATTACTCCCCAACGTAGCTAAGAAGTACAGACATGAACCGACAAATGACCGGCCAAACTAAAATGGCGTCCAAGAAAATCGGGCTCAAACAAAAAGCACCCTGTAGTAAAATCTGGAGCAAAGTGCTTGAGATCGGTTAGCCTAACATCTTTTATTTGAAAGCAATGGGAACGAGGTTTGGAGACTATCTCACTATCTGCTAGAGACCGTTGTTGAAGGTGCAACGTATGAGGCTTGGACTTAGAAATGGATCTACATGATGCTTCATGAAGATGCGAATAGCCGAGGAGGAAATGTGTAACCAGAAGTATAGAGGGCAATAAAAAGCTCGCGGTTGATGATGAGGCAAACCATAGCATATGTCTGACAGACTCACCTGACCCAGAGCTCCTCTCAAGAAATATGTATGTCGAACTCGTCTTCACGGACCAAGTGATAGCCAAACACTATGCCGAACTCAATCAACAATAATATTAAACAAATTTTTAATGGCCACAAAAATGATTTCGAATTCAATGTCTTCAAAACTAAGTGCTTTCTGAGACACCTTTGTGTGTTCCTGTGGACGCTTTAGTGAGCGACCCTGTACTGTCGCTGTAAATCCATCTCTTAACAACGTTTCCAAATCGCTGAACGCCTGCGTTTTCTAATAGTCCAGGAGAGATAGCGGAAAAGTATTCAAAAGTTGAAATAAATCTTCTCTTCGATTTTTTGACGCTTTAATTAAGAGAATCGTAGGGATTCATTGAATGTGTTTTGGATCAAATCGGTCCAAGGGAACAGGTGGGAAAAAGTCAATAATAGAGCTGTTTTAGACGGTGCGCTCCAGCGCATGTGCCTCACGAACGTTTGGAGATGAAGGGATGAGTGGGGATGAGGAGAGGTACCACCCCACTTCTCCCTTTATCCACAAAGTTCGTGAGGCACATGCGCTGGAGTGCACCGTCTAAACCGGCTCATAATAGCAAAACCAGGTGTTTTCACGGTTTAAGTGCGAAACAATTTTTTCTTGGAAAACAAAAAATACTACGTAATAGCGCTTAAAAAGGCGAAAAATATGAGTTTTGGACAATTGAAATCGGACAACAGGCTTTTAAAAATAAAAATAAAAACCGCGAAATCTGGCAAATTTTTAACATATTTGTAATTATAGCTACATTAAAAACTCGTTTTAAACACACCCAGTTTTCCAGATGCGATAGTTTTTTGCATGAAAAGCTTTTGGTTTTTGAGCTTTTTCTTGAAAACCGGTTTTCGACAGTTTTATTAATTTGTATTTCACCTGTTCTGCAGGTCCGATTTTATTCAAAATATATTCATATAACTCCTACGATTATTCTCTTAATTAATAGGGTTGAAAAATCGCAGTTTTTTTATTTTTTAAGAAAAAGCTCAAAAAGCTCACGAAAAACTCAATATAAAAGCTTTTAATGCAAAAAACTGGAAAAAATAAAAGTTTTGGAGATATCTAGAGCAACTAGATCAGACTCTTCAAATCGATGCAAACTTTCTTTGTGCTGTTATGTAACGCACCCTGAAAGTTCGCCAGTGGATCATTTTTGTCTGAAGCCGTATTGTTTGTCATTTAGAATTTGGCTGGATACACCATTATTGGAGTCAGGTTTTTCGATACGCGCTGAACATATGCAAGCGTTCAAGAGTATGAATAAACTCCGGAGAAGGGCAAAGAGTTTGCGCAGAGGTTTAACCTAAGGTGAGGCTCGTTCCTTTAGGACATTTCATCTGTATTGCCTTAAATTAAATACACTAACCAACGCGGGAGATCTAAGCCCAGTCGATGTGTACAATGTAATCTTAAATTTTGGGGACTGATTCTTGTATCGGTCTCTTTAAAATTGTTATTAGTGCTTCCTTGTTCGTATTCAATTTTATAGTATATGTTATTAAATTCTATATGGTGTAGTAGTATGTAAGCGGTAGTAGGGCAATCAATGAAAAGGTGTCATGCCGCTAAAGTTTGCGTGGAGCAGTGGTAACAAGAGCGTGACGGAAATACCCAAGACTCCAGCATCCCTAACATTCCGGAGGAGATTTTTCCCGGGGGGGCTTCGATCGTTTTTCAGTGTAAAGCTAAGAAAGTGGTGCTTGCGTTCCACCTGTGTCGTTTTTTGCCGTTCATCGTATGATCGTACTTTTGTTAGAGGTCATCTAGGGGCTTGTTTTGCTTCCTGGGCTCAATCACATATGTGCTTGGCACCAAATAAACCGTATGTCCTTATTGTTAACTAGGTATCTATCTTATTTACTCTAGTATTCTTAGTGGAGTGCAGATAGTGAGTCAGTTAGACTACAGGCGATAGCTCAATCACGACGTTATTCGCGTTTACGCTCGTCAAAGCGTTGACGCGCGTTGACGTCAATGTTCCCTCTAAGCTGCGCAGGCGCGCGTTCGCGCACTAATTTTTCGAGAGTTGCGCAGCCGTTTTTGTATTCTGCTCACAATGGGCTTGTTCACCATTTTTTTATTCCATTTTGTAAAAGAATTGCATCTAAAAATGGCAAAAATCCAGATTTCACAAAAAAAGTAAAATTTGGTTGGTTTGCTTTATTAAGAGGGGAGTTCGTTCGTTCGTTCGAGCATTTCGTGCATGGTTGCAGGCACGTGGTTGGAAACGTCACCGAGCGTAACATATGACTAGCCTTTGTTTGTATACTCCTCTTGTTTATAGCTTGTCGTTTAAACAGTAGATCGTGCCCCTAATAAAGAAAGAGTATCGAGTGCGCCATCTAGACCTTCGGTATTTCAACATTGAATAACTCTGACATTTTTAAGCCGATTTTGACAAATGAGCAAGATTTATTTAGGATATTCTCTACGATTTATTTCAAATCAGTTTTTGAATACAATGTCGATTAAATACCCGCATCGCCTCCATTCGAAACGCAAAAAGCAAGTCTTTTTCGGGAATATGGCATAACATTGGCGAACATTTCGGGCGTTATAGCAGCTATTTCGGATCGTATGTTAGCTTTGAGTTCTTCAATGGTCTGCGGCTTGCTGGCATAACTTTACTTTTTAAACTAGTTGGGATGTGGCTTTTGACCCTTTCGGTCCACAAGATTAACTTCCCAGTATTCGTTCAAACAAAAAAACGACTCGAACGATTTTTATGAAAATCTTTTCAGATCATACTTCCTTTAACACGCTTTGAACGGCATCTTAACGAAGTCGGTATCTTTTTTGGTTCGCGCGAAATCGTGCTGGTACAAAAATCACTTACGTCGTTCAAACAAAAAAACGGCTCGACCGATTTTTATGAAAATCTTTTTAGATCATATGTCCTTTAACATGCTTCGAACGGCACCTTAACAAATTCGAAATCGTTTTTGGTTCTCGCGAAATCGTGCCGGCACAAAAATCACTTAAGTCGTTCAAACAAAAAAACGGCTCGACCGATTTTTATGAATATCTTTTCAATTCATATGTCCTTTAATACGCTTCGAACGGCACCTTAACGAAGTCGATATCTTTTTCGGTTCGCGCGAAATCGTGCAGGAAGAAATGACCACATACGTACGCACACACATATTTCTTCTCAAATTTTTGCTTAAAATGCTATTGGGACCTTGAAACGTGTAAATACATTGAAAATTTCGAATCCGATTTTCGGACCGATTACAATAACTTCCTACTGGGAAGTTAATAACCCCACAGAAAAAAGTCTGGTGCCGTAATCCGGAGAATGAGGAGGCCACTCCACATCAACATTTTACGACATAAAGTGTCTCGGGAACTTGCACTGCAAGAACTACATCGTAGCGGCTGCGATATGGCAAGGTGCGTCAAAAGTCTAGAAATAACAAGTCTTTCATCTTCATACAAAATTTTCACCCAGTTAGTTGTGTGCCTGCATATATGAGCATCACTGCTGAGCACAACTCAACGCATACATCATATACTCGGCGAAGCAAAGCCAGATTCTATCTCTTCGATAGAGTATGCAGAACAGAAAAGGCAGGAAAATTGAATCAGCTGTTTTTTTCCATAAATCGAAATATGCACCAATCCATCAAGTTTACTTAATGGCTCCTTTAATCCCTCATGGGACATAGGGCGGAAACAGTTGCCCTCCAGCGGAGTCTGTTTTGCGCGACGCCTCTCAGCTCTGACCAGGATCTCCCAGTTGTTGCGGCCTCTGCTAATAGGGTTATCCTCCACGTTGTCGTAGGTCTTCCGACTAGACGGGATCCTTGCGGATTCCAATCAAGGGCCTGTTTGGCTAGATTCTCGTTTTCGCGTCGCAAGGTGTGGCCAACCCAATTCCATTTGCCTGATTTGGTCGTCTATCCTTTCTTGGCCGGCACGGCGCCATAGTTCCTCATTTGTAATTCTATCATGCCAGCGGATTTTTAGGATACGACGTACGCATCTGTTGATGAAAACTTGTAGGCGCCCTGTGATGAATTGGGTGACTTTCCATGTGTCGCAACCGTACAAAAGAACTGCCATCAAGTTTATCCCCATATAAAATCATAAAATCTTGTCCTGTGCGAGCGTGTATAAAAAAGTTGATTTCCCTCTCTGATAGCCTGACATCGTCATTTGAAGAATTTGTGAATATAGCTGTTCGCCTTTCATTAAGATGAAAGACTTGTTAATTTCTACACTTTGGGTGCGCCGTCTTGTTGAAAATAGAAGTTCGCCAGAAATTTTTACGCACTTTCGGACACACAAAGTGCACCAACATCCAACGATAGCGTCCGATGATGGTTTTTGAGCACACTCCGGCCCAGAGCTTTCGGTGTGTATTGACTCATGGAAATGGTACTGCATGACCTTTCAGAATCGTGTGCATTTGTCGTAAGCGGCTAAAAAATGTCAGAGTTATTTAATATTGAAATATCGAAGGTCTAGTTAGCGTACCCGTATAAACTAGTGCTGCACAGGAGACGAGACGAGATTTGGCATAGTCTCGTCTCGGTCTCGAAAAAATGGGTATTTGCAGGTCTCGTCTCGATCTCGTCTCGTCTCGAAAAGTCTCGAATTTCACTGTCAATAATACAAATTCCTCAGTCTTCTGTATTTCGAGAAATATCAATATGAAATTGTATACAAATATTCCTAATACTTCCATGCTAGTCACTTCCCAGACCTAGACACGTAAATCTGCCTTTTGCAGTGGCACCAGGGCGGGGTAGAGGGGATCAATGAATCGAAAGTTAATTTCTAATTTGTGTAGAGTTACTTATACGTAGAGTCCGTTCCAAAAGAGAAGACGTATTTTACAGTCATTTAATTTCAACGCATTTCATTTTAAATGCGTTGAAATGAAATGAAATGACAGTAAAATACCTCTTCTGTTTTGGAATGGGCTTTGCACTTAAATGCTTATGGAATGCGTACTCTTCGCCTTGTCTCCGTAGCCGAAGACATCATGTATTGGTGCCGAATGTTGTGCTGGTCAAAGAGCGCAGCGTGAAGATACTGAAATAGTTGATGTCGATACGATTTCAAAATAACGATTTTATTTCGAGACCTCGAGATGTCTCGCGAGATCTCGAATGGTAGTCTCGGTCTCGTATCGATTTTTAATCTGGAGGTCTCGTCTCGATGTCGTCTCGAAAATCGAGATGAGACGACTTCGAGACAAGTCTCGTCTCGTGTGCAGCACTAGTATAAACCAAGATATGAACTATAATAGTCCGGGGAAATTAGCCTTTAAAGGAGACAAAATTCGGAAATGGCTGAAAATTGGTCCACAGCTTCCTTGGAGCTTTTTAAGAAAACAATTTCGAAATCCCAAAAAAAAAATGGCCGCCGGAGATATCGCGTTTTTCCCGTGTTCTCCTTGTATCTCGGTTTCTATAGGTCGTACAACCCCGTACGAGGGTCTAAAATGTTGGCAATGAAATTCTCTACAACTTTAGTTCTTACAAACATGTTGACCCGATTAACCCTTTTAAAGTTATTCAAGGTGAAAGTTATCAAAAATCACTTTTTGGCCAAAAAATCACTTAAAAACTCAAGGTCCCAAGGAAGCTGTGGACCAATTTTCAGCGATTTCCGAATTTTGTCTCCTTTCTTGCGTTTTTTTTGCTAATTTCCCCGGACTATAATGTTAAAATAAATTTTCAAGAATATTTATTAAAAAAAAATTCACTTAAAATACAGGCACAGGGACCTCCCCCTTTCCCTTGCGCACTTTTACATACGTTTTGAATTTTTTTGCCCCCATCAAACTTTGTACCGCGCAGTCAGCGAAAAAATTAGAGGGAACATTGGTTGACGTCGATATTTGGTTGGGTGTAATTCAAATCGAGTTCTCCCATTCACGACTTTGAGGACTCAGCGGCGGCAAGCGACGGCAAAGTCAATTTTTTCGCACGTTGGCAGGCAGGTTAGAATTGTCAAACTGTCGAAATTAAAACTTTATTAAGACAAAAATCCATACATGAATTTAAATCAAAGCCACATTTTTGACGTCCTGACGTTATGAAAGAACGTTCAACGGACGTCAAGGAGCATGACTCTTCAATTACAGTGAGAGCGGCAGCGTGCGTCGACGGAATGAAGGGTCCGTAAAGGAACGGCAGTAGCAGCGTTTAACGACGGCAGAATTATAATAGGCCGTCGCGGCAGTCAGTTAGAAAAATAAATTTATAAAAATATTTGACATTCCGTCATGATTTTTGTAGTTTCCCAAAGTGATTTTTTCCGTTTTAATGTTGCCCAATGTGTTTTTTGCATCTTAAATGTTTCCCAATGTTATTGCGTTTGGTTTTAATTGTTTCCGATACTGAGCCAACGCTTGTCAAAATAGATAATAGAAACTGGTCGCGTTGCCACGGACGGCAGCATTTGCTTGCCTCTGCCATTTAAAATATTCTCATAAGAATACACGATATCTATAGAGATGTCAACGTTAACGCACGCCGCCGCTCTTTCTCTCAGTGTAATTGAACAGTGAAGCTCCTGCCGCGTTAACGCGCCGTCGGCATTGGGCCATCGCACAGTGGTCTGAAATCCCCAAAAACCTGGACGAAATTAATTTACTACCGTAAGAAAAATTATTTTTTTATGAAAATCGGTATATGGGGGTTTTCGGGGTCCCTGAGTAAGAATCCGTTATCGGATTTTCAAAAAACAAAATGGCGGATTCAATATGGCGACCAACTTTATGAAAAATTAAGCAAATTTGATGAAAATCGGTTTATGGGGGTTTTCGGGGTCGCTGAGTAAGAATCCGTTATCAGATTTTCAAAAAAACAAAATGGCGGATTCAATATGGCGACTAAATTTATGAAAAATTAAGCAAATTTGATGAAAATCAGTATATGGGGGGTTTCGGGGTCGCTGAGTAAGAATCCGTTATCAGATTTTCAAAAAAACACTGGCGGATCCAATATGGCGACCAAATTTATGAAAAATTAAGCAAATTTGATGAAAATCAGTATATGGGGGGTTTCGGGGTCGCTGAGTAAGAATCCGTTATCAGATTTTCAAAAAACAAAATGGCGGATCCAATATGACGACCAACTTTATGAAAAATTAAGCAAATTTGATGAAAATCGGTATATGGGCTTCAGTCGTGATGGCTGATAATCAAATCGAAATGCATTCGGGTTTTATTATTGAGAATATCAAATATTTTTAGATTCCAATAAATTGCGAGTAGAATCATTAACGTGTTTTTGTTTAATTCTATTTGATATTATATCGATTCTACGTAGTTCAGTGTTTAAAAATGTCTTTATCTGATCACACATTCGTTATTTGCTACCTTAAAAAACCCGAGATACCGATTTTCATTGGAATCGGAATACAATTGGCAAATTGGTCGGCCATATTGGCGCGGCCATTTTGAATTTTTTAAGTTTTGACCACAAATTCGTTATTAGCGACCTTAAAAACCCCTAGATACCCACTTTCATTGAAATCGAAACACAATTTCCGAATTCATATTTGGGTGGCCATTTCGGTAATTTTTCAGCGGCCATTTTGAATTTCGAGAATCGGACTTCGAGGTGTTGATATAGATGAAAAAAAAGTTAATATATAGCCCCTGAATAGGACGCTCAAAACTATACGTTGAGCAAATATGTAGTATATCGTGGATAGAATGACATGGAGCAAGCAGGAGCAGCTAATTTTTTCATATGTTTTGCAGAGATGATTAATAAACAATTACATGCGTATTTCGTAGTGGAAGTCGGTGGAAGTTTGTACTTAGCCATCAATTCATAAGCCGAATCGTTATTAAAATACCACAATTTACTACATATTTGATCATAAATAAACAATACAATTATTTATTTATGTTCATTTCAATAACTCAGTATAATTGTACTTACTCTCTGGAGAAGAATCCATTTTACACAAAAGAAAACGGGTAAACGTACTGCAATATACACGTAAAAACGTAACACGTGTTTTTGCTCGGAGAGAACGCGCTGCGTGCAGAGTGTTCAACGCTCACTTTCCAAATGGAATACAAAAGAGATTTCGAACATCTGCCTCTTGCCAAGGGCCTTGAAATATTCCAGAGGGCCACTATACCTAACCCACGTGAAAAAAGTCGCTAAATATAAACTTTCGTTTTGGTACTTTTGTCCAGGTTTTGGGGATTTCGGACCACTGTGCATCGCCTTAAAGCAGATTCTAAACTGCATGCAAGGCTTTATATATGAGTGTTGTTTTCGCGGTTTAGACTGAAGTCCACGTTCTTTGAAAGTCCTATATACCGCGCAGTTCCTAAAAAAGACTCCGTCCATTGGGTGTGATGAATACTTGGTTTGCAGAGAAGTGTCGGGCCAAGAAGAATTTGAGGTCAAGAGAAATGCTAGTAATTCCGCCTTTGCTTTGCTCTCTGTTATCACCCTACCCATGGTAGCAGAATTTTACTAAAATTTGTATTATAACTTATTTTAAAAAAAATTGTTTTATTATTATAAAAAATTTTTAAAAATAAGAAGCAAATTTGAAAAATCTAAGCGCGCCAAAAAGCTGAATTTAAATTTTCTAGCGAGGCGTTCGGGGAAAAACTAAAGTATTTTTGCCTAAAATTTGCGCAAAAATAAAAATAAAAAAAGCATTTTAAAGAGTAGACTCCAAGCTTTCTAAGGAAGCCATTAGTTTTTTATTTTTTGTTTTTTTTTTCTCATAGAAAATTTGACCGGAAGTTATAATTACAAAATTCTCACTGATGTTTATAAAATTGAAGATATTGTGAACTTAGCATATACGCTTTAGAGCAGCAAAGATTTTTATCGTTTTCTACATCCAAAAAAGTACCTAAATCCCAATTTGCAGCGAGATCACATTTTGTGCGAGCTTTTGGTCTAAGTTTGTCTTTGACGACTGGGCTAATACAGTAGTTTTAATATTAGTAATGAAGGCTTCACTTCACCTTTCGATGCTTTTTTTGAACGGATTTTAAAATTTTTATTTTTCCAACCGTGAATTTATTGTTGCGGGTAATTTCAACGTTCATAATACAAATTGACTAAATTACTCAAATGGAACCAGTGTTTCTGACAAAGAGGTTGTGCTCTTTGCAATAGTTTACACCAAATTTTAAATTGTTATACGGGAGCCCTTCACGCTGTGGACATTAACATCTAGCGGACTATACCACCCACTCAATGGATAGAGTTTGCCTCAGGACCCGCGAATTTTACAGGTGCCTCAAAAAGCAAATCAAGCTTACTACTAGAAATTCCACTGTGATTTAAAAGACATGCCATCTTGGTAGTATTAAAGGTGATTTCAAGCCTGATTTTCCCACATAAAAAAGGACCTATGAGAATTAGATATCTAAGCGAAGAAGGAACACACAATTTTATTCATATGACCAAACAATTTGTTTCCCGATAACAAAACGTACATTTGATTTGTTCTTAAAATGAAAATATTAATAGTCTGCCTTATATACATTTTCCGTATTGAGTATGCATGCACCAATCACTTGATATTACATAAATACATTCATACGAAGCACTCAAATCCCTCAAAAGGCATTTCTGAAAAACATTTTCAATTAGTGCAGATTTAGTTAAGACTCTACACTGGAACATGAATACTTCCCACAACCACAAACTGCTGCTGTAATTGCCAATTAGCGTTGATAAATTTACCCTTATTTATGTTACAAATACAACCAAAGACTTTAACAATTTTTCGTTTTAAAGTGATTTCCTTGAAAATATTCTATGATGGTGAAAACAAACAAAAAGGACATACTGAAAGGACATAGTTTTTTTTGTGTTATTATTATTCGCTTGAACCAATTAAATGTCATAAAGTGGACCAATTATTTTTCAGTGCCACTTTCAGTACTTTGGGAGCAAGGAAACTCGCAATTAGCATTTAATTGGTTATAGTCAAGCTGCAGCAGGACACTTAAAAGGAGTATTCCTTTGCAGGACTAGGAGATAGTAGATGGTGATTAAAGGAGAATTTGAATGGGAGTGTTTTTTTGCGGAGTGTGCTTTTTGTTTGCAAGGACAATGACTTATGAGTTTTTAATAAATGGTATTGAATTGAAAAGAATGGTTTTTTTAGGGCTCCTTTATTTTTAAGGACTAAAGTGGTTTTCGTGTCATTTTTATAATGTGACATTCTTTTTTGTGTTTTTATTTTATTTTGGGAGACATGTCTGTTTACTTTGATATTTAAACTTAATTCATAAGAAATTTTCCAAAGACGAAATTACAGGACTTATCTTAAATTGTTTTCTTAGTACAAATATCCTCAGAGAATGAAACGTCATTACTTCTTCGAAAATATACTTAAAATCTCGTCCTTATTTGTACCTTTTACTTTAATGAAAACGCAAAAGGAATTGGAATTAAGTTGTTTAATAATTAAATACGGTTTAAGGATTGACCGGCCTCAGGTGAATAAATGATTTTGGTGAAGGATGAGTGGAGAAATTAAAAATATTATCCATGGATAAGAAGAAAGTGAATGGATATCCTGAAAAAGCCCTGCGAGATTTTTGTCTTGTATAATTAAGATTTCATTGTTAATGAATTTTTAGATTAACTTTCATGAAGTCGTCCAGGACACAGATTATCCTGGAATCTCAGTTCTTAAGGGCATTTTTACCGTATTTAATTTCGTTCCTTTTCCTCGTCTCATTTTATATTATTTATTGTTGTGTATTCGTTTTACCATTTTTCTTACTTTTCTTGTTTTTTTTCACTTTGTGTGTTGGTGTTGTTGTCAGATTTATCCAGCACAATAGAAATGTAATGGTGGCGTTACAGAGGATAAGCACACGAAAGAAAAAAAACATCTTCGAAAAAAACCAAAAGAATTTCCTTTTGCGAATTTTATTTAATTTTCTTCCTTCCGTAAATTTTTTTTCGTGTCTTCCACTGTAGCTCATGTCCTAGCTCTACATCCTAGGCAGACCCTTTTAATATAAAATTATTCTCCTCCAGGACTACTATATACTTATATATATACGTGAAATGTGTTCAAAATGTACCTTTTTTATATTAATTATTTAGAATTTTTTTTTCGTTGTTTTTTTCTACACTCTCAAAAAAAACTGCCGTGGATTTCAACTTTATTAAAATTAAAGAGGCGACGATACAACTACACACAAAAAAAATATCATTCCTGTTCCTGCAGGACGAACCTGGTGATTTCTTTTTCTTAAGAGGACATCGCAGAATGGTTGGCGGAAAGAAACAAATTTATATTTCTTTCATTCCTCCTAATTTCAATTTATTAAGGGACAAGCAACGTTTAAATTTTTTAAAACTTAAGTGCCATACTGGGATTTGTATTTTTTAATGAATAATTTCAAGGAGATGCTGCCATTTATTTATTTTTTTTTTTGGGTAGGTACTCTTGAAAATACGAGAGAGAAAAAGTGAAATTGTGTAGTAATGAAACATTATTGCGGTGATTTGAGATGGAGGGAAAGAGAAAGTGAAAATATGTTAATGTTATTTGAATTTGTGGAATAATTTGTGGAATTTTGAAAAAATAAATGTAATTGCTTACATTTATATTAGAAATGAGGGATTTGTTTAACTTTTAGTAAGTTTAAGTAATTTTGAGTATTGTTGTTGAAATTTAATTTTGAAATTCCCTTGAGTCGGGTTTTTGGAGCTGTACGAGGATAGTCTATAAAGCTTTACATAAAAACAAGTTTTGTTTGAGCAAATGCAGTTTCTTTTTTCAAGATAGTCTCTTTTAGGGATTGAAAATTTTTACAAAAAAAACAAAATCGGAATTCGAAATTCAAATTTAAAAAACTTCGGAATTTGGTCGAATTCCGAAATTTTTTTATATTTTGTTTAGGTCGAAACAAATAATAAAAAACAACTTTTTAAAGCTAAAATAAATTCATAGTTATATATTGTAATTAAAATAAAATGATTCTACAAAAATTCAATTAGTACAGAAATAAAAATATTAAAATTGCGTATACATTATAAAGAAAAAAATATTAAATTAAATTATTGATTTGTATTCCTAAAATAGGTTTTAAGGAAGCAGAGGTCACTTAAAGCCACATCCCCTAATCTCGATAGAATTTTTGTGCAATAGTTACCAGCAACTGAAAAGGCTCGTTGATATTGCACGCTCGTTGGTGGAATAATGATTAAAAATGAGTATATAGACTCTAAAATTTTTCCACGCGCGCCATTCTCTTCAAAGAATTTCCAGAACTTATCCTTGGTAAGGACATTTTGGGGACTGTGAACCATAACTTAACTTATTACCAAAAATATTGAAAAATAAATAATTACCTTATTTAAAAATATCGCTAATTGAACATAAAATAAAATCAGAATTACTAAATCACTGAATGATGAAAATACTAAAATCTAGTGACTTATGAGAAAACAAATTTATGATTATGAATACGCGTAAATTTGCTTTGCTTTGGGTTGTTTTTGCATTGATGATTAGGGCCTTTTAGACGATTGGACACCGAACAGACAAAACTTGACTGTAATCGTTAATTCTCGTTTGAAGCCCGGTGGAGTGTCGGCTGGACATTTAGACGGGCGGACACCAAATAACGGACAAACGAACGAAAAATTTCAAACAAAATTTCAAAACTTCATGGCTTGCTGCTCTTGCTTTTTGAAATTCTCCTTTGCTTTCTTGCCCTAACAACAACAACAAAGGAAGTGTCAAAATGTTCGTTCACAGTTCGCTGAAAGTGTTCATGAAAATTGTCTGCCCTCTCCATCGTCCTCTCTCACCCTGTGCCCTATACACCCAATTCGTTCGTTCGTTTTGTCTGTTCGGTGTCCGCCCGTCTAAAAGGGGGCTAAGAGAAATATAACAGAAAAAAATTACTGTATTTTTTTTATAAGTAGGAACAGAATATTAATATATATATGCAGAAATGAAAACATATATTAAGGCGGAGAGAAAGCGAAAAAGTAAATTTTATTAATTCGGAATTCGCTATGAAATTTTCGGAATTCGAAATTATATTTTTAAGAACGAATTTCGGTATTCTCGAATTTCGAATTTCACATATGCAATCCCTAGTCTCTTTCTAATTAAAAAAAACTTTTCCCAGCGATGCTCTAACGTCTTTTACTCTTCCCAAATAGTAGTTGGTAGTTGATGTCTTGCTCTCCATAATAAGCGCTTCCTTCTGCGAAGACCTTCCAATTCTATAAAAATCTTAGGAAATATAAAAACTTACTTGGAGTCATTTTTGGTGAATAAGCCGAGTGGTGAACCAATTCGAAGTGCAATTGATGAAATTTGGTCGTGACGGCCACCGCGATACTGAAGTGGAATAGTACCTTCTTCTTCTTCAAAACTGAACGCCTGATCCATCTCTTAACATCTTAGGCATAACTTTAACCGAGAATCTGCAATTGAATGAGCACATATTTCACAAATCGCCAAAAATCCATCGAAATGCTGGATATTTCTGTTCCTTCAGCCAGCAGCCCAGGCCACAATGTGCAAGTCTAACCCTCAGAACCCAATAAGGCGGACAACGACAACTTCTACGGGAAAGCAACAACAATTTATATGAGAATTGTCGTTGTCGGCCTCACTGTGTCCCTGTGTCGTTTTCGACCACACTACTGGAATAATCTTCTGCAGTCAATATTTCCCAGAGTTTAAAAGTACGTTTCATCGTCATCTTCTTAAGCACCTCTACCTAAACTATCCTATTCTCTTCTATTCTTCAAAAGAAGCTTAAGTGCTACTAGACATTGAACCATGACCTGAATGAAATTCCGAAGTAGTAGTGGTAAAAGTGATTATCCTTTATTCTAAAATTGTGACTAGTCATAATTCACAAGCTTTGGCGACTTACGCTTACTTTTTATGAATTTCTTTTGCTTTCAATGTCAATGTTGACAGAAGTTACGTCTGCTTCACTTCGCTTCTACATTACTCTTCATTTAGTATAGGCCTTCAAGTTGAGACTCACCACACACTTGTGATTGCTTTGTGACTTGTCACTGCTTTTAGAATCCGGTGGACTTAGCTTTATTTTTTGACATAAAAAAAATCGGCAGGTTTTTGCGTGATTTCTGATATAAGCTTGTCAAGTAATGATGCAGAATATACCCTCGTTATTCTTTTATATTTTTCTAGATAGTCGATAAACACAATTCCACGACTATCTTAAAAACAGTCTTCATTACCTCCCCGTCCTATGTAACCGTTTTCGTATTTTCGGAGTAGGTCCACCGTTTGCAACCAACTATTTTGATTGTTGGATCGTCGCAGGAGTGTAGTGTTGGATCTTTCTAGTTTCATCTGTAGTTTTGAATCAACACAAAAAATATTTAAGTCGTTTCGACTAAAGCCAGTGCCTTGGAAATTTCATTAGAATGCGTTTTTGGTCCACAGTGATCGAGAAAGACGTCCAACGCGCGATTAGCTAACGCATGTGCAATTCTTCAGTATGACAATCGCGTTCTTTCGATATGCCTATAGGCTCTTCTATTTATTTACCCTTGATACGATGGTAGTCCAATACCATTTGGTGAACATTTTAGATGTTATCGATCATTTTCGCTGTTTTTGGCCGTCCCAAAATCGTATCATCAGCCAAGCTAGTACGACTACATTTAAATTCAAGCTGCACATACTCTCACTATGGCAAATGATGACACAGAATCCAGGGGTATTTAAAATGGCTGGAATTTCCATAGGAATTTTCGGACGATGTATCATTGCTTTTGACGAGCAGCGACATCTTCGTGTTAAGGCACAAAACTTTTCAGATTGCCTTCTTAATATGGCGCAATTATATTAAAAAATTGGGTCGAACTTTTAGATTTTGCATGTACTGTTTGGGCCTTTTGAAGAATCTTCTTCCAGTCTTCTCTATGTCTTGCTAGTTCTATCTATCTTCTATTGTAGAACCTCATCCATTTATCTCTTTCTTAGTCAGTCTACTCTTCTTTTTCCTGTAGGTCTACCTTTGAAAATCCAGGCTAGTATTATTTTTTCTTGCTCGTACAGCTTATCCGAATCATCGTAGTCAGACCTGTAGAGTACAATTATAACTAGATGAAGTAGATGATGACAAGTATGAAGATATTTCCTCTACTTAGTACTGGTTTCCTCATTATTGTTTCCAAATCATTTTTAAAACGTTGTGGTGAGATCGCATCACTGCGAAGGGTGATTTGGCCATATTTTTCAAGGACAGCGTCGACAACCTTGCGGCGCGCTAGACGATCACCAGACCAGGTGTTCGATAAATTTCATCATATAGTCCAACGGTCTAGGAAGCTTTTCACTAAATTGGTCGGTGCCCGCGGTTCCAAAACGGAAGAGGACAGCTCCAGAGTCCATCCTGGCCTAGCCGTCCGCCTTATCATTACCTGTCAAATAAGAGTGACCTGATTGTTAGTATTTAGCTCTGAAAAGGCGCGTGGGCATTCCTAAAAACTGACAATAATTTATAATAGGTCCGATGGAACTTAATAGCTCTGATTGCTGCTTGGGTGTCAGAGACCCGGGTGAAAACCCCGGACAGACTCTGTTGTATATTCTTGGAATTAGAAATAAACTTCGAGAGCATTGTGGGCATACAATCTGACAAGCTGCTGACAGATACACGCGGGCTTGCGGTGCGGACAATCACAGATAGAATAGAAGTATGTGTATGCAAAAGCCAAGTAACAGAATGTTGCTTGAACGCCCACACCGCGAAAGTTGCTCTACTTTCAAGTTTTTCCGCGTTGCCGCGTGGAAATGCTAAGAAATTATGCGATTTGGTGATTCGTATGAAAAGACAAGGACAACTTGGTATGAACGAGATGGCGGCTTCGTGCAGTTTCAATTTTGAACATATTAAATTTGCACTCGTATTTAATAAATGCTTTTTCATAGTTAGCAAAAACATAATATTATCATATTCACCGCACTTACTTACAAGTTTTCTTTTCAATTTCACTTAATAACCGCGAACTTTTAATTTTGTCAAAAAAAAGTCAGAAATGTCAAAAATTATGATGAAGATCCCGAAAAAGTATGAAAAGTTCATACTTTTTCTGGCACTTTTCGAGTTAGCTGAGCTTTTTCGCGTAGATTAACTTCAATTTTAGCATATTTCTAATCCTTCGCACTTATGCCAAATCTCCGTAAAGAATTTTTGTTTCTTTCTAAACTTACTAAAAAGTGTAAGATTCGCCTGAAAAAAAGTAACTGTCATAACAGCATTAACTACGTGTTTTTTAGAGAAAAAGGTGGTTTTAGTTGAAATTTAGGCCGCGTTCCCATGGGCTGCATGCGCACGGCAAAAGTTCGACTTCGGCTTGCCTTCGCGTGGTATTCGGATATTTTCGTGAGAGGCTGCAAAAAGCTTGCCGCATGCCTGCATCTCCTCGTTCACATGGGTGCATCTGCTGGTTGTCAAAAATCAGCTGTTTTGTGATTTTGGAAGAGTGCAAAAGTGAAATGGATTGCTTTAAAAATAAAAAAAATGTTTGTAAACGAGTGTAATAGTACAAATAACTAAATATAAAGAAAGACAAAGTGACAAAAAAAGAAAATTAAGAAAAAGACGGTTTTGAAATTGTCAACTTGAAAGTTCCGTGATTTTGCAGCAGGTTCACATGGGCTGCATGCAGGACGGCAAAAGCTCGAACTTGACAGTTCCGTGATTTTGCCGCATGGATAAGAGATTTCCTCCTTGCATGATTTTTGCAGCAATGCTATGCAAGAGAGAGAACATGTGCCGAGACAGATATTTTTTCCTGGCCAATCAGAGAACATTAAGAGCTTTTGCCGTGCGGCATGCAGCCCATGTGAACGTGGCCTTAGTGAAAAAAACCAAAGTTTTGACTTTGACGACTCATTGCTCTGGAAGTTGATATGGTAGAACCTTAATTTTGACAGTTTTAGATAGATGGGAATATTCTGCGTAGAGTGCTACCTTACTCATGAAAATAGGTCATAGGGTTACAAAAATACAGGGCGATATGTAAAACCCTAAAAAAGCTTCAAAACGCCGTAGCTGCTAAACCGTTATGATTCCCCCCCCCCATACTCGATTTTTTGTTCGTCTATCCATAACCTATCCACAGCCGGTCGCTTTGACCACATGATACACCCTGTATATTGACGTTACCTGATAGCTTCATGTGTAAAAATATCATTTTGTATCCTGGTATCCTGGCATAGACAGAGCGCTTTGATTTCTATGAATATAGTTGCGGCTGGAAAGAGTTCTTGTAGTAGTATAGTCTGAATTGAAACCGGATTGTTTATGTAAAAGAGTCGTCGGCTCCCTTTATAGAATTTCTCATTTCTCTAAAGTTTCTCACTTCTTGTTGGTATTTTTTTATTTTGTTTTTTTTAGAACGTGTTTGTACTATCGTCTACTATTCTATAGTGCAATGTCGAATAGTATCCAATATTACCACCTCCAAAGGATAAATTCGGCTATAGAAAAGGAGATGTCTTCCCACGATTATTGCGCTCAAAGACAATGTCACAAAAGACCGGTGGCAATTGCTGTAAAGAGGGAAGTGAAAAGGAAGGAATATCATCTAGGCGAAATCGAACCATGGACCTCTGGAATGGTGGTCGGGCGCCTTACCACTAACCAAACTGCGCTAATAATTATATTTTAATTTTAGTTTAAAAAAGTTTTAAAAATACTTTACCCTAGTTATAAAAGCATTTTCCCTATAAATTTTGGCACTTCATTACTGACAAAAAGAGCAAGTTTCAACATAAAAATGCTCACCCAATTATTTTAAAATACCATACATTATGAACTTTCCCTTGAATATTGAAACTTACAATGAAACTTTTCAATACCACACTAAAAATACAATTTTATTAATGAAAGCTTTGAAAAGATTCTAGTTTTTCTCATGTCCATTTTCTATTCAAATTCAGGTCATTGGAAAAAGCGCTAGTACCAGACACAAAGGAGCTGAATTTTCACTGACATCAACAACACAGTTTTTCCCGCTCGAAATTTATTACAACAACGCTGTCTGTCCAACACTTGAAGTTTGTTTGGAAACTTTAAGCCCTTCCTGAATGCATAACGAACAGCACCAGCTCAGCAGATAAATGAGAAAGTTTCGGGGTGGCTGCTTTTTCTCAAACATAGAGAAGGAGAACTAATTGTGGATACCAGAAGGAATAGTTGTAGTAGTAGTAGTTATTGTAGGACGTAGAAGTAGAGGAAAAGTAGAACAAGGCATAGACTAGGACGGATATCCCCCATCAACCGGGGGGTGGAACGTTATATACGGAATAAAATGGATCAGGTAACAAGCACAACGGCATCACCTCAAATTTCATCGCCAATAGCAATATCGAATATTCAGCAACCGCCACCACCCAGCACATCATTGTCAGCATCGTCCTCGCCAAGGAAGAAAGGACGGCTTGTCAGATCGGAGCGACTGCAATCGGACTCTAGCGCAACATCGTTTGCGTCATGGGAGGCCCTAGTTAGAGAGAGTTTCGGTCAGGTTGCATGGCCCATTAAAATCACCTCATGGGAGCTAGTGGATGACCGGATACAGATAGTCCCGACCAGGTGAGTACCTACCTTTTTTCCCAAGTTGGCATTGAATTATTGTTAAGATCCTTTGCGACATTATTTATTTTTGGTATCAAGGACGATTTTTTTTTGTGTGTGATAGCGTATTTTTTTCTCTTATATAAACGTGAAATTCCTATGGTTTGGATGTGGATCAATTCTGTTCACATAATGCGCATTAATATCAAGTATACGAAATCCTTGGTGAAAGCAAATTTTTTTTGGGATCGTTTTAATCACCTACCCATAAATTCAAATAACCATAAAAATCGTTCGGTCAATATTTTTTGCACTAGAGAGAGCACAACCATTCCCCAGGACTTGCCACTACGATAGACATTAAACGACTAAAAATTACGCTCAAGAAGTGATTAGCTTTGTTATATACAAAAAAGGAAAATCACTTCGAATTCACTTAGGTAAATTTAGGAGCTCAATTCGAGATGCTTCCCAGAATCTCAAGATGGACAAAAAAGAAAAAAAATATAAGAAAAAAAAAAGGAATTTTACCGTAAGGATACATTTTTTCGATGGTTGGAGGGTATACGGGGGACTCTCTCGAAAACAGATTAAAGCATCCTTTCGTCCCTTGCACGTGTCCAATTGACTTACGTTAAGACGAAGATAAATATTTTCCCTTGTGAAGGGCCCAAACGCTTAAGGGCCTAAGTACAATGCCGACATTTTAGCGAAATTCATATAATATTTTTTTTGTTACTGTTATTTTCATAGCATTTATTCCTTTTTCCGCGAATAATATAGCAATATTCCTACAACATCCTTATTACATCTCTCTCTCTACACGAAAAAAACCAGCAGGAAAAAAACTCTAAATTACAAAAAAAAAACAGGAAAAAAAAAGGATATAAACAGGAAGCAGCAAATGTGAGCAGCGAATACTTTACGTAAAATGGAAATTCTGGGAATATTTTTTATGAACTTTTTTTTTCTTGTTGGAGTAATTTGTGGCGGTTTTTTTTTGTGGAAACATTGGAATCCTTTTTTCCTGTAAGCCAAGCATACGTAATGTAATTGGACTAATTCAATGTCGGATGTCGGTGTGGTAGCTTACCTTTAGGTATTTTTTATGTTAATAGTCCAACAGTCTTGCTTCAAATGATTATGTTAACATATTGTTAACGATTTTAGATTTATGAATGAAAAAAATAAATAAATGAGGTTTTATTTCCAAAAGGGATCTTAAATTTATGCATTTATTTTATTTTATTTATATTTTCAAGGTTTTGTACTTACTTACGTAATCGATTTTTTAAACAAAAATTGGTTGACCCCATTTGGAATTTATTTAAGCTTTAAAATCCTTTATGAGATTCCTTTTTCTTTGTCTGAAGCTTAATACTGGATTTTAAGTTTTCAAATGTAAAATTTTGGTATTGTCCGTCTCCTTCGACTTGACAATATAAGCTTAGGTTCAAAAAAAGTCAAAAAATTTAAAAAAATTAAAATTAATATATTTAAAAAAAAAATTTCCATCTTGTCTTTAGCCCAAAAAAGTTATTCAAGGTCAAAGGTCACGAAAATGGTTTTTCGCAAATACTTCGTACACGGTAAGTGCTACTGCAAAATAGTCAATGCAAGAAATATAGCTATTGTGATTATCTACAAAAAAGCTCTTTACACTATTTTCTGTACGAGTGACCGTTCGGGAGATATCGCGATTTTAATCATTTTTCATACAAAAAAAATATATAAATTCTGCTCTGCCAGGAGTTAGGCCACAGCCAGGGCGCGGCACACCATGCGTTTTAGTAATCACTAGGTGTATACTTCAATTTAAAAAAAAATTAACCGTCTTGTCGATAACATAGGGATCGACCCCAAAAACGTTATACAAATATTGGTCTGCCAAAGGTCCGGCCACGGAAAGGGCGTGGCACACCGTGAGTTTTAGTTAATATAACGTCTAAGCTTCACTTTAAAAAAAAATTATCCTTCTTTTCGATAACATAGGGTTGGACTAAAAAACCACCACTAATATTACCTAATTTCTCACCTTAGGCCACACTTTAGATCAGGCACAACACGTCTAAAGTATTCTCCTATCTCTCATGTTACTTACAATAGGTCTTGTTTTCTTCTTCCCAATAATATAGGGTTTTCAGCGGTCGGCTCTCGATCTATACGAGTCATCATTAATCTAAGGCGCACATTGAGCTGTGTCACGCAGTAAGCGCAGAGCAGGGCAGCATGGACCAAAAATTGCGTTACATAGTTGTCTAAGCACATTGGGGAGTAGTTTTGTTAGACAGGTTGTACTTTCAATTTTTCAAATTAATCTCTTCTGCTATTCTTTCCCAAATTGCATTTTTAAATTTTTACCTCAGATATTTTGAGTGGCTAGTGTCATATAATAGTCCGGGGAAATTAGTAAAAAAAACGCGCGAAAGGAGACAAAATTCGGAAATGGCTGAAAATTGGTCCACAGCTTCCTTGGGACTTTTTAAGAAAACAATTTCGAAATCACAAAAAAAACGAAATGGCCGCCGGAAATATAGCGGGTTTCCGGTGTTTTCCTTGTATCTCGGTTTCTATAGGTCGTACAACCCCGTACAAAGGCCCTAAAGGTTGGCAATGAAATTCTCTACAACTTTAGTTCTTACAAAGATGTTGACCCGATTAACCCTATCAAAGTTATTCAAGGTCAAAGTTTCCAAAAATCACTTTTTGGCGAAAACATCACTCAAAAACTGGTTTTTTCGAAAAAAAATTTTAATCAGTCAATACGAAACGTTATTGCCTACAAAAAAGCCTTTTGTCATTTTTTCGAAAACTTAATAACCTTTTCGAAGTTATTCAAGGTCAAAGTTTCAAAAAATCAGTTTTTGGTCAAAAAATGACTCAGAAACTGATTATTGAGAAATTTTTTTTTCTATTTATACAAAAGATTATTGCCTCCCTTAATGACACCCTTGTTATTTTTTCGAATACTTTTCGAAAAATTTTGCAAAAATCAATTCTTAGTGATTTTTTGGCCGAAAAGTGATCTTTTGGAAAATTTGACCTTGAATAACTACGAAAGGGTTGTTTTCGAAAAAATGACACAAGGCTTTTTTGTAGGCAATAACGTTTCGTATTGACTGATTAAAATTTTTTTTCGAAAAAAACAGTTTTTGAGTGATGTTTTCGCCAAAAAGTGATTTTTGGAAACTTTGACCTTGAATAACTTTGATAGGGTTAATCGGGTCAACATCTTTGTAAGAACTAAAGTTGTAGAGAATTTCATTGCCAACCTTTAGGGCCTTTATACGGGGTTGTACGACCTATAGAAACCGAGATACAAGGAAAACACCGGAAACCCGCTATATTTCCGGCGGCCATTTCGTTTTTTTTGTGATTTCGAAATTGTTTTCTTAAAAAGTCCCAAGGAAGCTGTGGACCAATTTTCAGCCATTTCCGAATTTTGTCTCCTTTAAATGCTAATTTCCCCGGACTATAATTCTGGGTTATTTCGAACTTACTCGATTAATTTTTCTTCCATTTAAAAAAAGTCCTTACGCGGCATGAGTCACACCGTTTCTGTGCCCCATCCACAAGTGTCGTGAAGCCTGCGGCCTGGCGCAGTATTCGTGTCTCTTGCTCTGCGTTGCAATTCGCGGAAACCGTGCTGCCCTGCCTGGGTCGCCTGCGTCTCAATGTGCGCCCGGCCTAACTGAGGCCATACACAGTCAAATTTGTTTGCGAGCCTGTTTGCATTATTGTTTGAATGTTTCGAATACACACTATCAAACAAATAGTCAAACAGAATTTCAAACATCATTTCATATGTTTAGCATGTCGTAGTCGTATATCGGCTAAATTTATTAATCGGGAAGTTTTTCGAAAAAAATGTGTAGTAAACAAAAAGTGACAAGTACACGTTGACGGAAACTTGCAACTATTCGGTTAGATTTATCCCGCAAAAAAACGTGCAGTACAATGGTTCACACGAACGAATGGTTCTTGTATTGGTGGCTACTAGAGGCGCTGCTCGTACATCACAGACATCAAAAGGAAAAAAAGAATAAAACGAGTCTTATCACATGTTCCAGGATTCAGACTCTTCAGCAACCAGTGAGGGTGGTTGTACCAATTAGGGATGATACGAATTTTCGCATTTGCTTATGCGAATGATTCGCATCATTTTAAACATTCGTATCGACATTCGCATCAAGTAATGCGAATGTTTTGCGAATGCGAATGTGTATTTGTCGTGACGTGTCTCGTGGAAAACAAAATTAAAAGACGAAAAATTGACAAAACTGGCCTTAACTATGACCCCCTTAAGACCCCCATTCGCGGGCCGTAGCGTTTTAGGCCACGTCAGCAGGTATCGCCCGATGAAGGCCATACATTACTCAGTCTGACTGAGGCATTCGTCCGACAGGCCGTGGACTGCAGGTGGCCTCATGATTCCCTATATACACACAGGCGAAGACGACAGTATAGTATAGCAGGTTGTTAATTGATGTGCAAAAATGTTCATGGCCTCAAGGAAAATTTCAGACTGAATAGAAGTTCAGATCTTGAGGCACGGACTGACGATAAATACCCACACACATAAAGATTTTTGTTGGACTTTGACTATACAGGCCCCATCCAGTTGACTGTGTGTGGTTATGCTTGGCCTCAAGGCGAGAAACTGTCGGCCTGTATATGAAGGGGGGCCTTTAGAAATCGCCTGATGGAAATATAATATTCCTCTCTTGAACTTTGACTATTAAATACGAGAAGAAAGAATACCATTACTGTATATAACACTGGTCTATTGTTCTAATATTTTTTCATCATATCTAATACGGCGTTTACATCGCCTCGAAAACAAGTGTTTTCATGAACTCGTTTTCGGAAAACGAGTGAGGTGTTTACATCGCCTATTGCATGTTTTCGAGTGACAGTTATGCCTATTTAATTAAATTTTAATTTAATTATTTCGTTTTAAATTTTTTCCATGGCAAACTGAGAATTAAAAAAAAGTGTGATACGGAAAATGACATGCGTATATAACAAGTGCTGAACGCTGAATTCGGTTCTTGTCCACACTTTTCTTGTTTTCGTTGTCGTTTTTATTGAAAACAGGTTCCCAAGTTGTTTTATACCATGTTCGCACTGAGCCGAAATTACGTGATTTTGGAAAGTGATTTCGAAATTATGTAGAACCGTTCGCACTGAATTGAAATGATTTCGTTTCGGTGTTTTTTTATCTGGCACCACACAAGTCTTCAATTTTTTCAGCCCAAATTTTAACTAGCGCCTCTTCTAGTAAAGTCCGTGGCTTCTTTCTTTTATATTTCTTGGATTTTTGCATTTTGAAGAATGTGAAGCTTAAATTCAAAGTCAAATCAGTTATTAAAACGTCCAACTGACAATTTCAGCATCAATAGTGACGTGCTGAATTGGGCTGAATTCGATTTTCGGGTTTGAGCATTGGCTTTAACATGATTTTGTTCGTAATTTTGCCAAAATTACGAGATTTGAGATGATTTTGAAATCACCTGAATATATGGGAAATCACATGATTTTGAACATGATTTTGGGCGAAATCACTAAAATATCCGAAATCACGTAATTTCGCCTCAGTGCGAACATGGTATTAGATTTGTATGAAAAACACCTGTTTTCGATTGCGTTTTTGCCCAAAACGTCAAATTTTGACGAAAACGCGTGTTTCGAGGCGATGTAAACGCCGTATTATTGTAAGTAATAAAAAAATTGGTCCTTGAACCAGTAGAAAGACTTTTTTCATATGGTGGCATGATAATGCGACTTTACAGAAGGAAAATGAGCGATAATGTGTTCAAAAAACTTGTATTATTAAAAAGTGTAATAAATAAAGAGAATTAAATTGAAGAAAAGGTATTTGTAATTAAAGGAAGTATTTTGAAAATATCTATTTTGCATTTAGTATTTAAAATACAAAACACAAAACTATTTGGTATTTTGCATTTGAAATAGTAAATCAAAAAAGTATTTGCGTTTTGTATTTAAATACATTTCTTAAACTATTTTGCACATCTCTGCCCATCACATCCGCTGTAGTGATGAAAGTGGTGCTGAGCATGGCGCTGTTGGATTTTAAAATCGTGTGCCAGTAGCTTAGGAACTTCCGATGAAACAGAATTCTGTATGATATCTGATTGGAACCCAATATGGACACATGCAGATTCTTGATGTCGACCAAAGGATCAAGAAGCTGGCGATGGCTTGATCCTGATGTTGAAAATGAGTGTGATCGAGAGGTGTCGCAGTCGCAGAAGCATCATATCGAAGGAAAATGAAGATCGGAACACATATATATTTTTATGGGCGGGTCCTTGAGGATACGAAAGAATCTTCTCAAAGGATTTAAACTTAATCTGTTAGTTTGGGGAATATATCTCATCCTACCAATCGAAGATGTTGGCTTAATTAAGCACAGTGGACAGCCTTTCCTGACAGCCTTGCGACAGTTTGGTCCATATTGGAATTATGAGATCCGGAACCATATTCGGTCATCGAGAAATGAGACACGGAGGAATACATGAGGGAACAAGAGCAGAGACCACATCAAGAGCAGAGATTCTGAGCATGAAATGAGGATACCTAAAATGGGTGGTGGTGATTTACGACAGAGCAGGAGTATTTTAGGTATCATTTGAACTGAACCAGAATTCTTGAAGAGAACATCGGTTAACTATGCCTCGAAATATCCGAGACAAGCGGCAAACCTGCATTTGTGTAAACTTGTATGAGTTGAGTTTATTTCAGCAGATCACATACCATGGATCCAAATCCTAACTGTTCATCAACAAGCTATTCGCCATGTTCTAAGATCATTGTAATTATTAACTTGTTGATGGACCAAATCTAGGTAAAAGTGTTGATCTACTACGAAATCATCGGAAGTGATCTTCGCAATCTCTTGTACAAACGTGATTCATTTAATGTATTGATCATGCAAACGCGATCACTACGTCCAACTTCAATATTGCCGATAAAAAGTTATTAAATTTTATTGTGTGACAGTCATCTTCTGAGGCAAATAGAATAAATTGTAATAATGTGGAGTTATATGTTTCTTGAAAAGAGGACGGAACTATCGATCCCATCTCTTAACAAAGTAAACCTCTTTCTTTTACCAACATAGTTTCTTGTTTGTTAATATCTTTTCATTTATTAAACTCCCATAAATATTATTTGCTGTCAAACTCTAAATGGTGCAAAACTACCAAGGCACAACCCTTTTTCCAACCTTAAAAAAACCCAACAAAACACAAAATAACAAAATCACTGTTGTAAACTTTTAAAATTATTTCCAATTAACACGTAAAGTTTCGTTCTATTAGCACGGAGCCGCCCCGACCCACTCACTCCTGTATTTCATAAAAGTTGATCTGTCATAGCTCTAACTTTGTTAAGTGAAATATGGCCTTAGAATGCAACAAGTTCGGCTTGCTCTTAACCTAATTAAAATCTTTTAATTTTCCGGGTAAAGTTGCAACGAGAAAGTTTAAGCGAAAATATTAAAGGATTGCAATCTGCAATACAAAAGCTCGAGTTTATAGGTTATTTCTACATTGTTGGTGGATGTAGGTGTGCTGAGGGATAGACATGATTGCAGTGCTGGCGGAAATGAGGAAATGTAATGTGGATGATGTGAAACAAATAGATTGTTGTGGTTGGAATTTCAACTTTTTGGGCTTGGATGATTATTGGATGGTTGAGCTGCCCGATTATTAATAATGAAGTGAATACAGTGTTCGTATGATAGTAGGACGGTTATAAACAATATATATATATTTTAATTAGATACTTGTATTTTTGCATATTTCAAAAAACGTACTTCTGCCTTTTAATTTTAACAAAATTGTGACAGTCTAGGACAGCAACCATCTCAACAATGATCATTGAATACCAAATTATGTTCCTTACGTACCCAATGTATGTACCTTAAGAGTAGATTGAAGGAAATATTTTTTTTGTCCCAAATATTTTTATACTAAAATGTTGTCCCAAAATACTCTGAAACTCAAATTCCTGACCTTGGGGACAATGTAATTTATATTTTTGATTACATTTGGGACAATATACTTGTACTTGTTTCAAACTGAATAAGAAAAATTGGGACAAAAAATGCGTTTTAATTTCGTGCAACATTGCACATTGCAACAAAATTGTGACAGCCTAGGGCAACAACTATCTCAACATTAGTCATTGAACACCAAATTTTGTACTTTAAGAGTAGATTGAAGGAAATAATTTTTTTGTCCCAAATATTTTTATATTAAAATGTTGTCCCAAAATACTTTGAAACATTGGCCTTGGGGATTGAAACATTCCTGACCTTGGGGACAATGTAATATCTATTAATTTTTTTTAGGACAAAATAATTTATATTTTTGATTACATTTGGGACAACATAAACTTGGTACTTGTTTCAAACTGAATAAGAAAAATTGGGACAAAAAATGCGTTTTAATTTCGTGCAATATTGCACATTGCAACAAAATTGTGACAGCCTAGGGCAGCAACTATCTCAACAGTAGTCAATGAACACCAAATTTTGTACTTTAAGAGTAGATTGAAGGAAATAATTTTTTTGTCCCAAATATTTTTATATTAAAATGTTGTCCCAAAATACTTTGAAACATTGTCAGAAACTCAAATTCCTGACCTTGGGGACAATGTTATATCTATTAATTTTTTTAGGACAAAATAATTTATTTTTTTGGTTACATTTGGGACAACGTAAACTTGGAACTTGTTTCAAACTGAATAAGAAAAATTGAGACAAAAAAGAAACCAGTCAGATTCCAGCATGACAATTAGCACGACCATACCATCTCAAACCGTTATCATAAGACTCGGTTCACACTTTATTACAATAGATTTAAGACGTTACAATCAGACTTAAACGACGAGCCAAAGGAGTACAAGATAACCTGCAGCGTCCCACAGCGATTTCTACCGTTGGATGATCATACCCAGTATAATGAGTTCGGACGATCGGATTCTCCAACGAGTTAAAGATCTCGGAAGTAGAAAGGCGACTCGATGATATCAAGAGGTATCCGAAGAAAGCGATCTAGGAAGTAGGCTCATAGCCAAAAAGTGGAAGCCTAACTTTTACCGCGTGCAAAAAAGGAGTAACTGCTAATAAGCTTCACCATTACTTCCCCTTTAATATGGCCCTTGGCAAGCTTGTTATCATCTGTCATCGATCCAGGCTTTGTGACTCTGTAAACATGCTAAGAGCGACGCCGAAACAATTTTCCTTGGCCACAGCGAAAGTCCGACGAAATTAGAAGTGTGCACTCACTAAGAGCGACGGCGACAAAGATAGCAACTTCGAACGACATGAAAGCCGAATATGCTACACACAGACCCAGGAACACACGGGAATAGCAACACAAACCCACACCTCTCGAAACCATTCAATGAAGTTTCCAAAATATTCGGTAGTCACCAAATCGGGACAACAGCTTACCATTCGTAGGCAAACCGGATGATTGAACGGTTCCATGGCGTTAATGGCAAGAAACAACACTACTCATTGAAGTTAAGACTTGCCCTTACACCTCATACGCTCAGCAATTGAAAGCGGCTTGCAATGCTCACCAGCAGAGCTCGTCTAAATCTGAAATTGCAAAATTCAATTTTTATCCGATTTCGATCGTATCAATCGAAGAATGAATAAGGCAGACCAGGAGCAATTTTCGTAGAGAAGTGTAAAGACGCCGAAGACAGATATTACCAGGCACTTGTTGTGATTCTTCTTCTTCTTTAACGGCTCTACAACCGGGATCCCGTCCTGGCCTCTCGCAACTGTTCTCTCCACCGGTCCCGATTCTGAGCTGATGTCATCCAGTTTGGCATCCCTATGCTCTGAGCGTCCTGGTCTACGCCATCCTTCCAGCGGAGGTTGGGTCACCCTCGCTGTCGCACGTCGTGATTATCAGGCTCCAAAGGAGTTTAATGCTTCAAGACTAAAAAAACTTAACCTGACTACGGCAAGTAAAAATCGCGTGATTTCTCGATGAAGAATATCGCAGCATAGGGGCACTATTCTTCCTCCAGGAGGGCATATTTGTGACCCGTGTATTGTGGTACTGATCATAGCGTACCAGACCCACTTCCTCCATGTTCTTCGTTCTATACATATTCTTCGTTCTATTTACTAACCTGACATTGAAAATCCTTGACTATTGTTACATAGGCGAAAGTGATGGCGGACTCAGGACGCTCATAGTGCGGCTTTATCGATCTTATCTACCAGCTAGACGCAACTGAGTAGATCATCGCATTGCTCTCCGAGTAAAAATAATTTAGTTGGTTGGTTTTTTGAAAAGCATATACGCGCCCGCAACTAGCACGTATAGCGAACAAATTGCGCCTGCCACACTGGTATGCACGCTCTCACTACAGGCATGTAAATCTAAAAATATGTCCAAGAAGAATGCACGCTCGCGCTACAGGCATGAGCATCTATGACCATTCCAAGCGCGAGTGTCACTTTACCAAGCGGACCCCAACTAAGTACAAACCCCGTCCAATGCTGCTTGACCTACTTAATCAAACGGGAACCGGTCTGGTAGTCAAAATAATTGCCCGTTTTCTTCGTCCTAAACAATTTTTTAAAGCTCAAATTTTGCACACTTTAGTCTAGAAAAAGTATGAACGTACCGTGGTTCTTTTGGACTATTCCGTGCGTCTTTTATTGATACGTGCCTGTAGCGGGCTGCATTTGGAAAAGTAAAATTTTTACTTAGGGGTACCGTGCCAGTTTCATGCTACGAGCGGGCGAATGCTATTTTTACTCAAGCGTACCGTCCCTGTTTCGGGTAACTAGCAGGCGTTTTGACGCCGTGCGTGCCTGTCGCAGGCTAGGTGCGGGCAATTTTATTTTTACTTGGATCGCACAACATTACAACGTCAATCTCTCTTTTGGCATACAGTTTGTTTAAACAAATCCTATGTAGCCTCCTCGCATGGTACTATTACAGTTGCTCTAGGACTATCGGTATTTATTATCATTTAGCAGAGGAGATATTTGGAGTTCCTGTCGCAGTCCTTGCCCCTTTATCCCTATACTTCAGACAAATATTTTTTAATGTTGTAGTTCTAAGCTCAGGAATCACACTTTGTATTACCAGTTCGTCATGTTGAAAGGTCATGGTAAAAGGTCTAGTAGTAAACTTAGTTCGAGCGATGGAACAGGTGTGAAGTTATGACCAGTCAGGAGGATGTTGAAGAAGACGAACTCTCAGTGTGAACTGTTGGATTTTCGGAAATACTCACTGAAACGAAGAATGTTATTCCGGTGGGATAAGTGCAAAGTCGATGGACCATGCCACTGTATGGAATCGAACCTAAAGGGTACCGAGAACGAGGCAAACTTGACATGGATTATTTACCTTAATTAAAGCTGTAAAGAATTGACGTAAGAATGACGTAATAATCTATTTTGTGTTATATAAATTTGTTTACAATTACATATATAACATGCGAGTCCATAGTAGCTTTTAATACTCAGTGCTCCATAATTTTTCATTACCTTGTCTCACCTTACTCGCATAGTCTTTTTACAAAAACACCAAAAAAAATAAACATCAAAACTTATTCCAGCGTGTGAATTATTCAAATTGGATACGCTCCAATTGCCCTCAAGCTACAGAAAGGTGAGAAAAATATCTAAAAAAAAACAAAACAAAGACCTATCGTCCAGATTGTTTGCACAAGGATCGGAAGAGCTTGATAAAGAGTATATTGAAGGTTATACAAGGATACAAGGATAAACTAAGTAAAAAATCCGTTCCTGTTTTGGTTGTGCAGCATCTCGCCCCATCATATCACACGTTCATCCCCATAGGGCACGTTCGTTCATCTAAATAAACAACAGTAACAAAACCAGCAAAAAAAAAATTGAGTGACCAACAAATTCATCCTCGTCCTTTTCCACCTGCTGTTCACGCGACCAGCAACAGATTTATTTATTATTGTACAATATAATCTGGAGGTCATTCTAGTGACCATCAACATACTGTAGTGACGAAGGGTCAAGGTGTATAGAAGGGATAGATGAATGATGACCACCAACCAAGCCCTTGGCGACTATTAATTTGGATTCAATCAAATCACCTACACCTGCAAGGGGATGAGAAAGGTGCAAGGTGGATTGGATAGTGTCCAGTTCTGTTCATTAATGAAAGCTGAGCGTTGGGGGGCGGCTGCTGCCTCCAATCTTTGAGAAGTTAAAAATAGTATACATCAACTACAAATTAACAAGGAGAATCGGTGTTGGTTTTCTCGCCGTGCTGGATGATAGTGGTGTGCTCTGTCCTATCTTCTAGTTTTTTTTTATGAAATAGTGTAGATTCTTCCACACTTGGGGGCTAGAAACAGAAAATCAGTTGATGATTGAAATCTGCTGGAGACGACATCGTTTTGTGGAATTCTTTAATATTTTTAAAGTGATTTAATAAATATTCACAATTTTTTTGTAAAATAATAATTATTTTTTTTAAGTGTGATTTTCAGTGCATAAAATCAAAATTCTTTACGCTTTAACAAAAAATTTCCCGCTTTAATGTTTTCTCATTGAAAATGTTCATTGCCATACAAATTGAAGCCCACATAGTGTGCTTTCTTGGAGTGTGATGATTTAATTTTCTCGTCTCCGTCAAGTTAAGATAAAAACTTATCCACAAATTGAAAACCTAAAGCAGAACAAACCGGGCACAGAATAAAAATATACAGATAATGTCGAAGTGGAGTTTTGTGCGAAATGAATTCATTCCAATATCACGAAAATATAGTGATGACTATGAATTATCGACGACAAGTAGTGATGACATATCAAAGAAAAAGAATGATTGTTTAAGATATCCAAAAGTTGAACGGAAAAAGAAATGTATCAATTATCATAGTGAAAGACAAGAAACCTATCGACAGCTGCAAACGGATGGTTTTGAATCGAGTGAAAGTGGTGAAAGTCATCGATTTTTATGTGATATTACTGAAGTGCCTGAAGTTGAAAAAAAGGACTTTACATATAGAAAATCAAAATCTGAAACAAAATCACCGAAAAATTTCGCTGGACTATCACGAAAACGGTTTGGACTACGTAGCACATCGATTTGTGTTGATGAACTAATAATTACACGTAAATTGGAACAGCAGCAGCGGAAGCAGTGAGTGTTTTTTTTTTATTTTTTTATTTTTACTTAAACACCTATTTTCCTCCTATTATTAACTAAAAAAAAAACAGGTGATAACATTATCGACCCACAACATTTTCCTAACACCATATTTTCTTTATTTATTTCACTCATTCTTGAAATTAATTAACACATCCGATAAAAATAGCGTGTTGTGACCTTTAAATATTTTTCCTTTATTTATATGCTTAAGTTGATAAAAACTAAATTTATTACTTTATATTATCAAAAATGATTTATTTTCAAACCCATTTGTTAAGGGATGGTTTTTTTTTTTGATACACATCAGTGAAATAAACAAAAAACTCGCATCACGTTCACAAGGTATCGATTGATAAATCAATTACTTAATGTGATATGAATAATATTCCAAAAAAAAAACAATTTACATTGTTTTCAATTTTCCACTCGTTAATAAAACAAAAACAAATTATTTTTCGATGATATCGATTGCATTTCAATAAAAGTTTAAATTTCGTTTTGCGGATTATATCAACGAATAAAATAAATAATCAATTCAGATCGAGTACACGACACGCAATTATGTGAAAATTTGTTTACATTATTTTTGTGTTTACATTTAAATTGTTATTTGTTTACGTTTTTCTGCATTTTCATTTTAATTTACCTTGTAATATATTTTTATAACCTACAAAAAAGTTTGATTACTTTTACAAACAATTTTTTACATTTTATTTACAAATTTCTTGTGCTTAGAAGAAGTTAAGGAATCTTTCGATTTGTTTTTGACGGTTGCAAAATATTGATAGATTTCACAGAAAAACGTCCTAAACCAAGAATTTTTAATTTAATTAAAAATAAAAAATTTACAATAAATATACTTTATTCAGGGATGTTGAGATGGCCTTCTTCATAAGAGTCAATGTTTAGCCTACTACCAGATTAAGGTTTAGCCTACTTTTATACATATGTATATACTTTTATACTTTTTTTTGGTAACATAATTTTTTAAACTAATTCTCCTCTGACAAAAGGGTACCAATCACACATCAAAAAATAATTGCTGTACAGGTTGCATATAAATTTTGAGATTATCACTCGACTTTTATATGCGCACCTGCTCAAGTAGACAAAACGCTGGCCACCTAGTTTCTGGAGGGATAACTGCTCCCTCCCCTTTCCGCAGTCGTAAATAGGTGAGTCTGCCACTTCAAGTAGGAAATTGGGAATACGGCTAATAACCATTTCCCGGCAAGATTAAGTCTCCGGTCCCTATAGACAGGGCGGCGCTTTCATAGGTGAAAATGATGCACTCGCACCGGGCGCAATTGCATGGGGCGCAATATCAGAAATTAAGATTTAAAAAAAATTTAAAAAGTGTTCGCGTGACGTCATTTTCATCTATTAAAGATATTCATTTTTATTACCACGATTTATTTTTCCAGTTTATTTTCTCGATAATTCCGCGGGCCTAAGAAATTACACAAATTTACCAAATTTCTGCCCCTATCATGCAAGAAAAAGCGGGGAAATTTTACTTCTTCTCGTGCAGGAACTTACCCGAGATTTTAGTTTCAAGATTTTTATATAATTTTACTCAAGAAGTTTCACTCGAAACTTTGCTCGTCTTCCCGAGTCAGAAGTAGAATTAAGGAGAAAATTCCCCCACCAATTTTTTTGTTATATTAATTTGATGAAAGATTTCTGCGCAAGCTATAAAAATTATTTCTCTCATCCACCGAGTGTTCATAGCGATTAAAACATGAAAAGCTGATGAGCCGCAATATGCCATACCGCAACGGGCGCAAAAAAACCAAGCACCGACCCTGCCACTACGACGCACGTTACGCAAAAGAAACCCCGATATAAAAATGTTTGTTTTGATTTTTTTTAATATTTATTTTAGCTTCACACGCACTAAGTGAAATCCAAATCTTACTAATACTTCTCCTTTGTCTTTAACTGTTCTACAACCGTGATCCGGTCCTGGCCTCTCGCAACTGTTCTCTCCACCGGCCCCGATTTTGAGCCAATGTCATAAAGTTTGGCAACCCTAAGGTTCGGGGGTCCTGGTCTAGGCCATCCTTCCACTCGAGATTGGGTTTCCGTCGCTCTCATACTCCATAGATCTTATCACAGAAAACGAGCAGGTTTCTCTTCTCTTATACCAGATGTTGGGTAGAGTTTTGAAACTCTAGACATATCCATCGCCTGCCTCAAGGTGAAAATCTGATCAGTTGTTGCTTTGCCTGGGCTGAAGCCACACTGGTTTTGCCTATGATGTTTCTAGCGTATGGGGCTACCCTGTTTTGTAGGATAGCGGAGAATATCTGATACGCGATACTCAATAACGTTATGCCGCAATAATTGGTGCACGTTGTGATATCTCCTTTTTTTGGTACCGGGCAAGGGATGCTTTTTCAAGGCTCTCCCACGCTTGAACAATTAATTCATGAATAACTTGGTGTAGTGTAGACCCTTCATATTTAACCACCTCAGCAGGGATGTCGTCTGCACCCGAATCCTTGTAGTTTTTGACGCGGTTTATGGCTCTGCTTATTTCTTCTAAGCTTGGTGGTGGCGAAGTAAGATTATCATCAGATATTGGTGGAGCCTCCAATTCCTCAGTTAACTCGCCATTTAGCAATTCATGAGAGTACTTTTCCCGTAGCTCCAAGATGCCTTTGGGATCGGTGATAACATTCCCTTCTTTGTCCTTGCAGTACATACAACGCGGTGTAAATTATTACGTCATACCACGGCCGGTTCGGTAGAACTCCCATGCCTATTGCGGCCTTCACTCTCTGCACTGTTCTAGCTCAAAACCAGATTTTTCTCCCAGGCATCCTTTTTCCGTCTGTGAACTCTCTTCTCTTCCTTTCTGAGCTCTTTGTATTTCTCTTCGCGTGCATACGCTGTATGCAGCATTCTTACGTTCACTTGCCAGCTTGCATTTATTATCGAACTAGTCGCCCCGATCTTAACGACCTCTGCCTAAGATGGAGTCAGTAGCATTGCATCTCGTCTCCAGAACTTACTATTCGATCGCTGAGTGTGAGCTCTAATGCATGACCGTAGCTGTTTCTGGCCATTTTATTGCATAGTGCCGCTGTGTTTATTCGTGCATGATTTGCAGATAAAAAGCGTCTCAGCGTTGTAATGTGCTCTGGGAGTACCATACCAACATGGTCGTGATCCGACTCAAATTTGGTACCTCGGTACGTTTTTACTGTCATCAGACCCGAAAGGGCACATGGACTATTTACTTGCGAGTGATTCCCGACCCGAGCATATGGTGTTTTGTATGACAGTTGTAATACACAGCATACTCAAGTTTTTGCAAGAACCATTCCCTGTTCATCGCATCTCTTGAATAGCGGTAATTTCAGCTTTATACTTTGACAGGGTATCGCCTAGATGTTGTTCTGCTCAAGTTTTGTATAGAGTTCGAACGTTCCATGTGAAAATTCCTAAATCGTCGCCATGGCCGTTGTTGTTTTTTGTTCCAGTATCTGAGTCATGTTGCTCATTCCGTAATATTTGTTTTTTCCGGGTGAGGTTATTAGCTTCACGTCAACCTTACTTGGAAGGGACCAGCACGATCATATTAGTCGCATAGGATAGTTACCAGTGGCCACCGGTAGGAAGTTATAATTATGACGTGAATGTTTTAATATAGAGATGCTATATGTTATTCCCCCTATTGTACTGACTAATATAAATATCAGGTGTCTGGGTACACCTAAGTACACAACTGCACTGCTCACAAGGGAATAACTATTTACATATATTAATTCCGTAATTCCGGAAATTCTCCAGATTATTATCCCATTGTTTGCCCCATTATTTCTTTTAAAGTCCCGAAGGTCTTTGGACACCAACAAGCTTTACCAAATTGCAGACTATCCAATATGTGTCTCTGATATTGAAGACCCAAAAGCCCAGATCCATGATATTTTTCTTACTTTCCACCCAAGAACGTGTATCGTCGATGTTGGCGCACCTCCCGGTAACTCGGACTACCAGTAGCCAACACTAATTTCACATATGCAACTTCTGCCCCAGCAAGTACAATTCCTAAAAGAACATATTCGTAAGGTTAATTGGTGTTTCCATAGTAAGACTCGCAAGTCTGTAGCTCTCTTTATTGCCAGGATTACACATTCATTGCTCATTCTTCCATATTTATAGTGCTCAGGTGCTATCAGGGGCGGCGCTTTTATAGGTGCGAATGGTGCACTTGCACCGGGCGCAATCTGAAGTTGTTGAAAGCGCCGTCTATGTTCAGGAAAGTTGCCAAGGTGGACTGATTTTATTCTATGCAGAATTGTACAGTGGAAACTAATACATACATTGCAATTACCACAGATTATCTCTTGAAATATTAAGGCTTGGAGAACGACATAGGGACCTCTGTTATGGAGATTCGAGTGTATAGGTCTATAGATTTGCGGAGCCCAGGATTGTGCTAGGGAAAAAACCGAAACACATCCTGGAGCAGATCATGAGGTTGGGGCATGTGTGGAGAATGGTGGCAGTGGCACTGAAGGCCATCTACCAGAAGCTTAAGCAGTACGAAGCTTAAAGAAACAGCATTAGCAGGAAAGTTTTCTGAAATTAAAGCACAAGCAAACCCAGCATAAAAGCAAGATCGCGAAGCAAATCCTGATTGGACATAGACTTTCATAAGTGCAAATGGTGCATTTGCATCGGGCGTAATTGGACGCCGCACATTTTCAGAAATTAAGATTTTTAAAAAGAAATTTAAACTTTGAAAAAATAAAATTTGAAAATGTGTTCGCGTGCCTTCATTTTCATATATAAAAGGAATTCCACAGAGTGTTTGTGCCTTTTTCAATTGCCTTTACTGCGATCAAAAAATGAACAGCTGATAGGGGCGCAATATGGCATAGTGCACCGGGCGCAAAAAAACCAAGCGCCGGCCCTGGGTGCTATGGGTTTATTGAGGAATGGTCTAACGCAATTGAAGCAAAAGAAGTCGCCCAAAAAAGTTTGCTGATGATCTCCGAATGAGTCACTTCGTCGAGAGTATAATAAAGGGAAAAGCTCCTGTAAATCCATCATGACGAAAGTGATATTATCTTTCGATGACATATTAAGAGGTAAAATAAGCAACACCACTGCTAGCAGTAGAAATGTCTGGTCCTCTTAACTTTATTAACAAGAATTTCACTTCATCTACAACTTCTTCTATAATATGCTCCTTGTCCATTATCTGTTCTGTATAATATATCTGTATACAGCCCCTCAATCGATGGCGTTTTCTTCAGAACTCGCGAGGTGTACAGGAATCTCAGAAAACTTGACATCAATAAATCCACTGGTCCTGAAAATATACATAAAAACTGACCCTTAAAGTCCGTAAAATATATACATAATCTTTTGGATAAACTTACTGCAAAAACTCTTAACCCTGGCATACTTACTCACGTCAACCAAATTATTCATCGTTTTGGGTGGGTCTGGTCCAGTTGCCCTAGATATTTCCAAGGCTGTGAACAAAGAATGGTATTCTGATCTATTAGTTAAACACCAACCAATTGGAATTGACTCTGTTCTAATATTCTTTCTGGCCTTTCAATTAAGGTAGTATCAGATTACTTTGAAGCTAAAACACACGCTATATTTGTGCGACCTTGAATAACTTTGAAAGGGTTAATCGGGTCAACATGTTTGTAAGAACTAAAGTTGTAGAGAATTTCATTGTCAATATTTAGGGCCATTGTACGGGGTTGTACGCCCTATAGAAACCGAGATACAAGGAGAACAGGGGAAAAAAGCGATATTTCCGGCGGCCAAGTTTTATTTTTTGTGATTCCGAAATTGTTTTCTTAAAAAAGTCCCAAGGAAGCTGTTGTCCAATTTTCAGCCATTTTAGAATTTCTTCTCCTTTCGTGCGTTTTTTTGCTAATTTCCCCGGACTATAAGTTCGCCATGTCGTTCGCATAAGCGACTGCCTTTAGCCTATTTTTCTCAAATGTTTCTAAAATGCGTTCCGGTTCCGTTAAGCCATACGAGTAGACGAGTAATGTCACTAGTCGTAATGTTGCGAACTTCCTTTCCTACACACCAAAGGCAGACGGCGGCCTGGAAACCAGGTAGCCAGGTAGCCGCTCTGTCCAAAATTTCTGGACTCACTAAAGGACCAAGGCAAGGAGGGCCGGAGTGGAATTGGGGAGCCCACGGAGCATATCCGAGCACGCTTTCGTGAGCTCCATCCGAACATACCAAAGGCAGGACTGCCGTCGTGAACCCGGGAAGCTTGAACAATCAAGTGTAAGCGACAAGCCACTAAGCAGGCTGCTGAACTCGTTCCAGCGGCCTGGCGCACAAATATGAGGTATACGGGTGTAGTACAATAGGCCAAGCGAATGGCTGTGGTACTTTTGGACGCAATATCTCATTACAAAAAAATGGTTACTAAAACCTTCTTATTGCCTGCGCTCCATTGCATTGATTTCGGCAGAAAAGCGGGTTTTCGAAAAAAACCGCTTTTTAACGGACAAAAGCTCTGAACAAGCACACACTTCACTTAATATTTCGATTTGATAACAAGAAGAATTCATTTTTAATGCATTTAATTAAAAATTTCAATGCCACCGATACCATCACTTGTTAGGCTGAGATAATTAGAATAAAACAATTGTATATGCAAGAAATTTCAATCGGACATGCAATTATGATTTTAGAAATGTTCAAATCTTCACTAACTTTTTCCTTATATGGCAATGCTAAAAAGAAGCTTTAAAGCTTTTTTTCATACTCGAACCATAAACTTGAAAAGCTTTCGAAAGGCTTAAACTGGTAAGAGCCTGAACTAAACATCCAATACACAACCCAAAAAGGACATATTTACATGCTTTTGTGAAAATATCCTTTTATTTACAAAAACGAAGCAAAAACACCGCGAACCTGCGCACTACAATCACGTTCCACCATGCTTCCACCCATCCCTATTATAGTATTTAAAAATACAAAACCAGTACAAATTCCACAGTCAACCTAAATTGCTGATATCGCAAGTTTCGTAACCTTCGCCAGCCAGTCGCAGTCTGTTTCGAGAGGATCTGCCTCTCGTTATTTTTTTAATATTCCCTTAGCAATATACAATATACAAGACGCCGGAGGTCCTTCTGCAACGTGAAATCAATTTCCGGTAGTTGGTATCGTAATCGAGATTTATAAAGAAAAATACATAAAAATAATTCAGGATAAGCCTTTTTTTTTAATCGTCTTTACCTTGTGTCTCAAGTGTTGCTATCCTTACGTGTACGTGATGACTTGAACTTGTGATTTCTTTTTGGCTACCAAAAAAAAAAAAAAGGACGAATATTTTGTGTTTGTGTCAGTTGAAAAGGGTTTCGTTTTTGGAGCATGCAGCCCCCCCCCCCAAAAATCAGATTGGATTAAATTTTTTTACGCGATAGTTTCGTTAATGCCCTGTGGGGGGAATAATAAATAATTGTTGTCCTTTAGGGGTGCTTCATTCATGAACCCGAACGGAGGCTATGAAAGTGGGATAGCTTTTATGTGTCCTGATTATATGATAGTTGAATTATAGTTGTGTGTGCTAATTTTTTTTTTTTTTTCGTTGAAGTGTATTTCAGCCTCCAGTGCAGTCATTGCAGATCTAATAGCACCATTGCATCACGTTTGCTCTAATTTGCATCTGTTCTTGTCTATATGTGATTTTTTTTTTGATTGTATGAAAATAAGTTTCGGTATTTTGCATGATATAAGTGAATTAGAAGAAGTTCGGTGTAAAGTGGTGGCTTCATGTACGTTCGTGAAAAAGTCCTTTGCAAATTTTAAATGGATGAAGAAAATGATTGTGGATACCAAATTGCCGGCTTATTCACATGGGATTTAAGTGTATCGGAAGTAGGTCACTAGTCGGATCAATTATTGTGTATTTTGGGTAAAATTTTTATTGGTGAAAAGTAAAAGTTAAAATAAAAACTAAAAACTTTTTTTTTGTAATATTGTTGAAATTGGTGGTGTGAAAAATAATGGTAATTATATGAAGTGGTGGAACCCTTGAAAATTAATTAAATTATATCCGTTTCGGGAAAAGTTTCCTTTTTTTATTATATTTATTTTTTTTTTATTTTATTTTTTATTTGTTGGTTGTATGTATTGTGTGCTATAAGTTATTCATTTTATTAATTAATCTAATGGTAAAAATCCGATGGTGCCGTGAATACTATCACATAATATCTACAAATGTTTGTTCTATATAATAAAACAATGCTTTGCTTTAATCTAAAGTTGGCGGCCTTTTTTCGATCATACCGTGATGAATCAGTACGTGACCGTAGCCAAAGCTTATGCGCCCCATCAGCTAGTACACCGCGTAATAAGGATATTGGAGCACTACGCTCCCTGCAAAGGCGTGCATCAAGCGTTATGTAAGTGTCCAGTTCTCAAGTTGCTCGTTAAAATCTAGTAAAAATTAAATATAAAAAAAAAATATGAAGATTTATTGTGCTGTATGTCAAGTGCTGGACTCCTTAGTCGACCCTTATACAGAGAGTATAATGTCATAAGGGTTACACTTAGAATAGACCTATACAATGACTCAATGAGAGAAATATTAATGGGGTATATACCCTACTTGAGTCATACTCATGGTATACAATTGTGACCTTTTTTCAACAAGAGAATGTCCTCTTTAACTCTTTGAGGCATGGCTAAAATCTGATGGTGCAAGTGTTACAAAGTAATTCATAATAATTCTTCGCTATAAAATAATGATTGAAAGCAGTTTCGAATTTTTGATACAAATAAGGGAACTTTACTTGTTTGACACATCCATTCAGCTCTCATTTGTTTGTCGTTATTGCTACAAACGTCATATATTCTTGGTGGGGTTCGTGTTAGTTATTATAATTGCACCATTTTGGCTTAGTTTTAATACCCGTTTTTTGATTTAAGACTTTTAATAAGAAAGCGTTCGATCGATCGTTCTGATCGTGTGAGAGTTTTTTTCCTGTGGCTTTGCATAAACTTAAAAATTATATTGTACACCGTCACCACATTATCGATGTCCAATACTATGTGTTCGGGTTTCCTTGACAATATGGGTTTTATCCTTTTTGATTTCTGGTCCTAAAGGAGTTTGGGAGGCTCTTTTTGCTTGTAGCATTGAAAGTTTCTGAAAGATTTATTCTGTGGCAATTGTAGCCAGAATTCAAACTAAGACTCGTCAGCCACGTGAACAGGATTGTTGTGAAGTAAAATTAAGTGCTTAATCCATCTACAGCGGTAGACTCATCGACTAAAATATGCAAATCACAGCAGTGGTGGCAGCGATGGGATTTACCTAGAAGTTCCCAAATAACATTACAAGGAATCAAAATAAACTCATCCATCCATCCAATGGCGCTACAGCCCAAATCGAGCCTCCTCTATGGCATTTCTCCACGTTTGACGGTCCCTTGCAGCATGTCTCCAGTTTCGGATGTTGAGCATTGCCTCTGCGTCTGCCGTCACAGAGTTTATCCATCCCCTCCTGGGTCTGCCTACTGGTCTATTTCCTGAAATTTCTGATATCATAAGCCGTTTTGGGATGCGATTGTCCTCCATCCTGACTACTTGACCGGCTAGTCTTAGTCTGTTAATTTTTATTAAAGTTGAGAGTTCTGGGTCGTCAAAAATTGCATACAACTCGCTGTTGTATCTCCTCCGCCATATTCCATCTTCTCTAGTTGGGCCTATTATGCACCTGAGGACTTTTCTCTCAAACCTGATGATTCGTTCCTCTATGTCCTGGGTCATAGTCTAAGTCTCGCTGCCATAGCACAGTACTGGACGTATTACTTTTTTGTAGAGTGAGAGTTTCGTTTTTCTGTGCACAACTCTTGAGCGTAGTATTTGTTTTTGGGCATAAGAGTCTCTATTAGCCAGTCTAGTCTAGTCTAGCCAGTCGTCTATTTATCTCTTCCTTTTCTTCGTTTCTTTTTGTAATTGTAGACCCAAGGTAGACTGTTTTATCGACTACTTCTAGGTTGTGTTCGTCGATAGTTATATTTCTTCCCATTCTAAATGTTCCAGCTCTGGATTGTTGCATCACCTTTGTTTTCTCTTCGTTGATGTTCAGGCCTATGTCCTTTGCCGCCTCTTTTAGTTCGACATAAATTTCTTTTGCTGCCAAAAAGGACATTCCCACGATGTTTACGTAGTCCGCGTACGCAAGTAATTGTACAGACTGGGTTGCTATTGATGCGCTTCTCTGGACTGACGTTTTAGTTATCATCCATTCTAGGGCCAGGTTGAAAAGCATAGGGGCCAGTCCATCCCCTTGTCTAATACCTTGTCGCACTTCGAACTCTTCTGTTACTGCATTTTGGATCCTTACTTTCGCCAGTGAACCATTTATGGCGCTTTTAATCAGTCGTATAAGCTTTGAGGGACTCCTAATTCCGATAAGATCTCGTACAGCCTCTCTCTGTTTATTGAGCTATACGCCTGTTGTAAGTCAACAAATATCTGGTATATATCCACATTCCTTTCCCAGGTTTTTTCCAGAATTTGCTTTAAGGTCAGTAGCTGGCCCGATGTTGACCTCTTTGTGCTAAAACCAGCTTGTTATTCTCCTATAAGGCCTTCCGCTATAGGTTCTAGCTTTTGTTTCACAAGGATTGTGAAGGTTTTATAGCTAGTGCTGAGGAGAGAGATGCCTCTGTAGTTTTTACAGGTTAATTTATCTCCTTTCTTGTATATTGGACATATAATGGCTTTCCTCCAGTCATCTGCTCTAGCTTCTTCGTCCCAGATGCTGCATATCAGTTGGTGTAAGGCTGCTAAGAGTTGTGGTCCTCCTTCCTTTAGCAGCTCAGCTGCTATTCCATCGATGCCTGGCGATTTATTGCTTTTGCCTTTTTACAACTTCACGCACGTCATCCAGTGTTGGTGGTTCTATGGGGATATTATCTTGAGGAATTACAAATGCCTCCGCCTGTGCATCCTCGTTTACTGTGCCGGTCGGATTCAATAAGTTTTGAAAATATTCTTTCCACCTTTCTTTTGTAAGATTCGGATCTGCTAACAGGTTCCCATTTATGTCTTTGCAGATGTCCGTTCTCGACAAAAACTTATTGCTGATCTGGCGAGTACCTTTGTACGCTTGTCTAATTCTCCCTTCGTTGAAGTCTTCCTGTATCTGTAGAATCCTCCTATTTAGGTATTCTCTCTTCTTCTTTCTGCAGAGCTTATCTGCGGTTCTTCTTTTTTGCTGGAAGACTTCCATCCTTGCTCTTGTGGGCCTTGCAATGTACACCCGGTGGCTCTGGTTTCGTTCTTCTATTGCGGCTCTACAATCTTGATCCAACCAGTAAATTCCAGTCTGAAGAAGAAAATAAACTCATCCCAGTGGCTTAATCCAACTACGGCGGTGACCAAAATATGAAAATCAAAACAGTGGTGGCAGCGGTGGGATTTACCTGGAAGTAAAAATAAACTCAACCCAGTAGGTCCAACTGCGGCGGTAGACTCAGAGATAACATTTGAGAGTTTCATCAAAATGGAAGCCAACCGTATCTCAAAACGGCAGAAATTTCAGGTAATATACCAGTAGGTAGAACCAGGAGGAGATATACAGACTGTAACGGCTAACGCAGTGGCAATTTTCAACATCTGGATCTAGGGATATGCTGCAAGAGATCGTAAAGCTTGGAGAAATTCCCTAGAGGAGGCCAAGGTTCGATTTGGACTGTAGCGATGTTGGATGGTTGGAAGGAGGATGCAGCCGCCAAATCAAAAGAAGATTTACTTGGCATTTCACCCGCCCCTACCCTGGAAACCTTCAAAGTAGATTAAAAGCCATGCGGATCTACAGTCCTGATCGAACCAGTGCAGTTTGTCTAGCGCCTAGGGTAGTGTCTCTTCTGCTGGCTTCGGCGTATAATTTTTCCCAGTTGGGCTACTCTCAAGTTTTCTACCACGGCGTTCTGGTAGGCATTTGTTTTTTTTCAAGTTTTAGCTTATCTATGTCATATATGGATTGTTTGTTCCCTCTTTGCGTTTTGGTCGTTATCCGGCTTCCTTATGTCATCTTGACTAGATAGTGGTCTGAGCCACAGCACGCTCCTCTCATTGTTTTTACATCCAGGATACTCGTGCCTCTCTTCTCAATTAGGACGTGGCCATTTTGATTATTTGTTCCCACTTTTGCTGACTCCTAAGTCATTTTATGAATATTTTTGTGCGGGAACATTGTTGAACTTACTACCATTGAGTTCGGGCTAGCTAACAAGAGCAACTACCATTGTCGTTGGTAGACTTTTGCAGGGTATGCTTTCCTTTGACTCCTACGAACTCAACCTCCTCCTCTTTCCCTATTTCGTTGTTTATATCTGCAAGTACTATTTTAAAATCCTTTGACGCGACTAACCTGATGGCGTTTGCTAATTCTTGGTAGAACTCCTCTTTTTCCTCATCCTGGCTTGAAGTCTAGAATCAAAGAATTCATTTTCTTTTCCACAATGAATGCTACTCCAAATTCTCTTCTTCCGTTCGGTGAGAGTATCGTGTGGTTCTAATATCCATTACGCCACTTTGGGTCCATTTGGTTTCCTGTTGAGCTGTGGTCGGTCTGATGTGGTATTTTTGTGGTTATAATAAAAATAAAAGCGAACACAGAACGCCTGTTCTGTTGAGCGTTCTGACTTTCCAAATTCCTAAATCGAATCCGTCCTGTTCGAGGGATCAGATACCGGAGAAGTGGGGTTGCAATGATTGCGGCTGCAACCCCTGATAATTTCGCGGGGTAGCGCCGCAACCCCTGTGTTTTTGAAATCAAAAAAAGCAACAATTTGAGTTATTTTTTAAAAATTGTAAGGGCCCTTTGTCCTAGGGCATTTCTCGTTTCGAAAAAAAATCGTTGCGAGAAAAATCTCTTAGACTGGTATGTGATTTTTTGAAGTCTTAATTGAATTCTCGCAACGAGATTAAGTCAAGATTGACATTTTAGGAACTGTTATATTGTTTTGTTTTCTTATGTTTTAATAAATAATAAACAAGTCAGAAGAAATATTGGGAGATTTAATAAAAAAAAACAGATCAACAAATCAATCATATTGCTATATGCAAGGAATTTGACGATGAAGAAGAAGACGAATTTCTACTGATGCGTTTACTTAAAAGAAAATCAACACATATTACAATAGAAGAACAAATGACGGCGCATTTGGAGCTCTGTTCCAACATTATTTCGTTTCGCACCCTTAGAATGAAAGTGACCTAACTCAAAAATTACAGTTTGTGGGAAATGAGCCAGAAAGTCTTCAAAAAAGTTCAGTGTTGAGTAAATTTAAATGTAACTCTCCAGTGTTTCATTGGAAATGATTGATTTTTTGCGGTTTTATATATTGATCTTTTATTTACAAAAGAACAAATTAACAAAAAGAGGTTATGTTTTAATGGCAGTTCAACCCGATTTCAACCCAAAGTGAACTCAACACGGAATCATATACGGTGGTCGAAATTTCAACTCAACCTCGACTCAACTTTTCAACCTAATCATAAACGGGGTATCTGACGCAATACTAATTCGGTCTCTTTCACATAAAATGCATAGGTGAATAGTGCGATCAACAAAAGTGACCGATATATACGTTGTCCCGTTTTTACTCATAATTCGAGCTCTTTTTCACCACAGTGTTTTAGAGTAGGCTTTTTAAGGTCAGTTTATAGCAAAATCAGAAATTACAGGAATTTTGAGTTAGGTCACTTTCATTCTAAGGGTGCGATTTGTCGAATGATGACATTTTATTCGACAAATACCTTCGATTGCCGGCTCAAATGTTCTATGATTTATTCTTTGCAATCGTAATTATAGTAAAAAAAAACTAAAATATACACACAAATATTACAGACAACTTCACAACGAAAAATATTTCGTTGCGAGAAAGAATGGTCGAATCCATTATTTTTCTCGCAACGAGAAAGAATAGTTTCTCGCATTGAAGATGCGAGGTTTTCGATTTTTCTCGCAACGAGAATTGGCCTAGGAAAAAGGGGCTTAAGAGAAGTATATAGGTACATTTTTAAATTCAATAGTTGTAAACAACATTCAAATTCAACAGAGAAAATTCATTTTACATTTATTCTTATTAGTGCGGGGAAATTAACATTTTAAGCAGATAAAATTCCACAATGGTTGAAAATTGGTCCACAGCTTCCTTGGGACTTTTTAAGAAAACAATTTCGGAATCAACAAAAAAAACATGGCCGCCGGGATATCACTTTTTGGCAAAAAAAATCACTCAAAACTGGTTTTTTCAAAAAAAAATTGTTGAGCAATTAATACGATAGTAAGTAGACAGTTATTCAAGGTCAAAGTTTCCAAAAATCACTGTTCGACCGAAAAATCCTTGAATAATTCGGAAAGGTCAAGGTTTTCGTAAAAATTACAAGAGGGGTATTTTGTCCCCCCTCCCCCGGAGAAGATTACTCGCAACCCCAGTTAAAATAAGGTTCCGCGGTCTTTGCGAGGGATACCTTAAGGATTCAAGCCGGTCTACTTTTACTGTCGTAGTTTTTCAGCCTGGCGCCCAACTATCACTATGGAGAATCAGTCCATTGTTTGCTTCGTATGCATCTTTCATTTGCATCCACAGCAGACTGTTCATCTGATCGTAAATCCTAATATAAATTGTCTAAAGTTCCTTGTAAGTAATTTCTTCCAATCTAAATGGCAATTTATCTTCGATTTTATTTAGAAAAAAACACACCTATTACATGGTGGTACAAAAAACATATTGCCAGATTTACGTTGATAATAATCAAAATCAGTAATTACACTTACCTTAGCAATGCATAACTTCTTTAATATTATCAAAATTCACAGTTTCCGCAGATATTTGATAACAAAATAATACTTAACCTCAAAATTTGGATCACAATGAATAAGTCAGCTGTTCATGATTTTAGAACTGGTCGCTCCGTCTTACGGTAAAAAATTGCATCATAGTAAAGAGTGAGTCTCTGCTAATGGTGCATCAAATTTACCACCATAGTACTCAAAGAGGGGATTTTAAAAGTCGTACACTATGCATACCATCATTATTGCAATGTTGAAAGGGTTAACGCACTCATTTTTGATGATATAGTTGTTATCCATAAAACACTTCATTCTACCTCAAATGACGACATCATTTATTCCTTGATAGCCTAGTACTTACCTCATGCCAACACCTTTTTTTTCAGGGCCCAGAAAAGAAGTGGTGTCATAAAGTGGGTGGAATATAAAAAAACTGTTTTTTTTTTCGTTACCACCTTCTACATTTTATTAATAGCCAAACATAATATCTCATCTATATGCACATTAAATAGGTGTAAATACTTGTTGCAGAAAGGCATTCATATTAAGGAGAATGTTAAAATGGATAAAAAGCTTTTGGCCATTGCCTAAAACTTTACTTATTAAAAGCACCGAACCAGGAGTGTCGATAGTAATTCTTCTTCTATATGTATATATTTTCTTGGCAGGAAATGTAGTGCCTAGGTGTAGGTGTATGGGACGGGGGTGTTACAAGAGTATCCTTCGAGTAATTATGTGGATTTTAATAAAAGGATTCTGGCATCTCTGAAAGATAGATGCTCTTCCTGGCAGAAGATTAGTAATTTATTATATTAATGAGATTGGTTTAAGCGGTGCTAAACGTGTTCAGTGTGTTTCTTACTGAATTCGGACACAGGGAATTGCTGGATTATTGGTGCTCCTTTTAGAAAGGGATTTATTTTTTTGTTTTTTTCTAGTGTATACATATGTATGCTATGGATTAGAAATCGATCTAAAAAGAATTTGATTAACATTCTTAGATAATATTCTTTGTATATGGTTTTTTACTCTTCCACAACAAAGGGTAATGACCAATTTTGGTAGTAAAATTTCTCTAATATTCCAGATTTAAGTTATGATTGAAGATATGATTGACGACACATACTTGCATTGTTTTACTAGGCCACTTACAACTCACACTCTTCTGGATTTAATGTCTATCATTAACCTTGATCCCTTTTTAATTTACTGATAAGAACCATGATATTGTTCATTGTTAAAGTTAATGTTATTGTCCTAGTAATGTTGTATTTATATCCTTCCATCCGAGAAATTATTTGGAACGTATTGATGATAGTTTTTTCTGCAAAGGGCTGATCTATACATTCAACAGAATTCAGCCTAAACGTCTTCGAGGCTATAAGAATCTCTTTACTGAATGGAGAAGACATACGCACAGTAATATACTACACTTTCAGTAATATCCCAGCGGGAAATGGAATCATACCAAGAACCATGACGGTAGCCTTTTTTGGAAGGCGAGAATTCCTTCCTTTTCGCATTCCGCTTCATATCTTTTTTGTGCAGCAATGTCATTAGAAGGAATGAGTCGAAAAGCTCTAAAAGCTCATTCACCTTCCCCACGCATTCCCGGTAAGGTGTTTGTGATACGTTATCTTTTATTTCTTGCAAGGAAGTACAATTTCTTACACCTTCTAAAAAGGTTTCCGTGAGATCCTTGGAAGATATTGCTTTAATCCTTTTATAATAATCTTTTAGATACACATTTTTATACACAATTTAATCATAAATTGTATTAACTGAATAAAAACTGTACATTAATTACATACTTATCCATATTTGGCCCTTCCATCCTACTTTTGTGGGACTACGAATACGAACTCCTTCCTAAAAGTTTCTTGAGGAAGGCCTTCAAACTTTTCCCGCTGGGATACTACACTTTCTCACTGCTACTGGGAATGATAGAACACCCATCTAAAGCCTACTTCACACTATCTGAGAAAGTCATATGACTTCACATATGTTAAGTCAAAAACGAGAACAATCACAGTGTAAACACATATGCGGCTGTGTTATGCGTTGACATATGTGAAAGCATATGACTTTAAAGAAATTATATCTGCTTCTGTTTTCGTTTGAGAAGTCATACGGAAAAGCTGAGCGTGGAGGTTTTTTTATGTGAAAATAATTTTATATATGGGTTATATATGCTGAAATTTTTTTTACGGGTTCTATATCGAAAAAAGAGATACCTATTAGAGGATTTTTATTTATTTTTTCAATAATTGTGGAAAATATAGGGAATCGAAAATTTGAGAATTTGGTGATTTCTGGCTTAAAAATTCATTCGTCCGGTTGTATTTGAGCTAGAACCTTGATTTTTTATTCACTTCGAAACTAAAAGAATCACCAAATTCTCACAATTTTCCAAAATATTGAAATAAAATAAAAATCCTCGAATACGTAACTCTTTTTTTCCGATATATGACCCTTAAAAAAAGTTCAACCAAATCACAAATGTGTCGGTCTATTTTTGTCCAAATCTGTCCGGTTTGTAAAACAGAGACCCATTTGCAAGATTATCGCTTAAAAAACCATTTGGCGACATTCTGTCCAGACGCAGTTATTTTTATGACAAGGTTAATAACTTTCTTAAACGTACGGTACAATACAATTGTTGTTGTAGGTAGCTATTTTTTAAGGATAGAAGGATTTGTATTTATGAAAGGGTATTTTTCGACATTCTCTGTTTTCGTCTTCAAATTATAGTTCTTTGAAAACTAAACTTGCCATATCTCTGCCAGAATTTCTCCTAAGAAGTCATTGACGACTCCATATCATTCTTTTAATTTTTTTATTTATATTTTTGCACTTTCTATAGAATTATAATAATGAAAATGTTGATAAACCAGAAATAACACCAGAAAAAACGTTTTGATCCATTTTCTTTTTTGACAGCTAAAGTCAAAAGGTTTGAACGTAGAACTATAAGAACTTTGATATGTTTAAATCATATGCTTTCACATATAAAAAAGCATATGTCAAATCATATGACTTTCTCAGATAGTGTGAAGTAGGCTTAACTACATAACATGGAAACTCTACTTCAACCCAGATTTCGATGTCCAGATACACATCAGAAAGGAATAGGGAAACTTCCCGCCTAATAAAAACTAGTTTTGTACACAGTTGGCTCTAAACCAGAGGCGGATGTAGATGCAGGATTTTTCCCCCTCTCTTAACCCCCAACACTGCTCCCGCCTACCTTATTCTGCCGGTGTCTTTCAGGGAGGTGGAAAACTTTAAATTTACCCAGCAATACAAACGAGGTAACGTTGTTATCGAATAGCCAAGCGGCTGAGATAAACCTGTCAGAAGGAGATCTAGGTTAGGAGATCACAGAACTACGAGCAACTATTGTAGACCCACCAGTGGATAATTACAGATCCTTCGGTGTGTGTTAAAAATGGGTAACACCATAAATTCGGTTTCAATAGCAAGCGCCATATGGAAGTACTTAACATGACGCTGGACCAAGGACTCGTTGAAGAGTTGCGTAGGTCGCTGCGAACAAAGAACGTGGTCGTGGGCCATACACAAGCATGGCTTTTCATACGAAAACTAAATATATTATATTAGAGCTATTAAGAACTTATAACTATATAGCCTAAGGTTTTTAAAATCCATCCGACTAGCATTTAACAATAGAAGAACTTCCCCGTAGTTTCCTCATGAGGACCCCATGAGGCAATGGGGCATGTCAAAAGAAGGCTTCGCATGAACACCCCACAAAAAAAGTCAGCGATACTGAAGTGAGGTATGCCTTATCAGTTTCTCATAAGGGCCCCATGAGGCAAACCAAATGAAATGGGACAATCCCAGCATCTGCCTAACGTATTCGGAAAGCTTTTTAAGAAGCTTTAAGGGGGGGCACCACTGTGGAGGATTGAAAAAAATATTCTTTTTGTTTTTTGCTTTTTCTCAAGTCCATATACTCAAAATTTGTAGAAAAAATTTTAATTCACAAATCGAAAAAATGCCGAAGTTATAGCCGTTTACGTGACAACAACTTTCATATTTAAAGTATATTTTCTTCATGGTCTAAACTTTTAAACGTGTTTTTCTCAAAACTACTTTTCTCTACCTGGTAGACTTCCTAGCATGCGCTACAATTGTCCGATTTTAAATTTAAAAAAAAGGAATTATTTGTAATCGCAGTGATTAACGTTGTACGTAGGATTTTTTTTTTATTTGAAAAATAATATTTTTTGAGCCTCCGGAAAGCGGTAAATACCTATAGAATAAAAGTTATGCCAGAAGGTATTTTCGGTTTCAACACTCGCCATTTTGTGAAAAAATTAAAACATAAAAAAAACGGCTACGACTAACCAAAACTACAGTTATATAGATTAAAAAAATGTTTGGATTTTTTTTTTCGGACCAACCATTTCCGAGTAATCGATGCACCGTTGGACAACTTTTTTATGATGACTAATGCCAGCATTCATTATAACTTTGTTATTTTTTATTTTTTTTTCAATAAAAATTTTTATGCAATAACTTCAATGTATGCTTAATAACATATCTTTTCCCCAAATCCGAAATAAATATTCTAGTTACCAAAAAAAATTAAGGAAAAAAGCCCTTTTTTCAACGGTTCACAGTGGTGTCCCCCCTTAAAATAATACCTTTAAGGTTTAGCTTTACTCATACCAAGCTTTAATTTTCGTTGTTACATTGATTCATGTTTCAGGAAATTATGTTGGTGACCATGAAGGGTGTTATGTACAATATACCGGTTCTGGTTCGATCACAAAGGTCAAGCAGCATTGGTCGCGATTAGTTCTCAGTTGGGGGACCACGACACCCTCATTTATCTGTTCCCGTGTTCCCCACACACAATCATTATGCTCCGCCGCCCTTGTGTATTAGTTTCTAATCTTGTTTGCAGTAGGGTCTGTTGCTGTAACAATAAATCGTCGGACCACATCATCATTTTGACATGTTCCTTGTTATTATAAAACACAGAAATAAAATTTTTTAAAAAGACTAAAGTTACAAATATTTAAAAACAGTCAAACCACCAACCTTTTATATATTCCACTATCTACTGTTGATTTGAGTTTTTGCTTGGATTGAAAAAATATAAGAAATTTCAAACATTTAGCTGAACGAACTGTTAAACATTATACGAGCACTTTTCATTTAAGAAATGCAATAAATTATTGATCTTTCATCCTTGTGAAGGCTACCAGTGACTACTCTTAAGTAATTGCCATCCTTAAAAATACATATACCTAAACAGAGTTGTCCTTGAGGAAATATAAAGGAGGTATTTCAAGAAAAGTGGGCTTATGTGCATATACATATGCTTTGACATAATATAACGATTTGGGAAAGTGATGGCCCCATTTGATGGTCAGACGGCGAATAGTATGTATTATATGAAAATATACACGTATCGTAACTATCCTGGACAGTCCCTACTTTTTTGGTCTCCGACAGCGTCTTACATCAAATGATGCAAAGTAACAGTCTCATATAACGCATCCACCGGAAAGAGAATGCGATGAGCTGAGAATAAAAGAAAAGAGAGTTCACAAGCAAGGGAATAATGAAGCTGAAGAAGTGGTACAGAAAAGGTGAACAAAGACAGCAAGGGTGTGACATCAAAGACCACAATACTCTACAAGAGGAGCATTCCATCCATCGACGACATCGATCATCGATGCATGATCGCAATCACTCATTACAGTCTTTTTAGATCACTGGTTACACAGAATGGCTCACCGTTTGGAGCGAATATTTTGGTGTTACAAGTTGTGTTTGGAGTTGAAGAAACGGGTTATATAAGGCCGTGGAATGACTTTGCTAGTTTCACACAAAACGTGAATGCAATTAGTAAACTGAATATGCCGTTTCTCATTGGATCACAGAAGTCAAACAGCATTGGGCACCGTTTGTACTTGGATGGGGGACCTTCCGGAATAATGCGTACTATCGGCATTCCGGTTTAGTATTGCAAAAAAGGAACCGCATAACAGTGGTCATATTCGGTATATGTGAAAACAGTTTGTTATTATTATTCACATCAAAAGTGATAAGTTGTAAAGGGTATGCAGACTAGCTGCACCCAAATGCTAATGCACGAGTGATGTTTGAGAGTTTGTAACTTCGCATCAACATTCTGCATAAATACCTAGAGTTCAACTAGGGTACTACAAAACACTATTTGAGAGTCTTTGTGGTTGGTTTTCTGGACTCTAGAACTTCAATGTTTTATTTTATAGCCTTGGGGGTCATATTTTAGTGTATCGATTATTCATTTTCAAGGTTCTCAAAAGTTAATTTTTAGCATTTAAAAGTTTTGAAATTAAGATCGATTTTGATGCTTCTTGACGGCCATGAAAAATTGAAGCAGAGACAAAAATAATGAGAAAATTATAAAAGAAAATTTGAAAGCTTCTTAATGAAGCATATCAATAAAAAAAGTTTTGATCTATGAAATATGTAAGTATGTACCATAATATGAAAATTTATTTTGGACACAGAATTCAAACTTTCTAGAACTAGAAAGTTAGAAAGTAACTCCTCAATTCTTAGTATGTAATAATAAAAATTGCAGCAGCATCTGTGCAAATATTTTTCTTAATTGGTGCAAAATGTTCTTCGTTCAATACAAAATACCCAGTACTCGATCGAACACTGATTAAATTTTAAATTGCTGTTTTACTTGGCAGAAAATACATATACTAAAACTCATACAGAAGTTTGATTATGTAATAATAAACTCGTCTCTTTGACTTGGAATTCCTGGAACCAAAATGTTCAATTTCTGTTCAGGGACTTTGATTGGATTTTAAACGTTCTCTCCTGCATTGACATCAGGGCACTTACATTTGGGACTATGATTAAAAATTTAACTAATTTTTACCAATCTAAAATTTTGATTTCCGTTGGGGTTTTATTATTGTAAGAAACAAGTCAGTCATGTTTCAAAGGATCGATTATTTCGTTTGTGACTGTTTCATGTTTTAAGGTCAGAGTTAAATTTTATGTGAGTTTTCTCTTAAAACAAAATATAATTTAAGATTGCTTGAAAAAGTGAGTTATGGTTATGAAAAAAAGCGAACTTGACTTTTTAAAATAATATAGATGAATCTATTTTTTTCCCATTAAACTAACCATTATAAAAAACCAATCAAAACTACTAAGAGTTCAGTCAAATGATAGGCTAGTGCCGATAGTTTTTTGGAAAAAATTAAATTCGAAAAAAAGGAAATGGTAAAAAGGGGATGAAAACGATTTTTGCGATTTGTGGTGAAACATGACCTCTTAGTGGAAAATGTTTAATACAAAAGTTGTAGATAATAAAAAGATCTAAAACTTTTGTATTTAACATATTTTGACATAACCTCAAATTTTCCAAGAAAATGGCGGCAAATCGATTTTTCAGTTTTTAATTTTTTTCTCCCGTAAAAATAATTCAATTTACATGAAAATTTGTAAGAGTATACTTTGTGTTGCGTTAAATAAGCACGATTTTTTTTCGTTTGGAAAAAGGATAGTTTCCCAGAAATTAACATTTTTCGAAAAAAATACCCTTATCTTGCATGGAGAGAGCTGGACTGCCCTACCAAGCTACCGGGAGTTTCCCGGTGGGCCGTGCCGAATGTTAAATCAAAAATGTTTCCTCTAAATAATTTTTTTTTGAAAAAAATAAATTTTCCCCACAAAAAAATAAAAAAATTTCAAGCGTATCACAATTCCTTTAAAGAACAGAAATCTTGCGGTCTCCTACGAAATTGCCAATTATTTTTTTGAAGACTGTTATTTAATAAGGATTGTGTGGAATTTAAAAAAATCTAAAAATTTCAAAATGTTAACGAAACGACGAAGAGGTTGGGAGAAACAAAAAATTAAAAAACAAGAACTTTTAAATGCTTAGTATAAAAATTGTCATTACTCATAAGAAGCTTTCTAATTTTCGAAAAAAAGGTATAGGTTAACTACGTAATTTTTGGAGAAAAAAGTGGTGAAAGTTGAAATTATAGTTAAAAAAACCAAAAATTTAACTTGACTCATAACTCATGAAGTTGGTAGGGTTGGTAGTTACCAAAACTGGTGCTTAAGTAATCCTGAGAGAAGCTAGTTCGAATAACGATAATAGGATCAAATAACGATAAAAGACTCGTCATACTTGACCGAAAAGGCCAATTTCTTTTTTAGTAAATGCTGGACGTCGAAAACAATTCCTCGTTCAAAAAGTGGTGATCGAAGGTTTGAAAAAAATAGTGATGTTGGAAAAGGGTAACGTAATTTTTGCACGGGTTTTATAGAATGCTCGGATTTTGTTGACAAGTGATGTTTTATGGGGAAGCTATCGGAAGCTGAATCCAGAAAAATTAATTTCATTTAGAACCGGTTTTATTCCATCGAGTTTTTTAGATGGTGCTTGTGGCTCTTGGCCGAAGTCTTTTCAAAAAAGGGACTGACCGAATGTTATGAAATTTGTTCCTAAGCACGTTTTCGTTAATGTGCTTCGATCGGCATCCCAACGAAGCTGATATCATTTTTGGTTTGCGCGATATCGTGCGGGTACAAAATCACGTACGTCGTTTAAACAAAAAAACGGCTCAACCGAATTTTATGAAAAAAAATTTAGATCATGCTTTAGTTAATACGCTTCGATCGGCACCTCAACGAAGACGATATGTTTTTTGGTTCGCCAATATCGTGCAGGAAAAAAATTGGTAGGAATAAGGAAGCCTTCCTGTCCGTTGCCAAGAGAAGGTATAGAGAATTATTTGAAGCTGAACTTGTTTAGTTTTCCGTTTTAAAGAATTCTGTTTTTGTTAGAGCTGTGGTTACTGTAAAGAACTATTTTATAGTGAACAAATCCACAGATATAAAAACTAAGATTTGTAATTAAAAAGCATGTTTGCGATTTACTACTCTTCCGGAATGCAAAGTGCAGGCTTCAAAATAGCTTCCAAGAAAATTCAAATAAGGTTTTCTTATAAAATGCGAAATAATTTACAAAGAATGTTTTCATATCACTTCTGCAGAATAAAAACAGAAGACTTCGGAAAAACTTCCATGGAGGATAAAAGGAAGTCTTCCATCCAATGACATGGATGTATAAAAAGAATATGAACTAGAGCACGGAAGCGAATGCTTCTAAACGTCTTCAGAATGTTTCTTGCATTCATGATTGTATGTTTCCTTCTCCTTGTGGGTTACTACGGACGTACGCACAAACACACCTACACATACACACATAGTTCTTCTCATAATTATGCTTAAAGAAAAACTTTTGAAAGCAAAAAAGAACTTTACTTGATTGTAAAAACAAAATGTATTGAAATGGGCCGAATTTTTTGAATTTCCCGGTCCTAAATTCATTCTCAGTCCAGCCCTGTGCATGGACAACTTTATTGACGTTTTTTTCGAATTTTGATATTCAATAAGTGCTCATTTAACCATTGAAATATCTGGTTTCAAATGATCCTTACATTTTGATACTTTATTTCCATTAAACCGCTTAAAATTAAGAAAAACCGAATACCTGATTTTTCGAATCACGTACATATTTCTCGATTTTTTCAATTTTTTTCAAATTTTTTAATTTTTTCTGTTAATGAGGGATTAAATTTTAATGACAGAACTTAAATAAATTTAATTACATAAAGGGTGTCAGTGATATCACTAAGGCGTAAAAAATTATTCAAGGTCAAAGTTCATAAAATACAGTTTTTTGCGAATATCGCGCTTTCTGTAGCTCGGTGGCCAATTAATGTAATTACGAAAATGAAAGATAATTAAATTCCGCAAAAAAAAAGATATCTTTCATTTTTTACATAAAACGAACAGTTTGGGCAAAAATGTGCTTCAAAGTTTCCGCACAAGACATATGCATATTAGCCCAGTCACTTTATACATAAACCTCTAAAAAAATCCAACTGGATATGTTACAGCGGGATTCTCTTTATTTTGGGGTCACAAATAATTTCCCAAAAGTCCATAAAACCAACTGACCGGCCAACGAAAATCAGTTTTTCTTAAATATCTCGTAAATTATCGGTTTTACGTAAATGGCTAAGTAAAACTTGTTGGTGAGACAATTTTAAAAAGAAACCAACAGATGGTCCACCTTTTATATGCATCAAAAAAGGCTTAATCTTCACGGGCTTGTAATAAGATAGAATTCCCGCGTCCGGGATCTCATTCATAAAGCTGACACAAGCATACACAACAAATAGATGCACTCGTATAGATTAGTGGCAGTAGGTAGGGCGTCGGTTTAGACTGAGAACCAAAACCTGTTTTGTGAATGTAGGTCAGGGCCCCGCCCGTTGGAATGTGGGTCAAACCGGTCAGGCCCGGTGGCTTGGGGCTTAGCGGGGGCGGCGGCTCCGGCGGCGGCCTCGGCGGGGTGCCCGGCTGGAGCCTCGGCGGAAAAGGAAAGTGGGAATGGGTGGTGAAAGTGTTCGGTGGCTTGGGACTCGGCGGTGACCTTGAGATCTAGACCAGAGCTGGGCAACGGCGACGGCGGGGCGGCGGCGGCACGCACACCTGTTCTTACGGTTATTTTCTTATCATGTCTCTTAGAAACTGGTTATTATTGCTGGAGTGAAAACGGGTCTACAAGACTGCAAAAAAAAACGAAATTGGGAATGGGTCTGCGGGGGAGTTGGCTTGAGGCGAAAGTGCTCGGCTTGGCTTAAGGCGAAAGTGGGAAGTAGTGGAGATGAAGAAAAACGATTTTGGAAAGTGCACCAGAACTGGTGCCACGTCCACCTGCGGCGCATGACTGCAAAGCTGTCACGTGGTAATTTACCTCTGTGTACTAATGGGCTGCTGTGGGGGATCTTTCACTCTGCAAGCAAGCATGGATTCTCATAGGAGCGAAACCTGAAAAATAACTAGGGAGCAGTTATAATAAAAACAATATCTTACTTACTGAACATTTTTATTTTATTTTTTAAAACCGGATTTATTATTACACTCAGTTGTGAAATTCTGTTCTTAAACATTATTTTTATTTTATTTTCTAAAATTGGATTAATTATTACACTAAATTGCAAGATTCTATTTTTAAATCTAAATGTATCCACTGCTAATGTTTCCCAAGGTCCCTTTCGTGCTCTGTGATATGCAAATTTCCAAGTGTACAAATATTTGATTGCAGGTATGTCGTTAAACCTGACTTGTTTTTTCATAGTTTTCCGTAAAAATAAGAGATTTCACAACACATGCATAAAACGAGTAAAGTACCTGCTAAAAACTTCAAAGTGTTGAAAACGTAAATTAGGGCTTTTAACCCAGATTGTTTGTTGATGAGTGATGTTGATGGAGGTGCTGGTGGTGACGGTGTCTTTGGTAGACCTTTACCGCATACGTCTTCCCCAATTGATTTAACATGTGCGCACCTTGGTGAGCGACGTCTATGATCCAAATATATATCTGATGCACAGCTGGTTGCATCCATTTCCAAAGAACAAAAGTAGCATTTAACACGGTCTTTGAAATTTGTGTAAAAAAATCCGTCTTTTGCCAACTGATTTGCTGTGCCTAAATCAATAGCAAGATTATCAAACGTTTTAAAGCAATCGTATTCTACTTTCAGGTTTAACATCTTGAATGAATATTTGAGGTTTTATACAACGTCTTTTATATATACCCAGCTGTTGTGATTGGGTGAAAAACCAAGCCATTTAACCAAAACCCTATTCCCGCGTCGTTTTAAAATTTTTTCCACTAGATAGACATCGGGGTTTTTCACTCGAGCAATTTCTTGTTCATAAAATCTGCCTTGAATTATATTTCCTTGGTAATCTTCAAGAATATATGTTGTCGGGTAAACAGGTTTAACTTCTTTTATTTTAAATATCTCTGTGGACCAATTAGGTGTATAACCTTTTTCGAAAACCTGTTTATGTCTACTTACACGTACAAAATCACCTGCTTTATATTTCGGCTTTGACTTTATTTTGGGGTACTTGTACACAACTAGCAATAAACGTTTTTCGTTATGTGGTCCAACATCTACAGGTCTCATCTTAATCGTACGATGTTTTGTTGTATTGTAGTCATCTGTTAACTTGACCAACATGCTAATCCAGTGATAATTGCCATTCATGCTGAATTCTTTCCACATCATATTTTTCAACGTTCTGTTAAATCTTTCTACAATTGAGGCTTTCAAAGTACTGTAGCTGGAATAATGGTTTATTTCATAATTTTTCATCAGTTGCTGAAATGGTTTATTAAAAAATTCCTTTCCGTCGTCAGTTTGTAAATGTTGTGGTATGCGTCCTGTATTAAAAAGAGACTGCATTGCTTTAACAACTTCTGGGGCCTTTTTACTTTTAAGTGGTAAGGCCCATGCATATTTTGAAAAGGTATCAATCACGGTAAGAAGAAAGCGAAAACCTTGGTTTTCTGATGAGTAAGAACCCATTTCGACCAAGTCTGCTTGCCACAAATCATCTATACCTTTGGTAGTGACATGCCGACGTTTAAAATTTTTTCTAGCTGGTTTATGCAGTTCGTTGATTATCTGTCTTCTGCTCATTGTAGCGAATGTATAAATACCAGAGGCTGAATAACCGGTTTATATACAAAGCAAGAATGATCAAGTTTAATCACCCGTTTACAATGATGGTTGCGGGGCCTTCGGGATGTGGGAAAACAACATTTATAAAAAATCTTCTTAATACCAATCAGGTATTTATACAGCCGCTAATTAAAAAAATTATATGGTGTAATGCAGAACACGGTGCACTGCCAACGGATATCAAACTACAAAACATTGAATATTTAAATGCCATACCAGAGGAGTTTGTAAATCATGTAAACGAGCCAACGTTGATTGTTATAGATGACATGATGTTAAATGCATTTAGTAAACAAGTTTGTGAACTCTTCACTAAGGGGTCTCATCATCGTAATTTCTCAGTAATTCTTGTGACACAAAACGTATTTCATCAAGGAAAGTTCAGTCGTGACATATCGCTGAATTGTAAATATCTTGCTGTATTTAAAAACCCCCGGGATAAAAGCCAATTTACCCATCTGGCCCGACAAATTTACCCAGAAAATAGTTTAGAACTTGTAAGAATATATAAAGAGATAACTCAAATGCCTTACGGGTATTTGCTAATTGATTTAACTCAAGACATTAACGACGTCTTAAGATTTCGTACTGATATATTTAATAAACACTTTGTAACCTGTTTTTGTCCGCAAAATTCTTTAAATGGTAAGAATGACATCACGAATGAAACGATTAAGGGACAACAAGCATATGCTATATGTGCTTAAAAAGGCTAAACCGAATCTAAGAAAGTCCATCATACAAAATGCAGACCCTGAGGTTATAAAAACTCTTTGTGAAATTACACTCAACACCTTAAAAGGTAACCATATGCCGCATGGAAATATCTACAACTCACTGTGTAAGTATAAAAAGGACATGCGTAAATTGATTTGCGCAAAGAGATCTGTTGCTAAACAACGTAAAATACTAGTGCAGCGAGGAGGTTTTTTACCAGTTTTATTAGGAAGTGTATCATCGGGAGTTATCGGCTCGTTGATTGAAAAATATGCATAGAAATAACGGACTTAACAAGATGCTACTTCTGTCGCCAGAGGTTTACAACAAGCTTAAAGATGAAATTGAAATGACTGCAAACCAATCCATCTTTGATAGAGCAATGAAAAAAATACTACAGAATAAAGACATGAATGATTCAGAAAAATGGTATAGCTATCGAAATCAACTAATTTCATTTTTAAATCACAAACGGGAATCTAGACGAACCCCTGATAAAAAAACAAATTTATACTTGCCTCGTGAACGCAATGTCAAACAAGAAAATTTAAGAGATAGCGCCACACAAACGAAATTTATATTTAAAGATGAAGTGTCAACACAGACTTCACCGGCATCAATGGATTTTCTAGACGAAGAAGTCTTTGAAGAAGCAGGTAGTATAACCCCACCGAGAAGATCTTTATCACCAGCGGCAAAAAGACGATTATCAGCTAGTGGTATAGCAAAAACGCTAAAACCGCCACCAAAAATACCAAGAACAGCATCTGCACCTAACGCACGTGAAAAGGATTATAAAATAATTACGGGTGAAGATGGTATAACACAATATACTGTACCAATGAATATGACTGTCGATGAAGCTAACGAAGTTATAGAAGAATTAGAACAACATGGAAAACAAACAAAACCAGTCCAGAAACAGCCTATATTAAGACCCTCTGAACTAGAATCTGGTCAATATACGCTTTCATTTCCTGTGCGCAAGCTCGGTGTTAGACAGAGTGAACGTTTGAAGAACCCAAAGGATAAACCAAAAAGTACTTCGGACATTCCTTGGGAAAGACTTTAAAAAAAAATGCCAGTGGATATAAAAGAAAATGATTTCTATGTTTGTCTTTTGAGTAATAACTCTTTAGAGTTTTATCCTGAAAATACATTGTCAGGTTTTACCAATAAGCTAGCCAAGTCGTGTAAACTTAATGACGGGTGGAGTGTTGGAATTACGGAAATCTCATTTCCTTATTTTAATTTTGATAAATCAAAAAAGAAAACAAAACGTTGTATAAATAAGAATAATGAATGCAATAACTCATATAGTAGTAGTAGCAGTAAAAAGATAAAGCGTCAATTATATAATCCTGAAGAAGAAAAGATTACTATCAGAGTAAATAAACGCTTTGTGCTTAAATGGACTAAGGACGATCTTGCACATCTCGCAAACGATAAAAATGAAATACAGTTTCCAAGATTTTTACAGTCGTTCTCTGGTGCACTGAAATCTGAGGAATCTGCTAAATTATTAGCTAATCTTAAAGTAGATGCAGGACGATTCATCGAAGATAATATGAGGGAAGATAAAATTCCTGTAAAGACGTATAAAAAAGATGCTAAAGATTTCATGTTACATATAGATAGCGTTTTTGTAATTGGAATTTCGATAACCGTTATTTTGAAATACAATCACTATGATCATATTTCTTCGTTTTTGGAAGATATTCTGAGTCAAATTGCTATAGACAAAAGAAGTTATCATGGAATATTTTCTGCTGTTGATACATATATACAACCAACGAAGAGTATGTATGAAGGTACACGAGACCTAAAATATGAAGCAATAGTTCCACCACACCCGTACCCAGAACTACTAGAGGAGGATGAACAAGAGTCAACAGAAGAACAAAAGTCAAAGTCCGAATGTACCAAGAGCTCGATTGTATACGTTTATACTGATATTATTCAACCCAGAATTATTGGTAATAAGCTGGTAAGATACTTGCGTGTTATACCACTCAAGGAATGTGAGAACATAATAAAATTTAAGCATGTAGAATACTGCCCATTAGAGAAGACCTTTATTGAGAATATTTCCATTAAAATAACGGATCATCAGGGTGAATCAATTGATTTTAAATCAAGCTACATTCCAACCTATGTAATGCTGCATTTTAAGAGGCAATAAAAACTATAAATATTCACACAACAGGTTGTTCCTGCATAGTATAAATAGAATTAAAAGATGAATACCTATTATACGCGTTATTATTTAATACAAAGCGGTGGTGGCCTGTCAGATATTGGAGAATTATATCGTGGTCCACTTATTTATCAACGTGGAAGAGGTATCGGTAGCTTTTTCAGTGCATTATTTCGACACTTAAAACCGCTAGCTACATCGGGATTAAAAACATTGGCACAACAAGCTGTAAAAACAGGACAATCTATAATACAGGATAAAAACATCAACAACAAATCAGTTAAAGATATTTTAAAAGAACACGGTAGAGTTGCTGTTCAAGATTTAGCTCAGAAAGGTATAAATAAACTGTTTGACGGTATGAGTGGAGCAGGTATAAAAAGACCGAATCCGTTTACAACCTTGCATATAAAACCAGTTCTCAAACGCAAGAGACGTGGGAAAACACCTAAACGCACGAGAAATCAAAAAAGAGGAATAAAAGCAAGAGTTTTAAAAACAAAACGAAAGATACGTAAACGTATACTGGACATTTTTGATAAATAATACGCATAATGTCTTATAAAGAATGTATGAAATCGGAATTGGATCTTTTTTCCACACCACCAGTTCAAAGCAATATTTTGAAAACAGAAGAAGTAGCATATAAGCCAATAGCCTCACTCGACAACTCCTCCGTTCTAGAGTTTGTAACTTTGGGTCATGGAGATACATATCGCGATTTATCCAGCATCTATCTTCGTTTAAAATTGCAGTTAATTAAAATAAAAGATGGGAAAGAAGAACTTTATCCGAATGATGGTGATGCTCCAGGTTTAATAAACAACATCCTACACTCCATATTTCGCCAGTGCACTGTATATTTGAATGGAAAACCAATTGCTCAAACCGACCACAATTACAATTATCGCGCTTATATTGAAAATTTATTAAATTATGGTAAAGATGCTGCATCTACCCATTTGGAGTCGGTAGGTTGGTATCTTGACAAAGATGACACGGAAATTGCAGATATCGACAAACCCGTAGCTGAATTACATCAGGGATATTTAGATCGGCAGCAACTATTCAATAAAAGTAATGTGGTCGAATTGATGGGAAGAATCCATACTGATTTGCTTAATCAGGATAAGTTGCTTTTAAACGGTATCGATTTACGTGTAGTTTTATCACTTGAAAAACCAGAATTTTATATTTTATCTAAGGACGGGGACGACTCACCACAATTAAAAATCTTGGATGCAACCATGTACATGAATCACGTAACAGTTAACCCGAATATTTTATTAGCACATGAGACAGTTCTACAACGTTCAAATGCCATATACCCATACAAGCGAGTTGAAGTTAAAAGCTACACTATTCCCGCAAACACATTTACACTTTCACTGGATAATATAGTCATCGGACAGCTACCGAACTTAATAATTTTTGGAATGGTGGACAATGATGCGTACACTGGCAGAACAACAAAGAACCCCTTCAACTTTAAACATAACAACATTACCAGATTCAATTTATCAGTGAATGGCGTGCAGATACCAAATCAACCTCTCGAATTTGACTACTCAAAGGAAAATCCGATTAGTACACGCGGATACAACACGTTATTCATAGGAACCGGTATTCATTATTTCGATAAAGGTCATCAAATATCCAAGAAATTATTTGACAAGGGATGTTTTCTTCTCGCTTTCGATTTAACAACAGACAATTCATATAACGCGACTTGCGGCAATTTACTAAATCAAGGGACAGTACGAGTTGAAGGAAAATTTAGAGATGCGTTAAAAAATAGTGTGACATGCATTGTATATGCTGAATATGATGGAAGCATTGAAATTGACAAAGATCGAAATGTTTACACAAATTTTTAAATCTATATAAGGCGGCTACGTGCAACAAACTGTTAGTTGGTGAATTGCTTTATTACGGTAACAATGAGCTGTTTAATTAATGTGGAATACTTTTGCGGAGGTGAATATACCTTCTTTAAAAAAGTCTCTTTAGCTGGATTCACTGCCCAAAATAAAACGTTTGCAAAGGAAATAATTTTTAAGTATCCAACATCTGGTACAGAATGCACTGAGCAACAACAATCAACTAAATTTGGTAATCTTGAACTAAAACGGATTGATGAAGACCTTATAAAAACTCTGGCGAAATTTAAAACAATATTTGTTCGTGGTACACCAACTAAGGAGTTTATAAATAACTATGTTACATCTCTCACCAAGGTGATTGACCTAGAAGCTACATTTTCCTGTGAACAAGAATGAACACGATTGAGCTTGCAACTGCATTGACAAATAATCATGTAACAAACAAGTTTTTTAGAGGAGTCTTCCCCTGCAACCATCTACCGCAAAAAATAAAAAAACCAGCATGCGTCATAGCTAATACGGATCCATCACATAAAGGCGGGACTCACTGGGTTGCGTTTTATTTTCCTAAACAAGGTCCTGCAGAGTACTTTGACTCGTTTGGAAGATATCCCACGAATAAGTTTTTTCATAAATTTCTACTAGCTAATTCAAACTCGTTTTTAAATAACAAGAAACGATTACAAGGGCTGTTTTCATCAACCTGTGGACATTATTGCTGTGTATTTCTATATTCTCGATGTAGAGGAAAGAGCCTCAAAACTTTTTTAAAACAGTTTAGTACTAGTGACCTAAGATTAAATGATAATAAAATAATTAATTTGTACTTGAAGAATTTTACACAAAGTGGTGGGGATTTTTGTAACCAATCATGCAAAGCTGAGATCCGCGCTATAAAAACCTGAACACATAAAGTTTGAATAGTCACTGTACAAGTTTAGTTAGAGTAATATGGAGCCATCACGTAAGAAGCAAAGGACTGTTAGAGCTAAAGGAAAGGATAAACTACCTAAACCCGGATCAATACCGGCAGCAGTAAAATGTAACAAGAAGAAGTTGTCCAAATATGAAGCAGAAGTAGCTGGAGAAAACCTTTTGCTAAACTATACATACCATCTGGACGACTGTCATAACCGAAAAATAGTGCTTGGTTTTGATCCATCATCTTTCGAGGCGAAAATAGTATTTCATCGTCACGGCTTGTTTCCTGTATCAGCATCTTTTTCTGAATGGTCAACAGTTTACAAACATCTAAGCGATTTGAAAACCCAAATTGGAGAGACGATCCCAGCAAATCCGGTCGAGCCGAACAACGAGCACAGGATCCCCATTAACAGTAACTCGAGCTTCGTAGTAAAGCAGACGGAACTTTATAAATTTTTCGAATTTCTGACATTTTTCAACATCATCATGTATCACAACAACAACGCTTCCGAAAGTGTAAAAGAATATTATAAGAAGTATGCTGAAAAATGTAAAGGAAAAAGTGTATTAACTTTAACATGTGAGGATTTTTTTATTCCAAGTCGGACTTCCTATGTACACTTAAATTATTCTAGACTTTTTTATGAAATACCTTTGTTTTGTATTAGTAATCTTATTTTTGACACGATCAATTTTTAATGAATATAAATAAATAAAATAAAAAACTGTAAAAAATTCTTTTATTGAAGACATTTATTCACTAACATGTACAAATAAATATTAACACAATTTTGAACAGCACATCGCACTGGTGGTAATTTACCATGAATGGGGCAAGATGTTTCAAAGCGTTCCAGCTGGGTTAGTTTTGGTATTTCCAATTGTTTTATTTCAGCTTCCAGTAGGTATTTTTGAACAAACCTCGCTTTTTCCAGTCCTTTCACATAAATTGTGGCATTTGAATAATTTTTCAGTATGTTGGGTAATTCGTTGTAATCAATATTGCCATCGTTCCATCTTAAGCCATTTATCTTGTTAAAATTGAATTCATCCTGTCTGCGGGCTTTGGGTGTCAGCTCGTTGTATGAATATGGAGGCTTAAAAAAGTACAAGTCCGGTAAAAGTGATCCATGACGTAAAACTACCAATTCCTTAACAAACAACTGTCCATTAACTCCGCTGACAAACTGCGCATCTAAAATAATTCTTTCTGAACTCATAACTTTGACTGCACAAATGAAAATATCAAGTAGGTGTGATTTCATTGCTTTATATAAGAACTCATTTCCACACCACCTTAAGAGGTAGAGTTCTATATGGCGCGTTTTTTTTATCACTCATGTTTAAAAGACACTGCAACAAAAAGAAAAAGCAGTGTCTTTAATGTGGAATATTCAAAACAAACGGAACATAAATGCCAAAAACTCAGAAAATAATAACTTGAGTGGACAATTTAAATATCCCTGTACATACACACACCCAAAGTGATTTAATTACGATTTTTTAATGTGGAAAATAAAAATGGAAAAGTCAAAAAAGCAACGCAACGTTCTTCTTCGAATAGAGAAACAACAAAAATTTAATTATGATTTGACCGATGATTGAGAATCACTATACTATATATATTTTTAAAAATTTCCTACCTTTTTTTTTGTTATTTCTTCGCTACACTTTTTCACTAAATCAGCACAATTATTTCACAAATAACCAACAACAAGTTTGCTCACTTTTAATACTCACGTCAAACAAAATAAAGAAAAAACTCCAAACTTTATTCGCACTCTTTAACAAAGGCTTTAAAATTTAAAATTACTCCGACACGTTCGTGTCTTTGGAAACTTTTGAGATGGTTAAACCTCTGGCTTCTTTTATATAGTCAGCTCCTAACATGTTTTCTTGATCTACGAGTATAAGACACATTAAATGTATATTACTAGGATTGCAACAGTAATTGAACAAAATGCGAAAGCCGCAGGCATATATATGGGAATGCAAGTTATGATCGTGACCTACTAATTTCATGGAAAATGCGGAATAGTTGCATTGATAAAAACATGTCTGTACATGTCAGTGCGATGGTTATTATAAATTGACTTGAAACATCCGTTAATTCTATCGAGAATAATTTCCTGATAGTAAATATTAGTGGTACTCGTAGAGCGAAAGCCGCAGGCATATATGGATATGCAAGTTATGATCGTGACCTACTAGTTTCATGGAAACACTACAGATAGTTGCATTGATAAAAACATGTCTGTACATGCCAGTGCGATGGTTATTATAAATTGACTTGACAGATCCGTTAATTCTATCGAGAATAATTTTCTGGTAGTAAATATTAGCTGTGTTCGTAGAAATAAATGGCCTAGTTTGGGGATATAAAAGCGAGCCTTTCCTATTGAAAGTCACAAGTTCAGCTCCATCGATTGTTGAAGCAAGACATTACGAAAGACGTTCGAAAATTGTAAGTTGAAATTATTAAAAGTTTGAATATATTGTTTTCTTTTCGGGAAATTTATTTTTATTTTCTAACTTTATTTTATTCTTTTCAGATAAGTATAATGAATAATTTTAAATCATCAGTCAACAAAGGGGTAAAGAGGCCTAGTATGAACGAGCAGGATTTTCCTAATTCGAAGGCCTGCAAGAGGACTACCATCTCTATGGATGATGATGATGAAGATTTAATTTTGGCGGAAGTTAACAATTTCCGTTACAAAAAAAACATGTCTTTAAAAGATATGAACGTGGATGAGGAGTACAAAATCATCGATATTAGGATGGTGCATACACAATTTGGAAAAAAGCTGTTGGTGGAGCTGGAGGAGAACAACATTTACTTGCCGGCGAGGTATACTAATCTTCCCGATAGAGCGATTAACTTGCTTAGAAATGGGAAACATTGCGTTGTGAATTTGGGTGAAAAGGGAAATTACCCTGATCTAGTTTTTAAAAAACTTGAAGCGGATGCAGTCAGCATTCATGATGATGATGATGATGATGATGATGAAGACCTAATGGTATTGTCTCAAAACAGGAAAAAATGTTAAAGTTTGTGCATTGGAAAAAATAAAAATAAAAATAATAAAACTATAACATGTGTTTTTATTTTGAAGTTTTTTCAGGTTAGTGGAGTGAGGTAAAACTTGTATTATGATAAAATAAATAAATAAAAATGTTCAAGAAATAACATGTTGCTTTTTATTTTTATCAATTCCCCATTCCCAATTTCGTTTTTTTTTTGCAGTCTTGTAGACCCGTTTTCACTCCAGCAATAATAACCAGTTTCTAAGAGACATGATAAGAAAATAACCGTAAGAACAGGTGTGCGTGCCGCCGCCGCCCCGCCGTCGCCGTTGCCCAGCTCTGGTCTAGATCTCAAGGTCACCGCCGAGTCCCAAGCCACCGAACACTTTCACCACCCATTCCCACTTTCCTTTTCCGCCGAGGCTCCAGCCGGGCACCCCGCCGAGGCCGCCGCCGGAGCCGCCGCCCCCGCTAAGCCCCAAGCCACCGGCCCTGACCGGTTTGACTCACATTCCAACGGGCGGGGCGCTGACCTACATTCACAAAACAGGTTTTGGTTCTCAGTCTAAACCGACGCCCTACCTACTAGTGGCGTATGCGTTGCTCCGCAGCTTGTCACCCCAATTTCTCGAAAACCATTGGTTCTACATAAATTTTGTATTAGGACATTTTTATGCAGATTTATCTCACGAACAAAATTTACCTAGCCAAAATTTGCGTAAAACCGATAATTTACGAGCTATTTGAGAAAAACTCATTTTCGTGACCTTTGACCTTGAAGAAATTTTTATGCCCTGGTGATATCGTTCTCGATTTTTTACATTTCTTTTAAAACACCAAAATAAACCGATTCCTAGAAAAAAAAATTAAGGATAAATTTTTTTTAGATCAGAAGCCATTTTTAAGTCTAAAATGACTGGACTATAAATACTTTAACTCTTTTTGTAATCTAAAATTTTTTTGAATTTTAAATTAATATTACCCAAAAATAATTGGTTATATCGATGATATTTTTCACCGTACATTTCATGTGGAAAGTAAAAAAATAACCCAGAATAAAATACCACCTTAACCACCAGGACAACCCACGAAAAATCCGAACCCATATATTACGGTGTCCCTTTATTAATTGGAGCAAATTCATATCCGATATTTTATCAGTTTTCACCACTTTAATTTGTGAATAATTAATGGAAAAAAATTGAGGACGATTTCTCCAACCCCTTTTGCATGATAAATCAAGGCAGTGTAATTTTATAAAAAAAAACAAAAATAGTCCTTATTTCAGGATAATGAGTAAAAGACAAAAGTTTTCAATTATTACGATAATCGGTGTATTTTTATCGTTGACGTGTGTTTAGAATATTTAAGGTGTCATAGTGAAGTTCGTAGGGTTTTTTTTACTAAAAACAATATTTTTAAATATATTTTAAAGATAAAATAGATTCTTTTTAAAATAGGACACATTTAATAAAAATTGCTTTGATGATTTACATTCACCCTGTAAAATTTGGACATAGCCAAAAGATTCTACTGTAAACTGTGTATATTCAAAAATATTGCGTTTTTGGAATTTTGAAGTATTTTTTTTGCTAGACTGTCCACAAAAGCAGCTTCGCACAATTTTTGGAAAATATTTCTTCTTTATGGTGGTTCTAGTGATTGCCGTTTGGTTGTTGTATGTCTCTGATCTTGCTCGACTTGGTACCTTAAAGGATAAGGCGCCCGAGTACCATCCTGGAGGTCCATTTCCATTTTACAAATCTCCTCCGCGGCATATTCCTTTATCTTTCCACCTCTCCCACCTTCTTAACTTTCATTATTTTCGGTCTTTCATTCTGACAAAAAATCCCTGTTCCATCTCTTGCCATACCAGGAGTAATGTTCCCACGCCCAACCGTCGCAATACCCACTCGCGAGTTTGGCGTATTTTTCACTCTTCTTTATACTACTTTTTTGGCTATCGTTTACGCTAGTCTTTCACAAAAAAAAAAGTAAAACAACTATGCTAAGGGAACACCTTATTAATGTTTACCACAGCCCCCAATGTCGGTAGAGTAATGTTGCAATGTCTATAGACTAGTTTAGTTTGAAGGTAAAAGAGAATAGAATATTTATGTCACGAGTGGCTTCTATTACGGGGAAAATATCACCATTCATGCAGGAGGGCATTGATTTCCGTTGAGCGGAAAGTGTTGTCAAAGTTCCTAAATTCCTGCTATTAGTAACCTCCATAGATTGAGCAGCAAAATGTAACTGATAAAGTTTATACAGTGGCTATGCACCGTATCCACCATAGATAAATTATTTTTTATGTGAGCTTGGTAAGGGACAGTAGTAAGCTACTTTTGAGTTGTATTGAGGCGTTGGCTAAAGGAGGAACTTTCATCTATTAAGAAATTTTAGGGCTTCGTAAGTCTATACCTTAATTTGGAGACGTTGAAATTGGCACTTTTTGATAGAGTTGGGCATCACGATCATGCAAACAAGGTCTGTTACATGTTTGTCTTATATTGTCGACGGAATAAGAGAACCGACATCAGTAAAACTGTGCAATAGGCTGAAAGGGATTGAGGGTTTATAAAAATTTGGTAAAGAGCGGGTGAAAGAATTTACCCTTTGGCATAATCGGCAGGAATGAAGTGGGATTTAAATTCAACGACATATAATCCAAAATTGATTAAACGGCCAGAAAGAAAACTATCAGCCCAGTTCTTTAGAAATGAGTCAATACTGTTGGGGGATTAGTCAATAGTGGTTATTCTCGTTGGCGAGTGACGTGACTACGAGGGACGCGGTGGAATGAAACTCTTGATAGCTACGAACGTATCGAGGGAAATATCACTTCACACACCACCTTGCGACAATTAGAATACGACGTTTGTTGTGATCTAGTCGCCAGGAGTCTCTTAGATTGACAATGAGAATACCAATTTAAGGTCGAGGATCTGTCACGTCACTGGACAACGATAATAAGGCTGAATAGCTTACTACGCTCACTCCCACTACTACAGCCCTCCTTTTCGCACACACTACTATTTAAAAGTTCTTTTACATATAAATAGAACAACTCACTTGTGACACAATCTTCCGTGGTCTGTCTTTCCGCGCACGTACAACATCCTAGAGTTTAAACAAAAGGTTCATCGCACTCTGATTTTGCACCGCGCTATCAGAAGCTTTGGAGATATCTTGAGCAACCAGACCAAACTTACCAAACTACACAAGAAGGTCGCCAAATGGATATCTGTACTGCTTGTCGAATAAGCTTTGCTTGGAGTCACATTTTTTTGTTACATGGCCCAGTAAATATTTTCGAATATTAAGGAGCATTTCTGAAAGTTTCACTATAGTCCAGTCCCCAACCTCTACTTTTTTTCGGCGGCCACCGATTTTGATGAAATTTTGGATTTAGGCTCTACTTTTTTTTTTTATGTGGAAGACTAGAACTCAGGGAAAGGCCTTTGTACTGTCGACAATCTATTTTCTTCGTATAGAGTGCAATGTCAAACAGCAAGCTCTAGTCGATAGATAGTGAAGGGGAAGAGAGAAGTAGTACCCTTTTCAAAGTCTACCCTTTTTGAGACACACGAATTTAGTTATTAGTTCAGAAAGTATTTTAGTAAATTTTTTAGTGTGTGTGTGTATGCGTGCTTGTGCGTGGATGTATATATACTGGCGGCGGTACCGAGCCGACCCCCGAACACTCGATTCACCTATGCTCTAAAAAAGATTGCAAATCGTCAATTTTTTTAATTTTATTTCATTGCACATCTTTAGCAGCTGCGTACAAAAGTATTGCGCAATACCTTCCAGCTTCTGGAATATCTTCTATTTTGGAGGTACTGTTGTAAATTGTATATTAAACCTCTATACCAAATGTAGCATGTATGTATACGTGAAATACCGTAACGTGCTCACAAGAGCTCCGAAAATCATTTGCTCCGAAAATTAAAAAAAAAAAGTCCTTCGGTTTTTTTTACTGTAGCGGGGTCAATTTTCAAGCTACAGTGTCCATTCAAAAACCATTTTGTAGGTAATTTCACTGGCTATAAAGCTGTGTTAATTGTATTATATTAAAACCCTTAATTTTCAAAACGTGAAGGGTCAAAAAGCTAAGCAAAGGTAGTATTTACCCTATAAAGCAAACTTCAATCCGCTATATCTCCGTCAGTTTTTAAGCTACAGCAATACATAAAAAACTAAATTTTTTGTTGAAGAAAAATCTAAATTTTATTACTCAACGTATCTTCAATAGTTTTTGAGTTTTTTTTTGAAATAATAGCAGAAATCTGTAAAATTCGTAAAATAACCTTTTCATTTTGATCGTACCCATTTCGAAAAATACACCCTGAAAATTGCTCAAACTATATAGATCCGATATATATCTCTAAAATAAAGTGAATCCTACGTGGAGCATGATAAATTTGAATTTTGGGTGGAAGTGGTATTAGTTTTATTGATCATTTTTTAAAAAAAAAATTGAACGTTACACCTTCTCTTTGTCATAACTCATTCATTTGACATGCAAATGACTTTTATCAGTGTTCATTTTAAAGGTATTTTCAAGCACTTTAAAAAATGTAATATAAGTTATCCTCGAAAAATGCATCAATTTTCCGTTATTCGACGTTAAATACAACGTTTTGAGTATTTAGTTTGAAATAGGTCCTCTTCGATCAATCATTACTCGCTTTGTTTTATATCTAGAGTATTCATTCAAAAACCATTTTCTTCGTTTTTTTATAAGCTTTAATTTTAGTCCTAACAAAATTTTTGATAAAACGCTTATTTTTGGACTTATTGACCAAAAACTGTTCGAAAACGTGGGATTTTTTTTAATGAAAATTGCAACTTTTCAAACGCTTATAACTAAAAAAATATCAATTTTACAAAAAAAGTTTATACTACATTTTTTGCTTAAAAGTAGCCTCTCTATCGAGTAACGGGGTTATTTTGACCATAAATATTTCCAGCACCGAGACTTAACAATATTTTAAATTCAAAATTCTCTTAAGCAAAAAATCATAAAAAAAATCGGTTCTATAATAAGAAAAATCGTTTCTTTGAGACTACTAAAGAGACTTAACAGACAATGTAAGAAATATGTTCCAAAATATCGTCTGTAGCCCTAAGAAAAAATGTATCACAAAACAATTTACTTTCAATTAGGGCCCAGAAAAAAAAACAATAAAATTTATTATTTCCAATAAAAATAATAAGAAAATTCTTCACTCCACTTTCGTTATCCTTACACCACAATTTCGACTTGAATTCTAAGCAAAATCTTCCCATTATGTTTTTTAGGAACACACATGATACCCTAAAGATAATATTTCTCCTGCAGCGGGGGAAAAGAGTACCCTTTGCCTTCGTCCTTTTGCCGGGGAATCCATGGGATAGTCTCAATTGGCCACTTGGGTAACATGTTGGCTTAAAGATCTTTTGAAAAGGGTTTTTTCTTGTCCTGTAATATGTAGGGAATATGATGACCTTGAAAAGTTAATATGAAAATAATAAAGTCCCTTTTTTTTAATATGTATTAGTGGCACTTTAATATTTCCAGAAAAAAGTAGTGTTTTTTTTTTTGGAATTTTCATATTTCGAAACCATGAACAGATTTTTTTTTTTAAATATACATTCGACAATCCTGTCATGAGTTTTTTTTTGGAGGGGGAGAGCGACGACGGTATAAAAGGTTTTCTTTAAGTACTTAAATACCCTAAGGGCTGCAGCTGAGTCAAAAATACGAATTTTTTTTTTGTTATCTAATGCAAGATAAAAACTTGAATCAAGTCAAGTAAAGTGGGTAAACAACTTAAGGAATTGAAGAAGAGAAAATTCTCTTGGGTCGTGAAGGATCATTCAGGATGGTTTCGGAAATGTCAAACATAACAGATTGTATGCGGTACTCGTCCTGTGAGACTACACAGCGCTTACAGGGATGTAGAATTGTTTGGATATTGTTATAAGATAAAAATTATCTTGTTATTAATGATTTTGAAGAATATAAACTGTTTGTCGAAAACATGCAGAATTTAGGTGAAATGACGGATTCGAAAAGGCTTTTTGTTATAGGGGTATTTTAAGTGCTACAAGGTATATCGATCGAATAAACATTATCATATTTGTATTTTATTGTTTGGTGTTGAGTATGTTTCGGATGTTTATGTAGATTAGATGTAGGTACACGAGAAGAACTAAAATATTTTGAGCTTAAACATCACAAAAACCAATTTCGTGCTCCATTAAAAACTTCGAAATATCAACAACTATATATCAATGCGAGATATATAGTATATCAAAGGGCTTCTTAGAGCAATAAAAAGCAATAACGCAATTTTTATTCCTGATTTTATCATAAACATCAACCTAGATTATCCCGGATAAAATCCAGAATTTGGAATAAGATAATGATTTTATATCGCCTTCGCCATGTGAAACATTTTGAAATTAATGGTGAAATCTAAGAACTTTTGTTCGTCAAACTAGAGCAACAATGTTGTGGTTTAAGGTGTCAATAGATGACTTCGTGCGGGGCTGTGAAACATTTAATTTTGTGTACAAGCTGGAGTAATCTTTTAAGATAAGATTGAAATATACGTTTAGAAATAGCGTAGAAATAGTAACGAAAGATCCATATGCGAAAAAATTTGTCAAAGCTACGACCCGAAGTATAATTGATTTCCGAAAATAATGGAGAAGTATTTCCTGAACCTGAAAACTCTTATATTTTACACTGGTTTATGTTTAAACTTGATAAAAATATCTTGGATTACGGATAAGATTTTTCTTTGATTTTATGGTTGATGTTTACTGACATTTTTATAGTAGGATCAAAAATTTGGATCAATACGCTGCTTCGGTAAATGATTGATTTAGATATCCCCAAGTGAAGCGTGCCTGGATAGGACATCTAAAAAAATCGATTTCGGGAAATCCAAAATAAAACAAATAGAAAAATAGAGATAACGAGAAACGGTTCCCTTAGGGTAGTGCATGCGGAACGATCGCATAGGGCACCGTAAATAACATATCGTCGCTTCTCCAGAATAGTGGCACAACTCAAAAATTTCCAATTTCGAGTTTATTTTGAAAATCTAGAGCTAAATCCGCATATTTTTATGTGGTAAAACACCATATTATTACTTCCAAAAATGAGCGCAGGAACTCCGCTGGACTCCAAGATCATGACAAGGGCTTGTATGAAACTAGAAACTTTAAATGGCTCCCCTGTAAAATCATTTGTTTTTGAGTTGTGCCACTATTCTGGAGAAGCGACGATATGTTCAAGCATCCTTCTATGATTTCACTGATCGCGGTTGGAAGCATTTCTGACACCATTAGATACTACCAGTAGTATGCTATATATAGTTACTAACCTAACCACAGTAAAGGGGAGATCACTCCTACTTATGGTGTCCCTCTGGTGGCGGATTTGGTTATTTTACATCTTGTTGCCCAGAACCGTTTGGTTTATTCTCGAGCTCAAAAGACCAACCAGCCTTGGCTTAAGGCTTACTTTTAAATATAGTGCTCTGAGAGCTTTTTGAGTCGATTCGTATTAAGGCACCTACCTTATATGTCCAAGAAGGCTGACAGCATGTAATGCGTGTAATATAGAGTCTTTTCGATAATTCTCACCTACTCAAGAAGTCTCTGTGGATCTACCTCTGAGATAGGCATGTTGTTTTGGGGACAGTAGAGTCTCATATACCGAATGGCGCAATGTTGCTCGAGTCTTGAGCTCTAGGGATGCTAGGCTAATCGGCCTACAAACGTTAGCGGATTCGTGGCCTCTCCTTCCTGTCTTTACGATGAAGACCATTTTCTCCAGTCTCCAACCCAATATACATGTAAATGAGCCACATAGCGAAATCTCCTCCCAGGAGTATCTCTGACCATTTCCTGAATCTTCAAATTCCCTTTCGTCCTTGCACGCGGGATTGTGCATGTTCATAAGTAGCTCTAGCGTGTTTGACCTCGCCTATTAGGCTGCCAATGATCTCGATCTCCGAACCAAGGAGAAAAACTCCCTGTTTGGATAGGTAGTGGGCTTCCTTGTTCCTATCTGCGTCCGAGCCGTGTATCGGAACGTGGCAGGACTATTACTGAGTTTCCATGAGAGTTCAACCAGAGTTGAACCCGAGTTATACGTCATGGAAACAGAATGAGTTAAGAGTTTTCGTTAAAGATTTTCAACTCTGATCAACTCAACGAAAATAGGTAGGTTGAATTGAGTTCATGCAAGTAACTAAAAACGGCACACTAGCAAAGGTACAAAAACTGAAAATGTGGCGCCTCTTTATCTATATACATAAAAATGAATGTGTGTATGTATGATCGCTATAGGCTCCTACACCGTGCAACCGATCTTAATTAAATTTTAACCATGTGCTATTTACATTCAAACTTAGAACATAGGCTATTTTATTACTTTCTAAAGCCACTCCTAGATGGCGCTGTCATGGAGAGCTTCTTTGAAAATCATCGCAAAGCTTTGAATTTTTGCATGAAGTTCCGTGGAGGGAGGATGGCCGCCGACATATGACCGAAATTCAAAATTGCCGCAGAAATATAGTTGAATTTGCCAATTTTATTCCGATTCCAATGAAGTGGGTATCTAGGGGTTTTTAAGGTCGCAAATAACGAATTTGTGGTCAAAACTTATAAATTCAAAATGGCCGACGAATTTTCTAATTGTGCTCCGATTCCAATAAAAATCTGTATCTGAGGTTTTTTAAGGTAGCAAATAACGACTTTATGATCAGATCCCTAATAGTTTCACATTTTGTTATTTGGAATCAAAAATACCAAAAAATTGCCTTTTTCAAACTCTCCTACTGTATATTAAAATTCATATCACCTGATTACTACTATTGGCTTTTGGGAGCAGCATAGGCGCACCGGGTCCCAGCTATATTTAATAAATACTTTTAAAGAAAAATCTATAACAAAATTAATTTATGGAAAAAGATAGAGGAAGACGGAAGGCAGATATGGAAACGCATAGAGTTAATCGTTGAGTTGAAGTGTCATTTCAACTCAACCACAACTCAACTCGACAGGCCATGGAAACTCGGTAAATATTTCTCTCTAGATAGGCTACTGCGCGACGCCTTTTGACGTCTTGGAGCCGTCGGTGAATATCTGCAGATCAAACTTTTTCAGGATGCATCCGTTTCTCCTGTTGATGGTATTTCGGTAGAGAAGTCCTTCCTGAAGGGGAAGGTATTCTATGGTTGTGGCGACCATACTCTCGAAGAGTTGCCTTGGCCGTAAGGTTTTCAGTTCTAGCCCTCGGATTCCATCAGCCCAAGGGTACCACACGAGGCCGAGTGTTTGATGTGAAGATTAAGAGGGAGCAGATGCAACAGAGCATCTAATTTACCGTTCAGCGATAGACACCACAATAGCAGCCGGTGCGTAAGGATGGAGGTACCACGACTGTGTACATCCAAGGAATCATCGTTGGCTTGAGACTCCTTCTATTACCGAAAGCCTTTTAGTATAACTTTTAGTATAACTATTATTATTTTAAGAATCGTCATAAATTTTTGCATTGTATGAATGACATACATTTAAATTGATATATTCCGGGGAAATTAGCAAAAAAAAACGCACGAAAGGAGACAAAACTCGGAAATGGCTGAAAATTGGTCCACAGCTTCCTTGGGACTTTTTAAGAAAACAATTTCGGAATCACAAAAAAACAAAATGGCCGCCGGAAATGTAGTGGTTTTCCGGTGTTTTCCTTGTATCTCGGTTTCTATAGGTCGTACAACCCCGTACAAAGGCCCTAAATCTTGACAATGAAATTTTCTACAACTTTAGTTCTTACAAAGATGTTGACCCGATTAGCCCTTTCAAAGTTATTCAAGTTCAAAGTTTCCAAAAATCACTTTTTGGCAAAAACATCACTTAAAAACTGGTTTTTTAGAAAAAACTTTTTGATCAGTGAATACGAAACGTTATTGCCTACTAAAAAGCCTAGTCTCATTTTTTCGAAAACTTAACCCTTTCGAAGTTATTCAAGGTCAAAGTTTCAAAAAATCAGTTTTTGTTCAAAAAATTACTCAGAAACTGATTATTGAGAAATTTTTTTTGTTCTATTTATACAAAAGATTATTGCCCACCATAATGACACCCTTGCCATTTTTTTGAAAACTTTTCGAAAAATTTTGCAAAAATGATGTGATGTGATTTTTGGCCGAAAAGTGAGTTTTGGAAAATTTGAACTTGAATAACTTCGAAAGGGTTAAGTTGACGAAAAAATGACAAGAGGCTTTTTTGTAGGCAATAACGTTTCGTATTGACTGATCAAAAAAAAATTTCGAACAAACCGGTTTTTGAGTGATGTTTTCGCTAAAAAGTGATTTTTGGAAACTTTGACCTTGAATAACTTTGAAAGGGTTAATCGGGTCAACATCTTTGAAAGAACTAAAGTTGTAGAGAATTTCATTTACATTTAGGGCCTTTGTACGGGGTTGTACGACCTATAGAAACCGAGATACAAGGAAAACACCGGAAGACCGCTACATTTCCGGCGGCCATTTTGTTTTTTTGTGATTCCGAAATTGTTTTCTTAAAAAGTCCCAAGGAAGCTGTGGACCAATTTTCAGCCCTTTTCCGAATTTTGTCTCCTTTAAATGCTAATTTATACTACACAATCAATACAGGTTGACTATCCAACATTCCTAATCCAGATGACACTTTTTACATTTAAAATTTAATATAAAAAAATGTTTATATTAAAGAAAATTCCTGAATGATGCATAGCATGTGTTGTGAGCACCTGAAAATATAAAATCAAAAAAAAATACAACATATAACCTGCTTCAATTTTGACACCTGCCATACCGATAGATTTTTGAATTAACCTGACATGATGAAGAAATCCCTGAAGATTACTTTTATCCAACCTGGGCTGGAAAAAAACTCGGGAGGGGCTTATCCCAATCTTCACTTGTTATAACAGCCTGTTAACACACAAAAGGAAAGAACACACAGAACACGGCGCGCCATAACGCTTCAATAATGTTAACAGGAGCCCGTCAATAATAAATAATGCAATCAAAAACTCAATTTGCTTCTCTAAATCAATTACCGATATTACAAAATTTTATGGTATTTAAACCGAACAAAAAATCGACATCCTTTAAAATTGCCAAAAAAAAATAAGGAAATAAAATTCTCTTTACTACTACTACTACTACACCAGCTGCTATAGTTGATGGGTAGAGAACAGGGTGATTGTGAAAGACGAAAAGAAAAAAAAATCCCCAAAATTTTCTCATCGTCCTTTTCTGTATACACGTCTACCATCATCGCAAATTTAATTCAATTTAAGACGAAACGAATCCTTGCAAAAGGCAATTCATCTCACTTGATTTTCAGACATTCCAGGACATACCTGAATGTAAACGTCACCGGCATTAAAGGAAATTCTAAAATCCTCCTTTGACGGGAGTATTTAAATATATTCGATGGGAGAAACGGAAAGAATAAGATTAAAAGGACATTGATATGGTAATGTGCCAACGTCTAACAGCAGTCAGGGCAGGATCTTCTTGAAAAAAGGTGTCTTGTGTGTGTGTGTATTATGCAATATTTATATGGATTTAAGTATGTTAAATAATCTTCATGTACAAAAAAAATAAAAATACACGTGTTTTTATGAATTAATTAAAATTAACGAAGGAGAATTACTTAGCAGCAACGAATTCCTTGAAAAACACCAAGGATACAGCTCTTACGAAAAAAAACAAATACTTTGTGCGGTACAGAAAAGTGTGTGTTTGCTTTGAAATGAAATCAGTTAATTGGTTTACTGAAGAATTTCACGTTCTCTTAAAACAAAAAAAAGGAATGTTATTCCCGAAAAAAGGTGTTTGTGTTCCACATTATCGCTTTGTGAGACGCAAAAATTAAAAAAAAACACGTTTTAAATTGCTTCCAGTCATGGAACATTTAAATCCTTGTTCCTTTCGCCACTGCACACGGAAATTGAATTGATAAAATAAGGATTCGGAGGTGGGAGAAAAAACTTTGTTGATTAAGAATGTTTTTTTTTGTAGAAAAACGGGAACATGTTTTTGGGCAACAAGGTTTATGTTGTTTAAATGAAATGAAATTTCTTGGTCAAGGTTTTTGAAATTGATGTATTTGGACCTGTGTCCCTATTTTTTAGTTTTTTTAAAGCGTCTTTCACACTTTTTTATAATTTAAAAGGACTCTTTTTAATGTGGCGTGACTCCTTGTGTGTCCCACGTTTTCATTGTCTTTGCACGCTTCTCTGTTTGATGTTTTGTGCTCTTAAATGTTGCATTGTTTTTTGTTTTGTGTTTGCATGTCTTAGCCGAGCCACTGTGCAGTGGTAAATGTGACCGCGTTTGTGTGCAGGGACCGGACCGGCTCGGTACAGGAGTGCCGGGGAGGGTTGAGAAGGAACCCGCATTTTCGGTCGCATGCTCGTTTTGCGGTGTTTTTTCTTCTTATACCTTTTTTGGTGCTTTCGGCCGGATTCGGTCACTGCACATAAGCGTGGCCCGTTTCTCAGCCCAGCTGAGAAGTGTACTTCTGAGCTAGGAGATTAACTCGATTATAAGAATAAAGTTCCATTCAACTAAGTGTTAAGGCTTCTGTCTACCATTCCCGGGGCTATGGTACCATTTCTTATAGCGGCATAGTAAATCTATTTTCCCTTCGCCAAATAAGATGACTTTCAATTTAACTTGGCTTCCTCTTAAAAACAATATCCAAAAGAGTCGTTGCTGTCATAGCAACATCTTGGACTTGCTACCGGCCACAATCATATACTATACTTCTCCTCTAGATCGACCGATCTGCAAGGACTTCTCCATCGAAATACCCTCAAAAAGAATGTGCACAAACGGAGATATCCTGAAGCATTTGAATCTACGTACATATATCCACAGGCAATATGTTAGAGAGCGTTGGGACAAAGGTCTATCTAGACTACTAACAGTTCTCTGTCCTGGCACCTTTCGGTGTTCCCTATTATCTTTCAAGCAGAGGTACCTGCGATCGTAAAGGTGTGCCAGACTATGAACCTCGAACCTACACAAGGATGTAGCATTGAAATTTTTACAGGTAGCCAAGCCTCTATATAAGGTCCAAATTCAGTGATAATGCTAGATAGGTTCGGTAGAACACACAAGGTGACTCTTGTCAGGGTTCTAAGATATACAAACATGATGAACGAGAAAACCAAGCACGAAGCCTCTCCGGTGCTCGGAGATCGAGGTGGTTGGCAGGACAATAGTCAAGATTGTTGGCAGCACAATAACTCTTTTCTGACTAGCAAATGCTGCTCGCCAGCCAAATATGGAGCACCCTGGGGACCTGAATTCTCTCTAGGCTGCCTTGGCCGACTTACAGCAAATAAAGGACAATTGCCCTTCTAAAAAGACCCCAAAGAGATATTGCCAGGAAGTAGGACTCTATGACTGTTTGCTTAGGTTTATGCTCACTGGTTCATGTTGGCACCAAATAGAAGCTTTGGAGATGGTCTTTTGTACGAGACTAGATTATCGGCCCAAAGACAGAACATGACAATTTCGTGAGAAGATCGTCAATAACTAGTGACCATAGAAGATGTGGTACCTAGTATTCTCTCAGAAGCATTCCTTCGAGATAGTCACTTGTTGTTAACACCGCCACACTACATCGCCTCCAAACTATAGGAATACGACCAACAAATAAGCTGGCTCTCTGGCTCGTTTATCTGACCCGGTTCGTCGAAAATCGCCTTAGCACTAGTGATGAGCAAATATAGTCTTCGTCTTGCAGTCTTGTCTTAGTCTTGCACATTTAGCAATACCTAGACAGCTACACTGCAAATCTCGGATTTTGGAGGTGTGTTATTTTCACACGCTTAAAGTGTGTTATTTTGACGTCACCCATTTGATTAACATTTGTAGTCACTTTTTACACGTTTTAAGTGTGTAAAAAGTGACTACAATGTTAATCAAATGGGTGACGTCACAATAACACACTTCAAGCGTGTTAAAATAACACACTTCCAAAAGTCGAGATTTGCAGTGTATGCTCGCAAGACCAAGACCAAGACTATCTGTGCAAGACCAAGACTTTAGCAAGAGTCTCGCATAATTTTCACAAACACATATCAGTCCTGTCTTGTTCTTGTGTTTGCTCATTACTACTTAGCACCATTTGCTCTTCAATTGATTCATTGAGCTAGTGTAAGAATTTAGCAGCTCTGGCAAAATAAAAACACTATAACCACAGCAAAATTCCACCAAAATTAATAACCTTCTACCCAGGGGCGTAGCTATCGCCGTATCAATGATACAGGCTCCGGACTACAGGGGGCCCTAACGTGTCTAAGCAAAAATTCGTAAAATGTTATCCACAACCTCACTTAAACTCTTAGGTCGTTTTTGCCGAGAAAAAATCATAAAAAAATGCCCAACGTGCCTAAAAAAGTTTTCACTTTAAAAATTACGAAAGTCAAAAAAGGAATCTCTTTTTTCCCCGGGTTAAGCGGGCGCCTAAAAGTTGGCAACACAAAACGTCTCACGTCACGATTGACCCGCGACCACAGATTGCTAAATCCGCGACGAATGTCAGCATACACAAATCAGTTATTTAAGCCAGCAAAATTGTCGAAAAAACCTCGTTTTTTGCCAAACGAGCCATCCGCAAGTTCCAATATGGAAAAAATAGGAAAAATTCCGAAGAATTTGATAAGCTACTTTTGGCGCTAGTAGACCTTTGGGAAAGTTTCCAAAATGGCGTCAAAAGAAGGCCAAAAACAGATTTTCGCGTATTAAGAAAAACTACACTTTGTACAAAAAAAAAGGTTTATATGTATAAAATTTGTGGAGCTTTTTGATACTGTGGGGTTAAAAGTCATTGACGTACCGCACTTTTCAATTTTACAACAAAAAATTATTCTTCGCGAAGCTAATACAATTATACAAACTATACAAAACTCTACAACTATACAAAACTACATACAGTATATCTATTTTGATTATTAATTGGACGATAATGTTTATTAATCGTTTCGTCTTTTTACATAGTCGCGCCCATGATTCCGCTATTTCCACGATTGTGAAATCTTTTTTTCGTTTGACAGTTCTCAGAGTTTCTTTTGGTGCGTTTACACGGCGCACGTCGATTTGGGGTGCGTTCCAATGTGTCACCACAATACTAATAAAATGGCGCCAGTTTGATGTCAATAGATGCAAGTTACACTTTCCATCATTTCGTTTATTACCCCCATACACAAACCGATTTTTTAGGCAAAGGGTCGCACAGTGGTCTGGAATCCCCAAAACCTGGACAAAAGTACCAAAACGAAAGTTTATATTTAGGGACTTTTTTCACGTGGGTTAGGTATAGTTGCCCCCCTGGAGTATTTCAAGGCTCTTGGCAAGAGGTAGATGTTGGAAATCTCTTTTGTATTCCATTTGGAAAGTGTGCGTCGAACACGCTGCACGCAGCGCGTTCTCTCCGAGCAAAAACACGTGTTACGTTTTTGCGTGTAGATTGCAGTACGTTCACCCGTTTTCTTTTGTGTAAAATGGATTCTTATCCAGAGAGTAAGTACAATTATACTGTGTTATTGAAATGAACATAAATAAATAATTGTATTGTATATTTATGATCAAATATGTAGTAAATTATGGTGAGTTGAATAACGATTCCGCTTATAAATTGATGGCTAAGTACAAACTTCCACCGACTTCCACTACGAAATACGCATGTAATTGTTTATTAATCATCTCTGCAAAACATATAAAAAAATCAGCTGCTCCTACTTGCTCCATATCATTCTATCCACGATATACTACATATTTGCTCAATGTATAGTTTTGAGCGTCCTATTCAGGCGCTATATGTTAACTTTTTTTTATCTTTATCAGCTTATATTAATAAAAGAAAGTTTCTGTATGTGTGCGCTATTACGGGCGCACTAGTCTCCCATGAAAAACCTCGAAGCCCGATTTTCGAAACTCAAAATGGCCGCTGAAAAATTACCGAAGTTCAAAATGGCCACCCAAATATGAATTCGTAAATTGTGTTCCGATTTCAATGAAAGTGGGTATCTAGGAGTTTTTAAGGTCGCTAATCACGAATTTGTGGTCAAAACTTATAAATTAAAAGTGGCCGCGCCAATATAGACGACGAATTTGCCAATTGTATGCCGATTCCAATGAAAATCGGTATCTGGGGTTTTTTGAGGTAACAAATAACGAATGTTTGACTCAAACTTATAAATTCAAATTGTGTTCCGATTTCAATGAAAATCGGTATCTGGAGTTCTTTAAGGTAGCAAATAACGAATGTTCTTCTTCTAGTTACATCAGTTCCTTATATTAATAGTTTGATCTCTGTCACCAAAAGCAATGGAATTAATAAGTGCGCCAAACAATGAATATTGTGAAAGCTCCAATTCAGAACCAGACGGCAATAGTGATGTAAGCGAATTTGTTTAAATGTAAAAAAATAATTAAAGTATGTATTACTTATGCTCTAATTTAATTTTTTTATTACTGAGCAACCACAAAGCCGCCTTATTACAGATTTTCATTAAATTCGGTTAATTATTAACAAAGTTGGACGCCATATTGGATCCACCAGTTTGTTTATTAAAAATCGAATGACGGATTAATAATTAGCGACTCCGAACACCCATTAGTATATATTTTCATTCAATTCAATTAATTATGAACAAAGTTGGTCGCCATATTGGATCCGCCATTTTTTGGGAAATCTGATAACGGATTCTTACTCAGCGACCCCGAAAACCCCTATATACCGATTTTCATCAAATTTGCTTAATGTTTCATAAAGTTGGTCGCCATATTGGATCCGCCATTTTGTTTTTTGAAAATCTGATAACGGATTCTTATCCAGCGACCCCGAAAACTCCTATACACCAATTTTCATCAAATTTGCTTAATGTTTCATAAAGTTGGTCGCCATATTTGATCCGCCATTTTGTTTTTTGAAAATCTGATAACGGATTCTTACTCAGCGACCCCGAAAACCCCCATATACCGATTTTTATAAAAAAAATAATTTTTCTTACGGTAATAAATTAATTTTGTCCAGGTTTTGGGGATTTCAGACCACTGTGGGTCGCAGGGAAGTATATGTCATGCTTGTAATTTGCACCCATCGCTGCGACCCCTTGCCTAAAAAATCGTTTTGTGTATGGGGGTAATAAACGAAATGATGGAAAGTGTAACTTGCATCATAGATAAACAAATAAAGGAGCAAAAAACCGTTAAAAATCTCGTTTTTTTTAAATGCTCATATCTTTTACCAAAAAAAAACGATTTTGTAATGAAACTCGTGGAAAGTGTAGTCCTTGGGGAGTGCAATAAAAACGTTTTTGAAAATTTGCAAAATAATAAATATTTTTTGCAAAATACGTTTTTTTCGAAAAAAGGAAATTTTTGTCGAATTCGATTAGCTCATAGCCGTTTACAGCTACAGAAACGTTTTTGGGTTCAAAATGTTCTGGAAGAGTTGTGCTAATAGTTTTTTTTTTGTGCACACATTGCTATTTCATTGGAAACATGCGAAAAGATGGCCGAAAAAAAAACAATTTGGCCCACAATATTCGAAAGAAAAGGCTATCAGACTTCTCACTGTTGTCTATAGAGGCAGAAAATTTAGAAAAACTGAAATTGTCTTCAGCTATGAATGAGTTAATAAATAAGTTTGCCGAACCAAAGGCAAGAAAAGAATATATTTGAATTAAATTGTTTGGCTAGTTTAGTTCCTAGGAGTATTAATTGTAAGTAATAACTTAAAATCAATATATAATTATTTTAATTAAATGCGAGCGTTTTTGTTCCTTTTGTGAAAAATCTTTACCCTTCATTTGGGCTCCCAACAAATTTTGATACAGGGCCCGTCTAAGACAAGCTACGCCACTGCTTCTACCTGCACAGTTATATTTTCCCCGCAAAATAATCCTAGCACAGTTTGCACCCTTAAATCTTTAGGTTTAAGACTTCGTTTATAAACCAAACAACTCGACTGTGGAACAACCTTTTACAGTCAGTATTCCGGACTCATAAAACATCCAAGAGATCATCCAATAACCGTAGACCGTAGTGTACGGGAAAAGAAGGGTTGCAAGCTATTTTTGTTAACTGATTTGGCTACTCTAGTATTTCGGGAGAAATGTATGGACGAGTGGAACACTCGTTTCATTAATAGGGATGCAATTTTGACAGGGCTGCAACATTCCTGTGGTGGGTGGCTCAATGGGGCGATGAAAGAGAAAAGGTTGTTCTTGCCGATGAGTTGGTTAGGGCAGATTTGCACTTGCAATTTGTCCATGTGGAGCAGATGGAAGATAGGTAGTATATTGTCTTGATTATCGTTAAGCTGTTTGGGATACTTATAAACTTCGCGAGTCCTAAAGAAAATTACGTCCATTGAGTAAGTTACATTGACAGCAGTGAAGTGACAAATGACATTTACTTAAAGCGAACCCTTTTCGATACTACCAGCGCCATCTCTTTAATTTCTGCCTTCGATACTTCAAGCGACATCTATTTAATATTCTAAGGACTTTTATTGAATGGCCCCAGTAGGTACTTGGCTATTACATAAAATTTGTTTTAAAAATGTAAGATTAACAGGTTTTACAAGCACCAAATCCACCCCTTTATCTCCTCTACCAGTCTACCTCGTATCTACAACAAGTAATATAAATCCAAAAATCCAATTACATTTTGGGGTTTCTTGACCTCTTCATTATTCCCTTTTTTTTGTTTGAATAAATGTACACTTTTACTTCTTTAGAAATTTAAATAAATTTCACCTTAAATTACCATCAAATTTATTAAACCCAAAAAATTGTTCCACCTTCATCCCCAAAACGGCAATTTACCTTGACAATTCCATAATAATGAATAACAAAATTTCATATATTGTACCTACCAACACCGAACAAAATTAGCTCGAAACTTTATTAGCAAGGACTCGACTTCTGTCTAAAAACACTTCATATTTTGTTTGTTTGTGTTGATGTGTATGTGGCAGCAAGGATATTTCCTTCCTATTCATATTATATGTGAAGGGCTCGCTTCCCTTATTTGAAAGTATAATAATCTCTCTTAACCACCAATGGGCATACAAAAATTCCGACCAGAAACATGACCACATTCCGTTGTCAGAATTTCTGTGTTGGTGTGTGTATGTGTGTGTAGAATACTCCTTATCACCCTATAATAAGCTGGAAACAGCTGAGTTAAACTTAATTGAATAAGAATGAGAGTTTCCAGGATTTTCAGGATGTCAAGAAGGACTTTTTCATATATTAACAAGCAAATTAACTGTCGGTTGGGTAAGCCTGGAATGATTATATAAAGATAGAGCAGAAGGACACATGCACATGCCATATTAGTTAATTAAGTATTAATGGTTGCCACCGATGGTATCCTTCGGTGTTACAAAAGGACAACAAATATTACGCCTACAGAACGAATAAATTAGACAACACTTTTCGTGAGATGGGCACCTGCTTGAGGGCGTTAAGCCTCCTTAATTTAATTTTATTTTTTTTTTACTTATTGTTGTTGTTTCTTGTTTCCAAAAAAGAAAAAAAAAAGTTTTCGCAAAATTTCGTCCTTTTTCTTGCCAACCCTAAAACTTTATTTTTTTTGTGTTGCCTTTTTGAAGAAAGAAAAGGACATAAACGGAAGCTCGTGGTGTTAAAATTGTCTTCTCAATTCCCAGGAATTCATCTTAAGTGACAAAGGATCAGGACATTTTTTACTCTAGTCTTAACCATCTGCAAGGCGCTCTGGCACATCTACACTTGTACATACATACTTTAGACAAGCCTCATTTCATCAAGTGCTGGCGGCAATATTTCTACGTTAAATTTTCGTGCGCCTTGCCCCAAAAGATAAGGGGGGATATTAAAGGGGATATTTTATTAAGACCGTAAATCCTTGAAATTAATTTTGATTCCTTCCATCAAGCAATATTTTTCCTGTTTTTGTGTGTTGCTTTATTCGCGGACTTTTCTTTCTCAACAGAAATAATAATTTTTTTTTTCGTTTTTTGTTTTATTTTTTTTTTGTAGGGAGTGGGAGAAGATTTTTTTTTGGAAGGAATTATGACCATCGTAAAGTTATAACCACATCCAACAAATTGTCCTAAATCACGTCCTGGGTCCATGGAGCTTAGGCTATACCTTGTGGATTGCTCATAAAATTGTTAAAAAGCGAGAACATTTGTTTTTCTACCTGCACAGGTTTATTGTAAATTAGTAACAGGTACAAAAAAAACAAAAGACGGAGAAACAAAAAATAATGGATATTTCAGAGGCTTTTAAAAGGTGTGGAAATTTGGGAGACTGTAATGGTGCGAGGGGGAGTTTTTATTAATGATTCTTACAGAATAATGGGTGTGTTAACTGGTGCAGATGGATCTGAGATTATTATGGAAGCAGCAAAACAGATATTAGGAGGGGCCTTTAAAATAAATGTATATTGAGCTTGACTATGATACGAATGTTCACCGTGATGCCAGGGGCAGTATTACAGTTAACAAAAAGGGTGAGAGTCTTTTTGATTATCTGTTATCTATTAACCTAGTCATAACAGCTCGCGGCACGGATCCTTGCGTTGCAGAAGATATGGGATGAGAGGTTATAGGTATAACCTTGGTCATTCAATTCGTTGCTAAATAGGTGAATGACTGGCTGGCCTTAGAGGGGCCGTCGCACAGTGGAACAGAATCCCAAAAACCTGGCCAAAACCTCAAAACGTGCAATAATCGCTTTGAAATTTCTTACTTGCGGGTTTTCGAGGTCGCTGATTACGAATTTGACATTATTTTTTCAAAAAACAAAATGGCGGATCCAATATGGCGGACAGTCATATAAAAAATTGATATTTTTAGTTTTAATATACTTTCATCGTATTAAAAAAATTTCAGAAGCATAAAAATAGTATCGTACACAAGGAACAGGTACAAATAAATACAAAATAATAATTCAGTTTATAATTTACATTTTTATTTTTAACACATAGGCTCTATCTATTCGCTATCGCTATCACATAAATCGATGTCGGAATCTAAAGTAAACACATCAGTTTCATCTTCAGTGTCACTGTCATCGTGTACAACTAAATCTTTAGCATCAGACGACATTTGTTTTCTTTTAGTTTTTGGAAGTTTTCTTGCGCTTGAAATGTAAGGATCAGAACTAATTAAAAGGCGGCAAAATACATCTCTCATTGTCAAAGAACGGCTGCTTTTGCGCGAGAAGTCCTGACGAAATTTTTTAATATATTTATTGCAACTTTCCTGGGCTTCTTCAGACATCTGACCGATTGGAAGCAAAGCCGAAGCAATGATTTCTGGGCCATGAATGAGCAGTTTATGAATTGATGGTGACATGAACAACCATGGGTACAATTCAACAAATAGTTTCGCAGTTTCGCAAGCGTAATCTCTAAATTTTTGAATATTAATTTCGCGTCCTGATGAAACAACTTGTAAAATGGAATGAAATCTGGTAAACAAACGAAGGTCTACTCCAGTTATTTCGGATGAAATTTTGGCATTTTCAAAAGAGCGACGAGCAGTGTTACCATCATTCGTGCTCCCGAATCCTGGCTTTGACTTGTCAACAATTAGACCAAGGTTTTTTCTAAAAGTCTTTGAATGTGCCATCATCAGTCGTAAATTTTTGCTTATATTCACTCTGATCTGAAGTTCCATCGCAACCCCATTTACAAATTAAATTCATTTTAAGCAAATCACCGGGTGACATATTTTGTACAACATTTTCTTTTGCTAAAACGATTCGTTTCACCGTGAGATCTAACAATGCTTGAAGATCGATAGCTGCGCGTCTTTCTGTACATGTAATTGTTTTCATCGGTGGATAACAAGCAATTTTGGCTATTTGCAGTATATTGTATGACGGATACGCCTTAATTTGAACTAATTTACAGCCTGATCGTACCACTAAATACTGACTTTTGGAAAATCTACCTTCTACCAAAACTGACAAGGTTTCTTCCGGCGTCATTGTTCTTTCTTTAATTGAGTTAGAAGACGATAGGTAGGACGAGCCTTAGTTCTTCAATACCTGCGCAGCGGCAACTTTCCCACTTGCACGTATGCTCATCCGCGTAGCATAAGAGAGTTCTTCTAGGCTGTGGTCTTTTCTCAATTCCTCGGTTTTTCGCCTTTTGGACCTTTCACTGCTATCCGAAAAACTTGTAGAAGGTCCACCACCGATTGCCTTTGTCTCCGCAGTACTTTGAGAAGATCCGTCCTCCGATAGCATCAATTGACCGCTCAGCCAATCCGCATTCTTGTTGAAAAACCACTTCTCCTTCCGGCGAGCCTCTTTCCATAAAGTACGCAATTTGTACATGACGTATTTAAAATTTTTCTTCACTTCTTCAGTCATGAAGTATGCGAATCCCAATTGGAGCGTCATGTGCTTCTCAATAGTGAGAGCTAATTCGTCAGCAGATTCAGCATAAAGAGCATCTTTAATTAGGCAGAAGATCTCTTTTCGTGTTAATTGAAGTACTCTTTGAGTTCTTGAAAACATAAAAAAACGTTAAATTTAGTCGCTTCGACTACAATTTAACAACAAAGAAAGGCATTAAAACGCAGGAAAAACGGAGACTCGATATGCCCCCGGCAAATAAAAAAAAATTTTAAAAATAATATTTAATTCGTAATCAGCAACCTCGAAAACCCCCGGGTATCGAATTTCATCCGCGAATATGCATTTTATCATGTGGCCGTCCGCCATATTGGATCCGCCATTTTGTTTATTAAAAAAATAATATCTAATTCGTGATCAGCGACCTCGAAACCCCCCGGGTACTGAATTTTGTCCACCATATTGGATACGCCATTTTGTTTTTTTTTGAAAAAATAATGTCAAATTCGTAATCAGCGACCTCGAAAACCCCTGTTATATAGTTTTCAAGAGATTCCTTGCCATTTCGGAACTTTTTGTCGGTTTCATTGCCCCCTGCTGTGCAACGATTTTTGCGCGATTTCAGAAAAAAAATTGTATCTCCAAATTCGCACAAATTCGCACTTTAATTTACTTCTTGTTTTTTTCTTTAGACTATGACAAGTGAAAAAAAATTTTAGAAAACGAGCAAGGACGACTAATAAACTTTAAGTTATTTAAAAAATTATTTTTTCTCTGCGTTTTTAAAAAAAGTTGATTTATTTAAATTCATATCAATAATTCTGCAATGAATATTTTACGATTATACATTTTCGATTTAATTCCACTAACCTTCATGAACAGAATCCATTTTTAAACTTTTCAAAAGCACTAATTGGCACTATTTAACAAATAGTTATTTTCAATGCACAATATGCGTTAGAAACTTCGATAGCTGCGTCTCGTGTAACGGCCACTTTCGAACTGATCCTACAAAGGGAGAAAACGTACCTGTACCCCGAGGACAGATGTTCTGTGACCCTTGGGGCCCCTACTTAAAATTCCGCAAAGAGAAAGCCCCGAAATAGAATCTTCATTTTAGGGGTTTTGGCCAGCTTTTTGGGATTCTGTCCCACTGTGCGTCGTTCTAGGATTATAGGCACATCGAGTTTAGAGTGGTCCTTGAATATGATAAGAGCATAGGTGAATCCTAGATAAAAGAAATGGATATCCTTTCGTGGCTAACTATTTGGAGTACCTAAGTGCGTGAGGGACGAATTATTTTATAAGGTTGGGGCCTTGGTTGTAATGTGTCCGAACGTGACCCTAACACGACACAATCAGGAAGCCTTCGCTTCAAGACCGATCGCACATGACCCTCAGACTTCATTCTGCTCGAGGTAACTCAGCACTGGTGCCCGAACAAGGGCGGGGTAATAAAGCAGCGCCTGCCTGGCCACGGATAAGACTGGATACGACGAATCTAGAGAAGGTGTAAAAAACCGGAAGGTGTAAAAAAATAGTGCTGAAACGATGAAAGGTACTGCGTGAATGTACTACCAACGATGGAGTCCGGGTATCAGGCGACCTCAAGTTTAATGTGCGGTGCTTTGCCATGGATGACCGTCCTTTCAATATTGATCTATATTCTGAGCACCTCACAAGACTGGTTATAGTGTACCGGCACAATGGAGCTCCTTGCTGGTGACAGCAAGGCTACTACCATCATGCTTGGGTAGACATAAAAATTTTGAAACAAACATCCTCCCTAGTCTTCCGAAATAGTGATAGGGGATGTTAAGCCGGTCACACTGTTCAAGCTAACTCGCCGGAAGGAGTCGTGGGCTGTGTGACCGGAACGCTACATATTTGGTTCACCACTTACCTAAGCTCTTCATGTCCTCATCGTTCTTATATCCATCCCAACAGAGATCCAGGGTTGGTACCAATGAATCATGGGACCGGTAACCCCGTTGAATCACCGACGGGAGACCCTAGGGAAAAATCTCTCTCCCCAACCATCCTGGAAACTCAACGGAAAAAAATCTAGCCATGCATATCAATTAAGGACGCACACAGTGTAATTAATTGTTAACATATATATTATTTAAACGACCAATACTCACAATAATACACAATTAATACAGTGCGGTAGCAACAACAATGAACAACAATGAGTTAACAAGTGAGACTGTGTATGTTGGATGTAATGGGGGGGCACTCACTGGATTCAAGAAAAACAAAATAAGGAAAGGTACAAGGTCGCTTTGGCCAAAACGAAGCAGTAAAATCACGAACCTTTAACAATTTATAACCCGATCAAGATAAATAGACCAACGCGTCTGTTGCTCTCTAAAACCACAACGAGATCTTGATAATGAGAAAAAGTCACCGGTGTTCACACCCCAACCGAGTGGACCGTGCAAGATTTTTTTGGAATAATATATCTATATATTTACACGATATTAACACGAAATCAAGTATTTTTAAAATTTTTGTCTGGCTGTATGTCTGTATGTCTGTATGTCTGTATGTCTGTCTGTCTGTTTGTCCGGGCTAATCTCGGAAACGGCTTATCCGATTGCGATGGGACTTTCACTGGAAGATTCAGTATTTTCTTGGCCATTTTAGGCTATTTTTTTTACTAGCATCCGACTATCGGATCCGATTATCGGGCCCGATTACCGTGTTCGACTACCAGATTAGACCGAAAACTTGAACCTTGCAACTTGATTTTTACCCACTTCCATATAACCGATCAACTTCAAATTTTGCACATATGTATAGTTCGCGTGACAATGCAATTTAACCATTTTTGGAAAAAAATCAACATGGCGGTTCCAAGATGGTGGCCGAATTTTGCAATTGTGTTTCCGGACCCCCCGACATGGATATCAAATGAAAGGGTAAGACAAGTAGAATACAATTAGCTATGTGGGGTCATTCAAAATTGAAATTGGTGGCCAGCACAAAATGGCGGATTATTCTTCGGTATGGGCATCAAATGAAAGCGAGTATAGTGCAGTAAGCGGTGTGCTGTCATTTTAAATCTAATATGGCGGTCACTACAAAATGGTGGAAGACATATAATAGACTTAAATGTAGATAATAAAAAATATAGTCTAAAAAAACTAAAAAATACGCTTTTATTTTAAAATAAACTAAAAAGTAAAAAATAATTTTGAATGTAAAGTTTTTATTGCTCCAGCCAGTATATAATAACAACCTAGCTACCTACGTACCAACAACGGCTAATCCGATTGCGATGGGATTTTCACGGGAAGATTCAGTATTTTCTTGGGCATTTTCTAGGCTTCACTCGGTTCCGACTATTGATTCAGGCGGAAAACTTGATCCGATAGTCGCAGAAAAGCCAGTGGAAACTTTTTTTATCATTCCAATTGTAAACCTCAAAGCTCGGAACGGTTAATCCGATTTTAGGACTTTCACGGGATGTTTCAGAATCTTCTTAGGCGTTTAGCATACTTTTCACTATTATCCGACTGTCGGGTTAGACCGAAAACATGACTCGATAATCGAAGGAACGCGAATGAAATGCTGTCACGGCGAGATATTGTTCTTTCAATTTGCGGAAATACTGTGAAGATTATGGTTTGCCATCTCCGCAAATGATCGATAGGTCTGATGAAAATTAAAACAGAGAATATATCGAACTCAATAAACAAATGGGAACAAAATGTTGAGGACGCTATTGGGCAAGTTCCGCACAGGGTGAGGCACGTGTTCTGAATGTGATTGTTGTGCATGTAGCACACAATTTTTCCGATAGGTGGCGCTCAACACCGCATTTTAAAAAAGTTCTAACACATTTTTTATAAGTAACTTTAAATGTTTTTATTTGTTTTATGTGGCAGTGCCAAGCTCAGGAATCACCCTTTGTACTACCAGTCCGTTATGTCGTTTGCACGTCATGGCGCAATGTCTAGCAGGGAGCTTAGTAAGGGGGGAATAGGTTAAGGGTTATGGGGGTTCGGGGGGGGGGGTTTGTTGAAGAAGGTGCGGATTAACCCTGCGTTTGAACTCTTGGATATTGTAGGAGGTCGGAAATACTGACTGTGAGAGATTATTCTATAGTCGAGTTGTGTGCCCTAAATTATGTTTTGCAAATTTGTTATTTTATTTAGAATGCCTATTTTAGGCCTTTGAAAATACTAAAAAATTTCAATTTTAAATTTTTTGCCTTTTGCTTACTATGAAAAGCTACTTGCCATCTTTGAAAAAAAAGGCTAAAAATTGAAAAATTGAAATTTTTTGGTTTTTAAAGCCCTAAAATGGGCATTTTAAATAAAGTAACGAAGCATTGCGTGTGCTCACAAGAAAATACATAAAAAAACCTACAATTTAAAAAAAAAATTTTAACCGTATGATGATTTGGCATAAAATGGCGGCAATTTTAAAATTTTTCGTAAAATGCCAATTTTTGACGCAAAAATCGAAATTTTTTTTTGAAATTTCAACCATGTATTTATAGCATCAAAATACATATTTTGTCCAATTTTGATCAAAATCCGGCCTTTTTCCCGTTATTTATTGCATTTTTAGTAAAATAAAACAAAATTTCATACATTTTAGTTTTTTGAGGTTAGGATTCATTTTTAAAGTATTTATACCGAATCAGTTCGATAGTCTATTCATTTACGAGTATTTTACAATTCTTTTGATTGTTCTACGACCAACAGAACTGGAGAAATTAAAAAAATAGTGTAGCAATGCACTCAAAATGCATCAAAAATGGACATTTATGCAATTTTTTCGTGCAGCACAGCACCGATTTTGCAGAAATTTTTTTTTTCGCTTTATCTTAACATATGTAAAGAAAAAAAACAAAAAAATCCAACTTCCCAACTACATCACTATCATATGACAATTTCCCTCTACTATAATACGAATCAATAAACAAAAATTTAAATAATTTTCTACAATTATTTGATCTAATTTTAAAAGGCCTTTAAAATACCTTTTCTCTTTCCTCGAATACTTTCCTTTCAATAACCTTATTTTTAGAACAAAACAAGGGTTACAAAAAAATCACCTTCTGTCAGCTTAAAATTTCTAGTTTAGTAAAAAGTGTAAAAATTAATTAGCCTCCTTCATTCATAGCCACATAATCTCATTACAAGGACTTCGTGGAAAAAATTTACTTTTCACCATCAGTACACCTTTAGAAATCTTGAATTTGCTTCGTATATTTTAAGAAGTCCTTTTTTAAAGGCGAGTTTTAAAGAATTTTTTATTAGAAAATATATTTTTTAGTGCTATTTTTAAGGTTATTTTTTAATTGATTGTAAATTTGTAAAATCTTAGATCTTTCTTCTCGGTAATATTTTTTTTTCTATTAATGGCTAGAATGAAAATAGTTCTTTAATATTGTTGTGTTGCTTTTGGTAAACTTGTACATAAATTAAATTATTTTATTTTTCTTTTTGTTTTGTTTTAAGATTTTGAATTATTGTTTATGAAAATTGTCTTGAAAGATTGTCAGCTGTTATGCAGCCTCAGCAGCACACTTTTATTGACGTATCCTGTACAGTACATGTTATGAAATTTTGAAGTTAGAGCTGTCTGCTTTGCTCAATTTGTATTACTAAGAAGTTGCTGTGGCGAATTTTGTTAACATTTTTTTTTTTGAAAATTGAATCAAGACTAAATTGCAACTATCCAAAAGTAAAATAAAATCATACCACTTGCGGCCCTCTTTTATAACTCCACACCATCGAACAATGCCCAAAATCACAATCCCTAATTTGGAGCACTTTAACAGATCTACCCTGACACGAATCCTGCACTTACTTATCCTCAATTTGCCAACCTCTCCCATTCAGAATGAAGCCACTCCCAAAAAACCCCACCACCGTGTCGAAATCCTTCACAAAGGACACACAAAACCCCAAAAATTAAGATGCCTTCTATCAAATAAATTGAGTCATTTTTCATTAATTCTTGTTGATAGGCATAAAAAATGATTTCACATATTTTCATACCCTAATTTTGTCGTGTTTCTTTGCTTTTTGGGACTCCCTTGGAAAAACAAACAAAAAAAACAAAAACTGGTGACTCTATTTAAACAATGCTAAAAATGACATCGAAAGTAACAAGAATAGAACCGATAATAATGAATGATTTATTGCGACTTTGATTAATCATTTTTAACAGGAGAAATTCTGTTTTTTTTTTGCCTCATTTATTGAGAATGGGACACACGTGTGTGCCCACCACAGGTTATTGATTTCTCATCAAGGCTTTTTTGATTAATTGGTCCTAGATTTTCGATGATTAAGAGAAGGATCTTTTTGTCCTTTTCATTAAAGTTACCGGGTATGTCGTAGATACTACACTGTCCTTTGTGCACAATCCAAATGTAATCCAAGTTTAGTTAATTTCTTTAATCATCGTAATGTGGTAGAAAGTCAGTAGTAGATTTGTTGGAGTTACTAATATGTGATTTCGAATTCACCATTGGTGAATTGTTGTAATTTAGTCATCCATTGGAGAAATTCCTCTTTTTTTCATATCCATTCGTTTTGTGGTTGAGTGAACATGAATTGTAACTAAATGATTATCTAAAAGGTTTTACTAAATCTTCTTTTATCGATTGATCGAAATGGATTGATTGAGACAATCATTATCTATTCAGTTAACAACTTGTTATAGACATATTAATAAAAATGTTCGTGTGAATAGGGTAAATGTTTCAACGAAGTTTGTTGAGACGTCTTTGGCATATACAAGTTAAAGAGCTTGTTTTTTTTTTTTTAACTTCAGCTAGGGTGGCTTGGGGAAGGTGCAAATGCAGTAGAGTTAACCCTTCTAATTCAGAAGGTATACTTCTTAGCTGGGCCAAGAAAAATTTACCTGCTCAGCACAAGTAGCACTGAGATAGGCTCAACTAAAGCATGCAACATATAAATTGAATATGCAGTCCCGAAAAGGTCACACCTCGCACATTTTTAGTTGTGTAAATAACTTCGAATTTAATATTTAGAAAATGGAGTCTAAGAACGTATACGATTCCTTTTGGCATTAGTATTTACTTTAGATTCCACCTAGTTCCCATTCATAAAATTAGCACTGCAGCTCAAGTCGGTCTCTGGTTATATTAAGTTTTTGTCGCCAAACGTGTCTGTTTGTTGATAATGCTCTCCAATAAGCTATTCTTTGCCTATTCCTATTCTTTGATTTTGCCTACGGTATCCATCTTATGTATTTTTTACGAGGGAATCTTTCATCGATCAAGCAGCAAAGGAAATGTGTGCGCGACCGCCTGTAAGCTCCACGCCCAAACAGGGGACACCGCCGAGGATCCGTACTCAGACGTTAGTATCAGATTTCTACTGACTAAACTCACCAATCCTTTTGCATGACATTTAAGCCCAGACCGGCACAAGCCATAAAGGCATTACTTTGGCCTGGCGTCATCAACGTGACCCTTAAAGGGGTCCCTCGAAGGGGCGCTCACCAGAAACGAAACAGTGGGGTCAGAAAGGGGCAGCATTGCCTACCTAACCTCCTGCCTATCGGTGCTGTGTCCTCTAGCCCGGTGTAAAAGCCTTTTCGGGGCGGAAATTTTTGTTGGTCTTATATTTTTTTTATTATTTTTAGTTAAAATATTTTCATTACAGAAATAATTAAATAACATTTTCTAAAGATTGGTTATTCGTTATTGATTGGTTATTAATTGGTTATGAAAATTTTAAAGATGCTTTGGATAGAACTTACGAATATAACTTTCAAAAGCCTGTAACAAAAGTTGAAGCTGAGGGGTTGTAAAATGAGTTCAAATCACTGGAAACTGCTATTATGGTATCATTTTGGTGCGAAATATTAGAAATCATAGATAAAACTAATTGTTAATTAGATTCTTTTATCTAATTGTTAAAATGCAAAACCGAAAACAAACTTGGAGAAGACTTTCTCAGTGCAGCCTCACACTGAGTAACGAAGAAAAAAGGCTTATGGTTGTTGCTTAATGACTGAATATTGATTTATTTACAATGCTCTTTTATATTTTACAAATTATGCTTACACATCAAAGCTCAAGAATTGAACCTTGAACTGGCCAAGAATCAATTCTTGAGAATCAATGTGAAAGCATTTTTACAGGTAATTAATTGCTGATAATGGCAAAAGTTTACATGAGCGGATGTCCACCGATGCGCGCGTGCCGGAAATTTGGTGCATTTCCAGACATCGGGAAATTGGTTGTAATTCTAGACATCCTCCCCGGCCTTGAACGCTTGAAGTTCAAAGGCAGGATCGTTTTTCGGTCTACGTGTGGTGCGTGGTGCTGGCTTCGGAAACGAGGATGATCTTCTGCGTCTCAGATACACCCAAATCAATGCTCCGATGCTAAGAAGAATTAGACTGGAGTATCCTACTGCATATTGGTGGGCGTCGTGTTTGGACAAGCTGTGCGGGAGAATGGTGTTTGCCTTAAATTCCTCAATTTGTTTCGTCCAGTTGGCGAACAATTCACTGTGATTTCTGCTGGCTAACTTGGGAACTGCATCAGGGCGTAGAGTCGCCAATTTTACTGCCAGGGTTGTAAAGTTAATTGGAGGAGTGAACGAGGTCTCGATGCTGGTGTTGACCACAGATCGGGAGTAAAGGACGGTGGATCCTTGCTTGACGATGCACTGGGCCTTCAGAAGTAGAATTCCATTTCCTCTTAATGTTTGCTCGTACGACACAGCATTACACACTATATTTATGGTGACTTCTTCTTTGAGAGAGTAAATCCAATGGTTTTGCTGCTGAAGTGGTATCCATTGGTTGGTGTAATGAACTAAGGTCGTGGTGCAGTCTTCAGGAATGACGTTCTTATGTAGTGCGAGCGCAATCTCACATCGCTCTCTGAATGCGGCTGTTGTGTAAGTTGGCCGTCTTAATCTGCAAATGTACCTACTGAAATCTTGGTGACACTGTTGAAATTCCCTAGTGGACATAGGGTAGAAGCTATCTTGGTGAAGGTCACTTATTAGGAAACGATTAGGTGGCTCTATTATTATCGTAGAGTTTCCGTGTTCCATGGGCAGTGGAATGATATTAAAGAGGTTGAAGTTATCGTCCCGTATTAACGGTAACCTTAAGTTGAAAATGATGCTGTTGTTAGTTGTTACTACATCGGCTGTCATTAGTTGGTACAATTGTTGCAGTTGCATTTCCTTTCTAGTTAGTGGTAACCGGGTTTTGGGCGGAAGGTGTTCTCGAATAATTTGGAACTCCCCTTTCAGTTGAACCGGCGTTATTAACAGGGGATTTATTTTCCCATGATGGCTGTCGGTGATAGCTTCGATTAGTGCCGTTTGCATTTTCCTGAAGCTACTCATTATCAACGTCGTATGCGTAGAAACGAAGTTGAATAGCTGCAAGACATGTTGTTCTTTCACTTGCTGATTTGTTTCTTGGATTTCTTGGTGGATTTTTATGAGGTGTTTATTGATCGTCGAGAATTGTTGATCGATATATTCTTCGTCTTTCTTGATGATGTTTTGGGTGGATTCTATTAATGATGTTTGATTTTTGAGGAGTGCTAGTAAGTGTGCCTCGTTGGTCTCTCTATCTCTTATGATCGCGTTCATATTTTCGGCGTATTCTTGGTCTAATACACCAAAGAGACGGTTGGCAACAGTTCCAATGAAGTCGAAGGGGGACCGTCGTTGGCGTGAATGCGATCTCCGCAAGAGGCTGTTCTGCTGCTGAATGGTTAGGAGTTCATGATTGAAGTCATTCGCAATGGTTTTACATAGGCGCTCGTATGCTGCTGCAAGCTGACAGAGATTTCTTAGTCGTTCTACCAAACCTGTTAGTTCTTCTGCTTCATGCCAAAAGTTTGTGGTATCTAAGTACACGATGAGGTTCCAGTCACTTGCTACTATGTCGATGCTCCCAACGTGCTCAAAATATGCGCCGACTTCAGGTTCAAACGCGGAGATTTCAAAGGGTACTTTCTGAGTTTGCCCGAGAGCTGGTAGAACCAGTAAAGTCAGTAGTACTGTGGTCATGGCATTAACGACTGTCGAGCTCTTGGCTTGTTTTGGTCGTGGTTGTTGATCTTCGGCTAAGCTTTTGGCGTTAGTGTCTGGTGAATCTGTTGCAGCCTTGTGCCAGTTAGAGTTTATTGGTAGGAATCTACCTCTTAATGGATGAGGAGGCAGTTTCCTCTTTGGCCTGGTCAGCTGGTCGATAGTCGGGACAATGTTCGTTGCTGATTCTGGTTCTTCCTCCGATGGAAGTGGGCAAATGCGATGAATCGCTCTTTGAGTCTCCCCAGTGGCAGTTTTAATACTTACCACTCGCGCTTTATTGTCCTCTCCTAAGTGTACTTCTGTAACCCTTCCCATTTTCCAGTTTAATGGGGGTAAGTTTTCGTCCTTCAGTAAGACTAATGTTCCTGGCTTGATGTTTTGACACTCCCTCTTCCATTTATATCTTGATTGCAGTTCCTGTAGATATTCGGTTGACCAGCGTCGCCAAAATTCATGTTGCAGAACTCGCACCATATTCCATCTTTTGGCTAAATTTGTTTTTAAGGTTTCGGCTTGGGGATCTGCTATTGTAGTCAGCGGTTCTCCTATTAAAAAATGTCCTGGTGTTAGGGCCTGGAAGTCATTCGGGTCATTAGACATAGGCGTGAGCGGTCTTGAATTGAGAATCGCTTCCACCTGTGTCATTACTGTACACAGTTCCTCGAATGTCAGAGATGCGCCGGCTAAGAGACGTTTGAGGTGATGTTTCGCCCCTTTTACCGCCGCTTCCCATAGTCCTCCCATGTGTGGTGACCGTGCAGGTATTGGACGCCACTCGATCCCTCGCTGGGCACAATATTCTGAGACTTCATTTTGATGCTTTGTGTTCGAAAAAAGATCTGTAAGGAAATTTAGCTCATTCCTTGCACCCATGAAATTTGTGGCATTGTCGCTGAAGATCTTGGCAGGGTTTCCCCGTCTTCCAATAAACCGCTTGAGCGCTCCGATAAAGGCTGGCGTTGTTAGGTCTGAGACTACTTCGAAATGTGTAGCCTTAGTGGCGAAGCAGATGAATACTCCTACATACGCCTTGGTTGGTGTTTTCCCTCGGATCCTGTAGTGGATGTGGATTGGGCCAAAGAAGTCAATTCCTGTGTGCAAAAATGGCCTTGATGGTTGTATTCTTTCGGGTGGTAGATTCCCCATTATTTGGCCCATACTTCTGGGTTGAACTCTAAAACATCGTATGCATTGATGAACGATTGTTTGAACTAACTGCCTTCCTCTTAATGGCCAAAATTGTTGCCTGGTGATTGCTAGCAGGGCTTGCGGGCCGACGTGAAGATGCTCGATATGAAGTTGCGTTAGTAACAGTTTTGTATAAGGATGTTTGTGTGGTAACACCATTGGGTGTCTGCTGTTGTAGGACAAGTTGGCTCTTTGTAGTCTTCCCCCTACTCTTATGATCCCCTTATCATCGATAAACGGGCTAAGAGTACTCAGTGGGCTGTCTGCCGGAACGTGTTTACTGCGGCTCAGTTCCTGGAGTTCCCGTTCAAAGCTACCTTTTTGCATTATCTTTATGATAATGTGGAGAGCTTGACGTAGTTCCAGTACTGTTAACGCCTTGGAGAGGCATTTCTGTGTGTGTTTCTCTTTTAGTCTTCGGCAGAACCGTACAACATAGGCTGTCACTCTTTGCAAGTGCCTAAATGAGTTCCGGTGGTCAGTATTTTGTAGGATAGATTCTTCGTGATGAGCTATTAATGTTGTCTTCTTGGTCCTTTCTTCAGGGAGTAATCTGGTTATGGAGACTGCTTCTGCCGGGAAAAGTTCTGTGGGTTGATAGAGAAATGGTGGTCCGTTGAACCAAAGTTCTGATTTTAGTAATCCTTCTGGTGTGGTTCCTCTTGACACGAGATCGGCTGGATTTAGTTTGGTTTGCACATATTTCCACTGCTGAACGTTGGATAATTTGTGAATCGTGGCTATTCGGTTAGCGACAAATGTTTTGAAAGTTGAGGATTCGGCCTGTACCCAAGATAGAACAATCTGCGAATCTGTCCAGTACGTAATGCTGTCCATCTTTATACTTAAGTCTGATCTAACTCGGTCCACCAATTGTGCCATCAGTTTTGCTGCGCAAAGCTCCAGTCGCGGTAGCGTGATTATCTTACGCGGAGCTACTCGTGACTTCGCACAAATTAAGCGCACGGTGATCTGCCCGGCTGCATTTTCTGATCGTAAGTATAATGCAGCTCCATATGCCTTTTCTGAAGCATCGGAAAATGCATGCACCTGTATGTTTACTGGCCGGTCTGCTAGTATTCTCCTGGGAACCTTGACGTCGTTTAGCCTTGCTAGGCTTTGTCGAAAATCTGTCCATCTTGTATGAAGTTCTGCGGGTAGGGCGGCATCCCAGTCCAGTTTTAGCGCCCATAGCTCCTGCATGAAGATTTTGGCAGTCACTATTACTGGGTTGACCAAACCAAGAGGGTCGAAAAGGTGGGCTACATCTGCTAATACACTCCGCTTTGTGATACGCTTCACTCCTTCCCATTTCGTTTTTATGAGAAACTGGTCTGCTTTCGGGAACCAAGTTAAGCCTAAGGTTTTTACGGATGTTTCTGTCACGTCGCTGATATCAATTTCTTTCTCGCGGTCTTCTTTTGGGATCCTAGCTAGCAAGTCCGGGTGGTTTGCACACCATTTTCGCAGCGAGAAGCCTCCCGCCTTCATTATGTCGATGAGTTCGGTCTGCATATTGAGTGCCTTGACCAGGGAATCACTCCCTGTCATAACGTCATCCATGTAAAAATCCTTCCTGGTAATTGCTGCACCCAATGGATATCGCTCTACTTCATCTTCTGCTAGTTGTTGCAGGCACCTCGTTGCCAAATATGGTGCGGCAGTGGTACCATAGGTTACTGTTCGTAGCCGGAATATTTTCAACTCCTCTTTGGGGTGGTCTCGCCACAGAATGAGCTGTAGATTTTGATCACTTGGATTAATCCATATCTGTCGATACATCTTGGTTATATCGCTTGTAAAAACGTATTTGTGCGTTCTGAAGCGAACTAGAATTGTGAAGAGCTCATCCTGAGTTCTGAGACCCTTGTGCTGAATGTCGTTGAAGGACAAGTTCGTTGTTGTTTTTGCCGAGCCGTCGAATACGACCCGTAACTTGGTTGTACTGCTCTCCGGACGAATGACGCAGTGATGTGGTAGGAAGTAATGCTGCTGGCTGAGGTCTTCCTGTTTGATTTGTTCCATGTGCCTAAGTTGGTGATATTCATGTATGAATTCACTATATTGTTGTTTTAATTCTGGGCATTTTGCTAGTCTTTTTTCTAATGACAGGAATCGTTGAAAGGCGATACTCCAAGATTCCCCTAGGGCGGACGCGTCTTGCCTTAATGGAAGGCGAACTATGTATCGTCCTGATGATTCCCTCTTGGTAGTGGCTCTAAAGAGGTCTTCGCAATATTGCTCGGCTGGCGTGATGCAATGCTCTGGTTTGTCAATTTCCTCCATTTCCCAGAATTTTTCCAGAGCTGTTTCCAGTCCTCCATGCTCGAGATGACTTATTCCGCAAAAGGCTGAATTTGCAGCTTGTGAAGTTGTCTTCCCTCCGACAATCCATCCGAGAACTGTGTTTTGTAGTATAGGAAGTGAGTCCTTTAATTTTATTTGTCCGATTGACAGTAGTGAGATGAATAATTCAGCCCCAATCAGTAGGTCGATGCCGCGAGATATGTTGAAATTAGGATCGGCCAATTGGATGTTTTTTGGAATGGGCCAATCTGCGGTGGAGATGTAAACACTTGGTTGATCGGATGCTATTTTCGTGAGGACGAAGGCTTCCAGACTGGTTGTGAATCCACATGTCCGTGAATTTATTTTAAGATGAATTCTCCCGTGGCTTGTTAGTGCAAGTTCACCTATCCCAGAGAGGTCGAGCTGTTCCTTGCGGGGCGTGAAACCTAGTCTTCGAATGAATCGTTCGGTGGCGAAGTTGAGCTGGGACCCACCATCGAGTACGGCTCTTCCCTCCACCCAATTGCCATGATGGTCCATTACCTGCACGATGGCTGTTGACAGAAATACGTATGACGTTGAACGTTTAGACTGTGCCCCTGTGGCGGCTGCTAAATTTGCTGGAGCAGCAACGGTCTCTTGCTGTGGTGAAGGTCTCTGAGTTGACCTTGAATCATCGTGCAGTATGGTATTGTGTCTCTCTGTGCATTTAGAACAATGTCTTCCTTTGCATTTGGATACTGAGTGCCCAGTCCTGAGGCAATTTTCACATCTTTTCCACTGACGGATGTACTTGGCTCGCTCCTGCGGTTTTAGCGTTAAAAACTTTTGGCAATAGTACAACGGGTGCTCTCCCTTGCACATGTCGCATGGCCTTCTGATAGGAGTTCTTGCTAACATTAAAGAGGCCTTGTGACCTTGGGGGCGCTCTTTCATGTTGTGGCCGTTGATTCGTCCACTTCCCAGTGCTTCCAGTGATTGAAACCGGGTTTCCAAAAATTTGAGGAGTCCAAATATGTCCGGGACTTCCTTCGGATTGGCGAGTGACTGCTCGTAAAGATGATGAGTGGCTCGATCAAGCTTCTTGACCAGGATATGGTGCACGAGAGGGCTCCAACTGTCTGTGTTAAGACCTGTGTTGTTTAATTTCAGCAGCACTTCCTTTGTGTTGTCGTGCAGGGCCTTTATGGCGGCGGCTGACTCATTTTGCAACGAAGGCTGGTTCATTAATTTGTCCAAGTAGGCTGTTATCAACAGCCGCTTATTCTCGTACCGCTCATTAAGTGTTGTCCATGCAATGGAATAATTATGTTCCGTTACTGGGAGGTGCTGTACAATTTTGCTAGCTTCTCCCACTAGGTTTGCCTTTAAATACATTAACTTCTGTACCGCTCCCATTGGCTGAATATGGATTAATTCCTTGAAGAGATCCCGGAACTGTTCCCACCTGAGGTAGTTCCCGTCAAACGTAGGTAGTGTGATCTTGGGTAGCTTTACTGAGTTTGATATCATTGATATAGCAGCCGTCTCCTGAGGAGCTGAGAGTTCCTGAATATGTGTGATAACGTCAAGATAGTGGTCCTCCAGCTCAAGGAAAACATTCATATTGTACTCAGCTTGGTTCACTTCAGACATGATGTCTTGGTGTAACCTGCTGATGTCAATCCAATATTGCTCCATGGTTGATCTACGTTGGTTGTAGTAGGCCTGAGAGCGCGGGAGATTTAAGTCTTGCTCTGTAGATGACAAAAGCCGTTCTAGAGCCGTCATGAGGGCATGCTGGCGTCGTAACCGCCTAGCTTGCTCTATGTCGGCCACTTCTCCCTTGTCATCTGCTGATTCCTCAGGCTCACTCTCATTTTCCTGTCCGCTAGTGCCCGCCTTTGGTCCTGTGTCTGTGGCCTCTGCTGCTTTGGCCTTTGCTGCTGTGTTCTTTGATGCTGCGAGCTCTGCTGTAGCTGCTGTGATGGCTGCTTGTATCGTCAGTTTGTACTCCTCGTACACTGCCTTTACTACCCCTTCAAATCCTTGGCGGAAGTACGCATGTTGGGAGAATTCCTCTTCTAGTGGAGCCAGCTGGTTGTTGTTTTGTTGAAACTGGGCCCAATCTTCTTCCAGCGTTGAGAGCTTCTGTTGCATCTTTTGAATTGCCTCTTCTCCCCTCTTCCTGCTGATGGAGTCTTTCCTGAAGTTCTGGAAGTTCTTCTCCATGCGTTTTCCGATACTGGATTGAAGGGTTACTACTTGCTCGAATGCTTCCATGTCCATGTCGCAAAGATAGTCGGGGTCACCAAATGTTAATTAGATTCTTTTATCTAATTGTTAAAATGCAAAACCGAAAACAAACTTGGAGAAGACTTTCTCAGTGCAGCCTCACACTGAGTAACGAAGAAAAAAGGCTTATGGTTGTTGCTTAATGACTGAATATTGATTTATTTACAATGCTCTTTTATATTTTACAAATTATGCTTACACATCAAAGCTCAAGAATTGAACCTTGAACTGGCCAAGAATCAATTCTTGAGAATCAATGTGAAAGCATTTTTACAGGTAATTAATTGCTGATAATGGCAAAAGTTTACATGAGCGGATGTCCACCGATGCGCGCGTGCCGGAAATTTGGTGCATTTCCAGACATCGGGAAATTGGTTGTAATTCTAGACACTAATATATCACTTCAATAAGTTGCTACTACAACCAGGCCCGCCACCATGGGGCGAATTGCCCGGGCCCCAGGTTAAAGGCCTCAAAAATAGATTGCAAGCCAAAAAGTGAACCTAGCTGCACTGAGTAACTTAAGACCTATTCGGAAATCAAGAAGCGACCGCTTTTTTTAGTAAAAGATTTTAGCCCCAGGCCCCCCGAAAGGCTATGTGGCGGGCCCGACTGTAACTGAAAGCATTATTGAATTATCCGAAAATCTGTACATCCGAAACGATATACAAAATAATTTAACCTTTACAAATCTGAAGGTATAAAATTGTCCGTATGTGATGAGTACAAACGAATACGCAAAGGAAAAAAAATTAGAACGAAAATACGTCGAAAGAAGTTAAATTTGATGCCAATAACGAATTCCGCATAAATACTATACCTTCAAAATTATACCTTCATTATTATGATGGTAACTTTCATTACGATACTAAAGGAAATGACGGTATGACAAGAAGAGTTTTTTGTAGGCAATAATGTTTTGTATAAGTAGATGAAAAACAAATTTTGCAAAAATCAATTATTGAGTGATTTTTTGGCCGAATAGTAATTTTTGGAAACTTTGACCTTAAATAACTTCGAAAGGGTTGAGTTTTAGAAAAAATGACAAGAGGGATTTTTTGCAGGCAATAACGTTTCTTATTGACTGATAAAAAAAAATTTCGAATAAGTTTTTGCTCGTTTTTTTGGCCAAAAAGTGATTTTTGATTACTTTGACCTTGAATAACTTTAAAAAGGTTAATCGGGTCAAAATTTTTGTAAGTTGTAGATAATTTCATTGTCAACATTTTGGGCCCACGCAGGGGTTGTACGACCTATAGAAACTGAGATACAAGGAAAACGCGATATCTCCGGCGGCCATTTTTTTTGTGATTCCGAAATTGTTTTCTTAAAAACTTCCAAAGGAGCTGTGGACCAATTTTCAGCCATTTTGGAATTTTGTCCCTTTTCGTGCAGTTTTAATTTTCAGCCATTTTGGAATTTTGTCTCTTTTCGTGCAGTTTTAATTTTCAGCCATTTTGGAATTTTGTACCTTTTCGTGCAGTTTTAATTTTCAGCCATTTTGGAATTTTGTCCCTTTTCGTGCAGTTTTTTTTGCTAGTTTCCCTGGCTGTACGTTGTTTTTTTAGTTTTGTATGAATTTTTTGTTTTTATTGAGTGTAAATTGACTTTTTCTAGTTCTGACGCTTTTGTCTAACTTTGCCGGCCACCCCACTCCCTCAGACATCCCGTGTATTTTCTTACCGAGAGGGGCGCACTATTTTTAGTAGCCCACCGGCGCCGAATATCTTAGGACGGCTCTGAGTAGAGGATATAATGTGTTTTGTTTTGACTGGGACAAAAGATTCGTGCAGATGGTAACATAGCGAGCGAAAATTATCTATTTGGTTGTCAATGTCAGAGATTCGGTATATTTGATCCCATGGTAGTGAGGAACATTCTTGCAATAGTGTCGGGACATCGATGGATTTGTAGTCAAGATACAAAAACAATTTCCGCTGAGTGTTTTTTACTGAGACTTTAAGGGAAAGGTGCAGGATATCATGATCGAGGTAACTGGGTGGCCTGATCTGATTATGGAATAAAACGTTATCAACATTCGACACAAAAAAAATGTCCAGCAGCGATGAATTATTAGTGTTTAGGTATGTCGGAAGTTGGTTGATGGGCTTTAAGACAAACGTTTCGAAGAACTTGAGAAATTTTTTTTGGAAAGCGCATTGTTGGATAAAATGTTTACGTTAAAGTCACCACCAATTACAATGCTCTCATATACCAAGTTTATAGCAGAAAAATTAAATCGATTTAACTTAAAGTTACACCAAAATTTCGAATTAACGTATAAACGGGTATTTAATACGCAATCGATTTCAACTTACATTCTTATAACTTTGGCTTAAGCCGAAAAATTTCGGTTTAAGCCATAATTCGAATTCTCCCGTTTATACGACAACAAATTTTGGATAATCCACAATTCAAATTATTTTTGGAGTAGCTATGCTATAAACTAGGTAATAGTTATGGGTGGCTTCAGAGAGCCATACATCCAGTTCACTGGCTTCACTTATCGAGAAAATTCGAGGAGGGCAGTAAACCACAGTGGCGAGACATTTACTATAACCACAGTTAACTTCAATGCTGAGAAACTCCAAGGCATTAGATGTAGATTCCTTAACTTTGAAAGACCTAAGGTTATTCTTTACATAAATGGCTACTCCAACACCAGAACGATTTATGCGATCATTTCGGTGTAGATTGTACCCATCTAATGAAACAAGTTTCGAGGGGACATGATTGCGCAGTTAAGATTCAGACACCAGAATGCCGTGTATATTAGAACCACGGAAAATTTCCTGTAATTCATCGATTTTGTTGCGTAAGCCGCGCGCATTAATGTGGCAAAAGTTTAAGCCTTGAGCCCTTCTTTGGAAAACGTTGAGCAGTGTTCTAATTTTGTTCATCTCTTTATTGCTATGTCTTAACCGAAGTCACAGAAACGGTTTAACAAAGTGGATGCAGGACGTGGCACGCTCAAAAATTCAAAGTCTAAAAGAAAGCAATAATATTCCAACATTACAACATAACGAAAAATAGAAAAGTAAAGACTTAAGACGTCGTGGAGTCTGGACTGACGCCGTAAATCCTCAAGCTCGTTTGAAACTACGGCAAGGTCGTGTTGGATTGTTTCTACCTCGTCTTTTAATTTTCCCACTTGGATGTTGAAAGTGTTACATACCTCCTCAAATTGCGCAGTCAGGCGAGCCTCAAATTTCTTCAGTAGACGATCCTCGAAAACGTCAAACCGTTCGTCGAGTATCCTGTTAATGTTTAATAAAAGCCTTTTCTCCAAGACCTCAAGGTTGTTCTCGGGGTCAGCTAGTGATGTGGAGATCTCGGTGTTTTGCTGCTGCTACCATTATTGCGCCTATTTGCCGCCGGCTCAGGAGTATTGTACCTAGCGGATCACTTGCTATCTCAGCGACTTTCCTGGTTTTTGGCCTTGAATTCGACTTAGATGACATAATTTGAGACGGTTTTTAGACCACTGTTAAGTTATTAAAATAGGAAAGTAAATCGCACCGAAAGCACTAGGATGCCGTGATCGGAAATGTTAACTTTTGTAGTGAATTTGAACAAAAAAAAAACGGCGGAAAGTGAATAAAATATCGGAGAGGTTCAAAGCACGACTACTCGATAAACATCACACAACTGTTGTGAATGGTGCCCATTAAAAACCAATTTATTTTCCCAGGCGTAACCGACACACTACCTACTACTTTGAGGAATAATCCTCCATTTTTCCATTTCAATCTGAAGACTTGATATTATATATTTTACGGTAAACGACGTGATCTATAAAATATATTGCAACACTCCCATGGGCAGAAAGTCTACGCACAACAGTGTACCCTGACACATGAAAGTGACCTAAATCAGCATCAGAATGGCATTTGGGTTTCGGTCTCTGTTTTGAATGGTAAAAAACGAACAAAATATAATAAAAAAAAATACGTAAAATCCACTTCTAACCTCTTATGTTCAATGTTTTGGTCAATCCATAACAACAAAACTTCCTATCTATCCCTATCAAGGCATACTTTCGACATATTCCTTTCATACAAACACCATGCATCAAAAAAAAAACCAAAGAAACCCGCTCACTTAAACAGTATCAACTTCTCTCAAATTCCCATTAAATATGCACAAAATTTAATTAATAACTTTACAAAATTTCCATGCACATATCTAAACAGTTCTCCATACACCGAAAAATCTCGTTATAAATTAAACAAATTTTGTCTAAAGTACATCGTAAGTCACTTGTGGCTGTAAAAACAAAACAAACATTTCGAGGGTAAATTTTGAGAAGTTTCCTTCAAGCATATCCTTCATACAGGATAATATGTATAGGGAAAGACCCTTTAGGACGTGTTAAGTAACAGACAGGAGGTTCTATTACATATACATATGTAGATGTAGAGCTATCATTCGTTTTATGAATTATTTTATATGCTGTAGGTACATTCATAAATAATAAGATATATAAGAGCTTCAACATTTCTAAACTTTAATGCATTTCCCATTTCGTGGTGATGTTTAAGCCACATGATTCCACCCTGTATGTGGGTTGTGGATATAAGAAAGAGAGATAGAGAGAGATTTTCGTACAAGGTGCTGCATATGCTGAAAGTTTTATGTCACAGTGTTAACAAACTATAAAACTTTAAAAATATCCTCAAACTAATTAAAGTTTTACAAGGGAAACCCTCAGCCCCGGTTAAGCCTTTAATCTATATCGTAAACTACTAATATAAAATTGTTGCGACTAAGTGAAAAATAAAATTGAAACTCCACAGGGGGTGGGTGAAGAAAACTTTTCAATCAGCTTTAAGAAAGAAAAAAAATCTTTTTCCATTTAGTTAAATTCCCTAGAAATAAAATCTTCTTTCAATTTCTCATTTCAGTTCCTCAGCAACAGAACTAATTTCACGTCGAGGAGTATTTTCGCGGCGTCACTATGGATCCGTTGATCAGGTAAGTCAATTTCTTGATAACTTAAACCTTTCTACCAGAACTTCCTTAACAAAAAACTTAAGAGACAGACAACATTTACACTAATTAAATTTAAAATTAAAAAAATTGTACTAATAATAATAACGTTTCCTTTCCTCTTATACAAAAACACTTTCACAATAAACTCAACCAAAACAAAAAAATTTTTGGCAGGAATTAAATAAGACTTAACTTGTTCAAACTAAAATCCCCTAAAAATAAATGATTTCGATGAAATCTTGCAAAAGTTTTAAGTCTGCTATGAATTAATTATAAATTAAAGAGGCGATTAGCGGGGAATTTACGTGAACGAAGATATCCTCTAATGGATCCATGGGCAAGGATCTAGGAGTTGAGAGATGAAAAATTTATTAGACATTCGGCGGCGGCAGTAGTAGGCGGTCTTTGATTTATGAAAGATTAATGCGATAGAGAAATCTTGGAAGATGCCTAGGTAATATTTTCACAAAAAAAAAATAAGTAAAAGAGAATCGTCTCTAGTGCAAGTTGGATGATAACAACTGAAATGGCGGCTACTTTTGTGTCTGTGAAGGGAGCAAGGAGTCGTCGTTTAATCTGGTTTAACTCCTTTGAAGTTTAAGTACATTAGGATAATAAGGGATTTGCTTTATAAGATGAGCCTATGGTGTTTATTTTTAGTCGTAAAACGAAATTTTTATAAGACTTTGCGTATCGATGCTTGGACAATCTTTTTTTTTTAAATTTACCAACCAAAAAACCAAGGCTTGTACTCAATTATCAAAATAATAACATCTGTCATAAAAAAATAATAAATATAATAATATTTATGATAAAAGACACAATTTTAAACCTTCATAACATTATTTCAGAGGAAATGAACAAATGACAAGGTATTTCCAAAAGATTTAGTTGTCCCAAAAAAATTATCGTTATCTCAATAAAAATTTTTTAATCTACCCCTAAAAATATATGACTATCGCCATAACAAACAGTTTAGCTATTTGAAAATTATATAACTAATGAATAAACTATTAATTGTTTCAAAAATATTTGGTCTATCTCAAATAATTTGGTTTTTACAAAATAAATGGTTGTCCCAAAAAAAAATTTGATTATTCTAAAAATTTGTTACAATCTCAAAAAATCGTTATTAAAAGAAATTATTACATAAAAATTAGTTTCCTTTAAAAATATTGATTTGAAAAATAATATAGTTCCTTTAAAAAATATAGGTTTTGGCATTCTTCAATGAGGTATACAAGGTGTAAAAATACCACTGTGGGCCTACTAGTACTGTACCTTATCCCAGATTTATAAGTCAGAACGCTTGAAGTGATTCAGTAATTTTCCTAATGTTTTGTTCCTCAGACACATCTGTCCCAGTCAAGTTTAGTTTAACAAGAAACCCTAACGGTAAGGCGTAGGTACAGAGCATACGAAGACCACATATCCTCCTCAAGGCAATGCCTGCAGGTAGCAGCATCTGCCATTCCGATCATTCATGAATAGTAACTAAAGCACAGTGCAGGGTAATTAAGCTAACAGGGGAAGCTCCTACTGAACCCCAGTAACTCTCAGGCACCTTTTAGATAAGCTATTACAGGAAGGAACCGTTTGGATTTATCGGAACCAAACGCTCAATATGTTACAAGAGTTCAAGTGAAGGGCCTCTTACAAGGCTTTGGTTGGTGTCCGAATAGATCTGGAACGATGATGTACGACTGTGTCAAGGCGGTATTTAAACGAGGCGTCCAGCTTTCCTTGGCTTTGAAGCTCCTATGGCCCACCCAAACAAAGCCAACTGGATTGAGCTTATGCAGCTCACCAAGAACACGCTCTAGAATGTCCCAGACTAATTTAAACTTAGTCCCATAGGTTTCGATCGCTCTGATTGCAATTTTTCTGTCAGCTTTCGTAAGAGTATGTCAGCATAGCGATCACCTCTGATAGAAAAACAGTAGCAAGGTAATCCACGCCTACAGTTGTCTTTTTATGTGAGAATAAAATCTCAGAAATTACACTCTATACTACCAATTAGGCATCTCGATCAGTTCATTGTGCAATGTCCAGTACTAAACGGCATCGATTAAGGGGCCCCACTACCATCCCATGAGTAGGTAGTGCTTCGGTTGTGCTTGGGAAAATAAACCGGTTAATACGTAAATCAGACTGAATGAATTTTATCACCGAATTTTAAAAATAGAAGAGAATACGATAGATTGTGGGTCTATAGGGTCTTGGAGAAGTTGTTGATGAACCTTGCGTTTGAACTCTAGGATATTATACAAGTTCGGAAATACTGACTTTGAAAGATTGTTTCACAGTAGAGTTGGTCTATTCAAAAACGAAATGTGCGGGATAGTGAGAGGCTGTATGCTGCACAGATGTGAGTTAAACGATCTACTCCAGTATTGCAGAAAAAATTAGAAACGAGTCGGATGAAGGACTTGTAGATTGCAGTCCAGTCTTCTGGGTGAAAGTGAAACTTGCAGCTCTGAAGAAATCCAAGGCATTATTTTTGTTTGGCGATTTGGAAAATATGGTCGTTCCATTGCAGATCCTCGGTTAAAGTTATATCATGGGTCTGCCGTTAGATTTACGCTATTCTCTGGAAAAAAGGAAGGTCGGTGCAGGTTTTATTAGATACTAGACTGCACTTCCTTTTAGAGGCATTGAATTCGACACAATTCTTGCTGCCCCAATCAAAAGATCGTTGCCAGAGAAATTATCAGGCCTATTCTAAACTTCGCTGGAATTTTCTTATAATCGTATCCTAATAATGTAAGAAAACTCCAGCGGAATCAATTCCACCAAAGTTCAGAATAGGCCTGATTTGTCTTAAAGCAATTTGACTGTACGCAAAAATTATGCTCCACAAAGCATTATTTTAAAAATTATATTAGTTGTCCCAAAAAGATAACTACAGTTTGCTGTTCGGTATTGTTTTCTTTATAGAACAGTCAAGAGTTCAAAGAGTGTTATCTCTTAGCTTAAGCCTTTCAGATAAAAAAGAATTTCTGTAAAAAATAAAAAAAGAAATTGTCCCAAAATAATTTATATTAAGGATGTCCTAAAGTATTTTCTTATCTCAAATACCAAAATTTCATTACTCTTAAAAAAAATTGATTATAACAAAAAAGCAATATTTTTAAAAATTAAAGAATTCTGAAAAAAAATTGTAGAACTTTCACGTTAACCTAAAAATATTGTCCCAAAGATAATAATAAGTCGTCTTAAAGAAATTGGTTGTCTTAAAAATGTTGATCATTGCTTGTGCTAAAAATAAATATAATTGTTAAAAAATTTGTAGATTAGAAAAACTGTTCCTTCCAAAGAAGTAGCATGTCCCAAATTAATTTACTGACCTCCAATTAAGTTTTATTGTCCCACAAAAATATGCAGTTATTAACAAAAATGTTGTTTCAATAGAATTAAAAAGAAATTATGTTGTCCCAAAATAAATATACTGGAGGAAAATGGAAATTTGAGTGTCCCAAAAATTGTCCCAAAAAAATAATAGAGCTAAATTTACTAGCAGACTTATTTATACTAAAAATTCTTGTCCCAAATTTTTAAATATTCACACTTGTAGATAAATTTAAGAATTTGAGACTAAAATACAAGCTAGAATATCCACCCCTTGATGGACTCAAAAATACTCGTCCTATTGTCGTGAACGAGTTCATTGTTTAGTAACAATTAATCAGTCTGTATATATTTTTTTTTTCATTTTGCAAGGATATCTTCTGCATAGAGTCACAGTAGCGTCTAAAATTAGGTTTTGTTTAGTGCGTGTGACAAAATTACTCTGTGGAGAAAGGGTATAAGCATGACTTAAGAGTGATTTATGGTTTTGTTGGAAATTATCGCTACAGTTTTGGATACTGATAATGAAAATATGAATTTATAACATTATTGCTTTTGGTAGTATTTATAAAATTCTCACAACTTACAACATTTTTGATATGTGGGTCAACAATAAATGCATTTTCCAGTATAATTAATCTTTACACGTACGGTTTCAATGGTTAAACATAAAACAAAACCGCCATTATTAAAATTCTCGTAAAATAATCACATTTTCATACCTAATTGCCTGAAAACCATTTTGCAAATTTAAACAATCACCAAAAAATAATTAACCATGAAATACCAAGTAATCCTTTAATGCCTTCTATTTTGTGGGCCTGGTGTACATATTAGTTTTTTGTTGTTGTATATATACCTCACCCTGTTTACCTTGTGCAGAATTTCCATTTTCTAAATTAATCAAAATTTTAATGACACCACAGCAGTGACAATCATTCCAACAGCGTCCAGGTAAAAACCGGTAGGACACATCAATTGCGTGTCCAACAGTGTTCGAAATTTAACGATTTTGCTGCAGCAATCCACTGCTACAATTTCTCTCGGCCCACCCCACGGTCCAAATTCTACATAAAGGTATACACCTCATGACACGCTACATGGGCCATAACCTCAAAACAAGCACACAGAATTACAGGCTGGATTCCTGCCGTGCTGCCATAATGGAGTTATCGTGACCGAATAGAGGTTAAACACAGCGGCTCTGCTCCTTGTTCATTCACTCGGTCGTCCTGTCTCTGTCGCCTTAATCATTTGCCATTAGCAGTCGGTGTATAACCCATCAGGACTAGAACTTAACTGGTTGTGCTAAATGCCATGTTTTGTGCTGAGACCTAAGTAAAATGGTGGTGGGGGGGGGGGGGGGGGTTAAGATGAGCTTTTAGCTGTAAACTAGGATAATGGTATGAAGAAGCCATAGGGTGGCTTGGATGATAGTCGGAGAAATATCCTTTCTCTTCGTCCTTAATTGATCGAGCTATGCCTCAAGCTGAATTGTAATAAATGCATGTAGATTTATAGCAGCTTTTGTCCTAACTCAAACTTCTGGTTTTGTTGGATTTTTATTGAATTTTTCTCCACCTCATAAATTCACCCCCATCCCCCCTCGTCAGACTAGCGGGAGTTTTCATGTTTTTCCTGCTGAGCTTTTTAAGAAGATTGCAATGAAATGCAATTTCACTGCATGTGAGCACTTGCATTTTCGAACAGCATGAATATTCCGTTGAACAATGGCCGATAGTTTTCCAGGCAATGTCCGCAGGAGATTGATAATGTGGTTAAAAAAAGAAATACAACTATCAATAGCTTTAATGCAGAAGTTCTGCACGATAGATGGTAGTTTTAAATTTATTAACTTCCCAGTAGGAAGTTATTAGAATCGGTCCGAAAATCGGATTCGAAATTTTCAATGTATTTACACGTTTCAAGGTCCCAATAGCATTTTAAGCAAACAAGTGAGAAGAAATATGTGTGTGTGTGTGTGTGCGTACGTATGTGGTCATTTTTTCCTGCACGATTTCGCGCGAACCGAAAAAGATATCGACTTCGTTCAGGTGCCGTTCGAAGCGTGTTCAAGGAAATATGATCTGAAAAGATTTTCATAAAAATTGGTCGAGCCGTTTTTTTGTTTGAACGACTTAAGTGATTTTTGTACCAGCACGATTTCGCGCGAACCAAAAAAGATATTGACTTCGTTAAGGTTCGAAGCGTATTAAAGGACATATGAATTGAAAAGATTTTCATAATAATCGGTCAAGCCGTTTTTTTGTTTGAACGATTTAAGTGATTTTTGTACCAGCACGATTTCGCGCGAACCAAAAAAGATACCGACTTCGTTAAGATGCAAGATTTTCATAAAAGATAAAAGATGAAAAGATTTTCATAAAAATCGTTCGAGTCGTTTTTTTGTTTGAACGAATACTGGGAAGTTAATCTTGTGGACCGAAAGGGTCAAAAGCCACATCCCAACTAGTTTATGTATAAAATCCTTTCTCGTTGTAATAACGTAATTCCGCAAAGAAAACTTAAGTTACTGATAGATAGAATATTTGAGGCTGTTTAAGGTACAGCGTCTTCAACAGTTTTCCAATGTAATTTAGTGAGTAGGTAATGGGACGAATGGGCATGGGAACCAAAATTGACCTTGACCTAAGGTCAAAACAAAGTTTATCAAGCGTTAGACGCGTTGTTCTGCAGAAGAAGGACTGTTGTCATAAGCAATCTTCGCCTCGTCCAGCAGCTGGCAGTTGTAAGCCGTAATAGGGCGTCAATCATCTGTAAACCGTTTGAGTCCCAAAACAAAGTAGCCTAAACTCTTAGCCTTGGTCAATGCCCCTCACCAACTTTTCTATAATCTATACTCGTGCTTTTCTTTTCTGGAGTGTAGTGATAGGCCCATGTTTCATCGCAGGTCACGATACGGTTCCCTTCTTGTTCGAATCGATTCAGAAGTTGCTAATATATTTTCGTGCCTCGCTTAGAAGACTTGGACACTTCCAATCCCTAAACTCAACTCTGATAGTAGAGGGAAATTGTCATATGATAGTGATGTAGTTGGGAAGTTGGATTTTTTTGTTTTTTTTTTCTTTACATATGTTAAGATAAAGCGCAAAAAAAATTTCTGCAAAATCGGTCCTATGCTGCACGAGAGAGAAAATTGCATAAATCTCCATTTTTGATGCATTTTGAGTGCATTGCTACACTGTTTTTTTAATTTCTCAAGTTCTGTTGGTCGTAGAAAAATAAGAAAAATTGGAAAATACTCGTGAATGAATAGACTATCGAACTGATTCGGTACTATACTAAATACTTTAAAAATGAATCCTAATCTCAAAAAACCAAAATGTATGAAATTTTGTTTTATTTTACTAAAAATGCAATAAATAACGGGAAAATAGTCGGATTTTGATAAAAATTATAGAAAAGATGTACTTTGATGCTATAAATACGTGGTTGAAATTTAAAAAAAAAATTTCGATTTGTACGCCAAAAATTGGCAGTTTTCGAAAAAAATTTAAAGTTGCCGCCATTTTATGCCAAATCATCCTACGACAAAATATTTTTTTTAAATTGTAGGTTTTTTTATGTACTTTCTTGTGAGCATACGCAATACTTCGTTACTTTATTTAAAATGTCTATTTTAGGACTTTGAAAAAAGTAGAAAATTTCAATTTTAAATTTTTTGCCTTTTGCCAACTATGAAAAGCTACTTGCCAACTATGGAAAAAAGAACTATGGACTCACACGAAGCAGTACATTTGTCTCTTACAATATGGTAAATTGTACTGAGGCCTCATTTTTTTTAAATGTCCCATCTCAAATATAATGTCCTACTGATGTAACGAGATAAATAAGCCGAGCTGTGATTGTAAATACATAGTGGAGAGACAAGGGTTTCTTATTTCTTACTTCTTTTGCAGCAGTAAAATATCCAATTTGAGCTGAGGCGAGATGAGGTTGTAAATACGAACTGGAGAGACATTTCTTAATTCTTTTGCGGCAGCAAAATTTCCAACTTTAAATTAGGTAAGGTGAGATTATAAAATATAAATATACTAGCTGGGACCCGGTGCGCCTATGCTGCACCCATAAGCCAATAGTAGTAATCAGGTGATATGAATTTTAATATACAGTAGGAGAGTTTGAAAAAGGCAATTTTTTGGTATTTTTGATTCCAAATAACAAAATGTGAAACTATTAGGGATCTGACATTTTAATCGAGACAATAAAAACCATCCCCTGACTGGAGTAGACGCTGTGCAGAACTTCGCTCGACTTTTTAGTTCTTTTTAATTTAAAAGTGTATATTTTAGTTTTTTTAAACTATATTTTATTTTCTACATTTTAGACTATTATATGTCTTGTGCCATTTTCTGGTGACCGCCATATTAGATTTAAAATGACGTCACGCAGCTTACTGTACTATACTCGTCATACACTTTCATTTGATACCCATACCGACGGCGGGCCTCGGGGGTTGTAAAGAAAAATGTAAACTGTAATTTTGTGTTGGCCGCCATTTTGCATTTGGAATGACGCCGCACAGCTAATAGTATTCTACTTGTCATACCTTTTCATTTGATACCCATACCGGATGGCTTGCATAGAAAAAGGTAATCCGCCATTTTGTGTAAGCGGCCATTTTGAATTTGGAATGACGCCACACAGCTAATAATATTCTATTTGTCATACCCTTTCATTCGATACCCATGCCGGGGGTCGGGGAACACAATTGCAAAATTCGGCCGCCATATTGGAACCGCCATCTTTGCGAAAGTAATGGACATCACCAATCGCTTTCTCGTACCCAGAAACCTCTCCATTTTCACCCTCGTAGAACGTATATTATTATGCTTTTTAAAGCTCTCTAAAACAGCGCCCCCTAAGAGTGATTTTTGAAAGTACGCACCGATGCTAAAACCACCCCCTTGATGTAAGTAATAAGTGGTTAAATTTTTGTGGCGATCGGTTGAATGGTTTAGGAGTTATTAGGGAACATACATACATACACACATACATCGAATTTTATATATGTATATAGATTTTGTGAAGGCATAGGTTTCTTACTTAGTCTGAGGCAGTTTAATGCATATTAGAATCAAACTCGTGAAAAAAGCTATTTATAGGTATTTATTTTCCTTCTTTCTTTATATTGCTGGTTTTTGTCATTTTGGCATTATACAACGGCACTTCGCCTCATTTGAAGTATGAAATTGTACTGGCTCAAAATAAAAAAGAGGCACCACTTACAAACTCTTTTTATAATCGTGTCCTACCCAACACTAAATTTTTAGTCTGCATTTGAAGTCAATGATGCTTTAACGGGATATTTTTTAACATTAGATGTCCGCCTAGGCTAGCATTCCATTTGAGCACCCATAGGAGCTCTCCTGCAACGATTTGGTTAGAGACAAAAAGAAGCATTATAGAGCTTTTTTTAAATATCTGTAGTAGAGCTAATCATGGAGGCCTGTGGATATGTGAGTAAGCTTCAGTGCCGAAAAGCTTTTATTTTTGTTCATCTTTTGAAATTACCTTTTCCTTTCCAAGCGCGAGTATGGTCCCCCAACTAAGTATACTAACCAAGTCCAGTGCTGCTTGTCCTCCGTATCGAACGAGAACTTGTATATTGAGAATGCTAATGTCACCCTTTATGGTCAACAATATAATCGCCCATTTTCTTCGTTCTATAAAATTTCTGAAAACTCCAGTAATGCTTCCTCGGGAGCATATTTGGCAGCGCTCAAAATTAGCTCTAGTACAAAGGGTGACACCTGAGCATAGACTTCCTCATAATAAAAATATATATATAATTGTGTATTAAAGAACACAAGCAGAAGTGAAACTTCGCGGTACAATAATAAAGAACATATACACATATGAAAACTTGACGTCAATATAATATTAACGAAATAATAATCTATAATACTCAATCTTAATTTTTTAAGTAACCGACTCGTCATTTTTACTTTGCCGATGCTTGAGCCATCTATGAACAAATTTTAATAAATTGTAAATATTTTCCTGTTGGTTTGGTAGAATTTATTTATATGGCATCACTTAATTCCTATGATGGCTGTCGCTGTCAGCTACTTGGTTGAAGCAATGTGGAAAATTGGTCTTTTGGCGGTGATCTTCGTGAAATTCATCAGCTTAAGTTGTTAAAATCCAAAATGTTAAACGAAATAAAGTGGAAACTAAATAATTGTTAGTATACTTATGCATTCATTCAATTATGAAATTAGTGTTTCAAAATATGCACTATATAAAGTGACAGTTGTAAACGAGCGAGAAAGCAACTTCCGTTTCATACAACTGACCTTGTTTTCGTTTTCAATTCTGAATTCACTCATATCTGCTCGAATCCCCAGAATGGGACAAGGGAACTTTCACTTCAAAATTCCCGGAACGAGAGCAAGGAAGTTTCACTTCAAAAAAATATGGAGATCGGTGGAGATCTCAGCTAACATCAGAATGCGGCTGTACAATACCAACGTTAAGGCAGTTCTATTGTATGGTTGCGAAACATGGAAAGTCACACAAAGCCTTCAAGGTTTCATCAACAGATGTGGTATCCTAAAAATCCGCTGTCAAGATAGAATCTATATTAATAAAAGAAAGTTTCTGTATGTAGGTATGTATGTACGTATGTATGTATGTATGTGTGCGCTATAGCGGCCGCACCAGTCATCGCAGAGCTTCGAAATTTGGCACGAAGGTCCGTGGGGGTCTCCCATGAAACACCTCAAAACCCGATTTTCGAAATTCAAAATGGCCGCTGAAAAATGAGCGAAATTCAAAACGGCTATTCAAATGTGAATTTGCAAATTGTGTTCCGGTTTCAATGAAACTGGGTATCTAGAGGTTTTTAAGATCGCTAATAACGAATTTGTGGTCAAAATTTATAAATTCAAAATGGCCGCGCCAATATGGCCGACGAATTTGACAATTGTGTTCCGATTCCAATGAAAATCGGTATCTAGGGTTTTTTGAGGTAGTAAATAACGAATGTTTGATCAGAACTTATAAATTCAAAATGGCCGCCGAAATATGACCGAAATTCAAAATTGCCACTCAAATTAGCCAATTGTGTTAAGATTTCCATGAAAACCGGTATCTGGGGGTTTTAAAGTAGCAAATAACGAATTTATGATCCGAACTTATAAACTCAAAATGGCCGTGTCAATATGGCGGACAAATTTGCCAACGGCGTTCCGATTACAATGAAAATCGGTATCACGGGTTCTTTAAGGTAGCAAATAACGAATTTATGATCAGAACTTATAAATTCAAAATGGCCACGGACGAAATTTTCCAATTGTATTCCGATTCCAATAAAAGTGGATATCTAGGGGTTTCTAAGGTTGCAAATAACGAATTTATGATTAAAACTTATAAATTCAAAATGGCCGCACCAATATGGCCGATTAGTTTGCCAATTGTATTCCGATTCCAATGAAAATCGGTATCTGGGGGTTTTTAAGGTAGCAAATAACTAAAACTAAACTAAAACTAATAAATTTAAAATTTCGGGGCCAATATGGCAGACGAATTTCAGCAAATAAGTGTCATTTCCCTGTCAGCTGTATGTAGGTTGTTCAAGAGTTGGGAAATCTGAATCTTCACATCCTAGCTCCAAATGGAAGAACATTGAACATAGTGTATCTTGGTCATTTCCCCTATTGTCATGAAGTTTTCCACGCGATCGAGTGTACCTATAAAATCCTCGACTAATTAAAGGTTAATCGACAAAATTACAAAGAAAAGGGAAGGACCCTCCACTGCCATCACGAGATTAAACAATGCCATCTATCGCATGAAAAAATTTCGATGGGTAAGAACGGGACGGAAGCTGTGTTCGGAACGAACACTAAGTGAGATGGGGGCAGTGTAACGGCTAACCGAAAAGAGAAAAACAAAATGATAACCCGTCCCCCACGAAGGTTGAATTTTAACATGGGTTTTCATTTTTTTAGGTTCAACCAAGCGTTGGGCACTTGATTTCCATCGGTTCAAGGTGAAATTTGGTATCGTTAGGTTTTCGATACCACTGAATACGAATATCATATCAAAAACCGGTTTTGACTAAAGACAGCTGTCAATAGAAATTAACCATATAAAAGGTATCCAAAATCATTTTTTCCAGATTTGTTGTTCCTTTCACTTTTTTCCTACCGTCGACAGTTCACACATGAACTTTTTTTATTTAAGGGCGTTGCAACGCACGCGGGTTTTTGTTTGAAGTGAAAACTTCTATAGGTACGTTGGGCACTTTTTGGCCGGGGGAAAAACTAATAACTCGCGTCGCGCTACCGTACCATGTGAGAAAAAATTTGCCTTTGGGGGTTTTAGTTTGTATTAAGTGTTATGTATTATTATACTATATTACTATGTATTATATATTCTTATGTTTGATTATGTATTATGGATTATTATGTATTTTATAATTGTTTTATTTAGCTTGTCCTCTTATATATGTTTGCTTGTTTCTTTGGTTCAAATCTTGCGACAGCTTTTTTAACTACTTCTACCAAACCGATTTGTATAAAGTTTAATACAAATTGAGCCCACAAATTGAGTTCTCATGGCAATGCAATCTGACAACTTTGTAAAAAATTCAAGATAACGGACGAATTTTGCAATTGTGTTCCGATTATATTGAAAATCGGCATCGAGGGGTTTTTATGAGCGCGAATGACGAATCTGTGGTCGAAATTTGAAAATTCAAAATGGCGGCGCCAATATGGCGGATTATTTTGGCAAATGTGTTCTGAATCCATTGAAAATCGGTATCGGGGGGGTTTTTTAGGACCACAAATGACGATTCTGTGCTCAAAATATGAAAATTAAAAATGGCGGCGCCAATATGGCGGATGAATTTTGCAAATGTGTTCTAAATCCATTCAAAATCGGTATCGAGGGTTCTCAGGACCACAAATGACGATTCTGTGCTCAAAATTTGAAAATTAAAAATGGCGGCGCCAATATGGCGGATGAATTTTGCAAATGTGTTCTAAATCCATTCAAAATCGGTATCGAGGGCTTTTTAAGGCCACAAATGACGATTCTATGGTCAAAATTTAAAAATTCAAAATGGCGGTGCCAATATGGCGGATGAATTTTGCAAATGTGTTCTGAATTCATTTAAAACCAGTATCGGGGGGTTTTTAAGGTCACAAATGGCAAATCTGTGGTCAAAATTTGAAAATTCAAAATGGCGGCGCCAATATGGCGGTACAATTTTGGCAATTACGATTCGATTTTACCGAAAATCGCTATTTGGGGGTGTTTAAGGTCGGAAATAATGAATTTCTTGTCAATATTAAAAAATTAAAAATGCGCTGGCAATATTGTATGCATAACAAATCACTTCACCAGAATTTTATAAAAAGTAAAATGCATAATAACCTGTATAACGTCTGTATAATTAAATAAGAACGACGAAAAAAATATTTCAAATGCGCGGTGGAACATTCATAGATAAAATTTATTGACCATTATCCTCCTGTAATATTAATATTAAATTGGAAATACAGAATGGCCATAGAAGTTTTCACTTCCATCGGGAAAGCCCTTTGTACTGTCGACAATCTGTTCTTTTCGTATAGAGTGCAATGTCGAACAGGAAGCTCTAGTCGATAGATAGTAAAGGGAAAGAGAGAATGGAAGGAAGGAACTGCCATAACCACCTGCACCCAACCATTTCTATCGCGACTCTGGCATCGGGGAAACGAGAAACAACTCGCTGGAGTGTTATGCCTCCTGAAACGAGTTGAATCTCATCAACCAACCGATGATTAAAGGAGCAGAAAATAAGTAACATAAACAAATATGTAATTATAGAATATATTTATTGCTATTTCTTTTCATTATAGAGAGTGAGCGATATTGGATTAACAGATCACACAATATTTTTTATAATTAATATTGAAGCAATAACTGAACTTGACTTACAATTACAGCTTAATATAATCAGTTTTTAGTTACAGTCTCTATCTAAAATAGCGCTCGAACCTTTTAGTTATTTGGAACAAACACCTCTGGGTAGTATAAATATTAGTAAAAATACGTCCTTGACGATTCGTAGCAGCAGCATTCAAAATATTTATAACGTCATCCTTATCTTCTGAATAAATATTAATATTGGCACCATTATCTAACAAAAGTGCAACCATTTTTAAATGACCATTATATTCTGCAAAATATAATGGTGTAAAACCTTCATTGTTTAAAAAGTTTGGATTGATGTCTTTTTGTTTCAAAAGAGTTTCAGCAATACTAAGATATCCACTTTGTGCTGCCAAATGTAGGGCGGTATATCCCTCTAACGAGGCTGCATTTGGATTAACGCCTTTGTCCAGTAGTAGTTTTACAATAGAATTATAATCTTCATTGTGTTTTGGTTTGATGCCTTTATATTCTAAACGAAGTTCAACAAAACTTTGTCTACATTGTGCTGCCAAATGTAGGGCGGTATATCCCTCTAACGAGGCTGCATTTGGATTGACGCCGTTGTCCAGTAGTAGTTTTACAATAGAATAATGACCAAGTGCTCCTGCAAGGTGCAATGGTGTCATTCCTTCATTACACTTTATGTTTACATCAATATGCTCATATGCTAATAAGTGTTCAGTAATATTGTGATAACCAACTATTGCTGCCATGTGCAGCGGTGTATAGCCCCCATAAACTGCAGCATTAACATTGGCGCCTGCATTTATTAAAATTTTTACAGCTTCTAAATGGCCACATTTTATGGCAATCATTAATGGAGTACCGTCTAAGGCATCACTGTCAGTTTTTGCGGAAACATCAGCTTTTCTATTTAGTAGTTGGATTAAGATTTCGACAAATCCATTCTCTGCAGCAATGTGCAATGGTGTCATTCCTTCATCACACATTATGTTTACATCAATATGCTCATGTGCTAATAGGTGTTTTGTAATATTGTGAACATCATCAGCTTTTCTATCTAATAATTGAACTAAGATTTGGAGAGATACATTCTGTGCAGCAATTTGCAATGGTGTCATACACCTACTAGCACAAACAGGATCGATTTTAAGGCAATCTCTTAATAGTAATTCTTTTACTAATTCAACACGGTTATTTTTTACTGCAATATGTAATGGAGTAAGACATTGGCCGGTAGTTACTGCATTTATATTAGCACCACTTCGTATTAGTCGTTTGGCCACATCAACATGCCCTCGGTCTATTGCGATATGAAGTGGCGTTATAGCTTCAGGAATAATTTCTGGATTTAAATCGACTTTTGCTTTTATTAACAGATTGACAATTTCAAAATGATTATATAGTGCTGCCAAATGTAACGGTGTTTTACCATCATTACTAATAATATTTTTATTAATATTATCGGTTTTATTTAATAAAAAGTTTACAACACGTGAATGTCCGTATTCTGCAGCATAATGCAACGGTGTCAAACCATTTTCATTTATTACGTTTACATCGAAATCATAATCGGATATTAATATTTTTACTATTTTTAAATTTCCATTTAAAGCTGCATAATGTAAATATGTTACGCCATACTCAATTGTTGTTTTACGAAAATCTGGAAATTTTTTTAATATAATTTTTATTATTTTTATATGGCCATTATGTATGGCATAATGTAGCGGTGTTAAGTTGAAATTATCTTTAATATTAAAATCTAAATTTTTATTATTTAAAAGTAATTTAATAATATTTTTTCGACCATATTTTGCTGCTAAATGTATAATTGTTTTACCAAATTTTGTTTTACAATTTATATTTACATTGTTTTCTAATAGAAATTTAAATATATTTAGATAACCCATTTTTGTAGCAATATGTAAAATCGTTTCGTAGTCAGAATTTAATTTAATATTTATGTTTATATTTGTTATTTCAATTATTTGTTTAATAATATCTTTTCTATCATTTAAAGCTGCTATTTCAAGCATTTTTTCATAATCTATAAATTTTAATTCATTACAAAAATCACGATCTTCAAGTAGATTAAAAATTTCTAAGTTATTAACTTTGGCAGAGTAATGAAATATAGTCCATTGATTGATATCTTTTGATTTTAAATCTGCGCCTTGTTTTTTAATACATATTAATTCATTAAGATTTTTTGATGTTAAAAATATTTTTTCTTTTGTTTCAAGTAATTCTAAACTATTTTGATAATGATTATCTAAGAAATCAATATTGAATGCATTTTGTGCAATTATTAAATTTTCATCTTCCAAAATGATTTTTTCATCTTTAACAAATTTTAATGCATTGGAAATAACAGATATTGTTGGATTTGTTAATAATATTTCTACTAAAGCGTTACCATATGCTAAATAATTATGAAGTTGTTTCCCTGTAAGTAATTCTGTTGACTTATCCAAAAATGATGTTATTGATTGCTGATTATTATCATTAAGCTTTTGTGTTTTTTCTTCTAAGAACGCAGTTATATCAAGTACAAGCATTTCAATTGCTGATTGTGATTTAAAATTATTTTTAAATTTTTTTATTATATGAATTCGATTACAATCAGTGCGCCAATCAAAAAATGTTCTTTTTAATTTGTTTAATATTTGATTTAAGTAATTTTGAAATTCATCATTTTGTTTCTTAAGAATATCATCCATAGCTGATTTTAATATTGTTTTTAATTTACCATCAACAATTTCATCAGCAAAAAATTCCATAAATGAATTTGATACATTTAAAAATTCACCTGTTTTAACAAAATATTTAACAGATAATAAAAAATTTTTATATTTATCAACTCGTATTTGTTGCTTACAATTATTAAATTCTTTCATATCAAAAAATAATTTTATTTTGTCAATCATATTTTTTGTTATATTTAATTTTTCACTTAATAATTCAAATTTAATTTTTATTTTATCATCAATTTCTGTTATTTTATTATATATTAAATTATCTAATAAATCTGTTATGTTTTGTTTTATTTCATATTGTGTCTTATATTTAAAAATGATTTCTTCAATTTTTTCATAATGTTTCTTAATAATATTTTCGTTATTACTTAAATTTTGTAAAATATTTTCAATTTCCTTATCATAATTAATATAATCTATATTTACATTGAAATTATCTTTATATATTGTTATTTCATTAATATTATAAAATTTTAATTTAAACTTTATATAAATATTAAAAAGTATTTCATTTATTTTAGAATTATTTTTAATATTTAAACGATTTTTGTAACTTTCATAAATTAATTGTAAATAATCAAATATTTTTGTAATATTAGACAATCTTTCATCTAATTTTTGCATATTTAAAAGAATTTTTTTAGTAAAAGATTTTATATTATATATATTAGAATTTGATTCAATTTTATCAATTAAAATTTCTAATTGAGTCAATTTTTCAACGTAATCAAATTTATTATGTGAACGATTACAACGAAAATTTTCTTCTTCATCGCTAATAATATGGTCAATTTTGTCAAATAGTTCATTTTCATAAATATTTGGTATATTTATTTCTTCTTCTTTATATTTATTAAATATTAAATTTTGAATACCAGAAAATCCTTCAATAAAATCATAAAATTTAATATCAAAATCAATTAATTTAATAATTTTAAGTATTTTCCCATATTCTTTTAATTCATTAAAATTTGTATTATTAATAATATTTTTTAATATTATTTTAATTACATCTAATTTACTATAAAATATAATATTATCAATAGTTCGAAGAAGTCCCAGTAAATCATCTTTTAAATTTAATGATAATTTTTCAATTTTTATACGTTTATCTAAAATTAATGAATAACATAATCGTTCACGTAATCTTATTATTATATCTTTTGTATCATTATTTAATATATAAAATAATAATACGCTTAAATTTTTCGACATATGTGGTGATTTCAATGTATTTTTTGTATATTCACCAATTACTTGTAATGCTCTCTTAAGATGAAGTGATCCTAACTTTTCATCATTATTAATTGCTAATTTTACATACGATCGTATTTTATTTAATGAGTAAATATCTTTAATTTTTTCATAATTAGAAAATAATTCATTAAATTTATTATTATTTAATAAAATTTTATCAATTACTGCTTTACCATTCTCATGTGATAACTTATTACAATCAATATGCGATTGATTAAGTTGGAATTTTTTAAGTTCATCCTTGAAAGTATTTAAATAAAATAAAATTTTATTCTTGCTTAAATATATATTTATAATATAATTAATTTCTTGTTCTTTAAATTTCGATAAAATAAAATAAATTAAACAAAATTCTATCTCTTCCCATGGAAATATTGTATATGTTGATTTTAATATATTTTTTAATACATTTAAATTTTTTGCAATAAATCTCGATATAAATATAAATTTATCATTTACTTCTAATAATTCATTTAATGCATTAATTGCTTTTACAACAATATCAATTCTTGCTTGAACATCAATTAATGATGTTTTAATAAATTTTATTGTATCAGATTTTTTTTGATAAAATCGCAAATTAATTAATTTATCTTCAATAAAAATTTCCATATCTTCTGTTAATTTCACATTAAATAACTTAAGTTCATTATAAGCATTTGAGAGATATTCTTCTAATTTTTCATTATTATTTAACAATTCATTAAATAAAATTTCCAAAATCTCAATATTACTTGTTCTAATTGCATAATAAAATACATTATGTTTCTCATCATCTAAATAATCTGGATTCACTTCGATTTTTTCAATATTATTGAAAAATTTGTAAAAATAATTATATTCATTGAGAACATACCTAAGAACATTAAACTGATTATATTTACACGCTAATAAAATAGGATTTTTAAAGTTAAAGCTACCATTGCCATTATCATCACTATTTGTAGCTAATTCATGACTTATTTTTAATTTATGTAATTCATTAAGAATTATACTTAAATTGCTTATACCATTAACATCTCCTATTTTAAAATAATATTTCATTCTAACTAAAATATTATTAACAACACAATTATTTTCTTCAACTAAATACAACTTATTACAAATATCTACAAACTGATTTTTATTAACAAAATTTAATAAAAAATAAAAGTTTATCAACTTGATTTTTATTTAAAACATCCATATTATTTAAAACACCATTAATACATTCAAATAAAATTTCACTTTGTTCAAAATCCATTAATTTTTGATTTAATAAACAAATTAGAATTTCAAACCTATCATCAAATTCCATAGGCACTGTTTGTTGTAGCAAAGAACATGCAATATTCAATGGTGTTTTCTTATTAATACTTACAAATGCTCCATAATCCAATAAAATCTGAACAATATTCAAGTAACTACACTCAGTTGCATTACTTAATAATGAATTCCCGTCGGTATCTGAAATATTCGCACTAATACCCTGTGCTAGTAATTGTGAAACTCCTTTAAAATCACCCGTTGCTGTCTTAATCAATGCCTTTTTCTCATAAAAAAGTTCATCTGATATCGTTTCACGTATTACTCTTTTCAAAAGATATTGAAGTATATGTGATTTAAGACTCTTTACCCAAGAATTAAATTCGTTACCAGTTGACCATATGGACTTGGCTGGAAATTGTGCCGGTGTTATTCTTGTATAACCACCATAAACGATACAGGACAATTGAAAACCAAAATCATAGCCATAGCCAATAATGCTAAGAATATCCTCCAAATACTTATCAGAAAGTAAACTTGTATATGCATTTATATTGCTAATCTCAGTTGGGCTAAATGTAGATTTTATATCGGCCACACACTTCTGTATATGTGTAAGTAAAGCATTTCGATACCTATCGCTCATATCATTTACAAATAGCTGCAGTTCTGTACTTGCCCCATCCAACTTAAATGGACTTTCCTCGTTTAAGCTAAGATCCTTAAAGTTGTCACAGTTTGCCTCCATTTTTTTTTGGTATCTATACTCTCGTATTCCAAATTTCGAAAGTTCTAAAAAAAATTTAACAAAAAAAAAATAATTAAATTTATTATTAAATAGACAAATTATTTATCCTTAACCCATTCGAGACGGATTATACACAACGTTTTGATAACCAATAGCCGGAATAAGGAGGTATTAAAAGTTATCAACAAATAGCCGCGACAATATAAAGGATGATTCAATAACGTGGAGTGGTAAAGAATTACGAAGAACGAAGAGACAATAACAAATTCTACAGCGGCAATAATAACTCCATAATGGTTGGTTATAATGAGTTTGTGTGTGCTCAAGCCTTAAATAAGCAACCGGGTAAATCCAAAAACTCATCACTGTCCGCATCCTGTAATAGATGTCATGTAGCACTACTAAAAACAAAATCCTATTGGTAATATCTTAATGAATGCTCCACCAAAATTCTGGTGAAGTGATTTGTTATGCATACCATATTGCCAGCGCATTTTGAATTTTCTAATATTGACAAGAAATTCATTATTTCCGACCTTAAACACCTCCAAATAGCGATTTTCGGTGAAATCGAATCGTAATTGCCAAAATCGTACCGCCATATTGGCGCCGCCATTTTGAATTTTCAAAATTTTGACCACAGATTCGCCATTTTTGACCTCAAAATCTCCCCGATACTGATTTTCAATGGATTCAGAACAAATTTGCAAAATTCATCCACCATATTGGCACCGCCATTTTGAATTTTAAAATTTTGACCATAGAATCGTCATTTGTGGCCTGAAAAACCCCCCGATACCGATTTTGAATGGATTTAGAACCCATTTGCAAAATTCATCCTCCATATTGGCGCCGCCATTTTTAATTTTCGAATTTTAAGCACAAAATCGTCATTTGTGGCCTGAAAAACCACCCGATAACGATTTTCAATGGATTCAGAACACATTTGCCAAAATAATCCGCCATATTGGCGCCGCCATTTTGAATTTTCAAATTTTGACCACAGATTTGTCATTCGCGCTCATAAAAACCCCTCGATACCGATTTTCAATATAATCGGAACACAATTGAAGCATTCGTCCGCCATCTTGATTTTTTTTACAAAGTTGTCAGATTGCATTGTCATGGGAACTCAATGTGTGTGCAAATTTTCATACAAATCGGTTAAGTAGGAGTAGTTAAAAAAGCTGTCGCAAGATTTGAACCAAAGAAACAAACAAGCAAACAAATATACGAGGTCAAGCTAAATAAAACCATTAAAAAATACATAATAATCCATAATACATAATCATACATAAGAATATATAATACATAATAATATAGTATAATAATACATAACAGTTAATGCAAACTAAACCCACCAAAAGCAAATTTTTTCTCACATTGTACGAAAGCGTGACGCGAGGTTTTAGTTTTTCCCCGGGCCAAAAAGTGCCCAACGTGCCTATAGAAGTTTTCACTTCAAAAAGTTTTCACCCCTCTAAACAAAATAGCATTTTATTATATGTGACCTGGTCTACGAAAAGATGGCTTAGGTGTCAAAAAATCATTTTCCACTTTTTTGCCGATTTGAATCGAGTTTGAGACACTCTTTCACATGGTGAGACCAGAAAGTCATAATTTGTGGAAAAGTTTACTAAAAATGAAGAGAAGTGATAACGAAAAAGACGGCCGGGCAAAAACCATGTTAACATTTGTAAACTCAAGTCAACATGATTACCTACGTTAATATTCCGAGCGAAACTTGACGTCCTTGAATAAAGTTAGACACCAGGTAACGCGGAGAAAAGGGAACAACTAACGCGAAACTGACGCAACGAAACTTTTTTTCGCACGTAAGCTTTCTTTTCATAGACCAGATCACATATAAAGTTGGACCCTGAAAAAAAATGCTGAAGGAAAGTAAACTACACTTTACAGCCTTGGAGAGCAAAGCTTTGAAAAGCTGTAAGCAACCAGAAAGCATTTCACAGCAAAGATTTTAAAGCCGAAGCATTTGCAGCCGGACTAGTATGCTCCTAAAAGCTTTTAAGTAATTTAAAAGCAACAGCATTCGCAGCAATATGAAACAAACAGCTTTCACAGTCTACAGCAAATAAAATAAAAATAAAATAAAAAATATGTGCCTTGCTTTAAGTTTACTTTGCTTTCAAGCCCTGCTCCATTTACAATTGCATGCAAGCGAAAGATAAATAAGTGTAAGAAGTTGGACGAAAAGTTGAACGTGTAGAACCGGTCTAAAGTAAAAGCTTCATTGCGTAAGTTGTGTTCGTTGCAAAGAACGATACTCTCCATCGTTTTCATCTAAGCATACATCGATTGCACAAAAAAAGACTAATCTTTAGAATTATGCATATTTGTTTATTTAGACCAAGTATACATGTATCTTAAGCCATGCAAAGTGAATTTAAGTTAGCCTGAAAAAAATATACGATCGCTTTATATATGTTGAAGGCGGCATCTTAGACATGCTCTTATCTACTTTAGGATGACTTCCGAATTCATAGTAAATATAAACAAAAACTTGGAGTGTCTGTCTGTGATTTCAAAACAATTGCCATTTTCTAAGCTCACATGGTTATTTACAAGATAATAAAACAAAATCAAGTATTTTTAAAATTTTTGTTGATATGTCTTTGTCTGTCTGTTTGCAGGGCTAATCTCAAAAACATCTAATCCGATTGCGATGGCACTTTCACTGGAAGATTCAGTATTTTCTTGGGCATGTTTAATGCTATTCTGTCACTCTGATCTGACTATCGGAACCTATTGTCGGAAGCGACTATCGTATCCGACTATCGGATTAGATCGAAAACTTGAACCGGTAGTCGAAGGAAAGCGAGTGAACGCTTTTTTTATCATTTCATTTGTAGACCTCAAAGAGCCCTATCTAAATATTTAGGTTTGCCTAATTAAGTCTTGATTGAACTATATGAAGCCCTTTTCTTTTTGGTCCGGTTTTCGTGATTAGGGTTGCCTATAGTCCGATCAATATTTTCGTAGGTAACAATGGATATTTAACTATAACTCGTTGAGGATTACAATTGGAATGAAATGAATGAAATTATAAGATAATAATTAATGCAAAACGACGACCTAAAATAGAGCACAGAGTTCGCCATAATGAACCGACTACAAATGAAGTCTCTGTTCTATTGGTAGATCGACAATGTGATAACTGTGAAATAACACTTCATAGAAAGGAAAAAAAATTACAACGAATCACAGAGACTCACATATAATATGATGCACTGCAGTATCCCTTAATATTTGTTCACGGTCAGGACTTATAATTTTACAGTCTATCGAGTCAATCCCACTTTGACGGCTTTACAGCCGGGATCCGGCCCTAGCCTGTTGCAACTGATCTCTCAATTGTTCCCGATTCTGAGCCTATGTCATCGAGTTTGGCATCCCTAAGCTCTGCGCGTCCTGGGTTATGCCATCCTTCCAGCGGAGGTTGGGTCTCCCTCGCCATCGCACCCTATAGATCTTACCGCATCTGTATGTCTGTGGGTCTGTTTGTCCGGGACTATCACGGGAATATTCAATATTTGTTTGGGCATGTTTTAGGTTACTTTTTGCCTTGCATCCGACTATCGGTTTAGACGGAAAACTGGAACCGACAGTCGGAGAAAAGCGAGTGGAAACTTTTTTTATCATTGCAATTGTAAACCTCATAGCTCGGAAACGGCTAATCCGATTTTAGGACTTTCACGGAAAGATTCAGTATTTTTTTAGGCGTGTTTAGGTTACTTTTTCACAACGACTATCGTGTCAGAGCGAATAGATGACTCGATAATCGAAGGAACGCCAATGATATGCTGTCACTGCGACATGTTGTTCAATTGGCGGATCATCATGGTTTCCTATATCCGCAAATAATAGTTGGGTCTATTGATAATATTTAAACAGAGAATATATCGAACTACACAAAGAACCAAGGTTAAACATTAAACAAAAAAAGTCTACCAACGCAATTAATTAAGCTCATATTAGCCAGAATATTAACGTGCAGATAAAAGAATTGCCATTGCAATGTTCTCATCAGGGTTTGCTGCAACATTACTACCACAAGGAAAAACAGCTCAATCTATGTTTAATATACCGATCGAAAGAGATCAAATGGAAAATCTTGCATGCAACAAATCTAAAAACAATCACAAAGCTAAAGTTTTACAAGACTGCATGTAGGTTTTCTGGGATGAATGTATCATGGCAAATAAAGTATCTATTGGAGCCATTAACGTTGCAATATTTAAGAAGTAATAACAATTATTTGGGAGAGGAACTCTTATACTAGCAGAGATTTCGAGAAAACATTGCCAGTTCTCACAAGAAATACGCGGTCGTATGAAATTAATGCCTTTCTAAAATAATCAGTCTCATTTAGGAACAGATTGAAAAACGTCATTTAAAACAAAATATAAATAACTAAAGAAATAAGGTGCGTAAAGAACTTTTGTTTAATTTGCTGGAAAGGGATCTGCTATTTACTGCCGGAATTGTATTTTTTTCTACGCCTCTGTTAGAATACAGGCATTCTGATATTACTTTTAGTTATAAATTAGCAGCATTCCACACCCGTGTGGAATATTCATTCCATCACTTGTTATAGAATGACTACTATTGGCGACATCTGTTCGTCGTAATCCAAGAATATGATTTATTAATTAAAGAAAAAAAAAGATTTATTAATTAAAGAAAGAAAAGGATTGTTTCAATAATAAACAATCAATGATGTTCCGCTAGAAAATTTTTCCTTTAAATAAACTATTCAATTATTAAATTGCAGAAAGTAATAGCATTTTTTTAATAAATTTTGCGGCGGCCATCTATTAACAAATTATTAAATTACAAAATTGTTATGAATGAACACTCCCTACTAATATGTTATTTAGTGTTGCTGTGCCTTATACATTATATTTTTGACATTAGCTTTACATTAGGTATGTTTTTCTTTACAAAATATTATTAAAAACTAATTAGAGGCGTAGAAAAAGTATAGTCTGCAACACGTTTTGAATGGCATATTCCGCACTCATGGACCGGCACCCTCGCGTTCGGCTCGGGTGCCAAACTTCCATTTGTGCGGAATATGCATCATACCAAACTTGTTACAGAATATACTATTTTATAACACATTGTACTTGGATTAAGCACAAAGAGGTCCGGACACACTTCATAACAGGATATACCGAACAACAATTATAAAATAGATAAAATTCGAATAAAATAAAAGAGATAACATTTATATATATTTTATATATTTTTTTTATTTTTATTCTTTTTCTTACATACAGGTATGTTTATACATTAACGCATAATTTTGTTACATGTACACAATATATATATATTTTACATATAATTTTCTCATTGTACATATCCATTATACATTTTCGCATTATACATACTATATATATAGATAACATATTTACATGTATTACTTTTGGTTGGTTTGCCCTTGCGGTGGTAAAGAACGGGGAGAAGGCGTATTTGCTATTTTAAACAAACTCGCGTAAACTTTGGGCTCTTTCTGAGCGACTTTTATTGCTTCTAATTTTTCAGCTTCATCGGATTGTACAGAGTCGTTTTTTTTAGAATTCCCAGTTCCTTTTGGTATTTTGTCACAGTTTCCCTCCATTTTTTTTTTTGGTAGCGTACTCGTATTCCAAATTTCGAACGTTCTTAAAATAATTAACAAAAAAAATAATTAAATTTATTATTAAATAGACAAATTATTTATCCTTAACCCATTTGGGGCGGATTATATAGTATACACAACGTCTTGATAACCAAGAACCGGAATAAGGAGGTATTAAATGTTAACAACAAATAGCCGCGAAAATACATATAAAGGATGATTCAATAACGTGAGTGCTAAAGGAGCGAAACAGACACGTGCCGTGCCCGACACCGATAGACGCCGTTTATTCACATCTAGCGTGCCGTGTCATATGACAGACACTAGTTATGTATATCTTAAATGGCGTAAATAATGCCCCGTAGAAAAGCCAGGGACCGCCCTTAGGTCCCTTGATAAATTAACAACAATAAATAAAGAATAATCTAGTAATATTATGTACCGAAGTAAAATTAAAGTCATATAGTTAACTTTAACTAAATTCTACAATAATCAACATTATAGAAGGGATTCCGGAAGCTCTAGGCGCCAGGTCGCAAGAAGCGCCAAAGTGAATGAGAAAAACAGTTTCGAGCGAAAAATAAAATTTTTATGGCACCGAGTTTTTTCAATAAAACTTGAAAAATACAATTTATGTGATGTAAATGCATCCATCAGAGGGCGCCAAAAGACAATCTCCCCTTCTTAAGTTCTCATGAGTGTATGCCAGTATAGCGCACACCTCTGCTTGAAAGATAGTTCCTAGGGTGCCTAGGCTTATCGCTGTACTGAATCTGGGGCTTGTTTTGGAACACAGATGGTACAGTCCCAGATTCAGTACAGGAACTGTCTTTCAAGCACAGGTGTACGCTATACTGGCATGCACTCATGAGAACTTAAGAAAGTCCTACCAGAATAAACGTATCTTTATCTTCTCTGCAATACGGCAATTAGGGCGATAAGATCTCGTAGAACCAAGTCTAAATTAGTTTGGGACTGCCAACTAGCTGGTCGTGAGCTGGGCGTTCTCAATCAAGTTATCCTCAAAGTCTTCAAAGTCAAAAAAAAAATCGGATGCCCTGGCAAAACAGGGCTCTGATATTGCATTCATCGGTCCAGAGCCGCCTATTGGGGCGCCCACCTGCGTGCTGCAAAGAGCCCTGGCCGATCGGACTTTTGATGAAACAAGCTGAACGCTGGAGGTCCGCCCCTATGCTGGTCAACTCTTAACCGGTTCCTTCCTATGCCGTCTCTTAACGCGGCCAAGGAATTGTTGAAGCGCAGTAGAAACGATGCCATGGCACTTTGTTGGCTTGATTACCAGACACAGCGTCCTAAACTATCACTTATGGAGGATAGGAACGGCAGAGGACCCCACCTGCAGGCTTTGCCTTGTGGAGAATGAGTCTGTCCGCCACGTTCTCTGTGTGTGCCCCGATAACGAGAAGATAGGTCTCGTTGTTCGACGAGCCCCTGCTCAAACATACAAGTCTAAAGCCAGCTCTACACGATGCTATGAATACTCTCCAACGTTGGACGCTTGATGGTAGGACACATCGTTTGGCCAATGGTCAAATTACGAGTGTTCAATGTCAAGCGTCCAACGTTGGTATTTGGACACGTTCGGGCTGATGTCGGTATTGACTCAATCGTTGGAAGCCAACATTCGTTTCAAACGTTCACCGCATCGTGTAGAGCCGGCTTAAGCGACGGTGAAAAGTGAATGGTTATAATATATACTATGTAGTGTTGTGAAGTATTTAACCGGTGTCGGATTCAAGGGGAGAAATTAGGGGCACAGGGGCACCCCCCCCCCCCGCCCCATCCAGAAGAGCTCTATGATTTATGAATTATTTTAGTTCTGAAAAAAATGTCAACTACTGGGTTAAGGGAAAAAAAATTTGAAAAAATGCCAAGCATTTTTAAATACCGAGGGAGTATGCATTTGTTCCTTACACGACGGTAAATTGTAGTTTTTATGCTACGGCCTTTACTTTTGTAGTTATAAGCAATTTTAATGCTAAAATTGGCTCAATTTCGTACTTTTTTAGTACTTTTTAACCTAAGCTTTGTCGAAAAGTACCAAATCAAAATTGCTCAAAAGTAAAGGCCGTAGCATAAAAATTGTCGAGACATTATTCATAGGAAATTCTGCAAGCTTTCTAATTTTGGAAAAAAATTATTTTTGGAGAAATATTATAATTATTTTGGAGAAATAGTATTTTTTTAGGAGAAAAAGGTAGTTTTAGTTGAAAATTTAGTTGCAAAAAACAAAAATTTCAACTTTGACGACTCATAACTGTGGAAGTTCCTAGGGTGGAACCGTGACTTTAACAATTTTATATAGGTGGGAGTATTCCACGTACACTGATTGCTGATTCATGAAAATAGGCTATAGGGTTACAAAAATACAGAGTGATATGTAAAACTCTTGCAAAAAAAAATTAAAAACGCCCTAGCTGCAAAACCGTTACAATTCCCCCCCCCCCCCACGCACACATATAATTGTTTGTTCGTCTATCCAAAACGTATCCACAGCCGGCCGCTTTGTAAACTTAGCGGGTACACCCTGTATGTATGTAAGTGGCTGCAGCCTTTTTTTAGCAAAACATCGTCATTCGATAGGATGGAGGAGTCTACGATTTCCGTGTTGCCACAGCTTGACGATGGATTTTGACGAAAAAAATAGGGGTAAAAGGAACTAATTCGTTAAAAGTATTTTATTGTTTTATATGTTCGATTGTACATTAAAAAGGATAAATCCAAAAGTGCTATTAAATCTAGGCTTGGATTTTTTAGAACGGAGAAGATTGGTCCATTGTTTAGTTTGTCAACAATAACTCAAAAATTATGCATTTTTATAAAAAAACATAAGATTTTTTGTAGAGAATCGAATTTCCTATCGAATAAGCACGTTTTGAAGTAAACAACAATTTTTTTTCACCGCAATAAGTTAAAAAACTCTAAAAAAAACCGAAAAATTTAAATTTTTTGGTTTTTTTAACATTTTGTGTATAACTTTTTTCTGGGTGGATTTAGGTATAGGCAGTACTCAACAAAAAGACAGCTGACGTAATTTCCGTTTAAATGGTGTCCAATTGAAGAATTTTCGATAAAAATTGACCGAGGCACAGTCGTTTAAAGTTACCTACTTTTTAACGATAGTACTACTTTGCACTTTGCGGTGAAAAAAAATTGTTTTTTACTTCAAAACGTGTTTTTTAAAAAATTTTACTGAATGTATGAGATATCAATAAATAACGTATTCTAATTTCAGATTTTTAATTTGGAATGTGCTCCTTCAATCGATCTTCCTTAAGATAATTTTAAAGAGAATTCCCCATTGTACCATGTAGAGGAAAAACCAACAAAAAAGAAAAACGGGTTTCCCATTCGCTGTGGTTGTTTGAAAGCGCAGCTTTTTCACTCATGCTGCGGGCTCTACACTATGCGTGAACGTTTCATTCGAATGTTAGCTTCCAACGTTGGAGTGATATCCATCACAGCCTGAACTTGTCCAAATACGAACGTTGGACGCTAGGGCATTGGACACTCCTAGTTCGAGCGTCTGCCACATGATGCGTCCTGCTATCAAGCGTCCAACATTGGAGAGTGTTCATAGCATCGTGTAGATCCGGCTGTAGTTGGCTTTTCCTCTAGCCGGGCGATAGTCCGACGTACAGCGTACAGGGTAATCCCTGACAATAAATTGTTTGACTATAAAAGTTGTTTTTTTATACACTCCTATAATAGTAACCAAACTAAAACACCTTCCAACAAGCTCAGGCAGAAAAACAAGATAAGGGAGGGCGGCATTGTCTGTTTTGCACGCGGGCGCTGAAGCGGCTAGCGGCGGGCCTGAATCCACACATATCACCTTTTGACTATCACTTGTTTCGAACTCTGGAGAATTCCCACAATGGAACTAAGTTAAAGAAAGAAAGCCTATAAAAACTTATTGATTCAGTCAGTCAGAAACTACAGATGTTCTTCACTAATGGCATCATGACTCTACCCGAAAAAAAGGCAAATTTTAATACTAGATTTATTGACACATTGGAATATGTGTGCATTCGATCTCCTTGCCATTCCTTCAAACTGTCATGGCAGTTTTATTTCGTAGTTCTCAGTAAATAGATTTAGAAATTTTCTCCAAATTTTGATATCGATCGACTTTTTGGGGCATACATAGTATCACGGAGGTTTTACACTTATTATCTTTCGACATTTTCAGGGCGTTGTTGCACACCAGACACGATTGACCACTTCTTTCCTTACACAAAAAAACATTGAGATTGCATTTATTTGGCAATATCAATATAGTTGGACGGTCCTGCAACTATTGAAAAAATCTCCTGCGAATTGTCTCGAAAGAAATCTTCGTCTCGAATAAGTTAAGTTAAGATTCACTAACTATGCTCTAGTATAAATTATTGAACAACTCAAAATCCTTACATTGTTGGTAGTCTCTTCTATCCTTTTTTAAAACAAAATGACGCTCTTTTTTTTAAATATCCTACAAAACTTATTTCTTTTAAAACACACCAAAAACTGCTTTATACTTGAACAACTCCATGACAATAAATAATGATGGAAAATTTATTGAAGCGACTTTTATCTAAAATCATCGAATTTAGATAAGATAAAGATTATTTTTGATTTGTTTTGTGATTTGTGCTGATATCGAAAATGTTTGATTAGAACTTTTAAGAATTGTGTGAAATATTGTGAAAAAAAATGCAAAAAAAATGAGTTGAGGGAACAAATTTAATAACGGGAAACATCGTTCCTCCATTTGCAACATAGTAATTCAAGTATAGCTGGTAAAAGCGATTCGCCTCCTTGTTTGATCAAATCTGCTGGGATGTTATCAATTCCTGGAGATTTGTTGTTTTTTACTGACCGTATGCAGGGTCGCAACAACGATGGTCCCCCCTCAAATATGGTCGTCCAGACCCTCTTTTATTAGGTAGATCCAAAATGACCTATTAACGGCCTCTGTACTTGAATGGGTACAGGTTTTCGATGAGTGACCCAGTAGGAATTCTAGGTAGCACTTACCGATGGAGCAATGATATAAGTAGTTATCTGGTAAGGGGTACTCAAGTCATATTGTCTTAGCAGTTAGAAGAGCCCTTATATAACGCAATCACAAGAGAAGGCAGACGGTAAGGGGTAATCCAGAATTCGACCCAACGAAGTTAGAAATTTGCCCCATGACTCAAATACCATTACAAAAATACGAAAAAAAAAATGAGTCATCGGGTAAATTTCTAACTTCGTTGAGTCGAATTCTGGATTACCCCTTACCATCTGCCTTCTCTTGTAATGCGTTATATAAGGGCTCTTCGATGAGCAGTTCTGTACGTACTCAAAGGTAAGTTCTTATGTAACTACCCTAAGGAATGTAAAAAGTAAGGCCTTACCTCCTATGACATCGTGTGTAAAAATAAGTACTTCTGTAAGGGGTATGGTAAGGCCTACCCCTTACTAGTAAGGGCTCATTTCAGTACTTCTGTAAGCTTACAAGTCCTACTGGGAAATTGATGTTGTTTATCTATATCCCAGTAGGAATTCTACGTAGCACTTACCGATGGAGCACTGATATAAGTAGTCATCTGGTAAGGGGTACTCCTATTTTCTTAGGTGTTAGAAGAGCCCTTATATAACGCATTACAAGAGAAGGCAGATGGTAAGGGGTAATCCAGAATTAGACCCAAAGAAGTTAGAAATTTGCCCGATGACTCAAATACCATTCCAAAAATACGAAAACAAATGAGTCATCGGTTAAATTTCTAACTTCGTTGGGTCGAATTCTGGATTACCCCTTACCATCTGCCTTCTCTTGTAATGCCTTATATAAGGGGTCATCGATGTAGTAAAAAGTAAGGCCTCACCTCCTATGACATCGTGTGTAAAAATAAGTACTTCTGTAAAGGGTATGGTAAGGCCTACCCCTTACTAGTGAGGGCTCATTTCAGTACTTCTGTAAGCTTACAAGTCCTACTGGGATATTAATACGCAAGCACTTTTTTGGTACAGCACTTTAACCGACTTCCACTAAACCGATTTTGCTCAAACTGGTTTTTTATGGAAGTCCGAGTCGTAAAGGTGTGCACAAAACAAGCCCAGTAGGAATTCTAGGTAGCACTTACCGATGGAGCACTGATATAAGTAGTCATCTGGTAAGGGGTACTCCTATTTTCTTAGGTGTTAGAAGAGCCCTTATATAACGCATTACAAGAGAAGGAAGATGGTAAGGGGTAATCCAGAATTCGGTCCAACGAAGTTAGAAATTTGCCCGATGACTCAAATACCATAACAAAAATACGAAAACAAATGAGTCATCGGGTAAATTTCTAACTTCGTTGGGTCGAATTCTGGATTACCCCTTACCATCTGCCTTCTCTTGTTATGCGTTATATAAGGGCTCATCGATGTAGTAAAAAGTAAGGCCTTACCTCCTATGACATCGTGTGTAAAAACAAGTACCTCTGTAAGGGGCATGGTAAGGCCTACCCCTTACTAGTGAGGGCCCATTTCAGTACTTCTGTAAGCTTACAAGTCCTACTGGGAGAATTATTCATTTATTTCATTTCTGTCACTCAGAAATGAGTGTTGTATTTCCCAATATAAAATGAAGAAATGACAACAACAATATAAGGTAGAAATTACGGTTAGCATATAAACAGGCGAATATAAAAATTTATTATTAAGGTTTGTGAATCGACTAAATTTCATGAGCCTAGATTGCTTAGCTAAAGTTTGCCGTACCTCCTTTTCACTTCGCTTTAAACAAATCAAATTGGCATTTCAAAATTTTGTTTGTTTTTTTTTTCAACAAATTAGATTATAAATAAATGCATATACACCGGAATACGGCAAGAAAAGTGACACATCAGGAAAGCTGAAAACAAAATTTAATGCCAGCAATAACTCAAAAGTGCCAATTTTTGAGTTGTGCCACTTTTCTTGCCGTAGTGCGATATGGCAGCATCATTCTGCTTATGTGGAAAAAGTGTTTCTTTCTGTGGAGACCGTCTCGGCAAATTTTAATTAAAAAAATAAAAAAAAAATAACAAAACAAAGTGAAAATTATTATCAAAATATATCACGGTAAGCGATGGTGTTTTTTAAATGAAGAAAGGTTTGTTCAAAGATGCGATTTTAGAAATTAAAACAATTTTTTTTATTTTTTTAGAATTGATAGAGAAATTAAAAAGTGGTAATAGTTCAATTAAATTATTACTGAGTTATTGAAATGCGTAAACGTCAAACTTTAACGGGGCCGATTGAGAGAAGAGTAGGGGGAGAGGGTCGAATTTCGGCCAATGGGCGATACTAGTATGTATTTATTATGGAAGTAATTTATTACTTCAATACTAGGTGGCACTACTGATCTATGAAAAATTGATTTTGGCAGGCGACGCGATAGTAAATGTCCAAATTTTTACTTTGTGATTTGGGTTGCATGCAAGATTGCTAAGGTTATATGTTGTCATCTTTAGACGCCTATACGTCGGTAAGTTTGCTTCCATGACAAAAAACCGATGACAACGAAATTATGGCATACAGTTTGGAGTTGCAGTTCAAAAACCATTGTTTATATCGAAAAAAGAATTTTTATTGTTTACTTTCAAAATTAAATTCAAAATGGCCGCCGAAATATGACCGAAATTTAAAATATGCCCAAATATGGTTGAATTTTCCAATTGTGTTTCGATTTTAATGAAATTGGGTATCTAGGGGTTTTTAAGGTCGTAAATAACGAATTTGTTGACAAAACTTTTAAATTCATATTGGCCGCGACAATATGGCCGACAAATTTGCCAATTGTATTCTGATTCCAATGAAAATCGGTATCTAAGGGCTTTTAAAGTAGCAAAGAACGAATTTATGATCAAAACTTTTAGATTCAATATGACAGGGCCAATAAGGCGAACGAATCCAATGAAAATTGGTATCTAGGGGATTTTAAGGTAGCAAATAACGAATCTATGATCACAACTTATAAGTTCAAAGTTGGGCGACCCACAGAGCGAACGAATTTTGCCAAATAAGTGTCATTTCCCGGTCAGCTGTAGGTATGTAGGTTGTTCAAGAGTTGGAAAATCTGAAAATCTTCACATCCTAGCTCCAAATGGAGGAACATTGAACAGCGAATGGTATCCTCCTTGTTCATAAGGTAGTCTAGTACTGCCGGCGTCACAGACAGCCTTGACGGATGCGTCTCTGGCTCTGAGCCGGCTCGACTTTGTGAAATCGTTATTGTGGTCTTCGGGCAAATTTTTTTCTCTTCGGTGTTAACTCCTAAAATAATCGAAACTTTTATAGAAGAACTTTAAAGTAGCTTTAAATCCTGCAGATCCTTTTCCAATCTGGATATATCACACATGCTTGCAAAATTTATTTTCAAATTCTCTATCGATTGCCCTTGAAAATGCCTGAATGATCAAAACTCTACTGGCGTTCTGGCATGAACCATGGAAACAGCTGGATAGTATGTTTTTATACCCTAGAAAGACATGTGAACACGTACATCCAACTAAACTAATCCTTTCGTATTTTTTTTTAGATGCGGTTAAAGTGTAAAAAAAAATATAAAAAATAAACTGCACGAATGACTTGCATTTTTAGCCCAAAGCAAGCTAGGGTATTTGTGTATGAAGGTCTCCACATGCTTCTGGAGAGAGAAAAAGTTTTGAATAAAACCACAACATATGACCATCAATATTTCATCTTGAAATTGAATTTTTTTTTAGCAAACTCCAAGGTTGTAAACATTTTTAGATAAACACAAAAAAAAATGCAAACAAGAAACATTGAAAAATGTGAAAGAAACTTTTTACCTGTAAAACAGAATATCCTTCAAACTTCCTTTTTATGTTTTTTTTTTAATCTGCTTTACCTTTACGCCCAAAAAACATATTGAAAAAAAAATCCTTATCACTTTTATAGAAGTTCTCTACATTTTTTTTTTCTGTTTCGATTTCAGCTCCCACAAACGGAATTGGATGGGCTCGATCCCAACTGCAAGAGATTCCGTCTGGAGAATGGAGAGTCCCTGGCCGAAAAGGACGAGGTAATTACATTTTATAGCAATATTTAAATGAGGTCTGTCAGAGCTATCTAGATAGTCTAGACTGACCCAAAGTGCCATCCAGAGACACAGGACATTAATGAATGGTAAACCGATTTCATTCTCTCAATTGACACTGACATTTTGATATAATTAAAACATCGGTAGGTCGTTATCCCGGTTCATGTTTACCGCCATAAAATTACAACTGGCTTGAGGGATGCTATTTTTTTTTTGCATCCACGATCCACGGGGGTGAGATAGAAACTCAAAAAAAAAACACACTCGAGTTTGGGAAATTGTGTTGAATTTTAAAAAAAAAGGAAAATTTTTCTTTCAACAAATAAATTTATGCAAATTCTAAAATAAATATTTGTATGCTTTTGGCAATCAGTGCGGTCAAATCAGGCTTATTGTAGAATTTTTCTCTATATTGATTAGTTTTATTTTGGAAGAACACAACACAATTCTACGAAATGGATTTTTTTTTCGTCTTCTGTAACGCAAATCGATAATGACAAGTGGGTGTGGTACTATCTTTACCGGATACACTGAATGACTTCCTGACCTTTTCGGTCAATCTTGGCTAAGTTATATCGCACTTAACTTGAAGGTAGCCTATTGCTAGATTTTCTAGATTGGTACGATTTCATTCCAAAAAAAAGTGTACTAAAAACGTACACAATACTCTTTTCCTGATGCGAAAGGTAAAAATAGGAACATCACGAATTTATAACATTTTTTTTACGATTTAAGAGTAAACTGATAACAACGAAAAAAAAAATGCTACAGGGTAGATTTACTTTGTGATGATTGAAAATAATGAGAGGAGTAAGAAATTGACTAACAAGAATAATGTTTGGTAAAGATATATGTGAGAGACACGTCTACAGGAAAACGTTGTTTTTGTTGTTGTTGTTGTTGTTGCCATGTTATCCATTGAGGTAAACATGTTGATACTAAAATAAAAGTGTGAGGTTTGTTGTTTTTGTTAAGAATATGGGAACGAAGATAACGAGATGCTCACAGGATGTTCATTGCTTAGTGAAATATCACGTGTTATGCTATCTTATTTTATGCCAAACAAAGTATACTCATTAATTTAACAGAAATCTAACAGCAGTAAATATATCTTGCACTAAATATTGATAATGGGAGTGGCTATTCGCACTGCAGAGTAGATAAGAGTATATAAGAGTAGATGAGAGTAGATGAGAGTAGATGAGAGAGTAAATAAGAGTAGATGAGAATAGATGAGAGTACATAAGAGTAGATGAGAGTACATAAGAGTAGATGAGAGTAAATGAGAGAGTAGATGAGAGTATATGAGAGTAGATGAGAGTAAATAAGAGTATATGAGAGTACGTCTACTCTCATCTACTCTCATATACTCTCTCATTTACTCTCATCTACTCTCGTCTACTCTCATCTACTCTCGTCTACTCTCATCTACTCTCAACTACTCTCTCATCTACTCTCTCATCTACTCTCGTCTACTCTCTCATTTACTCTCATCTATTCTCATATACTCTCATCTACTCTCGTCTACTCTCGTCTACTCTCATCTACTCTCTCATCTATTCTCATCTACTCTCATCTACTCTCATCTACTCTCATCTACTCTTATCTACTCTTATCTACTCTGCAGTGCGAATAGCCTCGGCCATTGATAATATTCCAAAGAATCAAACTTATGTGTTTGTAATCACACTAAGATCAAATTCAATGTTAAAAGATATTCAGTTTTAATTTTTCATATGATTAATGCAACTGAATACTGAATGTAAGATTGCTGTGTAACGAACAATCTAGCAGTGTCATAGAACGCTGGCATACGAGGAGGAGTATAAAGAGCTTAGAAAAGAAGAAAGTGGACCTCAAATACATGCCAAGAAGTCTGAGAGAAGAGTCTCGTACGTGAGCTACATACAACATACGGGAATACTAGACCACGCCAAGAGCAGGAGTTCTTGGACCGAAGGGTCCGTTGCAATATGCAATCTACAGCACGTTGCACTCCGCAAATATTAGATAATTCATTTTTTGTTTTATGTGAAAGAATCTAAGCATGCATGACGAGGAGGCAGTGAGCCTCACGTTTGAACTCTTGTATGTTGTATGAGTTCATTTTTTAAGCAGCCGGCTGAGCTCTCGGCGTTAGCGGGAGCCAGCCTCGTCGGAGTGTTCTTCTTCTTGGATGGCGCTACAGTCCTTGCAGGACTCGGGCCTCTCGAAGTCTCCTCTTCCAGTCATCTCTACGTCTTGCTAGCTCTCTCCAATTTGTTATACGAAATTTCCGTATATCTGCTAGCACGTCATCTATCCACCTATTTCTTGGTCGTCCTACTCTTCTTCTTCCTGATGGTCTACCATTAAAAATCCTGGCTAGCATTCTATCTTCTGAAGCTCGTACAACGTGTCCGAGCCATCGCAGTCTATTCAGTCTTATGTATGTAGCTATATTAATTTCGTCATACATTTCTTGAAGTTCTTCGTTTGTCCTAATGCGCCATTCGTTCTGGTTAACCCTTACAGGACCAAATATTCTTCTTAAGATCTTCCTTTCGAAGATTTTAAGTTGATTTTCTGTTTGTTGGGTCAATGTCCAAGCCTCAGACCCATAGCATAGAACTGGGAGGATTAATGTTTTATATAGTCTGACCTTGCACTGTCTTGAAATTTCTTTGTTTTTTAGGACCGGGACTAGTGCGAAATAGGTTTTATTTGCGGCTACGATGCGTCTATGGATGTCGTCCTTTATCTTATTTTCTGCAGTAAGCATTGTCCCTAAATAGATAAAGTTTTCTACAATTTCCACACTATGATCATCAAGGCTGATACTACGCCCTAATCGTTGTCCTCGTTTTGATACGATCATATACTTTGTTTTTGTGTCATTTACTCGTAGATTGAACTTTGCTGAACTTTGGACAATTTTGGAAAAGGTTTCTTTTACATCTTGCGCCTTGCGTCCGATTATGACTATGTCATCTGCGAAGGCTAGTACCTGAATGTTCCTTGTGAAGATGCTATTTGCTCCATTAAGCTGTGTTTCCCTCATTATTGCTTCCAGAGCAATGTTAAAAAGTATTGGTGAGATCGCATCTCCTTGTCGCAGGCCTGATTCTTGAGGGAAGTTGATCGAGTTGCATCCTCGTATTCTCACTTGTGTTTTACCTCCAAAAGTGTTGGGAGTGTTATGCCTCCAAAACAAGTGAATCCCGCTAATCAACCAACAAAATCTGTGACGCAGGCAGTAGCATACTACTATGTAAAGAAGAAAGTGCACCGTCCGCTAGGTGAAGAGCCGTCCTAATCGAAACTTTGGTACCCTATTATTAACCGATTAAGCCGGCGGGATGCCTTATTAGGGCTACCAGAATCTCTTTTTTAATTAATTATCACCTATTGCTTCGCCCACTGCCACGTCCACTGGTTCCCAGGCTCAAGTGTTCCAGTACCTACTTTTATGAAAATCATATTTTTCTTGTAGCGGAACTTTGGTACCCTATTATTAACCGGTTAAGCCGGCTGGATGCCTTATCAGGGCTACCAGAATCTCTTTTTTAATTAATTATCACCTTTTGCTTCGCCCACTGCCACGTCCACTGGTTCCCAGGCTCAAGTGTCCCAGTACCTACTTTTATGAAAATCATATTTTTCTTGTAGCGGAACTTTGGTACCCTATTATTAATCGGTTAAGCCGGCGGGATGCCTTATTAGGGCTACCAGAATCTCTTTTTTAATTAATTATCACATATTGCTTCGCCCGCTGCCACATCCACTGGTACCCAGGCTCAAGTGTCCCAGTACCTACTTTTATGAAAATCATAATTTTCTTGTAGCGGAACTTTGGTGTCCTATAACTAATTATCGCCTATTACTTCACCCACTGCCACGTCCACTGGTTCCCAGGCTCCAGTGTCCCAGTACCTACTATTATGAAAATCATATTTTTCTTGTAGGAAGAGGTGAGTAGTACCTTCTTGATTTCTTTCTTACATCTCGCCCAACCCGATATTCCGTAGAAGTTGATTCATTAACTCACACTACTGCCTTTATCTCCAATTTTCCACTACAACCAATCGAGCTCCCACGAGACACTATCTGACAATATGAGAAATCCAATTGGCTGTAATTTATTCCTTTCGTTCGACCTGCTGACTGGGATTTGTATTTCCGTTGCAAGAACGCCAACTTTGTCGCTATAAAAGGTCTTACAGAAATTCAGAAGCACAAGAACTACAAAATTGTCCTGGTCCAGCCCAAAGCGAAATTCGGACATAATCTTTAACAGCGCAGTGCCACAGCTGTGTGAAGGGCGGAAACCCGATTCTTGTTTGGCAAGGAATAAAGCAATTAAATGCTCCATTTTCATACCAAATACAATATGCCACTTAACACTTAAAACTTTAAATTTAACAAAATTCGCTTTCTAGATTTGAAATTTTTTCCAGCTGTCGACAAACGTCAAACTATACCCTCGTTCATGTGTGTCAGGGGTTACCCCGGTATTCGTCATATCCTGGTATCGATACCTTGGTATCGATAGCTCATGTGTGTCATAAGCATAAGGCACATTTTTGACAAAATGGCGCATATCTAAAACTTACCGTGAGCAAAATGCTCATAGCGTGAGTGCTCGCGGGTTAACCTATTATTATAAAGGAATGAGGTGGAAACCCATATGGTGAACACGGTTGCCAAGTTAGGCCTATTGTATACCTTTTTAACCTATGCTATACTCTATTTCTCCCTTCTAACTATTCTTAGTTTTTGACATGTACGTCATGATGGCCTGATAGTACAAGGGTTGATTCCTAAGTTTGTTTTTATTCTTTCGGTAAAATATCGAATCTCAGTAGTACCACTGCTGTAACATAAATCTATTGTGTTGTTAAATACCCAACTACCTTAGATTTGTAGGTCATACCGCAGGTTAAGCACTCTACCTAAATTTTTGTCACATAGACTTGCTTGCTTCGATCGCGTCGAACAATAAAGTGACAAAGCCAAAGTCCTTACATCCTTCCTGTTACGTCCCAGTAATCTAATCGAGTTAATCTTCTAGCTCAGAAGTACACTTCTCAGCTGGGCTGAGAAACGGGCCACGCTTATGTGCAGGGACCGAATCCGGCCGAAAGCACCAAAAAAGGTATAAGAAGAAAAAACACCGCAAAACGAGCATGCGACCGAAAATGCGGGTTCCTTCTCAACCCTCCCCGGCACTCCTGTACCGAGCCGGTCCGGTCCCTGCACACAAACGCGGTCACATTTACCACTGCACAGTGGCTCGGCTAAGACATGCAAACACAAAACAAAAAACAATGCAACATTTAAGAGCACAAAACATCAAACAGAGAAGCGTGCAAAAACAATGAAAAAGTGGGACACACAGGGAGTCACGCCACATTAAAAAGAGTCCTTTTAAGGACATCTTCGCTAACTTGCATGCTAAAAGCACTCGCATTTTTGTTAACATTTATAAGCATGCGGTTAACTGGTTCGTACATCCCATAATTGGTATTAGAGGAATTAATGTTCAAGAGAGGTTGACCTCTCAGGTTGTAGTTGTTCACTCTAAATGACGTACGGGTTCGTAGGAAGCCTGAGTCAACTTTGTCATTCAACAAACGATGAACGAATAAAACGTCAGCGACCTCGCGACGCTTATGGAGAGAGCTCAAGTTGAGCAATTTAAGTCTGTCCCCATAAGGCGGGAGAATAAGTGGGTCATCCCACGGGAGGTGACTGAGTGCAAAACGGACGAACTTCCTTTGAACCGATTCGATTTTACCGACATGGGAGGAGTAGTAAGGAGACCATACCTGGGAGGCGTATTCAAGCAGAGGCCTAACTAAAGATATGTATAAGTGTTTGGTGATGAGGGGGTTGTTGAAGTCCTTGGACCATCTTTTTATAAATCCCAGGACTGAATTGCCCTTGGAAGAGATATAATTGATGTGGGTGGAGAAATCCAACTTACTATCTAACCTAACCCCTAGATCGATAACAGAGTTAGTGCGGGAGATCTTGTCATCGAGAAAAGTATAGTCATAAGTTATAACGCCACGTTTTCTATAAAAAGTCATGACCTCACATTTACCAGGTTATTGTTGGAACACCAAGAATAGAAGGTGTTTAGGTCTGCTTGCAGAAGTTTGCAATCCTCGATACTCCTTATGTGGCGGTACAGTTTGATGTCATCGGCATAAATAAGGATTTTACAGTGCCTTAGCAGGGTAACAATGTCATCGATTGATAAAATAAAAAGGAGAGGACCAAGATGACTTCCTTGCGGGACAAGGTAAAGTTGCGAGCAGGCCCAAGAACGAAGCTATTGGAATTAAAAAAACCAAGGTGAATCTCCAGTGTTCTCCAGAGTGTTAGAGTCCAATTGTCTAGAACACCTTTACCTAACATTTCAATAGGCGGTTCCAGACTAGGGTTTCTCAAAACCCGGTCTTTTTTGGATCCGCCGAATCCGAGTCCTTAAAACTGAGAACCGCCGATTCCGGTTCCGATTCCGATTCCAAGTAAAAACTCACAATTTCAATTTTCAAAAAATATATATTGTATTAGTAGTCCCTTAAATAGGTCGAAAAGAAGGCCTTCGCGAAAAATACCGCACGCGATTTTTTTTTACCAAATATATTTTATTAATATATTTTTATGAGCTTAAATTCACAATGCTAAACTTATAGTGAAGGGAAACACGTTTAATTCTATATCTCAGAAACTATGCATTTTAAGAAAAAAATTGATATAATCTTTTTTGTAGATAAATAAGTGATTTAACTTTCTTGTTTAGAATTTTTTTTGTAAAGTCTATATGTACGGAGATATAGTGCTTCAAACTTCATATATCACTCTCTTTGAACTATATTTCGTTAATGGTTAATTCCACATGAAAAAATCCTTCGTAATACTTATAGAACACGCGATTATCTATAATTTTTGTTATTAGCCATTTTTACGTAGGGCTAATATTTCACGAATTACAGCGCTTTAAGTATCTGAAATTAAAACAATCGAGAATCCTAAAATGTCAATACAATTTTCTTCACCGTGACATAAAATTCAAACACCCAGAACCTACAAAGATTTATTTTTTTTTCAAATTTTGAGTCAAGTTGTTACTTTTAAATACCAAAGTTTCTAACAGATGGAACAACTAATTTTATTTTTTGTTATAATCAAGAATATTTATTTTAATAGTGAATTTCATATCGAGCAATCGGGGAATCGGGATTCGGCGAATTTCAGAAACGGATCCCGATTCCGTATCCCAGGGGAAAGATTCGCCGAATCCGATTCCGAGTTATTCGGTATGAGAAACCCTATTCCAGACCGACGAAAACAGTGTCTGAACTCTGTGTTTCCAAAATACCTACATTTTCATTGAACGTGAAACCTGAATAAGTGATAATGACATGCAATTATCACTTATAATTCCGCGACCGGTTCCCAGGCTCAAGTGTCCCAGTACCTACTTTCATAAAAAGCATATTTTTCATCCTCAATCGGCCTTTATATATTTATTAAAAAGTAATTATAGAATTTAATTGCGAATAAGTTGACTTATTAAATGTGCTGCGCTAACTATACTCTTTTATTTTCATCAATACCTAAATCATGACTAATTTCGATATAGATTCGTGATTGAACCCTAAGGCGCCAAGAAAACTGGAACAAATTACATTGACTGGGTCCTTTTTTGTCTCGTGACCTATATATTTCGCTAGTTTTTTATGCTATTCTGGGTCAAATTTTTTTTAGCTGTCAACAACATTTTTTTGTTAATTAATTTCGAAACTCAATTAAATTTAAAACAATAACTACCACCGCCCCTTTTACCCTGAACCCTATATAAATATGTATTTCACACGTCGGTTAACTACTAATGAAATCCACTAATCTATCCGTAACAAAACAACTGAAAACATCTGTCAGCTATAACAAAACAAACAATTTACAACTCTCCAAGCAATTCTTTTATCAACAACAACTACAATCTACAACAGGGACTTTAAATCACTAAAGTTAGAGCTCTATGGTAATTTTCGGTTGGTTATGAACATTGATGTTTATTCGACAGCAAAATTTTACCACCATAAAGTGTATAGTTGTTTCCATAAAAGAAGGGGACACCTTTATGCCCATGAAACGAAGCTAGATAGATAAAGCAGGTGAGATTTGTATAAAGTTTACCGTGCGGATATACCCTTATGTAATCTGGGTCTGTTGGTGGTTAATTCGATGTAAACCGCAAATCCTTTAATGTGACCCTTAAAGACCCTCACCCATAATTAACTGAAACCAGCCGGAATTATAGTTCCAAACATGTATTTATTAAAGAAGAGGGAGGAGCGGGGGTGGGTAGATGAAAAGGACATAAAAAAATTTGATATACTGCCACTGGGTCAAAGAAAAGCAGAACTTATCATAAATAAAAAAAAACACAACCAACGAAAAGAAAGGAAAGACATTCTCCATAAAAGTCTCCCCCAAATTCCAAAATTTCAGATTCGGTACAAAGATTTTCATCGGATTTGGCATGTCTGGCACCCAACCCCCCCCCCCCCCCGGTAAACCATTAGGGCTGTCAAAACTGATACCCAAGGACATTTCCATCTGTGGATCTACATACAGCTGCTCACAACGACACGACTCAAGTGGATAAAATTTCTTTTATTGCTCCTTTTCCGTGTTGGTGAATTCCTGAAATTTTTTTCTTGGTTGAGATTTTTGTTTTTCTTCTTCATTTTTGTTGTTGTTGTTGTTGCTATTCCGACAATGGCGGGGGGAGTCAAATAAGCCTACGGCAATATCATCCATAAATAAAAGCAAAAAATAAAATGAAATCTTGAATCTGGTGAGTAATATCTTAATTATGTAAAGTTATCAGTGTAATGTAATATGTGCAAATGTATGTGGAGACGAGATAGGGGATGGGGGTGAGTGTTTCAATGGAGCCCCCCAATGGAGTAAGATTTTATAGAATATATTATGCGTGAGAATTTATCTTTATTATTGGCTGGGGATATGAAGGGAAGTGGTGGAGTTCAATTCAGTTGGGTGCGGTTTCAGGTTTAATTGCTATTAAGTTCTCATCATTGATGTGCTTCTACACCATAATCAAAGCCATTTAGCAGCCTTTAGCAAAATTCTGTAGGAGGAGAAATCGACTGAAACCGGTGATATTAGACATCTGTTTAAAATTAATAAGAATATTAGTGATAAAGTTAAAGCACGCACCAAGCAATGAATCTGTTACAAAGTAAGAAATTTATTAATGGAGTTAAAACATGAGATCCTAAGATAGATTAGTAGTTACATCAAACACATGTCATACCAAGCATGGACAATTCAGCTGAGCTGAATAAGGACCCCAATATACTACGATAGTTTTTCAGCCACAAATAACAATCTGACTGCATTAACTGACGATGCAGACGTTCAAAATATTAATTCAGCGGCGCTGAATAGGAATACAGCTGAAATTTTATATATGATTTCTTCAAAGACTGATATAGTAAGAACAGCTATCAACCTGAAACCTCTTAAAACTTCCATAGAAGCTTTTCGGTGGCAACTGACAATCTGACTGCGTTAAATAGCAATAAAAGCATTCCAAAAAGTATTTCAGCGACGCTGAATAGGAACACAACTGGAAGGTTCTAAAGAATTTTTTAAATAATGAAATAATAAGAGAAAGTATCAACCTGAAATACCTTAAAGCTCAGCAGAAATTCATAAAGCGTTCATCCGAAAAGTTTCTGAAGAAGAACATACTTACAAGCAATAGAACAAGATTTTTGAAGACTGCCAGCAGTCCTGTGTGGAAGACAGTGACAAAATGAAGCGAGTCTTAGAGAGAGTTGGATATTTTTGTGTCCATACAGCCTCTGTATCAACCAGCACGTTTGTCATAGCCTCAGCGCCGTGCAAGCTACCTACTGCCTGATGTGTATCGATCAGTTTCAGTGCGGGTTATTGTGAAGAGTATTGGAAGCTTATCAGTGCCCCGACCATAAGTCTGAAGATCTATTTTAAATTTTCTAGGACATAACTTCCTGGTATGCCCTACCTAGCTTTGGTTAGAGCCAAGCATTTACACAGGAAGTGTTTCTTTCTCGCTCGCCTTGCCACAGCTACAGAATCATACCTTGGCTTGCCAGCGTGGTTCTCTGTGGGCGAATGTCACTGATGATTTCCGTAATTCTGCTTCTCTTCGGTGCCTGTATAAGAGGTCCATTTCCGTTCCTGTGTTGTAAGTAGGCAAGTAGGCCTAGAGATGATAAAGATCTCCAGAGCTCTCCAACTTTGGCTGGCTAGCAGCAGTTAGTAGTCAAAAATAGTATTTTTAACCCTTCCTATTCTGCTGCTAACCATCTTAATCTCCGAGCCCCAGAAAGAAGCTCCCGGCTTGGCTGGCCAAATAACCGGCTTTCTTGGACTTGGCTTTGTCTGGATTTGTTATATTCTTTTCCCGACTAAAAAAAAGACTCGCCCGTTCTTAGCCTGAAATAGGCACGCACAGCTTCTAATCGTCTGTATGGCACCCAAAACGGCAAGATACGCCTGAGTAAAAATTCTACTTCTCCAAATGCAGCCCACTACAGGCACGTACACGTACCAATAAAAGACATAAAGAATAGTCCAAACGAAGTACGGTACCATCACACTTTTCTACACTAAAGGGGCCATAAAGGGTGCCATTAGCATACACAGTAGATCGGTTCTTGTTCGATTGCGTAGGTCAAGCAGCATTGAACGTGGTTAGTACTTAGTTTGGGGACCGCTTAGTAAAACGACACTCGCGTTTGGAATGGTCGATTACAAGTACAGTCATATCTGTAACAGAGCATACCTCTGGCGGCGCAAAATAACCCAAGCTTTATCGCAGCTCATGTCGTTGGTCTCGACCAAAGCATGAGTCACCGCATTGCTTCAATATTGAAACCCTTTTTTGTATTATCTCCTCTCCGCTAGTATAGCTGCTCTACTCGTTTATCGCAGCTCCAACATAATCAGACTTTTAGATATTGAGCTTTCAGTTCAAACTTGGGTCCACAATAACACATTTTTCATTTTTTCGAAAACTTAACTCTTTCGAAGTTATTCAAGGTCAAAGTTTCAAAAAATCAGTTTTTGGTCAAAAAAATGACTCAGAAACTGATTATTGAGAATTTTTTTTGTTCTATTTATACAAAAGATTATTGCCTACCCTAATGACACCCTTATCATTTTTTCGAAAACTTTTCGAAAATTTTTGCAAAAATCAATTGTTAGTGATATTTTGGCCGAAAAGTAATTTTTGGAAAATTTGACCTTAAATAACTTCGAAAGGGTTAACTTTTCGAAAAAATGACAGAAGGCTTTTTTGTAGGAAACAACGTTTTGTATTGACTGATCAAAACAAATTTCCGAAAAAACCAGATTTTGAGTGATTTTTTGGCCAAAAGGTGATTTTTGATAACTTTGACCTTGAATAACTTTAAAAGGGTTGATCGGGCCAACATCTTTGTAAGAAGTAAAGTTGTAGAGAATTTTATTGTCAACATTTTGGTCGCTCGTACGGGATTTTACGACCTAAAGAAACCGAGATACAAAGAAAACACGGGAAAAACGCGATATCTCCGGCGGCCATGTTTTATTTTTTGTGATTCCGAAATTGTTATATTAAAAAGTCCCAAGGAAGCTGTGGACCAATTTTTAGAGATTTTGGAATTTTTTCTCCTTTCGTGCGTTTTTTTTGCTAATTTCCCCGGACTATATTAGAAAACAACCAGCATGTCAGCCAGCAACTTTCAATCTGGCGCACTTTGGAGGGAACTTAAAATTGCTGTGATGATCGGTGGTGAATGACCTCTGGAACAATTTTACATACCCCGTGAGCAACAATGGCGTATTATGTTTCCGTCATGACAGGTCCGTGACGTAAAACCGGGAAAAGGACAGGTTACGTAGGCGATACTTTACGTGGTTTTAGGGCTGCCATTTTCTTTCACGAGTATGCAAGAGGGAAATTCAGGATGAGGAAATTGTATGATTACTATATAAAAGCAAAGACCGCGGAAGTGGGGTTGCAAGGATTGCGGGCGCAACCCCTGATAATTTCGCGCGGTGGCGCCGCAACCCCTGTGTTTTTGAAATCAAAAAAGCAAAAATTTGAGTTATTTTTTAAAAATTGTAAGAAAATAATATATAGTACATTTTTAAATTCGATAGTTTGTTGTAAAAAACATTCAAAAATACAGGAAATTCATTTTACATTTATTCTTATACCGAATTAAAAATTTTGCTATAAGGATGACAACAAAATTTTGTAACTTATAAAATATTTAATAATTATTTTTAAAGAAGCCCAGGGCTATTTTTGTTTTTAAAATTATGGAAATGGAACTGCTTCACGAACATCATCCAATGGGGGTGAATATACAAAAAGCATTGTACATATGAGCAGTTTATTTTGAAAGTGGCATAAGTCACTTTCTTTTTAAATCAAGATATTTAATGGTTTGCGTTTTAACATCTATGAAAATATTGATGCCAACTTACGAGAATATTACTTCTCTCGAACAAAATCTCTGTATTTAATTGCAATTTTTTTTAAAATGAATAAATACCGTTAAATTGGTAACTTGACTTAAAAAGAAAGTGACTTATGCCACTTCCAAAATAAACGGCTCATATTTGAAAGAGTTCATAATTTTATGCGGAATTTATGCTGTTCATGTTTTTATTTTGGTTTACGTCTGCAATGTGTAGCATGATCAGCCTTTAATGTGTCATATTATACGGTGAGGACAATCATTGGCTAATATTTCCCTACAATTCAAAAATGTCCTTACAATTCCAAAGACACAAACCTCCGAAATATTAATAGTAAAATCGAAATGCGTTTTCCATACGAATAATTGAATTGTAACTTAGCACAGGCACTTAATTACAAATAAATAATTTTTCATAACCATTTTATCAAAAATTACACATGTCAGCAAAACTAAATTTTTTTTGAGTCTCGAAGCCTTTATACCAAAAAATAACTAAAACCATCGTTGACTCTTGAAAAACTTTGCGTTTGTACCATTAACAATGATCAATAACATATTTAAGCTTTTGTATAAGTAGAGCAAATAATACCCTCGACACACGACAGCGCTTTACGACGAAAAATCCTTGTTACGACGAAAGCCCAAAAAGGGGGTGACACACTATAAATTGCTTCGTTACCTACATTTTTAACTGTGAAAACTGCGCAAGTGTCGTGAAAAAGCTCATAAAAAATATATTATGAATAAAAATAAAAAAGAATCTATTTCTTTTGTGATAATAAATTACCGCAATTTATTAAAGAGGTATATTTCACAAATATAACCTTAAAAACCGCTTTCCATTTTAAAACAACGAAATGATGTGAAATAAATTTGACATAAGCACAATAAAATGGATTATTTTAAATTTTATTTTAAATAATCTACCGACAGACAGGTGGCTCTTTCTCAGAGCTTTTTGAGTTATCGTTGTTAACAAAGCAAAAATTGCTTTCTACTTTTCTTCGTTACAAAGCAAATATGCGTGTTAATAACGATTTCTCGTCGTAAAAACGCCCGTGTGTCCAGGGTATAACTAAGTATTTTGTTAAGCTCCTCATATGAGGGAGGACGATTTGAGACTCTACAACGGCGAAATCTACGAGTGCTGTTAAAATAGCTATGTCGGTCCTGGACCAGTAAATTCATCGGTTTTAGTCTCGGGTGTGAATGTGGGTTTAGCTTGAAGCTTGCGGTTTGGTTAATTCTTGGCTTGAAGCTTGGACAACAACCTTTGTGGTGAGTTTTGGGTGGACTTAAAAGCTTTCGTTGAGCTTTAATATTGTAGAGATATCGCCACTAGCTTTGATATGCTGGACTACAACCGATAATGTCACTGCGTCAGAACCGACATAGGCATACAACTGGAAGCAATTCGTTAAAGCTTTCCGTCAAGATTCCCTAGCTTTTCAATATTATTTTAAGAATTGCTATCCTAATTTATCGGAAGCCAAAGTAAAAGCTGGTATGTAATTTAGTCGGACGACAAATAAAGAAAATAAAGGCCAGCAATGAATGTTGACAGATATTCAACACTCACGAAAGTCAAGCATGGGACAGCATCAAAGCAGTGGTTCATGTTTTTCTCGAAAACAAGAGAGCTGACAATTACAAACGGCTTATTTCAATTACCGTTGTTAACTTTAAACACATATGTTGCAGAATTTCCCTTAAAAAAAACATTGGTAGTGAACGTTTTCATCAAGACTTTCATTCTGTCATCTACAAAAGCAAACTTTTTCAGGTAAAGCTATTTTTTCTTTAATTAGTAATGTGTGAGAAATACAAATCAGACACGCAGAACTCAGACTCAAAATTATTTGTGTTGACCGGTGTTATGTGCGATCGCACCATCCTCGAATCTTTTCAAGTGTTTACAGATCAGCGGGAGCTGGGTCAAAAGTCTAGAATGGCAGTTATTAAAACAAAAGCCAACAAATGAATATATATTTCTATGAATCAATTTCGATGTAATATTACACATCGAACGAGCACTTGAAAAATGCATATATGGTCTCGATGACATTTTTTCTTCATGATGGTGTCAGTTCTGTGCGTATATTGTTTGTCTTTGTTTTGTGTATCATAAAAAACGCCGAATTTGCAATTATCTTCAATATATATCAGCTTTACCCCCAATGGATAAAAAGTTATTTTTTTCTCATGAGCAAAAGGAAGAAAGTCTGGAATAATAGTATATTCTGTAACAAGTTTGGAATGATGCATATTCCGCACAAGTGGAAGTTTGGCACACCAGCCGAAGGCGAGGGTGGCGGTCCACGAGTGCTGAATATGCCATTCAAAACGTGTTGCAGACTATACTTTTTCTACGCCTCTAATTAGTTTTTATTAATATTTTGTAAAGAAAAACGTACCTTATGTAAAGCTAATGTCAAAAATATAATGTATAAGGCACAGCAAGATATTTTAACGCTAAATAACATATTAGTAGGGAGTGTTCGTTCATAACCATTTTGTAATTTAATAATTTGTTAATAGATGGCTGTCGCAAAATTTATTAAAAAAATGCTTTTATTTTCTGGAATTTAATAATTGAATAGTTTATTTAAAGCAAAAATTTTATAGCGGAACATCTTTGATTGTTTATTATTGAAACAATCCTTTTTTCTTTAATTTATAAATTTTTTTTTTCTTTAATTAATAAATCATATTCTTGGATTACGACGAACAGATGTCGCCAATAATAGTTATTCCATAACAAGTGATGGAATGAATATTCCACACGGGTTGTGGAATGCTGCTAATTCCGTAACTAAAAGTAATATCAGAATGCCTGTATTCTAACAGAGGCGTAGAAAAAAGATTTTCTTCTATGAAATATTGAAACCTCATATTTAATTGTAAAATATGTTTCACTCATATCATTAAAAAATTTATAGTTTCATCACCCCCCGCGATAATAATACTCGCAACCCCAGTTAAAATAAGGTTCCGCGGTCTCTGTATAAAAGTGATAACGGCACGAAAAATTCCATTCCGCAATCGTAGCAGAAGAAAAAAAACCTATAGCCATCGAAAACTACCATTTCGTTACAATCACCCATATACACTTTATCAATAACAGACGTATGTATGTACATAGTTTACAACAACAACAAAAAAACAATAGATTTTTACGACAGTGTTCTCCCTTTTATAATCAGCTGGATTTTCTCAGAAGCAAAGAAGAACGCATATTTTTTAATAAAATTACAAAAATCTCCTTAGATTGAATTTTATTGCAAATCATGATTCACGGCACTTAAATGCTTTTATATCACTCTGCATATCTCTAAAACGACATCAGTTTTTACTACAACCACCCTCATAATATCTTTTACAACTCCTTCAAGAAATCCCATATATAAATGCTTAAGTGACATCAGCCACTTTATTCCACAACGAACATTCAACCTTCTTCATTGCAAAACCAGAAAAACGAAGAAATATAACATATACAATACATATAAATCCCATGGTGATAAAAAAATCACTCAAGAAATAAAAATCTTTTACATCTACGACTCTATCTGTGCTGTAATCCTTCTTTAATTTCTTAAGGATTAACTCTTAAATTCCATCGCACATAAACAGTGGAGGAAGGCTTTACTATAAACACTCGCGCTGCTGCTTGACTCGCAGTACTTGAAGATATTTATGGCAATTCTCTGACAAAAAAAAATAACGAAAGATACACCCTATTTTAATTCAGCAGTTACAGCTGGTAGATGGTTGAAAGTAAGTAGGTGCTTGAAATAAAGTAGCATCTTGTATTTTGTAATTTAAATTAGACTCAACAACAACAACAACAACAACAATCGGACGACAGAGAGTAGTATATTCTGCTTAGCTTTGCGCTACCCCCAAATAGCCCTTAACAATTACATTATAAAATTTTGTAAATTATTTAAGGGCACAAGAGCTGGAAGAGGATTACGTTCAACGTTTGCAAATATTTCCTCTTTTATTTCACACTAAGGTAATAGCAGGTAAATTCCTATTGTTGTGATAATTCCACCCAAAAGCAAGGATTGTGTGTGTTTGTTATCGCTGTTGTCACGCTGCCATTTGTGGATATAATTAATTTCGTGTTGCTTTTGTCTAAAAATGTACATGGAATTTCATCTTGTGAACTACTCTCTCGAAATACACCGATAAAATCCACCAATTACCTGACAAAACTTTAACTATAGTCTGAACAAGAACTTAAAACTAATTAATCATAAAGACTGTTCCTCTACTAAATATCTCATAGGTAAATAATGTGAGGTACTTCCGAGTTAAATTAAACGACACAAGTTATTTAATTAGCGCTTTTGCATAACTACACAGAACTACACATACACACACAAACTTCAATCCCTTGCGCCCATGTTACCATCAATCATTTAAAGCCATCAAAATTGGACACGCACACAAAGAGAAAGGACTAACGTCCTGAAAATGCAGGTCGAGGTTATGAAGGCTGCTGTTATACCCCATGCACAATGTTATCCTCCAAAAACTTTGTAAGTTCTCACCACTTTCCTCCTCTATATACATATATACGAACGACGTTGAATGGGTGGTATCTGCTCCTTTGTAATAAATATAAGCGTATTCAACACTAACATACAATCTTCAACACCATTTCACCTCACTCCGGCAAGCCATTGTGAAAGAAAATTAGAATTTAAATTTTCATTGCAGGTGTTCGGGTCACCAAGTACACCTATTTTGGAAAATCCAGAACATCAGACGCGATGGTACTTCAAGTATTTTCTCGGTCGACGTAAGTATTGATTCAAGGAGATTTGATGAAAATGTTGTGTGGTAATTTTTTCATTGTGTTTTATTCTTTTCAGTCCATCAAAATTATGTCGGAATCGATTCGGATAAGAGTCCGTATTTTCTGTCTATTGTTTCACAGGATTCTGGTAATAAAGGTGCACCGCTTTACCGTGGAATCTTGTTTCGGAAACAGGTGAGTAAGAAATTTTTTTGAAGTTATACTTCTTTAGGCGCGTTTTGAAAATATTATGAGAGTGAATTTTTAGGAATCGAATTCGCAACGCAACGTGCGACGGTAACGGTAACGGAGAATATTGGCGAAGGGGTATGGAGGGCAAGCATTTCAATTCCCATTCGTAGCCGGCGTCTGCAGGGGCGGTTTCAGAGGGGGGTAATTGGGTAATTACCCCCCTAAGAATTTTCGTTCGCTTATTTATTTTTAATCTTAAAAATTACCAATATTTCAAACAAACAAGTTAAGTTATGGTGTCGGCGATCTATGACGGTGAATTTTTCCAAAACTGCTGGAGAGTCGTGGAAGGGACCGATACCCGAGACTCCCGATAATATGTCACGCTATGGCTGATTCCACACGAGCGTACACACGACACGACAAGGTAGGTAGGTGAAGGGCTGCCTCCAGTGCGATTGGAGGTCCAATTAGCGCTTGGCGCGCCGTTTTGTTGCCACAACTCGTGTACCTTATGTTGTACGTTAGTTAGTACGTAACTGCCTAGTGTGCGCTGCCTGGCTTTAGCTAAAGCCGAGCACTTACAGAGGAAGTGAACATGTGTTTCTCTCTCGTTCGTCTCCCCGCAGCTACGACAACAGACGTTAAACGGGTACCCAACTTGGCAGCGTGGTCTGCTATGGGCCAATGTCCCGTGATGATTGCCGTGATTCTGGCAATACCTCGTCGGGGTCTGTTTAAGAGGCCCATTGTTTTTTCTTTGTTATAAGTCGACCAAGTCGCCCTAGAGATAATCGCTCCAGTGCTCTCCACTTTTGGCTGGGTAATAGCGTTTTTGACTCCACCTGTTGGGCTGCCGACTATCTCGGTCTCCGAGCGCCGGAAACACTCCCTGCTTGGCTAGGTAGTCGGCTTTCTCGTTCCCCTTTATGTTCAACCCAGACGAGAGCGACGTTGGGCTTTCTACCTAGCCTATCTAGCTCAGCTCTGCATCGCTCCACTAGCTTGGAGCGCATTCTTACTGAATGCAAGAGTCTTGGCTGTATATGAAAATTCCAATACTAGATCCTTGTGTAGGTTCTGAGTTCATTGTCGGGCAGGCAGTGGCGGACTAAGCCCGTCAGAGGCCCGGGCGGCAAAGCTGAATGAGGCCCTCAGTCTAAGAAGTCGATGTAATTTTAGAAGCCTTTTATTCAGTTGCCATTTGTAGGGACAAGTGTGTGTATATAGAGCCAAGTGTCCACTATAGGGTTTTTTCGGTAGAGTGTAGAGCGTAGAGTGTAGAGCTCTACCTGTAGTATGTACACTACAGCGCTTCTCTACCACTCCACCGCCCGTAGAGTTGCTCTAGAGAAATTTTGAGTAGAGATCTACCACGAGCTCTACAGACTGAGTACACTGCAATGCGTTTTTCTCTACTGTAGAGTTGTATGGTAGAGCGCGCAACTGCGGTCATCAACTTTTGCATGTCATTTCATTTCTCAGTCATTCAGAGATGCGTGCGTACATATATTGTGTAAAAAATTTAAAGGAAATTAATAGAAATCAAAAAAATAATAAAATGAGTTTTCACCAAAAGAAGGGAAAAGAAGGAAAGGAAATGTTGGGAGCGAGATTGGATTGCGAAAAGAAAACAAAACGCTGGAATGTATCGAGAATTATGGAATGAGCTCACGGAAGAAGATACATCTTCATACCAAAATTTTCTGCGTATGTCGTACTCGAATTTGGTTGTTGTTGAATACGCCGATGCAGTGCCGCGGCTGGCATATGTGCAGGGTGTGTAACTGCACAGGGCCGCGCGTGTTTGGGGCACCGCGAGCGAAGCGAGCAAAACATTTTTTGGCAATAAAAATCATTTGAATTCTTTATTTGCATTTTTACTTCAATGAATGGGTCATACAAATCAGCATATGGGTCATATCAGACGAACTCGCATAACACTAAATATTACATAGGGTCCATTTTCCATAATTCTGTCGCGGGGACGGGTCTTTATGACAGAAAATTTTTTTGGAGACTCTGGGTCCCCTCGCTGAATTTTTGCACAGGGCCCCCAATTGTCTGGCCACGGCACTGTGCCGATGTACAACAATTAGAAACGCAGCGGAACGGAAATAAGAATGCATACTGTAGAGAGAAAAACTATATCAAACATGCTTGTTAGAGCGTAGAGCAGATGTAGAGCTCTACCAAACGCAAAAAAAATGCGTATACACTATAGAGTTTTTTAGCAGAGCGCGTAGAGTGGGTGTAGAGAGCATGTGTAGAGCTCTAGACGGTGTATACACTTCTCTACGCATCTCTACGCGAGAGTTTTCTCTAGCTCTACGCAAAAAACTCTATAGTGGACACTAGGCAAGTTTACAAAAACTCCTCTTGCATGCTACAACCGAGATGAAAATGGTCAAGAAGTATTGAAGTATGTATAAGCGATGTACAGGGTAACGATTCAGTAAAGACCCATTTTAATAATTACATGCTGTACTTATTTGTGTCTACGGGAACATTGTACGGCACCTCCGACTCTAAAGTACCACTTAGGTAGGCACTGACCATATTTTAAAAGCCTTGTTTAGGATTTGATCAAGGGAACTTGTAGACATTTGGAGGCCCCCAGGAACCAGAGGCCCGGGGCGGACCGCCCCTTCCGCCCCACCCTTAGTCCGCCACTGCTGGCAGGCCTTCAGAATCGCCAGCACTTCAGCTTGAAAGACACTAGCGTACACTGGCAGGTGCCAGCACAGTTATCTGTTAGTGGTCTCTAGATAAACCCCTGCTCCGACGCCTCGCCTAGGACGACTCTGTTTCCCCACTCTATTCTTGAGGGTAGTTCGTCGGAGAAATTCTTTCTAAAGGTCAATTAAGGGGAAGGTAGTCTGTGGTTGTAGCGACCATACCCTCCTGTAGCAGATTCAAAATATTGTTAGTCAGAGGGCACTGCAAGAGGCTAGATGTTTGGAGTGATGGTCTTGGGGGGGGGGGTAGGTACAAGAGAACGTCGACAGCTTTCGTGAGGCATGTCCGCATGGCCCCTGTTGCCCCTACTGTTGCCGTTCTCTAAACCCCTGAAAATTGAAAAAAAAATCTGCCTCTGCGTATGTAGGTCCTATTAGGGCTAAATAACCGTTAAATACTAGTAGCAGAAATTTTTGACCATTTGCTGGGGTGGCGCACAGTGGGGCAAATAGCTCATATTTTGGACAAGCGATAATTCCCAAGCCTGGAATTAATGAAACTCAAAAAAATTTTTTTTAAACTGTTCGTGATAAAATTGCCTTTAATTCTATCGAGCCAGAATTTTGAAATTTCAAAATTAAAAATGGCTAATCCAATATGGCGGACATAAATTTTGTAAGAAAATTAATTTTTTGTCAAAAGATTCTTTAAAATTATAAAAAATTGTTACTTTCGGGATTTTTTTGGAAACCAAAAATTAATTAATAAAAATTAATTTCAATAATTATGTCCGCCATATTGGATTAGCCATCTTTAATTTGGAAATTTCAAAATTCTGGCTCGCTAGAATTAAAGGCAATTTTATCACGAATAGTTTAAAAAAAAAATTTTTAAGTTTCATTAATTCCAGGCTTGGGAATTATCGCTTGTCCAAAAAATTAGCTATTTGCCCCACTGTGTGGCGGTTGAAATGGTAACTTGAGCTAGGGGAGGGTGCAAATGGTATTTATGGAATAATAAATATATTTAAGTTTTTTCTTTTTTTAAAATTACCCCCCCCAAAAGCCAGTTGGCTGGAAACGCCCCTGGATGTCTGTCGATGGGTGAGGGGTTTTTATCCTGAGGCTATGGAGGGAAATAAATTCCATGTACGATTCATCAGCTAAGCGAAGGTTTGGGTTTTTGTAGGCATAGTAAGATTCGTAGCTGGTGCTGGGTGAGGGGTTCTGTCTGGAGGATGTAGAGGGAAATCCGATCCGTGTTCTATTCATCACCTAAGCGCGAGTTTCTAAGGGCCAGTTTTACACCAGTCGACTTTTTCAGAAGATTTTTCTTGGTTTGTCGGCCCGTGTGAAACAGGCCAAGATAATAATAAAGCTATATGGCAACTGTACAGTAACAAGCGATAATTATTTACTGTATGTTACTGTTGAATGGTTAAAACTTAATATAATTACTCAATCAGAAATTAGTTTGAATATATAATACAAAATATTTACTGTTATTATTTGGGAAAATAAACAATGAACAAGATATTAATGGTGTTATTTAGCTTGGCCTCGTATATTTGTTTGGTTCAAATCTTGCGACAGCGTTTTCAACTACTTCTACTAAACCGAATCTTATGAATCTTTGCACACACATTGAGCTAACGTGACAATGCAATCTGACAATTTTGTAAAAAAATCAAGATGGCGGTTCCAAGATGACGGACGTCAATTGTGTTCCGATTCCATTGAAAATCTGGGTTTTTAGGGCCACAAATGACGATTCTGTGGTCAAATTTTGAAAATTCAAAATGGCGGATGAATTTTGCCAATGTGTTCTGAATCCATTAAAAATCGGTGTTGGGGGGTTTTTAGGGCCACAAATGACGATTCTGTGATCAAGTTTTGAAAATTAAAAATGGCGGCGCAATATGGCGGATGAATTTTGGAAATGTGTTCTGAATCCATTAAAAATCGGTATCGGGGGGTTTTTAAGACCACAAATGACGATTCTGTGGTCAAATTTTGAAAATTCAAAATGGCGGCGCCAATATGGCAGATGAATTTTGTAAATGTGTTCTGAATCCATTGAAAATCGGTACCGTGGTTTTTAGGCCCACAAATGACGATTCTGTGGTCAAAATTTGAAAATTCAAAATGTCGGATAATTTTGGAAATTATTAATTTTCTTAATCCATTAAAAATCGGTATCGGGGGGTTTTTAGGGCCACAAATGACGATTCTGTGGTCAAAATTTCAAAATTCTAAATGGCGGATGAATTTTGCAAATGTGTTTTGAATCCATTGAAAATCGGTATCGGGGAGTTTTTAAGATCACAAATGACGAATCTGTGGGAAAAATTTTAAAAAATCAAAATGGCGGCGCCAATATGGCGGTACAATTTTGGCAATTACGATTCGATTTCACTGAAAATAGCTATTTGGAGGTTTTTAAGGTCGGAAATAATAAATTTGTTGTCAAAATTATAAAATTCAAAATGGCGCTGGAAATATGGTATGCATAACAAATCACTTCCTCAGAATTTTGTAAAAAGTAAAATCCAAAAATGACTGAATTAAGACTAAAAAGAATATAATAAAAATAGGTTAAAAAAACTTTTAAGTCAAATGGTTTTATTTTAAATCTCCTGTACCAAAAACTAGGAAATAATTAGAACAGAAACATGGACCTTCTGGAATAGTAGCAGTACTGTCTTCTCATGGCGTTTGCCAAGGGGCACTTTGTGTCGCTGCGTCAGCGAATTAAGTAATATTCTGGGACTTTTAACAGACTAAAATAAAAACATGCGGCGCACAAAAACCTGTATAACCTGTATAAATAAGAACAACTTGTCTAGAAAAACTGTTTCCAAGTCCACCAAAAAAAAATAGTTCAAATCCTCTTCGTATCATATTTCAGTTACCAAAAGCCGCTCAATTCAATTGAGTAACTATTAGAAGAAGAAGCTAGGGAAGTGAGCATAATTTAGAAGTGACGTTTATTTCCGTAGTGGAAAGGAGGTGGAGTAAGGTCGATGGACCCACAGGCTCATAGAAAATGTGGAGGGATGGGTCACGGGAGAGCATGGAGAGATGAGTTACGACCTCGCACAGTTCTTGAGTGAACATTTGTGTGTTCCAGAGTATACCTCCATCAGTTCGGACAAGATGTCTTCGCTGTCACTCCTAAATGTGATAGGCATTCCTAAATGTGATAGAAGACACAGAGCATGTCCTATAGGTATGCCCGATATTAGCCAAGCAAACTGCTGCGCTGCAAGCGACAGATCAGGCACAATAAACATGCAATTCCTTATTATAACAAGTATTTTTTGATAATACTCCCACTTTTAACACCTCAAACGTACGGGTAAATATGCCTCGATTATCATTTTGAGGGGGTGCAGATGGAGTCCCTATGAGGCTAGCCCTACTGCCTCATGGGGGCCCCATGTGGATTGCCGTATAGAGCCTGCAAGCGGAATTCCTTGCCCCATGCGGCCTCCCTGAGGAAAAATGATTGCTACCGATTTCGAGTAGAAAAAATATAGTTTAAAAAACTAAAAAATGCGCTTTTATTTTAAAATGAACTAAAAAGTAAAAAATAATTTTGAAAGTAAAGTTTTTATTGCTCCAGCCAGTATATGGAAACAACCTACCTTGCGAAATGTAAAAAAGCTTTTGGAATTTTTCGTTAGCGTATTTTTTAGTTTTTTTAAGCTAAATTTTTTATTTTTTACTTTTTAGTCTATTATATGTCTTTGTAGTGACCACCATATTAGATTTAAAATGACGTCACACAACTTACTGTATTATACTCGCCATACACTTTCATTTGATACCCATATCGAGTGTGTTGCAAAGAAAAAGTTCAATCGTCATTATTTGTTGGCCGCCATTTGGAATTTCGAATGACGCCACAAAGCTAATAGTATTCTACTTGTCATATCCTTTTATTTGATACCCATACCTAGTGGGTTCTAAGAAAAAGGTAGTCCGGCATTTTGTGTTTGCTGACATTTTGAATTTTAGATAATTGTATTCTATTTATCATATTCTTTCATTTGATACCCATGTTGGGGTAGGGGAGCACAATTGCAAAATTCGGCCGCCATCTTGGAACTGCCATCTTGATTTTTTTTACAAAATGGTCCGATTGCATTGTCACGCGAGCTATAAATATGTGCAAAATTTGAAGTGGATCGGTTATATGTAAGTGGGCCAGTTGCAATGTTTGTTTACATAGAACATACATTACATACATACAGGTGAAGCTAATATAAAGCGTATAAAAAGAGGCTGAACCATTTGACAATTTCGGCGTAATAACTGCAGCGGTGTCGAAAGCTTTATATTTTTAAACGCGAGTTTTCGTTTTACCAAGCGGTTCCCCAAACGAGTACTAATCCAGTCCAATGCTACTTGACCTCCGTAATCGACTCTGTCTAATAAGTATATGCTAAATGGCAACTTCCACGATCACCAGTTGAACTTAACTGATGCAGGCTAATTTTTGAAAACTTATTAGAAACTTTGACCTTGAATAACTTTGAAAGGGTTAAGTTTTCGAAAAAATGACACGGGGCTTTTTTGTAGGCAATAACGTTTCGTATTGACTGATCAAAACAAATTTTCGAAAAAAGCAGTTTTTGAGTGATTTTTTGCCAAAAAGTGATTTTTGATAACTTTAACCTTGAATAACTTTTAAAGGGTTAATCGGGTCAACATCTTTGTAAGAACTAAAGTTGTAGAGAATTTCATTGTCAACATTTAGGGCCTTTGTACGGGGTTGTACGACCTATAGAAACCGATATACAAGGAAAACAACGGAAAACCGCTATATTTCCGGCGGACATGTTTTTTGTTTTGTGATTCCGAAATTGTTTTCTTAGAAAGTCCCAAGGAAGCTGTGGACCAGTTTTCGGCCATTTCCGAATTTTGTCTCCGTGCGTTTTTTTTTGCTAATTTCCCTGGACTACAGTATTAAAAAGTCTTAACAATTTCTATGTAATTCTAGAAAACAAACGATCTCTCATCTGTTGGTCGACCAAATTTAAGGACAAAAATAGTGAAACTTTTTTTTATAACATTTTATAATTCAGTGCAGCTTTGATTAAAACAAACAAACATTATATTTACCGATGAAATATACATAAGAAGAAAAAACAGAAAATTTTCAATCAATCGCACAAATTAACTTCTAGAGAAAAACAATTCACAAACAAACGAATTCACATTACAATCAATTACACAATAAATTGATTAAAAAACAAAATAAATCAGTAAATTTGTGAATGATTTATTAAAAGAAATTTATTATAATGAATCCATTTTACTAAATCGCAATCACCAAATTTAATGTCTTCATTCCGGAACAATGACAACTCAAATAATCACATTTTAAGAAGTTTGAAGAATTAAATGAAGTGGAGATAAGTGAGAAAATTACGATAACAAGGAATAAAATACATAAAATGTAAGAAATTGAAGAAACGCTTTCAAAATACAGGAAGGAAGGAGCACATTGATTTCGTTTTTGGAGAAATGGACATTGAACACGCATTCGACATTAAAATTTGTGACACAATATAACTTCGTTTTCTTGGTGTGATACTGAAAGTAATTTTTTGTTACTGATTTAGAAATTAATGAAGAAATTGCACGAAAGTTCATAGTTTAACACTTTCTGTGAACGTTTAGGTCGTGATTTCTTAATAAATATAGTTTTGTCACTATCCTTAAATGTTAATTTTGACATTCAGTATAGAGAGAGGCAGTTATAATAAAGGGTTGAATTTAGAAATAAATAGAGCGTCAAGGACCTCGATAGATTGACGATACTTATTCATAACAAAAGATATGGCAGTGGCAAAGAAGCGTAATTATAAATTCGTAGTTTTGGCACATACGAAATTTATATGCCATTTGGTTTTCGGGTTTTCCCAGTATATACAAGTCTTTTCGCCCTTTGGAAACAAGTCTCTTGTTGTGACAAATCCTGTCGTGAATCTCTTATTGCAGAGCCAATCGTTGTTTACTGAATTCCACTGGACGACCAGAGCAAATGACTAGACTCAACGGAAACATTTCTCTTTAAAGTGGACTCGTAAATTACTTTAACTATCTCAGTCACGGTTAAAGTGAAATATAGTATACCAAAGGGTGGCGTATGTGTCATTATTATCGAGAGAAGAAAAGTATTTGATTTGCCGGAGCTTCACTAAGTATTTTTCTACAATCGCTTCTGGCGCACGCCCCGTTTTAAACCAATTATTATGTTGATGTCTCGCACTTCCAATTTTTTGACGAAAAGTTGATATTTGACTCATAAGAAATGTGCCCTTTTTTTTCAAATCGTTTCTCGAGCTTCTTCCGAGATTTTGAAATTTAAAAAAAAACGTGATTTTTAGGAAAAAAAATTCCGTTTTTGACTAATACCTCTTAAACGGTAAGTGTTATCATAAAATAGTATTTCCAGAGTTTGTAGATTATGCGATTATCTACAAAAAAAGATATTAAACGTTTTCCCGTACGAATTGCCATTCATGAGATATCGCCATTTTAAAGATTTAAAATACTTATTTGCGACTTGTATATAGCTCATCAGACGTTCAATAAATCCTTTGTTGGACTACGTGGCTCATTTTTTCAGGGGTGATTCCTGGATGTATTTGGAGAAAAAGTTCTAGAGACGGGGGCTATCCCCACTATCCACTAAAATACAGGGTGTTTACGAAAAAAAAAATTATTTTTTTACAATTAACTTAAACTTCAATTACTCCTAGACTAATTATCGTAAAGCAACAAAATTAGGCTCATCTGTTAGGTGAGTGTGTATTCTTTAATTTGGAATAAAGATCAAAAAGTTGAGTGACCCCGATTAGAAGATATGTAGGCTTAAAGTGTGAGCAAAATCCCAATATTCTTCGTTTTTGAGCATTTCGCCCATACTTTAAAACTACATATCTTCTAAACGGAATCACTCAAGTTATTGATCTTTATATCAAATAAAAGAATACACATTTACCTAAAATATGAGCTTAATTTTGTTGCTTTACGATAATTAGTCTAGGAGTAATTGAAGTTTAAGTTGATTGTAAAAAAATAAATTTTTTTTCGTAAACACCCTGTATTTTAGTGTATAGTGGGGATAGCCCCCGTCTCTAGAACAATTTTTTTCTCCAAATACATCCAGGAATCACCCCTGAAAAAATTAGCCACGTAGTCCAACAAAGGATTTGTTAAACGTCTGATGAGCTATATACAAGTCGCAAATAAGTATTTTAAATCTTTAAAACGGCGATATCTCATGAATGACAATTCGTACGGGAAAACGTGTAATATCTTTTTTTGTAGATAATCGCATAATCTACAAACTCTGGAAATACTATTTTATGATAACACTTACCGTTTAAGAGGTATTAGTCAAAAACGGAATTTTTTTCCTAAAAATCACGTTTTTTTTTAAATTTCAAAATCTCGGAAGAAGCTCGAGAAACGATTTTAAAAAAAGGGCACATTTCTTATGAGTCAAATATCAACTTTTCGTCAAAAAATTGGAAGTGCGAGACATCAACATAATAATTGGTTTAAAACGGGGCGTGAGCTATTTCTTTCTGTTCCCAGCCATGTACAGTCTACGTATTCGAAGACATTTTCCTACCTCCTGATTGTCTCATTACTACCTTACTTCAAGTATCACCGTAGTTGGGACGATCTGTTTGAAGGAAACCGTCCTCACTATCTCCAAAGAATCTCAGTCCCTGTATGAAGTCTCAGATTCCTTCAGGCACAGTCAACAGGTGTTTTGTCATGAATTTTATTGATACCTGAAGATTTCGCGTCCTATGGTTAGAGCCACCTGTTTTCTACTCTCTGGGTAGATCGAGAGGAGCGCTCAAAATGAATGCGAAAAACAATTTCGAGCGAAAAATAAAATTTTGACGGCGCCTTTTGAGGGTCACGGGGTTGCGCGTCATACGATTTTAAAAGCCGGCTGAAAAGCCTTCAGAAAATGACAGAAAATATCAGAATCTAGTAATAACTAGTTGACGTGCAAAGGAGTCTTCTGAAAGCGGTAGCCGTGTTGGGGCAGGGCTCAAAACAGAGTAGTAGTACTATGTCACTTCTAGCGCAGTGACGTCATCGGTTGTTGTCTTAGGTGCGGATGTGGGTCTTGGGTGTGCCTCGGATGAGCTTTCGTGCTGGCTGAGCTTTTGAACTTGCTGTGCCATGGCTGAACTTGCATGTGCCTCGGATGAGGTCTTGGATGCAAGCTGGATGTGCCCTGGATGAGATCTTGGGTGATAGATTGAACTTGCATGTGCCTCGGATGAACTTTAGCGCCGGATAAGCTTTTGAACTTCAATGTGCCTGCGGAATTAGATTGAACTTGCATGTGCCTCGGATGAACTTTAGCGCTGGATTAGCTTTTGAACTTGCACGTGCCCTGGATGAGATCTTGGGTGATAGATTGAACTTACATGTGTCCCGGATGAGGCTTGGAAAATTAAATTGAACTTGCATGCGCCTCGGATGAGCTTGAGGAATTAGATTGAACGTACATGTGTCCCGGATGAGGCTTGGAAAATTAAATTGAACTTGCATGCGCCTCGGATGAGCTTGAGGAATTAGATTGAACTTGCATGTGCCTCGGATGAACTTTAGTGCTGGATTAGCTTTTGAACTTCAATGCGCCTGCGGAATTAGATTGAACTTGCATGTGCCTCGGATGAGCTTGGGGGAATTAGGTTGAACTTCGCTGAGTGTCGTGGATGAGATTATGCGGGTGATTGAATCTTCAGTTTTGAACATCGCTGTGCTTTGAGCGGGGTCTTGCTATTCAGGACATTACCCTCGAATTTTGGTTTGCATCCCTGCTAGGCTTGCGCAAGGGGCCATCCCAGCTTCAAGGATCCCAGAGACTCAAGATATTCAAACCCCATTTCAATTTTTAACCAACTCTCCTAAGAAATAAAATATCCCGCCATGCAAAAATATTCAAATTACATTTAAGAAATAAAATATCCTTGTTTCACCTAAAATCACGCCACACAAAACATGTGCAAGTGATATACTTATAAGGGGCAAGCGTGAAAGGAAATTACCATTCATATCTCGACATGAATTTTCATGCCCAGCCGCCAAAACCCAAATCCAGGCATCGAATTGCATTCCTTTGCCTCATAAATTTTTCTGTCCAAATTGACCTCACACATATCCTTCATACCCATATGTCATGAAAGCACATAAATTAACCCAAGGACGTGTCACTCTCTTTTCACGAATGCTATTTTTACCGATCGCGCGCCAAGGAGCCTTAAGCAAAATACACATCAAGGGTTGAGATCTCCAGCAGATCCTCCATGCAAACAAATATATATGCCGGGCGTGGGATGTTTCCAATTAAGAGTCCTCGGGGTGCTGCGGCTTATCAGCAAAACTTTCAGGCATCGTGGCTACCATTAATTTGAGGCACATGCGATTTACTTATTATGGGTTTAACAATTTATTTCTTTTAAGGGCTCGAAATTTAGGACGAAGAATTTAAGAATTTGCTAGGTCCAATCGTTTATGAGTTTGAGTTTGAATTTGAAGTGGAGAATTTGTCTGTACTTGAGAAAATACTTGGGATGACTTACTACGCAGGACCCAATTATACTGAAGCCACCCAGACATGATTGAACAAGTTCAGCTAAAATATGCCCCAATGTAAAAAAAAGTTGGCTATATCAGCATATTTGGAGTGGGAAATCTTAATGTGATGCAGCTGTATAAACAAAGCTAGATTGAAATTTCATGCGTTTTGAGTGCCTTGGCTGAGAACTCGGATGGGATCTAAGCTATTCACCCTTTTAACCGGAAAATCATATAAATACTCGAAAAAGTGAAGCATGTATGACTAGGTCTGAGGATGATTGCTATAAAAGAACGATCAAATCCTTATTTTCACAATTCGTAGGTATAAGCCTATGAATAAACAGCAGCAAAGAAAAAGTGAAAAGTGAAAATTACAAGTGAATAATGTGGATGTGTTACGCAGCTGAATCTTGGCCGAAAGCTATGGATTTGGAAAGTGCAATTAGACGAATTGAACATCAGCTTAGTGATTTTCAACATGATGCAATTCTTTGCCAAAATAGCGGATATGATTGCGAGGATGAACAGTGTTTTAAAGACGAAGAAGAGGTATATCGACGAGGGCTTATTTTATGCGGCCAGTATTTCAAGGGTAATATAAACTTAGAAGAGTTTTGCGACTTACTGGCTTGCATAAAATTAGCGGAGTTTCTTTTGGATTTGAAAGATTTTCTCCCCGACAATCTGACATTAAAATACCGAGTGCAGCATATAGTAAGTTCTAATTTGCATGACTTCATTAAATGTACCGGTTGCGGTTTAGGCAATGAACTTCGGGACTACGTATATTTCGATATTCCTCTTACTAAAGAAAAAGATCCAGAAAAACTAGGAGTGAAAGAGTCAGAATGTGAAAAGCGTCTTTAAAATTAAATTAAAGCACATTGGACGAAGCTAGCATTCCATTACAAACTTGGTTTCTATCGATGTAGCTGTAGGTAGGTTAAAATTTGTATACTGTACCAAGTTAAGATAGCGAGTGGGAAGAATGTCATAAATAGCATTATAAGAAAATAAAAGAAAATTTGTAATGTTTTAAAAAATCTGTTTTATTTAAAAAACTCTTTATTATAAATAAATACTTTTCAGGGCACATCGGCCTCGGTTTATTATACAAGCTAATCCATTTTGATGCCGTTGTTAGCTTCAGGCATCCTTCCTCTTCTGCATCATCATTAATACTTTTCATCAGGTATGTTCACTGAGCTGACTGATTTGCTACTGGCCCGGTTGATTTTGCTTGTTCATTCAATAAACCCATACTCTCGCAACTCCTCAATGATTGACACTATCTCATTAGTATGACTATTATTTCCAGCTTTCTGCGATGCTACCAATATGCGTAGCCTGCCAACTAGCTCATTGGGGTCATCCCAATATATGTACTCGATATTTTTCCTGGGGATATGCATTATTCCCTTTCCAGTATGAGGAGTGCGAATCAACTTTTTTATAATGTTTCTATATTTGTAGCTATTTGTTCCTTTTATCTGCTGGTTTTCCTTAAAATCACGCCTGTAGCTGCATGTATCATTCACAATTGCTTGGTAATTGGCGACGTCGTCCATTGAGTAACCCTGGGGCATTTTCATAAAAAGTAGTTCAGCTAAGCCTTCAGTTATCTTATACTGCTTCTCACCAATAAGAAAATTTTCTTTATCAACTTTTAAGATCGAATTACCAATATGTAGCATATCGTTGAGATAGTACACCCCATAAGTTTGATCAATTTTCACGCTATTATTTTCAAGTAGTTGTTTATATCGGTTTAGTATCTGACCTGGAGACTCTAGCTTTTGTTCTTTTATAGGCGTTGCAAACTCTTCATCATCACCACCATCTGAATAATCCCTAACAGGGGTGCTAGTTGGTTCCAGCTTTAAATATTTACGTGCAGGTGGTGTGTATACTTCATCATTCCGCGGTATTTCATCTTCTTTCTCTTCCTCTATTGGCTCAAGTTTGACCGCATCTTTTAATTCGTATTTTACATCTGATACTAATTGTTTAAGAGGTTTTGTGATTGGTTTGAAAGTTTCCTCCAGATATGCTGCTTGTTGAAGTCTTCCAGCTCTTAAAGCTCGACATTTCTTTCTAATTGAATTTTCGATTTTTACAATTTTCTCCAGCAATTTAATATCCTTCTCATAACTCATAGTTAAAGGTTCCTTTAAATGAATTATTAACGGCCTGTTCACTGAGCTGCCTGATTCGATACTGAGCTGCTAGATTGAGCTACAAGTTCATTTATCTAATAATGTCAAGCTCGCGTAACTGTTTAAGTATCCAAAATATTTCTCTTCCTTCTCTAGTTGGCGCTAGGCATCTCAATCGATCAACTAGCTCATTGGGGTCGTATAAGTCCGAATTTTCATCATCATAATCTTCATCTTGAATGTTTAATTGGGGGTATTTGTAGCGATACTGATGAATGTTTTCAGTATATTTACCCACATCTTCAACCATCTTCACTCGTTTTGCTGCGACTTCGTTAATTGATTCTAAATCTGAACTTTGCAAAGTTTCATCATCTTTTTCTTCAGAAGTATACGATTTTGCTTCATCATTTAGGTTTTTATAAGGGTATTGGTGAATTTTACCGCAGTTTTCATTATATTTATTTACATCCTCAACAAACTTTGCTCGTTTTGCAATTGGCTCTGAATCTGAGCTCTGATCTGCTCCAAGAATTGAATTTTTGCCATTAGATGGTTCCGCCTGATCCTCTTCATATTTACACATCGTCACTTGCTTAGAGAAAATATTGCTAGAACTGTTCTTGGTGTTAGAATTTTCGGAAGCTGTTTTAGGTGTTTGAATTTGCAAATATTCCCGACCTTTTCTTAATTTCAACATTTTATTTCTAATGTTTTCGGCGGGGCTATGCCCATAAGCATCATCCTCATACCCCATAACATTATAAATACCAGCATCAGTATGTATTAGTGATCTATCTTTTTCTTCATATTCTCTGTTTCTGGATGTATGCGTTGATCGGTTTTTATGTCTAACAAGGTTCTCTGCACGAGTGAATGTCTTGTTACATACCATGCACTCAAACATAGTGATTGTAAGATACTGCACGATATCGAACGAGGTATGTATTTATATACCGGTGCACCAAAATTGGAGCACCAAAATTGGAGCACCAAAATTGGAGCACCAAAATTGGAGCACCAAAATTGGAGCACCAAAATTGGAGCACCAAAATTGGAGCACCAAAATTGGAGCACCAAAATTGGAGCACCAAAATTGGAGCACCAAAATTGGAGCACCAAAATTGGAGCACCAAAATTGGAGCACCAAAATTGGAGCACCAAAATTGGAGCACCAAAATTGGAGCACCAAAATTGGAGCACCAAAATTGGAGCACCAAAATTGGAGCACCAAAATTGGAGCACCAAAAATTGGAGCACCAAAATTGGAGCACCAAAATTGGAGCACCAAAATTGGAGCACCAAAAATTGGAGCACCAAAATTGGAGCACCAAAATTGGAGCACCAAAATTGGAGCACCAAAATTGGAGCTCCAATTTTGGTGCTCCAATTTTTGGTGCTCCAATTTTGGTGCTCCAATTTTGGTGCTCCAATTTTGGTGCTCCAATTTTTGGTGCTCCAATTTTGGTGCTCCAATTTTGGTGCTCCAATTTTGGTGCTCCAATTTTGGTGCTCCAATTTTGGTGCTCCAATTTTGGTGCTCCAATTTTTGGTGCTCCAATTTTGGTGCTCCAATTTTGGTGCTCCAATTTTGGTGCTCCAATTTTGGTGCTCCAATTTTGGTGCTCCAATTTTGGTGCTCCAATTTTGGTGCTCCAATTTTTGGTGCTCCAATTTTGGTGCTCCAATTTTGGTGCTCCAATTTTGGTGCTCCAATTTTGGTGCTCCAATTTTGGTGCTCCAATTTTTGGTGCTCCAATTTTGGTGCTCCAATTTTGGTGCTCCAATTTTGGTGCTCCAATTTTGGTGCTCCAATTTTGGTGCTCCAATTTTGGTGCTCCAATTTTGGTGCTCCAATTTTGGTGCTCCAATTTTGGTGCTCCAATTTTGGTGCTCCAATTTTGGTGCTCCAATTTTGGTGCTCCAATTTTGGTGCTCCAATTTTGGTGCTCCAATTTTGGTGCTCCAATTTTGGTGCTCCAATTTTGGTGCTCCAATTTTGGTGCTCCAATTTTGGTGCTCCAATTTTGGTGCTCCAATTTTGGTGCTCCAATTTTGGTGCTCCAATTTTGGTGCTCCAATTTTGGTGCTCCAATTTTGGTGCACCGGTATATAAATACATACCTCGTTCGATATCGTGCAGTATCTTACAATCACTATGTTTGAGTGCATGGTATGTAACAAGACATTCACTCGTGCAGAGAACCTTGTTAGACATAAAAACCGATCAACGCATACATCCAGAAACAGAGAATATGAAGAAAAAGATAGATCACTAATACATACTGATGCTGGTATTTATAATGTTATGGGGTATGAGGATGATGCTTATGGGCATAGCCCCGCCGAAAACATTAGAAATAAAATGTTGAAATTAAGAAAAGGTCGGGAATATTTGCAAATTCAAACACCTAAAACAGCTTCCGAAAATTCTAACACCAAGAACAGTTCTAGCAATATTTTCTCTAAGCAAGTGACGATGTGTAAATATGAAGAGGATCAGGCGGAACCATCTAATGGCAAAAATTCAATTCTTGGAGCAGATCAGAGCTCAGATTCAGAGCCAATTGCAAAACGAGCAAAGTTTGTTGAGGATGTAAATAAATATAATGAAAACTGCGGTAAAATTCACCAATACCCTTATAAAAACCTAAATGATGAAGCAAAATCGTATACTTCTGAAGAAAAAGATGATGAAACTTTGCAAAGTTCAGATTTAGAATCAATTAACGAAGTCGCAGCAAAACGAGTGAAGATGGTTGAAGATGTGGGTAAATATACTGAAAACATTCATCAGTATCGCTACAAATACCCCCAATTAAACATTCAAGATGAAGATTATGATGATGAAAATTCGGACTTATACGACCCCAATGAGCTAGTTGATCGATTGAGATGCCTAGCGCCAACTAGAGAAGGAAGAGAAATATTTTGGATACTTAAACAGTTACGCGAGCTTGACATTATTAGATAAATGAACTTGTAGCTCAATCTAGCAGCTCAGTATCGAATCAGGCAAATTGTTGGAGAAAATTGTAAAAATGGAAAATTCAATTAGAAAGAAATGTCGAGCTTTAAGAGCTGGAAGACTTCAACAAGCAGCATATCTGGAGGAAACTTTCAAACCAATCACAAAACCTCTTAAACAATTAGTATCAGATGTAAAATACGAATTAAAAGATGCGGTCAAACTTGAGCCAATAGAGGAAGAGAAAGAAGATGAAATACCGCGGAATGATGAAGTATACACACCACCTGCACGTAAATATTTAAAGCTGGAACCAACTAGCACCCCTTAAAATAATAACAGAACTCATGACGGGCCACTGTTCGCTTAACTACCATCTAAACAAAATAGGACTGGCAGCCGACTGTAGCTGTCGGTTCTGCGGGGCAGCTCCCGAAACTGCGGAGCACCTGCTGTGCGACTGCGAGGCTACAGCGAGGAAGAGATTGAGCCTCCTCCATCGCGACTTCCCCACTCCCAGGGAGATTTGGGATATGAACCCTAAATCAGTTTTAGGCTATATTGGAAGCCTTAACCTAGATGGTTTTTAAAGACGGGGATGGCACAATAGACCAAATAAATAGGTCGCAGTGCCCGCCAAGGCGCCCCTCAACAAGAATAGAATAGAATAGAACTAGCACCCCTGTTAGGGATTATTCAGATGGTGGTGATGATGAAGAGTTTGCAACGCCTATAAAAGAACAAAAGCTAGAGTCTCCAGGTCAGATACTAAACCGATATAAACAACTACTTGAAAATAATAGCGTGAAAATTGATCAAACTTATGGGGTGTACTATCTCAACGATATGCTACATATTGGTAATTCGATCTTAAAAGTTGATAAAGAAAATTTTCTTATTGGTGAGAAGCAGTATAAGATAACTGAAGGCTTAGCTGAACTACTTTTTATGAAAATGCCCCAGGGTTACTCAATGGACGACGTCGCCAATTACCAAGCAATTGTGAATGATACATGCAGCTACAGGCGTGATTTTAAGGAAAACCAGCAGATAAAAGGAACAAATAGCTACAAATATAGAAACATTATAAAAAAGTTGATTCGCACTCCTCATACTGGAAAGGGAATAATGCATATCCCCAGGAAAAATATCGAGTACATATATTGGGATGACCCCAATGAGCTAGTTGGCAGGCTACGCATATTGGTAGCATCGCAGAAAGCTGGAAATAATAGTCATACTAATGAGATAGTGTCAATCATTGAGGAGTTGCGAGAGTATGGGTTTATTGAATGAACAAGCAAAATCAACCGGGCCAGTAGCAAATCAGTCAGCTCAGTGAACATACCTGATGAAAAGTATTAATGATGATGCAGAAGAGGAAGGATGCCTGAAGCTAACAACGGCATCAAAATGGATTAGCTTGTATAATAAACCGAGGCCGATGTGCCCTGAAAAGTATTTATTTATAATAAAGAGTTTTTTAAATAAAACAGATTTTTTAAAACATTACAAATTTTCTTTTATTTTCTTATAATGCTATTTATGACATTCTTCCCACTCGCTATCTTAACTTGGTACAGTATACAAATTTTAACCTACCTACAGCTACATCGATAGAAACCAAGTTTGTAATGGAATGCTAGCTTCGTCCAATGTGCTTTAATTTAATTTTAAAGACGCTTTTCACATTCTGACTCTTTCACTCCTAGTTTTTCTGGATCTTTTTCTTTAGTAAGAGGAATATCGAAATATACGTAGTCCCGAAGTTCATTGCCTAAACCGCAACCGGTACATTTAATGAAGTCATGCAAATTAGAACTTACTATATGCTGCACTCGGTATTTTAATGTCAGATTGTCGGGGAGAAAATCTTTCAAATCCAAAAGAAACTCCGCTAATTTTATGCAAGCCAGTAAGTCGCAAAACTCTTCTAAGTTTATATTACCCTTGAAATACTGGCCGCATAAAATAAGCCCTCGTCGATATACCTCTTCTTCGTCTTTAAAACACTGTTCATCCTCGCAATCATATCCGCTATTTTGGCAAAGAATTGCATCATGTTGAAAATCACTAAGCTGATGTTCAATTCGTCTAATTGCACTTTCCAAATCCATAGCTTTCGGCCAAGATTCAGCTGCGTAACACATCCACATTATTCACTTGTAATTTTCACTTTTCACTTTTTCTTTGCTGCTGTTTATTCATAGGCTTATACCTACGAATTGTGAAAATAAGGATTTGATCGTTCTTTTATAGCAATCATCCTCAGACCTAGTCATACATGCTTCACTTTTTCGAGTATTTATATGATTTTCCGGTTAAAAGGGTGAATAGCTTAGATCCCATCCGAGTTCTCAGCCAAGGCACTCAAAACGCATGAAATTTCAATCTAGCTTTGTTTATACAGCTGCATCACATTAAGATTTCCCACTCCAAATATGCTGATATAGCCAACTTTTTTTTACATTGGGGCATATTTTAGCTGAACTTGTTCAATCATGTCTGGGTGGCTTCAGTATAATTGGGTCCTGCGTAGTAAGTCATCCCAAGTATTTTCTCAAGTACAGACAAATTCTCCACTTCAAATTCAAACTCAAACTCATAAACGATTGGACCTAGCAAATTCTTAAATTCTTCGTCCTAAATTTCGAGCCCTTAAAAGAAATAAATTGTTAAACCCATAATAAGTAAATCGCATGTGCCTCAAATTAATGGTAGCCACGATGCCTGAAAGTTTTGCTGATAAGCCGCAGCACCCCGAGGACTCTTAATTGGAAACATCCCACGCCCGGCATATATATTTGTTTGCATGGAGGATCTGCTGGAGATCTCAACCCTTGATGTGTATTTTGCTTAAGGCTCCTTGGCGCGCGATCGGTAAAAATAGCATTCGTGAAAAGAGAGTGACACGTCCTTGGGTTAATTTATGTGCTTTCATGACATATGGGTATGAAGGATATGTGTGAGGTCAATTTGGACAGAAAAATTTATGAGGCAAAGGAATGCAATTCGATGCCTGGATTTGGGTTTTGGCGGCTGGGCATGAAAATTCATGTCGAGATATGAATGGTAATTTCCTTTCACGCTTGCCCCTTATAAGTATATCACTTGCACATGTTTTGTGTGGCGTGATTTTAGGTGAAACAAGGATATTTTATTTCTTAAATGTAATTTGAATATTTTTGCATGGCGGGATATTTTATTTCTTAGGAGAGTTGGTTAAAAATTGAAATGGGGTTTGAATATCTTGAGTCTCTGGGATCCTTGAAGCTGGGATGGCCCCTTGCGCAAGCCTAGCAGGGATGCAAACCAAAATTCGAGGGTAATGTCCTGAATAGCAAGACCCCGCTCAAAGCACAGCGATGTTCAAAACTGAAGATTCAATCACCCGCATAATCTCATCCACGACACTCAGCGAAGTTCAACCTAATTCCCCCAAGCTCATCCGAGGCACATGCAAGTTCAATCTAATTCCGCAGGCGCATTGAAGTTCAAAAGCTAATCCAGCACTAAAGTTCATCCGAGGCACATGCAAGTTCAATCTAATTCCTCAAGCTCATCCGAGGCGCATGCAAGTTCAATTTAATTTTCCAAGCCTCATCCGGGACACATGTACGTTCAATCTAATTCCTCAAGCTCATCCGAGGCGCATGCAAGTTCAATTTAATTTTCCAAGCCTCATCCGGGACACATGTAAGTTCAATCTATCACCCAAGATCTCATCCAGGGCACGTGCAAGTTCAAAAGCTAATCCAGCGCTAAAGTTCATCCGAGGCACATGCAAGTTCAATCTAATTCCGCAGGCACATTGAAGTTCAAAAGCTTATCCGGCGCTAAAGTTCATCCGAGGCACATGCAAGTTCAATCTATCACCCAAGATCTCATCCAGGGCACATCCAGCTTGCATCCAAGACCTCATCCGAGGCACATGCAAGTTCAGCCATGGCACAGCAAGTTCAAAAGCTCAGCCAGCACGAAAGCTCATCCGAGGCACACCCAAGACCCACATCCGCACCTAAGACAACAACCGATGACGTCACTGCGCTAGAAGTGACATAGTACTACTACTAAACAGCCCAGGTCGCCTTAAACCCTGAAAAGAGCAAGCCTTGTCGCTCTAGGCAGAGACAAGCTGCCACGCAGCTATGTTGTGGTCGGGTACTTCCCGGCGAGACGACCCCACTGACATTATGTTGAAAAGGATAAATCCCAAGCACGACCCTAAGAGTACTCCACAAAGTGCACCGCTCACCATTCAAAGATATGACGTTCTCTGTGGACCAAAGGTCTATTGACGATCTCAGTAGGACGGTTGGCCAAATTGGCTACAAGTTTAGCTGGGCATAGCTTAGGACCAAGGCGGCAGAAAATCCCATGACCAAAGCTGCCCAAGCCAAACTTGCAATGTCCCCTCAACGACTGCCAGCACCTGGCAAGCAATCGCGATCATTACCGCTTTGATCCCAAGAAAGCGGAAACCCCGAGGTTACCAATTGAAGCCTCGCAGGAGTATGCTCGGGGAATGAAAGAAGTAAGTTTCTCGAATGTCAGGATGGTGACAACTGAATTTTGTGGACTGGTGTTAAGGTTAGCCTCTTTTAACGAGGAGTTGACTCTCTCTCTACCACCTCAACATCACTGGCGACTGGGGTAAGCATTCTGCACAAACAACCAGATAGCCTCCAGAGAGGCTGGTACTGCTGGCGATACGCCGGGGAAGCAACTCTGGGAAAAAAATACTTCCTCTACTGCCGCTACAGGCGTGGCTGTGACCCTAAAATCACCTCTTAATTCCTTTGGGGGGCCGTCCCCAGATCCAAAAGGCTCACAAAAGCGGGGCGGACATAATCCCTTAAGGAAATGAAGATTACTTCCAATATGATGCTTGTCCAGATAAACCTCCATCACGCCAAGGCTGCCTCGGCAGTGCTAGAAAAAAGGTTTATCTAGGCCTAGGGCAACCGGAAATTCTATTTATGTGATGTGAAAGCGTCGACCAAAGGGCGCCGGAAGACAATCCCGCTCCACCCTGAACAAGGGCTAGGGCCAGCGCTGGGAAAAGTGTTTTTTTTTATTTTAACATTATTGAGATGTACAGAACGGCTGATACATCATCTACCGTGCATCAGCGTTGTGCTCTGCGGTTCGATTCCATGCTATGACAGGCGAAGAAACTATCTCTGATTGTTCGTTAAAGTGGAGTTTTGTGGAGGTAGAACTGTATGGGAAGCCGTGGAGTAGATTCGAGTGTAAACGATGTCAGTACTTTTATTTTCTTTCCATTGTATTTCTGACCAGTGGTTTCTGTTCAAAATTGCAGTCTCAATAGAGCTGTCGACAGTACCAAGTAGTAGTCATAATAAGACATGTCGTCGGCTTAGCTGGTTAATAATAGGGTTCCAAGGTTCTGCTTAAGTGGGGTCTTCACCTTGCATACGGGACTCCTCCTTGTTCATCTTGTAATATAGTACTGTTGGCGTCAGATCAGTTTTCAGTTGGTTAGCGGGGTTGTCAGCGGTTGTCAGCTAGATTTGTCAGCCCCTTATTTCAGGAGGCATTATTGATGATCTCACGGCTGCTTTTGAGTATATCGACTTTGCAAAATCGAAGCCCCGTTACAAAAAATTTTTGTTTTAATTTTTGTTACAGTGCAGGGCTTTGTGAAATTTCTTCTCTTTTTTGTGAACTACTAAAAAATCAAGGAGTTTAAACGCAAGATTCATCGCCTCGTCCTTTAGCACCCTCCAGACTTTTATTAATCTATTATGTACTCTATTCCTTTCTTCGTACCAAGCTTACTACTAGGCCAAGCGCGGATTCAACGGGGGTCATGACGCCCCTAAAAGCGCTCGCTGTTAAAAAATCAAAATTGATCCAACTAAAAAAAAAATAACAAAAAATAACCAAACGTCCAAAACCGACCCAACTTTTTTGCAAATCCCGAGTGAAAATATAAGACTGAAAAATTATTGAACAGGAGACGGAACTGGACAAGCATTGAAAATGTTAGGTAATTTCGACTGAAGAGTGTGAACGGAAATCAGGCGGAATTTAGACGGAAACATTTAAACTAATTTGGATGAATGGAGTAACAATTATTGAAAAATTTCTAAAAATTTTCTAAGTCCAAGAAATGCCGAGTCCCTCCTAAGAATATTCCAAATCTAAAAATGATAAAAATTTCCGCTTTGTTTCGGCCTCTTTTCAGTCTTTTTTTTTATACTCATGAAGGGTAACTGATATCAGTTTTTGTGAAATAATAATTTCTGCCTTATTTCGTAGAGAATCCCGTTTAAAATTTATTTTTCAGTCTCTTTTTTCAGTCCTTTTTCAGTTTTATAAGAAACGACCTTAAAAAATGACCTTCAAGATCAACAACAGATTGATCTATACTCTTTCTATATGTTTTGATTTGCAAACTCTGAAGTTAGCTGCACTCACAAGAAAGGGCGCGTCTTCATCAAAAACATATTAGAGCACATTTTCTGCCCTACTAGTCCGCTAAAATTAGGGAAAATTAAATAAATTTTTCCCACAGCTATGAACCGGTGCCAAGGTCATGATTTGGGTTGTCTAAACATGATTTTCACAACCCGCAGTTCGAAAAAGGGTTGTTTTTGAGAAATATGTGCATTTTAGTGTTTTTTCTTTGCCTTTTCTCTATTTTTAAGAGAAACTATGCATTTTGGTCAAAATATTAAAAGAGCAAAGTTATAGAGCATAAAATTTCCTACAAATTTTGCCTTCACTGTTTTTTTCGAATTCGGCATTGTTTCGCCGCAAGAGCTCGTTTTGAGCCTTTTTTCAGACTCTGTTGATAATCAAAGCGTCCAAAGAGAAAGGCCGTGGACTGCAACTACAAGTTTGATCTCATTTAATTTTTCATATATAGTAAATCCATACTTTTGGCTAAAAATCTAAAAAAGGCGCAAAACGGCCTCTAGCGACGAAACTATGCGGAGTTTAAAAAAATTGTACAACTAAAATTTGTAGGTAATTTTATGATCTCCAACTTTGCTTTCTTGATATTTTCACCAAAACGCATAGTTTCTCCTCAAAATAGAAAAAAAGTCGAAGAAACTCTAAAATTCACATACATATTTCTCAAAAACAACCCTTTTAGTAGAGGGAAATTAAACAAAAAAAAGCGAAGTCATGATGTAGTTGCGAAGTAGGATTTTTTTTGTTTTTTTCTTTACATATGTTAAGATAAAGCGAAAAAAAAATTTCTGCAAAATCGGTCCTGTGCTGCACGAGAAAATTGCATAAATGTCCATTTTTGATGCATTTTGAGTGCATTGCTACACTATTTTTTTAATTTCTCCAGTTCTGTTGGTCGTAGATAAATAAAAAAAAATTGGAAAATACTCGTAAATGAATAGACTATCGAACTGATTCGGTATAAATACTTTAAAAATAAATCCTAACCTCAAAAAACCAAAATGTATGAAATTTTGTTTTATTTTACTACAAATGCAATAAATAACGGGAAAAAGGTCGGATTTTGATAAAAATTAGAGAAAAGATGTGTTTTGATGCTATAAATACGTGGTTGAAATTTCAAGAAAAAATTTCGATTTTTACGGCAACAATTGGCACTTTTCCAAAAAAAATTTAAAATTGCCGCCATTTTATGCCAAATTATGGTACGGTAAAATTTTTTTTTTAAATTGTAAGTTTTTTTATGTACTTTCTTGTGAGCATACGCAATACTTCGTTAGTTTATTTAAAATGTCTATTTTTGGACTTTGAAAAAAGTAAAAAATCATAATTTTCAATTTTTTGCCTTTTGCCAACTATGAAGAAAGGCAAAAAATTGAAAAATTGAAATTTTTTACTTTTTCAAAGTCCTAAAATAGGCATTTTAAATAAACTAACGAAGTATTGCGTATGCTCACAAGAAAGTACATAAAAAAACTTACAATTTAAAAAAATTTTTTACCGTACGATGATTTGGCATAAAATGGCGGCAATTTTAAGTTCGATAGTCTATTCATTCACGAGTATTTTCCAATTTTTTTATTTTTCTGCGACCAACAGAACTGGAGAAATTAAAAAAATAGTGTAGAAATTCACTCAAAATGCATCAAAAATGGACATTTATGTAATTTTCTCGTGCAGCACAGGACCGATTTTGCAGAAATTTTTTTTTTCGCTTTATCTTAACATCAACAGTCAAAATTTTGGTTTTTTTTACTAAAATTTCAACTAAAACCACCATTTTCTCCAAAAAATACGTGATAAACCTAAACTTTTTTTTGCAAAATTAGAAAGCTTGGAGAATTTCCTATGAATAATGTCTAGAGAATTTTTTTCCTACGACTTCTACTTTTGGAGTTAAAAGCAATTTTAATGCTAAAATTGGGTCTTTTTTAGTACTTTTTCACCTAAGCTTTGCTAAAAAGTACCAAATAAGCACCAAATAAGGTTAATTTCAACATCAAACTTGCTAATAACTTCAAAAGTAAAGGCCGTAGCATAAAAATTGTTAGGACATTATTCATAGGAAATTGTTCAAGCTTTCCAATTTTGTAAAAAAAAAATATCAGTTAATTACGTATTTTTTGGAGAAAATGGTGGTTTTAGTTGAAATTTTAGTAAAAAAAAACCAAAATTTTGATTTTGATGACTCATTGCTCTGGAACCTGGTACAGTAGAATCTTCATTTTTACAGCTTTAGATAGGTGGGAGTATTCTGCGTACACTGATACCTTATTTATGAAAATAGGTCATAGGGTTACAAAAATACAGAGTGATATGTAAAACTCTAGCAAAAAAACTTCAAAACGCCCTAGCGGCTAAACCGTTACGATTTCCCCCCCCCCCCCCCCGCACCTATACGATTTTTTGTTCGTCTATCCAAAACCTATCCCAGCCGGGCGCTTTGTTACTTTATGCATTACACCCTGTATATGTTTCTCCGTACCACAGTGGCGTAGCGTAGTAGGGGTGGCAGGGCGGCACCTTTAGGGGCGGCAAAATTTCACAAAAAATAATAATATCTTGTGAATATTATTTTTGTCGCACTTTCGATTCGGACCGAGCACGGAATTTTTTATTACTTATACTGTGACGAATTCGGGGAATCCCCTTTCTTTAATTGAATGTATAATAATGATATCTTGCTCATTGTAGCGACTGGCAACACCGTCTGTACTGACTTTGTGCTTGGATTGTTTATGACTAATATTTAACGAGAATGGCTTCTATCATATAAAGAAGAGTGTTCAATATTGTACGAGGGTCGTCTCAAAATTAAGATCCACTATATTTTTAAATCCGTGTCGTTGGCGGGAAAAGTCTGGGAGTCTCAGGGAAATTGCGTCTGGGTATAGTGGCAGCACTTTAAAATTTCTATACGCGTGCGTTGATTGACCGACACTCAGGCTTCAGCCACTTTTATCGCTCGCGGCGCATATTAGCTTTGACGCCCTATGGATTGCTTCCCTTATCCTGAACCTTACGAACCGCCACTGCTATAGAGACTCCACTCGCTCCTACCGCCAAAATATTAAATAAAGCAAAAGTTGTGGAATCCGGAAAATGGCAAACGTTCTTTTGAGATTCCAAAAGGTTGTTGTTGATCAATAACCTGCCCCGTGGGACCACTATCACAGCTGCACCCTTTTGTGGGGTGTTGCAGCAACTCAGAAAGGCGATCCAAAACAAAAGGAGAGGAAGTTGACAAAAAACCGTCTTATCGCTCTGCAGAATCCAGATAAAAAACTTCATAACAAAAAAAGGGCTTGACCGAATGTTATGAAATTTTTTTCAGAGCATGTTTTTATTAATACGCGCCGATCGACACCTCAACGAAGGCGGTATCATATTTGGTACTCGCGATATCGGGCGGTACAAAAATCACGAACTTCGTTTATACAAAAAAAACGGCTCGACTGATTTTTATGAAAATCTGTTTAGATTATAACTTCGGTAATACGCGTCGATCGGCAGCTCAATGAAGTCAATATCATTTTCGGTTAGCGCGATATTGTGCAGGTTCAAAAATCACTTACATCGTCTAAACAAAGAAGCCGCTCGACCGAATTTTATGAAAATCTTTTCAGATCATTATATTTCAGTTAGTACCCTTTGATCGACACCTCAACGAAGTCGATGTCTTTTTTTGGCGACATGCGTACGCACACACTCACACGCATACTTCTTCTCAAATTTTTACTTAAAATGCTATGGAGACCTTGAAAAATGAAAATAAGTTGAAAATTACGATTTCGATAAACTGGGAAGTTAATAAGAGGGCGGCCAAATTTTTTTCCCGGCCCCGGGCGGCTGACACCCACGCTACGCCACTGCCGTACCACCAACCTCCAGTTTTCCGATTGAATAAAAAATGCAATTTTGGCAGGCCAAAAATCATCCAATTTTTGCCCAAAATTTTGAAAATTTTTTTTAAAGACTCCTCCATTTTGTTAAATCCAAATATTTTTTTTTGATCGAGGGTCATGGCAAGGGGAATACCTTCTAGTTTAATAAGCATTTTGGTTTTTTTTTGATTTCAAGCACTGTGGAGGTCGCTATCACTGCAGCAGTGGGGGGATTGTTTTTCTTGCAGCCTTAGGAGATTGCGTATTTTTTTATCTAAAAATTTTATTATGTATTTATTATATACTAGTATCGCCCATTGGTCGAAATTCGACCCCTTCTCCCTACTCTTGTCTCAATCCGTCCCGTAACACCGTCGCTTACCGTGATATATTTTGGCAATCATTTTCACTTTGTTGTGTTATTTTTTTTAATTAAAATTTGCCGAGACTGTCTCCACAGAAAGAAAAACCTTTTCAACATAAGCAGAATGACGCTAACATATATCGCACTACGGCAAGAAAAGTGGCACAACTCAAAAATTGGCTGTTTTGAACTATTGCCGCCAGGTGACTGTTGGCATTAAATTTTGTTTTCAGCTCTCCTGATGTGTCACTTTTCTTGTATATACATTTATTTCTAATCTAATTTGTTGAAACAAAAAAAACAAACAACATTTTGAAATGCCAATTTGATTTGTTTAAAGCGAAGTGAAAAGGAGGTACGGCAAACTTTCGCTAAGCAATCTAGGCTCATGAAATTTAGTCGATTCACAAACCTTAATAATAAATTTTTATATTTGCCTGTTTATATGCTAACCGTAATTTCTACCTTACATTGTTTTTGTCATTTTATCATTTTATATTTGGAAATACAACACTCATTTTTGAGTGACAGAAATGAGATAAATGAATAATTCTTGTTTTGTGCACACCTTTACGACTCTGACTTCCATATAAAACCAGTTTCAGCCAAATCGGTTTAGTGGAAGTCGGTTAAAGTGCTGTACAAAAACAGTGCTTGCGTATTAATATATAGATCAAACAATCCATGTATAATTTTTTTTAAAGCATTTCCAAAAATCACAATTTTTCAGGCGGTCACAAACTCGTGGTAGAAATAGTGTTAATTCCGTGACCACCCTCCCCCCAAAACAAAATTCTAGATCCGCGCCTGTACTAGGCATTGCATAATGAGGAGTACGACATGATGAAGTAGTGGTAGTACAAAGGATGACTCCTAAGTTCGAAGTGTAGTCTTTCACATTAAAAGAAAATCTGTTCAATAAAACTTTTATTACAAAACAAAATCTGTCTCCCATTATTTTCCTAGAATTATTTTAGTAAACATTATCCCTTTCCTCTCTCCTATAGTAAAGCCTCCTCTTAAGCGTTATTTTGTAATAAAGCATACAAATGACTGGACTATGTTGTGATATCAATAAGTGTACTTCAAAAAAAAACACAACATATTTCAATTTCATGCTTCAATACTGCATTCAATTTATTTTTAAAATTGTGTTTCCGTAAATTGTTCAATCTTTAAACATACATACATAAAAACTCTCTCTCTAGAAATCAATTACATTAAAATTGAATTTCCTTCCAGTTTTTCACTATATCATTCGATAATTTTGCGCAATAAAAAATATATTTATTATATTAAATTTCCTCACCATGTAAAAAAACACATGTTCCACATTCAAATTCTACTCGTGCAAAAAACGAGGAACCTACATTATCCTCGAGACACGATTCATCCAACAATACCTACAAAAAAAAAGGTGGAAAAGAAAAAAAGCAATTTCACTTTATGCCATAGTATATGGTTTTTTGTGTTGAGTGTTGTAAATATACAAGATGAAGGTGCAGGTTTATTTTTATTCGTACAAAAAAACTCCTTCCATGATGAATTGAATGCCTCTATGCGGTAAGGTACAAGAGAAAATTAACTTGGTAGTACCTTGCCAGTTGCAGAAGTCATGCAATGGTTAACTGAAAAACTAACAGCAATAAAACTAGGCATGGAACACCTGAAGCCTACAAATTAATGCTTGGTTATACATATACGTGGAAATCTAGGTCACAATAAAGACGTTTCTCTCGTATGGTATCCCTCCCCCATTCCACAACCTAAAACCATTAAGGACCATTTAAGGCTACTTCAATAGGGAATTTACAGGACCTTGATGCTATTTTTTAAGCATTTTTTTTTCTCTTCTTCTTAAAAATTCCAACCCAATTCAGGATGAAAAAAAATCCTCTTAATAATAAAAGCAAAAAAAAAAATTTCAATTCTATTTTCCCACCACAGATTTTCGGGGGGAATCCTTTCAAACAAGAAAATCCTTATTCAATGGCTATCGTTTCGCATTGATTCCTAGCACCAGGCAAGAAGAAGGAGAAATTGTTTTCTTATATCCTTTTTTTTTGTTATCAGGTTTTTTTGGTATATTTCTATATTTTCCTTTAAATAATCGATTTCGTTTCATTCTTTTGTAGCGACTCCTGTCGCCTTTTAGCAGTGGTGTCACAAGAGAAGCTATAAAATATTCCCGATGTCAGAAGCATATGACAAATTGGAAGGATTGCAACCGAAAAACAATTCCCAGAACATGAGTTTCCCAAGACGGAATCCTCAACCAACAAAGTGACACGGTGAAAATTCTTCAATGGATATCAAATTTTTTTTTTTTTTTTTTGGTGGCAGCGGGTGAGGGACAAAAGTCCTTTACATCATATTTTCCTTGGTGATGCCTTTTTATTCTTGATATTTTTCGCTAGGATCTCCTGTTGAGTTTTTCTTCTTACACAAAACAAAATAAAAAGGACAAAAAAAAAATTTTATGAAGGGATACTATATTATGGATTATTTTTGGAATAGAAACATCTCAAAAAGTTTCGCGCTTTTTACGACACCACTTCCCACCCTACATAAAAAGTATTCATAAATAATCTATTACAGTTGGATTAAGATAAAATATTTTGGATTTTCACTCTAGAAAACTCGAGAAAAGTAGAACTTTCTACAAACTGCTGACGATTTATGTTTTTTATAAAAGGCATTACCCTTATTTAGTTTTTTTTTTATTTTAAATCCCCTATTTTTAGGATATACTCCTCTAGGCGAATTTGGGTGGGTGTGTACGAGTTGTGGGCGTTCGTTTTTTTTTCTTTTTTTTTTGGTTAGACCCTGTTAGTCAGCAAAGGTTTCGGGAAAGGTTATATCCTATTCTGGGGATTATTGACCTGAACATTACTCAATTTTTGTTATGGAGCCCGTACGTAAGTAGTCTTGTAAGTAACAAGGATAATAATAAAGTTAAGGGTTTTTTTTTTAAAATAATAAAGAAAGGACCTAAGCGCCTCAGGTTAGGATTAGTTCATAGTAAGGAATTTATATTTACCGATTTATGCACAATTTTTTGTTGGGTGATGCTGGGTTTGAAATAAACCGAGAAGAAAGAGTTTCGCTACAAAAATTAATTTTTATTAAATAAAAAATTCAGGATTTTTTTTAAATAATTAATACAGATGCCCTCTCTTTTTTTCTTTCGTTCTTTCAGTTATGTATTGGGTTCAAGGAATATCGCGCTTGCGACGGGTTCCTATTGTGTACCACAAGCAGCCCAAATATCTCAGACTAGCTGGGACCCGGTCCGCCTATGCTGCACCCATAAACCAATAGTAGTAATCAGGTGATATGAATTTTGAATTTGGAATGACTCCACACAGAGCTAATAATATTCTACTTGTCATACCCTTTCATTTAATACCCATACCGAATGGCTTGCAAAGAAAAAGGTAATCCACCATTTTGCGTTGGCCGCCATTTTGAATTTGGAATGACGCCACAGAGCTAATAATATTGTACTTGTCATACCCTTTCATTTGATACCCATACCGAATGCCTTGCAAAGAAAAAGGTAATCCGCCATTTTGTGTTGGCCGCCATTTTAAATTTGGACCGATCGATCTGAAACTTTGGGAATCGTATTTTTTCGGAAAAAAACCAAAATAATATAGATCTGAGCTCTTTAGCAGTAATTCGAAGAGTACCTCCCATAAAAAAGTTCGAATTTTACGGATATCGGTACACTACAGCCACCCGAAGTGTTTGAGATAGAGCAAAATAGACCGCGTAGGAACACCCGCCGTACCCGAAAACCCCTATATACAAAAATTCAGGCCAATCGGATGAGCGGTTTCGGAGTCTATTGAACATTTACAGACAGACATACTTTCACTTTTATATATATAGAAGATAGGGTAAATTTAAGAAATATCCTACATTTAAGAATGTGGCAAACTTCACGACAATAGAGGAAATGACCAGGATACACTATGATCAATGTTCTTCCATTTGGAGCTAGGATGTGAAAATTTTTCGATTTCCCAACTCTTGAACAACCTACATACAGATGACCGGGAAATGACACTTATTTGGCAAAATTCGTTCCCCAGGTTGGCCCCAAAATTTAATTTTATAAGTTTTGATCATAAATTCTTTATTTGTTACCTTAAAATCCGGCAGATACCGATTTTCATTGGAATCGGAATACAATTGGCAAACTCAGCGGCCATATTGGTGCGGCCTTTTTGAATCTATAAGTTTTGATGATAAATTCGTTACTTACAGCCTTAATAACCCTTGCACGTTCATTCAAATCGGAATAAAATTGGAAAAATTCGTCCGCCATATTGGCGCGGCCATTTTGAATGTTTTAGTTCTGATCATAAATTCGTTATTTGTTACCTTAAAATCCCCCCGATAGCGATTTTCATTGGAATCGGAACACAATTGGCAAATTCGTCGGCCATATTGGCGCGGCCATTTTGAATTTATAAGTTTTAATTAAACATTCGTTATTTGCTACCTCAAAAAACCCCAGATACCGATTTTCATTGGAATCGGAATACAATTGGCAAATTGGTCAGCCATATTGGCGCGGCCATTTTGAATTTATAAGTTCTGATCATAAATTCGTTATTTGTTACCTTTAAAAACCCCAGATAGGGATTTTCTTTGGAATCTGAACACAATTGGCAAATTGGTCGGCCATATTGGCGCGGCCATTTTGAATTTATAAGTTTTGATTAAACACTCGTTATTTGCTACCTCAAGAAACCCCAGGTACCGATTTTCATTGGAATCGGAAGACAATTGGCAAATTCGTCGGCCATATTGGCGCGGCCATTTTGAATTTAATTCTATAACCACACCCTGGATGTAAGTAATATGTGGTTAAATTTTTGTGGCAATCGGTTGGATGGTTTCAAAGTCTATAACGGACAAAGAAACATTTTTTGTGTTTTAGATTTGTAAACCAAAGCGCTTGACCCGATTCAGCAGTTTGCCTAAACATTTGTCACGCTATAGCTATCGCGGGACAACGACAGATAATATGAAGGGCAGACTCGTCCTTCGCGAGGTACAGCCTGCAGGTGGAGTCCTCCGCACTTCTGATCCTCTATAGGAGATAATTTAGGACTCGGCCCGGTGACCAAGCCAACTAGTTCCGTGAAATCCTTCCTGCTGCGCCTTAGTAGCTCTAATCTTGCGTTAGAAGATGGCCCAAGAATAAAACGTTTGGAGTTCACCAAACCAGGTGTGGGTTTCCACCGTTCGAGGTCTTTCATCAGAGTCCAATCATATATGACAATTTTTTACCAGGTTGGTGGGCACCCCAATATTCCCTTCCAGACTAGTGTAAACAGTGACAGAACCTTTTCTGGCTAAGGCTTTGGTCATTCCATAACCTTTGAAGTCCCGACGATTTGTCACCCACAGAAGGTTGACCCAACTGATCTAGCTTCTTTTTGGCGGGCGTTCGGAGATGGAACATGACTAACGAAAGGCTCCTGAATATCGTTTATGTGGGACTCGAGACCACTAAAAACATGTCTTGGTCATGGTCATCCTCTCCTGGGACTGGTTTTGTTGCATTGAATCACGTGATGGATCAGCTGGCTGAAGAGGCGTCGTCCTTGACTTTTTCACTCCGACTATCTTACATACTTCTTGAAAAACTTGATATTCGAAGTTTCTCAGTTGGGATTGAATCTCACAAGGAACACCAAATCTGCAGATCCAATTGCTCACTAACAGTGATTGTTTCCTGATTTGGAATGGCATATGCTTCGGGCCGCTTACTGAAGTAGCCCAAGACCAAAATGTAACGATTTCCTCGGTCTGACGCTGGAAAAGGTCACGCCACATCGATTTCGACTCTTTCAAACGTGGCTCCCACGTTGTATTGTTGCATTCCTCTTTTTGCTCTTACTGGAGGACCCCTACTGCTGGCACAAACTGTGCATTTACGACACCACTCTGCAACAACGTCCCGCATGTGAAGCCAGTAGAACCTATCTATAGTCTAAGCTCCCATGACAAAAAAGGAACCCCATCGAACACCACAAAATTATAAAGTGAGAATGCCTAAAAAACATGTAAAAAACATGTTTCGCCCGCCAGACTAGTAAAAATTTGTTAATTGTTATGTTTTATGAATTTTTGAAATTAGCTAAAAAACGATTTTTTTTCCAAAACACCTGCTTGAAATTTATACAATTTGTAGTAAATAATGAACAATTTTTGAACAAATTTGTCTGGCTGACTAACTTCTGACAGACCTTTTGTTATAAACTATTTTTTTTTAAAAGTGCACTATATAACACCTCCTTGATTTTGATTTTTAAATAAAGTTTAAGATCTCTTCTATCTATTACAACTTGTCTGGCTGCCATTTTTTGTTAATTAATGTCTGACAGACCATTTGTTATAAATTATTTTTTTTAAAAGTGCACTATATAACACCTCCTTGATTTTTTTTAAATAAGGTTTAACATCTCTTCTATCTATTAAATCTTGTCTGGCTGACAATTTTTATTAATTAATAACTGAAAAATCTGAAAAATTAGTAATTTTGAGATTTTTCACTGCAGTTTAGTTTCAATAGCATCAAGGCCTACGTATTGTTTGACAGCTGTTCCTTTGGGCTTTTCAATATTTTAAACTAAAAAAAAATTATTCAAATCGGTCGAGCCATTTTCGAGACTAACCCACGGCAATTGATTTTTATATATAAGAAGATGAAAGGTCAACAATGTTTTTTGTGTCGTAAAAGAATAAAAGTCATTGCTTTTACCATTGAGTTTTAATATTCCTCTTTCGATGTACATACAATTAATACCATTGGACCCAATAGCTCTTCAGGGCTTCACTTCTCTCTGCCATGTTCTTCCATTCAGACTTCTCTTCGTATTCCTTTTATGCCAGAATCGGTGTAATATCTGGGTCTTCGCGTTAAGCATCTCGGAGTTTCTGATCATCCCATCCTGTCGTTGGATCAACAGTCATCTTTTGCCATTTTTCCTCGATACGCCAACAATGTTTACAACTTAGTTCGCATGGCCGCCACGAGACTGCATCTGCATTTCCATGGTTTCTTCCTTTTCTGTGTCCTATATTGAAGTCGTAGAACTAAAAGCTTCGATCCGTCTTGACACTTGTCCTTCAGGATTTTTGAATTGCATCAACCACTTTAATGCTGCATGATCCCTTCGAAAGATGAAGTTTTGCCCATAGAGATGCTTATGGAAATGCTTAGTCGAGTCCACGATTGCTAATAGTTCCCTTCTCGCGACACAGTAATTCCTCTCCAATTTTGACAGCGCTCTACTGTAGTAAGCTATGACCTTTTCCTGTTCTTCGATGCTTTGTGATAGCACTGCACCAATTACTCGCATCTGTGCCCAATGTAAACCTTTCGTCGGATATGTGAGTATTGGTGCTGGACAAAGTCCTCGCTTTATTGTCTTGAAATTTTCCTCGAACTTATTTTTCCATATAAATGGTTTTCCTTTTTCTGACAGTGTATATAATTCCTTAGCTATGTCGGCAAAATTCCTGATAAACTCGTGTTTATCTTTCGGTGAGGACCAATTCTTAACTGGTGCTATTTTATCTGTCTAGACCCAATGGACGATACCACATGTCCGAGATAGTTAACTTGGTCTCTGAATAACACGCACTTAGTTTCAGTTGGGCAGTCCTCAACTTCTGAAAAACTTCTCGCAGGTTGCCCAGATGCTCCTCGCAGCCAAATGAAGTGTGGTCTTATATAGGGTTGGGCTTTAATATTCAAATCCAGCATTCAGCCTCGATTTGAATATAATTCCCTTATTTAAGGCAGGGTTTTGAAAACCAACTTAGCGTAGGTAGATAAGATGAAAGAAAGGATCCCCAGACTTATAAGTTACCACACAAATTTTTTCACCCTTCGAGCCATCGTAGGAATGTGACAGCCATGACAAAGCTTTATTACTATTAACAATACGATTGTTTCGCCGAAAAGAACGCGCTCCTGCCTCTACGGCAATCATATACCCACAACATTAGATTTGTCCAATCAAATCATTCATTCTGTATACAGCCTACTTGTAGTGCACGGAACAAACAAGTTCCTAAATAGAACAACTCAACTGTGGAGCAATCTTTCACAATCATAATTGCCGAACTCCTACAACATTAAAGAGTTGACGGGTCCCAATCGGAATAAACTGACTACTTAGAAAATAGAAATAATTTTAGCACTAGTGGGAAATTTACTAGTTCCAGCACTGATGCCAAAGTAAACCTGCGAGGAGCTAGTTCAAATCACGATATCAGTGGAAAGCCCACATGATTTTACTAAAGAATTTGTTTTTTAGTAACTAGTTTTGTAAGTTCAAAATTAATTAGTTCTCCAGTTAGTTCAAAATGAATTAGTTCTCCAGTTAGTTCAAAATGAATTAGTTCTCTAGTTAGTTCAAAAGGAATTAGTTCTCCAGTTAGTTCAAAATGAATTAGTTCTCCAAGAACTTCAAAATGAATTATTTCTCAAAGAAGTTTAAAATGAATTAGTTCTCCAGTTAGTTCAAAATGAATTAGTTCTCCAGTTAGTTCAAAATGAATTAGTTCGCCAGTTTGTTCAAAATTAATTAGTTCTCCAGTTAGTTCAAAATGAATTAGTTCTCCAGGTAGTTCAAAATGAATTTCTTCTCGAAGTAATGCAGAGGCGGGCAATTGACTCCATCGTAGGACAACGCTGTGCAAAAGTAGTGGGTTGTTTTCATGTAAAAGGTATCCAACTGAGAACTACTACTCCCTCCTTAGAAAGTAGTTATTCTACTAGTCCTAGAACTACTTAACTTTCCTACTGGGGTAAGGCTCATCGCCATCTTCAATACCTTCCTGACTACTCTTAACGACAAGCATGTGCCATCCCTGGATACATGACGGTCTAGTGATGCAAAGAATAATTCCTGAGCACAAAACTTCCACATAAAATCTTCTTTTTCCTTACTGCTTTTATTTGCAACACATGTCTTTTTATTTCCATATTTTTGGTGTGGTTTTATTGTTTCTTTAATCTATATATATATAAAAATGAATGTCTGTTGGTTTGTAATGCGACACTAAAACTCAAAAACTAGACGGCCGATTGAGCTGAAACTTTCACAGAATGTGCGTTTTGAACAAATCTCGGTAAACCGCATGGCGCAAATACGCTCCGGTAGATGGCGTCCAAGGAAAATAGAAAAAAGGTAATTGCAGAGAACATTTTTGGTACAAAAGAAAAAAAAAGAAGCGAAACGCGCCCTCGCAAAACAAACAGTTCTTAAAGTTTCAAATAACGAATTTGTGATCAGAACTTATAAATTCAAAATGGCCGCGCCAATATGGCCGACGAATTTGCCAATTGTGTTCCGATTCCAATGAAAATCGATATCTGGGGTTTTTCAAGCTAGCAAATGACGAATTTATGATCAGAACTTATAAATTCAAAATGGCCGCGCCAATATGGCCGACGAGTTTGCCAATTGTGTTCCGATTCCAATGAAAATCGATATCTGGGGTTTTTTAAGCTAGCAAATAACGAATTTATGATCAGAACTTATAAATTCAAAATGGCCGCGCCAATATGGCCGACGAATTTGCCTAATAGTTTCACATTTTGTTATTTGGAATCAAAAATACAAAAAAATTGCCTTTTTTGCAAACTCTCCTACTGTTTATTAAAATTCATATCAACTGATTACTCCTATTGGCTTATGGGTGCAGCATAGGCGCGCCGAGTCACAGCTAGTAAATAATAAAAATTCAATCAAATTTCAAATTCAAGTTGAAAGCTATTAAAGCTTTAGTAATTATCCTTCTTAAGTTCAAAATATTGTATTTTATTGATTTCTCAAAAGTTGTCTCTGCCTAACTTCCATAATATGTTTTATGTTTTCTTAAGACGAAAGCCTACTTCGATAGGATCATCATCACACAAAAAACAAACTTTTTTATAACTCCAATAAATTTTCTCCTCATTATTCTTAATAACGTAAAAAAAAAGTTACCACTTAAAAAGTAACAACTTTACAAAAACCACATCAACTTCGATAAAAAAAAATAAAATCGATTTCCTTCATTTTGGTAACAGCAGATACCAAATAACCATGAAACCACCCCCTCACAACCCTCGTGCACAAAATCCCTACAAAACCTTATGTATATTCACCGATATTTCTCACTACCAAATATCTAATTTCTTTCATAAATTTCTCCACCAGCGAAAAAAAAAATATAATAATAATAATAATAAAAAAAGTTTGTTGCTTTTACGTATTGACTTTTTCGGGAAAGAAAAACTTCATTACCTGAAAAACCATTAAATGTTTCCTATTACCACCCAAATACCACCCGGGCATATTACACACCCAAATAAGGTATAAATTTAGGCGGCGGCGACGAAAGGACGAAGTTAAAAAAATCGCATAATTTAGACAAAAGCAAAAATCCTTGAACTTTCTTCGTTAAGGACTCGCTTTTCTCGCGCACGCAAAAATGTTTTCAAATGTTGTTCAAATTCAAATCTTCATCGATTTTTGGGGCGGACTAGAAATTTAAATTTGAGATCTTCACTTTTTTGGGAATTTTAAAGGGGAATATAATTCATTCTAGGATTCATTCTTCCTTGTTTCTACTATTTTTTATTTTTGTATTTTTTTTTTGCGTGAGCCTTGAATCACACCTGTGCGTAGGTGAATAATTCTTGCTTGAAGCTGTTTTAAATGAAAGAAGTAAGCGTGTCACCCTTGAAGATTTAATGCTTTTACACCCATGCAGAATATTTATTAATATCGTATTTCACCATGAAATACACAGAATTTTTTGCTACAACCTTCACAATATTATTCTGGAAATATAAATCCTTTTTTTCAATGATAATTTTCTTTAGTATTCATTCATCAATTCCAGGAATCTCACAAAGAATTCTTTTGAAACGGATTTTGTAAAGGTTGAAAAAAAGTGCACTTTCAGTCATTGCATGGTCTGCTTTCAAGCCAAGCTCAAAGAGATTGAGAATGGATTTAGAAAAGGATATTTTTGAATGCAAATCGCTTTCTGACGATGTCATTTGCAGTCATTCAGGATTAGCTTTTGCGGATTTTTAATATATGTATCATGGTCGTATGCTACTCTCATTGTATGACATACACTTCTGATCCTGAGGGATTATATTCGTTCAGGGTGCAACCAAATCTTTTATTTTTTTTAGCATATTGGTTATTGACCAGCACAAAGGTTCATCTTACATATGACCAGTCTTTCCACAAATTTTTCATCCATTAGAAATATAAATTTAAAAAATTTACCTAAAAGTATGCAATATTATTATATTTTTTAAAAACATTTACCCTAAAAGTATGCAGAAAAAATTACCGGTACACAGAGACGCTACGTCTTTTGTAGATTAATAACTTTGTACTTGATTTTTTTTAATTATCGTTTAATTTTTCGGGATTTTCAATAAAAATATTATAATAAAAAACATTGAATGAAAAATCGATATGAATTAACACTTTTTAAGCTACATATATAATTAATGATTTACTACGAACGGATATTTCCAAGATAAAAGATTTGTACAGCCGAATTGGCAGCAGTCCGTTGACCTTCCATTTTGCCAAATCGAATTTTAAGGTGCTGAAGTGGATAACCTGGCATTGGGCCAAATAATCATAATTTGATTTAACCTGGATAAAGGATTATATTGGTAAAAGGGTATGAAATAGTTCAAGTGGAAGTAAACTTTGTGGTCAATACTGTCAGAGTTTTTCATTGGTTGAGGCAATCGTCATTATGAGCCTTGAAATAATTAAAACCAATGACTTTGAGCCTCAGGCTGCATGATCAAGTTCCGGATGAACTATTCGTAGAAAAAATGAAAAAATTAATTAAAATTTAGGTTTAAGTTTAATTCTAATTAAGAAATAGACTACAACTATTCGCTGGTACTGACTTAGCAGAATATTGTGGTAGGGATGCATTGTCTTAGACCAAACGCATTATACCCTCTTTCATAATCAGGCGGAGGTTGGATCTCCTTAGCCCAATAAGAGAGGAACCCATCTCCTGTTTGATCGCCGGAGTCAGCGTGGTATTTTTCAGATTGAATCGAGTGGGCAGTTCTTTCATTCTTCTCTCTGCTATGTTTAAGGCTAGAGCTTGCTGATCGACTCGAGATACTGCGACGTTCTGTAAGCACCCAACGTTTCGTTCTCGTCTTCATTTTTTTTTGTTCAAGGTGATAAAAAATGAAAGCAGGCTGACGACGGAATTTTCCCAACCAACTGTTTTACAGCCAACAGCCGCAAAATGCTTCGAGCAGGGCAGCACCTTTCACATTGCACAACTTGTAAAGCTGAACAACGTTTCCGACAGATCAGGCCATCCGTAGGATATGTTTTCTTCCGGCTACCCTCTTATACTGCAAGCGATGCCAGAAAAGTTTCACGAAAACTCCCATAAGCAGTAAAGACAAGTAAGAGGGAAAGTTTTAAACAGAATTAAGCCGAATATCAAACCTCAATCTCTCTGGGATGGTAGTCGGTCAGTCTCGAAACTTCCACCTTTTAGCAGACGATCCACGATCAAGACCACTCATTGCAGACTTTATTGATCGCTAGCCGGAAGTACATTTCGGTAATGGGTCGTTGTGTGGTCCGAATAGCAGGATATGACAAACTTTCTCAAAAGCTGCGTATAAAAGACTGTCAAATGCCTGAAAATAGGTGGCGCTTTTAATAATATAAACTCCGAAGCCACCTAGGTGGCCTTGGCAGAATTTGGGATCCATAATGGTATTACTAATTTGAGTTTTAGCCTTAATATCGAAAAGGGGGCAAAGAAGGCCAGTTAGCCTATTATGGTAGTTAGCAGCCCTTCAGCAATATATGGGGCTTCTTTAACACATAGTGGGATGGAGCCTACCGAGCAGTGATCACACCAAGGCTTTACAAGTAGCGAACCGTTCTTGCGAAAAAAATATAATAAATCTAAACTCGACCAAGTTCGAAAAATGACGTAAAAGTGGCTTTGTGCACAACATTTAATGAACCTATTAACACCTCATGTTGCATAACTGTGAGACTACGTGAAACTGGCTGCTGGGTGGAGGAGACGTATAAACGCCAGATCCCCTGCAGAGAGGAATAGGAGCATTTCCAACTTGACAAGAACTATACACAAGTTTTTTACAGTAACGACACCAAATCAGAGTCAGGTGCAAACGATGCTTTTCTATAAAACGAGTACAATGACAAAGCTGATGAATTGGCCATAATAGGAGCACTTCCTTTTATAGCAAATTCCAGATGGGGGATGGAGGTGTTTAGGATCATTCGTCAAGACTACAAAGATTTGGCCTAACTACGGCAAGTAGAAATCATAGGATCTTCTGCTGAAGCCGCGGAAGATCATCGCCAGAATTGTGTCGATCAACAACGAACAGAACATTGACGCATTAGAGAACATGAGGCCAAATGGAGAATTCTATACAACACCCACTGCTATAGCTCTCCGTATAGCAACAACAACCAAAAGAGACAACCGAACTTGTCGGACTAGGAACAGATGCGGTGGATTTAAACGCTTGTGAGAGGCTTCGAAGACATAAAAGATGTTGATGGGTGCGATACAAATTGGTGTCCTCTCAGTGCCAATTGTGTCTCGTTTCATGAACGGCGGCTCTGTCTAAAAACCTATAATTCGATAAGTTCTGCTTCGTTGCATAAGCCTATAGGCCCCGTAATTCATGCCTTTGCAGAGGATTCTAAAATAATTGATTGTTCTGCTATATGAAGGTCAGCTCTAGGTTCCACTTTTAACGTAGAGAGTTAGGCTCATGCATTAATAGTATAGCAGCTATGAGTAGGTTATAAGTAGTAAGGCTATGAGGGTACGGGCCATTTGTTTCGTAATACTGCGAAATTGAGCTTTTAGTTTGTGTCTTGGGCTGAAGCTGCCGCGGTCTGTACTTTGGGAAGCTTTTGCGGTTTGTGTCTTGGGTTAAAGGGGTTTCGTCACCTGTATGGAACTAGTTGGACTTTGCAGTGCTGGGTCTTGGGTGGGAGCTTTGCTTTTGGGGTGTCTTGTTCCCGGCAGACCAGATAGACCAGGCAGACCAGATAGGCTAGACAGACCAGACAGACAGACAAATCTAGATAAGCTGGTCTACCTGGTCTGTCTGTCTGGTCTATCTGTATGATCTGTCTGTCTGTCTGGTCTGTCTCTCTGGTTTGTCTGTCTGTCTGGTCTGTCTCTCTGGTTTGTCTGTCTGATCTGTCTGTCTGGTCTGCCTGTCTGATCTGTTTGTCTAGTCTGACTGTATGATCTGTCTGTCTGTCTGATCTGTATGTCTATCTGTCTGTCGGTCTGGTCTGTCTCTCTGGTTTGTCTGTCTGGTCTGTCTGTTTAGTCTGTCTGTCTGATCTGTCTGTCTGGCCTGTCTGTCTGTCTAGTCGGTCTGTCTGTCTGGTCTGTCTGTCTGGTCTGTCTGCTCTGTCTGGTCTGTCTGGTCTGTCTTGTCTGTCTGGTCTGTCTGGTCTGTCTGTCTGGTCTGTCTATCTGGTCTGTCTGTCTATCTGGTCTGTCTGTCTGTCTGGTCTGTCTTGTCTGTCTGGTCTGTCTGGTCTGTCTGGTCTGTCTGGTCTGTCTGGTCTGTCTGTCTGTTCTGTCTGTCTGGTCTGTCTGTCTGGTCTGTCTGGTCTGTCTGGCTGTCTGGTCTGTCTCTCTGGTCTGGTCTGTATGTCTGGTCTGTCTGTCTGGTCTGTCTGGTCTGCCTGGTCTGTCTGGTTTGTCTGGTCTGTCTGGTCTGTCTGGTCTGTCTGGTCTGTCTGGTCTGTCTGTCTTTCTGGTATGTCTGTCTCTCTGGTGTGTCTGTCTGGTATGTCTGTCTGGTGTGTCTGTCTGATCTATCTGTTTGGTCTGTCTGTCTGGTCTGTCTGTCCGGTCTGCCTGTCTGTTCTATCTGGCTGCCTTGCCTGGTCCACCCAGTATGAAAGCCCAATCAAGACACCCTAACCTGAAAGCTCCCAGAAGATCCCACCCAAGACCCACCACAGCGAAGTTCCACCCAGTTGACGAACCCCGTCAACCCAAGGCACAAACCGCATAAGCTTCCCAAGACACAAACCGCAAAAGCTTCGGCCCAAGACACAAACGAAAAGCTCGATATTACGCAATGTTACGAAATAGGTGGCCCCGTACCATCATAGCCCTACTACTGTTATACAACCAGGCAATAGTTCGTCAGAGCTTCATTAGTTAAATCAGGGCACATCACTAGGGTAGATGATGTTAACGTTTTGACCTACTATTTCTTATCCCTCAAAAGGAAATTTTAAATATGTTTATCAAAACACAGTTTAACCATTTCAAAACTACTTCAATACAGTAGGTCATTCTAGATCTAAAATAAAATGCCTAATGAAGCTTGGAATATCTCTTCAACTTTACTGTACAAAACTTTTATAGGGCAAATAACGATCCATCAAGGAAATTTAAAAAGAAGAAAACGACAAAGTCAAAAGCATCTTTGATATGCAAAAGAAATCAAATTGAATTTGTCTAGCAACAGCCGCACTCAACGATGCCACAAAGAAATTTTATAAAGGTGCAACCGCACTACCTTGATTCTTATAAACGAGGTCCTTTGTCATCAATACTTTGTAGTGATTTTTTTTTGTTGGTTTTCCTACCCTAAGGGAATAAATAAATTAGGTAATTTGTATTGTTTGTGCTGAATATGGCATTTGATCCTCTGAAGTCAGATTAGTTTCTATCATGGATTTTTTTTTTGCTCAAGTCGTTGCCATTCATAAGGGAGAAATTCATTCTGATTCCTTTTTTTTTGAGTTTAAATTTACGAAAAAAAAAATATGATAAAACTGGTAAAACGAATAGGCCTTTCACTGTCAGTGTCCTTTGCAGATGCAGTATTCAACTTTGTGGTAGTATAGATAGAGGAAAAGAGTTGAAAGAAATTCTGAACTTATTTTAAAGTCATGGAATGAATAAAGTTGGTCGTAAGTTGTGGGTTTATTTTAAAAAAAGGGGTTTTTGAATTGAGGATTTTTTTTCTGTTATTTTATTATCTGAGATAATTTTTTTTAATTACATAAAATATGATGAGTCGTTAATTAATCATATCTTTTTGCATTTTTTTATTTTATATCTCTTTTTTTTGTCGTTCTAGGGCACACAAAAGATAGCCATACCATACAATCCACATCAGAAGTTAACCGTGAAACAAATACTAAGCCATTTTCCCGGAATGGATACATCATCGAAAAATCCAAAAGAATTATTTTCTGCTGATATTCAAAAGGATCTATTGTTACTCGAGGAGCAGGAAGGATCTGTTAATTTTAAATTTGGCGTCGTTTACATGAAGGCTGGACAAACATGCGATGATGAAATGTTAAGCAATGGTAAGTTGGAGTCTTGAGCCTGTACCTTTTACATCCTGTTGTTTCCTTTTTTTGTGTATGTGTGTATGTGTATTCGTATATAAGAATGGGTCCTCGTCCTTCCTGTATCTTCCAAATTATTTATTCACCGAGTCAAAAAAAAAAGAAAACAGAGAAAAAAAAAGAAAACAGAGAAAAAAAGGGGAGGATGTAAAATAAAAAAGGACACCAAGTACAGGATGAAGGAAGGACGATTCCGAAAAGAATCCTCTAATTATAATTTCTTTCTTTTATATTGTTTCAGAATGTGGAAGCGAAGATTTTAATGAGTTTCTAAATGTCCTTGGAGAGAAGATTCGATTGAAAGGCTGGGAGCGCTTTCGAGGTGGATTAGATGTTAAAGGTAAATGTCCTTTTATTTTTTTTTTGTATTTTTTTTGTATGTCCAATTTTTTTTTGTTTTGTTCTCATTGTTTTTTTCCTTTCATTGTTGTCTGGAAAAAGTCATTCTTTTGTATTTTTTTTTGTTTTTATATTTATTTTCTAAATAATTGAAAAACAAAATTGTTTTTTTTTCATATATACATACATATACATTATTTTTTTTTTTTTTAATTCTCTGCTTTTCCACCCAATGTTGCCTTCGTCCTTCTGACACGCTAATAATGAATGAAAAAACAACAACAACAACAATACCAATGTTAACAACAAAAAAAAATCCATCCAGGTGACATGACAGGAAAATATTCCATTTACACTCTCTACGAAGGACATGAAATTATGTTAAATTATTTTTTTTTTGTTTTTATATTTATTTTCTAAATAATTGCAAAAAAAATTGTTTTTCTTTCATATATACATACATATACATTATTTATTATTTTTTTTAATTCTCTGCTTTTCCACCCAATGTTGCCTTCATCCTTCTGACACGCTAATAATGAATGAAAAAACAACAACAACAACAATACCAATGTTAACAACAAAAAAAAATCCATCCAGGTGACATGACAGGAAAATATTCCATTTACACTCTCTACGAAGGACATGAAATTATGTTTCATGTGTCAACTTTATTACCTTTTTCAAGAGATAACCGGCAGCAGGTAATTATCCTTTTTTTTGTATATATATACACATACATATAATATATATTTTTTCGTAAATTTTTGTCTCGTCCTTTTTTTGTATTTTTATTGTGTTTTATTTACGATCTTAATAAAAAAACACAAAATTTAACAACCATAATCAAATCAAGGACTTTATTAAAAAAAACACTAAATAAATTTTATTCAATATAAAATAAATCACTCAAAATTCATAAATGTATTGATGGTAGGCAAATAACAAGGATTAAGGAAAAAAAATATAAAATAAATGAAAAAGTTTTCTTTTTTTTTTGATAATTGATGTTTGAGATTTTATATGACAGTTTTTTTTTATATTTTTGATATGGGATTTATTCCTTTTTATTGTACAAGAGTGTATTCATATTTATGTATATGTGCCTATATATGGGATATGTTATACTTTAGGGATATATTGCCAAGATAATCATGTTTCAAAGCGAAAATCTTTCTTAGTTTGATAAGGGTTAAAGAAAATCCTAAACACTTTCAGACAGCCCCCATGATACCACGTCTAGAAGTTTAAGTAGAAAGTTTTTTTGCTTTTTGTTTCTGGAAAAAAAAGAAGAAACAAAACAGAAACTTGTCATGATTTTCTACTCATACACCTTTTTTAACATTTTCTTCTTGATAACTACTGTAGTGAAAAATTTGATTTAGCTTTTTCAAGGATAATCTATGTTACAAAAATCTTAACACCTTGACTTGTTGACGCCTTTAATCGCCTTACCGTCATCCAATACTGTTTACTAAACAGACTCCAATCATTTTTACCATTGGAAATATTGATTTGTGCCAATTTCAAATAGCTTTGCCGAACGTATGATTTGAGTATGTGCATACATCGTTTGACAAAAAGCTACCAAATTTTTGTTTAATTTTTATCATGGCCGGTATAGGTAGCATATGTGGCTTCTACCCCCTGTCTACCAAACCCAAGGTCTGCAATTCGATTCCACGTAGCGGAATGGTCGACAAAGTCTGCTTCTCCTAGATATCTCTAAAGCTTTTAATATAGTAGGTGTCTCAGGTCTCTTATATAAACTCTAAACTATTGGTTTTGATTCAGTCATACCGTTCCATCGTGGTAATACTGTATGGCAACAAATCTAAACCTAAATTCTGTCAGAAGGCTCTTGTCGGAAAGACAATTCGGCTTCAGGAAGGCCAGATGCTGTAAATGTGATGACTAGCCAAGCAATACCCTTGATGTGAAAAACACTTTCAACACCGCGAAGTAGAGCAAGATTATTGAGGCGTTGATAAAGTTGGTTCCGCCGAAATATGCAGGGTGCGTTGTGGTCAAATTCCCTGTAGGCAGTGCAAGTCACACTAGGAAGTAAGGGAGTACAGGCAGGGCCGCGGCTAGGCACTTTGCCGCCCAGCGCACATCTGCCGATGCCGCCTCCTAAGGGCAAAATTTTTTTTCGCTCGCTTTGTTCGCGGGTATATTTTACTGGGATCGCTTTCTGCAACATAGAACACGTTTCGCCTATTCGACTAAGCATCTGCATTTTACTTATCTGTGCTTATATTTTTTTATTGGAATGAATTGTAATGCAAAAGGTTATCGTTATGCCTTCGACCCTAGGACCTCGCAATTAATCGGAGAGATGTTTCGAAAGTATACATTACGCATTCGAAGGATAATGCACGGAATCGACTCTAGAAGGTTTCTATTCATATTGGGTTGTTTTTGTGTCGCCTTTCGTTCATCGTTTGTTTATTGTGTACATGCTGCGTGTGCTAATTAATTACTGGTAATCTATTAAGTGTTGAGCTTGATGTTTGTCTTCTTTTTGTTTATCGTCGTCGCTCATTTAAATCGTTGCGCTTATCGCCAAAAATGCCTTGTCTTTTGGCTGCTGTCGTCATTTATAAAATATATTGTAAACATTTTTCGTTCGCTTCGCTCGCAAAAATGCCGCCCTTCCCGAGTGCCGCCCAGTGCAAATGCACAGTCTGCACATATGGTTGCCGCGGCACTGAGTACAGGACAACTTTCGCAGTCCCCAAGGCTAAGTTCTAGGGGCCTTTCTGTGGGTCATCAAATATAATGAAGTATTGACAGTACGCCTCCTGCAGAAAACATTCAGTATCGGGTTTGCTGATGACATCGGGTTAGCGGTATTAGGAAAGCGACTCGACGAAATGGAGATATTCGCGAACGCAGTGATATGGGCTCAAGAATGCACTAAGATCATGGCCCATGGGTCATGACTGACTCAACTGAGATTCAACTTGGGTGCAATTGGCGGGCATAACGGTAAAAAAAATCCACCTTGATAGTTTGGTCCTATTTTATGTAGCGCCAGTGTAGGCAGCGATTTTGGATATAACGGGAAATAGAGGGAAAATAAACTCTACGTATCGACTAAATGCGTTTCGAGTTTGCTGTGCATATCCTACTACGTCCGATGAGGGAACATATGGAAGCGAGTTATTCTTCAAGTAGTTCCTCAGTGGACATGGAGGTTATAGAGCATACCTTCATCGCTTCTGGTTGGATGAATCATCGTTCTGCCCAGAAATATAGAGAAGACACGGAGCACGCCCTCTTTAAAAGCCCAAAGTTTTCGGAGCACAGGGCTAAGCTGAAAAGAGCCACGGAGGTGCAGCTAGCAGCCGGCACGTCCCATTATTCTGTATGGGAAACTCTCTGAGCGGCGGACTCCGCCACGGACGCCGTGCCTTTCTGTTTCTACCTTAAGCGTCACATTAATCTAGGATCTGCTTGGAATTATCCTATATTGCAAATCGCAAAAGACCCTTGTATTTCTTGTCTTGGATTTCTAAAGAAACCAAATTCCTCCTTGCGCCCTGATTCTAATATATAAATCCTACATTCGGCCTTTCCTCGAATACAACTCCATTATTTGTAGTCCGGGGAAATTAGCAAAAGAAAACGCACGAAAGGAGACAAAATTCCAAAATGGCTGAAAATTGGACCACAGCTTCCTTGGGACTTTTTAAGAAAACAATTTCGGAATCACAAAAAAAACAACATGGCCGCCGGAGATATCACTTTTTGGCAAAAAAATCACTCAAAAACTGGTTTTTTCGAAAAAAAAATTTGGTCAGTCAATACAAAAGATTATTGCCTACAAAACACCCCTGTTCAATTTTTTTTCGAAAACCTTGACCTTTCCGAATTATTCAAAGTATTTTTTGACCAAAATGTGATTTTTGGAAACTTTTACCTTGAATAACTTCGAAAGGGTTAGGTTTTCGCAAAAATGACATGAGGGCTTTTTTGTAGGCAATAACGTTTCGTATTGACTGATCAAAAAAAAATTCGAAAAAACCAGTTTTTGAGTGATTTTTTGCCAAAAAATGATATCTCCGGCGGCCATGTTGTTTTTTTTGTGATTCAGAAATTTTTTTCTTAAAAAGTCCCAAGAAAGCGGTGGTCCAATTTTTAGCCATTTTGGAATTTTGTCTCCTTTAATGCTAATTTCCCTGGACTATTGGGGCAATTCTCCCAAAAGTACCCTAGCATGGTGCCACGGCACACCTCAGGGTGGAGTTGTCTCGCCTCTGCTATGGCTCATAGCGACAAGATCCTAAAGCAACTATAGAACTTCAGAATAAAACCAGTTGTCTATGCGGACGGCATGGTGATATTATCCGGAAAATTCCTCCACACGATCAGTAAAATTATGGAGATGGCACTTGGAAAGCCTGGCGCTTGGTCAAACCGCGGCTAGCTATCCGTCAACCCCGAAAAGACAGTACTGATGCTGATACTGCCTATACCCTAACACCAATGGTAAGGCTCCCGATCTGCACATCGTGCGAAGGGCTGTGTGATAACGTCGAGAAGATAGCATTAACCAAGAACAGACTGAAGAAACACCCTTACACCATGCGGAAGGTAGGGTCTTATCTCACCATCTATTTTGAAATCATTGATCATCTCTCTTTGAGATAAGACCAGAAGTTGTTGTTTCCTCACGACCTCTTTCATTCTCCAGATGAACAAGCCCCGACGCGGACGCACAATTTTGCATACTTATATATGGAGCGCAAGTATTATTTTGAAACAGTGAAGGTCGTAGCATGGTCTAAAAAAAACATCGTAACTTTTCTTTGACATGCGGTGAAGTCTGCTATTGTGAAGTGTGTTTTAACACCGCAAACTTATTCACAAAGAGTTTTTGTGCCTAGAAATCAACTTTTCTTATTCATCAATATTGAAAGAGTCAGCATCAAAATTCTGAAAGAAAATGAACAAAAATCCCAAATAAAATCGTACGTGTGAAAAAGAACTGGACTGCACTTGACAGCTTCAGCATTTCCTCAATAAGTTTTTCCCCCCTCCCCTCCTTCTCCGTATTTACATCCTTTCAGTAGCAAAGGATAAGTGTTGGCCAAAGAAACTCGTTTATATTACACAAAAAACTAAAAGGATGCTTGATACTACAATTTCCATCTGATTCATGTCCTAAAGTGTATCCATGCAATTTTCTATGGAAGTACGCCCCCGATTGGTATTCAAAGCCTTACTCAATCTAAAAGCGATGCCATTGCTAGTTCTTGAAGACATATAGTTTATACACAATTCTATAATAGTATAAGTTGTTCCATGGATGAAGGAAAGAGATACTAAGAAGAAACATGAAACGAGTCAATTATACTCCATTCAGCCTAGTCCAACTTAATCCAACCGAAAATCTATTTAAAGTACGAGGATTTAATATAATTTAACGGAAGCAAGGCTTTATTGGACTAGTCGTAATTACCTACGTAACTGGAGATGCTAAAAAAGGATTAAATTCAAATCTCTCCTTTTTTTGGGGGTGATTTGCAGGCGGAAGGATTTTTCTTTTATCTTTAATTCCAGAAAAAAAATTGTTCAAGGCTTTAGTCCTACACATTTTCATTTTTGGAATGGTAAATTAAAATCAAGGTTTTTTTCTCTTTTAATACAATTTTAAACTTCTATTTAAAAAAAGTCCCTTAAGGATTTCGTTAGCAACATCCGGTATAATAAAAAAAAATCCTAGTCAAAGTTTTAATTATTACCAAACCAACCACCGACCACCACCGGAAACAAAAATTAATTCAAAAAAAAATTTCCTGTTCAATAGAATCAGAATTAGTACAAAAAAAAACGTGCCTCAAAAACACATCCTTATTTTGTGTATAACCAGAGTCAAGGTTCTGTCGTTGATTTTCATTGTTATGCTAGGATTATCCGAAAGGGATAATGGGGGGAGATGAATTACACTTGTATCCAGGACTGGCGCTAGCTAATGCCTGGGCTTTAATCTTCAGCAAGGATGTTCGTCCTTATACGACAAGTAAAAGAATTTGCATATATTATTCCCTTTTAATGCGGTGTGGTGATTTAAATAAATCGGGAATGGTGTAAAATGGAAGCAGGGTTTTTGGGGGACAGTTTTGGGGCAATGGTTAAAGTCGATTAGGATATACTAGAAGGTGGTTTTATTATTAAGACATATTTTTAACGATGATTGTAATTTTTTAGTAGGTTCAAAACAATACCATTGTCACAGTACATTATCTCCTCAATTTTTTTTTTTGCAAGACTGGGGTGCCATGGAAAAGCTCGTTTACACAGTCGACGGTTCTATGTAAAATTCAGAATCATATTTCAAACTCGGAAAGATAGTAAGAGAAAAATAAAAGAATGAATCAACATGCGGTTTTATTCCATCGGCTCCCATTCAGTACTACAGCGACGGAACGCTGACTTCGGTGATCAGCCAGCAGATGTCTTACTAGCTTATGCTTACTGGTTACATATGGGGTAGGGCATTACTGTAAAAAGGTATATCAAAAAAGCGACTGTTACTAGGTAGCAGAAGTAAAAAGATGAAAAATCATGCCGTTGTATGGAATCGAATCTCGAACCTCTAGGTTGGTAGTCGGTCATCGTAACCCCTCAAGGCTATCAATATCGGCAAAACAAAGAAAAATAATTCTTGAATGCAGAATACTAACAGTTACACACTCATAGACTAACTAGCAAAAAACCCGCGTGTGTGCGTTGCCTGTTAGTTAGTAACGGAACTGTTTTATATAAACTATTTCACCCCCTTATGGGGTTGAATTTCAAAAAATCTTAGAATAGATTTTTCTTTTTTTATGATGTGGAGTATTTATACTAAGTTTGAAGATAATCTGACTAAAGGAAAAAATTCCCCATACAACTTATTCAACCCAATTTCACCCTTTTAGGGGATGTTTTTCAAAAAATAACTTTATCGTGAATTTTCACGTTACTATAGGGATGCACTGTCAAAATTTCATCCCTTTAGGTCCAGGGGTTTGGATCAACCCCATTTCACCCCCTTAGGGGATTTCGAGTTTCACAAATTTTGAACGCCCATTTCACCCCCTTAGGGGTTGAATTTTGAGAAATGCTGAAACATGTGTTTCATTATTTATGTTGTATAGTGTTTGTACGAAGTTCGAAGAAAATCGGATGAAATATAAATAACTTCCCATACAACTTTTTCCACCCTTATCTGACAAAAGAAAAAAGATCCCCCTACAACCTATTCAACCCCATTTCACGCCATTAGGGGTTGAATTTCGAAAAATCCTGTAGCACCTGTTTCATTATTTATGGTGTGGAGTATTTATACTAAGTTTGAAGAAAATCTGACTAAAGAAAAAAATTCCCCATACAACTTATTCAACCCCATTTCAACACTTTAGGGGATAAATTTCGAAAAATCGCTTCATAATGAATGTCCACGTTATCGTAGGGATGCACTGTGAAAATTTCAGCCCCTTAAGTCCAGCGGTTTGTGTTAACCCCATGTCACCCCCTTAGGGGATGATTTTCGAAAAATGGCTTCTTTGTGGATGTCCACGTCATTATAGGGATGCACTGTCAAAATTTCAGCCCTTTAGGTCGAGCGGTTTGGGCTGTGCGTTGTCTGTTAGTCAGTAACGTTACTGTTTTATATATAGAGATTTCACCCCCTTAGGGGATGAATTTCGAAAAATCGCTACTTAGTGGATGTCCACGTCACTATAGGGATGCACTGTGAAAATTTCAGCTCTTTAGGTTCAGCGGTTTGGGCTGGGCGTTGTCATTTAGTCATAAGGTTATATAGAGATTTCACCCCCTTAGGGGATGAATTTCGAAAAATCGCTTCTTAGTGGATGTCCACGTCACTATAGGGATGCACTGTGAAAATTTCAGCTCTTTAGGTTCAGCGGTTTGGGCTGGGCGTTGTCATTTAGTCATAACGTTATATAGAGATTTCACCGCCTTAGGGGATGAATTTGGAAACATCGCTTCTTAGTGGATGTCCACGTCACTATAGGAATGCACTGTGAAAATTTCAGCCCTTTAGGTTCAGCGGTTTGGGCTGGGCGTTGTCATTTAGTCAGTAATTAGTCAGTAACGTTACTGTTTTATATATATAGAGATGGTTAAAAAGATACGAAATAAACCGGACGTGTGGAAGAGTGGGTCCATAAATTTGACTTTAACGTTCATAATGTTAATTGGTTCAATTATTTTAAAAGCACGAGTGTTTCTGATATTGCAGATCAAGAAGTCTGCTTTATTGATCTGTTTATTACTTCCTAACCAACATGCTTAGTTTTCCGAAGAGGTTTTCCAGGTACACGGCTTGTGACATTTGTGCGCTTTGGTGCCGAACCTGTTGTGGTAGTAACTCGGCTACGACAGGAGACAAAATTCCAAAATGGCTGAAAATTGGACCACAGCTTCCTTGGGACTTTTTAAGAAAACAATTTCAGAATCACAAAAAAAGTAACATGGCCGCCGGAGATATCACTTTTTGGCAAAAAAAATCACTCAAAAACTGGTTTTTTCGAAAAAAAAATTTTGATCAGTCAATTACAAAACATTATTGCCTACAAAATACCAATGTTCAATTTTTTTTCGAAAACCTTGACCTTTCCGAATTATTCAAAGTATTTTTTGGCCAAAATGTGATTTTTGGAAAATTTGACTTTGAATAACTTCGAAAGGGTTAGGTTTTCGCAAAAATGACATGAGGGCTTTTTTGTAGGCAATAACGTTTCGTATTGACTGATCAAAAAAAATTTTCGAAAAAACCAGTTTTTGAGTGATTTTTTTGCCAAAAAGTGATATCTCCGGCGGCCATGTTGTTTTTTTTTTTGTGATTCCGAAATTGTTTTCTTAAACAATTTTCAGTCATTTTGGGATTTTGTCTCCTTAAAATGCTAATTTCCCCGGACTAATGGTCAGGGTTTCCGGTGAGGTTCTTCGTTCATTCCTAATCACCTCCGTCATGGCGTTGACTTGAGGTCGTATAATCTCAGCTATGCGATCCACTTGAGTCGCAAGTAAGTGCAAATATTCCGTTTCGTTGATCGCTAAAACTTTCATTATCTATTCTGACAACTGCTCGAGGAGCAATGATCGAAGCACAGTATCCGAAGCATTGTCCTTCCGCGATGTTCTTCATTCGCCGAAAATACCGCGATGGTTTCTCGTTTCCCATAAGCTGTCTTCTGAGGTGGTCGTCATAGTCAAGTCTCAGATGATTCTACAAACGCTGATACAATTCTTCTCCTATGTACTCCCTCAAATTTTCTGAAAAAATTGTACGGTCTGGTTGGAAATCATGTTGCATGAAATATTCACCTACTAATATTAAGGTCGCCATCTTTTATGTCAGTATGAAAACATTGAATAACTTTGACATTTATCAACCGATTGACGTGATTAGACATGTTTTTGAGTAGGCTGTACATTGAAAATAGAATAGTCGTTCAATTGTCTCAACGTCCATATCGTCGAAAATATCATGGCCACCGAGATCTTCAGATTTGACCCCTCCGAATTTCTTTTTGTGGGGTTATTTGAAAAGCAAAGTGTACGCCAGCAAGCCTTAGACCATTGACGAGCTCAAGGCAAGCATTCGTGCGTGCCGAAATCATTGCTATACCGCCCGAGATGCTCGAAAATAGAATAAAAATACCTCATATATAGAAATCGGTTGTTTTTTTTCAAAGTTATTCAATGTTTACATACCGACATAAAAGATGGCGCACCCTTACAATAAGTTCTGCGCTAGACCCCCAGGATGCTCTTTTAATGGGCTAGTCCAGTGGTTTCGTATGGTTTAGAAAAGAATTTTTCTTTTATATTGAAGTTTGTTAATGCGTACCAATCTTTTACATTTAAAACAGAACATAATATAACTCACAAAAAAATTGTATATAGATATATCATATTTTCTGCGCTATAGCCACATGAAGTTGGTCCAATTTTGAAACAAGAATATCTTGGGTCTGAATCATCTGAAATCAAAAAGCCAAAATTGAACTAAACGTGAACTAAAATAAAACACCCCCGATGGAAAAAAACAAAATGGCGGACTTTTGAACTTTTAAGCTGTTTTTTTGCAACTTTAATTGTTGAAAAAAGTTGTTTAATATTAATAAAAAATTATGATTCTAGTTCAGGCGATAAGTACACATGTTTAGAGAAACCTCTTAAAATTTCAGCTCGATCGGTTCAATAGTTTTTTTTTAATCTAGACAGTTTCGAGAAAAAGGCGTTTAAAGTTTTTTGGTTTTTTTGTACGGCGATCATTCGTGGTTTCTTTGCTATGCTTTTTATCCATTTTACAAAATTTTCCACTGCTCTCAAATACGTCTGTTCTTCACGACTGCAGACACTGTATTGTCTCTAACCGAAACCGAAATTCAAAGGAACAATGCGTGTCGGCATGGACAGGATAGAGTCTGAGAACAGGGCCGATGACGCGGTTCTTCCATTATTCGCTGGAATTTCAACCGGTTTTCGGCGTCAAAAACATTTCAGGTCACTTCTATCATATTTTTCTACGTTCATATTCTATACGAAACTGATGTTTTTGAAAAATTGATTTTTTGAAGAAACAGTTCTTCAGTCCTAGTAAGACTGCAGGTAAAACTTGGACCCAGTCATCGGTCTTATGACATTTATCGCTGCTTTCAAGGCTCTGTTGTCTTTATGTTCGAGTATGACACAGAGATGTCGATGTCGTCGTTTTCAGTCGCTACAACTTATTTGTAATTTACCCCATCTATTGGAAAAACGCTACAACGCTTTTTCCCTGAACTATACAAATTTGAGTGAAAATGAATTATTGATCTAAGATTCTTGAAATTAAAGTCAAGTAAAGAGTATGATTTTTTTAAATTAATATTTGAATTTTTTTTCTAAAGCAAAAATTCAATCATTACATAATAACATTTTTAATTAATTTATATTTATTTTCAGGTGGAACGAAAACGTCACATTGGCAATGATATTATAAACATAATCTTCCTGGATACAGATTTAAACAGTAGCATTCTACCAACAACTTTTGATCCAAACTGCATCAAAAGTCAATTTACACGTATCCTTTTACAAAATTTACCAACCAATCATGCAGAAAAAATATACCAAAAATATTTTATAATTACAAACTAACTACAACAAAATCCTTGCCTCCTTCCATCATCTCACTTATAAAGGATATAACAAAAAAAGGAATGAACTTTTCCACACACACACACAATTTTATCAACAATATATCCTCATTAGTGAAAAGTTTCAACATTTCGTCTCTATTTCACTCAGGACGCTACTCAGGCGCTACTAATGCACACATTGTTTCTTCAACAACACCCCCCCGCCAAGTTTCAACAATTCGTCCTGTTTGTGTGTGTGTGTGTGTGCTAGTACAACCTTTTTACATTTTGCCCAGCAGCTTCTATCCTTCGTTATTTTTTTTTTTTGGTTGTTGATGTTTTATCCTTTAAGCTTTTTACTTTTAAATTTAAGCATGAAAAAACAATATTTTTCCTGACGAAATGTTTGTTGACATTGCCGGAAGCTTAGAAATCAGAGATCACGGAGGAGGCAAGAAGTCCTTCGCAAAGGATTATGGAAGTTTTAATTCAATCAAAACAAAATAAAAATTTTCCCCCCTCCAAATTTTCGTCTTATCCTTTTTGTGATTTCATTTCACATTCCAATTATTTTTCAAACCAAAAAAAAAAAAACAATTGAAATTTTCCTTAATCTTAAAACTTAACTTTAAAAACACTACCAGACATTTTCGCAGTTGTGACTAAGCAAGATAGCTCGTATCGTCTAGCAATTTTCTGTGATGAAACCGTACCTCCATTTGGACCAACTCTTCCCAATCCACCTGAGTTTACAGTAAGTACACACCTGAAATTTTCATTTGCTTTTAAAACTTTTGTTTACATCTTTGGTGAATATTGAAAACAATTGAATCACGACGGCAACAACATGAAACGTTTTGAGAGGAAATATGCTATTTTTGGATATTTTTTGTTTATGTTTGATTTATTTGGTTTTTAGGAGATTTTTTTATTTTTTTTGGTATTCATTCCACAAAAGCTTCAGCTTCCTGAAACCAGATTGTGTGTTGCGTTGGTGGGCGTTTAAGAAATTTTAAAGAAAGCTTGTGTGGTCTTTGTTTAGATATTTTTTGGAAGATTGATTGTCCTTTTTTGTGTATGAAATGGGAAATCTTATAATGAAGAGAATATTGATGAGGAAAAATCCCACAATACAAATGCCAAAAAAGATCCTTATGAATTGTTGCTTGAGATTGAAAAGAAATGTGGCCGAAGTGAAATGCGATATAAGGGGCACTTATTTTCATTAATTTCGCCCATCTACTGTTGGTTGGACTTTATTTTTTTGTTCTGTTAACACACTCCGAAAATTCGTAACCTTGAATTGAACATACACAGGAAAAACTCGATTTAATTTTATATTTATACTGACAAACCAACACATTCATCTATTTCAACTAAGATTTTCCACAGAACTGATAGTAGTCTGCTTAAACCAGTCAACGGGAGATCTTGGAACACAAGCTTCCAATGCAGCTCCAAAACCCTCCATCCTGCCTGTGAGTTCGAGTGAGAGATTGGTATAGACGAAAGCTTGGGGTTAGCTTTGAGTCCGAGTAAGAGGTATAAACAAGAACTTTACCAGGGCTTTACAGGAGCTTTTATGTGCTCTAGAAAAGTCAACTGTTGCCCACTACTGATCTAAGGCAGTATAGGAACATATTTTGGAATTGGTTGGTGACCCAATGTTTAGGTTTGGGACAACAAATACAGCGTCAGGCCAATCCGTCTGCTCTTTTTACTGGCTCTTAGCCCATTTGTCGCGGAATCGAAACTGAACTTGATCCCAGGTAATATCTCTCTCTACGGCAGGTGAGAATGAAAACACTGAAGAAAACTAAAAATTCTACTTTTCCAAATGCAAGGACATGCCAATAAAAGACGCACGAAATAATCCAAACGAAGCCCGCCACGCTCACAAAAATTGTATCGGACGAAGAAAACGGGCAATTATCCTGGTGACCATATATGGTGCCATTAGCCACTTAATATATCGGTTCTCCTTCGATTGCCTAGGTCAAGCAGCTTTGGCCGTGGTTAGTACTTAGTTGGGGGACCGCTTGGTACAACTATATTTGGTTTTGGAATGCATTCATATCTATAACAAAGAACTGCATTCCTATGACGGGCACATTTTTAGATTTTCATGCATACCCACGTGGCAGCCGCATTTGTTCGCTATACAAGCTACTTGCGGCTGCGCCTTTAAAAAAAATAACCAACTAAATTATTTTTACTCGGAAAGTCTTTCAGCCTCGTTATCCTGACGCATTTTTTGTTGAAAGCAGTAGAGAGAGTGATGGCAGACTATTTGGAGGGTACTATTCTAGAAACATTTGCGCAAGTAGAAGCCAGAATGCTTACCAGACTTACAGGTCTGCAGGATCGGAACTACACTAAGTGGTATAAATAGTCGATGAGGAACTCTATAGCGGAGGTATAGTGATTGCCGAGATTTGTGAGCATTGAAAGTGCCTTCCATAAGATACAGGTCAGTAAACTGGTGACCGCTCTCATGAGGCGTGAGGCAGCCCTATGATAGTGAGGTGTGTCGAAAAAATGACAATAAGAACTCAGACAGAAGAGTCAGGCCTTCAAGAAAAGTGAGCAACACATTCCTATAAAACCACACTTTTTTGACTTCTTCTGTGGAACATCAGCGTGGCTCAGCTGGCTAGGGCTAAGGCGTACACACTGTTGGGTATCCCGGCAATTTAGCATTTGAGACAAATGGCAAACTCATAGGCATTACTGCAAACATCATGAGGAATGGTAGAACAGTAGTTCTAACAAAAGAAGCCTAACGATAAACGTCAGCAAGACATACCCTTTGGAAGAGATTGCAGAAGCAGAAATACTATCAGCTTGCATACCAGGAAGGATCTCGAAGTTGATGCTCCTTTTCGTCAATATACAGGAGAGCCCATCCTGAGTTTTCCTTAAGACCACAGGTTTGACTCGAATGCTATACGGATGGCTCCAAAACAGAGGCAGGAGTGGATATTTGGAATAAGGGGCGAAAGCCCAACTATTAGTAGAGCGTTCAGCTTGAGCACTCTAAATCTATCTTTCAAGAAGAAGTATAGCCTACACTAACCTGGACCTAAGAAAACTACCAGCTATTAAATAATGGCCCGTACCATCAAGCGAATCCTTATATTATCTGATAGGTCACTGCTTACGACGGTCGGGAACCGGTTTTTGTGGCAACCACAAGTCTAATGAAAAAAACCATAAACGATCGAACTTTAATCGAATGCACAGAACGCTGGAGGCCCTAGCCTAGCGAGCCCCAAGGGGTTTATTCTTGGTCAGCCTCGCAGCGCAGCCAGAAACATATTGAAGTACAGCTTGAAGAATGGTAGGATATTAGTTGGTTTTGTCAGGCTATAAGTTTAAAGGAGACGCAACCCAAAATTTATTCAGTCGAAGCTAATACACCAACCCGTCTTGGAACCCGGATCAGCAAGATATTGTCCAAGGCACTCAAAACTACAGATTCGACCCCCACCCAGCTCGAAAGCTCACCCAGCGCGAAAATTCATCCAAGACACATCCAGAAATTAAAACCTGGAACAACTCGATTGTGGAATTTTCTTCAGCAGTCAGTGTTTCCGATCTCATATAACATCTCAGATTTCAATCGCAACCCAACTCACGCACCCTACTCAGACTACTAACCTCCTTTCTCCTCTATCCATCAAATCAAGCTTACTACTAAACATTGCACCATGACTCGAACGACATGACGGACTATGTAGTGGTAAAAATAGTGATTCCTAAGCTTGGCATTACCACATAAAAAAAATCCCCCACAAGATCCCTCCTAAGACTCCCCCAGTATGAAAGCCCACTCGAGACACACTAACTCACCCCATTCAATTAGTTTCACAAAGGTGGCGCAAAATCTCACACCAAAAAGCTCACCAGAGAGGTTCTTGCCCCGAATAAAGCTTATACCCAAGCCCACAACCGATGATGTCATTGAGCGGCTTTACTATACTGCTTTTGTCACCTAAGACTACGCCGTAAATTACCACCTCTAACCGATTTGAGCGGGTTAAGCTGATCTGTAACCATTGCGTCAAAGAGGGCAAATGTCACCCTTATGTTCTTTGCCACTGCCACGCGATTTCGGCACTGCCTTGATTAACAAGCTTGACAGATAAATCTTTAGGCAGATTGAAGAACCTGTTCATGCGTTCTGTCCTAGAAATATGTAGTATCCTTGGACTTTGGACTCGATACTTCACTGAAAGAAAAAACAAAAATGCCGCGCTGACGTCACACCCACGAAAAAAGGCTAAATTAATTGAGAATTTGTGTCTCCTCAAAGGTCACCCCTAACTATTTGGGTTGTTGCGAAAAGCCTTAATCTCTCTGCCATCAAGGATTAGTTCTGCTCACCCTGGGAAAGTTACTTTCCTAGTTAATGGTGACTTAAACAACCAAATTGCATTGCTAACGTTATGGTTCTAACTAGGAAGATTAGTGGTCTGAAGGTTCAACTCCTGAGGTTCTCCAAATATCTGAATCTATACCTGGACTCCTCGGGACTAACCTGGAAACATCCCGCTGAAGAAAATATCAGGAGGGTAAACAGTGCGCATCACCAGTGCAGGAGAGTGCATGGACTAAGCTAGGATATTTCACCGTAGTCAGCATACTGAACATACTGAAAGTGAGGCTCCTCATAACATATGCCTCAGTGATCTGGTACAAAAGGATCAGCAATTTCGGTGTGGATATGTGAGTAATAACAGCGCCGGTGTCGAAAGCTTTATGTTTTTAAACGCGAGTGTGGTTTTATCAATACGGTCCCCCAACTGACTACTAATCACATTCAATGCTGCTTGACCTCTGTAATCGAACCAGAAACCGGGTATTGAGTATGCTAAAGGACACCCTTCACGGTCACCAACAAAAAATGCAACAATAAAAACTAAAGCTTTGTTTGAGTTAAAGCTCTCCGAAAATGTAAGGCAGATGTTTTGATTGAGCCATTTCATTTCTAATGAGGGGTGCCTCATACGGCCCCTAGGGGAAATTGATAAGGCGTACCTCATCGCTGATTTTTTTGTTTTTGTTGTGTCATGAGGAAATACCCCTCATTGTGGTGGTGTTCATGAGAAAATTTTCCTTGCGGCGTGCCCCTCATTTGCCTCATGGAGTCCTCATGAGGAACCTACGGGGAATCCTTTTTTCGGCATGCCCCTGAGGCAATCCCCTTTTTAAATGCTAGTCGGGTGGGGTTTAAAAAAGCCTGGCTTTGGTGTTGCCCTTCGACCACGTTCCTTTGTCGCCAGCGACCGAAACGGCCCTGCAACGTTCTGGTATGAAAAGTTTTGGGTGTGGATTTCCCCACGCAAAACGAAAGTGCGTGTGGACTATTCCTTCCATTCACACGCGCTCCGCCGCCCCTGATGTGAATCAGGCAGAGATTAAAGCATTACTGCCGTTAGAGTAGACTACCAGGTGAACAAGAATGTTTACCGTCCGTATATATTTTAGTCAGTCTTGGTATACTGTCGTCCTACGAAATATCTTGTATTTTCCAGTAAATAAATTGAACAAACTCAATAAAATTCCTTTGAACTTTTGCTGCAACAGCGGACACTCGTCCACATCAGATTGATGGACAAAAAGTCAACAGCGTCATTGCACCAATGTACAACACCAACTTGACACCATAACGTCCTTAAGTGATTAGTTAACACCTTTTTAACTCTGAAATTGTGTGTTTGACGTACTTGCGAAACAGTTTTGTGCATGACCTTTTTATCTCCACCAATTTGAACGACACTTTTGTCTCCTCCACCAACAGCCGATATCATCCCTGGGTGATAGCAGCTGCTTTTGCCGTGTAATCAATGAAAACGCAACCGCAATCAAGGACGTGAATCGAGTACAGATTGAAATGTAGCTCGCTCGGGGACTAGATGGTTGAAGACGACATGCATGCATGAAGGATCCTTACTGTGGTACGGGAAGAGTGATTGATTTGTATGTGTGAGTGTGTGTTATTAGTTTTGCAACATTTTTGATTCTCCATATCAAGGGCTGACGCTCACGGGAGAGAATATTGAATAGTGAACGGAGGAAAGATGGTATAAAGATAAGTGGAATAAAAATCATTAAGGATTCTTTGGTTGAATTGATGAATTGAATTGAAGGGGGGATTTTGAGGTGTATTGAAAGAGTTTGTGTGGTAGAAGATGTTCGCGCGATCTAAATAAAAAAATCAATTTCGCTAGTAAAATTGTGCAATCTTTGCAATCATATGCCTTATACATGTGCATAGGGAATATGCCCTAAACCTAAGTTCTTTTATGGGAGAAGCAGTTGATATTCTATGTACATATAAGGAGGGAAACGAAAAATTCTAGAAATTAAGGTGGATAAATTCATTCTGCGAAACGAATTGTATGTTTTGAATTGTGTGAAATTGTCTGAGAAAAGCCCTGTGCAGGAAAGAAGACAATGGAGGGAGATTGAATAGGTTTAATATAATTGTTTTATTCTGAGAAGTATCTCCGTGTTGCTGGTGTTCGTATTATTTTTTCAATTCGGATTTTAAAGGGAAATATCTGAAAGTTGTACTTCGAATGTATTCCAAGAACCCGGACCCATATTCCACGATTGTTTCTTGGAAATTTCGTTACCGCCATTGTAAACTCTTTGATTCTTGAAACCACCACAGGTATTCTAATGAATTTTTCCCGGGAATACGCTGAAGGGTAATTGGCGAAGTCAGTGTTCATGTATACCACCAATGGTTTGAAGACCCTATAAAAAAAATTTATGAATTGTTTACATTATTTATTACTAGCATAAAACCTGCGTGCGTTGCAACGCCTTTAAATAAAAAAAGATTATGTGTGCACAGTTTTTGTAAATAACCAAAACAAAATTTGCTTTAAAATACAAACAGCGTTTTTTTAATTGAACTATAAACAGTTTTTCCTCATATAAATCTGAAAACCTATTTCTACCGTTTCTACTGTTTGGTCATTTAAGAAATTTTCCACTTTTCAGAATGTGGCAAACTTCACGGAAATAGGCGGAATGACGCTTATTTGTTCTTATAAAATATTTCCTGATGTGGAGAATTGGTGTTGCCATTTTCATCATAATAAGTTTGATAAGTTTTGATCATAAATTGGTTATTTGAATCTTTAAGAACCCCTAGATATTCACTTTCATTGGAATCGGAATAGAATTAAAAAAATTCGTCCGCCATATTGGCGCGGCCATTTTGAATTTATAAGTTCTGATCATAAATTAATTATTTGCTATCTTAAAAAACCCCAGATACCGATTTTCATTGTAATCGGAACACAATTGGCAAATTCGCCGGCCATATTGTCGCGGCCATTTTGAATTTATAAGTTCTTATCATAAATTCATTATTTTCTACCTTAAAAAACCCCAGATACCGATTTTCATTGGAATCAAAAGACAATTGGCAAATTCGTCGGCCATATTGGCGCGGCCATTTTGAATTTAAAAGTTCTGATCATAAATTCGTTATTTTCTACCTTAAAAATCCCCAGATACCGATTTTCATGGAAATCGGAACACATTTGGCAAATTTTGGTGGCCATTTTGATTTTCGGTCATATTGCGGCGGCCATTAGAATTTGTGCTGCCATTTTGAATTTATAAGTTCTGATCATAAATTATTTATTTGCTATCCTAAAAAACCCCAGATACGGATTTTCATTGGAATCGGAAGACAATTGGCAAATTGGTCGGCCATATTGGCGCGGCCATTTTGAATTTATAAGTTCTGATCATAAATTCGTTATTTGCTACCTTAAAAACCCCCAGATACCGATTTTCATTGGAATCAAAAGACAATTGGCAAATTCGTCGGCCATATTGGCGCGGCCATTTTGAATTTATAAGTTCTTATCATAAATTCGTTATTTGCTACCTAAAAAACCCTCAGATACCGATTTTCATGGAAATCGGAACACAATTGGCAAATTTGGGTGGCCATTTTGAATTTCGGTCATTTTGTGGCAGCCATTTTGAATTTCGAAAATCGGACTTCGAGGTGCATCATGGAGACCCACACGGATCTTCGTGCAAAATTTCGAAGCTCTACGATCACTGGTGCGCCCGCTATAGCGCACACATCGCACACACATACAGAAACTTTCTTTTATTAATATAGATTCTTACATTGTTGTTGATTCAACACTCTGTTCACACACACAAACACTTTATCCTTCTATTAATTTATTTTTTTTCTGGTATATTCTTGAGAAATGATTCTTTTCAAAATATTCCAAGCATTTTGCTATAGAACCTTACCTATTCATGAGAATATTTTACCCAAGGCCAGATAACCACTGTATGAAGTATATAAGCCTTGACTGAATTGTCTGAACCTAGCATCCTCGCGGTTCCTTATCCTGTTACACCCTATAATGATATATGCACTATGAAATTTATACTCCATTTTTCAAAGCTTTTAAATTTATAAACTAGTTGGGATGTGGCTTTTGACCCTTTCGGTCCACAAGATTAACTTCGCACTATTCGTTCAAACAAAAAAACGACTCGAACGATTTTTATGAAAATCTTTTCAGATCATACTTCCTTTAACACGCTTTGAACGGCATCTTAACGAAGTCGTTATCTTTTTTGGTTCGCGCGAAATCGTGCTGGTACAAAAATCACTTACGTCGTTCGAACAAAAAAACGGTTCGACCGATTTTTATGAAAATCTTTTCAGATCATATGTCCTTTAACATGCTTCGAACGGCACCTTAACGAAGTCGAAATCTTTTTTGGTTTTCGCGAAATCGTGCCGGTACAAAAATCACTTAAGTCGTTCAAACAAAAAAACGGCTCGGCCGATTTTTATGAAAATCTTTTCAATTCATATGTCCTTTTATACGCTTCGAACGGCACCTTAACGAAGTCGAAATCTTTTTTGGTTCTCGCGAAATCGTGCCGGTACCAAAATCACTTCAGTCGTTCAAACAAAAAAACGGCTCGACCGATTTTTATGAAAATCTTTCCAATTCATATGTCCTTTAATACGCTTCGAACGGCACCTTAACGAAGTCGAAATCTTTTTTGGTTCGCGCGAAATCGTGCTGGTACAAAAACCACTTAAGTCGTTCAAACAAAAAAACGGCTCGACCAATTTTTATGAAAATCTTTTCAGATCATATTTCCTTGAACACCCTTCGAACGGCACCTGAACGAATTCGATATCTTTTTCGGTTCGCGCGAAATCGTGCAGGAAAAAATGACCACATACGTACGCACAAACACACACACACACACACACACACACACACACACACACACACACACACACACACACACACACACACACACACACACAAATTTTTCCCAAATTTTTGCTTAAAATGCTATTGAGACCTTGAAACGTGTAAATACATTGAAAATTTCGAATCCGATTTTTGGACCGATTACAATAACTTCCTACTGGGAAGTTAAATAAAATAAATGACCTTAAAAGTATGCAAAATTAAATTTAAATAAAAAGATATTTTAAAAAAAAATCCCTAAAAGCATGCAGAAAAATATAACCGTTCCACAGAGACGCTACGTCGTTAGTTTAGATTTGATTTTATTAATTTACGTGAATGCCATTTATATAAATAAGATTTAAAAAAACATATTTCCATAATTGAAAATGTGTAAAATGCTACTTCAATTATTCGAGTTACATATATCTCACAAATCCAACAATTTCTCTCCGAATTTCTTACATTCCGCAAAAATCTCACTCCACTCATCTTTACAACTCATTCAAACTACTTAAGTGATATTTCCACTTCCATCAACTATAAGAACATTAAAATTCTTAAGGAAAATCCTAGCGATAAAAATCTTCTTAAGAAATCTAACATTAGCAGCAACAACAAAAATAGCCATAGATAGGAAAAAATCCTCCTACACCACGTTGTTTTTGTGATTTTATCTCTTGTTATCTTGCTGCTTTAATTTCTTAAGGATTAGCTCTTAAATTTTATAAAGTGGATTTTCATTCGGTTTACTTTAAGATATTTCGGGGATTTTAGAATCAATGAAAGATTTTAGGTTAAAGTTGTGTCATGTTTTTTGTTAAATGGGGTTTGAACTAGCTTAATTTTTTATGTAAACTTCTTTGCATTTGGGTCTAGACAGATTAAAGAATTATGGAGTTTTTATTACTTACAATAAAATGTTTTGGGTCCTTTATATTCCTACCTATTTTCACACGTAAAGTGCTTCGCGATTTTGGCAGTACAAAATTTTTTAAGCAAAGAGTTTGCCTTAAATCGTTTAACATGCTGCAGAACACCTATGATGAATCGAACATGTCAAAAGCCTTGGTAAATGAATGGTATAGGATTGGCCGAGTAGTGGTAGTTGATTTACATCGCTCTGGTCGACCTTTGTTTAAAGTCTACGAATGACGAAAAGGTCGACTAAATCAAGAAGGTCCTTTTAAATCGTCGAATGAGTCTTAGAGAGTTGGCTAAAGAGGTCTATATATATATATATATATATATATATATATATATATATATATATATATATATATATATATATATTTTAAGTACATTTATAACATTACTAGCTGGGACCCGGTGCGCCTATGTTGCTCCCAAAAGCCAATAGTAGTAATCAGGTGATATGAATTTTAATATACAGTAGGAGAGTTTGAAAAAGGCAATTTTTTGGTATTTTTGATTCCAAATAACAAAATGTGAATCGTCGGCCATTTTGAAATTATAAGTTTTGACCACAAATTCGTTATTTGCGACCTTAAAAACCCCTAGATACCCACTTTCATTGGAATCGGAATAAAATTGTCAAAATTCAACCATATTTCTGCGGCAATTTTGAATTTCGGTCATATTTCGGCGGCCATTTTGAATTTCGAAAATCGGGCTTCGAGGTGTATCATAGGAGACCTACACGGAACTTCATGCAAAAATTCAAAGCTCTGCAATGATTTTCAACGAAGCTCTCCATGACAGCGCCATCTAGGAGTGGCTTTAGAAAGTAATAAAACAGCCTAAGTTCTAAGTTTGAATGTAAATAGCACATGGTTAGAATTTCATTAAGATCGGTTGCACGGTGTAGGAGCCTATAGCGATCATACATACACACATTCATTTTTATATACAGGGTGTAACGCATAAGATTGTACACCGGGCGGGTATGAATAGGTTTTGGATAGACGAACAAAAAATCGTTCCGGAGGGGGTGGGGTAATCTTAACGGTTTAGCCGTTAGGGCGTTTTGAAGTTTTTTGCTAGAGTTTTACATATCACCCTGTATTTTTGTAACCCTATGACCTATTTTCATAAATAAGGTATCAGTGTACGCAGAATACTCCCACCTATCTAAAGCTGTAAAAATGAAGGTTCTACCGTACCAGGTTCCAGAGCAATGAGTCAACAAAGTGAAAATTTTGGTTTTTTTTACTTAAATTTCAACTAAAACCACCATTTTCTCCAAAAAATACGTGATAAACCTAAACTTTTTTTTGCAAAATTAGAAAGCTTGAACAATTTCCTATGAATAATGTCCTGACAATTTTTATGCTACGGCCTTTACTTTTGAAGTTATTAGCAGGTTTGATGTTGAAATTGACCTTATTTGGTGCTTATTTGGTACTTTTTAGCAAAGCTTAGGTGAAAAAGTACTAAAAAAGACCCAATTTTAGCATTAAAATTGCTTTTAACTCCAAAAGTAGAAGTCGTAGGAAAAAAATTCTCTAGACATTTTTCATAGGGAATTGTCCAAGCTTTCTAATTTTGCAAAAAAAAGTTTAGATTTATCACGTATTTTTTGGAGAAAATGGTGGTTTTAGTTGAAATTTTTGTAAAAAAAAACCAAAATTTTCAATTTGTTGACTCATTGCTCTGGAACCTGGTACGGTAGAACCTTCACTTTTACAGCTTTAGATAGGTGGGAGTATTCTGCGTACACTGATATCTTATTTATGAAAATAGGTCATAGGGTTACAAAAATACAGGGTGATATGTAAAACTCGAGCAAAAAAACTTCAAAACGCCCTAGCGGATAAACCGTTAAGATTACCCCACCCCCTCTGGAACGATTTTTTGTTCGTCTATCCAAAACCTAATCATACCCGCCCGGTGTACAATCTTATGCGTTACACCCTGTATAGGTATAGAAGGCCTATGGGAAACTTTCCAAAATGGCGTCAAAAGTACCAAAAAACAGTTTTTTGCTCTTTTAAAAAAAACTAGATTTTGTACAAAAAAAAAGTTTAGGTAAATTTTGTAGAACTTTTTCATACGAATAAAATGAGGCCAGTTTGATGTCAATCCATGAACAAATAAAAGACTTATTGAAAAAAAACCGCTAAAATTCACGCTTCTTTAAAATGCTTAAATCATTTACAAACAAAACGATTTTGTAATGAAAAACGCCCAAGGGTAGTCCCTGCGGAGTGCAATAAAAGCGTTTTTGAAAATATGTAAAATAATAAAAAGTTTTTAGAAAATACGGTTTTTTCGAAGAAAAAAAAAAGACCTTTGTTGTTGGATTCGATTACCTCATAGCCATCCATCAGGAGCGCGTTCAAAAACCTTACTATGGTTAACTATGGTAAACTTTTGTCGTTCAAAAACTCCGTGGTTAACTACAACATAACCACGAGCATAGCCTTTTGGCGTTCAAAAACTCTCGTGGTTAACCATGGTGTAGTTAAATTTTAACCCTGCTCGGGAGCATGGTTAGCGATAGTTAAGAAGAAGAAGAATAAAAACAACTCTCTGACAGTTGTTTTAATGTAAACACATAAACAAATCAAAGTGGGATTTGTGGGATTATTGCAAATAAATAATTAATGAAATATTTGACGCAATTATCGGGGACTATTTTATGGAAAATTTTGTTTTTATTTTTTTTCTTCTTCTTTAACCTGTAGTTAACCACAATGCGTTCAAAAACCTCAATGGTTAAACATAAACTTTCGTGGTTAAGTGAAGTGATGCAGCATAACCACAGCTTACCTCGTGGTTTACCATAGTAAGGTTTTTGAACGCGCTCCAGTACCTACAGAAAAGTTTTTGGGCTTAAAATGCTCTCGAAGAGTTGCGTTAATAGTTGTGTTTTGTGCGAACATACCTTCTTCATTAAAAACATGTGAAAAAGTGGTCGAAGAATCGGGAAAAAAATTCGATTAATTGCCTATCAATAGGCAAAAAAATATATTTTACGATCTTCGTAGAAAATTAGCAGCTATCAATAGCAATTAATCGAAATTTTTGCGTTCGGCGGTCAGGTCAAAAGTGGTGAGATTTCTATGTGACGATCTTTGCAATGATAAAACAGGCACGATCGTCAACTTGAAAAAAGAACTCTATATATAGGAGTATCTAGACTGCAACAGGTTAAAAATTGGATTGATATATTAAGAAGAAAGATCACGCACGAGATTTGCGGGAGTTACAAAATCAAATGGAAGTCAGTGTGAGATCGAGATAATGAATCGGGTCCAAATCGATCAGTAACGTACCGATGGACTTGGTGGAAGACCTGACCTCGATCGACCGATCGTGATGTAATTGCTGTCATCGAGGTGAAAAAATATCGAGCTGTTTCCGCTTATAAAATGCACTTGATCACATCTACAACACATTTAGGAGGATCTTAGATTGGAATTCATTTAAGCGCTTTATTTTAACGACTGCACAGGGCGTTATCTGGACGATCGCGCCATGAGCGGCGATCTATTGATCGTGGTGTATAATACTTACAGCAACTTGCTGAGTTTTATTTTAGCGACTAACGCATATTTGATTGATTTAAAGTAGTGCTGCACACGATACGAGACGAGATTTCGCCCAGTCTCGTCTCGGTCTCGAAAAAATGGGTATTTGCAGGTCTCGTCTCGATCTCGTCTTGTCTCGATTTCGTCTCGTCTCGTCTCGAAAAGTCTCGTCTCGTCTCGAAAAGTCTCGTCTCGCCTCAAAAAGTCTCGTCTCGTCTCGAAAAGTCTCGTCTCGTCTCGAAAAGTCTCGAATTTCACTGTCAATAATACAAATTGCTCAGTCTTCTGTTTTTCGAGAAATATCAATATGTGCCATATTAATGAAATTGTATACAAATCTTCCTTATATTTCCATGCTAGTCACTTCCCAGACGTAGACACGTAAATCTGCCTTTTGCAGTGGCACCAGGGCGGAGTAGAGGGGATCAATGAATCGAAAGTTAAAATCTAATTTGGGTAGAGTTACGTAGAGTCCGTTCCAAAAGAGAAGAGGAATTTTACAGTCATTTCATTTCATTTGAACGCATTTCATTTTAAATGCGTTGAAATGAAATGAAATGACAGTAAAATACCTCTTCTGTGTTGGAATGGACTCTGCATTTAAATGCTTATGGAATGCGCACTCTTCGCCGTGTCTCCGCAGCCTGCTCAAGTCATGTATTGGTGCCGAATGGTAGATACTGAAATAGTTGGTGTCGATACGATTTCAAAATAACGATTTGATTTCGAGACCTCGAGATGTCTCGCGAGATCTCGAATGGTTGTCTCGGTCTCGTATCGATTTTTAATCTGGAGGTCTCGAGAGGTTTTCGAGACGAGATCGAGACGATTTCGAGACAAGCAAATAAGTGAAGAGTAATTTTGTCACCCACATACATATCCCCTTACACAATTAACACTTGGAGCATCACAATACTGAAATATTAACCGCATAACACAAACGTGTTTTTCTTTCTCACAATTCCACAAATAAACGCACAAACAAAAAAATAAAAACTGAATTATTAACTAACACAAAAAAAGGGAAACTTCTCAACTAAAATCACGACATCCCTTCTTACTCTACCTGTATTTGTCCTTTATGCTCCTCCATACTTCCCCGTAAACTTCATTCTAAAAAAAACAAACTTTTACCAAAACTAAATTTTGCTGACAAATTCTTAGATAGATTAAACCATCCACCAACCCCTCAAGGATCCACCCTATCCTGCCATCACCACTACTATTAACACTTAAAGAGAAATCGAGGAAACTTAACAACGAAGGAACAAGGAATCCCACGAAATTAATGACGAAAAGTCATGCAACGGAAACGGATAAGGAATCTTGAATTTGTTCCTTAACAGTGGAAAGGGGTTGTAATGACGAAAAGGGGTTGAGTTGTCCATTTCCCATAATTTGAGCTGGAAGACAACAAAAAGGGAATTGTGCTGACCAGACCACACTACATATCGACCATGTGTTTGCGAAAATGCCGATATGGAATAGGAATGGTCAGATTTTAATGAAGGGTGCTGCTTGCTACTTTCTAGCAGAGATAAATTTTTATTTATGTGACGACCCATTGGCATAATTGATGAGGTAAGGTGTATTCAGAGTTTGCCACAATTTTTTTTTGGGATGGAATACATTTATTTTGTAGTCAGGATAACCTATAAGGGTACGTGTGAATATTTCATGTAGTGGTGCATTTTTATTAATGTGTTTTTTTGGGCGGGAAAGGGCTGTATTTTTATTAGACATTCAAGATTGCTGATAGCTTGCGTAATTCATGTGACTATTAAAGCTGCACCATGCCTGTTTCTTATTGGATCGATAGAGAGATTTTGATTCGGACCAAATTTCGTAGATCTATTTTCGTCTCTTTGCCTATCTCAACGACGTTTCAGTAAATTGCATTAGTGCTCCCTTATTTCGATTCCCCTAGTTATTACGTGGAGCTGTTTGAAGGGAACGTGCCTATGAGAGTATCCTTTCCCTGAACCTGAAGCTGATTTTGGTTATGTAATGCAGAGGATCCAGCAGTAGAGTTTGTGAAATGTAGGTCTAATTCTTTAGACACAGCGCGGAGGCCAGGCAATATTTGCGGTTGTTCTACTGTTAATTTATCTCTTCCAAAGACATCATGAGTTTCCAGATCTCTTTGACCTGATCCAAGTCTGTGTCCATCCATATTTGTTATCGTTAGATGCATTCGTCAGATAATATAAGGATTCGCTTGACTTGGAGGTAGTTTCCTTAGGTGTCTGTTAGTACGCTATACTTCTTCTAATGACCCTCGTACCGGGATAACAAGCAGAACCAGACAGCCACAGCTCTGCCCTAAGTTTATGGACCCACTCTTCCTATACCAGTGAGGAGGTTGGACAGTTAAGGCAATGAGGGCTGTAGTGGAATTGCGACCCGCTAGGGAACACACCTGAGTCGTGCTTTCGTGAGCTCCACCCTAACAGCTTAACGCCTGTTTTGACCCTTTCCTGATATCCCTCTTTTTCATTTACTTATACTAACTGTGGCAATATTTTTTGGGGTACCCCCCACTTCTCAAAAACCTTCTGACTTTGTCGTTGGTATTTTTTTTGATAGTCTAAGCTTATGTGTCACCCTTTGTACTACCAGTCCGTCATGTCGTACAAGTCATGGTGCAATGTCTAGTAGTAAGCTTAGCTCAAAGGATAGAGAGAAAAATAGGATAGATTACGGGGAGTCATAGGGTGTTGGCAGGGCCGCGGCCAAAATAAAAGGAGGATAAATCGCTAAGAAAAGTACCTTGAATCGGATTTGATCCGATTTGAACAGATTTGAACCGTTTTGAACCGATTTGATACGAATTGATCTGATTTGAACCTATTTGATCCGATTCGAACCGATTTGAACCGAGTTGATCCGATATGATTCCATTTGATCGGATATGAAACTATTTGATCCGAATTGACCCGATTTGATCCTACTTGAACTAATTTCGTCCGACTTGATCCGATTTGAACCGATTTGATCCGATTCGATCCTATTTGAACCGATTTGATCCGATTCGATCCGGTTTGAACCGATTAGATCCGATTTGATTCGATTTGAACCGATTTGATTCGATTTTATCCGATTTGATCCGATTAGATCCAATTTGAACCGATTTGATCCGATTTGAACCGATTTAAACCGATTTGCTCGACTTGATCCGATTGGATCTAAGTTGAACCGATTTGATCCGATTTGATCCGATTCGAACCGATTTGAACCGGTGTGATCCGATTTGATTCGATTTGAAACTATTTGATCCGATTTGATCCGATTTGAACCGATTTGATCCGACTTGAACTAATTTGGTCCGACTTGATCCGATTCGATCCGATTTGATCGAATTCGATCCGATTTGAACCGATTTGAACTGATTTGATCCGATTCGATCCGGTTTGAACCAATTTGATCCGGTTTGAACCGATTTGATCCGATTTGAACCGATGTGATCCGATTTGATTTGAAGTGCACAACATTCAGGCTTTTATTTAGTGATGAGCAAAAATGGTCTCGCTCGTACAGTCTTGGTATTGCTCTTACGTAAGGCCAAGACCAGATTTTCGTCTAGAAGACCAAGCCTTTCATAAGTCACCAGACATTCCAAGACTTCATGCGTTTAGAGGCGGCGCGGCCATACACACTGGTACTCAGGCGGCCATATAATCAGGCACAGGGTGTTGGAGGAAATGGCGATGAACCTTGTGTTTGAACTCTTGGATGTTGTATGAGTTCGGGAATACTGACTGTGGAAGATTGTTGCTGTCTGGGGTGGAATCACGTAAGTTGTTTCAATCGACCTCTTAATACAAAAATTTTTGTAACACTTGAATTTTTGTATGAAGAGGTCGATTGAAACAACTTACGTGATTCCACCCCTGTTGTTGAATATAACCAAATCTTGAATTGTAAGCAATACGGCTTTAGACAATAAAGTTATACTCCTCCTGCTTCCTCATTCACAATATCAGACTAGTCCAATTACCTCATCACTATCGCTTAGAGCCCTCCTCAATAATATTTAAATCCCCCCCCCCCCGCTTCAATTTTTCGTTACTTATAAACATACATAAAAAAATTATTGATCCTAAAAGTATGCAGAAGGATTTTTTTTTATCAAAGAAAGTTTGACCCTGAAAGTATGCAAACAAGTTATCGGTATTGGTAATTCCTTCAAATACAAGAAGAAGATGACCGGCCCACATGGAGTCTACGTCGTTAATAAATTCAATTTACTTTCAAAATAGCTACCTTATAAAATAATTACACCTACGTGAGTTCACTTTAATTGATTTTTCCCATTTATTTTTCTAGGATATTTCAATGTTTCGAGAATTTCTCCTTGTTAAATTAATAAACGGCGAGAAGGCAACCTTCCAGACACCAACATTCTCCCGCAAACGTGAAAGAACATTGGAAATGTTAATAAAGGACCTCTACGAGGAATACGTACATGATAATAAAGTTGTAAGTATCTTAGCTAATAGATTCCTCCTCTCTGTGTGTGATTTACCCCTGCACCTGTGTCCTGTAACAGAATATGCTAAATCGAAGAGCATTTTCGGAGGTACTTGCCGATGCACCGCGCACATCAAAACTGAAAGAAGACGCTAGGCAAATTGAATTTGTACGAATAGGGCAAGCCCTTAAGCTAGAGGCAATCGTCCGTGGCGATGCACCAACTAGCTTAGCATCAGCAAGTCCGTGTACAATATTCAAGAGACCACCCTGGGAGCCGCAATGTTTCTATCCAACATTTCAGCATCGTGGCACTTTGGCCGGGGATTCATATGGGAATGATTGCCTTTTTATAGCAACTGATGATGGTACGTTCATGGTTAAAGGTAACGTCATTGAATTATATCTACTTCACCATACTTATTACTTCAATTGTGCACAATTCCAGAGGATCAATCTCATCAGCTTGTGTTCGATAAAACATTATCGGTACGACAGCTTAGTGTTATCGAGGACCATGGCTTGCTGCTCATACGTGGCGGCTCCTTGACAAATCGTGATGGGCATAGAATACATGTATTTCGATTACGTGAATTCCAAGAAGACACAATCAAAATACGAAGTAGAGTAGACATTAAGGACAGACGAATAGAGAGATCAAGAGGATGCCATTTGTATGAGACGTCAAAGGCTTGCGGAGGGCACTTACGGATGGCGGTTATTGTAGGTAGAAAAATATTCCTTTTTCAATGGAAGCACACAGCGGCCTGGGCATCATGGTGTCCTGAAAGTGATACTGAAACGGTTGACGGTTTCATTTTCTTAAAAGAAATCCAATTACATGATACACCAACACTTTTAACATTACTAGAAGGGCCTACAAACACTAGCAGTGGCGGTTTAATGTGTGTTGCCTACAAGTAAGTTTAAATTTTTTGGTATTTTTTATTTTTTTATTTTTGTGTTTTTTTCTTTTTCAAAATATTTTAAGGACAAAAATTTCCCTTTTTTTGTGTGTTATTTTATTCTTCATCTTATATTGTGGTGATTTCTGTACATTTTAGGCATCACTTTGAGATTGTTTGTGAACAGACGGGAACAGCTACAAAACTTCATGAAGTGGAAACTTCTAAACGAAATCAAATCCAACTTAATGCAGCCGTTGAACTTTGTGATGGGCAGGAGACTGAACTTTTACTTTGTTATAACCGTATGTACAAGTTACTTTCTTCAGTATTTTTTTCCTTTTTTTTCTTCTTTTCATTTTATTGGAAAAGGGACAAGAAAGGTCGTAGGTTGAAAAGTTTTTAAAGTACGAATAAAAAAATCAACGTTATTTTTTTTTGATCGTGGGTTAAAGATAAAGGATGTGGGAGTGAACAGTTGTCAATACAGATTTTTCAGAAATTTTTTTAAAAGATATTTTTTATTAGATAAACAGAAAATAAAGTAATTTTTAAGTTAGCCATTAGAGATTAGAGAGTATGAGTAAATCTACAATATATAAATCATCAACAACAAATCTACAGTCCTTGGTCCTAAGATGAAAGGTTTAAGGTATTGTTGAAAATTCTGCTTTCACTTCCACTGATTAATGAATCTGACCGTAACTCGGTTCTTAATCAATTGGCATAAAATGACCAGGTCACTTGCAACGCTGCATCCCAGACTAATACAAAAGTATACCAGGATAATTGGTCGTAAAAGTAATTAATGGGCAATTAAAAACCGGTTTTGGTTCCCAGGATCAATAGCCCCAATACCTACTTCTGTATGATCTCAAGCATCTGGAGATGCTCTGTGGGCACAATCGTCTTCCGCCCTCTTCCAAATTCAGTCCTACCAGTTTTTCCAGGTTGGGAGACTCCTCCTCTGTGGTAGGGTCTTTGAATTTTTTTTAATTTTAACACACCTGAACCCTAGGCGGCTTTCATTCCAGTGAAATATCTCAAGGGTTCCCCATTAATAAGGAGATTGTATGAAACGCTATTCTTCCGCGATTACTCTGCTTTGAAGACCGCCCAATCATCCATTGGAATCGCACGATTATAAGTTTGGAGACACTGGATAAGGTTCTATGTTTTGCGTTAGGCAAACGCTTTTGATATACTTGGGATATCCATAGCTGGGATGAGCTTGAAGCTCTTGCCTTCTCATGCGTGATCTTTGTGATGCATTAAGGCCGGCGATACCTTTACAATAGAGGAAAATAGGATATTACGGCATTTTTTTGGGTAGAAGGAATAAAGCTAGACTTTTCAAACTTTAGGGTTTATGAATATATTTATTAAACATTACGAAAAAAAAAATTTTTTTTGATAAAAACAAGATGGCGCTGACTGCAACGACTTCCGCCAAAGACCTCCTTTTACGTTGCGGGAAAGATAGCACCTGCTAGGTTGGTGTGAAAAATATTACATTGAAAAATTCAATTTCTTTAGACAATTATCTTCGATATGAATGAAGCAGAATTTTAAAAAAATAAATATTTTGAAATTTAAAAGAATAAAAAAAAAACTTTTTTTTATTTTTTTTATTTTTTTTTTTGAATATAACGATTTTCAGGGGTGATTTCAAAAATCCCTCTCATTCAAATAGAAAAAAATATTGTTAAAAAAATATATTCCAAATTTCATAAAGATCGGTTAAGTAGTTTTTGAACTAGATTTCCCGCAAAGTCGAAAGGAGGTCTTTGGCGGAAGTCTTTGGCAGTCAGCGCCATCTTGTTTTTATCAAAAAAATTTTTTTTTTCGTAATGTTAAATAAATATATTCAAAAAACCCTAAAGTTTAAAAAGTCCAGCTTTATTCCTACTACCCAAAAAAAATACCTCAATGTCATCCTATTTTCCTCTATTGTAAAGGTATCGCCGGCCTTAACCTAGGAAGTTCTTTAAGGCTTGGTCTTCACATCTGATTATCCTGAAGCCTCAGGCGACCTCAACAATCGTCTGGTGCTTTATTTTATCCTAGTGATCCCACTTATGTCTAGCATCGGTCTTCTCATTCATGGCGATCTTCCCCTCTGGTACTCTTGGTATGCCTTTGTACTCATGGTGCCGACATCGGCCTTCTTGGATTCGGTCGAAAACGGGTGTGCTATGTCTGTCCCTTGCCGAATTGGTGATAGTCTCAATAAACGTCTCTTGGCTGGAGGCGAGTATTTTTTCCTCTGACGAAGTTGAAGCTTTTGGAAACGATCTAACATTGTACCCACAATGAAGGTATGGCATTGATTTGAAGCAGTGCAATCCTATACCTACCTTGGACCAATAGTAGAATCCAAGAAGCAATCAAGTCCGCATTTTCTTCTCCACTCCTTTTCCATGATCTGTAAGCATAAAGCCACCTCCTGTTCAATTGCCGAAGTCAGCATTCTGCCGCGGTGGTATTGGATGGGAGTCGGTAATGTAAAACTATACGTAGGGTGTTCCTTTTGGACTCAAGTTTGCTGTTCGGCATTGTACTCTACCATAACCATCCTCTGACTAAAATACCTTCATGTAAACTGTTTGTTAAGGCTCTTCAAATAGGCACATCGAGCTACAATTTCCAAATGCGTTACGGAAACGTCATTACGACGAATACCACTTTAGGGGTCGGGGGGGGGGGGTAAAATTCGTAGTTATCGATAAAATTCGTTGTTATGTTTGGACAGTTGTCGTGTAGATATGTAGTGAATAATGCCCTCGATACACTTACGTCGAATAGTCAGCGTCTTAACGACGAAAACCCACTACACGAATTACAACGAAAGCCCAAATAGGGGGCATCGATCAATGGATTATTGTAAAAAGCTCGCTTTTATGAGTTTTTCCAGTGCCTTAAGATATCAGCTAATTTTGTTTTTAATTTTATTTGTAATCGAATTCGTCGTTACGACCATGTATTTTTTTTTTAATTTTCGTTCACTGACATTTTACCTTCTACAGACGGCAAAGTCGTTACGACGAAAATTCGTCGTTGAGACGAATGCCATTTTAATGGGTGACACAAGGTAAAATTCGTCGCTATCGAAAATATTCGTCGTTATGTTGTTTGAAAAAAAATGGTTTATTTGTTACGTTGTTGTTCACCTGTTGAATCGAATTGGTGAACAACAACGAAACAAATGAACCATTTTTTTTTCAAACAACATAACGACAAATATTTTCGATAACGACGAATTTTACCTTGTGTCACCCCTTAAAATGGCATTCGTCTCAACGACGAATTTTCGGCGTAACGACTTTGCAGTCTATAGAAGGTATAATGTCAGTGAACGAAAATTAAAAAAAAAATACATAGTCGTAACGACGAATTTTCATCCGTGAGTCGAGGGTATAAGAAAGGAGGTTTCTGGAGACTGCAATAAAGAAAGAGATCTATGATCGCTATCATGACAAAAATTCGTTGGAAAGAATGGAAGGAGAACTTATTCCGAAAGTGCTTTGTGGTAGAATTTATGGGATGCGGCAGCTAAGCAGACCTAGTGTAGGGCTGCCAAACTAAATAACATCCATTTGATATCAAAACCGGTGGGTGCGGCTATTCTTAGTGGCCTTCAGGCCTTGTCTTAAGCGTCTTGAAAGCCGGCAGAAAACTGTTACTAAGAAAGATAAGACAGCACTGAAGAATGTCTGCTATTGTGAAGTCCTATGATACGCTACAAAATTTAGTAAAAAGGCAATACTAGGTACATTCGGTCTAGTCTCGAACGTAACTCGTTTTTTGAGACTAGGCTACTTGTATTCTCTTACTAAAAAATGATATTTTCTGTCTCTCGGAAGGTTGAAATTAATTTTTTTACAATTTCTATTAACTAAAACTATTCCCAAACTAATATCGTATTTTCTTCCTCAGATACCTGCCATTTTCAAAAGTTACACGATGATATTAACATAAATGAATTTGATTTCCATTGGAATACAACACCATCATCAATTGTCTGTGCATTCCCATACATCATAGCATTTACAACAGATTCAATGGAAATCCGATTATTAGTCAATGGAAATCTTGTATATACAGCCATAATGCCTGAACTACAACTAATCACATCAAAACGTGACATATTCTTTGTAACAACAGCACCAGAATTTATATCAAAAGATGTCCACATCAAAGGACTACATGCTGACTCATCTACCTACACCGAAAGGCGACAAAGTGAAGCAATGTCCAATGAGGAAGTATTAAAAATTCGTCATAAAATTAATGCATCAACGACAGAAGAACAACAACAACAACATCAAAATTACAATGAACAAGAAGAACCAATGAACGTGAATCAAGAGAGTGAATTTCAAACATTATTAACAATACCAAATCGTCATGATTATATGCCTTGTATACAAAGGGCTAGATCATTGCAGAAGCCAAGACACACCAACGAAGATCATAAACGTTATATATCGAAGAGTAACTCCTGTGGAGATCCATATTCACCAAATGGTAAAGATTTTCCAGAAGAGCCTAGTGTACCGCCTAATTCACCGAAAGTTAGCTCAAAATGTGAATCACCAGTTTCGCCAACACGACGAAATTCCAAATTTCGTAATCAATTTTTGATGCAATCAACAGAGCAAGCGCCACCAGATCGTGTTAAGCCATTACGAATTTATAGAATACCATTAGCCAATTTAACTGGTGCACATTCACATTTTCATGCTCATACAGCAGCAGCATCGAGTAGCTCAACCAAGGGATCAAAGATACAAAATATTAAGATTGAAGAGGACCATTCCGAGATTGACTATATTATGGATAATAATGAGGATGGAACAAAGGGATTGATAGTTAGTGATCCAGTTGATAACATCTCGTGTAATTGTGCCAATTTGTCCCTGTTTACATCATCGTAATTGGGTTTCAGTTTATTATATATTTTATTTTTTATTTTTTTTTTTTTGTGAATAAATAAACACAAGTGGACAAGACTATCCCCTCGCTTCCCTAAAAAAATTAATAAAAATAACACATAAAAATAAATTAATGAAAAGAACAATTTTTTTTTCTCTTACTATAAGTGAAACAAGGGTTTAATTGTATACATTTGAGAAGAGATAAGAAAAATATATAAGAATATTGTTTACACTAAAATTTAAAAAAAAAAAAAGAAAACATATTTAAGGATACATGAAAAAAAAAACTTTAAAATTGTGTTAAAACTGAAGAAAAGGATATACATATTGATTGTTAAGCTTTAGAATATAAAAGAGTAAAGTTATTTTGACTCTTTTGGTTGTTACTTTTCTTTTAATTTATGTTTTGTTTAAAGAAGTTATGAGGTAAGTAAAAACTACTCACCAGCAATGACAGTAATAACACAGGTCTTAACCTTAGGGTAAAGCCACCCTAAAGATAACACAAAGCTTGGATTGTTAATTTTGCCGATTGGCAGCACTAATCTAATCTGTCAGTTGTTTTTGGCATCTCATGATGTTGGACGAGATTTTATGGTATGTATTCACAATATTATGTCTAATTCAAATTTAAACACGTTTTGTAATGTTTGTGATAAATTGCACCCTACGAATACTTGATAAACTAAAAACTTATGGGGCCCATTTAGCATGGGAACCAAATCAGGCAAATAAGGTGCAGTCAAACGTGGCGAGTGCTGTCGTCCGTATCGGCGGGATCCGTGGTTCGTTTGATTGGGAAACTATAGGTGTGTTCGATGACTGCTCCATCTCAAGCTGGTGCAGAAAAAATCAGTAATTTGCTTTTATTGAGACTTTTTGACAGTTCTTTTGGGTCATTTTACCCGATGAAACACGAAACAAAAAGTTTCATGCAACTTTGCTCGGTTTGATGGGGAGAGGAGTGAGAGGGTTTGAAGGAACACGTGCTCCCTCCAGCCCTCTCTCTCCTCTCTCCGTCAAACCGAGCAAAGTTGCATGAAACTTTTTGTTTCGTGTTTCATCGTGTAAAATGGGCCTTTCTGCTCGCAATTTCTCTGCTCTGTGTTCTTTGAGCCTGCTCTGGGTTGAGAATTCTCACTTTTTCTGCTCCACGAAATTTGTAGTAGCAGGCAGAGCAGCAAAATTCTTCTTTTTCTTTTGAAAATTGTGAAATCGAAAACAGGAAAAATCGAAAAGTTGATTTATGATTTATTCGGAAAATACTTGGAAATGTTAAAAATTAAACATTAATTTTAACAAAAATAACATTTCGATATTGTTCAGTTGTTTTTATTGGCTTATATTTCTTCTTCTAAAATTGTCATTCGTATCTAACCTCTAAAAACGGAATTTAGAGCAAAGTTGAGCAGAAAAGTGTTTTTTGAGATTGGTTGCTATTTTCTGATTTTTTCTGCTCTGACACCAATTTGTCAGCTGCTCCCAATTGAGCTGCTCTGCTCTACTCTGAACTTTTTAAGCAGTCATCGAACACACTTTATGTCTTTATCCCTAGGTGTTTTGCAAAATTAAAATGATGTAAACCAAAACATCATATTAGGTTTGTTTATTAGTCAGTCCTAGAACGATCTAAATCATCCTAGAACAGAAAAGTACAGGTTTTGGCGTTCATTAGTTTTAAATCTTGTTATTTTTTATCCGAGAGTGTCCTAGTTTGGTGTTCATTAAGTTGTTCTCAAGTGTTCTAAGTTTTACTTTTTGGTTCTAGATTTTTTTGGGACAGTTTTGGACAAGAGTTTTTTGTTGTTGTTTTTTCTTAGTTTTGACAGATGTGTATATGAAATTATCTTAGAATAGAGAAGAGAAGGAAGCGCAATTAATTAAAATCGGGGAAGCATTTCGGCAACACATATTCACAGCACTCCCATAGTAGTTGTGCAGTTCCCGGACAGTGGCGGTATCACATTTAGTCAAAAACCGGGAGGGGATTGCGTTTCTCAGCAACCATCCAAATGAGAACACATCACTTGGCTGAAAATGTTTGGAGCAAACGCGAACGAATTTCGGTACGCCTCTGTCCGGGAACTGCATGAAACCTATGAACATACGGTTGTTTCTTTTCTTTTAGAGCGAGAGGTTCTTTAATTTAAGTGCTTCCCTCCAATCCGTATACATGTACGCTATTTTCGGTTCCTTATCTTCTCTATTCTAAGGGTCATTTTACACGATGAAACACGAAACAAAAAGTTTCATGCAACTTTGCTCGGTTTGAAGGGGAGAGGAGAGAGAGGGTTTGAGGGAGCACGTGTTCCCTCCAGCCCTCTCTCTCCTCTCCCCTTCAAACCGAGCAAAGTTGCATGAAACTTTCTGCTTCGTGTTTCATCGTGTAAAATGGGCCTAAGGAAATTATGAGAACAGAAAATGTAGAACAAAAAACTACAAAAAAGCGTTCATTAGATTTCTGTTCTAAGTTGTTCTAAAGTGTTTGACTTTTAATTGCTTGGTGTTCTATTCTGTCCTGTTCTGAAAACTAATAAACAAACCTATTAAGTAAGAGTGGTCTGGGTCTGGGCTATTGTTAGCTACTTAAACACGCGCTCATTTAGAATTTAAAACTTCATAAAAGAAGCAAAATCAAAACACTATTAAATCTGTGTCGGGTCGTGTTTAAAGCAAGTGAATGTGTTCGTCAACACCCCGGACAACAGGGGATTCAAAAACAGACGACGCAAGTAAGTTCTTTATTGTTTTGATTTTTGCAAGATTCGCAGGCTTCAAGCTTCTTTTCCGTAATTTCTGGGTCTGAAACTATTACTTCCTAACTACATTATTTTCATGTTTCCTATGCAGGATTCGTAATGAAGCCTCCTCATTAGAATTTGACGCTATCTCTGAAAGTATGTCTGAAATCTTATCCTTGGAAATTTCAACGTTCACAATGTAAATTGCCTGAATTACTCAAATGGCACCCGTGTTTCTGCCAGGGTTGCCAAGCTCTTTGCTGAGGCAACCCGCACCAAATGGTCAATGGTCCTGCTCGTGTTCTCGACGCTGCAGACCAAGAGCTCAATTACTTTATCTTTCCCTATACTCCGTTAAAGTTGATTCGCTTCTTGGAAATTCGGACCACTGTCTAGTCAGCGCTAGTTTCCCATACCACACCTATTCATTTATAAGGGGACTAGCGGCCCATACGGCCACTAATGTATGTTATCAACAACTGTAGTGACCATATGGCCACTAGCCAAAAATATATTTAACTTTGTATAATTTTGTATTTATTTATTTTATACATATATTTACAAGTGATGAGTTTGATTAAGACTAAATTTTATATTACAATGTTTCGCTTTTATAGGCTGGAAATATTCCATCGCCTACTTAAAGTAGCCGATGAAATATCTCCAGCCTGCTAATTATTTAATTATTATGGGACACCAGGTAGCTGCTATCATAGCCTACCTGGGTCCCATAGGGGCATGTGCTAACAGAAAGCAAATCTAAAGCCGACCTAATTGCATCTCTGTTCATCTAAATACATTCTTCCCCAACATGCCAGAGTATTGCTCTCACTCAATAGACAGGTTTCTTCGGGACTCGTGAAGTATATGGATGACTCAAAGAGCTTGACTCTAATAAATAGACTGGCCCTATGCTTCTTAAAAAATGTGCCTCAATGGCTAAACCTCTATGCAAATTCTACGTCCTTTCATACTTCTCCGAAGGTAATCCTGACTCCTGTTTTCTTTTTGGACCTTCAAGCATGGTAATATTGAACGGTGTCGAATCTAAACCTCAAGCCAACTATGTAGATATTCTCCTGTGTTCAATTCTATCACCAGGAGCTCTCGTCATTGTTTTTATAAATGACCTGAAATTGGTTTATAACAAAAACAACTTCACTATGGAACAACCTATCACAGGCAGTATTCCAGAACTCATACAACATTCAAGAGTTCATTAAATTAACATTAATAAGTGACTCGTCAAGGTGGTCCCTCACAACGTGGCGTGCTGTCGTGAAATTAGGCTGATTAGTGACTAGTCTGCAAAGCTTCTTTATTTTTGGAGGGTTATTGGGGATATCGCGTTCTCCCAAAACCGATCTTCTCTCTTTGGGACAATAACCCTCGTAAAAAAGAAGCTCTCCTGTTCGATCGAAATCAATGTTCTACCGTGGTAGTATTGCAAGGAAGTACATGGTATAAAACAGCATTTTTGGCGTTAGTAGTTCTTTCACTATTCGCTACACTATCTCTCCAGCTAAAGCTTCCTGTTCGACAGAACAAAAGGGCTTACTTCAGAACGCTAGTATTTCATATAAAAGGAAGGTCAACAGTCAGTATTTCCGAGTAAAAATAAGACTCACCCGTTCTTACTCTGAAACAGGCACGCACAGAGTCAAAACGCTTGCATGGCACCCGAAAGAGGCACGGTACGCTTGAGTAAAAATTCTACTTTTCCTAATGCAGCCCGCTACAGGCACGTACCAACAAAAGACGCAATAGTCCAAAGGAAGCACAGTACGCTCACAAGCGAGCAAAATTGGAGCTTTAACAAATTGTATAGGACGAATAAAATGGGCAATTTCCTTGGTGCCCATAAAAGGTGACTTTAGCATACTCAGTAAACCGGTTCTCGTTCGATTGCATAGGTCAAGCAGCATTAGAGGTGATTAGTACTTAGTTGGGGGACGGCTTAGTAAAACGGCAGTCGCTTTTGGAATGGTCGATTACGAATACATTAATATCCGTAACAGAGGTGTGCATACCTCTTGGGTGTGGGCCGGGTGACGCATTTTTAGATTTCCATGCCTGTAGCGGAAGCGTGCATCCCTGTGTTGCAGGCGCATTTATTCTCTATACGTGCTTGTTGTGGGCGCGTAAATGCTTTTAAAAATATTAATCAATTAAATTATTTTTACTCGGTTACAAAACCTTCTCACTTTTTGTATGGGGCAGCTCGGCACGCCAATATTGAACTCGTTGCAAAAGGCTTGAGCCTGGTATGAAAAATACTAACATAATGCGAATGTATTTCATCGATTGTTAAAAGTATTGTTACAGCCACTCTTTATTAAAGGAAGCTAATGAAGCAATTTGTTAAGGACAGTTTCAAGTCCTTCACTGTGTCTTCACTCTGTCTGGAAAAACTGAAAGAGAACATTTTTATTGGACTCATTAGGACAATGATAAATGACAAAGCATGAAACGACAATTACCAAGTTTATAGCAGCAAAATTAAATCGATTTAACTTAAAGTTACGCCAAACTTTCGAATTAACGTATAAACGGGTATTTAATACGCAATCGATTTCAACTTACATTCTTATAACTTTGGCTTAAGCCGAAAAATTTCGGTTTAAGCCATAATTCGAATTATCCCGTTTATACGATAAAAAATTTTGGATGATCCATAATTCGAATTATTTTTGGAGTAGCTATAAACTAGGTAAATGTCTGCTTTTTCTGAACTTGAAGCTTGGCATGCATTTAAAGATGCTGCGAATAACTTTCTGGGAAACACAAACAACCAGACTATAAAAATATTGTCGCAACGTTAATAAATAATATTTTACAAACTAGGGTGCATATAGTGAGCATAAAGCTTGATTTTTTCCATGAAAATCTTGGTGATTTCAACGAAGGATTGAGAAAACGTTTTCACCAGAATATCAAAGAGAAGGAGATGCAATATCAAGACTGATGGAATGTAAACATGATGGCTGATTACTTCTGATCGATAAAGTGAAATATTCCAGGTGGAATCCATGAACAAGTAGCTCCAAGGCATAGTTTTATTGTGAAATGAAAAACATATCACTTGGAATCATCGCAACATAACTAATGTTTTCAATACTAATAAATTTTTTGGTTGTATTCGTTAAAATAAATATTTTTCTCAAAACTAGTTGATTTTATTCTGATGGATAGATGTCTCTGAATCCAAAGTATCTATCAAAACGAAAACACTATTAAACAAAATTTTATATGTGTAGTCCTCTATAATATAATTTTAATTCATGAATACATTTCCATAATTCCTCACCCATGAAATATAAATAGCTACGATTTATTACTCAAGGGACGAGGAATTCTAACCCAACGAAGCATTGTAATTGATACTATCGCAGTATTAACAGCATGAACTTAACACAATTGGCGGTAATAATTCGTAGGAAATTTTGTGCAATTAAATATAGCCCAAAGTATTTATACAAGTAGGCGTGTATGTATATTCCAGAAATGGTTAATTTACTAATTTAATACATTTATAGTTTCAATGAAATTATAGGCACCAAAAATTAAATATTAATCATTAATTCGACACGTTAACGCCTCCGGCAGATTTATGTTTATATTTAGTTAGGAAATTTGTAAACATATGTATTTTCCTGTTTTCACTATAAATTACGCTTTAATATGCATGCTTTAATTTTATTGAACGGATATTTCAAAGGAGTAAAGATGACGTGCCCCGGATCCTAATATTTGGAAAGTGTCTCTCCGTAGTCAGTGAGATTTCTGGAGATGGCTCTTGGAAAGATTAACACGTGGGGCAACTGCTGCGGGCTATCCGTGAACCCAAAAAAGACAGAACTAATGCTTTTTACTAATGGAACAAAAATCTCCGATTTCAATCCACCTACAACTAATGAAAAAGCACTGAGCCTATCCAGATCAGCTAACTACTTGACCCTATTCTGAAACCAAAGGTGAACTGAAAGGTCTCATGCCAGTTTTTTTACGAGGGAATGGAGATAATCTTTCATCAGTCGAGCAACAGACGAATGTATGGTCGAAAGCCTTCAGGGCCCACGCCCAAAACAGGAGACACTGCCGGGGGTCCGCAGTGGCGGACTAAGCCCGTCAGAGGGCCAGGGCGGCAAAGCTGAATGAGGCCCTCAGTCTAAGAAGTCGATGTAAATTTAGAAGCCTTTTATTCAGTTGCCATTTGTATGGACAAGTGTGTGAATATGTTTATTTCTCAGTAGGAAAAGCATTTAATTACACATCGATTCCGAAAGTCGTACTAAAGCCAAGTGTCCACTATAGAGTTTTTTTCGGTAGAGTGTAGAGCGTAGAGTGTGGAGCTCTACCTGTAGTATGTACACTACAGCGCTTCTCTACCACTCCACCGCTCGTAGAGTTGCTCTAGAGAAATCTACTCTACTAGATCTACCACGAGCTCTACAGACTGAGTACACTGAAGATGCGTTTTTCTCTACTGTAGAGTCGTATGGTAGAGCGCGCAACTGCCGCCATCAACTTTTGCATGTCATTTCATTTCTCAGTTATTCAGAGATGCGTGCGTACATATATTGTGCAAAAAATTTAAATAAAAAAATAATAAAATGAGTTTTCGCCAAAAGAAGGGAAAAGAAGGAAAGGAAATGTTGGGAGCGAGATTGGATTGCGGAAAGAAAACAAAACGCTGGAATGTATCGAGAATTATGGAATAAGCTCACGGAAGAAGATACATCTTCATACCAAAATTGTCTGCGTATGTCGTATTCGAATTTCTTTGTTATTTAACACGCCGATGCAGTGTCGCGGCTGGCATATGTGCAGGGTGTGAAACTGCACAGCGCCCCCGTGTTTGGGGCACCGCGAGCGAAGCGAGCAAAGCATTTTTTTTAGCAATAAAATTCATTTGAATTCTTTATTTGCATTTTTACTTCAATGAATGGGTCATACAAATCAGCATATGGGTCATATCAGACGAAATCGCATAACACTAAATATTACATAGGGCCCATTTTCCATAATTCTGTCACGGGGACGGGTTTTTATGCCAGAAAATTTTTTTTGGAGTTCTGGGGCCCCTCGCTGAATTTTTGCACAGGGCCCCCAATTGTCTGGCCGCGGCACTGCGCCGATGTACAACAATTCGAAGCGCAGTCGAAACGCAAATAAGAATGAATACTGTAGAGAGAAAAACTCTATCAAACATGCTTCTTAGAGCCTAGAGCAGATGTAGAGCTCTACCAAACACAAAAAAATTGCGTATACACTATAGAAGTTTTTTAGTAGAGCGCGTAGAGTGGGTGTAGAGAGCATGTGTAGAGCTCTAGAGGGTGTATACACTTCTCTACGCATCTCTACGCGAGAGTTTTCTCTAGCTCTACCCAAAAAACTCTATAGTGGACACTAGGCTTAATTTTACAAAAACTCCTCTTGCATGATGCAACCGAGATGAAAATGGTCAAGAAGTATTGAAGTACATATACGCGATGTACAGGGTAACGATTCAGTAAAGACCCATTTTAATAATTACATGCTGCACTTATTTGTGTCTACGGGAACATTGTACGGGACCTCCCACTCCAAAGTCGGCTTAGGTAGGCACTGATCATATTTTAAAAGCCTTGTTTAGGATTTGATCAAGGGAACTTGTAGACATTTGCAGGCTTGTAGACCAGAGGCCCGGGGAGGACCGCCCCTTCCGCCCCACCCTTAGTCCGCCAGGGGGGTCCGCACTCACACTTTAGTGTCAAATTCCTACTAAATAAACGCACTAACCCTTTTCCATTACGTTTTAGTCCTGTCTGGCATAAGCCGTGAAGGCATTACTTCGTTCTCGCGTCATCAACAGAGTTGGCCTTAGTGCGTTGGAAACTATACCGCATTCTACCAAGAAAGTTTTGGTGTATGGGCCTCAACGTTACTTCCACCTTTCTCCAAACATCCTCCGATATCATCAGCTGGTCCAGGATGTTCTCCGATGTTAGCTGCACCTCGGCCGCATTTCCAGCAGATCCCTGTGCTCCTCAAACCTTGGACATTTTAAATAAAATAATCGTCTTTATCGTCCTGATATTCTGGACAGAACGGTGAATCGTCCAAGCCGAAACGATGAACGTATGCCCTATAATCTCCATGCCAAATCAGGAAGTGCGTAAGGTAGTAACTCAGTAAGCCAGTAAGCAAACCATTTTAGAAAGAGATCGGGCTTGAAATCACACATGGTGTGATCAGACCAGTGCTGACATATGCCTCTGTTGTGTGGGGCCCCCACTCAGTGCTCGAAGTGAGGCGGGATGGGGTGGGATGCCATCCCGGCACTACTAAATAATTGTAAATTCATCCCGCCACTTCTTAGGGAGAAAAAATGCATTCCGGAACATATTTTTTTAAATTTTAAGTAATTTTTTTTAGAAAATTTTTAATACGAAAAAATTAAAAATAATTTAAAATGAGAGTTTTAAATTTCAAATAATAACGGATGAATATAAAAAAATTCCAAATGAACTATGTAGGCCATGTACTTCTTTTGAAACAATTTTCGCAGCTTTCCGTAAATTTCAGTTTTTAGCCGATCTAGCTTTGAATATATATATTCATATCGCGTTAGTTTTGTCTAAAAAATTATTACTTTTACAAAAATGGATAAATTTGTGATAAAAAAAGAAAAAATCTGGTTGAACAACAACATATAGATAAAAGGGCGCGGAAAGAAGAGCCTTGTAACGTACCTAGTACAAATCAGCTTTGCCATTGGAACAGCACATTCCATTGCTTTTTGAAATTTTAAATCGTGACATTATTGCCACAATTTATCCATTGGACCAATCATAAATTGGGGTGCATGGGCAAGCTGTAATCGTGATCTTCTCAGTAGAAGCTCTGGCTCGTTTGTCTTGTAAGCACGCGTCGCGCTGTTCATTTGTCTCAGCCGCTTTAATTGCTGCCTCGCCTCAGTCTCCCTCGCTTCCTTCTTATCCATTTCCGCTTCTCCTTACCATCTTTCCAAAAAAAAACCTTGTTCATCAATTCTGAACCGGTTGCTAAGAGATCTTCAGGATACATTATGATCAATGTTTTTCCATTTGTAGCTATAATGTCAAGATTGGAAATGACACTTATTTGGAAAAATTCGTCCGCCATATTGGTCCCACAATTTTGAATTTATTACTTTTGATCATAAATTCGTTATTTGCTACCTTAAAAACTCCCATATTGCGATTTTCATTGGAATCGGAATAAAATTGACAAACTCGTCGGCCATTTTGAATGTAAGTTTTGATCATAAATTCGTTATTTTCTACCTTAAAAACCCAGCTACCGATTTTCATTGGAATCGGAACACAATTTGCAAATTCGTCGGCCATATTGGCGCGGCCATTTTGAATTTATAAGTTTTGACCACAAATTCATTATTTGCGACCTCCGACCCACTGTTATTGGAATCGGAATAGAATTGGCAAATTCAACCAATTCGGCGGCCATTTTGAATTTCGAAAATCGGGCTTCGAGGTGCAGCATGGGAGACCCCACGGACCGTCATGCAAAAATTCAAAGCTCTGCGATGATTTTCAACGAAGCTCTCCATGACAGCGCCATCTAGGAGTGGCTTTAGAAAGTAATAGAATAGCCTATGTTCTAAGTTTTAATGTAAATAGGACATGGCTAAAATTTCATTAAGATCGGTTGCACGGTGTAGGAGCCTATTGCGAACATACATACGCACCTTCATTTTTATATATAGAAGAATTCCATATATGCTATTAAATTACATACGCTTGTACTTTTTAACCATCCCACCATTTTTAACATGCCACTTCGACCACTGCCCCCACTACAAAAGCAAGTTCAGGCCAAGTTTAGGTATGTCTCGGAATAACAGGGGATTTGGGTACAACCCTCACTGTAGCTCGTAATTGAACGTAATTCTTGATATGGTGGCACCTGATCTGCACATCAGGCTGCGTAAAGTGAGCTGCTGGGTGCAAAAGACATATGTATAAACACAGGCACTTGTGGTAGAAGGGCATATCGAATAGATGGCATTGAAATTCAATTTTCTTTCTTTGATGGTGCGTGTTTGCAGGCACTGCGACCTATCAGGTCTATTATGCCAGTTCGACATTAAAAACCGTCGAGGCTGAGGCTTTTGATATAGCCTAAAATTGATTCACTCAATCTCTTCCTCTTCAATCTCACAATCGCACATTAAGTACTCCGCTGTTTCAGGAGCTTCTCCGTAGTCGCTGTAGATCTGCCCGGCCGGTAGATAAATTTTAAGCAGAGGAGTGGATTCGTTGTAATCCTAATTTCCTTATCTAAAACCATGGATACCATCCTTATCTAAATGGAGAACCATCGTTTCCAGGAGAAAGCAAAATAGGCTGATGGGTTTAGGGATAGGATTTTGCTTCCTTGTATGATCTTCTTCCTGCTTTGGAAATAAAGACCACTCTAGCGTCTCTCTAGCACCTTAGAATATGTCACAATATTAATCCCACGAGTTGCCCGAGCAAGAACAATCACCCACCCATACCAAAGCTCCGCATTACCATGGGAAGGCTAAGTTAAACCAGAGGTCGCCTGGTATCCGAAGTACATTCAAGACTAGAAAGGCTTAGCCTGACTACAGAAAGCAGTGATCATGCGACATCTTGATTATGCCAGAGTTCAGATGAAGAATTTCATACAACACGCACTTCTGTAGCTGGCAGAAGGATCAATGCAGAGCGGCAACCGTACATTTTCTTTGCAGTTGTTCGATTCTGGCTAGGATCAGACACCGTACAATGAAAGACCTCTTCTCACAAGGCTTGCGGCGCGTTTCGTAAGTAAAACTCGGAGATATAAGATAACCGGTTTATTTTCCCACGCCCAAGGATCGCAATACCCACTTCGGTACATGAATATGACAGGCTGGATCTAAAGAAACTCTTAACACAGTCACATGCTGGACTTTTACAAAGGTTTTATCATGAGTGGGGTTACAAGCCCGTGCCCTTTCAGCGCCAATTGTGTCCCCGTGCTTGGACCGCTTGACCTGAATTGCCGCTTGTACCTAGCTGCTTAGGAGTTTAACTATCCGACATTGAATCGACAATTATCAAACGATCGACAGTATAAGTGGGCTTCTGAACTCCACATAGTCTTCCAAGTAAAAAAAAGGTTACATATTGAGCTATTGCGTCTTGTTCCACTTTTTTCTTCCTTCTAAGTTTGAAATTTGTTGAAATAGTTCATTTAACAAAAAAATAAATCTTAAAAAAAACTTTAAATAATTTAAAAGGCACCTAATAAAGAAACTTCTAGCATCTGAATAAATAGTGAAGTATTTTCTTCATTTTTCATGCATATGAAAACTTTTTTTTTGTGAATTGAAAAAAAAAATTATTCAAAAAAGGATTCTTTTAAAGTATTCATACGCAACATGACAAAATAGGGCAGGAAAGGCAAAGAAGAAGAAAAAAAAACTTTTCAAGGGATTTTACCCTTTTCTTGTCCCTTTTAACTACAACAAAATATTCACAGGCATACGGGCTTATTGTTATTCAACAGAAAATCTGCAAGGATTGTTTGTAAAAGGAGAACAAAAGCGCATAGCGAAAAACAGGATTCTAATATAATATCTAATTTGAGAGAGGAGAGATTCTATTACACAAAAGTACCCCCAAACAAATCCCCCTTCTGTGTCCATAGCAGATATACGCAAAGGTATCAATGAAAATGATTAAGGAATTCGGTCTTAATATCGTTTTTGTGTTAAAGGCGAAAATAATTGAAGTTGAGGCTAATTTATCTTATATCCTTTCCGGTCCGGCGGTATATACACAATAATCAGGGGAAAACAATCATTGATTATTTTATGGGGCAAAGAGATGTCAATATCAATTCACACGCACCTACCTCGAGGCATCGAAGGAGCCCCAAAGAACTGCTGGAATGGAAACCCGCAAAACAATATTTGTGTGCTAACTTTTCGTGAGACTAAAACTGGCATTTTTGGGGGTGTTGGGGATGTGGGTTGGAGGATATTTGGGGATGACGAGAAGAAACAAAAAAATAGCAGAAACTATGCCAACCAAAGCCATCATTCATCCTGCAGCCACATAGACCCAAACCCAGAACCAAACCCCTTGGTCTTGCAATGCCATATTTCGCCGCCGCCGCCGCTCCTTTTGTGCGGGAGAGCACCCAGACCCACTAATTTCTGCAGAGGGACTTTAGTAGTATTTGCTCGGTGGTTCGTTTGGTCTTGTCATTGTTTGAAATTGACTCTCCGCAAAATGAAATCAACACAAGGTTGACCTAGTTAACAAATTAAGGGAAATTAAATCGAGAAAAGAAAGAGCTATTTAATGGGGTTTTTCTGATGGCTGTGTGAAAAGTCCTTAAGTTTCTGAGTAAAATTGTTTTCTTTTTTTTTGTGTGGAAATTATGTGAAAAAATGGAATTGAAATTGAAAAAGCTACAGGAAAAGTTTAATTGAACAGCACAAGAATGTTGATAAAATGGTGCAAAAGTAAGCGTGGAAGTATTTAGGACATTAAATACCACAATGAAAACTTCCTTAACTATTCCAACAATCATCTTTTCTCAAGTTAACTCTTAACCTTATCTGTATTATTCAAGTTCTTGAGTGAAACATAAATTCATTTCATTTCAGGACAGACAGTGGAACAAAGGCCATTTTGTGGAAGGGGCGTCTCAACTCTTTGCTGTTGTTCCCAATGCCCAGCATGTTCGCCTTAAGCCCGGGCCACACATATCCGCACCGCGTCCGAACCGCATGACGGCCGTGTGTTAGGCAACACACGGAGAGAAATTAAACAAGTAAAATTTGACGCGGTGCGTACACGGAGACGCGGAAAAGTGGGAACTGACTGGTAAGATTTCAAGGTAGAGACAGAATGGCACGGAGACCGTGGCGGAGTCCGCCGAACAGAGAGTTTCCCATACATTTAATTTCTCCCCAGTCGGCGCGGACAAATTAAATGTATGGGAAACTCTCTGAGCGGCGGACTCCGCCACGGTCTCCGTGCCATTCTGTTTCTACCTTCACTTGTTTACTTTTTCTCCGTGTGTTGTCCAACACACGGCCGTCATGCGGTGCGGATATGTGTGGCCCGGCCTTTATTCAACAATCTCTTAACTTCCCTAAGATTGCAGCCAGTCTCTCGTTCCACTTTAAGTGAAGACTGAGCGGAAGAGACAGTGTTGCTGTCATGGTAGCAGTAGAGATCATCACATCAGTGAGCTGTGTGGCTGCCACCTCCAGTTCACAAATTGAGCTGATAGTGGCGACCAGCAAGTCTGATTTCGAGGCCACAAGTTCTTGAAAGTTAGACCAGTTGGTTTTCTTAGAAGCCAGGGAAGGGGTGCGGACATGTAGAAGGCCCACAATATCGAGCCTGTTGTATACATATAGTCCGACATTGAGGCCTTGCCCAGAAAACTCCTGTTTTCAATCCTGCCGAAGAGAAGCCTACTTTTGAGTGTGAAGCACAGCACCACCTCACTACTAGAAATGACAAAAGAGGGTTTGCATCCCCTATGTTATTCAAAACAAGAAATTCTAGAAGACAATCACCACTTTCGTTTACACCGCTACTCTCTCAAAATAGAATGGTGAGCATTAGCATCACAACCGATGACGAATTGCCGTTTTGCGACAGAACTCTTAACAGCTATTGAAATTCCTGATTTGGCACTATTGCTACATTCGCCGGAAAGTAAGAGGACGAAGGACGATTTCCTGGCAACCGCTGATGGTGGGAACCGCTATCGACATCGACATTAGATTTTCAGGGATAAAGTTAGTAATGGGGAGATGAGTGACACGATTGGCAATTATAAGGGCATCGCGAGGCGTCCCGCATCTCCGTTCATATACTAATTTACTTGAACCGCTCATAAGTCCTCTGACTTTGCCATTGGTTACCCAAGGCCTCTGAATAAGATCAAGCATGAGTTGCTTCTGCACGAAAGTCTTGCACAGAGAGGAGGATGCCCTTTTCGCATGGTGCAAGTTCACTTGGAGTGCCCTTATGGCGCTCATTTTTTCTCCAAGAAGAGTTTCACAAGGCCGGTCTTCTTGGCTTGTCTAGGACCCTGGCATTAGGGGTGCTGGTTGACCGGTTCTTCGACTCCAGGACTGCCAGGGGTTTTCTTTCTTCACACCATTGTTAGCTCCGCCACAAGCTCCTTGATGCTTGCTACAGCTGATCTGGAATAACGTCAGATGATCGCGAAGTCGGTGCGGTCGCAGCTCCGTCGTGAGATGTCCCTTTGGTCAAAGTCACGGCATTACTGCAGTCCTCGGATTCACCAGAAGCAATGGGAGGTGTAATGTCAGACTCTCAGTTCTGCGGTTCCCCCAACGATCTCTGCCTTGCACTTGCTTCTTCAAAGGATCCATATCCTTGAAGATCAGCGTGATGTGGGAGAATAGATAGGCGATTTTCCCCTGCAGACTAATCAACGTAGTCATGGAAGCGTGTCCATTGCCATGACCATGGGTAGAATAGTATCGTTTACCCGCCTCTGGACCACTTTCCTCTTGTCGGCGGGAACCGAGTTTTTTGCGGCGATAGTCACCAGCAGTTTCTCTTTTGTTAAGGTAGCACTCTGGAGAAAGTAGCCTCGAATGACATGAGTCTGAGGAAAATTACCTTCTTCCACCAGAGTGATATCAAGAGCACTTTTGCCCTTGATGTAGGAGACGCTACTTCTCACCATTTCTGCTGTGTCAACATTTGAGTAAAGCCGCAGCAACCAGCTTCTTCCGTTGAAAGCCGGCTTCGCTTCGCCGCCTGCCTTCTAGTTACGATGTCGATGTTCGCCTCCTGCATTTGTGCCAGTTGCTCATTGTGCAAAGTGGTGTTTGGTCATCTCAGTCAAAATGAGGCCAAGCTTGGCACTGTTTACCACCAGGACACAGATTTGGCGAGCGGGCCCCTTGGGCGTCTTAGTCCTCTTCTGTGCCGGGTGGTCGGGATTTTCCTCCTCTGAGCAGCAGATTACTTCTTCACGATAGCAGAAAAGGTGCAAGAGAATCTTGCAAAGAAAGACAACCAGAAAGATCGTTATCTAGTGGAACGGAGAAGGGCCATGTCTCTCCATAAAATCGAATCACAGACCTCTGGGATGGTAGTCGGGCACAAAGGCCAACCGGGATGACATAAGCACGGAATAAGAACAGATAAAGGAAGCAGTTACGAGAGGGGTATGGGGGCATACTGTATCAAGCAGCATTAATCAGGCCCCACTACTGATTCAACATGTTACAGCTACAGTAAAGATCAGAATGTGGTTCAAACCACTGTGTTTGAATCTAATCCATGGATCTGTGAGCAGTGTATTTTGGATCGTTCGCTTCATTCCTTCACGTCCGACACATTTTTCTGCCTATCTTTTAGTGTGCCGAGAAATCCCAGTAGGAAAATTGGTCAGCCCTTCCATGGTAATTGACTACTTCTTATCTGAAAAGCTTAAAATTGTAAGGCCTTACCTCAAGTAATGTTGAGTAATCGAAAGGGTAATAACGTGGATGCTCTTATTGTAGGTATTTCAATTTGATTTAAATTTTACATCGGTCTCAGTTAAGGTAAGGCCTCAAGTATTTTTTCAGCTCAACTTTTCTCAATAAGGCCAAGGCAGTAAGTATTTACATCCTCAGGACATTGTAATTGCTGTTTTCAGCGATTACTTTTCCTACATGAAGTAAGTTCTTACCTGGAAGGGAGACGGTAAGCTCTTACCAGCCTAGGACATGCCCATGTAAAAGTAATCGGTTCTGTAATAAGGAAAGTAATCGATTGACCTTACTAGTAACATCTTACAGAATCGATGCGGTAAGCACTACATTTCCTGCTGGGATATTACCGTCGCCTGGCTATCATTTTACAAGTAATTCTCTGTCATCTTCCCTTCAACACCACCAAACCATGCACAAAATGTTCTGCGATTATATGAAAGACACAAAAATTACCCTCTGTGTGTCCCGTGGTAAGCAATGGCTATAAAATAAAAAAGAAAGATGAAAGTTTCAAAGAACATTACACTCCAAATATTAACGGCGAAATTATCATGTATTTGGGAACGGAGATTTTCAGCTTTCATGGAAAAAAGTAATCTTAGTTCCTTTAAAGTCCCTTTAACTCCCTCTTAACAGCCAAATATAAAAATCTCTCTCGACAAAAAACGACTTCATCAAGCACATTCAAGTCATTAATTAAAGCGAAAAAAACCTTCTCTAAGTGCATCCTTCCATCCATCACATAAAAGAAGCACACTCATATCACCATCGCCGGAAAAAATTTAATTAAATCACATAACTTGTTTTAAACCAAAGTACTTCTCCAGAGTTTTATGTAAGCATTCATACACAGAATTTTTAATACATTTTGACTTTATCAGCATTTTCCTCAACAGCCATTGCTGGAGACTATCCGTGGACCACAAACAAAAATAGTTGATTTCTTCTTGTATCATATCAATTTCATCGAAGTTTTCTCAACGTCCAATATTGGCTACTTTAGTTGAAGATTGGTCACGGATGCAAAAGTTTTTTCTTTCTTGTTTAAAGTTTTGCCCCATAGAAACTCCACATTTTGTTGTGGGAGGAGAGAAAGTTGTGTGGAGATGCAAACACCGTAATGGTACTCCTAAATGGTTTTGGTAAAGTTTTTTCTTAAGATTTATTAGAATTTTCAAGTTTTACTGGCATTGTTTTTGGTTAAGTTGATTTTAGTTTTTAAATTTGGAGCAAAATTTAAAAAATGGGTCTTATAATCTTCTAAAATTAATCCATATGTGGGGATATACGCATGCAATCACAGAACACTAGCAAAATGGCACACAGGAGATCGTAATGAAGGAGGAAGCTTAGGGTGTATTCAGTATTGCATGTTTTCCTGCCGGCATGCCAAGACAATCTTGCAGTCATGCGAAGTAGGCCCCAATCACTGCAAAAAATGCAGAGCAGGGAACAGATTTGAGACATATGACAAAGAAGAGACTGACGGTTACAAATTCAAATGAAAATGGCGAAAGAATTTTTAAATAAGTACGTAAAAAATTTGCTTTGCGATTTAATAACTGCGGAAATTGGGGATCCGCAAAGAAATTCCTTTAATGTATTACCGAGATTAAGGAAGAAAAGAATTTTGAATGCGGTATTAATAAAAAAGGAATTAAAACGCCTGAAAAGTGGGGTAGCCAAAGTAGAAAACTACTTGAAAGTAATTAGAAAGATGTCGGAGGATTGTTTCTATGAGCACTTCCGAATGCGCCGAGGAACGTTTAATGTAAGTCAGAGACGTACCTACTTTTTAATTAGTGGTTAACATTGATAACTTTCAGAGGTTGGTGGAAATGGTTAAAAGTAAGTTACCAAAACAACATTTGGGCCGTCCTCAAATGCCCTTCGAAAAGGCTATGTACATCACTTTGTGGACTCTTAGTAATCAAAACACTTATAGAGAAATGGGCGACCGTTTTGGCATATCAAAGGCTACAGCCTATAAAACAGTTTTGAACACGTGTAGCGCGATTGTCCTTATGCACAAGAATTTTATTATTTGGCCAAATTCTACTGAATTGGTATCAGTTATTGAGGATTTCAATAAAATACGTGGTCCTCTCAGTTTCCCAAACGTCATTGGCTTGTTAAAATACTTTGTTAATTCGGTATATATACACTAACGCTTGCATTTCTACCATTTTTATATATACATGTATTCTTGTATTTGTACAATTGTATTCTGATTCTTCTTGTCTAATATGAAAATAAAACTGTATTAGAATTGTTCAGTCTAAGTTAAGCTTTCATGAAGAATTGCATCAACTTCGTCAGAATTAAAAGCGAATAAACGACCTCTTAATTCAAGTTGCCTTTCAATATATCGATCCGGGTATTATTTTTAAAATGGCTGTTTAGATGGCTCTCACATTCGAATTCCAGCACCAATAAGAGACGCAAGCAGCTACTTCAACAGGAAATCGTTTCATTCAATAATACTCCAAGTAAAATACACTTATATCATCAATATCTGTAATGTTTTTTACAAATTTGTTTAGGCGGTTTGTGATAGGAAATTATTGTTCCGCGATGTCTTTTTTGGTTGGCCTGGTAGGAGTCATGATGCGTCAGTTTGGCGTAACAGTCCATTGCAGAAGGCATTAAAAACAAAAACGCTTGACATACCAATTAACAGCCATCTTTTGGGAGACAGTGCCTACCCATTGGAAACGTATTTAATGGTTCCTTACAGGGATAATGGCTTTCTCACTGCCGAAAAGAAAAAATTTAATTACAAACTAAGCTCAACGAGAGTATGTATTGAGCAAGCTTTTGGGATGATGAAACAAAAGTTTCGAATTTTAAATTATTTGAATATTAAGAATGTATTTCACGCGAAGTATTATGTATTATCTTGTGTTTGCTTACATAATTTTATTATAATGGATACTGGAAATCCCATTCATTCGTTCCGAATAAACGAAGCAACAAATAATGAAGACGACCATGAGTCCTTTGTTGAAGAAGAGGCCAAGGAGGCACATTTGAAACGCAATGAAATTGCGAATAGTTTCAATGAAAAATAAACTTTATTTTCAAAACATAACAAAAACATAAAGTGATTTTCTTTTAATTGCAAAATGAATATTACTTTACTTTAAAAATAATTTTGTTTTTCCTGTACAAACAGGACTTTCTTTTTCAGTAGTCTTGGCTTGTTAATATTGTCTTCATCAATAATCTCATTTCACGCATTTCTTGAACTCTTTGCGTTTCGATATCCAACTTTTTGTTTTCAAGATCTAAATATTCTTTATGACGCCGCTCTTCTATAGCATTCTGCTCTTTAAGGTACTCTAAGATCTCATCTTTCTTCTCCTTTTTCGGTTTCTTTGGTTGAAGGGAAGTGGTTTCCTCATTCGTGTTCTCGATGTCTTCCAAGTTGGGGTTTTCACTATCTTTTTCTAAATACGATGAAAATGTTAATCCTGAAGGAGGAACTATGTGGTGACTGCATCCAAAAACCTCATCAAAAATGTTAAAATACTCCCAATTTGTGCGGCCTCGACCAGTGTCTCCATTTCGTTTTTTTATACGTTTGTATGAAGTAAACAAATTATTCCACTTTCGAATCAAATCCTCCGTTTGGAAAGGAAAATCGGAATCCGTTGATTTTATTTTGCGCAAAATGTCATTCCATATAACACTACGTTTACGTTTCCCCTCTCGAAATTGCTTTTCATATTTTACCCTTATGGTAAGCAAGCATTTTATTCTTTGTGGACTCCAAAATTTTTCTTGATTTCCTTCTTCGTCCTCGCTTTCTAATATCCTGAAACGTTTTCTTTAAACAAATATTCCACATAATTTATCATTTTTACCGTAAAAGATCACTTTCAATTTCTTTATCCATTTTATTTAACGTTAAATTAATACACAGCAGCCTTCAATAACTATTAGAATACAAAATAATTATTTTTAAAATTTCCTTTGTTACCTTCTAATTGACAGCAACTGATTTTTGCCAACTGCAAAATATGCCCGCATGCTAAGCAATAATGCCTTGCATGATAAATTTGGAAACATATGACAAAAGCATGATTGCAATAATTTACAACTTATGTGCGCATGCTGCGCATTTTATGCATTATTGAATAGGCCCTTACTTGAGTCTCCGGTTTAAAAAATCCGGACTTGACCAAGTCCAAATAAAGACATGTTTTGAAGTAACGTGGCTACCTGGCGTCTTAGCGATGTGCAGCTTGATGGAGAATTCTCGGATATGAGGCCTCCCATCTCTCACACGCAATTTTCTAATACGACCTTCAAGTGATGACGCTGGCTAACTCTGAATGGATGCTGGGAAACCTCCGGCGAAAAGGAGTAGAACGAGTACAGTTGGTAAGAGGGAGTATCAGTTGTGTAATCCAAACATCGAAAAAAACTATAAAAACAAACAAAATTCGATGGGTACGACATGTTCAACGAAGCAGTACACAATAAAAATTATTATGAACAAAAAACCAGACGAACCAGAAGTACGGGACGCCCAGAAAAAGATATGCAGATGGCGTAGAAGAAGATCTACGAACACTAGGAATAAGAAATTGGAGACTCTGGAAGAGCATGTTGCAGGAAGCCAATAACACGGGTTGTGAAGCAATTGATGAAGAAATCACATGCTTGTTTAATAATTTGAAATATGTGATTATTCCAACGCAGATTGTCGGTTAATATTATGCCTAGGATATTAAGAGAAGTTTCGGTCGTTAGTTATAGACCGTCCATTGAAACTGTAGGAATGGTGGAGCAGGTTTTATTAGAAATGAGATAGTTGGTTTTATGTCGAAACACAATTCCCAGTTAGTGACTTGGAAGATGCGAATAAGTTGGCTCTTCTCTAGTGTCTGATAGTTCTTTTAGGAAATCCATAACGAAGACGTGACCGACGGCATAATGGCTTGGTGGTAAAAAGGGTGGTTCCTGAGCTTAAAACTGTCACATAAAAAATTTAAAAAATACATTTCCTTCAGACTCTAAGACAGCCTATTGTTGGCCTTGGGTTCCTCCAGCCTTTACCTCTACGATTGTCAATATCTGGCCAGTCTTTTCCAGGTTTTTTATTCCTAATTTCCTTATGTCTTCCTCGAAGTCCTCTTCTTCCAAAAGCGCTACAGCCCAGCTCGAGCCTTGGCCTTCTCTAATCTTTTCCTCCAGTCTTCTCGAACCCGGGCGAAGTTCTCCAGTTCGATATGTGGAGTAGTGTCTCCGCATCTGCCACAACGGCATCCGTCCATCTTTTCCTCGGGTTGCGGGTCTTTCTCATTCGATGGTCCCGGAGAAGACCTTATTTGCTGCTCTGTCTTCTGGCATGCGCTGGACGTGAACAGCCTGGCGAAGTCAATTGAGTTTTACGAACCTCATAAAGTTTATGTCGTCAAAGATTTGATATAACTCGCAGTTGTATTTGATTCTCTTGATCTTTCCTGACCAAGTGGGCCTATTAGGTTTCTCAAAATCTTGTTTTGAAAGGAATTTAGCATGTCCTCTATCCTTTGTGTGAGTGTCTATTTTTCACTCTCGTAGCATATAACAGGGCGAATTAGTGTCTTATAAAGCGTAAACTTAGTCTTTCGATGTAATGCTCGAGATTTCAGCAATTCGCGAAAAGGGTTTTGTTCCCGAGAAGAGTTCTTCTAGTGATTTCTTCTAGCTCTTCATTTTTATTCGTCACGGTTGAGCCTAAGTACATATGCGGAAATTCAGGCTAACTCTGAACTACGCTGGAATTTTCTTACATACATAATAGTGGCATAAATTGTAATTTCGAAATTACTCTCGTGCATTTCTTTGTTTTTCAGTTAATTTATGCAGTTTTTGGATAGTTTCTTCTCTCCCTTGTTTAAGGAGTTCCACGGGTATGCTGTCAGACCCTGATGCCTTATTATTTTATAATGCTTGCCCCTATTGGCCTATTTCTTCTACGATAGGGGCTGCTGCGCTGTCATTTTCATCGTCCTCGTGCTCTGGGTTCATTAATAGCATTTCCTCAAAATGCTCTGCCCATTTTGCCAATATTTCATCCTTATTACTTAGTACATCGTCGTTTTTATCCTTGCACATCGTCACTATAGGTTTAGATTCTTTACGTTGCTGGTTTACCTTTTTTTAAGAAAATTCCGGCGTCTTTTAAGTTTGCTTATTCTTCTATTTTTCTCGTTTCTTCCACACCCAATAACTGCCTTTTTTTGCTTTGTGCATTCTCTTCTAACTTCGTCTCTTTTCCCCTATAATCTTCTTCAAGATTTCTTATTCTGTGTCTACTTAGCCTAACTTAATATAGTCCGTTTTTATCCATTGCCGCTTGGGCGTATTCTTCATCAAACCACTCTACTCTTCGTTCTTCTAGCACGTATCCTCCTAGAACATCTTCTGCTGTTACTTTTATTGCTCTTTTTATATCGTTCGATTAGTAGTTCAAATATTCGTGTATATTTTGACCATTGTTAAGTTCATTTATTCTTACGGTCACTAATTTCTAGATTAAAAAAATCCAAAAAACAAAAATCTCGTTTCGTAAATTTTATTAAAAAGTTTTTTTTTCGTTGATAATACGAAACTTATAAACAAAAAATATTTCTCAACTTATAAAACTAAAATCTCATATCAAAGTGCAACAAGAAAAGCTAATAATGATAAAATAATAAAAAAAATCTTATATCTAGTTACTCTGTAACTAGCAGCACTAAAATAGCACCATTAAATATCAATTATTGGCAGTGAATAAAACAATAACCAAAAAAATAATTAAATAAAATAATATTCCTGAAGCGAAAAGAATTGGCTTTCAGAAAAAAAACCTTTTTTTTTGAATAAGTATTTTTCTACAGCGTTTTATTTTTTTTGCTTCTTATCTAGTTGCAAAAGAATGAAGAAATTCAAGAAGTTAAAAGCGAAAATCCTGAAAAAACAAAATATAATAACAAATTCCCTTTTTTTTTGGTTGTAGCGACTAGTAAAAAAAGGGACTAGTTTACAAAAAATCACAACTAAAATTTCAAAACATAAAAATAAAGGTTTTTACTGTCAATACTGATATCTAAGATTGTGTTATTCGATATCTAATCTTAAATTTCAAAACAAATATTATTTAAATTTTTTTGATTTTTATCTCTTATTTAAATCTATCGATATTGACATACTTTGGCATCACAGCAGAGACTCTGTCGTCATTAAAAAATATGATCACACACGATTGTTTTTGTTGTTGTTTTGTTTATAGTAATAACAAACAAAAATTAAAGGACATCAAGTACAAAAGTTTCCATCTAATACTATTACAAAAGTAAGTACAACATACATGAGCTTATATCCTAAAAGAAGTTGTCTTAATATCTAGGTAAAAAAAATTGTTTTAGCGCAACAGGTGAGATACCGACTTGACGTGTATCACCGTTGGGATTAAGTGCACAGTTCTCGAAAGGAAGTCCTCTTTATAAAATAAAAATATATAAACTAATCAATTACTACCAGTCTTCTTCCTCCAGTTCGGAGATTTCGAGTCTGAAGTCAACTTTGGCATTTTTCAGCTTCCTTTGGGACAATCTGGTTAAGGGATTGTGTCGTAAGTCGACAAGTTCAAGACTGTCTGATGATATCATTTGATCAGTGTCGATTTCTGTGGATGATAAAAACAAATATTTAGAAAATCTGTTTCAGTTCAAAAGTGTGAATTAGGTTACCTATAATGGCATTATTGTTAGCCTTAAGGACTTTTAGTTTTGGCATCTTGAAGACAACTTGTGGAAGCACAATGAATGAATTATGTGAAATGTCGAGGTGCTGCAATGAGCCCAAATCAGCAAGTTCATCGGGTAGCTTTGACATTTGATTGTGAGATAAGTTTAGTTCTGTAATATAAATATTTTATTTAATACAAAAATAGATAGGATGTGGTATATAGAAGTGTCTTACCAGTAATAAGACTAAACTTAACAGCAAACTTCGGTGGAATTTTCCTAATTACGTTACCGCTGAGATCACAGGTTTTCAGTTCAGTATGTCTCATAAGGTGATAGACAGCGTCTGGTACTTGCATTAATTCACATTCGGATAAATCTGAAAGTGAAAATAAAAAATTGTTTAATATCATTAAATTCACTTGGCAACTGGGTCAATGCATTCCTCTCTACACAGAAAACAAACGACCTTCAATGAAATGAAAATATGCACACAGAAATCCAAGTCCCGGAAACTCTTCGCCTCTGACACAATCCAATCGCGAATTATGAAATCTCAATTTTTAACTCACATTTAACTCTACAATCTAGGAAAGCCTAAAATAATTTATTCCCCATCAGTGATTTTCCCTACAAGCCCCACTGAAGCCCGATTTTTATTAAATCGAAAAAATGACATAACTTCACTCGGCCAAAAACCCATTTCGTTGGTCTTATTTAACAATGCAATTACCTGGGCTAGCACCTGGCTGGCTATGGCTAATTACATCAGGTTTTAACATAAAAAAATTCGTAATAATACGCGGAAAAAATTGAGACTTTTCTTACCTAGATGCAGAGTCTCGTTAGCCTCATCACAGCGGGACACAATGCGAACGACTTCGTGTGCCATTTCTTTAACAACTTGACCGAAAGCGGCGGCAAACATAAATGGATAATTAGATTTTTTTCGATTTTGGGATATTCTGGAACCTCGCGGACACCTGAGATGTAGACTGAACGGAAGAAATTATGCGTAAAATTAATTTTTGAGGCGGAAAAAAATGATAAAAATAGAACAGAAATTTGCGATACGTGCCAAATGACATTTCGGAACTTTGAAAGTGACATTTGCTAGAAGTGGTGAATATTTTTTTTGATTTTAAAGGGGATGGTGAATTAGAAAATGAATGCTAAGGCTGTTTTCAATATGAATAATAATTGTTTCCTGCACTTCTGCTTATATAATTTGCATAAAAATGGAAAATTAATCAAAATATAATAAGGGAATATTAAATATTTGTTAAATGTAAGTGAAAAATAAGTTTCAAGCAAGCAGAAAATACTTTATTTAATATAAATCAGTCAAAGTTTTTCTCAATATAATTCAATCAATATGGAGGAGTTTTTCTCGGTAAGTTCTTTATAAAAAATTATCGTTTTGTTAGTAAAGATAAAAAAGTAATTTATTCTGTTTTGAATATTTTAACGTTGTAAAATGTATAGTATTATCAGAAACAAATCATTGTAATATAAGAAATTGTTTTTTCAACAACGCTTTCTTTCAATTTTGACAGTTACGATTTAATGGCGGGAAAAGGGCTTTACATATGTCGCAGATCTTCTCATATTCTATTTTGAAAATTTAGTGTTTTACTGAGATAAAAATTAGCGATTAATTATAGAATTATGATTTTAGCTTTTGTTAAATTGCAGGATAATTTATCAGGGCAAATCTAAGTACGGACTTCTTCAGGACTCGTGAGTTTTGTCGTAAGAAGGGTGGCAAGGGCAGCCCACCCCAGAATGCCCAAGGAAACCACCCGGGAACAAGGCAATTGAGCTCCTGGATGTTCAAAATTTGTCTCGCATGTCAAATGGCATAGTTAATTTCGCAGAGGCACAAGACATTTTTTGGAGCCTGTTAGAAGAGCTGTTTCAAAGAAGAGAAAGCGATCACAAAGATATAATGATTACCTAACTGAAGCAACCTTTTGGTAAATCCACTTTTTCAATTAGCCACCAGAAAAATGCTCTCGAATATTGGAAAGTAAACATTTACTACCAAGTAATGGAAAATATTATTAGAAATTTGAAGAGGCGATTCGAAAATCCTCTTGCAAAGTCGGGTGATTCATTCTTAATGCTAGAATTAGCCCAAGGGGATGAATTCGTAGCCAATTAGGTACAACGATGTATTTAGTATCATATTCGTCTTAGGATTTCTTTTATCCCTGACGAGGAGGATAACCTTCTTCCTATCAATGTTATAAATCCTATCGATATAAAGCTTATCGACAACTTTTACTCCAATGATTTACATCAAATTATCAGAAAACCAAATTCTTATGGTAATTGGTTAGATCTAATCTTCTCAAATTGTTGAGTTGAACATCCTACCTGCTCACGGTTGCCAGATGAAACTTCGTTAAATCCGTTCGTCAAGCTTTCGAGAGAGAGGGAAAAATCCGTAAAAATCCGTTCTCTTCTTTTGAAGAGCCATCTGTATGGCTATTTCGGAAAATAGTAAGAATCTGAGCGCGACATTTAAATTCGATAGAAAGAATTACTATAACGCTTAAGAAATAACACATTTCGTTATTTTATTGAATATTATAGTGTATTTAAAAAAATATTCGGTATTGTAAACACTGCAAATCTCAGCTTTTGAAAGTGTTTTATTTCAAAACGCTTAAAACGTTTTATGTTGACGCTTTTAAGTGTTTTAACAGTGTCGACAATGTTAATCAAATGGGTGACTTCAAAAAAAAAGTTTTAAGCGTTTTGAAATAAAAACCTTTTAAAAGCTCAGATTTGCAGTGCTACGATTGTAAATCATTGGGACCTATTCTGTCAATAAAATTCATCATTTTATGTTATGTTATGCCATATCATAAAAGAATTCTCTAAAATCCTATTCTGTCTGACAAATTTTATTTTATTTTACGATCATAACATAAAATATTTCCTGTTACGGTTCATAACATAAAATAATCTAAGCAGCACATTTTACAGGTATTTTAACCCATTTTATGAAAATAGCAGACGGGAATTGCCATTTGCGCGAAAGTAGTTTTCATTGAATTTTGAACTAAATTAAAAATTAATATGACAAACGCTTAAGAAAATTGTATTTTGTCAGATACTGAAACAAGGCGCGCTTTGATTTTGTTTGTTTTCATTCATAATTTTATTTGTTTTCATTTTCAACCGATCAGCTGTTCAAAACGTAATAGAACCCATAGCGGATTGTACTAAATATTTATTTAGAAATAATGTGTATAATCACTGCATCTACACTTATGTTTTAAAAATAATTCTTTCCAGGGTTCTGAGGTAGCAAAAAAATACAGCGACTACAGGGATATCCCTTGTGTTCTTTAGTTCTGCTGGTTCGATGAACTTCAGCTCCTAGAGCATCGTGCTCTTTTCCTTAAATGGAAAGCGTTTGTTGATTTCTGCCGCTAGCGTGACGTCAATGCATTTGTCTATTTCAGAAATGTCGATTGTGGCCGGCAAATTGGAGAGGCTAACCTGCATCTTGGGACCATCAGTTTGGAGCAATGGTTCCCAATATTTCACAGTATCTTTGATCGTCTCCTGATAAATTAAATGTTCAGGCTCGATTCTGTCGATGTAATCTTCTTTCATATAGCAGCCAATTACTCCTTTTAAAAGGCTTTCCATTCTAGCATAAAACGTATGGATTTTTGGTGCCTCCGATTAGAATTCCACATTTTTTTGCGTGACCCACGTCAAAGCGTAATTGAGAAATTGCAAATAGAGCAAAGTCCACCGACTTCTCAAAAATCCGAGAATTCGCTGCGCCTCCTAATTTTTTGCATCTTTGCTGTCAATCTGGAAGTACATGAAAAGAGGATCGTACTATGTCTTTTCACAGCAGCATGGAGTGACAATCACCTGATTTTAAGTATACTTTCAATCCTGAATACTCGGGTATTTCTAACAACTTTTACAATTCCCCAAACCATAGCGCCGCATAACGTCGCTGACTAGTGTATTTCAAATAGCAATAAATATCAGACATCAACGGCTTGGTTAGAAATAGACAAAACTTCTCCGGATTTGCATCGGTGCAGCCACTCCAAAAAGCTAAACATTTATCGATGTTCCGTCACTTTCAGGAAATGAATGTCAGTGTGACGAAGACATGAAGTACCGGGCTTCAACATTTGTAGTGAGCAGTATAATTTAATCTCTAAATACATACTGCAAATTGCATGAATTTCATTCAAAATTTAAAAAATCCGTCAAAAATCCGTTTTTGCACTAAATCCGTCTGAAAATCCGTATTTTTTGTGTTCTCAATAAAAATCCGTTCTCGTACTGAGAAATCCGTTCATCTGGCAACGCTGTACCTGCTTCCGAAGAGGAGAACCTATTCAGTAATTCTATTCACCACTCTGCATGGGTCCTGGAACTCAATTCTTCAACCCCTAAACACCACACATCATACAACAATAATATTGCTTATGACTTTAAAAACGCAGTATTGGCTGCGAATTATCCGTAGTTGACTGGAAACATAGGCTATCTGCCAATGACCTTGACGAGATAGTATCTTGTTTTTACACCATCATTTTTAATACCATTGACAAATATGTACCCAAGATTATTAAAAGGAATAAATTATCTGAGCCTTAGCTTGACAGGAACATTCGATCTCTTCGAAATCAGAGAAATAAATTGTATAACCTGATCAAAGGAAACACCAATGTTACCGAGGAATTGAAATTGGAATACAATAGGTTAGCCTCAGAATTTAATCTTAGGTCACGTGAACCCTATACCGCATACATCAATTCTGTTGGGGAAAAGACCCCAAACAATTTTTCGATTTCGTTAATTTGAAACGAAAGACCTCAGGCTATCCCTCAACAATGACAAATGGTAGAATACACTCCTCATGCCCCAAGTTATTTGTAACATGTTTGCTGATAGGTTCAGCGAAATTTATTGTCCCAACCCTGTTCCAAGGCACACTGATCCAACTGATGCGTACACTTCAGTTGTCATAGATGATCTATGCCTATCGATTGAAGATATATTGACCGGTTTAAACAACCTTGACTCGAAAAAAGGTCATGGACCTGACAATCTGCCTCCTAGTTTTTTGCAACGATGCTCAAATCATATCTCATGCCCTCATTTAGTTTTTTGTTTATTGCTTTATGTTCCTTCCAACTTCTTTCTCATAATCTTTGAAATAAAAATACTCTAACAAAATACGCATAAGTGAAGTGTTGTTCCAACCTTTTCCGCATAATAATACCTACTTTTTATCGTGTCATAAGGTGTCAATCAGCGTTCCTAGACTGCACGCCACTTTTGTTGGACAAGAAAGCATTGGTTATTTCTAGTAAAACTTAAATTATTACTTGCTTAATCTATATAACAAATTAGAGTGAAAAACAGTGATTTTCAAGTACTTTCTTTAAAGCGTTCATGTGACAAAATGTGATTTTCTCAGGCCTATTCTGAGCTCCTCCGCTGGAATTTTCTTACAATCGTATGCTACCAATGTAAGAAAATTCCAGTGGAGTTCAGAATAGGCCTGACTATCTTTTTTGCATTATGGTACACATATCTCCAAGTCGTTTGATGAATTATGGAGCATTTAGCTACACTCCAAGCTAATGGTATTGGGCCAGCTCTAAAGAACTGGATCAAGAGTTTTCTTTCTCTCCTTCCCCCAAAAAACAAGACTACCCAACTTGGCTCACCCCGACACCTGAATTCCTCCATTTTGGGCACATTACGGTCTGAAAGCTCATTTTTAAATAGAACAACTCGATTGTGGAACTGTTTTCTGCAATCGGTTTTCCGAACACATATAACATCTCAGAGTTCAAACGCAAGGCTCATCGACATCTACTCAAATAGTGGTCGGTGTTACATTTAAAACCCACTAGGGGTTAATTCTATCAGTGTACTTTTCTTAAATAAATGGATCTTGGTTCCTTTCAGCCCACTTCACATCATCGCTGAGACAGTAGTTTGCGTTACTCTTACGCCTTCAATAATGCAAAGGTAAGCGGGTGGCAGACCTCGTATCAGTGGTCGTGGACTTAAGAGGTGTAAGTTCCTCCACCAGACATAGGCTCGACCCACGGTATACAAAAAGAAGGTAATGTAAAAGAGACTGACAGCTTCGAATATCGTAGAAAAAGGTGACGTCACCCGGCAACTTAATGCAGAAAACAACAACAATTTTGATTTTATATGGGAAGAGTTGCCGAGTGACGTCGCACTAAAACGATATTCAGTCTTTTACATTACCTTCTTTCTGTATACCGTGGGCTCGACCTGTAATATACAAATCGTCAATCGTTCATTGACACCTTCACGCGCAGAGAATGAATGGGTAAAAGACTTCGAGCCAAATAGAAATGCCAGAGATCGTCCTAGGATTTACTTTCTGTTTTGAATAAAAGATGGTGTTGTGGTTGAAGTGGAATTCTCCTTGATAGAAATAGCCAAAGGCAAGGAATTTTACCTGTAAGTGGCAGCAGTTAATCTCTTATTTTCCAACCTGCCACTTTACTTTAATGGTGGACTTACAGGAATTTTTGAGATTAATGTATTCACGACGAAGGAACTTATTCAGAAAACGCTGTGACTAGGTAATGCTCGGTGTTGTCAAGACGTGAGTCAACACCCACGGAATTCCAAGTTGGATGAGAAGTAAGAAATAGGTCAACGAGATGTGCTTGATTTACCATCAATGTCAGGGGTCTCGTTGGTTGATCTACCATTCGATTTAAGTTATTATCGTCCGCAAAAAGCTCAGTGTGTTTACCAGATACACTGGTGAAGTGATTCATATAGTAGAAATTTTTGTGAAACCACTATTTTAAACCAGTTACTAAAAATCAACCACAACATTTTATAAGTGAATCATTTTTGTATATTTTAAATCTAAAGGAAACACTTTTTTGTATATATATTCAACAGTTATGAAATTATCCGGTCAAGTATTAACGAAAAAAGACAGGTTTTAAAATTCATCAATAATGATTCACAACAACCGAACCATATGGAGACTATCGTACATGTAAAGTCAAACAAAGAAAGTACTTCAAATTTCTTTCTTATCTACAACAACAAAAAAACCTGATAAATATCTAAGTGTTATCTTAAAAACAACAAGAAAGTGTATTAGGTAAACAAACTACTAGCTTAGATATGGCGAAGTAAGACCCACAAATAAACAAACAAAGGAGCAATTGCACAAATTGGTCTAAAAACGGAATAAGCAAAAACTTTATTAATAAAAGTGCGCAAATTAATAAACGGACACCGCAATTCCGCTCGTGGAAAAGATCATCATCCTCATTTTAATTTTTGCGTTTTAATAAAAATGTTTTTTATTTTTTTTTTAATTTCAATTTCTTGGAAGGTTTTCCTTCCAAACATTTTCTTTGTGTTTTAAAATTTTTCCTTGAATTGCCACTTTTACCCCTCGACATTTTCCAAAAAAAAACCAAAAATTGAGTAAAAGCAAAATTATTTTTTGGATTAGTGCCAATATTTTGCTGTTCGAAGGAAACTCACTGTATTTTCCCAGACTTTGTAATGATTTATTTTTTTTCGTTAATGCGTGTTTCCGTCGTCCACACACCCCCAAAAAAAGTTTTTTTTTTTCTGCTATCTTCAAGTTGAGAAATGCTAGAAGTTTCGGCACCAGAAGTGATTTGTTGTTGAGTGACTTCGAGTTTGTGCAATGATGTTGCAGAAAAATTAATTTTTTCTTAATTTTTTGTGATTTATTGGACTAGATGTATTTAAGATGATTTACGCTAGAGGATGATAGATTGAGATTATGATTCACTGTCTTTAAAAGGGGTTAAATAATTAATTTATTACTTGAGGCATAAGTGCAAGCTTATTAGGTATCTATTATTGCACCAACGACACTTGATTGCCTGAAAATTGTTGGGTAAATTTAAATTCATAACTGATAAGGTTATTTCTGAATTATAAAAAGATACAATATGGTTTTTATCTTTGTGCCAAACAAATTCGTAAAGATAATTCTCAAATCGGTTATGGACTTTGCAAAATTATTTTAAAGGAAATTTCCTAAAAATCTGACCACTCTTTATTTCTTGTCGATATGCTCGATGATAACACAGCTATTTTTCATTCAGGTTTTTCGTAAACAAAAATCAATCAATACACGATGAGTTTGAGAAACACAATTCCATAACACCATAATTGCAAGTATAAAGAACTTTCACGTTACTCATTGACCCTAAGTACACGAGATGCTGCTGAAGGCCATTTTACATCTCAAACGCAAAGTGGAAGTGGAAGGTCAAAGCTCTTTTATCGCACAGAAATTTGTATGCTTTTTCTCTCTGTTGCACGAAAGTTTTCACTTTGCGTTTGAGATGTAAATGGGCCTTCAAGAGCACTAGTTCCACCGGGTGCAAGCTTCTGTAGGAAAAGCGCTCTTTAGGTGAGGTAAGCATGGGAAGGTGGAAAAAGTGAAGAGATTCGTGCTGCAGTGGAGATTTTTATGCTCGTACTTTTGAACCGCGAGCACGTAGCCCAAAAGCACTCACACAAATAAGAAATGAAGAGCCACACGACCTCCCGGTAGTTCTAGAGCCCTCCTATCTTGCTTATGAGTTCGAGTGAGAGAATTATAGTTAAAAGCTTTGAGTTTGAGTTGCAGAGGTATTAACAAAAGCTTTGCTGGAGCTCGGGAAAAGTCAAGCTTAGCACTGACATATCGAAATAGAAGGCTGCGTTTAAGTTACGCAGCTGACTGCAAATTGAATGCAGCAGCTAATTGTCATCAGCATTTGAATGCCGAGTATTGAAGGATTTTTGTAGCGGTTTTCATATTTTGAACGCATAAATGCAATATTTTGCAGTCAGCTGCGTAACTTGAACGCAGCCTTCGCTCGAATGCTTCCCAAGAACTTTCAGCAAACAAGCAGCAGAAGTCAGCCATCCGTGAACTTGTTTTTATTCAGAAGTCTGCTTTCTGTGTACTTATGGCCATTTGCTTTAATTATTTAAATACTTCCTTATCTCTCTCAAGTCTTCCATTTCGTTGATTTGGCGTTCCCAATTACGACAGGTGAAAAGACGATTAAAAACTCGGTAGTCTTGTGGTTAAGGCAGCCAACTACCATCCCAGAGGTCCGTGGTTCGAATCCATTCCGTAGCATGCTTCTACGTTTTTCTATTTTTCCGACCTAGATAACTTTCCTTTCTTCTTGTCGTCTTTCTTTACAAAAAAAGTATGGCACTCTGTTCTGATGACCAAAAACTCAAAGCTTTTAAAGAATTGAGTGAAAACATGTTTTCCGGCCATTTAATAAATGTAGTATTGGATATAGTTGAATCTAAGCCTCACTTCATCTCAGACGGTGATCCCTAAGGGTCAATGCTTTCTCCTGCTCTTTTCCTGATCTTTGTAGGTGAAATGATCTATGTTAAACCATCATCGAACTCATTTTTAACTGAAGCGTCAAGAATTGTTTCGAATTCAATGCTTCCAAAACGAATGAGAGATGAGACACATCTAATAAAATTTACCCCAATCTTCCTTATATCTCAGTCTGCGGTGTGAATCTAATTGCTGACCTTTATCTTAACACATTAGGCATAACTTGATCCGAGGTTTTGCGATGGAAGGACACATACTCCAAACCAACAATAACAGTTAACAATCTACAAGTCGTCGAGTAACAATCTTGAAGTCGTGCACTAAACCTCTCCGTCAACACGTTTAGCTTGGTTGTCGACTTGAAACCGCCGTTGTTTGGCCAGACCAAATACAACTCGTTCGTTATGGAACCTTTTGCCGCTCCATACACCCATTGAGTCACTGTAGGAATGTAGGACTACAAAGTGCGATTTCCAAGCTTGGTTTTTCTCAATAGGCTCTTCCCATTAGGGATGCGCAATTAGTCTCTTCCTGGCTAGCATTTGTAGGGGCATGCCTCATTCAGCGTATTGACCAGATGTGGAAAATGCCGAAAGTGGGATTTCCCCGTACGTTCCCTATGAGGACTCCCTGTGGCAAATAAGGGGCATGCACTTTCTCCGAATGTGTATCACACAATAAAAATCAGCGATACTAAAGCGAGGTATGCCTTATCAATTTCTCATAAGAGCTCTATGAGGCAAACCTTATTACAAATAAAATCGGGTAATCCCAACATCTGCCTTACGTTATTCGAAAAGCTTTTTAAAAAGGCGTGAAAGGTGTCTTTTAGGATACTCAATAGACTGGTTCTGGTTCGATTATAAACGTCAAGCAGCCTTGGGCGTGATTAGTACTCAGTTGGGGGACCGAATTAGTAAAACGACATTCGCGTTTAAAAATATAAGGCTTTCGACACTGGCGCATTTATTACTCGCGTATCCGCGCCGATCAAATTTTTCAGCCTCTATTTTCCACTCGGTATGGGACAAGGCGTTAGATATCTAGTCATGAGGCAGTGGGGCTAGCCTCATGGGACCCTATCTGCACACCCTCAAAACGCTAGTCGGGATTGATTCAATTCACATGGACTACGACAGATGAAAACATTCACTGAAATCAATTACGTCAAGACAAAATCGTTCCTCTAATTGAAGATCAGAACTCAGAATCATTGTGGGACTATATAGTCCAAGAGCCCATGCGCGCCAGACCTACGTCATTTTCTTAAAGCTGATATTTCGTATATACATAGTGTGATACGCAGTTAAGAACGTATGCACACTCGCTAGCCCGGAGAATGGGCCCTTTTGTAGATAGAGGGGTTGGGGGTAAAAAGGGGGTAAAATTGAAAAAAAATTCTTTCACTGCGTATGTAGGTACTACTAGGGCTAAATAACCGTTAAATACTAGTGGCAGACATTTTTGACTTTCATTGACAACGTAGATTTAGCTATGGTAATTAAGGTTAAGCTACGAAAGAAAGTAGATCTATTTTTACCAGCTGCCGCAACAATTTTTCCTGTTTATGCTATTGCTGACAATCGCTTGCTTCACTAAAGTAGCTTTGACCTAAATGCGATCTAAGATAGCATATCCAAGCTGTTCTAGAGCTACCATTGTAACCCTCAATATTCATTTAAAAATGATTTCTCTAATACCTAATCTACTATAGCAATAAAAAGTAAAGGGGATAGTAAACAACCTTGCGTTGGACCAGAATTAGGTTTTACAGGGTTAGAGAAGCTGGAGTTAGGCAGGACTCTTCGTTTAAAGTTTTCTAGATCTCATTAAAAGGAAAAAAGCGTAAGTAAATTGGTATTGTTAGTGAAAAAACCAAAAAAAAAATGAATCATAAACTACTTTTTCTTATCCATCAATTTCCGTAATGCCATAAAAAAATTGCAAATTTTTCATTACTATGCAACTGTAAACATTTCGAATTACTAAATCAAAATTATTTGAATTTTAGTTACAAAACAAAATCCACCCTCATTCAAGATTATTGCATTTATCTACAAAACCATGAAGAGAAGTTACAAAATTCGTAATAAATGATAATTTTTATTTTTCAAAAAAAAAAACTCCGAGAAATAAATACAACGAAAAAAATATAAATAAACAAAAATCGTCACGATTGTGATAACAAAAAATTACAAACAAAAAAAAAATAATAATACATAATAAAGAAACCGAAACCAATCTAAGAATATTAATTTTAAATTAGAGCGTAAAAAAAACAATGGGAGATGAATCAAGGCCGAGAGCGCTAGTTTTAAACTCAGGAAATTTTAGCATATCAAAAAATATTATTGCGTCGTCATCTTCACAGTAAAATTGAAATTGAAGATACAAAAAAATAAAAAAATTCGCTTTTCTTCACGGTAGTCCCCAATCATGTGAACCACGGCACGCGAATCTTTTCTACTACAAACGAACGATCAAGAAAATTGCTTCCCTTCTAGATATTCAAGTGAATATGAAATTGAAAGCTAAATATCTAGAAGCTATCCACTGTTTCTGCTGCTGCCATATGCGTTGTATATCGTTTGCCCATTAAATTTCGTCTTAAAGATTTCTTTAGTTAGAATCTTACTTAAGTAGAAATATTTGGCTACGCATTTGGCTAGCTTCTAGCTTTGGCCAAAATCCAGATATTTGGACAAAAAAACCTCGGCGTCATTTTTGTAATAACGCGACTAAAAGTTGAACATTTTTCGTACTGATCTTGCTTGATCTTCTGTCCAATTTGAATTGAATTGCACTTCATTATTTGATATTGTATATGTACTGGCAAACGAATGGGTTCACAAGCTCTGTGCCTTGTTGTGTAGTTATACTACACAAAATTTCACTTTTCACGTAATTTCCAGGTGTGCAATTAACCACGGAATCGTTCGTGTCTATGAGCAATGAGGCTAGAGCGTATAAAAAAAGAGGAAACTAGTAACGATCAGTTAAAGTATGATGATGCCGCAATATCTTTTCTATATATATATGTATGTTTGTTACTTTTGCAGCAAATAATACCGTGAGAGAGACGAGCCAGCGCTAATTTACTGAAGTATAAAGCTTGACTTAAGCTGAAGGTGAATACTTTCATGTCATGTCAGTTACAGTATAATAAATGTAAGCTTCCGGATTGTTTTCTTTCTTCTCTATGGAGAGCTTTCCACATTTCCTAAATCGATCAGTTCGGTCTGTCTTAATCAAATCAATTCAATTCAGTTTATGCAATGTCTAAATTGCATGCAATGCCTTTCATCTATGATTAATTTAAAAATAGTAATTGTATTTTCCCAAACATGGAGTTTTGTACGATCGTTAAATAAAGTAAGTTGTTGCCCTTTTCGTTTCCATATACACTCATGTGTGGAAGGTCAAAAAGTGATCGTTACTGATCTTGAGACTTCACTTACCTAGCATACTATTCTCTTTGGCATCCTCGCATCTCCCAACAACACGGATAACTCCACGTCCAGCAATTCTTGATACGATCATAGTTCCACCCATTCTTGCGATATGGGGTGGTATACCGTTTCCGTTGGGATCATCTCCGCTATTGTTGTTATTATTGTTATCATTAGGTGGCGGTGTCCTGTTTGTAATATCATTACCAAATGTTGAGTGTGGTGGTCTCATATTGATGCTGTTTTTATTTATTTAAACTTAATTCACAAATAATGCAAGATCACACTTTTTTCTATTTTTTAATGAAGATCACTTTTTTTAAGACTGTTTTCTAGTGTTTATTTTATTTTTTTTTATTAAATATTTTTCTTGTTCAATATTGTTTTCACACAAAAAAATTATTCCACAATAGAAACACTTCTCTTCACTTTTGAGATCGCAATTATTGATTTAATAATAAATTGCGTTCTACAATAATATAAATAATAAATAATATTTAACTTTCCGCTTTATTATTTTTCAAACTGAATTTTCTGACTTCCGCTTTTCAAATGTTTTCAAGTGGCTCACATCAGCTGATTTTATACCGCGCGATCGCGTAGAAAGAGAGACAACGAAAACAGTGCGCGCGCCGCTTTGTACGTCTTTGATGCTTTCAGACCGCGTGTAATTCGTTGTCGATTTTGTTAATTTATTTTCTTCGTTTTTTATTTCTTTCTTCGTATAATTTTCTACGTTTTTGTTTTTTTTTTGTATCTTGTAAGATAACAAATTTTCTTCAACATTATTTTTACATTTGTATTTGTGTGTGTGTGTGTGTATTAAGTCTTTTTTACTGAGAATTTTCCTGCTGTTTGCGCTTACTCATGAGAAATACGCAAATTTTTTTTTTGCGTTTGTTTTTTTGGACAAAATTTTCTCTTTGTAAAACTTTTTTTGCGGTTTTTGTGTAAATGTAAGGTGCATGATGTCCCGAGTGGCATTGCCAGACGTAATTTCTAAAATTATTATAGTTGTTTTTCGTCTTATTCGATTTTTTGTTGTAAACATGTTTTTCTATATATTTTTTGTTATTAGAAATTTTCTATATGTGAACTGATTTCAAAAATATTGTTTTTTTTGGATTTTATATATTTAGCTTAATTGAGTTTGGGTTTTTCTGCGCATGTGCGTGCGTGTCGTCGGACAACGTTTTGTCTAAAAGAAGAAAGCAATTTTGGACCTTGGCTCATGATGAAAGAGCTAGGATAATTCAATGACCCTGTTTTCAATATTAAAATGAAGAAAGACTTAAAAGTTTGCCATAAAAAATTATTAATATTAATTTTTTAGATACAATGGAGAAAATAAATCGTATTAATCCTTATGAAAGGATTTATTGTTGATTTTCATGACAGTTTATTCATTCTTTGTACATTTTTGTAATTTTTATATATTTTTCAGTATAGAAAGTTTTTATGTAGCCTATTTAGCGTAGAATTGCAATAAAATAGAAATTTTCTAAAGGTTAATCTTGGTTAGGGATTTTAGAAAACACGCAGTTATTCGTCGGCTTGTAAATAACTTGATAGGTTAATGTTTGACAAAAAAGGAGCGTTTAGTCATCAGAAATTAAGCAGGTGCAGCTGAGTGAAATTGGTAACACTTCTAGTGACGGATCCTGTAGTTACTACCTAGCATAGGTAGGTAGGTTCATACGATTGGTGAAATTTAGAACCCAGATAAAGAACAAAACGCAAACGAGGCAAATATAATCAAAATACGACATAGATAAGTTAAACCTTGAAGACAGAAGAGATGCTCACCTGAATACTGTCGTACAAAACAACTTGAGAGAAGTAGAAGAAGAATAGCCGAACATCAATGACCAATGGGAAAAATTAAAAGCACCATAAAGGGGTAGCAGAAGAGATACTATGCTGACCGGCCAGACAGGGTAGAATTGACTAGTCCGATCAGGACTGTAGATCCGTAATTGAAGAAAAAAACCACGGGCACCGGAAGCACACCGCAAGGCCCACAAGATCAAGGATGGAAGTATTGGGGCTAGAAAAGAACTGCAGACAAGCTGTGCAGAAAGAAGAAAAGAGAGTGCCCTAGGGAAGGGAGGGTCCTACAGATACAGAGATACTCGACCATCATACGATTAAAGAAAGTTGGACAGAATATTTTCAAAAATTTATTGAATCGAAACCCACTGAGGGAGACATTTGTCATTCCTCAAGATAATGTTTCAATAGAACCACCATCACTCGATGAGGCTCGTCAAGCTCTAAAAAAGCAACAAATCGCCAGGCGTCGATAGGATCGCATCTAAATTGCTAAATAAAGGAGCGCAGCAACTATTGAGAACCTTACAGGAACTCATAGGCAAAATCTCGGAGGAAGAAGTTGCACCAGATCACTGGAAGAAAACTATTATTATGCCCAATATACAAGAAAGGAGATAATAAATTAACCTGTGAAAACTACAAAGGAATCTCACTTCTCAGCAATTTCTTACGACCTAGAACTCTCAAACTTTATAAAAATCGACAGACTAATAACGTCAGTGCATGCATTATCGATTTACCCCTCCCTTTACCGGATTGTGTCATCGATTTGTCGCTCGCTCTGAGAGCTAACCAAGATTTTGTCATCGATTTGCCCAAAACTGCTCTACCAAAGAACAGAAAGAGCAACTTTTTATATCTGTATCTTATCGACAGATTTGAAATTGTATTAAAATTTAAGAAGTCATTCGTGTTGTGAAAGCGAAATAAATAAAAAAAAATTAATAATAATAATATAACAAAATTATTAATGGTCGATAATTTTTCGGAATCATCAACAGATGACGACGAGGAATACAATTATTTCAAATACCAAAGAAATTAAAAAAATTGAGAATTTTTCTGACAATTAATATATTCAGAACCCAAAAATGTTAATCAAAAGAAATCTTGACAAGAGCAAAATTCAATCACAATGGATCCAAGAACAAGCGAAATCAAATCAGAGCAATCCATGTTAGACCGAATTTGTTCTGGTGCGAATTACTCGTGCTTAGCTCCAGAAGAAATGTGCTCGTGTTCACAACTAGAGCTGCCAAATCGATGACGCTATAAGACTATCCGGCCACCACTGACATGTACAGCCTGTTTGTTTACGAAATCCCGGGATCCCTGGGATCCCAATTCGTGTTTCTTTACTTTCTCGGGCTCATTTCCCCTCTATCCCAAAGAGCCAGAGGTCTGGACTTTTGGCGGCTTGGATGAAATGAGAAATGTCAAAAGGTGACAGTTCTCAGCTAATTTGACAGTTCTCAATTTTCAACATCAATTGATTTAATACAAGATATTCGTGTTATCGAGGCAATAGTGCAAATAATAAATAAATTGAAGTTTTGTGTTATCGAAACAATAGTCCAAATAAATAAATAATTCTTCTTCTTGGATTTCTCAAATTATCCCAGAAAGCGTTTCTTAACTTTTGACATTTCTATCCCCACCCTTCAAAAAAAAACTCGGGATCCCAGAGATCCCGGGATTCGTAAAGAAACACACTTGTAATAATGGACTGCTCATCTGACATTATTTCCATACAAACTCATGGCAACAAAAAGTATAGTCCTCTCGTTCTTCCATAAGCCCCTTTTGTCACCCAACTCAAATTTTGTTAAATTTCGTGTTAAGAGTTCAGTGTATTCACTGGCAGAAATGAAATCAAATAGTGCCAAACCTGAAAAAATGAAATTTGACATTCAAAAACTGCACACTTTTCCATTTTCTTAAATATTTTTACTCTTCACTTTCAATAAACTACAAAATATGACAACTCTTTTATCTTTGCAGTAAAAGAAGAAAGGTAAATAAAATTCTGGAATGATTTTAAGCGAGAAATCTATATAAATATAATTGGAGTGTCTGTCTGTGATTTCAAAATAATTGTCATTTTCTAAGTTCATATGGTTATTTACACGATATTAACACGAAATCAAGTATTTTTAAAATTTTTGTCTGTCTGTATGTCTGTATGTCTGTATGTCTGTATGTCTGTATGTCTGTATGTCTGTCTGTCTGTTTGTCCGGGCTAATCTCGGAAACGGCTTATCCGATTGCGATGGGACTTTCACTGGAAGATTCAGTATTTTCTTGGGCATGTTTTAGGCTATTTTTTTACTAGGATCCGACTATCGGATCCGATTATCGGGCCCGATTACCGTGTTCGACTACCAGATTAGACCGAAAACTTGAACCTTGCAACTTGATTTTTACCCACTTCCATATAACCGATCAACTTCAAATTTTGCACATATGTATAGTTCGCGTGACAATGCAATTTAACTATTTTTGGAAAAAAATCAACATGGCGGTTCCAAGATGGCGGCCGAATTTTGCAATTGTGTTCCCGGACCTCCCGACATGGATATCAAATGAAAGGGTAAGACAAGTAGATTACAATAAGCTATGTGGGGTCATTCAAAATTCAAAATGGTGGCCAGCACAAAATGGCGGATTATTCTTCGGTATGGGCATCAAATGAAAGCGAGTATAGTGCAGTAAGCGGTGTGCCGTCATTTTAAATATAATATGACGGTCACTACAAAGTGGTGGAAGACATATAATAGACTAAAAAGTAGAAAATAAAAAATATAGTCTAAAAAAACTAAAAAATACGCTTTTATTTTAAAATAAACTAAAAAGTAAAAAATAATTTTGAATGTAAAGTTTTTATTGCTCCAGCCAGTGGCGTACCTACGGGGGGGCGGTGGGGGCGGTCCGCACCGGGCGGCACATATTTTGGGGCGGCATTTTTTATATTTAGTTTTAGTTATAAAAAACAACTTGTTCACTTCATAAGTTTACTACTTGATTTCTACGAACTATGAATTACTATATGTACTCGAATATTTTTCCTCATCGTTAAATCAAAATGTAGGATTGAAAATATTCTCTCTAAAAATTTTGCTCGGATAGACATCAATGGTGTCGAATGTCGAGTAGAAGTTTTATCGCAGGGCTGCGGAGTCTTGTTTCAAAAATTTGCGAATCCGACTCCAATTTGTTTAGAGTGTAAATCAGAATCCGACTCCTATATAATGGAAAATATTTAAAATTGTAACGAAGAGCAAAAAATAATTAATTTTATTGAGTATAGCGTATTCTTTGACCAAGTTCATCTTTCTTTATTCCAAGAATTCCCGTAATTTTTCAAAATAAATTTTATAGTTTATCATTACCAGCATTAAGGCCTAACCACAATGAGTTAAGCACATTGGCCGAAACCACACTAGCATTCCTTCAGCAGCAGCAGAACCAGTTATTTACGAGAGAGGTATAGAAGGGACAAGAGGGTAGTGTAGTAACATGTTCGCCCCAAAATTTCGGCGTGTAAACTTAACGCATACACAATGTGCTTCTGCTTACTCTATGACCGTGCGTAACAATATCGGCACACACACAGATATCTCCGTGCAGGGACAAGAAAGTTACTTGTGATGAAAGAATACCAGTGTAGGCCTAGATTAACCCTTTCAAAGTTATTTAAGATCAATCAATTGTTGAGTGATTTTTTGCCCAAAAAGTGATTTTTGGAAACTTAGACCTTGAATAACTTCGAAAGGGTTAACTTTACGAAAAAATGGCAAGAAGGCTTTTTTATAGGTAATAACTTTTCGTATTGGCTGAACAAACAAAAAATTCGAAAAAGACAGTTTTTGAGTAATTTTTTGGCCAAAAAGTGATTTATGATAACGTAAACCTTGAATAACTTTAAACGGGTTAATCGGGTCAACATTTTTGTAAGAACTAAAGTTGTAGAGAATTTCATTGTCAACAATTTGGGGCCTCGCATGGGGTTTTACGACCTATAGAAACTGAGAAACAAGGAAAACGCTGGAAAAACGCGATATCTCCTGGGGTCATGTTTTTTTTTGTGATGCCGAAATTGTTTTCTTAAAGAGTCCCAAGGAAGCTGTCGACCAATTTTTAGCCATTTTGGAATTTTTTCTCCTTTCGTGCATTTTTTTGCTAATTTCCTTGGACTACAACTTACGAGGCCTAGTTTATTACTGCCTAATTTAAATGTGGCAATCAATAGTAAAAAAGTTCCCCACCTGAGGGGTTATCCTGTAACTATTAAAAAATGAGAACGTGAAGTCTTTTCATTCTCATTCTCATCGGGTCTTCTCATTTTGAATTATCATTTTTGTCAGCAAAGCGATTCTATAACCTAAGTGAGATATTCCAGTGACAAATGAGCTGAATGTAATTCACATTGGAAATTCTCAGTTGTATCAACGTCAATCGTGTTATATTTTGTACTTATTCGAGTGGCATACTTTGTTTTACATTTAAAATTCACGTTTTTTTCAATAACCGTTGAACTTAACAAGTTCCACATTACTTATTTTCAGGGAAAATGAATGCAAGGGCTATTTTCCACCATCTTTAACGGCACCACCATTTAAATGAGTGGCACACACCCCCCTTATTCTCGCCGGAAGCGGGAACAATCTATAGATTGAAATCTGCAGCAATCAATAAATATAATATATTAAACTGAACGAAAAACTTAAAGATGTACCTACTTATCATTTGCCAAGTCCACATGCAGCTTAAGTAAATTTACAAGAACGTTTTTTTGCTCCTCCCTCGGCCAAAAACTCTTTTAAATCCCGACATAATCCCGATATATTATTAAATCTACAAAAAATTACATACAAATTTTATTTTCAAACTGTTAGTTTTTAAAAATTAAAAGTTTTCGCACTTGTCACTGAGAAAACGCAATACAATTTTTAAAAATTGTACTTTCAACTGTTGTTTAAATAACCTGTTGATATTTGAAAATGACAAGTTCCCACATTTCTCACTAGAAAAATTTTGGTGAGAAGTCATTTTTCACCATGAAATAATTTGACACATAAACTCACCTTCTCATCGTTCCAGAATCGCATTTATTGGAATTCTCACTGAAAAGACTTTCACAAGACTTTTCACAGTTACAGAATAACCGCTCTGTAGTTTGTCTCAATTAAAATTATTTATTTATGTTTATTATTTAATAAAAACCAGCATTTGATTTGACTTAGAAAGGGCGGCAAATTGGAGACCGCACCGGGCTGCAAAAGTTCTAGGTACGCCACTGGCTCCAGCCAGTATATAATAACAACCTAGCTACCTACGTACCAACAACGGCTAATCCGATTGCGATGGGATTTTCACGGGAAGATTCAGTATTTTCTTGGGCATGTTCTAGGCTTCACTCGGTTCCGACTATTGATTCAGGCGGAAAACTTGATGCGATAGTCGCAGAAAAGCCAGTGGAAACTTTTTTTATCATTCCAATTGTAAACCTCAAAGCTCGGAACGCTTAATCCGATTTTAGGACTTTAACGGGATGATTCAGAATCTTCTTAGGCGTTTAGCATACTTTTCACTATTATCCGACTGTCGGGTTAGACCGAAAACATGACTCGATAATCGAAGGAACGCGAATGAAATGCTGTCACGGCGAGATATTGTTCTTTCAATTTGCGGAAATACTGTGAAGATTATGGTTTGCCATCTCCGCAAATGATCGATAGGTCTGATGAAAATTAAAACAGAGAATGGGTGTTTTCAATGATGCAGGTTGCGTGCGCAATTGACTTATTCAGCAACACACTTCCATTGCTGAATAAGTCAATTGCGCACGCAACTTGCATCATTGAAAACACCCAATATATCGAACTCAATAAACAAATGGGAACAAAATGTTGAGGACGCTATTGGGCAAGTTCCGCACAGGGTGAGGCACGTGTTCTGAATGTGATTGTTGTGCATGTAGCACACAATTTTTCCGATAGGTGGCGCTCAACACAGCATTTTAAAAAAGTTCTAACACATTTTTTATAAGTAACTTTAAATTTTTTTATTTGTTTTTTGTGGCAGTGCCAAGCTCAGGAATCACCCTTTGTACTACCAGTCCGTTGTCGTTTGCACGTCATGGCGCAATGTCTAGCAGGGAGCTTAGTAAGGGGGAATAGGTTAAGGGTTATGGGGGTTCGGGGGGGTTGTTGAAGAAGGTGCGGATTAACCCTGCGTTTGAACTCTTGGATATTGTAGGAGGTCGGAAATACTGACTGTGAGAGATTATTCTATAGTCGAGTTGTGTGCCCTAAATTATGTTTTGCAAATTTGTTATTTTTTTCATTATACCTATTTCCTATCCCGGACTGTGCACACATTAGTTTTTTTATTAAAAGGCGTTGCAACGCACGCGGGTTTTTGCTAGTTTAAAATAAAACCGGCACAACGGTTACACGGTATTAAAGTTGCCATACCTGATTTCATTTTTTCCTTTGCACTGATGTCAAAATATTTCCAAAAAATAGATGGGTATAGTGATTTTTTTATTTTTTTCTCTTTTCCCCATAAGCCCCGGAATTTGTTGAAACAGGGGTAGAAAACCTCACATGTTTTAACATAAAGGACTGTAATTGATGAAAAAAGCAAAGGGAAATCATCAAAATTGCATTTGTTATTTCTTTTAACAAAACTTTATTTTTTTTCAATCTTCCAAATACGAATAAAAAAAATTTAATTTACAAAAGTCACAGTTAAAGTTAATACATGTCAGTGAAAAAAAAAGGGTTGTCACCTGTGGAACGAATTGGTGACATGAAAATTTTCTGATGAGCAGTCCATTCTATATGTCAGTGATTCAGGCACGTTTAGCCGCCGTTACACCGAGGTATGCCATCCTTTGGTTTTGACCTACTTAGGATTTGTTATGTTCGTTTGCAGGAGCAGGACACCACATGGCAGACCCATATGTCAGCACTTTCTTGGCTGTGTTGCGCCAGCTCACCAAATTTGGCTTCAAACCTTGCCGAAAGTCTGCGTACTGGCATAGAGTTATGCTTACCTTCTTTGTTCTTTCCTCGATTTTTAGCCTCAAATTTAGCTTTGGGTCCAAAATAAGACCACAGTACTTACCTGATCGGGATAGGTTCACGCATAAAGATTAATGTTTTTGTTCTATTGGTAAAAAACATAATTTCCCTCTTTTCCGGGTTAACGGATAGTCCACAGCAGCTCGGACCGCTAACCTTTTCAAAAATCTTACTGATTGCAGCGATAAATTTCCCGGATACGAAAAATACATTGACTAATTCCGTTTTGGATTCCGACTTTGGCCAGAGACTCCTGGATGGCTTCGGTGCAGACGTTGTTGATACTGTCTTCTATGTCTAGGAAGGATATCAAGGTAAACTATTTGTGTATTCAATGGTATGCATTACTTCTTGCAATGCGTTGCTCGCCGATTTTTCCTTGCCATGTTCATCCTAGGAGGAATACAGTGCTCTGTGTAATCGAGTTTAATAGCTATAAATGTAGCATGAGCTCTATGGATTTCAGGCCAAAGGCTTACAACCAGACAACAGATATTAAAAATTTCCCTGATTAGTTTCCTAACTCCACCTGGGTGGAAAGACTTTCTTTAACATAAAGCTTGTGACAAATACATGCGTGCGTGCGGTCCGTGCGGCGGTAGATATTATGTAGGAGCTATCGTTCTTTTTAAACGTTCAGTCCAATTTGACATAGTGCAGTATCGTTTAACAAGTCGTTTTTGCCAAAAGACAGACCGTTTTACTACCTGCACACAATGCATTATTTGCGCATGCATAAGGCCGATGTTACAATTGGGGCTTTGACTTTACTTTGACTTAACTTCGGGCTTTGATTACATGTAATGTCATTAAAGCAGATTAAATAATAGCTTCGACTGACCTTTGTCTGCGACTGTATTTCGACTGCAGTCCGGCTTTAAGAAAATTCAAAGTTTCGTCCGCCTGCAGCCAACTTCACTTTATCTGAAAAAACTGAAAACAACTTTTTTAAAGCGAAAGGAACGGTTTTGAATTCCGAGTATTTTTTATAGACTGCGAACAACATTAAAAAAAATTCCAATTCCTTTTCAGACATTTTAAAATTTTGATTTTTCTACTTTGCTTCTGCTTTGAAAGGAAACAGCTGATTGCAGTCAAAGCTACAATTTAATTTTAAAGTCGAAGTTTCCGGGGACTTTCTTTGCAGTCGGAGTTGAAGTCGAAGCCAAAGCCTCAATTGTAACACGGCCCTAATTGTCGCCATGCATGAGCCCAAAAGATTTCGGAGACTTTACAATGGCAAGATCTATGAGCGCTATAGTGTCTTAAAAGAAATAAAGCTCTGTAGCCTCTACTGGGCAGGCCATCTAAATCGTATGTGCAAAGAGAAACCTTTTTTACGGGGGAAAACCCAAGCTTAGGAATCACATCACTTTGAACTAAAAGTCTGTCATTTCGTCCAGGTCATGATGCAATGGTAGTAAGTAAGTTTAGTTTGAAGGATAGAAAAGAATAGAACGGGTTATGCGAATCGAAAGGTTGCTCGAGTAGATGTTGATGAGCCTTACGTTCGAGCTCTAATGATGTTGTACGAGTTAGGAAATACTGACTGAATAAGATTATTCCACAATCTATTTGTTCTATTTATAAACGAACTACTAGACCGTAGTGTGCGCCAAAAAAGGGGACTACAGGACATGCGAGTGAGCGGAGCCGGCTAGTCGAGTATTACGGGTAAAGAAATGCCGTGCAGGCAGGAGGACGGTAATTTCAGTGGAACAGTTGCTATAGTAATAGGTTTTGTCAAGGCTGCTACATTCCTACGGTGGCTCAATGAGTCAATGATGGAGCAAAAGGTGGTCTTTGCCAACCCACGCTAGCCACGGTTTTTAAAGCGCTAGCCTAGATAAATGTGTTGTATACTCGCGGCGAGGCTGGATGTAGGACTTGTAGATTATAACTGGCTTACTCGGAAAATTGTTTGCGGTTGGATTATTGGATGCTGTAGCGAGATAGGCCAAACCTCTGCTGAAGGGATGGAGATCTTAAGGACGCCTAACTCGGTAACATCGGCTCAATGTTAAAACCGATGGAGAGAACACGCGTTAGGCCAGGACCGGATCTCGTTTGTAGAGCTGAGTAAGTAAGTAAGTAAATTTTTGTATTTAATGTGAAACCGAAAAAATAGACTCCTCAAAAAGATGTATTTTAAAATCTTTTCGACATACTGATTGCAATTACTTTTCGAAACTGCACCCCTTTAGTTTTAGTATTGCAGGTCTTACGTTTAATTTGGAAATTTGGTGTACTTCTTATTAAGTCATGATTATTTTTGTAAATTGTTTGTTGAAACTAAATTCGGTCTAGTTTTCTAATATTTTTTATAATATCTTAGGTGCATCTGCATTTAATTTCTTCGCAGTTCGATATAGAACGACTTTTCTTGTTTATCTCATCTTACTGAGTTGGATATTACCATATATCTTCGTTTGTGTATTTCCTCTAAAAACGCCACAAAAACATACAATTTCATCAGGTTCATAGTCTATCTAAACAAATCTTGTATTTTTCGCCTTGTGGCTCGTGTTTTTTATTATTATCAATTTAATAGTGTTATTAACGCAACTAGATGTATTAAAAAACGTGTCATAGATTCGGCTGAAAAAACAATTCCGCAATAGATTATAAACAAAAATACTACAAATTATTCTAGTTAACCACGGCTGCGTAATATACTCAAAATTAAATGCGACTCATTTCATTCACAGTCAGAATCAGCATCATCCTCCGGCCCCGAGGCGCGTGAATGTCCTACTTTTGTTTAGGTGAAAAAAAGTAGAAAAAAAATAAAGGAATTTTTTTTTTGCAAAAATTGAAATGTTTATAGGCGCTCTTGTGATAAGTGCCTGCATATCCGCCAGACTGTGAGGCCACATGGTTCTCACATGTTTTCAATCAAAGATTGCGGAAAGAAAATTGAAAAAGTTTATAAACGAATAAGTGTGCGCTTCTTGTGTTTTTTTCGTGTTTTTCAATTTTCATTTATTTTTTCCTAAGCATTTTCAAATGAAATCTTTACATTTTACCTTATTCCCGACGCGGAATTGTAATCTTTTGTGATTGCTGCCAAATTACACATCACAAGGTGTTGTTGAACTTTTTGTAAGAGATTTTCAACCTCTCATTGTTCAGGAAGCTCATTACCTAGAGTAGCATCCTAACACAAAAAAAAAACAAAATAAAGAAAGAATATGAAAAAAAAAATAAAAAAAAGTAAAGAAAAAAAATAAAACGATCGTGGAAGACGTAAAGAAAGGAAAATTAAAAATACACGAAAGTCACATGTTATTCATCAGTTTTGTAAACTTCAAGCGAGTGCTCTTTGTTCCACAGACAGGAATATTGATCCTGGCAATATTCCAATATTTTAATACTGAAAAACGACGTAAATTTGTAACAAAACGCATTGAACTTTCAAATGTTGCCAGATTGCTGAGCGAAAAATCTATTTATTCATTAATACGTACAACAATTTTTTTCTTGCATGGTTAAAATTGAAATTATTTTTAATAGAAATCTTCGCACAAAATAATAATGACACCAAGGAGCAATTTTATTTTAACCAAAATGCAAAATGAAAAAACCTAACCAAAAAAAATATGTTCTAGAACAGCTGAAAATAAATTTCACAATTTTCTGTAAAAGTTCATCCAAAAATAGAAGTCCCGGGATGTGTGCATAATAAATGCTTGTCCGATTTGGCACACGCAATGACACTGCCAGGTGCCGCTAACAAAATTTTGCATGTTGTCAATGTTATTTAATATTTTTGTTAAAATGAAAAATGAAAGGTAAAGTTTTGAGTGCATGCGAATGGTATTAGGTAATAGGATGTTTGTAGACGTCAGTTGTGAGGCATGTACTTGTCCTTATGGTTGAAGAAGTCACTAATGAATCTAGTTCAGTAGGTAACACTTACGTTTTGTCCTAGTCTTACAGAATTAGTTCTCTGTTCGTGCATTTTAAAGAACAACAAGAAGTGTTACGACCATCTTTTTGGAAAATACATCCGAAGAAACTTACGGAACGTGGCCCTGCATGACAGACAAGGACAGAATGGACTTGTTCCTTTTGGCATTTTTTTTGTCGTTTCCACTTGACTGTTCAAGCTTCACGAGTTCCCGTCCGCAGTCCTGCCTTTGGTCTGTTCTCGGAAGGAGCTCCGCCACATTGGATTTAAAATGACGTAGCATAGCTTACTGTATTCTACTCGCCATACTCTTTCATTTGATACCAATGTCGGGCGGTTGTAAAGAAAAAGGTAATCCGCCATTTTGTGGTGGTCGCCATATTGGATTTAAAATGTCGCCACATAGCTTACTGTATTCTACTTGTCATACTCTTTCATTTGATACCCATGTCGGGGCCGTAGTAAAGAAAAGAGTACTCCGCTATTTTATGGTGGCCGCCATATTGGATGTACCTTAAAATTGAATATACTATATTGCATTGTCTTCAGAATCAAAGGTGTGTGCCAAATTTGAGCCTCACCGGATATCGGGAAGTGGTCGAAAAACCGAACGCAAGACATATTCCCCACAGAGAACGAAGTTAATATAAAGGTTGTAAAATATCGATTATTATCGATATATCGATATATCAGCTTGTGTTCCAACCTTTTGGCAAGACGTAGTTATCCGCCCAGTTGGATTTTGATTTCGTAGGGATCTAGATCACATGCTAGAAATTGTGGAAAGGTTACATTTCACGAGCAGATTTCAGCTTTAACCCTCGCACCCCCACCCCTGCACCAACTAGGTTATCAGCCATTGTCGAAAATGGCTCCCCCACATCCCGTTTATATATTAAAAACAAAATGGTAGTTTTACAGATGGGTTTCAAAACTCGGCTCTATCTCTTGGACTATAACGACTGTAGTACGGAGCAAACCCTTCAAAGCCTACCGAACCAAGATGTAAAGCTATCGTGTGGAGGGCTACATGGCAGTGGGTAGATTTTGCAGTATCGGTTAATGGCCGAGCGCCGGGCACCGGGCGTACCCAGTTGTATAACACCTTATTCTGATGTGGATGCTCAGTTAGGATAGACCTAATCTTTCCTACCATACTCATGGGACCTCTGTGGACTAATTTCATTGCATTCATTGGTCCCAAACCGGCTATTTGTAAAAAGGGCCCTTGCGGTGTAGACCTGGATGAATCACACCCTGGAGGTCTGGGCCTGGATTGGCCAACTCTAGCGCGGTTAAGGATTTGTTGGAACGCGGCATAAAGGTTGTCAGGACATTATTTGACTTGATGTCGGGATACTTGTTTGTTTGTCGTCAGGACACTTGTTGGCTTGATTGCCGTAATATTGAACTACGTACTTTTGAACCCAATACCGCACTAAAGAAGAAGAATCAAAAGCCATCGGTATCTCCTCTGAAGGGGACACGCCCGAAAAAGTCAGATACCAGGCCGGAGTTGAGCAGTCAAAGGCTCTGCAGATTGCACGGACGGCAGCAACGTCAGTTACTGGTCTCAAAAAGGAGAGAAATTGTTCCAAAAAGAAAGAACCTTTGAAGACCAAACAAAATATGGGAAGCTTGTACATCAAGAACCAACCAGCCAGGTTTGATGGCAGGTGGCCAATAAGTGACGATGTGAGGAACCACCTTGAAGTGTCAATCGTTGATGTTAACTCAAAGACCGGCAGAAAGCCTGACATAAAAGCAAAAATACTAGGCCTGGGGATGAAATACGTGATTAGACAGAGGGGCAGCAACTTTCGTTCGAATCCTCCCAGAGTAAAAATAATATACGCCTGCTCCCGCCAGAGCTATGCACGCTCCTGCTACAGGCATGCAAATTTAAAAATGCGACGCCATACACTTTTGTTACAGATATAAATGTATTCGTAATCGACCATTCCAAACGCGAGTGTCGTTTTACCAACCGGTCCCCCAACTAAGTACTAACCAGGCCTAATGCTGCTTGACTTAGGCAATCGATCGACAACCAGTCTACGATCGACAAAGATAATTGCCCGTTTTCTTCGTCCTATACAATTTTTTATAGCCCCAATTTTGCTCCCTTTAGTCTAAAAAGTGTGAGTGTACCGTGTTTCGTTTGGACTATTCCGGGCGTCTTTTATAGGTTCATGCCTGTAATGGGCTTCATTTGGAAAAGAAGAATTTTTACTTAAGCGTACCGTGCCTGTTTCATGCAAAGTGAGGGTGAGTCTTATTTTTACTCAAGCGTACAATGCTTGTTTCTTCTTCTTATAGGGTATACTTCAGCCTGGATAGGTTTTAACGCATGGAGCTGAACGTGCTGCTTCGGCTGGCAGCCTATTTTATCGATTAAATCTTCAATCGTATCTGCGGCAGCGCTTCAATTCCCCTTCATCTACTTCGAAGAATTCTAATTTTCGTCTCCAGGTGGCTGTTCTGTAGATGCGTGAACGTGGCTTAAATTTGCCACGTATGAGAAGGGTGACTCCTCTTGGGTTAAATGCCGATATGGTTCACCCTATCGTGTCTTGTGTAACAGAACAGCTATAATATATACAGAGAGTTTATGCCAAACTACTATTCCATGTCCATCCAGATAGGTGATAGGTTAGCTGTTATGTCAGCATTATACTTAGACAGGGTATCGGCTAGCTGCAATAAAGTCCGATTTCTGTCAAAAGTACAAACAAAAGAAGAGAGAAGGTGCAACGTGTTAATGTGTTTTCGTTCTATTTGGTCTCCGAGGCTTGTTACATGTTCTGTAACAGAGGGTTTTGCGTTTGAAGCCAACAGAGATTCCCTGTGGATGTACATAACATGTCATGCCATGGTTTTCAGCTAAGATTCTGCCATTGATACATAAATTCAACAAAACTGTATTAAAAGCAATTAATCACCTACAGAAAAACGCCAATTAAAACTCGACCGTGGTGCACCTTATGCATTATTATACAGGTAATTACCCCTTAACCTGTGTAGATCGGTGCCAAAAAACAGATCGCACACAAAAACAACAACAACAACATACAACCGGAACGTGCTTTGCGTTCACCCTATATAAAAATAGATCAACGGTGGCACAAATTGTCAGAATTTCACTAAAAGTTCGTCTCTTGAAATTTTCTTTATTCATGCACACGCCATCATCAGACTTTGCTCGTGCAAAATATTTTCCGATGACGATCTTCACAAATTCTGATTTTTTCCATTGCGTATTTTCGGTGTTTTTTTTTTCATCACCCTATTTATTTTATATTTTATATTTTTTGAAATTTTGTATTTATTTCGGTATTTTTTCAAGCCATTTTCATTTTTATTATACCAGGATGCGTTGAAGAACTCGGATAGATAATAATAAATGAGTGTATTTTTGGCGATCTTCACAGGGTCGGTCAACTGTGTAACTTTTCCGCTGATTGTAAATATTTGGCGTATTTTTTATATGCGTTGTTGTTGACCCTGTTACAGTTTTTTAATTTATTTATGATTTTAATTTTAGTTTTTTATATTTAATTGTAAGGGAGTAATTGGGCTAAGTCGCAATTTCGAGTTTTGTGTATTTGAATTACTTTTGAAAGTATTCGGTTTGACGACATCATAGCTCAAAAAATCAAAATTCAATCAAATGTTTTTAGATCATTCACATCCTCTATATTTTTGCAAGACCTGTTTCATAATATGTTACATTTGGCTAATTTAACTTTTGTTGCCACTTTCTTTTATAAATTTGTTGACGGAGAAAGAATGAGATTGTGATATGCATCATAGTTAAGTACAAACTGATCTTGCTTGGATCTTTCTCTTTTTTTAATGTATTAGAGCTTAGCTTAGAAATCGCTCGCGGCAGTTCTGTCGATACAAATTATGGTGCAATGTCTAATAATAAGCTTAGATCGAAAGATCACAAACGGCAAGGTCAAAACCACACGTTTTCTTGAATCTTTATGGACGATCGTTAATCGATCGTGAGCTTTAAACAAATCTGTGGTATAACGAAGTACCAGGCTTAGAATAATAAGGAATGACATAGGAGGGATATGTTGCTGAACAAGGAGGCGATGAACCTTGGGTTTGAACCCAATTTGATGGACTTTTGAGAAATTAGTTACTTAGAGGTTCATGTATAATGTAACTGGGCTATTTAAGACGTTTTAGTAGGTCACCGGCAAGCTGACACAGGTACTTCTTCTTTGACGGCTCTACAACCGGGATCCGGTCCTGGCCTCTACCAACTGTTCTCTCCACCAGTCCCAATTCTGAGCCGATGTCACCAAGTTTGCCATTCCTAAGCTCTGAGCGTCATGGTCTACGCCGATTTTTCCAGCAGAAGTTGGGTCTCGCCAGGTGTAGCACCCCATAGATCTTACCCCAGAGACTCAGGCACAGAAGAATATATTTTGAGTACTGCATCTTGTTGGATGTCGATACGATGACTATTACAGCATCCTATTTTTTGTGAAAGACTAAAGCTCAGCGGAAAGCCAATATCTATGAAACGAGTAGAGTGCAATGTCGAACAGCAACCTCTAATCAGAAAAGCTTGCTTTACCAGCCAACCGACAAAAATCTACTGAAAACGTCGTTTGTGGAGAAGGGGTGAGAGAGGACGAAGAGGAATGGGCGATAACAGCAGATTTCTGTTGGTTGGCTGTTGTCTCGTGTGGAACTGGCCAAAAAAACCAAAGGCTGAAAGAACTATCAACGCAGTTGGGGAAAGACAAAGCACAATGCCGTTGCAATCAGTCGAACCGCGACCCTCTGGTGTGGTAGTACAGTACCTTAACCTCTAAGCTAGCGACTACGGCTTCACCATTTTTGAAGGATTATTGATAGATGTACTATTCTCTGTCATCGATGCTTCCAAGAAGGGTTGTTCTGCTGGTATCAAAGTAGTAAAATTTACGGGAGTTGTTGGTTTAAATTGCCGTAAGTTACATGAAGTTCAAGACTTCACTCCAATGAGTAGTGTTGTCCCTCGCCATTAAGGCAGCTTTCAATTTGTCGATGGAACCGTTCGATCAGCTTGTTTGGCTGCGAATGGTAAACGGTAGTCCGATTTGCCACTGTTCGAAGCTTTAATATCGCGTATTAGATAAGCCTCTAGCCATCTCCTGAATCGGTCTTCGATTGTAAGGATGTACGAGTATCCTCGAGATGACGGAAGGGGTCCATCTATATCCATATGGATATGTTCGAATCAATTATACGGAAGCTATAAGGGTTCCAGTGGAGATTTCGTGTGTTTCGTCACTAGATTTGAATTTTGACAACCGAGGCAAGAGCAAGACAACCCATTGCATATTTCTTTGAAACAGCTCTTCGAGTTGTGCGACAAGCTTGCGTAAAGAATAAGATATATACGCTGGCGTATGCTCGTACTACTTTCATACCGGACATGGTATTGGTGGGGGAACTAGTTTTACCTTTGTGCCGCTGCTGGGATGCTCTTAAAAAGCCTGAGCTAATTTAGGCAGGTCGAAGGTAACGGAGTCAACGTTGTCGTTGGCTAGGGAGCGAGAGAAATAGTTCGCCTTTTGTTTACCGGAGACATGTCGGATGCTCGTGCTAAATTGAAAAATCAGATCCCATTGTGTGGTCTAACGAGGTAATCGGTCGGTATTCGTATTAGAGTTGTGCTGGACTTACACGAGACAGTGCATTTGCCCCTTACACGATGTCAATTGTACTGAGGCCTCAATTTATTGAAATGTCCCGGTTCAAAATTTAAGATAAATTAATTCTTGATTTTTTAGATACATGAGGAAAAATGAGGCGAGGTGTTATTAGGGAGTGGAAAAACATGGGTTTCTCCTCTCTTAATTCTTTTGGGGCAGTAAAATTTCCAACTTGAAATGAGGAGAGGTAACATTGTAAAATATAAATACATATGCATCATAGAGGTTTCTTACTGTCTTACACTTATTCTGAGGCAGTTTAATGCATATTAACATACATTAGCTTGTGAAAAAACTCTTCATTGGTATTTATTTTCTTTCTTTCTTTAATTTGCTTGGTTTTGTCATTTTGCCATTATAATGGCACTTCGCCTCATTAGAAGTATGACATTGTATTGGCTCAAAAGAAAAAAGAGGCACATCTTACAAACTCATTTTACAATCCTGTCCTACCCAACACTAGTTCGTATGAAGGGCGCGCTCGAGAGGTTTGTGGTCCGTATATACCACGAAGTTAGGCCCTTCGAAGAAGTAGCGGAAATGTTTAGAAAAAAGAATGTTATCTAGGTGGGATGCTGTGTAGAATCGAACCACGGACCCCTGGATTGGTAATCGGGCGCCTTAACCCCTAGTCCTGTAAGAAGAAGGTACGACTATCTATGTAATAAGAAGGTTTATGTCGCACTACTTCAAACATAGTTCTAGATATAATCATTTATGCAAAAAAGAGCGCGGTTCTTGCTTGGCACTTAAGAGTTCCGATTTATGGTGCGACAATTGCTGCCTGGTTAAAAGCAAATTCCGCGCTTAAGAACAAAGCTATTACCAGAGCGATTCGTTCGGTTAAACCGTACTGGAACAGATTGCATCGATGTCCTAATTCCTAGGAAATCAGATCCAATTGTCTTTTTGGAATAAAACGCTAAAGGTTGCCAGCTGTGACCGTTGAATTGTTCCAAAACACCTCCGATCGTATAATCGGAGGCGTAAGTCGCCTCGAGTGGATGGTTCAGTAGAGTGGCTTCTGCCATCGAAGTTTTCTAAGCTCTAACCCGATCCTGGGATTTAAGGATTCTATTCTTTGCTATTTTGTGACTGAAAAAAATGATCTCGTTTGATCCGGAAACTCATTTGCTAGCTTGAAGAGTTAGTCGAGGGGAGTCAGATGAGTATATCGCTTAAGTAGACGAAAACAAATTCGAGGTCTCTCATTCATAAACTAAATGAATGTCATACGTAACTCCAATGGCATGTTCCTATAAACCAATTAATGTAATTAATAAAGTCTTATGCACGTCTTCTTGAGCGATAGGTACGCGCATACCAAATCTATCTTTTAGAAGATTGTGCAGCCATGCAGATGCACGGAGAAGATTTGAATGTACCGGGATAGGATGTCTATCCGGCACCGTGCTAAAAGTCAGATTTCAGTCACCTAAGATTATCTTCAGTTTGATGACTAGGTTTGATAAAAACCTCCAATGAAAAAAAATTTGATTGTATACTTCTGTCCAGTATCTAATCACCTATAATACTTTAAACAATAAAACTTAAACATAGTTTCATAAATTTTATTTATTTTTTCATACACATTTTTTTTTTGGAACATTCAAATATTTTTTTTTCCACATTTGACTTTTTTTTTCATTTAAAATATTATTAATTTTCTTGATAAAATGCTCACATTCGAATAAAAATTAAAGGACTAAAAATACAATATCCGTACTTTTAATTGATTTTTTTTCTTCATAAAAAGGCAAAATTTATTTAAGTCTAATCATTTTTCCCATTTTCTCTTTGGTAATAATATAGCAAAAAAAGTTTTTCTTTTGTTATTGGTGTTACCACAAAAATAATTTGATGGTTTTTTTTGGTTTTTTGTAATTTTTCAATTATATTTTTTTTTTCATAATTTGTACAAGGAATTCATTCATATTATAATATAATAATTTATTTTAACTATCGACATAATTTTCATAATAGTAATATTATCATTTTTGGTTTTTTTTTGTTAGCGTAAAACGACGTCAATAAAATTTTTAAAAAAATTTAATTTTTAATTTGTTTTATATTTAATTATTTTTACTGGCTGGCAACTCCCTGAGCATGCTGTAACCCAGTACACAAATATAGCATGATCACACTCAAGGCCTGAACCCGTTCCTCGCTTTGCCCAATTAAAATAGCTTTTTTCGCTTGATCAGCGTGTTGCTGCTCGGATTGGCGGTTTGCGTCTGGATCAGTATTGGATGGCGGCTTTGTTTGGAGGAATATGTTAGTTTCTGGTGATGTACGTAGGGATTCCGTTTTTGGTGGTGGCTGTAAAGGTTCCAGTGATAAATTCGTTGTTTTTGTTGGAGTTTCAATACTGGTTGATAATGTTGCATGAGATGCTGTTTCCCTGTCTAGTGCGATGCGCAGCTTTGAGAGCTTTAATTGTATATTTAATATTAAATGATTATTGATTGGATTAAATTATAGATAAATATAGTTACCAATCCGTTTATTTGATTCACTCGCTCGTTCGGTTCCACTTCAGCATATAGAGACTTGCTAGACGATTTTGCTAGGCTCATTAGCTCTTCAGCTGATGATGATCCGATTAGAGGTTCAGATATACTAAAAATCTGCTCCTTGGTCAACTCATTAGCATCTGAGGGAATCGCCTCCAAGCGTTGTGTAACAACAATAAATGGATTTACGTTTTGATTCACAAGAGATTGTTTTCTATTGCATATAAAATAAGATTGGAAACAAGAAACACCCAATAACAAAACAATCAATTTCAAAAAAAACATATTCACAAATTATACGCTCTCCAAACTAAGACATACCTCGGTGTATGCTGTGGACTTGGCGGTAAACTTCTACTACTTTGACTTAGCGACGATATAACACCAGGTATTGCAAGGTTATTAGCTGAGTTAACACGTTTCAAGCCTTGTGCTAGAAGATCACCAAACGTATGTCGTTGACCATCAATATTACCACGAGTCTAAACAATATGTATGTAAGTAAAAAAAATTGGTATGTAAAAAATAAATAAATACATCATCCCCATCATCTCCATTCCCATCAACATTAGCTTCTGTTACAGTAAATTCTGGCCTACAATTAGCATGCGTTGGTGTACTGCCAGTACAATCGACTGGTCCACAAACAGTTGAATTTTGGCATTTAGCAACGCATTTCTTATGACAGCACATAGAGCAATCTCGGCATTGGACGGCATCCTTGAGCCAAATTTTCTTGCCACAAAAATCACACTGTGTACTACGATGGAAATGGGTGCGAATAAAGTTGTGCAGTTTTGTGTTAATACCATCGTTCTTGTCAATTTCTTCCAGTTTGTCTGTGGAGTTTCTGTAATAAAAATTTTATTTATATTATTACTTTTTTTTAAAGCTTGAAGACATTTACCTTAGTTGTCTTGGTTTTTTTGCAATCTCATTTGGTGGTGATAATGTGGAGTTTCCAGTCCATACAAATGAGAATAGGACATCACCGAAGCATAGGTTTGGATCAAAGCCAGATTGCATTGATAGAGGATGGTTTTGCCTGATGGAAGAGAGAGAATATATAGTTAACATTTATTTAATTTAAAATAGAAATTTTTCTACAACATCAATTTTAAGAAAATCGCCACAAAATACCTATGCCAACTGGACCTATGGCAACCGGATCATACTTAAAATTACCTAATTGAGCAAAATATCACTTATTTTTACCTTAATAGAAAAGTTGATCTCCATGAAAAATATTTTTTTTTTATTTTCTTATAGGCCAATTCCAAATTGTGACGGATCACAAGTCATAAGCAAGTATGACAAGATTAATCTTGTGACGAATTTTGTGACAGATCAGCTGTTTCGTATTCTCAGTGAAAAATTACAACATTCACCACAAGAATTTCACCACAATTGTGATGGAACTGTGAAATGTCAAATTCTGTGAAATGATGATCAACTTGTTGCAATGTCAATCACTAAACGCGCCTCAAATTATAAACAGGTAAATTTTTCTCTGAATCGGAAGAAATTTGATTGCTTACATTATTTTTATGTTTTTTACAGAAGGTATAAAGATTTACCAAAGAACCTCTCCGGAAGAGCTCGAATATTTCATCGATGATTGTCACAACTTGTGACTGGGCTATGAGAATACCTACGAAAAAGTCACAGCTGTGTCTTTTATGACATTGTTGTGAGAATTGCCCTCTAGTCTAATAATCATTTGATAAACATCAGATTTGTAATTTTAAGAATAACATTGTTTATATTTTGATGATTTATGCAGTAATGGTGCGCCATCTATTAGAAACAGTTTGAAGTGTAGTTTAAAACTTGAAAGCGCTTTCGAAGGTTCCAGAATAGTCTTGATTATGGTAAAAAATTTGGAATGGTGTACAAATTAGATTGGGAAGCAGCTTTGAGATAGAAACACATTGTCATCAGGGAGATCAGAAGCACTTAGTTTTTTCATGAACTGCTCTGCTACTTCCAGATTGCTTACCAAGAGATGAAATCCGCTGAGATGCTCCTTCACAATCTAAGCTTCAAGCTGGAAAGTGCAGTTTTAAATTAAGGAAATGCTCTGGTGCCCTTTCTCGATATTGAGGAAGCTGCCGAAAATACATCCTTTCAAAAGTATAGAAAGGATCTAATAATACAAGGTTTAGGCATATTTTCGAGAAAGAAAAATTTTAAATATCTTACAATAAACCAAATACTTAGAGGTACCATCAGATGCCAAACCCCACACCAGCGCATGCGTAATCCAATAAACAGTCTGCGAAGATCTATGCGGCTTCATCGGACAACTCGATAAAATTGAGTAGACTACGATTGCTCGTATCCGTTGTACTAGCTTCGGAAGAAAGAATGCTAGCCAGGATTTGAATGGTAGACTATCAGAGAAACGAAACGAAGGGCAATCAAGAAATTTGTGGATAGGTGACGTGGTAGAAGATATACGAAAACTTCGTTTAAGAAGAATGGATGAAGAGAATTTAAGGGTTCCACGATTTAAGCGTCATTTAAGAAGAAGAAGAAGATGAAAAATCAGACCTAAAAGCTTTGAGGATAAATTAAGAGAAATTGAAAGAATGGGCTGCCTCTTCAGGGCCTATTTGGGACTGCTTGCACCTCTCCGACTGCAGTCCTAGAGACTGTTTGAATTGATACTGCTATAAAAGTCTACAATTGTCAGTATTGTTGTAGAGATTCTTGAATTGATCAATTCTGTTGGATTGAATGCCTACGAAGATCTCAAAAGTTCAAACCTCCTTCCATGAACATACAAGATAGGGTATCCTGGATTTTCCATAACATAATGCAGAATATACTTATATGGTACATGGATGGTTTCAATAGAGAGTTAAGTATCAGTGTAGTGTTCAGTATGATAAAAGGCTTAGAAGAGCTTTCAATTTGTACAGCCTTGTTACTGACTTTCAAGTAGAGGTGCAAGTTATACGCAGGCGCAGCGATTTAAAAGGTGCGAATGGTGCATTGCACCGGGCGCAATTGGTCGGGAGCGCAATTACAGAGAATTCCACAATTTTAAAACTTTGAAAAAAAAAATGAAAAAGTGTTTCTGTGACTTCAGTTCCACTTTTATTACCTCGATTTATTTTTCCAGTTTATTTTTTCTCGATAAAATAGTGTGTACGTCTGTCCCGGACCTTCGCCTCGAGAATCAGAAGTAAAAATTCAGCAGGAAAATCCGCCAACTGAAAATTCTAATATGGCATACTGCACCGGTCGCAAAAAAATCAAGCGCCAGCCCTGGCTATACTGCCATACACTTACGAAAACCTTAGAAGGGTTTATACTAAACTATAAGGATTTTTATCTGCTCTAGCAGTCAAGCGGTAGTCAAACCCTGAATACTGCATATTGTGTACGTACCCCCACGACCGTCAGCCCTCCAGACGAAGGCAAGAATGTCTGTAGTTGAAGAAGACCGGACATAAGTGGCGCTCATAAGTTCTCTGTAACCTTGAACTATCAATGGAGACACCCTATTTTGGGTCCCGGTTCATCGGGGTTATAAAGGCAATAAAAGGCGTACGCCGTGGCTAAATAAGACTCGGGCACTGTACTCATTAGACTTGCTTGGTGAAGAGGGCTCTTGACGATGTGACTCTGAGAAAATGGGTAGATCGTTGGAGGTCCATACCTAGCATGGCGAAATAAGCTTGTTTTCATCTTGTGTCGTCTCGTAAAGCGGGCAGAAGAATGTTAGGGCGCAATAAGAAAGATTTGAAGACACTGACTGGTTTGCTTACCGGACTCTACGCCCTCATCGAGGATTTCCGTCAACGATCCGCGATAGTGAAAAGCAAAGTATCGCTGCTTGGTTCAATCTAGAAAAAAATTTAGGCGGATTTGAAGATACTACCAATAAAATTGGTGAGATTTTAGAGACTTTGTTGAGCATTTTTTTTTTCAAAATATAAAGCGTATTTCAACAAGAGCTGTCATTTTAAATTTCGCGCCTTTTTTGAACTGTCAACATATAACTGTCATTATGATGACATTTGACAAGTAGAAACTAGGAGGTTTTTCGATATGGATAGATACACACTAGGAAAACGCATTGAAATAGTAAAAATTCAAAATCATGATTTCTTAAACAATTTTATTCTGAGTGATGAGACTCATTTTCATCTGTCTAGGTGTAGGGTACGTACACAAGCAAAACTGTCGCATCTGGGACTCCGAAAACTCAATAGAAATAGTCGAACAACTTCTCCAACCGCAACATGTGACAGTTTGGCGCGGTTTTAAATATAAATCTTCACAATACTAAAAATAAAATATTACTTACAATTCCGGTGTTGTGGGCGGCATTAAAGAATAATTTTTAACTAAATGTCCTAAGCTAGTATCAGTACATTCAGCTAAAATAATATTAACTGGAATATTAATATATCCCAGCAGTTCACTATCACCACCATATTTCCCATAAACACAAACATTTAAATAATTCGATTTATCATTTAACTTAAATGTACACCAATCTTCCATACGAATAAAACTATCTACAGGACAATCAATTGTTGAATGCTGTTGAAAGTGTTCAACCTCATCACTTTTATGCGATTTTGTGCTTGATGCTGGCCTAGAGCTAGCCGAATTTGGTCTACTACTTGTACCAATTGACGAATCATCAAAAGCACTATCACCATTCTCTTTTGATGATGCTTTTGTAATTGAATTTCTTCCAAGTAATTGATTTTTTCTTGGTGAATTTGTTGGTGTATTTGCAACACTAGATGATTCACTGGATGTACCCTTATCTGTTGAGCTCATCGATCGTACGGTTTTTGTTGAACTACGTGATAATTGGACAGAATCAGTTGATTTAGTGAAGCTGATGCTCATATCTCCTAGATCTTCATATAGTTCCAAGTCTTCTAGGATTGCATCGTTACGTATTATGCCTGGGGATATTCTTTCTATTCTTAAAGTCAATATAGGTCGATTTAGGCCCTTTATAATTTTTGCTACTTGATTAATTGTGTTCACTCTTTTCCCTTCAATTGATATCAATATATCACCCATACGAAGATTTGCCTTAACAGCCGGAGTGTTTGGCAATACTGCTTCGATTTGGACCGAGTTATCCTCTTGCTTAAAGACAATACCAATCTGCTGATTCTTGGCCTTGTGGATCTCTACATCGATCGATATAATTACATTGCGATCATCTCTTTGTCGAGCCTCCACCCACGGTAGTGAGCCTAGTGATAATGTACAGTAAATATCTGTTATATGCTTTGGTATCATAAGACGTGACAATTCCGACACTTTAATATCCAATTTTCCATTCGGTATAATTTCTGTGTCATTTTCTTCTTCGGTTTTATGAAAGAACGGCTTATATCGTAGCTTGTAGTTCGGCAAAGTATGCTTTCTTCTAACAGCTTTACGTATTTGATTTAGTATTAGGCTAGTTACGTTTGACTGCATTTGCCTGCCTTGAAATTGTGATTCAATTCCTAAATCTAGCTGAGGATCACCTAGGAAACTTAATGACCAATGAGTGTATGGCTTTCGTGTGAACTGTAGACGCGCCAATCCGGATAGGTGTTTGACTTGAAAGTAAATTATTTTTATAATGGTTTGAATTTTGTGAATTAATATTTGTTTTTTTTACCTTTAAGCGTCAATGAGCCTTTCTTTCCTAAAACCATGTCAGCGTCAATTGATAAACGAAAATTGCCTTTGTATTGAAGATCGAGAAGTAAGTCTAAGTTTTCAAGGTGACCTTCGGTATTGTGAAGCTCGGAATTGTGAACTCGTAAATTTTTTATTTCAGGAAATTGTCCGCCGAGATCTAAGTCACGTATCTGAAATTTATTAATTGTAAATGTAATTGTGTTGCAGAAAAATTACATGGAATATAAAAAAGAGTTTCTTAGATATATGTATTATTTTTTTTTAAACTGCATATGCCACTGTATATGCCGCCACTCAGGACGACTTCTATATTGATCTATGCACATGCTGAAATCAGCAATTCGACAAGTCTTACGTACTTGTATCGTATAAATTAATTTTCAAGTTTCCACAAGTCACTGCAAACAAACTCCTACACGATCAGAACGAACAACAAGAAGTCCACCAAGCGATCGGTGATCTTGACATCCGGCTTCTCCATTCTCCATTATCCGACGGGTGGATGATGTTTGTGTCAGCTTGAAATAACTACAACGCACCCCACAATACTTGATCTCAACAAGATCAGTGGATCATGATGAATAAGTCCTCGATCGCTTCCTGTCACGATTGCAGACTCAGAGTCTCTTGTTCTTGTTCAGAGTGTGATCTTGTTCTTGGAGTTTCCATAAACGTGGCGTATCATACACACTCAACACCCCAAGAGGTTACATATCAAGTTTAGTAAATATGAATCGATCTTGATGCGAAATTCCTCGGATTTTGACTAAAACCAAAATGGGATTTCACTAGACTAAGCGACTATGTTAGAAAATATGTAGTTGAATTTAAAGTTCATAGCAGAGTGCTCTAAAAATCATGTCTAGGGTCATGGTTTGACTTCATACGGTTTGTTTTTAGTGAGGTATTGGGTCGAAAAATACTGCCCTCACACGCTTGGCTTATTGTTCTACACCCCTATACCGCAGAGCGGCAGCTGTCTAGGTCTGCTTCTTGTCTTCCCGGATACACTACATGTTGCTTCCCTTATCTCGCTGGTGACTGACCAGCGACTTCTTAAGAACAGGAAAAATAGGCGTAGGACGTTCAAGAGATATTATAGGTGGATGGATGACGACCTATAAGGTATTCGAAAGATGACTGGAACAAGAAAATTCAAGAGGCCAGAGTCCTACATGTATTATAGGGCCACTTAAGATGAAGAATGAGCTTTCTTATGCTTTTGCGTCTGGACGTATCCGTCCTCGTTTATAATGGGCATAATGGGCCAAGAACAACACCATGGCAACGCGTTAAGTTGAAATAAAATATAGATGATAAAGTCTGTAAAGGGATCAGTGTTAAAGAATCACAAGTTCCCATAAAGCACATTCAAAGATACATTTGGTGCAGGTTATTTTTTAAAAATGGTTAAAACTCTACGACCATCATATGCCCCTTAAAAAGCCAAACGGCCGGTGTTCGCCCGTTGTAAGGCCATTTTTTTATTTTTACTGGGGATTGAATTCACAATTTCAGTCTAAGGCGAGTAAATAAGTATAGCCTGGGGTGGCAGCACAGAAGTCGTTTCAAGTCATTTGTTTCGAGTTTTCCATTGAATTTTTCTATTTAAAACTCGTAATAAATGAGTTGAAATGACCTCTGCGCTATTACCCCTGCATTGCTTTCCATACCAGTACTTTAAAGTTCGACAAGAGATGGGGCTTAAAACCACGTATGGTACGTTGGCTTTACAGAGCAGTGATTCGACCAGTGGTGACATATGGCTTTGTTGTGTGTTGTGCAAAATACAATATAATGTAACAAATCGGGGCGAGGCTAAGCTTATAGAATGGTATGTCTTAGAGTAACAATGGCTTTGTGTACAACCCCCAATGAGGCAGTGATCGTAGTTGTCGATCTTTTGCCACGTTATCTATACATCAGTCGGCAAGTGCCTGAACAACCCTAGATTAAAAGTCGATAAGGCCATGAAGCAAGGATAATTCCATTATCTGATAGTCAAGCGGCTATCAAGGCATTATGGGCAATCTATGTAACGTGTAAGCTGACCAAATCCTGTCAGAAGACGTTCCTTTATGGCTAAGTAATACAGGATCACTCTTCACTATGTACCGAGTCACAGGAGCATCGAGCGTAACGAGAAGGTAGACAAACTGACCGGACTATGAACAAATGTTGTAGACACATCGGTAGAGAATGTACAGAAGTCGCTGTGTGTAAATAAGAGAGACCTCACCATACACTACTTTTTAATGGAAGGCTCCAGTTTAACATCACACACTACAAAGACTTGGCCTGACAACAGCAAGCAAAGATCATCATAGGGAACAGAGAAATTCGAGAATGTAAGACCATATGGAGAATTCCGTACATCCTTCCGTTCGTCCCCAGAGGCCATAGGAACAGCTCATAGAGTCAACCGAACATTTTCTTTGCACTTAACCGCCTCTGGTTAGTATAAGTCATCGTAATAAGTATCGAAGCTTAAAATAGGTATCTGATTCGTTACTTGAATATGCCGAGTTAGATTTGGTTTGACTTCAAACGCAGAGATTTGGAAATCGAATAACCGTGAAATGAGTTGGATAGGCAGGGGCGGCCCTTTCATAGGTGCAAATGGTGCACTTCCACCGGGCGCAATTTAAGAAATTAAGGTTCAAAAAAATTTAAACCTTTGAAAAAAATTGAGAAAGTGTTCACGTGTCTTCATTTTCATATATTAAAAGAACTCCACAGAGTGTTTGTGTCTTTTGCCATTGTCCTTCACTGCGATCAAAAAATGAACTGATGGGGGCGCAATATGGCACACTGCACCGGGCGCAAATAACCAGGCGCCGGCACTGATGATAGGCTAATATTTCTGAATCAACTGAATAGCTTTGAATTGACATAAGAAAAGGGAAAATAATGCTATCAATGCCAAAAAAGCGGGGGGTTGAGTTCCTTGTACAGTAGTAGTGAGCTCCTTGATATCATTTTCCATTATCAATCTCTCCATTTTCCATTCAAAATAAAATAATAAAACATTTTGTCTGGTTTATTATTAAATTGATTCGAAAGATGAAATTTTGTCACTCATAAATCAAGGACACTTAGTTTTGCGTTACATTACATTTTGATTTGTTTTATCAAATCTCCGAACCGCAATTTACAATGTAGCAATTTGCTTTGCAGATTTCTACAGCAGAACCCAAAAGGTGTGGCCCAACAGCTTAAATTTTCGGAGTTACCATACCTCGTTTTATACGAATATAATCCACGGTAGATACTACAATGTATATATATTTTCACAAAACGTAAACAAAAAAGGGTTTTTTTTTCAAAAGGACTCAAGGTCATTATCCACTGCATATATACATACATACTATCTGACCTACATCACACAAAAACCCGATGAGGGTTTCGACTTCTCTTTTTTTTACGATAATGCCGCGCCATAAAACATGTATGACATTACGTGTTCTCCAGAATGAAACTGAATTTTCTCCCTTATCCAAATTGAATGAAAACATAAAATGAAGTTATTTTGTATAGAAATAAAAAAAAACTGACGGTGGAATCCTCCTTCAAGGACTGACTGGTTTGGCGTTTCATTGTGTAGCTTTTCTGCGTTGATGTGTACAATATAGAAAATATTTGTTAAAAGGAAAATATTTTCCTATTTTTTTTTTCATATAGCGTGAAAGTTAGTTTTATATTTTTGGGAATGCAGTAAAATTGATGATGAATATTCACATTTTATAAATGATATTTCTTTTGAATAAAATTTTATTGTATGGAGTCGTTGAGTTTCGATCGTAAGCACCCCGAGGTTTGGGGTAAAATGGGGCATTTACACTTCCCTGGCATTGAAAAAAATAAAAAAAAAAATAAAAAACTATCTTTTAACTAGTTTTGAACATAAAAAAAGTTAATAGGATCCTATTTCATCGTTTATTTGTTTTTAACGGAGTCTTTTGATAAAGTCAGTTCACAAAACTTTACTAAACTATTTTTAATGCTTTTAGAAGAGGTTGATGACTGCTGTTCTTTAATCTCGTTATAAATGCCCTTTAGTTCGGCCATATACACATTATGATTTTCCCTGAAACGATTTTCTGGGGCAAATGACCGTGTGGGTGAATTAACCTGAAGGGGACATAGCACCTACAAATTTTCAAAAAATCTAAAATTTTGTTTTGATAGAATTTGTTAGAATAAACCTTTACGAAATATTTTTTAATAATATAAATAAAAGTGAAAGACATCGTAGATTGAATTTTGGTAATTTTTTTTAAAAAAAATGTTGTATTTTAACTTGAACGCGATTTTCTTAAAACAACGTGTTTCAAGTTGGTGGGCAAGATTTATATTTATTCGATCGTTCTAAAATTTTAACACGTTAATCTACACAAATGTTAATGTACAAAATGAACTACGAATGAAAAAATCGGCGTACAATATTTTGAGTAACGGGATGTTTTCGATGGCAAAAAATTTTGATTTTTGAAAAAATGCCGCCATTTTGTTATTTTTCAACCAAATTTTTTCTTTTTAGTTCATTTTATAGCGGCTTTGATGCTGATTAAAAGCCATTTTTTGTTTTTGTGTCCGACTTTTCTGAAAGCGGAAATCCTGCCCACCGTGATTTTTTGGGTTTTTTTTTAAAAAATTCTAGCAGACGACGCGTGACCAAAAAAAATTAAAAAAATATTTTTTTGTATAGTTAAATACAAGTAAAACATATGTGCAAAGTTTCATTAAGTTTCATTACATTAAAAAACAAAAAAAATTGAAATTTGAAGGTGCTATGTCTCCTGAAGGTAGATTCATAAAATATCTGTTTTTATCTCGTATCTGACATATTTTTTCAATTTCCCAAAAAAACATTGCATCTGATGTATCGGTTTTTGTTCCGATGCTCCTTAATTATCTTTAATAGAGTTAAACATCAAACAAGATTTTCCATATCTCGAATCAAGGATTACGTTTAATCCATAATCCGAGATGTTTAAATAGTGTAAATCAATCAGTGTAAAATATGAGGTGCTGCAAATTGCTCCTATTTCGCGGAAAGGAATCTCAGGCGAATTATGTCGAAATTATGCAAATTTTGAAAAGTTACACACATTTTAACATGATTCGATCATAATCTCTTTAAAGGGCAGTAAACATCAACAAGGATTTTCATGAATTTCACGTTCTTTAATAGATTTATTCATAATCTGAGATATTGAAATCTGCTTAAACATCAATCAGTTTAAAATATAGAAATCGAAGAAAAGTTGATACACGTCGACTGAAAATAGTTGGTCTAGTGTTGACCAGCTTGGTATTCACTAATTGCTGCTTCTGAATACGGTTCTGTTAGGGTTGTAATTTTTAATTTGACAAGAAGAAAACAGAATAAATAAATAAATTCTTTTAACTCGTTTCTGACCGCGCTGCAAAAATTGTTGAATTTTTTATATAAAGTATATTTCTAGAGTAATTAGGCCCCGCTGATTCCAAATCTGTCATCAAAAAAATTCTACTCACACCTATTTTCCCATTATGTCAAAAAATCAAATGTTCTTTTAATGGAATATTGGCGCTTATGCCATACCATAAAATCCCATACAAAGATGAAGTGTCAAATTTTCCCGCCAAGTGACAGCGTCTCTGACATTTCTATTGCCTTTTCAACGGGAGAAGAGGTATTTTATGTGTGCTTATGTGGTGCTGCCGCGACTCGAACCCGCGACCTCTGGGATGGTAGCCAGACGACTTGTGTGAATAGTAACCGAATAGGCCACTTCTCGCACTTGTCAAACAATATACTATTTACATTTTGGTGGTTTCAATCGCTATTTCAACATACTCCCGAGGTAGACGAACAATCGGTTGAAGAATTTCAGATTAAATTAATTCAGATCCAAGTCCTTTGACTGAGATTGCCGGCTACGTGGAAATTGAGACTGAGCGAAACATTCATGAGAATATTGGTTATGAAGAGATTGTAGAAACTGAGCCGGAGGCTGGGCCGTCAACTCACAAATCGGCTGCTAATTCGACTGGGCTTTGATTCATACCTGCGCCAACCAGGGGTTTTTTGAAGTAAAACTTTTTTACGCGCGCCTTTGCCCAAAAATTTACTGGGAATGAATTGCTTTCATTCGCGTCAAATTCTCACGTATTGAAAAATCGTTAGATTTTTCGTATAACGCTTGGAAAAGGGAAAGACACAAGAGACGAAGAAATTCGAGTCGTTGTGTGTGTTGCATGGTTCTGTGGAAAAAAATTGCCTTGGAGATTTTACTTTGGGCAAAAAGTGATTTTGTTGCCGAACCCACTTTTTTTTTGGTTTTTTTTATGTGGGAGACTAGCGCTCAGGGAAAGCCCTTTGAACTGTCGACAATCAATTTTTTTCGTATAGAGTGCAATGTCGAACAGCAAGCTCTAGTCGATAGATAGTGAAGGGAAAGAGAGAAGTGAAGGAAGGAACTGCCACAATCACATACTCTCAACCATTTCTATCGTGACTCTGTCATCGGGGCAACGAGAAACAACTCGCTGGAGCTTTATGCCTCCTGAAACGAGTTGAATCCCATCAACCAACCGATGACATGCGCTGATGGAGCGGGGCAGTGCTAGCGAAAGGTTATGACAGGAGGAATGGAAGAAGAAAGAAGGTGGGAAAGGTGAAGGACCGTGGCACCTTGAAAATTTGTATATAGGGTGTTTTCACACCGCTGAATCCAAATCTGATGTCGAAATTTCGAAATTTTCAAAATCCAAGATGGCGGATAAAAATGGCGGATCAAAAATTAAAAGCAATGCTTTTTAATTTTAAAAACAGGATTTTCTCGTCGTTAAATCGCGTGTTTTCATACAGTTGCATAGTTTTATCGTATTTTATGTCAGTAATAGTCAATTTTTCTCGAACTTTACAAAAATATTGCGAAAAATTAAAATTCATGCAAATAACGCTGTTTTGCAATGTTTTTTTGTAAATTACCGAAAAAACTTAACTATGATTATCATAAAATACGATAAAACTATGAAACTATGAATCCTATTTTTTGCCATTTTGATCCGCCATCTTTGATTTTGAAAATTTCCAAATTTCGACAGCAGATTTGGATTCAGCGATGTGAAAAACCCCTATATACAAATTTTCAAGGTCAGAAATAGGATTTAGTATTAAATACCACTTTTATAAACTTTCAAACCACTGTGGTGGTGCTGCCGGGATTCGAACCCGGGACCTCTGGAATGGTATCCAGACGACTTACTGCCTGGACTACCGAGGCCCGAGGTTTTAGTTAGGGGAAAATGTGGTTCTGTTGAAAAATTTGTGTTTTCGGGTTTTAGTTGGGGCAAAAGTTTATTTTTTTTGAGGAAATCGTTCAGCTCAGAAGGAAGATTTCCTGTTCAGGGCAACTTCTTTATTTGTACTTGAGAAATTCACAAGGGCGTTCCTTACAGTACCAAATGAGTAAATTCGACCCACTTTAATATTACCGATCAACTTCAAATTTGGCACATATACATATTTCGCGGGACAACGCAATCTCACTTTTTTTGTAAAAAAAATCAAGATGGCGGTTCCAAGATGGCGGGAGAATTTTGTAATTGTGTTCGCCGACCCCTCAACATGGGTATCAAATGAAAGGGTATGACAAATAGAATACAATTAGGTGTGTGGTGTCATTCCAAATTCAAAATGGCGGCCAACACAAAATGGCGGATTAATTTTTTATTTTCAACCCACTCGGTATGGGTATCAAATGTAAGGGTATGACGAGTAGCGATCAGTAAGCTGTGTGACATAATTGTAAATCTAATATGGCGGCCATCATAAAATGGTGGAAGACATATAAGAGACTAAAAAGTAGTACAATCCATAAATCGCAAAGTGGAAAATAGAAGGAGATTGTGTGATTTCTAGTAGTATTCCGTTGGAAATATCAAAAAATCAGATTTTATACTATGCCATAAGTGGGCAGGAATTTTCGGTACATTTGCTACCTGTTATCTGTCGAAGCTGCTCAAGATTCTTAGTAGGCAAACGTTGTTAAATGCTGTAACGTACTTACGCAGAAAAATGTTCAGCCTTGATACTATGACGTAGGTTTGACGTTCACGGACTCTTGGAATATAAATCGGGATTCATAAATATTGATATTTTGAAATTGTTTTTGTATCAAGTCCCTCGGTAGGCTCTTCACTCTACTGTATGCATCGGTCGTTGGCCTGGCTTTTCTATCCGACAGACCTACGACTTCTTCGATACTGGAAGAGTACCATCTATCCGACAGACAATTCCGATAGTTATTGGGCAAAAAAGTTTTATTTCTGTGGTGGTGTGGTCTTAAGCACACTCATATTTTTAGGCGAAAGTCTAAGGTCGCGTGCACATTGAACAGCGTTGAGCTGTGAGCGGTGCGCGATGAGCGGTGAGCGATGCTTAAACACCACGTAACCTACGCAAATAATCGAAAGTGTTCACATAGGACCGCGGTGAGCGGTGAGCGATGAGCGTTACAGCTAAGCGGTGTTTTCACCGCTTAAACAATCTTGATTGTGAGCGGCGGTGGTGAGCGGTGCAATTTAATTGGGGCATTAATTAATTGGAAAATATGAATTTTTTGTCATTTTTATTTAAATATATTAAATTAGTTAGTTCCACCTTAATTTTTACAGTTAATCAAAAATGTAAAAAATATTTTGCAAAATGATTTCGAATATTTTCCGCTACCCTTTGTGGATTCCGGAGTAATAACGTTTCATTTGTTGAAAATACTGTAGATCACTATAGCCATCCATTTTTCTTATCACGTTATGCAATAAGCAGGTACATACATCTTTGCCTTTTCTGGACAAACTATTTTTCCCAAGATGCGCCATTTAGCTCGTAAAATTCCAAATGCATTACTCAATGCATTTTCTCGCAGTTGAACGATTATTAAAATTTTCTTTTATGTTATTTAAGTTTCTCGACGGATATGGCCGTAAAAGGCATGATTTGAGAGAGTATGTCTCATCCCCTTTCAAAACATGTGACGCTTCGATATTGGTTCCAAGTAACTGACGGTTAAGCGACAAGTAATTTAAACTTTACTAAGTATAGACATTCGTAAAAAATCAGAAAATTTCTTTGGATTTTGACGGAGATCTGCATATAATGTATAGAACTCTCCCATTGTCAGACGGTTTTTATTTATTATACTTATGGCTAATTTTTTTTCTTGTAACATAAGCCTTTTTAAATGTGAATTTTCAAGCAAAAGAACTAACCTTGCCGCTTTTGACAACATTTTGCACAGACTATTCTCTACACAACCCGAAAATTACAACAAACCAATGTGCACACATATCCGCTTACCGCTCACTCACAGCTCATCGGGCACCGCTCACCGCTCATCGCTGTTCAATGTGCACGCGACCTAAACGTATGTGTTACCCTTTATACTACCAGTCTGCTATGTTGTTCACGTCATGGTGCCAGCGCCGGCGCTAGCCCTTGATCAGGGTAGAGTGAGATTGACTTTCGGCGCCCTTAAGCCTGAACTATAATAGACGTAGTTTGACGTACGTTTTTAACGAACATACACGTACGTATCTCTCACCGTAGACCTTGACGTACAATCGGCTATAATAATCGCCGATGAATTTGAATTTGAGTTTGAATACAACAAATATTCTACGATTTTGATATTACCATGCCCCGTCAACTGGGATCCAGGTCTCATAAGACGGCGTAATACTACGTTTAACGAAAACAAGTACATGTGATGTACGTTTATTACAGTCAGTCAATCATTCATTTTCATCATAGAGCCCTGGGAACGCAGGGATTGACGTACGTTCTTTCACGTCTATTATAGTTCCGGCTTTAGGCTACTTAATCGCTCCGACCCGACTATCGGATCCGGCTGTCGTATTCGATTATCAGCTCAAACCGAAAACTTGAACCGATAATCGAAGAGAGCCTGACAGAGTGAAAACATTTTTTATCATTCTAATTGTAGGCCTCAAAGAGCTCTATCTAAATATTTAAGTTTGTCTAGTGAATCGTAATCGTACGCAACTCTTTTCTTTTTTGTCAGATTTTCGGGGATAGCGTTACCTGTAGTGCGAGCAATATTAGGGATTTAAATAGAGCTCTTTGACGACTTCAAATAGAATGGTAAAAAAGTTTCACTCTATCGGGAATATATTTTTTCTGATTAGGTTTTCGAAACGAAAGAAAAAATGGTTAATAATGGATTAATTACCTAAAAACAAGCCTTAATATGTTGCTCTTTAAGTTTAAGTACATTAAAAACTTTTCAAAACGTAACCCTGTATCTGGGGGAAATTAGCAAAAAAAAAACGCACGAAAGGAGACATAATTGCAAAATGGCTGAAAATTGGTGCACAGCTTCCTTGGGACTTTTTAAGAAAACAATTTCGGAATCACAAAAAAAAAACATGGCCGCCGGAAATATCACTTTTTGGCAAAAAAAAACACTCAAAAACTGATTTTTTGAAATTTTTTTTATCAGTCAATACGAAACGTTATCGCCTACAAAAAGCCCTCTTGTCGTTTTTTCGAAAACCTAACCCTTTCGAAGATATTCAAGGTATTTTTTTGGCCGAAAAGTGATTTCTGGAAACTTTGACTTTGATTTTCAGCCATTTTGGAATTTTGTCTCCTTAAAATGCTAATTTACCCTGACTATCAGTGGATAGTGCCGATAAGCCCCCTCCCTTTTTTCTCCAAATACTCCCGGGAATCACCCCTTAACCAATTAGCATTTAAGTTTGAAACACCCTGTATACAGCAGCGACTCTTTTGAGGATCATATCAATGTTAGTCGAGCCGCCACGATAAAAACATAACACAGCCATTTTTAATGTTGCTGATGTTCGTCTCAAGCCGGAATGCATTTATTCAATTTTTTAGGGGCCCCGAAGTGTGCATTTTTGAGCTGCACAGAGGACACCAAATTTTGCAAAATTAATGATCTCTTTGGCGCTTTTTTTGGGAAAAATGGGAAAATGTTATGGGCGAAGTTCTGCATAGGCGCCAAAGTTTCCGGCACTGCAAAATCGACGCGATCGAGATTGCCGGCGAAAGCTAGTGTTATATAAATAATAATAGCCAAATTTTTCAAAAATCAAGTTTTATTGCAAAAGGCGCCATCAAAATTTTATTTTTCGCTCGAAATTGTTTTTCACATTCATTTCGGCGCCCCTTGCCACCTAGCGCCTAGAGCGACCACTCCACTCGCTCTACCCTGGCGCTGCATGGTGCAATGTCTAGTAGTAAGCTTAACTCGAAGATAGAAAAAGGATATGATAGGTCAAACAAGGATAGTCTGTAGGCTGCATGAAAACTAGGCAGGGAGCGTCACGTTTGAACTCTTGTTGTATGAGTGCTTTTTTTAAGGTGTTGCTAGGAGTTGATTTTTTGAGATAGCTTGATCCTTTGGCTATAAGACTTCATCAATACAATTTTTTTTAATTATATATTTTTAATATAATTTACAAGAATGGTCTATCGACAAGATATTTTTCAAGCGCTATTTTTCAAAATTTTTTTTCGTAAAGGTTATAAGTTAGTTATGTACGGTTTTTTTCATTTTAACTTCCCCTGTGAAAAAATCTTCCAGGCCTAACCTATGCTTTCGAATAACAACAATATAAATTTTTTTGGATCAATAAACTAAATGTATTTACATTTCGTATTTTATTACACCCAAATGGAATGTTAATTGAATGTAATCAACAAGTGTCTAATATCCGTATATAAATCATCAAATATTAATGATAATTACGTAAATAATACACACGACCTTGCTTTATACGCGTTAAATGATAATGTCTTGTAATCCATCAAAATTATGATTATTAATTAATTATTATTAATATTAATTCATCACTTTGTATAGTATAATACATAACGTTAATTAACCATAAAAATAAAGGAATATCAACTTACTGTTAATTTATCAAATAATTTTCCAGTTGTTGTCTTTGTTATTAATTCATCTAGCTCCAAGGATAATTTTCGATAGAACCATTTTCTTACTTTATTTGAATTTTTTAGCTCATGAAAAAGGAACTGCATAATAAGATTTAGCACAACAATTGGATATTTACTTTCAGGATTTGCTGATTTAATACTGGCTAGGATATCCTAAAAAAAAAATAAAAAAATAAATAAACAAAATAAATTAATAACAATTTATTATCGGGATAATAAATATTGTGTAGAATATTGTAATTATTGAGTATCAGAGTGTTATAAAATTAATTAGGGGGTGTTGTTGATGTAACTTGATATGGGGGTTGAATTTTATTTCATATATATATTAACATATATGTATATATTATCAATACTTACATCTGGTAGAGAATATTTCTCATTTACTGATTTTTGTTCATGGCTTTCTTCTGGAAAATTAAAATATCGAATAAAGGCGTAATATTGAACAAGAAGCATTAATACTGCTCCGATAACTACCGACATTAGACAGAATAGTAAGATATTAACGATATCCATTTTGTTTATTTTTTTTATTATTTATTTATTTATTTATTTAACTACACAGAAACTTTGATATTTCGTAGATATTATAAGGAAAATATGAGGGGAAATTTGTGTTTTTATTTTTTTTTTTGGTATTATTAAATGCTTCTATGTCATTTTTCTAATATGGAATATTTTTTTTGTAGATTTTTTTTAGTAACCTCACACACTTTTTAAAAAAATTTTGTTTTTAGATTTAGAAAAAAAAACACTATCCTTTATCCCATTTTTATTTAAAAACTAAAATAAAACACGGTCACAATAGCATCATTATTTGACAGTTTATCCCGTGGAACTAATTAGAAGTTCCACCCTCGCCGACACCATTTCTTACACTCCCTTCAGTTCTGATTGTGTAAAGAGTCTAAGGGAAAAAATCTCGCGGCTGTAGAAAATCGTGAAAAATCGATTTCTGCGCACCAAGCCATTGCGTTCAAAAAATTATATACACCCTTCACAACACCACCCCCATATATATCCATCCACACATATATAGCGACTCTACAGAATATTATCTGGGATGAAGTCGAACGTCGGTCGTGTTGGTAAATGGTAGAAATACTACACCTCAAATGTCCTTCCATTTCATCCTCATCCTTCCATGAAACAATGTAGCTTTAAAAAAAAATAAGGGATCGTCAGTTGTACATATATATGCATGCATATACCCATAACACACACCGATTAAATTATGCACATTCTTCCAGGTGATTCTTGCTCGTTGACTGCTCATCAGGTGTTCCTGGGACAATTAGATCAGTTTCCTTGCAGGAGTCTCCTTTTGCATATTGCACGAAGTTTTTCTGTATATTTATGGTGCTTCTGCTGCCACCTATATTTTCTGTTTTTTTTTCTTTCTTTGCCCGAATCCAGCAAGGATATAATGAGAACCTTCTTGTAAAGTACTCTCAAGCAAATAACTCAGACTGAAATACTTTTCCCTAGTGTTTACACTTCTTTCACCCGATTTTTTTTTTAGTTTTTAACTAAAAGGACCACTACTGAAAAAAAGTAGTTTTTTTTTAGATTGGGTCAGGATATAAGTATTGATTGATTGAGAAATTTTACATTTACAGAGTGTGTCATACAGGACTACTTTAAATAAAAAGGATATGGGTAATGCCATTGTTCAATGATTAATTGTGGGGTTTTGTTTTATTTATTATTTAAACAATGAAAAAAAAAATGTTCTCTTTCTTTACTTTGTTGACATATCATGAATTTTTATGAATATTTTAAGGAAGGGCTTTTTGATATACTGAAAATATGGGATTGTCTCTTCGCTTGCAGCTTGCGTTTTAATCGATTTTGTTATTTGTGTATAACATGAAAAGGGAGTGTAGATGTTATCGTTCACATAGAAATTACTTAGGTACTTAGATTACATCTTGATAGCTTTACTTAAATGAATTTTTAACATGGATGTTAGTATTTCCTAGAATTATTATGGAAGGGAATTTTATTGATTTTGAATAAAGGCAGAGATACACTTTGATGTTTCTCAATGATACTTGTATACTGTAGGATGCTAGCGAGTAGCTTATTTTTCTTTTATCTCCAAAATTTCGTTTTACTTTCATAGCATCTCCTTGACCTCATTGATCTCTTTTTGGGTCATTCCACAGCAAATCGACCACACGTGTGACATTTTTGATTTAGTGTCCATATTTTTATTATAGCATTTTGAAAATTGTATTAAAATTGGGTTTGGAGCTATACTTTAAAAATTCATATGTTCCTCCACTGAAAATCCAAGTGTTTTATTGGCGTTTAGAAATAAAATTCTCTAGTTGTTTTTTTAAACTATAAAGCTGGAGACCGATACATGCGTGCGTGCGTGCGGTGCGTGCGATTATATTATAGAAATGCCTCCATTCAAACCCGATCTGACATACAGTTGCGTGAACGAAACGCATTGAACGCAAAAGTTGGTATACTTTTAACTTTTTCCGCACTGGCCATATTCGATATAGGCTGAAATGCCCAAACACAAGCACAACACACACAACAAACACATGCACGTTTCGCTTATATGTTTTTTGGTTATAGGGAAAGATAAGACAGAACACAAGCTAGCAATTTTCTGTCAGCGAAAACCTGCCCCATACTGCTAATCGACCGGACGTACCGCACGCCAGCATGTATCTTTTCGGCTTAAAGGTTTTAGTGGTAAGTAGTGTTTTTGTTTTAAACAGAACATGTGATTAATGCACAAAATCGAATCACTAAAGTGTTTTATTCTTTCACAGTTTAACAGAAATTGAACACTTAAGGTGTTTACCAAATAATTTTAACCTAAGCACAAAATGGTAGATGTGTTTAAAATTAAAACACTTATTCTCCTTTAAACATATGATATAGTAAACACTTAGTTATGATAAACACTTATGGAGAAATAAACACTTTAATCGCTTTAAACGAGATTAATTTGTCCCTTTACCAAAAGAAGCTGCGTATAAAATTATGACATGACTCACATTTCGCGCAATTATGTTGGTGGGCACAAAGGCTGCCGTGTAGCAAATTCAATAGGCCGGTTCTCATTCGATATCTGAGGTCAAGCAGCATTGAAGGTCGTTGTACTAAGCGGGGAGACCGCTTGGAAAAACGACACTCGCTCTTGGAAAGACGAAAAGGCAATTACAAAAGGTGAACTATAATAACAAAAAGCTCTTCGATACCCCAGCTTTTACTGAAGAATTAGTTGCGGAATCAATTACGAAATCGGACAAAAATTTCGAAGACCAAGGCATACATATATGTACGTCAAGACAGAAAAGCAAGGGAGGCCCAAGGAGCCTGCAAACAATTTCTCGGAGGCTCGCTTTCTCGGACCATTCTCGATTCGAAAAATGCTTGCGAAGGGTACGAGAAAAAGAAAGCAAAATGAAAGCTTTCCTGGTTGATTTATTTCTCCCAAAGCCTTAATGCTGTAGAAAAATATTGAGAGCCGATTTCCCCTGAATGGGACTTCAAATCTCCAAATTACACTAACAACATAACGCCATTTCACCGATTTGAAGTCCTATTGAGAAGAAAATTTTGAAAGCCTTTGGTTTCTCTTCAACGATTTAAGTTTGAGCTTTTGACTTGTTTTGCTCGGCGGAGTGATTTTCGGCGCAGAAGCGATTTGCTATCGATACGAGCATGCGATTCGTTATCAGCACGAGAAAGCGATTCGATCTCTTGCTCCGCTTTTATTGCCTTCGAATTCGTTTACGAGTCGTTAACGAGTCCGAGATCGAAGCAAGCTTTCGCTTTTGGCAAATCGTTTTCGCACAAATTAGAAATTAATGCTTTCGCGTGTATAAAATAATAAAAAACTTCAAAACATTGCAAAACTCTTTAGTAGAGGGAAATTAAACAAAAAAAAAGGCGGTTATGATGTAGTTAGGAAGTTGGATTTTTTTGTTTTTTTTCTTTATATATGTTAAGATAAAGCGAAAAAAAAAATTTCTGCAAAATCGGTCCTGTGCTGCACGAGAAAATTGCATAAATGTCAATTTTTGATGCATTTTGAGTGCATTGCTACACTATTTTTTTAATTTCTCCAGTTCTGTTGGTGGTAGAACAATAAAAGAAATTGGAAAATACTCGTAAATGAATAGACTATCTTGAATAGACTAATTTTATTATTATTTATTTTTTTCACTTTTTTTTTTAGAATTTTTAAATTTAAATTTTTTTTTAATATTACTTTTTTTTCATTTAATAAAAAATCGTAGACTGGCAGTTTTCATTTTTAAATATTGAGAATATTTTTTTTTACATAATAATTATGAATAAACACAATTTATTTATTTTTTTTTTTTACATTAAAGTTGTTCATTTTTTTTTCTCTTTTTTTATTTTGTGTAGGTTGTACTGCTTTAAATTTAAGTTTTATAAAATGTTTTTATTTTTTAGTTTTTTTTTTATAGGTTTTACTTTTATTTATTTATTTATTTTTTTGGTTAATGCAGAAGCAATGTAATGACAAGTTGAATTGTTGTTTTTTTTAAGTAGGTTTTTATTTCATTTTATTTATTTATTTTTTTGCTTAAATGTTTTTTTTAAACAAATAATGATCTTTTCTTTTATTTATAATAATAAAAAACGGGTCGCAATTTGTTTTGTAGTTTTACTAGTGGTTTTTTTTTCATTTTTGTTTGTAATGAGAGACAATGTTGCGAATAGAATTGAATGAGAAAAATACAACGAATTTTGTTTTTTTTTGTTGTTTTTACTTTATCTTTAAAAGCTTTTTTTTCTTATAATTTGCTATCTACTAATATAAAATAACAAAATTTTTTTCTTCATTTTTTTTTAAATTTATTAAATATTTACAGAATTTATTTATTTATTTTATTTTTTTTTTGAAAAAATGGAACGAATTTATCCAGCCTTAGGAGTAATGAACTGAACAAAATTAATTTTAAAAATTTATAATAAGAAACTTAATTAATTTAATAATACAAAAACAAAAACTAACTAACTAAATAAAAAATAATTAAAAATTTATTAATTTTTAATACTTAAATTTTTTTGTTTTTTGTTTTTTTTTATATATATATAATATACTTTTTTTTTCTTGTTCGGTTTTTTTTTCGTTTCACTTTTTTTTTATCTTGAAGTTGAAAAATGTTTTTTTTTAAATTGTTTATTAAATTTAATTAATTTTTTTTAATATATATACTTTTTTTTATATTTTCATTATTTAAAGCGCGAAGTCGATGAACTATGTTCGAAAATATGAAAAAATGATTAAATATTACATTCTTCAGTTTTTTTTTTGCTTGTCATTCTTTTTTTTTATTTTCATCAATTTTATTAAATATATTTTTTTTTGTTTTTTTTTATTAAATGTACAATGTATGTTTATGTATATATGTGTGTAAATGTATTTTTTTTCCATTATTGAAATTGTATTTTTTTTATTTATTTATTTTTTATTTATATTTTTGTTTATTTATGTTTTTTTTTTGGGTTTTTTTTGTTATTATTATTTTATTTTTTGTTTTGTTCAATGTATATGTGTGAGTTTATTGTATATTTGGTTTGTTGTTTATATTATTTGTTTTTTGGTTTTGATTTGTTTAGAAAAAGAATTTGATATAGAGTCGGTCTATACCCAAGTGTTCTGAAATGCATGATTAGATTATATGATTAAAAAAATGGATGCAGACTTAACTGCGCATATCATGACAATACTGCAGACAACATCACGTGTGGCCTCCGATTGGTAGAATAGAAGTGCACCTATCCGGATTAATCATAAACGCCATCAAGACCGCTCCTGATGTTCTTCGGATAGGAAATCAAATAATTTTTTAAATAAGTATATGCCATGCCCTGCTAAAAACCGCCGAAATATTTTTCATGCCTCTCTGTTTATCAAGAGATTCAAAATTAAATCTATAAGTATAAAATTTGGTGAAAGTAGGCCCTTAGTAAAGAATGCATCAATCAAAGACCTATAGAATACCGATTTTTAAATGCAAGGTCATGTGGTCTTCTTCGATCTCTATGACTCTTCGCAAGAGATTAAATGCTTCCATTCAGTACTTTACAAGCAGATGTACCTATTATTATGTGATAATGGAAGCAACCCATATGGTGAACACCACAGGTAAGTTAGGCCTATTGTGAACATTCCTCTAAAGGCCGCCATTCACTTACAGGCCGCCAGCAGGCCGTGGCCCGATTAAGGCCACACATTGTTCAGTCTGACTGAGGAATGAGAACTTGAGGCAACCGCCTGACAGGCCATGAACTGCAGGTCCTCTCATGATTTCCCACAGACATACAGGCGAATAGGGCAGTTTAGCGTAGCAGGATGTTAATACAAGTATAAAAATGTTCCCGGCCTCAATGACCTCAGACAGAATAGAAGTTCAGATCTTCAGGCCCGGACTGACGATAAATTCCCACACACATAAAGATTTTTGTCAGTTTTCCTGGACTGCAGGCGAGCCGGTGAGTGTGTTGTGATAATTGGCCTCAAGCCTTAAGCCGGCTCTACACAATGCTATGAACACCGTCCAACATTTAATGCTTGATGGTAGGACGCATCGTGTGGCCGATACTCGAACTACAAGTGTCCAATGTCAAGCGTCCGGGCTAATGTCGGTATTGACTGAATCGTTGGAAGCCAACATTCGAATGAAATGTTCACCGCATCGTGTAGAGCCGGATTTAGAAAAATAACGTTTATTAGAGAGCTTCTGGGCCCGGTCTTCTTCAACTAAAGTTGCCTTCGTCCGAAGAGCAGACAGCCTTCTTTGTTAAGGCCCCCATTCACATACAGGCCAGAGGCAGGTCATGGCCTGAAGGTTTCTCACCTTAAGCCAGACCAAAGCAGGACATTCACACAGAACAAGTTTCGTCGCTTTCCTTGCATAGTCGGCATTCTGTCTCCTGATACCCTAGCATCCTTAATCCGGATTATGACTCCATTTTATTTCCATATCTTTTATATGGGTCTACGTCATTCTGACGTCTTAATCCGGATTAAGTTTCTAGCCTATCTCCGGTATGAGACAGTCTTAGGTTGTGGAGGTGATACCGCAAATTGCAGCTTGAAGCTTTCATTATGAATCTGTCTGTCTGGGTCTGAATTGCACACACGGCGAGTCTAGTGGATGGCTCGGAGTTTTCCCCCCAGACCTGATCAAGCCAATAAATGGCTCGATAGCTCGGCCTCATAGATTTTGAAATGTTTGAAAATTTAACTCAGCAGCTCAAGAGCACGTATTCATCAGAGTTTCTCCCCCACACACAGTGAGCTTTTGCCTTGGTTCGGTGCCATTTGAACTAATGAATTGCTCGGGTATGGGTCTCTTGTGGTGAGAAATAAAATATAATTTAAACCGAGAGAGTTGTTAGCATTCTCAACGAAGAGGGACCTCACGAGGAGGTTGAGTACGATTTATGAAAGAATTACATTTTGGCAGAAAAGTAAAAAGACGCAGGATAAAAATATGCAGTAGAATTCGAACCCATGACCCCTGCATTGTCATCTTACAAAATCGCAATTTGAACATGAAACATGTATGAAAAAAATAGATTTGTTATTTTTTTGTGGTCAATCACTTTGCATCGAGCAACTCGATATGGACTCGACCCTATATAATAATAAAAAAAAATTAAATAAAAACTATAATTATTTTCTTTTTCTTATTGTATTTTGTTTATGGAAATGTAATTATTAAATTTATTTATTAAACAATTTGTTCTTTTTTTTGTTTTTTGCATACTTTTCATGTTGTTGTTATTATACACAGACGATCTTTGTTCGTTTTTGTTTTTTTCATATGAAATACTTTGTTTTTTGTTTGTTTTTTAATTAATTAAATAAATTAATTTTTGTTTTCATTTCTTCAAATGTAACATTTTCTTTTTTCAGATGATTTCTTTTTAAATAATCTTTCATTTTTTTTTCATTTCATTTTTTTTTCTTTATAAGTATATTTATCGAAGGCAGGTTTTAAACTATATTTATCATTAATAATATTTATATATATATATATATATATAATTTACATATTAAATACGTTGATTTTTTTGTCTATAGAATTTTTTCATTTTTTTTTTGGTTTTTATTTCAAATATATATATAACTATTATTAAAAATTTTTTTTTTAGGTATGAAATATTTTTTTTTAATTTTTCTTGTTTTTTTTTAATATTTTGTTATCGGGCTAGTTTTTTTTTTTGGGTCTTTTCTCATACAGTATTTTTTTTGTTGTTGTTTGAAAATTTGGTGTAATTTTTTTCAAAAAATAAATAAAATTTCTAATCACATTTTTCTTTTTTTTTTAAATTTTTCGCTAATCATTTTGTGAGAAATTCTAGGATTTTTGTTTTTTTTATTTTTTTATAATTATTTTTATTTATTACACTAACAGCATTCTTTAGAAAATATTTTTTGAAAAAATTTACACCATTTTTGTTTGTTATTAAATTTATTTATAATTTTTAAATTTGTTTAAATTTTATCCTAAATTTGTTTTTTTTTTAATTACAATATATTTACTTTTTACAATCCTTCAACGATTAAAGGAACAGATCGTACATTTTTTTTTGGTTGGTTTTTATAAGTTTTAGTTACTTTTCTTTTTTTTTTGGTTTTTTTTATTAAATCGATAGATGCAGAAATCTGTATTTATTTATATTTTTTTTTCTTTCTTCGAAATAATTTTTGTTTTTTTATTTTTTTACATTAGTCAGTATTTCATTTTTCTGGAATAATATTGCTATTTTTTTTTTAATTTTCAGTTGAAATAGCTATAAAATACCGAATTCGTTTTATTTCACATTTTTTTTGTGGTTTATGTAATTATATCATTTTTTTACTCCTTTTTCATTCTCTGTCTGTAATTTTTTCACCTTTTTTGTGTTGCCAACAAAAAATTATTTCGACTTTTATTTTATTTATTTTTCGGATTAAATCAAATGAGAAAAATCGATTTTTGGTTTTTTTTTAAATTTTTTTTGCTTATATTTTTTTTAATTTTTTTTATATAAAAAATTTCTGTGAATGCATTTTAATTCTAAATTCTTTTTTCGTTTTTTTCATTCTCTTTCAATTTTTTTGCTATTTTGGTTTTTGGTTTATCTCTAGCTTGACAATTTACCTAATAAATTATACTATACAGAGTCAAAGTATTTTTTTTTTGTTATTTCGTTTTTTTCTTGTTTTTTTGAAATTTATTACAATTTGCAAATTCTACGCTAAATTTGATTTTTTTTATTAAAGAAGCTTTTTTTCTATATATATGTACAATTTTTTTGTTGTTGTTTCAATTACTTCTTAATCTCTTGGAATTGTAATATTTATATTATTATTATTTTTTGTAAGTAGAAATAAAAAGATAATAGTATTAAAATTGGAAGTAATCAGAGCTAATAGAGAAATAATCAAGTAATCAAAAGTTGGATTGAAGATTGGGATAATATTTAAATAATGGCTTATAAAATTTCTAATAACAATAGAATGAAATCAGATAGATGTACGAATAACTATGTTCACAAATTCTCTGTATTGAATGTTAACAACAAAACAATACTTCACTATGTTGTATAAATCATTAAAGTAAAAGAGTACTTCAGACTGTACATGCTGCTTCGTCGCAGATTTCAAATCAATTGAATATCCAAATCTTTGGCTGTGGGTTTTGAATGCAAATTGTTGTTGTTTTGGCTTGGCATGGTGCGTTTGGACGGATGCAGGACTCGTGTATTGAGCTATGGATCCATACTGACGAATGAAGCCTTGCGACTCTATGATTCAAAGCCATGTGTAGTGAAATGCCAGAATCTATACGGCGGCAGATAGTCCATAGCGAAGTGGTAAACTAGGTTAGACAAGTTGACTTCTAGTTATTGGACACATAAAACTACCATTTGTTGAGAGAGGTGAGCTATGACCTCACCCAGCTCCTCACCCACCACAGAGTAAAAAGGTGATATCGCCAACGTTTCGGCCATGACAACTCAAAGTTTTGGATAGAATGTTTTACTGAAATAGAGAGCGCAAAGCACGACAGCGGGATAACGACCGTTGCAACTGAAGAAGGTGTCTAACACCAGAAACTATCCTCTACCCCTCGACCGATAACGCCGAAGAAAGTATGAAAACATGTTAAAAAGACGCAGAATTTCATCTATCGCAGACTAAGGCACAAAGAAACCGTGAACTAATTAAATGCCAAAAGCAAATAAATACTGATCCGTTAAGGTCATTGTGCAATGTCTAGTAGTAAGCCCAATTTGAAAAAATAGAAAGGAATATGATAGAGCTAAACACTGGTGGATGCTTATGTGCCGGTGACACAACCATCGGGGCTAACGGAAAACCTTGTTGCAGTGCTTGCTTATACCCTGGCTTCACCGGCCGAACTGCCCAAGTTCGAGCAAATTGGTGCGCACAACTTTAAAATAATCTCAGTTCGAATACAATTTCCACATGTTCAACTGAGGATAAAAGCGACCTCGGTTCGCCTAACTGAACTCGAACCTAAGTTAAACGTAAAATCTCGCTCAAAATAGAGTTATCAGCTGGAATAGTGGAATAATATTCCAGTAAGCTTTTGCATTTCTGACTTCTGGCGAAAAAGCAACAACAATTTCAAACACGAACTGAACATTAACTGGACTTATCTGGATTGAACTGAACATTATTAAACTGAAGTCGGTGAAGCCGGGCATTAAACATCCCATCAGCGACCGATGTAGGCTTCGTAACCGCCATGTACAAGCTTAGTGGGGTTCTGGTGAGGTGAGGGAAGCTTAGTTATTGCCCGTCGGTTCTTCTCCTTGTATTTTTTTCGTGTGCTGGTGATCTTCACTTGTTTTATTTTAATAGCAAGCACGATTTGCAGTTTTTTAAAGCACGATTCTATTGCATTTTATGGAATTTGTTTTTATTGTTTTTTTTTTATTTTTATTTTGACTATTTTTTCGGTAAAATGGGCTAAATATGTGATGCGGGAAAAATGATGCCGTAGGTGCAAGAGATTTTTAGTTTCTGTAGAACAGTGGTTGTAAAATTTTTCCAGACTTGCTGCATTTTTTAGATGGTTCAATATGTCAATACAGGGAAAATGGCACTGTCTAGCCAGGCTTCCCGATGCCCCACAAATATTACTTTCTTGTAGAGTAGAAATGGAAGTGGAATGAAACAGAATAGACAATTTTCAATTTATATTTTGAATAATAATTTGCACAAAATATAAAAACTAGTTATATTTGAGTTATTTTGAAAATTTGATTTCGATTTGGTGGCTTTGGGTATTTATTCGACTGGATTAGGCTCCATTAATAGGAAAATAACTACCCGCCTGTAACAGGTATCTTAAAACACGGTATCCCAAGACACGGTCCCCTACAATAACATTTCACTTCAGCACGATCCGAAATTTGTGGAAACCCTGTATAACATGATCGGCTACAGCACGGATTTTCTTTAAAGCAACAATATAAAATCAAAAGGAAACTTTGTCTGCATACAATAATGTTAAGATTGGATGTATCAAAAATAACAAAAACTAGTTGGGATGTGGCTTTTGACCCTTTCGGTCCACAAGATTAACTTCCCAGTATTCGTTCAAACAAAAAAACGACTCGAACGATTTTTATGAAAATCTTTTCAGATTATACTTCCTTTAACACGCTTTGAACGGCATCTTAACGAAGTCGGTATCTTTTTTGGTTCGCGCGAAATCGTGCTGGTACAAAAATCACTTAAGTCGTTCAAACAAAAAAACGGCTCGACCAATTTTTATGAAAATCTTTTCAGATCATATTTCCTTGAACACGCTTCGAACGGCACCTGAACGAAGTCGATATCTTTTTCGGTTCGCGCGAAATCATGCAGGAAAAAATGACCACATACGTACGCACACACACACACATATTTCTTCTCAAATTTTTGCTTAAAATGCTATTGGGACCTTGAAACGTGTAAATACATTGAAAATTTCAAATCCGATTTTCGGACCGATTACAATAACTTCCTACTGGGAAGTTAATAAAATCGAAAAATTGTCGAACAAGGATATATAAAATTCTACAATTCTACATAAATCCCTTGCTTTTTTAAAAAAAAATTTTAAATAATGATTTTAAAAACAAAATATTTTTTTCAAAAGGTTGAAGATTATTTATAGGAGAAAAGCTAAACCCGCTGCTAGTAGATATGACCAAGTTAATCAGTGATAGATTCGTTTGAGTAAAACTTCGGGTCCAAGTCCAAAATTGCCAGTAAACAAGTACATGTTTTCCGCCAAGCAAGTTGCCCATAAAAACAAGTTCATAACCGGAACTCTGCCGTCATCAAGAGAATCCGGTTATACCGGTGAGGGCGACAACAGATTTGGGACGTCAGTTATGTTTGCAGTCTTCGTTGTTTCGGGAGTTAGCAGTAATCACTCATCTTATTTTCTGTAGCACGAAGGGACATAAATATTCAAGAACTGATCCTTCTGGTTGGGGGTTAGCCGAGAAGTCCTCAACTTCTCCTCTTAGAACACTTCTTGTTATGCAGTAGAGAAGTCAGTCTCGGAACAGTTAGGATTTATAGTGAACACCTCAGAAACGTCCCTTTACAGCTGAAGAAAACTAGCAAAACGTCTCTACTGGATGAAGAGAATTCAAGAGGCTCCTGCAACAGCTGTAATGCAATTTATGAAGAAGAAGATAATCTTTAAGAATCGTATTCTTCCTTTTTGTAATTTTTCCGCGTCTCACGGTTTTACATAACACGGAATTTTCTAAAAGCAGTTTTATAAGACGTTTAGACATATATAACTCTAAAATTTAGATTGTTTTGGATATACTACTTAAAAAGAGAAATAAATTTTTTAGTTGTCCTTATTTGAATATAACAATTGAATGTTACTAAGAAGTATTTAAATTCTTTTTGGGAGAATTCTATCATAATTTTGTGAACAAAATTTTTTTCTTAACCAATTCATATAAAATTTTGTATAAAACTTAAGTGAAATAAACTATTCAAGAGATTTATAATTATTTTTTCCCTATTTCATAAGATTTATTTTTTTAGCAAGAAATTAAGAAGTATTAAAAACTATTCAGTATATATATATATATGTACAGGGAGGGATATACAATATGAAATGATTTTTAATAACAGGTTTCTTTTTTGTGCGTATTTTTAAAATGTATCATTTTTTTTTATTCTTCTTTATACACAGTTTTTTTATTTTGTTTTTTTTTTGAAGAAATCAGTAAGATTTCTCTGCGAACGTATATATATTTACTTCTTTTGCCATTTCCTTGTTTGTTTTTTTTTTGTTAAATATCTAATTCAAATATGATTCATTTTTTTTTCTTTATTTACTTATAAATTACATATATTACAAAATTAGTTCTTTTTTTTTATTTATTATTTTTTTTTATCTCATTTTTTTTGTCTTAAATTTTTTTTTATTTGTAAAAATACTGTGACCCTGCTGTTGATAATTTTCTACCAGTCATCATCAGAGCATGATTTTATTTAGTTTTTTTGTTTTTAGTTTTAGCCTTAAACGATTTTTGTTTTAAGTACTTTTTTAGTAGTTGGCTTTTCGTAAAAATTTGGAATTTTTTTTGTTCGTTATTTTAATTTGTTTTTTTTACTAAATTTTGAATTTTTTTTTTTAAATATATAATTTTTTTTTAATAATTTTGTTTTTTTATTTTATATACATATTTTTATAATAAGCAAAGTTTTTTTTTAACATAAAATATATGAAATAGACACAATAATTATAGGATAAAAAATTTAACAAAATTCTGCCTTTTTTTGAGAAAGCCAACAAACAATTTGTTTATGTTTTTTTTTGTTTAAATATGTATTTTTTTTATTTTTATGTTTTTTTTTGATAAATTAACAAATTTATTCTCTTTTTTTTTTTTGAGTAAATAACATATTTTTTTTAATAAGATTTTGTTTAATGTTCTAAATGCTTTATTTTTTTTTATGTTTTTTTTCGTCCTTGGGATATTTTTGGATATTAAATTTGAATGGTTTTTTTTATTACTTTTTTTTTGTTTAATAGTTCTGAAGTGTTTTATTTTTCCATATAGTATTTTTTTTTGTCCACCAGAGTGTTGCTAATTTTTCTTCGAGAATATTTTTTTTTCTTCTCAAAAAAAACTATATATGATTAATATTTTTTTGTTGTTGCTTGCTTCAAGGCAGTAGTAGATTAAAGTTTATAAACAATATATTGTTTTTTTTTTCAAATTTATCGATAATATAATTAAACGATTTAAAAATAGTCACGAATTTATATATTTTTTTTTGTTTTGTCAATTAGTACTGATTCTGATTGTGTAATTAGATTTCCATAGTTTCCAACACGATACACCATTTTTCCGCCAATCTGTAATGCGTTTTGTTTTCGTCCTTGCTGAGATATACATACACACACACAAAAAAAACTCCTAAAGAATTTGAATTATAAATGCTCCTCCAGATAACATGAGACTGACTTTTTTTATATAGTTCTTATAGCCGGATTGATGATAAATTTTCACTTTTGTTATTTTGTTTTTTTTATAGCCCTATTTAAATCTTAAATAAATACTATACCATTCAAATTTATTTTTTATTAAATTTTTTTTTGTTTTTAATTAAATTAATTAATTTTTTTTTAATATACTTATACGAATCAGTTTTTTCTTATTTTTTTTTTGATCACAATATCTTGTTATGTACACAGTTCATATTTTATGTACACACAAAATCTTTTATCATTTATTTATTTTTTTGTATTTTGACAATATGTGAAAAAAATTTAGTTTTTACTTTTTTTTTAATTAATTTTTTTTTATAAACTAAAAAATTATACATAAGCATTTTTTTCTTTTCTTATTGAATAAAAATAAGAGAAATAATTATACACAATATTTGTTTTTTTTTATTTTTTGTTGTAAAATTTTCATTTTGTTTTTGTTTCATTTCTTTTCATCATTTTTTATTTATTTATTTTTTTATTATTTTTCTTTTCTTTTTTTGTTTAATATTTGTTTAAAGTATTTTTTGTTTTGCTACACCCAGATCTGTTCCCTACTACGATCACGCCTTAGTCAAAGCCTTTGCTAGCACCAATCTTCTTCATCGGAATCTGAATGTCGGGTATGAAGTCCACCTTTTGGTTTATAGCCATTTAATACAGGCGATGGAAGAACTCGACCTGTTCGGCCCATAGCAAGCGCCTGTTCGAACGACAGTGGTGCTATGTATTCCAGTCTTATAGAAAAAATGCACTTTATTTAATCAATTTAATTTTAAATATCCATTAAAATATATATATTTGTTTTGTAGTTTTTAAAATAACAATAGAAATAATGTTTAGAGAAATGAATTTTTGTTTCTTATTTTTTTTAAAAAAAAAAGAAAATTTGCATTATTGAATTTAAAAACAAAATAATATTTTTTTTATTCTAGCTTTGCTATGTGAAAGAGAGTTTCCTAAAGCGTCTCTACGATAGAAAAATATAGAAATAAAAATTTCTAACTTAAATTTTAAAACAAATAACTTTAAAATGAAGCACACACCACAATTCCCTACGATTCTGTTATAACAAGTATTTAATTAGCAACTAAACAACACCGTAGAGTCTCTAGCACCAAAATAAATATAAAGTCCATAAACATCTTTAAACACGTTTCCAAAATTATCCATAAATATTGTACCTTTGATTTGACAAGGCGAAGCTGAAAGCATAAAGCAAGTCCAAGGACGATTTTTACTAGAATCTCTTCTCATCTCGAACTCTTCTTTACTCGTCAATGCTATGCAGCCCCTCGAATACAACTTACTTAATAGATGGAATTTTCTTCAGGAGTCGTGAAGTGTATAAGTGTCTGAAGTAGCTTGTAGCCAAAACATCCTCTAGACCTAACAGTATATATATACCTAATGTCACCTTGCTTAACATACACGCAGCTTCTTCGTCTTATCAATCTTTTGGGAAAACTATTCAGGCTCTTGGATCTTAGCTTATATTCAGCCGATACTGGAAAAGAGCGATTCCAACAACCCTTCTAACTACCACTCAACAGTAACGGCCTCAGGGATCTTTGATGGTACCGGTACGCCAAAGATGTAAATCCTGAGAAATGAGAGAACTGAGAACTGTTAATACGATCCAAGATCTACAGCCATACTACTGAGCTCTACCTCTACCTCCTCGAATATGTTGCTATACATCTGATTAGTGTTGGGTAGGACACGATTATAAATTAAATTTGTAAGAGGTGCCTCTTATTTCTTTTGAGTCAGTACAATGTCATGCTTCAAATGAGGCGAGGCGCTATTGTAATGCCAAAATGACAAAAACAAGCAAAATAAAAAAAGAAAGAGAACAAATACCCATGAAGAGCTCTTTTTACGAGTTTGATTTTAATATCTCGCCTCACCTCATTTCATGTTGGAAATTTCACTGCCTCAAAAAAAGGAAGAAATGTCTCTCCAGTACAAAATTTCACTCTCTCCAAAAATGTAAGAAATGTCTCTCCAGTTCGTATTTACAATCATACAATAATTTATTGAGATACACGTTCATATACCAGTAGGACATTATTTTTGAACCGGGACATTTCAAAAAATTGAGGCCTTAGTACAATTTACCATAGTGTAATTGTAACATTTGTACTGCCTGGTGTAAGTCCGGCTCAACACTACCTCGGATACGCTTATCTATACAAAGAGTAACAGACGGAGGAGAATGAAAGGGAAGTCTTACGCGCCTCAAAACGAAGCAAAACATCGGACTGGTCCTCCAGGTAAGGGATTGAGAAACTTATGTTGAGCTAAAAGAGGCGGCAAAGGACAAAGGCTTGAAAATCAACGAAGAAAATACAAAGGTGTCCAGTCCAGAGCTAAAAGAATTATATTGGGAAGGAATATAACTATCGCCGAAGACAACCTAGAAATAGTCTACCTAGGGTCTACAACTATAAAAAGAAACCAAGAAAAGGAAGAGATAGCTAGACGAATCTTCTTCTTCTTCGTTAACGGCGGCCGGGCTTGGCCTCTCGCAACTGTTCTCTCCACCGGTACTGAATCTGAGTCTATGTCATCTAGTTTGACATCACTAAGCTGTGAACGTCCTGCTTTACGACATCGATCTATTGGATCTCCCTCCCTATCGTACCATATATATCTTACCGCAGATAGCTTTCCGAGCAGGTTTACCTTCACCCATCTAGGCCCTGCACACCGCAGCCTACCGTACCCTGTTTATCTGTGTAGATCCTTCCTGTGGAAATCACACGAAAGATACTCTAGGAATATGAGGAGAACAGGCCTTTTCTCATTGCTGGATTATCTATGGGGTATGAGACAAGCCGAAAAATCATTATCTCTGCTCAAGCAAAATTTAAGAAGCTCCTCGAGGCTACTATATCCGAACTCAGAGCCTTGACAGACCTTATCACATGGCATGCTCTTGTCAGATATAACCTGAAAATCGTGGGAAAAATTGATATCGACATATGCAGATACTGTCAGGTGAAAACAGACACTGCATAACATGCCCCTTGCAATTGTGCTGCAATTTAGAGATACAAGTTTCGCCACCCAGGGAAAACGCAATTAACGCCTAGAAAAGTGTGAAACTTTAATCCAAAAGCTATTTTAAGGCTGATCAGTAGTCTTAGTCCAGCACTTTGATAAACAATTTTTGAAGGAATATTTCGGCGAAACAAACAAACATACGTCTTAATAATTTTGGGACCTGAAGTTAAATTAAACTCGTTTCATCTTTCATACGTCAGACCATATTTGTATGTTCGACAACTTACTACATGACCAACACATTTAGTATGGTGATTGAACTTATTTTGGATTGAAACGTTTCAAAAGATGATCTGCTTCGAACCCCTGTTCCATCTCTCAACATTAGCTATGCGTAACACTAGCAAAGAATCTGTGATTGGTCACATATTCCAAAGCGTTTAAAAAACATCCAATCTGGGATTTCTTATGATATGTAAGTTCTTTCTTCATTCAGCAGCCTGAACCATACAAATCCTATATTGGACCCAGCCGGGAATCTAACTCGTTTATCTGGGCTGAGGCTTCGGAAAATGCTTTAGCTTGACTCTACAAGGTCCAAGGCTGCACCATCAAATATTGTCGAAGCTGCCATTTTATTCCGCATTGACACATAGAGTCACCATAGGAATGTAGCAGCCTTGGTAAAATGTTATCGCTATTGGCATACTGAATTAAAAAAGTTTCTGCGTCCAACTCAATGTTTCTCCCGCTCCACAAGACTAACTCATTCGTAGACCATGCAGTCCTCCATTCTGTAGTGCATGCGAAGTGTAGAAGTTCGTTTATAAATAGACTAAAACAACTGTGGAACAATCTTCCGCAGTCACTATTTTCGAACTCCATAGAAGACTCTCGAGTTCTAATACAAGGTTCATCGCCATCATACTAGAGTGCCGTCAATACTATTAACCTATCTTATTCTTTCTATTCTTTAAAATCAGCTTACAGTTAACATTGCACCATGACCTGAACGACATGGCTAACTGAATGTACAAAAGGTGATTGTTGACCTTAGCTGTTCACACATTTAATTACTTTTCAATTAATGCTAACCCCTTAAGTAGACCTTGATCTCCCTATTTTTTAAGATATTAAACGTAAACTTCACCCCTTTATCTGCCTGTCAAGTGGATTTTTATGATGCTTTGTTTTATTACCCTTTTATTACCTCTGGTACCCTTTTATTACCTCAGCATCTAGTTATAGAAATGTCTTAAAGTAATTTGGTTGACTATAATGAAAATCATAAGTCAATTAATTTAAAGCTTAAATTGCTATCTACAACTGTACAACAAAACATTCACCTAACAAAACGCGAATAATCTCTCAGCTATAACTATATAATTTTTGTTGTTGAATATAATAACAAATAAAAAAAATTAAATTGTGCCCCATTTTTTTTTTTTTGTAAAATTGATACCTCAGCTACGCTTTACTACTCACCAAAAATTGTATATTTATCTTCTGACATAAACATTGTTGCGGTAGCCATAAAACATAATGTCCAACTTCGCGCTGTTCAAACTTAAATATTACCAAATTTCTTTTTTTTTCTATTACTTAAATCTCAATAATGCAATATTTTTCTTTTCTTGTTTTTCTTGTTCTAGATGAAAGATGATATGAAATTGAAAAAAAAAATTATTATTTAAAAAAAATAATGGAAAAGAAAATTTTTATAAAATAAACCAAAAAACAAAAAAGACGCTTACCTTTCTCTTTCGAATTCTCGTTCACGATCACGTTCCCTTTCATAAAGCTCACGTTCACGATCACGATATTCATAACGTAAATCATAATCACGCATTCTATCTCTAAAGCGTTCACGATCACGCTCACGATCTCTACTACTATAATACATATCTCTTTGATCCCGAAGGAAATCACGTGGATGTGGCAACGAGTGAACACTATGAGGTGTTGAGTGATGTGTCTAAAAGATAAAAGGAAAAATATATATGAAATTGTGATTAATTTTAAATAAGAATGTTCTAAAAAGATGGCGAATGGTGTCCCAAATAAAATTTTGATGTCCCAAAAAAATTTGTTTGCGCGGCTTTAATGGTTTCAAATGTTTTCCCGTGTATTTTAGACTTTTTTTTCTTAAAAAAGGTTTTTATAAATTGGATATGTTATTTGGAAGACTAGAAGGCTAAAACGGAGATCCTCTTAGTAATGTAGACGATTATGTCATAGGAGTCCGAGATCGGTTCTGATTCAGTACTGTCGCTACGTTAGTTAACTTCCAAAAGGTAAGAAGCAAAAAATCATGTCTGCGGGTGGGACTCAAACTGCTGATCTCTAAGAAGGAAATAAAACTTTTACTCACGACTACCGATAGCGACAAACGTGTAAAATTAGTTATGAACCAACAGGATTTGTCCCAAAATTGTCCCAATTTTTGTGACAAGCAAAAAGTTTATAATACAATGGACAGCGTAACCTCAGAGGACTTTTTTTATACTACTAGTCTGATATGTCACCCTGGAATATACAGTAGTGTGTTTAGATTGAAGAGATGGGGATAAAAAATATTACCTACAGCCCAAGTACTGTTCAGGAAGATTATGAGGAATCTTGATTTTGATGTTACATAAGCTTGAAAAAAAGCCAATCAATGAAATTATTCCGACAACCGCGTTGTTCGTGTTATAAAAGATTTGCTGAAGAGAATTGTCCCAAAATTAATTGCAAGTGCATTTTTTGGAGATTATTTTATATATATATGTATATAGTAATTGTTGGTGCATACATGGAGCATACATAATTTTTTTGGATATATTTTTATCCGTGGTTTAGTTTGAAGCCAAAGAAAAGTTATATCAAAATCAATTACTGTTTCAAATTCAAATACTTTTCGTATATCATTTTGCATAAATGCCCTCGAAGGCTCAATTTGAAGAAGAATATTTTCCCTAAATTGGATTGGTTACGAAAATCAAATCAAGTGTTAAGAATTATTTGCGACATACTAGTCGATATTTGATTTAATTTTAAATCCGTTTTTGTCATCGAGAAAATTGTTAGTACAAATTTAAAATGTAAACAAAATTCTTGTGACTTTCATTATGTAAACCACACGTAATTGCTGGAATAAATATAAATTTAAAGTAATTTTTTGTGGCATTCTTTATGTGCGCTTTTGTTTTATAGTGTAGAAATTTGTCCCAAAATGAGTCATTGGTGCAAATTTTGAAGTATAAACAATTTTTTGGACATATATTCTGTGTGGTATAGTATTAATTATACAAAATGGGTCCCAAAATTGATTGCTAGTACAAATTTGAAACGTAAACAACTTTATGGGACATTTTGTTGTGTGTAGGTTTTATTTTAAACCAAATACAATTGTCCCAAAATAAATTGTTGGCACAAATTTCGTGGTTAAATAAGTTTTGGGATATTTTTTATGTGTGTTTAAGTTTTAACCTGAAGAAACTTTGTCCCTAAAGTAATTGTTTGTAAAAATTTCAAATCTAAACGATTTTTTCTGGGACCCCTTTATGTGTGGTTTTGTTTTAATACAAAGACTGGCTCCACATTTAATTATTAGTACAAATTCGAAGTGTAAAGCATTGTTTTTGGGTGGATTAATTTTAAATCTAGAAAATCTTTCTTTATTGAAATGATGTCCCAAAAGATTATGGCTGCGAAAAACCTCGGTTTTTGAATTTTAGTACAAGACCACCTGGTCGGCAGCGGTTAAGGTACTTTAGGGGACTAGATCAGGTATTCGGCAGATGTTATTGAAATCATTTGTTACCTGACTAGTCTAGACAAGTCTAGACTTCTAGTTTGTCTAACGTCTGTTTCAGTCAGTTAGGCATAGCCAAGCATTCAAGTTGGCCGAAAACGTAATTCAGGTAATTTTTAACCGATTCACTTGAAATTTTGAATGTATGTTTAGAAATACATTGTCTATAGAAGTACGTAGGATTTTCTTAATGTTGCATATTTCATTTTGTTGTTAACAATTTTCTGACGATTTTTTATGCAAATTTTCCTCTTTTTACTTTATAAGTGCGCCATTTGGCCAAAAATCAATATATCGAAAAAAATCCTACATGCTTTTTATAGCTGTTGTTACATAATCAAAACAATTCATTGGTTTATCATAATTCAAAAATTACAGTAGCTGTTTGTGGAAAAATGGAGACATCATCGCAAAACCGCTGCACAGTCGCCATTTTGAAATGAATCAATTTAAAAAAATTATTCTATACAGTCACTGATTGTATAATAAACCCCTTTTTTTGTAATCTCGAATTATTTTGTAGTTTTTCTGAAAAAAAAATCCCCAAAAAAGCCTATTTTTCCGTCTTTTACAGTGGCCTAAACCATGCCAAGGGGAAATGTCCCAAAATTAATTTTTAGTTCATATTTTCAGTCTAAACTATTTTTTTAAGAAATCTTTTATGTGTAGTACATACATTTCCCTAAAAGGTATTGTTGGTTAAAATTTGTCCCGAAGTCCCAAAATGCCTACTCCCCTATTGTCGGAAATTTGCGAACTAAGCTATACATCTTCACCTGAAACCTTTTTAAATCTGAACTAGGAGTGATTAAGGTTTCACTTATTGCTAGGGAAGTTTAAGGTTTCACTTATTGCTAGGGATAAGAAATTCGCAAGAAGTCGCCGTATATCACATACGTTCGCCCAGTCCAGACTGCAGACTCCATTGAATTGTATCAAATTATTGGTGAAGAATTTAAGGCTTAGAACATCTTTTTAAAATGTAAGCAATTTTTGGGACACATTTAACAATCAGTTTAATTTTAAAACTAGAAACATTGTCCCAAAATTGGCACAAACTTTGCTTTAACCCAAAAATAAGGCCCAAATTTAATTGTTAGTGACAGTTTCCTCCATGCAAATGCAAATTTGCAACGTATTTTTTGGGACATATTTTATGTGTTGAACCAGTTTTTAACCAAGAATACTTGTCCCAAATTTAATTCTTAGTAAAAGTTCCAAGGGTAAACTATTTTTGGGACAACTTTTAGTTGCGGTTTAATTTAAAGCTAACAATAAATACCCAAAACCAATTGTTGGGCTCTAATTTCGAATTTAAGACATAATTTATGTGTAGTTTTATTTAAAATCAGATATATTTGTTCTACAATTGATTATTGGTGCACATTTTCATGTGTAAACAGTTTTTGGGACATCTTCAGAGTTTGTTTTTTTTCAAACCAGAAATATTCGTTCCAAAAATTAATTGTTGCTGAAAATTTGGAAATTAAAACAAGTTTAATGACATGTTTTATGTGGTGCAGTTTAGTCTAAGTTAAAAATAACTGTCCCAAAATGAATTTCCTATATAAAATTGACGTGTAACTAAATTTTAGATGCATTATGTATGAAAACAAATAAAAATGATATTTAACTATGTTTTGGGGCATATTTCATGTGTTGAATCAGTTTTTACCAAAATACTTGTCCCAAATTTAATTCTTAGTAAAAGTTCCAGGGTAAACTATTTTTGGGACAACTTTTAGCTGCAATTTAATTTAAAGCTAACAATAGTTGTCCAAAATCAATTGTTGAGTTTCGAATTTCGAATTTAGGACATAATTTATGCGTGGTTTTGTTTAAAATCAATCATATTAGTTCTACAATTGATTATTGGTGTAAATTTTCATATGTAAACAGTTTTTTGGGACATCTTTAACGTATAGTCTTTTTTTCAAACCAGAAATATTCGTCCGGAAAATTAATTATTAGTGCAAATTTGAAATTTTGGACCAAGTTTAAGGACATGTTTTATTTGGTGTAGTTTTTTCTCAGTTAAAAAATTGCTGTCCCAAAATTAATTTCTGGTACAAAATTAAGAAGTAACTAAATTTTTGGTACATTATATATGTAAAATAATGAAAATTATATTTAGTATAAGGGCGTAACGTATGAAGTGATTTTGGAACATTCACATTTTATCTTGGGACATTCATAATTTGTTTTGGGACATGTTAAATAATATTGTTTTTTTTTTACTTATATGCAAACTTACATGTGTTGGACTAGCGTTTAATTTCGGAAAATTAATATTAGTTGGCTTTAATTGTAAAGTCGAAGGTTTGCAAGGCGTTGGAGGTAGTCTTCTACCAGCTCCTCCACGTCTGGCTGCTAATACTGGATAGCTATGCTGAACGTTAGAGCTACCTGCTTGGGAAAATAATATTAAAGAAGAAAAAAAAAAGAAAATACAGTATTATTTTTTTTTTAAGAATAAACTTTTGTTTTTAACTTGATACGCATTTTTAATATTTTTTAATATATAGTTTTTTTCTTTTTTTTTTTTTTAAATATACTATGATGAAGATATTATGATAAAAATATGATCTACAAACGAAAATTTTTAATAAAAGTATATAGGTGCCAACATGCTTTTTTTATTTTTATTTTAAATATATATAGACAAAAATAATAATTAATAAATAAATAAGTAAATAAAATGAATAAATATAGCTGTATGTTGTCTCATCATACAAATGAAGAATATGTGTATTTTTTTTTTAAATTAAAAAAATAATTATTAATAAAGTGTGTTGTATTTTTTTTTAAATTTTTTTAAAAATAGCGTGCATACTTGGAAGCATGTACACTGGAACCATTAACATATTTAAACATTATTATTTTTTTTTTCTGAATTATTTTTTTTTACTGTTTTATATCAAAATCTATTTAATATATGAAAATATTTTTTTTTAATATTTTTTAAAATGCTAAAATTTAATTTTTTTTTGTTGTTTTGTTTGGTAATGAAAGCGATAAAAAAAACCAAAAACAAATGTAACTAGAATATTGCAAAAATGTGAAAAAATTGTTTTGTATTTTTTTTTTGAAATTTTTTTTTTTTTTGAGTAAACAATAATGTACCCATTTCATCAATCCCAAGTCTATCTCTTTCACGCATCTCCTGAAGTCGAGCGGGACTTGGCGATCGTGATCTTTGACATAGACTTGTTGTCCCATATGTGGGATAAGGCAGATGATTTCGCCTACTTCGAGGATAATGGCCACCATAACGAGCTGGCGATGGCGAACGTGCCGGACTTGTCGATGCTGACCATGAACCTATACAGGAAAAGAATAAAAATAAAATAAAAAAATAAGGGAAATAAAAAACGGAAAAATAAAATAAAATAAAAAAACTAGACGAAAAAACAGCGAAAAATTTTAAATAATAAACAATAATAATAAACAATATGTTTTTTTTTTCATCATCATCATCTCAATTTCTTCCATTTTTTTTTTAAACTTCTTCTAAAGACTGTTTTCAATGAAATCAATAAATATATGACTAAAAAAACAAAAATAGATTTTGAGGGGTGGTAGAAAGGACATAGTTGAAGTAATAAATAGTTGTAAGTAGCTGATATTGACATATAAAGGGTTACAGGACAGAGGAGGAAAGATATTTAAGAAATAAGAAATGGACACGCGACACAATGCCTATATTCCAAATATAGAATAAGTATTGAAAACTAGGTAAAACCTTACATGTTACCAATTTCAATCAAGTACAGTGAAACTAAACGACATATACAACATAATTCTCATCAATAAAAAACAAAATTAACAAAAATAATTAAAAAAAATAAATAAATAAATAAATAAATAAAAACAACGTAAAAATTAATAATAATATTCAATAACGATTCTCTAACAAAATTACAATATTTTTTTTTTAATATAGCTTAATTCAACATTTACTAAAACTCATTTATTATCATTTAAAAATAATTTCTGTTTTTGCGTTCAAAAAAACTCTATGAATTTATTATAGGAGGTCCAAAAAGTAGTAATGAATGTGTTTATATGAATTGTATTTTTTTTTTAATTATAATTAAGATGACACTATTTTTTTTATATAATTTTTTTTTTGTATAGAGAGACTTTTATGAATGAAATGGGCACTATATATTGTGCTAAGAGTTTCAACTAAAAGTATAACAAAATGAACACAACACGCTATGATCTGTTTTTTTATTATTATTATCAAAAAAAGTAACACAGCGAAAATCTAAATATTTTTTATTAATTAAATTACTTTTTTTTCTGTTTTGTTTTGTTTGTTTTGTATGTTTGTTTGCTTGTTTTGTTCATACTGCAACAAGGATTGTAATAAATAATGAAATAGGTTAAGGTTACATTGCTGGTTATTATGTATAAGATTAAGACTATTAATAGTGGAAAGGTTTCTCAATTCAATTTTTGTTTTTTTATTAGTTCTATGGTTTATTTATAACCAGTTTTAAATTGTTAGAAAAAAATGTTAATATGTTGTATGACCCGTTGAAATGGTGTCAAGTTAAAAACTTTAACAGCAAAACCTTATTTTGTAAAAAGAATTTTCGACCAAGTATCGAAATAAGCTGTCACGAATATTACAACGAAAAAGGTGTACCTATCTAATAATCTCAGGGAACTCTAGTACCACTTGTAAAAACCTAAACATAAGACTCATCAATTTCCACGCCCGTACCAGAAGAGACCAATAAAAAAGAAAATTTTTTGAAAGTAATTGAACAAAAACTTAATGTGTACCAAGGTGTGAGGCAAAAAATTTCCTGGGAGATTTGGGCCCCTTAACCCAAAAGTCGAGAGCCAGTTTATAGGCAGTTAAGTCAGCAAAAACAGCTTATAGGAAAATCAACAACTGATCAGATCTTTACCAGAAAATACGGCCTGGCCTGTCTTCTCTTTAACCTAATAATGATATGAGATTCGTGTTTGCCTGCACAAATCCAAATCCTGCACAGATCCAACTAAATATTGGCTTACGCAGACGGTATCGATATCATTAATAGAAACCAAGAGCTGTACAAAATGTTTCAACCGAGATCGATTCGGCGACAACCTGCACATTAATGAAAAGAAAACAATATACAAGGTGCCTCGTGCTCTAGATGGTAGATCTTTGGGTCTACAGTCAAGGTAGGTAGAGATAATTTTGAAGTAGTAGAAATTTCCAACCCACCTTGAGTCAATAATAGCACACTATAGAGCATGGACCCAGAAACACGCGCAGGGTTGCTTACAGTCAATCAAGTATATAATAGTATGTTAATGCTCTTCAAACTCAAGCATGTAGGCATTGTTTTTGCCAACTTTCCTCTTCTTTTATTTTGGATCGCCTTTCTGAGTTTTTGCAACACCTCACAGGTAATTGATCAATAACACCCACTTGGAATCCCAAAAGAACGTTTGCCATTTCCCCCGCGGTTTTTACAACTTTCGCTTTGTTTGGTGTTTTGGTGGTAGGAGCAAGTGGAGTCTACATAGCGCCTGAAGCCTGACTGTCGGATCGATCGACGACCACGCATCGAAATTTTACAGTGCTGCAACTCCACCCAGACGCAAATTCCCTGAGACTCCCAGACTTCTCCCGCCAACCACACGGATTGAAAAAAATAGTGGAACTTACTTTTGAGACGACCCTCGTACATAGGTTTCACCATCTATTGGTGGGTGAGCCATTTGTTGGTTTCTTTTTTAAATTTTGAAAGTAAGCCTTAAGCAAGAGAACCAGAGTTTTTAACACCAATAAAACCACACAATCAAATGGACAGCAAAACTGACGAAAACGTCCTAGTGTCGAAATGACGAGCTTTGACGAAGGTTGGACACGCCTTAAAAATACTGTCATTAGTAGTACTGACTCCATCTTAGATCGAACTCGTAAACCCGAGTAAAAATAATTTAGTTGGTTAATTTTTTGAAAAGTTTATACGCGCCCGCATCTAGCACTCTAGCATAGAGAACAAATGAGCCTTCCACACGAGTATGAACGCTCCCGCTACCGGCATGAAAAGCTAAAAATGCATCCGCCAGTGGTATCTCGACGCCTCGGTTACAGGTATGAATGCATTTGTAATCCACCATTCGCGTGTGTCGTTTTAACCAGTGGTCCCCCAACTAAGTACTAACCACGTCCAATGCTTCTTGACCTACGCAAACTAACGGGAACCGGTCTACCGAGTATGCTAATGTCACCCTTTATGGGCACCAAGGTAACTGCCCGTTTCTTCATCCCCAATTTTGAAGTTTGGAAGAAAAATGTGAATGAGAATAGTAGCGATGGGAAGAGATAACGGATTGGAGACTTCACCAAAATCTGATGATAATCCTACGTTCCCGACACACCAAGCTTAGAAAAAGGTAACAGAGTCATAAACTAACTGAAATACAACAATGCCTCAGATGTAGATACAGATACATAAAGCGTTTCACGAATTAATTGTGCAAGAATAGTACCAGGAAGCGATGCCAGAAGACTACATCAGCATCCAGAACTCTACAAAGTCATGAAAGAAATCGGCATCCCAAGTAAAGCTATACGGACATTTTGGTCCTTTGAGCCGAAAGTATTACAGGAAATCCACAGAAACCGGACATGGGGGAGTAATTGAAAGTGAAAAGTGAATATTATGGAGCAAGCTATAAACTTTCAATTAGCGAGGAAGTAGCTTCTAGGGAAGTTTATATCTAACTATGACAAGGATGGGGTCGATAGACGAATGGCTCAATATTACAAGAACCGAATGCAGGATTTTCAAGAATTATTTCAACAAATTCAAAAACCCCATACGGAGATTCTTGTGACGAAAAATCTTGAGCCTACAGATTTTTAGCTACTGAAGAACTCTTATTTGAAGAAGTGTCTGTATTCGGTATTGGAGGAATTCTTTTATAAAAACTATTCTACAAATGGAGTATCGAGTAGGCGCATAATAAAGAAGACAACGTGAAAGTGACGACCATGCCTAGCAGAGAAAATCTAATCAAATTTCCAAAGATTTCTTTAGAGAAATTCTCGGGAGATTATCAGAAATGAACGAGTCTAATTCATGAAAATCATAGTTTGTTTAATGTGCAAAAACTACAGTATCTGAAGCTACATTTAAGTGGAGAAGCTGAAGGTCTTTTGGGTCAAGTTCCAGTTACTAACGACAACTACGAGCCAGCTTGGAAGCTTCTGAGGAAAGATACGATAATAAAAGAGTATTAGTCAATGCACAATTGAAACTTTTATTTATAGTCCAGGAACCAAACCAGGGGTTTTAACCTGACTTCTTAAACCAATAGAAATGATTTTTGGCACACGAGCAGTTTTTGAAGAGTGCTTTAAGAAAAAAAATTGTTCTGCACGCGAACACCTATGGAAACTGTGGAAAATCGCCGGAAAATCTTGAACAATTAATATTTCCTGTATAACGTGCAAGAGGTTGAAAGTTTCGATATAATGTATAGGAACAAACTTGTAGAGCGTGAAAATCTTCACAAATCAGGCGCGGATCTAGAATTTTGTTTTGGGGGGGGTCACGGAATTAAAAATGGCGGAAAAAATTTCTACTCCTAAAAAACAAAATTAGCAAAACGAACAAAACTAACCGAATTTTTTGGTGGATTAAGGGGTCTTTTCGGTTACAAATTTTCAAGAAATCGAAAAAAAAAATTTTACGGATTTTACTAATAGTGGAGTTGAAGCATCAAATTATAGTGAAAAAGGAATTGTTTCCAGTCTCAAATTTCTTTTAAATGTTAGTTACATCGAATACTATACGAAATGGACATTTTCTCTTGCAACCACCACTACGTAAATTATGGGCCGTTTTGTGAAAAATCTACCATTTTGGTCGTTCTTTCTAAATATAGATGAGAATTTCTCGGTATGTGTAGGTCCAAAGAAAGCGAAAAAAATTGAGACTGTTCATTATGATATTACCTATCAGCGGCTACAAAATGACTAAATTTTGGTTTTTTGGTTACAACTTCGGATGTTTTAAGTAAAATTATAGGTACTTTATAATGTGGACAATAAATGGTAAAAATTTTAAGTCAAAATATCTAACACAAGTCTCAAAAATTAACCTCAAATTTTAAAATTGATTGGCCAATAACTTTTGTGCATTGCATCTTAAGAGATCCCTTTTTACTTTAAGTGTAGATTTTTTTATGTAATTGCACTTTTTTATGGATGGTGAACAAGAAAAAATTTTTAAACTTGAAAAAAGTGGAAAAAATCGAATCGAAAATCGTGAATTTTTGTATTTCTTCAAAAATTCCACTTTTTTTGATAAAACCTCATTTTGTTTGTATTGACAAAAAAATTTAGTTTTATCAAAAAAAAGTGGAATATTTGAAAAAAAAATTGACGGAAACAAAGTAGTAAAGTAGTACAAAGGGCCTGGTCATGGTTGGCGCTTGAAGTGAGAAAAGGAATGTAAAACGGAATCATAGTTTTCGAAAAAAACTGACATTTGTCGGGAAAAACCATAGAAATATAAACTAACACGGAACGGCTGTGTCGTGTAAAAACCCTGTACATGAGCGACCACACTAAAGATAGCTTGTTTAAAAGGACAGCAATAGTGTGTAAGCAGGACACAAATAGCCGAACTGTCAGGGGTAGCTTCTTGAGTGAATGGTGGCGTGCTAAGTCAATATACGGAGGGCATAGATTTTATGCCAGGAACTTTAAACGCTCCGCTTTTAAAAGGCCCCTCTTATTATTTGTATATATTTTGGCATGCACTGCCCGACCACTACTAGCCCAGTGAACCTAAACACATCAGGAATTGTAATACGCTCAATCTGGCATACAGCCATTCCGTGTGTAGTTTATATTTCTATGGGAAAAACTTCGGGCGTATCACAGTTGGCGTTTGAAGAGACAAAGCTGCGTTTTTCACGACTGTCAAGTGACTAGATGGAATAAATATTTTTTAAATAGATTGAATAAATAATGTAATTTTATAAATTTTTTAATTATCAGAAATGTCTAAAAACTTTCAAGCGACAACAATGATAAGGTTTTGTCGAAAACTGTCATGTCGCTGCATTCGCCAATTATGGTACGAAAAATGAGAACGATAAACGGCGCTGTAATTTTTTCAACTCGCCAACCATGATAAGGCCAAAATGGCGACACCTGAGCTTACACTATCAGATAAAGAAAAGGGTCATTTTTTTAATTTGCAAAAAAGTTGGGTCGGTTTTGGTCGTTTGGTTATTTTTTGTTTTTGTTTTTTTAGTTGGGTCAATTTTGTTTTTTAAACAGCGAGCGCTTTTGGGGGGTCATGACCCCCGTGACCCCCCCCCTTGAATCCGCGCCTGTCACAAATACGGCTCCCCATGTTTTTTCGAAAATTCCTTCCTAAGAGAAATAATGAGCTATAATTGATATTTTTAGACTTCCGCCCGAATAACTTGGGATATCATAAGTCGCGGACGCTCGATTTAAATGTAACTCATAATAATGCTGATTTTCCCCCAGCAGGAAAAATTTTTCATATAGTCCACCCCAAAAGAAACTTATATTTGTGCTGACTCGGCCCCGAGGTGGGAAATTGCCTCTTGGAATTTCAAAATAAATTGGAGATTTCCAAAAAAAAAATCAAAGTCACCGCCAGAAAGAGCAAATTCTCAACTACAGATTTTCACATTTATAAAGCTATAATCGATAAGATAAACTCGGGAGATTTATCAGAAGAATTTTCATGTACTTTTGGAAATTTCTAGGAAATGTAGAAAATGATGAATAAAAACATTGTTATCAGGGGTTCTTAGATACATATTCTAAAAGGACAGTGTTTTGGCAATAGAATGACAATTGCGCTTTTTCAGAAATCTCCACTTTGATATTTTTACATCGATTGTAAAGAAATCAGTCATGAAAAATGAGCCAACTATAAAACAACACATACAAAAAAACTTGATTCAATTAGGCCCAAGATAAATTGGGAAAGAATTTTATATCTGATTTGTTCAAATTTGACCTACTGAATCTTTGAACGAACTCAGCTTGTCGAGACAATTCAATAGGAAAACGTAAAAAATTAGTAAAATTACATGGTTTATTTATCAAATATCATTATTTCACCTTTGAATATCAAATAGAAACCACTTCTGCCGACACCTATATATATGACAATTGTTGAAGAATTTTCCTTTAATATGTTAGTGTTCGCGTGCAGAACAATTTTTTTTAAAGTCCTCTTCAAAAACTGCTCGTGTGCCAAAAATCATTTCTATTGGTTTTAGAGTGTCAGGTTTAAGTAAAATTTTGGCTACAGCTCCTGGACTATTACTCAACCCACATTATCTAATGAGCCTTCACAGGGAGTTAAGAGTCTGATAGACGAAACCACCGAATGCTTACAAGCTCGATAGGATTAAGGAATTAAGGCCGAGAACTGGAATGCTGTGATCGTTTATATAATAGTTCAAAAATTTTATGAAACGGCGCTTCAGAAATTTAGAAGCCGTTGCAGGATCATCATCGAGTAGGAATATTACAGAGGCCAAAGATACCTTCGCAGTAAATCCACGTGATGAGTAAGCCAACTTGCAGCTATTGTATAAGTGTTCGGCAGTATCAACAAAACTCCAAGTTAATTGGTGATCGCGGCACACCATGTGCGTAATGACAATAAACAGAGGCCAACTTTTTCGATTCTGAGGTTTGGTTTCCGTAAAATCTTGCATCTTTAAGGGGTTAAGGAAGATTGATTGACTCGAATTTTGCAAAACTCGAATAATAGTTATCCATTAAATTAAATCAATGTTGATCAAAATACAGCAAGGATGTAATTGACTCCTGCTTTGCAATCAGATATATTTCCTTGAAAAAATCGATTCTTCTTTAGTGAAGGTGGTCATCGAAAGTATTAACAATTTTCTAACACTTTTAACATGAAAATTATTATATATTTATATTTTTATACATTTATCATCTTGAATTGAGAATAAACCTTTCCATTTTTTATTATTTTTGTGTAATATAAAACATTCAAAAAATAATAAAAAAAATAATAAATAAAATATATATATATATATATTTTTTTCATAATATAATATCTTTACAAATTTTCTATAAACTACTCATAAACACAAAAACAAACAAAAAAATATTAATAATAATTATATTGAAAACACAATTATAAAACAAAACAAAAATTAATAATAAAAGTAAAATGAAGTACGAATGACTAAAACAAATGGTTATAAAATGGACAACTACATATACATATATGAATTTGGCCAAGAAGGATTTTTTCTAGTTTTCAAAATTTTGAAAATAATTTATTTTTTATTTTGATTGCTTAAAGTTTTATAACTTTATAAAAATATTGAAATTGTTTTTTTTATGTTAAGTTTTTTTTTTAAAATATTTTTTTTTTTGGAAATAATACATCAGTCGCACTTCAGACTAATTCTATATAATTATTGGTGATTAATATATATAGTATATAATAATAATAATAATAATAATAAATATGTTTGAGCAAAAAAATAAATAATAAAGGATCACATCAATTACATCTATATTAAAAATTTCTATTCAAAATAAAAAATAAAAATATTCGAGTAGAAAACGAAACTATATTTTTTTTATAGTATATAGTATATATATTATTATTATTTTTTTTTTTGGTTGATATTAAGTTAAAAAAATATGGGGGATGATATGAATTAATTATAAAAACTTACCTCTTGCGAAACGTGGACCACCATGTCCATAATGTCTACCTATATGATGTCGGGTATCTTTAACCATTTCTACAACGTTTGAAACGGTATCTGAAAATCCGATATCATGGTGCATATAATGGCTTCTACGTCTAGGACTAGGTGATCTAGCCAGAGGTGATCCGTTTCGCCTACAAAATAAAAATATTAAGTTTTTATTTTATTGTATAAAAGTACAAATCAATAAGTATAACAGTAGTGTCATATGAATTAGAACATAAAAAATTTACTAATCATAATAGATGCCTCTAATACCATAAAGTATATAAAACAATCTTTTCTGATTTCCTGTCAATGGATGGTATAGAACCATTGGCTAACATATCCCTTAACATCTTACCCATTAGCCAAAGACCTGCGATGAAATGACCACGTATTCCAAAATCCAAACTAGCATCTTAGTCCTGGAATTTCTTAAGAGGTGCAAGTTCCTCCTCCAGCCTTCTCAGCCCATCCTAAAGCATACAAATCCTACGTTCGGTCTCTTCTTGAACATAACTCCCTTATGAGCGGCGGGGCTTCGAAAATCACCACGGCCCACAAACTTATCGCCCTATTTGCTGCCCGATCGACCCTTTCAGCTACCGTATAAATGTAACACCCCTGACAAAATTCTATGGCTACTATCGCAGCGATCACTCCACGTAATAAATACCCTCCTGCTGCCATCGTAGTCTTATACACGTAAAATTGACCCAGTCGACTCATTCTCTCTACCTTCAGCGCATCTGTTCGCGCATTCTTCAAACTAGGAATTCGCTCATAAATAGTGGAATAACCTACCGTAGTATGGGTATTTTTCTACTCCCTCTTCCTTCATCCCTAGAAAAATGACAAAATCCCCAAGCGGTGATTCGAACCACACACCTTTGGAATGGCAGTCGTCCGTCTTAATCGATACGCTATCGACGCCCTCTTGACTTGCCCGGTTTGGTCCAGATAGTACAGCACCCGCGATTTGCACCTATTGTTTTTTTAAACCATTTGATCAGCAGCCTGCTTTAAGAATTGTAGCTCAGAATTTTTGAAGAAGTAAGGACGTGTCGAACGACTATCGCGAAACCGTGATTATGAGATTATGAAGGACAGACTCGTCCTCCTCCGGGCTGAGTCTATACTTGAGGTCGTCCGGCCTGTCGATCCCGGACGACAGTCCCATGATGAAGGCATCTACTGCCCCGATATTATTTCTACTGTACTCCAGTAATTCTGTGGTTCCAGTAACTCTGTGGTTCTCGGTGTCCGAAACTGGTCCGAAGAAGAGTCCGAAGATGGTGAGTACCTAATTGGACGGTTTCGGACCAATGAATTTTTCTAAGCTCTATCTGCCTAGGACATCCGACGTTCCGGATTCGAAGCCCCGATGACCCGAGACCCATACAGGACTTTATCACTCTGTTTGCCGCTTGGTAATCAGATATGTTAAAGGTCCGCTTGTCCATCTCAAGTTCTCACACAGGGTTCATTGCCATCTCCTCTAACACCGTCCTGACACCTCATAACTCCAAACCTAGTCTACCCTTCGGACTAAGCTAACTACCAGACATTGCACCATGTCGTGACCAATTACATGACGTACGGTCAAATAACGACCTCCTAAGTTGATACACATTTGTGCTCATTTTACGGCATTTTGAATTGTTGCTCGCAGAACATCTGGCTCCAAACTGGTGATTTCTTCTTCCATGTTGCTTACAAGACTTGCGCGGTTTTTGGTTTGCTACGGTAAACGCGAGATTTCAAAAAACCCAAAAAGGAGGACGTCGACAAAACTTACGCTGAATAAGCAGTACCAATAATTCCGCGTTCTTCTGCTCGATCCACACTATCGTTCCGTTCCCGGTCCAGTCTCATACCAGTCTCGGTCCCGTAAAATCTCATCATATTCACACTATCGTGCCTTTCTCCGTCCAGTCACATGCCAGTCTCGGTTCTGAAATTTACTGTGTTGATTGATATCGGAATGTGACTGTCATGGAGCTTGAACGGGAGCAAAAGTGTGAATACGCCGATTGCTTTTCCTATAAAAATATTTAAATGGATCAAGACTGCCATGAGACGGTACCCGGAAGGACACGATAATGCGGATCGTATCTGTATCGCTCCATTGCTTGTTCTCAACTAATTCTCTATAACCTACAATATAAATGTCAATGATATTTGCCGCCATTTGCAAAAATTATGACACAATTAAATTATGACATTACTTTTGCCCCAACTTGTACAAAGAGTGATTCCAGAGCTTAGAACTGCCACATAAAAAAATTTGTAGAGATTTAAATTGATTTGTTTGTTTACATACTAGATTAAGTGTGCCTTGTTTGGCAAATAAATAAATTAAATACAAAATACTTTACAGTTAAAAAAAAACAAAAAAAATATTTATTATAGTTTACCTTAAGCTAGGTGATCGACGATGGCCATTTACATACGGATGACCAGGATGAAGATGACCATCTCCCGTCAGTGATTCGTTTGACGGATGCCTTGACGGCACATCTTGCATTTCCAACATCTACATTCATTATATATAAAAACAAAATTAATTTAGCAATTAAATAATTAAAATTAAAATTTTTAAATTTATTAACTAATTATATAGGTTTAAAAAAAATCGTAGCCAATTTACTTTTTCTCCCTACAAAGAATTTTATTTTTAATTTTTGTATTCTAATAAAATTTTGCATTTTTTTTTAAAAAAAAATATTTAATTTTTTTTTTGTAAACATTTTTATTAAGAAATTTTTATATTTTAATAAAAAAAAAATTTTAATAATTTATTTATTTCAGATTTGTCCTATATTTATATGTAATATATAAAATTTTGAATATAAAATTTTAAGTTTTTTTCTTGCTAGCATTAAAATTTGTATATAGTATTTAGAAAATGCAATGTCTGTTTTTTTTCTCATAAAGTAAGCATCTAAGCAATTTTTTTTAGATAAAAGTAGAAATTTACATGCTTGTATCATACATTAAAAGTTAAAATACTCAAAAATTTTATGCAACAACTAAACTAAATTTAAATAAACAAAAAAAAAACACATGCAAACATAAAAATAAAATTATTTTTAAAAAAGCTACACGGAAAAAATATTTTAAATAGAAAAGCGTAAATTTTTTTTATGTACAATTTTCTTTTTTTATTTGTTAAAATCGATAAATTTGTGTTTTAAAGAATTTACAAAACATGCGATATTTTTTTTTTATAAAAATGATTTATAAAAAATGGGAAATGGATTTAATATTTTTACAATGGTTGGATTATATTACAATGCGATAAAGCTGTTTTCCATTATGGCTACTTACCCATTTTATTATTATTTTTTTTATTTAATTTTTGTACAATTTAGTATCGAAACCAATTTTTTTTTTCAAAACACCTAAAGTTTTTGTATTTAAAAAAAATATATATATTTTTATTGTGTAATACGAAAAATATTTAAAGCTCCTATTGAGGATAACTACTGTATTTTTTTTATTGTTTGAATACGTTCTATATAACCTAAATCCTGTCTAGAAATGTAAAAAAAATAAATAATTAAAAAAAATATAATAAAATTAATTATTATTATTTGGTTTTAATTAATGCGTTACTGTTAATCATAGATCGAAATTCCAAATGTGCTTTGCAAAATCGGGCTTCGTGCAAATTTCTTCTCTTTATTGTGAACTCTTACAATATCTCAGGAGTCCAACAGCAAGGTCTATCGCCTCCTCATTTAGCACCCGCACCCTCCAGGCTCTTATTAATCTATCCTGCCCTCTATTCCTTCCCAAAGTCTAGATATTAACAAGGCCTTCATCTTCATATGGTTAGTGAGTGAAAGGCGCACAGCTATATGTACACATTCTTCATATGACGATGTCAGGGTACCAGAGAGAGAATGCAACATTTTTATACACGCTCGCACACAACTAGCCAGCGGAAGATTTTTTGATTTTATATTGGGATAAACTTCATGTATTGGTGTATATTTACTATTTATGAAAAAAAAACAGCTGTTCAATTTTCCTTCCTTTTCTGTTCTGCATACTTTATCGAAGAGAGAGAATGTGGCTTTATCTCGCCGAGTTCACGATGTATGCGTTGAGTTGTGCTCAGCAATGATGTTCATAGATGCACGCACACAACTAACGGGGGGAAAATTTTATATGAAGATGAAAGACTTGTTATATCTAGACTTTGTTCCTTCCTTCGAACCAAGCTTAATACTTAGAAATTGCAAAATTACGAGTATGACATGGCGGATAAACGATTTAAAATTGTTCCTTCGAATTCTGTACAGATATCAGGCTGCACAATAGCTAGCCGATACTTTGTCTAGAGTGGCTCCTAGACTATTAATAATATTGCGCAATAATATTGAGGAAAATATTGACGGTTTCCTTCTTTGCCCCAGACAATTTTTCAATTTCACCCACAGACCGTCAATAATATTGGGCAAATCAAAATATTGCACAATATTATTGATAGTCTAGGGGCCCCATAAGTAAAATTCTGAAACATCCAGCAGATGGGATGGCTCTCTGCTAATTCGACCCGGACACGGGAAAAAGATGAAGAGCTCAAAAGAGAAGTACCTCGCGGAGAGCTAGTAAAATATGAAGAGCCGATACTACATACCAAGAGATACGTTAGGTAATTGCGCAAGTATGGAAGCAAGAACACTGGAAACGAGGCATCTTGTGCGTAGCTTGCATCAATTATCGTTATATAACTTTGTTGAATATTGCGGATAAGAAAGATATTTTCTGCTATCTGTAAAAAACCGGATGGAACTATATAATAGAAGCATCATAATGTAGCCGTATTCCACGCAAATCATCAACTGCTCAGATTTACAGCCGGAAGTAGGCAATGGGAAAATGTGTAGATTTGAAAATCTCAACCCAACATCTCTTTATAGACTTTAAGGTCGCCTCTGATAGCATAGCCATGTTAGACCTCTACATATCCGATAGTCCGAATAAATTGACAGATCACCATGACTAATGTGGCAATCTAACTAAAGATATCTGGAACACTAGGAGAGACGATCAACATCTATTTTTGACTTAAACAAGAAGATCGTTTGGCGTTTATCCTTTTCAATCTGACATCCTAGAAAGTGATTCAAGATAGGTGCGTAATATCAAGAAGCTTACACCTTTACGAGCTCAATTAAATAATGGCTTATGTAGACGACTTCGAAATTTTTGGGAGAACCGGATTCGGCAAGGCAGAAAGAACCTCTGAATAGGATGCTTTCAGCCAGTTTAAACGGGCGGGGGTTTTTTTGTGTGTGGCACTAGATAACCCCCTTTGTACTGTCCTCAGTTTTATGATTAAGTGAAACGTCGAACAGCAAGATCTAGTCTGAAAATAAAAGTGAGAAAGGTCTGCCAACGCCAACACGCGATTGTATTCCACCATTCCCAACGAATACTACTTTCGGTGATCGAATTGGTGTTGGCTTCCTTGCTTAGTATATGCTAAGAGGTAATGGCAGAAGCAGAATCGAACCACCAATCTCTGTTATCGTAGTTAGACCCCTTAATCCCTAGGCTACAGGGTTTGGGTGCCCATTAATGAAAGCAAAAGAAAGTTCAAGTTGGGCCCATAATCTCTCTGAAACGATCCCGTTTGGAGTCAAGCATTATTACTTTTACGTCTTGATTTTATTTGAATATCGGGGCAACCCATATGGTGAGCACAGGGGCCAATTTAGGCCTATTGTGTACATACCTCTGGATGAAGGCATGAAGGTATTTCATTGAAGAAGACCGCACCTGCGAAGGGCTCAGATTCTTTCTGATAATCGTTTTTCTTCTAAGACAGATCAGAGCAGGTCCTTCACAGAGAACGTGCCCTGAATTTCCCTTGGAACCGCAGTTCATCAACCAAATAGTCGGATAAGAGGCAAGCCATTGCAATCTGGCTTGGGCCACTGTACTATAGCCGCAGTAGTGACAAGGTTAACGACCGTTCTGTACATTCAGTACATCATTTGTGGTGTAAAGAAACTAGGATGGGCCTCGGGGGGATTGATCGATAGGCCCTCCGTGGTACATCATCTGTAATGGTAAAGTTAAACTTCGCCGAGGCAACGGTGGCAATATGCATCTGCACAGCCGATTCCACGACCGAGATTAATGAAATTTGTCAGAATTCGGGCGCACCCGATTTGTCACTTCTATCAAAACCCGAAAAGAGTCACTGACTTAAACGCACAGGTATCGCCGGATGGTAGAACGAAAAATCAAATAGATCACAAGGCCGTCAGCCGCACATGGAGTACAATTGTAGGAATGTCAGGAACTTTAGTGGCGCAGAGACTGGAAGTGACCACCATTTGATATCAGCAACTATTCGCCTCAAAATAAAAGAGAAAGGATAGATGACGAAATCAGGCGAAGTAAATTGAATTGGTTTGGCTACCCCTTGCGGCGAGAAAACGAGAATTTAGCCAAAGAGGCCCTTGACTGGTATGCGCAAGTAAGCCGTCGAGTTGGAAGTAGACATACGGAATCGGTAGTCGAATCTTTACTCATATGAATATTCGACTATCGATTCTACTCATATCAGTATTCGATACTTTTGACCGAGTACTTCGACTCTTATCATTACTAATAGGGAAATGGTAATCGAGTACTGAGTGCAATTTTCATTTAAAGCCGAATTCAAGCTAACTGCAAGTTTATCTCTGTAGTGAATAATTTTCATATAAACGCTTTACACATATGATGTATTTTTCTGCTTCAATTAGGGAGAGTTTCGGGACGTTTAAGGCCCTTCTACATCCCAAACGCAAATTGGAGCTATTTTAAAGGACAGAAATTTGGGTGCTTTTTTCTCTGTTGCAGGAACGAGGATTCCAGATAGAGAGAAATACAAACAAATTTCTGTGCGATAAAAGAGCTCCAAATTGCGTTTTGGGATGTAAACGGGCTTTTATAGTTTTGAATTTATATCCTATCTCGAGTAAAAATCAAACTCGCCGGTTTTTAGCCGGAAATAGGCACGCTATAGGACAAAGGAAAAGGGAAATTATCTTGGTGACGATAAAGAGTGCCATTAAGCAAACTCAGTATAGACCAGTTCTTGATTGCGCAGATCAAGCAGCATTGGACGTGGTTAGTACTTAGTCGGGGGACCACTTAGTAAAGCGACACTCGCGTTTGGAATGGTCAATTACGAATACTTTCACATCTGTAACGGAGGTGTACATATCTCTGGCGGGCACCTTTTTAGATTTTCATTCCTGTAGCGGGAACGTGTATGCCCGTGTGGTAGGCGCATTTGTTCACTATGCGTGCTAGTTGCGGGCACGTATATGCATTTCAAAAAATTAACCAACTAACTTATCTTTACGGATGTAAGTTACATAAGTAATTGTAATCTGTCGCAGCCGAAAATCGAGTAATGTATGCGCTAAGCCAGTTCGCAGAAATGTTAAAAAAAGTACTCATCGATTCTGAAGGAATCGAGTATTTTAGAACGATTAAAAAGTACTCGTTGAGTAATTTTATTTCGAGTCTACTCATGAGTATTTAAACAAACGCTCCACCGATTCCGTATCCTTAGTTGGAAGACCTAGAACAACGTGGAGGAGAACTCTATTAGCAGAAGTCGCAACAACTGGGAGATCCTGGACGGTGTTAAGAGTTGTCGCACAAAACAAAGTCCGATGGAGGGCAACTGTTCCCGTCCTATGTACATTGAGGGGTTAAAGGAGCAGATATGAAATAAGTGAGAGTAGTTTCCTTGGCCTTATTGCCTTGTTTGATAACATATTGTCTTGATTACTGTAGCGCATTTAATATGTTTGTTGTTTTTAATATTTTATAAAGTTCGCTTAATAAAAATTTAATATTCACGTATTTTCTATTTGTAACCAATAGTAATAATTTACATATCAATAATTAAGTGAACTTTATAAAAAAAAAATAAAAATAAAATTAATAAAATTCACATAATCCTACCCTACAAAAATAGTTATATATAAACCGTAATTTATTTGCTCTAAAAGCATGTTTTTTTATATTTATCAAAATCTGATATCCTAGTTCTTCTGACTAGAATTATTATTATTTTGTTTAACACTCACAACAAAAATTAATTAATAAACATTGAAATACAGAAAATAAATTAAGGAAATTAAAGTTATAAACCATTACTGATACCCATATTGAAAAACAACACATTTTTTTTGATTTTACTTAAAGTTACCGACTTGTAGCTATCACCTTTTTGCTCCTGAAATATTTAAGTGGAAAAAAAATATAAATTTTTTTTTTAAACCTCAGTATTTTTTCGTAAATATTTTTACTATATGCGTTGATATTAATAAAAAATAATAATAAACATAAAGTTAAGTTTTTTTTTTAAGTTAACAAAATAAAATAAAAAAAAAATAAATAAAAAAAAGTGAAGTAACATAATAAAAAATAAAAAAATAATAAAAATAAAATTAGAAGTTATTACCTAACAGATCTCTTGCGTACGGTACTCCGTCGTGCTAATGTTGCCAAACTGGAGTGTTCAGCATCGCCATTTTGCTGATTATGTAATAAGTGCGTTTGTGAATTAACAGCTTCATTTGGCTCTAAACTAAGCGAACCAGTACGTGATCCTCCGCCCTTTTCTAGCGCAGCCATATCAAGCAAGCAATTGAAGAATGATTGTTTCTGGATGATGTTATTGGGTAGACACGATGTCCAATGTGCGTTTTTTTTGTACGTTGTACGATTTTTGTTGTGTATTGATTATATTTTGTTTTTTTTTTGATTTTTGGTTTGAATAGTGTTTTTTTTTATATTCATATCGTGTCCAAAAAGCATATATTTTAAATGTTTTAGATTTTGATTTTTTGTTTTTTTGGATTTAAAATAGATTTTTTTTGGTTTTTTTGTTTTTTAGCATTTTGTTCATATGTTGGCAGTGAAAGCGGGAGAAAAGATTAAAAAAAATCAAGCAAAATATGTTAAAATATAGTTTTTTCATGGATATTATATAAAATAAATAAGCTATTTATTAAGGTAGAAGTTTGAAATTGTTTTAAATGTTTTTTTTAATAAAAATTATAAAAATCTAGCGATATTTTTTTTGATATAAATTGTTTCTTTTTTTTTAAATTGAGTTTGAATTGAAAAATGTTATGAAAAAGCATGCATATTTAAATTTTTTAAAGAATGTATTTTTTTTGTTAATTAAATGTTTAATTTAAGAATTTTCTAGCGATATTTGTGCCAATATTAAGAGGAAGGAATTGTAGTGCTTTTTTTTATTAACTAGACTATAGCAGAATAATACATTATTTTTTTCAGCCATAAAATTAATTATATAATTTATTTGTAAATAGTTTTGCTTAAAAAGTGATGAATGCTTTCTTTGAATGTTTTTTCCATATTTTTATAGTAGTCTGGATATAATCGAAATGTAATAAATTTATTTATTCAAGCAGAAATCAGACTTAAATAGTACATAAAAAGTCAAAAGACAAATCAAAAATATCGAATTCAATGAAAGGAATGAAATGCAAGACGATTCGATTACAAAAATCTATATTTAATCCTAGGTTGAAAATATTCCTGTAGAGACAATATCGAGATTTATGAACTCATCAAAGTTAAAGTAGGACTATGTCGCTGTGAAAGATCAAGTCAGAGTTTGTGGGATTGTAACTTGATGTTATAACCCTACATTACACAAGATCATTTTAAGAAGATCAGACTGATTATACAATAGAGAGAAAACCATTATACCAGAAAGTTCACGAGATAATCTTACAGAAATGGAGCGTAGAAACTAGCTGGTGAAGAAAAAGTCGCTTCATGAGAAGAATGACAGAAATAATTGTTACAACTATAGAGGAATCGCGTGCCAAATGCCAGACTAAATTTTCGTTCGTTTACCGAAGTCAAGCAGAATTGAGGCGTTTTGTACTTAGATGGGGGACTGCCTAAAAAAGAGAAAATCAGAGTCATCGAGACAATTTTACTAGATTTAGAAGAGCTTATCAAACTGAAAAGAAACCCGTTGATAAAGGACAAAGAGACTGCATGAAAATAGTAACACATCGAGCTTAGCAATACCTAAGCGAAATGGATCGCATCGTTTCTAAGGAGTAGATCGATAGAGGTATCACGGCGTCTCTAGTGACGCAGTGACAGTCTCAAGCAGGCGCGTACGCGGGGGGGGGGGGGTTACTGCGGGTTAAGGGGTTATATCTATGGGACGGTCAAAAATCAAAGCTTTTTTCAGGATTTTTTTTGCAATGATTTTGTGAAAAAGGTGTTACAAATAATATACCAATCGATAAGGCAACTCTTCAAGAGTACAAAAAAAATTTTTTATACGAAATTTAAAACAAAATGGCGGCTGTAGATCATGGTAACGTATGTAGTATTTTCAAAAGGTGTTCCGCGGCCGGACACATTACGCAGCCCCATTAGCATCTGGAACAATAAAAAAAAATTTTTCATTATCTTCATGAGTTTTGCTAGTGAAGTACCCACGATTATATTTTTAGAATTTTTTTTCACAAAATAGCGGTGGTTTAAAAAAAAATCGTTTTTTTGACGAAAAAAATCGATTTAAATTGTTTATAATTTTTTTTCTTGTTAACCAATCGCAAAAATCGTGTTTACTTCACTAGATAATCATATTAAGAAGCTACAGTTAAAATTTCAAGTCAATCGGATGAAAACTGACGAAGTTTGGTGTCCGGCCGATTTCACAAACATGGTTTCGAGCAAAACGCGGTTGAAGTTTTAAAACGTTGTAGATCTGTGAAATTTCAAATATTTCCTACATGGGGATAGGGGCCTAAAGAGTGTATAATATGTGCTATATAGTATACAGTGACATCTATACTTCAATTTAGAGGTCCATTATCTATGATCGATAAGTAATAATTTAATTTACGACCGTCGAATTCAAAAAATCAAGAACCGCTGAAAAGAGCAAATTTTACGTTTTTCGAGCGTTGGAGTTGCTTCAGAAAATTAATTCTCAAAAATTATCTGAAGTATATTAGTATTTGGACCTTTTTTATTCCAATTCTAGGGATGTTTTGGCATACTTTTTGCCAATAAAAAAAAATCGAAAAAAAATTTTTTTCACATAGATATAACCCCTTAACCCCCCCCCCCCCCCTTGATTCCAATAATAATAGAAAAAATTATAATTAATAAATATATCAATTTATTAAACAATTAAAAAAATATTCCGAATACCGGGATAGCAAAAAAATAAATATCTCTCAAACTTTGGGAATATGTTCGTGAACTCGATGTGATATACCAAAAAAATTTTTTAGCGCAATTGGGTGCGCCGTTTCGGAGTTACAACTTATTCAATATTGAAAAAAACGCGATTTTTCAAAAATCACGTATTTCTCATTTATTTATAGCTCTCGACAAACTCTGACTTTTGGGATGGCCATATAGATTTTTGTAGGAAATTTTCCGTCCTTTCAGATAAAATTACGCAAAAAACAATTGGACGCATTTTTGGCCAATTTGATGGCCTTTTTTGGCCAAAATTTGAAAAAAAAACGGAATTTTTAAATTTTTTTCATGTCATGTCAATCGATTTTCTGACTCAAAAACTACGCGCCAGCAAGTTTTCAGAGTGGTTCCCTTCTTTTCGGTAAAAAATGGTAAGAACGCTCTAAATCAAAGTCTAAAGTCTTGCGCACACCACGAGACCATGATTTTTGGAGAAAAACAAGACATTTTGTGATATTCGAAAAATGGTCAAAAATTATTATTTATGTTTCCTCACAATTAAAAAAATTGCGATAAAAATATGCCTATAGGTAATTATTTTTATAGTGAAATAACATAAAATATAGAAAATATTTTTTACCCAATATATGTACAAAATATGTTTTGTGACACCCCCCCGCCCACCATGGTTTCATCCTGCGTACGCTACTGGTCTCAAGTCCCCACTACGAAAGTTGATAACAAACCAAACACTGTTAAAATTCATACCGTATAATTATTCTGAAAAAATTTAAAAATTGATTGCCTTTCTCATGGCAAAAATTACGAAACAAGTTGAATTAATATTTATATCGAAAATATTTATAAAAAAAAATAAAATTAGTGAAAAATAATTACTCGGACTTTCACCTGGAATTTAATATTAAATTCAACAAAAAAATTCTCGAATAACAAAGATTTTTAACAGTGTATGATAAAAGCAACCAATGTCACTCTCTAAAAATAAGGCTGCCAACCGTCCCGCATTAGGGGGGACAGTCCCGCATTTGCTTGTATTGTTCCCCCTTATTAAAAGCGTCCCACATTGTCCCCCAAACGTCAAATTCGTCCCACAAGTCCCGCATTTAGTTTTTGTGCAAATAGTCAGCTTTTTTATGGTTGTCACTTTCGGTGACAAATGGCGAAGTGAGATAAAAGAGCCTTATTGTGGTTGTCACCTCACCATAGTGAGAAATGTTACTGTCACTGTCACTTTCCATATTATGGACAGTAAATTCAACGAGGTCAGATATTTCAGTTAGCATTTTTGTCTCACTTAGCCATTTGTCACCGAAAGTGACAACCATAATAAGGCTGAGTATATGGTGCATCAGGTGGAAAGCACTAAGGAGACGGAAAAATATTAATACATATGAATAAACGTTGTGTTTATTATACACATGATTGCATATGTACAATGTAGTAGTAGTAGTAGTCTAGGTAGTACGTTCTCTTCGTATTCCCTTAATAGCCCTTAAAGAGAGAAATTAGACTGTAATTCGGGGGTGCGGAACTAAAGCTCCATGAGTGAATGTAGAAAAGTAAAAATGCCATGTTCCGTAGCGTATGCCTCTTATCAGAGCCAATCGTGTATCAATAGTATGTCCGAGGATACAACCGTTGAATATAAGTTCAACGATGATAACGCCGATCACATTTCATTATTTTCTTCTGAGTTGATTGTAGATGAAGATGATAATATGAAAGAAGTGGAAATAGAAGAGATAGAGAGAAAATTAACAGAATTTTATCATAACTGTAACCCAACGATTAGGCCTACGGGGGACACCATGTAAAAAACGCCCCTTCCGTTCTGCCGCAGAGGTGGTGCGGAAATGAAAGCAGCACGATGCCAAGATTTTCAGCCCTATAATCTCGAAAACTATTGGTTCCACATAAATTCTGTATAAGACATTTTTATGCAGATTTATCTAATAAACAAACTTTACTTAAGGGGTAACACCACTGTAGGATTTTGAAAAAATGGAATTTTTGTTTTTTGGCTTGAAATATACTTCAGGATAACAAAAACAATGTGCAGTTGGTCCTATAACAGAAAAATAATTTTGAAGGATTTAATTTTCGATTTTCCCCGGCGCCTCGGAGCGCGCGTTGGTCCGACTTATTGCTTGTATATTGCGTTTACCAGTCGAAATAATAAGTGCTGCTATAGCAAAAAGGTTATTTGGGTTCCCCAGGTGTCCACCAGGGTGCGCTACAAAATAATAAACGTGTTTTACAGTACATCGCACAGTGAAGGTAAAATACAATTTTCAAAGATTAGAGTACTTTCAAAACTTTAAGCGCGATTATCTGGAAACCATGTTTTTCGAACTGGGTGGACGGATTACTCGGAGACTATTGCATGGATCGGTTTGAAATTTTGACATTAGCTTCACAATTGCATTCTTTACAAAAGTACGTAGCCGTTTTTTAATTCGTTGTAAAAAAAAATTTTATAAACAATTTACTGCTCATTTTTTTGCCGAAAATCAATTTTTTTTTTCATAAGTGCGCCATTTTTACAAAAATCAGTTAAAAAAAAAAATCCTACGTACTTTTATGGGCAAGGTCAAATAGATTAGGAAAATATTTGGATTTTGTTCCAGGTCTTCAACTTTCGGAGAAATCCGTCCACCCGTGGAGGCCCTTAACAAAAAGGCGATTTCGAAAAACGACTGTGGCGCCACCATTTTGTAACAAAAAGTCAATAAAAAATTTTTTTTTACACTTTAATACATGTTTGATCAATCGCCTGAAAAGAATTTCGATCCCTTTTTCCATACTTTTTAAATTAATTCCCAAAATTTGGCCTTTTTTCGCACCTCTACAGTGGTGTTACCCCTTAACCAAAATTTACGTAAAGCCGATAATTTACGAGATTTTTGCGAAAAACTGATTTTTGTGACCATTGACCTCTAATACATATCTCAAGACGCGGACACGATATTATATGAGACTTTTGACGCATCATTTTGAATGCCAAAACAAAGGTTCATACAAATTATCAGCTTATTACCCCTCATTCTGACGTAAAACCCTAATTTGACTGGACTATTAGTCCGGGGAAATTAGCATTTTAAGGAGACAAAATTCTAAAATGGTTAAAAATTGGTCCACAGCTTCCTTGGGACAATTTAAGAAAACAATTTCGGAATCACAAAAAAAACATTGCCGCCGGAGATATCAATTTTTGGCAAAAAAATCACTCAAAAACTGGTTTTTTCGAAACAAATTTTTGATCAGTCAATACGAAACGTTGTTGCCTCCAAAAAAGCCCTGTTGTCATTTTTTTCGAAAGCCTAACCGTTTCGAAGTTATTCCAGGGCAAAGTTTCCAAAAATCACTTTTCGGTCAAAAAATATCTTGAATAATTTGGAAAGGCCAAGGTTTTCGAAAAAATTACAAGAGGGGTATTTTGTGGGCAGTAACGTTTTGTATTGTCAGATAAAAAAAAACATTTCGAGAAAACCAATTTTTGAGTGATTTTTTGGCCAAAAAGTGATATCTCCGGCGGCCATGTCTTTTTTGTGTTTCCGAAATTATTTTCTTAAAAAGTCTCAAGGAAGCTTTGGACCAATTTTCAGCCATTTTGGAATTTTGTCTCTTTCCGTGCGTTTTTTTTGCTAATCTAATCTCCCGGACTATATAGGCTTATTTTATTTTTCATGATCGCATAGAAAAAACTCGCTCCGTCCCCCATTTCGATTTAGGAAAGTTGACAGCCTTATCTAAAAACGTAAATTACTGTTTCATTTTTATTCTCAATCACAGTTCAGTCTCATTGCGGCTCTTGCCGTGGTCACAATGTCACAACCTCTAACTGCTCATATTAATGACGAATCGGTTACGATAATAGGGGCTACGTAGACTAGTCATGATTACTATGTAGTAAAACCGAGTTTTACGAAGAGAGACGTGAAGGGGCGGGGTGAGCATGCCGCCCCTTCACCTCTCTCTTCTTAAAAATCGGTTTTACTACATAGTAATCATGACTAGTCTACGTTGCCCCATAGTCTGTTATGGTCGAATCCTACTAGACGAAGTTCTTCCTGGCCTATGGAGATTACCCATGTTCTTGCTCCAAAAGCAGGTATGCATATATGAAAGAGCAACTTGCATGAAATCCGAGAAGAAGTTTTTTTTTCTTTTTGCTCTGCAAAGATGGATGGCGGACGGTTAACAAAATGTCTAGTATTTGGAGGTATATAAAATGATAGACCAGTACGTGCACAAAGAAAGAGATTTAAAGACGTAGTTACAGCCAACACTATCCTAGAAAAATACGAATCAATAGAAATCGTATTCCTTGATTATGGGTCATAGGAAAAACATTATTCTTAGACTTTTTACCCTAAGCGTATTAAAAAACAAATCAGTCTCTTATTTTTGACGAAGAGTTCAAAAAGTAAAGATAGAATCCAATGAAAAAAATATAAAATATAGATATGAACCCAAATGTACTGAGAGCATTCAACTTTATTATAGCAAACACAAAATTTTATTTATAATTGTGGCTGAAAAAAAATTGATTTTTTTGATTTAAAAATTACTGGTAATCATGAGAAGACGTCACAAGAACTACCTTTTATGAAGTGCATTAAAAATCATAATAAATATCAACTTAAACAGCACTTTAAAAAAAACAATTAGTAACCAATAAATTAAAAACTTTTTTTCATACAAAAATCGAACAGACGAAAAATATGTTTTTTTTGTAATTCAATAAAAATTAAGCATGATTTTGAAAAAAAAACCAAACAAAAATTTCAAAAAAATTTCATAAAAATCACACAATATATTTTTTTTTATTTTTTGTAAATAAATTGTTCTACTAATTCGATAATAATATGTAATGCATAATGTAATTGCATTGGAGTTTTTGCTTTTTTTTGTTATAATAAAATAACATTCTACGAATCTCAAAGTTGAACACGTGAAATTTTTTTTTATATATATATTATTTTAATAATAATTTTAACACACACAATCGTGCATATATAAAGGACGAACTGAATTTTAAAAAGTAGCATTTTTTTGATATTGAAAACAATTTTATTAATATACACTAGACTCTAGAGAACTAAATGGAAATCTATTCTACATATCGGAAAATTCATTTTTTTTTTGAAAAATATTAAAGTAAAACATGCCAATACTCAGACTTTTTTTATATCTCAAAAAAAAGGAAAGAAACACTAAGTAAAAAAACAAAAATTATTACAAAGCGAGAAAAATTAATTTTCAGGTCTTTTTTTTCATACAAAAATAAACTAAAAAAATAAATAATAAGAAAATTAAGGGAAAATTCATAAAGTTTCAAAACGAAAATATGAAAATATTATTTAATAAAATTTTTTTTTTACGAAAACAAAATGCGAAGTTTCTTGCAGATTAAATATAGGACAACGCTTTTTCTGGTTATTAAGAAAAAAATTCTAAGAAAATTTTTTTATACATATAAATGTAATTTAAGAAATTTTGCAATAATTGAAAATTTCTTTTATTTAATTTCCTAATTTCTATATTTTTTTTTTATATATATTTTAAAACTTTTAAAAAAAATATCTAAGACTGATTTCATTTTTAATTAGTTAATTTTTTGGGGTTTTTTTTGTAAATTTTTAGCTACCTTACACTTAATATCTAAATTTATGAATATTAGTATAAAAATATAAGTTATGTAATAAATATTAAAAATAGATTAAAAAAACTTTCTAGCAAAGTCTAACAATCAAGTCCTTTTGTTAGGTTTAACTTTAACAAAATTAAATAAAAAAATAAATACTTTTTGAAAATTAAAAAATAAATATTGTGCAGGTTTTAAGTAATGTACATTCGTTGGAAGTTTGTATTTTTTTAGTTGTTGTTTTTTCTAGGATTGCGTTGGATTTTAAATATTTAATTTTCCAATTTTTTTTCTTTTTTTTTATAAAAAAATAGTAAATTTCAAACGAATGCTTTTTCTGTTTTTGAATTTTTATGTTGAAAATGACTCAATTATTTTCTGATTTCAGTAAAATGGCTTTACAAGTTGATTATATTGCACAGATTGTTAGGATTGCTGAAATATTATAAGCGCAACACCAGATTGGCATACTCCACTTATTCCATCTGCCTACAGTCGCCCTTTTCGCGCACTCTCTACAAAGGAAATCGTTCATAAATAGAACAACTCGACAGTGTAACAACTTTACAGTCTGTTACACAGAGAGACGAAGAAAATTAGAAAGGGCACAGAAGGGAAGAAAAATAATTTACATACAAAAACAAGAAGCCTGAGAGAAGAATCCCGCATATGCACTAACGTGGTACAAAAAGAAGAAGACCGCACCAGGGACAGAAATTCTAAGAGAGATCCAATTGTATTTGGCTATTCCTAAAAAGCCTTACACAAGCTGCAAAGCCAAAAAAAGTTAACTGATTACTGATTTAAAAAACATCTTGAATAGAACGGGAAAGCACGGAATTTCTAAGTTTGTGAGCTGAGATATTGGAGGTTCTTCTAAAGAAGAGAAGCCAGAGGGCTTGAAAAGAGGTATGTAAAAAGGAGATATAACAGCGGTTTAATGTTGTTGATACTATCCGCAATTCTGCAAAACAGAACAGAGAACATTAGAAGTGCCATAGACCCATATCAATATAGCTTCATTTGTGGTAAATCAGATTTTTAGAGTCCTGCTTTTTTGGAAAATTTCAATAGCTTTAAAACTTAATTCAACACCTTTCCATTGACTTAAGACATGCCCGGAAAATTTTCTTCGCTAGGATTTATAGCAAAGTAGACTAAATCTAGAAAGGTGAGTAGAGGAAGACACCCAAGGTTTAGGAATGCCAAAGTGGATGACCCGTAAACCTGCAGGACTAGCTAGAGGGGTATAAAAGCTTTCTAAAATTAACAAACCCTAATCTCGTACGAATTTGGCAATGATTGGATGGAAACCATTAGACTGAGGATGTAAAGATATTGAAACGCGGTTTCGGCAGTTCATTGGAGCAAAAAGCATTATTAGAAAACTTTCATTTTCGGAAAGCTTCGAAAAGCTTTACAGCTTTCAATTTCGGAAAGCTTTAAAGCTTTTAATTATGAAAAGCTTTCAAGCTTTTAATTTCGAAAAGTTTTAAAGATTTTAATTTTGAAAATTTCGAAAAGCTTTAAAGCTTTTCCTGGGATTAGTTGAAACTGAAAGAGCAAGACAAAAAATTCTTCTAGAACTCTGAAAATAAGCTGTGATGAATCTACTACTACTGACTTCGTAAGAAAAGAAACGCCAATAAAAATGATAAGACCATTGAAATATAAGACAGTTTCTGGAACTGCTTTGAGGAAGTCGTTACAGACAATATGCGAAGTAATAATGAGGATGTGGAGAAGAGTGCTATGGCAAATGAGATGGATTTTGATTTAAAAACAATTCGCCTAGATCAGACGGCAGATCCTTACAAGTGGTAAACAGAAACGCAAAACAATATCCAAGTCTATTAAGATTTATCTATCGTCTCCTGGCAGTAGTGTGTATAGTGAGAAGCTATTTTCTGAAGCAGGTATTATTTACGAGGAGAAGCGTAATCGTTTGCTATCAACAAATGCTGAAAAACTTGGTTTTATTCATGACAACTTACCACTGATAAATTTCATGAATTAAAGCTTTATAAATTGTGATTAAAATACATATAATTTTGAGTAATATGTCTGTTTTTTTATGATTTTGTATTCGGTATTCGGAAGAATATTGTGGACTATTCGGCCGAATACCGAATATTAAAATATCGTATAGCACCGGAAGGTTCGTGGCATCTTTACTTTAAAGCTTCTAATTTCGAAAAGCTATAAACTTTTATTTAGGAAAAGTTTAAAGCTTTTAATTACGAAAAGCTTCAAAGTTTTTAGTTTCGAAAAGCTTTAAAGCTTTTACTTTTGAAAAGCTTCAAAGCTTTTAATTTCGAAAAAAATTTCAAATCTTTAATTTCGCAGTACTTCAAAGCTTTTAATTTCGAAAACTTTAAAGCTTTTGTTTTCAAAGCGTTTGTCAAAACACGTCAAAGCTTTTATCGAATTTTCCTTGTTATTTTTTTTGACTTTGAGAGATTTGCTGGTGCTTCTCTTTCTTTTACTAGTAATTACTAGTAAATGAATGGCTTACACATTCTCTTCGTAGGACGTCAATTAAAAAAAATATATAGGTTCCCACATTGATGCTTTCATATCTTCGTATGAATGCTCCCACGATGAATTTCTGAACGCTTACATATTCCGCTGGGTTAATACTCATAATATGTCGTGTTCATGTAGGTTCTAAGCGGTTTAGTGAAACGAATTTTATTTGCCACAGCTATAATTTCATATGTGGAATACTGTTGACAGTATCTAATGAAAATGGCCTACGAATTATAAATAGAAATATCTAAGATAAATTGCTTGCCTTGTATAAGACAACGCTAGACAATTCGAATCAGGAGCTGCTGTAGAGACCACAGATTGTCGTATTTCAAATCCCATATTTCGATTGCGTGGAGTGAGACTTAATGACATTGAGCATCAGAAAATGCAATTAACAATGGAAGGTGGAGTTGTATCTCTAGTAAGAGTTACTCCATTCGATAATGCAAAGTGAACATGGTAATAATTGATGATATGAAAAGCGATATCCCTATCCGTTGAATATATAATATTTTATTCCTAGATACGCAATGTACTTTCTTCAGTTGCGTTATTATTTCAAAACAATGCAAAGCCATTTTACTTATATATTCGATATCACATACTTCTATAATCTCAATGCCATAATATCGTAGCCAACGTACTGACATTGAAATTATAATAAAATCAATTTAAAAAAAATAAAATTTAGTGTAATAAAATGTGTGCAAAACAGGCAACATTCTAAAAGAAATATAGCCTTAAAAACAAATATATTTCAACAACTCTTTTTTTGAATTAAAAAAAATTTTGATATTTTTTTTGGTATATTAAATGTTTATGAAACAAACAAAAAATAAAATGGAAAAAAATTTTGATTTGCTTTTCCAAGTGGCCGATTAATAGTCCAAGGTTGTTTTTTTTATTGATAATATATAAAAACGTTATTTTTTTTTATAGAAGCGTTCGAGCAGCCGCAATATATAATAAGAAAATCACAAAAAACGAAAAACTTAAAAATCCAAATAAATGCTTCAAGCAAATTTATTAAAAATGAAAATACGAGAAAATATTATATCGCAAGTGTTTCTAAAAGGAAAATTAAATCATTTTAACTAAATAATGGTATATATTCTTTTTTTCTGTAGCGTATTATTTAAATTGTTTAATTTTAATTTTAAAAAACAAAAAAATAAGGAAAAATACATGAGAATATATCGAAAAATGCATTATCCAAAGAGGAAATAATAACGAAAAAAGTATAGAAACAAATAGAGATATTTTTTTTGTTGTTGTTGTTGACTTTTTGATAGCATTTTGACATATATAAAGAAGATTTTTGATAAATTTAGAGAGAATATAAAAAAAAAGAATAATCCAAAATAACAAATTACTGATGAGTACAAAAAAATATGTTTTATTTATATATATATTTTTAAAAAAATATTCTCTTTTGTTTGTATATTTTATAGAAAAATTATAAAAATTAAATAAAATTTATACCGGCTGATTGGCCGAAGGACTATTTTTCGCTTCATCGTCTTTTTTAGCCTGTGGAAAAACAACATACACGGGGCCATCGTAAATTGTGATTCGTTTCAATTGTTTGCCATTTAAATATTTTGTAAAGTTGTTTATTTTATAATAAAAAAATAATAACCAAAAATTAATAATTAAATATATTTACTTATTTATTATTTAAAAAGAAAAAATTTAATAAAATAATATCATAACCAAAAAAAAAGTATTTATTAAAAAAAATTTACTTTTAAGAAGTTAATTCATTTTTTTTACTTATTAATTTCTTACTTTTTATTTAGAAAAAAAAACATAAAGAAAACATTTAAGAAGAAAATTAAAACACCTTCAACAAATTACACCTAACTTTTAACAAATTTAATAATAATATAATAACAATAATAATAATAATAATAAAAACAATTTCTTTAACTGTGCAAAAAAATGTTTTTCATTTAATATATAAAATACTACTAAACTATCTAGTAATGAATTTATAAAATGGAACTATTAACGATTAATTATTATTAGAGTTAAACAAATTTACTGTCAATTATTAATTTTTAATCATAATATATAAATATTATTTGTTTTTTTTTTTGTAAAGATTCAAAATTTAACAACGAATTCTCTATAAGAATGTAATTTGGATATTATACCTCTGTCCAAATCTGCATTTTAATATATCGAAAATAAAAAGTTTTTTTAAGAATTTTTACTCCTAGTTTTATAAAAGAGACTTAAAAAAAATTTTTGTTTTTTTGTTTATAAATGGAACTTAATGAAGTTTTTTGTATATATACTGTGTTTTACTTAAATTTTTTTGTTTAATATTAAACTAAATGTTTTTTTGAAGGATATTAAGTAAATTATTGGGGGAATACTAAACATATAAAAATTAATAAAATAAACAATATTTATGAGAAAGCAAATTTTGGATAATTTTGATATTTAAATTTAGCTTATCATTGTAATATTAATTTTAATTAACTATTTTTCAAGTAATTACAATTCAATTTTTTAAGTACTATCCATAAAATACATTGGATAAGAATTAATTGTTTAATTTTAATTGACGTAAAAAAGCTATCGTTATTGAGTTTAAGATATAAGTTTTGGAATGTAAGCTTTGGAACGCGTGGTTCTTGTCTATACTAAAAAATTCACAAAAGAGCTGAAGAAACTTCAAAAAACTTTTTTAAGATTTTCCAGTGTTCATGCAAAAACAAAAATTTCGGTATTCCTTAGCACATTTTATTTTTAAGATTTTAAATAAACCTAGAATGGAACAAGGCATCGAAAATTTAAGGACGCCAAAGTAGATAACTTGGAATCAAAACCGGTGTAAAAACTTGCCGGATTGGCTGGAGGTGTATAAAAGCTTTTTAAAATTACCACTCAGAAATCCCATACGAATATGGCATTGATTGGATAGAATATTGGAAAACCGTTAGACTGAGGATGTAAAGATATTGAAATGAGGTTTCGGCAGTTCACTGGGGAAGAAAAAACGTTATTAGAAAGCTTTCATGCTCGGAAAGTTTCAAAGCTTCTAGTTTCGAAAAGCTTAAAAGCTTTTAAATTAGAAAATCTTTAAAGCTTTTATTTAAGAAAAGCTTCAAAACTTTTCATTTCGAAAACTTTAAAGCTTTTAATTACAAAATGCTTAAAAGCTTTTAATTTCGCAATGCCTCAAAGCATGTATATCCATACATGTCAAAGCTTTTATTGTGTCTACCTTATTATTTCTTATGACTTTCCAAGCGAGAAGAGAATACATTAACGCTTGATATCCCGCAAAACGTATTTAGTTCAATTTAATGTGAACAAAAGCATATATAAACTAGTTGGGATGTGGCTTTTGACCCTTTCGGTCCACAAGATTAACTTCCCAGAATTCGTTCAAACAAAAAAACGGCTCGACCGATTTTTATGAAAATCTTGTCAATTCATACGTCCTTTAATACGCTTTGAACGGCACCTTAACGAAGTCGATATATTTTTTGGTTCGCGCGAAATCGTGCTGGTACAAAAATCACTTAAGTCGTTGAAACAAAAAAACGGCCCGACCAATTTTTATGAAAATCTTTTCAGATCATATTTCCTTGAACACGCTTCGAACGGCACCTGAACGAAGTCGATATATTTTTCGGTTCGCGCGAAATCGTGCAGGAAAAAATTACCACATACGTACGCACACACACACACATATTTCTTCTCAAATTTTTGCTTAAAATGCTATTGGGACCTTGAAACGTGTAAAGAAAAATATGCCCCTTCTAGTTCCGAGGACACCAGGAAATGTATTCTTTTTATTGTACCTAAATTTTATAGGGGAGCACTTGTTGGTTAAAGTAATTTTAAGTAAGGACATCTTTATAAAGATTCGCATACATTAGATTACCTAACTGGCTTGGAATCGGTCGCTTTTTCTATGCCACTGACTGGGATTTGTAAGGCAATCACTACTGCGGACGAGGAATAGGAAAACTTAATGGTGGTATAATGAATCCTAAAAGTTTAAGTCACTAAAAAGTAACTCTTTAAAGCTTCCAATAGGAGTGGCAATTGGAGCGTTGCAAAATCTCATTAACCATCTGTTCGAGACCTTGAAAAACCCCTGATGAAGGGCACGCTGAGAAATCTCCTCTAGCCTATAAAGAGAACCGTTGGCACATTTGCCTAAGCAAGAAAAACCGTGACAGAATTGCTTTGACCACATTTCACAGGTACTACCAGTGACGCAAAAGAAAGCGCGGTTTCTACTGGGTAACTAATGTCCCACGTTGTGGTACGACAAAAGCTGTAGAGTAGTTGCCGCAGTTCACACATATCGCTATTAGGATGAAAATTCGGTAACTCAATCCATATAAGTCTACTGGAAAAGACGGCATCTATTTCACACCTAATGTTACTCTTACTCTGCAAAATATTCGGGACCTCTTCACACATGGGTAGCCTAAGCGAAAAATCTCCAAGCAGACTGCTGAGCTTGTTCAAGTGGTCTGGCTTAAAAATCTATGGTACAGAGTCTGATAGGAGAAAACAAGTCCAATTGTCGGCCGGAGTACTAATAGGCCCTATACCTCCTTCGAAAAAAGAAATAAGAAAAATAAACTAGTGTCTCATACGAAAGTAAAATGTTTTGTTCTAAACCTTTATTTTATTGAAAGAAGTATTAGACTACTTGTATTTAAAATTATCACGAAGGAAACAAAATTACAATGCTGCTGCTATCTATCTGCTCCATGAAATGAACCAAACAATCTAATTCTGCCACGAGAATAAAAGTCTATTATTTATTGCACTCTGATTCGGTGCGTTAGAAATGAATTCATTATGTACAGTGCACTCGTAGTTCTTTTGTGTCGCTTTTGTGGAGAAGAAACTTTTTCGTAGCATGAGACGTACTATTTCGAATTCTCTAAGAGACTTTATGTAGCCATCCAAATCATAATTAAAATTTTAACAAGATCGCAAAGAATTTTTATTGAGAACTAAGTAATTAAGAAGGAATTCTTAAAAATATAAATACAATTCTTGGAGAAGTAGTGAGAACTAATGAGAAAAAATATTTCTTATAAAACCCTGATTGATATTAAGAACAGTTAACAAGAAAAATTGAAATTCTTTTAGAAAAAAGCATTATTTTCACAGATTCTAAGTGACGTCCATATTTTCTGCTAAGTTTTTGGAAATTTAACCAACTTCTCAAAGATTTCAAAATCATTTCTTGGAGAATTACGGTTAGTTCTTAAAGTGAATTAATTTGGAACATTACAACCAGCTAATTCTAAATTTGTAGTCATGGTAGAGTTGATAAAATTCTTGGATATGGGCTATTTCTTAGAACAAAATTGCAGTTCTTACAAGAACTACAAATTAATAAAGAATCTATATACAATATTAATTGTAATATTCCGTCGAATGATTTCTACGATGTCTTTATTGTGCGATAACATAAGCTACACTAACCTATCTATATTAAAAGACTTCTGCATAATCAGATCCATGTTTTTTGTCCATATTTCATCTTATTTTAATAAAAATATTTAATTAATTGAAAAATAAATAACATTGGAGACAAGAGCCGTCCAATATATTGGACTATTATCCAAACTTGCTTTATTTTTTAAAGAAATTAAAAAAACAATTATAAAATAAAAAATATAATTAGTTTTAATATAAAAAAATAATAATTATTTAATTAAAAATATTTAAGGGTTAAGGGAGAACTTTGTTCACATATATGACGCTATCTATAAATTCGATTTGTATACTTGGAGGGAAATTTTCAGGGTCTACACATTTATTTCTTGTAGTTTTACTTATACACCTAATGACTTACATCTATCTAGAAATATGCTTTTGGATAAATTTTATTTATATTATTAAAAAATTTTGATATCATTTTCTGTATTTTTTTTATATTAATACAGAATATCCAAAAGTATATTTTTTAAAAAAAAATAAAAAAATAAAAATCATCCCTACTGTTTTGTGAACAACATTTCCGATTAATATTAAATGTTTTATAAAACAAAAACTATTCTTAAATGTTAGAATATTTTAAAATATTATTATTTTTTCTCAAATAAAATAATAATAATAGAAAAAAATAATAATTATTTTGTTTGTTAAGTGTTTAGTAATAAAATCAATGTTTTTTATTTATTTATTTAAAAAATAATTATATTTATATATATATTTAAATCAAAAATAAATAAATAAATAAATATTTATTAAAACATGCATAATAAAATGTGAAACATACCGGCGCTCCGGACTCGATTTGACCGAATCGAGTATTACGCCATGATTCCATTATCAGATATCCGGCATAGATCTTTCCTACCGATAGTTTTCCCTGATTTAATTCCGTACTACGTGGAATTAATAGATCTAGCATCTTTTTAGCTTGTAATGGCCATATATGTTGTATTGTTTCACGTAGTTCTTCGTCAGCTTGATCCATTTCTTCGGCTGTTTTGTTTGTTTAGTTTGTTTAGTTTGTTGTGTTTTGTTTTTATTTAAATATGAAAATAAAATTTTATACAATTAGTAAATAAACAATTTTTTAATTAATTTATTTATTTTGTAAGCGATATTGCTAAAAGCACACAGGATATATATACGTATTTCTTTTCAGAGAGAACACAACACATTGAAGAAATAGTTTTTTGTTCGTTGAGAACATTTTTTTTAAAAATACTAAATGCATTCACAGGAATCAAAATGTTCCACAAGGTTCAGCCTAAAGGACTGAACTGATTTTTAGTAGTTAAACTGGTTACAAGTAGGAAATTTATGTAGACACATATTTACATAAAAGAAAACATGCAACTAGTTCTCTACTGTTGAATAAAAAATTATTCAAAATTCTTATGATATTGTTAGCTTGTCTTTACCGAATATGAATAGAAATATTGGAACATTTATGAAATAATTGTTAGTTCATATACAAGTTGTTGCCCAAATTGCAGTAGATAGAATTTTTAGATAAGAAAAATGTTCTTTTGAATGTTTTGAAAAATACTGTCAAATTTTTAGATACTTTCAACAAATTGCCTTAGAAAACTCAATCAAAATCAATTTTTTGTACTAGCAATGGTTAAATTTCTGAAGATTTTCCATGTAATTCTTAAACATTTTTGTAGAACTACATACTATACTACTAAAGAGAACTAAGACCATTCTTTTCTAAAAAAAATAACCCTTTGATTTGATTTAACGTTATAATAAAAACAAATAAGGAATTATTTGATGCTCAATAAGTTTTTAGGAAATTACATCTAGTTCTCTACAAACCAACATCATTTCCATCGAGAATTACAAGTTAGCTCATAGAAATTTGGAATATAAATTACACATATTTATCTGTAAGTTCGTAAAATGATATAGTAAGACAAATCCTAGAAAATATTGGGAAAAATTATCGGTAGAGGAAGATTCTAAAAAAGAATTATTAAAATCTGAAGAATTTTTAACAATTTCTTTAAAGTTCTTGATTTATTTTGAGTAATTAAAAGAAATTCTTCGCCATTTCTAGAAACCATCACTTTATTCTTTTTTAATAAATTTAATAATATTCTGAAAAATATATGTAATGAAATTCTTGGAGAAATACGCAAATACAATCTTCTTCCTAAAAATTACAACCCTAATTCTTTTTTAAAAATTATTACAATCGAACTCTGTCGACATTAGTAACTGTACAGTTAGAAGGAAATTGCTGAGATTTTAGTGAATGAGATAAAAAATATACCAATTCAATTTTTTAGAGAATTAGAATATAAATATTAGAAAAGAATTATTTGAACGGAAACAACGAAAACAATTTTAAATTACAAATTCACCAAGAAATTTCTAGATATTATTTCTCAGGTTGAAACAATATTCATTCTAATTCAAAAAAGAAACTTAAATTTATAATTTTTAGAGAACTACGATGAAATCTTTTTAAATTCGAGCGGTTGTGAAATATTAATAAAAGATCATACTAAAGATCGTATCATACACGTAGAAATCTAGTTCTTTAATTAAATCAAATTCTTAGACATTTAAAAATGGCGTAGTAATCATTAATTGATCAAAAGAAATTCGACTAAATTTTCAAGAATTTAAAGACGGCTTGGAAAATTACACTGAGATTTTGAAAATCAGCAAGGCCTTGAAATAGGCACCCATAGACTAAGCATTTTGTCGATTAACTGGGTATAGTGACAGGCTTAGTAAATCGATGTATGTTCTTTTGCCAGACCACTTGAAAATTACTTCCTGACTTCTTTTTATGTGAAAGACCCAAGCTGAGAGGTACGTACTTTTGCACATAGAAGGTAAAAGGGTAAAAGGATAAAAGGCTCTAGCCTGTCGGGAATTCCTGTAAGGAGAATAGGCAAGAAAGAAGGACCTAGAATCGTGGGAGAGAAATTGAAAAGCGAAGAACCATGATGGCGCGTGGAAACGAACCGCCAACCTCTGGATGGTAGTCAGGCATCAAAATTTAATTCTTTCAGAATTAGAATATATTCTTACTTGATTTGATCAAGTTTCTTTAAATGTAATTTTAAAGGGCCGTGGGCACCCTCAACCTTAACCTCGCATTTCGCGGCAAATCGAGTTTTTGGCTTTTATTGTTAAGTTATTCCATGTTTAAGGAAAATCGCAACCAAAACGAGCGATTTGGCGCCAGGCTGAAAAAGCCACTGAGAGTGTCATTAGAGAAATACAAATTATATTAGAGAAATACAGTTTAACTAAATTCTCAACAATGTACGTGTAACTTCTTGGAAAATTATGTTAAAAAAGAATTAAATAAATTTTAACATCATACTATAAAATCCTTGGAAATGTGAGGAGATTTAATAAGTTCTTTTAAAGAACTATGTTAATTAAATTCCAAAATAATTACAATCATTCGCTTCGAAATATTAAGAATTCTTCACAATATTTAAAGAGTTCGAATGAATTTCTTTTAAATATATACAGCGAAATCGAATTCCATCAAATTCTCCAAAGTTTATACCAATAAGAACTTGTCGAAATGGAATTCCAAAAAAATGAGAATTAGGATGAAGTCTTACTACCAAAATATTGTGCCATTTTGAGAAATTCTCTACAAAAAAAGTTTAATTTAAATTCTTTGATTTCTTCATCGAGTTCTGGAAAATGCTATGAAGTTCTTGGAAATCTATGATGAAAGAACTTGAGAGAATTCTAACTAAATTTTTTAAAACTTTTTATATTTTAAATATTTTTATCGAAGTTGTAAAGTGCTATGAATTAATACTTAAATATTGAAAAGTGGAAAACTTCAGAAATTCAGTCAGAGAAGTTTCTAGAAAAAAGTTTAAATTGCTAAGAGAATTACGAGCACATTTTTAAAAACATTTTAGAATATTTTATCGCCAAAAGTTTAAAGTTATACTCTTGAAGACATAAATTGTTCGAGTAAATTTTAAGTATTTTCTTTGAAGTTCTTGTAAAATTAAATGCGAAGAATTACAAATTTCTGGCTCAATTTTTTAAGGTTATAATATAAAATTTTATTCATTTTTTTGGACAAGCTAACATAGTAGTATAAAGAAGTTTTAAATTACATCATATCCAACAATAAAGATCCTGGTTCTACAGCATTTAAAGAAAAAAAGGGTAATTACATTAGGATATTATCCATTATATATTTTTAAATGTGCAATAGTTGATCCAGTAAAAACCAACATCTACTTACTGACTCACATAATTTATATTTAATATTATTTTTTATTTTTTTTTAAAATAAAGAACGATGCAAACAGCAGCAACAACACCAAAAAACACCTTTTTTTTGATAGTTTTTTTTTTGTGTTTCAAAATATATTCAAAAACTTACCGGATCTCATTTTAATACTGAGATTTTCTCTAATCAGTGCGAATAGCGTTGTTGTAAAATTAACTTTCCCTTCATGATCCAGTGGCATGTTCATGCGTATTAATTTTTTATAGGCGAGGCGATTGGGACATTTGTTACCGAACCCCAATGGAGGATCCATATTTTTCAACATATCATACATTTCTGTATAGTGAATTTTACCCCTAAAAATTTGTATTTTTTTTTTGAAAAAAAAACACAGAAAAAGAAGAGAATGAATAATTGTCGTTTTTTGAATTGTTTTGTTAAAAAAATTTTGTTTTTTTTAGAAATTAGTTTTTTTTTTGTTTAAAAATGCAATATTTTCACACACATATAGATTTATACATATATATATATAGTTATATATAAGAAGGCAGACAGAGAGAGAGAGAGGTATCTATGTACAGAAAGAAGAACTCTTTTGTATTGAAAAATGATAGTTATTATAAAAACAGATATTATATATGAAAATATTCGAAGGAAAACACCAATAAACATATATGTATATAACAAAAAAAAATTCACACACGCTTCTATAGTAAATATAGTTAATAAGTAACACAGAAAATGTACAGAGGTTGTTCGTGTTACTATCATATTTTTTTTTGTTTTGTGTTTCATATATTATATAAACGGTTAATATGAAACAAATACGAACAAATAATAATCAAAATAATAATATTAGTATTATTTTAATAATACAACACACAGACGACACATTTATATATTTACACATTTAATATAGGAGTATTTTCTATATAGTTTGTAATTTTGTATCTAGTGATCGAAAAAAGTTGGGCTAGATAATAAATCTATAATTTTTTTTTTATCATAGCCACTTTTTGTCTAAGTTCTCTACAAATTTTTTTTTACTAAACATGCGCTAATCTACTCTAGTTCTCTAATTGGTTTAAAGTCTACAACTCCATTCGATGAAATAATGTATTTATAATGATTTTTATTTTGAAATGGTGAAATGTATTTCAAAATATTTTGATGATCTAAACAATATCAAGGATATACACTTTTAATATTTCATATTACTATAGCTTGTTCAGAAGTTCCCAAGTAAAAATTTTGAATAAACTAAAATCACAGCTTCAGTCGTTGATCCGTTGATCCATTGATCGTCTTTTTCCATACTTACATCTAATATTTTTTTTACCATTTTCCATCCCCAGTTTAACTTTTTACTTTCTCCTTCTTCGGTGGTTTCTAAAACAGAAATTGTCAACTCGTGAATGCTGTAAAAAAATTAAAAATATTCACATCCAACCAGAAATCAAATTTTGAAATTATGATTGCTAAACATTTAGTCGAAACCTGTATAGAACAGGTGTGTTTGTTGGTCCAATAATATTTTTCGGATTTCCCGAATATATTCATTAATATAGTAATAAAAGCCCAAAACCGATCATAACACAAATACGTCAAGCCTTATCTCAATCCCAAGCAGGAAAATACTACCGTTTTTTTACTGGCTCAGTACCACATTTCAGTAGTGACTACTGGATTGGTACTGATAATATGTACTGGATTGGTAGTCTATATTTACTGGCATGATAGAATTGGGCCAGTACTTATTTTCGGTACGTTTTGAGTACTTACATTCAATTTTTGCTGTAGTAAGAAAAATAAAAAACCCCGATGGTACCGTTAAGTTTCGTACAAGTATTTCTTTCTAACGTTTTAAAATTTTCGATTACTCGTGCGGTGCTGTAACTTTACGATTACGGTACTGGTGTAATGTTTTTAAGCAGTACTGTAATGATTCCTATTTTAGTACTGGCTTCGTACTGTTTTTTAACCGTGTACGAGTACTGTATTGATACTTTTCTATGTACTGTTTGAGTACCGATAAATTCGATTTTTTCACTGGTGCAGTACTGGGTCAGTAATTAAATCGAGTACCTTATTTCAATACTAGACCGGTACAGCGCCATGAGTCAGTACCGGCCGAATAACATCGATTCCTGCTTGGGATTGAGGATATCGACTTAGCAAAATCGAAACCCCGTTACAAAAATTTTTGGTTTTGATTTTTGTTACAGTGGGCCTCGGGTCTATTAATCTATCCTGACCTCTATTCGAAATAAGTTTACTACTCGACATTGCACAATGACGAGTACGACATCTGGTAGGAGAAAAGGTGACTCCTAAGCTTGGACTTTAAAATTAAAAAAACACGACCAGTCAAAGGGTCCAGATCGAAAGTGAAATTGAACAAGGAAATGACATGAAAGCACACACTGCAGAGTTCTTCGAGTCCGCGGATTAAAAGATCAACGATGACGATGTCTGGACATAGTTTTTTATGATTGGATACATGTAGTGCCTTCGCGTAAGTGAACTCCTAGCAATACTCGGTGCCCTTTTGTACAGGGTAACGCAGGCGCTGTTGACATCGTAACGACCGTTGGTACAGTAGATATCACTTATGCAGTACTTACTTGATTTAGTGTCCAGCAGGTGCGCTGGCGTAGGACTAAGTATCAATCGCAAGAAATGGATGGCATTCGGTAACCTGAGACTACCAAGGACAGCAACTTTATCTTGAAGTAACGAAACCCGCCAAAAGCACAGCACAGAGATTAAGAGAGAATGGTTGTCAATTACGAAATTCTTCAATTGTTAGTATTAGCGAAGATATTCCAGAAGTAGGAATGTTATCTGGCTGCATGCCCATGAGCATCTCCAACAAAATAGGTTCAACTGAGTTTTCCCTAAGATACCACAGAATGGATTAATAGCCGCAGTAAAACTAAGACTCGCCCGATCTTACGCTGCAACAGACCGGAAAACGTCAAAAGGCTCGTATAGCGTTAGAAACAGGCACGGTTCGCCTAATTCAATTGATTAGACTCGCTCAGACTTCGCATGAAACAAACATGTCACGTCGAGTAAAAATAAGACTCGCCGGCACGTAGCATGAAACAGACACGTTACGCCTGAGTAAAAATTAACTTTTCCAAATGCGGCCCGCGACAGGCACGCAGATTCTCGTTCGATTGCGTAGGTCAAGCAGCATCGACGTGGTTTGTACTGAGTTGGGAGACAGCTTGGTAAAACGACACGCGCGTTTGGAATGATCGATTACGAATACATTCGTATCTGTAACAGAAGCGTGCTTACCTCTGGCGGGTGCATTTTTAGATTTTCATGCCTGTAGTGGAAGCGTGTATGCCGGTGTGCTCTAGTTGCAGGCGCGTATATATGCTTTTCCAAAAAGTAACAAACAAAATTATTTTTACTCGGGAAGGTGCAAGAGTAGCTCCAAGTTAGAATCATTGCATTCCCTTAGGTACCACAGCATGGACACTCGAAAGAGTGAGTCCAAGACAGACCTTGGTGTGGGTGCAAGAATCTGTGGTAAAAACTTTACGGTTAGTAAAGTGATAATCATTTTTCAAGCAAAAGTGTACTCTATATTGCTTGCACCTACGAAAACTTAAGATGGATTTACATTAATAAGTTAATCTTTATGAACTCTGACAGTCAAGCGGCACTCAAAACGATAGCGCTCCGTATGACCAAGTCTTAGAATGTTGGGGGTGCTAACATACCCTTAGTGAGCTAGGTACTCTCAATCGAGTTACTCTTGTTTTGTTCCAGGTTTATCGGAGCTTCAAAAGCATTGAAAGGGGGGCGGGTATGGCTAAACAGGGCTCTTTCATCGGTATAGAAGCGGCAAATCAAGCACCAATCAGTTACGTGAAGAGAGCCCTTGCGGGCGAAATTTGACGAAACATATAAGCGGTAAGATCCGCGCCTGATTTGACCATCTTCAAACGGTTACCTGCTGTGCCGTCTCACAATGCGACGAGAGAATTATTGGAACGCAGTAAGAAAGATGTCAGGACATTGTAGAAGCGGACAGAGCGCCCTAAAATTGACTTCTATGGAGGCTAGGAAGGGGGGAGTACCCAACTTGTAGGTTTTATATTAAAGAAGTTGAGTCTGTTTTTCATGGTCTTTACTATTGGCCCAAGGTTGCGAGAAGTTGAGTCTCGAGTCAAGTCTGAGCGAAAAATCACTAGGCAAACTCCTAAGCTGGTTCAAACAAGCTCTACAAATCTGAGATCTTGGGGTTGTAGTACAATAGGCCAATGCATGACTTTGGTACTTGGGACTTAACACACTCCGAGAACAAGGAGAGACAGAAGAAAGGTAGAAAGTAAAATTCTGGCACAAACAGCAAGGGATGGTAGCTTATCTATATTAATAAAAGAAATTTTCTGTATGCGTGTATGTATGCGTGTATGTGCGATATGTGCGCTATAGCGGGCGCACCAGTCATCGTAGAGCTTCGAAATTTTGTACGAAGATCCGTGGGGGTTTCCCATGATGCACCTCGAAGCCCGATTTTCGAAATTAAAAATGGCCGCCACAAAATGACCGAAATTCAAAATGGCCACCCAAATTTGCCAATTGTGTTCCGATTTCCATGAAAATCGGTATCGGGGGGTTTTTAAGGTAGTAATAGTAACGAATGTTTGATCAGAACTTATAAATTAAAAATGGCCCCGCCAATATGGCCGACGAATTTGCCAATTGTGGTCCGATTCCAATGCAAATCAGTATCTGGGATTTTTTAAGGTAGCAAATAACGAATTTATGATCAGAACTTTTAATTTAAAATGGCCGCGCCAATATGGCGGACGAATTTTTTCACTTGTATTCCGATTGCATTGAATTTGGATATCTAGGGGTTTTTAAGGTTGCAAATGACGAATTTATGATCAAAACTTATAAATTCAAAATGGCCGCACCAATATGGCCGAATTTTTCCAATTGTATTCCGATTCCAATGAAAGTGGATATCTAGGAGTTTTTAAGGTAGCAAATTATGAATTTATGATTAGAACTCATAAATTCAAAATGGCCGCGACAATATGGCAGACAAATTTTTTCAATTGTTTTGCAATTGCAATGAAAGTGGATATCTAGGGGTTTTTAAGATTGCAAATAACGAATTTATGATCAAAACTTATAAATTAAAAATGACCGCACCAATATGGCCGTTGAGTTTGCCAATTGTATTCCGATTCCAATGAAAATCGGTATCTGGGTGTTTTTAGGTAGCAAATAAAGAATTTATGATAAATTTTAAATTTCGGGGCCAATATGGGAGACAAATATTGCCAAAAAGTGTCATTTCCCGGTCAGCTGTATGTAGGTTGTTCCAGGGTTTGGAAATCGAAAAATCTTCACATCCTAGCTCCAAATGGAAAAACATTGACCATAGTGTATCCTGGTCATTTCCTCTATTGTCGTGAAGTTTGCCACATTCTGAAATGTAGGAAATTTCTTAAATTATATTAATCCCTGACGATTCCGAGAACGCTCGAGAAAAAATATTACAATATTTTTTATGGGTAACTCTAAATTTTTATATGGTATATCCAAAAACATTTTTTCCAATTTTTTGTTGTTTTCATTATACTTTTTTCCTACCGCGGACAGTGCACACACACAAAGGCGTTGCAACGCACGCGAGTTTTATGCTAGTACACAATAAGAAGAATGTCAAAAAGTATAGACTCTGCAAATCATATGGAAATCCTGCAGCGTAGACCTATCGTATTTTGGAAGAAAAAGACATAAATAATTTCGTACAGAGATTCACTAATAAATTTTTCTGAATCAGGGCTTTCGGGGTTTCTCTGGTGAAAATGAACTTTGGTAGACCCATGGATCGGGAAAAAAGTGATAAAGGCTGAACTAAAGGAAATGAAACAAGCTGCACCAGTTGAAGAAACAAATATTTGTCAAGGTTTAGCCAGAATGCTTATAAGCTAGGTTATGAAATAAAAGTTAGGTTGGTTGGAATAGCGAAGCCAATTGTTAAGTACTATAATATATTGAGTTCTGTTGCTTTTTCCCACCACCACGAGAAGGAGGCCCTTGTTAGATCGCAAGAAAGTATATGACTGAACTGTGATGAGGATTACACTAAAATCACAGAGCAACACGATAATACTTTGTTGTCTCATCGAGAGTACTCTTCCGGCCTGGTATCATCCGATTGAAATCTATGTGTCAAAGTTCAACATCCTCGAGAAAACCCTGCTGAATTTCAATTACATAAGTCTCTTGAAAATTAGAATATAATATGTATGATATTTTATATAGTAAAAACATAGTTCATCATTTCCAACTCTATTTGCATATAAAGTTTGGGGATGTAGCATCATGCATTTGCAGTTGCTTTAAGCATAATAAATATCGAAAATTAGCTGAAATGAAAGAAAAATTAATACACAAAATATAAAGCTTGGCTGTAAAATTTTTCAAATATAGCTTATACAAAAAAATATATTAGTTCCAAATTATATCAATGCTGCACTTGAAGCATAGAAAAAAAACACATCAGAAGTTAGCGCAAAACTAAACCAAAGATCGTTGCAACAAAAAAAAAGCCCATATATAGCATTAAAAAAAACATTCACACTTTTTTCGATCACTAAAATCAAAAATTTAAATTAAACACCAAATATAGATAATAGATATACAAATACATATATAACATAATATTATGTATTAAATTGATAATTACGTCGCATTTGGATCATATTCAGCCCATATCCGAACAAATTCGTCCAAATGATGGGCGCCCAGAATACTTGAGTCACGTGTTAAATAATCAAAATTATCCATGATAACGGCGACGAATAAGTTAAGCATTAAAAAAGAACAAAAAAAGATGAACGATACGAAGTAGCCGTATGCTAATGTTGAGCCACATGTGTCTTGTGGTCCTTTCTCAGCTCGTTCATCACATGGCCTCCCTTTGAGGCACGCCAGCATAATGTTCGGCCACGCCTCGCCTGTTGCACATCTGTCGTAGTTAGAGGATCGAAGTTGTCGTAATTATTGTGAATTATTTTATTGGTTTCATTGTGAACAGGTAAGTAGGAAGAAGAAAAAGAAGAAAAGAAAGAAAATATATTAGATATTGTTGGATTATAATGTTAAATATATATTTGGTTTTATTTATGATAATAATATGGTTAAGGCAATATATTTGTTAGGGACTATCTATTCAATAAGATTCACGATATCATCTCCTATCTGCAATACTCTATATCTAACTACTCTCCATTTTACAATACCATACTGTTCCTTTCAATCTTTACCACTGCTAATTCCACAATAGACTATAGCACCATTCACCATTTATCGCCATCACATTTCGTCTATTTAGTAAGAATAAGCCGTCTTCGATAACATAATACTAATAATACAAGATTGTTTTCGATATATACTGAATCGGATGATCACTTTCTGTCCTTTTTCATCCTCTTAAACAATAGTACTGACGACATACAGTATTTTCAAAAGCGGTCCCCGACAAAGTACTAACCACGCCCAAAGCTGCTTGACTTCGAAAGATCTAAAGCAACTGTTGTTTTAATTTTTGGAAAAATCTCTCTCAAAGACGAAATAAAGAAGAGCGGAAGAAATGCACATAATTGCCTTCATACCAGAGAGAAAATAATAATATGACCTACTCATCGCCAGTATTACTACGATACTTGCTTATATGCAGAAAATCTCCAATTCCTATTTCGCTTTTGTAGAAAACCCAATCTTATGACCTACCCCTTGTCCCGCCATGTCGTTCCAGTAATGGTGTAATGTCAGTTAGCTTAGTTTGAAGAATAGAAGACGATAGGACAGGGTATTCGAGCAAACGGCAATAAATCTTACGTTTGACCTCTAGAATGGTGCATGAGTTTGGAAATATTGATAGCGTAAGATTTTTCCACTTCTTCTAGCTACAAACCAATTTTATTTATTTGTATTCGAGACTGGCTGATTGTCAGGATATCATCATCGTGGTTTAATGGCTGAAGGAAGAACTTGCATCTCTTAAGAAATGGGTAATGGGTCAGCCATTAGTTCTACACTATTCACTGACACGGATGAGATGTTGCAGATTTCTTTGGAAATACCAGAATACTGTGTTTTGCGACTTATTTCTTATAACCAAAATCCAGAATAAGTTCAATGTCTCTATTAATTGGGTTGGGCAGATATCCGCGTTCATAGAGAGAAGGTCTGGCGCATCTCTTGCATTATCGAAGTCTTATGGTAGAGCGAAGCTGAAAACAGGGTTGGGTAGCACTGAGAGTAAGTTGTTTATAAAAATTAGGAAAAGAGCGGGAGTAAAATTGACCCCTGGAGGACACCGGCAGAGATTGTGTGGATTTTAGATTTGACAGAGCAGGCAGAGCAGCAAAAGCCTTGGAGTCATCTAAAGTGAGTAAAATAGACTGACCATATCGATACATAAGGTGAGTCGCATTTTCAGATCCAGTGGATTTATCTTAAGCTCTTTGAGGTAAATATACACTTCGCGAGTCTGCCTGGGAATAACTCGAGGCGAACACAGGCGCTAGTAAGACGGCCTTAGATTTGCTGTCTCTTAACTCCTCCGCCTTGTAGATAAAATAAGGGGTAGTGAAAGTAGTAAAATTCTATTCTATATACCACCTTCTGCCGATGTCACAGAGGAATTGGAAGACTTGCAGCCTGGCAAGAACTATGACGTAGTTTTATACAAACTAGTATCGCCTATTGGTCGAAATTCGACCCTCTCTCCCGTTTTAACGCATTTCAATAACTCAGTAATAATTTAATTGAACTATTACCATTTTTTAATTTCTTTAACAGTTCTAAAAAAAATAAAAAAAATTGTTTTAATTAAAAAAGTGTAATTAAAAGCTATACATTATCATCTAAAATCGCATCTTTGAACAAAACTTTCTTCATTTAAAAAACACCATCGCTTATCGTGATATATTTTGATAATAATTTCAACTTTGTTTTGTTATTCTTTTTAATTAAAATTTGCCAAGACGGTCTCCACAGAAAGAAAAACCTTTTCAACCTAAGCAGAATGACGCTGACATAAATATCGCACTAAGGACTACGGCAATAAAAGTGGCACAACTCAAAAATTGGCTGTTTTGAGTTATTTCCGCCAGGTGACGGTTTCAGCTCTCCTGATGTCTCAATTTTCTTGCCGTATTGCGACGTATATGCATTTATTTCTAATCTAATTTTTTGAAACAAAAACAAACTAAATTTTAAAATGCCAATTTAATTTGTTTAAATCGAAGTGAAACTTTCGCTTAGCAATCTGAATCTAGGCTCATGAAATTTAGTCGATTCACAAACCTTAATAAGAAATTTTTATATTCGCCTGTTTATATGCTAACCGTAATTCCTACCTTATATTGTTGTCATTTTATCATTTATATTGGGAAATGTAATACTCATTTCCGAGTGACAGAAATGAGATAAATGAATAATTCTAGTTTTGTGCACACCTTTGCGACTACGACTTCCATATAAAACCAGTTTGAGCAAAATCGGTTTAGTGGAAGTCCGTTAAAGTGCTGTACAAAAAAAGTGCTTGCGTATTAATATATAGATGGCTCCAAATCAGAATCGGGAGTTATCTTTCCCCACTAAACTTCCAAAAATACTACCGCTTGCCAAATTCTGTCCGTGTCTTCCAGATAGAACTAAAGGAAATCTTTACAGTTAATAAGCATTTTATCAGATACTCAAGCGGTTATCAAGAGACCAGGCGCGACAAGGTCTGTGGCTAAGAAGTACAGGACAACTCTCCAGTGAGTATCAGGTTTCAGAAATGGAAACGAGTAATTGGCTAGACTAAGAAAAAGCCTTGTAGATATACCAATGAAGTATGTACAGAGGGCAATGTCTTTGACGAATAATTACGATTCATTTTTTTATATGTCAATTTAAGAGTTCAACAACATTCGCTAAAACTAGAATGGCTTGGATTAAACACAGAAAATAGAGACCTTCCAGTCTCATGATGATATCGCGCAATAGTCCAGTCAAATTAGTATTTTCTGATCTAAAAAAATATATCCTTCATTTTTTTTTGGAATCGGTTTATTTTGGTGTTTTAAAAAAAATGTTAAAAGTCGAGAACGATATCACCAAGGCGTAAAAAATTATTCAAGGTCAAAGTTCATGAAATACAGTTTTTTGCGAATATCGCACTTTCTATGGCTCGGAGGCCAATTAAAGTTATTAAGAAAATGAAAGATAATTAAATTGCCCAAAAAAAATATATCTTTCATTTTTTACATAAAACAAAAATGTGCTTCTAAGTTTCCGCACAAGGCATATGCATATTAGCCCAGTCACTTTATACATAAACCTCTAAAAAAATCCAACTGGAGATTTTACAGCGGGATTCTCTTTATTTTGAGGTCACAAATAATTTCGCAAAAGTCCATAAAGCCAACTGACCGGATACTCTAGCTACGGAGAGTCAAAGGTCACGAAAATGAGTTTTTCTTAAATATCTCTTAAATTATCGGTTTTACGTAAATGGCTAAGTAAAATTTGTTGGTGAGATAAACCTGCATAAAAATGTCCTGTCGAGCTATTCGTGAAATAAGGCCACAAACAAAATTTTGGTTAACAAAATGGGCCACTGGCTAGCCAGCCGCGGCGGCTATTTGAGTGAAAATTTTCTATATAAATAATCGGAAGATGTATTCTCTTCAATAAAACAACATTCATTGGAAAATATTGAACGGTGTAGTTTCAATAACAATTTCAAAAATAAACCAACAGATGGCCCACCTTTTATATGCATCAAAGAAGGCTTAATCTTCATGGGCTTGTAATAAGATAGAATTCCCGCGTCCGGGATCTAATTCATAAAGCTGACACAAGAATACACAACAAATAGATGCACTCGTATAGACTAGTGGGGTATGCGTCGTTCCACAGTTTGTCACCCCAATTTCTCAAAAACGCATTGGTTCTACATAAATTTTGTATAGGACATTTTTATGCAGATTTATCTCACGAACAAAGTTTACCTAGCCAAAATTTACGTAAAAACGATAATTTACGAGCTATTTGAGAAAAACTCATTTTCGTGACCTTTGACCTTGAAGAATTTTTTATGCCTTTTAAAACACCAAAATAAACCGAATCCAAAAAAAAACATTAAGGATATATTTTCTTAGATCAGAAGCCATTTTTAAGTCTAAAATGACTGGACTACAAAGACATTGCCAGATTTGTACCGATAATCCTAGAAATGTCCTAGAACTAGATTAGATTATCATGGAATAACCCACCGCCATAATTGTAGGAATAAACATGCCAGAAAAACAACCGATGACTTTTATGTCACTTCTTTTACAGTTATCTACCCCTGGATAGGATGAGCAACCGCGCATTTACAAATCCTTTCTTACAGGAGTTGCGAGTTGTTTTGAAGGTTTAAATAGAAAATATATCATCCTTAGTGTGAACATCAGTGGCAATTGTTTCCCGATTCTCCGACCTTTCCTAATCTTTACCTTATTTTAATACCTAATTAATGCCTTATAGATTATACTATTAAGATTGTATTCAATGCTAATTAAAAAACTTGTCCTTTTTTTTTTTAAATGAAACTTCCATAGTCGCCTAGTCGAATGCAGCAGTTTGGATTGGGGAATAGAACCGATGTCACGTGGTGATTGAAGTGAACGTTCTTTGGCTGCGCTGGGAGTAAAATTACAAGGCCGCGTCACGCCTTACGCCTAACTAATTCTTTGAAATAAATACTTATACAAAAACATACATTATGATTTCTTTCGCCAATTACGAATAATCTTATTTTTTGAAAACCGGTGGATTTTCTATGAACTTCAACTTCTATCGAAGTCCAAAACCTCGAATACCTTTCAAATTATTATAGAGAATTTCCAAACCGTAATATCCCACCGCTGCCACCAACCAATTTGTAAAGTCACCTACCACTTGTTTTTTCTGTTTTTTAAGGGGAAGATCATCGATTTTGCGGATAACAAAGGTATACTGGTTGGTCAGGTGCACTTTCTTCCCTGAAGTCTAAGTCCCGAGACCTACGCGTTTTTTTTTCTATTTACAAAGATACTGGCGAAAAAAATATACACAGATTAAAAATTATCTAATTACAAAATACATTGCCTTAACCTTTTAATTTTGATTTTATTATTAATCTTACAACTAAAAAGCAAAAGCTTAGAAAATGATTCATTCTAAGCTCTTCCTTGTCTTAATTTTATATATTTATATATATAATTTTTTTAAATAGAAATATAATCTTAATGTAATTTTTTCAAATTGAGAAAAAAAACACATTTTTTTCTCGTTATAAAAAACAAAATAAAAAAATTTTAACCAATCAAAAATTATAACAAATAATCAACTACAATAGTTTTCGACATAATTTAAAAAACAAAAATGATAATAAATATTTTTAAGAAAAATTCTACCAAGTTTTAATAACTACAATACAAAATGAAAATATGAAAAACTCTTTTTTTTTGTTTTTAAATATTATTAAACAAAAATCAAACAGATTCAAACATCTAAAAAAAACAAGGGGGGATTTTATTTACTCAACAATATTTTCAAATACGATATTATCTATACAAAAAAAAATAATTTCTAATAAAATACTCAATTTTTTATTTATATATACTTTTTTTTTAAATCGACTATCAAACTAAACTAAATTTTTTAGCATAAGGTTAAATAAAAATACAATGAACTTGTAATAAAAGTTTTTTTTTTAAAAAAAATAACAAAATAGTAACAAATAAAAAAATAACTGTTAAATTGTTTTATGCAACTTCAGGTTTTATAACTGATAGTATTGTTTTATTTTTTTTTTAAATTTTTTAAATATTTTTTGTATTTGTATTTTTAAAATATTAAATCAACTTTCATCAAAAAAAGTGCTACTAAATTATCTAATTGGTCTAAATTCCAAAATTCTCAACCAAACATAAAAAATTGGTCTAAATCGTAGCTAAGTTTATTTTTTAACTACTGGAAAATATTCAAAATGTATTATTTAAAAAAAAAAGAAATTGAATTATTGTTTTGTGTAGTTTTTTTTATTGTATATTTTGTGTATGTTTGTGTAATATTATTTTAGGTTTTTTAAAAAGTGGTCTAGAAACTCAGGGTGCATTCGTATTTTGGTCTAAGAAAATGTTTTAAAACTTGTTAAGAAAGTCTTTTTATTTTTTATATAATATATATAAAATCTATAATTCTCATCTAGGAAAAAGTTCTATTTGAAATGGAAGAACTATTCAAACAAGTGAAGAGTATAAAAAATTATTTTTGATATTTTTTTTTTGATTTCAAGTTAAGTTTAAAATTTTAAATAAAAATAAAAATTTACTAAAATATTTTTATCCAATAAACAAAATTCTTTTTTATTTTGAAATTTTATTTAAGAAGGAAATAAAATTCAATAAAATAAATAATAATAATAATAAATTGAGGAAGAATATGTTTTTTAAAGATATAAAATTTTGCCTTTGAAAACAATTTCTCTTTTTATTTTTGGTTGTTTCTGGTTAAATTTATGACAAAAAAAGAAAATCCTGGCCAAATCTCGCAAAAATTATTTAGCAAAATATTTATATCAGTCTAACTATTTTAAAAATCCCTTTTTTCTTTAGACTATATAGTAGTATACCACCCTAAATGGCCAATATATCAAAAAAATAAAATAAAAACTCTATTAGTAAAGAATGAAGACCTATTAATCATCCTATGGAAACGTCCTGAATTCCAAAAAACGTAATAACAGAAATTTAATAATACATAAAATCCAATAAAAATATCGATAAATTTTAAAGATATAAAAATTAATAAACCAAAAAAAAAAATAAAATAAAATTAAAATATAACAAAAAAAAACATTATCCTGTTTCACCCTGGCATTTTGGTACCTACCTGAAGAGTAACATAAGTCCTTGTACAAAGGATTGGAAGTTGTTGTGTCTGGTTATTGAATTTTCCGGTGTAAGTTTTATATTCCCAAATACCTAATATTTTGGTTGATTTGTATTTTTTTTATATTTAAATATATAATTAAATAAGAGAAAAATAATCATAAAAAAACAAACATAAAATGTTTACTCTTGTAAAATATATTTTTTTTTGTTTAAAATGCGAAAATAAATTTGTGAATTTTTTTTTTCAAAATGAGAAATAGTAAAGCATTTTTAAAAAAAAAATAAAATAAAATAAAAACAAAATATTTCAATTAATAAATATAAAAATATTAAAAATAATAATTGCATGTAACTAAAATTTAATGAAAATATATAAATAAAAAAAAAATAAATAAATATTTATTATATTAATTTGTTTCTTTTTTTTTATCATTTTGGAGGGTAGTTTGTGTTGTGTTTATTTCTTTTTTCTTTTTTTTCTGTTTTCTTTGAAATGATAATAATTATTTTTGTTTTTGTTTGTTGTTGTAAATCAAATTTAAATATATAAAAGCCATAAATACTTTGCAATAAATATTCCAAATAAATTACTTCGTTAAAATACAAAGAGTATCTAAAAGGGTCAACTTTACTTTTAAAACTTTTTAACTATGTTTAATTAATTAAATTATTATTTTTTTCTCAAAAAAAATTGTTTATGAACGTTTATTGCTTTTTATTTTTAATATTTTCTTGTTTTTTTTAATAGTTTTTAGTAGTAATGTTAATTTAGAATTTAATAGTATTTTAACAAACAAATAAAATATATATATATGAATTTTGGTCTTGATTTAGGATTGTGATACAACCAAGTGTATAACGACGAATGTTTCCGTTTAAAATTAATATTGGACAAAAACACTTTTCGAATTTAATTCCTGGAAATAAAAACTATGGGTCAGGTTACTAAAATCTTGATAGAGAATTTTTTAGGTTATAAGTTCTAGAAACATCTGAATAATAAAAAGCAACGGATGTGGTAAAGTTCCTGAAAAATTTTAATACAAGGATGGTTAAAATTTGGTTCAAAAATACTTTCATCCCTCGTTTAAAGAAAATGAAATGTACTAAGAAAGTAATAAGCCCTGCTCATTACGCCCGCAGTACCTTTTTTCCAGTTGTAAAAACCTTAAAACCTGCGAAACACTTAATGAACTGAGCGTCCGCATGTGAAAGCGATATCAATTACCTTCATTACTCTAACCAAATGGAAATAATGAATTTGGCAAGACAAGTGATATATTACAAGCTTCACATGTCACGGCATATCTGAACGACGCCAGCAACCTAAGCAGGGAGATAAATTTTCCAAATCGAAAATATTAAAGCGTAATCCAAAACCTCCAATCCTTTTCAAATTATTATAGAGAATTTTTCAAATTTTAATATCCCACCGCTGCCACCAATTTTTATAGAGAATTTTTCAAACTCACCGCTGCGCTGCCACAAGGATATGTCAGTTTGGCAATTAATGACACTAAATATTTTGAAGTCGGCTGCTTAAAAGAGATGCGGTATATTTTCTAATATCTCGAACAAGTCGGAGATGAAAGTGCTGAATAAAAAAACGCCAATATGACTACTCTGACAAACAGCGGAAGTTACTTCGATTTCATTTCAAAGGAATCCTTAGAATCTTATATGTATATCTTATATGTGTTCTTCCGTTGAGATATAATTTTATCCCTTAAAGGAAACCTGATATTTAAATGGTTTAATGTAATGTAATGTACTTTATCAAAGGCATTGCTGAAGTTAGTACATACAGCATCAATCTGATGGTCGCTCTCTACACCACAAAGCAGTTTGGAGACTAGGACTATGAAGTTTGAATTGGTCGAACGCCCTTTTCTGAATCCGCTGGAGGGTACTTCTTAACGTACAAGAGTTTTTCGAATAGTTTAGGGATCGATGATAAAATGGCAATAACACTGCAGTTATTCACCAAATGCTTACAATACCTTTTGGATTGGGGTGAGCCAGAATTTTTTCCACAACATAGAAACTTTCCTAACGATAATGATTTGTTAAAGAAAAAATGGAAACGGAACTAGTTGGGATGTGGGTTTGACCCTTTCGGTCCACACGATCAACTTCCCAGTATGATGAATGCTCAATAAAGGGCTGGACCGAATGTTATGAAATTTTTTTAGAGCATGTTTTCGTTAATATAATTCGATCGGCACCTAAAAGAAGACAATATCATTTTTGGTTCGCGCAAAAAATGGCTCGACCGAATTTTATGAAAATCTTTTCAGATTATAAATTCAGTAATATGCTACGGCACCTTAACGAAGTCGGTATAATTATTGGTTCGGGCGATATCGTGCAGGTACAAAATCACATACGTCTTTTAAACAAAAAAACGACTCGACCGAATATTATGAAAATCTTTTCAGATCATGTTTCCGTTAATTGATGGTGGATAGCCTGAGGTCTTTCGCTTAACGAAGTCGAACATTTTGTTGGGATATTTTATGATGCTATACCCAATCGAATTAACGTAACCAGTATAGGCCTACAATTACCTAAGATTAAATTCTGAGGCTAACCTGTTATATTTTAACTTCAATTCCGCATTCCCGTGAGGGATTTTTCTAACCATGTTATATAATTTATTTCTCTTTATAACTTCCGACCATCAACGATGTTAAAAGAAACATAATATTGCTTCACATAAATTTCAAGACTTCTTCATTTTGGACATGTACCATTGATAAATAAATTCATATTCAAAATCTCAATTATTATATAAAAAGCAACAAACGTAACAACATATAAAACATATTTTTATAAATATTAAATACTCCTAAAAATACCTAAATTTTGAATTTAATTTTCTTTCTTTCCAATATCTAAAAAAATTTACTAACTATAACAATATGAACAAAAAAAAAATATACAAATATATATGATGTAACAAACCAAAAAAAAATTCTTTTAACAATTACATGCACCTGTCCAAAAAAACTCTCAACTCTCTATTTATATATATATACACAAAATAAATAATATGTTAAAATTCGAAGGACAATTATTTTAAAACTTTTGATTTTTTTTCTTGGTATTTTCAAATCAACGAAAAAAAAATAACAAAACAATTTTTAACATTTTTAAACTTCTTTCAATAATTACACGGAAATTCAGGGTGCAATTCATAATTGTAAAATAAGAAAAATATAATTATAAAAAAAATCAAAATTACATTTAATTTTCACTAAAAAAAATTATTTATACTAAAATAAAATTAAAAAAAAAAACTAATTATAAATTAAAAAAATTACTTGTCTACAATTTCACAACATTTTCTACAATTGTTTAAGAAATAAAATCACGGTATTTTAGCGCGATTACTTGATGTAATATTATATTGATTGATTTTATTAACACAATTTTTTTTTGATAGTAATTAAATTTCTACTTTGGATTGTGTGCGGGTGTATTTATATAAAATTACAAATTGCAATTTCACACAACATACACACTCAAGCAACTTTTTTATTTCAAAAATTATTTTTGGAATTGTTTATTTTAAGTGTGCAATTACTATAAAAAAATTATTTTTATTTGCAAATGTGATTTATCATATTTTAAACCAAATCAATTACTTTGTAATTGCAATCAAATTTTTACACTAAAAAAAAATTGCTTTAAAACTCGTTTTGCGCAACGTTAAAGGAAATATTTTATGTAAATGTTTTTTATGTATTTACATTAAAATAACAAATACACAATTGCTCAACCCAAACGAAATAACGATTAACTACTTATATTTATAGTAATTTTTTTTCTGTTTGTTGTTTAATTCGACTTATTTTATATAATGTTTAAATTTCAACAATTTCAACGAAAAATTCAACAATTCAATTCAACAAAATTAAAAAATAATATATTAGAAATTATAAAATAAAAAAAATAAAATAAAATAATTACTTTTACGAATTTTCATTTCTTAGTTACGAAATCTTTTTTTTTTTGTAATTAATTAAATTTTTTTTTGTTTTTTTTGTTTTTAAATTAACGATTTTTACCGAAAAAGCAGCAGCAGCCCTCCAAAGAATGTTTGAAAATTATTATGCCGGTTGAGCTGAGTATCCGGATCATACTTTATATTGCCAAAAACCTTAATTTTTATATATATTTATGTATTCATTTTAAAAATAAAATTTTTAATTTTATATCTTTTAAAAAACTTAAGATAAAATTAAAATATTTAAAACAAAATATTAATTTTAATTATAAACTTAAAAAAAAATTATTATTGTTTTTTTTTCTTTCATAGAATTAATTTTAATTAATTAATAATTATTTTTCTTTTTTTTTCTCCCAAAAAAGTTCTTTTTTATATTGTTTGTATTTTTTTTTTTGTAAAAAAAATCTTTTAACAAAATTTCTATTTTCTATTCTATAAGAACGAATGTTAAGAAAAATGTTTTCTGACTAACTATTTGTATGAGGAGAGATTAAAAAGTATGAGGCAAAATTAATATATAATCCAACATTTATCTTAACACGAAATATTTTTTTTTTGTATAAAAGAACGGAAAAAATTTGACCCTTTTAACATATATAATTATTATTTTTTTTTTTTGAAAATTAGTATAAATTTCTTTTCAGCTTCAATTAAAAAAAGGATAAACTATCGCCAATTAATATATTTTTTTTTAAACTAATTATATTTTCAAAATTATTAAATAAAATTTATATAATAATAAACAAAACTAAAAAAGTAATTGAAAAAAGCAATTATTTTATAAAATAAACAATTATTATTTAATTTTTTTTTTGATATAAAAATACAAAAAAATAAAAAAAATTAAGAAAAAATAATTAAAAATAAATATAAGAAAAATGAAAACATACCTGCATGCCAATAATGGCATAAATAAAAAATAGCATAGCAATAAGTAAACAGACGTATGGTAGTGCTTTGAACGATTGCACAAATGTCCATAATAATATTCGTATCGTATATCCTTGGCGTAGTAGCTTTATCAGGCGAGCGGCACGAAACAACCGCAGGAAGCCAACATTTATTGAATTTGACTGTAAGTAAAATTGATAAGAAAAGAGAAAAAAATGTTTGATTTAGTAAAAAAAATTTAATTACATTAATTTATAATTAATTATGTATATAATAAATATTATTATTAAACAAAAATAAAATTTATGATGAATACTGAATATATAGAGAATATGTGAATTTTTAATCTTAACTAATGATTTAATAAAGATTTATTTAACAAAAGAAATACATGTATTTTGAATTTTTATTAAAAACTATCTACAATTTAGTTATATATTTTTTTTTTGGTTTTTAAATAATATGAAAAATGAAAAATATCTAAAATTTTACAAGTTATTTTAGGCAAACAGATGAACTAATTTAATTTAATCTAATTTTTATATAATTAATTTTGCTTTTTGTACAATAAACTTCTCTAAGAACCTCAACAAGATTTATAAAAGAGTTTTTTTGCCAATTAAATTCTCAATTAGGTTTTGGTAAATAGAAATATAATCAGAACAAACATCTTGGAAGACGTAGCAATTCATCACAATTAATAAATGCTTCAGACTATTCAGATCAGTCCAAATTTTTATATTGATAAGAAGATTCAAAATAACGAATGGAGTTGACTTCGATATTGCCCAAAATTTGTACAATATAAATGCATAATTTGTTCATTTTTTATTCACTCATTAAATCGAATCGGATATCAGCTAAAAATCGTTCGTTATATTAAATATGGTGGCAGTGGTGTGGGATACGGAATATATAACCTCTTCGAACTTAGTTTCAAACCTTTTCCTTCTTGTGGAACAACCTCGTTATTACATACATATGGATCCCTGCGATCGAGTGTTTTGGGGGAGAGATCTCGAATCTCATTATCAGCATCCTGTTTCCATAAATTTAGCCGTGGCAACTGGGGAAAGGAGAGATGATTCTCTGATCTTATCGTCAATTTATATTCTTAACGATGTGGAACACCCCCCGAGACTGCGGTTATGGAGTGCTCGCCGGTTTATTTAGAAAAGATATCGACTAGTCACTAGGTCATTTTTCAGATTTAAATAGACCCAAAGTCGACATTCTTGTGACTGAAGTAAAAGCGGTAGATCATCTACAAACTAATTTTTATAAATATGCCAAAAAGAGAGCTAAATCAAAAACTCTTTTAAGGGCGACTTTGAAGTGCCTGGGTAGAACCAATTAGGGAGAAAATTCATCCATTTAACTCTTACAAGCAAAAGGTATCCCTTCGATACTGCTACAGGAAGGCTGCGACTTAACCACTCCCCCTATCATACAAAATATTCAAGCCTTCCGTCGTACATGGTTATTTCTAGATGAATGTCACTGAAACGACTCTTTACAATCTGGAAAAAGTAGTTTGAATAAAGAACTAGCATAGGCGACCTTCCTAGATATCGAAGAAACCTTCGGCATTAAATCTTTTGACATTAAAGCAAGTGCCCTAAGAAAAGGAGGTCTGGACAGCATTTTCTGTGACGGTATCGATTTTATGTAAAAAAAACTCGCAGATTTACGGTTACTCACTTGAAGAGATTTCTGGAGGGCACTTAGGCAAAAGAATGCTGGAGTTATATATATTGCTGCGGTAACACTTATCTGTACGGAACCAGCTATTGCAATACCCACCAGTTTGGTAAGGAGAGCATTGTACACCGATGAAATATATTGAACGGCAAAGCTCCACACATGGTCTAGCGAACTCCAACCTCTGCTTATGCCGTCTAACAACGTGGCCAATAAATGGTTGCGACGAAGTATAGAGTACTTCAGAACACTTGTGGACTTGATTACTTGAATACGACTCAAATTATCACTTATAGTCCGGGGAAATTAGCATTTTAAAGAGACAAAATTCCAAAATGGCTGAAAATTGGACCACAGCTTCCTTGGGACTTTTTAAGAAAATAATTTCGGAATCACAAAAAAAATAACATGGCCGCCGGAGATTTCACTTTTTGGCAAAAAAATCACTCAAAAACTGGTTTTTTTCGAAAAAAAATTTTTGATCAGTCAATAGGCCCCCATCCACGGTCAAACAAATCATCAAACCAATTTTCGACAAACAGCACACACATTTATGCTTTGACATTTGTTGGCCATCAACGAGGGAAACTTTCTTCAAACATCCCGAGCGACAATTCCTGTAAACAAAACGAAGTTTCATATGCTTTACATGACACACATAAAAAATGCACACACACATTTAAGCTGTTTGAAGGAAATATTAAACCAGACGAATATTTTCTTCAAGCAGCGGCCAACTTCGAAAACTTGTATTTTATACACGCACACTTAGATTTTTTTCGATGTTGGCCACAAATTTGATGATTTGTTTGTCCGTGGATGGGGGCCTAATACGAAACGTTATTGCCTCCAAAAAAGCTCTCATGTCATTTTTGCGAAAACCTAACCCTTTCAAAGTTATTCAAGGTCAAAGTTTCCAAAAATCACATTTCGGCCAAAAAATACTTTGAATAATTCGGAAAGGTCAAGGTTTTCGAAAAAAATTGAAGAGGGGTATTTTGTAGGCAATAATGTTTTGTATTGACTGATCAAAAAAAATTTTCAAAAAAGCCAGTTGATCAGAGTGATTTTTTTTGCCAAAAAGTGATATCTCCGGCGGCCATGTTGTTTTTTTTTGTGATTCCGAAATTATTTTCTTAAAAAGTCCCAAGGAAGATGTGGTCCAATTTTCAGCCATTTAGAGTCACATTGAGTTCCTTCATGAGAAATACTGTGAATTCTATTAGAGGGTACTTAGAGAATTTTTTTTATAAAGATTAGGAAACGTGATAGAATTCAGCCGTAGGTATTACCTTGATTGAACGGCCAGAAAGAGAATTCTCAACCAATATCTTTAGAACCAAGTCGGTCCCAATAGTTTAGAGTTGTTGGGTTAAAGTGTTCTATTAGACACACAAGAAAGCCATGCTGCTGTCGTTTATTACATGTTTTGGATTCTAGAAGATCCATATTCTTTTATTGACTCCTATTTTTGAAGCGAATAGAAGAAATTTATATAGGGTGATTGTTAGAGAGGTTGTTGGAACTGTTTGTTTTTCGGTAAAGCCTAGACATAAAGTGATTTTCAACAGTTTGGATAAACTTCAGAAACGTACTTCTTAATGGGGCGAAGATTTTGGACAGGGTCTAGTCAAGGGCGGGGGACTACTATGTCATTGTGAGTTTAAGGGGAGATGCTACATTGAAATTTCAAAAAAGATATAATTTTTATTATTTTTTTGTGTGAAAACTATAATATATGGAAACCTTAAATTTTTTATACAAATAAAACACAATATTCTAAAAAATTTGTAATTTTCCAAAATAATACATATTTTTTCCATTAGATGGCGTTTAAAAAAAAGTTGCCTTTACAGCTTAGTCACGATAACTTTGTTTCCAGATGTATGAAAAAAAAACAAAAAAAGCATATTAAAGAAGACAATATACCAAAATATAACGATTTGGTCAAAAAAATAAAAATTTGGCAGCATTTTTTTCAAAAAATGGTAAAACAGACTCCTTTAATCTCCCGTCAAGGGGAGGAGGAATAACAAAATTCAAAAATGTTGGTATGTTTAGTAGATATATAATTTAGGAAGAAAACAAAACAAACTACGACAAGATCGGTCGAAATATCTTGACTAAGCGGCAAAAATAGTCACTTTGAGAAAAACGGGTTTAAAGAAAAAAAATTTTTTCACTTATATTTTGAAAAATATGTTAAAATAAAACAAAACGTCTGCAATTCGCCAAAAACTACAAAAAATTTGGTGTTATTTTGGAAATTTTTATAGGTCGACTCACTTTTGACGCTCACTGTTGCATATAGCTACAACTCAAAAATCATATTTTTTTTTAAATTTCGGGTATTAGTATTATACACCTTTGTATAAAGGAACATTTTTATGTAAAAAAAAATCGGCAAAAAAATTCCAAAATTCCCTTAAGAATAATTGTGGTCGATGCTGCTAAATTGGCCTTGGATTTGCCATCTTTCTTCACCTTGTTAATAAAAGAAAGGGTTGTGGGTGAAACGAAATTTTCCATGATGGAAATTACCAAACCAAGGACCAGACATTTTTACTGAACAAAGGTCTTTGTCATTCATGTCATTTCGATTAAGAAGCTATTAGTTAGCTTTGTTTGAAGGATAGAACAGGATAATATTGGTTAGTAACTAGTACTAATAGCTCTGGTGCCACAGAGAGCAATAGAGTTCGTGCTATTATTTTCGAAACAGAAATCCCAGTCAGTAGTTTAGAAGAAGCGAATATCTGGTTCGACCAGTTGGCTTTTCCATAATGTCAGGCAGTTCTTTTAAGGGGACTTTTCGTTTCATAATTGAAATAAAATACACTTTTTAATTTTTTTTTATGAAAAGGCTTACACTGTAAAAAAAATTCTGTGGTAATTTTACAAAAAAAATACTGGAAGTTTTATTCACAAGCAGTTTTGTAAATGTGCAATATATATTATTAGGAATATTCCTAATCTACTTTACGTATTTTTACCAACTGTGTAGTAAATATAAATTATTTGTGTTACCAGAGAGAGGCGAAAAGGGAAAAACCCAAAGCTGAAGATTACCGCCCTGCGCTAATGTGCTTGGCTCTGCCTGAAATATTTCCAAGCGCCAAATTTTATTATCAGTTAATGCCCACTCCCTATACATAAAAAATTACAATTTTGCTCACAATGCCTTGTTAAGCATGTACGTGAGGCAATGCCTATCAAAATTTCTTGGCTGTTACAAGAACTGCCCAGACCCTGACAAAGTCAAAGGGCTGGCCTTAACTTAAAAGCAATTGGGTTTATATGCTTAGTATTCCATTGTTACCTGTGAATTATATCCACGAGAGGAAAAATTTAAACCTTACATTCCAATAACCAATTTGTAATTTTACTGAAAAGTTATGTTCTAAAATTATGCCTCTTTAGTAAAATTACAGTACAAAGTGTTAGGATTTTTTTAGTACATAACATTGATAAATATATAAGAAATATTGTAATTTTCCTACATAAACGATTTAGAAAAATACACAAAATTGTGAGAAATATACGTCACATTCATGTAATTAACATTTATGTTATGCAGTATTGGAGATTTCCAATTTCATTTTGTGAAGTTACAAAATTTATAGTAAAATTACAATAATTGTGTAGTAAATTAGTATTTCATATCACGATTTGTAATTTTACTGTACATTTGCACTGTGAATTTACATATTTTTTTAAGGTGGATATTTGAGGAGTGCGCGAACAAAACGGCACATGTCCAATTTTGAAAATTGTTCAGAAAACGCAAAAAACTGTTTAGATCTCTGAACTGATCACATCAACTATTTATGATTATATCAGGTTGTGCTACTATTTGAACTCATTCAGACCCAAAAAAAATATTTTAAAAATGTTTAATACTTTAAGAGAAAAAATTCCCCTTTGAAAATCCACATTGACGAATGGTTAAAAAATATAAATATTCGTAGGACATTGTGCCTTTTTGCAGGGAAGCCTTCATTTTGCTATCAAAAAAGTATGACATGCAAGTGCTTTTTGAAGTGTCTGAGAATGAAATTAGTTGTAGTTAAGTGTCATGAACACGGTTCATTCACAAAAACTTAAAACGGTCAACCATGGACATGTGCCGTTTTGTTCGCCCACTCCTCATTTATCGAATTGATTCCTTTTGGGCATTTTTATAAAACATATTAAGAATATAAAAATAATTTTTTTTGCATTTTTAGTACATGAGAGATACTTTTTAAACTGCTCCACAGTTTTTGGGCTTCCTGTAACAGATAGAATAAAAATTCCAACGGGATTTTATTCATAAGACTAAATACTAGTAACTAAACCTAAAAAACATTTTATTTTTAATACTTTTATCATTTTACAAACATTTTTCTGAAAAATCCAAAAAAAATCCATATTTTTGAGGCAAACTACCCCTGTATAAAAATATAAGGGTGTGTAACATAATATTTTTAAAGGTTTAGTTACTAGTATTTTTTATAACGAATCGAATGGTTTTTGGATTATTGAAATCCGTTGAGTAGTTTTCGAGAAAAGTGCCAAGTCAAAAAACGTGATTTTGAGAAAAACGCGTCTTAAGTTTTTGCAACATCATTTTTGCATATAAAAGCGTATAGGTACCGTTACAAATATAGGTATAACTTTTTTTCCTATACGAATTTCTTAAAACGGTTTTAGGACAGTATTTCTGTGATGTTAAGGAATACTTTTATGTAAAAAAAAATCGAATATTTTGAACTTTTTGAAACGAAAAGTCCCCTTAGGAGCCATGTTGGTTGGAGCAGATTGCAGATATGGAAAATTAACCCTGACTAGAAGCGACCTGAGTTACCAACAGAAAAGTGTACCTGAATGGATAACTTGCTGTTTTTGGAAGTAAGAAATATGTTAACGACGTATGCTACGTGAGAATATGACTGGGTAAGTCTACGATCGAAGTCTAATAATATGTATATGATTTGTACAAAAAGCAATAATTTAAATTTGTTATTTTTAACTGATATAAAATATAAATAAAATCTGTTTGCATAAATTCTATTAATTATACACTTTATATATATATATACGAATCCTGAAAAAGAAATTATATATATAAATATATATATATAGATGTAAAATAATAATTAAAAAAAATTTATATAAAATATTCACACTTTTAAATTTATTAATAATTGTCTAACAGTTATAAAATGAGACTAGTTGGTGGTTTCTATTTCAATGAATATATAAAATTATTTTAATTTAATTATTTTTATTAAATTAATTTAATTAACTAAAAGATCGACGATTACATACAACGGAGAAGAGTATATATATATAGTTGCGATATACAGGAATCTAAAATATTTTTTTTTGAGAATATTTATATATGTTTTAAAGGTAATGTGTATATATATAGGTGGGCAGATTATTTTTTACAGGTAAGAAAAGCTGTTTTAACCAAACTCTATGAAATATATATATAAATATGTTATAGATCACACATTGTTATCTATTGTTTGAAAAAAATACGACGTAAATTTTGTTTATTTTAAATGATTTTTAATTTTTTTTTAACTAAAATAATATAAAATAAAAATCAATTAAAAAATTATTTACACTTGTACGAATTGTAAATAAATATGTTAAGTATATTATGTATGTCAAAATATGTATAATATGTGTTTGGTATTACCATAGCAATATTTACGAGAATATGATTTTCAATATACACAGAGAGGAACAGTAAGAGTTTTATATAATATACATATTATAAATGTACTGTCTAGAAAAACCAAGGCACAAGCGACTAGCTGATAGTTTATTAAGGCTCAAAATCTCATCTAGGAAAACCAAAAGATTTTTTTTTCATCTCTATCTTATTGTTTTTTACTTACGTCCTGTTTATCGATATTTTTTGATGGTATTTTTTTTCGATTTTATTTTTTTATTTTTATTTCATATTATTTTTTTTTTATTATTTTCATTATTTTTTTTGGCATTTTTTTATATTAATTATTTTTTTTTTTGATTTGAGTTTGTATGAAGAGGAGGTGGTGGTGTGTTGTTCGATCAGCGCGCGCAAATCATCGCAAGCAATCATTCAGAAAACATTTAACATATTTAGGTGTTCATACATTAGAAGATGATACATAAAACGGGTTCATCAAGAATAAAAAAAGAAAAGCTTGGTTAATAATTGAATATGCTTTGTATTCTCTTTTTTTTGAAAATGTATTAGAAATTTTCGCTAGCAAGGCATAACTACTCAGAGTTTTTTTTTTGATTTATGCTAGGCAATCCGGGAATTTAACTCTACTAAATCAGGAGAGGAATCATCTACTTCAAAGTTTTGTTTTTTTTTTCATCAAAAAATTCATCTTTTTTTTCAATAATATTGGTAAAAGCCATTCGTTTCTACGGGGTTTTAATAAAACTCAGGATTTTCTACGCATTCTTCAAAATCTTCAATCGGAAATTTTCGAATCATGGAGCGAAAATTTAGCTAAGACACATTTTTCCTGATTGATTCAATGTAAATTTTGTGTCTTGAATGCCTGCAGATAAATATTTGTGTGTCTTAGCTTAATCTTTTTTTTTTTGTGGATCTAGACTAGTTTTTGCCATTCCGATTTTCTTTTTTGAAAATATTATTATTTTGGGGTTAATTATATTAAAGGTACAGCATTCGATTTAACAGGGACTAAAACTACATGGTATAAAAATCTCTCAAAATTATTGCGTAAAACTGCAAAATTTTGGTTATCCATTGAAATAGGATTAAACATTTTTTTAGCCAATTTTGAAAGCGTTTTTCACAACAGGAAAACTTTCTTCTAAGCTAAATTATTTTTTTTAACTAGTCCAAAAAATATAACAAAATCACTAAAAAAATAGTTTAACACCTAAATCTAATTAAAACGTATATAAACTGCTGCAGCTCAAAAATAAAGTTCGATCAATATTTTTGTTCTTAACACAAAAAAAAGAAACATTTTTTTCAAAAATCAAAAATCAAAATTCAAAAAAAAAATTAATAATACTGTTTAATGATTTTAATTTATTTTTATAATTAACTTTTACTTTCTCTTTTTAAAAAAAAAGCTTATGAAATGTAAAAATGAATTTTTTTTTTCAAAATGTATTTTTTTTTATGAAAGTGTAAAATTTGTGTTTTGTACTTACATCGTTCTGGTGTTAATTTGTTGTTGTATTGTTTGTTGTTGAATGTAAATCGAATGTGATCGATTTGAATCAGTTTTTGGTTTTTTTTTAATTTTTGTATTTTTTTGGTATTTTTGTTTTGATTGAGTTTTGGTGTAATTTTGTATTAATTTTTGTGTCAATGTGGGAAGAGTAGGAGTACCATCAAAAAAATGCAAATACACAAAAGGGAAAAAAATTGTTTTTTTAATTTTTTATTTTTAAATGATAATTGATATAAAAAAACATAATATTATTTAAAAAATTATTCTGTTTTCATTTTGTATAAAAGATATTTTTTTTTTGTACCTAAAAAGTTTGGTTTATAAAGATTTTCGGTTTGGTTTGTTTTTTTTATTAAAAGATTGGAGTTTAGGTTTTTGTTTTCAAGTTAATAAATATATTATTTTGTTATATTTAAATTAATAATGGTATTCGATGAAATATTGTTAATAAAATTGACGTGTTTTTTTATATGAATATAAATTGATCATTTTAGATAATATAAATGCTTGCCCTGCAACTGGAAGGAGCAGTGTTAAACAAAGGAATCGCCCAAGCGACTTTCCTAGATATCAAGAGATCCTTCGACTATACATCCGTTGACATTCTTGCTATAATCGCTCTGAAAAGACAAGACTGAACTTTTTGCGATTTCATCGAATCTATGTTGGGAATTCGTAAATTAACATTCACTCATTTTGAAGGATAATCAGAGAGAATAAAAAAAACGAAATTCTAATACCACTCGATGCCCCAAATTTCTTCCCATAAAATTACACAGATGGTGTTGTCATTTCGGCAACAATTAATAGCACCACGTCAAGGCGCAAACAATAAACACTTGAGTTGATTTCCAGCTGGTGCACCAATGTAAGGCTTAGTGTCTTTTTTGACAAAATGGTTCCAAAACTACTGCCCGTGTTGACTGAATTAGTCCTTGAAGCGAATATTTAAACTTATCACACATTAAAACGCAGGAGTGAAATTAGTTGACAAACTGCATTGGAAGCAAACATATCGATAATCTGACGAGTAGAAGCATAGATCTCCGAGGGTCTGCCGTAGTGCGAAATTTGGAGTTTAAAAGTAAAAGCTCTGGAGCCTCTTGAAATAAAAACTTTTGTTTTTAAAAGTAAAAGCTTTGGAGCTTTTTCAAAGTAAAAGCTTTGGAGCTTTTTAAAAGTAAAAGCTTTGATTTTTTTAAAGTAAAAGCTCTGGAGCCCAATGAAATAAAAGCTTTGGAGCATTCCGAAAGTAACAATTTTGGAGTTTTTTTAAATGTAAAAGCTTTGATTTTTTAAAAAGTAAAGGCTCCGGAACGCTATGAAACACAAGCTTTGGGGCTTTTTGATAATCGAAGCTTTGGAGTTTTTTAAACGTAAAATCAAAAGAGAGCATTTTGAAAGTGAACGCTTTGAAGCCTTTAAAAAATAAAAGCTTTGGACCTTTTTCAAAAGTTTGGAGCTTTTTAAGCACTTTGGAAGTAAAATCTTTAAAGCTTTGTAAAAATGAAACCTTTAGAGGTTTTTCAAAAGTGAAAGATTTGGAGCCTTTTGAAAATAAATGCTTTAAGGCTTTTTGAAAGTAAAAGCTTTGGATTATTTTGAGCTTTTGACCGTTAGAGTTTTTGAAAGTAAAAGCTTTGGTCTTTCATATCTGTGGAGCTTACAGAAAATAACTGCTTTAGAGCTTTTAGTAAGTAAAAACTTGGGAGCTTTTTGGAATTAAAGATTTCAAGCTATTTGAAAATAAAAGTTTTGGAACTTGTTCAAAGGAAAAAAGTTTGGAGCTTTCTGAGCCTTTGAGTTTTTTGGATATAAAAGTTTGGTAGCTTTTTGAAAATAGAAGCTTTGGTTTTTAAACGTAAAATCTCTGGAACCTTTTAAAAAAAAGCTTTCAGGCCTTTTGAGATTAAGGCTTTTTAGCCTTTAAAATATAAAAACTTTGGAAGCATTGGATATTCAAGGCTGTGGAGCTTAGAAGTTTATGGAAATAAAAGCTTGGCAGTTTTTGTAAATAAAAGCTTTGGATCTTATTCAAAATAAAAGGTTTTGATTTTTGTGAGCCTTTTCTAAAATAAAAGGTTCGGAGCTTTTTGAAAATAAAATCTTTGAAAGTGAAAGCTTTCTTTTTTTCACTTCAATAACCAACGTAACCTAGAATAGAACCTTATACTTTCAGATCTAGAGTCAAATACCCTGTACTGTACAGGCAGCGCTCTTAATGAGCATTCGCTAAATGTGAATTAAGCGCTTAAGAAACCTTTAGGTTATATTTGATGTCATTTAGGAGTTAATATTGGTTTCTTAATATACATGTACTACTACACGTCAATTTTATTAATTTAACTAAAAAATTATTTAATGAATAATTATTTTTTATATAAATAAAAATTATGAATGTCGATATGGTTTCTTTCTACTTACAGGATTCTAATAATTTGTAATTGATTTCCCCAAAAATGTTTCCCAATTTAGATGTTTTGTGTTTTTTGTAGTAATATACGAATATGTATATGTTGTTGATCGAATGTTTAGTATGTATGTATAATATGTAAAATGTTAATTTCATATAAAAAAGAATTTAAAAAAAAAGAACATAGAAATAAATATAATTAATTTTAATTAATTTACACAATATTAATAAAAAACATTAAATTTACACAAATACAATAATATATGTTCAAACAATAAACAAACAAAACTAAAGGATACAAGAAGACAGGATCTAATTATATATTTTTTTTTCATAACAACAAAGGAAAGAAGTAAAACAATTACTAAAATAAAACATCGAATGGCTTAGAAAATATTAGTCATGTTATATAATATGATTAATTATAATTATTAAAAATATTACAACATAAAATTTTAACATGACTAATATAAATAATTAAAAATAAACTATAGGTAAATTAACACAACATTATTCAGATACAAAACTAAATTAAAAAATAATATATTTTGCATTTGTTTATGTGTAAGTACTTACATCGTGCTGGTGTATGGTTGTTTAAATTGTTGATTTATAAAAAAGAATGGATCGGGTCGAAAAAACAAAATGTTTAAAATAATTTTTTTTTTGTTAAATGATATTTTTTTTAAATAAAATTTTAAGTCTTATATTTTTTTTTTTGTTTTTATATATTTTTGCTTATCATTTATTTTTTTATCTTAGTTTATAAGTAAAAATAAATTGTGGTTAAACAAAATGAAAGATAAGTGTTTTAAAATAACTTTTTAGGGAATTTTTCTCTTTTTCTTCTTTTTCATTTTTGTCATATAAGAAAGAAACATTTTTTTTAACAAAAATTGTTTGCAGTGCATTTTCTGGCGACGTTTATTTGTTTAAAAAAAAATATTTGTTTTTATTTAATATTAAAAATAATCATAGATTTTTTTTATAATAAAATAGTAAATATTGTGCTTTCTAAATTTATTTTAAATATCCATTAATAAATTGTAAATTGGTTTCCTTTTATTTATTTATTTGTTGTTGTTTGCAAAATAAAATATAATCATATAAAAATACTCACCCCAAATTCCATCCATAAGGCATCAATTATGCTTCCAACTACCGTGATTAAATCGAAAATATTCCACGGATCTTTGAAAAAATTCTGTAAGAATTTTGGAAGAAATTTTTTTTTTGATTAATTTTTTATTTATTAATTAATATTTTTTAAAAAAGAAATTATTTCGTTCACAATGAGATTTTCCTAGTAGTAGTAGCTGAAATTTTTATTTAAAAGTAAAAGATTATAGTGAAATAAAATATTTTGTTTTTAATATTATAATAATATAAAAATATTCAAATATTTTTAGATAATAAAAAATCAAACTAAAAGAAATTTTTATAGGGTATTCTAAGGAAATATTTCTTTTCTTGATTATAATACTATGCCTAACTTTTTTTTATTTATTTTTATTTATTTATTATTTTTCATTTCTAATTTCTTTTGTATAATTAATAAATTAATACAATTTAACAAAAATATGGTATGAACAAACCAAAGAAGAACAGAAAGGAATTAACCATATGTTTTTGTTCATCATATAAGAAAAGATAGAAAAGTTCAAAAAAATAATTAGGAGAACTAGAAATATTCAAAATAACACAAAATATATTTCAAGAAAAAAATAATTACAATCAATAAAAAAATCTAGAAACGGCTGACTTTAGATTTATTTTCTGTTCTTTATCTTTGTAAGCAACATTAAAAAATTCGATAGAATGTTATAGAGAGAAGATTGAAAAATGTTGCTGTCTCTATACCCTATGTATTAAGGAATTGAATTACCATATCAAAAATTGTGTTTCAATTTTTCATGGCGGCAAGTTCCCATACCTTTCAACTTCTCGCACCTAGTTAACAATAGGTACTTCACACTTGCCTGCCCTTTTTAAAGTTATTCTCGATACATGTTTTTGTCATCGATATTGAGAACAAATACCAGAATCTTCTGTCACTAAAACTATTTTTGCATCACCCTGTAGAAATTTCTAAATTTGAAAAATCGGATTAAATTGTTAATAACACTATGCTGAAAAAAGCATATATCAAATATCTTTCTGTCCATGACCCACTTCCATCTTTGAAAGTACTGTAGCTAAAGGCACATGCAATATCGCAAATTGCAGATCTCGTCAAGATACCTTAAACTGACAAAATGGGCAAGAAGCTACAACCGGAAGCATTTTTAGATGTCCAGGAACTCGATACCGATATGAGATAGGTTCGTAGGTAAGCGGTGTAACAATTCGCATATATGAAATTTTAAGGTTTTTAGTCTTTTGCGTAACGATTTTTCGATATCTTTTTTTTCTAAAAATTATCCACCCTTCCCAAAAGTAATTTTCCTTAAGGGGAGGTTCTCCTGCTCAGGATCAAAAAAATCGATTTTTTTGTTTACATTTTTCACATCCTTAACATGTCTACAATATGTCCCCAGAGCGATTTTAAAGTTACTCAATTTTTAACAAAGTTACAGCTAATTGAAGGCGAGCGTGCACTATAAAGTCCACGTCAAAATTACTCGCCTCCAAACTTTAAACGCGTTTTTCTCGAAACTACTTTTTCAAATGTTCGAGACACGATGTCTCGAAAACCGCTTATCGGATCGGCTTAAAATTTTGAGGAGTTTTAGTACACCATATTTGTGATAGCTTGACCCTTGATTATTAAAAACGGTTAATAATACATAATTTTTCAAGCCGGTCAAAGTAACAAAAAACAAGCGAAAATGAAGGTTCAAATTTCGTAGTGGTACCATTTCAATTTGTAGCTACATATTTTCTTGAATAAGGGTCAAGGTATCCTAAATACATTGAACTAATTGGTACTTGCACGATTTTTGTTTCCAATCAGATTACGAGCCTCTAGGATGTCGCAAAGTTATTTGCGCACGGCTATACTGCTACTTGACAGGAGCCGCCATTTTGTTTTTTTTTTGTTTTTTTGAAAAATTGATTTTAATTGTTTTATATCAAACAAAAATTTTGCAAAAAACCGCATTTTAATATTTTATTTCTATGTGCCAAAAAAAATTTCTGAAAATCACCCATTTTCATGGCCTGAGCAGGAGAACCTCCCCTTAATATGATAATAATCACTTTTGCCGAAAACACATCCGTACATTATGTGTATTGTACAGGATTCACTAGCTAGCCTGGATTAGTTACTCATTAAGGTCATCTATGTTTTTATTTTCCTGAAAGTGTAATTAGTCCTGGGTCCTTGTAACATAAACCTACTATAGGAAGAGCAACAGTTAGGTGTAAAAGATTTTGCAGTATCGACGGTTTTATGTATTGTATTGTCGAACAAAAAACTAGGATAGCAAACAAAAAACTAGAGAGTAGAATGCAATAATAGCAGCGCCTACACGCGGTTTTACTCCATCAACTCCTATCCAATACTACCGCGACAGAATCCTGACTTCGATTAGTGAACATGTTTAGAAACGATGTATAGGAAGTTGCTGTAAAAAGTGAGGTAAGTAAGGAGGTATGTTACGTAGGCTGATGATATGAAAAGACAAAAGACCTGCTAAAAGGGATTGAACCTCAGCTTCTACAATACTGGTTGGGTGCATCGGCATCGGTGCTGAACAGAAACCAAATTTAAAATTTAATTAGAATCCAAGTATACTGTCTGCACAGGGATATTTCTTACTCGGATTTAGTTCTTATTCTCTGGATGACCTCTACTGAACCTGAATGTTCCTGAATTAGTGGATAAAAAAATTCTTTCAAAATTTTGACCCGCGGAAGGCCTGACTTTCTGTACGCCCCTAAAAGCGTGTTTTTAGTGAACATTTGAAAAATCTCACGTGAGATTATGCCGGGGGATCGCACATCTCCCCAGGGGGGAGGGGGTCGAAAGATCTCCAAAATCGTCTCACGTAAATAATGGACGCCCGCTTAATGGAAAGGGGACTAAGACGGCCATAGCTGAGTGGCTACTTATAAACATTATATTTAATCGCAGTTGTACAAAATACTTGGAAAGGAAATTTCTCTATTTTTATCGATAATGTTACATTCATAAGAACTACTAAAATTTTACAAAAATATCGTCAATTAACATGTTTCAAAAAGCTTTTTTTGAAAGTCGAAAAATCTCTAAGTATCCTCTGACTAATTTTCGATTTGGTTTGTGTCTGAAATACAACGGCGATGTAGTCGGGGCTCAACTCCAAAATGTCAGTAAAGGGCATTGGAAGTAAAAGTACATATTAGTCCATATGGCCCATTATAGACAGTGCCGCGGCCAGGCATTTGGCGACCCTGTGCAAAAATTCAGCGAGGGGCCCCAGTCTCCAAAAAAAATTTTCGCTCGAGGAGTTTCTTTCATAAAGACCCGTCCCCGCAACAAAATTATAGAAAATGGGCCCTATGTAATGTTAAGTGTTATGCGATTTCGTCTGGTATGGCCCATATGCTGATTTGTATGACCTTATCAATAAAGTAAAATTGCAAATAAAGAATTCAAATGATTTTTATTGCCAAACAAATTTTTTCCTCGCTTCGCTCGCGCGGCCCTGTGAAGTTGCGCACCCTGCACATTTGCCAGCCGCGGTACGGATTATAGACGAAGACGTATGCAACCAAAAGCAAAGCTCTTTCTGTAAAAAGAGGCATGCGAATTTGAAAATAGTGGAGATTTTCTTGTGCCCGATTTGAGAGTTTTTTAACTTCCGCTCTGAAGCTAGAATTCACCCTTATAGAAATAAGAAATAATTTCTTTGGCTCGATTGCAAATCTTGATCCCTCTAAATGTTCCTTAAAATTAAAAAAACAACTTTTCGTTTGGATGCATACGTCCACGTCTATAAAGGAACTATAGAAGACCGGAATGCTAATTCATAGAGAATTTCCACGTCTTCTTTATTGAAAATGAAAAGCTACTATTTCTGAAATGATATAATTGAGAGACATGCCGAGAATGTTTTAGACCAATAGATGCGAATGCAGGTATATGAATGGTTCTAAAAAATAGGAATTTAGGATAGTAGGATTATCTATGTATGATCCCCAAAGGCAGCTCTATGCATCCTCCGACCAGCCCTAGCTGAAGTTGCCATTTCACCCTCATACCCTCAGCAAATGGTTAAAAATTTCTGCCACTAGTATTTAACGGTTATTTAGCCATAACAGAACCTACATATGCAGTGACAATATTTTTTTACGGCCACAATTCAGGCGTATCACAGTTGGCGTTTGAGGAGACAAAGTGCGTTTTTGACGCCGAACGAGTGACTTTTTCAGGCACTTGGTTTTGGTACCTACGTGACAAAAATGCAGTGTGAGAAAAGGTGTTATTTTTATATTATATATAATTTTTGTATATTTATACATATATGTAAATATTTTTTATACTAGTTGGGATGTGGCTTTTGACCCTTTCGGTCCACAAGATTAACTTTCCAGTATTCGTTCAAACAAAAAAACGACTCGAACGATTTTTATGAAAATCTTTTCAGATCATACTTCCTTTAACACGCTTTGAATGGCATCTTAACGAACTCGGTATCTTTTTTGGTTCGCGCGAAATCGTGCTGGTACAAAAATCACTTACGTCGTTCAAACAAAAAAACGGTTCGACCGATTTTTATGAAAATCTTTTCAGATCATATGTCCTTTAACATGCTTCGAACGGCACCTTAACGAAGTCGAAATCTTTTTTGGTTCTCGCGAAATCGTGCCGGTACAAAAATCACTTAAATCGTTCAAACAAAAAAACGGCTCGACCGATTTTTATGAAAATCTTTTCAATTCACAATTTACGTCGTTCATACAAAAAAACGGTTCGAACGATTTTTATGAAAATCTTTTCAGATCATATTTCCTTGAACACGCTTTGAACGGCACCTGAATCAAGTCGATATCTTTTTCGGTTCGCGCGAAATCGTGCAGGAAAAATGACCACATACGTACGCACACACACACACATATTTCTTCTCAAATTTTTGCTTAAAATGCTATTGGGACCTTGAAACGTGTAAATACATTGAAAATTTCGAATCCGATTTTCGGACCGATTACAATAACTTCCTACTGGGAAGTTAATAAATTGAATCAGAAATGAAATTTAATAAATTTAAATAACTATCAGAAATATCCACAAAATTTCAAGCGTCAACCATGATTAGAGTTTGTCGAAAACTGTCGTGTCGCTGCATTCACCAACTATGAAACGAAAAATGACAACGACAAACGGCGCTGTAATTTTTTCAATTCGTCAACCATGATAAGGCCCATTATAAATCCTTTAGTCTGAATTGACATTGATTCTCACTAGGGTACGAACTCCACAACTTGATGTTTTTTATGTGAAAGACTAGACTAGGTTCTTTCGACAGCTCTATCTTAAAGTGTAATGTCGAACAGCAAGCTCTAGGGGGAAAGCTAATAAATTGAAGAATGAAAGATCTACCAACGCCAACACGCGGATTACTACACCAAAGTTTCTATCCAATACTACGACAGAGCAAATCTTTGTGATCGAACTTTTCTTTCTTGTTATTTGGATTACAGGCGATGTCTGGAAAAGCTCGAGAATTGTAAAGAGCGAAGTCAAGTAAGAAAAGAATAATTACAAGTCCCGATAATTGAAAAGTTTAACGGCCTTGGCGCTGCGTGAAATCGAACCCAAAACCTTTGGGTTGGTAGTCGGCGCCTTAGACACAATAGACTAGGCGCTGTCACTTTTAAACCTATTTCATTGTGACGTTGCAAACAAGCTTTACTTCGCTTCACTTTAATTAATAAAAGTAGTTACAAAAAAGGGAAAAGTTTTAATAAAAACAAATAAAATTTCTATAAAATAAATCCTTAACCTTAAAGACATCTCAGTTGTAAATGAGTATAGTACCTGATATCCTGCTTTTACCTTGTTTTTAAACAGCCTAAGAAGCACGTAGCGCATAATTATTATTATTTTTTAAGAATATATGAAACGTAAATTGTGTTTTATAAGTGAAGCTCAAATTTAAAATAAAACATTTTAACAAAATAATTTTCTTTATAACGTCATAAACTTAGCAATAAAAGCTTGATAAAAAATATTTTTAATTAACTGCTAAAATTTATTTATTTTTATTTTTTTTATTTAAAGAGTAAAATAAAGCTATTAAATATTTATGAACAAATTGCCTACTTTTAAAGAAGAAAAATACTTAAAAATTATTTTCAAAATACTTAAAGAAAATTTTAAATTATACAATATAACACTTTACCTGGATTTTTTATAGTTTTATAAATTAGTATTTAGTATTGTTAATATTGTACTTTTTTTATATTAATAAATAATATTAATAATTTTTTTTTGTTTTGAATTTTATTACCAACCTTACATCCAAATGCGATTAATTTCAAAATAGTTTCCAGCAGAAAGAAGAGTGTAAACACCAAATTCATATATGTCAAGATGTCGATATGTAATGGTGGTGCATCATGAAACTAAAAAAATACAACACCCTGGTAGTTTTTATGTAATAAAAATATTTTCTATGATGAAAAAAAATAAAAATAATAGAAATTATTAATAAATTAAAATCAAAAAAAAAAATAAAACACAAAATTTTATGAATTTTTTTTTTTAATTTTTCATGAAATTTTTTTTTGTAAGTTCACTTTTTTTTTATAAATATATTATATTTTTCGAAAAACAAAAATAAAATACACGAAAACCACGTGTATTAAAATGCCCGACAAAGTAATATTCTTATTTTTTTTTTTGGTTTTTTGGTAAAAATCTGTTTTGTAAGATATTTTTTTTTTGTTTTGTTTTTGCTTAATCCTTTTTTTATATATATATGTATCATGTCTCGGTCATATCAACAACAGTTGTTTTTTTTTAAATATTAGTAGATAATAGAAGTAGTAGTAGTGTGGAAGGAAAAATCTATAATGTGAGATAATTGTGTTCATTTTAATACTGGATATACTTATAAGAGCAAAAAACTAAAAGTACTACTTGTAATGACTCTTCTTTTTTTTAATATTATTATTATTTAAATGAAAATTAAATTAACATGCTTTTGTATAAAAACAAAAACTCAAAAATAAAACGTAAATAAACAACATGCAATATTCTATTTTTTTTTTTACTAACAACAACATTCCAATATTTAATTTCTTTAACTTTAATAAATCAATTTTTTTCATTACATGCACATGCAGTGCGGATTTATTAAATTAATATATATATATAAAACTAATCATGCTTTATTAAGACTCATGCTATACATGCAGCAGTACATTTGCAGAAATACTACAATGCAAATTAAATGAATTAAAATTAAAATTATTACTGAGAAAATGAATAGTTTTTAAGCCTATTTTTTTTTAAATAGGAGGGAAAATAGATAACAAAAAAAATTTAATTAAATAAATAAAGTAATTCAATTCATTCCTATCTACAAATTAGAAAAAAATATTTATTTTAAAAACAAAAATATTCACTTGTTTTGTTCTAGAAGAAAAAGAATCTACTTAATATGGTATTATTAATATTGAGTACTTACCAAGCGTTGAGTCAGGGTAAACTGTCTGTTATTACCGTTTTATTTAATTTTCCTACAAAATCACTCGATGATATTTTTTGTAATATAAAAATTTTTTTTTAAATAATTCGTAAACAAAAATTTTAAACACTTTTCACGTCCTAAAAAAATAAAGGACAATATCCGAAGAGAAACTGAAATATGTAATTGTGGTGTCCTCTGTTTTCTTCAAATAATATATTATTCATATTCACTTTTAGAAAAATTCCCTGAAATTATAACTCTAATAACGATAACAATCTTCTAAATTGGGTCGCTGTTATAAATTATCTTTGTAATTATTTAAATAGTCATCATATGTATATCTACACACTTTGTCTCAGTATCGACACTTCCGAATATATTGAAACAATTTTAAAACAATTATTGGAATACATTCCAGCCAATGACAACCTAAATTGGTCAAAGTTAAAAAAAGCTTGCATCCCCACATAACGAAAGATGAAATACAATACTTTTAACAAGCCTGACCAGATCGCCGTGTACTTCCAATTGTTTTTCAAGCCAGATAGATAGACATATCACATAGAGAAGGTCAAATTTATGGTAGTCAATCACAATCCCAAGGACAATGCCAGTGTACAATGTACGTGTCCCTGTAAACATTTAGATTCGGAAACGATTCGAGAACGATTTACCAAAAGCGAAAGCTTGCTTCGAACTCGGACTTGTGAACGACTCGTAAGCGAATTCGAAGGCAATAAAAGCGGAGCAAGATATCGAAACCAATCAACTAGGAAAGCTTTTAAGGTGCATTTTGAATCTTTTCTCGTACCTTTCGCAAGCAGTTTTCGAATCGAGAATGGTTGAAGAAAGCGAGCCTACGAGAAATTGTTTGCAGGGTACTTCTCATTCCTCTTTAAATGAGGTGTCAGCTTCAAAAGTACTGTGCCTTATTTACCTTATCCCTCAGATGTATAGGTCAAAAGTCTTGAACCGTTTCAGCCTATTGGTTTGTCCTTATCGCGTAGCTATCACAGAGCACATGAATAGCAGACTGACTTTCCTCGAGGTAAAGCCTGAAGATGAAATTCGCTACCCTTTCTATAGGGTGATCAAATTATCCGAGTGATTTATGGTAGATCTTAGTCGAGAGTTCGTATGTATAAAAAACTCAATGTATCAACATTTTATTGAAATCGAACGCAGTGACCTGAAGCTTTTTTCGTACTCGAATCAAGTAAAGCTTCCCTTTGGCTAGTTTCGGAGTCGAATATCGGCTAATACTATCATGATCATTTCGACTTATATTGTCAAACAGTAACGACCTATCAGAAAGAATAACTAAAAAGAAAACTAAAAACTTAAAATGTTAAAAATTGTTATCTACTCCCTGCACGACTGGAATCGCCAATTGATCCCTGCGCCAGAACCACACCATGCACTCAACACTATCACAGTTTTAAATCCAGGCAGAAGGGTTATGTTAGCTTTAAAACACCAAATATTCCAGCGGATTCTTTACCATTATTAAATTTACAGAACGCCAATTGGTAGTGAAGAAATCTTGCTATTCTGGAAGAAACCGAGATAAAAAAACCCAGTTCAAGGGGACATATCAGGGATTACAGAAAAATAAATCTAGAATCATCGAAGGGCTGAAGAATAGAAAAGAACATCTCTCGCAAATTTAGAAGAACGTGCAAAATGTCTAATGGGGAACATAGTACATAGTAAACCGTGTAAGAAGTAACCGGAATTTATCATTTGAAGATATTGTTAAATTTTTTCTCTAAGCTGGCAGCGCTGCACCGAGTTACCCTGTGGAATTTAAGCCTCATCGTCTGTCATTCAGTTTGTTCAAAGCAATTATTATTGTTAATTGCAGTGTTGCGGGCTTTGCGTGTTTTGCTATAGAAAAATTAGTTTAACAAAAAGTTTGCCTTAAATTGTGTGTTTCAAACGATATTTTGTGTGTCGAATCACTGAAAATGTTCCACAAGTTCAACGGTCGTCCATGTAGAAGATGCAAGTTGTACTAACCATTATTTTGTTTATTACCCCATACATAAGCCAGTTTTTTAGGCAAGGGGCCGCGGAGAAGGATATGTTACACTAACACAAATATAACATCGAACTAGGGGCTGCGTAAACAACTACAAAGGCATCACAATCGTTACACGAAAAGGAGGCAGAAAAATGAATGTTTAGTGTAATAACCGCATCATACACAAACCGGTTTGATGTGAGTATCGAGTGAAGGATAGTGTAATTTGCACCGAAAACCCAAGCATATGAATGGTATAAAACTTTTAAAGAAAGTCGAGAAAGAGCGAGAAAGTTTGACTCGTTCTGGTCTACCTTTAAAAAGTGAAATAGATCTCAAAATTAATCTTATGGAGCGGCTCGCAAAACGAGACGATATGCAAAAATACGCGTAAAGCCGCTCCAAAACCCTTTTCTTGGGTATCGAGGTGTGTTGCACTTCAAATTTCTTCCAAAGGGGCAAATGTGGAATAAGGAATATTATTTGGACGTCATGAAGCGTTTCCGCAAAAGCATATGCCTAAAGTTTAGGCCCTAAACGACCCGATTTGTGGAAGGCAAATTCATGGATTTGGCACCACGATGTTGCACCATTGTAAAAGAGTGTTTGGTTAAAAACTCGACGAATGTCATTGAGTAAAGGGTTTACTAGTCTGTCTGATTAGAATGCTTTTATAATTCTCAACATATGAATCTAAATTAATATCAAACGGCGTGGATCTTCAACAAATCTTTCCAGCACCCTTTTACAATTTCTTTTTCATTTTCTGCTGCCATTCTCCTGTGGACACTCAGCATACACAGCCTTGTAAATTTCAATATTGTCTTAACAACTATACGAAGGTTACAATCAATTATTCAATTTGATTTTAGTGCATTTATTTACCATTTAAACGATTCTCTGTCATAGTTGAACGAAGCCAAGTCTTTTTCTTCTTAACGTAATGAAGGCTATTTCAATCGAACTAGTTGTGCATGGTAACGCTAGGGCTAGGTGCAAGAAGTAAATTTTTTGAACATCTTCGTCCGTTTTTTCCAGGGACGAAACTCTTAAGCGGTTCTTGCACGGAGAGGTATCATTCCGAGTTTTACACTCAAAGTTTTTAGCCGACTCTTACGCTAAGTTAGAATAACAGGGTTGTTACAAATGGAACTTTTCCCTGTCGACTTTCACTCTCAAGCGGTCATATGTCTTCATGCAGTCATAATACGACATCTATGCACGCTGTCGAAAATTAAACACAGAAAGCGCGAAACCATGAAAAATTCGAAATACGTGTCGAGTAATTTTTGACGTTGCATAAGTATGTTATAGAGAATTGCTGTTTATAAAATATGAATTTTTAGCAGGGGGGTGCAACCGCACCCACCTTCACCAGCACCCCCCTGACTACGCCCTTGGTTTCATGCATCACTGAAGAATTTCTTACGTTCGCTTTTAACCTGGGTGAACTCACACATAACATGTATCAACTGATAAGGTATGTTGCCCACATGCAAAGCTTGCTCGAACGAAAACTAAAATAAAAGCTTTTGCGCCTGAATGCGTACGTCCTTGTGTACGATGGCCTTTCAGATTTAAAAAATCGGCATTGTGCTGTTGGCAACTGAACAATTATGTTATCCCATTTATTATAAACGTCAATTGATGTACATTAACAAAAGAAGTGGCACTCCGTCTTGAAAACGCAAATGAAGTTTTTCAAGAGTTATTAAAATTATTCTTTGTTATCTATCCGTTTTTTATCACTGATCAGTAAAGAAAGTAATGAAATGCAAGTAAATTATTCAATTGAAATTATTTCGTAAAAGGGAAATCATTTACAGAATTTATTAGTAGCAGATTTAGTGGTGGTCTGCGATAGAATCGAAATATATAGTAGTGAAGAACTCCATATACATTTATATTAAATATTTAACAAGTATTGTACGGAAAAGAAAAACCTAATTTTCAAAGATTACTGAATTATACTCTGAAACCATATTTCATGTCGAAGAGTAATAACACAATTCTCAGCCATAAAATAAAATAAAACCTAAATTTAGTTGAAACGATATTAAACAAGTTCGTATAAACAAGAAAAGTCTATTTATTGCCTGCGATTGACTGATAATTTGATATTACGGCTTAAAAGATCAAAACGATGCCCTCACTTCGTATAATAAACAGTAGTCGATATAAAATTATTAAAATGAAAATAAAACGCACATTTATTATTAATGTAAAAAAGAAAGGTTTCCTGTTTTTATGTTAAAAAAAATAAATCGAAAAAATTTCTGAACAACTAGTTCCACGTCTATCGTTGAAGATATAAAAAAATCTAATCGCTATATTATAATAAAAGAAGAGTAAAGAAATTATTACTGATAATATTCACTATTTCTTAAAGTTTAGTTAATAAAAATAGAAAAAAATTGCCTGAAGCAAACTTAGAATAAGAGAATTTTAATAAATTAAGCTTAATTTTATAAGAAAATTGAAATAGAATTATTTCTCTTTCTATTAATTTTTTTTTTTGAAAAATCATGCACTGAAGCATTTAATAGAAAAAGTAATTTTTTAAATAAATTAACTAAATACTTTTTTTTTCTGAATACGTTTTGTAAAACAATTTATTTTATTTGGTGTTGACTCCTGCTTTGTCTAATCGATTTTTTTAAGTAATTTTGTAAATAAAAAAAAACAATAATAATTTCAGCTACTAGTAATCACATTGTATTATTTTTTTTTGAATTTTTCATTGTGTTTTTCATCATCATTTCTTTTGATGAATGTTTTTTCTGTTTTTGCATTTTTCATTTTTTTTCATAACAAACAAAAAACCCACCTTTACACCAAATCCAATAATTTTCAGCACAGTCTCAACACTGAACATTCCAGTGAATCCCATGTTGATATACCTCAAAGATTTCTCATAAATCTCGCTTTGTTGATGATACTGTATAAATTTAATTATTTATAAAATTATATTATAAATTTTATTCCGTTTTTTTTTTCATTTAAAAAATAAATTAAAAATCTTCGACTATATAATAATATATATATTTTTTTTCTGTCTAGAATGTAATGTGAAAAATAGTAAAATGACAAAAAAAAATATAAATTTGAGATAAATGGAATAAAAGAAATTAAGAAAATTAATAAAATTAATTTAATTTTATAATATTTTTTTTTAATTTTATGTAAGTTAAATTTTAATGTGTTAAAATAATATTTTAAATATTTTAAAACAAAAAAATTAAAATAAAACAACAAAAATCCAATAAGTTGTCTGTGTATGTTTTGCTGAAGAAAGAAAAATATTTTTAAAATAAAAAATAAATAAAAAAATTTCACTTTATTTTTTTAAAAAAAACTAAAAATTGGTAAAACAAAAAAAATAAATAAATAAAAGTAAATTCTGTAATAAATATTTTTAAGAGCTATCTAATGTCATCTAAAACTGAAATATTCAAAATTTTTGGTTAGAAAAATTTACCATATGTTTTTTTTTATATAAATTTCTTCAAGTTTTTTTCTCCACACTGGTCTACAACAAAATTTTTTTGTTTCTATATTTAATATTTTCTTTTAATTAAAAAAATAAGCAAATAACCAACCAGGCAAATGCAAACTACTTATTTTTTTGTTTTTTGTTTTTTTTTTGGAATTCTAATATAAATGCAAAGGACAAATTACAGAGGAATGTGCGTGCATGTTTTTTTCTAAGTTGACTACGTATTTAAATGAGTGTTATTTGGTTTTTTTTTATTATGGCCTATGAAAGAATGAATTTTTTATCTTAGAATTTTTCTGATCAGGTCCTTCATACAAATGAAGTATTGATTAGCTTATCGTATTTAAACCGTTTATAATTAAAGCCATATTTTACAGATGAAAGATCAAGTTTTGCTATTGAATTATGTAGAATAGGTCGAAGCTAACAAAAGACGAAAGTTTATCACTAAATTTATTATAAAATAACAAATATTTAATTTTTATGCGAAAGTTCGTCTATCAATTTTATCGTTATCGAAATTAAACAATTTTTTATTGCTTGTAAATAGAATAGGAAAGTCCAACTTGTTAATTCTTGAGACTTATCCTTCAGAAAATAATTGCTATTTTCTTACAGGTTTGTAAAGACAGAGATTTAGAGAGATACCAAATGAAGAACTATGATGGAGCTATTCCTTTCCTAAACCAAATTTTATCCAAGGACCTTGACCACGGAGGAGGCTGACAGTATAAGCATATTATCTTAGAACCTTCGCCCTTTGTACTAAGCTATAGCCGGCCAAAAGCTAGCCGATGCTCCATCTAAGTGTAATGCTGACATCACAGTCATCCAAGAGACACATAGGCAAGGAATCGTGTTGCAAAGACCTGATTATATAATATGCTACAGCATAGGCGTACCCAGAATTTTTTTTCGGGAGGGGTTATAAAAGAATTCTTCCTTTTCTTGACAAAATTTAGTAACCACTTTCTCCGGATCGATGTGAATTGTATAGTGGACATTACGTAGGGCCAACCAATTCAGTCTGTCCTGAGTGATATTCCACAGATAGGGTTTCAATCTTCTAAAGCAAAGCATGTGCCCTCCGGAATTGCCGCTGAGACGGGAAGGGTAACCAAGACTATTAGGAGGCAGTGGATGTTATGGTATAAGGTCGCGTGACAGTGGTGGATTTTAAACTCAGCTTTGGCGTTGCATTCGTTTCTGGCAGAACTGTTGCATACTTTGCAATGCACTTGTCAAAGCGTTAGCACAGCTTACACAGTTTTGAGGCAAAATGCTGCATAATGCAGTAATGTTTTTCTTATGATCTACAAATGGGATAAAACGGCTTTCTTGCAACTCTTCCAACGCTGGCACAATAGCAGCGTAGATTCCTTTGAAGCGAATTACTGCTGTTGGTGCACCCACCGAGTTTCACATATTGCCAGAACTGTTGGTTGGAAGAAGTTCTCGTATTTGTCTTTTCAGGATGTCTATACTACGCTGAGCTGACATGTGAAAGAAACTCGATGGACTGCACTACACCAACTCAATTGCGGATATCAGCTTGAGAGCAGGGATCAGCCAGATTGAGTGAGTGTGCACCAAAGTGCACGTAGAGAGCTAGGGGCATTCTTCGTGTACATACTCTTGAGTACCGTGGAACAGTCCGCTCATTGCTACTGCTCCGTTGTATCCCTGGCCAACTACATATCGGCAGTCCATTCCGTTCTTCTTTAAACCATTTACAAAAAGATTGGCCAAACCTGTCCCTGTCATGTCAGAAGTTGGAATAAACTCCAAAAATGCTTCTGTGACTACGTACTTGTATAATTGGGCTGCTTGGTGGCGTTATCCCGCTCGGTGCGAAACAATTACAAACAGGTTCGAATGACATTAGTGGTCATAATTTTTTTGTATTTATTTCGGGGGGTGTTTGAACCCCCAAAACACCCCATGGGTACGCCTATCTACTACAGCTGTGCTACAAGACACCATGCGCTAAAAGTAGGTTTTATGGTCATCAAAACGATGAATCCTACCGTTACTGGCTCTTACGGGATAAAAGTAAAACGAGTGAACTTTACAAAGAGAAGTGTCAGAAACGTTCATGGACCTACAAAACGACCGACATACCAGGACAAGGGTTACAGTTTCGGGGGAAATTTTACTTATTTGAATGAGGCTCCAATTTTAAGAGTATCTTTAGTACATTCAAAGCCCCCTGTCGAACGGTTGGGTGTCGAAATATAACACCGTTTTGAAACTCTTTCCTTATATGTTTTTTTGGGTAGCTGGTTATGAAAATCGGGGTCCAACAATCCTCAATAAAAATGCAAAAAATGCCCGGCCATGCGTTACAAATCGAACTTAATCAAGAGTTTTTCCTAGTCCCTAAATTACCTGTCGCTAAATGGCGTCGTCGATTCTTGGACATGGCTTGAAGTTACTGTCATTAGTGCTACTCCCTCCATCTTTGGCAGAACTATGAATTCCAAAAAGTGAATTGGTTAGGAATGTAAGTTATAAGCGATCAATAAAACAGCTCCATAAAACACAAGCATACGAGGAAGAATATAAAAGACTCAGAAGAGAATTAAATATAGTACCGAGTTTAGAGAACAAAGACTGTATACGGGGCGCCGGAGTTCTACAACTAAGGAAAGCCATAAACTAGACCAAAAAGTACTTAGGGCCTGTGTGAATTCTATGACTAAAATTTAGTGTCGATAATACAGTATTTAGTCTTTTGGCGAGTAGACTAAATTTTTCGACAGTTGACTAAATTGTTGTTATGGTTACAATTTAAATATTTGAATAACTGACAGAATTTAGTCATCAAAAGAATTCACACAGCAATTCCCTGCATTATCCACAAAAACTGCAAAATTTAGTTTAGTCATCAATTTAGTCACTATTCGCACAGGCCCTAGGGCTGATCAACTATGAATCGCCGACACTACACCAAATAATTCATGAAATGATTATGTAAGCAAAAAAAAATGCCAGAGAAAATGACGCATCCTGTGCTGTTTACATAAAAAGGAAGATATCACAGTGGATCAATTACCGCTTTATACCATTTTTGAGTTTTGCTTATGAGATGTTAAACGGTATCCTGAAAATGAAGGTAGCCACATGCGCTAGAAACATCTTAGGCCAATAATTATGGAAAAAGGTCGAGAGGCTCAAAATTCAATTCATCTCTTCATTGACCAGTACTCACACTCACAGAAGAATTCAGAAGGGATCATACGAGAAAGAAAAAGAAAAGAAACTATACCATGAGTGTCGTGAGGGAGTATTGGCGACCTGTTGGGACCACAAGATTAATACCTTTTTCCAAATATGCGACCATTTGCGGGACGAGTTCTAAGGGCTCAAATCTTCATATGATGCAGTAACCGCAAATTTTCCATAAAAATTGGGGAAGTTAGAGTTAACGCCATAAAACTACAAAAAATATACCCGATTGATCTTGCGGATGGTCTACAATAAGAATCTGTTCTTTAAAAACAATTCTTGGCGTCACATTTAAAAAACACAAGGATTTGAAGGAAGCATTTCCATATACAGAAATAGCATTCCATACATATCTCAGTAGGTATTGGGTTACTTGCGCCTGCGAAAATTTCTTGTCACCGCAGTGTAGAACTTTTGTTTTCCGTATTAAAAAGAATAAAAATCTAAAATAAAAAAAAGTTCCCGAAGTAGCAAAGAACATTTGACGTTTAAAAACTCAGCATTTAATAAATGGTGATTATTCTTTTGTATGACTTAATTTATGGAGCGGAAAATTTTATAGACCCAGGGCGTCAAATCTTAAAATACGCCACTGGGTGAAGAGAATTATAATCGGTATATTCCGGTAAAGGGACCTGCTACCTCTTTTGCGATAAGGTTTATGGGATGCATGTTAGACCAGATCTTGTGGATGCCAAACTAGATGACATGAGCTGCGAATTGAAACTGGCAGAAACAGAGAATTGCGACATACCATGACCGGATTCCGGTTATATAGTCGAAAACGTAAGCTATTAGTGACAATGAAGGGTAGAAGGACAAAAATTGTGCACAATGGTGCAGTCTATCTGCATTCCGGAAATAGTAGTTTCAATTATAATAGTGATGTCTCACTTAAGGGTGAAAGGGTGAAACTTATTTAAAAAAAAATTGGCACAATTAAATAGGCTCAAAAACGTTAAAATTTTTTAAAAGAGACATTTTTTTATACGTTGCTCAACACGATCCCTAAGCACATTTTGAATGTCAATTTCATCACTAGTTAAAATATAATATTATTATACTAAGTGCACGACAGCGAATTTTTGATTTAACCCTAAATGAATATTGTTATGAACAGATTAAAGGTTTTAGTGAATTGGTCAGTACTATTTTAGGAATTCTCATACTTTGTAACTGTTTCCAAAAATATACGTAATTACATTTATTTGTTTTAACGTTATTACATTATTACATCACACTGAAAGTTATACTGTTACTATACTGTGATGTCCTTCTCCTTCTTCTTCTACTAAAATTCAATTATTATTTAACATTAACATATATATGTAATAAAAATATGAATTTTTCATACATGCATAAAAATGAAAAATAGAGATTCATTCAATAAATAAATAAATATAAAAATAAAACCACAAAAAAGTCTATAACGAGAGCAGAAATTTCAGGGACAGACGTTTCTTTTCATTTTTAGAAAATGTTTGTAATAAAGAAGACATAAATTGATGCGTGGGGATTTATTATTAATAATAATAATAATAATAATTAATTAAGTAAAGCACAGTGCCGTAAATTAAGTGTAAGAGGAAATTTTTTTTCAATGAAAATAAATTAGATTTAAAAAAAAATTAATCAACGCTTAGTGGGTGGAATTGTAATATTAGTTTTAGAACAGGGTTCGGGGGTGGGATAACATTAATGCAAAATGCATTTACAAAATATATTATATACATTTAATAAGTCATGTGCGGTGTTTTTTTGACTTTATAATTTTGTTTGCATGCTTATTTATTTAATACATATAATTTACATATATATGTACATAGTGATATAATCCCACAATATATATTTATAGGTATATAGGTTTATTTTGTCAAGAAAAAGAATGTCATTTTATTTTGTTTGTAATGCTTTTTCAAACGTTATTATGATTAACAAATTGTTTTTTGAACACAATTGCATGATGCACGAACAAAATTAAAATACAGTTAATATTTTAATAATCATGCTTTTTTGCATAACAATTTTTTTTATATGTGGTAACTTTAAGTAGATTTTGTTGTTGCTATTTTCTTTATATGAAGTGACTAGATAATTATTTTTGATTTGAAATATTTTTTCCTTATAATGTTGTATCGTGTGTCTTAGAACACTTTATACTTTCATTTTAAATACTTTCTGTTGAAAAATGTGTCTTTAATGCTCTTTAATGACTATTTAAGCTAAAATAAAAGGTTTTCTACCTCATTTATTAAAATAAAAACTTTGTATCCACTTTTAAACTAATTGAAAAGATTTTGCTAAATTTTTTTTTAATTTAAGCCAATTTGTTCAAAAATGTTCATATAATTACTAATAGTCTTCTAAAATTCTATTTAAAGTTACCTAAAATTGCCCAATGCTACAAACTATCATGCAATTTCATATGCCACATGCACTAAAACATTCCAGGATATACACTAAAAATATTTATTGTATTCACGTCCCTCTTACATGCTACTTTCAAAACAAACAAACAAAAAAACAATATTCAAGACAAAATAAAAAACAAATTAATAAACAACACACTCACAGACACAGATGCTTTAAAAAATAAATAAACAAATATAGAATATATGCCAATGTTGTTAAATAAAAATAATAAACATTAAAAATAAATAATATGTAATCTTAAAATTAAAACTAAACAAAAAATGTAATAATGTGCGCCAAATAAAGCACATTTATTGTATATGGTTGCAAAACAAGCCATACATACACATACAACAAATAAATTATTTTTTTTTTACAAATAAAATAAATAAAGAAAATTAATTTAAAAATAAAATTACAACATAAAAAACAAATAAAATTTTTTGTGTAATGTGTGCCATTGATCTAGCATTTTTTTTATATATAAAAATTTGATATGCAGGTTAATTAATTATTTTTTTTTTTTGGTTTTTTTATTTAATTATTTAGTTTTTGGTAAGTTATTGGCTTATTTAAAAAAAAAGAAATAGATTTTGGGATATGTATGTTAAACTCGACAGACAGATGATGTTAAATATGAGAAAAAATTGTTTTTTTTACAAAAAAGTACATAATTCAAAATTTATAGGTATTAAAAATGGAGTTAAGACTTTCAGCAAAGAATGTTATGCCCCCGGCTTCACTGGGCGAATTCCGCAAGTTCGAGCAAATTGGTGTACTGAACTTCAGTTCAGACCTCAGTTCCTATACATTTTCACATAATGAACTAAGGATAAATCAAAGTTCAGTTCGCCCAACAGAACATCGAACTGAGGTTGAACGTAAAAGCTCGCACAAAAGAGAGTAATCAACTGGAATTATGGAATGACATTCCAGTGAGCTTTTACATTTCAAACTTCTGGCGAAAAAGCAACAACAATGTCAAGCCGAACTGAACATGAACTGGACTTTAGCCGGTGAAGCCACTTATGTGGATTGAACTGAACATTATACAAAAATATCACAATAACACAATAAATATTTTTTCTAATTAAATTTTTGAGCCAAACATACATATTTTGTTTAATATTTTCTTCCAATTACACTTTGATTACAAAATTTCAAAATTCAAAGCCAAAAACTTACACAAAAATTTTAAGTTTTAATTATTTTTCATTTTTTTTGTTTAAATAAAATAAAATCGTCGGTCATTTTTCTTTTTTGTTTAATTCAAATTTGTTTCGTTTAATTTAAAAAAAAAATATAAAAAAATTTAAATTATTTAAATTAAATAATTGATTTTTAAAAGCGATTTTTTGTTTTTAAAAAGTGAAATTGTTAAAATTGTACATACCTTCATCATTAATAAAAGTGTGTTAAATACAATTAACATCATTATAAAATATTCGAACGGTGTTGATACTACTATTCGCCAGACTTTGTACTTAAAACTATTACGCTCTTTCGGCATATATCGTTCAAGCGGCCGTGCTCCTATCGTAAAATCAATACACGATTTCTGAAAATTGAGAAAATATATGATGAGAATTATAATTCATTTAATTAGTTTTTTTTTGTTAGTACAAATACTAAAGCAATTTTAAGGTAACGAAAAATATTGGTTGAAACATTTTTCGGATGTATTAATGGCATAAACCATATGGCAGACAACAGAAGCAAATTGGCCATGAATTAGTTAATACGGTAATATAATGGGTGTAAGCAGTTACCGAGGAGCCAATCTAGACACCAATCTTTACTTACTTGTTAAGAGGGGTTGCAGCTCGGAGGACACGAAAAAGGTATCAAGGAAGAAAAAATGAGACTACTTCAGAAATAGAATAAGCTACAGTAATAAAGATGCTACAAAGAATTAAACATGATAAAGAGACCCACGAAATACAAACCTACTGGCACCATGGATAGAACAGGTACCATCCACTGAGTAGATAGTAGTATCAATGAGGTGTGGGAGAAATACTTTAGAGACTTCTTTAAAGATAAAATAGTTCTAACACAGGGAAAAACAGCCAACCGAAGTACAGATGACCCAGAAAAAGGTATGCCAGAATCTACAATAAAAGAATGCCATGGCGAAACTGAAAAATCATAAGGCCCCAGCTCCAGATGGTATAGCCACAGAAATCTTAAGAAATTGTGGGGAGCAGTTATGCTACACCTTACATAGTCAAACCATATTTCGAAGACAAAGTAGGAGATTACCAAGCAGGATTTAGAAAGAACAGATCGATAACAGACCAGATTTTTTATAATGAGGCAAATACTTGCAAAATGCTAGGAAGGAAGCATTTTAATACATCTTCTTTTTGCAAACTGCAGAAATGCTTATGACCTGCTTTATAAAATAGAGCTGTAGAGCAACATAATAAAAATGGGTTTGCCGAAAAAGTTAATAAAACTGTGCAAAATGACGCCAGAAGGAAGGGTCTAGGACACAAGTGAGAATAGTAGGTTGTAATTCAATAAAATTCCTTCAAGAAACAGATCAGCTACAAGGAGATGCGATCTCACCAATAATTCTTAACGTTGCTTTGGAAGCAATAATGGAAAAAGCAATATGGATCACAAAGAGGCATTCATATACTAGCCTTTCTCATAAAAGAGCTCAAGGCGCAACACGTAATGAAAACCCTTTCAAGAATTGTAGAAAATCAGCAACGTTTAATCTACAAATAAATGACACGAGAACAGATAGTATAAAAAAAAGAAAAAAAGTAGGGCGAATTCTTAATCTTAACGATCATTACATGGAAATTGTAGATAATTTTATATATTTAGGGAGACTCGGTATCATAGAAAATTAGAAAAAGGACGAAACGCATTGGCGCATCCTAACAAATCCTAGCAAATAAAACCTATTTTGCACTAATCGCGACTTTAAATGGCCAAAAAATCTCCAGGCAGTTGAAAAAGAGAATATATAAAACATAATTCTGCCTAGTTCTATGCTACCGATTTAAGCTTCAACATTGTCCAAGCAAAGAGACTATCACCTCACAAACTTCCAAAGGAAAATCCTAAAAGGGATATTTTCAATGCAAACAGGAAATAGATACAAACAGGAAAAAGAATCTAAGAAATAGGTGAATGGAAGACGCTCTAGAATATATACGAAAACTGGAGAGGATTAGTAAGACGTAGAGACGACTGGAAAAATATGTTATATAGATAGAAGAAGACTAAAACATCGCCGTCTATCGATTATTATGTTATAGCAGTCATGGAAAGTAGGAAGATTGTCAAATAATTGCAAGGACGTAGTTATCATTAACTCTCTTGTTACGAGACTTAAAAAAAATGCAAAATTAGAGAGACAACAAAAAGAATAAAATAACTGCCAAAGCCAAAACGCGGTTTTACTTCAGTGCATGCGATTTTTAAGACATGCAAAATTCTCTTTCGGCCATCAGCCTTTGCTGTAAACTGCAAGTCTTAAATTGGACCCCGCCTGGAAGACAATTCCTATTGCGGACAACAGCGACAAAACCTGCTTTGTTTTGGCCTGAAAAGGTTCAGACCTGCCACGTGCACCATCAAACTTATCAATGAAAGCTTCATTGGCTCCTTCATCGTCTGATTAATCTACAACAGTAGCTTTGGAAAAATTTCAACAGTGTTATCATAGCGACTGTTTACACGGCAATGTTTCCTTTGCAACACAAGACAAACCTGCTCGGAACTTATACATCCAAGAGTTTAAAAGCAGGGTTTATCGCCTCATAGTTCAGCAATTCCCATACTTCGCTAACTAAACTTTACACACTACACCATGAGGAGCACGAGGCGACAGATTTGTAATAGGGCATTTTCTGACACGTCATCAAATGCCAATGTATTGGAGAGCCGCAAGGCACACACACGATGGCAGGCCGGCAAGATGAATAGGGAAAGTGTGGAATAGGTATTATTTTTATTGGAAAAGAACTAAATATTAGTAATTTCTAGAAAATAAAATGTGAAATAACAGCTCACATTTTTAATATGAAATCTAAATACCAGTTAACCTTTTGATTAAGTGCTTTCGTTTCTGTTTATTGTAGTGTTCAAAATCGGTATGCATGTAAAATTGGAAATATTGCGATGGCCTGTATCCGTATAAATTAAATGAAAATGTATCCGTATAAATTAAATAAATTTTCAATTGCTGAATTAGTTTGATGTTATAAAACTTACTTTCTATTGAATAAATAAATGATAAATTAGGAAAAACTAAGAAAACTCCGCCAAGTTGTTAACAAAATGTATGAGAAATGTCAGCTCTCAAAACTTTGTGTGCCTTGCGGCTGTCTTGTATGTGTGTGTAGAAAATGCCCTATACACAAAGGAGTGATTATTGAATAGTTTTCCACAATAAAAACCGATTCCAATTGAAAACGACCAAGAAATAACGCTGACTTCGGTGACCGAACAGAAAACGCTATACTTAGAGACGATGGGAGAAGAGAAGGAACAAGGAAGGATAAGTAAGAAGGCCAAATTAGGAAACGTGGAGAGTCGAAGGGCAATTTCGCGCCGAACTGGAGAATACTGAGAAAGTAATGCTGTAAACATGCTCAGGGCGACGGCGAAACTATTTTCCTCGGCGACTGTCAAAAACGAATAGAACACACTGCTTATATATGAAGGCGCACAATCTGCAGACGACTGCAACGGCGACGCCGTCGAGCGTGGCTACCGAATCAATCTAATTTCTATTTCGTAGCCGTCGCCTGTCAAAGTTGCCTGGGTGCTGTGGCATGAGCTTGTGTTGCTGTTCTCGTGTGTTCCTGTGGCCGTGTATAGTATATGCGTCTGTCCAAGATGATTATTCCGGTGTGTGTTTTTAATTTGTGTCGCCGTCGCTCATAGAGTGTGCACACAACAAATTTCGTCGGGCCATTCGCCGTGGCCGAGAAAAATAGTTTCGCCGTCGCCCTGAGCATGTTTACAGCATAAGTCAGTTTCAACGGGTTATTACCTTGGAAGTAACAAATATGTGAAGTATTTGCGCTCCAAGGAGGGTCATTTTAGATATTTGCAGAGTATATGCTGTATATTAGTTGCCACTGCGAAAATCGCTTATACAGGAACACAGGTTTCATTATTTTTATAATTGACATAAAAATCACTCACAGCTATAATTTCATATCCCAGGGTGGGCAGTCAAATTCCAGGAGGCTGTTCGCAGATAGCATTGAATGTTAGGAAAGAAACTTAAATACTAATAATAGAATTGGCAGCTTGATTGGACTAAATTGGTAAATCTTTTTTATTTTAACTATTGCCGACATTTGGCAAATCCATGCCGCTCTTAATCTAAACTTCGATATGTTTCTGGCCATTGAAATTGTACTCTGAAGCTTACCTAGGCATCTGCCTTTGATCAAAACAAGAATCACAAGAAATTTGGGTTTTATTCAACTGAAAGTTGTACTACAAATGCTACTGCAATCGAAACAAATATTTTCACCAACCCTATTTAGACAAAATGGTGGTCGCTCTGCAGAGGTTCTCTTAAACTTACACATATATAATAAACATTCTTAAAAGTCTAACTTTATACAATAAAAATAACTTATTACTAATAACTGAAAAATATTATACCAATTCAAAAAACAACTTACTTGATTTTTATCGATTTCACCATCTTGTAACTCGGCTTCGCCTTGTTCTTGAAATGTTATGATAATCAAGGCCACGAAAATGTTAACGAAGAAGAATGGAAATACTATGAAGTAGACAATATAAAATATGGACATTTCAATGCGGAAATTCTGTATTGGACCCCTGTTCTCATATGTAGCTGCCATGGAGTTTTGAAGGATTCTAAAATAGATTTAATTTATTAATAAATATAAAAAATTAAATTCTTAAAAGTTATAATAATTTTAATTCAGTTTATATCCTTACTGAGGCCATCCTTCACCAGTCTGTACAGCGAATAAAGTTAACATGGCAGTAGCAACATTATCATAATGAAAGCTTCTTGTTTTCCATATCCGTACCTCTTTATGTGGTAAAAGTTCATCTTCTTCGTACTTGAAAAATGAACCCCTTTTAAGAAAAAAACATATTATCGAATTAATTTTTGTTATTTAGTTAAAAATAGTTAAAAAAAATTTTTTATAATATACTCACTGGCACTCTTCGGCAGTATGTTTACTTTCGTCCGTACAATAGAAAAATTTCCCATTGAACAGTTGTACAGCGATTACAGCGAAAATAAATTGGAATAGTATATATACAATAAGAATATTTATAACGTTTTTTAATGAGTTCACCACACAATCGAACACCGCTTTTAATTTTGGAACTCGCTTTATTGTTTTTAACGGACGCAATACTCGAAGCACACGAAGTGATTTGATTGTTGATAAATTTTGACCTGCACTGCTACCACTGTAATATTAAAAAAAAACAAGTAAATTTTTAATATTTTGTTAATTTTAATAGTTGGACATGGATGAATTGGATTATTGTTAGTATGAATTTGTTTAAACTGCTAAGACGAAATTTTGAAATTCTTGCAAGAACTCGACTGTCGTTCTTCAGAATTTTAGACTTTGTCTCAACTCGACTGATTCTTTAGATTTTGTTAACTCTAAGCGAAAGTAGTCTGTTAAGCAAGGCAAGATACGTTTTTTAATTGGTCTACACGTCTTGTTTTGCAATGTCAGAGTTCTGTGACACAAAATTACAACAACGTCTCAGACTCGTGGTACGATTTATGGTCCAAACATAAGATGATGAGCCTTACTCGGTGGGGATTTTTACGACTGAGTATAAGATGTCATATTCGCACGCCTGCAAGAGCAATACCCATAGTCCGGGGAAATTAGCATTTAAAGGAGACAAAATTCGGAAATGGCTGAAAATTGGTCCACAGCTTCCTTGGGACTTTTTAAGAAAATAATTTCAGAACCACAAAAAAAACAAAATGGCCGCCGGAAATATAGCGGTTTTCCGGTGTTTTCCTTGTATCTCAGTTTCTATAAGTCGTACAACCCAGTACAAAGGCCCTAAATGTTGACAATGAAATTCTCTACAACTTTAGTCCTTACAAAGATGTTGACCCGATTAACCCTTTCAAAGTTATTCAAGGTCAAAGTTTCCAAAAATCACTTTTTGGCGAAAACATCACTCAAAAACTGGTTTTTTCGAAAAAAATTGTTGATCAGTTAATACGAAACGTTATTGCCTACAAAAAAGCCTCGTGTCATTTTTTCGAAAACTTAACCCTTTCGAAGTTATTCAAGGTCAAATTTTCCAAAAATCACTTGGGCCAAAAAATCACTATTGATTTTTGCAAAAATTTTCGAAAAGTTTTCGAAAAAATGGCAAGGGTGTCATTAGGGTAGGCAATAATCTTTTGTATAAATAGAACAAAACAATTTCTCAATAATCAGTTTCTGTGTCACTTTTTGAGAAAAAACTGATTTTTTGAAATTTTGACCTTGAAGCTGTGGACCAATTTTCAGCCATTTCCGAATTTTGTCTCCTTTCGTGCGTTTTTTTTGCTAATTTCCCCGGACTACTATAGCAAACGATGAATTAATTTTTTAACAGATTAAGGCTATTCAAATCTTCTGGTGACTTTGTATCTGAAACTCGCTAAGCTTCGAACGTCATATCAAATATATAACAAGAATATATGATATGATGACTCCATAATATTTTTGCAGGAGTTAATCGAGTACTTTTCTTTTAGTTAACGTTAACGTTTAGTTAAGATAGAAATCGTTCTGCCTTTAGATAAATCTTCGCCGCCTTTGAATTTTCTTCTTAATAAAAAATGTAGCGTCATATGCTTTCTAGTTGTACTTAAATGACTTCCGTAGGACTATCCTAAACATTGATCTGTATATGGTACTTCTCGAATATAGTACGTTTTCAAACTTCCTGGGACCCATTTCATATGACGTTTGGTGCCATTTTAAATTTTAAAAAACTCCTCTATTGGTCTCACATATTCAAGCGTTTTTAATAATTGCCGGGCGGAGGCTGGCTTTTATGAAACAGACTCTTTTTGTCTTATAGATTATACTAACTCGCACTTATGATTACACTAATGATCTTGTTAGCTGATTATATCTACATGAAATCTGTAGATTCAATTAGAAATAAACCAAGCCGATGTAATTCAGTTTAGCATCCTTAATCTCTGCCCGTTCTGCTGTAAGCCATTTTTCAACGGAGATTTTGTCTACCTCGCTGAGTAATTTATTGTTCTATTCCAAAATCGTGCTCCTTCACCATTGGGAGTCCATGATCCTTTCGACGAACTGACCATCGTGCCGATCTCGTTAGCCTGGGCGTTAAAAGGTCCGAGTACCATCCAAGAGGGGCAGCGGTTCCCTTCCACGTAGGGTAATGGCTCTTCGTTTTTCCACTTCTTCCACCTAGATAACGTTCCTTCGTTTTTGTCTTCCTTTGATTAGCAATTCCCTCTGTCCTGTAAACGTCTTGCTGTTCTACTAATGAAGTCTGGGATTGTGGAGAATTTGTAACACCTAGATCTCGCTCCTGGCCACTGTTGACTTGATCGACTACGACAGATATTGATATATTTTGACAGTGCTCCGGCTATTTTTATTTAGCGTTGCACAGTGGTCATATTTCACCTTCATAATCGTGTCACTTTACTGGGTATGCCAATTTCTCTCATGGGTTCGTACAGTACTCCTCTTTCAATATACACAAATTATTTAGGTATAGGGAGTCTTAAAGTATATGACGAGGTTTTCGGGATTAAGCTTTGAAACTCTAGACAATTTTTCGTCGCCTGCATCATGGTTAAAATCTGATCAGTTATTGATTTGCCTGCGACTGGGATGGCACGTAAAAAACTCAGCCATGTAATCTACATTTCCTTTACGTAAATTACATGACGTAAATTACACGAAAAAATTGGAGTTCTCTACATGGATTTTGTAAAAAATGTAAAAGACAAAAGTCAAAGGCAAAGTAAAATAAATGCCGACGAGCCTTTGATGTTTCCACCGGAAGTTTGTTTGGATGTCAATCTGAACCTGAACGCATCCCCGTATTGGAAAAAGCCGCTCGAGGTGCGCCGTTGATGCCGGAATTTTCAAAAACTTTATCGCAAATTTAGACAGTTCCTCGTGACCTTGTTGAGCAGCAAAACGGGCCTGATTGTTGAATCTGGCGGATTTGAGATTCCCGCCGCTAAAGAGTTTCACTTTCACTTGTCGCTGCGATTGTTCAATCCGACGGGTGGAATTGCCATATGAAGTGACATATTTCATTTTTGAAATTCAAATGGCAATCGAATGACAGTTCGCAATGGATACACAACTCCAAACAAGTGGTTTTTATACGCTTTATATTAGCTTCACTTGTAACTATGTAAAAAAATCTTGGAAGTTAAATTTGACTCGCTTCCCGGTTTCCGATTGGGCTGAAATTTTGCATACACGTTTAGTTGGATGACAATGCAATCTAATAATTTTGTAAAAAAATCAATATGACGGTTCCAAGATGGCGGACAATTTTTGCAATTGGGTTCTACGACCCCCCGAGATGGGTATCAATTGAAAGCGTATAACAGCTAAAATACAATTAGCTGTGTGGCGTCATTCCAAATTCAAAATGCCGGCCACACGAAATGCGGAAGACATATAATAGACTAAAAATTAGAAAATATACTTATCAACTTTTTTGCAGATATGCATAGTTCGCGTGACAATGCAATCTGACTTTTTTATAAAAAAATCAAGATGGCAGTTCCAAGATGGCGGGAGAATTTTGCAATTGTGTTCCCCGACCGCGCGACATGGTTATCAAATGAAAGGGTATGACGAGTAGATTACAGTAGCCTGTGTGACGACTTTTTAATTCTAATAGGGCAGCCGTCGCACAATAGACATATAATAGACTAAAAAGAAGAAAATAACAATAAATAGTTTAAAAAATCTAAAAAATACGCTTTTATTTTAAAATAAACTAAAAATTAAAAAATAATTTTGAATTTAAAATCTTTACTGATTCAGCCAGTATATGGGAACAGCCTACCTTTAGAAATCAAACTCAGAATAAAATTAATGAGGTTATTGGTAAAAATTATAAATATGTATAACTTACTTAAATGTAAAAAAGCGTGGGGCGTTAACTAGAAGTTCCAGTATTAATACAATAAGAATATAGGCAAAGTGCGCCCTCGCTTTTTTACATTTAAGTAAGTTATATTTATAATTTTTACCAATAACCTCATTAATTTTATTCTGAGCTTGATTTCTAAAGGTAGACTGTTCCCATATACTGGCTGAAGCAATAAAGATTTTAAATTCAAAATTATTTTTTTAATTTTTAGCTCTTTTTAAAATAAAAGCGTATTTTTTAGATTTTTAAAACTATTTATTTTTTAGTTTATCTTCCACTTTCGAAAATCGTAAATTGTCATATTCACATTTACTTTCCTACACTTCCCACTTTCAACAATTAGACCCTGTCAAATTCGCATTCACTTTCCCGCTGCGCGCAGGCGGATTCAACAATAAGGCCCAATGTATGGATGGCAATCATTATGGTACGGAGAGGGACAGATAACATGAACCGCTAGCATGCAAAACGCTCTTACGGTCATTTTTACTTCTATATTCTTTGCTTTACACAGTTCGTCTGTGCACTAACAATGTAAATTGACCATAGAACGTGATCAGTACCATAAATACACTGTTTAGCACAGTCACACATGTATTTTTGGTGGTTTGGGAGTTTTTTACAAAAACATAGTTATTTACATGGAAATTACGTAATTTACAGTTTTTTACGTAAATTACATCCAAAACTCGAAAATCATGTAAATTTGCCATCCCAGGCCCTGCGATGAAATATGCCTATGGTGGCGGCTTTAACGTATCGGTTTGAACTCTTGAACTTGTTTGAGAGCGATGAATGCCTTTAACTCAATACTCAAGATAAGAACAATTGTGCTGCAGGCTGTGATATCTCCGATTTTATCTAATGGATTGTTTCCGTACTTTGAAAATCACTTCATGAATCGCTTGGTCTAGTGTAGATCCTCCATATTTAATCAAATCGTCCAAGAATCGTCTGCACCTGAATTTATTGTTTTTGCAACGGTTTGTAACTTTGTTTACTTCTTCTGAGGTTGGAAGCGGTAGCGCAGAATCCATCATCAGATACTTTTGGAGCCTCAAATTCTTCAGTTACCGTGCCCTGTTTAGCAAATCATGAAAGTGCTCTTCAGATCACTCGAAGATGCCTTTGGGATATCTTCTTTTTGCTAACATTAGGTTCAGAATGATCATATCACGGACTCCTCGGTGACACTCAAGCACCTGGTGTGTTCTTCGCTCTTTGTATGTTAAAGATCAGCGCCACACCTTAGATTTCGTTTGAAACGAAGGCTTCCTCCTGATTTACTGAATGTGTGAGTGTGTGCGCTTTTATATAAATCTTTTCGTATTAATATGCATTTCGTTTGCACTCTCTAGCGGCGAAATTATGCGGAATTCGAAAAAACAGTAAGGACAAAATTTCTAGGTAATTTAATGATCTACAACTTTGCTTTATTGATATTTTCACCAAAATGCATGGTTTCTCTTCAAAATAGAGAAAAAGGCGAAAAAACGCCAAAATTTATTTATTTCTCAAAAATCACCTTTTTTTAGAACTGCGGGTTGTGAAAATCATGTTTAGACAACCCAAATACTTCACTTGGTACCGTTCCCGCGGCTGTGGAAAAATTTCTTTATTTTTTCCTAATTTGAGCAAACAAAGGAAATTATTTCTAATTTTTAAAGAAAAAGAAGATTTTGAATTAATTTGTCTCAGATTTGATATATGTAATAGAGCTGCAATTTGGGTGTGATGGTGAAGCTGAATTTACATAAAATAATATGTTCCAACTACAGTTTTGTCTTAGCAGTTTAAAAAATTATAATATTACTTAAATTTTACCTCATATCGAAACCAAAACTAACAGCAGCACAGATAACGACTACAGCATCCATAATATTCCAAAATTCGCGCAAATAGCTGCCAGGATGTAATATAATACCTAAATCTACGATTTTGAGTAACATCTCTATCGTAAATACGCCTGTAAACGCGTAATCAAAATAATTTAGATATAAGTTACGGGTGGATTTTTCTACGACAGGATCTTCGGCCGCTAAAGCTATCGATGATAATGAGATGACGACCATTATAAAAAAATCGAAATAACGTAAGTTAACGACCCAATGAGCTCCACGTCGTATTCTAAAAATTATAAAAAAAAAAATTAATATTAAGATTAAAAAAAAGGATTTAATAAATTGTAAAAAAAAAAAAAATAGGGAAACTTACGGGTTTGTTGGTGATAATATGAACATTGATGAATATGGCAACATTGGCTTAGGACCATCTGGAATTTCGTCCTCGTCCTCCTTCTTTTCATCATCTTTCTTTTTATTTTTATTTCCACGTGATGGTGATGGCGGTGATACTTCGACACGTGGCGGTGTACCATCGGAGGCCTGCAATGCCTCCATTTCCTTTTCCAGTTCTTGCAGCTGCTTCTCTTTATCTTCTTCTACTTGTTCCTCTTCAGCTGCGGTTAATTCTTGGGCATTTGCCAAATTATCGACGGCGATAGCCAAGAATACGTTTAGCAATGTATAATTACCAAATAGCACCAAAACGATGAAATATCTGTGATAAGAATTTGTACGATTTTCGATTTTAATACTTTTTTTGTTACTGACCGAATTGTTTTTTTTTGAGTGGGGGGGGGGAAGAAAATTTCGGTCAGGAACGTAAAAAGTCCACGTAAAAATAAAATAATGTTAAAAATAATAACGATATATGCCAGTTATTGAAAAGAAAAGTTTCACAATAGCAACGAACAACATCTTTAAAGTTGAAGGATTGATGTTTTTTCTATCACAATAATGTAAGGTTTGAAAGTACATCTGAATGAAAAAAACTGCCTTAAGCAAAAGCTCTGAAAGTCTAACATTTAAGCAGGTACGACAAATACATGAATTTTTATAGTTACCCCTAAAAATTAATTTGAAACTTTACTTTATATAAGTTTGGTTACTACGTCTAGTTTTTATTTTGGGACATGGTTTAGGAGCAAGATTTTTCGACCAGATTCTTCTTCATTCGAGCAAACTAGATGTCTTGCCCAATTTTAAGACAATCGTTTACTTCTATTTTAAGATTTCCAGAGCTCTGGCTGTATGCAATTTGGGTAATGATTTCAACTAAAATTTTCTGCATCATCCACGGCTTGATTGATCTCCATTGATCTCACGTAACACAAGCAGTTTTCTTTTCAATATTCGGAGTTCCATTGCATAATTTTTCGTAGTTATCCTCGGTCGAAAATTTTACTTAATAGGCTGATAAAATTAACTTTTAGTAAGGAACAATTGCGTTAAAGGGTTTTTATTGTTTTATATGTTAGCTGAGCACCTAAATATGATAAAATCACAAAATGCCCCTTTTTTGAGGGGTGCGTTTTTGAGGGCCGACCCTAAATACCCCTTTTTCAGATTTTTCAAAATAACTCGAAAACAAAGCGAAATTCGAGATTTTTACTAAAATACTTTTTTCTAGAAAATTAAATTTCCCATCGAAATGCGCCTTTTAAATTTTTTTTTACCATTTTTAGAACCCCAAATGTTTAAAAAACAAAGCCGAAAATTTTCGAAAAATCGCCTTTTTTTTCACTAAATCGCTTGTAACTTTTTGAAAAAGCCTTTTAGGTATATATGAACCTGCAGAGAAAATAAAGTACTTGAAAAAACAAAGAAAATGGTGTCCGATGGAGTTCTGTACGACCTAAGGCGGCTGAGATATGGCCATTTGAAGTTGCCCGTTTTTATCATTTTTCGCTGCACCCGAACTTAAATGTTATTCACATCGATTTTCAGTGGACATACTTATTTTTTTATGATTCAAAAGCAACTGTAAGTTTATTTTATATTGCCAAAATGAAAATAAATATATCGGGGAAGTTTTAAAAATAACAAGAATGTAAAAAATTTTAATTAAACAGTTTTCAATTATTCTACACGAATTCTTTCAGTGATAATGTCAATATCGGCATCGATATCTTGATCGATATCCTCTTCAGATACTTCTAAGACATCAGCGTTTTCGCAGTTTATTCCTGAACATTCTTTACAAAACATAGAGCATTTAATGCCAATTTTTCTGCAACCACAATTTCCATGACAGTCCTTTAAACATCCACATGCTATTTGTTCAAGTAAGGATTGCGGTGCAGCAGGTAGGGTTGTTTGAATTGGCATCAATCCATTCTTGGTATCCCTCCAACCCCATTCAAATGGATTTAACAGATTTCCCTTCCACTGTTGCAGTTGTAAATAAGTTCTTTGTCCATGCAATCTTGCGGCGTCTGCTGTTGGAGGTAACTGATTTAGAGAAAACGTCGTATTTTTTGATAGTTTTTTAAATAATTGAAAGCGACACGTAGCCAGGCATTTTACATTCGATTTGTTATCGTATAACAAAGCCACAATTGATTCGGTTGCACTTCCTATATCGTTCTTATCTGCATTATCTCGCAAAAAGACTTCTACATCTCCTCTATACGCTTAAAATTTTTCGTAAAATATTTAAAAAAACTTTTTTTCCCAATTTTAAAAAATGAAGATGTAGTATCACAACCACTAAATGCATGTATAAAGCCGATATACCTCAGATATTGTGGATATTGGAAACTGCTGCGGCTGTACAAAATTTTATCCAGCTTTCCAATATTTGGTTTCAATAAAAAAACATTACTATATTGATCTGGTAACAGCGATATCAATATCAATAGATCTACGTCTTGGCCAACTACAACTGCATTTTTTGATTGTGCTGCTTTTTCTTTGGCGGTTTCAATAATGAGAGCATCTGCATCTTCTTCTGCTTGTAAAGTTTCAATTTCGGCTGCTTGTAAAGATTGCATTAAAAATTTTATGAAATTTTTTTATTGCTTTCGTTTGCAAAAAATTTGTCTGGCTTTGATAACGGCTTTACAGTATCTGTAACCTGCATTCCTGGAGACACGTGCTTCGATCGACGCAATCTTTCTGCACTTTTTGCACCAATATTTTTTATTGCGTCAGGATACCCATCGAAAACCACTGTACATTTGTCGTAACAATTTTTCAGATAACTTATGTATTTAACTCTTATCTCGGCAAATGTGTCGTTAGTACTCCAAACAATTTTATGAAGTAAATAACCTCCATCAATCACGTAATGAATATTATTAATTTCAACATCAGCAGGTGTAAAAAAACATACAGATCCGATTTTTGGTTTTTTCTCATATTGCAAGTGTCAAAAATTGACCTTGGATGTGGAGCCAGCTCATACATGAAATAATTGTTAAATTCGATTTCACTTGGCTTGCATAAGAGCATTCTACGAAACAGAGTTTCTGAATCAACAATAGTCGCACTTTTACCTTCCAATACAATTTTCGAAAAAATGCTCTTCAAAGGTAAAACTTTCATACTTTTATTAAATTTGATCGTACTAAAATTTCCCTGCATAACTTGAGTAATGTAAGCTGTACCTTTGCTTTGAGCTTCGTGGCAATCAATATCATTACTCGCTATCAAACCAGTACTCATACTGATCAGATCACTTCTCTGTATGAAAGGGGGATGATCTTTAAACCATTCTAACAAAACTTTGACATCGGATTCATCCTTCTGTATGCGCGACGTCTCTGCATCTTTATGTTCCTGATAAGAATAAATAATTTATAAAAAATGGCTAAAAATGCTCAACTTTGAATGGCGATTCCTCGGTCGCCTTTGGTCGTATGGAGATTCTAAAAAAAGCAATTCCTTCACTTTTTCATAACCTTTCTTTTCTCTGAACATTTATATATACCCAGGAAGCCGTAAAAAAAGTTATAACCGAATTAATAAAAAAAAAACGTGATTTTTCGAAAAAATTTAGTTTAATTTTTCGATTATTTTTTGAATTACAAATGGTAAAAAAAAATTTAAAAGGCGCATTTCGATGGGAAATTTAATTTTCTAGAAAAAAGTATTTTAGTAAAAATCTCGAACTTTGCTTTGTTTTCGAGTTATTTTGAAAAACCTGAGAAAGGGGTATTTAGGGTCGGCACTCAAAAACGCACCCCTCAAAAAAGGGGCACTTTGTGATTTTATCATATTTAGGTGCTCAGCTAACATATTAAATAATAAAACCCCTTTAACGCAATTGTTCCTTACTACCTTTGATTTTTCCTTAATTTTACTAGTCTATAAGCTTAGGAAACTTTTTCTTGATTTCCATTGAATTTTCACAATTTTTCTTGCTTTATTATTTGAGATCGAAATTTTGAGTTAATAACTTTAAATCGAAGCCTAAATTCGTCTTCAAGGTTTTAAATTCTCCTGGGATAATTTAAGTCCACACTGATAAAAAAATTGTCTTGCTTCCAGCAATTCGACTTTTCAGTCTTAACATGAGAATGCTGTCTCAGAGTAAGAAACTGGAAATTCTTGAGCCAAGCAAAAGTATTGCTTCGCTCAATACTTATATTTTTCGACCAAGTATATTTTTCTCGAACTAAGATTGTTTAATTTTTTACTCAAGAACCTAAATTCTTAATTCATCGGACTTTTTTCGGTTACCGGACTTTCAAGTTCTAAAAATGTATCACAATAATTAAGACCGATTTTACAACTTGAATTTTTTTTTAAATTATAATATCATCGGTTTCGTATTTGTTTTTTTTACTTCAAGTCAACTTTTGTCTTCATCCAAGACAGTAAAACCAAGACTATGAGTATTGCTTATCCCGAGACAATTTTGTTTTCGTTATATCCAAAACATGAGTTGCTTGGTTCAAGAAAAAGTGCTTTAAGCCAAGAAATTTTTTTTATCAGTGCACATTATTAGCAAAGATTCACACTGATTATATAAAATCTAATGCAAAAATGTGTCTTTGCTAGTGTGGTGCAGTAGTGGCGATTTTTTGTTTCCTATGCCCCCTTTTACACGACCGGACACCGAACAGACAAAACGAACGAACAAACTGGGGTTTATTGGGAAGAGGGTAAGAAAGGACGATGGAAAACCGGCCCCTCTCTCACCCTCTTTCCTATAAACCCCAGTTTGTTCGTTCGTTTTGTCTGTTCGGTGTCTGGTCGTGTAAAAGGGGGCTATGTTTCTGACAATATTTTTTTGGGGAGAATTAAAAAATTCTATAAATTTCTCAAGTACGAAGTAGAAAGGTTCTTCGAAAATTGTACAAACATGATAACTAACAGCTAAATTGAATTAAATGAAAAACGCCACATGTTGAATGTAGGTAAGATAAATCTCAAAATTTGTTATCAATGGCTGAAACTGAAAAAAATGTTTCTTAAAAGTTCCCTGCTCCACGAAAGGGTTAAAAAATCATGGATTTAACTTCGATATTTTTAGAACAAATTTTTGGTAGTTTTTTGTGAAGATGGTAGTTGATTAATTTAGTGCTACTTCCAGGCGCGGATCTAGAATTTTGTTTTGGGGGGTCACGTAATTAAAAGTGGCGAAAAAAAATTTTACTCCTAAAAAAACAAAAACAAAATTAACAAAACGAACAAAACTAACCGAATTTTCTGGTGGATTAAAAACAAACTTGCCCTACGAAAACGTGCCCTAATGTGTTTTTGAGGAAGACGCGCCCTTTCTTGTGAGTGCAGCTAACTTCAGATTTGCAAATCAAAACATATAGAAAGAGTAGGTATAGATCAGTTAGTTCAGGAGAGAGCGGAAAAGTATTCAAAAGTTGAAATACATCTACCCTGCGATTTTTCGACTCTATAATTAAGAGAAAAATCGTAGGAATTCAATGAATGTGTTTTGGAAAAAATCGGTCCAGGAGAACAGGTGGAAAAAAGCTAATAATGGTAGCGAAAACACGTTTTTCAACGTTTTAGGTGCGAAAAAATTTTGTTTTTGGAAAACAGAAAATAGTACGTAATAGCGCTTAAAAAGACGAAAATTATGAGTTTTGGACAATTGAAATCGGTCAACAGGTTTTTGCAAAAAAACACAAAAACCACGAAATATGGCCATTTTTTGACATTTAATAACAGGGACTATAAATCGTAGAGCCTTGTTTCAGTGGCTTCTGTTAGTGCCTACCTACAATAAAAATTTCATGCAAAATAATTATAACTTTTCGAGTAAATCTCAAAAATGTAAAAACAGCCGTTTCAGGAAAAAAGTTTGAACAAGGCCCACGGTGTTGCTAGAGCTATTTTGAAAAGCCCTATTTATTCTCGAAGAGTTACTCTACCAACCCATTTTCAAGAAAAGTTGGTGAGGTTCGATTTAATACCCCATAAACGCGTTTGAAAACAGGCACTATTCTTGATTTTCAAAAAAAAAACACCTTTAAGCGAAGGGGAAGTGAAATATGGTGTGGATTTCTATTCAGTAGATTTCGAGAAATCAAAATTTTATCCTGTCAGGCATATATGGAAACGCTCGAAATTCCTACGATTTTTCTCTTAATTATAGCGTCCAAAAATTTATTTCAACTTTTTTTCTATCCCTCCTGGACTAAATCTGCTGGTGACCTTGAAGGTAATTTTTTAAGGTTGTTTTGTAATTTGCAAAAAAGTTGGGTCGGTTTTGTGCGTTTGGTTATTTTTTGTTTTTGTTTTTTGAGTTGAGTCAATTTTGTTTTTTAAACAGCGAGCCTTTTGAGCAGTGCGGCTGCTGGCGTGTGTTCAACTGCATAGGGCCCCGTGTGTTGGGGCCTCGCGAGCGAAAAATTGTCTTGGCAATAAAAATCATTTGAATTCATTATTTGCATATTTACTTCATCGAATGAACCACACCAATGAGTACGAGCCACAGAAATCTTCATATGGGCCTGTCACGGGTATGGGCAATCTGCGAGCGAAGCGAGCGAAAAATTTTTTGGACTCTCTGGGACCTCTCGCTGAATTTTTGCACAGGGCCTCTCAATTGTCTGGCCGCGGCAATGCTTTTGGGGGGGGGGTCATGACCCCCGTGACCCCCCCTTGAATCCGCGCCTGACTACTTCCCCCACTATCCCCTCCAAAGTTATATTAAAAAATTTGTGAGAATGTATCTTCTTCTGCAAACCTGATTGTTGAAGGATTGAATTGCAGCTTCGTATTCTCACTTGTACTCTACATTCCTCCATCATCATTTTAAACAGTTCGTTCTATCAGTTTTATCGGGAAACTCAATTCTTTCTGCTTGAAAACTCTCCTTAATAAAGTTTCTATAGTCCACAAAGAGAAGATTTATATTGATACAACATTTTTCAAGTAGGGGTTTTCAACAGAGATGTCATTTTAAACTTCGCGCCATTTTTGTGCTATCAACTATGCAACTTTAGGAGTCTACAGTCGCTGAGCCATTTTTTTTATTGATTAGTAACAAGCTGAGTAGCTTCCTTTTGAGGAGACGCTCAACTTTTGTTCTTGCGAAAATTCTCGATAGTGGTTCCTAATGAAACGCTTGGGTGTTAAAGATGTCGGTGATGGTTATGGCTAAAATTTTATTAGTAACTATTTGTTTGTTGGTTAAATCAAGAGATAATGTAATAAATAAAAAAAAGTTTGTATTACAAAATTGATGGTCCAATCGAAGGGTCGCCCATCCCCAAATTGTGCAAATAACTAGCTCATAAATAACTACTAGTTATAAGCTGATTTTTTGACTCTTGGTTAGTACTTGAGGGTACATTAAGATGGCCACATTGTCCTACAAATTCAGTGGTCCGAACTCCCAGTCCTACGCTCTGAAGAATTAAAGATTTGTGCAGAGCGTCAGTTATCTAGGATAAAAGAAGCAGAAGATCGAACGACTAGAAAGTAGCAGGCAGGCACTGAGGCTAGCCGTCCTACCAAATTATACAATAGAATTAATAAAAGCCTTCTCTATACTGACTTTATACTCTTGTATGTAGAGTTTTGTACAACGAAAATCTGCCTGAAAGCTTTTAAGCTAGCTATGGAGTACGACAAGGCTGTTCACTTTCGCCACTACTGTTTATTATAATAAAAAATTCCTAGTTCGCCTCAAAGACTTCAACTACTCAGATAATATAGGTTTTCTGACCCATCGACACCAGATCCTAAACAAGATGTTACAGAATTCAGTGATGTAGAAAGTAGTTCTAGGCCTAAGTTTGAATTCGATAAAAACCAAAGAAATGCAAATCAATGCAAGCATTTCTAGACGTGCAACTGGTTGATAATTTTTTTTAGCTCAGTAAATATTGTTATTACAAAAGAGGACGTCAGTTGCCGAATAAGGAAAGCGACTGGTACAATCTCACAATTGCAAGCATATGGAGATCAACAGATATCTCAATTAACATTATGTTGTTGTCTTTCACTCCTATGTTGAAGTAGTATTTTTTGATACTTGGAAAATTGGTCTATTTATCATAAGGCGCCTTATATCAACAGATGCCTACATCTTATCCTAAAAATCTTTGGTTCTGTGGCCACCAAAAAAAGATAGTCGACTAATTCCGGAGAAGGAAGCGGATTTCGATTGGCGAATCATTAAAGTTTAGCCAAAAACCGCTAAAAGAGCCCACAACGAAACCGTTCGCTTAAAAGACCTCCATAAATCAACTAGTAGTTTCTGCACAGAGTTGAAAGTAATCGCACAAAATACAGTCCATTAGACGGTAATATGTTTCCACCCTATGTCTGACGAGGGATTAAAGACTCTAAAGAAGAAAATAGTACATCTAGTAGATTTTTATTTTAAATAAAGTTTAAACATGCTTCTGAAAAATAAAATCACACAATAATCTGAAAACATTCAAAAAGCGTGCAACAATTAAGAAAGGGTTGCAGTGCACATATATACATACATATACAAACAAAAAATAAATAAAAATTCTATTAAAAAGTTAGAATGAAAAACAAAATATTTCAACTAACTCAATATTTAATAACTACTCTAGTTAATTTGTATTTATTAAACTTTACTCCATTTTTGTAAAAGAGTTTGTAATATTAGTGTTATTTTTTTGTGCTAATTTATTTATTAATAAATTTTGTTTAATTGTTGTTCAATAATTTTTTTTTAAACAGTTCATATCTAATTTATAAAAAAAGCTAACTATAATAATAAAACACCTACATTTTAACTGATATAAAATATGTAATTAACAAAACTTATAAAACTTGTGTGTAACCTTCCAATAACATATTTCTCAATTATTTATGAGCTTATGCCACAAAAACTAGTTAAAAATTGTAATTAAAATTACAAAAAAGAACATTTTCGAAAAAAAAACTATAATACAAATGGCAAATCTGTAAATAACTGCCGATTTGTTTTCTAAAATTAAAAAATAAACTATCCTAAATATTATTAAATTATTTAAATTCATGCCTCCTGTTTTTCAATAAATATTTAAAAAGAAAACCAAAACATCTAAAACTACATTCTGACACTACTTTGTCAAAGTTTTGTCAACCATTATTTTTTTTGTAATGTAAAAGTATTTTGTTTAGTTTGACAATACTGTGAATAATAAATTAAAATTCTAACGAGACCATAAAAGTAAGAAAATTATGTTAAAAGAAATTTTTTTACCAACTTTGTTGTTTCTCATGTTGTGGAGGAGGAGAGAGGTTTTTTTTTACTTAGGGTAATATCCAAAAGAAATAATGTAGTCTTTAATTAAGGATTTTAGTTAAAGAATTATTTCTTTTGTTTACCCTAATGTTATATTCTCTTGTAGATTGTGTCTGGTTAGACCATTGATGGTTCGACGTTCAAAAAAATGTTTTACTTTTTTTTTTCTTTTGATTGTTACTACCCCTAAACTCTATAGCCTATAGTAATATACATTAATACTATATGTCATAAGAAGAAGTGTTATTCATTATGTTTAGTTACCATTTTTTATATCAATTTTCTATATACAGAATTGTATTATACTACAATTTTATGCAGAGTCAGAAATGACTCGTCTAATTGGTCTATGACTGCTTACTAATTATTGACAAATTATAGCTGGACCTTTTTAGGCTAGGTTCACGCGGCATTGTACTGCACGTTTTTTTGCGGGATAAATCTGACTGAATAAGGAGTGGCGCGTACATTGAGTATAGAACCGTTCACACGTCGCTTGTATTGTAAAAGAACATGGGTGCCTTCCATTTAGACACAGAGAGACACAGTGTTACACTGTGTCCGACACAGAAGTGTTCCATCAACGACACAGCCGGGCACAACTAAGACAATGCTACCAACCCTCGCCAATTGAAATGTGATCGTTAATTTATAATTACAACAATATTGTTTCATTTTTATGATTCCCAGCAGTTATAAGATGTCGGGTAATTAATTTAAAGAAATTATCAACATAAAATTTACGATTTACTTGCCAAACAAAAATAAAAAAGAGGAAAGTGCGCCGTGGCGGATTTTTCATGAACTTATGTGTTCCATTTGGGCTTACACAGAACGACACAGAGCGACACGCTGTGTCGGACACAATTGTCTTTCTGTGTCTAAATGGAAGGCACCCCATACACAGCTAAACACGTTTATCGAATACTCACTTCTCAAGCAAACCGAACGAACTTCTAACGTATTCGGTCTGCAGTAGCGCCTAGTAAGACATAATCTCTTTCAGACGGCAAGTTGCTATACGTTTTTTGTCGAATAACAACCGAAACAGCACGGATGCCAACTTGGGGGTATTCCCCCAAAATGTGGGGTAAAAATGCTGAATGGGTTTTTTTAGGGGTTTCAAGTTTTTAGAGGGATTATAACAATGCTACGAAATATTTGAAACAGTTATATGATAATTTAAATAAGTCATTTCTCTTAGTTTTTTATTCAAATTCTGATTGGTTATTGAATTCGTAGGTGGTATTTGAATAGCCTGAACCAAAAAGAGACCGTGGTACAAACATGACCCTGGTTCTCCACGAGCACTTCCGCTTATTCGTATTGTTTTTTTTTTTGGTAGATTTTAATTCTTCGAACGTTTTAATAAATTTTCAAAACTTTCTATGGACATCCGATAGTAATTGAAAAGCTTTTTTTCGTAATTTCTCAGCTTATCGTAAAATTTTTCAAATATTTTAGTGCGCACTACCACTGGACCCAAAATCTTCTGTTATGCCGGCGTCGAAGTATCTGGAGTCTTAAGATAAAAGAACAAAAACGCGTGGATCCATAGCCACACGTCCACTCATGGAGATCGCTGTATGAAAACTGTGGCTTCGTTTTTTACACGAATAAAAATATATTGTGTCAACAGCCCGCAGCGGGTGGGTTCAGTGGATTCGCTTTGTTTCAGGGAGTGTAATTGAGGTCATGAACCTTACGGAAATGAAGGCCAAAGTTGATAAAAAAGTTCTTGTCTGCTGTGTATCATATGCCACTGTATGCCCCTCGTCCTACTACTCTTGAAGTAAGTTGCTAGGTTTTACTTAATACTGACATCAATATGAGGAGTCTCTGTACACCTTAAGGCACTGATTTCCCGTTTATGTGGGAATATAGGCTTTCTGGAGATATACTGAATTAGATCCCTTTTGACACGTTATTTTTCGTCTCGTCGACGGTCTTCCCAAGTGGAATCCTATCTAAGACGTAATACTAATTGCGGCTGCTTGACCTCGGTTATCGTACGAGAATCGGTCTATACTAAAAGCGAATTGGGAATCCTATATTTGAAAAAACGCCTCCTTTCAGAGAGTGTACAATAGTACATCTTCTGACTTCAACCCTCCACATTAACATTTGATATTGTTTTGGGAACTTTCTTCGCATTCTTATCTCATAGTGATAAATGATTGCTGAGGGTATATTCAATGGTCATATCCTAATTTGGCTGTTGAGCAAACGAAATCAGTGCTTTTGAAAGACACCGAGATCTGATCATCCAAATTCTGTGCAGCTAATAGTACCAACTTGTGGTGTAACAAAAAGTGTCCGTGGCGTGGGGAGTAGTTTTTTTCTAAGATACCACTGACTGAACTTGTATGGTACATGGATGGCTCCAAGAAAGAAACAGATGTCGGTGCAGGGATCTGAGATGAATGCTATATTGGCAGGCACCTACGAGAACTTAACAAGGGCGTACGAAACTAAGCAAATTTTAACCCTCTTTGACAGCCAGTTAGCTATCAGAAAGATGGAGTCCCGTAGGACCAAATCCAAAAGACTTCCAAGGCAAGCCGTGACTAGGCCATCCGTTCAAAGCCCACATTCGGGTATTTGGGAGTGATGATTGACCGAAAGTTATAGGGCTTACCTTACTCGCTTCGCGATGGACGATTCACCGTTCTGCCCAGAAGCATGTTCTAATTAAATGATCCGGGTTTGCGGAACACAGGGCTCTATCCAGGTGGGTTTTTTTACGTCGGGTTAGAGACTCATAGAACCGTTAGGGAGAAGCTTATCAGTGGAATGCTACTTACCTTTCGATGCACCTACAGGCACTAATATAACCAGTGAATCGGGTAGCGCGCTTCTCGTTAGGAAAGCAGACTGTCCCGGCTTTGGTGAGCATCCCTCCGAGAGCCCCTTTTACCCCTTGATGACCCCAGGCCAAAATAATGCCTTTATGGCTTCTACCGGTCTGAACTGAAACGTCATGAAAAAGAATTGGTTGGTTTAGGCAGTAGGAATCGGTGGTGTCTCCTGCTTTAGGCATGGAGCATTAAGATTTTAAAGCAAAATCCCAAGGATTGCATTTCGAGGAAAAGATACAACTCAGAGTTGTATGAAATTAGCAAAATTCGAAACATTTCCAAAGTCATCAAAATATACAGACTACGATGGATTGGTCATGTCGAACTAGGTGCGGAACGGAACCCGGCAAAGATATTTTTGGGGAAAGTACCGTCAGGAAAACGCAGACCAGGTCGTCCTAAGAAAAGATATATAGACGACGTCGAGGAAGACATAAGACAGCTAGGAATAAGAAACTGGAAAAGACGGGCCAGAGATTAACAATCATGAACGCAAACGCACGAACTCTAAACCGCCTGGCAACGCTTAGTCCACTTTGACCTTTGAAACCTAAATAAAACGATATCAAATTACTGCGGGGATATAAAAGCAGAAGCAGTTCGAATTTGACCCAATGATGACACGCCCACGATATTCGCCACAGATCGACCCATCTGGTTAATATTTTCTTCTGCAATCTTCAAAAAGTCGAAAATCATGTTTACCAAAAAAATATTCAGTAATCGATGTCAAAACAATATTGGAGGTTTATCGGTCATCATAGACAGGTAAATTAGCGGAGCATACGAATATACCAGATAGATGGGAGAACATTGTAGAAACTAAAGAAGCTTGCGACATTCACAAAATTTTAATAGGATTCCAACAAACTCTCGTACTCGAAGGACTGTATAAAAAATTGATAACAAAATAGATAAATTTTTAAATTTTTTATATTTAAAAATTTTTTTTAAAATGAAATGAAATGGTAGCACTAATTTTATGACATTTTGATCAATAATCCTAACAATAATAATATTTTTACAAGTACACATATTACGTTTTTACGTTTTTCTAAAAAACCTTCTAAAATCGATGAAATTCTAGCTTCTAAAGCTATTCTTTTTTTAAATATTTCTAACATATAATTTAAACAAAAAAAATGGTGAAAAATAAAAATGAAGAAATATTAAATAATAGTCTAAGCATAAGAATATGAATGGAAGCTATTTATATGTTAAGATTAGAACGATAGCGGAAGGGAGATATTTTATTATAAATTTGTTGCTAGCTTTATTTAGAGCTAAAAGTTAGACGGCTAAATAATTAGATAGTTTGCTAAAACAAAACACCCTTAGCCAAATACACATATAAACGTATATGAAAAAAAATAAAAAAAATTAGATTTTTGTTTTTTTGTTCTCTGACCAAAATAAAAATTATAAATAAACTCAAAAATTTAAAAATAATAACTTACAGTGAGTATATCATTCCTTTTTTAGCTCCACCTTGTGATTCAATACCCTGATACATAACTTCATTCCAATCTTCTCCCGTTAATATTTGAAATACAGTTAACAGTGCAATCGGAAATGTGTTAAAATTTGTTTCCGGTGTACCACCGGGAAAATTAAATTGCCCACCAAATAATTGCATACCCAATAATGCAAATATAAGTATGAACAAGAATAATAGGAACAACAATGAAATAATTGATCTCATTGAGTTCAATAACGATATAACAAGATTACGTAACGATGACCAATATTTGGTCACTTTAAATATTCTTAGAAGACGTAGCGCTCTTAATACGGATAAACCGAATGAGCCACCCTTAACAGCGGACCATATTACTTCGAATATCGAACCACTAATGACGACACAATCGAAACGATTGAATGATGATTCGAAATATATTCGAGGACCTAGGGCGTACACTTTAATCCACATTTCCATCATAAATAGACCAAGAAATGCGAATTCAGCGAAATCTGCAAGTAAAATAAATAATATGGAAAAAAATTTATTATTAGTAAACACAATACGAAAACAATATATATATGTAAAAAGTATAATTCTTTTTCAAAAAACAACTTACATAAAAAATCTGTCAGCCATTGTGGCTGTCCATAATGTTCTACTGCTACACATACGGTGTTTAAAAATACCAAAACTATAACGAACCAATAAAACCACTGTGTTTTAACTGTATGCCTTATCCAGAAGCGAAATCGCTTCTCAGCATGCCAGAATCCCTTGCATTTGCCTTGGGTTCTTACTCTCGATTTGAGGTAGCCTGAAAATATACATATTTTTGAATTAGTCCAAAACAAGGATCGTCCTTCTAAAACAATCTATATTTCAATTGAGCATCTAATAGTAACACGCTGGCGTATTTTTAATTGAAGGCAGAAAACAAGCTTAGCTTTGTACGATATTTTTTTTTTTATATAATTTAATATTTGATATTTTTTTAATAATTTTTTTTTGAATTTTTATGTGATGTTACAAATTCCTACTTTTTTCTGACATTCTCTACAACTTGCATTTAGTTTTTTACCATTTTTTTGGTTTGTTTACTATTCTTCCTAGGATAAGTATGCAGGTATTTATGGATACTGAATAAGATTTAATCTAGTGATAACTATTTAAAAAAATAACCTACGTGGTGTGGTGTCTAATCTATTGTAATATTGTCGTACAGGTTGATCATAAAAGTATTATAATGCCTCTAAAACTAAACAACAATATACCCACTTTTTAAAATTGGTATTTCATTTTAATTGTATTCTGATACTACATAAATATGTCGAAGGAACTTTGTTATAAACTATATGCGTAAAACACCCTATTTAGTTAATTACTGTGACTACTAATTAAAATTACAAACTTAACTCATGATCGAAAGATAAACTTCAATCACAAAGTAGAAAGAAGCAACAGAGGATAGAATTGTATTTTTAAACAAGAAGTTAATTTAATAATTTTGTCTTCCGATGTACTGAAAGAAACTTTTTTGTAAGCCCCTATATTACTGAAGATATCCTTAAAAAATTTTTGTAATTTAAATATTCCTTTTGTATAAAGATATAAGCAGACATACCGCTTACAAAATTATCCAAGAAATTTTTAAGTATGGACCGCTTGAAGTATTGATATTTGATTATATGAAAAAGATATGTGTATTCGATATCTAAAATAATTAAAATATAAACCTAGACTTTTGTTCTATTAACATGTTGATTTAAAAATCAATAAAAACTTTCGAAAATACACGTCGATTTACACAAATCCATCTCCTCGCTGCCCATAAGAAGAAGATCAGGTGTCCCAAAAAAAAATATTTCATTCTTTTGGACAAAATTGCTTAAAAGTCATTTTTTGAATTGCAAAATCGGTTTGATGCTCAAATTGTTATCGTTAATTGCAATCGATTTGCAAATCAAACTTTTTGTTAAAAAACGTTTCACTGTAAGAATTGTAATGGTAAGAATGGTGAAATGTTCTGCACGAAACTTGAAAATTTAAATGCAACAGTAAGTTTAAAGAGACATGGTGTTGATTTCATACACCACTTATTACTAAATATAGCTTATAACTTAGCTTATTGGTTGGTTAAAGTAACGAGGCCCACATACTCTGTACCGGACATTTGCACCCAAACTTTCTTTTCCATTTTGATCCTTGCAGCTACGACATGATGTGTTGAATGTAGTGCGCATTCTCGATATATCGTCTCCTATTGGTTAGTGTCCAGTATACACAACTACAGCTCTGGCTAGTGATCAACCATTAAGATTGGCAAAATACCAGATCGATAACATGCTATCGAAATATGTATATTCTGTCCATCAACTTCTAAATGGAAGCCAAAATTTTTGTGGGGAGATTGCCTAAATAAGTTGTCACGTGAAGTTCTAGCACCAAATGTCTACCAATTTGTATACAGTTCTGGTTATATTGGTGGATTTAAATTATATGTGGTTTGGGATTTTTGAAATAGATTAATATATCAAATTTGAAATTAGAGAATTTGCTTCAAATTTTGTACTGTTCTCAAAACTCTCTTATACCAAGGTATTAAAAATTTGCGGAGGACTTATGGTATGTATATGAGCTGAGTACACGAATACACACCACAAACCAGATTTGGAGATCGAGACCAATTCGTAGAAAACTAGTACAAATTTTTCTGGTGCTTTTGATGTTAGTGAGAATACCCTCTTAAACGATATTCCAAGCTATATCTTCTTTCCTAACTTGATAGATGATAGATGAACTCAGTGATAGATGAACTCAGAAAGTCTACTCGCCGACGATGTTGTTATAGTGTAAACCAATGAAGCAGGAGGTATAATATCAAAGCGCATGCAGCACTTACTTAATTTGGTCACTAGCTGGTGCGACTTGGTGCCAAGCTCGATTCGTGGTACTACCAGGAACCCAAGACTGTCGAAATTGATGAAATTTGCCCTTGCTGGAAAAATTTTAAGCTTCGTACAGTGGTGTATTCGTGGGGGGTGCAGAGGGGTTAAGAATTACCACATTGAGCAGATTTTCCTGGCTGACGGTGCTATTTCTGGACTAAACGGTGAAAACTTTTCAAACAAACTCTCCTTTTTGACGGGTCATCAAAAAGTGTGTGGTCGGGCGTTGTTCTGATGGAAGACAACACCTTTTCTATTTATTTAATTAGTTTTCGTTCAATTGCATATCGTAATCGCTCTATATGTCCACAGTATAGTTGAGAATGAATCGTCTTATCAACTGGAAGTACCTAATAGTGGTCGATTCCCTTCCAGTCCACATGCAGCAGCGCATCGCAGATGTTCATTTGGTTTATCATGTTTTCGCGTTCTACTCAAGACGAGCTCATACATCGACCTTCTTTTTGTATCCAGGTTTGTGTAAATTGTTCAAAACACTTGTGTGGACAATACCGAGCAAATATATTTTCTGCATAAAATAGAGTAGAGCCCGAGCCATAAAAGAGGGGAAAAGAGCGCGTAATTATGTTTGAGAATATAAATGAGCCGGTTATTTGCCTTTTTAAGGGCCCCGAGACGGTCAAGCCGTCAAGCTCAAACCTTACGTGTTTGATCAAACCGTTTGAAGTCACTTTGGAATTGCTTCAAACTAGAAGCGCAGCTTTAAAAGTCGCTTCAAACCAGAAGGACTTATTTGTACCGCGCCCACAACGTATCGCTTCGAAATTTAGATGAGGTTTGATAAAACGTCGCGAACACGATCAAACGGCGCTTCAAACAAACGAAAATATGAATTTCCATCGAACGGGCTTCAAGCATGTAAATGTTTGTCAAACCTGTCAAATCGCGTAAACGACCAAATTGGTGTGACTCAAACCAAAATCTAAGTGTTTGAGTCAAACCGTTTGACCGTCTCGGGGGCCCTTTAGACAAACTCTTGCGATGTTGCTCGCTTATGGGGACTTGAGATTCTCAATGACGATGGAAACAGAGATTTTGAAATTCCCTTCTTTTATGGCGGGATCTAACTGCTGAAATTCGAGAAATGTTGCAGCAGCTTTTGAATTTGTCGGAAAAATGGCCTTTAATAATATTGACGTTCGTTGATGAGTAAGGCAACCTCGAACAAACTCCTCAAGATATTGAGAGGGAAGAGTTTAAGCTTAAGTTCGTGTGTCTACGAGATTATCTAGCTACAGACAGACTGCAAGAGAGAAATTACTGATTCCAGGTCTCTGGGTTTATTAAAGTTTATATTTTAGTCCAACCTTGAAGGAGGCTTACCGAACATTCATTAGTTACATAAAATTCATTACGTTTACATGATGTCAGTTCTTGACTTGAAATTTGCTTGAAATTGAATTTGCGTTTTTGATTCATTGATTAAAAATTATTTAAAATCTACAATGTCCACATTGAGATTAACAAATCTAGCTATCTTGTCAATGGAACAACTGGTACAAATTAGCATAAGCCATTGTTTTAAAGAATCCGCTCTGCAAAAAAACACGCAGAATAAAGTTTTAATTTCTTTCGGGGCCACAAATTTACGGCTCGTCCCGGATGGCAGAAATCCACGCTACGCTACCGGCTTCGCACAACAACCCAAATATTTAAGGGTGATATTAGAGCCCAAACTGCGCTGAAAATAGCAAGATAGGAAATAGGAAGAAACAATACTAGCCAGGATTTTTAACAGTATATCAATAAGAAAGAAAATCGTTGGACGACCAAGAAATAAGTGAATAGAAGATATACGAGAACGTGATATAAGAAATTGGAGAGAACTATTAAAACTTAGAGCTGCTGAAAGAAAAGAGACTTCAACAAAGCCTACACGGATTGTAGCACTATTTAAGAAGAAGAAGAAGAACCAGCAATCAGAGTGATCAAGGCTGGCACCCTTGTTTATTCTTAACCTTCACCAATAGAATTGCCGACGTCAATGGGTTCGCCAGTTCGGAACTAACTATTGGGGCACTCACCATTTTGGTGAAGACCACCCAAGGCGATAGGATTCTGTTGGAATATACCGATAACGGAACGTCCATACGTGGTCTGGTGAGCTCTAAGTGGTTTATTACTGCCTCATCTTACCGGGGCACAGTAGAAAGGGTGTCAGGATACTAGTTCCCTAAATTACCGGATACTGCACCCCACATTACTACCTATGAAGTTGAAGGATAGAAGGCGCCAAGGATCATGTCTCGTTGTTTGGTCTGACTGGACTTGTTCTAATGGTCTGGCCGACAATTTTTAGGTTAGTGAACTCAATTCAGTAGTTTTCGATCGTATTTTGTTAATTTGTGATGAAATATGGATCATGTTACTCCCATGGACCTTAAATGTGAATATAGTGCCGACTATTTTCCCAATTGCCAATATCTGACCGCAAACTTAAGTCGAAAGAACGTGGGGAAAATAATGAACTCATTGTTCGCTTAATGATCCTTTATCACCATGAGTTTCCGAAGTAATCGTAAGAAAAAAAAGTTATTTGGTTTGTGATAGATTTTCAAACGACTGTTGGTTTGGACATTACTTGTCAATTACATCTATCTACCGAGTCAGTAACCAACAGTTCTATAATTGTTTCTTAATATGGATCATATCTGACATAAACAGTTGTACTAAAAAAATGTGGCCAGGTATCATTTTAGTCAAAACAAAAAATCACAACGATCCTGTGGGAGCAACAATAATTATAAATCCACAGATATTTAAACTCAGCTAATTTTTAACTAATAATAATATACTAAGTTTACAAATCTTCGTGATTTAATAATAATAAGAGAATTAATACTAGAAATGCCACATTAGCAAGTTTAACCACCTGATGTTTGAAATACTGAAAGTAGATGCAATCTGAGTTATAAACCGCACATATACCGCCCTATATAAACACTATAACTATACCATATCTATAATATTGGAGATAATTAAAAAAAATGAATTTGTTGTAGAGAATTTTTATTTAATTAATTAAAAACTATTTAAATTTAATTAATGTAATTTAATTTGATATCTAAAAATTGTTTACTATCTATATTCTAATTACTTTTTTATGTGAAATAATTTATCTAACAATAATAAACAAATTCTAACAAAAAACTACTTACATAAATTAATTAACAAAATTACTAACAAATTTCTATTAGTCCTCCATAAAAATAAAAACATTAAACAAAACTACAGCTACAAAAATAGTATGTGAAAACTAATTTAGTAAAGATTACTTAATTAATTAATTAATTGACATTAATTAATATTAATTGATAATTGTTTTGTTTTTTTTTTGCTATGACTTATTAAGTAGCGATATTAAAAAACTTGTATGCTTTTTCAAAAAGTAATTGAACTAATAATAACATGAATAATATTCTCAATATTCATGCTAATATTGTTGTTTAATTAATTATTAATTAATATTAATTCAAATATATAATTCTATTTTCTATCGATTTTGTTTTTGTTAGTAGTAAGTAAAAATAAACGCAATAATAATTATGATTATTTTTTTATAAGCGACCTTTTTTTTTGTTAGTATTAAGTAAGTAAGTAAGTAAGTAAAAATAAAGAGCGGCAATTAAATATATATATTTCTTCTAAAAGTAATTTTTACGAAAATGCTTATGTATTTTTTTTTTTTTTGGTTTTGATTTTGCTAAATGTTTTTGGATTAAGGTTTTACCTTTTTTTTCTTTTAAAACTGGAAAAAATTACAATAAACGTCTTAATAAAAAGGTATTTCAAATGATATCTACTTTTTAGTAATAGTAACATTGTAATTAATATATAAGAGAAAAAAAATAAAGTTGAATGAGTATATAATTTTTTTCTTTTGTTTTTTTTTTTTGGTTCAATATTTTTTTTTCTTTTCAAAATATCTTTTTTTTTGTTTTCTATTTTTTTTTGTTGTTTTGAAAAAAGTTAATAACTTTATTATATGTACAAAAGGTATTCGAATGAAAAAAATTTTCTAATTTCTCTTTAAATTGAGGAAAAATAAATGTGTAAGATGAATAATAGTAATTGATTTGTGAACATACCATCATCCCCATAGTCTTCTTCGGCTTCCTCCTCTTCTGTATCAGTCGATTTTGATTTTCCTAAGCTTTTCAGCTTTTTTCTTTTGGCTGCATTACGTCTTCGTGCTAAAATAGTTATAAGTGAAAATTTTAATTTTCGTTTTTATTAGATAAAAATTAAAATTTATATAAAATCGGGTCTAGAACGAACGGGCTGAAGTAGGTACATACATGTAAGATAAAACGTACAATTACAATTCAGAGTATTTCTTTAAATATTCCAAAAAGGTGTTAAAAATCCATACACATTCTCTCCTTATAAATTCCTTCTGGTGAAAAACGGATATTACTAAAACCGAATGAACCGTCTGTAAATCTATTGCAAGAGATGCCACTACTCACTGTAGTGAAGACTTGCCCTTCCTTCTACTACGCATTTGCATGGCAATCAAAACCGATGCAATGTTCATCAGAGCTCGCCTATGGTCAGAATCTGATACTGACGAACTCGATTTTAACCCCATCACATGAAATCATAATAAAGCTCTCAGTATTGCTCAGTATTGTATTTTGAATTGAAACTTTTTTACGCGCGCCTGTGCCCAAAAAAATTACTTGGGAGGGAATTGCTTTCATTCGCGTCAGATTCTCACACATCGTCCAGTCGTCAGATTGTAACCTATAACAATAGGAAAAGGTAAATTGGGGCGGGGGGGGGGGAATGAATAAGAGGCGAAGAACCTCGAGTTCGTATGTGTTGCATAGACTAAATTATTTGTTCTCATACTGGCGTACTTTGGCTACGTTGTCGCCCAGACTGTTTCATCTTTTTGCACGAATACAAATTCGCCATTAAAGGTAAATTATTTGTGACTTTTCTTGTGATTGGGTGCTTAAAATACCAAAATAGCTGATAGTCACAAGAATAGTCTTAAACTCCCAATGACAAGTACGAGTTTCAAACGCTTGTGATTAGTGACTGGTCATAATCGGTTCGAACGAAATTTCGACGAGATTCCCATGATTTTGAATGGCGATTACATTATTAAGTTTTCATCAGAAACATGAAAAATGAAGCAATGAAACTAGACCTTTCAACAAAAGAAAAAACCCTTAGATTTTTTGAAAAAAATGTTTTTAGAACATGGGCATTTTCGGGTGAAAATGATGTCTCTTTTTAGGTTTAAATTCAAAATAAAACGTAACAATAAATATTTTAATTCAAAAAAATTACAGCGTGTTTGGGGCATAAAAAGGTAAGTTTCCATAAAATTTCGTGAAAATTTTTTTTAAGGGAGATAAAAATCAAAAACAAAAACACTAGTTTTTTCGATTTTTCTCGGAAATTTGAGGCTATGTGAAAAAATGGTTTATACAGAAGTTGTAGATCTTTTTATTACCTACAACTTCTTTATTTAACTTTTTTTGATAGGAGGTCTAGTTTCGCTGAAAATCGTGAAAAACCTTTTTCACCCCTTAAATTTACCCCTATTTCACCCTCGTAACTCAGATGGACTTGAATTTATTTTTGTGGTTGGCTGCGCTATATTTCCTTCACTTTGCAACATTTGTCATGCTGTTAATAATTTTTTTAAAAATTATTTGCACTGGTCTATTATCATAAATGCATTATTTCCTCTTTAGGTTTTAATGTAAATTGAAATTCATACATATTGATATATTGAAATTGTACTTCTGTATCAAGTCCCTCGGCAGGCTCATAACTGTCACCCTCAGAGCAAAGGCGGGCTATATTTGATGTTGCAGCAAAAGAGCAATACAAATATTTCAGAGCAAAAATGGTTCAACTATTATTCAGAGCAAGAACGGAATGGAAAAAATCTTAGAGCAAAAGCGGGTTAACTTTCTAAACCGTTTTTGCCCTCTAACGAAAACTTAAACCTCTTTTGCCCTAAGTTTTTTTTTATACCGCAGTTGCTTACATTATTACTTGGAAATCTATATTTAGACAACATTTCCTTCACTTTACTAGACAAGACAATGCAACTCAAAATTATGATTTTTTTGGAATTTCCGCGTTTGTAACATAAATTCTTTGTATGTTTGAAGTGTTTGTAATTACTTAAGTTTTATGTTTTTGCCATTTTCCCATTTTTGACTACTTATTTTGGGGATTTTTGCATTTCTGACATAAATTTTCGTCATTTTTATCTTTTATCTTTATAGTAACAGGTAAAATAGGAAAAATAGCGGAAAAATTAGGTATTTGGCAGAGAGCTTCCTTTTAGGGTTATTAATAAGGAAAGACCAGTTTTTAGGCGTTTTTAGACCTCAAAATGGGTATTTTCTGATTTTTCTGCAATTTGTTAGTTAAAGGCTAAAAAGGGGCAGAGATCTTCTTTTTAGGGTTCTTAATAAGACGTATTAACCCACCTTGGGAAACCCCTTTTTTTAGAGGGAATTTTAGCCCCCAAAATCGGTATTTTTCGATTTTTTTTAGTGTTTTTTTTATCCCAATAATATTTTTTTATTCAAGTTCAATCTTAAATGTTAGAGAAAACGAAGATTTTCTCTTTTTTTACACCTTTTGTTAGAAAAATTGTATCTGCTTGAGTTATTGAATAAATAAATATATAAGATACACGTGCGTACATATAGTTCTGGTTCTTGTTGAGTTTCCATAGGCTCGTAAAATCCATTTTCAGTTCCCAACCCCATTCACTTGGATTTTTTTCATTCCCAAGCCAACATTTTACCTGTTGGTATGCCCTAAATAAGTGAAACATTGCTTTTTCTTTCCGAAGGGACTGTTTAAATGCATTATATCTTTGTTCATTCAATGACTGCTTTCCAGTTTTATAAGAATCAAGTTTCACCAGCCTTTTGTACTTCTTCATGAGTGGGTGGATTCAGCATTATTGAATACATCTTAATTTTGGTTTGACTTTACTACTTCTTGGCTCAAAAAATAAATATCATTTTGTGTTGGAGTTAATGCAGTTAAAATAACAAGTATATCCTCTCCTAAAATAGTGGCTTGCATTGCATACGATTTTTCAATTGCAGTATTTACAATCAAAACATCTGCATATGCTGTTACAATTTCAATTTCGATGTGCTCTTCGGCAAATGCTTGAGTTAGCAATTGAATAATCTGTTCTTTATTAAATGCATTTAATAGCAATTTTTGCTGATTTATAGTAACTTCAGTGACGTACTGTATTTCAAAATCTGGAGAAGAGCATTTCTGCGTCTCGCTGCTTATAGACTCTTTAGTGCTAGTATTATCATTATAACCATCAAAAACAATGACACAAGATCAATTATCTCTGTATCCCTTAATGTAACTTCGTCTACAATTTTAAATTCATCGTAAAGATCAGATTTTGCAGTTTTACGCATTTCACCTTTCTTAATAAGGGACATATAACTTTTTCCAAGACTTTCGGCCAAAACCAAAAAAACGAAAATCTTCTTTTTTTCATAAGATATCAGATATTGTACTTAAAATTGAAAAAAACAAAAAGATATTAAGCAACATTGCAAAAAATATTGCAGAAATATCGAAAAATATCCATTTTGGGAGCAAAACACCAAAATTGGGGTTTCCCATTGTGGAAAATCGGTAGACTTTAATACCTCTTATTGAGAACCCTAAAAGGAAGATCTCTGCCCATTTTTATCCTTTAACTAACAAAATTGCAGAAAAATCCAAAAATACCCATTTTGAGGGCTAAAACCCCCTAAAAAGTGGGCTTCCTTGGGTAGAAAATTGGTAAACTTTATAACCTCTTATTAAGAGCCCTCTCTGCCAATTTTCAGCATGTATCTAATTATTTCCGCTATTTCGGTTTTTCGGCTTCATTTACCTGTACTATTATTACTACCTTCAATTTTTGTGATTTTTACATTTTATGAATTTTTTCAATTTACGTTTTTTTACATAATAGTAGCAAATTGTAAAAATGCAAAAACTATAGTGGAGCCTCATTAATTGCAAGGGACTGTAAAAATCTTCGAGTTACGGAAAATTCGAGTAAAGGAGGTTGACGATTTGGTTATGCTTTTATTGGTAAAAGTATAAGCAAAGCATTTTTAATGAAAACTGAGAACAAAAGAAATTCAAATTTTAGTTCCGCGCAAAAGCGGTATAAGTTTTCATTAAGAGCAAAAGCGGAATAAAAAGTTAACCCGCTTTTCCTCTCGGTTTTTTGATACACCGTTCTTGCGCTGTAGGTATACCATTTTTACTCTAAGAACACGAAGATATTCCTGTTTTGCGCTAAAAAAATTACCGAACCGTTTTCGCTCTCTTTGTTATTTTAGCCCGCTTTTGCTCCGAGGGTGTCAACTATACTTCATGCATCGGTAGTTCACTTCGTTTTTCTGAAAACGTACTATCTATCCGACAGATCTTCTAATCTTTCGATATTGGGAAGTACACTATCTATCCGACAGACCTTCGGCTATTTCTATTGCATATTACTCGCTGGTTAGTATTTTAATAATTTCAGCAGTTATTGGGCAAAACTTCTAGGGCGTGGTTTTAAGAACACTTATTTGTGTTTTATAAAATTAATAAAATAATTATTTCTATTTAAGTTGTGAAAGGTTTAGCTAAACGTTATCAGTTTATAAGAAATGATCCATAGAAATCAATAAGGCACAAATTACAAAAATGTTTCAAAAATAGGTACCACAAGGTTCAGCTTAATTTCCTTTACTATTTTTCTTTACAATCAAAAAATGCTTAAACGTACCTTCCATAATGTGCATTTTTTCCTCTTCAGTCGTCCTTTCTTCGGCTAATATCACTTCCTCTGAAAAACGTTTTTAAAAATAATTTTATTACCAAAAAATCAAATTTCAAACTTAATTTGTTTTTTTTTTTGAAAAATATATTCACAATATATTTAAAAAAAATCAAAATACAATCCATACAAAACGATAAATAAAATAAAATTCCCATTAATAACAACATGCAAAAGTAATTAATTAATTATATAATATTTATTACTTAATAATAGAAAAACAAATATCTAAAAAAAAAATACCATCATAGCACAATATTAATAACCACGTGTCAAACATAGGATTTGTGATTTGAAACAAAATATGAAATATATTATATAAAATATTTTAACTAAAACGACATGTTTCTTTTGTTTGTTTTGTTTTGTTTTAAGGATAAATATAGGTGTATACTCTACCAGCTTTACAAATCCATTCAACATAGCCGTTTAATTCTCTTTCTAGCTGTTGTTGTCTTCTAAGCTTTAGAAATTCTTGTCTATTTTCTACTTTTTCTCGTTCTTTTGCGAATTCACTACAAAAGAATAATAAAGAGAATGAACAAAATACAAAATAAAAAGAAAATGAAAAATTATACAAAAAACATGTTGGATGCAAATTTTTTTTTTTGTAATTTTTGTTTTAAGTTTTTTTTTTCATAATGTTTTTGTGCATAAATATAAATTTTTGTTGGACTACATTTGGACTGCAGGTTTAAGCGTATTTGCCAAAATCTGATTAACCAACAAAAAAATCTTTGTAAACAATTAAGAATTATCGCAAATTTATCTTTTGAGATACTTTTTACTAAAATATTTTTCAAAAACAAACCGTGTCCAAATTTCACTGAATCAGTTCGCTCTAACCTAAGATTGGGTCGACCAGCAGTCCAAACGTATTTATCCCAGTGCCAAAAAAGGCAAACATAATGAATTTAATGATGTTTTTAATGAGTTAAAAAGAAATTATTGTTTATTTAAATGTTATATGAGTACTTTATGTATGTTTGTAGTTTAATGTAATGTAAACTAGCTTAATTCGTTGATTCTATAACACTAAAGCACCAGTTGCAGGAGAGACTATACAATAATCTATAAGGAGATTAGTAGAACTATTGTAGAACTGCAACTGGATGCAAAGCAATTTTTTAAGGGACACGCTTTTATACATCTGTTTTTTACCTAAGAGGTTTTTTTTAGGATTTCTGAATTACACTAGTATTTAATTTTTATATGAATTTTTTTCTTCAAAAATGATATGTTTGGTCCAAATGCAGAAGAAAGTAGTTGTAGTAATATTATTACCGAAGGCAATAGGTGTAAAATAGAGTCTAACATTGATTGTCAACACTATTTTGCAGTTTTGCAGAACTAAGAACCTTTGTGTTGTGAAATAGTTTTGGAGGTTGTATAGTCACAAAAAAGATTTGCTTAAGCGAATTATTTTCATTTTATTATTTACTGGAAAAGACTTTAATGACGTGAATTTAAAAAAATAAAATAAAAATAAAACTAAAATCTCTCAAGGAACGCTCTAACTCTGTGTAGAGTTCAGTGTCTTGGTTTAATGCCGAGATAGCTGCCATGAGCCAATCAATATACCAATAGATGCAATGGACAGCATCGATCTCGAAAAAAACATGATTATCACGCTTAATACAGCTGTTACAAATCACACCGATTTATGATCAACAAGCCGATCTATCGCTATCACTACCTCAGTGAGCAAGATAGTCCGGGGAAGGAGATGTTACGCGTTAGCGAGAATTGGACAAGACGTAGAGATTGGCATACCGGCTTATACCTATGCAGCAGTTTCATAGAACACGGACAGGTGAAGAGTAATATCAGTAGTTCAAAAAAGAAGAAAATTGAGTTCACAGACTGAAAAAATAAGACTGGGAGAAATATCTCGTGTATGAGCTACAGAGATAGAGAGTACAAAACAACACCAGCCACAGGAATTCTGCAGAAGAGCTCGCAATACAGGCTACATTACGCATTCTGCAACAACAAAGAATATCATCTGATCATCGATCGTAAAGATATTTTGGAGCCTTCAGAAGAGCACTTCTATGTATTGCCAAAGGCAAGTTGACTGAAGAATTTGACACTTGAAGAATGCCCGAGGACGATTCTCTACTGCCGTCATCAAGCTTAGAAGAAGTTAGCAAAGTCCTAAACCAGCTCAAAAATAACAAACTCTCGGATGCAGATGGCATCATTGCTCGGCTAGTTAAATATGGATGGCCAAGGGATTTATGTGCAAGTATGGGAGCAACAATCGAAGCCAGACACAGGCAAAAAGTATCCCGGGCCCAGTACATAAAAAAGGGGATATCACATCATGCACCAATTATCACGGTGTGACCTTGTTGAGTACCGCATATAAGAAATTCTCCGGTATCCTACAAAACAGGACGGCCCCATACGTTGGAAACCTCATACCAGTGTGGCTTCAGCCTAGGAAAATCAACCACTGATCAGATTTCCATTCTGGGACAGGCGATGGAAAAATTTCTAGAATTTCGAAAATCAATTCGACACGATAGACTACTAGCTGGGACCCGGTGCGCCTATGCTGCACCCAAAGCCAATAGTAGTAATCAGGTGATATGAATTTTAATATACAGTAGGAGAGTTTGAAAAAGGCAATTTTTTGATATTTTTGATTTCAAATAACAAAATGTGAAATATTAGGGATCTGACATTTTGATCGAGACAATAAAAACCATCCATTGACATGGCATTTTTCGAGATATGAATTTTCATACACAGATGAAGTGTGTCGATGAACCGCTTATTTTCTGTATTTTGGATAGCTGAGACCCGGTGTACCTCGCTGCACCCAACGTTTAAACATTTACAATCAATCCAAACCTTCAAAATTCAACTCTTCTTAACCATTAACGAAAAACCAACTATTCCTATAAAAGTTGGAGTCATTCGATTCAAAATACATTTATTTGAACTATGACCAAAATTGGCTGTGTATTCTGTTAAAACCACGAACGTTAAAACATTTAAAATAAATCTGCAATTGCTTGACCCCTGGGTTCTCATCTGCAATGTCACTGACTCAGGTTTTATTTGTTTATCCAGACGCCAGCCTCTTCCTCTATTGCAGAATCCTAGACTTATACGTAAAAATTCAGAGGTGATGGGTTTCTTTCCTTCTTATCCATTATACATAAATCATCCCGCATTTTCGTTTCTCCTTACCATCTTTCCAAAAAAAAACCTTGTTGATCAATTCTGAACCGATTGCTTAGAGAGCTTCAGGATACACTATATTCAATGTTTTTCCATTTTTCCATGTCAAGATTTTCCGATTTTCCAACTCTTGAACACCCTACATACAGCTAACCGGGAAATGACACTTATTGGGCAAAATTCTTCGGCCATATTGGCCCCACAATTTTGAATTAGTTTTGATCATAAATTCGTTATTTACTACCTTAAAAACTCCTCCACGGACCTTCACGCAAAAATTCAAAGCTCTGCGATGATTTATCAACGAAGCTCTCCATGACAGCGCCATCTAGGAGTGGCTTTAGAAAGTAATAAAATAGCCTATGTTCTAAGCTTCAATGTAAATAGCACATGGTTAAAATTTCATTAAGATCGGTTGCACGGTGTAAGAGCCTATAGCGAACATATGTACATACATACATACGCACATTCATTTTTATATATATAGATAACACCGTCTAAGATAGCACAGTCAGAGGAAAACTCTACAGAGTCATGAGAGAATTTGACACCATCAATAAGCTGACACAATTATTAGGCTGACCATGATCAATGTGACAAGCCAAGTTAAATTATGCTGTGCGCAATCCAAACTAGCCAACATATATAACGGACCTCGACAAAAGGATGCTCAGGCCTACCTTCTCTTCAACCTGGCGTTGGATATAAACTCCACAAGTGAACCCAAATACTAGCTTATGCAACATACTAAAACTATCAAGGTCTGTCTACCACGCTTTCACTCAGATTGAGTGGGCAACAACACGCCGAAACGAAAAAAATTACATACATATATAGTGGCCCCGTTTGCGAGATGATCTACCATTAATCTTACAAACAAGGTAGTGGAACATGATTTTAAGGTAGTGCAATTCTGCATATAGCAGCCAGGCATAGAGCCAAAATACGGGTACGAGGTTATGTAAAACCAACAAAGCCTCTTAATTAAAATCTGTCAAGGTTCTTCCCAGGATCGAACCATGATACCCACACTTGGCTATATAGTATATTCGTCGCAACTCATATATGTATACGAAGCTCCAATATGACTAAGGGTACGTCCAGTACGCAGCGTAGATGATAGAGAAGAGCATAGCCACGCATACTCACTTATAGAACTCTCAATGGGTTTTAAATGGGTGTGTGCATAACGCAGTTCGCTTTTTCAAGAAGCACTGGAGAAGAAAGAACTTCATTGAATTCTTGTCTCCGTATGTGAGGGGCGATTCCGAAGACTCTATAAAGATTATAGCTTTGAATGTCTATTGTGAAAAAGGAGTGGTGAAGACTTGTCCTCTTCGTGGCAAGGACATCTAGCTCGTCGCAAGAGAAGCGTGCTAGGTAAGTCATTTTGCAATTCGACAGCGAAATAGATAAAACCTTCGCTGCAAGGAAAGATGATCAGAGCTTTGGGATGCCAAACTGGATGACATTGGGAGCGGTGGAAGTAGAAATTGCGACAGATCGGAACTGAATTCCGATTGTAGAGGCGGAGAAGTAAGTAACTTAACACGACTGGTTTACCCAGAAGTATGCTTCCTCGTGAATTTTTGGACTTTTGACTCACTTTCGTCTGCTTTACTTTTATAAGTATAAACTTTTAATCTCAACATATATCGTCAAAAGTCTATATATAACTATATAACGTGAAATGGCTTGCAAGAGTTCGTTTCGAAAATGGGGTTTAACATCTTGGAAGAATTGGGAAAGGTTACTTTAGATAAGAGACCTTACCCAGTTCCAAATTTTGTACACGGTATGAGGCAATAGTGATAGGCTTGGTTAACTGATCGAAGTTGTAATACTGCTGAACAAGGGGAGATACCTTTGTAGAAAACGCAGGCTTCAACAAATTAAAAATGTTTAAGAGGAAATAATTTAAAAATTGGCTAAAACTTGTCAACTTTGAATGGCGATATTTCGGTTGGTCGTACGGAGATTTAAAAAAAGAAATTTCTTCATGTTTTCAAGACCTTTCTTTTCTCTGAACATACCCAGGATGCCGTAAAAAAAGTTATAACCGAATTGATAAAAAAGAAAAAAATGTGATTTATCGAAAAAATTTAGTTTGGGTTTTCGATTGTTTTTAGATTTACAAATGGTAAAAAAAATTAAAAAAACGCATTTAGATGGGAAATTTAATTTTCTACAAAAAGATATTCATGTGAAAATCTCGAATTTCGCTTTGTTTTCCAGTTATTTTGAAAAACCTGAAAAATTGTTACTTAGGGTCGCTTCTCAAAAAGGGGGGGACTTTGTGGTTTTATAATATTTAGGTGCAAAGCTAACATATTAAACCATAAAAATGCTGGAACGCAATTGTTTCGTATTCCCCGGCTTTACCGGTCGAAATGCGCCAGTTCGGCCAAATTAGTCTACTGAGCTTCAATTTTTTCCTGAGTTCCCATACATTTTCACATTTTGAAGACAGGAAAAATAAAACCTGAGTTCGCCCAACAGAACATGAAATCAAGCTTGAAAGTAAAAGCTCGCTCAAAAGAGAGTAATCAACTGGAATAGTGAAATGCCATTCCCGGAAGCTTTTGCATTTCTGACTTCTGGCGAAAAAGCAACAACAATTTCAAGCACTGAACTCGACTTTAGCCGGTGAAGCCACTTATGTGGATTGAATTGAATATTATTGAACTCACTCCGGTGAAGCCAGGGCATTACTCAAATACATTTTCAATAGCCTAATAAAGGAGGACGTATGCATCCAGCTTACTGAAAATTCAGGCGGAACGAGCTTTGAATTCTAGTAAGGTAACTTTTGTGTAGCTGCATGATGCTATGTTTGAAACAATTTTTCTTCAAATTCTAACATAAAGCATTATGTTTATATGTGTGCGAGCTTTCGTTCACTCATATTGAAAGAGAATGTAAAATGTTCTCTTCGGTCGGATTAGAGCTTTACTTTTTGTTCGATGAGCTTTTACGTGTGGATGCATACATCCTCGTCTATAATTGTCCTTTAGGACGACCTAGACGGTGTTTAATTACAAACCTATAAAAAACACATGTTTGGGTAAAATAAACTTAATTTAATAATTCAATATTAAAAAAAATGTTGAGGAAAGTGATTACATTACACTGAGCCTTTAAATTTTTGTCATATCAAGTTAAATTTAGTTTAGACTGTCATCGAAGAAATAGTGATTATATATTTTTTTTTTGTACAGTTTAACAAGAGAAGCACTACCTTGTCGAAAAATATGTAAAACCCAATTATATTCCACATCTGTACAATGTATATATATATTTGTTTAAAAAAATCTTGTTGTATATATATTTGATAAAAAAAATGGAAAGATGAAGCCATTCTTGAGAAAGGGGTAACTAACTACAATGACCATTTATATTCTGAATTTGATGATTTTATTATCATATTTTATATTCGCTATTTACCTGGGGACAGGAAACGAGCGAACTAGATTTATTTAAAAAAGGGGTACTAAACTAATAAAATTAAAATAACAAAACTTAACAACAAAAAAAAAAACAGAAACAACTTATACAAACACAAAGATCCTGATATCGTTCCCACGAGCAGCTAGCAATAAAATTATTTCAGCATTATGCTATATTATATCAACGAGGGGGGTTAATTTTAATTAATTGTATTATTAATTTTTTTTTCTTATTGGAGGACTCAAACAAGGGGAGGGTATATCTTTCAAACTGCAGTCAAATAAAAGTAAATTAACAAAAAAATAAATAAAAAAAATATTTATATATAATAAAATTAATAAATTAAAAAAAAATAATAATAAAAATCATATTTTTTTCTTGATTAAATAAAATATAAACCTGCTTGCGTTATCCAATCAAGATACGCCGTCATAGCATCCTGAAACAATTGCCGTGTTCTGCATTTTTGAAATTGAACTCGTCTCTCAACACGATTTCGTTCATTTGAGAATTCTCTTCAATGATATTTTCGTGTTTTTTTATATATATAAATATTTATATATTTTGTGATTTAATAATAATAATAATAATAAATATTTATTATCTTAATAATAAATTTATTTTTAGATAATAAGGTGTGTTAATTTATATATTCGATATATGATTACCAAAAATAAATGTTTGAAACAAAAAACAAGACAATGAAAAATGTTTTTTTTTTCTTTTCTATTTATAATTATTATATTAATAGAATTAAGAAGATATTTTTAAATAATTTCTTTTATTTATAATTAATAAAATGAAAAAATTATAGTTAGACTTACCCGCTAAGAACACCAAGAACTAGATTGAGCATAAAGAATGAGCCCAAAACTATTAGAGGCACAAAATAGATCCAGTTATATTGTGAACCTAACGCATCGTTGGTCTGAAAATATATTTATTAATTATTATAAAAGTCTATTATTATTTTATTTAAATTATTTATTAGTTTGATTTTGTTGTTGTTTTCTGTTCTGCAAAATTTTTTTTTATTAATTTTTTTACACAAAAGCTTAATTCACAGCAAGTTGACAGAATTTCTTCACATTTTTTATACCAGAAATAACACGACATTTAGATCATTTTGATTCACATATAATATTTAAAAAAAAACACATATGGATTTTCTTTTTCATGCACAAAATATTACGATGGAGGAAGATACCTTGAAATTGTGGGCTGTTCTTGCTGTATTTTGGGGCTGAAATTTTTGTAATAAAAAACAGAAAAATCGACACCTGATTTATTAGAGAAATGAACCTATTCAATGATAAACTCATCTAGATGTACTCTTCCTCTACAAAACCAACAACTATTTGCATCATTGCCGTATAGTCGTACAAACAATGAAGATAACAAATACAAAACCAAAATCTTTGTGGTACAACAGCTGAAAAAAGGATCTTGGTAATTACGAGATATTTTACGGAGGCAGAGAAGGAAACCATTTAGGAGTAGGACTCCATACTACACAAACTCAATAACAAAGATTTCAAACCCTCAAATAACGTTACGTTTTCAATTTCCAGTGCGACTGTTCTTTTTTTTATGTGAAAACCCAAGCTTGGGAGTAACCCTTTGTACTACCAGTCCGTCATGTCGTTCACGTCTAGTAGTAGCTGGGTTTGAAGGATAGAAAAAAGGAAAGGTTAGAGGGGGTCTGGGGGATGCTCGAGGAAATGTCGATGAACCTTACGTTTGAACTCTAAGATTTACGAGTTCGGAAATACTGACTGCGGGAGATTATTCCACCGTCGAGTTGTTCTATTCATAAATGAACTTCTAGACCGTATTGTGCGCGAAAGGGTAGCTGGAGGATGGGGGTGGGCCGAGCGGGCTGGTCTTGTGTTGCGGGAAAAATATTGCCATACATGCAGGAGCTTCTGAATTTCAGTGGAACAGTCGCTTTGGTAATAGCGATAAAGTATAGAGAGGGCTACTACATTCCTACGGTGGCTTAAAGAGTCTATAGAGGCGCGAAAGGGGCCATCACCATGAATTTAATCCCACCATTTTTCACCTTGTCGAGGCAAGCCAAAGTGGTATTTGGGGCGCCTGCCCAGATATACGAACTGTACTCAAGGCGGGGCCGAATTGTAGATTGTAACCAGGGCGGCTGGCTGGAGGAGGAACTTGCATCTCTTTAGAAAGCCAAGGCCTTGGCGATTTGGAATATGTGGTCAGGTCATTCCATCGCAGATCTTCAGTTAAAGTTACCCCTAATATGTCGAGTTGAGTCAGCCGTTGGATTCCTTTGCCCATTGAGTTAGGAGGAATATCGGTGTTAGCTTTGGTGGAGATGAGACTGTACTGCGTTTTGCTGGCATTAAATTCAACACGATTCATGCGGCCCCAATCAAGAATCGATTTGATGTCCTTGTTGATCGAAGTGGACATCAGTTCACGATAGTGAAGACAAGGTCTGGCACGTGCTTGTCTTATATTGTCGAAGGCATAAAAGTAACGCAGAGGACCGTCATCAGCGAAACAGTGAAGTGGGTTTGAGGGGATTGAGAGCAGATCATTAATAAAGATTTGGAAAAGTTGGGGTGATAGGATTGATCCCTGGGGAACACCTGCCGAAATGGCATGGGGGTTGGATTCGACGCCGTCCAATACTACCTTGATTGAACGGCCTTAATCCAGTTCCTTAGAACTAAGTTTATACCAATAGCTTGGAGTTTGGTCAACAGAGCAGCGTGCCATACTCTGTCAAAAGCCTTTGAAATATCTAGAGCAACCAGACCAGACTCACCAAGCAACCGAGGTTGAGATGCTCGGTTAAACACACAAGGAGATCGCCAGTAGACCGTTTTGGTCTAAAGCCGTACTGCCCGTCGGGTATAATTTGGTTGGATTCTAGGTATTTCATCAGCTTTCTATTGATTATTGTCTCCATTATCTACAGTAATACAGGCTGTGCGGCACAAACTTCCTTCAGATCGAAAAAAAATAACCTGGCTGGTTTTTCAACGGGATAATATAGGTAAAAGTACTAGTTTTTTTTAAAAAAAAAATACTTTGGAAAAATCGGTTTGTAGGAAGTTATCGAAAAAAAATCGGAAAGGTGGGAAAACCGATATATCGGAAAAAAACAGGGGAAAAAAATTTTAATGGAAAAACAAAAAATACGAGGCTGTAGTGTGAGAAAAGGAAGGGATTAAAAAATTCATTCAATCAAGCAAACAACGGATGGATGGAAGGCACATTCAGCTCTTGAAACATACGTCTGTTAGACAGGGGCGGATCCACAGGGGGCGATTGGGGCGATCGCCCCCCTAAAATAAAAAAAAATAAAAGTTTTTTATGAGAAATATACCTAGTAGTAAAATTTTGTAATTCACGAACATGCGTAAAAATGGTTTTTCAAAACATTATAAATAAATGTGCATTCAAAGCGTCAACCTCTTTTTCATTTCACTCAGATTTCATTTTATTTCTTAAACATATCCCGAAGAAGAAACATTCAAACAGTGTACTTTTAAATAAATATTCACAAGTTCATGGACATATAAACATTACAAATAATAAATATCCTTAAAATATTTTATTTCTCAGACCGCCCCCCCTAAAAAACTTTTCTCGATCCGCCCTTGCTGTTCGAGTTAACAGCAGCCACCGAGTGTACAATTCCGATGCTGTCATAAAGAAATATCCTACTAGGAGCGCTCGCGGAAAAATCGCTCGATTTTCTTTGCGTTTTCACGGCTCTGTCATGCATCTGGCAGATTTATAATTATGCAGAGGTTATAGGGCAACTCTTAACGAAAAAAATGCATTTTTTTAAATTGTCGTAGGATGCTTTCTTACCGATCGCGCACGGTTTTTCCGTAGCACCTATTTTTACATTTTCGCAAATTGTGCGGAAACTTAATATTATTTTGCGAGGAAAATTTTTTTTTGCAAAAAAACAGTATTAAAAGCTATAATTCAAGCCCCGAACGGATTTCTTACGAGTCACACAAGCTGAAAAAATAAAGGGCGAAAAATCGCGATTTCTTCGAGATAAAACCGTGTTTTCTCGTAAAGTTTCTAACGGATTTGACTTCAACAACCATCATTTTTTTCGTTTTTTCTCACACTACAACCTAATATTTTTTGTTTTTCCATTAAAATTTTTTTTCCCTGTTTTTTTTCCCGATATATGGGTTTTCCCACCTTTCCGATTTTTTTCGATAACTTCCTAGAAACCTTTTTTTTCCAAAGTATTTTTTTTTAAAAAACTAGTACTTTTACCTATATTATCCCGTTGAAAAACCAGCCAGGTTATTTTTTTTCGATCTGTACTTTCTCAGCCTGTACTAGAAGTAATTGCTGCTCGGCAGTAGTTTACAGGGTCGTTGGCTTCAACTTTTTTTTGGAATGGGCTGAACTAGTTTCCAAAACTCAGGATACACTCCAGGTGAGGCAAATTTTTTAAGGACTATAGGGGGAATTTTATCAGGGCCAGTGGATTTGTTGACGTCAAGCTATTTGAGACACCTATAAACCTCGCGAGTCCTGAAGTAAACCGCGTCCATTGAGTGGGTGGTATACTCGAGGATGGAGGGTGTCATAGCAGTATCGGGTAAAGAAGAATTTGAGGCGAACAGTGATGCTAATATGTCGGGCTTGGATTTGGTATCTGTTACCACTTCCTTGTTGTGAATGAAAGGAGGTGTTGAGGAGGAAGTAAAATTCTTCTTGATGGAAGTTACCAATGACAAGAAATTTTTACTGCCTGTAGTAGTATTGAGAATCTTTCTTCTCAACCTATCATCGAATGATGATTTGACTTTTCTGATGATGGAATTACAGGAGTTTCTCAATTTGATGCACTGACGACGAAGAGACTCATTAGGCGAACGTCTGTATGCTCTTTCTTTAGCTTTTATTGCGTTCATACATTCCGCATTGAACCATCTGTTCGGTCTAGGCTTCATAGATTTGGTAGAGTGAGTAATGAACAAACGCATTCCTGCTCGTTTGATTTTGGTGATACAAAGAGCAGCAGAATTCGCATTGGTATTAAGGAAACACAAATCCCAGTCAGTAGCTTGGAAGAAACGGATAACACCCAACCAGTTGGCTTATCCATAGTGCCAGACAGTTCTTTTAGGAACTGTGGTGGTTGTGGTAAAGGATAAATATGGGAAATAAGGGCTGACTAGGCTGTGGTCAGAGTTGCCAAGGGGATGGTCTACCTTAACGGAGTACCGTGTCGGATGCGAAGTAAGAAATAGATAAAGGAGATAGGCTCCTTGACCTGGAATGTCAGGAACTCTCGAAGGACATTTAACAATTTGATGTAAATTGTTGATGTTTGGAAAGAGCTCGGCGTCCTTGCCAGAAACACTGGTGCCATTTGAGTAATTTAGCCAATGCACATTGTGTACGTTGAGATCACCCGCAACAGTGTACTCTCCGGGTGGGAAAATAAAAATCCGGCAATCCGTTCGGTAATAGCCTCGAAGGCTGAAGTGGTGGCTTCATTACTAATATTAGGGCTTCTTCTTGCCGGTCGCAAGCGATTTCAGTTGCCTGGTTGCACTTGTACGTGTCAAAGTTTTGTAGTCCGGCTAATTTTTAACGTGTGTGACTAAAAATTATGTAGGCACAGAACGCCGATTAATCCAAAATCAGTTACGATCGTGGGTGGACAAAGGTCCAAAAGTTTGCTTTCAAACTGGATGTGTGCGCATGATTACTCTGAAACTGGTTTGAAACTGGGATTTCAAATCGGTCGACTCGTGTCCGGAGGGTCTTAGCCGGCTGCTATTGACGACAACGACTTTGCGAAGCCCCGTTACAATAAAATTTTGTTTCGATTTTTGTTACAGAGAGCTTCGTGTATATTTTGCAGGGTTTGCTGGAGATAAGAAAATTTTTCATTTTGGAAGAATTAGATTTGAAACGATTCTTTCGTCAGCAATGGGAAATGATTGAGTTAGGGATATGTTCACGATCATAAAAAAACGTCTGACAAGGGCTGGTCATGTATTATTGAAAGTATATCTAATAGTCTAGAGGAGTGATGAACGTGTAAAGTGGACTGGAGCTACTGAGAAAATATGCATGCTTTAGCTGAAGTATTCTGTAAGACACATTAAAAGATCGCCTTTTATCTCTAAAACAATGAATATTGCCGTTTAGATTTAGGTTGATTACTATATTTCTTCTTAATTTTTTTTTTGGAAAATCAATCTTAGCAATCACTTAGTAGGTAGTGGGGCACTTGAGCCTGGGAACCAGTCGGCGCGGCAGGGCGAAGTAATAGGTGAAAGTTTCATGTCACTGGAGAATCGATGAGTACTTTTTGGTTTCGGGTTCCAGCACCTTTCAAAAATCTTTTTGCGCCTACTCTATTTTGTGCCATAAATAAGTTTAAAAACTTTATTGTATGTATCTACTCTTTCACGACAGAATGTATTTCGGGTACAGGGAAAAAAGGGACGAATTTGCCATCTCTTGCTTTGTAATTATTGATAACTTTCAACGAACGATTGTCTTAAGGTGAAACCCCAATGCACGCTTTGGTTGCTTTACTGCTTTGCTTTGCTTTGACATATCAAATAATGTGGACTCCACGTTGGTGAATAGAGAGGAGAATGGCTACTCAAGGACGGAGAGTAAGAACTTGTTAAAGCAACTGTACGGGGTTATATGCGAGATTTGGGAAAGAGAGACCTTCCAGATGAGTCGAAGAAATCTGTCATATATGTCTAATTCATAAGGAGGGAGACAAACTATCTTGCAAAAATTTCAAAGGAGTCGTGCTACTTCCTGTTGGCTACTACTTGGCTAGATTAGAACCATTCGCAGAGATGATCGTAGGCGAGTATCAACCAGGCTTCAAGAAATTGCTCAACGTTGGGAGAGGAACGTAAAAATATTGCAGATCTTCGTGGACTACAATGATGAATTGTATCAAATATATAACGAACCTGAATTAGCCATATACATCAAGATAAAGGGAGGGGATTCACGAGACAAGGATACCAAAATAACTTGATGATAGGCCAGTAGGTCGACCGAGAAAGAGATGAGAGTAACAGAAAACGCAGATGTGATCCTAGGAATCCGTAACTCGAAACAAGCAGATCGAAATCGTACGAACTGGAGGAACCCTTTAGAGAGGCCAAGGCTCGATATGATAGGAAGGAAGGAAAAAATTCGAGCTTATTACTAGACGATACATCATGACAAGTACCAAATGACGGAATGGTGACTCGTAAAGCTTTCACATTAAAAAAACCCGAGGATCTTTTCCAACGGCAATTCTTTCTCGACTTTCATAATTTTTTTTCTGAAAGCTTTACAGACGAACGAAACTTTTTCCAACATCGCAGGTCTGTATTGCACTAAAGAGCTTTTACGTCCGGATGCATACGTCCTCCTTTGTAATGGCGCTATGACATGTTACAACGACCCAGCGGGAAATGGAGGGCTCCAATAGCGCTGTTTGAGCACTCCTTAAAAAGCTTACAGCGCTCCCGTTACGCTCCAGTTCCATATACTTTTTAACATTGCATGTCATTGCAAGGGAGCATACGTTTTTATGCTCCTTCAAAAGCGTTCTAGGAGCATTATAAAAAAGCTTTTTAATAAAGAATTTTCATGGACGCCTGTGGATATGTGATCCGGGTATCGAAAAGCTTTTATTTTGTTTATCTTTTGAAATTGCCTTTTCCTTTCCAAGCGCGAGTGTGATTTTATCAAAGCAGGCCCCCAACTAAATTCTAACCACTTTTAAAGCTGCTTGTCTTTCGTATCGAACGAGAGCCGGTCCATTGAGTATGCCAATGCCACCCTTTATGGTCATCAAGAAAATCGCTCATTTTCTTCGTTCTATAAAATTTATGAAAGCTCCGGTAATGCTCCCTCGGGAGCATATTTAACAGCGCTCAAAATAAGCTGCCCTGAACAGCGCTCAAATTTTTCCCACTGGGGAGGTACATTACACTTTCCCTGTAAGGATGGTGTGTAGACTAAAGTGCCTAGAGTTTAGGGATGCCAATTTGAACACATGGATTCGAAATCGATACAGGGGGAGATGTTGCGGGTTCTAGCAGTAAGTAAGAAAATAATTGTTATTCACCCTTTTTTATGGTGGTATAATTAGAAAGAATTACACAGAAAACATTTTTCTATTACTTTTTTTAATATGCTTTAAAATTCCAGTTCTGATTCGATAGATTAGATATAGGCCGTGTTCCGTAATATCACCCAGTATACTGTCAAGTGAGAAATGGTAAATTCAATCGTTTAAGCTATGATTAACGGCAGCATACATGAAAGTGTTATAACTTGAAACTGTTTCAGCTTCCAATCTTTAATATTTTTGTGATTTCCATTACGTCACACCGATTCACACAAGTAAAATATGACATCAATTAATGACGTCATTAGCACTGGCCTGTACACTGGGTTATATTTCGGAACACAGCCATAATATCTAAATAACCCATTACATAAAAGATAAATAAATAAATACTAATAACTATGTGACAAATAAATTACACATTATCGACAAACTGTCATAATTAAGTCATACAACAGAAAACCAGAAAAACCAATTTTTACCTCAAATTAAAGTGAATAATAACTTAAGTACGTCACGAAACGACAAAGTCCTATACAAGGAAGGTTGGACTAAGGAAGGACATGAAGACAAAAAAATGAATCTAAAAATTATTTTAATATTTTTATACCTATCAAGTTCCGTCTTAGCACTAAACAACACTGAAATTTTCAATTTAGTACAAAAATTGCACGAAATTTATAATTTTCAAAATTTCATCATAGTAACAACAAAAGAGATCAGTTTTGAGTTAATAAAATTTTGTGTTAATTTGCATAACAGTATTAGTGCTCCTGTTTTGTGGATTGTTGAGAATACAATTAATATTTTTAAGGATATTCTACATAAAAATTCGTTGTTGCTGATATTTTTCGAAGCAAATAATACCGAAGTGCTTGAGTTGTTTAATAAATCTCTTGATGGTTTCTTAAGTTCAAAAGTGATTTACGCAATAATGACAAATAATGTGACTATGATTGACTTGTATAAGATTGCAACGTGGTCGTGGGAGGTGAATGTTATAAATGTTATTTTTGTGTTTGAACAAAATCAAATATTCACTTATACTCCCTTTCCGCGGATTGTGGTGGAAAATAAGACTTCATCGAGAATTGATGAGTTATTTTATGATAAGACGAAAAATTTAAATCATTACAGCCTTGAGGCGCCGATTACAACAAACATTCCGCTAGTGTTTAAGTACATCGACAAGAAAGGAAAGGAGGTGATTTCGGGTGTTAATGCTCTTATGATTATGGAACTTGTAAAGAAACTGAACGGTACTTTCAAGCAATATAAGATCGACCAAAAGACATTCAGATTCCCTGACTATTTTAAGCTGGTTGCTGAGAAGAAAATCGATTTTGGACTGAATCCTACACTAGAACACGAACGAGATGGAGTCTTTAATAGCTATCCAATGGCAGTGACAAGATTATGTGCAATTGCACCTGTTATAACATCAGTTCCACCATCCAAATTTATTCTTTTACCATTTCAAATGTCAGTTTGGTACAGAATAGTATTAGTGATGATTGTAATAACACTAGTTGGATACTTGACTTCTAAAAAAATCAAATCTTATCTAGATTTCGGTTGGATATTCATAAATGTCATCCATGGAATTTTGTTCATCCATTTAGCTGGAAGCACACCAAAAAGACAAACAAAATTGTAGACATTATATTTTCAATTAATATTCATCCTCGGATTCATCCTAACAAACTTATATCTGGCATTTCTTTCAAGCTATCTGACAAAAACCGTGGACATTAATCAATTTGAAACTATCGACGATTTTATCCAGGCGAACCTACAATTGATGACATTCCACTTCCCGAGCACTAAAATATTCAAATCCAATCTCTATCCCAAGGAATTTCAGGATTTGGTACTGCGGGTGGACGGACCAACGCTGCACAGTCATCTATATCGACTTAACAAATCCTTTGCATATATAATAACCACTGATGAGTCGCAGGTGGTGATGCAGCAACAGGAGCTGCTAAGGCAACCGCTGTTCCATACTACACAGATCTGCACCCATCAGATGCTTCAGTGCATCCCGGTGCAGGCTAATTCCCCGTTTCAGGAGCCGTTGCGAGGTGTGATTCTGGACGTTCATCAGTATGGAATATATCTAAAGTGGTTGTCGGACATTTTTGCGGAGACTGTTCAGAGTGGGCTGTTGAGGCGACTGAAGGATGTCAAGCAGCCATCTCAGGTGTTGAATTTGGAGCACTTTACTTTGATTTTTGCTTTGTACGGATGTGGAGTTGGAATTAGTTTGGTTTGTTTTGGCTTAGAACATGTTCGATATTTTGTGATGAAACGAAAGCAATAAATTTTGGGAGATTTTTTTGTTTTGTTGAAAGTTTTAGATATTTGAAGTTTGGGTACTTAAAAAAAGGTAGAATCTAAGGTAGGTAGTTAGGTAAAGGCGGCGCACTCGTCCAAGAATTGAAAACGTAGCGGAATTAGTACTAAAAGACACAAGGTATCTATCAGGCCTCGTCGCTTATAATGTTTATAGGCGATGGCAGGAGGGAGGGCATGGAATTTTTGTAAAGACAGACGAGAAGAACGAAGAAAAGTTATCTAGGTGGAATAAATGGAAAGACTAAAGGCCGTGTCCTTTGAGGCCAGGTCGGCAGGCAAGGCCCGATGAAGGCCACACATTGCTCAGTCTGGCCGAAGGATGAGGACTTGAGGCAACCGCCTGACAGGCCGTGGACTGCAGGTCACCTCATGATTCCAAAAAGACCCACAGGCGAAGACGACAATTTATCGTAGCATATTGTTAATTCAAGTGTAAAAATTATAGTTTAAAAAAACTAAAAAATACGCTTTTATTTTAAAATGAACCAAAAAGTAAAAAATAATTTTTAATGTAAAGTTTTTATTGCTCTAGCCAGTATATGGTAAATAGTCCCACGCTTAGGTAATTTCCATATACTGGCTAGAGCAATAAAAACTTTACATTAAAAATTATTTTTTACTTTTTGGTTCATTTTAAAATAAAAGCGTATTATTTAGTTTTTTTAAACTATATTTTTTATTTTCTACTTTTTAGTCTATTATATGTCTTCCGCCATTTTGTAATGACAGCCATATTAGATTTAAAATGACGTCACACAGCTTACTGTACTATACTCGTCATACACTTTCATTTAATACTCATATCGAGGGCGTTGTAAAGAAAAAGATAAACCACCATTTTGCGTTGGCCGAAATTTTGAATTTGGAATGACGCCACACAATTCATAGTATTCTAAGTGTCACACCCTTTCATTTGACACCCATACCGAGTGGGTTGTACAGAAAAAGGTAATCCGCCATTTTGTGTTGGCCGCCATTTTGAATTTACAATGACACCACATAGCTAATATTATTTTACTTGTCCTACCCTTTCATTTGGTACCCATATCGAGTGGGTTGTAAAGAAAAACGGTAATCCGCCATTTTGTGTTGGGCGCCATTTTGAATGACGCCACATAGCTAATTGTATTGCACTTGTCATACCCTGTCATTTGATACCCATGATGGAGAACCCAATTGCAAAATTCACCCGTCATGTTGGCACCGCCATCTCGATTTTCTTACAAAATGGTCAGATTGCATTGTCACGCGAACTATCTATATGTGCAAAATTTGAAGTTGATCGGTTATATGGAAGTGGGTCAAAATCAAGTTGCAAAATTTGTTTACATACAAGATACAACATACAGGTGAAGCTAATATAAAGCGTATAAAAAGGTGGTCCGCCATAATGGGTTGGCCGCCATTTTGAATTTTGAATGACGCCACATATCTAATTGTATTCTACTTGTCATACCCTTTCATTTGGTACCCATGTCGGGGGTCGCGGAGCACAATTGCAAAATTCGGCCGCCATCTTGGAACCGCCATCTTAATTTTTTTACAAAACGGTCAGAAAGTGGGTCAAAATCAAGTTGCAAGATTTGTTTACATGAAACATACAACATACAGCATACAACATACAGGTCAAGCTAATATAAAGCGTATAAAAATGTTCCCGGCCTCATCGAAAACTTCAGACTGGATAGAAGTTCAGTACTTTAGGCCCAGATTGACGGCAAATGCCCACACATAAAGATTTTTGTCAGTTTTCCTGGACTGCAGGCCACGGTCTTCCGGTGGCCGGTGATTTTGTGGTGATAGGCAGAGGGAGGGAGGGAGAAACCTTCAGGCCACGGCCTGCCGGCGGCCTGTGTGTGAATGGGGGCGTTAAGTATCATACCGTGGAGTGGATACGAACATATCTTGGTAATTACGACGAGATATTTTACAGAGGCAGAGAAGGAAATCATTTAGGAGTAGGACTCCATACTACACAAAGTCCATAGCAAAGATTTTAAACCCTCAAATAACGTTACGTTTTCAATACGAAACTGAACAAATTTTTTCATCCTCTCGATCATAAACCTAGATGCACAAAAGAAATGGGACACGATCAAGGACAGCTTTGAGCATGACTAGCTTTACGTATGTATGACTTCAATATGGTAATAGGAAACCTAATTACAAAAAAGGAAAGGAAAGTCTCCATGAAAAATAATACACAACAATCGACAACGTGTTATGGATTTGCCAAGCCCAAAAACTCGAGAATCGATAATATTGCACTAGATCTAATCGAACAAGAAAGCGAATGGCTATCAGCAGATATACATGAACTAGTATGCAGCATATGGGTAATTCTTTTACAAACCGTACGGATTTTGATCAAAATTTACCGACACATCTCCGATTTGGCTGAAACTTTTTTCACGGCTTCTATATTGAAAAATAAGAGATATGTGTCCGAGGATTTTTTTTCCACATATTTTCGAAAAATACAAATGATTGAAAACTTCTTTTCTTTTTCAATTTAAAGCTAAAGGACTGAATTTTGAGAAAAAAATTTTCTTTTTTTTAACTAATAATTATTAACAAATTCATATTGTTATTAACAATTTAATTGTTTAGATCAATTTTTAATAACGGCCCCAATCTCGTAGCAAGTTTTTCATATTTTTATCGTATTCTCCGTTAAATTTTACGTAAAAAATATGTTTTCAAAATTTGGTACCTTTATTGTAACTATTGTTAAAACATTAATTTATATAGCACTACACGCCTGATCGAACCGAATTTTGAATAACAAAGGCATAATTTTCCGAGAAATCACAAATTACGATGAACACTACAAATTTTATATTTAACTTTTGTTGATCCGAGCTATAGTTTTTTTATTAACGAAAAAACGTGTAGTGCTATATAAATTAATGTTTAACAATAGTTACAATAAAGGTACCATATTTTGAAAACATGTTTTTTATGTAAAATTTATAGTTCAACTATCCAAACTTTACAGGCGTATCTCTTTTAAACATAGTATATAAGTTCATGATAAATAAAATCCAGAATTTATACCTATACAGAAACAGCAATACAAAACTGAATTTAGAAGAAAATAACGAAAAATACAATGAAAAATTCAGTTTGCACAGTTCATACTAAAGAGAACTAAGCAAGGTTAAAAGCAAGCCGATGGGTTGGAACCCATACTATTAAATGTCTGCCTAGAATTAGAAATTCGCAAAGATAACAACAATACGATTGCAGCCCTACCGAAATGAATTGAAACAGTAAGCAGGATGTTATGATGACATAAATTGCCTTGCTAGACCATTGAGTATCTTTCAAGAATCTACAGTAGACAATTTTCTAAGGATATACAGATCAGTTATTGAAAACAGTGCATGTAGAATACGCTATAATCACGAATTGTGCAACTCTAAAACTTAGCATACGAGTTGTGGGTTGGTTAATGAACACCTACTTAAGGGGAGGTTCTCATCTAGAATTTTGAAATTTTCGATTTTTTTTATTTCATATTATTAAAGTTTAATATGTCTAGAATGTCCCTTTAAAATATTTTGTTGATCTGAGCACTAGAACGGATTCTACAGCCCATTGAATGTCGCGGTGTCGGAGTCGGGGCTCGGGCCCGGCGCATGACATAGGTAAAAGACTTATTGTCCGAAGGAAGCAAAATTGAATAGAATAGTGCTCTTGAACGACAATATGCGACTGAAGGATTGGTTTACGCAGCTGGAAGTGCAGATTAAACGTAAGTTAAAATAACAACAAGAATCGTGAATTTGAAAAAAAAATTATCAAAATCGTGAAAAAAAGTGAATTTTGATCCGCCATTTTGTATCTGCAATTTTGAATTTTGAAAAATTATTATAAGATAACACACTAGAAACCAAAATTCTAAAAACCAATACCAAATTTCAAAAAAAAACATCAAAATTGATACATAATTTATTTTTGATCCGCCATTTTGAATTTTGAAAAAGTAACCTCAGATTTAGATTCAGCGACCCCAAAAACGTATATATATACGCAATCCCAAAACAAACAATTCGTTTATATTCGAAAAATTGTCGACGAAATATTACTTAAGCTTCAAACACGAATATGTCGAAACTTTTTTTTTCAAGATTTTACAAATTTGTGTACAAGATAACTCAAAAACGGTTCAACCAATCAACTTCTAGTTTCGTGCATATTAAAGTAAACAATTTTCTTCATAGAAAGAGTGGAGCACATTTTGAAAATTGTAACATTAACTCCTTTTTGTAAGTCATAAACTATGAAAAAAAACAGCCGAAAACGGCACTTAAATTTCAAAATCGCAATTCTTTCAGTTTCTTTTAAAAACGCAATTTTACGTAGAATGTTACAAACATACCAGGCTGACTCTACAGGAACAGCTCTATACCAACAGCAAGAATAGCCGCGGACGACGAGTATAACGGACGTATAGCGATGGTCAAAATTATGAACTTTAAAAAGGTGCATTCTATAGGATATAGTTCAGTAAACTGAAGAATGCTTCGGTGATCAGTACTAGTAGTGAGTTGTGTGGGGATCAAAATGCTGAAAAACAGGGCAAAATATCAGTCAAGGAAGAAGTAAGTAAGACAAGTCAAGGAAGAGTAAGGAGGCCTAAAAAGCTTGTTCAGCTCTTCTATAGAACATTACTGTGGAGTAGTTTATTCAGGTTGTAGAGGAAGTGAACGAACACACTCTTGGGTATACACCCGATGTGGCGATTTTGGCAAGCAGCAAGTTTATAATTAGTACGGCTTCCTTCTTCTGCCTCCGAGTGGAAGGAATGTTTTATACAGAGCAAGGTCCCATCATAAACGCCAGCAAGACTATTGTCTTCGCTAGGAAGTTGCAAAATCTAGACTTCCAGCTGACCTGGAAACATCACCTTGTATAAGAGACGAACATGGGCAATTCCAAAGTGTAATAGATAAGGTGAGGAGCTCTCCTCGAAATAGACCTACTGGACATACATCATGATGGTTAGGACAAACATAACATATTGTTATCTCGGTAATCTGGTGAACTAAAAGAATACAGAAAAAAAATTGTACGCACTTAGACAAAGTGCAGAGTATGACACAATGAATATTATTAGTGTATTTGGATGAAAGTGCTGTAAGTATTGTCGCCGTTGTACTATCCAATAGTAAAGACTGAACCAGCCTCAGAGCTTCGAATGAAACGGAATGATATATGATGTCGTTCGGAACCCAATATGGGCACATGAGCTCCTTGATCACTTCAAGCGAATGCTGACGCCTCTGGAAGGAATTATGGAAGTGAGGTAGACCGAGATCTATTATAGAGCCGTCATACGCAATAGACTGGCGCGGGAGTCTTCTCTAAGCATTTAAGCCTCTGTCTGGAAAAATACATCTGAATTTAAAAATCGCAGTTGCTGGCTCTATTCTGGATCACCTAAAAGATGGCCAGGCGCAGGGAAATAATATTCCCACAGCACTAAACAACCAAGCAATGTTTAGGTGTACAAATCAGACATCGACTATGGGTTACTGGCGTTGGAGTATGTCTAAAAACTAAGCAGGTGTGTGAAGCAAAATAAAGTGATGTTAGCTTGGCTTGGTTAAGGTTTGGAACCGTACTTCATTGGTATAGGTTTGGTAAGGAAGCTCGTCGAGAAATGGGTCGCCGAGAAATACTAGCAATATAAGACAGGTAAGCTAAGTTGGTAATTAGCTTGCTGAATACCTGCATTAAGCCTGAACCAGATATGACGTGCCGAACCGTAAGAAAACTGAACGAATTTGAGCTCAGTTACGGCACTTTGACAGATAGCCCTAAATGAAAGTGTAAAGTGACCAGTGACACCGCAGTGAAAAGTGAAAATGCAGAGAATAAATAAAGATTTAAGTGATTTAATTGATTTATTTAAGTTGTGGACGGAGTACAAACAACTTAGAAGTGTTCGGAAAAAAAAATTGCGAAATAAACAAAATGAGAAGCTTTGAATTTTTGTTGTGCATATGTCATAGTTTCTTAGTTAAACAATCTAGAAGGCCTTCAATATCTCCTTTATCTCTTTTATGTCATTTACTGATTCAAATTTATTAAAAAATTGTTAAAATGTGAACAGATTTTCTAAATAGCTAACGGATGCTAAGGTTTTGTGCCATTCTTACGGCACCCGTACGTACGGTACGTACCATTCGAGAATTTAACGAACATTCGGCAAGTTCACTAAGTCAATTTAGGTCGGTGCCATATAAACACTCATGTTCGTACGTTACGGTACGTACGGCTACGGTCCGGCACGTCATATCTGGTTCAGGCTTTATGCAGCAAGAATCTTTGGTCGCACTAATAATAAGTCACGGAAGTTTCAGGTTACCTGTAAAAGACGAGAGTTTATTAACATGACATCTATCAATTGTTGCTCGACGAATCCGAGACGCCCACGCATACTTGTTTTAATGTTCAATGCTGGTTGAAGGGCATTAGGAAGGCTCTATTCAAAAAGGTGCTCGTTATAACTAGGTAATCTTGAATCACTCTAGGCACGGGAACGCAAAACAATCTGATAAAGTGATCCTATTCGGCATCCCTCGATAGATCTAATATAATGATAAGATAGCAATTATTGCCCGAAACTGATAAGCTTCGCCGGGGACTCACCAAAACGAATAGCGTATTATAACGAACAAATATGTAGCTTGAAGAAATGTATAACGAAACAAGTATACTTGCACACATAAATCTAGGACATGTTGTACGAAGCTCGGAAGAAATAGTACTAGCCCGGATTTTCAATGGGAGATCAACGTTAAAAAGAAGCGTAGTTCGACCAAAGAAATCGGTCGGTGGATGACGTGCTACAATTACAAAAAATTTGTATAAGAAACTGGAGAGAAATAGCGAAACGTAGAAGCAACGGGAAAAGGAAGCTTGAAGATGCCAGAGTCCTATAAGAACTGTAACGCCATATAAAAAGGGGAATAGTTCGACCCTGCAGATCTACGTCCTAAAAACTCTATTACAAAAATATAATCTATTAAAGTAATTGCCTAAAACACAATCTTCTACTAACAACCCTTAAAATTACCTAAAAAAAATTGATTTTTATAAAAATATTTACATACACTTAACTTACCATGATTTTTTGGAGATTAAAAAAAAATTAAACAAATACAAAAAAATTCGTAAATAAAAATTAACATTTTTTTAAACACAAAAAGCATTGAAAATTTTTTTGCAAATAAGGAAAGTCACGCTGAAGTAATTATATGACATTATATATATAAAAAAACAGCAATACACACACAACGACGAGCATTACAATTATTTATACACATATATAAAAATCTCTGTTGGTGCATTTCAATGTAAAAATTATGAATTTATGCAACAAAATTTCGGTTTTTATTATTATCAAAAAAAAATATGAAGAAAAAATGTAAGCAGCAATTTTGGACCACGCTTAAATGGAAAATGGTCTAAATTGCATTAGAAGTGATATTTGGTCTAAAATAGTTTTTTTTTGTGTTAGAATTTTATTTAAAATAATTTTTTTGATTTAAAAAAATTGTAAAAATTCATAATTTTTGTTAAAATGCACAAAAAAACAGCAGAGATTTTTACTAATAATATTTAAAATGTGTATATTTAAAAATTGTTTTACTTTTTTTTTGTTTTGTTTTTTTCTATCGTAATCGATAGGCAATTCTGTATTAGGTAAATTAGTACTTAATTATTTTTTTTTATATTTGACACATATAAAAAAAGCGGAAATAAGAAGAGATAGTAGAGTAGTATAGTTGCACACAATTATTGATGATTTTTATGGAAAATTAGTGGTTTTTCGTTTTCTTTTTTCATTTTTTTTCTTTTTTTTTTCTTTTTGTTTTTTTTTAATTTACCCAATACAGTATTGCTGTCCATCCCTCCATAGTGATGCACTGGAATACAGTTAACATGGCAAAGCCAATATTATCGAAGCTAGTTATCCCAGAATTTGGTCCATCCCATTTATCTAAGCATAGACTGACGGAGTAATTGCATACGTATGCACCAGTCGTGGACAGTGATTTATTATCCGTGTAGCAGGGTGTTTCCCACTCACCCTCTTTAACAATTTTACCTAAAATAAAAATTGGAATTTTATTAATATTATATTTAAATATTTAAAAAAAAATAAAAAAAAATAAAAACAAAAATATTTTTTAATGAATGTAAAATTTATAGAAAAATAAAATAAAATATTATATACTTGGGTCTTCTAAACTATAACAAGTCTGGTGCAGTGCGCCCGAATAGAACTCGAGTCCGATGATTGCAAATATAACGATCGCAAACAGGACCAACAGTCCGATTTGAAGTAACGGTGCCATTGCTTTGATAATTGATTTTAAAACTACTTGTAAACCTGCAAAATGTTTTTTTCGTTTCAAGGATAATTTTAAGGTTCAGAATGATTTTGGGAAGAGAAAATTATTGTATTAGTAATTGTTGATATTTTCTTAATATGTATTTAAATTTTTACTTAAACAACTAGAAAATATGGGATTTTATCTTTTTCGTTATAGTACAAATATAATTAATTCAACAATATAAAGTTTTTGAGAGAATGAAGAATTTGCTGAAACTATACGGTTGCTTTAAATACCCGTGATAGCATCAAAACGGCGCTTTAAGGCTCTAATTCGGCCTTCGATCGTACTGGAGGCAGTCTTACATCTAACATAACCTAATCATTTCTAATCAAGGTTGGTCTTATTTCCTGCAAGTACAACAGTTCTCTTACGAGATTAACCTATACAACTTAACCTCTCATTGGGAGGTGGTAATAATCATTTTTATGATGGTTAATACCATGCCATACTTCACTCTAAAACCCGCGTTAATCATGTGTGTTAGCTTCACAGTTGCTCTAATCGACGAGTTTGTATGAATTACTCCTGTTATGAAATCAAAATTTAAAACTTTTCATTTCATTTCATATTTATTAACTTCCCAGTAGGAAGTTATTGTAATCGGTCCGAAAATCGGATTCGAAATTTTCAATGTATTTACACGTTTCAAGGTCCCAATAGCATTTTAAGCAAAAATTTGAGAAGAAATATGTGTGTGTGTGTGTGTGCGTACGTATGTGGTCATTTTTTCCTGCACGATTTCGCGCGAACCGAAAAAGATATCGACTTCGTTCAGGTGCCGTTCGAAGCGTGTTCAAGGAAATATGATCTGAAAAGATTTTCATAAAAATTGGTCGAGCCGTTTTTTTGTACTCGACTTAAGTGATTTTTGTACCAGGACGATTTCGCGCGAACCAAAAGAGATATCGACTTCGTTAAAGTGCCGTTCGAAGCGTATTGAAGGACATATGAATTGAAAAGATTTTCATAAAAATCGGTCGAACCGTTTTTTTGTTTGAACGACGTAAGTGATTTTTGTACCAGCACGATTTCGCGCGAACCAAAAAAGATACCGACTTTGTTAAGAAGCCGTTCAAAGCGTGTTAAAGGAAGTATGACCTGAAAAGATTTTCATAAAAATCGTTCGAGTCGTTTTTTTGTTTGAACGAATACTGGGAAGTTAATCTTGTGGAACGAAAGGGTCAAAAGCCACATCCCAACTAGTTTGAATTTTTTTTTAATTTGATCAGTATTACAGGTTCTATTTTACGGTATCTAGTTTATTAACGACGTAGCGTCTTTGTGGTCCAGTAATGTTTTTTGCATACCTTTAGGATAATTTTTTCTACAATATTCTTATTTATATTAAATTCTGCATACTTTTAGGAGAATTTTTGTTTGCATACTTTTAGGAGAATTCCTACGGTGACTCAATGAGTCAATGTAGGCGCAAAAAGGTGCCATCACAGTTTTATGGCACGTATTTGTACCTTGTCAAGACACGCTAAGATGGGTTTTGAGGCGCCAACCCAAATAAATATGCGTTGTACTCGAGGCGAGGACGAATGTAGCAACTGTACTGGCTGGAGAAACTTGCACCTCTTAATGAATCCCAGACTTTTTTACGCTTGTTTGGCGATTTTGAATATTGTGATGATTTAATTTCAGATAGTTGGTTAAAGTTATGCCTAGGATGTTAAGGGGTGGGTTAGACATTAAAATCAAACCCTTCACATACGTCGTACAGAAGTTGTTATTGGATTTTAATCTAGAATCTTTATATTTATGAAGTGATTAGAATCTTTTTTTAGTCTCTCCAAAAAAAATTAAAGTTTTCATTTACAATTTTCAAATTTATCAAAAACAAACTTTGATTTATCACAATCAGATAAAATACCCACATTTAAACAAAAAAACAAAGTGCAAAATTTTGCAACAATTAATTTAAATTAAATTACATCTAAGAAAAAATTAAATAATTTAAAAAGAAAAACTTTGCACTTTATTCGCATTTGAATTTTTATTTTTTGAATTTGTTTTTTTTGTAATAATTTTTAAAAAAAATTAATAACAAAAAATGTTGAACTCTAAATAAAACATAAAAATATTCTACAATTATTAATAATTATAAATTAATAATAAATAAATTCTAGCATAAAATGTTCTCAAATAAAACAAATCTACTCACTAGGAATTCCAGATACTAATTTTAAGGGCCGCAGCACACGAATGGCCCTTAATGTTCTGAGATCTACTTCGGGCCCTTTTTGTGGGAACAGTGTGATGAACCTGATGTTTTTTTTTTGATTTTTAGCACATTTATCCAAAAAAATGAAGTTTGTTTTGGTATTTTTTTTGGATAGGATGTTATGTAAAATGGTGTTTTTTTTTGATTTTTGGAGACAAAAAAGAAAGAATAAGAAAAAACACAAATGACTAAGTATGATATTTTTTCTAAAAATTTAAATAATTAATTCTAAGTAAAATCTAGTTTTTATGTTTTGCTAATTTCTAAGTTTCTAAGTAAAAATATTTAGCTTAAGTTTATTTATTTATTTTTTTTGTAAGAAAAAATGAAATTCTAAGAATATGAAAATAAATGGTTTTTTATTAAATATTATCTAGAATTCTATTGACTATATATATATTTGCTAGAAAAAGCTGTTAATTAAATTATTTATTTAAAATAAAGCTTGTAAAATTGTTTTATATTCCACCAAAAGCTTTTGACAACATCCTTAAAAATTATCTGGAAAAGAATTTTGTTTTTAATTTAATTAGAAAATATTTCAAGTGCTCTTTTTTTTTGTATGGTGAAGAAGATATGTTAAAGACAACAAAATATAAGGAAGAGAATATGTATTAGAAACCATTAAAGTTTTATGAACTAAAACAGGGTGAGTAAAAAGATATTATATGATGTAAATTATTATTAACTTTTATATTTGGTGAATGCTTAATTTGTTGTTTTCTTGTTGGTTTCACAGATTAAACTTGGGAAATATTAAAAATGGAACCATACATAATTGCGTAAAAAAATTCAAATTATTTTTCTGTTTATAGGTCAATAATTAATATTAACCGAGTATACAGAAGATTTTATTGTGTAAAAACCGCATAAATTGATCCAACGCATCAACTGATTCTCTGTTAGATAGTTTTAGTATTTTTGGGTACGGGTAGACTTCGCTTGAAAATATTGAAGGTGACAGACAATCCAGAGGCATAAGCAATATAGTCAGTTGGTGACATTTGACCGCAATCCTCTGCGGATTTTAAAACAAGATTTGCACCTCTTCTCGTACAAAATCCAACTAGTCCAAAAAAGAAGCTAGGCTATGTAAACATAAACACGTTCGACATTTAAGTTCCTTATGAAATCAAGGCTCACATCTGAGGAAATAAATTTCGTAAAAGGTCTTAGACAAAGAGATTCGTTATATTTTATAGAAGTTATCAGATACTTGGGTATGCTGATGACTAAGTAATAGTTGGACGGAACTTTGATAGCATCCAAGAGGTCTTGTGAATCCAACATCTCAAACACAAGGGCTAGATATACAGATGAATCAAAATGAAGAGTAGGTGAAAACATCACAATAGAAACGAGTAAATTTAAAATAGTTAAGGAATTCGATGCTAACTAGCCACGTGGGTAGCGAAATAAATAGATGAATTTAAATAACTAAAAGAGCATACCCTAACAAGATGCTCCATAGCAGACGCAAGGAGCTCGCTTGGATTGCGATGCCATCTGATAATGATGATGATGTGGATCAAAGAAGTTCATTTGACGGCGCGTATGCGATATTCTCAATAGATGTGAAGGAAAGGAAAATCAATTCGGATATGTTGACAACTGGACAGTTCAAATGAATCCATTATCCAGAAACGAAACGAGGAGCGTTTCATCGAGACAATGCGAGACACTCGAATCCGAACACAGTTCATAAATTATTTGGATGGGATACGCTGCATCAGTTAGAATACTCGTACCGTGCATCGTGAGACTTTCATTTGTTTCAAGCTCTTAAATGCTTCTTATGTGGTATAAGTAACAATCTATATATTAATACGCAAGCACTTTTTTTGTACAGCATTTTATCCGACTTCCACTAAACCGATTTTCCTCAAACTGGTTTTATATGGAAGTCGGAGTCGTAAAGGTGTGCACAAAAGAAGAATTATTCATTTATCTCAATTCTGTCACTCAGAAATGAGTACTGCATTTCCCAATATAAAATGATAAAAGGACAACGACAATATAAGGTAGAAATTACGGTTAGCATATAAACAGGCGAATATAAAAATTTATTATTAAGGTTTGTGAATAGACTAAATTTCATGAGCCGAGACGGCAAGAAAAGTGCCAACAGTCACCTGGCGGCAATTACTCAAAACAGCAAATTTTTGAGTTGTGCCACTCTTCTTGCCGTAGTGCGATTGCATGTCAGCGTCATTCCGCTTATGTTGAAAAGGTTTTTCTTTCTGTGGAGATTTTTACGGTCCCGGCAAATTTTAATTAAAAAAAATAAAAAAATAAATAATAAAACAAAGTGAAAATTATTATCAAAATATCACTGTAAGCGATGGTGTTTTTTAAATGAAAGTTTTGTTCAAAGATGCGATTTTAGATGATAATGTAGTTTTTAATTACACTTTTTTAAAACAATGTTGTTTTGTTTTTGTTTAGAACTGATAGAGAAATTAAAAAGTGGTAATAGTTCAATTAAATTATTACTGAGTTATTTGAAATGCGTAGACGTCAAACTTTAACGGAACGGATGGAGAGAAGAGTAGGGAGAGAGGGTCGAATTTCGACAAATGGGCGATACTAGTTTCAATAAGGCTGCAAATTGTAAGAAAGTTTTTCGACAATATATACCTTCAACGAACCTTATTATTTTCACTAAAAGACGGTAAAAGATTAGCAAACAATACGATCTTTAGTTTTTACATAAATAAATTAATTTAAAGTATGTCGTCAGGAGTTCCACAAGGAAGTGAACTGGTGCTGTTTTTCGATTGATTAATGAAGAAAACAAATTTCCAGCTACGTAGTATACAAAAGAATCTTCTTGCGGACATTGACTACATTGATGACATACCTACATATTTCCGCTCAGACTGACTAGACTAACCTAGACTATAACTGAAGGCAGGAAAAATACAAAAAATATGAAGATTGAACACCGATAGAGCATGCGAAATTATAGAAGAATTAATTGGTAGCATAATTGATTAAGGCACAGAAACGATTTGAATAAAATCACCACGGTTTTGGCTCAAACTTGGAAGATTACCAGGTCTTAACTAACAGCAGATAAAATTTTGTCAGGTCTACTACATCCCACGATTATTGCGACCGCAGTTGAAAATAAGTTTGGTGTTCCTATTGATTGAGTTCTACATACGTTATCTATTATGAAGATAAAGTCTGGCTTGATTTATCGAAAAGATAAGAATAAATAAAACTATCATCAACAAAGCTTTAAATTGGATTAGAGATTCGTTTGTATAAATTAGAAAAGCGAAGGTGATAGGATTCGATCCTGAGGGACACCGGCGGAGATAGTTTGGGGTTTAAATTCGTTATTGTGGAATACTAGCATAATCACTAGAAATTACTTCCAATCCAGTTCTTTAGAAGATACCAATAATTATCAACAGAGCAGAGTGTCATATTCTATCTAAAGCCCTGGAGATTTCTAGAGTAACTAGGCCAGACTCACCAAAGCGATTCGTACTTTAGTTTGTTGAGGTTTTATATTGGACACATAAAAAGATGTTTTCAGTCTTCAGCCATTCTAATTGTCGTCTAATATATAACTTGTAATTTTTTTATTGGTTATTTTGGAGAGAATAGAAGTATAATTGGCTATTGGTCGTGAGTGAGTTGAATCACTATTTTCAGTATGGGCTGACGTAAAAGCGTGAGTCTACAAAAATTCCAGAAAAGTACAATATAGAGAAGATTTTGAGCAGAGGGCTATATTGCCACGTCTAGTGAATTCACTGACTTTAAGGGTAGCAGATATGCCAATAAATCAGTCTTGGATTAGCTTTCTGCTATCAACTTCCCTTTGTAAATAAAAGAAGGAAGAAAATCTTGTAGATGCAAGTTACCAAGGACAAGAAGTTTTTACAGGCAGCGGTGGAGGCTGAACAACATAGTTCTCAATCTGTTTGATTTAACTTTCGTGATGGTGACCGACATTTTTCAACTTAATATACTTATGGCAATTTGACTATTCGGCCTAGGACTAGAATGAAGAACGGAGAACACGGCCCCGAAAAAAGATGGAAAGTTAAAACCTGATGACAATTAACTAACGCCTACGTATAGGTGCTTTGTTTCAGAAGGGGGCGATCATTCTATGCCTAACAATATAATTCAACACAAAGCATACGCCATTTTAAACTTACTAGTATCGCCCATTGGTCGAAATTCGACCCTCTCTCCATACTCTTCTCTCAATCCGTCCCGTTAAAGTTTGACGTCTACGCATTTCCATAACTCAGTAATAAATTAATTGAACTATTACCACAATTTCTCTATCAGTTCTAAAAAGTAACAAAAAAATTGTGTAGTGTAATTCAAAACTACATTATCATCTAAAATCGCATCTTTGAACAAAACTTTCTTCGTTTAAAAAACACCATCGCTTACCGTGATATATTTTGATAATAATTTCCACTTTGTTTTATTATTTTTGTTTAATTTTTTTAATTAATATTTGCCTGGGCGTTAAAAATCTCCCCAGAAAGAAAAACCTTTTCAACATAAGCATAATGACGCTGACACACATACATACATATATCGCACTTCGGCAAGAAAAGTGGCACAACTCAAAAATAGGCTGTTTTGAGTTATTGCCGCCTGTTGGCATTAAATTTTGTTTTCAGCTGTGGCTCATGAAACTTAGTCGATTCACAAACCTTAGTAATAAATTTTTATATTCGCCTGTTTATATGCTAACCGTAATTTCTACTCATTTTATCATTTTATTTTGGCAAATGCAATATTAATTTCTGAGTGACAGAAATAAGATAAATGAATAATTCTTGTTTTGTGCACACCTTTGCGACTCCGACTTCCATATAAAACCAGTTTGAGCAAAATCGGTTTAGTAGAAGCCGGTTAAAGTGCTGTACAAAAAAAGTGCTTGCGTATTAATATATAAATTTTTGGCTTGCCTTTAAGTAGGGTTTTTGCTACGTCTAAAGTATAAGCTTAAATTGAATATTAAGGAAAAAGAAAAAACTTATATGCTAGTTGCGGCACTGCGTGACCATAGGATAAATTCAGGTATAAATATAGCGTTTGACTGCCTTTTACTCAAGCAAAATGAATATCGTTCAGGTCTTGCGATTTCATGGGTCCTTTTTCGGGGAAATTGTCAAAAATTGTGGCTATAAACGGTGCAGCACTAGGATAGGTCCATTCATAGATCGTCTACTATTGGGCAAAAGTGGTTGAAATTTTAAATGTTATTTTAGCAGTTTTCGGTTTTTTTTGTAATATTATTGAAAGGAAATTTTTCAAAATGGATGGTGAGAAGTGTTTAACGTAGCTGGAGAGATAGAAAATTCAGATGTTTAAAGAAAACGACATTTCCAACCGAGAAATCGCTAAAAGCATTGGAAGAAATGCGAACTTAGTGAATAAATTTTTAAGACATCTTGAAAAGTATGGGAGAAATCATAGAGGAATTACATCAAGGGTAAGAACAGTAAGAGAACGTCGCCAAATACTTCGAGATTCTTCCAAATCAGGAGAGACTCCTCGACACATAGCCGCAACAGCTGGAGCGTCCGCAAAGGTAAAGATTGTAAAAAGGTCCTCACCACATCTAAAAAGGTTACGGCTGCGAAAGAAACTTGCTCTCACAGCTAGACCCGAGAAAACGGTCTTGCATTCCCAAGGAATGACATGTTCTGGAAGTCGGAATAGGAGAAGATATTTTTCCGGGATGAAAAAGCTCTTCTCTCGATGGGACGGATTTTTACATTATTTCCATGATTTGACGAAATAACAACGACAGTTGGCCAGAAGACAGATGAACAGGATCTGCCATGATTTGTGGAGCCATAACATTCAATGGACAAATCAACCTGGAAATTAACGGAGGAGATTGGATATTCTAGCAAGATCATGCCCCCATCCACACGGCTAGAATCGTCACCAGAGCTAAGCACAGAAGACTGTCTACATAAAAACTGTTCCGTTCCAGGCTGCACTATGTTACTTTAGATTCATTCAGCAATCCAGAACTGACATCTAAATTTAATGCTTCGAACTTATTCTTCCCACAGATTTTGAAAAGAATTAAATATTGTTTTTAGTAGAAGATTTTTTGGAATGTCAATCTCTTTCAAGGGGCCACAATCATATTTTAGCCCCAAGCCTCGTAGAGTTATGTGGCGGGCCCAAGTTACCGAAAGGTCAGTATACTTTGAACGAAGAATTTTTTTGGGTGAAATAACTAAAAACATATCAAAGAGGTGTGCTATCACGAACATGTATCGGATGGACTACAATTTGTTAATAATTGTTAAGCCCCCAAAGAACTCGGCGTCTTTCGTCGTGTATATCGCCAGGTAAACTGTGCATAACTGAATAGAATGAACAAAAAAAGATCTCTGCGCAACTAAATAGGAGAATCTAGGTAGAATAAATAGTATTCTTCTAGTCGTACGACCGAGTTGAAGATGGAAGGTCGGAGTGTAGGAGTTTGTAAACAAATCCCATTGCCTTGAGGGACAAGTACGCATGAAGGGTGCATCTCAGAACAGAAGAACGATAAGGGCTGTTATGGTCAGATCGGCGAAGATTATAGACAAACCTTTTACAATCATTGAAGGCGATATTGAGTTTATCCCGGCATGAAGCATCACGGGAAGGAAAGGTCAAGCTAGCGTAAGTGAAGTTCGGTAAAATTTTCATTATCTTTGAACGAGTACCTATGGGCAGAACGGAAGGGTACAGCCACAGGCGTCGTAAATTATCATATATTTTAAATAGGGTATGAAAAACCTGATGACAGCAAGTTAGTTGTGAGTTCAGATGGACACCTAGATTTTTAACTCGAAGTTGGTAGGATAACCACGTGTTCATGAGAAAGGAAATAAGGGTCTAATTGATTCCTATACATTGGATTGCAGCAGGATTTAGAGGGATTTAGCGATTGGATTAAGACCATTGGTAGATACGCTCCAGATCGGCATTAATGTTGGGCACTGTGTACACAGTTTTCTACCAATCCAATGGGACTATTTAAATAAATTTGAACATCATCTGCATACATATGCAGTTTACAATTTGTCACGACACTGCTGCGATCATTTATGTTCATACTGAAAAGCAACGACCCTAATATGGAACCTTTCGGAACACCGCGCTTGATTGGTATAGGATCCAAAATTGAATTTTGTAACCAAACTTTTGGATATCGATTATGTAAGTAATCCCGAATTAGGGAGGCGCCTGAGGATGAAAATCTCATGTGGTCTATTAGCTTAATTTCTAGAAGCTTACACTGTCAAAAGCTTTATGTAGTTTAGAAGCACAAGAAAAGCAATGTGATCAGAATCAAGAGCCATCCGCAGGTCGGTTGTCACCTTCAGCAGTGCAGTTTCACAACTACTCCTTTTACGGAAACCAGAGACTGTGCCAGTACTTTGCCTAAAGAAACGTTATATGCTTATTATGGGACGATAATCAGTGGGCCTTTCGAGGATTTGCATTTAGGTAGTGCGATAACTTTTGCTTTTTTCACTAAAGCGGAAAGTATGACTCTGTGAGGCAGCTATTGAAAATGTGAGTGACATAGAGGAGGATCACAAGAAAAATTAGCTTTAGGAAAATCGGTGGGAGATTGTCTGTTATCTTCATAAGCACAGCCAAAAAATATATTTTAAACCTTAACACGAAAGTGAAATCGAATGAAGAACAAGGATTTGGAATCATAGATGCATTTTATTTCAGATTATTTCAGATCGATTGTATAAGTTACTGGGAACAACAAGCGAAGAGATTGCTGGAAGTTAAAGCTTCCAACACTGTTATAGTTTCTGTTAATATGTAAGAATGAATTATATTAAGATCATTACAAATAAGAATTCTGTTAAGTTCTGTGAATAAACTTGAATTATAATGACCGAATGTGTTTTAGTCACTTACGGGGGCAGTCAAGGCTGAAGGTATAGAAACGACAATAACTGGCTAGATCAAATCAAAGCCAACAACATATTAGGATCACTTTACTATACTAGATGTTGAAGTATTTCTACAAATTATGACACTACAATCGAGTGCTCTGTTCAAGACAATCGAGTCGCTAATGGTTTTCAATAGCACGAAATACCATCACTATGTTGATATTACTTCTGAATCAAAAATAACATCGTTTTCAATAACACGAAACTGATTAACAGTGTAACTCAAGCCTTAAATATATTGTAAATTGGAATAGTTAGGATAAATAAACATTTAAAGGTTTGTAATAGATCGAATTTTCAGTAAAAATTATATTGTATAAAACACATATTATTAAAGTGTCGAATGTTGGTCTGCAAATTGCAAAAGAGTATTTTTAATTAAGAAAAATATGATACTCTTTTAAATATTCATCACCATAAACTTCGAATATTTGAAGAAATCATAAAGAAAAAAATCGCCTAAAAGTTACAAGATTGAAATAAAAACAAAAACTATTACGATTAATTACTAACATCCTTGCTTCGAAGAGGATATTTTTGTTATTAACTAATTCATTCAAAAAATAAAAAAACAAATAAAAATATAAAAAATCCCTAAATGAGTTCCCAAACAACTTTTTAAAAAAATCTCTATTAACACCAAGATTGTTTTTGTTTTATATTATTAGAAAAAAAATATATATGTATGCTTTAGCACCTATATTTATTATTATTATAATTAATAATAAATTTAACTAGCGTCCTAGTTAATCTATATATTTTTAAAAAATAAAGGATGTTTCCTAGAACATCCCTAGTAGTACCTAGTACCTAGAAATTAATTTTTCTCAATATAGGATATGTATTTAGTTTAGCACGCCATTATTGTTTTTTTTAAATATCTATAGAAAAAAAATTCTAGCACACCGACTAGGAAAAAATGTAGTTTAAAAAAATAAAATAAAGAATAAAATAAATTAGTAAAATAATATTGAAAATAATAATAATAATAAAATAAAATAAAAATAATATTCAGATTTTCTGCGAACAAGTCCTACTTAATGGCACTTCTGGCTGAGCACTCGGACGTCTTACTTGGTATCCTAGAAACGAGTTTAAGCGGCCTTAAGACACGAAATGACCGCAACATGCGCAGATCGACATCAACATTTGCCTCGGCGAAGATCGTCATAGAGCTATGTTTAAAATTTTTTATATTTTTTTTTATGTTTTTTTTTTTAAAAAAAGTTTTTATGTACAAGAATATTTTTTTTTTTTGATTTTGTTAAGTAATTTTGATAAAAGGACATGCACTTAAGAATAAATGATTTTTAGTGATGTTTTGTTTTTTTTTTTGAATAATGGTATTTACCCTGTTACTACAACGAAAAAATCCATAATGTTCCATATATTCCTGAGGTAGGAGTGTCTATGTAGAACAAACCCTAAGGCAAGGATCTTAAGCGATGCTTCCACACAGAAAATGCCCAAAAAGACGGCCTCTGTCTTTTCCTAAAATAATAATACAAAAAATTAGAAATAAAATATTTTTTTTTTTAATATTATATTTTTATAAAAGTAAATAATATTATTTTTACCAGTTTCTGAGCCAATACTGTTTTGTCACCTTCAGGCAAATGTTCTTCTAATGCCAACACTACACAGTTAGCAATGATTGTCAATAACACAGCGTACTCGAAGGGCGGCCATTCGATTATAAATCTTGTATACTTCCTAATTGGATTATCCTCAGTGAGGATAAATAGTGATGAAGGCCCACCACCGGGCGGTGATTGGCCTTGACTACTCGGGCCACCCATTCTATCAGCTAAGCGATGGGCTCCCCTTCGACCCGAGTGCCCCCCGCTTGTGGAGCCCTGTTGCTGTCCTGCAAGCGCCGCTTCCTGAGCCGCTGCCAACCTAAAATAGTTCATATGAAAAAATAAATATAGCTCTTTCTCAAAAAATGAAACATAAAATAAATATAGTTTTTAAGCAGCTTCAAAATATAGGATTGTTGTATCTTTATAGACACGCAAAGTTTTTTTTTGGTAGGATATCCAGATTTGGAACTGGACCAACAAATAAAATATACCATTTGGCAGATGCCGTCCATTTATTCTATGTGTTTGTTGACACATTTTCAGATGGCAAACGAAGGATGAGCTATTTGTGAATTTGTGAAAAAAAAATAGAGATTGAGATAAGAATCAGGCACAAACCAAGGGCCATGGTGGTTTATTCAACTAGGAACATGAATGTTGTCCAGATCTACACAATAAACAATTCCAAAACCATCTTCATCGAATCAGATAGCCAGCGCCCCTCTAGAAATGTACCACTCTCCATCCAAAAACCACCCAAAAATCACCCAAAAATCCACCCTAAAAACCACCCCTATATATAGCATATATGTATACACTGTCAAAAAAGCTCTTTTTGTCATTTTTAAAGCTTTTAAAGGCAAATCAAAGTTTTGGGCAAAAACACACAGAAATCCATAACCATGCTATGTTATTTTCATGTATCCCACTTCTCCATACCGCTGCCACCCAAATTTTTGGTGTTGTTGTTGTTGTTGTTGCTGTTGTTGTTGGGCCAACGTTTATGTATTCATATCGCCACATCCTTATCAGCCTCCCCTAGGATATACACAGCCCCGGAATTTACAAAAGAGCTTGATGATCCCTTCAAAAGCGCATTAAAACTCCATTTATTAGCATATTGTATGTGTTTGTGGTAACTATTATTTTCTGGGCTATCGTTTTCTTTCTGGAAAAAGGCCCTCTAGAACAATTTCCCATCATCCGGTTGATTTATTTCCTTGAAAATCACGGGGGTAAAAAAAAATATTTATATACATAAATATATATATATATAAATACATTGTTCCTCATCCTCATACTACGCGCGCCGTGTCGTACGACAACGACAACAACGACGACGGTTGTCCTATTTACTGACATGGTTAATAACAGTGTGTTTTTTTTCTCTCTCTGCCGGGCTTATCCTGATGACAAATTGCATATGCGGGTACTTAAGGACGCTAATGCGGTTCAATTATTATAATCGATGGGTGCCAGCCGTAGACACTAGGAAAATACTGAAAATTTTAAAGCTTGGGTAATAAATTTGGATGTTTCACAAATATGGTAGAATTTTGTACATGTGAATTATAAAAAAGAATTGATGTGACGTTTTTGGTCGGTTTTAATACGAAACAAAAGATTTTTTTGGTGTTCTATATAACAAAATTATTTCAATAGATACGGCAGAGTTTAAAGTAATAGGCTACATCAGTTCAGCTAGTCATGTAAGGAAATCCTAGGGCTGTGAAACGAAGTGCTGGAAACAACGGCCGAAGTTCAGGTTATACCGGAGACCTTCCAGGACCAGATAGATGATGAGGTCGGAGAATGTATAGCGAAAAGTGGAATTGATGCCAATGTCTATTGCCTAGAAGCATGGCCGGATGAACATGAATGGCGGCCTGTAGGCATCACTGTGGTGGGGGCCTGCTCATGGCCGGTGATTTTCGAAAAAACTGTTTTTGTCAACTTTCCTCTCCTTTTGTTTTGGATCGCTTTTCTGAGTTGTTGCAACATCTAACAATAGAGTGAAGCTGTGATCGCGGTCCCATGGGCCATCTAATTGATCAATAACACCCACTTGGAATCCCAAAAGAACGGTTGCGATTTTCCCGCGGATTCCTCAACTTTCGGTTTATTTGGTGTTTTGGCGGTAGAATCAAGTGGAGTCTCCATAGTCCTGAAATCGAAATCTTACAGTGCTGCCACTACACCCAGACGCAAATTCCCTGAGACTCCCAGACTTTTCCCGCCAACCACACGGATTAAAAAAAAATAGTGGAACTTACTTTTGAGACGACCCTCGTAATTCAGCCGATCTTGGCTCGTAGAAGACCTTAACCTATTTTTGGTCAATTTGAGTTTTGAGAATGATCTCTCATCGGTAGGTACAAATTGGTAGTCATTATTACCAAATAAATTCGCAAAAACGCTTCCACATTTGGAAATGCGTCTTATGTGTATATGAAACGGAGCAGCGAGCAGACATGTTGATATAATACGCATGGGCCAGTTTCACACGGGCCGACGACCAACCAACAAAAATCTGCTGAAAACGTCGTTTGTGGAGAAAATGGTGAGAGAGGACGATGCGATGGGCAGATTTTCCATCGTCCTCTCTCACCCTCTTCTCCAAAAACGACGTTTTCAGCAAAGTTTTGTTGGTTGGTCGTCGGCCCGTGTGAAACTAGCCATGGTCGATATAGTAGGGACCGGGTGTTTGGCTGAGGCCCGGGAATTTGATTTGTAATTAGAAATTTCGAAAGATAATTTCTTTCGGAATTTTGTCCTCTGACTTGAGTCGCAAATATGATTTTTTTTTCATTTCATAATCCTCAAAAAAAAATTTCAAGGCAATGTGGTGGGGGCCTCCATATGGTGGGGGCCCCGAGGCAATGCCTCATTGCCTTGGGATTAATCCGGTTCTGCCTAGAAGTCTAAGCAATACGAAGCTCAAGACAGAGAAAGCAAAAGAAAATCCAACAGAGATAACAGCTAGATAGCTAATCCCTCACAGAGATGCAATGCCCTAACCCGTTCAGCTGGGGAGAATGAAAGATTAGAGGGAGCTGGTTTTTAGGCCAGGTTAGAGACTCAAAGCCATCAAATAAGAAGAAGAAGAGACCCAAAAAACCTATAGACAGGAGCACTTACGTAGCCGGTGGACTGGTCTTCGTCGGAGCCATTTTTCTTACAAGGAAAGCAGAGATCGATCAACAGATCGCTTATCGTTCTGCCGCACTGTCCCGAGTCTGGTGAACATCTTTTCGAGGGACACGTTGATGACGCCAGGCCGAAGTAATGCCTTAGGCTGGTCGCACACTGCAGCCGATTCGGCCGAATTTTTCAAACAATTATTTTCCTATTCTCATTCGCACATTACACCGGTTTTTTGGCCGTTGACGTCCGTAGGTTTTATCCGATCAGATTTGAAGTTGATAATGGAAGTGCGCTCCCGTAGAAATGTTTATTAATCTTCCTTTTATTTTATTTAGGATATATTTATATGTGTGACCATTTAAAATGAAACAACTAGCATTTAAGATGGAAACTAACCTAAAGTTCGGCCGAATTTAAAGTTGAAATTCGGTTCAATACGGACGTAAAAAATTCGGCCGAATCGGCTGCAGTGTGCGACCAGCCTTACGGATTGCGCCGGTTTGGACTCAAACTTCATTTAAAAGTAAATTTAGTCAGTAGTAATCTGACATGACATTCCTTGCTCGACTGATGAAAAATTCTCACCACTCCTTCACAAAAAAGGTAGCCTAGGAGTAAAGGCGCACGACTGCCATCCCAGAAGTCAGTGCTTGGAGTCCACCCGCGCGGTTGTTTGTCCTCCCACTTGTCCCGCACCTAGATTGCATTCCTTCTTTTTTGTCTTCCTTCTTCATAATTGCTCCCTGATCTTCATCCTGCCATCGCTAGTAAGCATGATAAGCGAGGTAGTCAATGTCCGGCCCCCAATAACCGGAGTCAGCTTTCTGTCACCGTAATATTTAATATGGAGCCGGTGGAATAGAAATGCTTTTTGGCGATGGCATTTCCTTCACTCTCTCTCTCTTCTATCTTTCCGACTAGAGCTTGGTCTTGGAAAGGTTAGCGACTGGTGCAAGCTTTGGTCAGTATTACGGTAAGTATTTGGGCCGAAAGCTGAATTAGGGGCCCAACATCGAAGAAGGCCTGAATTTCGGCAAGAGCTATCTTGAAGCCACACATTTTGGATTGGCTCTCACAGCAGTGATTAACCAGAGTAGTAGGACTATGCCGTTTCGGGCCAAGTGAAGAAATCGGTTGTAAGCTCTGGTGTGAGCTTTATTCGTGACAAGAACCTGTGTGATGAGCTTTTTTGCTATAAGCTTTTGGGGTGAGCGGCACCTGTGTGAAATTACCCGAATAATGGCCTTAGAACGGGCAAATACCGACTGTGATTGAAACATAGTCCTCGGCCATCTGGCGGTTAACAGAAGGCTCGTTGCAGGACAGTACGGCCGTATAGGGGACGACTGGCGGCGATACAACGGCCTTACAGTTCCAATAACGGCCATACGACGGTGGTACGGCGACCGAATGGTTGCTATTACAGGTATACGACGGTGGTACAGTGGCAGCAACCATGATATTCGTCCTCCGATAAGAAAATATATTTCACTGCAATAAAATGTTTGATTTTTTTTCGGTTGTGTTTTTTTTCAAGCCGTTAAATAACAAAATTTCCCACTAAAATATAAATCAACACGCACCACACATTTCACGTACAACAAACCGACGACTGGCGAGCTCGTTTCTCTTGTGCATCGATATCTTTAAGTAGGATAAATCGAAAGAACCATTGTACATAACGAAAATGATGAAGTTCCCATAAAACACATTCAACAATACATTCGGTGCAGATTCTTTTTTTGGCTCAAATTTCCCGTCGAATGCCCGTTTCTACAGCTCAGTACTTGGCCTTTTAAATCTTTTGGTCAAATTTGGACGTCGTAAGGCCGTATGTGCTCCCATTAAAAATGGTTAAAAACTCTACGGCCATCAAATGCCCCTTAAAAAGCCAAGCGTCCGGTGTTCGCCCTTTATAAAGCCGTTTTTTATTTTTATTCGGGGACCCACACCATATCTGCCGGTGTTCCCCAGGGGTCAATTCTTTCACCCACTTTCTTCTTTATGTTCTTGTACACTTCTTATTTTTGAAAAAATCGATTCTCTAAAAACATCAAATTCAAGTGGCAGAAAGTGAGTTTTTCAAAAAGGAGGAAGGCATAATGTATGGAGTTGGTATCGCTGAGTGAGCGTAAAATACTTTTTTTTTCGCATTTTTCTCGAAACTACGTTTTTTGACCTGGTTGACATGATTTTGAAAAAACTATTGATCCGATTGGGCTCAAATTCTCAAGGGGTACTCTATACATGTGTAGTTCTCGTCCCTACCACAATTGTGAAAATCGGTTAATATTTAACCCTTTTTTTAAACAATTTTTTGCAAAAAAATGGCCCAAAAAATTAAAAAGTCCGCCATTTTGTTTTTTGGACCAAAATTTTTTATCGTGCTAGGGACCATAGAGACTGATTATATTTTAATATGCACGTTGATTTTTCAGACGATCCAGAATTGAGATATCATGTCAACCAGATTAAAAAGGGGTCACCTTCAGGCAGCCGTATTGGGGCCCTTTGAAGAAAAAAAATACAAAAACAATTTTTTTATTTTCTTGGATGATAGACTTATCATATATATAAAAAAGTTTGTAAGATTAAAATAAAGTTAACTACAAAAAAAATCTTAAAAAAAAGTGCAAAAGAAGTGTACTACCCCCTTAAATGACGACCTCTCTATCTCCACTAACCCATTTCACAGTTTCGCTGATGATATTACTCTGCGTTATTCTTACAGGTTCGACAATATAATATATGAACGTGTCAGACGTTGTCTGTTTGAACGTATCCTCATGCCTATATATGGGCACATCGTACCATGCAGCGTTTGGACCTCTTCACAAATGAAATGGGGCAATCCCAATTTACGTATTCGGCGAGCTTTCGGCAAGCACATGGGACCCACATGAGGCAGTGGGGCTAGCCTCATAGGGACTCCACCTGCACCTTCTAAAAATGCTAGTCGGGCTTTATCTTAGTATCTACAATGGAACAATCTCCACATTCAGTATTTCCGAGCTCGTACAAGAACTTAAGATTTCAAACGTAAGGTTCATCGCCATCTGCTTCAACAACTCCCACACCCTTTCTAACCTATCCTTCAAACTCTTCTATCCTTCAAACTAAGCTTACTACTAGACATTGTACCATGGCCTGAACCCCATGACCGACTCGTACTACAAAGGGCGGCATCTAAACTTGGTTTTTGCGCATAAAAAACACCCAAATCACTCTCATTTATCACCCCCCACAAATTTCTGCAAAAAAACACCTTCATTAGAAATTTTTTCCGTGAATAATAAAAAATTCTCAATAATTTCCGTGTGACTAAATCCTTCAAAAGTTCACATTCTTTATTTAGTCCTGACATTTGCATGATATTAAAAAAAAACTCTCGCATATGGTTCGAGAATACTACAATATACAGGACTAGTATATGACCGTTATTGTAACAAAGGACACTGTTTAAAGCATTTTACGTCTTGTGTTGACACATTTAACCGCCTTTGTTCTATAGCCCTCACAGTGTATAGTAGCTCTAAAAATATGATCTAGCCAAAGGACTAAAGGACACCACACTGATGTTGTACAAAGCGGGAGAAAGAGAGAGCGAGAGAGTGAGTGAATGTGAGAGAGTGAAAGGCGGGAGCGTATCCTTTACTCTGAAGGGAAAGAGAGAGGATGGAAAAGGACATTGCCTTAATGGCTGGGTTGGCACGGCAGGAGCTTCGATAATTGATTTTATGCACAAACAGGCAGACCACAATACCACTCTACTAGACATGGCGTTGACAAGACTGTGAAATATACGTACATATATATGTATATTTTTTTTTGTTGTTGTTATTATGAAAAAATATATACACGAGTAGGAATCTGACAACACACACAACAGCACAAGGACACTGTGATACATAAAACAATCACAAAGTGCAGGAAATTCATTTAACGGATGCTACGCCAGATGGGTTATAGCTTATAGGAGGTCCTTAAGAGATAAGGGGTCTCGCTTATTGAATATTTAAGAGGCTAGAAACAACTTTTGTGCCTAGAATCGTTCCAAATGCATTATTTACATGGCACGAGGACGATTTGAAAGCCACTCATTCGACCCTCATGGAAGTGGTGTGTAGGCACAAGGAAAAGGTGAGCAGACAACGAGTAGACATCATTGCTTCAAAAGTGAGGACACTCATAGTGTATATATAAAACCGCTCTAAGGACTAAGGATTAGGGATTGAAACAGTGTTTTTTTTTGTTTTTTAGCTAGAGGTTTGGGGCGACAACAAGGCTTTCTTTCGGGTAAGGGATGTGGTAAGGTAGAGAGGAATGGTAGTGAAAACTGTTTGGGACTGCAATGGTGGTGCGTGCTGAAGGTGATTAAAGAAGAAGCTTCTAGGGTTATTGGCGTCGTTTTACCTGGTTGATTTAGTTAAAGTGCGTACATAATTAATGATTCCAATAATATTAAAATTTCATGGCAGAAAATATGTATACAAGCGTATATAGAATGAGTATTTACAACCTCTCTGTGTTGTATAGAGAACTTTCCTCTTACTCTTTCTACCTGTGTGACAGCAGGTAAACAGGAAATAAATGTTAAAATATTGCTGTTTGGATTGTTGGTAATGTGTATTTAAGTAAGACTATTTTTATCATTCATTACAGCAGATGTTACAAGGCAGATGGAAATAAGCTTGTCGTTTGGATTGTTTATGTTATTTCATTAAAAATTTAACTAAACTTTTATTTTGTTCTATTTTAGTCCTTTTTTAGTAAATATACTATAGAAAAAGCTGTTTAAATGTAGTTCGCTGAACTTGTCTTGAGACTTATGTAGATACGTTAAATTCCTATTCACAAGTTAAAAAATATTTCTTTTCAAAAATATGAAATCAAAGAACGTGTGCAAAATTTGAATTTTACGCTATTTGTGACATATTCAACATGGCGTCGCACTGAAATTTGGCATATATCATCTGAACGAAAACAAAGATATTCATAAAGAGTTTCACAGTTAAAAAACGCTTCCAAAATTTGTTTTACGAAAATTCGATTTCTTTTACGAACGCACTTCAAAATTATAGGGTAAATTCCTTAGAATATAGAATTACAGGAAAGGCCCTCGCGTATAAAATCCGTGTATGGGAGCGTAGTGAAATCGCTATCAGTCGACTGTCAAATTGGTATAATTTCTTGTTAGTTAATTGTCAAATTTTCCCGCGGCACTTTCTTTAAAACGAGTTTTTCTATAAAATTTATTTAGACTTTTTCGCAAAACTAATTAAAAAGAAGAAAGAAAGTTTAAAGAATTCGTTTTTAGTGTAATTGAAGTTGTTACGAGTGAACTTTCAGTGAAAAAAAGAGCAATGAAGTGTGCAGTTTGAATTTCACTACGCTAAAATTCTCCGAGGTCCCTTCCTGTAGTTTTATATTCTAAGGTAAATTCGCACGCCATCTGATATAGAATTTGTGACATATCAGATCACTGAATAAGTTGTTGCGATGACATATAGATGGCGCCAACTTTCAAACGATACAGGTCAAAATTTCATGACATTTCCACCATTTGTGTACAAGTCACAGTAGTTTTGGAGTCGTTCCTTTTGTAATTTTCAAAATAATGGAAAAATCTGAATTTCGTGTGTTGATAAAGTGATGCTTTTTAATAGGGAAATATATTGTTCAAGCAAAAAGGTGTTATTCAGACTTCGCCCCATCGATACAAATCGTAGAAAAGCGGTTTGCTGATTTTCAACATGGCCGCACAAACATCGATGATGTTGAAAGCTCTCTGGTCGCCAAATTCGGCAGTTGTTCCCGAAAATATAAAAAAGATGCACAAAATCGTTATGGAAAACCGTCAAGTGAATTTGTGTGAGATAGCTGAACCTTAAAGATATCAGAAGGCAGTGTATTCACTATTCTGCATGAACTCTTGTCCATGAGAAAGCTCTATTCAAAGTGGGTTTGCTCACTGTCAAGCAAAAACAACAACGTGTTCATAATTCAGAGTGTTTTGTTTCGAGATGTTTTGGACAAAATTAAAAAGGTTTTTCGTGCTATCTGTAACAATGGATGGTTAACATGGATTCATCACTATACTTCAGAGTCAAATCGACAAACAGCTGAGTGGACAGCAACCGACGAATTCCGTCCAATGCGACCAAAAACGCAAAAATCGTTTGGGAAGGTTATGGCGACCCTATTTTGGGATGCGCTTAGTATAATATTCTTTGACAATCTTGAAAAAGGATCAGTAGTGCATATTACATAGCATTATTAGTGAGTTTAAAGGAGAAAATCGCGAAAAACGATGCCAAATTAAGAAGAAAAAAGTGCCTTTCCACCAAGACAATGCACTGTGTCACAAGTCGATTGCAACAATTGTAAAATTGCACTTGGAATCCCTTCCTCATTCTCCGGATTTAGCTACCAACGACCATTACTGGTTCTCAAATCTCAAAAAAAATGTTCGCCGGCAAGAAATATGGCTCCAATGAAGATGTGATCGCCGAAACATGCGAGGCTTTTTAAAAGGTTGGGTTAGGGCCTCGGTAGCCTGGGCAGTAAGGTGCCTGGCTACCATCCCAGAGGTCCCGGGTTCGAATCCCGCCAGCACCACGGTCCTTCGCCTTTCCCACTTTCCCCACCTACATAAATTTCCTTCTTTCTCATTCCCTCTTTACATTCCTGATTTCTCCTGTCCTAGCCTTCGGCTAGCCTTTCCCCGCTCCACCAGCGCATGTCATCGGTTGGTTGATGGAATTCAACTCGTTTCAGGAGGCATAACACTCCAGCGAGTTGTTTCACAATACCCCGATGCCAGAGTCATCTATAGTAATGGTTGGGAGTAGGTGGAATAAAAAATATCACGGCTTGGTGGTGGCAGTTCCTTCCTTCACTTCTCTCTCTCTCTCTCCCTTCACTATCTTCCGACTAGAGCTTGCTGTTCGACATTGCACTCTATACGAAAAAAATAGATTGTCGACAGTTCAAAGGGCTCTTTCCCTGGAGTCTAGTCTTTCACATCAAAAGAATCATTCTGTAAGAAAGGCATAGAAATGGAAGGTAGGTTCAAACGGAACGATTTACTTGTGCAAACGTAGTTGGCTTGTGCAAAATATGTCTTGATAGAAAATTGGCTTGAGGTTGGTGTATCAGCATGAGTGTCTAAACGATGCTCAAGCCTCGGCTACAACACTCAGCATGTGCATAGGTGAAAGGTGACGTTCGACCACCTTCTCCACCGATCAGTATAAATATAACTGAAATCGGTTCATTTTCACTCAGTTTATTTGCACAAATTGGCTGGCCCAAGCCAGTTTGCAGTTGTGTGTGAACCTACCTTAAGATTAGCGTTAGAATGAGGCTTTGACAAAACCATAAACGTGCTCAAAAAGATCAAAATCCTTGCGGGCCTGGTCAAATATGGAAGGCGTTTTATTTCGTTCGTTCATGGAACCATCATGAAATTAATATTGGATGATCCATTCGGGTAAGGTGCGACAGCGAGGGAGGCTAACCTCCGTTGGAAGCGTAAACAAGGACGCCCAGAGCTTAGTGATGCCAAACTGGATGACATCGGCTCAGAATCGGGACCGGTGGTGGAGAGAACAGTTGCGAGAGGTCAGGACTGGATCCCAGTTGTAGAGCCGTCAAAGAAGAAGAAGAGATCCATTCAGAGGTACTATTTTCAAAATGAAATTCCATTTTATCGGGTAATCGGGTATACATACAAAAGAACCATTCTTTATATTTATTTTATAAAGATTATTTCTTTCAAATGCTGACCTTAACTGCCCCAACATGGTCCATTTTAAAGTTCCAATTTTCGATGACGCGTTCGAGCATTTCGAGTGGTATTTGGCCAATGACGCGAGTAACGTAGGCGTCCTCATTTCCGATTTTTCAATCGCACACTGCTTATCCATGTAGAATTTGGGCTTTACATAACTCCAAAGGAAAAAGTCTAAAGAAGTGAGTTCGAAGCGTGCAATTAACTACTCACCGAATTGTTCTAGCAATAAAGCCATGATTTTACGGACTGCGTTGCAAGTAGCGCCCAGGGGCGGTTTTAGAGGGGTGTAATCGGGTAATTACCCTAGAATTTTCGTTCGCTTATTTATTTTTATTCTTAAAAAATACCAATATTTTAAACAAACAAGTTAAGTTATGGTGAATGTTGTCGGCGATCTATGACGGTGAATTTTTCCAAAACTGCTGGAGAGTCGTGGAAGAGACCGATACCCGAGACTCCCGTTAATATGGCACGCTATGGCTGATTTCACACGAGCGTACACACGACACGACAAGAGTCGGCTGCAAAGTGGTTTATGAAGAAGAGGGTGAGAGAAGACGAAGGGGAGAGCACACAAATTTGAACGATATTTTCAGCAACACTTTGACAGCTCTTGCATTGTTGTTGTTTTTTTCTGAAATTCCCTTTTGCTCGCAAAGAGAATGTGTGAGTTCGGAAACGTCAAAAACTGCAGCAGCTATGGGGTCCTACTGCAAATAAACTTGCAGTGAATTCGGAAACTCAGTTCGAGTCATGTAAGTGCAGCGTCAAATGCTTGTTTCACACGGGACGCCCACCCAACAGAAATCGTACGGAAACATTATTTTTAGAGAAGAGGGTGAGAGAGGACGATTGGAAGGGAAGATTTTCCCATCCAACTTTCTCACAAGATTTTCGATACGACTTTTTGAGAGCGGTGTGGTTTTTTTTTCTTTCTGGGAGAAAAGAGAGAGAAATAGCAGAAGGGAGAATTAAGATTAAAAACAACAACAATAAGCTAAAGCATTCTGACGTACAGTTGGTTGAAAAAATTGGGCCATGTGAAAGCCCGTACGATTTTTCGTCAAATTTCAAAAGGGAATGGACGATGACAGCAGATTTTGTTGGTTTGGTTGGCCGTCGTCTCGTGTGAAACAGCCCAAAGCAGCTTCCAGTTTTATGTGACGTTTCTGGACTCGTGATTGTATACGGAAAGCAGTAGTCAATATTTTAAAAGAAATAATGGAGAGAGTTTTTCAGTCATTAATTATGAATTTACAAGTGAAATGAGTAACTCTTATTTCTAATTTAAAAGAATACGTTAAATCTTAAATAAATGAAACGAAGTTAGAAGAAGATTATTATATCCCTTAAAGCAACTTTCCATAACGCGCGGGCTAGAATTCAAAAAAAATCTGCCGTTGCGTATGTACGTTCTATTAGGGCTAAATAACCGTTAAAAACTAGTGGCAGAAATGACTACTGCCTATTTGCTGTGGTGTGGAGGGTGGAATGGCAACTTCAGCTAGATGTGGCTTGGGGAGGGTGCAAATGATATTTATGGAATCAAAAAAATATTTAAGTTTTTTCTTTTTTTAAAATTACCCCCCAAAACCAGTTGGCTGGAAACGCCCCGTAGCGCCCCGCCTTCTTGGAACCGAATGTCGCCGATATTAAGGAGTTCAATTTCAGGCAGCAAATAGCTCAATATCATAGCGCGATATCAGGCGCCATTTACAATTACGTTTCGGCCGGCCTCATTTTTTGTGAAATATGGACTGATGATTCCAACAACCCAACAAAACCGTTATTTTGTCTGGTCTGGATGTGATGGCAACGCTGTGCCGGACTCAGTCCTACCATGATGAAATGTCAGACAATACTGAACAAAAATACCACATGAAAGTTTGACACAACTCACATGTAATCTGTCATAAATCCCCTACTGAAAAAAGTACCTTTAAATGGATCATCCATTACTTTTACCGAAAAATTTGATTCTGAGTTTGTTAGTATGAATATCCTTAAAACTGTAAAAGTTTAGTTCAAGAAAATTAAAAGAGCATTTGGTTACTCCACATTTTATTCAAAACCCTTAAAAGCAACATCAATAACAAAAACAGCACTATGGTATCAACAAAAATCACAGTCATGAACTGATATCTAGGTCACTGGCCCCCAGTAGTTTTACCCCGAATATAATTTTATCCCTATTCATCCCCTCTACCCTCAATTCTGTCAAAGTATTCGAGCAAAAAGTTATTATATTCATTTTCTTACAAGGATTTTCATTCCGATTAATCACGTCATTACTGCTTAACAGTCACACCCTGAGAAACTTATTTACATAAAATGCAATGGCGCCAATGCTGATCCTTTTTCCCTCCTCTACTTTGGCTGTTGTTTATGTTGTTTTCTAAATAATTTTTTCTCCCCCCACCCCTCCGCGGCCCCAACTAAGCCTTCCCCACCAGTTTTTCTGTAATATAATTACAAGTAGAAGATGGTGTAAAACTAGCCAACAGAGCGTCAGACGGAAGGACGAGGGGCAATAATATGTATGGAGGGCAAAGTGCCACGTAATACTATCCGTTTGGGTATGACCTAAAATGTTGTTTAATAAAATGCAATTTCTATGTTGCAATAGCGCAGAATTCAGTTTGAATATTTCCTTAAGCTTTAGCATAATCCCAACTGTTAATTATTTAATTGTTGGCTTATGCAAAGTAGTAGTGTCGTTGTGTTGTCGTTAAATATATGGGTTAAATTTCGCATTTATGCTATGCCGTATTAATTAAGATGGATGGACTTTTAAAGTGTGCAGAACTTGTACAATATTGTTTAAATTATTTATGAAAAGGGGGGTAGGGGGAGGGGAAGGGGGCAGGCGATTTTATTTTCTTAAGTGTATGCGTATTTATTTATATTTTAGTGTAATTTTAACATCACTTGGCTCTCGTTTTTTTAGCCCATGGTTAAATAAAACTAAATCATACTAAATACAAATCAAAATATAAAAATCCAAAAATCTTGAATAAAGTAAAACTGTGGATCAAACACGGATACACTACTATACTTCAGACGCAAAAAAACATCAAAACAGTTGGTTCTCTGCAGACGATGTGTCCCGGAAGAAGGCCGCATAGATGGCAGTCTCTGGCAATGAAGCTAACCAGTGACCTGAAATCCTTTTTGCTGCGCACCAATAGCAACGACACAGGTAGAAATCGCTTGAAGTTGACCAAGCCGGTCGTGGATCTTCATTGCTCAGAATGTTCTAGTAGATTCAAGTTGGTTGTTCCGCTGGTCCGCTCAGAGCATTGTCTGGACAAGCTGTCTGACCTTTCATTGATTTTGCAACTCTTATGACCCGGAACACGAACGAAGACAACTTGATTGAGAGCGACTTGGTTCTACTGGATATCGTCTCCCATATTGTCACTTGACTGTCGGAAAGGATGAAGATCTCTTTTTTAGCATAGGTCCTTTTTTAGTTCGCATAGGTGTATGTGTACCTCACCTTTGGCACTTGTCTACGTCATTATATACCTCTCCGAAATTTATCCCGCCTCTTGGAAACTGGTTCATATTCAGCCTTTACCAAAAAACCTGACTTTAACAATCCGTCTAGCTACCGCCAAATAGTAATTACTTCTATTCTCCCCAAAACGATTATCAACAAAAAGCTTATGGTGTACCTTGAGTCCAAATCCTAAATGACAAACAGCCCCAATTTTCACGCACACATCAGTCGAAATATTCGTTCATTAAGTGAACAACATGACTGTGGAACAACCTCCCACAGTCAGTATTCCCGAACTCATAAAACATCCAGAAGTTCAAACGCGGCAAATAACTAGGGAAAGTGCTGAACTTCTTGAAGTCGTCGTCTGATTCTCCGAAGAGAAATGTGAAACTTTTGTTAGAAACATTTTTTTATCCGAAGCTTCACGGACCCCCAAATGAATGATTTTTGGGGATAATTTTGATGTTTTTTGGGCGTACGGGGGGGCTTCGGATAAAAAAATTGTTCAGGGAAAAGTTTCATATTTCCCTGCGGAGAATCAGAATCTGTGAAAAAAATGGCGGTTGCCACTTGAAATTTTAGATTCACCCCGACCCCCTACTAGGGGGTGAGTGGGTGGGGTGAGATTTGTGTGAAAACGATTCCACCCTCCAAATTGAGCAACTTTCCCTCGAAACTTTTTTCACGATCACCTACCCTTCAGGAAATATCGGACCCTTGCAGGACTTTTGCCGCACCCTGTATTTCTTAAAAATCTGGACTTTTTTTAAAACAATCCCTTGACCATTTCATTATTTTAATTGCATATTATCGTTTCCATATACTTTTATATGTGGGCACCCAGGGCCGAAGTGCCTATGGTCGGTGGGCATTCCCCTTTCATTGATTGACAGAGTTTATAGAGCACAAAAGAAATTTTATTGATATTTCAACTGTCCCAATTTCGCAATCAAGAACCATTTCCTCAAGTATACTCCATCAAAATAGGAATAATAATAATTTGCTTTGAGTATTTTAAATAATTTATAATTTTTTTCTTTGTACTCCAGTTTGTCACAAAATGTGCACTGTCAAAATTTCATATAGAAAATTCTATAAAAAAAATACTGCTTTTGGGCACTAATGGATTTCTGAATTTTCATCAGAATATTTTATTATATTAGTGAGCAGTTCAATCATATAATTTTTCAATGCATTAAAATCGATATAGAATGTCCCAAATATAATATGGGTGTCCCAAAAAAATAGTATGAGTCTATTAACATAATAGAGAATATGTTTGTGCCAAAATAATTTATACATGAAGGATGATGTGATTATTTACTCCACTTTCGTATTTATTATTTAAATAAAATTGGTTTTTAATAGTGGCTAATATTTCAGCAAGAAGTGGGGGAATTGATACCCGCTTTGTTTATAGTTTATACATGGTGTTTTTGACTTCCTATCAAATACTTCAGGGGATGATTCCTGAATATATTTGGAGAAAAAAATTGTTCTAGAGGCAGGGGCTATCAGCACTATCAGCAAAGATACAGAATGTTTACAAAACCACCTTTGGAAAGATTTTTAATTTACTCGAAGCTCAGTGACTTTGTCCATTTCTACCAATACATTGAGTTGACTACTTAATGTCAAAGTAATTTTTAATTCCCATGACACAATGACCTGGTGCACCGTCGTGTTGATATCACATTGTTCTTCTCTGCATCAGGGGAGCTTCCGCTAACAGTTCAGGAAGACAATTTCTTAAAAATTCTAAATATATTTTAGTAGGTGTTGGGGCAATTATGCCTGGCAGCCAGGCGCAATCGTTCCAATACCTACTATTGTACTATTGTTGCTATTTAACCTTTTCAGAAAAATAAAAGGCCGAATTAATTGATCTTCAAGTACGTATGGCCATAAATCTTCCCTGAATTTGTGCTGAAACGATGTCTCTTTTTTCGAGTGTGGTTTGTTCTCAGCCCATACTTTAAGGTTGTGGAAATTTATGATGCCATCTCAGGTGAAACGGGAGGAACGGTGGAGCAGGATTTATTAAAAATGAAACAGTACTTCGTTTTTGATACGTTGAATGCAACAAGATTTTTGCAGCCCCAATCAAGATTTTAGACACCGGGTTAGGGTTTAGATTCGACACCGTCTTAAGAACAAAGTCGATACTTGTAGTTTGGTCAACAGAGCAGGGTGCCACATTCTGTCAATAACTTTAGAAGTATCTAGAGCAACCTTCGTTACTTTATTTAAAATGTCTATTTTAGGACTTTGAAAAAACTAAAAAATTTCAATTTTTCAATTTTTTGCCTTTTTTTCATAGTTGGCAAAAGGCAAGAAATTGAAAATTGAAATTTTTTAGTTTTTTCAAAGTCCTAAAATAGACATTTTAAATAAAGTAACGAAGTATTGCGTATGCTCACAAGAAAGTACATAAAAAAACCTACAATTTAAAAAAAATATTTTACCGTACGATGATTTGGCATAAAATGGCGGCAATTTAAATTTTTTTTCGAAAAGTGCCAATTGTTGCCGTAAAAATCGAGTTTTTTTTTAAATTTCATCCACGTATTTATAGCATCAAAATACATCTTTTCTCCAGTTTTTATCAAAATCCGACTATTTTCCCGTTATTTATTGCATTTTTAGTAAAATAAAACAAAATTTCATACATATCGGTTTTTTGAGGTTAGGATTCATTTTTAAGGTATTTATAGCAAATCAGTTCGATAGTCTATTCATTCACGAATATTTTCCATTTTGTTTATTTTTCTACGACCAACAGAACTGGAGAAATTAAAAAAATAGTGTAGCATTGCACTCAAAATCATCAAAAATTGACATTATGCAATTTTCTCGTGCAGCACAGGACCGATTTTGCAGAAATTTTTTTTTCGCTTTATCTTAACATATGTAAAGAAAAAAAACAAAAAAATCCAACTTACCAACTACATCAATATCATATGACAATTTCCCTCTACTATATGGGCTGATCCTGAGCTATTTTCTAATAGTCAGTATAAACTCCGGAGAAATATTAAAGGGGGTACAGCTTTTAGGCAGAGATTGAACCAAAGGTGAGGCACATTTTTTAAGAATCATTTGGCGAAGATCATCAGAGCCAGTGGATTTGGGAGAGTCAAGCTTCTTCGAGTCATCTATACACTTTACGAGTCCTGAAGAAAACGTGGTCCATGGAGTGAGAGGAACACTCGATTTTGGGGGGTGTCATTTCAGTATCGAGTAAAGAAGTATTTTAGGCAAGTATATCGGTCCTGGATTTGATTTCTGTTAGCACCTTCTCCTAAAGGAAGGAGTTTTGCTTGAAATGAAATTTTTCCTGAAGAAAGTTACCAAGTACGAGTACCAGGAGGTACCAATTTTTTTATACGCTTTATATTAGCTTCACCTGTATGTATGTGTGTATGTATGTATGTATGTATGTATGTTCTATGTCAGTGATTCCCAAACTTATTTAGGTCATGGACCCCTTACTATAACAAAAAATTTATCATGCACCCCCAAACCCAAGTAAATCAAATTTTTTGATATAATAAAATCTACTAACAATACTTTAATCTGTTCTCTCTGAGAAGACGTTTGCACATATGTATGTATAGTTCGGGTGACAATGAAATCTGGCGATTTTGAAAACAAATCAAGATGGCGATTCCAAGATGGCGGCCGATTTTTGCAATAGGCATGTTAACAACGGCAAAAACGTCAATTTATTTAGCGCTGTTAGCAAACTTATTTGTGCTTTTTGGCTTAGCTAAAATGTAGCACACCTTCTAACTGTCAAAAGGGATTGACATTTTTTTTACTTGTTTATTATTTATAAAATGAGAAATGTTATAATTTTTGGATGTTATTAGTTGTAAAATGAGAACTGTCGCATGATATGCTAGGAACGGTGTTAAGCTAACAGAGTTAAAGTAACTTGGGCCTTAACGTGCCCTATGCCAGATAGAATATAATTAGGCGTGCGGCGTCATTCTAAATTCAAAATGGGGGCCAAAAACGAATGACGGAAGACATAATAGACGAAAAAGCAGAAAATAAAACCTATCAACTTCAAATTTTGCAAGTAATGCGTAGTTCGCGTGACAATGGACTCTGATTTTTTTGTAATAAATATGGCGGTTCCAAGATGGCGGGAGAATTTTGCAATGGTGTTCCCCGACCCCGCGACATGGGTATCAAATGAAAGGGTATGACAAGTGGAATAGAATTAGCTGTGTTGCTTCATTCCAAATTCAAACTGGCGGCCAACACAAAATAGCGGATTATTTTTTTCTTTACAATCCGCTCGGTATCGGTAATAAATGAAAGGCTATGACGAGTAGAATACAGTGGCGGGCGCCGCAAAAGGACGGAAGACATATAATAAACTAAAAAGGAGAAAATAAAAATAAAAAGTTTAAAAAACTAAAAAATACGCCAATAAGTAAATAATAATTGTAAATGTAAAGTTGCTCCAGCCAGTATATGGGAACAAGCTACCTTTCAAAATCAAGCTCAGAATGAAATTAATGAAGTTATTGGTAAAATTTATAAATATAATTTTCGTAAATGTAAAAAGGTTGGGGTGTTAACGAAAAGTTCCAGTATTAATAAAATAAGAATATAGGTAAAGAGCGTTCCACCTGCGAACGTCTGAGAACATTCTCCTCTGCCCAAATTCTGTTTGTATAACAAAAGTTTTGTAACAAATGCAGATATAATACTTTTAGTTTTAAGAAAATTTAATTGATCTAACTTTAAATTTATTTCATCAAATTTGGCGAATAAGTCAGTCAAATAAGCTGTTTGTTTTTCGGCTTCGTCCGAGCCGCGTGGTCACGCGGGTAACATCGCTTTTTAAAATTTAGTAATTTTTTATATGAAAACTTTCGGTCTTTTTTTTGGACCCCCGGTAGTTCTTCGCGCACCCCCAAAATAATTTTTAATTATCACGGACCCCCTGGATCATCCCACAGACCCCCAGGGGTCCATACGGACCACTTTGGGAATCACTGTTCTATGTAAACAAATGTTGCAACTTGATTTTGACCCACTTCTATATAACCGATCAACTTCAAATTTTGCACATATGCATAGTTCGCGTGACAATGCAATCTGACAATTTTGTAAGAAAATCAAGCTGGCGGTTCCAAGATGGCGGTCGATTTTTGCTATTGTGTTCCCCGACCCCCCGACATGGGTATCAAATGAAACGGCATGACAGGTAGAATACAATTAGCTGTATGGCGTCATTCCAAATTCAAAATGGCGGCAGACAAAATGGCGGACTACCTTTTTCTTTACAACCCACTCGATATGGGTATCAAATGAAAGGGTGTGACAATTAGAATACTATTATCTGTGTGGCGTCATTCCAAATTCAAAATGGCGGCCAACACAAAATGGCGGATTATCTTTTTCTTTACAACCCACTCGGTATGAGTATAAAATAAAAGGATGTGATAATAGAATACTTTTCGCTGTGCGGTGTCTTTCCAAATTCAAAATGGCGGCCAACACAAAATGGCGGTTTACCTTTTCCTTTACAACCCACTCAGTATGGGTATCAAATGAAAGTGTATGACGAGTATAGTATAGTAAGCTTTGTGATGTCGTTTTAAATCTAATATGGCGGTCACTACAAAATGGCCGAACATATACATATAATAGACTAAAAAATAGAAAATAAAAAATATAGTTTAAAAAAACTAAAAAATACGCTTTTATTTTAAAATGAACTAAAAAGTAAAAAATAATTTTGAATGTAAAGTTTTTATTGCTCCAGCCAGTATAAGAAAACAACCTACCTTTCGAAATCTAAAAAAGCGTGGGGCGCTAGCTAGAAGTTCCGGTGTTAATAAAATAAGAATATAGAGAGCCCCACGCTTTTTTACATTTCGAAAGGTAGGTTGTTTTGTTATACTGGCTGGAGCAATAAAAACTTTACATTCAAAATTATTTTTTACTTTTTAGTTCATTTTAAAATAAAAGCGTATTTTTTAGTTTTTTTAAACTATATTTTTTTTAAATTCCAGTCATGGAAAAAATCGAATAAGCCCCAGCCTGTTGGCTTTCCCATAACGCCCAACAGTTATCCTAGGAGGTGGCATGGACTGGGTAGAAGATTAGTTTAGGATATTGGAACTGACTAGTCAGTGGTCCGGTTGCTTAGAGGCGAACCAACTTCGCCGAAGAACAGCGTTGCAAGAGAGTTAAGGAAAAGACCAAGGAGGATGCGCTAGGATGATTAATCACTAGGTGCAGGTTATTATTCTCCGCAAAAAGCTCGATGTCCCTGCCAGAAACACCGTTGCCATTCGATTAAGTCAGCCAATTTACATTGTGAAGATTGAAATCTCTCGCAAAAATTATCTCACACTCCAGAGACCGTCAAATGCGATGTGAGTCATCACCAATAGAGAAATTTGCTTGCAATCCACGAATATTGCAAAAATCAAAACAAAAATATTTGTATCGCAGCTTGGCATGCGCAAGGTTTTAAATCTCAGTTGTAGGCGGAAATGATATTGTCATGGCCATCGGGGTTTACGGAAAGTGCTCTGTTGGAGTGTTATGTCTTCTGACTAATAAAGGCTGCGACGCCGGCAGGGTCTAGATAGTGGGACAGGAAGGGAATGAAGAACTTATTTGTGCCGTCTATATGTAGAATCGAATGTTGATGAACACCTTCACTTGCTTTAAACACGACCCGACACATATATGTATTTTTACTGCTTTTGTTTTGTTTTGCGAAAAATGTTGTAATTTTAAGTAAAAGCGCCTATTACTATACGAAGAACTTTTCTACTTTTCGCATACAAAATCTTACATGATTTTTCATCCATTTAATTTTTTTTTATCGATCATAAAAGTTTCATTTGTGCTCTTTAATTCGTTTTTAAGTAATTACCGTCACAAGCATTCATACATACAATACATAAAAGAACTATGACGATGTACTTTTGATGGCAACGCAAAAAAAAATATACCAGAAACTTTATTTTGTAATGAAGCATAAAGAAAACTTTTTCCCACCCCCACATTTCCGCAATTTGGTGAATTCTAACAGTTGGATTTTGTTCCATTTTTTTTTGAAAGGAAACGAGCATATCCTTCTTCCAACAACAACAAAAAAAAATAATGATTTCATTAACTTGAAAAACCACAGAATCAGTTATAATCTATCTCATAAGTCATTCAAACCATTCAAATAAAAATCACCCCTGACCTAAAGAGAAAGAGAGAGAGTCAGCAAAAATTTTCTGCGTCATCAACTAGACACTGGGGATTCCAGAACAATCAATCAAATCTGTACCAAAAAGCCAGGGATTGAACATCATCAGCCTGCTGCCACCCACCGAAACAGTCAAGTTGAAAATTATTAGCCTATTTTATATATATATGTATATGTGTATATAAACCCCCCGTTAAAACGCCCCCACAATCATCCCCTGATTGTACAAAAAAAAAAAACGGGAGGAAAAAAAATAATACAGAAAAAGTTGTTTACTACTTTGGGCATCACGCATGGCTCATATTCGAATCTAAAAATAGCCCAAGGCACTACTTTGTTTACATTGAAGAGTAGGACCCCAACCCCCTTGCACCATATAAATCCCACTACCACCATTGCTGCCACGCCGCACACTATGCTACTATGCTGCCATCTACAGTCCACCACCACCAACCACCCTTCGGGGAAAGGTTGCTCCATCTCCATCAGTATCGGTATGCGGGGGTGTGGGCGATAAGGGTGGAGATGCGATAAAAAGGAGCCGAATCCGGTGCTTGTGGCTACACATCAATTAACATTAAGTAATTACCATGACAAATTGGAACTGAGTACGTGGCTCTAAATTAAGGGCGAGAAGCGAGAGCAGAGCATGGCTGCAGCAGCATAAAAAAAAAGGCTGAAGTTCAAAGTGGATCAGGGTAAAAGGATTCCTCAGCTTAAAGGACGACAAGCGCAAGGCAAATAAAGGAGCGAGCAGCCAGCCCCCGAGATTATCAGGAATTTTTCCCCGTATGTGTGGGATGAGTTGGACAGACAGACAGACTCCATTCTTGTGAATTTCATGGACCAAGTTGCCGCCGCAACCCAACCTTTGGAGTCACTTTCCATTGGATTTCGAGAAATGGAGGACACAAAAGGAAGATAACATCCTGTTATTATATTTTGCCAAGGATATCATCTAGATTCTTCTAAGGATTTCAAGAAACGCGCCCACGCTCCCTTTTTGGTGTGGCATATACTCGGGTGACTTTAGCCCGTTCATTCCTTCGTCCTTGGGTTCGCTTAACCGAGTTAACTCGGACCACTTCAAAAACTTTCCAAAAAAAAAACCAACAAGGACCAAGAACAAGGGGGACATGTGCTTAGGACTGAATTTTTATTTTTTTTTTCTGCCAGGATATTCTTCCCTTTTTTTTATTATTTATTCATTGTCATATCTGATGACTAAGTGCCTCCATAATGTTTTATTTTTATTCCTGCACCAAATTTTATTTAACCAGAAAATTTAGATGGTCTGAGATTTACTTTTTGGATGTGCTCTCCTTACACACAAGGATTGCTCCAGATTTCTAGGATTTCGTTTTATGTAATGTTTTTGCAAAAAAAAAGTGTGGCTTGAAGAATGTGTTTTTTTTCTGTTTTTTTGAAGGAAAAATAATGTTGAAAGGAAGGTTTTTTCTATGGCATAAAGTAGGCTTTGAACTATTGCAGCATGTACAAGAGTAGATGAAAGAAATTGAAATAGTAAAAGGGTTTATGGAGCTGGATTTGTTGTGATTCAAGATTTTAGAAGGAATAAAGGATTTTTTTTTATATTATGACTTTGAAATGTTCTTAAATTAATTTATTGCCCTTAAAAGAAATGTGAAATAATTATTTTTTTATAATAAAAGGAAATTTTATAACTTACTGTACACTTTATTTACCGTTTTTGTAGATTTACTTTAAAAAAAACACTTTAAAATAATCGACAGTTTACTTAACCTTAAAAAACAAAAGGCCATCTATTTTTAAGTAGTTAAAGCTTGCAAACCTGGCGGAAATTTTATGCGTTTCTACTAGGAGTAAAATACCCTAAAGCAAGAGTAGGGGTAGTTGAGTGTACTCGGGAGTACTCCGGAGTAGCAAATATTGCCCAATGGAACGCAGCTAATATCACAGAGACAAATCCTGAACTATACATATTTGAGCATGATTCATTTTAAAGGCTATATTTTTTAAGATATATAGTTTTGTTTAGGTTTATGCCCTATTACTGTTGGGTACGATACGATTATAAAATGAGTTTGTAAGAGGTGCCTGTTTGTCTTTTGAGCCAGTACAATGTCATACTTCAAATGAGGCGAGGTGCTATTGTAATGCGAAAATGACAAAAACAAGCAAATTAAAAAAAGAAAGAAAACAAATGCCATTGAAGAACTTTTTTACGAGTTTGATTCTAATATGCATTAAACTGCCTCAGAGTAGGTAAGAAAGCCATGTCTCTGCAATGTATATTTATATTTTTACCATCTCACCTCGCCTAATTTGAAGTTGGAAATTTTGCTGCCCCAAAAGAAATAAGAAATGTCTCTCCAGTATTTATTAGTGCTGCACACGAGACGAGACTTGTCTCGAAATCGTTTCGTCTCGATTTGCGAGACGAGATCGAGACGAGAACTCCAGATTAAAAATCGATACGAGACCGAGACTACCATTCGAGATCTCGCGAGACATCTCGAGGTCTCGAAATCAAATCGTTATTTTAAAATCGTATCGACACCAACTATTTCAGTATCTTCGCGCTCTTTGACGAGCACAACATTCGGCAGCAATACATGACTTGAGAAGGCTGCGAAGACAAGGCGAAGAGTACGCATTCCATAAGCATTTAAATGCAGAGTCCATTCCAAAACAGAAAAGGTATTTTACTGTCATTTAAAATGAAATGCGTTGAAATGAAATGAAATGACTGTAAAATACCTATTCTCTTTTGGAACGGACTCTACGTAAATGTAACTCTACACAAATTAGAAATTAACTTTCGATTCATTGATCCCCTCTACCCGCCCTGTTGCCACTGCAAAAGGCAGATTTACGTGTCTACGTCTGAGAAGTGACTAGCATGGAAATATGTATAAGGAATATTTGTATACAATTTCAATAATATGGCACATATAGTTATTTCTCGAAATACAGAAGACTGAGCAATTTGTATTATTGAAAGTGAAATTCGAGACTTTTCGAGACGAGACGAGACTTTTCGAGACGAGACGAGACGAGACTTGAAATACCCATTTTTTCGAGGCCGAGACGAGACTGGGCGAAATCTCGTCTTGTCTCGTGTGCAGCACTAGTACTTTTTCACAATCTCGCCTCACCTCATTTCATGTTGGAAATTTCACTGCCAGAAAAATGTAAGAAATGGCTCTCCAGTACAAAATTTCACTCCACCAAAAAATGTAATGTCTCTCCAGTTTGTGTTTACAATCACACAATCATTTATCCAGATACACGCTCAAGTAGGACATTATTTTTGAACCGACACATTTCAAGAAAATTGAGGCCTCAGTACAATTTACCATGGTGTAAGGGAAAAATGTACTGCCTCGTGTAAGTCCGGCTGAACTTGATGCCCTATGCCCTATGAGGGATTAAAGGAGCATAAGTAAGTAAATGGAATGATGGCTGTGACTATGGCAGATGCAAAATTATTTGAAAAAATTAATGTCAGTACCTTATCGGTCAAAATGAAAAACAAATTCTGTTTAAAAAACGGTCCAGAAAATCTACCTGCAAATTTCCTGTAGCGCTGCTCAAAACAGGTCTTGTTTTCTCTCCATATTATCTTTAACAAATCATTATCGTTAGGAAAGTTTCCCAATATATGGAAGAAATCCTACCTCACACCAATTATTATTAATAAGGCTTGCGAATCAATCGGTGGACAACTACAGAAGCATTGCCTAACTTATCATCAACCTCTAAACTTTTCGAAAAACCTCTCTACATCTACCCCAAAATTTTCCATGAGCAAGGCCGAACTGAAAGTGGTCGGTAATGGCAGAAAACATTTTCCGGACAAATACTCAGTTCAGAATAGATTTGAAATAAAGTGGATAAGAAGCTGAACCTTACCAACAGCCAATAGGAGGGTAAAACAGAAGGATTTCCGAAGGAAGAAAAGAGAAAAACCTCTTGGCGCAGTAACGTATGGCAATCCACCAGGAAACTGGAAGAAGAGGAAACAAGTTATTTCTTGATTCATAATTTTCTTGACACGCTTTCAATTTAACAATTACGGAATTTTGTTTTTAAATTTTTGCATTATAATTGAAAAATGTTATAAAATTTCATTCAAAACATGTTTTCACTAAAGGTAATAAAAGGGTAATAAAATAAAGCAGGTAATAAAAGGGTAATAAATTAAAGCATCATAGAAATTCACTTAAAAAGTTTTTTTCATCTCTTAAAACTAAACTTAGTATCGTTAGTTGTATCGTACATTTTATGATGCAGTGTCTAGAAGTAAGCTTAGATTTGATAACTTATAATAAATTAGGAAAGGTTCAGAGAAGTCTAGGGTGTGCTTAAAAAGGGGAGCGATGTACGTTGTGTTTGAACTCTTCGATATCATACGTACATACACAAGTTGCTCTATTTAAAACCCCATTTAAGACCCACGAAAAGAAGGCAGCAGGAAATGGGAGTGAGTGAGCGGGCAACATTTTGTGTTGTGGAAAAATATTAATAGTTTTTATACCAATGAAATAGTTATTGTGACAACATTTTTATCACTTCTGTTTCACTGATACGGTAATTCAGTCTGCCTATGGGCGAGCAAAAGGCGTCATTATAGATAACCTGACTTTAGATTATGTAACTATAATTTAGGAGTTGTTAGTACAACCATTGCAAAGACAGCTAATACTGAAGTGTCCTCGCACGCCTGAATTTTGCCGGAAAGTTAACTCAACAATTTTGATTCACCTCTTAACATCCTAGGCAAAAAATTTACCAAATATTCCAAATGCCAAAACAAACATTGGATCCCGTCTTGAATATAACTCGTTTCTTTTGGTTTGAGTCTCGAGAATCATCCATCTCGGGCCGGACAAGATGCAAAACCTTACCATCAAGCACACCGCGCAATTTGCTCTACCATAGACACATTGAGATATCATAGTAATGAAGCAGCTCTGTCGAAATTTGACCGATATTACCACGGCGACAGTTCCCCGAGTAAAAATAAAACTCGCCCGTTCTTAGCCTGAAACAGACACGGCACGTTTGAGTAAAAATAAAAGACGTACTGAATAGTAAAAACGAAGAATGGTAATCTCACACTTTTTTAGACCAAAGGCAGTAAAATTAGAAGAGCTTTAAAAAGAAGAGTAAAATTAGAAGAGCTTCCTTTTTTAGGACGAAGGAAACCGGCAATTATCACCATAAAGGGTGGCATTAGCAAACTCAGTAGACCGGTTCTCGTTTGATTGCATAGGTCAAGCAGCATTGGACGGAGTTGGTACTTAGTTGGAGGACCGCTTGGGAAAACGGCACTCGCATTTGGAATGGTCAATTACGAATGCATTCATATCCGAATTTTTCGCGCACATGACAGCCATGGACAGAACAACTCGAACGCGGAACAATCTTCTACAGCCAGTATTTCCGAAATCGTGCAACTTCCAAGATCTAAAATACAAAGTTCACCGCCTCATCCTCCGGGTCCTTGTAGACTCGTCTTTTTCACCAGCATTATGACTTTTGTTATGAAAGACTATAGCTTAGAGGTAAGCCCTTACACTTTCGACGAATTTACCTAAAGTGCAATATTGAAGAACGAAAAGATAGTAAAAAGAAGAATAAGAGTCGTACCCCAGCCAACACGTGTTTTTATTCCACCGAATCTCATGCAAATCTTACAACGGCAGATTGCAGACTTCACTGATAAAGGAGAGATGGCTTCCTCGATTATTAGTCTTACCGACGATGTCATAAAAGAGGTTAAAGCAAGAATTGGATCAAGGACCTTGGCGGTGCGCGGTATCGAACCACGGACCTTTGGGATGGTAGTCGGGCATTTTAACTCCTACGTTACCAAAGCCCCCATCTTCGACTTGGGGGTCTGATAGTGCAGAGGGTGACTCCTCAGCTTTATTCTGTCACATAAAATAATTTCTGCCACAAAAGTATGACTCAACAAAAAAAATAAATCTATCCCAACCATTTCTTAGATTCAATCGAAACGTCAGCTTTATACGACTGAAGTCATCGCAAATATATCAAGGCCCATTGTAAATATTGTTAAAGAAACCCATTCTGGTAATATAACAGAATTAGTCATTCATGTCGACGTCTTCGATATTTTCTGGTTCATATTTCAAAAACTACAAGAGGAGCAATCTCCATATCCAAAATTTACTTAGACAATTTCTTCCAAACTATATACAAAATCAGATCAACTCTGCTCCTCCCGAAATCAAATCCTCAACAAAACAGCAAACTTCAGCCACAAAAATATTCCTACTTATTTTCCGACATACAAAAACGAAGCAAAGAAAAAAAATACAGAAACCCAAGATAAATGACTTTTCAAGATACGAATTGATTTCACTGTTCCTCACCTGAAACATGATATTCGAATACACGACGAAAGAGTTACACACCATGAAACTGTAAGAGGGAAAATCATCCTACCCCCATTTCCCCCATTCTACCCTAAAAAGTAATCCATCGAATTTACGAAAGCAAGGGATCATAAAGGCACATCCTTAAACCGGAGATGGAATGGTACATTACAGTCAACAAACACGATGATGATAAGGACTTTTCCCTAGGTAGAAACAGGATAAGTTGGTGCCGAATGTAATCAAGAAATTTGTATTTTTTTTTTTTGATGTGTGTTTTTCTTCGTATTTTTTTTTTTCATCAATAATCTTAAAGGAATGAAACTGATTGCAGGATACGGAAAAAAGGAGTGTGTTGGAATGCTTGATCTAAAAATATGTTTTTATATGTCTGCTGTGTGTGCTAAGTATGTAGATGTACATATAGCGACCATTGATGGGTTGGGGGAAAAAAAATCCAGTCTCGATATTTATGTGAAAATCGGCGCCAGCACAAGCCCTTGGGACTTCCTCACTGTGTGTGGATAAATAATTTTTGCTTGCCCCTGTGCGAGGAGCAGATGATTCATAAAGCCACTGTTTGGTTGTTCAAGGATTTAATGCCTAATGGCACATACTATATAGCCAGCGACAACAACAACAACAACAATAAAAACGGACCACCAGCAACACAGCAATAAAAACAGAAAAAAAATCGTTGCCTGATGTATTTGAGTGGTACCAACTTGTGGACAACTTCACAGCCCTCCCTAAGTGCTATCCGATTCGATATAAATGAAAAACTCAACTTATGTAAAGTGGGTTAATGAAGCCTAGCCATCGTCCCCTACATATATATAGAGAATTCGCTTCCTTGTCCTTTCGTTATCGATGTATACATCTCGTATATATGTTTGTGTATATATGTATGTCCGCAAAGATCTGTCCAGTATTGCATATGGCTAAGCTCTCATCTATTTCGGTCAGCCGGCAACTTTTATGCTGGGGCAGCCATTAATGAAAAAAAAACGAAAGAGTCAAAAAAAGATTTTCGGTATACTTCTGTATATATATTGTATACTACTGTATATATGTATATATACACACATATCCTTTATCCTTGCTCGTTCAACGACAGAAAGAGAGTGGCCAGTTGTAATCGATATACCATTCTGCACAATTATTCAGGATTCGACACATGTGTGCCGTCGTCTATCTCTATGTTGACTATTAATGTAGGAAGGAAAATCAAAGCGACCGCAATATCGCAAATATTAGACCTTGCCCGAAAAAAAAACCACCCTCAAACCCCCTCCAAAAAAAAAATGCTGGAAGAAGAAGAACAAGAAAGAAGAAGAAAATATCAAACTTGAAGCCAAAATATACTATAGAGGAAAAATATTCATTTCCCTCCCCCACCATTGTCGATGGAGCCATGATATCTCTGCGCTTGGTATGAGGGGCGGGGGGGGGGGAAAGGGGAGCTGGGGAAATCAATACAGGAAATTGAAAAATCAATTATACAAGAACAAATAAGGGAGAGTTTTCGTCGTTTTTACTAGAACTCGGTCGAGCCGGGGTGTAGTGGGGTGAGGGCTGTTGAGGAAACGAAAGTAAGGTTGTGCCTATCTGATTAGAAAGGAATAAAATTAAATAAAGAATGTGAAAATTTGGAACTAATTAGTAGGATACAAAAATTTTACTTTAATATTTTTTTTTGGAGGGATGTAATAAAGCAGTTTACATGGATGTGTGCTGTTACGATATTGTTTATAACGTATGTGTCTTTTTTGAGTTCTAAAATTGATATAAATACATTCTTTGTCCCAAAAAATAACCGGAAGCGTTTGACAAAAAAATTGCTATCATTTCTTGGTAAAAATAAATTTATTTATTCAAAATAGCCCCCCCGCTAGGGTTTCTCAAAACACGGCCTTTTTTGGATTCGCCGAATCCGAATCCTTAAAACTGAGAACCGCCGATTCCGATTCCGATTCCAATTCCAAGTAAAAACACAATTTTAACTTACAAAAAATATATATTGTATTAATAGTCCCATAAATAGGTCGAAAAAAGGCCTTCGCCTTTATTTTATATATTTTTATGAGCTTAAATTCAAAATGCTAAACTTATAGTGAAGGGAAACACGTTTAATTCTATATCTCAGAAACTGTGCATTTTACGACAAAAATTGATATCTCTTTTGTAGATAAATAAGTGATTTAACTTTCTTGTTTAGAATTTTTTTTTGTAAAGTCTATATGTACGGAGATATAGTGCTTCAAACTTCATATATCATTCTCTTTGCACTATATTTCGTTATTGGTTAATTCTACATGAAAAACTCTTTCGTAATACTTATAGAACACGCGATTATCTATAATTTTTGTTATTATCATTTTTTACGTAGGGCTAAAATTTCACGAATTACAGCGCTTAAAGTGTCGAAAAAGGTAAATTCAAAAATACTGCCAATATCTTTTTAATTACACGTTTTATTGCAAAACTGCTTTCATGCGCAATTTTATTGCCCAACTTTTTTGTTCCAGGAGGGCTGTGGAAAAGAGTTTGTGCTTATAACTTCAAAAGTAAAGGCCGTAGCATAAAAATTGTCCAGACCTTATTCATAGGAAACTGTCCAAGCTTACCAATTTTGGGGAAAAAAATTAGTTAACTACGTATTTTTTGGAGAAAAAGGTGATTTTTTTTCTATCGAAACTTTCCGAGATAATTGGGTGGCACAGGTGATTTGGAACACCCTGTATAGTTATTTTATTGCCAATAAAAATATAAAAAAAACATAACAAAAAGTTAAGGGTAAAGATTCGCCGAGTCCGATTCCGAGTTATTCGGTATGAGGAACCCTACCCCCCCTTCCGTGTCAAACACACTATAACGATCGATTACTACATCTAATGATTTGTTTTATAAGACTAGAGGCCGTTTGTATTTTCGACGCTTCTCTCAATGAGTGTAATGTAGAACAGAAATGTCCTAGTCAAAAATATAGTCGAGAGAAGACTGAAAGCCAGAAGGCGATTTTATTCCACCAGATTGAATCCAATAATACTGGAAAAACCATACTAACGTGTCTTTGGTGACCAACATAAGACGGATTCTCGGTTGTTGTGGTTACAGGCAGACAAGCAGACGAGGAAATTGCTGTAAAGAGGGAAAACAAGAATGACCTAATGTCACCTAATGGAATCGAACCACGAACCTCTAGAATGGTAGTCAGGTGCTTTATCCACCACACTACTAATGCCGACAATTCGAGAAAGTGGAAAGTGATCATTCAATAGTAGGTTTCGATAAATTCTTCGATGTAACAGCTGACAACATTTTCTGGTCCTTGGTTACGTCTATCAAGAAAAATTTAACTACATCCAAGGCCAAGTTACTAGTATCTCGGTTAGACTAAATTTAGTTTGGTCTTATGGTATGCAGCGCTAGTGTGGGCAGCGGCTTTGGAGAGAATGGGCGGAATAGAAGAAAAATAAACTCTGCGTATCGACGGATTATAGTGCACCAGCAGTCCATCTCAGCATGGTAGAGGAGGTCGGGCAAGTCTACCTACATAAGAATCGGTGGACTCACAGACTAGCGTTGACTGGGACATGATTATGAAATGACTTTGTAAGAGATGCCTCATTTTTATTTTGAGCCAGTACAATGTCATACTTTAAATGAGGCGAGGTGTCATTGTAATGTCAAAATAACAAAAAACAAGCAAATTAAATAAAGAAAGAAAATAAATACCAATGAAGAGTTTTTTTTTACGATTCTAAAATGAATTTAACTGCGTCTGAGTATAAATAAGAGGGTAACAAACCTATGCCTCCACGAAGTATATTTATATTTGACGATCTTACCTCGCCACATTTCATGTTGGATATTTTACTGCCCAAAAAGAAGAAGCCCATGCTTCACGAATACGTATTAACAATCACACCTCCCCTCATTTCCTCATATGTATGCTAAAAATGGAAAATCAAGAATGAATTTATCTCGATACACGCTCATACCAAGAGTAGTAGTACATTATTTTTGTACCGGGACATTTCAATAACCTGAGGTCTCAGTACAATTTACTATCCTGCCTCGTGTAAGTCCGGCACAACTCTACTATAGACTTAAACCAAATATAAGGAAGTGGGTTGTCAGGGAACATGGGAAAGTGAGTTATTACCTCACGCATCTCCTAAGTGGAAATTAAGGTAATAGGGTATACCTGGAAACACAAGCCGAGGTTCAGCTAAAACTGGAGAACATCGTGGACCAGTTGATGAGGTCGGAGGATATGTAAAGAAATGCGGAAGTGACGCTAAAGACCATCCACCATAATCTTAAGCAATGCGAGTATTAAAAGGGTAGAAAAAAGCAAAGAAATGCCAGTAGAGATAGCAGGTAGAGACTGGGCCGGCAATTGGCTTTTTTGCCCCCGGCGCAGTATGCCATATTGCGACCCCTTAAAATTTTTGTTTTCAAAATTTAATTTTTTTTTCAAAATTTAAATTTTCTTTTTTAAATCTTAATTTCTGAAATTGCGCCCTGTCCAATTGCGCCCGGTGGAAGTGCACCATTTGCACCTATGAAAGAGTCGCCCTTGGGTAGATAGCAGATTTAGTTCGGTGACGCAAAGGCGTAAGTCGGTGCGAGAATGGAAGAGAAGAAGGAGGTCAAATGTCACCAAACATCAAGGAAAAGGGATGGTGAGTTTAGTTAGTATAAATCTCACATGCCGTCTGTGTCTCATCAGGCCGTGCCCCCTGTTTTGGGCAAGTGCCTCACCGTCGGTAAAGCAGCCCTACACTGCTGCTCGACTAAATAAAAATTCGCACAACTCCCTAGGAAAAAAACACGACATTACACTCAATATACAGGTCCTTCTTCAAGACTCGAGAGGTACACATAAGTAAGTTCATTAAAGACTAGAAAGCTTATACCGAAAAAACCTATCTTCTTCTAGTTTCTCCAAAACCATGGGGACGATAATCGGAGTATCTAGAATCCAACCAGATTCTAAATAATAAACCGTACGGCTTCAGACAAACAAGGTTCACTGGCGACCTTATAGTATGTCTTTGGTTGAAGTGGTTGTTCTAGATATCGCCAAGGCTTTTAATACAGTATGGCATCTTTGCAGAAATTTCTATTCTTCTAAATTTTCATACGAAAACTAAATTTATTATATCAGAGCTATTAAGAACCTAGCCTAAGCTTTTTAAACCCCACCAGACCAGTATTTAAAAAGGATTGCCTCAGGGTCATGCCGAAAGAGGGCTTTCCACTTAGTTTCCCCATAAACACCATACAAAAAAGTCAGCGCTACTGAAGTGAGGTATGCCTTATCAGTTTCTCATAAGGGCCTCATGAGGCAAACCTCATTACAAATAAAATGGGGAATCCCAACATCTGTCTTTCGTATTAGGAAAGCTTTTTAAAAAGCTTTAGTTTTTGTTGTTGCATTGCTTCATATTTCAGGGAATTATGTTTGTGACAGTGAAGGGTGTCATTTAGCATACTGAATAGACTGTTTCCGGTTCAATTACAGAGGTCAAGCAGCATTGAACAGGCCAGTACTCAGTTGGGGGACCGCATTGGTAAAACGACACTCGCGTTTAAAAGTATAAAGCTTTCGAAACCAGCGCAATTACTACTTACATATCCACGCCGAAATTCTCAAATTTTTCGGCCTCTTTTTTCACTCGGGATCGGCGGGTAGCGATGATTTTTCCTCAAAGGGGCTAAATGGGTGCGCATTTCTTATGACGAGGCGCGAATCGGAAAAGGCGTTAGATGCCCTGCGTGGGCCTTATAATAGGGCAAGCTACACGGGCCCCAAATGAGGAACTGGATCTAGACTCATAGGGGCCCTATCTGCACCCGCCCCCCCCTAAATTCTACTCGGGCTTAACCGCTAATAGGCTAATCAAATTAAGTTTTAGTAAGGAACAATTGCGTTAAAGGGTTTTTTATTATTTAATATGTTAGTTGAGCACCTAAATATGATAAAACACAAAGTGCCCCCTTTTTTAGGGGTGCGTTTTTGAGCGCCGACTCTATGTACCCCTTTTTCAGGTTTTTCAAAATAACTCGAAAACAAAGCAAAATTCGAGATTTTTACTAAAATACTTTTTTGTAGAAAATTAAATTTCCCATCGAAATGCGTTTTTTAAATTGTTTTTTACCATTTGTAATTCAAAAAATAATCAAAAATAATCAAATTAATCAAAACGCAATTCCTTACTACCTTTGATTTTTCCTTAATTTCACTAGTCTAAAACTAAAGAAATTAAAACCATTTAACTCAAGAGACCGGCAGTGTCTAGCCACACGATCCACGGTATATACACGGTATATACCGTGGATATACCGTGGATATAAGGAATGTTCCTATACATTTTGGATATACCGTGGATATACCGTGGATATACGGTATGTTCCTATACATTGTGGGATATACCGTGGATATACCGTGGATGCACGGTATGTTGCTATACATATATTGTGGGATATATTATGAGATATATCGTGGATATACCGTGGATATACCGCCGATACACGGTATGCCGTGGGATATACCGTGGATTTAACGTGGATACACGGTATGCTCCTTTAGGCCGTGGGAAATACCGTGGATATACCGTGGATTTACCGTGGGATATACCGTGGATATACCGTGGATTTACCGTGGGATATACCGTGGATTTAACGTGGATACACGGTATGCTCCTTTAGACCGTGGGACATACCGTGGATTTACCGTGGGATATACCGTGGATATACCGTGGATACACGGTATGATCATATACACCGTGGGATATACCGTGGATTTAACGTGGATACACGGTATGCTCCTTTAGGCCGTGGGATATACCGTGGATTTACCGTGGGATATACCGTGGATATACCGTGGATTACCGTGGGATATACCGTGGATACACGGTATGCTCATATACACCGTGGGATATACCGTGGATTTAACGTGGATACACGGTATGCTCCTTTAGACCGTGGGACATACCGTGGATTTACCGTGGGATATACCGTGGATATACCGTGGATTTACCGTGGGATATACCGTGGATTTAACGTGGATACACGGTATGCTCCTTTAGACCGTGGGACATACCGTGGATTTACCGTGGGATATACCGTGGATATACCGTGGATTTACCGTGGGATATACCGTGGATATACCGTGGATACACGGTATGATCATATACACCGTGGGATATACCGTGGATTTAACGTGGATACACGGTATGCTCCTTTAGGCCGTGGGATATACCGTGGATTTACCGTGGGATATACCGTGGATATACCGTGGATTTACCGTGGGATATACCGTGGATTTAACGTGGATACACGGTATGCTCCTTTAGACCGTGGGACATACCGTGGATTTACCGTGGGATATACCGTGGATATACCGTGGATTTACCGTGGGATATACCGTGGATATACCGTGGATACACGGTATGATCATATACACCGTGGGATATACCGTGGATTTAACGTGGATACACGGTATGCTCCTTTAGGCCGTGGGATATACCGTGGATTTACCGTGGGATATACCGTGGATATACCGTGGATTTACCGTGGGATATACCGTGGATTTAACGTGGATACACGGTATGCTCCTTTAGACCGTGGGACATACCGTGGATTTACCGTGGGATATACCGTGGATATACCGTGGATTTACCGTGGGATATACCGTGGATATACCGTGGATACACGGTATGATCATATACACCGTGGGATATACCGTGGATTTAACGTGGATACACGGTATGCTCCTTTAGACCGTGGGACATACCGTGGATTTACCGTGGGATATACCGTGGATATACCGTGGATTTACCGTGGGATATACCGTGGATATACCGTGGATACACGGTATGATCATATACACCGTGGGATATACCGTGGATTTAACGTGGATACACGGTATGCTCCTTTAGGCCGTGGGATATACCGTGGATTTACCGTGGATACACGGTATGATCATATACACCGTGGGATATACCGTGGATTTAACGTGGATACACGGTATGCTCCTTTAGACCGTGGGACATACCGTGGATTTACCGTGGGATATACCGTGGATATACCGTGGATTTACCGTGGTTTTAACGTGGATACACGGTATGCTCCTTTAGACCGTGGGACATACCGTGGATTTAACGTGGGATATACCGTGGATATACCGTGGATTTACCGTGGGATATACCGTGGATATACCGTGGATACACGGTATGATCATATACACCGTGGGATATACCGTGGATTTAACGTGGATACACGGTATGCTCCTTTAGGCCGTGAGATATACCGTGGATTTACCGTGGGATATACCGTGGATATACCGTGGATACACGGTATGCTCATATACACCGTGGGATATACCGTGGTTTTAACGTGGATACACGGTATGCTCCTTTAGGCCGTGGGATATACCGTGGATTTACCGTGGGATATACCGTGGATATACCGTGGATACACGGTATGCTCATATACACCGTGGGATATACCGTGGTTTTAACGTGGATACACGGTATGCTCCTTTAGGCCGTGGGATATACCGTGGATATACCGTGGATTTACCGTGGGATATACCGTGGATATACCGTGGATACACGGTATGCTCATATACACCGTGGGATATACCGTGGATTTAACGTGGATACACGGTATGCTCCTTTAGGCCGTGGGATATACCGTGGATTTACCGTGGGATATACCGTGGATATACCGTGGATACACGGTATGCTCATATACACCGTGGGATATACCGTGGATTTAACGTGGATACATGGTATGCTCCTTTAGGCCGTAGGATATACCGTGGATATACCGTGGATTTACCGTGGGATATACCGTGGATATACCGTGGATACACGGTATGCTCATATACACCGTGGGATATACCGTGGATTTAACGTGGATACACGGTATGCTCCTTTAGGCCGTGGGATATACCGTGGATTTACCGTGGGATATACCGTGGATGCACGGTATGCTCATATACACCGTAGGATATACCGTGGATTAACGTGGATACACGGTATGCTCCTTTAGACAGTGGGATATACCGTGGATTTACCGTGGGATATACAGTGGATATACCGTGGATACACGGTATGCTCATATACACCGTGGGATATACCGTGGATTTAACGTGGATACACGGTATGCTCCTTTAGGCCGTGGGATATACCGTGGATTTACCGTGGGATATACCGTGGATATACCGTGGATACACGGTATGCTCATATACACCGTTGGATATACCGTGGTTTTAACGTGGATACACGGTATGCTCCTTTAGGCCGTGGGATATACCGTGGATTTACCGTGGGATATACCGTGGATATACCGTGGATACACGGTATGCTCATATACACCGTGGGATATACCGTGGTTTTAACGTGGATACACGGTATGCTCCTTTAGGCCGTGGGATATACCGTGGATATACCGTGGATTTACCGTGGGATATACCGTGGATATACCGTGGATGCACGGTATGCTCATATACACCGTAGGATATACCGTGGATTTAACGTGGATACATGGTATGCTCCTTTAGGCCGTAGGATATACCGTGGATATACCGTGGATTTACCGTGGGATATACCGTGGATATACCGTGGATACACGGTATGCTCATATACACCGTGGGATATACCGTGGATTTAACGTGGATACACGGTATGCTCCTTTAGGCCGTGGGATATACCGTGGATTTACCGTGGGATATACCGTGGATGCACGGTATGCTCATATACACCGTAGGATATACCGTGGATTAACGTGGATACACGGTATGCTCCTTTAGACAGTGGGATATACCGTGGATTTACCGTGGGATATACAGTGGATATACCGTGGATACACGGTATGCTCATATACACCGTGGGATATACCGTGGATTTAACGTGGATACACGGTATGCTCCTTTAGGCCGTGGGATATACCGTGGATTTACCGTGGATACACGGTATGATCATATACACCGTGGGATATACCGTGGATTTAACGTGGATACACGGTATGCTCCTTTAGACCGTGGGACATACCGTGGATTTACCGTGGGATATACCGTGGATATACCGTGGATTTACCGTGGGATATACCGTGGATTTAACGTGGATACACGGTATGCTCCTTTAGACCGTGGGACATACCGTGGATTTACCGTGGGATATACCGTGGATATACCGTGGATTTACCGTGGGATATACCGTGGATTTAACGTGGATACACGGTATTCTCCTTTAGGCCGTGGGATATACCGTGGATTTACCGTGGGATATACCGTCGATATACCGTGGGATATACCGTGGATTTAACGTGGATACACGGTATGCTCCTTTAGGCCGTGGGATATACCGTGGATTTACCGTGGATACACGGTATGATCATATACACCGTGGGATATACCGTGGATTTAACGTGGATACACGGTATGCTCCTTTAGACCGTGGGACATACCGTGGATTTACCGTGGGATATACCGTGGATATACCGTGGATTTACCGTGGGATATACCGTGGATATACCGTGGATGCACGGTATGCTCATATACACCGTAGGATATACCGTGGATTTAACGTGGATACATGGTATGCTCCTTTAGGCCGTAGGATATACCGTGGATATACCGTGGATTTACCGTGGGATATACCGTGGATATACCGTGGATACACGGTATGCTCATATACACCGTGGGATATACCGTGGATTTAACGTGGATACACGGTATGCTCCTTTAGGCCGTGGGATATACCGTGGATTTACCGTGGGATATACCGTGGATGCACGGTATGCTCATATACACCGTAGGATATACCGTGGATTAACGTGGATACACGGTATGCTCCTTTAGACAGTGGGATATACCGTGGATTTACCGTGGGATATACAGTGGATATACCGTGGATACACGGTATGCTCATATACACCGTGGGATATACCGTGGATTTAACGTGGATACACGGTATGCTCCTTTAGGCCGTGGGATATACCGTGGATTTACCGTGGATACACGGTATGATCATATACACCGTGGGATATACCGTGGATTTAACGTGGATACACGGTATGCTCCTTTAGACCGTGGGACATACCGTGGATTTACCGTGGGATATACCGTGGATATACCGTGGATTTACCGTGGGATATACCGTGGATTTAACGTGGATACACGGTATGCTCCTTTAGACCGTGGGACATACCGTGGATTTACCGTGGGATATACCGTGGATATACCGTGGATTTACCGTGGGATATACCGTGGATTTAACGTGGATACACGGTATTCTCCTTTAGGCCGTGGGATATACCGTGGATTTACCGTGGGATATACCGTGGATATACCGTGGGATATACCGTGGATTTAACGTGGATACACGGTATGCTCCTTTAGGCCGTGGGATATACCGTGGATTTACCGTGGATACACGGTATGATCATATACACCGTGGGATATACCGTGGATTTAACGTGGATACACGGTATGCTCCTTTAGACCGTGGGACATACCGTGGATTTACCGTGGGATATACCGTGGATATACCGTGGATTTACCGTGGGATATACCGTGGATTTAACGTGGATACACGGTATGCTCCTTTAGACCGTGGGACATACCGTGGATTTACCGTGGGATATACCGTGGATATACCGTGGATTTACCGTGGGATATACCGTGGATATACCGTGGATACACGGTATGATCATATACACCGTGGGATATACCGTGGATTTAACGTGGATACACGGTATGCTCCTTTAGGCCGTGGGATATAATGTGGATATACCGTGGATTTACCGTGGGATATACCGTGGATATACCGTGGATGCACGGTATGCTCATATACACCGTAGGATATACCGTGGATTTAACGTGGATACACGGTATGCTCCTTTAGGCCGTGGGATATACCGTGGATTTACCGTGGATACACGGTATGATCATATACACCGTGGGATATACCGTGGATTTAACGTGGATACACGGTATGCTCCTTTAGGCCGTGGGATATAATGTGGATATACCGTGGATTTACCGTGGGATATACCGTGGATATACCGTGGATGCACGGTATGCTCATATACACCGTAGGATATACCGTGGATTTAACGTGGATACACGGTATGCTCCTTTAGGCCGTGGGATATACCGTGGATTTACCGTGGGATATACCGTGGATATACCGTGGATACACGGTATGATCATATACAGCGTGGGATATACCGTGGATTTAACGTGGATACACGGTATGCTCCTTTAGACCGTGGGACATACCGTGGATTTACCGTGGGATATACCGTGGATATACCGTGGATTTACCGTGGGATATACCGTGGATTTAACGTGGATACACGGTATGCTCCTTTAGACCGTGGGACATACCGTGGATTTACCGTGGGATATACCGTGGATATACCGTGGATTTACCGTGGGATATACCGTGGATTTAACGTGGATACACGGTATTCTCCTTTAGGCCGTGGGATATACCGTGGATTTACCGTGGGATATACCGTGGATATACCGTGGGATATACCGTGGATTTAACGTAGATACACGGTATGCTCCTTTAGGCCGTGGGATATACCGTGGATTTACCGTGGATACACGGTATGATCATATACACCGTGGGATATACCGTGGATTTAACGTGGATACACGGTATGCTCCTTTAGACCGTGGGACATACCGTGGATTTACCGTGGGATATACCGTGGATATACCGTGGATTTACCGTGGGATATACCGTGGATTTAACGTGGATACACGGTATGCTCCTTTAGACCGTGGGACATACCGTGGATTTACCGTGGGATATACCGTGGATATACCGTGGATTTACCGTGGGATATACCGTGGATATACCGTGGATACACGGTATGATCATATACACCGTGGGATATACCGTGGATTTAACGTGGATACACGGTATGCTCCTTTAGGCCGTGGGATATAATGTGGATATACCGTGGATTTACCGTGGGATATACCGTGGATATACCGTGGATGCACGGTATGCTCATATACACCGTAGGATATACCGTGGATTTAACGTGGATACACGGTATGCTCCTTTAGGCCGTGGGATATACCGTGGATTTACCGTGGATACACGGTATGATCATATACACCGTGGGATATACCGTGGATTTAACGTGGATACACGGTATGCTCCTTTAGACCGTGGGACATACCGTGGATTTACCGTGGGATATACCGTGGATATACCGTGGATTTACCGTGGGATATACCGTGGATTTAACGTGGATACACGGTATGCTCCTTTAGGCCGTGGGATATACCGTGGATATACCGTGGATTTACCGTGGGATATACCGTGGATATACCGTGGATCCCACGGTGTATATCACGTTAAATCCACGGTATATCCCACGGTGTATATGAGCATACCGTGCATCCACGGTATATCCACGGTATATCCCACAGTAAATCCACGGTATATCCCACGGTCTAAAGGAGCATACCGTGTATCCACGTTAAATCCACGGTATATCCTACGGTGTATATGAGCATACCGTGCATCCACGGTATATCCCACGGTAAATCCACGGTATATCCCACGGCCTAAAGGAGCATACCGTGTATCCACGTTAAATCCACGGTATATCCTACGGTGTATATGAGCATACCGTGCATCCACGGTATATCCACGGTATATCCCACGGTAAATCCACGGTATATCCCACGGCCTAAAGGAGCATACCGTGTATCCACGTTAAATCCACGGTATATCCCACGGTGTATATGAGCATACCGTGCATCCACGGTATATCCACGGTATATCCCACTGTAAATCCACGGTATGTCCCACGGTCTAAAGGAGCATACCGTTTATCCACGTTAAATCCACGGTATATCCCACGGTGTATATGAGCATACCGTGCATCCACGGTATATCCACGTTAAATCCACGGTATATCCCACGGCATACCGTGTATCGGCGGTATATCCACGATATATCTCATAATATATCCCACAATATATGTATAGCAACATACCGTGCATCCACGGTATATTCACGGTATACCCAAAATGTATAGGAACATTCCTTATATCCACGGTATATCCACGGTATATACCGTGTATATACCGTGGATCGTGTGGCTAGACACTGCCCAAGAGACCACTGGTAAATAAATTGACCGATTAATTTTAGATTTTAATGGTTATCTGTTCACGTGCTCCCCACCCACTATGATTATGCTCCGCCGCCCTTGCTTCTACCACTACTAAATTCCACCTCACTACTCCATTTTACCACATTAGCTTTAAAATTTCATTTAGAAGTGTTTTAGTATGTTCAAAAAAATTTATATTGAGTTGTACCGTGCATATTTGCATAGACGTTACATCGTACATTCGCAAACAACTCGTACTACTTTACACCATCCAAATTTTGTAGATATTAAACCAAAATATAATGTAACAAACAAATAACTAAAATCAAAAGTTTTGCACTGGCACAAGCGCGTTATTAATTAAAACTTTCATCAAGTGTAACTCAGTAAGGAACTGAGTTAACTACTAAACTCGAAAATGTTTCAATAATCACAAACAAAACTCAAATTGGAGAGTCGTCACTAGAGATTGAACTTAGTATTTTCTGAACTTTGTTTCAAAGCTGTACTCACTGTTTTAAGCAAGGATTTAGGATTGGAGACCACCTTTTGTAGTACCAAATCGTTTGTAGTATATTAAAGTAATCGAACCGTTCAGATAGTGGAATGTCAGGAATAAGATTTTATTTCAAGGAAGGAGTCACTTACACTTTTCTTTAATCTAATTCTTTTTACTATTTATTATATATTTATTGCACTTCTACACCCTTGCACTGAAGGACTTAATACAGAACACCGAACGTCATCGACTAAACCAGAAAAACAATCCAGGAAAGAAAGCATCAAGCTAAAAAAACAAACAAACACACACACACATACAAAAACAACATCCCTGGACAGCAACAACTCGATCAACATATAATTTCATCCTTATTTTGTTTTTGTGTTTATTTTTTTTTATTATTTTTCTTCATTTTTGTTTTTTTTTTCAAAATAAATTTCAAAATGTTTCCGTGAGATTATTAAAAAACACGAAATTCTTGATAAGCGGTCGCAGTTGGTACTCTTGAAAGGAGCTAAAATTGCTGTAATGCGGCACACTACTTAACCGGCAAAAAAGGACTTAATTTAAATGTTGAAAAAGGATGGCGTGCCATAAAGTTATAAGAAATGAGAGAAAAATCAGGACGTTAAGCATATAATACAGGATGAAGGATATTCCTCTATGTTTAAACTATTATTAATGTCACTGCACTAAAGGCGCATATTGTTTGAGTGACAGAGCATTGCTGAATGTTGGAAATAATAATAAAAATAATGCAGTTGAGAGGACTTTCGTTGTGGTTGAAGAGAGGGGGAAATTTTGTTTGTTTTGAACTTTTTTCAGAAAGGGTATTTTTTTTCCTGTTAATGGCATTTAGGGTCGGGCATGTGGGGGAATTTTATTATGATGAAAATGGCGTGAAAATGTCCTGATTGTAAATAGTGTTAACACTAATTTGTTATTATGGAGGCCAAACGCTTTATGATTTGTCTGTCAATTTGATCTGTGACTTGGCAGTATTTTTTTGCCACACATGTTCAAGCAGTTTACACAATCTTTCGTACAAAAATAATTTCGGATTTAACTCTAATAATATGAAAGGCTTAAGATGAAAAAATAAAATCTGGTACAAAATCCTTTCCTCCAAGAACAACATATGCCCACATGAAAAATCTGACATCTTTACCACACAAGGCAAGATCATTTTATTACACTTAAGCTACGTTCACAAAAAAATAAAGTACTTCAATCTTCATTCAACTTCTCACCCCACTTTGAAATCCAGCCCACAAAAAATGTTTTTTTTGTACGATTCAACTAAGTTAGCAGATCGCCCTCTGACACTGTACGGCGATAGCGAGAAGCAGGGTCTCGTTCCTCCTTGCGATCGTGCTTGACCCAAAAACTCTGATAGACAATTAGGCCGATTCAAGTGGTCTGACCTACAAATTTTATGCATACAAGTGTACAAGTGTCCAAGGGACAGCCGCGGTACTCCTTGGAGTCGATCAGGGCCGTAGCCAGTTATAGGGATCGTAGGGCCCGGGCACCTCCTGAAATTCTGAGTAACAATATTCTAAATTTTGATTTTTTAGAATTGTGAATGTCAAAAATTTCGGAAAATTTTGAATTTCCAATTTCGAATTTAGAATTTAAAATTCGCAAAATTTTCTAAATTCCTAAATTTTCACTTTCGTAATTTTCCGTTTTGCTAATTTTTAAAATTTTCAATATGCCCAAAACTCCAAATTCAAAATTTTCAAATTCGTAATACGCGAAAATCTATACTTTTCACATTTTAATCGTCAAAACCCGCGAACCGTAACCCAATTTTTTGATATTAAGGCCCTTTTACATCCCAACCGCAAAGTGGAAACTCAAATTGGAGCTCTTTTATCGCACAGAAATTTGTATGCTTTCTCTCTGTCTAGAATCCACGTTCGTTCAACAGAGAGAAAAACGATACAAATTTCTATGCGTTAAAAGAGCTCCAATTTGCGTTTTCACTTTGCGCTTGGGATGTAAAAGGGCCTTGCTTGTTTACGAACGAATCGAATCGTCGGAATGAAACGCGCACAAGGCCAACAAAGTATTTTTGGTGAGTACTCTGGATTTTGACTTTACTGACAGTTGTGGTTGAGAAGACGTAGGAGAGGAGGGGTTAGACTCGTCGGTGGTTGAAGGATCAAAGGGATGGTTGTTTTGGGTAGCCGTTAGGTGGTTTACAAGAACAAATTGTGTTACATTCAGAAATCTGTTATATCACCTCTTGGAGGTGGTTTTTGGGCGGGGAAATTTCAAGAAAATTAGCCGAAAGCCATTTTCCATAGGAAAAGTGCGGGGTCCTTTCTGGGAAATCTAGGATCATCTCAAAAACAGCGGTCTGCTTACTTGCAGCAGTTCAGAAAAGCGAGTTCATCGTTAGTCTCTTGGTTTGTGACAGACTTTTCAGTTTCACGCTTCCTTTGTCAGTTCGACTGCAAGAAAAATCACGTAATTTGGCATCAGCAGTAAAGCATGTTCACTAAATTGTGGATACGCTTCAACAAGAACGAAAAAATGCAGAAATATCATTCGACGAAATTTTTAGAGCAACTGAATAACTCGCGAAAGACGTATTTTTATTCCTTGGGCAAATTTTTTAATGATAATGCGGGAATCCTTTCAATGCTCCATACTTCAATGATCGAGTATCAGAATCCGCTATAAGAGCTGAGGTGGTAGCACACAAGTTGTTTCAAGTCATCTGTTTCGAGTTTTCCATTGAATTTTTCCATTGAAAACTCGTAACAAATAAGTTGAAACGACTTCTGTGCTGCAACCCCTGAATATAAATTGTGGTAGGGAAAATTATCAGAACTCGAGAAATATGCTGAGGTTTTGGAAGTTTTTGATTTTTGTGGCCCGAGCAGATTTCCAACAATCAAATATCTTTTAACAGTTTTGACGAAGAGTCGGCAAGTGTGGAGAGGTCATTTTCGACACTGAAGAGAATCAAAACGTACATATAAAACTCAACGGGCAATGAGAGACTCAGTGCCCTCGCCGTACTGTTGATCCATGGGGACTTAGGTGTTGATCAGAATGAGGTTCTCGAGATTATGGCAGCAAAGATCTTTTGAAAATTGAATTTTTTGATCAGCGTCATTTGATTTGACTTCAATAATAGAATTATCCATGTAACCCCCCCCCCCCCACCGAAAATTTCTAACTACGTACCGGGCTCCACCGCACCAAATTTGTGGCTACGGCCTTGGACCCGATACCTCTCTTAAAGACAGGAAATCGTTGACAGACAAATCGTACCGTGTGTTGGCTCCATTATACCTACTAGATATATCCAACTACTAACGGCCTGGTTAAAACGCATTACACAGTCATTCTACAGTATTAAGCTACAGACTTCCAATTGCTGAATACTGCAGAAGGGCTGTAATCACGCCTTTTTGACCAGGCCCTAGTAAAACTAATATTTGTTATAAGATCTATAGATGATGCCCAATCATAAGGCCATTCTTCGAAGATGTTAGAGGCAATGCTGTAACAGTTGATCGCTACCGTGGTTGTTGAAAAACTTTCTTGTGAACGAATTATATCATTTGGGCTTACCTCACATGTGTTTCCAACAGGACAGTGCCACATCACACATAGCTCGTGCTACGATGCAAGTTGTATACATCGCCTTAGAATCTAAAGCGTACCATGTATAACAAAGCGTAGTGCAGAATTTGGCAGCGATCACCATGTACTTTTAGAGAGAAAGAGATTGAAAACATTGCCTTCAGCGAGAAGCAACAATATAGCTAGGAAATAGTTAACTACCAAGTTGAAAGAAGATAGTATCTTCTTCTTCTTCTTCTTTTGGTGAGTTTGGCTAAAGAATTGTCAATCAGTGTTGCTGGGTCAAGCAAGATCAAACGCGATCCTGTGGTGTGTCGCTTAGACTTGACTGTTCGAGCAGAGTCTCATTGACTTACCACTGCCATGGCGATCTCGGCTAACTGGGGTTTCCCGGGTTCCTGACTGCAATCCTGCCTTCGGTTTGTGCGGAAGAAGATTCCCGAGTAGGAGTTGAAGGATTTTGCTGACAGCTTCCAGTGGCCCCTCCGAAGAAAGTTATGATCGCACTTCCACCAGTTTCAGTTATAGCGTATTTACATAAACTACATATTGCTCACCCTATCTCGCTGTCACTGACCACCAACAGATAGTAGATTTGACAATTTTGTGCAGAAAACTTGGGATTTACAAGGAGGTCAGTTGAAGACTGTAACGATCACGATCATATGTTTTGATCGCAGCACACAACGAATACCTTAAACGGATCTGCAATTTTCAGGGAGATCTTAGAAAACAGTTTCGGTGGTAACTTAGAAATAAGATCGTGTTTTTGTACATCCATATAATTTTTTTTATATCAGACTCTAATGAAACCTATCGAACACTGGAAGACCAGCTTTATTAGTCAACTCTAAATGGTTTCTTCCTGTGCCGTATCATAAAACGACCAGACATTTTTTTAATCGCTGTAGAGAGGATTTCAGGGCTTTAGTTGGCTTGATTACTAGACACTGTGAGCTAAATTACCATTAATCGAGGATAGGAAAGACAGAGGACGCATGCTGTAGGCTTTGCTTTGAAGAGGATGAGTCTTCCTTTTACTATCCCGCGCTAGCGACTAGTACGATCTTGTTCTTTGACGCAACCTGGCTAGAATAAGCCAGGGTAAGCTTAAATTAGGCTAGTAAAGCGGTCTATCCTATAAATCTAGCAACAACAACTATCAAGAGTGCAATAGGTCTTTCCTACGTATAGGAACCTATAGGTTGTAGTCCAAAGTATTGGCTGAAGGGGGAATGTTCATCTCTTAAGATACCCTAAGTATTGCATCTTTGATCCTCGATTATTTGTACCCCTAGCAGAAGAGATGACCATTCGTTCGTTTCACATAATCACCTGGTACCGAAGGATGATTAGTGCATAAATTATTAAGGATAAGACAGGACTTCGTTTTGGAGTCATTAAAGTTTACAGGATTTGTGCGGCTCCAGTCAAGAATAAGTGCCATGCCCCTTCATGTTGGAAGAATTTGACATGATCATGCACAATGATCAAGACAAGATCAAGCATATGATTTTCGTATATTGTCGAAAATATTGTCTTATATTGTCATAGGAGTAAGGCAAAGGACCATCATCAGCTGTAAAGTCGGTTGGAGGAGATTGAGAGGAGATCAGAATATTTTGAAAATTAGGAAAATAGCGAGTGATAAAATTGACGCTTGGGAGACATTGGAATAGATAGTGTCTCCACTGACTCCACAATTGTACAAATTATTGGGGTGGTAGTTAGAAGAGTTTTTGGAGTCAACAAAAAATTTTGGAAAGCACTGAACATGAAGTAATTTTCAAGACCTTAGGTAAGAAGTATGAAAGTATGAATAGTTCCCGCGGATCACTGTCATGCCTTGGAGGAATATTCATGAAGTTTGAAAGTGGTGCTAAACCTATAGGACTACAAATAAATAAAGACAACCAAGATTCTAGTCCAGTCAAGATGTTGACCAAGTGACTATAATTTCTAACAAAAAAATATTGGTTCCACACTTACCGAAGAGACAAAAGGATCTCCGAATAAGAATAGGCCCAATAATTAAATCATACTTTTCGTCCCTGTACCAGTAACGAAATTCCCAGACTTCTACAGTAAAACCGCTACAAGAATATACAAAACGATCATATTCTCAGTGTTAAGGCATGATTGTGAAGCATCACCTATCAAAAATCTGTACCTCAGTAGGGCCTATATAAGAATGGACAATGTAAACTATGGAGGGAAAACAATGAATTAATCACGAATTATATGACCTATGCAAAAAAGGCCAACTATCTAGTGGAGTTCCTGGAGCGTTAAAAACCTGAAAACCTCGGATTTCAGTTACAGTGAATTAAATTTAAAAAATTCAAAATGGAAGGTTTAGCTAATAATATAATTATATAAAAAAGTTTACCTATTAAAAAATTATGATCTTGATTTGAACGACCGAAATTCAAAATGGCCACCCAAATTTGCCAATTGTGTTCCGATTTCCATGAAAATCAGTGTCTGGGGATTTTTAAGGAAGCAAATAACGAATTTATCTTCAGAACTTATAAATTCAAAATGGTAAGTCTTTCACCTCTTTCAATATATTCAATTGAGTGTTCTTCGGAAGTCCGTACAACATGACAGTACAGTACTGACCATCTTGTAACATCTCCTCAACGGTTGCAAGCTCATTGTGTGTGACGTGTGTAAATACTTGTAAGTATGTCTGTGCTTAAAATGTGGGTATAATGTGTATTCATCAATACTCCAATATACGTGTTCTCATATCTGCAAAAATATGTGATTTGTTTTTTACCCATAACTCGCTTAGTTTTTAAACTGTCAAGTCCTTCCAAATAGCATTTTGTAGGTTTTTTCAAGAGCTATAAGCTCATATAAATTAAACTTTCTTTCAACCCTTATTTTTGAAAGGGTTTGAGCTAAAAGGGCTTGAACAAGTTACTATTTACGAACATATGTAAACTGTAAACGGCAATATCTTACTCAATTTTTATCAAAAAAAAAACAACCAAAATTTTCAGAAAAGCAAAACCTACGATTGTGTACTCTACAAAATTTTGCGTATCATTAACAGTTTTTGAGTTATTTTGAAGAAAAGGCAATATTTTGCAAAATTTCCAAAATGATCTCTTCACTTCAAGCTCATATTTTTTCAAAACTAAGCACTGTAAAACGGTCAAACTTCTAGAGCTTATTACAAGTACATTAATAAAGTGAATTGTGAAGTGGTACCGATTATTTTCAATGGGGTTGGTAATTAGGGGGTGATTTTAAAATTTTTTTGTCGCCGAAAAAATAGGGACCAACTTTATTTTGTCATAACTCGCTTAGTTTTAATGCTAGAGAGTTTTATAAAAAAAACAAAAATAAAGATTTTTTCAAGCACTTTAAAAAAGGTTTAATGAGTTTTTCTCGAAAAATGCATTGTTTTTTGTTTATTTCTAGTTGAAACTTTCAATTTTGGCGTTTGACAAATAAGAAGCAACCTTCAACGAAGCTATTACTATTTTTGTATTGGGTGTACAGACTCCATAAACCCACCATTTATTTTTGTTTTTTATAAGATATATTTTTGATAATAATAATTTTTTCGCTAAAATACTTACTTTTTGAGTTATTCGCGAAAAACCGCCTGAAAACGTGTTTTTTTTGGTTGAAAAATTGACATTTTCACTAGCGAATAACTCGAAAAGTATTGACTTTCAGAAAAAACTTTATAGAACAAAAGTTGCTTAGAATTAGCCAATCTATTCCTATGACTTATTTTCAATGAAAAAATTTTCACCTCCGAGAAGGGGTGGCATTCACCCCCAAGGTAAAAGCACAAAAGAAATTTTTGATAAACTTTGCAATTTATAGTATAAAAAACAAAATCCCACCTCGACTACGTAAATTCATTCACCGTAACAAAAGTCTGAGGCCAAAACCTTCAGACACTCCACTAAACTGTACATTCTAAATTACTGCTTTTTCGTTGGTTCAAAACCGTTCAAACAAAATGAATGATTCAGGGTAACCAAAAAAAGGCAGACTAATAAAAAAACTGCCGAAAGGAGCAGGTGACTTTACCAATAGGTGATCACCAAATCGTCTCTGCAGCCATTCAGTATCGCCAAGGACCGTGTCGTAACCAAGATCGTGTAGAATACGAGATTGAACCTATCGATGTCAACAGTTTCGGTGAAGATTAAGAGAAGCTAGATTTTATTGTAGAAGTCCAGCAAAGAAGCTTAGACTGACTACTAGAATGGAAAAAGAGGGCTTATTTGGGCTAGGATGAATCAATACCATACAGTTGATGTTTGGAAAACGGTGCAGTACATGTATCTTTCTTACATAACTTTTTATAACAACATTTGTAAAATTACACAAAACTAATTAAAAGTTTTATTTCCCCTTTACTGAGAGAGCCGCTTGGATTCAGTCACAGAGATGGGTCAGTTTGTTTGGAACAGACTAAGGAAGTGTTTCGTAATGGTAACAGCGGATTGTCTACTCAAGTGGTCAAGTAGTCTAAAATCCCTCCTCGGTCATGATTTGGAACTGCATTAGCAATTAAGGCCCTGGACCCATTCATTTTGTTGATGAGACCATTCGGCGACACTAATATAAATATGTGTTGTCCAATGTTCTCTTTTTCATGTGATGTGAAACTATGCTTAGGCATCAACCTTTTTACATGCACTACCAGTCCGCCATGTCGTTCGAGTCATGATGCAGATATCTGTTAGTAAGCTTCGAGGGATGGAAGAGAATAGGTTAGATTAAGGGGGTCTGGTGGTGCTGAGTTAGATGGCTTCAGATAGAAGATGCTACTGCATAAACATATTTAAACTTTGCATAAAAATAACTAAAAAGCCCTCAATCTATATTAATAAAAGAAAGTTTCTGTATGTATGTATGTATGTGTGTGTGCGCTATAGCGGGCGCACCAGTCATCGCAGAGCTTCGAAATTTTGCACGTTGGGGTCTTCCGTGAAACACCTCGAACCCCGATTTTCGAAATTCAAAATGACCGCCGAAAAATTACCGAAATTCAAAATGGCCACCCAAATATGAATTTGCAAATTGTGTTCCGATTTCAATGAAAGTGGGTATTTAGTGGTTCTTAAGATCGCTAAAAACGGATTTTGTGGTCATAACTTATAAATTCAAAATGGCCGCGCCAATATGGCCGACGAATTTGCCAATTGTGTTCCGATTCCAATGAAAATCGGTCTCTAGGGTTTTTTGAGGTAGCAAATAACGAATGTTTGATCAGAACTTATAAATTCAAAATGGCCGCGCCAATATGGCTGACGAATTTGCCACTTGTATTCCGATTCCAATGAAAATCGGTATCTGGGGTTTTTTGAGGTAGCAAATAACGAATGTTTGATCAGAATTTATAAATTCAAAATGGCCGCGGCAATATGGCTGACGAATTTTCCAATTGTATTCCGATTCCAATGAAAATCGGTATCAGGGGTTTTTTGAGGTAGCAAATAACGAATGTTTAAACAAAACTTATAAATTCAAAATGGCCGAAGCAATATGGCCGGCGAATTTGCCAATTGTGTTCTGATTCCAATGAAAGTGGATATCTAGAGGTTTTTAAGGTTGCAGATAACGAATTTATGATCAAAACTTATAAATTCAAAAATTGAGGTGATTTAAAGTTTGGAATCGCGCAACAGGATGAAGACCCACTACAACCTAAGGGCGAAAGGATCTAGATTTAAGGAAGGCGATCGAGCCTAGCTATGAAATCCTCTACGAATAAAAGGCAAATCGCCAAAACTACAAGAAAATGGAACCGCCCCTCCACGGTGTTCACGAGGTTGAAGGATGTCATCTATCGCATTCAAAATGGTTCGAGTGGTAAGAACGGGACCTGTAGGAAGCTGTGTTCTGGACGAACACTAAGTAAGAAGGGGGCAGTGTAACGGCTAACCGAAAAGAGAAAGTTAAATTTCCAATTCACCGAGAAGTTTCATGTTCAGAGGCACGTACTTGAATACATACATAACGCAGTGTCACATCCCAATTTAGTACGGTTGCTCTAACTGAACCGCCAAGAAAAGAGGAAGGAACACATGTGTGCAAGAAGTTTTGTTTTGAAATTAAAGTTGTTAAAAAGAAACAAATTGTTTCAATTAATCCCTGAAAAATCCGAGAACGCTCAAGAACAAATATTACAATTTTTTTTATAGGTACATAATTCTAAATTTCTTTATGGTATCCAAAAACATTTTTCCCAGATTTTTTGTTGTTTTCATTATAATTTTTTCCTACCGCGGACAGTGCACACATAAAGTTTTTTTATTTAAAGGCGTTGCAACGCACGCGGGTTTTTTACTAGTGACTTAATAAAACCAAACATCACAAAATTAATAATAAGCAATAAATAAGTTCATGATCTTCTCTAGTATAACAAAATGAATCTACTCGAATAACTGCCCATTAAAAAAAATACAAAGAGCACGATTTTTTATTATAGTAGATATATGAACATCTATTAACGACGCGACGTAAAGTCTCTGTGGACCGGTTATCTTCTATTATAGTATTTAATTTGCTGCATAGTTTTAGGGTCATCTATTTTTTAAAATTTATATTTAACTCTGCATACTTTTAGGGTTAAATATTTTTTATTCTTATTTCTCAAAGACTACTTTTAGGCAGGATAGGCCCTTTTCAGGTCTTAGAAATGGATTCGATATATGAACAAATAACAGTCCTCTAAAATTTAGTATTAGAGCTTACTAACATCGATTAACAATATTAAAACAATGTTTAAAAAAATTTAAAGTAGGCTTTCGTTAACACAAACAAAATTATTTAAAGCAACCCCAAAAAAAGCTCAATTTCACCGGTTGTTTTTCCAAGATGGCGTCTAAAATTTTGTGTCCTTATGACAAGAGCTTCCGCTTAACATTCCCAAAAATTCAATAGCACAAAACGTGTCAACACCTGACTTTTACTATTTTATTTGGAAAATAACCGAAACAAAAAACACTAGAAAAAAACTAAACCACATTAAATATTCCCAATATTATTAACCCCAACAAAAAAAAAATTAATGTTTCTATATGAACATCACGAGTGCAATAAATTGTTGGTCTACCTACACTCGATAGACTTGGAGCAATTAATGTGACCAATTTAGAACCTATTAAGTCTAATTGGTATAAAACCATCACAAAACCAGCAAATTTTTCAGTTCACCCCGATTCTGGGTCCCTCCCCACCCCTCGTTTTGCACACACCAAGCTCTAATTTAACCCCTCTAACTTCAGTGCAAAGCTATCGATAAGAGAAGTCCTATTTGGACTCCCAGCCCAACTACCCCAATACGGCTTCTGTGCCATCAACAGAACGAAATCCAAAGATCATATTAGCATTTTTCAATTCACGATGGAATATCAAGCGGAAACGTGAAGCCTAGACCGATTTCCTTGCATTTTAATTGGACGCAAGCGATCTGGTATCGCTAACATATTTTTCACATGACTCCAAGAAACGAAGAAAAAAAATAGTGTCGGTGTGGGTGGAGGAGGGGTGGAGGGCTGGACGGGGTTGTTTTTGGGTGTGGGTGGCAAGCTTTTCCCCAGATAAGTCTCGTTTATGAACTTCTGCTTGCACGGACAAGTATAGCTCTTCGCACGTAAAGCTATTGATATCATATTTTGCGTGCTTTTATGTGGGTGTGTGGGTGTATATGTGTAGTTGTGCGGGGGCATACTAACAAGATAATTTCGTTGGTGGTTAGGAAAAACCCAAAAACATGAGCATAGAACACGAGAGAGGGTGTGATATGACACAGGGTATGGTGTATGGTGAGCTGGGCAACCAAAATGGGTATACCAGCAGAAACCAGCATGGAAGCACATGCAAATGCTGTCGTACAGTGTGTCACTGGGTATAGCGCTATATTGTGGGGGTGTCGGTGAATAAGAAGAAGAAGAAGAAGAAGAATTTTATTCCCAGTAAATCTGGCATCATCGCCTTTGACAGATACTACAGAGTCAGAGAGCTTTAAGTTGTCCTTCCTGTTGTGCTTACGGTTGAATTCATTCGGCATACAAATACCAACACACAAACAACACAACCAACACATCCTTATACACATTCCAATACTATTAAATATATGCCTTTTAAGTTTACATAACATTATACCCAGAGATAAAGTACAGTTGCACTAAGGATGAGAGGGGCATAAAGAGTAGGAGGTTACGGGGTAGAAAGATGTACTTGGTGTGAACTGCTGATATGCGGGCTGAAAACCCATCCTAAAGAGGAGAAATGGGATGTTGACCTCTTCTTGACTTTAGCGGTCTGCTTTTCTCCCAAGGAATTTTCTTTATTTTTTTTTTTTATATATATATTTTTTTTTATATTTTTTGCTGCTTCCTTCTAATTCACTGCGAGAGAAAGAAGAAGATGGAAAAAAATTGGAACATTTTGAAATTTGTATCTGCAATGATGCCGGATTTTTTGGGGCTTATAAATATGCGAAAGTGGTTTTGGCAGATCTCAAAGATTTGGCGTCGGTCTTTCTGTCTTAAGACAAGGCAATTTTAGGAATCGTGTTGAAAATTTACATTTGAGAGAAAGTTAGCTTTCATATGAATACATAAGTTTCGATGTTTCGTATTTTATACTTGTACATTACATACACACATATAATTTATTTTAATTTTTTTTTTGGTCGAAATTCTCTGATAACTTTAAAAATTCGATTAGAATACTAAATGGTTAAATTTTTGTGGGAGGTCGTCGCTTTGTCGTATTTTGTGTATGGTTAGTTTTGTCATTAGTTGAATTTTGATATGAAAATTAGCTTCATGGGATCAACAGATATAAATCTAATGATTTTTTCCACCGAGTATGATCGATATAGAGATGTTTTTAACTTAGATATAACATCGCCTTAATGAACGGATATTGCATGGAGAATCCCTCTTCTTTGGCTTGCATGTGGGAGCAGATCCAAACTTACATCATATTATATGTACTAAAGCCTCTATACAGCAAATTGGTAGGACATACTCCTCTAACATTTTCCTTAGGTGTCTACAATTTAGATACAACATGACCTAAATTAACGGCAACACTACGATACACCTTTTAATGACCTTAACAACATTGTTCGCAAACCGGTCAAACCGGTTTTCTCCCACGCACAAGTACCACAATACCTACTAGGATAGAATAGTGAAGTTTGGACTACTTCAACGATAACATCGTGATGGAAGATCCGAGTCTGGGAACAATAGAACCACAATACGACAATAGTGACAGTTATTGACTTTGCTAGTAACAAAGGAATGGTAGTAAGCTGAACATTCTTCCGACACTACAATAGTCATAAAATGACCTAAAAAAACCGGATAAAAGTCATTTTTCATATGTTCGTCCAAAAGATAGAAGCAGCAAGGATATTAGATGTTAGATATAAGATCATACAGAGGTGCTTAATGTGGTTCTGGTCACTATTTAGTGAAAACGGGGTCAATGCCACAATTATCAGTTTGAAAGATATAAAGAACTCCCCTCGGACTAAATATTGATAGACTAAAAGTACATGTAACCAAAAAACGCTACATACGCAGACGAGAATATTTTCTGGAAGTATACCTCTATCGATTGAGCCATTCTTAGGTCTTTTACCGGCTTTTAGTGCACCAAGAATTTTGGTGAAAAGGGCTTTAGACGATCGGACTTTGATAAAATATACCGAATGCACACACCTGACCTGATCAGCTCCAAGCGATTTATTATTGAGCCGTGCTGAAACGACGGTGGAGAATTATTGGCAAGTAGTTAGCTTGGTCGCTGATGTGAATCGGAAGGGCGGAGACCAGCTCTTGACGTTCTCTATCACGCGATACCGAGGAACATGATCTCGTTATTCAGCGGACCTTGCTTGACCAAACAAATTTGAATGACAAATATTTAGGCAGACTCCTGAACCCTGAAGTAATGGAAGGGTGCTAATAGTACAATTTTTTTATGTGAAAGACTAGGCTCAGAGCGAGAGATCTGCCAAACTCCAAGACGGGATTGTATTCCTCGAAGTCCGATCCAATACTTCAAGGACTTGCTTTTGGTGATCGAACAGAAGATGTTCTCCTCGCTTATTATATTTATAGGTTATGTCATTAGAAAGGGCGAGGTATTTTTTAAAGAAGGATGACCAGAAAGAAAGAATTTTATGTAGATGGGACGGGATGCCGCGGAGTGGAATCGAACCAAGGACCCCCAGGATGGTAGTCAGACGGGTTAACCACTGGGATACCGAAGTCGGCAAGACCACGAGTACTCGTAGAATCTGGCACCTCGAAAAAACCAACGGAATGTTGCAGATATGAGTGAATAGACCAAAGCATAGGAACAAACATCACGATAGATTATGTTCATCTTTGTGATTGACAAAATCGATACTTAGGCTCAACCATGAAGAACAAGAAGGAATATATAGAAGCAATCAGCAAGAGAACTCTACTTTGAAACAAAATCTTTTTCGCACATTGTAAACTGCTGAGATCCCGGGGAATACATGAGAAAAACTATGTTATATGCTACAGGAACATGAAAAAAGATTGACGACGTACTAGAAAAGAGAAATGAAGACTTTAGGAAGGGACGTGGACATGTTAAATCAAAAACTACGACATAAATTTTGTGACCTTCAACTTCCCTCTCTTGGACACAAGAAAGAACAGCAAACAGGGCCTTAACTGACAATTATATATGGAGAAAGACCCATAGGTAGACATAGACGATGGACCCATATATTTGCAACAAATTTAGAAATACTTCTCTACACATCAAACTGGAGAATTTTAGATAGAAATTTACACCACTGTAGAAGAAGAATAAAGGGTCAAGGGATATACAAACTTCTATTATAAAGTAAGCATGTATAATTATTCAAACTAGTATCGCCCTCTCTTCCTACTCTTCTCTCAATCCGTCCCGTTAAAGTTTGACGTCTACGCATTTCAATAACTCAATAATAATTTAATTGAACTATTACCACTTTTTAATTTCTCTATCAGTTCTAAAATTGTGTAGTGTAATATTAAAAACTACATTATCATCTAAAATCGCATCTTTGAACAAAACTTTCTTCATTTAAAAATCACCATCGCTTACCGTGATATATATTTTGATAATAATTTTCACTTTGTTTTATTATTTTTGTTTATTTTTTTTAATTAAAATTTGCCGGGGCGTTAAAAATCTCCCGCAGAAAGAAAAACCTTTTCAACATAAGCATAATGACGCTGACATACATACATTATATCGCACTACGGCAAGAAAAGTGGCACAACTCAAAAATAGGCTGTTTTGAGTTATTGCCGCCAGGTGATTGTTGGCATTAAATTTTGTTTTCAGCTATGGCTCATGAAACTTAGTCGATTCACAAACCTTAATAATAAATTTTTATATTCGCCTGTTTATATGCTAACCGTATTTTCTACTCATTTTATCATTTTATATTGGGAAATGCAATACTCTTTTCTGAATGACAGAAATGAGATAAATGAATAATGTTTTGTGCACACCTTTACGACTCCGACTTCCATATAAAACCAGTTTGAGCCAAATCGGTTTAGTAGAAGTCGGTTAAAGTGCTGTACAAAAAAAGTGCTTGCGTATTAATTTATAGATAAAGATATCAGAAGCCATTTACTATAAAGATAGAACGAAGATACAATTTCATACAGCAAAACCAAAAAAAAATTTTGGACTATTCCAAAATACAAAATAAAACAAAATGTTAACTTAATTTTATGTAATATGGTCTACCTTATCGAGGCAATACCACATATCCAATATAGTAACTGCCTCTCAGCCTCAATCTAAAAACAATGTCCCTCGGAGGACTACTACAACACTACAAAACAGCTGATACCACATTAGTCCAAGAGCTAGTGACAGAATTGCAAAGTGATTTTGTAGAGGATGGGCCTTTGATATAAGGTAGATTAGGTAAAGCACAACCGATTAAAAATATTCGCCAGTTCGAGTCTACTTAAGTTTTAATTTTATGAATTTTTGAACTTGTCGATTTTTTGACCATGAAAAAAGTGATATTGCAGAGGATGGGACTTGGTATATAGGTTAATTGGGTTGCCCCCAACACATATTCCGATTCCCATCTCGTTTGGAGGTTAGGTTTGACTTTTGGGAATTTTTGAACATGTCGGTCTGATCAAGATGGACAAAGTGATATTGGAGAGGATGGGGTTTGGTATAATGGTGAGATAGGCCACCAAGAACCCTAATTCAGCTGCCCATCTCATATGCAATCACGGTTGCGATTTTGGCGGCTTTTAATTTTGTGGCCATTTTCGGTATGACCCAAGTGATTTTGTAGGAGATGGGATTTGAATATTAGGGTTCGTTACAACATCTACAATACATATCCTCTTGCCCATCTCTTTCCCAGTTGTAGAAACCCGTGCCATCTCCAGTTGAAGTTGAAAAATCGTAAAATCTAGTTTTATATAGCAAATTGAGTTAAAATGGATGTATATACCCCTCTAGTGGCATATTTATGTTATATATTTCAGATATTATGAGTAGTTGTGTATTGTATATACAAACATACATTATAACCCGGCCCGCTGGGTGCGGGCGTGCAGAGTGTGCACCGCACGCGGGCGGCACTTTCAGGGGGCGGCAAACACAACAATCTCGTGATCGAACTCATTTTCATCATTTGCACCTAGGTTCTTTTTAGAATGCCATAACAATTACATGTATTGATCTCCTTTAAAAATAAACCGATAAACCGAAAACGTTCAAACCACTTAAGAAGGATCGAGCTCTGAAAATAGTATAATATAAGGACAGAGAATGTAAAATTAAATTCCCATGATAGAAGTCAAATTTATTCTGTAAATAAAAGTTGACATTCTAATCTGATTATAATTATTGACAAAATTTTAAAGCAGTTTGACGTCTAGTTATGGAGAATTATCCATTTTTATGTGCAATAAATTCCCACGTTTAATATCATTTTTACTCGACCTTTACTTGAATATTGAATACTAATTACTCGAATGCAAGACGTCCAATGTTTTTTAAAAAATTTTATTGAATGTATGAGATATCAATAAATAACGTATTCAAATTTCAGATTTTTAATTTGGAATATGCTCCTTCAATCGATCTTCCTTAAGATAATTTTAAAGAGAATTCCCCGTTGTTCCATGTAGAGGAAAAACCAAATAAAAAGAAAACGAGTTTCCCATTCGCTCTGGTTGTTTAAAAGCGCAGCTTTTTCACTCATGCTGCGGGCTCCGTTTGCTTCTTAAAGCCCGGGACACACATATCCGAACCGTGTCTGCACCGCATGACAGCCGTGTGTTGGACAACACACGGAGAGAAAATAAACAAGTAAAATTTGATGCGGTGCGGACATGGAGACGCGGAAATGTGGGGACTGACTGGTAAGATTTTACTTGTTTACTTTTTCTCCGTGTGTTTTCCAACACACGGCCGTCACGCTGTGCGCAAATGTGTGTACCGGGCTTAAGCCGGCTCTTCAGGATGCGGTGAACGTTTCATTCGAATATTGGCTTCCAACGTTGGACGATTTTCGGCGAAAGTAGACCTCCTATCGAACAAAGTTAAATATAAAAGTTGTAGGTAATAAAAAGATCTACAACTTTTGTACAAACCATTTTTTCCACCTTACCAACTTCCAGAGCAATGAGTCATCAAAGTCAAATTTTGGGTTTTTTTTAACTAAAATTTCAACTAAAACCACCTTTTTCTCCAAAAAATACCTAGTTAACTAATATTTTTTTTTACAAAATTGGAAAGCTTGGACAATTTCTTATCAATAATGTCCGGACAATTTGTATCCTACGGCTTTTATTTTTGGAGTTATAAGCAATTTTAACGCTAAAATTGGCTCTTTTTTTGTGCCTTTTCACCTAAGCTTTGCCAAAAAGTACCAAATAAGCACCAAATAAGGCAAATTTTAACATCAAAGTTGCTAATAACTTCAAAAGTAAAGGCCGTAGCGTAAAAATTGTCCAGACAATATTGATAGGAATTGTCCAAGCTTTCCAATTTTGAGAAAAAGTTGTTTTTAGTTGAAATTTTAGTTAAAAAAAACGAATTGACGACTCATTGCTCTGGAAGTTGGCTAGCTGGATCCTTGATTTTGACAGTTTTAGATAGGTGGGAGTATTCTACGTACAGTGGTATCCTATTCATGAAAATAGCTCAAAGGGTTACATAAATACAGGGTGTTATGTAAACCTCTACAAAAAAAAATTCAAAACGCCCTAGCTGCTAAACCGTTAAGATTTACCCCCCCCACCCATACGATTTTTTCTTCGTCTATCCAAAACCTATCTACAGCCGGCCGCTTTGTAAGCTTAAAGGTATACACCCTGTATAATCATCAAAATGTTTTTTTTTTTCCATCAACCAATTTTTCTCAATTAAACGGAAAATATTGATGGAACGGAGATGGGATTGAAAATGTAACATTTGGCAGATGCCACGAGCCTATGGTCCAAATCTTGGGTTCTACAAAATCACTTGGGTCATACCGAAAATGGCCACAAAATTAAAAGCCGCCAAAATCGCAACCGTGATTGCATATGAGATGGGCAGCTGAATTAGGGTTCTTGGTGGCCTATCTCACCATTATACCAAACCCCATCCTCTCCAATATCACTTTGTCCATCTTGATCAGACCGACATGTTCAAAAATTCCCAAAAGTCAAACCTAACCTCCAAACGAGATGGGAATCGGAATATGTGTTGGGGGCAACCCAATTAACCTATATACCAAGTCCCATCCTCTGCAATATCACTTTTTTCATGGTCAAAAAATCGACAAGTTCAAAAATTCATAAAATTAAAACTTAAGTAGACTCGAACTGGCGAATATTTTTAATCGGTTGTGCTTTACCTAATCTACCTTATATCAAAGGCCCATCCTCTACAAAATCACTTTGCAATTCTGTCACTAGCTCTTGGACTACATTGTACTTTGTGGAAAGAAATTACTGTCATGTTATGGTTATCAGGAACATTGGATAAAAGTTCCCTTCAATGCGCCCTAGATAAGTGAGAATCACTATAGTGCAATTAATCATACCCCCAATGAACTTCTACAAGACCCTTAAACTAGGTTACTGGATATCAGCCAAAATTGGTGACCCAAATGATGTAACGAACAAATTTTTTTTTTAAATGCCCTAAAATATTGTTAACTTGGACCAATACTGAAGTGGTACAAGGTTAAATGATACCAAAAAGCATGAGTTAATTTTGTAGTAATATTTTTTAGGTTTATTAACTTCCCAGTAGGAAGTTATTGTAATCGGTCCGAAAATCGGATTCGAAATTTTCAATGTATTTACACGTTTCAAGGTCCCAATAGCATTTTAAACAAAAATTTGAGAAGAAATATGTGTCTGTGTGCGTACGTATGTGGTCATTTTTTCCTGCACGATTTCGCGCGAACCGAAAAAGATATCGACTTCGTTCAGGTGCCGTTCGAAGCGTGTTAAAGGAAGTATGATCTGAAAAGATTTTCATAAAAATCGTTCGAGTCGTTTTTTTGTTTGAACGAATACTGGGAAGTTAATCTTGTTTTGGAGATAATTTCAATATTTTTTATGTATGTGACACCCTTACTACGAGTAATCGAACAGTAGGTAGGAGTATTCGAGTAAAAAATATTCAATTCAATTACTTCTACCATTAACTTAAATTAGGTGTTGGCAGCGGTCTGACAGTCAATTCGAGCAAAACTGAGGTAATGCTGTTCACGTGAGAACTAAAATTCCCACCTTCAACCTCCCCAGGTTGGATGGCGCAGCCTTACTTTATCCTCCAGGGTGTTATTTCGGAGCCTGATAATGGGCCCGAAACTCAACTAGAAGTCCAACATCGAGGAAAGAGTAAAGGAAGCCTGCATAGTCTAATACGCCTGTTAAAAAACCTTCGGCAAGAAATGGAGTTTCAAACCAAAAATAGTTACTGTATACAGCTGTGGTACGCCCAATTCTCACGTAAGGTTTGCTTGTATGGTGGCCACTAGTGAACAGTACCTCTACCTATAATGTTATAAAGTTGGGAAGGGTCCAGAGTACGTCAAAATAGGAGCAACAGGTGCCATGATAACATGCAAACGAGCACTTTAGTTTCGGGAAGGTCTTAGAAACATCCAGAACTTGCAGGAAGAACTTGCAGGAAGAACTTGCAGGAAGAACTTGCAGGAAGAAATTTTCCATCGAAATGTCTGAAGACCTTCCGTTTTGGTGGAACAATGCGGGACTCAAAAAGGCAGAGAAAGGCAAATATAGGCAAAAAATTCCAGGAGAAATAGTAGCTACATAGCTGATCCAACTTCATGATGTAAAGGCGTAAGAATGCTGTCCACTTTCTGACTCACCTTGGGCACTTTCTCTCAAAGGAATCAGAGGCCGCTCATCCGTATGCCCTCTGTTCTGGTTCTCCCTTCGAGGTAGTCTTTAAGGGTCATGTTGATGCCTTTAAAGGGCGCCCGAGACGGTCAAACGATTACACTCAAACACGTAGATTTTGGTTTGAGTCACACCAATTTGATCGTTTACGCGGTTAGTTTGACAGGTTTGACAAACATTTACGTGTTGAAGCCTGTTTGATGAAAATTCATATTTTGGTTTGTTTGAAGCGCCGTTTGATCGTCTCGGGGGCCCTTAAGGCTTGTGCTGGTCTGGACTCAAACGTCATGGAAAAGGGGCTGGTGTTTTAAGTCATTACGAATCGACAACATGACAGACACAATCGTATGAGGGTGGACTTTCAGCAGTGTCTTTTTTTTCGGACATGGACCCTTTAGGCGGTCGATCATATATCCCCCCTGCTGATCGACAGATGAACGATCCTCTCCGCTTCGTGTGTGAATGTCTGACTTTAGCAGTAACGTTCTGAAAGACTTAAAAAAGATCTCGAAACTGGAGGTCAGACCGCTGATAAGCTTTGTAAACTTCACAGGATGGCTCTATGCATACATCACAGTCGATCAAACAACCATCGAACTTTAACCCGACTACCTCCAGCGTAGGTGCCTTCATTGTGAATCGGATGATAAGTCGAATGTGTATAGGGCAACATGCCCCACATCCGTCCTGGGCCACCTACCGTGGATCACAATGTGTATTAATGTGTTGAGACTACGCCTCCCAAAAAACAGTCCCTATCGGTTTCGCAGATAACATGGGGGTAACGGTCGTCGGACCACGCCTTTATGAAATTGAATTGTGTGTGAGCTCCAGCGGTGGCTAGACAGTGCTGTTCTTACGCTTGCTGAGCACAAGACAGGAGCTGTGCTGATCAGCAAACGAAGAAAGCAAATGTCCATAAGGATCTCAAGGTAAAGGAACACATCATTCACTTACAGCCCGCCCTAAGGTACCTGGGAGTGATGACCGACTGGAGGCTAAATTTTAAGGCGTACTTTTTTGTGTTCTAACCAAGCTTAGGAATTACCCTTTGTACTAACAGTTGTTCAGGTCATGGTGCAATGTATAGTAGCAAGCTTGGTTTGAAGAGACCGCGTTAGATCAAGGTAGGTTTGGGTGTGTCAGAGCAGGTGGCGATAAACCATACCTTTGAACTTTTGGGTGTTGTACGAGTTCGGGCAAACATATTGTGGGAGATTATTCCACAGCCAAATTGGAACGAACTTTCGATTGGAAAGAGCTTCTCAGGGGGGATTTCAGGGTATTGGAATGAGCGGAATGGGGTAGTCTAGTGTTGCAGGAGAAATATTTCCGGGCAGGAAATTTCGGTGGAACCGTTGCTATGGTAAGTTTAACACGGGTGCCACATTCCTGCGGTGGCTCGGCGAGTTAATGGAGATGCAAAAGTTGCCACCTTGTCCAGCCACGCTAAGGCGGTTTTCGATGCGCCATCACAGATAAATGAGTTATACTTTAGGCGAGGCCGAATGTAGGACCCTTAGATTGTAGCCCTGGGTGCTGGTGGAAGAAGAAATTTGCATCTTTTAAGAAATCTTGGAGGACATGAGGGATAAGGAGTCCGCTACTTTTGAAACCAAATTGGAGGCAACACTAGACAGAGTGGTCGCCTCCAGATAACGAGAGTGTTTAGCTCAGTCGCCTACTATACGCAGCGGCAGTGTGGGCAGCAGCGTTCAGCAGGGCAGCTAACAGCAGGAAACAGCAGGGCTGGATACAGACCAAACGATCTTCGCGCGGGCTGCGCATACAGGACCACTTCCGATCATTCCACTTCTGACGCATGCAGGACTACGTAGAAATACAGGCGAGCGAAGTCATGCGCCTTTACGACTCGGAGTATGTCAGAGGAGAGCCAAAAACTGTGCGGTGACAGATTGCGCGCTGCGCGTCTGTAAGGAATGGCAAAAGAAGTAGGTCGTATCTGATGAGGGGCGATGGATCCATAGACTTATTACAAGCGTAGAGAGATGGGTTACAAGGGAGTGTGGGAAGTGATTCACTACCTCACACAGTTCTTGCGTGAGCATGGAGGATATAGACAATACCAAAAACCTCGCTGTGTCCGGCATGTCCAGGTGTCCAGGAGGAGGTAGATCAAGCCGGGGGGAATGGTTCACCCGTAACATAATGCTGAAAAGCTAGTTCCGCGGGAAGACTGGAAGCCTAGGAGGTATTTTAAGTTAGAGTTCGAGTGCCACATATTCAGCATGCAGGGCGTGTCGTTAGCATGAGTAAATTTGCATCTCCCAACGTACAAAAAAAAATAATGAACTTTAGATACACAAGGTTATGGCTTTAAAGCGAGATGACAAAGTGCTAATTGGGCCTCTGGCCGGATAGGAATCAACCCTAGACCTAACCTAACCTAAAATTTCTAGGATCATATTTCAAGAAAATATCAAAACTCTACAAAAAAACCTCTTAAAGTCGACCACTGCCAGGCGTTCATTTAGAAGTATTATAATACAAAAATACACATAAACCGATTCAAATCTGTGTTCAATCTAGGTCCTACCAAAATTTGGACAGCATTACGTCCAATCTTTATTACAACGACAAAAAATGAAATGAAAACTTCCTTATACTGGTTTTAGCCTTTTATACAGCATCGAGACATTGGGTGGGTACTGGTGGTAGCGGCGTACTTTATGATTTGACGTCAAATTTTCTTTGCTAATTCGGGAACGTAGGCAGATTTTTATTCTTTTTATTAATACGAAAAACGAAAGTGACAAGAAATTTTCCCAAGCTCAAGTTACCCAATACCTACTCAAATAATGAACTTTAAATACACGAGGTTATGGCTTTAAAGCGGGGCGACAAAGCGCTAATTGGGCCTCTGGCCGTACAGAAGGCGACCCTAGACCTAATCTAACCTAAAATTTTAAATCGATAATTTCACTTTAATTTCGCAAACTAAACTTTTCTCATTGAAATTATTACAATAGCACCAAAATTTTGCATAACATCATTGCATTGTTGCCAAATTTCCTGCATAATACATATTGTTGCCAAATTTACTGTAAAACAAACTAACAAAGTAAACTAAACATTGAAACAAATCTTATAATTGTTAAATGAGTTCAATTAAGACATTTAAGGGCCCTTATCACAAAGAAAGGTATTAAAAAAAAGGTTTGTAAAACAGAAATTTCTATTTGGACCTTCGAGCCTACTAATGAGTAACACAAACTAGTCCTGTAGAAGAAGGGCCAATAACAAACTCCTAAAGAATACTGACTATCAAAGATCCTTTAATACGAGAAAGGGTGTCCTTTTTGATTAAGAAACCTAAGGATTCATTTGATGTTTTTTGAAATGTATGTGCTTGTATGTATGTATATATATAGAAGGATATCCGGGTGCCCTTTTTGGAAGAAATATAAGGATTGTAAGTGAAAATGCACATAAACTGATTATGTATTTTTTTTCTTGTTTTTTTTACTAAGACAGAATTCTTTGGAGGATGTGAAAAGCAATGTTTTCGATTATCTTAATATTTTTCTTAACCAAATTAATTGTTAATAGGAAAGAATCAAAGTGTCAAGCACCAAACACCAAAATCCTTAATATAATATTTATTTCCTTTCTTTACTTAAAGCCAAAAAAAAACACAAATTTTACAAAGTCTTAACAATGGTAATTTTCATGCTTCCCTCCTTCCCATAGGCAACAAAAAAAACGGAAATACATCCCTATCGCAATTTCTTCTCAAAACATTCAACGAAATCGTTATCTACTCTGAAAGAATGGATAGAAATATATAAAAAGAAAAGAAACCTAATTAGAGAAAATGCTTATTTTTTTCCTTCTTCTTCTTCTTCCTTTATAGTTTGTGCTTTCACATTTTCTTCCTTATACCTTTCCCCGGCAAAACACTAAATCGTTCACATCCGGCGCCTTTTTGGAAAGAAAGGAAAAAGTTTTCTGTTCTTGTGTTTTTCATAATTTTCTTTCTTTCTTTTATTTATTTATTTTTATTTATTATTATTATTTTTTGTTTTTTTTTTTGGGATAAAAACTACCTCAAAAAGTTCAAACCAAATCCGATAAAATAAAAATGAAAAAAAAAACACGTCAGAGCATGTGTTACAAGCAAGTTCAACACAAGTTTATTATTGAATTATCGAAAATTTATTAAAACAAAAAATGGGGGGGGGGGGGCACATGAAAACGAGGAGGGGGAGGAGGTGTTGTTTGAAAAAGAGCGAATATGTGTATATATATCCTGGAAAAAAGGATAACAAGAAAAGGGGGTGATAACAATATTCTAGATTTAAGAGAATACGATTTACAGAACCACGAAACAAAAAAATAAATAAATAAATAAGATAAAAAAAATAAAACAAAAAAAAAATGAAAGAAAGAAAGAAAACGGAAGGGCATAAAATATTATCGTGAGTTGTCACGTGCCTTCAAAAATTCCTTCTACTCATCGGATTAAAGCCACACCACAGAAAAGAAACGCTTTTTATACTTTTACTAGAATCAACCACAAACAAAACTCGTTCCGCCGATATAAAAATGTGTTTACCGTCCTACGACCCTTATTATTGCCTGAATTGAGGGTGAAATCTGGCATCGTTGTTTGCTTGTGAGCTTTTCTATTACCTGCGTGTATATTATATAGCTTTATATATATATATATGTATGTATGAATGTTTACATATGTGTAAGCTGTAGAGGCATCCATTTTGGTTTCTGTTTCTGTCATAGCAAAAATTCCTCTTCATTGTATATACATATATTTTCATGTAGCTTTATACATATATACATAAGGTACTATATTTTTTCAACCCTGGTCTTGTGTATTCGTATCCACGTCATCAGCAAAGAGCTGCTCTGCCGTGTCTTCGTTCGTTCTACCCCCGTGAGCTTTTACCTTTAGCTTTATAAAGCCCCTGTTATATGCACTGCTCACATTCAGATTCGGCGACGGCGCGGCGCGTCATTGTCCAAAACAAGCTCCCCGGTGTATGGTACTATGTACACAGACGGAATTGACGCTTAAGCTTTTGGGCACTACAGATATCGCAGGGCTTCTAGTCCCAAACAACACCCACCCACCCCTGGGGCTGCTGCTGGTTCTGCTTCTTCTTTTTCTTCTTATTCTTCTTATTCTTCTTATTCTTCTTATTCTTCTTATTCTTCTTCTTCTACTTCTTCTACTACTACTACAACTACTACTGCTACTGCTGCTGGGTAATGTAGCTTTTTCATACCCTTAATACCGCGAAAAGCTCCCCCGGTATCCATAAAAACATACAAACAAATTCCGCACGTATACATATACATATATAGTTATCCTGTTAAATGCCAGCGCATATATATTTCCAGCTCTTTTTAGTATCGCGTATACATTGCAAATGAATCCTTTCAGGGTAACTGCATTTTATAACCGAAGCACTTCCCGTTAGCTCACAGCCAGTTCCGCGAAACATCCTGAAAGGACGTTAATCCATCACCGCCAATTTCGCAGGACGGAAGTTTTCTCTACTTTGGCACATACACTATATGCCTCCAATATAACATATACCACCCCATAACACAACCCTCTGCGCTCTTCTCCTACCCAACATTTATTTTCTTCCTTTAAGTCCCGCCAACCGTCTCTTCGGTTTTCGAACCCACCATCACCACTACCCCCCCCCCCCTTTGATAGTATAGTGCAATGTGCATTCTTATTTTAAAAGCTTTGCAGCTCTCGGTGCAATTCTATTTATGACAATTGCAAAGGATTTTAAATTAATTAAACTCTGGATCCTAGCCAGGCCGGGGGGGGGTATCCGCGCTCGGTGGGGCGACAACGATAGGGTGTTGTAAAAGGATTTGTATTTTCGCCGGGTGTTTCTGACCTCCTTCTTCGGTGACCATAGAGGGCATTGCTTCTATATAATGAATTGAAAACGGTACGGGGTCTTCAAGAAGAAACTGGGTAGTGGAATGGATGAGAGTGTAAAACCGGTCCGGGAATTGGGAGGGGGGAATATGGACTAAATGGCACATGCCCTAAATCGATTGTGTGCTCCATTTTTAATCTGCTCTCACATTACCACAAGGATGCACTGTCAGAGATTTTGCACACCGAATGGCAACAAACTGCATTATGAACCAGAACCCCGGCCCCAGAACACGGTGCATGTGTTCGAGGTGGATAGATGCATATATAGGAAAACCAGGTTATGCTCCAGTTTCTCTTTTCTTTCTTTATTTTTTTTTTCATCATCTAAATGTACTGTATGAACTAAAATACCCTCAAATTTAAATGAAAAGTAGAAAAAAATTTAGTTCGCTCACTCAGAGGACACGAAACGATATCTTTTCTAAGTTATGACAGTGTTTTGGGGCTGTTTTGACTGCAATTAGGAAATAAGAAACCTTAAACAGAAAAAGATGCCATGGAATCTAAAGTAATAGATCATGACTGATGATGGAATATAAAAAGTAGTGGACCAAGTTTTGTGCTGTTCCATATTTTGATATGAATTTGCGGCATCTTTCATCAAGAAATACATAGTTTTTTTATGTTTAGAAAAAGAGAACAAGAAAGTATGTAAAAATGAGGGTAATTGAGAGAAGTTTGTTTAGTTTATTTCTATCGTACAAGAAAGTTCTTTGATAGTATTATAATGGAAAAATCTTAGGATCGTGTTTCAAGAAAATGTCAAAACTCTACAAAAAAGAATCTAAAATCTACCACTGCCAGACTTTCGTAATTATTTAGAAGTGTTTAGACACCATTTCGTCCAATCTTCATTACAACAACAAAAAGTGAAATGAAAAGTTTTGACAAGAAATTTTCCCAGGCTCAAGTTACCCAATACCTACTGAGATACGTAATGCTATTTCTGTATATGGAAATGCTTCCTTCCTTCAATTATTTTTTCGTTCCAATTTTTGTTATGGCTGGCACAGGCATCGGCCCTAGCTGACCACCGCGTATACCAGAAATTTTCTACAGTTCATTTTCAAGCTTAGCTCAAAAGCTACCGTACAGTATAGTACAGTAATTTTGTGAATGACGGTGAAAAAAAATTTTTTTGCAACAACCCCAAAAAGTTAACGAACCTCTCCAGTATTTATGAAATAATGTTTTCAGTTTCACAGTTGTGTTTCGCTAACATAAACAGAACGAACTTTTCTTTAACCCCAATCTGATTTTATTCCACTTTGCAGAAGCATCAAAATCGAATATTGGTCCCTGGAGTCAGATTAAGCTTGTGTTAAATGGATGAAATCAACTCTTCACATCAAAATTTCGATGAATCAATTATTTTTATTGGTGAAATATTGTTTTGTTGAAATTTGGAAGATGGGTAATTGAATTGAACTTGGGTTATCATATCGCTTTTGTTGTATTTTTATAATTTAGGGTTAGAAAACAATATCAGAAGAGAATGAAACATGTCAGAAAGTCCAAAATGGAAAAAGAGTTGAAAATGATTAATGATATAAAACTTCAGAAGAAGCATAAATGCAATATGCAGCTGCAGATAACGAAGTGGTCAAACAAGAGAAAATTGTAACGGGTGATCCCATTCGAGTATCCTTTATTTGCAGCACTGAAAAATCTAACAGAGTTGAGAGCGTGTCAAAAATGTTAGTTTGCATCAACACATTTACCACACGTGGAAATTGTTGAATTGTTTTACGAAAATAACAATTCTGTACAAACTGTGCATAGGGTTCGAACTATCGGCTTCTAGTATCGATACCAAGTACTAATAACAGAATCAAACCGTGATATCGATACCTAGAAAGTATCGGGCTGGAAGTATCGATACTACTCAGTATTGAGTACTTTTTAAAATACATATATTTAAAAAAAAAATATTTATTTAGAACAAAAGCTCGAGGATGAGAAGACGTTGTTGACAAAAATTTACGTAAATAACATAACCCAACGGTATGAAGACTCCGTCGACAAAAAAACAGCACAGACACATATGAACAAAGGCGTGACTAAGGCCCGTTTTCATCTTCAGCCCAAGATGGAAACGCAAATTGAGCATGTTCACATGTTTGGTAGAACAGCATACAAACTTCTGTGTGATAGAGGAGCTCCATTTTGGGTTCCCACAATGCGTTTGCGATGTAAATGATCCTTTAAAAACAGCTACTGGTTAAAGCGGCATTCAGAAATAAACGTAACTTGTATGTAGCGACATCTCTGAAGATTGAAGAATATTCCGATTTTTGTGGTTTATCAGTAGTACATACAGTGGCTGTCAAAATTATTGGCACACCCAAGAAATTTTACAACTGAGGAAGATATTACAAGACTAAACTATGTTACCAAATTTTATTGATTAAAATTTCATTTTTTAAATTATAAATAATAAATTTAAAAAAAAATAATTTAAATTCATTTAATAATATTGATTTAACAGAAAAAAGAAATTCATCTGTTTAAAATTTCTGGCGTGTGCCCACTGTTGACAAAGTACTCGATACTTTTAATGAGTAGTACTTGACGATGCCATGATCTTGGTATCGAGTGCTCAGTATCGGCTTTCAAGACGACAGTATCGATACCTACTCAGTATCGAGAGTATCGTTCGAACCCTAACTGTGCACATAATGAACTTAATCATCCTTCTGAGTGAACAATTCGCAAGTTATTCAAAAAATTTGACGAAGATGAGAACATTGGTGATAAAGTAAGGTTATGCGCTTATCGTGGCGCCTATTCAGCCGAGATGTTGCTGCTGTAAGAAAAAATGTGGCCTAAAACCTGGAATTATTGATTCGACAACGTTCGTAGCTTTTAAACTTTTCTTATGGCTAGCTTTGGCATGTTTTCAATCTGGGCTTGCACATACACTTATATAAAATTTTGATAAGACACGAACTTAAGCCTAGAGAAGACTGAAATTTTACAAGGGCGAAGAAAGACAGTTCCAGAGATCGTTGATAAACTTTCAAGGAGCACACTATAAATCAAGTTTGAGGGACTCACCTGCGCTGAATAGTAACTCCAACGTGCTTAAAAAACTCTTCGGCGATAAATGATAATAAGGCTGTGTCAAATAACAAAATGTTGATATCAATAGTATAATTGAAGAAAACTAGCAAATTAATAATCTTTAATCTCCAAGAAAGGCAGTATTTGCTAGAAGTTTTAAAATTTGATCCATTTGATTTTGAACTCTCAACAGAAATTTTTGCATTTTTTTTTTTGAATTGATCACAAGAAATGAATAGGTTTCAATGCAAAAAGTTAAATATTTCGGGTTTACGTTAACAAAAATGAACTTTTTTTTTGTAAATTAAAGGTCTCAAAATTTTTCTACCAGATCTGATAAAAAATTTTAAATTTTTTTTCAAAATGGCCGAAAAATGCAATTGTTTGATATTTGAGTTATAAACAAATGAAAAACAAGTATCCAAAATTACATTAAAATTTTTTTTTTAATTGCATTTGAAAGGTTGCATCAAGACCTACATTTTGAAAAAAGAAAATTTCATTTTCGACTTAATGGCTAATGGATTACTTAAAGAGCTTATTTTTAAGTTTTTTTGCTTTTCTTATTTTTCTTTATAAATGTTACCTTACGTTATGTCCAATTTTATTAATTAATGTACTAATTTTTAAGATTAAAATCTTTGTACATGTTCGGAAATTAAATAAATAATAATAACAATAATAATAAAGTGAGATTGGAGATTTTCATATAAGGATCGATACACACTCACAAAACGTATTAAAATAGTGTAAATTCACGGCAAAAATGGTGAAAATATCGCGGAAACGGTTCGTAGGGATCATACTGCTGGCGGTCATCATCAAGCGTCTTCGAACGCCTCGGACAAGTTAGCGATGTTAAAACTAGGGTTTTTCAAAACTGTTTAACAGTAACAGTAAAACAGCTGTTTTATGGCTAAAATCGAAAAACAGCAAACAGCTGTTTTTTCTTAACTGTTTTTACTGTTTTCCAAATTTAGTTTCAAAATTTTGGCGTAATATAAAAATAAAAGAAATATGTAATCAACACTAATATAAACTGTTTTAGTTTTTTACAAAGTGCTCTTTTACACGGCCGGACACTGACCGAATAGACAAAACGAACGAATGAATTTGGTTAAGGATGAAGAGAGTGAGAGAGAGAGCGATGGCGAAGGCGGACCAATTTAATGGACATTCTCAGCGAACTTTTGAACGAACATTTGACAGTTCCTGCGTTGTTGTTGTTGCTAGGACAAGAGAGAAAGAGAATTTCATAAAGCAACAACAAAAAGCCACTCAGTTTTGATATAGTTCGTTCGTTGCAGTTCGCCCGTGTAAAACCCATGAGACTTTCCATCACACTTTCTTACAGTTAAGCTTCGACGCTCATGTAAAAGCAGCCAAAGTTATATGAGAACGACAAAACCGTATGAAAACATACCGATTAATGATCTTTTAATATATTGGGTTTTTTCTGTCCAGAGTAGCTCTTATTCAAGGTGGGGCAAAAGTAATGTCGTAAAGTGAAGGTACTATAATTTTGCAAATGGCGTCAAATGTCATTGTCCTAAATTCCATCACCAAGAAGAATTTAAGGCGTGGAATATGACATTGGAATATTTTGCTCTAAACATACTTGTCAAGGCAATGGAGCCCGTAAAACTAGCTCTTGCGAATCTTAGTCGTGAGGACGCAAGGTTGGTGAGCGCAGAAATTTTTTTACAATTCATGCTCAAGAAGCTTTCTGACAATAGCAGAGACATTATTAATAAGCTCATGCAAAATTTAAAAATGATGTGGATGGCCTAATGAACGAGGATGTCATGAAATTATTGCGAAGCCTCAAGGATCCCACAGTTAGTCCATCAAAAACTACACTAGCTTTTGCAGGCAATCTAGCCTGACATCTCTTTGGTGTCATCGATGTAAGAGTAGACGATATGTACTTCAACAGTGGCAGGATACTGATCAAAACGAAAATTTTTCGTTACAAGATGAATTGGACATGGTGCTTCAATTCAGTATAATTCAGAGGATCAGATTTCAAGAGGTCAAATCGGAATTTACACTTTTTCAATATAGGTACTGGTAAACCCACAGAAAATCTACGAAAATTATATAATGCAATTCTTTGTATCAAACCAACATCGACCTATGTTTAACGGTGTATTTTCGGTATGCACCAAAATATCATCGCGTCTTTCAGACAAATCACTTTAGGCGCTTGTGTTTTTGAAATACTATTACAAGAAGTGAAAATGTATAATAAAATGATATTATATAAAAAAAACTATTTATTACTTGTAAAATTAGAGAAAACTCGAAAAACAGTAAAAACAGCTGTTATCAGCTGTTTTTTTGAAAATTAAAAACAGTAACAGCTGTTTTTTGAAAACCACTGTTTTTGAAAAACCCTAGTTAAAACTTCACCTCGTGCTCGTCAGCTGATCAACGCTGTACCTAAGAGTTTTGGGGAATTCTAAAACGTCAAAAGACGATCAAGCTAGTGTCACTTGATTGTCGTCTAATTCTAAAACATCATAGATACATGCATACAGTTGCAAAAGTCAATCACTTGATCGTCAAATTTCGTCGTGACTTGATTGCAAAATCATTGACGTTTTAGAATTCCCCCTTTGACTGCAATCCGAAGCTTGTCCATTTTGATACGATCACACCAATTGAGGATATCACAAGTCAGTTTGCACCGCAGTTTTTTGCATAAAGATGTGTGCCTTCATGATTATAAGTTTCAGTTAACACAAGAATCTGGTTGGCTTACCCAAAACGTTGTTCAGTCGCCGATGGGATGGTAAAAATGCATGAAAAAGATCATAGTTTTGTAAACAAAATTATTCTGAGTTATGGATGCTCGTTTTCATCCGTCTGCGTACGTAAAAAAGCAAACTTATCGCATTTAGAGCTCCGAAACCCTAAGAGAAACAGTCGAACAACCTCTCCAGCCACAACGCATGACAGTGTAGGGATTTCGCGCGGTCGATGTAATTAATCGGACAATACTTTTTAGAAAATCCTTCTGATTCAATCGTTACAGTGCATGGATTGCGTTACTGAACGATATTGAGTGACATCTTTAGTCATAAAATTGTTACTATGGATGTGGACGTTGTTTATTTTGAACACCTGTCACAAAGCTCTTTAAACAAAGGATCTATTGCGTGAAAATTTCCTAGCCGCCCGTGATCTTGCAATCTAACACTCTTCTTTAGGGCTACAGTAAGGCTACGTTCAGACGGCGACTATTCGATTCGAGTTTTTCACGAATACGGTTTTATCGAATCGGCTCTTCACACAGGACTGTTCGATTCGATTTTTTTCACGTAAATCTGGTTTGATTTTAAGAACGTATCCCTAATATATGTCCATTTTTTATAGTCGCCTTGGCTGAAAATTAGATAAAAATAATGAATAGTGTTATTAGGGGCTTCTAGCGCCAAAAAACATGATAATTAGCGCTAAATAATGCACAAAAGCCGGAAAATATTCAGGAAAAAACTGCGACATGTATCCAGTATTTTTTGAAAATAGTTCTTTACAATAATTTTTTTTACGTTCAATAATAACTTTTTTTATTAAAGGTACTTGGCAACGGGTTATATCTGGCAATTAAAATTCGGCACACGAGTTCGAAGAACAGGCTAGAACAAAAAATAGCGCGTGTACCCAGTGCACGTGAAAAATGTGAAACATCTTTGGCGATCTTCATCTTTCTTTAAATTGAATAATTAGTAAGAATAAAGACCATTTTACATCCCAAACGTAAAGTGGAAACGCAGCTCTTGAGCTCTTTTATCGCACCACGATGACCATTTTGACCATAGTCCTTGGACACAACCTGCACGTGACAAAGCGACATGTAATGATGATTTCGAAAGCTTCTATATCGTATTTGTAGATGATTTTGGAATACTGTGGTCGTACTGGTGTACTGTGGTCGTACAAGCAAACTAACTAATGGTAATTTTTTGCTGATTTCATATTAAACATGAGTAGTAAATAACAAAGGAGCAATAAAAACTAGCAAAGGGACTACCCTACAGATAAGGAGTCCAAAAATTAAATAATTCCTGAAGAAACAGGCCCGACATTCGTGAACTCATCCTTTAGTCTCACCCCCTTTGTTTTTTTAAGCGCGGAAACAAAACTTCAAAACAAAATCTTTCGTCGGACAAAACCCTTCGTTAGTCCTGGAGCCCAGAGTCCACAGAATTGTCGTAGCCCAGCGCACAGTGCGGCAAATAGCACATTTTTTGGACAAACGATAATTCCCAAGCCTGAAATTAATTAAACTTAAAAAATTTTTTTTTTAAATATTCGTTATAAAATTGCCTTTCATTCTATCGAGCCCGAATTTTGAAATTTCAAAATAAAGATGGGTAATCCAATATGGCGGACATAAATTTTCTAAGTAAATTAAAATTTTATCAAAAGATTCTTTAAAATTATTGATTTAATTAATTTTTGGGTTCCAAAAAAACCCCCCAAGTAACATTTTTTTATAATTTTAAAGAATCTTTTCATAAAATTTTAATTTACTTAGAAAATTTATGTCCGCCATATTGGATTAGCCATCTTTAATTTTAAAATTGTAACTTTCGCCATTCATGCCCTTTTACAGACCGAATTCTCAAAAATCCGAATGTTCCATCTAAATTGTTGTAAATTCTAGTTAAGAAATTTACTGCCTCGGTAATATTTTGTGCAACTTACATTTAATAAAAAAAGTCATTTTACGTCCTGCAAAAATAGCGCACTCCTTTTTTTATTATACCTTTTTGAAATAATTTGAAATAAAAGCTTAGAAATATAAATAATAAAATTCAAATGCCGTGGTCAAGAATCGAACCTGCGACTTTTTGGAATATCAACGTCGTAGGGCAACCACTCAACCATTTGTTCCATTCTGCCTATGGCTGGCACGTTATGTCTGGCTCGCGGCATATAAAGACTTTTCTTTGGTGCTACTATTTTTTTTAATATCTCCATCTTATTCTATCTTCCTCAACACAGATCTTCCGTTTCCTGGAATAAAAATTGGATTGGACGAAGCGTTCCCAAAAAGCGTTCCCAGAAAACGTTCCCGACCTTGAAGAATTACCCTCAACGCAAAGATGTTTCACATCAAAAAGTTCGAGATTCGGAAAAATTTCATTTATGTGAATGACGCAATATAAAACATTTATCGAATCTTAGTGGCAAGTTCGTACGGTATGCGGAAAAACAAATTTCACGAGTACAGGATTTTCCCGCATGGGCATAGTGGGAACATGCTAATGTAATTATCATTGCCACTGTTCTATTCGATAAAATCCCGACTATGGTATACGGGGAAAAATCACCGTCTGAACGTAGCCTAAAGTAATAAAGACTACGCCAATGATCCGTCAACGATTTAAGCATTCAAAGACTATATTAGAGTTGCTATTGGCGAAAAACAGTTGCTATCATGCGAAAACTTGATGAAAAATTTCATCAAAAAAATACAGCTTCTAAGAAGAGCCGAAGCGGGCATTTGGCAGATAGTATGTTCCATTATTAACCTCAGATTTTGTACTTTAAATTAAAATAAAAATATCATCAATTTTTACGAAAATATTACGTTTTTCTGTGGATTTAAAATAACACCTCTTGTTGAAACACCCTGTACATAAGGAAATAAAATTAAAATTTCACCAAATAGAAATGTGTTTTGGGTTAAACATATTTCAAACTTTTTTAGAGTAGCCCTGATAAGACATCTCGTCCGTTTACCGGCCGTAAATAACCAAAGGGTACCAAAGTTCCGGTTATTTCGAGTCTTCACCTAGCGGACGGTAGTCCTCCTTGTTCATATAGTAGCCTGGTACTGCTGGCGTCATAGCCTTTGTCGACTTGTTAGCCGGATCCACTTGTTTCAGGAGGCATATCACTCCGACGAGTCTGTCTCGCCATAAGCCGAGAGTTTACGTGTCTGGCTTAGTCGGCTGCTATTGAATGTATCGACTTTGCGAAATCGAACCCCCGTTACAAATATTTTTGTTTTGATTTTTGTTACATCCGTGTCCAATTTTTTTCTCCTTGGTGTGAACTTCTACAACACTCAGGATTTCAAACGCAAGGCCAACGCCTCCTCCTTTAGCACCCTTCAGGCTCTATTCTTTCCTTTGAACCAAGCTTACTACTACACAATGACTCCTAAACTTGGACTAAACTATTTTAAAAAATTAAAAAAAAACACATCAAGACCACTCAATCTCAAACACAGACGATATCGCATAAAATGATTTAAAGGAACGATATAAGGCATTTTTTTGAACACTAGTTTACTTATTCCCTAGTAGCAGTGTATAGTGTATGACATTAGTCCTTCATGATTGAACATACCCTCACTGGTAACTTATATGTACATAATGAAATATGTATGTAAATGGGACATGGGACAACCGCATGCCTATTCTCAGTCGAAATTAAAATAATTTTATCATTTAAATAATACGAAAATGGTGGAGTGATATTAGCGTAAAGTGCTTTTTTTTATATTTGTCATGCCTATTGTAATAAATAAAAACTTTAAAAAAACACTTCATAAAATCACGATTTATAAAAAAATGATATATGTTGTTTAGCCCAACGACATACACATCCTATTTTGAAAACAATTGTACAATTTTAATAGAATTATTATAGTGTGAAGGAGTAGTTTAACTTTGGACAGTTGTCTGCCCAATAATTTTAGAGGAGTACAGTACGATTACCAAATGTTTTATCTGAGTGAATAATTAATATAAAAATATAATTCATATAATAAAAAGAATACAATTTCGGCAAGTAAAGACTCCTCCATTGCTTCTTAGCCACGATATCGATTATGAAAAAAATAAATCAATAAATTTCATAACCCCAAAAACTTGACATTAAAAACAGCTTAGAAATATTTATACTTAACCAAAGAGGTATCCTTTTTCATATTTTTTTTAAATTTGATTTAGATTTTTATCCAAGTTTTATAAATTTTGTTAGACCAAAAATTTGATCTGGTGTATACCCAAGAACCTTACAACCCCTAGCACCACACCAGATTTTTTTTAATAGACTCCTTATCCATTTTTGTTGATTTTTTTTTGTAATAAGACAACACATTTTCTGGAAAAACCATTCACGTCTAAGATTTAAATTTTAAATAAAAGTTTTATGGGTAAATGTTCACTAAATTTCACTATTTTTAAGCAATTTTTTTTTCAATATTACGAAATATACACAAAATCTTACAGTGCATCTAGCTGCGTCATATTTCTCGCTTTTTTTGTTAAATTCCTATTTTAATTAATTAATTACTTTACTAAAAAAAAAAAAATTTGATAATAATACTATGTGATATCAAAAAGACATTAGAAAATTGACGTAAAAATCATCTGCGATTTACTCCGATGGAAAAAACTAGTTTCGCTCTAGATCAGTTTAATAATAAACCGAAATACAGCGAGAACACTGTCATCCTTTTGGCAAGGATAAAAAAGGATGGATTTTCTTATATGTGAAAACATTTTTTTTTTCGCCATGGTATATTGTATGTTTTCGCGATGAATCTTTAAGTTAAGAATGGCGAAAAAAAAAGACTCGGTTTTTGTTCTGTGGAGGGGAGAGTGCGTAGAGATGAATCATTATGATTCCAAGAGTATTTTCTAGGGAAAAAGTAACATGAAAATTTCCACGCAGAAACTCTCATATACATAACTAGTAGCGCTGTAGGAAAGGAGCAAAGTAATATCCTATTTTATCCCCCCCCCCAACAACCATCTATGTTCTTCTATCCTCCAAATGCAAAAAAAAACTCTAAACGCCAGACTGGTTGGCACCATCGATAGATAAAAAAATGCTCTCTTTGTCATATTTTTATATAGTTAAGATACTCCTCTTCTTAGGGCAGATTTTTAGTCACGAATACGCCTTATTAGAGTTAAGTTGGTTAAGTTGTATTTAAAAAAAATAAATATAAGTAAAATAGTGAAAAAGTATAAAACAATGCAGTAAAGTCCATGTCTTTTTTATGTGATATAAAGTGTGATTTTTAAGTGATTGGATTATCGATAAGTCCTTATGTTGTGCCATAATCCTTTTTTTAACTAAAGTGGTATGTGTATTTATTTACTAATTTGTATAATGTTCTATTAGTCAACACTATCATTAAAACGAATTACTCGCTCCAAAAAAAACATACTTTGGTAAGTGTCTTTTTTATTAATTAAATTTAACATATTACAATAAAAGAGCTTTCGACTGTTTTAAGGATTGCGTATTTCCTATTGTCCTTAAAATATTATTCCTCTATTAGGGAATTCACACGATTTTCTAGCTGGATTCTGTTTCGAAGTCTCCTAAACCATTCTTTAGGCATCAAATCCTTCTATTATATTTTTACTAATCATATATTTTGCAATGAAAATTGTTATTGATTTTTTAAAATATTCTTGAAACTCTTTTCTCGCAGACATCTGCAATGTCTTGTCTCCGCGGCAATTTTATATCCGCAACACCAGATTAGATCTCTTGGCCCATTCCCTTGGCTCATTTGTTACAACAGCCCCCTTTTAGCGCACGAATTCGTTCATAAATATAGAACAACTTGACTGTGGAATAACCTTACACAGTTTGTATTTCCGAACTAATACAACATCCAAAAACTCAAATACAGAGTTCATCGCCATGTCCTTCAACACCTTCGTAACTCCTCGTAACTTTAAACGTCTTTTATCAATGTGTAGTAGTCATTGCACCATAACGTGACCGTGACTAACGACATGATGGACCGGGTAGTACAAAAGGGTGGTGGTCTAGTACATTCTAACAATTTGAACACAAAATCAATAATCTCAATCAATCTCCCATCTGGTTGCAATAACTGGAGGGTTGTTCTATATATGTACACTTATTAAAGAAGTGATGGCAAATAACATTACGAAAAGTATTAAGGTTTAAAAGGTGGAAACGATATTTTTATTTCTTGTTCAGTGTAGATCGATCATTAAACTATTTTCCTTATCGCGATCAGCAAAAGTGTTACCGGACTACAGAATGTCATTCGTCTTTAATTTTATAATGATACTTTTACACAATAATCAATACATGACATCCAATAAAGAATATATGGTCAACCCTACCCTTCTAGAGACTGCATGTAATCAAAATGTCGTGTAAGGGTGATGATAAACGACTCAATGCATTGAATCAATTTCTACGTCAAAGCAGTCAGTTTATCGAGTATGGGTGACACACGAATCAATTCGTTTCACTCAATTCCTTATGTAAAACAACACACCTTTATATGTGTAGGTAATCTGTCAAACCAGCCGACAACTTGACCGTCACACATCTATAAACATTGTTCATGCAATAGATTGTGGGAGTTTGTTAGCTTAGGGGTTACCATTGCAACGTTACCATTCCGAAGGTCTGTGGTTCGATTCCACGCAGTGCTAATGTCCATCGACTTTTCCCTTTTCCAAACCAAATAATATTTCTTCTGTCTTGTCAAACGATTCCCTGCACTCTCTTTCGCAATGGTTATCGGCTTTGGCAGTTCTCTATAATTCTTCTCTCTACTATCTTTCCGAATAGAGCTCACTGTTTGAATTTTTTTTAGTTTAAATACTTAATAGTACAAAAGGGTTTACTTCTGAACTCTAGTCGTTTACATGAAAAAAAAAGTTTTAAAAGCATAGTTTTCAGTCAATCCTCCACATTTTCCGTTATTAGTGTCACGCACATCCTGGCAGTAAAAAATTTTAGTCCTTGGCAATTCCCTTTAAAAAGCATTTCATTGAATCCAAAATTAATTCTTGGTAGATTAATGCTCAAACTGCCTCCAGATATATAGTCTTTACAGACCCCTATAACATCGTGCCAATTCGTAGAAAATAACAGTGGCACAACAACTGTATTCCAACTGAAGATAATACTCAATTAGAAAAATAAATTCTGCTACAGCCAGAACTTAACTAGAATAGACGATCTTTTCGCAGCTTCGATGCTGCACAAGATATTATCGATCACTCAAACTTTTTAAACTTCCCGGATAAACGGGATAAGATCTCCACTAATAGGCAAGAAAATACTCTAGCCGTAGAGCATAAAACCTATTACCTAGCGGAAATCCTTTATAGTCCAGGGAAATTAGCAAAAAAATGCACGAAAGGAGGCAAAATTCAGAAATGACTGAAAATTGGTCCACAGCTTCCTTGGGACTTTTTAAGAAAACAATTTCGTAATCTCAAAAAAAACATGGCCGCCGGAAATATAGCGGTTTTCCGTTGTTTTCATTGTATGTCGGTTTCTACAGGTCGTACAACCCCGTACAAAGGCCCTAAATGTTAACAACGAAATTCTCTACAACTTTAGTTCTTACAAAGATGTTGACCCGATTAACCCTTTCAAAGTTATTCAAGGTCAAAATTATCAAAAATCACTTTTTGACCACAAAATTACTCAAAAACTGCTTTTTTCGAAAATTTGTTTTGATCAGTCAATACGAAACGTTATTACCTACAAAAAAGCCTTGTATCATTTTTTCGAAAACTTAACCCTTTCGAAGTTATTCAAGGTCAAAGTTTCAAAAAATCAGTTTTTGGTCAAAAAATGACTCAGAAACTGATTATTGAGAATTTTTTTTTGTTCTATTTATACAAAAGATTATTGCCTACCCCAATGACACCCTTGCCATTTTTTCGAAAACTTTTCAAAAAATTTTGCAAAAATCAATTATTGTTAGTGATTTTTTGACCAAAAACAGATTTTTGGAAACTGTGACCTTGAATAACTTTAAAAGGATTAAATTTTCGTAAAAATGTCAAGAGGCTCTACTCTTAAATGGCTTTAACTCCGATTCCCTAGGAGATTTCCTAGGTTTAATCCTATACGATAAGGTCAGTTTAGTCCTAGAGAGCAAGATCACTTGAAACTTTCATTTGACTAATCTGAGTCAGATAAGAAAGCACCAATCTCTCCATTCAGTTGCCGTTAATATGTCACAAAACGAAATCATACATCAGCTCTATACGACCGTGGTTAGACCCATGATCACCTACGCTAATATATTGTGGTAGCCTAGAACAAAACTACAGTGCACAGAAACACAGCTGCAAAAACTGCAGTACATGGCCTACCTTTAGTATTTCAAGTGTCAAAAATACCTCACCTACTGTAGCTAAAGGATTTATTTTAAGCCTCCCTCTTTGCACATAAGAGCCAGAAATATACGTGATCACAGATTTAGAACGCATTTAAACCAGGAAACTTACTTGGTCACTATAAAGAATGCGAACTCTAAATCAAATACCTTCTACTCTGACAGAATAGAGGCCAAGCTAAACTTTCACAAACAATTTGTAGTATATATCGGTAGCTTTTAGTGCACTACGTCCCCCGCGTGTACACTGTAAAAAATTTCTTTGGTAATTTTACAAAAAAAATACTGGAAGTTTTATTCACAAGCAGTTTTGTAAATTTGCAATATATATTATTAGGAATATTCCAATTCTACTTTACGTATTTTTACCAACTGTGTAGTAAATATACATTATTTGTGCGATGTAAAAATACAATCAGTATTGGAGCTTTCACTTCATAGTTTTGTAAGCTTCCAAAACTTTTGTGTATGCCCTCTCCCTATGCATAAAAATAGCATTTTGTTCACCATGCAAGGACCGATTCGCAATGAAAGCTTCAAGCTTCAAGCTGCAAGCGACAAGCTGCAAGCTTCAAACTACAAGCTTCATCTGAGTTTTGCTTTATTTGAGCACTGCAGCTTGAAGCTGTGAATGTGAATCATTGTACAAACCTTTTTTCCTAATTTTTGAAGATTGAAGCTTGCAGCTTGAAGCTTTAATTGTGCATCGGTCCTAAGCATCAAAAATTATCAAAAATTTCTTGGCTGTTACAAGAACTGCCCAGACCCTGACCAAAGTCAAAGGTCTGACCTTAGCTTAAGAAGAATCGGGTATATATGCTTAGTATTCCATTGTTACCTGTGAATTATATCTATGAGAGGGAAAATTTAAACCTTACATTCCAATGAACACTTTGTAATTTTACTGAAAATATAAGTTCTAAAATTACGCTTTTTACTGTAAAATTACAGTACAAAGATCAGTACATAACATTGATAAATAATAGTAAGAAATATTGTAATTTTCCTACATAAACGATTTAGAAAAATACACAACATTGTGTAAAATATAGGTCACATTCATGTAATCAACATTTACGTCATTCAGTATTGGAGATTATCAATTTCTTTATGTGAAATTACAAAATTTATAGTAAAATTACAATATTTTTGTAGGAAATTAGTATATCGTACCGCGATTTGTAATTTTACTATACATTTGGACTGTGAATTTACATATTTTTTTTACAGTGTAAAGTTTTTCAACCTGAGGTGATGGCCATAGACGTCTGAATTTCCAGAGGCATAAACAGGTCCACCATCATTATCTATTCATATAGTCAGGCCACTCTTAGTGCACTTAGAGTTAAGACCGAATCAAAAGCTGTCTCATGTGGTGGACCATGAAGGATATAAAGGCAGATAACCCGAGTGAAAACAAAACTTGTCGGTTCTTACCCTGAAACAGGCGTGTACAGAGTCAAAACGCCTGTATGATACTCAAATGTGGCACAGTACGCCTCAGTAAAAAGTCTGCCTTTCCACTGAATAGTCCAAACAAAGTACTCCACGCTCACACTTTTTCTTGGCTAAAGGGAGCAAAATTAGATCTTTAAAAAATTGTTTAGGTCGAAGAAAATGGACCATAAAGGGTGCCATTAGCTACTGAATAGACCGGTTTTCGTTCGATTGCGTAGTTCAAGCAGCATTGAACGTGGTTAGTACTTAGTGCGGGGACCACTTGGTAAAACAACATTCGCGTCTGGAATGGTCAATTAGGAATACATCTGTAACAGAGGTGTGCATACCCTATAGCGGAAGCATTTTTCAATTTTTGTACCTGTAGCGGGAGCGTGTCATAATAGTACTGGGACCAGGCGCATTTGTTATATCAAATTTATTACTGTCTAGCCAAAAATGGTTCAGGAGCAATATTTTTTGAACCAAAATCGGCTAGTAGCATTTCAATATATAAATTAACATTGGCACTTCACAATTGGTAGGAGGAACTCGTTCCCCGAAAATGGATAATCTGCAGGGACTACGTCAGACGAAAAGATTCATTTGATTTATTTTTGCTAAAAAGATCAGAGCTTACAGAACCATTCTGGGAATCTAAATTAGGCTCTGTTTTGTTTAGAAGTTTGGACTTTACCAAATCTGTCGGACCTAACTAAACTCCCTGAATCATCGTAACACATATTTACACTTTTTCTTTTCAAAAGAAGCAGGGATAAATACGATTTCAGCCTACTTACTATTAATGGTCGAGCGCTAAGCCAAAATCCAGATCAACTATTAGTGACCATTGTAACCACTGCTCTTTGAGCATTTCGCCCTGCAATACATGTTTTGTGAATCCTCTTCAAAGGTTTATTTATCCAATAAATGGACTTAAATTACTGATCCGCCTTAAGATAACTCTTGGATTTATGTTCCACATTTCTTTGGCTGTTAATTGCGCTTTTCTTATATGGCGAAACCTGCGTCTTTCAAATGCAACACAATGACATGTCCGGGGCGCAAAAACGGTCAGTATACCTTTCTATGCCAGTAAGCAGAAATGAAATTTGAAGCTACGCATGGTGAGCTGGCTCTATAGGGCAGGGTGATGCCTCGCTCTTACAACAAATAAAAATAAAAAATCCTGATTAGGCCAAGAATGGAGCTTTATTTACAATCCCACTGAAGCAATGAACGCGCTTTTCGAGTTACTGCCACTGATCTATATATCAGGCAACAGGTGGCCTACGCTGCCTCGAAGATCAATCTTAAACACAACTTCAGCCCAGGTTTCAATATCAAGATTCTTACCATAGAAATTCCCAGGCTGACAAGAACTATGTCATAGTTCAATCCAAAAAATTGTTTCAAATCAGAGCCTCGTGCAGGCGCTGGAGTTTCTCCCCTAAACCAACCAAAAATACTTCTGCCTGCATTCTTCTCTTGGTGTTTTCCAAGCAGTCTTCAAAGTCTGCCTAGCAGCATTGACAGGCACAAGACCAGGATACAAACTATTCCTTTTATTATAGAGACAAGTGGCTATCAAGGCTATCAACTACAGCAAGTAAAGATCCCGCGATCTCTTGATAATGTCCATTATGAGATCGCTAGATTCGTGTCGATCATTACAAAATCCTAGTCAGATTTAAAATTCCATACAACATCGAATGCGACAAATGTGGACAGGAACACATCAGAAAGACAATTGTGCATTTTTTTCACAGTTAGACTTTGGCTGGGACTGCAGAAATTGGAGACCTTTTTTACAGGGGTTGGGAGAGATTTCGAAGCTTAAAATAGAAGATAAGAACTGTTACTGGCTGGAACTAAAGCACACTACCATATAGTACTTACGTAAATATTGCAAGAGTTACCACCAAAACCAGTATTTTTTGCAAATAACTAACCCATTCAACATATGTAAACAAAAAGATCCTTAAAATAAATAGTCCGTGGAAATTAGCATTTTAAGGAGATAAAATTCCAAAATGGCTAAAAATTGGACCACAGCTTCCTTGGGGCTTTTTAAGAAAACAATTTCGGAATCACAAAAAAAACAACATGGCCGCCGGAGATATAACTTTTTGGCAAAAAAATCAATCAAAAACTGGTTTTTTCGAAATTTTTTTTGATCAGTCAATACGTATAACGTCCTACAAAAAATCCCTTTAGTCATTTTTGCGAAAACCTAACCCTTTCAAAGTTATTCAAGGTCAAAGTTTCCAAAAATCCCATTTCGGCAAAAAAATACTTTGAATAATTCGGAAAGGTCAAGGTTTTCGAAAAAAATTCAAGACGGGTATTTTGAAGGCAATAATCTTTTGTATTGACTGATCAAAAAAATTTACGAAAAAACCAGTTTTTGAGTGATTTTTTTTGCCAAAAACTGATATCTTTGGCGGCCATGTTGTTTTTTTTTTGTGATTCCGAAATTGTTTTCTTAAAAAGTCCCAAGGAAGCTGTGGTCTAATTTTTAGCCATTTTGGAATTTTCTCTCCTTTCGTGCGTTTTTTTGCTAATTTCCCCGGACTAAAAGTGGTTTGGTCAAATATTGCGAAATATGATACGTCAGATATTAGTGAAATATGCCACGTTTTTTTTGTGTACAATCGACCAGGTATTTGACGCGGGACTTAAACCACGATCAACTTAGTGAAGCGGTTTGTATTCAGAATGCAAGAATTTGATTGATGAAGAAGAATTAGAGACATTTAATTCTTACCTATTGAAAAACTAATAATATTTCTATTGCCCTAAACCGAATGGAATTTATAAACAATATAATCTAAAATTATAACAAAACTTTAAAAAAATCGTTATACCTAAAATTAAAAAACTATGAGCCGGTCGATATACTGACAGACCGACAGATGAAAAATAGGAACAGACAGACCATAAACATCAACAAATAAACTCAAGTCAAATATTGTAGATAAAAGAAAAAAACAAAAAAAAATATGTGACTTAATGTTCATATGTTCCACATACACCCCATCATCACAAAATATCTTTTCTCAACCTACCCCACCCCCCACCATACTAGCCCAAAAATAACTAGTCCACACTGTTAAAAATAAATAAAATCATTTGAACAAAAAAAAACTAAATTTCTTCGCCATAAAAAAATCCTATTTTCTTCCGTTTTAGTTCATTTTTTTTTCATTCGTCCTGTGTGTGTTTTTTTTCTTCCTTTTTAATTTGTAAAACGTGTTAAAAGTTATGAGGTATTTAAATTATTCTTCCTGTGTTATTAACAAACATAAAAAAAAGAGTGAATCCAGGAACAAAAAAAAAGGAAACGAACAGAAAATAAAAAAAGAACGGAAGGAAAGAAAAGCTAAAAAAAAAGTTTTTTTTATATATGTGTATGTATGTGCGAGTATAATATTATCTCAACGAAGAAAGGACGAGAAATACAGGAGAAGAAGACCAAAGAAAAAAAGGATTCATTATGTGTAAACTGGCATGAAATAGATAGTTTTCGCTAAATCTTGCGCCGATTTCAGGCCTAGAGAGAGAAACCGACCCAAACACATGGATAATAATATAATTTTTTTTTATACATCCAGGAATATACCATAATATTGTGCATATCACATACAAACATACCATGTTGTATATATGTATAAATGTGTGTAAGAATGATAATATTTTTATATATACACACAAAAATATCTGTTCTATGCTCATTGGAAGAAAGAAAAAAAAATAAAGATCCACCGAAAAAAAAAATATAGAAAATAAAATAAAATAAAAAATATAAAAAAAAATATATAGTGAAAAACGAAGAGAAAAACTATTTACACATACATTTATATCTAAGTATTTTTGGGCGGTGAGGTAGGTGTTGAAGGAATAGGAAGAATGCATACAAGCATATAAAAAATCTGTAGGAAATTCTTTGGGTTTTATTTTTTTTTTAAATATAAAAATTTATTAAAAACGATTTAAAATAAAATAAGTAATATTTTACAAAAAAAAAAGTATAAAATTGCTTTTATTTTTTTTTGTATATTTTTTTTACACTTTTACATCCCATTTTCCTTTAAAATATATTTTTTTTAAAGGGGCACATTACACCGAAAAATTTTTAAGTAGGGTATTCCCATCTTCCCCCACTTTTAACAATCAAAAAATTCTGTCGGGGTAACAAATTTCTGAATGATAATGGAAGGGGGAAAAGGGGTATAGAGTAATTAAATAGGTAATAGGTAATTAATAGGGTAATAAAAAAATATATTTTCCTAAACCCTTTTTTTGTGTCTAGGGTAAAAAAAAATGCAAAAGAAATATGTGTACATAATACAATAAAATAAATAAAAATAATAATAAAAGCTCACATCAAAATACACAAAACATTTTTAGGTATATCCTTCTCGCCAATCTCTCTCTTTCCCCTTCTCTTCTAAAGCAAAAACTTTTAAACCACCCTTGTCCCCCCCGCGCCATCATTCTCTATACTCCCAATCCCTACTTCTCTCATACAAATGATGTATATTCAAGATGGCCGATTGCCTTTGTACACTAAAGCATTTTTTCCCTTCTTCTACTTCTTCTTCTGATTCTTCTTCTTCTTCTTTCTTGTTTCTCCTACATTTTCTACTGCTTTTCTACGTCTTCTTCTTCTTCTCGTTCACAGTTATTTTTACAGGGAAAACACCGACGAAAAAAAGGGGGGATATGTTTTTTTTTATATATTTATTTGAGGGGATATATTCGATACTATAAGGGTAGTTAATTATAATTTTAATCAAAATGTCATTTTTTTCTGGATTCTGAGAAAGAGGGAGGGGATGGTAGACCATGGACTGTGTTGTTAGGGGGGAGTTGCTTTATAATTTCTTTTATCAAGAATCTGTCTTAAGTGAATTGTTTTTTTTTCTGTCTTCTTCGTGTTTCTTTGTGGATAGTATGGGGATGAGGGGTAAAAATTTTTTTTTATATTATTAATGATGTAATAATATTGATTAAGATAAATAAGACATGCACATGGGGGGATGGAATTTTTTTTATGTGTGTTATAAAGGAAAAAAGAATTTTTAATATTTATTTTTATTTTTTTTGGTTATATTTTTTATTGAAGAATTTTTTTATTAATTTTATTTTTTTTCAAAAACAGAATAATAACAATAAAAAAAACTCTATTATATTAAAAAAAATACACATACCGTCAATATTTCCAATTTTTGATAGTTTAGAGACGACCCCTCGGCCATATTGGGTTACACCAAATAGACGGCAACACTCATTTGTCCCGATTGGTTAATAATCCTCATTTATAAGAGAGAAAACAGGCGGAAAAATAATTCGTGTTTGGTTTTTTTTTATGTTATTTTTAAATTTTTTTATATTTTTATTTATTAATTTTTTTTTATTTATTTATACTATTTTTATTTTTTTTGCTTGTGTTGTTTTAAATATTATTATTATTTTTTTATTGAAATTTATTTTTTTATTTACTCTTAATTTTAATTAAATCTTAAGAAACGATTAATTTTTTTTTTGTATTATTTTTAACTTTTATTTATTTATTTCTTTTTTTTTTATTTATTTATTTTTTTGTTTTGATCAGAGATCAGTTGGAGAAAAAAAATATATACCGAACAGAGAACACAATATATAATCACAGGATGTTTAAATAGAGAGAGAGAAAAAAAAACTAAGACCGAATATCAAGGATTAAACTATTTTTTTATTTATTATTATTTATTTATTTATTTATTTTTGTTATTACTTTACTTTCACACTTTTTCTTTTTGTTGTTGTTGTTGTTGTAAATTTTCACTAATTTATTTTTTTTTAATAATTTATTTTAATTTATAATTTTTTTTTGTTAATAAGAAGAACAAAATAATAATTTTTAGTAGATTTCTATTTAAATTTTTTTAAAGGGGAATGAGATTCAAGATTTCTATCTATTTAACAATCACACAACACTCAAAATATTCTTTTTTTTTTTGCTTTTTTTGTTTCTTTTAATTTATTTTATACTTATTTTTTTCGGTTATTTTTTATTCTTGTTGTCTTTTTTTTTGTTGTGTTTTAAATATTATTTATTTATTTATTTTTTTAAACACTTCACTATATATTTCTCTTTATTTTTATCTTGTTGCTGTTGTTGTTATTATTTTGTAGTATTTTTTTTTGTTATAATGGTATGTACTATATATCGGAAACGATTTTAATTTTATTTAAAAAAAAATATTTTTGTCGATTTTTTTTTAATTTTAAACATACATACATACACACATATATACTCTCAATTATTACATACATATATATAATATAATTTCTTTTTTAGCTTCTTTGGTTTCATAAATCACAGCGCGAAACGCGTTTTTAATTTTTATTTTATTTTTTTCGTTGTCGAATTTAATAATATATATTTTTTTAAATTTGTATATTTCAATGCAATAAAGACGGAGAGAGAAACGAATGAAAATTTAATTTTATATTTTTTTTTCAAATTATTTCTTTTATAAAATTAAAATTTAATTCACTTTTTTTCTGCAGTATATTTTTCGGGTGTTTTTTTTTTATTTATTTATTTTTTATTTAATTTTTTTAATATCGCGAAAAATATATAAAGAAACATTTTTCTTATAAAATTAAAACAGAAAAAAAATCCGCTTTTTTTTATATATGTAAGAACGAAAACGAAATAATATAGAAACTAGAAGTTCGAGCGTTTTATTTTCTGTTGATTTACTACAAATTATTATGTCCTTTTTTTTTATTACTATTATTATTATTACAAATTTTTAATACTGGAAAAAAATAACTAAAATACAAAAAACTTAATAAATATATATAAGTATATTTTTTTCACTTTAACAGAGTGCAAACGACTAAAGTTTTCTTGAATTTCACGCAGGTTATCCTCGATTTTCCTTCATATTTTCTTTTTTTTCCCGTTTCGTTTTTTTTTGTTTCTGTATGTTCTCTTACTGTGTGCCGTTTTTCTTCGGTCTTCTTTATTTTTTTCTTTCTTCGTTTATTTTAAATTTTTTCTTTCTTCTGTGCTTTTCATTTTTTTTTTTATTTTTTTTTTTGTTATTTTCTGGTGTGTGTTTGTTCCGTTTTTCTTCTTATTTTTTTTATATTATTTTTCGGTCATTTTTCGTGTGTATAGAGAGAGAGATGAGAGGGTAACGCGAAGGGGATGATGATGATTGTGAAGAAAAATCATCTACCATACCGCGGAAAATTTCAACGAAAACTGTGCTTAAATACACACTAATATAATGGAGGGCGCATAGGTGCACACATATAAACATATTATAGTATATTTTTGTTCATATCGTCAGAATACACACACACACTAATATATATATTAATGTGTATAAATGGAGGTTTATACTTTAATATAATATCACAAGAAAAAAAGTTGTTTTAAATCTTTATATTATTATTTTTTTTGTCGTATTACACCAAATTTCAAATCAAATCAAACTCAACTATTTCCAAATTGAATTCAAGTATTTCCTATTTTCAAATTTTACTTTTATAACAAAACTGAAGATGAAAAAGTCAATTAGGAATTTTCGTTTTTTTTTTAATATTTTTTTTTGTCGAAAGAGTAAGGGTGAAGCGGGTTGGTTGTAAAAACACAATTTTAAACAAACAAGCACAAGAAAATTTTCCGTTTTCATATACATATACATATATATATCATTGTATTAAGTTTTTCTTTCATTTTATATTATTTTTTTTATAAATTTATATATATATAATATATTATATTATGTAAGTATGTATGTATATACACGAAAAAAAATTTATTTTTTTTATTCATACATCCATACATATATACAGAGTGCTTTTCTCTCCCCTTCTAACGAAACAAACATACAAACATATATATATATCTACTATGTTGAAAATATATATCTTTATCTATATGAATAATACTACTATTTTCAGTAGAAACAAGCTGATGATGATGATGAAAAGTAAGTGTATGAAAAACACACAAAGAACATAAACGCATATACATATACACATATAACGCAAATATATATATGTATGTATATCTATATTATTATAAAAAAAACACAGCCGATTAACTTAAACAAGGGCTAAGAAAAAATAATTTTTTTTTGTTAACATAAATATATAAATATATATTTATGTACGTATATAATAAGAAAAGTAGAATAAAAAAAAAGAAAATTTTATTTTATACACTAATACTAAAGCTAAACACAAAAAAAAATATACAAACTAATATGACGATAGAAGAAGAAGAAGCAGAATAAAAAAAACCGATGAACGAAAAATGAAGACAAAAAAAAATTTCTTTTCTTGAATCTCAATAATAATGATAATTTTTCACACAATTTTCCACACTGCACACTTTTTTTTGTTATTTTTGTTATTAATACATTCTTACTCCCCTATCAAAAAAAAAAAAAAATATGTATATATGTATATAAATTTCCACCTTTTTTTTCTTTATATTTTTTTTTATACCAACAGAAACAAAAAATTTATTTTTATATATAGTATTCTTCACACAAAATTAAAATTAATTGAAAGCTTTTCTTTTTCCTTTTTTTTTCTTATCAAAAAATTTTTTTTTCTTTTAGTGTACGAAAAAAAAACTAATTTTTTTTTTGTAATTTTCCTTTAAATTCTTTTCACATGGTATATATACATTTTCTAAGCCAAAGAGAGAAAAAACAGGGAAAATAATTTTCTTTTTTTCTTCTTTTCTTATATTTTTTTCACCACACACAGTTTTTCATTTTCTTTTTTTTTCCTTTTCCCAAAAAAAAAATCAAATTAGAATATCACTTCTTTCATAAACCGAACAACGTTTTCTTTAACAAATCCTAAATAAGTTCCATTCAAATAATCGTTTTTAATAATATATACACTCCATATTTTCCATTTATTTAATCAAAAAATCCAAATTATTTTGTGATTCATTTCAACGGAACCACATTCAACTGAATCCAACCTTTTTCGGGAAAACTTAACGAACAATTTAGGGGAAAATATTTCGTACACATATCTCTTTAACGTTTCGTTGTGTTTTAGGGGATAACACACCAAAAAAAAACAACCTTTTTCGTTATAATTTTTTTTTCGTCTTGTCGTTTCTTACTTCTTATTTTTGTTTCCCCCGTGCTTCGTTGTATATATCGTTTCTACACACAGTTTCTATACCTACACAGCACGCAAGAACCGAATAATATTTTCACCAACGTTACCGAAATTGTATATTTCACATGCATGAGAAACCCAAAGTTATACCCAAAAAGTTAGCTAACCCCTGTTTAATATAACGAAACACTCGAAAATACAACCCTTAAATTAGAAAGAGTCAACAATATATAACATTCAATAACCATCCCCAACATTATTGGTGAATATTGGTAGTATTTTAGTACCGCAAAATTCCACAATACACCAATCTGGCGCTGTTACAACCAAAAAGGAAATTTCCCAATATCATACATATTTTTCAATGTATTGTGTGTAATTATTGCAACCCTTTTTTTTGGGAACTATATACAATACCGAACGAAAGCATAACGATGGGGAAAGCGCTAGGCAATCTAGCTTTCCGCACCTTTTGCAACATTCTTACACACATACAAACACACATATATTAAATACAAGAAAAGAAAGAAAAACGAAATACCAAAAAGCGCCTTCCAATTTCTAAAAGCATAAAAAGCTATACCCTATTTATCTTGCTTAAGTGTATTAAAAAGCATGCTTATGTATATATATATAATGTATGTGATATCTAAAAAGATAGACGTCAACGACAAAAGCGAAACGACGACGACGTACAACGACAGCAACAACAACGCTGACGACGACGACGTTGTCGAAATATAACGAACATTCCGTCGCAAAGAGGGAAAAACCCCCGTTGCTAAGGAAAGCTTTGTGATAATAGACGTGGCGCTTGAAATCGGCTTCATTCCCGCTAATATACTATATACATATATTACATATATACATGGATAATATATAGATAGATAAATTACATGGTAACGGTTTATGTGTATCTGGGATTTTCCCTTCATTTTTGGAGGGAATTTCCATTGCCTTCTCACTCTTACGGTCTTGGCGCATTGACAAATAATATACCGTTGTTTTCAATGAAAGCTCACTTTTTTCAATCTTTTTGCGATTATCTTCGTTAAAATAGTGGATGACAAAAAAAAATGTATAACCTAAGTTAATACACAAAATTCTTCAAAAAAAATAAAATGTGAAATAATTTTTTTCCCTTAATGTTATGATTCACACGTGCAAATATTGAGCCGAGACTATATAAAGTAATCAGCTTCTTTGGATTGGACCCATGGATTATAGGAGCCAGGATGAGGTAAGTTGTTGTATTAGGGGAAACCCATGACTATACTTGAATACTACTTCCAGGTAATCTCCAAACAAGAATTTAGTTGAAGGAAATTCCTATAGGGGTCAGTCATCAGCGAAATAGGAGGAATAACATGTAGTATATTAAAACATGTACGTGCCGCAACTAGTCCCGACCAGTGTAAAGCCTCCTACTAGAATAGTAGCAGATCTACTACATTTCGCGTTTTCAAAATTCTACTACTTTCGGTTTCTTATTTGCTACATATATTTCACTTAATCAGAAAAAATTTTTTCATTCAAATTCGAGTACAATTTTTCACTTATCAGTTGTCGTCGAATGCACCCTCTGGTATAGGTGTCATAGAAACTCGGATTAGATTCTTTCCGTCTGTAAATGGAGAAGAAGATATACATCAAAACCTGTAAGCCTTTCACTGCCGGTCAGCTGTAACTTGTTATTCTATAGATCGGCCTTTTCAGCTTTCGTGTAAAACTGTGCTGGCTCCTTTGAAAAATTTACCGCGTCGTCAAAGTGTATTTTTTTATACGTATCATTGTGCCAATATTTGTTTCTTTAATTAAATTCTTTAAAACGTGTGTGTGTTAAATGCTAAAAGTTTAAAACTTGACCAAAATACCCTAGTGTAGCCCTAAATATTCTAATTTTTGTTGCTACTACATTTTTTTCAATTCTACTACTTTTTTTTACTTATTTACTACATTTTTAAAATCGCCAAGGCCCAACACTGGACCGGACTAATGGAAGTGTGATCATAACCTTCTAGCGGTGGCCACTGGTAACTATCCTATGAGAGAGGATAGGCTAATACGATCGGGCTAGTTCCTTCCAAGTAAGGTTGGCGCGAGGCTAATAACGTCACCCGGAAAAAAATATTACGAGCAACATGCTTCGGGTACTGGAACAAACGACAACGACGAAAAAGAAGAAGCTCATCATAAATATTGACGCACCTACAGAAGAGCTATGAAAGAGAAGTATTCTTGAACGTACGTTCCGAGGTACCAACTTTGACTCAGATCACTATCTAATTGGTATGGTGCTCGGAGAGCCAACGACAATATAACATTGGTCTCATAAACATCCATTCTCCCATAGAAAACAAGTCGGATGAAGAGAAAGAAGAATTCTACCAAGAACTAACAAACGCCATTAGGTTAATACCGTCAAACAATATTAAAATTGTGCTTGGAGATATGAACGTCAAAACAGGAAATAAAGAGGAGTTAATCAAATTGACCACATCTTAATTATTGAGAGAAGATGGGCCACGAGGTTACTGGATGTAAGAGCAATGAAAGGGGCGTGCTGTGGCTCGGACCACTATGGCCAGTTTCACACGGCCCAACAGCCAACCAACAATAATCGGCTGTCATCGTCCATTCCCTTGTGAAATTCGATGAAAAGTCGCACGGGCTTTCACACGAGCCAAATTTTCCAACCAACAGTACGTCAGAGTGCTCTAGCTTATAGTTGTTGTTTTTAATCTTATTTATCCCTTCTCTCTTTTCTTCCAGAAAAAAAAGCCAGTGAAAGAGTTGGTTCAAAAAATCTGCCCTCCTCCCCTTCGTCCTCTCTTAAGGCCCGTCCTCACTACGCGGACTTAGATCCCACGCGCTTTTGGCGGAAACGCCTTTTAATTTTCTGAATCGTCAGTTTTGGATCCTAAAATAAGAACTAATCTGAAAGAAAATAATTATTTAATGAATATTGATTAATCTACATTGAGAAAAAAAATCAATTTTCATTTAAAAATCCCGTATTGTGTGGAAGTACAATGTACCTTTTCAAGCACGGCCTTTTGTGCGCGCAATTTGGTTGTACTGCCTTTGCCATTAAAAACTCTATACGGAAAAAAAGGCAAAAGCGCATATGAGCTAAAGTCCGTGTAGTGTGGATCCACCATTACCCTTTTCTTGATAAACGATTTTCGTTAGTTAGCTATTTTAAGCCTAGTGTCCACTATAGAGTTTTTTGCGTAGAGCTAGAGAAAACTATCGCGTAGAGACGCGTAGAAAAGTGTATACACCCTCTAGATCTCTACACATGCGCTCTACACCCACTCTACGCAAAAGTTTTCTCTACTAAAAATCTCTATAGTGTATACGCAATTTTTTTGTGTTTGGTAGAGCTCTACATCTGCTCTACGCTCTATCAAGCATGTTTGATAGAGTTTTTCTCTCTACAGTATTAATTCTCATTTACGTTTCGACTGCGCCTCGAATTGTTGAACATCGACGTGTTAAATAACAACGAAATTCGAATACGACATACGCAGAAAATTTTGGTATACAGATGTATCTCTTCGGTGAGGTCATTCAATAATTCTCGATACATTCCAACGTATTGTTTTCTTTTCGCAATCCAATCTCGCTCCCAACATTTCCTTTCCTTCTTTTTCTCTTCTTCGAGCAAAAGTGAAATGGCAGCAGCTTGTTTTTAGCAAGAACTCATTTTATTATGTATTTTTTTTATTTCTATTAATTTCCTTTAAATTTTTTACACTATGTGTTTACGCACGCATCTCGGAATAACTGAGAAATGAAATGACATGCAAAAGCTGATGGCCGCAGTTGCGCGCTCTACCATACGACTCTACAGTAGAGAAAAATGCATCTGCAGTGTACACAGTCTGTAGAGCGCGCGGTAGAGCTCTATTCAAAAGCTCTACGGTGGAGTGGTAGAGTGGTAGAGTGGTAGAGACGCGCTGTAGTGTACACACTACAGGTAGATCTCTACACTCTACCGAAAGAAACTCTATAGTGGACACTTGGAAAACTCTATAGTGGAAATTTAGAACCCGGGTAACGACCAAAACACATAGAGGAGCAAATACAACCAAACTACAAGATAAATTAGCTAAACCTTGAAAAATAAAGATGTGCTTACCATAATGCGGTCGTACAAAACTTAATAGAAGTAGAAGAAAAACAGTCCATCATCATCGACAAAAGAAGCATAAAGGAGGCAGTAGAAGAGGCACTAGGCTAGGGCCCCAGACAGACTAGAATTGACTGGTTCGATCAGGGCTGTAGATCCCGAATTGAAGAAGGAAACCGGGGCCACCGGGAGAACATCGATAGACCCGCAAAAGTAAGGTAGGAAGTCTTCAAGCTAAAAAGAAGAACCTCAGACAAGCTTTGCAGGAAGAAGAAGATAAAATATCTTACAGATACAGAAAGTCTTCAATGAAGGGACAAAAGAACACAAGATAAGTTTCAGTCAAGAACGGACATCTGCAAAGCCATAGATGGGAACCTATTAGCAGATCCTGATAGAATAAAAATGTGGAGAGAATATTTTCAAAAGTAATTGAATCCGACCCCATAGTAAACGTGGTTCCACAGACGGAGGCATTTGTAATTCCTCAAGATAATATCTCAATAGAACCACCAACACTGGATGAGATACGTGAAGCTGTAAAAAGGTAAAAAAGCAACAATTCGACTTAAAAAATAAGGCGAGATGGATTGTAAATACGTACTGGAGGAACATTTCTTACTTATTTTGCGGTAGCAAAATTTCCAACTTGAAATTAGGCGATCGTGAGATCGTAAAGTATGAATATACATTGTGGAAGCATATTAGAATCAAACTCGTAAAAAATCCTCTTCATTGGTATTTATTTCCTTTCCTTCTTTAATTTGCTTGTTTTTGTCATTTTGGCATTGTAATAGCACCTCGCCTCATTTGAAGTATGACATTGTACTGGCTCAAAAGAAAAAGGAGGCACCCCTTACAAACTCATTTTACAATCTTGTCCTACCCAACACATAATAGATATTTACCAGATATTTGTCGATCTTTAACGGGCACACTCTATAAACAGAGAGAGGCTGTACAAGATCTTATCGGAATTTAAAATCGTCTCAAACTGGTACCGGAACGACTGATCAATGCAGTAATAGAAGAGTTCAAAGTATGACAAGGTCTTGGATAAAAGGATGGGCTGACTGCAATGCTTTTCAACCTCGCCATAGAATGGGTGGTGAGGAAAACGTCAGTCCAGAGAAGTACGTCAATAGCAACACAGTGAACATCGTGGAAAGGTCCTTTTTGGTAGCAAAAGAAGCTTATGCCGAACTAAAAGAGATGGCAAGGCCTGAATATCAACGAAAAGAAAACAAAGGTGATGCAACAGTCCAGAGCTGGAAGATTTAAAATGGGAAGAAATATATACAACCTAGAAGTAGTCGATAAACCAGTCTAGAAGTGGTCAGTCTACAGTTACAAAAAGAAACGAAGAAGAAGAAGAAATAACTAGATGAATACTACATGCTAATAGGGCCTTTTGTGTCCCAAAAACAATTACTCCACTCAAGATTTGTGCACAGAAAAACGAAACTCTCACTCTACATAACAGTAATACGACCTGGGTTATGGTAGTGAGACTTGGACTATGACCCCGGATATAGAGGAAAGAGTCAATAGGTTTGAGAGAAAAGTTCTGAGGGGGATAGTTGGCCCAACGAGAAAGGACGTACACTGCAGTAATTTAACAAGTAAAGCAAATTAAGTAAGCTCACAACAAAAATGTATTTTTGCTCAAATTATTTCATTAAAGCTATTTTCTTATATCCTGGACCCATATTTTATTAAGCTCAAGGAATCAACAAAAGGACACTAGCTTTTTGCCCATGGTGCAAAGCTTTTTTTCGAAATTCAAAAGTTTCAGTCATGTTTGTGCCTGGAATTAAGCTCAGGCACATTTCGAGAGAAAAAGCTTTCAGAAAAGCGAGGACAAGAACAATTATTGAAAAGCTTTTGGAAATGTTGTAAGTTAAAAGTGCATACATACTAAAAAGTTCCTGTGGAAAAGAGGTGCTTTTGCAAATTAATTTTCAATACTTTCAAAACAATATATGCTATCAATGTTCTAAACTTAATCATATAGTTTAAAGAAAACCCAGTAAAACATGAAAAAAGCACATATACCCTTTTTTGAAGAATATCCTCCATCACCATACCATACCACTCCATACCATTACAGCATTGCAAAAATATATTATATATAAAAGTCTGGGATTATTCCCAAACCGCAATTACTTTTGCACATTTTTATCATGTGTGTTGTCAGCTGCTTTTTGCTTTCTCTTTATCTTATCAAATAACACTCGGTAAACCCCGATAAAGGATGATCGTTAGCAAAGATAACAGCGTATTTAATCAAGACACAAAAAGGTACTAACAATTCTCGTGCTTTTTTTCAAAAGATAATAATTTTCAAGGAAAGGGAAGGATACAACAAAATATATGAAAAGGGTGCGAAGTGACTTGTTTGTTGTTATGGAAATATTATCTTTTATATCACGTTTTGATATAGGGATAAAGATAAGTATATGAATATTTTTTGGTGTTCGATAATTAAATTGTTGTAGGATATTTATAGCGTGTATATATTTGCTTAGTTGAGAGTAATAATAATAAAGAAATTATGAAGGATTTGTGGTTGTCTCAAGGATTTATGAAAATATTAAGAAAGTATTAATTATGTTAAAATAAACCCTTCTAGTCCGGGGAAATTAGCAAAAAAACGCACGAAAGGAGACAAAATTCGGAAATGGCTGAAAATTGGTCCACAGCTTCCTTGGGACTTTTTAAGAAAACAATTTCGGAATCGCAAAAAAAACAACATGGCCGCCGGAAATATAGCGGTTTACCGGTTTTTTCCTTGTATCTCGGCTTCTATAGGTCGTACAACCCCGTACAAAGGCCCTAAATGTTGACAATGAAATTCTCTACAAAGATGTTGACCCGATTAACCCTTTCAAAGTTATTCAAGGTCAAAGGTATCAAAAATAATTTTTTGGCCACAAAATCACTCAAAAACTGCTTTTTTCGGAAATTTGTTTTGATCAGTCAATACGAAACGTTATTGCCTACAAAAAAGCCTGTTTTCATTTTTTCGAAAGCATAACCCTTTCGAAGTTATTCAAGGTCAAAGTTTCAAAAAATCAGTTTTTGGTCAAAAAATGACTCAGAAACTGATTATTAAGAAAATTTTTTTGTTCTATTTATACAAAAGATTATTGCCTACCCTAATGACACCCTTGCCATTTTTTCGAAAATTTTTGCAAAAATCAATTGTTAGTGATTTTTTGACCAAAAACTGATTTTTGGAGGTGCCGTCGTTTTTGCACTCAGATGGTAATGTCAGATTCCTACTGATTAAACTTAACAACCTTTTCAGGCTTTAGCGTCACTTTAACTTTTCTCCAAACATCATCTGACTTCATCATCTCGTCCAAGATGTTCTCCGATTTTAGTTTAAATTCGGCCGTTGTTTCCAGCTAAACTCAGTGCAATGTGCTAAAGACCGCGCGTCGAAGCATACCAGGCGGCGGAGTCCTATCGCTGTTGGCTTATGGCTATGGATAAGATTATAAAAACATTAGAGAACGAAAGAATAAAGGAAGGCAGACGACATGGTGATCAGTGACAGTTTCTCACCACAATAAGCAAGACTTCGACGGCTATTGTAAAAGTTATCATGTCATCCGACTATTGTGGACTCTCCGCACTATGGTTATAGATATTTAGGGTGCCAAACTCTGACTCTGGAGTTATCTAGAGCTACTAGATCAGAGTTGCCGAATAATTACGGGAGTATTCCTGAACTCCTACAACATCCCAAAAGCAGGGCTCATCGTCATCTCCTGCAAAATCTTCCTGACACCTAATAGCCTCAAACCTAGTCTACCGCCCCCGCGGACTTAGCTTACTGTGACCGACATGACAGACTGGTAGTGAAAAGGTGATTCCTGAGCTTAAAACTGAAACATAAAAAAAGTCTGGTGAGATCAAAGCGATTTGCTCATGGGCCACCGCTGCCACCATAGTAATTGTGCAGAAGGATATTACGACACTAGTTGTCTTGGCTAGCTCGATATGACGGACTGGTAGTACAAAAGGTAATTCCTGATCGTAAAACTGCCACATAAAAAAGCCTGGTGAGAGTAAAGTGATTTGTTCTTTGGCCCTCTTGCACCGCTGCCACCACATGAAGTGTGCAGTAGGAAGGATATCAGGCATTAGTTGTTTTGCTTACCGCATGTTCTTCCCTAGATTACGCTATGAAGAATCGGAAGGGCGAATGACTCATCCGCTTTAAGGAGGACGGGTCTGCCCCTCGAGTTCTGTGTTACTACCCCAGAATAGCGAGAAGCAGGGTTTAGTATGTTCGACGCGATCTTGTTTGGCCAACAGAACAACAAAATACTTTCCTAAAGGTTAATAATATAAACAAATTTTGTACTTACATAATATCTCCTAATTTCAGTCTCGTTTGTATAAGGGCACAGCTTTTATGATCACTAGTAGTGACGGCCCGCCTCCTCCTTGGCGGGATCCTTGGTACCGCTGGGGCACCACCATCATCTAGAGCTGACATGACTCCCCCTGAGATCCTTACCATGGGCGAAGATCCTCTTCGACGGTTCGACATATGCCGTCCAGCAACTCCCCCCAGCATTCTGCAAACAAAAAAAACAGAATCAAAGGTAAAAAAAATGTCCTTTTTAAAAAGGAGTCAATAAAACTCAAAGGGTTTTTTTTTATAATTGCATTTTCCCTTATTTAATTTGAAACGAGAGTGCAACACTCCACTACTACTACCTGGTCACAAAAAAAAAGAGAACCAAGTGACGATGAAACAGATGGGCGGGGATGGGTGATGTGGGGGGGTTGCAGGAAGGATATTTTGTTTATTTCACACAAGTCCTTTTGGGGGAAATTGCTGATATTTTTGTACCCAGTTACAAAACCAACAGAGCACCATATTCCGGTCGGTAATTCTGCATTGGTGTGTGTAATTATCGGGAGATTGCGTTCGAAGGTAATTTCCACAAAAGGTTTTCTCCCGTGTTCCTGTTATTCCTACTTTGTCGAAGCTTTCCTGCATTTTCCGCCTTTGGAAATGATGGAAAGCTTATAATTCTCTCTGTGTGTATTTTTTTGGGGGTGGGGAGACCAGCCAGGTAAGGTGTGTAGGCGAAGGTGAGTGAGTGAGTTGCTATGGGTGGCAACTGTCCAGGACACTAAAATGTTAGGTATGAGAGAGCCAAGCGCAAACAGGTGTCAGATTGAATATTCATCGAGCATATTGGGCTGTGTTGGGACAGGGATTTATGTATATTTTGCTTGCATTCAAAGTAAACAGGACCAAGGATTTTTTTTTGTTTTCGAAAAAAATAATAAAAGAAAAATAAAAAAAATATCCTGTCCCTTGTGTGAATTTTTTTTTAATTTCTTTATTAAATATTTTCCTGGGCTTTATCGGGGATTAATGAAAAAAGTTTTTTTTATTATTACTATTATTGTTATGGTTTTTGATGAAGTGAAGAATAAAGTTTATTTTTCATTGAATAAATTTTGATTTTAGATTTTATTCTATTATTGTATAATAAATTCATTATACGAGGATATATCCACCCAAAAAAAAAAAAACAAAAGTTCATATTTCTTTATTTTATTTTTATTTTTATTGTTGTTTGCACATAAATCGAAGTATTCCATTTTTGTTATTAAAAGGTTTATGTCTGTTTAATATCGTGAAGGTATATGTATGGTCTAAGAAAAAAACTTAGAAAGAAATTTTAAACTTTAATATAAGCTGAACAAATATAGAAAGTATGATAGACAAATATATTGAATGGGATTCTGAAAAATCGATGAACGAGTTGAAAAATGTTGTTCAATTTTATTCTTTAGTTGGATGATCATAAAAATTCATAGTAAAGTATCATTAGTTTCATAGAGAAATCATAAGAGAGGGTAGTTTTATAAGCAATGGAACAAGAAGAGTTGTAAGTGCACATTGCAGTAATAAAAAATCAAATCAGTTGGATGATTGTAGGTTAGATATTTTCCACCTAACAAACTACTTTTTGTTCTACAATAAAATAAAATTCATCATTATAAAAAAATGTATACGGAACAAATATCACATTTTACTATTCAAAATTCAACACCAACAATTTAAACTTGGTAATATACAAATTAATACAACCTCTGGAAATTACACTGTCTACGAACAGTGAAACGGTCAAAATAGAAAACTGGAGAGCATCGGACCAAGCGTTCTTCTCGGAGCATCGGTGGATACCCCAGTAAAAATGAAAAATGGCCTTACAACGGGCGAACACCGTCTGCTTGGCTTTTCAAGGGGCATATGATGGCCGTAGAGTTTTTAACCATTTTTAATGGGAGCACATATGGCCTCACGACGGCCTCACGACCAAAAGATTTAAATGGCCAAGTACTGAACTGTACACACAGGCATTCGAGTGCAAATTTGAGCCAAAAAAAAAAAGAATCTGCACCAAATGTATTGTTGAATGTGTTTTATGGAAACTTGATCAATTTCGTTATGTACAATGGTCCTTTCGATTTATCCTACTTAAAAATAATCGATGCACAAGAGAAACGAGCCCACCAGTCGTTGGTTTGTTGTACGTGTTCATTTATATTTTAGTGGGAAATTTTCGTATTTAACCGCTCGAAGAAAAAAACAATAAAAAAAATAAAACATTTCAGTGTGTTGATAAAAAATTTTAAATGTTCGAATTCGAAGATATGAGCACCGCATTTCATGATGTTTTTCTCAATAAATCGCGGTAAGTTTTGAATTTTGTTGGGGAGTGAAAGTCACACTTCCGTCTAAAAATGAATAGTTAAATTGCGCCAATTACATTAGGGTATGTGGAAATATCTCTATAATAGATGTTTTTTATGTGGAAGACTAGAGCTCAGGGAAAGCCCTTTGTACTGTCGACAATCTATTTTCTTCGTATAGAGTGCAATGTATATTAAAAAGAATTTTTTTAATCGCAGTACAAACAACTGGGGAATAATATTAAGCGTATATTCGTCGGTGTGTGTGTTGTGTACGGCGGTACAGTCCTGCAAACAGCCTGCTGATACCCGTCACACGGCCGAGGAACAAGTTTCAATCGCGGGCGGTGTTCGCCCGTTGTAAGGCCATCTTTTATTTTTAGTCGGGTACCTACCGATCAGGGTAAAATTTAAAAGACCTTGGAGAAGTTCGGCGAGGTTCGAAGAGCTAGGCTATCCAGAGAGAGATCAGATCAACATTTCCGAAAATCGCATCCACATGGCGTATAAGGTATCTGGTCCAGTAAGACGGGGTAAAAAAACGTTCCCTTGTAGTGGAATGATTTTCTATCGAAAATCAGAAAATTAACAAGCGAGATCTTCAATGGGTGCAACTAACGTGGCCTATAAGGACTGCCTAAAACTGTACAAGAAAATCATTTCTTCAGCCAAGAAGGCTACATGGCAGATTTACTGCCAATCTCTCGAAAGACTCTGCCAGACTATACAGGATCTTGTCCAAAGAGCACTCCAGTCATTCTTGATAAAAAAAAGGGGCATAGAGCTTCAACAGAATTGCACCTTGGGTCCCTAGAACTAGAGTCCGTACCATAAAAGAAAATAAATGAGCGAGTATGTGGGGAAAACACAAGTGCACGTGCATTGTAATTTCTCCTTCAAGATTTGTGTATTACTACACTCGAGGACAGAACCGGCTGGTTAAACTGTGATTGAGAATATAACTGAGCGGCGTTGGGTATGCAAACATAACCAAGCATAGTGACGTTGCTTGCATCTGGGGACTTGAGACTCTCACTACGCATGGAAACAGCGATTTTTATACTCCCTTCTTTTATGACGCGGCCTCTACTAATAAAAACCCACTTCCCCAGATGTCGAAGTTCTCTGGGCAGAGATACTCCTGGAAGGAGATTTTCATCTTTATCAACGACTCTAACATTCGGCAATTGGTAGATGTGACTTTTATTTCAAAAATCATGACCATGCATTTTCAGCACCCAATTAGCAAATATATCGATCCATAGCTGAAAACCTCCTGGTTTGTACTTGTAAAATGTTATCGAAATGATAGGTGTATATTGACAGTTCACAAAGAGCTCAAAATTTTAAATGATACCTTTTATTGAAATAGGCTTGTACAGCAAGATATAAGTGTATAATACGCATACACGCATACGACCTAGTGATAATATTATCAGGAATGTATCCAATCATGATGAGTCAAATCATGGAAGAATGTTGAGCAGATTTAGCAACTGGGCTGGCAGTCAAGCCAGGAAAAACTGAGCTAATGCTATTCACTGGGAAAATTAAAATCCCTGGACCCAAGGTTATAATGTTAAAAAGTATGGGTCTATGTGAATCAACAAACACAAACCCTCTCGATGTGCTTTTACACCTGTTCGCTTCCGGCCTTCTCTTTAACCTGCTGACCTCACGCAGTGCCCCGCGAAACTGAGTGAAGCCGGATGGTTCCAATAGAATTTGGCATCTAATGGTACTTCTAAATATATGATTTCTTATGCAGTCTTAATCTTGGCCCACAATAACTAGTTCTGGTAATTTCGGCAGTGTCCGTTTCCTGATAACCGGGTTGTTGGTATTGACATTAAGCAAGGGCGGCGGAGCATAATCATTGTGGGTGGGGAGCACGTGAACAGTTAATGAATGTTAAAATATATAAAGTTAATCGGTCAATTTATTTACCAGCTGTCTATTGAGTTATGTGGTTTTAAATTCTTTTTTATGGAGTTCTGCTTATGCCCGTCTAGCTTTTTGAGGTAAGGGCCTTATGAGGCTAGACCCGCTGCCTCATGTGGACCCAATGTGGATTATCCTATAAGGCCCACACTGGTCATCTAACGCCTTTCCTCATTCGCGCCTCGTCATAAGGAATGCTTCATTTGGCTCCCTTGAAGAAAAAAATCATTGCTACCCGATTCCGAGTGGATTTTGAAAATTTAGTCGTGAATGTGTGAGTAATAACTGCGCCGGTGTCGAAAGTTTCACATTTTTAAACGCTATTGTGCTTTTATCAATATGGCCCCCCAACTGAGTACTTATCTCATCCAATGCTGCTTGACCTCTGTAATCGAACCTGAACCGGGCTATTGAGTATGCTAAATAACACCCTTTACGGTCACCTACATAATTCCCTGAGAACCAATGCAACAACAAAAACTAAAGCTTTTCATGAGTTAAACTAAAGCTTAAGGGTATTTCTTCAAAGCTTTTTAAAAAGCTTTCCGTAAACGTAAGGCAGATGTTGAGATTGCTCCATTTCATTTGTAATGAACTTTGCCTCATAGGGCGCTATGAGAAATTGATACCCCATACCTCATAGATTTTTGTGCGGTGTTCATAAAGAAATGCCCCTCATTTGCCAGATGAAGTCCTTATGAGGAACCTACGGGAAATCCTTTTATCAGCATGCCCCTGACGCAATCGCCTTTTTAAATGCTAGTCAGGTGGGGTTTAAAAGGCTTAGGTTATACAGTTATAAGTTCTTAATAACTCTAATATAACATATTTAGTTTTCGTATAAAAAGCCTTGCTTGTGTGCGGCCCTTCGACCATATTCGGAGACGGCCCTGCAACCTTCTGGGATGAAATATTTCGGGTTGGATTCCCCCACCCAGAGCGAAAGTGCGTGGGTCTTATATGAAAAAATCCCGGAAGGGAAAATTTATTAAAAATAAAAAAAATAAATTTCCAAAAAAATAAATTTTCCCTAAAACATTTTAATTCCTCATACAAACATACGGCCCTGAACGAAACTTGAACCACCCTAAGCCAGACGAAACTTGAGCCACCTCAAAAAATAATTTTCGCGGAATGCTGTAGCTCAGGGCGACGGGGAAACTTTTTTCTCGGCCACGGCGAATGGCCCGACGAAATTTGTTGTGTTGTGTTTTGAGAGCTTTTGAGTTCCCATACAAAATCGAAAACCCAGGTTTTATCTGGGTCTTCTGGTTCTTCGATTTTGTATGGGAACTCAAAAGCTCCTCAAAAGCTCTCAAAACCCAGTTCATTAAAAGAACACGGGGTCTATGAGCGACGGCGACACAAATTAAAAACACACACCGGAATAATCATCTTGGACAGACGCATATACTGCACACGCCCACAGGAACACACGAAAATAGCAACACAAACCCATGCCACAACACCCATGCAACTTTGACAGGCGACGGCTACGAAATAAAAATTAGATTGATTCGGTAGCCACGCTCGGCGGCGTCGCCGTCGCAGTCGTCTGCAGATTGTGCGCCTTCATATATAAGCCGTGTGTTCTATTCGTTTTTGACAGTCGCCGAGGAAAATTGTTTCGCCGTCGCCCTTATCATGTTTACAGCAAAACTTGCAATGCGCTGCGTGAGAAGCGCACTGTAAGCAAATTGCGCAGGTGCCTTGGCACTTCAAGAAAAGTTCAAGGGCGCGTTTTCCCGGCGTGTGTGATTTTTAAAATGCTATGACCGAGAAGTGATTTGAGGTTCTTGAATAAAGAAGTCTAGCGGAGTCTCAATAAAACTTCGGTCCCGAGCGGACATATATAAATTATATAAAAAAAGTAAAAGTATAAGTGAAAAGCGCGGTCGCGGTGGTGACTTCGGCGCCGTCGCCGTGTCGGTTGCTCCCGCACCACACGGTGGCTGGTCTAAAAAAAACAAGATTTCAAATAAAGTGTAATTGTTGTAAAAAAAAACAGTTTCATGAAAAAAAAGGGTTTACAAATAAAGTGTAATTGTGTTTAATAATTAAAATAAAAAATAGTCCAAGACTAACTTAAAATAATTATTGTGTTCTGTTAATGTCTATACATGCATAAAAATTATGCAACATGGGCACTTTTCCTTCCATCCCCACGTGTTCCGCCGCCCCTGACATTAAGTCCTACGTTTGCGCAACCATCTGGAGACCAAATGAATGGCGTGCTGCATACTCTTTGATGTGATACCTTCGGTTACACTAATTGCTACGATGACAACATCGTCTTCGTAAATTTTGGTGCAACATCGTGGATATCCTATGATGTTTATCTAGAGATAACAGAATAGACCCTTGAGGGACACCAGCAGAGATGGTGTGGGGGTTTTCAGTTGACGTAATCCAATATTTTGGGGTTAGACTAATACAGCTGAGTGCTATGCTCTATCAAAAGCTTTTGGAGATATCTAGATCGACCAAACCAGACTTATTTAATCTATGGAAACTTTGGTTGAGATGTCATGTGAATTTGGCTAGATTCTAGATACCCATAAGATTTTTATTGTTTATCGTTTCCATGGTTTTGAAGAGAATAGAAGTAATCGCAGGGGTATTGGAGTCACTTTTTATCGGTATGGGCTGAACATGTACAAGTTGATTAAACTCTTTGACAGACAGTTTTTGACAGTCGCCGAGGAAAATTGTTTCGCCGTCGCCCTTATCATGTTTACAGCAAAACTTGCAATGCGCTGCGTGAGAAGCGCACTGTAAGCAAATTGCGCAGGTGCCTTGGCACTTCAAGAAAAGTTCAAGGGCGCGTTTTCCCGGCGTGTGTGATTTTTAAAATGCTATGACCGAGAAGTGATTTGAGGTTCTTGAATAAAGAAGTCTAGCGGAGTCTCAATAAAACTTCGGTCCCGAGCGGACATATATAAATTATATAAAAAAAGTAAAAGTATAAGTGAAAAGCGCGGTCGCGGTGGTGACTTCGGCGCCGTCGCCGTGTCGGTTGCTCCCGCACCACACGGTGGCTGGTCTAAAAAAAACAAGATTTCAAATAAAGTGTAATTGTTGTAAAAAAAAACAGTTTCATGAAAAAAAAGGGTTTACAAATAAAGTGTAATTGTGTTTAATAATTAAAATAAAAAATAGTCCAAGACTAACTTAAAATAATTATTGTGTTCTGTTAATGTCTATACATGCATAAAAATTATGCAACATGGGCACTTTTCCTTCCATCCCCACGTGTTCCGCCGCCCCTGACATTAAGTCCTACGTTTGCGCAACCATCTGGAGACCAAATGAATGGCGTGCTGCATACTCTTTGATGTGATACCTTCGGTTACACTAATTGCTACGATGACAACATCGTCTTCGTAAATTTTGGTGCAACATCGTGGATATCCTATGATGTTTATCTAGAGATAACAGAATAGACCCTTGAGGGACACCAGCAGAGATGGTGTGGGGGTTTTCAGTTGACGTAATCCAATATTTTGGGGTTAGACTAATACAGCTGAGTGCTATGCTCTATCAAAAGCTTTTGGAGATATCTAGATCGACCAAACCAGACTTATTTAATCTATGGAAACTTTGGTTGAGATGTCATGTGAATTTGGCTAGATTCTAGATACCCATAAGATTTTTATTGTTTATCGTTTCCATGTTTTTGAAGAGAATAGAAGTAATCGCAGGGGTATTGGAGTCACTTTTTATCGGTATGGGCTGAACATGTACAAGTTGATTAAACTCCGGAGAAGTATGATAGGGCAAAAGGTTTACGCAGAGGTTTAGCTAAAGTTATGGCGCATTTCTTTAGGGTGATAGGGGGGGGGGTGTATATTGTCGAGTCTAGTGGATTTTTTGATATTTCTTTTAGGCATCTCTACGCATCGCGTTTTCGGGGCCACCAAAAGATTTCAGAAAATATTTTTGAAAGCAATTATTTACATTAGTTTGAGCAACAATTGTGCATGGCATTGTATTGTTTTCTAAAAAGCACAAATCTTGTTAATATGTCCCAGGTAGTGGTTACTCCCAACCTCAGCTCCTATTCTTAACATTTATGTAACTCCTTCATATAAAAATGTGTCAATTGCCATGAAAACCCCAAGCTCCTAGAAAAACCGCTTAACATTTAATAAAATTAACATAACCACAAGCATATTTAAACCTCTTCAACATTTTGCACTTCCCACCTCCCCACACTCCTTTTCCACTTAAATCCTTTCTATTTTAGAACCGTTCAAGATGAAGCTTTTCATTGTTATGACTGCAGAAAAGTCTGCAATAATAATTTTTAAACTTTCCGCCCGTCGAGGAGTGTGGCTGTAGCCCGAACGTAAAATAGAATTACCACTTTACGAAGGGCATTACAACCTGCAGACTGGGGTACACCTGGGGCAGCAGAAAAAAAAGTGCGTATAAACAATTCCTTCAAACAAGCAAGCAAATTAGTGCAAAACCCGGCGGGACTAATTGGAGCCGTAGTAGAACTGCTCTCTCCAAGTCTAATTAAAAAACTTTTGATTTCCTTTTTTTTTTGTTATTAATGTAAGGATATTTTATCTTGCAGACTGTTGAACCTGTGCTGCATATTGCCCGGTTTTTTTATTCGAGCACTGATAATTTTCTATTTTTTTTTTTTAAGAAAGAGAGAGACGAAGAAAAGGGGTTTCATTTCCTGGGGGAATATATCCTTAAAGTCGAGGTGTCCGAAAGGAATAAAGAAAAAATACTTTTCTTTAAGAAGAATTTAATTTATATTTTTCTGTTCTGAGACTTTTGATTCAAAGAAGATCTATAGAAAATGTTGGGATTTTTTTTTTAATTAAAAGCGAGTCATTTACCTAATTAACAATCTTTTACTTATTCATGTTTTTTTTTTACCTTTAAATCAAACATGAAAGTCTCGTCCCAAGATATTTATACTAAATGAATTAAAAAAAAAACGAAGAAAATAACGATTCAAAACGAAACAAATTGAATTGAAAATGTGTAGTTGTTGGTGAATATAGCCATGAAGGAGCAACTTAATCGATATTAGATGCAGCCATCATTTACTCAAGTGCTTGCACAAATATTCCTTGACTCCAATATTTATACAATATAAATAGAATAATATAAAGAAAATGTGGATAGTAACTTGTTGGAATCATTTCCCTTAATGCCGGACGTTTTCTATGCCCGATGATACGTAGAGCAGGGCTTCGCCATATTGAAGGAATCAACATGGAAACAATTCAAAAGGATCATATTATACCCAACAAGGTTTTGCGTCATGAAACAGGAATTGGTGTGCATTAAAATTTGATGATGGAAAAATAATGATGTTTGTGATGAATGAATGGTGGTGGAAGTTTGTTTAAAAAAAGATTTAAAAGATAGACGATTAGTGTCAACATAGACAGGATTGGACTGTTTAATGAATATAATATATATATGTATATGTACATTGTCATAACCTTCTATATAGAAAGCCATGAACACCAGTTGTGTATGTGTTAGTCGGTGGTCCAGGTGCCATATTCGTTTCCTTTCAAATTGTATGGAAAAGTGGATGTGAGAATTGTTTTTTTTGTTTCTTTAGTGAAATAATTATATAAAAAGAAAGTTATTAACTCAATATGATGAAAACAATTAAATAAGAATGTTGTCATAGAAGTGATATCTAAAAATTATAAATTTTAGTGCGATTTTTGTGTTTTTTTAGTGTCTTACGGTGGGCCTTATTACAAAAAAGAAACTACATATTATATTCATGTAAACCTCATGTGATTTGATTAAAAATATTAAAAAACATTGAGTGATTAAGTGTGTTAATTGTAAAGGTGGCCACTTTGTTTACATTCGCGGTGGTTTTGTCGTGCTTCATTAGGATAAAAATGTTCGTGCGGTGGTAATTATTAAAAACATAAGTGCTGAAAAATGTGAAAGAAAGTGCTAAAATGTTTGTTTTGATTGCCATTTAAATTGGGGCATATTTAGTGCATTTATGTATAAATATTTAATCTTGGATATAAAAACATTCTAGACTATGGATATAGCAGTAATCGGCAAAATCTGTAATGGCTTCATATCGAAGATAAAATCTTTATAAATGCACTGAATATGCCCCAATTTAAATGGAATTCAAAACAATAACTTTAACACTTTCTTTCACATTTTTCAGCACTTATATTTTTAATAATTACACCGTAATGAAGATATTAATCACTTTAAAATCACTGATAATTCGATTACCACCCCACAACATGAAAAACTCAACAATTTTCCTAATGAAACCCGACAAAACCACCGCGAATGTAAACAAAGTGGCCATCTTTACAATTAACGCACAATCACTCAATGTTTTTTAATTTTTTTAATCAAATCACATGAGGTTTACATGAATATAATATGTAGTTTTTTTTTTGTAATAAGGCCCACTGTAAGACACTAAAAAAAACACGAAAATCGCAATAAAATTTATAATTTTTAGATATCACTTCTATGACAACATTTTTATTTAATTGTTTTCATCATATTGAATTAATAACTTTCTTTTTATATAATTATTTCACTAAAGAAACAAAAAAAAACAATTCTCACATCCACTTTTCCATACAATTTGACAGGAAGCGAATATGGCACCTGGACCACCGAATTGCTTACATGTATGTGTGCGGATGGCATGTTCATGGCTTTCTATATAGAAGGTTATGACATTGTACATATATAGGTTTTGTTGTGGATATTCTGAATTCGAAATTCATTTAAAATGTAGCATGGTGTACACGTAAAAGAGTCATTTTTATATAAAAATATATTCTAGGACGCTTATATAAAAGTCATAATTCAGATTGCAATATTTTTCTATAATCATTTTCTTGACAACTATAAATATCTTCATCGTTGTTTTCGTGTCATACAGCACGAAGTACGCACAAAACTTGACTAGAACAAACGAAATGACACTTGACAATAATTTGGAAAACGACGTGGAACAGGACGGACTAAAAAGTAAGCATTTGTTATATTGTTTTTAATTATTAATTTAAAGAAATCTTGTTAGAATTTATAGCAAATCAACCTCAGATATAAACATCTTTTAAACGAGAGCTGAAATTTTTAATACGTCTTCCACAACAGTCTTTCCCGCACTGTAAAAAAAATATGTAAATTCATAGTGCAAATGTACAGTAAAATTACAAATCGTGATATGAAGTACTAATTTACTACACAATTATTGTAATTTTACTATATATTTTGTAACTTCACATAAATATATTGAGAATCTCCAATACTGCATAACTTAAATGTTGATTACATGAATGTGACATATATTTTACACAATGTTGTGTATTTTTCTAGATCGTTAATGTAGGAGAATTGTAATATTTCTTAGTATACTATATTTATCAATGTTATGTACTGAAAAAAATCCTAACACTTTATACTGTAATGTTACAGTAAGAGGCGTAATTTTAGAACATAAATTTTCAGTAAAATTACAAATTGGCTATTGGAATGGAAGGTTTAAATTTTTCCTCTCATGGATATAATTCACAGGCAAAAATATAACACTAAGCATGTATACCCAATTGTTTTTAAGTTAAGGCCAGACCTTTAACTTTGCTCAGGGTCTGGGCAGTTATTGTAACAGCCAAGAAATTTTGATAGACGTTGCCTTACGTACATGCTTCACAAGGCATGGTGAGCAAAATACTATTTTTTTATGTATAGGGAGTCGGTAAACTAGGAATATAATTTGGCGCTCGAAAATATTTTAAGCAGGGCCCAGCACTTTGGCACAGGCCGGGAATCTTTAGCTATACGTTTTTCCCTGTTCCTCTCAATTCAAAAAAAAAATTATTCAATTATTCAATTATTTTTTAATTACTTTGAAATAATTCCATGCTCGTTCCAGAGCATCTAAAATATCCCAAGACTTTTTAAATCTCTTCCGTCACTGCTTGCTTGACTATGTGGTGTGTGTGCGACATAAGCTTAGGTGAAAAAGTACTAAAAAAGTAGGAAATAGAGCTAATTGTATAATAGACCCACCTAAGCTTAAGTCGGAAAGTATCAAATAAGGCCAATTTTAACATAAAAATTGCTTTTAACCTCAAAAGTAAAGGTTGTAGCATAAAAATGGTCTGTAAATTATGCTTAGGAAATTCTCCAAGCTTTCTAATTTTAAAAAAAAAGTATAGGCTAACTACGTATTTTTTGGAGGAAAAGGTTGTTGAAGGTGAAATAATAAATAATAAACAATAAAAACAAAAAACTGCAAAATAAAACTAAAAGAAACACTAAATAAAACGATTAAATCAAAATTAAAATATTGAAAAAAAATTACGGTGCAGCTTGCCTCTTTAAATTCAAATCAAATAATAAATGCATTCTGCCACTTTGCACTTGACTTGACTCGCCAAAAAAAAACGAACGGCAGCATAGTAGGGGAGCACTTGAAAAAATCGTGTGGTCCCAACCTTCATTTTTTATAATATGACATTTTGCGGGAAGTGGACCCATTTCGAGTTAGGGTTTTGGGGGGTAAAAAGGGGGTTAAAATTGAAAAAAATTTCTGCCGCTGCGTATGTAGGTTCTACTAGAGCTAAATAACCGTTAAATACTAGTGGCAGAAATTTTTGACCATTTGGACCCTCCCCAAGCCAAAGTAGCTGAAGTTGCCATTTTTCTCCCCACACCCTAGCAAATAGTACAATAGAAATAGTGAGACCCGCACCAGACGTCAAAGATTTACTGAAGATTCCGTGGTAGAGCCCTCGCCATAAAAGAAGGGAATCTCAAAATCGACGTTTCCATGCGCAGTGAGAAAGTCTCAAGTTCCAATAAACGAGTAACGTCACTCTGTTTGTTTAAAAACGCAATAACCCGATATTTATATTCTCAAACATACATACATAATTGAGGAGCAAGCATGCAAAACGCGATAAATCCACTTAAACTAGTTTTGAGTAAATCGCAAAAATGTCATAACTACAGGTCCGTTTCAAATAGAAATATTTTTGTAAACCAATGTTGTAGAAGGTGTTGAGGTAATATTACTACTAATTTTTGAAAAAAATATGTGGGGTCGTTTGGGTGATATACGCACCTTTGTTTTGGATTTATCCCGTTTTGATTGATTGAAATGGATTTCATCAAGGTAATGATATTTAAAGTTTCGTGAATTATATTTGAATTTTTGTTTTGGACTCCACATCCATCGCAAAATAATCTTCCCTTTTTTGTACCGCGCCGGTCTAACGAATCTAAGTGGGTTAAAAGTGCTGAACCTATCTGTACAGACGCTCGTCCAGCTTGGTCTTCGGACCACGTGTAGAACGTGGGATTTCGGGATTGCATGTTATATTTTACTGGTAATTGTCAAAAATCGTGTTCCATTAGTGATGTACTCGCAAGTACTTACGAGGAGAAAAAATCGCTGCCATCTAGTAAGCTAAGGGTTTAACACGTTTTGCTCGAGTTCGATTTTCCTTTTGGATTTAACCCGTTATGCTTGATTTGCGAGTTTTTAAACGAGAATTTCACTATGTTTTAACGCTTTTAGCTCGATTCTGACATCGCCATTGGATTTATCTCAGCCCAAATATATAAAAACTACATCAAACTCCCAAAATGTCAAAAATGGATTTAACGCGTTTTGCTTGCTTTCTCCTCAATTACATAAGCGCGCTAATTTCCCTTCTTTTAAGGCGGCGCAATTTAGGCATCGGTAGCCTAGGGTAGTGATCGGCAAATCACGGCTCGCGAGTCACATACGGCTCTGTAGGAACGCAAGTATAATGCGATTGAAACTCCGTAGTCTATGCGCAGAAGTCGTTTTTTTTGGCTTGGGCAAGTCTCTTTTGAAGAAGTGGCGTTAAACCGTAATGCCGGGTTTTCACTAGTAGAATTAGTGGTAGAGTAACTGGCCTACTTTTAAGCGGTAGAGTAACTTTACCACGGTGCTATCCCACTCTACTCTACTATAACCGAGTTTTCATTAGGTGAGTTCAAAGGATAGTTACTACTCGACCAGTATACTCTACCACTAATTCCACTAGTGAAAACCCGGCATAAGTGAAATTTTAATTTTTTCGAGATTCAGACCAATGGGACTTGCGCTTTTGCTGCTTGTGACAATGTCTTCGAAAGTAGGGCCTTGTCGAGTGAAAGAAGATGTAGTTTGGAATGGGTCGACCTCAGCGAACGTACCTCAATCATATTGAGGACGTCCGACTAAAAATAATTAGTTGGTGTATTGAGGCGCAAACCAAGAACAGACATACTTATATTTTTAGAAGAATATAAGCGCCCATAACTAACACGCATAGCGAACAAATGCGCCCGGTAGGATTATTATGACACGCTCTCGCTACGGGTACAAAAACTGAAAAATAGGCCTGCCACACGTGCATGCACGCTAGCGCTACAGGCACAAAAATCTAAAAATTCTTCCGCTATAGATGTATGTACGCCTCTGTTACAGTTATGAATATATTCGTAATCCACCATTCCAAATGCGAGTGTCGTTTCCCCAATCGGTCCCCCAACAAAAAGCTAAACACGTCCAATGCTGCTTGACCTACGGAATCGAACGAGAACCGGTCTATTGAGTATGCCAATGCCAACCTTTATGGTCACCAAGATGATTGCTAATTTTATTCGTCCTATACAATTTCTTAAAGCCCGAATTTTGCTCCCTTTAGTCTAGAAAAAATGTGAACGTACCCCGTGATCCCTTTGAGATATTCCGTGCGTCTTTTAGTGATGTGTGACTGTAACGGGCTGCATTTGGAAAAGTAGTTACTCTGGCATACCGTGCCATTTTTGGGTGCCATACGGATGTTTTGACGCTGTCAGTGTCTGAAAGTGCGAGTCTTATTTTTACACGGGCGCACAGTGGCTCCAAATGCCGAAAAGGTGGCCAAAAGTCCCTAAAATTGATCTTTGATTTGGGGGCTTTTTGGGTCTAGTAATGTAGGTTGGTACCTAAGGTATTAGAAACAGCGTTTTATAACGGTCAAACTTGAATGGGGGCTCTCGGGAGCCATTGATACATGAGCGTCAGGCACACGAGGGCCTCGGTGTTAACAGTGACCTGGAATCGTTTGAAATGGCTTCTGATAACGAGAGTAAGTACTTTTAAACGTTATTTCATATTGACAATAAATTTTCTTAATTATTTTATTAATGTACCATTCAAAACAAGTTTTTTATAACTTCCCATTGTAAACGACAATGTTTAAAATTACATTACTCAAAAGTCCCACGACATCCCACTCTCTAACAAGTTTTGTCGCATTCTTGAGATCTTTCTCTATAATTTTGAAGTTTCAAAAGTTGCCCCAGTTTGCCCCGATTTGTTTAATTTAAATAAAATTTCATAAAATTCTGGCCATTTTATAAGAACTTTGTCCGCCATATTGGCTCCGCCATTTTGTTTTTTAAATTTTGAGTAACAATTAATTAATCAGCAGACTCGAAATACTCTTCCTACCAGATTTCATAAAAATCTGACCACTTTATAAAAATTTTGTCCGCCATATTGGATCCGTCATTTTGTTTTTTTTTATTTTGAGTGAAGATTCGTAATCAGCGACCTCAAAATACTATTTGTACGTAATTTCATACAATTTGAATAACGTCTACCTATTTTGGCCACCTTTTCGGGATTTGGAACCACTGTGGGGCGGCCGGCTTAGGAGTACCCTAACTAAGGTAATAACAGTGCACCTAACTATTAAGTTTAAAAAGTTTGGCTCTCAAAACAAAATAAATTTCTATCGTTGTCCTACTTTCCTCTGTTGACCAATGAGTTTGCCGATCACTGTAGGGTTTAAGTCGACAACCCGGATACCATCGCAAAGGTTTGAGGTTCGATTCCACACAGTGGTATGGAATGGTTCTTCGTCTTTGCACTTCTCCCATCTAAATAATATTCTCTTATTCTTGAATTCGATCTTTACAGAATGTCCCTGACATTTTTTCTCGTCCCATTTTTTTCCTGCCTTCTTTGGGGGTATCTATACTGCTATTCTTTCTACTGTTACCGGTTTTTTAGGAGAGACGTATAGAAAGGATCAGAGGGATATGTGTGTAAAACCGGTTCGGTAACAGTTAAAGGAATACCAGTGTTGATACCCCCATTAAGCATAATAACCGAGGACACCATCTCCTGTTCGATCACAGAAGTCATCGTTCTGTCGGGGTAGAAGCCTGTGGTATTAAACCACGCATTTGCTTTGGCAGTTCTTTCACTCTTCTGAATGATACCTTTTATTAGTTATAAATTCAACCAGAACTACACAGCACAATATTTCCATCACAAAACCACAGCTTAAAATTGCCACTCCAACGATGTGATTTCAGTCAACAATCATCAATTGAATATAAACCACAATAAAGGATCACTAGTAGCTCTGCATCCATGAAATTTGGTGAATGTGGTCGTAAATTTTTGGTGTGGTGTGTGTTTCACTTATCACATACTGACATTCACAAGTAAAACCAATAAATAACCACGAATGAAAAGTCTCACCACTTCAATTCCACAAACGGTTAACAAAAAAATGTAATATTGAAATTTTCTGAATAACAAATCAAAATATCCGAGAAGAAAAATCTCTTTCCAGGATTTTCAATCAATGGCCAAGCATGCATGATTGACAGGAATGAGAAATATTCAATAAATTCTCGGTACCTTGCTTCAGTGATATAAAGTACACAATATGGCAAATGCCTCGACGCAAATGGAGGAGAAGCGTTGAAGCAGTCGTACAATAGCATTTTTTGTTAAGAGAATTGAAACGATTTGCTAGGATCTGAATTAGTAACGATGAAATCCTTTTTTAGATAAATTCTAATCCTTTTTACACGACTGCCCCAAAAAAAGGAGTGTAATGTGTTTAGGTTTCATGTGTGTATGTATGTTGCTTTGTACCACCATAACTTCTAAACGCCTGAACGGATTTATTATACGTTTTATATTAGCTTCACCTGTATGTTGTGTGTTGTGTGTAGTATGTGAACAAATCTTGCAACTTGATATAAGTGATCAACTTCAAATATTTCCCATATGTAAAGCTCGCGTGACAATGCAATCTGTCCATTTTGTAAAAAAATCAAGATGGCGGTTCCAAGATGGTGGCCGAATTTTGCAATTGTGCACCACTAACATGGGTCTCAAATGAAAGGGTATGACAAGTACAATTAGCTGTGTAGCTTCATTCAAAATTCAAAATGGCGGCCAACATAAAATGGCTGATTACCTTTTTCTTTACAACCCACGCGGTTTGAGTATCAAATGAAAGGATATGACAAGTAGAATACTATTAGCTTTGTGGCGGTATTCCAAATTCAAAATGGCGGCCAACACAAAATGGCGAATTACCTTTTTCTTTTCCTTTTTTCTTTACAACTTTACAAATTTTTGTGCTCGGTATGGGTATCAAATTAAAGGATATGACGAGTATAGTACAGTAAGCTTTGTGACGTTTTTTTATATCTAATATGGCGGTCACTACAAAATGGCGGAAGACATATAATAGACTAAAAAGTAGAAAATAAAAATAATAGTTTAAAAAAAAATAAAAAATATGCTTTTATTTTAAAATGAACTAAAAAGTAAAAAATAATTTTGAAAGTAAAGTTTTTACTGCTCCAGCCAGTATATGGAAGCAACCTATCTTTCGAAATGTAAAAAAGCGTGGGACCGGTCCTAGTGTTAATAAAATAAAAATATAGGTAAAGAGTCCCACGCTGTTTTACATTTCGAAAGGTAGGTTGCTTCCATGTACTGGCTGGAGCAGTAAAAACTTTACTTTCAAAATTATTTTTAACTTTTTAGTTCATTTTAAAATAAAATCATATTTTTTAGTTTTTTTAAACTATTTTTTTTCTTCTGTACATTTCCCTTGATTTCTTTAGTTTCGTTTGAAGTGCGTCACGCTAAGGCGAGAACAGATGACACAAAATACCGAGGGACAGAGAGCAGTCGAATTGCAGGGATTAGCTCGATTGTTAATGAAATTTCAGGTCTTTCGCCTTTTTGAATTTTAATTAACTTTTGTCCCCAAAATTGCCCACGTTTCTTGATCCCTCCTCGACGAGATAAAACCAGAGGGCAGATTTCTATTGCAGGGATATAAACTCGGCTAATCGTAATCTTTTTTTCTAACCCAAGTATAATGCGATGATCGGATTTATTTCTTCGGTTAGGAGGGATGAAATGAGTCGAGGATGAGGCGGCTCTGTTCGTTTCGACAATCGAAAATCGCTGCTAGGTAATTGCACACACAAAAAAGGCGGAGGGATTGAAATTTTCCGGTTACGAAGACTCCGTTTTTTTTGTAAGTATGTATGTATGTATTTTTGTGCGGAAAATTGTAGGGTTCGCGGGGTGAAAGTTATTGGAATGGGATTTGCACAACAACAACAGAAGCAATAAATAAAACGCGGAGTAGCGGAGGAGGAGGAGGAGGAGGACAAATCTGTGAAAACCTCGCCGCACACGATTTCAAATCTTATCAATTTATACACCGTTATCGGGCCGCTTATCTGCTCAATGCCAACATATTTTACACCGAAGAAAAAACCCGAAGGAGGGGGACAGAAATCCCAGTCAAAATTGCTTGTCGTTCATTTGGCGGCGGCACATATACGAGCTTTTTTAGAGATTTTAGGGCTGGTGCACATGGCGACATATGTATATATGCAGGAGAAACCCTTGTATATTTTGCCTAAGGTCGTGCACAGCAGGTCTTATCCTCTAGCTGCCTTGACGGAGCCTGTCTATAGTCTATCCAGCATGGCACCTGTTGCGAATGAATTGAGGAGCTCAACAGCCCACCCCACCCCTTTTTCATACCCCATGTCAGTATATCCTTTTTTTTCTACTCTCATCCCCACGTTTTCAACAACACTACTACATCTTTTGACAGTGGCACTGTAAAAACCAAACCCCTACAGGAAAAGACTAAAACGTGCGGGAGTTGAAGTGAAGGGGGGGAGGAAAAGGGTTGTGCATATTGAATTCTATTTTCGTACTGACTCTGCTGCTGTGTTTTTGACGGGGGTGGGTTATGGATGTCTATGGTGGTTGTCTGTGAAATTGTAACGTTCGATGTTTTATCGCTTCATTTAACACTAGCACACTGGGGATGGAAAATATGCTCTCGGCGCTGATGGTGGTGGGTCGTCTTCCGTGTTACAAAGGTATGCAAAAGAGCTGATAGATGACATTTGTTGCGAGTTTCATTGTCACATTAAACAAAATTAATTCCCGTCTTTTTTTTCCGTTGGGGGGTGGTAAATTAACTTGATTTTTTTTGTACTTATACTGGAAAGCAACAGGCTTTTAAAACAGGAAAATGGGGGGGCTTTTGTTAGACATGAGAAATTGCTGTAGAAATAAAGAGTGGTGATGGTGCAGGAGGCAGAGTGAAACCGTAAATATGCAAAAGGTGCGAGGAAAAAAGGGACTAGTTAAAATACTCTTTGATGTAGATGCAATTTTTTTCTGGGGTAAAAAAACAAGGGATGAAAATATCTTTAAAATAGTCTTTTTAGAAGTGTATGAAATTTGTTAGCAGTTCTGCAGGATTTTTTCTAGTTTATTAAAGTTGCTCACACTAATATTTTTTTGTGCTTGTTTCGTTAGCGCATTTAAAATATAATTTCAGTTTTTTCCCCAGAAAAATCTCTGCTCCAGTAATTAACCAACTTTTAAATTCAACTGAATCTTTCTTTCTCTTATTTTTTGTATGAGGTTCCAGACCCAAAAGCACCTCGGCCGCCACATGGTCTATGGTACCACAGCCACTATACCGCGAAGTTGTTGACCAGACTACTTGAACAAGTTCAGAAATTTCCCTCGAGATTTGTTATTTAGATCTCCAAGGATTTTGACAGAGTATGGGCCGCAAGTCTGCTGACAAAACTTCTGTTATCGATTCAGTTCTAAAAAAACTGGATTGAGAATTTTTTTCTATACGAAAACCAAGCTTAGGGAACCAAACCTTTGAACTACATTGACAGACATTGTTTTTCGATTTGAAATATCGCAAAACTTCGGTAGTAGGTAACGCGGCACTTGGGCATGAGAACTATGTCATGGACGCAACGATTACTTTTACGTTCGACATTATCTTCAGTCTCAACTTGATCGCGGGGCAAAACCAACGAGGATTTCACCTTGGTCTCAAAAATCGCGGTCATGACATAGTTCACATGCCCAAGTTCCGCGTTACCTACTTTCGGTAAAAGTTGTGTTAAGTGTTACTTACACCATCCACTGAGACTGAAAGAAGATCGGCACAGGTTTTGGTTAGAGATGATTCAGGACTTCATTTTGTAGACGTTGAATTCGATAAGATTCTTGCTAACCCAGCTGGACGTGAACTCACGATATAAATGTTAAAGTTTGGCGCGTATTTTTCTAATATCGCCGAAATCGTAAGAGTAATGTAAAGTGTACACAGCAAAGCTGGGTAATGGGTTAAAGGGTATGTACAGCATATCATCAACAAAGATAAAGAGTGGATGATGGAATTGATCCCAGCGGAGCACCGGAAGATATGGTGTGGCGTTTAGAGTAGACTGAGCAGCCATAAAGACGATTCTTAATTCAGTTCTTTAGAAAATAGTACAACAGCTTTGAGTTTAGTCAACATAGCAGACCAGAATACTCTGTTAAAAGCCTTGAAGATAAGACCTACCAAATCATACTCGTTAGATGTTCTGTTAGACACACAGGAAGATCGCCAGTAGATCCATTTGGCATTAAGACGTACTTCTCGTTGTCTAGAATTTGCTTGGATTCAAGATGTTCCACCAGCTTTTTATTGATTATTACCTCCATGATTTTGGAGAGAGTAAAATTATTGTTGGATTCGCCATTTTTCGGTGAACGCTGTACGTGTGTTATATCAGTCAGTCTGGACCAGGGTGCATCATATAGAATGAGTCATTTAGAGTTTTTTTTTCATTTGATTTTTCCGGCAGACCACGTGTGACTGGTGTCATGCGTTCATCTTATTTTAATTCTGTATTTTTTGACAATTCATCATGGAAAGATTCACACCGCAACAATGTCTCCAAATTATTCAGCTGTATTACGAAAATCAACGTTCTGTGAAAAATGTTTTTCGTGGACTTCGAGCAACATATGGTGTGCATCATCGACCTTCCTAGCCAACTATTGCCAATACCATCCGCAAATTTGAGTCTTGAATGGCGAGCGCTACCGCACCATGATAACGGACTTTTTGTTGCCTGAAATTCAAACCCGTCATGTCGGCGATATTTGGTTTCAGCAAGATGGTGCTACCGCACACACAGCGCCCGAAACAATGGCTTTATTGAGAAATCATTTTGGTGAACACCTATTTTCGCTTTTCGGACCTGTCAACTGGCAGCCTAGATCGTGTGATATCACACCTCTGGATTTTTTTCTTTGGGGTTTTGTGAAGTCCAAAGACTTCGTCGATAAGCCAGCTACGATTCAAGAATTGGAAGCCAACATTACTCGCTTAATTCGCGAGAAACCGGTAGCAATGCTAGAAAGAGTGATGGAAAATTGGACCTTGCGAATGGACAAACTACGGAGTAGTCGCGGCCAACATTTAAATGAAATTATCTTTAAAAAGTAAATGTCAGAGATTGTTCTTTCGGGTCATAATAAAGATTCCGACATCCAATTCTATTTTAAGTGTTTTATTTAAATTAGAAAAAAAAGTTCTAAAAGACTCACCCATTATAAGACTACACTAAATTTTGCTATGAAATTTCAAGTAGGTATTGCGTCGATTTAGCCTGGGAAAACAAGGGGTTTGCTGAGAGATTTCAAGTAGGTATTGCATCGGTTCAGCCTGGGAACTAAAACCGGTTTGCGACTATTGAGACAAAGATCAATTCAGGCCAAAAAAATGTCTGGTTAATTGACTAAAAAAGTTATCTTAATTCAGTATTTCCATCAATTAATATAATTTTAGTGGTAATGTGCTTTTATTTTTTTGTTAGCATATTTGTTACGGCAATTAAGACAATTTAATGATATATTTAATCGTATATGTTGTCAAATAATATTCAAAAATTAACTGTCTTGTTAAAGATTATGGGAGCCGCCTGCCATGTGCCCCTCTTGGACAGGAATCAACCTTTTGAAAAAAAACTAGCGATGGCCATACGTCCATAATCATATGGAATGATTCTAAGGACCAAGAACGATTCTATTTTACCTATTAAATCTTTTCCCAATCTTCAATGATATTTATTCTTTTTCTTACTTCAATCCCTTTCAAACGAGAAGCTATTCAACAAACCTCTTTATTGCTGCAAACCAAATTTCTTTTATCATACATCAAAATCCAATAAAACTTTTCACAAATTCCCCGATTGCTATTGATAGGTACAGATGAAAGACTCTGTCAAAGGCTCTATTGATGCATATAAATCAGAGTTGTTATTCCACCAATTATAGTTGCTTTTGCGTTTCCCATCTTCCACCCCTTAGTAAATTATGTGAAAAATTACATGAATTGAACTCTCAATTCAGCAAAATTAAATAAACATGCAATTATTATCGAAAAATAAGTTCATATCATCATCATCATCATTAATGAACCACAGTCAAGTAACGATGGCAATGTACTCTGAACCATTTGGATCAATACTATACATAACATACATATACCTGAAATGGCTGCCTCTCTATGACATCAGGTACAATCAAAGAAGAAGCCCACTGCCGTTCCCATAGCGATGCAATTGATTAAAAAAAAGGAGCACGTACAATTTTCGTAAAATATAATTTGGCACAGGAATATGAATATTTACTTAAGCTTTGATTAAAGTTTTTAATTAACCATGCATTAAAGCACAGGACTCAAACGTAAAACGCTTCCTTACACCCTCTACAGACACACAAAAAAAAACGAAGGAATTTTTTGATTTTAAAGTTTTCTTCTTCAGAATGGAATTTTTCATATTTTTGGGAAAACTTTGTTTTGGTATATTATTTTTGTGAAATATAAATTTATTAAATATTTTTCAAGAATATTTGTTTATAATTTTTGGAAAGTAAGTAAATATTTAATCTTCATTCAAGATTAAATGTTGGCTTTAAGTAAGTATTTTGCTGGTTGAAATATTTTGACCAAAAACATCTTTTCATCAAGCGGAAAGGATAATTTTCATGCCCACCAGAATCACCAATAAAAGACTTATGGGCACTGAAGGAGTTTACTGAATAATTAACACGACAATAAGTCTCTGCCCCTTTCATTACTGTGTTGCGTTTATCGTAAAAATACACCCTAGGCTGGGAGTTACGGCGAAATAGGGGACATAAAAATAAATCTTAATCGTAAAATGTATTAATGGATGTAACGATTATAAACCACAGTATTGTATAATTAACGACACAATCTTTGGTCTGATTATTTATGGGGGTTACTGTCCGGGAAGGTAAGGTTAATTTGGGATTAGTGAAGCCATGGCCTTAGTAATCCAGAGAAAATTTTTATTTTTTTTTAAATCAAATAAAAAACCCGCGTGCGTTGTAACGCCTTTAAATAAAAAAAGTTTGTGGATGCACTGTCCGCGGTAGGAAAAAATTTATTTTGAATACCATACAGAAATTTAGAGTTACCTATAAAAAATATTGTAATATTTCTTCTCGAGCGTTCTCGGATTCGTCAGGGATTAATTGGAACAATTTGTTTCTTTTTAACAACTTTAATTTTAATTTTGGCGGTTCAGTTAGAATAGCCGCACTATATTAAGTTGTGACCTGCGTTATGTATGTATTCAAGTAGGTGCCTCTGAACATGCAACTTCTCGGTGAATTGGAATTCCTACATACAGCTGACCGGGAAATGACACTTAGTTGGTAAAATTCGTCGATCAGATTGCCCCCGAAATTTAAAATTTATAAGTTTTGATTATAAATTCTTTATGTATTACCTTAAAACCCCCCAGATACCGAATGGGAATACAATTGGCAAACTCATCGGCCATATTAGTGCGGCCATTTTGAATTTATAAGCTTTGATCATGCATTCGTTATTTGCAACCTTAAAAACCCCTAGATATCCACTTTCATTGGAATCGGAATACAATTGGAAAAATTCGTCCGTCATTTTGGCGCGGCCATTTTGAATTTATAAGTTCTGATCATAAATTCATTATTTGCTACCTCAAAACACCCCAGGTACCGATTTTCATTGGAATCGGAACACAATTGGCAAATTCGTCGGCCATATTGGTGCGGCCATTTTGAATTTATAAGATTTGACCACAAATTCGTTATAAGCGACCTTAAAAACCCCTAGATACCAACTTTCACTGAAATCGGAACACAATTTGCAAATTCATATTTGGGTGGCCATTTTGAATTTCGGTCATATTTCGGCGGCCATGTTGAATTTCGGAAATCGGGCTTCGATGTGTTTCATGGAAGACCCCCACGGACCTTCATGCAAAATTTCGAAGGCGATAACTAGTGCGCCCGTTATAGCGCACACATACATACACACATACAGAAACTTTCTTTTATTAATATAGATACAAGATGTTTACGTAGATCATTGCGAGATCCAACAATTTTTAATAGGGCGAAAACTTTTAGAAACTAGAGCACAAAACTGCCATAACTGTCAATAGTAAAGAACTGACAAGTTAAAAAGAAGTAGAGACAGTTAAAGTTCTAGCGAAATTTCACTGCATGCATAATAGTCAGGGGAAATTAGCAAAAAACCACGAAAGGAGACAAAATTCGGGAATGGCTGAAAATTGGCCCACAGCTTCCTTGGGACTTTTTAAGAAAACAATTTCGGAATCACAAAAAAAACATGGCCGCCGGAAATATAGCGGTTTTCCAGTGTTTTCCTTGTATCTCGGTGTCTATAGGTCGTACAACCTTGTACAAGGGCCCAAAATGTTGACAATGAAATTCTCTACAACTTTAGTTCTTACATAGATGTTGACCCGGTTAACCCTTTCAAAGTTATTTAAGGTCAAAGTTTCCAAAAATCACTTTTTGGCCAAAACATCACTCAAAAACTGGTTTATTCGAAAAAAAATTTCGATCAGTCAATACGAAACGATATTGCCTACAAAAAAACCCTTTTCTTATTTTTTCGAAAACTTAACCCTTTCGAAGTTATTCAAGGTCAAAGTTTCCAAAACTCACTTTTCGGCCAAAAAATCACTCAAAAACTGGTTTATTCGAAAAAAATTTTTGATCAGTCAATACGAAACGATATTACCTACAAAAACACCTTTTTCTCATTTTTTCGAAAACTTAACCCTTTCGAAGTTATTCAAGGTCAAAGTTTCCAAAAATCACTTTTTGGTCAAAACATCACTCAAAAACTGGTTTATTCGAAAAAAATTTTGATCAGCCAATACGAAACGATATTGCCTACAAAAAAACCGTTTTCTCATTTTTTCGAAAACTTAACCCTTTCGAAGTTATTCAAGGTCAAAGGTTCCAAAAATCACTTTTTGGCCAAAAAATCACTATCACTTAATTATTGCAAAATTTTTCGAAAAGTTTTCGAAAAAATGAGTCATTAGGGTAGGCAATAATCTTTTATATAAATAGAACAAAAAAAATTTCTCAAAAATCAGTTTCTCAGTCATTTTTTGACCAAAAACTGATTTTTTGAATCTTTGACCTTGAATAACTTCGAAAGGGTTAAGTTTTCGAAAAAATGAGAAAAGGATTTTTTGTAGGCAATATCGTTTCGTATTGACTGATCAAAATTTTTTTTCGAAAAAAACCAGTTTTTGAGATGTTTTGGCGAAAAAGTGATTTTTGGAAACTTTGACCTTGAATAACTTTGAAAGGGTTAATCGGGTCAACATCTTTGTAAGAACTAAAGTTGTAGAGAATTTCATTGTCAACATTTTGGGCCCTCGTACAAGGTTGTACGACCTATAGACACCGAGATACAAGGAAAACACCGGAAAACCGCTATATTTCCGGCGGTCATGTTTTTTTTTGTGATTCCGAAATTGTTTTCTTAAAAAGTCCCAAGGAAGCTGTGGACCAATTTTCAGCCATTTCCGAATTTTGTCTCCTTAAATTATAATTTTCCCGGACTAGAGAGAAAATTATAAGAGCTACACAGAAGATCAGAAAGATGCACGCCAACTCTTGTTGCACATGCATTTTCCTGGTTACGCTATGTTAACCGATGATGGAAAGCACCCAACTTGCTCTAAGTAGAACATAAAAGCCCGCTTCGGCACAATTTTCACTCCCAACAAAATTTAATGAAACATCAATACCTGCAATCTCTTAAAAACACTTGGAGTTAATGGTACTTTCCCCAATCTTCTACAGCACGAAGTTGGCGTATTGCTATCACACCTCACAAGCATATTTAGTGCCAGAATAACTCTTTGTAATTTACCCAAAATTTTTAGGCAAGTCTATGTGGTCTTGATACCAAATGGTGGAAAGCGATCTTTTCTAAATGACTTAGACCTATCAGTCTCACCTACTCCCTCGTGAAAAGTATGGAAACAACAATCATTTTGTATAGGAGAGAAGAACTCAAAAAAGGAATCGCCTATAGACAAATCCACCAATGGAATGCATCTCTGTGATAAAACGGATTTTCGGCTATGCTGAGAGGGAGACTAGTTGTAGCTTGGAGAATTAAATAGCAGTTATAACCTCCAAAGGATTCCACAAATACGGGTCCTATCACCTATGTTCTATGGTCACCAGTTGTTGGCGAGTTACGCACGAAGCTCTCATCCTGTGGTTTTGTTAGACAAAAATACGCTGCATCTGCACTGCATATGATCTCCTACAAAGAGCCCTCTCATAAGATTATGCTTGGTTCCAAGTGGAGGAATTAACCCCAACCAAATCCAAGCTATCCCCAAATAACTAAACCCAAGGAAAAGGTCATCGTACCCTTCACCAGAAGAAGGAAGCTAAATCTTCAAGCTCCCACACGGAATAACTAAACGATCGACTTTCCCGAAGAGGTCAAATCACTCTAGATTAAAGACTCAACTAGAATTTACCAAATGTTGCCAAGACAGCCTCTACAGAATTTATAGCTATCAGATGCTAAGGTGTAAAACTTGACCCTTACTGGTCATAATCATCAAACCCATTCCCATAGCTTGGCGGCCAAAGATCTAAGAGAAAAGACACAAGACTACCGGAAAAAGTAGCTCGAATGGTCTTCCTACATAGGAATCACAGATGATGCGACGAATATATCCCCTCCTGCAGGGTTAGGAGCAATGCTAAACATGCATTCACTTCACGTAGAGATAAAGGAAGAAGCAGCCAACATCTTCAAGAGGCAAGCAGCAGAAAATTACTTCAACCAGAATGATCTGCCAGGTCACGTAAGTATCCTCAAAGAATTTCTAGATAAGTTCCTATTTAAAAACACAGATTCAATGCCGGGTACAAGGTGTTGATCGAAGGCTAGCGAACGATTTCGTTAAAAGTGAAACTCTGTAGAGATTAGCCCACAGACACGATCGCAGCTGTGGTACACATATACTCGTAGATCCAAACCCGAAAGGGGATCCACTGCAGCTCTAGACAAATCCACAGCTTCTTCAACTTACTAAACCCGAAATTAGAACCTTGGAAAATCTTCTCCCAAGGCATGTTCCTGTCAGATTTCATCCCAAGATCATGGGTTATAATCATGGTAGGGTAAAATCAGAAACCACAGAGTACGTCCTATAATGAACCATCGAACACAATGCCAAGAGCTACCATTGAGGTGATTAGTAGCCTAATTCAAGCTCTTGAGTTATAAGGACACACAAAATTTCTGTTAAAGGTCGAGGTTTCGAAATACAAATTCAATGGAGTACTCCCAGGGTTCTTTCAAGATGGCTATGCTTAACCAGCAAGTGCAGTGCACCAATAACATGTCCAGAAGGAAATGCTGTATCAGACACATCTGCATCTTTGATTAACCAATTCCGCTCGGTTTAAGTTTACTTTCTTGAAAGATCTCAATTACTGATCATCAGAAAGATAGAGTAGTAAGAAAAATGAAAGAACTGCCAACCCCAACACGCGATTTTACTCCAACCGTTCCCATGCAAAGCTATCACGGCAGAACGCTGATTATGGTGATCAAACAGAAAACCAGGGTTCCTTACTTATTGGGCTTACAGGTGATGGCAAAGGAGACGGCAGGACACTGCTGTAAAGAAGGAAGACAAAAAAAAGAAGGAATTTTATTTGGGAGGGAGATATGGGTAAAATAATAAAGATCATGCAATGAGTGGAATCGAATCACGAACCTCTGGGATGGTAGTCGGACATTTTAATCCCTATACTAGCAAGGCCCAATCAGTTATTAATAGCTACATATCCTTTAGATACATATCCTACAGTAAAGGGGGGCCTCGGTAGTCTAGAGAGTAAGGCGCCTGGCTACTATCCCAGAGGTCGCGGGTTCGAATCCCGGCAGAGCCTCACGGTCCTCTGCCTTTCCCACCTTCTTTCTTCTTCGCTCCTTACATTCCTCATTCCCCCCGTCATAGCCTTCCGCTAGCACTGCCTCGCTCCACCAAAGCGCATGTCATCGGTTGGTTGATGGAATTCAACTCGTTTCAGGAGGCATAACACTTCAGCAATGTTTCTCATTGCCCCGATGCCAGAGTCGCGATGGATATGGTTGGGGTTAGGTGGTTGTGGCAGTTCCTTCCTACTTCCCTCTTCCCCTTCACTATCTATCGACTAGAGCTTGCCGTTTGACATTGCACTCTATACGAAGAAAATAGATTGTCGACAGTACAAAGGGCTTTCCCTGAGTTCTAGTCTTCCACATAAAAAAAAAATGGAATGAAGTCAGATTTTTTGGAATCTCTCAAATGTCCACGATCGTGAGGACATCCTCTTGTCATCTTCTACGCTATGTATAGGTTCGTGTAAAGCGTGAAGTTTGGGGATTTCTTCCATCTCTAATCATGTAAGAGAAACTTCAATATGCAAAGTGATCTCCAACAATAGCTTAATCTAAAACCTGCATAAAGATGGAGGCAAGTGTCGTGCCACGATCATTCCACTCTATTGTTACAATCTTTAAAAGTACCGCAACTAAAACCAATGTAATGGAGAAAACGACAAACAAAAGTCTACAAAGAGTTTTGTATTAATCTAGAACAAGAAATCGTGGAACAAGATCAGGAGTAAACAAACAAAATTAAGTAATTCTATCCCAAAGCTAGAGCCATCACCAAAAGCGTGTTTTTAGCCTAGAAATATATGCACCAAAAATTACAGTTGGAAACTCTACATCAACTAGGTTAGGTTAGGTAAGATATGGCTGAGCTGTTGGTTTAAGCTCATAAACTTAGGCCAAAAGGATAGGCCCATTGTGCTGCCATAGTGATCCCACTTTAAACCTGATGTGAAATTGTCGTTTGTTTGCTAAACCATCTCGAGGAAGTTATGAATCTTATGAGTTGCGGGATATCAATCTTCGAGATTTCCGCAAGCGTGTTTAGAAAAGGTTCACCAAATGTGCTTAGTCTCCTTTTGCTTAGGGCTGAGCAGTGACAGAGGAGATGAGGTACACTTTCCTCCTCGTCTGGATTTTTACAGCTTCTGCAGAAATCGTAGGTCTCAAGACCTAAGTCGCATGCGTCCCGATCAAACAGCTTATGGTCAGCAGTCCCACTCTAACTGAGAGGTCTTGTCTCCCGAGGCTCAGTAGTGAAGGGGTCCGCCTGATATCATAAGAGGACCAAGGTTATTTTGGCCAAGGTGCATTTAATAACATCCCTCCAATGGTTCTTCGCATGTTGCATTATGTGCTGTTTGCATCGGAGTTTAAAAATGGCCCAAGGCATACCAACTCTTTCGTTTCCTGGAAGGAGAGTGGCGGTAGTGCCTTTCCTAGCCAGTTCGTCAGCTTCAGAATTTCCCTCTATAATTCGTTGACCGGGCACCTATACGACGAGGGTCCTGAACTGCTGAGTCATCTCGTTAAGAGATCTGCGACATTCAGAGATAGTTCTAGAACTGTTTGTGCAAGAGCTCAGCGGTTTCAGAGCCGCCTGACTATCTGAGAAGATGTAGGCAGTCCAATTCTTGTCGCCTTGCTGGTTGAACTAAACTGATCAACTAAAACGTGGTCAATATTACAGGGACGTAGGACCTAAAAGAAACAACAAATCTTTCACCTTGGGATGGGTGCTCTAGATCTTCTTCTTCTTCTTTTTTGAATACGATATCTGAGCCAAAAGTACCGGGACCATCACTAGGCCTATTGTACTACAGCCATTACACCTCAGATTTCTATGCCAGACGCTAGTGCCAAACTCCGTGGTCTATATAGAGATTAGACGGTCAAGCTTGACTATTTGGGCAAGCTGACGCCAAAAACAAGATCCGACTCACGATCTTGTGGCGGAGCAACAGAAAACATAAAGATAGCACTCTTCCTCTTCAAAGCCAAGCTGTCAGGTAGGATCATCTCATAGTCTTCGTATCTCATATAGATTATTGAAGATTTATGATGTCCAGTAATCAAGTCAACCCAGAAGGTCCCGATTTCCATAATCATATGACCCAACAATTCTCCAATCGCGTTGCGAGACTGCGCTGAAATAATTAGCTTGGAGCTCAATTTCACTTCAATTTTTATTATGTCTGGCCAAGGCGTCTGCCTTTTCCTTGTGTTTGAAGCCCTATTTACCTAGGACCCAAAAAAGGGTTGGTTGAGAATAAAATTGATTAGATTTTGGGTTACAATCACAGCGATAGATTGCCATTTCGCTGCTATCCTGTATGAATACTTTTGTGAAGATAAGAACTTTTTGTAGGTATATGCACGGTTGATCCTGGGAACCACACCTGACTCTAGGTTGGAGTCATCCTTGTACTTGTGTTTCAAAAATATATAAAAAAAATCACCTTGAAATACTCTAACCCAAAACAAACCTCTTTACAGCATAAAATCTAACCTAATGTGGATTGTAATATGTTCAGACCTTCATCCACTAAAATCCATTATAATTTCCAAAACAAATTACAATTTCTTTTCACTTTTAATAACCTTCTATATATAAATAGCTAAAATCCATCTAAGTGGTTTGTTTTTATTCAGCTAATCCGCTATATTCCGTATGACTAACAGACCTGAAAAATAGGGAGTGAACTGGTCATACATACATAAACCGACCAAAAAGAAATGTTCAACCATTGAAAAACCAGACATTTTCTCCCAACGTTTGAAACGGGATTTATCAATGCCAGAAGACGAAAAACATATCTTTTTATCCATTGTAATCTCTTTGAAGCATAATTTACATCGTTTGGTGTTTTCGTCTGGCAACAAATCCTCAAAAATGAATAAAAGCATTAAATTTCTGCAAACAATACAAAAACTAATTTCAGAATCAGCTTTTGAAGTAGGGTTGTTAAGAGAGACAGAGAGACCGAAACGAAACGACCGTTACTAATCCTATGAATTTTCAGCTGACAAAAACTACATGGAGTACCAGAACGTAACTATAGGGAGGAAAAGGCAAAAAGAATGAGCGTGGAAGAGCTTCAAAAGACAAATTGAATGCAGCAATGAATAATTGAGTCCTCCGATGTCTCAGGACCCGGGTTCCATACAACCTGTCCGCTCCTCCCAAAGCCATAGTTTGTTGGCAGTAACAGTCTGGAATGCTGAATGGTACCCTTAGGATTTATCCAAGCATCAAACAGCACCCCCGAAAAGCAGAAGTGCCATACGATGAAGTCAAGGCAGTGCGGTACTTGTTGCTAAAATAGAAGCGAAGGCAAAAGGGTGATGAGGCCGTAAAAGCCACACTGAATAGGGTACTTACATATATCTTCTACACATATGTGTGTGGGCATCCCATATCCCGTCTCTACTATCCTACCCGCTGCCACCATCGAATATACTGTGCTGGTTTTCTGTACACAGGGATTTTGTACTCAAATTGATTTTCTTGCTGGGACTGAGGGAGGGAATTTTGGATGCTGCATGCTTCCCATTGAAATCGTCTTGGTATTTTTTCTATGGCAACATAGTGGGACTTACTTCAAGACAGTGCGGAGGTGGAAGTGTGACAGACTCATATCCTCGCTTCAACTAGCTCCACACTCCTAATATTGGAATGAACCCACAAAATTACGATCTAATGAATATGTTTTCTTTTGTTATTGGCTGGGCATCGATGACGCCACAAACAACAAAAGAAATCGACCCAAATCTGTCCGAAAAAAATGAGCCAAGGATCAGCAATTTAATTTGGATAAAAGCCCTATGCTCTTTTGTATATCTGCAACACCAAAAACCAGCCACCTCCATTCACAAAACAACAATCCTGGAATATTATGCTTTGCATTATTTTAATAGAGCACAGCTTTTGTTCTGTTTGTATCAATCCTATGGTCTGGTATTGTTCGAAATTATTACTTGAAGGCTACCGAACGCAAACACTCACCTGGAGGTCATCAATACTCTCAATCACGTACCTTTTATTAAGCATCTTAAACTAACACAGGTCTGTCTGTCTTTCTATCTCATAAGATTATTTCCATGGATTCAACTCAACTAGTCCCAACAGAAATGAAATCAAACTGTTGAAGGTTCAAGAAGTAATTCAGAATCCTACACTAATTGTCAACATTGTTCCAAAGGTAGAGGAGATATTTGCCATTAACGGTCGACAAACAAAAGGCTGTATGGCTTTCGAAGCTATTTTTAGACTACTCAAATGTTCTCCTGTTAAGGCGTAGATCATGTGTGTGTTTTTTTTTGTGCCTGAATAAGGGAGTGTGGGACGACTGATGCTATATCATAGTTGCTGAAAGCATCTTCTTCACATTTACTTATTTCGTTTTCCCTTTTTTTTATCTACTGGGAATTTCAATTCTGGGAAAAAATTCAATTTATCTTCATTAGGTCGTGTATGAAGGTCAAGGATTAAAGGGATAATGCGTTCTGTTAAACCTATCGCTTCTTAAAGAGAATTAATTGGCATAGTTTTAAGCCTATACTTGATTTATTTTGTTACATATAATCCGATTTGGTTAGAATGACAGTGATGGAATGAGTAGATTTATTTTTCTTTAATTAAAAAACTAACAAAATGAGTATTCTACGAATACTAAAATGCCTACGTACAAATTTCCCAAAAAAAAATATTTTCTTCCTAAAAGTATGCAAAATTAAATGCAAACAGATTTTATTTTTAAAAAATTTACCCTAAAAGTATGCAATAATATTTACCCTAAAAGTATGCAAAAGTATGCTCGCAGAAAAATATGCTACGACGAAGAGGCCCACAGAGACGCTACGACGCTTCGTTAATAAATGAGCTTAGAAATTGTTTTGCTGTGGGGATTATGTTTGACTAGCTTTATTGAATAGCGTGTTTCAGGTGCTAGTGGCATAAAAATAAATTGAAAGAAATTATTTTGTTCACCTCAAAACAATAAACTCATTTATATACATTTCACCTATAGTCCAGTCCCCAACCGTAAAAATGGGGTATTACCTCTACTTTTTTTCGACGGCCACCGATTTTGATGAAATTTTGGATTTAGGCTCTACTTACCACCCTTTTCAAAGTCTACCCTTTTTGAGACACACAAATTTAGTTATATTAGTTCAGAAAATATTTTAGTAAATTTTTTAGTGTGTGTGTATATGTGCGTGTGCGTGGATGTATATATACTGGCGGTGTACCGACCTCCGAACACTCAATTCACCTATGCTCTGAAAAAGATTGCAAATCGCCAATTTTTTCATTTTATTTCATTGCACATCTTTTTAGCAGCTGCGTACAAAAGTATTGCGCAATACCTTCCACCTTCTAGAATATCTTCTTTTTTTGAGGTACTGTTGTAAAATGTATATTAAACCTGTATACCAAATGTAGCATGTATGTATACCAGAAATACAGTAATGTGCTCACAAGAGCTCCGAAAATCTTTTGCTCCGAAAATTAAAAAAAAGTCGTCCGGGAATTTTCAAGCTACAGTGTCCATTCAAAAACCATTTTGTAAGTAATTTCACTGGCAATAAACCTGTGTTAATTGTATTATATTGGGCCTGATTGTTGAATCCGGCGGATTTGGGATTCCCGCCGATGAAGAGTTTCACTTTCACTTGTCGCTGCGATTGTTCAATCCGCCGGGGGCAACTGCCTTATTAAGTGACATATTTCATTTTCGAAATTCAAATGACAATCGAATGGACAGTTCGCATTGGATACACAACTCCAAACAAGTGGTTTTTTAGTTTAACATCCACTTTTGACTGTAAAATTCTCATTCACTTTCCCGCCGGGCGATTCAACAATCAAAACCTGTCAAATTCGCATTCACTTCCCTGCCGGCGGATTCAACAATAAGCCCCATTAAAACCCTTAATTTTCAAAACGAGAAGGGTCAAAGGGCTAAGCAAAGGTAGTACTTGCACTATAAAGCAAACTTCAATCCGCTATATCTCTGTCAGTTTTTAAGCTACAGCAATACATAAAGAACCAAAATTTTTGTTGAAGAAAAATCTCAATTTTGTTACTCAACTTTTTTTTACGTATCTTCAATAGTTTTTGAGTTTTTTTGAAATAAACGCAGAAATCTGTACAATTCGTAAAATCCCCTTTTCATTTTGTTCGTACCCATTTCGAAAAATACACCCTGAAAATCGCTCAAACTATATAGATCCCATAGATATCTCTGAAATAAAGTGAATCCTACGTGGAATATGATAAATTTGAATTTGGGTGGAAGTGGTATTAGTTTATTGATCATTTTTTTTAAAAAAAAATTGAACGGTACATCTTCTCTTTGTCATAACTCATTCATTTTACATGCAAATGACTTTTATCAGTATTCATTTTAAAGGTCTTTTCAAGCACTTTAAAAAATGCTATATAAGTTATCCTCGAAAAACGCATCGATTTTCCGTTATTCGACGTTAAATACAACGTTTTGAGTATTTGGTTTGAAATAGGTCCCCTTCGATCAATCATTACTCGCTTTGTTTTATATCTAGAGCATTCATTCAAAAACCGCTTTCTTCGTTTTTTTATAAGCTTTATTTTTAGACCTAACAAAAATTTTGATAAAACGCTTATTTTTCGACTTATTGACCAAAAACGGTTCTAAAACGTGGGGTTTTTTAATGAAAATTGCAACTTTTCAAACGTTTATAACCAAAAAAATATCAATTTTACATAAAAAGTTTGTACTACATTTTTTGCATAAAATTAGCCTCTCTATCGGGGTTATTTTGACCAAAAATACTTCCACCCCCGAGTTGGGGTGGTAACCACCCCCAAAGAAAAAGCGCACATTGGCATTTTGTAGACTTTGATTTTTGAGTCATTCCCTATCTACTGTTAAAATTTCAAGTAAATCTGTCGCCGCCGAAAAAAAGTAGAGGTGATATCGGTTGGGGACTGGACTACTAAAAATAATTTAAATTATGGCCGCTGTTAAGAAATAGGAAAAAACTTGCCTTTATCTGGAATTAATAAAGCTTTTTGACAATTTTTTTTTCATTGAATATAATTGTTAGTGCCAGTAAAATCCATTTCCTTCAGTAATGTGTAAAGTAATTGGGTTACTGGGACCACTACTGTTTAATAAAGGAATTTGGTATGTTTGCAACGAAGAAGTTATTCAGTTGGACAAAACTCAATACAAACTAGATAGTATTACTTAAAAGTAATGTCACTGCAGTAAAAGACCATATTTTCTTTTCATCTTAAGGGTGAAAAACTTCATATAATAAAATATTTTCTTTTTTATTTCAGAGGCTACAACAATACGTGAAAAAGCAAACTGAAAAACCAAAGATGCATAACATTGGAAGGAGCACCTCAGCAGCTATCCTGCATTATCAAAAACTGGAACGGTCAAGAAGTAACCCAAAACTTGCAGCCAGTGGCTCGGCTAAGGAGGGGGCAGGCACACCCACCTCTAGGGAGCGCACCCTTGGATCCTGTGGATACTACTTATTTTTTTATTTGCTTAAAAATCAACCTTTGTACTACTAGTCTCTCATGTCGTTCAAGTCATTGTGTAATGCCTAGTAGTAAGCCCGATTTAAAGTATAGAGAGAAGATAGTTCAGGGGTGGGGGTACTTGAGTAGATGTTTAGCTCACCGTGCTTAAACAAAACGGCTGCCATCGTAGCGACTGATGTAGGATACGGAATCAGCTTGAGCAAGCTGGGAGTGACGGTATGGCGATGAGAGGAATTTTACTTACATTCCGTCGGTCGTTCTCGTTGTAGTTTTTTTTGTGGTAGTAGTATCTTTAAGTATAATTTCCGAAATTAGGGGACCCGGGGCAATACACACTCGCGCTCAATGCTGCCCCAATCCATACAATATACAACGATACGACACCCCAAATTGGATTACCAGCGTTTGAACAATATTAATTTGGGCATAAGTGCAATGTTTGCTATCAACTGTGGTTTGTGTGTGACTAGAACTCCGCTAAATAAACATTTAGAACATACTGCCTTCCCGGGTAAGAACCCTATATACTTTAAGTTGCGCCATAGGTGTAGTCTAACAGTTAATGCTAAAAAGATTCCAACTTTGTTATTTTCAAATGAATTTAGCTACTCGTGAAAACCAAACGGTATGCCTTCTCTAGATCTCATCATTGCTAGACTAATATCGACGGGACTAGTGCGAGTTCGGAAACGCATGACTGCAGTCATTCTGCAGTATTCAGCTACAGACTTCCAATTGCTGAATACTGCAGAATGACCGCACTCCTGCGTTACCGAACTCGCATTACCATTCATGCAAATTCGTCGTTTTTGTCGCGAAAGGGAGCTTGCCATTCTAAGCGTCTTTTATACAAATCGACTCATATTTGAATATATCCAAGCATTTACAAGCCACTTTACATATAACAAAAAAAAGAGTGTGAATTTATCGAGGTCTTCGATGCACAAGATTCTCAATACCTGACATTAACTTCAGAACGTGCGAGTTCGTAAACGCAGGACTGCAGTCATTCTGCAGAATTCAGCAATTGGAAGTCTGTAGCTGAATTCCGCAGAATGAGTGCAGTCCTGCCTTTACGAACTCGCACAACGTAAACACGTCAATTCATCGATTGTGTATCTCGACACAGCATAACTAATGGGTTTTAACTACTTTTTGTTAATAATGAAACTTAACAAAAAAAATTACTAGCGCTATTTATGTAGTAACAATCACAAATATCAGCAGATATTATTATATTAACATTCAGCTCAATTCAGCTCAATTCAGCTCGTATTCAGCTCAATTCAGCTCATATTCAGCTCAAACAAAATCAATGAACAGAATCTTTTATAACAAAAAACACGTTTAATGTGTTGTATTATTTGCCAAAAAATTGTATAGATTCTTATAGAGCGTTTTAATGAGTCATAATTAATAGGGTTAAGCTTGACGAAGAAGCAGGTTCAATCTTTCGAATGTAACATATTCAAACTTGCACGTAGCTTTTGGATCACCTGAAGGTTTTGATTCATATTTTGGTTCGTTTTAACATACTCATCGAAAACTTTGGTTCGTTTTAACATACTCATCGAAAACTGCTGATACCATCGATTACTATTATTTGATTAAAGAAATTCTTTATTTCTTTTTGGCGAACATCTTTAGTACTCAAAGGCAATTGCAATTGTTCTTGTACAGATGGCTTAGATTTTCTTTTTCCGTCTTCAAGCCCAGCTTAGCGTTCTGTATAATAAATTAGGAGCGTCCATCGAACTTAACGTACTCCTCTCAAATAATGGGAAGTGTTTCTAGAGCTGTTTGAAATTTCGGTGTTTAGTTACTCTAGCGAAAATGCTTGTCCTGAAAATATTTACGGCAATATTTTTCTGGCAGTCAACGACTAGCCAGTTTGGGTCATTCTCACACCCCGCGCAGACATTCTTCTCGAGAACAGCCTACAAGATTTTTTATAAATAGCACAACTCGCCTGTAGAACGATCTTCGACAGAGTTCAAAAGAAAGGTAAATTGCTATGTACTTCAGCACCCTACCTCGGCCCCCGTCCCCATCAAACCTGACTCAAATCTACTTGAAGTCAAGATAAGTATCAAACATGAGTATTAACGGGCTAAATGAAAGTCGGATTTACTGCCTTCACGGCATTGCTTCTCTCGCAATACAAAGCCAACCCACTTGACTCCTAAGCTTAGTTCTGCCATATAAAAAATAAATTTATTTAGTAAAAAGTTATGAAATTTGAACAGTAATTTTTCATTTCAAAAGCACTACGGATTGTATATATGCCACCTTTGTATCAGGCCAAACACTTTTCAAAGTTTGTAGAGCAGTACCACCGCTGCCACCATAAAAACGGACTTTAATTGGAAACGTGAGATTTACAGAATTCATGTACAAATATGTCCTGTCCAGATATATATTAGTTGTCGGTTGTGTTTTTTTTTGTTATTTCATCAACACTCCACGAATCCCTTTTAGATGACAATAATGAAAAAATTCCATTGCATATCATAAAAGGATGAATTCAATGAGAGTTTTATTTCCTTCGCTCGTCAAGTGTAAATCAATACATTTCCATGTAAAAACGAAATATATTTTCCCATTGATTTTTTTTTTATAAAACTGTTGTAATTTTAGTAATGTTTTTTTCAGCAGAAATTGGGGCATTAAAAAGTCATAATTTTAAAAACTACGGAAATCAACGAAATAGGATTATATCAATTACATTTACATATTGTCGGACATCAATGTAGAATATTTTATGTTCACATATTTATAACTGGATATAGCACGTTTCAATATAATTTTTTAACAACCTCTCCTCAACTGCCATAACATATCCAATTTCCATTTCAACTTAAAATAAATGATCATCTCCACTTTATGTATATATATCATGAAAATTCCTAAATAAATGATAATCCAATAAATAAAAATAAAAATTCAATTGATTTCAATTAATTTATTTATACAAGAAAACATTTTCAATATTTAAAAACATTTTTGGCGCACTGATTGGCAGCTTGATTAATGTGAATGGCCCTGAATGGAATTAAAGCAAAAAAATATGAAACCATAAGCCGCAAAACAGCCATTTTCGACATGTAAATGAATTTTACTGTTTTCAATCAACTATCACACATTTTAGTCCTGATTTCACGCATCAACAGGAAAATAATTATTGATATTTTCAGAGGGGATAATGATTAGGTAAAAACTAAATAATGACAATGTGAAAGCGGAAATGGATAGAGGCATGTCGAGTAAGTATATGCGATAACTAAGCAAATAATTCAGGAATAACTCGATGTAAATAGATATTTCGATGAAATAGTTTATTTTGGGAATAATTTGGGACAAAATTTTAGTGGAAATTTGTGTATTTTAGAGTGTCCCAAAGTGTCCCAAGGTGTCCTAAAGTCTCCCAAGGTGTCCCAAAATGTCCCAAAATGCCTTAGAGCTCATAAAAAGAGATCTAAGACCTAAAATCAAAAATAAAATTGTTAAAATATGATTATGGCTTATGAAGTACGCTTTTTTCTATTATAAGAAAATGATTCTTCACTGAAAAATTGATTAAAACAGAATATATGAAATTCTTTCCGCAATAGATTAATGTACTCTTTACTTTGCGTCTTACTAAGTAATTAAAATTGGAATTTTCCTGTATTCTATATTATTGAACCAAACAATTGACGATAATCGACAAACAATTAACCATTTAAGTAAGTATGTGTCAAGTACTTGCAAATTGAGAAACATTAACTTAAAACATGTATCATTTTTTTTAACAAAGACAAATCGGATTTCGTATTGCCTTAGTTATTACTAATTACAATAAATCAGGTTTAGTGATTCTCAGTAAAAAATTTTATACAAGTAACATAAAAGACAGGAAATAATCCCAAAAATAGACCAAAATGACCTAAATCCAAGAACAATCGACCTAAGTATACACCAAACTGACCTAAAATAATCCAAAGTGATCTAAATGTAAAAACCGCTGTAGAGTTTAAATAAAGTTATCGCACTAAGTAGTATTTATTTAAGTTTTAAAATGGTCCCATGTCTCATCATTTGAAATAAAGGACCATGTTAAATAAAGAAAAATTAGATTTACAACAAAGCTCTTTTACGATTTGATGATTCTCATTAAAATTTTATACAAATAACAATCAAATACAAGGAAATAACCCCAAAAATAAGCCAAAATGACCTAAATCCAAGAACAATTGACCTAAGTATATACAAAATTGACCTAAAATAAGCCAAAGTGACCTAAATGTTGAAAAACGCTGTGGAATTTAAATAAAGTTATCGTACTAAGTAGTGTTTACTTCAGCACCGTATTTATTCTGAATTTTCAGGAAATTTCCAGGAAAATTTAAACGATGAACAAACATATACCTGCGTAGGGCAAGAAGTAAAACCCTCAGATTGGGTCCTCAACCTTTCCGATCCTCTATAGATGGCGATTCAGGTAGAAATGTCCTGTAATCAAGCATTTTAACATGCTTTTAAATGCGCCCCAACAATTCTATGTCTGAGTCCGATCGCCTAAGGTTTCCTTTACCAAATTGGTGGGTTCCCTAATAGACAGTTTTGGATCGATGCATTCAGTGTCAGACCCCAGTCTATCTAGGCCAGGGTGCCCAAGCTGAAAGCTCTTCTTAACCTCTGAGTTCTAATTCCAGGTCACACCATCGACTGCCTTGGATCCACCCGTGTATCGTACGAGTACATACTGTCGTATTTTAGAGAGATTGCAGTATATCCTCATCACGAATCTTCACAGAAAGGGGCTTAAACTTTAAGTTATTCGCGGACAATCCGAAATACTATTATAGAGTGTCCTGCGTGAAGACCAACATCAAAGTAGCCATTCGTTGCCAGCCTCTGCTCAGCGATAACAGCCAGCGGTTTTCTCTACTTCAAGATTCAACAGTACCGAGTTAGCAGAGAATTCTGCATTGCAGTCAGTAAGATGTATAAAGTCTCGGTGGTGTAGAGGCAGGCCATTCTTTTAATCCTGCATAATTTGAAAGGAAATCGATTAAGCCTGGTACTATGCTGCTATACTAGGGCTGCGTAGGTTATCATGGACCTTATGATGGCAGGGTATGAACAAAATATTTGGCTGTCAACTACATGTGAATCCATAGGCTCTACAGCAAGCCCACGCAAATCAACGCGTCTTTTTCATAATATTGTCCATGGGCTGGTTTAAGTTGAGTTTTGGTATCTAATGGCATCCCTATTATAATTGACTTGTTTTGAGAAGTCTGAAATTTTATTCTGCAAAGACCAGTTCTGTCAATCCCGGCAGTATTCGTTTATTGATAAATAGAACCAGAATATTTTTGTCAGGATAAACATTAAGTCCTACGCCAACCCACCAGCTAGATACCAAATCAAGTACATGTTGCATGCGCCTTGCCATGGAATCTTTTTTTTAATAGTACCCTCTAGAGACCACTCCAAGTGAGTGAATATCAATGTGCAAGCCACCTTAAATCACCTAATACAGAGCCATTTTCATTTGATATTCTTTTGCGTTAAGAATTTTATCTAATGTGTGTTTTTCTTGATCAGTGTTACCATTAATTACGGAGGGGCTACCCGGTGATTTTGTATAATAATAAAATGCCACCTTTCCGTTAAAGAAATTGTTTGCATCTAATCCACTGGGTCTATCCTAGGCCCCAATACTACATAGAATTTTTCGAATAACCTACTAACGATGTAGCGTCTCTATGGGCCGGTTTTGTTTTTCTTAGCATACTTTTAGGAGCATTTTTAAATCAGCTTGATAGTCCAGGGAAATTCGACATTTTACTTCGGAAAAATTCCGGGAAAGCTGAATTTTGGTATGGACATTGATATTATTGCTCTAAGGAAAATGTCACGAGTCCCCATCGATTTGACACTCCGACACGATTTTACGCAGGGTCAAAGGTCACCAAAAGGGATTTTCGAAAATATCTCAACAAGGCTCACTTTTACAGAAAAATTATATGAATAAAGTTTGTAGCTTAGGTAATTTTCCACAAAAAATATTTTATAACTTTTTCTTGTAAGAGTAGCAGTTTTTGAGATATTTTGATTTAAGTCCACGGATATTAGACAAAAAAAAGGCCCAACTTCGGAAAAATTCTGGGAAAGCTGAATTTTGGTATGGACGTTGGTATTATTGCTGTAAGGAAAATGTCACGAGTCCCCATCAATTTAACACTCGGACACGATTTTACGCCGGGTCAAAGGTCACCAAACACGATTTTTCGAAAACATCTCAGTAATGCTCACTTTTACAGAAAAATTATGTGAATAAAGTTTGTAGCTTAGGTAATTTCCTAAAAAAAATATTTTACAACTATTTCTTGTTAGAGTAACCGTGTTTGAGATATTTTGATTTACAGAGTTTAAAATTTTATGTTTCTCGTGAATCGTGCACTCCTTTCCCCACCTTTTTTGTCTAATATCCGTGGAGTAAAATCAAAATATCTCAAAAACTGCTACTCTTACAAAAAAAAGTTATAAAATATTTTTTGTGGAAAATTACCTAAGCTACAAACTTTATTCATATAATTTTTCTGTTAAAGTGAGCATTGTTGAGATATTTTCGAAAAATCGCTTTTGGTGACCTTTGACTCCTCATAAAATCGTGACCGAGTCTCAAATTAATGAGGACTCGTGACATTTTCGTTAGAGCAATGATATCAATGTCCATACCAAAATTCAGCTTTCCCGGAATTTTTCCGAAATTGGGGGCTTTTTTTTGTCTAATTTCCCTGGACTATTGAGTACAATTAACGCTGCATACTTTTAGGATTATTTTTTATTTATTTTTCTAAAGTATAGGAAATATGTGGGAGAAAATTTTAGTACGAGACTGCCTTTTGCTAGTATTTTGTAACGTGCCAGTCTATACCTATTACAGACACAAAATTTAATCAAAATTCTTAGATTTTCTGTCATAAAACATTACAAATATCGATTGAACTAACACACAACTACCCATATTCCAATAGTTATCATTATGTAAACTCATTACATCAAAGATGATATCAAATTATTGACAGCTGTCAAAGTAACAGGTGTGCCATAAGCACAAAAATAAAAAAAAAACATTGAAAGAAAACTTGTACAGGTAATAATACAATCAATTACTCTTCGATAAGAGCTTAACATTTTATCGTGAAAATGTAAGATTATTTTAAATTCCCAAAAGGGAATATATAAGTGAAGGGGAGGATATTTAGAAATTCATATCACAACCAAGTGTTCGCCTACTAAAGATCCTTTTAAAAAGGAGACATGCTATAAAGAAAAGCAAAAAAAAATAAAAAAAAATTGTAATAGGCTCACCCTCAACTTTCTCATCGTGCCCGGCAGCCCATATCCGGCAGACGCCAGAAATTCTTTGACTTTTTTGGTTAAAACTTTCTTATATCAAAAAGAAAAGGGGCGGGTATTTACACATTATTTGAAAGTTTTTTTTTTTTTTTTTTTTTTGAAGTAAAAAAAAAGAGTCCCTTCTGTGTCTCTTTGCTCCTATGGTTATGCAGATATATGTATATATATAATATATACTGGGTGAGGTGTCCTTCGTTCCTTTTTAAAGGGCCATCTATATCTACTTAACCACCCCCCCCCCCTAGTTCCTATACATGTGATAGCGCTATTCAGTGTGGCAACGACTAACCTCAGCCCAGTCAGTATCGTCGTGCAAAGCTTCAAAAACATTTTCACCTTAATTTTTGTGCGAAGTCACTTGAATATAGGCTCGGCGATGGTGACGTTTTTTTTTGGTGGCGTTGTTGTTGTTGTTCTTGCTGTTCAGGGGTTGGTTTTTCGAGGACGAGGTTTTTGTTGTTGTTGTTGTTCTTGTGGGCAATGACCTTGAATAGAAAGCTTTTATCCCATTTATCGGTATTTATTTAAAGACCTATTTGGTTGACTGGTTCGGTTGTTGGTGTGTACTTTAAGTAGCAAGTTTACGATAACCTAATTTGGCAGTACTTTAGGCAGGCATCAACCGACCGCGCGAAAGGAATTTAAAGCCTCAAGGGAGACTTATACTCTCAATTTGGGTTTACTTTCGTCCATTTTAGGAGTTCTTAAACTTAACTTTTTTTTTCTCTCTCCTTTTTTTTACCTAAACATGTTTAAAGAAGAAAAAAAAACACAAACGAGGATGGAGAGGAGGTATTAAAGGCAATATGTACGTACAAATTTATAAGCATAGACATAAATCAGCTTATAGCCCGCCCTACCACCCAACCCCTATTTTTTTTCACAACATACTCCTTTCGCTTTCTAACTCTTGTTCATTCTCTCACTTACTCCTTCCCTTAAGCTCTACCGAAAAAAAGGGACTTGTACTGCTTCCATTTTGTGTGTAAAGTAACTGTTGTGCAGCACTCTTCAAATCGTTGAAGTTTCCAGAGGGAGTTTTCATCTGAGGAAACTTCTTGTTAGTGACTTGTTATTCCCTGCATGGATGGGCTTTTGATTACTGACTGGATGTAGCTGAAAATTCTGTTACGAAAATTGGGCAAGACGAGATGGCTTCAGGACACACACATAGGGCGGAAAAATTGGAGATAATTCAACAGGAAAAGTATAAGTGCCTATATTGAATAAGGATCTCTCGTCTAATATATATGTCTTTCCGTGTAACCAGCACCAGCACTAATCCTAAACACACAAAAACAAAAATTCTTCAACAGGGCATAAGAAAAACATACCTCAACTGAAAAGAATTCATTAATCAATTTTTTTTTTTTTTTATTTTTTTTTTTTTTTTACGAAAAAATTTATCTTACCTCTTCACTTGGCAGGGGTGAGTAAAAAATTATATCCTGTCAAATGATGACATTGTTATTTCCTTTAATCCAGAAAAATTCGTTATACATTCCAAATGGCTGATAAGACAGACAGTTCCTTATCCATGCAAGACTGCACAAACCATTCACTGTGTAATTTGCTCCTTCTTATCACTTATACGATATTTATATTTATTTTTTTTTTGGCTTTCCTCCTCCGCACTTTTATTTTCTTTTATTTTCTTTTCTTTTCTTTATTTTTCACCTTTTTTTATTCACTGTTGACACAATAATAATTTTAATCATGGTAAATGGAGAAAAAGATAACCAAAAGAAAACAGAAAGTTATCATGAACAAAAAAAAAATTGATACAAAAATAAAACGAGAAGTGAAAATGGACAAACAAAAAATAAAATAAACAAAAAAACACCTGAGAATGTGGTTTCAAGGTGTACTAAACAAAACAAAGAGAAAAAGTATTTTTTTTCCTATTGAAAATATCAATGAAAGGAGCGATTTTTTTTTGTGTAAGGTGTAGGAAAAGGATATGAAGGATAGATTTTTTTTTATTTGATTGACAGTATTTTGGGCTCTTGGTTTTCTTTTGAATTCTTTTGGCATTTTTTTTGTAATGGTATTTGATAAATTTCGATGGATTTGTTGGATCTTTCACTTTGGGATTAAGTTGTAAGTCTATATAAAGGTAAAAGTCAGGTGATGAAATAAAGTTCAATCAGGAAACAAACACGAATATAAGGATAGTAGAATGTGTTGTGTCGATTCATCAAAGTCAAGGGTTTTTTGGGTGGTAAATAGAAAAAAATCTCTTAAAAATTGTTTAAAATAATTTAAAGTGGATTCGATTAGCACTCAGAGTTGTCCATTTGATTAAGATTTCACTAGATAGTTTATTTCTCTCTCATAGAGAATTTCCATGACTTTATTATGTACTAGTGGGGCCCCTCTTTAAACACAAAACGTAATAAAATAACAAAAATATCAAACACAAAACGTAAAAAAATTCTCTTCCGATCAAACAAAAAAAAAGAAAAAAAAATTCTCTACTGAAAAAAAATTCTCTTTCCATGTCTGTCGTGCCTGGGAAAAAGAAGGCAACTTTCTTGGAAAAATGTTGAAAGTGGCACAAGTAGAATATTATTATAGAGATTTGCTGAATAATTGTGGGGAAGAAATCGACTTCTATTTATTCACCAAAGTCAAAAAGCAGTTGTCGTGGTAAATTTCAGAAGAGACCCGCTATTTGTCTCTCCACTATTTTTAAATCAATTGTAAGGGTACACATTACACCATATGGCATGACAAAAAAATGTTCATATTACAAAAAGAAATCCGAAAGAGTAGACTACAATGGATCTGACCATCCCGCACACTAATACTCATTAATTAAAAGAGAGCTATTTCTGCTTACATTTATTCAGCTCGAAACTCGGCACACAATTCTAGCCTCTCGCAATTGCCCATTCAAGAACTTCCAGTTCCGACCGATTTTATCCAGTTTGGCATAGGGGTTTTGGAAGCTTAGGAGATAAAACTCACAACTACCATTCCAGCGGTCTGTGGTTCGATTCCACGCCGCGCCATGATCCCTTGTCTTTTCATTTATCCCACCAAGATAACATTCCTTTTTCCTTGACTTTACTATTTGCAAAGGGGAATGCCCACCGACCATAGGCATTTCGGCCCTGGGTGCCCACATATAAAACTATAAGGAAACGATAGTATGCAATTAAAGGAATGAAATGGTTAAGGAATTGGTTTAAAAAAAGTCCGGATTTTTAAGAAATACAGGGTGCGCCAAAAGTCCGGCAACGATCCGATATTTCCTGAAGGGTAGGTGATCATGAAAAAAGTTTCGAGCGAAAGTTGCTCAACTTGGAGGGTGGAATCGTTTGCACACAAATCTCACCCCCACCCACTCACCCCCACTCACGGGTGGGGGTGAATCTAACATTTCAAATGGCAACCCCATTTTTTTCACAGATTCTAATTCTCCGCAGGGAAGTATGAAACTTTTGCCTGAACAATTTTTTTATCCGAAGCCCCCCTGCACCCCCAAAAATCATCAAAATTATCCCCAAAAATCATTCATTTGGGGGTCCGGGAAGCTTCGGATAAAAAAATGTTTCTAACAAAAGTTGGATATTTCTCTTCGGAGTATCAGAATCCGTGATATTAAAACAAAATCAAGTATTTTTAAAATTTTTGTGTGTCTGTATGTCTGTATGACTGTGTGTCTGTCTGTCTGTTTGTCCGGGCTAATCTCGGAAACGGCTAATCCGATTGCGATGAGCCTTTCACTGTAAGATTCAGTATTTTCATGGGCATGTTTTAGGCTATTTTTTTGTAATTTATATATGTATGTATGCATGTATATGAATGTATTATGTAGACAAATCTTGCAACTTGATTTTTACCCACCTCCATATAACCGATCAACTTCAAATTTTGAACATATGAATAGTTCGCGTGACAGAACAATCTGACCATTTTGTAAAGAAATCAAGATGGCGGTTCCAAGATGGCGGCCGAATTTCCCAATTGTGCTCCTGACCCCAGACGTGGATATCAAATGAAAGGGTATCACAAGTAGAATACAATTAGCTATGCAGTGTTATTCAGAATTCAAAATGGCGGCCAACACAAAATGGCGGATTATCTTTTTCTTTATAACGCCTTCGGTATACCCATACCAAATGATTCGTGTAACGAGTATAGTACAGTAAGCGGTGTGCCGTCATTTTAAATCTAATATGGCGGTCATTTCAAAATAGCGGAAGACGTATAATAGACTAAAAAGGAGAAAATACAAAAAATAGTTTAAAAAAAACTATAAAATAAGCTTTTATTTTAAAATGAACTAGAAAAGTAAAAAATGTTTATGAGCGTAGTTTGCTCCACCCAGTATATAAAAACAATCTACTTTCGAAATGTAAAAAAGCGTGTTTGTTCGGGCCAATCTTGGAAACGGCTAATCCGATTGGGATGGGACTTTCACGGAAGATTCAGTTTTTTCTTGGGCATGTTTTAGGCTTCAGTCGGTTCCGACTATTGGTTCAGACGAAAAACTTGATCCGATAATCGGAGAAAAGCGAGTGGAAACTTTTTTGGTCATTCTAATTGTAAATCTCAAATCTCGGAACGGTTAATCCGATTTTAGGATTTTCACGGGATGATTCAGTATCTTCTTAGGCGTTTAGACTACTTTTCACTCCGATCCGACTATCGGGTCAGACCGAAAACATGACTCGATAATCGCAGGAACGCGAATCAAATGCTGTCACGGTGAGATATTGTTCTTTCAATTTGCAGAAATAATGTGAAGGTTATGGATTAAGGCCACATCCGCCAATGATCGATGGGCCTGATGATAGTTTAAACGGGGAATATGTATATCGAACACATTGAACAAGGGGGAACAAAATGTTGAGGACGCCATGGGGAAAGTTCTGGACAGGGTGAGAGACGTGTTTTAAATATGATTGTTGGCAATGTAGCACAAAATTTTTTCAATAGGTGGTACTCAACATCGAATTTTAAAAAAGTTGTAACACATTTTTTATGAGTAACTCTAAATTGTTTATTTTTTTTATGAGGCAGTGCTAAGCTCAGCAATCACCCTTTGTACTACCAGGCCGATATGTCATTTGTCAAGTCATGGTGCAATGTCTATCAGTGAGCTTAGCCCGGGCGGCTCTTTTAGGGGGCGGCAAAATTTCACAATAAATAATAATAATATCTTGTAAATATTATTTTTGTTGCACCTACGATTCGGACTTATACTGTGACGAAATCGGGGAATCGCCTTTCTTAAATTGAATGTATAATAATGACATCTTCCTCATTGTAGCGACTGGCAGCACCGTGTTTACTGACTTGCAGGGATTCCCAGTATTTTATGTTGTGCTTGGATTGTTTGTGGCTAATATTCAACGAGAATGACTTCTATCATATAAAGAATAGTGTTCAATATTGTACGAAGGTCGTCTCAAAATTAAGTTCCACTATTTTTTTAAATCCTTGTCGTTGGCGGGAAAAGCCTGGGATTCTCAGGGAATTTGCGTCTGGGTGTAGTGGCAGCACTGTAAAATTTCTATGCGCGTGCGTCGATCGATCCGACAGTCAGGCTTCAGCCACTATGGAGACTCCACTCGCTCCTACCGGCAAAACACCAAATACAGCGAAAGTTGTAGAATCCGCGGGAAAATGGGAAAGTTCTTTTGGGATTCCAAAGGGGTGTTGTTGATCAATTACAGCAGCACGCTTTTGTGGGGTGTTGCAACAACTCAGAAAGGCGATCCAATACAAAAGAAGAGGAGGGCTCTGCTGAATCCAGAAAAAAATTCATAACAAAGAAAGGGCTTGACCGAATGTTATGAAATTTTGTTCAGAGCATGTTTTCGTTAATACGCGTCGATCGGCACCTCAACAAAGTCGGTATCATATTTGGTGCTCGCTGGGCGGTATAAAAATCACGAACTTCGTTCAAACAAAAAAAACGGCTCGACCGAGATTTTTATGAAAATCTTTTCAGATTATAACTTCGGTAAGATCGTGCAGGAAAAAATGACCACATACGTTCGCACACACACACGCATACTTCTTCTCAAATTTTTCCTTAAAATGCTATTGGGACCTTGAAAAATGAAAATAAATTGAAAATTACGATTTCGATTTTCGGACCGATTACAATAACTTCCCTATAAACTGGGAAGCTAATAAGAGGGCGGCAAAATTTTCTTCCGCCCCGGTCGGCTGACACCCACGCTACGCCACTGGCTTGACGATCGTTTTTTGATGAAACATACCGAACGCTGTAGGTCGCGGCCTACAATTGGCCAATCTCTAAGCGTTTCGTTCTTGTGTCGTCTCTTAACGAGGCCAAGGAATTGTTTGGCGTAGTACGAAGGATGACAAGACACTTGTTGGCTTGATTACCGGGCAATGCGCGCTGATTTACCACTTATGGAAGATAGGAATGGCGGATGACCCCATCTTCATGCTTTGCCTTGAGAAAGATGAGTCCGCCCTTTATGTTCTCTATGAGCGCGATAGTTTGATCAGTCAAGTCTAACTGACAAGCCACTAGGCAGACTAGGTCTATAAATATGATTTAAAGGAGTGTAGTACAATAGGCCAAGAGAAGTGAAAGCAATACTTTTGAACCCAAGAGAAAAAAAGAGAAAAAAATAGTAGGAAAAACTAGTTCCAATGTTGATGCAAGAAATTTCGAGCCGGAAACTACAGGTTACAAGATGAGCCTCATCCTAAAAGAAGCTTGGAGCTTAACGAGGAGGTCCTGCGAGTGCTGATGGAACAAAACCCCAGCGTAACCTATGGCGAACTAGCGGAGAAAGTTGGATATGATCATTCAACCGTTCAACCCCGAGTAAAAATAATCGTGCGTTCTTAGCCTGCAACAGGCACGCACAGCATCAAAACGCCTCCAGAACACTCGAAACCGAAACGGTTCGGCTGAGCTAAAATAAGACTCCCGCGCACTTAACATAAAACAGGCACGGTAAGTTTGAGAAAAATTCTACTTTTCGAAATTTAGCCAGCAACATGCACAAGCAATAAAACACACGCGATATAGTCTAAACAAAGCACGGAACGCTTTTCTAAGCTAAAGGGGCTAAAATTGGAGCTTTAAAAAATTGCATAGGACGAAGAAAACCGGCAATTATCTTGGTGGTTTTAAAGGGGGCCATTAGCATACTCAGTAGACTGGTTCTCGTTAGATTTCGTAGGTCAAGCAGCATTGGACGTGGTTTGTACTTAGTTGGGGGACCGCTTGGTAAAACGATTCTCGCGTGTAGAATGGTCAATTACGAACACATTCATATCTGTAACAGAGGAGTGCATAACTCTGTCGGGGGCATTTTTAGACTTTCATGCCGGCAGCGGGAGGGGGCATACCCGTGTGGCATACGCATTTGTTCGCTATGCATGATAGTTGCGCTTATGCATTTAAAAAAATGAACCAACTAAATTATTTTTAGTCGGGACGGCAGCTTCATGCCACCGGCAAAATCAGCAAGGTGGGTCAATGGGTTCCTTGCCAACTTTGGGCGTCTAATCGCGCACAGATGGATAATGTGTGCTCTACCTTACTGTCACGTCTCAGGAATGAACCATTTTTGGACCGAATTGTGACTGGCGATGAAAAGTGGAACTTATACAAAAATGTTAAGCGCAGAAAGCAGTCAGTAGGCAAAGAAACTACCACGGTAAGTGGTAGCCAAAGCCAAATAAGTTTACTGCCAACAGCTTGAGAGGCTTTAAGTCAGTGCTGGATAAAATCGATCATCTTCGGTTTCAAGACGAAAAGTTTTTTTTTTCTTCAAGACAACGCTGGGTCACATACAACATTAAGAACGACTTTACAGAAGCTAAAGGAGCTTAAATGGGATCACCAATCAATCGCAATCATACACAAAATTTACATTGAAAAACTTTGACATTTTTTGACCTAATATTATTTTCTATAATTCAATCTCTTTGTGTTAACATCAAAAACAACTATGTGAATATTTTACAACAAATCCATCTGTACAATATCCAAACTGAACTTTATCTATTCACCGAAAATATAACTTGATACGCACATTCATTTTTCATGAAATATAATTGAATATTATTTAGGTTTCTATCAATGGAAAAAAGGGAAATCGTAAAAGCTCTCTCTCCAAAAATATATCTGATTCCATTTTACATTATATCAAATTTCAATATCCATACATCTACATAAGTTAAATCCCCGAAAAAGGATATTCAGATCTCAAAATCCATTACATATATGATTCACAAATCTACTCCACAACCATATATAAGAGCATTTTCAATGATTCACAAGTAATCTAAGTCTTTATTAATATTTGATTAATAATTTTTACGTAACGATGACAGAAAAAAAATTAGTTTGCAAACAATGGATTTTTTTTGTCTTCTAACAATACTAATATAAATAGGAAAAAAATTTTGGTTTTTCCATTTCATTTTCCAGAAGGAAAAGTTTTCATAACAAAAAATAAAGAAAACTTAAAAAATCATTTTTTCTTAATTAAAAACGTTTTATTTCGTTAAGGATTGCAATTTAATAAGCAAGGATCATATATTTCCTTCGAAAAGAATATCTATTTTCATAAAGACTTAAGAATTGTTTTCTTTGAAACAACAACAAACAAACAAAAAAAGGGGAAAATGTTTCTTTATATATACATAAATATAAGCAACAAGTTTTACTGTGATAAGAATACTAACAAAAACTTTATTCACAAGAAAGGACGCGATGACGATGGGCTTTCATATGGACAATTTCTTAGCAAAGAAAAAAAATCAAAATAACGAAAGAAAGAAAATATCACAATTTACAAAAAAGGAATGGAACAAAGACGATGAAGCGATGATTATTATAGCAGAGAAGAAGCTGCGCAGAATCATATTCTAGAAGGATTTTTCTTTCTAGATATCCTTTTATTTCGTAGAAGAAGATTTTCAATATTATATATTATTTTTACTAAGAAATATTCTAAAAATGAATTTTGATAATTGAAAAAGGTATAATTCGTGCGGAGAAGTTGTGTACTGGGATATGAAGAAGAACAAAAAAGGAATAGAGAAGGATATTTTTTTGGGTTTCGGGAGTGGGTATCTATCACCTGTTGAGCCAACGTGCGAAAATGAATTTTTATAGCCAAAAATAGATAATACTCAGAAAAGGAATTAACAAAAAAAAAAGAATGTGATAAAGAAAAAAAAAATTTTATTCTTGATTTTTTTTGTAAATGATAAAAATTTCATTTCAGTCAAAAACAAAAATATTTTTAGGTTTTATCTTATAAAAATAAATACTTTTATTGATTCAACAAAACCATTTAAAACTTCTGCAATTTTTATCCAATAATTTTTTGTATTTCTTTCTTGATTTAATAAAAAAAACGCACAAGAACACACAAAATCCCACCTTGTAAAATCTAAGTTTATCCTTTTTCTGTATCCTTGTTAAAAAATCAAAAACAAAACTCCTTTTTTCAACTTCAAACAAAAACAAAAAACAATAAAAACAAATAAAAAAAGAAAGGATAAATCACTGAAAAACAAATAGGAGAAACCTTAAGAAAACACAAAAAAAATACATAATCTACCAAATAACAAAAACAATAAAACATCAAGGCTTACACGCACTGCCAATAATATTAATGGCAAATACAATACCAATTTAGAAAATGAAAAAAAAAAATTTCACTCAAATCACAATTCACATATCAAAAAAAAAAATTTCACATATTTTAAATTTTTTTTTCAAATTTTTTTTGGCGCGGAAACTCATACACCCGACAAGAACATGTTTTCAAAAAACCACGAACAAAAAGGTCCTTTCGAAAAAAAAATTAATTTTTTTTTAAAAACGAACAACAACCGACCCGACACATAACCGAAAATTCACCCACGATAAGGAACCCAATAATAACAACAACCAAAACAAAAAAAAAACCGAAAATAAACGAAACAAAAGAATTATTTATTTATGTATAAATTTGTTGTTGTTGTTTCTTTCTTTTGTGGGATGTCCTTCCAAATTCGGGTTCAGTGCTCGTATGGTAATGCTGTTATCAAAAAAAAACCTTCCGACACACAGTTTCGATGCGTTCCTACCGATGTTCGCACAAGACTGATAAATTTTCCCTCTCAAAACGCACAGCACACGTCCATAAAATGCAACGCATACATTTGCAAAAAATATGTAGATGGGGGAATGTGTTTTTTTTGTAATTGTTTAAAGGTAAAATATATTTTACCCCACGTTTTTTTGGAGCGAAAAACATTTCTTAATTCGCCTATCATGGGTTTGGATAGACGGAGGAGAGTCCTTTTTGTGCCTTCTGCACGGCGAAAAGCTTGGGGTGTTGGGGAGTTGAAGCTTTAAGCTCCATATTCCCCGTTCTGAAATAAGCTTGCTCGTCTATAATAAAAACTGTTTAACGGTTTATTTTGGACAAAATAATATAAGCAATTGATAACTACTATTTTTGGTTATCAGTCCAATCTTCAAAATCGGCCTAGGTAACCTAAGAGTCATTCATTCAAACCTAGCTGTGTGCTCGTTAATAGTCTTCGGCTTGCTGACATAAACTTTACTTTTTAAATAACCCCACAGGAAAAAGTCGTGTACCGTTAAATTCGGAGAAGGAGGGGACTACTCCAAATGACCATTTTTCGACAAAACGTAAAGACGCACCGTTTTCACAATTGAACAATTGTTTTCAATATAATGCGCTGCAATTTTAACTCGTTCTTTCGGTGTGTATTGGCTCATAGCTAAAATGCTACTGAATGACGTTTCAGAATCGTGAACATTTATCGAAATCGGCAAACAAATGTCACAGTTATTCAATGTTGAAACACCGAAGGTCTAGATGGCGCACCATACCATATATCTACGAACACGGCATCCTGCTTATTTAGCAGTAGGTCACATCCCGATGATGCAGAGAGAAACCAAGGTGGTATTCTCTCTAAGTCGGCTTCACCGACCTCAGTTCATGTTCAGTTCGTGCTTGAAATTGTTGTTGCGTTTTCGCCAGAAGTCAGAAATGCAAAAGCCCACTGGAATGACATTCCAGTATTCCAGTTGATTACCCTCTTTTGAGCAAGCTTTTACGTTTAACTTCAGTTCGAGTTCAGTTGGCCGAACTGAGGTCCGTTTTATCCTCAGTTGAGTATGTGAAAAAAATTTGCAAAACTGAGATTATTTTAAAGTTCAGTTCACAACTTTGCTCGAACTTGCGCAGTTCGGCTGGTGACCACGGCTTCATAAGGAAAGTTCTTCAGTTAAGCAAAGTTCAGCCTAACTATATTTTCTGTTGGAAAGAAAAGAGTCCTGCAGACTATCTGGTGGAGTGTACTAACTTAAAGATATACCATTCAACTAGAACCCACAACGCTAGTAGTCCAGATAGTGAGTATAGCCACCCCTACCACCCCAGGATTGCACAAGTTTCGCTCCACCATTGTAGGAGAGTATAAGGACTAGAGTTGCCTCTCTGCTATAGTGCATATCCTAACCTCGCACCCAGCTGAAAGGGGTTCCACTACTGTTGCCTTCTTCAGTCAGATTCCTTTCCGGGAGATATCATCACTGTCTTCGGTTTTTCCTTCCAGAATTCGGTTATAAGCAGAACAAATGGACATGCAATATCCAAAGATTCAAATGCAGTATTCCTTGCATCCTTCTTATACATTCATCATTGTCAGGCAGGTCGTCGAGGAGCATCAGCAGTCCCGCTTCAAACATTAACTATAATAAAAATATATTTTGCTTAGTAATATTTGAATCGCGCTTTTCCTTTTCTTTACCCAACCCTGGTGGTGCGTTTTTATCGCAATAATCATTTACAGAAACCGGAGGACTAGTTCAACATTGGTGGCAGCGGTGGGATCCGGAATTCGTTATTAAGTTGTTGGTCACTTGTCTCTTTCCAATCTCCAAGACAAAAGAAGTTGCCTTCCTTCACCTCCTGCGTTTCGTCTCCTTTTTATGCTTCAGCCGTTTCTGCATCATCCGGTTGCAGGAGTCCTCTGGAGCTGGGTAATATCTTGACGTATTATTGCATTTTCTGGATCAAAACAAATTTTATAAAAAAAATTCTATCATAACTCTCACGCAAAACATCCCTTCCCTCGTGGTAAAATGAAGTTTCCCCGCAACTCAGGAAGTTCAAAAGAGTGATCATCAATAGCTGCTACAAGCAAGGCCTTTGCCAGCCCTACAAAGTCTGCCTAAAGCTGTACAAGAAAGCCATTGCCTCAGAAAAGAGAGATACTTGGCAGGTGTATCGCCAAACTACCTAGAGCGTAGGATACCCTGCCAGACTATGCAGGATTCTCTCCAAACAACACTCAAGTCTCCTCTTTACAAGAATGAACAGGAAGCCCATCAGGGAATGAACAGAGACATTCCGGGGAGGAGATTTTCACTATTATTTTAAAGGAGACGGTTATCTGGGTGACTTATAGCATGCTACCAGTCATGTCGCAGAAATTACACGAGTAGTAATACCATAGCTGGTGGTCATGTTCAAGAGGTGCGTGTGGCTCAGTAAAGTTACAGTGAGTTGGAGACTGCCGAGATTTGCCTTCATCCTAAAGACAGTAAAAAAAGCCCAACAAATCCGCGAAGAACTATAGACCGATTAGCCTAACATGCTTTGGGCTCAAACAGTGGAAAGGCTCATCGACTTTCACATCCACCAATCACTAGATGTGGCTTTACTATTCCCGACGAAACATAGCGCTAATTGGGCTGTCAGTCGCACTGGATGCAGCCCTGCACCTAATCTAACCTAAGGGATAAAGCCTCTGACTATCATCCTAAAAACGGGTTGAAGAACTATTCCTTGCAGCAGCATGCTCCTTTGATTTTCCACATCTCCTACCTAGTTAACATTCTTTGTTCCTCTCTTCCCTCTTTACAGCAATTCTCTACTCACTCACTCTTCTGACATCCGTTATAGGCGATGGTAGAAGGGTGAGTAGAGAGCTGATGTGAAAGTCGACTCCTGTTCCATCGCCTATCATCATCGTTCTATCATGGTGTGCATATGGTGGAATACAACAACGTGCTGAAAATTGCCTTCAGTCCTTTCCGTCTAGAGCCCACATCAGTTCAACAGAAACCAATGGTTATCAATGGTAGATCAGAAAAAATAGGTGTAGGACGACCCAGAAATATGTGGATGGCGTGAAAACTTCGTATAAGAACTGAAGAGAACAAGCAAGATGTAGAACCCACTGGAAGAAGAGACTTCAGGAGGCCCGATTCATACCAGGACTGTAGCGCCATTTAAGAAGAATAAGAAAGATGGAAGTGTTAATTCAGCCTATGAAGCACATTATCTTGCCTATGGACCCGAGTAATTCGTTAATTTTTTTAAAAGCTTATACGCGCCCGCAACTAACAATCATAGCAACAAATGAGCCTGTCACACGGATATGCTTGGTCCTGCTACAGGCCTGAAAATCTAAAAATACTCCCGCCAAAAATATGCACACCTCTGTTACAGATATGAATGCTTTCGTAATCGACCATTACAAAACGGGAGTGTCATTTTATAAAGCGGTCCCCCAACTAAGTACTAACCACGTCCAATGCTGCTTGACCTACTCAATCGAATGGGAACAGGTCTACTGAGTTTACTAATGATACTCTTTATGGTCTTAAATATAATTGCCCATGTTCTTCGTCATATACAATGTTCTAAAGCTCCTCCCTTTAGTCTAAAAAAGTGTAATCGTACCGTGCTTCGTTTGGGCTATTCCGTGCGTCTTTTATTGGTACGTGCCTGTAGCCGGATGCATTTGGAAAAGTAGAATTTTTACTCAGGCGTACCGTGCCAGTTTTGGATGCCATACGGGCGTTTTTACTCTGTGTGCTGGTTTCAGGCTAAGTATGGACGAGGCTTATTTTTACTCAAGAAGATCGACAACAGAAAAGAAGTTTTAAACGTTTGTACATATGTAGTTGGAATATTTAAGGAAGAGTTTTGGCTTGTAAATTTTATATGCTAACTTGAATTTATGGTTCAAAAACGGATTTCGAATTCTATCTAATGGTGTTTTTGAATGTAGACAACGATTGCATTGTAGAACGTGAAAACTCTTTAAAAGCTCATTAAGGGTTGATTAAGAAAAGAAGACTCTCTATGTTGTTAATAACTCTGAGGTATAAAAAATCATACCTGATGAACTCAATGAAGAAGAATGCTCTAATGTAAACATAGCTTAAAAACATAGAAGCTTCTTATCAAAAAGGGGAATCACTTCGCCTCTAAACTTCCCCTACACACAAAAAAGCCAATCCCCTCCACTGAAACAGCAGCCAATCTCCCCTCAATCCGACACCAATTCCTAGAAGAAAAAAAACGACACAAACAAACACAACCGCCAGTTGCATTTCAAGCACGAAGCCGTACAGCAAAAGAAGGATAACACAGATTATTCATTCAACCTAATCCTGTCGGAGTTCAGAGGGATCAAGCACCACAAGCAACCACATATAACCTAAGGCCCCTGGAAGAGTAGTCGTAAGGATATCATCGCGTCGCATGTAATCTAATAAATTCCCAGCGGCAGGATGTGAATGATTTAAAACGAAAAACAGGAAAAAAACGGAGGAAAATTCACGATTTATAACTTCTTTTTTTTTGTTGTTGTTGTTGTTGGTGCTCCTGAGTGTCTCTGTGTGGCATTGACTCTTGAGAGTCGAGCAGACCGCACAAACACAATTGGAAATGGTGATGCTGAACTCAATTAGGGATGATGATAAGAAGAACCCTTCAGGACAACAATAATTATTATGTCATCGGGATTTTGATTAAGGAGACATTGTCATCGGCCATCAAAGTTATTCGGTGGTTCTTTTGTCGTGATATCCTGGATTACCTTTCGTTCAATTATTTTTGACTGACGTCGCGATGTCGTGATGTTGTGATGTTTTGTTGCTGATGGAATTTTGATTTAAAATGAACTTTTTTTTATTTACTTATTTATTTTATTTTTTATTTATTTTTTTGATAAGGGAGAAGTGAAATGTTTATTTTTTGATTATACTAAAAATTACATTTGCGGGTGGAATTGAATTTTTATTGTTCTTTTGTTGTATGTTAAGTGGATGTTTTTTTTCTTCAGTTTACGATTCTTCATTTTGAAGACATTCAAGCTTTTTTTTATTTCTGTGAATATATTGCTTAGGTGAAATTTGCGGGTTGAGTTTTAATCTAAAATCAGTGTTGATTAATGGATTTGAAATAACAAAAGAGTTGAGCAATTTTCTGTGTTGATTTAAGCTTGAAATCTATCTATATCATAATTGGAGTGTCTGTCTGTGATTTCAAAATAAGTGTCAGCAAGTCTGTCTATTCGTCCGGGCTAAACTTGGAAACGGCAAATCCGATTGCAATGAGAGCTTCACGGAAAGATTCAGCATTTTCTTGGGCATCTTTTAAGCTTAGACTTGAAAACCGACAGAAAACTTGATCCGATAGTCGAAGGAAAGCGAGTGGAAACTTTTTTTATCATTCCAATTGAAGACCTCAAAGCTCCGGACAGAGTAATCCGATATTTGGGACTTTTACGGGAAGATTCAGTATTTTGTTAGGCGTGTTTTATGCTACTTTTTCACTTTGATCCGACTATCGGATCAGACGGAAAACTTTATCAGATTTTCGTGGTTAGGGTTGCCTATAGTTCAATCAAAATTTACTTAGGCAACCCTGGATATTTAACTAGAGCTCGTCGAGGACTTTAATTGCGATGATAAAACAAATGTTCATTCTAGCAGGGATACACTTTTTCCGACGCTCGGATCCGATAGTAGGAACAGGTTTTCGAAAGACCGACCTGGACCGGCCTAATTGGGAGTCGAGTGCGAGATCGACATTTCAGCTGAAGCGAATGAGCCCCATTCTATCGTTATGGGATGTCGGTCAGATACCATAACGCATGCACTATCCTGGTCCACAGACCAACTAAAATTGTCTAGACGATGGTCTTTTGGGAGGACTTAAGTTTGGAGGTAACAACTTCGATTCCAAGGAGCCTCGCTGTGGATCTTCTTTAGCAATACTTATGTCTAAAATATCTGCTACCAAATTTATTTATTTTGAGAAAACAATATATTTCCGGGGGTGTATTCGCAGAAGAAGTTCGAGGATCGCAAAATGAACGGTTCCAATGTGACATTTTTGCAGGAACTATTCAAAAATCGAACCATCACAAAGTGCCCACAGACTAAACCACAAACTAACAAATTAAATAAAACTTAAATTAAGGAAAGTCAACGTCACGTCAAGAAACGGCAACGACACGTCAAAATATTCTTCAATGAGTTTTATACTACGCGTTCACATATATAGGCAACGTCACGGACCGTCAACGTAACGTCACGTCAAGATTAGTTTGAAACTATATTTTGACGTGACGCGCCTTGACGTGATTGATCTATTTTGTTGGCTGTGAACGTAGTAACGGCAGCATTTCGAATTTTTCAAGTATTTATCTGTTTTTGTTCAAACTAATTTTAGTCGAGTCAATGAAGGAGTTTACTTCTTAGTCCTTTTACGATATTTATTAACTTTTAAATAGGAAAGGGTTAAAAAATGTGGACAGGTTTTGGATAGACGCACAAAAAATTGTATATTTCCTATGAATAATGTTTCCCCAATCTTTCTAATTTTGGAAAAAAAGTATAGATTAACTAAGTATTTTTTGGAGAAAAAGTTTGTTGATGGTGAAATTTTGGTTAAAAAAACCAAAATTTTGACTTTGATGACTCAAAATTCTGGAAGTAGGTAGGGTGGCACCGTCACTTTTACAATTTTAGTTAGGTGGAAGTATTCTGCTCACACTGATATCTTATTCATGAAAATTGGTTACAGCGTTACGAAAACACATGGTTATATGTAAAACTCTAATAAAAAAATTTCAATACGCTCTAGGGGCTAAACCGTTACGATCTCCCCCCTACCCCATACAATTTTTTGTTCGTCTATCTGAAATGTTTCAACATTTTTTAATTGACGATGATTTGTAAATCAACTCGAAATGCTTTCGGGTTGATTATTGAGAATATAAAATATATTTAGATTCCAATAAATTACGAGTAGAACATTAAGGTGTTTTTGTTTAATCCTATTTGATCTGATATTTCGACATTCTCAAATATTTATAATAATTTATTTCATCGTCATCCAATTCCTTATACAGCGTGTGGTATTCTCCTTTTTGTTTTCTTTTAGTAAATATCTTTTGTATCCATTTTTTTTCTTTTTTGTTGCTAAATTTAAATTTTCTTATCCTCATCCAAAATTAATGCAATCATTGCTAACATTTTATTATTAAATTTTGGCATTCTAAATAACAATTTAAATTAGCAATACGGAATACGACAATACCCTATCTAAATTTTTTTAGACTGAACGGCAAAATTCACGCAATGTTGACGTTTAAGTGCGAATCGACAGCAAAATTGACGTGCCGTTGCCGTTCCTTAACGTGACGTTGACGTTCCGTATAGTGCGAATCGACCTTTAACTGGAGAATCTTCTCCGTTGCGTTGTTACTGCTTTCATTTCGACAGTCCTTGTATTTTGTATTTCCTAGTCGACTAATTGAAAATGGAGAAAATTGCTTACCAAATTTTACTAAATCGTCAAGAGTATTTTTTACCTTAATCTGTCTCATTTCACTTCCTAGGATACTTAGTCTTTCAGGATTCATAATTTAACCATATTCAATTTATGCTAATTTCCTCTGGAGCTCCACCCTTAGTTCCATTATCATTTGGCTCAAAATATTGGTGGCAGCGGTGGGATCCAATTTCATTATCATGCGTCTTTTCTTTGGCAAATACTTTTGCTTCTTTTTCAATGGCTACTCTTTTTCAGCCATCAATCTTCATATTCATTGAGCGTCTGCAAGTCACACTGATCACATGTAGGACCTTGTCGTAGGGCCATAGCAATGTAGTAGCCCTATCAATACTCTGTTGCTATTGCTAATCCGATAGCTTTTCAAACCTGCTGCTTTCGTAGCAATTCCACACTCGATACAGAAGACTATCCTGAATCTTTTAAGAGTCGTGCACAATAACTGTGGAACAACCTTCCATTCACACTAATTGATCAATGTCATGTAATGATTTTTCTACTCAAGACAACGAAACGAAGACTATCAAATTCCTGGAATCAAGACAACTTTTTTATCAGTGTATCTGCAAGGCTTGCTCCTAGTCGGGCTAATTCGTCTCTCTTCTCGTTGCCATGGATGTTCTATGACCTGGTTCGCACGGAAGAGTGATCTTATATCTTCAGACCAATACTACATACTGCGTCTAGTGTCCGCTTGATTAGCCGATAACAAGATTACCCTGCCTCCTGGTCTTTCATTTGTCTGCATAGCTAGGCGAGAAATTGCGGATTGCCAGCAATTACGCCTGCTCTTTGGAAGAAACCAGAATGTCTAAACCAGTGATTCCCAAAGTGGTCCATATGGACCCCCAGAGGTCTATGGGATGATCCAGGGGGTCCGTGATAATTAAAAATTATTTTGGGGGTGCGCGAAAAACTACCGGGGGTCCGCGAAAAAGATCGAAGGTTTCATATAAAAAATTACAAAAATTTAAAAAGCGATGTTTCCCGCGTGATCACGCGGAGCGAACGAAATCGAAAAGCAAACAGCTTATTTCACTGACGTTGGTATTCACCAAATTTGATGAAATAAATTTAAAATTACAAGGTGATCAATTAAATTTTCTCAAAACTAATGCCGGATCCACACTTTTTTCAAGGCTTGGCAAGCGTTCACAAACTGAAAACGCTTTTTTAAAACAAACGTGTGGACGCATCACAAACGCTTGCCGCAAACTTCCTTTGCGATCATTCGCAAATTGAAAACGTTTGCTTTGGTTTGCCGAGAATCCACACTCGACCGGATCGGCCACAAGCGTCGGCAAGCTTACACAAGCCAAGCCAAACGCCTTATCCACACGTTTGAATTTGCGAACGCTTGCCAAGCCTTGACAAACGTGTGGATCTGGCATAAAAGTATTATATTTGTTAAAAAAAACTTTTGTTATGCAAACAGAATTTGGGCAGAGGAGAATGCTCTCAGACCCTCGCAGGTGGAACGCTCTTTACCTCTATTCCTATTTTATTAATACTGTAACTTTTCGTTAACGCCCCACGCTTTTTATATTTAAGTAAGTTATATTTATAAATTTTACTAATAACTTCATTAATTTCATTTTGAGCTTGATTTTTAAAGGAACAACCTCCATATACTGACTGGAGCAATAAAAACTTTACATTCAAAATTTTTTTTTAATTTTTAGATCATTATAAAATAACAGCTTATTTTTTAGTTTTTTTAAACTATTTATTTTTATTTTCTACTTTTTAGTCTACTATATGTATTCCGTAATTTGGTGGCGGCCGCCACTATATTCTACTCGTCATACCGTTTCATTTGATACCCATACCGAGCGCGTTGTAAACAAAAAAGTAATCCGCTATTTTGTGTTGGCCGCCAGTTTGAATTTGGAATGGAACAACACAGCTAATTCTATACTACTTGTCATACCCTTTCATTTGATACCCATGTCGCGGGGTCGGGGAACACCATCGCAAAATTTTTCCCACCATCTTGAAACCGCCATATTTATTTTTTTTTACAAAAAAATCAGAGTTCATTATCACGCGAACTATGCATATGTGCAAAATTTGAAGTTGATAGGTTAAATTTTCTGCGTTTTAGTCTATTATGTCTTCCGTCATTCGGTTTTGGCTGCCATTTTGAATTTATAATGACGCCACACAGCTAATCGCATTCTACCCGGCATAGGGCGCATTTAGGCCCAAGTTACTTTAACTCTGTTAAATTATCGCTGTTAACTTAACACCGTTCCTAGAGTACCATTTGACAGTTCAAATTTTACAGCTAATAACAACCAAAAATTATAACATTTCTCATTTTATAAATAATAAGAAGCAAAAAAAAATTAATAATATCTTCATTCTGTATTAAAATATTACTAAATTATTTGCGTACAACAAAAATTCACAAGTAAACGTCAACCCCTTTTGACAGTTAGAAGCTGTGCTACATTTTAGCTAAGCCAAAAAGCACAAATAAGTTTGCTAACAGTGTTAAATAAATTGACGTTTATGCCGTTGTTAACATGCCTATTGCAAAAATCGGCTGCCATCTTGGAATCGCCATCTTGATTTTTTTTCAAAATGGACAGATTGCATTGTCACGCGAATTATACATACATAATATGTGCAAAATTTGAAGTTGATGGATATGTGAATAAGTTCCGAGTGTCGAAAAGCTTTTATTTTTGTTCACCTTTTGCGATTATTGTTTCCTCGTTTTTTTTCCAAAGGCGAATGTCGCTTTTCCAAGCGGGCCCCGCACTAAGTACTAACCACGTTCAGTGCTGCTTGACTTCTGTAATCGAACGAGATGTGCTAATGGCATAATTTATAGTCATTAAGATAATTGCCAGTTTTACTCATTGTATATAAAATTTCTGAAAACTCCAGAAAGCTCAAAATCAGCTCCCCTGAGCAGCGCTCCCAATTTTTCCCGCTGGGCTCCTTCTTATTTAAAATTATTTAAGTATTAAGTACCTTTGTACCTATATTTTCAAGCACAATTGCATTTTTTCTTTTGTTTTCATAACAATTGAAAATATGTACCTAATTCATTTACCTTTTAGTAGATTTTATTATATCATAAAATTTGATTCACTTGGGTTTGGGGGTGCATGATTAAGTTTTTGTTATAGTAAGGGGTCCATGACCAAAATAAGTTTGGGAATCACTGGTCTAAACCTATATTTAAAATGAATTTCGGTACCATTTAGTCAAATGACCCTCCACCAATCCCTGTGGTAGAGAATGCTATATCGATTCGTCTTCTAGACCCAGGAACACGCTTCTCGTGACGTCAGGGCCATGTAGAATTCCTTTACCTAATTTGTAGATCAGGTGATAGAGTAGGATACCAAAAAAGAACTGAATGCCGACGATATAGAACTATACTACGAAACTTTATGGTATGGTCGAGACGAATATGCACAAGAACATCGGATGTAGAGACGTGTTGTGAGCATATATCAGTATTGATAAAGGAGGTGACAGAAGAAGTAATGGAGGCAGTCGACACCCGTGGTTATAAGCAGAAAAGGCACACGTGTTTATAAGCATAGAAGTAATCCCACAAGGCATTGAGTGAAAGATACCATGCCTATTGGTTTGGTTGATCTGCAGCAGATTAGAAGAAACCAAAGGAAAAGTCATGGTGCAGGAAAAATTAACTGACTCCTCTGAAATAGCTTTAGGAGTAACTCAAAGAGTCTTTCTGTGCCCTCATTTCTTAATTGAATACCTCACCACGTCATAAGATAACTATATCCTAGAGGCACTGTAAAAAACAGACTACGCAGACTAGTCCACCCAATCATTCACCAGCACTTCGAATTGTAAATGTCTTCTCAACCCAATTCCGCATTTCTTTTGTTATCACGAAATCAATTACCCTGTTTATTTGGACAAATTATTTCCTTTTAACCAACCATTTAAAAAAAACGTTTTCTCAGTAAACAAATTACTCAAATCGCTTCCATGCTACCATGAAACATTTAAATTACTTCAACAATCAAATTTTCCTGTAAAGCGTTTCTTTTCACTTTTTTTTATTTATTTATTTATTTTTCTTTCCATTTTCTTGTTCTGTTTTTAGATAAACAAATTTTGTACACGCAACTTCGTTTAAGATATCCGACATTATCCTGTTGATTAATGGATTTTATACTCTAAGGACTAACTCTGACTCGATAACGCAATACTGTATCCTTCCTTTTCCTTTTTTCTTTTTTCTTACCTTCTCTCTTGTTTATACGACAAATATGTTTTCACACGCTAATTTAACTAATTTTGTGTCTATTAATGGAGTTAATTTACCTTGATAAAGGACATTATAATAACGCCTCCAGGATTTTACCTTAGCACTGTGTTGCATCTATTAGTTTTGCTACAGACTTTAAGCTTCTAATTAAGTTCGAGAGAGAGATAAAAAAATAGGGACACAAGGAAAACATACACAACAAGTACAAAAAAAACACAACACACAGACTAAAAAACTTTATTTAAAATTAAGACAAACTTAGTTCAGCACGCTCTATTGACACGTACTAGAGGCAAGCAACAGCTAATTGGAAACTTGATTATGGACTAGAGAAGGGAAATTCATTAGATTCCACCCGCAGGGAATGTGGATCAACATGTGCTCAGTAATTCGAGAGATGCCATGGAATGTGGAATGGATAAATGCTAAAAGGAGACTAAATTTAATTAATCAGGACGAAAAATTGCAAATGACGGGCATAAAGGACATTTTTCGGAGTTTTAATGAATTGCTTGTCCTTATGTCGGTTTAACAGATTCGAAAAAGATATCAGCGAGTACTGTGATGGGAGATAGCTTGGGCTTCGGGGATGATGTTAAGCACTTCGTTCATCGAATGCTTAAGCTTTATTAAGGGTTAATTTGCTTTGAAATTAGTGGGAGAATAGTGGATATTAATGAGAGTGTTACGTATAGAACAACACAAATGTATTACTTGGCTTTATTTTGTGGTGTGGAGAGAGATTTGAAGACTTTATTGGTGTAACGATGTCAGATGTTAAGTTTAACACGCTTAAAGACTTTATCAAAGAGAGGAGATTACGAGAGGGACAGCTGAAGTTGTGTATTTAATCCTCTGGTATGGTAAAATAAATGACGTTAGAAGGCGAACTTGTTCCATCGGGTCCTCACCCACAACCCCCATGCTCGGAAGGTGTCGCTCAGTCATCATTTCAGTCAAAAGACCCCTTTCATGATTAAATGCAATGTAACTTAATATCGTCCTGAATTTTTGAAGTTATACTTCTTTAGGCGCGTTTGGAAAATATTATGAGAGTGAATTTTTATCGAGACGCGAGACGCAACGCGAGACGGTGACGGAGAATATAGGCGAAGGGGTATGGAGGGCAAGCATTTCAACTCCCATTCTTTAGCTGATGCCTGTTCACGATGTCGATGGGTGAGGGGTTTTTTATCCTGAGGCTATGGAGGGAAATAAATTTCATGTTCGATTCATCAGCTAAGCGTAAGTTTGGGTTTTTTGTGGGCATAGGCATAGTTGCTGGGTGTGGGGTTCTGTCGCGAGGCTATGGAGGGAAATCCGATCCGTGTTCTATTCATCACCTATACGCGAGTTTCTAAGGGCCAGTTTTACACGAGCTGACTTTTTCAGAAGATTTTTCTTGGTTGTTTGTCGGGCCCTGTGAAACTGGCCAAGATAATAATAAAGCTATATGGCAACTGTACAATAACAAGCGATAATTATTTACTGTTTTACTAATGATTTTGAATGGTTAAAACTTAATATAATTATTCAATCAGAAATTAATTTGAATATATAATACAAAATATTTACTGTTATTATTTGGGAAAATAAAACAATGAACAAGATATTAATGGTTTTATTTAGCCAAACCAAACAAATATACGAGGTCGAATATTTGTTTGGTTCAAATCTTGCGACAGCTTTTTCAACTACTTCTACTAAACCGATTCTTACGAAACTTTTCACACACATTGAGCTAACGTGTCAGTGCAATCTGACAATTTTGTAAAAAATCAAGATGGCGGTTCCAAGATGGCGGACGAATTTTTCAATTGTGTTCCAATTCCATTGAAAATCGGTATTGGGGGGTTTTAGGGCCACAAATGACGATTCTGTGGTCAAAATTTGAAAATTAAAAATGGCGACGCCAATATGGCGGATGAATTTTGGAAATGTGTTCTGAATCCATTAAAAATCGGTATCGGGAGGTTTTTAGGGCCACAAATGACGATTCTGTGGGCAAAATTTGAAAATTCAAAATGGCGACGCCAATATGACGGATGAATTTTAAAAATGTGTTCTGAATCCATTGAAAATCGGTATCGGGAGGTTTTTAGGGCCACAAATAACGAATCTGGGGGCAAAATTTTAAAAAAATCAAAATAGCGGCGCCAATATGGCGGTACGATTTTGGCAATTACGATTCGATTTCACTGAAAATAGCTATTTGGGGGTGTTTAAGGTCGGAAATAATAAATTTGTTGTCAAAGTTAGAAAATTCAAAATTACGCTGGAAATATGGTATGCAAAACAAATCACTTCACCAGAATAAAAGTAAAATCCAAAAATGACTGAATTAAGACTAAAAAGAATATAATAAAAATAGGTAAAAAAAGTTTTAAGTTAAATGGTTTTATTTTAAATCTGCTGTACCAAAAACTAGGAAATAATTAGAACACAAACATTGACCTTCTGGAAGGAATAGTAGGAGTGCTGTTTTCTAATGTCGTTTGCCAAGGGGCACTTTGTGTCGCTGTGTCAGCGAATTAAGTAATATTCTGCGACTTTTAACAGACTAAAATAAAAACATGGGGCGCATAAAAACTTATATAACCTGTATAAATAAGAACAACTTGTCTAGAAAAATGTGTTTCCTCTCTGCCGGAGAATGGGTTGACTAGTAGGTGATTTTAGTTAGGATTAGAATCCGGTATAACCGACAGGCTGGAACGTGTCGGTATCATGCTGCTTCCACGTGCCAACGCACGCAAATAATCAAAAAACCAATAAATTATTTGCATGCAAATTAAAAATTAGTCTTAAATCACGCCAAAGAAGTATAACTTCTAATGCGCGTACATAAGTACACACTTTTTTATTTACATAGCTCACTAAATTGGTAGATCATGACTCCTTATCTTGTTTTTTGCGTTGGGGCTCAAAATATTGGTGGCAGTGGTGGGATCCAGTAATTTTTTTTCTCTACATTCAGGCGTCGTTAATATAACCATTGTGCGCAAGTTTTACTTTTGTGCATTAATTGCCAACATTATAACGCCTTCTCCTGTGCGCCAGAGCTCTCATCACTAGAAGTCTATTCCTCATGATAGCAGTGCTAATAAACATGCCGTGTGCAATAATAACCATATCGTTGCCATACCCGAAACTATAGACTGGGTATCACCCCATCTAGCCGTTTAAGCAAGAGCAAGAAAAGGAGGAGATGGCAGCATGTAAGAACTTGGTCGTTGCAAGTACCAGATTTGCGCGTAAAGATATCCATAAAGCCACCAGGATATCTTCTGATGGAGCAACTCGCAATAAAATAGACCACGTGTTGATAGACCGCCGCTACCATTCGGGTCTGATGGCGGTACGAACGTACCGAGGTGCCAACTTCGACTCGGATCACTATCTTGTTGGTATTGTGCTCCGAGAGCGCATTACAATGCTGAAAACCTTTGTATCCCCTAATCAGGCTCGAATCAACACAGCTACACTACGCAACGAAAGGGCCAGAAACAGCTACGGTCAGGCCTTAGAACTCGCGCTCAGAAGAGCAAGTCCTGGGAATGAGATTCCGGGCGTCGTCAAGAGCTGGCCCCGCATTAAAAATACTGTCATTAGTACTGCTGAAGTCGTAGAGATCGGAACGACTAGTTCGATAGTGAATGCAAGCTGGCAACTGAACGTAAGAATGCTGCGTACCGAGCAATGCAGAAGTCTTAGAGAACACGAGCACAGGCGAAAAAAGGAAGCCTGGGAGAAAATTCTCGTTTGTGAACTGGAACAGTACAGAGAGCGACGGCCGCATCAGGCGCGGGAGTTCTACCGAAGAGTACGCGGTATGACGCAATTCACACTACGTTGCACATACTGCAAGGACAAAAAAGGGAATCTGATCACCGATCCTCAAGGCATCTTGGAGCGATGGGAAGAGCACTTTCATGAATTGCTAAATGGCGAGCTAACTGAGGAGTTGGAGACTCCACCAATATCTGACGATAATGCTATGCTGTCACCACCAAGCTTGGCAGAAGTTAGCAGTGCCATCACCTGGCTCAAAAACAACAAGGCCTCGGGTGACGACGGCAAAAATTTTGATCAGTGAATACGAAACGTTATTGCCTACAAAAAGCCCTCCTGTCATTTTTTCAAAAACTTAACCTTTTGAAAGTTATTAAAAAATGACTCAGAAACTGATTTTTGAGAAATTTTTTTTGTTCTATTTATACAAAAGATTATTGCCTACCCTAATGACGCCCTTGTCATTTTTTCGAAACCTTTCGAAAAATTTTGCAAAAATCAATTAGTGATTTTTTGGCCGAAAAGTGATTTTTGGAAAATTTGACCTGAATAACTTCGAAAGGGTTAAGTTTTCGAAAAAAATGACGAGAGGGTTTTTTGTAGGCAATATCGTTTCATATTGACTGATCAAAATATTTTTTCGGAAAAACCAGTTTTTGAGTAATGCTTTGGCCAAAAAGTGATTTTTGATAACTTTGACCTTGAATAACTTTGAAAGGGTTAATCGGGTCAACATCTTTGTAAGAACTAAAGTTGTAGAGAATTTCATTGTAAACATTTAGGGCCGTACGGGGTTGTACGACCTATAGAAACCGAGATACAAGGAAAACACCGGAAAACCGCTATATTTCCGGCCGCCATGTTTTTTTTTGTGATTCCGAAATTGTTTTCTTAAAAAGTCCCAAGGAAGCTGTGGACCAATTTTCAGCCATTTCCGAATTTTGTCTCCATTCGTGCGTTTTTTTTTGCTAATTTCCCCGGACTACATTCTTTGGACGAATTTAGCAATTCGATGCCCAACTCGGTCAAAGGCTGCAGCTTTTTCAAATCCATTTCATCTACTATATCGATAGCTGTGAGATAGGTATCGTCTCTTACGAAACGTTTTGTCATTTCGATTAACACAATGTTGATCGTTTCGTAAAATGTCGATTTCAGGCTGACGGGCGGTCGATTCGTTTCGTTCTCGCAGAGTTTCTTCGACAACAGAATCCTTTAGCATTGTTGATTGGCGTCAATTTCGAATTGGGCGAGGACGCCTTGAAGCGAGAGCCGATTCTCTAGGGTGTAATTTCTTTAAAACTTTTGTTGCTTCAGAGTAATATTTCTCAAAAATATCTTCTGTTCTCATTTTTTCGATCGTTGTATAAACGGCTCTAATGAGTGCCATATAATTTTTGTATCCCATTGCTCGACCTTGCCATGCTTTTGTTACTGGTTCAATTGTTTGTGGCAACGGAAAACTTTTGCATTAAGCACAGTAGACATTCATAATCAAAGATTGACAGCTAAATATCAAACCTGGTCAAATAATTGGCCTTGATTATGACCAAATGAAATTGATGACTCAGACAGTGAAAATACCGAATCTTTCGTTTCAAATCGTCTTGAATCAATTTTTGCACACCGCCATTACACAATCCTGGAATGCGCACTCTTTTTTCCCATATATTTTTAACCATTTTCTTAGAATGATGACGCAATTTTGATAATACACTTACAGTGAAGAAAAACGCGTTTAATTCTATATCTCAAAAACTTTGCATTTTACGACAAAAATGTATAAGATCTTTTTTGTAGATAAATAAGTGATTTAACTTTCTTGTTTGGAACTTTTTTGTGTAAAGTCAATATCTACGGAGAAATAGTGCTTCAAACTTCATATATTACTTTCTTTGCAGTATATTTCGTTAATGGTTAATTCTACATGAACAAATCGTCCGTACGACTTATAGAACACACGATTGTCTATAATTTTTGTTATTATCATTTTTTACGTAGGGCTAATATTGCACCAGTTATGGCGCTTTAAGTGTCCAAAAACGTAGATTCAAAAGTAGTTTTTTCCCAATATACAGGGTGTATACTGCTAAGTTTACAAAGCGGCCGGCTGTGTATAGGTTTTGGATAGACGAACAAAAAATCATATGGAAGGGGGGCAATAAATCGTAACCGTTTAGCAGCTAGGGCGTTTTGAAGTTTTTTTGGTAGTGGTTTACATATCACCCTGTATTTTTGTAACCCTATGAGCTATTTTCATGAATAAGGTATCAGTGTACGCAGAATGCTCCCACCTATCTAAAACTGTAAAAGTCAAGGCTCTACCCTATCAACTTCCAAAGCAATGAGCCATCAAAATCAAAATTTCGTTTTTTAACTAAAATTTCAACTAAAACCACCTTTTTCTTCAAAAAATACGTAGTTAACTAATTTTTTTTTTGCAAAATTGGAAAGGTTGGACAATTTTCATTGAATAATGTCCAACAATTTTAATCAAAAGATGTCCAATTATTTTTATCAACAAAAGAAAAAGTACCTATTTATTGGACTAAAAGGATTTTTTTACAATTCTCTGAAATTCTGGGAAAAAACTAAAATGAGTGCGCATCGAAGATTGTGTAGTGTGGATGGGCCATTAAGGATATCGTACGCAAAGGAGATGATGTGTGAGTGTGTATATTGTTGAGAGCTTGTACTTCATTCTATTCTAATAATTATCTGTACTACCGACTGTACTGTCGAATGTCAAAATTTTTTAAAATAGACGTTACATTTAGTAAAATTTCTTTGCCCCCCCACGCGAAACAGAGTAGCTATGGCACTGCATTGTTCTCAATTAGACTAAATTTTACATCTCTACATTGACCAAATTTTCATACCCAGTTCGACACTCTCGAAAAAAATCCCTCCACGAAGTATGAATCACACGCCAACAAATTGTAAGCCAGTTTTTAATCGTTTATTGTCACTAAATTACAACCGTCATTCCTTTACCCGTGATAACAATCAAATTCAAATGCGTCTGAATACCCTTACTTCATATGCCCATGTTCCTTACAAGTACAAGTATCCCTCCAGCAAAAAAGGATACAAAATAAAATCAGATATGCACCCCCACCCTCTATCAGAAAGCCCGCCCGCCAGCAATTATTCTGCACAGAAAATGTAGCCACAAGGACCATTAACACCAGCAACCCCCTCTACCGCCACAATACCAATCGTCCCTTGCCACTACAAAACCCATCGTGCACACCTTTTTACCCATTTTGAATATTTCAGGTGTGCAGGGACAGGAAATGAAAAGGAAACAAGCAAAGATTTTCGCGATAATATTGCTCGCATTTAATGAATAACTCTGGCGGAGAGAGAATAAAACGTATTTCACCTTTCCCACCTTTGTATGCTGTTCGGAGGTGCCTCACGCAACTTTTAAATTGATGATGAAAATTGGATTTGTGGAAGTCAGCTTTGTTAGATTGGAAATTCGAAAAGGATAACAGAATAGCTAAAAAAAAATGAAGAACCAGAAAACGAAAAGTTCAAAAGGGTTACTCATTCAAGGAGCTTCAAGCCTCGGAAATCCATTAATAGAGCGAGAAGCCTGCCGTGATGTTTCGTAGGTCTGTTTGACGGGCGGACGGGTGGAGGCATGGCTCTTAGTAAAAACACGGGGCAAAGCTTCCTTCGGCGAAGACCTATACACATATACAAATATATAAAGACTGTTGTATAACACGTGTCTTATGCTGCGTAAATAGTAATTTCTGAAGAGATTTTTGCCCTTACAAGGATATAAGCTTAAGGATAGCGGAGGGTTATGGCCCGCATGGCTTTATTACAAGTGGGTGGATAAATTAGTTTTGTCGGTTTCTATCCTTTTACAAAATTGTTTAACTTAAATCAGGACACGTGATGGGAATTTTGGGAAGATTTTTAGTTTTGTAAGCTGAGATTCTGATGGTGAAAAAAATCAATATTTTAGGTAAATTTTTCGTTGAAGGGTTTTGCTTACACAATGTAAGCTGGTAGTTAATAAATTAATGATGGTATTTACGTGGAGAGGTTTTGTGAATGAGCATAACCGTAGTAAGCTCCAATCCTTATGTATGGTTCGATGGTTTGGTGGCCAGCGTTTAACAGGACCAATAATTTTATAAAGTTGGGAAGGGTCCAGAAGGCGGTTAGGACAACAAGGGCTATTAGAACATGCCTCTCGAACGCCCTTCAAATTTTCCCTTCCGACCTTCACGTCAAACAACTGGCCTAGAGCAGTGTTCTTAGATTGAGGAAATCCGACCCCTATTCCTCAAAACGCTACGGCCATAGCAACATCTTGAACTTACTACTCGAGGGTGTAAGTACCACAACCTCAGATTCCCTTCAAGAAGGACTTCTCAGTCAAAATATCCTCAAGAAGAGAGTGTGGAAACGGAGACATCCTAAAGAAATTTGATTTATGTATGAATCTTCATTCTTCATTCGGCTTCAAAACAGCACAGGTCGTCGGGGCAGGGGTCTATCTACAGACCACGAAGATCCTGGTACATTCCGTGGCTCGCCTAGTTAGTGAAGCGATGCAGAGCGGAACTTAGTAGGCTCGATAGAAAGCATAACGATAACAGGAGAAAGAGCAGGGATTTTTTCTTTGTAAAGGAGAAGACCACAAAGAAGAAGGAAAAGTTATCTAAGCGGGAGAAATGAAAAGACGAAGGACCATGCCGCGAATTTGGTTCGAACCACAGAGTTTTACGGTAGTAGTAGGGCCTTTACCCGTAGGCTATCAAAGCCGGCATGAATATGTCGCGAAAAGCACTTGTTGAGCTTCCGGTCGCAGCCCTACGTCTTTCAAATTAAAAATTCCGTCTTTAAAATTAAAAGACAACAGTAGGCCAGACATGTTGTATGGATGTCAAATAATTGGAACCGACAAAAAACTCTGGCGGCAAACTTCTCAGAAAATCATCCCGTGGGCAGACCTAGACACGACTAGCATTTAAGGCCATTCATACACGAGGGAGCATGGTTCCGGAGCAAAAGCTTTTTTCGGGCAAGGGAGGCGTGGGGAGATGCAATAAGTGGAGAGTTTCGTGCTCCGGTGGAGACTTTTGTGCTCCTGCCTTTGGCCTGCGAACACGGAAAGCATGCACTCACACCAATAAGAAATCAATGCTTTGGCGATGAAAAAAAAAACTTTCAAACAGTAAAATTTGGTCAAAATTTGTATATAATAAGAAAAAACTTTTAATTATTGAGAATTCAAAGGGAGTGAGTGAATTTTTTCAAATAAATTATTTCATAATAGCGAAAAAACCTCCATTTTGTTTTTAATAAAAAATTTGACATCTCACTAATACGAACAAATATCACGTAGCAACACAAAAGCTGCTTCCATCGCTGTTGCTCCGTGTATTTTCAGAAAACTTGCAGCCAAGCTTTTGGTTGCAGAACCATGCTCCCTCGTGTATGAATGGCCTAAAGGAGGCATGCCTCATGCAACGTGTGAGCCCTATGTGGCAAATGCGGGGCAGGCCCTAATAAGGCATCTCGCCACGCATACCAAATAAATGTGCATGCTACACTGTTATGCACCTCCTGCTAGAGGTATGCACGCTATCGCTACAGGCATGAACATCATCTATCTATAAATGCATACCCATTGGCATAGACCACACGAGCGTCCTTTTACCAAGCGGTCCCCCAACCGAGTACTAACCACGTCCAATGCTGCTTCATCTACGTAATCGAACGAGAACCGGTCTACTAAGTATGATAAAGACACCCTTTGTGGTCACCACGATAATTGCCCGTTTTCTTCGTCCTATATAATTTTGTAAAGCCCCAATTTGCTCCCTTTAGTCTAGAAAAAGTGTGAGCGTAACGGGCCTTTTTTTGGGGGTCATACAGGCGATGTGCGGACGACTTTTATTTTTAGTCAGGCGCACATACAATGCATCATACAACATCCAAGAGTTCAAACACGAGGATCACTGCCTCCTCCTCATTCATCCTCCAGACTACAATTAACCCATCATAACCGTCTTCTATCCTCGAGCAAAGCTTACTACTAGCCAGTGAACCATGACGTGAACGACATGATGGACTGGTGGTGTAAAGGGTAACACCTGAGCTTTGCTCTTTCACATAAAACAAATGCCAAAAGAGGCGCGATCAGCTTTTAAAAAGGACATGCTTCATGCAGCTTGTGTGCTGTCCATGTGGCAAATGAAGGGCATGTCGAAAGAGGCTTTCCCTTCTCTATCCTTATAGGCACCACATAAAAAAATCAGCGATACTGAAGTGAGGTACGCGTTATCATTTCCTTCCAAAGGCCCTATGAGGCAAACCTCATTACAATTGAAATAGGGCAAGCCCAACATCTGCCTTACATGTTCGAAAGCTTTTTAAAAAGCTTTAAAGTAATACCCTTAAGCTTTAGTACAAAGCCTTAGTTTTTTTTTGTTGCGTTGCTTCATATTTCAGACAATTATGATGGTGACCCTGAAGGGTGTCATTTAGCATACTCAATAGAGCGATTTTCGTTCGCTACGGAGGTCAAGTAGCAGTACTCAGTTGGGGGACCGTTTGGAAAAACGACGCTCGCGTTTAAAAATTAAAGCTTTCGTCGCTAGCACAGTTTTTGCTCACATATCCACTCCGAAGTTCTCAAATTTTTAAGCCTCGTTTTTCCATTATTAAATCGGGCAGCAATCATTTTTCCTCACGGCTGCTACATGGGGCATTCTTTATGGGGCAAGGCGCTAGAAGCCCCTTGTAGGCCATATGTGGCAATCCACATGGGCCCAGATGAGGCAGTGTGGCTAGCCTCATAGGAGCCGGATCTTAACCCCTTCAAAATGCTGGTTGGGGAGTGGGCTAAGAGGATGCAGTAGATGTAGATTTCAAGCAAATTTATAGGAAAAGACAGAATCCGGTGGCAGCTATCAAGGCACCAAATTAAGCCTGGTTGAAATCTGTCAAAAATAGCTCTATATCTTGGCTTGAGCAGTACCGCGGCACCCATATGTGCAGACTGTGCATTTGCACTGGGCGGCATTTGGGAAGGGTGGCATTTTGGCCGTGCCGACGGCTATGGCGGCATTTCAATTTAAATGGGAGACGACAGCCGCCAAAAGACAAGGCATTTTTGGCCATGAGCGCAAACATTTAAATGAGCAGCGACGATAAACAAAAAGAAGACAAACATCAAGCAGAACACTCAATAGATTACCAATAATTAATTAGCACAGGCACCATGTACACAATAAACAAACGATGAACGAAAGGCGACACAAAAACAACCCAGTAGGGAATAGAAACCTTCTAAAGTCGATTCCGTAAATTATCCTTCGAATGCGTACTGTCTACTTTCTAGATCGAAACAACTCTTCGATTAACATTGCGAGGTCCTAGGGTCGAAGACATAATGACAACCTTTTGCATTACAATTCATTCCAATATGAAGAAAGACATATGAACGACCTTTGGTATTACCATTTATTTCAATAAGAAGGTATAAGCACAGATAAGTAAAATGCAGATGCCTAGTCGTATAGGCTAACCGTGTTCCATGTTGCCGAAAGCGATTTGCAGCTATGTAGCTGGCTAGAGCATGGCAACTTTGGGTCGAGCTCCAGCAACAGACTAGTTGATCTATCGACTACAACGTAAATCCCTAATTATGAACAGCGAAACGGACCAAAAACCGGATTAATCGATAAATGATAAACGAATGACGAAACGATAAACAAAAACGGTCCTTTTGAGGACCAAATCAGTTTGCGGAGCAGAGAGGGCTAAACAAGAAGTTTCGCTGAAACGAAAGGCAGTGGCACAGCAAAAAGTAGAAGGGGAGTTGCCATCCGTTTTCAGCTTGTCAGCGCGAAAAAAAAAATCAAATAAATTATTTCATTTAAGTCGATTCTGAAGTAAGAGGGGAACTGTACTAATAAATGACTTGATTGACTTTGCCAAATAGAAAGAAAATTTATTTAATTAAAAATTTCTTATACACTAATTTTTTAAACTAGTTGGGATGTGGCTTTTGACTTCCCAGTATTCGTTCAAACAAAAAAACGACTCGAACGATTTTTATGAAAATCTTTTCAGATCATACTTCCTTTAACACGCTTTGAACGGCATCTTAACGAAGTCGGTATCTTTTTTGGTTCGTGCGAAATCGTGCTGGTACAAAAATCACTTAAGTCGTTCAAACAAAAAAACGGTTCGACCGATTTTTATGAAAATCTTTTCAGATCATATGTCCTTTAACATGCTTCGAACGGCACCTTAACGAAGTCGATATCTTTTTTGGTTCGCGCGAAATCGTGCTGGTACAAAAATCAGTTAAGTCGTTCAAACAAAAAAACGGCTCGACCAATTTTTATGAAAATCTTTTCAGATCATATTTCCTTGAACACGTTTCGAACGGCACCTGAACGAAGTCGATATCTTTTTCGGTTCGCGCGAAATCGTGCTGGTACAAAAATCAGTTAAGTCGTTCAAACAAAAAAACGGTTTGACCGATTTTTATGAAAATCTTTTCAGATCATATGTCCTTTAACATGTTTGAACGGCACCTTAACGAAGTCGATATCTTTTTTGGTTCGCGCGAAATCGTGCTGGTACAAAAATCAGTTAAGTCGTTCAAACAAAAAAACGGCTCGACCAATTTTTATGAAAATCTTTTCAGATCATATTTCCTTGAACACGTTTCGAACGGCACCTGAACGAAGTCGATATCTTTTTCGGTTCGCGCGAAATCGTCCTGGTACAAAAATCAGTTAAGTCGTTCAAACAAAAAAACGGCTCGACCGATTTTTATGAAAATCTTTTCAGATCATATGTCCTTTAACATGCTTCGAACGGCATCTTAACGAAGTCGGTATCTTTTTTGGTTCGCGCGAAATCGTCCTGGTACAAAAATCACTTACGTCGTTCAAACAAGAAAACGGTTCGACCGATTTTTATGAAAATCTTTTCAAATCATATGTCCTTTAACATGCTTCGAACGGTACCTTAACGAAGTCGATATCTTTTTTGATTCTCGCGAAATCGTGCTGGTACAAAAATCAGTTAAGTCGTATTTCCTTGAACACGTTTCGAACGGCACCTGAACGAAGTCGATATCTTTTTCGGTTCGCGCGAAATCGTGCAGGAAAAAATGACCACATACGTACGCACACACACACACATATTTCTTCTCAAATTTTTGCTTAAAATGCTATTGGGACCTTGAAACGTGTAAATACATTGAAAATTTCGAATCCGATTTTCGGACCGATTACAATAACTTCCTACTGGGAAGTTAAAAAAAAACCTAAAAAAAACCCCGAGCGAAGCGAGCAAAACAAAATTATGCCCTTAAAGGGGGCGGCATCGGCGGATGTGCACTGGGCGGCAAAGTGCCTAGCCGCGGCCCTGGGCTTGAGAGTACAGGATCAATCTTCAAGGGATACCGGGTCACAAGAACATCGGAGGCAATAAGGAGACAAATGACCAGAGAAGAAGCGAATTTTGTAGAGACACTGCTGGAGAATAAACGGAAACTGCTGCATGTGATGAAGATAACGGAGTTAAACATAATGCGTAAATACTAGAAACACTTGGTCTCGTTCAACTGCAGCAAGCCTGGTAGGTCGTGTTGTGTCGATCATTACAGGATACTGATCAATTGAGACACATGCCGCCAAATTGAGAGAATTCTGCACCTGCACCTGAACCCCATTGCCGCAGCTCAGGCTAGGAATAAGGCAAAGAGACAGCCTTTTCATTGAAAACCTTTTCTTACAGAACTTGGAAAGAAGTTCGAAGATTGAAATAAATGCCATCAAGCTAAATTAAAGGTCGACCCTTAAACCCTACTTCAATTTAATATCGGAAAATTTGCATCAAAAGACTAGACTAAGACTAGACAAGACTGAAAGAAGTTGACAAGGCCAAGGCTCACATCCGTGCTATAGTGCCATAAAAAGAAAAAGAATAACATTTCAAGGACTTGAGGGGTAGTCTCTAATCTAATAAAACCGGTAAATGCCGCGTGTATCTCATTATACCATCAAAAGAAAAATCAATTTTAATTTAATCCAAGAACATTAGTCTCACGTTTCCAATTATGTAAAAGTGTAAAACATACCAAAAAAGCAAAACACGAAATTCCTCCATCGTTTCTCCTCGTTGCTGTCACGTTTTAAACGCAACCTTAAAATTCATTAATTTTTAAATTATAATTTTAGACAATCAAAGAAAAAAAACACCAAAAATTTTCCTCTTCATTAAATCAAAATATGAAAATTTGTTATCCTTATTCTTATTTATAAGGAATCTTTCACTTTTCATTATTTTCCACGAATTTTTTTTCATCCTTCTTATTTCTTATATTCATTCATTTTTACTCTCTCCGCTTTTTTTGTCCTCCATCTCAGGCAATAAGTCCTGCCTAATTAACTTGAAGCACTTTGCTGACAAAATAATAACAAAAAAAAAGGGAATCCTTGCTGAAAGGAAAAGCCAAAATTTTCATAAAGTCCTTATTATTCACTCCGCTGGAGTGGCACCTTGTAATGAGCTTTTTAGTCCTTGTAATCGTTTGCGTGTTTAACCGTCTAATTAAGGACCTCCCCTATTCATCGTTCATTGTGCTTTAAAGATATCCTAATTAGCTCCAAAATAATCTCGAAAATTGATTTAGAAAGGATACGGCACACTTTTTTTTTATAGTTTTGATTTATGTGCGTGTTAATTAATATCAACAAAAAAAAGGACACACACAAAAAAGGGTAAATTTTATTTTAATTAGAAAATTTCTTCGATTATTATCCGAATTTGAAAAAAAAAGGAAGCGTCGCCATTAATCAACGAATACTCACCACTGTTGTTATTAAGTTTATCAAATCTTCCGCATTCATTTTAAAATATTTTACAAGGACGAAAATTTCCTTACAACACACTGATTGACGGATGCCTTTAAGACATCAACAAAACCAGGACGACAATCTTACAGGAAACTGTCACCATGACGAAATTCTATTAGGAGATTCTAAAACTTGTGGTTTAGTCCTGGCAGCAGCAGAATAGAGCGCCATTGCTGTCATCGTATGGTGAAGTTTCGTGTTGGCTCTTATTCAAATTGACGTCTACCACCAAAAACATTTCCAGGATACTTTAAGAGTCCTTGATGGAAGTTACTAAATGGGAATTTATTAATATTCGGGGAATTCTGAATGGCGAGATTTATATCTAAGGCGGAGTTTTTGGATGGGGATCGTGTGTGTGTATGTGTGGTGGTTTTTAGACTTTTAGTGATTTTCCCTCTTTCTACTCTCTCTTTTTAATTGGTTTTGTATCACGTGCTTGTGGTAAGGGTTGTAGGTGGAACTTGTAGGTGGAGAGTGGAGGTGATGTAAAAATAATATACTTTACTTGCTGTTGCTGGCAGTAGCATAATGAGTGAAGGTGTGTGTTATTAGACTGCTTCTTATCTACAAGGAACGATACAGATTGAATTACAGGGTGTTTCAAAAATAAGTATTACAGACGTTCTGCAACCCTTTACACAATCTAAACTAATGGTAATTGTATCAAATGGCAAACAACAAGCTCTAGTCGGAAATAAATACACGAAAGTACTTCGCCTGCTCCCATCCGTTCGAGATTCCAATCCCATTTTTTATACGCTTTATATTAGCTTCACCTGTATGTATGTGTGTATGTATGTATGTTCTATGTAAACAAATCTTGCAACTTGATTTTGACCCACTTCTATATAACCGATCAACTTCAAATTTTGCACATATGCATAGTTCGCGTGACAATGCAATCTGACCATTTTGTAAGAAAATCCAGATGGCGGTTCCAAGATGGCGGTCGATTTTTGCTATTCTGTTCCCCGACCCCCCGACATGGGTATCAAATGAAACGGCATGACAGGTAGAATACAATTAGCTGTATGGCGTCATTCCAAATTCAAAATGGCGGCAAACAAAATGGCGGACTACCTTTTTCTTTACAACCCACTCGATATGGGTATCAAATGAAAGGGTGTGACAATTAGAATACTATTATCTGTGTGGCATCATTCCAAATTCAAAATGGCGGCCAACACAAAATGGCGGATTATCTTTATCTTTACAACCCACTCGGTATGAGTATCAAATAAAAGGATGTGATAATAGAATACTTTTCGCTGTGGGGCGTCTTTCCAAATTCAAAATGGCGGCCACCACAAAATGGCGGTTTACCTTTTTCTTTACAACCCACTCGGTATGGGTATCAAATGAAAGTGTAAGACGAGTATAGTTTAGTAAGCTTTGTGATGTCGTTTTAAATCTAATATGGCGGTCACTACAAAATGGCCGAACACATACATATAATAGACTAAAAAATAGAAAATAAAAAATATAGTTTAAAAAAACTAAAAAATACGCTTTTATTTTAAAATGAACTAAAAAGTAAAAAATAATTTTGAATGTAAAGTTTTTATTGCTCCAGCCAGTATAAGAAAACAACCTACCTTTCGAAATCTAAAAAAGCGTGGGGCGCTAGCTAAAAGTTCCGGTGTTAATAAAATAAGAATATAGAGAGCCCCACGCTTTTTTACATTTCGAAAGGTAGGTTGTTTTCTTATACTGGCTGGAGCAATAAAAACTTTACATTCAAAATTATTTTTTACTTTTTAGTTCATTTTAAAATAAAAGCGTATTTTTTAGTTTTTTTAAACTATATTTTTTATTTTCTATTTTTTTTTATTATATTATACACTTTATATTAGCTTTACTTGTAACTATGTAAAAAAATCTTGGAAGTTAAATTTGACCCACTTCCCGGTTTCCGATTGGGCTGAAATTTTTCATACAAGTTTAGTTTGGATGACAATGCAATCTAGCCATCTCGTCACCAAAATCAAGATGACGGTTCCAAGATGGCGGCCGATTTTTGCAATTGGGTTCTACGACCCCCCGAGATGAGTATCAAGTGAAAGGTTATGACAAGTAAAATACAAATAGCTGTGTGGCGTCATTTCAAATTCAAAATGGCGGCTACACAAAATGGCAGAAGACATATAATAAACTAAAAATTAAAAAATATACTTATCAACTTCAAATTTTGCACATATGTATAGTTCGCAATGCAACCTGACTTTTTTATAAAAAAATCAAAATAACGGTTCCAAGATGGCGGGAGAATTTTGCAATTGTATTACTCGATGCCGCGACATCGGTATCAACTGAAAGGGTATGACAAGTAGAATACAATTAGCTGTGTGGCTCCATTCCAAATTCAAAATGGCGGCCAACACAAAATGACGGATTACCTTTTTCTTTACAACCCCCTCGCTATGGGTATCAAATGAAAAGGTAGCCTGTGTGACGTCATTTTAAACCTAATAGGGCGGCCGCCACACAATAGGCATATAATAAACTAAAAAGTAGAAAATAAAAATAAATAGTTTAAAAAATCTAAAAAATACGCTTTTATTTTAAAATGAACTAAAAAGTAAAAAATAATTTTGAATGCAAAGTCTTTATTGCTTCAGCCAGTATATGGGAACAGCCTACCTTTAGAAATCAGGCTCAGAATAAAATTAATGAGGTTATTGGTAAAAATTATAAATATAACTAACTTAAATGTAAAAAGCGTGAGGCGTTAACTAAAAGTTCCTGTATTAATAAAATAAGAATATATTTTTTGAATCAGATATTTTTTATTTTTTTTTATAATGTTGGTACATATGTAAAGTTTTGTTTCACACAGTTTTGAAAATCATGTCAGGTAGGTAACCGCCCCCCTCCGATTTCTGGCATTTGTCACAACCCTTTCCAATATGCCAGCGGGTATGTTGGCAATTTCGGCCCGGATGTTAGCCTTCAGGTCTTCTAGGGTCCTTGGATTGTTGACATGAACGCGGAATTTCAAAAAACTCCACAAAAAAAATCGCAAGGGGCCAAATTGGAGGAACGGGCTGGACACTCCAAATCACCCTCTATTGAGATGAGGCGCCTCGGGAAGAATTCCATCAAAACAGCCATCGATGCCCTTGAAGTGTCAGTCGATGCTCCGTCCTGTTGGAACCGAGTGTCCCCTAGTTCCAATTCATCAAGTCGAGGAAAAAAAAGCGGGTGTCTGTATCGCGGATGACAAATGACTTGAATACGTCTACAATGTTCTGAAAGAAATCGTTTTATTTTTTTATTCGTAGATATCAAAAAGGTAGGAAATAAACAATAAAAAACAAATTGAAAAATCAATTCTGAACCGATTGCTTAGAGAGCTTCGGGATACATTATGTTCAATGTTCTTCCATTTGGGGCTGGGATGTGGAGATTTTCAGATTTTCCAACTCTTGGACAACCTACAAACAGCTGACTGGGAAATGACACTTATTTGGCAAAACTCGTCCGCTATATTGGCCCCGAAATTTTGAATTTATAAGTAGTGATCATAGATTCGTTATTGTCTACTTTAAAAACCCCCATATATCGATTTTCATTGGAATCGGAATACAATAGGCAAACCTTATTGGTGCGGCCATTTTGAATTTATAAGCTTTGATTATAAATTCGTTTTTTTCGACCTTAAAAACCCCTAGATACTCACTTTCGTTGGAATCGGAACACAATTGGCAAAATTCGTCTGCCTTATTGGCCCCGCCATATTGAATCTAAAAGTTTTGATCATAAATTCGTTATTTGCTACTTTAAAATCCCCTAGATACCGATTTTCATTGGAATCAGAATACAAATGACAAATTTGTCGGCCATATTGGCGCCGCCAATTTGAATTTATAAGTTTTGACCACAAATTCGTTATTTACCACCAATCGGAACACAATTGGAAAATTCAACCATATTTGGGCGGCCATTTTGAATTTCGGTCATATTTCGGCAGCCATTTTAATTTCATTTTGAAAGTAAACAATAAACATTCTTTGATTCTTCGTCTACGTCATGGTATATTTCTTTTTTCGATATAAACAATAGTTTTTGAGCTGCAACTTAAAACTGTACGCCATAATTTCGTTATCATCGGTTTTTTGTCATGGAAGCAAACTTACAGACGTATTCACGTCAAAAGTTTTTCAACATGTTCACACTTTAGAAGCGCGCCTGTTGAATGAGTTAATTCTCTCCCCACTACGATCCCTACAGGAAGAATGGCGCGCATTTTAAAAAAGGAAGTTATGATGTTTAAGGATTGTAAACTACACACATCAATTCCAACATAATCTCACACGTAATAATTAATTCAAAATGAAAATAAGTCGAAATTTATGAAACATTGAAAATGCTTAGTGACATCAGCTGTCAAGAAGTACACTGTCGCGATTTACCCCGTTTATGATTAGGTTGAAAAGCTGAGTCGAGGTTCAGTTGAAATTTCGACCACCATATATGATGTCGAGTTGACGTCACTTTGGGTTAAAACAGAGTTGAACTGACATCAAAACATAACCTCAAATTTTTGTGTGAAATTCTTTTGCTATATTTTAAAATATTTCTGATTTCCTATAGAGTTTGTCATCAAAATGATGTTGAGAATTTTGTTCCTGCATTATTCCTAGCACAGTTTTTGTTTCCTGATGCCCCCAAACATTTCTTTTAGCTATTTTCAAAATAAAATTTCCACTGTTATTATTTAGTTAATATAAAAAAATAAACGCGTTACAAAAACACTCAACACACACAAACTAACGCCAAAGGCAGACTTCACTGATGGTAACCAAACAAAACAAATGTCACTTCAACCCAATTTCAACTCAACACGCGTTTATGAGGCGAAATATCAACTCGACCCAGGTAGGAGAGCTGAGTTGGGTTGAGTGGACCCAGTTTCAACTCAATCCGCGTTTTTGACTGGGTTCAACCTGGGTTGAAACTAGTCATACACAGGGTATGAGTTGAGTTGAGTGGACCCAGTTTCAACTCGATCCCTGTTTATGACTGGGTTGAACCTGGGTTGAAGCTGGGTTGAAGCTAGACATAAACGGGGTGAGCAATGTTCAGTATTGTGTGTGTTGCTATTAAGTTCAACAGATGGCGCTCCCATTACCGTACATTTTTTAGTACAGCGTGTGTTGCTTTAACATCCAACAGATGCCGCTGTTTTGTCTGATGATTTGTACAGCTAGTAGACGCGCGTATTCGATATAATACATTTTGATATTCAATCGGTATAATACATTTGGATATTCAAGATTTTGAACAAACGAATATTTACACTTTTTTTTATATACTATAGATTTAACCCAGAGTGTTCCAATTAAATAAAAATAAATATTGTTTATGTTGTCAATTTCGAAATCTCTTTACCAAATTGTTAATACCAACAAGAAAAACTTCTTTAAAAAAACAAAGTAAGAAAACCTTTTAAAAATAAAATTTAAATAATAAAAAAATGTTGTACCTTAAAACAACAAAAAAAATAAAAAATGAAATTGATATTCTCATGTAACTCGTTTTTAAGTAAACTTATTTCATCTACACGCGCGGTAACCAAATTTTACTTAAATGTCAGGACTCCCCTCAATATGAACGATTTCAGCCGCACTTACATCCTTGAATTTTACAGCACAAAAACAAAACAAGAAGAGATAAAATAAAAAGTAAAACGAAACGCGGCGGGGTTTTTGTTTGAGGATGGAGGGTTGAGACAGGAGACACCAATTTGCATAAAAATTACCCCACAACGAGCCCCAACATAAGACGACATCAGACCAACTTTATGTATTCACTTAATCTGCATAAAGTCCTTGATGCCGTTCATGGAGGATTTTCCATTTTCGTTGTCAATTAGTGCAAAAAAACCATTTTTTTATATATTTTTAGTTATAAAAAAAAATTCAATTTTTTTTTCAAACCAATTTTTCTTCTCCATAATTAATTCAATTTCGTATTAATTTTCACGGTATTATTTCGTGAAAAAAAACAACATTAATATTTTATCCAAATTTGAAATTTAACCCCCAATTTTCGCTGATGGGAGTACGGTAATTTAGTGGAAGCATTGGTGGGGAGTGAATGAAGCAAATTCTGTGGTCTCTTTTTTAATTGATTTAACAAAGAGTAGAAAATCTGCAAGAATTTCTAATCAAAACAATTACGACTGCGTAATTAAAATTTTAATTAGAATGTAATTTGTTCCTTACCAATTCCAATTTCATTTCAATTAGTTTCACCCATTCCTTAAGAAAAACGACTGTAAGGGTAGGGCCAGACAGAGGGTGTGGACAGGGTGCTTGAAGAAATGGTATGGCTACAACAAGCCAAGAATCACAGCCACACGTAACGTGGCGTGGTGGGGGGGAGAACATGGCGGCGAAGGATTACCATGTGCCGAGCGATAATTTAAATTAACGAAATTTCCTTTTTGGGGTAAAATTGAGGGAGATAAATCAGTTAATACGGTACTTTCGTTAATTAAGACTTTATTAAAAGTCCTACACCCTCATAATTTGCCTGTTAAGATTTGTTTACCTGATTTACCTTCCATGCACTTTTGGATAAAGATACTTTCGTGCTTGTTTTTGTTGGTTTTATATTTGATTTTGTTGGTGTTTGTGTTGGTGTTGTTGTTGTTGTTGGTTTTGTTTTTGTAAATTGAAATGGTTGAGAGTGGGGAAGATTTAAAAGGGTTTTCGTATTCCGGGCTGTTATGGGTTCAATTAAATCAGAAGAGGGTTGATTTAACCTTGATATTATTTTTGGTGTTAAGGACATTAAGTGGTTGGGATTTCGGGTTGATAACCACAATGTATTTTAAAGATTAAGTCTATCAACACTAATTAGAGAATAAAAGTTTGTGTATTTAAATATAATACGTTAACACAAAACTGAATAGCCACACTGAATGGATTTTAAACAATTAATTTCAATTAGGAGTTCTAAAAGAGTTACGTCCCACCACAGTGGGGCAAACAGCTCATTTTTTGGACAAACGATAGTTCCCAAGCCTGGAATTAATGAAAATTAAATTTTTTTTTAACTTCCCAGTAAGAAGTTATTGTAATCGGTCCGAAAATCGGATTCGAAATTTTCAATGGATTTACACTTTTCAAGGTCCCAATAGCATTTTAAGCAAAAATTTGAGAAGGATTATGTGTGTGTGTGCGTACGTATGTGGTCATATTTTCCTGCACGATTTGGGGCGAACCAAAAAAGATATCGACTTCGTTGAGGTGCCGTTCGAAGCGTATTAAAGGACATATGAATTGCGAAGATTTTCATAAAAATCGGTTGAACCGTTTTGTTGTTTGAACGACTTAAGTGATTTTTGTACCAGCACGATTTCGCGAGAACCAAAAAAGATATCGACTTCGTTGAGGTGCCGTTCGAAGCGTGTTCAAGGAAGTATGATCTGAAAAGATTTTCATAAACATCGGTCGAGCGGTTTTTTTGTTTGAACGATTTAAGTGATTTTTGTACCAGCACGATTTCGCGCGAACCAAAAAAGATATCGACTTCGTTAAGGTGCCGTTCAAAGCGTGTTAAAGGACATATGAATTGAAAAGATTTTCATAAAAATCGGTCGAGTCGTTTTTTTGTTTGAACGACTTAAGTGATTTTTGTACCAGCACGATTTCAGGCAAACCAAAAAAGATATCGACTTCGTCAAGGTACCGTTCGAAGCGTATTAAAGGACATATGAATTGAAAAGATTTTCATAAAAATCGGTCGAGCTGTTTTTTTGTTTGAACGACTTAAGTGATTTTTGTACCAGCACGTTTTCGCGCGAACCAAAAACGGTACCGACTTCGTTGAGGTGCCGTTCAAAGCGTGTTAAAGGAAATATGATCTGAAAAGATTTTCATAAAAATCGGTCGAATGGTTTTTTTGTTTGAACGACTTAAGTGATTTTTGTACCAGCACGATTTCGCGAGAACCAAAAAATATATCGACTTCGTTGAGGTGCCGTTCGAAGCGTATTAAAGGACATATGATCTGAAAAGATTTTCATAAAAATCGGTTGAACCGTTTTGTTGTTTGAACGACGTAAGTGATTTTTGTACGAGCATGATTTCGCGAGAACCAAAAACAGATATCGACTTCGTTAAGGTGCCGTTCAAAGCGTGTTAAAGGAAATATGATCTGAAAAGATTTTCATAAAAATCGGTCGAGTCGTTTTTTTGTTTGAACGAAGTTCGTGATTTTTGTACCTACCCAATATCGCGCGAACCAAATATGATACCGACTTCGTTGAGGTGCCGATCGAAGTGCATTAACGAAGATATGATCTGAAAAATTATCATAACATTCGGTCAAGGCGTTTTTTGTGTTTAAATTAAGAGACTTCGGCAAGTGTGCCAAGTAACTTAAATTAATTAGATAAAATTTTGAATTAACTTACAAAATTTATATCCGCCATATTGGATTAGCCATCTTTAATTTTGAAATTTCAAAATTCGGGCTCGATAGAATTAAAGGCAATTTTATAACGAATAGTTTAAAAAAAAATTTTAAGTTTCATTAATCCAAGGCATGGGAATTATAGTTTGTCCAAAAAATGAGCTGTTTGCCTTACTGTGCGTCCCCACAATGTACATAAATTTATATTTTACCTCAATTCATTTCATGTTGGAAATTTCACTCCCTCAAAAAATGTAAGAAATGTAATGTCTCTCCAGTTCGTATTTACAATCACACAATCATTTATCTAGATACACGCTCATATACAAGTAGGACATTATTTTTGAACCGGGACATTTAAAAAAATTGAGGCCCCAGTACAATTTACCTTGGTGTAAGGGACAAATGTATTGGCTCGTATAAGTCCGGCTCAACTCTACTTATCAACTCATCAGCGAGACCATCCAGGTAGCACAATTATGAGATCCACAGTGGTACTCTTATTAGTCAATGGATCTTCGTCATGCTGACATCTAGAAACATTCACCGCAGCTTAGGCAACACAACGAGTGGAAAAGAGGGCGTGGCATACTCCAGGTAGGAGTCCTCTAAAAGGCCCAACAGCTGTGGGATATAGGTTTTTTCCTACATCGCCTACAAGCATGATAAACGAAGAAGCCATCTCCTGTTCAATGACCGAAAAAAGCGTTCTGTCGTGGTAATATTCGATGGGAGCTACTGGAATAAAATCGTGTGTTGGCATTAGCAATTCTTTGACTCTTCTCTATATTATCTTACTGATTTAAAGTCGATCCACACATATCCGTGACGTCAACCCAACTTCAGTACAGTACCGCGAGCATCAGTCAAAAAAAATTTCTGCACGATGTTTTTCCATAGAAACATATTGGGAAAGACCCGACATGTTTCCACACATCAGACGCAGTAGGGCACAGACGTGCTCAGCACGCTTCATGCGTCCCTTAAAAATCACAAAAATTATGTTGCCACCATATTACTACAAAAGTTTCGGAATATTTGGGATGAACACACTTGTTTTTTTTTATTTTTTCTTCCTCGTCTAAGAATTCTACGCTAAATTCCATGATGCACCTAAGATCACTGTCCAAATTTCAAACTAAAAAGTAATCACAGATGCCAATGCACAACATTGAGCACTGATACGGAAAAAGCGGTGCTGTATGAATGTCAGTGAAAAATTCATCACGGAAGCCACTGACACGGAATGCATCGGTGCAGTGCCGTCACGGATATGTGTGGAGCTACCTTAAAGCGTGCTGCCCGACATGGTATTTAATGATAAAGTCGTTGACAATGCAAATAGGCTTACTTCTCAGCTTTAGGCTATCACATTAAACCACTAGGCCACTACTGCAATGAAATGAACTGTGAAACGTGAGTTTGTACAAATTGTTAAAAACTGAATATAGGTAATCCGTTTAGTGTAAAAAATTTTGGAATGGACTTTATGCACCTTGTTTATTTGTAATCTTAAAATAAAAAAAAATGGGAAAAAAATCACTGCAGTTATAGGATCACAAGGATTTAAAAATAAAATTGAATGTAAAATTCAATGTATCAAACCAAATAAATTTTATTCACTAAATTAAACACTTTTCTAACCCAGCTCATTCCTATTTCCCATTTTTACATGAAAAAAATCCGCCAACAAAATTTCTAAATTCAAAAACTGATGGAAAAGTTAAAATCTTTGTTACTTCACAACATTTTCAACGAAAGTAGGTTTACAAGAATTCCAGAAGACTACAAACTTTTCTCTTAATTTCAACAAGTTACCCTAAAGATTTACGACTTATATCTTAAACTTTGTTTTGGAATTTATCCAATAAAGTTTTTAAGTTAATATTTTTTTTTGTACATTTCAAAGCTTTGAATAAAAAATCCAACAATCAAACATAAATTTCTCCAAAAATAGCCTTAAAAAAGAAGTATTATAGAAGCCGAATTCTGTCAATCAAGTAAAAATTTCTATCCCTCTTATATCCTTTTTTTATATAAGGGATAATCATTTCTTAGAAAAGTAGAAAAAGAGGACAAAAATATTTTCCTTAACTTCCATAACATTTCAGGTGTTTTCTGGGAAATATTTGTTTTGTTTTCCTAATTGCCCGGGAAGATTCTATTTGAGGTATCCTTCTGCGAATTATGATTTCAAAGTGAAAACGAAATGCTTTCAGGAGTGGCCATATTGTTTTGCGCTGTTCTGTATCGATAACGTTGTATAATTAATTGACAGGTTAAATATTTTTAATAATTTATTTAAATGAGTTTGTAGAGAGCAAAGGGTTTTCTATGGCGATTCAAATGGGGTTTGTACTGTCATTCACAATTTCCACCTTTAATGGGTGAATATACATTTCAGTTAAATTCTTCAATTAAAACATTTTTCTTGTATCACAAAAACTTTGTTGTTATCACTAATCCATAAGTCCTTTAAAAATTCAGGGAATACACAATTTTTATAAAAAAAACCACTTTAAGAGCCATACAAATTTCGAAGGCTAATTATCCGAGATTTTATCATAAACATCAACTTAGATTATCTCAAACAAAATCCAGGATTGAGGTGAAGATAATGGATTTTACACCGCATTCGCCATGTGTAACATGTCGAAAACCAAAATATTTCTGAGATTTTTTGCAACAACAAACGCTGTGATCAAATGGTAATGAAATCGTGTGCTTTGTTTATGTGAAAAAACCCAAGCTTAGGGTTCACCCTTTGTACTACCAACCAGGCCGTGATGTAGTTCAGGTCAGGGTGCAGTGTCTAGTAGTACGCTTAGTTTGAAGGATATAAGAGAGTAAAAAGTGTGACTTTGAAACCTTTTATTTTACATAAAAGCAAGCGTTTACAATGTTGGAGTGAGTTTTACGCTGAGTTTTATTTTTTCAGTACGAACGAGTTGTAGGAACGAGAAATCCATATTCTGAAAAGAGGGTAAGAGTCGCGATACTCCCACAGATTTTCGAAAATATTTCAAATGTGTGTTAAACCTGAGAATTTCCATATTTCACTCTAGTTAAACCTATATAAGATTACGGATAAAGGTAATCCTTGATTGGAGATATTGAAAATTCAAGTTGACGGCTCTAAAGAATGATTCTAGAGGTGTTTACCCCAAGCTTTACCGTGCCAGCTGGGCACTTCCGTTAGAATCGGACCCGAAAGCTTTTATGGTTTTTTTTGTTTTCTCACTTCCAGAGGGGTTTGGAAAATATTAATTTTGAAGGTTTTACCCGTTTTTATACGCTTTATATTAGCTTCACCTGTATGTATGTATGAATGTATGTAGACAAATCTTGCAACTTGATTTTCACCCATATATCGGCATATAACCGATCAACTTCAAATTTTGCACATATGTATAAATAATTAAGATGACGGTTCCAAGATGGCGTCCGAATTTTGCAATTGTGCTCCCCGCCCCCGACATGGGTATCAAATGAAAGGGTATGACAAGTCGAACACAATTAGCTATGTGGCGTCACTCAAAATTAAAAATGGCGGCCAACACAAAATGGCGGACTACTTTTTTCTTTACAACACCCTCGGCATTGGTATCAAATGAAAGGGTGTGACAATTAGAATACTATTAACTGTGTGGCGTGATTCCAAATTCAAAATAGAGGTCAACACAAAATGGGGGTTTAGCGTTTTCTTTACAATGCCCTCGTTATGGGTATCAAATGAAAGTATATGACAAGTATAGTAGAGTAAGCTGTGTGACGTCATTTTGAATCTAATATGGCGGTCCCTACAAAATGGCGGAAGACATATTATAGACTAAAAAGTAGAAAATAAAAAATATGGTTTAAAAAAACCCAAAAATACGCTTTTATTTTAAAATGAACTAAAAAGTAAAAAATAATTTTGAATGTAAAGTTTTTATTGCTCCAGCCAAAATATGGGAACAACCTACCTTTCAAAATGTAAAAAAGCGTGGGGCGCTAGCGAAAATTTCCGGTCTTAATAAAATAATAATATAGGAAAAGAGTCCCACGCTGTTTTACATTTCGAAAATTAGGTTGTTTCCATATTCTGGCTGGAGCAATAAAAACTTTACATTCATATCTGTAACAGAGGAGTGCATACCTCATAGGTACCATCCCATACCCTTGTTTGAGCCATTGATTAACTTGGAAGGCATCTCTAAGAATGTTCTGAAGTCTTACTCGGCCATTTGTGTAGAGATGGGTTAATTGTATCAGACGTACTATTTTAGCTGTCACACCTACTTCTAGTAGGATCTGAAGTAGCTTCTTTTTCTGGATGGAGTCGTATTCCTGCTTGAAGTTCATAAATATGTGGTATATGTTAACATTCCTCTCTCACCATTTTTCTATGACTTGTTTCAGTGTGATGAGTTGGTCCGTAGTTGACCTTCATCTCCAAAAACCGGCTTGGTATTCGCGTAGTAAACTCTCTGAGATAGGTCCCAGCTTATTCTTTATGGAAGTTGTGAATATTTTATATCCTATAGAAAGTAATGAAATCGCCCTTTTGTTCTCACAGCGTAGCGTATCCCTATTCTAATGGAAGGGGAAATTTTTAGCTTCATTCTAGTCGTTCGGTTCCTTCTATATCTTCGTGATCAGTTTATGCAATTTTTGAAGTGAAACTCCCTTGCTCTCATTCCGGGGTTTTTGAAGAAAAAGTTCTCTTCTCCCGTTCTGGGAATTCGAGAAGGTACGACTGCATTCAGAATTGGCCACAAAAACAAGGACAGTTCTATGAAACGGAAATTGCCTTCGCACTAGTTTACAGTTGTCACTTTAATTTGCAAGTTTTGTAACACTAATTTCATAGTTGAATGAACGCACAAGTATATACATAATAATTTAGTTTCCACTTTATTTCGTTTAACATTTTGGATTTTAACAACTTAAGCTGAGGAATTTCGCGAAGATCACCGACAAATGAGCAATTTTCCATACTGCTTCAACAAAGTAGGTGACAGCGACAGCCATGATAGCAATTAAGTGATGCCATATTAATAAATACCAAACCAGCAGGAAAATATTTACAATTTATTTTTAAATTTGTTCATAGATGGCACAGGCATCGGTAAAGTAAAAAAATTCAAATTGTGTATTAATAGTATATTCTGTAACAAGTTTGGACTGATGCATATTCCGCACAAGTGGAATTTTGGCACACGAGCCGAAGGCGAGGGTGGCGGTCCACGAGTGCGGAATATGCCATTCAAAACGTGTTGCAGACTATACTTTTTCTACGCCTTTAATTAGTTTTTATTAATATTTTGTAAAGAAAAACGTACCTTCTGTAAAGCTAATGTCAAAAATATAATGTATAAGGCACAGCAAGATATTTTAACGCTAAATAACATATAAGTAGGGAGTGTTCATTCATAACAATTTTGTAATTTAATAATTCGTTAATAGATGGCAGCCGCAAAATTTATTAAAAAAATGCTATTATTTTATGCAATAGTTTATTTAAAGCTAAATGCTTCTAGCGGAACATCATTGATTGTTTATTATTAAAACAATCCTTTTCTTTCTTTAATTAATAAATCTTTTTTTCTTTAATTAATAAATCATATTCTTGGATTACGACGAACAGATGTCGCCAATAGTAGTCATTCCATAACAAGTGATGGAATGAATATTCCACACGAGTGTGGAATGCTGCTATTTCCGTAACTAAAAGTAATATCAGAATGCCTGTATTCTAACAGAGGCGTAGAAAAAGATTATTATTTCGTTAATATTACAATTTCACTTCTGTCTTGTGTTCTTTAATACACAACTATATTTTCTACTACTACTATACTTCTATTTTTAACGAAGAATAATAATCTTATTGTGGTCCAAATTATAGGATTTCATTGTATTATCAACTATCATCGTTCAAAGTATTAAAAACTCGTTCCATCTAACTTGGGTTGATATTTTCCACAAAAGTGAGAACATAGACAATTTTTCACTGAACTTCACTACAAATCACAAAATCAAAACCCTAAAGTTAGTAATTGTGACAAAACTAATTCTCGCCCAACAATTCCGTCCAAGTGTAAACATTGTGAAACCATATCATCCTTTTCAGAGTACAAAATGTCGAAATACATACCAAACGCCAAATGTACTTTCATGTCAACCATACAGTCACTACCACCTCCGGTTCTCTGCATGGGATTGCTCCCAGTCAAGAAATTAAATTACAAGCTATAGCTAGCCTTGAATAAACTTGTATCCATCAACAGGAAATCATCGTATGCCTGAAGGACAAATACTTCCAATTCAACTACAAAACGTTGTCACGTTGTAATATCACACATAGAAACAGCAAAGTGTGTCGAACCTATAGTGCTGGTGGTGAAGATGATACATGATACGAAGTACTATTGCAAACATTAAATGAAAATCGTTATCGTGACGCTTTTGTGACGTGTACGGTTGATATTCGAGTGCAAAATCCAAAAATGAATACATAAAAAATAGAAAAAAAGGATATAATACGTGAATTTAATATATTCCTTCCTTGAGATCAATCAAATTCATAATATCAAAGCTCAATCATTTTCTGATTAAATTTATCCTTTCAATACCTTTCCCCAAAAGTTATTGTGATAAATGTAAAACCTTTTTTCAAAACCAGGATTAATTTTTTTTTTGCTTCTTTGCCAAATTCAAATCCTTACCTTAGAATATTCAAAATCGAAAAGAGCCTCGTTTTTCACCACTAACAATTCCTATTTCAATTTTGACCGCATAAAATGGATAAAATTTATCCTTTGACATCCTTTAAGCTTCACAGGACTTAATACTTGTCTCAGGGTGGGTGTGTGTTACTGTGTGCGTTTGCATGGACTTTATCTAACTAAGTAAATATCGAAAAAAAAACCTTTTTGTATTATATCACTAATGAAATTTTACTGCGCTGTGGTAACACCTACACCACAAGCTACATAGATACAGGAGAGTATATCATTTACACAGTATCGATCTGGACAAGACAATGCAGACCGCATCAAGGATAATAAACGCATTTTGGGATTTGCTGCAACTTATTACGAAGCTGATGACTTAATGTAATTTATTACAGCAACTAATTAAGGACATGCAGCAGGACTTACGGGGTTCTTTACAGGGCAAAGAAAACCATAGTCAAGATTATTAAATTGCAACTCATTAATGTTATTAAGGGTTGATGGATGAGTTGATGTTTGTGCTATAGAGAAATATTGTTCTGTGCTCCTAATAACTACATTTTGTCCAATTAAAATGTTGCATCTGGTTGCTCTGTGGTGTGTAGCCTGACGATGAAGCCATAGACTAGAGGAATTTTGATTTTGTTGCTGCTTTTCACCTAGTAGTGGCTTATGAGGACTTACTATAGCTACTACACAAGTCAGTGGCGAAAGAAATGAAATTAATTTACTGAACACAAACCACTATTGTCTCACACTAAATATGTCCCTCGTAAACTCCATCTGGTGTAACCTACCACCTCATTCACCACCACCTTGGTGGAGCGGAATTAAATTTCACAACCAGACCGTGGGGGACACCACAGAGATTAACCCAAAGACATTCTGTTCTACACCAACTTAGAGCGACCGAGGGCATTAATTAAAGCAACTAATTAAAATACTATAGTTATAACAAATTGAACATCACGCAAATACCATAACTACTCGGCAACAAGCTAAAAAAAATGTTATAAACACGAACCAGGGTAAAAATCTTAACCCTTTATCCCCACACCTTCCTCAACCCAATTTTCTTTTCCAATCAACATTTTCACAATTGTAAATACATGTTTGTATGTTAATATTCTCTTGACTACAATTTCGTGGCTAAAGTTTCACCCACAAACACCAGATGTCAGTATTCAACGGTGGGAGGGTGTAGTAAGAAGGGTGTAGAGGGTGGAAAAAGCCAATTACAAAGCTTCAAGGATTCTGGGCACGAATCCAATCGTTAGATCCGCTGAAATGGGAAGTCCTGTAGACATGAAGTGTTGAATTATTAATTGTGGTTTACGGTCAAATGAATTACCCACACGTCACTTGGTCGCATTAAGAAATCCATAGTAAGCACAACTTAGAGAGGGTTGTGTGTTTGCAAAATCTATTAGTGTTGTGTGTCATGAATAAGGACGTGTAGTTGGGTATATTTTTTTAACTTTGGGGGAGGAAAGTGACAATTTAATAGTTTTTGATGAGATATTATCTGGGTTTGTGCGGGGAACTACTGATGTTGGTGAAATTGTTTGAATAATGACGATGATTTTATTGCTTAATTCAATATTTTTACAATCAATCGTAGATAATAAAATGCCATAAAAAATTCACGGAGAAATGTTGGATTAAGGTAGTCGTCTATGCGGACGACCTGATGAACCGTCCCGACTTGGTAGCTTAAAGGTTAAGGCGACCGACTACCATCCCAGAGGTTTGTGGTTCGAGTTCACTCCAATGTATGGTCCTTCGTCTTTCCATTTCTCTCACGTAAATAACACTCCTTTGTTGTCTTCCCTCTTTAGTGGAATCACGAGACACCCGACAGAAGCGAAACTTTGACGCAATTTTCGGCGGAAGTACAGTACATAGTACATAGCATACAGTAAAAACTACATAGTACATAATACATAAGAGATAATACATAGCGTATTATACATAATACATGTTACATAGTATATAATGCATAATACAACTGTAGCTGCGTCATATGTGAATGTATTATGTAAATACATAAATACACAATACTTAGTACTGTACATAATAAATAATACATACTACATAGTGCATATTACATAATGAATAAAATTTGAAAATCCTCTTTTTGGACGGGCACATTCCGCCATATTCTATCGGATCTATCGGAACACAATTAGCAAAATTCGTCAGTCATATTGTCGCGCCATTTTGAATTTATAAGTTTTGACCACAAATTCGTTATTAATAACCCCAAGATATGCACTTTCATTTGAATCGGAACACAATTGGCTAATTCGCCCATATTTGGTCGGCCATTTTGAATTTCGCCCGCGCCCATTTTGAATTTCATCATTCATTACGAAGGTCTGCCGTGATGGGGTGCGGTCGCTATAGTGCACACATGCATAGACAAACTTTATTTTATTAATACAGGGTGTAACTGCTAAGTTTTCAAAGCGGCCGGCTGTTGATAGGTTTTAGTTAGACGAACCAAAAATCGTATGAAGGGGGGGGGGGGGGGGGTTTGTGAAAATCGTAACAGTATAGCCGCTAGGGCGTTTTGAAATTTTTTGGTAGACTTTTACATATCACCCTGTATGTTTGTAATGCTATAACCTATTTTCATTAATAAGGTGTACGCAGAATACTTTCACCTATATAAAATTGGAAAAGTGACAGTTCCACCCTACCAACTTCTACAGTTATGAGTCGTCAAAGTCACAATTTTGTTTTTTTTTCAAACTAAGATTTCACCTTCAACAATCATTTTTCACGCAGTTAACCTATACTTTTTTTTCCAAAATTAGAAGGCTTGAAGTATTTCCTAAGTATAATGTCCAGACAATTTTTATGCTACGGTCTTTACTTTTGAAGTTATAAGCAATTTTGATGTTAAAATTGGCCTTATTTAGTACTTTTCGACATAAGCTTAGGTGAAAAAGTACTAAAATGACTGAATGGCAGCGAGACCCGACTTTAACAAAAATTTCGACATCAAGATCGCCGCCAGAGAGCAGTGCGAAGCTGGTCGAAATTTTCCAGAGGGATCTCCAGAAGCTCTTTTAAAATCCTCAAAGCTTTTATTTCAAAAGGTTCGAAAGCTTACAATTTTAAATGGATCCAAAGTTTTTATTTTCGTAAAGCTTTAAAGCTTTCATATTCAAAAAGCTCTAAAGCTTTTATTTTTAAAAGGTATTACTTTTAAAAAGCGCTAAAGCTCAAAAGTTCAAAACCATCAATCCTTTTACTTTTGAAAAAAATCCAGAACTTCTTCAAAGCTTTTACTTTAAACGGAATCCAAAGCTTTTACCTTAAAAAAATTCCAAAGCTTTTACTTTTCGAAAGCTCCAAAGCCTTTATTCTCAAAAACCTATGAAGCTTTTACTTTTAAAATGCTCCAAAGCTTTTATTTTACTTTAGCTTTAATATGAAAAACTTAAATAAATATCGGAAAGTTTTAACGTGAAAGCATAAATTTCATAAGTTCCTATCAATTTTTTCTTAAAGCTTTCGAAAACTTTTGTGAAGACATAGTTCTCATGAATTCAAGAAATAAAACGAATTTTTTGTGTTTTTAACTAGATTTTGCACTGTCATAAATAGTATTATTACGACAGCCGTAATATTTAGAAGTTTTGAAAAAAGAGTTTCGTCTATTTTTATACGCTTTTTATTAGCTTCACCTGGAACTAAAGGAAACGAAAGGGTATGACAAGTAGAATACTATTTGCTGAGTGCCGTCATTCCAAATTCAAAATGGCGGCCAATGAAAAGTTCCAGCGTTAATCAAATAAGAATATATGTAAAGAGTCCCACGCTTTTTTTTTATTAATGGTTTTATTTAGCTTCACCTCGTATATTTGTTTGTTTGTTTGTTTGTTTGGTTCAAATCTTGCGACAGCTTTTTCGTCTACTTCTACTGAACCGATTCTTATGAAATTTTGCCCACACATTGAGCTTCCGTGACAATGCAATCTGACAATTTTGTACAAAAATCAAGATGGCGGTTCCAATATGGCGGACGAATTTTGCAATTGTGTTCCGATTCCATTGAAAATATGTATCGGGGGTTTGTAGCGCCACAAATGACGATTCTGTGGTCAAAATTTAAAAATTCAAAATGGCGGCGCCAATATGGCGGATGAATTTTGCCAATGTGTTCTGAATCCATTGAAAATCGGTAGGGGTGGTTTGTAGGGCCACAAATGACGATTCTGTGGTCAAAATTTGAAAATTCAAAATGGCGGCGCCAATATGGCGGATGAATTTTACCAATGTGTTCTGAATCCATTGAAAATCGGCATCGGGGGGATTTTAGGGCCACAAATGACGATTCTGTGGTCAAAATTTGAAAATTCAAAATGGCGGCGCCAATATGGCGGATGAATTTTGCCAATGTGTTCTGAATCCATTGAAAATCGGTATCGGGGGGTTTTTAGGACCACAAATGACGATTCTGTGATCAAAATTTGAAAATACAAAATGGCGGATGAATTTTGCAAATGCGTCCTAAATCCATTGAAAATCGGTATTGGGGAGTTTTTAAGGTTAAAAATGACGTATTTTCTAGTTTTTGGTACAGCTTATGTTTTCAAATAAAACCATTTAACTTAAAAGTTTTTTTACCTATTTTTTTTACATTTCGAGGTAGGTAGGTAGCCATATACTAGCTGGAGCAATAAAAACTTTACATTCAAAATTATTTTTTACTTTTTAGTTCATTTTAAAATTTATTTAATTTTTTTAAACTTATATATTTTTTTAAATTGAAACTTTAAGCAAGACGAGAAGGAAGCAAGCGACATAATTTCAATATTTTTTGTATTTTTTAAAACTGATCCTTCTTAAACTCATTTGGGGATTTAATTGGAAATTTATTACAATCGCAAACTGTGATTAAAGCGAGGGCAAAGTCAACACCCTTTTATTGCTATTTAAAAGAAACAATCAGATCACATAAATCATTCCCAAATGGAAAAAGTCAATAAATCACACAAAACCCATAAATAATTGCCGAAATCATTCGTCAGCGTTTTGATTATTGGCGAGAAGAAGGAACAATGCAGAAAAAGTTAAGTCAATTTATTTCTTATGAAAAGGACTAATAAAAAAACTGCGTTAATTTTACTAATAATAGTAACGTAGTCGTTCGGTTCCCATTCTTTAACGCCTTTAAGGATATGAAAGCAAACGATCTTGCAAGGAATCTTAGTACCGTGCATGAACACTTGTACCTAAAGGTTACTCGTCCAAGTATCCTGAACTTGAAAAATGCCCTTCTTTTGGGTCCAACTAGGATCGCTCAATTAATCCCGCCGATAAAAGTAATTTGTTATGGTGAACTCAGCACTTTCAAAATCAAATAAAAAAAGGACGAAAATGTGTTTTTATCCCCTCCATGAATGCCGTTGTTGTTGTTGTTGTAGCTGTTGGCTTTGATAAAGGTGCCGGTGGTGGTGTGCTGTTAGTGTTATACTAGGCCCAGTTTATTTAATACGACGAGTTAATTGAGCTCAGTGACATGAAAAAGGATCGTTAATGGTGAAACTTTTTCGTTTCTGTTTCGATGCACGTCATTAAAGGCGAGGCGAGGCAGCGGACTTCCTTATCCATGGAGACTTGTACATCATCTTTTAGGATATAGAAGTAAATACATATGTGTTATACTTTAATTAAGTCTGAAGGAGATTTATTGATGTAAGTGAAGGTGTAGATGCTTTTGTAGATGTTATTAAATACACAATATTATGTTGGCATGGAGGATTAACACTATCAAAAAATTAAGTGTATGTGGTGGAGGGAAAGTTTTGTAATAGGTAAACAAGATTGGGATGTCAAACGAACAAGGTATGAATGTATGTAACATTTTTGGTGATTGTAATTTGTTGATGATAATGAATGAAGGTGTGTATTCTAATGTTATTTTCTTTTCTTTTAAATACACTTGAAAAATATGAATTTAATTCGCTAAACTATTTTGTGATTGCATTGACTAATAGCAATCACAATACCAAGGAGTCTAAAGAATAGCGACTAAGGCGTTTGACTACAATCGCAAAGCTTGGCATTCGATTTGGTGTAGTGGCATGGTTCTTCGTCCTTTCGCTTATTCCACCTTGATTACATCCCTTCCTGCTTGCAGTTCCAAACACACTCCTCGTTCGTCGTTTTATTTTTTTATTGGTATCAAAAGGGTAGGAAATAAACAATAAAAACAAAAAATTAAAAAACCTTGTTGATCAGTTCTGAACCGATTGCTTAGAGAGCTTCGGGATACACTAAGTTCAATGTTCTTCCATTTGGGGCTAGGATGTGAAGATTTTCAGATTTTCCAACTCTTGAACAACGTACTTACAGCTGACCGGAAAATGGCACTAATTTGACAAAATTCGTCCGCCATATTGACCCTGCAAAAGTTGTGACCATAGATTCGTTATTTGCTACCTTAAAAATTCCTAGATACAGATTTCGGCCATATTTGCGCGGCCATTTTGAATTTCGAAAATCGGACTTCGAGCGCCATCATGGGAGACCTCCACGCACTTTCATTGGAAACGGAACACAATTGACAAAATTCGTCCTTCATATTGGCGCGGCCATTTTGAATTTGGCAAATTCAACCATATTTGGGCGGCCATTTTGAATTCCGGTCATATTTCGGCGACAATTTTAAATTTCATTTTGAAAATAAACAATAAAATTCTTGGATCCTTCATCTACGTCATGGTATATTTTTTTTTTCGATAAAAACAATAGTTTTTGAGCAGCAACTCAAAACGGTATGACATAATTTCGTTATCATCGGTTTTTTGTCATGGCAGACAACTTACAGACGTATTCACGTCAATACAATTTCTCTAGAATTATCCAAAAACCTTTAAAAAACGCCAACAAATACTAAAAATAACACAGAACAAGGAATACAGGAACATCACAAAAACAGACTTCAATTGATTGAACGCTGGAGCATGGTTTACGAGAAATGTTTTACAGACAACTGACGTATGATAAAGGATATATGTATGTAAACGCATGTGAATGGTGGCAGGTATCTGCAGTGGAATACAAGCCATCAAAGAGGATGACTTCGATAAATTTCTAAAGGTATTCCCCATATGAGAAAAGTTATGGATGAAAACATTGAACATAGTGTAAAGTTGTAGTTTGAAACAATCGACTCGTTTTGAATACGGGAATTTCAATGTTAAAATATGTATATTGAAAATTAACAAAAGAGTATTGAAATTCTGTTTTGTTGGGAGTTTGTTATCAGCATATCATATTATTTACTATAATCATATCAAGTAACAGTTAAAACACATCGTCTTTTCGAAAAACAATGAAAGGGATTCGGATAGTGTGAGGGGTTTTCGAGACTTTAACTCTGCATGTTTTATATGGAGTAATTAAATATTATACATCTCTTCAACATAGCTTCTAGCTTTACAGTGGAACGTGGGTATAAAAATCTAAATTGCAAGGTAGTAGTTAAATAACCAAGCAAGCAAAATGCAAATACATATGGTGAAGTCTTGGGTTCAAAATATCCGCGGCCACATCGCTTGATCTATTGGATATACCTCTATACCTCATATTTGTAGGCCAAATCGTTTCAACATGTCCAGCAACCTACCTAGTGGCTTGGCACTTAGAATTGACTGTTCGAGCAAGGTCTCGTTAAATAATAAGTTAATGACGGATTCTCTCTAGAATGGTACCAAATTTTCAAGTCAACTAAATTATAGACAGCGGTTACCAGAAGATCTCAGTCGGGAGTGGTAGTTGTATAGCTATACCCCTATCTGCTCAGTGACTTCATCGGTTGTGGACTCGGGTGTGAGCTTTATCTAGAACAAAAACCTGTGTGGTGGGCTTTAAGCGTGAGCGCCACCTGCGTGAAACTAATTAAACTTTTCTGGGGAGGGTTAGTGTCCCTGGGGTGGGCTATCATGCTTTTATAGTCTTCGGGGGAATTGACGATCTTCGGTGGGATCTCCACCTAAATGAGTATAATGGGGCGGGGTTTCATTTTCTCAAGCTAAGGGTGTATTTGTGGCCTTCGCCATCCGTTCTGAGCTTGTCATCGAAAGCGAAGAAATAAAATTAAATGTATTAATAGAATGGTGTATAAAATAATAGAATAATAAAATGAAATGAACAATTGCCGAATTTGGTCGTTTTATTATACGCTTTATATTAGCTCACCTGTATGTATGTGTGTATGTATGTATGTATGTTCTATGTAAACAAATCTTGCAACTTGATTTTGACCCACTTCTATATAACCGATCAACTTCAAATTTTGCACATATGCATAGTTCGTGTGACAATGCAATCTGACCATTTTGTAAGAAAATCAAGATGGCGGTTCCAAGATGGCGGTCGATTTTTGCTATTCTGTTCCCCGACCCCCCGACATGGGTATCAAATGAAACGGCATGACAGGTAGAATACAATTAGCTGTATGGCGTCATTCCAAATTCAAAATGGCGGCAAACAAAATGGCGGACTACCTTTTTCTTTACAACCCACTCGATATGGGTATCAAATGAAAGGGTGTGACAATTAGAATACTATTATCTGTGTGGCGTCATTCCAAATTCAAAATGGCGGCCACCACAAAATGGCGGTTTACCTTTTTCTTTACAACCCACTCGGTATGGGTATCAAATGAACGTGTATGACGAGTATAGTATAGTAAGCTTTGTGATGTCGTTTTAAATCTAATATGGCGGTCACTACAAAATGGCCGAACACATACATATAATAGACTAAAAAATAGAAAATAAAAAATATAGTTTAAAAAAACTAAAAAATACGCTTTTATTTTAAAATGAACTAAAAAGTAAAAAATAATTTTGAATGTAAAGTTTTTATTGCTCCAGCCAGTATAAGAAAACAACCTACCTTTCGAAATCTAAAAAAGCGTGGGGCGCTAGCTAAAAGTTCCGGTGTTAATAAAATAAGAATATAGAGAGCCCCACGCTTTTTTACAGGTAGGTTGTTTTCTTATACTGGCTGGAGCAATAAAAACTTTACATTCAAATTATTTTTTACTTTTTAGTTCATTTTAAAATAAAAGCTTATTTTTTAGTTTTTTTAAACTATATTTTTTTTATTGTGATATGTGCAAAATGAATGTTTGGGCGGTTTTTTTTCGATAATTCCGGGGGACGGGTGGCTCTAACCCACGAGCGAAGCAAGCCAAAAAAAATGTTGCCCTTGGAGGAATGTGCACTGTGCGGCAAATGGTCTAGGCGCGGCCCTGCTCGTTGAATACTTTATACCATTCAGATACCAGTGTTTTTGACATGCACAATTCAACTGCAAAATTTTCAGCGGTTCGGCAAACCAAATTTTGTTTGAAACATTACGATAAACTTTTTGTTCAACTAATTGATCCATGGAAAAAAATTGTGGAGCACATTAAAGTAGGATTAACATAAATAACTGCTGTAAACATTCCGAGTGACAGCTGGGGCTCAAATTTTGCTTGGTACTCGATACGGTCATTACCAGCTTACAGAAAAAAAATGTTTAACAATATCTTTTATTACGTACACATAATTACTTGAAATTTACTTGAAGTAGCTAGAAATAAGTAGAGTTTACTTTCATGTAAACTAAGCTTGACTTCAACTATAATTAAGTCAACTTAATCACGAAGAATTTTGCTTGATCGACTTGAAAAAGCTCATGTAAACGCTGCTTTCGGTACAATATTTTTATATTAATTTATATAGGGACGCCCGTTACCGAAATTTGGTTACAAAAAAAAATAAAATTCACGATTTCTTCGAATTCAAATACGATTTAAATATTTTTATTCAAAAAAAAATGATTCGCAATGGCGAGTTTTTAATTACTTTGAAACATTTCCATTGTCGCTCCAGAGCGTCTAAAATTTCCCAGGACTTTTTTAATCACTCCCATCACTTCTTGCTTGACTATGTGATGTCCTGGTTTTGCATCTATTATTCTTAAGAATTCGACGGGAAAATTGTTTTGCTCTCGAATATCATCACAAACGCCATAATATATCTATATATATAAAACTGAATGTTTGTCTGTCTATCTGTGCGCAATAGGCTCCTACACCGTGGATCTTAATGAAATTTTAACCATGTGCTACGTCCACGCTGTTGTCTTGGCATTTCGAAAATAAAAGCCGAAAAAAAATACAAAAAAGCAATAAAAACAAAAAACTACAAAATAAAACTGAAAGAAAATCACTTAAATCAAAATTAAAATATTGAAAAAAAAACGTCGCAACTTGCCTCTTTAAATTCAATTCAAATAATAAATGCATTCTATCACTTTGCACTTAATTTCACTCGCCAAAAAACGAACAGCAGCCCCTTACACAATACAACACAATAATACTATACACAAAAGAGTATAAAAAAATGCACGCACAAAGTGACCGAGTTTTTTAATGTCAGTTATGCCGCCAAAAATCCACACAAACGATTGTTTTCTCTGTTTCTCATTCGCTTCACTGAAACGGCGTTTGTGTCAATCGTAGGCTACTCAGCTCTACGTTGATGCTCACAAATAAGTGCGTGTCAGCTCCGACTCGAGACTGGAGTTTACTCCTTAAACGATTGACTTAAAATATATACAATAGGCGAAGGAAGTAAATGAACCCACATATTTATTTATATTGATTTGATACAATGCATTACATCAATTTTATTTTCTACTTTTTAGTCTATTATATGTCTTTCACCATTTTGTGGTGGCCGTAATATTAGATTTAAAAGGACGTCACAGATGTTACTGTATTATAATCGTCATACCTATACTGAGGGCGTAGTCAAGAAAAAGGTAATCCACCATATTGAATTTGGAATGACACCACACAACTAATTGTATTCTACCTGTCATGCCCTGCCTTTTGATACCCATGCCGGTGGCACGGGGAACACAATTGCAAAAATCGGCCGTCATTTTGGAACCGCCATCTTGATTTTTTTTTCAAAATGGTCGGAGCGAACTATGCGTATGTGCAAAATTTGAAGTTGATCGGTTATATTCTCTGCTTTTTAGTCTATTATATGTAGATATTCCTCCGCCATTTTGTCTTGGCCGCCATAAAGAATTTAATTGTTAATGCTAATTGTATTCTACCTGTCATACCCTTTCATTTGCTACCCATGGCGGGGGTCGGCAAACACAAATACAAAAATCGGGCGCCATCTTCGAACCGCCATCTTTATTTTTTTACGAAATGGTCACGTTGCATTGTCAAGCAAACTATACGCATATGTGCAAAATTTGAACTTGATCGGTTATATTTTTTAATTTTTATTCTATTATAATATGTCTTCGGCCATTTTATGTTGGCCGCCATTTTGAATTTGGAAAGTCGCTACACCGGTAATTGTATTCTACCTGTTATGCGGTTCCATTTGATAGTATCAAATGGAACCGCATAACAGGTAGAATACATTCTCGATAAATTCAACTTCTCGAGAAATTCAGAAAAACAAATTTGTTTTTGTTGAGAATTCTCGAGAATTTTCGAGAAATTCTGATAATTAACCCTTTGAGTGCCGGAGATTTTTTCCATACATATATGTACCTAAAATACCGGTATTTTTTATGTAAAAGTCAAAGCGGCCGACTGTTGATAGGCTTTGATTTAACGAACAAAATATCGTATGGGGGTGGGTGGGAATAGTTGTAACGATTTAGCAGCTAGGGCGTTTTCAAATTATTTTGTTAAAGTTTTACATATCATATCGTAGTTTTGCAACCGTATAACCTATTTACATGAATAAAGTAGACAGTGTACGCAGACGGTTCCAAATTCCAGAGTTAGGTGTCGTCAAAATAAAATAAAATTTTAACAAAAATTTCAACTAAAACCACCTTTTTCTCCAAAAAATACGTAGTTAACTTATAATTTTTTTGCCAAAATTAGATAGATTATTTTGTGCTTTTTTAGTACTTTTTTTCAGCTAAGCTTTGTCGAAAAGTACCAAATAAAGTCAATTTTAACATCAAAATTTACTAGTATCTTCAGTACAGTAAATGTCGTAACCCAAAAATTGTCCAGACATTATTGATAGGAAATTGTCCAAGCTTTCTAATTTTGGAAAAAAAATATTGGTTAACTACGTATTTTCTGGAAGTCGGTAGGGTAGAACTAAGCTAAGAAGCTAAGCTTGGCTCTCGGTTCTCGAGAATCTGGCAATAATTGGAAAACCGTTTTGCTAATAGCTGCGATGCATTACGCAATTTTTTCTACTCGCAAGTAGGTACTGGCGGGCAGTAGCGTACGCAGGATGAAACCATGGGGGGGGGGGTTCACAAAACATATTTTGTACACATATTGAGTAAAAAAAAATTTTTCTCATGTAATAGGACTATGTACTTATATTATATTTTATGTTATTTCACTATAAAAATAATTACCTATAGGTATATTTTTATCGCAATTTTTTTATTGAAAATTGTGAAGAATCATAAATAATAATTTTTGACCATTTTTCGAATATCACAAAATGTCTTGTTTTTCTCCAAAAATCATGGTCTCGTGGTGTGCGCAAGACTTTAGACTTTGATTTAGGGCATTTTTACAATTTTTTTACCGAAAAGAAGGGAACTACTCTGAAAACTTGGTGGCGCGTAGTTTTTGAGTCAGAAAATCGATTGGTGACATGAAAAAAAAAAGGTCAAAAAGGCCAAAAAATTGGCCAAAAATGCGTCCAATTGTTTTTTGCGTAATTTCATCTGAAAAGACGGAAAATTTCCTACAAAAATCTATATGGCCATCCCGAAACTCAGAGTTTGTCGAGAGCTATAAATAAATGAGAAATACGTGATTTTTGAAAAATCGCGTTTTTTTCAATAACAGTTGTAACTCCGAAACGGCGCACCCAATTGCGCTAAAAAAAATTTTGGTATATCACATCGAGTTCACGAACATATTGCCAAGTTTGAGAGATATTTATTTTTTTGCAATCCCGTTTGAAAAGAATCCACCATATATTATACATCGTTATTCGGAATATTTTTTTAATTGTTTAATAAGTTGATATATTTATTAATTATAATTTTTCCTATTATTATTGGAATCATGGGGGGTTTAACCCGCAGTAACCCCCCCCCCCCCCCCCTGCGTACGCGCCTGCTGGCGGGTGCATCACCAATGGAACCCTATTTTTGACAATTACCAGTAAAATGTATCTGCCCAAAAACAAGAGCAAAGGTAGTTGCGAGTAGCTAGCAGCAGTTTTGAATAGTTTACCAGTCCCAATGGATCGCAGCTAATATCTCGATAACGATTGTTTGGAAAAATGAGTGTCATTTTCGTTTTTAACGACCTCAAACTAGGCTAAAAAACACTTTTCCTATTAGGTAGTAAGAAACATTTTGTAAAGTAGTGGTAATCAATGTAGAAAACAATCGACATTCAAAAAAGTGTAGTTCCTCTTTTTCCGTAGTTTAAAATTACTTTGATTTAAATAATTTTTTTTATCGAGAAATAACATAAATTCTCGAGAATCGAGAAATTGTAAGTTGTTGATCACAACCTCTAACCGACGTGGGGGCTCGGGAGCACAAATTCAAAAATCGGCCGCCATTTTTGGACCGTCATCTTGATTTTTGCACAAAATGGTCAGATTGTTAAGCAAACTACGCATATGTGCAAAATTTGAACTTGATCGGTTAAATTTTCTACTTTTTAGTCTATTATATGTCTTCCGCCATTTTATGTTGGCGCCATTTTGAATTTGGAATGATGCTACACCACTAATTGTGTTCTACCTGTCATGCCCTTTCATTGGATACCCATGTCGGGGGTCGGGGAAGACAAATACAAAAATCGGCCACCATTTTGGATAATGGTCAGATTGATTTGTTTAATGGTCAGATTGTAGCTCCACGCGAGCTACACATATGAGCAAAATTTGAAGTTGATCGGTTATGTGGAAGTGGGTCAAAATCAAGTAGAAGGTTTTTTTTTGTTAACGGGTTTTTTTTGTTAACGCTTGATTTTTACTCCGCAACTATTTTTCATACCGTGCTCTATATATGAAACATTTCAAGGAGTAAACTCCAAAAAATTCAAATTTTCCAACGGCTTTTTCATATTCGAAAAATTAAAATCGCTAAAAGCTATTCGTGAATCGATTTCGTTCAAATTCCTTATTACAAAAAGAACATTTTCTAAAAATTTAAACGAAATCGGTCCACGAACAAAAAAGCCTTAGCGTTTACAAACTTTTTGTTTGCCTATTAATCTATATAAATATAATTGGAGTGTCTGTCTGTGATTTCAAAATAATTGTCATTTTCTAAGTTAATATGGTTATTTACACGATATTAACACGAAATCAATTATTTTTAAAATTTTTGTCTGTCTGTATGTCTGTATGTCTGTCTGTCTGTTTGTCCGGGCTAATCTCGGAAACGGGTTATCCGATTGCGATGGGACTTTCACTCAGTATTCAGATTCAGTATTTTCTTGGGCATGTTTTAGGCTATTTTTTTACTAGGATCCGACTATCGGATCCGATTATCGGGCCCGATTACCGTGTTCGACTACCAGATTAGACCGAAAACTTGAACCTTGCAACTTGATTTTTACCCACTTCCATATAACCGATCAACTTCAAATTTTGCACATATGTATAGTTCGCGTGACAATGCAATTTAACCATTTTTGGAAAAAAATCAACATGGCGGTTCCAAGATGGCGGCCGAATTTTGCAATTGTGTATCATGGATATCAAATGAAAGGGTAAGACAAGTAGATTGCAATAAGCTATGTGGGGTCATTCAAAATTCAAAATGGTGGCCAGCACAAAATGGCGGATTATTCTTCGGTATGGGCATCAAATGAAAGCGAGTATAGTGCAGTAAGCGGTGTGCCGTCATTTTAAATATAATATGACGGTCACTACAAAGTGGTGGAAGACATATAATAGACTAAAAAGTAGAAAATAAAAAATATAGTCTAAAAAAACTAAAAAATACGCTTTTATTTTAAAATAAACTAAAAAGTAAAAAATAATTTTGAATGTAAAGTTTTTATTGCTCCAGCCAGTATATAATAACAACCTAGCTACCTACGTACCAACAACGGCTAATCCGATTGCGATGGGATTTTCACGGGAAGATTCAGTATTTTCTTGGGCATGTTCTAGGCTCCACTTGGTTCCGACTATTGATTCAGGCGGAAAACTTGATGCGATAGTCGCAGAAAAGCCAGTGGAAACTTTTTTTATCATTTTTTTATCAATTGTAAACCTCAAAGCTCGGAACGGTTAATCCGATTTTAGGACTTTCACGGGATGATTCAGAATCTTCTTAGGCGTTTAGCATACTTTTTACTATTATCCGACTGTCGGGTTAGACCGAAAACATGACTCGATAATCGAAGGAACGCGAATGAAATGCTGTCACGGCGAGATATTGTTCTTTCAATTTGCGGAAATACTGTGAAGATTATGGTTTGCCATCTCCGCAAATGATCGATAGGTCTGATGAAAATTAAAACAGAGAATATATCGAACTCAATAAACAAATGGGAACAAAATGTTGAGGACGCTATTGGGCAAGTTCCGCACAGGGTGAGGCACGTGTTCTGAATATGATTGTTGTGCATGTAGCACACAATTTTTCCGATAGGTGGCGCTCAACACCGCATTTTAATAAAGTTCTAACACATTTTTTATAAGTAACTTTAAATTTCTTTATTTGTTTTATGTGGCAGTGCCAAGCTCAGGAATCACCCTTTGTACTACCAGTCCGTTGTCGTTTGCACGTCATGGCGCAATGTCTAGCAGGGAGCTTAGTAAGGGGGGAATAGGTTAAGGGTTATGGGGGTTGGGGGGGTTGTTGAAGAAGGTGCGGATTAACCCTGCGTTTGAACTCTTGGATATTGTAGGAGGTCGGAAATACTGACTGTGAGAGATTATTCTATAGTCGAGTTGTGTGCCCTAAATTATGTTTTGCAAATTTGTTATTTTTTTCATTATACCTATTTCCTATCCCGGACTGTGCACACATTAGTTTTTTTATTAAAAGACGTTGCAACGCACGCGGGTTTTTGCTAGTATAGTATAAGATTGTACTATTGCACTAGTTGATTTTATAACAAGAAAGGCAAATTCGTTTACATAAGTCATGTAAACATAATATTGAATAAATAAACTCGTTACTATATTATACATATAGTATGCAAGTATATCGTTAATTATGTAAACTTTTTTCTTAAAGATCAAGCAAAATAGTAAATTGATAACAAATAATTGAAATTAATAAATCAAACCACACATCAATATTGAACTTTAACAAACTCTCCCCCTTCCATATCGAGTCTATTCACAACGACTCTCTCCCTCCACCAAAAAGCACATAGATTAGTCTTGTTATCTACTTATTAATCAATAAAATTTTCACATTTCTAGAATGTACATTGAAAATCTATATTACAACCCCCCATTCCCCATCCCCATCTTTCCTGGGTAATACACATCAATTTTATAAACATACAAACAGGATGGAACGACGTAGTTATTAAAACTTGGATAAAAGCGTTTATAACACAGAGCAATAATGAAGGCGCACCACTTGTTGAGCATACTTACTCCTTAAATTCGCAACAAGTGTCCCAAAAAGCATTGGGGTACGACGTACTGGATTTTTATATATAGATATATGTATAGAAAAGGTCCTTAACACACACTGAAGACTTGTTGAATACCTCAACATATACTATACCATAGAGATTTTAACTACATTGATGAATGTAATCTATGGTGTAATCTGTGTACAAAAACGAGCAAAGGATATTTCGCCGTAGATTTTCTCCTGTTTACAGGCATGCGTAGTATTGTCTTTTGAAGGATATACCATTTTTTTTTGTTGTAAGAAACACCCCTTAATATTGTGTTTGTATAGTATATTTTGTTCAGGGGGAAAAGATAGGAGCTTTTCCAAATTCGCCCTGGACATGGTTTTTGTGTATAAATACAACAATGTGAATATTATTTTGTATTTAAGCTGATAAAACTCTCAAAAAAATTTCAGTTACAATCGTAAATTCATTCCGATAAAAGATTCATGTAAACAAAAAAAAACGTTTCGATTTCGAGTCTCGGAACAATTTCTTTTCTTTTTTTTTTTGATAATTCGCGTAAATTGCCCTCGAAATCCTTTTTATGAGAAACGCCACCTTTATTTTATCGCGTTTCCAAAGTGTACTATTTACATTTCGCGCAAGGGAATATAATATAAAAAAAAGTCCTTCCAGCCTTCTTCAGTCATGTCGAAATCCACAAGTATTGGCCTTAATCTCCTGAATCCCGAGGAGCAGGAGCGAAGAAGTAAAAATAAAGAATCTAGTATGAGAGCTATCCTTAAATAGAAAAGTTTGGACTGTTCAGAATTTTGATTAGGTGCCAACAGGAAGGAAGAAGTCCTGAGAGTACACAAAAAAAAATTTCTTATTTTTTTTATTTTTTTTTGTCTGTGTGTTACTTCAAATCTAGGGAGAAATTCTTTGGGATCCTTTTTTTCTTCATTTTTTTTTCGTTTTCATTATTGTGTTGTTGCTGTGTGTTAGGAAATTCGTGTTTATACCCGTTGTGCTTGTGCGAACAATGTGGTAGGTGAAGCGTTATATTAAAATCTGACAATTTCACCCTCGATCGGTGTGGATTTAAATTAATAAAAAAAAATGCCAGATTTATTTTTTTTTCTTTTTTTAAAAATAAAAATATAGAATCAAAATCCTAGAGGGAATTGCTAATTTGGTACAACAAAATGGTTGAATGATAGCGACTCTGGAAAGGGGAGTGAAAAAACAAACAAAGAAATTTTAACAGACTTTTTTATTATTTTCAAATTTACATTTTTTCATCCTTTAAAATTCAATTTTATTTCTCTTATCTAATTTCTATTATTACAAGCGAAAAAAAGGCGAACATTTTTGAAGCTTCAAATTTCTCTTCTTTACAATTTCATCGAAAAAAAAAGCTAAATACTAAATTTGCATTTCATTAAGGTGACGAAACATGAACCTTTCTAGAGATTAAAAATTTTTGTTCTAATTTTGTTTTTATTTTTTTTTTTTGTGTTATTTTAACCCTGAAGGAATTTAATTTTAGACCTTGATATTTAGATGGGTTGGTTTCGCCTTAATTTCTTTTAAACAAAATTTTTGTAATAACATTTCTTACTTTAATTTTTCTTTAAAATATAAAATAATGTTATTTCAGTAAAAATTTGAACGTTTTTAATATGAACGAAAATTTCATATTGTTATATGTATAGTAGAACAAAAAATAATATTGAAAATTAATCTTTATGGAAAATATAAATTACAGGATAATGAATTTTGATTTTTTTTCTGTGTGAAAAAAATTATGGCTATTTTCTGTGTACGTGGGACTAATTAAACTAAAAATACGCTTTTATTTTAAAATGAACTAAAAAGTAAAAAATGATTTTGAATGTAAAGTTTTTATTGCTTCAGCCAGTAGGCATAACCTACCTTTCGAAATGTAAAACATATCTTCTTATTTTATTAACACTGGAACTTTTCGTTGGCGCCCCACGCTTTTTTTCATTTCGTAAGGTAGGTTATTCCCATATACTGGCTGAAGCAATAAAAACTTTCCATTCAAAATTATTTTTTATTTTTTAGTTCATTTTAAAATAAAAGCGTATTTTTAGTTTTTTTAAACTATTTATTTTTGTTTCTACTTTTTAGTCTATTATATGTCTTCCGCTATTTTGTGGTGACCATCATATTAGATTTAAAATGACGTCACATAGCCTACTGTACTATATTCGCCATACACTTTCATTTGATACCCATACCGGCGTTGTAAAAAAATGGTAAACCGCCATTTTGTATTGGCCGGCATTTTGAATTTGGAATGACGGCACACAGCTAATAGTATTCTACTTGTCATATCCTTTCATTTGATACCCATACCGAGCGGGTGTTAAAGAAAAACGTAGTGCGCCATTTTGCAAAGGCCGCCATTTTGAATTTTGAATAACGCCACATAGCTAATTATATTCTACTTGTCATATCCCTTCATTTGATACCCCTGTCGGGGGTTGGGGAGCACAATTGAGGATATCGGCCGCCATCTTTGAAAATCCATCTTGATTTTTTTACAAAATGGTTAGATTGCATTGTCTTGTCACGCGAACTATACATTTGTGCAAAATTTGAAGTTGATCGGTTATATGCAAGTGGGTGAAAATCAAGTTGCAAGGTTTGTCTACATACAGGTATTACTAAACCGTATAAAAACCGCCACAACGGCTGTCACAGTCTTAAAGTTGCCATACATGATTTCATTTTTTCCTTTGAAATAATGTCAGAATATTTACAATAAATAGATGGGTATAGTAACTATTTTCTCCTTTCTTTTTCAAGCATAAACCAGATATTTATTGAAACAAGGCTAGAAAACCTTGATTTTTTAATATGAACATCTTTAATTGATTAGAAAATGCATTTTAAAGGGGAAAAAAATCAAAATTTTATTTGTTATTTTCTTTTAACAAAAATGTTTTTAGTTTTAATCTTCTAAATTAGATTTTAAAAAATTTTATTTACAAAAGTCAGTGACGTTTCATATGTCTGTCGGTGAAAAAATGTTTGCCACCTGTGGAGCGAACTGGTCCAATAAAAATCTTGTGATGCCATCCATTATACAGGGTGTTTCAGACTGAAATGCTAACCCATTAAAGAGTGATTCCTGTGTATATGTGGAGAAAAAATTGTTCAATGCAGGGCGCTTATCGATATTATCCACTGAGATACAGGGTGTTTATGCAAAAAAAACAGGGTTTTTACGAAAATAAGTTTTTAAAAGTTTTTAATGTAGGTACTTAAACTTTAAAAACTACTATACCGATTATCACAAAGCAACATATTTAGGCTTGTGTTTTAGATAATGCTGTAATCTTCAATTTGGTATAAAGAACAGAAAATTGTGTGGCTCCGTTTATAAGATATGTAGGTTTAAAATCGATGTTTTGCATCTGAACCATCCAAAATTCTTCGTTTTTTAGCATTTTATTCAGAAAAATGCATTATTATTCATATTTTATTTCTTTCGTTTCTAATGCACCAAATAATTACCTAAAAAAAGTTACATACACTGTGTAATGACGTAGGTCCAGAATTGGACTGGCCTACCAAGCTACCGGGAGTTTCCCGGTGGGCCGTGCCGAATGTTATATCAAAAATGTTTCCTCTAAATAATTTTTTTTTGAAAAAAATTAATATTTTCCCACAAAAAAATAAAAAAAATTCAAATTTCAAGCGTATCACATTCCATTTAAAGAACACAAATCTCGCGGTCTCCTACGTAATTGCCAATTAGTTTGTGGAAGATTGTTATTTAATAAGGATTGTGTGGAATTTAAAAAAAAATCGAAAAAATTCAAAATGTCAACGAAACGACGAAGAGGTTGGGAGAAACAAAAAATTAAAAAACAAGAACTTTTAAATGCGTAGTATAAAATATTCCAAGCTTTCTAATTTTGGAAAAAAAGGTATAGGTCAACTACGTAATTTTTGGAGAAAAAAGTAGTGAAAGTTGAAATTGTAGTTAGAAAAACCAAAATTTTGACTTTGACGACTCATAACTTTGGAAGTTGGTAGGGTTGGTAGTACCAAAACTGGTGCTTAACTAATCCTGAGAGAAGCTAGTTCAAATAACGATAAAGGACTCATCAGACTTGACCGAAAAGGCCAATTTCTTTTTCAGTAAATGTAGAACGTGAAAAACAATTTCCCGTCTAAAAAGTGGTGATCTAAGGTTTGAAAAAAATAGTGATGTTAGAAAAGGGTAACGTAATTTTTGCACGGGTTTTAAAGAATGCTCAGATTTTGTTGACAAGTGATGTTTTATGGGGAGGCTATCGGAAGGTGAATCCAGAAAAGTTAATTTCATTTAGAACCAGTCGAGTTTATTAGATGGTGCTTGTGGCTCTTGGCCGAAGTCTTTTCAAAAAAGGGCTTGACCGAATGTTATGAAATTTTTTCCACGTTTTCGTTAATGTGCTTCAATCGGCATCCCAACGAAGCCGATATCATTTTTGGTTTGCGCGATATCGTTCGGGTACAAAAATCACGTACGTCCTCTAAAAAAACGGCTCACCCGAATTTTATGAAATTCATGTTAGATCATGCTTTACTTAATACGCTTCGATCGGCACCTCAACGAAGATGATATCTTTTTTGGTTCGCCCGATATCGTGCAGGAAAAAATTACTACGGACGTACGCACAAACACACCTACACATACACACATAGTTGTTCTCATAATTATGCTTAAAGAAAAACTTTTGAAAGCAAAAAAGAACTTTACTTGAATTTTAAAGCAGAATGTAAAAGGGCCGAAATTTTTGAATTTCCTGGTCCTAAATTCATTCTCAGTCCAGCCCTGCGTAGGTCGTATCTATACTTTTCTAAGTCATATGTTATCCATAGCTTTGCAAGCGCACGTTAAAGAAGCAAAATGCCATTCGGGAGATTCTGGATTCGATTCCACGCTGTTTCGCATGATCTTTGGTCTTTCAATTTGTAGGAATTAGTAAAATATTTGCATTAAATTTTTTGGTTGGGATACGATTTCTCGCAGTGGCTAGTTTCCTCTTGTGTGGATTACCTAAAACACAAATAAAATAGTTAAAATAGTATAAAATTTAATTTTAAAATAACTTTCCTGTAAGCTGTTTTAAAACTACGAGTTGTCTTAAAATCCTTAAAGGTTTCTGGTAATCTTAATAGGACTGTTGTAGGCAATGTATAGGCGCAAAAATTCTTTATTGCAACGAAGGACTATGGACGCGGAAAACATGGAGAGTTTCATGAGTTCGTTAAGAAAATTTTACGTCCGCTTTCAATCTGGTTGAACGTCTCATAGTCATACAAATATGAAATAAATGCTTTTGGGTAGATGAGCATTTTAGAAACAAACATACTAAACAACAACTGGTTTACTCGCATGTAAGACTTATTACTCTTGAATTTTCTATTATAAACAGTCACAAAAGAGTTTCCTGCCTGGATGCATGCGTTCTCGTCTACAATGAGCCATTGAAGCATATACCTCTGCAGACATCTATTGTCAATGCGAAGTGAACATGTAAGCACTTCTAGCTTGAAAAGAAGCGTTTATTTGTCTATTTAAAAGGTCTTTATTTCAGACTGGCAGACGACAGTGTCGACTAGTCTATAAAAGCATTTCTTTCTCGTCATAACATTTTAGCAACATGCAAAATTCATCTATATAAATATAATTGGAGTGTCTGTCTGTGATTTCAAAATAATTGTCATTTTCTAAGTTCATATGGTTATTTACACGATATTAACACGAAATCAAGTATTTTTAAAATTTTTGTCTGTCTGTATGTCTGTATGTCTGTATGTCTGTATGTCTGTATGTCTGTTTGTCCGGGCTAATCTCGGAAACGGCTTATCCGATTGCGATGGGACTTTCACTGGAAGATTCAGTATTTTCTTGGGCATGTTTTAGGCTATTTTTTTTACTAAGATCCGACTATCGGATCCGATTATCGGGCCCGATTACCGTGTTCGACTACCAGATTAGACCGAAAACTTGAACCTTGCAACTTGATTTTTACCCACTTCCATATAACCGATCAACTTCAAATTTTGCACCTATGTATAGTTCGCGTGACAATGCAATTTAACCATTTTTGGAAAAAAATCAACATGGCGGTTCCAAGATGGCGGCCGAATTTTGCAATTGTGTTCCCGGACCCCCCGACATGGATATCAAATGAAAGGATAAGACAAGTAGACTACAATAAGCTATGTGGGGTCATTCAAAATTCAAAATGGTGGCCAGCACAAAATGGCGGATTATTCTTCGGTATGGGCATCAAATGAAAGCGAGTATAGTGCAGTAAGCGGTGTGCCGTCATTTTAAATATAATATGACGGTCACTACAAAGTGGTGGAAGACATATAATAGACTAAAAAGTAGAAAATAAAAAATATAGTCTAAAAAAACTAAAAAATACGCTTTTATTTTAAAATAAACTAAAAAGTAAAAAATAATTTTGAATGTAAAGTTTTTATTGCTCCAGCCAGTATATAATAACAACCTAGCTACCTACGTACCAACAACGGCTAATCCGATTGCGATGGGATTTTCACGGGAAGATTCAGTATTTTCTTGGGCATGTTCTAGGCTCCACTCGGTTCCGACTATTGATTCAGGCGGAAAACTTGATGCGATAGTCGCAGAAAAGCCAGTGGAAACTTTTTTTATCATTTTTTTATCAATTGTAAACCTCAAAGCTCGGAACGGTTAATCCGAGTTTAGGACTTTCACGGGATGATTCAGAATCTTCTTAGGCGTTTAGCATACTTTTTACTATTATCCGACTGTCGGGTTAGACCGAAAACATGACTCGATAATCGAAGGAACGCGAATGAAATGCTGTCACGGCGAGATATTGTTCTTTCAATTTGCGGAAATACTGTGAAGATTATGGTTTGCCATCTCCGCAAATGATCGATAGGTCTGATGAAAATTAAAACAGAGAATATATCGAACTCAATAAACAAATGGGAACAAAATGTTGAGGACGCTATTGGGCAAGTTCCGCACAGGGTGAGGCAGTGTTCTGAATGTGATTGTTGTGCATGTAGCACACAATTGTTCCGATAGGTGGCGCTCAACACCGCATTTTAAAAAAGTTCTAACACATTTTTTATAAGTAACTTTAAATTTTTTTATTTGTTTTATGTGGCAGTGCCAAGCTCAGGAATCACCCTTTGTACTACCAGTCCGTTGTCGTTTGCACGTCATGGCGCAATGTCTAGCAGGGAGCTTAGTAAGGGGGGAATAGGTTAAGGGTTATGGGGGTTGGGGGGGTTGTTGAAGAAGGTGCGGATTAACCCTGCGTTTGAACTCTTGGATATTGTAGGAGGTCGGAAATACTGACTGTGAGAGATTATTCTATAGTCGAGTTGTGTGCCCTAAATTATGTTTTGCAAATTTGTTATTTTTTTCATTATACCTATTTCCTATCCCGGACTGTGCACACATTAGTTTTTTTATTAAAAGGCGTTGCAACGCACGCGGGTTTTTGCTAATATTAGATAAAACCGGTGGCAGAGTAACTTAAAATTAAATTCTATAGTAATTTTCCACCACAAAGTTTTCTGAAAATAACCTTGCATCTTTAAACATCCTAGAAAACATGGGTGGAGCTTATAAAAATTGCAAAACAAACTAAGTAATCCGTTGACTATTTATTATCCCCCCCAAAAACAACACCAACCCTACAATTTAAACTTTAAACCCTTCTTCAAGCGCCATAAAAATTATCTATGAACACAAAATGTCTCAATTTTCAGTTAACTATTAATAAATAAAACACCAATAAAATTTTTTATCCTCTTTTAAGTGCTACACCACCACAGTTTCCAAATAATCATAACAAGGCAATAAAAAAGGATCGTTTTCACAGGATATCCTTGTTTATGACTACTTCGCCTTTTTTATTGCACCTGAACCCTTTTTTGTTATCCTTTTTTTTCAAAATCCCCTGAAACGCCTGCCTCAACGGTCGCCTCCCCCCATGCTATTGTTTTCAGCCAAATCCAGAATAATCTACCAAAGGACCTGCGGCTCATAATAAAACAAAGCCCCTAAAAAGTCCCTATTTTAACTGCAAATTAATTTCTTTAAACTTGTACCTGAGCTCACAACACAACGTCATCGCCCGTACCTTTCGAGACGGAGGAGAGGTGGCTTTCATTTTCAAGTACTTTGAACACAAGTAGTTGATCCTTTCACGAGTACAGAGTGTCCTTAGCATCGTGTTCGGCAAACAAAACGTATGAAAAATAAAGAATCAAAAAAAAATGAAAATTACACAGATTACGGTGAATCGTGCCTTCAGTTCAATTGTTGTTTTTGCAGTCGTTGGCGTGTCCTTAGTGAGTTCCTGCAATGAGTTTGTGTGCGGTTCGATAATATCCAAGTGCTTACTAACTCAGAGCTGCCAATGCAAATTCACGGATTGCTTCTGCTGTAAGGACTGCTTAAACTGTCTGGGTGAGCTCTTTACCGAATGCTGCAGCTGCCTGGAATTGTGTCCGGAGCACAATGAGACCCGCAGTGCCCTCCAGCCAAAGTCACAAATTGCAGATTTCGAAGGAATCCCGGAACTTTTTAATACTCTAACAGCGGATCCGGAAGATTATAGATGGACCACCTACACATTCCCGGTCAGCCTGAGTCCATCCCTATTGAAAACATTACAGGATCTTCATGGTGATGATGATGATGATGATGACGACGATGAATGGAACAGCAGCGAAGGAAACTTCTTGGGTGGCGAAAATGTGGTTCGACAAAACTGTACAGTGATTTACTTAAATACTTGCACCTCTGCCAACAAATGCCTGCAGTATTGCGAGAGTATGGGCGCACGGAGCTATAGATGGTTCCATGATGGATGTTGCGAGTGTGTTGGACCAAAGTGCATCAACTATGGAATTAATGAAAGCAGGTGCAGTGAGTGCCCGGAAGTGGAGGATGACGGAGATGAGCTCGACTCGGAGGATTACACTAATGAAGACTTGTGGGATTATGGGGAGGACGATGCGAACTATTAATGTGAAAATTTGTAAAGTAGTTTATATTGTGGTTGCAATGCTCGTTGATATTTATTTGTTTTCTCTTTTTGTATTAAAGAAATAGGGTCTAAGTGAAGTTTCTGTTATTCGATTAATAAAGGATATTTTTTTGTACTTATACTGGTTTTATTTTTCAATTGTCTTTCTTTTTATATGTCGAATAACTTACAGGGCAACAGCGGCTTAAGACTTTTAATTAAAATTATTTTTTCGGAAATTCTAGAAGAAAATTATTAATAATAACTCTTCCATGTCAATTTTGATTCTTCTAAGCAGCAGCGCTGGTCGGTCAGGCGCGTACCCCCCATGATTGCAATAATAATAGGAAAAGTTATAATTAATAAATATATGAATTTATTAAACAATTAAAAAAATATTCCGAATACTAGGATAGCAAAAAAATAAATATTTCTCAAACGAGGCAATTGGGTGCGCCGTTTCGGAGTTACAACTGATTCAATATTGAAAAAAACGCGATTTTTCAAAAATCACGTATTTCTCATTTATTTATAGCTCTCGACAAACGCTGACTTTTGGGATGGCCATATAGATTTTTGTAGGAAATTTTCCGTCCTTTCAGATAAAATTACGCAAAAAACAATTGGACGCATTTTTGGCCAATCATATGGCCTTTTTTGGCCAAAATTTGAAAAAAAACGGAATTTTTAAATTTTTTTTCATGTCACCAATCGATTTTCTGACTGAAGTTTTCAGAGTGGTTCCCTTCTTTTCGGTAAAAAATGGTAAGAACGCTCTAAATCAAAGCCTAAAGTCTTGCGCACACCACGAGACCATGATTTTTGGAGAAAAACAAGACATTTTGTGATATTCGAAAAATGGTCAAAAATTATTATTTATGTTTCCTCACAATTTTCAATAAAAAAATTGCGATAAAAATATGCCTATAGGTAATTATTTTTATAGTGAAACTAGCTGGGACCCGGCGCGCCTATGCTGTACCCATAAGCCAATAGGAGTAATCAGTTGATATGAATTTCAATAAACAGTAGGAGAGTTTGCAAAAAAGGCAATTTTTTGGTATTTTTGATTCCAAATAACAAAATGTGAAACTATTAGGCAAATTCGTCGGCCATATTGGCGCGGCCATTTTGAATTTATAAGTTCTGATCATAAATTCGTTATTTGCTAGCTTAAAAAACCCCAGATATCGATTTTCATTGGAATCGGAACACAATTGGCAAATTCGTCGGCCATATTGGCGCGGCCATATTGGCGCGGCCATATTGGCGCGGCCATTTTGAATTTATAAGTTCTCATCACAAATTCGTTATTTGCAACTTTAAGAACTGTTTGTTTTGCGAGGGCGCGTTTCGCTTCTTTTTTTTTCTTTTGTACCAAAAATTTTCTCTGCAATTACCTTTTTTCTATTTTCCTTGGGCGCCATCTACTGGAGCGTATTTGCGCCATGCGGTTTACCGAGATTTAGTCAAAACGCACATTCTGTGAAAGTTTCAGCTCAATCGGCCGTCTAGTTTTTGAGTTTTAGTGTCGCATTACAAACCAACAGACATTCATTTTTATATATATAGATAACATAAAATATAATATAAGTACATAGTCCTATTACATGAGAAAATTTTTTTTACTCAATATGTGTACAAAATATGTTTTGTGACACCCGCCCCCCCCATGGTTTCATCCTGCGTACGCTACTCTGGTCGGTCACCCATTTAAGAACTAATCCAAGCCAATGCTGCTTGACCTTGGAGCGAGAATGGATCAATTCAGCCAGGCGCGGATTCAAGGGGGTGGGGGTCATGACGCCCCCCAAAAGTGCTCGCTGTTCCAAAAACAAAATTGACCCAACTATAAAAACAAAAACAAAAAATGACCAAACGACCAAAACCGACCCAACGTTTTTGCAAATTAAAAAAACGACCTTCAAAAAATGACCTTCAAGGTCAACAACAGATTGATCTATACTCTTTCTTTTTCGTAGATCACGTTTGTTTTCAATCCACCAGAAAATTCGATTAGTTTCGTTCGTTTTGTTTTTGTTTTTTTCTTCTTCTTCTTAAATGGCGCTACAGTCTCAGGCGAATTTATTGCTGTGTGATTTTTTACAAAGAATTTATTGTTGTGTGATTAAAAATATCAACAATTTAATTTGACGTTAGCTCTCAAATAAAAACTCTGCCGCTGTTGCTGCTTTATTGGATCTGATTCAGCAGGCAGAATTCTGCTTCTGCCGCTGCTCAAAAAGTTGGATCTGATGCAGCCTTTATTTTGCCTACGATAGCAGAAGAACGACTATGTTCAATACGACTCCGAACGAAATTCTTCACACTTTCAATCATAAACGCACATGCGGAGACGGAAGAGAAAGCGGACACAACAAAGGACACTTTCTATTATAAGCTCGAACACGCGTATGACACGGCCCCTTCCAATGACATCAAAATGGTGATAGGAGACCTCAACGCCAAAATTGGAAGAGAGAACTGGCACAGACCGACCATTGGAAAGGAAAGTCTCCACGAAACATCCAACGATAACGGGCAACGTGTTATCGACTTTGCAATGAGCAAAAATATGATCGTCAGCTCAACATATTTCCCAAGGAAAGACATCCACAAATACACCTGGCAATCTCCCAGCGAAAGATACTGCAACCAAATAGACCATATACTTATAGACAGAAGGGCAGCCTCCAGTATCCTCCAAGTAAGATCATGTAGAGGTGCTAATTGTGAATCGGACCACTTCCTAGTTAAAGCTAGATTCAGATGTCGGCTATCCACTCAAGGAAAAAGAAATAACAAACAAAAGAAATTTGATGTTGACCGCCTCCAAGAACAGGCTGTATTGGAGAGGTATCAGGCAACACTAGCAGAAAGGATAGGTCCAAACATAAATAATTCAGACACGGTAGAGGGAAAATGGATAAGTCTGAAGACGACACTGACAGATGTCACGAAGCAAACTGTAGGCTACAAACGCGCAGGCAGAGCCAGTGAATGCTACGACGAGGAGTGCAAAACAGCTATAGAGACCAGAAATAAAAATAGAAAAATATACATAGAGAGACCGACGAGGAGCAAGAAATTGAATTACGAGGAAACGAGAAGAACAGCGAAAAACATTTGTAGGAAGAAGAAAAGACAATTCCTCAACAATTACATCTTGAGGGCAGAGGAAAACTTTAGACAAAACAAAACACGAGAAGCATACAAGGAAGTAAACTTCTTCAAAAAAAGGCTTCAAACCCTCCTCCGGACTGTGTAGAACAAAAGAAGGCACTATAGTCACAGGCATCGAGGATGTAAAGAAAAGGTGGAAGGAATTTTTCAGCGAGCTGCTGAACGGAAATGAAAGCGTTATACGTGTACCAGAACCCCGTCTACAACATAACGATGACACCAGAGAAACAAATGTACCAACCATGGAAGAAGTACAAAGTGCCATAAGAGCCCTAAAAAACAACAAATCTCCAGGAATTGACAACATCCCAGCAGAGCTGATAAAACAAGGAGGCGAACCGCTTGCAGCAGCTATACACCAACTACTATGCTGCATATGGAGGAATGAAAAAATGCCTGCAGAATGGGAGCAAAGCATTATCTGCCCAATACACAAGAAAGGGGACAAATTCAACTGTGCAAACTATAGAGGCATATCTCTTCTAAGCACGGTATACAAACTAATGACCAACATTATCAAAGCCAGACTGGAACCTTATGCAGAAGCCGCAATAAGTGAGTACCAAGCTGGATTCCGAAGAAATAGGTCAACAATAGATCAACTCTTTTCAATAAGGCAGGTCCTCCGAAAATGCTGGGAATACAACATTGACGTGTATCAACTTTTCATCGATTTTAAACAAGCATACGACAGCATCGACAGGGAAAAAATGTATGCGACGATGTTGGACCTAAACATCCCCCTCAAAATAGTTAAGTTAACAAAAATGACAATGGAGAACACAAGGTGTGCAATCAGAATACTAGGAGAATTGACGGAATCCTTCCCAGTAAAGCAAGGCCTAAAGCAGGGCGATGGGTTGGCACCCATGCTATTTAATCTCTGCCTAGAAGGAGTAATTCGCAAAGTACACATTGATGCGAACGCAACCCTGCTTAACAAATCAAAACAGCTGGCAGGATATGCCGATGACATAAACTGCCTTGCCAGATCACTGTCATACCTTAGAGAAATCTTCACAGAATTAGAAGATGAAGCTAAACATATAGGGCTGCAAATAAATGCAGACAAGAGCAAGATTCTAATTCAGTCGAGGGTGGAAAGAAGAAGAAGAAACCACAATACCACCTGGGGAGAATATAACTTCGAACGAGTAAACCAATTTAACTACCTGGGGTCCACAGTCAGCGAAGACAACGATGAGACGATAGACGTGCAAAGAAGAATAAACGCCGCAAATAGAACATACTTCTCACTACTGCCAGTAATGAAATCCAGAGACATCCACAGAAAAACGAAAATAAGAATCTATAAAACGATCATACGCACAGTGGTAGCGTATGGGTGTGAAGCATGGAGTTTCTCCCAAAAGTCCGCAGATAAGATGGATATATTTGAGAGGAAGGTTCTCCGAAGGATATACGGCCCAACCAATGAAGATAACGCATGGAGAATACGCTACAATCACGAATTGTACGATCTATACAAAGAGTGTAAACTTTCAACACATGCCAAGCTACTGCGCTTACGTTGGGCCGGCCATGTCCAAAGAATGGATGACTCAAGGATACCAAAGAAAGCCCTATATTTACTACCAGATGGCAAAAGACCAGTTGGCAAACCACGGTCAAGGTGGGAAGACAGTGTTAAGGCTGATGCAGCAAAACTCCTAAACATCAGAAACTGGAGGCAAGCTGCGCAACAGAGAGAGGTCTGGAGGAAGAAGCTGATGGAGGCCAAGGCTCGAATTGGGCTGTAGAGCCATCGAAGAAGAAGAAGCAGAAGAGGGAATCGTTGTAAAGTGGGAAGACAAGAGAGAAGGAACGTTATCTCGATGGGAAAAAGTTGAAAAACAAAGGACCTTTGCACCGCATGACCCGTTCTCGTTGGATTACGTTGGTCAAGCAGCATTGGACCTGGTTAGTACATAGTTGGGGGACAGCTGGGAAAATCAACACTGGCATTGGATTGAAATGGTCTATGCCGATGCGGATGCATTTATAAATGTTCATGTCTGTAGCGGGAGCGTGTATACCTCTGACAGGAATCTCCTCTATAGTAGAATTGCTATTGCACAATGTCTCTGCTCAATGTCTTTCAAGAGTAAAAGTTTACTACTTTCAAGGACTATGAAAAGATCTGAATTCCCTACAATTAAAAATCTACAAATAAATTCATTTCACAGAATCAATGATTACACAGGTCAATAAAAATAAATTTTTTTTGAGTCTCGATTTGAATGATGATTTTCTAAGCCTTTATACCAAAAAATAACTAAAACCATCGTTGACTCTTGAAAAACTTTGCTTTTGTACCGTTAACAATAGCTGTGTTCCTTTTCTACTGTTTAGTACTTGCGAGCAGAGCAGAAAAGGAACGCAAAATTTGTTGATTTGAGTAAAACCTAACCTAACATTTTTGATGTTATTTCATTTGAATACAAATAAAAGGTTAGAATAATAATTTACAACATAATTTAAATTAATACGATTTTATTATTTATATTTTTATTTCTTTTATTTATAAATTTATTATTTCTATTTTTATTTCTAGACTTTTTATATGAAAAAAGCTCAAAACAATCAAAAGCCATCTATGGAATGATAGGGTAATTAAAATAATTCACAATAGACTCCAAATGAGAGCTTTCCTCTAGCGGATTTTAATTGCGAAACTAAAAGTCTTATCTGCTCGTATAGGCCTACCCTAAATGGGAAGTGAAGTGAAGTGAAGTTAGGTACCATTGCATATGAATGTATGAGAGTGACCAAAATGGAAGTGAAGTGGAAGTTTAATTTCGAAAAATTTCGAAAAGTCATTTACAGAAGTAACCGTGCGGTAAGAACCGCACAAGAAGTAAACAAAAGTTAAGAAAGTACGGATGTTCGCTTGCTACACTTCTTATGATCTTTTGATTTTGGTTTATATATCAATTTTGAAAGAAATTACGACTACTTCACTTCTACTTCACTTCTGCGTTAGTTTTCATTTAGGGTGGGCCTTATGTTAGAGCAAGTGTAGCTGCGAGTACTCACGAGCAATAAATAGTAAAAATTAGCAGAAAAGGAACTCACCTAATGATCAATATTTAAGCTTTTGTATGAGCCGAGCAAATAACTAGGTATTGTTACGCTCCTTATATGAGGGAGGACGATTAGAGACTCTACAACGACAAGATCTACGAGTGCTGTTAGTATAGCTACGTCGGTTCTGGCAGAGTAATGTCATCGGTTTTAGTCTGAATGTAGGCTTAGCTTGAAGCTTGGGTTTTGGTTTATTCTTGACTTGAAGCTTGGACAACAACCTTTATGGTGAGTTTTGGGTCGACTTAAAAGCTTTCGTTGAGCTTTAATATATCGCCACTAGCTTTCGTATTCTGGACTACAACCGATAATGTCACTGCGTCAGAACCGACATAGCTATACAACTGGAAGCAATTCGTTAAAGCTTTCCGTCAAGATTCTGAAGTTTTTCATTAGTATTTATAGAATTTCTATCCTAATTTATTGGAAGCCAAAATAAAAGCTGGTATGTATTTTAGTCGGACCACAAATAAAGAAAATAAAGGCCAGCAATAAATGTTGACAGCTACTCAACACTCACGAAAGTCAACCATGGGACAGCCTCAAAGCAGTGGTTCATGTTTTTCTCGAAAACAACAGAGCTGACAATTACAAACAGCTTATTTCAATTAATCTTGTTAACTTTAAACACATATGTTGCAGAATGTTCCTTAAAGAAAACATAGGTGGTTGTTCGCAAGAACAAGGTGAACGTTTTCATCAAGACTTTCATTCTGTCATCTTCAAAAGCAAACTTTTTCAGGTAAAGCTATTTTTTCTTTAATTAGTAATCTGTGAGGAATACAAATCAGATTCGCAGAACTCAGACTCAAAATTTGCGTTGATCGGTGTTATTAATTAATATCCTTTAATTAAATTAAAAAAATCTTTACAAATACAAACAAATCTTAAGTTAATTCATTTATATAATCCTCTTCAGAATTCCAAAAAAAAAGTATTGTATTGAAAATCAACCAGAAATAATTTACCGCCCAAAGAGAAATAGATAAAATAACAAAAAGCAAACAAAAATCATAAAGCAAAAGTCAAACAATTTTCTACAAGAGAGAATTTATGTCTTGTATAAAATACAAAAGGAAATTCTTCAATAGAATGTTTACAGAAAGGATTCCACCCATCCATCAATGATACTAAAACACAAAGAGATGGGGGCATGACGACGGGTCGAGGTGGAGGGAATTTCCCAAAAAACAGAATAACCCCAAAGTGAATTTAATACACACAAAACGATAAAAACAACAGGATACTATGTTATCGTCCTGTTGTAATTAATTTGAAATCATCCACTCAATAAATTAAAACACAAGACAATTGAAATGGCATTCTTTACAAAGTATCCAGCTCCTTTCCATTATCCTTCTATTGGGGGGCATACAAATAACTCGTTTACTTAAGATAAAAATACAAAAGGACCCTTATCGGAAGGAATCAATATCTAGGGTACTTTGACACTCAATTTAGCGAATTGAAGAGGGCTCTCCATCGGCCGGCGAGTTGTTTGGATTCATTTTTTTTTATTTTTGGTCCTTCCTCGTCCCATGCTCTTACCCTAAAAATAAGGACCCACAGTATACTTGTTGCTGGACACAAAAAAAATGTATAAAAAGGATATCCGCTGTCAGCTGAAAAGAGCAAGAAAAAAAAGGGTAGATTGGCACACAATAGAAGCTAAATCCTGTTAACTGTGTACCCATATACGAGAATCCACCAACCAATTTGAACATTTGGCTAGAATTAATGTCTTATCTTTAACTGAGATCGATTTCCTGTCCGGTGAAAAAAAAAGTTCTACATCTATTCAAAAGTTCCTTCCTTGTTGTTGTTGCTGCTTCTGGTTGTTGTGGATTCATCCTTCTTTATGTAGACACATTCATTTCCAGAAGTACCCAAGAAAATTTCTCAAATTAATGTTTCGTAACCTCTCTTCTTCTTCTTCTATACAGCCTCAATCTTCCATCCCACCGGACATCAGGAGATCCCTTGAATCTTGAATTAAAGTGGTTTATATAAGGGAGGTCATAAATTAATTCTTCAAAAAAAAACAGAACCAACCAAAACTCCACAGGACATCGAGCAAAGTGGCCAGAGATTTGTTCACTCCAAAACCAAGCATCATCGGTGTGGGGCCAGCATATAGCTGATGATGTTGTTTTTGTTGTTGTACAAACTAAAGGCACTTTTAAATATTTAAATGGAAGTGAGTTAGTGATTATTAAAACGTATCCAGCCCAGGCTAAATCTATTAAAATATTTCCACATTCTGGTAAAAGGACTCTATGCTCACAAGGATTGTATACAGGACCAACACCGAAAATTTATCTTCTGTATATGCTAGAAGAGACATGGTCCCTAAAAGTAAGCCATGCATGAGCTCTGGCTGTTTCCCAGATTCATTCATATTCTAATGCCTTTCTAATCCCTTCTCAAAAAGGAGGATGTCGGCGGGGATGGGCTTTGTAAATCGCTTAATTCACCACCATGAATAGAGTGATCCCTTCATGGAAAATTCTTCTTGTTGTATTGGAAGAGGATCAGAAGCTTTTTCGTCGTCCCTTTTTACGAGAGTGTCTGCTGATGTATTCGGTCGATGGTGGATATTTTGGGCAAATACGAGAAAAAACATATTTTATGGTGAATTGAGACAATCTTTAGGATTATTAAAAGGATTTTCGGAAATTTCTGTATTCGGTATGTGAAGGAATAAATCTTTTATTAATTTTTTATTGCGGGCATATTCATCTCTAAAGTGGATTCAATTAAAAAATATATAGTTTAAAAAAACTAAAAAATACGCTTTGATTTTAAAATGAACTAAAAAGTAAAAAATAATTTTGAATGTAAAGTTTCTATTGCTCCAGCCAGAATATGGAAACAACCTACCTTTCGAAATGTAAAACAGCGTGGGACTCTCTTCCTATATTATTATTTTATTAACACCGGAAATTGTCGCTAGCGGCCCACGCTTTTTTTACGTATTTTTTAGTTTTTTTAAACTATATATTTTTTATTTTTTATTTTTTAGTCTATTATATGTCTTCCGGCATTTTGTAGTGACCGCCATATTGGATTTAAAAAGACGTCACACAGTTTACTGTACTATACCGTCGTACACTTTCATTTGATACCCATACCGACGGCGTTGTAAAGAAAAATGTAAACCGCCATTTTGTGTTGACCGCCATTTTGAATTTGGAATCACGCCACACAGTTAATAGTATTCTAATTGTCACACCCTTTTATTTGAAACCCATACCGAAGGTGTTGTAAAGAAAAAGGTAGTCCACCATTTTGTGTTGGCGGCCATTTTGAATTTGGAATGACGCTACACAGCTAATAGTATTCTACTTGTCATTTCCTTTCATGTGATACCCATATCTAATGGGTTGTAAAGAAAACGGTCGTCCGCCATTTTGTGTTGGCCGCCATTTTGAATTTTGAATAACGCCACATAGCTAATTGTATTCTACTTGTAATACTATTTCATTTGATACCCATGTCGGGGGTCGGAGAGCACAATTGCAAAATTCGGCCGCCATCTTGGAACCGCCATCTTGATTTTTTTACAAAATGGTCAGATTGCATTGTCACGCGAAGTATACATATGTGCAAAATTTGAAGTTGATCCGTTACCTGGAAGTGGGTCAAAATCAAGTTGCAAGATTTGTTTACATGAAACATACAACATACAGGTCAAGCTCATATAAAAGCGTATAAAAATGAACACGAGCTTTGTTAGTTTATGTTTGCACCATTCATATCATTTACAGTTTATTTTTATTAATCTTACTAGCAAAAACCCGCGTGCGTTGCAAAGCCTTTCAATAAAAAAAGATTATATGTGCCCAGTCCGCGGTAGGAAAAAGGTATAATGAAAAAAAGAAGAAATCTTGATTTTGGATATTTAAATAAATTTAGAGTTTGTTACAACTTTTTTAAGATTCGATGGTGAAATATTACTGCGTACAGACACCTAGCCAAACATATTCAGAATGATCCGCATAGATCTAGCTACGCCGGGCGATTAGACGCCGTTTGCAGAACTTCGTTCATGGCGCCCTCCTCCGCTCCAAATTTTTTTTCCCAAAAAAGAAAGCCAAAAAATGTAATCAATTTTGCAAATTTGGCACCCGCCGTAAATATGCACAATTGGTGCCCCTAATATGCACAATTGGTGCCCCTAAAAATATCTATTAAATACATTAAACACACATTTCCCCTCTGTTTTTTTCATTTCGCCTTGAGACGAACAGAAGGAGCAAAAAAAATGTCGAGCCTATAATCAGACATGTATTTTTTCAAAGATCTTCAAAATAAACTATATTTAATGTTCTGGCATTTTGAGCTAAGATGTGAAGATTTTCGGCTTTACGAACTCTTCAACAACCCACATACAGTTGTCCGTGGGAGAAGCATATGGCTTTATCAGGTCGAGTCCAACAACTTTCAGTGATTGTCCTTGTGACTGCAGTAGAAAATAAAATATATAGTTTAGAAAAACTAAAAAATATGCTTTTATTTTAAAATGGACTAAAAAGTTAAAAATAATTTTGAATGTAAAGTTTTTATTTCTCCAGTTAGTATATGAGAACAAGCTACCTTTCGAAAGCGTGGGAATCTTGAGCTATCTTATTTTATTAACACTGGAACTTTTCGCTTTTTTACATTTCGAAAGGTAGGCTGTATAGTAGTACCTTTCATTTGATACCCATACCGAGCGCGTTGTAAAAGAAAAAGTAATCCCCCGTTTTGTGTTGGCCGCCATTTTGAATTTGGAATGACGCCACACAGCTAATAGTATTCTACTTATCATACCCATCATTCATTGGATACCCATACCGAGTGGCTAGTAAAGAAAAAGGTAATCCACCATTTTGTGTTGGCCGCCATTTTGAATTTGGAATGCCGCTATACAGCTAATATTATTCTACTGGCTTACCCTTTCATTTGATACCCATACCTACCGCGTTGTAAAGAAAAATGTAATCCCCCATTTTTTGTTGGCTGCCATTTTGTGTTGTCCGCCATTTTGAATTTGGAATGACGCCACACAGCTAATAGTATTCTACTTATCATACCCTTTCATTTGATAACCAATACCGAGTGTCTTGTATAGAAAAAGGTAATCCGCCATTTTGTGTTGACCGCCATTTTGAATTTGGAATGACGCCACAAAGCTCATTGTATTCTATTTGTCATATCCTTTCATTTGATACCTATGCCGGCGGTAACAATTGCAAAATTCGCGGCCGCCATCTTGGAACCGCCATCTTGATGTTTTTACAAAATGGTCCGGTTGTATTGTCCCGCGAACTATGCATATGTGGAAAATTTGAAGTTGATAGGTTATTTTTTCTACTTTTTATTCTCTTAGGTCTTCCGCCATCTTGTGTTGGCCATTTTGAATTTGGAATGACGCCACGCTAAGACCTGATCTACACGACACGTTTTTTGCTGCATAAAGCACGAGTTTTTGGTAGGGGTGGACATTAAGAAAAAACATCGATGTTTTTTTCGATGCAATGCATCGTTCTGTGGCATCGATGTTACGACGATGCATCGCAAAATACATCGATGTCTTCTACCCACAAGTTTTATGTCTTAAAAATACGCAAATATGAAAGTTTATGTAGTCACAGGTCATACAGTTAAACAAACTCACGTTATACGAACATGCTCGCGCATGTTTACGACAGTGACCGTGACAAGAAATCCGTGAGGGTACTTACAGTACCGCGCAACTTAAGCTGCAAACAGAATTGAGCGGCCATGAAAGTACATCAGCGCTGATAATGTAAGGTTTACATTTGCAAGAACTTACGAGAAAGTAAGGCGTTTTTGACACGAAAGTAGAACTTTCGTCTTCACTTACGCCATGTAAACACTGTATTTCGTTGCAAGTAGAGACACATGAAAGCGACGTTCGTGAAAGTACTTACAAATATAAAGCTGGCATAAACGTCAAAATTAATTAGATTACACACAACCTGATTATGCTGAACAGAGTGCACGCTCTACCATTTTGTATCATTTGGCATTTCCCGGTGCTGATGCGCTCTTATGACCGCTCAATTCTGTATCCAGATTTATACGTGAGCGTGATACTCTAGCAGTTACCTTGAAAAATTGAGTTGAGATTGAGTTGAATTTTCGACTCGCGTACATGAATACTGAACGAAATCAAAGCATATTCCCATTCGATGCATCGGATAAAAAACATCGATGCATTGAATATATCGAAGCATTAATAAAACATCGGTTCAGTTCGATGCATCGTGTCTATACATCGAATGTTTCCGATACATCGATGCATATCGTCCATCCCTAGTTTTTGGGAGAGGGAAGCTGAGGGACCGAGAGGGACTGCCATCACGGGTAGACCACTCACAGCAGACGTTTTCTTGATTTTTTTTTTCTCCCTTTTTCGTCATACAAACAAACAAACACACAGACACACAAACATCACGCTGTAAAAACACAACAATTCGTACCACAAAAAAGAATTCTTGACAAGGCAGAGCAAAAAACGTGTCGTGTAAATCAGGTCTAACTGTATTTTACTCGAAATACCCTTTCATTTGATACCCATGTCGGGGATCGGGCAACACAATTGCAAAATTCAGCCGCCATCTTGGAACCGCCACCTTGATTTTTTTACAAAAATGTCATATTACATTGTCACGCGAACTAAGCACATGAGCGAAATTTGGGGTTGATTGGTTATATAAAAGTGGGTCAAAATCAATTTGCAAGACGCGTAGAACGTAAAAAATGATGACGTACACTAATTAATTAATTAATAAAAAACTAATTAAAATTTCGAAAAATGGAAACTTTTAGTCTCCTGTTTGGGTATCCTTGCATCTACAAAAAAATCAGATTTCTATCTCTTCTAGTTTGGCTCCAACGCTTGACGGTACGTACAAGCAGACAGACACACAGACTGACAGACACTTTCTTTTTAGATAGAAGATAGATAGATGGAATTTCTCGAGTCCTACCACATATGTATAAAACAGCAAGTAGTATGGTTTTAGACCGAAAAAATTAACTAACGAACTAATTTACATCATATTATCTTTTTTGGGGGACTTATCAATCTATCAGTAAACCTATCCTACCTCACATATAGCTCCTTTATCCATAGTACTAAAAGTACCCGCTACAATTTACAATCCTATGCCATCTTTCAATTTTCTAAACTTCATCATGCCAACACTTGATTAGTAAACCCATGAAAATTAATCCACACTATGGCAATCCCACAAAAGTTAACGTAATCTTTCACACAAAATCCCAGAATGTCAAAAACTTCCTATCAAGCAAGAACTCTATTATACATCACCACAATACTCCTGGCCACAATCAACTGTGGCATTCCAAATCCAGTTAGTCCATGCCCAAAACTATTTCAATACAAATTCGATGGGACAGAATGGTTTGGTGTCTTCACGCTAAAGAATCCTCCGCCGAATCCAGTGCTGCAAGTAAAAGTCTTCCTGTCACTACGGGGCAAACCACCTGCAGTTAGTGCTTAGTTTTTTTTTAGTTCAACTAGAAATGTGAGAGTTGTTAAAGTGAAATATGTAATTATTTTTTGTTTGCAGTAGAATTACCTTGGTGAAATAGAGCTGCTGAGCAAAGGAAAGTGGCAGAGCGCTAATCCAGTTGTTTACAAGATAAAATTTCCATTAAAATCTACACCGCCGAGAGTTACACAGATTCTAGTCAATGATCGATTGGTGTGTTTTGGGTCACGAGGTAAATTTTGTTTTAATTAACAGTGTGTTTTTATTTTTTCTAGATTTTGTTTAGATAAAAAAAATTATTAGTTTTGTACATAAAAGTGATAGTATTTCGCTTAATCTTCTTCTGTGCTCTAAAAAATCCATTCATAGTGTTTCGGGTGCATCTACACCGCCAAAAAAGCCATAAAAGCAGCCGGCTGTGGATAGGTTATGGATAGACGAACAAAAAATCGTATGGTGGGGGAGGGGGGAATCGTAACGGTTTAGCCGCTAGGGCGTTTTGAAGTTTTATTTTAGAGTTTTACATATCGACCAATTTTTATGAAAATCTTTTCAGATCATATTTCCTTGAACACGCTTCGAACGGCACCTGAACGAAGTCGATATCTTTTTCGGTTCGCGCGAAATCGTGCAGGAAAAAATGACCACATACGTACGCACACACACACACATATTTCTTCTCAAATTTTTGCTTAAAATGCTATTGGGACCTTGAAACCTGTAAATACATTGAAAATTTCGAATCCGATTTTCGGACCAATTACAATAACTTCCTACTGGGAAGTTAAAAAATCAAAATTTCAACTTTGACGACTCATTGCTCTGGAAGGTGATAAGGTAGAACCTTGATTTTAACGGTCTTAGATAGGTGGGAGTATTCTGCGTATATCTTATTCATGAAAATAAGTCATAGGGCTGCAAAAATACAGGGTGATATGTAAAACTCTAAAATAAAACTTCAAACGCCCTAGCGGCTAAACCGTTACGACTCCCCCCCCCCCCATACGATTTTTTGTTCGTCTATCCATAACCTATCCACAGCCGGCCGCTTTTACCCTCCTCATGGGACACCCTGTATAAGTAAATAATTGCATCATGTCGAAGTAGCCGATGCCAGTGATTTCGTCCGTTTAGAAATACGAGTTCTCTTTTGGTACTTTTTGTACTTCGCTTTGTCTTCAAGATATTCAGGCCTGTTCTGAACTCCGCTGGAATTTTCTTACATTGGTAGCATACGATTGTTAGAAAATTCCAGCGGAATCGATTCCAGCTGAGTTCAGAATATGCCTGATTAACTTTTTAAGATCTCCCTTTATACAGAATTCCTGGTTTTCCGCATTGGTTGGAGAATGATTAGGCTATCAAATGAACTGACTCTGGACCAGGGCCACCCTAACCACAGGGCTAAATGGGCTGTAGCCCCGGGCGCCAGCCTTTTCGGGGCGGCAATTTTTGTTGATCTTATATTTTTTTTGTTATTTTGGATAGAATTTACGAAGATAACTTTTCAAAGCCTGTTACAAAAGTTGAAGCTGGTTGTAAAATGAGTTCAAATCACTGGAAACTGCTATTATGGTAGCATTTTGGGGCGAAATATTAGATATCATAGATAAGATTAATATATCACTTCAAAAAGTTTCTACTACTATACAACCAGGCCCGCCACAATGGGCGAATTGCTCGCGCCCCAGGTCATGGGGGCCCCAATAATGGATTGCAAGCCAAAAAGTGGACCTGGCTACACTAAGTAACTTAAGGCCTATTCGGAAAACAAGAAGCGACCGTTCTGAATGAACTTATTCTTACTACGAATTTTAAAAAGTATTAAGTATTATTTTTAGTAAAAGATTTTTTGAAATTTCAATCTTCTTCAAGGGGCTCAAATCATATTTTACCCTAGGCTCCGAAAGGCTATGTGGCGGGCCTGATTGAAACTAAAAGCATTATTGAATTATCCGCTTCTTTAGAAAAATCTGTACAGTCGAGACGAAACACAAAATAATTTAACCTTTACAAAAATAAAAAGTATAAAATTGTTCGGATGTGATGAGTACAAACGAATACACAAAGGAAAAAAACAAGGACGAAAATACGTCGAAAGAAGTTAAATTTGATGCTAATAACGAATTCCGCATAAATACATATAAGGCTGGCCGCACAGATACGGTTTCCGTGTCCGGTTTCCGAATTCGGTTTCCGTACTCAGACACCCTCATGCAGGCATTTCATACAAATAACTCTACACACCGCCCACGTTCTTAAATTTTCCGTTCGGAAACCATTCCTGATATTCGGTTCGAAATCCAAGAAGTGCCTTCGGGATGCCAAAAACCGAACGTCTGCGCAAGGCTCATGGAATTCCGAGTCGGAATTCCGTATTTGGAAGCCGAACACGGAAACCGTATGTGTACGGCCAGCCTTATACCCTTGACACACTATACCTTCATTATGCTGGTAAAGGAAATGACGGTATGACACATTACACTTTACTTTCATTTGCATTTAACATGTCCAGTGAGGTATTAGCTGCGTTCCATTTCTGCTTTTGAGTACTCATGAGTAAAGGAGAAAAGGAACGCGAAATTTGTGCTTATGAGTAAAACCTGGCCTCAAATTTTTGATGTTATTTTATTTGTATACAAGTAAAAGGTTAGAATAATTTACAACATAATTTAAATTAATGCGGTAAATTTATTATTTCTATTTTCATTTATTTTATTTATAAATTTATTATTTTTATTTTTATTTATAGACGTTTTTATATGAAAAAAGCTCAAAACAACCAAAAGCCTATCTATAGGCGCAAAATAATTCACAATAGACTCAACAAATTTACTTTTCCTCTGGCGGATGTTAGTTGCGTAACTGTTTGTGCTTTTGCTCATATCTCAGAACAAAAGTAGCTGCAAGCATTCACGAGCAAAAATAAGCAGAAGAGGAAAGCAGCTATTATATTCTACGTGTTTTTTGCTTTATGTATTTTTAAGTTGTTTTAATTTGTGATATTTTAAAAATTGTTTTTAAGTCGTACAGGAAACATCCTTACAAAGTGCGGCTTAACTAGCGTTATTTTATTTTAAAATGTACTTCCTAGTTTTCCAACAGGTGGCACTTAACCGTAATTATAGTCCAAATGAAGGTAAAATACCGACTTTCGATTGAAAAAACTGACTTTCCGATTCTCTTTTTCATTATTAATGTAATTTTGGAGTGCAATTTGAGCATTGGAAACGTTTTAAATATGTAGAAGAAAATTTCAAGCTTTCGAACGGTGCGCTAAAAAAATCCACGGACCAAGAATTTAGAAGAACGCGTTTTTTTACGAAAAGTGAAATTTCAAGGAAACGGTTCAATATTTTTCAACAAAAATAAACCTGTTTTTTCAGCTAGAAATGAGCAATATTTTTACCATAGAACAAATATCTAAATTGCATTAAACAAATGTTATTAACAAACAAAAAAAACGGTTTTTTCCATTTTTCTCTGTGTTTTGTGCCCTAACCTAACTCAATATACGATAATTTAAAAGATAATTTGAATACCTACAACTTTATAATTTGATTTTTTTTATCCGAGTTCAAGTGTTTTTGTTATACGCAAAAAAAGCGTTTCTTTGATTTTCCGGAATTTTTTAGGTTAGGTTCGCCATTCCAAATTCAAAAAACAAAAACGCTATTCGTTTCCTATACCTGTATAACCATATTTTTTGTTTCCTGTTGGCAATTATAAGATGTATTTGGGTAGATTGATTGGACTTAGTTTAAGGACAAATTGACCAACCAATTGAAGCAACATCGTGATCTTAGTGCTAGCCTTGACGTGAAATAAAATTCGTAGTGGATCAAGAATAAAACTGTAACGATAATGTATAGAATACATGAGAATACCTTCTTCCTTTAGCCATGAAGAATGGAGGCAGTCCACTAAAACCTGATGAATATTGGGTATATTCTGTCAGTCAAGCTTATCAGATATTTTACACCATCGCTTTTTGTGAGCCACTTCACGAAACCCATGGGCCATGTCACTTTTTTTAGAGATGGTACAAAGTTCGGACTCAAAACGATTTATGTTGAGAGGTACCTTGAAACTGAATGAAGCCACCTTGCCTTCTTTCTGTCTTCCTTCTAGTAAGCTATAGCTATATAAAATATAGGTTCCATAAGGTACCACGACCGGAACTTAGAACTATTGTACATTTACCAGCCTCGATGCCTCGGATTTGATGGCCAGACCGCTTGAACATGCTCAGCAGTCACCTAAGGACACGATTTTACGCGAGATCAAAGATCGTCAAACGCGATTTTTCGCAAATATCTCAATATGACTAATAGGTCTGTCTTCACCCACAACAATTTTTGTTCTTCTATTGGATTCTTCGATTGCTGTTTCAGTGATGAGAGAACAGCAGCATCATTTTAAGATTGTTTTACATTGATATTAGCAGCGTAAAAATTTTCACAGAACACAGAAATGAATCGGTGCTTGTTCGCATTCCCAAGAAATTTTTCTTAATTTGTTGGGTCCATCAAAGAGAATATCAGGGGAAGGGGATATAAGGGGAAATAATATTCAATACTAATGCATCTCTTACAAGCGTGGATTACCCCTACTGGGAAAACCACGTAACAAGACGCACCTTGCACTCTACCTCGAAAGTGGCGTACACGATTCATGAGAAACATAAAATATAGAACTCTGTAAATCTAAATATCTCAAAGACGGTTACTCTTACAAGAAAAAGTTATAAAATATTTTTTGTTGGAAATTACCTAAGCTACAAATTTTATTCAGATAATTTTTCTGTAAAAGTGAGCATTACTGAGATATTTGCGAAAAATCGATTTTGGTGACCTTTGACTGCTCGTAAAATCGTGTCCGAGACTCAAATTAATGGGGGGACTCGTGACATTTTCTTTAGAGCAATAATATCAATGTCCATACCAAAATTCAGCTTTCCCGGAAATTTTCCGAAGTTGGGACTTTTTTTTGTCTCATTTCCCTGGACTATAAGTCCAAAGCGCTTTTACAAAAGTATCGACTATGGACTGCATCTGCTTCAGACACTTGAAGGTGCTCCTTTACCAAGCTGCTCGCGATTTCTCCTCCCGGGACCTCTTTCTTCTTTAATCTAAGGCTGATATTGCTGCCGTCCTTGCATTCTAGAATGCCCTGCACTCCTAAGCGACGGCCTAATACTTTGCTTTGACGGTTTAAGTCTTCTCAAAGGAGGTACTGGCGACCTTTTTACACCGCGATCGTAGTCAGGGGTGGAAGCACGTAAGTTGTTTCAATCTACCTCTTCATACAAAAATTTTTGTAACACTTGGATTTTTGTATGAAGAGGTCGATTGAAACAACTTACGTGCTACCACCCCAGTTTTCCTGGTGACTCCTGCCGCGTCTGTTATTGTCCTTGTTTTGCCTAAGGATTGCCTACCTGGGACCAACCATATCTCTTCCTAGTGGGAGGTACTCGTGTTCATTGGTCGTTGCTACGTTTTTCGTTCATATTTTTTTGCCACGATCGATGCAAGAAAAAATAAATCCAGCTTGGTAGACCCGCATAGCAGGGTAAGGTATTTATTTGCTCCGACCTTACCCGATCATTAGCCGGCACCATTTGCGACCAGCCTCGTTAACCAGTGGTGGCCATTTATCATTTAGCACGGTACACTTTCGCCTTGGTTTAAAAGTGGCGGATTTGGAATAGTGAGTAGGTAAAAATGATTATGTGAGGGGCGGACCATAAATCTGCTAAATACAAAGTTGTGATCTAATGCACTCTAGATAGGATACTCGACAGTTCAAAGAGACTTACCTCTGAGCTCTAGTCTATCACAATAAATTCCTAGTCAACCTCATAAAAACTCATATCCTCAACAAAATTGAGCAACTCATATTACTTAATTTTGATAAGTCTTATTACACTTCAGATCAAGGAATTTTTGTCACCCTAATCCAACTGGAACACACAAGAAAGCTAACATTTCTGACAGCAGATGTCACCAGTGATACAATTTTCCATCCAGAATACTACAGTCATTCTGCAAAGATAACTCAAGAAAAGTGAGTACCATTCTCCCCTATCGTAAAAAAGTAACCCTCCTTCTTCTTCCCCCATCCTTTCACTCCACACACTATGCACTTAAAGTAATGTAACCCCCAGCCAAAAGGCGAAAGATAAAATAGGAAGAACGAATAATAATAATAGCATTCTTCTAGATCAACATTACGCTCCATCAATGAAATATGTGGACAGACAGATATATCCTCAAGGATAAAAACATTTTCCCCAGGTGCTGATTCCATTTCCCGAGGGAGTTGGCCCTGGCTTGCTGCCATATACATTAACAATTTGGCATCGCTATCCTACCAGTGCGGTGGAAATCTGATATCGTCAAGGATTGTGATAAGTTCAGCCCATTGCTTTCACACAAGAGAAAGAAAAGTCCTGTCAGAGGAGGTCCTGATATTTCTTGGTAGACATAACTTAAGAAATTGGAATGAGGATGGCTCAGTAGCAGCACCATGTGAAGCAATTTTTGTTCATCCAAATTTCGATGAGGAGTTGAAATCTTATGATGCTGATATTGCCGTTTTAGTACTTAAGAAAAATGTCAGGTAAAGTTTCATTTAGTTTTTATTTTTCTAAATGTTTTTAATTTATTTTAGATCGAAAGTGCCTAAAATCTGCTTATATTCACACACTATCAAAGAACAACTTTAAACAAAATTTAACATGGTTTCATGCCCTTACCGTTAAAATATTAATCCTGTATACCCTTTTCCTGCATTGGAATTTTATATGTAAATTGCGGTGTAAGTTCCTTTAAAGTACAATCGTTAAGAGCCCAAACTTGCTTTAATATTTAACATACCTGAAGAGCGTGTCCCGCCCACAAAATGCTGACCCGAAATTTTCGTGACATCCTTGTAAATGGGATTACGCCAGTTCTGAAAACGCTTAAAGATTTCTTTTTTCCCCAAAGTATATAAAATAATAAAAAGGAGATTTTTGTTATATATTATCATCGCATGTCTTTTCCGTAAGCTGTTCAAATTCAGAGTGGAATTGATTTAACAGATGATGGATTTGGCTTTATATGAATGTGTCAGCAACAGATAGGCAGGCAAAACCGGGTGTTAAAAAGGTATTTATTTTTATTTAACAGTTTGAGGAGAGAGAGAGAGGCTAGGAAGCGGATGAAATTGATGGGTTGTCAGTGCTGGTTGTGAAGGATATTAAAATTTTAAAGGTATTAAGCAAACAAGTAGGGTTGACACTTTCTTATTATGATTGATTTGTGTGGTGACAAAAGGTGCGCCAGGGATGTGTTCCATTGTCCAATGACAGGTAGCGGAAAGAAGAACATTTGTTTTACTAAACCATAGTGTCTTCCCATATCTACTATCCTATCACAAGTTTGTACGAAATTAAATGGATTGTACAGACTTGTGATAGGATAGTTCGATAAAAAAAAATACTTTAAGCATTAACAAAAAACATATATTATTTCAAGGAAAAAATCTTTATTTTTCAATTTTCAACGTTGTCTTCTTTCGATAAAAGTAATCCTCTTAACACTATGTCGCGTCGCCTTCGTCCTGATAATACGATTTTCTTTAAATCCAAACACTCTTATCTTCCTTATTGCTTTAGAATTTTATAAAGATTTCATCTCTCTTTAAAATATTTATGTCCTCTGGATAAAAAGAATAATTCAAGTATCAGATGCGGATTCCAACGTAAATTCTTAGAATTTTTTTGATGTTATTGCAGAGATTTATGCCAAAACATTGTCTGCTATCGTTTACTCTAAATTTGGTTTTTATTTTGGTGTTTCAAGTGACGGTTCTGTGGGTTTCCAAACCGCTAGAGACACCTCCCTAATCTTGCATTGCCTGGAGGAATATGAGTCTGCTCTCCACGTCCTCTGTGAATACCCCGCAATAGTGAGGAGCAGGGTTTCTTTATTCGAGGAGTCCCTGCTCGATTATTCAAGTCTAAGCGACAAGCCGCTAGGCAGACTGCTGAGCTTGTTCAAGCGGTATGGCCTAAATATATGAGATATAGGGTTGTGGTACAATAGGCCTAATGAATGGCCGCAGTACCTATGGACCCAGTACCTCAGACAAGAAAAAAAAATTTCCTGTCCCAATAGGACATTTGCATTTATTTCAAATGAGGCTCATACTGTGGCTTCTCCTTCTCCTGTTAGATTACTCCAGCCCAGAGACCGCGGAACCTTGTTTTAACTGGGGTTGCAAAAAAGTTTTTTTTTGTCAACTTCCTCTCTTTTTGTTTTGGATCGCCTTTCTGAGTTGTTGCAACACCTCACAATAGCTTGCAGCTGGATCGTGGTCCCACGGGGCAGGTAATTGATCTACAAAACCCCCTTGGAATCCCTAAATAACGTTTGCCATTTTCCCGCGGATTCCACAACTTTCATTTTATTTGGTGTTTTGGTGGTAGGAGAGACTAGAGTCTCCATTGTGGCTGAAGCCTGACTGCCGGATCGATCGACGCACGCGCATAGAAATTTTACAGTGCTGCCACTACACCCAGACGCAAATTCCCTGAGACTCCCAGACTTTTCCCACCAACCACACGGATTTAAAAAAATAGTGGAACTTACTTTTGAGACGACCTTGGTATATGAGAAAGACAAGGAGCTCTTTTCATGCCGTAAGATTTAGTTAATCACAAGACAAGAGTCGTTTTTATGATCTTTGGAAAAATCACATCTGTAGTCCAACAAGTAAACGTGTCAAATAGCGCTGAGTGGTCAGAAGAACCTTTTTTTCGAGGAAACTTTAAGATATGAGTGTCTGCACTGTTTTTTTTTTAAATTCCGTATATTTTCGCCCCCGTCGTTTTGCGCTTTTTTTCAGATTCTGTTGATAATCAAAGCGTCCAAAGAAAAGCCGTTGAAAAACTGCAACTACTACTTTCATATCATTTAATTTTTCATACAAAAGCATAATTTTGGCGCAAAATGGCCTCTAGCGGCGAAACTATACAGAATTCAAAAAAAAATAGTGAAAACAAAATTTGTAAATAATTTTATGCCCTACAACTATACTCTACTGATATTTTCAACAAATATGTAGAAAAAAGGCAAAACCATCATATATAACTTCCCTGCAAACATTTTCTCGACTCGTCGTTTAAACGACTCGTTTACGAGTCGAGAATTGCTCGCCAAAAACTTGTTTCTCGACTCGTCGCTTTAACGATTCGTTTACGATTCGAGAATCACTCGCCAAAATCTTGGTTCTCGACTCGTACATTTAATCATAAACGGTAACCTTTACACAAAAATAGTTAGGATAAAAAATGTATCTGATCTTGAATAAACTTTTTTACATACTATCAACGATCGGAATTTTCTTATATTTCATTTAATGACGTTTTTTCAGGACTGAACGAATTTTAAGGGATCAGGGGTTTTCCGCGAGCTGCGTAGTCCGGTTTTATAGAGTTCAAAATAGAAAGGATTCTAGGAAAAGGAAAGGTTAGGATTCTAGAAGGGGGGTGTTCTCACTCGCTTCCGTAACCAGTATCATGCCGAAAATAAGTGGACCGATTTTTTAGCGTTAATTGTCTCGCCTTTACTAATGCCTGAGAACTTATTGATACAATTGATACTCTGGAAGTTAGTCGGGTAGAACCTTCGATTTTACAGTTTTAGGTAGGTGAGAGTATTCTGCGTATACTGCTGCCTTATTCATGAAATTATGTCATAGGGTTACAAACATACAGGATGATATGTAAACCTAGCTACATACATAAGACTGAATAGACTGCGATGGCTCGGACACGTTGTACGAGCTTCAGAAGATAGAATGCTAGCCAGGATTTTTAATGGTAGACCATCAGGAAGAAGAAGAGTAGGACGACCAAGAAATAGGTGGATAGATGACGTGCTAGCAGATATACGGAAATTTCGTATAACAAATTGGAGAGAGCTAGCAAGACGTAGAGATGACTGGAAGAGGAGACTTCGAGAGGCCCGAGTCCTGCAAGGACTGTAGCGCCATCCAAGAAGAAGAAGATATGTAAACCCCTACAAAAAGAATTTTAAAGCGCCCTAGCGGCTAAATCGTTACGATTTCCCTCCCCCTCCCATACGATTTTTTGTTCGTCTATCCAAAACCTATCCACAGCCGGCCGCTTCGTAACTTTAGGTGGGACACCCTGCATAAAGAAAACGATATAAATTCGAAATAATTTTTCATAATTTTTTTCTTTACCCTCCATTTTCCGATCAAACGTGAGGTTTTCCGGAAAAAGCTTATAGGAACTTTTTTGTCGAGAATTTTCATAGCTTTATTTTTGTTCTCTTGACATTTTTGAAATTTCGACGTTTGTCCCGAGTTACGGCCGGGAAAGCGTCGGACAATCCATTCAATCGAATTTTCTCTTGATTTTCACAAAGTATGGCCCGGAACTCAACGGTTACCTTTTCTCCTATTGCTAAACTCCCACCATTCCAAATTTCATTAACTTACAATTTTTTTTCAGAAGAAATCTCTAGGAGCTGTTCTATATATTTTTTCTACAATTTCTCCCCGCCCATCAAAGAAAATGAATAAGGAGCTCTTCGATTTTAAGTCGCTACTACGAGTCGTTATCGAGTCGTCAAAGCGATTTGCTATAGCATTCCGTTTTCGGCTTTTACAAATCGATATCGTTGCGATAACGACTCTCATCTCGAAGCCTTCTCGAAGTCTTCTCGAAGATTTCGCGACTAGTTTTCGAATCGCTACTACGAGTCGTTATCGAGTCGTCTAAGCGATTTGTTATAGCGTTCCGTTTTCGTCTTTTACAAATCGATATCGTTTCGATAACGACTCTCGTCTCGAAGTCTTCTCGAAGATTTCGCGACTCGTTTTCGAGTCGTTCTCGAGTCGTAATGTTTGCAGGGTTATGATCAAAAAAGAACGGGAATTTTGAATTTTGAATTGCCGCGCTTATGCAATCGGTAAATTTTTATTTTCTCAACGTTGGCAATACTTTTATTGGTGTTCTGTCAAATTTTGGACGCATATCGTAAGATTAGTATTCGATTGGCGTCTATACGAAGAAGTCGAAAAATTCTTGTGGGGCGATTTTAATGCATAAAAATTAGAACAACACGCGTGTCTAAAATTTTGTGTTAAAAATAATATATATTTCTCAAAAACAACCCTTTTTTGGAACTGCGGGTTGTGAAAATCATGTTTAGACAACCCAAATCCTTCATTTGGCACCGGCCTAGTAGCTGTGGGGAAAATCTCCAAAAAAACATCGATTTTTGACTAATTTGAACGGGCTAGTATAAGAATAACTGTAAAATGAATTTTCTCTGTTTGGATGGTGTTTACAACTATCGAATTTAAAAATGTATATACTTTTCTTAAGTCCCTTTTTCCTAGGACAATCATCGTTAGGAGAAAAAAAATTTTGAAGTTATGTTCCTACGAATTCAGTTCTCGCAACGAGATTTAATCAAGAATGACATTTTAAGAACTGTCATTCGTTTTGTTTTCTTATTTGGTAATAAATTTTAAAGAAGTTGAAAAAGATGTTGAGAGATTTAATAAAAAAAAACAGCTGAAAATAAATCATATTGCTATATGCATAGAATTTGACAATGAAAAAGAAGACGAATTTCTACTAATACGTTTACGTAAACAAAACGTAATCATGACGAAAACTCATACAATAAAAAGTAAAATATATACAAATTTTACAGCTTTCTTTACAATATCTCGCAACGAAAAATATCTCGTTGCGAGAAAGAATGGTCGAGATTTTTGATTTTTTTCGCAACGATTTTTTACTCGCAACGAGAATTGTCCTAGGAAAAAGGGAATTTACAATTATTAAAAAATAACTCAGATTTTAGCTTTTTTGATTTCAAAAACACAGGGGTTGCGGCGTAACCCCGCGAAATTATCAGGGGTTGCGGCCGCAACCCTTGCAACCCACTTCCGCGGTCTCTGCCCAGCCTTAAACTCCTGTGAATAACTCTTGTCACCTCTTCAACCGCAGCACTCTGTCTATAGCTTCAAGCTCACTGCGAAACTGGAGCATCGAAAAAGAACGTGTCCTCCATTTCGCATCTATAGTATATCAAGGGCAGTTCTCATCGTGACCCAATCGGTAGAGATATGCTCTGTGGCTTCCATTTCCTCGTAAAAACTGAGTAATATTAGCACATTACTTCGACAGGATGACTCTACGGACGTATACATCAACGAAGGTAACTTTACAATGGGTGCCTTCCATTTAGACACAAGGAGACACAGTGTTACACGAGAAAAGAGCGCTGTGGCGGATTTTTCATGAACTTAAGTGTTCCATTTGGGCTTACACAGAACGACACAGAGCGAGATCGGACACAGTTGTCTTTCTGTGTCTAAATGGAAGGCACCCAATGTAAGTTCGGTAAATCTGTACTATAACCCGACCCACCTGCGATTTTTTTGAAATTTTTTTTATATGTATTTTGGTCTGTAGAACTCATTTTTAACCGACTTAAAAAAAGGAGGAGGTTATCAATTCGACGCGTAGGTATTTTTTGGTCCTGTTCACGCATAACTTTGTAACGCAATGACTCTTTTGCTTTTTTTCTTTTTTGTTTGAAAGGGTAGTTTCCCACGGTGGTCCCGTACAATTTTTTTTAAATTCTGATAAAGGAGTTCGAAGGTAGGCGTAAAAAACTGGTAAAATTAGTACACCTTGAACGGATAGAAGTATTTTCAAAGGCAGCGAACAAATTACTTTAATGTCGCGAGCCCGAGAAGAGGCCGGTGGATGAATCGGCAAAGGCGTTGACCTGCAAATAAAAATTGCGGGTTCAAACCCCGGAGGGTAGTTCGACTTTTTTTCTTTTTTTCTCTTTCTAAAATCCATTCTGATTGGATTAATAGTAGAGGGAAATTAAACAAAAAAAAGCCAAGTTATGATGTAGTTGGGAAGTTGGTTTTTTTTGTTTTTTTTCTTTACATATGTTAAGATAAGGCGAAAAAAAATTTTCTGCAAAATCGGTCCTGTGCTGCATGAGAAAATTGCATAAATGTCCATTTTTGATGCATTTTGAGTGCATTGCTACACTATTTTTTTAATTTCTCAAGTTCTGTTGGTCGTAGAACAATAAAAAAAATTGTAAAATACTCGTAAATGAATAGACTATCGAACTGATTCGGTATAAATACTTTAAAAATGAATCCTAACCTCAAAATACCAAAATGTATGAAATTTTGTTTTATTTTGCTAAAAATGCAATAAATACCGGAAAAAAGGTCGGATTTTGATAAAAATTGGAGAAAAGATGTACTTTGATGCTATAAATAAGTGGTTAAAATTTCAAAAAAAATTTTCGCTTTTCACTGCAAAAATTGGCAGTTTTCGAAAAAAAAATTAAAATTGCCGCCATTTTATGCCAAATCATCGTACGGTAAAATATTTTTTTTATATTGTAGGTTTTTTTATGTACTTTCTTGTGAGCATACGCAATATTTCGTTACTTTATTTAAAATGCCCATTTTAGGCCTTTGAAAACACTAAAAAATTTCAATTTTTCAATTTTTTGCCTTTTTTTCATAGTTGGCAAGTAGCTTTTCATAGTAAGCAAAAGGCAAAAAATTGAAAAATTGAAATTTTTTAGTGTTTTCAAAGGCATAAAATGGGCATTTTAAATAAAGTAACGAAATATTGCGTATGCTCACAAGAAAGTACATAAAAAAACCTACAATATAAAAAAAAATATTTTACCGTACGATGATTTGGCATAAAATGGCGGCAATTTTAAATTTTTTTTCGCAAACTGCCAATTTTTGCAGTGAAAAGCGAAATTTTTTTTTTAAATTTTAACCACTTATTTATAGCATCAAAGTACATCTTTTCTCCAATTTTTATCAAAATCCGACCTTTTTTCCGGTATTTATTGCATTTTTAGCAAAATAAAACAAAATTTCATACATTTTGGTATTTTGAGGTTAGGATTCATTTTTAAAGTATTTATACCGAATCAGTTCGATAGTCTATTCATTTACGAGTATTTTACAATTTTTTTTATTGTTCTACGACCAACAGAACTTGAGAAATTAAAAAAATAGTGTAGCAATGCACTCAAAATGCATCAAAAATGGACATTTATGCAATTTTCTCATGCAGCACAGGACCGATTTTGCAGAATTTTTTTTTTCGCTTTATCTTAACATAAGTAAAGAAAAAAAACAAAAAAAACCAACTTCCTAACTACATCACTATCATATGACAATTTCCCTCTACTATAATGTTGTAAAGAATTACAAACTCTTCGGTGAGAAATTTCATGCATACTCTACTCATGCCGACTGTAAGAGAGTATTCCTTTGGAATGAAATTCTATTTAAAGCAGTTTCTGAAAAGCTTTATTTACGTATTTAGCCATCTTGTTGTAACAATCTCCCGTAGCACAACGACTGAGAGGCTTGCCTCTCGTCCTGGAGGTTGCGAGTTCGATTCTTTGACCTGGAGCAATTTTTTTTTCAATCGACGCAATAAATATTTCTTTTTAATTTCCTTTGGGGAATTTTGTTTCATATTAAATAAGTTTTTTTTAAATTGCTCCGAAAATACGCAAATTCATTACTGCAAAAACTATTTAGCTACTGCCTCAATTCTTTTCGACGGCGCGCGGCTGAGTGTCATACTTCACGTAATAAATAATTTTTTTTTATATTGCCCCCGAAAAAAATTAACGGACTAAAAAGTACGAAATAAAATAAATTTTTAAAAACCGACTTCAGAAAAACCAAAAATAATGCACAAAAAACCAAAAATAATGCACACAAAAGGATAAAATAATTGTTTGAAATTCTTTACAACATTAATCCAATCAGAATGGATGTAATAAGAAGAATCACTTTTGAAGACGGTGCCAACACCTGTTTTCGGGGTGATGTATTAAGGGCATAAGGCTAACAAAGAAATGAATACAATCTTCGCAGCAATAGTTAATGCAATGAAAGTCAACTACTACCTGGCACCGTCTTCAAAAGTGATTCTTCTTATTACATCCATTCTGATTGGATTAATGTTGTAAAGAATTTCAAACAATTATTTTATCCTTTTGTGTGCATTATTTTTGGTTTTTTGTGCATTATTTTTGGTTTTTCTGAAGTCGGTTTTTAAAAATTTATTTTTTCAAAAAATAAATCGTGGCTCGCTTACCGTTTTCGAGTAATGAATTTTTAAAGTTGCACAAAGTCGGTTAGTACGAAAGTGTTAATCGCCATATTGAAAATATTCCCAAATTGTTTTTTTTTAATTTTATGTTTTAAAGGATAAATTATATGAAATAAAATAAATATTTAATACTAGTATCCAGTACTTACCAAAAACAAAACACTTATTTATCTACGGAAACAAAATTGAAATACATATTATTGCTACAAACTAATCAGTTAGTGGAGGATAAAGTCGCCCAATAATTTTAAAAAACTTGATAATTCTTTTCCCCACTTTATGTTTTCTTTTCAAACCATACTCGGCTAAATAGCCTTCTAAATGGGCATCTCTCGTGCCATATCTTGGTATATTTGAACGGACTTCGCGCCAAAGCCGCTCAATATTTTGCGTGTGTGCACCTTAAATTAAAAATGAATATAATTCTCAAATTTTTAATATTACTATTTAAAATATCTTACCTGTGACTGGGTTAACGAAATTTTTCGAGTGATTGACAGTGAAGTGGTTAAAGCCTTCACTTCCTAAACACTCATAGGCCCTCCAACTGTCGGACATAATTGTACTTCCAGGAAGGATATATTGATGGATAACTTCCAACAATGTTTCTTTTTTTCTGTTGGGGACAGGTACTATAAATATTCGGCCACTTTGCCGTTCGATCCCGCCAAAGATCCATTTTCCATCAATAATCCTTCCTCTGTTGTACTTTCTTTTTCCTATTTTGGCCTCGTCTATTTCAACTATTTTTCCTGGCCCTCCAATTGGTTTCCTTTGCAAATTAACCCAGTAGATGCACACTTTATTACAATAATTACAAATATAAACCATTTTATTATAAAATATATTATATATTTTTATACAAGTAAATATTGATTATAATAAATTTTTAAAAACCGACTTCAGAAAAACCGAAAATAATGCACAAAAAACCAAAAATAATGCACAAAAAAGGATAAAATAATTGTTTGAAATTCTTTACAACATTAATCCAATCAGAATGGATTTAATAGGAAGAATCACTTTTGAAGACGGTGCCAGGTAGTAGTTGACTTTCATTGCATTAACTATTGCTGCGAAAATTGTATTCATTTCTTTGTTAGGCTTATGCCCTTAATACATCACCCCGAAAACAGGTGTTGGCACCGTCTTCAAAAGTGATTCTTCTTATTAAATCCATTCTGATTGGATTAATGTTGTAAAGAATTTCAAACAATTATTTTATCCTTTTTTGTGCATTATTTTTGGTTTTTTGTGCATTATTTTCGGTTTTTCTGAAGTCGGTTTTTAAAAATTTATTTTATTTCGTACTTTTTAGTCCGTTGATTTTTTTCGGGGGCCATATAAAAAAAATTATTTATTACGAGAAGTATGACACTCAGCCGCGCGCCGTCGAAAAGAATTGAGGCAGTAGCTAAATAGTTTTTGCAAGAATCTATTTGCGTATTTTCGGAGCAATTTAAAAAAAAACTTATTTAATATGAAACAAAATTCCCCAAAGGAAATTAAAAAGAAATATTTATTGTGTCGATTGAAAAAAGAATTGCTCCAGGTCAAAGAATCGAACTCGCAACCTCCAGGACGAGAGGCAAGCCTCTCAGTCGTTGTGCTACGGGAGATTGTTACAACAAGATGGCTAAATACGTAAATAAAGCTTTTCAGAAACTGCTTTAAATAGAATTTCATTCCAAAGGAATACTCTCTACAGTCTGCATGAGTAGAGTATGCATGAAATTGCTCACCGAAGAGTTTGTAATTCTTTACAACATTAATCCAATCAGAATGGATTTTAGAAAGAGAAAAAAAGAAAAAAAGTCGAACTACCCCTCCGGGGTTTGAACACGCAACTTTTATTTGCAGGTCAACGCCTTTGCCGATTCATCCACCGGCCTCTTCTCGAGCATGCAACAATAAAGTAATTTGTTCGCTGCCTTTGAAAATACTTCTATCCGTTCAAGGTGTACTAATTTTACCAGTTTTTTACGCCTACCTTCGAACTCCTTTATCAGAATTTAAAAAAAATTTTACGGGACCACCGTGGGAAACTACCCTTTCAAACAAAAAAGAAAAAAAGCAAAAAAGTCATTGCGTTACAAAGTTATGCGTGAACAGGACCAAAAAATACCTACGCGTCGAATTGATAACCTCCTCCTTTTTTGAAGTCGGTTAAAAATTATCTTTACCTCCCTACAAAAATTCTGCCAATCCACTACTGTTTTATCACTCAAATTTAACTGAGTTTTTAAAAAATGATGGCGCGGGGGGTTTATCATTAAAAAATAAGCAACAAACATGCAAACTTTTTCAATAGATAGTTTGCTCTTATCAAGCCATGTTTTTTTTCGCACTTTTCAAAAACGAGCATTTCACTCTGATTCTTTTTTTATGACAATTTTTAATGTAATATTTTCTATTGCACTCAAAAAACAACGTGTTTAAATTTATAATTATAATATTTTTGCACTTCGGGCATTTTAATTCCCCACTCAATAGTTTAAACTTTATCAAAAAATGAATTAAATCATCCCTTTTATTATTAATCAATAATAAAAATTCGTGCAATTTCATTTTTGCTACAATTTTAATCAATTATCACTCAATAATTTTAAATAAGAACTAATATTTTTCACTTTTATTAATATTTATCAATTAAAACTCAATAATTTGAAATAACCACGTTCTAAAATCAAACAATTTAATCAATTTGTTACCATAAGAGAACGACGAAAATTTTAACCGTTATAACGGTACCATTAAATATGTATCATTTTCAATTTAAAGTTCAGTGACGTAGTTATTAAAAATTATTGAAAATGATAATTAATTAACATAAAAGGCAAAATGAAATTATATGAATTTTTATTATTAATTAATAAAAGGGATGATTTTATTTATTTGTTGATTAAGCTGAAAATACTGAGTGGACTATTAAAATGACGAAATTGTGAAAATATTATTAATATAAATATAAAAAGTTTGTTTTTTGAATGTAATAGAATATATTACACCAAAAATATTCATAAGAAAAAAAACCGAGTAAAATGCTATACGTTCTTCTAAAATTAGGAACTCCCCAGGCGAATCTTAGCATTGGTCTACCTGCGCAAGGATTCAGCAAAATCGTGAAATTAGCACTAATGTTGGAAGTAAAACTGCAAATCATCCTATATGTTCTGCTGAAACAAAAGGTGTAATAGAAAAATTAAGTACTCCTTGTATGGAATGGGGGCTCTGCCCCCCATACCCCCATTTGGGGGCTGCCGCCCCCATACCCCCCGTTTAAAGGTTCAACTTATCACTTTTCTGCTAACCGGATTTTCCCAACTTTAAAAATTAATTACTCGAAAACGGTAAGTGAGCGACAATTTATTTTTCGAAAAATGGATTCTACAGGCCAAAATACATATATAAAAAAAATTTCAAAAAAATCGGAGGTGGGTCGGGTTATAGTACAGTTTAACCGTAAGTTAAACGTTCTAACATGAACATCAACCTAGGTCACTCCAAATAAAATCTAAAATTACGGGTAATTTGATAACCATTCGCCATGTGTAAAATCTCTGGCTCTGAAAGCTCTTATTTTTCATACGAACAAGCCTTAACAATATTATAATGAATGATCTTTTTACTGAGAATAAGCTTTGCATCGAAATAGGAGTAGGGCCGAGAGATCGCAAAAGTCCCGATACAAAATTCCAGTAATTTTCGAATATAAAGGGTGTCCCGTGGAAGATTTACGATTTGAAATTTAAATATTTGTAAAACTGTTATCCGGAGGAGAGCGAGAGGGATGTGGTTCGTTGCGGAATGCGTGCGGATTTCGGATCACAGTGGTCCAGGAAGCATCTCGAGTTCATATATCTTAAACGCAACGATTCGTGCACCATAGCCAAAAATAGGTTTCTCAACAAGCAAAAGTGCCGATATTGCAAACCAAAAGAAGAAAACATGTGGTCCAACACCATCTCCGATAGTTTGGCTTCCAGCTCTACCCAGGTTTCGGGGCTGATGAAACAGATTGCTTCGTTCCTCTTCGTTCGTTCTTTTCGTTCTTTTAGTCTACGAGTTCAGTGCTGTATACTTCATATGGAAGTGTTCACATCAGGGAGAACGGAGATGAATGAAGACGAACGAAAGAGAGCTTTTAGGGAAATTTTAAAAAAGACGAACGAACGGAAAGGAAAGAACAGCATAACCACACTTTTGGAATGTATACTTGATGACGGTTATATTTAATTTGATTTTTTAGCACGGTTCAAGAGAGAAAAAATCCAAGCGAGCAAGTCGTGTTTAGAGAGTATTAAAATAATAAACATCAATTGAGTCGTTGACGTGAATTCCGCGAAGACGAAAGCTCCTATGTGGACAGTGCTTTCTTTCTTTCTTTTCCGTTCTTTTAATGAGAGAACGGAAGGAACGACGCAGAACGAAGCAATCTGTTTCAGTCTCTATTTGCAGGTGATCTCTGATCCACCAGCCGCTGCTATAGTCGCTGCAGTAGGCATTTCCTTGTGGGACCCTTTGGTATTTTGGCGTCTCGCTCGGTCTTTTCTTTAGGAGAGGATCGAGGCATTCACTGTACGTCGCGCGACTCGGTATGGTTGGTTTGATTTAGTGTCAGCCGTTTGTTGTAATTCTCAACAATCGACTGGAATTTTATTTTGTCCGACTGCTCTCGTTCATGCACCGTACCGGCCTTCTCATTCTTAGCAATCGTGTCAAGAATTTAAAGGGCTTTCCGGCGCTGGCTCTGTGTGCGCATACCATCTGACTTGTGCTTTTCAGGATTTGCTTTGTCCAAAACGAGTGTGCTATGGCTGGCACTCACCGAATTGGTGGTCCTCGCAAATACCGCCGCCCGACTGGAGGCGAGTAACTTTTCCTCTGACGAGGTTGAAGGTGGTATTTGTGCAGGTGTACTATGGCTGGTACTAGCTGCACAACTGGCGATTGCCGCCACACTGGAGGCAAGGAATTGTTTGTTTTAGGTTTTGGTTTTTTGGTCTTCCATAAAAGATCCCACGAGTAATGCGGAAGTGAGTCCATCCTGCCAAAGCCGCCTACCAGGATAAGGCACTTTTATGCTCCGACCTTGCCCGGGCATCGGAGGGAACCGTTCCCGACCTGCACTCTTTAACCACTAGCTGGCCACGCAGCCATCGACACGGTAAACACCTTGGCTTAGAAGTTGGGAAAAAGAGAAGAGGGAGGAAGGGGATATACCGAGCTTTGTCTGGCCTTTTCGATGATCACTGTATTTTGCAGTTGACTCAATTAACCGGGACATTGCCCTCATTTTCGATTAGGGCCAAAGAACCGTGTCGAATTCAATGCATCCACACGAAGTACTGTCTTATCTATCTATATAAATATAATTGGAGTGTCTGTCTGTGATTTCAAAATAATTGTCATTTTCTAAGGTCATACGGTTATTTACATGATATTAAAACAAAATCCAGTATTTTTAAAATTTTTGTCTGTCTGTATGTCTGTGTGTCTGTATGTTTGTGTGTCTGTCTGTCTGTTTGTCCGGGCTAATCTCGGAAATGGCTTATCCGATTGCGATGAGACTTTCACTGTAAGATTCAGTATTTTCGTGGGCATGTTTTAGGCTATTTTTTTAATGTTTATATTTATGTATGCATGTCCATTGCATATAACCGATCAACTTCAAATTTTGCACATATGTATAGTTCGCGTGGCAATGAAGTCTGAACATTTTGCAACAAAATCAAGATGGCGGTTTTCCAAGATGGCGGCCGAATTTTCCAAATGTGCTCCCCGACATGGATATCAAATGAAAGGAAAAGACAAGTAGAATACAATTAGCTATGCGGTGTCATTAAAATTCAAAATGGCGGGCAACATAAAATGGCGGATTACCTTTTTCTTTATAACGCCTTCGGTGTACCCATACCAAATGAAATCGTGTAACGAGTATAGTAGAGTAAGCGGTGTGCCGTCATTTTAAATCTGATATGGCGGTCACTACAAAATGGCGGAAGACATATAATAGACTAAAAAGCAGAAAATACAAAAAATAGTTTAAAAAAAACTAAAAAATAAGCTTTTATTTTAAAATGAACTAAAAAAGTAAAAAAATTTTTTGAACGTAGTTTTTATTGCTCCAGCCAGTCTATAAAAACAATCTACCTTTCGAATTGCAAAAAAGCGTGTTTGTTCGTGATAATCTTGGAAACGGCTAATCCGATTGCGATGGGACTTTCACGGGAAGATTCAGTATTTTCTTGGGCATGTTTTAGGCTTCAGTCGGTTCCGACTATTGGTTCAGACGAAAAACTTGATCCGATAGTCGAAGAAAAACGAGTGGAAACTTTTTTTGTCATTCTAATTGTAAACCTCAAAGCTCGGAACGGTTAATCCGATTTTAGGACTTTCACGGGATGATTCTGTATCTTCTTAGGTGTTTAGCCTACTTTTCACTCTGATCGGACTATCGGGTCAGACCGAAAACATGACTCAATAATCGAAGGAACGCGAATGAAATGCTGTCACGGTGAGATATTGTTCTTTCAATTTGCGGAAATAATGTGAAGGTTATGGATTAAGGTCACCTCCGCCAATGATCAATGGGCCCGATGATAGTTTAAACAGGGAATATGGATATCGAACACAATGAACAAGGGGAACAAAATGTTGAGGACGCCATGGGGCAAGTTCTGCACAGGGTGAGAGAAGTGTTTTTTTATATGATTGTTGGCAATGTAGCACAAAATTTTTTCAATAGGTGGCGCTCAACATCGAATTTTAAAAAAGTTGTAACACATTTTTTATGAGTAACTCTAAATTGTTTATTTTTTTATGTGGCAATGCTAAGCTCAGGAGTCACCCTTTGTACTACCAATCCGATATGTCGTTTGTCAAGCCATGGTGCAATGTCTAGCAGTGAGCTTAGTAAGGTTAAGGGTCATGGGGGTTCGAGGGGTTTTGAAGAAGGTGGCGATAAACCCTGCGTTTGAACTCTTGGATGTTGTAGGGGTTCGGAAATACTGACTGCGAGAGATTATTCTACAGTCGAGTTATGTGCCCAAAAATATGTATTTGGTACCCCGGACTGTGCACACATAAGTTTTTTTATTAAAAGGCGTTGAAACGCACGCGGGTTTTTTGCTAGTTTTCAATAAAATCTGCATCACAATCTGTGGCAATGTGCAATGTAGGACTAATGACTGCTCTATTTCTTAAGATCTTAAGTATGACATTAACCAAGGATCTGCTATGGAATGACCAGATATTCCAAACGCATCCAAGCGTGCTTGTAATTTCTTAAAAGACACAAATCTATATTTCAGGTATCGGCTCAGACGCAGAGTTCAACGCCTTCTCCTTGAACATGCTCCTCCATAATCTCTAACTTATTCTTATTATTATTAAATTCTCGTAGTGTCAAATTTGAAGTTAATAGGTTATGTGGAAGTGTGTAAAAATCAACTTACAAAATTTGCTTTCATACTTCCAAGTGAACCTAATAAAAAAGTATTAAAAATCACTCTTAGGGCTATAAAGATCAACAACGAGGATAATTCTTCTTTATATAATTTTATCATAAACATCAACCTAGATTATCGCACATAAAATCCAAGCTTGGGAGTATTAGCTATGTCCAAAATCTGAGATGTTTTGCCGTCAACTTTCAACAACAGCTGTTTTTGCTTAAGGTATGAGGGGATGTGAAAGCTTTATTTCGCATACAAGAAAGTATTCGAGTGAATTTCGAGAAAACTGTTGGTTGGTGTGAGCTTTACACTGAGCTTGAAAAAAACAAGCAGAAGCGAGAGATTTCATTGTATTTATAAAAAAAAGATGAAAATCGCAATAAAAATTGCACTGTTTTTCAAAAATATTCTAAAATCATTTCCAAACCGGATAACTCTCGTACATCACACTGGTTAGTATTTAAGTATGCTAAATTTATTTCGAATTACGGATAAAGATAATCCTTGATTCGCGATATTGAAAATCTTGGTTGATATTTACGATCGTAAAAGTGTTTTTGACCAAATATTTTTAATAGGATTTTTCAATAGAAGCTCACAACACAAACCCCAACACTCTCTTACATTTTCATAGCTTAATATTGCATAAACAGCACCAAATCCCAAACAAATAAAACACCAAAATTAAATAGATTTTCCTTTATTACAGATTTACCCACTACATACGTCCAGTTTGTCTATGGTCTGGAACAACAGATCTAGATTTTATTACAGGAGAACATGGTGTAATAATAGGATGGGGTCACGATGAATTGGACTCATTAAGCTCTACCCCGAGGAAAGCAGTCGCAACAATAGTGTCCAATAGTGTTTGCTTGAAATCAAATCAAATGTTTTCGATACTAACATCAAACAGGACATTCTGTGCCGGTGACCGTGATGGCAATGGTCCATGCAATGGAGACTCCGGAGTGGGCTTAATGATATTCCATAATCAACGTTGGAAAATTCGGGGAATTGTTTCAGCTTCACTGCCAAATAAATCGAAAAAAACATGTAATTTGAAAGAATTTATAATTTATACTGATGTAGGGAAATTTTTAGATTGGATTTATGCATTCTTAATTTAGAAAAGAAAGTTTTGTTTTGTTTTTTTTTAAATAATTTTAATTAAGATGACAAAAAACACACCATTAAAATGAATTTTTATGATATATTGAAAATTTCTTAATAATTTTAAAAACAAAACTGAAAAAGAAACGAATTTAAAAAAACAATCAGAATCTCGACATAAAGAATAAATGAACAAAAAAAAAGAAAGACACATCTTAAGAGAAATTTAATTTCCTTTTAGCTTTAAATAATCTTTTCTGTCTTAAAAAAGTAATTCTCGGTAGCTGCTGCTGCTGCTCTGTTCCATTTTGATAAGGACAAGAAATCGCACTTTCCATTTTATTAAATCCCGAACAACTTGTTGTTGAAGTAACTCTAATCTCCCTTCTTGTTGGAAATCCAGCCAGGAACATTGACGATGAACTTAAGTCGTCCTTTGTTTTATCAATTTTATTTTCACATTCACCCACCACAGTACATGAAACTAAATTTTTATAATCCCGAAATATTTTCACCAGATTTTTCCAATATAAAATTTTTTTATAAAAACACTTAACAATAATTGAGAAAAACATAAAGAATAAATATAAAGCTATAATACGAAAAGAAATACCAAAAGTATTGCTTGTGTCCATGTTACTCTGGATTATAGAAGTAAGAACGAAATTTGCTCAACAAAGTAGCGACAAAATAACGAAAATATACTCGAGTGTGTAGTGTTTACTCTCCACACCTGGTGTATACTATATATACACCAAAAAGCCGTTAAGTTCTTTATAGGGCATCCTTTTATCCTACACACAAGTGGATGGAAGGATATTGCTTGTAACGTAAGAAACATTTTAGCATTCTTAAAAGGACATAGTGGGAGGGATGAACCTAGATATGCACGTTCGTATATGAGTCATTGTTTTCATTTTCTTTTATGAATGCTGTAAACACTTTATTAGGTAAATTGTTTTGCTGTGACAATAACTACTGAGTCATGTACTGATTACATAAATTTCATTATTATACATGCCTTAAGAAATTAGTTATGATAATAAGTGTTTTTTAATGTAGCTTTGATGAGTCACAAGCATTTTAATAGATTTGTATATTATAGAGAAGAATCCTTCATAATTCGTAATACTTGTTTATTAAATTTGGGTTGAAGAAAGTTTTTACACCTAAAAATTCAGAATCACCCTTTTTTTGTTCCAATAATATTAAGGGTGGCAAATAAAAAACTTCTTCGTAAATTGGAAAATTGAATTTATGCCTCAAGCGGTAAATCACAGAAATACTTAAGGAGAAGAAAAATAAAAGTAATTTTTCCAGACACCCATAACTTTTTTTTATAAACAAATCACCCTTTTTCATCAAAGTTTGATGACCATGGAAGTTTAGATCCTGAAACTTTTGGGACAATACTTTGTTTTATATTATACCCCCAGCTAAAACAACACCGCTAGGGTGCTAATTGCAAATATAATTTATAAAGCCCTATAGCCCGCATCAATTGTTGGCATTTATCTATATCGTTAAAGACCTTTAAATTTCAATGAGGAGCAATTAAGAAAATAGGTTTTATTATGGGCCTTCCTTGCCGTAGTCCCCACGATTTGCAGCAAGCGCGGGTATTCACCTTTAGGCCTATTGCACGCTCAACTGCCCCTTTACCTCACTCGCGATCCCTCGTTGATACAGTATTCGGTAATCAACCCAATTGAGTCATCATCGGCATCCTTTCTACTACGCCCCAACAATCGACTCGACGACAAAGGAAGAAAATTGAACATATCAGGTATGGACAATTTGGCTGCCGACCGGTGCAACAAGAAGTTGACGTTATTTGTTATGAAGTTAAAGTTTTTTAGATGCGCCTTTAGTCAAAAAGTTTACTTGGGAGTGAATGGTGCAGTTGGAAATTTGTGTCACATTGATAAGGATGAAAATGGAGAGGTTCCCGAATTTGGTGTGAATTTGAAAACAATACAAAAACATGAGTGAAACTTTAAATGTAAAGCGAAACCATTTTCCCATCGTTTCAGCAAATGCTAGTTTACGTTGCTTTATCAAGAGTGACAGATATTGAAGGTTTATATATAATCACTAAAGATGATAGCAATACGAAACGAAAGGGCGAAAACGTACCTACAAAATGAATTCAACGGACTATCTTTAAACCTTGTTCAAACCATCACTTCTGAAATTTTGGATTTTATTTCGAGTAGACCAGGATCATGAATGCTTTCGCGAAGAAAATGTTGATCTTCCAAATTTCAGTTGTTTTGTTAAATTTAAGCGATCTGCAGTTGCAGCTGGGGGAGTTGCGATCTACCAAAATAATGAGGACTCTGCTAATGTTTTAAAATCTCATACGGACATTAAATTGCCACAAACGCTTAGTCACGATAAATCACCTTTTGGTGAAATGGCAGAAAATGGACAATGACTTTGTTGGTAATTAATAATGCATCGCCGCATAAAACTGTACTCGAAATAATGGAATTCATACATGACAATGTCCAATGACTTCTGAGGTTCAACTTTACTAGGTCGAAACTTCAAAGTAATTACCATGATTTTGAGCGGCGATTTCAATATTAATTTTTCATCAGAAAGGACGCCCTTTAATACATTTTCTGCATGAAAAGTTTAATTTAACGATTTCAAATAATGTTGACGAAAGCAAAACATATGAAAAGTTACTTGAGGCGATATTTAGATCAGATTGGAAATATTTATTACATATTTCAGTTATCATAAACCCCTAATTGAGCAAAAAAGTTTACTTCTAAAGTGTGGTTTTAGCAAGGGGTACTAAGCGTTACGAGAATTATAGAAGGGGTACACAGATGTCAAAAGTTTGGGAAACACTGGTCTAGAGCAACGGTGGGCAACATCAGGCTCGGCTCGTGTAGTTTAAATTGAATATTACATCCATTAGGGTAAGTTACACTATGTTCATTTCTTTTATCACCCCCAAACCGGGTTTATAGGCAAGAGGTAGCAGAAAAGTTCGTTTTTTCCTCATTTTGCCTCAGGAAATTGGACAGACTCACCCGTCCATCACACTAACACAATTATAATTTCGTTCTCGGGGGTCTGAGAAAACTATGAGAAAGTCCCCGTCTCATTCGCGTTTATTGTACGTAATGACGTATCGTTATACGAAAAAGAGACAAAAAATCATCTTTCACTTCAAATGCAGACTAACAATTTAGTGTTGGGTAGGACACGATTATAAAATGAGTTGGTAAGAGATGTCTCTTTTTTCTTTTGAGCCAGTACAATTTCATACTTCAAATTAGGCGACGGGCCATTGTAATGCCAAAATGACAAAAACAAAAATTAAAGAAAGAAGCTTATTTGCATTAAACTGCCTCAGAATAAGTAAGAAACCTATGCCTCCACAATGTATATTTAAATTATACAATCTCGCCTCACCTAATTTCAAGTTGGAACTTTTGCTACCGCAAAAGACGTAAGCAATGTCTCTCCAGTACGTATTTACAATCATGCCTCGCCTCATTTTAAGTTGGAAATTTCACTGCCTCAAAAGAAGTAAGAAATGCCTCTCCAGTTCGTATTTAAAATCTCACCTCGCCACGCCACAGCTCAAATTGGATATTTTACTGCCCCAAAAGAAGTAAGAAACTCTTGCCTCTCCACTACATAAGACTAGAGCTTAGAGGTAAGCCTCTTTGTGGAGTTCTTTTAAAAGGCTGCGACTTGCAACATGCAGTTTCATTCCACCGCTCCAATGCAATACTATCACCAGAAAACGCTGACTTCAGGGATCGAACAGAAGACTGCTCCCTGAACTCTTATGCTTAAAGGTAATAGGGCGAGGCAGAGTAGGGAATTTCTGTAAAGATGGAAGATAGGAAAGAAGTGATACAAGAGAAAAACGAATGACCATGGAACTGCGTGAAGTCGAATCACAAACCTCTAGGGTGGTTATCTGCTGCCTTATACCGTACAGCTCGCTTATGACGCTATGGCAATCCCAAATTAACGTAGGTTTGGCTTTGAATACCGCTTGGCTATAGGAAAGAACAAAAATTTCCTTGTTGGTATAGCCCCTTCTAAAGTTTTTGATGGTGTATTCCAATACAGCGTACATCTCCGCTTTAAATGCATTAACTAGAGTTCCCAAGCTGAACCCTCTGCTAAGCACAAGGCTTTGCATTAATACCCCTAAGTATTTGGTTTGTCTTGAGGAACCTAAAGCTTTGCCGTCATGGACCAGTTCCGCCAATACTAACAGTATTCGTTTGCTGTTAAATTACACTAAAACCGTTTTATGGGAATTGACATTAAGTCCTACCTTAACGCACCAGCTGTAAACCAAATCAAGTTCATATTGCATGCGCCTTAAGCCTCGGCCACGATATGAGCGGCAAGCGGTGAGCGGCAAACGGCACCAGAAAAATTTAATGTCTCGATTTAGCGGCGAGCGGCATTAGAGCGGCACGTTAGTATTGCCGCTCTACCTCTCAAGGCTCCCCGCTCGTATCGTGGCCGGATTCGAGCGTTTTCCATATAAAACAATACAAAATAAAACTCAGAATCTGGCGCTCACCGCTAGCCGCACGCCGCTCGTATCGTGGCCGAAGCTTTAGCATGGCACACCCTGTTGGAGGAGACTCATGGCTTTGTGGAAGGATCAGCAAAGGATTCCCACAAGGCGGTATTCTATGATATCTTGCATGGCACATGACTGTCAGCTCTGTGCTCTTGCGGCTAGAGTAACTTCCTGTTTGGCGGAAGACTGAGGCACAGAACAAAGCCTCACCACGAACGACAGCGAGATAGACGTTATTGTCTACGGTAAGAACATTAGAGGTTTGGAATTTCAGACGATGATGAACTTTGGTGATCAACATCACTGCTACTCTAAAATATCTGGATATGTACATGAAATCGTGGCTCACCGAGAAACATCATGTTTAAGAAAAAATTAAGAAATAAAAAATAGCGCTTCAGAAGATAATGTGTGGACTAAAGTGGAATATCTCACCGAGGTCAGCATACTGGTATACATTATGATGGTGAAGACTACCAAAATTTCGTCCTCGGCGATATGGTGAACTGTCATCACACAAAAACAGAATGCAAAGAATTAGTCCAGTCAAATGGTGGTTTTTTCGAAACATAGGCCCCTAGTACGAAATTCGATTCGTCAATCGATTGAGAATCGAAAGCTGATTCGATTGTGAAAAAGATTGGTAGTCCGTAACGCAGTCGAATCGAACAGTACCGCCATTGTAACTGAGAATTTTCTGTCATTTTGATGAATTTTTCGAAGGAAATTTAATAGCAATTTGGTATTAAGAAAGTTATTGCTCTCATCGACTGCAATCGACTCGGTTCGCTACCATCGAGAATGAGACTACCACTTTTTCGATCTAGCATTCGTTCGACTGTTTGACGAGAATCGCACTAGGAGCCATAGTTGCGGAAGTTTTTTTCTCAGCAGTTTTAAATGTGTTTTGGAGTGCTGAATCCGAATTTCATGTTTGCTGCCTTGTAGGAGCTCGACTTCACAACCAAAAATGCAAAAAACCTCGAAATTTCCCACTTTTTTCAGTTTTTCGCTTATATTTCGAAAACTATACGTTTTTCGAAGATCACCACTATATACAAAATTAAAGAAGGCAAAATTTCCTTCAAAATGCATTAGTCAACTTTAATTTTCTGACTAGCGATTTCGGCGCTCAGCGCGCTGAAAAACAGTGACTTTTTGGCTCTTCTGCGAAAACGTAAAAAACGTTCACTCCCACCCCGCGACAATTCGAAAAATATGCACGTTATCAACAAAAACCCTTATACTACGTGAAAGTACATTAAATTTCCTACGTCTCTAATATTCAATTTTCTCATAAAAGGGGAGGGAAGAGCAAACGAAAATTACAAAAAAAATTGCCAGCAGCAAACATGAAATTCGGATTCAGAACCCCAAAAAAACATTTAAAACCGCTAAGAGAAAAATTTCCGCAATTATGTTTCGAAAACAGCAGTTTTTTTACACCGATTGACTGGACTGCACCATATCCACTGCAGCGAGAAGTGGTTTTGAGCTTGCACCTGCGGGACCTTTAAATTGTAAAAACTCCGGCAGGCTCAGCATTTCGGCTCTACTGGGCCCCACGAGAACCTATGCAAAAATGAAGATCCTAGTTCTCATCATCATGATCAGGAACCTCATGCTGCTAATGAAAAAGATTGCAACAATGAATCGATCGGTAAAACGTCATAGGTAATGGATCGCTCTCTGAAAGTGGACAGGAAGATATACCTATCTTCTCCTAGGATATTAACCTAGTCTGCTCGTTGAGTCAGAGGATTACACGTGAATCTACCAAACGGAGACGTTGGCTTTTCTACACGCGCTGGATTACGTAAATGAAGAAGTAGGTTAAAGTGAAAGATTCTATCACAAGACTCCTTTGATTTGATGACATAAGGCAAGCTGCTATCGATAGTGAAGTAAGGGAGCAATAATGGCAATCCAACGCACTCTCACTAAGATGACTCTAGACAGAGGAACTAAAAACCCGCACAAAATTGGCTAATTCATCTTCCCTCGTTCAATCTACAATAACAATTACATTAGTCATTTCTCATTTAGATTTATTTTTAAAACAAACTTACCAAGCATCATTTAAACATTTATAAAAAACAAAACAACAACAGCATAAGCAACATGCATACATCATCTTATCATAAACAATTCTTATTTAATTAATTATAAAGTTTATTAGCATTATGTGCAGCAGCTAAAAATGGAGTAAACAACTCCATCGGCAATGGAAATATAATAGTAGAATTCTTTTCCGCTGATATGCTACTAAGTGTTTGTAAGTATCGTAGCTGGAAATAAAACAAAAAGAAATTTTTTTTAAAATAAATTATTAAATTCAAATTTTCCATTGAATTTTAATTACTTGTAAAGCAGCAGGACTTTCAGAGATAATATCAGAGGCTTCCTTAAGAGCTCTTGATGCCTTCATTTCACCTTCAGCAGCAATTACTTTAGCTCTAGCCTCTCGAGCTGCTTCCGCTTCTGCAGCCATAGCTCTTTGTAGGGCAGTTGGCAATGAAACATCTTTGCTGTAATTAAATTATTAAGAAAATTGTGAAGTTTTTATTTTACAAAAAAAAAACTTAATATTATTTTTGTACTTTACATTTCAACTCTTTCAACTTTAACTCCCCATGGATCAGTTGCTTCATCTAGAGACATCTGCATTGTATGTGAAATTGTTTCTCTTTCTGTAAGAAGCTCTGAAAGATTTCTTGTACCTAGAACATTACGTAGTGTTGTAGCTGCTAGCAATCGTGTGGAATGACTGTAGTTGGAAACTTGTATAACAGCTCGTAGAGGATCGCTTATTCGATAGTATACAACAGCATCAACAGTGACTGTTACTGAATCTTTCGACAGGACTTCTTGTGGGGGTACATCGAAGGAAACTGTTCGTAGATCAACTTTACAGTAGTCGTCTACACATGGAAGTACGAAGAATACTCCTGGTCCACGTGCTCCGCCGGCTCTTAAATTTATTTATGTAATAATTAAAAGTTTTTAGTTTATAGATTAAGAACTCACCTCAGTCTTCCCATTCGAAAAATGACAGCTCTTTCAAATTCTGATACAACCTTGAAGCAGATAAATATTGATATGGGAAATGTGAGCACCATAACGACTACTGCTAAGCAAGTTGCTATTATTTCAACGCATCCGAATGTGTCTTGTTCAGCTGAAAAGTATGAATGAAAGTTTGATATTAAAGCATTTGAATAATTATTAACAAATATAGCATAAACAATCTTACAAAAGTCAAAAACACACTCATATCGACAACGTTCAATTCTTTTGCACGTGAACTCCATTCGTGCTTCTCAGTTCCTTCACTGAACCAAAAACAAAACAAAAAGAAAGATAGAAATAAATTCTGGATAATATCCAGAAACAGAATATTTAGACTGTTAGACTGTTTAGATGAATGGGCCTCGGAGATTTTCACTATATTCCCTGAAGCAAACACTATCCCCACACACATTAATTCGTGACTTTTCTGCAAGCCAACTTCCTTAGCTTTGATTTTTTCGTGCGGCTGGAATATTTTGTTCTTGTTTCTATATTTGACTTCGCCATGCCCAGATTGATGCAAGAATACAATTTGTAGAACTTTAAATAAACTAGAAAATTATTTTAGCTTAAGAAAACAACGTACGTTCATTAAACGTAAACTTAATGGCAATCATTTCAAGCTAAACTAACATTTCTGAAGTTTTATGTTTTTTTAAATACTGTTTTTTATTGTGAATATGGAATATGATTCTGAAGGAATTTCAATTGAGTCGTTTTTTCAAATGTTAAATAAGACTTGTAGTTTACAATGATTGTTTAGGAAGTTTGTTTCAGTTTTTAGTGGATATAGTTACGTATGAAAATTATGATTTGGTTATGATGTACAAATGTGGATCCAGTAGCAAGGAGATGATCGATTGTAGGTATTGAACAAATAAGCGATTGTAGGTTATATAAGAATGTTTAGAAAATTGCACATTCGAAGATAACAAGAAGAACACAACCAGTTGTAAACTGTTTTTCAACTTTTGGTTTACAAATTGAACAAGGATTACAAATTCGCCGTATACTGATTAACTGAGAAACAACTTAGCTCTAATAAAAATTACAGCTCGGACCTTCTTGACCAATAATCTATTTGATTTCAAAAAATGCCTAATTTTGTCCACAAGTTTCTTGCTCCTTCTGAAACTATTTATTTCAATACGAAGCTGGCCACTCCATATCATGGACAGTTGATGGACGTCTTTTTCAAACAGTTGTCTCGTAGTGATCTTGGAACGTCCCAAACGTCGGAAAATCTTAGGAATGGAGATGAAAGGTCGTTTGATGATGAAATGTACATTTGAATTGAAATAATTACTTCTCTTACCGTTTGAATCGATCTTCTATCTTCTTGGTAGCCTTGACCTACACATTTTTAAGGTTGCAAATAACGGATTTATGATTAAAACCTATAAATTCAAAATGGCCGCGCCCAATATGGCCGACGAACTTGCCAATTGTGTTCCGATTCCAATGAAAATCGGTATCTGGGGGTTTTTAGGGTGGCAAATAACGAATTTATGATTAAAACTTATAAATTCAAAATGGCCGCGCCAATATGGCCGACGAACTTGCCAATTGTGCTCCGATTCCAATGAAAGTGTATATCTAGGGGTTTTTAAGGTTACAAAAACGAATTTATGATTAAAACTTATAAATTCAAAATGGCCACACCAATACAGCCGATGAGTTTGCCAATTGTGTTCCGATTCCAACGAAAATCGGCATCTGGGGGTTTTTAGGGTGGCAAATAACGAATTTATGATCAAAACTTATAAATTTAAAATTTCGGGACCAATATGGCCGACGAACTTGCCAATTGTGGTTCGATTCCAATGAAAGTGTATATCTAGGGGTTTTTAAGGTTGCAAATAACGAATTTATGATCAAAACTTATAAATTCAAAATGACCGCACCAATACAGCCGATGAGTTTGCCAATTGTGTTCCGATTCCAACGAAAATCGGTATCTGGGGGTTTTTAGGGCAGCAAATAACGAATTTATGATCAAAACTTATAAATTTAAAATTTCGGGGTCAATATGGCGGACGAATTTTACCAAATAAGTGTCATTTCCCTGTCAGCTGTATGTAGGTTGTTCAATAGTTAGGAAATCTAAAAATCGTCACATCCTAGCTCCAAATGGAAGAACATTAAACGTCTTGGTGAATCTTGGTCATTTCCCCTATTTTCGTAAAGTTTTCCATGCGGTCGAGTGTACCTATAAAATCATCGATGAATAAAAGGTAAATCGCCAAAATTACAAAGAAAACGGAAGGGTCCTCCACTGCCAGCAAGAGGTTAAACGATGTTTTCTATCGCATCCAAAAAGTTCGATCGGTAAGAACGGGACGAAGGCTGTGTTCGGGACGAACACTAAGTAAGAAGGGGACAGTGTAACGGCTAACAGAAAAGAGAAAGTAAAAATTCCAATTCACCGAGAAATTTCATGTTCAGAGGCATCTACTTGAATACATTAGGGTGGTCCTTATTTTGGAAAAGTCACGATTTTTTTGAGTGCTCTCCCTAAATCAAAAGTAGAGGCCGAAAAAATAATTATGATGCAAAAAAAAGTCGAAAAACAAAATTATAAACCGTCCCACATGCAGGTTGAATTTTAAATGGGATTTAACATAAGTTTTTTTAGGTTCAACCAAGCGTTGAGCACTTGATTTCCATCGGTTCAAGGTGAAACTTGGTATCCTTAGGTTTTCGATACCGCTTATTACGAATATCATGTCAAAAACCGGTTTTGACTAATGACAGCTGTCAAAAAAGCTGTAAATAGAAATTAACCATATAAAAGGTATCCAAAATCATTTTTTCCAGATTTGTTGTTTCTTTCACTTTTTTCCTAACGCGGACAGTGCACACTAGGCATGTCGATTCATTCCAAAAAAAATCGATCTTCGATTCGATTTGAATCGAACGCGCTAAAATAGATTCTCCATTAAATCGAGCATTAAAGGATCGATTCTCGATTATTCGAATCGTAAGTCAATTTTTGTTGAGCCACGGACAACTAATTAGAAACAGTTTCATAAAAATCGTATTTATACATTTCGCTACCTTGGAAGAAAACTGGCATAACTCAAAAAATTAAAACGAAGAAAAAAAGTGTACAAAAATAACTTCTATGTACATATGTACTTTAAACCGAGTGGAAAATGTTGCTGATATGATTTTGTGGAGGTAAGGGATCTTCAGATGACCTTTAGTTAAATCTTTAAATGGTTAAATGGGATTTTCTCCACACTAGTGGTTTTCGAGTTGTGCCGGTATTCTTCCAAGGTAGCGATTTTTTATATTTTTATGTAGCAATCCTGTTAGGAATTCATTATGATATTGCAGTCCGGGGAAATTACAATTTTAAGGAGGCAAAATTCGAAAATGGCTGAAAATTGGTCCGCAGCTTCCTTGGGACTTTTTAAGAAAATAATTTCGGAGTCACAAAAAAAACATGGCGGCCGGAGATATCACTTTTTGGCAAAAAAATCACTCAAAAACTGTTTTTTTTTCGAAAAAAAATTTTGTTCAACCAAAACGAAATGTTATTCCCTACAAAAAAGCCCTCCTGTCATTTTTTCGGTAAATCGGATGGGCTTTCTCGCAAGCGAAGTTTAATAACCAACTGTACTCTACAATGTTGTTGTTTTTTGTCTAAATTCTCTTTTGCCTACTGTGATTTCCCTTTCTTTTATCCTCCTAGCAAAAGGGAATTTCAAAAAAAACAACAACAATCACATAACTGTCAAAAAGTTGGCTGAAAAATCCATTGAAAAAGTTGGCTGAAAAATCCATTGAAAAAGTTGGTTGGAAAAATCCTCTCTCGCCCTCTTCTATACAAAACGATGTTTTCAGCGTGTGGAAGAGCCCAATGTGAATCGAGCCCGATCCGAGGGGTTTGTGAATCGATTCAGTGTTTGAGATCGATCTAAAAAATTGATTATTTCACCCGAAAAGATCGATTTTTCGATTAATCGATTTTAAATCGACATGCCTAGTGCACACATAAACTTTTTTTATTTAAAGGCGTTGCAACGCACGCGGGTTTTTTTGCTAGTAATATAATAAATCAGAGTGGTTATTCCCCATTTAATAGAATTAATTTTTTGTTTTCTGTATGTACCTACTGTATATGAATTCTTTAAAGAGATTTCAGGAGGTCGAGACATTGACTTGTATTTATTATGGTTTCATGTCTTTGATTTATCGCACACCAAAATTTGTAATCGATATAAGCGTTGTGCTTAAAGCGACATGATGTTTTTATTAAAAATATCCTTTTATCTTCTTTATTGTTACCATAATTGACAGACATTACATGTTGACAAAAGCGATGTCAAATAATTTCCAATGAATCCTAAGATGGTAGTCACACAAACCAACGAATTTTGTCTGCACAAAAAAGAAAAATGTAAAACACTTAATGTCAATCTTCATTTGATGTGAAACACAACATTATCCTAGCTACAAACGCTTTGAAGTTATTTATAAATTTTAATGCATTGATTTCAGCATAAAAATAACAACAAAATTCGTGTGGCCCTTTTGTTACTTAAGTCGATTTGATTCATTGCTTCTGTGTACAAAAGAAACATCCAAACAAGTATGATACAAACGGAAGCAACGTTGTCGTACATCAAATTAAAAGCGACGTTCAGGGATTACGTTTCTTTTTATTCCTTGAAAAGTTTGCTTTTTTTAGCAATTATTTTACTCTTGTATAAGCTGAAGAGGAGAAAAATTCTTCCTTTCTCATAAATCAAGGAAGTGAGTTCTGGTATTGTTGAATTATTGGAGATATTAAGAAATAATTGGATTTTTTTTTGAATCCTGTAGCAATTTAAAATCATTTTTGATATATTGTAATGTTTTCTCTTGTAGCAGTCGCTAGAAAGATTAAATATTATTGTTTCAAGTATTTCTCTAGACGACTATATCATATGCAGAAAGTTTACCCATTGAAATTTTAAGACCATCGTATTTGGAAACGATTTACCTATGAGGAAGATGAATGGTATTGAGGAGGCTCCGGCATGTATATGATTGGATAACGCTGGATCCTGCATAGTCAAGATGTTATTGTTCCAACGAAATTGAGCAAGTCTCAGAAAAAGGAGGAACTCGCCCCAGAAATCTAATAAGAAAACAGTATTTGTTAGTGTTGCCTAGAACAAGATAAACCAACGCTAGCGAAACTGCTAAGGATCAGCTACACGGAGCTTGAGGGATTTCAGATGCCCCAGGAATTACCATCAATCAACTGAAGGAAGAACTTTGTCAAGCGCCAATTTAAGAATATCTTGTGGAAGGCAAGGATTTTATGGCTGCTGTGGGCACAAGCAACGTTCGCATCGGTGCTATCTCAAGCAATTTATGATTATAGGAGAAATTTATTGTTCCAGGGCGCGCTATTGAAGCTTGGAAGGAATTATTGTAGCACCCACAAACATCTTTACTAATGAAATTTCACTCTGCGAATGCATTATGCATATTATACGTGGCCTATGCATCTTAAAGATCCAGAAGAACAGGTCGACAGATTCATCAAATGATTGTCATTCTCCGGTTCTAAGATATATTTTCGAAGGAGAATGATTTCGTTATAGCAAAACTCTTGTCGTGGAAAGATCAATATGCATTGAATAAATACTTCAACACAAACAAAATCACTGAAAATAAAGTTGCTTGGCAAAAGGTGAACAGCTTCGGCAAATGCAGGACGGATTCTTAGAAAGAAAATAGAAGTCGAACGATGGTACGTTTCAATGGAATGCAAATCCTGATACGAAGAAGTTGATATTCTGTGGGAATTTCATGATGAGGTCATCCGTGAGAACTATCTGAAAAGTAAAGGGACATTTTAAATGTCCTTATTTTATGGGTGATGTAGAGGGGATGATGTATTAAATGTATAGACTTTGTTGCTTTTCAGGATTGTGCTTAGAGGCAAAAAGGTGAAATATTTGCATTTTGATTATTACGGACTATTTCATCAACTGCTATTGGTGAATGAACTTTTAGATTACTAAATTACTCACCCTACGTTTAAATCCATTCATGGATTCATGGCAGAAATCCCCATCTAATATGGGAGTTTTCAGAGTTGGAAGGCGGAACAGTATCTGGGACTCTTACTAATTAAAACCACCTCCTTTTTTCACTCTTCCCCGGCGGCTAAAGAGGCTTGAAAGCATTCAGCTACGCCTGACTCGTCTTTCGATCCCGTCTTAATCTACTAAGAATGAGGATAGCCTTTTCCACTTTCTTCCTTACATCCTTCGATCTGATCATGTAGTGCAGCATGTTCTCCAGGGTTAGCCACACGTCGTCTGCCGCTTCCAGCTCGCCAGTACGGCGAGTGTTCGTGTCCGAAATGTAAAGATATGCCCTATATCCTCCTTTCCACTCTGAAGCTTACTCCTCACGCTCCCTCGTGTCCCATCTTTCGCATTTGGTATGTGTCTATTAGTTTTCTGGCCGCTGGCAGAGATTTGTTTGACCACTCAGACACCATTCTGTGATGCACGCACTGTCAGCACCAGCTGCTCCAATCTGGATCTCGTCTTTCTGCTCGCATGAAAGTTCTTACCATCATTTACAATGGGGCTCGCCAAAAAATAAGGGTAAATTCAAAATCGTGAATTCCATGCGCAGTGAGTCTCTAAGGGCGCAGTGAGCGTCTCAAGTCCCCACAACGAAAGTAGATTTTAAACCGTACACTGTTAAAATTCATACCGAATAGTTATACTGAAAAAATGGACAAATCGATTTCGTTTCTTATGTGAAAAATTACGGAGCAAATAGAATTAATATTTATACCGAAAATATTTATAAAAAAAAATGAAACTTTAGTTTTAGTTTTTTCTGGAACTCTCAAATGACAAAGATTTCTATCAGTGTATGGTGCATTCGACACGTGTCGAGCTTAATGCAGTCGTTGAACGAGTTCTTGTGAGTGAAGCTAACTTCATAGTTTGTAAATCAAAACATATAGAAAGAGCATAGATCAATGGGCCGCCATACACTGAAGCTCCTGACAGAAACAGGCGCAAACGCGGTGCGGGCAATGACAGAGAGAATAGAAGTAGTGTATTCAAATGCGCACCAACGAAATGCTGTTTTACGCTACGCACACACCGCGCAAGTTGCGCTTTACTTTCTACTTTTTGCGCGTTGCCGCGGCGTAGTGTCAAAAGATGTTTGTGTTTTGAGCAAAGCCTTCTACATTTACAAGCCATGCCCCAGGTATGTGCATGTATGTGTATGAAGTGCTAAAATTGTGGAATTAACATTGCCGAAGCCGTACGAAACAATTTTTTAACTTTGTTTTTGCACTTAAAAGTGGTAAAATAATGTATATTATCACTTTTTGGTGCACATGGATTATCAGTGATTAGTGCTTTAGTGATTTAATAAAAAAAATTAAAAAGAAGTGAGTGGTTAAGTGTATTTTTAGAGTGTTAATTGATTAGGTGACCGTTTTTGTTTACATTCGCGGTGGTTTTTTCGTGTTAATTTAGGGAAAAAATGTTGAATTTGTGTAGAAATAAAATAAAAGGTGCTTTTTAAGTGATTAAAGTTTATTATAGAATAGTTATTAAAAACATAAGTGCAGAAAAATGTGAAGGAAAAGTGAAAAAGTTATTGTTATTCATTTTGTGTGGTAGTACTTGCACTTATGTTTTTAATAACTCTTCTATAATAATTTTTAACTACTTTAAATTCATTTTTAATTCTATTACTACACAAATTCAACATTTTTTCCCTAAATTAACACGAAAAAACCACCGCGAATGTAAACAAAAATGTCACCTAATCAATTAACACTCTTAAAATACACTTAACCACTCAATTTTTTTTAATTTATAAACTCAGATCACTAAATAACTTATCACTGATAATCCGTGTGCAGTAAAAAGTGATAAAATACAATATTTTACCACTTTTTATTGCAAAAACTAAGTTCAAAAATTGCTTTTCTCACAGCTAAATTGAAGTCCATTCTGACTGAAGTCCATTCTGTCAGATAAATTGAAGTCCGATTTTCTTTGAATGTGAGTGTGAGATTTCGTTGTGCATGGCTTGTAAATGTAGAAGGCTTTGGTTTTGAGCCGTGTTTTGGTGTTGCTGGGCATATGTTTGGAGTCGTGTGTTGGTGTTAGCTGTGATAACAAATTTGTTGAATTTTATATTTAATGAAAATCTTTTTTTTCCAAATTGGGGAATTAAATTATTCGCAATCCTTCGCATTCCCAATTTTCAGATGATTGCGCGTAAGGGCCGATTCACAATGAACGCTTCAAGTCTCAAGCTTCAAGCTTCAAAAATTAGGATTATAGGATTCATGTGCAATGATTCACATTCACAGCTTCAAGCTGCAAGCTTCAAATGAGGTTGAAACTATAGAAAAAAATTTTAAGCGTGAAGCTTGAGGCTTGAAGCGTTCATTATGAATCGGCCTTAATGCCGGATTTTCATTAGTAGAATTAGTGGTAGAGTAACTGGCGTACTTTTAAGCCAAGCCAACTCTACTCTACTTAATTTGGTAGAGTGCCCGATTTCACTTAAATTGAAAATATTATGGTACAGAAGGTAGTAGTAAGCAGTGAAAAACTTGAAAAGTCAAGAATGAACTCTGGCCATCGTCTTTTAGCCTTAAGAAAAGCTGTACAAAAAATTTTGTATGTGCGGCTCATCTTTTGCTTGGAGAAATAACTATAGGTATTGAGGAAGAACAATCAATATTTTTATAATCAATGCTTGTTAAATTCCATAGGCCTTCATATTCACCGAATAATTCTACTAATTTAGTAGTTTCTGTGTCAGACCACTTTATTTTTACGCAAACACGCTAAATACTTCAACGGCACGAGGTTTTTTCTACGTTCGACTATCTCAACACTGTTTTCATTAGCATGGTGGCGGTAGAGTAGAGTGGAAAGAAGTCGTGCGGGACGGCAAGTGGTAGAGTAACTTTACCACGGTGCTATTCCGCTCTACTCTACCATAACCAAATATTCTACTCTACCACTTACGTTTTCATTAGGCGAGTTCACAGGATAGTTAGTACTCGCCCAGTATATTCTACCACTAATTCTACTAATGAAAACCCGGCATAAGTGTGTGAATGATATGACTCGCCACGATTAACCGCGAGAAATCATGTGGATTATACCGACAAGTTTTCCTTTCCTCCTCAGCCACACACTAGAAATTGTACACATGCGCAATCCTGCCGGTTAAAGTGGCTTAAACTATTATAATCGTGGTCCATTCAAAACGGTCGATTGGAACAGAACACCGGCTTGAGACTACTTTCCCTTTATGTTTGTTGGGCCGCTGATTGCGAAATTCGAGGTCACTCAGTCCGTAAATTAGGGCGACACCCTTAAAAATGCAAAAAACATCCCTTTTAAAGGATTTTTCGCGATAATTTTAATAATAATAAAAAATAATCGAATGAATACAGTTTTTTGTAATATTTAAAACTCAAAACGCAAAACTCAATATTGTTTTTATTATGTCTCGATTTAGAGGTGGTTTAATCCCCTTAAAAAGAAAAATTTCTCAAATTTTTTAATAGTATTTCATCAAAAATAAAATTAAAAAATTTGAATTATTTTTCAAATTCCACTTTAATCTGCAAAAGAATTCGGAATGGCACTTGGAACGTTCATATTTTACCAATTCCACACCCCACACTTAAAGTGTCAAAGCAACAACAATTCCTATTGACTTTTTCACCTCCTTTGAAAGCTCAAAATCTTGCACGCTATCCCGCAGGAAAAAATGTGTAGTGTGTGGGGGAAAAGCTTTTTGCAGAAAGACGCGCAATCCGGCAGGGAAACCCGCGGTTTAAGGAGTATCCACACACATCAGGACCGTGCCCGGGATGTCACAGGGCCGTGTTCTGTCATGTGTGAACGAGCCCCTGTCCGGACACGGACATGTGTGAACGAGTAAAGGAGTATCCACACATATTAGTGTTCCATCAGGGGTTCAAAAAATATCGGTGCGTACATTTTATACGAACTCGTTCACACATGTCCGTGTCCCGGCCGGAGCAAAAATCGAACGTCCCGGGCATGTCCCTGATGTGTGTGGATACTCCTTAACTCCTCAAGAACGGCGCGAGCGGTTTGCTCTCAGTGTATGTTCTACTAATCTGTTGTTGACCTTGAAACTAATTTTTAAAGGTCGTTTTTTAATTTGCAAAAAAGTTGGGTCAATTTTGGCCGTTTGGTTATTTTTTGTTTTTGTTTTTTTAGTTGGGTCAATTTTATTTTTAAAACAGCGAGCGCTTTTGGGCGGGGTCATGACCTCCGTGACCCCCCCCCCCCTTGAATCCGCGCCTTGTCTGTCACCCTTATTTGTCAATAGACTTTACTTAAAAGTTCAAATTTATTAACATTTTGCTCATGTTAAACAAACCATTGATTTATGTGAATTGTAAATCACAAATTTGTTTGTGGGTGATCATCGAACTGAATTTGAATCCACATCCACTAGTTGCATTAGGTTAATGGGTTTACCACAATTAGTGCACTCATTCATATGGAAAATGTTCACAGATGTAATATTGACACTGATGCCTTCATCAGGAATCGATTTTGTTCTGTGATTCATAACGTAACGACACTGAGGGTGAAAGTTTAATTAGGTAATGCATATTAGTAATGTAATATATTGGATGGTGGAAGGATCTGAAAGCATTTGATCTTTGATCATTACATTTTATAAGTATTCTATTTCCATAACAGTTTATTAATTCTAATTAATATAAAAAAAATAATTGATTCAATTTACTAACTAATTTTTAACCCAAAATAGTTGAAATTAGTAAAGAGAATTTCTTTTAATCAAAACAAAATCAATCTTCAGTTTTAAATAACAAATAAAGCAAAAATGCGTTTCTATTCTATTTAAATTGTATAAACTGCTCCAAATCTTTATATATGTATATTAAAATAATGGAGGAAACTCCTCCGCAGAATGCAGCTTGAAAAATTTATAAATTCTTTAATTTTGACAGTTTGTTTACGAATTTACACAGTGGAGGACAGTCGAGCCTCCGCCGCATCTAACATCTCATTTTAGGAAACTTGAATAGAGACTCAAAGTAAACAAACGACGACCGTGCATTCATGCATCCATGCAATAAATTGGCCCAGAGTCAAGCAGCGTTCTAGATAGATGATGTCCGTTGTGCATAGGGATGTTGCCGCCCATAATTTAGATGTTAGACAACTCTTTTACAACTAAAAAAAAAATAAGTTGGATATTTTTAAAATATATCTTATTTTATTAATCTTGAAAATTGAAAGACTCGCGGACAAACCTTTATAGTGTTAAGAGATAAAATTAAGTAATGACGAATATTTATAGTATAAAATGAAGATATCATCATAAAGGTGGTTTTTTTGGAGTTTGAAGATGCTTTTATAATTTATCCAAAAATATCTCTCAAAGGAATATTATTCTAAGAAATGTTAACCAACAAACTCCAAAGCTCCATTTACCCTTCTTCCTATGCTAGAATTGTAAATAAATTATGTTGCCATTAAATTGCAATTAAATTTATTTTGTGCTAAATTAACAAAAACCGAACATATTCCAGGCAACCCAATGTACATAATACTGAAATAGCAGAAACAGCGTAAACAAAATACAGAAAATAATTCAAAGTTGCCTATTTATAAAAGCTGGGATTCGAGCAAAGCTTGCTTGTAAATGGTGGAGGTGGCGGAGAAGGAAAAACTCTGTGCCTATTTAGTAATGATTGAGTAAACAATTTTGGGGGTTCTTCTAAAAACGTGCCAAAACCTCCGCCCAGTGGCTTAATTAGGTTCAATATTGAAGATTTCCAGATTTGTGCATGCTTTTTTGAGTAATATGAAAGGAGGTATTTTGGATCTTGGTGTTTTTTGATTCGGAATTTTTTTTTGAAATTGTTTTGAAAACTTTAAAGAGAAATTTTAAATTTAGAGACTTTATAGATGGAAACTACCATAGCACTACTATTGTATTGTATTGCCATGGCCTTCATAGAACTCGACATGTGATAGTTCTTTTGTGTATCCCCAATAAAAGTTAGATTGTAGTCAGAGCTGCTGGCAAAAGGAGAAACTTGACACTACAAAGGGACTTACCTCTTTCACACAAAAAATGTGATACTTATTTGGCCACGCAGCTAAAGCTGGATATCCTGCACAACTTCTGTTATAGTAGCTGGGGAAGATAAATGTGAAACACTCGTTCATCTTCTGGAAGAATTAAAAGAGATCACTGATAAGCTCCCTGAACTCTACAGGATGGCTAGAGGCATTCGCCAAAACCGATCAAATAACCACCTACCTTTAGGAATACAAGGTAATGGGGTCAAAACGGGTCACCCAAAAAGCTAATTGGGCTTCCGGTCGCACTGGAGGCAGCCCTACCCCTAATCTATTTGGCGATTTAAAATATTTGATTAAAGCATTGCAAATCCTCGGTTAAACTTACGCCAAAGATCTTAAGAGATAAATCAGTCGTTAGATTTACACCGTTCTCTGATATACTTAGTAGGCAAAAAGACGTGACAGAATTTCTAACTATATAATCTTTTTACAAGTCGCCAAATGACACTAACATGACGCCATGACACTAATTTAATTCCAATTGTCCACCGCCATTTCGGTTAATCTAGAAATCTATAGACGACAGTACTAAAAAAAATCGGGTGTTTGTATCGCGGATACGGACAAGTGACGTGAATACGTCTACAATGTTCTGAAAGAAATCGTTTCATATTTTTATTGGTATCAAAAAGGTAGGAAATAAACAATAAAAAACAAATTGAAAAAACCTTGTTGATCAATTCTGAACCGATTGCTTCGAGAGCTTGAGGATACACTATGTTCAATGTTCTTCCAGGATGTGAATATTTTCAAATTTTCCAACTCTTGAACAACCTATATACAGCTGACCGGGAAATGATACTTATTAGGAAAAATTCGTCCGCCATATTGGCCCCGCAAAAGTTGTGATTATAGATGCGTTATTTGCTACCTTAAAACGCCCCATATACCGATTTTTATTAGAATAGGAACACAATTGACAAACTTGTCGGCCATATTGGTGCGGCCATTTTGAATTTATAAGCTTTGATCATAAATTCGTTATTTACGTCCTTAAAAACCCTTAGATACCCACTTTCATTACAATCGAAATAATTGGCAAATTCAATTTACATATATTTTCGCGGCCATTTTGAATTTCAAAAATCGAACTTCGAGCGCCATCATGGGAGACCTCAACGCACTTATATTGGAATCGGAACACAATCGAAAAAATTCGCCTGCCAAATTAGCGCGGCCATTTTGAATTTATAAGTTCTGATCATAAATTCGTTATTTGCTACCTTAAAGAAACTCAGCTACCATTGGAATCGGAACACAAATGGCAAATTCGTCGGCTATATTAGGCCGGCATTTTAAATTTATAAGTTTTGACTACAAATTCGTTATTTACGACCTTAAAAACTCCTAGATACCCACTTTCATTGAAAGTGGAACACAATTGGCAAATTCAACCATATTTCGGCGCCCATTGTGAATTTAATTTTGAAAGTAAACAATAAAATTCTTTGATTATTCATCTACGTCATAGAGCAAGATCCTAGGGCCGCCAGACCTTACTTATTTTCTCAGAAACCAAATGTATGGGATTAAGTAGTGTAAGTACATATGAGTGTATGCGTACCTGCTAGCTTGGGCCGACGGCCAATTACCAGGTACTCGGTGGTAAAGATAAGTAAAAATAGTATTCACATTTCTTAAAGTTTCAGTGCTGATTTTTACGTATGTTTTAGGGAATATAGTTAGAAATTAATAATCAATACTGCCAGACACTTTCCGTCGGCGGTAACTTTTGAATGGGCCCTTTTATAGATAGAGGGGTTGGCGTGTAAAAAGGGGTTAAAATTGAAAAAAAAATTCTGTCGCTGCGTATGTAGGCTCTATTAGGGATAAATAGCCGGTAAATACTAGTGGCAGAAATTTTTGAGCATTTGTTGCGGTGTGGGGGCAACTTCAGCTGGGGGTGGCTTAGGGAGGGTGCAAATCACACGACACGTCAATAGACTAACTGAATTAAGATTTGGAATAAATGGCTGTATAAATCCATACTACTCTTCTGTTTATCGATATCTCTCCACGCAGTTAAAATGATCAAGCAACGATCTCCGCCTACATGCCAAGGGTATGAAAACAGACACTATGCTTACGATGAATTTAAAAAAAAAACATTTACGTATCTCAAAAATGCATTTTTTGATAAAGGACACGGATTCCTGACCAGGGGGGAATGACGCCATTCATGTCGTGTCCAAACTGGTATCAGACATACAGGGACTTTCAACCGGAGGTGTTATTTTAAATCAACAGTAAAAAGATGATGGTAGTTTTATTTTATTCTAACCTTAAACTCGGAGGTTAATAAATGGAATACAATATCTGCCAAATGTCCGACTCGGCTCTTCTTACAAACAACAGTTATTATTTTAAATAAATTTTTCATAAGGATTTCGCATAATATCGACTATATTTTGCCAATATTAGCTCTAATATTGTCTTTGAGTGCTAGAATTATGCTGGAGCATTAGTGCACGTTATCTTTACCTTGCCCCAAAGAAAAAAGTATAGTTAGAGCGCCCGATTTAAATTGAATAATCCATTTCGAGAAATCACACGCCCAGGAAATGTTTCACGCAATAGAGGCATTGTTTTACGACCTGTGTGGCGGACGCGAACGTACTGCTGAAAATAAACGTTGCGTCGCCCATATCCATAACATAAATTTCAGTCAGTAAACAACTTGTTAACGCAATCTATTCACTGTACCAATCGAACCAGCATTATCAAAAAAGTATGGCAGGATTACACCGCGAGCCCAAAAACCGCACCGCAGTGGTATTCGTTGTGAACTGCAACTTATAAGTATGATCGTCTTGAAATGGAGAAACCTCGTTTTTCAGCCACACTCTCAGCTACAGCGACGATGTGTTTACAACTGGCCTGGCCGAACACGAGTTGGAATTTTCACATCACAAACTTGTCCGAGGCGTTCAAATTTATTGATGAAATTTACTATACTTGTGGGAGAAGGCGCTTGATGATCACCATAAGCAGTATGAACTATACAAACCGTTTCCGCAATATTTTCACCATTTTGGTAGTGAATTTTCACTATTTCAGTGCAATTGGCGAGTGTGTATCGATTTATATCCGAAAACTGCCTAGTCAAATATCATCGTAAAAATAGTCGTATATTGACAGTTCAAAAATGGCGTGGAATTCCCAGATCACATTCACTCTATGTTGTCTTCCCTATTTACAGCAATTCCCTGCGCTCTCTTTTGTTATCGCGCGTAAACACAGTAAGCGATAAATCCATCTCCTGTTTGGTGGACCAAAGTCAGCATTCTGCCGAAGTGATATTAGATGGGTGCTGGTGGAGTAAAATTGCATGTAGGCGTTGGTAGTACTTTCATTCGTCTCTCTACTAGCTTCCCAACTAGAGATTAATTTCCTCCATTCCACTCTAGATAAAACACTACAAAAGGGGCCTTTTTCTAAGCTCCTACCATCTTGGCAGACCATTCTCCGAATAGTGTCTGGTTCTAGGGTTAAAAGATTTGTACTTAAATAACTAATGCATCACGTTATTTAAAATATCTCTAATATAACAAATCAACAAAAAATAAAACACTTTATCTTATCTAACACAAAACGAAATCAAAACCTTCTGTTTGTTTACTAAAATAAATTTGTATGATAACAATATTTGAATATTTCGATAAGCCATAAATATAAATATCTGATTTTAATACAAGGTCATTAACTAATAATTGCTCTATCTGGCGGAGGTAGGAACTTGCATAATACAGATTCAACACCTCAATAGATAAGGAAAGACACACAAATAATGGATTCAAATTAATTTTACTCAAGTTTTCTAATAAATTGAAATTGATATCCATACACTGGGTTTTCACATTGTATTCTCTGAAAATCTACATATACTCAACTGTTGCTGGGTAGTCTATGGTATGTAATAAAGGATCATAAGACCAGAATTTATATAGAACATCCTTAAAATCAAAAGAAATAAAAAATTATAAAAATGTTTGGTAGATACAAAAATACGCCGACAAAGGAAGTGTCAACATCGTGGCATTCCTTAAAGGATTTGGTATTTTTAAATAAGAATCTATGTCGTTGCAGGTATCCAAAGATAACAATATATAAATTAATCTACAAATTTCAATCGAACATCGTTCATCGTAAAGAGAATATGAAAAAAGACTAAAAATAAATAATTCATTTGATCTTAAATAAAAATAAAAAACTTACACGTTGCAAATCCTTTATAGACCCTCGAGGTACTAATCGGAATATTAACATTTCTCGCCTGAGTAAGTGGTTGCGGGTTGGGGATATATTCAGCCTGCAACCTTGGTGTCGTCATGATTTTTCTAATTTATTACACTCTGATCAATCAATAACATAAAATCCCACAAAAATATTTAAAAATAATTTATGAAATCGAAATAGATTTTTTTTTATAAATAAAAAAATTCGCTACAGAAATAAATTGCAATACTATAAACAACAACAGCCACAGTCGGTCGGATTGGTTAAGTAAACTTCACAAACTGATCACTTAATAATTTTATCATAGTCTCAATATATCGATTTGTCTTATCAACAAATATCACTCAATTATAGCAAAAAAAAAGCATTTCGATGAAAATTCAAAGCTTTTGTGTTTATCGTTATCGAAGTGGAGAAGAAAACACTATCCGCGAACTTCTTGGATGATCGAGGCGCGAATGGCGAGAAAATGCTTTCTGGGAAACCACATCAGCACCAAAAAGATTGAAAATTGGAAAAACGGTGATGAAGTGGGAACAAACATTTTTGGCGGGTGCTGCTGCTTATTTTCAATTTTCATCATTGATCTTAGCGGGCATTAGGTTTACTTATTTTGCCTCCACAGATTCTCACAGAAGGAGGGCTTGGACTAGAGCTTATACAAATGATAGGTCAAAATTGATGATCTTACAAAGAGCGAAACTCGTGTTGTACGTGGAATGTTTACAGAAAAGATAATGCTTTTAATTAGGACTAAATGAAAACGAAAAAAACGAGACGAATCTTTTGTATAATTGGTCGCCCTATGTGTTATAGTTGTGTAATGTACTACTAAATTATACACAATGGTGGTGATTTTCGTTGTATGTTTATGTCTGGAAATTTACTTGTTAAGTCTTGTTCGATTTCGGCAGGAGAAGCTACCATAAATACGCAAATTGCAGACTCCTTCTTTGTAAATAAATCATCAATTCTAATTTTAAGCTAATTTTATAAAACACACGCCAATTTATTCTTCTTGAACCTTATTCGTACTTGGAAAATGCATTTTTCTAGAAGGTTAAATATGTATAATTATGTGCGGTGGGGCAGTCAAAGAGCACTTTTTATAGTTATTAAAAAACCTTAGGAAAACATTTTTTTTTAATTTATTGCAATGTTAAGAGCACAAGTGAATACTAGTATACAAGAAAACAGTTTCACTTTTAGAATATTGCTAATATCACTCTTGTAGCCCAATGGTGAAAGCAGCTACCATGGCAGAGGTCCGTGGTTCGATTCAGCACAGCGCCATTGTCCTTAATTTTTGAATTTCTCTCAATTGGACAATATTCCTTGTTTCTTGCCTTCGCTCTTTATAACAATTATGTCATTGCCTTTGCCCTTTACGCATAACAAGGAAAACATCTCCAGTTCGATCGTCGAAGTCAGCTTTCTGTCACGGTAGTATTAGATTGGAGCGAGGTGGAATAAAAGGTGGAAGTTCTTTCATTCTTCTCTACACTATCTTACCAACTTGAGCTTCCTGTTCAATATTGTAAACTTTCAGAAAAGCTTTTGCGTCTGGATGCATACATCCTGGTCAATGAGTCAGAAAACATTGAATTGACAGGAAACTATAGAAGTCTCAGACTGGAGAATTAATAAAGTGTGGGATTGAAGTCTGTGGCTGCTAAAGGAGGAAGTAATCGTTTGAAGCCTTCGATGTTGTACGAGTTTGGCAATACCGACTACGTAAAATTGCCCCACAGTCGAGTTGACCTATTTATAAACGAACTTTTAGGCCGTAGTATGCTTGAAGACTGAAAGGAGTGCCACTAAGCGAAGGGCTGTAGACTTGTGTTGCGGGAGAAATATCACCGTTAAGACGTTAAGGAGTTGCTAACTTCTTACGGTGCTTAATTTGTCTATGATGTAACAAATGGCGCTATTATATAGATTTAAGTTTGGTAAGGCAATCCGAGTTTTTTTATGTGAAAGTCGAAGCTCAGGTGTTACCCTTTTCATCATGGTGCAATGTCTAGCTGTCAGCTTAGCTTGAAAGATAGAAATGTTAGCGGGAGCCTTGAGGATGCATGACGAGGAGGCGGTAAACCTCCTGTTTGATCGCTTGGATGTCGTATGGTTAACCGGAGATAGCTACATCGGAGAGTTATGCCTCCTCAAACAAGCGAATTCCGCTAAACAGCAGAAAAATGCTATGATGCCGACAGATGAACAAGGAGGTGTTCACGACCTAAGCGGAACTTTGGTACCCTATTATTTACCGGTTAAGCCGGCGAGATGTCTTAATAGGTATACTCTAAGCCAAGCGTTCGAGCTCGCGCTTATGGAGCGAAGAGTAAGTCCCAAATATAATATGCCGGGCATCGACGAGAGCTGGTTACGCCTTAAAAATTCTGCCATTAGTATACTGTTGACCCCACCTTAGGCATAAGTCGTAATGATCGGAACGACTGGTTTGTTGATGAATGCAGAGTGTCGACTAAACATAAGAATGCTGCGTACTCAGAAATACAGCAGTCTCAGAGATTAGGCAAAATAGAAATCTACAAAGCCATGAGAGAGCTCAGTATCCCCAATAAGCTGGCACGGTTATGTAGGTGGACCCATGACCAAAGTGCCAAGTAAATATATACCGAATACTGTCCAGACCAATCAACATCTACAATGGACTCCGGCAAGGGGAGGGTCTGGCCTGCCTCCGTGGCGGTAGATCGAGATTCGGAAGTGACAGCAAGGGGTACGTAGACGACATTGACATCATTAGAAGAACCTCAAGAGCAAAACAAAGTACATGTTGGCCTCGTCTCCAAGTACACCTAACATTGGTCCCACAATCAAGGTAGCGGAACAATTGTTTGAAGTAGTAGAATCATTTACTTACCTTGAATCAATAGTAGCAGCCGACAATAACATGGAAACAGAAATAAACAAATCCTACTAGCTTATCAAGGCTCTTCAAATCCAAGCATCTAACCTTAACATCCAAGCTCCTGCTGAATAAGACGATGGTCTTGCCGCTACTCCCATATGCATCCGAGACTAAGGTGGTTAGAAAAAACCACTCTAAAATCTTAGCCGTGTTCGAAAGGAAAGTCCTGCAGAGAATTGTTGTGTCCTTATGTGAAGGAGGACGATTCCGGAGACTCTACAACGACGAGATCTACGAGCGCTATCGCGACATTACATGTTATAAAGAAAATAAAGCACGGTAGAAAGTTTGTTGCCGGTGGAGAGAACAGCGGCGAGAGGCTAGGACCGGAACTCGGTTATATATTGATTAAAGTATCCTTGACAAATTTGTATTACGAGAATTAAGCCATACAAACCTCACATTTTGGTATACGCTTAAAGTAAGGCACCGAATAACTTCAGTAACTAGGTGGCTGGACGGGTCGGTTTTTTGTAGCTTTAGACCATAACAATTAAATTTTCAATCTCCTTCTGCACCTTTTATCACCAAATTCAAATTCTAATACATTCATTTTCAATAATAAACAAACCCAAAAACTAAACATTAATTTAATTCACGAAATCCACCACACACTGACACTTCCGATTCGAATACTTACAAATGCATCTCACAAAAACCTTACAAATTTAAGCATTTACCGCCATAACGGTCGCCGAACCAGTTTAAAGCTTTTTCATAAAGAAAAAGCTTTCGATACTCGAAAATCAAGAAATGTCAGAAATGAATGTTTACGTTTGGAGTTGTTTGCAAGAATTTTACGGTGGGAAAGTTTTCTTCATTTCATTTAATTTATTTAAGCAGAAAAAACGATGACAGTTGATACAGATAATAATGAAGAATTTTCAATAAGTTGCATGGGCGATGGTGAAGATGAGCCAGGTCCAGAAGAGCTGGAAAATTTGTATCTTTCTATAGAAAATGGTAACATTCCGGAATTACAATGGAAATGTCCAGGAAGACGGCAACCGTCACCGGTTAATAAGGAAGAACCGAAAGCAGCTGAAAATGTAGAAAAAGAAACGTGAGTTTTACTATTTTAATTTGTGTGTAAAGTTTGAATTTGATTAAATATTTCCAGGCCTACGAAAAACGACTTTGATTTCATGGATGATGTCTCATTGCCACAAATGAGAGTTCGTGGACAAAATTCTGGACCAAAAGGATCTGCAAAGAAGAAAACTGCAAATTTTGCTGGTGTTATTGAATCATTAAAGAAACAAATGCTTTCTTCACAAAGTAAAGATGGAAATTCTTGAGAAATACTGTTCTTAAATTTTCTTTTTTATTATCCTAGAAGTTGTAAATAAACGACAATGTTAGATTTATCAATCAGCACCAATCTCTGTTACTCTACAATTAAATTATTTGTTGTGTCTAGGAAGATACTCTTTGACTTTTTAAGCTGATTAATAAAACTTTTCTGCAGCTATGGAGCTTATAGACAGATGTTCGGAATATGAAAATTGCCTGTTCAAAAACCTACAAATATAGTCTCAATAGTTTCAAACCCGTTTAGAAAACACTTCAAAAACACACCATCCAAAATAACACGAGCTTCCTTCGTCTATCTCATCCATATGTTCTTTTAAAGAACATGACCAACAGTGTTTATGGAACCATTACAGATCTAAAATAGCAGAGCTGAGCCATTAGATGCCATAACCAAGTCCAAACGTCGAACAAAAATTAGAGTAAGTTTAATTTTTTAGTCATATTTTTTGAAGAATTTTACCTTTTTATCTACATAAATAAAAAATCATGTACAACGTTTTAACCAAATATTCCAATAATTATCAAAAAAATATATTCTTTTATCAGTACAAAAGTGTGCAATTTATAAACCCTGTTCTTAATATTAAACAACAAATTTATGAATTCTTTTGTGGAATTCTAACAATAACACTTTTAACTTCAGTATAATTTTGTAGGCCATATTCTCCGTTCTCACGACCATGTCCAGATTGTTTATAACCACCGAATGGTGATTGTGCCGCAAGAACATTGTACGCATTCACCCAAACAGTACCAGCACGTAATCCTTGAACAATATGATTAGCTCTATCAATATCTTTAGTGAATACAGCAGCTGCTAAACCATATTCTGTACTATTTGCCCGTTCAATAACCTCATCAAGCGCCTTGAATCTAATAATTTGCTGTACAGGTCCAAAAATTTCTTCTCGAGCTATTCTCATTTCATCCTTAACATCAGCAAATACAGTTGGTTCAACAAAATAGCCAGGTAACCCTTGATAGCGGCTACCACCTGCAACAAGCTTAGCACCCTCCTGCTTTCCACTTTCAATCATTTCAAGAATTTTACACATTTGTTCCTGATCGACTTGAGGACCTTGTTCGGTATTTAAATCAAACGGATTACCAACAGTCCTTTTCTTAGCTCTCTCAGCGCTCCTCTCAACAAACTCATCATATATCTTATCTTCTACAAAAGTTCGTGATCCAGCACAGCAACATTGTCCCATATTGAAGAACAAGCCGAAATGGGATGTTTCAACAGCATAATCCATATCAGCATCAGATAAAATAATATTGGGGCTCTTGCCGCCTAGTTCAAGAGTAACACGCTTCAGGTTACTAGCTCCAGCTGCTTGCTGAATTAACTTTCCAACTTCAGTCGATCCAGTAAATGCAACCTTATCCACATCTGGATGATTTGCTAAGGCAGCTCCTGCTGCTCCAAATCCTGGTACAACATTTACAACTCCTTCAGGAAAGCCAGCTTCCTTGGTTAATTGAGCGATATATAAAGCGGTTAAGCTTGTCTGTTCAGCTGGCTTCAAAACAATAGTATTACCAGTTGCTAAAGCTGGTCCAAGCTTCCATGCCATCATTAATACTGGGAAATTCCAAGGAATTATCTGGGCACAAACACCAACAGGCTCATGGCGAGTATAAACAAAGAAATCTCCATCCATAGGTATTGTTTTACCGTGATTTTTATCAGCCCATCCGGCATAATATCGCAAATTTTTAATTGACATTGGCAAATCAACATTGAAGGACATTGAAAACGGTTTGCCATTATCGAGTGTCTCTAAGCTCTGAAACAATTTTCTTTTTATTTTATATCAAGTTTTAAATTAATAGAAAACTTACTGCAATATATGTTCGGTCTCTTTCCATGAGATCAGCCAATCTATTTAAGAGAACTCCACGATCTGAGGCATCCATGCGGCGCCATGGGGAACCAAGTCTATTAATAAATATGAGATACTAAAATTTTCATATTTTCTTGTCAAAAAATAACGTACTTGAATGCACTTCTTGCTGCTGCTACTGCTAGATCAACATCAGCTTTGTTTCCTTCTTGAATTTCAGCGATTACTTTTTCTGTTGTAGGGTTGACAGTTGGAAAACACTTTCCGCTCTTGCTTTTGTGCCATTCGTTATTGATAAATATCTGTAAACAAACAAAAGTATATTACTAGATTTTAAAAGACGTATGTTTTCTGAAAGACAACCTGCGAATATGCGTATTGTATTTGATGTTAAAAATTCTTTAATTTCGGATATGAATATGCAATGATGGGGGTCTTTTGCTTTTGGGCGAATTACCTGGGTGATAAATACGTACGAAAAGCGTCAAATTCTCCTGCTTCAGCGAATCAGAACGAGAGTACACTTATACGAGAACAAGTTTACGCATTGTACAGAGATCTGCACACATTGTACCACGAAAATTGAAAAGAAATCCCCGATTGTTACAATTTCATATCAAGGCCTGATAATGTTTTGCTCGGCAGCATCTGGAATGGAAAGCAGACTGGCAGTGCGTGATGAAAATCATCGTCATAGATGGAAGGAAAACTTCCCAAAAAATACGGGGATCTAGAAGATCAAAATATAGGAGTATTCGAAAGATAAAGATGCATGTTTCAATATAATAATGCAGCAATACACATGGCTGACTCCACCAGAAAATATAACTGATCGATATCAAGTAAAGTTTATGGCTCTGGAAAACAGTAGTACAAGCGCCATCCAAGCAACATGGTCTTAAATTCTTCGAAATTTAAATGAAAATTTGTACAATTCGATTCCAAAATATCAGAGAACATTCCAATCAAACCAAGCACCGCTTGTGAGTTCGATGTGGATTTTCTAGATGCCTACAAATCTTTTCACGCAGTATGACACATTGCTGAAGAATTCGCTGCAAAGCTGGTGTATAAATCATTGAAGGGGCATACATATATCCCGCAGCATGTTTTTAATCCCGACGAAACCGGAATTTCTTGTACGCGAATGCCTGCTTAAACTTTTATATCAAAAGAAGAAAGCTCAACACTGGGATTTAAAGCGGCAAAAGAAGCACTAACACTTCTTATTGTAGGAAATGAATCTCGAGATTATAAAAAGAAACCACTGTTATTCAGAAACTCTCGAGCTATGAAAAACGTGCCTAAGGCAACGATATCTGTTATCTGAAACTGCAACAAGAAGACTTGGATAACGTCAAGTTTCTTCATTGATTGGTTTAAGCAATATTTTTGTTCAGCGATAAAGCAATATTGCGAAAAAATAAACTTAATTCATAAAGCATTACTTATTATCGACAATACCCCCTTACATTCGTTTAATTTAGATGTATCTAATCGGTAATCCTTTTACCCAAGTCGAATTTTTAGTCAACTAATTCAAGTTGTTGATAGTTGTATCAAAAATGAAAATAAATTAGATTTAATGCGAAATTTCTGGCGAAAATATAATACATATTTTGGAAGCTCTAGAAAATATTAAATACTAAATCAACAAGTAACATCCAGACGTAAATGTTGAAGTTATAATTCTTTTTCTTACTTCTTCTCCTTTAATCTCTCGTGGAACATAGAGCAGAAACAGCAGATCTCTCAATTTTTACGGCCCCTGCTAATAGGATTCTCCTCCACGTTGTTCTACGTCTTCCAACAGACGTGTTCTTTGCGAATTCCGTCAAGGGCCTGTCGAACAAGATTCTCCTTTTCGCGTCACAAGATGCGGCCGTCAGTTTCCCTTTACAGAAATTATCTAAGGCTTTTCTAGATCAGGCAGTTAGCCTTTCGATTTGCAATAGCGTAACGTACTACAAGGAACTGTACAACGTAAAAAGAAGGAACTTACCCCAAAAGTCCAGTTACAAGCCCATTCCCTTTGCTAAATGATCTCCGGGGCCAGATGAGGAAATTCTTGCAATTTAACTTACTCCTACATTTTTTATATGTTTTTAAGTTTATATTTTGATGAAGCAAGCTTTGTTCCAAACTAAAGAAATAAAATCATTTCGATATATAAATACATCATTTAAAACTCAGTTTACGTCGTTCGATTTATGCTGTTTTTTTGTGGAACGTAGCTCGACTTAAATCGATGGATCTCTGTACATGCAAAAACAAAAACAAATCCCATATTCACACAAAATAAACAAAATAAAAACTTTCTGATACCGGCTGGTACTGAAAGCTTCAAACCAGACGTGGCAACACATTATTTATGTATTACAAATCCAGTGTTATAATCAGAAATATAAAATTTTTAACAATGAAAATACTCGAGAGTCATTTTATTTGTCGACAAAGATAGTAAGAAGTCATTTTAAGCGATAACGGAATTAAAAAAAACAATTTCAACACCTTGTGGTTTTCCCCTGCGAATCATCTCAAGGTCAAACGGAAACATTAAAAATGCTTCGATTATAAATAAAAAACACATCAAGTGCAACAACAATTAAACTAGATGCAATTATTTCCTAGAATTTTAAAATTACTTAAACAATTAATTTGCCAACTTCACAAATAAATATGTTCATTTTATGACAATACTTACACCAGTGTATAAAATATCAGGAGACTCTTGTGGCGCCGGCATCGAGGCAAATCTCGCCCTTTGGATGAAATTGGCTAACTTAAAAGACCGCAACATTTTGAAGCAATTAAAACCAAATAAATTATTTAAATTATTAAAAATAATTTAAGTTATTAGTTAGTAATTCCACTTATAATTTTATTCTAACCACTCCCAGCGAGAATCGAACACCAAATCAGACGTAAAATCTCACTCAAGGTGAATTTCATAACAAAAGTTTACCACGGCGAAAGTGAAAGCTTTCAAAGTCGGGAAAGTTTTGTTTTGATGCAATTCAGAGTTTTCTAGCGCTAGTAGAGTTGGATTATTATTTCCGGAAATGGATTTGAGTGGTAGATTTTGCAAATGTAGTAGGAAAAGGAGTTAAAAAATAAAGTATTTCTTGAAGTGGAATTTCTTATGTCGTGACAGGGTAAATAGGCATGTTATGTTGGGAAATGGAAACGTAAAGGGGCCGATAAACGATGCAACTTGGTACTAGATCCAGGTATTAACACCAAAAAAGTGATTTCGACTAGACGTGCACACTTGAATATCTTTGAACTTTATTTACTCTGCGGGCGCATTAGTGAAAGTTTAAATAATATAATTTTGTTCGATGTGCGATGATAATTGTTGTTTGCTGCAAGAAAAGAAACCCGATTCTGAGCTGTTGTCAGGTCATAGTGCTTTTTCCTGAGCCTCTAAGTCTCCGGTCCGTGTTTGAGTACTGATTAGACTATGTAATGCAACAGTCTGGAATAGGCCTGTAATTACCATGCAGTTAAATACGGCTCCATGCTCTTTTCAGTTACTAGTATTGAAATAGGCGAAAGATTGTACAAATTCAAATGAAAAAGATTGTCGGAGTTGAGAGGCGCCAAGTGTTCAGTTCCTTCTAGCACGTATACCAAATTCAGAGGCTCTGCTCAACTTGGTAACGCTCCATTTTAAAATAGAGGAACCTACTATAAACGCCGCGTTGAGGTTGAGAACGAACGGACACATGTGCTATGGTATCAGCGGGAAACTTGCAATCGTATTCTGGAAGATGTTTCGAAACTGGGAATGATATTGGACTGTTTACCCATGAAGATCTCAACGAGGCAGGTGTGGGTGGCAGAATCAGAGGCGAAACCCACCGGATTATTAGAGCGTTCAGTTTGCACACGATAGCTAATGTCTTTTAAGCAGAGCTGTTTGGTATACTGGCATGCATCTACTGGAAGACGGTTATCAGAGCGACCAAGTCTCGCAGGGTCAAGTACCACTTTAATTTGGAATTTCCGGAAGGCCTGCGCATTCTCGATCGATCTACCCCGGAACATCAGAGGTTCAAAGGCAATAAAAAATTGGGCGCCCTGACCAGGCAGGGGTGGTAGCACGTAAGTTGTTTCAATCGACCTCTCCATACAAAAATTCAGAATTTTTGTATGAAGAGGTCGATTGAAACAACTTACGTGCTTCCATCCGAGTTTTGGCACTGTGTGCATCGGTCCGGAATCTGCTATAACGGCATCTACCAATTTAAGGAAAAGAGAAGAAGGCCCCTTGACGATCGCACCCTGATTAAACGTATCGAAAGAAAGATCACATTTAATACTTCATATGGACACCAAAATGCCATTTCTTTCCAAATGTCCCCAAAAAAAGAGTATTCCCAAACAAAAATTGCTTACTCTCTACAACTTCATTGAAATTCCTATAATTATCACAATTAAATAATACAAAAAAAACAATGTTAAAACTAAAATACAGAAAGTTTATCCTTATGTTTCCTTAATGACTGCTCCTTAGCTAAATTACTTTCGCACGACTTTAATCCGTTAAGTTCTTGATTTTTCACCGATAGTTGCCCCTGCAGCTTCTTATGAATTTCAGATGTAGCAGGATGCCTATTTACAGCTTCCTTCAACTTAACTATTTCCTTTTCTTTTTTTCGTATTTCATCAGCGATTTGAACACTTTGAACATTTAAATTCTTTGTTGAATGACTTTTAAAATCATTTATCGACTTTTTCTTGTTAGTTTCCGTAGTTGATTGTGGATTTGTGGAAATTGTTTCATTAAGAAATGAAAATATATCAGTTCTGTTACTTTCCCGTTCATACATTTTTGCACTTAACGCTTCCTGTTTTTTCTGTTCCTTTGCCATAGTCCGTTCTACATTAAATAAATCTTGATCGCCATTAGCAGCTTCTCGCAATTCCATACAATGATCAAGTGATCGGCCAGGTGGTAAAATTTGTGCACTAATTGGAACAATAATACCTTCTCCGTTGGAACCTAAGCCGGTACCGACTATGTAACCCATTTTTTGCATCAATTTCGAGCCGATACCCTTAAATGGATTGTTTTAGTTGTTTTTAGAATTAATGTTAGAAAAATACCTTTGTGAATTTTTCCCATTCACCTAACGCTCTATCTGGTGCTGGTGTGAAGAGACTCTGTTGTATTAATCGTGCATTTCTCATTATAGTTTCTTCATCCGTTTCATCGGAATCAGTATCAGAATCAGAGCTTCCACTACTGAGATCTTCATCTATAAAAAAGGGACCGTGACAATGTTAGGAATTACTTTAAAAAATGAATGTTTTTACCATGGAAAATTGGAAATAAATTCTCAAAGTCACAATCGACTTCTTTCTTTTGAACATCTAGTCTTACCCTACATGTTTTCTCTATAAAATTAGAGCATAATACACGTCCCTTATGCCATATTCTATCCGATAGCTTTGCCAAAACCACACAATTTCTTAACAGTTTAGTAAAATCAGGTTCTTCGTATTCCTTCAGCTCACCGAATGGTACAAGCTCACCATGAGAAAACCGACATTTATCCGAATCAAATCTGCATTCACCTTCAAGATAATATGAACAAGGAACCATTTCCTGATGTGTTGGATTTATAAAGAGGACACGAAGCTTAAAATCCTTAATATTTGTTAATGCATACTCATTTGAGTCGTCAACTCCGCATATCATTGCATTATGATATGATTTAGTTCCCCATGTATGGTTGTGCGGTGCAGAGCACTTTTTTCCAATCATGGCTTGTAGCTCATCCTTGAAGTAAGTAAATTTAAATAGTAATTATCAATTGTATGATAGGTTGAATTAAACAACTTGAATTTGTTTTAATTTATCTTGAAACAGTTCATCATTGTCACAATCTTCGGCTTCTGTTGCGGCTGAGTCTAATTTTTTTATTTCTTCCATAAATAATGCCATTTCCCTGTCGATAATTGGCGGATCGGACGGTTCAGTGGTTTCGGAAGCTTCTTCATCTAGAATCAATTTTTATATATAGAAAACAACATATATAATAAACAAAAGAAATATCGTTACCATTCTGTGCATTAATAGTCTGTAAGGTAAGATCTACCAGTTCTTGCAGATCGTTCTTTAAGCTAGTAAGGGCGCTTCGTTCCTCGGCATCTGTTGTTACCTTCAGAGCATCCTCAACTTGGTGAAGCTTTTATATATTAACAAATAAGTTATTTACTTTAATAAATTGTGAACTGATTTTACCTGCTCTTTGTACTGTTGTAGCGAACTATCTAAATCAGTTTCCATATTAATGAAAATCTCAGATAATTATAATTTTAAATACAAAACATAAATGTCAAAACCACTGACATTTCCTAAAAATAACAAACTGTCATAAACAGCGACTAGTACTTCACTTATTTACAAAATTTTAAATTTAAAGTTAAATCACACTCACGTTGTGGTATTTTTTTTTTCTAATAGCAGAAATTGTATATCAATTTAAATAAAATGTTATTGCATAACAATTATTTACTAAATAATGGTTTGCATGAAACTTAAATGATTTAGTTTCTTCTATGCATTTAATTCCAATCCCAAACTTAAAAAACTTTCAACTTTACCATATTACTGTACTGCCATACGTATATTCTGTTTTGTTGGTGAAAATACGTCTAACAGCATGAAAAGTCAAAATTTGAATTGTCAAAGTATCACTTAACCTCGAAACAACTAAAAAACATTTCGTGTGCAGCAAAAAGGCAAATCATTGCAGAATTTTTAAAGTATTATAAAAGAAACAATTAAAAATGAGTTCAATTGGGACCGGAGTAAGTAAAATTGATAAAATATCACAATAGACACAAATAAACATTGTTTTTATTTCCAGTACGATTTGTCAGCATCTCAATTTTCCCCGGATGGACGAGTCTTTCAGGTTGATTATGCCGGAAAAGCTGTAGAGAAAAGTGGTACAGTAATTGGTTTACGCGGAAAGGATGGTGTTGTTTTAGCTGTAGAAAAAATAGTTACAAGTCCATTATATGAAGATAATGCTGGCTGTCGCATTTACACAATTGATAAAAATATTGGTCTTGCCTTGGCTGGGCTCCTAGCTGATGGTAGATATATTGTGGATATTGCAAGACAAGAAGCAACCAGCTACCGACAGCAATTCGATCGTACAATCCCTCTAAAGATTTTAAACGATAGAGTATCTGCTTATGTGCATGCTTATACACTCTACAGTGCTGTAAGGCCATTTGGTGTCACTGTTATTCTAGCGTCATGGGATGAAGATACTGGTCCACAGCTATACAAAATTGAACCGTCAGGATCGTCCTTTGTAAGATTATTAATTTAATAAATTTTAATATGTATTTAAAAACTATTAATTTAAGGGTTATTTTGGATGTGCCAGCGGAAAAGCCAAGCAACAAGCAAAAACAGAAATTGAGAAATTGACCACAATTGAAATGTCTACAGAAGAGTTAGTTAAAAATGCGGGAAAGATGTAAATTTATTAAAAAAATCTAATTTATTATAAAACGTATTAATTGTTAATTAATTTCAGGATTTATCAAGTCCATGATGAGCTTAAGGACAAGGACTTTAAATTGGAGTTAAGTGTTATTTGCAAAGAATTAAATGGTATTCATCGTATGGCTCCAGAACCATGGTATGAAATGGCAGTAGAAGCAGGCAGAGCTGCTAAGAAGGAAGAGGATAGTGATAATGAAATTTAAAAATATTTGCGTTAACATTTCAATACAATTTTTTTTTCTAATCAAAGCTATTTTAGAATTTATTTTTGTTTTTTCCTTAATTAAAAGCTTGATTTGCAGTAACCAGTCAAAATTAGTAAGGTTAGATCTAGTGGAGGCCTTACTACTACCTTTAGCAACCTCGTCTCATTCGTGAATAAATGGTTAGTCATCAGCGGAATAGAGGGAATACCATGTAGCATAACATGCACGTGCCGTAACTATTCCGGACTGATTGAAGTGCGATCATAACCTCCTAGCGGTGGCCACTGGTAACTATCCTATGAGAGAGGATAGGCTAATATGATCGGGCTAGTCCCTTCCAAGTAAGTTTGGCGGGAGGCTAATGACCTCACCCAGAAAAAATAATTATTACGGAATGCGCAACGAAAAAGGCAAAATGATTTAAGAATTTTCTCATGGAACGTACGAACTCTGTACAGAACTCGAGCTGCATAACATCTAGCCGATACTCTGTCAACATATAAAGCTGATATTACCGCCATTCAGGAGTTGCAATGGACAGGGAATGGTGTTTTGCAAAAACCTGATTATGACGTATATTACAGCTGTCATACAAAACACCATGTACACGGGGTAGGTTTTATGGTCAGCAAAAGGATAAAGCCTACCATTATCCGCTTTAAAGCAATAAACGAAAGGATATGTACCCTTCGTGTGCGAGGCAAATTTAAGAACATCAGCCTCACAAACGTTCACCCACCTACAGAAGAGTCCCCGGACGATGAAAAAGAAGAATTCTTCGAAGTAGTTGAACGGGAACTTAATGCCTGCCCCAGATATGATGTAAAAATCATACTGGGAGATCTGAACGCCAAAGTAGGCCGGGAGCCCGTATACAGCCAATATGTCGGCACCCACAGCTTGCATGAGAACACAAATGACAATGGACAGCAAGTTATAGAGATGGCAGCAAGTAAGAACTTGGTCGTTGCAAGTACCAGATTTGCGCGTAAAGATATCCATAAAGGCACCAGGATATCTCCTGATGGAGCGACTCACAATCAAATAGACCATGTGTTGATAGACCGCCGCTACCATTCGGGTCTGATGACGGTACGAACGTACCCAGATGCCAACTTCGACTCGGATCACTATCTTGTTGGTATGGTGCTCCGAGAGCGCATTACAACGCTGAAAAGCTTTGTATCCGCTGATCAGGCTCGAATCAACACAGCTGCAATGAAATGGCTAGAAACAGCTACGGGCAGGCGTTAGAACTCGCTCTCAGAAGAGTGAGTCCTGGGGATGAGAGCGACGGCCGCACCAGGCGCGGGAGTTCTACCGAATAGTACGCGGTATGATGCAATTCACACCACGTTGGACAACGAAGGGAATCTGATCACTGATCCTAAAGGCATCTTGGAGCGATGGGAATAGCACTTTCATGAATTGCTAAATGGCGAGCTAACTAAGGTCAAAAATGCTTTAATTGTCTTCTTCAATTAAAGATTTTTTTTTGCCTAAATTGGCCATGATAAGTTTTTTACTGTTTTTGGTCTTCGGTGAAAAGCTTTACTCTCGAAAGGAAGTTTGGGTGTGCTAATGGCGTTACTCAAGAGAAATATTATAAGAAAAGAAAATCAAATTTTCCACTGTTTATTTATAAAAAAATACATATAACGTAATAATAAAATACTGTAAAATATATCACAATTCTGTTGGTGTCTGGTACACTCTTCCAGCTAAAAGCGACAAAGCCGTCATTTGAATCAGTATTATTATCTCTACTATAACTGAAAAGATATTCATTATTAACTAGATACTATAATTTTATTTATTTCTTACCATTTTTATACACCAAATCTGTTATTGGAAACACCCCACCAAAGGTAACAGCAAGTAAAGAATATTTGAATATAATGGGTTGCAATTTACAACAAACTAAAATCAACTGAAGACATCTAAACTTTGCCTAAACAAAAGTTAATAAAGGAATATTTAAAAACAAATCCCGGATATAACTTTATTATTTACTTACTATTAATTTATAATCAGGCAAACTTGGCTCTAACATTCTTGTAACAATATTAAGTCCCCATACACCAATTACAATTGATCCAAAGATGAAGGGTGAAAAAAATATGTAGGTATAATCGTATATATCCTTGAAATAAAAGAGTTTATCACTTAAATTATTACTAAATTTTTGATATATTAAACTTACTGGATCATTAGCATTAACTATAAGAAGAGCAATCATCATTAAAGTTTGAAAAGGCAGCATTTGCACAATCATATAGTAAATGATACGTATTCGAGTTTTAGTTGGCTCATATGACTGATAGCATATACAGCAGCAACATAACGGCGGTGTCCTTATCTGGATAGCATGAGAGTCGGAATTTTTTAAGTAATTATCTTCGCCAGCTACATATAAAAAGCAGAGCTTATAAAATACATAAGCGCAAACAATGAATGAGAAATGCATTAGTGTGTGGCATACTACAACCCACCGTGGGAATAGTATTACTAAAAATGCAACCAAGCATATCAATGGATATACTCCTGTGAGTATCAATGAGCATAATTGAAACTGTTTTCTTTGTTTCTTTCGTATATCGTAGGTTGTTTTTAAAAATCTTGCTATATTTGAAACTAGTAATATACTTCCCACGACCATAGCGGCGATTATGTAAATATTTAGTCCTAGAAAGATATGAATTTTGTATTGAATTTTTATTATTATAAAAATCTCATTTAAAACTTACCTTCGAAATATTCATAAATCGGCGGCAGTTGCATATCAATATGTGACTGGTCATCCTCATGGTATTTAACATAAGTGGTGTTATCGTCCTTTCTACCTCTAAAAGCTTCTGTTAAATTTGTTGTATCCATCGTTTAAATGCGGATTCTGAAATAACGAATATATATTATTGTCCAACTTTTAAAGGGTGAAAATTAATTAGCATTTGATAAATTTTTCATATCCAAACGGAAATGAATTATCTATCGCAGATATTAAATTGATTGATTCATATTAAACTTGAGGCTATCATTTTTTCAAGTTCAAGTAAAAAAGATATTTATCATCTAATTCTGAGTAGTGATAAAATATTCTTGCATTTAAAGCCACCGTTTTTCCCCATTTTCAGTCGTTCTCAAAATTTTTCTTCTTATAGAAAAAAAGTCATTATTTATTTTTTATCATGACACATTCAATTATCATGGTTACAGTTAGAATTTATCAAAATGTTAGAAAAATTTAGAAATTATTATATAAAAAAAATTGTGTATTTATAATCTTGTGTCTAATCTCCACAAGTATATATCGTCGATCCAAATGCAAACTATCGAAAATGAAAAATGCCTTTTTTTGCTTTATTGCAATTGCACTCTAGACGCATTTGAAGTGGCAAAATATCGAAGCCCTATCCCTTCTCCAATTTTTTCAAAGTGCGGTTGCAATTTATCAAAAATTAACTTCTTCAAAAAACGTAACATCAATGTATCGAAATGTGTTTTGTCATTCCTGAAAACCAGGGATTTTCTCATTCGATAGTTTGCATTTGGATTGACGATATATTAGTATATGTGCTTTACATTCTATGGAGAACAATTTAGTCACAAGAACAGTGAATCTTAAAGAGCTTCATTGAATTTTTTTTTAGAGTACTAGACAAATATCGAATACTAGATAAAAAGTAGCAATTAGATTGCATGCTGTGGACTGTAGAAACGATGCAAAAAGAAGTACTCATTCCGCCCTTGTAGTGTCAATTCATTTTATTTCGATAAATTCTTGCACTAATTGTTGTCCTTTCAACTGATGTTGCCTTAGCTCAATATCAGGTGTCTGGCCACACTTTAGTACATAATCTCTTTACCCATATTATAATTATATTAGGAATGACGTGTTTTTTTCTGAAGGTGTGTAATAAATAGCATGTTTGGTGAGCTTGTTGCATTGTGGCTACTTTAGTTACCAAGCACTTCGTTTTGTCCCGGTTTTTATTAAGATTCATGTTAGCTGAATTTTTCTAAATTTTCCCGAGTTTCACTTAAACCAAGGATACATCTGTTTAGAATGGCTACATAATCGGCATATGCTAACGTAAATATTATATTCCGTACACCTTTCTAGTATTTGACGCAGTCTGTAAATTTGATCTTGATCTCCCAAGATTTCTTCTACGAGCGATTTTAATCTTGCAGTTAGAACGTTAGACAGTATTTTATCGGGATTATGCTATCAATCCGATGATCATCGACTAAGTGGACGTTAGGCAATATTATAAAATAGAGATAGGCTTCTGATTTGAAGCCTATGTTCGTAGATTTTGTATAACTTATCAAGTATTAACCTGGTTTACTCACTTATATATTATTAAAGTGTTTAATCTTTACTTTTCGAGTTACATTAACCATTCCGATTCCGTCATTAACCATACCATAACCGAGGAGCCTTCCATAGAAGGTGCTTTTGAACTGATGCAACATTTTAGAACAGACGCTTTTAGTTCAGTGAGATGGAGTAAAATAGTCGGGGCTTTAGTCGAACTAGATACAACAGGAAAACGGAGACCAGGTCGGTCTAAGAAAAAATATATAGACGACGTCGAGGCAGACTTAAGGGTACCGTCTGGTTTGTTGGGTGAAAAAAATCGTTTTTTCATTCTATACATAAAATCAATGTTTAACATGTCTAGAATAATATATCAAAGTCCCAAAGTGGAATTAAAATTAGTTGCTGTGCATGCAGCTGAATACGCTTCGACCCGGGACGCGCAACGCCTCAGCTTCGCCGAACGCGCAACTCTATATGAGTCGCGCGAACAAAGAATGGCTCGCAGAAACGAAATCCTGCAACAACAAGAACTTTTTGAAGAAACAGAAGGACTCCTCTATGGACCGGGAATAGCAGACTAAACGTAAGTTGATAAAAAATTCATGTTTTTGAATGAAAAATCTAACTCAACTTTAAACGCTTTTTTCTGGAAACAACATTTTTCATTCTGCCGTCCGTCCTAACTCAAAAAATATTTGACCAAATGCATTGAAATTTTGCACAAATGTAGAGAATTTAATTCTCTACAGAGTAGACTATAATAAACTTAATCGATTACCAATTGGATTTTTCATCCATAAAAATATATAAAAAACACACCCAAAAAATTGACATTTTTATACAAATGTCCGCCATTTTGTTATTTTTTTGTAAAAAATATTTTCGCTAGTCTACTCCGTAGCTAATACAATTATCTTTAAAACAAACTTTGAATTTTGTGTTTCGGGGCGATTCAGCGACCTGCAGGACGGACGTGCGGAGGGCGTGCAGCCGCTGCAGCACTAAATAAATAATAATTTTTTTATACATTAACTTTAATATTTTTAAACGAAAAAAATCGTATTTGTAGCCAAAAGTACAATAAATATTTTGCACCCCGATACAAAAATATTGCTTAGTACTGTAGAAAAAAATTCTCAAAAAAGTGCTACTTTTTCACCCAACAAACCAGACGGTACCCTTAAGCCAGCTAGGAATAAGAAACTGTAAAAGACGGGCCAGAGATCGAGAATCATGGAGGCGAACGCTGGAGGAAGCCAAGACCAACAATAGGCTGTGGAGCTCCTGATCATGAGATACATCAAAGTACCTAATGCGCATAATCATCGAGTACCATAGCGATAAGTTGCTGAATTGTCAGTCGGACGACGAGCAAAAGGTGTTCGGAACAATCCTGGGATTCTATCCAGGATCGCTGTTGTGTATCTTAAACGGGTTAAAGCTTTCGGTTGTGGGATATTGCCTCGATGAGATAGAAATATGCGCGAACAAATTGACGGGGATAACAACTTGACTTTTTATGTGAAAGTCCAAGCTCAGGAGTCACCCTTTTTACTAGCAGTTTACCATTTCGCACTCGTCATAGTACAATGTCTAATAGTAAGCTTGGTTCGAAGTAAAGAATAGAAGACAGGATAGGTTAATAGGAGTCTGTAGGCAGTTGAAGGTGAAGGCAATGGACCTTGCGTTTGAACTTCTGGATATTGCAGGAGTTCGGAAATACTAGTAGTTTTATAAATGAATTTTTAAGCGGTAGTGTGCGCGAAAAGAACGGCTGAAGGTTAACATTGCCGTGGAGACAGAAAAACGTGAATTTCTGTGGAGTAGTCATTATGGTAATAGCGATAAAATTTTAGCAGAGCTGCAACATTTCAACGTGAACATGGAGGACCAAAGGGAGCTATTAGCCATGAGTTTGAGAGTACGGTTTTGCACCTTATCAAGCCACGGGGAAGTAGTAGAGGTATTTGCTTCTCTTAAAGAAAATCAAGCATAGAGATGCTTGTTTAGCGATTTGGAACATGTGGTTTATAAGGAGATGGTGGCTTAACAGTTGGTGATCGAAAAACAAAAGTTGTGTTGATTAGCACATGAAGAAGTAGAAAAGGAATCAAGCGTTCGCAGCCTGTAGTCAGAGGTACTTGATACTAATAATCGACGAAAACTTCAAGTTCCAAGAACGAAAAGAGCGTACAGCGGGAAAATTGCCGCGATCATCGGCATTGGGTAGAAGGGCTAACGAAGAAAAATTGGGGGCCCTATAACGGTTTAGCGCCCTCCCAGCATCAGTTCAGTTCAATGGTACTACAGCCCAAATCTAGCCTTGGCCTTCTTTAGTTTTCTCCTCCAACCTTCTCGCTCACTCCCTAGCTTCCTCCAATTTCGTAGGCCCAACAAGTGTGCAGAGTTTGCTTGTACGGCTTCGAACCATCTTTTCCTCGGTCGTCCTGCTGGCCTACTTAAGTACTGCGACAACAAAGCCGTAGAATGTCTACATAGGCTAATATGTAGGATATGGAATGAAGAATCGTTACCACAATACTGGAAGAAAGCAATTATATGCCCAGTGCACAAGAGCGGCGACCGACTCTATTGCAGAAACGAGTATATCACTACTGAGCTCAGGCTACAAAGTGTTCACCAATATCCTAAAAGATAGGATAGAACCTATTGCTGAGAAAATACTGGGTGAATACCAAGCGGGTTTCCGTAAGAAAATGTCTACGACAGACCAAATATTCTGCATAAAACAGCTTTTGGAGAAGTGCTGAAAAAAAAATTTAAATGTATATCCGATCTTCGTAGATTTTAAACAGGAGTATGACTCAATATCCAGGGAAAAACTCATTGACAACCTTATAGACCTTAGAACACCTGCAAAATTAGTGAGGCTAATAAAAGTAACCATAACAGGTACAATAGCTCAAGTAAGGGTTCAAAACTCATTAACTGAAGGCTTCCACGTTAAACAAGGACTCAAACAGGGAGATGGTCTAGCACCGGTGTTATTCAACCTAGCCCTAGAAGCTGTCATCAGAAGAACAGAGCACCCTCCCGGCATAGTGGATTATAAAACCACGTCCGGAGAAGCTGTATGGGTAATAGCGTGGATGATCCATATTATCATATGGGCGAATGAAGGCAAGCATCCTCATGTTACACCGTATGTTAGCAGCGAGCTAAATACCGTGCGGCAGTAATTAGTGCGATGCCAATGGACTGGCCGCTCAACCGGTCGCGGAAGATATCGGGCATTATACGACATATCCAAACCTTATAGCGAACGCAAATAACTTCAAATTTAATTCATAACTTATCTATCACAGAAAATGCCATTATCCAAACAAAAATCTAACAGAGTTATCTTGCATCTTCTTGATTCACCATTTATCACTTTTTATACAGTGATACACAAAAATGAAAAAATTAACAACATACGTACAATAGTATCCTCAGAGATGATTGTTCATTTCACTATATACCGAGTGTCCAAAAAAAATATACATATACACTGTATGTATGACTGATGCCTACTTAATTTGCTGCAAGAAAATGTCATACCAAGTAGTATTCGTGAGCAGTTTGAGGATGAAGAGGACTATTATTTTCTGCAAGATGGAGCACCTCCCCACTATCATCGTGATGTGAGAGCTTATGCCAATGAAAATCTGCCGAACAGATGGATTGGGAGGAGAGGTGCCATCGACTGGCCTCCGCGCTCTCCAGACCTCAAGCCACTAGATTTGTGTTTTTGGGGACTCATCAACGATAAGGTTTATCTGCCAAAACCGGCAACATTAAATCAATTGAAGATACAGAATGCAACGGAATTTCTAATGAATTGATTTGCCACGTTCGCCCTCCTTCTTTACAGAAGAATATAACACAGTTAACAAAACAATCCGGCATTTCGGAGAGGTACAAAATGTAATTTTTCATAAGTCGATGTAATAATCTTCTACATTTTGGATTATTTTTTTATCGCTTCGAAAGCAAAAGATTAATAAACTTAAACTTCACAAAAAAAACGAACTAGCATTTTTTATACACACATAACGTATTAAATTAAACGTTAAAAATATCTACAAACCTTATTTCGAATTTTCAATAGAACGTTTTATAATAACAATATGTATAAAATTCTGTTTATAATTCTAAAAAGTCCACCCCTATTTAAAGCACACTTGCACTCTACTCAAATCGACAAGACCGCGTGCATTTAATAAAGAAACATGAAACCAGACACTACTCGACTTTTAAACATTTTATTAGTTTAACCCAAAAAAAAATTTCTTCTAGCAAAATCTTTTTAGCAACTATTATCAAATTCTAATATCATCTTATGCCCGAACAGAACTCCATTCATCCCATATGCTGCCAATTAACAACCAATCTTCAAAACTTCAAAGTTATCAATGCAAATTATCATCTATAATTTGCATAAATAAGTAGGTGGGGTCAATTAGATAGATCAATGAACTACAACACAACTATAGAATGCATATAGAGTTCGACTGAAAGTAATCTACAATATTATATTTATGGATCAATGGTAAAAATTTAACCTTGACAAGTACTTCTTAAGATCCAAAATCTGCAAGGTTGTTTGAATGGCAGTTATGGGAACAGTTGCATATACTATAACTTCTTATTGTTGCACCGTTTTATTAATATTATTATGGCAGTCTGTTAATGAACGCAGCTGAATTGTACGTGGACAAAATCTAAATTAGTTGTTGATTATTTATACGCAAGATTATGAAATCAAAATGAACTTTAATCGATTGATTTTTGTATATACATAAGTTGTCTTGCGGCTTTTTTTTACTTGATACGCACAAATATTATTTACAACAGATAATCTTTGGGTAAAATTAATCACATGTAGTACTTACAATTGCAAAACAAATTTACTAGTACTTTGACCAATAATATTACAAAATTCTCCTCCCAGGAATTGAGAAGAGGGAATAAGCAAAGTAAGATTAAGAAAACTCACTCTGTCGTACAGCAAGCAATGTAATCATTAATGGACCATTGCATAAGGTAACGATTTCTTTTCTTTTGAAATTACTATCTTTAAACGAAAATCTAGGTCAAGCCCAAAAAACTGGCCCAGGTGTAATTTATGTAATTGTTTTTTACTAGAAGTTTTAAATTATTTCCTTGAAACAAAAAAAATTGCCGAGGATTAATTAAACCGGATTTATGCAAGTGTTTTTTATTTAAAAAATATTGTTAAAAGTATTTACCTTCTTTTTTCAATATTTAAAGTTCGGTTGAAGATGACCTCTGCAAAATTTAGATAAGCAATCTGATGCAAATTATGTTGAACTTTATAAACGGATATTAAACACTTATCAATATTCAGCATAATTTTACATATTTACACCTTCATTTCATTTAATTTATTCACTCACAATTTACTTAATATATTGTTTGTGCACAAAAAAACTATATTATTAAAATAAACTTCACTAAATAAATTCTTTAATTGTTTACAAATTATAATCATTGATGTTTTCATAACAAAATCACTTAATATACTAAAAACCACTCCACTCCCATCAAAGGTGGTACTTAAGCGATAATTGAAATCTTGCTTCGTAACTGGCGAAAACAAAAATAAATAAACAGCAAACAAACTTTAAAATGATATTTCTCCGGTTAAGAAAAAAGATAATAGTAGGATGCCAGTTAAAAAATACTTTCACCTGCAGTAACTGGTTTACAACGGTGGCACAGACAGCAGCGATGCACTAGCTCTAGAGTGGTCTATACTGAAGGGGTAACATGACAGCATTAAAGCTAGCTGGCGCGCGGCTGCGAAAAAAAATAAAAATTTGCCAGGTTCGTGGCTTTTGCGCACCACGTGGGGGTTTACTCGGGCCCCAAAAGGCACTCCAAAAGTAAAAGAAATAGCCGAAGTCGATGAAAGATATGATTTACGAGATTATCCTATCGTGCGAAACTTGATAATGGTTAAGCGGAAGAGATTTGATAAAAACGAAATTAAATCATCGATAAAGCGCACACAGAAAAAATAAATACGACTATCATTGTTGAACTTTTGAAGAACTACAAGTAGTTGTAGTGCATGATAACGAAGAAGCAAGGTCAACATGTTTTATGCACTGGATGATGTTGTAAAAGAAGACCTTAATGGATATTAAATTGGACAAAGACAATTATGTAACGAACATCCTCGAAGGTCTTATTGTGTTGGCTAATGTTGAATTTGTAAGTTTTAACAGACAAACTAGAATAGACTTCCTATAGACTTGTTTAACTGCCCATCTTATTGAAGATCTCATCTATCCATGAACCAGAAAAGATGCTACATCCACAAAACAACTGGATGGAAGTTTCATAATTCAGAGGTATTGCACAATACACGTTTACTTATAGTCAATTCTTCATTAGATATAGTCCACGCTGTTTCTTTTTCGGTTAGCTCTTGAAAATATTTCTCTATTTGCAGTGTACATAAGTAGCATGACAAAAATATTTACATTGCGTGATTGCATGCAATGTTGAACACAATTTGCGCCGACGACTTCTATTATATTCAGTCGGAAGCTAGTTATGGTAAAATCTAATAATTATTTATATATGAAATACCAAATAGAAGGCAAAGCTTCGATAATTAAACGCTTAAATGTTTAATCTCCCCTTATGTACATTCCATTCTAATACATCACCGGTACTACGTGTCTGTCATGTTATTCAGATCATGGTGCAATTTCTAGCTTAGTTTGAAAGATAGAAGAGAATATGTAGCATAGTTTAGGGGTGTCTGGGCGATGCTGGAGCAGATGGCAATGAACCTTACGTTTGAACTCTAGGATGTTGTACGTGTTCGGAATGCCCCCTTTTACACGACCGGACACCGAACAGACAAAACGAACGAACAAACTGGGGTTTATGGGGAAGAGGGTGAGAGAGGACGATGGAAAACCGGCCCCTCTCTCACCCTCTTTCCTATAAACCCCAGTTTGTTCGTTCGTTTTGTCTGTTCGGTGTCCGGTCATGTAAAAGGGGGCAATGACTGCGAGAGATTGTTTCACAGCCAAATCGTTCTATTTATAAACGAACTCCTCGACCGTAGTGAAGGGGAAAGGGAGACTGCGCGGTGTGAGAGTGGGTCGAGCTGGCTAGCCTTGTTTTGCACGAAAAATATTGTCGTGCTTGCAGGAGGGCGGAAATTTCAGTGGAACAGTCGCTATGGTAATAAATATACAATTTTGTCCAAGGCTATGGCTCAAACGGTCTATGCAGGCGCAAAAGGTGCCATCTTCGATGGTTTGATGGCGCGGTACTCAAGGCGGGGTAGAATATAGGACTCGTAGACTGTAGCCCTGGCTGCTGACGGAAGAAGAAAAATTCATCTCTCTTTTTTTATGTGATAAAATCAGTCTAAGGAATCACCCTTTGTACTACCATTCCATCATGGTGCAAGTCTAGTAGTAGGCCCGATTTGAAGGATTGAAGAGAATAGAATAAGTTAGGGGTCCGGGAGCTGTTTAAGTAGATGTTGGCTGACTGTGCCGGTAGCACAACCATTGGGCTAACAGAAAGCGTCTTGTTGAAATGTTGTTGTTGTATGGAACCGACTTAATCAAGCTGGGAGTTATTTATCGTACCGTCTATCTGTCAGTTATTAGTAAAGCAATCTTAGCAAGAACTGGTAAAATTTAAACTTTTTTTAATGGCGGAGACCTTCATTCAAGGATTAAGGATTACTATTACGCGTTAGTCTATTGATTCTGCTATATTAACATTATCACCATTTTTTCTGAAAAAGTATTTGTCTCCTAGCCATTCGTTTTTAATCATACAGATTTTGTGAATATAACGAGATAAATTTTATGCAAGGTTACTTACTGTTGGTTGGAAGATACATAATAGTTGGTTGCCTGTCCTCTCTCAAAATACTCTGCTCTAGAATAATCCTGCAATCAATCGACATTTAATAATTGACTAAATAATTTTATTTAGTTTTAATACCCAGCTTTTACGAAACTAACACCCTCATTACGCACATCGACAGTGTCGATAAAATCGACATGTCGATAAATTCGGGGCACAAAAGCATGCAGATTTCATATAATAAACAATATTTTTATCTCAAATTTTAAAATTTCCCTAAAGGGAAATTCATCGACATTGGCATCGATATCGACAGATGACGGAAATACCAAAAAAATGTAGTGTCGATTTCAAGTGTCGACAGCTGTCGCTGTCGATGTCGGTTTGTGTATAATACATTTGTCCGGCCGCACCAGTCTAAGGCCTTCGCGTGTCCAAGTGTTTAAGTGTTCAGGCTACGATCCCAATATACAAGTGTTCACTCATTAACATGCAACACAAACGGCAGACAGTCAACATGAAATTCAAAAAAGTTATCTCTCTATATTAGGACATGTATTTAATATCTGGCATTAGTAGACAAGCTATAACAATACATCGGTAAAACGTAATCTACATCTATACCTTCCCCACAAAAATAAATTATCTACAATATAATTTTTTATGCAACTTCTTATCAATTGATTGGTCATGTTAGAGTAAAAGATAATCACAATTATTAGCTAAAAATACTTGTTTCCGTGCAATCGTACGTAGAGAAGAATAAAAATAAGCCTAAGACAATTTGTTATACTTATATACTTGTCCAGATCCTCAGGCCACGTTCTGCTTGAGGTGCTTCTGCGCTGGGTTCTTTCCATTTACAACACAGCGTGACACACTATTTAAACATGTCTTTGATGGAACAATATATGTGATGCACTGCTGCCGTGGACAGTGAGACGAACAAACTGAATACTACGGATCTAAAGAGGGCATACTCTTTAAAACCCGCAATCCCAAGGTGTAAACAATCATGCTGTATGGTACTGCGTCTTTATTCGCAAAGCGGGAACAATATCATCCAAGGAAGCAATATCCTATGGAACTATCAGACTTTCTTCCTTTTAGCCGGGTAGATCTGGAGACACTGCCATATTTAAGCAGAATAGAGCTGGGTAGTTGAATGTAGCTGTCGGTTCTACGGATCACTACATGACTATGGAAGAATCCTACATCCATTTTAGGTTATATGAAAAGCCTTAACCTTGAAGGTTCTTAATTACGCGGTTGGCACAATATAGTAGATCTAATCCACCCTGAACATGATCCTTATGAACTCGATAAAAATCCGCTCCAATTTTGCATGCAACTGTTGGATGGACGGCTGTGATGTGATCTTACATTTTTTGGAACATCAAGCAGCAGCAGCAGAAACCGTCTAAATACTCATCCTGCGTCCCAAATTAAAAGTGGCCGCTAAATTTCTTTAAGAGACGAAACATGAAATGACCAACATAAGTCAATAGATTTAAATCCACCTGATTTTTTTAAAGGTAAAGTGCTTCAGCATCATCCTCAATCTCTAAACGAGTTTAATGAAAGAATAAGACAGGAAATAAAAATAATAATAGAGTAAATCCTTCTAACACAGAAGACGCACTTCTCTGCTGGGCCAAGAAAAATTTACCAACTCAACACAACAAAGCGCTGAGATGAGGCTCAACTAAAGCATGCAAAAATATACAAGTTAAAAAAACAATCACAAAGTAGCACCAAAGAAGTGTGCAGGTTTTCCCATGGAAGGTGATTCAGTGCGAATCAACGCTGAAATGTGGGAAATCTTGAAGCAACACGATTTATTTCGTGTTGTTCGAGACAACATTTTCTTTATACTTGAGAGATAACTTCAGAAATAGTCTTGATATTTCTGAAATACAAACTTATATTTTAGTTTGCTTCTACCTAGTTTAAAATGACTTAATAAATATATGAAAATGTGTTTAATGATTAAATATTAATAAATGCGATACAAACAGTTCTGTTACATTATTTTTAAATTGGCTTTTTTTGTGTTTATTGCATCCGTTAAAAACATTTCCATAAAATAACATTCATATAACAATTCAACAAAATTAAAAAAAAAATAAGAAAAATTAAAAAAAATAAAGAAATAAAAAAATATGGACGAAAAATATTGTCCTGGCTATTATTATTATTATTATTAACAAAATTATCGGAATTATTTATTTACGTTATGCTTGAGAGTATGTTGGAAATTTGACTATTTCAACTTTATCGTTGACCTTAAATGATGGAAATAGACCGATTTGATTTGTACGTGTATTTTTCCCCTTTGAGAAACCATCCCAATGATTGCCAGCAACCCCAACTAGATCACCTGGTTTTATGTGCATTTCTTCATGATTACGTGCTTTATGTGCTATAACAACTTCCCGATTATGTGCATTTTGGCCACCATAATAATAAATATCATCTAATGACTTGAAACGATTTGATGCATCTGGATAATAAAATTGCATTATTTCATATGCTACACGACATACTTGAGAGCTAAATGTGCAAACAAGATAATCGCAAAGTGATAGCATATGAATATCCAAAACTATTCCATTTAATGAAGAATCTGTATATCTGGTTGATACAGCTGCCATTCTAGCTACATCCGGATCACCAATAATGTCATATGATGGATATTTTGTTCTTGCCTCATCCAGAACACGAGGATCGTCTGATGCCAAAAATACTCGACGTTTTATATGAGTACCATTGATTTCTAATTGTAGAAAATAATCCTCTACGTGTGTCATATATTCTTCGATTTTATGTAAAGCAGCTTCAGTTCCAACTTTATCTGTCCGTCTTACATGTACCCTAGAAATATGAAAATGTTGTTAGTAATAAATCACACGAATTTTAATAATTTAGCAACTTACCCAACTATAGGCTTCTTAAATCCCAATTTTTCTACACCAACATCTAACATTTTTTGCGTATTTCTTCGTGGTCTTAATAAATATTTTAAAAATTGCCCTACCCACCAAACAATTGGATCTCCATGCAGTCGCATAAGACGCGGTGCGATATCTTCCGGTATCGCTAGTGGCAGATAAGGCGGACGTGGTATTAATGAATCTATAATTGGCAGAATTAGCACTTGAGTGTCATGTTGGCCGGGCCAACTATTAGCATGCGTTGCATCAACATCGATACAGGTATCTGAGACTGGTTGAAATACTTCTTCCCAGCCAGCTTTATGATATCTCCAGCCTTTTGATTTTAAAATTAATGTTCGTTCTGTGGCATATGCTACTATAAAACAGTATACGACATGATGAAGTTGGCACCCATAACCGCAACCCTGTAAAATTAGGTTTTTGTAAGATGATTATTGGATCAACAGGAGAATAAAAGTTATGCATCAATAATAATTTAGAAGTGAGCTTGTAATTGACATTATTTTACACCCCAATGACTTTATTCATCAAGAGTTTCAAAAAACACAGATAGAAAAATAGATTGTTAGATGTTTTTTTTATTAAATATAAGGTTCAGTGGCTTTTATCGCAAAGTAATGTACCACCTCTCGTACAACACATTTCGATTTTTTCCTGCATTCTACACATGGCTTTGATTTTTTATAACCGCCTTGCACCTCACGATATTATTAATTTACGGCAAATCAGTCAGTCGTCACTATATTTTTGAGTGGTCTTTCAACTCATTGCTTTGCTCGCATTTTACAATGTTGTGTAAAAATAAAACAAGAATATTTAACAACCGGAAAAATGTTTTGACACTTAAAACTAAAACGGAAATGCTTTACTGTGGCTTGGTGAGACACGTCATCCATATCATGATCTTTTGATGTCACTTATACGATCTATAAAATTTACGAAAAAATCGTTTGTGAATGGTAGTTGCATTAGTCATATGGATTGAAGAGACTGTACTGTGAAAAGGTAGAGGAGAGCGGTAGCCTAGAAGCAAAAGCATCCAACCGACACCCATTCAAATCCCTTCGTCTTATCATTACCACGTCAACCGTCGAATTATGATATTTTCATAATTGCTTCACTCTTCTTATGTATTTTCCTTACTTTTTTGTCTACACTCATCGCTCCTATCGCAACCGAAGTCTACCGTCTGAACCAGGTGACAAGTTACACACATTCTGCATAATAATTTGGATGGAGGTACACCATGCCGTTCTTTTTTTACAGGGGAAATAGTGAGGTATAACCTATACATTAGTGCCGTGGAGAATATTCATATTTCAGAAGTAGACTAAATTGAAAGCGATTTTTCAGCAATATAATTTGTTTATCCTTGCTGCTCCATCGGACTCGGTTTTGAGCTTTTCGATTTCTTTCATTACTGTTCTTGTCCAGGCATTTTTCGGTCTACCAATACCTCTACTTCCTTGCGGATTCCATTCAACGGCTCTTTTTGCTAACGCATTATTTTCTTTTCGTAGGGTGTGCCCTATCCAAGTCTATTTTGTTTTCTTTATCTGTTTGATAATTAATTATTGTTTTGTCAAATTCCATGATTCTATGTTTGTTATTTTTCTAGGCCAGAAAATATGACATATAATACGTAGAGATATATTGGCGAAAATTTGTATTTTGTGTATATTCGCTTGGTTTATGACCTAGGTTTCGCGGTCATAGAGTAATATGGATTTCACGCAGGAGTTGAAAATATTTAACTTTACATTTCTAGATAGTTGTGGCAATTTCCATCCTTTCCTCAATCTGTTGAATGCACCTTACACCTTGTTCTGTAGTAATTATACTACTGATGTAATTGAGCTCCTTCACCTCTTCTATCTTTTATTATTATTGGATTAATGTTTGTAGTATTGATCTAAATAAATAAATAAATTCTCATTGATTACGTTTTTTGTTCCTTTATTCTTAGACCTAAAAGTCGTATTTCTAAGCTATCTCTATTTTCTTTTGCATGCCCTCTTTTGAATGAGCTACAAGTGCGAAATCATCTGCATATTCAAAATCTTTTACAAGTTCTACAATTCATCATTTGACTACCCTTCCTTCTCTGTTGGCTTTCTTCATTATTTCGTCAAGTACATCGATGAAGAGCAATGGTAAAAGGGAGCAATCTTGTTTCACTCCAGTTCTCTTTGTTATTGGCTCACTCATAAAGGATTTTTAGCGCTGCTTCTTGGATGGTATCGAATACTCGCACGAAATCGAAGATGGTAATGTATAATGTTGAGTTCCATTCAATCGATTGTTCGACTATAAATCTTGGGTGCTTGAGTTATGTATACATCCGGGAACTTACACAAATCCTACTTGTTGTTCTCGTAGCTGGCAATCTGTTTTATCCTCAATTCTACTCAATCAATCCTCGAATTATCGTGACCAGTATTTTTGCTAACATATTTTTATTTATTTATTAGAGATCAGAAAATGAATTTACATGGACAAAACAGAATTAATTTAAATAAAAGAAATAAAAATAGCAATTACAAAACAACACAGACAGCTTTCGCTGGTATAAGCATCGTTTGCCTAACGAATAATAGTTGCAATTAATTAACTAACTACGAAAAAAGTTCAAAAGTAAATTTAAATCAGTATTACAAGTAATTTCACTAGAATTAGAATTTTTTGAATGTTGTTATAAATGAAGGAAGCGTTCGCTGGTTTTTTACGTCCTCAGGGATAGAGTTGAAGGTTCTAACAGCTTTGACTATAGTATCCTTGTAGAGTCTGTTGGTTCTGGCTGCTTCCTGTAATATTTTATGACTGTTCCTGGTTTGGTAAATGTGATTATCACCATTACTCTTGAATTGGACCTTTGTTTTTATAAAGTTATTCCTGATCTTGTAATAAGTTTGACTTCCTCGAGAGCTATTAGCTTTTCCAGGGTCAATTGATTTGCGAGATTATATACCTCTATTATTGCAGTGAGTGCAGGAAACCTCCGGATGGCTTTAGACATAAGTGTTTTTATTCTGGCTTGGGATGTCGTACCACATTGGGACCATATATTGATGCCGTATCTTATATTTGATAATATGTGTGTGTTATATAAAGTGTTCCTAATGCTGGCAGGCAAGTTCGGGGCACGTCTAAGGACTCCTATTAGTGGTGAAATTTTCTACACCAACTGACTTAAATACAGCGAAAAGTTCAGATTTTCATCAATGACAAGTCCAAGGTATTTGACTGCTTTTACAGGTGTTATTATTTCATTTTCTATTTCCATGGAGATATTAATGGGGGAACGTTTTTTTGCTTAAAGACTATATAACTAGTCTAGCTTTTGTTAACTTTAAATTTATTTGCTATAGAAGGATGCTTGAGAGGATAGCTAGATCATCATTAATTAGACTCCGTAACTGATTTTGAGTCTTGGAAGCCTGAAGCAGGACTATATCATCAGCATAAATACAATATAGTTTCCTTTTAAATTAAGTTTGTTGATATCGGTAACATATAATAAAAATAAAGTTGGGCCAAGAATAGAGCCCTGTAGAACACCTGACTTGATTGACATTTTGTTGCTTTTGAATGGTAATACCTCTCTAATTTCCACATTCTTTTATATCTCCTTATACAGGAAAGTTAGCAATTATTGCCTCCTTCCATTTATTTAATTATGGTGCACTTTTGATAGTGTAAAGTTTGCAACTTGAATTAATTCTAACCAAAAATATCTTCCGGAATTTAAAGAAATAAATTTAAAGCGACTAAATACTAGTTCTGCAATAAAAGTAACCATATAGAATACAATGGCATATTTTAGGTTTAAAAAGACTAAACTATTTCGACGGCACAAAATATGCCAAAAAAGAATAAAGAACATTGGATTTATTTGCACATATGATTCTGCAGGCTTACTCATGTGGAGGGATTTTATTTATAGCCGTATTCGCTGTAGACGCATTAAAAATAAAATTCATAGAGTAGAGACAACAAGGGATTTAAAACTGATACAAAATTAAAACCAAAGCCTTCGACTAGTCTCGCAACTTACCTTATTCAATTTACACACTAATTTTTTCGCTGTTTTACAATCTTTTGGATTTTGTAAGTAATGCAAACGCCTTTGTACTAAATCACTTAGATCTTTTGCTTCAGTATAGCGCCATTGCTCATACCCATCAGCTATTCTTAAGTTATCCATATCATAAAGAAGTGATCGCTTATGTTCAGCACCCAGCTCTAAAATATGTTTTATCTGTTCTGAGATCTCTGGCATTTCATTGGAGACTTTCTTTTTAATTTTTCCTAATTCAGTACTAAAGAAATTCCATAGTTCTTGAGTATTAGATCGTACCCTTCGACGTAGCTTCTCATATTCTAAACTTGGCTCTGGCATTCCATGCAAGTTGGATTGTTGAATTTTTGATTCCAAATTTTCAATAAACTTTTGAGCAGATGGCTGATTTGGTTGATCACTGTATATGAAATAGCAAAAAAAAAAAACAGAAAAATTAAGATAACGTTATCAAGACCTCCACATGAAAAGTTTTCGCATTTACCTTAAGAAATCATCAATTAACTGCCTCAGCTCGTCATTTTTTTGCTTAGAACTTTCTAAAACTTCTAGGGCCTGATTTATCCTACGTAATGTGCTATCCTGTTCGGATGCTGTAGGAACATTCAATTTAGATGCAAATAAATAGACTAAGAACCCCCATAATAGCACAAAAATTATAAGAGCCCTTATCCATGTGCTTAAACCGAGAAATTGCCGCACTAAAGACATTTGCCTAAAATACGAGTCTACGCCTCAAAAATATATATATTAAACCACAGATAATTACATGAGAATTATTTAAAAAAAACGATCTAATTAAATACCATTAAAATATTACGTATTGAATTTGTTCAACTAAAATTAAAGGAAAACATATTAAAGTAATGTTTTCCGTGGGGGGTTTTTGATCTTTGTTTTTGTATCGTGGCACTAATTTAATACTGCCGTGAATAAGTATGTATAATCTCGTTTGAGCTAAATAAACATAATTAGATGATCTTATTTATCCAGTCTACTGTCACTAATTATTAGGTAGCACTTTACAAAAGCAAATTCCAATCACCGCATCGCTCTGCTAATATAAAACAACTGGAGAGATTGGGCTACAATTTTCTCAAGATCGGAAATGTCAAATCTAATCACCACAGCTCGTCAAATGCTGGAATTCAAAGAGCGGGTTCAGAGATTTTTCTAAGGTGAATTGGGTAAACATGTCTGCGGCTCTAACCGGAAAAAAAGTTTGTAACGATATTCTTTCGTATTTCATTTAAAATATAATGTGAAATATAACAAAAATGTTTTAAAATTAATTGCCAATTATTGATTAAATAACATTTTCCAAATTATGACCACAAAAAAGGCAATTATAAATATTAAAATGGTAAGTAAATACACGAAGAACTGCTGCAAGTGTAAACCGGGCCATTGTTGTTTACATCTTTCATTTTTGTACCCGGCATAACCTCTACATTTGACAAACATATGTTTTGAGAAAAGTTTTATTTAAGTAAATCGCAACAACTTGTGTATTTCTACATTCCTAATATATTTTTCAAAAAATTCTATGTAGAATTGAGTGTAAAACTAAAAGAATTAAATCAACGACGAAATGGTATGAGGCCTCTCAAATGAAATGTGTACAGAAACAATTTTCCAATAATGTTTGAAGAAATAAGGCCAAGCAGTAAAATAAAATAATTTGATAAGGATAAAATGATTTTAAATTATATTATATTACAGCAACTCCACTACAAACATGTATAATCCCTGAGGATTCCTCGGTAGTTAAAAATAATATCGAAAAATTTCAAGATGATCAGCTTGAACAAGGCAGGATTTGTAGTACACCGATGGATATCTCAACAATTGCAGAAAAGATGGATACATCAATTATTCCCGATAATATATCTAAAAGTGATAATACCATACAAATAACTCAAAATTCGAGGAGTAATTTAAATGAAAACGATGCTATAACCGCCGAGCCTATAGTCACAGTTTCATCAAATCCAGTACAAACTTGGTCTGACGAAAATCTCTTCAAATCTGGAGAACTTGTCGAACTTTCTAGATATTCTTGGACAAATAATAAAGACATACAACAATATATTAGAGGATGTTTATGGTCTCCTGATGGAACATGTGTACTAACAGCAGTCAATTCAGATGGTTTGTTTTTTCCGGTATTAAATTCAAATAATATTACACATTTTTTTAAAGGAATGCATGTTATAGAGCTACCTAGAAGCTTATATGAAGAAAATCAAGTATCTACTACTCGACCTCTTGATGTTCTTCAATCTGCTATACATGTCAAAGAAGGCGGCATAGTGTACGATTATTGTTGGTATCCATTTATGAATAGTGAAAAGCCTGAAACTTGCTGGTGAGTATTTCGATTAATTCATTATGCAATTGTACACTAGGTATCATGAGCATTACCAAATTAACTCCCAACAAGTTAGCAAGGATCTCTCCGCTTATGCTTATGCTGTTCATGTTCCGAATAAATTAATAAATTTTGTTTGTAATACAATAAAAAAATCCATTTAAAACTTTAGTTGGATAGCAAGCAGACAACACGAACCAATTCACATGTGGGATGCTTTTACCGGAGAACTTAGATGTAGCTACAGAGGATACGATTCAGTAGATGAAATTGAACCAGCAATTTCAGTAATATTCTCAAACGATGGTTCAAAGATCTATGGTGGATATAAAAAGGGCATAAAAATATTTAATACAGATCTGTAAGTTCTTATTTGAAATAACCATAGAACATATATACAACATATAAATACTCCAGTCCAGGAAGAGAATATGAAGAGATAAAAACAAAACACCCTAACTCATGCTTTGCCATAAATGAAAACCACCCAGGTTTAATTGTTTCTGGCTCTTGGAATTCCACAATAAACTTATTCGATCTAAGAGTTGTTCAACTAGGATCTTTGGCGACATTTTCTGAGCACACTGGTGGAATTACTTACTTAAAATTCGATAATGATGGCAATTATCTGTTTAGTGGCGCTAGAAAGGATGATGCTATTTTTAAGTGGGATATGAGAAATTTTTCAAGTCCTGTTACTTCATATACAAGAAATGTTGATACTAATCAAAGAATATATTTTGATTTAAGTACTGAAGGACTGTGGCTTGCGAGTGGTGACACAACTGGTATTGTTCATATATGGCATAGTGAGAATGAAAAAAGAAATTATAAGGTAGGATTTGTTTTTGTTCTAATAAAATATTTCAATTAATATTTTTTATTTATAGTTCCCGGTCCATAACGATTGTTGCAATGGTGTAGCGTTTCATCCTACTCTACCAATTTTATCAACTACAAGCGGTCAGTATCACTTTATTGATGAGGATAATGCAGGAAAAGAAATTTCTAAAGTTTATGAGAATTCGTTGATATTTTGGTGGACGGGAGACGTGTCTATAATTAATTTTAACTAAATAAATAAATGTGTATATTAAAGAAACGTTTTGTTTTCAGAATAATAAAAAAGTCTTAAGCGCAATTTTATTAGACTAGTATTCGATCTGGTTGGGTACCATATAAGACGTCTGCAGCAGGCACTTGATCTGGTCTCCAGCTAGACTTAAATGTCAGTCGCGACAAAACGATTTTGGTCCTACACAAGGATACGAACATTGACGTGACTTGAAGAACCGATCTTCGCAGGCATAATTTAAAAACATGTGAGAAAATACTTGAAGCTGTTGTGAAACCGCAGCTTATCACATACCTTGAAAAAAATAAAATCCTATCAGAATATCAATCTGGTTTTAGAAAGAATTACTAATGTGAGTCGGCCATAAGTTATATAGTGAAAGAATGGAAAACAGGCGGAAGCCAAATAAAAACGATTGCACTTTTTCTAGATTTCAAAAGGGCATTTGAAACAATTGATCGAGATATAACTACTTCAGAAAATGCAACTATATGGTGTTCAAAATGAGGAACTAAAATGGTTCAAATCGTATTTGGCAATGAGACGCCAACAGACAAAAATAAACCGTTTTATGTCTAGCCCCCATAAAATAGAAATGGGATCTATCCTAGGAGCACTGTTATTTATCGTGTATATAAATGATTTGCCAGAGGTGGTGACGAGATGTAAAGTAGCAACGTATGCAGATGACAAACATAAGATGGTAAACGATATCAAAGACATAACCAACTGGTTAAAAATGAATAGATTAAAACTAAATGAAGGAAAAACTAAACTTATGGAAATAAATATGGATAGTGAAATGGATGTAGAAATAAACGGTAAAAAAAATAGAAAATGTTAAAAATATTAAATACTTAGGAGTAATAATTGACTCCGATTTAAAATTCGATCAACATATTGACCATATTTGTAAAAAAATTGGCAAACAAATAGGTTTTTTTTAAAAGGATCAGAAATAAAATGGATATCTTAACGGCAATTACCGTCTACAATACTATGATAAAACCCCACTTTGAATACTGTTCGACAATATTGTTTACATGCTGCAATGCGAGTAACCTGGATGGGCTTCAAAAACTGCAAAACAAGGCGAGATGCAATAGGTTTACACCAGTGGTCATGTTTAATACCCTTAAATGGTTAAACTTTAAACAAGGACTGGAGCTTAATAAACTCATTGCAATTTTTAAGATAAAAAGAGGATTGGCCCCAGAGTATTTAGTAAAGGAGATCAAATGCGTGGGAGATGTGCAACCGTAAACTTTAATAAATGCAAATGATTTCAGGCTAAATTTGCAAAGATCGATACATACGCAGTTTCATAATTAAATTAACCAAAATTTTGATTAATGTTGATTAGATATCAGCCGGCACTTAAACCGAGATATCTTGTAGATTATTAAAGAGATATCGTCGTTGAAAAATTAACTTGCAGCCTGAAGTAAACGAGTGTTGGAGACCTCAGTTTGGTACTACTCCACATTGAGGTAGAGAAATTCGCCATTGAGCGCGGACATTCTATGCCAACTAAGATCTCAAAATTTGAGTCACCGTCCTAGCACATATAAGATAGGCTATACTGGAGTTTTCCTACACGAATGGCTCTAAAATAGACAGGTGTGGGTGCCGGAATCTGGAGTGAAATCCCCAGATTTATTAGAGCTGTAATCTAGGTACCCTGGCGACTGTCTTTTAAGCAGAGGCGTACAAAACCAAACGGATTTTATTTCTCTGATAGCCAAGACCTGTCGCGATGTTCATCGGATATTTTTACGACCAACGCAACGCAGTCGTATTTCTATCCGACCAAGATATATCCAGGTTGGTGAAGTCGATTAAAACGGGCCTTAAAAAACAACAGTCATTGTAGCTTCAATAACATTCAGCGTTTTCAAACTTGATATAAGAAAATATAGTTATTTAATTAGCAAACAACCGATTTTTTACTCCCATAACATCACGGGCATTATGTCATAGCAAAACACTCTACAGCCGTTTAGTGAACGCACTCATTCGTACTACATCAACTGACGGCACCTTTGACAGTGACAATCCGAGCGAGCAAAAAAACCTCAGCCGGTTGGACCCCATACACAGACTGCATTTGGAAAAAATCCGGATACTAATAATTAAATTGCCTAGTTTTTTTTAAATAAAACCTGATAATGGTTCTACAATTGTTCCAGGGGCCAGCACGGCACCATATGCAACAGTTGAGCAAGTCACCTTGGAGTAGTTTCTGTGCTAGAGCAATGGTAAGTGAAAGTTCTTTTTGGAAGAAATTAGTTATGTAATAATATTAAGAATCTTAAGATAAATTAAGATTTTATGTATAAGTAGTATTAAGAAATAGAATATGGAGATTTGTAGAAATTTAGATATAATCTGCTATCGCACTTTAATAATATAGTATACGTAAATAACAGTGATTCTTCATATTTTTGTGGAGACAATGAATTTTATTGCATACTATATAAAATCTTGGATTAAAACTTCGATCAAAATTATAAATACTCCATATTGAAAGTGAACGCCTTAATATCATGTAAAATTACTAGAAAGTATTATAGGTTAAATACGGAATTATAAAATGAAAAAGTTTGACATATTTCTGGTAACAAGTGCATGAAAAAAGCTTCAAATGAAACTTGGGATACCGTGAGAAAATAGTCCATATATCGTGGACAAGAGTTACCCGAGTGAATCGTTTCGAAGAGAGTATATTAAAGTAAGGAATTCCTGTAAATTCACTTTCAAGAAAGTCAAATAATCATTTGATAATAGGTTGAGAAGTAAATTTCAATTCAACCTTGGTCCTTGGTAACGTCCATCAAGGAGAATTTTACCACGTCCACTACCACTTCCTTTTATTGACAACAGAAACAATTCCAAATCTTTCTAAAGACATGCGCTTTAGCTAAACCTCTGCGCAAACTCTTTGTCCTATCCTACATCTCCGGAGTTTACCCAGACTCCTGGAAACTTTCTCTCCTGTTCAACTCCTACAGAAAAAGATGTCTCAAGCAACCCTTCCAACTAGCAGCCAATAACAATTATTTTTATTCTTTCCAAAACCATGGAGACGATCAGGTTTATGGGGTACCTGGAGTGAAAACAAATCCTAAATAACAAATAGTACGGCTTCAGGCCAAAAAGGTTCGCCGGGGACCTTTTAGTGTATCTGACAGAACACCTCAACCAAAGTATGGATCGAAATAGTATGCAATTTTCGATTATTTTATTAGTTTTGCACAGTTATCTTTTTGATTCTAAATAGCTGCTGTTGGACCTTACTATTTTTATTATCAGCCCATGTTTTTTATGTGGCCTTTTACATGTAGAATACTCAAGATCGACACGAGATTATATCGGGTAGACGGTTTAATCCTGGAATTTGAAAATAAATTGATAAAAATGCTACTCCAGATGCTTCCAGTGGAAAGGGTTAATATTTGTAATCCCAAGCGGTCATTATTACTTGATCGATTTGTGAATGCGGGTTCTTTAATCCACGATATTATCATTGTAAATATGTACTAGGTAAGAAAATATTGTTTCAAAACCATCCTTTATTTTTATTAAATAAACTATAATAACACTCGATTAGTTTTAAAAGGAGACATACGAATATTATGCATTGAATCCCGTTTTTTTCAAATTTGATTCTCTGAAAACAATTTGTTAGGTTTTCAATAAAAAGATTATTTTATTTGGTAGGTCACGAAAGGGCTAAAACATGTCTTTTCTTAAAATCCTCCTATATCTACTTTATAAAATAAACGAATTTGTTCCGTTGTTATATATAGTCTATGCGAATATCGCATATGTCTGTCTGCTAGTAAAAGGATCAAAGAAATTTCGGTATATTATATCCAGTTCAAAAAGTTTCGGAGAGTAAACCTTAAACAATGATACGGAACGTGATTTGCTATTTCAAGCATTTTATAAGCGCGTCTGTCCTGAGGCCACAAACGCTTCCATATTAACTAAAAGCAGAAATGCTTGTTTATAGAATAAATATGAATTTTTAATCAAAAGGCTTATCGCAACCTTGTGAGCTTGAACCGCAAACAACCAAAACTTTTTTTTAATAATACTTAGCACTTACCCCAACCCAATTGTGTGATAACGTAGGCGTTGTTTTTTGCGGCGAATAAAACATAAATAATACTTCTAGTTGTTCGGAAGCTTCAGTACGCTTTACAAAGTTGTTTCGAAATTTACATTATACACAAGATTCAAAAATGGGATTAGTTAAATTAAAATTGCCATTTTTAATGTTAAAATACAATTTTCATATATTTCTAGGCCTCAAAATCGGAAGATTTTCGTCTTGAAAGCGATACATTTGGCGAGCTAAAAGTCCCCGCAAAAATGTATTATGGTGCCCAAACAATGCGATCAAAATTGAATTTCCCAATTGGTGGTCCTACCGAGAGAATGCCGAAACCTATGATCAAGGCAATGGGCATACTAAAGAAAGCTGCCGCTGAAGTGAACAAGGAGTTTGGTCTCGATCCTAAGATTGTTGATGCAATTTCTAAAGCAGCCGATGATGTTATATCTGGAAAGCTCTATGATGAGGGTCATTTTCCGCTTGTAATCTGGCAAACTGGTTCAGGTACTCAAACTAATATGAACGTCAATGAAGTAAGACATACTTAAAAAGTTAAACTTATTATTTAAAATCATTGTGTATTATCATCAGGTCATAAGCAATAGAGCTATAGAGCAGCTTGGTGGTAAACTTGGTTCAAAGGATCCCGTTCATCCAAATGATCATGTTAATAAATCGCAAAGTTCTAACGATACTTTCCCTACTGCCATTCACATTTCCGTTGCTGTTGAACTGAACTGTAATTTAATACCAGCAGTTCAAACTATTCATGATGCTCTTAAAGCCAAGTCTGAGGAATTTAAAGACATAATTAAAATAGGAAGGTAAGTTTGAAGTTTTTTTTTTATAATGACGTATACATAATTGCACATTTCAAATTAAAGAACCCATACCATGGATGCTGTTCCTTTAACCCTTGGTCAGGAGTTTGGTGGTTATACACAGCAAATGGCATACGCATTAGATCGTATCAATGCTGTTTTACCACGTGTCTATCAATTGGCAATTGGTGGAACTGCTGTAGGAACAGGCTTAAATACTCGAAAGGGATTCGCCGAAAAATGTTGCAAAAGAATTTCCGAATTAACTGGTTTGCCATTTGTAACAGCACCTAATAAGTTTGAAGCGCTAGCTGCTCGCGATGCAATGGTTGAAGTTTCTGGCTGTCTGAATACAATCGCTGTGAGTCTGATGAAAATTGCTAATGATATTCGATTCCTTGGTTCTGGCCCACGTTGTGGACTTGGTGAACTTATGCTACCCGAAAATGAACCTGGAAGTTCCATTATGCCAGGTAGATACATATATTCATTAAAATTTAATTTAATTAATTTCTTATTCTTAAAATAGGAAAAGTAAACCCAACACAATGCGAATCTATGACAATGTTGGCCTCACAAGTTATGGGAAATCATGTAGCTGTAACCATCGGTGGTTCCAATGGACATTTTGAACTTAATGTATTTAAACCATTAATTGTTTCGAATGTATTAAGATCAATTAGATTACTTGGTAAGTATTTAAACATTATTCTTACAAAGAAAATTTGTATTCCTAACATAAAATTTTCTACTTTAGCGGATGGCTGCAGAACATTCACTAGTAATTGTGTATGTGGAATTGAAGCTAACAGAGATAGAATTAATAAAATCATGAATGAATCTTTGATGTTGGTAACAGCACTTAATCCGCATATTGGATATGATAAAGCTGCAAAAATAGCTAAAACTGCGCATAAGGAAGGCACAACGTTGAAGGAAGCTGCTCTCAAATTAGGATATCTCACTGACCAACAATTCGCTGAATGGGTTAAGCCTGAGGAAATGCTGGGACCCAAGTAGAAAGTCAACGTCTACAAATAATTTATTTATATTATTACGTTTAATATAAAACAAATACATTTTTATGTACAAGAAATTTTTTTGGAATTCATTCTTTTTAGTTTTTTTGTCTAAATTAAAGGATTTAAAACTTTTAAGATGGTAGCACAATTTATAGGACGCCAAGATCCTCTCCGAAGACCTTGGTCCAAATAAATGATTCATATTCAACGCGGCTTTGATTGTAGTAGTATTTGTAAACGGCTACTCGGGCCAATAGCTGAAGTAGGAATGTTGCAACTAGGGATGGTAATGGAAGGGTGAGCCGTTAGTTCTTGACCATCTACTAAGAAGGAAGAAAGGGAGAGCGGTGTGAATTTTAATGGAGATAAGATAGTGCTTCGTTTTGAAAGTACTGAATTCTACATGAACTTGCAGCCCTACTGAAAATTTAGTTTGAGTTGATCGAGTAGTACATAAGTAGATGATAACAAACATATGACCTGTCATATCCTTAGGTAAAATTCTGAAAGCGTAGGAGTAATGCGAATTCCTAATATTCACAAGTTTTGTAGTGGATTGGGGGGATTGGAATAAGGTCGTGTCGATTAGAAAAGGAATGATTGATAATATTGATCCTATCAGCACGTTACTGAATAATACTCTTATGAACGTTCGCTGTAGTGGGAGTCTGATGCCGTCACCACCGAGACAGACTTGGGATGATATGAAGGTTCAATGGCGGACTGGTGCATGCTGTAATGTCTAATAATCCGGGTGTAAATGTCCTTTGTTTATATATGCTTACGATAGTGTGAGCTGTAATGGGTTATTTGATGCTATGGAGCAACTTGGATTACTTAAACACATAGAAATGATGAAATCCCTAGGTGTGGAGTCAGAATAGATCATGAATTATAGGAAGATTCAACGGTAAAATCCTGCGTTTACAAAGGAATACAGGTGGATGGCATTTGGAAGAAAAGATACAACTCATATTTGTATTCCAAACATTGTCAAAGTGATTAAAATAAACGGAATACGATGGATTGGTCGTGTCGAACGAGGTACGGAACGGAACCCGGCAAAGATAGTGCTGGAAAAAGTAACGGCAGGAAAGATAGCAGGACGCCCTAAGAAAAGATACATAGACGAAGTTGAGGAAGATGTAAGACAATTAGGAATAAGTGACTAGAAGAGACGGACCAGAGAACGACAATCAAGTAGACAACCGCTGCAAGAAGCCAAGACCAACAATAGGCTCTGGAGTTCATGAAGATGAATGATATATTAGGAAAGCAATTAGCATGGGGCGAAAATGTGATCATGATGCTCAGAAATTAAAACTTTTAAACAAACTTTTAGCATTATTTATGAGTATACTAGTAGTAGAAATAGAATTAAGTGCTATGTAGAAAACAGGAGCATCTTAAATAAATTAAAAAAAACTCAAATTGGTAGATTTTACTAAAAGAAAAAACTTACCTCCAAATTGTTGCTGAGGCACTTTACACACTTGCACTTTTATTAAACGAGTTACTCTGTAGCATGTTCTGTTTAATTAACAGAATAATAAATTCTTTATATTTCTAAATTCAAAATTGTATAAAAAAATGTTAATTTACCTTACCAATGACGACGTGGAGATGTGGAGATTGGCGCCGTTTTTATTTCGAGTATCGATGAGCCAGTTCACACGATGCCATAAGTATGTTGAGTTAAACCCGGTTTTATTCGTAAATTTCTTCTGTTCCGTCTCTCATCTAAAAAAACGGTTTTACTTGCCATGAATATGGCACCGTGTGAGGAGGCCTAATCAATACTTTCAGGCAATTCCGGAATACGTGTACGTTATGAAAAACGTATTTTTTCACTAAATTTAAAAATGAATTTTTAAACTTATGATTATGTATTACATTTTAAAAGGTTAGTCAATTCGATAGAAAGGATTCTATTTATTTTCACCTTAAAAGAATATATAGGTATTTATATTTAGTGTAAACAAACCATGATCAGGTTGCACAACTGCATGATAATATAAATTTTTAGTTGACAGCCGATAACTAACGTGTGAAAGAGGGAAGCGAATTGTGTCAAAAAGTAATAAAAATCCTTTTCTTGATCCTGAGAAAAAGGTTGAATAAAGCTATGGCTTCGGCTCTTTCTGGCTTGGAAACCCAACTTGGGAGTATCAGTTTAGAAAATAATCCCCGGGTTCCTGAAGAAAACATTGAAAAATGGGGTCTACCACTAAAAGAACTTTATCGACTAGCTTTGATGTTTTATAAAGGTGCATACAACTATGAAATTCCTGAAAATGTATGGTAATTATAACTTTAATTTTAGATAAATCTGGTAAAGCAATTCATCTGTCCTATGAAGATAACTTAAAGTTAATTGCATTTACCCAACAAGCGACCTTGGGTGCATTTAATCCAGATAACGTCCCACAATTAGGAGTTTTAGATGTTATTGGCCGAGATCGAAGATTAGCTTGGCAAAATCTAGGATCAATTAGTAAAACTCAAGCAATGGAAGATTTTATTAATTTGTTGGATGGTCTTTGTCCAGCATTGCGACCTTATATTGAAGCTGTTAAGAAGGATAAGGAAGAACGGCTTAAGAAAAGTCTCGAAGAAAAGATCAGGCAGCAAGAAGCTAAGGAGAAGCAAAAATTGTTACTAGAAGAACAAAAGCAGCGAGAGGAGCAGAGAAACACTGAGGAAGTACAGAAGAGACAGCTTCAGGAAGCGCTTAATCAACAAACCTACCATCAATTTAAGGTAATATAGACGACAATTTTGGCTCTTATTTTTATAATAAATGTTTTATATAGGCATATGCTGAAAAACAATTTCCTGGAAGTCCTGAACAGCAAGCAGTACTTGTTCGACAGCTGCAAAACGAACATTATCATCAGTACATGCAGCAATTACAAGCTCAATCTAGGACAACCACAAAAATCGATACTAAAGCAACGAATACAGAACAAAATGAAAATCCTATTAATGCTGAGGAGAAATCCACAAAATCGCAAGATAATGAAGATTCTGAAAATAATGTGAACAATAATTGCTGTACTGATAAAGAACTATGCTCAACAGCTGATGATTCAAGTGATTATATTGTAATTAGCCCTGCTAAAATGTGGACCCGACCGGATATAAAAGCTTTTAAGCAAGAAGTATCAGCTGGAAGTGGTGATGGAGTTATTCTAGTAGGACATGGAGACACCGTAACTGTAATTTATCGATTTCTAATAAGGAATAATGTTAAAACAATATGTTAATTTTTATAAAACAGGTTCGTGTACCCACGCATGAAGGAGGAAATTGTATATTTTGGGAATTTGCAACTGATAACTACGATATCGGTTTCGGGGTTTACTTTGAGTGGGGCAGGCCCGTTACAAATGAAGTAACCGTCCATGTTAGCGAAAGTGATGATGATGAAGAGCTTTTCGATGAAGATGATGGTAAAAATTCATTCAAATTTACAAGATTTCATCAAAAATTTTTTTTCTTATTTTATCTTTAGATGAATATCAATCTGGTGACTTAGAATGTGGCCCGCTACAGTCCACTCATAGAAGTTCTATCTCACAAAATCGCCCTCCTATTTCGATTATAGTTCCTGTATATCGTCGGGAATGCCAAAATGAAGTTTATGTTGGATCGCATAATTATCCTGGTGAAGGTGTTTATCTGCTTAAGTTTGATAATTCATTCAGCATATGGCGTTCTAAGACTCTTTACTATAGAGTTTATTATGAACGATAATTCATTATAGGTAATTTGTAAAACTTTTATTTTAGAGATATAAAAAAACTATAATAATATGGTAAATTAATTATACAAATGTCTATCAATGTTAAAAAAAAACCTTTTTTAAAGAAAAAAAAACATTGATCGTTTACTACAGAATCTTTCTATTTCTAAGTTACTTAAAAAGGAAACAAAAACTATTTTTAATTTTATATTTGCGACCAATAACTTTACATACGTACTGACATTTGCAAAAATTCTTTACCATTAAAGTATTGTTGATTGTTCTTTTATATTCAAAAGTTTCAATACATGTTAATATATACGATTATATTTGTGGAAAAATGTATTTGTTTGTTACCTGAATTTTATAAAGCGGCACAAGATTATAAGCCAATGAACTTGTCGTCTTGTCCTGAAGACCCGTAGAGCGCTTGCTAGACATATACCTCCGTAACTGAGGAGTAACGACATTATGGAGATGACGCTTGCCGAGGTTAGCGAATTTCCTACCTTTACGGGCCATCCGACAAACCGGAATAGACAGAACTGATGCTTTTCATCAATAGGACTAAAATACTCACTTTCAACGGCCAAGTACTTGGCCTATCCCAGTCAGCTAAATACTTGGATTTTATTCTGGACCCAAATCGGAATTGATGGTTGAATATCGCAGAAAGGACAAGGAGCGCCAGTATAGCTATCTATGCCTGTAAGCGAACCTTCGCCAAGAGATGGGGTTGGAAGCCGCACATGTTGTGCTGGCTATATACGGCAGTGCTGTGCTGATTTATGGTTCCGCCGTTTGGTGGCCCGGTCTTACCAAAGAATATAACATCCAGACTGGGTCGTCCAAAGAATGGCTTGCCTCAGAATAATGTGCGCCATCTATACAACCTCTACGAAAGCTGCTGCTACCAAGTTTATACATCAAGCAGTAGGCAGCCTGCACGGCCCTAAGGCTACGAGAAGCGGGTTGCATCACTACTGAGTCCAGAACCGTTGGTGAATATCCGGTCAAGCTTCTTCAGGACGTCGTCGTTTCTTCACTGATATTTCAACGGAGAAGTCCTTCGAGAAGGTCAATCCAGAGGGAAGGAAGTCTGTGGTTGTGGGGAAATAAGGATTTCAGGTCCAAGCTACACTGCACTTTTTGAGCACTACACGAGGCTAGGTGTTTGATGTGAAGGTCGGGAGGGAATGGGTGCCAGAAAACATCAAGGGCGTTTTTGCAGCATGTTCTCATGGCCCCGTTGCCCTCTCTGGACCCTTCGCAACTTTATGACATATATAAGTCCATGGTACAATAATGCAAGGTAGGCTCGTAAGGAAAAGCTCTGTTTCCATCTTGAAAAGCTTTTACGCCGTTTACCCCCGTGTTCTTTTAATGAACTGGGTTTTGAGAGCTTTTGAGTTCCCATACAAAATCGAAAACCCAGGTTTTATCTGGGTCTTCTGGTTCTTCGATTTTGTATGGGAACTCAAAAGCTCTCAAAACCCAAGAACACGGGGTACATTAGAAAAGATCTGAGTGACGTCACGGGAAAGCTTTATACCTTTGTGAGAAAAGATCTGAGCGACGTCACGGACCCTTATGAGCTTACCTTGTAATTATTGTACCATGTGTAAGTCCTGCTCAGCGCTGGCCAGCACACCAGCGTGTCGTATGTGAGGATTGGATCGAAGTATCTAGAGTGCTTTGTGATTCAAGTCCTCGTAGGTAAGACGCTGCACTGAGAGTCAGACGTGGAAGAAAGGGAATATAGGACAATTTGCGGAGTCCCCTAATGCTCCATCCTAGGCTGACTATCATTTACGATGAGGTACTGCCGCTGGGAAAGTAGGTGACCAGGTCATCCGCTCCAAGACCACACTTACATAGGTATCTGGGAGTGGTGATTGACCAATTCAGGTTCAATTTCGGTGTGCATTTCGCGGGCACGACGGAAAAAGCTTCCGCTATCAGCGCGAAATGTAACAAATTTTGAAATGGTGAATTGGCACACCGTCATACTAGAGGTAGTAGTATTTCTGCTAGTAGTGAATTTTTTCAAGAGATTTAAAAACGTTATAACGTCATAAAAGAATATATAATATATGCCAAATCTTAATTAAATAATTTTAAATCAGTTTGTAGAACGTAAATTGTTAATTTTTTCGAATTAATATTCGTCTGAAGAAAGTACTAGTTTTCAATTCTAGCTGTAACGAAGCAAAACTTTCTAGTCGAGCTGACACAAGACTGTGAATGCGCCTTTACAAAATGTCTAAAATGTTCTACCGCACCACCACATACGACATATTTAATTAAAGTGACATTTCGAATTTTGATGGCATCACATGACCAGGGAATGAGGGACTTGTAAATCTTTGTTTTAACAATTATTTCAAATATATACGAATACAAGCCAAATGTCAAAATAGTTTTTCAATGCGAATGGATTTAAGTAACAAATAAAAAATAATCTGCTTAAAGGGACAATAAGGGCTGGCCATTTACAGTCAAATGGGCATGGAAGAAAAAATGGAAAAACTCGAATATGCCCTCGATCCTCTAGAACATAGGTGCATTGTTTTTGTTATTATTACGTAATTTATTTATATTTAATCTTGTATAAGTTGCTAAATTAACAATTGTACATTTTTTTGGGCGTTTTTGTTAAAATTCCATTTTATATTTTAGTGCAAACGGAAGCAACGATAATGTGCTGCTTGCTATCTGCGAGAGCTCACAAAGTTCACAAGATATGATCACAAATGATGGAATTAAGTATGAAATTAGGGATTCAGAAGGAGTGTTACAGTATCGATTCTTGAACTCGGTAGGTGAGCAGCCTAGCAATGCTAGTAATGGATTCGCCAATGCACCCCAGCCTGGAAATCCTGATGGTAATCTACAAAATTGCCAGATTTATGTGGTTAATGATATAACTGCATCTCGTCCGTGTTTAATAAGTCCCAAAGTTATAACAGAAAATCCGTCAGATTGTACAAGGCATCTCATGCCAGGAGCGAATGTCAGTAGAAAGGTAAAAATTTTTGGTAGATTTTGTTGTAAGATAAAATAATGCCTAATATCTTTCAAAATCCTAGAGAGATGAACGTCGAAGAGCTACCCATAATGAAGTTGAAAGAAGACGAAGGGATAAAATTAATCAATGGATTTTTAAGCTTAAGAATCTTCTTCCAGATAATACAGATCCAAAGAATAAAAATTCATCGGGCGATTCAAAAGGAGAAATATTGTCAAAAGCATGTGAGCATATTAAGAATATGAATGAAGATCTCCAAAGGTTAGTAATAGATATTAAACTCCAGTTCATTTTATAATAAATACAATAAATACGTATTTAGCCTTAGTAAGTGCCTTAAAGAAAACGAGAATCTTCGATCAGAAAATTTATTATTACGAGAATTAAATGATAAGTTACGTAAAGAGAATCAGCAGCTACGAGGGCGGCTAGGCGATCCAGATGTTAAAGTTGAGGACGAATTAGATTTAGATCATCATCAAGTATCGTAGCTTATCTTATAAGTAAAAAATGTATATTAGAAATCATTTGAGAGAAAAACAGAAAAAAATATATATAGAGCCTTAATACCACTTTTTTTTGGAAAAAAATTGCAAAGTATTGAGTATTTTTTTTTATTATGTTAAAGCATATTGTTTTAAATATTAAAGTTGATTTTATTATTATTATTATTATTACTTTTTATTTCGAGGCATAATCCTCGAGAAAGCACTTGGTTTAAATTTATGTGTATATATATACTTATTACAATTTTTAGCTGTATTGATTATTGTTTCGTTAAAAATAAATTGTACAGGAAAAACAAACGAATAAGATTTTGAAGATATTTCCTTTTTGTTTAGCGTTTTTAGTAGGCAAGGAAGTGTCTTATAGCTTTAACTACAAATTATGAATACACAAACTTGTTTTTGTGCGATACTGCGCTTTAGTAGTAGCTTTATATAATAGTATTAACGACAAATTTAAATTTTTTATTATATAAACAATTTTACAGGATCCTATTAATTTTTTTTGTTACTACGCTTAACTACCATCTAAACAAAATAGGACTGGTAGCCGATTGTAGCTGTCGGTTCTGTGGGGCAGCTACCGAAACTGCGGAGCACTTGCCGTGCGAATGTGAGGCTACAGCGAGGAAGACATTGAGTCTCCTCCATCGCGACATTCCTACTCCAGGGAGATTTGGGACAAGAACCCTAAATCAGTTTTAGTCTATATTAAAAGCTTTAACCTAGATTGTTTTTAAAGACGGGGATGGCACAATAGACCAAATAAAATAGGTCGCAGTGCCCGCCAAGGCGCCCCTCAACAAGAAATAGAAATACTACGTGCAATCACTCATCTTCGAAGTCGAGAAAGGGAATTTTGTGTTGATGAATTGTTTCAAAGTTTTGCAATTAAGGGAGCTATCTAGCAACTCCTGAATGTTAACTACTTTCTCTTACGATGTAGTCGGACATTAGTTTTTGTGACACCGATGATGGTTGCCTGACTAGACCCTAGTACATATATGTTGGGTTATTTTGTGCCCATCGGTAGGATGTTATGTAATTAAATAAAGCCCACTAAGTGGTGAATCCAAGTCTCACCTCATACTAACGTAGAAGTCTGCTTACAATTTCTCTGTCCATAGTGTAATAGCCATTTATATTAGGAATGATGTGTCCTTCCAGAAGGGGTCAACAGATCGTAGTTCTCGTCGTAGTAGAGTTTCCGGAAGAAGAAGGGCTTTCGAATGCGGAATGCGCATTTAGCTGACTTTTCGACCCCAACCCGCGAAAATTGATACACGCTGTGATGTCCTTTCTTGTACCGGGCACGCGAGGCCTTGTTTTTGAGCCGGTTTGTGGCTCTGCTAACTTCTAAGCTTGGTTGCTTCAGATAAGATTATCATCACATCAGATATAGGTGGAGCCTCCAATGTCTCATTTAGTCATTTAAGGCGTATCCAACTCTCGTCGACGCCCAGCATCTCATCTACAACTTACGTGCTACCACCCCGGGAGTCCAGGACTTACTTTACGCTTATCGAGCGCGAGTTCTAACGCACGGCCGTACGTGTTTCTGACCGTTTTATTGCCTAGTGCAGCTGTGTTGATTGGAGCCTGATTCGCAGATACAACGCTTGTGTGCGTTGTAATATCATCACGGAGCACCATATCAACAAGATAGTGATCAAACAACTACCTAAAATTAGGTAGACGATGTTGTGACATCAAAACCTTATGCCAAAGCGCTAATTGGGCCTCCAGTCGCCTTACACCTAATTATCGGCCCTACACCTATCTAATCTAATTTTCGGCATATTTAATCATATTTTAATAAACTTCTGTTGAAATAATCAAAAAAAATTTTTTTAATTTAAAACGATTACTAACCAACCCATGGATTTCTTCATGAATGATTATTTGAAGTTCCAACGCCATCTCTTGACGAGTTTCAAAACTAATTAAAACGTCAAAATCATCTGAAAAACCTCCAAATTTTTGACAAACGTCGGAAACTCAAGGAAGTGGAATTTTTGGGAAGCATTTGCGGAAAATTCTCCTTTAAGTATTATGATTATTAAATAGCTCGCCATAATATCGTCTTATTAATTAAAAAATTAATAAGACCTGCATTAAAGAACATCTCAACAACGAATAATTCAAGGACATTTTGTTATCAGATTGGGCGTGAGTTTAACTAGATTGATTTTAAGAAGATTCTACCATAAACATGTTGAAAATAGCCCGCAGAACTTACACAATATCAAAATATCTTCAACGAAACTTATCATCGTCTTGTGTAAGTCCAAAGAGTTTCGTCATTAAGGATCACTACGAGTTCGATAGAAAAGTAATTATTTCACATTTATTACGTATTACGAATATTTTTTCCTACTGTAGCATATCCCATTGTGTATTTCCAGGTAGTAAACAGTGATATCCCGGTAGTTGTTAATTTTCATGCGGAATGGTGTGATCCATGCAAGATACTAACGCCAAAAATGATAGAATTATTGGATAATTCTGAAGAGATCGATTTGGCTGTTGTTGACGTTGACTCAAATTTAGATTTAGTTGAAACGTTCGAGGTAAAAGCTGTGCCTGCGATACTTGCTTTTCGTAATGGTGTAGTTGTTGATAAATTTATTGGTTTGGTAGACGCTGATATAATTGAAAATTTAATAACTAAATTAAGTAAAAAGAAGGAAGGCAATTAAAAATAATATAAAAGGTTCAAATTTTTCTACAAAAGTTAAATAATGTATAGGCAAATTGCCGTAGAATTTTTAAAAAGCGAGAATTAACGTATATTTTTTTATGTTTAAACTAAATATATCGAAGTTTTAATGTTCACGATTAAGTAAATAATTGGGAATTTACAAAAAAAAAACAAAGCCTTTTTATTCTCAGTAGTTGAAGTAGAAGGTTTTCTAAAAGTCTCAACTTTACCCTACCTAATGTTGGTAGCTTTCCTCTTGCTGACAATTTTATGTCCATACCCTACTCATTCAAAGTAAATGTTAAAAGCAGCAAAATTATTGCAGTTAGCCAGGCCCGGATTTAGAAATTTGCCGCCCCTAGGCAGTTGCAAAAATTCAATTCCCACGAATAAAACAAGTTTTCAAAGTTTCCGCCAAAATTTGCCGCCGCCCTAGGCACGTGCCGACTCTGCCTGCATGGTAAATCCGGGCCTGCAGCTAGCTTTAAAAGGTTCAATTCACAAGGTTTACTTTTTAAAAAGAATGTCATCTTCAGAAGTCCAGTGGTCGGGGAAACGCACAAATTGTCTCAACTGCTCCTTTTTAGGAACAAGGGGGAGGCGTTGTTTTACGGAATAAAAATCCCACGCTTTATGTGTTAATTGAAGAGCAAAGGCAAAAAAGGAACAAATCGCCAGACGTCGCTGGAATTGGAATTTCGGGAGGACTGCATCTCTTAAGAACCTTACACGAACTCTTATGCAACATTTGGGAGGAAGAAGTTATACCTGATACCTGGAAGAAAATGATCATATGTCCAATATGCAAAAAGGAGATAAATTAACTTGCAAAAACTATAGAGGCATCCCCCTCCTCAGCATCAGCTACAAAACCTTCACAATCCTTGTGAAACAAAAACTAGAATCTATAGCGGGCCTTAAAGCAAATTTTGAAGCAAACTTGGGAAAGGAATGTAGATGTATACCAATTATTTGTAGACCCAACATGCTTATGACTCTATAAGGAGATAGGCTGTACAAGAATTAGGAGTCCCCTTAAAGCTGGTACGATTGATCAAATGAGCCACGAGTAGCTCACTGGCGATGGTAAAGAGTCAAAATGCAGTTACAGAACAGTACGACAAGGTCTTAAAAAAGGAGATTGACTGGTCCCAATGCCTTTCAACCTCGCCTGACAATGGGTGATAAGGAAAACGTTAGTCCAGAGAAGTGCGCCAATAGCAACACATCCTGTACAATTTCTTGGATGACGTGAACATAGTGGGAAGGTCCTTTTTAGCAACAAAGGGGTGGTAGCACGTAAGTGGTTTCAATCGCCGTCTCCATACAAAAATTCAGAAGTGAAGATGTCGATTGAAACGACTTACGTGGTTCCACCCCTGTCCAGAGCTGGAAAATATAGAATGGGAAGAAATATAACTATCGAACCTACCACCTTCGGTCTACAATTACAAAAAGAAACGAAGAAATGGAAGAGATATCTAGACGAATACAACTGGCTAATAGAACCTTTTATGCCTAGAAACAAATCACTTCACTTCACTATGCTCTTTAATCCCTCATGGGACATAGGGCGAAAACAGTGTTGCCCTCCAGCGGACTCGGTTTTGTACGGCGGCTCTGAACTCCGTCCAGGATCTCTCAGTTGTTACAGGTTCTTCTCCACGTTGTTCTGGGTCTTCCAACTCGACGGGTTTCTTGCGGATTCCAGTCAAGGGCCTGGCCTGTTCGGCTAGATTCTCGTTTTCGCGTCGCAAGGTGTGTCCAATTCGATTTCCTTCGCCTGGTTTCGTCGTCAATCCTTCCTTGGCCAAATACTGTACTGATTTGTGCATAGCCATTTGATGGATGAATGGCGATGCTAAGAGATATACCAAATGGAAGGAGCAGCGATTCAAGTTTTCTTACAGATGAGAAAGTGCTTCGTTTTGAATGCGTTGAACTCAAAATGATTCTTGCACTCTTAATCAAGAGTGAGTGCGCTGTTGACTGAATTTGTCATGCGTTCAAATTCATCGAGACAATGCCTGTCCCATGCTTGGGTTAAATTATCGATTGCATAAGGGTAAGGCAGAATATTCTCATCCGCGAAGCTGTGGGATGTGTTGGAGTGATTCTTTTGTGGAGCCTCGGAAACGGAGATGTAATTCTAGTTTTATCTACGGAATTACGAGACCTGTGCCGAAGAAAGGTGGGAATGGTATAGTTTTTCATGGGTACGCTACTTTGTTTTAAAGGCACTGAAATCAACATGATTATTATGACACTAATCCAAGCATATATGGCGTGTTAGGGTTAGTCTAGCAGAATACTACCATGAGCGGATTTGTATAAAAATTTGAAGAAGAATCATAACACATAAGAGAACGGGTTCTAGACTTTGAGCAAAGTCTTCTCTAGTCGATTCTAGTCAGTCTAGTATTAGAACTGAAATTAAATTTTTAAAAAATGTCTAAGGACTGCCACTAGTATGCTAGCATTCTTTAAAAAGCACTTTCTGATATTATTCTAAGCTTCTTTCTTTTTCAGACAACATAGAACAAAAAGTCGTTAATGCAACTTAATTGTTGCAGTTATTATATTATTTGTGTAAACCCTATCGGATTGATGTTTATAACTTAATATAAAAGAAACTGGAAGAAAGCTTGCAAAAAATGTTAAAACGCATTTAAGATTCAGGTTTTTATCAAAATTAAAATATGCGAACTCTATATAAACAAAAAAAGTGTCTTAATGATTTATCAATAATTCTGGAATAAACTAGATTCAGAACGTATCGTATCGTTAATTAATTTCGCGTAAATAAAAGTTCATTGATGTGTATACAAATGGTCTCGTATTTAGGTGAGAAAATTTATAAATTTATAAAGCGAATATATTTCAAGGAAGATGATGGAAAGCCAATGTTGTTTATGATTTTTTTATAGTCATAATGAATTAATGTATAGAGCTTGAAACAGTAGCGCTAAACAAAATGCATAATGAATACTCGTACAATTAGACTATCGGAATTCGTTTAATTTTGCATGGCTATAGGTACACCCTGTAGTGCCGCTATGCTGAATAGTAAGTTCTAGTGAAAAGATTGTAGAAAGAAGAGGTTAATGCAAGAACGCCAACTCCTCACACGTTTAACGCAAACGGCCCCCTTCCAGTGCTACTGAGATGCTGACTTCGAAGATGAAACAGTGCCCTCTTTCTTCATTATGCTTGGAGGCGACGGCAGAGAAGACCTTAATATCATCCTTTATACTAGTCCAGCGTGTCATTCAAACTAGGATGATAAGTCGTTTTAAATACATTTCTGGATACATCAACGTGACTTTTGTGATCTTTATTAGAAATGAGTTCGACATAAAAAAACGGTGGGTAATAAAATTAGGTCCTGGGACCCCGCAGAGATGATGCGAAGGTTTGGACTCCACGGCTCGCAATACTACCATGATTAAAGGACTAGCCGGGTGTCACACCTTGAACATCTGGAGAAAGAAAGCCAGATTCACTAAAGTGATGCAGGATTAAACATACATACAAGAATTGGACCTGTGAGCCTGTTTTCTAGTCATATTGCTTATGGTCTAAAATTTGATTGAGTTGTGGCTATTTCACTAGTTTTTTCTTGTCTCCGTGGTTTTGGAAGGAATAGAAGTACATAATTACTACTAAGCGGTAGTTGAAGAGGTAATATTTTTAGATGGTATAGCCCGAACATGTGGCAGTTTGAGAACAGGAACTACGTATATGGAATTGAAGAGATGTCATAATTGCAGAAATTACAGCTGTACAATGTTGTTGAGTATAAGATATTTTACGTTATCCTGCAAAACAGGAGACTCCCAAGTGCTTAAAACATCATAGGCCAACAGAAGTGTGGTTTTATTCCAGAAAGTTCAGCAAATTAATAATTGATCATATTGTCACTCTGAGGTAGGCGTTAAAAAAATCTCTAGAGTTTCAAAACTCAACAAAACTCTTCATAGATTCTAAGTCCACCTATGATGGCATAGTATATCTTTGATCGTTTGCCAACAAGGCGGCGGCTTTGCCTCCTCTTGAACCAGCGCTGGAGAAAGTGGTCCGAGAATGACAGCAAAAGTCACAACCCCCACGCTTAGTAGGTAGACGACATAGGCATCATTTGACGACTATCGCGGTCTGTAGAGGACGCTTCCACCCAGATAAAGCTAACGGCACGAAAACCGTTTTACTAAATCAAGGTAGAAGAGCGTGAATTCGAAGCAGTGCAATCCTTCGTACAATAGTTATTATTATTATGTAATAAAGAAGTTATATTATTATGTAATAAAGAAACAAATACTAATTCTTTTTTTTTTAAATATTTTTGATTTCCTACAAATATATTTACAATTCTTTTCTTAATTCATTTTTTTTATTAGAAACTTTTTGTGAACAAACTTGTAGGTTAAAAATGAGATAATATTTTTTTTTTGTTTTTAAATGTAGTATTATTTAAATTATATTTTTCTTATAGATATATTTTCTTCAATTTATTTATATTTATTTAAAAAAAAAACATCTTAAACCCAAATCGCAGTTAAGATAGCCTAAATAAATTTTTCTTCTTCATTTAATTATTTTCTTTACAATATTTAACTTAAATATTTGTTTTGTTTTTTCTTTTAATATATATATTTATATATTTACAATGTAATAACACTAAATTTCTTTTTTATTATTCTGTTTTTATTTTAATTTATTTTTTTTAGTTTTATTTCATTTATCTATAAATCTAAATTGAAATGAAAGTGATCCAATAAAAAATCAGTCTAATTTTTATAAGGCAACACGAGAGCTTAAAATATTGTTTTATTTTTTGTTTTATATTTTTTTTTTGTTTTAAGCTACTTAAAATTTCATTTTCAAACGTATGTTTTTTTTGTTATTTATATATTTTAAATTATTTACACAATTTATTATGATTATTTATATTTATACTTACAAATTGTACAATATTAATTGTAATTCTTTTTTTTATATAGTTTTTAATATATTGCGTAAAAGCATGCCGTTGTTTTAAAATTTAAATTGGCATAAGAAAGGTGTTTTGAAGAAGTATAGAAGTTTTTATAGTATAGATTTTTGAAAAAAATAACACAAAATAATAAATTCAAGGAATGTACAAAATGTTGAAGAATTTTTTTGGGGAAAATAAAAATGAGAAGAATTGTTTTTGTGTGAACAAATTAAAAAGTAAAATATTTATTATTTTTTTTTTCTTATGCTGGTGGAATTTTGATATTTACATTGTTTATTTATAGTGTTGTGTTTTTGTTTTGTTTTATATATTCTATTTTATGATCTTTCAAGTGAACAACAGTATTATTTTCTTATTTTTTACGTTTTTATATTTCAATTTGTCTATTTTATCAGTTTTACTATGGAAGTATTTTTATCGGTATTTATATACTCTTAATTTTGTGTTTTTAGCGTATGTTTTTTTTTGGTTGACCTAAAGAATTTGGCACACTAGAATTTATAAGGAACAATGATGATAAAAAGAGAGAAAATTTAGCTAAAAAAATGCATAAAATGTAATTTATATAAAAAAATAACTCAAGGAAAGAAGGTGTAAATAGAAGAAGAAATAAAGCCTTGCATGTAATATAATTATAAATAAATACAAACATACTCATTCACGTAAAAATTAAAACACTCTTTCTTTTATGTAAAATTTGTTAAATCAGAATGAAGACAAACATGAAAGTTAAATATAATGCAGTGTATTAAACCATATATGTATGTATATATATAGTTTTTAAATAGAAATATGAATAGCTTTCAAGATAATAGAATAGAGTAATATAAAAATAAAAGAAATGTGATTAAAAGTTTTTCCCAGATCTAAAATTTCTCTAGCTGGGGACAAAACGTGAATCGATTGTTTTTGTTTTTTTGGAATTCTTAATTATATAAAGAAATTCTATTAACCATAGAATAATAATTGTGAGAGAATAGTGTGTACAATTAATTGTAAAGAGAAGCTATCGCCAGAGTTGTGCGTATGCTTCAGAAGATTATATTTCATATTCTTTGATGCTTCTTATTATAGTATAAATTTTGATGGACGACTAAATTTTGTTTGGTGATGTAAATCACAATGTTTTTGTTCTTGAAGGAACTGAAGGGGTAATGACATCGTATAAATTAAATTGTTCAAAGTATTTTTGCAGGCTGAAGTGGTTTCTTATCTTTTGTTTAGCGGACGCAGAAAACTTACAGATGCTTTAATGGATAAGTTAACAAGTTTTTATAGCCTTACAGAAACATCGATTCTGTTAAAAATATGGAAAAGGCAATATGAGGAACTTACTTTCTTCTACCCTTTTCCTGCACAACCATCTAGGCCAGTGTTTTTCAACCGGGGTGCCACGATTGGAGTGTCGCAAAGTTTAGGCATTTTCTTGGAAATTTACTTAAGTGTAGTTCAAGATAACTCATTGTCAGTTCTATTTTACTACGAGATATCTAGTAAGCAAAGAAGCGATGACTAATCATCGCAGGTTAATATAATGCTCTACGCTACGTGTACGAGTTCGCCCAAAGCACATTGCTTGGTCTTCATATTCCCAGTACCAAGGGCAGGATTACGCAAGCGTGCATCGTTTGCCGTGCGTTCAACAAAAAAATCCCAGTCACAGCGGTTTGCACTTTTTCGATTCACGCGATTCCGCAACAGACTGTGAATTTTGTTACGTTATTACGTGGAATCAAAAACAGAGCAATGCACCCGTTTGGCCGCCAAGGTTGTCATGATTTTTTTATTTTTCAGTCAGGGTTGCAACTCAATGAAAAAGATGGAAAAATACTGATTTAGGATTTGCCTTCGCCGCAACCTTTGTCGGCTGGTTAGTGGGATTCACTTGTTTCAGGAAGCATAAGAGCACCATTCCCGGTTGCTGTTGAGGATATCGACTTTGCGAAATTGAAGTCCCGTTGCAAAATTTTTTGTTTCGATTTTTGTTACATCCGTAAGCTTCATGCAAATTTCGTTTCTTTGGTATGAACTCCATCAAGATTCAGGAGCTCAAACGCAAGGTCTATCGTACTCTCCTTCAGCACCCTCTATACTCCTATTAATCTATCCTACCCTCTATTTCTTCCTTTGAATCAAGCTTTTACTTGCACTATGTCGACTCGGTGGATTGGTAGTAAAAAGGGTTGAGATTGGTCTTTCACATAAAAAAATGACTGATAACAGACCCCAGCACCAAAAGCTGTCCTCACAAAAAACATTCTTGGTGTACTTAGCAGAAATCGAAGAGGCCAACGTATCATTGAATAACTTCAAACACCCTAACACTCTCCACGATGAAGTTGCCTCTTTATTGCAGCCAATATAATGTATAAGTAGTTAAGTGATATCCATTAACTTCCCCGTTGTGTTGGATGTTTCAATCAGAACAACAATGAAAGTTTTAACAACATCCATCATTGAGAACATCGCCCCGAAAACGATTACTAAAAGTGCCCATCATCGTTATTATTACACTTTTCACGTCTTACGATAGTTATAAAAACTTCTGGACGTGGCCACTCGATTGGGAATCGAAATTGGATAAAAAAAAGTACACGATTACGAAGTTGGAAGGAATAAAATTGCGACGCTGGCTTGAGTGTTTTAATTATCTAGCCGTTACAGAATGCTGGCTTCAGCTTTCTCGCTTATTATGCTTCTATGCGATGACCGAAATGCAGCGAATTGTTGTACAGAGCGAAGATAAAAATGGAGGGATGTTATCCAGCTGGGACAAGTGAAAAGATCTTAGGACCACTCTGAGGCTGAAAGTGTCCGAATACAGTACAATAGTGCGTGGAGTGTGAAGATGAACTCTTCAGCGATCCGACATTTATGCGTCAACACGATTTCGACTAAGAAAGAACAGGTACAAGACAAACCAGGACGAAAAAGAATCATGAATCTAGTCAAATCTCATCCAGAAATGTATAACTAAAAGACCCTTATTGAGCTGGTGTTTCGAAAAACACAGACGGGGTTAGGTCAAGTGCAAAAACGGGCCAATGCCATTTGCTCCACCATAGCCCCTATAAGCCATCGTAGGTATGTGGCAACGCTGACAAAATTGATACTATCATAGTGATTGATTGTACGTAATTATGTATGTTAACGCACAACAATATAAAAATAAATATTAGTCAGTTACAAAGCCTTTTATGCCGAAAAACAAATACTGCGCTCAAGATTCGCACACAGAAAAATGAAACTCTCACTCTACAAAACAGTAATACGACCAGTACTGTGCTATGAGAGCGAGACGAGTCAACACGGGTGGCAGCACAGAAGTCGAATTTTTCCATTTAAAACTCGTAACAAATGAGTTGAAACGACTTCTGTGCTGCCACCCCAGGATTCAGAGAAGTATTCTCAGGTGCAGGCCCAACGAGAGAGGATGGAATATGACAAAGAAGATACAACAGCAAGTTGTATGAAATTTTTGACGACCCAGAACTCTCAGCTTTAATAACAGACTAAGACTAGCCGATCATGTAATCAGGCTGGAGGACAATTGTATCCCGAAACGACTTATGGTAGCATAAATTTCGGAAATAGACCAGTAGGCAGACGCAGGAGGAGATGGATAGACTCTGTGATGGCTGACACAGAGGCAATGCTCAACATCCACAACTGGAGATGCTGCAAGGGATCGTCAAACTTGGAGAAATATCCTAGAGGACGACAAGGCTCGATTTGGGCTTTTGTGTGTTTCGATTTTTCGATTTGGGTTCGTTTTTCATTAATTAGAAATTGAGAGTAAATATATTAAGATACTGGTTATGACGAAGATGTTGATATCTGATACAACATATTTAGTTATCGTCTTCAGTTTATCGCTGCGTTTAAGAGATTAAGCAATTGTATTAATTCTGGACTAATATTATTAAAAATGCTAACAAAACACGATGGTAGTAAACTGTAAACAGTAAATATAGCTTACATATAGAAAGAATGATTTAAATTTCAACATAATCCTTCTGTGATTCCACCAATTTACATTTATATCTGTCGTCTGGAACACATGAACAAGTGTTCACATTAATTTATAATTGAAAGGATGCTTAAGCTACATATAGCTTAAATAAATGAGTCTTACTCCAATCAAAAGAACGGTTAAAATGCGGATTTTCATCATCAAAATTGATATACATGAAGCTTATCTATATAAGTTGATATTTTTTTCTTTAAATAACTTTAAGCTAACTATTGGATCACCAAGAATCGATACTTTAGTGTTAACAATTAAAACGACATTGTTTTAGGGGTAAAACGTATAATGCGATAAAAAACGCAATTATCGATAATTTTGAATGAATTAGTATTTTTTTTATAAAGAATAATATGCTTTTTTTTTACAAAAGACTACTATGAGTCTTTGTTTTTATCAAATGCAATAAGTAAAGAAATATTTAAGGAATTGATAGAGAAATTTGAAATAATTTTTTGTTAATGTTATAAGGAATTATGAAATAACAAACCAGAATCCTATTGTTATCACGTGCACAGTATTGTGTTACACTCACGAGATATGTATCAACTAGGTGCAATTGAGCTGAACGTCCATGACAAACAGCTGTGATTGGAATCAGTGTTGTTGATTATATAATTTTTATTTTTTATTTGAAGTATGTTTAATAAATAAATAAATTTTTCCTGTAATTGTTTTGTAAAAGAAAATTAAAATTGAGATCATTTATAACGAAATTAAAAATGAAAGATGAACAATCTTGTCACAACGGCGACATGACTCAATAATTTTTAAATATCTTAATAAAAATTGTGTCTAAACACACATTAACAAGTTTTATTAACTTCTCCTTTACTTTTTAAATGAATCATAAAAAAATATTAGTAATAAAAGCCTTAAGAAGCTGAAGAAGAACCAGCTAACAATTTTATATGGGGTAAAAAGTTTATATTAAATAATGAACTTCCAATTTACGAAAAAAAATCATTCGGTAATTTCATGCAGACAAATTCAACCTCTAAACAACCAACTCAGCTTATATTATTATTCTTTTCCTAATTGTTTGTTCATTCTAGAACTATTATTCTGTTAATGACTAATAAAATCTAAGAAAACAAAAACAAATAAAAAAATGCTGCTATTAAGATTAAATTTAAGAATATTGATGATATAAAATAATTATATAAAAATTCGACTTTCAATTAAAATAAAAAGAAATTATAAATTAATAATGAAATGAAATATGATAATAATAATGCAATTTTGAGTACCTTAATGTAAAAAAAATAATTCATATAAAATAGGATCCACTGACAATTAATATAATAAAAAACCATTTACATTATGAGTTTATACCTTGCGTTTCTTCATCATTTCCTTGGCAAAACATATCAATTGTACAATCTGTATTATTGGCAGCATTTATATCTGTAACATCAATTTTTGTTTCAGATTCTAATGAATCACAATCAGGAGATTCATAATTTTTTTGTGTTTTGCTATCATCATCGTCAGTATCATTTATATTTATTTGATCAGTCTGTGTTTCATTATCAAAACTATTACAGTCAATACGATTACATCGATTTGGATGATCATCAATATCAGAATTATTTGGAGATTTTGGAATGTCTTTACTTGATGTTGAAGCATCCCGTATTGTTAATTTTTTACAATTATTATTTAATGAAGAAAATGCTGGCCGAAATAGATTTATATCCGGTATTTGATTATATTCACGTATTCCACTTTCCCCAACAGGCACATAACGATCACCAATTTCAACTAAATATAAAGTTCTGTTCACATTTGATCGAAACCGTTGATCTGTATGATTAGGCTGCCAGTAATGTACAACATAACCCACCATACCTTCTTGTGGTGACCAATCTTTCCATGATGATCTACCGCCATTGGAGCGCATTTTCTCATTTGGCCAAACAACATCTATTCTTCGTCCAAGATCAAGGCAGTCATATATCTATAATTTTAAAAAAATCATTAACTTTTAATCACATTAAATAAAAATATAAACAATTACCTCTGTACCGTCTACAATTATTACTTTCTTACTTAGTTCTATTAGTGGATAAGTGCTATTAGCAGAATCACTTCTCTCTGCATTATTGGAAGTCTCTGTATTATCGTAATTAGCTTTACAGGAATCCGTAGTACTTGTTTTCATATCATTCGAACCTAAATTACCAGATGATGACGAAATTTTATTAGAAAAGCAAGGATCTGTTCCATCGTTTTGACGTAGTCCTGAATTTGTACTTCCCATCGCATCTTTAACGAAAAAATCACGTGAACTACCACTTATAGCTGATAAAGTATACGGCAATGTCGCCCTTCGTTCGCGATCAGCTCTATTTTGTAAACTTCGTTTGCTCGATCGCTCTCTAATACTCTCTCGTTCCTGATCTCTTTCTCTATTAAGAAAACCAGCTAAAAGTGTTGAACTATTTGGCTTGTTCATGCTAGCTAAACTTCCTCTTGTCCCAGCACCAGAAAGACTTTGACTGCCATATGATAGCGTTGCTGTTGTATTATTAGCTACAGCTGGTGAAAAATAAACTCCGGGAACTTCGTTACCAGTATCACATTCCATTCCACCACTACCGCTACTGCAACCTTCTCTACATCGTTGTCGTATATGATTCCAACAATCTAAAATCATTACACGCATTGTATCTAATGTTATAGATCCACCAATAATTCGGCATAATTGTTCGTTTGTTTCAGCATATGAAGTTGTTAATGGAGAGACATAAATAGGATAACCGATGGGTTGATCACAAGATGAGTTTATAATATTACGAAGAGCCTGTTTAGCATTCTGTATACTTCCACGTTCTGGATTTCTATTTCGTAAATAAATTAATTCTTGCTGTTGTCCAGCCCATAAGCCACGAACACATTCACGATTTAATTTTATTACACGAAAGCTAAGAAAGCGTTTTGTCAAACGAATGATACGATACTCATCTGAGCCGTCTTCCATTACATGTCGTAAAGCTAGCAAGTTTGGAGCTCCTCTAAGCACAGCACTGCGCCATATTGGATCTGCTTCGTGGGATATAACTAAATCTTTCGAGTGTGAAGATATAGCGTCATATAATATCGCTGGATCTAAGTATTCATCAGGGCTAGAAAAATGATCTTGATGAAGTTTCAATGCCATTTTAACGGCAGGCGCTACAACACCATGTAATAATTCCATATCAGCAAAAACCCATTCATCACGAGGTGATGTTATCCTAAAATCACCTTTAAATAACGCATGAAGTCCATGAAGGAAAAATTCTACACCGGACAAAGAACTATGACTTGCTGTTGCTAAAGATCTTCGTGCTAATAGCCCTAAAGCTAAACAAAGCGACACTAAAGACGAATCTTTTGTTATCGTATTATTGTTCGAACTACTATCAGTATTTTCATCTTCTTTATGATTAGTTTTTGGTGGCTGCTTATCTCTTGATTTAACCGATCCATTGCCATTATTATTCACTTTTGTATCTCCATCTCCATGACAATGGTCTGTGGCATTTGTTGGAGAAAACTTATCACAGCATTGTGCGCCAGCATTTGATTTATCGTCTGAATTATTTTTACTGCTAGTCTTGTTGCTAGCTTCTTTCTTTGCATAACAAAATTGTATCCAGCCCAAGTAAACGGAACAGAAACTTGTTCGTGTTATACCCAAGGCACGAAAATCAAAATCTTCATCTAAATTATAATTAAATATTGGATCCAAATCGACAAATTGACGATTAAGTGTATGAGTTAGAGCGTCCTGTATTGGTCCTGATGATAACCATTCGTCGAGTTTATTGTTTCGAGTAACGTAGTAAATAATACTCTGAAATTGAAGAATATGAAAAATATATTAAAATTTAATAAATTCTTGAAGTGGTGGGGATTCCAATTAGCGTGATAGATTTCTTGATTGTGATCAATAATTGATCAAATTTTACCAAACAATGAAAAGTGTTAAGGGGGCACCAGACTGACGCCGTGAACACCCGTGAAAAGCGTAAACGCGACTGTGGGCGATTTTCTCGCCTATTCACGCAGTTCGCGCCTCGTTTTCCATTCCGAGTTGGTTTTTTGTGTCCGCTTCAAAAGCAGTATGATACGAGAAATTTTAAGGGATTTGGTACAAGTGCGTAAACGCGACTGTGAAAATTGTGAGTCTAGAGAGTCGTTCGCTTCGTGCAGAGTTCGCGGGGTGAATTCACGGCATGAGTCTGAAGCCGCATCTGCATTGGGCAGGGCGGCTAACAGTAGAAAATGGAGGGTCCCATACAGACTAAGGGGCCAGATCCATGATCCCCTTAGACATACTGGCGAGAGAAGGCATGCGCCTCTACGATCACAGAGTAAATGACGTGGGACGAGTCTGCTACGGGTAGCGTACGAAAGTGAGTTACGTCAGGCAGTTATTGAGTGAATATGGAGGATATAGGAAATACCTCTATCGTATCGGACTCGATGACTCACCGCTGCGCCCGGCATACCAAGGTGCCCCGGAGGACGAAGAGCAGGTTATCTTTCGTGATTCGCCGATATGGAGCGGAGCTAGAAGCGATGGCCGAGGCGCGAATAACACCAGACAACACCCTAGGACATATGATGAGGCCCAAGGATGTATTGAGGAAAGTGGAAGCGACGCTGAAGGACATACAATGTAAGTACTGGGGGCTGGAACAAGCCGGGAAACACAGAGGGACAAAGAAACGCCAGTGGCATTAGCAGCTAAATAAAACCTGATTAGAGGCGTCCACTTAAAAATTACATCGATGTTTTATTTCGATGCAATACATCGAGATTGTGCATCTATGTTTTCCGATGTTTCAGTTATAAACATCGATGTACGCTGTAGTCAGCCCCCCGCTACGCTGTAATCAGCCCCCTGACGATTTCAGCTGTTTTAGAAAATAAACTTTCAGATGAAACTGAAGTTCCCACCATGATCAAGTATTTGTAAGCAATTGTATGAAGCTTAGGAGTCTGAAGTTTAAGATTATTCCAAATTCCCAATGGGTCTCATTGAGTCTTCTTATTGGACTGCGCAAGTAAATAGACAGTTCGTCAGAAATAGCATCGTCAGACTTCGCCGTTTTCCAGCTCTTCTGGACTAATTTATGATGAATTTCCCACAAACAAAAGTTCTCCTTCTGGTTTGTAAGAATGATTTGAAGAATCAAATTCCCCATTAATTTTGTGCTATAGTTTTCTTCATAAATTTTGCGGTGTTTTTTTTTGAACCGTGGCTATAGCGAAGGGGGTTACTCTCTATAACACCCATTCTCTTGTCAATCCCTTTAAGGACAAGCGACTGCACTTCTTTGGCAAGGGAATCTTCGAGTCTAAAGAGTATAACTTTTAAAACAAGGTTTATTCTAGTTTAGAAAAGATTCGATGTTAGCTTTTCAAAAAATCGGATCGATTCGATGTATCGTATTGTAAATATCGAGTGAATACGATGCATCGAAGTATATCGAATATCCCTCAAACTGATTTATTCCCACGGCCGGGCTAATGGAAGACCAGGAGGTGCTTTTCGGCATTCAGAAGCCTGTCGGAAGTATGAGTAGCTTTCCACCTCCCAACGCACAAAAAATGCTTAGAAACGTAGGAGTGATGTATGCCACAACCATCTAGCAATTGCAGAATAGATAAACAACAAGGGAATTTTTCTGATGAGAGGTCATTTATAAAGGAACAATTTGGGCATATGATGAAAAGGGAAGGACTATGTTTCTGAATGGGAATTGAACTATGGACACTTAGGACAGTTAAGGCTTCCAACCATTGGGATACCAATATCGAGAAATTCTATCACGCTTTTTGGACAACCCTTCATATTTATGAGTATTAAAAGCTTGGAGCTATTCATGAATGTACAAAAAAATTTACATTAGTATTACCACTTTATAAAAAACTCTCTAAAATAATATAAAATATTCCAAAACTACTCAAAAGCTTACCTTTATATAATATGTGATTAAAACCTTTCGAAATTCAAAAACTTGTAATGTAGCTGTTGCTAAATTTTCTGATATCGAATAACCCTCTAAAACATATTGTGCAGCGACAACTTGCCAAGCTAGCCATCTTGTTGAAAACATAGCATTAGCACTTAACATTTTTGGTAGGTGTCCAGGTGCACAGCAGCAGCATCCATCATTTTCTTCAACACCTTCAGAAATAGCTTCAACTTCTCGTTGCTGGCAGTATGTACCACGAAATTCTAAGCCACGCATTTGAAATGTACAAATGCCATTTCCTAGTTCGATAATATGTACTAAACAATTGAGGTAATCGGATGCAAGCACTAAAAATATAATAATTTTAATAAAAGTTTAAAAAGTTAAATTATATTAAATTTACCAAAACAATCTCCTTGATTGACTTGACCCCATCGTCCTAGCAAGAGATCACCACATAATGAATGCTGTAGTGATCTTGTCAAGTGTTCATAGAAAATACTGTTTAAATTATTATCATCAGCGCCTAAATCTCTTTCTAATTGTGAGCTTAGGCGTGTATTAGAATGATCTATTCGTCTTGTATTGTAATCGCGTTCCCAGAATTTTATTGGTCGTGCATATGATGTTAAGAATATTGCACTTCCAAGAAAAGGATTCAATGGTGTCGATAGTATAGCACTAATAGCTGCTTGCATGAATAACATTGCCGAATGTGGTACACTGAATGGCTGTGCAAATGCATGAAATGCTGATCCCCATGTTATCTGCCATGGTGCTATGTATGTTACGATAAATTGTAGCTGGAAGTTTTAAATGGGAATGGTTATACACTTAAATATAAAAAAATAATTGCGTACTTACTTTTAAAAGAAAATCGCATGATTTTTTAAATATTATAGATACAACGAAGTAATCAACCAAAAATGTTTCGCTAGCAAATCTAAAGTCTACTTTAAATAGAAGAACAGAGAATATCAGTATTAAATACTGATTTGCTAAATCTGAATAAGAACTTCTAACACCTGTAAATAATAAATATGTTTAAAATTTGTTGAGATTTTGTAGTAAATTTTATGTACATACATTTTAATGCGCAAATCGACACTACTGCTGCTCCAAATGGTGCACCAAATTTTCGAACAATTAATTGAGAATCTGCTGTTAAGGCTGATATAAATATTAACGGATATAATAGATTCCTTTCTAGAAAGCATAAACAAACATAAACGATTTCAAACCACATTATTTTTGCAGCTTTTGAAACTTCAAATTTGCCAAATTCTTGTTGTCGTAGTATTGGCCTAGAAAAACATAACCAAGGGAGATGTTTTCTCATCTGTGGCAAGACGTAATGTAACATGAATCCAAGAACTCCAGCTATGGAATATAAAACGGTGTTTAAATCTGGCTGAAGGACTGTAAATACTGTGCTACAATGAAGTCCTAAAACAAATACACCAAGCACCGAGGCCACAAGTATATCATTTTTTAGTCGTGAGTTGACTGTATGTTGTAACTTTTTTGGTAAAGGATCTGGTGGTTCAGTATCAGTTGGTGTAGCATCATTTCCTGCAGACGATGATGTTTTATCATCATTATCCACCTTTTTCTTATCATCTATTTTCTCACTCGATTCATTTTTCTGTTGTGAATTATTTTCTTCTTTATTATTTTTTGTTTCACTAGCTTCTGTTTTTGTTTTAGTTACTTCTTCCTCATCATCATCCGGAATTGAAACTAAACTAGATTTAATAAGAGCCCAAATATGAGTAAAATCACTTGCAGTACGTGATAGATGATAAGCGATTGGTATTAGCAATGCACAAAAAATCGAGAATGATATATGCTGTGTACCCTTCTCTTCAGTTAATCCACCAAATGCTGGTCCATATAATATGCTAACGGCCAATATTGATTTAAGTACACTTAAAATTGATGCTGTTAAGCTGCATGCTGCACTACCACCAAATATATGCATGTCAATTTGTTCAAGTAAGTACATACAAAATGTATTTATTTGTGGAAATAATCCAAGACTAAAGAATACAGGAAAAAATAGTAAAATAATTGACGTTATTCTTGTTAATGATTGTAAGAAATTTTCTAACGAAAATGGCATTCCAAATATTCGCAATTCTTTTTGCTGTGCCTTCCATATTGTATCAGATTCAAGTTCTTTAGCTAAATGATGTGAAAATACTAGTAAGCTAGAAAATAAACAAAAATATATTGGACGTGAATAAGCAACAGTCTTATTAAATCCATGAATAGGCGATGATGCATCTGGCTGGACACTTTTTAGCAATGAATACTGGCTACCAGCTATCACGACACAAAATAAAAATGCAAATACATCCTTATAAAATCCTAATTGTAGGATTATAGATCCTAGAAAGCATACACTAAATGATAGTGCTACAGCTAAAATCACATGAAACCAATGTAAATCACGATCAAATAATGCCAATAATTGTAGCCTATCCATAGCAATTTTAAATTCTCTACGTCCAAAAAATTGTAATCGATATTTATAAAAACGTTTTGGTTTAACTGGCTTATCAACAACTAAATTGCATGGCCTCCAGTAATCACAGTAAACTGCATCATTAAATTCTACATGACCTATATTTAGTATAGCCCCTGTAGCTGGTCGTTGTTCGGATGTTATTGAATTTTCAAACGAATATTGATCGTTTATAAGTCCCTGTATTGATAATGTTGTATTACCCGTATTTTGTAGATCATTGCTACGAAAATCAATTGATGTTGATATTTCTTCAATTTTTGATCGTTGATTATTATCATTATCACCATTTCGTTTTGTACTATCCGATGAGCAACGTAATCTTGATGATAAACCTGATTCAAGTATTGTTCGCCGTGGATAGTTGAATATTGGTAGAATTGGCTGATGTTGATTATGTCCAGCTCCACTAACCATTAACCATTGTTCCTTGTATGGCTTATAAATTTCATTTGAGAAACTTTCAGCACTATAGCTTCGCGATGAAGCTGACGATGATGTTCGACTTGTAGATTTTGGTATAGCTCCCTGGTGACTTTTTGAATTTGCATTTGTATCGTCACGTTTATTAACTACAGTTTTCGGTATTGCACCTAGATTTTTACCATTTTTCCCTGTTTTCGTGTCAAAATTTCTTTTATCTTCTTCGATACATCCATCTGTACCATCGGTTTCAATTTGTGTTTCAGTAGTTTTTATACTACTACCATCTGTACAACCGTTCCAGCTTTTATTTAATTTAATTAAACCATCTTTATCTTTTGATAAAAGCATATCCTTTGAGCTAGCACTTGCCTGTTCGCAATCACTCGATGGACAACCAGAATCACTTTTTTTATTTTCATTCGATATCATTTTGCTATTTACAACATCATCAACAATTGATAATGGTAGTGCTGATTTAATTTTTATCTCTTCTGGAATATTTTTACATTTACTATTATGTCTATTAATTTTATTTAATAGTGGCGATCTTGAGCCATTATTATCCGTTTCAGAATCAGTTGATTGTGTTCTAGGTCGATCCAAATCCGATTCAGATTCTGTTGTTGAACATCTTTTATGTCGTGATGCTAAATTATTATCAAGTATTTCGATATTTTCATTTTCTGAATCTAATTCACCTGTATAAAGGCTTTTTTCATCTGCTTGCTCAGCTATTGGATAAACTGGTTCCATTGTAGCAACATTCCCAGAATTCGTAAAGCTGCTTGGACATAAATTAAAATGTGGATTTCTCACAAGGCACTTACTAGGAGGCGGCAACATTGCACTTTGTGGATTTTTAATTTGTTGTCCAGCTATCGTTTCTACACTATTTGGATGCGGTGATAAATTAGATACAGAAGGCTGTTGGCAAGATATTTCTAAAGCAGCACTCTTTATCCGTCGTACATTTGATGAATTATTATTATTATTATTATTGTTCATAATTGGCTTACATCCAGTATTTGAATGACGTCGCCTCTTCATATTATTTGAATTCGTACATGCTGATGATAATTGTAGTGCTGACATTGTGCTATTTGAGTCCTTACGCATTGTTTTCGTTTGTTGTAGTAAAAATAATTTACTATTTTCACATTCAATATTTTCTATATCTAGATCGGATTTTGTGTAGCTATTTTCCAGTTCCAAATCAAATTGTAATTGATTACGAATATCACTTCTAGTTTCTTGTTCATGACGATTTAGAAATAATGCCCGGCCACGTTTCTGCCGATCATCATTGCTACTATCAGAACTTTTATGACGTTGTAATTTCGTTGATTTATGATTATTTGTTTTACGTATATTATCATTACAATTATCCATTATACCAATATCACAACATGTATTAGAATTTTGTGATCTAGCTAATGATAGATCCATTGCTGCTGCCTCAACAGCATCAAAACTAATTTGCCGTTCTAGTTTACTTTTTGTTTTACGTTTCATTGCACCTTTTCTAGTTACTACATTATAATACTCATTATTTGAACTTGAATAACATTTCGTTGTGTATATCAAGCCTTCTTGTGCTATTATTTCTTCGGTAATTGATGGATTTTTTGATGGTCTCTCTTCGGATTTTGATTTAACTTTTAATGAACGTCGTGGATTGCTTGACTGACATGGAAATGTTGGTATACTTGAATTTTGTGTTGGATTTGTTGAATAAATAGCTAGACTATCACTTGATTCGGAACTATTTTTACGATGGACATCTACTTTAAGATCTGTAATAATTTAGATTATAGTGAGATAATAGTTTGTCTATATAGAATATATTAAGGATTTTTTAACTTACCTATAGTACTAGTCATATGCTCTTGGCAATCAATTGATAACATACTATTTGCTCCACTAGTCTCATTCACTGGCTGTTCAGCTGATGTTCCAGAAGGTGCATCAGCACCTAAAACTTGCATTTCAATGCCACATTCGTCTTCCCTGTTTATTTATATATATACATAGATCAATTAAAACGTGTTTAAGATTTGTGAAAGAAGGCAAGACATCTTTAAACTTACCCTTCACTTTCTTTTAAGCTTTTTAATGGCTTCTTAAGATTAGGGTCCGACATGGTCTGGGCTTTATCGTATAGAATATGTAAAGCCATGTTGACAATTTTTAACATAGTTATTGTAAAAGCCGTTGTGAAGCAATAAGCACACCAAGTAGTAAATGTCTTCGGAAAATACTGGATGTTGAGAAAAACGTGGAAATGACACAATGAAAAAAAATTTTTTTTTGTTAGGTAAACATCTTCTACGTGCTTAATATAGGTGTAATAAAAAAATATGAATTTCTAAACGATCAAGAAAATATTAATAAAAATAAATATGTAAATAAATAAATAAATATTTATTTCTTTGTTGCATTTTTATTAAAAATATCATTATGACTTTTTCGTGGGGGTAGAGCACAGCCAGCAGAAATGTCAACAAATAAATGTTGTCGCCCCGTGTGTGCACATTTATATATATATATTTCTTATTAAGTTTAAAACTTACCAGGTATGTAACAAATGGTGCACAAAGTAAAAATAACCAAAGATAAAGATGTACAGCATTACAAAAGACATTTTGATGGGGATCGTAGAACCATCCCCCAGTTAAGGAGGCCCAAACGCCTTGGCGGAGTATCTCCAAGGTCTGCGACCCCATTGTTATTCATCTTACTGCCATTTCACACTGTATAAATCTTTAAAAACACTTTTCCTATTAATTGTCGTTTATATTTATAAAATACACTTCACTATTATTATATCATAAATATTTATGCAATTATTTAAACCATTTAATATATAATTTATTTTAATAAAATTAGGAAATTCACATTAAAATCTCCGGAAAAATTCACACGAATTTTCACTTTGCATCGGAGTTGGAATATACTTGATTGGAATACATGTGTGTATAAGAGATTTTTTTTAGCATAGCCAGATCAATCAAATTATATGAAACAGCTGATTTTTGCATAAGTATGGGTTAGAAAGAAATGTCAAAGTACATTTTTGTTTTATGCAGTATTTTAATTATTGTACAGTACGGTATAAAAATGTTATTATTAAATATATTTGATCAGTTAATTTGAATTTTTTTTTCAGTTTTTTTCTGTAACGATTTAAATTTTTTTAAACGAACAAAACTGGAAAAAGCCGCAAGATGTCGCATTTTGCAAAATACTGTCAATTTGTTTTTGATTGTTGAACATCAGTTGGCCTTGGCAGCTTTGTTGGATGGCACCAGGCGATATGGAAGCATTGAACTGGACGAAGTGTCACGATTGATATCTTCCTTTTTATTTTATATGGTTTTATATTTTCTTTTTTGGAATTTTATATTTTACTAGAAAACCAAAATTTGTTGTGAATCCAATTATAAAAATGTGTATTTTGCTTAATATGTTTGTCGGGTCTAAAATAGCAGGGGTAAGTAGAGAAATTTTATTTTATAACTTGCTAATTAGAATTACAACTTTATTGAAACACTCTGGAGTCTAGGGCAAGAAGAAGAATATTTCATATATTAAAATTCACAAAATATCGAACACTTTTTACGATTTGAAGTTATACAGCAATTTTATTATAGTTTTCTGAAATGGCTCTACAGTTCTTGTGTCTAGGGGATCTCTTCTTTCATTCGTCTCGACGCTATTCTAGCTCTATGCTTAGAATAGAGAACTACAGGAAAGGCCCTCGCGTGTAAAATCCCTGTACGTGAGCGTAGTGAAATCCGGGTATCAGACAACTGTCAAACTGGGCTATTTGTTTGTTAGTTGACTGTCAAATTATAAATTGTTTTCTCGCGTTCGGTAGTGCATTTTCTTTGAAACGAGTGTTTTTTATCAAATTTACTTCGTTTTTTTTTCAAAACTAAATTAAAAGAAAAAAGAAAGTTCAAAGAATTTGTTTTCAGTGCGATTCAAGTTGTTACAAGTGAATTTTAAGTGAAATAAGAACAATGAAGTGTGCAGTTTTTGGAGGAAAATCCTTTTTCAGGTAAGTGGGTAAACTCAAATACTTCCTAAACATATATATTACATATTTCCTTTAATAATTGTGGAAATCACTGAGCTAAATACTCGAAATAATGTAAATTTTGTGTGCTTGGATTTCTTTGTTTACATTAACTAATGCCACCCAAAATTCAAGGGGATCAGCTGATTAGAATGCGTAGTGACGGCGTGTAAAAAGTTCATTTGTAGGGGCAAGATTTTATTTTAGTTAACTGATTATTTCAACTCGCTCTTGCCCCTCCTCTATTCCATTCGCTTTATCCGCTTGTAATGGACAAGCAACTACTAAAACGTGAGCACTCACACAAAAAGGATTTCACTACGCTAAAATTCGGCGAGGGCCCTTCCTGTAGTTCTATATTCTAAGGCTCTATGCAATAGGTTATATGAAATTTTTTTTAGAATGTCATCTATCCACCTATTTCTTGGCCCCCTAGGCTTTTGATTCCTTATTTTTTTGGTCTTCCATTGATAAACCAACCTAATGCCAAGCTTAGGAGTACTAGCAGTCTTATCATGAGCGCGTTCAAAAACCTTACTATGGTAAACCACGAGGTAAGCTGTGGTTATGCTGCATCACTTCACTTAACCACGAAAGTTTATGTTTAACCATGGAGGTTTTTGAACGCACCGTGGTTAACTACAGGTTAAAGAAAAATAAAAAAAATAAAAATAAAATTTTCCATCAAATGGTCCCCGCTAATTGCTTTAATTATTTCATTTATTATTTATTTGCAATAATCCCACAAATCCCACTTTATTTGTTCATGTTTTTAATATTAAAACAACTGTCAGAGAGATGTTTTTATTCTTCTTCTTCTTAACTATCGCTAACCATGCTCCCGAGCAGGGTTAAAATTTAACTACACCATGGTTCACCACGGGAGTTTTTGAACGCCAAAAAGTTATGCTCGTGGTTATGTTGTAGTTAACCACGGAGTTTTTGAACGACGAAAGTTTACCATAGTTAACCATGGTTAACCATAGTAAGGTTTTTGAACGCGCTCCATGTCGTCAAGGTCATGGTGCAATAGCTGTGTTCCAAAATTCGAGCAAAGTTATCGCAAGCAGTTGGCTTCTACTCGTAGCTACTCATGCTTTTGTTAAGTAGGAACTAGTAGAAACCAACTGCTTGCGAGGACTGCTCGAGTTTTAGAACACAGCTAATGTCTAGTAGTAAGCTAGGTTTTTAGAATAGTGGAAAATAGGAAAGGTTCGAGGGGGTTTGGGGTGTGAGCAAGGAAATGTCGATGAACCTTACGTTTGAGCTCTAAGATGTTGTACGAGTTCGGAAACACTAACTGCGGGAGATTATTCCACACACAGTCGAGATGTTCTATACATAAACGAACTTCTAGACCGTATTGTGCCCGAAAGGCTGGGCTGTAGGGTATGGGGGTGGGCCGAGCGGCATAGTCTTGTGTTGCGGGAGGTTCTGAATTCCACTTTATTTATTTCGGTTTACATTTCTACAAACTGTTCTATCGGTTAATCCATATAGACCCAAATATACATCAGAATTTGAGCTTATAGTCAGTTTGGTTAATAGAAAGCCTCAGCACCGTAACAAAGAATTGGGAGGATTAAGTTAGGTTAGTTGTTGCGCTGCCGGTGCCAATGCAATCGGAGGGGCAATTAGAGCTTTGGCGCGCCAATTTTTTACGATGGAGTGGTGAAAATCTTTGGTCTAGCACCAGGGAATGTGTTAGACCGCCTGTCTAATGCTTCCATGCCTAGATAAGACAGGAGACAATCACACCCAAACGGTAGTGTCAGATTCCTACTGACTAAACTTACCAACCGTTTTTTCATAACGTTTGAGTCTACAATGGTACGAGCCGTAATATCATTACTTCGGCCTGGCGTCATCAACGTGACCCTTAAAAGGGTCCCTCGAAGGTGCTCACTAGAGCCGGAACAGTAGGCCTTACGGATCAACGACCTACCGTCTCTGCTTTCTTTGTGGGGAAGGTGGCTTCGACGAACCTTTCTTCGCAATTTACTGGCTACATAAGGACGTAGATGCGTCGGAAGATGGGCAGCATTATCCCGCGAAGCTCCTGCCTTTTAGGTCTGTGGGTTTCTAGCCCAGTCTAAGAAAATAACCACCTCCTTCTTAACTCGCATTTTCCACGCTTGGCCGTCTTACGGCATTGCGTGACGGGGTTGAATAAACTATCTAGCTGTTATCTCTCCTGGCTTTCTCTGTTTTTTGTGCTTTGTATTGCTTAAGCTTCTGGTGGACAAGCTCCGCATCCTCTTTATCGTGCGGGCATTCTGGGCTGAATGGTGAATCATCCAACCTGAAACTGTGAAGGTATGCCCTATAAAACCATGCCATGGGAGAAACTGCGTGAGGTAGTAACTCACTTCACCATGTTCCCTTATAACCAACTTGGTATGAATCTACGGGTCTCTCGGCCCTTATTAGACTCGTCCCACCTCCTTTGTCATGCTGCGATGGACTAGCCGCGTGCCAAAGTCCGTCGTCCGACCCTCTTGCATATTCCGGGTGGTGCAACCTCTTGCTCTGATCTCTAGTCGGGAGAACCTTCCACAATGTAATTGCCTAGTGGGCTCTACCTGGCTTTGGCTGGAGGTGGGCATTTATTCAGGAAGTGACAAGTGTATGTTCGCTCTCGTTTGTCTCTCCGAAGCTACGACAACAGGTGTCGCGTGTGATACTTGCTTGCTGGACAGCGTGGTCCCTATGGGCCAATGTCCCCTTCTCTCTTCGTGGTCTATTTAGAAGGCCCGTTGTTTTTGCATTGTTGTAAGTAGGCCAAGTCATCCTAGAGATAATACAGGTCTCCAGTGCGCCCCACATTTGGCTGGTCACCAGCAGGTGGTAGTCAAAACTAACATTTTAACCTCGCTTATTGGACTGCCGACTAAGTGGATCTCCAAGTCTCGGAGGGAGACTCCTTATTTGGTTGGGTAGTCGGCTTTCTCTTACCAGAAGGTACTAGAACAGTGAACTGTTAGTGGTCGCTAGATATACCCCTGTCCCGGTGCCCTCTGACGCCTTGGCGCCTTCGCTGAATAGCCGTAGATCAAACTTCTTCAGCATGTCTCCCTTTCTTTACCCTATTCTTGAGGGTATTCTTTCGGAGTAGTCCTTCCTGAAGGTCAAGCTAGAGGGAAGGTAGTCTATGGTTGTGACATACATACCCTCGAATACCAAAGATATCATCCAAGATATTACTATGAACGTCGGTTGTTTTGAGGTCCAGGCTCTGGACTACCTCAATATAAGGGCACTGCAACGAGGCTAGATGTTAGATGTGAGGATCAGGAGGGAGCATGTGCAAGAGAACATCAACGGCTATTGTTCTGAATGGTATGTGAGGATTGGACGTACCATGGCTGTGTACATCCGCAGGACCATCTCTGGCTTGAGACTCCATCTCTTGCCGAAGGTCTTTTTACAGGCGTGGGAAGCTATGCAAGCTTTCTAAAACTCTTTCCTCAATGTCCGACTTCCAGTTGAGTTTTGGGTCTAAGATTAGATCCAGAAATTTTACCCTGGAGGATAGAGCGAGGGTGTGTCCATCCAATCTCGGGAAGTTTGAAGTGGAGATTTTCGTGATTTCGGGAGCGTTTCGTTGAAATCATGGACGATCTCTTTCACATGCTTTGGAGCAGACTTTTTAGGAAATGGAACAATGCATTCATCAGCTTGCTAAATGCAGCGACCAAAGCAGTGCTGATGGTGATGACGATGAAAATTTCTCTATCATCGTTCATAAAATATCAGCAACTGGGCAACAACCGTAGGAGCAGTGGAATTGAAAAATTGGGCGCGTGGCAATATTCAACATGTTAAGAACCGCTGCAACCGAAGTTTGAAAAAATGTGGCAATATTAAACATTGCAACGAACTTCACCTACGAACTGTGGCAGTATTCATTGTGGTGGCATGTGGTGAGCTCAACCGTTGCACCGAATATTTTAAGTGGTGAATAGTGGTAGTGTGAATAATGGCGAATTTCAGCGAATATCTATAACTAAATGCTCAAATAAATTAATTTTTTTGGTTTTGACAATTGCCAAGTAGCAACCTGACAGGAAGCTTCTTCTTTCTCGCTACGCACTAAATTGGGTGGCATTATTCAACAGTGGTGGAAATATCACCGATCTCACAACACCAAACCGAGTCTCGTCAGCTTTCGGTTTCAAGTAAATCACGGTGAAATCTCGATGTTCAACATGTTGAATATTGCCACCCGCCCATTGATAGAATTTTGTGTCCTGGATTCCTTTCCACGGCACCCTAGTTATTCTTTGGCTGCGTTGCCGAAAGCCCTAAGAATAAACCGCTTGAGGCTCACCTGGTCAGGTGTAGATCTCCAGCATTTGGTGTATTCCATCAAAGTCCGATCGTCTAGGGCTCTTTTTGCTCAATAGCCAATTTCGGGCCGATGAAAACAGTGTCAAAGTCTTGTCTGACCAAGAACCTAGTATAGACTATCTTTAATGTTCACGGGAGTAGACTTAAACTTCTTGATATTTTAAGGGCATGCAATCTGATAGCATTCTTGTTTCTAAGATTGTTGTCGGATATATACCCCATATGGATCCACAAGCTCTGCGGCAGGACCACATGTATCTGCGAGACTTGTTTATCAGATTGTCCATGTGCTGCTGCCAATGGAGTTTGGCATCTAAGAATTTGGCTTGTAATAAGAAACCTAAAGCTTAGTCCGCTAGGACCATTTTAGTCAATCCTAGGGTTATCTGTTTCCTGGTGAATGGTACTAGAACCGTTTTGTTGAGATAGTCCTACACTAGCGTCTTTAATGTTTCACATCTTTTTTTATGATATTAATAATCACTAAAAAAAAACTCTTAATAATTCCCCAAAAATTATATTCATTTTCTGGTATTAGCAAATGCAATAAAATTGCGGAAATTTTTAACACAAAACGTTTTGCATTAAATTGATTAAAAATTTTCAGATTGCACAAAATCCGTGATGGAAATGAATTATTGTGTTTCGTAATGATCTATCACAAAAAAATAAAAACTCGAGGAATAAATACTATTACTGAAAATCTTAAGCAAAACTAGAATTCATATTTAAAGAAAATCGAAAAACTTGTATTATGACTTCATGTGATCTATATAAGTGTCCACAAAAGTTACACATCAGCCAGCAATTGGCCACGCTTAGGATCAATCGAGCCTGAACTAATTTCACCTTGAAAAACTCTCAACTTATCAACTTCCCAATGTCGTCGTCGTCGTCGCCGTCGCATGGAAAACCAACATAGCACACACCTCTTTCAGATGCATACCGAATAGACTTTCGGAAACGTGTCAATAAATAATATGTGCATATTCATGCAATATAAAGTTTTTGTTTCTTTCTTGTTATAATTTTCAATTCATGGCATGCATAACGTACGCCAATAGAACCTAGTGCAGGTAAAATACAATATATAATCAATAACGTTCACCAATGCTGCTGCTGCTGTGGCTATGAAGGAGTCTGTGATCAGGCGCGCGAATTTGGCGAATTTTTGGGACAGTAGCACTATAGACTATCATAAAACACACCTGAGTTTCCTTTCTCGACTACTTTTACGAATATTTTAGCCATGACACTAGATTGTGGTATTAAAGTTAAAAATTGCGACCAGGTTGTGCAATTTTCATGGGTTTTGTCTATATAGCATGGCGACTAGATAGATTTGAAAATCGTTCGTTCGTTGTCGGTGAACTCATTAAACCTTAACGTTGCAAATGGTCGTGGTTCGGCTACAGTGAAACTAGTTTGCTTGGTCTGGTTAAAATTTATCATTCTTGCAGTTAACATTTGACCAGCTATCTGACCACGACACGACCACGGGCTTTACGTCGATTTTTTGAGTTCTTAATTTTGTTTGAAAGGTAATAAAAAATTATAATAAAACACGATCAGTTTGTGAAGATGATCATAAAAACGCGATTTTCCATGCTGATATTTGTCGGGTTGTTAACGTTCTCGTGCGCGGCGCCTGCGAAGAAGGAACGTGAAAAGCGTACGGTTCATTTCCTTCTTGGATCTATCATAAAAGGACTTATATTAAAGGAAGCTGCACTGCAAATCCTGGCAAATGCTACACAGACTCCTGCTCCACCAGCAAATGGTACAGCACCGGCTCCAGCTCCTCCGGCTAATGGAGCTGCTCCTGCTGCTCCAGCGGCACCTGCAGCACCAGCACCACCAGCGGCACCAGCAGCACCCCCAGCAAAGGCTGCACCTCCAGCACCGGCTGCACCCCCAGCACCGGCTGCACCACCACCGCCGCCACCTCCACCTGCTCCTCCAGCTCCTGCGCCTGCACCTAAAAAAGGACCAAGTAAAAAATCAAAAGGCAAGAAACCGAAAAAGCCTCCACCACCGCCACCACCCCCAGAGGAGGAGGATGATGATGAAGAAGAAGAAGGAACAGATTACGATGAAGAGGAAGAAGATGGAACTCAGCCAACAATGCAGCAGCGAATGGATACAGTTGAAGATTCTTCGACCACAGAGGACTCATCTTCGGCACCAGAAGAACAATCTGCTGCGCCTGAGCAGAATAATTTCTTAGCTTCCGATTTCTCAGCTGATGAAGGTGAGAATTTTATAGTGTTTTTAAGTGTAGTAAAAGAAATAACTCTGTTTCTCTAAAAATTTAAGGTACAGCATTTTCTACACGACAGCAACAAAGAGAATTCCCAGAATTTACAGGACTACCAAACTGGGAGGACGTTGGACATGAGCCCAAAGCAAGAAGTTACATGAAAACACACAATGGATATGAATTTTCACACTTCCATGACCGCAGAGATGCCTCCTACAATAAGAGACGACCTCAACCAACAGGAGCTAGTCCCTACACCAGTCCCTACACCAGCGATTACTTTACACAGCCTCATCCTAGTTTCCAAAGCTTTGTATATTATTAAATCCCACCCTAACCCCTTCTCAACCACCCCTAATTAAATAACTTATGATCTTGAATAAATGTGTTACATTTAAATTACAAAACTTTTCGATAGTTTGAATTGATAATTCATTCACACCAAGGAGAAATGAAAATTCCAGAAATTAATCTCGCCCCAAATTTCTGCTGCATTACTTTGCCCAAATTGAATCCATTCAAGTGTGAATCGATACTGATTTTTAGTCGCCATTGAATTGAATTTGGTCTTTTTTTTCCTTCTTTCTCGACTTCACCACTTTAACCGCAATCAGTTTCATTTGTTTCGTTACTGATGCAACATTCTAATGAAATTTTGATTGCAGTTTGATAACCATTTGCAATGAATGACTGCAGGCATTTTTTTCGATTATTTGTTGCCGCTGGCGAAGAAAATCGAGCATGCAAATCAGAATGTTATCGAAGTTTTTTAATCAGTTAACAGCAGGAAGTATGGCCTTTGTTTGGTATTTTTGGTGACGATTTAAGTGGTTTTCTTATATAGGTTGTGAGGGTTTGTATTTTTTTTGGGTGAAATCATGTTATGGTTTCCATGACCTCCACCTCTGGGCTGTTGGGTTTGTTTTATAAGATTCGGAACAACAAAGAGTTGTGTGGGTGTATACAAAGGTAGAAAATTCCTGGCAGTGAAAGGGTATTTCACCTTCGTATATTTCAATTAAATTGCAATCAACATACGTACGTGTTTCCTTCCGGTACGGGAGATGTGCGACTCCTGTGCAAGTTAAGATTTGTGTGTATTTGATTATTGACTTCTTACAAACAAAAACTTACGGAATTTTCTTATTCTCTTTTTAAGGTGCGTCTACTTCAATGATTACTATTACATACTAATTTAGCTTTACAATTGAGATCCGATTCTGGCCTCGCAACTGCTTCTTCCACGGTCCCAGATTTGAAGACGATGTCATCCAGTTTGGCATCCCATAGCTCTGGAGTTCCTGGTCTACGCATCTTTCTAATGGATGTTGACTTAGGTTTACCTTGCGGCTGCTTTTCTCTCAAACACTAATGGTGGGTCCACATGATAAGGACTTTTGTCAATCTGACTTTTCGTGCGGCTTCTGTACATTCTGTGAAGTTTGAATGAAACGGCCGATGAAATGTCTGTGCGTACATAACAACGGAATGTACCTGCGGACTTTTTCTAGCAACTTAGCAGCAACTTTCTTTTGTTTCACTGATAAAATTCTATAGAATCGCTGCAACCAAAAGTCCATATCGTGTGGACCAACCATAATAGATCAGATTGCTTTCTAGTAAACATCCAAGTCACGGATTTATATGTGAATACTGGTAAGATCCCATAGTTTTATACAGTAGTATTTTGATGTTTTAGATAGATGCCTAGAGTAGCAGAACTTTTACCGACAATAATACGTTTTATTGGTTTTTACCAATAGTTCGCGTATTCCTAGTTCCATGCGACACCAGACACTTGTAAAAAGTACTCGGAATTTATTAATGAAACGCGAGCATATTAGATATTATTGAATAACATTTTTTATGTAACGCACAAGGAATTGGAATCCAATCTGGCACTCAGAGTATTCACAGCAGTTTTTTTACGTTAAACTTACTTTCATGTGGTCCACGTGGTCGAACCGCTGGAATGTTGCAGAAGATCTAGGATGAAACTTTTCATGCCAAAAACACAGGCATGGTATAAAACATTGATTTGTCTTGTTCTGGTCGATCTTCAGGCCGGGCGCACATTGAGACGCAGGCGACGCAGGCAGAGCAGCACAGTTTCTTTGTCTCATGCATTTTAAGGGAGAACCGCGAATTGCAACGCAGAGCAGGTGATACGAATACTGCGCCAGGCGCAGGCTTCACGACACTTGTGGATGGGGCACAGAAACTGTGTGCTGCCGCGTACGGTTTTTTTTTTAAAAAATGGAAGAAACAATCGATTTTAATAAATTTTCAAATTCCTCATCCGAATATCACTTAGAGCTTAATAAATTAGTCCAGTCCCCAACCGATATCACCTCTACTTTTTTTCGGCGGCGACCGATTTACTTGAAATTTTAACAATAGATAGGGAATTACTCAAAAATCAAAGTCTACAATATGCCAATGTGCGCTTTTTCTTTGGGGGTGGTTCCCACCCCAACTCGGGGGTGGAAATATTTTTGGTCAAAATAACCCCGTTAATCGATAGAGAGGCTAATTTTAAGCAAAAAATGTAGTACAAACTTTTTTGGTAAAATTGATATTTTTTTAGTTATAAGCGTTTGAAAAGTTGCAATTTTCACGTTTTCGAACAGTTTTTGGTCAATAAGTCCAAAAATACGCGTTTTATCAAATTTTTGTTAGGACTAAAAATAAAGCTTATAAAAAAACGAAGAAAATGGTTTTTGAATGAATGGTCTAGGTATAAAACAAACGGAGTAATGATTGATCGAAGGGGAGCTATTTCTAACCAAATACTCAAAACGTTGTATTTAACGTCGAATAACGGAAAATCGATGCATTTTTCGAGGATAACTTATATTACATTTTTTAAAGTGCTTGAAAAGACCTTTAAAATGACAACTGATAAAAGTCATTTGCATGTAAAATGAATGAGTTATGACAAAGAGAAGGTGTACCGTACAAAATTTTTTTAAAAAAATGATCAATAAAACTAATACCACTTCCACCCAAATTCAAATTTATCATGTTCCACGTAGGATTCACTTTATTTTAGGATCTATATAGTTTGAGCGATTTCCAGGGTGAATTTTTCGAAATGGGTATGATCAAAATGAAAAGGGGATTTTACGAATTTTACATATTTCTGCGTACATTTCCAAAAAACTCAAAAACTATTGAAGATACGTAAAAAACTGTTAAGTGACAAAATTTAGATTTTGTTTCAACAAAAATTTTGGTTTTTTATGTATCGCTGTAGCTTAAAAACTAACTGAGATATAGCGGATTGAAGTTTGCTTTATAGTGTAAGTACCACCTTTGCTTAGCCCTTTGACCCTTCACGTTTTGAAAATTAAGGGTTTTAATATAATACAATTAACATAGTTTTATAGCCAGTGAAATTACCTACAAATTGGTTTTTGAATGGACACTGTAGCTTGAAAATTGACCCCGCTACAGTAAAAAACCGAACGACTTTTTTTTAATTTTAGGAGCAAATGATTTTCAATCAGTGAATACAATGATACTTTTTTGAATTATAAACTTGTGTGCCTTTGACATATGTAGGGAAGTCCTTAAATCAAAGCCAGTATTTTTCTTAAGGCATTTTGAAGCTCTGCGATGACTGGTGGGCCCGCTATAGCGCACACATACATACATACATACATACGTGCATACATACATACATACATACAGAAACTTTCTTTTATTAATATAGATAAAATTTATTATATTATAAATAAAATGTATTATATTTTAAATCTCATTTTTTGTCTATTTTACTTCACGGGGCATAGGTGAATCGAGAGATCGGGGGTCGGTACCCCTCCAGTATAAATACAATACATCCACGCACACCCACACACTAAAAAATTTACTAAAATACTTTCTGACCTTATAACTAAATTTGTGTGTCTCAAAAAAAGCTTTAAAAGTTTTTTTTTCAAAATTTTTATATTTTATTTCTCTAAGGGTACTTTTTAGGGGTTGAAAAATTTCTTAAAAATTTATTTCAATAGTACATAGGTCTAAGAGGTGATATATAGGCCTACTAAGCGTACTTATTACCCATTTTTGAGTTTTATTAATTTTTTACGGTAAGGGGTAGTTTTCACCCCTAAAAATAAAAAGCGCACCTCGGCACAGTGTAGACTTTGAAAAGGGTGGTAAGTATAGCCTAAATCCAAAACTTTCATCAAAATCGGTGGGCGCCGAAAAAAAGTAGAGGTAATACCTCATTTTTACGGTTGGGGACTGGACTAAATTTAGATTGCTCCATTTCAAAATTACTTTCGTCAAACTGTCGAACAAAACTGCTCCCCAATGTGCTTAGACAACTGTGTAAGGCCGTTTTTTTTCTGTGCTGCCTTGCTCTGCGCTTACTGCGTGACACAGCTCAATGTGCGCCTTAGCTCAACGATGAAAACAAAGGAAAAATTGATAAGCTGATCCTTGCTTGAAAATCGTCCTCGTCCTCTTAGAGGGTTGGCTGAAGATGTGAACATATCTTTTAAGTTCGTTCAAAATATGATTGGTGGTTTTGCCTTGAAACGTGTCGCCTAGTTTCGAAAGAGGAGCAAAAACTGCCCATAACGTAGGTCGCATAAGATATGATTTACCGAGCATCTACCAATCCTACCTTTTTGAAATGTGTCATAACTGACAACGAAACCTAGGTGGACGAGGGCGACATGCAAACAAGTCAACACTATGTTCCCGAAGCTGAAATGAGGTTGAACCATCTGTTGGTTTCTTTTTGAAATTGTTATTAAAACTAAACCGTTCAATATTTTTCAATGAATGCTGTTTTATTGAAGAGAGTACACCTATCTTATTTATAAAGAAAATGTCATTGAAATGGCTGCAAAGCTGACTTGGCAGTAGCCCATTCTGCTAACCCAATTTTGGAGTACATTGTCGATTGTTTGGGCCGTATTTAGCCAATAGCTTCACAGATGTGTTGCTTAAGTATGGCTATAGTTTGTGGACCGTGGGAGTAACAACAGGCCTTAACATTTCTCCATAAAAAAAATCCAACGACGTTACCAACTGTCGAAATAAAACGCACTTCAAAAAAGGTACCAACAGATGGATGAACTTTCACTTCGAAATCATGCTCTACTACCTTGGTTGTGGGACCAATGTTGCAACGACTTGTAAACGGATCCAACCTATACTTTGTTTTACATACTTTCACGGAATCTGGATGAAAACGTTCTGCGTAGCTCTTGATGATCTTCCAGGGTATGTCGATATTGTCTGCATAAGTGAGTACCTGAAACTTGAATCACTTTCTCCAACGCCAGATCGAAGAGGAAGCAGACCAGACCGTCCCTCGTCGAATTCTACTCAAGATTCTGATTGGCCTGTATAGTGTCAATGTAAACATTGGTATCAACTCTCCCATAGCTTTGTGTTGAATTTAGTTTTCAAACTGCAGACGTTTTCAATCGTCTGTCTCAAAGTGATAAACTGATCATTTGTTAATTTGTCTAATACCAAATGAAACTGGCATTGACCTATCGTGTCGTGTCGTTCGAGTCATGGTACAATGACTAGTAGAAAGCTTGATCTGAAAGATAGAAAAAGGATATGATAGGTTTAAGGGTAGTCTGGAGGATGCATGAAGAGAAGGCAGTGAGCCTTGCGTTTGAACTCTTGGATGTTGTATGAATGCATTTTTTTTAAGCAGCCGGCTGAGCCACAACAGTCGGGGTTAGCGGAAGACAACCTCGTCGGAGTGTTATGCCTCCTGAAACTAGTGAATCCTGCTAACCAGCCGACAAAGGCTGTGACGCAGGCAGTAAGAAGGTGCATCGCCCGCTAGGTGAACCACGTGAACAAGGAGGTGCACCGTCCGCTAGGTGAAGACGCGACCTATGCAGAAAACGGGTTAACCTGGCGGATGCCTTATTAGGGCTATCTTGTCAGATTCCTACTGACTAAACTCACCAACCTTTTTGCATGACGTTGAAATTCAGACCGGTACGAGCCGTAAAGGCATTACTTCGGTAACCCTTAAAAGGGGTCTCTCGAGGGTGCTTGCCGGAGTCGCGGCAGTGAGGCACACGGATCAGCGACCTACCATCTCTGCTTTCTTTGCGGGAAAGGTAACATCGATGAAGCTCTCGACCCAATTTACCGGTTACATAAGTGCCCGTAGATTCGTCGGTAGGCGGACAGCATTCTATAGAGAAGCTCCTACCTTTCGGTTCTATGAGTCGCTAGCCCAGCCTAAACAACCACCTCTTTAAATCTCATTCTCCCCGCGCTTACGTCATTGCGTAACGGGGATGGATCAGCTAGCTAGCTGCTATCTTCCTGGCAATTCTTTGCCTTTCTGTTTCTTTTGAGAGTCGTATTACCTAAATTTCTGATGGATGTTCTCTTTTGTTAGCTGCACCTCGGCGTTTATTTCGAGCACAGCCCTGTACACCGAAAAGAGATATGCCCCCCAGTCCAATCAGAATTGCGCGAGATATTAGCTCTGTTCCTTTTCTACTTTTTAGTACTTGCGAGCAGAAAAGGAACGCAAAATTTGTTGATTTGAGTAAAACCTGCAAATAAAAGGTTAGAATAATAATTTAAAACATAATTTAAATTAATACGATTTTATTATTTATATTTTTATTCGTTTTATTTCTAAATTTATTATTTTTAGTTTTATTTGTAGACGTTTTTATATGAAAAAAGCTCAAAACAATCAAAAGCCATCTATGGGGTGATAGGGTAATTAAAATAATTCACAATAGACTCCAAATGAGAGCTTTCCTCTAGCGGATTTTTATTGCATAACTAAAAGTGTTATCTGCTCGTATGTTAGAGCAAGTGTAGCTGCTAGTACTCACTAGCAATAAATAGTAAAAATTAGCAGAAAAGGAACGCAGCTATTAACTCATTTTCCCATGTTTCCTCATAAACCACTTCTCCAGTTTTGGTATGACCTCACCAGATTCGTTCCACCTCGCTAGAATTTGTCGCACTGCATTGGGCTCCCCATCCCATATTCCGGGTTGTAAAAGCTCTTACTCTCTGCCGCCAGAATAGGAATGGGGGCCATTTTTGCTATGATACATGCTGCTTGATCGGATGTAGTACGGTATGCCCGCACTGACGCTCCATACAATATGGCCGAACTGACCAGTCTCGTGACAAGACGGCGGAAGCTTTTTCCGCCATGCCTGCCAAGTGAATCCGGAAGTTGAGCCTTTGGTCATTCGTCAGTGTGCGGACTTGGAGCGGATGACCTGCTCACCTACTTTCATTGCTATGGTCTCGACCTTTTTCCGCTTGCTTATTAGTATCACTTCCATTTTGTTGCTCAGCTAGCATTAGATCAGCGTTCTCGAACCACTTTATCTCCCATATCGCTTTGTTTGCGAATATCTCGATTTCGTCAAGTCTCCTTCCTTCTACCGCGACCCCGATGTAATCTACTTGATGACATCGTACATGAAGATCCACAGGAGCCTAGGACGGAGCTCTGATAAAAATAGTATACCTTGCATATAATACTCTGTAATAGGAAAAATGTTTATTTAATTGTCACCTATCTTTCACTAGATATTCTCAACTGATAATTTTGTGTTCCTTTCTTGATATTATAGCGTTAAATTGCGATTTACACGATAACAGATAAATTAATTTTTTTTTCCTAAGATCAAGATCACTTATCGATAGATTTTTGACGAGATTTCCCAGCGTTTGATATAAAAACTTAAGAGTGTGAGTTTTTTCAAATCAATAGTGACGACCTTCTTTAAATTTAGTCTCAGCACAAGGTCACAACACAAAAATAATTAATAAAAACTAAAACTAAAATTTAAAGTAGAAAAAAATTTATATATTTCAATAATTTTACACATGAAGACAGATTTAAAAAAAAACTGCTAAAACATACAAATAGAATGAGTAAAAATATCACTTAGTGAAAATGTCCAAAGCCTCCTCCAGGATAGTAACCGTGCCCATGGCCGCCATAGTATCCAGGTGAGAAATGTGCATGGGAGTAAGAATGTCCATATCCATAATGTGGGTATCCAAATCCACCATGGTGTCCTCCATAGTAAGGTCCTCCTCCGAAATGATGACCGTATCCAAATCCATAAATGCCGCGCTTCTCGTTCTTCTTACCGCTAACATCCTCAACTGCGAGGCAACCAACAATGGTGACAAGTAAAACAAGGGCCACCTATGAAATGAAAATTCACGATCAGAAAAGGATTTGTTTGATTAGATTATTTAAAAAAAAAAACAATTTGAATTTGATCAAGAGAACTTACAGAGAATTTCATCTTGGTTATATGATTTTGTACTTGGTTTGATGTTGCTTATACTGCTGATGAGACCTGCAAGTTTTGTGATATCATTCCAGAAGAAGTGTACCCACTTATATACACCCTTCTGAGATTCTGTGATCCCTCCGCATGAAATGCTTCCCACTCAATTTCCCAGAGATCTTAGGCAATATGCTACTACCAGAACTAGATGCAACCGAGGCGCAATCGTGGTGGCTTGTATTCACTTTTTTTCTCCCTTTCCATTTCATTATTCTTTTCGTGCATTTTGATGCAATTGCACTTTACAACGACGTACACAAAAAAAACATACCGAGAAAAAAAAAACAATTACAAAATATACACCGGGGGAGATTATTAAGTTACACGGTTACATCGAGATGTCTCATGGCATTGCTGTTGCCGATCAAAGGCACTCACGAAGCCGACGACGGCGACGCCCGCAATCGGGGAAATACTCATATTTTCCGTCTAGAATTTGTATTCCGTAATTAGATACCTTCAAGGGGTTCGAACGGACGCGTAACAGCGAATTGCGTTCGATATGTATACTATGGTTGGTAGTGGTTTCATACTTGCGGAATGGCGAAATTCTCTTCCCAATAAACTCGTCATTTCAGGAAATCTTAGGCAAGCGCCTGTCATCGATGTGATTTGTAAGTGGATGGCATCCAGAGCGTGTGCTACTGAACCGAAACCGGCGTGGAATTGCTTTAAGTTAATTGTATTTTGAATGCAGGTCATTAGTGCATGGGAATATCACGATCATAAGTTGTTGTTTGATGAATGATCATCAATGCAGTTAGGTCAAAGTAAGATTTAATTATAGATTGTTTATGAATCGGAAGGATTTGTGTTTACTTTTAGAACTTGCAGGGATTTGATTGATCGTTTTAGGATAGAATGACCGATCCTCAATCCATGTTTTAGGATTATCCTATTTCAAAACCAATGCTGAAGTTTTTGCATCTAGCTTGATGAATCAATTTGTGGATTGTTTCGACATACCCAAATGGTTGATGGTACATACATCTACTATTGACTAAGGATCAGTATAGTTCTGAGGACAAGTATAGTCTCTGTTTGTAAAACAGCTGATTCACTCATTGTAAAAAGCATCATTGGATATTGAACTTTACACCGTTTATCTCTTTGAATTATTAAGTAATTCTCAAACAAAGCAGTTAAAGCTTACGTTAGTTCGTCCATCTGCACTATGTTGTTTTTGGTGACTATTGCTATCGAAGGATTAGTGTCTGAACCTTCTCTGCCATCTTCTCCATCTTGAAAGAGAGATCAGGTCAAAAAGTACTGTGACCACCACTTTAACCTATTGTACTAGAACCTTTATACCTAAAATATGCATTGCGAACTGCTTGCTTGAAAAAAGTTTAGCAGTTTAACTGGTGATTTGTGTTTTAAGGTAGTATTGGATGGCATCGAATCTAAACCCCAAACCATCTTGACCGGTGTTCCCAAGGGCCAATTCGATCACCCGCTATTTTCCTAATATTCATAAATGATCTGTTCTCAATTCCCTCCAACCCACTTAACTCACAGCTTTGCCGATGACGTTCCTTTACGTTATTTCTAGGCCTTCGACAATATAAGACAAACACGTACAAGACCCTATCTTTTAGTTCGTGAAGTCATGTCCATCTCTGTCAGTAGCGTACGCAGGATGAAACCAAGGGGGGGGGGGGTTTACAAAACATATTTTGTACACATATTGGGTAAAAAAAAATTTTCTCATGTAATAGGACTATGTACTTATATTATATGTTATGTTATTTCACTATAAAAATAATTACATATAGGTATATTTTTATCGCAATTTTTTTATTGAAAATTGTGAAGAAACATAAATAATAATTTTTGACCATTTTTCGAATATCACAAAATGTCTTGTTTTTCTCCAAAAATCATGGTCTCGTGGTGTACGCAAGACTTTAGACTTTGATTTAGGGCATTTTTACAATTTTTTTACCGAAAAGAAGGGAACTACTCGTAAAACTTGGTGGGGCGTAGTTTTTGAGTCAGAAAATCGATGGTGACATGAAAAAAAATTTTTAAAATTCCTTTTTTTTTTCAATTTTGGCCATAAAAGGCCAAAAAATTGGCCAAAAATGCGTCCAATTGTTTTTTGCGTAATTTCATCTGAAAAGATGGAAAATTTCCTACAAAAATCTATATGGCCATCCCGAAACTCAGAGTTGGTCGAGAGCTATAAATAAATGAGAAATACGTGATTTTTGAAAAATCGCGTTTTTTTCAATAACAGTTTTAACTCCGAAAAGGCGCACCCAATTGCGCTAAAAAATTTTTTGGTATATCACATCGAGTTTACGAACATATTCCCAAAGTTTGAGAGATATTTATTTTTTTGTTATCCCGTTTGAAAAGAATCCACCATATATTATACATCGTTATTCGGAATATTTTTTTAATTGTTTAATAAGTTGATATATTTATTAATTATAATTTTTCCTATTATTATTGGAATCATGGGGGGGGGGGGGTTTAACCCGCAGTAACCCCCCTGCGTACGCGCCTGATCTCTGTCAAAAGGGACATCGAACTAATTATTGATAGGCCGCAAGAATCGTGACGCAACGCATCCAGAACGAAATATTGTGCTTATCTCTAAAAATATCTGCACAGACCATCCTTCGGTCTCAAGGTGTAACTAACGGCTAACCCATCTCTTAACATCTTAGGCGTAACTTTAACCGAAGATCTACAATGGAATGATCACATATTCTAAACCGCCAAACCAGCCTCTCAACGCCTGGGATTCGTTAAGCAAGCAGCGCAGACTAGCTCGCGCGGATCACTCTCATACCGCGGAGTTCTCCTTTTCGCGCATACTACGGTCTAGAAGTTCGTTTATAAATAGAACAACACAATTGTGGAAGTCTTCCGTAGCCAGTATTTCCGAACTCGTCCAACGCCTTAGAGTTTAAACGTAAAATTTATCGACATCTTCTCGAGCACTCCCCAGACCCCCTCTAACCTGTCCTATTTCTTCCTCTATCCTTCAAAATAACTTTACTGCTGTACATTGCACCATGATCTTAACGACATAACAGACTGGTATTACAAAGGGTGATTCCTAAGCTTGGTTTTTGCTAATAAAAAAATCCCAGGTCAGATCCCGATAAACAATAAGATCCGCTCGTCGTCATAGCAGCATAGTGTCAGAGAACATAAAACGCAGACTCGAGGCAAAGCCTGCCGGCGAAGGCCACTGCTTTTCCGATCCTGCATATATGGTAGTATAGGGCGCAGTGTCTTAGACATTTTTCCTACTGCGCTCCAACAATTCTCTGGACGCGCTGCGAGACGGAGCCATTTGGAGTTGGTCTGCAGTATTCGGTATGTTTCATCATAGTACCATCATCAAGGACTCTCTTTTCCTAGCTAATTGGTGCCTTGGCAGTCGTTTCCGGATCGATGAACGCGAACACAGTTAAAGAGGCCTGCTTGTAAAGGGCGACCCGATGATACGAGACCCCAGCAAGGTTAACTTGATTGAGAATATCCAGCTTTTCTAGGGCACGTTGTCAGTCTCATCATCATCAGGAGCTACACCCTATTGTTGGCCTTGGCTTAATCCAGCGTTCGCCTCCATGATTCTCGATCTCCGGCCCGATTTTTCCAGTTTCTTATTCCCAACTGTCGCAAGTCTTTCTCGACGTCATCTATATATCTGTTCTTTTGCCGACCTGGGCTCCGTTTTCCTGACGGTACTTTTCCCAGCACTATCTTTGTCGGGTTCCGTTCCGCACCTCGTTGGACATGACCAATCCATCGTAGTCTGTTTATATTGATCACTTTGACAATGTTTGGAGTTTTACTGATTTCATACAGCTCTGAGTTGTATCTTCTCTTCCAAATGCCATCAACCTGTATTCCTTTGTAGATCGAACGAAGAATTCTCCTTTCAAATCTTCCTACCAATGTTTCGTCTGCGTTTTTCTATGTGCACACTTCCGAACCATTTAGTAGGACAGGCCTTATTAGTGTTGTGTAAAGTGTCAGTTTTGTCTTCCTTGATATATTTGTAGACGTCAGGTGCCTTCGTAGACCAAAGTAGCATTTATTAGCCAGTGCTATTCGTCTTCTGATTTCGGCCGATGTATCATTACCTTTTGTTATAATCGTGCCGAGGTACACAAACTCGTCTACTGCTTCTATAGTAGTAGTATTTCCTCGAAATGCTCTGCCCATCTAGCCAATACTTCGTCCTTATTACTTAATATCTCCCCACTTTTATCCTTGCACATTGTCCCTCTAGGCTTAAATTCTTTCCGTTGTTGGTTTATCTTTTTGTAGAAGTTTCTTGCATCATTTAAGCTTGCTGATTCGCTTCTATTTTTTTCATTTGTTCTTCCCAATACTGCATTTTTATCGCTTTGTGCATTCTCTTCTCAGATCGCCTCTTTTCTTTATACTCCTCTTCAGAGTTTCTTGATCTGTGCCTACTTAGCATGACTTGGTAAGCTCGGTTTTCTCCATTGTCACCTGGGACCATTCTGGTCTTCGTTCTTGTTGCACGAAACCTAGAATATCTTCTGCTGTTCCTTTTAATGCTCTTTTTATGTCGTTCCATTGGTCGTTCAAGTTTTCATGTGTATTTTGACCAATTTAATTTATTCTTACGTTGATCTGCTTCCCGTCCTATTTTAGCATTGGCATCTCCAATGACAATCTTCTTATGTCATGACGAGGACAGTTTCTGTATACTCTCTCTAAAGAGTCGTAAAAAACATCTCCTTATCTTCTTCCGGTATCTCTTCTGTTGGAGCATGAATTTGCCCCTTAAACGAATCTTGCACAATCTTTCATCTATGGCTTCAAATCCTATGACGAGGTGCTTTATTTCCTTCCGAACAATGAATGCTGTACCTAATATGTGGTCTCCTTCCTTGTAGCTATAAAATATGTTATGCGTTCTTTTTTCGAATATTCCCTGTCCAGTCCAACTCATCTCGTGAATGGCCGCTACGTCCACTCTGTATTTCATCAATTCGTCTAGGAGAATTTTTAACTTACCGGGTTGGTATACATTCCATGAAAATAAGTTCAAATCATTGGCTTTGTACGTTTGCCGAGTCGTCTCCGTGAAATCTGTCCATTCCGAGGCTCTGCCGTAGGTTCCATAGCAAAAGGTTAATGCCAGGAAGAGTTGCTAATCCTTCGCTGGTAGGCGAGAATAAAGCGTTTGATTTTGCCCCTTACGTGGTCAGTCTAAGGGTAATTTAATCTTGGTCCTATAGCACCATGTCGCCCTGATTGTCGTTTTTTATCAGAAAAGGTAAACATCTGCTTGGTAGCATAGAGGTTTTTTGAATTTTTGATGCAGGTCTGTATATAGTAGATACGCCTATTCTTGAAAGGGTGCGACAGCGAGGGAGACCTAATCTCCGCTGGAAGGATGGCGTAGACCAGGACACTCAGAGCTTAGGGATGCCAAACTGGATGACATCGGCTTAGAATCGGGACCGTTGGAGAGAACAGTTGCGAGAGGCCAGGACCGGATCCCGGTTGTAGAGCCGTTTAAGAAGAAGAATATTCTTGAAAGAGACCCCCAGCAGTCTAGGGTGTTTCCTGCTGTTGTGTGCCCGCTGCAATATTTTTGGAGCCAATTTCCTTGAATAGGGCCAAAGATATAGAAGATATACATGCCCTGGGCTTTTACCTGCAACATCAACCTCTTGTCAATCGCCCGTGCAAGATTTTCCCCCATTTGGTTCACTTTCTTTCCCATCAGATGCCAAGAGATCACTCCGATCGGCTAGTTTTGAACCCCACCCTGCTGAGCACTATTTCTGGTTCCCTAATATCTCCAGAATAGTCCGGGGAAATTAGCATTTTAAGGAGACAAAATTCCAAAATTGCTGAAAATTGGACCACAGCCTCCTTGGGACTTTTTAAGAATACAATTTCGGAATCACAAAAAAAACATGGCCGCCGGGGATATCACTTTTTGGCAAAAAAATCACTCAAAAACTGGTTCTTTCGAAAAATTTTTGATCAGTCAATACGAACCATTATTGCCTACAAAAAAGCATTCTTGAAATTTTTTCGTAAACCTTGACCTTCCCGAATTATTTCAAGTATTTTTTGGCCGAAAAGTGATTTTTGGAAAGTTTGACCTTGAATAACTTCGAAAGGGTTAGATTTTCGAAAAAATGCCAAGAGGGATTGTTTGTAGGCAATAACGTTTCGTATTGATTGATGAAATTTTTTTTTCGAAAAAACCATTTTTTGAGTGATTTTTTCTCCAAAAAGTGATATCTCCGGCGGCCATGTTTGTTTTGCATTCCGAAATTGTATTCTTGAAAAGTCCCAAGGAAGCTGTGGTTCAATTTTCAGCCATTTTGTAATTTTGTCTCCTTTCGTGCGTTTTTTTTGCTAATTTCCCCCAACTAGAAATCAATTATCGCAATTCATGCTTCAAGCATACGATATGTAAGTTTTCCTAAACTTTCATTACTTATTCAGTAGCTGTTGTCGAAATTCCTCTTACGCATGCAAGTTTCTTGTTGATTTAATTAAAAATTACATCAAATATCAAAAAAAGAAATAGCTCCACAAAATTATCATAGAGTATAGCATGCACATTTAGTATCCGTTACATGATTGTAGCCATTCACCTTCGCCTAGATTGTGTTATACTTGTTCCTAAAAGGCGCGTGAGAGTTTCGCAAAACACAAAAAAAATGCACAAAACAAAAGGCACGCCGCCGTGAATAGTATGACCCCAAACATTAAGAATCAGAAAAAGAAAACATAGAGTCAGAAATCAACCACTGAATGCGCGCAGTTTTCACACTTATTCAATTGAGAACGAATAACGAACCAAACTCATAATAAAATTGTTAACTTGCATATCCACCACCACGCCTAGGTACATAGAAAAGAAACCTAGAGGCGCTCGTTCGGCGGCACACTCCCAGGGCAGATCAAAGCTGGAGGATAAATCAAATCGACGACGACGGACGTCTTAACCAGCAATGAAATTGCACGAGAAATGAAATGAAGGTTAATTACTAGTATCGCTTACATTTACTTGGATTTACAATAAATAAATAAATCTTAATCTTTAATCGTTTTAGTAGCTATAACCCTTGTTGCCTGGCAAAGGAACATCATAACTGGATATGCCAAAGTATTGCGCTTGTTCTGAATCTGAACTTTGTTCGTCACGAAGAAAATCGCCCTGGGCATCGAGAAGTTGTTGCTGTTGCTCAATTTGAGCTTGCTGGTGGTCAATTTGGGCTTGCTGTTGCTCTATTAGAAAAATGGAAATTATTTTTATAGTAAAGAGAGTTAAAATATTGCAAGGACTCGGACTTACCATGCAAGAATTGCTGCTCGGCTATTTGATGTTGCAGATGTGGTACTAGATACTCCCGTGATGGTATGTGATGAAAATTGTCTGGGCTGGATCGGTGTGAGCTTGGTTCATACGGTGGCAGAAGCGTTATAGATGGTCTTTGGAAAGATGGTGTTGGTGGTGTGGTCGGACTGTTTGTGATTATCGGACGCCACGGTTGACCTGGTAGGAGATTAGCTGGTGGCTGTGTTGGCGGTGGTAGAGTTGTTGTTGTTAAAGGCGTGTTCGGTATGATTGGAATAACATGCTGTGGTATAAAACCTATTCCTGATGGAACTGCTGGCTGTGCTGGAACAGAAGGTATTGCTGGTCTTACTGGAAATGATGGAACTGAAGCTACAACTGGCCTTTGACTAGCTACTGGAAATGTGAAAACAGGTGATGAAACAGAAAAGTTAGGAGGTGCAAAAACCGCTGTAGTTGGGGCTACCGGAGCAAACATCGGCGATTGTGGTATAACAGGTGCAGCTGCTGGTGCTAGAACTGGTGAGTATCCGGGTACACTACCAACCAGTCCAGGATAACCAAAATACTTTTCTCCATAGTATGGATACCGTGGATAGTTAACATTATAAGAAGTTACTGCTGCCCCACCTTGCCGCAAAACGTACGGAGATGCATGTTCGAATATTCCATGCTGTTTATACAACAGCGGACTTTTAGGCAAAAATGATGCAGCACCATATCCATATCCATAACCATAACCAGCTGGTAATACTCCACCATAATTCAAAATGCCTCTCTTCACGAAATTTTTTTGCGATGATTCATTATTTTCTTCACTCTCGTTCACTTCATCTGCACTAATCACGTACACTAAAGAAAGTGTTAAGATCAATATCCACTTTATTGTCATACCTATTAACTATCGATAAAATACCCTCGGATCGGATCACACCGTTTTATCAGTATCAAAATATGAAAAATGAATGCGGCTAGCTACTGGTCAGCGTGTTGTATTTATAAAGCGGATATCCATTGACCAAAAGCATATATTCGATATATAATTTTAATTAATATTCATGTCCATTGTTTTAGCGTCAATTTGAAAATTTACAAGCGCTGTGTACCCCAGTGCACATATACAATTATTTATTAGCAGTAGGCAAAAAACAATGATTATTTTCAGTGAAATGCTTTCACTAGAGCTGCCTGCGCCGGCGCGTGATTTGAAATTCTCTTTGTACGATTATCGCATATTTCCCAGTTTGTCACCTGGTCTGGTTTTTAATGCAAGGTTACACACGTTTTTCAGCTCTTCATTTTATATTTAAATGATGCGAATCGAATATATATCAAGATTGGAATTCCTTTTTTGAGGTGTTTATATTCATAAGGGTAGAGAGGGTGAGGGTGGAGGAGGCATCTGACAGCTAATGTAGGGGGAAGGTTAGTGTTGGCTTGGATTTCATTAATAATTTAAAATTGATTGAGTCAGGGCACGAGTGAAAATTAATGCTTGCTTTGAATGAGATATTGGAGAGAGATAAACAAAAAAGAAAAGCTTAGTTCAATTTTGGAGGTGAGTGTGATCTTACTGAGTGTGTTGTTGAAAATGAGGATCGGTAGTGTTGTCTGATATGTTTTAATACTCTTGATAGATCATGCAAACAAAGATGTTATGTATTCAAAAATTTTCAAGGTAGTTTGTTTGTTTCATCAATTCATTACAACTAAAAAAGATCATCTCGTTGATTACGCCATAAAATGAAGATTGAGTATTCATAGCATATCAAATAGTGAGAGTAGATTATAAGAAGTATTACATCTAAATTTTTTTTATTTGTAGATGGTTCAGTTTATAGGTGAGGTGCAGCGAAGCGAGGGTTGAGAAAGGAAAGGCGTGGCGTGGTGAAGTGAGGCGCGGGGAGGCGAGTGTCTAAGCAACTCTTAGTGACAAAAAGTACGGCAAAGACCAAAAAGATTCACCGCGGACCTTTTATCGTATTTAATAGAACACCTCAACTCAACCGAAGAATGCGTTTGGAGAGTCCGGTTTGGTTGCTCGGGATTACTCCAAAGCTTTTGATAGGTTATGGCATCCTGCAATGTTAGATAAACTCCAAACTACTGGTATTGACCTAGTTCTAAAAAACTGGATCGATTTTTTTTCTTCTCTTTCAATTAGGGCAATATTGTTCGAGGTCAAATCTAAACCCCACACTATCACTGTTGGTGTTCCCTAGCGATAATCTTTATAAACGATCTACTATTAGTCTCATCCAACCGACTTCACAGCTCTTTCGCCTTCGATAATACAAGACAAGGGCGTTCCAGACCTTGTTCAAAGATCGTGGGCTTATGTTCAACTCAGTCAACAGAGGCCCTTATTATGGTTGTCGCTTCACCATAGTGAGAAATGTCACCTTTAAAATCAAATGAGAAAAATCTCACAAACATCAAGTGAGAGCAATTATTGTTACTGAATTTCCCGTTTCTCGATATCAGTGACAACTGTAATTCGCCTTATCTCACTGAAATGTTACTTTTTTAGAGAACCATAATACCATTTTTGACCCATTCGCCATTTGTCACCATAAGTGACAACCATAATAAGGCTGAGAGGCATTGAACTCATTCTCGATTGGGGTGTAAGAATCGTGTTAAATTCAATGCTTCCAAAACGAAGTATTGTCGTTTTTCTAATAAAATCGGCAACATTTCTCCGTCAGGGTCAGTGGATGGTGTAGAATTAATGGCTGACCAATCCACATCGTAGCCGTCACTACAAGAAAGGACCTGTGATGGAAAGACCACATATCGTCGTTGTCAAACCAATATCTGCTATGTGCACTTTTTGGTGATTTCGACCTTTCGACCATTATGACTAGTTTCTAAGCAAATTTTCGTATAAAAACACTTCTATATGACTCTAAGCATTATATGGTGAACTGTAGTCGCTAAAAAAAATATGTGCACATGCAGGAGATGTTGCAGTATGTTACAGGAGAACGTTTTTTTTCAGTATCTCAAAGTTATACTTTTTGCACATAGCAGATATTGGTTTGACAACGACGATATTACAATTCGCCAAACAAGCATGCCAGTGCTTGTTCCATCACAAGTTCTTCCTTCAGCCATCGGTCGGTGCCGTAATATACAAGTCCTAGATTCGGTCTCACCTCGAATACAGCTCCCTACTAACTTCCTGCGTTATTTTTTCTTTATACGTCTCCATCGCTATTCTAGTTCTGTGTTTTCGTATCATTGCTTGATATGTTAAATTTTTTTTCCAGCGTTACTCGTGCACAATAATTGTCAACCCAATAATTTCTTCGTTCCCGGGGTTCGTATCGTAGTGCGTTTGATTCTGATTCTTTTAGTGGTTTTACATGACAGATTGAAGCTTGCTTGAGGGGCGTACTTCAAGAACAATGTAAACGCAAGCAGCTCGACTGGAGCCGATCAAAAAGATTTTCTTGTTCGGCTCGAGTGCTTGTCATGTAAACCGCGCTTGAAAGTTTGAGTGCTCAAAATTGTACAGTCGTAGTCCATCAGTTAACTGTGTCAGCTCGAGAACTCAAGCTTATTTCAAGCTACACTTCGTGAAATTTAGCGAACTCTCTCAGAGCGAAACACTTGCACGAGGGGCTTTCATTTGCATTTGCTGGACTAGCAAGCGTTTTAACTTTTAGCACTAATACTCCAGTCGAAATAGACTAAAAGAAGCTAAAGACTAAAGATAATTGGGAAGTTGCTGAAAATTGGCACAGCCCTTAAAAACATCATTATAAATAAAATGTCGAGACTGATACCCCATAGGTCGCCGGGAAATATTTTTATTCAAGGTCAAAGCGTCAAAATATCAGTTTTTTGTAAATATCTCTTAAACGGTAAGCCATTCATGAGATATCCCCGAACGATTTAAAATACTCATATGCACTCATTCGCGACTTGTAAAGGTCATCAGACGTTCAATAAATCCTTTGTTGGACTACGTGGCTAATATTTTCAGGGATGATTCCTGGATGTGTTTGTTCTAGAGAGGTTGGCTATCTCCACTATCCACTACTATACTATAATTAGGCTCATCTTTTAGGTAAATGTGTATTCTTTTATTTAGTGTAAAGAGCAAAAACTTGAATGCCTCCGTTTAGAAGATATATAGGCTCGAATCGATGCTTTGCATCTTGATCTGGCAGATTTCTTATAATAATAGAGTTTATCGTTCTAGCTCAGAAGGTACACTTCTCAGCTGGGCTGAGAAACGGGCCACGCCTATGTGCAGGAACCGAACCGGCCGAAAGCACCAAAAAAGGTATAAGAAGAGAAAACACCACATAACGAGCATGCGATCGAAAATGCAGGCTCCTTCTCGACCCTCCCCGGCACTCCGGTACCGAGCCGGTCCGGTCCCTGCACACAAACGCGGTCACATTTACCACTGCACAGTGGCTCAGCTAAGACATGCAAACACAAAAAAAATGTTAAAAACATATAACTTAAAACAGTAAGAAATGCAATTCACAAAGAAGCGTGCAAGAAAAGTCAGTCACGTGAGATTGAAAAGACTCCTTTTAAGGACGTCCTTACTAATGTTCACGCTAAAAACATTAATATTTTTATTCACATTAATGAACATGCGATTAACAGGCTCGAATCTGCCGTAATTCGTGTTAGAGGAGTTGGTGTGTAAGAGAGGTGGCCCTCTCAAATTGTATCCACTCTCTCTAAACGAAGCACGGCGACTCAGAAAACCTGAGTCAACCTTTCCATTAAGGAGCTGATGAACAAACCTCCTTTGAACTGACTCAATTCTCCCAACGTGCGAAGAGTAGTGAGGAGACCAAACCTGGAACCCATACTCGAGTAATGGTCTGACAAGAGAGATATAGAGGTGTTTAGTAATAAAGGGTTATTGAATTCTTTAGACCACCTTTTTATAAAACCCAGGACTAAACTACCTTTGGAAGCAATATAGTTAATGTGAGCAGAAAAATCGAGTTTACTATCAAATTTAATCCCGAGATCTTTAACAAAATGAACACGAGGGACACTCACGTTAGAAAAGGTGTAGTTAAAAATTATAGGACTACGACCTCTCCCGAAAGTCATGGTTTCACATTTACTAATATTGAGAACCAGGTTGTTGTTCACACACCAAGAGTAAAAGGTGTCAAGGTCAGCTTGCAAAAGTTTGCAATCCTCGATACTCTTTATGTGGCGATACAATTTGATGTCATCAGCGTAAATCAAGATTCTACAGTGTCTTAGCAAGGGAACAATGTCATCAATTGATAGAATAAAGAGCAGGGGACCAAGATGACTTCCTTGAGGGACAGCGGAAGACGCTTCAATGGTTACCGATTTGGATCCACGAAAAAGAACTTGGTAGGTCCTGTCAGCTAAGTAAGACTGGAACCATGCTAGAAGGGCTCGTGGAAAGCCTAACATCCTCAATTTAAGAAGTATGATGGAGTGGGAGAGCTTGTCAAATGCCTTACTAAAATCAGTGTAAACGCAATCAGTCTGGCAACCGGAAACGAAGCCCTCGACGGCATGAGAAGTGAACTCAAGAACTTCTTCGTTGTTCTCAGAAAAATGCGTTATTAACAGTATATTTTTTTGGCTTTTCTGATGCACCAAACTATTACCTAAAATATTTCTATACACGATAAATAAGTTTTTTAGGTAGTGAGTTTTATCGTGAACAATTAAAAAGTTAGTCGTCATTCAACTTCGGCATAATTCTAATACAGGTGAAAATTGGTACAGACCTTAAAAACATCATTATAAATGAAACGACAAAGGTCCCCAAAAAATCCTGCTTATGCTAAAAAAAACCATTCAATGTCAAAGATAAAAAGCAGTTTTTTGCAACTACCTCATAAACCGTGCCTTAATATATAATATTTTCTTTTTCACAGTATGCAGTTTAAGCGATTATCTACGAACCGAAGAAGAACATGACTTTTGAAAAAGAATTTGAATATATTTAATCATAGCACAATTTATCAAACATCAATAGAAAACTTTATAATCAAACTTATTCCATCCAAATATTGTAGATCGTGGATTATACCTACAGGGGAAACCACGTAAAAAAATGCTCCAAGTACTCTACCTCGTAGGTTGTGTGGAAAAAGAGTGTACAATCTAGTACATTTTTAAAATCGCGATATGTCATGAATGGTAATTCGTGCGAAAAGTAGAGTATTTGTGGGCAGGTAATCGCTCCAAAAACAAAGCAATAAAGTGGCTCTCTGGCTTTCTGAGATTTCATATACTTTTACTTGGTGTGTCTGACACCCATGCAAGTGCTTTGTACAAGTTCAGTACAAGTACTTTCATGAGAGGGAATTTTCACTCGCTCGCAGCCAAATATTTGCAATTGCCAAATATTTGCAACTGACTGCAGCTGCGAGCGTCCGAAAATCTCTCTCTGCAAGGAAGAGAGCAAATAGCTCGCTGCAAGCGCTTTCCTTGCAACGTCTGACAGCACCTTTACTATAGTGAAAGAAATGACGATGAATAAGGGTGTGCGGTTTTTGCGCTGTCCAGCTACATTAAAGAGGTTTTCGAGGAACTGACCGAAATAAATAAGTTTTATTCAAGGTAGATGAAGAAAGATTAGGAAATTCCAAGTTGAATCAAATTGCTAACGGAAGTATTTTTATTTTTTAAGGAATCCCTGATGCGCAGATGTTTGTTGAGTGTTGTGAAATTAAAGACATACCTGAAGAAAGGCCTACTAATTTTATACGGCAACAAGTTAGAATACGAATTTCATCAGATAAAAAGATAGAAAGCGACATTAGGACCCATAGTACAGAACGGCTAGGTATGACAGCCGAATTCAACACGTTTTCGTTTAAGGACATCTAGGAATCGATTGTCGGCTTTAATGGAGAAGGAGGATGCTGCATGGCTAAAATAATTCGCGCAGATAACAAACATGTCGAATTCAATGCAGAAATATCTGTACGCTCGAAAACTATTGAAAGGTGCTGCTCGTTTGGCCATAGGACGTGTCGACAGGTGTTTTAGTTGGGACAAGCTGCAAGAGTGGCTAAAATCTGATACTCGCAACATCAGGATAGCCCTGTTGGCTCATTCCCTTGGCTTACAGCCCCCTTTTCATGCACGCTACAGACGAAGATTTTTATCATAAATGGAACTAGACTGTGGAACAATCTTTCGCAGTCAGTACTTATGAAATTCTACAACATCCAAGGGTTTAAACGCATTGTTTATCGCAATCTCCTTCAGCATCCTCTCTCCTCCCCATAACCCTAAAACTTAATCTATTCCTGTACTGAGCTTACTACTAGACATTGCAACCTGGCTATACCAATGACATGACGGACTGGTAGTACAAAGGGAGATTCCTGAGCTAATATCTGTCAAATAAAAAAAATTTAATTTCAGTGGCTAGGATGCTATTTCTTTTAAGATTGTAGTTTTTTTTTATTAAAGTTGCTGAATTAATCTGTAGACATCTCAGTATTGATTTTTTAGAGAAGTACAACGAACAAGCTTTCCGAACGAATATCACAGTTTAACTCAATGTGAGTCCCTTTCACAGAGGAGCAAGTTGTTGCAGTTGACCCTATCTAAAATGAATTATATGAATGAAGGAAGGACGTTTATCTCATGCAGGAATGGAAATTCAATAAAAAACATCCAATCATCCTACCAAAGGTTCACCACACAGTGGCACTTATCGTTGATCAATTACATCAAGATTCCTTACATCCTGGAACTTCGTTAATACTGACAACAAGCTGAAACAAATATTGGATTTAAGAAGCAGAAGAACAATTTCTATTGGAACTATACAAATAAGTTACACGATTTTTCGTTTTAGATGCCGGACAACAATTAAAAGACTTGCCAGAAGCTCGAGTTAATATTTTAAAACCATTTAGCAAGGACGTCATAGACTAGGTTGAAGCAGTGACAATAAAGAACACCCAAAAATTATTAAAAGCATACTTATGCATTTATATTTGCATGACAACTAAGGCCATACACATCGAGCTAGTTTCGGCATTACTAACCGACGCTTTCATCACAGCCTTACAGAGATTCATAGCTAGAAGAGAACTGTGCACTGATATTTATTCCAACTGCGGCACTAATTTTGTTGGAACCAAATCAACAAGAAGCTAGAAGCAGTTAGCTGAACATGCTATCAATTTGCATTTCAATCCACCGACTGCTCTACATTTCGGAGGAATATGGAAGGCAGGTGTTCGATCAGTTAAATATCGGACCATGACATGCACCTTTGAAGAGTACTCAACAGTATTAACCCAGATAGAAGTTATTCTGAATTCTAGATCGCTATGTTATATCAGCACCGATTCAAGCAATCCAGAGATACTCTCTTCAAGACACTTCTTAATTGGACAAGCAGTGAACATGCCAGAATCGGACTATACACAAGAAGCAACGCTTACTCAACGATAGAAATATTTGCAACAAAGGAACCATTAATTTTGGAAGAAATGATCAAAGTAGAACAATGTACATATAGTTAGTTATACGAAAAGCTGTCCAATGTTGTTGCAGATAATTTTCCACATGACTCTTTTGTTAAATTGAAATATCTTTGGAATGAATATTTTTTAAGTGGACATTGTAATCTGGCTAACTATACTTGACTTCAACAGATAATTGTGAAATGATTATAAATATCTACAATTATCTTTTTTATATATATAAATTTGATATATCAAAAGAATTTATTATTTTGGCTTGCATTTCTGTTTTTTATAACAAAAAAAAAACATGAAAAGCAAGAGCAAAGTTTTCTCCTACTTGACAGCAAAAGTCCAATCAAGCGGGAATGGAACATATGCATGACGAAAATTCAGATTCTCTTTCTAGAAGCAGTCTATGAATAGAAAATCAAAAAATTATGATTCCAAAAATAACTTACATATGTAGATTTTCAGTTTCACCAATGATTGAACCCAACAAAAAAACAGAAGCTTTACAATTATCTGTAAGTTTCCGTTTTTCCGAAAAATTCGCGGAATTTTATTTGGCCTGACTACAGTCAATACAGACAGTGGAGGGGGCATGGATAGTAATACATTTGTTTAAATACAAACATTCACCAACAAAATGGGAAAACCAATATTTTTTTTTTGTTTTGTGGATATGGTAAGAACCTTTCCATATATTTTCTGTAGGGTTTACTTAAGAAATACTCTACCCCGCATTCTCGTGGGGGGCACACTATGCATCAGAGAAGTATATAACAACATTTTGCGAGAATGTCAAACAACGAGGAATTGTGGAGAATGATTCGCCTATAATCGATCTCCTCCACGCTGTTGAACTTTGTATTATCGAAAAGCTCTGAATGGCGGGGGAAGCTTTTCGAAAATTTCACACATCTGTGGATGGATTATACAAATTTCTTTAAGTTTAAGTAGTGTAGAAACAAAATAAAAGACACAACACCAACGACCGCAAAAAAATTATAAGCAGTTTTTTTTGGTTCGTGCTCTGTTGCTCTTCAGTTTGATTTGACAAGGCGGATTCGCGGCGGATTGTCTTAGATATATAGAAGTATAGTAGCATGAGGCAATCATTATCAGTTGTCGGCACTAAACTCTTGTGTAAAGTACTTGCCTTAACTATAGCCGCGCCGCCACAACACGGTGTAGGTGTAGTGTATTAAAAAATATCAAGGTGGACAAGGTGTTATAACTTCGCTGAATTATACTGCAACCGATTCCTATTAATCGACCGGAAAGGTAAACAAAACTTTTATCATATAAAATCAGTATATTTCGTTGTTGTTGTTGATTAATTGGAGATTTATAGCTTGTATGTATAGTTGCATTTTAATCCATAGCCACCTTCTTTTTCTGCATTGCTATATGTATGTCAGTTTATTATAAAAAAATTTGTAATAAAAGTGTTTATTTGTGCTCGACTATATGTATACAATCAAAAAGCTGGTTTGGCCGCTGGACAAAGTTGACATACATACAATATAATCAAAAGCCGGTCCCGGTGTCGTCGAACATACGAGTTGTTGTTGTTGGTTAATTGAAGCTTTTAATGACACGCCTCCCCACTTTCATTTCTTCGTAATTGCCTTTTGATAAAAATAAAACTTTTCTTGTTAGGCAATATATGTGTCCGTTTCGGTAATAATGTGTATAAATCACTTAAACGTTCGTGCGTTCGAGCAGAGCGCAGACGCAGGTAGATCGATTAGAGAAATTTTGAAGCTTACTAATCGAGATAAATTTAAACCGAAGATTGATCATGAATTTCTTGGATTATCGGATAATTAAGGCATGATCACTTATAGTTATTTTTCTTTTTATCATCAATTTGTAATTTATTTATTATTATTTATTATTACTAATCAACCGAAAACAAAAGTGTCTCCCATTTTTATTCATTATGCAGATACGTTTCTACTTTGAACGGTGACAGGTTTTCGAAAAGCTCTCTCTCTTCTATCTATCTACAAAAAAAAACCGGTGCACGAAGCACGACTGATCCGGCTTTATAGTTTATTGGTTAATAGCTTTGTTTTGTATTTTTATTTGTTTAAAATTAACATTAGAGCTAATTAGTGCAATTACCAGCTTTATTGAGGTAATTAAAATGGTTTTGACATCATTATTTGTAATTTTTTCTTATCAGAGTCTCGTCAGGAGTCATTGAAACACAATAGAACTAAATTTTGTGCATCAACGATCTTCATAAAAAAAAATTTTTTTTTGTATCACTAACTTGTATCTAAAAAATATGTATGTAAACAAACCCAAATTGTCTTCTACATATTGCATTACCTTGATCCCTGTATGTTTATGATTTGAAAAAATCAAATTTTATTTTCATTAAAACAAGGTCAAAAACAATGTCAGTAAGTTTCATTAACAGGTATTCAACGGTCGAACTTGTACCTGAATGTGATTGACTTACTGACGACAATAGAAATTTCGTATAGACTTTTTGTTCTTGACCTCAAGCTATAAATATATGTATCGTGAATGACTTTTAATAAAAACTAAATATAACGAGAGAATGCATCAGTAGATTTCATTTTTTTTTCTTATTTGTTTGATTGAATTTCGTTTTTTTTGGTTTTTCTCCTGCAAATATAAAAATAATATTCGAAGGAAAGAATTCATAAAGAAAGCTCAGGAGAAATTTCGAAAAAGCTTAAAAAATGAAGGGGGATTATTATTGTAGATTGAATTTTCGAAATTGTGTCTTAAATAAAAGAGGGGTGGAAGGAATAAATGTGCAAGTTTGGAACTGTAGTGAAAGTGGGTTAATGTTATCGGTTATACAATGCGAATTACAATTTTTAATAATCTATTAATAAATTTAAAAAAATTCATACTTATAAAATTGTTGTTTTCAATTGTTTAAAGAGTTCGATGTACTATGGAACCACAATCTGTTTAAATATTACAATTGTTGTACAAACCTACATTATATGTAGAAACATTCATAATCCTGATCTGTTGTACTTGTCAAAACCCACAAGAACATTTATTAAGCCAAGCACAATAACCACGAGTCAGGCTCGTGCTTTATTTATCATGCCAAAAGCAAAAAGTAATTCTTAATAAACTTTGTTCAAGCGCGCCTTTATGTCTTGTATTCTTTTACGCAAATAGATTTAAAAAAAAATTGATGATGATTTAAAAAAAATTTAAAAGATGATGCAAATTCAAAAAAAATTACCGTGTGTTTGTTGAGTTGAAAAGCCATGCGACTCATGATGACAATTTCGAGGTCTTTCCTTATTGAAGAAATTAAGCGAAGGATATTGGCTTTGTTTCATTGATGTGATTCAGCTAGTCGTATTAAAGACAAAAACACGACAATGGAACAAGTAATTTATTACTCGGAAGTAAGACATGATCTAGAATTGGGGGAATTTGTTCAAAATTTCGATACATGGGTCCAAAAAATTCTTCTTTCTTTGAGGGGCGTCTTGGAAGGCACTGCGACCTATTTGGTCTATTGTTCCAACCCGGTAATTTAAAACCTTCGAGGTCCAATTTTAAGGACTTAGGTTTCATATCCCAAATCTCCTTTCTCGTTGTAGCCTCACAAACAGCTACAATTTAACTACCAGCGCTATTCTGCTTAAACATGATAGTCTCTGTGGATCTGTCCGGCCGATAGGGAAAAATTGCAAGCAGTGGATTGAGTTCACTGTAAGACCCACCCTAATATGCTCTAAAATATTCTCCATCGTTTCCAAGAGAAAGGAAGAGAGGCTGATGGGTTTGATAGGATTTTCCCTCCTTGTATGATCTCCTCCCCGCTTTGGGAATAATTACCGTTCGTCCTTTTCAGCATCTCAGGATATGGATCAATATTGTTCCCACGAGTTGGGCAAGAAAGGACGGTCACTCATGACAAAACTCTGCAATACCATGGCAAGGCTAAGTTAAACCGGAGATCGCGGGGTATCCGAAGTCCATCGTTGATAGTTCATTCAACGAAGTATCATTCATCCCTTCAGCACGATTTTTATCAAATATCTCCTCTCTAAATCCTCCGTATTCAGTCTGTTCTATGGCCAGGCAGAGGCAGCTTGATGATCCCTACCCGCGCACGCAGCAGTGCAAGGGTAGCTCCAGCACGATGTGACCTGAATGCCTCGTACGGCCAGCCTTGGAGCGAAGGCTCCTTTATTGTGCTGTGTTCGGATCACGCTCTGACACAGCGCAAGCAAGCCCTTAAACTAATCCATGAAAACAACCTTTGCTCCATCATCGACCCCTTGACCCACCGTAGAAATTTAGCAGCACTGACAAAATTTCTCCTGCCTTCACGGCAATCTTATACCCGCAACACCAGATTAGCCCACTGGTCTCACTCCCACCACCTGCAACCCGTCTTTTCGCGCACTCAACAAGATAGCAATTCGTTTCTAAATAGAACAACTTGACTGTGGAATAATCTCTCGCAGTTGGTATTTCCGAGCTCCTACAACATCCAAGAGTTTAATCGCAGGGTTCATCGCCACCTTCTGCAATACCCCCGGAACCCTCATAACCCGTAACCTATTCCCCCCCCCCCATACTAAGCTTGCTGCTCCACATTGCACCATGACGTGACAAACGACATAACGGACTGGTAGTACAAAGGGTGATTCCTGAGCTTAGCACTGCCACATAAAAAAAGCTCCCAAACCTCCTGTAAATAATACTTCGCCCCCGATTTACAGTCCTACGAAGGAAGATGCAGAAATCCCTGAGTTAGCCAAGGTGGCCTAAGTGTTATGGTACCCGACTACCATCCCAGAGATCCGTGGTTCGATTCCATTCCTCGGCATGGTTCTTTGTTTTTCCATTTTTCCACCTAATTGAGTTTCTTTCTAGTTTTCCCTCTTTAAAAAAGGACATTCTTGCCATGTAAGCACAATAGGCGGGAAACCAAGCCATTTTCTGTCGTGGTAGTATACTGTATGGGAGCCAGTGGAATAAAACCGGGTGTTGCAGTTTTCAGTTCTTTCTTTCAGTCTAGAGTCTAGAGATTTTGCTATCCTTCGACATTGCACTTAATGATGGAACCGTCGACAGTACAAAGGGGCTTTACGTGCTAGTCTTTCACATCCGTGACAGTGGACGGTGTAAAACTATAATGGCTCACCCATTCCTATCCATCCTAGGCGAGAAACTCAAAGATTTGCCATGGAATGACCGCATATTCCAAATCGCCAAATAAACGTCCCAATTCTTGGGAGTTCTTAAGAGGAGCAAATTCCTCCTTCAGCCATCGGTTCTGGTTATAATATACATACAAATTCTCCATTCGGCCTCCACACAGCTCACGTGCGTGAGTAATGCCTAATCTCCAATGGGAGAACCAACCACGAACCAACCACGTACCAGTTGGCTGAATTAGCTGACAAAATGCGTTCACACACATTTCTATCAATGTAGATGTGAAATGTCAGAAATTTCTGTCTTGTTTTGATCGGGAATGCCGCGCAAAATTATATATGAAATAAATAATTTACAAACATTACTAATCTAGTAGCACTCCAATTAAATGTCATTTTCCTTTTTGTGTTGACATATTTTTTGGCGCGATATTCAAATTAAACTTAACGTCATTTTTGCCTTCATATTTGACATTTATCTGTACAAAATTGTTTAGAACCACTGAAAAAAACCCGCTGAATTGCATGTGGCAACTCAAATGGTTTAACTAACACATACGGAAAGTTACACAAGTCGACCAAAACACGAGCGAGACGGGTTAATCAATTTACAATGAGAAGGAGTAGGAAGCAGCATTTTGGTTGGTTGGTTCGTGGTTGGTTCTCCCATTGGAGATTAGGCATAATTGACCATTGTCCTTATTACTCACGCACATGAGCTTGGTGCACTTAAAATTTTTTCGTGTGCGCACATGAGTCGAAAAATGAGTTTAAGTCGTTCGTGCGCGCACGCGAGAGCGTACCGTTTCCGAACTCTGATTTCTGGCGAAGTCCTTGTGTGGCATTAGCCGTGTTTTTTTAATGAACTATATAGGTCTTCGATCCAGTTAATTAAAAGAACGACAAGGGAAATTTCACTAAGCGCCATCTTCAGTGCTTTAAATATATTAAAATTAATCCGAAGTTGCGTGTCAGTAAACAACTGTTACACGAATTCCCCTCTAGAAAATAATAAATAAGTTTCTAAAAAATAAATTATTTGTTTCCTCCTGCCTTCAAATTTGCTCTTGTCACTTCTAAGTTGTTTTTATTTTAAATGTCGTTTTTCCGACAGCCGGTAAATATGCTACATTCCGAAAAGAAAGGGAAATTTTGAAATGTCCCAAGACCTGGATAAAAACCTCGATAAAACCTGGGTTTTCAGATTTGTATGGGGAAGAACTATATAGTTCATTAAAAAAACGGCTATTATCATAAGGTCGCGTGGTCTCTGTTTGCTGCAGTTAGGCCAAGTCTTAGTTTTGGCGTATAATGTTAAAGGAAGTGCATGGTGATATCTCTCTAAATAACACGTAATGGCTTCTGTGCATTCTCCATTGGTGGGTCTACAAGATGAACCTAGGGAGATTTTGCCCCTACACGACTGAAGGTATTGATCAATTGGAACTGTCAGTTGTCAATTGATAGGCCAAGAGAGATGGCTCAATCCCGCAAACTTCACTCTGATCGCTTGGCCTATTAACTGACAATTGACAGTTCTAATTGAGTCAATCTGTTGAGTCGTGTATCATAACCCCTAGTCTACCCACTGAAGAGTGAACCTGTACCTCCTGACCAAGAAAGAGAGCTTCTGACATGTTTCGAACAGCTTGGACGTTATATAGACCGGGCCAAGTGCCTTAATAATAGTCACTTGGCTATTCGATAACATAATTACCCTGGATTTGGTTTCGTCTATTTGCCAGTAGTTCGGCCTGGAAAATACCGACAGGCGGAGGTTTAGCGGACTGCAATCTGCCATCAATGTAGCAATCTGCAAGCAATGTCATAGGTCTTCTCAGGATGAAATATTCTCTAATCTCTGATTATGATCTGGACGTCGAAACCCCTATTGAAATTGAGTTTTGCTGTCATGGGCTTACCCTTTTATCATTCCGTGGCAGAGAATACAGTATATTGCTGAATCCACACTTTTTATCGACTTATTAGCCCTCTTCTTGTGGGGCCGTGCAGGCTGTCTGGTGCCTGATGTGTAGATCGGGTGGCAGCTGATCGGTTATTGCTTCAGGGGGGATTCTACAAGCCTCCGCTACTTCGAGAGATTCCACTAGTCTGGATTCGTTATGGCAGAACCGTAGATAGTGATCAGCATTGATCTAATAATTGTTGTGTGGCGACAGCCCACCATTTATGACTTCAAATTGCATCGAAGGTGCTTACTGACATAGAAAGCTATAGTAGTCCGGGGAAATTAGCATTTTAAGGAGACAAAATTCCAAAATGGCTGAAAATTGGTCCACAGCTTCCTTGGGACTTTTTAAGAAAACAATTTCGGAATCACAAAAAATAAAACATGGCCGCCGCAGATATCGCGTTTTTCCCATGTTCTCCTTGTATCTCGGTTTCTCTAGGTCGTACAACCCCGTACGAGAGTCCAAAATGTTGGCAATGAAATTCTCTACAACTTTAGTTTTTACAAACATGTTGACCCGATTAACCCTTTTAAAGTTATTCAAGGTCAAAGATATCAAAAATCACTTTTTGGCCACAAAATCACTCAAAAACTGCTTTTTTCGAAAATTTGTTTTGATCAGTCAATACGAAACGTTATTGCCTACAAAAAAGCCTACCCTAATGACACCCTTGCCATTTTTTCGAAAACTTTTCGAAGAATTTTGCAAAAATTAATTGTTAGTGATTTTTTGGCCGAAAAGTTAACTGGAAACTTGGAAACTTTGACCTCGAATAACTTCGAAAGGGTTAAGTTTTCGAAAAAATGACAACAGGCTTTTTTGTAGGCAATAACTATCGGGGTTGTACGACCTATAGAAACCGAGATACAAGGAGAACACGGGAAAAACGCGATATTTCCGGCGGCCATGTTTTATTTTTTGTGATTCCGAAATTGTTTTCTTAAAAAGTCCCAAGGAAGCTGTGGACAAATTTTCAGCCATTTTAGAATTTTGTCTCCTTTCGTGCGTGTTTTTTGCTAATTTCCCCGGACTATAGTGTCCTTCTTCGCCCTCTTTTCAATGTTGAATCTCCAATTCAGTTTTTGGTCCCAAAAATGTCTACAATAATGCTAAGAAAGCTAATTGAGATGGGCTTATTGCTCGAGCATTAATTGAAGATTGGCTGAAATCAGGGATTTTTGTTCTATTGGCAAAAAATCATCAGTTCTGTGTTTTCCAGGTTAAGAAATAGCGCATAGCTGTTAAACCATACATTAATCCTTCTAAGAGCCATTTCCATAATCTCACTGATTGTGCACGACCCTCACTAAGTACACGGCCCCAACGCAGCCTGCCTAGCCTAGCACTGCACATAACACCATATAGGTTTAGTGTGCGATGGTCAAATTCTGTTCTTGCTAGGTGCGATGTGCTAGGTGTGATGGCTTCGTTGTGGCCGTGCACTAAGTCTTCCGCATATGTAGATGCTGCTTTTATCCTGTCCATCGCCAATGTTTTTAAAATCTTACCCAAAACCATAAGCCAGGGCCGAAAAGACTCTTCCCTGATGTGTGCTTACCCCTCTGCTGTTGCCTAAGCTTTTGTGGATCTTTCTAGTTTAACTCATGCTGAGGGTCCACTGACTAATAACATTGTAGATCTTATCTCCCGCCGGTTTGTATTCTAGGCAGTATTCTATGGTGTCTACCGATTATCCGTTCAAGCTTTGAATACTTTTCGATATATATTTCAGTGCACTCTTAACATCGTCTTCAAAGCAGTACATAACACACCCATCAATGACTTCATACGTGAACAGGAAACTTTGTTTTTATCATCGATTTTTAGGACTCAAAGCAGCATTCTGATTCTTTAAATTTTAATAGCTTCAACTTGTCTACCCGCCGTAAATGTAATGGACTGTTATTATCTGTTTACATTTTCTAGACGCCGCATAGTCATACAATCAGTTTACGATTTACATTCTTCAAAGTCTTGTTATGTCACGTTATCAGCTAAGTTTTATCATTTATGGTATGTATTTGTCTTCAATATTCTTGCTTGACTAATCTCCATCAATTGCCTGCAATAGTTAACTCAACTCTGGTCTTAGCAGACGTCTGCGCATTTACATTAAAATCTAAACTGAATATTGAAATTCTTATTCACAGGTGAACAAACGAATCGAAAATGTCTGAACAACATAAACAAATCTCCAAGCTGAAACAGGCTGGATTACAAGTAGCCGCAGGAGGATCCGCTGGCTTCGTGGAAGTGTGCATAATGCAGCCGTTAGATGTTGTAAAAACAAGGCTTCAACTGCAGAACAAAAAATCCCTTAATCAAAAATCTGATGTAAGTCTAAAGTAGTTTGGTAAGTTATTCTGTTGCATTATTAACACCCCTACTCTCTTTCAGGTGTATTACAAAGGAGTCTTTGACTGCTTTTCAAAAATGTATAAAACTGAAGGAGTATTATCATTCTGGAAAGGCATTCTCCCACCAGTGATGGTTGAAACGCCAAAGCGTGCCTTAAAATTCGTTTGTTTTGAGCAATATAAGCCACTTTTTTTGTTTGGATCGCCTGAGCCAACACCGCTGGTAAAAATATAAAAATTAATTTTTTTTTCATTTTTTAAATCAAAATTATTTTTCAGACATTTTCCCTCGCTGGTCTGGGGGCTGGTCTAACAGAAGCAGTAGTTGTAAATCCATTCGAAGTAGTTAAGGTAGCTCAACAGGCCGATCGGTCTCACATGAGAGTAGCAGAAAGCAGTTGGTCAGTAACAAGACGAATAATCAAAAAGAGTGGATTTGGTTTTCGCGGCCTCAATAAAGGTGTAACAGCAACAATGGGTCGTAATGGAGTATTTAATATGATATACTTTGGATTTTATCATAGCGTTAAAAATATCATCCCATCATATGATGATAGCACAAAGGAATTCTTTAGAAAAGTCGCAATTGGTTTTACATCGGGCACATTATCGTCAATTGCAAATATTCCATTTGATGTTGCGAAATCAAGAATACAAGGACCGCAACCAAATCCAAATGTAATTAAATATAGAACAACCCTTCGGACAATTGGTATTGTTTATAGAGAAGAGGGATTCCGTGCCTTATATAAGGGTTTAGTGCCTAAAGTTATGCGACTAGGGCCGGGGGGAGCTATAATGCTTCTAGTTTATGAGTATGCTTATGAGTTTTTACAGGAAAAATTCTCATAACAGTAATTTGCGTGTAATTACTCAGCGGTTGAAGAATAATGTGCATTTAATTAATTATCTTTTCTTTTTTTGTACTATAATTGACAATTCTTATTAAGTAAAAAACAAAAGCTATAACTTAAAATTGATGTATTTTTTTACGTTATCTTTTGTTTCAATTTTAGGAAAATAAGTACTCGAAACTATTTAAAATGCACAATAGTATATGAAATTTGAAAACCAAAGTAATGCGAACTAGGAGCAGGAAGCAATCTGACAATAGATGAGCATAAGTTGGATTAGTTGACAATTTTACATTTTTAGGTTGGACCGTGACGAACAAAAACGAAGAACTAAAAGAAATCGGAAACAAAACGTTTTCTCACATCCTTGACTGCTGAAATCTCGGACAATACATAGAATGACAAAAATTTAAATTACATATATAAGACATTGATTCGCCCAGTTCTATGCTATGGAAGTGAATCATGGACGCTCACGCGAAGGAGATGGACCAGAAGCAAGAATAGCAAAGAAAGTCTTCAGTGGTAGTTTACAAGGATAAATACCCATAGGCAGAGCGTGGAAAAGGTACGGTTGCAGCGGACGCATGGTCACTGCCTCATATATCGAACTGGAGAATCTCAACCAGAAATCGAGACGACTGGAGTACAAGATCAGAAGCAGACCAAGGCTCTAGGTGGGCTGTAGTGCCACTGTAAGAAAAAGAAGAATATGAAATTTTGACGCTTTCGGAAACAAATGTAAGTGGCCATGACTTATTCTAGCTCTTCATTACCCCCCTGACTTTTGCCTACACTTTTACGCCTAATGGAGAGTATTTGTGTACGGCCATATACGTTACTTCACAAGACCTACATTTCAGACCAAAAGGCATGATTAATAAGTACCCCAGTCGATTTATGGTGCCAGTTGCCCGATCATAATGACTAATTTTGGCCTGTTTAGACTGTTCACTTCCAGAAACGTTTTGCACGCACTTTGTCGATGAAAGGGCAAATCGGATGATGAGATGTACCATCTTACTTCTCCCTTCATCAACAAAGTTCGTGAAAAACCTACCAGGGAGTGCGCTATGTCGTTGACAGCACTACATGCTTTGTAGGTCTTGTTTTAACTTAATAAAAAGTGAGTTGCGAAATACTTCAATCTTGCTTACCGGAGGCCCAGGTGACTAATGTTTGCCCACAATAAATGCTTACATTTCAAAAAAGAGCTCTCTTTTTTAACGGTCGCCTATACAACTTTTAAATGTAATATAAACAATTTAAAACAAGAAATTTTCCCTTCCTTTTGATTCAAATTTGAATTGGCTATCGGTTCGTTTTCACGAGTGCTTTCCACCACAAAGTTCAAAGCTTGAGTTGCCATTTTATTTGTAATTCTTGGCACAGTGTTAAGCTGAAATGAGCCCACGATAGGCGATTGAGCTTTTAGTGTTGGGGAGTTGTTCATTCATTATTTAAACGAAAGATGGCAATAAGTGTGTAATTCCGAGTGGGTTACGTGATATTTTTTTGCAGTACGTAAAGAAAATTGATGCTGTACCTCTTCGTTAAAGAAGAGAGCTTCTTTTAACAGGTTTAGACCAGCTTGGACCTTATAAAGACCGCGCCCAGAGCTTTGATTCCCGCTTGGCTATCCGATTCCAGAATTACACTGGCGTCTGCCCATGGGTTCTTCTGTATTGCTAGGATGGCTTCGAAGATTACCAGCAGCAGTTCCTGGGTGTCACTGGTAGTAGACTGGTTTACGAAGAGAAGAAAACTCTAGTACTTAGAAGTGACTTTGATTTAAAGCCATCCCTGTATTGTAATGCTGGAAGTTTTCCCATTATTATTTGGTGGAGATTTGGACATCGAAGCCTGGTTGAAAGTTCTAAGGTGGAACATCACTGTGGACTCTTTGCTTTTTGGCTGAAGGAACTGGACGTGCACACACAATCGGTTATGCCGACGTTGTGGTGATTAGGCGCAGTTTATGAATACTAACTCCCAGGACCGGTCTTAGAGACCCAGAGCCCTAGGCATTTGACATTGGGGCCCCTCATCCCGAAGCCATTTTGGAAATTTAGCAAATAAAATGCACTAGTAACTTTATAGAATCATATGGCGAACTTTCTTCTGTTCAAAAGAACGGATGACTTCATCATAGTCTATAGACTGCATTATTTCTGACTCTATGTGCATTATAGAGAGTGAATTTAGCCTGTTCTCTTCTATAGTAGATCTTAAGTAATTCTTTACCATCTTTAGCGCTGAAAATGACCGTTCTGCCGAACAGTTTTACGCTGATGTACACAACAGCATTCGGAGCGCAATTCCTACGTTTAGATAAATTTCCAAGAAGTCTTTTTCCAATGAGTATTTGTATAAGTTCAGTGACGACAAATGAGCTCGCAGGTGCAGACACTCGTTTCCAAAGTCTCATCCAAATCCCCCGGATAGAAAGCTGCAAGGTTTTTGGCTCCTTCACGGATGTTTATAGATTCCACAAGATGTAGTTTCGAAAGAAAGTCAAACTTTTTGCTTAAGTCCTCATAAGTACTAACGGATTTCCTGAAGTCTTCTAGGTATGTTACCAAGGACTGATAAAGTTCGGCGATCGTACCCAGGTCGGTTTTTACAGATTGTGCAGGGCATTGTTGGGTGTTGCCAGATTGGGCAATAAGTCGCAAATTATTGGAGTTTTTGTGCTATTTTTTCTATAATTCTGTTTCCGCCTCCGAGTGGTAGAACAGTTGTGCACAGAACAAGGGCCCAACATAGACGGTATTTTCTCCACTAGGAAGATAAAACGTTTGGAGTTTCAGCCCCTGCATTGATGGTTAATTTAGAAAATCGACAATGGCGTTTAATCAATGTAGGAAAGTATGGAGACTAGGTGTCATTGAGATCGGCATACTGCGAATAATTCATGGTGGTGAGACCAATCATAACATATGCCTGAGTGATCTTGTAGATCAGTCACACAGGAAATAGTTAAGGGGTACTTGAACAGGGTGCAGAGAATGGGATGGGTGGGTATTAGCGGCGATTTTCCTATTGCACTCATGAAAGTGCTGCTGAGTTTGCCGCCATTTGTTTTTAAACAGTGAAGGTTACGGAAGTCTTGGAAGTTTGGAAGAAATGGGATGCTGAATGCATGTGTCAGAGCTTCAAGATGGAAACAAGAAGATCCTGGATCACTTCGCAGGAATCAGGCTGTTTTTAATGCCTATGGAAGGGTTTCTAAAAATGACGGTGACCGAGAGGTATTATAGAACCTCCGAAGTTCATGTATCGCTTTCTGAAGGAGGAAGGGAAGATGTATATTTTATGGACGGGTCTCCGACTGACGAAAAAGTGGACGCGGGAATCCTATCGACAATTTAAAACTGGCCTGCTCGATGAGTCTAGAGAATCGCGCCTCAGTATACTACTAGGAAATGCTGGATCTACTACACTCACTGGCCTGGATTAAAAGGCCCACAAGTATTGATCGGAACGAGAAAGCTGACAACCTGACAAAGAAGGGGTCGACTGCGTAGCTCTGGAGTCCAGAACCATATTCAGCCATTGATATAGGGCTAGCAAGGAACAGCATAGAGCAATAGGTTGCCGGTCGAATGGGGAGGAATATGCAACTTGATGGCGGATCTTTGGATAAGACGCTGTTAACTTTGAATAAATGCTGGGCAACCTTCACCGGAAAGGAGGAGAACGAATGCAGTAGGTGAGAGGTAGTATAATACCCTTAAAAAGTTATCATGTCGATGGCTGCATGGCAGTGAATAGTTTTTGCTCTGGGATTTGCTCTGGGACCCCAGTTGAATAATACTTTATCCTGATACGGAGGTTTTGTCAGGATGAACCTTCCCTTTATACCTTACTCATAGGAATTCATTGTTTCGGAACCGGCTATTGAGGCACCCACCAGTTTGCTAAAAAGAGCCCTTGCCGATCGGACTTGGATGAAACACACTGAACGCTGGAGGTCCGCGCCTAGATTGGCAGCTCTAAGCAGTTCCTTCTTGTGCCGACTCTTAACGCGGCTAAGAAATTGTTGGGGCGTAGTAGAAAGGATGTGAGGACACTTGTTGGATTAATGGGGCTTATTCTGAAAGTCGAATCACTCACATGACATTTCTCGATTGGCTGTACCCTCAATTTCGGAGAGGTATTCCCAGAGTGGAAACGCAGTTAACTCACTTCGTTCCGCTCTGGGAATGCCCCATACAACTGACGTTTGGCAATTTTCATTGAGAGATGTCTCTAAGTCGATTCGGGAACATTCCTTGAGCGTCACATCACTTGCAATGTCACATGACTCTCAGACCCCGTGTTCTTTTAATGAACTGGGTTTTGAGAGCTTTTGAGGAGCTTTTGAGTTCCCATACAAAATCTAAGAACCAGAAGACCCAGATAAAACCTGGGTTTTCGATTTTGTATAGGAACTCAAAAGCTCTCAAAACTCAGTTCATTAAAAGAACACGGGGAGAATAAGGCCCCAGGACACTTGTTGGTTTGATTGCTGACTCTTAACGCAGCTAAAGAATTGTTGAATTTTCAGGACACTGCGGAGGATGAATCTGCTCTTCATGTTCTCTGTAATAGCTCGTGCAGTCAAGTCTAAGCGACAAACCACTGGATGGACAGATTGCTGAGCCTGTTCATACGGTGACGGTCTAGCTTGCAAAGCTTACTATCATGGGACTCCATTGGTTAGTTAACTTACTTTCACTCTTTTTCTCATTTGCCTTTAAGCTGTTTTAATACTGTTTTTAATTGGTATTTATAACTTGTCGTTCAAAACTCTTTCTTATTTTCTATCTTTTAAAATCTTTTAGGGATGAGCGATTCAACAAGGTTTTGCGATGAATTAGAAAGTAAATGCTATAAAAGCGACTACGATGTTAGCTTAAAGTAAGGATTTAAAGTGAAAAGTTTCTTGTAATTGGATCTAGTATAACTTTCTTAAAAATAAAATTGTTACAGGTTACAAACGTTCTGACTGTAACATACCATCCCTAAGATATAATAAAATACAACAAAGGGAACGAATGCCTCTTTCTCCTCATTCGTCTTGGGAACGAAAAATTAAAACTTTAGAGTGTGTTTCGTAGAGATTTTGGATCCCATGGTGCTTGGTTAACGTGGCAGGTGGAAGATCGACCTTCAGGCTATCAACTAATAAATTAATATGATTTAATTAAGCGAAGCTGTTGTTGAGAAAAAACCCCGGAAAATTAAATCAACAAAACACCATTACCTAATTTTATAATAGCATAACACAAGACAAGATCCAATTTCGCAAATTATAATCGATGATAGAACTTCCAAGGATTCATAAAATTCAATTATTTTTGAGTGATTTTTTTTATTGTCCCCGGTGCTTTGTTGGTATTTTTTTTGTTGTACCCTAGCATCACACAGTTTGGGCATTGCTTGCAGAAATCAACAGGACGAGAACAGCAGGGAACAGGGTGAGCAAAAATATAAATGAAATGTACTTAAGAATATTAAACGTCAGCAACAGGCGCTTTCTTTTATTGAATCTTCTTCGTTCTTCTCTTAACAGGATCTTATAGCTTGCTGCTGGGTAGCACTTGCAGCTCTCATTCATGCTATATCTCGCTAAATGCCTACCGGGGAAGGTCATGAAGGGCTACCGATGACTGGATGATGATGATGGGTGATGAAAACTGGGGCAGGAAGGAAGGTATTGGCTGTAAATATGGCGAAACTTTTATGACGACTTAAGGAGTGTTTCTGCAATTTGCACAGGCGATAAAGCACACGTTTCATCCTGATTTTATTGTTCAAACAGACTTTCCTTGACCAGAGAAATCTTATCTTAATACAAGCACACGCAAGAGTCCTTGCTATCGCAGAGTATGTATAGTTTGCTTCTAGTTCGATAGCCAAAGCTAATGGCTGAATGAAGGGAACTTCTGTTCGTAATGTTTGCTTAGGCGAGAGTAGTTTCTGTTATTTTTTTTTTTTAGTTTCCCTCTAACGAAAGGATGTGAGGCATGTGTTCACCTTTCACAATAGTTATTTGTTTTAAGGTTTTACTTTAAGTAAGTTTTAGTTAGCCTGGGGTGGACTTCTCTTGAATGAGTTCTTAGCTTGAATTTAAATGAAAATTGAATTTAATGATAGAATTAAACTTCATGGTTCATGCAAAAACACCTTCAGTAGATTTAGTTACACTTTTTAGCATGGAATACAGGTGCTACTCAATATCTTAAGGTAATTTATCCTACCCGTACCTTTATCACACCCATTAAGCCCAACGATTTTCTTTGGATGCGAGTCTTGTACACAACTTTTATACACAAAAGGTCAAAGTTACTTTATCTTTCATCTTAAATTTCAATTCTTTTAGGGAATTTTAGAAAATATCTTCAGGGAATCTGCTTTCAATTTTATATTTTTGTACATGGGAAATTTTATTTTATTTTTTTTTTGTTAAGAAATAAATTAAGATGAAGAATGTAAAAGGAGTGAAATTTAAAATGGATAACAACGGCATGGGTTAAAGGTGTCGTCTATTCGTGTTAGCAGCTTCTAAAGAGATGTTTTACTTCAATATAATTTTGAACAAGTTAAGTTTTGAAATCCGATGTTTAATAGGATTATCTTGTGTTTATACATTACATACATAAGACTTGTATTTAATAAATAAACTGACAACGTCCGACTAAATGTGAAAGCGGTGACATGGACCCATCAATTTTCTTATTAAAATTTCATTCCACAAATTTCTCTCATCCTCTAAACATATTATTGTAAGAAATTGACCCTAAAAGTATGCAGATTTAAAAATATAAATAGGAATATTTTTAGAAAAAATTAATCCTAAAAGTATGCAGAGAAATATAACGAGCCCCAGCCAAATATGCTACGAAAAAGAACGTAACCGGTCCACAGAGACTCTACGTCGTTCACAGATTGGAGCAGTGTTTCCCAACATTTTTTGTGCCATGCCCCACCTTAGCCTTTCTAAAATTCTTATGCCCCCCCCCCCCTATGTAACATATGTACATAATTTTTAATATTAAAAAATTGAATTATTCACTTAAGAAACTTAAATGATAGGTTTTAGGAAGAAATCACTAACGTAACGAAGTAACGAAACACAGTAAGTAAATTTTCAAAACATATATAGTCCGGGGAAATTAGCATTTTAAAGAGACAAAATTCCAAAATGGCTGAAAATTAGTCCACAACTTTTTAAGAAAACAATTCCGGAATCACAAAAAATAAAACATGGCCGCCGGAGATATCGCGTATTCACCGTGTTTTTCTTGTATCTCGGTAAAACCCCGTACGAAAGCCCAAAATGGTTGACAATGAAATTCTTTACAACTTTAGTTCTTACAAATATGTTGACCCGATTAATCATTTTAAAGTTATTCAAGGTCAAATTTATCAAAAATCAGTTTTTGGCTAACAAATCACTCAAAAACTGTTTTTTTCGAAAAAAAATTTTGATTAGTGAATACGAAACGTTATTGCCTATAAAAAAGCCCTACTGTCATTTTTTCGAAAACTCAACTCTTTCGAAGTTATTCAAGGTCAAAGTTTCAAAAAATCAGTTTTTGGTCAAAAAATGACTCAGAAACTGATTTTTGCCAAATTTTTTTGTTCTATTTATACTATTTATAGATTATTGCCGACCCTAATGACACCCTTGTCATTTGTTCGAAAACCGTTCGAAACATTTTGCAAAAATCAGTATTGAATGATTTTTTGGCCGAAAAGTGATTTTTGGAAACTTTGACCTTGAATACACTTATTTCAAATTAACACCAACTGAATGATGTGAAACACTACAGAAGCTGCGATGGGCCATTCAGGTGCGAACAACTGCGTTGTTTAGCGAGATTTTAAAACGTCCAGGGTTTCCCTCGGAGCCTGCCGTCTGCCGCAGGGAAGTTTACGTGACGACGCCAAACACCCAGATGATATTTTGGTCTCGTCAAGCGAAATTATACCTAATTATTAATGAGGGGTGCTACACGGAGACTCGAGAAGTCGGCCGAAATCAGATTTGAGTCCGGTTATTTAATGCTACACGAGGCTGCCTTCGCCTTAGAAAAATTCTTTACACTACAAGAAAGCTTTGATTGTGTATGTATACCGCGGTCATTGTTTACATATGAGAAGGGAGAAGAGAGAGGAATGTGCGTATGAGTTTGTTTTCACCCAGGGAATGTTTGGGTGAAAATTCTTTCGTTAAAGTTTCGTCATGTGCGTCCTTCTTTCTCTCCTCTCCTTCGTTTATTTCCTATAAAATCGGGTTTTTCGTACTTCTTGAGGCTCCGTGTAGCACCCCACATTGGGCATATTCACACGCTGCCATAATTGTAAATGAGTGTAGTAAATTTGAATGCTATACAGGAACATTTAAATGTATTGCAGATGAAATTTACTTGTTAAGCCTAGTATCCAGATCGAGTGAAATTTCACTTACTTTTCACTTTCGTCATTTCACTTTGCATTAGCATAGGATTAGTTCGGTAGTATGACAACAAGATGTCATTGTGATAAATGTTATATGTAACTGACATCTAGGATATTTATCATTCAAAATTGGCACGATTTCACAAGTGTAATCTATGTTATTTGGATACAAATTTCATAGTAAATATTTTTTTATTTAGAAATCTAGTGCGGAGAAGATTAATCGCAGTAATGATGCTAGCAAGACAAATCAAATAAATCCTGTGATTGTGACTCACAGTCAATAATTGAATTCAAAACTTCCTTCATAAAAAGAGAAAAATATGTACAAATATACGAATAGAATTGAAAAAAACCTACAATTTCGATATTTTCCATGTTTAAATTTGTTTTTTTCAATTTAATTTTTTTTTAAATAACCGTTGTTGCCTAGCAACTAAAAAGCCAAACATGACAGACAGTCGTGAAGTGAGGGTTCGTGGTCATTTCGCTGCGAAATATTGAAACAGCGACACCTGTTCATCAAATTTTTAACCTGTAAATTTTCTCTCGAACTGGATACCAGTAAGCGAAACGTTAGCGAAAAAAAATTTCGCTCTCATTTCACTTACCTTTTTTTACACGCATTTAAGATAGGAAGTGAAATTTCACTCGATCTGGATACTGGCCTTAGAAAAACAGAGCTAAAGAATGCAAGAGATAGAAGTAACTTTTTATATGTGTGCCAGTTTTCACGCGTTTGCTTTTGTGTGAAAAATGTTTGGTTAAGTTCTTCCGCTCCCTTCCCTCTCTCAGCTATAAAACCGGTTTTAGGTGCCATGAATGTGCACTGTGTGAATATGCCCATTTACCGGAATTATTTAAGAATTTGCTTTTTTCGTTAAATTTGGCACCGAAATCTTGCATTGCGTTTAAATGGCCCGGAGCGAAAGGGTTAAACTCGTGTCGAGTCCATTTTCGAATTGCCCCCCCCTTAACAATCAAATTGCCCCCCTGTGGGGCGTGGGCCCCACGTTGGGAAACACTGGATTAGAGATTATAAGTAGGGATTTTGGATTTTGTGTAATAAGAATTGTGTTAATTATACTGAAAAGGGTTTGTTTGAGTAATGAATCAGTGAAGGATTAAAGAGTTTTATATAGTCTATCCTTGAAATTTTTTAATTTTAGATTCAATCGTTCTCGTTTTTGAGAATACTTTTAATATTGACTTTTGAAAATTTCTCAATCACAAATGCGAAATATCTTGTGAATACCGATTATTTACTTCACCGCCAACTTGTCAATTGATGACGTGTAGAACAAGAAAGTCTTTGCTTAATATTAAGGATCTAAAACCACCTTGGGTATACCGGAATCTTCTGTTCGACAGACAGTATATGGCTTAACAAAGAATACTAAAATTTAGGGTGAATCTCTAAGGGAATCTACAATTTTTTTTGGGTGGTGAAAGGAGATTGGATAGAGAAAGGCTGAATGGTAGATACACAAAAGCATTGAGTAAAAATAAAAAAAATCGCTTTCAACTTTCTCTTGTGGCAAACATAATCACAAACTTTTACCTTCATTTTATGTTGAATTTGCAATTGTAATTTCACTCTTAATGCACTTAACGTCACCCAGCTACGCGCAAGAATAGTTTTCCTATACTATTCACATAGGATTAAGTTTCCTTTAGTGCTGATTACATACCCAAATCTAGATTATAATTTCGGACAAAGTAAGACCACTTTTGTTATATATGTTGGGTAGCTTCTATCGCAACTACTCATATAAGATGGAACAAATCCACAGTGCAATCTTGAGGGAGTTCAGTAAAGTCCTTAACATTAATGAGTTTGTGGCTGGTCCCTTCTAAAAGTTTACTAAAAGCATTTTGTTAGGGAAAATAGTGATAAAGCAACTGTAGAAGCGTTTGTGTGGTGTTGAAAGATAGCAGGAGAGGAAACTAATTAAATTGTTGACATAGTTGACAGTTTTCTTAGCCGTTAAATGCATTAATTATTGTTTCCGTCTAAATATTGAACATATAATAATATTTGGCGGTGGTAAACATGTATGTTATGCTGTAAATCAATTCTGTAGTCATTTTTATCTATTACAGGGGAAATATCTTGCTTGACTTATGGTCGTCAGTGCTCTGGAGGAAGCAATGGAGGGATTTACTATGGTCTATGGAAGTCTCATTCAAAGTATCATGTCCAATTAAACGCAGCAAAAAATCATTCGCATTAAGCAGCGTCATTACATCCAGTGTACAGGTGGCCCCTCTTCTTTCGATTAGGACATTGTTGAACTTACTACCGAATCTATTACCATTGCTCGAATCTATTACCATTGTCATTGGTAGCGTTGAGTAGGCTAAGCTTGACTCCTAGGTACTACTCTTCTTTTCCTATTACTACTACCATTTTAATATCGTTTGCCGGTGTTAACCTAATGGAAGAATTTATTAACTGTTAGTAGAATGCCTCTTTCTCCTCATTCGTCGTGTCTTTTGTGGGACGTTGTCGAGACTAATTTTATGTAACCTTGTTTTAATGCGAAACGTGCATGTTCTATTATTTACTTGGGTGAAGTCCAGAAGCAGTGATTTCATTTTCGTTTCCACCATGAATGCCACTCCAAACTCTTTTTTTTCGTTCTGTGATCCGCTGGAGAGTACATTGCAAATTCTGAGATACATTATGTCACTGTGAGTCTATTTTGGTTTCCTGAAGAGTTTTATTCGCTTTGTCGTATTTTTTTAGTAATAATAAAAGTGAACGCAAAGTGTGCGTTCAGTGTTTTGACCTTCCAAGTTCCTAGATAAATCGAATTCCACATTTCGTTGTCTGGGCTGTTGTCGTTGAGTCAGTTGTCCGAGGCATACCTGGGGGATTGGAGACCGGTGAGTTTTTACGGTGATAGGTTGTTAACCTGCCGCCCAACCTCCAACCGTCGCAAGTAACAACTCGTAATCAGCAGCCTCGAAATACTCTTTATACTAAATTAAATCTAAAAATCTGACCACTTTATAAAAATTTTGTCAGCCATATTGGATCCGCCATTTTGTTTTTTTTTAATTTTGAGTAGCAATTCGTAATCAGCAGCCTCGAAATACTCTTCATACTAAATTTCATAAAAATCTGACCACTTTATAAAAATTTTGTCCGCCATATTGGAACCGACATTTTGTTTTTTTTTATTTTGAGCGAAGCTTCGTAATCAGCGACCTCAAAACACTATTTGTACGTAATTTCATACAATTTGAATAGCGTCTTCATATTTTGGCCACCTTTTCGGCATTTGGAACCCCTGTGCGTGGGGAGCAGTTCGGATTTTGCTTCGATTTAAGTTGCGATACAGTCATCTTTATCATACCTCCATCTGTTACTCTTATATAGACAAGAGTATCCAGGGGTTTCCTGTTTGTTCAACCAGTGAAAATCCAATCTAGCATTCTTTCTTTCGAAGTTCGTATAAGGTGTCCGACTCATCATAGCCTGCTCAGTTTTATTTGTGTAACAGTAGGTATTGGGACGGTTTGGCATGGGAACCAAATCATGCAAATTAGTTGTTCTAATTATAATGTAAATTAGGTCGATTACTGGGGTAATTTGGCAAATTACCAAAGGTACCTGAAGCTGTTAATATCATTTGACTCATTCACTTCCTGTTTAAATGCTCGGCTCTATTCAAAGCCAAGCAGCGCACACTAGGCAGCTTGAAAGAGGTTTTCAAAATAGGGGTTTGGCACTGATAAGCTTCCTAAACACCACAGGATGCCTTTGAATATCCACAAGAGTCGGTTAAATAACCACCTAACCAGCGGCGTGCACAGGGGCCCCTCTTTGGTATGGCAGAATTTTTTGGGGCGCCACATTATTACTAACAATACCGATAACAATAATAATAACAATTAAAACATTAAAAATGTATGTGATAATAATTATTATTATACAACAATTAAAAAATATATATGTATATATAAAAACAACAAAAATACAATATATTAAATATTTATTGCAGACTTATTACATATACATATTTTGGAATATATTTACATATACATTTTTGTAATTGGTTAATGATTTATAATTTAAGTTGTAGTTTCCTTTTTGGACCAATTTCTGCAAATTTGTCTATAACATCTCCCGCATCAAGTGAAACCAAAATATCTTGTTCCACGAAACCCACAACCACAAGAAGAGGCTCTAAGCATACTTTATAAAAATTGGAATACGTGGTTTCTCTATCTACATTATTTAACCATTTTAGCCATTTGTGAACAGTTGATGGTGGATAGTCTTTTTCGTTGCGGTACTGAAGAAGATTAATCTCCGCCTTTAGCTCTGAAAAGTCGATCCTGAATTATTTTGAAACAATTCTAAGGTCATCATCACTAGCTTTGAATTGAATTAGTTGTCCTATGCCACAAATAACGTCGGTTGTATCCTGAGAATAACGTTCAATCAAACCGGCAATACATGCATCAAGCACAGGTACTAAACTATCTTTCCAAACTTCATGTTCTTTGGAAATCTCTACGAATGCAGATTCAGGATGATCCTCTATTCGGCGAGAAACTCTTCTGTTCTTTGCTGCAGGGACAGATATTTAAAGTTTGCTGCATTTCTCAACAGCCGATGTAAATATACGTTTGTATTTCTCCTGATCTTGTCGCAAACTCTTCAGAGCATTTTTGAGATCGTTGACGGAATTCATTCCTTCGGTGAGATCCATGTTTGTGGACTGCAACTTCTTACTCACAATTACAATCGATTGCAAAAGTGGCTCCATAAGTTCCAAAGAAATGATGAAATCAAACGATTTGAGTTGGGACAAAATGCCCTTCCCCGTTTTTTCATTCATTTTTCATTTTTAGAAACAAATCAAATGACAGTGTCATCAAGTTAAAATAAATATATGAAATTAATTCAATGTAGTTTTTAAAGTAATACTAACAAATTAAAAAAAAATTGTTGAAAAAATTAAAATTTAAATTTTTTTTAATAATTTTTATTTTTTTGGAGGGAGTTGTTGGGGCGCCGATGATTTGTTTGGTATGGCAGCTGCCATACCTGCCATACCCGTGTGCACGCCAGTGCAGTGGCGTAGATAAGGGGAGGGGATCAAGGGGATCAATCCCCCCCCATGAGCCAACGAAAATTATAATAGAATTGAATAAAAGTCTTCGTATCTACGTATATAAGTATACATGAAATTTCTTAAGCACCAGCACCTCTTTTGGCATTATGTAATGTGCAATTTTGTTTTTGCGCAATTATATAAAAATCATCTAGATATGTTTTTATGACGGCTGTGCATTTAATTATTCTCTAATTTCCGCGTTTCGAGCAGGCCGACCAATCAAGAGCCACGAAAAGGACGCTCACTATAATTGTGGACACATCGAGCACATGTAAAGTCAATACAATGAGCCAATAGTGGCACCTCGGTTCCTAAATGCGCAAAATTTTAACGTTATAATAAATCAAGTTTAATCGTTTTTCCAATTTTGGGTGAGCATATGTGAGCATATTTTATTCAATATTTAATATTTCGAATATTTTTTAATATAGTAGAGTATCAGAATATAAGCTTCCTAAAAAATAGGACTAACTTTTGGCTTTGATTGTCAATTTAATTCCTCCTTAATATTTTGAAGTTTATAAAAATTGCCGAGTCAGTAACAAAATTAAAGTTCAAGAAAAGATTCTACGGGCAAAATTATGACAAACTTTAAGTTATAAGTTCGGGGAAGCTTTGCACTTCATAGATTGTTCTAACTCGATACAATTTTATCGAGCACAACGCACAGTACACTCATTGTCTCTGGCGAATCAACAATTCGAAGGCGTTCCTTGGAGCTTAATTTACTCTAGTTTATAATTGAGGACTATCTGTTCAAAAGGGCGTATTTCCGTTTTCAACTTTGTTTTATTTTAAAATTATTTTGCATAACAGTCCATCGAATGAGCCTAAAAACTTATACAAATGGAGCGTACTTTCCATAAAAAAAATTCCAAAATATTAGGATTCCAAAAGGGCGTAGGTATTTCTGCATCTTTTGAAGGAAACGGTAATCCGCCATTTTTTTGGTGGCCATATTGGATCTATTGAGTATACTATATTGTACTGTCATCGAAACTGAAGCTGTGTGCAAAATTTCAGTATGATCGAATAACCGGAAACCCCTCAGCAAAAGAAGGTTTACTTCAAAATACGATCTGAATTTTCGTTTCATAGATAATTGTGACTGTAACGAAAGGAATGCCCAATTATAACACTGCTCAACAGCATGACTGTTGCATGGAATATTTTACATCATTCTAAACTAATTTTTGACACTGATTTCATATATATTATCAGTTTTTTTATATCACTTTTAGTTAATGAATTATAAGGAAGTGTGTTTTTTTAGAAAAATACTCTCACCGTACTAAAATATTTTATTTAAAAAAACTACAAACTTCACTGCACGCAGAATACTCCCACCTATATAAAAATGTAAAAGTGAAGGTTCTACCCTACCACCTTCCAGAGTAATGAGTCATCAAAGTCAAAATTTTGTTTTTTTTAACAAAACTATCAGATTTAACTACCTTTTTCCCCAAAAATACGTAGTTAGTCAGTATTTTTTTTCCAAAATTGGAAAGCACGGACAATTTCCTATAAATAATGTCCAACAATTTTTGTGTTACGGCCTTTATTTTTGAATATATTAGCAAATTTTGATGATAAAGTTGGCTTTATTTTGTAGTTTGGAACTTTAGCGTTTTGGTATTAGAGCCCTAACACAATAGAAAATTTAATTTTAGCTCAAAGTTATACTAGGAGTGGATAGGTGGACATAAAAATCTTGCTAAAAGGATTTTTGTTTTTGACAGAGCCCCAAAAAACTTCACTGCAAGTATTTCCAAAAATTCTATTCAAAAAGGCTTATTTCTTGAAGTGACTAATCAGAAGGTCGTATGTCTCAAAATCCCGATCTAAAGGGCGTATTTCTAAACAAATAATTACAAAAAATATAGTGCATGAATGTGCATTTAAATATATTTTAGCATTTTATTTATAGGAACAGGCAGTGTTTTTTCGATTTCTGTAAAGTTTGTTTATGATGGAAATACGCCCTTTTGAACAGACACTGCTCAATTGTCAAATTTATTCTAGTTTATAATTGCAAAAGTGTGTTAAAATTGTTTTGTTTATTATCTCGGAATGAAGAAATTTTTACTGCCAATAAAACCATTCGGCAAGTCTTGAGACGGTGAAAAACATAGAAATGCAGAATTAACGTCAGAAACAACCGCGAAAAGACCCCGTTCTGTGCATTAAGTTGTGAAAATCCGATCAATCAAAATATACTGTCATATCCCCTCCCATCGCAAAAAGCTACCTACGCCACTGCGCCAGTGCACCTAACCCTAGATACACAAGTTTGTGACATCAAAACAGTCCTATTAAGGCCCTCGGCGCGGATTTGGAGGCAGGCCTACACCTAACCTAAAATTCCTCATCAAGTTATCTTCAAAACTGTCCCTTAACCATAAAGATATAACATATAAACATTTTTTTTTAGAAAAAGACAGCATTGTTTAATTTGTGTTACAATCTGACTTTTATTTGAGTCAATGTTTTCAAAAGATACTATCTATATATTATTACGCAAGCACTTTTTTGTACAGCACTTTATGCCACTTCCACTAAACCGATTTTCCTCAAACTGGTTTTATATCTGGTTTTATATAGTCGGAGTCGTAAAGGTGTGCACAAAACAAGAATTATTCATTTATCTCAATTCTGTCACTCAGAAATGAGTATTGCATTTCCCAATATAAAATGATAAAAGGACAACAACAATATATGGTAGAAATTACGGTTAGCATATAAACAGGCGAATATAAAAATTTATTATTAAGGTTTGTGAATCGACTAAATTTCATGAGCCTAAATTGCTTAGCGAAAGTTTGCCGTACTTCCTTTTCACTACGCTTTAAACAAATCAAATTGGCATTTCAAAATTTTGTTTGTTTTTATTTTTGTTTCAACAAATTAGATTAGAAATAAATGCATATACTATCGCAGTACGGCAAGAAAAGTGCCAACAGTCACCTGGCGGCAATAACTCAAAACAGCAAATTTTTGAGTTGTGCCACTTTTCTTGCCGTAGTGCGAAGGTTTTTCTTTCTGTGGAAATTCTTAAAACCCAGCAAATTTTAATTAAAAAAAAAAATAATAAAACAAAGTGTAAATTATTATCAAAATATCACGGTAAGCGATGGTGCTTTTTAAATGAAGAAAGTTTTGTTCAAAGATTCGATTTTAGATGATAATGTAGTTTTTAATTACACTTTTTTAAAACAATTTTTTTTTGTTTAGAACTGATAGAGAAATTAAAAAGTGGTAATAGTTCAATTAAATTATTTCTGAGTTATTTGAAATGCGTAGACGTCAAACTTTAACGGAACGGATTGAGAGAAGAGTAGGGAGAGGGTCGAATTTCGACCAATAGGCGATACTAGTATGTGTATAAAAAGGATAGAAGGATGATTTTATGTCAACAACATTGATAAACCTCTAACTGTTCAGTTCAGCAGTTTATAAAACGATCGAAAGAGCTACTAACCGCCTAATTGATAATTAATCTTATTTCTTCCTCAAGAATAAACAAAAATAATAAACCTTGAAGCATTTCTACGCAGCAGCATTAACCTAACTAGAATCTGGACAGCGTTAACCATCACAACCCTGAAAAATGTAATTTAATTTATTTTTAAAACCTCCCTCGAAGCAAATTTAATTTTCCTAAACAAACGTGTGGGCATGGGCTTTATCTAATAAAAATGAGAATATCTCTCGCAAACCCACAACACAAAAAATAATGGAAATTATGGTACGTGGATAAATTATGCTTTCAGGAACAGACCAATCTTGAACTGGATTGAAAAAAAACAGCAAATACCAACAATGCTTATAAGGAACATTAACTAATTCATTATTTTTCCACGAAACAAAGCCTTGTGTTTTATTGGACTTTTTTTGCTAATTAAAACGAAAATCCTTAACTTAATTGTGGCTTTGTAGTAAAGCCCTGATTGAACTTGAATAAAATTTGACTAATCTGCTCTTAAATCTCCATAATAGTTATCACAAGCTAGGAATGCTAAATTGGGTAAATCCATTGCTGTTAAGCAATGGCTTTTGGAATGCGGCAGTAAGGATATATGTATAGGATAGAGCCTGCAAAATTTACGTAAATATGCAGCATGGATATATATGTATGTATCCTAGCGCAGGCAAATCCTCTGAATACAAACGTACCCCGAAATGTAATTAGGGCTGCTTTTGATCTACCCTAAGAATATGGTAATAGACTGAAAGAGCACAGAACTTGCCTACTGCCGCCTACTACTGTGCAACAAAATTTATCGATCGATATCAAAATAGTAAATTAAGGGATCGAGATTAAAACTATGCCCTGGAACGGTTTGTGTATGTTTTGAAAGCCTCATTGACATTACGAATAAAAGCCCCCGTCCAGAGACACCAGACGAGTAGACTCAGTGAGGGATAAATAAACAAAACTACAACGGTTTTTTTTTTGTTATCCTCCATATTGATCTAAAGCGAAGGTGGCTGGAGATTAGAGTGTACTTCTGGTCCACTGCCTTTAACTGAGTTAAGCGGAAGCTTTGGTAACGAGAGCAATTTATTTTTATCCACACAATTTATCTCTAAAATGCACCTACAGCTCCGCTGGGAGCCTTCGGGGATTTCGTTTCTGAATAGATAAATTCTGGGCTGTTTACATGGCCGCCGTTCGTTACCGAAGCCTCATTGTGTGGAACATGGAAGCAGTTGGTGTGTATAGTAACATTCAACGAGCATTTTTTTTTGTTAGGTTAAACAATGCTTGTCACTTCTTTAATGTTGGTTTTACAAAAATTACTACCTAGGATACAAAAAAAGTTACTAGAGTGTAATGTTTTCCAGACATATTGGTCCGTTGTCATAGGGTGTGATGTTAGGCCTGAAAGTGATGGAAAGCATCATTAATCAGTAGGCAATAATGTAATTGACGTGTCAAACAGCGCAGTCAACGCTTCATCAGGGAGTAATCATTAACATTCATCAAAAAAAAAACGGCACAGTACATAATGAATGTTGCTTAACACAGTCAACATTGAATAAAAAGATTTTTGTGATTAATTTAACACATCTAATGGCGTCAGTTAAATGGTTATATTATGTAAAGTATTATCTTATAATTGTACTATGTTTTCTTAACGTTCCAATAAAGCTACAATGTTTCAGTCATTAAGTCATTACTATGCGAAGTAAACGAATTATAACTACATTTTGGTGAAAGTGGTGGCTATGATTAATGTTTGATTATAATTTTTAAACAAATATAGCCTTTCATTAAAAACACCCATTACAGAAAAACTATACGTGATACAAATTTTTTATTACTATATTTCGACTCAGTAGCATCAATTCTATTAAAATTGTCCTAAATAATAAGACGTACTTGCTGACCAATGTAATTAGAACACCTGATTTGCATAATTTGGTTCCCATGCCAAACTGTTCCAATACCTACTTTTAACTATTATTATTTCGTCACACATTTCTTCAAGTTCTTCGCTTATTTCTAATGCGCCATTCATTTTTGTTAATTCTTTCTGGACCAAATATTATTTCCTTTCGAAGATTTTGAGGTTATTATCTGTTTGCTCAGTCAATGTCCAAACTTTAGACCCACAGCAAAGAACTGGTGAGATTTATGTTTCATACATTGCCGCCGTGCCACCCAATTTGCCGCGTTGTCGCGCCGCGTTGTTAAGTGTAATCTGTTTCTGCCTTTAGTTAGGTGACACCTTGAAGATATCAGAAGGCAGTGTATTCACTATATTGCATGAACATTTATCCATGAGAAAGCTCTGTTCAATGTGGGTCCCGCGTTTGCTCACTGTTGACCATTTTGTGCACTTTTTTTTGTTTTCTGGAACAACTGCCGTATTTGAGCACACATCGGCATTTTTTGCCGCTATGTTAAAAATCAGCAAACCCCGTTCTCTACCATTTGTCTCGATGCAGCAGAGTCCGAATAACACGTGTCCAGTTATTGCTTTGCTTGTACGGTATTTTTTCCCATTAAAAAATAAAAAAGCAACACACGAAATTCAGATTTTTCCATTGATTTGAAATTTTGACACATATTTTATACATTTGTCAAAAGTGGCGCGATCTATATGTCATCCTACGAACTTATTGAGTGATTATATAATATTCTGACATATCAATCATTTTAGTCCTGAGATGTTGCTGAGGTCTTTGTCGTAAATCTTGTCTGTATCGAGGCTGATTCCTCGATTCTATAATAAGAATTGTTTTCCAAGGAGAATTTGTCAACCTCTCGTTCACTTATGTCCCCTTGGAGCACGATAGATGGGTTATGCCTGTAGACACATAGTTATAATTTTAGACACCAGATTTACAGATTTTTAATAAGGATTCGTATGTTAACCATTGACCTTAAACCTCCTCCTTTTTCCCGTCTTTTGGATATCCTAGCGGAATTGATTCAATAGTTCATGAACTTAAATTTTGCATGTCATTTTCTTCATCGTTCTCCAATACAAATATTGTAAACGTAAATCTATAGATGTTTGCTTTTCATGACTTTAACTTATTATATTTCTTCCTGGCCTATGACATTCTGCTTTAGCTGTTATTTTTGTTTAAAGTGTTCTGTGTCTCATCCATTATTCTCCACCATCGCAAATATCTTTAAAATATCTTAATTTTAACAAAAGCAAAGCTCTTTTCCATTTTGTATTAAAGGGATTAAAAATATTTCGTGCAATTCTCCGATAGCAGTTAACCATTGAATTGATGGGATTAGTGTTCACTTTGGTGTTTTATTGATACTAAAGTATCGTGCTGAACCCATAACGGTTAACCTCAGAAAACAGGGTGCTTATCCCACCACCACCACCTCACCCATCCACCCCCATCCATTGGAGCTGATATATATCGAATTGATCGATTTGAGCAACGTGCACACGTCACCTGATAATATGTTACAGACACGTTTTTCGTTTCAATCCTTGTGATTTCTAACCATAAGCATACATAACTTTTTTTTGTAGAGATGGCAACGTAGTAGCGCCACCATATTTAAAAAAAAATACAAACAGTCGTTGCCAATATACCAAATATAAATCAAAATCGGTGTGTATCAGTTGAACGCGCCACAGTAAATAGGCTTATGGCAGCACGAACCTGGAATAAATATGAATTAATCGCTTTATTATTTACGAGTGTATAGATCAATTAAATGGGGATTATTATGCCAGATTATTGCATGTTCGTATCGAACCTACTACAGCAATGAGAGAAAATGGCATGAAGCTGATTTCGTAATGGTAGAGATGGTAACGAGGAATGGTGGTGATTCGATTAGAATAGTTGGTAATTAGTGATGGATCACAGAGATTTCCAGGGATTTGATGATTTACTATTTATGTTAATGGTGGGCATTTAGTATTGCATGCATTTTCACACAAAAGGGGACATGAATCTGAAGGTTGAGATTTAGTTCTAGGAAATTACATAGGATAACTGCGGGCAATTTATACCTGGTGTTTGAGTTCCTTCGATATAATAGGAAGAGTGAATTCTGTATTTCTGTTGGCAAAAGCGGCAGTCGGCCCATGAACTGAGGTGGGGACACAGTTGGCGTTGAAAGGTATGTTTTGCACCCATAAGTTTACCACAAGTACAGGGCAGTATGGTAGGAGTGACTTTAGATGCAGGCTGTTATATTCATTTTGCGGATCATGTTTTAACCTTCGAAAACTTGCTTAACTCCTGTAATAACAAGTCTTTTTCTAGTCCAGCCTTCTTGCTGGTTTCGATGCCTCAGTAACGCGGAAGCCACTGGAGGAATAGAGTCCTTTGTGAAAGCTTCCGGCCAGCTTCGTTTGTGAATTGAAGGCCTATTTCCCATTCCTTGGTGGAAATTTGAATGGTAAAACCTGGGGCCGGTTCACGCAATTCGACAACGAATGAAAACGACACGTTAAATGTCGCTTTTGGTTCACGCAAGTCGACGTTTTATGTTTGTCGTTTTAAAAGTGTCGTTAATCTTCTCGACGCCAAACAGTGGAGTTATTGGTATGTTAAAAAACGAGTTGTGGTGCCAATTAAGTGAAATATTGAATTCAAATGGACCGCCGATAAGAAATTCTAATGGATGGCAAAAGGTATTTGAAATAAATGGCGAGATTTTAAATATAACACAAAAAGAAATTTAGAGACAATTATAAGAAGTCAATTGCCAAGACTGGTGGTGGATGCATGAACCTTTTCACCACTAGCAGGACCGCAGCGCACCTCCAGAATATGCTCGGGAAATGAAAAAAGTAATGAATTTGAAGTAATTTTTTAAATATTCGCCAAAAAAAATATATGTATTGTATATCGATATCGACAAAATTGACTGAGATATGGCGAGATAAAGTGTAAATTCTGTTAAAACAGAAAGAGCATATACATGCATTTTTATAGTATTTTTAATATGTTGGCATTGTTTAAACTTTTCGGGTGCGCTGCAGGCCTATAGAAGTGTTCAAGGTTTGGAAGCCTCTGTTTCCGGGCTCCTACATGCAAGATCATATGGGCCTGGCAGCAGTAATGCAGAATATTTTTCTTCGACAAATATACCTTTACAATAAGTTGTATCAGCTGAGACAACATTTATCTCCTGAAGCATACAATCTTCTTAAAAGAACTACAAGAGCAGAAATAATTTCACCCAAAATATCGTGCAGTTCTGAACGAGCGAAATACAATAGAAAAATATAAGCTATTAATCGAAAAAGAAAAACTAAAACTGGTCCGAGAAGAGAGTTTAGTTAGAAAAACCACAATTTAGAAAAATAAATCTCGAGTTAAGATTTTCAAATGTTATTATGAATTTGTTTTTATTTTTAAACGTTGTTTTTTATTTTAATCTTTAATTAATTAATTAATTAATTACATAATTGAATTTTTAATATTATTTATATGTAACTCTTCTCGCTTGTCGACAATTTCAAAAGTAACAATGTTATTACAGATTTTGCATACTTTTAGGAGAAGTTATTTTGTGGAAAACCACATTCGACACGTCGATTTACGTGAACCTAAATTGAAAGTCGAAGAAACTAATGTCGTTTTCATAAAGCGTCGATGTCGACGTCGAGTGTCGAATTGCGTGAGCTGGCCCCTGGATTGGAATTAAGTTTTGACGTCATGTAGCCACATGATTATTAAGCCATTTCCTGTGGTAATGGTTACAGTATTAGCTGTGTCTTCTCCATTCAATGACCCAGTTATCACAGTTTCAAGGCTGTACTATATAGGCGGCATGCAGCCTTATGTATAGATCAAGTGGGAGCATATAGAGAATTACGTTCATTTCGTTCAGTATGAGACTTATAAAACCTGCGTGCGTTCAGGGAATTGTACACAAAGCTCCAGCTACTTGGACACGTGCCTTTTTTTGGAGTTGATCTAGTTTGGAAGAGCGGGCTACCAGAGCGAAGAACCATATATCAGCACTGGTCTAATCACTGCTGTGTAAATCAAGCGCACTATGTGTGACTTCAAGCCATACTGGCCTTCTTTGCGCCTCTTCGATGTTGAAGCACCAATTAAGGTTTGGGCCCGAAATAAGACCCAAGTGCTTAGCTGATTGAGATAAGCTTAGTGCTCGCCCCTCAATTGTAGGTAGGCTCAGGTATTCTTGTTCTTTTAGTATAAAGCATATTTTCTGACTTTTACGGGTTAACTGTTAGCTTACAGCGGTTTTGAACAGTCTGTAATCTCATTGATTGTTGAAAGAAACTTTCAAATGCCAAAATGTCGAAATGTCAACCAATTAGACTCACCAGGTCCCCGGCATAGCGAACTTGTTTTATGTGAGAGATAAAGCTAACGAATCCGTCATTTCGTACTCGTCATGGTGTAATATGTAAGTAGTAAGCTTAGTTCGAAGGAAGGCCCTTATTTTCGTGATCACATCGGTATCGAAATCTTTCTATTAGCTGCACAGCCTTCTTTAATAGGAATTATCGAACTTAACCAAAATACTGATCGCTTTTTGGTTCCGTTTCTTTCAGGTTTCGTTCAATCTGCATAATCACACTTCCCCGGCCTAAAAGTAGACTTACTCCCAGTGGGCCAGTGAAATTGTCGAAAAAACTTCGTTTTTTTTGCCAACCGAGCCATCCGCAAGGTCAAATATGGAAAAAATAGGAAAAATTCTATAGAATTTGATGGATTGCTTTTGACGCTCGTAGATCTTTGGGAACGTTTCCAAAATGGCGTCAACAAAGCGCCAAAAACAGTTTTTCGCGTTTTTAAAAAAACCAGACTTTGTACAAAAAAAAGGTTTATATAACATTTGTAGAACTTTTTAATACTAAAAAAATAGGGCCAGTTTGATGTCAATACATAAACAAATAAAATACTTATTTCCAAAAACCGTTAAAATTCACATTTTATTTAAATTCTCACATCTTTTACAAACAAAACTATTTTGTAATGAAACTCGCGAAAAGTATAGACCATGGGAAATGCAATAAAAGCGTTTTTGAAAATTTGTAAAATAAAAAAATTGAAAAAGAGGCCCCTGTTATCGAATTTGATTAGCTCGTAGCCATCAGCAGCTACAGAAACATTATTGGGCTTAAAATGTTCTCGAAGAGTTGTGCTAATAGTTGGTTTTTGTGCGCACATTGCTACTTTATTAGAAACATGCGAAAAAATGGCCGAAAAATCGATAAAAACAATTTTGCTCACAAAATTTTGTTTAATTGCCTATCAATAGGCAAAAAAAATATTTTATGATCTTCGTTGAAAATTAGCAGCTTTCGAAATTTGACAGTGATGATCTCCTGAACGACAAATGAAATTATCGCAAAATCTTTCTGTAGCCTCTAAGTGTAAAATTCTAGATCAAGTTGCAAGTATCCAATCATGAGCGGTATTCCGGATTTTGTCCGAAATTTTCTCCTTTTTATACGCTTTATATTAGGTTGACCTGTATGTTCTATGTTGTATGTTTCATGTAAACAAATCTTGCAAGTTGATTTTGACCCACTTCCAGGTAACGGATCAACTTGAAATTTTGCACATATGTATAGTTCGCGTGACAATGCAATCTGACCATTTTGTAAAAAAATCAAAATGGCGGTTCCAAGATGGCGGCCGAATTTTGCAATTTTACTCCCCGACCCCCGACATGGGTATCAAATGAAAGAGTATTACAAGTAGAATACAATTAGCTAATTCAAAATGGCGGCCAATAAAAAATGGCGGACTACCTTTTTCTTTGCAACCCACTCGATATAGGTATTAAATGAAAGGAAATGATAAGTAGAATACTATTAGCTCTGTGGCGTCATTCAAAATTCAAAATGGCCGCCAACACAAAATGGCGGACTACCTTTTTCTTTACAACACCCTCGGTATGGGTATCACATGAATGGGTGTGACAATTAGAATACAGAACTGTGTGGGTGATTCCAAATTCAAAATGGCGGTCAACACAAAATGGCGCTTTACCTTTTTCTTTACAACGCCCTCGGCATGGGTATCAAATGAAAGCGTACGACGAGTATAGTACAGTTAACTGTGTGGCGTCATTTTAAATTCAATATGGCGGTCTCTACAAAATGGCGATAGACTAAAAAATAGAAAATAAAAAATATATAGTTTAAAAAAACTAAAAAATACGCTTTTATTTTAAAATGAACTAAAAAGTAAAAAATAATTTTGAATGTAAAGTTTTTATTGCTCCAGCCAGAATATGGAAACAATCTACCTTTCGAAATGTAAAAAAAGCGTGGGCCGCTAGCGAAAATTTCCATTGTTAATAAATATAGGAAGAGAGTCCCGATGTTTTTTAGTAAACTTGGTTCGAAGGAAGGAATACAGAACAGGATTGATTAATAAGGATCTGGAAGGTGCTAAAGGAGCAGGCGATGGACTTTACGTTTGAACTCTTGGATGTTGTAGGAGTTCACACCAAATGGTAAGAAATTTGCACGAAGACCACTGTAAAAAAAAATTAAACCAAAAAATGTTTGTAACGGGGTTCGATTTTGCCAAGTCGATGTCCCCAATAGCAGCCGACTGAGTAAGGCATGCAACCATCGAGGTTAGTGGGAGACCGCCTTGTCGGGGTGTTTTTGCCTCCTGAATAAGGTGGATTCCTGGTAGAAATTATAACAAAATTCTTTTAAAGATTAAAGAACAATTCGCTTTGTGGAGTTTTCGATTATAAATTATTTGTTACTTTCAAGATTAAGGGGACGACATGGGTTATTACTGTTCATGATGGTAGGGTCGACCAAGGGTCGACTCAGTGTATTATTAAGATATTTATCTTACAAAGGAAGAAATTTAAAAGCGTTCTTTTTAAATTGTTTATCCCAAAGCAAACATCGAGTATAAAAATAACAAAACCTCCAAAATTCCCAATTTATAAAAGATATATTACGTTTCTATATGGTTATATAATTACAATAAGGTTTTATTATTTGTATATCTCGAAAACAAAGGCTTTTCACCCCTAGGTCAACCAGTACAAAGGGTATATCTCGTGAAAGCAGTACCTATCTCCATAAGGACTGCGATGAATTCCAAATATTCTTTTCAATGCTTTTTTGGGTGCTGGCAGTTCCCTTTGATACCGTCTTTTATGATCTTAACTTATTACCTACAAAAAGGTAAAAATACCCGCTTTTAATAAATGGCCGTAATTTACCCTTAAAGGAAAGGTTCAACATGGTATCGACATTCGCCCACTTTATTAGTCCATTCTAATAATTTTTGCAGCCAAATAATTGGAATGAGGTGATTGTAATGAGGTTAGGTGATGGTGCTGTTGGCGGTGTGGTAGTGGTGGTTTTAGATGATGTTTTGCTCATTTCATTTTAACGACTGTTTGTGCCCCGTTATGGACGCTTCTGCTTGCCACGGTGTGTACGTCATTAAGTGGCCAAAAATATAAATCTAGAACGTGCCACGAACGTGTACAGAATATTTAGTTAAAAAGTTTGGGCGCTCACCAACTATCCAGACACGTTCACTCTGTGTGTTGGCCCACATATTTCCAAGTAATTACGATCGAAAAAAAAAATTAATTTTACCAAAAATATTTGATTCGGCCATACCAGCTTAACCGTCGAACAGGCGTTTTGATTGCTCCTCTATATATATACATTTTTTTCCCGTATTCGATTAACTTTATGGGCGTAGGTGGAAGGTATTTTCAATATCCATCAGAACATGGTATCCATAGCTTCGTAGTGCTTAGGTGGGAAACTCCCTCGCCCCCCACTTCCCTATGGTGTCTCATCATTGATTTTTCTCTAGGTCATATGCTGCAAAGTTTTTCGCTTACTCTATTTTTTTTTCTATTATTATTTAATAAAGTTTCATACGTGAATGCCGAACTCTAGTTTTTGAACTAAAATAAAATTTTTGATCCAATTTTGTGGGGTTTATTCAACGTGGTGCCGTCAAAAAAGTTTTACCCCCAAACTACTATCAACAAAATTTCACTGTAAAGCCACAAAATTAGTTGCTGAATTAAATTATGTAATTTCTGTGTGGAAGCTTAATTTACTTTAATAAAAACGACAGTTTAGGGCGGCGAATTCATCATTATTCAAAGTAACAAAAGTGAAAAATTCTTAGAGGCACGGAATTAAACAATTAACAGGGAAAATATTCTATACAATAAAAATCCCCTCCATTAATGGTATTTCTTTGATTGGAATTTCCGTTGGCCGCCTGTGTATAGGCAATGGAGTCGCGTACAAATTTCAAATTAGCTTGTGATCCTTATAATAAGGATTATTCATCATTAATCGCTTTTTGTTGAGCTTCATGTAGAATAGCAGCGCCCCCCTGGGGGAAATGTAAATTGTTCGATGCTGTTTCGTTGAAATTTATCGTCTTAACTTCTTAAATCCAGTTACAAATTATTTCTTTGGAAATTCATTTTTCTTAATTATCCTGTGAAGATGGATTAAAGAAATGTTTTCGAAGCCCTAAAATTTCGATTTTATATAATTTAATGCTGTGTAAGAAGAAACGTGTTCATCGAGCTTGGGAAAAAATTCCCGATAGATGGCGTCAATTGTAATTGTAAATAAGTTACGAAAAAGTCACGTTACTGATCTCAGTGACACCCTTAGAATAGAGAACTACAGGAAAGGCCCTCGGGTATAAAATCCGTGTATGGGAGCGTAGTGAAATCGCTATCAGTCAACTGTCAAATTGGTACAATTTCTTGTTAGTTAACTGTCAAATTTTCCCGCGGCACTTTCTTTAAAACGAGTTTTTCTATAAAATTTATTTACAGTTTTTCGCAAAACTAATTAAAAAGAAGAAAGAAAGTTTAAAGAATTTGTTTTTGTCAATTAGAAGTTGTTACGAGTGAATTTTCAGTGAAAAAAAGAGCAATGAAGTGTGCAGTTTGAATTTCACTACGCTAAAATTCTCCGAGGGCCCTTCCTGTAGTTTTGTATTCTAAGGTGACACCACTAGATGCTCGTTTGACAGTTAGTGTTACCTTGAGTGCATAAACATTGAAATTGTTCATTTCAAAGTTGTTTGCGTTTGAAAATGGGAAAAAATAACAATAAATAATGTACTTTAAAACTTTGCTTTATTTAATATTATTAGAAACGCTTTATTATTTATTTAAAACAGTGATTCTTAGGCCGTGTTCCGTAATATCACCCAGCATACTGTCCAGTGAGAAAGGGTAAATTCAATCGTTTAAGCTGTGATTAATAGCAGCATACATGAAAGTATTACAACTTGAAACTGTTCCAGCTTCCAATCTCTTACAAGGCCCATTCAGATGTAGCAGCAGCAGCGGCAGCAAACAGTTCCTATTGGCTAATGGCGGTCACTTGACAAGTAAAGCAGCAGCGATTGCTAGTAAAACTAAGCTTGCTGCCGCTGCTGCTGCTGCATCTGAATGGGCCTACATTGTGTAATTACCAATACGTCACACCGGTTCACGCAAGTGAAATATGGCATCAATTAATGACGTCATTAGCACTGGCCTGTATACTGGGTAATATTTCGGAACACAGCCTTAATTTTTAATATTAATCTTTTTGAGCAAGTCAGTTCTCTTTCTTTTCTTTTTACTTTATCCCTTAGAATATAGAACTACAGGAGAGGCCCTCGCGTGTAAAATCCCTGTACGTGAGCGTAGTGAAATCCGGTATCAGACAACTGTCAAACTGGGCTATTTGCTTGTTAGTTGATTGTCAAATTATAAATTGTTTTCCCGCGTTCGGTAGTGCATTTTCTTTGAAACGAGTGTTTTTTATCAAATTTAATTACAGTTTTTTTCAAAAGTAAATTAAAAGAAGAAAGAAAGTTCAAAGAATTTGTTTTCAGTGCAATTAAAGTTGTTACAAGTGAATTTTAAGTGAAATAAGAACAATGAAGTGTGCAGTTTGTGGATGTACGAATAATTCACTAATTCCGCGAGGAAAATTCTTTTTCAGGTAAGTAGGTAAACTCAAATACTTCCTAAACATATACATATATTACATTAATAATTATGGAAATCAATGAGCTAAATACTCTAAATAATGTAAATTTTGTGTGCTTGGATTTCTTTGTTTACATTAACTAATGCCACGCAAAATTCAAAGGGATCAGCTGATTAGAATGCGTAGTGACGGCGTGTAAAAAGTTCATTTGTAGGGGCAAGATTTTATTTTAGTTAACTGATTATTTCAACTCGCTCTTGCCCCTCCTCTATTCCATTCGCTTTATCCGCTTGTAATGGACAAACAACTACTAAAACGTGAGCACTCACACAAAAAGAATTTCATCATCATCATCATCATCATTGGCGCTACAGCCCTCTGTGAGCCTTGGCCTCCTCAAGAATTTTCTTCCAACGTTCTCGGTCCTGTGTCTCTCTCTTCCAGTTGGTAATCCCAATTACGCGTAAGTCCATTTCGATGTCGTCTTTGTATCTCTTCCTAGGTCTTCCTTGTGACCTTCTTCCCTCTGGCGTTTGAAGGAACAGGATTTTCGGGGGTGCTTCTTCCGGCATTCTCATTACATGTCCTATCCAGCGTAGGCGTGATATCTTGATGCTTTTTATAATGTCTGGTTCTTTGTATATTTGGTACAATTCGTGGTTGTATCTTCTTCTCCAGACTCCCTCTTCATTTACTGCGCCTGTGATCCTGCGGAGAATTTTTCTTTCGCAACTTCCGAGGATCTGCTCGTCATGCCTAGTAAGCGTCCATGCTTCCGATCCGTACATCAGTACTGGTTTTATTACTGTTTTATATAACTTGAATTTTATACTCCTGCTTATTCTTTTAGACTTAAAATATTTCAACATACTGTAGTATGTTTTGTTCGCTAGCAGTATTCTTCTTTTAATTTCCGCAGTAATGTTGTTGTCTTTATTAATTTGCGTTCCTAGATATGTGAACTCGTTTACGGATTCTATGTTATATCTGTCGATTGTTATATTTTGTCCTGTTCTTCCTCTACTATTTCTATTAGGGATCCGCATATGTTTCGTTTTATTTTCGTTGATGATAAGTCCAGATTTCGATGCTGCTTTTTCTAGCGCTACATAGGCTTCCTTTGCTGCAGTCATTGTCCTGCCTATGATGACTATATCATCTGCATATGCCATTACCTGAACAGACTTGTTTAGAATTGTCCCTCTGGTTTCAATGCGTGCCTCTCGGACCGCTTTTTCTAATAAAATGTTAAATAGTAAGCAGGATAGAGAGTCTCCTTGTCTCAGGCCTCTGTTCGTTTCAAAAGGCACCGATACGTTGCTTTGTATTCTTACTCTGACTATTTCACTACGCTAAAATTCGGCGAGGGCCCTTCCTGTAGTTCTATATTCTAAGCTTTATCCAAATCCCCTTCTTCTTCTTTTTTAGTTACGTTACATTTCATGCTCTAGGGGTAAAAACAATAATAGCAAGTGTCTTGAAAACTAACTTCTTTTCGCCTTTTTAACACAGATGGCGTATTTTTATTATTACTAACATTTTTCTATTACAGTACAATTTGAACGTCAATTTCATTTTCGTATACAATCTGACCTATGAGGAGGTCACTGCCAGCTTACCTGCTTCGGTATTCCCTACACTTGGCTTCATGTAAACCTGAACTATTGTCAGGATCACAGGATCTGCTTGCACAGACCGTACTCGAGGAGAAATTCGACGTTGCAATATTGTCTGCGAGCAGTATTGAAACCTGCACAGCGGCGTCTGCATAGCTGATAATAGCGGCACATCACGGATATGGACGTGCGGGGGCCGAGCGATGGAAGATTACATAAGAAGTCCAGAGAATGGCTTCACGAGCGCATTAGTAAGTCTAATCTACAGCTGCTATGCGGCGCCAAGTCTGATAATAGACGAGTACGAGTCAATTATTGAGTTTCCATGCCGAGTTTACCCTGAGTTTCGTTAAATCCAAGAAAACTCGACGAAACCAGTCCGGTTAAGCTGGGGTTTGCACCTTTTATATAGACGAGTTCTTCTTCAGCTGGAGGTTTACTAGTCCACGAACGCCGCATCAATGTTTCCTTGGATACCCACAACCCACGTCAACTTCTGGTCACCTCCAAGATTCCGTGAAGCCAAACTCCATAGCAAGTAGATTTCTTTGGTTTGTAAGTTTACCATTTCTATAAAAGCTCCTTTACAGATTGCCGTCATCCGGACGAGAGAAATTCTGGTTTTTTATTCCTGCAGAGATATAACTCCTCTCACGGAAACGATGTGGGATAGGAGATGTGAAAAATATTCATATTGGCTTTCATAGCCATCTTGGATGCAGAGATATAGTCTCTGGTCTATACAGTGCCCCAGCGCCGCAGGGTGCACCGACGTCGCATCGGGACCACGAGCTTTTAGATGCTGCAAAACAAGCACCCATTCTCATGGACTTTCAGGCACTCTTTAAAACAATATTAAAACTTATAATTTATGTTATTTGAACAATTTGTTTAATAATTTACTCTTTTTTTGTGTTTAGAAACTTTTATGCTAAATATGCCATTATGCCAAACACAATAACGACGAAGAATACTTAATTTTTCTAAAGAAACGAATATTTCATTTAAAAAGTTCAAAGTAGTTTTTAAATTAATTATGATTTTACACAATGATACTTAAATCGCAAAAACAAAACCTTGATGTGTTTAACTATAGTTATACAGGGTAAGCACACGACAATACACAATTCAATTCTACAAAAGTACTTAATGAGCACTCATTAGTCAAATGTCTTATCTTGTTTTGTTGCTGCAAAAACAAAAACAAAATCAACATAAATTAACTTAAAAAGTTACAAAATTCTACACTAAGAGCTGTTTTAGACGGTGCGCTTCAGCGCATGTGCCTCACGAACGTTTGGAGATGTAGGGAGGAGTGGGAATGAAGAGAGGTACCACCCCACTTCTCCCTTTATCCACAAAGTTCGTGAGGCACATGCGCTGGAGCGCACCGTCTAAACCGGCTCTAAGTATATTTATTTTAAGCCTCCTGTGTACGACCCGGTATCCACGATCCCCGCCACTCCACCTTCTTCCACAGTGAATAAGAAGCGAAAAAGTCAAACTGAAATTAATCAAACCTGACACCCCCAGGCACACAGCTCTAATATCTTTGAAGTTGTTTGTAAAATTCAGTAATTAGTAGCGCACCTCATCCCTCGGCTTCTTCTTAAAACGTGTATCCACACGACAAACTTTCAAATTGATCAAAGTGAATACGAGAATATTTCTCCCACATTCAACATGTTCTGCTCCATATCCTTCCATATTACTGCAAAAAAATCTCCTTTTTTTCATTTTTTACCTTGCAAAAAAAACAAAAATAAAAAAAGAAAACTTTAATTTTAAAAAGGAAAAAGAAAGGATTTGTCTCGCGTAAAAATTAAATTAATCAAAGAAAAAGCTTCGTTCCTTTTTCCTTTTTTCCTTTATTTATTTACAATTTAAAGCATAATTCTTATACATACACATATTTACCTACACATGTGCTCGTACAAGTGCTCGCACAAATGACATTACCGAGAGGATCTTTATGGTGAAGTGCCTTACAGGATTTTCCACCGTTTATTATAAGGCGTATGTGGAAGTAGTTTTATATTCAACCCCCCAACCCCCTTTTTATGGCGAAGTAGTGGAAAGGATATATTTAGCAACGGTGTATCAGAATTGTCCTTTTATGCCTTTATTTCGTACATTCTCGAAATGCTATAAATGTTTCGTTGTGTATTCTATTGTTACCCCAATACAAGGATCCTTCACGACAAAATCCTTCTCCACTTAAGTGGCAATTATGAGTCTTCAACCAGCCCAAAACGTTCATCTTTAAGTTGGTGCGTATCTCCCGCAACGTTATGGATGGTAAATCTATTTTTGCTTTGGAAATTTATTTTCAGGTAAATATCTATAATTAAAGAAATGTAATTTTTGTAAGTGAACGTATACGCTTACCACGTGAAGAAGTCCTAGACTGAGATGGTCCTTCATAATTTGGTCCTTAAGAATCGACGAGATATATTTCGATACCAACAAGTCAACGCTCTAATTGGTTTTTGTAGGTTGACCATGATCAATGTTACAACCCAAGTAAAGATATCCGATACAATCAACGTGACCAAACCAAACAACGTCAATGATGACTCCTATCTCGTATAAGTAAAGAGGAACCTGCTTGGAAAGGCTTGAAACCCTAGTCGAAATAATTCATACATAACCCTGGATATCTTTGTTTTAGAAGAAAAGGGGGGGGGGGGGGGTACCTAAAGATATAATTTCACAAAACGACATAAAACGTAGGGAGCAAAACCCAAACCATAAAATGGACACTTTCAATCTCATTTAGACACGATGTAAATGTGGATCGTACAGTCCAACTCGCTAGAGTCTTAAAGTAAATATACACTATACTACTAGGCCTTCCGCACACTTGTCCATAACATCAAAACCAAAACCGGTTTTATAGGCAAGGGGTTGCAGGGAAGACAACTTTTCTTCCATAATTTTCCATCATTTGTTCACCCAAACATTTTCTGGTTTCACCGTCCATTACACTAACACAAGCATATTTTCGTTCTCAGTAAAGCTGCTTCGCTGTGCTTGCACCCCACACTACTACATAGGCATTACAATCGTTACACGAAAATGATGGAGAAAAGTGAGTTCCGAGTGTACTATTGAACTCATATTAAAACCGGTTTGAAATTATGGACAAGTCTGCGAAGGGCCCTAGAGTCTAATATTTCACCTCCAGAAGTCAGTCGTGTAAGGAGTCTCATACCCGTATTTTAAAACCAGTCACAAGTCACAACGCAATCACAAGTTTGTGATGAGGCTCACCTTGAGAACATTTTGTATGCGCCTCGCCAGAAGGGAAATGAACACACTGGTGGAATTGTGATTTAGAATATAAATGAGGCGGTTATTAGTTTAAAAGAAGCAGATTGATGCAGACACGAAGTTAAGTTAAATTTTCAGTACAAATTGCCATTTATCGATTTAACATTCAATACAAAATTTAACACGGAAAAAAGGGGTTTAAAGTTAACTTCTACGACTTTCGCCTAAATGTATGCTGCATTCCAATAAATTTTTTACGATATATCATTTGACGTTTACGTTATACGATGTTCGAAAAAGTCCACAGAAAAATTCATTTTGTTTCAAGAAATGAAAAGAATGGAAAAGGAAAAGAAATGAAGGCTTTAACTTAACTTTGTGTATGTACTTTCAAGGTTAACTTTTTAAAATCTTTAACTTAACTTTGTGTCTGGACCTAGCATGACGTTGCTCGCTTGTGGAGACTTGAAATTCTCACTGAGCTGGATATAGCGATTTTGAGTTTTCGTTGTTTTATGGCGCGAGCTCTATTCTAATTTTGTCGCAATTTTGACAATCCGCAAACAGTTACAATTTAAGACAATCCGCGAACAGTTGTAATTGCTATCAAAATTATGCCAACAAAATTTCGATTAACTGCTAATTTCCTACTATATGGTCGTAAAATATATCTTTTTTGCCTATCGATAGGCAATTAATCGAATTTTGTGGGCAAACTGTTTTTTTCGATTTTTCGGGTATTTTTTTTGCATGTTTCCAATGAAGTAGCAATAAGCGCAAAAACAACTACTGCACCACTATTAGAGAACATATTAAGCCCAAAAACGTTTCTGCAGGTGCTGATGGCTATGAGCTAATCGATTTCGACAACAAGAGTTTGTTTTTTAATGGATATTTGTTTGTTTGTTTCTTTTGTTCAAAATCTTGCGACTACTTCTACTAAACCGATTCCTATGAAACTTTGCACGCACATTAAGTTCCCGTGTCAATGCAATCTGACAATTTTGTAAAAAAAAAACCAAAATATCGGTTCCAAGATGGCGGACGAATTTTACAATTGTGTTCCGATTCCATTGAAAATCGGCATCGAGGGGTTTTTATGAGCAGAAATGACGAATCTGTGGTAAAAATTTGAAAATTCAAAATGGCGGTGCCAATATGGCGGATAATTTTGGAAAATGTGTTCTGAATTCATTGAAAATCGGTATCGGGAGGTTTTTAGGGCCACAAATGACAATTCTGTGCTTAACATTTGAAAATTCAAAATGGCGGCGCCAATATGGCGGTACGATTTTGGCAATTACGATTCGATTTCACTGAAAATCGCTATTTGGGGGTGTTTAAGGTCGGAAATAATGAAATTGTTGTCAAAATCAGAAATTTCAAAATGGCGCTGGCGACACAAAGTGCCCCTTGGCATACGACATGAGAAGACAGCACTGCTACTATTGCACGATTTCTTACCAGACGTCAGAATCTCAAGAAGGTCCTTGTTTGTGTTCTAATCATTTTCTAGTTTTTGGTACAGCTTATGATTTAAAATAAAACCATTTAACTTAAAAGTTTTTTTTACCTATTTTTTTTTTAAAAAAAACCTATTTTGCAAAAAACTATTTATTATTTTGCAAATTTATCGCACTCCCCAAGGACTATACTTTCCGAGAGTTTCATTACAAAATCGTTTTGTTTGTAAAAGATATGAGCATTTAAAAAAACGTGATTTATAGCACTTTTTTGCAATGAGTCCTTTATTTGTTTATGTGTTGACATCAAACTGCCCTCATTTGTTTAGTATTAAAGAGTTCTTACAAATTTTATATAAACCCTTTTTTTGTACAAAGTCTAGTAAACGTGAAAAACTTTTTGGCACTCTTTTGACGCCATTTTGGAAACGTTCCCAAAGGCCTACGAAATCCATAGGTAGTTCATTAAATTCTACGGAATTCTCATTTATAGATACTTAAACAATTTTTAAAAACATGGAAGGTAATCAGAACGAAATAATTTTATATTCCTGTGCAAGATACTTTACTTAGGCAGACGGATGGTAAACAAACAAAACAAATCTCACTTCAATCCAATTAAAACTCACCCCGCGTATATATCAACTCGACCGAGGCACAGTGGGGCAAATAGCTCATTTTTTGGACAAGCGACAATTCCCAAGCTTGGAATTAATGAAACTTAAAAATTTTTTTTTTAAACTATTCGTGATAAAATTGCCTTTAATTCTATCGAGGCAGAATTTTGAAATTTGAAAATTAAAGATGGCTAATCTAATATGGCGGACATAAATTTTGTAAGAAAATTAAATTTTTGTCAAAAGATTCTTTAATATTTTAAAAAATTGTTACTTTTAGGATTTTTTTGTAAACCAATTAATAATAATTAATTTCAATAATTTTAAAGAATCGTACGAAAAAAATTTAATTTTCTTACCAAATTTATGTCCGCCATAATGGATTAGCCATCTTTAATTTTCAAATTTCAAAATTCTGCCTCGATAGAATTAAAGGCAATTTTATCACGAATAGTTTAAAAAAAATTTTTAAGTTTCATTAATTCCAAGCTTGGGAATTGTCGCTTGTCCAAAAAATGAGCTATTTGCCCACTGTGCGAGGTAGGAGAGCTGAGTTGAGTTGAGTGGAGCAGTGGATCCAGTTTCAACTCGAGCCCCGTTTATGACTGGGTTGAACCATGATTTACAATTGTGTGTTCAAGGCCACTGTCGCTAGTTCCTTTCTGTGGGTTTAAACGCTGTATGAGAACCTAATTTTCGAGCAGCGGCAGCATCAGCACTACAGGCAGCAGCAGACTTTTTATTTGACAGTTGTTGCCTAAAATCAATTTTTTTTGTCGAATATAATAACTTGTCTTCAAATTTTAAATAATAATATTAGTACACAAAACAATTTACTCTAATCCCAGCAAAACATAAACTTCCCTAGAAACCTCCCATCCTTTTTTGGGGTAACAATAAGAGAAAACACACGCAACATAAAATAGAGAATGAAAAGAATAAACGTTTCTTTGCATTATCCTTAAATTATTCAGAAGCCGTTACAAGTTACACACTCTCTCTCCACTGATTCCATCGTACTTATTTTAAAATTCCCATTGAAACTTTTCGGAATACTTGCTGAATCCTGTCCCAAAAGTGATTTTATTTTTGTTTATTTCTGAGAGTCAACGACAAAAATCGATTCTGCGAAAAAAATCCTGAAATCTGAAAAGAGCTTTTCAAATTAAAAGTGAACGATGAACCAAGGATCGATGGTAATTAAAAATGTTTTTGTTTTTTTTTCTTCTGTATTTTTGGAAAAGGTTCTTTTGCGAAAAGTTTAACCATGACGAATCCTTTATTATTTGTGGGTGTTCGTTTTTGTAATAAATTCGTGAGAATTTTAGGTCGATCTACTTTAGAACAGATTTTTTTGGGGGAAATATACAATGTGAATACTTAATGACTTTATTTTGGTCGAGTTCAGTTTAAAAATGCTTAATCTACGAAAAAAATCCTGGTTTTCATGGAATTTCATTATTTTAGTATTATAAATATTGTCCAAAGTCGCTTATGGAATTATGTGTTAACTCAAAAAAGTTTGCTTAAGGTCGAAGTTCACGAATATTATTTTTCTCGAATATTTCGTGATTTTAGTGGTTACGTGTGCAATTTCCCTGCGCAGATTTCAAAGCATAAGTCTCCTTTTGGAAACATAATAAGATAGACTATCCTCGATTTTCTTTTAATATTCCAGAGTAGAGACCCACGTGGTATAGGGATAGTTCCAAGCCTGATATATGTATCGCAATCTGGGCTTAAAGTCGCAGCTTTAGTAAAGCGTTGAGCTTGGGCCTAGGGTTTCACATGCCAATTTGGTAAAAAGGACCCTACGCTATCAACTTCTAATTAAAGGTACCAAACACTGGAAGTCCACCCCTGGCCTGGTGAATTTCAAGCGGTTTCATATTGGGCCAGGGCCGGCGCTTGGGTTTTTTTGCGCCCGGTGAAGTATGACATATTGCGCCCCATCAGCTCCTCATTTTTGGATCGCAATGAAGGGCATTGGGAAAATTGCGCCCCCTCCAATTGCGCCCGGTGCAACTGCACCATTTGCACCTATGGAAACGCGGGAAAAATACATAGCACATTTCAATCCCTCTTCTGTCACGATCCTGTCAAACCAATCTCGATTCAGTCTCGTTTCCATTTGATTTTGATTTATCGCAAGACTCTCCCAAGAAGTAGCTTCCTGGAGAGTGAACTTCCATCATGATTTTACTAGTTTTGTTCCTGCTTCTTTGCCATCATCCTCATTGTTTCATGAACTTTGGGACTTTCCGATATGTTCTCAGAATTTCCTCGACCGCGATACTTTTCTTCGTCGTCGTAGAGTTTTCTTCAGTTATTTTTTTTTCTGGCCAAGCAGATGAGTCGTCACCCCTCATTACCCAAATTAAGGCCCTTCTGAACTCCTTCATCCGCTACTCCAGTTCCATGCTCTAATAGAGTGTATGATCGTGGTCCTCTACTGGCGTAGGAGACAGGGCCGGCGCTTGGTTTTTTGCGCGGGCAGTATACTATATTCCCCCTCACCAGCTGTTTTCAAAGTTTCAAATTTTTTTTTAATTTTAGTTTCTGAAGCTGCGCCCTTGTCAAATTGCGCCCGGTGCAAGAGCACCATTTGCACCTATGAAAGCGCCACCCCTGTATTGGGCTGTCTCGAAATGCGGCCAGACAATTACTGAGATGCAATAAGAAGGATGTCAGGAAACTAGCTCACCGGACACTGCGGATAAATTACTACCTATAGAGGATCGGAATGGTGAAGTGCGGGGGCGGGGTTGAGGCTCGAGGAGTACTGTCACTGCTTCACAATAGCAAGAATTGGGGTCTCGTTGTTCCTTGCTTGACTTGTTTGACCAAGGATATCTGAGTCACGAATCTTAAGACAAACACCTGAGGCTGTTCAAGCGCTCTGACCTACAAACAAGAGGTATATGGGCTGCTAAAAGTACAATCAGCTAAGGGTACAATGTATGGAGACACAGATATAATGACGAATTAGACAATCTAATAAAAAAGCAAAGTATTTTTAGATTTATAAAGTTACAAAGGATACAATGGCTAGGACACATCGAAATAATGGAAGAGAGACTGCCAAAGACAGTATTTGAAAATAAACTAGAAGTAAAACAAAACAAAAGCTGACCGAGGATGACCCTACTGCCTCATGTGGACTATGGATTGCCTTATAGGGCTCAGAAAGGGAATTTAACCCCTTGCCTCAAAAGTAATGCCCCATGTGGTCCCGTGAGGAAAAATGATTGCTATCCGATTCCGAGTAGAAAAAAGAGGCAGAAAAATTTGAGAATTTTGCTGCGGATACGTAAGTAATAAAGGGGCGGTGGCGAAAGCTTTATATTTTTAACGCGAGTGATGTTTTTCCAAGCGGTCACCTAACTCAGTCCTAATTACGTCCAATGCTGCTTGACCGCCGTAGTCGAACGAGAGCCAGCCTATTGAGTATGCTAAATGACATTTTTTAGGTCATTCCTACACGAGGGACCATGTTTCTGGGAGCACAAGCTTTTTTTTGGTCAAGGCAAGCGTGCGGGGTCTCCCTTGTCCAAAAAAGCTCGTGCCCCCAGAATCATGGCCCCTCGTGTAGAAATGGCCTTACGGTCACCATCATAATTGCCTGAAATATGAAGCAAAGTAACAAGTAAGCTATTTTTTTTTGTGTTGTGCTCATGGGGAATTCCAGGGGAAAACCCTCTTTCGCAGTGGCGTATTTACCTTAGGGCCCATGGCCCGGGGCGGTAGGTTGCGAGGGGCGGCTTGGGTGATCAGCTTTGGAAGCCTTTAATAATAGTTACTTAATACTCTGAAAGAAAAATAACATTTTGGGTTTGCTGCAAAATGTAAACATCTTTTTTTCATCATCAACGTCCTTATAAAATTACCGCAAACCTTTAGAGCTAAGCCTGAAAATGAAAATGTAGAAAATTTGTGATATACGCGATGGTCAGCTGGGGACGATGCATGTGCCAGGCTTAACAAAAATTGGAACGAAATAATAGCGGCTCTTGAAGCTATAAAAGTAGTTTCCAAAATTCTTAAAGGGACACAGACGCAGAGCTAGTTTCCAGATTCTACGAGTCACTTATCATTTTCTTAGAGAACAGAAATCTGTTGATGCTTTTGAGGATTGCTGGTAAGAAAAAATGCACAGAAGAATTCAGAAGCGATCACAAGAGAAAGAAGAAGAAAATAAACTCATGATTGTCGTGAGGGAGTATTGGCGACCTTTTGCGACCAAAAGATTATTACCTTTTTCCAAATATACGACCAATTATGGGACGAGCTCTGGCGGCTCAAATCTTCATATGACGCAGTTACCGACAATTTTCCATTCTTATGCAAATGGGATACAATTCCTGTTGGGGAAGTTAGAGTCATACAACTACAAAAATTATACGCGATTGATCTTGCGGATGATCTAGAAGAAGACTATGTTCTTTTAAAACAAGTCTTGGCGTCAGAAGGATTTGAAGGAAGCATTTCCATATACAGAAATAGCATTACATTTCTCAGTAGGTATTGGGTTACTTGAGCCTGGTAAAATTTTTTATCACCGCAGTGTAGAACTTTCGATTTCTATACTAAAAAGAATAAAATATTACCGGATAATTTAATTTAATTTAATAAATGGTGCATGACCTAATTTATGCGGCGGCAAATCTTAGTCCGGGGAAATTAGCAAAAAAAACGCACGAAAGGAGACAAAATTCCAAAATGGCTGAAAATTGGACCACAACTTCCTTGGGACTTTTTAAGAAAACAATTTCGGAATCACAAAAAAAACAACATGGCCGCCGGAGATATCACTTTTTGGCCAAAAAATCACTCAAAACTGGTTTTTTCGAAAAATTTTTTTGATCAGTCAATACAAAACATTATTGCCTACAAAATACCCTTTCTTGAATTTTTTTCGAAAACCTTCACCTTTCCGAATTATTCAAAGTATTTTTTGGCCGAAATGTGAGTTTTGCGAACTTTGACCTTGAATAACTTCGAAAGGGTTAGGTTTTCGCAAAAATGACAAAAGGGCTTGGTAAGCTAGAACCATCGCTTTTACCATCATAGATAGGTGGAGGAATTCTGCGTTAATTGGTATTTTATTCATGGAAATAGGTTTCGTTTACACGCTTACAAAAATACAGAGTGATATGTAAAAATTAATATTTGTAGAGTTCTGACCGTATTACTCAGAACGGACAAAGATTTCGAACTAGACGCCATAGTAACTTATATTCAGCTCAAAAAAACCTATCCAACGACGTATTACATACAGCTATTAGAGTGGGTACCAATGTTCATACATTTTCTGGGATCCTCCTTTCATCGTAATGACGGTTGGTATGTTAACAGTTCAAAAATGGCGAGAAATTTAAAATGACACCCCTTGTTGAAAGAACTTTTATAACATTCAAAGACAATCCAGAAAGCGTGAGGGCAAAAGATAAGCCAAGAGTTTTCCAAATAAATAAACGGTATTTTAGTGATTGAGATTGAATGTTCCAAATTAGAGGTAAGTACTGCGGGATGAAACCACTATGGAGGCACGTCGTCCGGATGTAACACCAAAAGAAGAAGAAGAAGTTGAAGTATTTCATATAGGATCTATTTTCGGATATTCCAAAGTGCTATCTACCGATAAATCGAGACGAATTTCCTGGATAAAATTTAAATATAGAATTGAATTGCTATTGTTGTTATTGCTTCAAATTCCAATTACCCTCATACAATATAATTTATTCATATATTACAAAAACCCCGGGCACCGAAAAATAAAATTCCCCGTATAAAAATCCCATCTAAGGCTTAAAACTGACATTGATCTTGATCCCCCATAATTCTATGCAAATCACACTTTTCACACATGCTGCCACATACAAAAAAACCAACCCAGATCCTATCTGTGTAATTTGACGTTATAAAAAAAAAATAAACCTCCAAGCAATATATTAGCAAGCTAAAAAAAATATCCTAACAAAATTTTTTACCACAGAATGGTGTGAAATGGGGTATAGTTTCGCGTTACCATACCCTAACCAAAAAAAGCGAAGAAAAAAAACCGCTTAACAAATCTTTGCAACATTTGGTTATGTGCTACATAACAAATGATTTTCCTGATGAGATTTTAATCTGTTATCAATGATGCCGCCACGCACACTCGCACACACGAACACGCACATACAATTTTCACCAGCATCGTGTCGACAGAAACTTTCGCGAGGCTATCATCCTTCTGAGATGTGATTTTGCTAAGCGTACTAAATTATTCATAAAATCATGCATTGAAAATGAATACAGAAAATTCCGCAGAAACCGCTTTTCGGTGTAATAAGGTTTAAGAAGACAACCAACAAAAAAATATATGTATAGAGTCTATAGCATAAATATTTCCGTTTCCTGCACATCTTACCCCAAAGGTCCTGTTTTATGCAAAAAATTTCTTTGCCTCAATTTCTCTTTACCCACACCCCCGCCCCTCCACTGCTACCCTTTGTGCATAGAACATCAGAAAATAAAAACGTCAAGTTGAACACATTGAAACATTTTGGTTATGGTAAGTTCTGTGTTTGTATGGAAATAAATTTTTACCTTTATTAAAAATCCATTAAGAAATTCCGTATATCCTTTGACCCATGACAGGAATCTGCCGAAAATGTCGACCAGCTTAATGGAGTGAACCAGCATTTCTGTACCACTAGGAAAAATTAGTTAAACGTTTGGCTATGACCATTCCCCACTGGGAAGCATCGCCAACATGCCAGGAGAGCTGCTCGAAACCATTCAATAACTCTTCTATGGGGCACAAAGCGCAAGTCTCAGAACTGTTGCTCCAAATTCATTCTATCCTCCCCCCACCACAAAAACTGTGTCTGGCAAACATGGTCTCCTTTTATTTGTCGTCGTCGTCGCTATGGTCGCCCTCTCTTAATTGAAGTTCATCCGCTGGAAAATAAGGGTTGGGTAAAAAGTATACACTATGAAAAAATAATGATCCTTGAAGTCTCCTTTAACTGATTTATTGAAGAAGGGATTACTTGCAGGGTTTTTGGTTTTGACATTATTTTAAATTTTCAGCCTTCAGAGAGAGGAAGTTTATTTCATAATATAGAAAGCATCGCTATCAGCGACGGTTGAAGACTTCTTTTTTAAGTATTTGATTATTTAAATCGTCGACGCGAAAAGGGTTCAATTTGAAGATGGAGCTGAGCAGGATCTTTTGGTATTTTAAAATGTCTTTTCTAAAGTGAAATACCTCCAAGCGATACTTTGCTAGAGATGAGTGTTGTTTATGTTAAACGATTTCTACTTCGGCACAAATACGACAATCTTTTAAATATGCTCCGAATACATCAACGAATACACTCTATAGTCCGGGGAAATTAACATTTTAAGGAGACAAAATTCCAAAATGGCTGAAAATTGGACCACAGCTTCCTTGGGACTTTTTAAGAAAACAATTTCGGAATCAAAAAAAAACATGGCCGCCGGAGATATCACTTTTCGGGAAAAAATCACTCAAAAACTGGTTTTTTTGAAAAAAAAAAATTTCATCAGTCATCACGAAACGTTATTGCCTACAAAAAGGCCCACTTGTCATTTTTGCGAAAACCTAACCCTTTCGAAGTTATTCAAGGTCAAAGTTACCAAAAATCGCATTTCGGCCAAAAACTACTTTGAATAATGCGGAAAGGTCAAGGTTTTCAAAAAAAATTCAAGAGGGTTATTTTGTAGGCAATAATGTTTTGTATTGACTGATCAAAAAAAAATTTGGAAAAAAACAGTTTTTGAGTGATTTTTTGGCCAAAAAGTGATATCTCCGGCGGCCATGTTGTTTTTTTTGTGATTCCGAAATTGTTTTCTTAAAAAGTCCCAAGGAAGCTGTGGTGCAATTTTCAGCCATTTTGGAATTTTGTCTCCTTTCGTGCATTTTTTTTTGCTAATTTCCCCGGACTACTAGGAAAGTATCGTCATATTTTCAAAGGAGAGTTATTTAGATAGAACAGAGAACAAGGAGATAGGTTTCTGCAATTTAGTCAATAGTTGTACATATTGACACGACAAAAGCTGCCGAAGAAAATGCTGTGTTCATGCATAAACCTATCAAGAAGGCAATTTGGTTGTTTAAACTGCTGCAGGAGGACTACGACTTAATCATTTCTTGACACTACAAAATATTCAGGGCTTCCTTCGCCCTTGGTCACATCCCATATAGGCAGAGGAACGTCAATATTTTAGGACTTTTTGATTACACTAAGATAAAACCCTTGTGGCCGCTAAGCCTTTGGTGTATCGCCTTGAAGACAATGGTGAAAATTATCGTCAAGAAAATAAAAGGTACTAATCTTGTGTCTCAACCGCCAAACAAGGAAAGTCCATTAAGACATATCTTCACAATCTGATCCTCAAACTAAAACGGATATTGTTAAATAAAGCAATCGAACTTGTTGGTGGTCATCATTAATATCGAGGTTAGCTTCGAAACACACATTTTTCGACATAAGCGTCGGTCTAAGCGGTACTTTTTGTGACTGGATCCACTATATGTTGAGGATTCGGGTACTCACTCGGTCACTCATTTTGAGAGGTGTCCAAGACTTCTTCACCTAAGATTACACATATGACGTTGTCGTGGTCGTTACCGGTGAAACAGCAGCAATCACTTGACTTGGTACGACTCCGTATCAACCCTGGAAAAACCAGCAAACGGATAATGACAGGATTAGAGCATCACGAGACCGAGACAAGACGAGATTTTTAAGACTCTCGTTTCGATCTCGGTAAGTCTCGACCATTTCGAGTCTCGTCTCGACTCTCGGCGGATCTCGCCCATTCTAATCTCGTCTCGTCTCTCGGGACGAATATAAATTTATGAGCCCATCACGGCTCTTATACTTAACCTATACGTAACCGGCGAGAGAAAACAAGAGGCAAAAATGTGTATGAGTACCACATCCCAGCCGTGAAGCGTGCGCCTTTCATCAGATACTTTATTTTACCAGACTTGTTTGCTATTATTTTGCCGACGAGATCTCGAGCGACCGACGAGATCTCGAGGGAATTATCTCGTCTCGACGAGAATATGTTTGTCGAGACCGAACTTTACTCTCGTCTCGTTTCTCGAATCGAAACCAAGACCAGACTCTCGAGCTTGTCGAGAACGCTGCAGTGAGGCTGAAGTCGAATGGCTATCTGGGCGATCGTCTTCAGCGGCGACATTCTACAATTACCAGCGTGCTATCAGATTACATGTCCGCGAAAATCAACGTTTCCAGCTTTAGGCCTTTTTGCAACACGGTCCGAAAATTGGTGAGGCACAGCAGAAAGGATGTTAGGACGCTAACTGACTTGGGCAATACGCGCTAATATACTACCCTTGTAGGATCGGGAGGTCTGAGGTGCCATCTACGGCTCTGGGGAACTAATCTGCTTCTCACGTTCTCTGTCACTGTCCTGCGATAGCGCGATGTGTGGCGAGATCTTACATGACTAAACAAGTCTGAGCGACATACGACATCCTACTGCCGAGCCTGTTCAAGTGGTTTAGCCTATAAATCTGAAGTATAGAGGCTACTACAGTGCAATACGCCGAGGGAACGGCCGCTGTATTCTCTGGACTGGATACTTCAGTGAAAGAAAGAACGTCAACAACATCAATCGAACCATTCGGCACGTTTTCAGCTTTCTAGAACTTCTTCATTGACCTGAATATGAAGCAGAAAGAGCCACGCTTTGAAATTAATCCACATACAAGGAGAGGCAAAAGTAATGCCATAATGTGAATTGACTGTTATTTTGAAGGTTGACATTAAATTGAAAAAAAAATGACATCGGCGAAATGACAACCTCCTGAGTTAATGCACATTTTGTGCTCGTTTTACGACATCTTGAATTTTGTCTCCCAAAACATCTTGCTCCAAATTGCTGATTTCTTCTTCATTTCAATACTTACAAGGTGTGTGGTTTGTTGTTGTAAACGCGAGGTTTCAAAAAGGCCCAAAGAAGAAGTATGACGCCCCGTCGGATTTGGCGATCTGGTCGGCCAGTTCAAACTACCAAAACGGGAGATCACACGGCTCGGAAATTGGTGTTTCAAAATTTCCATCGTTGCCGAGCTGTGTGATCTTCTTCTTCTGTATGTTCCGCGTTCTTCAAATGTGTATCGCTCCATTGCTTGTTATCAACTAAATCTCTATCTGTCTGCAACATAAATGTCAAAGCACAATGACTTTTGACGCCATTTGCAAAAGTTATGACACATTCACATTACTTTTGCCTCACCTTGTACAATTAAATTTTCTGAGCAAAATGAAAATAAGTTCGCGACTTTTACCTGCTTGCAGACGAACGTTATACAACATTCTAGAATTCAAATGTAAGGTTTGCCGCCATCTGCTCGAGGCTTAAGCCCGGGTCACAACGAAAGCGACGCGGGGCGGTGAGAACGTCGTTCAGCCATTTCTGTACGAAAATTAATATTAACCGCGTCGCATCGCGCCGCTTCTGGTGTGAATCAGAAATTTATTTTTCGTACAGAAATCGCTGAACGATATTCGCACCGCCCAGCGTTCGGTGTCACCGGGGTTTTCCCAGACCCTTAACATATCCTTTCTTCGTGCATCCTTCTAACTGAGCTCATGACGGACTGGTAGCCCATATTGAAAGCGGATGTAAAAGTTCGGTACAGATTCACGAAATTGTTAACTTTTTCCACTTCTCTATGATTCACTTGTCCGAAAGATTTTTTTTGCGTCTGGATGTATTTCTCTTCGTCTATAATTGGCCAATAGCCTGTTTTTGGCTCTCATGTGCGTGCTGTCTCTATCAACTTTGAATTTTTTCAACTAGCATAAAGCCTATTCTACGAAAATTTGATCCTAAAGGTATGCAAAACAAAATAACTGGCCCACAGAGACGCTACGTCGTTAATAAAATTTAGTTTGTATTTCTTGTGGTTTAATGAGGTGAAGATGGGAAGCGTTGTTTAAGTGTTCGATCTGTTTACAAACTTTCTATTAAATTGTGGGATAGTCTTGTGCCTTTTTTTGTTTTTTTGGAGTTTACTCCTTAAGAAACGTTTAGAGCACGGTATGAAAAATAGTTGGGGAGCAAAAGTCAAGCGTTAACAAAAAAACCCGTTAACAAAAAAATACTTCTACTTGATTTTGACCCACTTCCACATAACCGAACAACTTCAAATTTTGCACATATGTGTAGCTCGCGTGGAACTACAGTCTGACCATTTTGTAAACAAATCAAGATGGCGGTTCCAAAATGGCGTCCGATTTTTGCATTTGTGTTCCCAGACCCCCGACATGGGTATCAAATGAAAGGGCATGACAGGTAGAATGCAATTAGTGGTGTAGCGTTATTCCAAATTCAAAATGGCGCCAACATAAAATGGCGGAAGACATATAATAGACTACAAAGTAGAAAATTTAACCGATCAAGTTCAAATTTTGCACATATGCGTAGTTTGCTTAACAATCTGACAATTTTTTACAAAAATCAAGATGGCGGTTCAGAAATGGCGGCCGATTTTTGCATTTGTGCTCCGACCCTCCACGTCGGTATCAAATGGAACCGCATAACAGGTAGAATACAATTACCGGTGTAGCGACTTTCCAAATTCAAAATGGCGGCCAACACAAAATGGCCGAAGACATATTATAATAGACTAAAAATTAAAAAATATAACCGATCAAGTTCAAATTTTGCACATATGCGTAGTTTGCTTGACAATGCAACGTGACCATTTCGTAAAAAAATAAAGATGGCGGTTCCAAGATGGCGCCCGCTTTTTGCATTTGTGTTCGCCGACCCCCGACTGGGTAGCAAATAAAAGGGTATGACAGGTAGAATACAATTAGCATTAACAATTAATTTTTTTATGGCGGCCAAGACAAAATGGCGGAAGTATATAATAGACTGAAAAGCAGAGAATATAACCGATCAACTTAAAATTTTGCACATACGCAGAGTTCGCTCCGACCATTTTGTAAAAAAATCAAGATGGCGGTTCCAAAATGGCGGCCGATTTCTGCAATTGTGTTCCCCATGCTACCGGCATGGGTATCAAAAGGCAGGGCATGACAGGTAGAATACAATTAGTTGTGTGGCGTCATTCCAAATTCAATATGGTCGATTACCTTTTTCTTGACAACTCCCTCAGTACGGGTATGACGATTATAATACAGTAGGCTCTGTGACGTCCTTTTAAATCTAATATGACGGCCACCACAAAATGGTGGAAGATATATAATAGACTAAAAAGTAGAAAATAAAATTGATGTAATGCATTTTATCAAATCAATATAAACAAATATATGGGTTCATTTACTTCCTTTGCCTATTGTATTTATTTTAAGTCAATCGTTTAAGGAGTAAACTCCAGTCTCGAGTCGGAGCTGACACGCACTTTTTTTTTAAACTTTTCATCTCGTTACACAAAGAAAATCGAAATCTGACAACACTAAAAAGATTTTACAGTAAAAAAAACAACACAAAATATCCTTACGAAATGTGAAATGGTGCCTATCCTGTCACATCTGCTGTCTCGCATTCAACAGGGTAGTCTGGTAGTCCTGCATCCTTGCCAGTAGTATTGAAGAGAACCAGCTCCAAAATCTTCCCCCAAAATGACCTCAATCTTTCATAAAATCCACCCCCAACATAACAAATTTCTTGAATGAAAGCTCGCATTCGAAAACGGGAAATCTGAACAAAGGATGATAGGAAGCCTTCGCCACCCATTCACAACCGTGTCGGGTTAAGTTCATTTCTAACTAAAAACGGGGGCGCTGTGGGGTTGGTTATACAGGATTCATGGGAATGGAAGTGTTCATTTGAATTCATTTCATATTTCTCACGCTTTACATTTGAAGAACGTGAGATGGACGTGGGTGTGTGAAGTTGTAGAGGAAAATTTTGTTGGGTTCATTCAAGGAAATTTTGTTGTATTTTTTTGTTTGTTTGTTGGTGTTGTTGTGTGTGAACTGTGAAGATAGAAAGAGAGAAAGTGAAAATAAACAGGTTGTTTTGTGAAAATACTCTCTTTCTCTTATTTTGTATCTGGGAAATTTTTACTCTCTCTCTCTATATATATTCTCGTATTCTCTCTTCTCTCATGAATTCATCGGTGTTTATTGCATATTTTTCTTCCTTTTAGCATTTTATCGAGGCTCCAACTAAAATAGAAAATGGCGCCGGTTGAAATCGAACTCGTCGCTGCTGTTGGTCTTCTCTAAAAAAATCATCAAAAAATATAAAAATTTAAAGTATTTATTCAGTTTTTAATTAATATTTATTATTTAGTCGGATTAATAATTGATCGGAAAGTGTTTATTGTGTGAAATTAAAGTGTTTAAATTAAGTTTCTCAAAAAAAAAAAATTGAAAGAAATTTATTCAAATTTTTTCTTCCAGAAAGGAAAGAAAATCCTTAAAGATCCTTCTTTAAGTATAGTTGTGTGAAATTCTTGGTGTTGCGTGATTGACACAAAAAAAATCGGTTTTTTTTGTTATTAATTTGAAATAAAAAAAAGAAGAAAAATAATTAATAAACGGAATTATTTTTCAAAAAATTAAAAAAGGATATATAAAAAAATTGATATTTTCTAAATTTAAAATTGTTTCAGTGTCGTGTGAATTTAAGTTTTGTGGTGTTTCAGTAAATAAAAAAAAAATAAAATAAAGAAAAACGGAAAAGAAGTTATCGTCCTTGATTAAGATATTTTGCTGCATTGTGGTCAGCTTTTTTTTAGTGGTTAACGAAGGAGAATAGATTCAAGGTAGACAATTTTTTTATTAATTTTTTTTTGTAATCTATTGATAAAATGCATTGATATTTACTGAACCTAAAAAGGATAGTCTTTTTTTAGGGAGAGAGGACAAAAAAAAAACGCGCGTGTCAATATATTCATGTGTCTCAGGGATGCCTTTTTGTGATATCCTTTCTTGTTTTTTTGAAACAACAAAAACAACAACAAAAAGAAAGGGATTAAAAAAAAGAAGAGTTTCTGCCTCCTTTTGTGAGTCAGTCTCTTTTTGGGATAATATTAAAATGAAAATATATGGAGCAATATTTTTTTGTTCCTGGTTAAAATTACTTGTATTTTGTTCTGTAATATCCTTGCAGTACCCCAAAAAAGTTTCCTGCTGTTGCTTAAGTTTTTTTTTTATATACATATATATCCTTTAATATGTAAAACTCTCTTGGTATCTCTTCACATATTCAAAATTGATTTTTCGATTCTGTGGGTAAACTACCAAAAAGGCTTAACATAGAGTGTCAAAAAGGCTGGCATCTGAGCAATATTATATGTCCTTTTCTATGGTAAATAGTCTGTTAAACTCTGTAAGGGTCTAGAAAATTAGCATAAAACTTGAATTTTGTCTTTCAGTAAATATACATACATATATAGATATAAAACAAAGTCAAAAGATTATGGGCCTTAAGAGGGCAATTAACCTTAACGGAGACGTGTTCTACAAGTTTAGAAAATTTAATTTAGCCAAGGTATAGCGCTCCCCCGGTGCCGCCTGCATGGGTAGGATAACGATTTGATATATACTTACATGAGTATATCATCTTTATAGCTAAAAATATGACAATTTCTGTTTTTTTACATACATATATACATACACATATCCTTCGTTTTGTAAGCTCAACGATGCGATGTCAGCATGTAATCCTACCCAGGAGGATGCTTCTATATATATATGTAATATTATAACAAAAACGATCCGACCATAACCTTCATCAAAAACTCTTACCAAAAACTGAAACTATATAACAATGAAGAATTGTCACACCAGCAGGACACTATCCAGGACGAAAACAGAAGTTGTGTGGTATGAGGTTATGGAAGTTTAGCATAAGGCAAAATTTGCCTATTGTGAGAAAGTTGCTTCACAAGTTTATATGAAATCCTTCTAGGGTACAAAGAGAAAGAAGAATAGCAAAAACACAGAAAACAGAAGCAAAAAAAAGGACACGAAAGGATAACAGAAAACAATTGATCCATCTTGGTTGAGCGAATTCCTTGTTATCTTTTGTTTTTCTTTTTAGTCTGGTGTTTTTCTTTATGATTGAAAGAAAATATCAAGAGAGATAAAAAAAGTGAATCTTTTCTATACAATTAATCATTTTCATTTAATTCATTCTATAAGTCCTGGTTAAGTCCTGTTTTTTTTTATTTTTTTATTTTATTTTGGTAAATAGACAAGGACACACAAGGACGTGAGTTTAAAGAGAATTTTATTTTTGAATATAAAACTATGATTTAGAAGAAAAAATTAAAGATAAAAAGAAATGGAATAAAGCGTATCCTTTTCTTTTCTTGTATTTTTATTTTTGTTAAATCCTTTTTGAAATGAAAAATTACCAAAAAAAAAGTTTACCAAAAATTTTATTATGATGGAATTTTGGGTTTTATAAAAATGAAAAAGAAAAAAAGGAAAGAAAAAAAATGCTTCCAAACCATTGAAATGAATCGTCCTTATCATATATATCCTTTTTTTTCCTGACTATTCTCACATGGGAGATTTTTTTTTGTTGTAAGATATTAAATTGTCAATTGGGAATAAAAAGGGGTTTTTAACTTGTAATTTTGTGTAGAAATATTACATATTTTGATTCAAGAAAGGATTATAACTTGAGTTTCCTTTTTTTTATGTTATTTTCATAAAATTTAAATATATTTTTTTTTACATATTATATTTTTTATGCTATTTATTAAGTGACGGATAAATTTTCTTTCGATGTACATAAGTTAGTAAATTTGATTCTAAATCGTTTTGGATTATTTTTTGACACTTTCTTATTGTATCGTTTTTTGCTGGAGAAGAAAAGTTTTTGGGAATTCTTCTGGGAGTACTTTGTAGGCACAAAATGTTATCTGTCGACATATTTTTTGATACATGGGTTGGGTATGCTTTGCACATTTTGGTGTAGCTATGCTATTACTTTGGCATTGAATTTCGGAGGTAATCTCTTTGTGGTTTTAGGTTTTAACGTCGAAATGTTTTCTTTTTTTTACTAAAAGCACTTATCTAGTATCAAAGTCGTCGTTCATCACATTACTCTAAAAAGCATGGACATAAATTGAATCTGATTCGGTTTAGTTGCAATATTAAGTGTTAAAAATTGTTACTTTGAAGATATTAGTGAATTTTCTTGGTTTTGGAGTGTACCTTCCAATTATCAATACAAAAAAATGTGGGTTTCGGTTTCATGCCAAGAGTTATACTATAAAGCTAGATTTTAGCTTCCTTACCTTCTGCTCGCATAGCCTCTCGATCTATAAAATAACTTATTCTCTTCTATCCTTCAAACTAAGCTTTTTTTCTTAACTGAACGAGATCGCGGACTGGGTGATTCCTAAGCTTGGTTAGGTATGTATGGAGAAATGTATTGCCAAGGTTTTCGGATTACACCCAGGCAAAATCTTTTAGGCCGATAAGCCTCTCGCCTTTCACCTTTTTTTTTGTTTTTATGTGGAAGAGTCTAAGCTTAGGTGTTACCCTTTATACTACCAGTCCGTCATGTCCTTTACTTCATGGTGCAATGTTTAGTAGTAAGCTTAGCTCGAAGATAGAAAAAGGATATGATAGGTGAAAAAGGATATGAAAACGATGAAAAAAATAGAGGGCAAGAAGATAAAATGTAGCTATTTTGTGCATCAACCACTCTGCTCTTCTCGTCATGCGTACCAGGAGAAGATGCCTACTAACCCGAGTAAAAATAAGACTCACCCGTTCTTAACCTGAAACAGGCACGCACATCGTCAAAATGCGTTAATGGCACCCAAAACAGACACGGTACGCCTGGAGTAAAAGCAAGACTCGCCCACACTTAGCATTAAACAGGCACGGTACGCCTGCAGTAAAAATTCTACTTTTCCAAATGCAGCCCGCTACAGGCACGCAACCTTTAAAAAATTGTATAGGAAGAAGAATACGGGCAATTATCTTGTTGACCATTAAGGGTGCCATTACCATACTCAGCAAACCGGTCCTCGTTTGATTGCGTAGGTCAAGCAGCATTGGACGTGGTTAGTACTTAATTGGGGGACCACTTGGTAAAACGACACTCGCATTTGGAATGGTCGGTGCCGATGCGGGTGCATTTTTAGATTTCCATGCTTGTAGCCGGGAGCCTGCATACCCGTGTGGCTTTTCAAAAAATGAACCAACTAAATTATTTTTACTCGTAAAGAGGGTCTTTCACATAATAGGAACCATCACATATCAGTTTAATGACGAGTTTTTCAACTTGTCGTCGATTTTCGAAGCGATATCCAGGATAAAGGAATTCTGGTCAAGGCGGAGTCCTTGATTCGGCCTACCCATACTTGGACCTTGCAGTCACTGTATTTGATTTGTAACCCAGACCTCAAATTTTTTCTAGACTAAAGGGAGCCAATTTGAAGCTTTAAGAAATTGTATAGGACAAAGAAAAACCGGCAATTATCTTGGTGACCATAAAGGGTACCATTACTACACTCAATAGACTGGTTCTAGCTCGATTGCGTAGGTCAAGCAGCGTTGGAGGTGGTTAGTAATTAGTTGGGAGACCGCGTGGTAAAACGACACTCGCAGCTAATTTATGCTTCTTACTACGGGACATTGGTCTGATTGCTGCTTCGCTGACAGGTATGATTAAAATTAGCTTGTTAGCGTAGACGTATACTATGCTTAAGTTTTCATAAGTGCATGTAAATATAGCGTTGAAAGCTAGTACCTACGCTCCACTAAACATGTGGCTTTCAGCCCAGATATCGGCATTCGCACCGGTTTCTCTTTTGGCCATACGACTCCACCCTGTGGTGTTGTAACGGCAGGCCTATCCTCTTCGCTGAAAGGCATCTACTGGCTTGTACGGCCTAATTGTATCCCGCTGTTAATTAATGATGGATTAGCAGCTTATAAAATCCGAAGGAGAATCGCGCGAGGACGGGCTTTTGGGTGAGCTGATCCCGCTGTGAAAACCCCTGAAGTAGCCGCCGGGGTGGTGAGAAGGGCTACTCGAAGTGCTGTGAGTTCGAGTGCAGAGAGGCCGCCCCCCCAGGTAAACGAAGAGCGAAGTGTACGTGACCTCGCGCATTTGATTTTTTCCGACCGAATGATATGGCCTAGCAGCAGTTCGCTGAGTCCGTTCCGCTGGGGACGTTCCCGTACAAGGAGGTGGTGATGCCTGGGTTTGGTGGTAATATCGGAATGTCAACCACCCACGACCCCTCTCCGCCGAGCCAGCCTTATTTTGACGTCTGGGAGGACGTTGACTTTGGTCCGATGGTTTTTATTTTTTTTGTAGGTGTAACCCGAGGTTGGCCTCTTCGGCAACCCGACCAAAGGTACACGCAAGGGCGGCGGAGCATAATCATTGTGGGTGGGGAGCACGTGACCAGATAACCGTTAAAATGTAAAAAGTAGCATTTTGGGGGTGCAGATAGGGCCCCTATGAGGCTCTCCCCACTGCCTCATGTGGACCCCATGTGGATTGCCCAATAAGGCCCACACAGGGCATCTAACGACTTGCCTCATTCGCGCCTCGTCAAAAGGAATACGACATTTGGCCACTTTGAGCATAAATCATTGCTACCCGATCCCGAGTGGAAAAAAGGGACCGAAAAATTTGAGAATCGGAGTGGATATGTGAGTAATAACTGCGCCGGTGTCGAAAGCTTTATATTTTTAAATGCGACTGTCGTTTTACCAATGCAGTCCCCCAACTGCGTACTAATCATGTCCAATGCTGCTTGACCAGGGGCTGGATTCCGCAAGAGTGAATCGTTTGCCTGTGCAGACAACACATTCACAGCGGTTTGCAACTTTTTCGATTCACCCGTTTCGGCAATCGACTGTGAATTTTGTTATGCTGAATAAGTTCATTTTGAAAGCTCACTCGCTTTTTTGCAATTTTTCGTTTCCGTGGTTCACTACGTACTCACGAACGTTTCAAGTGTGAATAAATTCTCCCTCCTGTGAGCACGCACTCTGTCAAAAGAACTCATGGCCACGCTTGCGGAATCAAAAGCATGTCCGTGAACCCGTAGGGCAATCCGGCGAATCGTTTGCTTGTGCAAACAACAAAACAACGGCTGTGAAATATGTCGTGCTGAATAAGTTCATTTTGAAAGCTTAGTGCGCGAGTTGATATTTTTCAGTTGCTAAGAAATTATTATTTTTTGCACTTTTTCGTTTCCATCACTACGTAGGTACTCACGAACGTTTCAAGTGTGAATAAATTTTCCCTCCTGTGAGATAAAAAAGCTCATGGGCACGGTTGCGGAATCAAAAACATGGCCGTGACCCCGTATGGCCGCGCACACAGCAAATTTCTAATTTTCAACCTTGCGGAATCCGGCCCCAGAACCGGTCTATTGAGTATGATAAACGAAACCCTTCAATACAACAACAAAAACTAAAGCTTTGTATGAGTAAAACTAAAGCTTAAGGCGATAGTCCAATCACGACTTTATTCGCGTTTACGTGCGTCAAAGCGTTCACGCGCTTTCTCGTCGATATTTGATTGTGTGTAATTCAAATCAAGCTATCCCATTCACGACTTTGTGGCGTCAGCGGCGTCAAGCGACGGCAAAAGTCGACCAAATTTCAACTTTTCGCGCGTTGGCAGGCGTCGAAAAGTTCCAAACTGTCAAACTGTCGAATTATCAAGATTGAGATTTGAAAGTTTGCATTTTAAATTAATTTCGCAGTGCATACATAAATTTCAATCAAAGCAACATTTTTGAAGTCCTGACGCTATGAATGAACCTTCAACGGACGTCAACGCTCATGAAGCGCCTGCCGCGTATAATGCGCCGTCGGCATTGGGCCATCGCCTTAATACTACTCGACCAACTCTTACTAGCATCAACTAGATTTCCATTGACCCAACTGAGTGCACTCATCTACAACCTAACTCATATCATACAGTTAAGCAACCAATCCATGCTTAAACTCTTCAAAGTGTACTAATTTTCTTGTGGTATTCCTTAAGTCCTATTGATTACTATTCCCCGCAAGGTATTGTCTTTCCGTCACCTCGTAAATACCACACACACACACACCAAAATAAATTAATCAAAAAAACAGGCGAAATAAATAAGTAAAAACACACCCCCATCAATTCCTGTATTTGAACACTAAACCAAACTCTCCCAGAAACCTCAAGGCAAGGATAGAGGCAAGGAACGAGAGACCATTTTAATCCTAATGTGTAACCCGCAAGCATTCAACTAAGCCAGAAAATTACTTCCCATGGCCGCCCCCCGCTTTATGCTAATGCCAGGAGAAGAAAAACCATATTATGTGCACATAAAATGTTCCATAAATATAATATCGTGTATCCTGGAACACATACAAAACACATACTTAGGCACATTTATAATATATCCACAGAAACCGCTTTATTCATAACATGGCCAGATTCCGCCTTTCTCTCGTCCTGCAACTCCTTACTTACCACCCCAACCCCCCCCCCCCCCCCTACTCCATCGAGGCCGAGGACTACTTTATGTGTGTATCAGGAATAAATCCTCATCCTGGAATTCTGTCAGGTATCATGGTACCAAGATAAATTTGGTATGAGGGCAATGTGTTGAATATTTTCGTAACATTTTCGTGTGTTTTCCTGTTGCATTTATGTTTTTAAGTTATTCGAAAAAAGAGGCGGTCCCCGAAGGATTCTCCGAATATTTTTACATTAAGTTTTCTCCCATACACGGGATTGCTGTGCGTTTCGGTTAAGGATGCGGGATTTTTTATTATGTGTTAATATTTTCAGGACTCGCCAAGGATGTGCTATTCCACTTATTTCGTTCCTTTCTTTATCATTATTAACATTTTTTTTGTATATTCCCACTTTTCTCCTGCTTGCTCCTTTCGCATTCTCCCAAAAAACGAACTCGATTTTTTTTCACATCTCCAGATGATTTCGATTTTTCCCATGAGTTTTTTATTTTTTTTATTTTCTCGCTTTATTGCATTATTTATATTGAATATTTTTTTATTATTGTAACTATGCGCCCCGGAATATGTACGTATAAACCCCCTCAAAGGAATTGGCTACTTAAACTGAACGTGTTTGGGAGACTTTAAGAGCATTCATCTTTCCGCCCTGGTGCCTTTGAATATTTAAAGCTGATGGCTTGATTCATGAGATCCTTTATTTATTTATTTATTTATTTTTATTTTCGCTTTGCCCTTAAATTAATGCTATTACAGGAGGCTTTCAGTACTTCATTTTTGAGTATAATTTTGAATGTTTTCCTTTTTTTTGTTTATTAAGTGCTTTACACGTTCAAGGATTTTCGCTGAAATTTTTTCGTTGAAAAGAAAATTTAACATGAAACGAATTGATCCTTGTACTTGTAGCTGTTTCAGTTGGGATGTGGAAGCTCGTTTCATTTATTAATGGTGATTGAACATGTTTGGGATTGAGACTCTCAAAAGATTCTTGGTATAACATGTCCTTCAAAAAAAGGTTTTCATGTACGCCGCCTTATTGGAAACATAGGCGCAAATAATTTTTTTTCTTGATACATGAAAGCTATTTAACCCTGGTTTCGATAAAAAAAACTTAACTCTTGAATACCTATTCATTGAGGTAGCACACACAAGTATTCCTTCAACTGTTGTGGAATCAGTTTTTTAGGGGAGGGGAGTAGTAAAAGAGGAAAGAAGTGTTGTAATATTTTCAAATAAAATTTTCTATGTGAATGCTAACGCATTCGAATGCGTTTCTTCTTACTTTTTGTACTTTCTCTAGGCCAATTATCCTATCATCCTTTCTTTTAAAGACTCTAGAAAGGCTAATCGAAATATATCTGATGCAGACTACTAGTGATTGTGCTCGAGAATCCGCTCTCGAGATTTCTCGAGATTTACAAACAAAATTGGATTCCCGATTCTCGAGAATTTCGATCCTTAATATTTCGGTATTCCTATTTCCCGAAGAAAATCATTAGGAAACTCGAGATTTGAAATTTAAAAAAAAATCGTAAATCTATTATATAGGTGCTGTCCATAGAAATATAAACTAAACAAAGAATGGCTGTAAGCCAGATTGAGCGTACCGCAATTCCTGATGTGTGCAAGCCAAAATATGTAGAAATAATAAGAGGGGCGTTTTAAAAGCGGGGCGTTTAAAGAACTTGGCATAAAATCTATGCCCCCCCGATATTGGGCCTGATCATGATTAGCGCTTGAAGTGAGAAATGGCGCGACGACTGTAAAACGGAATCATAGTTCTCGAAAAAACTGACATTTGTCGGGGAAAACGCCTTTAGGCGTATCACAGTTGGCGTTTTACGAGACAAAGCTGCGTTTTTCGCGACTGTCAAGTGACTTGGCCCTTGGTTTTGGTACGTGACAACGCTAACAAAAATGTAGTTTGAGAAAAGGTGTTTTTTTTTATTACATATAATTTTTATATATACAAATATTTTTTAAATAGATTGAATCAATTTTTAAATTATCAGAAATATCCAAAAACTTTCAAACGACAACCATGATAAGGTTTTGTCGAAAACTGTCATGTCGTTGCATTCGCCAATTATGGTACGAAAAATGAGAACGACAAACGGCGCTGTAATTTTTTCGACTCGCCAGCCATGATAAGGCCCATTAACTTAGTACGCCACCATTCACTCAAGAAGATACCCCTGACAGTGCGGCTATTTGTGTCTCGCTTACACACTATTGCTGTCCTTTTACACAAGCTACCTCATGTACAGGGTTTTTACACGACACAGCCGTTCCGTGTTAATTTATATTTCTATGGTGCTATCAGACGTTACGAGAAAATGGCTTACAGCGAGCATTTTACTTGCTATAAAACTTATTCTCGCCACCATAGGCGCAACAACGGGGGGGGGCAGGGGGCCCGGGCCACCCCTGACGTTGGTCACTTGCAAGAAGAACTCCTAATACGAAAGCAGCTTCAGAATGTACTGATGTTCTGGAATCATTAGATCTAACAGACATTTTAAAAAATATTTATCAGTAGAAAAGAATTAAGAAAACAAGTTTTTGGAAAGTTTTAAAAAAGTGTATTTTTTGTATTATTTTAATTAATTAGTATTGTTGATTTAATATTAAAAAATATTTAAAAATTAAAAACCCCAAAAATTCATAAAGGTGTTAAAAATGCGAAATGAATATTAACCATTTAAAATATACCCCCCCACCCGTGATGACCAGTCGGGCCCCCCCTGAAATATCAGAGTTGTTGCGCCTCTGCTCGCCACGTCTGACTAGCTTGCGAGTACTTTATGAAAGTATTTTGCAACTTTCTTGCGAGCACTCTCACTTGAGGCGCTATCTTCGTGTGAAGAAAATATATAATAAAATTTTTCGATATCACGTTTAGTTTTCGAGATATTGACACTTGAAGTTGACTTTTTGAGGTATTTCCCAAAGGTTTGTGAAAAACAGTCAGTAATTATAAGGCAAAACAATATACTTTATTCTATATTATTCAAGATTAAATAATATAAAACAAATCAATCTTTTCTGTTTTCATTTTTCATAATTATTCTGCCTCATTAAATTTTTTTTATTAACAGGTATTTTTTAACTAGACAATTTTCTTTAGGATTTCGAGATTCTTGAGTTTCTCGAGAATTGTCGACAGAGAATCTTGAATCTCGAGAAATTAATTATTTTCAAATTCGGGAATTCCCAAATCCCGAAAATGCAAAAAGTACGGGAAAACACAATCACTAATGCAGACCATACCTACCTCGGGACACTCTGGCGCACAACACGCCTATAAAAAGGGCAAATTTACGGATACTGCTCTTCAGTCATTGGTTTCAACCATTGAAAAATTACTCGAGGTCAAGGAGTATACATTAATGGCAGTCCTTGACATAGATGGAGCGTTTAACAACGTACTCCCGGACGCCATTACCCTGGCCTTGACAGAACAATATTAGGCTCAAATTTAGCAACAGTGCGAAATATCTGGAAGTAGTCCTTGAAAAGAAACTCCTCTGGAATGAAAACACAGAAGAGCGCATTAAGAAAGCGAACACAGCGCTTTTCGCTTGCTTCCCCCTAACATAGTACGATGGATCCACACAGCGATCGTCCGCCCAATACTCCCCGTAGTATGGTGGCCAACCTTGAGTAAGTCCACAGTGCTAAACAAACTACAGAAAGTACAAAGATGTGCGGAGTTATGCATAACAGAAGCACTTCGCTCCACACCTACAGATGCCCTAAATATTATGTTATACCTCCCTCCTTTGAATCTTGCGGCAAGGGAAGGCGCAACCATCGCAGCCCTTAGAATAAAAGAACCTGAATTTTGGACCAGAATCAGGCGAAGTTAAAGGAAGGTGCTGAACTCTGTTATCGTCCCCACAAAAACCGACTTCTGTATATCCGAGATTACCTTCAAGAGGAACTACGGAGTCCACATCCCTTCACGTCGTGAATGGAGAAATAGACCTAACAGTTTTCAGGGTGCCATAAACTTCTTCTCGGCCCTAAGCTCGAGGGTCGATTAGGAGGAGGAGTCTTTTCCCCAGGGGATGGGATTGAAGTCTCCTTCCGTCTACCCGATCACTGCAGGGTATACCAAGCGAAGGTTCTAGCCATATATAAAGCTGTTCTACTAATCAACCAGCAAGGTGATAGGAATCGGACTGTCTACATCTTTTCAGATAGTCAGGCGGCTCTGAAAGCCCTGCGCTCTTGCACAAACAGCTCTAGAACTATCTCTGAATGTCGCAGATCTCTTAACGAGATGGCTCAGCAGTTCAGGACCCTGCTCGTATGGGTGGCCGGTCACGAAATATAGAGGGAAATTGTAAAACTGACGAAGTGGCTAGGAAAGGCACGACCGCAACTCTCTGGAAACGAAAGGGTAGGTATGCCTTGGACCACTTTTAAACTCTGATGCAAACAGCACACAATGCAACAAGCGAAAAAGCATTGGAGGGATCTTATTAAACGCACCTTGGCCAAAATAACCTGGCGCTCTTATGATCTCAGGCGGACCACTTCACTACTGAGCCTCGGAGACCTACGATTTTAGCAGAAGCTGTAAAAATCCGGACCAGGAGGAAAGTGTACTACATCTCCTCTGTTACTGCCCCGCTCTAAGCAGAAGGAGACTAACCACATTTGGTGAACCCTTTCAAAACACGCTTGCGGAAATCTCGAAGATTGGGATCCCGAAACTCAGGAGATTCATTACTTCCTCGAGATGGTTTAGCGAAGAAACGACACTTTAACATCAGGTTTAAAGTGGGATCACTATGGCATCACAATGGGTCTACTCCTTTGGCCTAAGGGTTTGAGCTGTACACCAGCAGCTCAGCCTTATCTAACCTAATCTAACCTATCATCACACACAAAATTCATATCTCCTAGTAAAGTTCCTTCTGGTGAAGGAATACCCGTGTGTGCTAGGAGTATGTTGTAAAACCAGTTCGACAGCAGTTTAAGGAATAATAGTTGTGCCTCTGCATTGTGTATAAAAACATCAGTCGGAGGTGGCTTTCTTCTGCTGCTTCTTCCTTGGTTCTACAGTCCCATTCGAGCCTTGTCCTCCATCAGATTCTTCCTCCAGGCGTATTTCTGCCCCGCAGCTTCTCCTCGTATGCCCGTGCTCACAGCTCAGTAATCGGCCATTTAAATCTTTTGATCAAGTTTGGCCGTCGTGAGGCCGTATGTTCTCCTATTAGAAATGGTTAAAACTCTTTGGCCATCATATGCCCCTTAAAAGGCCAAGCGGCCGGTGTTCGCCGGTTGTAAAGCCATCTTTTATTTTTACTCGTGTAGTCTGAGAGTGTCGTTCGCTGTACTCACCTTATTAAAAGAAAAACAAGCAAGAAAGAAAATCCTTAGTTTAGCTCTTCAATAAAAAAAATATTGCGGAAACACACAAAAAATATATATTTTTGCGCTGCAAATCTCAGCTTTTGAAAGTGTGTTATTTCAACATGCTTAAAGTGTGTTATTGTGACGTCACCATTTGATTAACATTGTAGTCACTTTTTACACACTTTAAAGTCAAAATAACACACTTGTTGAAATAACACACTTCCAAAAGCTGAGATTTGCAGTGTGGTCGAGGTGTATGAAGGGCACTCGCTACTGAACGTACTATAAATTATGCTTTCACAATTTACTTGGTTAGTTTTAGTTGACCTGCTGATTCGACATCCTTTTAAGATTTCACAATGTCTCGACTTACACAAATACCTTCAAACTACCACCATTTAATTTTCGAAAGAGTTTGCTACATTTTTATTCATCTCTTTAGAAATAATCAAGATTTTAAAACGTTTAGAATAAAATAAAAAAAAAAAATATTTTAACATAAAACTAAAAATAAATCAAGAACTCATAGAAATTTTTTTCAAGGAACTTTTCTAGAATGAAAACTCTTGCATAAAATAAAAGGTAATGTTTAAGTTGTTCCTTAAAGCAAACATTGGATACAAAATAGAAAACTTTTTTTTCTGTAAAGAAAAGGAGAAAAAATCTTCTAAAAAAATGAACAGAAAAAAAAATATTTTTTCTTTTTTTTATTGTTCACTGCACTGAAAAAGTAATTTTCATTTTAGGTAAAGTTTCAGCTTGGGAATAATTCGTGAGTTCTTCCACAAAAACATACACAAAACAAAAATAAACAAATAAATAAAAAAATAGTGTGGTGGAAAACATGAAGGTGAAGCTAGCGGCTGAAGTACCGGCCGAAGCCAGTGGTTCTCAAGCGTTTTTTTTAGAAAAATTTGCTTGTTATTACCAAAGAACTATATCAATACTAACAGTAGATTTAGTAATATTGATATACATATTTGTTATTAACAATATTGAATAATTTGTTATTAACAATATAAACTAATAAAATTATTAAAATTAGATAATAATGACCTCATTTGAGAACGCCCCGGTAGAAATGAAAAATTCTTTTTTTAATCGAAAGATAATAAGGATAGCTAAGAGCAGATTTAGTATTATTGACCGTCGCAGCTTCTGTAATTTGTTATTAACAATATAAACTAATAAAATTATTAAATTTTGTTAATAATGATCTCATTTGAGAACGCCCCGGTAGAAATGAAAAATTCTTTTTTTAATCGAAAGATAATAAGGATAGCTAAGAGCAGATTTAGTATTATTGACCGTCGCAGCTTCTGTAATTTGTTATTAACAATATAAACTAATAAAATTATTAAATTTTGTTAATAATGAACTCATTTGAGAACGCCCCGGTAGAAATGAAAAATTCTTTTTTTAATCGAAAGATAATAAGGATAGCTAAGAGCAGATTTAGTATTATTGACCGTCGCAGCTTCTGTAATTTGTTATTAACAATATAAACTAATAAAATTATTAAATTTTGTTAATAATGATCTCATTTGAGAACGCCCCGGTAGAAATGAAAAATTCTTTTTTTAATCGAAAGATAATAAGGATATCTAAGAGCAGATTTAGTATTATTGACCGTCGCAGCTTCTGTAATTTGTTATTAACAATATAAAATAATAAAATTATTAAATTTTGTTAATAATGATCTCATTTGAGAACGCCCCGGTAGAAATGAAAAATTCTTTTTTTAATCGAAAGATAATAAGGATAGCTAAGAGCAGATTTAGTATTATTGACCGTCGCAGCTTCTGTAATTTGTTATTAACAATATAAACTAATAAAATTATTAAATTTTGTTAATAATGAACTCATTTGAGAACGCCCCGGTAGAAATGAAAAATTCTTTTTTTAATCGAAAGATAATAAGGATAGCTAAGAGCAGATTTAGTATTATTGACCGTCGCAGCTTCTGTAATTTGTTATTAACAATATAAACTAATAAAATTATTAAATTTTGTTAATAATGATCTCATTTGAGAACGCCCCGGTAGAAATGAAAAATTCTTTTTTTAATCGAAAGATAATAAGGATATCTAAGAGCAGATTTAGTATTATTGACCGTCGCAGCTTCTGTAATTTGTTATTAACAATATAAAATAATAAAATTATTAAATTTTGTTAATAATGATCTCATTTGAGAACGCCCCGGTAGAAATGAAAAATTCTTTTTTTAATCGAAAGATAATAAGGATAGCTAAGAGCAGATTTAGTATTATTGACCGTCGCAGCTTCTGTAATTTGTTATTAACAATATAAACTAATAAAATTATTAAATTTTGTTAATAATGATCTCATTTGAGAACGCCCCGGTAGAAATGAAAAATTCTTTTTTTAATCGAAAGATAATAAGGATAGCTAAGAGCAGATTTAGTATTATTGACCGTCGCAGCTTCTGTAATTTGTTATTAACAATATAAACTAATAAAATTATTAAATTTTGTTAATAATGATCTCATTTGAGAACGCCCCGGTAGAAATGAAAAATTCTTTTTTTAATCGAAAGATAATAAGGATAGCTAAGAGCAGATTTAGTATTATTGACCGTCGCAGCTTCTGTAATTTGTTACTAACAATATAAACTAATAAAATTATTAAATTTTGTTAATAATGATCTCATTTGAGAACGCCCCGGTAGAAATGAAAAATTCTTTTTTTAATCGAAAGATAATAAGGATATCTAAGAGCAGATTTAGTATTATTGACCGTCGCAGCTTCTGTAATTTGTTATTAACAATATAAAATAATAAAATTATTAAATTTTGTTAATAATGATCTCATTTGAGAACGCCCCGGTAGAAATGAAAAATTCTTTTTTTAATCGAAAGATAATAAGGATATCTAAGAGCAGATTTAGTATTATTGACCGTCGCAGCTTCTGTAATTTGTTATTAACAATATAAAATAATAAAATTATTAAATTTTGTTAATAATGATCTCATTTGAGAACGCCCCGGTAGAAATTAAAAATTCTTTTTTTAATCGAAAGATAATAAGGATATCTAAGAGCAGATTTAGTATTATTGACCGTCGCAGCTTCTGTAATTTGTTATTAACAATATAAACTAATAAAATTATTAAATTTTGTTAATAATGATCTCATTTGAGAACGCCCCGGTAGAAATGAAAAATTCTTTTTTTAATCGAAAGATAATAAGGATATCTAAGAGCAGATTTAGTATTATTGACCGTCGCAGCTTCTGTAATTTGTTATTAACAATATAAACTAATAAAATTATTAAATTTTGTTAATAATGATCTCATTTGCGAACGCCCCGGTAGAAATGAAATACTAAATAATACTAAATCTACTCTTAGATATCCTTATTATCTTTCGATTAAAAAAAGAATTTTTAATTTCTACCGGGGCGTTCTCAAATGAGTTCATTATTAACAAAATTTAATAATTTTATTAGTTTATATTGTTAATAACAAATTACAGAAGCTGCGACGGTCAATAATACTAAATCTGCTCTTAGATATCCTTATTATCTTTCGATTAAAAAAAGAATTTTTCATTTCTACCGGGGCGTTCTCAAATGAGATCATTATTAACAAAATTTAATAACTTTATTAGTTTATATTGTTAATAACAAATTACAGAAGCTGCGACGGTCAATAATACTAAATCTGCTCTTAGCTATCCTTATTATCTTTCGATTAAAAAAAGAATTTTTCATTTCTACCGGGGCGTTCTCAAATGAGATCATTATTAACAAAATTTAATAATTTTATTACTTTATATTGTTAATAACAAATTACAGAAGCTGCGACGGTCAATAATACTAAATCTGCTCTTAGATATCCTTATTATCTTTCGATTAAAAAAAGAATTTTTCATTTCTACCGGGGCGTTCTCAAATGAGATCATTATTAACAAAATTTAATAATTTTATTAGTTTATATTGTTAATAACAAATTACAGAAGCTGCGACGGTCAATAATACTAAATCTGCTCTTAGCTATCCTTATTATCTTTCGATTAAAAAAAGAATTTTTCATTTCTACCGGGGCGTTCTCAAATGAGTTCATTATTAACAAAATTTAATAATTTTATTAGTTTATATTGTTAATAACAAATTACAGAAGCTGCGACGGTCAATAATACTAAATCTGCTCTTAGATATCCTTATTATATTTCGATTAAAAAAAGAATTTTTCATTTCTACCGGGGCGTTCTCAAATGAGATCATTATTAACAAAATTTAATAATTTTATTAGTTTATATTGTTAATAACAAATTACAGAAGCTGCGACGGTCAATAATACTAAATCTGCTCTTAGATATCCTTATTATCTTTCGATTAAAAAAAGAATTTTTCATTTCTACCGGGGCGTTCTCAAATGAGTTCATTATTAACAAAATTTAATAATTTTATTAGTTTATATTGTTAATAACAAATTACAGAAGCTGCGACGGTCAATAATACTAAATCTGCTCTTAGCTATCCTTATTATCTTTCGATTAAAAAAAGAATTTTTCATTTCTACCGGGGCGTTCTCAAATGAGTTCATTATTAACAAAATTTAATAATTTTATTAGTTTATATTGTTAATAACAAATTACAGAAGCTGCGACGGTCAATAATACTAAATCTGCTCTTAGCTATCCTTATTATCTTTCGATTAAAAAAAGAATTTTTCATTTCTACCGGGGCGTTCTCAAATGAGATCATTATTAACAAAATTTAATAATTTTATTAGTTTATATTGTTAATAACAAATTACAGAAGCTGCGACGGTCAATAATACTAAATCTGCTCTTAGCTATCCTTATTATCTTTCGATTAAAAAAAGAATTTTTCATTTCTACCGGGGCGTTCTCAAATGAGTTCATTATTAACAAAATTTAATAATTTTATTAGTTTATATTGTTAATAACAAATTACAGAAGCTGCGACGGTCAATAATACTAAATCTGCTCTTAGCTATCCTTATTATCTTTCGATTAAAAAAAGAATTTTTCATTTCTACCGGGGCGTTCTCAAATGAGATCATTATTAACAAAATTTAATAATTTTATTATTTTATATTGTTAATAACAAATTACAGAAGCTGCGACGGTCAATAATACTAAATCTGCTCTTAGATATCCTTATTATCTTTCGATTAAAAAAAGAATTTTTCATTTCTACCGGGGCGTTCTCAAATGAGATCATTATTAACAAAATTTAATAATTTTATTAGTTTATATTGTTAATAACAAATTACAGAAGCTGCGACGGTCAATAATACTAAATCTGCTCTTAGCTATCCTTATTATCTTTCGATTAAAAAAAGAATTTTTCATTTCTACCGGGGCGTTCTCAAATGAGTTCATTATTAACAAAATTTAATAATTTTATTAGTTTATATTGTTAATAACAAATTACAGAAGCTGCGACGGTCAATAATACTAAATCTGCTCTTAGCTATCCTTATTATCTTTCGATTAAAAAAAGAATTTTTCATTTCTACCGGGGCGTTCTCAAATGAGATCATTATTAACAAAATTTAATAATTTTATTATTTTATATTGTTAATAACAAATTACAGAAGCTGCGACGGTCAATAATACTAAATCTGCTCTTAGCTATCCTTATTATCTTTCGATTAAAAAAAGAATTTTTCATTTCTACCGGGGCGTTCTCAAATGAGATCATTATTAACAAAATTTAATAATTTTATTAGTTTATATTGTTAATAACAAATTACAGAAGCTGCGACGGTCAATAATACTAAATCTGCTCTTAGATATCCTTATTATCTTTCGATTAAAAAAAGAATTTTTCATTTCTACCGGGGCGTTCTCAAATGAGTTCATTATTAACAAAATTTAATAATTTTATTAGTTTATATTGTTAATAACAAATTACAGAAGCTGCGACGGTCAATAATACTAAATCTGCTCTTAGCTATCCTTATTATCTTTCGATTAAAAAAAGAATTTTTCATTTCTACCGGGGCGTTCTCAAATGAGTTCATTATTAACAAAATTTAATAATTTTATTAGTTTATATTGTTAATAACAAATTACAGAAGCTGCGACGGTCAATAATACTAAATCTGCTCTTAGCTATCCTTATTATCTTTCGATTAAAAAAAGAATTTTTCATTTCTACCGGGGCGTTCTCAAATGAGTTCATTATTAACAAAATTTAATAATTTTATTAGTTTATATTGTTAATAACAAATTACAGAAGCTGCGACGGTCAATAATACTAAATCTGCTCTTAGATATCCTTATTATATTTCGATTAAAAAAAGAATTTTTCATTTCTACCGGGGCGTTCTCAAATGAGATCATTATTAACAAAATTTAATAATTTTATTAGTTTATATTGTTAATAACAAATTACAGAAGCTGCGACGGTCAATAATACTAAATCTGCTCTTAGATATCCTTATTATCTTTCGATTAAAAAAAGAATTTTTCATTTCTACCGGGGCGTTCTCAAATGAGTTCATTATTAACAAAATTTAATAATTTTATTAGTTTATATTGTTAATAACAAATTACAGAAGCTGCGACGGTCAATAATACTAAATCTGCTCTTAGCTATCCTTATTATCTTTCGATTAAAAAAAGAATTTTTCATTTCTACCGGGGCGTTCTCAAATGAGTTCATTATTAACAAAATTTAATAATTTTATTAGTTTATATTGTTAATAACAAATTACAGAAGCTGCGACGGTCAATAATACTAAATCTGCTCTTAGCTATCCTTATTATCTTTCGATTAAAAAAAGAATTTTTCATTTCTACCGGGGCGTTCTCAAATGAGTTCATTATTAACAAAATTTAATAATTTTATTAGTTTATATTGTTAATAACAAATTACAGAAGCTGCGACGGTCAATAATACTAAATCTGCTCTTAGCTATCCTTATTATATTTCGATTAAAAAAAGAATTTTTCATTTCTACCGGGGCGTTCTCAAATGAGATCATTATTAACAAAATTTAATAATTTTATTAGTTTATATTGTTAATAACAAATTACAGAAGCTGCGACGGTCAATAATACTAAATCTGCTCTTAGATATCCTTATTATCTTTCGATTAAAAAAAGAATTTTTCATTTCTACCGGGGCGTTCTCAAATGAGATCATTATTAACAAAATTTAATAATTTTATTAGTTTATATTGTTAGTAACAAATTACAGAAGCTGCGACGGTCAATAATACTAAATCTGCTCTTAGCTATCCTTATTATCTTTCGATTAAAAAAAGAATTTTTCATTTCTACCGGGGCGTTCTCAAATGAGTTCATTATTAACAAAATTTAATAATTTTATTAGTTTATATTGTTAATAACAAATTACAGAAGCTGCGACGGTCAATAATACTAAATCTGCTCTTAGCTATCCTTATTATCTTTCGATTAAAAAAAGAATTTTTCATTTCTACCGGGGCGTTCTCAAATGAGTTCATTATTAACAAAATTTAATAATTTTATTAGTTTATATTGTTAATAACAAATTACAGAAGCTGCGACGGTCAATAATACTAAATCTGCTCTTAGCTATCCTTATTATCTTTCGATTAAAAAAAGAATTTTTCATTTCTACCGGGGCGTTCTCAAATGAGTTCATTATTAACAAAATTTAATAATTTTATTAGTTTATATTGTTAATAACAAATTACAGAAGCTGCGACGGTCAATAATACTAAATCTGCTCTTAGATATCCTTATTATATTTCGATTAAAAAAAGAATTTTTCATTTCTACCGGGGCGTTCTCAAATGAGATCATTATTAACAAAATTTAATAATTTTATTAGTTTATATTGTTAATAACAAATTACAGAAGCTGCGACGGTCAATAATACTAAATCTGCTCTTAGATATCCTTATTATCTTTCGATTAAAAAAAGAATTTTTCATTTCTACCGGGGCGTTCTCAAATGAGATCATTATTAACAAAATTTAATAATTTTATTAGTTTATATTGTTAATAACAAATTACAGAAGCTGCGACGGTCAATAATACTAAATCTGCTCTTAGATATCCTTATTATCTTTCGATTAAAAAAAGAATTTTTCATTTCTACCGGGGCGTTCTCAAATGAGATCATTATTAACAAAATTTAATAATTTTATTAGTTTATATTGTTAGTAACAAATTACAGAAGCTGCGACGGTCAATAATACTAAATCTGCTCTTAGCTATCCTTATTATCTTTCGATTAAAAAAAGAATTTTTCATTTCTACCGGGGCGTTCTCAAATGAGATCATTATTAACAAAATTTAATAATTTTATTAGTTTATATTGTTAATAACAAATTACAGAAGCTGCGACGGTCAATAATACTAAATCTGCTCTTAGATATCCTTATTATCTTTCGATTAAAAAAAGAATTTTTCATTTCTACCGGGGCGTTCTCAAATGAGATCATTATTAACAAAATTTAATAATTTTATTAGTTTATATTGTTAGTAACAAATTACAGAAGCTGCGACGGTCAATAATACTAAATCTGCTCTTAGCTATCCTTATTATCTTTCGATTAAAAAAAGAATTTTTCATTTCTACCGGGGCGTTCTCAAATGAGATCATTATTAACAAAATTTAATAATTTTATTAGTTTATATTGTTAATAACAAATTACAGAAGCTGCGACGGTCAATAATACTAAATCTGCTCTTAGCTATCCTTATTATCTTTCGATTAAAAAAAGAATTTTTCATTTCTACCGGGGCGTTCTCAAATGAGATCATTATTAACAAAATTTAATAATTTTATTAGTTTATATTGTTAATAACAAATTACAGAAGCTGCGACGGTCAATAATACTAAATCTGCTCTTAGATATCCTTATTATCTTTCGATTAAAAAAAGAATTTTTCATTTCTACCGGGGCGTTCTCAAATGAGATCATTATTAACAAAATTTAATAATTTTATTAGTTTATATTGTTAGTAACAAATTACAGAAGCTGCGACGGTCAATAATACTAAATCTGCTCTTAGCTATCCTTATTATCTTTCGATTAAAAAAAGAATTTTTCATTTCTACCGGGGCGTTCTCAAATGAGTTCATTATTAACAAAATTTAATAATTTTATTAGTTTATATTGTTAATAACAAATTACAGAAGCTGCGACGGTCAATAATACTAAATCTGCTCTTAGCTATCCTTATTATCTTTCGATTAAAAAAAGAATTTTTCATTTCTACCGGGGCGTTCTCAAATGAGATCATTATTAACAAAATTTAATAATTTTATTAGTTTATATTGTTAATAACAAATTACAGAAGCTGCGACGGTCAATAATACTAAATCTGCTCTTAGCTATCCTTATTATCTTTCGATTAAAAAAAGAATTTTTCATTTCTACCGGGGCGTTCTCAAATGAGGTCATTATTATCTAATTTTAATAATTTTATTAGTTTATATTGTTAATAACAAATTATTCAATATTGTTAATAACAAATATGTATATCAATATTACTAAATCTACTGTTAGTATTGATATAGTTCTTTGGTAATAACAAGCAAATTTTTCTAAAAAAAACGCTTGAGAACCACTGGCTTCGGCCGGTACTTCAGCCGCTAGCTTCACCTTCATGTGGAAAACTCATCGTAAATTATAATTAATTCTTTTGCATACATGTAGGCAAACAGCCCAGGATTTCATATATAATTTTTATTTAGTTTCCTCTTGAGTATGATATATGGTCTTTGTTGCGTTTCGTCCTTGTCTACACAGGTTTTCCATTTGTGTAATTCTATAGAGAAAAAGGAGCCGAAAAAGTACAACAAAAAAATAAATTATATACGTGAAGGTAGAAAATATATATTGGTAGTCCGTGAGTTCATGGAGCTGCTATAAAACAAGAAGAACAAGGACTAAGCACTAAGATAGGATAATGAAACTCAGAAGAACCGGGATGTGTCTTATGTGAATTGAGTCATGTGAATGGTATGATGTAGCTCATATACAGGCGCACACACGCACACGGTGAATTGAATCAGATTTGATGTCCTTTTTGCTGTACAATAAAAAAACACGATCGTTATTTCTGTCCTTCCACCTTGGAGGTTGGGTAGTTATTTTTTTTGCTGTTCCTTTCGTGAATTAAATTTAAATAAATCCTTAAACAGGGTTACTTAAGGGCTGAGATTCTAGTAAAACAACAAAAATTATCGTCGTGTTTCTTGATCCTTTCGAGGGTAGGTTTTTTTCTTTTTTCATTCATCCCCTCCCTCAAGGGAAAAAAGGAAAGTAACAAAAGGAAAATTCTAAACATCTCCTTTGCACCATGGGAAAAGGAACGCCTGTGAGATGAGTTCAAGGTAATCAGGGTTGAAATGGGGAAGGCTGTGCAGGTACCCATCACCATCGTCATACATAATTTTTATTAAGAAGAATCCTCGCTCAGCTGAGGTAGATCCTTGATGCTGTGATAATGCGTAGCTAGCGGGTTGATGATGGCGGTGTATTTTATTAGAGAGAGAGAAGAACTCATGAAACATTTCGCAAAAATTTCTGCCACACAATTCCAGACGTTTTTCCTTGAAAGTTGAATGTTCTTTTCCTTCTATTATTATTATTATTATATTTTTTTTCACGTTTCATTTCGATCCAGGGTCAGAAAAAAAGGGGCGAACTTTGTACCTAAAAAAGATGTAGCAAAAAGGGGAGAGAATTTTTCAGATAGGTCCTGACGTAGCAATCTCATAAGCATCAAGAATCCCTTAAAATATTCATTCAACGTATGAACGATTGTTGTTCATGACAATAATTCCTTTGAGCTTTATCTGATGCTCTTAGTGATTTCCGGGAGTGCAACAGACAAAGAGAAAGGAGTAGTTTGGGGCTGGTGCTGGGGGACCACGACGACGACGACGACGGTAAAAATATACTCGTAAGGAGTTTTTTTGGAATTTTATTAATGTTTCATTCCTGTACGAACCAACCAACAGCAATTCCGTCTTCTTCCTTTTACCTTGATCCTCTCTACGACGTTTATGCCTTAATAATTTTTAAATCACCCTAGAGAGAAAGAGAGACAGAAAAAAAACAAATTGGGTTTATAATAATTTAAACCCTACTGAATTGCTTTAATAATAATAGACAAAAAAAACATATTTCTACATAAAATCCACTTTTGACAGGAATACATTCTCATTGTGACAAGAACATTCGTGCTTGACTGTTAAACTGTTAATAATTAACTAAAATTTTATGAAAGGATAGAATAAATTTACATCAATTTTAAGGACTTTAGAAATAAACTTTTATCCATTTTGTGCGGTAATAGATTATGATATAATTTTTCCATGATGAAGAGATTTCTCTTATATTTTATTTTCTCGCATATTTTCTGCAATATTCTTTATTAAAATTAATGATCCACAAAAATTTATGAGATAAATGTCATGAGAGATAATGGATGAATTAAAAAAATTAAAAAAAAAACCTTGGTTAATGGTAAATGGTTAATGTGGTATTATCTACAAATTCTGGTTATTTTTTATTTTATTTTTTAACTAGCATAAAACCCGCGTGCGTTGCAACACCTTTAAATAAAAAAAGTTTGTGTGTGCACTGTCCGCGGTAGGAAAAAAGTATAATGAAAACAACAAAAAATTGGAACAATTGGATACCATATAAAAATTTAGAGTTACCCATAAAAAATATTGTAATATTTCTTCTCGAGCCTTCTCGGAATCGTCAGGGATTAATATAATTTAAGAAATTTCCTACATTTCAGAATGTGGCAAACTTCACGACAATAGAGGAAATTACCAGGATACACTATGGTCAATGTTCAATGACCTAGGATGTGAAGATTTTTCGATACCCTAACTCCTCAACAACCTACATACACCTGACCAGGAAATGATACTTTTTGGAAAAATTTGTCTCCTATATTGGCCCCGAAATTTAAAATTTATAAGTTTTGATCATAAATTCTTTATTTGCTACTTTAAAAACACCCAGATACCGATTTTCATTGGAATCGGAAAACAATTGGCAAACTCAACGGCCATATTGGTGCGGCCATTTTGAATTTATCAGTTTTGATCATAAATTCGTTATTTGCTACCTTAAAAAATCCCAGAAACTGATTTGCATTGGAATCGGACCACAATTGGCAAATTCGTCGGCCATATTGGCGCGGCCATTTTGAAATTATATGTTCTAATCATAAATTCATAATTTGCTACCTTAAAAACCCCTAGATATCCACTTTCATTGGAATAGGAATACAATTGGAAAAATTCGGCCATATTGGTGCGGCCATTTTGAATTCATAAATTTTGATCATAAATTCGTCATTTGCAACCTTAAAAACAAAATTCAACCAAATTCATTGCAATCGTAATATAATTGAAAAAATTCGTCCGCCATATTGGCGCGGCCATTTTGAATTTAAAGTTCTGATCATAAATTCGTTATTTGCTACCTTAAAAAATCCCAGATACTGATTTGCATTGGAATCGGACCACAATTGGCAAATTCGTCGGCCATATTGGCGCGGCCATTTTGAATTTATAAGTTCTGTTCAAACATTCGCTATTTACTACCTTAAAAACCCCCCGATACCGATTTCCATGGAAATCGGAACACAATTGGCAAATTTGGGTGGCCATTTTGAATTTCGGTCATTTTGTGGCGGCCATTTTCAATTTTGAAAATCGGGCTTCGAGGTGCATCATGGGAGACCCCCACGGATCTTCGTGCAAAATTTCGAAGCTCTACGATCACTGGTGCGCCCGCTATAGCGCACACATCGCACATACACGCATACATACACGCATACAGAAACTTTCTTTTATTAATATAGATTATGTTTTATGCAGTGTAGAGCTTCAACCAAATTTAATTGTATTAAATTTTTGATGTAGTATTTTCTTGAGGATTGAAGGAGACGGTCTAGCGAACAGTTTCAGAAATCGGGTAACCCTAATGCCTTTTGGAACATCCTAAGGTGTTTTGACACCCGACACCTGATTTAATCTTGGTATCAATCGTCGCGGTCATCGTATAGTTCCCATGCCAAAGTGCCCCATTACCTACTAAAATGACTACGGTGAAAAATTACATATTATTACTATGCTTCTTCACCTCTTTGGGAGGGTATCTACAAAGCTTCTCCGTCTGGCTCTGTTTTGTGCTATTCGTTTGGTTTCAGTCTAATTTTTTCATCATTTTTCATTTTCTTTATTACTGTATTTCTCTAGGAGATTTAGGTGTACCATCATCTCTGTTTCCTTGCAGTGTGGTATTTTTTCAAGCGCCACTTACCATACTGAATAGCTTGCTCTCGTTCGATCAACGAAGCCAAGCGGATGCGACCGGCTGGGAAGATTCTGTTTAAAAACAGGACATAAAATATAAAAAGGACTTCGGTATTCTTCGGAACAGTCCACGTCGATTTTGTTTTTTTTTCTTGTTGCGTGTTCCAAAAGTTGTGGCTCTGTTGTCCGAACTGAACATTACCAGGACTACAATGCAAAGCCAAGGTGGTCGTCCACTGCAAGCATAAGCAAGACATGCGCTACACGAGGTTGCTATGATGCATGTAGCTCCAAGAAACAAGCTCTCTTTGCGCTCCTCAGCAGGCAGCAAACCGTAGAGGTATACTTACACAAAAACCTAAAACAAACTAATCCAAAGAAATCACTTCACTCTGACTTAGAGACGCCTCGGTAGTCTAGAGAGTAAGGCGCATGCCTTTCCCAAAACTCTTTCTTCTTCCCTCCTCATCCTCCTGTCATAGCCTTCCGCTAGCACTGCCCCGCTTCACCAAGCGCATGTCATCGGTTGGTTGACGGGATTCAACTCGTTTCAGGAGGCATAACACTCCAGCGAGTTGTTTCTCGTTGACCCGATGGCAGAGTCGCGAGAGAAATGGTTGGGAATAGGTGGTTGTGGCAGTTCCTTCCTTCACTTCTGTCTTTCCCTTCACTATCTATCGACTAGAGCTTGTTGTTCGATATTGCACTCTATACGAACAAAATAGATTGTCGACAGTACAAAGGGCTTTCACTGAGCTCTAGTCTTCCACATAAAAAAAAAGTAAAAGCCTAGAGCTCAGAGGTAACCCCCTTTATACTGTTCACTAGTCAATCTAGAGTGTAACGTCAAACAGCAATTGTTGTCACTAAGATAGTACAAAGAAGAATGACGGAATTGCCAGCAAAATTTAGACGTGAACGGCAATACGTGGTTTTACTATACCCACTCCTATCCAATACTAGCGTGGTTTTACTCCACCCGCTCCTATCCTAATCTGACGTCGACGAGCGAACAGTAGATGGTTTCTTCAATTATTGTGCTTACAGATGATAAGGCAAGAAAACTCTTGGAGAACTAATTCATTTTAAAATTCTTGAAGAACTAATTCCTTTTGAAATATTTCGAGAACTAATTTATTTTGAACTATTTGGAGAACTAATTCAGTTTGAAATTCTTGGAGAACTAATTCATTTGGAAATTCTTGGAGAACTAATTCCTTTTGAAGTATTTCGAGAACTAATTCATTTTGAACTATTTGGAGAACTAATTCATTTTGAAGTTCTTGGAGAAATAATTCCTTTTGAAGTATTTCGAGAACTAATTAATTTTGACCTACTTGGAGAACTAATTCATTTTGAACTACTTGGAGAACTAATTCAGTGTGAAATTCTTGGAGAACTAATTCATTTTGAAATTCTTGGAGAACTAATTCCTTTTGAAGTATTTCGAGAACTAATTCATTTTGAACTACTTGGAGAACTAATTCATTTTGAAATTCTTGAAGAACTAATTCCTTTTGAATTATTTCGAGAACTAATTTATTTTGAACTATTTGGAGAACTAATTCATTTTGAAGTTCTTGGAGAAATAATTCCTTTTGAAGTATTTCGAGAACTAATTAATTTTGAACTACTTGGAGAACTAATTCATTTTGAACTACTTGGAGAACTAATTCAGTTTGAAATTCTTGGAGAACTAATTCATTTTGAAATTCTTGGAGAACTAATTCCTTTTGAAGTATTTCGAGAACTAATTCATTTTGAACTATTTGGAGAACTAATTCATTTTGAAGTTCTTGGAGAAATAATTCCTTTTGAAGTATTTCGAGAACTAATTAATTTTGACCTACTTGGAGAACTAATTCATTTTGAACTACTTGGAGAACTAATTCAGTTTGAAATTCTTGGAGAACTAATTCTTTTTGAAATTCTTGGAGAACTAATTCCTTTTGAAGTATTTCGAGAACTAATTCATTTTGAACTACTTGGAGAACTAATTCATTTTGAACTGTTTGGAGAACTAATTCATTTTGAAGTTCTTGGAGAACTAATTCATTTTGAACTAATAAAACTACTAACCAAAAAAACAAATTTTTTAGAAAAATCTTGTAGGATTACCACTGATATAAGGTTTTAACTACCTCCTCTCAGGATTACTTTTGGCACCAGTGCTGTAACTATTCACTCTCCCACTAGTGCTAAAATTATTTCTATTTTCTAAGTAGTCTATTTATTCCGATTGGGTTGTTTACAGAAACGTCAACACACAGTCCTTGTAAATTAAAGTAGATGGCGTTACAATGGATCTTTACCAAATCACCAATGTTTACTTTCTTATTGAATCGCTAACAGCCAATATGTTTTAAGAAGATAAAATGTTGCTTTGCAGTTTGATGCGTTTTCTTAAGTAGGAACTCGTCTTTGTGATCGGAGAATGTTATTTTATATATACAAAGTCAATAAGTCCTTTTAATAGTCATGGATGTAATATGAAGAATTCGACAGTTGAAGAACCCTTGCCTTGTATTCGACAAATAGAAGAACACTCAAATGAACAATCATTATTTGACAGAGGTGTACGTTGTGGTATTAGAATTCCATTCGAATTTCAAATAGTCGTCTTTTGTTGATTAATTGAAATTACAAACCTCATCCAAAGATCCATCCCATTGTAACATTGTCTTTTATAATCATCTAAAAAAACTCCATTCTGCAGAGTTTAAAACTAGATCCCATCACTAGATTTTTTCAACGTCAACATCAATTCTCTTAAATCTTCAGTTTTACGTTTAGCTAAAAGTCCCTTTGAAACGCGTTCCTATTGAAAATTGATTGAATGTGAGAATCCAGAGTCCTTTTACGTTTTAGAATGTGTTGATTGTTCTCAGGTATCAATAGAACAAGTCCGGTAACTACATTTGAAATTGGGTCAATGCAATTTGTGTGTGTGTGGCTCAAATTTGGTGGTAAAGATAACAAATGAATGCCAGAAGCATTTTGCTTTGGTATATTTGATTTTAGTTTAGAGTTTCAATTGTTCATTTTGGTTCGATAATATTCGCTATTTCGTTTGATAATATAATCACAATTGTTTATGATATGTCTAAATGCAAATTTTTGGGTTGTTGTTTTTTGGGTTGTTTTGGATATCAATTAGTTTAGATCGGTTTTAATATGATTCGAGATTTTATGAAGTGGAAAGACTTGTTTTGTGCACAATGATGAATTTGAAATTTTGTTGCTGTTGCAATCATATGAACAAATATTTGACCAAAAAACATAACGTTCACCACTAAAAGGTTTCAATGGTTTCGTCGAGGACGTAAATGACTACTAATAACGAAATTTTGATATGGGGTAGAGATGTTAAAACTCATAACCTCTCTCTTACTTAAAATTAACAACCCTCGACCCATTTCTAAAGTTTGGGTTCATCCTTCACCTTCGCCTCTTAATATAAAGTTAAAGTCGTTGCTGGAAACTTGTAAATACGGTCCCTTTTGGTCATCGTGACTATAGTTAGCCTCATATAATTACCATCCTGGAAACATCACAAAATCAGGTAATCCGCAGATGAAAAATTCATGAACTGCGTCCATCACACGGCCTGCCACATAACAGGATATACATCAGGAGTCCCTTCGTGTCCCTTCTTTCTTTATAGTCTTGCCAGTGTTACGCAATGAGCCAGCAACAAGAACATAAGATCGTATATATGCTTGATGGGTTGATACTGTTTTGGTATGGGGGTTCCATACAGTTCGGCAAGGATATACAAGTCCTCGTCCTTTTTGTTGTCTTCGTTATGTATCGATTGTATTTTCCGGATATCTACCAGTCTCTAGCAGGGGAGTTGAATTGTTTGGAAGGTTTGTTTATTGATTGTAGCAGGTTTTTTGGGAATTATCTGCACCCGTCGACTTCGACGTTCTAGTAGTAGTATATATAGTAGCAGCAGTCATCGACGTGTCTTCGCCCTATTGTTTGGGGTTCATGTACTGAAATCGGTTCACTAATAAAATAGGAAGTGGATCCGTAGCGGGGCATACCGATATTTCATCAAGATATGAATATATTTGCGCAAGTATTGTTGATGTTATTTTCCGGAACACAGTAAATTGTTTTCATGGAACCTTCTTCATCATTTGAAGGGGATTTTTATTCAAAAAAAAAAAAATAAATGTGAAAAGCACGTTTCTGGGTGAATACTGATAAGGTTTTGTTTATGTGTGAATATTTTTCCAACAGTATTTTTTTAGTGTTTTTTTTATATGAATTCACGTTTAAAACTTTGTTGACTTTTTTTTTACAGGGTTTCTCTGTCGTTTTTTATGCAGTCAGGAAGCGTAATTTGCAAGTTGACTCAGCTGTTAAATGAGTGTATGCCAGTAAAAAAATATTGAGCCGATGTTCATTGTTACCAAGCAAGCTGCTCTCTCTCCGGCAATGTAATTCACACTCATCAAAAGCTGGTATGAGAAATGATAAAATGTTAAATCCAAAAAAAAACCCAAAAAGGGTTACACATGGAACTAACAAAATGGGATTTCCTTCCAATAAATAAACTGTAGCTATATTTTAGGGGCGGCAATTTATCATTGAATAAAGAAAAGAAAAGAGAAAAAAAAAATGTTTAATTTATATCAAGACGGTCATTTTTTAAGGCGTATTCAACCGCCCACACACAACGCACAATTATTCATCCACTGAAGAAGTTCCTATGCATATCCCTAGAACATTTCTGTAGATCCGCTTGGGATGTCCTTAAGGATTAAACTAATTTTTTTTTTCTATCTTGTTATTTTTCTTTTATTTTTTTTTTATTTTTTTGGTCTGTTTTATTTTGGAATTCTGAATTTAGAGCATTCTTTCTTGTCTAAAAAAAAATTTAAAAATTCGTGAATTTATTTACATTAAATTTTTCTTGTTGTTTTATTTTTTATTTTTTTTTTCGCATTTTGTGTGACGTCAAGAGACTGCGAGCATATTGTTGGCAAGCAATTGCCTAAGGGCCTACCCGTGTTCTCTCAGTTTAAAACAGAGGTTGAATTGGAGACTATATATATATAGATTTTTTGTAGGTTATGTCCATTCCTTGGGGATAGAAAACAGAGATCCAGTTGAAGGCCTAAGGAGGTTCAGTCTTTGAATGCATATGGTTGATGATGTCTAGAGAGAGAGAGAGAAAATAACCTTCGTACTATTTATCATCGTCTTAAATTAGGACACAAAAAGGATACGAAGAACAGATGATGTGGTATAGGATGTGGTTGGTGATGGTGTTTAAGCATAATTATTGGACTTTTTAAATGTTTGTTTATTATGGAAAATTAGTTTAAGGATATTTAATTAAGTTAGCACTTGTTGAACCACATCTAATCTAACTTCATACCATAGTCTTTAGGTTATCTTTCGTGTTATTTACTCAATAGATATTTCAATAGATATTTTAAAGTTTTTTTTGTTTATTTTCATTTCTAAGTTGATTACTTTGAACATTTCACACTCAAATTTCTTTCGCGATGGATTTTGGTATCAAGCTTTGTTTGCTATGTTGCAATTACCATCCCTCCACCTTTAGAACGTGTTGAAAAAAAATTTGTATATATTGATACAAAATTTCATTTAACATTGATAATCTGGAAAATTCGCCACAGCATTGATTTACAGAAGTATGTTATTTTTGAAGTATGATCAGTAGCTCGATCAGTTGTCTTATTCCCTTTTAGTCATTCTGTGCGATTCCCAGAACCATATTTTACTTCATTGAGAATGGGCCACACAAAGGCGTATGGGCCACAGAAATCAGCATATGGGCCATTATTCTGTCGCGGGGGCGGGTTTGTATGAAGAAAAATGCGCGAGCGAACCGAGCGAAAATTTTTTTTGGACTCTCCCCAAATCCCCCAAATTGTCTGGCCGCGGCACTGTAATGGGGTTGATGAGAGGTACCACCCCACCTCTCCCTTCATCCACAAAGTTCGTGAGGAACGTTCCTGGGAGCGAAGCGTCTAAACAGGCTTTTTTAGGGACAAACACAAAATTAACAAAACGAACAAAACTAACCGAATTTTCTCGTGGATTAAAAACAAACGTAGTCCGCTCAAATTAGTCAAAAAATCGCTGTTTTTAGGAAATTTTTACCACAACTATGAGACCGGTGCCAAGTGAAGGATTCACAACCCGCAGTTCAAAAAAAGGGTTGTTTTTGAGAAATATGTGAATTTTAGAGTTTTTTCGCCTTTTTCTCTATTTTGTGGAGAACCTATGCATTTTGGTGAAAATATCAAAGTTGGAGAGCATAAAATTACCTACAAATTTTACTTTTACAATTTTTCCCAACTCCGCATATTTTCGCCGATGGAGGCCGTTTTGCGCCATTTTTAGATTTTGAGCCAAAATTATGCATTTATATGAAAAATTTAATGAGATCAAAGTATTAGTTACAGTTTTTCAACGGCTTTTCTTTGGACGCTTTGATTTATCAACAGAATCTGAAAAAAGGGGCAAAACGGCCGCTAGCGGCGAAAATATGCGGAATTCGAAAAAACAGTGAAGGCAAAATTTGCAGGAAATTTTATGCCTTATAACTTTGCTCTTTTGATATTTTGACCAAAATGCATAGTTTCTCTTAAAAATAGAGAAAAGGCGAAAAAACTATAAAAATTACATATTTCTCAAAAACAACCCTGTTTTCGAACTGCGGGTTGTGAAAATCATGCTTAGACAACCAATATCCTTCACTTGGCACCGGTCTCATAGCTGTGGGAAAAATTTCTTTAATTGTCCCTAATTTGAGCGGAGTAGGGCAGAAAACGTGCCTTAATGTGTTTTTGATGAAGACGCACCCTTTCTTGTGAGTTCAGCTAACTTCAGAGTTTACAAATCAAAATACATATATAGAAAGAGTATAGATCAATCTGTTGACCTTGAAGGTCATTTTTTAAGGTCGTTGCTTCAATTTGCAAAAAAGTTGGGTCGGTTTTGGACGTTTGGTTATTTCTTCTTTTTGTTTTTTTAGTTGGATCAATTTTGTTTTTTAAACAGCGAGCGCTTTTGGGGGGTCATGACCCGCGTGACCCCCCCCCACCCCTTAAATCCGCGCCTGCTTCCTCCTGGATAACGTTAATCGTCTTTTCCACATACCCTCTGACTTGATCATATCGTCCAGAATGTTATCTGGCGTTACCCATACCACGATCGCCGTTTTCACCTCGTTTGTGCGCGGAAATCCCGTCCATTGAAAGAAGACATGCCCGCGTCCTCCTTGCATTCCGGTAAAATGGGGAGAACAACGTATCATCGTCTCTGAAACGAGGGGGTATGCCCGATGTTAACCATTTCCATTTTGAAGCTGGGTCGTACTTCACCTTCCCACAGTTCCTTGTAATCCACCTTTACATACTCGATATGAGTCGGTAAGTTCATTGACTCTTAGTAGACTTGCTTATTTACCATCTCTCATGCATGCTGCTTCAACCGATGTTGTTCGATATGTGCAGCATCCCGCGTAAAAATAATTTGTTGGCATTTTCACGCGCAAACCAAGTACAGATGCACTTATATTTTTAGAAGCATATATGCGGCTTTAACTAGCACGTATAGCGAACAAATGCGCCCGGAACTATTATGACACAAACTGAGAAATACTCATGCCAGGGCTGTAGCTACCGCTACAGGCACAAATATCTAAAAATCGACCATTCCAAACGCTAGTGTCATTTTACAAAGCAGTCCCCCACTAAGTACTAACCACGTTCAATGCTGCTTGACTTAGGCAATCGAACGAGAACCGGTGTATTGAATATGCTATTGGCACCCTTTATAGTCACTAAGATAATTACCCGTTTTCCTGGTCCTGTACAATTTCTTCTAGGTACCAAATTGTGCACTGGATATGACGGTATGGTCTATCAGTTTTCTTCGTTTGCCGATCAGCCCACCATTTATTCTATATTCATCAGTCAACTTCTGTCTTATTCTTAGCAATCTTTAGGCCACCGCTTTTTAGCCAGGAATTTACGTCCCAAATTGCTTCATTTCCCTCACTGAAGCGCCTTCCTGTGACGTCGAGCCTGATTTCGTCTGCGATTCCGATAGAGACCACTCTTCTTGGAAATTGAAGCGTCAATACATCAGTAAGCATGATTTTCCACACGAGAGGGCCCAGGATAGACCCTTGAACCAGGCAAAATATACTTCTTCTTATTCCCCTTTAATCCCTCATGGGACATATGGCGGAAACAGTTGCCTTCCAGCGGACTTTGCTTTGTGCGACAGCTCCCAGCTCGGTCTTCCAGCTCGACGGATTCCTTGCGGGTTCCAATCAAGGGCCTGTTTGGCTAGATTTTGGTTTTCGCGTCGCAAGGTGTGGCCAATCCAATTCCATTTCCTTGGCCTGATTTGGTGGTCTATCCTTTCTTGGCTGGCACGGCACCATAGGTCTTCATTTGTGATTCCATCTTGCCAGCGGATTTTTAGGATACGGCGTAGGCACCTGTTGATGAAAACTAGCCTTTTTGAAAACCCATAGCAGATGTCTTTGTAGAATTAGCCTCTTGCAAATGGCTGTTTTCCTAACGGTCGATACGGTAAAAATTTTCTGTAGCATACCAGAAATATTTTTACCAGCTCCAGTGACTTATGAATGCGTAAAACCCACACCAACATCGACTGATGCCCCGCCCAGCAATAGCACCTAAGCAAAATCGACAAGGGAAGTGGTATAATGCGGTGACACAACTAAGATATAAAAACAGCTGCTTGGTGTCTCCACATTTTAACATCGTAACAGACTGGGAATATTTCCTTCGCCACTTTTGGCCAATCCGACTACTTACTTCGTTCGAATAGTTACACGCTGTGTATAGGTAACATATTAGGTCCCTTAAAGAATTGCCCTGTTTCAGCTTGAGAAAATGCTAACTTTGTTTTAACTATTCGGGGAATGTTCATTCCTTTAGGCACACCGTAAATATTTGGCCAGCTTGACGTTATAAGTAGGTATTGGGATACTTGGGCCTGGGAATGCCACTACCTACTATTATCTTACCTACGAGCTTTACTCCTCTTTTTGTATAACGTCCGGTCTGAGCTCATTTAATTTTCTAGCCTCTCGATGTGCTCGTTTTTTCTCTTTATAATGGTTGCCTACAGCCTTACTGTCTGAAACTTAGCCTGTATTTTTTTTTTTTGTGTAAACAAACCTAGCTTAGGAATCACCCTTTGTACTAGCAGTCTCGCAAGTCGAGCTCACTTGAGGTCTGAGTACGATGCCTTATTCCTCTATTCGTGCCTTACACCAGAAATTTTTGGAACGTCTATGCTATCCATTGCGGGATATATGCTGGTTGTATGGTTCTTTCATCGCTGTGGGGTCTATACGACTCCTTTCATAGCGTTCGTAGCATGCTTGATTTGCCTCATCCATTCCATTGTCCCGCCCAAAAGATGGTGGTATTATGGTCGCTATGTCTATGTTCTTTACTTAACTGCATTGTACCGCCTCTTTACCATAAATGGGGAAACAACTCGGTTTGGGTCTGTTCCTGTGTTAGTTTCTGACTGTAAGTTTGTCGATCTCTTGTAACGCTTTTCCAGTTTTTTATTCCTAGTACCTTAGTATCTTGTATGGCTTAGTATCCAGCAACTATAATTTTAGACGTTCTACTGCCCATTTTCCTTTGGCATTCTGAAGCATAATTTGGCGTACTAGGGGACCCCACTACACAGTCCATGCATTAAAATAATCCGCTGTTATCTTAGGGATATGGAAACTGGCGTCGGCAACGTACCTCTCCAACGATGCCTTGTATTTGTCTAGTCTGCGACTAGGCGCCGCATAATAGCTTTGTAGATGACTTGTTGAAATTTTATGTATAAGTAGTGTTAAATTTCACATTTGGAGAAACAATACAAAAACGAACAGAATGGATTTTTTCTACCAGTAAAGTTCTGCAATGATTTAATAATAAAAGCCACAATTTAAAATAAATTACTTCAAACAAAAAACTCGAGAAATATAATTAATTAATAAAAGACAAACAATTTTCACCAAATAAAAGGACCAAGCCCCAAACATTATCCTGTGGAACGAGAAAAAACACTTTTCATGTTTGTTTTGTCATCAATTTCAATATCCAATGGTGGATGGCACTTGTTTTTACAAACTGCTTTATGGTCCTTAGGCTGCTACCCATAGCCACTTAAAGCCACCTACGAATATCATCAATGTGGTAGTAGTGTCGCACATTAAGTATATACCCCCGCAACTCCCCCACTCCACTCCATATCTCGCATATACGCCTCAACAGTTCAACACAGCCACCAAAAGCGTAGACACATCTCTGTACTATTAACAATAGCCTTGGCAGAAGCAATCAAGAGTCTCTTGGGATCAATTGAAAACTGAAGGAATCAAGTGTGCCAACACTCCTATACAACAAAAAAAAAGAAGAAAGAAGAAGAAAATGTCTATATCCTTCGCCTCAAGGATAATTGAACAAGCCATTAAGTACTTGGATTATGACGCACACTGGGGCCGAGCAGCTAATTTAATGTACATATGTGTGTGTACGAGTGCGGTTTTGTAGCCGAAATGTTGAAAGGTAGATGGACATCCATTAGCCAGGACGACCTCATATCCTTGCATACAGTTGCAGTGCTTAGGCCTCTTGAAGGAGCTCTTAGCTTTGGGTTTGATGTTTCCTTCTCCGTGCTGAAGGTGTGGTTTGTGTCTCTGGAATGTGCCTGCGGTGGGCGATGTGAGTTTTTCATGGCGCTATTTACTTTTATTGGAAGGATGCCAATTTCTTAAGGACGGCAGTGGTGTGTTTGCTGTAAAATTTAAGGATTTTTGGTTGGGCATGTGGGACGTTTTATGTTGGGATAAAAATTTGGAGTTCAAAGAAAAATGTCGCTTAGAGAAGTAAAAGAATTATGTAAATGTGCGATCAAATGTGGATGCATTTAAGAGTTTTGTTTTTCATGAAATTGTTGACAAAATTTTGAAGGAATAATTTTCATTCTATAAGTGTTGAAATACCAAAACATAATTGGAGTTTGGACAGGCTAACGACACAAACAAGCTGCTAATAGCTTGTGAAACAACGGAGCACTTACTGTGTAGTTGCGAGGCGACTGTCGGTCATCCTTTTATACAGGCGCGGATTCAAGGGGGGTCCACGGGGGTCATGAGCCGCCCCCCCCAAAAGCGCTCGCTGTTTAAATAACAAAATTGATCCAACTAAGAAAACAAAAGCAAAAAAATAACCAAACGACCATAACCGACCCAACTTTTTTGCAAATTAAAAAAACGACCTTAAAAAAATTACCTTACCTACAATAAATTGATCTATATCAGGGGTGGCCAACTCGCGGCCCCTCGCCAGAAATTCTGCGGCCCGCAAGATTCAACACGATGTAGCAAAATATTTTGTACTAGAAGGTTCCAACATACAAAAAGAAAAAATGTTGTTAGCTCGTCTTTAACCGTTGATATTGAACCAGTTCCAGAAAATCTGCAAATGCAACTACTAATTGATTTACAGGGCTATAATGAATTTAAAACAATTTTCAGGCAATGTTCATTTTTGTAAGAAATATGTTACAAAAGAAAAGTCTTCCCGAGTAAAAATAAGACTCGTCCGTTCTTAGCCTGAAACAGACACGCACAGCGTTAAAACGCCTGTATGGTATCCAAAACAGGCACAGTACGCCTGAGTAAAAATTCCACTTTTCCAAATGCAGCCCGCTACCTATAAAAGAGGTACTGGATAATCCTTTGCAAGACTAAAGGGAGTAAAAATTGAAGCTGTAAGAAATTGTATAGGACGAAGAAAACAAGCAATTAGTTTGGTGACCATAAAGTGTGCCATAAGCATACTAAATAGATCACCTAAGTCAAGCAGCATTGGACGTGGTTAGTACTTAGTTGGGGGACCGCTTGGTAAAACGACACTTGCTTTAGGAATGGTCGATTATGAATAAATTCATATCCGCAACAGGGGCGGGCATACCTCCATAGCGGAAGCATTTTTAGATTTTCATGTCTGTAGCATGCAGCCCGTGCGGCAGGCGCATTTGTTCGCCATGCGTCCTTGTTGCAGGCGCGCTTATGCTATTAAAAAAATATGAACAACTAAATTATTTTTACTCGGGTTGATTTAACTTACATCTGCAAATCGATCTTTTCGAAAATGAAATTTACAAAAAATAAATATCGCTCTCTGACGACGCAACACCAGCTACGAAAAAGTGCTAAAAATGTACCAAATAAAACCAATTTTAACATCAAAGTTGCTTATAATTGCCGTAACATAAAAAGTGCCTGGACATTATTCATAGGAAACATTGCAAGTTTTCTCATTCTGGAGAAATAATGATAGGTTAACTACGTATTTTTTGGGGAAAAAGGTAGTTGAATTCGAAATTTGTGTTAAAAAAACAAAATTCACTTCAAAGTCACTTTCACAATAATACATTACGTTTACATGATTTACTTGAGTTCTTGTCTTGAAATTTACTTGAAACTCAAGTTGCGTTTTCGGTTCACTTACTTGACTTCAAAATGTCTTGAAATTTTCTTGAGCTGCCATTGGACATTTCCTATTATAACAGAAACTAGCTCCTTATTATAACATAAATAACTTTAAAAAGATTGTATCAAAAGTATACATTCACTACAGTTTTTATCTTCTTCTTGTTCCAAGAAAAAAACCACATGCAAAATTTCAAGTATTCAAGTAGCGTTTACATGAGCTTTTTCAAGTCAATCAAACAAATTTTTGTGATTTACTTGACTCAAGTATACTTGAAGTCAGGACGAGTTTACAAGCATATTTTGTTACTTGAAAACTACTTCAAGTATACTTCAAGTAAGCATGTAAACGTAGTAATAGATATGTGGGTGCATTCTGCGTACACTGGTACTTTATTCATGGAAATTGGTTATAGGGTTACAAAAATACAGTATGATATGTAAAACTATATCAAAAAGCCCTTGTGGCTAACCTGTACGATACCCCCACCCCCTCCCACCACCCTCACTCTACAATTTATTGTTTGTCTGATAAAAACCTATCAACAGCTGGCCGCTTTGTACACTGAGTGTATGCACACTGTATATCACCCCGGCCCGCGGGATCATAATGCATTTTCAAAGTGGCCCCCGGTAACATTTGGGTTGGCCACCCCTGATCTATACCATAGGTTCTCAACGTGGGCGATAACGCCTCCTTGTGAGCGTTTGAGACTTTCGGGGGCAGTAGAAGACCCAGAGAAAATTAGGGCGCGCTGAGATCGCACAGTGAACGAACTGGGTTTATTAGGAAGAGGGTGATAGATTACGATGGGGAGGGCAAACAATTTTCATGGACACTTTCAGCGAATTGTGAACGGACATTTTAACAGTTCCTACATTGTTGTTGTTGTTAGGACAAGAAATCAAAAGAGAATTTCAAAAAGCAAGAACAGCAAGCCCTGAAGTTTTGAAATTTTGTTTGAAATTTTTGACATTTTTCGTTCGTTTGTCCGTTCGTTGGGGTCCGCCCATGTTAATGCCCAGCCGACACTTCACCGGGCTTCAAAAGAGAATTAACGATTACAGGTAAGTTTTGTCTGTTCGGGGTCCGGTCGTGTAAATCCAGCCATAGTAGACAAAAAATTATCGACAAAAAGGGGGGGGGCTGTCTATGTCCGTTTTCGAGATAGGGCGTTTTGAATTTTGGTTTTGGGGATTAATAAAAACAACAGTGTACGATGGAAAAAACAGAAATACATTTTTTACCATATATTTCACTGTCAACTCAAAAAGTAGATCATTAAGGTCCTTTTTTCTGAACCTTTTTAACATCCCCAAAAGTTACCTAAAAATTTCTTGGAACGCCCCAAGACTCCAGCTGGAGTCATATCTTATGATCGTTTCATTCGAACGTGTCCAAATACGAAGGTTGGACGCACGTTGGACGCTTGACATTGGACACTCGTAGTTCGAGCATCTGCCACACGATGCGTCCTACCATCAAGAGCTCAACGTTGGAGGGTCTTAGCAATAGCTGTTTAATATGGTAAGTAAAAAAAATGCGGGGCTCTAAAAAAATATTCTCAAAGGCGGTGGGCAAAATAAGGTTGGGAACCTATGATCTATACTCTTTCTATATGTTTTGATTTGCAAACTCTGAAGTTAGCTGCGCTCACAAGAAAAGGCGCGTCTTCATCAAAAACGTACTAGGGCATGTTTACGTAGGTCACGTTTGTATTTAATTCACCAGAAAATTTGATTAGTTTTGTTCGTTTTGTTAATTTTGTTTTTGTTTTTTTAGAAGTAGACATTTTTTTCCGCCACTTTTAATTCCGTGACCCCCCCCCAAAAACAAAATTCTAGATCCGCGCCTGCTTTTATAATCGCGAGAAAATTGTGAAAATTCGTTCTCAAGGATATTTCCAAAGTCTTAAATGTGATCTGGAAGTAGTACTAGACAAAGACACACAATAGGCTTTTTAGGTTGCAGTATTCGCCGAATTTCTCAAAAGAAAACAACGAAGGGAAGAAATAAAAAATTGTATGTAGGCTGAAAAGGTGGAAAGACCTTATATGTCTCTGTGAGCAGTTCGAACCCAGGTCTCTAAGATGCCAGCCGAACCCCATAGACTATAGAGGTCGAAACTGTTTACCAGGATTTCTGGAAACATCTTAAGAATATCTTTTTTTATTAGAAGGGTAAATTTATTGTGTCGTCTATTTAATCTATAAATGACGTAGCGTCTCTGTGGGCCGGTTGTCTTATTTTTCTCAGTATACTTCCCTGCGCGCCAGTTATTTCTTCCTGCATACTTTTAGGCCAACACTTCAATAAAAATTTCACTTTATTTTGTTCTGCATACTTTTAGGAACAATTTTTTTATGCATATTTTTCAATTATGCTAAATTTGTGAGCGAATGAGGAGATAACGAACGCTTTCAATGATAAAAGCTAAGCCTGTGATTTCAGGGTGCACAAAAATCAAAAAAATTGTGATTTAAGGCGAGTTTACATCCCAAGAATAAAGTGCGGCTGTACAAAACTCAAGCGCAAAGTTTCGTCGAAAGCTCGAAACTTTTTACACCTGTCAAACGTAAAATGTTTAACACGGTCGCAGAGGAAACAATTGAATAAACTGCAAAGCCTTTTAGATAATTATATTAAATTAATGTGTAGTAAAAAAGACAATTTTATTAGTTTCAAACATTTTCTCACTTCGTTTTTGAGTTAAAAAAAATTAACGCATTTTTCAAACTGTCGAAAACAAGGTAAATATGCAAAAACTAGGGAAAATTGCATATTTATAGGCGTTAGAATATTGAAAGAAATTTAACGAAATTAAAAGCTTTTTTTCGGTCTACGCATTCGTTAAGTAGAGTAGAGCCCTACTTTGAGGATGCCGTTTTCTGTTGCCACCTTGGTGAAACAGAGATAGAACCATACTATCTTCTATGCGATAAAGGAGCTCAGATTTGCTCTTCCACTTTATTCTTAAGATGTAAACCCGCCTTTACACGTACTTCGAGACCGATATAAACATTAAAAATATATTGCAAGTCTATTTTGAAGAAACCCACCTCTATACAAATTCATCATACATTCCAATCTATCGTAAGTTGTTCAAGTCATAAAAAAAATGTCACAATCGTAGACATTTATAACGAAAAAAAATCTCCGTAAAATCTCTTTTCTCAAAATTAACAATTCCCCCTAATTTCAAATCGGGTTTGCTTCCGAGATTCCAAAAGCAGCGACTGTAGCTAGCAGCCAGCAAATAACTTTCAAGTCAATTAAAGAAGAAAAAAACAACAAAGAAACAATTTCAATTCTTGAAACTTCCCAGTAGGGGTGGAGAGAGGCCCTGCAGCCCAAAAAACAATTCTTCGGAAGCTTAAATTAATTTTTCAAATACACCCCGACAAATTAAAGTCGTTTCAGTGATGCCAGTTGGAATTTTCTAAAATTGATTTTTCTTTCTCTCTAAAGCAAACGCACACACACACACACCGACACCTAAAATGAATGTTTAAAATTGGACAGACACCTGAATTTCGTTTCCCGGTAAAATCCTGGCTTTTTTCGGTGCAGTAACATTGGAGGCTAGAAACTTTATCAATTAAAGTTGATAATAAAGTGAGAGTTTTTGTATAGTTTTATTTAAATTGTTATTTATTAAAATTTATGTTTTATGCTTTAAATTCTTTAATAGGATTTAATTTAAAAAGTTGTGTGTGTTTTGTTTTAATTTAATTAAAATTCATTTTTGATAGGATTAAGGATTCATGAAATACTCAACGTTGAATTTATATCATTTGTGTCCTTCCAGTATATCTGACGGTATTCTACAATAATGCCTCTGAAGAAGTTGAAGTCATAAATACATTTGAGCTGATTTTGTACATGTACTAAGTATGATTAACAGCTTTAATATTTAATCGACATTTCAAAGCATATTCACGATTAACCTGTCTCCTCGTGGGAGCAGAAGGTCTCAAGGTCCATCTGACTGTGTTTCGGGCTATCACCTTCATTTCACGCTATGTTTTATTGATTTCTTTTATTTCGGATTCTACTGTTCTTCTCAATGTCATTCTTGGCCGACCTTTTCTTCTCTGTCTTTAGGGATTCTCTAGTCGAGTGCTTGTTTTGTGATGTTGATTTCAGGACGTCCTAAGATGTGCCCTATAACTTCCACTTAAGCCTTTTTGGGTTCTATTGTTACAGTTTTTTCACCACAAATCTTTGTACTATAGCACCACTAACGTTGCAGAAACGTCACAACAAACACTCGAATCTTTTCTTTGGCTATTTTTCACGTTTCATAACCGTATAGAAGGTCTGATTTGACACAGTCTTTATAAATATTCTTAATTTCGTTGTAAGCGATATTACATAGACAATTTCAAGAATTTGCTTAATTGTCCCAATATTTGTATGGGTTTATAAAGGATATTGCTTACATCGCCATCTATTTCTCTTTACATATTGCTGAAATACATAAACTCGTCAACATTTAAACCGCTTCCTTGCCTACACGGACAGACTTTTATTCAAGCATTCATAGCCATTTAATTTCGTATGTCATGCCCTTTTAATGTTTCTAGCTTCTTCATCATATTTGTGCGTTTGTGTGAAAATAAGCAGAATACATGTCATCAGTGTAGCAAAAAGCCTTCAAGTTTTCACTTTTCCTGCCACTGAATTTCCAAATGCTCGGTTTAAGCTGTCTTCTTCACTTCGCTGATGGTAAGAACAATTGGAATATTAAAAAAACCTTGTCTTACTCCTGAAATGGGAAAAAATTGGCTGAATTTTATCTTATGAAATATTTACGATTCAGCTTGAAAGTACATTGAAAATATAATTTTAATAATTTTTTCAGTTATTCAATTGTCTCTAAATGCGTCAAATATCGTTTGTCTACATGCCGCATTAAAGGCTCTCCCAAAGTTGTATTCCATTTGATTGACTATCCTGAAGCTATGTGAATCGTGTATATTTGATCCATGCAAATCCACTGCAGCGAAAGCTAGCTTACTCGTCTCTCAGCGAAGGTTTTTTAGGGCATTGGAATTCCTATTCAGCGTTGCTGAATTACTATTTAGCATGTCTGTCCTATTATTTGAAACAGTCTGATTGTCACTTGCAGTCGAAGAGTTTCTTAGGGCCATGAAGATCGTATTCAGCGCTGCTGAATTACTGTTTGGCATGTCCATGTTGTTGTTTGACACAGTCTGATCGTCATTGGCCATCCAAGAACGGCTTTGGTTATTGGGGTTCCTATTCAGCGCCGCTGAATTATTATTTGGCACATCTGTGTTATTATTTTACACATCGTAATTGTAATTGGCCATCGAAAAACATCTTGGCTTATTGGGATTCCTATTCAGCGCCGCTGTATTGCAATTTAGTAAGACTGTATTGTTATTTGGGGTAGCCGGATTGTTATTTGTTATATAAAAGCCTGTTTGTACTATAGGGCTCATATTCAGCGCAACTGAATTACTATTTTTCATGTTTATGTTGTTATTTGACGCAACCTGACTATCATTTACTGTTAAAAAGCATCTTAGGACATTTGAGCTGCTATTCAGCGCGGCTGAATTGCTTTTTCTTGGTTTGTGGTGAACTCCTCGACAATATTTCCACAGTCTTCGAATATAGCCTACTTCCTTCGTTAATAAATTTCCCTATTTTTCATGTATTAGATCTTGTTACGTGGTTTAGATTTAGATATTTTTAATAATTCTGAATATAGCGAATTTCAGCCGCTTGCTCTGTCTATTTTGCCATTTATCTACTCTTGTCCAGCCTAGAAATTCTAACATCTTCTTCCGCTGTAGTTTAAAAGTGCGTTCTTGCTCCTACTCAAAGTTTCATAACATTAATTTTCATTTGCAATGACGATTTCTTGGTGATATTTCGAGTTTGGCTAAGGACTATGGTTCCAGTAAATATTGAATTCGAATGTCATTTAGTATATGTCTTCAATTGTTACTCCTGCATAATATGTATGACCGATTTGATTCGTTTTCGTTTGTCCATCAGCTGATGTCCATGTTTCTTTCTTTAGTATTTCTCCATTGTCATTGGATATTTTGTGTATGAATGTACGGCGGAGCTGATACTGGCAGCATTCAAGACCTATAAAAGAACTGGGTTTTAAATAATTCGTGTCCTTAATTCTTAATATTTTATTTATATTTATTTTGTTGTGCGGAATACAAATTTTAAGGCTACCGTAATCCGACAGTTGATTATACGACAAATTTTGAAAATTTATGCTTATACCCTTATATTTCTTTTAAGAAAAAATAAATTCGATTAAACATGAACAAAACCAAGCCAAAAAAAGAAGAAGTCCCCAAAGCCAAAACCTTAACATGAATAAAGAATTATCCTTGCCCTGGTTAAAGTTTAATGATAAAACTTCTTTCTTCAATAAATTTTTTTTTTAAACACAAAGAAATGTTATCTTCTTTGCTCATTCGTACATACATACAAATACATATTCATATACCTACAACTACACGCTCATATTATTTTATCCCGCCACGCCAATCAAATATTTACAAAGCACTTTCTCAAAGGCCAGAGTAGAAAAAAAAAATATGGATAAAAGTTTATCGTGATTCTGGCTCAGGAAGATTCCTTAGAAGAAAAAAAAACGAACTCAAAGCGTTGAAAATTGAATTTTTTTTTTAACCAGAGGGCATTAAGGACAAGACAAAAATTGTTTTTTTTAAGGATAAATCTTTTCGCCGTGAGGTTGACGTAGCGCGAGATTAGAGAAGTTGGCCTTTTGTTGAAGGTGCTTCTTATCTATGATTATGATTGTTTATCGAATTAGAAGTATACAATATAAAAGGTAGAAGGACAAGAAGTATGATGCATGGTTAATCTGGATTAAGAGAAAAATTTTGTTAGTTAATTTTTTTTTTGTCAGCGATGAATGGTGTGTGTTCTTAAGGATACAAAGGAAGTCTTTAAGGATATTAAACATAAAAACAATCTAGATAAGTCTTAAGGGAAATTATTAAAAAAAATTTAAAATTTTTAATTACAAACAGTCTTGGGAATAAAGTATAAAAATAAAAATTAACAGTGTATTGCGTCATTCATTTCGGTATAAAAAAATCACATGGGGACCTATTTTCAGCTACAAAAACAGTTACTATGAAAAATAAAGGCAAAGTTTAATATTCTAATGTTACAATTAAGAAAATTTAAGCAACTTTTCTTCATAAAATGTATAATGTTATAGAATCCCATTCCAAAGCCTAGTGTCCACTATAGAGTTTTTTGCATAGAGCTAGAGAAAAATCTCGCGTAGAGAAGTGTATACACCCTCTAGAGCTCTACTCATGCGCTCTACACCCACTCTCTACTAAAAAACTCTATAGTGTATACGCAATTTTTTTGTGTTTGGTAGAGTTCTACATTTGCTCTACGCTCTATCGAGCATGTTTGATAGAGTTTTTCTCTCTACAAGTATTCAGAAAATTTTGGTATGCAGACGTATATATGTATCTCGTGAGCTCATTCAATAATTCTCGATACATTCCAGCGATTTGTTTTCTTTTCGCAAATCAATCTCGCTCCCAAGAGTTCCTTTCTTTCTTTTTCTCTTAAAATACATAAAACGACAGCAACTTGTTTTTGGCGAGAACTCATTTTATTATTTTTTTTTATTTCTATTAATTTCCTTTAAATTTTTTACACAATAAATGTACGCACGCACCTCTGAACATGCAAAAGTTGACGGCCGCAGTTGCGCGCTCTACCACACGACTCTACAGTAGAGCAAAACCCATCTGCAGTGTACACAGTCTGTAGAGCGCATGGTAGAGCTCAACTCAAAATTTCTCTAGAGCAGCTCTACGGTGGAGTGCTAGAGTGGTAGAGACGCGCTGTAGTGTACACACTACAGGTAGAGCTCTGCACTCTACGCTCTACCGAAAAACACTCTATAGTGGACACTTGGCTTAAAGGTCTAAGGTTCGAATTTCGGTGCTGACAGACTTCAAATTAAGCTTATGAGAAATTGTGAAGATTTTAAAGTAGAAACGGGGGTTGTAGGCAAAGGGAATGAACTGAAGCTTCGATACAAATTGCACATACGTTGTTGTTGATCGTACCACAATATGCCAAGTCCATAAAACATCCATTCAAGCTACTAAAAAAAACAAATCAAAAGACGCTCGATTAATAAGAAACTGCAAGACCACTAAAAAATATTTTGCCAGAGTTCAAGTTCAGTATTTTTTGTTCAGTTCAGTTGGCATGAACAGCATACCCCAATAAAGCGATTAAGGTAACAGCCACGATAGCGCTAAAAAGGATTCAAGACATATTTGAAGATGAAATTTTTCCCTGAACGATAAAACTAGTAGAAAGCGGGTTCCTCCCAAAGCCGATAGACCCACCCATGCGCACATGACTCTTAAAAACAGTGAGCGAACTTTTGACTGGTTGATCCATAATGGAATACTCCATAGCGTCGGAAAAGGAGGAAACCTGTCAGTCACAATTCGGCTTCCAAGAGGCAGGGACGACGACTAACGCAGTGAACATGGTAGTTAGCCTGACAAGGTCGGCTATAAAGAAAACCCGTTGATTCGCTTGATAAAACTGGGATCCCAATGCATCCGCTCCGTTGTGTAGCATTCCGAAAAATTTAAACTTAAGCTTAATTTACATATCCGACGTTTTTCTGCAGCGCCGTTCTTTTTTAAGATTTCAACCAATCAAAAACAATATGACGTCACCGAAATTGTTTCTGATTGGCTGAAATTTTAAAAAAGAGCGGCGCGGTAGAAAAACGTCGGATATGTAAATTAAGCTTTATTCAAGTTTTCCGTTCCGTTCCGATCATTTGAACTACCTTTTCGAACTGGCGTATAAGTTCTAAAGGTACCTTTACATTATATGTTTTGTCATATGACTTTACTGTCAATGAAGTCAAACCTAACATAAAATGTCAAATGACATTTGTTTTTGACATGTAATACCTCTATCTGTCAAAATTTGCTTTGAATATTTCTAATACGAAGTCAGATGGACTATCAACTCGTAATTTTGACAGTAAAGTCTCATGACAAATCACATAATGAAAAGGTACCTTAAGCAAACTTCGAATTTTAACTTTGACAGCTTAGCGGATAGAAATGGAGCGGATGCATTGGGATCCCAGCTTAAGGCGTATGGAACATCCGAAAGTATCCAGCCCGGGCCCTCTCTTGCTGATCACAATGTATAATAATGTTTTTTGCATTCCCTTCCAAGAGGAGCAGTAACGATCGAGCTAGCGGACGATATCAGGGTTAGTATTGCAGGATAGCTTCTCGATAATATTGAATTGTGCGCGAATGCAAGAATGCAAAAACCTGGGGAAAATACTTGGCTGGAAAGCACGTCGTAAGCGTCAATTTAAGCAATGGCATTGGGCAGAGCGGGAAGCATACTTCTGAAGCGAAAAAACCTGGTGCAATATAAGTATGTAAGCAGGCCAAACCAGTATAATGAAAGTCTTCACTGAAGCATGATCTTCTTTACCTCCGTATGTTTCTCTTGCCGCAAAACAAAATCTTTTGCTTGGGAAGCATGCTTCCTCGTGTATTTTCTGCCATAGTCGTACTGGCAAATTGAGTCATATGTCTTTATGATCCAGACTATGTAAGTAAGGAATTAAAAACCGCGCAGCGAGATGGAATGAATTGGAAGTACTGTTGGACCCATAACGAGGAAACCGGGGAGTGCGAGATACGGCCTTATGCAGCTCAGTACGCATGGAAAATATTTGTGTTTCGGAGGATGGGTGCCTTTCGTACATCTCGATATGTAATAGATCTTTTGTGTATCTCCTAGAATAGGTGTTTATTCAAATTATTAAACAGACTTAAGATAGCTCTTGGATTTTCACACTTATTAACTTCCCAGTTTATAGGGAAGTTATTGTAATCGGTTCGAAAATCGAAATCGTAATTCTCAACGTTTTTGAATTTTTCAAAGTCCCAATAGCATTTTAAGCATAAATTTGAGAAGAAGTATGTGTGTCTGTGTCATTTTTTCCTGCACGATATCGCGCGAACCAAAAAAGATATCGCCTACGTTGAGGTAGATATGATCTGAAAAGATTTTCATAAGTGGACGTTTGGCCGAAGGCGAGGGTGGCGGTCCACGAGTGCGGAATATGCCATTCAAAACGTGTTGCAGACTATACTTTTTCTACGCCTCTAATCAATTTGTATTAATATTTTGTAAAGAAAAACATACCTAATGTAAAGCTACTGTCAAAAATATAATGTATAAGGCACAGCAACACTAAATAACATATTAGTAGGGAGTGTTCATTCATAACAATTTTGTAATTTAATAATTTGTTAATAGATGGCCGCCGTAAAATTTAATAAAAAAATGCTATTATTTTCTGCTATTTAATAATTGAATAGTTTATTTTAAGCAAAAATATTCTAGCAGAACATCATTGATTGTTTATTTATTGAAACAATGATTTTTTTCTTTAATTTATAAATTTTTTTTTTCTTTAATTAATAAATCATATTCTTGGATTACGAGGAACAGATGTCGCCACTAGTATTCATTCCATAACAAGTGATGGAATGAATATTCCACACGGGTGTGGAATGCTGCTAATTCCGTAACTAAAAGTAATATCAGAATGGCTGTATTCTCACAGAGGCGAAGAAAAAGACTGTTCCAGCCCTGAGAAGTAATGCCTTGAGGACAACCTCTTCGGAGAATAGAAGGGTAAAATGTAGTGTTAAGGCCGTATCAGAACCTAAAAATATGCAGCGTGCAGCAGCAGCACCAGAGCAACATGCTGCAGTCGGTATCAGATTCTAGTTGTTTCCGCTGTGCAGCGCACTTTTTATTTGACAGCTAAACCTCAAATTAAAAATTTAAAAATCGCACTAGTTCTATCAATTATTCCTCCATGTCCTTTTAAATAATTTAAAAAAAAATCGCGCGTCTCCTTGTTTAAAATCACTTGCCGCATTACGAAGTGTCAAAAGTGCTGCATATGCAGCAAAATTAGGATTTGAGATGAAAATGCAGCACGCTGGTCTGGTGCTGCTTTGTTTGTCATTTTACGTTCCTCAGCCAATAGAAACACTTGTGGTTGCAGCGCTGCATAGGTTCTGATACGGCCTTTAGTTAGGATTGAAGTCCCAAATAGCTCTCGAAAAGAAGGACCTATGGAAAGATGGTTAGATGATGTTGTAGCAGACCTGAGTCAGTTGGGACTTAATACCTGGATATGACCTGGACAAGAAAATAAAAGAAATTAGTGGCGAAAGCGTAGGTCTACAAGGAAAGGACCCTACAGCTGTTAAGGAAGGAGAATTTCTATGTATACCCTCTGGCAAAAATCATAAACGTTGCATTGAAAAAAGAGAAGGCGATTCATTTGTTTTATACGATTTTAAATATGTTTTCAAAGTTACACGTTAAACAAATCGTTCTACAAATAGACACGTATTATAAAAAGTGACAAGAGATTTAATATTTAATGTTATGCCTTAAGTTATTTCCAAGTCAGTTATTTGCTTCGCATGAAATTCCACCAACACACGAAATTGTCTCCGATTTATCGAACGACGAAAATAGAACTTTTGTTTAAACACAGACAATAAATTTCGAATTAATCATGACTCCTCCGACCAACAACCATCAAAAAGGTTATAAAAACATTTGATCGCAAAACTCGTTTCCACTTAACAACAGTTGCTATTTCTGATACATTAATAAAATAACAAATATAACAAAAGTAGGCGCGGTAGAAATTGCTTTATTTTAAAATTAAACGCGACGGTAACAAAACACGTAACGTTCTTCGGCCGAGAGGGGAGTATATACATATGTCGCGCAAAAGGAGCTTATGAATATAAAAGACATAAATCCAACTTTGTAACTAGGGCTCAGAAAGCCAAAGTTGACATTTAGCGAAGTTTAATAGAAGCATTACAAGAGCCCTGAAAGCGAACGTACATAATCCAGGTAATTACTCATCTGCCACCCTTGACATATACAACACACCTCCTACAAAAATACTGTGTGAAACATGACGGATTTTCTTTCACGTTTTTATTTTTGTTTAAATTTCCTTCTTTTTTTGTAGTTGATGTTTTCTATTTATAAATTGTGTGAATATCGTCAACATAAGAAAAAACTGGTAATGTCCTCTTTTCCATATAAAGTAAGTCGTATTTTCTTGCTAATTTCACTTAAAATTTTCCCAGAGAATGCAGCGAGAGAGATTAGTCGGATGAACGAAAGCGAAAAGAAAGCTGATTACCTTCTTCTCATCCTGAAAAATTTATGCGCTCTCAAAAACTCGTCGTTTTCCTTTGAGAGGATTAATTCGAATTTAGTGCTTTTTTTTAGTTCTATGCTGTTAAAGCAGGTGAAAAACTCGGAAGTGCTATGAGAAGGTAGATTAAGGTGATTGGCTGCACTGTGTAGAAAACCCTATGAATATTCAATAATCAAAACGCTCAAACGGAAAGATAATAGGAGGATAAATTCTTCTGTAGTGAATTTGTAGTTGTTTTAAAGTTGATTTAAATTCACTCAATTTTATTTAGCAACGATAGTTGAACGATCATTTTGGTATCTTGGGACAACCATTCCAGAGATTCGTGGTTCGAATCCAGTCCAGTTTTTCTTCTTTACAAAAATCTGTCATCGCCCAACACCTACTGCAAAGCCTACAGGTGAGGTCCTCCGCCCTTTCTATCTTCCATAAATGGTAATCTTGGACGTAGTGTCCGGTAATCAAGCGAACAAATGTCCTGACATCGTTTCTACTGCGCTCCAACAATTCCTAGGCCGCGTGAACATACGGCTTAAGCCCGAATTAAGTCGGAATTACACTATTAGCTGCGTTCCTTTTCTGCTAATTTTTACTATTTTTTACTCGTGGGTGCTCGCAGCTACGCTTGCTCTAACAAACAAGTAGATAACACTTTTAGTTACGCAATTAAAATCCGCTAGAGGAAAGCTTCCATTTGGAGTCTATTATGAATTATTTTAATTACCCTATCACCCCATAGATGGCTTTTGATTGTTTTGAGCTTTTTTCTTATAAAAACGTCTATTAAATAAAACTAAAAATAATAAATTTATAAATAAAATAAATAAAAATATAAATAATAAAATCGCATTAATTTAAGTAAATTATTCTATGATATAACATCAACAATGTTAGGTTAGGTTTTACTCAAATCAACAAATTTTGCGTTCCTTTTCTGCTCTGCTCACAAGTACTAAAAAGTAGAAAATGAACTCAGCTATTGTGTTGTGGTGTGTCGTGGCGCTATGTGTCGTGATCTAATTCATATATTTTTTTTTTTTTTTTTTTTTTATTTATTTATTTATAGAGGGTATCCAACCTGATATTAGATTATATGTACCCTCTGTCTTATTGTACATTATGTTATTTTTTTTTTTTGGTTTTCTATATGTCGTTTATTAATTTAGTTTCACCTAGGTATTTTTCTAATTTTTTGATTTCGGTGGGACAGTTTCCAAGAACTTCTTCGAGGTGTTGTTTTATTTTGTGTTTTCTTCTTGCATCTTCGTACTTGGGGCAGTCGATTAGAATGTGTGTCACGGTTATTTGGGAATTGCATATGTTACAGATGGGTGGTGTCTCTTTTTGTAAGATCCACTTGTGTGTGAGGTTGGTGTGTCCTGTTTTTAATCTCATTAGGCTGACTTCAAATTTCCTATTATGGTGTTGTGATGTTTCCCAGGTTTCTATTATTCTCTTTATGCCAACCAATTGGTGGGTGTTTTGTAGCCATTCAGTGTTCCACTGTGATATAATTTGCATTTTTATATCCCCAGCTATTGTTGCGTGTAGTGGTGGAAATTTTAGGTTGATTGTGCCGGTTAGTGTTTCTTTTGCTGCTGCATCTGCTTGCTCATTGCCTTTGATTCCGATATGACTTGGTATCCAGAGGAATTTTACGTTTTTCCCATGTGCCTGGGTTTGGTAGAGTGTATCTTTTATTTTCCAGACTATTGAGTTTTTACTGAAATTGTTGCTTATTGCGTTTAGTGAGCTTAAAGAGTCTGTTATCACTATTGCATCTCTGATATGTTTTTTTTGTTGTATCATGTCTATGGCATATTGTAACGCGTGAAGTTCGGCATCAAAACTACTGTTGTTGGGTGGGATTCTGATTTTTGTAGGATTGTCATCCATAATTATTGCAAAACCTGTACTGTGTTCTGTTTTTGATCCATCTGTGTATATTTGTGTGTATGTTTGATAATTATTTAATATTTCTAGTAGTTCTTGTCTGTATATTGCTGGGTTTGTATCTTCTTTTTTATTTTTGGCTAGTGTTTTTATAACGTGCGTATTTTCTATTACCCAAGGTGGGTGTACCGGTTGTAGCATCTGTAGTGGCGTTGTAGGTTTAGTGTAGTTTATAGATTGTATTGTGGTGTTGAATCGATAGTATAAAAGTTTTTCTGAGAATCTGCTTCCTGGAGGTGCTTGGGTTTCCGGCGGTTGTACTATGGCGTAGTTAAGATGCGTTGGTTGGCTCCTGATTTTCAAGACATAGTTAGACTGTAGGATCTCTCTTCGGTGTTTGAGTGGTGTGATTTCCGCGTCTACCTCCATGCTTTTCACCGGAGTTGTTCTAAAAGCTCCTGTAGCAATTCTTATTGCTGTGTTTTGGACGGTGCTTAGTTGCTTTAAATCTTTATTGTTGGCGCTGTTATAGGCGATGGCCCCGTAGTCTATAATGGGTAATATAGTAGATTTATAAATTTTGAGAAGAGAGAATCTGTTAGTTCCCCAACGCGTGTTAGCAAGACTTTTCATGATATTCATATTTTGTATACATTTGTTCTTTATGTTTCTTAGGTGCGTTTTCCAGGTAAGTTTTCTATCAAATGTTATTCCTAGTATCTTGAGTTCATTTTTGTATATTATTTCTCTATTTTCTATTGTGATTCTTGGGTTTGTGATTTTATATTTGTTTGTAAAGTGAATAGCCATTGTTTTTTCTGGTGTAAATGTAAATCCTGTTTTCTCAGACCAATTTTGTAGGTTTATGAGGGTTTCTTGTAGTTTTTCTTGAATGATCGATGTCGATTTGTGTCGCATATAAATTACGAAGTCGTCGGCATATAGCAATGCGTTTACTGGTTCATTGCAGTTGGTTGTAATACTATTGATTGCTATGAGAAATAATGAGACGCTTAATACAGAGCCTTGGGGTAAGCCATTATCCATTTTGTACTCGTTTGATTCGATGTCGTTTAGTATCACTTTGAATTTTCTTTCACTTAGGAAATTTCTGATATATTCAGCTAGATGTCCTTTGATGCCCATTTCTTTTATTTCTTGGAGTATCCGGTGCCTCCATGTTGTATCGTATGCTTTTTTGATATCCAATGATACTGCTATAAGGTGTTATTTGTGGATGAATGCTTGCAGAATTTCGTGTTGTAGTTTGACTGCGCAGTCGGTCGTAGAGTGATATTTGCGGAAACCACATTGGGATGGAGTTATTATTTCTCGTTCGTTTAGGAACCAGGTAAGTCGATTAGAAATCATTTTTTCTAATGTTTTGGATAAGCACGAGGTTAACGAGATCAACCTGATATTGTCTAGTTGCCATCGATCCCGTCCGGCCTTCGGTATGGGGATGGCGAGAGAGGTTTTCCATTTATTGGGAAAAGTTTCTGTAGTAAAGATTTTATTGTAGAAACTCAATAGATAAACTAGGGACTTCCGATTAAGACTTTTTATCATTTGGTAGTGAATATCATCTGGTCCTGGTGATGATCCTCTGCAGTTTTTGAGCACATTTTTTAATTCGTCTAATGTGATATCTTTGTTGTATGTTTCGCTGTTATCTTTAGAAAATTCGATTTGAGTATTTTCAATGTGTGCTTTATAATTTCTAAAGTTTTCTTGGTACGAATGTGTAGATGTAATTTTGGAATAGTGCTTAGCAATTAATTCGGTTATTTCCCTCTTGCTGCTGATAATTTTGTTGTTGTTGTTTATATATTCGATGCTAGTTGTTTTTGCCTGACAATTTATTTTCCTTATGTTATTCCATATTGTTGCGGATGGGGTTAAAAAGTTTATGTTTTGCACAAAGTTTCTCCAAGAGTCTCGTTTTGCTTGTCTAATGAGACGTCGGGAAATTGCTTTGGTTTTTTGATAATTTATCAGGTTGGTTATTGTTGGTTTTTTCCGAAATTTATTCTGTGCTCTTTTCCTGTTTTCGATTACGTTTTTTATGTTACTGTTCCACCAAGGAACTAATGGTCTTTTTGAGAACCTGGGAGTTTTTGGGATACATGTCGTAGCTGCGTTTATTATTTGGTCGGTGATGTATGTGCATTGTTCATCGACGTTGCGTTCTGGTGTGTTTTCTAAATTGACTAATTGTTCAAATTGCTGCCAGTTAGCTTTTTTTATTACCCATTTTGGTCTTCTGGTTTCGCAGCTTCTGTGGTTATCTAGCTGTATTAGTATTGGGAAGTGGTCACTGTTATGTAGGTCTGTATATGTATTCCATTGGAATCTATTTAATTGATGGTTAATACTTAGGGTTAGATCGATTATGCTTGTTTTTCCTGTGTAAGTAGTGAGGTGCGTAGGAATATTAAATTTGTTAATAATACCTATATTATGTTGGTGTAGAAGTCCTTCTATTATTTTCCCTCTGCGGTCCGTGAATTCGGATCCCCATAATGTATTATGTGCATTGAAGTCACCTAATAGGAGGGCTGGTTTTGAAATTTGTATAATGATATTGTTTAGCTCCATGTATGTCAGGTGTTGTGCATTTGGGAGGTATGTATTGCAAATTACGGTCTTAATTGGGTAGTTAATTCTTATTGCTATTGTTTGGTAATTTGTTTGTAAAGGTATTAATTCATATGATATGGTACTTTTAATTGCGATTAGGGTACCCCCGCAGGCGTTTCCCCCGCCATTATAGTCATATCTTTCAATGTTATAATTTTTTAGTTTAAAGTGTTGCTGTGGTTGTAGTCTTGTTTCTTGTAGGCAAATTATGAGAGGATTGGTCTCGTTTATTAGTAATTGAAGTTCTGGGAGTTTAGAGAATAAGCCATTTAAATTCCACTGAAGGATGAAAGTGTTCATTTTGTTGGCCTTTGTATTTGTGGTTTTATCCACCTTTTTTTTTTGCTCTTCCTCTAGATTTTTTGCTAGTTGTAGATTGGTCTGAGCGTATTGACGCTTGATCTTCATTTATTGTATGAGTTAGTGTATTTATTATGTTGGTGGGAATGGTGAAAGTTGATGTTTCTGTGCTTGTTTCTATGTTTGATGTAGCTGTATTAAGGTTTAGTTTTGGGGCTGTGGCAATTGTAAGGTTACTTGTATTTTTCTGGGCTGAGTTTTCACTCGACACTGCGATGATTTTCTTTTTTTGTTCGTTTGTTTGGTCAGTGTTTGTTTCTCTTTTTCTTTTGATTGAAGTTGATCGTGAGCGTTGGTGTCTAATTATGGTTTGATTGCTTTGTGTCTTATATTTAACGGGCTCTGGGAAATCGGAGTACATGGGAGATGGTAGTGTAGGAAATTCTTCTTCAAGGTCTAACTCTAGGAACCTGTTGTTAATTAATCTGGAAGATAAACTTTTCCTGTTTCGTGGAATTTCATGTGCGGCTTCGAGGAAGCACAGATTTCTGACAGCCATAGTTTCATTTATTTCCCTTTGCCTAAGGTTTTCTGGGCAGAGTTTATGCGTTGCTATGTGGGTTTGTCTGCAGTTGACACATTTGGCGGGTTTAATACACTTGCTGTGCTTCGGATTTTCGCTGCAATTGATGCATATTTCTAGGCTCTTGCAAAACTTCGTTGTGTGTCCATATTTAAAGCATTTATAGCATTGTTTCGTTGGTTGTACGTAGCTATCACATGGAATCCGTACTTTGTATAGATATATATACTGTGGTGTTTTGTTACCGTGGAATCTAATTTTTACTGCTTTTGAATTTTCCCATTTTGTTTTCCCATTCTCATCTTTAGTTCTTTTTTTTAATCTTTGCAACGAGTGAATTTTTATCGGGGATTCTATTTCATTTTGGAGAGTGACCTCATCTATATCAAGGTCTATTCCCTTGACTACCGCCGTTCGGGTAATGAATTCGATTGGAATGAACGAGTTGTAATTAAGTTGCTTTAGTGATTCATTTTGCACAATTTCGTTGGCGATGTGTGCTCTGCTGGCTTCAACGATAACCGTATTTCTACTCACTTGTTTCACTTCAGTTATAAACTCTTTCTTTTGTTCGAAAATTTGGATTATTGTTTTGGCTGTTTTTATTTTACTGATTGGAGTTGTGCTGTTGCATCTTACGATGACTTTGTAAATACCTGGTTCAAAAGTTATAGGGTAAAGGTTGATGCCATCTGATGTTGATGACATCGTGGGGGTTGGGTTTAATTTTCACTTTTGTCACTTCACTCGATTTTAATTGCGTCCGTTTGTTTTGAGTGTCTTTCTCAGACTGATTCATATATTTTATATGGGACTGATTACATTATTATGGTGTGTTGTGGTATGGCGCGTTCTGTTGTGTTCCCGATCTGGCGTTTGTGATTACGCCAGAGCGATGGAAGGGTTATGGCCCGACACAACACCAAACAAGTGTGCACGGCTGCGAGGGAAGCAAAATCTCGCTCATTCACTTGCCAACACGACACAGCGCCACAACACACCACAACACAATAGCGTAAAGCCGAAAACACACTTTTGTGTTGTGGTGTATCGTGGCGCTCTGCGTGGTGGATCTAATTCATATATTTTATATGGGGCTGATTACATTATTATGGTGTGTTGTGGTGTGGCGCGTCCCGATTTGGCCTTTTTGATTGGGCACAGAGCGCCACGACACAAGCCACAACACAAAAGTGTGTTTTCGGCTTAATTCCGGCTTAATTTACAAATGCGCCAGAACACACCACACAAATGTAATCACTTGCCAAGACAACACAGAGCGCCACGACACACCACAACACAATAGTGTAATTCCGGCTTTAAACTATTGTGTTGTGGTGTGTTGTGGCGCTCTGTGTCGAATCAGAAACGCGAGATCGGGGCGCGCCACACCACAACACACCATAATAATGTAATCAGCCCCATATAAAATATATGAATTAGATCACGACAACGAACGCCACGACACACCACAACACAATAGTGTAATTCCGGCTTTAGGAAGGAACCGCTTACAGTTGGACAGTCCGACCCCTTAAAGTACAACGCAATAGCAATTAACTTGTTTGTTTTGACTGTTTTCTCCAAACTCACAGAGATATTAGTCAACAAAAAACTAATGGAATATCTGGAAACCAACAAAAATTCTACATGACAGACAGTACGGCTTTAGATCCAAAAGATCTACTGGCGACCCCCCTGCATGCCTAACAGAGGACCACCACCAAAACATCCATCGTTTTGGTGAGTGTGCTGTGGTTGCTCTAGATATGTCCAAAGCGTTTGACCGAGTATGGCACCCTACTCGTGTTGTCAAAAATCCAAGCTATTGGTATCGACCCAGTTCTAAAGAAATGGATTAAGAGTTGCCTTGCTGGCGGTTCAATAGAGGTAGTATTGGATGGCGTCAAATCTAATCCCCACACCAAATCAGCCGGAGTTCCTCAAGGATCAATTCTGTTACCGGCACTTTTCCGAATATTCATGAATGAGCTGCTCTGAATTCGTCCCAACCCACTACTCAGCTTCGCTGATGACCGTATTCTGCGTTATTCCTATGCTTTTGACAATAAAAGACAAGCACTTGCCAGACCTTTCCTTCACGATCGTGCAGCCTTTGCATCTCCATTGCCTCTCTGAGACACCATAGGAATATAGCAGCCTTGGTAACGTTGTATCGCTATTATCATAGCGACTCTTGCACTAAAATTTCCACCCTCCTGCCTGCACGGCAATATTTCTCCCGCAACACAAGACTAGACCACTCGGGTCATTCTCATACCTTGCAATCCCCTTTTTCGTGCAGAGAACGTCTAAAAGTTCGTTTATAAATAGAACAATTTGGCTGTGGAACAATCTCCCACTATCAGTTTTCCCGATCTCGTACAACACCCAAGAGTTCAAACGTAAGGTTCATCGCCACCTGCTCCAACACCCCCCAGACCTCCCCTGATACATCATATTGTCTTCTTTCTTTCAAACCAAGCTTGCTATTAGACATTGCACCATGACCTGAACGACATGACAGACTGGTAATACAAAGGGTGATTCCTAAGCTTGGTTTTCCCACATAAAAAAAAATCCAGGCATGGACCTCCAGAGTTCGGTGTGTTTCATGACAGTTGGATCGACATTGCAATTGGATTCAGCCGATACCCACAGGAGATCGTTAAATCAGCAGTGCAAAAGTTATCCACCGCTATGGAGTACTCTATACGATAACTTAGCATCTTGCTTTGTATCCAGCTTTGAAGAGTGTGTTTCTCTGCTATTGCATTCATTCTCCTCCTTTCCGCTGTGGGTTGCCTAACATCCATTCGGAACTAACAGCGTCCGCCATCAGGTTGCTCATCACTAGAGTTGCGCCGGACTTACACGAGGCAGTACATTTGTCCCTTACATCATAGTAAATTGTACTGATAGTCCGGGGATATTAGCAAAAAAAACGCACGAAAGGAGACAAAATTCTAAAATGGCTGAAAAATGAACCACAGTTTCCTTGGGACTTTTTAAGAAAACAATTTCGGAATCACAAAAAAAAAACATGGCCGCCGGAGATATCACTTTTTGCAAAATAATCAATCCAAAACTGGTTTTTTCGAAAAATTTTTTTGATCTGTCAATACAAAACATGGCCGTGTTCTTTTAATGAACTGGGTTTTGAGAGCTTTTGAGTTCATTAAAAGAACGGCAAGGGAAATTTTATAAAGCGCCAACTGAATCTATCTTCAGGACATTTATAAAAAATTTAAACTGTCATCTACCACCTGAAACTGTCATCTGCTGTGGAAAAGCCAAGAAATTTTATAACAAAAAAGTCGTTGGCTATGGGTGTTGATGACTTGTCGGTACCATCATTGTTAGAAGAAATAATTGCAGAGACGCTAGAAGGACAAAATGCATGCATGAATCCTGAAATAAGGTATTCCTTAAATAATTGATAACAGTATACGGACAGGGAAGGAAATCTCTTAGAACCACCTTCGGAAGGCCAAAGGGAAGCCTTCCAACGATCACAGGAAATGTTAACAATAGAGCAGTTAGCATTTCAGTCTCACGATGGCGAAGTCATACTCCAACAGTTTCAACTTATTGGGTTTCCTTATTCCCAACAGAATGGGCCGGGAACAGCGGATTCTTTGTTGTTTGACTAACTGTTCATATTGCAACGGAATATTTTTTCCACATACATATAGGAACAGTATATGTTAAGTAATGCAATATTTTATTTATTTACTTATTAACAAAAAATAGTGGCTAATTGCAGATTTGGTTACCCTCTTCCAAAGCTGGCGATCGAGACATGCCGGTCACCGGCCGGAGTGTGAAAATTTGGTTGCAGTATTTAAGTATTGCGGTATTTAAGTGTAAAATAATCTTTTAAATATCAGAACATTAAAATTTTTGATTAAGAAGTAATTTTTTTTGTTGTGAAAAACCCAGCTTTTGGGAATAATTCTTTAATAACTATCAGCTCTGTCATGTTATTCAGGTCATGGTAGAAGTTGTTTGATAGCTTAGGGGTTTGGGGTTACTCAAGCGTATTCAAAATAACACAAATATTTAACTTTCTTCGATCAATTTATTATCTGCTCCCGTCACTTCCATGTTGTTTTTATTTTTAAATGACTTTTCTCCTCCGGCTTGAAGTTGGCCGCATTCAAGAAAGCAGGGAAATTTTAAAATTTCCCAGTAACCCAGATAAAAGAACTAGAAAACCCAGATAAAAGCTGGGTTTTCGATTTTTGTATGGAAACTCAAAAGCTCTCAAAACTCAGTTCATTAAAAGAACACGGCCATTATTGCCTACAAAATACCCCTCTTGCATTTTTTTTCGAAAACGACCTTTCCGAATTATTCAAAGTATTTTTTGTTCGAAATGTGATTTTTGGAAACTTTGACCTTGAATAACTTCGAAAGGGTTAGGTTTTCGCAAAAATGACAAAAGGGATTTTTTGTAGACAATAACGTCTCGTATTGACTGATCAAAATTTTTTTTTGAAAAAAACAGTTTTTGAGTGATTTTTTTCCCAAAAAGTGATATCTCTGGCGGCCATGTTGTTTTTTTTGTGATTCCAAAATTGTTTTCTTAAAAAGTCCCAAGGAAGCTGTGGTCTAATTTTCAGCCATTTTGGAATTTTGTCTCCTTAAAATGCCAATTTCCCCGGACTAGGAGGCCTCAATTTTTTAAATGTCCCGGTTCAAAAATAATGAGCGTGTATCTAGATAAATAATAATGTGATTGTAAATACGAACGGGAGAGCCATTTCTTATTTCTTTTGCGGCATACATTGTGGAGACCTTACCTACTCTGAGGCAGTTTAATGCATATTAGTATCAAACTCGTGCAAAATCACTTCAGTGGTTTTTATTTTCTTTTTAATTTGCTTGTTTTTGTCATCTTGGCATTACAATGGCGCCTCGCCTCATTTGAAGTATGACATTGTACTGGCTCAATAGAAAAAAAAGAGGCACCTCTTACAAACTCATTTTATAATCGTGTACTACCCAACACTACTCATCACCCCCAATTTGACGCCTCGTTGTAGCACTAGAATGATTTTGACGAGCGAGAAGAGCAAAAAGAGTCAAAAGTTAACAATGTTTCGGACAACTCTCTTAACTTTCATTATGCTGGATATAGTATAACAGTCGAAGTCTCAAACATTTTAAGAACTATTTTTCATCGTTCCTTTAACTCTCGCTGAATAGAGGCAGAAAGCACCAAACTATTTTGTTTTACATGCTATTAAAGAGTTGTTACCTCAATGAACACTAAATAAATTTGCATAATTATCATGCTCCATACACTCAACTCCAACTCCATCGTTATCTGTTACTTTTTTTCCTTCAACATCCACTTTCAGTCTGAATACACACACACACAAAGCATCATTGAACAAGTAAATTTAATCAATAGTAATCCTTGAGCACAGCCAGAAATAACATATTCCACATCTTGAATTATAAGTGCCGCATATAAACAAGCAATAACACAACTGGCATTGACCCGATCCATTTCTGGAATGGGAATAGAATCGTGTATGTGGCATCTGTGCTAGTGAAATACGAGAAAAATGTGAGGAAACAGGAACAAGGATATGTTATTGCATAAGTACGCCCGCAAATAAAAAGGAAATTTCTTGTTCGACCTGAAATGCTGTAATAAAAGGAGAGAATAGAAATCGAGGGTTTTTATCTTAAAGTTAACACCGATTGATTTTTTTTTTAGATAGTAACAATCAACAATTGGGGGTTTTGTAGATTTTTTTTTATCAAATAACGTAAAATCTGTGAAATTGATTAAAGCCTTAAAAATTTTCTATATCAGATTTGTTTTTTTGGAGACACTCCTTAAACAAAATTTCCAAGCGATAAAATATCCTTTCTACACAAAATCAAAGATTTGCCAATTATCCCATAAAACTCAAATGTAATTTTTTGATTATCATTTAAAATTTATTTTTCGCAACCACAACCACATTTGACGGCACAACAATCAAAATTGCAACATCCATACCAAAATTGCGGCTTTAGTCTGGAGTATCATGATTTTTTACAGTGCTGTTGGCAGCTTTAAATATGTCCTTTGTGCGGCTTTATATCAAACTGAAGCATGTCCTATTTATGTATGTTTTTTTGATATCACAATATGTGCAACAATAAACTTGTTTCTAGAGGACATAGACCACCGCAATGCATTTTTGTTATGGATTTTCATAACTTTTGGTATTTTTAGTGCCCTGAAAACTGAAGTTTCTCAAGGGTTTTGTGGTTGGTTTGTTTTAAAATATGTTTTTCTATGGTTGTGTTTGCTCTTTATAAAAAGTTCTTATTTATTTATATGTTGTATTTGCTCCATATAAGCATTTCCTGCTATATGTGGACTCTGTGGAGATATCACGTTCCACTGTAGATAAACTACTTGACTACTTCCCAATAGTAAAAAAAATAAATAACGAGTCTGAGTTTGTAACGTTTGTGTTCCTTTTTGTTGCAGTGATTGTCATTTTCGGACGCAGAGATTTTAGTATGTACATGGGAAATACCTATTCAGCATCATTAAATTATTATTTGGCACGTCTATTCTTATTTGGCTAAGCCTGATTGTCTTTTACCGTTGAAAATTTTTTTTATTATGCTGGAGCTCCTATTCAGCGCCGCTGAATTACTATTTTTCACGTCTATGTTGTTATTTGACCTTCCCTGAGTATCATTGATCATCAAATAATATCTTAGTACGTTGGGGTTCCTATTCAGCACTGCTGAATTGCTATGTGGCGTATCTATGTTCTTTTTTGGTGCATCATGGTTGTCATCTGCCTTCAAAAAACTTCTCAGCACATCTAAATTGCTATTCAGCGGCGCTGAATTCTTCAATTTTAGTGTATAGTTAGTTCCTTTAGCGTTTTCGACCTAAAACACAGAATTATAGGAAGAAAGTGTCGTTGTTTATGATGACTTATTAATAAAACGAATATTTCAAAATGATAAAATACTTTAAACATATTTATGGAAAGTTGAAATATAATATCCATCCAGAGATTCAATCCCTCCCACCTCTCTTTGTTATTAGCTGTGGATTGCCCGTTTTTTAGCACCCCTAACTGTAAGCGGTAGACAGTAATAATGGGCCAAGTCAATAATGCACGTTGCGCGAGCAAAAGACTTATTCAGCTACAGACTTCCAATTGCTGAAGAAGTAATTTGCTCGCGCAACGTGCATTATTGACTTGACCCAATATCAATCCTCATGTGCCGTGTAATTCCGGCTATACTCTATTATTTCCATGTCCGCTTAAAAGTGAGTATGATCGTAGCTTACTTCTTCGCGTTCCCGATAGGTGGGTCTGTGCATTGAGATTTTTCTATAAGTCTCACTTTCTTTGACATTCTCCAACATAGCCCAATCTGCAGGCGAACGGCCTTTGCTTTCCCAATTACATACATTGAGTCATGGATGAGGTGGTCTTCATTTTCGAAAATGTCTGAGCTTATAACTGAGGTAAGCACTCCCAAAACAAGAAGGCTATGACTATTTCTTCTCTCAAACCTTATTGTTTTTATATAAGACTTGCAATTCTGAACCCATTTTTAGAGTAGATGGGATCAACGTTGTTTAGCATATTTTGTGTCCTTTTTTGGGGCACCATGTGACTTAGCGATTTTATACCCTCGACACACGGGCGTTGTTACGACGAGAAATCGTTGTTAACACGCATATTTGCTTTGTAACGAAGAAACGTAACAAAGCAATTTTTGCTTTGTTAACAACGATAACTCAAAAAGCTCTGAGAAAGAGCCACCTATCGGTTGGTAGATTATTTAAAAAAAACCATTTTGTTGTGCTTATGTCAAAGTTATTTCACATCATTTCGTTGTTTTAAAATGGAAAGCGGTTTTTAAGGCTATAATTGTGAAATATAAGTCTTTAATAAATTGCGGAAATTTTTTTTATCACGAAAGAAATAAATTCCTTTTTATTTCTATTCATAATATATTTTTTATGAGCTTTTTCACGACACTTGCGCAGTTTTCACAGTTAAAAATGTAGGTAACGAAGCAATTTATAGTGTGTCACCCCCTTTTTGAACTTTCGTCGTAACAAGGATTTTTCGTCGTAAAGCGTTGTCGTGTGTCGAGGGTATTAAAGGGGAGTTTACATCCCAACATCAAAGTGGAAGAACAAAGTGGCCCTGTACAAAACTCAAGCGCAAAGTTTCGTTGAACGAAACTTTTTAGTGTCAGACGTAAAGAATTGTGATTTGTGAAGAAACATTTTTAAAGAAACTTGTTATTTTTAAAGAAAATTTTGATTTGTGAAGAAACTTCTTTTAATGAAAAGTGTGATTTGTGAGGACAACGTGACATTTTCATATTTTATTTTTGAAATAACAGAATTAAACGTGAAAGTGACATCTAGTGGGCATTAGAATACTTAAATTTAACGAAACTAAAAGCTTTTTTTCGGACTTCGCATTCGTAGAGTAGAGTAGAGCTCTACTTTGACGCTGCCGTTTTCTGTTGCCACGTTGGTCAAACAGAGATGGAACCATACTATTTTCTATGCGATAAAGGAGCTCAGATTTGCTCTTCCACTTTATTCTTGCGATGTAAATTCGCCTTAAGGCGGCGTTCACAACACAGCTCCAACGTCAAAATAATATGGACATTCCTTAAAACGCGAGGAAAATCGTATTTCCCCATCCTTTTCACTCTCAGCGCAGATTTTGCTAGAGTACCGTGAGATTAGGATCTATTCCTAATCTGACGCTGCTAATGTCGAAACTTTCGGAATTGAAAGTAAAACTAAGGCCCATAAGATGGCGCCACAAAAATATTTTCGTAAAACGCAAAATTTTAGTTTAGATTGCACTAAAATCATTCTTAAAAGATGTTTGTATAAATATCCATCGCTGTTTTTTTTATTATTTAAAAATGTGAGCAAAAAAAACTTTTTAAAATTATTAACAAACAAAACAAACACTTTTTCGAAGTTTGAAATCGGTCACATGTTCGTGTGGACAAATGTCGAAGCTTTTTTGTTCTTGTTTCGCTTCCTTAAAAAGAGTTTTTTTTAATTTTTGTTCCAATTATTCCGAGAAGTTTTTCAAATTGTTCATAAATCATTCTAGTGTAATAGAAAAAAAATTCTTCATCACTTAAAAGCATTTCAGGCACTACATTTTGAGCATCTTCAAGAGATTCTCGATTTTGAAAAATCTGACGGACCCACCACCGTCTACGATTCCTATTTTTAATTGCTTCCGCAACTACATACATTATACATTAATAAACTATATGAAATCCCCCCAAAAATAACTGCTAACTCCCTTGAATCCACTTTATTTTAGTTTCTGACTAGCGAACAAAATAAATTCTGATAGCTTCTTAACTCAAAGAAATTCAGCAAGAAATTCTGACAGATTCTCAATGTAAATGGGCATATTCACACGCTGCCATAATTGTGGTGAGTAAAACCGGTTTTATTCAACTCCTAGCAACTTAGACGGGGCGTAAATGAGTGTAGTAAATTTGAATGCTATACAGGAACCATTAAATGTATTGCAGATGAAATTTACTTGTTAGAGAAAAACAGAGCTAAAGAATGCAAGAGATAGAAGTAACTTTTTATATGTGTGCTAGTTTTCACGCGTTTGGTTTTGCGTGAAAAATGTTTCGTTAAGTTCTTCCGCTCCCTTCCCTCTCTCATCTATAAAACCGGTTTTAGGCGCCATGAATGTGCACTGTGTGAATAGGCCCAATCATATGATTTCGAATTTTCGAAACTGTGCTACTCTGGGGTTGTGAACAGCTCCCAATCTGCGTTCACGCTGCCGCTGTATTGTGAACCCCGCTTAACCCTTATTTTTGAGACATAAGGGCAAGTCAATAATGCACGTTGCGCGAGCAAATGACTTCTTCAGCAATTGGAGGTCTGTAGCTGAATAAGTCATTTGCTCGCGCAACGTGCATTATTGACTTGGCCCATATTCTTTCATATGCAAATAAAACTTTAGTGGAGTTTTGTTTTCTTCCCTTCTTATTTAATGTATTCAAGTTTGTGCTGAAGTTGTTTGCATTTCAAAATCGATGTTTCTGATTTTTATTATCAAATTTGAAGAATACATTTTTTTGAAGTTTTATTTACACAATATTATGTGCAGTGAAGCTCAACTCTTATTGCTACAAATGCGCAGAAGTATATTACTAACTTTAAATATAAATAAACTTTGTTACTCTAAATTAGATACTCAAGTTCACTCACAATCTAATAACAAATTATCCTAAATATTCTAGATATAAAAGAAGATATAAAACCACCAAAAATATGTCACTACCAACTGCCCTACAAGATCGCTTGATCAAGAGAGGCCTAATACCACCACAAAAGTCTAAACCGTACAAAACTGGATCTTCTACCACCGATCTTACCCTACAAAAAGAAGAAGAACCATCACAATACGATCGTGAACCAGCAAAGAAATTGCTCCACGAACGCTTCTGGATCCAACAAATGAAACGAAGAATGCAAACTGATGAAGATTTTTCGGGCTACGAATGTTGCCCAAATAAAAGTAACATCTTCCATTGTTGCTCACTGTATTGCCTCAATAAATGGGGTGATGGCATCATTAATCCAGATCCAAAGTATTTGGAATTAAAAGAGAAATTGTTGAAGAAATTTCCACTTCCGGAAAATTGGGTTGAGGTTTATGATCGTGGAACTGGTGTCCATTATTACTGGAATAAGGAAGATGATACTGTGTCGTGGCTACCGCCATCTTGTCCAAGGGTTCATATATCGAAAAGTGCTAGAGAATTGAGGAAGGAACTTTTTCAAATTGAAAATAAATATTTTAATCAATTTGATGAATTTGCGAGTTAGGAATGTTTTTATTTTGTTGAGTTTTATGTTTGTAATAAAATGTTGCAGTTTTTGATGAATTGATATTTTTAACATGAGATTTTTGGCATGCTCACACCTGTCCTTCTGAAAGTAAACATGGCATACATCCATAGCATAAGTTTATGTTGACAGTTCAAAAACGGCGCGAAATTGAAAGTGACACCTGTTGTTGAAACACCCTTTACGTTATATGGGCTTAAGGTTGATATTTTCGTCAAATCGAAAGAAGGGCTAAATAAGTCATTGCATTTTGGCTTCGGGATTATTCACTACCTCTTTAGCACCAAGTCGTATTGCGGTTAGCCTAACCGCTAGTCCGGTTTGGAGGCCACACAGATATAAATGGGAACGAAAGGGTTAACAACCTCACGAAACACGGGTCAACTGTGGAATTTTGAGGGACGAAACTTACTCCGAGTAGCCGCGGAATAGCAGATACACTATGGTATGAGAATGCATATCCACGCTAAGGACGTGATTAGATTGTTGAATGTCGCAGCTAGAAGAGATATCCTTAACTTATAATTATTTGGATAACATGAGACAGGTTAGTAAGGGAGCAATGGGACAATCCGCCGTGCCCTCGCAGAGATGTCTCTAAGAAGAAGGACGAAAAGAAATCCAAAAAATAGGTCCTATTCGGCATCCATTCATCGAAAGCCTGGATGCTGTCTTCCGGTTGAATGCATTAAGGCAAGATGAAGGAGACTCATCGATAGTATCGACCAAAAGAAATGGCCTTTTTCTAAATATTATCCGAAATTGTGATCAAGTTTTTACCTTAACCCTCATTTGAGTCACGCGATTTTGTGCTACTGCGAGTAGGCCAGTCAAATTATCGAAAAAACCTCGTTTTTTTGCCAACCGAGCCATCCGAAAAGTAAAATATGAGTAAAATATGAAAAATTCCGTAGAATTCGATGAACTATTTTTGGCACTCGTAGGCCTTTGGGAAAGTTTCCAAAATGGCGTCAAAAGAGGCCCAAAAACAGATTTTCGCGTTTTTAAAAAGAACTACACATTGTACAAAAAAAAGGTTTAAATAAAGTTTGTAGATCTTCTTCATACTAATAAAATGACACCAGTTTGATGTCAATACATAAACAAACTAGTTGGGATGTGGCTTTTGACCCTTTCGGTCCACAAGATTAACTTCCCAGTATTCGTTCAAACAAAAAAACGGCTCGACCGATTTTTATGAAAATCTTTTCAATTCATATGTCCTTTAATACGCTTCGAACGGCACCTTAACGAAGTCGATATCTTTTTTGGTTCGCGCGAAATCGTGCCGGTACAAAAATCACTTAAGTCGTTCAAACAAAAAAACGGTTCGACCGATTTTTATGAAAATCTTTTCAGATCATATGTCCTTTAACATGCTTCGAACGGCACCTTAACGAAGTCGAAATCTTTTTCGGTTCGCGCGAAATCGTGCAGGAAAAAATGACCACATACGTACGCACACACACACACACACACACATTTTTTCTCAAATTTTTGCTTAAAATGCTATTGGGACCTTGAAACGTGTAAATACATTGAAAATTTCGAATCCGATTTCCGGACCGATTACAATAACTTCCTACTGGGAAGTTAATAAAGGAGTAATTGCAAAAAAACCGCTAAAAATCACGTTTTTTTTAAATTCTCATCATTTACCAAAAAAACGATTTTGTAATGAAACTCCTGGAAAGTGTAGCCCTTAGGGAGTGCAATAAAATCGTTTTTGTAAATTTGCAAAATAATAAATGATTTTTGCAAAATAGGGCCTTTTCGAAGAAAAGACCTTTGTTGTCGAATTCGATTAGCTCATAGCCATCAACACCTACAGAAATGTTTTTGGGCTCAAAATGTTCTGGAAGAGTTGTACTAAGAGTTGTGTTTTGTGCGCACATTGCTACTTCATTGGAAACATGCGAAAAGATGTAAAAAACTATTTTGCTCACGAAATTATATTAATTGCCTATCGATAGGAGTTAATTTTCTATGATGGTCGTAAAATATATATTTTTGTTTTGCCTATCGATAGGCAATTAATCGAATTTCGTGAGCAAATAATCGAATTTTGTGGGCAAGATTGTTTTTTCCGTTTTTCCGGCCATCTTTTCGCATGTTTCCAATGAAGTAGCAATGTGCGCACAAAACACAACTCTTAGTACAACTCTTCCAGAACATTTTGAGAACTTGATTTAAATCTTTTTTTGTACAATGTGTAGTTTTTTTTTAAAACGCGAAAATCTGGGGCCGGTTCATGTAACTCGACAACGAAATTTTTTTTTCGTTTCGCGTTTACATAGCTCGAAAAAATTATAAATTTTCGTTTGACAGCTCTCGAAAGGTTTTAGTTATCGAGTGCTTGGTAGGCTTAGAGAAAAAATTTCGTGTTTCAGTAAGGTAGTTTCCTTAAGCCCGGTATGGAAGGCTCAAGAAATTTCTTTGCCTATCTCAAACCTATGTAAAAAAAATGGTCAAGAAATGATTCAGAAATATTTTCTGGAGCGATTTCTGTAACCGGTATGCTAGAGTCAAGAAATTCACACCAGAAATATCGTGTTTTTTAGTGACACGCAGATGTCGCTTATGATAAAATTTTAGTTTTTCCTCCAGAAATAAGTGTCGATTCATTTATTTCCTTAAGAAATTTTAACGGTTCATGAGGTCTTGACGTCTCAGGGGGTTTTTGAAATTGAAAGTTACTGTCCGCAATGGAAACAATTACATATTGTTGTTTTTTATTCAGATTTTTTAAATTCTTTTTTAATTCTTTACTAATTAAAACAATTTCACTAATTCTAAGCTATCATAAAACAATTTATTTAATGTCTGCAATGAAAATAAGTAACTCAAAATTTCTGAACTGCTGTCATTTTTTCTTAGGGAAATAAATGCAGAAGTTTTCTTGAGCAAATTTCTTGAGCCTTGCATACCGGGCTTTACTGAAAACGAAAAATTTTCTTTCGAGCTACGTGAACGCTCAATTTTTTCGAGACAATTTTTTTCGTATTCAAATTCGTTTCGAACGATTATCGACGTTCGAGATACATGAACCGGCCCCTGTTTTTGGCCCTCTTTTAACCCCATTTTGGAAACTTTCCCAAAGGCCTACGAGTGACAAAAGTAGTTCATCGAATTCTACGGAATTTTGCATATTTTACCCATATTCTACTTTTGGGATGGCTTGGTTTGCACGAAAAAATCTAATTTGACTGGCCTAGAGGGACATATCACGTTCTGGTGGTATCTGTCGCTTATAACCTCGACACACGGACGTTTTTACGATGCAAATTCGTTGTTACGACGAAAATTCCTCATTACGACAAGCATTAACGACGAAACCAAGAATGCAAATTTTACATCGTTACGACCAAAACTCTAGTACGCTTTTAGGCGTTTTTTCCAGTGTTATGTGGTATCAGCTAATTTTGATTTTAATTCTATTTGAAAATTTAAAAAAAAATATTACTTGTTTCCAGATTAGCCGATTGAGAAACCGGCGGGTGGACAACAACGTAACAAGGAAATACATTTTTTTAAAATTTTCGTCCAGTGACATTATTGTCAAAATATAGGTAACGACGAATTTGACCGTGTGTCACACTCTAAAATATCATTCGTCGTAACGACGAATTTTCATTGCGGTGTGTTGAGAGTATTATTCGAAGTTGAAATCCTGTGAATGGAGTTTATCATTTTTTGTCGTCTGATTACACTCGTTGTCGTGTGAGTGCTAAGTCGTTTATAAAGTTGACGACCAGCCTTTTAGCGGACGCTATTAACCGGTTTCGATATCCCAAAGGTTAAGGCATCTGACCAACATCCCAGAGGCTGCATTTCGATTCTATGCAGTGTAGTGGCCCTTCGTCTTTGCTCTTCACAATACTTGTCTTCCCTGTTTACAGGAATTTCTTACACATGTTTCTGCCAGTTTAATCGTTCGTAGGTATTGGATGGGAGCCGAAGGAATAAAACCGGGTGTTGGCTTTTGGAACTCCTTTCACTCTTCTCTCTTTACTATCTTCTCGACTGAAAATTTATGCTCGACATTACATTAGATTCTTTGATGGAATCGTATACAGTACACAGAGGTGTTCTTCTGAGCTCTGGTCTGCCACATATAAAAACGATAAGAAGGTCTATGAAACAAACTGAAACTATACCGAAACAAAAAATATATTCCCCAAACCGTGAGAGTTACTTTTAAATTACTAAAAAATTCTTCTATGATCCACGATCCTTTTCTCATTAAGACTATCCCTGATATTAACACCCCTCTCCAAGATTGTCTTAATCCCTTTTAACGATCCTCATTCACGAATTTACTCCAACCAAAAATCCATCCATACTACTATAGAAAAAAAATTGTCTTGAATAATCATCTTGATTAATCGACGTTTCATAATTACCTCAGGGCGCGGCCCTCAAACCCAAATTCACAAATCCACCTGCTATTGGCAAATTGTGCTCAAGGGAGAGAACGAGCGAGCAAGAGAACCAGTCTCTGTGAGTGATAAATTCAAGTGAAACTGATAAATTATGATTTATGTTTGCGCGCTCCTGAGGGCGGATGAGGCCCACCAAGCGCCCAGGACATGCAATTTTGACACTGGGATTATCTCTTCTCGCTTCGCAAGGGCTTGATTTATACTTGAAAGTTGGAAGTAGCTGCCATTAATTAATTCGTTTGTTCCAGCTGGTTGCCATCATTCTCCAGCGCCCGCCCTTAGGGCCCCAGCATTATGAAGGATTGGAAGTTTTGCTGCTGTCGACAGAACAAGAGCCTCGGCCTACGAGTAAATAATAAGAAGCGATTTTTTGTTTACTATCAGTAATATTTAATGCTGATGTGTAATATTTTGGATGAGGGAGAATCGGAGTTAATAAAATGATGTGTTGACACGTGAGAATGGTTGGAGAATGATGCTGGAAGGCGAAAAGTTATGTGTTTTTACAGAAATCTTGGATGCTGAAATGGATGTGTTTGGGGGGTACCGCGAAGATATCATTGTATAAGAAAGACGACTACTTTGTAGTTTAACTCATGAGGGATCGATGGGGTATGAGGATTGTGGTAATGAGGGATTATTTCCTTTTGATTGATTAAAGCTGGTCACTTTTTGTACATACTATCAGTCCGTCATACCGTATAAATCATGGTACAAGCTACATGATACAGAGAGGATATAATAGGCTAAGAGGGGTCTGGACGGACTTGGAAGAGAACCGATGAAACTTTTGTTTGAATTCTTGGATAATGTAGGATTTTGGAAATACTGACTGTTGTTCTATTCATAAATGAACTCTTTGACTGTCATTTAGGAGAATGAGGAAGCAATGAGTTTTGTGTTCTGGAGGAAGCCCTGAAGGCGAATATTTTTAATATTGTCAGAAGAGCCGCCGCACAGTGGTCTGAAAGTTTATAAAAGTGGTATTTAATACTAAATCCTATTTCTGACCTTGAAAATTTGTATCTAGGGTGTTTTCACACCGCTGAATCCAAATCTGATGTCGAAATTTCGAAATTTTCAAAATCCAAGATGGCGGATAAAAATTTTATGTCAGTAATAGTCAATTTTTCTCGAAATTTACAAAAATATTACGAAACAGCAGTATTAGTAGAATTTTTAGTTTTTTGATTATTTTCAATACAAAAATTCTACGTTATACATAGTTTTTATAAAATAACGGCAAGCACGAAATCAAGAAAAGAGAGATTACAGAGGATATTCTGGAATTACTGGATATTTCAGCAGAAGACCGAGATTACTTAGGAGAAGTCCAAGAATCTGATTCACACGTTGAAGTGTGAACTTCGTTTTGATTTAGTTTTACCGACTTTTTTGATGAATTTGTGTATTTAAATAATTTTATTTTTAATGTTATTTTTGTGATCTTTCTTATTTTATTTTTTGACTTTTTATAATAAATTACAATTTTCCATCGTTTAAATGTGTGGTTCATTTTTTTCTCACAAAAAGTCGACTGTATAGTATGCAATTAATGTAAAATTCAAAAATTATTAACCACGAAGAAAAACTCGTTAATTGGAAAAATTAGTTAATTATTCAATTTAAGTTCTCAATGTTTAAATTGAAAAGTTAAGGATTTATAGGCTCTTGCAATGCAACAGTTTTGAAGAATATAAGATATAGAATTTTCTCGATGCATTGTTAGCTGCAACTACCTGCTACTAACAAAGATATGCAGTGTGAAAGCAGGATATTTTTTGATCAAAAATCATTTTTTTCTAGTTTTTTTTTCATTTTTCTTCTATTTATTCATACATTTTTCGATTTCAAAGTAATGTATGAAGAACTTATGAACGGCAAATCACCGAAACAATACAATCTTATTTCTAAAATCTCGTAATCTGATGAAAACTATGAATAACAGTCATTTTTTATGTAAAATAATCAAAAAAATAAAATTCATGCAAATAACGCTGTTTTGCAATGTTTTTTGTAAATTACCGAAAAAACTTGACTATGATTATCATAAAATACGATAAAACTATGAAACTGTATGAAAAAAACACGGTTTACCGATAAAATATCCTATTTTTTGCCATTTTGATCCGCCATCTTTGATTTTGAAAATTTCCAAATTTCGACAGAAGATTTGGATTCAGCGATGTGAAAAACCCATATATACAAATTTTCAAGGTCAGAAATAGTATTAAATACCACTTTTATAAACTTTCAGACCACTGTGCGCCGTGATGATTTGGGTAAAATTTTGCTGATGCTAATACATTCCTGCGGTGGCTCAATAGGTCTCTAGAGTAGCAAACGGCAATAGCTCCGAGTGACACTAGTATGAGGATGCGATTTGCACACGAGAGGTCGATTTACGAGGCCCAGACTTAATAAACAAGTCAAAAACAGTTCGGACTGTTGTCTGGAGAAGGAATTTGTTTATCTTAAGAAATCCCACGCACATGTACTAGAACAACTTAAAATATGTGATCAGTCCATCACAAATCCTAATGTTAAGAAAAAAAGAATCTGTGCGGTCCAGGTTATTTCATTTCATTTTACATTTCATTTTTCATTTCATTTATTTTATTTTAAATTGATTATATATCAAGATTACATCATTTTATAACACTAGAAATTTATTTACTTAAAAATTACAATGTGAAAATTGAATTTATGTACATACTAAAAAGCAACGGTCCTAGTATGGAACCTTGTGGAACACCGTGAGAAAACTGGTTAAAGGATTCCAAATTAAATTCTGTAGTAATACTTTCTGAGATCGATTATGTAAGTAATTCCAACATAAGGAGGCAGCTGAGGATCAAAATTTTAAGACAATTTCGAAGATAAGCCCTGGCATATGCTTGACTTAAATTTATCGACGGAATAGGACTACCTCAGAGTATCAGAAAAACTATGATGAAGGTTTTGAAAGGAAATGAGTGCAGACCGTTTATAAAGATTCTTCTTCTTTCTTTGAGGGGGCGTCTCTACAGACATTGTGATCTGTTTTGTCAATAGTGCCTACTACTAGCCCTATTCTGCGTAAATATGGCAATCTCTCTTCCTAGCTGGTAGGCAAATTGCACGAAGTGGAGTGAGTATGATGGTCTGAAATCTAAGAGAGGCTGATGGGTCGCAATCCTCATTCCTTATATGATCTTCCTCACTCCATGTATAAAGACCCTTCAAGGCCTTTCTCCAGCACGGCAGAATATGGATTAATATTGACTAGTATCGCCGATTGGTCGAAATTCGACCCTCTCTCCCTACTCTTCTCTCAATCCGTTCCGTTAAAGTTTGACGTCTACGCATTTCAAATAACTCAGTAATAATTTAATTGAACTATTACCACTTTTTAATTTCTCTACTACATTATCATCTAAAATCGCATCTTTGAACAAAACTTTCTTCATTTAAAAAACTCCATCGCTTACAGTGATATTTTGATAATAATTTCCACTTTGTTTTATTATTTATTTTTTTTAATTAAAATTTGCCGGGGCGGTAAAAATCTCCACAGAAAGAAAAACCTTTTCAACATAAGCAGAATGACGCTAACATGCAATCGCACTACGGCAAGAAAAGTGGCACAACTCAAAAATTGGCTGTTTTGAGTTATTGCTGCCAGGTGACTGTTGGCACTTTTCTTGCCGTACTGAGATAGTATATGCATTTATTTCTAATCTAATTTGTTGAAACAAAAACAAAAACAAACAAAATTTTGAAATGCCAATTTGATTTATTTAAAGCGTAGTGAAAAACAAGTACGACAAACTTTCGCTAAGCAATCGAGACTCATGAAATTTAGTCTATTCACAAACCTTAATAATAAATTTTTATATTCGCCTGTTTATATGCTAACCGTAATTTCTACCTTATATTGTTGTTGTCCTTTTATCATTTTATATTGGGAAATGCAATACTCATTTCTGAGTGACAGAATTGAGATAACTGACTCGTGCACACCTTTACGACTCCGACTTCCATATAAAACCAGTTTAAGGAAAATCGGTGTAGTGGAAGTCGGATAAAGTGCTGTACAAAAAAAGTGCTTGCGTATTAATATATAAATTCCACGAGTTTCGGTAGCCACGCTCGGCGTGGTCGCTGCCTATTGCGATTCGTCGGTGGCTCTTAGCATGTTTACAGCATTAGTTTGTGGGTCACCCGGAATCAATGGTCCCGTGCTAACCCGGTCGGTTAGCGGTAGTCCTGTCTAGATTTGTCGGTTGGATGAACTCTCCGTGGCATGTTGGTTTTGGGTTTGTCGGTGTACCACCGGATCAGCCCTCCATGGTTCTGTCCAGTCATCAGGCAAGGAATCATCGCTTCCACAGTCTGATTTCAACTCCCCTCAACAGGCAACTACCGGCCTTTTTATATCTGAAGCGCACCTTGTGCCTTGCTGCGCACTGTTGATTTTATATTTACAGCGGTGGCGTATTGTTTCGTTACAGAGTCACACGTTTGGACACAGCACAACCAACCCTCCAATTCCCTGAAAATAATACTTCGCCCGCCCGTTTATAAATATTAAGAAAAATAAGGTGGAGCCCTGGTGAAACCGGCCTCTGCCATCTCTATGGTATGGAATTTAGATTCAACGCCGTCCAATCCAGTTCTTTAGAACTGAGCCAATATCAATAGCCAATAACTTGGAGTTTAGCCAACAGAGAAAAATGTCCTTCTCCATCACAAGCCTAAAAATGATCTAAAACAACTAAGTGAGACTCACCAAAGTCATGCTTTCTTTTGTTTAAGGTTTTCTGTTAGGTACTCGAAAACACATTTTCGGTCTAAAACCCTACTGCCTTGACTACATTCTAGAAAGTCCCCTGAACTCAACTAAAAAGTAATGTCATCAAGTTCTAGTCGGAAAGATAGTAGAGAGAGGAGTGAAAGAACTGCCAACGTCAACAAGAGTTTTTATTTCATCAGCTCCAATACAATACTACCGCGACATAAAGCTGACTCCGATAATCGAACAGGAGATGTTTTTCTCGCTAATATGAATATGGAATGAGAAAGGGCAGGGAATTGGAACCACGAACCTCTGGGATGGCAGTCGGGCGCCTTAATCCTTAGACTCCAAAGGCCGGCAAGGCGTCTTGCATGAACAGATTTATTTTGACATTAAATCGACTTTTGGCTGAATTTCCAATTTATTTTCTCAGTTTAAAGGTATCCTGACTAAGATCTACAATTTCAGATATAGCGTGTTTTTTTAGCTATAGTGGTTTCGGAGATGAATTTTCCTCACAGACAAACGCCTTCGTATAATGCTATGTCCAGAAACAGAATTAAGTTAAAGAAGTTAAAAAGCTAACCCTGAATGCACGGTATACAGAAACAAGGTAATGTAATGGAGAAATGTCATTTGAGTGCTGACGTCACTTGGCACGCTCTTCCCATATAAAATCGGAGTTGTGTTGTTGGGCATTTTCATAAATTCAGGTTGCGTGCGCAACTGACTTATTCAGCAACACACTTCCATTGCTGAATAAGTCAGTTGCGCACGCAACCTGCATTTATGAAAATGCCCGTTGTTTCTGCATTAGTGCTGACGTCACTCGGCCCGAAATTTCTACGATATTCGAAGCTGTCAGTCTCTGTTACATTACCTTGTTTCTGTATACCGTGCCCTGAATGTACATACACAAAGTTAAGCTAAAGCAAGACCCTCGTAAGTACAGGCCTGGAAGCAGACTTATTGGTTGTTTCTGTGCGCGGCCAAAAAAGTCTGACAGTTGTGGAATTAACATGGCCGAAACCGTACGAAGCAATTTTTTAACTTGGGTTTTGGAATAAAAAGTGGTAAAATATTGTATTTTATCACTTTTTAGTGCACACGGATTATCAGTGATAAGTTATTTAATGATATGAGTCCATAAATTAAAAAAAAATTAGTGGTTAAGTGTATTTTAAGAGTGTTAATTGATTAGGTGACCATTTTTGTTTACAATCGCGGTGGTTTTTTCGTGTTAATTTAGGGAAAAAGTGTTGAATTTGTGTAGTAATGGAATTAAAAGTGAATTTAAAGTAGTTAAAAATTATTATAGAAGTTATTAAAAACATAAGTGCAAGTACTACCACACAACATGAATAACAATAACTTTTTCACTTTTCCTTCACATTTTTCTGCACTTATGTTTTTAATAACTATCCTATAATAATCTTTAATCACTTAAAAAGCACTTTTTATTATATTACTACACAAATTCAACATTTTTTCCCTAAATTAACACGAAAAAACCACCGCGAATGTAAACAAAAATGGTCACCTAATCAATTAACACTCTTAAAATACACTTAACCACTCACTTCATTTTAATTTTTTTTATTAAATCACTAAAGCACTAATCACTGATAATCCATGTGCACCAAAAAGTGAAAATATGCAATATTTTACCACTTTTTAGTGCAAAAACAAACTTAAAAAATTGCTTCTTATGGCTTCGGCCATGTTAATTCCACAACTGTCAGAAATTTTTGGCCACTTTTCAGCTATGTTAGTATTAGTTGGCCTGTCTGCTTCCAGGCCTGTACTTACGAGGGTCTTGGCTAAAGCCATCAGATTTTGACATTTCTTTGATTGTTTTGATTTAATTTTGCAAATAAACAATGGAAGATTTGAAAAAAATGTTTTTATTTATTACTACATACTTTTCTCTAGTAAATCAATTAAAAATGGAGATGCTATGTTCAGTAAACAAAATAAAGCAATTGATGGTATTGAAAAACTACATGAATTTAATTTATGTGATTGCAACATTTTTTAAAGAAACCACACCACCAAATCGTAGAGTTTGGACATTAGTATGTTTATATTAATTCGTCAAGAGTCTTTAATTAATATAATTGCCTAGCCCTTGCCCTTTTCATATTTTGAAATATTGTATAGGATAATTTTGTTGACTTTTGAGCTGTGCCTTTATCGTATAACGTAAACGTCAAATGAGATATCGTAAAAAATTCAGAGTTTCCAACTAAAATGTTGCATGCATTTAGGCGAAAGTCGTTGAAGTTAACTTTAACCCACTGTGTCCCGGTGTTAAGTTTTGTATTGGAAAATTAATTAATAAATGGCAATTTTTACTGAAAATTAAACTTAACTTTGTGTCTGGACATAGCATAAACTGTCTTTTTTAAATACCTAGAAGTTAAAAAAAATTGGATCCTAAAAGTATGCAGAAAACTTTCGGTGCCATTATCACTGTGAAAGTTACCTCTAAATGTAAGAAGAAGATAACCGGGCCACAGAGACTATACGTCGTTAATAGATTAGGTGATTAAGCTTAAAGGTTTTAGCTTGGTTGATGTTTAGCAACCAGTCTTCTAAATCTCTTGCAGTTAAAGTGCAACTATGATAAAGATTTCATTTCCCTTCGTGAAAATTAATTCTAAATTTTTCAGCAGTCAATAAATTAGTATTCAAATATGACAAAACATCTCCAGAACGTCTTAACAAATAATTGGTGTTACATAACATGCTATTATCGATCTTCCATAGTATAAAAAATTAACTTTAATCTATTACATCAACAACAACCTGTTCACAATATCTCGATTATTATTATTATTATTACATAAAAAGAAACACGCTAATATTAATAAGACATAATCCAGCAACAATCCCCCTACATTAGCATATCGGCAATTGCTGAAAGCTCTTTATAGGGAAAAACATGATTACAACATAATAATCAAATTAGAATCAACAAAACGATCCCAACCTTAAGCCATACAAATTGTTCGCTGTTTCCTGGTATTTTATATTATATAAAAATGATACAAAATATTTTTATCCTTGAAGGAAACGTGAATAAAAAAAAAGAAAAATATTTAAAAATAACACCGAGAATCTCTACGTACGATGCGATGGAGGAAGAGAAAAATGAGAGTTATGATGGCATTAGAATTATGAATTTCATCTCGAAAAAAAAGTAGAATATCCCGCTTAACACCGCTTCCCCCAGCCGCTCTGTGGCTCATAATAAATCTCGTCAGGAGCTTCATAAATACTATATATTCATAAAGTAGTGTGAGTTGTATATGCTAAGACATCGCACGTAATCATCCTTCCGCAATAGAGAAATTTCATGTTGGCGGCCCGGTCTGAAATGGTAGAAATTTTCTCTTCCTTGGAAGTGAACGCACATCTGTACTCTGCCAAAAAAAAAAAAATAAAAGGAAAGTACCATGACAACATAGCACCCCCACTGTTGTGTGCTGTGTGTGGTGGGGTTTTTGTCGTTGCTGTACATACACTTTCTTTATTCTAAGGGTTTCTGTTCTCAAAACTTTATTTATGTATGACAATGACAATGAACTTTTTATACAATCTGTTGCGGCAGAGAATGGTAGGGGTAAAAGTATTAAACTAAACATAAAACCCGCATTTGGTGCTTTTCGAGAGCAGCAGACCGTTGAAAGTACTTATATACATACATACATACATATATATGCAGATCGGGTAGAAGAGGGTTGTGTTTGGTTATTGTTTCTGTAACGCCATCTTTTCAGCACATTCAACGTTTATCCCTCGTCACTGATCCAAAGATCCGATAGAAGTAGTCTTATCTTCTGTTATTTTATCCCTGCACTAAGCTTATACATAAAACCGTACCGAGGAAACTTTGAAAATCACAAGTTATGGGACCTCCTTTACAGTCAATCTTCACCGTTCCTGGCAATGATGGAAGGCGCCTCTGACCCGACGTCTTATAAATATATATGTATATATGTACATATATACACAAAAACCAACCATCTGCTCTGATACTAATGCCTTTAAGGAAGCAACGAAAGGGGATATGGAATGGCCACTAAAATTTCTCATCCATTCTTGCTTGCTTGCCCCGGCGTTGGCCACAAGAGCTCGATTCAGACTCGAGTTGAAGGCTGCCATTTCTGATCCAATAAATGTGCAAAGTTTCCTTAAACCCTTCGAGTATGATTAAAATACAAAATGTCCATGATAGTGAATGGTTTCCACCAGCAGCACAGCCGCCCCATTCATCCGCCCACGTAGTTTCTTAACTTTTCAATCGAGATGGGGTGGAGTCTTTATTATTTTCAATCGGTGGAAACTGCTGCAGTTGATACTATCGTGAGCAGGGAACTTTCTTTGCCCATTTCAAAGACTTGACTCCTTTATATATCTTACCTCCCCAAGTAGACAAATGTAACCGCAGTTGCAAGTTTACTTAAGTTTCAATGTAACCTAAGTTGCACAGATGTTGCCCAACGGTGATTTGTATACTTGTTTCAAGGAAGTTTTAGAGAAACTCGAAATTAACTATTGCTTTAAATTATCAGTTTCCATTTTTCCTAAATGAAACTTGAATACTCAAAGAAACTAGTTGATAACCTAGTGTAAACCGCGGTTTCAGACTAGTTTTATATGGGTATATTTGCAATGTTCAAGTTTACTATATTTCCAGTTACACTTACAATGCAACCCGAAATAAACCTTCATTTAAGACGCTGCTTTCAAACTAGTTGCATTAGGGTGTTATTCATGGTTACATTGAAGTCTTAAAAATACTGTTCGGTTCTAATTCCGCCATTATAAATTTTAGCATTGCGCAGAACGCTTGTAAAAGTGAAACAGTTAAAGAGGTATTTATGAATTCGAAAAATGTTGTGTTAAGTATTTTTATGTATAGAAAATTGCTGAAAATTAAAAAATAAAAGAAGTGGAAAAATTACATTATAGTATTTATAGTGAGTGAAAGTTTATTATACGAATTTAAAAGTCGTCCATTAATATTTAGAAATTCAGAAGATTTTGCATATTTGGAGTTTTATATAAATAAATTAAGTGCGCAACTGTATTTGTGGTAATTTTAACGTATTTTGGTTTATTTTAACTTAATACCTATTCAGATAAGAAAACTTTCTAGGTTTGAGGGCTTAAATGTAACAAAAACTGCAAGGACTAGACTGTCATTTGTTTTTAATGGTAATTTATTAATAAAATATTCTTGGGAGGAAGGGCCACAAAAGCGAATTTCCAATCTTTTAAGGAAATAAACTTTGTTATAAGTTCTGTTGTAAGTAAAACTCATACAGAGTACACAGAACATTACCACAGCAACATCATGAAGGAGTACCTAAAACACTGCAAGACGAGACTTAATCGCCGATTGTAATTGGCTTGTCATTTATCTAAAAATATAAATACTGATTTCTATTTTTTCCAGTACTGAACCATGCAGCAGTACTACATTGCAGAATAATGCTGAAATTGCTACACATGAATATTCCTAGAATATAATATAGGGTAATTGTGGGTGAGATGCCGCACATTTTGGTTAAACTCTATTGTAAAAAAACCTAATAGTGCATATAAATAAAAAACAGTTTTAATCAAAAGGAATGATATTAATCTTCAAAATTACACAAAAAAAAAAATTAATTTTTAATCATTATAAAAATAAAAAACCAAAATTGAATCACTGTCAAAAAGGCGTCTATCCCACAATCTATGGGATAGTTGCCGCACCATATGGGAGATATGCCTTATTGGCCTATTTCTTTTTATTTAAATTTTTTTTTCTTATTTCATCCCGGCCACATATATTGCACATATTTTTATAAAGCGGGCATGTTTCATGCAGCCATTTGCGGCATTCTGGACATTTAATCTAGTCTGTTTTGCTCTCTGTGTGGAAATAATTTTTCCACACTCAACACAATTATTGGAGTCATCTTCTATAGAATCAGGTGCATATTATTTTTCTTTCTTCCCTTCTTGCACACCTTCTGCCTTCTCTTTGTTTCCTTCTTTTTTCTTCTCTGCTTTCTTTTCTACTTTCTTCTCTGATCTGGCCGCCTTAATATTTTTTTAGTACCTTTGATCAGAGATGCATTTTTGGTATTCTTAAAATCTATATTTTCAGGAGACGTTAAATCGCTTGCCGTTTGTTTCCTTTTAGCAGTTGAGGCCGGTAGTTAAGGTATTGGTACTATGTGTTCCAAAAGTTTAGTTGGAGTATCTTCTAATGGATTTATGCTTTCTGAGTTGGGGTTTGTATTTTCTGAAAATTTCGTAGGAGTCTCTTGTATAGGGGTTACATTTTCCAAAGTTTTTGTGGGATCAGAAGTGAGAATTAAAGGTGATGTCGGAAGTCCTGCAAGAGGTGTTGTCGACCGACATATATAACTATTGCATATACATATAGAACTATTTAAGTACCCATATATATCACAAATTAGTATATATAAGTATACAAGTAACGTATACAACATGAAGTGCGGCATCTCTCCATTTTTTGTGGGATAGACGCCGCACTGTAGTGCCCTGGGTACAAATAAAAAATCATATCAAAATATTCTAAAAACATGAAGAAAAATAGCATCCTCGACTATAAAAATGGTTCTTACCTTGATTATCGTGTGTACCAATAGCCAATTTTCATATATAAACAAGTTCATCGAAAGTTTCGAGCAAATTTTTTCGTTTTTTTTCACTTAAACAGTCAACACAGGTCCACCGCAGGCGACAGCCGCACGGGCACTTGCGTTTAGAACATGTGACGGAAGGGGCATCGAATGTGCCAGAATAGTTCGCTCTGCCTATTGAATGAACATAAAATATTACTAGTGCGGCATCTCTCCCCACGCGGCATCTCACCCACAATTACCCTACATATATGTAGTAATATAATATATCTTGAGCTAAATTTCTCAATTACATATTGTAGTTGTTTACATAAACATAACTGTAATTACATAACATAACTAAAATAAAGAAACCATGGCTGCGTTCAAGTTACGCAGCTGACTGCAAATTCAACGCAGCAGCAGCATTCGAATGCCGAGTATTCAAGTAATTTTGCAGCTGTTAACATATTTTGAACGCATAAATGCAATATTTTGCAGTCAGCTGCGTAACTTGAACGCAGCCCATTAATGAACAAGAGTTTTGTTTCTAATCTACACATCGTCGGTGTAGTCTACTAATACCTCGTAACTCCAATGTACATTAATAAATTGCAATTACGAGACATTAGTACTTCACCGACGATATAATAATCTTGGTTTCTTCCAAGTTACAAATTTACTCGAAAAAATGCAACGTTTTCGCAACGTTGCAAATATATGTTTCAAAACCGTTTATTTTCGGTTTAAAGCATACTATGGTTGATTGGTAACCTTTCAATAACGTTATATAAAGGGGTTATAGCACCGTTTAATTGTAGTTAAATTTTCACTTTAGTTACAAAATTACGTAACAAATCAATGTACGGTGACAGTTTTAGCAACTGGTATAACAACGTTTCAGACACCAATTCTGTTCCAGCAACTGAAGTTATGCAACTGTTTCGGAACGGTTTTACAACTAGATTTGTCTACTTGGGTCGTGTTTCACGGTGAGACCTTTCCATTATAATACAGTGTAACTCTTTTTTATGTTCAGAACACCACTTGATAAAAACGAAAGTAGAAAGCATTCTCCTTTCATAATCAACGGGTCTGTGGAAAGAGTTTGTGGCATTTTTCCGCTAGATGGCGTATATTGCAAATAAACCACGAACCACTGATCGCAGCGACACCACTAACCTTTCGTTTGCAAAGTAACAGTTCGAGTGTCACTTTAAGTGTAGAAACATTAAATTATGCAGTGGTTGGAAAGCTGTTTGAAAATGGAGAGAAATAATGGAAAGTTGTGGTATATTTTGCAATTTTACTGCGACAAAAGAAAGAACGCTGCTTATGAAAAAATGTGTGCTGTGTATGGTAAAGGCAAAAAAAGTGTAAACTATCAACACATTCCAAGCCACTGCGTTTACGTTGGGCCAAAGAATGGATAACTCATGAATACCGAAAAAAGCCCTGTATCTACTACCAGATGGGAAAAGGCCAGTTGGCAAAACACGGTCAAGGTGAGAGGACAATGTTAAGGCTGGTGCAGCAAAACTCCTCAACAAAAGAAACTGGAGGCAAGCTGCGGAGCAAAAGACATGTCTGGAGGAAGAAGCTGATGGAGGCCAAGGTCCCCCTTCAACCTAAGACACAAACCGCAAAAGCTTCAGCACAAGCCACAAACCAAAAGCTCGATTGCGCAATATTGTGAAATAGGTGGCTTGATAGCAGTATAGCTATACTACTGATGGATGAATCACCGATGAATCAGTCCGATCACTGAAAAAGCTGATTTTCATCTTGCAAAATTCCAACAAGATAGGCAGTGTTGATATATGTATGGTGCTAGGCAGCAAAACTGTTTTGAACCTTTTTCACAAAACTGGTTACAGACAAAGCTAAATTTGTGAATTCCTCATGAGTTAAGCGCGAAAAATATGACAGACCAAACTAACATATATATGTACATAGAATGCGCTGCTGAAATGCAATGAAATCGACCCATTTCTGAAACATCTTATGCCGGATCCACACGTTTGTCAAGGCTTGGCAAGCGTTCGCAAATTGAAAACGCTTTTTTAAAACAACCGTGTGAATGCATCACAAACGCTTGCCGCAAACTTCCTTTGCAGGCGTTTGCAAATTGAAAACGTTTGCTTTGGTTTGCCGAGAATCCACATTCGACCGGATCGGCCACAAGCGTCGGCAAACTTACACAAGCCAAGCCAAACGCCTTATCCACACTTTTGAATTTGCGAATGCTTGCCAAGCCTTGACAAACGTCTGGATCCGGCATTATAACCAAGTGATGAAAATTGCTCACGCAAGATAATCGGAAGCGTTCAAGTTAGTGAGTAGGTAGACGCCAGTTGCGACACAGTCTGAATATGATGTCATCACTTTGCTGAATAAGTTTTGTGGCGCCAGTATGTGTCTTTGGAGGCTGAAAACGTGTAATGGTCAAGGTTTGTGTCTTCGGTTTTGTTCGCACTGAGCCAAAATTAACTGATTTCGAAATTATGTAGAACGGTTCGCACTGAATTGAAATGATTTCGTTTGGCGGTTTTTTTCTGGGACCACGCAAGTCTTAAATTTTTATCAGCCCAAATTTCAACTAGCACCTCTTCTAACAAAACCCATAGCTTCTTTCTTTTATATTTCTTGGGTTTTTGGATTTTGAAGAATGTGAAGATCAAATTCAAAGTCAAATTTGTTATTAAAACTTCCAACTGACAATTTCAGCATCAAATGGGCTGAATTCGATTTTCAGGTTTGAGCATTGGCTTTCGGCATGATTTTGTTCGTAATTTTGCCAAAATTACGAGGTTTGAGATAATTTTGAAATCAACAGAATACATGGGAAATCACATGATTTCGAACGTGATTTTAGGTAAAATCACGAAAATAGCCGTCACACGTAATTTCGGCTCAGTGCGAACATGGTCAGGCACGGCGGAGCGCATGGGGATGGAAGGAAAAGTGCACACGCACTTTCGCCTTGGGTGAGGAAATCCACACCCAAAATATTTCATGTACACCCACTAACCCAGAACGTTGACAAGCTGTCTAGGTCGCTGCGACGAAAGAACGTGGTCGAAGGGCCGCACTCAAGCAAGAACTTATAACTGTATAGCCTAAGCTTTTTAAACCCCATCCGACTGGCATTTAAAAAAGGGATTGTCTCAGGGGCTTGCCGAAAGAATAATTTCCCCCGTAGGTTCCTCATGAGGACCCCATGAGGCAATGGGTCATACCAAAAGAAGGCTTCTCATGAACACCACACACAAAAAATCAGCGATACTGAAGTGAGGTATGCCTTATCAGTTCCTCGTAAGGGCCCTATGAGGCAAACCAAATGGAATGGGACAATCCCAACATCTGCCTTACATATTCAGAAAACTTTTTAAGAAGCTTTAAATTAGCTTTACTCATACAAAGCTTTAGTTTTTGTTGTTACATTTCTTCATATTTCAGGAAATTATGTTGGTGGCCATGAAGGGTGTTATTCAACATGCTCAATAGACCGGTTCTGGTTCGATCACAAAGGTCAAGCAGCATTGGACGTGATTAGTACTCAGTTGGGGGACCACATTGGTAAAACCACAATCGCGTTTAAAAATACATATAAAGTTTTCGACAACGGCGCAGTTATTACTCACATATCCATGCCGAAATTCTCAAATAAATAAATTGATCATTTTAGGTTGAGACTAATTTCAGTACACAGAAACACGGAAAAAAGAGCAACGGAAAGACGGAAATGTCAAATGGGCAATTTACCAAAAAAAAGAAAGACACGGAAACACGGTAAATGTTAAAATGACCACACGGAAGCACGGAAACAGGGATACACGGGAAATAGAATCGTGCTAATCGGGTGCGGACACCATACGGAAGCACGGATACACCCACCCCTGTATCCCTGTTTCCGTGCTTCCGTGTGGTGTCCGCACTCGGTTAGCACTACGAATCTCATTTCGCGTGCATCCCTGTTTCCGTGCTGCCGTATGGTGTCCGTACCCGATTAGTACGATTCCATTTCCCTTGTATCCCATTTCCCGTGCTTCCGTGTGGTGTGCGCACCCGATTAGCACTATGAATCCCATTTCCCGTGTATCCCTGTTTTGCTGTGGTAAAAATACTCGATTAGCACAGTGAATTCCATGTGGCGTGTTTCCGTGTGGGTGAAAATACATTGGTAAATTTCCCTTTTTGTTGGTAAATTTCCCTTTTTGTTGGTAAATTTCCCATTTTAACATTTCCGTGTTTCCGTGTCTCTCTTTTTTTTGGTAAATTTCCCATTTTGACATTTCCGTCTTTCCGTTGCTCTCTTTCCGTGCTTCCGTGCGGTGCAAATAGACATTCCCAACATTTGAACGGTTACCTGTTCCAGCGCTTCCCACCCACAATCATTATGCTCCGCCGCCCTTGAACATGGTATTATGGCCCAAGTCCATGTCTTCGGTGACTGGATAAGCTTTATGGGTGGGTGCCTTGGCTGTTGTACGGCATTCCTCACCTGAACAGTTGCGGAGCTCTGGGGCTTGCAGGGACTGAGCTGCTGAAGAACTTGTTCATGTGCCTAACCTCCCTTTGCCGCATCCGACCCCATACCTACTATAGTGGACAATGATGGTGAGCGTTCATCTTTAGGATTGAAGTCGACAAAAAATGGTGTGTGTGATGGGACTGGAAGGGAATCGTCCATTAATAGGCCAGTCAAATTGTCGAAAAAACCTCATTTTTTTGCCAACCGAGCCATCCGCAAGGAAAAATTCCTCTAGCAGCGAAACTATGAGGAATTCGAAAAAACAGTGAAGACAAATTTTGTAAATTTTATGCTCTAAAACGTTGGTCTTTTAATATTTTCAGCAAAATGCATAGTTTCTCCTCAAATTAGAGAAAAAGGCGAAAAAACGTTAAAATTCATATATTTTTTTTTTTTAAAAAAAAGCATCCTTTTTTAAGACTGCGGGTTTTGAAAATCATGTTTAGACAACCCAAATCCTTCACTTGGCACCGGTCTTATATCATAGCTATGGGAACAATTTCCAAAAAAACAGCGATTATTTGTCTAATTTGAGCGGACTATATTTAAAAAAAGCATGGTCCTTGGGGAGTGCAATTAAACCTTTTTTGAAAATTTGGAAAATAGTAAATAGTTTTTGCAAAATACGGGTTTTTCGAAAAAAAGAGCGTTGTTGTCGAATTCGATTAGCTCATAGAGCCATTAGCACCTACAGAAACAAATTTTGGGCTTAAAATGTTCTCGAAGAGTTATGCTAGTGCTAATAGTTGTTTTTTGTGCAAAGATTGCTACTTCCTACTTCATTGGAAACATGCGAAAAAATGGCCGAAAATCGAAAAAAAACCCCATTCGCCCACTGCCTATCGATAGCTGATAATTTCCTACTTTGCTGCTAATTTCCTATTTTTGTGCCTATCGATATGCAATTAATGGAAATTTTGTGGGGAAATTTGGCTTTTTCGATTTTCGGCCTATTTTTTCCTACTTTTTCCATATTTGACCTTGCGGATGGCTCGGTTGGCACGAAAAACTTCCATTTGGTCAGACGATTTGATTTTTAACTCTAGCCCTTAACCACCGTTACCGGTCTCTCTCAGACCGTCAAGCTTTTTCAACTTTCAATGCTGGGCTCGAATCGCCGCTTTTCTTTGTTTCCGCTATTTTGTTAATTTTTGGAATTCTTTTTTATTTTTAGAAAATAAATATGTTATTTAAAATAATTTTAAATAACATTTATGCGTTTAAAATGTGAAAATACCAATTTTTAAGATTTTCCAATATGCCGGTCTATCAGAGCGCTATACGTTCACTACGTTACAAAAGAAGGGTCACGGTAGTTAAGGGCTAGTCTTAATAATTAGAGAGATTACACAGGGCCTAATTGAATAATAAGAAAGCTGTTTCTTCTATTACGACAACGCCCGATCACACACTTCTTTGATGTCCTATCAATAATTGGAAGAGTTTGGTTTGGAAGTTTTGATGTATCCACTGCGTATGGTCCAGACATCGCATGACATCTGATTACAGCAACTCTCTCAATTTAATTCCATTGAGGTGGCTTAAAATCAAAGTGGAATTTTTCATCGATGGCATCATGACTCTTCTGGAAAAATGGCGAAAAATTTCCGATAATAATGGAACATATTTGCTTTAAATGAACTCATTTTCACACAATAAGAAAACCAGTTAAATTTCACTAGAAAAAATTCCACGAACTTTTAACCCACACCTAATGGTGTGGCCACACTACGCGGTCTTGGGTCGTACGCGCTTTTGCCTTTTTTTTTCATATAGAGTTTTATGACTTTTTTACGACTTTTTTACGACTTTGTCCATGGTAAAGGCCGTGCGGCCAAACAACGCGGACAAAAGGCTGTGGTTAAAAAGGTACATTGTGCGTCCACACACTATGAGCTTTTCAAAAGCGCGTACGCCGTTTCAAATGAGAATTGATTTTTTCTCACTCATGACTCAGAAAATTAAAAGATCACGCGCGCTTTTGGCTGGCCGTACGACCAAAAGCGCGTGGATTCTAAGTCCGCGTAGTGAGGACGGGCCTTAATAATTCACAAGCGCTTTTTTCGTAGCAAAGTTGGGGTTTGTTTCGTCTTCTCATTTACTTCAAGTTCCTTGACCTTCCAAGCTGCTGCTGCTAACTAACATTTGCGTGATAATAGAATTATTAGTCATAAAGTGTCATTTTTGTGCCTTAAAAAAATTATTCAAATGTGCGTTATTAGTAAAATGTTAATTAATCAATTTCGAGGCATCAAACTGAAGGTGGAAGTAATTGAAACTTGTCACGCAGTAAAATGAAATGTTTTCCTTTTCTTTTTTCTTGATTCATGCAGTTCAGTTGTTGTTCTTGGTTGAAAAAAAAAATTATTTTTTAGGAAAAGGGATCAATGTTTAAGTATACGAATGTATTTGTAAGGATATGTCCTGGTTAAGTTAAAGGAGTGAATGACATGCTTTAATAAGACTAGAGATAATGATATTATTATAACAGAAATTGTCTATGTATAGTTCTTAATGAAGTGAATCGTTGAAATGTTCGTTTCATACTAAAAATTAACAGAAAATGTTTGTTGTATTTATTATTTTTCATTATATTAATATTCACATTTCTTGTCGCCTAGAAGTATGCCATTAAGTCTAGAGAAATGCAATTTTATTTTTTCATTACAAGCATTCTTACACGATTTCAGGAAGCTTCATAATACGATGTAGAAATGCAAATGCTTTAACGAACCTACTCGTATCTGCATATACACAATAACAAATTGGAATTTAGTTCTGTATTATTATTATTTTATCATTTCTGCATTAATTCGTGAATAATGGAAGCTTTGTCAGTAAGTAGTAAAAATATCCTTGTTTGAAATCCACGCTATTTTCCAAGACCTAGGGTTTAAATTTCTGTAGCAATTTTAATACTGTTGCTGTTGACTTTGCTTTGCTGCTAAGAATACCACAGCAATTTACTTTGCTTTGTTTTACTGCAATCATATTTTCAAACTTTTTGCTGCATGCTGTGAAAGCATTTTGTTTCATATTGCTGCGAATGATGTTGCTTATAAAGGCTGGGGCAAGCTGGTCCGGCTGCGAATGCTTTCACATACACATAAAAAAAGTTTTCACGCCTCTACACAAAGTATGATTTTACTAATAAAGTTGAACCATGAAAAAAAATGCTGAAGGAAAGCAAGTATATACTTGACAGCCTTGGAGAGCAAAGCTTTGAAAACTGTACAAACAGAAAGCATTTCACAGCAAAATATTTTAAAGCCGAAGCATTTGCAGCCGGACTAGTATACTCCTGAAAGCTTTTAAGTAGTTTGAAAGCAACAGCATTCGCTGTTTACTTTGCTTTCAAACCCTGGTAAGACCCTTATTATGCTAAGAGGCGAAGGCAGGAGAACGGGCGTAAATTTTGCTGTTATTTAGGTGGCTGTGAAGTGGAATCAGAGGCCTCTTGGATGGTAGTCTGGCGCCCTAAACCTAGACTACACTGGTGCGATCGTATTTTTATAGCTGAAATTAAAAATGCACAATTTTCATTTCATGAGCTGGTGCATACATACACTGCAAACTCGAGTGTTTAGTTTCTAAACGCTTAAAGTGTTTAAGCCGTTGTAGTCGACTTAAGTGTTTAACTGGTAAAAGTTTGTCTTGTGTTTTAGGTAGAAAAAATCATTCTAAACCCTCCAATTTATAGCGCCTGTGGATATGTGAAAAGCTGTAGTGTCGAACAACTTTTTACTGACTTGAACACGTCTGTAAGTTTACATGCCATGACAAAAAACCGATGATAACGAAATTATGACATACAGTTTTGAGTTGCAGCTCAAAAACTATTGTTTATATCGAAAAAAAATACCATGACGTAGATGAAGAATCAAAGAATTTTATTGTTTGCTTTCAAAATTAAATTAAAAATTGTCGCCGAAATATGACCAAAATTCAAAATGGCCGCCCAAATATGGTTGAATTTGCCAATTGTGCCAAATTCAAAATGGCCGCGCCAATATGGCGGCGAATTTTGTCAATTATGTTCCGATTCCAATGAAAGTGCGTGGAGGTATCCCATGATGGCGCTCGAAGTCCGATTTTCGAAGTTCAAAATGGCCGCGTAAATATAGCCGAAATCTGTATCTAGGGGATTTTAAGGTAGTAAATAACGAATTTATTATAAAAACTTTTAGATTCAATATGGCGGGGCCAATAAGGCTGACGAATTTTGTCAACTGTGTTCCGAATCCAATGAAAGTGGGTATCTAGGGGTTTTTAAGGTCGCAAATAACGAATTTATGATCAAAGCTTATAAATTCAAAATGGCCGCACCAATATGGCCGAAAAGTTTGCCAATTGTAGTCCGCTTCCAATGAAAATCGTTATATGGGGGTTTTTAAGGTAGCAAATGACGAATCTATGATCACAACTTTTGCAGGGCCAATATGGCGGACGATTTTGCCAAATTAGTGTCATTTTTCGGTCAGCTGTATGTAGGTTGTTCAAGAGTTGGAAAATCTGAAAATCTTCACATCCTAGCCCCAAATGAAAGAACATTGAACATAGTGTATCCTCATGCTCTCTAAGCAATCGGTTCAGAATTGATCAACAAGGTTTTTTCAATTTATTTTTTATTGTTTATTTCCTACCTTTTTGATACCAATAAAAAAATGAAACGATCTCTTTCAGTGCATTGTCGACGTATTCACGTCATTTGTCCGTATCCGTGATACAGACACCCGCTTTTTTGTTCACCTTTTGCAATTGCCCTTCAAAGCGCGATTGTCGATTTTCCAACTGGTCCCCCCACTAAGTACTAACCACTTCGAATGCTGCTTGACCTCCGTGATTGAACCCTTTGCGGTCACTGAAATATGAGTCACATTCGTACTATTGTTTTGTACTAAGCTTAAAATTATTTAGAAAACACCATAAGTGTTCAATTTAAACACTTTACTGATTAGATTTTGTGCATTAAGCACATCTTCTGTTTAAAAAAAAACTTTGTACCATTAAACACTTTGTACCATTAAACACTTTGTATCATGAAACACTTTGTACCATTAAACACTTTGCAGCATTAAACACTTTGTAGCATTAAACACTATCGTTTAGAAGAAGAAAAACGCTGGAGTATCAAACACTTGAAATTGCACCTGTGCATAAAATGGGCTCAAAGACTCGTGTCGTGAGCACATTTTGCATTAGTAAATTTAACCGAAGTTCTCCGTCTCGATTACGATTCTGTTCAAGCCAGGAAAGTCAGCTTTTGTATCGTGGAGCAGTGACAGTAAGAACCTAAAAAAACAGACTTGTCTTTCTTAAGGCAAAGCCTGTATATGAGGATTTATGACCTTGCGATCCTCCATAAAGGATCGCTTTTATAACGACAATCATCAGACATATTCCAAATCGCGAAACCAGCATTACCATGCCTAGGCTTTCCTAAGAGCTGTGAGTTTCTCATTTAGCCAGTAGCCGAGGCTGCTATATATAGGTCTTCCATTTGGCCCGCCTTGAACACAATTCGTCTATCTGCGCTGACCCCTGAGAATCATCCTTGGTTAGCTAAACTTAAGGCAAACAAACTCACCGATTATGGCTCCTTTTCCTCCTCCACAGACTCCTTAAATCGCCTTGCCTTGAGTATTTAGCAGCTTTGACAAAATTTTATTTAATTTAATTTTTAATTTAATTTAATTTTTTTTAATTTAATTTAATTGTCCAAGTTTTCCAATTTTGCAAAAAAAATTAGTTTACGTATTTTTTTGGAAAAAAGGTGGTTTTAGTTGAAATTTTAGTTAAAAAAACGAAATTTTGATTTTGATGACTCATTGCTCCGGAAGTTGATAGGGTAAAACCTTATAGACTTTTATAGTTTTTGATAGGTGGGAGTATTCTGCGTACACTGATACCTTATTCATGATAATAGCTCATAGGGTTACAAAAATACAGGGTGATATGTAAACCGCTACCAAAAAAACTTCAAAACGCCCTAGCTGCTAAACCGTTACGATTTACCGGCCCCTTCCGTACGATTTTTTGTTCGTCTATTCAAAACCTATCCACAGCCGGCCGCTTTGTAAACTTAGCGGTATACACCCTGAATATTGGGAAAAAACTACTTTTGAATCTACGTTTTTCGTTTTTCGACACTTAAAGCGCAATAACTGGTGTAATATTAGCCCTACGTAAAAAATGATTATAACAAAAATTATAGATAATCGTGTGTTCTATAAGTCTTACGAAGCATTTTTTCATGTAGAATTAACCATTAACGAAATATAGTGCAAAGAAAGTGATATATGAAGTTTGAAGCACTATTTCTCTGTAGATATTGACTTTACACAAAAAAAATCTAAACAAGAAAGTTAAATCACTTATTTATCTACAAAAAAGATAATAAACATTTTTGTCGTAAAAGGCATAGTTTTTGAGATGTAGAATTAAACGCGTTTTCCTTCACTGTAAGTTTAGCAAGAGGGAGCGGATGACGCCATTTTGAATTTAAGCTTATAAAAATATATAAAATCATTTGGTAAAAAAAAATCGCGTGCGGTATTTTTCGCAAAGAAAACTATTTAAGCTGCGAAATATTGCAAGAAAATGTACGGTGGGTGTGTATGGAACCCTCATTCTGGTCGCATATTCATCAATTCAGTCAGAACGATTTTCGGTCGACCAGCAAAGTCAAGCAGCATTGAGCCCGGTTAGTACTTAGATGGCGGACCACTTGGGAACTTCGTGTGAAAGGACCTGCAAAAAAATTGCCCGATCCAGTATTCGAGCGAAAGTTTGTTATTTATTTATTACCGTACATGTAGCAAATCTCCAATAACCATAGCTATGCATGATCATCTAGAACTTCACTTTTCCATAACAAAACTAATCTCCTTCTTTCCTCGCCGCTAATCCACGCTCAAAAGTCCTTATGGTATTATCATCTAAATCCTTTAAATCTACTCAATTTCCTAAAATTGCAAAGGACACTTACATTGAAGAAAACCGCTAATTGATCCTCATCATCAGACGCCAACAATAATCGAAGAGTAAACCCGATTCGAGAAATTGTAAATATGTGCGTTGAGCGTCTTTTCTTCAGCTCCTATCAGCGCGAAGTTCTAGTCTCCTCGGCATAAGTTAAGGCAAACAGAATAAAACGACATCATTAAAGACCATCAGATTTAAAGGAGGCGAAGACACACCCACCCATCATCAGAACTCAAAAAATCCATCACAAATCTCCAATGACTTTCGACTTTTGTCTGGTTGAAGGAGTCTTAAGAGGAGAGTGATGGTGGATAACAAAAAAAATTGAAGATTGAAATTGTTTTAAATGTTTCTTGGTGTTGCGTCGAGAGGCTTTCATCGGTCGGAAGGTACCTGAAGGAAAATCAACAATAACCAAGGTGAAAGTGCACCTGTTGATTCCCATTAGAGATCTGATGGGAGTCTTTACCTTGTTATCAGTTTCATAAGGTCTGTTCGGTATGGCTTCCTTCTGATGCTTTGCTTTTCTCTCTCTCTCCATTTTATAGTATACTGATTGTTATGCAAATGATGAATCTTCTCAAATGGTTTCCTTTTATCTCTTTTAGGTTATCGAAGAACGTCAACGTGGAGTGTGTACGTACAACCGGGCTAAATATGCTTTTTGGATAAACAAGGTAAGCTTTAGAGCAAGGTTAGTTGTTTATTTCTTGATATAAATCTGGAGAAAAAGGTTTAAGATTGAGGTTAAACAAGGCCAAAGTAAAAAGGAGAGAAGTTTGTGTGTATGCTTTTGTCTTGTTATCTCTAGAGTAGTGAATGTTATGCAGGGAGATGGCAATCATTCTGCCAGTAAAGGTGTTCTTTACAAAAATCGACTGTGTTTCATAGTCTCCTTTTTCTGTTTTCACTCTGAAGTGCTGAAGTAACTTGGGGTTAATGGAGCATTTACTTTCAAAGGCATCACTTGAATTGCAATTGTGTGACTTGTGATTGTTGCCTTTGATGCAGACGCCCAAAACAATCATTTGTGGTTGGTTCAGTAAGTTCGCCGGCTTACAGTCAAACAGTCCTAAGCTTGGTTCAAAAAAAATACCTTAGTGCAATAACTTCTTTGTCCTATTGAAGAAAAGCGGGGAATATTTCGTAAGTAGGTATTGCGTCACTTGGGCATGTGAACTAGGTCCAACTCAACAATGAATCACATGTCACCAGCTGTCGATTAATGATGATTATTGGATAATTAGATTAATCACCTTTCAATATCTGTCAACATTTGTCAATTAATTTATGACTAATAGGGGTAGCGGTGTAGATGTAGACAGGTCGCATGCTCGAAGCAATAAATAAAATCTATATTAATAAAAGAGAGATTCTGTATGCGTGTGTGTGCGCGCTATACCGGGCGCACCGTCATCGCAGAGTTTCGAAATTTTGCACGAAGGTCCGTGGAGGTCTCTCATGATGCATGAAGCCCGATTTTCTAAATTCAAAATGGCCGCCGAAAAATGACCGAAATTCAAAATGGCAACCTAAATTTGCCAATTGTGTTTCGATTTCAATGAAAATCGGTATCTGGGGTTTTTTAAGGTAGCAAATAACGAATTTATGATCAAAACTTATAAATTCAAAATGGCCGCGCCAATATGGCTGACGAATTTTTCCAATTGTATTCCGATTCCATTGAAAATCGCTATCTGGGGTTTTTTAAGGTAGCAAATAACGAGTTTATGATCAAAACTTATAAATTCAAAATGGCCGCGCCAATATGGCGGACGAATTTTTCCAATTGTAACCCGATTCCATTGAAAACCGGTATCTGGGGTTTTTTAAGGTAGCAAATAACGAGTTTATGATCAAAATTTATAAATTCAAAATGGCCGCACCAATATGGCCGATGACTTTACCAATTATATTCCGATTCCAATGAAAATCGGTATCTGGGGGTCTTTAAAGTAACAAATAAAGAATTTATGATCAAAACTCATAAATTTTAAGTTTCGGGGCAAATATGAGGGGGAATTTTTCTAAATAAGTTGTATTTCCGGGCAGCAGTACGTAGGATTTTCAAGAGTTGGGAAATCGAAAAATCTTCATATCCTAGCTCCAAAGGGAACAACATTGTCCATAGGGTATCCTAGTCATTTCCTCTATTCTCGTGAAGTTTGCCACATTCTGAAATGTAGGAAATTTCTCAAATTTCCCCTAACCAGTATAGAGACAGTAAAAACGGTAGAAACGGTAGAAATAGGTTTTTTAATACGTAGAACATTTCTATATAATGCAATAAAAACGCTGTACAAGACAGTTGACCACAGTTATGCCAGTCAGACGCCTGCAAGGATGATTTTCGGGAAACAGACTGCCAAGAAGAAGAAGGAGGAGCACATGTGTTGTTAAAAAGAAACAAATTGTTCCAATTAATCCCTGACAAATCCGAGAACGCTTGAGAAGAAATATTACAATATTTTTTGTACGTAACTTTAAATTTTTATATGATATCCAAAATTATTTTTTTCCAGATTTTTTGTTGTTTTCATTATACTTTTTTCCTACCACGGACAGTGCACCCTTAACTTTTTTTATTTAAAGGCGTTGCAACGCACGCGCGTTTTATACTAGTAAATGAATAAAAATAAAGGGTTTTAGTTTTTATTTTTTAAAATTGTCTCTAAGATTAGATCCAACGCATATTTTTCCCATGGACCTTTTCTGCTATCGCGGTATAGATTTTCACGATATGCGAAAGTCCAGCATATGGAACTTACAGAGGGCTTAAGCTTCCGGATAAGCCTCTGATGTTATATTTGTAGAACTACGACTCTAGAATGAGAGTAATATCAACTTCATCTCTCTAAAGCGTCGGTTCAAATTTAGCTGCCAAACCTATATTTATCGAAGGAACCCAACTGTCTAGGATTCTATTACTGAGTTCATTCTCTGTTTACTGCCCTTCAGCCAAACTGTTGCTGACACTGTCTCCATCGTTTCCAGCTCTCAGTTAAGTACTCCTCCGTGTAGGCTTAACCGATAACACCTCTTCTTTTCGGACACCGAACGATAACAGTGGGTCCTGACATTTTGCGCACTAAGCATACCTAACCCAACCACCAAATCTTAAGCACAAGAGTTTGTGGCAGCAAAACGGTTGTGCGCCAAAGCACTAATGGAGCCTCCGGTCGTTTTGGAGACATCCCTTCACCTAACCATACCTGACCATGTGGGTGGATTTTCACTTGGAGCCATAAGTTAAAGCTGGTCTATGGTTTTATACGTACGTACGTACGAAATCAAAATTTAAAACCCCAAAACTTGTCCTTAAAAGTATATCAAATTTCTGGAAGGGTTGATTGATCCTACACTTCTTTTTTTTGTACAAATTTTCCGGTCACAAAATGTCAGAAAATTTACACATGTTAATATCATTATGGATGCCCACGATTAAATCACATTTTTAACGACATTTTTTCCTGAGGGTCACTTAAGGTATATACTCAATTTCGACGCCTTCACTTAATCCCAAAATTTGTTTCAATCCCGAGTGGGTAAACATGACCCAAAAATTTTCTAAATTTCATTAACGATAAAGCAATTTACCTTATCATCATTAACAATTATTTACAAATTAAGCTAAACAATTTCTAAATTAATTTCAATCAAATTTCCTTCTTCAATCTACCAAAAAAAATAAATCCCAAAAATCTTCAGATTTTATTAAATTTGTAAAATCGACAAAAAATAAAAATAACCGGGAGAGAAAAAAAAGGAGAGAAATCCAAAGTGACAAAGTCCCACTATAATTTCATTTTGTAGCCCCGTGAAATCGTGTGTAAAAAGCGTCCTGATGACAAGTAGGAGGCCCACCTGAAAACAGACGACGATATCCAGTCGAGGGAATTCAGTCCGAAACAGTCACACTAACATAAGGATATAAAGAACAACCCTGGATGTTTTAACAACCCTGGTTCATTCCATGGCAAATTTTGTTTATTCTGCTCCTAAAGCTAGGCTAGGCACTTGTATGCCTGCCTGAGAATGCTTTTGTCATGTTGACTTTTAATTTGCGCCTGCTGCTATGCTGCTGCTATATACTACTACTGCTGGGCGTGATAGCGTTTTGGGGCGGCAGGGATGGTGTTTTGTGTAAAGCAGCCTAATTTTGTGTTTACTATCCACACAAATTGATAAAAAAAAAATTAATTAATTTTCTAATTATGCTGAGACTCGCAAAAAGATTTCATTTTCGGAATGGAACCGAATGGGGACGGGACAGCAAAGTATGGTCGAACGGATTTCGGAGTGTCCCTCATTCTGAGAAGGGTTCGGAATCTAAGCTTTTGTGGAGAATTTAATTGTAGACATTTTTTTTTGGGGAGGATTTTTTTAAAGGTTTACACTATTAAAGGGGATTTGAATACGCTTCGAAATGCTCAATGGCATTTCTACCTTTTTTCATCCTATATGTATGTATATTGTGATATCCAAGGCATGTGTAGTGTACGACGGTAAGAATTGGTCGACAAAGAAGACAAAGAATTTGTGAAACTGGAAGGATATTGACTTGAAAAATCAATTGTGTTACGCTTGCACTCACAAATCGTACACAAATTAGGGCTTTCTCTTGCCTCGGTAACCTAGGGAATAAGTCGCGTCCGACTACCTTCTCAGGGGTTGGGGATTTGATTCCTCGCAGTGGCATGGTCCGTCTTTTCACTTCTTCAACTTATATGACATTGACAGCAATTACTTATCCACGATTAGCTGCGTTCCTTTTCTGCTTATTTTTGCTCGTGAATGCTTGCAGCTAATCTTGCTCTAAGATATGAGCAAAAGTATAAACAGTTACGCAACTAACATCCGCTAGAGTAAAATTTCAATTTTTTGAGTCTATTGTGAATTATTTTGCGCCTATAGATAGGCTTTTGATTGTTTTGAGCTTTTTTCATATTAAAACGTCTATAAATAAAAATAAAAATATGTAATAAATTTATAAATAAAATAAATAAAAATAGAAATAATAAATTTACCGCATTAATTTAAATTATGTTGTAAATTATTCTAACCTTTTATTTGTATACAAATAAAATAACATCAAAAATTTGAGGCCAGCTTTTACTCATAAGCATAAATTTCGCGTTCCTTTTCACCTTTAATCATGAGTACTCAAAAGCAGAAATGGAACGCAGCTATTGTGTCATACCCTATGAAGGAAGGTAAGTGCATGAAGCAGAATCAGTATCTGCACTTGGTAAACTGAGGTGTAATTCCTCAGACTTAGCTTAAGGCAGGCTAATTTGCAATCCTCTGAAAAGACTTCCGCGGCCACTCTGCCAAGTCAGTCAGTCATGGACCTGTACATGAAAATTGATACTTTCCAGGCTCTCTTAAGGGTGCCACCCATTACTAAACTATCGGTCACCAACATTTTCGGAGTCCTTTCTATATTATGCATTCACTGTTTTTGACAGAAAATATGCCGACCGGTCCGAAAGAGGTCTTACCTAGCTTTGGGCTTGAGGAGTAATATGACTTTGGTCTCTCTCCACACCTCCAGCCGGAATATGACCTATTGCTAAACAGATTGCGAGAATACCTCGCCTGAATGCAATAATTTCTTTGTTCCATTGGAAAAAAACGGGGAATATCATGTCAGTAGGTATTGCGGCACTTTGGCATGTGAACTAGGTTCAACTCATCAATGAATCACCTGTCGACAGCTGTCAATTAATGATTATTTTTGGGTAATTAGGTTAATCACCTTTCAATACTTGTCAACATTATATCAATTAATTTATGATTAATTGCCGAAGTCAGCATTCTGATAGTACTGTATGGCAACTAATGGAATAAAACGGCATTCCGACTAAAATTTGCTTACATGAGGCTTACATGAGAGCTATAGTTTTTCATATAAAAAATTGGACATAAATTAGAAAATTCATTACTAGGCAGACAGTTTCGTAGGCTCAACCAAGTGATTCAAGCTTTTCTATAATTCCTTCTTTTATTGTCAAGGTTAAGGTGAGAATAGATCGAAAATCAAAAGCTGATGTATTAGTATTTCTGTTTCCCTTGAATTCTTCTTTGCTCGATACTCCTACGGCACATGCTGCCCCAAATGCTCGACATATTCATTGAAAAAGGACTCTCGAAATACGTACGTTTCTCAAGGAGCTGAGATCAAACAATCCACTAGGTTCGACAGTATACACTCGTATTTTCCTAGTCGAATCTACTCTGTTCAGCTAAACCTCCAAAATACTACCCGCCTGCCTAATTTTGCCAGTGTCTTTCAGGCGGAACTGTTGGCAATCTTGAAAGCCTATCTAGTAAAATAGACGAACCCAAGGCCAGAAGGTAATACTATTATCGGATAACCTAGTGGCGATAAAGGCGCTAGGCACGATCTATATAAAATTCAAACTGGTCGAAAACTGTCAGAAAAGCTCTCTTCCTTGACCATGACATACTGGATTACTCTCCATTCGGTATCCAGGTCACACAAACATCGAGATCAACCAGAAGGTAAATGAATTGGCTGAGAGATATCACCATGCACTTTCTTTCAATAGCAGTCTCATGGTAAAGGTGCTCGGAATCAGGTGCCAGGACTAGGAAGTCTTGCCCTGCCTACAGCGCCGTCCCTAGGGTAAAGCGAAAGGAGCGGTCCCTCTAGGCGCCAAAATGAATGCGAAAAACTTCAAAAAAACGTCTCACCGCTCCAAACACTTTTGGGGCATCCATAGCCCCCAACAGGACCACCTACAAGGCCAGTTGGATATTTCTGAAACCATGCAGCATTGTGCTATACGTGGCCCCAGTGAAGGGGAATTTTCGGCATCCCTCTGCAAGGAGGGCAGTCGGAGCCCTCCAACCGCGATGGAGTACGCTGAGATCACTCCTTCATTGGAAGAAGATCTCCTCAATGGCCCACCAGCGGAAGTGCGAGAGGCGACCCAGAAAGCCACGTGGTGGCGCAATCCGAAAACGTTTTAGGCGATTTCTGGAAGCTGGCTACTCCCGTGTAGAGGCTACTAGGATCTGCGTGGCCCCCGAGGAAGAAAGGGGTACCGATTTTCTCAATAAAAAGAGGTTAGATCCTCTTGATTTTCTCCAGATCACAATAACCCGGCAAAAAGGTGAAGGCTCCCGCCATATGGTTTGAAAAGCCTTCGGAAAAGAAGTCAGATGCATCCATAATGAAGCCTAGGGCGGCTCCAAAGCCAACCTTCTGCCAAATGGCAGAGAGTGGTAGAATGTGCTTGCGACTGACTATCCAAAGCTTAGGATCAGGGCGGCAGAAATGCCCATGACCAAAGCTGCCCCAGCCAAACTTGCAATGTCCCCTCAGTGACTGCCAGCACCTGGCGAGCAACCGCGACTACTTCCGCTCCGATAACCAAGTCAGCAGAAATCCCGAGGTTACCAACTGAAACCTCGCAGGAGTCTGCTCCGGGAATGGAAGAAGTAAGTTGCTCGAATATCAGGATGGTGACCACTGCATTTTTTGGGTTTGGGTAGGGGGTGCCTTTTTACAAGAAGGTGGCTCTCCACCATCTCAACATTACTGGCAAGCTCTAATGCCCAACCATCCGACACAAACAACCATATAGCCTCCAGATAGGCTTGTACTGCCTACAGCAAGTACCAATCACGACATACTTGCCTTGACTACAGAAAGCAAAGAAGGCACAACATTAGCATCATAAAAACGTTTCAGAACGGCATTTACAATAGCTGTGTCGATCATAACATGACACTGACCAGTTGGGGAACATGTGACCAAATTGAGAATTCGATTTAATAGGCACAGTAGCACGCAGAAAATCCGCCTAAGAAATTGTGAATTTGGAAACCTTTTCTTACAGAGTTTCAGAGAGGTTTTCAAGCTTAAAATAATAGAAATACCCAGTTACACTGAATATGACAGAATGGATCTAAGCCGTTCCAAACCAATTGCCGTATACTTTGGTAAAGGTTTTTTTACGATTGTGTTTGCAAAACGGTTTCCTTTCAGCGCCAGTCCTCTATCCTTGAACAGGGGTACTGCCTTTTCCTACCTAAGTAACTCATACTTTCAAAACTAAGTACATACTGCCTTTTCTCAAAAAAACTTGCAAAAACTTCCTAAAAGCTTAATTGGACGGTGTAGAACTAATGCCTGACCCTATTTTAAAACTAGTTGGGATGTGGCTTTTGACCCTTTCGGTCCACAAGATTAACTTCGCAGTATTCGTTCAAACAAAAAAACGCCTCGAACGATTTTTATGAAAATCTTTTCAGATCATATTTCCTTGAACACGCTTCGAACGGCACCTGAACGAAGTCGATATCTTTTTCGGTTCGCGCGAAATCGTGCTGGTACAAAAATCACTTAAGTCGTTCAAACAAAAAAACGGCTCGACCGATTTTTATGAAAATATTTTCAATTCATATGTCCTTTAATACGCTTCGAACGGCACCTTAACGAAGTCGAAATCTTTTTTGGTTATCGCGAAATCGTGCTGGTACAAAAATCACTTAAGCCGTTCAAACAAAAAAACGGCTCGACCGATTTTTATGAAAATCTTTTCAATTCATATGTCCTTTAATACGCTTCGAACGGCACCTTAACGAAGTCGATATCTTTTTTGGTTCGCGCGAAATCGTGCTGGTACAAAAATCACTTAAGTCGTTCAAACAAAAAAAAGGCTCGACCAATTTTTATGAAAATCTTTTCAGATCATATTTCCTTGAACACGCTTCGAACGGCACCTGAACGAAGTCGATATCTTTTTCGGTTCGCGCGATATCGTGCAGGAAAAAATGACCACATACGTACGCACACACACACACATATTTCTTCTCAAATTTTTGCTTAAAATGCTATTGGGACCTTGAAACTAGGGAATCCAATCCCGCATCAAAATCTCAATCCCGCAAGCCCGCGGGATCGAGGTCATCAATCCCGCGGATCCGCGGGATTTGCGGGACTGCAAAAAAAATCATAAATTTTGTTCTAAGTAGTTAGGTTCATGAATTTATGAAGTATTATATGAAATAAGAGTGTGTTATATGTCAAACCAACTATACTTTAGTCAGTCAAACAAAATATTCAGGCCAATTCTGAACTATGCTGGAATTGATTCCGCTGGAATTTTCTTACATAGTATCATAAATTGTAATTTCGAAATTACTCTCCGTTACAGGGGCTAAGTTTCATATTTGGCATTACGACCGAATCGACAGATAAGTGCGGCCATACAAAACATCAAATTGTGTGATAATACTCCAACTTCAGCAAACCACTTATATTTAATTAAAATATAAACTTTTTATATGCCTAAATTGGGCATTTTAGGCCCGCATTCACCGGCCGGGATATATCCAGGCATATAAATATCATGGATATTTCTTATTCACCGACCGCGATTTTTGGGGCTTGGATAAAGTTAGTACCAGTTTTTTTTTATGTGGAAGTCTATAGCTCAGGGAAAGCCCTTTGTACTGTCGACAATCTATTTTCTTCGTATAGAGCTCGACCTGGTAATAAGTTTATTCGCGAACTTTCAAAATTTCAAAATTGAACAAAGCTGTGAGTGAAAATTAAAAAAACGAAATCAAGTATCACGCCGTTTTCTTTGAAAGTGGTGTAAGTCCATTTTTGACAAAAAGTTAGTTAATGATAACATTCAATGCTATCTGCTATGTACTTTTTATCTATAAACAGTTCCCAAAAAATAAATTGTCAATATAAATTTAGCTAGTTAATGAAATTACAAATATAATTACTTTGAAAGTGGTGCAAGTGCACTTTCCGCAAAGACATAAATTTCAAAATATGCCGATTTTGGAACTATCGAGACGTCCATAAGAAAAAAATTACTGTTTATTCCTACAGATTATTATACCATCACACAACAATGCCGAAGACGTAAAAAGTTTATTTTACATGAAATGAAACGATATGATTTTGTTTCGACGAAGCTACTAGTTTAGTAGTTAGTTCTAAAAAGACGGAAAAAATAGTTATGGTGAAGAGGTAACTTGGCTGAAGATATGTTGGATAAGGTTTTTAAAAAACAAACCATATACAATGCTGTATAAAACTTCATTTGATGAAAATTGGGAGTTTAAAACATTTCAACAAACAACACACCCCACACTTGGAAGACCACAAAAATTTGAAAATATAACACTACCACCTTTATATCCATCTATCGCATCCCAAAATTCAACGATATAATGGATCTATTACCTTATATTCCTCCAATACATCTTGGTTACTTTCTCATAATGAAAAAATTGAAAATGGATAATAATAATATAAAGTTGTAATTAATATAATATAAATGGCGTTACCTGAAGAAATATTGGAATAAAACCTCTTTACTTTGTTTTTTAACATATTTAATAAAAATTTCATAAGAAAAATTTCAATTGAAATCCCATATTTAATATTTCATCTATGTATGATTTTCATATTTTGTTGACTTTGAAAGTAGTGCAAGTCCATTTGAGATTATCAAAAGTATAAATTTCTTTTAACTAATACTTATAAAATTATAAAATTAAATCAATTTAATATATAAAAAACATAAAATGAGCGTATTAATATATACCAATATATTTCAATCCATTCAACGCAAACCCTTAAATATCTCCATATCATATAAAGTAGACTTACACTACTTTCAAAGAAAAAGGCTCAAATATTGAATCAATATAAATGAATTTGTAATTCTGTAAAAATTTTAAATTGGTATATTTGCTTTCCGTGAATAGCAAAAAATATCCGTAGAACTGTACGGGATAAGAAATAACCGAGAATATATCCAGGTCGATGAATTTGGGCCTTAATAAACGTCAAACGACTTGATCCACACGTATAGACACGATAAGGTTGTCGATACCGTGTTGCCAAATGCCAATTTTTATTTATCGACAGAAATCGATATCGGCTCGAAAAACCAAATACGGCCCCAACAGAGTTTATGCTACCGATGTAAGAAAATTCCAGCCTAATCAATTCCAGCGTAGTTCAGAATTGCCCTGAATACTTTGTATGACTGATTCAGTAGTTTGTTTGACAAACAATACAATTAGCCGCAAAGGTAATCCTCGAACGCTCAATTCACTTGGCGAATCCCCTGTCGTAGCCGTAGTGTAACCTGACATTAATCACGTTCATATACATGCACAACACATAAATTGTTAATACTTTGCAATATTGTTAGTGTTTCTCTTAGTCCCGGTTCTTTTAACAGGTCATTCTACTACTCAAATCCCGCAGATCCCGCGGATCCCGCATGTCTAATCCCGCATTTCTGATCCCGCAAAAATGGTGCGGGATCCCGCATTTGCGGGATCCCGCGTTCGCGGGATTGGATTCCCTACTTGAAACGTGTAAATACATTGAAAATTTCGAATCCGATTTTCGGACCGATTACAATAACTTCCTACTGGGAAGTTAAAAAGACAAACACTATTTCGTATAGAGAATGTAATCTTATTGTCGCTACACACTCCCATTAAAGCCGTGTGTATATCCGGAGTAACTCATTTCATTTGTCTTTTTAATTCTCCATCTACTTTTGCATCGTGTCTGATGGAACTTTCCGAATACGTCATCTAATCTATTAACGACGTAGAGTCTCTGTGGGCCGGTCATTTTCTTCTTCCATTCCCGGCGGATAATTCACAGTGATCTTCTGCATACTTTCAGGGTGGTGTGATTTTTTTATTAAATTCTGCATACTTTTAGGGTCGATATTTTTTATTTATTGAATCTAAAAAAAAAGAATATTTTTGTGGGCAAATTTTTTTAGTATGTTCTTAAAACGCTTTAGCGTCTTGATTTTATCAATATCTTTTTAATTAAAATTTTCATTTAATGTTAAATGTGAATTTCCATGAAATCAATGAGAGTAAAATCCAAAGCAATTATAAGGTCTTGTTACCCAAAATCATTTACAGTATTATTAATCCTACAAATAATTAAAACAAAACCAACACAAGTTGTCAATGTTTACAATTTAACCTATTGCTTTTAATGATTTTAATTAATTGCTCATTAATATTACATAAATTAAGTTTATGCCACAGAAACTTATTCGAAAAATTAATGAACGCGTTCAAGGTAATTAATTTTCAAATCAACCATATAATCACTTTTAATTAGCAATTCTAGTGAGGAAAAACTCAATTTAATAAACTAATATAATCGCTGATAATTATCATCATTCACTCTACAAAATGCACAAAATCTCATTTCAATTTAAGCATTTTATTCCCTATAGAAGAGCATAACCAGAGTTTAACTATAGGTATACAACTCCATAGGTATAAATGTTGACAGTAGAAATATTGATTAGAAATTCTTGCATTCATTCATTCATTCATTCAGTATACGTCCTCTAGCGGATTGCCTTTAATATTAAAACAAACTAGAGCGTGATTTCCTGTTTAAATTTGACGGAATATCGTTTCACTCTCATTCAACAAGCATACACCACGAAAAGTACAACAGACCCTTATACTCGTATATATCCACTAGGATACCTCTAAATCTGTTATAAAATGTTGATTGCTGCCGGATCCTTGCGCTAACTTACAGGCAAGGAAATTTCACACAATTTGATCAAGAGTATTCCTCTGCACTATTAACATGGCGAAGGGCCTAGGATCCGATACCCATCTCCGCTGTGGAAACAATAGAGGAGGATTGCTGTGCTGAGGCTGGGGAATTTCGTGGTTGGGTAACGTTCACTTCATTGCTCCATTTTGGGATGGTAATGGAAATAACACAGAAATTAATCCTTGGAAGTCGTGCTTTAATATTAAAAGGCATCAAAACTGACTCCACCCCCTTGAATTGCCGGAGAGATGGCGCTGTAAGACCAGATTATGTGGAATGAATCGCCTACCGTGGGGGAGTACTTACATAAGCAATAGTAGCCCCCGAGTTATGGGCTGCTGCTACAACTCGGATGGATGGTGCGATGGAGTACGGATGGAGTGTACTACAAGTTATATTGCAATTGATTTAAGTGTTATTATATGAGATTTATATCAATTACAATCTGACTTCAAGTTGAATTGAGGCTTTTATTGGTGTGAAATATTGTGGTACATTTTGTAGTGTTGTTGTTTTATTCCAACGTTTTCAACTTGTCTTATAAAAATTGCTGCTTGAAGTGCGCATAATACCACCTTACTTCCATCCACCATACCAGAATACTCCCACAGGCAATGTACACAAGATAAAACAAAGGCTTTTTTACTGTCACCCACTTTCTGGATGATCCAGATAGCTGACCCTATCAATCATCAGGGATTACTTCCTTATACCCGCAGTCATAGTTGATATAGTACATCCCAGAAAAGTAGATCGCCCACAATTCTTTAGGGACAGATACCTACTACACAATCACACCATTTCAATCATGTTCTGATGCAATGTTTTAACCTGATTGAATGTTAATGTAATCACCTAACATTGCCATAACAATAACAATTATAAAAAAACACTATACAAGTCAGTATGTGATCAAATATTCAACAACCTTCAAGCCTTATTGAAAACTGTATCAACTATTAGTATCTCTCCATTACGGACCGTGCAGGTAAAATTTTAATGGATTCCAGTCCTTGATTAATCCATATACCACAAAAAATCTCTTATTCCATTGAAACACTATAGCTGGTATATATAGCGGTATAAAAATCATTCTGATTGACGAACTTGTCGAAATAATCGATTTGAATTGAAAAGTTGTCACTCAGTGTTTGCGATTGGACTAACACTAATACGCTGTAGCATGAAATCCTCACACAACAGATTTATTCACAATGTTTTGATCGACATTTGAAATTTTTTTGTACTCGTAACTCCAATGACGGTTTCGATAGATAACGCCAGGAAAAAAATATACTAGGATTTGGACATTCGACAGGTATAGTATCATTTAATACTGTTATATAGAGAATTTCTGTCGAATGCCAAACGTTTTTGGAGGAGAATTGAAATTTATTGTGATTTTGAGAGATTTTGTGATTTTTTGTGCTTCAACTATCAGCTTTGGGTGGATAGACAAAAAATCACAATTTCAATAACATTTTCTAGTTTGAACTACATATACTTAATTGTTTTTCATGGTTTGTTGATTGATTTTTTTTCAGAAAAAAAAAAGAATTAAAAAGAAATATCTTCAATTGAGATTTTCATATGTGTGTTTTGGTCGGCAGGACTACATAAAAACAACTTCCAAATAGTACAGTCATTTGATAGTTTTACCTGGAAAGTTTTCCGGGAGTTTTGAAAATTTGTAAATTTATAGGTTTCGATGTGCTCTTTCCGAATTTCAACTTTGCCACCTCGTATCTTTGCCGCTCGCGCCGCCATGTTGGAAAAATGGCGCCTAAAAGCAGGTTTTTGACCATATCTCCTTTCCGACTAATTTTACGATAAAAACACTTATATACAAAATAAAACTAGAGCAAATTTCCTACAATTTATGTAATAACCTTTTTTTCGTAAAGTCAATAGTTTTGGCGTACGAGCGCCGCAAACTATTATACATCTACGCCAACCTGTCACATTTAATTTTACCTGAAATCTACAGGGTGTACTACGAAAAGTTACAAAGCGCCCGGCTGTGGATTGGTTATGGATAGACGAACAAAAAATCGTATGAGTGGGGGAGGGAAGTCGTAACGATTTAGCCGCTAGGGCGTTTTGAAGTTTTTTGTTTAGAGTTTTACATATCACCCTGTATTTTTGTAACCGTATGACATATTTTCATGAAAAAGGTATCAGTGTACGCAGAATACTCCCACCTAACTAAAACTGTAAAAGTCAAGGTTCTAGCCTATAAACTACCAGAGTAATGAGTCATCAAAGTCAAAATTTCGGTTTTTTAACCAAAATTTCAACTAAACCCATCCTTTTCTCCAAAAAATACGTATAGTTACCTGGGAAGTTTTCCGGGAGTTTTGAAAATTTGTATTTTTATAGATTTCGATGTGCTCTTTCCGAAAAAAAATTTGAGTCGGACAGCAGATATTTTCAAAAAAAAGCTTTTAGGGCCCATTTTTCCAACATGGCGGCGCCAGCGGCAAAGATACGAGGTGGCAAAGTTGAAATTCGGAAAGAGCACATCAAAATCTAGAAAATTATAAGTTTTCAAAACTCCCGGAAAACTTTCCAGGTAACCTCTTTTTTTAGAACCAAATGACTTAGTAGAGGGAAATTAAACAACGAGAAAATTGCATAAATGTCAATTTTTGATGCATTTTGAGTACAATGCTACACTATTTTTTTAATTTCTCCAGTTCTGTTGGTCGTAGAAAAATGAAAAAAATTGGAAAATACTCGTAAATGAATAGACTATTGAACTGATTCAGTATAAATACTTTTAAAATGAATCCTAACCTCAAAGAACCAAAATGTATGAAATTTTGTTTTATTTTACTAAAATTGAAATAAATAACGGGAAAATAGTCGGATTTTGATAAAAATTGGAGAAAATATGTAATTTGATGCTATAAATACGTGGTTGAAATTTCAAAAAAAAAACTTTCGATTTTTACGGCAAAAATTTGCAGTTTTCGAAAAAAATTTAAAATTGCCGCCATTTTATGCCAAATCATCGTAGGGTAAAATATTTTTTTTTAAATTCTACGTTTTTTTATGTACTTTCTTGTGAGCATACGCAATACTTCGTTACTTTATTTAAAGTGTCTTTTTTAGGACTTTGAAAAAACTAAAAAATCTCAGTTTTGAATTTTTTGCCTTTTGCCAACTATGAAAAGCTACATACTTGCCAACTATGAAAAAAAAGGCAACATATTGAAAAATTGAGGTTTTTTACTTTTTTCAAAGTCCTAAAATAGACATTTTAAATAAACTAACGAAGTATTGCGTATGCTCACAAGAAAGTACATAAAAAAACCTACAATTTAAAAAATATGTTTTACCGTACGATGATTTGGCATAAAAAGGCGGCATTTTCAATTTTTTCGAAAACTGCAAATTTTTGCCGTAAAAATCGAAAGTTTTTTTTGAAATTTCAACCACGTATTTATACATATTTTCTCAAATTTTTATCAAAATCCGACTATTTTCCCGTTATTTATTTCAATTTTAGTAAAATAAAACAAAATTTCATACATTTTGGTTTTTTGAGGTTAGGATTCATTTTTAAAGTATTTATACTGAATCAGTTCAATAGTCTCTTCATTTACGAGCATTTTCTAATTTTTTTCATTTTTCTACGACCAACAGAACTGGAGAAATTAAAAAAATAGTGTAGCATTGCACTCAAAATGCATCAAAAATTGACATTTATGCTATTTTCTCGTGCAGCACAGGACCGATTTTGCAGAATTTTTTTTTTGCTTTATCTTAACATATGTAAAGAAAAAAAACAAAAAAATCCAACTTCCCAACTACATCACTATCATATGACAATTTCCCTCTACTAACTGTACTAAAACGGCACTTAACAAACGACGTTCATTCTATCACTTATCACCGAAATATTAACTACAGCTTGCAAACTACTACCTTTTTGGATAGAGCTTGCTATAAGATATTACACTCTGTGGTAAAAGATAGTCGAGTTAATATGAAAAGAAGTAACATCATCACCACGTGGTTTTATTCTACTGCCTGTTTTCCAATACTAACCCTGAATTCGGTAATCGAAAAGAAACTTCGTCGCTTATATGCTGTCAACACAAGTAGAAACTGGGAGAATAACAAAAGTTCGCTAGCCACCTATGTATAACAGGGCAATTGCAAGGGCCAATAGAGTTAGCTGGAAGCTATTCTGACAAATTATCGAGATTTTTGAGACCCAGCAAAACGTCATAAAGTACTTCGGGAGAACTTGGACCTAAAAAGAGAACCGATAACTTTTTAAGACAAACTAGTGAAGATACATTGAGAGCATTACTTTAAGAACATTTCCCAAGTGCAACCATCTATACAAAGGAGAGCGTGGTTTCTACGGGGCACTCAATAGCGCAACTTTGTGGCGCGACAAAAGCTACCTATGGGAAGCAATTGCCGCGTACCTAGAAGAAGTTGCCTCGTAGATGGTACCAGTCCTACATTCGAACCACCCTTGAATAAAACTCGTTTATTTGAGCAGGGGATTCAAAAACTGCATTATCGGCTTGATCAAGATTCAAAAGCGTGGCATTAATATCATGATGACACTCCTGGTTCCACTATAGATGCATTGAGATACCGTAAAAATTTTACTAACTTTTTTTATCAATACACTTTGAGACTAAATTTCTTGTTTCCATTCAAGATCACATCCCAAGGAAATATAAAAACAGTAACAAAATATTCTGCCCTGCAGCATCAGCTGCAACATCAGTCTTGTTAAATCCTCGCTAGTTTTTCCGGTCCTCGGCAATGGTACCAGGTATTTGCTAAGAACCATCGCTTTAAGACGTCTTACTTCTTTATTAAAATTCGATTCCCAGGCTGAAGCGACCCCATACCTACTACGCTGTAACTATCCTATGATGGTATAACTTCAAAAATAAAGGCCGTAGCATAAAAATTGTCCAGACATTATTCATAGGAAATTGTCCAAGCTTTCCAATTTTGGAAAAAAAATATTGATTAACTATGTATTTTTTTGGGGAAAAATGTGGTTTTTGTTGAAATTTTAGTGAAAAAAAAACAAAATTTTGACTTTGACGACTCATTTCTCTGAAATTTGGTGAAGTAGAACCCTGAATTTTACTGTTTTAGATTGGTGGGAGTATTCTGCGTACCTTTGCGTTTTCACGGCTCTGTGATGCATCTGGGAGATTTATAATTATGCAGAGGTTGTAGGGCAACTCTTAACGAAAAAAATGCATTTTTTTAAATTGTCGTAGGATGCTTTCTTACCGATCGCGCACGGTTTTTCCGAAGCACCTATTTTTACATTTTCGCAAATTGTGCCAAAACTTAATGTTATTTTTATTTACAAAAAACCAGTATTAAAAGCTATAATTTAAGCCTCGAACGGATTTCCTACGAGTCACACAAGCTGAGAAAATGAAGGGCAAAAAATCGCGTTTTTTTTCGAGATAAAAGCGTGTTTTCTCGTAAAGTTTCTAACGGATTTGACTTCAACAACTATCATTTTTTTCGTTTTTTCTCACACTACAACCTTCTATTTTTTTTCCATTAAAAATTGTTTTCCCTGTTGTTTTTCGATATATCGGTTTTCCCACATTTCCGATTTTTTTTCGATAACTTCCTACAAACCGATTTTTTCCAAAGTATTTTTTTTTAAAAACTAGTCCTTTACCTATATTATCCCGTTGAAAAACCAGCCAGGTTATTTTCTTCGATCTGAAGGAATTTTGCGCCGCACAGCCTGTACTATACGTACTCACGAACGTTTCAAGTGTGAATAAATTTCCCCTCCTGTGAGCACGCACTCTGTCAAAAAAACTCATGGCCACGCGGAATCAAAAACATGGCCGTGAACCCGTATGGCAGTGCACACCGTAATTTTCACGCTTGCAAATCCAGCCCCAGCAGCCATATTTTCTTCAATACCAACTTTATCGAGTCACAACCCTCTTTTTCGTGCAGAATACAGTCTAAGTATTCGTTTACAAACAAAATTACTCCAGTGTGGAACAATCTTTCATAGTCAGTATTTCCGAACTCCTAACACGATTTTAACAACACTTAGGGAAAACGCACGCCCTGAGCCACCCGCGAGGTGCCAAAATGCCTGCGCAATTTGCTTACTGTGCATTTCCCATGTACCATTTTTTAGATTTTTTTAGAGTGGCTCAGGTTTCGTCTACCAATTTGTTTAACGCTTGTTTCTCATAGTAAATAGCTGACGAATACTTAAATTGTCGTCTTCTCCTCCAGCACCACCAGTCTTGCCTTACTTAATCTTATCATTCATCTGTACATCAAGCTAAACTTACTGCGAAACGTTGCACAATATCGTGAACGACATGACCGGACAAAATCACAATGTACAAAATATTTTATTTCAATATGATCAATATGTCATCCCATCTTAAATTTTGGCATATATGTACCCTAAGAGTGTATGCACAAAATATATCTTTTTTAAAACAATAAAAAAAATCTGTTTTTGAGTTTTTTAAAAAAAAAAATTTGAAAATACTGGAAAAAGTTTTATTCCTACTAATAAGACTATTGTTGTATACCAAATTAAACCAGAACAAATTGGTGCCACTTTCAGCTTGTTATGTTGCAATTGAAAGATTACACAAATGTCAAAATTATGCCATCTTCGATATTTTAAAATTAATAACTAAAAAATTAGAATCCCCGAAAAATCTGAAAATTTATACTTTTCTTAGTTTTCACCAAAAGAACAAAAAAAAATTATAACTCCCTGAGGTGGTGAGCAGGCGCGGATTTAAGGGGGGGTCACGGGGGTCATGACCCCCCCCCCCCAAAAAGCGCTCGCTGTTTAAAAAACAAAATTGATCCAACTAAAAAAATAAAAACAAAAAATAACCAAACGTTCAAAACCGATCCAACTTTTTTGCAAATTAAAGCAACGACTTTAGAAAATGACCTTCAAGGTCAACAACAGATTGATCTATACTCTTTCTATATATTTTGATTTGTAAACTGTGAAGTTAGCTGCACTCAGAAGAAAGGGCGCGTCTTCATCAAAAACACATTAGGGCACGTTTTCTGAACTACTTCGCTCAAATTAGGGACAATTGAAGAAATTTTTCCCACAGCTATGAGACCGATGCCAAGTGAAGGATATGGAAGTATGATTTTCACAACCCGCAGATCGAAAAAAGGCTTGTTTTTTGAGAAATATGTGAATTTTATAGTTTTTTCGCCTTTTCTCTATTTTTAAGAGAAACTATGCATTTTGGTCAAAATATCAGAAGAGCAAAGTTATAAGGCATAAAATTTCCTGCAAATTTTGCCTTCACTGTTTTTTCGAATTCGGCATTTTTTCGCCGGTAGAGCTCGTTTTGCGCCTTTTTTCAGACTCTGTTGATAATCAAAGCGTCCAAAGAAAGGCCGTTGAAAAACTACAACTACTACTTTGATCTCATTTAATTTTTCATACAAATGCATAATTTTGGCTCAAAATCTAAAAATGGCGCAAAACGGCCGCTAGCGGCGAAACTATGCGGAGTTGGGAAAAATTGTAAAAGTAAAATTTGTAGGTAATTTTATGCTCTCCAACTTTGATATTTTCACCAAAATGCATAGGTTCTCCACAAAATAGAGAAAAAGGCGAAAAAACTCTAAAATTCACATATTTCTCAAAAACAACCCTTTTTTCGAACTGCGGGTTGTGAATCCTTCACTTGGCACCGGTCTCATAGTTGTGGGAAAAATTTCCTAAAATCAGCGATTTTTTGACTAATTTTAACGGACTAAAGGCGATGGCCCAATGCCGACGGCGCGATATACGCGGCAGGTGCTTATTGCGCGTTGATGTCCGTTGAAGGTCCATTCATGGCGTCAGGACGTCAAAAAGGTTGCTTTGATTTAAATTCATGTGTGGATTTTTGTCTTTATAAAGTTTTAATTTCGGCAGTTTGACAGTTTTGCAATTTTCAACGCCTGCCAACGCGCGAAAAGTTGAAAGTTGGTCGACTTTTGCCGTCGCTTGACGCCGCTGATGCCGCAAAGTCGGGAATGGGATAGCTCGATTTGAATTACACACAATCAAATATCGACGTCAAAGCGCGTCAACGCTTGTTAATTTTGTGTTTGTCACTAAAAAAGCCTGTTTCGACGCTTCGCTCCCAGGAACGTTCCTCACGAACTTTGTGGATGAAGGGAGAGGCGCGGTGGTACCTCTCATCCACCCCACTACAGTGCCGCGGCCAGACAATTTGGGGGATTTGGGGAGAGTCCCAAAAAAATTTCGCTCGCTTCGCGCGCGCATTTTTCTTCATACAAACCCGTGCCCGCGACAGAATAATGGCCCATATGCTGATTCCTGTGGCCCATACTCATTTGTGTGGCCCATTCTCAATAAAGTAAAAATGCAAATAATGAATTCAAATGATTTTTATTGCAAAAAAAATTTTTCGCTCGCTTCGCTAGCGGGGCCCCAAAATCACGGGGCCCTGTACAGTTGCACATCCTGCACATATGCCAGCCGCGGCAGTGCCCCACTACCTCCTTCATCCACAAAGTTCATGAGGAATGCTCCTGGGAGCGAACCGTCTAAACAGGCGCTTAGGAGTAGAAATTTTTTTTCGCCACTTTTAATTCCGTGCGTGACCCCCCCAAAATAAAATCCTAGATCCGCGCCTGGTGGTGAGATCCAGAGAATTGATTGATTTATCTTGTAGAGATTTTGTTTTCAAATCTCTATTTCGATATGTCCCAATTGAAACATCCACAATTCTCGACAATTCTCGTACAAAGATATTCAAATTTAAATCTCTTCTTTTGTCTAATAATCGCCTGTGGTTCTAGAACTTCGCTTTTTTTTAATAGTTTTCCAATTTACACCCGTTTTTCGTCAACGATTCAGAATAAAAAAAACTCGTACAACTTTACTAACAATTTTTGTAAAGTTACCAGTGCTCACGAGAAAGACGTCAGTGCACGTTTTTGCGTGTTTAGACTGCACGAGAAAAATCGTGTCAGTGTTTATGCCAGTTCTTTGCCAGTACCCTAACCAGTGCACTGACATGATGTTTACATTGCACTGACTGCATCACTGGCAATAGCCAGTGCAATAACTGGCAAAAAAAATTCGTATAGTTTAAACGCACCTTAACTGTAGAAAATTTCTGGTAAACTCGATGGTCTGATCAGCTAGGGCCGATGCTTGTGCCAATTCTTGGCGTTACATTAAAAAAAAGGTTTAAGTAAACTCAACCTATCTCTTAAGCATGAGGAATTGAGGGAAGCATTTCCACAAAGAGAAATAGCATTACGTATCTCAGTAGGTATTGGGTAACTTGAGCCTGGGAGCCGTTTTCCGTATAAAAAAGAATAAAAATTGCCTACGTTCCCAGATTAACGAAGTGAATTTGACGTTTAAAATATAGTTTAAAAAAACTAAAAAATACGCTTTTATTTTAAAATGAACTAAAAAGTAAAAAATAATTTTGAATGTAAAGTTTTTATTGCTCCAGCCAGTATAAGAAAACAACCTACCTTTCGAAATGTAAAAAAGCGTGGGGCTCTCTATATTCTTATTTTATTAACACCGGAACTTTTAGCTAGCGCCCCACGCTTTTTTAGGTTTCGAAAGGTAGGTTGTTTTCTTATACTGGCAGGAGCAATAAAAACTTTACATTCAAAATTATTTTTTACTTTTTAGTTCATTTTAAAATAAAAGCGTATTTTTTAGTTTTTTTAAACTATATTTTTTATTTTCTATTTTTTAGTCTATTATATGTATGTGTTCGGCCATTTTGTAGTGACCGCCATATTAGATTTAAAACGACATCACAAAGCTTACTACACTATACTCGTCATACACTTTCATTTGATACCCATACCGAGTGGGTTGTAAAGAAAAAGGTAAACCGCCATTTTGTGGTGGCCGCCATTTTGAATTTGGAAAGACGCCCCACAGCGAAAAGTATTCTATTATCACATCCTTTTATTTGATACTCATACCGAGTGGGTTGTAAAGAAAAAGATAATCCGCCATTTTGTGTTGGCCGCCATTTTGAATTTGAAATGACGCCACACAGATAATAGTATTCTAATTGTCACACCCTTTCATTTGATACCCATATCGAGTGGGTTGTAAAGAAAAAGGTAGTCCGCCATTTTGTTTGCCGCCATTTTGAATTTGGAATGACGCCATACAGCTAATTGTATTCTACCTGTCATGCCGTTTCATTTGATCCCCATGTCGGGGGGTGGGGGACACAATAGCAAAAATCGACCGCCATCTTGATTTTCTTACAAAATGGTCAGATTGCATTGTCACGCGAACTATGCATATGTGCAAAAGTTGATCGGTTATATAGAAGTGGGTCAAAATCAAGTTGCAAGATTTGTTTACATAGAACATACATACATACATACACACATACATACAGGTGAAGCTAATATAAAGCGTATAAAATTAAGCATTTTATAAATGGTGCTTATTCTTTTGTATGACCTAATTTATGCAGCGGCAGATCATATAGGCCCAGGGCGCCAAATCTTAAAATACGCCCCTGGGTACAAAGAGTGACTCCCGAGTCTAGTTTTTCATATAAAAGGAAATGAACATATCTCAGCAATATTAAAAGGCTGTCTACGGGCTCGCTGCCCTACGGATTAAAGCTTCTGACTACCTGGTAAGAAAAAATGCACAGAAGAATTCAGAAGCGATCACAAGAAAAAGAACAAGAAAAGAAACTATACGTCGTGAGGTAGTATTGGCGACCTTTTGTGACCAAAAAATTAATACCTTTTTCCAAATATGCGACCAAGTGTTGGGCGAGTTCTGGGGGCTCAAATCTTCGTATGACGCAGCAACCGCCAATTTTCCATTCTTATACAAATGGGATACAATTCCTGTTGGGGAAGTTAGAGTTAACGCCATAAAACTACAAAAACTATACCCGATTGATCTTGCAAATGGTCTACAAGAAGAATGTGTTCTTTTAAAACAATTCTTGGCATCACAATAAAAAAGCAAAAGGATTTGAAGGAAGTATTTCCATATACATAGCATTACATATCTCAGTAGGTATTGGGTTACTTGAGCCTGGGAAAATTTCTTGTCACCGCAGTGTAGAACTTTCGTTTTCTGTACATACTAAAAAGAATAAAAAATTACCTACGTTCCTAGATAAGCGAAGAACATTTGACGTTTAAAAACTAAGCATTTAATAAATGGTGTTTATTCTTTTGTATGACCTAATTAATGGGGCGGCAAATCGTATAGGCCTAGGGCGGCAAATCTTAAAATACGCCATTGGCCGAACTAGAACATTTAAATAATTGTAATAGTTTAAAACGTTAGTTTCAATGACTTGAAAGAAAAATAGTGCTATTGACGGATGGTTAAATGTGTTTTATAAAAACTTAGATAAGGTAAAGTTCAAAACTTTCGAAACCGACGTAAATATTTTCAGTTCAAACTTCAGAAAACTGCCGAACTTTTGAACATCAATCTGACTAAGTAATTTTTTTCTTAGAAAAATTTCTTCATTCCTCTTCATACACTCTCAGTGCGATCCCTTCACTTATCATAATTTTCCAAAAAAAAAAAACAAACAACCTCGGAAAAAAGCTGTGCTTCAAGTAAAAAGTCTTTTATTCTAAGAATTTCGCTTGTTTATTTTTGGAATTTAAAACTAATAAAAGCGAATTTTGATGAAGGTCCCTCCAATCTGCCTCTCATCAAAATTTTAAATTAATATCATGAAAATCATTTATTCTCTCAAGAGTTTCAAGATTTCCCATCTTGTGTCATCGTTTTAGCGAAAATCATGAACCCTAAAGGAAATTTCTTATTAGTTAGTTAAAATCCCCCTTGTTATAGAAGCAACTGAAATTCATATCATTTTAGTTAATTAATTGCACGGTTTTTTGCCTGTGTTACCCTATATACAGCCATAATGATTTTACGTTGTGTTTTTTTTTTGTGTGTGATTCAAGATTAAAGATAACACCGCACAAAAAAAACAAGGTGGAAACTGCCTTCCGCAGGATATAAAAGTAACAGGAGCAGCAGAATAGCAATATAACAGCAACAACGAAACGAAGTGGAAATTGTTACTCTCGAAGGGACACGACACAAGAAAAAGTAAAGGTTATCGGCCATGCCTTAAAGGGGTTAAAAATTACCTCATGATCCTCCCCCCGTCCTGCTGTGGGGAGGAAGTAATGTCCCTTTTTCTTTTTTCTTTTTTCTTTTACACAAAAATGTCACTCGTTGGCTGGCCCTTTCCTGGGCTGTTGGTTTCTCTCATAAAGATGTCCTTTACCGGGGAAATTTTCCTCTCAGGAAGCACCTCATAAAAGAGTTTAATTAAAAAGGAAAGTCTTGGGAGTTACGTGCACTGGCGAATAAAAAATGGGGTTTTCTCTTTATCCCTTCGTGTGCTTCTTGGTAAATTTTAATTAAAGGCCCACAACGATGGGGCGAAAACGCAAAAAAAAAAAAATTCGTTGCCCTTTGCTGTTCCTTCCTCGGTTTTTTTGTTCGTTACTTGTTGGTTAATTATTCCTGAGGATTTTCTATTTCCGGATATTTTTAGCATTATCCCGGGGTTTTTGCAGAAGTGTTTTATATTCGTCGCACATAAATTCTACTTCGAAAGTATCATAAATAGGCAAATGGAACGAACAACACATCCTTACCAATGTGTATAAAAATTCTCGGGATCCTTTTCCCTATTCCTTTGGGGATCAAAAAACAATCACCCCTGAAGCTTCCACTCAAAAGGTTTCCATATTTTTTTTTGTGCTTTTGCCTTTTGCGGGTGATGATATCAAACGGACACCCATATTTCTACCGGAGGGTGTTGGTGTAGAAAAGGCAAAGAATTTATTTCAATTTCAATCGAAATACTATACCCGCTAACTCTGCCTTACAACTACACCAAGAACAACACACACATACATTTAAAAAAACCCATCCGTAAATTCAATTCAACACCGTCAGAATTATAGAATAATCGTAATCTCCCTAGGACGGACCCTGACTGATGGTTCTGTGGTTTATTAGATTTATTTTCTAGACTTTTCAAGCTTTTAATTAACTTTAAAAAAAAAAAATAGAAGAGTTTTAATTTAACCTATAAAAAAATTTTCTTTATGAAGAAAAAAGGACACCCCTCTTTTTTTTGTTCCACTAATATACGTAACGATTTCGTAAAACACCTTTAAAATAAACAACGATGATACTTCGCGAAAAAATCAGGCAAAATCATGGATAATTGAATTTTTCTCCTTGTACAAGGATAAAGCAAAAAAAATAAAACACAAAAATGCTCCTTTAAAGGAAGGTAAAGGAAAGAAAAATCGATCGATAAATGATTCAGGATTCTTCTCTTTCGAAATGTAATTGAATTAACATATCTTGAAGACGAAGGGATGCCTTTTCGTTCACAGGGATGCCTTTGTGCGATTTTCTTTGTTTTTCTTATAAACTTTAACTTGAAAAAAAAAAAATGGGAATACAATACATACATACACACACGTACGTTTTTATATAAAACGAGAACCATTTTGTTAGGTCGTTCGCGTTTAAAGATAAATTAATTTGCAACCAGAATTTTCTGTCATTAAGGAAGATTCTTAATGCTAGACGCGTTGTTAACTGAATGTATCACTTAGAGGGTAAAGTAGTAACCAGTAAAGAGTAATTAAACATTGAAGATACATGAGTGAAATAATAAGGAGGATAATGAAATTTATGTGGAAAGTAAGATCAGTGTTTCTAGTTATTTAGCGTTAGGCATGAAGCCCTAGAAAGCCGTGTGTTACTGAGGCTTTATTTTCTCTTAAGCCTGCGTCCAATTATTACTTTTTTTATCAATATACTTTGAGACAAACGTTTCTTATTTCCATTCAAAATCAGAGCCCAAGTAAATATAAAAACAACAACAAAATCTGCCCCCCTGCAATACCGAATTTTTTCCCAAATCAGCCAGGTAAAATTCATAAATGCGTCGAAGTCTCGTTAAATCCCTGCTAATTTTGCGGGTCCTCGGCAATGGCCCCAGGAGGGCTTCAAGTCGCATGGCTTCTTTATTCGAAAAACCTTGCTCCAAACATTTTTTGGTTCCCAGGCGTAAGCGACCCCATACCCATAAAATGATGGTTTGTATCTACATATATTCCGTTGAGAATTTAAGCCTATTTATCTATTTCATAGGTTCTCAACCTTATTTTGCCCACCGCCAACTTTGAGAATATTTTTTTTTCTAGAGCCCCCAAGGTAGGACGCATCGTGTGGCTGATGCTCGAACTACGTGTGTCCAATGTCAAGCGTCCAACGTTCGTATTTGGACCCGTTCGGGCTGTTATGGGTATTGACTCAATCGTTGGAAACCCACATTCGAATGAAACGTTCACCGCATCGTGTAGGCCGGCCACTTTATATTAGACTAGTAAAAGACCCGCGTGCGTTGCAACGCCTCCAAATAAAAAAAGTTTATGTGTGCACAGTCCGCGGTAGGAAAAAAGTATAATGAAAACAACAAAAAATCTGGAAAAAATGATTTTGGATACCATACAGAAATTTAGAGTTACCTATAAAAAATATTGTAATATTTCTTCTCGAGCGTTCTCGGATTCGTCAGGGATTAATTGGAACAATTTGTTTCTTTTTAACAACTTTAATTTCAAAACAAAACTTCTTGCACACATGTGCTCCTTCTTTCTCGTCTTGGCGGTTCAGTTAGAACAACCGTACTAAATTGAGATGTGACACTGCGTTATGTATGCATTCAAGTAGGTGCCTCTGAACATGAAACTTCTGGGTGAATTGGAATTTTAACTTTCTCTTTTCGGTTAGCCGTTACACTGCCCCCTTCTTACTTAATATTCGTCCCGAACACAGTTTCCTACAGGTCCCGTTCTTACCGATCGAACCTTTTGATTACTGTGGAGGGGCCGTTCCATTTCCTTTGTAGTTTTGACAATTTACCTTTCATTCGTGGATTATTATATTTAGACTCGATCGCCTTCCTTAGGTCGCCCTTAGGTCGTAGTGGGTCTTCATGCTGTTGGGCGATTCCCAAATTTAAATCACTTGGCAGCGTAATCTGTTTCCCGAAAATCACCTTTCCAGGCGTCTGACCGGTAGAACGTGGATAACTGTCCTGTACAGCGTTTTTTTTTATTGAATTATATAGAGATGTTCTTCATATTAATTTGAAAACCTATTTCTACCGTTTTTACTGTTTCTATACTGGTTAGGGCAAATTTAAGAAATTTCCTACATGTTCTTCCATTTGGAGCTAGGATGTGAAAATTTTTCGATTTCCTAACCCTTGAACAACCTACATACAGCTGACCGGGAAATGACACTTATTTGGCCCCGAAATTTAAAATTTATAAGTTTTGATTATAAATTCTTTATTTGTTACCTTAAAATCCCCCAGATACCGATTTTCATTGGAATCGGAATACAATTGGCAAACTCATTGGCCATATTGGTGCGGCCATTTTGAATTTATAAGTTTTGATCATAAATTCTATATTTGCAACCGTAAAAACCCTAGATATCCACTTTCATTGGAATCGGAATACAATTGCAAAAATTCGTCCACCATATTGGCGCGGCCATTTTGAATTTATAAGTTTTCATTAAACATTCGTTATTTGATACCTCAAAAAACCCCAGATACCGATTTTCATTGGAATCGGAACACAATTGGCAAATTCGTCGGCCATATTGGCACGGCCATTTTGAATTTGTAAGTTTTGATTAAACATTCTTTATTTACTACCTCAAAAAACCCCAGATACCGATTTTCATTGAAATCGGAATACGGTTGGCAAATTCGTCGGCCATATTGGCGCGGCCATTTTGAATTTATAAGTTTTGATTAAACATCCGTTATTTGCTACCTCAAGAAACCCCAGATACCGATTTTCATTGGAATCGGAAGACAATTGGCAATTCGTCGGCCATATTGGCGCGGCCATTTTGAATTTAATTCTATAACCACCCCCTGGGTGTAAGTAATATGTGGTTAAATGTTTTTGGCAATCGGTTGGATGGTTTCAAAGTCTATAACGGACAAAGAAACATTTTTTGTGTTTTATATATATAGATATAGTCGTAAGATAAAGCCGGCTCTATACGATGCGGAGAACGTGTGATTCGAAAGTTGCCTTCCAACATGGGGGTGATACCCATCACAGCTGGAACATGTCCAAGCACAAAAGTTGGACGCTTGGCATTGGACGCTCGTAGCTCGAGAGTCTGCGACACAATACGTCGAACCATCAAGCGTCCAACGTTGGAGGGTGTTCATAGCATCGTGTAGAGCCGGCTTAAGATATGACTCCTATCCTGAATGTTTCAATGAGAACAATTAAAACTCATACTATTCAAAAATAAGGGTCACTCACTGATCTGTTTTTAGTATTTTGAAACAGTAAAAACAATAAAAACAGGTCAGTGAATTATACTATTTTTTGCATGGTAAATAGCAAAATATCAAGGCATCTGGAGTCTTCGAGTGTTTCACGAATTTTTTAAGAGACTTTTGAAGATGTTAAAAATATTCAGAAAAAAAGACCTTAATGATCTACCTTTTGAATTAGAGTGAAAAAAGTAGGAAACATTGTTGAATACTAAAAAATGATACCTATTTTTAAATGGCAAATAGCAAAAAAAACAAAGCCAGCTGGAGTCTTGGAGTGTTCCAAGAAATTTTTAGGTAAGTTTTGGGGATGCTAAAAAAGTTCAGAAAAAAGGGCCTTATAGCCTTATGACACTGGCTTTTTCGTAGGCCGAAAATGCTGCCTTGGCTAGGCTGAAACCTGAAAGAAAAAATTCAAAGGAGATTTTTCCATATGTAAGAATGGGAGGAGTATACTCAAACTTATCTTGGCTGGATTTTAAGTGTTATAAAAAGTCTAGAAAACTGTTATAAAAAGCATAGGAAAAGAATGAAATTCATGTTCTTTTTTCTATGCTTTTTATAACAGTTTGCTGCATCTCTCGACTTTTTATAACAGTGAAGGAATAACAATAAATTGAAGCGATTATAAATATAATTTAAGTGATTATAAATATATAAGAAGTGGCAATAAATATAATTGAAGTGACAATCTATAATAATATTCTAATTGTGCCACTTTCAACATTTTTCTAAGAAATCGAACGAGAATTTTTTTGAGAAGAGAATTTTCTAATTTTCTGTTGTTTTGTTTGATCAGAAGAGAATTGTTTACAGAAGAGAATTTCGTTTTGTGTTTGATTTTTTCGCTATTTTACTTTTTGTGTTTAAAAAGGGGCCCCACTAGTATAAGTATATAATTGAAATGACAATTATATTTGAAGTGAAGGAGCAAATGTTTAGAATTGGGGCTCCGGAGTAAAATCGTTCCAAAAAAAATGTTGAGGTGTTTACGGTGATTTTTGAATGTCCCAATAGTAATTTCAAGGCGGGGAAGACATATTTTTCTTATTACAACGTGAGGGGGTTGCGAATTGGGGGATTCCTTCTGTATTTACTCACAACTATCTGTTATAATAATCAGACAATCGTTCTTACTCTCACATGCTATCTCTGTCACACAGTATAACAGATTTCGTCATTTTCAGCCTAGCCAAAGCAGCATTTTCAGCCTACGAAAAAGCCAGTGTCATAAGGCTATTAACGATCTACTTTTTGAGTTACATGAGTAAAAATGGGTTTTTTTCATATTTTTTTACAAATAAATCCTCCTATTTCTATTTTTTCCATCGAACACTATTATTTTTATTAATGAAATAAAAGTCGCATTCGTTACGATTACAAAGATACCCTATTTGTGGAAATCGACCGTTGTGTCTTTACATTGTCATTCGAAATCATTAAACTATATTTTTCCCCAAAACCAAAATTCAAAACGCCTTATCTCGAAAGCGGGCAGAGATAGCAACCCTTTTTGTGATTTTCGATCATTTTTTATCTACTATGGCTGGATTTACACGACGGACACCGTACAGGCAAAACTTAGCTGTAATCGTCAATTCTCTTTTGAAGTCCGATGGAATGTCGCATGGGCTTTCACACGGCCGAACACCAACGAACGAACGAAATATTCAAAGTTTATTAGCTCTTTTTGTTGTTGCTTTTTGAAATTTCTCTTTTGCATTCTTGTCCTAGGAACAACAATAACGCAGGAACTGTCAAAATGTGCGTTTAAAAGCCCGCTGCGAGTGCACATTCAAATTGTCTGCCCTTCTAATCGTCCTCTCTCACCCTCTTCGAAATAAACCCAGCTCGTTCGTTCGTTTTGTCTGTGCGGTGTCCGGTCATGTAAAAGGGCACTTTATTTTATTAGTACGTGATTAGCGTGTCTTTTTTGTCTTTTTTAGACTACATTTTTTTAACCTGCCCATGCCCTCACTGTCCCATCTCAGCGCCCCCTAAATTTCTCTGGGACTTCTACTGCCCCCCAGAAAGTCTCAAACGCCCACAAGGGGGCGTTATCGCCCACGTTGAGAACCTATGATCTATTTACTCTGTTCATAACGTCCCATTTTACACGTTTAACTGTTCCTGTGACATTTTCAACTCTTTAGGTTTTTTTGTCTTTCCAAGAATACAAAATTTTGTACTTCCAAGAATACAAACAGTTTACCTTGACAGCCTTTCTGGACATAAGAGCCACTTTAAACAAAGCCAGCACAGAGGTTATCCAGGTGGCCTTGGCAGAACTTGGCATCTACAATGATTTTAGTGAGTGCATCCTCCAGTCTAGAATTATTCACAGCACTTTAAAGCACAGCAGACGGATAAAAATGAGATGCCTTGGCACTGCTCCCAGGGAGGAGTCCTCTAGCAGCTGCTTTGTGGTTTATATGGTTATACATAAGATTCTAAAAACATTAGAGACGATATAGTGATCTTCGCACCCAGAAATCTTCGACCCACAATCAACGCAATGATAGAAATAGAACTTGGAAAATTTAGCGTTTGGTCTAAGTGATTTTTGGATGTATCTGTTAATCGAAATTGATGCTTTTCACGAAGAGAACAAACATCTCTGATTTTAGTCTACCTACAATTTATGATGGCACTAGGTCAATCCCGATCAACTAAGTTGCGTCTAATTCTGTATCCAAAGCTAAATTGGAGGCTTTTCATCAAAGAAACGACTAAGAAGATCAGTGAAGCTTTAGAGCCGGTTTAGACGGTGCGCTAGAGCGCATGTGCCTCACGAACGTTTGGGGATGAAGGGAGAAGTGCTGATGATGAGAGGTACCACCCCACTTCTCCCTTTATCCACAAAGTTCGTGAGGCACATGCGCTGGAGCGCACCGTCTAAACCGGCTCTTAAATGTCAGTAAGCAGAAATTCAGCAAGAGATGGGGCTTGCAGCCACGCATGGTGCGCTGGCTCTACACAGCAGCGATTGGACCAGTCTGACATTCGGTTCTGCGGTGAAAAGCGTTATTAGTGACTAGTCTCTCGGTACAAGAACTTACGTTCAAGTAAGAATGGACAAGTTCAGATTTTTAGCGCTCTGACGAATTTTGATGCGGTCTGAAGTGGACTTCTTAGCATTTGAACAGTACCGTCAACACTGGCAACACTTCTAGTGACGGACCTTACATCATCGAACTACTATATTTGTTTCGATATCTCTAGTCCATTCTAAATTATGTAACGGTGGCTTCCAATGAGTTTTATAAAAACTTTTTAGACTGTGGCGATAAATGTTGCCTTATTTCGTGTCTATTCCTGCTGTTCCAAGCTTAAGCATTGCCAGATCAAATATAACAAAAGGTGGAGCTATCAGGCATTACAAAAGAATGTATTCATAATGTGAGCATCATTCAATCATCTATGAAAAAAAATATTCAATACATACTTCATTTATTCATAGTCCAAAGATATTAGATTCGCAGGCATTAGGATGTTTGATCCTTTTTGAAAAGAATGTCGCCTACGCAAATAACCTTTCCCCTTCTCCTAAAATATTACATAAAATCCAGAATAGCTGCAAAAAGAATCACATTGTCCCCAAGTCACACTTCCTGCACAGAGAGCCAGAGAGAGAGAGCGAGAGTAACAAAATGAAATTTTTGCATTACACGGAAAAATGCCGCCCTTTTCTTTTCGGTGTGTGTCAAGGGTTCACTATTCCCTTTTTAAAACTAATTCCGAATCAGCAGTCCCTTTTTGCGAATGCCAATCTCTATTTCAATGTTGATTGAATTTTTCGACTTCTCCCGCTGTGACACGAGCCCTATGCCCGGGGAGACTTGTGCTCTCCAAATTCTCAGCCTATTATTGCGTAACTAAGTCACAATTTTTTTTTTGGAGATGAGCCAAGGAAAATTCGCCTTCCTTTTTTGCGTAATTTTTGGACAGGATCCTTTCAGGGATTTTCCTCGCTTTTCGCCTACATTTTGTGATACAAAGTTTTTTTTTCTGTTGTGTTGGAATGTTTAAAAAAAATGCTTTTATACAGGATGTCAGATGACGTGTGTGTGCGGATGTGGACAAAGATAAGTTCAGATGTCGATGGATACTCAGAAAGTCAATAATGATGTTACGTATTATCCTGGAAGTGAACTGGAATTTTTTTTTTTGTAAAGGGAAATATTTCTTTGTGTGGAACGAAATGCTAAAATGATGAAATTTTTTTTCTCAATATGCTTTTTCTGGCAATTTCAATTCTCAGTATATTTTTTTTTGGTGAAATGATGTATAAGTTTCGGCAGAAATGACCAGATGAAAGGACTTTTGTTTTGAGTTCAATGGAATTGTTTTTACTTATCATCTTCAATGATGTATCGGAATTGTGATGAATTTACAAATTCATCGAGTCTTAAACAAAATCGAGTTAATTGAATGTGACCAATATGATGAGAGTTCAGAGATATAGAACCTTTTGTACTGCCGAAGATTTTGCCTTATAGTAGGTGGTCATCCAATTATAAACAGTAGTAGGTAAATATTGCTTATAACACAGCGCCTCGTTTGCCACACCCTTGCTACGTCACTGTATATGGCAACACTTAAGCAGAAAAAAGCTTTCCAGACCCTTATATGTACCTATCTAAGGATATGTGAATAATAACTGCGGTGTCTAAAAACTTTTTATTTTTGTTCACTTTATCGTCTTCCAGGCGCGAGTGTCGTTTTACCAAGCGGCCCCCCCACTAAGTATCAACCCCGTCCAATGCTGCTTGACCTTCGTGATCGAACCAGAGCCAATTTATTGAGTATGCCTAAATGGCACCCTTTGGAGTCGACAACATAATTGCCGGTTTATTTCTTCTTAAGTTTTTACAATAACTAAGTGTTTACTATCCAAAATGTTTAATGGATTAATAAATGTTTTATTTTTATACACTTCTATCATTTTGCACTAAGGTTAAAATTATTATTGGTAAACGCCTTACGTGTTCAATTTCTGTGGAACACTTTAAGTGTTGAAAGAATAAAACACTTTTAGTACAGTACAGCTGGACTGGAAAATCGGGGTATGCGCCCAAAAATTCTTGGAAGGATGATTTTTCATAAATCGTTAATGGAGCATAAAAGAAGCTTAATTCTAAATTTGAGGGAAATTTCGAGTGGACGTTTTTTGGAAAACTCAAAAAAATTTTGAAAAGCGTTTTTCTCTGAATCTACGCATTTTAGAGAAAAATTGTTTAAACAAAAAATGTAGAGGACACTGTTACCTACAATTTGTTTCATAGAGGTCAGGCTGTACAACTTCAAATACAGAAGCTAGGTGGCGCCAAAGTTTCCAAAAAAGTGTTTTTTCGGTTTTTGTCCCAGAAAAAATGGTTTTTTTACAAAAGTGTAAATCAGTAAATTGTTCCTCTTAAAAATGTCTACAACATTTATTTAAACTTTTTTTCCCTCCGACTTACCGTTCCAAAGTTATAGCGTGCTGAACTGTGAGAATTGTGCTCTGAAGATGGCACACAGGTTAATTTGAGTACAGTTATAATTGGTACGTTGCGATTGAATGAGATATGATTGTTTAAACTGACGCTTACACTCTCGAAAACTCGCATAGCAACTGAAAAATGGACGCTTCTTAGTAACAATAGCACCGTTAACTACGCAGCGTAGCATTTACTGCCTATAACTTTGGAACGGTAAGTCGGAGGGAAAAAAAGTTTAAATAAATGTTGTAGACATTTTTAAGAGGAACAATTTACTGATTTACACTTTTGTAAAAAAACCATTTTTTCTGGGACAAAAACCGAAAAAACACTTTTTTGGAAACTTTGGCGCCACCTAGCTTCTGTATTTGAAGTTGTACAGCCTGACCTCTATGAAACAAATTGTAGGTAACAATGTCCTCTACATTTTTTGTTTAAACAATTTTTCTCTAAAATGCGTAGATTCAGAGAAAAACGCTTTTCAAAAACTTTTTGAGTTTTCCAAAAAACGTCCACTCGAAATTCCCCTCAAATTTAAAGTTAAGCTTCTTTTATGCTCCATTAACGATTTATGAAAAATCATCCTACCAAGAATTTTTGGCGCATCAATATTACATCTGTACTGTACTATTTAGTAATTACATTTTATGCATTAATCACTTCTTCTGTTAAAAAACACGTCCTACCTATTAAACACTTTACTGTTTACGAAAAAAGTATTTTATTTCAAAACAACTATCACACACTTGGATTTGGAGTGAAAAAAGAGCCCTGCTGCTCCCGAAAATATCACATAAAATGTTCAAATATTGAGGAGAACAGAGTCATCGCTGATGATATCGACGAAGAAATAAACGAGCCAAATATAACAGATACCAAGCGAGAAGAGATGACGATAATGCCGATACATCAGACATAATACTGAAAAAACATTTACATGTGAAATAATAAAATTTTAATGTTTCTTTGGTATACATTTTTTGTATTTTATTAATTTTACCACCGTCATTAATTTCTATCTCGTCGAGCTACCCCCCCAATACGAAAAAAATAAAAGTAATCGGTTGAGTAGAAGTCAAACATCAGTTTCCCGGAGGTCGGTTTTACGCAAGGCTTCACTTCACCGCTGGCGATAGATAACGTGCGCCGCAGCATGGAGCTCTGAGTTTAATTGCTTTTGCAATGCTCAGGAACGGTCGATCAAGTTCCGGTTTTTTATTGAAAATTAAAGTATTCAACAATAACCCCTGCGAATTTTGGCTCCTTATCTTAAAAAATTGTGTCACACGAATTTGTTCAAAAAAAAAAATTATCTCGGCTCCAGAAGGTCAGAGAGCAAGCAATTTTTTTTGGAAATTTCTAGAAAAATGCCAGGGGCGTTATTCTCTATTACAAGGGTGGCCAACAAGTCGTGTCATATCGGTAGGGCGTTTTTTACCTATATTCTTAATTTATTAATACCAGAACTTTTCGTTAGCCTCCACGGTTTTTTACATTTAAGTAAGTTATATTTATAATATTTAGCAATAACTTAATTAATTTCATTCTTAGCTTGATTTCGTAAGGTAGGTTGCTTTGCTCCTATATACTGGCTGCAGCAATAGCAACTTTAACATTCAAAATTATTTTTACTTTTTAGTTCATTTTAAAATAAAAGCGTATTTTTTAGTCTTTTTAACCTAGGTATATATTTTTATTTTCTACTTTTTCGTCTATTATATATTTCCGCCATTTTGTGTTGGCTGCCATTTTGAATTCGGAATGACGCCACACAACTAATGGTATTCTACCTGTCATACCCTTTCATTTGATACTCATGTCGGGTGGTCGCGGAACACAATTGCAAAAATTGGTCGCCTACTTCGAACCGCCATCTTGATTTTTTTACAAAATGGTCAGATTGCATTGTCACGCGAATTATGCATTATGTGCAAAACTTGAAGTTGATCGGTTATATGAACAGTGTTTAAAAAAAATAGACTTAATTTGTAGAACTTTCTAATACTAACAAAATTAGGCCATTTTGATGTCAATAAAGGATTTATTGCTAAAAAATTGCAATAAATCACTTTTTTTTTAAATGCTCATATCTTTTACAAACAAAACGATGTTGAAATGAAACTCGCGGAAAGTAAGTCCTTGGAGAGTGCAATAAAAGAGTTTTTGAAAATTTGCAAAATAATAAATAGATTTTGCAAAACACGTTTTTTTTTAAAAAAATACCCTTGTTGTCGAATTCTATAAGCTCATAACCATCAGCACATACAGAAACTTTTTTTGGTTTAAAATATTCTTAAAGAGTGGTGCTAATAGTTGCGTTTTTTGTGCGCACATTGCTACTTCATTGGAAACATGCCAAAAAATGGCCGAAAAACCGAAAAAAACAGCTTTGCCCACAAAATTTCGATTAATTGCCTATCGATAGGCAAATAAAAAATATTTTACGACCTTCGTTGAAAATTAGCAGAAAATTAGTAGGTTGCACTTGAGCACTAGATTTGAGACACATTTACATTAATGCGAGGCTCGCATGCAAGACTCGCATGCTAGTCTCGCGCCATCAAGCCTCGCAATGCAATTTACAATCACGACTTGACAAGGTTGTCAAATTTTATTTCAAAACATTATTCACATAAGATTGTGTAATTAAAACTTTCACATTTTCTCAATTTTATTTATTTTTATTTAATTTGAGAAAATCAACGAAAAACACTTTATTTTATTTCACAAAAATACAACCACAATAATTCTGACATATGAATTTTACAAGCTCACGCATCTCGCATGAGAAAAATATTCAATTTTCCGAATATTTCTCTCAACGCATTCGCGCCACACATCTCGTTGTAGATTGCCAGGTTTAATTCTATGCTTTGAATCTACTTTTGTCAGCTATGCGATACTTGGATGAGAGGCTTGCATGCGCGTCTCGCATAATTTTGAATGGTCATACGAATATACTAGCTGCGTTTCTGCTTTTGAGTACTTATGAGTAAAGCAGAAAAGGAATGCGAAATTTGTGCTTATGAGTAAAACCTAACCTCAAATTTTTGATGTTATTTTATTTGTATACTAGCAAAAACCCCGCGTGCGTTGCAACGCCTTTAAATAAAAAAGATTATATGTGCACAATCCGGGGTAGGAAAAAAGTATTATGGAAAAAAGAACAAATCTCCAAAAATTGATTTTGGATACATACATATAAAAATTTAGAGTTACCTATAAAAAAAAAAAAGTGCGTGTCAGCTCCGACGCGTGACCAGAGCTTACTCTTGAAAAACTACTGTCTTAAAATATCGGTCATTCCATGCGTTAAGGACGTGAAATTTATACAATTTTTTTACGTTGAAATAGTTAAAGGGTTACAGTTTCCCTTCACATAAACCGATCTCTAAGTATGTATCCAAAAATAATTATATGGGTGTCATTCATGCACAATTACATACTTAGTACTTGCTTAGTAAATATTAGAAAAAAAAAATAATTATGTATTAAAGAACACAAAGCAGAAGTGAAACTTCGCGTACATATTTATGTCTAAATGATCTTTATTATTGAATTTTTTTCTTCATTTGGTCGTGTCTTGAGTTATAATCTAAAATATGAATGAAGCAGGGAATAGGAAGTAAGAACCATAATATTTTAACTCAATTGATAAATCATAGTATAATGAATATTTTGAAAGTAATGCAGTACAGTGTATAAAATCAAAAAACATTTCGCTGCTTTTACAAAAACTTTATCTTTAATAAACAATCTTAATTTTTTAAATAACCGACTCCTCATTTTTACTTTTCCGATGTCTGCGCCATCTATGTACGAATTTAAATAAATTGTAAATATTTAAGAATTTGTTTATAGGGCATCACTTAACTGCTATCATGGCTGTCGCTGTCACTTACTTGGTGATCTTCGCGAAATTCATCAGTTTAAGTTATTAAAAACCAAAATGTTAAACGAGATAGAGTGAAAACTAAATTGTTAGTTTAGTTGTGCATTCATTGAATTTTGAAATTTGTTTGTGTTTTGTTGTTTGCTGCCCTTTTGGCGGTGATATTCATCAGCTTGGTTGTTTAAATCCAAAATGTTTAACGAAATACAGTGGAAACTAAATATTTAGTATGTATACTTGTGCATTCATTGGGGCTACGTAGACTAGTCATGCTTCAACATGTAGTAAGACTGATTTTACTCTGATTTTACTCCATACTCACCCCGCCCCTTCACCCCTCTCTTCTTAAAAATCGGTTTTCCTACATAGGAATCATGACTAGTCTACGTAGCCCCATTGTGTTTGTGTTTTGCTGTGCATATTTAATTTCTTTCAAGATTTTTGGTTTTTTCTCGTTATTTTGTAAACGAGTGAGAAGGCAACTTCCGTTTCATACGGCAGTCCTTGTTTTTGTTGCCGATTCTGAATTGTGACAGTTGTAAATGAGTGAGAAGGCAACTTCCGTTTCGTACAACTGTCCTTGTTTTCGTTTCTGTTTTCTGAATTCAGTCGTACTTGCTCGAATCACTTCAAAATCCCCGGAACGAGAGCAAGGAAGTTTCACTTCAAAAAATCATCGTACAAATGTCCCGTCCGTAACGCATGGAATTACCCATATATACAATAGGCAAAGGAAGTACATGACCCATATATTTATTTATATTGATTTGATAAAATATGTATATAACGTAAATTTTATTTGTTACTGTTTAGTCTATTATATGTCCGCTGCCATTTTTTGGTGGTCGCCATATTAGATTTAAAATTACGTTACACAGATTACTGTATTATAATCGTCATACCCTTTCATTTGATACTCATACTGAGGGGGTTGTGAAGAAAAAGGTAATCCGCCATTTTGAATTTAGGATGACGCTAAACAACTAATTGTATCCTACCTGTCATGCCCTTCCATTTGATACCCATGTCGGTGGGTCGTAGAACACAGTTGCGAAAATCGGCCGCCATTTTGCAACCGCCACCGTCTTGATTTTTTTTACAAAATGGTCGGATTGCATTGCCAGGCGAACTATGCGTATGTGCAAAATTTTATGCTGATCGGTTATATTTTCTACTTTTTAATCTATTATAATATGTCTTCCGCCATTTTGTGTTGGCTCCTATTTAGAAATTGGAATGACGCCATACAGCTAATTGTGCTCTAAGTGTCATACCCTTTCATTTGATACACAAATGCAAAATTCGGCCGCCATATTGGAACCGCCATCTTGATTTTTTACAAAATGGCCGCACTGCATTGTCAAGGAAACTACGTATACGGGCCAAATTTGAAGTTGATCGGTTGTATTTTCTACTTTTTAGTCTATTATATGTCTTCCGCCATTTTGTATTGACCGCCATTTTGAATATGGAATGACGTTACATCGCTAATTGTATTCTACCTGCCACACCCTTTCATTTGATACCCATGTCGCGGGGTCGGGGAACACAAATGCAAAAAAAAATAATTTCCCATACAACCTATTCCACCCATTTCACCCCTTTAAGGGTAGGTAGAGTAAAGCTGATAGAGTATAAACACTCTCCATAGTATCAAGCTCATGTGGTAAAATTTTTGTGGCGATCGGTTGAACGGCTTAGGAGTCCATAAACAACAAACCCACAAACACACAAACACACAAACACACAAACATTGACTTTTATATATATATATAGATAAATAAAAGGTTAGAATAATTTACAACACAATTTAAATTAATGCGGTAAATTTATTATTTATATTTTTATTTATAGACGTTTTTATATGAAAAAAGCTAAAAACAATAAAAAGCCTATATATAGGCGCAAAATAATTCAAAATAGACTCAAAAATTGCCTTTTCCTCTAGCGGATTTCAATTGCGTAACTTCTTTCGATTTGTACTCGAGTGTTAGAGCAGGAGTAGCTATGAGTACTTGCGAGTAAGAAATAGTAAAATTGAGCAGAAAAGGAACACGGCTAGTATAAACAAGATGACAAGAACATCGTCAGAAGTTGCGTTAGAAAGAACGAAAAGCTTCAAGAAATGTATGACGAAATAAATATGTATAGCTGCACACATAAAACTGGACAGACTTCGATAGTGCGGACATGTTGTACGAATTTATCTGTGGAAAGAATGCTTTGAGTTTCATTATTTGTCAAAGCGAAGTTTTATTTGCATAACATTACAACAGGGTGTCTTAACTGATTCCAATAGGATAGTTCAAACGCCTTAGTTACCATACTTGTCAAGTTCTGTACCCTATCGTATGGTTATACATTATTCAGAATTCTCATCAACTCTTTAAAATGGAGCCAAACAAACATCTCTCGTAGAAACGGTTGAATGTATGTTATTAAATCTCCAAACCAACTAAAATGAAATTGCATTTAAAATTTAAAAACGAATCACAGAAACACAAATTCAAATAATAAATTTAATTTGTATTCATTTTGATTGCCGAACAGCTACCGTCCATAGCAACAAAAGAACAGCAGAATTTTTAAATATAAAATAAATGTGCACCTCCTCCTCTCAGGACTTCATCGGGATAAAAGAGCTCATACATAATTGACAATAATTTTTATCACTTTTTTTATCTATAACACAGCACGAGGAACAGAGGAGCTAATAAAGAATTTAAGCGTTCTGTTAAGTATTAACACAGACAAAAGCCCCCTCGGAAGTGCTGACAACAACTCAATGTCGAAACGTATTATAGATAAAATTTATCGTCACATAACTGATTAACGGCTGCTAACAGATTTATCCATTTTCCAGAATTCTCATAAAGCAGGGCCCAACCAGAAAAGTATCCTTAAGCGAGGATAAAGTTAAAGGAGGCACAGAACACACAAAAAAAATATAGAGAAAAAGATGAAATATACCACCCAACCACCACTACCACACACCACTAGCAAGAGCAAAAAACAAGGACGTTGAAGGACGAATGATTGCTTTGAGATAAAAGAAGAGAGAGAGATAAAGAGCCACGAGTTTATCAGTTCATAAGGAAAGTCCTTTTGGTAAATCCTCCATACTCAATAGAACAGCAATAAGTCAATCTGGCTGTCTGACATAGGTCAGCTTCGGCTATCGATGGCTTAATATAGAGTTGAATTGCCTATGGCAGTTATATGTTTGGACGTTATTCGTTCCCCCGTCCGATGCTATCATTTTCCACAGGATTGTATGTCTCAGTGGTTTGCTGGTGATGCTGGTTCTGGGCAAGAAAGGTTTCAATGTAAAAGCATCCTGTCAGCTCTTGTTTTCTCTATTGATTCCTAACCGACATGACATCGTCTTCGACAGGACTTGTAAATTTACCAATGTCCGTCTTATGTTCTCAATGGAAGAAGTAAAACAGCCCCAACTTTTCTTTACTTTCCATACTGTGTCGTGTTTAGTATAGACCTTCTTTCCTCTGCGAATCCATATTAATATTTCATCCAATTTGGATGGACAACTGGTCGACCTGGTCACCAATATAATTGGAATAACAGAAATTGTTACATTAATTTAACATAATCGATTTCATGGCAATTTGTTATTGGCCTAATCAAAACCAGGGCTATTTTCTCGGGGCACAATGAAATGCGTCCAAACTTCTCAATAAGAAGCACGTGAACATGTTGTATACATATATACGACAAAGGTAACGTAAGGAACATTTTGTAAATGGTTAATGAAGTGTTTTTGTTGTTCAATTCGTTGACAAAATAAGACCATTAATTTACGAAGGAAAAGAGATTCGGAATTAAAGTAAATAAAGTTAATGCTGCTTGTTTGGTAGCACTAATTCAAAAGCTTCGATCTTTTCTACCGTGTGTTTTAAATATAATTTGTGAACGTTGAAGGCACAATTAATCTTCGTTTAATCGTTGTAGAATTAAGTTTGTGACAGATAAATTAGATTTTTTTTGGTTTAATCGAGATCATCTGTTTTTTTTGGTTAAAGTTCACTGATTTTAAAAATGAAAGACGCAACTCCAGGCTCAACCAGTTGAGATATATTGCTGCTAGTAAATTTTTGGTGGAGCTGTATAATATACTATATGTACTCACTCATTCCATTTAAAACATATGAGAATTGTAGGGGAATTTGAAAAGCACCGTGACTTTAGAGAAACATGTTTAGTTCTTCATTTTGCCGTTGTGGCGTTTAATAGAAAATTTTGTTTAGACGTTTTCTGTATTATACCTCTATACATGATTTCCTCACAAAACTATTATCTTTTGACTTTGATGTACGTACAGCGTACTGTGTTTACTACAACGAACCATCTCCAAAACGTATGCTTAGTGTAATAACGAGGAACTGCAAATGAGCATAGACCAAAGGCAAACAATCACAGGGCCCTTCATCAGGAGAAGGAAACCGAAATCTGCAAGCTTTCAAACTGGGAAAGGATTGACTTTTAAGTTGACCTCTTCTAAAGAATACTCTCTAACTAAATAAAAAGTACGTATGTAGATATTAGGAAGTTCTACATATTTTGTACAAAGTTTATTTTTTTTAAAAAACGCGAAAAACTGTTCATATAACTGATCAACTTCAAATTTTTGGACATAATGCATAACTCGCGTGACAATGCATTCTGACCATTTTGTAAAAAAATCAAGATGGCGATTCCAAGATGGCGACCGATTTTTGCAATTGTGTTACCCGACCCCCCCAACATGGGTATCAAATGAAAGGGTATGACAGGTAGAATACAATTAGTTGTGTGGTGTCATTCCAAATTCAAAATGCCAGCCAACACAAAATGGCGGAAAACATATAATAGACGAAAGAGTAGAAAATAAAAATATATAGTTTAAAAAAACTAAAATTATTTTAAAATGAACTAAAAAGTAAAAATATTTTTGAATGTAAAGTTCTTATTGCTGCAGCTACCTACCGTTCGAAATCAAGCTAAGAATGAAATTAATGAAGTTATTGCTAAAAATTATAAATATAACTTACTTAAATGTAAAAAACCGTGGAGGCTAAAGAAAAGTTCTGGTATTAATAAATTAAGAATATAGGTAAAAAACGCCCCGTTTGACTTGTTGGCCACCCTTGTAATAGAAAATAAAACCCCTGGCATTTTTCTACAAATTTACAAAAAAAACATTGTTTGCTCTCTGACCTTCTGGAGCCGATATAGATTTTTTTTGAAAAAAAAATCGTGTGCCGCCATTTTTTAAGATAAGTAGCTAAAATTCGCAGGGGTTATTGTTGAACACTTGTATTCTCAATAAAAAAACCGGAACTTAATCGACCGTTGCTGAGCATTGCAAAAGCAATTAAACTCAGAGCTCGATGCTGCGGCGCGCGTTATCTATCGCGCCAGCGGTGAAGTGAAGCCTTGCGTAAAACCGACCTCCGGGAAACTGATGTTTGACTTCTACTCAACCGATTACTTTTATTTTTTTCGTATTGGGGGGGTAGCTCGACGAGATAGAAATTAATGACGGTGGTAAAATTAATAAAATACAAAAAATGTATACCAAAGAAACATTAAAATTTTATTATTTCACATGTAAATGTTTTTTCAGTATTATGTCTGATGTGTCGGCATTATCGTCATCTCTTCTCGCTTGGTATCTGTTATATTTGGCTCGTTTATTTCTTCGTCGATATCATCAGCAATGACTCTGCTCTCCTCAATATTTGAACATTTTATGTGATATTTTCGGGAGCAGCAGGGCTCTTTTTTCACTCCAAATCCAAGTGTTTGATAGTTGTTTTGAAATAAAATACTTTTTTCGTAAACAGTAAAGTGTTTAATAGGTAGGACGTGTTTTTTTAACATAAGAAGTGATTAATGCATAAAATATAATTACTAAAGTGTTTTATTCTTCAACAATTAAAGTGTCCCACAGAAATTGAATACGTAAGGCGTTTACCAATAATAATTTGTAAATTTAATAAATGATAGAAGTGTATAAAAATAAAACATTTATTCATCCATTAAACATTTTGGATAGTAAACACTTATTATTGTAAAAACTTAAGAAGAAATAAACCGGCAATTATGTTGTCGACTCCATAGGGTGCCATTTAGGCATATTCAATAAATTGGTTCTGGTTCGATCACGAAGGTCAAGCAGCATTGGACGGGGTTGATACTTAGTGGGGGGACCGCTTGGTAAAATGACACGCTAAAATTGAACAAAAATAAAAAGTATTTCGACGCCACAGTTATTATTCACATATCCATAGACACTTCACTGCAAATCTCAGCTTTTGAAAGTGTTTTATTTCAAAACGCTTAAAACGTTTTATTTTGACATCACCCATTTGATTATCATTGTAGACAGTTTTTAAACGCTTTTAAGTGTTTTAAAAGTGTCGACAATGTTAATCAAATGGGTGCCGTCAAAATAAAACATTTTAAGCGATTTGAAATAAAACACTTTTAAAATCTCAGATTTACAGTGTTTAAATTGGAGAGTTTGGAAAGCTTTTTTCTGCTTAAAACATGCTACAAATGTTTACTAGTTAAACACTTTAAGTGTTTACTTTCATTAAACGTCGACTACAACGGTTTAAACACTTTGAGTGTTTATAAATTAAACACCTGAGTTTGCAGTGTTGCTTACACACACCTACACGCTGCATACAAAACCCAAATCAAGTTTTAGGTGTCATATAACTAGATACACAAATTTAGTTAATCAAATTTTCATATGGGATTAACTAACAAGAAATATATTTTTGATGAGACTAATAACGCCCTTTTTCACCAAGCGGATTGGGGTTCAAACCTATCGAAAACGGTGTCCAAACGTATCCCTCGAACGAAGTGACAAGGCGAATTTTCACGCTATATGCCTTCACAACACAATATTTTGAATAAGTGGACAGATCATCATCTTTGGGAAAACATCATCCTTGGGCTATGACAGATAACATGAAGTTATCTCTTTCGATTCCAAGCCTGACCGTAGGGTCCTCTTCCCTTTTGAAACTCCATACGTAGTAATTTAAGCCTGAGGCACACCATCGACTCGACATCGATACAATCTCTTATACTTCGGTAGCCTAGAGGATAAGGCACCCGGTTACCATCCCAAAGATCCGTGGTTCGATTCCACGCATCACCATAATCGTTCGTCTGTTTACTTTTCCCTTTTTAGTTTGTATTTTGTCTTCTCTCTTTACTGCAATTCTCTGCCTGACCATTTGCCATTGCCTGAAGGCATAGTAAGCGTGGAAACAATCTGTTGTTCGATCGCCTAAGCCGTGGAAGTGGATGGAGCAAAACCGCATGTTAGTGTTGACAATTCTTTCATGCCTCTATTATCTTATTATCTTTCAGACTAGAGCTTACTATAGGGACGAAGTAACACTGATTAGCTTTATTACTGAACACTGCGACCTATACAACCGCCTATGGAAGATTAGAAGAGCATAGGACCCAACGCGTGGACTTTGCTTCTAGGTAAATGATTCTGTCGCTCATGGTGTAATAGCCTTCTGACTACATGACATTGAAACTTAATTTCAAACCAAATTTCGATGTCCTGACTAATTTTATCAGTATCTTCCGGGCAGTACTGCTGCTAATCTTCAAAGCTTACCTATTAACACAGATGAACCCAAGGCCAGAAACCAGGGTAATGGTGTTATTGGATAACCAAGCAAGCCAAAACTCTTGTACGCTCACGAGTAAAGAATAACTGTTTGTGCAACACACAAGCACAGTTCACGTGGCCTCCTTGATGCCCGAGTAAAAATAAGACTCGCCCGTTGTTAGCGTGAAACAGGCTTGGTACGCCTGAGTAAAAAACTTCCAAATGCAGCCCGCTACAGGCACGTATTAATAAAATGGCCCCGAATAGTCCAAACGGAGCATGGTACTCTCACACCTTTTCTAGATTAAAGGGAGCAAAATTTGAGCTTTAAGAAATTGTATTGGAAGAAGAAAACGGGCAATTATCTTGGTGACCATAAAGGGTGCCATTAGCATACTCAGTAAACCAGTTCTCGTTCGATTTCGTAGGTCAAGCAGCATTGGACGTGGTTGGTACTTAGTTGGGGGACCGGAGCCTAACTCGCGTTTGGAATGGTCGATTACGAATAAACTGTCACAGGGGCGTGCATACCTCTATATAGCGGAGCATTTATCGATTTTCATGTCTGTAGCGGGAGCGTGCATACCTGGGTGACAGGCGCATTTTTTTGCTATGCGTGCTAGTGTGTATATAATTTTAAAAAAATTAAACCACATTTACATCCCAAAGTCAAAGCGAAGTTGCACTTTGAAGCTCTTTTATCGCACAGAAATTTGTATGTTGTTTATCTGTTGCACGAAAGTTCTGAAACTTCAAAGTGCAATTTCGCGTTGACTTGGAATGTAAATCCGGCTTTAACCTCGGGGGCCTCGGTAGTCTAGGGAGTAAGGCGCCTGGCTACTATCCCAGAGGTCCCGGGTTCGAATCCCGGCTGAGCCCCACGGTCCTTCGCCTTTCCCACCTTCTTTCTTCTTGCCTCCTTACATTCCTCATTCCTTCTGTCATAGCCTTCCGCTAGCATTGCCCCGCTCCACCAAGCGCATGTCATCGGTTGGTTGATGGGATTCAACTCGTTTCAGAAGGCATAACACTCCAACGAGTTGGTTCTCATTGCCCCGATGCCAGAGTCGCGATAGAAATGTTTGGGGTTAGGTGGTTGTGGCAGTTCCTTCCTACTTCTCTCTTCCCCTTCACTATCTATCGACTAGAGCTTGCTGTTTGACATTGCACTCTATACGAAGAAAAAAAAAAGATTGTCGACAGTACAAAGGGCTTTCCCTGAGCTCTAGCCTTCCACATAAAAAAAAAAAAAAAAAAAAAAAAACCAACTAAATTATTTTTCCCTGGTGATGCGGCTATCTACCTATGTTTTGCTTGCGACGTCTAGGGGTCTCCTAATCGTATTGTGAACATCCATAAATAAAATGTAGTTGGAATAAGAAAATATAGTATAATAACTTCTGACTAAAGCAGCTCTTTTCATTAGTGGAGTAAAGATATATGAAACTTTCTTCAATTACATAAGTCCAAAATGAATTTTCTCATTTCTTTTCTCCAAATTGAAAAAAAAACATCAAAACAATAATGTCCACAAAATAATTGATTACAATAATTTTTCCATTATTTTCTCATTTCCAGATCGCCTTCATGAACACTGCAGGAAAGATACTGCAACATAAGAAAATCGCTGGCAGCACTCACTAAGGACAAAATCTAAAGCCACCGCCAAACCCAACCCAGGTGCGTCTAGATTGTTTTATCACTTTAATAAAAAAAACAAGGTGCAATATTTTCCCACACCGTGGTGTTGCCCATATCCGGCAGAGATGCTTTAAGTTAAGTAATGGTAAAGTTTTCGAAAACAAAAATATTTATCACTCGCTGGAGAAGAAACGAGTTTCCAATTTATGAAGGCTTCTGTACGAGTAACTCCGACCAATATTATGGAAAGTAGAACAAGATTCATATATCGTTCCATATATACACAATCGTTAAAACAGCCTTGATACGCGCAATGATAATGTCCTTGTGTGTGTCTCTCTAAAGGTAATAGCAAATTCCGTAACAGGCGCCTTATGTTTGATGGCCCTATTTTGTCTAGCTATGTGCTCCTCTACGGTCTATTCAACGAATATCACAGGCGCCATCTAATGGAAGGAAAACAATGTTAACGGAGTTATCCAATTTAATTCTCGCCCCCAAGGACACAATAGACGGCACCTTTCATATTCAGAAATTCACTCCTCAAGCCTTACGCCTCTCCACGTCCTTACATACACCGCCCCCGCCATTGCCGTGCTCTCGGATCCCTTGACGGCAGCGATGCTTCCATCATGAATCTCACGTGTACACTTCGTGTTTACACTTCAGGCTCCGAAGATCCTGGGCCACAGAGATCCTTCATGCACGGGATGCGGGTCCTTTAGTGGATGGTTCGTTACATTTCTTGTGTTTTTCAATGCTTGTCAAAATAAATTTCATTATATTCGGATGGAGCCCGAACGGAGGGCAAAAAGGGCGGAATCACCTTCGGTTAATGATCATCACACGAGCCTTGGTATTAATTTATTAATGAAATTCCTTATGCTGTTTGCATTTTCGTTTTTACTTACCTGAGCAGTGCTGCAGGTGATTAGCGAATGGAAAGGGAATTCTAGAATTGCGCGAAATTCAAGGAAAAATACAGAAACTCGTGCGTGTGTGTGTGTTCAACAAGAGAATAACAATGTGTTTTGTAACTCCAGAGAAAAAATCACTCAATTGCATTAATATTCAGAACAAAAAAAAACATCTTCATTAGCAACGGTTTTTAGCGCCATAGCGTGAGATTTTATGAGACCAGAACTTCTTCAACATTTCCCATAGTAAGACGAAAACGAATCCCAACAAAAAACTTATCTTCTCAGATTTAAGTCAACGATTTGCATTATTCAAACATCAAGCAACATTGGTTGGCGAGTCCTTGTCTGGCTTATCCTTCCATCCTTTTTGGCATTGTTGCACTTGTTATGGCTTCTGTTATTCAGAAGGTTATGAAAGCAAGTGTGGCTTTACTCTGTATTATCTGCAGAAGCAACAGTTGACTTGATAAATTGTATGCTATGAAGAGACAATGGCAGCTTCTTGGGTTCACTTAACAATTCTTAAGCGCGTTTTTTTTAAAAGTGAAGCTGTGATGTGTTTGCTTTCTTGTAGAATAGACCAATGGTTGCAATGATAATGAATGTTTAGATTAACGGAGAGATTTTTGTAGGATGAAGAAGTAATTTAAGGTTTTGGTATATGAACAAGATAACAGAGGCCAAACAAAGAAATATTACGCCGTCTTGACAGTAGTTAAAACTACCCGATTTTTGAACCCACCATCCAGCTACCTGTTATGCCAAGCCTATACACAATTCGCTCTGGCAGGTATCATACATTGGTCGGGCAGCAGGGAATGTGCGACCGCCTGCAAGGCCCATGTCTAAAGGCCACACAGGCCGCCGGCAGGCCGTGGCCTTTGAGGCCAGGTCAGTAGGCAAGGTCCGATGAAGGCCACACATTACTCAGCCTGACCGAGGGATGAGGACTTCAGCCAACCGCCTGACAGGCCGTAGCCTGCAGGCCACCTTATGATTCCCCACAGACACACAGACGACGGTTTAGCGTAGCAAGCTGTTAATTCAAGTGTAAAAATGTTCCCAACGAAAAGTTTCGACTGAATAGAAGTTCACATCTTCAGGCCCGGACTGACGATAAATGCCCACACTCATAAAGATTTTTGTCAGTTCTCCTGGACTGCAGGCAAGGGCCTGCCGGCGGCCGGTGATTGTGATAATACTTGGCCAAAAGGCGAAAAACCTTCAGGCCACGGCCTGCCGGCGGCCTGTGTGTGAGGGGGGGGGGGGGCTAAGGCAGCAAACACCGCGGGGGGTTCGCATTCAAACGGTGTTTTTTTCTTTTTTTTACAAGGGAGTGATGAAAATCTTACATCGGTCAAGCAGCAGGGAATGTGTGCGACCGCCTGTCTAAGGCTTCCATTCCTATGACAGGAGACTCCGCTGCGGGTACGCACCCAGACGGTTGTGTCAGTCTCCCACTCACCCACCCTTTTTTGCATGACGTTCAAGTCCAGACCGGTACGAGCTGTTAAGGCATTACTTCAGTCTGGCGTCATCAGCATGACCCTGAAAAACAAAAGGATCCCTCCAAGGTGCTCACCAGAGCCGAAACAGTCTAGCCATCTAGCTACCTACTCTAGCTTTCTCTGTTTCTTTGGGCTTCGTAATGCTTAAGCTTCTGGTGAATGGCCTTTAACGCCTCTTCCATCCTTTTCCACACAACCTCCGACCTTATCATATGGTCCAAGATGTTTTCAGGAGTTAGCTGCACTTCAGCAACTGCTTCCAACGCAATCCTCGGGCATTTAAAGAAGACATGCTCCGCGTCCTCTTTATCGTCCGGGCAGAACGGTGAATCGTCCAAACTGAAGCGGTGAAGGTATGACCTATAACCTCCATCCATATCCACTCGGGAACTGTGTGAGGTAATTCCCCATGTTTCCTTATAACCCACTTCTCCACATTTGGTATGACTCTATGGGTCCATCGGCCCTTCGTAGACTCGTCCCACCTCCTCTACTATATTTCCATGGACTAGCTGCGCACCAGAGTTCGCCGTACTTCCTTGGATCCTCCTCTTGCATAGTCCGGGTCGTACAACCTCTCGCCCTCCATTGCAAGAATATCAATGGGAATCATTCGAGCTATCACGCATGCTGCTTCTTCAGACGGTGCTGCCAGATTCTTACTGACCCCGCCTAGCATTTAAAGAGGGCATGCCTTATGCATCGTGTGAGGCCCATGTGGCAAATGAGGGGTTTGGGCATATTTCCCCGCAGATTCCCCATGAGGACCCCATGCGGCAATAAGGTAGTCACGAAAGAAGGCTTTCTTCTTAGATTCCTCATGAGCACCACACAAACCTAATATTGCTATACTGAAGTGTGAGCTATGCCCTATCAGTCCCTCATAAGGGCCCTATGAGGCAAACCTCATTACATATGAAATGTGGCAATACCAACATCTGCCTAACGTATTCGCAAAGATTTTTGAAAAGCTTTAAAGTAGTACCCAAAAGGCCCAATTACAATGACAGCAAGAAACTTTTTCCAGGCAAGAAACTTGATTCGAATTACCAATTATGTTGGCGAACGCGAAGGGAGTCATTTAGCATACTCAGTAGACTGGTTTTCGTTCGATTACTGAGGTCAAGCAGCATTGGACGTGATTAATTCTTAGTTGGGGGACTGCTTCGAAAACGAAACTCGCGTTTAAAAATAAAAAGCTGGGGCCCACATGAGGCAGTGGCGCTGGACTCATAGGAGCCCCATCTGCACCCCTTCAAAATTCTAGTCGAGACTAAACTCACAAACGCTTTTGCATGACGTTTGAGTCCAAACCTAAGTCGAGACGCACCGGCATTATTTCGTCCTGGTGTTATCAACGTTACCCTTAAAAGAGTCCCTAGAAGGTGTTCATCAGAACCGGAACAGTTGGGGCATATGAATCAACCACCTGCCGTCTTTCTTTGTCAGAAAAGCGACTTAGATGAAGCTCGCTACCCAATTCATTGGGTACATAAGTGCCCGTAGGTGCGTTGGTAGGTGGGCAGCATTCTACCGAGAAGCTCCTACCTTTCGGTTCTGTGGGTCTCTATGCCAGCCTAAAAAAAATACCTCCTTCTTAACTTTCATTCTCCCCGCTTGACCGGCTTGCTCCATTGCGTCACGTAGCTGAATCAACTATCTAGCTGCTATCTCTCCTGGCATGTCTTTGTCTTTCTCTGTTTCTTTGATATTCGTATTGCTTAAGCTTCTGGTGGATAGCCTACAGCGTCACTTCCACCTTTTTCCACACATCCTCCGACCTCTTTATTTAGTCCTGGATGTTCTCTGGTGTTAACTGCACCTTGGCGGATGTTTCCAACACAGGCTTGTGCTCCGTAAACCTAGTAGAGCATACTCGGGAACATGCGTTCTTTTCATCGTCCGGACATTCTGGGCAGAATGGTGAATGATCCAACCTAAAACGGTGAAGGTATGCACTATAACCTCCATCCCCACTCGGGAACTATGTGAGGTAGTAACTCACACGACAGGTCTCGTCTGCTACACATAACCCCAGCTTTACCTAAGAATAACATATCGCCGACGAGGTAAAACGACATCTGGTGGACATATACGATCTTTCCGTGACAAAACGCATTGAGAAGCTGCTTTCCACCCAAGAGCATAGCGATAGGAAATCATTGGACTTCCTCCATCTGGGTTTGTTCGCAGGGGATAGCTTAATTAATTACGTAAAAATAGTATTTTGAGGTCACTGATTACGAATCTTCACTCAAAATAAAAAAAACAAAATGGCGGATCCAATATGGCGGACAAAATTTTTATAAAGTGGTTAGATTTTTATGAAATTTTGTATGAAGAGTATTTCAAGTCTGCTGATTACGAATTGCTACTCAAAATTTAAAAAACAAAATGGCGGATCCAATATGGCGGACAAAGTTGTTATAAAATGGCCAGAATTTTATGAAATTTTATTTAAATTAAATAAATCGGGGCAAACTGGGACAACTTTTGAAACTTCCAAATTATAGAGAAAGATCTCAAGAATACGACAAAACTTATTAGAGAGTAATTTTAAACATTGACGTTTACAACGGGAAATTATAAAAAACTTGTTTTGAATGGTACATTGCTAAAATAATTAAGAAAATTGATTGTCAATATGAAATAACGTTTAAAAGTACTTACTTTCGTTAGCAGAAGCCATTTCAAACGATACCAGGTCACTGTGAACACAAAAAAATCCGTTTCACTAACGCATGTAACAATGGCTCCCAAGAGCCCCCCCCCATGCAAGTTTGACCGTTATAAAACGCTGTTTCTAATACCTTAGGTACCAACCTAACCTACATAACTAGACCCAAAAAGTCCCCAAATCAAAGATAGGGGATAGGGACTTTTGGCTACCACTGAAATTCGGGAATTTGAGACTTCGGCATTTGGAACCATTGCGCGGCGGCGGGCAGCGAAAGGATCTGTGGCGATTTTCTGTTTTCTAAACGCCGCCCAAAAATTTCAGGAATTCATCAACAACATCACGAGCGATCTGCACAAGTTTTTTTCGCAATAAACATTTACAGAAACCGAAGGACCACCTAAACATTGGTGGCAGCGGTGGGATCCGGAATTTGTTACTGATTTTTTGGCCACTTGCTCCTTTCTTATCTCCAAGACAAATTAAGCTCTTCTTTTACCTCCTGCGTTTCCTCTTTTTCAGTGAACTAAATGCAATAATTAATTACTGGAACCGAAGGATCAGCATTAATATTGGTGGCAGCGGTGGGATCCGGAATTTGTCACTGATTTTTTGGTCACTTGCTCCTTTCTTATCTCCAAGACAAATTAAGCTCTTCTTTTACCTCCTGCGTTTCCTCTTTTTCAGTGAACTAAATGCAATAATTAATTACAGGAACCGAAAGATCAGCATTAATATTGGTGGCAGCGGTGGGATCCGGAATTTGTTACTGATTTTTTGCCCAGTTGTTTCTTTCCAATCTTCAAGACAAATTAAGCTCTTCTTTTACCTCCTGCGTTTCCTCTTCTTCAGTGAACTAAATACAATAATTAATTACAGGAACCGGAAGATCAGCATTAATATTGGTGGCAGCGGTGGGATCCGGAATTTGTCACTGATTTTTTGGTCACTTGCTCCTTTCTTATCTCCAAGACAAATTAAGCTCTTCTTTTACCTCCTGCGTTTCCTCTTCTTCAGTGAACTAAATGCAATAATTAATTACTGGAACCGGAGGATCAGCATTAATATTGGTGGCAGCGGTGGGATCTAGAATTTGTTACTGATTTTTTGCCCAGTTGTTTCTTTCCAATCTTCAAGACAAATTAAGCTCTTCTTTTACCTCCTGCGTTTCCTCTTCTTCAGTGAAATAAATGCAATAATTAATTACAGAAACCGGAGGATCAGCATTAATGTTGGTGGCAGCGGTGGGATCCAAAATTCGTTACTGATTTTTCGGCCACTTGTCTCTTTTCAATCTTCAAAACAAACGAAGTTTCCTTTCTTTACCTCTTGCGATTCCTTTACTTTTTATGATTCAGCCATTTCTGCAGCATCCAGTTGCAGGAGTCCTCTACTCAAAGCTCGCTGATACCTTGACGCAATATTACATTTTATTGATCAAAACAAATTTCGTAAAAAAAATACTATCATAACACTTTTATTCCAAATAAAGATTGATAATTTCACGTTAAGTTGCTCTTCGTTTATATAAGATAAGAAAGAAGTGATTGGACTTATATTTGGGCCACCATTAACTTCTCAAGCATGATATCAACAATTTTCTTCGTCTGGATTGCCGAACGTATCCACTCGTAAAAAAAATCGATCCCAAAATATCTTTTTGTCTCAAGGACTCACAGAATCTCTTAATGGAAAAAACAAATAAAAAATAATATGAAAAAAGTGAATGAAAAAGGGCCCAGAGCGAGAAAAGAGAGCATTGAACCGAACTTTATTATACCAAAGATTCTAAAGGCATTATCGAAAAACTCTCGAAAAACCAATAACTACTTTCTTCCAGACAATCTGTTTCGCTGTTCCTTCCTTACTTTCTTACTTTATGTCGGGTGTCGCATTTGGCTTTAATATCGCAAAAATGTCATTATTTCTGTTTCAGGATAGTATTCAATCTTTAGCTTGGCGCACACTTCAATGGCAGAGACGGACCGACACAAAGTGATAAATTGAAGCCTTATGTCCGCATCAAGGTTATAAATCCAAATTTATATTCCAGAACAGTTTTCACATTCGCGAGTGTCACCGAAGCAACAAAGTCTCATCAGTCAGCAGACACCCCCGCACTTGAAGTGTCATGGCTTCCGAGAGTCTTAAGGGAAATAAAATTTGCTCTGTTGGGGGTGGATTGCGGGGGCGGAAGTTAGGATTTACTCCCAAGAAGTTATGGACAATAGAGCAATTTTGAAAAAGAAATATCCTAGCCGAAGGGTGGATGTCGTGGGTGTGAATAAGTTTAAGGATATATATTACACAGTCGTAGCTCGATTTCATGCATGATGAAGAGGCAACTCGCTACTTGGATTACCGGAAATTAAATTCAACGCCGCCATTTCTTAATGCAATAATCGTCACATGTTGCTCTGCCAACAAATTCTTTAGCGTGGCAGAAAAAAAATTGCAAGTCCCACACAGAAAGTGGTTCATCATTGCTGCTTGTCGTTCACTGCGGCACAAGTGTCCTGAAGAAGGATCCGAATCGCTAATGTAATTGCATTTTATTAGCATATTTCGAACGTTGCTGTCGCCGCGCTATGAGTGTTGCCACAACTATGTGGCATACACTATATGTGGTATCCCCGCCATGCGGCAGCCATCAAATGAATTTCTGCCATTACGTGACTGGATTTTTCAACTTTCAATTGTCACCCATCAACGATAAAAGGTCGAGTGTTAAGGGCAAGTTTTAAGGTTTGGACAGAAAGAGAGAAAAAATGAGAACACTTCGGGGATACCATCCACAATAGGTTGGTCCCAATGTAACTTTGCTACTTATGGCCATTAGGACACAATTTCACTTACTTATAGGATGTACTCTCGAAAGAATATACCGAGAATGACTGGTAATGGGTCGGGCAGCGCACAGCCATGAAGCAGAGAAGCTATAAAGGTTTTTGTTTTTACCCTTCGCATACGGTAGCCATGAAAGTCCATGAAAGTTATATTGCTTTACAGCCACCCTCTGACATTTACTGTACATATATAGTATATGTGGAAAAATGGTTGTTGTGAAAGCGAATTTTCCATTGGGAGCGGTGTTTTAAACAACACATACATACATATATACCGTGACGAACTCAAAAAAACAAAAAATAAAAACTATGAGAACTTTTATGCATAATTACAACACACTATAGTAGTGTGCAGCATAGTTGTTGAAACGATGATGCTTGGCTGCAATTAAACGAGAAAAATGCGCATTTTTTTGCATTAATTAAAATGTTTTAAGGACACAAGAGAGGGTAAAAATGTTTCCCCATTAGCTGCTGCTGTTGCAAATCAACTATTTATCTCTAGGAGGGAAATTGACTGTTTGTTAGGTTATGTTTATGATTATGATGGCTATTATGAGAGCTAATGACTCGCTAATAAGTGAGTGTCTTAGGTTTACAAGTACGAGATTTTTTAAGACTTAGATGCTATCGTTAGACGCGTTTCGATGAATTGGTTACTGACTGTCATAGTTTAACGTGGAACACATAGTTAAGAGTCTCGTATTTATCACTTTTTAATTCACTATTTTAATCTCTAAAGACGCTTTTATCGTTTAGAACACTTTTTCTATGAGTAGCTAAATATCGCTATCCAACCTCTGCACTATTCCACACTATTCTGAAACATTCGAGAGTTTTTCCACAGTTCCACAGTTCATCCACTGTTAAAATTATTTTTAATAGATGGCGACACATCACTGCTTTTTGCTTAAGCTTTTGCCTACATTATCATCTGTGGCAGCGGTGGGATCCAGAATTTGTTATTAAATTATTGGCCACTTGTTTTTTTCCAATCTCCAAAACAAATTAAATACTTCTTTTACCTCCTGCGTTTCCTCTTCTTCGGGAAAATAAATTCAATAATTAATTACAGGAACCGGAGGATCGGCATTAATATTGGTGGCAGCGGTGGGATCCAAAATTCGTTACTGATTTTTCGGCCACTCGTCTCTTTCCAATCTCCAAAACAAATAAAGTTGGGTTCCTTTATCTTTTGCGTTTCCTTTACTTTTTATGCTTCAGGCGTTTCTGCATCATCCGGTTGTAGAAGTCCTCAACTCAAAGCTGGCTAATACCTCGACGCATTATTACATTTTCTTGATCAAAATAAATTTCAAAAAAAAATACTATCATACCCTACTACTAGATCTACAACCTACTATATTACTGGCCTTGGCTTCCTCCAGCACTTCTCTAAATGCCGTTCGGTTTCTAGCTAATGCCCTCCAATAACGTACGCCTAACTTAACTAGGTCTTCCTCAACGGAGTCCAGGTATCGCTTCTTTGGCCGACCTGCATTGCCTCTGCGTCAGCCGTCACAGAGGCTATCCATCTGCTCCTGGTTCTACCTACTGGTCTATTTTCTAAAATTTCTGATATCATTTGGGATACGATTGCCCTCCAACTAGTCTTAGTCTGTTGATTTTTATCAAAGTTGAGAGTTCAGGGTCGTCAAAAATTTCATTCAACTCGCTGTTGTATCTCCTTCGCCATATTCCATCCCATCTCGTTGGGCCTATTATGCACCTGAAAACTTTTCTCTCAAGCCTGTTGAATCGTTCCTCTATGTCCTGAGTCATAGTCTAATAGGCCAATTCTCAAATCAACAGTGACATATCACAAATCACAACAAAGTCATAATAGTCCAGGGAAATTAGGCATTTTACTTCGGAAAAATTCCGGGAAAGCTGAATTTTGGTATGGACATTGATATTATTGCTCTAAGGAAAATGTCACGAGTCCCCATCGATTTGACACTCCGACACCGCGTAATCAAAGGTCACCAAAAGCGATTTTTCGAAAATATCTCAGTATAAATAAAGTTTGTAGCTTATGCCCTTATGACACTCGCTTTTTTTGGCTGATAAATCTGCTAATTAGAGCGAGAGGAGATGTTAGCATAGGAAATTTTAGGTGGAGTGAGTGACCAACAAATTTGACAAATTGGAATGGAAAAATGGAATTGTCATATGCATTCTAGCAGTTCAGCTGGAAAATATGAAGAAAAACTTCAATATTTTTTGGCAGTTCTTGATTTTTCTACTGCTGCTTTTATTTTATTTCTGCTAACAGAACACAATTGAGATAGAACTGTCAAAACTTATTTCAAAAAATATAAAAAGCACTGTTATCTTTTTTTGGCACAATATTTCTATCTTTTTCCCACAATTGGCTTTTCTAGCAGATTTATCAGCCGAAAAAAAGTGAGTGTCATAAGGGCATTAGGTAATTTCCTACAAAAAATATTTTATAACTTTTTCTTATCAGAGTAACCGTTTTTGAGATATTTTGATTTGACAGATATTAGACAAAAAAAGCTCAACTACGGAAAAATTCTGGGCCCATTTCGGGTTGGCCCTTTAAATTTCCAGCTAAATCAGCCCAAAGATTTTATATCCCCTTCGGGTTGGTGGGGTCATTTTTATTTTGTCGAATTTCTGGATGATTTCGGCAAAATTCGAGGAAATACTCAAGCTGCTCTGGAGAGGTTCTCTGGTACGACTTTTTTCCTTCTGTAAAGACTTAAAAAATAATATCAACAGTCGAATTTCATACTATTAACAGAAAAATTTACCTGTTTACATTTTCGCACGTATTTAATGATTGACATTTCACATAAGAATTTCACAACATTTGACATTTCACATTTCCACCACAATTGTGGTGGAATTCTAGTGATGAATGTTGTGATTTTTCACTGAGAATCGGAAAAAGCTGATTTGTCACAAGATTCGTCTCAAGATTAATGTTTTCATATTTGCTTAATTTATTCTAACATGGTGAACATTTACCAAGTTTATAGCAGCAAAATTAAATCGATTTAACTTAAACTTACGCCAAAATTTCGAATTAACGTATAAACGGATAATTTACATTCTTCTAACTTTGGCTTAAACCGAAAAATTTCGGTTTAAGCCATAATTCGAATTACCCCGTTTATACGACAAAAGATTTTGTATGATCCATAATTCGAATTATTTTTGGAGTAGCTATAAACTAGGTAATTGATTAAAATGTTTATTTCGCAAGACTCAGTATTCATTTCTTTATTAGGTGTAATTGATTGTACAAGCAACATTACCAATCTTGATGTTATACATTCAAGGCAATACTCCAACTGTCACCTTTCGAACGAACATTTACTGGTGTCGCTGCGATCAGTTGTTCGTGACTTACTTGCAATTGACGCCATCTATCGGGAAAATACCACGAACTTTTTTCCCAAACTTAATATGATAGAACCGTCAACAGTACAAAGAAGATTAAATGTGAATTCCAGTCTTTCATATAAAAAAATTATAAGAGAATACAGATTGAAATTTTTTCAATACAAGTTACAGTGGATTACAAAAACACCGTGTTCCTATACGAAAAAAAACGATTATAAAAGTCCCAGAATGCGTTATCCTTTTTATCAATCTTTCCTAAAAGTTATTTCTTCCCCAAGTGTATTACTCTAACCCTTTCTTTATCAAGTTTAGCTTGTCACATAAAAATCTACTAAAAGCGAACCCTCATCAGTTGTTGACTTGTTGCTGACTAGTTGTGTTCTCCAAAAACTTTTTTTTTAAAATAAAATATTCAATTTTCGTTGTATCTTAAAAGCAATTTGTAATCCGTCATTCACCATTCCGAAACATATTATTAATTCAGAAAATTCACAACAATAATAATAGAAAAAAAATTGCGATTCGCATCATTTCACATAGAAATCCTGATTTAAAATGCGACCATAAAAAATTTATTATATAAAAAAAAAGAAGGAAATTGCAGAAAACCCCATTTTAAATACTAACAGGATTCAGCGTAAAACCGCCATCGTCAATGTCTACACAAATTATTACAGTGAATTAACCTGGAAAATTGCTTGAAAATTTTATCTTGACTCGTTAAATTTTTTTATAGGAAGATTGTTCACTTCCAGAGGCATTGTGTATCTTATACCTTGTGCATACACACAAACACGCACAGGTAAAAGTGTGTATATTGCCTAGGTATGGTAGGTTATGCTTCCTTGAGAAAATGTCTTGCAATTTGCCATAATTGCATTTAACAGAAAGTTCTCAAAGAGATTTCCTTCATCTGTTAAGCAGATATATACTATATGTGTATGTATATGTTGGTGTGTATACCGGAATAATATAAGAATCCTTATTCTGACGTCATTCTCTATCCTGTTCCACTTCACAAACAGAAAAAGAGAGGATTTCCTGTAACATAAAAACGGATCGTGTCCAATTAGTGATGCTGAGAAGGCGAGCGACATTAAGCGAAATGTAAGACATCATTGGCCTAAAATAATAGCATAAGCCATTGAATGAAAAACAAACAGGCCAATAAAAAAAATTGCTACGAAATACAATAAAGTAAAGCTTGTCTTCCATCTTCAAGGACTTGAGGAAATTATAAAGGAGAGACAGAGATGTTGACTGACTGTTCTATTGATTCTGCATTTAATGAGTTTATATAGACACACAAATTGAATGCTAATTCTGAATTATTTACTCTAATTTAAGTTTAATAGTGATCATTTAAATTAATTGTTGCATTTTCTTAAGTAAAACAATTAAATTCTGCTTGTTGTCGTTCAGTTCAGTTTCCATTGAACTGAACAATTAGAAAGGATTAAACATTTACGCGAATTTTGTCTTTAAAACACTTGAAGCAAGTATTCCTGTGAAAACTCTTCAAATATAATCGAAACTAAAAGATTCATTCAAGTTATTAAGTTCTTAGATTAGCCGTATAGCGTGGCAATCGCTTAATCAAATCAATTTGTTCATGATATTACGCAACAAAATTTAAATTCTTTTAAACATTTGTAAAAATACTAAAAAGTAAAAAATAATTTTGAATGTAAAGTTTTTATTGCTCCATCCTTTCGAAATGTAAAAAAGCGCCGGGCGCTGGCGAAAAGTTCCGGTGTTAATAAAATAAGAATATAGGTAGAGTCCCACGCTGTTTTACATTTCGAAAGGTAGGTTGTTTCCATATACTGGCTGAAGCAATAAAAACTTCACATTCAAAATTATTTTTTACTTTTTAGTTCATTTTTATAAACTACTAGCTGGGACCCGGTGCGCCTATGCTGCACCCATAAGCCAATAGTAGTAATCAGGTGATATGAATTTTAATATACAGTAGGAGAGTTTGAAAAATGCAATTTTTTGGTATTTTTAACCGACTTCAAAAAAGGAGGAGGTTATCAATTCGACGCGTAGGTATTTTTTGGTCCTGTTCACGCATAACCTTGTAGCGCAATGACTTTTTTGCTTTTTTTCTTTTTTGTTTGAAAGGGTAGTTTCCCACGGTGGTCCCGTACAATTTTTTTTAAATTCTGATAAAGGAGTTCGAAGGTAGGCGTAAAAAACTGGTAAAATTAGTACACCTTGAACGGATAGTAGTATTTTCAAAGGCAGCGAACAAATTACTTTATTGTCGCGTGCTCGAGAAGAGGCCGGTGGATGAATCGGCAAAGGTGTTGACCTGCAAATAAAAATTGCGGGTTCAAACCCCGGAGGGTAGTTCGACTTTTTTTCTTTTTTTCTCTTTCTAAAATCCATTCTGATTGGATTAATGTTGTAAAGAATTACAAACTCTTCGGTGAGAAATTTCATGCATACTCTACTCATGCAGACTGTAAGAGAGTATTCCTTTGGAATGAAATTCTATTTAAAGCAGTTTCTGAAAAGCTTTATTTACGTATTTAGCCATCTTGTTGTAACAATCTCCCGTAGCACAACGACTGAGAGGCTTGCCTCTCGTCCTGGAGGTTGCGAGTTCGATTCTTTGGCCTGGGGCAATTTTTTTTTCAATCGACACAATAAATATTTCTTTTTAATTTCCTTTGGGGAATTGTTTCATATTAAATAAGTTTTTTTTTAAATTGCTCCGAAAATAGGCAAATTCATTACTGCAAAAACTATTTAGCTACTGCCTCAATTCTTTTCGACGGCGCGCGGCTGAGTGTCATACTTCTCGTAATAAATAATTTTTTTTTATGTTACCCCCGAAAAAAAATTAACGGACTAAAAAGTACGAAATAAAATAAATTTTTAAAAACCGACTTCAGCAAAACCAAAAATAATGCACAAAAAAGGATAAAATAATTGTTTGAAATTCTTTACAACATTAATCCAATCAGAATGGGTTTAATAAGAAGAATCACTTTTGAAGACGGTGCCAACACCTGTTTTCGGGGTGATGTATTAAGGGCATAAGGCTAACAAAGAAATGAATACAATTTTCGCAGCAATAGTTAATGCAATGAAAGTCAACTACTACCTGGCACCGTCTTCAAAAGTGATTCTTCTTATTAAATCCATTCTGATTGGATTAATGTTGTAAAGAATTTCAAACAATTATTTTATCCTTTTTTGTGCATTATTTTTGGTTTTTTGTGCATTATTTTTGGTTTTGCTGAAGTCGGTTTTTAAAAATTTATTTGATTTCAAATAACAAAATGTGAAACTATTAGGGATCTGACATTTTGATCAAGACAATAAAAACCATCCATTGACATGGCATTTTTCGAGATATGAATTTTCATACACAGATGAAGTGTCTCAATGAACCGCTTATTTTCTGTATTTTGGATAGCCGGGACCCGGTGCGCCTCGCTGCACCCAACGTTTAAACATTTAAAATCAATCCAAACCTTCAAAATTCAACTCTTCTTAACCAGTAACGAAAAACCAACTATTCCTATAAAAGTTCGAGACATTGGATTCAAAATGCATTTATTTGCAGTGTGACCAAAATTACCTATTATTGTAAAGCTCTGGGGCAGACAATATTTTTTGTCGGCGTGGCCCGTAATAAAGTTATGGTTCTTTCTGGTAAAATAAACACACACGAATATCCTTAAAAATATAACTACCTACCAAAAATAAATATTAGTGAAAGACTATTTTAAAATAAGGCTTTTTCCAGCAACTATTAGACACATAGTATAATTTCAAGAAAATATGTCATATCCACAGTGTTATCCATGCTATAATCTTTTTCCGTATGGACTTTTAGTTAAATTAAACACTCAATAATCGACAAATATTATTACATCCTGAAAGAAAAAAAAATTAAAGGATTATATCTACTAATTTCATATTTAGAAATGGACTTTTGACGGTGATGGACATTATACGCTACAAATTACATGTCTTGCAATTGCTTGGCCCCTGGGTTCTCATCTGTAATGTCACTGACTCAGGTTTTATTTGTTTACCCAGATGCCAGCCTCTTCCCGTATTGCAGAATCCTAGACTTATACCTAAAAATTCAGAGGTGATGGGTTTCTTTCCTTCTTATCCATTATACATAAATCATCCCATATTTCCGTTTCTCCTTACCACCTTTCCAAAAAAACCTTGTTGATCAATTCTGAACCTATTGCTTAGAGAGCTTCAGGATACACTACATTCAATATTTTTCCATTTGTAGCTAGAATGTCAAAATTTTCCGATTTTCCAACTCTTGAACAACCTACATACAGCTAACCGGGAAATGACACTTATTTGGCAAAATTCTTCCGCCATATTGGCCCCACAATTTTGAATAAGTTTTGATCATAAATTCGTTATTTACTACCTTAAAAATTCCCATATACCGATTTTAATTGGAATCGGAATACAATTCGCAAACTCGTCGGCCATATTGGCGCGGCCATTTTGAATTTAAATTTTGATCATAAAGTGGTTATTTACTACCTTAAAAAACCTCAGATACAGATTTTCATTGGAATCGGAACAGAATTTGCAAATTCGTCGGCCATTTTGAATTTATAAGTTTTGACCACAAATTTGTTATTTGCGACCTTAAAAACCCCTAGATACCCACTTTCATTGGAATCGGAATAAAATTGGCAAATTCAACCATATTTCTGCGGCAATTTTGAATTTCGGTCATATTTCGGCGGCCATTTTGAATCTCGAAAATCGGGCTTCGAGGTGCATTATGGGAGACCTCCACGGACCTTCATGCAAAAATTCAAAGCTCTGCGATGATTTTAAACGAACAGCGCCATCTAGGAGTGGCTTTAGAAAGTAATAAAATAGCCTATGTTCTTCCCTTTAATGTAAATAGCATATGGTTAAAATTTCATTAAGATCGGTTACACGGTTTAGGAGCCCATTGCGTACAGACAGACAGACAGACATTCAGTTTTATATAGTAGATATATTATTCTTCACTTTCAACAAGCTAAAAAATAAACTTTTTTATCTTTGCAGTAAAAGAAGAATGGTTAATAGAATTCTGACATGATTTTAGGCGCAATTTAAAAAAAAACAATAAAAAACAAGCTTTTATTAGATAAACTAAATAATATTAAATAATAAAAAAGTTTTTAAATATGCGTTAATAAGGTGAACTAAAAAGTATAAAATAATTTTTTTTGATCCACCTGTATGTAACTACAAGGAAAAGCTTGGGGGCGCTTTATCAGATTGTATCCGTATTTATTAATTAAATCATAATATTTTTTTGCATTTTTGTTATATCTGAAAAATTTGTAAACTGAGGGCCCCAAGCTTTTACTTGTAATTACATACAGATGGATTAAAAAAAATTATTTAATACTTTTTAGTTCACCTTATTAACACATATTTAAAAACTTTTTTATTATTTAATATTTTTAGTTTATTTAATAAAAGCTTGTTTTTAAAAAGTTTTTTTTATTGTTTTTTTATTTTCTACTTTTTAGTCTCATGCGCCATTTTGCCGTGGGCCCCTTATTGGATTTAAAATGCCGTCACATATCTTACTAACATAGCTAATTATGTTCTACTTATCATAACATTTCATTTGATACCCGCCATACTGGATTTAAAATGACGTCACATAGCTTACTGCAATCTACTCGTCATACTCTTTCATTTGATACCAATGTCGAGGGGTTGTAAAGAAAAAGGGAATCCGTCATTTTGTGGTGGCCGCCATATTGGATTTAAAATGACGTCACATAGCTTATTGTATTCTACTCGTCATACTCTTTCATTTGATACCCATATCGGGGGGTTATAAAGAAAAAGGTAATCCGCCATTTTGTGGTGTCAGCCATATTGGATATAAAATGACGTCAAATATCTTACTATATTCTACTCGCTATACTCTTTCATTTGATGCCCATGTCGGGTGTGGTAAATAAAAAGGTAATCCACCATTTTAAGTTGGCCGCCATATTGGATGTACCCTAAAATTGAATATACTATATTGCATTGTCTTCAGAACCAAAAGTGTGTGCCAAATGTAAGCATCAGCGGATATCGGGAAGTAGTCGAAAAATCGATCGCAAGATTTGTCTCACACAGAAAACGAAGTTAATATAAAGCCACAAATGTTGCACGGTATTTAAAGTTGCCATACCTGATTTCATTTTTTTTCCTTTGAAATAATGCCTCAATATTTACAAAAAATAGATGGGTATAGTGATTTTTTATTTCTTTCTTCTTCCCCCATAAGGCCCCGAATTTGTTGAAACAGGGGTAGAAAACCTTGCATTTTTTTACATAAACAGGAAAAGACAAAAATTTTTAAAAACCGACTTCAGAAAAACCAAAAATAATGCACAAAATAATGCACAAAAAACCAAAAATAATGCACATAAAAGGATAAAATAAATGTTTGAAATTCTTTACAACATTAATTCAATCAGAATGGATTTAATAAGAAGAATCACTTTTGAAGACGGTGCCAGGTAGTAGTTGACTTTCATTGCATTAAGTATTGCTGCGAAAATTGTATTCATTTCTTTGTTAGCCTTATGCCCTTAACACATCACCCCGAAAACAGGTGTTGGCACCGTCTTCAAAAGTGATTCTTCTTATTAAATCCATTCTGATTGGATTAATGTTGTAAAGAATTTCAAACAATTATTTTATCCTTTTATGTGCATTATTTTTGGTTTTTCTGAAGTCGGTTTTTAAAAATTTATTTTATTTCGTACTTTTTAGTCCGTTAATTTTTTTCGGGGGCCATATAAAAAAAATTATTTATTACGAGAAGTATGACACTCAGCCGCGCGCCGTCGAAAAGAATTGAGGCAGTAGCTAAATAGTTTTTGCAGTAATCTATTTGCGTATTTTCGGAGCAATTTAAAAAAAAAATTATTTAATAAGAAAAAAAATTCCCCAAAGGAAATTAAAAAGAAATATTTATTGTGTCGATTGAAGAAAGAATTGCTCCAGGTCAAAGAATCGAACTCGCAACCTCGAGGACGAGAGGCAAGCCTCTCAGTCGTTGTGCTACGGGAGATTGTTACAACAAGATGGCTAAATCCGTAAATAAAGCTTTTCAGAAACTGCTTTAAATAGAATTTCATTCCAAAGGAATACTCTCTACAGTCTGCATGAGTAGAGTATGCATGAAATTGCTCACCGAAGAGTTTGTAATTCTTTACAACATTAATCCAATCAGAATGGATTTTAGAAAGAGAAAAAAAGAAAAAAAGTCGAACTACCCTCCGGGGTTTGAACCCGCAATTTTTATTTGAAGGTCAACGCCTTTGCCGATTCATCCACCGGCCTCTTCTCGAGCACGCAACAATAAAGTAATTTGTTCGCTGCCTTTGAAAATACTTCTATCCGTTCAAGGTGTACTAATTTTACCAGTTTTTTACGCCTACCTTCGAACTCCTTTATCAGAATTTAAAAAAAATTGTACGGGACCACCGTGGGAAACTACCCTTTCAAACAAAAATGAAAAAAAGCAAACAAGTCATTGCGTTACAAAGTTATGCGTGAACAGGACCAAAAAATACCTACGCGTCGAATTGATAACCTCCTCCTTTTTTGAAGTCGGTTAAAAATCATCGAAATTTTATTTCTTATTTTTTTTAACAAACATTTATTTAGTTTTAATCTTCCAAATACGAATTTAAAAAATTTTATTTTTCAAAAGTGTACATGCCAGTGAAAAAATGTTTGCCACTTTTTGGAAAATTCTACGTTGATGAGACAAACGTGTTGGGTTAGCCCTATTTTGGAAAAGAGGATGTGTCTGGGGGAGTTCCATCATCTACACACCGAATTAGAGGGAAATCCCCTTAAATTCTTCAATTTTTATTGTATGGGTCCAACACTTTCCAACATATGTTATATGTCATAACGCCAATTATCATCAGGGATCACAAAGGGGAATATGACCGCACAATATTAATAAATTTTTCTGTTTCTTCAGCATTTATTTTGCTACACCATTAAAATCACAATGAGATGATGAGAGAAAACCCTTTCAGATTGGCGCGGCACGCGCGACCAATCCAAATCAAATTGGATTCGGGCGACACGCACGAATACGCTTATAGCCGCCCGCTCAAAGTCGCCTGCAGTGGACGATGTTTATATAAAATTCTTTATGAAGTTTTTGTCGCGCATAGTCGCGTGTAGACGCTCATGTAGCAAAAGCGCGTAGCCGCTTGAATACGCTTCCAGTGGACGGCCAGCCTTAAACCTTGAAGATCCGCGACAATGAACCAAATCAATCACAAATTGTCGGTCCTCTTTGAATGCTTTCTACCATTTATACGGAGTATAACGGAGATATTGTCATGGTACGATTCACTGTAGGCCTTCTGCAACATTTTCAGCAATTCAACACTTGAAATTTCATTTGAAACACAAAATATAATGCGAACAGTGACAAAACGCAGGAGATGAAGGAAAGCAACTTTATTTGTCTTGGAGATTGGAAAGAAATAAAGGCCAAAAACCAAAACAAATTCCGGATCCCACCGCTGCCACCAATGTCGAGCTTGTCACCTTAAAGCCCTGGTTCTACGGAAGAACTGAATACGAACTCTTTGTTCCATTATAAAAACCAATAGTATGATTAACATAAAAAACTGCTGTAAACACACTGAGTACCAGATGGGGCTCAAATTCTTCATCATAATTCAGTACTAGTCCGGGGAAATCAGCAAAAAAAACGCACAAAAGGAGAAAAAATTCCAAAATGGCTGAAATTTGGTCCATGGCTTCCTTGGGACTTCTTAAGAAAACAATTTCGGAATCATCAAAAAAACATGGCCGCCGGAGATATCACTTTTTGGCCAAAAGATCACTTAAAAACTTGTTTTTTTCGAAATTTTTTTTTGATTAGTTAATACGAAACGTTATTGCTTACAAAAAAGCCCTCTTGTAATTTTTTCGAAAACCTTGACCTTTCCGAATTATTCAAGATATTTTTTTGACCGAAAAGTGATTTTTGGAAACTTTGACCTTGAATAACTTCGAAAGGGTTAGGTTTTCGAAAATATAACAAAAGGCCTTTTTTGTAGGCAATAACGTTTCGTATTGACTGATCATAAAAAAATTTCGAAAAAACTAGTTTTTGTGTGATCTTTTGGCCAAAAAGTGATATCTTCGGCGGCCATTTTTTTTGTAATTCCGAAATTGTTTTCTTAAGAAGTTCCAAGGAAGCCGTGGACCAAATTTCAGTCATTTTGGAAATTTTGTCTCCTTAAAATGGTAATTTCTCCGGACTATACAGCGTTACCAGCTTAAAATTTCATTAAACCTGATAGCTTGGTCATCCTTCAGCCAAAAGACAAACCAGGAATGTTGTATACAAAGAGGTCCTGAAAAATTAAAATCCTGAAGACCCCTATAAAAAAAAGGTGACCAAGGTAATAATGTTTTTCAACGATAACGTAGTCACGGGCTTCAGTTGAGGTAATATACAAGGTCTTTTTATTGTAACCTAATTTCTTTTACTTTTATCAAAATGAGCAATTTAATATATTTCATAAGCGTTCATTAAAAGGATACTGTACGTTATCACTAATACCTGTGACACACTATACTTTCATAATGATGGTAACTTTCATTATGATGGTCAAGGAAATGATGGGGTGACACTAATAGCTAATAGCTGATTTCGATTTGCCACATTTATCTGATATGCCTCACAATTTCCTCAGTTCCACTGAAAATGGCTGTTCGATTGGGCGGTTCAGTTCCTATTTTACAACAGATGGCGACAGCTTCCAACTGATACAAAACCAAGTGATGTGATAAAAATATTTTTTCATCACATCAGTTGAGTAATTGATTTTGAAGTTATGCACTGATGTATTTATTGTGGTTGAATATCTTATTTTGTAATAATTTCATATTCAGCAGCGGAAGTATTATGAAAGAGACAATTTCTTTGATCTCGGTGTATGGAAAATTAATTTATAAAATTTTTATTATTTATCACATAAGTGACTGATCGATTTGCTTTTTGCAATCAGTTACAATTTGACAGAAGAAAAGTGAGGCAAAAATGAGTACGAGATTTGACATGTGAGGAATATGTGATGAATCTTTATATATAAAATTCGATGTATGTGTGTATGTATGTATGTTCCCTAATAACTCGTAAACCATTCAACCGATCGCCACAAAAATTTAACCATATATTACTTACATCCAGGGGTGGTTTTAGCATCGGTGCCTACTTTCAAAAATCACTCCTAGGGGGCGCTGTCCTAGAGAGCTTTAAAAAGCATAATAATATACGTTCTACGAAGGTGAAAATGTATACATAGAGGTTTCTGCGTACGAGAAAGCGATTGGTGATGTCCATTACTTTCGCAAAGATGGAGGTTCCAATATGGCGACCGAATTTTGCAATTGTGTTCCCCGACCGCCGGCATGGGTATCAAATGAAAGGGTATGACAAATAGAATATTATTAGCTGTGTGGCGTCATTCCAAATTCAAAATGGCCGCTTACACAAAATGGCGGATTACCTTTTTCTATGCAAGCCATCCGGTATGGGTATCAAATGAAAAGGTATGACAAGTAGAATAGTATTAGCTGTGCGGCGTCATTTCAAATGCAAAATGGCGGCCAACACAAAATTACAGTTTACATTTTTCTTTACAACGCCCGGGGCCCACCCTCGGTATGGGTACCAAATGAAAGTGTATGACGAGTATAGTACAGTAAGCTGCGTGAAGTCATTTTAAATCTAATATGGCGGTCACCACAAAATGGCAGAAGACATATAATAGTCTAAAAAGAATAATATATTTTAAAAGAACTAAAATATACACTTTTAAATTAAAATGAACTAAAAAATCGAGCGAAGTTCTGCACAGGGCGTCTACTCCCCCGGCATAGCAAAATCAAATTTGATCGATAAATGCCGATAATTGTCTCGATCAAAATGTCAGATCCCAAATAGTTTCACATTTTGTTATTTGGAATCAAAAATACCAAAAAATTGCCTTTTTCAAACTCTCCTACTGTATATTAAAATTCATATCACCTGATTACTACTATTGGCTTATGGGTGCAGCATAGGCGCACCGGGTTCCAGCTAGTATCAGATAAATGTGGCAAATCGAAAACAGCTATTACACTTTACTTTCATTTGCATCTGGCATATCAAGTGAGGATATAAATATGGGTGTTTTTTTGCTTTAATTTTAAGCTGTTTTAATTTGCAATATTTAAAAAATATTTTTAAAGAAGTAAAGAAAATATCATTGCAAATTGTTGCTTAACTAACGTGAAATCAAATTATTTCATTTTAAAATATAGTTTCCAATTTTCCAACAGATGTCACTTAACCGAAATTACAGTCCAAATGAAGGTAAAAAACTTTCATTTTGGACTTTCATTATGGTGCGTTTTTGCCACGATAATGAAAGTTACTTTCATTATGATGGTATATGTTACACAGGTATAATGGCCATTTTATTGCACGGGTAAAGTTTGAACTACACAACGAGTGCTGCCACCTACTGATTTGGGTGCATAGCGAGCCACAAATTTACTTGAAAGATAAAAGAGTCGCCATTTCCATCGCTAACTATAATAGCAGAAGCCTTTATTATGCTGAATCAATGGTTGCTGGTCAAAACACCTAAAACTTCTATTATGATTTTATTCAAAACCCTAGTTTGATACTTGAAAAACCAATTATAGTTCACAAGTTAAAGTCCACAGAGGTGATACCTCGGGGGATTTGTATATATGTATACATACCTGAAACCTCCTTTTCGACAGTTCAGTGCACATCACCTCAGGGTGCAGAGTTTAGACTATTGCCGGTAGTTAAAATTCTTAAAGTTTAATGGCCTTAAGACCCGGAAGGAGCGTTAGTGTCCCTCCTCAACTCTGTTGATCCAAACCAAAGTGTAATTAATCAAATTCAGCATTCCTTTCACCACCAAAAACTATAACAAAAAAAGTGATTCTTTCTTTACGTCCATTTTTCCCATTACAGAAGCCAAAAAAAAATGAAGCTTTCATTTCCAATGCCCGGCGGTGGCTCTGGAGTGGCACTTTTCTCGAAACTAATCAGAACAAAGGACTTACGTAGTCTTCAAGGAGAGGATCCCAGAAGCACTAAACCGAAACTAACGGTAAGTATCAGCCATGTTTATAACAAAAACCTGCCCAAGTACAATACAACACAGAAGAAAAAAACCATACAACTGTTTTCTTTGACCCTAGAAATGTCTGACAACATTAGATCTAACATCATTGGGCATTGGTTCATGTTGCGGGACAGGGATGTATTTGGTAGCTGGTATGGTCGCCAAGAATATAGCAGGACCAGGGGTGATACTTAGCTTTTGTATTGCTGCCATAGCAAGTATATTCTCAGGTAAGTCACACAAAATCTCTCCAAGGCCAAAGAGCACAGGTTGATAAAACCGCAGGATTTTGGTATGGGTGGTTGTATGGGTCGAGCTAGTGCCTGTGCTCCTCTTGTGTAACATTTCCAGGCTGTTAATTTTCTTGTTGTATTATATTTTGTAGGTGCCTGCTATGCTGAGTTTGGTGTTCGTGTTCCACATACGTCAGGATCTGCCTACATGTATTCATACGTGACAGTTGGTGAATTCGTTGCCTTTGTCATTGGTTGGAACATGATTTTAGAGTATTTAATAGGTAAGTGCAATTAAATTCGACAATATAGATTCAATTTTGGATAATTTATTTCATACCTTGTTGCACACACAATATTCCCAAGAGTTGATTGAAAGACGTGCATTGGATATAAATTAATATTATGTATAGATGCATTATCACAAGTAACAGGTGCAATTACTAATTATCGATATTCAATTTTGAATAGATTTATATATGGACGTGATGAAATTTCGTATTCAATCTTGTTTTAGTTATAGAAAAGTGAGCATGAGAGTTAATTCCTATCAAAGTTTACCTTACAAGAACTCATGACATTCAATGTCGACATCAAAAGCCAATTTTTGATGACATAAATAAATCTACGTCAATACACCTTGATTGATTGATTGGAAAGTGGTTGAAGGTTATCAGTCAATCCATCACTATACTTTACTTTTTGATTACCACAAGCTTCGGTAACTTAGGGGTTAAGGCTCCTGACTATGATTACAGACATGGGTGGCGCTTTCATAGGTGCAAATGGTGCACTTGCACCGGGCGCAATTTCAGAAATTAAGATTTTTACAAAAAAAAATTTCTTTGAAAATCTTTTCTATCTCTTTCCATTGTCCGTCAGTACGATAAAAAAATTAACAGCTGATGGGGCGCATTATGGCATACTGCACCGGGTTCAAAAAAGACTTAGCGCCAACCTGATTACAGAGGTCCGCGGTTCGAAGCCACTCGGCGGCATGCTACTTCGCCTTTTCATTTTTCCAAACCAGATAACTCTCCTCCTTTCTCTTTACAAAAATCACACTGCCTTTTCTCGTACCATCGCCTCTAAGCATTTTGAGAAAAGACGCCATCTCCTGCTCGTTATCCGTAGCCAACGCCCTCCGGCAATAATCATCTTGGTCCTGTGAACTGGTGGAATAAAACCACGTGTAGACGTTGTCAGTTTTTTTCAGTCTTCCTTCTACCATACTTTTTAGACTAGAGCTTGCTGTCCGACATTGCACCCAATAATATAATCTTGGACTATCAAAATCAGTATTTGGAAGAGTCACTCATTTTCCCTACTCTAGCGCGGCTTAGCAAACGTGAAGGACAGAATCATCCTCTTCAAGTCAAAGCTAAAAGATTGGGTCCTCTGCCTGTCCGATCGTCGATAAGTGGTAATATAGCGCCGACGCCCAGTAATCAAGCCAACCAGTGTTCTGACATCATTTCTACAACGTTTACAATTCCGTAGACTAGTTACGAAATGACCCAGGAAGAAAGCAACTGGTCTGGTGAAATCTACATCAGACGAGGTGTGAATTTCCAACGTTTAGTATATTTCATCAGGATTCGATAGGAACTTCCTCACCAAAGTGGATGCCCAATACACCGTTTCAGTCCGCTGAATATAGTCTCGCCGTCGTTTTCAGCCTCAGCGGGACGCTTATGTGCAACATCGCCTGCGTAACCTAGTGCGAAAAAGTTTAGGACACCGAGTATACCTCAAAGCACTACAGGAGCGAAGATATAACTCTTCCCTGGAGACATCACAAGAGATTCCTGCTCACCTAAAGAGCCATCTGACCACTACCGTTTTGGCGGCATACCAGATGTGCCTGGGACAGGGTTGTTGCCTTTCGAATGTGTGGAAGCTAGATATAGAGCTGGTACTGCCATATCCTTAGTAGGACTCTTGCCAGGGATTAAAAGGCCGGGTCTGTTCCTAGAAGTTACTTGGATTTCAAACTACCATCCTGTCTGATCGGTTGGGGAGTACTTGGCTTCAAAGGAGCCCCATGGGACATCCCGTTTCCTTGTCAACTTTCCTTGGCCTGTCTCTTCTACTATCAGCTGCACCATATATAGCTTGATATGTTGCACGATCATGCCGGTACCCTTAGCCAGCAGATCCTCAACGATTCCGCCAACAGCCTACATAGTCTAAGCTCCCATCACAAAAAAGCTACCGCATAGAACACCTCAAAATTATAAAGTGAAAATGGCTGAAAAACATGTAAAAAACATGTTACGCCCGCCAGACTAGTAAAAATTTGTTAATTGTTATTTTTTATGAATTTTTGAATTTAGCTAAAAAAAAAATTTTTTTTTTCCAAAACACCTTGAAATTTATACAATTTGTAGTAAATAATGAACAATTTTTGAACAAATTTGTCTGGCTGACAATTTTTGTTAATTAACTTTTGACAGACCTTTTAATATAAATTATTTTTTTATAAAAATGAACCACATAACACCTCCTTGATTTTTCTTTTTAAATAAAGTTTAAGATGTCGTCTATCTACTACAACTTGTCTGGGGGGTCGCTGAATTCGAATCTGACAATATTTTTTCTGAAAACAAAATGGCGGATTCAATATGGCGGCCAAAAAAATTTTAAAGTCGATAAATATTCACCACAATTGTAACTCGGGGTTTTTGGGGTTGGTGATTACGAATCTGACAATATTTTTTTTTAAAACAAAATGGCGGATCCAATATGGCGGCAAAAAATGTCAAAAGTCGATAAATATTGACCACAATCGTTACTCGAGGGTTTTGGGGTCGCCGATTACGAATCTGACAATATTTTTCTGAAAACAAAATGGCGGATACAATATGGCGGCCAAGAAATTTTAAAAGTCGATAAATATTCACCACAATCGTTACTCGGGGGTTTTTGGGGTTGCTGAATTCGAATCATTTCTGCTCATTTCTGAAAAAAATTAATATTATATTACTCATTACAGAATTAATTTGAAAATTATCCATTTTTGATATACATTGATTTACAAAAAATGAAATATATATTCTTGAATTTTTTAATTTTGGTTATACATTCAATTCACTCTTTTAATCGATGCTCTGATTTGTAAATAGCGACAACGAAAACTCCCCAGTGACGATTTTGGCAAACATTTATTGACTTTTGACATTTTTGGCCGCCATATTAGATCCGCCATTTTGTTTATCGAAAAAATATTGTCAGATTCGAATTCAGCGACCCCAAAAAACCCCATTTCACCATTTTCATCAACATTTATTAAGACAAAATCAATTTTTTTAGTTACGTACATTATCGTTCATTGTATGCATGTTTATAAACGAATTAATATAAACAACGGGGTTGCAGGTTTTAGCAGCTATTTACCTCACGAATTTAAAGTTTAGGGGTTATCAAACAATTTCCAGTGATAGCCATCGATCGAGTGAAGTCGAGTGGTAAACTTTTTACTCAAAGTTTACAAAAATTGTCGTATTTTAATTTCAAAAACATAGGTTTACTTAATTGTTTATAACTATTTAATGATTAGTAATTAAGAAATGCCAATTTTTTCTTAAATTCTACATTCCTTGCTGAGAAGGTTCCATAGTACGACTGATCAATATGCTGTGTTATCTCGATATGCACACAGTATAACTTTCCTATTCAGAACCACGTGTTTTCACGTTAGCGACGTGTTCCCTTCTACGGTCAACTTCCGAATGGTCCTATGTTTTGCTGCGCGGCATCTAAGGCCGGGAACCCACTAAAGTGGTGTGGCAGTGACGTGGCAATGGCGTGGCGGTCTAATGGAAAGTGGAAAAATTTATTCCCGTATAATCAAATGAAGTAGCGCACATTGAAGTGGAGTGGCGATGGTGTGGCATCTGGCAAGTGGCGTGGCATCACTTGATTGCCACTAGTCTCCGACAAGTTTAATTTTTAAGTGGTAAGTGGCAGCGGCATGCCACTTCTCGTTAGTAATAAGATGATGTTAAATGACTTATGCGATACGCTACTTGCCATTTCTATGCGCGCTTAATAATTTTAATACCATTCCGCCAACATTAAACTGCCGCACCACTTTGTTTCCACATGACAGGCCAAAACCACGCCACTGCCACTTCCCTTTAGTGGGCACCCGGCCTAACGCTTGAAAACTGGTTTTCTTTGTACTTTGGGGTTCCTAGAAATGGTAGGGACAGATTGCAGCGGCAACCTAGAACTTTCGATCTTCGGCAAATGGCCAGCTTTTTCCGATTTCATCCCACTGTGCGACGCCTGTGAGGAAGAGTCAGTATTATTGTCATGGTAGGAGGAGATCTCACACCACTACCGTGCTAAATTTAATAATGGAAATTTTTGTGAAAGAATTAAAGTATTTCTTGGAAAATTTTAGCACATGTCCTTAGGCAGAATTCGCACACGCACCTTTTAAATATCACAAAATTTCCCTGTAAAAATTCGTCACGTCTTCCCAACATAAGTTCTCATTATTCATCTTATGTTTAAAGCTTCCAAAACACAAATTTCATGTCCTCATTCTTTTTTTCCACCTCAAAAAATAGCAAGAATCTTTTGCGCATTTAAGACACCAAAAAAAGATTTTATGTGGGCCAATGTTGTTGAATATGTGCCTACAAAAAATTTTAATTTTACACAAAATCCCCAGTGAATTCTTGGTAAATATATACATATATAAAAATAAATTTATCTTGTTTATTTAATTAAAATATTGTACAAAAGTTCTCAAGTATAATATTGCCGCCTTGGGGGACCACCCCTAGGTATGTAGGAACGATTCTCTGGTGGTACTATGTACTAATAACGTAAACCATACTGTAATTACATGTATAATAATTAAAGAGGAGTTATACAAAATATTCTTAGTAATTAAGACATCAAACATGTTTGAATTTATCATGAAAACCATTCCCTAGTTAACGTGTATAAAGCTCGCCCTTCTACATAATATACAAATAAAACCGCCTCAGAGAAGGAAGCAGTAGAACATAAAGTTCGTTACTTTATTCGACTAGTTGCCACTTGCACGATAGAAAGTCAATGTTTACCTAGTTCCATTAAGAAGCTACTGTTGATTCTGACATGTTATATAAGAATCCCAGAGAAGGAGTTCTGTGGTTCGCTTAGTCTAATCCCAGCCAGTAGTAGAGTATCAAAAGCAGCTATAAGTCCTTCCAAAAACAACCCGTGCATTAACAACACACATAACAAGTATTAATTAACAAATAGCCTCTTCCTTACCTATTCCAGGAACAAGTGCCTGTGCCTGTGCACTGAGTGCGAGCTTTGACTCCCTGACGGGTGGCGTAATTGGCAGGAGCATAGCCGATTCAGTTGGAACGATATTTGGTAAGTGTGAACCCACCATTATGGAATGACTGGTCGACATTCCCTTGTACTAAAGAATCGATTCATCAGAAATTAAAACATCTTTTCTCTTTGGGTAACAGGTAGACCGCCTGACTTTGTGGCCTTTGCCATAACACTGGTGATGACATTTGTACTAGCGCTTGGTGCTAGTAAATCTGTCATATTCAATAATACACTTAACGCCATAAATCTAACCTCCTGGGTCTTCATAATGACAGCTGGACTATTCTATGTGGACACGGCTACCTGGACTGAACATCAAGGATTCCTGCCATTCGGTTGGAGCGGGGTAAGTAGCCAAGCAATTCAACTCGGAGGCAATTTATAAATCCAATGGGTTACCTGTCAAGAAATGATTTATTATATATATATAAATGTTTGTGCTTTTAGGTGTTTACAGGTGCTGCAACCTGCTTTTATGCCTTTATCGGCTTCGATATAATCGCAACGACTGGTGAGGAGGCACATAGCCCACAGAAGAGCATACCAAAAGCAATTGTTGGCTCCCTTGTGATTGTTCTTATCGCTTACGTAACGAGCAGTTTAATTTTAACTCTAGTTGGTAAGTGATTTATTAAATATTTAAACTGGTTTTGTGATTTATTTATAGAACAAAAATAGACAGAATGGGGTTAGTTTATTTTTAAAAGCACACAAAAAAAACAATCTGCGAGATATTTTCTAATAATAAAACAAAATACATACCTTCTGGGAAATACCTACTACCTACGCTCAATTGCTAGCAAAATGACAGAATCAACAAACTGTGTGTTAAAGGTAATATAGGATAAGGGAAGTAAAACTCTTTGACAGAAATGTAATTGTTATGGAGACATATAAAACCCAAGAGCAAGACAATTGGACGTACGTGTGTATTCTGAAGTTTTATTATGGGACAAAAGTTCAACAAACTTTAATAAATCTCCCAAAAGAGCTGTCAATTTGTTAAATTTGTTATACCACAACAAGTTTAGTAAAATAGTTTGGAAATTTTATCAATAGTGAAACACTATACCACAATTTATTCTACAGAAGATGAACAGGTCAAGGACTGAAAATCTTGTAAGATGTTCGTAAAGTTTTTTCTGCTGTAATAAAATCACTTTCATTTTTCCAAAGCAAGATATTGTCTGATATGAAATAAATTTTTTTGAACTTATCTTTAATTGTCAACAGTTTGGGAGTAGAGACATAAAGTAAATGCCCAACGGATTAGAAACAATAGGATAAAATTAGGAATCACAAAACATCTGTTTGCCTTCTAATAAATCCGAGGTATATGAGAAATACCAAAGGTGATCACCTCTTTTGTTTAATACGTTGATAACCTAGGCGTTATGGTGAGCATTCGCATCACATCATACGATCATGTGTAGATCGTTGTAAAAATACTAACAACTTCCCTTTCATAGACAAAACTTCTAAAAATCTGGTGGCAGCGGTTCATGCTCTTGCTGCCCATCTCATTAATCTCCAATTCAACCGCTGCCACCAGATTTCTAGACGTTTTGTATATGAAAGGGAAGTAATTAGTATTTTTATTGTAAACTAGCATAAAACCCGCGTGCGTTGCAACGCCTTTAAATAAAAAAAGTTTATGTGTGCACTGTCCGCGGTAGGACAAAAGTATAATGAAAACTACAAAAATTCTGGAAAATGATTTTGGATACCATATAAAAATTTAGAGTTACCTATACCGAGCGTTCTCAATTTATTTCTTTTTAACAACTTTACTTTCAAAACAAAACTTCTTGCACACATGTGCTCCTCCTTCCTCTTCTTGGCGGTTCAGTTAGAACAACCGTACTAAATTGAGATGTGACACTGCGTTATGTATGTATTCAAGTAGGTGCCTATGAACATGAAACTTCTCGGTGAATTGGAATTTTAACTTTATCTTTTCGGTTAGCCGTTTCACTGCCCCCTTCTTACTTAGTGTTCGGAGCTAGGATGTGAAGATTTTTCGTTTTCCCAATTCTTGAACAACCTACATACAACTGACGTGGAAAGGCTTATTTGGCAAAATTCGTCCCCCATATTGGCCCCGAAATTTAAAATTTATAAGTTTTGATCATAAATTCTTTATTTGTTAGCTTAAAAACCCCCAGATACCGATTTTCATTGGAATCGGAATACAATTGGCAAACTCATCGGCCATATTGGTGCGGCCATTTTGAATTTAAGTTTTGATCATAAATTCGTTATTTGCAACCTTAAAAACCCCTTGATATCCACTTTCATTGGAAACGGAATAGAATTGAAAAAATTCGTCCGCCTTATTGGGGCGGCCATTTTGAATTTATAAGTCTGATCATAAATTATTTATTTGCTATCTTAAAAAACCCCAGATACCGATTTTCATTGGAATCGGAAGACAATTGGAAAAATTCATCCGCCATATTGGCGAGGCCATTTTGAATTTATAAGTTCTGATCATAAATTCGTTATTTGCTACCTTAAAAACCCCCAGATACCAATTTTCATTGGAATCGGAAGACAATTGGCAAATTTGTCGGCCATATTGGCGCGGCCATTTTGAATTTATAAGTTCTGATCATAAATTCGTTATTTGCTACCTTAAAAACCCCCAGATACCGATTTTCATGGAAATCGGAACACAATTGGCAAATTTGGGTGGCCGTTTTGAATTTCGGTCATATTTCGGCGGCCATTTTGAATTTCGATGTTCTGAAAAATACAATATACTACAATATTCGCTGATAATAGAGCTTTCTATTGGCGAAAGAATTTTTAAAATTGGTTCGGTAGTTTTTGAGTTTATCCGGAACAAACAAACAATCAAATCTTTTCTCTTTATATAATAGTATAGATAAGATATTTTATTTTAATAAATGGACGCAGGCTTAAGAGAAATTAAAGGCTCAATGGAACACGGCTTTCTAGGGCCTCATGCCTAACAAGGGGACGTAGGAGAGAAGGGTTTAGATGGTCGGTGGTTGAACGGTCAAAGGGGTGGACTACAAGAATAAATTGTATGAAAAATTATCAGAACTCGAGAAAGATGCCGGGGTTTTTGGGACTTTTGGATTTTTGTGACCCGAGTAGATTTCCAACAATCATTTTTTAACAGTTTTGCCGACTCTTCCGGCCACAAGGGCAAGTGTGGAGAGGTCATTTTCGGCACTGAAGAAAATAAAAACTTACATACCAAACTCAACGGGCAATGAGAGACTCAGTGCACTCGCCGTACTGTCAATCCATGGGGACTTAGGTGTTGATCCGAATGAGGTTCTCGAGGTTATGGCAGCCAAGAAATCTTAAAAATTTAAATTTTTAATTTTTACTTTTGACAATAAACACCCTTTTTTACACTTTAATTAATTCTACTTCAATAATAGAAATTATCCATGTAACCCCCGCCCCCCCCCCCCCTTAACGAAGATTTCTAACTACGTCCAGGGCCCCCCGGACCAAATTTCTGGCTACGGCCCTGCCCAAAGGATTAGAAATAATAGGATAAAATTAGGAATCACAAAACATCTCTTTGTCTTCTAATAAATCCGAGGTAGATGAGAAATACCAAAGGTGATCACCTCTTTTGTTTACTCCATTGCTAAACCAGGCGTCATAGTGAGCATTCGCATCACATCATACGATCATGTGTAGATCGATGTAAAAATACTAACAAATTCCCTTTCATAGTCAAAACGTCTAGAAATCTGGTGGCAGCGGTTGAAATGGAGATTAATGGAATGGGCTGCAAGAGCATAAACCGCTGCCACCAGATTTTTAGAAGTTTTGTCTATGAAAGGGAAGTAGTTAGTATTTTTATTGTAAACAATACAGGGTCGAGGATCACCACCTACAGCACCACCAATACTTGTTTAGCGTCGTTACTTAACCATAGCGCTTATATATGTCGGTCGACAGCTTGGACGATAAGTGCCCTGCATAGGACTACCTAAATGGTGTAGATTGCACTGGACTATGTTGTACATGCTTGAGCGTTTCTTTCTGTGGCATGCTAGCACACTCTCCTGGTTTTAGCAGATTCTGACGAATCTGTAAAACAGAGGCAAGTCCTGCCCGATCAACTGTATCAAAGTTTTCTCATCAATACTTAGGGCAGGATTTTTACCATTCTGGTCAACAATCATTTCTGTCAATCACACAAGAGATTTTTTAGTTTCTTGGATTTTGGAAAGTCCTTCTCCTCAACTGCGACTTAAAACCATAGCTCGGCAACAGTGTCATTCAACCATTGCCTGGTAGCTTTATTGGTACAGGTGAGCTTCATCGATCAAAGCAGACAGAGATCACTAAAATATTAAAAAACAATGTTAACAAAACAGAATTATCCTAGAGATCTTGTTTTTAGATCGTTTCTTTTGCAAAAGTTAAGTATTCAGGCATCTCTTAGTTAATTGTGGTCAAGTCTTCGGAGCGATCATTTCACACTGATTCGATGGGGCTTTCTTGAAGATCCTTTCTTCTTCCTTGCTCTGTTGTGGTCAAGTGCAAACGATCACTTCACTGTTCCGAATACTGCGAATTTGGATTTGGTCTAGCACTTGATTAGTAGCTTCGGTCTAAATGTCCAATCATCTCTTGCTCGCTTACTCGAAAGTTTTCGGATCATTCATTCGGTGATCCAGTGTGGCATTTCCTGCAGGAAAACTAAACATATTTTTAATTAGTAGCCTTAAGATTTTTTTTTCTTATTATATTTTATAGATTTGTTCTTTTCTCTTTGCTTTTTTGGATCTCTAGTGTTCGGTATATTTCGTGAAGGCCTCTTCGCCAAACTTGGATATCCCAACAGCCGATTCCGGAACGAACAATACAATGTCGGGGCCCTGTCTAACCATAGCGGCTCGAAGTGCCCAATGACACGAAACCCAAACAAGGTTGACCTGATTGGGAACACCCAGTTCATCAAGGGCGTATTGGCAATCCCAAACTAGTTTGAATTTTGTTGTACGGGACTTTATCGATCTGATAGCCGCCTGACTGTCAAAAAGGAAAAAAACCCGCTTATGAATGCAGGCCCTTAACCCTTCGTCGGGCGCGCTCCTAAGCGGAACAAAATCAGGCGCACCCGGCCTGAGAGGCCACATATATTTTAGCTCCCCCCGCCCTCCCCCTAATCAATTTTAACTCAAAACACCGGAAGGGAATCCTTCGGTATGATCTAACGAAAGCAAATATTCCGAATTGAACGGAATAGAACGAGTTTATTGAATGGAATGAAGCTTTATCTAAACCAAGCAAAATTACTAATTTCACACAAAAACGTTTTCAAAATTCGACGAACCAAGCACCGTAAAAATAAAAAACCCCAAAAAAAATAGTACATAGTATACTTCTGACGTGGGACCATCATTTTTCGCCACAATCGTGGGTAGAAACCGACGTTTAGTTTTCCAAAGCAGAAGCTGAATAAGAGGTCTGGCATAGCGAATTTACGTGGTGCGCCTCTGAGCCAAACAAAATCAGGCGCACCCGGCCTGAGAGGCCACATATATTTTAGCCCCGCATCACAACCTAATCAATTTTAAGTCAAAACATGTATGTATGCACGCACACAAAAACCATACATTCGTGGAATCAAGGACGATTCGCCATTTTGCCGTCGATAGATGGTTCTTGATCGTCATCAGGCGCACTCGGCCTGATAGGCCAGGGTCAGAATACCACTTATTTCTCAAGATATAGACGAACTTTACATAGAGCAGGCCTACTTTGTGTATAACGAGCGATTGCAATAAAAATATCTTGAAAAATTCGTCTTAGAAAGTTATGACGCAATCGGGCGCACCCGGCCTCACAAGCCAGGGGAGGCCTAGGCGAGCCGGGTGAAAGGGGGCGGCGGGCTGGGGTGGAGATTCCTACTCACCGTCCCGACTCTAGAAACTATTGGGAAGGCCACTCCGCTCTGATGCCAGGGGTAGGGGGCGCGTCTAAAAAAATGTTTTGCTGGCCTCTCAGGCCAGCCGCGCCCGACGGAGGGTTAAGTCCATGAAAGATAGCAAAAAAGTTGAAATAAAACTACACTGCGATTTTTGGAAGCTATAGTTAAGAGAAAAATCGTAGGAATTGAATGAATGTGTTTTGGATAAAATCGGTCCAGGGGAACAGGTGGAAAAAAGTTAATAATGGTAGCGAAAACACGTTTATCAACGTTTTAGGAACGAAAAAATGTTGTTTTTGGAAAACATAAAATAGTACATAAAAGCACTTAAAAAGATGAAAAATATGAGTTTTGGACAATTGAAATCGGTCAACAGGAAATTTTTGAGCGTTTTCACAAGGGCCGAAAGGAGGCCTTCGACTCGGTCGGCCATCTCCGCACTCGTCCGTAAAGCCTCCGATGGCCCGAGATATGTATAGATGTTTTCAAACTTTGTGACACAAAAAATTTTAACAGTTCTGCGCACCTCGTTGCCAAATTTTATAAATTTTGTTCTATCATTCTCTTTTCATTTAAAAAGGCAACAAGCGCAGCAAAAACTCAACAAAATAATTTGGGAAGGGAGGCGCGCATGCCGAATGAATAAAGTTAAGTTATCTTTATATGTATTGAGCAGAGCTTTTAAATACATGTAAAAACCCTGCTCAACCAAGTAAATCTATCCATTATAATAAGCATAATTTTATTATAATTATGCGAAATATTTCTCATCCCTAAATTTATAATTAAAAAAAAATGCTGAACATTTTTTTTAAATTCATGAGCATTTCCATTAATAAATTGTGAACTCTCCGCAGCCGCAAGCAACACAACCTCCCCTGGCAGAAGCGCGCATGCGACTGACGGAAAACGTCAACAATCCTAGTATCAAAGTATTAAAAACCCAAATTGCGTATTTTTTAATAGAAATTGCTACAAATTATTTCTGTAGCAAATATGTAAAATACAAAAACCTGAAAATTAAAAAATATATAAAAAGGGACGCTTTTCATTCATAATTTGTAAAAATTTTGAATAATCATTAACCCGCCAAACAAATAAACCTCCCCAAGTCGAGTACGCAGTCGTGACTGATTAATGGTGTGGCCACACTACGCGGTCTTGGGTCGTACGCGCTTTTGCCTTTTTTTTCATATAGAGTTTTATGACTTTTTTACGACTTTTTTACGACTTTGTCCATGGTAAAGGCCGTGCGGCCAAACAACGCGGACAAAAGGCTGTGGTTAAAAAGGTACATTGTGCGTCCACACACTATGAGCTTTTCAAAAGCGCGTACGCCGTTTCAAATGAGAATTGATTTTTTCTCACTCATGACTCAGAAAATTAAAAGATCACGCGCGCTTTTGGCTGGCCGTACGACCAAAAGCGCGTGGATTCTAAGTCCGCGTAGTGAGGACGGGCCTTAAGAGACAGAAAGTGATTTGATAAGGAGGAGGGGAGTCAATTCACGCTCACTTTTTAAAATATACCATGGTTCACAAAATTATAAGAAAAATAAAAATTCAATTTTAATTAGAAAAGTGTTTCTTTTAAATAAATTATGTTTAAAATAGTTTCTTCGCATTTTTATTTTATTTACGTTTAAACATTTATCTTCAAATTTCTACCAATTATTAAAATAGAAAAATATAAATTTCGTTTTTCGGTTGAGATTTTTTAAGCCACTTTGGTATATACAGAATCTCTAATAAAAAAGTAGAGTCGTCGTAACACTTGCAACAAGTTGTCAGAAAGTATATGGGAATTGCTGACAATTCTTTTGCGTGCGCCTTTGGCTTCCTTTTTTGGAGCTTAATTTCTCAATTAGAGAGGAAGAAAAATTATCTCTAGCTTTTGAATATTTTTAAGAGCTTTTTACCCCAACATGCGTCAAATGTCACGGCGTTTGAAAACATACCGTATATTTTTTTACCGTATTTTTTTTTTACAAGTGCCCCAAGCCATATTTATTTATTGGTTAAAAACTTTGAATAACACCGAGTAAACGCAGTAAAGTGTCGCGTTTATACCGCTATTTATATTTGTTGGTATGCATGGCTTGGTTGCCTAGTGACAGAGTGCCTGGCAATCTGAGAGGCTCTGAGTTTTTTTCATAAATTAAAAAACTATGAGGAGCAGGCAGTACATAGTAACTGGAAGCGAGAGGTAAAGATTTTTACCGCCCGCTTTCTCGGAAGTTTGGAAAACGCCATTTTCGGTCAAGAGAACAAGCATGAAAAGAGGCACTTTCGGGGCACATGTGAAAAAAAATTTTATAAATCGAAATCTTTTAAATTAGTCAAAAAATCGCTGTTTTTTGGAAATTTTCCCCACAGCTATGAGACCGGTGCCAAATAAAGGATTTGGCTTGTCTAATCATGATTTTCACAATCCGCAGTTCGAAAAAAGGGTTGTTTTTGAGAAATATATATGATGGTTTTCGCCTTTTTTCTATTGTGAGGAGAAACTATGCATTTCCGTATAGTTTCGCCGCTAGAGCTTGTTTTGCGCCTTTTTTAGATTTTGAGCCAAAATTATGCTTTTGTATGAAAAATTAAACGAGATCAAAGTAGAAATTGTAGTTTTTCAACGGGTTTTCTTTAGACGCTTTATCAACAGAATCTGAAAAAAGGCACAAAACGGCCTCTAGCGGCGAAACTATACGGAATTCAAAAAAAAACAGTGAAGACAAAATTTGTAGGTAATTTTATGCCTTACAACTTTGCTCTAGTATTGGTATTTTCACCAAAATGCAGATTTATTTCAACTTTTGAATACTTTTCCGCTATCTCTCCTGGACTACTTATCAACTACTTGTAGCTGCTTGTTCAAATAAATTTCCTCTCGAACGCGTTTAGGCGGTCAGAGTGCTTTTGCTGAGCACCCAACTCTTGAGTTCATCGAGACCATCGATAAGACCACCGTCTAATATAGCAGCTGATAAATCCTGATAATAAGACCAGTGTTGGATCAATTCGCAGACGGGCCATGATATATTTATTTTATATTGCTTTCATTATTAGCTCAATAGCACTTAGTCGGATTTCGTACCCACCACATGTCACTTTGTCTAATTCGACGTAGTTATTGTTCCACGGTAACAATGAAAAGGGTCCCTGGCTACCTTCAAAATGTTACGAAAGCTAGAACAATCTAAGAGCCCACCAGCTTTTACTTTTATTAAAAAAACATTTTTTCAATTTCTTAATTTCAGTACCATATGACCACATTGATCCAGGCTCAGCTCTAGTTCAAATGTGGACATACGTCGGTGCTCCGAAATGCAGAGCGATAGTTGCAATTGGAGCTACAGCAGGTCTGTCAGTCGCTATGTTCGGTTCAATGTTTCCAATGCCACGAGTAATATACGCAATGGCACAAGACGGTCTAGTATTTAGGTAAGTAAACCACACTTGTTACCATAAAACAAAAAAACTAAAATCTAAATCTATTATAGACAGCTATCACACCTATGGGAAAGAACAAACGCCCCCGGAATAGCAACAATTGGAAGCGGTATTGCTGCAGCATTTGTAGCCCTAACAGTACGATTAGAAATTCTAGTAGAAATGATGTCGATTGGTACACTTCTGGCATATACTCTTGTATCAACGTGTGTTTTAGTGCTACGATATCAGCCGCATAGTACATCATTGATTGATTTACTGCCGGCACAGTTTAGAACGCCACAACCACCGGGAACACCAGATCCATCAGCTTTAACAGCAGAAGTAGCAACAGGGAAAAATTTCACAATAAAGCGTGTTACACGAGGATCACCAGATTCTGATGATTCATTTATTGATGATAGTCCAGAAGGATATTTAGGACGAGATGATCAATTTTTAGTATCAGATCGTTCTGAAAATAAATTTTATGGTAGTGTTCATGGGGCACCAGCTGGACCAACTGGAAGTGCGACTGCCTTTGATACAATCGGTGTTAGTCTAATAGGAAGAAAATTACAAGAATATGCTTATTTATGTCCGGGATTATTTCCTTGGATAAATCCTGGACCAGCAACACATGAAAGCGGTTTGTTTTTTGTTTCTTAAATTTATTCATTAATCAATACTAAAAACACCGATTATATTTTTAGGCATGTACGTGACTAGGCTCGTAGGTGTTATGTACATATTCGTATTCTTCCTGGATTTATTAGCAGCGATTGGCTGGTCAGGCACATTAGCTGGTCTCGTATTCACAATTTTAGTGATAGGAATATTTGTGATACTATTAATAATATCTCGTCAACCTCAAAATCGGTTAGATTATTAAAATTATATTATTTATTTACTAAATAATATTATATAAATTATGAATTTTAGTTATGCCCTGGCGTTTCTTACACCAGGACTTCCATTCATTCCAGCAATCGCAATAACCGTGAACATTTACTTGATATTTAAGCTAAGTATTCTAACATTAGTAAGATTTACAATTTGGATGACATTAGGCTTAATAATGTACTTCTACTATGGAATAACACACAGTACACTAGAGAATCCAACAGAAGAAATTGAATTAACAGTAGATCAGACATATGTAACGCAACACGTAACTATTATTTCTTTATTAATTTTTTATAAATTTTCTTCAATATTTTTTAATAATTATTATATTTAAGGTGAACGAGCATGAACAAACAGCCGTATGGGATCAGCATGGCTATGAAAATAGAATGGCTGAAGATAGTTGGTCACAATCAAATCATTATACAAGTACTTGGGATACAATAGATATTAATCGATCGTGGAACGATACAACAACAACAACAACTAATAATAATCCATCAATAAGATTACAGCAGCCACCACCACCACGACCTCCTGTACCACCAAATCGTCCGGGCCAACAACAGCCGCCTAGTAGATCACCGCAACGAAATCCTACTGCAGCTACTGCACCAACTACTGATACCGGTAGGAAAAAGGAAGGTTTTAGTATCTTCGTAGATGAAACACAGTTTCCTAAGTGGGATGATTAAGAGATTATTTCTTTTTCTATCTTTTTTTCAATATTTAATTCTATTAGTATAAACAGTTCATACCTTAATCTAACAAAAAATAAAGCAAAAAAAAATAATAAATAAATATACAAAAACTATGCCGCCATTCATCTTTAATCTTACAATTAATAAAGAAAAGAAAATAATGAAACTATTAACAAAAATAATGTATTATACAAAAAAACCAAAAAAAAAACAAACTATAGGAAAGGCATTGTAAAAAATTTCATTTCATTCTATTGTGTATATTTAGATAGACAACTATAAAATAGATAAAAAATTACCCTCGTAAAAATAATTAAGAAATTTGTGATATTTAGAATTTATTTTATTTTTATTTTTATATTTTGGTTTTTATTTTAGTCATTCTCAATATGTCCACTTATTTATATGAATTTATTTATATTTGATCACAAGCTTATGTTGTTAGAAATTTTTATTTTTCAAGTACCTGAGACTATATATTTATGGCTTTAGTCAGTTCATGAAAAGGATTCGTGGCCTGTTATCTACATACCTACTAAAAACGCGCAATACGGCGTCTAGCGACGAAACTATACGGAATTCAAAAAAACAGTGAAGACAAAATTTGTAGGTAATTTTACGCCCTACAACTTTGCTCTATTGGTATTTTCACCAAAATTCATAGTTTTCCTCAAAATAGAAAAAAAGGCGAAAACCATCATATAATGTGTGTATATTTCTCAAAAACAACCCTTTTTTCAAACTGCGGATTATGAAAATCATGTTTAGACGACCGAAATCCTTCATTTGGCACCGGTCTCATAGCTGTGGGGAAAATTTCTGAAAAACGGTTTCGAGAATAACTCTAATTGTGATTCAATGACGACTACAATGGCTGTTTAACCGAAATCGACTCTCCTGCCTGCATTCAATGTTGTTTCACGACTATCTCGGTTGGATATTTATTGGAGTAAGCTTTGCGCTGAACTTTGCGGTTAACATTGAAAAAAGTAGAGGCGAGAGTTCCATATGAAATATAGTTTAAAAAAACTAAAAAAATACGCTTTCATTTTAAAATGAACTAAAAAATAAAAAATAATTTTGAATGTAAAGTTTTTATTGCTCCAGCCAGAATATGGAAACAACCTACCTTTCGAAATGTAAAACAGCGTGGGACTCTTTTCCTATATTCTTATTTTATTAAAACCGGAAATTTTCGATAGCCTCACGCTTTTTTTACATTTCGAAAGGTAGGTTGTTTCCATATTCTGGCTGGAGCAATAAAAACCTTACATTCAAAATTACTTTTTACTTTTTAGTTCATTTTAAAATAAAAGCGTATTTTTTTAGTTTTTTTAAACTATATTTTTTATTTTCTACTTTTTAGCCTATTATATGTCTTCCGCCATTTTGTAGTGATCGCCATATTAGATTTAAAATGACGTCACACAGCTTACTGTACTATACTTGTCATATACTTTCATTTGATACCGATACCGAGGGCGTTGTAAAGAAGAAGGTAAACCGCCATTTTGTGTTGACCTCTATTTTGAATTTGGAATCACGCCACAAAGTTAATAATATTCTAATTGTCGCACCCTTTCATTTGATACCCATTCCGAGGGTGTTGTAAAGAAAAAAGTAGTCCCCCATTTTGAGTTGGTCGCCATTTTGAATTTGGAATGACGCCACAGAGCTAATAGTATTCTACTTGTCACTTCCTTTCATTTGATACCCATATCGAGTGGGTTGTAAAGAAAAAGGTAGTCCGCCATTTTGTGTTGGCCGCCATTTTGAATTTGGAATGACGCCACAGAGCTAATAGTATTCTACTTGTCACTTCCTTTCATTTGATACCCATATCGAGTGGGTTGTAAAGAAAAAAAAAGGTAGTCCGCCATTTTGTGTTGGCCGCCATTTTGAATTTTGAGTGAGGCCACATAGCTAATTGTATTCTACTTGTCACACACTTTCATTTGATACCCATGTTGGGGGCCGGGGAGCACAATAGCAAAATTCGGCCGCCATCTTGGAACCGCCATCTTGATTATTTCACAAACTGGTCAGATTGCATTGTCACGCGAACTATACATATGTGCAAAATTTTAAGTTGATCGGTTATATGCAAGTGGGTGAAAATCAAGTTGCAAGATTTGTCTACATACATACATACATACAGGTGAAGCTAATATAAAGCGTATAAAAAAAGAGGATGAAAGTCACGATAAAATCGCTTTGCAGACACAATTCGCTTTATAGGCCTTTACCTTTACCTCTGCTTCCAGATCACCAGGTCATGGAACCGAGCGATGGAATACATAGCTCTCAGAAATTTGCAGGTCACAGGTAAATGACTAGCTTTGTTAGTGATGTGTTCAGCCAGTTGAAGAAAGGCTGCCGACTTAAAGACAAGGGAGTTTAGGCCCACGTCGTGGCAAAATAAAGATCGATGGTCGATACGGTAGACCCGCGACATGACGTTCTGGCTTCACTTGCCATGATCAATTATAAACTGGAAGTCTTGTAACTTCAGACTCCATCGAGTTAGCCTATCTCAAGTCGATCTGTTGACTATTTTCGAAAATATTCCAAACGTGAAAATACCCATATTTTACACTGGTTAATGTTTAAGCATGTTCAAAATATCACGGATAAATAATAATTCATATTTCGAAATATTGAAAATCCTTGTTGATGTTTACCTCTCATAATAGTAAATATCTTGGCATCTAATGAATGGACTACCATGAAACTTGAACTGAATGTTATTGAAGGTTCATACTTTATAAATCGGTCGCTATTAAACATATATGTAGTACCATTGGATTCGTTTACACAAACCACTTCCGTGTTTTTTCTGTATAGAGAATAGATTGCAACAAATTCATGTTAAATTACATTGAAATAGTAACGAAGACAAGTCTCAAACGTACTTAAATTTACAAGGTATCCCCTTTGTAAGATAAAACAACAATTACAAAAAAAATATACATTTTCATTTCACATTTAAAATTATTACAAAAATAAACAATATACAGACACAAAACTCAAATACACAGATTCGAATTGAATGAATACATTTCAAATAAAAAAACTATAAATTATTTTTTTACAATTCATTATAATTAAAATTAAATTTAATATTTCCTAAATATTTTCATATTTTGTTTCGAATAAGGCAGCTAAAAAAAATTATCATTATAAATAGAACAATAAAAACCACCAAAGAAGTCATCCATAGAAAATATTCCATTGAGTTATATAAAAAATGAAAACATAAAATAAATAGTTGATTATTAATATTTAAATGTAGTGAAAATCAAAGTAGATTCCATAAACAAAAATAGAAATCAAATATATAAATCAATGTTCTATAAAACTTGTTAATAATATTATTAAAAATTATAAATTGAAAAGAAAATGCCATAAAAAATGGGGAAAGCAAAAAAAAATATAAATATATACATATAAACATAATTAAGAAAGCTGTGTTCAAATACATATCTATTTTTAATAATTAAATAAATAAAAAGAAAAACAAAAAAACAGCAGACAAAAATAAAAAAGTAAATAAAATAAAAAAAAAATAAATACAAGGAATAGAGACCGTAACCGTGTATAGTTGCTACTATAAGTATAAATTGTTGATATTATTCAAATATTTAAAATTCTCAAAACAAGCAACAAAAATGAAATAAAATGTAAAGTATTTATATGTATACATAGAGAAACAACACAACAATAGTTAAAACAAATTATATATAATTAAATATTATAGTGAAAATCAGTTAAAACAAAAATATATTCAAAGGAATGCAAACATCCAAAGACTTCGATAGAGTTTATCTTAATTTTATGTCTGTAAAATATGCAAGGGGTGATATCTTTAGATATACTTGAACTGACTTTAAAAGTTTTTAAACATTATTAATTGTATATATAATTTTAATTCTTTATTTTTAAGAGCTTCTATGACTATTTTGAATATTTTACTAGATAATTTTTGGCTCTAGAAGAAATAATTTATTAAAGAAAAAAATATCAATACCATACCAGTTACTTAGATGGTAAATTTCAATATTATTACTTAATTTTATTTTATACAATGTAAGAATGTATGTAACAACTAAATATTCAAAAGCAACCATCATATCTTTATTTGTTTAGCGAAAAAAGAAATTATAACACGCAAGTATTAGAAGAAAATCAAGGCTTAACATATAAATAAAATAAAAAACAGAGATAAATGAGATTAAAGACAAGCATTTAATAACCCAACCAAGAGCAGAATTAATAGAAACTAATAATTTACACTTAAGCACAAGAATCATGGCAATGTCTTCCATCCACAATTTATTTTTGAATCATCAACAAAAAGAACGACTGCAGCTATTTCTTTAATTCATAAAAACATGCTAAAGAGGTTTTCCTTTTACCATTAATATTTTCAGCGAGCTGGCATAAAAATATTAAACCTAACAATCGAACTTTTGAGGCAAGCAACATTTACTCATTTAGATAAGTAGTTTGTAACATTTGTGGATACTGTGACAAGTATACTGTGACAGCCCTGACAAAATGTGATCGCTAATATCATAGCGATTGTTCCAACGAAATAAACGCTCTCCTGCCTCCACGGCAATCTTATACCCGCAGCACCAGTTTAAACCGCTCGGCTCATTCCCTCTGCATACTTGTGCACGATATAAACACGGAATTCGTTCATAAACAGACCAACTCGACTGTGGAACAATCCTTCGCAGTCAGTATTTCCGAACTCCTACAAGATCCAAGATTTCAAAAGCATGGTTCATCGCCATCTTCTTCAACGTACTTCCTGCTTCCGCGATTTCCAACATGTTTGCATCATTCTTTCATCAATCTTTCACCCCTTCTGACTTTCAGCTTAATGACAATAATTTTCGTCACATAATGGGCCTTATCATGGTTGGCGTGGCGAAAAATGACAGCTCCGTTTGTCGTTGTCATTTTTTGTATCATAGTTGGCGAATGCAGCGACATGAGAATTTTCGATAAAAACCTTATGGTTGTCGCTTGAAAATGTTTGAACATTTCTTATAATTAAAAAAATTTGAAATCAGTCGTGAAAAACGTAACTTTGTCTCTTAAAAAGGCCAACTGTGATACACCTGAAGGCATTTTTCCCGACAAATGTCAGTTTTTTCGAGAACTATGATTCCGTTTTACAGTCGCCGCGCCATTTCTCACTTCAAGCGCCAACCATGATCAGCAGTGCCGCGGCCAAACAATTAGGGGCCCTGTGCAAAAATTCAGCGAGGGGCCCCAGAGAGTCCAAAAAAAATTTCCGCTCGCTTCACTCGCGCATTTTCCTTCATACAGACCCGTCCCCGACAGAATAATGGCCCATATGCTGATTTGTGTGGCCCATACTCATTTGTGTGGCCCATTCAATGAAGTAAAAGTGCAAATAATAAATTCAAGTGATTTTTATTGCAAACAATTTTTTAGCTCGCTTCGCTCGCGGGGCCCCAATATCACGGGGCCCTGTGCAGTTGCACATTTTGCACATATGGCAGCCGCGGCACTGATGATCAGGCCCAATTCCTAACCGAGAGGCTTATAGTTGATCTCTTTCAATTTCCAATGACGATATCGTGAAACATATTGTTCACTTCTGGCCCCGACGGTATTCCTCCTGCTGTCCTTAAGTCCTGTGTGGAGGTTCTCCAGTCTCCACTGAAAACCCTTTTTCAAAAATCCCTGAATAAAGGGCTCTTCCCTACTCTTTGGAAGAATTCGTTCATAATTCCTATTCACAAAAGTGGCAGCAAGAACGAAATATCGAATTATAGACCAGTTGCGAAGGTGTCTGTCATACCGAAACTTTTTGAATCGATCATTTATTCAGCAATCGTGCCTATCTGCAAGAAACTTATCTCAACGAATCAACATGGTTTTCTTCCAGCTCGTTCTACTACCACCAATCTTCTTGAATTCACTTCCCGGGCTTCGTTTCCGGTTGCCAAACTGATTGTGTTTACAATGATTTCAGTACGCCATTTGACAAGCTCTCCCACTCCATTATAATTCTTAAACTAAGAAAGTTAGGCTTTCCGCAAGCCCTTTTACTATGGTTCCAGCTCTAATTAGCTGACAGGACCTACCAAGTTCTTTTCCGTGGATCCAAATTTGCAACCATAGAGGCGTCATCCGGTGTCCCTCAAAGCAGTCATCTTGGCCCTCTCCTCTTCATTCTATCAATTGATGACATTGTTCCCTTGTTAAGACACTGTAGAATCTTGATTTATGCTGATGACATCAAATTGTACTGTCACATAACGAGTATTGAGGATTGAAAACTTTTGCAAATTGACCTTGACACCTTTTATTCTTGGTGTGCCAACAACAACCTGGTTCTTAATATTAGTAAATGCGAAGTCATGACTTTTTGCAGGAGATGTGATCCTATAATTTATAACTACTCCTTTTTCAATGTGAGTGTATCTCGTGTTAATTATATTAATGACCTGGGGATCAGATTTGACAGTAAGATGGACTTTTCCACTCACATCAACTATATTGCTGCCACGGGCAGTTTAGTCCTGGTTTTTATAAAAAGAGGCTCCAAAGAATTTAACAATACCCTAATATACAATACTCTTGTCAGACCTTTACTTGAATATGTGTCCCGGGTTTGGTCTCCTCACTATTCTACGCATGTTGGAAAAATTGAATCGGTTCATCGTAGGTTCATTCGATTCGCACTGAATCACCTTCCTTTGGAAGACCCTTTTTTTCTTCTATCATACGAATACCGGCTTAAGTTATACTCAACTTAAGCACTCCACAAGCGGCCGTGAGGTGGCCGATGTTGTTTTCGTTCATCAGCTCCTTAATGCAAGAGTCGACTCAGGTTTTCTAAGTCGCCGGGCGTCGTTTAGAGAGAGCAGATATAATTTGAAAGGGCCACCTCTCTTACACATCAACTCCTCTTTGAACCTGTAAATCGCATGTTCATTAATGTTAACACAAATATTAATGATTTTAGCGTGAGCATTAGTAAAGATGTCTTTAAAAGGAGTCTTTAATCTCATGTGACTGTCTAAATGTCTCGCTCCTTCTGTTATTGTACGCTTCTTTGACAATACCCACCTATCAATGAGGGCTTTAGCAGTCCCAAAACGAATTCGGATCTTGATCTCTCTAATAGCCACCTGGCAGCTCCCAGAGAGATTTTTGCCTGCTTGTCAGACAATCCATATGTTGGTTTCAATGAAGTTTCGTATCTTGTTATGATATTTGATCTGCGAAGTGCAGGACTGTCATTTTCTGTAGTGCTCCTGTCCTTTCCTAATAAGGAATTCCTCCCTTTCATCTTTTGTTATAGTACATTCCAGGGACTTTGTTATCGTAAAGCATTTGTTATTATGTCAAAGAATGTTTTTTCGAAGGCTTCCTCTTAACTCTGGTCTTTCCATCTCGAAAGCCAGATTGTGAAGGAATGTTTCAATATACTTCCCTTCATGGTAGCGTGATAGGAGAAGCAGAATGATTGACGGTTAAGAGCATCTTATCTCCCTCTCAAAAATCTTTTTCATTGGCAAAAGACGAAACAATTCTCGTAGAGAAGAAGTGGCCAGGTTGTAGTCAGAGCTTCCTGGCTTTGATATAAATGTTTTGTTGACATTCCTTCAAACAGATGGGATATAGAAGAATAGCTACCGTCCGCTCTTGGCGACTTGTATTGTTTAAACGACCAGTATTTTCTTGCCCAGCAGAAAACGAGGTCCGTTTTACATAGATGATTGTGCCTGGGCTGGGAAGTGTGCTTTTTTTGTTGTGTGAAAGAGCCATCGGTTTTCTTTATGGAATGGAGACATCTCGAATTTCTGTTAGCAAGTACTTTGTTGGGTTTTGCCGAGTCTCGGACATCTTTGGTGCGAATTTTTACGAACATGATAAATTGAGCTCTCCAGTCAATCTTAGTTTTTGTAGTCCAGCGCTATGTATTCTATGTAATTCATCTATCTCTGCTATTGCTCCAAACCTGTATTATGTCCTAACATTCCGTATGGGGAAATTTGGCTGGCGTTGTATTATACTGCTGTCCACTGGGGTGGCATACTGTTAATCACACAAAAAATAAGTGATTTATGCCAAACAGTTGTAACTTTTTCATGTATGTTAATCACAGCGTTAAAGCTCGAATTTCCCCTTTCATAATAATTCCGGCAGAAACATTCCAAGCAATTTCCCAGCGCAGCACGTACTGGCCAGTATATTTCAAAACGAATCAACAGTATGGCATCGATTCAAGATGTCATTAACACTGGTCAGTATGCTTGGTTATATATTTCGGAATCCAGCCACAGATTTTAAGATTAACTATAGTTGACCATTGCTTGTCTTAATACCAGCAAGGAGTTAAGAAAGCCGATTCAGGGAGATTCTTACTCGGCGTCGTTTCACGTCCAGCTGAAAGTAGATACTTTAACTTGGGTCACCCTATAGGGGCCGTCGGAGCGTGGCTATAGTGGTGGTCGCACTGCGTCGTTTCGAACAAACACATGGTGGAGAGCGGTGATTTGTGGCTTAGCCTTCTGACGTTGCTTAGCGCCATACATCCCAACTGAATTTTCGATTCCATAACAAGAATTCTTTTCCGAAAAGAGGTTGTCGATCTCTAGCCCAACCCCCAGCAGGAGTAACGGTCCCCTATTCCATCGGGGCATGGTTGGTCTAGTTTGTTTGCAGATTGCACTAATCATTAGTATATAACATGTTGCCCTAACACCTCATCCTTTGTCCAGGCTTAAGATCGGCAGAATATCCTGCATTCCTTACTTGCTTTCTTAGTGCATAATATAAATGTTAGTCCGAAGCTAACCCCATCATTTCCAATCAAATTTCGCAGCTTCTGATCAGTAAATCGTTAGATTGGCACCTTAAGTGTAGTGATGGTACAATACCGATTATTCATTCCCTTATTTATAATATACTTAACTGGTTTTTTAATGGCTGTTGTTATTAAATTTAAAATAACAATTTTAAGACGGTTTCTAATTGACTAAGACTTGCTATACGTGTAGCTAGAAGTAATGCATAATTCAGATTTGAGAGAAAATATAATTATTTGCTTCCGGCAATACAAACAAAAGTTATTATGCCTGATTTCTTAACAGCCAGTTATACCTTATATAAAGTTATACCCCGTTTAGATTAAGAAACTCATCAACTAAATAGAATATAATTTTATCCGATGTGTAACTGGATGCAGAAATCGGACATTAATAATAACATAGTGCCATGAGAAATATTCTTTATTATTTTTAATACTTACTAATCAAGGCTCAGTCGTTGTATAAAATTATGACTAAGAAAAAATCGGAATTTATATTTTAGTTTGATCAAAAAAATACATTTGGACTTAAAACTAGTTTTTTTATGAGATTCTGCATGAGAATGTTTTTGTGGTAAACATGATTTGGACCAATAATATAAGTAATAAATTGTTTTCGTGGTAACATATTCCAATTACACTTTATGAAGTTGTAAACATAAAATATAAATATAATTTCTTCCACAATTTTACCAAACATAAAAGTCTAAATGAAAAAAAACAATAAATTCATCAAATTTTTAGGGTGGAAAACAATGAAGGGGAAAATATTTTTAAGAAAATATAAAAAATAAGAAACAAAAAAAAACAAAACGTAAAAACGAGCACGGTAATATGAATACAAAAACAAAAACGTCAACTAAACATAAATTACCTTGAATGTTGCTACTCATGTACGAGGAAAAGAAATAAGAACAGCGCGAGTAAAATATAATATACAAAAATACAAACAAGGCACAAAATACAAGAAATATGTAATTCCATTTAAAATAAAAAATGATGTCTTCTTCATTCCAAAAAAAAAATAAAGAGAAAGAAAAAACAAACATTGAAAAATTACCACAAAATGAAACAAACAAAAAATTATAATCCTAAAAGCAATACTAAACATTAAAAACAAAATTTAAAAATAACCACAGCAAAAACAAAAATTTGTTTGTATAATTTTGTTAGTTAAATTATATTTAATTATTTTGTTTATAAGTTTTTTATTATTTTGAAAATTGCCCGTAATTGATTGAAAATAAATAAAAAAAAAGTAAATAATAAAATAATAAAAAATAATAAAAATAATTACGTTCCTCGTTTTAAGATTGCAAAACAACAATCAAGTTTTTAAGGAAAAAGTTAACAATTTACGTTGTTAAAAATTTATTATTAATTATAATTTTTGAAATATATTTTAATTTTTCAATTAGTTTAAAATTATATAAATAATAGTAATTATACAAACAAAATATACTATAAATATATAAATATAAAAAAAACATAATGTTAAATATTCTAAATGTCGCACATGATTCAACATTCTTGTAAATATTATACAAAAACAAAAAAAAAATTATTAAAGAAAAAAAAAATATAAAAAAAAAATACGAAAAGTTCTATAAAAATTATTGTTGATGTATTATACACAAGCAAATCGTAGATATTCGATATTATATACACATTGAAAAAAGTATTTATTATTAAATATTTAAATTGACTAATTATTTATAGATTATATATATACTATAAAAAAAATATATAAAAAAAGCATGAAAAATGAAACATTCAAAAAACAGAAAGGAGAAACATTTTTAACAAACAAAAACCAACCAAAAAAATAAAAGGATATTTTATCAATGAAGAAGAGAAACAACAACAAATGTACACGAATTCCTATTTATGTTTTTAAAGTGAAAGTGAAATACTATATAATAAATTGTGACGAGTTATTATTAATAAATTTAACCAATTGTTATTTACGAAATATGAGCAATGAAAAATACTGAATTTACAAATGTAGATTGTTTGGCTAAAAAAAATGTCTGTTAATGATTATTGAATTTATATAAAAAAAAATTATATATATTTGTCATATTGTTGGTATGAATTTATCTGGAAAAAGGATGATTTGGAATTGTTTAAACATTCTCACCGCACATTTGCTATATGATATTATTTTAAATGTATATATTGCTTTAAAATGCTGTGCTATATAAATTTATTTTCTCAAAAATCATGAAGACAGTAATAAATAAAAAGCTTATACAATTGTATTGAATCCAGCCAAATACTAGGCGACAAGCGGTACGTGTGTCTAATAGACCACCTCAACCTAAGTGTACATCGTTTAAAGTTTTCTGAGACGTTTGTATCTGACTATTAAATGAAGGCCTCGTACCCAAACTGGACACCATCCCTGTCGGTGTCCTCCGGGGCTTATTGCATCACCCATCGTAATACAAGCTAAGCACGCGCCCAACCTTGTCACCTCGATCGTTAAAACATGTCCATTTTAATCAACACTGTCATTATCCTTAACTGGGACTGCAAGAACGTCGTTAAGTTCAACGCTTCCAAAAAGGCTGGAATCAGATCACTGATAATCTTCCTAAATTCCACAGGATGGCTTTAGGCATCCGTCGCACCCGACCAAACAACTGCTGAACACTGGGTACACGAGTTGTGGCAACAAAACGGCTCCTCAAAGCGCTAATTCGGCCTCCGATCGCATTGGAGGCAGCACTACACCTACCTACCTATCTACTCCTTCCATTTCAGTGGATGATCTGAAACTAATACCATATTCATCTCTTGTCATTGTATGCGTGACATTAATGAAGGATCTGCTAACAGGGGCGTATTTAAGCAAAATTCATTGGGGGGGCGTATATGACGATTTTGCCGACTAACTTAAAAAAATTTATATCTCTAATAGTACGTTTCTGTCTCTCATATATGTATCTATGTTCTATATCAAATTTAACATTATTAACCGATAAAAAAATTCCACTAAAGTAAAGTATTTTGATATTAATGAAAAATATGTTTATTTTTTGTTGAATTACTTTACGTACATCTTTGTTTATTCATTGCACAATATGTATTTTAACCCGCCGCTTTTTTAGACGAGCCGGGCCGACACGGGTTTTATCGACTGCTTCTACAACTTCCAAACTTTTGTCGACATATCTCAGCCCAACAGCTAATCGATCCTGGTGCGAAGCATCCGGTGTCGTATCTGCCGTAATTCCATAAAATTGTGCTTCCTGAATATCACTGACTATCTTTTTGCGCACTGCTGTCGCAAGAACTTCAATCATTTCGTTTTGGGATGAAGCAGAAAGGTAACTTGTGTGGTATGGCCTGAAACGTGTGTCCTCAAGCCATTTCCTCAGTACTGAGTTATGTCTGGCAATTGAATTCACAATTTGCCGAAAGTTTCCATTGTCGTCTTTGTCACTTCCCCTGAATGCCAGACCTTGTCTACCCAGCGTTCGCGTAATGTCCGTCAAGATTGTTACAACTTCAGTGTTGAATGCACGATCTTGCTCTTCCAGAATAATTTGTTTGCGCTTGCTCTTGTCATGAACTGACAATAATCTGATAGCGCAATTCGGTGGGAGTTGGAAGAGAAATGTTGCTCTAGTTTTCCGTCCTTTTCTTTTCCTACGCTCTTTATTTTGTGCCATTTGTTTACACCGCTCTCAACCCAAGCATTTTGTGTTTTTTCTCTCCCAGGACCTTCATGAAACAGGCAACAAACAAAACAAAATGCAGCGTTGAGTGTTCTGTGTTATATTCCAAAAACGGATACCCTTTGTACCAAGCACCTACTGTTGAAACGTCGCTGCCTATCCTGCGGGATAGAACCGTTTATCGGGTATGCAGTGAGTTTTGGCTGATAGGGACCTAAACTGATCAAATAATGTCTCTGGTTGTCTGACTGTATTTTAGACCTTTTTCCTCGGTCATGTTCAACAATGGAATCCCAACTAACGTACAATTTTCTTTTGCCTTGGCAACTATAGGTCTCTATAAGGAACGGGAGAACACTTAATTCTTCAGATTGGGTCAATTTTTAAACAATCGACTAAATGATTCAACTGTCCAGCATATTTCAATACACTAATATGAATGCCTTCGCCGAAGTCGTGATCATATTCAATGCAGGATGGTAGCTACGCCCCTGTCTGCTAAATATAACGACATATACCAAATCGCCAAATAAGAATCCCAGCGCAGCGGGTTTAAAAGATGCCTTCATCCTCCAGCTAGCAGGCTGGGCTGTAATCTACGAGTCCTACATACGACCCTGCATTGAAAACAACGCCTTTATTTGAGGTGGGATATCCAAAACTACTCTACTGCACTCTAAGTTATCATAGAAAGCGCAACTTGATACTTTGAGCCACAGTAAGAATTTCAAAACCCTGACCAAATATTACCTATATTACCTTACCATGGCGATTGTTGAAATTAAAAATCTCCTGCCTCCACGGCATCACTTCCATCGCAACACAAAATTAAACCGTTCGGCTCATTCTCACAGCTTGCATACGATACTTTAATAAATTCGTACATGAATAGATTAACTTAACTATTGAGCAACCTTCTACATTTCCGAACCGATAAAACATCGAACAGTTCAAACATTAAATCAATCGCCTCCAGGTCCCTCTAGAGTCCTATTGACATACTATCATCCGCACAATAGCCTGTTATTAGCCTCGGCTTCCTGCAACATCCTCCTCCAGAACTGTCGGTCTCCAATGTCTTAGGCTGCATTCGAAAATTCAGCCAGCTGCGCAGAATTGGCAGCATATCATTCAAAAAATCAAACCGCTGCAGCCGGGCATATACTGGCGTTACTGCCGATTCTGCGCAGCTGGCTGAATTTTCGTAGATCTTCTTCTACGCCATCTGTATATCTTTTTTTGACGTCCATGGCTCTGTGTCCATCTGGGCTTTTGTTCATAATAATTTTTGCTATCCGATCACAACTGCTACGTTGAACAGGTACTACCCATCGAATTCTGTTCATTTCTATAGTTTTTATGATGTTTGGATCTTTATACAACTGATCCAGTTCATGATTGTATCTTCTCCTCCAAACACCATATCCGTTCACTTCTTCTTCAAGGATTTTTCTTTCGAAGCACCCGAAAGAGGTGTTCTTCGTTACATCTTAATGTCTAGATTTCGGATCCAGAGTAGTATTGGTCTTATAAGGGTTCTGTATAGTTTAACTTCAGTCCTTCTCGATATGTTACTTGTTAAGAAATGTTTATGTTGCCGAGAGTAACTTCTGTTTCCCAGCGTTAATCTGCTTTTTACCTATTGACCTACGGTAATCTCTGTCTATCTTTCGCATTAAGCTCAACTAGAAATTTCATAAGAACTTGTTCGACAGAATGAGCGAACAGACTGAACCTGGCACAAACACTTTTCCTTATTTTTTAAAAATATCCTTAAGTAATTATAATATTTTAGCATTTCTTACGCAAACTAATTCCCTATTACTCGACCTTATCTTAAGTTTCTAATTGGAAGAATCCTATCTTTATATAGACCTCTAAATAATTTTTCTAACTTGTCTAATTTCTATTCAACTTTTAGTTCTGTAGTATTTCAGTCAATTTAAATTCCTTTTTGCATTCAATCATATATTTTCGAAATTATTTAACCTAATAAAATTAAATAAAATCAATCCCAATTTACCAAAAACAAATTCATACCAACAATTTATACAATTCGAAAGCACAGTGCCTGCTGATTAAGTATGAAAAAAAAATATGAAAAAAAATGATATAAAAAAAATTCTTAAGATATTAAATTAAAGCAAATAATAAATATAGGAAGATTATTATAAGTTTCCTTCTAGAATATTTAAAAAAAAACAAAATAAATTAATATATATAAATAAATTCTTAATCCAATGCAACTTTACAACAAAAAAAAACAAAAGTAAAAAACAAAATAAAATAACTGACAAAAAAAAATACTTTGCAATGGTATCAGGGGTTTAAACAACTGCACACTTAAATTAAAAAAAAATCACATAGATATTATACAAAAATATTAAAAAAAGAAAAAAAAAGAAAACATTATTCTCTTTAAAAGAGATAGAAAATATCAAACAGACTGATGTAAACTGACACAAAAACTCACCGCCCCAAAATATCAATGTTAATTTTGTTTTTTGATTTTATTTTTTATAAATCTTTAAAAAAAAACCAAAACAAAAAATTTCTCTTAAAAGACTTTTCATCTTTTGAATTAACTTATTATATATAAAAAAAAACAAAATGCTAAAAAATTTGATCTTTAACTTTTTTATGTGTATGTGAAAAACAAAAAAAAAACAAATTATAAAAGAAAATGTTGTAAAATATTATATATAAGTCATATATCAGAAATTGCGAGATTAAAATTATTATATACATAAATAATGGTAAAAATTTAATGGATTTAAATAAAAAGAAATCGTTTGAAAAAGCATTAAAAAAATATATCAGATTTTTTGTTATTTAAAACCTTCCTAACGACAATTTTACTTAATTGCTTGCCCCATGCAATGTAGAACTGTTAAGAGTGTTATATGACGGGCTCAATAACTCTGTCAGCATTAAGGTTTAATACCTCAAACTTGTCACACTTGGCCGAACTCGTGTAGGTACAAAAAACAAGTTCGGCGTTTAAACAAAAAAAACGGCTCGACCGAATGTTATGAAAATCTTTTCACAATATATTTTCGTTAGTACCCTTCGAACGGCGAGATCGATATTTTTTTTGGTTCGCGCGATATCGTGCAGGAAAAAATGACCACGTATGTACGCATATGCACACACACATACTTCTTCTCAAAATTATGTTTAAAATGCTATTGGGACCTTTAAATTTGCAAATGTATTGAAAATTACGATTTGATTTTCGGACGGATTACAATAACTTGCCTATAAACTGGGAAGTTAACAATACTGCATACTTCGAAGAAGAATCAAGGTACGTCAAATATACGAGTATACATAAGTGCATAATCGATAATCTGCTGTCGCTACAAAGCGAAGACACTAACACAACTTATGAAAGACCTACCTAGGGTCGAGTAAGTAAGCCAAGCCATTTCTGCAAGCTGTTGAAGATTTCACTGGTCCATTTTCTGACTCCTGTGAAACCACCTGGTCAGAAATCGATTAAACTATTCGCAGTATTCATATGCCTTGTTACACCGGTAGTACATCTCGAATTTCTGTTTGATCTAATTGCCGATGCATATATGTATCTCTGCCTTCAAGCGATTCGTAAGTCTTTTCGGCTAAGATGTATAGTACCAAAAATCGTACAACCTCAGGTTCACCAATTATCAAAACACGACGACAGCATGGTGCGAGCTCTTCAAGATGATAGAACAGAGTGAAGATTTATTCCGCCAGCCTCACCACACTTTGGAGATATATGTGAATCAGCCGTAAAATCGTTCAAATATCAGAAGAAATAACGACCGCCAGAAATCAAATAGAAAAGTGCTTAAATAAGCAGCCGTTATATGCAATAAACAACGATCTGGAAAATGTTATCGCTATCACTCCAGGGGCCGGATTCTGCAAGCGTGAACATGACTGTGGCATTGCTCTGTTTTTGATTCCGCAAGCATGGACGGTAGTCTGTTTGACAGAAGACATGCACACGGGTGGGACAATTTATTCACAGTAGAAACGCCCGTGGTGAGTAGGTGGTGAAAAATGGAGAGTAAAAGAGTGTAAAAAACGAGTGAGAAGCGAGTGAGGAGTAAAAACCAAATACAGCAGTCTGTTGCGGAATCGCATGAATCAAAAAAGTGCAAACCGCTGTGACAGGGAATTTTTTTTTGTTGCACGCACAGGCAAACGACGCATGCTTGCGGAATTCGGCGCCAACACTTCTTTCTGGGTGAAAAACCAATATGTGTTTCCTCACCAGATCTCTTGACTACATCATATAATCGACTTACTAGATGGGAGTTAATCCAAAAATTTGTCTGATTATGGTGCAGATGGCATAAGGACTACATATATTTATCAAATTCAACGCCGGAACAAGTGGTACAGGTCCGAAACTCATGTTAAACCCAACGATTAAGTGTTGGTCAAAGAAAAAGTTACCCCCTGTCAAATAGTCATTGGCGAGAGTGATGAAGGTTCATCCTGGTTCAAATTAACATGTTAGCGCAGTTACTTTGACCAGGGGCCTTATCATGAAATGCGATACGAAAGCATGGGCGTTTCCAGCCAACTTGCTTAGGGGGGGTAATTTAAAAAAAGGAAAAACTTCGATATTGTTTTTATTCCTTAAATACAAGTTGCACCCTCCTCAAGCCACCCCTAGCTGAAGTTGCCATTTCACCCCCCCCCCCCTTAGCAAATGGTCAAAAATGTCTGCCACTAGTATTTAACGGTTATTGGGCCAGTTCACACGATGCCATAAGTGTGTTGAGTAAAACCGGTTTTGTTCGTAAATTTCTTCCGTTCCCTCCCCTCTCTCATCTATAAAACCGGTTTTACTTGCCATGAATATGGCACCGTGTGAGGAGGCCCAATCAGCCCTAATAGAACCTACCCACGCAGCCGCAGATTTTTTTTTTCAATTTTAGCCCCCTTTTCACCCCACCAACGCCCTCGAGGTTACCAAACGCCTGAAGGTTGGGACGAAACGATATTTTCAAGTGCCAGGAAGGAAGAAAGTCATCACTTCTCTTACGGCGCTTGAGCAGTTAACTTCATTTGGTTTACATAGGCTGTTTCCACACGAGTGTACACACGACAGACAGAAGTCGTATGCAATCGTCAATTCCCTTTTGGTGTTCGGTGAAAAATCGTATGAGCTTCTATACGAGGGGACAACTTGCAGGTAACAAACCATACTGGCTCTGCTGTTGTTTGAGACATTCTCTTTGCGAGCAAAAGGGAATTTCAGAAAAAACAACAACAATGCAAGATCTGTCCAAGTGTTCGATCAAAAATCGGCTGAAAATATCATTCAAATTTGTGTGCCCTCCCCATCGTCCTCTCTCACCCTCTTCTTCATAAACGACTTTGCAGCCCACTCTTGTCATGTCGTGTGTACGCTCGTGTGGAATCAGTCATAGCGTGCCATACTGGCGGTAGTCTCATGTATCGGTCCCTTCCACTCTCCAACAGTCTTGGAAAAATTCACCGTCATAGATCGCCGAATAGATTCGCCATAACTTTACTTGTTTGTTTGAAATATTGGTAATTTTCAAGAATAAACATAAAGTTCTTAGGGGGGGTAATTACCCAATTACCCCCCTCTGAAACCGCCCCTGTACGAAAGTGAAGTGTGCGAAAATCGAAAAAAGCGATCATGCAATGCGAATTCGAATCGGTTTGATACGATTGGTATCGGAAATTTATCCGATAGCTGTGCAGCTATCGCATTTGACTTTTTTACATGGAAACATTAGAAGTTAAAAAATTAAAACTAGAGTTAGAGGAGAAGAAATTGGGAATCGCTCTTCAGTAATAAAGAATCCCAAGGAGGACAACAAAATATTAATTAATGACTGAATATTTTTATTTATGCTGTAAACTTTTAGCTTGTTATTCCTAGAAAGTGACTTTATTATAATGCTTATGAATGACAATTTTTATTTATGTTAGGAACTACAAATTTTGAATTATTTTAAATAAAAAAAAATACATAAAAAAAATATATGTATTTTTGCTTTAAAATCGAACGATTGAATTTAAATATTATTCCTTATGTTTATAGATATATTGCCTCCTTCAGAATCTGTATAATCTTATACTTTATTAACGCACTTAAAAAATGTCAAATATTGGCATGAAGTTGTCTGCTTTCCCAGTATTGGAAAGAATTCCTAAGTTAAGTAGGGCAGCCCTCTCTCAGCGATTCGAATTCGTAGCAAACGGATCCGACGATCGGTAGATGCATTCGTATCGCAATTTAGTTTCGGGTCGTATTTACTTTCGTATCGCATTTCATGATAAGGCCCCAGACATGAGGCGGGCGGAATGTTGCGCATCAAGACCACTACACACATGCGCCGCAATTGCAGCAATTTTAATGCAAGAAGAATGTTTGCTCCTGTTATGGTTAACCAAAAGGAATGGGTCATTAGAACGACCGAAGAGCTTGAAGAAATGTATGATCAAATAAATATTGTTACACATAGAACTGAACAGACTACGATAACTCGGACACGTTCAAATATCGTCATCTTTCAGGAAGCTAGAAACACTGCGCAAAGTTATTTGCTATTGGCTGAACGTACTAAATTACAGACTGTCGCTTAACATATCCAATTTGGCAACACTCTGTCCGTTCTTTTTGCAATAACGTTTGTAACCACCTAACCGCATGAACAATAAGCAGATATAATTTTGAAGAGTACGTGTATTATAAACTATTCACTAATGAAACTTAGTGGGTTTATATGCAGGCCCGCCGCAGGGGGGGGGGGGAAACAACGGGGGGGATTTCCCAGGTCAAAAGTGGCCCCAAAAATAGATTGAAAGCCAAATAGTCCTCTCCCCTATATACCTGCGTTCTAAACCTCAAGAAGGCAATAGCCTAAGACTTGTTCCGTTCTAGTTCTAGTTATGTGGCGGCCTGTTTAATGACAGCCTGAAGCTTACTTGAAGCGTACTTTAAGTGAACGCGAGCAGCACTGGAGCCGACCGAAAAGATTTTGTTGCCTGTCCCCGTGTTCTTTTAATGAACTGGGTTTTGAGAGCTTTTGAGTTCCCATACAAAATCGAAAACCCAGGTTTTATCTGGGTCTTCTGGTTCTTCGATTTTGTATGGGAACTCAAAAGCTCCTCAAAAGCTCTCAAAACCCAGTTCATTAAAAGAACACGGGGGGGGGTGTGTCAGCTCAAGAACAAAAGCTCATTTTAAGCTAATATGTCACTTCAAGTAGGCAGAGAATATACGCGCTCGAGGTCTTGATATTTTTAAGCTTTCGAGCACTCAAGCTGTCAAGGAATCGTACTAACTGATTCTCTCGACAGATTAGTTTTACGGCGAAAGAGTGTTTTTTCATTTTTCAATTAAAGAAAAATGTTAAAATATGTAAAAGGAGAAAGTATTAATTCATCAAAAATAAATTAAAGGTACAAGAAAGACTGGAAAAGTATAAAAATAATGACGAAAACAGACAACATAAAATTTGAAATTTATATACAAAAACAATTATAAAAATGGGGGAAAATTCATGGGAGAAAACAATAATGCCAATACTTTTTTATTTATGTTTTTTATTAAGTCATTTTTAATATAAATAAGGGTTTAAAACTAAAACAAAAATTACTCAACATTCTTTGGAATATGAACACTTAAATCGGCAATTACATATGCAGTTGCTGCAAAAAGTGCGGTACATTTATCTAAATTAAAAGAATCCTCGATAAGCATCGTATCCCCAGCAGAATGATGGAACCTTTCAAGATTAAAAATTTTACATTACAACACACGAAAAAATAGAAGATTAAACTTTCATGTACCAAAAATACTTATCATTCTTATTTAACAACGAAGCTCCAGGGAAGCCACGATTAAGCCATAGTGAAATATCAGGCCCGCCATCAGCTGGCTTATCAAATTTTGTAGCATTTAATGGTGTCATAAGCCTTTAGATTTAATTAAAGTAAAAGTAGTAACAACTTTTTTTTAAAAGAAAAACCATTACTAACCTTAAAACTTCTTTAAAAATGCATTCAGCATCTTTATTACCTGTAAAATCCATTCCTAATGGTTCAAATGTTCCAATATCAGATTCAATTAAGAAATTAAATTCTTCCTTTTCTTTGTTTTTATGATTTGCTTCATACGCTCTAGCACCTACATAGCCAAATTCTTCACCAGTCCATAATATAGCACGCATAGTTCGTTTGGGTCGTAGTCCCATATCTTTTAAATATTCAAGTGCTTTCCATGATATAAAAACACCACCTCCATCATCCATAGCACCAACACCAACATCCCAACTATCAAGATGCCCTGATAAAACAACAACAGAACTGAAATGTTAAAAATTATTACGTCATAACGAAATGTTTGCACTACAAGATCGTTTACGCTTACTTATTTTGATATTTAGTTCCTTGTAGTTCTCCAATTGTATTTCTTGATGTAACTGGTGGAAGATTTTGATCATCCATTTTGAGGAATATTCTAACATTATCACCTATAAAAAAATATTTCTAAATTAATTATTAACACATCTATGAAAATCTACTAAACCATTTCTATATAATCTCAATATTGTCTCAGCATCTTCTACAGTAATGCAAGCAGTTGGAATTGGTCGAACACCATTTGCATACGATTGCATTCCAGTATGAGGTGATCCAATAGAAAATGGTGTAATAGAACGTATTAGTGAGGCAACAGCTCCTTTTTTAGATGCTTCGGTAGCCCCCTTACTGCGATATTGTACAGTTGGTCCATATCCTGTCCAGGGTGGGACAAATACTACTATTTTTCCTTTTACCTAATGAAATTTTTTTAATTATAGTTTTATTTTATTGAATTTTTTCTAAACCTTTGCATCTGGTATTGCTGCTAGCTCATCGAAACTCTCTACTGCAATCACATCTGCAGTTATACCTTCAGCAGGTGTTCCAATTGTTGTTCCTAGACCTAATACTTGAAGTTTAGCTTTACGTGGTGATATAAGTTCAGCATATTCTTCACCCCTGGAAAATATAATATGAGATTATTTTTTATTATCTTTTTATTGATTTTTGCAAAGGGAAGTTTTACAACTTATAATTATTAACTAAACTTCTGTTTAAATGGAAGTTCTAGAACTAGCACCTTATCCATCTCTTAACATTCTAGGAATAACCGAATGACCGAGGATCTGCGATGGAAATACCACATATGAATTGCTAAATAAAGATCGCAGTGCAAGAGATTTCATAAGAGATGCAAATTTTTCATCAAAATTGAGCTAGAAAAGAAACAGAAGGAGAATTCTAATGGGAAACAAAACCTTTTTCGTACATCGTAAATTGCTGCATAGTAAATTGGAGCAACACATCGAAAGACGAAGTTTACGCTATCTAAGACACTAATTTTCCCTGTTATAAGCTACGGGAGTGAAATATGGACGCTCACACAGGAAGAATGATTTTGAGAAGCATAATAGGCCCAATTTGTGAGGAAGGGACATCAAGAATCAGATATAACAGCGAGTTATATCAAATGTATGACGATATAGACTTACAAGGGAACTCCCTTTGATGTCAAACGCGCAGAGCTGGCTTACATTTTTTTTCTGGTTCTTCTTATCCAAACAAATCTAAAAATGCATATCACAACCCCTACCTTGTTGATATTTTTTTATACCGATTTTTTAATTGTTTACTTTTACAATAAATTGCCATTTTAAAGTAAAAATTCAAACTGTTCTAATTTTTCCATAACTTCTTCCAAACCTGCCGAGTTACAGATCAAATTGAAGCTCGAGATTTGGACTTACCAGGACCAGGAACGGCATAATTTGAAAACAAAACTTTGCACTCTTTCCGCGAAAAACAAAGTGCTCGTACGCGAGGAAGTCCGAATGTTATGATTTCATCTCGATTGATTGTTACATATTTGCTTTTTGACAAGACAGCGCCCTCTGGTAAGCAACAAAAAATTTATTTATGTCAGATTTGATAAGTCCAAATCTCGAGCTTCAATTTGATCTGTAACTCGGCAGGTTTGGAAGAAGTTATGGAAAAATTAGAACAGTTTGAATTTTTACTTTAAAATGGCAATTTATTGTAAAAGTAAACAATTAAAAAATCGGTATAAAAAAATATCAACAAGGTAGGGGTTGTGATATGCATTTTTAGCTTTGTTTGGATAAGAAGAACCAGAAAAAAAATGTAAGCCAGCTCTGCGCGTTTGACACCAAAGGGAGTTCCCTTGTTAGTGACAATCGTAAAACTCAATCGACTTCGCTGGGCTGGACACGTCGAACGCATGCCAGAAGACAAAGCTACGAAGAAGATCTTAACTCGAAAGAGTTATCGAAAGAGAAAGACCCGTAGGTAGGCCGAGGAAAAGATGGACGCATGCGGTTATAGCAGATGCGGGGACCCTTCTCCACATATTTAACTGGAGAACTTCTGCCAGAAATCGAGGCAACTGGAGGAAAAGATTAGAGGAGGCTAAGGCTCGAGATGGGCTGTAGCGATATTGGAAGAAGAAGAAAGAATTATCGAGGCTGGTATTTTTGCTATGATATTCTTATAGGTGTCCTTTTTTAGACAAGTAAATAGTAACTGGAAGAAAGAAGAGATGCCTACCAGCAAGCTGTCGTACAAAACTTGAGAGAGGCAGAAGAACAGCCCAACATCAACGACAACTGGGAGCAAATTAAAAACAGCTTAAAGGGAGCAGCAGAAGAGGCACTAGGCTGGGCCACCCGACAGACTGGAATTGACTGGTTTGATAAAGATTGTAGAGCCGCTATAGAAGAACGAAACCAGAGCCACCGGGAGTACATTGCAAGGCCCACAAGAGCAAGGATGGAAGTCTTTCAGCAAAAAAGAAGAACCGCAGATAAGCTCTGCAGAAAGAAGGAGAGAATACCTAAACAGGAAGATTCTACAGATACAGGAAGACTTCAATGAAGGGAGAATCTCAGACAAGCGTAAAAAGGAACTCGCCAGATCAGCAATAAGTTTCAGCCAAGGACGGACATCTGCAAAGACATAGATGGATACCTTTTAGCAGATCCGGATCGTATAAAAGAAAGGTGGAAAGAATATTTTCAAAACTTATTGAATCCGACCCGCACAATAAACGAGGATCCACAGACGAAGGCATTTATAATTCCTCAAGATAATATCACCATAGAACCACCAACATTGGATGACGTACATGAAGCTGTAAAAAGGCAAAAAAGCAACAAATCGCCAGGCATCGATGGAATAGCAGCTGAGCTGCTAAAGAAAGGAGGACCACAACTCTTAGCAGCCTTACACCAACTGATATGCAGCCTCTGGGAGGAAGAAACTATACCAGATGACTGGAGGAAAGCCATTATTTGTCCCATATACAAGAAAGGAGACAAATTAACCTGTAAAAACTACCCCAAACACCTACAAACCTTGTGAAACAAAAGCTAGACCCTATAGCGGAAGGCCTTATAGGAGAATATCAAGCTGGTTTTAGGACAAACAGGTCAACATCGGACCAGCTGCTGACCTTAAAGCAAATTCTGGAGAAAACCTGGGAAAGGAATGTAGATGTATATTAGATTTGTCGATTTTCAACAGGCATATGACTCAATAAACAGAGAGAGGCTGTACGTGATCTTATCGGAATCAGGAGTCCCCTCAAAGCTGGTACAACTGATCAAATACGCAACAAATAGCTCACTGGCGAAGGTAAGGATCCAAAATGTTATAACAGAAGAGTTCAAAGTTCGATAAGGATTTAGACAAGGGGATGGGCTGGCCCAATGCTCTTCAACCTCGCCCTAGAATGGGTGATAAGCAAAACGTCAGTCCAGAGAAGTGCATCAATAACAACACAGTTTGCACAGTTACTTGGTTATGCGGATGACGTTAACATCGTGCAAAGGTCCTTTTTGGCAGCAAAAGAACCTTATGTCGAATTAAAAGAGGCGGCAAAGGACATAGGCCTGAAGATCAATGAAGAAAAAACTAAGGTGATGCAACAATCCAGAGCTGGAAGATTTAGAATGGGAAGAAATATAACTATCGACGAACATAACCTAGAAGTAGTTAATAAAACAGTCTACCTTGGGTCTACAATCACAGAAAGAAACGACGAAAAAGAAAAATAACTAGACGAATACTACTAGAGCCTACTAATACAGCCTTTTATGCCCAAAAAAAATACTGCACTCAAGATTTGTGTACAGGAAAACGAAACTCTCACTCTACAAAACGGTAATACGACCAGTACTTTGCTATGGTAGCGAGACTTGGACTATGACCTAGGACATAGAGGAATGAGTCAACAGGTTTGAGAGAAAAGTTCTCAGGTGCATAATAGGCCCAACGAGAGAGGATGGAATATGGCGAAGGAGATACAACAGCAAGTTGTATGAAATTTTTGACGACCCAGAACTCTCAACTTTAATAAAAATTAACAGACTAAGACTAGCCGGTCACGTATTCAGGATGGAGGACAATCGTATCCCAAAACGGCTTATGAAATCAAAAATTTCGGGTAATACGCCAGTAGGTAGACCCAGGAGGAGATGGATAGACTCTGTGACCGCTTATCAAGCTTACTACTAGGCAATTGCATCATAACCTGAAATGACAGTACAAAGGGTGATTCCTAAACCAGATTTTTTCATATATAAAAAATCTGACAAGGAAATCTTGACAAATAAAAGGTTTTGTTGATAATGCGACCAAAAACCGGAAAACAAATTGACATGGACTAATAAAAGCCAGCGTTAAAATTAGAATTCAAAAGAATGCACGGCACCAAACTCTTACAGATAGGTACTAGCAAAGAGAAAATCTCATCGTAAATGCTTCTTGAATCTACTTTCGAGCGATGCCAAACAATCGACTAACGTTAATAAACGCATTTTTTTAAATTTTTAGGTAAAGAAAAAGTAAAATAAATTAATATCGAACAATATTTTGCTGTTTACACTTCAAGATAAGAGACTGAACATAGAAACCCAATTCTCACTTCAAGGCCCATCTGGAACGAATGAAAGCATTTGTTGAATCAAGATTAATTTTTTTGCCATCAAAAAGTTTCTAAAAACAAACCCGAATTGAAAGAATGACTTTGAGAAATAATTTATAAAAAATAATAAAGTGAAAATATGTGATAGGTATCAATAGATAACGTAATTTATTGGATTACAATTCCTGAAACCAATCGGGAATGCACCGATACAAAAAAATACAATTAACTTTGAACGCAAATAAACTACATTTAAGTATTTTCTAATTATTCCGCTGGCGAATGTCGGCAAAAAACCGTCTGAGCCACGATTCTGCTCATTGAACTGGTTAATCCCAATGGCCATAATACATTGTAGTATATTAAACAGCTGGTGTTGTTGTTCATTTTTCAATCTGCTCAAGCCCACAAGCCAAAGGCCAAAAAGACGCTTTAAGAACGAAAGAAGTAAGACTTGAAATGATAAGACGACCACTACCGGTGCCGCGCCTCCGCATTTGAAATAAATATATATATTATCATAAGACATCGTCGCAGTCTATAGTACAGCTGAGTGCGAATTCAATTTCTGCGACCAGTTGACGGAAGTCTCTTGTAGTTGACGGGCGCGCGTAAATAAAAATTGCGAAAAAAAATATGCGACTATATTTAGCAACAAGTTTAGCACTTTGTTGGCTTTGTCAGATTTGCGTTGTTCAGGTGCATACAGAAAATTAATAATTCTTTTTGTTTTTGTTATTTACCCCTAAAAACAAATAAAAATTAAATAGTGACAAATAAAAGCTTAAGTAAACAAGTAATTTTTTAGGCTGATGAAAATGCAAACAACGACTACTATACAGCCGGTGTTGTAGAATTTAGCAATGAACTTGATCGTGTTGAAAATCCAAAAAAATATGTTACGAGTAATTTAGAAGCTTATCTACATTTTATTGAATTAGCAAAAAGACAAGTATGGAGAGATGATGATGATTGAAGATTTTTAGATTAAGTTATACATATATTTTTTTTAGAATGTAGATATACTAGTGTTTCCGGAGGCAACTTTTAACTACTTATCCAGTAGAAATGCTATGATAGAACATGGAATTGTATTACCGGATCCAAAAGATAAAATTGCACCATGGAAGGATACTAGTTATTCAGAGGTAAGCTAGTTGATATTCTTGTGCTAGTTATAAAATTAGAATTTATAAACTCGTCTTTAGTGTAATTTTATTAACGGAAAATTCCTTTATTTGGGAACGTGTATTAATAACAAATAGAAGATGATTTTGTTTTGTAGTGAAAAATTGAAAGTGATCTTATAACTCACTGAACGACAAAAGTGAAACTGAGAATCTGTGTAAATATTATGAAGATCTTTAAAATTAAATCTTAATAGTTTTAGATAATACTGAGTTTGTTCACACTTTCAATATTGAAATGAGAGAAAGCACTTGTTAGAAATTTCTGTGGTGCTTAACTTTTATAATCCTTAAAGGGTATCATGGTAAAATTTCGCCCTATTATTTTTATATATCTTTTGTGACCAGAACCACAGAGTTCTCGAAGTTTGGCAAATCCCCCAAGACGAAGAAATGTGTTGATGGAATTAACAGAAAAAATAAAACTCGTAAAGGGATGCCCCAACACCAGCAATGAAAGAAAATTAATTAAAAACACTATACACTATACATAATCTCTTAATAGATTGCGGAAGAGGAAATTGCTTAAAAGTTTTATAAAATAGGAGAAAACATTTATCGTAGGAAGGTAGGATATTAGTACGCTGGTTGAATTATTGGGTGGTGCTACACACGAGACTAATTCGGACGGGTGAAACCGGTTTTATGGGAGAGAAACGAAGTGAAGAAAGGGGAAAATAGCCCATTTCCCCTTTCTTCACTTCGTTTCTCTCCCATAAAAGCGGTTTCACCCGTCCGAATTAGCCTCGTGTGTAGCACCCCCCATTCAATGTAGAAACTCACAATTCTACTCAATAACAAACTCAGGTATAACAGGAAGAAGATGATGGTAGAGTACCAGAGCCAACTTCGAAGGAAACGTCAAATACGATCACCAAATAGAAAACCAATAAATTTCTGGAAGAGGACAGCATAAGCATGAACTGTCTAAAACCCTGAGGAGCTGCTATACTCTCGTGTTACGGTTCTTATAATACTCGTACAAGTGCATAAAAAAACTAGTGAATATTGAGTTTAGGGGTTCCATTCAGATCACCAATGGATAGTAGTAAACTTAGCTCGAAGGATAGAGAAAGGAAAAGGCAGATTTAGGGGATTCTAGTGCATTAGGAGATGGCGGTAAACCTTGCTTTTGAATTCCTGGATGTTGTAGGTGTTAGGGAATACTGACTGCTGGAGATTGTTCCACAGTCGAGTAATGAACGAATTTGTAGACTGGTGTGTACGCGCAAATAAGGGCTGTAGACTATGAGAGTGAATGTGCTCGCATATGGAGCGAAATTGTGATCATTGATGAAAATTTGCAAAAAAAAAACATATATATGAGCCTTTTGTGGGTCTAACAAAGTTTTGGTATAGACTCAGTTCTGGAGTGGACTGAGAGTATTATTTTTGTCCGTTCAATCATGATAGTATTGGATGGCGTCTTCGAATCTAAACAACACATCATGGTTTTATAGCCGTAGTAGCATAAAATTTAGTCTTCATAGTTGTTATCATTAATCAAGTCGCAACAAATTTGTCGGCCATTCAGAGAGACTTCTAATACAAAAGGCAAAAGGCGATATTCTTAAACTTGCCCATCAGATTCGTTACAACTGCTTAAAATCCTACTAAAAACAATTTACATGATCAAAATCAATTTCATTTATCGTAATTTCTTTTCCATATTCATTTACTATCGGCTTAAAAGTACTTAACGATAATGAAGGTGATTCAGACTATTTTAAATACATAATAATCATTAACTACATGACTCAATGGTATTTCAGAATAGACTTATCTACATTGTGATACAATTTATTTGCACGCATATGTATATTTTGTCGTATTCGATAGCAATGAAATATAAGTGCAAGCTCAGCTAACATAACAAACGTTGACAATTCCCAATGAAAGTCGTTTTGTAAAGACATCGCCTTTAGAAGAATTTAGTTTATTGTACCGTCATTGGTATAGTTCTTGCAACTTAAAAAATTTTTGAGGAGTAGTCGTTTTCAAAAGGTCGATACTGGTAGTAAATGAGACGCCACACATGTTATATACTGCGAAAATCTGCCCTTCAAGTTTGGTGAAATAAATAAACAAGCTGTACGGTCAGAGCCAGCAAAAACAGATGGTGTCTCAGATTCGCTTCGGTGTACAAGTCTCTCATGTGATGAAGGCTGCTACCACTGACTTGGTTCGGTGTTAAAATCTGCTGCAAAAGCTCTTTATCATTATCGCACTTATGCAGAAACACATTTCCAACTTTTTTCGTCAATTTATAAATGAAAATTCTCACAACGACTCTTATTTTTCATTCATTTTCTCTTTGAAAATTGTTGTTTTCACTTGAAACCTTGAAACCTAACTGCGCTGAGCATGAGCTTCTTAATTCATTTTGTGTGTATCAAACTTAAAGCTTTCGTTAAATTAAACCAAAATAAAGTTGTTAAGTTATGTTTGGTCAGTATATTGGAAAACCGTTTAGTAAAGCCTGGGGTGGTAGCACGTAAAGTTGTTTCAATCGACCTTTTCATACAAAAATTTTTGTAACACTTGAATTTTTGTATGAAGAGGTCGATTGAAACAATTTACGTGCTACCACCCCTGCATTCACAGCCGGTTCGTAGCCGCAAAGAAAACTAGTCCCGATTCTAAAAAATCAAGAAATATCAAGACAATACAAAGTGAGAATATCAAAAACAGCACAAAATCTTCGAAAGGTAAATTCTAAAGCGTCGGCCACGATACGAGCGGCGAGAGGCTAGCGGTGAGCGGCAGAGCGGCGATTCTGAGTTTTATTTTGTTTTGTTTTATATGGAAAACGCTCGAATCTGGCCACGATACGAGCGGGTGCGTTGAGCGATAGAGCGTCAATACTCAAGTGCTACTACCACTCGCCGCTAATCCGAGACATTAAATTTTTCTGGTGCCGGATTTTATAACTAACGAAATGTATGACAAAATAAATATAGTTGCACACATAAAATTAAGTAGACTATTAGTACGTTTCCATGATAGCTTGAGTGCTCGAAAGGTTGAAAATCTCAAGAACTCGAGCGCGTATACGCTCTGGCTACTTGAAGCATCGTATTAGCTTGAAATGAGCTTGAGTTCTTGAGCAACTGATGGACTACGACTGAGCAATTTTGAGCACTCGAGCTTTCAAGCCCGGTTTACATGACAAGCACTTGAGCCGATCAGAAAAATCCCTTTGAGCTGCTTGCGTTTACAAGTCCGCTTCAAGCTGTCATGTAAACGCTCTATATGATCGCTCGGACACGTTGTACGAGCTTTGAAGGAAAAATAATCGTAGGACGACCAAGGTATAGGTGGATGGATGCCGGATGCAGCAGCAATTTGGATGTTACGGTTAGATGCTTCAATTTAAAGCCACCATGTACTTTGTTTTGCTTTCATTTATGTGCAGAACGAGGTTTCGTGTCGCCCGCTCAATCTGGGTGAAAACTTCCTGTACAGCTCTTGATGTTCTACCAATGATGTCAATGTCGTCTGCATAAGGCAGTAATTGGGTGAATTTGTGAAGGATTGTGCGCCTTGCTGTCACTCCTGACTCTCGGCTCATTTTCTCCAACACCAGATACACCAACTCCTCTAACACGAATTACGTCAGATTCGAGCCTGTTAATCGCATGTTCATTAATGTGAATAAAAATATCAATGTTTTTAGCGTGAGAATTGGTAAGGACGTCCTTAAAAGGAGTCTTTTTAATCTCACGTGACTCACTTTTCTTGCACCCTTCTTTGTGTATTGCATTTCTTTCTGTTTTGATTGAATGTGCAGTCTCTGGGGGGTCACATCTCGCATATAAAAATGTGCGAGGTGTGACCTTTTCGGGACTGCATATTCAATTTATATGTTGCATGCTTTAGTTGAGCCTATCTCAGTGCTACTTGTGCTGAGCAGGTAAATTTTTCTTGGCCCAGCTAAGAAGTGTACCTTCTGAATTAAAAGGGTTAACTCTATTGACAAAAGGAGGCAAGCCAGACCGTTCCCTTGTCGGCGTCCACTATAGAGGTTGATTGGCCTGTCACATTAATCATGATCAACCGTCTTAATCGTGTCAGCTTATTGGGGATGGCGAATTCTCTCATGATTCTGTAAAGCTCTTCTACTCTGACAATTAGTACGTGTACATGCGAAATTGAAGCCGGATTCAAGCCAGCTTGGATCTTAGAAAAATCCATGTATACGTAGATCGAATTCAAATAGGATCGAGCGAAATTCGATGAAAAAGCGTAACAACAGTAAAAGGATACGACAACTACAAATTGTAGGTTATGTTCATTGCTTTTCGATTACGTTTCAATCCATTTAAACTTTAATTACTCGATCCGACGATGTCAAATACGTAGATTCTCACTTTCAATCTTTCGATCTCTGGATCGTTCGATTTGGTCATGTATACGTGGTATATGCTATCATAGGCGATTTTAAAGTCTATGACGAGGTATTGGGCTAAGTTTTTCCATCGATTGTCTCAGGGTGAAAATCTGATCAGTTGTTGATTTCCCTGGGCTGAAGCCACAGTGATATCGACGTGTATAGGCACTTCCTGCTCCCATACTTACACAAATAAACTCACGAATCGCTAGGTGTAATATGGGCACTCAAACAATGATAAAAATCCTTTTCAAGAAAATTACATATCCTTTACTTCCAGGTACTACAACTCCTATCAAAAAAATGCAAGGACCTGAATATGTATGTTGTTACTAATGTAGTAGAAAAAATATCATGCAACACAACCCCTGACAATTGCAAAACCAATCAAAAGAAACATAAAGATGGATATGAATTGTACAATACTAATATTGTATTCGATCGCCAAGGACGACTTATATCAAAATATCAAAAATTCAATCTATTCGTTGAGCCAGACATGGATGAGCCAGTTACAGCACAACTATCAACATTCTCAACCGATTTTAATGTTGAATTTGGTCATTTTATTTGCTTTGATATATTATTCAAAGAACCAGCAATGAAGTAAGCTTGTTTTTATCTTGTTATATAAATTTCTAAATAATATGTTTCATTTTAGATTACTAACACAAAAAAATATTACAAATGTTGTATACTCATCAATGTGGTTCTCTGAAATACCATTCTTAACATCAACACAAATCCATCAAGGTTGGGCATATGCCAATAATGTTAACTTAATATCAGCAGGCGCTAACAATCCGATAATTGGAAGTTCGGGCAGTGGAATATTCATTGGACGAAAGAAAATTGAACAGATTTTAATAACACCAAAATTCACAACCAAACTCTTAACAGGAAATGTACCGAAAGATATTCGTCTTTTTACACAAGATCGAACACAAAAATTCAATGTAGAAGAAAGATTTTCACCAGTTGAAATGCAAGGTTTGCATGTTTCGGAAACTTGGCAAAATCAAAATGTTCATAATTTCGATATTGAAAATCAAACTCAAGAGATTTGTGCATATGAGGATATTTGTTGTAAATTTAATATTAAAATGAAAAATTTTGAGATACCACCGGGAAGTATAGCATATAAGTACAAACTGGTTGCTAACTACACAGCAAGAATATTAGGAACAGAAAGAAAATGCGGTGAACTTTATTGTTCAATAATTTCATGTACAACATCAAATCCAAAATCTTGTGGGCGACGTTTTAAGGATAATACGAGATTATTTAATGCTGTTGAATTTGAGAAAATTGAAATTAAGGCTAAAATTAAGTATGTTTCTGAGGATGATATTCTAGTCATGCCAAACACTTTGGACACATCTATCCTGCCTCTTGATACTGCTAGCTACACTTTCAGTTCAACTGGTGTAGAGAAACAATCTGGGTAAGTTCCATTGTGCTATTTGTAATTACTAATGGTTATAATTTTATTACGTTTTAGATGGAACTACAAAAATTTTGAAATAGAATCTAAAACAAAACTAAAGGATATTATAGCATTTGGTATTTATGGTAGAAATTTTGCTGCAGATGAGTTTATTCCGTCCAAGACTATTGTAAGACTGTTATAGGTTTAGTATTTAATATTACAGAAATATGATAATCGTTTTTATAATTGAATTAAATTAATTTAATTGTAAACGAGAAACTTTGAAAATGTGATATTGTTAAAATAAAATAACTAAAAAATTGTATCACGTTTGACTAACTAAACTTTTAAATTTCACCTAGGCGACAACTACGCGCCAATTCGTGCTGATTTACTGATGGGAGGAAATCCCTGCTGATTCTATTTTCCTTAATTCATACCTACTACAATTCTATACAGAACACTTATAAAAGATTTTACTAAGCCTTATGACTAGGTGATAATTCTAAGCAAACAAAGCGAATATTTTGCGCTATTTAACAGTGTCTTTCGAGATTATTCCCTGAAAATAACAAGTCACAAGACGGATCGGGATTACACCACATAATGTCGCCTATGCCTTTAACCTTTTTCAATGAATAACGACCTTGGGCAGATCGTTGTTTTTAGTGAGTTATGAAACAATGCGAACGCATCTTGTAGAAAGCTTCGTCTGCCAATTTAGCTGATTACACGTAGGAAACTAGCTCCTATTCAATCACTGAATTCAAAGTACTCTCATGATAGTATTGAATCTGAGCAATGTAGTAAAACCGTGGGCTTTCTTTTATACCTTCCAACTATAGTCTGATTACCACATTGCCCTCTATGATAGGATAGCCTTTTGCACTGCTCTATTTCAACGTACTAATCTTCCACAAAGCTAATTATGTAAGCTATGGAGACAAATTGTGGCTTTTATAAACAAAATTACAAAGGGGTCAGTTATTTCTGCAGCAGCGGTCCTTTCTTTCTGCCTGTTACTACAGTAGCGGATCCAGGAAGTACCACGGCCACCACACGAACCTATTGTATTCCTAGCAGACCCAATACCTTAAATTTTAATACCAGACCTTGAACAAACTTAGCAGCCTGCCTAAATACATACATTGGTATGTATCAGAATTCATTGGTCAATCAAAGTCGCGGCGAACAACGATATCCTGCTTATAGCTATCGCGCGACAGTGACGGTAACGGACGGGGAAGGTAATTTAGGGCGCAGTGCCCGGTGACCAGGCCAAATAGTGTCCTGACATACTTTCTACTGATCCTCAATAATTCTCTGGTCGTGTTGTGAGGCAGTAGACCGGATTCAGAAAAGGCCGCCCCTACATAGATTATATTAACACCTTGAGAATCATAGTGGAGCAGTCTACTGAATTACTAGGCCCCCTGTACCTTGCTTTCATAGATTATGAGAAAGCGTTCCACTCGGTTAATAATGATAGAAGCTTTCCATAATAATCCGACAGCTTTGAGGTGAGCTCAGGAGTACGACAAGAATGCCTACTTTCGCCATCCTTGCCAGCGCTCTAGATAGTAGAACAGGTGGCAAACAATAGGGATTGCTAGACCTCCTTAAGGATCTCGTCTAGGCGAATGATATCTGCTGGCTGGCCCACAGACATCAGACCCTCAAAAATATGTTAAACAATTTAGCAAGAGAAAATAGTTTGGCAAGCTTAAGGCTAAATCCGATTAAAACTAAAGAAATGCAGATAAATGCACACAGCATTAAAAGCACAGCGCTAAATAACCGTGACGTGAAATTGGTAGGTAAATGCCGAAAATGGAGTGGAAGACATAAGTTCCAGATTAAATGAAGCAAGAAGCCTGTCTTACACATGGAGACCAATGGAGATCTCAACTAAAACCAAATTGCGGCTAAAGTTGAGGCAAAGTTAAGGGAGTTCTTTTGTATGGTTGCGAAACATGGAAAGTCACCCAATTCATTACAAGGCGCCTTCAAGTTTTCTTTAGCAGATGCCTACGTCATATCCTAAAAACCCGCTGGAAAGATAGAATTAGAAATCAAGAACGGATCGCCGGCCAAGAATGGATCGACGACAAAAACAGGTTAATGGAGTCAGATTGGCCACACCTTGCGACGCGAGAACAAGCATCTACTCAAACAGGCAATTCACTGAAATCCGCAAGAAGCCCGTCGAATTGCAAAACCTAAAACAAGGTGAAGGAGAACTTAAGCCAAATAACAAAATTTCTTAAGTTATCTTATCACAAAACACAAAGCATTTTTGTGTTACCAGTTCGGTCTTTGGAATTTAGTATATAAATTTAATTAAATATATTTAAATTTATCTAAGTATTAATCTGATATAAGATGCAAGAAACTGTATCTATCCTAAATAAGATGTAGCTACCCCAATTTAAGATATCTTGGCTTTTTCCTTCTTTGTGCCTCCTGCATGCACATCGAACAGACGCAACAAGCGGTGTCTATACAAGTTCAAAGAGTCATAAAATCCCTGCATGTGCTTAGCGAATCTCTTAAAAGCTTCTGCAAGGCTCAGTAAAACATATTTTTGTTTTATATCTGGAAACAGAGTGTTGTTGTCTTGTATTGTAATCTTTTATTGCAAATATAGAACTATACTGAAAGTTCAAAAACTTTTTTGTGGCAAATAAGTATATATTTCAGAATTTTAGAAATTTGCCGATAGTTATCTTATACTTAAATCTATTTATGCAGTCATAATGTTTCTTACATTAGTAGGTAAATAAAAGGAGCACTTACCTAACCCAATGAGGAACTTCCGCATCCTCCGTATGAATATTCTCCAGTCCAGCTGCCTTGAACTGTTCCACCATATAATCTATTGATTTCTCCAGACTTTGTGATCCAGTTAGTCTAGGACCGAATTTATCGGTCATCTTAAGTAAACTAAAAGTATATTTAAAAAAACACAATAAATATATGTATAAATAAATAATAACAACGTGAATATAAATTTAAAATTATCTCATTACCTATCAAATGTATCACCGGCATACTTTCCATGCAAAATTCTATCAATAATACTATTAACAGTCTGCTGATATCCGCGAATCTCATTCCTCAGATTAATTGGAAGCCGGCATTCATCTTCTTCAATATATTCATCAATTCGGTTATCACTTACGGAAGTTAAAACGCCATGAATGTAGATAATCATAGTCACGAGAACCACCCCCAATATCAATTTCATGATTTTATATTCTAGAACATGAAAATTGTTTTTAATAATAGGAATTGATTAGTATGTTTCTGATATAAAACTATAATTAGAGAAATACAGTATTTTTTTAAATAAATTCGCTCGGTGTCTGACGATGGTAGGCACTTATGAAAAGTCTACAAGAAATCAACGAACATGAACTGCATTATCGACAATCATTTTTCATGAATTTTATATGATCATGAATACTATTTCTGGTTTTAATAATTAAAAAATCCTTATTAAATATGAAAGAATTAAATAAATTTACAAATGGATTACCATGAATATAATTTTGTTGTAAATTATTTAAATAATTATTGATTAAAATCAATTTTATGAAACGGACTTTTTTATTTTTAATCTTGGTAGTTGGTACGACAAGCATCTGCATTTTTTTAGTGCCACCGCAATGTGCCATACATTTTTTGGATTTATATTTATTTTGTGATACTCCAATATAAAATTTTATTTAGATTATTGTAATGAAATAAGAAATATAGTTTATAATGAAAATGAGGACCATCGTAGGAAAGGTACATGTATGATTGCTATTTACAAACAAAATGTTAAAATTAACAACTAAAAACCGATAAGAGCTGAAATTTGAAAATGCATTTGTTAATTAAAGAAAAAAGTATCAAAAGTACATTAAGGATTTGTTTAAACATTAAAATTTGGTAAGTAATTAAAGATAGTATTTTTAATAATCGCTTTAGAGCAGGTACGATTTTGTATAAAATGCATCATAATTCTAGTGAAGCTATGGACGTTATGCATATACTGTAGTGATTCCCAGTTTAACTCATAGTGGCCACAATTCCCGAATCCGGCGGATCGGAAGTGAGTGCGGATTTGATACTTTGCGATTCCCTAATCCACCGTGTGTGCGTAAATGTGAATCTAAAAGTACAGCAATGCCAACCTGTAAACGATCGAACAAAATTAAGGAATCTCAAGTTAAACATACGGCATTTTGGACATCTGTAAGTGTCAAATCCGTACTCACTTCCGATCCGCCGGATTCGGGAATCGAAGCCAAGGATTCGTAATTTCATTTTTTTCACTTGAATTATATTTAATTGAGGGAAATTGACGTTTTTTTACTTCGCGCAATTTTGGAAATATAGAGCTGATAGGGTTTTTTCGGTTACAAGGGAAAATATTTTGCCTCATGATTCTAGAACTTTTTCGAGTTGGCCAAATGATATTATCATATTACAACTGTTCCTGAAAATGTTCGCATTCCGCATACTGTTATCTAAGCGCGCAGGAGTAGAAAATCAAAAACAGAATTTGACAAGACTTGCTCTCACGCGCATCACGTTTTTTGGATTTGTTACAGAAGTTGAAGGTCTAGGTCGAGGCTCATTTCCAACTGACCCTGTCTTTCTGAACTTCCGTACCCACGCCCATATCAATTGGTTGGATGGGCCATCCTTTATTTTGCATTAAACTGCGAACAAACTTGGCGCCTTCTACGTTGACCGAATTATTATTCGCGAAATTCTATTACTACTACTAAATAATCCGCAACATTTCTGCTTCGAACGATACCCGGCGCAACTCTAGTCGGCGCAAATCCGATTCAAAGTAAAATCTGCCGGCCCACAGCCTGTATAAGTTCTTCCACTTCAACTAAACATATAAGAACTTTCATATATTCCAAATCGCCAAGCAAGCATCCCAATGCCTAATATTTGTTAGGAGATGTAATTTACCCGTTTATCTGGGCTTACGCCTCGAAAACTGCTTTGGCTTGACTGGACAAGGTGCAAAGCGGTGCCTTAAAATTAAGCGAGGATAGCACCATTTGCTTCTTCATAGACTCATAGAACCACAGTAGAAATATAGCAGTCACAGCAAAGGTTAATCGTTATTACCATAGCGACTGCTCCTCTGAAAAAACGTCTTCCTGCGGCAATACCTTCACCGCAATACAAGACACAACCACACCACGCAGTCCTTGGCCATTCGTTTATAAGTAAAGCAACTCGATTATGGAAGAACCTTCCTCAGTCCCTATTCCCGAACTCGTGCAACATCGTAAAGTTCAGAAGTAAAGTCTATCGATCGAGTTGTCGCCATACAGGATGGACGCTCAGGATGCTATGCTCTATCAAAAGCCTTTAAGATATTTAGAGCAATCAGACCAGACTCGCTGAAACGATGAATATTTTAGTGAGGTGTTATCTTGGACACACAAGAAGATCGACAGTTATTCTAGTTCTGTAGCCGTACAGCTTGTCATTTAATATAAGGTTGGATTCTACATATTCTTTAGGCTTTTTAGTCATTATTGACTTCATGTTTTTGGATAGAATAGAAGTAATTTCTATCGGTCGATATAAGGATTGTTGGAATCGCCTTTTCGGTATGGGCCGAACGTTAGCTAATTTCCAAGAGTAGTGAACTCCGGAAAAGTACGGTAGGGCACAGAAAATACCAAAGGTTAGACATATTTCTTAAGAACTAAGAGATATGTTGTCAGTTGCAGTGGATTTATTAACGTAAAGCTCCTTGAGACATCTGTATACTTCGCGAGTCCTGAAGAAAGTCCTGCCCATTGAGTGAGAGGGATGGCATCGCAATGTCAAGTAAAAAATAATTTAGGCGTACAGAGATACTAATAAATCGGCTTTTGATTTGATTTCTGTTATCATCTACTGCTTAATAAGAGAATGTTAAGAATGAATTGAAATTCTTGATGGAAGATTCTGGATGTACTCACGATGGAGTGACTCTTTAGCTTGGATTGCGTTCATACATTCCCCACCAAATCATCTATTTGGACTTTCTAGAATGAGAAATGAAGAAGCACATTCTCACCTGTATAACTATGGTAACACGTAGAGCAACAGAATTGGTGCTCCTACTACAAAAACCCGAATCCCAGTCAGTAACTAGAAGGAAGTGTATAAAAGCCCCAGCCAATTGGACTTCCCATAATGCCACATAATTATTTTAGGGAACGAGTTGGTTGGGGGAGAAGGTGCATATGTCAAATAAGCGATGACTAAGGTTTAAGAGACTTTTTCAAAGAAAGCATAGTTCTACTACGGGAAGAGTCAGAAAACCAAAGTAAAGATGACCAAGAACTTGGTTTACCAGTGCGTAAAAGAGAAGAAGTTATAGGTACCTTCAAATAGTATACACATAGAAATCTTAAAATGTGATGGGAACAGACTATAATATAAAGCAACTTACATACTCTAGTTTGAAAACTTGGAAGAAGCAGAAAGAAGTCAGAAGAGTGACTTCTGGGCATAATTGTCCCAATCCACAAATAGGTGAACTAATTAAAAGCAAAAACTGCAGACCAGCCACAACAGAACGCAGCTTGCAAAGTACTATCGTATATTTTGTTAAATATATTGAAACCATCTATATACGGAAGACAAACTAGAAGCAAGATTTGTAAAGAATAGATCGACCACAAACCACGTATTCATAATGAGACAAATATTCCTGGGAAGAAAGAACAGTATTTGTCTTTGTGGAGTGTAAAAACTATGGCCTTGTTTATAAAAGAGCTGTGAAGGAAAGTTAGAGAAATGTGTAAAATGACAACGGAGGAGTGAAGAATACAAGGTTGCAATTCAGGTCTGCGACATGGAGATACGATTGCATCACTCACTTTTTAATATAGCTTTGCAAGCAATAATAAGGAAATCATAACTAAATGGAGCAAATATCATCTTCATAAGAGACATTCAGATGTTAGCCTTCGCAGGTAGCTGAAAGAAAACTAATGTAGCTTTAGAACGAAGGAAGGGTTTGAACATGGTACAATACAAGGTAGGCTGATAAGGAAAAGCTCTGTTGCCATCTTGAAAAGCTTTTACGCCGTTTACATTAGAAAAGATCTGAGTGACGTCACGCGAAAGGTTTTTCCTTTGTGAGAAAAGATCTGAGTGACGTCACGGACCCTTATGAGCTTACCTTGTAATTATTGTACCATGGGTTTGAAGAAATGCATGACGACATAAATATGCATAGTTACACACACTAAAACATTTTATGGAACATATTTTAGGAACCTGTGAAGAAAGAATGTTGGCCAGGATTTTCAATATTTTCAATGGTACACCAACAGGAAAAAAACAATGACATAGATGAACAAATGACTAGAAAAATGTAGAGACGACTGCAAGAAGAGACTTTAAGAGGCCCGAGTACTACAAAGACTGGAGGGCAATTTAAGAAGAAGCAGAAGAACTTGCATTAGGATATTTGTAATTGATTGCAAAATTGAAAAATGAAAATTATTAATCAGTTTTTTTTTGTAGATTCATCCTAAAAGAAAGACAATAGAAGCGTATTGAGAATAATATTTTCTAAACTTCAGAGATTTTGTCACTGTTTAAAGGTTTTGTTTGGAAATGTTTGCATAGACCAAGACAGCAAGAGCTTAGGGATGCCGAATTGGATGACATCCGCCTGGAATCAGGATGAATTGCGAAGACAATATCGAAGCTTGGTTTGTCGAACCGAATTAATAAGTAAGTCTAATTATCTTATTTAATGTTTTACCATAAATTTTTTTATCAATTGTTTTATCAATTACCTTTTGCAAATGATCATAATCCAAAATATTAAACAGTAGTTGAATAATCACACTTAAAAGTAAAACATGTGTTTTTTTAAATGCAATAGTTAAGTTCTTTAAATTATTCAAATTCAAAAAGCTTATTCAATTAGATTAAATTTTCAAGTTTAAATATTTTCACTAGTCTCAAACAGAAATAGCAATGGATATTAAATGAACATTAAAATAAACCTACGGATAATTTCGCAACACACATCAGTAAAATCCAAATTAAAATTATGACGTAAAAGAATTTCTAATAAAATATAAAGTTCAACAAGAAATGAAACATATCCATATGTATCAGGCACCAGTAACACAAACTGTCTAGAGTCAGATATATGAGAAAAACTAATAATAGCTACAAAATAAATAAACGCATTTATAACTAACTGCTCTCGTAAACATATTGCCTATGTATAAAACAAACAAAAAAAAATTATGACCAATTTTCATCATTTGAAACAATTCATTTGATTACATTTACCCCAAGCGTCTTTAATTAAACCCCATACATCTACGAAGCAACAGAAAATCAGTAGTTGAGATTCGATTTGGTGTATAGCTTCGTAAAAAAGATTCTTATTTTCTTTTTTTAGGTTTTTTTTTCGTATTAACAAACTTCTGATATTTCTTTTTAGAGTAACAAGCAGACCAGTAGCGTAGTAGCGAATATCTATAAAACATCAATAGAAGATACCTATAAAAATTTCAAAAAAAAAAAAATCAGGAATTTTTCAAGATTTTTACTTCTATATCGCGGAGCCCCACAAAAGTGTACATGCAGTTTTGTCCACAACACCAGTGATTTTTAGGAGAACCATGAATGTTTTGTAAAATGTGAGTTAAAAATAAATATCTATTTTAAGATTGAATTTCTTTAGTAGAGATCCTCTCGAGAAAGAGTAAAATAGAAAAAACATGCTGACTTATATTGAAAATGTATTCGGGGCTGCAGAGGCTGGCAGCCAGTCGCATTATCATCATCATCATCATCATCTTCATAATAGCTCTAAAACCCCTATGCATATGTACCACATTGAAAAATAAGAGCCGAGAGCAACCATCCATCCACCACCCTCGTTACGTTGTCGAGAACGACGACGATGTCGTAGTTGTCGTTTTCCTTCTCGATACTACCATATATTGCTATCCTATCGTCATCCACAACATCCAGTAACATACGATAAATGGATGCTAACAATAAAAACTATATGGACAAAGAACATTTAAGTGTTTTTTAAAAAAAAAACAAATATCTTTTCCTCTTATACATATTATAGCAGCATGAAGAAAAAAAAATTTTCTGATTGGATTCTAAAAATGGTTCATTTTCGAGACTAATACTAACAAAATTACAAAAACAAAAATATATAGATTTGTTATGCAGGAAAAGTTGAGCAAGTCGGTAACCCAGTTTACTACTTTTGTAACGATAATAGTAAAAATAACATCACAGGGGAAAATTTTCTCCGTTTCTGAGGGTGTGATGAAATACAAAAATATATTCTTGGTATATTCATGTACACCACCAATTGTTGGGGATTGGGAATATTGGACTGTATGTAGTTGAAGAGATTACGACCGTAGGAAAATGTGAGCAATGTACGAGGCAAAATATCTCGGGGATTGTTAGTACTTTCAGTTGGTTCTATGTTAACTGACATTCACGTATACTACTACTACCCCGGGGGAGCTTTTTTTTATATTGTTGTTGTTATTTCGTCTGTTATATATCTATATATTATTTTCACTGACTGAGTGGTGTATAATTCGGAATTGAAATAGACTCGGGGGGCTCTGGCTATGAGAAGTCTCACTATGCTGGTGCTGCTGCTGCTGGGTATGAAAATAAAGACAGTCGGTTTCGCCTGTATACGAGTAGTCACCATAGAGAGGTTGATTTTTGGTTAGTGTTTCTCTGGTAGTGTCGTTGTTGCTGTTGCTGTTCTTATTATTATTGCTCTGGCTCTGGCTCTTGGCTATTCTCGGTTGATATTTTTTTCCTTTGCTTGATTCTCTATCGCGGTAAGGGAACTGTCAGTTTCGATCCGTTTCTCAATTTCTTCTGTCACGAAATTAAATTAATAACACACGACGTTCTTTAATTTAATTTATAAATTCATAATAATAATAATAATAAGAAATAGTTTTTTTCGTTTTAAGTTTATTTGTGCTTTTAAATATTTGTTTATGTTTGTTTATTTTTTTTTGTTGTTGTATTATTAAAATATGATTATTTTTCAAAAAACGAGTCTTACGTTCTTGTATATATATTTTAAGGTGTGTACAATATGTAATTAAACAAATGCAAGACAATCATTATAAAGAGAAGTGTAGCTGGCTGGAAATAGTAACAAAATCAATTTCCCCTTCTGTGCTTCTTATACCATACACCACACGCGTAGAAAACTAAAAATATTGAAAGTGAAATTGCACTACACTCGAGGCGACAAGGGCAGAGAAGAAGAACAAAACAAAAAATACAAGAAGAAGAATAATATACATATAATAAGAAAAAAGAAGTTTTAACCCCCTTTTCAACCAAAAAAAAAAGAAAAAAGAAAAATAGAATAACAAACAACCAAAGAAGACAAGCTTTTATTTATTTAAATATTTTTTTTATTATTATTTGTCGTCTTATAAAACGTTCCTAAATGTCAGGGAATATGCAACGTGCACCCCGCACGCCGGAAAGCTATTTTAATGTGCCAGAATCTATAGCACTATTGAATATTGTTAAATCAGAACGAATACAAAGTGCATTTCAGTTAAATCGAAAGAATCATGCTAGCGTTTGGGAAATGGTTGCTAATATATTAAGCCGTTTTAATAATAGAAAACGTAGTGCCAAACAATGCTGTAATCGTTATGAGAATTTAAAAAAAATCTATACACAATTAAAACGTAATCCTGAAAAGCATGTACGTCGCAATTGGCCATATATGTACTTATTTCGTGAAATTGAGGAGCAACGCGGCGAATCATGGGGTTCAAATACGAAACGTAATAAAAGTGAACTATCATATTATCAAAGACGTCGGGCTATGATGTTAATGAAAAATGAAACATTAGAGAATGATTTGGAACGTTTAGGTGGACCAAATAATTTTGTTGAAACGGAAATAAATGAATGTGATCCATTATCAAATAATTGCACGAAAGATGATCAAAATGAGCATATATTTGGTATGAATGATTTTATTAAAGTAAAGTAAGTAATAATAATTAATATTATAATATTTAAAAAAAAAACTTAAACATATAATATATTTTTAGAGATGAACCTATTGATCAAGATTATGAACAAGAAACAGAAAGTAATTTCATCAATAATAACTATAACGGGTAAGTTTATATTTATAAGAATAATTTTTATTCCAAAAAAAACATATTTTTAAATTCCATCGTAATCGCAACCTTCAACCAAAACAATCTAATATGTGATCGTAACCAAAAAAATACCTAAAAAAAATCTTTCCACTTAAACCCCTTTGATCATACCCTCAAGCGTGCTCAGTTATCGAAGTTGACTTAAGATAACTGCTATTGGTAAAATATACACAGTAACGAGATTTATATTCAACCACGTTTTTGTTGTATTGCTATTAATATTATTCTTATTTTTGTTACTTTAATCAAGATAAGAAAATCGCTCCTTTTTTTTCTCTCGGAGTTTTCATATGTGGTAAATAAAATCAGTCGGAGTTTTTTTTTATCAAAATTTTCAAAGTCGTAAACTATTAAATATTAAAGAGTTTGTGTGCTCTACTTTTATTTTTCGCCTGGTCATTTTTATACGCTTTTTACGAACAATGTTAAAGTTGGAATAATATTAATTTAAATTTGAATTCTCGATTTTCTGTTTACTAACATTTTTTTCTTCTTCGTTTTACTTATAGTTACTGCATAATTTCGTGTAAACATTTTAATAAATTATGTTGTTTGTTTATGCGAAAAGTTCTATGTTTGTTTGCAATAATTTGAGGTGAAATCGGGGGCTATCTTTGTAGAAAAATTATTAATAATCTTTTCCAATATAATGTCTTGAAGGAATTGTATGAATTTTTTTGACAATCGGCAGTTCAAGAATCATTACTAACACACGGTCCCTTTCCTTCTTTAGTTTCTTATTTCATTGAAATAATATGCAAATGCAAGCTGATAACACGATTATTGGAGATTAAATTGCACAAATCAAAATTTCTAGCGGATAGTTAATTGAAATTGAATAATAACTATTACTATTTTTTAGTTTTTAGTGGCATGGTTGGTCTTGTCCTGGGGTGCCAGCACAGAAGTCGTTTTAACTCATTTGTTACGAGTTTTAAATGGAAAATCGACACAGATGACTTGAAACGACTTCTGTGCTGCCACCCCTGTTCACTTGCCATGCATTCTTCACGATGGCTAGCCAACGCAAAACTGAATTAATAAGAAACAGTTATAGAAAATGCCAAAAACTGTGTATATCCTTAATGACTTCTTAAAATGTTCAAATTTCTATATCTTACTTGTACCACATTTTTGTCAAGTATTCATTCCTTCTTATCTTAACATCCAAGCTACCAAAGTCGAAGAGAGAAATTAAACATCACAATCTAGCCACAGTCCTTAGTGCACAACCTCTCCAACCATAGTGGAGTAGCCATGTATATTAGGAATCTCGTGGGCTTTCACAAGGTGTACAAGAGTTCATCTTCCGAGTTTAATCATCTTTGGATTAAAATATTTCTTCGCCACGCATAATTCTTCTGCTTTCTGTACAGAAGTTCTAATATTAGTAGTCGATGCTATTTCTGAACGTTTCTCCGAGGAAGGATTTCAACATTCACAACGTAAACAGGCTAAATTTCTCAAACCGGCACCAGTGTTTCTGGCAAAGACGGCGAGCTCTTTGCAAACTGCAATCATTTACTTCAAATTGTAAATTATCCTAAGAGACCCTGACATTGCGGGACAAAGAGCCCATCTCCTTGATCTATTTCTAACTTCTTATCCAACAATAAATTTCGTCGAAGTAGATTCTCTCCTTTGCAATTCCTACCACTGCCTTGTCAGCGCTAATTTCTCATATCCATCTTTTGCCCCAACTAACATGGTTCTCGAAAGATCTGTCTGGCACTATGGAAAAGCCAGCTGGTTGGGATTCATTCGCTTTTTTAAGCCACTGATTGGAATTTGTGTTTCCGTAGTGCAAATGCGAGCTGTGGCGGTGTGACCAAACGGACGGGAGTGCGTTTGTTCATTCCTCACTCTACTAAATCTAAAAGCCTAGGCCAAATAGATGGTTCAAAGGAAGTATTCTTCAGGACTAGCGAGGCATATAGGTGTCTCAAAGAGCTCGACGTCAGTAAAACCACTGGTCCTTACAATATTCCCCCTATAGTACTTAAGAAATGTGTCTCACCTTTAGCTAAATCTCTGCGCAAACTATTTGCCCTGTCATACTTCTCCGGAGTATATCCCGAACCTTAGAAACTAGCTCATGTTCAGTCCATTCGAAAATAGGTGAACCCAACAATCCTTCTAACTACCGCTCAATAGCAACTAGAGATAGGAGACAATCCAGGACAATCTTTGATGACACCCTGTGGGATTTAATGGCCAACAGGGCAGATTTACTGTCCGAGAAAATAACGATATTAGAGCTATTTGGAGCTCTATTAATACAAGTCTGGGCATGCATCTGAATGACGAGTACCTCAGTGGGGGTGGTGCCAAGGGCCATGGACATTTTGCTCCTTGGCCATATACGACCAGTCCTACACCATTATCGGGTTTGAAACCGTTCGTAGACCAAAAGGCCGTGTTTCCGCTAAAGGTCATTCTGATAGACCTCTGATAATCGTCATAAACGGTTTGTCGAAGTGCAAAGTGGCAGGAATGGTACCGAACAACGCGAGCATTGGCTTCAGGTTTAATCAATTCCTTGAGGATAAATAGGTTATAACAAGGTATCCTGGCTTAAAGGAGAGGCCCCCCCGAGTCTTCTTCTTGACTACTAGGTAGTAGGTCTTCCATATCCGCAATCGGACAAAGACAGACCAGGCTTTGAAACTTGTCTAGAAGAATCACGGCACCGTTTTGTTTGGTCTTGACCCACCATGCAATAGACGCATACATGATCATAGGCTTTATGACTTTCATGTCCTAGGTTTTGACTACAAATTGACGACAGATATGAAGAGATGTAATTGCCTTGCAACTTTTGATCCAGGATTAAGCCTAGATTTTTTGAGAAACGAAATTTTATACCATCTTGAGAAGAAGTCTTAATAGCGACACCCACTAACAACTTGATGTCAAAGATAAATCCTCTAACAAAAAGAATCACATTGTGTTTCACTATGATTCAGGTAGATTGGCCGTACTAGCCGACGGGTTAAAGCGTCCGACATTTACCAAACATTTATCAAAGTAATGCGAAAAGATGTTATCGCTCGTGACAATTATGGTTCCAAATTATATTTTGAATATACTTGGGTGTTGTCTTATTGAAAAAACTGGAATAAAACCCTTTTTAATCCTGCATCCACTTACTACTTGTGGTACTGCACATGTTAAGTGTACTTATTCAATAATTTCTAGAGGTTTTTGTTAACAATATTCATATTTTATACATTTTTTATTAATATTTTTCAGACACGAAAATATGTACGTAAATGGCCATGAGCCAAATATCCTTCATCCAGATGTGATAGTCGATACAGACCATGTAACAGATTCTTCCAGTGTTTCCCTAGGAAGTAAACGTAAATCATCAACCTCAACAGATGTTGAAAGCACAAATTATGAATTAATTGAATATCTCAAGAGGCGAGAAAAGCGCGATGAAGAAATGTTTAAAAGAATGGAAGAGAGGGAAGAAAGACTTATTAATCTCCTTGAGAGAACCGTTGTTGCCATAGAACGTATAGCTAGTCATAGTAGTAGTTGTAACAATAACACTAACAAATCAACTCATATTTAGTACTAACAAAGAAAACTAAAATTTTTATTTTATTTTTTGATTTATGTTAATTTTAAGTTTATAAATTTATTTAAGAAAAACTCGATCAAATTTTATTATTATGCTTTTTGTTTTGTTTTTTGTTTTCTTACTCTCCTCGTCTGCCTTATATTTTTTTTTTCGTATTATTTATTAAGAACAAAGAGAAACTTAGTGGCCAAAAAATCTGTTTGTGTTCCTTGCTAATACATATATATATGTTTAAAAGTGTTTGATTATAATAATTAAAACAAAATAATATTAATAATAATAGTTGTAATACGACAAAATTATATATTTTTAGGAATTTAGTTATAGTGAACAAAAAACCAAATGCCAAAAATACAAAGTTGAGAACAACAAAATGATTCAAAATAAAATGTAATATTTAATAAAAAGAAAAACATTTTTTTGTTACATAAATTGAATTTCAAAGAAATCACAAACAAATTTTGTTTTATTTATATCTTATTTCCATTTTACAGCTTCGTCAATGATGGAACTGTACAGGCACACTGATCTTGTCTTCAGTATCGAGAACTCGTGTCCAATCTAATCTACATCGTTGACGAAAAAGCGAAAATGTTTAATAGTTGCAATAATAGATTGAAATATCGATACGAATGTTTGACAAAAACCCGTCGAGACCAAAGCGAAATACTGGGCAATCTCTAGCAAAACGTGCACTACTACTTGTATTCCCTCGTCCAGTGGATGATCTTGACCTAACGGCTGATCCATCTCCTAACATAAAATTACCCGGGGATCTGCGAAGGAATGACCACATGTTCGAAATCGTTTAACAAGCATTCCAATGGATTGGACTTCTTAAGTGAAACAATGTCCTCCTTAAGTCAGCACCGCGGACCTATCTACAAGACCTGGTTTATATGTGCTGGGGCATTGAAAACGCCCTTAGCGTAATCGGACAACGTGCAAAACTGCGTCATCAACTCATCGATGATGGCGCGATTTGTTCATTCATCGACTCATTGAATCACCGCAATACAAGACTAGCCTACTTGACTTACTCCTACTATAGCCTACTGCCCCCATTTTCGCACAGTCTACATTCAGAAAATTTGATTATAAATAGAACTACTCGGCTGTGAAACAATCGTCCAGCATCTTAGAGTTCAAAAGTACGGTTCATTGCAATCTCTTTTAGAACACTCCAGACTCATCCTGTCCTATCCTCTTCTATCCTTTTTACTAAGCTTATTATTAGACACGAGGCAGAAGATTTTATTCTCCAAAATAAAAAATAAATGCAGTTATTGTTAATCGTCAGGAATTTGTGATGTGATTGCTTGCAGACAGAATAATAGGCTTTTCACAATAAGCAAAATAATTTAGATAAGCTCAACTGAAACCATCCTACGGATACTTTAATGAGCAGAACACGCAGATCTCTGTGAGCCTGCCTAAGAGCTGGTGGATTTATATGGAATCTGCAACCGAAAGCCATGTACTGGATATATACCACCGTCATAAGGCATATGGAGCATTATTGTAGTGCCACAGAACGGCGCTTAGAAGTTTCATAACTAAATTAAATAAGATTCAAAGGATGATCTGCCTTTCCATCATCGATTAGATCCGCACTCCGCTAACTGCAGAGTTGGAGACTCTACAATTTGGTACCACTCCACCTTATACAGAAATCCGCAATAAGGCTGCGCTGAGGCTGAAAACGAATGGCTACCTGAGTGTTGGTCTATGATGCAGACATTCTATAATTTTCAACATTATAGAAGAGATACTCTCTTTCAAGCAGAGGTAAACGCCATACTGGCATGCACTCATGAAATCTTTTGAAGGGCTTACAAAAATGAACGGATCTTTATTAGTCTGGGACCCTTGGTGAGCTGGGTGTTGTCAATCAAGTTGCTCTTGTTTGGGGGCGGGTCATAGGGGTGAATGACCTTGCTAGACAGGGGTCTGACATTGTATTCATCGATCAGGAACTGGCTATTGGGGCACCCACTAGTTTGGTGAAGACGGTCCTTGCCGAACGGACTTTGATGAAACATACCGAATGGTGGGGTCCGTGTCTGGATGGCAAAGTTTAAGCGATTCCTTCCTGTGTCGCCTCGTAACGCGACCAAGGAATTGTTGCGGCGCAGTAGGAAGGACACTTGTTGGCTTGATCAGCGCGCTGTGCCCTGAATTATCACTTATAGAAAATAGGAAGGGTTGATGACCACCTGCAGGCTTTCCCTTGAGGAAGATTAGTCCGTCCTTAATGTTCTCTGTGATCGTCGTGCGATAGCGAGAAGCAGGTTCTCATTAAACAACAGCCAAATCTAAGCGACAATCCACTAGGCAGAGTGCTGAATCTCAAGCCTACTAATATGAGGTATACGAAGTACAATAGACCAAGCGAAAAGGCCGCGGTGCTTTTGGACCCATTAGCTCCCCAAAAGAGAAAAGAAAAAACGAAATGTCTTTATAATAGATGCAAATTGCATATAAACAGAAGAAAAATTACGCTGAAACACGTTAACATCAGGAAATCGGCTACCGGAAGCGGAGCCATTTTAATATAAAGAAATTAGCAAATTTACAACAATAATAATGAACGGTACATATGTCTTGATATACTCGTATTTAACAAAGATAATAGATCGGAAGTAGCAGACAAAAAATAACGATAGACACCTACAATATAAAGCAGCAGACGAGTTTTTATACCTAGGGACGATTATAACAAAAGACAACGATACCTCGACCGAGATCAGAAGATACACTGGCTAATAACTGGGACTTTGGTCTATGCAAAAATGTACCTGACGCCGAAAAATATATCAAGGAAAACATAATTGAAGCTTAACCCAACACTAATAAAGCCTGTCGTACTATATGGTTCGGAAATGTGGACATTGAAGAACGTAGGCGAAGCATTGGTAAAAAGATTCGAAAGGAACAATGTACAAGGGAATACAGGTGGAACCCAGAGTTGTATCAAAACAGAAAAAAATCCAAACATTGTCAAAGAGATTTAAGTAAACAGACTATGATGGATCGGTCATTTAAGTAAACAGACTGTGATGGATCGGTCATGTCGAACGAGGTACGGAACAGAAAGCAAAATAGCAAAATATGAATAAAGTACCGAAAGGAAAACGACGAGAAGGACGCTCTAAAAATGAGGAAGATATAAGGCAATTAGAAATAAGAACCTGGAAAAGACTGGCCAGAGATCGAAAATCATAGAGGCGAATGCTGGAGGAAGCCAAGGCCAACAAAAGGCTGTGGAGCTCATGATGATAAATTGAACAAAGAAAATTTTGCACAAGCTATAAAATGAAAGAAGAAATTACCACAAAGTAATGATACACAATCCCGCATTATATTTGTTAAATTAAACAATTTTTTTCAATGTAATACTTTTCAGTTAGTTAATGAACTCATTTTTCTATTTATTGCGAATATTTGGGTGCAACCTTGCATGAACGCAAAAAATATCTCAATTGTAGATAGCGATATTGTTAAAGAATTCAAAATATTTTAACTTTACTATTGAAAACAATATAAATAAATATATAATTCAATTTATTATTATAAGAAAGTGTTTCGTTTGTTTAAAAAATATTCAATAGAGAACAAACTGTACGAACTCTTTTTTGTAATATTTTACCTAAAAGAAAATTGCTAACTGGATCCACAACAATCACCACTTTTACTCTCACTCGATCACCATTGAATTATTAAAGCACAAGACAAAACAATCCTTGCTGATAATAAATTATTACAATTTTTTTTTGAAATATTTCTATTTTATCTTTGAACGCATTCAAAATATTTGTATGTAGCGAAACAAAAAAAATCAACACTTTTTTATTTTTTATAATAAAATTAAAAAATTTCTTATCAAACTTATTCAACTCAATTAAAAACCACTCTTCAAATTACAGTTCAAACTGATAAAATATAATAAAAAAAAATAAATTAAAATAAATTTCAGGATGTATGTAACAAAAATATTTACGTACTTACAATAATTTTTTACTACACAAATTATTATCGACAGTAGCACTTTGAATTCACAGAGCAGAATGCTTTAACTGATAATTCCTCCATCCATTTTATATCACGAAAAGAAAATGAACAAACCGAAACTGCAGAGGCGGCGGAAATATTATTTTAATACTGAAATGTTGACATAATTAATTTTTCTTCGTTTTGTTTTTGTTAAATATCAACAATAATAGTACTGAGTAGTAGATAATATTAATAGGTTTATTTTTATGTAATATTTCGCAATTCGAAAGGTAAAGAGTTCTTGTTCAGCTGACTATAATTTTGCATATTCCTTTTGTTATGATAAATTATTGCTATCAAAACAAACTAATACTTTAAGCATATTCATATAGCTACACAATAATACTAAATGTTCGATTTCCTGGCGGAAGCCGCACAACTGCAGAGAAAATGGTCAGTTATTTCTTTGCCGGAGGCAGTAGCTTAGCTGTTTTATGGAATACAAAATCTGGCAGAATGTCCCAATTGTCCAATGTCCTGTAATGATGGACACGTTTCTGAAGAAGTCCTTCTGCAGCATCAATAAGAGATCCGTGACCTTTAGCTACTACAGTCAGGCCAAATTTTTCTGGTCTTACCGCTTGATGTTAAACACCATAACTTGGAGCTTGAAATTAAAAGTAAGTGCATGCTGATCTTTCTTTTCGTCCCACACTGTACATTCCCCACTGGTATAACTATAAAATTTGCTCCTAGTCTAACCAATTCATCTGGCTTCCTGTTGGTCTGTTGTTCTTGTGAGCCGGTATACACCAAAGAGTGATGCTGTCTACCCCCTGGTGAAAGAACGAAGCTACTTAGCATAAACTTTGATACCCTTGGCCTTAAGCTCGTCTATATTGCTAGTCAGGCTTTGAACAATGCTACCAGTTTCGCCTGGAAAGCATAGGTCTTGTCAGGCTGGAATTTACCCATTTCTCTGGTGGGGATCTGAACATCGAAAATTCTTTTAAAGTTGAGCATCGCTATTATGTAGTCATATGGCTCTTTGCAGCAGTTTCAATGCGAATTATATTCAAACTCCCCATCACTGTTTAAAAAATTTGCAATTTTCGATTCTGGCATTGAATAGTATAATGAAACTTCTTCCTTAGCTATTTCAATGCTATCCAAAAACAGATCTTCGAAGTTTAATCTTTCATCCAGAGTGCTACTAACTATTAATTTAAAAACAAAATTAAAGTACTAGAATAGCACCAGTGTTTCTGGTAAAAACGCTAAACTCTTTAAAGGTAAAATATTCTTCATATTGTTCACCAAGGCGATCACGTCTTCTAACTTTTTACTTAAGGAGTTTACTCTTACTCGACGTTAGATTTTCATATCCATTCCGGAACCTTTAGATTTTCATATCCATTATCATGTCCTACCAGACTAGCTCCCAAAAGATGGTCTGGCACTATTGGAAGGAACTTATTCTTATTTTTTCCCATAGGTTAACTGAGACCTGTGCCAATTCTGTGGATCTTTACATCACAAAATTGTACTGGCGTAATGTTTTAATGTAGAAGACTAGAGCTCTATTGTAGATAGTAATGTTGAACAACAAGCTCTAGACGGAAAGATAGTACAGAGAAAAATGTCTGCCTTTCATCCACTATTGCAGCAACAAAATGCCGACTTCGCTGATCAACCCAGTGTCCTTGCAATGTGTATAACCGATGGCAAAAGAGAGAAAACAAGGGATTTCTTTGAATACGGAATAAAAGTAAGAAGATCTCTAGAGAAGTGGAAAGGCGAAAGGCCTTATCTCTGCAACTTATTCGAACCCATGTCTCTTATATAGCACCTGGACGCCTAACCGCTAGGAGACTATCGAGGCCAACGTCCTTTCACAAAACCACGGTCGAATAGATGGTTCAATCCAAAATAGAATATATGAACGCAATGGAAACTAACGAAGCTTGAAAAAAACGTACAAGTATCCTATAAGCAAATCATTGGCCCTATGTAAACTAGTATTGCTTCAGCAGCAGTAGAACCGAGTTTTTAGGAGAGAGGTATAAAAATGGCAAGAGGGAGCTGTAGTAACGTATTCACGAAATAATTCTGGCGTGAAAACTTAACACATACACAATTCGCCTTCGCCTACTTTTCTTAATCGCGGGTAGCAAGTATAATTATCGAGACGCACACAGATATCTCCGTGTAAAGACAAGAAAGTTACTCGCGATGAAAAAATACCAGTGTAGACCTAGATTAACTTGTAAAATCGGTTCTGCTGCTGCTGAAGGAATACTAGCTTAGATACCCACATTTGCTCGTATGTCAAATTAAGAATTTCTTATAAGTCTATCATCTTAAGTCAGTCATTATTCAGTTTTCGGTAACTCTTCCATCAAGATACTTTTCTTGATTATTTCTTTTATATGTATACAGAACGTAAACCTTACTTACTTTCTCGCTTCTCGAATTGCAACAATAATAAGCACATACTTCTTTCTATGTAATTCTATGCACCTGAATGTACCACGCACTCAATATACGGGGTTTACTTTAGGACTAATATCTCGATGAATTCTAGGTGAAAAAAACCACTGAATCCAACGCTTACATGTGTATATACGTGTTACCGGGTGCTCCTTATCGATACTATGGACCACCACTTCAAATCAACAAATGTATGATGAAGTAGGCAACTAGTAATGTAGTAATTTGCTGAGACCAACGATACAATACCACAATAACACTAAATGTGTTGAGATTCAATACCTATTGTAGAAACCAATAGGACTGTGGCTCGGGTAGGGTTCAGTTGAGTTTTATAATATCCACCTAAAATCGATTCACTGTAAAACTAATTCGTCATAGCATGATTTATAATTAGTTAACAAAATATCTAGACGACATAGAACGAAAATTTAACCTGAAATATTAAATATAAATCTGTAAACTGCCTTTAGAATTGCTAATATCTTTAGAGCTATCAATTGGTAAGAATGCACCATAATAAACAACAAACCTGCATGCGCCTAATATCAAGAATTTAAATTAAGGTCATATAATATGAAAAAAAAACACTTATAAATAAATTGAAATTATACAATAATTAACTTCAAGGCTTCATAATCGAATACCTGATAATTATAATAACAGAATTCCCCAAATATCTAACATAATTAATTTAACACTTTGACTATAACTTTGGCTACAAAAATTTATGTAATCAATCAAATTACGGAAAATACAAGCATTAAATATGTCAACTTCTACTTAGATAATTGCCGCCTTCATAGCCAATTTTAATATCAAAAGAAACAATTAAGCAACATATCATTGTGATGGATTCATTGCGTGTGATAAAATAAAGATAGTGAAATAAAAAAATAATTTTTGTTTTAATTAATCGTGAAGGTTAATACACTGCACTGCACATGAATTTATTATAGAAAAGTCGACGGACATGTTCCAATCTAAAATTGGTTTTGGGAAAGCTGATTTCGTTCTGGAACACGTTGGCGATAACCTTCTTTAGTCTGAGGTTCCGGGGTGTTTTTTTTGTCTACCCACTGTCTTCTGTTTGTACAGGATCCCCTTTTCATCGCCATTTCCTCCAAAAAAGGGCATTCCCGAGATTTCACAGCAAGAAGGAGCACACATTCACACTCTCCGCGCGGTTAGACTCCGAAAGTTGTTAAGGGACCCATTGACCCAGCTTGCTGACTTTCTCGATGGCATGAAGGTGTCGATGAATGATTGAATGACCAAATCGAAGCATCTCCGCTACATCGTCAATGGTTACGATGGGATTTTGCTCCATCAGGGTTCGCAAGAGCTCCTCGTCCAGCTACACACTTCTTGCTGGCCGATGCAGGGCTTGCAAGCTGTAGCTTCCGAGTTGGAATTTGTTGAATCACCGTTGGCACTGCCTTTTTCCTTATCCATCCACTGCTTAGGACTTTCGGTTGCATTGTTGCCTTTATTGAACTCGTAAAGTAAGCTATGCTGAATATGCTCTTTTGTCGGTTCCATTACTTCGTTAAAAATAATTACTGCACTAAGAATAAGGTAAAATTATTACGTTTTTAAAAAAAAAGTTGAAGCAGGTAATCTCTCCCCCGCCAACCTAGAGTTCGTGCATTTGGAAAAACCGTATCAGTACTGCAACTGGCCCACTATGTACACAACTTTACGATTTAGGTTTTTTTCTTGGATTAGATTATGAAGAATTCAATTTCCTTCCTTCTGTATTTTGTTATGGTCTTTTGTTTTCTGCCAGAAGGTGTCTAATAAGGTATCTTCTGTAGCTGAATTCTGCAGTGATGCAGGAGTGATGTGTTTTTCAAATTACCCATAGTAACCAGAGTTCGAATGTTCGATTATTTCATAGTTCGAACTTCGCGCTAAACGCGAGGCTTTTTTATCTTGTCTGACCCAGGGTGCTCGTCAAGCTAAAAGATTTATTCAAATCGACAAGGCTAAACCGGGCAAACTTTTAAATTTCAACAGGTGGAAGCTAAAAGGAATAAGAACTCCTGACGGGCCACCGTTGCCTTAACTATTATTTAAGCAGAATAGTGTTGGAAGTTGATTAAAACAGCGGAGCACTTGCTATGCGATTGTGCGGCTCGAGTGACGAGGAAATTGAGTCTCGTCAATCGCGGCTTCCAAGATCCCATGGGGATTTCAGATATGAATCTTAAATCAATTTTAGGCTATCAAAAGATTTAACCTCGAAGGTTTTTAACGACGGGTTAGTACAATACACCAAATAGGTCGCAGTGCCTGCAAAGGCGCGCCCTGGAAAAAGTAATAGTAACCTTAGTATTAGTAATAGAGAAAGAAATGCATGTGGTATTTTATAAAGCAAACAACTATGGACCAAGAATTAACTTATATTTACAATAATAAACTGCATAAATAAAACGAGCGACTAAAAAGGATGGATTCAGACTCGGAATTTTTCATAAAATCACTATCAATCGAATTCGACAATTTAAAATACATTAAAACTGTTTCTTAGTAAAAAAAAAGCCCTCTGCGTTACTTCTAAATATTAAAAAATAAAAATCGAAATTTATTTAAAAAAATAATATATATTGTCAAACAATTAAAACTTAAGTCTTTCTTTTAAATTTATTAAAACCAGCTTTAGGACCCTTCAAATTTTTCTTTGTTTTTCTAATTTTCTGATTAATTATCACCTTCATTTTGGCCTTTACTTGATCATAATCAACCGACTCTTCGGTATCTTTCTGTTTTACAGCAGTAAAGAATGTGGAACCTTCTACAAAAAACATTAAAAAATATTTATTACTTCATTGATTCTTCATTATGGGGCAACTTACCTTTTAATCTTTCATCCTTTCCAAACATAAAAAAATTCTCAGTCCACACGCCCATTTTAGTTTCTTTTCCACCACTTTTAACTTTTTTCTCCTTCTGACTCTGTACTTTCGGTACTTTAGTTAATTTTTCTTGATTATCATCTTCTGAGTCAGATGAATCAAAATTAAAAGGATTATTAAGGGATTTATCTAAAGCGTTATTAAGAATTGGTTTCTCTTGATAAACATCATTCAGATTCTGTTTATTATTATTATCATTATCTTCTGTTCGTCCAAACATGCTAAGTAGACTGAAACCTTCTCCTCTTCTCTTCAGAGTTTGCGATAAATCTTCATTTATAGTGTAAAATTGCTCATTCAACGCTCCAGATTCTTCTTTCTCATCAACTTTATCACCATCGTCTTCCTTTATACTTTCTGCAACAACTTGAACATTTGTAAGAAATTTCTGATGTTCCTCCTTCAATGGATCAAATCTTAACATTGTTTTTCTCAATTTACTTCGATTTGGTTCTGATAATGATTCTAGTTTTCTACCGACAACTTGCTCAATTATACCTAATTGCCACTTTCTTTCGTCGTCGTTTAATATTTCATCTTTAGATTTTTGCGTATCATTGGCATGTTCATCAACTTCATGTTCTAAAAATCTTTCATCCATTTGAAAACGAGGATCTAGCTTGAATCTTGATTGTAGCCTTATTAATTTTTCACCACCAGCACTAAGGAGATGATTTTTGATTTCAAAATCTTTTCCATAACTTTTTTCATCATCGTCTTCATTATCCTCGAATAAACTGATTTTTTTAGACGCTGGTTTCTCTACATCACCATTCATCATTTCAGTGTCATCATCAAAAACAATCTTTTTTTGAGCTTGTGAATCCTGAGAAAATAATTTGCGTGTAAATTGTGTTCTTGTATTTTGTTGAAAAGAAGAAAGTGTCCTTCTTTTTTAATACTTACAACTGTAGCCAACGCCTTCTGGATTGCCAACTTTTGTTGATTATATTGGTTCTTCATTTTCGACAAGGACTCCTTCCGTTTTTGATCAGCTTGCTGAGCCTTATCGTCCAGCCGCTTAACATGCTTTTGGTTCTTTGTGATAATGTGGATCGGATCTGTATTTACTTGTTGAATTTTTATCTTGAAAGATTGATATTAATTTACCATAATTTCGAGGAGTTTTCTTTTTATTAAAGTAACTTAAATCACACACATATTATTTCATACACAAAATTTAATAAAAACGTGAAACTTTGAATGATCGTGGGATTAGATTGATGAAAAATGAGCGAGTGATGCTATACAAACCAGTTTAATTTTAGAGTTTAAGGTTTTATAATCAGTAAAATGAAATTAATGCAGTCCAAATATAAATTAATTGCGGACAAGAAATGAATAATTCCGGAATTTATTAACCAATCTCCTACCAAAGTGCAAATAATTTTAGAGAATGATCTCAAACCTATGTATTATAACGTCTGATGCGAAATGCAAATAAAAAAAGACGTAGCGTTGTAGCAACGTAAAGTGTATTGCAATCCACACATTTTATGGATCGAGTAAAAACAATTAAATTAGTTCAGGCTCTAAAGAAATGTGCTTTCTTTGGCTAAACAACTGCGCAGTCCTTTCGGATTTCTCATTCAGACGCCTGGAAACATGCACATATTCAGCCTATACCAAAATGTGTGGCTGCAACAACCCTCCTTCCAACTACTGCTCGATTGCTTCTATTCTCTCCAAAACCATGTAGACACCAATAAATATTTTACGAAATATCTTGAATCCGATCTAATCTTAGACGACAAACAGCATGGCTTTAGATAAAACAAGTGCACTGGCGTCTTACAGAACAGCACAACCAAAATATGCATCGCTTTGATCTCCAAGTATTTCCACCAAGGAGTATGCTACCGTGCTCTGTTGGCTAAACTTCAGGCTATTCAGAGTTTCCACTGATTAATGAAGGTAGTGGGTCGCCTCAAATTCCAACCAGTCTCTATTTCCATCTGGCGGTATCCACCGAAGGTAAATTTTATCACCTGCTCTATTTGATGACTTAGCGGAAATTCTAAAGCCGGATCCACACGTTTGTCAAGGCTTGGCAAGCGTTCGCAAATTCAAAAGTGTGGATAAGGCGTTTGGCTTGGCTTGTGTAAACTTGGCAACGCTTGTGGCCGATCCGGTCGAGTGTGGATGCTTCCCAAATCAAAGCAAAGTTTTCAATTTGCGAACGCTTGCCGTCCCTTGACAAACGTGTGGCGCCGGCATAAAACGTCAATGATTTTGCAATCGTCATGACTGAAAATATTTGACGATCAAATGATTAACTTTTGCAACTGTATATATGTCAGTAATGTTTTAGAATTTATGACTATCGTCCCTTCTTCCCCGTTCCCATTGTTCTCAGTCCCCGCCAACCGATTTCACATATTCACTGATGGCGGTTACTTTAAGCCCGCTACACACTATCGTCATATTACTCCGCGTTTGTCGAACAGCGTTGCCTGAACGACGTACGCTTTTATTCTATACACATTACTCGTTGTCTAGTTCGCATAGTACCATACTACATGTACATACACACAGTTTTCATCCACACTATCATCGAACAGCGAACGGAGAAAAATCAATGATTTGATTTTTCGCTGTGGCGAAAAACCCGGCGGCGTTGTCATCCACACTGCAATTTCTATCGTCGTTCGTCGTTGGGGCATTGCTGTTCGACGAACGCGCAGTAAAACGACGATAGTGTGTAGCGGGCTTTACGTCCAGCCAAACCAATAGGAACAACCCTAAATAGCTGGAAAAAGGACGGATAATAGAATCGAGCTCTAGGAGGCATAGCCCGCTATATTCTATTATCAGATCATATCTCTCATTTTAGGCTTCGAAATCTCTCCCAAGTCTTGGCGTGGCAGCACAGAAGTCGTTTCAAGTCATCTGTTTCGAGATTTCCATTTGAATCTCGTAACAAATGAGTTGAAACGACTTCTGTGCTGCCACCCCAGTAAGAAAAGCAGCAGTACCATAATGGTAATGACGATTATTTCACAAAAACTTCTTGAGTAATAGTAATAGAGTAAATCTTTCTAAGGGAGACGGCGCACTTATCAGCAAGTGCTGAGATGAGGCTCAACTAAAGCATGCAAAACATATAAAAAAAAATAACAAACAAAGAAGCGGGTAACAAAGAGCGAGACATATAAGTAGTCACGTGAGATTAAAAAACCCCTTTTAAGGACATCTTTACTAATGCTAACGCTAAAAACATTAATATTTTTATTCATATTAATAAACATGCGATATACGGGTTCGAATCTGCCGTAATTGGTGTTAGAGGAGTTGATGTGTGAGAGAGGTGGCCCTCTCAGATGAAGGAAAACGCTTGCTTCCTAGGTTTTTATTACGTTAATTCATACTCGATCAAACGTTGTAATCCATTCAGACTTTATAGATTTGATAGAATGAAGAATAAGTAAATGCATAAATGGATATAAACTAATTGAAAAAATAAACTATATTCCACTTCCATAAAAATTTAAGCTGTAAATATAGATTACAAAACAAACTACAGCCACTAAAACCATTCTGTTAAAAATTACCTTGCCATTCAGCAAAGACGAACTAGCTCTCTTTTTCGCTATAAACAAGGTATCTGCATCATCAACAATTTCATTACTTTCTCTAGCAATCTTTGCAGGAGCTTCATCTTCCGACTCTTCAGAATCCTCCGAGCTAGAAGAATCATCTTCTGACTTATCCGCTTCTAGCTGAACAGGCGGTTTTTGTACAACTTTTTTAATCGGGCTTTTCTTCACTTCTTTAGCTACTAAGTTATTCTCAGTTGTTTTACTAGCTTCAGCTCTTTCCCTTTTTAACCGATCTAAGAAACTTTCTCGTGCAACAGAAACACTCAGGTAACGTCCACGATATATTTCTCTACTGAATTCATCGATACCTGAAAATTCAAAATCATGTTAATATTTCAATTCCCTTACTATTATGATATAATCTTACATTGTTTTATAGAGTTATCATCTATTTCTAAATTAACAAAGGCAAATAAATTAGGATTATCAGGATCTACAAGATTTTCTTTAGTTTTTAATTCAACATTTTTAACCGATCCGTAGGCACTAAATTCGCTTCGTAAATCATTTTCAGTAACACCTGGCGGTATATTGCCTACAAATAATCTTTTTTCATCAGTTAACATTTTTTAATAATTAAATATGTTTATTTTGTAGCATATTTTTCATTAGAAAACTAATTTTAAAGTAAAAACCTCCGAACGTCTTATTGAGAAATGTCAAAAACAAATTGGTATACACGTGTTTAATGTATTTGGTATAAAATGTGGTATAACGAATAGAAATGATTTTCCCGGCCTATTTTTGTAACGATTTAAACTAATTACATTTAATTAATTTTATTTTGTATAATTAGTTAATAGGTGGCAATTTAATTAACGTGATATGATATTTAGGAATTTTATTTCATACTTCAATGTGCGATATTTTAATTGTTAATTACTAAAAATGGAAATAATCAGAAGATTTTTCTTTGCTGAGGAAGTGGTATAGAAAAAATAATACAGCATAACCAAGCCGCTGTAAATAATAATTCACCCCGAAATAACAACTTAAAATTGACGTAATTAAATTTGATTTAAGTTTGTGCTATAAATAATAAAATTTTTTTGTTCAAATAAAAAAAACATAAAAATTAGCTGTGTGAAGTCCTTACCTAACAAAACTGACAATCTACAAACGAAAAATTTTTAATATTGCCCACACAGTCATACCAACCACATCAATAGAAAGTGTTCAATTCAGTCAGTCATTTTTGGTACACGCACGGGAAAAAGTAAATTAAACGAAGTGGAAGTGAAAAGCGAAGAGAAATTTTTCAATAATGGCGGAGGGTCAAGACGTTCCGAAAAAAATTACATTGACAGTGAAAACACCAAAGGAGAAGCGCACCGTAGAAGTTGATGAGGATGCAGATATTAAAGATGTGAGTCTGAAATCGTAAATCGTTCGTGAATATTCCTTCTTCATTCTCGGTCTATAAAGTCTCTGGCTCTGGATGTATTTGGGGGGCGAAGTGTCTCACGCGCCACCCCTTGATGAAATAATTATGAGACTTTTGTGTAATCGCGCCAGGTTGACATTTCTAGAAATAATTTGTAATAATATTTTCCGATGACGCGCTTTAGTGGATTTCGTGATGAAATCTGTCGGTGAATTCTTCCAAAGAAAATCTGGGGCGCATTTTTTTTATATTTAATAAATGTTTTCAGTGGTCGGAAATAATGACAGATTGTTTGTGACTGAAAAATTTTATGCTATAGAGCCTCGGTGGGGGTTTCATTTACTATTACAAATGTTTAATTATATCTTATATGTCTCAGGCATTTATTTTTTCGCAATATGATCATTTTGAGGTACTCTTAACCCTGGCTTTTTCGGTGACGAATGCAACCTGAACACTTCCGTAGTTGATGCTTCCGTGTTTCGTAATCTTTTCCGATTTGGAATTTTTTTTACAGTACATATTACTCTACAGGCTAGAGTCATTCAATTGTAATGTAAAAGTCTTGCCTCTATTACTTAATAGCAGCGCAAATTCTTATAGTTTCGAGAAAGTTTGGTTTAGCTACTATTGACAGTTCACTGACTCACTCCGGTCTACCATGATTCGGCAGTTTTGTGTATAGCTACCAATTTTAGTATGGAACTTGGAAACCTATTTTGTCGCTTAATTCTTTTGTCATGATTTTAAAAAGTAATATTTCTCAAGTCTTGACTCTTATATATATATATACAGATCAAACATTAGTAGCATCATTCATTTTCTTTTTTAGATATATCGCTTATTCTTAAATGAAGCCGCTTATACAAGGAATCTAACTCAGGCCTGTTAAACTCCCTTTTTTCAGTCTTCTCTTCTTTTTGCTTTTTCTCTTCAGCTTGCTATATGTAGTGTTCATAGATTTTTTTAGCACGAAATCAATCCGCCTATTTCTTGATCTTCGTCCACATTCCTGCTGTTGTACCATTTCAAACCCTGGATAGCATTCTTTCTTCAGAGGCTCGTACAACATGATCGAACCATCTGCCAAGATTTATGTGTGCAACCATATCTATTTCGTTATACATTTTTTAAGCCCTCCCTACGTTCTAATGCGCCATTCACCCTCGTCGGTGACCTGATTCTTGAGGGAACTTTAATGATTCTACACTCTTTTGCCGGAATTTTACCATCTTTTTCGGGAAATCCATTGATTCACAGCTCTCCTTTATAAAGCAGTTCATATCCCCTTGTATAGCCCTAAAAAAATTGATTGTCTGCCAGCGAACGATGGTATCATCTGATCTGATATCGTTGCGCGCCAAGTTGGGCAATTAAGTATTACCGAATGTACGCTTCTTTAGAATGCTTTGAGTTTGGGACTATAATTGTTGTCAAAAGTTGCTAGCTCATGTTTCGCCCAAACTTAAAAACTAATGGCAAATCTAGAAGTTCGTTTATCAATAGAACAACTCGACTGTGGAATAATCTTCCGCAGTCCTTACAGCTTTTGAGTCCGGCTTTAGTAAGATTCCTTTTTCTCACTACGCAAAATTAACACGGTAGGCTTGCTTTCACACCTTGCTTCTTTTTACGCTTCCAAACCGATGTCATACACTATGGTATCCCAAAGCTCTTGGCGACCTGATCTACACCTTTCTTTCAGAGGAGGTTTGGCCTACGACGCTGTAGTATCTAATAAACCCTAACATAGAAGATCTGCAGTCATTGTTTTTGAGCTCATACGATATCAATGGAGGCAAACGCTAGGCGGTTGATACACGGGTTAATGCACTGAAAAATTGAAACCGATTATATTTTCGCTCACCCGAGCAAAGTTCACCCTGATCTCTGCAAAGTGAAAATTATTGACAGTTCGTATTGATCTGGCTTTGCTTAAGTATCGCACCGACCACTCCTAACCTATCCTTTCCTGGAATTATTAAGAACAGATACGCGATAACGAAATAAAGTAGTGTAATATCGGATTTCTCTGAGTAATACGTCTTTTCATTCCGTTCGGAATACGAAGGTTATCGCGCGCTACGCCCAATCATCGTGTATCGTCCGGCATTGACAAAATGCGTCACATTGACTGGCAACGTTTACAGTAACAATACGCGAACTGGATACCGCACGCTTCATTCTTTCTTGTCACGGTAAAATGTAATTATTTTCTACCTTATCTTTGGACTTTCATAGTTCAAAGTAAAATAATAAATTGGCAATCACTGTTGTGTTAAATGAATTGCTTAATATATCACTAGAATAATTTTCAATTTGCAAATGACGCAATTAACTTACATTCTTGATTCGTCATTGAAAATATAAAATAATTAATTTATTTTATTTTTTCCAAAAAAAACAGTTCAAAGTCCTTGTTGCTGAAAAATTTCAAGCCGAAGCTGATCAGTTATGCTTGATATTTGCTGGGAAAATAATGAAAGACAATGATACATTCAAAACCCATAATATCAAAGATGGGTTAACAGTACATTTGGTTATTAAAGCCCCCCAAAAAGCTGAAACTTCAACAACAGCCCCAAGGCCGCAAGCAGATGTGCGCAGTACACCATTTGGCTTAAATCAATTAGGTGGTTTAGCCGGAATGGAGGCACTTGGGGCAGGATCTAGCACATTTATGGATCTGCAAGCTCGTATGCAAAGCGAACTTCTTAATAACACCGATATGATAAGGACTATTCTTGATAGTCCATTGGTACAGCAAATGATGAATAATCCAGAAACAATGAGGCAATTGTTTGCATATAATCCTCAAATGCAGGATTTAATGGAAAGGAATCCAGAAATATCACACATTCTTAATAATCCAGATTTATTGCGTCAGACTATGGAATTAGCACGGAATCCTTCAATGCTGCAGGAAATGATGAGATCCCACGATCGTGCACTATCGAATATAGAAAATTCTCCTGGTGGTTACAGTGCTCTACAACGTATATATCGGGATATTCAAGAACCAGTTATGAACGCGGCCGCGGAACAATTCCGCAATCCATTTTCCAGCTTGGTTGATAATGGTTCAGGTGAAGATTGAAAATATATTTATACAAAATTATTAATATTCCGTATTTTATATAGGTACAAACCCGCAACAGGGAACTGAAAATCGTGATCCGTTGCCAAATCCTTGGGGTGGAAATCCACCACCAACATCAGGTGGCGGACCAAATGGCCAAAATACACAAAATAGACCACCACCAGGCGTTATGAACACTCCAGCTATGCAGAGTTTATTACAACAGATGAGCGAAAATCCACAATTGATGCAAAACATTCTCAGTGCGCCATATACTCGCAGCATGTTGGAGGCAATGTCTGCAGATCCTGCTTTAGCTAGTCAGTTGTTGAGTACCAGTCCTATATTGGCAAATAATCCACAATTACAAGATCAAATGCGTACTATGATGCCGCAATTCCTTCAACAGATGCAAAATCCCGAAGTTCAATCAATGTTAACTAATCCTCAGGCGCTGAATGCAATTCTACAAATTCAGCAAGGTATGGAACAATTAAGAAGTGCTGCGCCTGGTCTAGTCGGATCATTGGGTATTCCACCACCACCTGTTGGTGTTACCACACCAAATCCAGATACAACTACTTCAAGCACTCCAGTAACTAGTTCAACTAATACAACAACAAATACAACTGCAGCTGCTGGTAATAATTCCCAACTATTCAGCGAATTCATGGCAAGAATGTTAAATGGCATGCAAACTGGTGCAAATAATACCAATCAGCCGCCAGAGGAACGATATTCATCACAGTTGGAGCAATTAACATCAATGGGATTTATTAACAGAGAGGCCAATTTACAAGGTAATTATATGAATGATTTTGACTAGAACATGTTTTAAGGAGGTTCAATTTCTTAAATAATAACGTTGTGTGCATCTTCTGCGTTCCACTTGATCTGCCTTATTCTGGTTGTCGAGTGACGTGACGAATGTCACTTCGACCTTAAATTGGTGGGGCTTATTCTGAGAGTCTTGTGACTTTGCAAGTGATGTGACACTCAAGAAATGGTATTCCACGAGTCGATTTAGAGGCATCTCATCTGCCACCCGTCAGTTGCATGGCGCATTCCCATAGTGGAATGAAGTGAGTTAACTACAGCCTGAAAAACTGGAACAAATACATGTTCTGCTGCAGTCATAGGGACTATACAAGGTCTCAGGCACATTAGAATAAAAAAAGGGTTTTACTAAGGTGCATTGCGGCTGCGGGGGGCAAAACATTTAAACCAGAGGACCTCGTTGGTCCACTGAGCATCCTAAGCGATTCTCATTTTGAATCGATGGCTTCATGTGCTGACAGTTAGATTTCGACAAGTTTGACTAGGCGCCTATGGTTCCAGATTTAAACTTTAAGCTGGACAATTTTCAACTCTATCGTCCTGTATTCTAATCTATCTTCCGATGTCATTGCTGTTCAATTCATAAGGTTTCCTCTTACTACATAGTAAAAGCACGATCAGAAGATATTGGGCCTGATTGTTGAATCCGGCGGATTTGGGATTCCCACCGCTAAAGAGTTTCACTTTCACTTGTCGCTGCGATTGTTCAATCCATGCCATATGAAGTGACATATTTCATTTTCGAAATTCAAATGACAACCGAATGAACAGTTCACATTGGATACACAACCCCAAACAAGTTGTTTCTTAGTTTAACTTCCACTTTCGGTTGTAAAATTCTCATTCACTTTCCCGCCGGGGGATTCAACAATCAGAACCTGTCAAATTCGCATTCACCTCCCTGCCGGCTGATTCAACAATAAGGCCCATTGAAACACTTAGGCGGCCTTGAAGCATTTTTAAACATTCAAGCTCCCGACTACCAATGAGAGATTAGGATTCATGGTAAGTCATTGACTACACCATGTAACAGCGACCTGCTGACCGTGAATTAGCTTCGATAGTCGATGGTTTTCAAATATTCAAAAGCTTAGTGTGCTCAATGTCTGAATCTAGTCTTTGGCCAGCGTGGAGTGCAGGTTTGTCGTGCCGCCAGTTCTTCAAGCGTGCAATCAGCCACAGAAGCGCAAAAAAATAAAAATATTCAACATCCAAATTTGAGTAGCCCTAATAAGGCATCTCGACGGCTTAATCGGTTAGCAAAAGGGTACCAAAGTTCCGTCGGCCCCAAAAGTTATGTCGGGTCTTCACCTAGCGGGCGGTACTCTTCCGTGTTTACCTGGTAGTCTGGAACTGTCGGCTTCACAGTTGTTAGCGGGAATCACTTGTCTCAGGAGGCATAACAGAGGCGAGTCTCCCGACATTGCACCACGATGTGAACGACATGATGGACTGGTAGTATAAAGATTGACACAAAACCTTAGACTTTCATATAAAAGAAAAGTTCTAAACTTTCTAATGAAATCCAAGTGAAGGTCACCGTTCTTTCGTTCCAGAGGTCCGTGGTTCGAATCCACTATGCGACATGGTTCTTCGCCTTTCCATTTCTGCCACCTAGATAATATTGCTCTTTTCTTGTCTTCACTCTTGCCAGCAATTCCCTGCGGAAGTCATCTCCTATTGTCGCGGTACTAATTGGATGATAGTGTTGGCGTTGTCAGTTCTTTCACTCTTCTCTCTACTATCTTTCCGACTAAAGCTTGCTGTCCGACATTGCACTCAATGATAGAACCGTCGACAGTACAAAGAGGGAATTTTCCCGCTAGTCTTTCACATAAAAAAATTTTTATACAATTTATCGGCTGTAACATCTGATGGGCTCTAGCATCTATCGCAAAAAAAAATCTTCTTTTTTATTAGGAAGCAATTTTCTAAGAGCCTATCAGAACCACCAAGAAATTCTTACTTCCGTTAAAGATTCAACTAAATTTTATATACTTTAATTTTTATTTTATTTCATTTACAGCTTTGATTGCAACCTTTGGTGATATCAACGCTGCCGTAGAACGGTTACTGGCGTTAAATCAATTATCTTTAAGCTAACAGCCTTAAACAAATTCAGACATTGGAGAGAAGATTATAACTTAAAATCAAATATTTTATGCAGTTTATCCAAAATTCCTAGAATCGTTTAATTATAGCCGATGTCATCGTGGTTATTGTAAAATCTCCTCCCGTTTTAAAAAAAATTGAAAATGAAAAAACAAAATTTCTCCCACAAGTAAAAAAAATGGATAAATTTTTAAGTTTACAAACAAAAAAAAAATAATAAAATAAAATAAAATACCTCTGCTTTTTTTGGCTGTCCACAATTAATAATAATTATCAAAATAAACATTTTAGATTTGTTATTCGTGGAATAATGTGGAAAGAAAGAATTAAAACAAAAAAAAAACATACAACAACAAAAGACTAGATATAAACAATATTATAACATCCGATCATAATTACAAAAACAAAAAAATGCAATTATATATTTAAATGAAAAATGCAGAGTTTAAATATTTTTCATCATTTGAACCGTTGGTTATTGTGTATTAAGGTCTGATTGGTTTACGAGAGTTTGTCCTTTTGATATTGGTGAATGATACGAAAATAAAAATTAAAAAAAAAAAATATATATATATATAATAAATATAAAATAATTTTTTTCCTTTTTCAAATTTTTAAATGTTTCTCCCTTTTTTTTAATTGTATTTGTTTTTACTGTTTTATTAGTGCAAATGAAAATATATTGAAGGAAAATAAAAAAAAACAAACAAACAAAAACTTTTACTACTATTGCATATTCCAACAAAGCTTTTTTAATATCACACTTTTTATTATTATTATATAAATGTAAGTTTATTTGTGTGGGTTTTTACAATTATAAGAAAAAGTTATAAAGAAACGCAATTGGTGGTTAAATTAATTTTTGCGAACATTTATAAATGAAATGATATGTAAAATTACATAAATTGCTTTATTCTTTTGCCTTTTTTTGAAATATTATAGAGAAAAATATTAAGCAGAGACGTTTTATGGAAATTTATCAGATATACTAGAAGTTATGTTTTATGTCTGAAAGCCTGTAAGGTAGTATTCTTTCAAAAAAAAAACAAATATATGGACAAATGATGTGATTGTATTTTTATTTTTATAATTGTATCCTTTTCCGTAATCCATGCGCTAAAGCAAGTTTATTTATATTTCGGGGTGTGGAGATTAATTTGACAACCAATGACCTTTGTACACTTGGAACAAGTGAAAGGGCGTTTTCTGTGGTTTTCCTTTATAGGTATCTACATGAGTCGTTATTTATTTTAGCCATGATCTGCAGGTGTTATCTTATAGGAGTATTCCTCTGAGAGGTTCGGGTTTAGTAAGCTCGAGCAGGTGTAATAATTTTTTTGACTTGTGTTGTGCCCGGTACATGAGTCCATTAGTGATTTCCCCATATCCGAAAAGTTTCTTTCGTTGGGTTACTGGATGACCCAAAAAAAAAACGCTCTGGAGATCGGGCATATTTTTTGGCTAGGCTCAGTGCTATCGATTCCATGACTTCTATTCACATCAAGGGGTCTAAAAAGGCCACTTCGGGTGTTTCATAATATGATCATAAATATGTTTCATTTCATAAATCACAAAGGGCCACACAATTACTTTATACATTTTTTTTGGTAGTATGCAATGTGATAAATGAAAAAACTAGTGGAACAAGAACACCGTAGCATTACGAAAAAACTCGTCACTGAATTTGTTCGTCTGGCAATTGCCCCTATTGTGATTGTCGAGTCGATTCTAAAATAATGACTGAATCCGTATTGCGAATGTCGACAATGCGAAATATTTTTAGATTTTATCGACATTTAAAGTCGATAACTATGCTTTTTCTGTTTGTTCAAGTCGATTTTCTTACGCAATACAAAATCAAAATCGCCTTGACTAGAGATTGTCGGTCAATTGTTAGTCGACTGGACAACCGCAATAGGGGCCATTATCTATGCCATATATGATTCTGCAGATGATAGATCCTCAGGACAATTCGGTTAGTGAATCTCAGAGCATTTGATTTTGATTTGCATGGCTTTTAGGGTTCGTTGAAATTATGGCCTCTAGTCCGAACTTCGATTCGCCAATCGATCGAGAATCGAAAGCTGATTCCATTGTGAAAAAGATTGGCAGTCTGTAACGCAGTTGAAAGCACTGCCATTGTAACTGAGAATTGTATGTCACTTTTATGAATTATTGGAAAGGAATTTACATGTTAATGGCCTCGATTCCCAGATCCGGCGGATCGGACACTCCCGCCGTAACTGCGAATTTGTGATCCGCAACAATTTTTTTGCGAATTTGAAACGCAAATTTGCCTAAGCAAATCCGATTTCGCGTATTTCATAATCGCGTGAGTGTTCACTCTGAATTTTTTCGGTAATTAAATCCACATTCAATCCGCGACCAGCGGTTTTGAATTCGCGACTGCGGAGAATCGCAAAGTGTCAAATCCGCACTCACGTCCGATCCGCCGGATATGGGAATCGAGGCCAATGTTTTTTAAGAAAGTTGTTTGTTAAATAAACATAACAATTGGAATTGATTATTAACGTGGACATCGTAAACTGTCATCGACTTGGTTCACTACAACCGAAACTACTATTCTTCCAAATTTAAATATTGTTTAACAAATTTAAATATTGTCAAATTTTTACTCGAAAGCTGGGGCCGTATTTGGTTTCTCGAGTCGATATCGACTTCTGTCGATAAATGAAAATTGGCATTTGGTAACACGATATCGACAACGTTGTCGTCTCTTTACGTGTCGATAAAGACCTTTGACGTTTATTAAAAAGCTAAATTTATGAATACAATAAACTTTTAACAATTTCTATTTTAGTTAAATATACGTGGTTTGCTGCACTTTGAGTAATATCACACAATTTGATGGTTTTGTATGGCAGCGTTTATCTGTTGATTTGGTCGTAATGCCAAATATGAAACTTAGAGAAAATCGAGAAGCTTTTTTTGTCGAGTCTATCCATCGACTCGAGAGACCAAATACGGCCCCTGTTTCGTTTTCGAATCGGATTTAACAATATTGCAATAGAGAATAGAGCCACAGATCCGGTTGTCTCCTTCGATTTTAGATCGGTCTGTGTACCAAAGTTGCAATCCATTTTGCGAGTTAATTCTTTAGAGTGCATTCTTAATAGGAATTCATCTTGAAATTCTTGGTATGCCGAGGTGACGTGTTACATCTCCAGATTTAAACTTATGTACTTCTAATCGCGGATTTAGTAGATACGTTTATTCACTAGTAGGGGTTGTATGGTCAAATAAATAGCATATTACATACCTTAGAATTAATGGTTCCTAAAATGAAGAGTACCCTATGAATGTAACACAAATATTGTCCTCTAACAGGTTCTTGTTAAAGGATTTAAGGGGCCAAAAATTATTGTCGTGGCTGATTTTAAAGTTCATAACGCAAATTGACTAAATTACTCAATTGGCACCAGTGTTTCTTGTAAAGATATAGCTCGCCAACCGGGTAGACATTACTCTAATTTCAAATATCAATCTTCTACTTAAAAGAACTGTGGGAAAACAAAAGTGGCTGTGAGTTAACGCTTCTTTCAAACCACTGGCTGGGATTTGTGTTTTTGTAGTGTGAACGCTGACTCTTGCTCTTCTTTATAAGTAAAGATATACTGGTGGGAATGCGTTTGCTCATTCCTCAAGTCTATAAATCTAAGACCGAATTGATGGTTTATGGGCGATGTATGAATATAATTAAAAGCCAAAGAAACCGTCTATAGAGCGTACTAGCATTTATTTGTTGTGAGTACATCTACCTGAGAATTTCGTGTGCCCATTTTGTGTCCATTGCGCCGAGCATTTATAAATAGAACAATTCGACTGTGGAACAATACACTGCAATCAGGGGGGTTATCCTGGAATGCGATTCGAAAGTCGTGAAATTCGGAAATAAGAAAATGGTATCCCCCAATGCGAATTCAGATTAAATTTGTCCGTCTGTCATCGGATTTCAGTCCGGAGTTCCCGATAGAGCTTAATAATTTCAATACGATGCGATCGCATTCAGGGATACAAAAACGAAATCGCTTCGCAAATGGCTTCCGTTTGCTTCTCACTTTCGAATCGGATTCCAGGATAACTCCCCAGCATTTCCGAACTTGTGCATCCTCGAGTTCAAACGTAGACCCATAGCTTTCCGGTAGGTACTCTCCTCCGCTATCCTAAAAATTAAGCTTACTACTAGTGCGACATGACGGACTAGTGGTACAAAGGGTTAGTTCTAATAGAAAAAAGACAGAAGCTGATTTTGGAGATCAAACAAGAAGTGGTTCGGTCACTTTGCTTATAGGCGAATGGATTTATGAAAAAGTTACCACTAGGGTGTAGGTAAGGAGGCCACGCTACCGATTTTGATTCGAATTATTGAGTTCTGAGATCGAGTAAGAATCAAATTTTACGTTCTATAATGCATCAAAATTAAATTTTGAATATTTAAAACAATCGCCTCAGAGCTTCATCTTTGAAACTAAAGTTAAAGATGTAGCATAATAGCATAACCATGAGGAATGATCTAAAGGACGTACCTTTAGCTATGGTCATTCAAAACTGGATTCATTTATTCAAAAATTTGCAACGCTTTTGTCGTTTTTCCATTTCCCTTTAGGAACATGCAATTTATTCACCATTCACCTGTTAATTTACGGGGTTCCACCTAATTACTCCCGATATAAATCTACCTCCAGGAAGGACAAGAGCTAAAAGGGATATTTCTGTTAGGCCACATATAATGCCAATCATCACAATGAGCGCGGAGCGGCAAATTGCGCCTTGACATACTCACGTTGTGTTTCACCCTTTTTTTGTCGTTGTTATTATAAATTCCCCGCGAGATGGAAATGATAAAAGAGTGGATGTGTCGTTAGGCCCGAAGCGAGGGTTCTCAAGATTCGGCGCATATTTTAAATCATAACGAAAATTACTGATGGCAGTTTAAATATAGTGGAAGCCTTCATATTGTAATCGGAGTCCGGCTGCATTACGATGAACTTAATCTACAATTAATGCCCATTGGTTACCGGTTTCATACGTTAGCGTTGTTTATATATGCATAAAGGCGACCTTTTTCGCTTTGCAATATGGTGACTGCCGTGTACCTGGTCCAGACTTGAAGTGTTTTTGTCGTGTACTGCGTACATCACGCATAGCACGCCAGGCACCAACCAAGGTTCGTTCAAAGAATCCCACCAACAGCCCGCGAGTCAAGTCGTCGTAATCAACTGGTTTGAATGGGCAGGGAATGTGGTATTCAATAGTGTATCGAACAGCCGGAAAAGAAACCGAGAAGAGTCTTTCGATGCCGCTCCGCATAAGACTTCTATAGAGTGACTAGATATGTGTATGGACGACAAGTCGTCGTCGATACACGACATTCATGCACAAGACGACGATCTCCTCGGGGAGCACCCGGCCAAAGTGGTTTCTGGCTTGATTTCTTGGTTAGAGTTCAGTAGTCGGTAGGCTAAAGTGGTCGGCGACGGGTGTGTGTAGTGTGCTAGCTATAGTAGTGATATCGTTTCCAATCGTCGGCGTTGATTTTGTTTTTTTTGTTTAGTTATATTTGCGAAATCGTTTTTGGGCCAATAATTGTGCATAAAGCGTTGACACTATCTGTGTGTTTGATAGCCAGGAAATTTTGCATTCGAAATGAATTAAGTGATTCTTGATATAGTGTAAGAATATAGTAAGGAAAGGAATAAAGTGAAAACTGGTGCATCTGCTCGCAATTGGATTACGGCTCAACTGTGTTGTCGGTCGGGAGGGAGAAGGTGGCCGCTCCTCGCCATTTGATACACGTCCTCCTTTTTCCATTATGCAGCAGCATTCGGAGTCGGATTATCACAGAGGGCTTAGGTCGTCGTGAAAGCCAGTTATTTCAGTTGCCTTGGAATGCTAATTTGAAATTCATTTCCAACAGAATTTTTGGATATTTCCAAATAAAAAAAAAACCGAAACTTTTTTTTTTCTAAAAAGAAGAGGAAAAACTGATCTTCAAAGAATTTGGATTTTCGGATATTAAAGTGTCTCTAAAATGGTTTGTAATATTATTATGTTTTTTGTTGTTGTTGTTGTTGTTGAATTCAACTTTTCTTGATCATGCATGTAGAGGGAAAATATCAGATTGGGCCTCCTTTATACGAAATAACTTCTCTATATACATCTATGCATGTATATTGCGAATGGTAGTCAACTTGTTTTTTCCGTTTGCCCGTTGGCATGTTCTTTTTAAAACTCTTGCTCTAAGGAATGTTGCTTGGCAGGGCACCGCAGAGATTCGAGATGATATTGTTTATCATTAGCAAACTGTTAGGTTGAGGTAATATTAAAGCAGCATAGTAACCGGTTTCTTTTTCGGTCTATCAGACAATTTTTATAATAGTAGTTATGTTCGATGATAATTGAAAGAAGAATATAGAATTTTTTTTATAGTGATTCTTCATATTTTGTGTTTCGGCAATTTTTTTAACAAGATTTATATTAAATACTTAACAAAAAGAAACATAAAAATATCCTTGGTGATATGCAAGTGGGTAGAGACTGTGGGTAGTCAGAGTCTATTGAAGGACTTGCTTTGAGGTAGAAGATGAAGTTGGCGGATAAATATTGTCTGGCCAAACTGCTTTGGAATGTGCAAATTGACATAGTTATTAAGTAAATGAATTGAGTTGTTAATAATGCGTTTATAATGAAAATGGAATAGATTTCGCTTGTTTGTGCTCTTCATGAGTCTTTAACATTTAAATGTGGATGGTTGGTTTGAGTGCTGTTCATATATCATTTTCGCGCGTTTTATTTTGGTGGTAACGAAAACCAGTAGGAGATTTAAAATTGTAGTAACACACGTCCAGGTCGATCGTAATATTTAAAAAACTGAGATTAAAGAAATTGAAGTTCCTTTTAAATATGTATCGTAAAAACGGACAATTGTAGAGTACCACACATAAGTTAGAGTTAACTCTAGTTGTTACTCAAAAAAGGATTAAAGCATTGTATCCATTCTGCAGACGAGTCAACTCTTATCTTATTAACAGAATTCAAAGTTTGCCCTCTTTTATATTTTTGTTAAATATAGTGTTTCACACTTCTTTAGGCGTTAATCGACTGGTAAAACCTGCATCTTTCTAGTGCACAGCACGGTCGCAGCGGACATATTCTGTGGTTTCTGTCTCCACCTGACAATATCTCGATGTGTCGATATCAATTATTTTACCATGATTTTCTGGTGATATCTGACGGGAGCATGTCCTGTGAGAAGATCTGTTAAGACTGAGTTCGGGTTTAATAAGCTCGAGAAGTTTTTTAACTTTTGCTTGAGGAAATGAATGAATTTCTTGGCTTGTCTCATACTCGGTGCAAGAATCTAGTATTTGGACAAACCATTCTTCCGATATCTGAAGAGTTTCTTTCTTGTGATTACTGGATGCTCCACAGCCTCTGGAGCGATAAAGGAGGTGCAGGTACTTTTATGACTAGGCGATCTGAATGCCTGTTCCCAATGAAACTTTCAGGACAATTTTGTTAGTGGATGCGAAGGCGTTTTTTATGTGACAGAATTGTGGTACCAGCCCGTCATATCGTACAAGCCATGGTGCAAGATCTAGTAGCAAGCTTAATTCGAAAGATGAATAGAGGATGCAATACGTTAAAAGGAGTCGCAAGGGAACTAACTGTAGGAGCCGGCAATGAATCTTAGCTCTAGGATGTTGTACAAGGAATCGATGCATTTATTTACAAGTTTCACTGTACAGAAAAATAATAAATTTTAGGATTGCTGCTGGACTTTCTGACAGTGGCCCCTATTGCGGTTGTCGAGTCGACTAGCAATCGACCCGACAATCTCTAGTCGAGGCGATTTTGATTTTGTATTGAGTAAGAGAATCGAAAACAAACAGGAAAAGCATAGTTATCGACTTTAAATGTCGATAAAATCGACAAATATTTCGCATTGTCGACATTCGCAATACGGATTCAGTCATCATTTTAGAATCGACTATCGACTCGACAATCACAATAGGGGCGATTATATAGATAACTGTGTCATTGGCTCCTGTCAGGGGCGACGCTTTCATAGGTGCGAATGGTTTACTTGCACCGGGCGCAATTGGACAGGGGTGCAATTTCAGAAATTAAGATTTAAAAATATTTTAAACTATGAAAAAGTGTTCCCGTGACTTCATTTTCAACTATTAATGGAATTCATTTTCATTACCACGATTTATTTTTCCGGATTATTTTCTCGATAAAATTCCGCGGGCGCAAGAAATTACCCAAATTTACCCTATCTCTGTTCCTGTACTTTCTCATGCAAGAAAAAGCGGGGAAATTTTATTTTTTGATGAAAATATTTTTGCGCAAACTATGAAAATTATTTCACCCATCCACTGAGTGTGTTTGTGTCTTTTTCCATTGTGATCAAAAAATTAAGAGCGGATGGGGCGCAATATATGTAGCATACTGCACCGGGCGCAAAAAACCAAGCGCCGGCCTTGGTTCCTGTGCTGAAAGTCGAGTCGTGTGGCGTGACAAGTTGTTTGAGCTGAAGAAAGGGGCGTGTCAGTCGAATTACGACTTTCAGCAAAGGGGCCAGAGAGTGGAAGTTCTTAGTTGAGTTTATGGCCCCTGTGCTGAAAGTCGTAATTCGACTGAAACGTCACTTTCTTCAACTCAGACGACTTGTCACGTCACACGACGTGACTTTCAGCACCGGGGGCATTAACTTGCCTTCTATCTTTGGATATATTCAAGAAATATGCTAGCTCTGAAGATATAGGTGAGGTGTGGTAATAATGCATCAATTCTAAGCTGTAGTAGACCGCGGAAGGAACTATCACCCTCGGGGGGGGGGGGGGTGGGCTTGAAGGTGCTGGTTACCAACTTAACTTCACAGCGAGCAAAAATTCTGCCAGAGAGGTTTTTTATTCTGCTTGGGGAAGTGTGGCAGTTCTCTCTCTCTCTCTTTGCAGTTGTTTCTCATTCTTAAAAAAGCATAACCAGGAAAGTGCGTGTTCAACAAGAACTACAGTGCGTCTTTTTGATCCTGTTTATTGCTCGCATCTTTTTTTCAGCATGCAGTTTGAGTACTCGTTCGCTAAAGACTTTTTTAGACAAACTGCTGTGGAAAGCTTACATATAATTTCACAGAAATTTGTCTAGGTTTTGCGTTTTGATCTCCTCTGTTTTTTACTGTGTGCAGTTAAGGCAGTTCTGAATAGTTATCAGAACTTTGACTATTTTGCAGATTTTCCTGGCCTCTTTCTTGCAACAACATGTTGAAAACCGACGAGCGATTGAAGCATCAAATAGTCCTGCACAGCTTAAAAGTGACTTTTTGGGCAGTTCTATCCACGAATGGAATAATCGGACCGTTTTTCTTTGAAAATTCTCTTGATTCGGGCCTGGGTAATCTAGAGAGTAAGGCGCCTGGCTACCATCCCAGAGATTCCGGGTTCGAGTGGTGGCAGCACCACGGTTCTTCGCCTTTCCCACCTACATAACTTTCCTTCTTTCTTCTTTCCTTTTTACATTGCTGATTCCTTCTGCCAAAGCTTTCCGCTAGCCCTTCCCTGCTCCACCAGCGCATGTGATCGGTTGGTTGATGGGATTCAACTCGTTTCAGGAGGCATAACACTTCTGCGAGGTGTTTGTCGTTGCCCCGATGCCAGAGTCGCGATAGTAATGGTTGGGAGTAGGTGGAATAAAAAAAAATATCACGGCTTCGTTGTGGCAGTTCCTTCCTTCACTTCACTACCTTCCGACTAGAGCTTGCTGTTCGACATTGCACTCTATACAGGAGGGGTTTTCCTTGAGCTCTGTCTTTCACACACACAAAAAAAACTTCGCACATGTGGTTCCAGCAAGATAGCGCCACACCTTATGTACACAGCTCGAGTTACCATGATCCCTCTCCGTGAACAATTCCCCAAAAAATCTAATAAGTCGATTTGATGACATCTTGTGGCCATCGCCGGGTCTCACCTCCATGGACTTTTTTTCTGTTTTCTGTGTATTAAGGCAAAAACGATAGCAACCCAACGAAGATATCGGAATTAAAAGAAAATATTTAGCAAGAATTGATGTATTCCTCAATAACTATTATAACGCATTGGTCAAACAGTGCCGCAGCCAGACAATTGGAGGCCCTGTGCAAAAATTCAACAAAAGGCCCCAGAGAGTGGAAAAAAACATTTTCGCTCACGGAATTTCCTTCATTGGGACCTGTCCCCGCGACAGAATAATGAAAAATTGGCCCAATGCAATGTTTAGTCGTCGATTCACATACGTAATTTTTATTATCGCCTTTCATAAACATTAAACAATAAGCCAAAAGCCAAACATTAGCTTAATAAACAAATGATAAAATGCTGCGTAGCCGCTTTGCGATTCGCAGTACCATTCGTATTGTGTGCATCGTCATTGTCGATCGCTCAATAACAGACAGAATTTTTCGTGTGGCCCATATGCTGATTTGTGTGGCCCATTCAATGAAGTAAAAATGCATAATGATGAATTTAAAAAAAAGCCAAACAATTTTTTAACACTCTGCGCATGTGGTCATAATAATCTTGACAGATTCCGTGAATGTGGTCACCGCGAAATACATAACAACAATTTGTTTCATTTACAAATCCTAAATGTGCCACGGGACACCCTGTAGAACAATAAAGTGATGGAAAAAAAAGGAGGGTTCGCAAACGATAGCAGCAACAAATGTTATCTGTTTGCTGGGAATAAACAAGAATCATCAATCATGATCCTATTTTTTGTCAATAAATAAGATGGAGTGACGCGCTCTTTTGACAACAAAACCAGTCATAAGTGATCAGAAGCAGAAGCGTTGTCCACGTATTATAATCCTGTGGAAGAAAGGGAACGTTAAAACGATGATTGGAAGCTAAAGATCAATTTTAAAAATTTGAATTGTTTCTTTTTAGGACTTGATGAGGGCTAAGTGCTATGGTCCATATGTTTAGCAGACCCAGAGGCGGGATTCAAGGGGGCGGGAGGGGCAACTGCCCCCCCAATGTTGAGACAGATTTTTTAAATATATATTTAGTCATTTCATTTCGCGGATCTTCAAATTTATACTATAAAAGATTTATTTTTTTCTTTGTTTTGAGAAGAAATTAAACAATAATTAAGCGAACAATAATTTTATTAAGCTAAGCTAATAACTAAATTGGTAAACCTTAGTTCAGTATTATAAAACGCGTGGAATAATGTTCAGCGATACTATGAGTATCCCGTATTAATAAATCATCTTTCTTGTAATTTTAAAATATGAAATGAAAAACATTTTGATGAACTATTTTTTAAAATTAAAGATTAAGAAAGATATTTTTTTAAGAGAAGCTATTCCTGCGACAACAAGGTTGGAAATAACTTTACGATACTTTGGCCACTGGTGATTCCTTTTGTACTTTGGAACAAATGTACCGTGTGTCAAAAAGTACGATTTCGTTATTTGTAATGGATGTTTGGAATGCAATTTATTTTACCGCCGCGTCATATAAATTTAGGGTTTATCAAAATTTTGCCAAGGCTTTAAATAAATCTGGTGCTGCTTTTAATATTTACGGAGTACTTTTCCTAGTCTTTCTGAGTCGAAACTTAAACAAGTTATTTTTTTCGTGTCGCAAATTACAAAAGTTCTGAGGGATGAGAAGTTTGAAAATTGTCTTTGAAATATAGAAAAAGCTGGTTGAAATTCTTTGCGACTGGTCATCCGAGAGTTTCTAGGCAGTGATAATTACCAACAATTAGTGACTGATTTATTGCATTATTTTTATCAGATGGGCGTAAATATGTCCCTAAAAATTCACTTTTTACATTCGCACCTCGAGTTCTTCCCTGAAAACATTGACAATGTAAGCGATGAGCTGAGCGTTTTCACCAGGATTTAAAAAGCTTCGAACAAAATTATCAGGGGTGTTGGGATCAAAATATGTTGGGTGGCTACTGTTGGTCTATTATAAGAGACACTGGTACTGCAATTATAAAAAAAAGGCTAAAAAAATTCATTTATAATTTTTAATTTTGCTTTTTGTACTTATTTTTCCAAATAACAAATATATAAATATTTTTGAAATGTCACGTGTTGGATTTTTTTATTATTTTTCTCCCTAGTCATTGAGAGAAAAACACTTTTCATTTCAAGGACAAATTATATGTAAACTTGTGAATTTTTAAATTCACAAAAATCCTAACGGAAAATTGTACCCAGACGTTGACAGTACAATCACATTCACGTAAGTAAATAGAACTGGGTTCTATCTACTTGCGCAACTGGAAATTCACTGTCATACAGTGTTTACATCGCGTAAGTGGAGAAGAAAGTTCCACTTTCATGTCAAAAATTACTTACTTTCGCGAAAATACTTGCATATGTAAACCTTACATTAGATGAAGTATTGAACGCAAATGATATAAACGACCAAAGTGTAAACTATATTTGCGAACATTTAAATTTAAATAACGAGGCAATTATCACTCAAGTATTTTTACAAAATGTAACTGATCTGCGGTAAACACAATTTAGAAAGGGCAACAATTATAGTAGAAAAAAAAACTGAAGGGCGCTTTCCCAATGATTTCTGAGCGTTTTAGATTATATTACACCATACCTATGAATGCGAGTTGCGAACGCTCTTTTTCGTCTATGCGCAGACTGAAAACTTATTGCAGAAACACGACTGGGCAAGAAAGGATGTCTTCATTAAGATTGTTAGCAATTGAACGCGATATTAGTATAGATATAAATGAAACTATAAATACTTTCGATCTTGTCAGAAACCGAAGATTTTAATTAAAAGAATTTATTAATGTAGATTTTAAAATATGTATCCTACAGGTTCTTGTGTATAAGCATTTGTGATCATAATAAATAATAAACACTAACACGATATTTCGATATATATGTTTCACTGAGAAAAATGCTTCGTTGAATTAACAGTTCGGAACGTTCAAATTGAAAACAATGAATATAATTGCAGCACAATTAATTAACCTAAAGTATTAATATTAACGAATATTTTCATGTTTATAGTAGCGAAAAAATTTGCCCCCCCAATAAAAGATCCGAAATCCCGCCTCTGAGAAGACCCATATACTTATGGACTAACGTAGCATCCTGGACTAGCATAAGTTGTGTTTAGACCAGAATATGTGTATTTGGTGTGGAAAATCCTACATTTAATATAACTCAAGAATCTACACATCAAAAATCACTCTTCACTTCAAAAACATACTAAAATGTGGAAGAAATCGAAGCAACTACCTTTTCTTAACAATAGAAAAAAGTGAATTTCGAATTTTTAGTAAACATTTTTTATGAAATAACCTCCTCCTTTTTTGAAGTCGGTTAAACATACTTGCGAAAGAGCATCGCTATGATACACCCCTTTACTCCGATAAAGTATCATTTGCTGGAGGATGATGATGTAAAAACGGTTGAACGAGTGTGTAGCTGCGATTTTCTAAATAAGACAACACGTCCGGAAAACATCAACAGAAATTGTCGTATTCTTCTAGAGATGATCGAAAAGTGGAAAAGCGTGTAAAATGATAGACAGAATGTAACGGACAGAGCAGAACAATAGAAGGTATGCGGTATATTTCATTATGGAGATTTGCATATGAAAATCAGAAAATTTGCATATATAATAGTGAATGCAATGTCTGATAGTATGAAAAGTTTCCCGCAGAGATGGGTGAAGGGGTTTCTCACAATAATTATTCAACAAAAAGAAATGTTTCGATGAATAATGGGATGATGACTTTGTTTCAGCATAATCTAGAGTAGTTTTTGTGTCGTTTTTTAAATATTGATAAGACTTGAGTATATTACTATACTATATTAACTTTAGTTCAATGAGCAGTCTAAACAGTGGCTGCAATAAAATACTTCAAATCGGCGTCAAATTACCAAAAATGCACCAATATGGTAAAACGGCCAGAATTTTACAAGATCCGTCCATCCATTGGCGCTACAGACGAAATCGAACCTTGGCTTCTTTTAGGGTATTTCCTCAAGTTTTACGGTCCCTTTCTAGAATGAAAACACAGAAGAATGCATGAAGAAAGCGAACATAGCGCTTTTCGCTTGCAAAAAATCCATTGGGAAGAAATGGGGCGATCGTCCACCCAATACGGGGTCTTAGTATGATGGCCAACCTTGAGTAGGTCCACCGTGCTAAACAAACTACAGAAAGTACAAAAATGTGCGGAGTTATGCATAACAGGAGCACTTCGCTCCACACCTACAGGTGCCCTAAATGTTATGTTATACCTCCTTCCTTTGAATCTTGTGTATAGGGAAAGCGCAACCATCGCAGCTCTGCATACCCTTACCTTCACGGGAAACTACGGAGTCCACAACCCTTCACGTCATGAATGGAGGGTCGAGTAGGAGCAGGAGTCTTTTCCCCAGAGCTTGGGATTGAAGCTCAGCAGTTCAGGACCCTCCTCGAAGGGGTCCTGGTCACCGATAGAGGGAACTTGTAAAGCTGACGAATTGGCTAGGAAAAGCACGACCGCCACTGTCCTTCCAGGAAAGGAAAGGGGTAGTATGCCTTGGGTCACTTTTAAACTCCGATGCAACAAGTGAAGAAACATTGGAGGGATCTTAATAATAGTCTAAGATACGTAGAAGAGCGACCTTCACCGATCGAGTAACCGAATTAAATCTTTTTTTTTATGATAAAAAATATGCTAAAAATGAATAACAGTGATGTGTTGCCTAACGAAATATGTTCAAGGCTATATTTAATTGGCGTTTTTTCGATATTTTCCCCCATTTCCTCCATTTTGAGGAGAAACTATGCATTTTGGTGAAAATATCAAAAGACCAAAGTTATAGAGCATAAAATTTCCTACAAATTTTATCTTCACTGTTTTTTCGAATTCCGCATAGTTTCGTTGCTAGCGCCCGTTTTGCGCGTATCGTTTGACGGGAGTAAACAAATGGCGTTTGTTAGCCCTTGGTAGAATTTCTTATCCGTCTTGTCTTCTGTAGGAGCATGGACGTTCTTGACGCTAATGTTATGTAGCCATGTTTTGAGATGAAGCGTGCATATTCTGTTACTTTCTAGTATGAAGTCCAGAATCAGTGATTTCATTTTCTTACACAATTAATGCTTGTCCAAAATCTCTTCTTCCGTTCTGATACACTGGAGAGTCGCGTTTGGGTTCTGAGATTCATTATGCCAGTGCATATGGTTTCCTATATAGCTATGTTCGCTATGTTGTATTTTTTAGTAGTAATAAACGCGAACGCAGAACGCCCGTCCTGTTGAACGTTCTGACGTTCCAAGTTCCTAATTCGAATTCCATATTTCGTTGCCTGGGTCATTGCCGTTGAGTCCGTCCTGCCCGAGGAATGGCCTCGAGGATTCGAGACGTATATTCTATAAGACGCTAAATGGATCCTAAATTATATACTATACTGGAATAGAAAGAACTTCATATATAATTTAGTAATAAATGTTTAAATAACATAAAATAGATATCAGAAATGTTCTATTCTCTATTCAAACTCTAACCAAAAACTAAACTCTAATAAAAAAATTTATATTAAACCATAAATAATTTCTTTTTAAATGCATATCGCCGCTTATACGATAAACCCAATCAGTAGTTAAAATATTACCACATAATAAATCTAATCAATAATTCAAGCCTCAAAAGATCATCCCACATTCAATACCATTTAAGGAATACTACAATTTTTTTTTTTCAACAACAGCCGTAAATATTAAATCTTAATTCTATCATCCATGGGCTTTAAAAATTTACCTGAATCAAAAATCTTTCCTATTACTCACTCTAGAAAGAACGTTGAGCCTTAGACGACATCCCACACTATATACGATCCACTTAAATTGACTTCTAGTAAACAGAGTCAGCGTCGTCGATCTCTTTAAGAGAGAGAGACTTCCTCCTAAAGCCTACACTACTTGTGTCGCAAATCTGGTTTTACTGGTAATCAAGTTTTACGGCTATCGGCAACAGTATATATTCTGAGGAGTATTCGCTGTCGCGCTGTCGTGGTGTTGTTGTAAAATTACAAAATAAACAAAAACAATCGAACCGAAAAAAAAAAGAATGGAGGTTTTTTAATCGATCGTTTTTTTTTCTGTTACGACTCAACTCATTTGATTTTTTCTGGTTAATCTTCACCAAAAAATTTATCTGAAAATTTTAATTTTCTAGTATCGAAGATGATCGGTTACGATGCGCACACGCACAGGTTATTCTCGGCTTAATTTTCGGCTTAAAAATACATGAGTAGAGATGGAAATTGATTTAGAGGTAGATTAACTTGTTAATGCTGTACCCCAATTTAACTAGATCGAACCGTAACGAAGTGAATGGCGCCGAAGATAATTTGGTGCTCCGATTATACTTGGGCAAAACACTACAAAATCTTCGATCGACGATGGACAGTCGATCTGGAGTGATGTGTTCGAGCATGGGGCACTTACACGAGGAGTCGGAGGAGCAAGCATTCTTTTGCAAGTGCTTTAACCTTGAACGAGTTTTTTTCTTGGATTCCTTTGCAATTTCTTAAAAATTCACCCGTGTTCTTTTTTTTGCGTTTTGTGTTGTTATATTCGATTCAATTCTCGTGAACGGATAGATGCTGAATAATAATAATAATAACAACATCAGCACAACAGCATAACATCACTATATCTCTATCTCTCTGTGTAGATATTATTGTTAAGAAAGAGAGATTTGCTAAAGCCGGTCAACGACGAACGGTGGATGTTACATGGTGACCGTTGCAGGAATCTTGAAAGAAAATCGAGAAAGAAACTTAATGAAGATGATAAATGATTGCAAAACAAAATCACGGCCAGAACTTGTCATGGGATTCCACTCCCATAGCTGGGGATACATGCCTTATCTTTATGTGAACGCATTTTCTTAGCGTTGAAGATTTTATTAAGTACCCGAGAGGAAGTTAGTGGGTATTTAAGAGATCTTGTCCATTATTGCTCATTTTTCTTTTCATCATATTTGTAATTTTTACGTTTGTTTATTTTTATGTTTTATTGCATTTATATATATCTTGTGTATTTTATTTTGCAATTATTTTGTGTTTGTGTATAAAGTTTTGATGTTCATTTTCTTTTTGCACTTTTCAATCTGAGTGAGTTCTTGCTTAAAATATGAGTGAGGAAGAAATGATGGAGTTTCCTGCAAAGAATACTGTTTAAATCAAAATTTCTATAAAGCAATACTTTAAACAATAAATTACTTGTTGCTAGGTTTTGATCCAAGCTCCAGATGCCACAATGCAATTTGTCTACTGGTAATTTTAGGTATGAAATTTCTTCAATTTAAAACGATGTCTGTAGTCAGATTAACTGAAACGAAAAAAAGGAAGAATTATTTACTACAACAGTAATTATAATTGATGTTTAGTTCAATTAGAGGCAATGTCTAGGAACTTATCAACATAAGGGTTGTACACCCTACAGACCGGATCCGTAATATTTGTTTAAAATGTGTCCCTTATTGAAGCCACTTTTTATTTAAGGCAAAATACAGGCTGTCAGTCGTCATATACTATTATTAAGGCAATTTATGGCCTCGGTTCCCGAAATCGGCGGATAGGACACTCCCCGCTGCGATTGAGATTCCCTTTACCGTTGTTTAGCGATTTTATATCCGCTGGGAGTACTGCCTTATTAAACTGCGGATTTAAGACTCCGAAATTAATCAGCTGATTTTTGACAAATGTGAAATGTCAAAGTTGGTATTTGAAGTTTAGTAAGAAGATTTAAAACAAAGGAAATTAGATTTTTTTCTGGAATCAAATCCGCATTCAATACGCGCCTGCGTATTTAAATTCGCGCCGGCGGATTAGGGAATCGCAGTCGCAGTGTCAAATCCGCACTCACTTCGGATCCGCCGGATTCGGGAATCTAGGCCTATGTATGTAAAAAATTGATTGAATCGGTTTCGCATTGCAATTAATTCTGAGCTAACTATTACATTACCTGTAAATTGGCGTTATAATAGTGGTGTACATAAAATACACGCTTTTTGTCATAGCAACCCCTGTATACACAGGCTCTGCGGCAACCCTACAGAGATCTGTGCTTCCGGCACGTTAGATTAACCAAATTATGGTTTCAATAAAGTTATCAATAGAAAGGGGTTATAAATATATGAAAAGCAACAATTTTAAAATTTTCATCTTGGATTATTATAATGATAATGCTAAATTTAGAAAATGGTTTATTGTTCGTCATTGGCCATCGTGGGTGCTTTCCATTTACAACACAGCGAGACACGGTGTGTCATACAGAGTGTTCCATCAACTTCGTTCAACTCTATTTCAACCCAAAGTGAACTTAACTCGACATCACATAAAGTGGTCGAAATTTCAACTCAACCTCGACTCAACTTTTCAACCTTTTCATAAACGGGGTCAGTAGCGTACGCAGGATGAAACCGGGGGGGGGGGGGTGTCACAAAACATATTTTGTACACATATTGAGTAAAAAAAATGTTCTCATGTAATAGGACAATGTAGGTACTTATATTATATTTTATGTTATTTCACTATAAAAATAATTACCTATAGGCATATTTTTATCGCAATTTTTTTATTGAAAATTGTGAGGAAACATAAATAATAATTTTTGACCATTTTTCGAATATCACAAAATGTCTTGTTTTTCTCCAAAAATCATGGTCCCGTGGTGTGCGCAAGACTTTAGACTTTGATTTAGAGCGTTCTTACCATTTTTTACCGAAAAGAAGGCAACCACTCTGAAAACTTGCTGGCGCGTAGTTTTTGAGTCAGAAAATCGATTGGTGACATGAAAAAAAATTTAAAAATTCCGTTTTTTTATTCAAATATTGGCCAAAAAAGGCCAAAAATGCGTCCAATTGTTTTTTGCGTAATTTTATCTGAAAGGACGGAAAATTTCCTACAAAAATCTGTATGACCATCCCAAAAGTCAGCGTTTGTCGAGAGCTATAAATAAATGAGAAATACGTGATTTTTGAAAAATCGCGTTTTTTTCAATATTTGAATCAGTTGTAACTCCGAAACGGCGCACCCAATTGCGCTAAAAAAATTTTTGATATATCACATCGAGTTCACGAACATATTCCCAAAGTTTGAGAGATATTTATTTTTTTGCTATCCCGGTATTCGGAATATTTTTTTAATTGTTTAATAAATTGATATATTTATTAATTATAATTTTTCCAATATTATTGGAATTGTGGGGGGGGGGGGGGGGGTTAACCCGCAGTAACCCCCTGCGTACGCGCCTGAACGGGGTATATAATTCTGGTCTAGCTAGGAGATACAAAAAACGTATTCCATGAAGTTCAAAAATTACATGTACATATATACGTTATCAGCAAACATAGGATTCAAATTCATTATCATAAAACTATGTGAACAGTTTGTCACTGTAAGAAAACTTATACTATAACAAAATGCTTCTTTTTTAACTTCCCAGTAGGAAGTTATTGTAATCGGTCCGAAAATCGAAATCGAAATTTTCAATGTATTTTCATGTTTCAAGGTCCCAATAGCATTTTAAGCAAAAATTTGAGAAGAAATGTGTGTGAGTCTGTGCGTACATATGATGGGGTAATATTTTCCTGCACGATTTCGCGCGAACCAAAAAAGATATCGTCTTCGTTGACATGCCGTTCGAAGCGTATTAAAGGAAATAGAATCTGAAAAGATTTTCATAAAAATCGGTCGAGCCGTTTTGTTGTATGAACGACTTAAATGATATATTTGTACCAGCACGATTTCGCGCGAACTAACAATAATACCTCGGAGGGGATGTGTATAGTGTATATGAGGAGATTGTCGTATAATTTCCATTATTTTGCTTAATGTTTCATGCAGCGATACATAAATAACTAAAATCAAAATCATTTGTCCATTCTTCACGAATAGGTGATTTATCGTGACTAAGTCTTAGCGTATTTTGTAACGTAACGTCCGTATGAGTTGTTAAAGAATTAGCAGAGCGGTCATTATTTTTGTAGATCGTAACTCCAATAGCTGCAATTTCAGGTCGCTTAAATTTAACAATATACTTGAAGTTTGGAATGGAATAACAACATATTCTTCATTTTTCATCCAAGCGTCAGTGTTAAAAGTAATACATTAATTTTGTTTACAACTTCGTCATCCTAATCTTGTAAATACGCAAATATCATTTGACAACCTAGCGAAAGTATTGATAAACAAATGTGACAAATTTTAGGTATTATATATTATATATTGATTATTGTTTATTTATTATTAAAATATCCATTGATAATATTCAACATTCATAATACTGGGAAGTTTATCTTGTGGACCGAAAGAGTCAAACCCACATTCCAACTAGTTTTAAAGTAATATCGGTTCACGCACTAATGTTTAAGAAGCAACTATCGGCGATGGTTTCGTCAAATGTTTACTGGTATGCTTCATGATATTGTTAAGTCTATAAAGGTATATCCAGGCATTAACAACCTTTTAATTCCAAGCGCCTTTAAAATAATAAAAATCAAAAAAATTTCTTAAACAAATCCCAGTGGCGACTCTGAACATATTATCCCGGATTTATTTGATAATCCAAGCTGTTGCATTAACCCCATAATAGTAATCCCAGCCGTTTAAAATACGCCTCTTTTTGTTATTTTAGACCACCGTAATATCCGTTGACGCCTCCTAATCCCTAGATGAATTTTCATCAATAAAACTGATCCGTAACTGATAGTAGACCAACACCTTCCATTCATAAGAGTTATTGGGTCGTAATTTTCCCATTTTATCTGAAAGGTTTCCCGTCTCCTCACCTTTGGGACATTATTTTCTTTTTATAAGCCCGAAAATCTAGTAAATTAATCCTCCCACACTCTGTCCCACACTGGTGGGAAGAGTAACATTCGGCCGCATTCAGTAATGGTGTGGCCACACTACGCGGTCTTGGGTCGTACGCGCTTTTGCCTTTTTTTTCATATGGAGTTTTATGGCTTTTTTACGACTTTTTTACGACTTTGTCCATGGTAAAGGCCGTGCGGCCAAACAACGCGGACAAAAGGCTGTGGTTAAAAAGGTACATTGTGCGTCCACACACTATGAGCTTTTCAAAAGCGCGTACGCCGTTTCAAAGGAGAATTGATTTTTTCTCACTCATGACTCAGAAAATTAAAAGATCACGCGCGCTTTTGGCTGGCCGTACGACCAAAAGCGCGTGGATTCTAAGTCCGCGTAGTGAGGACGGGCCTTAAGATGTAAGCAGGGCATAGCTATACACAAAATGCGTGCAGACTATTCATTAGCTAAAGAGCTCTCCAGAAGACTTTCACTAGGGCTGCTCTTTGGTCGTCGTTGTCGCCTTATCGGCTGCTTTTTAACATTCCTTCATTTTTTTGTCCATTCGTGGAGAAAGAATGTTTGCCCTTTAAAGGCAACAAAATGAAAACATCCAGAGGGCCACTTACAGAGAGTTACAAATCCACAAAAAAACGAATCTCAAGAATAATTGAAAGTCGATTTCCAGACTCCTCCGGTCGGGCATTAACAGTCGGAATGCGTACACAAAAGTGTCCCAAGTTGTCTCAAAGAACCACGAAAAGTGCCTTTTAAGAAATCTGTTTATGCTGCACACACTGAGAACTAATTAAAGGCGGACTTTTATGACATCTTGAAATTCCAGCAACGTCTTAAAAGTCAAGTCAGAGAACAAGATCTTTGGTGGAGGAAATAACGAAGGAAAAACGACGTTAAAAAAATATCATTGACCCCACAACGGAAAAGTTGACAATTATCTTATTTTTTTTCGTGTGTGTGTGTTAAAAGAATGTGCATAAGTGCAGAGTTTATATCCAGCATGTGTTGATTAGACACCCTAGGGTCATTAGAATCTGGGTTAGGAAGTTGCGATGATGGTTTTGGTACAAAAATAGACTTCCAACAAAATGATGATTTCACTGTGTTTATTGAAGACGAAATCCGGATGATTTGTCGTGATTTAGTAGGAAAAACTTGTGAACCATCAAAGACGGGACATTTTTTTGTTTTATAGTGTGGAGCCCAGATTAAATTGACGGAGACGTACTGAAAAATTTATGGGTTTAAGGGTAATTTTTTAGTCTGAGATAAGAGATTTATTTGACATTTCATTTGTTTATTGGAATTGTTTATTTGAAAAATTGTTGTGCGAATATATATCATTTTGTAGCTTTTCCATAGCGCCAGCAAAGAAGACACTAAAAATTCCAGGAACTTGTGATGAGTACAGACAAGACGATCTTAGGATCCTGATTTCATGGATCTTCTGACGATATAACGATCAACTTATGTTAAATTGATTCACGTACTTTTCTCTCTGATATTTCGCAAATCAAAGTCATGTTTAAGATATATCTAGTAAAGAGCAATCAAACGACTTTTCTCTTCTCAGCACTCCAGGAGAGAAAATCCCCTGAGACGATCCTTTATGATCAGCTCCTTAAACTGCAAGGATCAGTGTTAAACAATTCCTTTCAATGTCGAGGAAGCCTTCGACAAGAGTCCATGCTGAGAGAACTCTTGAGATTAATGGTCACTCATTTTGGTACCATAGGAAAAGGATTTCCGCAACGAGGAGTTATATAGCCTCTCCTATGGTGACTTGTTGTGGATGAATTCCCAGAACTACTCGGTACCGAAAACGTTTCACCCAAGGCTACCTAAGTGATAACCAGTAACACAGGTAGCACCAAGTCAAGGCGCGTCGCACCTTGCTCATATCTGTGGGCCTGCAGCAGCAGAACCTATGGATCCATATGAAATCTTTAACAAAAAAATATAGTTTAAAAAAACTAAAAAATACGCTTTTATTTTAAAATGAACTAAAAAGTAAAAAATAATTTTGAATGTAAAGTTTTTATTGCTCCAGCCAGTATAAGAAAACAACCTACCTTTCGAAATGTAAAAAAGCGTGGGGCTCTCTATATTCTTATTTTATTAACACCGGAACTTTTAGCTAGCGCCCCACGCTTTTTTAGATTTCGAAAGGTAAGTTGTTTTCTTATACTGGCTGGAGCAATAAAAACTTTACATTCAAAATTATTTTTTACTTTTTAGTTCATTTTAAAATAAAAGCGTATTTTTTAGTTTTTTTAAACTATATTTTTTATTTTCTATTTTTTAGTCTATTATATGTATGTGTTCGGCCATTTTGTAGTGACCGCCATATTAGATTTAAAACGACATCACAAAGCTTACTATACTATACTCGTCATACACTTTCATTTGATACACATACCGAGTGGGTTGTAAAGAAAAAGGTAAACCGCCATTTTGTGGTGGCCGCCATTTTGAATTTGGAAAGACGCCCCACAGCGAAAAGTATTCTATTATCACATCCTTTTATTTGATACTCATACCGAGTGGGTTGTAAAGAAAAAGATAATCCGCCATTTTGTGTTGGCCGCCATTTTGAATTTGGAATGACGCCACACAGATAATAGTATTCTTATTGTCACACCCTTTCATTTGATACCCATATCGAGTGGGTTGTAAAGAAAAAGGTAGTCCGCCATTTTGTTTGCCGCCATTTTGAATTTGGAATGACGCCATACAGCTAATTGTATTCTACCTGTCATGCCGTTTCATTTGATACCCATGTCGGGGGGTCGGGGAACACAATAGCAAAAATCGACCGCCATCTTGGAACCGCCATTTTGATTTTCTTACAAAATGGTCAGATTGCATTGTCACGCGAACTATGCATATGTGCAAAATTTGAAGTTGATCGGTTATATAGAAGTGGGTCAAAATCAAGTTGGAAGATTTGTTTACATAGAACATACATACATACATACACACATACATACAGGTGAAGCTAATATAAAGCGTATAAAAACAATGTAGTATTTCTGGACCAGGGACATCAATCAAAGAAGAAGAAGAAATTGATTACTGGACGAGTATAAGGGTGTTCACCTCTATTATGCGAACTTAGTTCAGTTAAATCAGTTGAAATAGAATAGTATTATTGATAGTCCGGGGAAATTAACAAAAAAAACGCACGAAAGGAGACAAAATTCCAAAATAGTTGAAAATTGGTACACAGCTTCCTTGGAACTTTTAATAGTGGAAGCACATAGGGACGCGATGTTACGCTACGCGAAGTTAGTAATGTCAAAAAAACATTGAAATATATGAAAATCTGTAACGCGAAGCGACGCAACGCCAAGCTTTCGACGCGAAAAGTTGATCAACTTTGAACTTTTGCCTCTTTCGATGCGAAAATAAAACGTCAAACGTCATGTTGTTGTGAAATAGAATTAATTGAAGTCGAAGAAAACTAAATGAAAAATTTCAAAAATGAGTATTGAAAAAAATTTTCTTTTCATAAACACAAAATACTTTATTCCAATAATAAGAATAAAATATACACATACAAATCCATAGGCGGATTTAGGGGGGGGCACGGGGGCACGTGCCCCCCCCCCCCAGACGGTCATAAATTTACAAAGAACAATTTGATTATGGTCCCGCTATAATTGCGTTCGTTTTGTTTTGTGTACTGTGGAATCCTAATCCTACTAAGGTCAAATCAAATTAGATGAATAAAATTAAAAAAACAAAAGAATTGAGGGTACCTACAGTGTTGCAAAATATGTGATTTCTGCTCACAACACTGATTACGCTCAAAATTTGATTCAGATAGAATTCAGATAGGAACAAAGCAAAGCCTTCTATATTTACAAGCCAAATTTGGCTCTCAAAATAGGACTTCAAATCTCTGAAGTCACGTTATGTTGTTAGTGTAATTTGTAATTAAAATCGGAATTGATTCCGCATAATTTTCGATTGTAATAGCAAATATGTAGATAATGTTTTTACTAAACCTTAATATTAAAAACATATATATTTCTTTTAATGTTGTATGTTTTTGTTAATCCCAAAAATTAAAACACGTTCCCCTTGTGCCCCTCCCAGAAAGAAATCCTGGATCCGCCCATGTACAAATCAAATTTTAACGCCAAAAAATCCGGCTTCAATGTGTTTGGTTGAAAAACTTCGGCGTAGCTGTTCGTGCGGAATTCCGCTCTGTAGAGAATCCATATAACCATTCCGCTCTGTAGAGAATCCATATAAGTCTGAATTCCGCTTAGCTGGGAGAGTTATGTAGACAAGGTAGACCTGACTGATATAACAGTGACTGTTTGGACACATCACACTCCCGAAACAACTTTTTTCCGCATAAAAGTGATAAACGTCAAAATTTCCGCTCGAGAAAATAGAAATTTTATTTCTTGGCTTGCGGAAAATGAAACGAAAAGTCTCCACTCAGGAAAAACGCCATCCATTTTCTAGAGAAACAAAGTTCATTTACGGTAGGGATGGCCGATTAGTAAAAAAATTCCGATTAATCGAATGTCGATTAATCGTACAATACAATTATTTGTAATCGATCAATTGCTTTGTAGTATTCGATTTGTACAATAATCGATTACTTTTTTAATGCAATTTTAAAAAAAATTTCCATCATGTTTTAATGTTTTTTTTAACAATTATTATTTAAATTATAATTTATTCAGGATAAAATAAAGGATATTAAATATATAAATAATAAATTTAACATAGTTTGAACCTTTTTTATTACGGGGCAATTTTGTGTGAATAGCTAAGTGCTCACGCGCAGGATGGATCTTTTTTAATTGCCATTGTGGCTGGTCATGATTTTGTTTTTTTCTTGTTTTCAGGCATATTAATATATTTCTCCGATGAAATGGAATAAATTCTTTTTACAACTTTTCATGTTCAAGGCCATTTCGCGACATTTCGCATTTCCCGGCCTTTGATAGTTGTTCCCGGCCTAAGATTTCAGGTGCGCGGGACATAATCTATTTTAGTCGAGGAAATAAAGCACTAAAAAGTGCCAAACCTAGGATTTTTTGAACAGTAAGATGGATCTTAATGCGGTTTTTTGTGTTCGATTCGTGAGAGCGTCTACAAACTTTGTGACCGGTAGTGATGAATTCATTTTGAAAAAATGCATTTCCTGCAATAAAAATATGCATTTTAGAAGTGCATCCCAAAGAGACATTCTACCACTCTGTAAATATTGATGGAAATGAGTCGAGTTTTGCTACTCGGGGGTTTTTGGGGTCGCTGAGCACGAAAATAATGACGGGAACCGTCTCCGAGGTACCTGGTACCCAGGGGACTGAAACACCCCTTTTTAAGGGTTTTTCGCGATAAATTCAATAATAATGAAAAAAAATCCAATGAAATACATTTTTTTCAACATTTATTTGCGAAGGTGGTTGATTTATACCCTTAAGGGGTTAAAACTACCCCTACAATTTGAAAAATCAACTTTAAATAAAATAAATTGCAAAAAAAAAAATTTTTTACTATTTGCTTGAAATTTGGTTGGATAGGTATTATCATCCAAAAATATATTATTATCAACCCTTGAGGGGGTAAAACTACCCCTAGATTAAAGATGTATTTGAAAAAAGATTGAAATTTTTTTTGCATTTAAATTTTATTTCTATCTACGAAAACAAATTTTTCTTTAATGTATTTTTTATTCTGTTTCGATTTAGGGGTGGTTAGGAGGGGTTAGAATAAATTTTCCAAATTTTTTAATAATATTTCATCAAAAATAAAAATTATATGCAAAAAAATAAATTTAATCTTTTTTCAAATTTAACTTTAATCTAGGGGTAGTTTTACCCCCTCAAGGGTTGATAATAATATATTCTTGGCTGATAATAACTATTCAACCAAATTTCAAGCAAATAGTAAAAAAAAAGTTTTTTTTGCTATTTTTTTTCAAATTGTAGGGGTAGTTTTAACCCCTTAAGAGTTAAAAATAAATTTATTTTTGCCTGACAATACGCATACAATGGAATTTAAAGCATAAACTTGAAAAAAAAATGTTTACACATTTTTTTATTTTCAGTCGATTTAGGGGTGGTTTAAGCCCTTAAAAATTATCCCTTATCATAAAATTTGGCTTGATCTAGTATAAATCAACCACCTTGGCAAATAAATATTGAAAAAAGTGTAATTCATTGGATTATTTTTCATTATTATTGAATTTATCGAGAAAAACCCTTAAAAAGGGGTGTTTCAGTCTCCCCTGAGTACCAGGTACCTCGGAGACGGTTCCCGTCATTATTTTCGTGCTCAGCGACCTCAAAAACCCCCGAGTAGCAAAAGTCGACTCATTTCCATCAATATTTACCGAGTGATAGAATGTCTCTTTGAGATGCACTTCTAAAATGCATATTTTTATTGCAGGAAATGCATTTTTTCAAAATGAATTCATCACTACCGGTCACAAAGTTTGTAGACGCTCTCACGAATCGAACACAAAAAACCGCATTAAGATCCATCTTACTGTTCAAAAAATCCTAGGTTCAGTGCTTTATTTCCTCGACTATTTGAATTGTATTTGATTAGCCAAGATCTTAGGCGCAGGGCACCGCCGCCGCACAGTGGGCTAGATTTGAGCCGTAGTGGACTTAGGGACACATGAAAATGAAGTAGGTCTTTTCAAAAAAGTAATGATGGGATTTAATTCTATTAACTGATACAATTAACAATAAATTGTTATATGACTTTTTTCGTTTAAACAAATATTTTCTGAGTTTGGTTACTAATTGCATGCTAATAACATTACACAATTTTTTAATAATCGATTGAAATAATCGTAACAAAAAACGATTAGTATAATAATCGGATTGAGCATAATCGATTGAAAATTTTGGATTAATCGAAAGCAACAATCGATTGTACGATTAATCACGATGTAATCGGCCATCCCTAATTTACGGTCTGAATTCAGACTGAACAGCGTACTGATTTTATGGACGGAATTCAGACCGCCCTCCGACCTGAATTCCGCACCCTTTTGTTACATGCATTTTAAAGGGGAGTCTGAATTCCGCACGAACAGCATACTAGGCTTAAGAAAACAATTTCGGAATCACAAAAAAAAACATGGCCGCCGGATATATCACTTTTTGGCAAAAAAAATCACTCAAAAACTGGTTTTTTCGAAATTTCTTTTTGATCAGTCAATACGAACCGTTATTGCCTACAAAAAAGTCCTCTTGTCATTTTTTCGAAATCCTTTACGTTTCCGAATAATTCAAGGTATTTTTTGGACGAAAAGTGATTTTTGGAAACTTTGACCTTGAATAACTTCGAAAGGGTTAGGTTTTCGAAAAAATTACAAGAGGGGTTTTTTGTAGGCAATAACGTTTCGTATTGATTTATCAAAAAAAAATTCGAAAAAAAGTTTTTGAGTGATTTTTTTGCCAAAAAGTGATATCTCCGGCGGCCATGTTTTTTTTGTAATTCCGAAATTGTTTTCTTAACAAGTTCCAAGGAAGCTGTGTACCAATTTTCAGCCATTTTGGAATTTTGCTTCCTTTGCTTCCTAGGGCTGACAATACGAAAAGACCTTCGATGGTCATTCCATCATATTCCAAATCGCTAAATAAGTATAGCAGGGCTTGAGATTTCTTAAGAGGTGCAAATTCTGCCTTCAGCCATCGGCCCGTGCCTATACGAATCCTACATTCGGCCTCACCTCGAATACAACTCCCTTATTTGGGGTCTATCCTTCGAACTAAGCTTACTACTAGGCATTGCACCATGATAAGACCAATGATATGGACGGACTAGTAGTACAAAACTAATTCCTGAGCTTAGATTTGCCACAATAGTATGCTGTTTACTTTAAGTTGTTATGTTATTTAACTGTTTTTGTAAATTTGTTACTGTGAAATTACGTTTTTATTACAATTAATTCTGAGAGGAAAATCGTTAAAATATTAATTATTGAATCAATTGGTTTATTACCGTCGATAGAAAGTATACAATGTTTTTTTTACCATTTGAACGTATTGACGCAAATCATGCAATGCCATAAATGTTATTGCAGTAAAACTTCATTAAAGTACTATTTAATAACAATCGCAAAAAAACCAACATCAGCGACACTTTTCCTACAATAAATAAACCTCATACGTTCCACTTCAGAACAATAACATTTAGCCTTGCGCCCAGTCATTGTTTCACCTTGCTCTAGAGATCACGGTCTATTAGTTATTATGTACTAACAATTACTTGCTGAAATCGTTAACGTTACTTCATTTTCACAGGTAAATTGTAAATTTTACGAGTGCTTTTTTCAACATGTTTAATTAATATCACATAAAAAATTCAATGGAAATAAAAAAAAAATAAAACCAAGTTTACATTCTTTGCGAATTCGTTACTCTTTTTCTTATTATTTAAACAATAAAAATAAAAAAAAAAAAATCGAGGGTAACGAAATGTGAATGGGAGATTATCAAAAATTTTCAGGATACTTGTTTTTGTACTGATTCAGCAAAACCAGCACCGGGCCCCTCTTGGTAAAGAAGTCAAAAGAAAGAAAAATTGCTCTAAAACTGGTTTTAGTGAATGACGGGCACATATATATATATATATATATTGTATATAGTGTGTTTTTTGCACCTACAACGAAGCCCCATCATCAACAAAAAGCGCGCAAAGTTTAAGAATTGGAATCGGAATCGACGACGAGTTACCTTGACTTAACTCTCTTTCTCTACTAGGTTAAAATGAAAAGACAACACACTACAAAAAAAAAGTAACGAATTGAAAGGTATTGTAATACTTACAATATCGAGAGTATGTGCTCGTCCCGATAAGAAATCGGTACAAAAAAAAGGTGGAGGATGGACACTTCTCCTCGTTTGGACAGTAACCTGTTGACGTATATGTGAACAAGTGATAACATAACAGCCAAGAATTGTGGTACAATAAATGACTGGAATTCATTTAACAAAAAAAAAAAGAAAAAAAAATGACACATGAAGGTAAATCCAAAAATAACCACGATGCGTATTCCCTTACCCCATACTACATACCATTGGTGGTGGTGCGCTCTCTGTCCGGTAATTTATGACACACCACAGGATAATGGTTGGTGCATTCCTGGACGTGAAGACTTTTAAGTCAAAGAAGATTAGGTGCGCTTCTTGGGATATTCTTATACAAGTGTTCTTCCTGGGGCGGACTCTCGTATTTGCTCGTTTCCTTGCAACATTGTTGTTGGGTGTTTTTGTTGTTGTTGTTGTTGCTATACATCCTTCAATATAAATAGGTGTTGATCCTTTTCACTTGTATTTGTGTTATATATATTCATTGCGAAAGTAATTCCCATAATACCCGTGAGAAGCCATCAGTCACAGACAACGGGTGGTTTGGAATTTTGTACCTGTTCTAATTTATGCCTGTTTACGCCTTGTTTCTTCTTTTCAAGGTTAATTTGTTTATGGCATCTTTTTCTGGGTATTATTTTTTTTAAGATTTATAACATCAATCATAGAAAAAAAACCTATTTTTAAATAAATTCTTACTGTAATATACAATTTCTTATACCAACAGAATATCATCAAATTTTATAACAATCCAACTGAATTGATTTTCTTTATTTATTTTTTTTAAACAATTCAATAAAAAGTATTGTTTTTCATTTTGTTTACTATCAACTTCTGCTTAAGCAATAAAATTTGTTTTTTTTTATTACCATTTTCATGGATACTTAAATTGACTCCACACAGTTTCCATGGCATTTTTCTAGTCAAAACATTGAAATCGGTTTTGTAGTTACGAGAAAGTTTTACAGAGTGGAGTACATGGAAACGTGAACAAAAATATTAATTTACATATTTTTAATTAATTTTAACTAAGAATATTTATTTCACATCACGTTTTGAGTGGTTATAGTCTCGGAGGTTTTTCTATTTGTATTTATCTAAAATGACTACGTTGATGTCAGCATTAGATAGTGTGGATAAAAATAGGTCAGCCTGAGTATAATAGGGCAGTGATTGAAAAGGAATTGTATTTTTTGATACCTAAAGAGAAATGGTGAGTTGAATTTTTTTTAGAATCATTTTACCACATTATTTCTCTCTTTTAACGTTAAGCAATGTAATACAATTTGTAAATCAACTTTTCTTGTCAGTTTTATGCAATTTTACGCAATGGAAATCTGTAAAAAAAATCAAATTAAGTAAAGTAAAATTTAAATATAAATTAAGATTGAATTTTACCTCATTTATTTATTCAGCTCTAAAACCAAGTTCTGCGCCCTCACAATCTGGTCTCGATTCCGACCCGTTGTCATCCAGTTGGGCATCCGTAACTCCTGGTGTACGTCATCCCTGCACAGGAAGTTTGGTCTACCTTGCTGTTGTATCTCAAAAACCAGGTTAAGTCGCGCAATGGAAAGGACGCAATCTTCTACTCGCTGTAGCCTCACAGTCGCACAATAAGTACTCCGCAGATTCGGAAGCTGCCAACAGAACCGACGACAGCTACAATCAACTACCAGCCCTGTTCTGGTTGGATGAAAATTGAGCGAACATTCAGGAGCTCTGTTATTCTTTTTAGCTCCAACCTCTTGAAATTTAAAAGTTTGCCCGATTTAGCTTTATCGTTTAGCTTGACGAGCACTCTGGGCTAGGTCGATGTCCAGCTATGATTAAACAGCTGGTCGACCCTATTGGGCCATTTTAGACGAGCGGACACCGAACAGACAAAACTTAACTGTAATCATTATTTCTCTTTTGAAGCCCGATGGAGTGTCGTCTGAGCATTTACACGGGCGGACACCAACGAACTGACAAACGAACGAAAAATGTCAAAAATTTATGGGGTTTTGTTGTTGCCATAACACCCAACAACGGCTTTCATAAGCATAACACCAATGTCAAAACTGGTGCTGTTCTTGTTTTTTGAATTTCTCTTTTGCTTTCTTGTCCTAACAACAACAACAACAACGCAATAACTGTCAAAATGTCCGTTTACAGTTCGCTGAAAGTGTCTGTCCTCCCCATCGTTCTCTCCCACCTTCTTCCCTATTCACCCAGTTCGTTCGTTCGTTTTGTCTGTTCGGTGTTCGGTAAAAAGTCTAAAAGGGGCACTCCTTATAATCTTACACTGCGTCTACACATTCCATATTTTCCGCCATCGACTTTGCCATATTTTATGGCTTGAGCTGTCAAATGTTATGGTGGTGGGCAATTCATGGCATGAATTTTCATGGAAAAAATGGCACATTTTCACAAATGTTATCGAGACAAAAATATTTTCAGATTTGTAAACATGCGTACATGTATTTACACCGAATCAAACTAAATTTTAAACTTTCCGCCATAGTTGTGTGAACAAACGTCAAATTATGGCCAAATTCATGGCAGATTTGATGGCCGGCCATAATGGCTTTCCATCGAGTTTGCCATAAGATCTGCCATCAAATATGGCCAACTTTCAGGGTTTACACATGGCATGGACATATGGAAATGGCCATGGCCATGGCTAGTGTAGACGCTGGGTTAAGGTGGGTATCCACCAAGAGTTTTGTCTCCGCACTATCTCCATACATTATCCGCCGAAGTGTCTCCACCAAAATCAGTGCGCGGAGATAAGAAATGTGCCGAGATAAGAAGTGCGGAGACTACAAACGCACACTGATATTTCAGTGGATACAAAACGTATCCATAGAAAAATGTTCTGTGTCGGTACGGAGAACTTCTGCGGGGACTGTGCGCGGATAAGTAAATGCAGTGGATACTTGAAAAAAGACTTCGAAAAGTCTTGAAGCTGCTTGTTGAGGCCTATCTTTTGTTTTCCAGTGAATATGGAAAACACAAAACATCTTAGGACAAAAAAGGGTATTATTTTGAAGAGATAGATTTTTCTTACGATGGAATGGACAAATAAAAATTAAATAAGTTATTGTGGGATGGCGTATAATTGAGTATAAAAATAAAAATAGCAATTTTTGACCATTTGAACCCTCCCCAAGCCACCCGTAGCTGAAGTTGCCATTTCACCTCCACACCCCAGCAAATGGTAATATTTAACAGTTATTTAGCCCTAATAGAACCTACATACACAACGGCAGCAAAAAATTTCAAATTCAACCCCTTTTTTGCCTCCCAACCCCCTAACTCGAAATGGGTCTACTTCCCGCAAAAACGTCATATTATAAAAATTGGTTGAAATTACTTGAAAAGCTTATATACCAAACGGCAGAAGGTAGGGACGACACGATTTTTTCAAGTGCCAGCTGCCCTACTATGGTAATATATTTAGAGACTTAAATCGGAAAACATAAAACATTGTGCGCACACAATAATTTTATCATTCAAGGTCGTATCCACCTAAAGTCTTGTCTCTGTAGAGTGCGCGCACAGTCCTTTAGAACATAGTTTGAGACTTTTCATATGCTTCCTGCAAGATTTTAGTGGATACGCAATGAAAGCTGTGTCTCCGCACAGTTTGAGATTTTTCGTTTTTTGCTCAATTTGTGTGGATTTTTATGTGCGCGCACTGTCTGCAGACCGCAGTGGAAACGCACCTTTACGTGTCAGCTGACAAAGCTAAAGGTTCCGGGCCAACAAGCGACGAGTTTGCCCTACTATAGGCAGGCCATCGGCAATTTCATTACCAAATGTGACCTTATGACTCGGAATCCACAACAGCGTAACATTGTCCTGCTGAAGCAGCGATTATTCAGGTCGACAAGAAGTTCGTCGATTACGTTTGACCACAGGAGAGGTGGCCTGCTAGAAAGGACAGCAATTTGCAGCCATTACTGTAACCGATTCGCCATTCATCTCAGCAGAGGCGGCGCTTGGTGTTTTTGCGCCCGGTGCAGTATGCCATATTACGCCCCCATCAGCTGTTCATTTTTTGATACCAGTGAAGGCAATTGAAAAAGACACCAACACTCTGTGGATTTCCTTTAATATATGAAAATAAAGGCACGGGAAAAATCTTAATTTCTGAAATTGCGTCCCGTCCAATTGCGCCCGCTGCAAGTGCACCATTTGCACCTATGAAAGCCAACCTCATCATCTGCTCCAGGATATGTGTCGGTGTTTTCCCTAGCACAATCCTGGGCTCAGCAAATCAATAGACTTATACACTCGAATCTCCATAATAGAGGTCCCTATGTCGTTCTCCAAGCCTTCATATTTCAAGAGGTAATCGGTGACCACTGTACTGCATGTTTTAGTTTCCAATCTAGAGTTCTGCATAGAATAAAAACAGTCCACCTTAGCAGCCTTCCAGAACATAGAAGGCGCTTTTAACAACTTCAGATTGCGCCCCGTCCAATTGCGCCCGGTGCAAGTGCACCATTCGCACCTATGAAAGCCCCGCCACTGCATCTCAGCAGTTATCAATCTGCGCCGTGATCCATCTCGCAATGGGTGGTTGGGCTGCGGCATATGAAACTAACAAATGAGCTGTTAAGAGGCAAGTCAATTACCTCTTCCCTAATCACATTGAGAAAGGTAGGTTCGGGGCCCCTGTTCATAACTTGTAAATTGTTAGTAGTTATGAAGACAAGAAGGAGCTCGCCCCAGAAATAGTATTGCTGCTTCCTCACACGAGGTGATGCGCGTTGGCTCTACAGCCAATCACTAGCTGAATGTTTCTCCTAGCGCAGCTCTCCAGAAGTATCTTGACAGTTGATAGTGATGGGGCAAGGTCTTCTGCAGGAAGGTAGGCTGAGGCTATGACAAGCCTGGACATACCTACTCCTCCTGGTAGCACTACCTCCGCCGCCACTGGGAGACGAACTGCGAAAGAGGAAGGCAGGTTTTTTTGCGTGAGGTACTAGGTCCAAAGATACTGCGGCTACAGATACGGAATCGGTACTCGATTCTTTACTCATATGAGTATTTGGCTTTCGATTCTACTCATATCAGTACTCGATATCTTTGACCGAGTATTTTTACTCATATCATTACTTATAGGGTGGAATCGAATACTGAGTACAATTTGCATTCAAAGCCGAATTTAAGCTAACTGAAAATTTGTCTAAGTCTTGAATAATTTCCATATACATATACGCTTTATGTATTTTTCTGCCTCAATTAAGGAGAGTTTAGGGACGTTTAAGGCCCTTCTACATCCTAAACGCAAAGTGGAAACGCAAATTGGAGCTCTTTTATTGCACAGAAATTTGTATGTTTTTCTCTCTGTTGCACGAACGTAGATTCCAGACAGAAAGAAATACATAAAAATTTCCGTGCGATAAAAGAGCGGATGTAAATGGGATGTAAGGGGTTTGAATTGATATCCCATCCCGAGTAAAAATCAGACTCGCCCGTTCTTAGCCTTAAACAGGCACGCACAACGTCAAAGCACCTGCATGGCACCGGTAGACCGGTTCTCGTTCGAATGCGCTGGTCAAGCAGCATTGGACGTGGTTAGTACTTAGTTGGGGGACCGCGTAATGTATACGCCAAGGCAGTGATGTATACGCTAAGGCAGTTCGCAAAAAAAAATGTCAAAAAAGTACTCATCGATTCTCAAAGAGTCGAGTACTAATGAACTAGTAAAAAGTACTCATTGAGTAATTTTTTCTTCGATTCTACTCATGAGTATTTAATCGAGTACTCTCAACCGATTCCGTATCCCTAACTGCGGCCATTCGTTTGGCCTATTGTACTACACTCCTATACCTTATATTTGTAGGCCAGTCCGATTGAACAAGTTCAGCAGTCTGCTTAGTGCCGCTTAGGCCCGGTACACACGTTCCGGTATACCCGTGAGGTTTACCGGTACAGGTCACCTGTATATGTAAACCGGAGCGTGTGTGCCAGCCGCTGCAGGCCAAACTGCACAGGCATAGCGACCTGCACAGGTGACCGGAGAAGAATCGAAATTCAATTCTTTCTACCTGCGCAGGCGTGTAGGCCTGAGCGTGTGTATGAGTCATTCCGGCACGCCTGTACAGTTTTTAGGTTAGTTGTGGCTAATTCCTTGAGTAGAGAGCGTCGGTCGCTTTTGTATTTACGTGTACAATAGTGTTAACTAGTGACTACCCGTACGATAGGACTAGTGACTTTTTTTTAGTGACTTTTGTGATCATCATGTCAAGCCGAAAACGGAACCAAGTGATAGAAGAGTTCATCGAAATATATATAGATTGGAACCTTGTCTGTGGCGGGTAACAAGTAAAAAGCACCACGACCGTAAAAAGAGAAGTGCAGGCTATGAAAGACTTATGATTAAATTAAAGAAGTTAGAACCCTATGCTACAAAGAAATCTGTATTTAAAAATATTTAGTTTAAAAAAACTAAAAAAAATAAAAGGAACTAAAAAATAAAAAATAATTTTGAATGTAAAGTTTTTATACTCCAGACAGAATATGGAGACAACCTACCTTTCGAAATGTAAAAAGCGTGGGACTCTTTACCTATATTGTATTCTTATTTTATTAACACTGGAACTTTTTGTTAGCTGGTCGGGGAACACAATTGCAAAAAGCGGCCGCCATCTTGGAACCGCCATCTTGATTTTCTGACAAAATGGTCAGATGGCATTGTCACGCGAACTTTGCATATTTGCACAATTTGAAGTTAATCGATTATATGGAAGTGGGTCAAAATCAAGTTGCAAGATTTGTTTACATATAAAACATACATATTTACATACAGGTGAAGCTAATATAAAGGGTAAAAAAATAATTTAAGAAGTAATGTACGTAAAGAGAAGAAGAAATGTGACTTGTCAATGAAATCCAGAGGTCTGTTGAAGTCTACTTACACATCAAAATTTTGGTAGGTACTTAGAATATTCGATTATCTTGGAGATCAAGATACTCCTGGTGCGTCTGTGTCGAACTTGGATGACGAGGAGTGAAATGAGATCGATGGAGTAAGTAAATACTGATTTGAGTATGGAAATATACGAAATCTGGATGCCAGAATTCCAAAACTATTTTCGACAAAGTGTTTTGCTCTAGAAATGCGGTATAGTCTAAGATACGTAGAAGAGCGACCTTCACCGATCGAGTAACCGAATGAAATTTTTTTTCATGATAGATAATATGCTAGCAAAGGTAACGGTGATGGGTTGCCTAACGAAATAAGTTCAAGGCTATATTTAATAGGCCTTTTTTCGCCATTTTCCGCCTTTTTCTCTATTTTGAGGAGAAACTATGCATTTTGGTGAAAATTTGTAGAGCATAAAATTTCCTACAAATTTTGTCTTCACTGTTTTTTCGAATTCCGCATAGTTTCGCCGCTAGCGGCCGTTTTGCACCTTTTTTAGATTTTGAGCTAAAATTATGCATTTGTATGAAAAATTAAATGAGATCAAAGTAGTAGTTGCAGTTTTTCAACGGCTTTTCTTTGGACGCTTTGATTTATCAACAGAATCTGAAAAAGGCGAAAAACGGCCGCTAGCGCCGAAACTATGCGGAATTCGAAAAAACAGTGAAGACAAAATTTGTAAGAAGTGAAGACAAAATTTGTTATGCTCTACAACTTTGCTCTTTTGATATTTTCACCAAAATGCATACTTTCTCCTCAAAATAGAGAAAAAGGCGGAAAATGGCGAAAAAACGCCTATTAAATATAGCCTTGAACATATTTCGTTAGGCAACCCATCACCGTTACCTTTGCTAGCATATTATCTATCATGAAAAAAAATTTCATTCGGTTACTCGATCGGTGAAGGTCGCTCTTCTACGGATCCTGTACTAGTAGTTGTAATTTAGTTGCTTGCTCGCCATCTCCCGACTGAGCTAAAATCTTCCGGTTTACCATAGCATGTGTATGCTATAGCCTGCACAGGTATAACTTTACGGTTTACCTGTGCAGGTTCACCTGACAGGTTTATCGTAACGTGTGTACCGGGCCTTAGACTTGAATGTTCGAGCAGGGACTCGTCGAACAACGAGACAGACCCTGCTTATCGCTCTCGCGGGACACTCACAGAGAACGTGGAGGGCATACTCAAGGTAGGATCCCATATGTTGTGAGTACTAGTAAGATCATAGTCTTTTTTTATGCGAAAGTCTAAGCTCACGTGGCACCTTTTATACTACTAGTCCGTCATGCCGTTAACATCGTTGTGCAATGTCTAGTAATAAGCTTAGCTCGAAGAACAGAAAAAGGACAAGATCTTCTGTATAGAAAGCAGAAAACTATGAAGTGATTTCGGAAATTATTTTAATTTTTACAATATTTTATAGAAATAGAATTTGACACCAAAAAAAACCCATAAAAACTCCCCAACTATGACCTACACCAAAAACTAAATTTTTCTCATGGGAAAAAATATCCGATAATAATTTGCAATTTAAGGCAATCAATAAACCTTGACCTGATCACACTTTGAATATTATAATCCAAAAACCTCTCATTAAAACTCAACAAAATTCCATATAAAATTTAAAATACAAAACAGAAAAAGCCCCAATAATTCACATTTTACCTCCTGCTTCCACAGAGATTCCTTCCTTTTTAAGAAAGACAAAAACTCGTTATGTCAGGAGAAATCTTCATCCGCTTTTCTGCTGGGGTCTTTAACACTTTCCCAACCAGTCGCCGGGTGAGCAAGGCCAATTTGGTAATATCTCGTCGTCGTCATGATTATGGCCGGCAAAACGATTCCTATTATGTCACAAAACTCAAAGACTTTTTACAATTTTTTTTATATATTTCCATCATTCTCAAGAAAAGATCCCGAAACCGGCAAATATCATGCAAAATTATGTTATGGTCACCTTTCGAATGAAGAAAGAAGGTGTGGAGTTTTTCTCTCTCTCTTCTAGAAGATGATAAATAATTACCTGCTAAGTAGTGACACTTTGATAGATGTGGGTACAAGATCAGTGATCATAAATTTTTAGAGCATATTTGGAAACACCAATTTAGAGTGTTTCTTTTTATTTTTAACAAAAAAAAATGAAAACTTATGAAATTTATACTGATTGGGTGGTTTCACGAATTTAACGAAGAGCAACAATTTGTCAAGAGGGAATTTTTTTTTTAAAAAAGATTATTTTCCTGTCCTACCACTTAAAGTGTCAGATCGCGGCAGCAGCAACTACCTACATGCGTTTCAGATCGTTCGTTTTTTTTTTGGTTTTTTGATATTCGTTAAAGGTCGACAGATATATATCACAGTCTGCTATTAGCTGGACCTGTTTGCTCTGTAAGAATACTAACATAAATCTGATGAGATATTTTCAAAGAACGTCCACGTGCATGATCTTCAGATCTCTTCGGGAGTGCCATATTGGACATTGGGACTGTTTCTACAGTCTTCATTTTTACGATTTCTCTACATTCTTATACTATATTCTTAAGCCGCAAGAATGCTGCTCCACGACAAACGATGATAACTTTCCATTTTAGGTTCAGATTTATGGACGACATCGATTTTCAATTTATAAACATCAGACCTTTACTAATTAAATGGAAAATCTTCAGAGTTGATGAGATATAGATATTGTGGTATGGATATTGTGTGGATGCTAGAAAACAAATATCTGTGATATAACGGTTGGTAGCTGAATAGTTTTTATGAATCGGAAGCCAAGATTTTTCTCAACTCTTCGGATATCAAGACAGATTTTCAAAAAAGCATATCTTCTCGTATTAATTAGGGAAATTATCACTAGACGCAGATGTTAACGGCTGCCGGCTTCAAGTATAATTTACTGCCACTGTTTTTTCCCCGCTTTTCTTCTCTTAAATTAATTTATGGCTTCTTTCTTTTTCTGGTGGTTCACTGATGATGGTTTTGGGATATCCAAAGGGAACGATTTTAAAGTATGTTAATGGGTGGATGTATTTTTAATCTCTTCTAGATTTCAACTATTTCTGAGGGATTTCGATAGAGCAAATTATTAATCTGATTAGTGATTACTCAATGCTTGTAAGACATAGAAGATTTTAAATATAGAATATTATTTTTTAGTTCTTAATTCGTCTGTTGCAAAAAAAAAAACAATTTTTAGTAATAAGGAGTAGTAAGCCTTTGAATATTGTAGACTAGCACTCTTCAGTCTAAAAATTTGTTCGTAAACTGTCGAACAATCTTCCGCAGTCAATATTTTCAAAATCCTAAAACATCCAAAAATACAAATGCAAAGCTGATTGCTGCTCATTCAGCATCCATCAGACTCCGTGTAATTCATATATCCTGTCCTTCGAATAAAATCGACTACCCTACATGACTTGAACGACTTGATAATAAAAAATTGGTGTGCATAGGACCACACGTTGGAACTGAAAACTTCTATGGCCAGTCTATATTTCCAAATTAATCTTAGCTCTACACGAGGATAGGGATCAATAAACATTGTCTATGAATATTCCATTTAAGTTTATTTATTGTTACTTGATGTCGTAATAAAATAAGAAAAAAAAACATTATATGTAGATAATACATAATACATAGTACATAGCATATAATACATAGTACATAGTGCATAGTACATAGTACATATTACATAATACATAGTACGTAGTACATAGGGGCGCATTTGAAATATTTTTTTTGTGGACTTTCAAACACATATTTCTAGACAAGTCGTTCTTATTTAATTATACAGTCAGACAATTTTGACAACAAATTCATTATTTCCGACCTTAAACCCCCAAATAGCGATTTTCAGTGAAATCGAATGGTAATTGCCAAAACCGTACCGCCATATTGGCGCCGCCATTTTGAATTTTCAAATTTTTACAACAGATTCGTCATTTGTGACCTTAAAAACTCCCCGATACCGATTTTTAATGGATTCAGAACACATTTGCAAAATTTTGATCACAGAATCGTCATTTGTGGCCCTAAACACCTCCCGATACCGATTTTCAATGGATTCGGAACATCGTTGCAAAATTCATCCGCCATATTGGCGCCGCCTTTTTGTATTTTCAAATTGGTGGCCCTAAAACCCCCTTTTCGGATTTTCAAAGGAATCAGAACACAATTGCAAAATTCGTCCGCCATCTTGGAACTTGATTTTTTTTACAAAATTATGTGCCTGAAGTTCCGAACGTTCAAATGAACGATTTCGGAAAAAAAAAATTTATTTTAGAATCGGTCGTTTGGACGTTAAAAAATAAGTAAATTATTATATTTTGATAACAGACAGACAGTGGAGGTTTCGAAAATTATCAACCCTAAATTATTAACCCCCAATTATAAACCTACCCCTAACTCACCCCCTAAATATGATTATTTTCGAAAATATAGTTACAGGCTTTAGAACCCGCTGCAAATTTAATCATAGGTTAAGAGTGGTGTTAGGAGAACACAGTAAAAATTTCAAGTCCGTAACATCCCCGGAAGCCACCCCTAACTCACCCCCTAAATATGATTATTTTCGAAAATATAGTTACAGGCTTTAGAACCCGCTGCAAATTTAATCATAGGTTAAGAGTGGTGTTAGGAAAAAACGGTAAAAATTTCAAGGCCGTAACATCCCCGGAAGCCACCCCTAACTCACCCCCTAAATGTGATTATTTTTGAAAATATAGTTACAGGCTTTAGAACCCGCTGCAAATTTAATCATAGGTTAAGAGTGGTGTTAGGAGATAACAGTAAAAATTTCAAGTCCGTAACATCCACGGAAGCCACCCCTAACTCACCCCCTAAATGTGATTATTTTTGAAAATATAGTTACAGGCTTTAGAACCCGCTGCAAATTTAATCATAGGTTAAGAGTGGTGTTAGGACATAACAGTAAAAATTTCAAGTCCGTAACATCCCCGGAAGCCACCCCTAACTCACCCCCTAAATGTGATTATTTTTGAAAATATAGTTACAGGCTTTAGAACCCGCTGCAAATTTAATCATAGGTTAAGAGTGGTGTTAGGAGATAACAGTAAAAATTTCAAGTCCGTAACATCCCCGGAAGCCACCCCTAACTCACCCCCTAAATATGATTATTTGTGAAAATATAGTTAGAGGCTTTAGAACCCGCTGAAAATTTAATCATAGGTTAAGAGTGGTGTTAGGAGAAAACAGTAAAAATTTCAAGTCCGTAACATCCCCGGAAGCCACCCCTAACTCACCCCCTAAATGTGATTATTTTTGAAAATATAGTTACAGGCTTTAGAACCCGCTGCAAATTTAATCATAGGTTAAGGGTGGTGTTAGGAGATAACAGTAAAAATTTCAAGTCCGTAACATCCCCGGAAGCCACCCCTAACTCACCCCCTAAATATGATTATTTGTGAAAATATAGTTAGAGGCTTTAGAACTCGCTGAAAATTTAATCATAGGTTAAGAGTGGTGTTAGGAGATAACAGAAAAAATTTCAAGTCCGTAACATCCCCGGAAGCCACCCCTAACTCACCCCCTAAATGTGATTATTTTTGAAAATATAGTTACAGGCTTTAGAACCCGCTGCAAATTTAATCATAGGTTAAGAGTGGTGTTAGGAGATAACAGTAAAAATTTCAAGTCCGTAACATCCCCGGAAGCCACCCATAACTCACCCCCTAAATGTGATTATTTTTGAAAATATAGTTACAGGCTTTAGAACCCGCTGCAAATTTAATCATAGGTTAAGAGTGGTGTTAGGAGATAACAGTAAAAATTTCAAGTCCGTAACATCCCCGGAAGCCACCCCTAACTCACCCCCTAAATATGATTATTTTTGAAAATATAGTTACAGGCTTTAGAACCCGCTGCAAATTTAATCATAGGTTAAGAGTGGTGTTAGGAGAAAACAGTAAAAATTTCAAGTCCGTAACATCCCCGGAAGCCACCCCTAACTCACCCCCTAAATATGATTATTTTTGAAAATATAGTTACAGGCTTTAGAACCCGCTGCAAATTTAATCATAGGTTAAGAGTGGTGTTAGGAGAAAACAGTAAAAATTTCAAGTCCGTAACATCCCCGGAAGCCACCCCTAACTCACCCCCTAAATATGATTATTTGTGAAAATATAGTTAGAGGCTTTAGAACCCGCTGAAAATGTAATCATAGGTTAAGAGTGGTGTTAGGAGAAAACAGTAAAAATTTCAAGTCCGTAACATCCCCGGAAGCCACCCCTAACTCACCCCCTAAATATGATTATTTGTGAAAATATAGTTAGAGGCTTTAGAACCCGCTGAAAATTTAATCATAGGTTAAGAGTGGTGTTAGGAGATAACAGAAAAAATTTCAAGTCCGTAACATCCCCGGAAGCCACCCCTAACTCACCCCCTAAATGTGATTATTTTTGAAAATATAGTTACAGGCTTTAGAACCCGCTGCAAATTTAATCATAGGTTAAGAGTGGTGTTAGGAGATAACAGTAAAAATTTCAAGTCCGTAACATCCCCGGAAGCCACCCCTAACTCACCCCCTAAATGTGATTATTTTAGAAAATATAGTTAGAGGATTTAGAACCCGCTGCAAATTTGACCACTTGTTAAGGGTGGAGATAAGAGAAAAGAGAAAAAATTTCAAGTTCATAACATCCCCGGAAGCCACTCTTAACTCACCTCCTAGATGTGCAAATTTGCGTACTTGTTACTTCTAATTGACCTAGAACAAAAATGTTTAATCTTTAAAAAAAATGTTACAACATTTCGCCGCCTGATTGTAAGAACTAGGTAACTCCAAATTTTGTGATTTTGAGTTATCATAGTTTCATGTAGTCAATATCAAGCAGTATTTAATGCAAAGATCCGGCAACTTGTTAAAGCAAACTAGCAACATCTATTAAACAATGTAAAAACTGGACAAATGAAAATACCGCACTTATTATCCTGTTACGGATAGGTAACTAGAGAAATTTATTTTTTACAGAATTTTGAGATGCCTAGTTCTTGCACTCATGAAAGTAATCATTAAAAGACATAAAATAAATGAAGAAACACTGTAGCCCAATAATTCGCAATTTGGGGCCCGTAAAAAATCGAATTAACAGATCACACATTTGTTCTGTTTTGTTTTTTTAATTATGTATAGAGGCGAGCACACAACTATAAAATTGTGTGTTCTTATCGCGGCGATATTACTATCATGATTTGGTCCTGAAAATAACCGTCTCTGTTTCTCGTTATTTTCTAAAAAATTTTTTATTTCCATATTATTTGTTATTACGGTTCTCTCTCTGCCAATAAAATAGTTTTTTAACCGAGTGAACAATAAGCCTGTGAAAGGCTTATTTTTTTGTCCGCCTGTGAAAGTCCCATCGAAATTAGATTACTCTTTCCGATGAAGGAATAAACTTTCAGGAAAGATAGTACATACATACATATTTGCAAAGACAATAATTTAAATATTCAGATCTGCATTTCGAAAACCTCGGGCCATTTCACGCAATTTGACTTCGACTGTAAACGACACAGAGCGTGTTCAAAAACCTTACTCTGGTTAACTATGGTAAACTTTTATCGCTCCGTGCCGTTTTCAGTCGACGCGACGTCTAATTGCGTAAACTGGCCCCAAATCGGAAAAGATATATCCCTGAGAGTGAAAACTTTTCTTATCATTCCAATTGAAGTCCTCAAAGAGCTATTGTCTGTTGATCGCACTATAGGCAACTCTATCCACGCAAATCTAACCAAAAAGAAAAGGATTGCCCATAGATTTACTTAGGCAAATCGAGATACATATTTAGATAGTGGGACCGATAGTCGCATTAAGAGCCCATGAATTTTAGTTTAACTAATATGGTATATGTACATGCCTAACAGACGATATATGTATGTACATACAAATTTACCGTTTCCTAAACTTTACGAAATGTGATAACCATTTTTTATTTACATATTTAATAAAAGATTTTCAATTTCTATTTGTCTATAAAATGCATATGTAGGCATATTTTAGGGTACTTTTTCACTTTAATTAAGATGAAAAATCAAAAGAAAAATTTCAATGCTTATAGTATTAAATATACATTTTGTATAAACGCTCTCTGACGAAGTTCCTTTTGTTAATAAATAATTGTTTCTAACAATTGAACGACCGAGATTTTGCAAAAATTACTTGCATTTTCGGATTCAGCAGATCAAAATCTATAGAAATCATCTGGAAAAAATGTATGCCACCCCGCCATGTATGCAGAACCCCCCTCAGCCTCGGACACCGTATTTAGGGTCTTTCAAACGTGCGTGCTAAGAATCGCTTTTGACTGAGAGAGAGAGAACGCGCTATATCTATCTGCACCGTGCCCACCCATCGGTAAGAATAGAAGGAGCATTCTACAGCTACGACGCAATTTTCATACGACCCTTTTCTTTTAATGAATGGAATTCTGAATTGATGACCTATTTAGGCGGGTTTTTTTGGGAAAAAAATTGTGAGGGTTCCATAGACGAAGTCTTCACAGGGCGAAAAATCCCCCGTCCCGGCACCAACTCCCCCGGCCCATTAGTGTCTCTTGCACATTTCTGTATGTTGTAAATTCAAATTTTTTCATGACTTTTTGTGTTTTTTTTACTGCAAATTTTCGTTGTGCGTCTTGATAAGTTGCAAGTTGCCCCCGTTGAAAGTGGATATGATATTTTTCGAGGATTTGCAAAACTTTTATTTTTTAGGGTTTTTGAAATTCAGGCCCAATTGGTAAAATGTGACCCACTTGATATCTCTTATAATAGTGGGTTCACAAGATAAGGACTTTTGGCCGTCCGACTTTCCGTGCGACTTCTGTACCGATTGTGAAGTTTGCAGTTCAACGGTCTTTGAATAAATTCATAGCATTATATAGGTACCGTCAACAGAGTCCGATTAGTTTTTTAACATGTTTATTGGTTTTTACTACATATTAATTTTTATTTATTATTAGTTGTTTAGTTTTTCTCTGAATGAATCAAGTTTTTTGTTTAATTTTTGTTGTTTTTTTATTTGCCCTTGTTGGTACCTATCTTATATTTTTACATGGTTTCCTATAGAAAAACGCAAATCATTATGCGTCGTTTCGCTTAGATTAGGAATTAAAAAAAAAATTAGGAATCCAAAATCTATGCGGACGAGATTGCGGGCGAAAGCGATTTTTTAGAAATATTATTATATTAGCGATTCATAAAGTATTTAGTTCAGTCTAAACTAGATAGAGATTCCGAATATTCGGCCACGCTCTTATTTACTGCGGGGATCTTACTACCACATTCATATTTCCAGTGTTAACACAATCGCGCGCAATTTCCTAGATGATTTCAAGCCACTCGATTTCGATTTCTTGCTTTTTTATTGCATTTCCCAGGAATTTGTTCGCCGGTCCGGAGTCGCCTTTCATGATTTTATTGTTTTTGTGTTGCTTTTCCGATGAAATTTGGCATATAATTTTGAGTGATATGTGCGTTTTTTATGATTAGGTATTCGGCCGAATAATGTGGACCCAGAAAATTCTGGGGGTACTCCAAATTTTTCTTCAAAGTACCTCTTCTTTTCTGATAGTATTGAATAATGTTGCGAATTTTTATTTTTTAACCCTTATTTTTGAAGGAAAGAAAAAAATATGTATCCATACTACTTAAACTAACAAATATAAACATTAAGAGGAGCAAAAAACGGCAAATAATCGTCAACACCATTTTTAAAAGGGCTGCTATTTTTACGGGTGAACGGGGATACCGTGTCACGCGGCTACACGGAAGCAGCAATTAAAGCTCCAGGATACTCATGCCTTCTGAGTTCTCATTATCATCAGGAGCTTCACAGCCTATTGTTGGACTTAACTTCCTCCAGCGTTCGTCTCCATGATTGTCGATCTCTGGCCCGTCTTTTCCAGTTTCTTTTTCGAAATGTTTATGTCTTCCTCAACGCCGTTTATATAACTTTTCTTAGGTCGTCCTGGGTCTCCTTTTTCCTATCGGATACATATTACCTGTATCTTAAATCGTTCAGACTAATCTCAGTGTGTGCTCGTGCTTGACCCTATTAATTAGTTGTTTGTTAATGTTTTCATATTGAACCTCAGCTGTTTATACTATATGATAAACATGCTCTAAGTTCCGCATAGCGACGGATCATAGTGGTGTCCAAAGCACAACAGAAGATATAGGCCGGCTCTTGTTTTTGGAGTTTGCTAGGAAACTATCCTGCGAGGCAGTGAGCACCTTCGATTCTGTTAATGATATTGCATTGCACAAATTCTCACTCCTATGAATTCACGAATTGACAGCCTATGATCAAACCTATGATCAAATTTGCAGCGGGTTCTAAAGCCTCTAACTATATTTCCAAAAATAATCATATTTAGGGGGTGAGTTGGGGGTGGCTTCCGGGGATGTTACGGACTTGAAATTTTTACTGTTATCTCCTAACACCACTCTTAACCTATGATTAAATTTGCAGCGGGTTCTAAAGCCTCTAACTATATTTTCACAAATAATCATATTTAGGGGGTGAGTTAGAGGTGGCTTCCGGGGATGTTACGGACTTGAAATTTTTACTGTTTTCTCCTAACACCACTCTTAACCTATGATTAAATTTTCAGCGGGTTCTAAAGCCTGTAACTATATTTTCAAAAATAATCACATTTAGGGGGTGAGTTAGGGGTGGCTTCCGGGGATGTTACGGACTTGAAATTTTTTCTGTTATCTCCTAACACCACTCTTAACCTATGATTAAATTTTCAGCGGGTTCTAAAGCCTCTAACTATATTTTCACAAATAATCATATTTAGGGGGTGAGTTAGGGGTGGCTTCCGGGGATGTTACGGACTTGAAATTTTTACTGTTTTCTCCTAACACCACCCTTAACCTATGATTAAATTTGCAGCGGGTTCTAAAGCCTGTAACTATATTTTCAAAAATAATCACATTTAGGGGGTGAGTTAGGGGTGGCTTCCGGGGATGTTACGGGCTTGAAATTTTTTCTGTTATCTCCTAACACCACTCTTAACCTATGATTAAATTTTCAGCGGGTTCTAAAGCCTCTAACTATATTTTCACAAATAATCATATTTAGGGGGTGAGTTAGGGGTGGCTTCCGGGGATGTTACGGACTTGAAATTTTTTTTGTTATCTCCTAACACCACTCTTAACCTATGATTAAATTTTCAGCGGGTTCTAAAGCCTCTAACTATATTTTCACAAATAATCATATTTAGGGGGTGAGTTAGGGGTGGCTTCCGGGGATGTTACGGACTTGAAATTTTTACTGTTTTCTCCTAACACCACCTTTAACCTATGATTAAATTTGCAGCGGGTTCTAAAGCCTGTAACTATATTTTCAAAAATAATCATATTTAGGGGGTGAGTTAGGGGTGGCTTCCGGGGATGTTACGGACTTGAAATTTTTTCTGTTATCTCCTAACACCACTCTTAACCTATGATTAAATTTTCAGCGGGTTCTAAAGCCTCTAACTATATTTTCACAAATAATCATATTTAGGGGGTGAGTTAGGGGTGGCTTCCGGGGATGTTACGGGCTTGAAATTTTTTCTGTTATCTCCTAACACCACTCTTAACCTATGATTAAATTTTCAGCGGGTTCTAAAGCCTCTAACTATATTTTCACAAATAATCATATTTAGGGGGTGAGTTAGGGGTGGCTTCCGGGGATGTTACGGACTTGAAATTTTTTCTGTTATCTCCTAACACCACTCTTAACCTATGATTAAATTTTCAGCGGGTTCTAAAGCCTCTAACTATATTTTCACAAATAATCATATTTAGGGGGTGAGTTAGGGGTGGCTTCCGGGGATGTTACGGACTTGAAATTTTTACTGTTTTCTCCTAACACCACCTTTAACCTATGATTAAATTTGCAGCGGGTTCTAAAGCCTGTAACTATATTTTCAAAAATAATCATATTTAGGGGGTGAGTTAGGGGTGGCTTCCGGGGATGTTACGGACTTGAAATTTTTTCTGTTATCTCCTAACACCACTCTTAACCTATGATTAAATTTTCAGCGGGTTCTAAAGCCTCTAACTATATTTTCACAAATAATCATATTTAGGGGGTGAGTTAGGGGTGGCTTCCGGGGATGTTACGGGCTTGAAATTTTTTCTGTTATCTCCTAACACCACTCTTAACCTATGATTAAATTTTCAGCGGGTTCTAAAGCCTGTAACTATATTTTCAAAAATAATCATATTTAGGGGGTGAGTTAGGGGTGGCTTCCGGGGATGTTACGGACTTGAAATTTTTACTGTTTTCTCCTAACACCACCTTTAACCTATGATTAAATTTGCAGCGGGTTCTAAAGCCTGTAACTATATTTTCAAAAATAATCACATTTAGGGGGTGAGTTAGGGGTGGCTTCCGGGGATGTTACGGACTTGAAATTTTTACTGTTTTCTCCTAACACCACCTTTAACCTATGATTAAATTTGCAGCGGGTTCTAAAGCCTGTAACTATATTTTCAAAAATAATCACATTTAGGGGGTGAGTTAGGGGTGGCTTCCGGGGATGTTACGGACTTGAAATTTTTACTGTTTTCTCCTAACACCACTCTTAACCTATGATTAAATTTGCAGCGGGTTCTAAAGCCTCTAACTATATTTTCACAAATAATCATGTTTAGGGGGTGAGTTAGGGGTGGCTTCCGGGGATGTTACGGACTTGAAATTTTTACTGTTTTCTCCTAACACCACCTTTAACCTATGATTAAATTTGCAGCGGGTTCTAAAGCCTGTAACTATATATTCAAAAATAATCACATTTAGGGGGTGAGTTAGGGGTGGCTTCCGGGGATGTTACGGACTTGAAATTTTTACTGTTTTCTCCTAACACCACTCTTAACCTATGATTAAATTTTCAGCGGGTTCTAAAGCCTCTAACTATATTTTCACAAATAATCATATTTAGGGGGTGAGTTAGGGGTGGCTTCCGGGGATGTTACGGGCTTGAAATTTTTTCTGTTATCTCCTAACACCACTCTTAACCTATGATTAAATTTTCAGCGGGTTCTAAAGCCTCTAACTATATTTTCACAAATAATCATATTTAGGGGGTGAGTTAGGGGTGGCTTCCGGGGATGTTACGGACTTGAAATTTTTACTGTTTTCTCCTAACACCACCCTTAACCTATGATTAAATTTGCAGCGGGTTCTAAAGCCTGTAACTATATTTTCAAAAATAATCACATTTAGGGGGTGAGTTAGGGGTGGCTTCCGGGGATGTTACGGACTTGAAATTTTTACTGTTTTCTCCTAACACCACTCTTAACCTATGATTAAATTTTCAGCGGGTTCTAAAGCCTCTAACTATATTTTCACAAATAATCATATTTAGGGGGTGAGTTAGGGGTGGCTTCCGGGGATGTTACGGACTTGAAATTTTTACTGTTTTCTCCTAACACCACCCTTAACCTATGATTAAATTTGCAGCGGGTTCTAAAGCCTGTAACTATATTTTCAAAAATAATCACATTTAGGGGGTGAGTTAGGGGTGGCTTCCGGGGATGTTACGGACTTGAAATTTTTACTGTTTTCTCCTAACACCACTCTTAACCTATGATTAAATTTTCAGCGGGTTCTAAAGCCTCTAACTATATTTTCACAAATAATCATATTTAGGGGGTGAGTTAGGGGTGGCTTCCGGGGATGTTACGGACTTGAAATTTTTACTGTTTTCTCCTAACACCACCCTTAACCTATGATTAAATTTGCAGCGGGTTCTAAAGCCTGTAACTATATTTTCAAAAATAATCACATTTAGGGGGTGAGTTAGGGGTGGCTTCCGGGGATGTTACGGACTTGAAATTTTTACTGTTTTCTCCTAACACCACTCTTAACCTATGATTAAATTTGCAGCGGGTTCTAAAGCCTCTAACTATATTTTCACAAATAATCATATTTAGGGGGTGAGTTAGGGGTGGCTTCCGGGGATGTTACGGACTTGAAATTTTTACTGTTTTCTCCTAACACCACCTTTAACCTATGATTAAATTTGCAGCGGGTTCTAAAGCCTGTAACTATATTTTCAAAAATAATCACATTTAGGGGGTGAGTTAGGGGTGGCTTCCGGGGATGTTACGGACTTGAAATTTTTACTGTTTTCTCCTAACACCACTCTTAACCTATGATTAAATTTTCAGCGGGTTCTAAAGCCTCTAACTATATTTTCACAAATAATCATATTTAGGGGGTGAGTTAGGGGTGGCTTCCGGGGATGTTACGGGCTTGAAATTTTTTCTGTTATCTCCTAACACCACTCTTAACCTATGATTAAATTTTCAGCGGGTTCTAAAGCCTCTAACTATATTTTCACAAATAATCATATTTAGGGGGTGAGTTAGGGGTGGCTTCCGGGGATGTTACGGACTTGAAATTTTTACTGTTTTCTCCTAACACCACCCTTAACCTATGATTAAATTTGCAGCGGGTTCTAAAGCCTGTAACTATATTTTCAAAAATAATCACATTTAGGGGGTGAGTTAGGGGTGGCTTCCGGGGATGTTACGGACTTGAAATTTTTACTGTTTTCTCCTAACACCACCCTTAACCTATGATTAAATTTGCAGCGGGTTCTAAAGCCTGTAACTATATTTTCAAAAATAATCACATTTAGGGGGTGAGTTAGGGGTGGCTTCCGGGGATGTTACGGACTTGAAATTTTTACTGTTTTCTCCTAACACCACTCTTAACCTATGATTAAATTTTCAGCGGGTTCTAAAGCCTCTAACTATATTTTCACAAATAATCATATTTAGGGGGTGAGTTAGGGGTAGGTTTATAATTGGGGGTTAATAATTTAGGGTTGATAATTTTCGAAACCTCCACTGTCTGTCTGTTATCAAAATATAATAATTTACTTATTTTTTAACGTCCAAACGTCCGATTCTAAAATGAATTTTTTTTTTCCGAAATCGTTCATTTGAACGTTCGGAACTTCAGGCACATACAAAATTGTCAGATTGCCACGGGAACTCAATGTGTGTACAAAGTTTCATAAGAATCGGTTTGGTAGAAGTAGTTGAAAAAGCTGTCGCAAAATGTGTACCAAAGAAATATACGAAGTCAAGCTAAATAAAACCATTAATAATGCATAATAATATATAATATTATAAAATATATATTAATCCATAACACATAATCATAAATAAGAATACATAATAATATATAATAATACATAAAACAAACTAAAACCCCAAAAATCACAAAAAAGTGCGCGTGATGGTACTACGAAAAAAAAGTGCGCGTGACGCGAGTTTTTAGTTTTTTCCCCAGGCCAAAAAGTGTCCCTATAGAAGTTTACACTTCAAAAATTATAATAAGTCCTTTGGGCCTCGGTCCTATAAAATATTCTTTCGGTTATATCGATATCGTTTCAATAGTTGGGCACTATCAGAACACGACGCTTAAGCGACAGGCAAGGTACAGAATACGCCCATTGTTTTTCCGATAAAAATATTTAATCAGACTGATAAATCACGCCTAAATTTTCCGATTAGATCATGTTGCGACGTCTGAAGGTCCAGTGTCTCTTCATGATTAAAGGTTTTTGCATCAAGACCAATATTATTGTGCCCTGGAAGAAATTTTCCTCATATGTTCTATTAGTGTGTGTTCGAGCCCAAAACACTCGGCCTAAACGCACTGTGCAAGGTCACCTTGAATTTTATAAAATAAATAAATGTAAATGAGTTGAGTCAGCGTATGAAAAATAAGTCTGACATTTTTGTAAAATAAAAGTTAGTTTCGTTCAATAATTTCACGTAATCAGTCAACATTGTTCAGCTTTATAATCAATAAAAAATTCAAACACATCCCATCACGACTTTATATTGGTCCTTCGAGCCCATCCCCATCAGTGTGTTTAGATACCATGAGACAGATAGCCTTACAACAAGATAATGCACCCTATTAGATCGCTAGAATTAGTTGAAGCTTTCGCAACATAGACCAAACGTAATCTGATTGAAAGAGTTCTGATAAATCAAGATAAAAAAAATACAGGATGATTCGGATTGAATCTAGCAGCTGTATTGAGAATTTGTCCGTCATAAAAAAAGAAAAAGGTTACTGAAAATACAAGTTTAAATTAAATGTCTATAATAAGCTGGTGGGTACTACACTGCTTACTTACTGATTCAGCTCTGTAATCCGGATACGATCTTAGCTTCTCCCAATTTTTTCATCCATCAATCCCGAATCCAAGCCGATGTCATCCAATTTAACATCTACAAGCTCTGGGCATCATGGTCTTCGTCATCCTTCTAACGGAGGAGGTTTCTACCTTTCTGTCAAATCCGCGATTTATGCGAAAAGGTGGCCGGAAAACCGAAAAAAAAACAATTTTGCTCACGAAATTCTATTAATTGCTTATCGATAGGGGTTAATTTTCTATGATGGTCGTAAAATATATTTTTTTTGCCTATCGATAGGCAATTAATCGAATTTTGTGAGAAAATAATCAAATTTTGTGGGCAAGATTGTTTTTTCCGTTTTTCCGGCCATCTTTTCTGTAAAACTTTTTTTGTACAATGTGTAGTTTTTTCTTAAAACGTGAAAATCTGTTTTTGGCCTTCTTTTGACGCCATTTTGAAAACTTTTCCAAAGGCCTATGAGTGCCAAAAGTAGTTCATCGAATTCTACGGATTTGTTCCTATTTTACTTTTCGGATGGCTCGGTTGGCACGAAAAAATCTAATTTGACTGGCCTACTATGAACTACACATTCTAGTTGAATTTGGAGTACAAATAGCAATAATTCCCCTAGAAAACCGCGTTCAATCAAACAAAAAGGAACATTTCCACTCCTTTATAAAAAATGTTTCTGTAGTTCTAGCAAAAAGTGATATTTCCCTATGTAAATTAATGATTTCACAGTTGTCAACAAAACCTGATATTTCCATCAATTATTCGTGGATTATTAGATTTTTAATAGCTTGGGCCAGATTCCGCAAGCGTGAACATGACTGTTTTAATCATATTTTAGTGATTTCTGAAAAAAAGCAACGATGGAAATGTTACCTGATGTGTAGATCGAGTAAAAGACTGGTCCTATTACAGATCTCTGTGATACTGGCGCTCTAATTTCATATAAGTCTTAGTATTCTTCTCCTAATTTGACCTGGAAGGTTCTTTGGTATAGAAATAATTTTATTTTCGTGTGGAGTCATTTGTGCTACACTGTATCAAAAACTGCTGCTGAACAGTTTTTCTTGTTTTTTGCTCTCGGTACCTGAATCGATGTTCTGGGATATGCTGTTTTCCTCTAGTATCGGCCTAAATCTGTCTAGAAATACTTGTTGAAATAGGGTCAATTCAAAAAGTCAACATTGCAGTAACATTGCAACATAAAAACTTGTCATGTGTTCAAAAAGTCAACACGAAAAAGTGTAGTTTTCATTTTGTCAACAAGGTAGGCAGTGTTGTCGTAACATTCGTGTAATGCCGCAACATATTTATTTATACTGCAGAACATAACCCCTACAATCAGAATGGAGAACAGTGAAGTATTTTAATTTTATAATTTTTTTTTGTATTAATTTATACATTTTTTTATATTATTAGTGTAATAAAATGATTTGGAGCCATGGGGAGTGCTGTATACATCCAAATAATTAATTTGAAAGGACGAACTCATACATGTTTTTCTAATTTTTAAAAACATACAACAACGGTTTAATGCATTTGATACACTTTTTTGGAAATTTTCAGAAATTCTCCATGTTTCTCCGCTTTTAAACAAAATAAACCGAAATGTCATCAAAAATTTCGTAAAAGTAATCACGTCTGCAACACTGCCTAAACAGTGTTACGATAATGTTGTGGTAACATGACAGAAACACTGCTGCAACACTTAAATTTGTGTTGACTTTTTGAATTGACCCATACTTTCGAAATGGTTGGAAGGAGACTGATTGGTCTACAAAAGCTCACATCAGTAGGTGGTTTCCTTGGCTTGCTATCACATATATTTGTGACGTTTTCCCACAATAGTGGGACCTTACAATGGAATTTCCGATTTGACACACAAGTAAATAGGACCTTTGCTAAAAGAAATTTTGTAAGAACATATTTTATCATCGAATAGGAATTACACGTAGCTGTGAAGGAGTATTTAAAAGTTAATGAAGAAATACCTCGAAATTCAATATAAAAATCTACATAAAAAATTCAGTGGACTATTTCTACTCCGCTCCTCGAGCATATTTAATACTACCCGTACGATCTGTTACTAACTTATTCGTTATTGTCCACACAAATTATATCTTGAACAATAAAATTACAATAACCTTGAATTTCAAAATGAAAGCAAAACTTAATAACATAAAATTATTCATAACCAATTTAAATTAACGACTTTGCAAAATAATCACTGCAGAATTAATTATTATAGCATGCTACAAACAATTTATTGGTGATAAACTCTCCCACATAAAAATAATATCATAAAATCCATATGTGAATAAAAAAAAAAATTCTTTTCCGTCTGGGCAGCTTTTAACAATGCAAAAAAAAATGAATGAAATGAAATTTAATAAATATAAACACGACATTGCACTATCACAAACACGATCGTTCCATGCTAGTTAGCAAGGAGGTCAAAAGATGTCAGTCTATCGTCTCTTCACTGATCACATAATCTTTTGCATTTTTTCATCGGTGCATGATCATCTAGGCTAATCGCGATGACAAACCAGAAAATAATTGATGAAAAATTTGTAATCGTGTGCTTTAAAGAAAATTTTTTGATTGATTTGAAAATATGCGATTGGTTTGGTGTTTTTATGATCATTTAAGATAATACATTTAAGACGATACTAATGATACTAACTAAAAGCAACACTAATTTATAGATGCGGAATGTTGATTGGAATATAATTGTTGTAAAATTGTTACAGCCTTGTATTTTGTATGTGGTGAAACTGCATCTTAATTAATTTAATTTAATTTTAAGAGATAAAGAATGAAGATCGCATTGACCTAACACAGAAGAATTCCTTCAACAACTGCATTTCAGTCGCTTACTAATTCTTCTAATTATCTATCCTCAAGTTTTTAATCTACAATCTACAAAACACGTTCATAAGCGGCTAGCAACACTCCTAATTACGGGTCAAAAAACATATAAATTCAAAATAAAATTTTATTTTCCCAAGGAATGAAAATTGCAAATTTCCTAATTACCCATGGTGGATGGTAACTACACTGGACTTAAATAATTTTCTGCAAATAAATTTTTACTACAAAAGTTTTTCCCAGAAATCCAACACGAAAATAGATGATCGCACGATGCCGCCGCGCAAGATATCCCCAATGCACATTTTCCTAGATGCAGCAGCTCGGCGCAATGTAGTATAGAAAAGTGCAGTTGAACTACTGAACTGGCTGGAAACTTGTTTCCCATGTTTTGTGTTGCTTTTTATTTTTTCTCGTTAGATGTATCAACTTTTTCTCCTCCATCACATCATGGAAAGAGATTTTTAGTTAGTTTTCGTGATGAGTTTTGTGCATTTTCTAAAAAAAAAAAAGATATGAATATCAAATGACCGAGGAAAATGCTGATTAGATGCAAAATTTTCACTTTAAAATTTTCCTTTTATGAATGCCGTAAATACACCTTACTTGAGTTGGGAAAGTCCGTTACAGGAAATTGTGAGATGTTCCGTGAGTTATTTTTTGATGAGATTTTTGATTTGATAGAAATCATATGAATTTAGTCCATTGGTGTTTGCCTCTGTGGAAGAGAAATGATTATTTCAATCGATAACACGGTGATATATGTAATTGTAGACTATTTTTCTATTTCGTTACTTCAATTCAACGAATATCGCGGTCGTAACTTGGATATATTTTATTCTCAGCCTCTATACCACAGATTTTTAGGTCAGACCGAATAAACAGGTTCAACAGAGTCCCTAACCATTTGTCACTTAGACTTGTTGTTTATGGAAAGTCGCACTGGACAACAGGACCCTGGTCCGCATTTGGACTTGGTTCTACGGCACTTTATCTCTTTGATGGTTCCTTAGGCATCAGATAGCATTAATATCCACTTGTTACCGAAGGCTCATAAGTGCAGGCGTAGCAGAGGTACAATATAGCTTACAACTCTGCTTGAAAGACAGCTGCTAGAGTGCCCAAGCTGAGCTACATCTATATATATAAAAATGAATGTGTGTATGTATGATCGCTATAGGCTCCTACACCGTGCAACCGATCTTAATGAAATTTTAACCATGTCCTATTTACATTCAAACTTAGAACATAGGCTATTTTATTACTTTCTAAAGCCACTCCTAGATGGCGCTGTCATGGAGAGCTTCGTTGAAAATCATCGCAGAGCTTTGAATTTTTGCATGAAGTTCCGTGGAGATCTCCTATGATACACCTCGAAGCCCGATTTTCAAAATTCAAAATGGCCGCCGAAATATGACCGAAATTCAAAATTGCCGCAGAAATATGGTTGAATTTGCCAATTTTATTCCGATTCCAATGAAAGTGGGTATCTAGGGGTTTTTAAGGTCGCAAATAACGAATTTGTGTGTCAAAATTTATAAATTCAAAATGGCCGACGAATTTGCTAATTGTGTTCCGATTCCAATGAAAATCTGAATCTGAGGTTTTTTAAGGTAGCAAATAACGACTTTATGATCAGATCCCTAATAGTTTCACATTTTGTTATTTGGAATCAAAAATACCAAAAAATTGCCTTTTTCAAACTCTCCTACTGTATATTAAAATTCATATCACCTGATTACTACTATTCGCTTTTGGGAGCAGCATAGGCGCACCGGTTCCCAGCTAGTATCGCATAAAACAGGAGATTTCGTCCTAGAACTTTTAGTTTGTCGTTGGGGACCATTTAGTGTGTCTAACAGAATACTTCAACCAAAATATGCACCATTTTCGTAAGTCCGGTTTGGTTACTCTAGTTATCTCCAATGCTTTTGATAGAGTTTTGCACCCTGCTCTGTTAGCTAACCCCCAAGCTATTGATATTGACTCAGTTCTGAAGAACTGGAACGAGAGTTTTGTTTCCGGCTGTTCAATCAATGTAGTATTGGATTCCGTCAAATCTCACCCCCACACAATCTCTGCCGGTGTCCCTCAGGGGTCAATTTTATCACTTGCTCTTTTTCTAATCATCATAAATGAGATACTCTCCGTCCTTTCAATCCACTTGCGCTTCACAGCTTCTTTGATGACGGTATTCTTCGTTACTTATACGACATGGAAGACAATCACGTGACAGATCCTGTCTTAACGATCGCCGGCTTATGCCTGACTCAATCAATAACGACATTAAACTCATTCTTTATTGGAGCCGCCAGAATCGTGCCCATTAAGCCCCCAAACGAAGATCGGCAACATTTCTCCATTCGTGTCAGTGGATAGTGTATAATAGCTGACGCATCCCTTAAGATCTTAGGCGTGTCATAAGCCAAAGATTTGCGATGGAATGACCACGTATTCCAAATGGCCAAAAAAGCATCTCTGTGTCTGAGAATTTTTAAGAGATGCAGCTTCCTGCTCTAGCTGTAATATATAAATCCTACATTCTGCCTCTTCTCGAATACAACTCTCTTATTTCGGGCGGGGTTTCGAAAACCATCTTGGAATGGTTAGATAAAGTGCAAAAAATGGTCCTAAAACTTATCGGAGAAGACTAGTGTTGCTCGATATACATCGATACATAGAAAACATCGATGTTTACAATTCGATGTATGGAATCAATCCGATGCAGATCAGTTACTTTCGATTCGATTCGCCGTAAAAAATTCGGCCGAATCTGCTGCAGTGTGAGACTAGCCTTATATGAAATTACATCAATTTTGTAAACTGGAATGGATGAACCATTAGTGGTGGAAGTATATAAACTGATTCTGAAAGAAATCAGCAAACGGATGGGCACTATTGAACAAGTTTCAAGTTTAGCTATCGCGACCTTATTGGACCCACGGTTCAAAAAACTACTTGATGGCATGTGCAAATGCTGTTCAAAAAATTAAAAATATAATGATGAAGGATCTCCTGAATGAAAAGCGCACAGAATCTGATTCAGATAGTTCGTCGGACAAAATGTCGGATGATTTTAGGTCTTTGGAGCGATCATCATAAACTAGTTCACCGAAACTGGAAATCAAGTAGCGAAGAAAGTGTTTCTGATGAGCTGCCTGTCGACTTGAGGACACAGGTTGGTCGGCTTAATGAAAATCCGTTAGAAGTATGGTTAGATTACAAACAACAATTTCCAAAATTGTACAAAATAGCCTATAAATATTTAACTTTGGTAGGCAGCTCAGTACCATCGGAAAGACTTTTTTCAAAAGCTTCACAAGTTTTAAATCAACAATACAATCAAAGCGGATCAATAAAATTTTATTTATGCAAAGTTTAGAGAGGAAATAATAGGATTTGTAATTTCGAAAATAAATTAAATTGAAAACTATGGATTGCGGATTGCCTCATTTTTCTAATGTCTGCTCCTGTAATTTTAACCGACATAATACGTCGATGTTTTTATTCGATGCATCGAAGATGTTTTTATACGATGCATCAAAGATGTTTTTATACGATGCATCGTAAAACATCGATGCAACGTTGCGATGTATCACATTGAATAAAACATCGATGTATATTTTGCATGAACATCCCTAGAAAAGACGCCGTTTGCTCCACGATCGACCCTTTGAGCTACCATAGAATTCTAGCAGCTTCTACCATAGCGATTGCTCCCCCGACATAAACACCCTCCTGCCTCCACAGCAGTCTTATATCCACAACACCAGGGGCCAAAAAGCTTCTCGATTTTCTCTAAGTTTCATATTTGGCATTTCGACCAAATCGACAGATAAACGCTGCCATACAAAACCATCAAATTGTGTGATATTACTCCAAGTGCAGCAAACCACGTATATTTAATTAAAATAGAAATTGTTAAAAGTTTATTGTATGTATAAATTGAGCCTTTTAATAAACGTCAAACGGCTTGATCGAGACGAGAAGGTTGTCGATATCGTGTTGCCAAATGCCAATTTTTATTTATCGACAGAAGTCGATATCGACTCGAGAAACCAAATACGGCCCCAGATTGGCCCACTCCGCTCATTGTTACTGCCTACAGCCCTTTTTTCGCACACTCTACAAATTAGGAATTCGTTCATAAATAGAACAACCCGACTGTGGAACAACCCTACACAATTTGTTTTTCCCAACTCCTACAACATCTAAGAGTTCAAATGCAGGATTCATCGCCACCTCCTTCAATGCCCTCCTGACCCCTTATAACGACAAACCTATTCTCCCGTCGAACTAAGCTTAGTACTAGACATTGCACAATGACTTGACTAACGACACGACGGACCGGTAGTACAAAAGGTTATTCCTGAGCTTAGAACTGTCTACTGAAAAAATATCCCGACACCAACACATTTTTCTGTGTTGAAGCCATCCGTGTACTGGAGAAAGATTAAACTTTCAATCTTCGCGGGCATGCAATCTAATAGTATTTCCGCCTCTGGGATCTCTTCCATAATGCTGGCCATCACTCACTTAACCATTCGATCTAAGCCTTACTGTAGCGTTTATAGCACATGTTTTTAATTCAAGACGGAACGGTTTCAAATTCAATTGATTCTTCAGCGCTGCCATCGGCGATGACTTGACAGTTCTCATATGTAATACATGGCCCTATTTAGATCCACAAGCTAGACTTGCTCATTAGATCGTCCATGTGCTGGTACGAATAGAGTTTGGCATGTGATGTTACCTCTAAGTATTTGGTTTGTTATGAGAGAAGCCTAAAGCTTTGGTCTTAGGCTTTGTTATCTAACGGCTAGCAGTAGCACAGACTAGAGTTATCGACGAACTTCTGGATTGGGTTGGAAGGGACTGAAAGAATACATTTTTTATAAAGTTCAAGAATAAAGGAGATGATAAAATTGAGCCTTTGGGACATCGTCAGAAATGTTTTGGGGTTTAAATTCGACGCCATCAAATGAAGATTTAAAATTTCCGATTTGCTCTATTTGAGCAACAAGAATGGATCTATTATTTTTAAGAATAATTCTCACCTTCACTGAAAAATAATACAACTTGGAGAATCTATAATGGCAAAAAGCAAAAAGAACCCTGAATTAACCGGGATGGACAACCAACCCAGGACTTTCCATGTTAATGAGAGCGCTAGTAAAATTACTAAAGCTGAAAGACTAAGCTACAACAAACCGCTGTCCTCCCTATTGCAATACTAAAAAAATCTAATCAACTAATAATATCCCTTCATTTATCAACTACACCAACTTCAAAATTATAAAGAACAAAACTTACATGGTTCAATGCACGTTTTACTTTTCTTATATTTATATAATGAAAAAGTCAAGAAACTTTCAAGTATATTAAAAACCTTTTAAAGGTAAAGATAACAACTGAATCAACATCGGGAAAAGTTATATAAAAAAAAGGCAACACCTCAGTACGATGTTAATAGAAATTGATAGCGACATTGACCGTTTGTAAACAAGTTGTGAACCGGTCTCTGTAAACACATTAATTATACCAAAGAGTAAGCCAAGAAATTCTGGTTAATCTCTGGTTCATCGGACGAATCGGAAATAATTATACTCACTACTAACACGTTTCCATAGTTATCAGACAGGAAATTATGTAAGAATCTTTGTTATCAAAGTGCTAAATATGAGAGAAAGACAGAATTTTCTAGAGAAAAATACGGAAGTGAAATTAAAATTTAAAATCTACCTAAAAGTTAATTAATTTCTATTTTTTTTTTAAATATCTTCAGTCTCAATATACTTACTACTGCCATAGTCTTGCGTCAATGTTATGGGAAAAATGAAGCGGAAATCCTCTGAACTCTTTTTTATTTGTAATCTTACGATTGTCTTGTAAGAAGTTCACGTCGGTAATTAAGAAAATCACTGTTTATAATCACACCATTCACGGCATGACATGCTGTAATTGAGATGTTGAACCTTGAACGGTTTACAAGATCGTTTGGATTTCAAGAGAAGTAAATAATCTTTTTTTTGTAGTGCTTTCGATATTTTAACCTTGAAAGGTAAGAGAAGATTCGTTAGGTTTGTTGAGAAGAAGAAAAGTTTTATGTAATTTTAATTTAACGAACAATCGTTGGTGCTTTCGTTGAGAAATTTCGAAGAGCAATGTTTGTTGAAATTTGACAAATTTGGGGAAATAATTTCGTTTTTTTTTCAATAATGTCGTGAGTTGTATTTTCAACGAGCCAATCTCATTTTAACCCATATTGTCATTATATGCTTCGGCAGTTAACATGGGGAAGATGTGTTAAACACCATTGTGCTAAAACTGTCCTACGATCGAAGGGGGCCGCTTCGAGTTATGTCAGCGAGGGTACTTCCATTTCTCTAGTTATCACGAGTAGTTGTTTTAAAGGGAAACCATTCCTCATGTTCTCCAATCAATGAAGTCGCGTGATAGCACCCGTCATCCTCGCAAGTGACGCAAAAGTCGAAAGGTGACATCTCATTCGCTTCATCTGATACCTAAAATTTTCGTACCCTGGTGTCATAGTGCCAGAAGCTATCTGGTTGCATACACACCATCTTTCTTTTTGCTGCGGCACTCGGCAGCGTGAACACCATCTTAGCTTAACTATACGTGATCACAGCATCTCACCGTTTCTGGTGTTACTCAACGACCTTATTCTCGATGCGGTTCCATACCAGCCCTTTATCAATGGCAGAGTAATCTCCGGACCACAGAACTCTAAAGTCGACCCCTACTTAGCCAGAACACCGAACATGTCTTCACGTTCTCTGTCACTGTCCTGTGATAGCGAGGAGATGTTTGGCGAGACATGCTCGAAGAGGCTGATCTAAGAAACAAATCTCTAGCAAATCTGAGGTACAGGAGCTGTGAAAAGTACAATAGGTCCTACCCTATAGTCCTTATTAAATGAAGAATAAGTAAACCACGACCGAATCTGACACCTCTGGAATGGGAGCCGGGCATCCTAATCCTTCAAGATAATGAAATCGTATATTGCCGCCCCTGTGCTGAAAGTCGGGTCGTAAGATGTGACAAGTCGTTTGAGTTGGAGAAAGTGACGTTTCAGTCGAATTACGACTTTCAGCAAAGCGGCCTAAACTCAACTTAGCACTTTCACTCTAAGCTCTATGCCGAAAGTCGTAATTCGATCGAAACGTCACTTTCTCCTTTCACTTTCGACTTGTCACGCCACACGACACGAGTTTCAGCGCAGGGGCCTGCTATTATGTCCTAATATATGGGATCAGAATAAACTTCAACCAGAGTTTTATCCACGCAAATCTAACGATCTAACGTTCTCCAATCCTCGTAAATCCAACGATTCCCAACCAGAATTAAACCAGTTGTACTAAGTCTATTAATAAATGCATGAGGTGCAATATTTGTTATTTTAACTTGTTTGGAGCTGTTTTTAACCAATAAATACCTACAGATCGATTATTTTTAGTTTATATCTTGCCTAGTTTGAAAAACGATCACGTATTAATATGCTAAGTTGTTCGTTAAACGTTTGCCCATGAACTTTTGAAATGCGTGATCTAGCTGTCAACAGTTCTTATCTTTTTTTTTATAGAGAAGTAATTTCTTTGTAACAAAACACTCTAATGCCACAAAAATCATCTCAAAAGTTCTAAAACAAGACTGAATATTCAACATTTAAGAAATACATACGAATGAGCGTCACTAATTTAACTCTTCAATAACTAACAATAACCAAACAACTAATTTAACAATAATAATCCTTTTCTCTCAAACACCCACAATCCAATTGTAATACAAAATCAATGTTTTAATATGCAATTATAACCAAAACAATAGACCCCATTCATTCCTATTCCGAGTACAACATGTTTTTTTTTCGTATTATTATTGTAATCTAATTTTCTGAGAAATCGTTTCGACCCCCATTTACATACCTGCTGACATATAACTGCTGCGCGTTCTTAAGTAGGCTCAAGTGTTATTAAAAAGGTATTTCTTTTCTTTTTTTGTAACTTTCAAAAAAAAGAAAGAAGAACAAACTAAGAAGAGTGTAAAATATTCCATTTCATTGCAAGTTAATTTGAATATTAAGTACGTGTATATAATAGTGGTCGTCAGTTAATTTTCAACTAAGACTTGTATGAATAAGAGCGCGAACAGAATTTGCTGATGCTCTGTTCCGCTTTCAAGAATATCATATATTATATTTTTCTTAAGTTAAACTGTTTTTTTTTCTGGCTCGTGGGACAAATATACAACTGCCAGTGCAATATAATAACACCTGCTTCTGGACAACAAAGTCATCCACATATTAAAGGGAATAAGAAACTGTTTTCAACTTCCATTGAACATGGCGGTATGTCGGTGCATATAGTAAATATGTATACAAATAAATATATATATATATAGACGAATATACACAATCGTATATACATATGTTACCTTTGATCACCTGTCTGACAACCTTTTTCCCTCTTGATTGTAACGTTGTTTACGCGATCTCTATAGTCGAATCTTTAGCTCAAGCTAAAAACCCCCAAGAGTCTGCGTGATGGAGAGAGAAAAGGTATCTATTAAAGATTACATAACACAGAAGGTATGCATATATAGTTAAATGAACACCGGGAAGTTGTTACCTGGATTAATACTATGAGGTGAAAGAACTAAATTGCATACTGCTTGTGATACTGTGGAAGCAGTTTTCCCGGCAATTTATAGTCAGCTGGTTGTGAGTTTTTCTATGGAAAAGATTTACTCTAATCTATGTAAGATTCTGTTGTTGTAATGATGAAAAAAAAAGAAAGAAGTACGAAGACTAAGAGTGTGTTCTGATCTTAATTACATTTGCTTTCTTAGGTGGTAATTAACATCAGCTTGTACTTAAGAATTGTTTCCCATGAGATGGGTCTTTAGTTCGTTTTAGATTAGGCTTTGAGTTTAATTGAGTTTTATTATGAGTATATTGACAGAGATAAGGTGGGTTTTATCTATTTTTCTTGCTATAATTAGACCTAGAAGACTAGTCTTATTTATAACAATATTTGTTATGTTTTGTTTTTAAGTACTATAACCAGAAAGGCTATATTTATTATAAAATTCACTAGAGTCATTCAACTCGATTCTGCCCTATAATATTTTATATGTAACTCCGTCATATCTTGAATAATCAATAGCTTCGTGGTTGTTTCTTCAACCTAACAATATATCGCGGTCTCGGACTCGATATTTCTTTAATGTTTTTTTATATTATACTCGCTTACTAATTACTCTTATTCTGTGCATTCTAAGTATTAAGCATTCGGTGTTTATATTTTGTCTAAATAAGGCATTGGCATCTGCCGTACATTTGATCGCGAATAAAAAGTAATCAGGCGAGCTGAAGGTTGACGGTAGATGTATGATAGTGTATAAGCTACGGTTTCCCAGGAAAATTCCCTTAAAGGATGCTTAAAGGATGGCAAACGTCAAAATCGTATGCACTGATCCATGTGAGATGTACAGCTTCTAGCTATCATATGCCACATGACATGTCTTCATTAGTTGAGGTTAACGATCCTTTCAGAGTTGCAATTTTTTTATTCTACAAAAAAATGAATATTAATAAATATTTTAAAATGAACTACGCAAACAATTTACCTGAAATTTTTTAAGTTAAGCAAGCTGCTTTTTCCACAAAACTGTCCACCTTCACTGTTACACTGATATAGCACTAATGCCAGTCGCAGTCCGGTCATTTTTCATTACGTACTCGAACATTTGGAACATCGTACTGTTTTAGAGAGATAATTTAGAAATTTCCAGCAAAAATATTTACTTTTGAGCCTCTAGGATTTATCTTTAGAGAATATGAAAGGAATCAAAAAGATCGTGTACTTTCGTTGTCCAACTTGCTATTGGAAAGGGTGAATTTGGGATGCAAACGACATCACGACAGTACGGTAACCTAGGGATTAAGCAGGCCGACTACCATCCCAGAGGTTCGTGGTTCGAATTCACTCCACGGTATGTTCCCGTTGCCTTTCCATTTTTCGTATTTTGGTGGGTCCACATGATATAGATTTCTAATAACTTCTACTGAATTTTGTCTGTGCCACTGCTTTGGCAGACAAATGGGGGTGCGTAGAAAAATCGGAGGTTTGCATGCAAATTGGAAGTATTCATGTATGTCTATATTTATGACTGCGGAGTCTGTAGGAATGAAAAGTCCGCACAGATATTCCATCGACATTTTTGTGTGAATTTTATCACTTAGTCTTCACAGTGTCTATACGGACAAAAGTATGTTCGTGTCGACCCACCATTAGATAACTTTCCTTCTTTCTTATATTTCTGCTTTACAAATTTTTTTCAGCCCTTTCTCCTTCCATCGTCTCTAAGCATAATAAGCGGAAAAGCAATTTCCTGATCGATTACCGAAGTTAGAGTTCTGCTACGTCAACACACCGTTATCAGTTCTTTCACTCTTCTTCCTCCTGTCTTTCCGAATAGAACTTGCTGTCTGGCATTGCACTCAATTTCCACGTATACATGACCAAATCGAACGATCCAGAGAAGAACATAACCTACAATTTGTAGTTTTCGTATCGTTTTACTGTTGTTTCGGTTTTTCATCGAATTCCGCTCGATCGTATTTGAATTCGATCTGCGTATACATGGATTTTTCTAAGGTCCAAGCTGGCTTGAATCCGGCTTCAATTTCGCATGTATCGTACTAAATAACAACTCAATGAACAAGTCGACAGTACAATGGGGCATTATCTCTGAGCGCAAGTCATTCTCATAAAATTATCCTTAAAAATCGATTCATAATAAGATTTTTTCCAAAATTTACAAAACCTGCAAGAAAAAACATTATTTTAATCGTACGCTACGCTACATATAAAAAGCTACACTCCTGAACTGAACCTTGCAGTCTTTGGTACCTAGTTACTGATTAATTTGCAAAGTTTATATTATAGATACATATTTGCTTAAAAACAAACAACAATAATATAATTTTTAAATAACGAAATAATTTTATTCTTTTATATTTTCAGTTGCCGAACATTTAACAAAAATGACTACGACTAGACCAGGAGCTTCCACGAAATACTTCTAACCATACTTCTAATTTATTAAATAAAATAACAAAATTAACAAAAAACGAAAGCAAAAAAACACAACACACACAAAAAAAAATTTAAATAAAAATGTGTACAAAAATCGAAAGCCAGTTGCTCTTAAGGATAAGAATGCAACTGAATATAATAAATAAAACGATGCTATTAAATTATACAAAAGTGCAAATTGATAAAAGTATACAAGTAGACAATAAATGTTAAAGCACATGCCTCCTGGCCCCTCGTCAGGTCAGCCACGTCCACCACCGACGCGGGGCCTCTTGCATAGTAGACCGGCACAGCCCCTTAATGTATCAACATTATCAACACCTGGGCCGGGACCGCCTAAAATAATTGCGAATGGTGGACCAAGGCTATCGGCTGTGCTAAATACAACACCATTAACACCTGTTAATAATACAGCTAATAATAACAATAATAATAATAATAGTAACAATTATAACCTGAACAGTACATTAAATACCAAACATCGAATTGGAGCACGAGAAGCTTTAACAAGCTTAGGACTTTTATGTTTAGGTGAGTATTTTTTTGAATTTAAACTAAGTAGAAGACTAGCTTGTCTTAACAAGTCTTATCATTGAGCAGATTTTACCACCCTTAAATAATGGTAAATAGGATAGATATGTACATCTAAAATGATCGGATTCGAAACAAAACGGTAATATTTTCAAAAAGAGTATGTTTTTTGGTGGTTCTCATCGACCTCTACGAGCATTGGCTTTCTCAAGAATCTTCTTCCATCGTTCTCTGTCTTGCGTCTTACTTTTCCAGTTCGTGCTCCTCCCAGTTGTGAATAAGTCCCTTTCTAGGTGGTCTTTATATCTCTTCCTTGTGACTTTCTTCCCTCGGCGTTTGGAGGAACAAGATTTTTTGGTGCGCTCTTTTGGTGTACAACTCTTCTCAATGATACCCTCTTCATTTACTGGGCCTGTGATCCTGTGAAAAAATTGTCTCTTGTTTTTAAGTAGATGAACTCGTTTACGTATTCTATATTAAATTCGTCTAATGTTTGTATATTTTCCGGGTCTTCCTCTACTGTTTATATTAGGGATTCACATAGGTTTCGTCTTATTTTCATTGATAATAAGTCCAGCTTTCGACGCTTGTTTGTCTATCGTCCCAAAGGCTTCCTTTGCTGCAGTAACTGAACAGACTTGCTTAGTATTGTTCTTCTGGTCCCAATGCATGCTTCTCGGACCGCTTTTGCTAATACAATGTTAAATAGTAAGCCTGATAGTAAATTTCCTTGTCTGTGGTCTGATCAGGTCATTTCAAAAGGGAAGTCAATAAAACATGAACAAAGTTCCTAAAAAATTCAAATTTTAAATTCTTATTACTCTGGCAATTTCGCTCTACAATATAAAGTTTTTATGAGCATTTTACCGTCAGCTGTTAAAGACAAAATATCTTCTTCTGATACCAGTTCAAAGTTCGTTCTTCTACCAAACCATTTTTCCACGGATTTTGTTTTTGTTGATCACTTTTTGTTTCTGCTGATTGGACACTGTTTAGTCACTGATTTGTGCTATTTGGATTACAGAGATGGACCAATTTCCCATCAAATGTTACAATTTGTCTGAGGATTGACTAGAAGTTGATTGTGATTTTCTTCTCGTTGTGTTTGTTCCACGACTAAATCACGAGACTCTACACCTCTGTTAAACTTAACCAATTCGTGTAGAAAAAGACATATATTCTACCAAGAAACGATCGAACTCCCGTCACAATTTCCATGTCCTTGAATCGGCCAGAATTCTTGGTCGAAAGACCTCTTGGCCAACAATAGAAGGCCTTCCGAAAAGACGTTTTTCTCCCAGGTCTGTGTTTGATCATTCCTAAGTTTCCTGAAGTATATTTAAAAATCGAAAAAAGAATTGTAGGATTATCCTAGGTTTAAGAGAATATATTCCATCAAATATACGGCTACAGCTGTTACACTTTGTTGTTACATAAAGTACAAAATGTGGAACGTTATCCACTATATTTCCTTAACTTGGCACATAATACAATTTATGTATGAATTTCGTATAATATATCTTCGCCTTTATATCATTACTATAATATCTCTCAATCTTATCTCTTTTTGTAAAGTCATCTGCTGCATGACTATCGCTTCTGTAAAAAAAAAAATTCAAAAGACACCAGATTTCGATGAACAGATGAAAGAAAAGACGCCGGATCACATTTTAACAACACGAAAAAAAATAACCGGTGAAAAAATGCGATATCATCATAATATCTTTTACATTATCTGAAAAGAAAGAGCCACGTGCTTCATCAACCTGCTACCGAAGCACCCACATGCTGGCGCATATTTATAACAAGAAAAAAAACACACATTTGACTACAGATGTCCTCTATCAATGCACGCTTCACTGACTTAAAAAAAAAATATATTTTTCTTCTTTCTTTTTTCAGTCTCCCTACTGTTAGCTTTACTCTCCTTAATTTTCCTGTTGAAAATTTCACCTGGAGGAAGAGAACTGCCACCACCACCACCAGGACCTACATCACCGGAAGACTATATAATCGTTTATGATGTTACACTAGCACTTTGCGCCCTATCATTGTCCCTCAATTTGTGCTGCTTATTAGTGTGCGCCATTCAGTTCCTGTTTGCAGTAAAACTGGTACGAGCACCTGCCACTTCTGGAAGGTAAGTAACCTACCTCTTAAATATTTGTTAATTATATACTATTAGAGTATAATATTTCTTATCTAAGTATAGCTTTTCCTTCGAAGATTTATGAATGTTATGTAAAAGTAAAACCTCAAAAAAAAAATATATAAAAAATAAAAAACTGAAGTTATCACGTAAAAATTTTTGCGCAATCAGACTTCCGGTGTCAGACGGTTTGTTACCTAACCATGCAAGAATTTGAAATTTTTTCGTTGTCTCCTCTGCATTGAAGGAGGACGCATACCATTCTTGTTTCGAAAAAGGTATCATTATTTTAGACTCACGTAACAGAACGACTTTCTTGGGTCTAGTCTTCGGCTTATAAGAAATTTCAAGTTTCTTACAATGTTTTAAGTTTAGTCTGGTTAATGCCTCAGTATGGAATATTCTTACCTTAGGCGACTTTTGCTATTATGGAATATACAAGTTTACTGAAGAAAATATAATTAAACAAAAAAGACTATTTTCCTAAAGAAGACAGGTAATCCTACAACAGTATAAAGAAAACCTGAATCTCATTACTAACCCCTTTGGTAATAAATATATTTTGGATTTGTTATATGAAGTCAAAGGGAAAAAAATTATAAATCTGACTGCAGCAAGCCTATATTGGCACTCGAAGTCAGTTGTTATGCTTAACTTTAGACTTTTCCTTGTAAATATAATCCATAAGAAATTTTATACCTTTAATACCTAACAATTGACTTAAGAGTCTCAAGTGACGGCACAAGACGAATACACGTCCAGGTATGGATGTCATCGTAGACGTTGATTCCACTTTTCAACCGGAAAAGGAGAATCTTGAATTATATGGCTTCGTTCGGAACGAGGTTTTTTAGTAGCCGAAATTGCAATATATTGGAAAATGCGTGAGCTTAATTCGCACTCAAAGAAGAATCTGTTTTTATCATTGAAATTTTTTTCTGTTTGTTTGCAGAAGATACTTTCCCTGCGCAAAATAATGTTAAATTCAACAGAATTCACCAAGATATTTACGCAGTACGCCGAATCAGTTGGATTTCGACCTTTTATATAAATTGTATATCAAGTAAAATTGCAGATATTTCCGCCTGAACTTGATAGAATAAACTGCATGTAAATGATGTCCCTATAAACAATTTGTTTTTGTTTTATTTATTATAAAATTCTTAGGCTGCATGTGAATCTTTTTCCTGTACTGTGTCACTTTGAACAATAAATCGTTCAATTCTCACACTCAACACATGTTGAGTTTTTTCAATATCAAATGTCTATTGAACATCGCTCCAAAACCACACTATATGCTTGTGAACATGCTCCAAAAGCGCCATTGATGTTCTTTTACACCTGCTCCGTCTCGAACTTCAACATTTAACCTCGTGCAGTGTCCTTAGACTGAGAGAATCCGGGGCCTGGACCTGAAAACCCTACGGTCTTAGCAACATCTTGGATTTGCTACCCGAGGGTATGGTCTCCACAATCACAGACTACCTTCACCTAGATTGACCATCAGGAAGGTCTTTCCGTCGAAACGCCCACCAGAAGAGAGTGGAGAAACGGAGACGTCCTGAAGAAAGGCGGGAGTCTATCTAGAGATCACTAACAGTTCACTGTCCTGGCACCTTCCGGTGAATGGTATTATCTTCCAAGCGGAAGTGCTGGCGATCCTAAAAGCCTGCCAGACAATGAATCAATGAAGCCTACCCAAAGATGTAGTATTGGAATTTTCATAGATAGCCAAGCCGCTATAAAAGCTCTATAGTCAGTGATGATGCACTTTAAGCTAGTGGAGCGATGCAAAGCTGAGTTAGACAGGCTCGGTAGAAAGCATAACTCGAATAGAGGAGAACGAAGGAGTGGACTACCTAGTCAAACAAGGAACCTCTCCGAGGCTCGGAGATCGAGCTAGACAGCCCAATAGGCTAGGTGAAAAATTATATTTTTGAATACCACCTGCTGCGAATTGGAGACCTGCTGTATCTCTTAAGCCGGGCGCCCACTAAAGGGTGCCGCAGTAACATAGCAGTAGCGTGGTTTTGGCGTGCCATGTGGAAACGAAGGGGAGCGGCAGTTAATGGTGGCGGAGTGGTATTAAAATTATTAAACGTGCATCGAAATAGCAAGCAGCGTATCGCGTAAGTTATTCAACATCATCTTACTACTAACGAGAAGTGGCATCCACTGCCGCTTACCACTCAAAAATTAAAGTTGTCGGAGACTAGTGGCAATCAAGTGATGCCACGCCACTTTCCAGATGCCACACCATCACCACTCCACTTCAATGCGCACTATTTCATTTGATTTTACGGGAATTTTTTCACTTGCCATTAGACCGCCACGTCACTACCACCTCACTGCCACACCACTTTAGTGGGCGCCCGGCCTTAGACGACTTGGCCCACTTACAACAAAGAAAGAACAATGGGCTTCTAAACGGCACCCAAAGAGATATTGCCAGAGTTACAACAATCATCACGGGACATTGAACTGCTCATAGAGGACCACGCTGCCAAGATAGGTATTTCGAAAAACAACTGTTTCCGTACTTGCGGGGCGACTAAATAGAGGAAAACACACCAGACTAGAATTCGGAGCACTGATAAGGTTTTTATAGTCCACAGAATGGCTTGAACCATCCGCCAGAGTCAGTTTAAAAACAACCTAACACGAGTTTGTGTCATAAAAAGGGCACGCCAAAGCGCTAGTTGTCGCACTGGAGGCAGCTCTACACCTAACTTAACCTAACTGCTGAACAGCGGACTTACTGGCACCACTTTTCATGCCATTCCAGGTTTCACTGAGGAACTACGATGAAATGATTACATATCAAAATCGCTAAACAATCAAGCCGATCCCCGGTCTAAACGATCGAACACTAAACTATCCCCAGTTAAGGTTCGAATTCCTGTGTTAAACAGACAGTGGCCCGAGCTGGGGCCGTATTTGGTTTTTCGAGTCGATATCGATTTCTGTCGATAAATAAAAATTGTCTCTTTACGTGTCGATTAAGACGTTTGACGTTTATTAAGAGACTCAATTTATGCATACAATAAACTTTTAACAGTTTCTCGTTTAATTTAATATACGTGGTTTGCTGCACTTGAAGTAATATCACACAATTTGATGGTTTTCTAGGCAGCGCTTATTTGTCGATTTGGTCGTAATGCCAAATATGAAACTTAGAGAAAATCGAGAAGCTTTTTTGATGGATCGACTCGAGAAACCAAATACGGCCCCTGTAATCTGCAAATGCTGCATTCCTCCTCGATTTCAAGTAGATGCAATTTTAGTATGAATGTTAATAGCGTTATGTAGTTCTAACTTATTTTTCCCCTCTTTTACAATTTTTATCTACAATAACACTTAATTTTTTTTCTATTCTAGGGGCAATAAATATCTTCAAAAATCTAGCGTAAGTCGAGTGTGTGCCGTTGGAGGATTTTTTATATCAATTCCTATATTTTTAACAGGTTTGGATTAAGTATTTATTCTGTACATATTTGTAATCATATTTATATTTTAATTTTAGGAATAATCCTTTACACTTTCACACAATTCCATTCAACACCAGCCATTATAACCAGTGTTCTAATTGGTGTTGGTATAGTATTTTGTGGCGGAGCAATGGTGCATAATGTTTTTGTTTGGCAAAAAGAAAAAACAATATGTGTCCGGCAAAATCCATTAAATTTAACATTATCACCGCAATTAAGTGCTATATCACCGCCGGCGCAATTTATGAACCAAAATTCTAGCCACATACACTTAAATACAACAAATCATACAAATCATACACCATTAACACATACATCACAGATGAGCCATGCTGCATCAATGACACCAGTTTCACCATTATCACCAAATCATTCACACGTGAGCTTCAATCACTCTTATGTACCCGGTTTTGCTGTAAGGACAGCAACGGCTACTCCACCAACTCCAAAAGTTAACACAGCAATTTTAGGGGGAAGAGACGCAAGCGGATCCGTCAGCCCAGGGATGCCTACTACTACTCTTGATATGAGTAATGTTACTGGTACATCACCACATGAGCTATCTACACTGGTATAAAAGACTGGACATAACAAGAAACTAGATAGAAGATGGGGGAAAGATGATCAATTTAAAAAGCAAGTAGCGACTGTCAATGCCCCAACATAAATGGACCTCTTTTTTTGTAAATAGAATACTTGACTAAGAGTTGTGTTTTTATTTTATTTTTTTATTTTTTTTTTAGTGCTAATAATTTTGTTTTAGTTGTGTACCTTTTTACTATTTAGTCTTTAAGTTTAGTATTGATTATTTATATCTGGAAGCTATAAAATAAATCTAATTTATACAAAGTCGGTTTTATTTGTAATTTACTTTAAAAAAATTATATTTATCCATACATATACATCAAGATACATAGAATAGGTTAAAGATTTTAAGATTTTATAATAGCAGGTGAAGTGGGCCTGTTTGATCGAATCCATCGCGTGTACATTATTCAAAGGACGACTGCTAGTATCACCCTTTCAAAAATGCAACTTGCTCTGTCCAAATCTTCCAACTAATTTTGCCGGCATGTATCAATCCCACGAAATAAGAAATATTTCCAACGCCTGCAGAATGTTATACAGTATATGACAGAGCTGCAAGGAGGTATTAACCAAGGCCAGGCACAGTTCATTTGCAAGCCACATACTGAACGAGCTTGAGGATCTAGCAGCAGAGCATTCAACGAACTTCACACAGTTCTTGAATGCTACTAAATGGATCTAAAAACGATAACAAACCTAGTGGTTATGAGAATGATTTGTATTAAAACGGCGCTAATGCGCTAATTGAAGGTCAGCACCGAGTATGCGGGCCTCGCCGCTTCACCCAACCAATAGTTATATCACCGAGTAAAAACTTCGATGCCAGAAGATCCTTTTTACTGAACAATTCACTCGAAGATTCCTAACACAATATCGCGACTGATGTCTCTGTTTATTTAATAGGAGGACAGGAAAAATATCACGGCCATCGGTGGCATCATTCGATTTTTACTCAAAAAGCTGTCACCAAGAAAACAAAAGTACACTGCATTCGATCGTGAACTTCTCGCTATCTAGGCAAGGATAAAACACTTCCACTAATTCCTCAACGAAGCAAAATTCGTGGTCTACACTGACTACAAACAGCTTGTACGCCTCCTTCAAACAAGCACCGAATCCCTTCTCAAAAATCATCCTTAGACCACAGTTTACCACAGACATAAAACACGAGTCCGGAAAGCAGAACGTCTCTGGTGAAAATAGCCCTCATTCCAATACCTGTTACATCTTATCAGGTTTGATGTTAAACTAGCATGGGTATTCTGCTATACCCACATCGGCTTTCGTTTAATTCGGAACTTGTCGCACTCGGACATTTATTCCTGCCACACGACGAGCCATTACAACGAAATACTTCTGTCTAGCGATCAATAAAGACTGCCTGTATTGGTTACCAAAAGGTAAACATTTCGAGACATACGACGCCTCCCCACGAAGCAGAACAATAGATTTGACCATATGGATAGAATCGGACCCACCAGTTCGACCTACGATCCACTGCCAAACAAGATCGTTGGACAGTTCCATCGACAACTTAAAGCCGCATTGATGGCAAGGATCAACACTACATATTGGATTGAATTCACACAGCTATCAAAACCGACTTGCAATGCTCACCAGCAAAGCCAATCTACCGTCATAATTCGAAACTATGCAAATCAATCTCTATACCTTTCAATAATAGAGCAATCAGAATTCATTGCTCGTGTTTGTGCTCTTGTACAGAGCCTCAAAGCAACGTACCCTCGCAATAATCCCAAAAGAATGTTTGCTTGCCTACGGCCCTGGAGAACTTCGATCACGTTTTCTTACGAACCAATCACGTACGAAAATATTTCAAATCTCCATACGAAGGGCCGTAACAGGTATTCAAAAGATTACGCAAACACTTCGTCACACAACCTTAATGACAAATCAGAGCTCAAATGAACAGTAACGACCAAATGAGCGCCACTCTTAGAGGATTGCCTGGGAACGTGCGCTTCAGGCTAAATATCAAAGCTGCGCAAACCACACGACCATACTTCCACGCCTTTAGACGCCCTCATCACAATCAACGACGAATGGACCGTAATGAACAAGAGCAAGCTCGTCTTCGTTTTTCTAATATGCCTCTTTCACGCGCCAGAATTGCGTTGTTGAATTGTATTTGAAGCAAACATGGTTGTAATTCTCTTTTCGCAATAAAAAATTACACATCAAACGTAAATTTCTTCAAAATGCGGAAAGATATGGTCGTGAATTTTAGTGATTTAGTATGTAAAGAAAATGCGACTCAATAGCTGTGATTAGTCACCCAGAAAGCGATTGTTTTAAAGATCATGCAACTGAATCGCTACTGTCTATTACTGTAGGCATACTAAGTTGTTACGGCTTGAAGAAGCCTCATATGAGGTACAATTTTTACAAAACGTGAAGATAATAATGTACGAATATCAGTTCAATTGCCTGGAAATAATAGTATTGAACTAGGCAAATGAAAATCAGTGAGCAGAATTGATTAATAAGAACACTTTGTTATTTGTTAATTTTAAATCTTGGTTGAAAATCACTTGCATGAGTTTTAAGCAGGAGACACTAGAAGTTCTACAGCAATTGAATATCCTTACCAGAAAAATGGTTAAAAATCATCGATCAAAACACCACATATTTGTTTTCATAAAATTCAACTAAAATATGAAAAAAATATATTCTGAAGACACTTTTTATTAACGGCTCTTTTATCATATAACTTTTGAAACAAAGGAACTGATAAACCTAAACGAAGAAAATAGGTACTGGAATGGATTACATTACATTGCGGGTCTTAAATCAATTCAAATTAAAACGAATCCTATTTCAAAGAAACAATAATAGTTCCTATTCATTTAATATAATCAATTCCATTCTTTCAAGAATAAAATATGGAATTATCAGCATATATTTTAAATTCAAATTCAATTAAGAACGTATAAAAATAATAAACAAGAAAAGAACCTCAATGTTGATCCAAATAAGCAAACTTCTTTCTTAATTTCTCCCGTTTCTCCTTCTTGGCATGTCTCCATGGCTTATCAATTGCCTGTATTCCAGTCAAATTTTGCATTGATCCATTTAAACTAGCACTACTAGATCCAGGTAAGTTGTCAGGATCTCTAATATGAGGAAAATTCGTTCTTCCTTTTATATGAATCGCATTATTTCTTGATTGGAAAAATTGCTTGTCTAGGTCGTTAGATGATGAAGGCTTATTAATCTGTAGGAAATGGAATAATTTATTTTTATATAAAAAACAAAAGTTTTAAATATAACAATACCCGAATAGCACGCTGTTGTATTTGTGGCAAGGATTGCTCGCTAATTTCTTTTCTACCTCTTGGAGGAAATTTGTGAAACTCACTCTGTTCAGTACCAGGTGGTGCATGACAATACAGCAATTTTCCATTAACATAATCTTTTAAAACGTATCGAGCTGATCGAGATTGATCCGGTTGTCCATTTGCCGTCATGAAACCACGATTAACTAAAGTACATTTTTTTATTATAATAAAATTCGTAGAAACAATAAACTTACATCCATATGCTAATAAAAGTTCTTCAGAATAAGGTGGTCTGTCTTTATCTTCCCCTTCTATAGGTTTTGTTATAATAATGCCGTACTTGTCCTCTAGAATGTGTCGAGGAATTTCAGTGCAAAGTAAATTTACAGGAGGGACATGATCTCGCATCTGTATTAAAAAAAATGTGAGTAATTATTCCTATATTTTTTTTTAATTAAACATACTTGATCTATAGGCAAAATTCCATTTAATATCATGTCAGCCTTTGTTAAAACAAAACTTGGCATTACTAATCCAGGACAATCGCATAGTAGTAAATCATTATCTAGAAAAAGTGTTTGGAAATGTTTTGTTTTTCCAGGAGTAGCGGATACAGAAACTTTCTTCTCTGTCATCAAAGAATTAATAGTGCTACTTTTTCCTACATTTGGATATCCAACCAATCCAATCGTTGTTACTCCTTCGGTATACTTTGGTCCTTTGTGAATTGATTTGAAAAAGTTTATAAGCTCTTCGCGTTTTAAGATATTTGGATAATTCTTTATTTCAGTATCTGTTAATCGAGAATTAGTTAAGCATTTTTCAATCATCTTTAATTGCTCTTCAGCTTTATCTAATGATTTTGATAATTTCTCGACAGAATCTTTTATTTTCCCAAAACTTTCATCTTCTTCACTAGATTCGTCATCATCTGAAACTTTTGGAGAATCTTCTTTCTCCTCTGAGATAGTTTTTAGTTCCTCAGCAGCTAAAACCGCCGAGAAGAAAGCCACTTTAATTCCTTGCTTTTCAAAGTAATTGGCCCATGTTAATCTTTGTTCATCAGTTAAAAAATCGGCTTTGTTAATCAAAATCATATTCATTTTGTTGGGGCTGACTTCAGTTACATAATGCTCTAGATCTTCACTTCTAAATAATAAAGGATTTCGTGCATCGACAATCTGCACAATAACATCACTTCTTTCAACAACACGCCAAAGCTGACGCCAAAATTCCAAGTTCTTTTCATAAGGAGTCAGTAAGACAGTTTCATTTTCCTGTAACAATGCTAGATCTCTTCGCCATTCAAGGAAAGATTCACTTTCTGCTTTCTGTAAATCCTCAGCCGTCATTTCAGTATTCCACTTGGGCCTCCGTGGTATCTTAAGCATAGCCTTCATATCTACATGCTTCTTTTCCATAGCAAACCTCTCGGCACCACTAAGTAGGCCTGCATTGCTCTTTGGGTTGACGAAAGTTATGTTTAGTTTTTCTGCTTGAAATTCAGTTCCGGCTAATTCTGCTGTACGTAAAAACTCTTGAAATGATGATTCTTCAGTAACAGATTGTAAGTTAAGACGGCCCCAGTCATATCCATCCTGGATTTCTGTTGTGTGAAGCTGGAGATGTTTTTAAGTTAGACTTTTTTTCTAGCTATAAATTTATTATGTTTACCATAGAATCATTGTCCACTTTACGTCTAGGTGTATGGCCAAAGCGGTCCTTAATTAAAGAACGTCCTAGTTCGTTACTTTTACCCTTTTTACCCATTTTCCGCGAGATTTTCTAGAGAAATGCACGTGTCAAATCGATATATCCAAAACAACAAACGAAATGTCATCAAAATGTCAAACCATGCCGCTGCAAACAAATATGTTTATTGCATAGTTACCGGAACAAATATAAGTTGGCGGTTGATTGTATAAAAATCAACGTTTTTCCTTGAGGGAATTATCGGTGTTGATAGTTTTAAATGGTTAATTAATTAAGATTACCTTAGAAATCTCCCAATCCAGATGTTTCTGCTTGGTCACATTACAAAAGGCCCTAGTATAGCTGAACTTTATCCTTTCCTGCAGCCAAGCGGAAGATCAATCGTCAATGAAAAGACGGACACCTTGGCCAGACAGGGCTCTAGCAGTGTGCTCATTGGCCCGGAACCGGCTTTTTGGGTCACCCAAAAGTCTGGTAAAGATGGCCTACGGCTGGACTTTGATGACATATACCGAACGCTGGAAGTTGGGTTGATCTGTCGTGGGTAGAATCGTCCCCGCGTCGTACAAGTTCTATTTCTTCGCCAACAGAATATCAATCGGGATCATTCCTGCTATGACACATGCTGCTTCATCGGACGTAGCGCGGTCTGGGAGCGGATGACTTGGTCATATACTTTCACCACTATTGTCTCCAACTTTCTTCGCTTGCTAATTAGCACTACTTCGATCTTGGGGGACTCCGCGTTGTCCTGTACTCACTTATACTCTCGCCTGATTCGCAAGACAATGTCCTATCTACAATACAATAAATTTTATCACAATGCGTACTAGATACTTCGGTGTATACAGCTTTATCAACGCCTCGACGTGCTCCACTTCGCGGTGATGAAACATTTTTCACTCTCAAGAACCCTGCGTTTGAACACTTGGATGAACTCGTAGGAGTTCGAAAAGACTGACTGGGAAAGATTTTTAGTTGTTCTATTTATGAACGAATTTTTTGTTTGTATCGTGCGCAAAAAGGGGAGCTGTAGGCAGAGGGAAGGAGCATAGCGGGCTGGTATGGTGTTGCGGCTATAAGATTGCATGCAGCAAATTAACCACTTCAAGCCATTCCATTTATTAAAAAAACTAAATTCTTGGCTTGTATTAAACGAAAATCAATATAAAAAAATACTTTTAAAACAAAAAAAAATATTTTCTTACTAACTTAACTTAAAAACAGTTTTTACAAATAACTTCAATTCACTTAATTCAATTAATTTCTTTTATACAATTACAATGACCGTAATGAATTCCCAAAATGTAATGTTAGTTTAACAATCTTCAATAGAAGATTTCGGTACTTTTAAGTGACTATTTCAAATATAATTAATCCAAGGATTTTTCATAATTTTGGCAGGCATGCATTTTATCATCATTCATATGTAAATTCCGATGAACTGATAATGAACTTTTACGATTAAATTTTTTTTCACATATTTCACATTTGAATGGTTTCTCTCCAGTATGAACTACTGAATGTCGCTTGAGTTGTTCTCCACCTATAAAACGTTTATCACATACCTTCATTAGATATTATAATACTAGTCTACTTCAATTCGACATTTTTGTATTTACCGTGCAAACATATGGTTTATCTCCGGAATGGCATCTTTTATGTGTTATTAAATTACTGGAATAACGAAATTTTTTTCTACAAACATCACATTCGTATGGTTTCTCGCCGGTGTGTGTCAGCATGTGTTTCTGTTAAAGATAAATATTAAAAAAATAAGTTAACATGTGTTTTAAGAGTAATTGACATACTTTAAATCCTGATTTTTGAGTCATCCCTTTCCCACATATGCCACATAAAAACGGTTTCTCACCAGTATGCGCTAGCATATGACTCTTCAAGGATCCTGCTTGCCTGTATGATTTCCCGCATAACTTACATGTATGTGGATTATAATGTGTGCTCATATGTCCTTCATAAGCATTTCTTGTTTTAAATTTCTCTCCACATTCACTACATAAATACGGTGCATCATCAGAATGCAGCTGCATATGATACTTCTTTGAGCTGTAGTTGCTTAGAATTTTTCCACAAATTTCACACTTAAACGGTGGTCCAGAAAATTTTTTCGCTCGATTTCTCCGCTTTCGAAAAACTAACGTTGGTGATTCTGTATCATATTTTTCATCTGCTGCCGATGTATTCTCTTCATATTCTTCTGTCCTTAAAACAGTTTCTTCAAGTGATACATTCAATTCACTACCATCTTCAGTCATTGTTGTTTCTTGAATTCCAATTAATTTTTGATCATCTCTCATCTCTTGGCTATCATCATAGTCAGAAATTGTTATTGTATTTTGCATGTTATCATCTTCTAGATCTTCTTGGGATATTTGTTGGTCTACAGCTTCATCGTAGTAATAAATTGTTTCAACAACTTCTTCTTCACTTTCTTCTTGATCACAATCTTTTGATTGGAGTTTTGCACGGAGTATTGTGTTGGATTTAAAGCAGGTTTGTCGAAACATATAGGCACGGCTTAGCTTAAGGACACAGGTCATACAAATGTATCCTGGAAGACCATCGTCTTCATGAAACTGAAAGTATATATTCATTGGATTAATATTATCAGTATTTGGTAATTAAATAGAATTATAAATAAATAAATATAAAAAAAACCCTTGCTCTTACGCTATTCTATAATATATACAGAATGCTTTACTACAATCCATTTACCAGACTATGTCCAATCAGTTTATTGGTTAAAGTACCATTTTTGCAAGTAAGTTGTTTATTTTAAAATGGCATTTGTACGATAACCTATGATAACGCATCACCTACCCCAAGGTACCGTGCAAACAAGTTCCAAACCATTACGAGGTCTGGCGATCGAGAGCCAAGGGATACTCTTGTACACACAAGCGCAAATCGCACAAGTACAGCAGCAACTAAAAGTGCAACCACCTCGTCTAAAACTTGCATGTTGTACGAGCTACGGAAGAAAGAGTGCTAGTTCCGATTTACAATGGAATTTTCAATGGAACAAAGGGTGTAGGACGGCCTATAAACAGGTGATTGATGGCTTGCTAGAAGATATACGAAATAAAACAAACTGCTGAGAACTAGCAAGACGTAGAAACGGCTGGAAGAAGAGACTTCCACAGGCCCGAATCGTACAAGAACTGTAGCAACATTCCGGAAAAAGAATGATGATTTCAACTTATATTGCATGAAACAGGTGGGCAAAATCGAATCGTCACTTCCTCGGGGTGACCGCTGGATAATCAACTAACGACAGTAGTAGCGAGTGTGAAACACTATATTCTCGCATACTGGCAACGGGCTGGCAACCCTCCCTGGCAACACCACATCACCACTAGGCCACACAAGGGCCCATTGCATTGACCACACAACAAAACCCCGTATATCGTATCAGACCCTGATTTAAGACGCACAATATTTTCTATAGCAGTAACGAGAGAAATCATACGGCATTCATTGTAAGAAAACCGGTTAAACATCTAGTAATGAGATTTAATGCTATAGACGAAAGAATATGTTAAATACGTATAAGAGGACGATTCTTTAACTACTCTGTAAAAATATATATGTGTGCCCCGATTGAACAAGCACCAGAAGAAAAAGATATTAACCCCAGATAGAACGCTAAAAACTGTCCTAGGCAAGCTGTAAAGACGGTCGTAGGGGGGCAAAAGTGAAAATTGTTCATGAAAGGACATACCGACCAGCAATAGGTTCATTCAGTCTATAGGAGGAGACAAATGAAAACCTTATGAGACAGATTAGCGCAAAAATGTACATAAGGCTACCAGTAGATGAAAATCAGAAGCAAAATATCATCACTAAAAGAAAGAAGAAACCAAAGAGATGGATCGACCTTGTGACTTCTGAAGCAGAGACAATGCTCAACATTTGCTACTGGAGACATGCTGCAATGTACTGTTGGTCAGCAAAAGAACTTCTACTCTTTATTTCTAAAATAAAACAGTATGGTCCAGCAACTCTTCCATTAATTAGATAATTATCAGCTCTGTAAGATTCTATTTCTTTTTGTTGAGGGGCGCCTTGGCGGGCACTGCGACCTATTTTATTTGATCTATCTATTGTGCCATCCCAGTCTTTAAAAACCATCTAGGTTAAAGCTTTTAATATAGCCTAAAACTGATTTAGGGTACCTGTCCCAAATCTCCCTGGGAGTAGGTAAGTCGCGATGGAGGAGGCTCAATCTTTTCCTCGTTGTGGCCTCACAGTCGCACAGCAAGTGTTCCGCAGTTTCGGGAGCTGCCCGCAGAACCGACAGCCACAATCGGCTACCAGTCCTATTTTGTTTAGATGGCAGTTAAGCGAGCAGTGGCCCGTCAGCAGAACTCAATAAGATATATTAATGCATAACTGTAATTAAAAAAAGAAACTTTGTCGTCCTCCGTTTTACATTCACTAAAACGTCACTCCTAGGCTTCCCTTATAGCTTTCACATAAAATAAACAGCCTAAAATTATTAATTACTCAGTATCTAAGTTTTTACCATAAACATTATTTTAACGGCCACTGAAAAAATAATTCACGAAAATCATTGGTATTTAATTCAAAATAATTTTGTATAATCCTATTCACGACATTATTCACATAATATTTACCTCAAGTGAAGTGCATTCTGACAACATGTCGGAAAGTGTTGTGATTTCATCGCAGACCTTTCCTTGGCGATATATTGATCGTAATTCATTACTTTCATTTAAGCAAACTCTACAAATTTTTTCACATTTAACTTCGAATTCGTTCATTGTTTATTTATATAAAAAAATTGCTTATTATAAATTTATTTTGTATTTGTATATCAACAAAATTTCACAGAAAAATGTTCACAATTCTTCGTGTGTGAATACAAACGGAATTTGTTGGAAAAGATGAGATGAAATGCAAAGCAGTTGGAATGAAGCAAAAATGTGTTAGTGTGGGTAATCAGTTTTATTTGATATGATTTAAATAAAATTATATTTGTAAAATAATTTGCAATTTTAACTTATAATATTTAAGATTGGTAGAAATAATAAAAAATAAAGTAATTATATGTTTGAAGGTGACTACAGTCGATTTCGATATGTCAGATTGGGTACGGAATGAATGGAAATGAAACGCTTTTGTTAATTGAATTGATCAATTCGAAATGTCAGTTGTGGCCAAGGGAGGGGATCTAAGTGAAATGTGCGCGATTAAGCAGCCCCACCTGGCATATCAATTGACGTATGAATTGAGTCAATGCGTTGAACCGTGCGACATGCGCCTGAGCGTCCTGAAATAAGCTAAAAACAGATTTTAGGATACTAATAAATTATTTAGATTCAATTTCTATAAATAAGGGTAAATCAGTTAAAAAATTAAACAGACATAACATGAATTAATGGAATTTCTTATTATTATTATGGTGTAACCACAATTGGGGCGACTGGCGAAATGACTGTCGCAGCTACCGTCAAACATTTATAATACACACGATTCTTATAAAGTGACCAAAATTATACCACGGCGACGAGCGCAACCACCCTATTAAATTTCTGATTCGTCGCCTCGTAGAGTTCCCAGTCCTCTTTAGGGTCTTCCTGTATTTAATTTTTTGCCAGGTTGCGTTCAAGATCCAGTGTTGCCGGTTTCTTTGGAAATAACCGATGCTCACTTCCGCTGCCGTTATAGTGCCTTTTGTTGTAGCTACACATCTCTTCAATATTTGCTACGGCAGAAACACTTTGCTTATTTAAGCCGTGTTTTTTTAATGAACTATATAGGTCTTCGATCCAGTTCATTAAAAAAACAACAAGGGAAATTTCACTAAGCGCCATCTTCAGTGCTTTAAATATATTAAAATTAATCCGAAGTTGCGTGTCAGTAAACAACTGTTATACCAAGTTTATAGCAGCAAAATTAAATCGATTTAACTTAAAGTTACGCCAAACTTTCGAATTAACGTATAAACGGGTATTTAATACGCAATCGATTTCAACTTACATTCTTATAACTTTGGCTTAAGCCGAAAAATTTCGGTTTAAGCCATAATTCGAATTATCCCGTTTATACGATAAAAAATTTTGGATGATCCATAATTCGAATTATTTTTGGAGTAGCTATAAACTAGGTATTACACGAATTCCCCTCTAGAAAATAATGAATAAGTTTCTAAAAAATAAATTATTTGTTTCCTCATGCCTTCAAATTTGCTCTCGTCACTTCTATGTTGTTTTTATTTTAAATGACGTTTTTTCGACAGCCGGTAAGTATGCTACATTCCGAAAAGAAAGGGAAATTTTGAAATGTCCCAAGACCTGGCTAAAACCTCGATAAAACCTGGGTTTTCAGATTTGTATGGGGAAGAACTATATAGTTCATTAAAAAAATACGGCTTTAAAGTCTTTAGAAGTTTCCCAGCAAATACTAGCCTTGGATTTCGGTTTTTAACAAATAACCTTCAAAATCAACTGTCATTCACAATAACTGCAAATCTCTAAAACATAAAAATCTGGCAGCACTACCTATAGCAGCTGTTGTTGACATTTTAATAATCATATTTCCTTTGAAAGTACGGGAACAGAATTCTGTTAAGTTAATTCGAAGCAACTGACAGATTCTTTCTGACTTCCGGATGCAAGCTCGTAGGCACGAGGTGTCAGATAGAAATTATCTTAATAGTTTTTTTATAATCTGATAATTTAAAGGTGCCAAACTCTAGTATTTTTTTAACTTGAGTGTTTCTTATTCGGTGTGCGTTAAAATTTATTAAAAAATTTCCGTATTTAAGCGTCTTTGCGGAGTTTTTCTTCTTCCCACCTGTTAACTCGTGGAACCTGATGCCGCGGCTAGCGGGCTTTGCTCGCGATGCCTAAGCCGGGTACAATAATTAAGCTGGAAAAAAGTAGAAGATCCCGCATTTTCAAGAATAGTGACAGAACATCCCAATTGATTCCTTATGCTGATAGAAGGATACTAACTAGTGGATATAACATGTCTAATACAACAAATAATGAGCCAAAAGGGATATCCAAGAGGTCATCCCCTACCCAGACGGATGTAAGCGACTTTAATCCTGAGGTTGGTGCCAAAAGAAAACCATCGCCTAGTACTTTGGAAAATATTCCAGGTTCTTCGGATAGTAGCCTTCGCCTTTCTGGCACAGAGGGAACCTTCAATGAAAATAGACCACAATCTGGCGTAATTGCAACACAAGGTGATTCTGGAGAAGAGACTCCATCTTCTGAAAATATTAATGATGAATCCAATCCTTGGATAATCTCGTCCAATAAAAGACACAAAAAAGGTGAAAATTTATTTGAATTAAATGCTTATAATAAAAAGAAAAATAATAATAAGAATAACAATAAAAGTTCTTCTATTTTTAATGCTGATAAATCTAATAATAGATCTAATAGATTTAGTAGTTTAGAAAACTTAGAAAATGTAGAAATTACTAACCATTTTGTTAATTCTAATAATGGTAATGTTAAGAATAAAACTTGTACTTCTTCCCAAGTAAGTTCCGTTAATATTTTTGATTCCGCGAACGCGTCATCAAATAAGTCAGGGACACAGCATTTCTCTTCCATTAACCCAAACGTTTCCAAAGTTAAACCTAAATTTCAACCCCCAATTTTGGCTAAAAACCTAAATTTAAAAAACTGGTCCGACCTTTTTAAGAAGGAAAAAATTGATTTCTACTTTGTTAAGGGCAAAGGAGATTTCATTAAAATTTATGTTAAGGACTTCTCACATAAGTCCAGGGTTATGAACCTTTTAAAGGAAAAAAAAGTTAATGGCTTCACATACTCTAGTAAGGAGGAGAGACCGATTACACTCCTCATTAAGGATATAAATCGTTCTTTTGACACAAAAGACATTCTTATTGAGCTTAAGAACCTTTTCCCAAATATTAACTTTATAAAAATTTCTAAATTTGAGACGAATGTCTCTAAAAAATTGAAGATATCGCTTGATATAATGCTATTAAAAATTTCTCCTAATCAGGACATTAGTGATCTTCTTAAACTAAAATATTTGGCTCATCAAAAAATTAAAATTGAAAGGTTAATCAATAAAGATACAATACAATGTTTTAATTGCCAGGCCTTCGGGCATAGGGCTGCATATTGTCTCAATGACTATAGATGTGTTAAATGTATTAAAGTCCATCCTCCTGGTCCGGGGAATTGTGAAACTGTAAAAGGAGTGACAGAACCCAACTGCGTTAATTGCGGTATGAACCACGCAGCTAGTTATAGAGGCTGTCCTAATTATAAACAGTATTCTGAAAACAAAAAAAAAAGAAGATCTCTGCCTTCTAAAACGGTCACTTTTTCAAATGACAAATCTTTCGCGGATGTTCTCAAGGGAAACGTCGATCAGGGTAATACCAGGGAAAACCCACTAAATATGCAAGATCAGTTACAGCTTCTGAATAATATGATGATTAAATTATATGATACTGTTACTCAATTAGCTGAGACAGTTAAATCCCTCATAAGCTCTAGAATTAATAATGCCTAATCACAAAATTAATATTCTTGAGATTAATGCCAGATCTATAAGATCTGTTAAAAGAAGATTGGACTTATTCAATCTAATTAGTGACAATGGTTTCCCTGATATTATTCTGGTATCGGAAACTAGATTAAAAAAGCGTCACAATTTAATAGTAAATGGATATAATGTAGTTAGAAATGACAGTGGAGTCGGTGTTGCTATCCTTATTAAAAGGAACTTAGATTTTCGTGAAATTAACTTCGAGATTAATACAGAAACTGTTTTAATACAACTTAAACTTAGAAATAAACTTAATATTGATAAAACCTTAATAATTGGTAGTATTTATATCAGCTCATCTTTTAATAAAGAAAATATGTTGAGAACGTTAGAATTAATTAATACTTTGGCGAATAGTTATGGGGACATTATTATTGGTGGAGATTGGAACAGTAGACACTCCGCTTGGGGTGACTTAAGGATTAATACAAATGGTAAAACTCTCTATGATTGGCTTATCAACAATAACAATAGAACCAACCTTTCATTGGTCGGCCCAAATAGTTGCACTTTTCCAGAAAGCGAATCCGTTATTGACTTTTTCCTTTCTTCACTTCCCAGAAATTATAGACTCCTAAACACATTCTCATGCAGGACGGTTGCCTCCTTCTCTGACCATTATGCAATCCTCCTAACAGTCTTTATTGGACAAGATACCTTACAACTTATAAGGAATAAAAAGATTTTCAATTTTCAAAATGTTAATTGGTCAAATTGGAAAAATGACTTGACATTGGAAATAAGTAGTAACTCTCCACCTATTATTGGTAATTTAAAAAACGCAGAGATAGATCTCTGGGTCAAGAAACTTGAAGACGTTTTAAACGATCTTAATGAGACCTACTTTGTCAGGGACCAAAAACCTAAAACCATAAACTTTCCCACAGATATTAAAAGACTTTCTTATATTAAACACAAATGGTGCAAAGAGCTTAAATCGTTATTTCATAGGTTTCTTAATCGTAGTAACCATGAATATAAGTTATTAAATTCCAAAATAAAACGTCTTGATAAAATCCTTCAAGATAAAATTAGAATTTTTAATAACAAGGTCTTCCAAGACAGATTGAAAAATATACGTCCCGGCCCACTTGCTTTTAAAAACATTTATAATATTATAGGCAATAGTAAACTCATGAGAGAGGAGGCAATCGTTCTGAATGGTGAACTTGTTAGGGATTCTCGTAAAATTGTTGATGCATTTGGTAAATTTTATGGCAAGGTATATGAGGTTAAAAAACCCAACTCAGACCAAGACCTTTTAAACGAAGTCGAGTTAACGATTGATGAATTTAAAAACAGAAATAGTATTTTTGAGGGACAATATTACCATATTACTACTTTTGATCAGAGTAATACTGCCTTAGACCCAAATGATCAGAGCACTTTTACTAATTTAAGTAAAGTACAGAGCCTTATTAAGATTTTAAATGGTAAAAAGACCATGGGTCTGGATAACACATCTAACTTTTTGATCAAGAAATTTCCTCAGGAAGTCGTTAAAGTCTTAGTATCTTTATTTAATAATTGTATCAATAACGGTTATTTCCCTAAAGCTTGGAAGATAGCTAAGCTAAAACCGATTCCTAAGAAGCCTGGAGCTAGTGATATGAGTGACTTTAGACCAATTCAAATGTTATCAAACTTAGGTAAACTTTATGAAAGAATAATAGCTGAAGAATTAGATTACATCATCTTTAAAGAAGGACTTATTCCGCATTTTCAATTTGGCTTTATGAGGGAACATAGTACTACACATGCCTTACTCAAGATTCACAGTGATATTTCTGCTAATCTTAAGAATAAAGAAACAACAATTGCATGTGCAATGGACATTGAAAAAGCCTTCGACACTGTGTGGTCGAATGGCCTAATTTATAAATTGTTAAGTCTTGGAATCTCCCACATCTGGGTTAGAATAATTCTCAGTTTCTTGGAGAACCGTAGTTTAATTGTCTCTTTTGGTAATGCTTTGTCAGAAAAGGTCTTGGTTCATTCTGGTGTACCACAAGGTTCCCTAATGGGCCCAAAATTATACAATTTGTTTCTTGCTGATTTTCCACATGTACATTATAATAATTCTGATAACCTGCACTCCACATCAATCCTTTACGCGGATGACACCTTAGTATACGGTAGTGATAGGATCCCTGATAGGGCCCGTCAAGTTGTTCAAGAACATATTACGATTATTAATAAATTTTATAATGACTGGGGAATTAAAATAAATCCTAATAAGTCAGAGATGATATGCTTTAGAAATGCATCGGGGAAGGGAATTAATAATATAGTCAAAAAATGTAAAAACATCAAAATTTTTATTAATGGTTTACCGATTAAAATTGTTAGCGAACTAAAATATCTGGGTATTTTTTTTAATAGTCTCTTTAAACCTAACTTACAAGGTAAAAGAGCCCTTGTTAAAGCTGCTAAGGTCTCTAAAGCCCTTATGCCACTATTAAGAAATTTATCATTGCAAACTAAATCTAAGCTTCTGATCTATAAACAGCTGATCAGACCTATTTTAATTTATGGATTCCCTATTTGGTTTTCTATCTCACCATCCATAGGAAAAGATATCGAACGATTTGAAAGAAAAATCCTTAGAGCTTGCACCAATTTATACTTTAAACATGAAAATAAAAGATTCTCTAATAAAAACATCTACGATAAAGCCAAAGTAACTCCATTTCTAACTTATGCTATTAAACTGACACTAAAAATACTAAATAAACTTGAGGTCCATGAGAACATCCTTTTGAAAGAGATATACAGAAGAGACACTGCTGTGCCCCTGACTGAAAGGTTTTACATTACTCCTTTAAGTATTTGTAACCCTAATTCATTAAACCAATTTGATCCGGTTGATGAAATTAATGTAATTCCAAAATTTTATGAAGGAAGCTTCGCGACCCCGCAAAACAGAAGATAATTTATATCCCTTTGGAAATATTATCGGAGCTCATATTCACTTGCTTTTCTAGTTTCTTTACATATGTACAATAATACCGATTAATGAATTTATTTTTCAATAACAAATGTTTTTAATGAATTTTTACTTCTAAAATATAATTAAGGTACACTTTTATAAATTAATATGTAAAAACAAATCTATAAACAAAAGATGAAAAATTTTTTTCCTATTATTGTAGACATTAAGAATAATTATAAGGACGAAATATCTCCTTTTCTTTTTATTAATTTAGTTATACATGTATAACATATACTCCATTATATCTGAGGCCTATGTATACCTGTATTGATGAACATGTCTTATAAAACACAAGAGTTAACTTGCCATGTATTGGGGTATATTTCCCTATAATTTAATATATAAAGATAGCCTGACATCATATACAGTTTACACTGTGATAGAGCACGTCAACTCTTGTGTGTGGAGCTTGCTCTAATACACTTGTCAATGTTTAAGATGCCGTGTTCTTTAGGTTAAGTTAGATGTAAGTTTTTTTCTCCCCTTCAGGGAACATTAGAGTTTTATGGCGCATCAGTCGCAAATGCGTTGAATAAATAATAATTATTGTGCAAAGCTTGGCAGTATTAAAATAAATTAAGTCAAATGGACTGAACGTTATAGTCCATCAATAATTGTGAAATAAGTTATTTTTCTTAAGTTGAATTTTTTTTTGTAATGGTATATGAAGTCGAATAAAGAAAGAAAGAAGAAAGAAAGACATTTTAATAATGGTGGGCATCGTGCCGCTTGTAAACAAACTAGTAAAATAAATTTAGTGAATTTTAGTTGAAATAAGTTAAAAAATAATATGGATTTATTGGGCTCAATATTGAACTCAATGGATAAACCACCATCGGTCAATGAAAAAGACAAGGAACTCATAAGAAGTAATCGTAAACTTGACTGCGATTTTTTTTTATAAGAATCTAAAAATAATTTCTATAATAATTTTATATTCATTAAAAATAATTTTCAGGACAAAAAGAGCATGCAGAAAAATTAAAGCAAAAAGAAAAACAAGAATTGAATAGATTTCGTAAATATGTTGAGGAAAGAACTGGACGATTCCTGAAAGATGAAAGGAAATTCATTGAGTTCCAGCCATTGGACAAGGTGTATAGATCAATAATGTGCGTAATTTTGTTTATTTATACAAATAAATATTACGCATGATTGAAATATTCATTTCAATGCTTTAGATACAATTTTATGAATTTTTTTGATATATCATCGAGAATTTAGAACGTGAGCTCCAACATAAAATACGCGAAAAACTTAACCTTTTAATATTGTTAGAAGCAAACAATCAAAAACATTATTTTTCTATTTTAGACATGATGTTTCTGAAGTTGCAGGTCTTCTTGCAATGAGTTTTGGTCAAGAAGGCATAGACAGATACACAATTGTATACAAAAAGGAATTTTCACCATCAGAGGATGAAGTAACTGCAAGAAGGAATGGTGAAGAATGGAATGAAGAGAAAGCCAAGGAATATGTCCAAAGAGTAACAAATTTTACATAATAATATTAAATAATATCTTATATAAATAATTTTAATATATTAGAGAGAACAAAATAAGATATTAGAAACTGAAAAACAAAAATCACCAGAAAAAATTGTTCCTGCCACAAATTACAAAGATAAGTACGTCCATTTAATTGGTCAGGATGCGGCATTAGAAGCAGCACGTAAAACAGAAACAAACAAAATTTATGGTTTTGGTATGTAACATTTACTATTATATATAAAATAATTTCATTTACTATTTTTAAATGCAAATTCGTTTTCTAGTTCCAAGTGCAAATAAAAAAGACCTCAGATCAATAGAACAGACCATGGCTGATATTCAGGCCAAGAAAAAATTGAAAACAAATCATAATAAATGCATTTCTGATGAAAATATTTAGTTATAATATGTATTTTAATGTTTTAACTGAGTATCAAAAACACAGAATTGTATATTAATAAATTATCAATTATTTAATTCACAACAATAATAATTAATATCTCTCTGCCATAAATAAAAACAAATTAGTACCTCCAAATAAGAAAGTGGTTTCTCTAAGTTATTCATAAACGTAGCTTCAAAGGAGGAAGAATAATCGTAGCATTCGGCGTAGTTTGCGTACTAAATGAAGGAATAGGAGGAAAATAAACTCGGTGTATCGGCTAAGTGGCCTTCGAGCATGCTGTGCGTACCGTACTGTGTCCAATGAAGCAGCATGTGTGATAGCAGGAATCACCCCATTGATATTCTGGCGGCGGAGAGTAAGAGCTTGTATGTTCCGGACTATGCACGATTGGAGCTCAAGGCAGTGGGGCCAATTCTGTCGCACGGCCAGTCCATCACATCATGGCAGTGGAGATGAGGCGAGTCTACTAGGAGCCGATAGACTCATAGACACCAAATGTTGAGAAATGGGTTATGAGGGAACATGGGGAAGTGAGTTACTTATTTCAGCAGTTCCAGAGTATGCACGGAGGTTATATGGCTTCGAGTTGAACGTTTCACAGTTCTGACCAAAATGTCCGAACGATCGAGAGGGCGCGGAGCCTATCCTCTTTAAAAGCCCGAGGTCTGCAGAGCAAGTCCTGGAGGTCGGAGGAGAAAGGTGGAAGTGAAGCTGAAAGCCATCCACCAGAAGCTCAAAGAGACAAATACAGCCAATCCTAGCACGTGACGCAATGCTGTAAGCCGGTTACGCACGGAGAATGAAAGATAAGGAGATGGGTTTTTAAGTCGACCCTCAGAACCGATAGGCAGGAGCTTTTGGGTGAAATGTTGCTCACCTTTCGATGAGCCCACGTGCACTTATGTAGCGTAGCTAGCTTCTTTGTATACACGTTTCTCACAAGGAAAGCAGAGATGGAAGATCGTGGATCCGTCTGCTCCGGTTCTGGTGAGAACTCCTTCGAGGAAGTATTAAAGGGCCACATTGATGACGTCGGCCCGAAGTAATGCCTTTACGGCTTGTGTCTGTCTGGACTCAAACGTCATGGTGAGTTCTGCCAATACCGACTGCGGAACAAGGCAGTGTCTCCTGTTTTAGGCGTGGGCGGACGAGCACACATTACATGCTGCTCTATTGAGGAGAGATTCTTACCAACGTTGGAGGGTTCATAGCATCGTGTAGAGCCGGCTTGATACAGACCCGTAAGACCAAATTTTTTTGAGACTGCCAACTGCCCTTGATGATCCAGCTCAATCGGGTCACCCTTATGTAAGGTTCAGGCTCATCAGGGCTTCGTGAGCATCGGACTCATAACAGGACTAATATACCGAACACTGAAGATTCATACTCTCCCTGGTCCCTGCCTACTAAATTACCACTTATGGAAGGACGGATGGCCGCATCTGCACAAGTCGGCTGTACACGTTATCCCCGTGGTGCAGCGCTGCTCTATTAGAACCGGTTCACGCGGGCCGGTTTATAAATCGCTCTAGCAACACCAACACCCTAGAATTCAATCAAAAGTTGTTAATTTAAGACTAATTGTGAATTTAAAATTTCCTTCAGAACTGTACCTAAGCAACAGCTGATCGAAACGTCAAGTTGGAGTAACATTCGCCGGTGAGTCTCAAGTAATTTTAATTGTCGATGATTTTCCTCGAAAATACATATATTTCACGCAATGCCAAGCCAGCCAGAATGTCCGGAGGTTTGTATTACATTTACCATTATCAATTCCACATAGAATGCTCTTAAAACTAACATTTGCAGCAGCTACAAGCTCAAATGATAATTGTTATCCATCCGGGTTCTCTAAATCTAAGAATTGGCAGAGCCTCTGATTTGAACCCCATTCGTGTTATTCATGCTGTTGCTAGAAGAAGAAAGGCAGGAGGTCAAGCTTATAGAGATTTAATCTTACCAGCTTGTGTAGAAAAGGTAATTTGATAAATACAAATTAGAGAAGAGTTTAAATCGTTCAACTAACCGATTAGACAAAGGAACTTTTGCAAGAATTTGAGGATTGTCGCCTTCAAGTTTCCCGGACTCTACAGTCGTGCCTTCAGTCTGATGGTAGAAGGCGATACGCCACACCGCCACAACAAATATCGGCATTTAACAGAAGATCGACACCGGAAATATTAGATCAGACTTCCAGTGAAATAAAGGAGCCTGATTCAGAAGAGGTTTTCGGGGATGATGTGGGTAGAAATTATATTTTTCATTATTAAAATTTATATTTTAATTTGATTTTAGATAGTTTTCACTAAGCCTGATGGTGCATTCAATTTACATTTTCCAATTAAACGTGGTGACTTCAATTTGCATCCTGGAGTTGGAGGATCAGCATCTGCTGTTCTTTCAGATTTACAAGCGATTTGGGGATATGTGCTGTCAGAAAAGATGAAAATTAATTTAAAGTATTTGTTTTAAAGCATATAAAATGTTTCTATTTATTTGATATATATTTTTTAGAGATCTTAAAAACTATAAAGCTGTGCTAGTTGTTCCTGATATTTATAATAGAAGCCATCTCAAGGAGCTAACAAGTCTTTTATTAAATCGAATGGGATTTGGAAGTTGTTTTTTAGTTCAGGTAATGTTATTGTTGATATTTTTTGATATTTAATGCAGAACTTCATGATATTCTCTTCTTATATTAAATAAAACGAAATGCTTCTCTGTAGGTGGACTCATTTTAGAAAGATATACTACATACTGGAATCGTCTTGTTTAAGTAGGCATAACACTGCAGCTCCGAAGGTTGTGTCACCGGCGCAACCGCCTGTAACTGAAATTATTAACCTTAATTAACTCGTATAACATCCCAGAGTTAAAACGAAAGGTTTATTCTCATCTTCTCAAGCAGCCCGAGACCCCTAACCTATCCTATTCTGCTCTATCCTTCAAATCAAGCTTACTATTAGACATTGCACTATGATCTGAATGACGTGAGGAACTGGTAGTACAAAGGGTAATTCCTAAGCTTGACTCTGACTCTCAATCCAGCTCTTTAGAACTGAGTCGATGCCAATAGCTTGTTGTTTTGTAAGCAGATTAGGATGCCATACTTCATCAAAAGCCTCCTAGATATCCAGAACGGACTCACCGAAGCGATGCGTGCTTTGGTTGGAGTGCTCGGTTAGACATATAAGAAGGTCGCCAACAGACCGTTTTTGTCTAAAGCCGTACAGGTTGTCGTCTAATATATGATTAGATTCTAGATACTCCTTAAGCTTTTTATTATTATTGACTTCTTGATTTTGGAAAGAATAGATGATATCTAGTTCTAATCAAGAGTTTGTTGAACAATCCTTTCTGGTGTATAATCCTGTTCTTATAGAGTAGCCAAATATGGTTAGAATATTTTTATGGCAATAAATCTTTACTAAGCCTAAGAGGAGCATACCTATAAAATTAAACTTAATGAGTATTTCTTTTATCTACTAATGCAGGATCACGTAGCCGCCACATTTGGTGCTGGATTGGGTTACGCTTGCGTAGTAGATGTTGGTGATCAAAAAACTTCTGTCTCTTGTGTTGAAGATGGTATTTCTCATCCTAGTACTCGAGTTAAATTGGAATATGGTGGTGGAGATGTAACACAAACCTTTTCTTGGCTTCTACAAAAATGTGCGTTTCCTTATAAGGAATGCGATGATAGAAAACCACAAGATTCGTTTTTATTAAAGAAATTAAAGGAGGATTATTGCCATGTTAATTTGGTAATTATATTCTTCAATATTAAAATATATAGAAATTAATGAAAAACATTTGTATTTTAAAGGATATATGTGGATCCCAAGAGAAAAACTTTGTTGTAAATCAAAGTGGTAAACCAGTTTGTAAATATACAATACAACTTGGCGACGAATGTATAGTTGCACCCCTAAGTCTATTTCATACAGAATTATTAGGAATAACAGGAAAAGTTAAAACAGCAAAAGTTCAGAAACCATGTGCTAGTCAACCTGATTCAGAAGATTGTTTTGATGCTGAATATATTCGTGAAACAGGGGCAAGAAACTTTGAAGAAATATTAGTACAAAAGAACTTGCAATAGTTTGTTTTTATTTTAACAGAGAAGAAGCGCTAGAGAACAGCTTGAACAGCAAGCAGATGGTAGTGTAATGGGACCTAATGACAATCAAGACGATGATATTGTTGTTGATGGCTTAGAGGCGGATCGTGAAATGAAACCAAATGACAAGGAATTTGTTTTACCAAGTGGACAAATAATGGGTTTGGATCAAGCTGTATTGCAGAGTATTGATAGATGCCGTATGTGATGAAATTGTTTAATTGTATATTAATTTAATAATTCTTGTTTTAGCTAATGAAGAACTAAAACGTAAAATGTATGGGTGTATCCTTGTCGTTGGTGGTGGTATGAAATTTACAGGAATTGCTAAATGGTTACAAAATAGGGTGGCGTTACAAATTCCTTATCTTCATAGAACAGGTAAGTGCACTAGTAGATTTAGTGGCAGTATTATTGAGGTTTGAGCTTTTAAATGTATTTGAAGCATGTTTTTAGATGGTGCTTCAACTAAAGATTAAGATAGGGTTCTATTACTGTTCTTTTAGATAACAGTGCAAATTTTTTTATGTATACATACTAAAATTCTTGTAAAATTTATTTAACTTCTTTTATGACATAATCTTTCTATTATGTTTCTAATGTTGCTGTTTATCTTCTAATTATCATCTTTATTTGGCTAAGTACGTACATCGTGTAAAAGCAACCACCCACTGACAGCCAGCTCCAAATAAACAAGGTATATAATTAAGGCAAATCCCAAACGATTCTTTTAAATTTCTGCTCGATCCAATGTTTGTAACTTGTATTTCCATCCTGAGGAATTCCAGACACATTGTTGCCTGTATGACAAATCGTAATATGGACTTGTTTCCTCACATATTCCCGGTCAAGGATGATTTCTTCAAACAAGGTTGAGACATTAGTTCTAGTTCTTTAACGGGAATGAAATAAAGTCGAAGTGAAGAAACTGTATGAGGGGATAAGGTAGTACTTCGTTTTGTGGGCCTGACACAGCACTTTTGTAGCTTTAAAAAAAATGACAAATGCTACCGACGATAGCCACTTAAATTATCAAAAGAGTAATAGTTACGCAAGGCAGATTTAAGAACATAAGCCTCATAAACGTTCACCCACCTACAGAAGAGCCCCCGAACGATGAAAAACAAGAATTCTTCGAAGTAGTTAAACGGGAACTTAATGCCTGCCCCAGGTATAATGTAAAAATCTGGCGAGATTTGAACGCTAAAGTAGGTTGGGAGCGCGTATACAGGCAATATGTCGCCACCCATAGCTTGCATGAGAACACTAATGACAATGGACGAGTTATAGAGATGGCAGCAAGTAGGAACTTGGTCGTTGCAAGCACTAGATTTGCGCGTTAAGATATCCATGAAGCCACCTGGCCACTCGCAACCAAATAGACCATGTGTTGATAGACCGCTGCTACCGCTGCGGGCTTGATGACGGAAAAAACGTTGACGGAAAGAACATTGCGAGGTGCCAACTTCGGCTCGGATCACTAATCTTGTTGGTATGTGCTCCGAGAGGGCAGTAAAATGCAGAAAAACTTGGTATCAGGCTCGAATAACCACGGCCACGCGTTAGAACTAGCGTTTAGTGAACGAAGAGTAAGTCCTGGGGTGGTAGCACGTAAGTTGTTTCAATCGACCTCTTCATACAAAAATTCTGAATTGTTGAAGGTCGATTGAAACAACTTACGTGCTACCACCCCTGGAGAGGAGATGCCGGATGTCGACGAGAGTTGGACACGTCTTAAAAATACTATTCACAGACAGAAAAAGGAAGCCTCGGAGAAAAATCTCGTTTGTAAACTAGAATACGGTGCGGTATGGCGCAATTCGCAGCACGTTGCACGTACTGCAAGGATAAAGAGGTTAATATGATCACCGTATGATCTTGGAGCATTTTCATGAATTTCTAAATGGCGAGCTAACTGCGGAATTGGAGGCTCCACCAATAACTGCTGATAATCCTACGCTGTCGCCACCAAGCTTGAAAGAAGTTAGCAGAGCCATAAACTGGCTAAAACCAACAAGGCCTTGGGTGTAGACTCATCCTATCGAAGCTGGTTAAATATGGAGGGCCTACGCTACACTAAACGATTCATGAATTAATTGTGCAAGTATGGGGGCAGGAAGCGTTGTTAGAAGATTGAAAAAAAGGCATCCTGTGCCCGGTAAATAAAAAAGGCTATATCACAGCGTGCACTAATTGTCGCGGTATAACGCTGTTGAGTACTGCGTATAAGATATTCTCCGCTATCCTTTGAAACAGGATGGGCTCCATAAGCTAGAAACAGTATAGTGCAATACCAGTGTGGCTTCTGCTCAGGCAAATCAACAACCGATCAGATTTTCACCCTGAATCTGGGGCCCTATTCTCTATTACAATATTGTTAAATCCGATTCGAAAACTAAACAGCTTTCGAGTAAAAATTTGACAATATTGTTACATTTTCATGTAAAATTAATGCCAATATTGTAATAGAGAATACGATTCGATCGATAAAAAATATAACAATATTGTAATAGAGAATAAGGCCCCAGGTGAAGAAAAAAGTTTAGAGTTTCACAACTCAATCTAGCAGCTCTTCATAGACTTTAAGGCCGCCTATCATAACATAACTAGAGTAGAGCTTTGTAGACCATGAGAGAATTCGGCATCCCTAATAAGCTCACACGATTATGTAGGTTCACCATGACCAATGTGACAAGCCAAGTAAAAATATCCGGATGACTATCCACACCAATCAACATCTATAATTAACTCCAACAAGGGGACGGCCTGGCTTACCTTCATTTCAACCTGGCATTGGAGAAAGTAATTTGAGATTCGGGGGTGATATCAAGAGCACAATCCTCCACAATTACTGGCTTATGCAGAATATCAAGAGCTGTGTACATCAATGAAAGTAAAACAAAGTAGTAGTCAAAATCATTTACCTATCTTGGGTCAATATTAGCAGCCGACAATAAAAAGTCTGTCAAGGCTTTTCAAATCCAAGCATCTAACCATAACATCCAAATTGCTACTATATAAAACGATGGTCTTACCGGTCTCACATATGCATCCGAGACGTGAGTGTTTAGCGAAAAGCACTAATCTCTTGCCGGGGAGTCTTTCTTTTGTTGGCCCCTTATGTGAGGAAAGGCGATTTCGAAAACTCTACAGCGACAAGATCTACGAGCATTATCGTGACATAGATGTTGTGAAGAAAAGAAAGCTTAGTAGGCTCCGATGAGCAGAAGATCTATGTCGTATGAACAAGAGGAACCTGCTCGAAAAGTTTTCTGTGGTAAGATCTAAGAGGTGCAACAGCTGAACAGACCTCACCTCTGCTGGAAGTACGGCGTAGATCATGACGCTCAGAGCTTAGAGATTCCAAACTAGATGACATCGGCTCCAAATCGGGACAAGCGAAAAGAAAAGTTCCGAGGCCAGTACCAGATCCCGCAGACCCGCTAAAGAAGAAAAAGAAGACATCGGTGCAACATATAGAAATAGATATAAATTTACGTCAGTTAGAATAGAATTTAAAAAGACGCCATCGATTATATCGAACTTTTATTTCGAATTTAATTTTTTAATCTAATGAAATAGAAACTTTAACTATTTGCACCATTTTAACTTTTTGTTCTAAGTAGACATTTATTCTGTTTCTTTTTCTTATTGTTCGTATTGCATCAACTAATTTTCCTCCATCTAAACCACATGCTATTAACGCAGCATAATCTACTTCCATTGAGCTTCAATTTACACATCTTTTTTAGAACAATTGGATATAGTAACAAGCACTAAAGACATGGATCCAGCTATGACCGCTTGGAAAGGCGCAGCTGTAATGTCATGCTTAGAGAGTGCACCGGAATTATGGATAACAGGACAAGAATGGATGAAATTTGGCTTAAGGATATTGCGTGAAAAGGCTCCATTTATGTGGTAAAAATTCAATATAATGTATGTAATGTATGTAGGTTTGTTATCATCGGGAATACTCGTACAAATAAAACACAAGGTTTTTTGTTTAAATATAAAAATTTGATATATTCTTTCTTGCATTTTTATCCATAAATTTTTCAGTAGCATCTGTCCTTAATATTAAGTCGTATTTATAATAATTAAATTACTTTTTTCATTTTGTTTTTTTTTTCTTTTTTTTTCTTCATAATATTCTTCACTGCAATGATAAATATACTCTTAAAAAAATTATGTGCTCATCTTTTTTTTGTTTTTATCCATTTAAACTCTAATAAACAAGTTTTTTGTTTTTAATTATTATTATTTATTATTATTATTAAAGACTGCACAAAAATTAATCAATTAGGGTTTTTATTTTGCAAATTTTTCATTGTTAGTAATTTGTTTTTATTTTTTAAATAAATACTTAAAACCGTAAAGGACATTGGTTTTTTGGGGGGGGAGGTGTATAAAAAAATTATTAATATTTTTTTTATTTATATTTTGTTCTATTTTTTTTTTCAATTTAGGCGTTTATTTTTTTCTATTGTATTTTTTTTGTTTCCTTTTTTTCATTTATTTTTGTTGTTTTATATTCGCGGTTTACACTTTACTAATCATAAATCTTGAAATTAAATTTAAATTCGTTTAATTATTTCAAATCTATTCGTTTTAAAACTGACTATTTTCTTTTCTCTTACATTTTTTTTGTTTATTTTTTAATATATTTATATTTATATATATATATATATAAGCAGACTATCGTTATATTCTTTGAATACAAAGTAAATTTTTTTAGACTTTCTTGAATGTTTTTTTTATATAGATATTATACTTAATGTTTTTTTCTTCTAGTTTTAACTATTTACAAAATATTGATTTTTTTTTATCTTTTATTTATTTGTATTATTTTTTAAATGGTAAATTTATATATATATTTCGTCTAATTCGACAAATCTTATACATTTTATTTATTTATTTTTTTATTTTATTTACTTCTTCAAATATTAAAAATATTTAATACATACCACAATTTGTTTTGTCCAGTAAATTTTCTAATTATTTAAGCTATATTTTTTTTAAAGATTTTTTTTGTTTAATATTATCTTTTCTCTTTATTTTTTTTTGTTTGATTTTTATACTAATTGCACATGCACACAACATAATCTTATATGTCTTAAAAATATAGTAATGCAACGACTACACTATAAAATATTTGTTTGTTTTTTTTTTGTTTTTAATTTTAGATATATATATTTTTTGAATTAAAATCACCCTTTTTAATATACTTTTTGCAATTTCATCATCCCTTTATTTTGTGTGTGTTGTGCTGCAATTACATTCGTATTTCATTTCTTACTTCTTTTTTTTTACTACTTTTTCTTTTGAATAGCGTTTCTCTATTTTTGTTTTACGTCTTTATTTATTTTGTGTATTCAATTTTTTATGTCAATATTTAAATACAAATTTGTTTTTAATTTTTTTTTTGGGCCGGGGGCTATTAATGGAAAATTTTGAAACTTAAGTTAAGTAACTGCTCTGAATACTTTAGACAGTATGGTTCACATGTATTTTTACTAATTATAAATTTTGGTAGATTATTTTTTTCTAACACGACTTATTGTGGTAAAACAGGTTTTTGTTTTAAATTTTGCGACATTACTTTTGGTTGTTAAACCTAGTTTAAACTATAAAGGGTAGACGTTCCTTAATGTAAGCTTTCGGTGTGGAAGGTGGTTGGCAATAAGCAACATTTTTTCATGTGAAAGACCGGAGTTCAGAGATAAGGTCCTTTGTACTAGTGTTGGGTAGGACACAATAATTATAAAATGAATTTGAAGAGTTGCTTCTTTTATCTTTTGAGCCAGTACAATGTCATACTTCAAATGAGGCGAGGTGCCATTGTAATGCCAAAAACAAGCAAATTAAAGAAAGAAAGAAAATAAATACCAATGAAGAGCTGTTTTTACGAGTTTGGTTCTAATATGCATTAAACTGCCTCAGAGTAAGTAAGAAACCTATGCCTCCACAATGTATATTAATATCTTACAATCTCACCACGCTTCTTTTCAAGTTGGAAATGTCTCAAAATAAGTAAGAAATGTCCAGTACGTATTTACACAACCACACCTCTCATCGTTGATCGCGATACACGCTCATATACCAGTAGGACATTATTTTTGAAATGGGACATTTCAAAACATTTCAGTACAATTTACCGTGCAAGTCCGGGTCAACTCTACTTTGTACTGAAGATTGTTTTATCTAGAGTGCAATGTCCGAACAGAAAGGTCTAAACGACAAAATATTAGAGAGAAAAATGAAAGGATGGCCGTTTTCAGCAGATTTTTGTCGGTTGGCTGTCGGCCCGTCTGAAACTGGCCTTTCCTGCACAACCAGCTTGTCTTAGATGGCGTTAAAGTCTTTGTCGGCTGGTTAGCTGGATTCCTTTGTTTCAAGAGGCATAACATTCGGGTTGTCTCCCGCTAACCCAATTTTACGAAATTGCCCGTTGCAAAATTTTTTGTTTTGCTTTTTGTTACGTCCTGTCGCCTTCATGCAAATTTCTTCTATTTGGTTTGAGCTCCAGGAGTTTAATCGCAATGTCCATCCCGTCCTTCTTCGGTACCCTCCAGACTCGTATTAACCTATCCTGTCCTTTATTCCTTTCTTCGAACCAAGGTTACTGCTAGACATTGCCTCATGACGGACTGGTAGTACAAAGGGGGACTACTGAGCTTCGGCTTTGACATAAAAAAAACCCAAAAGACGATTTTATTCCACCCGCTTCCATCCAATACTACAGGATGGCCTTCTCACTTATTAATGATGGCAGAAGAAAGAAGGCAGGGAAGCGCAGACAAGAAAGAAGAAGTATTATCAGAATAGAAGAAGTGACAAGACAAAAGATTATGACGCAGAATGGAACTGAACCACAAACCTATGGGATGATAGTCGAGCTCCTTAACGCCTATGCTATCGACGATTCCCCCATTTAACAGTTGTGTAACTTAGGTTTGCCTTTTTTCGGTTTTACAGTGCTAGTTTAAAACATAAGTTGTGTTTAAGGTTCAAGTTAAGTGAAACTGCATTAAAAAAACACTTCGCACGGTCCACTGAAACAGATGAGGAGGTATTGTAGGATTTATTTCGGGATAAGAAAGTACTGCGGTTGCGAAGTTTTGAACTCAATGTCCGCAATTAAGAATGCGTTGAATGTGTCTTTTGATAAGCTCGCAATTATGAAGGCAAGGTGTTAGTTTGAATTAACGAAGGTATAAGGGTAACACGGTTTGAGGGGCCTGGGACAAAGTTATTTAAGGACTCCCAATCCAACCTTTTAGAACGAGACATTTGATAAGGGAAAAAAATTTACGCCGAGGTTTAGCCAAACGTAATGCACATCTACAGACCATAGAAGCTGCATTTTTGTTAATGAACTGGATACATTTTATAAAACCAGTGTTAAGCATTCTATTGTGGAAAACGAAGCATCTAATTACTTCACTTTAATTTTAAAATGGCCCTTCTGCTACTGCTGTGAAGTTTTCCACATTATGAAAAATTTCTCAAATTTTCCGTAAACTGTATAGAATAAACCTAATTTATATTGAGGAAAAAACAACTCGAGAGTGTATATTATCAGGAACAATGGATTTATTGACGTCAACTTCTTTGGGACACCTCTACACTTCGGCGAGTCCTGAAGAAAACTCCGTCCGTTAATTTAGATTTATAATCGAAAACGGAAAGATGGCTTGGAAGTATCAGGCCAAGAATTCGAGATGAAGTTATACCCAAAGAAGCTCTAACTTGGAACACACAGAGCAGCAGAAAACGAAGTAGGCACCGTACATCATCCGAAGCATCATTCAAACTTGAGGCAAACTTTAAAAGGACAGTACAAACTATTTGATCTGGAAATCCTTCATTTAATTTTTACGTTCTTGAAGAAATAATATCGTCATAATCACAGAATGAACATATCTTAACCAACATCGGATAGTTTTTATACTGACCAAACAAATATGGTCTGATATGGCCATGTACGAACCAATTGGGTAGAGAGAAGCCAAAAGCTATTACAGGCTTAAATAAAAAGCCCAGCAGCAAGTCAAACCTACACTTAACCTGCTGGCCTCTAGTACGGTGTCAGTTAAGTTTTTGGTGCGCAATCGAATCACCGATCCTTTTCCAACCAAGCTAGTGTTAAAGGGGAGTGGGAGCATCTAGTAAACCTACAATTAGCGGATCCAACATTGTGGAAACCAGGAAGGATCGATGCATTGTTGTCATAAATGCATAAATCATGCAAGAAGGTATGGGCCGAACACAGCTCCAATAGGCATCAACACAGTCTTTTGGAAGGATCATAATGGGATCTCGAATTCTTGATCGTTTGAATTTCTATTTAATACTTTGCGTTCGACCCTTTACTTAATATTTTTAGATTACGATCCAAATTTGCGGGTGCACTTATTGCTTTTGCCAAAACTTATACAAATCCACTTATGGAGAAGACTGACGCTATAAATCCCTTTCATAGTTTTTATTCTTCAAATACATAGAAAATTTATCTAATTAATGTGCCAAAAAGATACAAATTTACAAAAAAAAATATATAGAGCTTACAACTAAATTCATATTGCATATTTATAATAATTATCGACATTGCAAAAAAAATTCTTTTATATAATCCACACACCCATATAAGGTTTGCTTTCCGCTAAACAAATACTCATTGCTAAAACCAATAAAAATTCTAATTAATAGGAATTACACATCAATCTATAGTTATTTTATATAAATGTTTTTATAATCCTAATAAAAATTATAAAATCCCTGGTTTTTCTGTTATTCTTAGATACCGGGATTTATGTAAATCTTTGGATTAAGTGTTCATAAAAAGCATTGGTTGAGAAATTTTTATTTTTGACGATATAAAATCCTAGTACACATCATCATCAGTACACTAAACAAATTTTGTGAGTAAACCCCGATTCTTACATATTACTAAAGAAATTAAGTGACAAATAATATTTATTAAAATACATTTAACATGCATTTATGAACACAATCCTTTTTCTACTTTTTTTTATTAAATAACAAAAGCAAACATTTCAGTCCAAGTCAGATAATATTACGTGTTTTTTTCTTGTTTCTTAATATCCATAAGCATTCTTCGCAGAAGAAATTATACAACATTTATTTAAATACATACATAACTCTAAAATCTAATTATTTCCGTTTACAAAAAAAAAACAAGTATTAAGAGCAGCCTAAAAAATTTAACATAAAAACATAGCATATATAAAAAAATAAAGTATTTTCTTTTTAATTAATAAAAGAATGAACATCCCCTTATTTAGTTAAGACAATAAAAAATTAGTATTAGTGATAAGAAAATATTTTAAAAGGTGTGTGTCCACATAAAAAACGAGCCAAGAAATATATAAAAAATTTCACAAAATAAAAAAAACAGTATTTTTGGGATTACACATATATAAATAAGAAACAATATGTATTTTGTAATCGCATTTTTATACGCTTAGGACATTAAGTATTATTTTTCTTAATACAATGCACTCAAAAATACATTAGAAACATTATTTACAAATTAGGAATATTTATTTATTAATTATTTATTATTTATTTTACAAAATTTTTATCCCTTCTCTCTCTCGATAGATATATTTTGGCTGAAAATTAAAACATGTAGAAGAAGTATTTTGTTCTTGTTTTAAGGAATTGAAATTTTATACCTTCATAGGTTTTTATAGTAAGTGAGATTTCTTTTATTTAAACTTTAATTTTTTTTAAATTTTTTAAGATATTATTGTGCTGGTCGAGTTTTAAGATAATGTAGGGTTTCTATAGTGCGTAATTCATATTGTTTCAGGGGTAACATATCATTCTTCTATGACAACATACAGATTTGGGTATCAATATGACAGATTTGGCTGGCTATTCTTAAAAATTCTAAATTGTAGATTGAACGGAAGAATTACTTCGAATAGTATACAACCGAGTGCAGGATATTCACGCAACTGAAAGCAGTCTTAATGGCAAGGGACAACATGACTCATTGGAGTGAGTCTGAGGCTCCCCAATACAATTTCTATCCCAACAGATGAGGAACCTCAGTACTCAGAATTTTTAAACCGTCTTTGTTAAAACACATATGAAAAACCTCTCAGCAACACAACCCAGTAGGAAATGGAAGCCTTCCAGAGTCGATTCTGTACACTTTCCTTCGAATGCGTAATGTCTACTTTCTAGATCGAATCATCCCTTCGATTAACAATTCATTCCAATATGAAGGTATAAGAGCTATTTTTTGCCTTACCATACATTCCAATATGAAGGCTTCCAATTTCTACCAAGATATCCTGCATTCCGATTTCGTGAATTACCCAGTAGGAAAAAATACAAGTGCTCTGCTGCGGAGCAAATATAAAGCAGTAAGAGCTTCTTTCTGCTTCCTACAACAGCGGTATTTAAGCACAATCTTAGTAAAAGCTTCCTTCTGCTTCCTACAACAACGGTATTAAAGCACAATCTCAGCAAATCAGCATCATAGAAGTGCTGAGCTCTGCGGACGTGCAATGTTAAAATAACATGAAGCTTCTTACGCAAGCGCTTTAGGCCGATGTTACAATTGGGGCTTTGACTTTGCTTTGACTTAACTTCGGGCTTTGATTACATGTAATGTCATTAAAGCAGATTAAATAAAAGCTTCGACTGAACTTTGTCTGCGACTGTATTTCGACTGCAGTCCGGCTTTAAGAAAATTCAAAGTTTCGTCCGCCTGCAGCCAACTTCACTTTATCTGAAAAAACAACTTTTTTAAAGCGAAAGGAACGGTTTTGAATTCCGAGTATTTTTTATAGACTGCGAACAACATTAAAAAAAATTCCAATTCCTTTTCAGACATTTTAAAATTTTGATTTTACTACTTTGCTTCTGCTTTGAAAGGAAACAGCTGATTGCAGTCAAAGCTACAATTTAATTTTAAAGTCGAAGTCTCCGGGTACTTTCTTTGCAGTCGGAGTTGAAGTCGAAGCCAAAGCCTCAATTGTAAAGGTGAAACCCCAATGTAGGCTTGGCTTGCTTTAGTGCTTTGCTTTGCTTTGGCATATCAAATAAACCAGTGCTTTGTTATGGGACAAAACCAAATGACAAAGCGGCAAAGTCAAAGCAAAGCCAAAGCAAAGCAAAGCTCGAAATGACCAATGCTCAATTTTTTGATGCTTTGTATGCTTTCCCGTTCGATTAATATTTATTTTGCTTAGAGAAATAAATGTATGTAAAGGTTTGAGAAAATTTATTTAATAAAGAACTTATTTTTTTGGGAATAACATTAACTATAAATATTTAAGGGTTCAAAATTAATCTGAGACAACTATTTCTATATCCCATTTTAAGAAATTTCTCGTAAATGTTTGAAGAGTTAATGCCATAAACCATTTGTGCTTCTTTATCACTCTCCACAACAATAGATATTTACATTCGATCCTTTGTTCTTTTTATGAAACAATAATGTCCATTCCAAAGGAAAAATTCCGCAAAATTCATACCTCTTACCTCTTTCGTATACTATTTCTATTTCCTGTGCTCATGAAAAGCAAACTGTAAAGTAACTAAAGCAAAGCGTGTATTTGGGTTTGTTTTGCTTTGGCTTGTTGGGCTTGTTTTGCTTCGGCACGTGGTACCTGAAAAGCTCACCAAGTTCAAGCAAGCCAAGCCTACATTGGGGTTTCACCTTAACACGGCCCTTAACTGCTTTAAGCTTTTCAAAAACAGCTTTAAAAGGCTTTTCGAAGCGTTTTTCTCCTACTGGGTAGGTAACCCTAATAAGGCATCCTGTCGGCTTAACCGGTTAATAATAGAGTAATAATGGTACGCCAGCAGGCCACAAGCTGCTGACAGAAACAGGCGCAAACGCCGTGCGGGCAATGACAGAGAGAATAGAAGTAGTGTATTCAAATGCGCACTAACGAAATGCTGATTTACGCTACGCACACACCGCGCAAGTTGCTTTACTTTCTACTTTTTGCGCGTTGCCGCCGCGTAGTGTCAAGAGGTATTTTGAGTCGTGTTTTGGTGGTAGTGGGCATATGCTTGGAGTCGTGTGTTGGTGTTGGCTGTGATAGCAAACTATATTTAATGAAAATCTTTATTTTTCCAAATTGGAATAATTAAATTAGCACCTAAAACAAAGACAAGTCCTGTAGGGTAGAAAAATTATATGTAAATCATTCAGGTTTTTCAATTTTTTTCCTATCACGTCCACTTGTCACTTTGATTTCGTTGTTGTGTGCAAAATCGGAGTGCGCCGCCGGCACCGCAACATCATGTCAGTGAAAAGTCGCCACATACCGCGAAGCCAATGTCCGCAACGCTTTTGCGCCTGTTTCTGTCAGTAGCTTCAGACCATTGACGAGCTCAAGGCAAACATTCGTAACGAAATCATCGCCATACCGCCCACGATGCTCGAAAAAATAATGGAAAACGCAGCAAAAAGGACCCATTTTGCATTGGTCAATGAAGGCGGGCACTTGATTGATTTTGTATTAAAAAAACAGTCCAAATAAATTTCAAAGGACCAAATTGAATAAAAATACTTCATATATAGAAATCGTTTTTTTTTTCAAAGTTATTCAATGTTTACATACCGACATAAAAGATGGCGCACCCTGAGATGAGCTTAGACTATCTTTGTTTGTTTAGGGGATCCCTCGTGCGCATTTTGCGGTTTCTTACTTTCTCGGCGACTTAATTTGTAGGACAAGGTGGCCATCTTATTATATGCACAAGTACTAAGCAACAGTGAAAAAATCAGCGTGTTACTAGTAATTATTTATGACCTCGTTATTCGCACATGTTGGGGGTGGGGGACCCTTCGATTGCACCATCAATTTTGTTTTTTTGAGTTCTTTATTACATTATCTCTTGATTTTAACTAACAAACAAATTGTTACTAATAAAATGTTTGCAATCACCACTTTTTTACGTTTTACGCCGAGGCGTTTCATTAGGTCCCACTATCCAGAATTTTCGCAAATATAAAAGTTGAGCGCCTCGTCAAAAGAAAGCTGGGGTGGCATTACAGAAGTTTTTTCAAGTCATCTATTTTGAGTTTTCCATTGAATTTTTCCATTTAAAACTCGTAACAAAAATGATTTGAAACGACTTCTGGAATCCCATCCTTGCTCACGAAGTTTCAGCTTGTTACTAATCATGAAACAAAAGGGGCTCCTGTAGGTACTGTGGACTATTAAGGCTTACGGAAGTCAGAGTGATAGGGATGTGCTGGCAGCTTCTGAATTTGGTAAAGCAATGTTGTAAGGAAATGTTACAACATTAAAATTTCATGCGGTGACGCTGTTAACTCTGAAGGAGTAGAACGAATGCAGTAGGTGGAAGGCAGCACTGTCGTTTAACGATCTCCTATAAAACCGGTTTCACTCGCCATCAATATGCACTGTGTGAATAGGCTCAATTACATTACAAGAACTGGTTATTGTGACACCACTTGGTAAAGAGGGTCTTAACCGATCGGACTTGGATGATACACCGAATGCTGGAAGTGCGCCAACTCTAAATTATTCCTTCCTGTGGTGTCTCCTAATGTGGATAAGAAATTGTTAGGGCGCAGTAGAAAGGACGTCAGACACTTGTTGGCTTGATGTTGACACTTGTTGGTTTAAAGTCAGAAGATTTGATGGCTTGAATGCCGTATCTTAACGTGGCTAAGAAATTGTTGGGTCGCAGTAGAAAGGATGTAAGGCCGGCTCCACACGTTGACACCAAGGTTAGCCTCAATGCTACTTGTCCAACGTGTGGATCGAGAAATTTGCATTGACGTGAGCATTGGGGACTGACGTCGCATGTCGGAATCTGCGCCAACGTTTGCTTGTACCCGCGTCGGGACCAATGTGTGGAGCCGGTGTCAGGACACTTATTGGCTTGATTATCGGACATTGCGCCCTGAATTACCACTTATAGAGGATAAGGGCGGAGGATGTCACCCGCAGGCTTTATCTTGCCCTTCATGTTCTCTGTGAGTGCCACGCGTTAGCTGAAACAGTCAACTCTAAAGGCGATGGCCCAATGCCGACGGCGCGTTATACGCGGCAGGGGCTTCATGCGTGTTAACGTCCGCTGAAGGTTCAATCGTAGCGCCAGGACGTCAAAAAGGTTACTTTGATTTAAATTCATGTATGGATTTTTGTCTTTATAAAGTTTTAATTTCGACAGTTTGACAGTTTTAAAATTTTCAACGCCTGCCAACGCGCGAAAAGTTGAAAGTTGGTCGACTTTTGCCGTCGCTTAACGCCGCAAAGTCGTGAATGGGACAGCTCGATTTGAATTACACACAATCAAATATCGGCGTCGAAGCGCGTCAACGCTTTGACGCGCGTAAACGCGAATAAAGTTGTGATTGGGCTATCGCCTTAAGCGACAAGCCACTAGGCAGATTGCTGAACCTATTCAAGCGATCTGGCCTACAAATATGAGATATAGGGGTGTAGTACAATAGGCAAAAAGAAATGTTCGCGATACTTTTGGACCCAATACTTCACCAAACAACAAGACCAACTTTTGCGTTGTGTACGATACGTTCATGCTACAATCTGCTTAGCTCGTATTTGAATACAAATACTTCTCGACATCTGTATCAACCCGCAACGCAAGCGTGCATGTATCTATTGCCAGCTTCTTTCTTTTCTTTTTATAAAATGACAATTGTCGAATGGCGCGTGCTCTGAACGCTACTAAGTTACCAGTGATATTTTACCTCAGTTAAATTAACTTCGGCATAGACTCGGCCTATATCCACTATTGCTAAATGCAAAAGACATTTGGAATTATTTAATACCAAATAAGATTGGATTGAATCGAGCCTAAGAGCTAGCAGAAGCTCGAGCTCTACATCTTTTACGTTATTTGTATGTTTGAACGTACGCGGAATTATTTGGAATGTTACAATAAATCTTTACGAGATGATTACATTTCTTTCTCCTAGATATCGAGGAAAACAAAATGTAATCATTAGAACGCTTAAAACTATGACCAGCACGAATAAACTTTTTTTATTTTCATGAATTTATAAACAAATTTCTGTTAAGATATTGAAAATAGCTCTAATCATTGAAAATAGCTCCAATCACATAAGAACATAAACCATCTTCAATTCTAAATCGTCAAGGCTTTTAAAAAATAATTTATCTATAACCCAAAGAAGACGTGCATTGAAAATACGATTTAATTCTATGAATTTTACGAACAAAAAAAATTATGTTCAAACAAAAATACTTTTTAGTAACTATTATAAGATGTTCTTAAATAACTAAAAAAAAAATGAAAAACAATAAATCTCACTTTTTACCCTCATTTTAAAGTATTCTCAACACAACAGTTGCTGCTATTTCATTGGTTACGACTTCTTCTTATGAACAGTTTCCTTAACGCCGCAATCTTCAACCTTTTTCCCTTTAGCAATTGCTAACAGGGTTACTAATTTTTTATGCGAATCACCAACAATCCATCCATGCTGTTGATAATGTTCCCCTTCTGGTGTTAAATCATCATCATCATCATCATCTCGTGTCTCAATTCTGCCAAATTCTTCATCACTCGATGATGACCAATAATAAAGCATTTCGGAAGCAACACGCTTTCTTCTAGCTAAAGGACGAGTTGTTTCATTTGTTGCTGCTGCTGCTGGGTGTGGTGATTTTTTATCAGAATTTTCTGATAATTTATTATTACCCTTACCTTTTCCCGTTATTGTTGTTTTCTTTGCTGTTGTTGTTGTTGTATCGGCTGGTTTTAACAGCTTCTTACCATTTTCTTGTTCCTTAAAACATATTGTTTTGCGCCGCTTTTTTATTTTTGATCTACCACCGCCGCGCCATTCAGTCTCAAAATCGCTTTCTGAATCTTCATTTTTATTCTTAATGCGAGGCTTTACAGAAAGTGTTGGCTTCTTTTGAGATGCTGCTGATTTATTTACTTTTTCTGGTGGTGGTTTTTTCGTATCTTTTTCATGTTTTGTAGAATTTTGTGTAGGCTTCTTTATTACATCCTTTTGGGACTGTTGTTCAGCATTTGTTGCACCCTTCTGTGGCTTTGATAACTTCTCCAGCAGTTTATCAACAATTTTTTCTGGTTTCTTATTATTATTACTACTACTCGATATTGGTTTCGTTTTAATACTTTTATCATCTTTTACAATTTCTTGATTTTCCTTATCAATTTTCTCAATTTTATCTTGTGTATTTGTAGCTGATGCTGATACATCTAGCCTGCTTGAGCTATCAAATGATTTTTTCTTTTCATTATTTCTAGATCCAGATTTTCGTTTTCTTTGTTTCTTTTCTTTCTCTTCAATAAATGCAATTACATCTTTTGTTGAAAGGAATTCCTCGTATTCATCTGAACTCCATATTTCAACAAATTTACGGGTTTGATTTGCTGCACATCTTCTTTGTGATTTTCTTTGTCCTTCACCAATTAATTCAGCGATATCTTCTGCTGACATTCCTAATTCGGATTGTAATCGATAAATTTCTTTAGAATGTTGCTGGGTATCTTTTCGGCTCATTCGTGGCTTCTTACGTTTTTCTTTTCCAGTTTCAGTAGGATTGATATTATCGTTATTGTCAGATGCTTCTTCATCTTTTTCAATTTCACCGTCATTGTTAGTTTCAGGTAAAACAACAGTTTGGTCACCTTCAATATCCATTTGTGCAGTATCTTCTTTATGATTTTCTTCAACCACAGCAACCGGAGCTATTTCTGGTGTTTCATTAACTTTTTCTCCATCTTCTTCTTGTTCTTCTTCAGCACATACTTGTTCAGTTTCTTTTAAACAATTATCAGCTTTAGGAGTAGATGTCGTCTCTCTTTGAGGTTCGGGATCCTCTCTCAACTTATCAAATAGCTTATCTAGTTCCTGAATTGGTATTTTCTTCTTCGGTTCTGTTGTCGCCTTTTCTTGTTTCTTTTCTTCAGCGCGATTTTTTGTGGCATTCTTAAATATTCGCCCCATTATTAAGCATTTATTTTCAATTGTCTTTGCTGTTCTGGCGCTAGAATTACTTTCACTATCACTGCTACCTTCATTCTCATCTTGATTTTCTTGCTCTTCATTATCTTCACTCATAGAACCATAATTAAAATCATCTCGATCAGAGTAGCTTGTTGTTGATAAGCTATCCTCTTCAGTTTTTTCATTGATTCCTTCCGGTTTATGAAACTTAATTGCCTGCTGCTCATCAAGTCCAATATTCTTGAAAGGTCTCTCAGGTATAATAATTTTTTCTTCATTCGCTTTTGCATTTCTGCCCTTTGATGGACTCTTAACGATATTTTGCACCATTTCCTCGGAATCATCAAATTCATAAACATCTTTTGGCTTCTCTGGAGGCTTCTCAGCAGCAACTTGAGTTGATTTTAAAGTTTTCTGCTTGTTCTTCTTTGCTTTAAAACCCAATTTATTACCAGTTTTCTCAGTATATTCCTTCTTCTTAATCACTTTTGGAGTTGCTGGTGGTTTTATATTGCTCTTAATTAAATCTTGATATTTCTTAGCAAATTTTTCATTTATATCTGGTTTAGGTTTGGTTTTATCACCGACTTCATCACGGACTGGTGTTGGTGGATAACGTGTTGGCGGTGTAATTGGAGCCTCACTGCCTAAAGCTATTTCTGCTAGTGCTGTTAGCTTACAGCCACCATGAGGGCTTCGTTCTAGTGCTTGTTGCATATCTAAACCTAAAGTGGGAATTGATACCTTAAAATTGTCATAACCTTTCATAGCAGCTTTTGTTTTCATTCGGCATGTGGTTGTTGTTGAGCCTTGTGATGATGTCGAGTGGAGAGGTGATGTGAATGTCCTAGAAATAAATGAAATATAATTAAATATTTGAACTTGGTTTACTTTTTTAATAGAAATTCAAATGTTCTCAAAAACTATACGAAACTTGAAGAACGAATCGGTGTCTACATACGGCAAGCAAAGCCAGATGAAAATGAAAGCTTATAGCCCAAACGTTTTCAAAAATAACTAGATTGATTTCTAATTACTTTTAACTCTCATTCTTATAGGGAACTTGATGAAACCTTGCTTCTTGGTTGATAAGGCATACTTGCCTAAGTTGCTTCTATACTATTGTTCGGAACACAAAATTGATATCACCGATGAGATGAACCAATTTGCAAAAGGTTAATCAGTAGCAAATAAAAGAAATTGTGGCCAGGCGCTCGTGAAGATTGTTGCTAATATTTTTTCTGTAAACCAGTAATGTTACGCCAGCGAGCGAGACCTAACCTCCACTGGAAGGATGGCGTAGACCAGGACACCCAGAGCTTAGGGATACCAAACTGGATGACATCGGTTCAGAATTGGGACCAGTGGAAAGAACAGTTGCGAATGGCCAGAACCGGATCCTTTTTGTAGAACGTCCAAGAAGAAGAAGTAATGTTACTAAGTTACCCTTCGGAATATGAACCTATCCTTCACTTAGTGTGTTCACAGAATTTGTTTATACCATGTTACAATGGAAAAATTGCTCTTGCCTTTTCATTTCAACCATTAATAACCCAGCGGCCAAACAAAGGCGACCAGATTCAGAATTTCTTGCTAACGTTGCTAATTTGGTGGCATGGGACTGTATCGTTGTGATTGCCGCTGAATGTCAATAAAGTTAAAAATCCGTTTGATTTGGTATGCCCTTGTACCTCTGCTACACCTAGGAGTACGTCATCTTGGGGAAAACCTAAGATAATCTGTTTAGTCTGTCTACGGAAGGAACTTAAACTTTGCTAACAATGCTGTAGATCAACAGGTTCTGCGGCACCGTCCATCGGGACAATGTTCGTCTATGTTATATTGTTAGGAACAGTACATTTATTGCCGTCGATCTTTATAAGACACCAATACACTTAGCGAGTCCTGAAGAAAGCTCCGTCCATTGAGCGGGCTTAATAGTTTTAGGTTAAGAAGATTTCGAAGGAAACAGAGATATCATCTTTATAAATGAAAGAAAGGGTTTTGGGAAGAAGTAAAATTTTGGCGGATGGAAGTAGGACCAGACGTCTTTAATGTAATGGTATTGAGAATCTTAGTTCTCAACCTGTCTTCAAGTTATAATTTAACTCTCCTGATGATGGAATTGCAGGAGTTTCTCAGTTTAGTATACTCACGAAAAAGGACTCTTTTGGGAACCGTCTGTAAGCTCTGTATGCAACTTCTTTAGATTTAATTGCGTTGATATGTTCCCGATTGAACCATCTATTCGGCCTAGGCTTTATAGAGAGGAATGAACAAATGCCTGTATGATTTTTGTGACACAGAGAGCAGCAGAGATCACATTGGTACTACGGAAACACAAATCCCAGTCAATGGGCTTTGATTGAGATGCTCAGTAAAGCACACAAAATGGTCGACAGTATATCTTTCCTTACTACTGCTTGTCGTATATTATTTAATTAGATTCAAGATGTACAAGCTTTCTATTGATTTTTATCTCCATGAATTTGGTGACAATAGAAGTGATTATTTTTGTGCGGGAATTACAGAGCTTGTTGCAGTCATCTAATATCGGTATGGGCTGAACATAAGCAAGTTTCCAAGAGATTGGATTTGCCCTGGAGAAGTATGACAAAGGCCAAGAGTTTGCGCAGAGGCTTAGCAAGTGGATCTTTTGACTTTAAATTCTTTAGGCTGCTATAAATCTCTTAAGTCTTGAAGAAAGCCCCGGGCCTTGGGTGTGTGATATAGAAGAATACCTACTGAAAATCGTTGCACGTGAACTCAGGCTTAGGAATGGTATAAAGCAGTCAAGGAAGGCCGAGAGGTGATAACTGATTTGTCTAGTTTTGGTCGACATTGGGCGTCGACTAACAATGAAAACATCGTGAAAAACCCTGGTGCTCAACTCAAGAGGTAGAAGGGAAGAGGAGGAAGAGGAACATATCCCTTAAGTCCGACTTGTTTGTAAAGATCTCGGTTTTTTCCCAAAGGGGCGTCGAAAGCAAATGATTGACAATGTGATTTCGAGTTTCAACGGATCAACCTTTGTGAAACGACGAGAAATAAGAAATGAACATTTACAAACAAGAAATGAACACTTTGGGTGGGACATGAATATAACATCGCGTAGTTTTACAAAAGCTCTTTTAATCGGATTCCTTGGATTTTGAAAAGCTTTTGCGTCTGGATGCGTACGTCCCCGTCTACCGTAGTGAATAGTAAGTGTATAAACGAGAAAAAGTCTGTATATCACGATAACATAACATCACGGACCCGAATACAAATCAAAGATGACGAACGATAGATTGACCATGGATTGATGTTGCTGTTTGCATGGTGTGATCAAGAGGAACAGAGATCGACGCCGGCAAAATTTTGTGAGAACTCGATGAATGATTTTATCTTCCTATTATTGAAGACCGATCGTACAATCCAAAGGTTATAAGTTCAACTGTAAAGTTAGCGATCCCAAGGCTAGTAAACTGGCCCAACTACTACTGCAGCCTTTGTCTCTCATTCTATGGCATCCGAAGGCGATCTAACTAGGAGGTATTCTTTAAAATTTAACAAAAATAAAGGAAGCATCAGTTAAGAACATGCTATACATAAGACGGTGCTTTTCTAAACTAATATAATAATGGTTGAATACACTTCTGTCTAAGCCCTCGCTTATTTCTACTGAGATAAAGAAAATTTAAACTGGAAATTTTTCATGTTAACCTAGGTGACCAATTGAGCATTAGAAGTAATTTTATTTGGAAAAGAGAAAGCACACCTTATTCTTAGTCTTCAGCCATGTCCTCTCCGTTCTCATTACTTTTTATTTGGTATAGTTCTTGAACACGTAAAGTTATAAAATTATACTTACTGCTGTTGTCCAATAACATCACGATTTCTTTCTTGCATATCTAATGGATAACCCGGCATTGTAGCACTCTCCCTTAATGGTACAAAACTTTTTCCTGGATCATCATTAACAAAAGTCCTTGCTGTAAGTGAAGCTACTGTCCGATTATTAGTACCAATCGGAAATTGTGCCGGTGTAAAACTAGTTTCACCAGTATAATATGCACCTTGATAGCTTCGTGCAGCAATTTCCGGTACAAAAGTCGACAATCCAGCAGTTTGAACATTTCCATCTCTTAATGGTGATTGATGATTATTATATGGTGGATACTTATGATTTAACATATTTCCACTTGGATAATTATTTAAATTTGATTGTAAGTTAGGATGTGGTTGAGCACGTGGAAATGCTGGATTCGAATCTGATGATATATCACTAAATTGATTAATATCAATTTTGGGATACGCATGCCGAGGGCTTGTTCGTGACTGTGACATTGGTGATTTAACCGTATACGCAGTACCATGATGAAAGCTACCGCTTGCTTCTGAACCTAAATACGAGAAGCGTTCACTTGATTTCGGTGTAACGGGCTTGTTTGGAACGTCATATGCAGAAAATGTACTGGGAATAACTGGATACGTTCTTTCAACCATTGGTGTTTCAGATCCTTTAAGCATGTTACAACATTCGTAAAACAAGCGCTCTTCTTGACTTAGAGCTATTCTGGATGATGTATTGTTGTATCTTTCGTAGTTAGTTTCTACTTGTTCCGGCGATGATATTGGCTCAATTCCGGATTGACTTAATAAATTAACTACAACTGGACGCGGTGTGTTTGGTTTTTCATTAATATCTTCTGGTATAGCTGTTGGTACTTCCGTTTCAACCGGCATCGCTGCAGTTGCTTCACCTTCATCTACAAGCTCTTCTGCTGGTTCTGGCTGTTCGGTTTCGATATCTATAACTTCTGGAGATGGTGACAATTCTATTGGATAATTTTGTTGATGGTGTTGGGTTTCTTTTTCTTCAATTGGTTTCGGGCTTGGTTGTTTAGCTTGTTTAGAAGCATTCAAATATTCATATTCCGATAGTTTTGCTATATGCGATAAAGTCATTTGATGCTTCGATAGAGCTATTGCTTTTCGGAAAGTTTTATTACACATATCACAATGAAATTCTTCTAAACTTGTATCAGCAAAGTTTGTCTTTTTTGGCTTTCTTGTTAGTAAGATTGATTTTCTTCGTCTTCGTCGCATACCTAATTTTCCGCCCCTTCTGAATCGCGATACATCCTGCGAGAAGCTTGTGTAGCAACTAATATCATCTTCAAGATCCATATCGATAAGTTCTGTGTTAGTATTTTCATCTTCATGAAGAAAATCAGCATTTGATTGATCATCATTGAAGTTGGGCATGCTTCGTAAGCTCATCGATGTGGATGGTCGAGGTGGTCGTTCTGAGGCTAACAAAAGGGCTGCAGCAGTACTATTTGCCATTTCAAATCCATCATCTTCATTGTCTGATGATAAGATTTTATCGTTTACACTCTTTGCTATTTGGGCGAGGTAGTTATCATCTTCATCAGATTGGCTATCGACGTCAGAAGTATCCTTTTGATTCTTTTGATTTTTCATGTCATTCTTAAACGATTTCAAATCTTTTATTCGGCGGGATGATCTTAGTCTTTCTCGTGGTCTTAAGAAAGCCATATTTAATTCATCTGTTTCAGAGTTTTTAATACCATGAGAAGTACTAGTGTCCCTTTCGGATTTTCTACGTAGGCGCAACGATCCAAGCTTACGTTTTTCAAATCCAAGTGGTTCGTAGTTGTCCTCCTTATCACTTTGTGGTTGATGTTTGTTTTTATTTAATCTTGGATCTCTACTTGAAACATGTTTGATATTCTCTGTTTGAAGATTATTTTCTGACACAGAAACAGACCGCGATGTATCTAGAGTTGCTGTTAGTATACTTGGACGTAAGAATGGTTTTTTAGATTGTAAAGAAACTGTTTGTGTTTCATTTAATTTATTAAATGGTAAAGATAATTCTGGTGTTGATGTTGAGAATAGAGATCTAGCTATTATTCCTGGTCTATTTGCTGATGAAAAGAAACCAAATGCTTTTACTGCAACATCACCTTGAATTTCTTTACCGAATGTAAAAGATTCAAGTCCTGATCTTAATTCATTTATATTTTCATTCTCCGATAACTTTTCTTTTTTACGTGTAAACTTCTTTTTCAATTTCTTTTGGAAATTTTGCTTGCTCTTTTCCGATGCATCATTTGATTTTGTTAAGTCCTCTTGTAGCCGTAAACTTTGTGAATCAACAGAATTTGATGTTTCTGCTGATCCTGGTACAAAATTTGATTTTCGTATCGAATCTTTACGTGTCATAAAGCTGAAATCTGTTAATGATCGGAAATTATCAAATGAACTTTTAAATGTACTAAAAACTTCAAATTGTGTTGTATTAAAATTGCTACCAATTCTGAAGTTATGTTTCTGTGACATTGGTTCAACATTCAATTTTAATGGTTCATCACATTTTGGCAAGCTACGAAATAGATTTTCGTGCATATTTAATAGTTTACTATCTGATACTTTACGCTTTTTAGATGTTATATCATTTTTCGTGATATCAAGACTTTGTTCATCAGTTGTTGTAGTTTTTGTATTCGGTTGACTGCGACTACGTATTTTCAATTTACAATTTTCATTTTCAATTTTCTGCTTTGGCTTTATTATGATTTGATTTGTATCTGGTAAAGAATTTTTTCGCTTTGTTGTTGGTGTTAAACGCATACCAGTTAATAATAAATCTTCACTTTTCTCATAAGCAAGATTCTCAAGCATTTTTAAGTCATCAAGACGTGATTTATCAACTTCTTTAAAACTTTCAAGAAGTTGATCAGCAACAATAGCAGCAAGTTCATTCTTTCGACGTTTTCTTTGCTTTTTAGCTGCTGAATCGGGACGTTGTGGTTGTATATCAGTTTCACTACCATCTTGTGACTTAAGATTTGATAATATTGAAGTATCATCAAGATGAGCATTGCTAGGTGGAGTATGATGCTCCTGCTGTTCTTGTTGTTGAGATGGAATGATGTTTTTCATTGATGTTATTGATTCAATGTTATTCTCTTCTATATTCTTAGATGATTGAGATTTTTTATTAATATCTGCACTTGATATTGCAGCAGCAACAGCAGAATCAGCAGCATCAATGCTGATTGTTGTGTTTTGATTAATATTACCTTGGAGAGTTGAGGATGATGATGATAATATTATATCGGTAGTATTTTGCTGTAAATCTTTTTTCTTTTTACAACGTTTCTGCGGAGTCGTCGACGATGCTGAATGAATTGCTTCCAAATCATTTATTTTGTTGTCTTCTTTTAATAAAAGTGTTTGTTGACTTTCACTTTCTTGTGTAGAATTAAGTCTTGCCGTTGTTGTTGTTGCTGTTTGTGATAAAGTTTCACAATCAATTTCTATTTGTGCTTTTCTACGTGCACCCTTTCGCGTTGCTATTGTAAATTTAGATTCGTTTGTTGATTTTTTAGTTTCATTTATTGTGGATTGAGCTAAAAGTTTTGCAGCTTTCACTTTCTCTTGATATTGTAAAATATCCTGTTCGGAATCTTGAAGATTTATATAAAATTCTTTACAAATTACTTTAGGTTTAACAACAGCATTTCCTTTGATTGAGTCAAATATTGAATCTTGTGTGGTATTATCTTGCAATTTTTCCGTAACAACCTCCGTTGATTCTTTTTGTTTAATTACTACTTGCAGATTTGATGTTGATGGTTCTATATTAATACTAGAATCTTTAACACAAGTTTTATTTTCTAATATTTCATTATCTTCTGATTCTATTAAAATTGTTTCAGCTTCATCGAGTCTTGTTGGTTTATCCTTAAAGTTTTGTACAATATCATCTTGATCTAAATCATCATTTAAAAAGCTTGCTATTATTTCTTCAGCTTCACTTAGAGCTCTCTGCAATTCAAGAATCTTTTCTTTATTTTCATCATTTATCGATGGTGTTTTATTACGATTACTACGTCTCTTCACAATAACCATATCCTGTAAATTTTGAACCGTTTCGACTGGTGTTTCAATATTTTTGGCATTATTTTGTTTGTCCACTTGTGAAATACTTGTTACACTCGTTTTCCTTCCAGTTTTTATTATAATATCTCCTGTCTTTTCGTCCTTTTTATTATTTTTAACTTTTGATTTTACTGCTTTGTCTATATTATTAACTGGAGGAGATTCATTGGGGAGTTCATGTGGTAGCTTAAAATCGGTTAATGTTACCTCTTCTGGTACTATTGATGTTATTGTTGAAATATCATTATCTGAATTGTTTTCATCAATACTACTATCCGGAGTTGGTTTTAATGTAATACCATCAGATAGTTTAGTCTTTATATTTTCAGTCTTTTTAAGGGAAGTTTTTCTTGTATATTTTTTAGTTTCTTTGATTGTTTCAATTTTGCTATTATCATCAACAACACAAGGTGGATTATTTTCAGGAATTGGAGGAGCATCTTCTTTGTTATCTGGTTTTTTGTTGATCTCTTTTTTATTACTACATTCTTCTACTGGTTCTATTGATTTAACAGGATCTGGTAAAGTAGGATTTTCTTTAATTTTTGGCTTCCTTCCGGGTTTTTTCTTACCAACAGGAGGTGCTGTTACTGGTATTACTTCTACAATAGCAGCAGGTTCTATAATTTTCACATTCGTCTCATTTAAACTGGCACAAACTTCATTATTGATATTTTCAGGTGCAATAATTTGTTCTTTATTACATTCATACTTGCTTATAACCGTTGGATCTTGTTCAATTTCATGATTTGGACTTAATTTTTTCGTTATAACCTTTGCAACTTTCTTCATTTTTATTTGCTGCTTAGCATCACTGATTGGTAACATATCAGATATTATATCAATTGATGAATTTTCAAGATTTTGCGTTTCTACTGTAAGATTCTTAATAGATTTACGTTTTTTCATTGTTGGAATATCTTTTACAATATCATGTGTTTTTGGTAAGCTCATATCAAGTAAATCTAATGCAGTTTTCTGTTGTAATTTTGCAATTTTAGTTTCAAGCTTTTTCTTTCCAATTTTTTTCGCTGGTATTGTTTTATCTTTTATTGAGTTTAATTCAATTTGAGGACATGATTTGTTGCTATCTTCAATTTCTAATAATTTTTTTGTATCATTCTCAACTAAAATAATCGGTTCACTTAAGTTTTCTTCCTTCTCAGGTGTGGTTTTTGTTTGTTTGTTACTATCACTTGGCGGTAATGTTTCAACATTTATTATCTGTACTTCTGTTTCTGTATGCATATTTGTTTCTGCATGAATTTTTGTTTCTGCCACAACTTTTGTTTCTGCCATAACTTTTGTTTCTGTAACAAGTTTTTTCGGCATAGTTAAATTTTCAGCAGTTTCTACTACACCACCAACATCACCACTGGCAGCAGCAGCACCAACAGCAGCAGTAACCACACTATTATTTTCTGTTACTTGTAAGCGTTTTGGTTTTCTTCCTGGTTTCTTTTTAACTGGCACATTTACTATAATAGCCTTTGTATGATCTTCTTCTGAACGTACATGACTTAATAATTCTGGCTTTTGACTTAAATTTAAAACTTGATCAGAACCTGTTAAAATTTTATCACAGACAATGTTCGGTTTGGGAGAATTTGTTTCGGATATTCTTGTTATTGTTAGTGCTGGTAGTACTGATGGTGCCATTGTTATTATTGCTGATGTTACTGCTTGTAGTTCAGGTAACATATTTAAGTCAGAATTTTGTTTCTTTTTTACACCTTTACGTGTCACAGCTTTCTTTCCTCGTGCATTTGTTGTTTTTGGTGTACTACTTACTAATGGATCATCAGAAATGTTTAGAGTGTCTTCATTAGATTTATTCGATAATAATCGTAAATCTAATAACGAATCAAATGTGTTGTCAATAATTGGTGGAAATTGCATGCTACCACTTAAGTCTTGAGATTGATTTTCATTTGTTGTTTCAGTATTATTTCTACTTAAAATATTAATTTCTGTTTTCTTATTTGTTTCATTGAAAGAAGCAACATTATTTATAATTTTTTGAATATTATCAATTTTTGCTTCATCACATTTATTCTTCGCAAATAAATTCTCCTTTTGTGGTGTTATAGTTGTTGTTGTAGTAGTAGTAGACTTTAAATCTGCTGTTGTTATTTTTAATACAGGTGGTTTTAATAAAACACATTTACTTGGATCATAACCAAAACTACTTGATGTAGTTGTTGACGATGATGTAGTTGTGGTTGTTGTTGTTATTAATGTTGTTGTAGTTATTGTTGTCATTGATGATGATGATGATGTTATTGTTGATGTTTTCGTTACTGTTAAATCATAGCTTGTATTATTACTTATGCTATTACCAGCAGCATTAACAGAAGAAAGATCTTCAGCATTATTCTTCTTTATAATACGTCTTGTAACAGTTTTCCTCTTAGCAGATTTTTGATTTTTCTTATCAAATTCTGATAAATCTTCAGCTGATTGCCGAAAATTAATACATTCATTGCTAGATGCTATTGGAATGTCAATAATGCTTGCTGAATGTACACTAGATTGTTCTTGATAATTACTAATATCGGTGGTGCTGGATTGACGACTAATAGCTGAAAGTGCTGAATCAAGATTTTCATTACTTTCAAAGAATGGTTTGCCTAATTTCTCTTGTAATTTACCAGTTAACATTGCTATACAATCATTTAATTTCTTGCCACGCCGTTTTGTTGTTGGACTAACCTGCAGTATCGGCTGGACGGGTATTGATAGATTCAATGGCTCATCATTAATATTTATTTCTATCGGTGTTTTATCTTCTATCTCGTCGCATTTTTCATTGTTTGATGATGGATTTTCGAGATTTTTTATATCAATATCAGAATTTTTTGTTGTTTGTTGATGTTCTTCAGATGGTTTCGCATTACCGCTTGTTTTATCTTGATCATGATTTTCGTTTGGATCATTTATATTATTCTCAGTCTCGTCAGTTTTTTGTTTTTTAGTTTTCTCTTTTATTTTATTTAATATCTTCTTCAAACTTTTCTTCTTTACTAACTTTTTTGGCTCTGTTGTCGCTTCATCGGATTTTTTATCCAGATTTTCATTGCTTGATAATTTCTTATCGCGTGTACCTTCATTAATCGATGCTGCGACTTCAGTTTCTGTTGATACAACCTTACTTTCTTCGTCTGCATTTGCCTTTTCTTCATTTGAATCTTTCTCTGTTGAATTCTTTTTATTTGGCTTTGTATCTTTTAAATCCTTGCGTGAAGACTTGCGAAAACTAAATTTCCGTAACAAATTTGAATTTTTCATTACTTTTTTTGATTTCATCGTAGATTCCTTTTTTGTAACTTTAGAATTCTCACTTGCTGTTGCTGAAATTTCTCCATCATCATTTTTCTTCATCATACCATCAACATCATCCTCAATCTTTTCATTATCCTTATTCTTAGAAACTAAACGCTTATTTGACTGAAATTTTTGAGTTAGTTTTTTAACAAAACGTTTCGTTTTCCTTCCAATATTATGTATAACACCCTTTTCAGTATTATTATCTTTACTTACATTGCTAGATTGTGCATCTTCTAATGAAGAAGATTTCACCTCAATTTGCTGATGATGCTGCTGCTGTTGTTGTTGTTGTTGCGTTTGCAGTTGTTTATCTTCTGTATTCTTAATAGAAGATCTTGTTCGATTATTTCTCACTTGATGGAGACGTCGTGTGTATATTCTTTTATGACTACGTAGAATATTTTTAGAAATGGCTGTGACGGTTGTACTAGCTACATTACCCTTTGTTCTTCTTGTATTTTGTCTCCCCTTAACTAATAAACCCTTTTTCTTACCAATTGCGGTTTGATTCTTTCTGGCACGTGGCTTTGTTATATTTGGTATTATTTGACGGCATGCACGTTTTGCTGGCAAATTTTCAAGCATACGACGAATTGATTCAGCTGAAAATATAGTTTCTAATTAATTTTTAAGTCACAAAATAATGAATATAAAAAAATGCTAATTTAAGTATGTACTTTCGAGGAGATTGTTTTCCATGGAAATAGCAGTTTTTTAAATGTGGTTTTATAATCATAAAAGACGTTCTTTTATAAAATTGCAATACTTAAGGTGGAAATTTAAGGCTTTTATAGGTATGAAATCTGTTGATCTGCTCTACAGTTGATTATGGCCAGTTTTTTCTTTGTTTTTCAGAAATTAATTAAATTTTTCTGACAGAATAGTTTTCTACGTACAAAATTCATAAAATAACCAAGAAGGCTTGTGAGAGTATGTTTTAGAACAGTTTTAAGTAATTATTGAATGATTCATTGCTAAAAAGATTTCATATAGTGGTTCAGTGTGGAAAAGACGAAGGATATTCAAGGAACAATTAAAAATGATCTTCCCATTATCAATGAAATCGAAAAACCAATTGAGGTTCCTTCAGTTTTGAGCACTTACACAAGCCAACCAATAAAAATTGGCTATAATCATTGTTCCTGTGAAGTACAGAGCTTGAGATCAGTTGCAAAAAGTCTATTATCCTCAAAAAACAAGGAAAAAATTGTAAAGAAAAAGAAAGACATTTTATACAACTGATGCCAATTCTTAGGGCAAGGACTCATCCCAATGTAGCTTAGCTGCTGGAGGAACAATTTAGCCAGCACTACGACAGGATTGATACGGCCTTAGGGATCGAAGAGGCGAGAGGTTTCAGAAAGAACTATTCTCTTGGTAACATTAGACAGAGAGAGGGACGGTGATGATCGCGATTCGGAATGACGGTGAGATGGCAATGGTGATTCTGCACTTGTTAAAGTCAACGTTAAATTCAATGAAGAAGACGACGACAAAACGGGCCTGGCACGGCTGGCATCAATGAAGGCATCGACTTGCTAACAGCCGAAGAAGAGGATGATGTGGTCGGTTGCGGGGGCTCGTAGAAGAAGCGAAAATCCATAATGGCGTCGATCCCAAAATACACCTAGCGTTTTTAACACATCACTATCATGAAGTTTAAGTAGCTTTTCTCTTTGGCATTCGGGATTCTTGGACAATAGCTGAGGGTCGTTTGAACACCACTTCCGGAGACAGAATTTCGCTGATCTCAGGGTGGTATCAACGTCCTTGCGCAATTTGCGATACTCTTCAGCAGTACCGGGTCCAGAAAGCAGATCATACATATAAAAGTCGTTCATCACGACTTCAGACGAAATAGGGTAAACCGAAGCGACATCTTGTTTCCAAAAAAGGTGCTGACGCCGCCGTGCCGTAGGTAACTGTCCTAAACCTATAAATTTGGATATCATCCGAAGGCTTCTCACGCCAAAGAATCAATTGGTAATTGCGATCCTCAGGTACTACAAGGATCTGTCAATATATTGCCGAAATGTCTGCAGTAGGCGCGAAATGATGACAACGCAATCGAATTAATATAGAAAAAAGTTCGTCTTCAGTAGCCGGTCCGACAAGAGCAAATCATTAAAGTGATTTATTCGAAGACGTCGGACAAGAGGCGTCGAAGACGACTCGAAGTTTGGTCGTAGATTTACCGGGCCTGAGAACACATCTTTGCGGCAAAAAATAGTGGGAATCTAGGATTTCTGATTCATAAATTTTTTCCATGTTGTTTTCACATAGGTATCCGCGTAAAAATTCTGAATACATAATCTTAACTTCTTGCTTTGCCACTAACTTTCTTCCAAGGAGCATAACCACTTAAGGACAATTCTTCTAGAAGCACCCAATCCTTGGACCAGTTCCAAAGTAAAAGGAAGCTTCACCATGAATCTGCCATCTGGTAGTCTCTGGGTAGTTTCCATGAAAAGAATCTTACAGTACGCATGCTCTTCACTAAGAGGTGAGGGTGTAGCAAGGACTTCTTCCATATCCCAAAATATTTCAATTAAGTTCAACAGGTTGCTATCGCAACTATCTTGGCAATCCGCTGCTGGTCGGGTTGTGACACAGGCGGCTGTTGTTTCGTTGCCTGATTGGTTAGCATAAGTGCCGGCGATCAACCACCCCAAGTTTTCTGCAAAGTAGGTAAATCGTCGCCCAGCTTAATTTGGCCCACGCATAGCAACTGAAAGAAAAGGTCAGTAGCGATAAGTATGTCAATCTTTTGAGCCTTGAAAAATACCGGATCGACCAGCTCGGTTATTTGAGATAAAATATACATAGGGAAAGTTGCTTAAGGCTTGGAACTGATTGAAACGAGATTTTAATTGTAGCTTCCATGGCCAATCCAATATGGGAAGGAGCATTGCCTATGCCACTTATGTCAGTCAGCCTTATTCTCGTTATCGAGTGACGTGACAGATGTCACTTCGACCTTAAATTGGTATTCTCATTGTCAATCTAAGAGACTCCTGGCGACTAGAACTACAAAGGGTCGAATTCTAATTGTCGCAAGGTGGTGTGGGAAGTGATATTTCCCTCGATACGTTTGTAGGTATCGACAGTTTCATTTCACCGCGTCCCTCATAGTCACGTCACTCGCCAACGAGAATAACCACCAGTATTGACTTGACTATGGTTGTCCTTTTGGTAGTATTCAGCAAAAACGAAGTGGGGATTGTTTTTTACTTGCTTTAACTTAAAATCTTTTATATTTAGAAATGTTTTAGAAATGAAATATTGTACATCTCAATTTGCAGTTAAAACATACTTCAAATGGGAAAAATCCACGAAATTAGTGCTGAAACGCGATCGGCGGTAATGGTTGTTCTGCATAACGAAGGCAAATCCGAGCGATCTCAGGTGCTATTATCTCAAAACTGAAATTATCTGAGCTTAGACTATCACATACGTAGTGCTATCGTCCGATACAACCGGTAGCATTCACTAGGATCGCCCACGATCAGGAAGGCCTAGAGATACGATTTCAAGTGCGTACAAGTTCATCGTAAACACCAGCAAGGAAAAAAGACGCTCAACGACGCTAGAAATTCATGCTGGCCGCATTGCCATACGAAAACCAGTACTACGCCCATAAAACGAAAAGAGACGTGTACAAAAGAAACGTACGCCTCAAGATTGGACTGTTGAAGATTTTTAAAAGTGCCGTAGACTATCGAATCAAAGTTTGAGTTATTTGGTCCCAAGAGGAGAATTTATGTAAGACGTAGCACAGAACAAAAGATGTTACCATATTACTTCTGCTATTTCCATTTCCATATTTTATTTACCTTACATTAAATTAAATAAGAAAAATTAAGTAACTTTCGTCACTTAAAAAACTTACCATCACTTGGACGAGGTGGTCTAGGTGCTGCCTGATTATTCTTCGCCTTCTGCGGACTATCATCATTATTCTTCTCACGCTTAATAAGTGCTCGAGATCTTCGCGCTAAAGCCAAATTATGTCTAGCATGTTTTCGTTTACGTGAACCAAAATAGCGATATTTTCTCTTCTTCGCCAATATCCAGGCATAATCACCTGAGCAATCCAGAATATGCCTATATAAATCAAGTATCCCATGACATTCTCGATTACATTTGGTGCAACTTCCAGAAAATTTGCCGGTAAATTGTATGATTGATTCCTCCTCAATTTCTATGCTAGTAGTAACCGATGATGATGTCGAAGCAAACACTGTCTTACATTCCAGTTCGCAATCACTTCGGCTTGTAGTTGAGCAGCTAACTGGTGCCGAGTTTATGCTATCCATAGATTCATCTCCGCATGTGCATGCTTCAGTTACCTTAGCACAATCACCATCAACTTGTTTAGCAATACGCAGTCGATATTCTCTATGCCTGTTAAGGGCTCTAGTTGGTATATAGAAATGTTTGTACAAGTCGCCCTCGATTAGTTCTCGTCCAACGATTTCGTAGTGAGTTGAGTAAACATATGGATGGCGGAAGATTTTGTGCTCCTCAAGTGATTTTAACTTATCGAATTTTGCACCACAACCAAAGCATATATAGCTGCGTGGTCGAGCCCATTCTCCGCTTAAGACTATATCCTCTTGGCTTCCAGTGCTTTGAGGATCTCGTCGGTTTAAGCTTAAACATTGTGGGAAATTTTCGTAGTCACAATTGCTTGATATACTTGGTAGACATTGCAAGGATGTTGATGTAATCATCGATGGGGAAGTAGATATTGCAAGATTACTTTCTTCGGGAATTTCAATTTTTATTATGGTCTGATCACTTTGTTCGAGTATGATTTGTGGAAGACGTCTTGTGTCCAATATGGTGTTTAATTCACCAATTTGCTTGATTTTCTCTTCTCTTGCTACTTCGCATAGATCTAAAGATGCTGCTAATCCATTTACATTGTGCACCTGCCGTCGAACCATTTCGTGTTTCGTTCTCATTGTCAACTGTGTCCACATGTCTAATTTAGACAAATCTCTCGATCCCATCATTGGTTGCTTTATTTTCTTAACAATTTTTCCACCTTCATTGACATACTTATATTTCTTCACACAGTCCCACTTCCACTTCCAGGAATGCTTTGTTATTGGCTTTCGTATTTTTGCACGTCCAGCCAAGTCACTGCCATACTGTTCGGCAGTTAATAGCGTTGGGAACGCTGTTACTGCAGATAGGTTAGTCGCCTCATGGATTTCACTGTCACCAGTTAATGGGCTCTTAACCACTGTACTTCGAATAGCTGGGAAGCTAGGAAATGGACTTATCGGACTTGGAGATGTTGGACCGCCTTCGAGCTTACCGTCTAGATGGCAACTTAGATTCTTTCTAACATTTATGCATACATTCTCGTAGAAATCCTCATCAAATGTACAAGATAAAGTTTCAATACGACTATTTGTCGGCGGTCTTGGAATAATCGGTTCCACAGGATCCATAACATTTGTTGTAATCACACGTCCAACTTTACTTCTAGTCTTTACTGTCTGTAACACCTCAGGTTTTGTCGGTTCTATATTACACAATCGCCGGTTTCTTACACCTTTCCTACCTCGTGGTAAACGGTTTTGAGCGACACCAAGCCTAGAAAGAATTGTTTCGTCGTTCCGGAGTACATTTTGACAGGACCTTGTCGACAGAGGTTTGTTTTCCATGGCCTGCTTTAGCTGGCGTCGTGTTTTCGTTGGAGTACTTTCGGGATCCATTGAATTATCATCTAAATTCCCAATGGATTTGTTATCGCTACAGCCTGTGTCTACATGTAATAGCTGGCTAACAGCTGTTTCTAATCTTACTAAATTACTATCGAGTGAAGAGTTCCGGCCTCTTTTCACCAATCCGGCGCCCTTAATTTTTATTGGATTACCAATTATCTTATGTTTAGCTCCAATATGTTCCTCTAGCTCCTCTGGTATTGAGAAACGAATTGCACATATTTTACAAGCAAAATATTTATCAGCATGATAATCAACGAGATGATGAAAAAGCATTTTGAGATCTTCTGAAACGGTGACAGTTTTTAACTTATTACTATTATAACAACAATATGAACACCCGGGATAGGATAGATTTGATGGACATGATAATGAGTTGCGGGAGCTTAAGCGTCGTCCTTTTGTTATAGCATGAACACGTTCTGTATGTTTAGTTCGTACTTTTTGACTGGAAAATTTCTTATCACAATATAAACACAGTGACTTCGTCATAAAATGATTACTGGAATGGCCTTTACTATCACTGGCATCGACTCGGGTCTGTGTTGATGATGATGTATCGGTTTGTGCTGTTGCATCTTCTAATGTACTATTATCATTAGCAAGACGACAATGTCTTGACAGTATGGCATCTAGAAAGCCAGACAATCGATCCAACGGTAAGCTGCATGTTAATTTCTGTGGCAGTTCTGTACTCAGTTCGTTTGCATTTTGTATATTGCATATTCGTCCTCCTCCTAGCTGTGCATTATTCCCTTGATTCCTTTTCTTCTTAAATTTACGGCCACGCCTAGCTGGTAATGGCTGTTGGCTCGATTGTGTGCTGTCATCATTATTAGTTCGTATAACATTGCTACTTTCTAGACTATGACTACGTAAACCTGATCTTATTCTAATCGGTGAAGTGGATTCCTTAATATCTTGACTTAATTCATCTGTGTTATCACTACGACGCTCTCGAGCTTTTTTTGGTGTAGTCAGAGTCTTGCATGGAGATCTATTTTGTATTGTTGAACGGGATATTCGATTGGTTTTAATTGGGCTCTGTTGTTGTGGCAGTGATTGCTTCTTATTTGCTTCTTGTGTGACTGCACACTGATCAAGTTCATCGAGAAATTCTGGTATATTTTGTGAATCTGTAAATATTTTGGCTTCATTTGTTCTAATATTATTTTTTAGTTGTTTCTTACGATCGGCATCTTTTGGGGTTATGATCAGTGTTGAACCACTGCGATGAACCATTTTATTCTGTAAAATAGAAAATACAAAAACATAGGTTAGTTTCATATTGTTAAATAGTAAATTTTTATTTCGAGTATTTTTGCGACTTTGCAATGATCATCAGTTCAACAAATTTCACAGGAAAGGATATTCACAAACATACATGGCAATCTCCTAGCGAAAGATATTGTAATCAAATAGACTATATACTCATAAACAGAAGGGCAGCTTGCCGTATCCTCCAAGTAAGATCTTGCAGAGGTGCGAATTGTGAATCAGACTATTTCCTAGTAAAAGTTAGATTCAGATGTCGGCTGTACACGCAAGTAAAAAGAGACAACAAACAAAAAAAATTGACGTCGATCGTTTCCAAGAATAGATTATATTAGAAAGGTACAAGGCAAATCAACCTAAAGATAGGTACAATCATAAATAATGCAGAAACAGTCGAGAGGAATGGCTAAAAGTGAAGACGTTACTGACAGATGGCACGGAGTAAACTGTAGGTTACAAACGCACAGGCAGATCCAGCGAATGGTACGACGAATGTAATGCAGCTATCGAGGACAGAAATAAAAATATGCATAGAGATCAATGAGTAACAAGAAACTGAAATACGACGAAACGAGAAGAACAGCACAACACATTTGTAGGAAGAAGAACAGACGATTAACAACTACTTTCTGGGGGCAGAGTAAAAATTTTGCACGAAACAAAACACGGCAACGATACAAGGAAGTCAACTTTTTCAAAAAAGGTATTAAATCCTCCTCCGCACAAAAGAAGGCACTATAGGCACAGGCAGCAAAGACGTAAATAAAAGGTGGAAGGAATTTTTTAGTGAGCTGCTGAACTGAGCTGCAAATGAATGTACGTCAGAAAAACAAACGTACCAACCATGGAAGAAATACAAAGGCCATACCAACTTCAACAAAAAACAAATCTCCAGGAATTGATACATCCCAGCAGAGTGCTCAAGCAAGGAGGCGAGCCGCTGTCACGAGCGGGCTATCTGCTATTGTGGGTATAACACTGCCGTGAAAGCAGCATATCCTTTATTTCAGTAAAACAATTTTTATGGTAGGTAGGTCGGCTTTCGCGTTCCCATTTATGTTATTATGCCCGGAAACCCAGACGAGTCACGTTGGGCTTTCTACCAAGTCTTTCTGGCTCAGTTCTGCGTCGTCCCACTAGCTTGGAGCGCATCATTACTGTGTCCAGAGCCTTCAAGATCGCCGAAACTTCCACTTGAAAGATACTAGCGTGCACCGGAAGGTGTCAGGTCAGTGATTTGTTAATGGTCTCTAGATAAACCCCGGCCACGACGCCCTCTAACGTCTTGGAGCCGTCGGTGAATGTTCGTACATCGAACTATCGTCTCCGGTTCTCCACTCTCTTTTGAGATATTTCGACTGAGAAATCCTTCCTGAAGGTCAATCTAGAGAAGGTATTGCGTGGTTTTAGCGACTCTACCCTCGGGTAGCAGGTTCAAGATATTGCTATGTTCAGAGTGTTTTGAGGTCTACGCCGTGGATTTCCTCAGTCTGAGAGCACTACACGAGGCTAGATGTTTGATGTTAAGGTCGCGGGGAGTAGGCGCAAAGGAACATCAAGGGATCTTTTTGTTGCCGTCCTCTGAACTCTTCCCAACTTTATGACATTGTAGGTCCTGCTCAACTGCAGTCTGCTGCTCCTCCTCCTTGTGGTGTACCTCTGTTGGCGTATTTGATTACCAATTTGGTTTCCAAATCCACTTGGATTATTCTCGAGTTCAACATAGCCGCTAGCCATTGCCTAAAGGGCCCAATACACGAGCGCTCCATCCGACCACGCCATGCCAAAACAACAACAATTTATATGCACAATCTACGGGTGAGTTCGAAAACGTCAAACTGCGGTAATACTGCAAATCAGATGTCCGGAAACGTCAACGAGTTGCAGAAAGCTCTGCAGCTCAACAGGCTGAGAGTTCGGAAACGCAGTATAAACGTAACCCTGCAGCAAAGTTGTGCAGATGGTGCAGTGCACAAAGTGACGCTGCTTTTGCTGATTGTAAAGATGGATTCTCAGGTGGACTTTTCAGAGTAGGCTTTATTTAATTATATTCTGAAGTTTTATTATAATTGAAATTTTTTTCCTTGTAAAAACCTAAAGAAGGACTGGTTGGATTTAGAAATAAAATTATTAATTAATACTCGACTAAAACGAAGTCCAGTTTAATAGCCGAAAGAGGAAAAACCCGCGTTATGGGGAGTTTCTTTAAGGGATATAATAATGTTCTTCTAACTTCGTTTCATTTATTTAAGATTTAACGTATTCTTTTAAATTAGAATTATTAGAGTTACTCATTATACTTGTACATGAATAATTAAGACTAAACACCGCTCTCCATTATTTCTTTTAAAATACTGCTGCTGCTTTCCGTATACAATCGCGAGTTCAGAAACGTCACATAAAACTTGAAGTTTTTTTGACACTGCATTTACACGACTCGGACTGTGTTTCCGAATTCACTGCAAGTTCATTTGCAGTATGACCGCATAGCTGCTGCAGTTTTTGACGTTTCCGAACTCACACTACCACTGAGATAGGCATGTTGCGCTAGTGACAGTAAAGTCACATCTACCGATTGGCAGATTTGGGAGTCGATGACCCTTTCCAGTGTCTTAAGCACGAAGGATGTGAGGCTCTTCGGCATATAGGCCTTCACGGATTCTTGACCGCTATTTTTGGAATGAAGACAACTCTCGTCCGTCTCCAACTCATTAGGACATAGCTGAACAGCACGCAGCTCTTGAACATGACCACCAGCCATGATACTACTACCTCAGATAGTTTCTGACTGGTAGTATATGCTGCCCGGGTCGTGTGCTTTGAAGGGAAAGAAGCTAATAATCGCCCAGATGACATTTTCCTTTGTAATAATAGCGGTAATAGCGATGGAAGTTTGTCAGGGCCACTATATTCCCGCATATAGCGATGATGGACGGTGTAGCAAATAGGGTCATCGTCAACTAGTTTGAAAGTGTCTGTTCTTGTAACTTATCTATTATTATTATTATGTTAGTTAGGCCTATTGCGTATATACCCCACTATCGGCAAAGTTCGTCAGCCCTCCAACGAACGTCTTTAGTTGAGGAAGACCAGATCAGAGCAGGACATTCACAGAGAACATGTGTGGAAGTCTCGTTACCTTCCATCTATTTTCTCTCCTGAGACGGTCCTAGGTTGTGGAGGTGATACCGCAGCCCTACATAGCCAGTCAGATATCCAACCAATAGCCTAACGTTGGTTCTGTTTAAAGTGATAAAGGCCCTTAAGGCAAAGGGTGTCTTATTAGTTCTTTAGCCTGTCTATGACCTGGGATTGATTCCCAGTAGGCTAGGTTCAGTTCCTTAGCCTAGTCCTCTAACAGGGACTTGAGGTGAACCATGCAATGCAACAGAATCTGGGCTTTGGACTAACGTCTCAGAGTTCTCCCTCGCGAGCTTGTTTGCAGCCTCACTGCCTACGATATCCCGGTGCCTAGCAGAGCGAGAGCGCATTTCCCCTGGCCAGGTTCTGAAGTACATCAAAGCACTCTGCAGCTATTTTGGAGGAAAACTTTCACATTAAGAGTGCCTGAGTGAGCTGTCAGACTGCTCGAAAAGATTGTAACTTATTTAGCCACGATAAGGTAAACTTCGAAGCCTTGAATCCAATGAACTCTATGAATACTTGGCAAAATCCCAGTTCTTTCAGAGATTGCTTTCTCTATCTATTTACATGATGAAAAATGAAGATTTTATACATTAAGAACGTTACATTACAGGTTAAGTACCATTAAAATCAAACATTTCGTTCCAAATTTGTTTACTAATAAAATAAATGTGTGTTAATGATATAAAATAAATCATTCTTAAACGCATGAAGGCCAAACAACAAACTAAACTATAGACAAGATACAAAATGCTCTTGCCCTGCTTTTTTTCTCTATTTAACAAGAAGAAATTAGTTTCATTTCATTAACATAAAAGAGACAACCAAAAATCGCTATAAAAAAAACTTTTTATACTCATTAAAGACACGCGAGAAGAAAATAATTTTCTAAATTAACATAAACTTCACTTGAGCACGCCCCTCTAGAAATTTTTATATCTTTCACACAGATTTATTATATGTGCCATGAAAAGCATAAAAAAACATTGTATTCAAGAGGAATTATGTATTTAAACCACATTTAATTTGATTTAATACGGATGTCTGTCTATTATATGGTTTTAAATCAATTTGTTTTTTTCTCAATTTAACAAAAAGTTTCTTTAAAAATTCATTTTAAAACAATAATTCAAGGCTATCCGCAATAAATGTTGCAAAAATGCACGCCGTAATAAAAAAAACAATTTATTTCCATAAAGAAATTATGGACTTCCGTAAAACAATGATTTGTATTTTTTTAAAGTAAAAAAAAAATAAAGTGAGTGAAACACTGAGTAAATTTTCAATGAAATTAGTTTTGAAGGCACAAAGGCAGGTAAGAGCCCATAGAGCCACAATTAAAGTAATTATTTAAAAATTTGGGACAAGTCCATGAGAACCTTTTAAGAAATTACAATCTTGTGTGGTGTTCTATGGATGATAGTAGAGTGCAGAAGAGGTGCTCCTTATAGACGAGAATGATGCATGCTTACACGCTCACGTATGTAAATATACTCGTAGAAGCCATAGATTCTAACTTGGGAACGTTTTAACAAAAGTGGCTAGATATTTTCAGGTAGGGATCTTATAAATAGAATGACTTCTCCATTCTTTTGTTCTGCGGGCGTTTTTTATGTGGACTTAAAGCAATAAACTCATATTCGGTAATTATGCAAATATGAATTCTCTAAAAAGACACGAAAATAAAAGTCGGCTTTTGTAATCTGTTTTCTTTTTATTTAATCAGCATTTTATTTGGTAAACAAAGAGTTGTTAATTATTATAGTTTATAAAAACTTTAAATGTCGAAACAGATTGCTTGAATAAATTATATTTCCTTCCTTTTTATTTGCGTAATTCCGTAATTTTTATTTGCTTTCTTTTGGACAATTCGCAATTAATTACTTAATTTAGAAAGCACTTCAGCACTTGGTTTTTTGGCTGCGACTATCTCCGGCGGCTGTGCAAAATCTTATGCAAATTGAACAAACCAGCACAATTTTGAGGTAGCCAAGTACCGTTAATTGCAATCTTATAGGGGTCATTGCAATATAAGCACGGCTATTCACTTAAGTCACAAACGAAAAAAGTAAGCTTGGGAGAAAAATCTCGTTTGTGAACTAGAACAGTACAGAGAGCGACGGCCGCACCAGGCGCGGGAGTTCTACCGAAGAGTACGCGGTATGACGCAATTCACAGCTCGTTGCACATACTGCCAGGACAAAGAAGGGAATCTGATCACCGATCCTCAAGGCATCTTGGAGCGATGGGAAGAGCACTTTCATGAATTGCTAAATGGCGAGCTAACTGAGGATTTGGAGGCTCCACCAATATCTGAAGATAATGCTACGCTGTCGTCACCAAGCTTAGCAGAAGTTAGCAGTGCCATCACCCGGCTCAAAAACAACAAGGCCTCGGGTGCAGACGGCATCCCTGCGGAGCTGGTTAAATATGGAGGGCCTACATTACACCAAGCGATTCATGAATTAATTGTGCAAGTATGGGAGCAGGAAGCGATGCCAGAAGACTGGAGAAAAGGCATCCTCTGCCCGGTACATAAAAAAGGAGATATCACAACGTGCAGCAATTATCGTGGTATAACGTTGTTGAGTACCGCGTATAAGATATTCTCCGCCATCCTACAAAACAGGATGGCCCCATACGCTAGAAATATCGTAGGCCAATACCAGTGTGGCTTCAGCCCAGGCAAATCAGCAACCGATCAGATTTTCACTTTGAGGCAGGCTATGGAAAAATGTCTAGAGTTTCAAAACTCAATCCAACACCTCTTCATAGACTTTAAAGCCGCCTATGATAGCATAGCCAGAGTAGAACTCTACAAAGCCATGAGAGAATTCGGCATTCCCAACAAGCTGACAAGACTATGTAGGTTGACCATGACCAATGTGACAAGCCAAGTAAAGGTATCCGGAACACTGTCCAGACCAATCAACATCTATAATGGACTCCGACAAGGGGACGGTCTGGCCTGCCTCCTTTTCAACCTGGCGTTGGAGAAAGTGATCCGAGATTCGGGCGTGACATCAAGGGGCACAATCCTCCACAAGTCCACCCAATTACTGGCTTACGCAGACGACATCGACATCATTGGAAGAACATCAACAGCTGTACAAGAAGCTTTCATCCAGATTGAGCGCGCGGCAAGAAATCTGGGACTGCACATCAACGAAAGCAAAACAAAGTACATGGTGGCCTCGTCTGCAAGAACACCTAACATTGGTCCCACAATCAAGGTAGAGGAACACGAGTTTGATGTGGTAAAATCATTTACCTACCTTGGGTCAATAGTAGCAGCCAACAATAGCATGGAACCTGAAATACGCGCACGACTGCTAAAAGCCAACAAGGCCTACTATAGCCTGTCAAGGCTCTTCAAATCCAAGCATCTAACCATAACGTCTAAACTTTTACTATATAAGACGATGGTCTTGCCGGTCCTCACATATGCATCCGAAACGTGGGTGCTTAGCAAAAAGCACTCTAACCTCTTGGCGGTGTTCGAGAGGAAAATACTTCGGAGGATTGTTGGCCCCGTATGTGAGGAAGGACGATTCCGGAGACTCTACAATGACGAGATCTACGAGCGCTATTGCAACATAGATGTTGTGAAGAAAATAAAGCTCGGTAGACTCCGGTGGGCAGGACATCTAGCTCGTATGAGTGAAGATGAGCCTGCTCGGAAAGTTCTCTGCGGTAAGACTTATGGGGTGCGACAGCGAGGGAGACCCAACCTCCGCTGGAAGGATGGCGTAGACCAGGACGCTCAGAGCATGGGGGTGCCAAACTGGATGACATCGGCTCAGAATCGGGACCGGTGGAGAGAACAGTTGCGAGAGGCCAGGACCGGATCCCGGTTGTAGAGCCGTTAAAGAAGAAGAAGATTCACTTAAATCACAACAATTATTTAATATTTAACCGCGCTATAATTGAGCGATAACAAACTATTTCCGCAACGCAGTTTTATATTCTAATTTATATATTGCCTACACTAGCCCAGCCTCAACAAAGTGACACAAAGCACACACGCTTGAGTAAAAATAAGACTAGCCCGCACCTAGCATGCAGCAGGTACGCACGACCAGTGTCAATCCCGAATAAAAATGAAACTCGCCCGCACCTAGGATGCAGTCACTGGCGAGTCTTAATTTTAATCAAGCATGCGTGCTAGTCTCGGGAGCCGCGCAGGCTAGTGGGTGCCTGCTGCATGCTAGCAACGTGCGAGTTTTATTACCGAGTAAAAAGAAAACTCTTTTTTACTCGGTAATAAAACTCGCCCGTTCCTAGCATGCAGCAGGCTCGCACTAGCCTGCACGGAGCTGGCAACTAGCTTGTACGCAATCGCCTGTTTGGCTTTAAAAACTGTATAGAACGAAGAAAACGGGCAAATATCTTGGTGCCAATAACATACTCAGTAGAACGGATTTCGTTCGATTGCGTAGGTCAAGCAGCATTGGACGTGGTTAGTGCTTAGCTGGGGGACTGCTTTGTAAAACAACAATCGCGTTTGGAATGGTCTATGCCGATCCGGATGCATTTATAAATGTTCATGCCTGTAGCGGGAGCGTGCAAACCTCTAGCGAACAAATTTTTAGATTTTCGTCCCTACGGCAGGAGCGTGCATACTTTTGCGGCATGCCTATTTATTCGCTATGCGTGTTTGTAAGAAAATTAACCAACCAAATTATTTTTACTCAGGTCACACCAATCAAAGTTGTCCTAAAGGCAGGTTCTCATTTGATCGACCAAAAAGTAGCTCAATTTTGGCATTTTTTTTGGGAAAAGGAAAAAAGCTATCAAAATTCTGTTTGGTATTTTGTTTTATTGTACATTTATGTGTACGTTGTGATTTTTTTTCAAAAAAAAAAAACAAAATGGCGGCTGTTATCAGCTTCCGCGTAGCGTGTTTTAAAAACACTGCCAATTGCTGGAAGAGTTCCTGGATCGACCTAAAATCAAAAAAATTAAAATTGTAGGTCAAACAACATTAAATGGACTGGAGGTTATACAGTTCATTTTTTAAAAAAGTTGAAAATTGACAAAATGGCGAGCGTTCAAAATTTAAGTGCTTTTTTGAGGTTTTTTTCCGTTAATTATTGCTTGTGAAAAAATAGTTCCGTTTTCAAATAAAGTCTTCCACCAATTTCAAAATATTCGTTCGGAGATAAATGGCTTCAAAGTTACGGATGATATTTTCGTGATTTGTATTGAGTTTTTCGTTTAGTTTGATGAATGTAATTCAACCTCCGTTTCGAATTTTATAACAAAACCATACATGTATGTATATGTTTCTTGAGTTGTTGAATCCGAATCTGGAATTATTTTTCCAAAATTCGATTGCGGACCGATTCTTAAATTTTTTTTTAAATTCAATTTGTTTTCAGTTAATAAACTGTTCTACTGCTCGGATCGACATAAAATTTGAAAACAACATATTGTTCTTCAAGAAAATCAAAAAAAAAATCGAAAATTTACAATTTCAAATGAGAACCTACCCTTAATGGCCTATGATTTTTTTATGTGGCAGTTTTAAGCTCAGGAATCTCATCCTTTGTAGTACCGGACCGTCACGTTGTTAGTCACGTCATTGTGCGATACCTAGTAGTTCTATTAGTTTGAAGGGTAGAATAAGTTTGGGGTTATGCGGGGTCATTGGAGTGAAGACTTGCCTTACGTCATGTTAGGAATCCATACGATAACCCCCACTTACAATGCTCGCCAGCAGAACTTGTCTACGTTCAGAATCTGAGGCTCCCCAATAGAAGATTCCTAGTTTCTCATTCGTCTTTGTTCTCATATGAAGGAGCTCAAAGCAACACATCCTCGACAACCATGCCAAAAGGACGTTAACCACCCTAGAAGGCGCCGATTGCGTATTCGTATGAGTCGACCACGTTCGGAAACCTTTCGAACCTCCATGATAACTAAAACAATTTGTCGCCAAATTAAACAGCACAAATAATTCGTTATCTATCGACAGGCTAAAACCAGCCTTCGATTGTGACCGAGACGACGCTGTCGACCTACACAAAACAGTAACTTTCCGTTAACGCTACTCTGTGGGCAGTATGTGTAAACCGCGTGCAACTCAATCGTTAAACCCGATCAAACAACGTCATCCAGATCGCCGATCGGTGATCCTGATTTCTGGCATCTCCTGACCCTCTTGCAACTATCCCCAAACATACGAGACACGGACACATACTCGGGAAAAGAGATGATAATACATTGGTCCCGAAAATACCATATATTTTTCTAAAATTAGGAGCTCCCCAGTAGAATCTTAGCATTGGTATACATGCGCAAGGCTTCAGGAAAATCGTGAAATTAGCACTGGTGTCGAATGTTCAAATACAAATCATCCTATATGTTCTTCTAAAACAAAAGGTGCAAATGAAAAATTAACTACGTTTTTTATGGAATGGGGGCTCTGGACTCCTCATAGTAGAGTTGAGCCGGACTTACACTAGGCGGTACAATTGTCCCATACACGATGGTAAATTGTACTGAGGCCTAAAATTTTTGAAATGTCCCGGTTCAAAAATAATGTACTACTACTCTTGGTTTGAGCGTCTATCGAGCCGTTTTTCCTTAAATTGAAAATAGTATGGTACAGAAGGTAATAGTAAACCTCTCAGACCACTTCATTTTTACACAAACACGCTAAATACTTCTACGATACGAGGTTTTTCTATGTTCGACTATCTCAACACTGTTTGCATTAGCATAGTGGCGGTAGAGTAGAGTGGAAAGCAGTGGGGGGAACGGCAAGTGGTAGAGTAACTTTACCACGGTGCTATCCCACTATACTCTACTATAACCAAGTACTCTACTCTACCACTTACGTTTTCATTAAGCGAATTCACAGGATACTCGCCCAGTATACTCTACCATTAATTCTACTAATGAAAACCCGGCATAATGGAAGCGACAAAAGAGCATATTCTGCATTGTTTACTTTACTAGTTAAATAAAGCCAACCATGCAATCGAAAGTGCAAGAAATGTTAATGCAGTGTAGAGAAGCAAAAATAAGAGTAAGACAGTGCCAACGGTGGTTCCAGAAATCTGACCCGGAAACTACAGCTTTCAACAGGAAACTCGTCCTGAAAGAAGTATGGAGCTTGACGAGAAGGTCCTGCGAACTCTGATGGAACAAAACCCCATAGTATCCACTAACGAACTAGCAGAGAAGTTTGGATTTGATAATTCATCCGACACCTTCATGTCATTGGGAGAGTCAGCAAGCTGTGTCTCAATGGGTTTCTTACCAACTTTCGGAGTCTGATCGCGCGCAAGAGAATGAATCTGTGCTCTTCCTTGTTGTCACGTCTCAGAAAAGAGCCTTTTTTGGAACGAATTGTGACTGGCCATGAAAAATGGATCTTGTACAAAAACCTTAACTGTAAAAGACGATGTGTAGGCAAAGGAAACACCCTGGAACCCCAGGCCAAAGCAGTTGATCACCAACGTAAGATAAATGCTGTGTTGGGTGGGGAAAACCACTGTTAAAACTGCACTACACATTTCAAACATTGCACTAAGAATTAGGGATGTTACGAATGTGATATTTTTCGAATGCGAATGTTTAGGAATAGCATTAAAAAAATTAAATTAAATTAAGGCCTCATTTTTTATTACAATAGGATACGAAAAAATATAAGAACAAGACCATGGTCTGAAGGATTCTCGCCTTGAGGCCAAGTATGACCACACACTCACTCACCCGTACCGTCAACTTAATGGGGCCTGCTGGGCCTGCAGTCCAAGAAAATTGACAAAAATCTTTATGTGTATGGGTATTTATCGTCAGTTCGTGCCTGAAGATCTGAACTTCTATTCAGTGTAAAATTTTCGCTGAGGCCATGAATATTTTTGCACTTGAATTAACAACCTGCTTAAACTGTCGCCCTCGCCTGCGTGTATGTCGGGAATCATGCGGTCACCTGCAGTCCAAGGCCTGTCAGACGTATGCCTCAAGTTCCCATCCCTCAGTCAGTCTAATAATGTACGGCCTTCATCCGACGGTACCTGCTGAGCTGGCTTAAATAGCTATGGCCTACTGGCAGCCTGTTGTGAATGGGATCCTTAATGGTGCCCATCCACTAACAGGCCGCCTGCAGGCGGTGACCTGAAGGCCAAACCATCGGTTACCGATTTGCAACACATACTTACAGGCCGACGGAGAGGTAATATTTGAAATTCGTCGAAACGAGCGGGAAATTCCTTGTGTGTGGCGAAAAAACTGTCGCCCACGGCCTTCAGGCGAAATATCAAACTGATTTGATATTTTTCAGAAATCGCGCGGAAAGTTGAGTTGAGTTGTCTGGTGTTCTTTTCGAGAACGCAATTAATGTGATAAGTAATTCTTATCAAACAAAACAATTTAGAAAAACATGACAAGTTAGGTAAACAATATACGAAATATTAGTTCGTTTTTAAAGTTAACGGATTTTTACTTGACACTGGGGCACTATAACATGACTGATTCGACAGTTTTTGCATCTAGTGTGTGGTGAAGCAAAAGGTTATCTGCAGGCCGCGATCTGACAGACAACGGACTGTCAGTCCTAGCCTTAAAGGCCACGGCCTGGAGGTGGCCTGTTAGTGGATGGGCACCATAAGGGGGTCATATTGAAAGCCGGCTGCCCTGAACAATTCCTCATTCGGAACATTTGCGAGCCAGATCTGTAAATCGTGTTTTAATTTTGTTTTCCATGAGGCAAGACACGACCTACACACATTCACATTCGCATTACTTGATGCGAATACGAATCTCGATGCGAATGTTTAAAATGATGCGAACATTCGTAACATCCCTAATAAGAATAAGAACAATGTTAAGATACTACCTGTCTTTGTAATAACTTGTTGCAGGTAGTTTAACCCGTTCCTCGACGATCTTCAGTTCATGCATTTGAAAAAACCGCAGTATTTATGCACTGATCCAATATTCACAAAATATTTAATACAGATCGATGTGTAATAAGGGCAATAGCTGCCGAACTCTCCTCGCTCAATACAACAGCTCATATTTGATTACCAAAGTCAAGCAACAATTGCTACAAGAGTATTAGATGGGGTCATTTACAAAAAATTGCATAGCGCCGTTTGGATCTTACTTTTCGATCGTTATAGACTAGAAATAACCATTCGACACTCTAATAAAAATGCCGGAAACTTATAAACTATAGCAGATATGAACCCATTAAACTCTAATTTTACACATAAAAAACGAATTTCAATATTCCTGTTTGAGGATGATATTTTCAAGTAACATTATATCCATCTAAAACGTCTGATAACTCATCTTTAAAGCCAAAATTACTATCTATATACATCTAAAACACTGTTTGTTTACATAAATACTAAATAAAAACTAGAGGATAGATAAAAAACTGATAGATCTAAGAACAATATAAGAACATTCTAAACACGGTTCAAAACACAACTCTTCTAAAACTACAGCAAAATTTGAACAGCTTTGTAACTTCACAAGCATTTCTAGCAATTTTCCACAACAAAATAAAACAACAATTTACAAACTAATGTTTTATTTTAAAAAATATAGGGAAAACATTTATATTATTGTAGATATCCAAAAGTATCATGTAATATTATCCAAAAATGTTTCTTTTTTTCATGCCATAGAGTTATAAACACCTTCTAGAAACACTAATCCACTCTTGGGTCATTTTTAAATCTTAAATTTCCTAATCAATTTTTATGAATTAGATATTTTCAGAGTAAATAAATATATATTTTAAGAAGGCGTATTTTAAGGTAAATTCTAACAACCCACATTTTGTGTGTTACATCTAAAAAAAATTCTATATTTAAAACAAACCCTGTTTCAAAATATACTTATATATTTAAAAAGAAACGAGAGTATTAAATAAAAAAAAAGAAAGAAAAAATAACTAAAAACACACGTTCATAAAATTCTACCCGGGGGAGACCCAGGAGGAGTCTGCAGCAGCAACTCCAGCTCAAGGCGGCAGGGAACAGCTTTTTTTCCTTTATTATTTTTGCGTCTCGGTTTTTGGAGCTAACTTTTTGGGGCTCTTCTCAAAGAAGCACACAATTTATATATATATATATATATATATGAGTATATAGATATAAACATTTTTTTACGTGGCATTTGGGACCCACAATCAAAGAATTCTTCTTGCCCCAAGAGTTCTTACCAGAAAAATGTTGCATATTTTGCAAAAAAAAATTTATTTTTTTGTGTTTTTTGCTTTCATTCTCGGCTTCCAGTCACAAAATTTTTGAGTTACATACAATTTTTTTTTTGGGTCTTCAATTTCTTTTCTTGTTTTATATTTCCTCAAAAAAAAATATTCATGAAATTTGTGTGGAGCTTTAAAAATGGCGGCGGAAAGTTTCACATGTCCAGGAGGTAAAGAAATTTTTTTAAAGCGTTTTTCTAGGGAATTTCTTGCTCCTTGAAATGATTTTTTTTTAGCTGGAAAATAGGATTGTTTTTGATTAAGGATGTAAATTATGTTTCTTTTTGATATTTCAGGTGATTTAAGAGATTTGAGTCTTGATTTGGGGTCTTGCGAAAAATGTTTTGGGGAACGTTTTTCAGTGGTAAGAAGGCTGCACATATGGAAATATGATCGAAGAAATACCAGACCACCGCAGAATAAATCTCTGTTGCGGCACACAAGGGCTCGTTGGTGTGTTATGCAATAAAATATATGAAGATTAGAAATTAGTGATTATGTTTATAAAGGAATCCCTTATTAGCTTGGATATAGTCTTTCTTCTTACCCCATTTAAAACGCTGCATCGAATTAAATCCTTTTTTTTTGTGTTTTGTATCCAGGCGTGTATTTCCTTAGGTTTTTTCCTCTATGAATTCTATGGTCCTTAGCAGCAGCTTTGTGTCCTTTGTGCGGATGTTACAATGTATATCAATCTGCTGCTGCTATATCCGTGTTTTATGCTTGAGAAACTTCCATACATAAAATTCTTTACTAAAACATATTTTTTTTGTTATCTTCATTTACTTTCAAGTAATTAATTTCGCTAACGTAGACATTTTCTGAAATAGATTCACTTCATTTTGCCACCAATTTCCTTTTGAAATTATCTAGAAAACACCTTTTTTATAGCACAATAATATTAAAGAAGCAAAAAAATGAACAGAAGTGGCAAATGCACATCACATCGATATTATTATTATTATTAATTACAACATTTTTTTTTAAATCAGCAGTAAATATATGAATAATTCTCACTTAAATATATTAATAAAACAACAAATAATTCAGCTGCTACTTTTGTTTTGTTAAATTAAAAAATTATAAAATTTTTATTATTGAGAATAGAACACAATGCGGCGACATTTTTGGCTCCGAGATACACACAAAAAAAAAACTTGACACTCTTTTATATTTCCATCACTTTTCTTTTCCACCAAAAAATAAAACTGAAATCATAATCATTTATGTGATAATTCATTAAATTTAACTTTATTATCATAGATCAATTAATATTCACATTATTTTCACACAATATCAAGATTTAAAAAGAATATTTGTCACAAAATATTGAGTTTTCGTAAGTTTTTTCGTCCACCAAAATGTCGGGCTACGGCTGTATGTAGTACGAGATGGAGGCCACTTTCATATGAAATTAACTGGAATTTTCATGGTATTTGTGTATATTTGTACACGAAAATATCATTCGTGTTTACACAACCAAACAAAATATTTTTTTTATCACAATCGCACACGGGAAAAGTTCTAAACATGCGCTCGTCCGCTTAAACGCGAGAAATGTGATGAAAAAAAAGTTTTTTTTCTGTAGTGAACACACCCTTCTTTAAAAACATTTTCAAAATAACAAAACTTAATTAAAAATATAAAGCAAAACAATAGAAAAATTTACTTAATAATATTTAACTTAAGTTTAAAATTTTTTATTATATTTATAAAACTTCAAACTCGCATATGGAAATGTCAAAAAAAAATTTTATGGCACTTCGCCGCGAATACACCCGCAAACTTCACTTTCTCGTCCGGATGACATTTGGCTTGGATGGCGCGGCGGATTCAAAAAAAAAATACACCCGAGGCGAATTGGTGGTGATTTTTGAGGGTGCTCTTTTTTTTATGGATAAATGGATGTTTGTAGTTGTGCGGCGAAATGTCATAAAACACTTGTAAAATTGCACGAGCTCGCGCGGGGTTCGGTTCATACATGCATGGGGGTGCATGTTTATTTTGATTTTTTCTCCGGCTTGTGCGAGAGGACTCCTGGAAAAGAGTGGTGCCAGCTTCAAGTGAACATTTTTTTTTGTAGAAATGTCAATTTTTTTTGGCAGTTTAGATTAACCATAATGGCGGAAAATGTACTGGTTTTTTAAGTGATGGAAGTTTGCATGCATTTTATGTTACATAGTTTGTTGTTTTTATGAGTTACACAAAGAATTTTGTTAAGTTTATTCTATATATAGGATTACACAGGGTGAGTTTAATGTTCCAATTCGATGTATACAATTTGCATCTTAGTACAAGCTGTGTGTGATGTAGCGCCATCCTGTGGTTCCATGATCTGATCCACTATACAGCCATTCTTCTTCTTCTGCTTACGCTTGATAAAAGGCGAACGATCAATCCATCCAAATATCACCGGGCCACGCCAAAACCTCACCGTGTGTGGGGAAATTCTGATGAACTCGTGGCCATACAGATATAGAATTTATGTACATTCACTCACATTGAAGGCTGCAAGCTGTTAATTTTTTTGAAGTCGGGTCAATGGACTTGCGCCACAATGGGACGTGTAGGGAGGTGGGGGCCTTATCTTTCATGGGATATGGGACGGAAACAGTTGTCCTCTAGTTGACCGCTCTCAGGTTTGTCCAGGATCGGCCAGTTGTTTTGGCCTCTGCTAATAAGGCTATTCTTCACGTTGTTTTAAGTCTCTCAATTCAATAGGTTTCTTGCAGATTCTAATCAAGGGCCTGTTAGGCTAGCTTCTCGTTCTCAATCAACTTCCATTTCCTTCGCCTGATTTCGTCGTCTGTCCTTTCTTGGGCGTCACAGCGCCATAGTTATTTATTTCGTTGACAAAAACTTGAAGGCGCCTTGTAAAGAATTGGGTGATTTCCATGTTTTGCAACTATAATATAGAGTTCGAGTTGAAAACACGCAATTTGGTTTTAGATGAAATCTCTATTAATCTCCACATGCAAAACAAACATGAATATTCGCTTCTTGCTTTATAAAAGTCTTAGCATAAATAACGAAGCCTCAACTACAACCGACTCGGAGTGCTTACAACAGCTGTGTTCCAAAGCTCGCAAGCAGTTGGCTTCTACTCGTAGCTACTCATGCCTTTGTTGAGAAGTAGCTACGAGTAAAAGCCAACGGCTTGCGAGAACTTTCCTCGAATTTCGGAGCACAGCTTATATAATTCTGCTAACTTACTCAAATGTCACCAGCATTTCTGGCAAGGGGTCGAGCTCTTTGCGAACACTAGCAATCTAATCTAATCCACAATGACTGCTCCACTGAAATAAGTAACCTTATGCCTCCGCGGCCACATCTCTCCCGCAATACAAGAATTGCCCGCTCGGCTCACTCACAGTTTACAGCCCTTATCTTCGCGCACACTCCGGTTTTGAAATTCGTTTACAACAAGAACAACTCGACTGTGGAAGAACCTTCCACAGTCAGCATTCCCGAACTTATACAACACCCAAGAGTTCAAAAGCAAGGTTCACCGCCATCTCCTGCAACACCCATCCGGAGACCATCTCCTTGACCTATTTCTTAATTCTCACCCAACGCAATACTCCGTCGAAGTAAGGATATTCGATATACATCGATACATCGAATTCACTAGATGTTGATAAACTATACATCGAATCGATCCGATGTTTTGAAAAGATATTTATTTGCTCGATGCATCGATGTACTTTCATAAAACATGGAATCTATTCTAAACTAGAATAAACCTTGTTTAAAAAGTTACACCCCTTAGACTCGAAGATTCTCTTACCAAAGAAGTGCAATCACTTGTCCTTAAAGATATTGGCAAGAGAATGGGTGTTATAGAGAGATTTCTGATTGTTCCTTTCGCTATAGCCACGATATTGGATCCGAAGTTCAAAATAATGCATTTTACAAACCCAATCGCTATAGCCATAGTCATAGAGTCGTAAAAGTATTTCATTTTTCAAATATCTGGAGGGAAACCTAAAGACTGTGCGGTATGCTCCAAGTCCAAGCCTAATGTTCGTGGAGAAATAAAGCGGACGAGTTTTTATTGTGGTACTTGTGAAAGGAAGCCCGGATCTCACCCAGGAAATTGTTTTAAACGGTATCATATTGTAAAAAACTATACGATCTGAAATTAATATTATATTTAATTTTAATCAAAAACGGAAGCTCTTTTATTTTAACAAATTCTGCTGAACTTATTTCTTCACCAAACACTCGAACCTTGCACCTATTTGATTGTGCGCCACAAACCCATTTTTAAAAAATCTCTCTTTCTCCATATAGGCTCTATATCGTTGGCTCACTATAACAAAGTTCTATGTTACAATTTTTGTACTTATTGAGTTAAGAATTCTACAAGGTTCTACGGTGATAATTGATAGCCAATTTTTTGTATCTATTCAGCATTATAACCCTACATTAGTATATTATAATGTTATGTAAGCATTAGGGCTACTATGTTTATATTTTACCAAAAAAAAAGATTTCAAAGTCTAATTATTGAACTTCATTAAAATTAACATAGAACCTTGTAATAGTGAGCCAACGATATGTCGAAGCCTTGTCTTTTTGCTGTGTAGATATCTTCTAGATATGTACAACGAATTATTTGCTCTAAAAACATCTAAAATGTTAGGAAAAATACCTTCTTTCTCCAGATAGTCAGTGTAATCCCTGTTCCTAGGATTAAAACACTATTTTCGTCGGATGTGACGTTATAAAGAGAAAATTCTTCTCAGTTTAAGAGGTGCTTTAGTGAATGATGTGTGGCGCTGAAGCTTATCCTTTTTAGCTTGGCACAAAAAAAGAGTCTCAAGGAGCTTTGAAAGCAAATAGATGAGCTTTCTAGTAATAACATCCTTTTCTTTATGGATGGGTTTAGTTGGTTGTGTTGATTGTGTTGGTCTTCTATAGCTATTGAGTTTAGCCGAAAGTCCTGTCGGATTCTCTACCTGAAATCTCATATTTTTTTACACATAATACTCTATTCTCGGAAAGCTATAAATGGGGTTTTTAGAAGTACATTTTTGTTGATTTTTAATATTTTGTTCTTATAATGGTGGGACCACACTACGCGGTCTTGGGTCGTACGCGCTTTTGCCTTTTTTTTCATATAGAGTTTTATGACTTTTTTACGACTTTGTCCATGGTAAAGACCGTGCGGCAAAACAACGTGGACAAAAGGCTGTGCCTAAAAAGGTACATTGTGCGTCCACACACTATGAGCTTTTCAAAAGCGCGTACGCCGTTTCAAATGAGAATTGAGTTTTTCTCACTCATGACTCAGAAAATTAAAAGATCACGCGCGCTTTTGTCTGGCCGTACGGCCAAAAGCGCGTGGGATCTAAGTCCGCGTAGTGAGGACGGGCCTTAATTGATATTCTTACATATTTGTAGGTAGTTGTAGGAATAATTCGCCCCTATTGTCATTGTCGAGTCGATAGTCGATTCTAAAATGATGACTGAATCCGTATTGCGAATGTCGACAATGCGAAATATTTGTCGATTCTATCGACATTTAAAGTCGATAACTATGCTTTTCCTGTTTGTTCAAGTCGATTCTCTTACGCAATACAAAATCAAAATCGCCTTGACTAGAGATTGTCGGGTCGATTGCTAGTCGACTCGACAACCGCAATAGGGGCTATTAGTAAAAAATCATGGTTGGTATCGTATTTCATACTGCTTTCGATGTGCACTGGAACATGACAACAATAACAAGAGGCAGATCTATCTTCAATATATTAGCATGGACTATTCGAGACAAGTATCTCATCTACATAGTCATCCTTGGTGGGAGGTTGCTGCATTTGTGAGTCGGACGATAGATAAAAGGTGTACAGGACAACTGAAGGAATCAGATCCAAGGACGATGCGTCGATGAGATAAAAATATGCGCAAACGAAGTGATTGGGAGATAAAAGTATAGCTGGGAAAGTGTTGGCTTAGGACTAGCTGATCACAAAATTGAAGGTGTCCGTACTGATTAACACTAGAATAAAGGTGGTGACAATAAGGTTCAAAGTACGAGGGCATATCATTTACTTGAAGCTTGTACTCAGGTACTTGGTAGTGATAAACGACCGGAGGCTCAGCTTCAAAAAACATTAAAGACGTGTAGTAGATGAAGCGTGCGCTATCAGCGAAGTACTTGCGAGAAGGCAAGGGAATCAGAGCAAGACGTCGTCTTCTGTTCACGAGACTAGTAAGCTCTGCCCTGTTGTAAGAAGAGCTAGAATGGGCAACAACATTGAGTTGGATGGTTTACTGGAGAGGGTTATGCGCTTTCTGGTCATGGTATACAAATTGCACCACATCAGATTGGGCATCAAGTGAAAGAAGATGTATGGGTGCGGTCAAAAAGCCAGCTAAATGCGCATTCCGTGCATTTAGTCGTCCAATGAGCAAAATCAACTGTAAACAAATTGCCCGCGCTTGGTTTAATTTGACAGTGACTGAAAATCAGCTGTGCATTTTCGGCATTCAACATCAAGTGACTGTGCATTTAGCTGACCTTTTGACCGCACCCTATGACATATGTTATGACATACAGACGGATAAAGGTAAACATCAGTGTGGGCAGGAATGATCCCCATTGATATACATACTTGTATTGGAGGGCAAGAGGTTGTACGACTCGGAATATGCTGGAGGGGAGTCCAAGGAAGTGCGACGGACTCTGCCGTGCAGAAAGAAATGCAAGGGGAAATAGCAGCTAGGTAGCTAGACGGCTAGACTATTCCGGCTCTGGTGAGCACCTTTGAGGGATCCCTTTTTAAGGGTCATGCTGATGTCGCCAGGCTAAAGTAATGCCTTTACGGCTCGTACCGGGTTGGACTTGAACGTCATGTAAAAAAGGGTGGGTGACTTTAGTCACCACTCGCTCGTAAAACAAAAAAATTGTGGGGTCACGGTTAGGTGAACTTTGATCTCACGCAACTCTTGGCCAGCCACGAAGGATATCGATAAGAACGCAGAACATCTTCTTTTTGGGGCCCGGGGTTCACCAGTAGGCATTTTCTGTCTAAAGATATATTCAGGCCTATTCTGAACTCCGCTGGAATTGATTCCGTTGGAATTTTCTAACATTGGTAGCATACGATTGTAAGAAAATTCCAGCGGAATCGATTCCAGCGGAGTTCAGAATAGGCCTGATTGTTTTTCATCTTGGAATTTTCGAACTTTGCGCTTGTACATCTCATGGTTTGGAAGGAATAGAAGAAATTGTTATAGTTGGAAGTGTTTTTGGGAGTCACAGTTTTTGTGGGTATAAGCTGAACACGATCTAGTTTCCATGAGTCTGGATACACTTTGGAGAAGTAAAATAGGGCAAAGAATTTGAGCAGAGTTTTACCCAAAGGTGAGGCCCATTTCTATAAGACCGTAGGGATATATACCGTATATTGCCTCAATATATTTGGTCCGGATCATGATAGAGTTCCTTACGAAGACACGAGTTCACTGGGAATCCGATAATGGACTAAAGTTTTATCATACAACTTGTGGTCTTCCACAGGTATTCCTCCTGGGATCACTCCTGGGTATAGTAATGTATTACGGCATACTAAAGTTAAGCTTCCTAGAGATATTAGCTTCGCGAACGGTATCGGAGTGCCTGTCGCAAGAAGGGGCGCCTCGTAAGATCGAAATACTTATATGCGATCGAGAAATGACAAAATGGCTAGAGAATGTGGGTCTAGTACTCGCGATACGTAAAACGGAGCAAGTATGGATCTGCAAGGAGACTTGCGTACGGATCGTGGAGCGTGGGAGCAAACGGCATGCTCTCAAACAGCGCTTAATTATTCGGGTGCGTTTATCGACAAAAAGATTAACTTTAAATTACATCTGGAGAGCACAGCCAATAAGGCTTGTCTTGGAGAGTGCGAGGATTACGTCAAATATATGGTGTTTAAGTTTAAGTCCTTATGACGTCAACTTCGACTTGGTTAGCTCTGTCGTGCTAGATTCGTCCTCTCTTGGATATGCTCCACCTATTGACCTACGTCGAAAAAAAACAGCTTTTTATACGAATTGACATTCTCGATGATGAGGACCGGCGCATATAGGACCGATGGGATGAGACGCAGCCTGCTCGCTGGACATACGCGCATCCTAAATGTGGCGGGGTAGACCGATCGGTATAAAAACAAATTAAGGAATGAATATTAATTCCATTTTTGAGCGGACATGGAGGCTGCAGAACTTACATTCATCGATTCGGTGATGATGAGTCGTCGTACTGATCGAAATCAATGGTCGAAATGGAGGACGTGGAACGTGTACTATTTGGTTCCCTATTTTCCCGGAGAACAGGGCTGAACTAGAGTCTGTAACCAGAATGTTGTTAGCTCTAGAGGATATATTGAAGCACATGCTGTAGTGAAGATGTGGAATAGGATTGTGAAGAGGCGATGAGAGTTACATAAGACAGGAGCTTAAAGCTGAATGAATCCAACAGGAAGGAAGGAAATATCCCAGCATGCGCCGCAGCTATAGTAACTAATCCAGCTCCACCCCACCCACCCAAGGTACGAACGACAGTCCAGCCGGAGAATAGAAAATTAACGAGAGTGGTTTTAGTGCGTTGGAGTCCCGCATCTTGGAGGTTAACAGAAAAACTAAAAATAATTAAAAAAATTACTGTTTGAAACTCTTGTATACGTTTTATTTGTGTAGCAACATTAACAACTTCATCATATATGTATACATATAACATAGTTTCTTGCATAAAATACCTTCATTAAAATATTCTTAATAATTTCGCTTGGTTTTTTTTTTGTTTTAAATTTGCTTACAATATTTGCCCTTAAACAAACCTTGGTATATAATTTACTGTGTAAAATACTAAACATGAATACATACTTTTTTTCACATTAAGATTATTACAACAATTTACAAACATTTTCTTGTAGTAATTTTCTCCTTAAAGAAATCGTTTTTTTTTGGTTTTTTAATTTTCTTTCATATTTCTTCTAATTTTATTTTTTCTTTGGTTTTTTTTGTTTTCTGAATATAACATTGAATTTTAATAATTTTTCCCCTTTGCATAAATATTTTTTTGTTTTGTTTTTAGTTTTGACCTAAATTCTATCGTTGAAACACTTTTCTCTCTATTTTTTTTTGTATTTTTGTTGTTCATTATTTTTTTTCTGTTTATATATTTTTTTATAAATATTTTTCCCTTATTAAAATTTGGCACATTCTTTTTTTTTATTTTTGAATACACGAATTTTATTTTATTTTTTTTATTTCATATTTTTCGTTTTGTTTTAAATTTAATTTTTTTTTTACAAATATTTCATTTTTTTTATAACCTTTTATCTAAAAATTGTGAATTTATTCAATTAATGCACACCCGTGTTTCTTTATTTATTTTAGTTGTAAACTATTTTATTTATTTTTTAGTTGAATTTTATTTATTTTTTATTTTTTTGTTTGTGATTTTGATTTTTTGTTTCAATTTTTTTTTCTAGTTTCATTTCAGCAAATTTAATTTGTTTCTTTTTTTTTGTTATGATTTTTGCAATTATTAAAATTGCCATGTCACATACACACACAAACTACGAGAAGCGCTGTATATTTCCAGTGTTTTTTTTATGGAATTATTAATTTTTCTTATTTATTTTCACAACCTTGATTTATTTCTAGTTCTTTCAATACAATTGTGTTTTTTTGTATTTCTTTCGTCTTTTTTTAAAAATGTATTTTTTTTCTTAACACATTTTGTTTTTCTTAAATGTGTTTTTAATTTTTAAATTCAAGGAAGCGCAAATATTTGTAGTAAATGAAAATGTTGTTCAGTGTTACAAAATTTTTACGGCGTTCGAAAACTCTTCTCCTTAAGGTCATCACCAAAAAATTATTGTAGATGCTAGGCTTGGAGAGTGGAAATAGCGATTATAGCACTGAGTAAATCCGGTCACGTTTGCACTAAAATAAATAACCTTGTCGGCTATGTTTTCTCTACAGCACAACACTAGCCCGCTCGGTTTACTCGCACAGTCTACAGCTTTTATTTTCGTTCACACTGCGGTTTAGAAATTCGTTTACAACTCGACGGTGGAATAGCCTTCCACAGCCAGTGTTCCCGAGCTCATACAACATCCAAGAGTTCAAACTTAAGGTTCTTCGTCTCCTCATGCCTCCCCAGACTCGCCGTAACCTATCTTATCCTTTTTCTACCCTACGAGCAAAGCTTACTACGAAACATTGCACCATGACAAAATAAATCTAGGGACCTTGAGACCATTACTTTTATCACTACACTTGACGAGAACGATATCTGTACACGATCTTGGGCATCCGACCATTAGGTGCATCAAAATTTCTCACATTGAAATAGTTTCTTCCAAGGATGAATGAAGAGATGAGTTTGTGGTCGAAAATTTTGTATCTCATATCAGCCCCACAAGGGGAATTTCAATAAACCTCTGGGAGATTCCAATAACTCGATTCGGTCCCTACCTCTCTCTAACGATTATAAGTCTCATTTCTAAAGTTGGGCAGAATTTGTAATAGTGGGTCCACATGATAGAGACTTTGGTCGTAGAGACTTTTGCCTATAGACATATAGAATTTTGTATGTGAAACAAAGCAAAGTTGCTGCTAAGTCGCTGGAGAAGTCCACAGAAAATCCCATTCCGTCGACATGTCTGCATACAAATTTTACGGTCCTTGTTGAAGTCGCAGGGAAACTCGGATGGACAAAACTCCTTATCGGACTGTCCGCATCGGATACACCATAACGCTGCGATGGATGTGGAGATGTCTCTGGACTTCCATACGAGCAAAATTACGGCCTGCTAAATTTGATGTTGCTGATCGAGCCCTAACTGCTGCTAACTGCAATAACTGCTCCGCTCTGATGGTGACGCAGAATAGGAAAACTTCTGCCAGAACATTGATGATGATTGAGACTCGGAAAAACTCCATAAAGCACCCGTTAAAGGTCCGTAGGGAGATCTTCTGTCTATAAACAGAACCTGTAACCCTTTAACACAATCAAAGCAAGAAAACTTCATACTTTTACTTCAAGCAGACTTTCCACGTACACCCATAGATGCAAAAGAGAGCGCGGTTTCTACTAGGAAACTAATAGTTCCACGTTGCGCTGCTCGACAAAAGCTACCTATGCACATGCAAATGCCGCGTTCACGTATGAACTAATTAGGCACCCAGCGGGAAAAATTGGGAACGCTCCTCAGGGGAGCTAATTTTGACCGCTGCCAAATATGCTCTCGAAGGAGCATTACTGAAGTTTTTAGAAATTATATAGAACGAAGAAAACGGGCGGTTATCTTGTTGACCATGCAGGGTGACATTAGCATACCCAATAGACCAGTTCTCGTTCGATACAGAGGACAAGCAGTATTGGGCGTGGTTAGTAATACTTAGTTGGGGGACCGCTTTGGTAAAACCACACTCGCGCTTGGAAAGGAAGAGGCAATCACAAAAGATGAACAAAAATAAAAGCTTTTCGGCACCGGAGCTTATTCACATATCCGCAGGCCTCCGTGAATAGCTCTACTGTAGATATTTAAAAAAGCTCTATAATGCTCCTTTTTGGCTCCAACCAAATCGTTGCAGGAGTGCTCCTATGGGAGCTCAAATGTAGTGCTAGCCTAGGCGGACATCTCATGTTAAAAAATATATGAAGAGGGAGTGGAAAGGGAGCACTCCATGATTCCAAGGGAGTGCTCTTTCATTGTCTTTAGAGCACTCAATTTCCCGCTGGGCATGTTTCAACCCTACAGGTCTCCTAGATCATCGCCCGAAAGGAATAATTTCCAAAAGGAATCAATTGAGATGAAATGACCAGGTCACTTGCAATGCTCACTCCGGAAAACTTTTGTATTAGTCCGGGATGCAGCGTCAGTACATTTTCATGTACATTTCCTCCCCACCACGATTCTTGTGCCTGACTCTTGTTTCTATTATTAGCCTTATCTAAACTATTTCAAAAAAAATCAAGCGCCCTGAAATGACCATCCAAAATGTAAATCTGCCTCCCGGACTAAGAGGAGATAGTATTCGTCTCATTTTGTCTGCAGAAGGGCTGCGACCTCCCTTACTTTGCACAATACTTATGATTTCCTTTTTACATGGCTATATTCTGTCTATTTGTAGGAATGTCAATGTTTTAGTGGGTTGGAGTCTTTCATGCCAATATCGCGGTAAGAGGTATTTATTTTATGCGACAATGCCTCTGCACATCCTAGCAAGAGTACCAGGTTGAAAAGTCCACTGAGACGTCTCTTCACAATCTTGTGCTTAAGTTGAAAGGGCAATGCTAAATAAGGGAATTGCGCTGGCGATATTAAGGAAGCCTTTGACAATGCATCTTTCAATTCAGTAGCTATAGAGTTCTCTGGAAGGTACTATAGAAAAAGGATGTTTTATTCCCGCTCCTGGGCTTCCTAGTTGTAGATGAACTCTTCGAGATTCTCAATGGTTAAAATCTGTATGGCTAAGTCTACGCAGATGACGTTGTTAACCGGTGGTAAGCGGTGATCAGAAGGTAGCATGCCAAGGCGTATACAGTTTTCATCTCCAACCATTTAGCTATCGTTGTACGTATCAATCTCGACAAAATGGGTCTAATACCGTATACCAATAATCGAATGTTGCCTAGATTTGCAAAATCGGTCCTAGAAGGCAAAGATTTTGAGTTTTTCACCCCAAGTTAAATATTTGGCGGTGTCACTAGATAAAAAAAACTACATCGGAACCATTGCATGGATAATTTACTTAGAAAGACGGGGAGAGCCCTGGATCTACAACCGAAAGCCATGAATTACTTGGATATACAGCAGGCCAATGGTTACTTATGCGACTTTTAGTCTAAGCTCCCATCGCAAAAAAGCTACCCCATCGAACACCTCAAAATTATAAAGTGAGAATGGCTGAAAAACATGTAAAAAACATGTTACCCCCGCCAGACTAGTAAAAATTTGTTAATTGTTATTTTTTTTATGAATTTTTGAATTTAGCTAAAAAAATGATTTTTCCAAAACACCTGCTTGAAATTTATACAATTTGTAGTAAAATAATGAACCATTTTTGAAAAAATTTGTTTGGCTGCGCATTCAAAACTCAGTCTGACAAGTTTATTAACAAAAATTGTCAGCCAGACAAGTTGTAATAGATAGAAGAGATCTTAAACTTTATTTTAAAAAAAAATCAAGGAGGTGTTATGTAGTGCATTTTTATAAAAAAAATAATTTATAATAAAAGGTCTGTCAGAAGTTAATTAACAAAAATTGTCAGCCAGACAAACTTTTTCAAAAATGGTTCATTATTTACTACGAATTGTATAAATTTCAAGGAGGTGTTTTGGAAAATCAAATCATTTTTTTAGCTAAATTCAAAAATTTATAAAAAATAACAATTAACAAATTTTTACTAGTCTGGCGGGCGTAACATTTTTTTTACATGTTTTTCAGCCATTCTCACTTTATAATTTTGATTTGTTCGATGGGGTAGCTTTTTTTTGCGATGGGAGCCTACACTATTTAGTGTGGTGGCATAGAACCAGTCTTAATAGTGTCATAACCAAATTAAGAAAGATTAATACAACGTCTTGTCTTTCCATCACTGAGGCTATTTACATCTCGCAAAGACGACTGCGCTGGAAGTTCCCATACAATTTGGTATCGTTCTATATAAGGGAGAGAAATCCGCCATAAGCTCTGCGCTGAGGATGATTGGAAACCTGAGCGTGGGTTTCAGTGATGTTGATTACGACTACGTTACATTATGTTACAATTCTTTATCTTAAGCTTTACCTTTACCAAATCTAATTTCTTGTAACAAATTAAACGCTATCTTATGAAACAGAATTCACGGAATTTTGTAGCAAATTATTTTAAAGTTAAATTTTTGTTTTTAATTTTCATATATTTTATCAGAACATTCTCGTACTTGTAACCTATATATATAACAAAAGCTCAGCAAAGGCAATTTGTATCATATAAACATATCCCTCCTACATATATATCGTTTCAACAACAAAAAGTGTTCTACAATATACATACACTAAATTTCGTGTCATTTCTTCTATAAAAAAAACTGAACCGATTCGTACAATTTAAAAAAAAATGCAATTTTCTTCGATTCTTTTTATCAATTAAAGAATTTTCATTCATTCATTGTGGAATTTTTTAAATGCGTTGTATTCGTTTTTTTTTAGCTACTGCAAATAAAATATTCCATTCATCTCTACTCCTTCTATATAACTTCTACAGTAATAGCAATCCAATCTTGATTAGTAAGTAGTAAACAGTTTTAGTAACAATATATTTTTTTTAAAAGTTTGAAATTAAATAAAGTGTAAAATCGTTTTAATTATTTTCGATGAAAGTTTCAAATCAATATCAATTTTCTCTTAATTTAATATTGTGTGCATATTTTTCTATGTAGCACACAAAACCGACCCAATACCCAAATACCATAACTGCAATTGTTAGTTCTTACGTTCTTACGGCTAAAATAAAGTATATTTAAAACTAAAACTTAAAACTAAATTTTTTCACTTATTTTAGCTTCTGCTTGTTTTTTTTTGAATCTAAACATTCTTTTTTTTACACTGTATAAAAATAACAATTTTTTTATTCATTTTGGGTTTTTTTTTTAATTCTTTTTTAAAATTTGGCATTATTCGAATATCTAGTCTTATACAAAATGCTGCATAACAACCCTAATTTTGTGCCATACTTTTTTTTGTTGTATATATATATTTTTTTCTTGTTAAGGGGTGAGATGTTATCCAATTATCCATTCACTTTACACAACATTATCCATTAACATTTAGATGCTTACAAAAAAAATTTTCTATAAATATAAATTAGCAACATTTATATTTTTTGTTTTTTTTTCTTTTTCTTTTTGATGTATAATACTAAGTTTATCCTCAATTGTTTTCTTCTTACTCATTTATATATATTTATTTTGGTTGAGGGGGGATTAAGAACTATATTACAAACGGGTGGGTATAGGTTATAAAAGTTATATTCATTTATTTTTTTTAGTAAATTTATTTAATTTTATATTCAGGCATCTCTTAAACTTGTGTAAGGATTTGATGATCCTGTTCGACAAGGCGGGCGCAATTGATCGCTGAAATGCGCTCGAAATAGAAGTATTAATCCGAGGAACACAATTGGTGCTCCAAGTAAGGAACATATTAGTTCTCCGGATATGGATGGTGCCCATACTAAGGAAGCTGTAACGAGAATTATTTGAGAATTGTTATTATTTATTGATTTATTAGTAATACCAAAGCAATAGGAAAAAATTATAATAAGGCTTGTATAGTATATACAGTTTTTCCGTCTGTAAATTATGCTTTCTTCTCTTCTGAGCTCTTTTTTTATGCGAAAGACTAGAGTTTAGTGGTAAGTCCCTGTATTCTTCATCGCGTGCCCGTATTCTACTGCAGTATTGCTCGATATGCAAAATTTGTATCTTCAGTCGTCAGCTTGCATTCACCATCCAACTAGTCGTTCTAATCTCAGCGATAGGTTAGACAAACCTAACTCATCTGTGGTGGTAACGCAAAGAGCTATTCCTAAACTTAGTTCTGATGTAGTATGAAAAAAGTGTATGGAAATAGAGAACTAGGACTGAGATTATTCCAATAGGATGGCGAAACCTGCCACACCATTCCTTAAGGGCCCCATTCACGCTAAGTTTATAGCACAGTTCTGTTTTGCGCAGTTAAGTTGTAACGAAATCTGTGTAGTTTTAGGCTTACTCAGTTCATCACACTCACTACACAGTTTTTACACAGTTTTAGTTCAGTTTGGTTCAAGTTCCGATTGGATATGTTCAATGCTCAAAACTGAAATGGACTGAGCAAATACACTGACAAGCCACACTCACGCTCCGTTTTTATCTGCACAGTTCTAGTTTGGGCAGTTGGCTCACAGATTTTACACAGTTCATAAATTTGAACTGAACGGTACTCCGGATTTTACCCACACGCTCCGATTTAACCGTGCAGTTTTGGTTTGGGCCGTTCAAACTGTGTTAAAAACTGAGCGTGAATGGGGCCCTTAAGGTGTAAAACGACGAGCGATCCCAGATGTAGATGCAATGGGAGGATCTCATTAACTGTTTTATGGCGAGCTAAATGAGGAATTGGAGCATCCTTCAATAAGCCACTGCCACTCAGAAGAATTTAACAAAACCGTAAGCCGGTCAAAATATATCAAAGCCTTGTGTGCAGAAGGCCCACTACATACGGAGTTTGTCATATACTGAGGGCCTACACGCCAACGTCGTATCCTAAAAATCTTCTGGCAAGATAGAATTACAAATGAAGAACTATGGCGCCGTGCCAGCCAAGAAAGGATAGATGACGAAATCAGGCGAAGGAAATGGAATTGGATTGGCCGCAACTTGCGACGCGAAAACGAGAATCTAGCCAAACAGGCCCTTGAATGGAGTCCACGAGAAACCCGTCGAGTTGGAAGATCTAGAACAACGTGGAGCACAACCCTATTAGCAGAGGCCGCAACAACTGGGAGATCCTGGATGGAGCTGGGAGCTGTCGCACAAAACAGAGTCCGCTGGATGGCAACTGTTTCCGCCTCGAGGGATTAAAGGAGCAGAATGAATGGCACTATACATCAAACGATTTATGATGCGATTTTGCAATTATTGCAGCAGGAATCGGGGCTTGGAAACTGAAAGTAAAGGCTCCTGTGCCTCGTACATAAAACAATAGATATCACCTGTTAAGTACTGTGTTTAATATTGGTCCATATTTGCCAGAAAAATCATGTATGGCTTCATTTTATGCAAATCAACAACTGATTAGATTTTCACCCTGACGCGAGTTTGCCATTAGCATACTGAGTAAACCGATTTTTCATTTGATCACCGAAATCAAGCAGCATTATGCGCTATTAGTGTTTCTGTAGATGGGGTATGGTTTGCGAACAACACATCGTGTCGAGACTCTCAATAAGTGATCTAATTCGGTGTCCCTCGAATTACTCGCTCTGAAACAGGTGATAGATAAATGTGTGGAGTTTTCAAACTCAATCCAACATCTCCTTATAGACTTTTTGGCCGCTTATAATAGCATAGAAAATTCAGCATGCCTAATAAACTGACACAGAAAAGTAAAGGGATGCAAGTCAATAAACTTCTATTTAATGGACTCAGATAAGGAGAGGATCGACGGAATTAGCACATACTTCTCACTACTGCCAGTAATGAAATCCAGACACATCAACAGAAAAACCAAAATAAGAATCTATAGAAATTTGTGGAAGTTCAGCATTTGAGCAATTTTCTAAATTAAAGCAATTTAAACACAAGTGTGGCCATTTTTTCCATTGCAGTATACCTTTTTTTACCATTTATCGGAAGTAGACGTAACAACGAGTAAGTGTTCCAAAACAGAACTCCGTAGGACATGTAGTTTTAAGAGGAATCGCAGTTAAAAATTTCCCTTTTTTTTTAAAAAAAATTAAATTTAACAACAACCTCTAAATATTTCCGTCTGAAAAAATTACTGCATTTTTGCAACACTAACAGGTATCTTTTGCCCAAGTTTCAGCTTCACAGAAATTTTTTTGTCAAAGAAACAAATAAAAAACCGAAAAACCGGTTTTCCGCCATTTTCTCGAAAAATTTTGAATTTAGGGAAAAATGGTAAATACAAAAGTTGTAGATCTTTTGATTTCCTACAACTTTTACTTTTAACTTTTTTCGATAGAATGTACAGTTTAGCCAGAAATTGCGAAAAACTGTTTTCAACCCCTAAAAACCCCCCCATTCCTCCCCGGATAACCGCTGTCGGTTCGATTTATTTTTCCCTCTTTTACAAGAGCTTGTTCGACAACATCCCACTGTCAGATTGCTGTAACGAATTTTTTTGTTGTTCGAACCCTATTTCTACTGGACTATACGCTACAATCACGAAATGTACGACTTATACCAAGAGTGTAAACTTTCGACACATGCCAACCTACTGCGTTTACGTTGGGCCGGCGATGTTCAAAGCCATGTCAAGGATACCAAAAAAAACCCTGTATTTACTACCAAATGGCAAAAGACCAGTTGGCAAGGTGGGAAGATAGTGTTAAGGATGATGCAGCAAAACCCTCAACATCAGGAATTGGAAGCAAGTGGCGGAACATAGAGACGTCTGGAGGACGAAGCTGATGGAGGCCAAGGCTCGAATTGGACTATGAAGCCATCGAAGAAGAAGAAGAAGGAGAAGATCTGTTATGCCTCCTCTTCAAACTGCTGTTAGAGAGAGAGTTATCCGATATTCAAGTGTAAGATCAAGAGGTACAATCCTCCACTAGTCTACTCTACAAATACTGGCATATGCAGATGACAGGGAATTGGAAAAATATCAAGGGTTGTACATGCCGTTTTTACCTAGATTGAGAGAGCGTCATGAAAAATTAAAATTGGGAAGCCTATCAATCAATGGAAAGAAAGTACATGGTGGCAAATGTTTGCGAGACTACATAGTGCAGCCAAAGAGACTACATAGTGCAGCGACAAAGTTACATAGTGCAGTCTACAACGGAACATCTGTTTTGCAAATGGTTCCTTGTGTTTAGCTCTGGTACTCAGTACTCAACTTTCTTTTTGGCGAATAAATCCACAAGCTATCTAACAACTGTTTTATGGATATAGCAACCAGGTTATAAGTTTTCTTTTTGTACTTAACACCCAATTCAAGCTTATACTTTAGAGGTATTAAAGAGTACTTAAGGAGCAAGCCAATTAAAGTTTAAAGTGGTGTATGCTTTGTGTCGAATTTTACGGTTAGGCATAGAATGATCTTCTCCTCCTGAAACAAAGCGTAAGTAAGTGTTGGTTAATTGTCATCATATGAGGGTTTTTACTTTTTGGGTTCAATCTATTTTCAGGCTCCTCTGACCTGGGGCCCGGGGCAATTCACCTCAGTTGCCATCCCATTGTGGCCTGACATTAACATTAGCTAGCGACAACAGCATGGGACTAGAAATACGGGCACGTTTTTTTTAAAAGTTGGTTTAGGTGAACCTTTTTTATCTGAGATAGAACAACTGTGCTTATGCCGTTGCCAGCATAGCTAGCTGAACTTTAGTAAACGCGGCATGCCGAGGCTCCTCAAATTCGAGGCATCTAAACTGCGTCTAATACAACGATGACCATCAGAAACTGTGGTGCTCAACAAAACGCCGCCTGGCCATATTCAAAAGAAATGTTTTTTTCCGAGAATCGTTTGCCTCTTAAGGTGGGTATCCACCAAGAGTTTTGTCTCCGCACTATCTCCATACATTATCCGCCGAAGTGTCTTCACCAAAATCAATGCGCGGAGATAAGAAATGTGCGGAGGTAAGAAGTGCGGAGACTACACACGCACACCGATATTTCAGTGGATACAAAACGTATCCATTAAAAAAAGTTCTGTGTCGGTGCGGAGAACTTCTGCGGGGACTGTGCGCGGATAAGTAAATGCAGTGGATACTTGAAAAAAGGACTTCGAAAAGTCTTGAAGTTGCTTGTTGAGGCCTATCTTTTGTTTTCCAGTGAATATGGAAAACACAAAACATCTTAGGACAAAAAAGGGTATTATTTTGAAGAGATAGATTTTTCTTACGATAGAATGGACAAATAAAAAATAAATAAGTTATTGTAGGATGCCGAATAAAGGAGTATAAAAATAAAAATAGCAATTTTTGACCATTTGCACTCCCCAAGCCACCCTTAGCTGAAGTTGCCAATTCACGCCCCACACCCTAGCAAATGGTAAAAAATTTCTGCCACTAATATTTAACAATTATTTAGCCCTAATAGAACCTACATACGTAACGGCAGCAATTTTTTTCAAATTTAACCCCTTTTTTACCCCCCCCCCCCCCCTAACTCGAAATGGGTCCACTTCCCGCAAAAATGTCATATTATAAAAATTGGTTGAAATTACTTGGAAAGCTTATATACCAAACGGCAGAAGGTAGGGACAACACGATTTTTTCAAGTGCCAGCTCCCCTACTATGGTAATATATTTAGAGATTTAAATCGGAAAACATAAAACATTGCGCGCACACAATAATTTTATCATTCAAGTTCGGATCCACCTAAAGTCTTGTCTCTGTAAAGTGCGCGCACAGTCCGTTAGAACATAGTTTGAGACTTTTCATATGCTTCCTGCAAGATTTTAGTGGATACGCAATGAAAGCTGTGTCTCCGCACAGTTTGAGATTTTTCGTTTTTTGCTCAATTTGTGTGGATTTTTATGTGCGCGCACTGTCTGCAGACCGCAGTGGAAACGCACCTTTAGGTAGGATTATTTCGGAGGCTCGACAATGGCGAAATCTATATGGACAGACATCCTGGACTCATGGACGAGATGGCGCGAAATCTTAGACTCGTACTACTAGAAGGAGGACCCGATTGAAATTTGTACTTGCGGCATAGTGTATGACAGTAGCGTACGCAGGATGAAACCATGGGGGGGTGTCACAAAACATATTTTGTACATATATTGGGTAAACAAATTTTCTCATGTAATAGGACTATGTACTTATATTATATTTTATGTTATTTCACTATAAAAATAATTACCTATAGGCATATTTTTATCGCAATTTTTTTATTGAAAAATGTGAAGAAATATAAATAATAATTTTTGACCATTTTTCGAATATCACAAAATGTCTTGTTTTTCTCCAAAAATCGTGGTCTCGTGGTGTGCGCAAGACTTTAGACTTTGATTTAGGGCATTTTTACAATTTTTTTACCGAAAAGAAGGGAACTACTCTGAAAACTTGGTGGCGCGTAGTTTTTGAGTCAGAACATCGATTGGTGACATGAAAAAAAAAATTTAAAAATTCCTTTTTTTTCAAATTTTGGCCAAAAAAGGCCAAAAAAATTGGCCAAAAATGCGTCCAATTGTTTTTTGCGTAATTTCATTTGAAAAGACGGAAAATTTCCTACAAAAATCTATATGGGCATCCCGAAACTCAGAGTTTGTCGAGAGCTATAAATAAATGAGAAATACGTGATTTTTGAAAAATCGCGTTTTTTTCAATAACAGTTGTAACTCCGAAACGGCGCACCCAATTGCGCTAAAAAAAATTTTGGTTTATCATATCGAGTTTACGAACATATTCCCAAAGTTTGAGAGATATTTATTTTTTTGCTATCCCGTTTGAAAAGAATCCACCATATATTATACATCGTTATTCGGAATATTTTTTTAATTGTTTTTTTCCTATTATTATTGGAATCATGGGGGGGTTTAACCCGCAGTAACCCCCCTGCGTACGCGCCTGGTGTATGATGCAATATCGCGATAGATCTTCAGGATGGAGGACAACCGTATTCCAAAATGCCTTATGGTAGCAGAAATTTCAGGAAATATAGTAGACTAGCAGGTAGACCCAGGAGGAGATGGATAGACTCTGTGACGGCTGACGCAGAGGCAATGCTCAACATTCGGAATTGGAACGGACCGTAAAACTTGGAGAAATGCCCTAGAGGAGGCAAGGCTTGATTTGGGCGCCATTGGATGGATGGATGACATCGAGTAGAAGTCGAGATCGGTGGGAGCAGTAGTTGCACGAGGCCAAGACTTATTTGTATCTTGAATGATGTAGAAGTTGGGAAATAACTGACTGAAGAAGATTGTTTGACATTTGTTTTATTGTTGATGCTTATTTAGTGATTTGGCATATGAGGAGTGCGCGAACAAAACAGCACATGTCCAATTTTGAAAATTGTTCAGAAAACGCAAAAAACTGTTGAGGTCTCTTAACTGATCACATCAATTATTTATGATTATATCAGGTTGTGCTACTATTTGAACTCATTCAGACCCAAAAAAAAATATTTTAAAAATGTTTAATACTTTAAGAGAAAAAATTCCCTTTGGAAAATCCATATTGACGAATGGTTAAAAAATATAAATATTCGTAGGACATTGTGCCTTTTTGCAGGGAAATCTTCATTTTGCTATCAAAAAAGTATGACAAGGCAAGTGCTTTTTGAAGTGTCTGAGATTGAAATTAGTTGTAGTTTAGTGTCATGAACACGGTTAGGTCAAAAAACTTAAAACCGTCAACCATGGACATGTGCCGTTTTGTTCGCCCACTCCTCATATAATGTTCATTCCATTGTAGATCGTTAGTCAAAGTTACTCCTGCGATATTGGGTTATATAGATCAGAAACTAGATCAGAAATTGTATTCTCTATTACAAAACTAACTAAATTCTACCCGAAACTAAGTACCCGAGTCTAAGTATCAAACTCCAAAATGGATAAATTATAATAGAACAAAGTCTTAAGGTTGGCTTGATACAATTTTAGTTGCCTTTTTTGTATCTCACTAATTACTCTCTTTAAAATATTATAAGCTGTTGTAGAGTGCACAAGATGTGGTCCTCAATCTATTTTTAGTGGAAAGGTGAAGGACTATGCCCCTGTCAAGAATTGAAACTCAACCCTTGGCATGGTAGTCACACGCCTCAACTACAACGCTACCGAGATACGATGTGTTTTAATTACTTAGTGAATAGTTTAAAGGAAGTTGCAAGTTCTTCATTTGAGCTTCTTGAAAGTTTCTTGAATGGTATTTATGTACAAAATTGTGTACGTGTCTCCATTTTGTAGTATTAATTTAAATTTCCTTCATAGTAAGCGTATACACACTGAAATTTTAAAACAATCTTGAATTTTTTCCTAAAAAAAACAAAATTAAAAAACGAAAACGTAAAAAATAAACAAATCACTACAAGAATGTCATTATTATTTCATCTATCTCTACTCACCAGTTCCATTGGTTGCATCCAGTCGATATGATGACCAGAATAGTCCAATATACGGCAGAGCTCCAGTAATCATCGCCACCGTAAAGACAGCTGATTCGGAAATATCCAAGAAATAAAAGATGCACAAAATGAATCCTATGTAGATAAGAATCAGGAGCCAAGCATAGGAACTCAAGTGACCGCAATCAACTTTGTTATCATCGTTGTCTGAGTTGAGAATTAGCCGTGATATCAGTGGGGTCTGGGTTGACGTTGAGTTTTTGTACTTTTTCAAGGCGAACTGTTTGGAAATAAAATAAAAAAAAAAACAGTGCTTAGATAGGAGTGGTTTTATAGGAAGCTAACAAACCGTAAGCAATCAACGAACCATAAAACGATTACTTACCAGACTGTGGTTCTTCCCATAGGGTGGCACGTGCTCCATATCGAATATATGATGTCCCAATCTCTTATGAAAGTATCTAAGATGACGATTTTCAAGACTTCGTTTGTTGCGACGCAGCTTCTGGACGGTTTGATTGTAAAGGACACTGCCGGGTGTGAGATTTGAAAGATATTCCAGGGTCTCGTGATGTCGATTTCCTTTTGCATCCTGCTCTCCCGGCTGGATACCAAAGTGACAAATAAATGTGTTCCCTGTGTCGATCCAATGCTGTGAAAATGTTTTCATCTGTAATAGAAATTGAATCGTTAATTTTGTGTCAGCATGAGACGTGTCTGCTTGTCGCCTCACCGATCCAGAACCAGGCACCATATCTATTAAGCCAAATGTTAGAAGGACCAGAAGGGAGATAACATGGATCCATGCTGCGAGGTGAATTGCTTTCGGTCTCTGCTTCTGTTGGGCTGTTCGGTCTAGTGGACGGTCTTCTATTGTACGATCAGAGTTGGATACCAATCGGGATATTGTCGTAAGGAGATTATTTGGTGGGGGTGATGTAGATGTCTAATAACAATGAAAATGGGGGGAGAGGGGGAAATCATTTTCTAGTAAATTGGTGTGGGTTTGTAGTAACAAGATTACTTACCAATGATAGCATGATTAGGTTACCTTCTAGAAGTGATAGATGTAGAGTCCATAGCGTAATACCTGTAACATAAAGTAATGTCCAGAAGGCACGTCCCTGCCATCCGGATGTCGTTGCTTTACTGGACTCCGTTGTATCATTACCATGACAGCGAAACTCATCGCAGAGGCCATAGTCAACGGATATAAAGAGGCCAACGACAGCCGTTGTAGCGGAAAAGATTTTCTGAAGTCCCATCACTTTAATAAGTACAAGAAGAGACATTTTACGGAGCCCATTACATGGCATGACTTCACACTCACCTTTCTTGCAGAAGAAGAAGTAAAATACAAGCGAATATACCAAAGCGGCTCCCTTTAATGGATCCTGTAGGTGACAAGGTACTCGCCTGTACGAGCTGACAGTGCACAATGTTCCAGCCATTCCACAGCAGAACGATATCAGGAGTAACCTGTAACGAACAGAACAGAATGAAAGGTAGATCTTCTTAAAGTCCTTAATTATTGTGCTTCTCAAAAAGAAACTGCTTGCAAACATTTCATGCAAATTTGATTTTGGGTTCAGTAAACGTCTGGATCCGCAGCCAACCTCTAAGTGACACACTCGCATGGGTGGTGGAGGTCGATGGTGTTTGTTGGTTAGTATGGGATGGATTGGTGGAGTTGCGCCAGACGCCAGTCATTGATAACCGACAACGAGTCGAGGGTGGATGATATTATCTTCTCCCTGTATACATTTTGAGGCCGGGCACGGCGGCGGGGTGTTGGAGAGAGCTTCATTAATGAGTAACAAGGGCTGTTGTTGTTTGGGGCCCGGTGCCAGGGAAAAGTATGCGATACACACGTTTGAGGATAATTAGGTATTCATAGTTGGTATACCTAGGCAATTACGAGCTAGTGGGTTAAGAGGATTACACTTAGGTTGGCCTTACGGAAATTCCAGGCTTTATACCTTGCGGGGTAGGAAACATCAGGCTGCCTGACTGCCTGACTGACTGCCTTCTGGTTGCCGTCCCGCCACCCTTTAGCTTATGGAGGGACTCACGCGTGCTAAGTTAAAATGATTAAAATATTATTCTCTTAGAAACTAAATTAAACTTTGTAATGTCAGGAATTAAGCAGGTGTAATAACACGATGAGAATTGGGGGAAAACATTTTTGTCTCCCTAGAGGGCGCGGGCGGCCCGATTTCGTTTGGCGGGGGATTGTTGGATTCCTTAGTGGCGGAAAAGGGTTGATTTTCGATTTTTCCCCGGCGTGAATTATTATTTAAATTGTACGGAATTAAAAGATCTAATTTCTGTTCAGGCAATGACTTTCTTGTCGTATCTAATTACGCAAAGGGTTGATTGAGAAAAATAAATAAATAAATAGGAGTAAGAGCAGGAATATGGCACGTGGAATGTAAGTTGAAAATGATCTAGATTTCATCATGTCTACTTATGCATAAATGAATATGTTTTTTTATGGAGTTTAGTTTTTTCTTATTGTTGCTGATTTATAAATGTCGAGAGAGTTTTGTTTTTGCAGTGTGTTACGCAACTTTACAGGAATTTTTAATGAGGCTTGTTCCATTTCATAATAAGAAGGTTTTGTATTTGCTTATTACACATTTTGTAACTTTTAATTTAACAAATCCATTTCTAAGCTACGAGAATCATAAAATTGTCATTTTTGTAGTGGAAATGATGCTTCAGGATATTCATCTCTAAACTAATTGCAGGTACCATTATGGCAACGTTATATGCTAGTTAATTAGTTAAGTAGTCATTAGAGTAATACTGTTGGAAATGCGTTTACTCATTGCTCATTCTACCAAGTCTATAAGGCCTACGTTGAATAGGTAGGGTATGTATGAATGCAGAAAGAGCTAAAGAAGTTGCATATGAAGCATGGAGACGTTCTGCGAATGAGTAACTTCCTTACGAAATCATTAAGTTGAGAATTTTCTGAAAGTCCACCATCCAGAAAATATTGAGAAGTCAAATCTTTAATGGTGGCGGTTGGAGTAAAATTTTCTAGTCCTTGGTGAGACAGGCGCGGATCTAGAATTTCGTTTTGGGGGGGGGGGTCACGGAATTAAAAGTGGCGGAAAACAATTTCTACTCCTCTAAAAAAAACTGTGGGTTTGACCCTTTCGGTTCACACGATCAACTTCCCAGTATAATGAATGTTGATTATTATGAATGGATATTTTAATGATAAATGAACAATGATAATAACAAATTGTAAGAAAATTCATACACGGCTCTTGAAACTAACACAACTCCTATATCCAATAGGAAAAATTTCGTAATATTAAATAATATAATATTAATAAACTGACTACTTCGAAAATAGTAATAGTTTCAGTACTAGTGGGAAATTGACTAGTACCAGAACTGGTGCCAAAGTAATCCTGAGAGAAGCTAGTTCAAATAACGATAATAGTGGTAAATGCACAAGATTTTTCTAGAAAATGTTTTTCTCGAACATTAGCGAACCCTTCGTACTTTGAGCGCGTGACCGAATTCGTATTAAGTGTGCTGAAGCTCCCGCTGATAAACTTGGAAGCAAATTACGTAATTTAAGGCTTGGAAGACTTGACCAAAAAGGCCAAGTTTATCGGTAACTACTGGAAATTCGGTGATGAACTTCAATTTCCAGAAACGGTGGGACGCGGAAAACAATTGACCGTCCAAAGGGTGCTGATCTATGTTGTGAAAAATTCGTGGTGGTTGTGGCGTTTGGGTAACAAAGGCGTGTCTATTCGCATGAAAAATACGGTAACACGGGTCACAAGGGCAACGGGTCACACGGGCCATGGCTCACACGGCCCGGGGCAACACGGGTCACACGGACCACGGGTCATACGGGATACGGGTCACACGGGCCACGGGTCACACGGGGCACGGGTCGCACGGGTCACACGTGCCACGGCTCTCACTGGCCACGGGTCACATCGGCCACGGATCACACGGGCCACGGATCACACGGGTTGAACACGGCTCGGGATATGGGCTATACGGGCGGCACAGGGCCCGGGTAGTACAGGGTGCGCCAGAGAAACTTACTTATTGGAAAGGTCAATAAAAACACAAGTACTTCAGTTATTGTTTTAAATTTTTTTTATTTTAGAATACAATATCCCAATTTTTTTTTCATGCAGTTTTGAAAATGACATCGGATAAATGGCGACCCCCATAGCGCATACACTGATGAAGTCGATTTTTGAAATTCCTATCCATTCTTTGCAGCATATCAATCGGTATGTTGGCAATGGCGTCGCGAATGTTGTTCTTGAGGTGTGCTGTGGTCCGTGGTCGATCGACATAAACCAGGCAGGTTGTCAATCAGCATTTCACATGCATTTTTACGGGCAGAAAAATCGCGTTCAGTTAATTCTTGCACAACAACCAATTTATAGGGATGAAATTGAAGGTCTTCATGGAGAATTCGTCGGACAGTGGTGTCAGAAATTCCCAAAGCAGCTGCGTGTTTGCGAGCCGAACGCCGGGGAGAACGGACAACCGACTGCCTCACTCTTTCGATATTTTCCGGATTTCTGATGGTCCGTTGAAGTCCATTTCTGGGTTTAGCGACACTCCCGAAATGAGTTAACCCACGACAGAATCGAATTACGGCCAGGAACGAGTCTGTGAGGAGGAATTTCAAAGCGAGCGCGGAAGGCACGTTGTGTAGCAACAACTGAGCGACCGTTAGAAAAGAAGCTCTCGACTGCGAAGGCCCGCTGCTCTCTAGACCAGAGCATGATGGCAACTGACTGGAGGGAAAAACAAACTTGGGAACTTCCTCCTCCAGATGCGCCCCCTCTCGCCCCTCTACCCGCCTAACTCACCCCGCGGGGATTTTTTCAAATAAGTAAGTTTCTCTGGCGCACCCTGTATGTTCTTCCAATTTTTATGCTACGGCCTTTACTTTTGAAGTTATAGGCAATTTTGATGTTAAAATTGGCCTTATTTTGTGCTTTTTTACTACTTTTTTTCACCTAAGCTTTCGAAACGTACCAAATAAAGTCAATTTTTAACCGACTTCTAACATCAAAATTTGCTAATATCTTCAACAGAAAATGCCGTAACACAAAAATTGTCCGTACATTATTCATAGGAAACTGTCCAAGCTTTCTAATTTTCGAAAAAAAAATATTGGTTAACTACGTATTTTTTGAAGAAAAAGGTAGTTGAAGTTGATAGTTTTGTTAAAAAAATCAAAATTTTGACTGTGATGGCTCATTACTCTGGAAGTTGGCAGGGTAGAACCTTAACTTTTACAGTTTTAGGTAGGTGGGAGTATTCTCCGTAAAAGAGTGCATTTTTTAAGAAGCTAAGCTTGGCTCTTGGTTCTCGAGAATCTGGCAATAAATGGAAAAAAATGGAAAAAAGCCGTTTTGCTAATTTCTCGATAACGGTTCTTTGGAAAAATAAATGAGTGACATTTTCGTTTTCAGCGACCTCAAATTAGGCTAAAAAACACTTTTCTTATTAGGTACCCGCAATTAAGCAAAAATTTGTAAACTAGTGTTATCTTCGCTCTCTGCCTATGGCGGACAAATATTGCGATCGATTTTTCGACCAGTTCCCGATATCCGATTATACTCAAAGAATTTTATGTTTAAAACTTCAAATGTAATAATTTCTGTAGCATAAAAACTTAAAAGTAAAAAAAAACCCTCTTTAAAATTAATTTTCTTTAAAACTGTTCAGCTAATATCTTTACACAGCGCGAAGATTCTCTTCAAGCTATCCTTCACTGCACCTGGTGAATAGAGGGATTTTAATAGCTGTGAAACCGACAAAAATAACATTCTTGTGCACTCTTGTGGCTTAACTAGACCCAACGAATTTCTCCGAAGTTTATGTTTGGGTCAGTTCGAAAATGCATCACTGCTGTATTCAGCAATTGGTAGCTGAATTCTGCAGTGATACCGCAGTGATGGATTTTAGAACTCACCCTTTCTTAACAATAGCCAAGGTAGACTAGTATTCTCTCTGCGGTATGTAAATGCAAGTAAAAGCTTGGGGGCGCTTTATGAAATTGTATCCTAATGGGTGGTGCTACACGGAGACTCGAGAAGTCGTCCGAAATCAGATTTCAGTCTCGCTATTTAATGCTACACGAGGCTGTCTTCGGCTTAGAACAATTCTTTACCCTACATGAAAGCTTTGATTGCGTGTGTATACCGCGGTCATTGTTTACATCTGAGAAGGGAGAAGAGAAAGAAATGTGCGTATGAGTTAGTTTTCACCCCGGAAATTTTTGGGTGAAAATTCTTTCGTTAAAGTTTCGTCATGTGCGTCCTTCTTTCTCTCCTCTCCTTCGTTTCTTTCCTATAAAACCGGGTTTTTCGTACTTCTTGAGTCTCCGTGTAGCACCCCACATTTGATTTTCGTATTATTAATAGTTAAATCATAATATTTTTTTGCATTTTTGTTATTTTGGGTGGTGTCATTCTGCAGTAGTTATGCTAAGGTGAGACCTATATGCGTTCTAGAGCCATCAGACCAAAGTATGACAAGCTTATCCTTAGCTTAGGCCTATAATCCTGTAGTGTTTTGTGGTCTCGCCTACCTATCATCGAAATAAAGATTTGTTTGACCCTCCGCCAGAAGTGGGACACGCAGCAGCTCTTATAGATGTGTTCATCATAGTATGGAGTGTACTATTCTCTAAAGTACTTTCGTGTCAATATAACCTTGAATTATGTTTGTTTCTGCAGTAAAGTAGTTTTGAGACAGTATGGCCATTGGGCCTATTCACACAGTGCACATTCATGGCGCCTAAAACCGGTTTTATAGATGAGAGAGGGAAGGGAGCGGAAGAACTCAACGAAACATTTTTCACGCAAAACCAAACGCGTGAAAACTAGCACACATATAAAAAGTTACTTCTATCTCTTGCATTCTTTAGCTCTGTTTTTCTCTAACAAGTAAATTTCATCTGCAATAGCATTCAATGCTGTATAGCATTCAAATTTACTACACTCATTTACGCCCCGTCTGAGTTGCTAGGAGTTGAATAAAACCGGTTTTACTCACCACAATTATGGCAGCGTGTGAATATGCCCATTCATACACGAGGGACCATGGTTCTGCAACCAAAAGCTTTGCTGCAAGTTTTCTGAAAATACACGGAGCAACAGCGATGGAAGCAGCTTTTGTGTTGCTACGTGATATTTGTTCGTATTAGTGAGATGTCAAATTTTTTATTAAAAACAAAATGGAAGTTTTTTCGCTGTTATGAATTAATTTATTTAAAAAAATTCACTCATTCACTTTGAATCTATGTATATATATAAAAATGAATGTGTGTATGTATTATCGCTATAGGCTCCTACACCGTGCAACCGATCTTAATGAAATTTTAACAATGTGCTATTTACATTCAAACTTAGAACATAGGCTATTTTATTACTTTCTAAAGCCACTCTTAGATGGCGCTGTCATGGAGAGCTTCGTTGAAAATCATCACAGAGCTTTGAATTTTTGCATGAAGTTCCGTGGAGGTCTCCTATGATACACCTCGAAGCCCGATTTTCGAAATTCAAAATGGCCGTCGAAATATGACCGAAATTCAAAATTGGCGCAGAAATATGGTTGAATTTGCCAATTTTATTCCGATTCCAATGAAAGTGAGGTCGCAAATAACGAATTTGTGGTCAAAACTTATAAATTCAAAATGGCCGACGAATTTGCTAATTGTGTTCCGATTCCAATGAAAATCTGTATCTGAGGTTTTTTAAGGTAGCAAATAACGATTTTATGATCAAAATTTAAATTCAAAATGGCCGCACCAATATGGCCGGCGAGTTTGCGAATTGTATTCCGATTCCAATTAAAATCGGTATATGGGAGTTTTTAAGGTAGTAAATAACGAATTTATGATCAAAACTTATTCAAAATTGTGGGGCCAATATGGCGGAAGAATTCTGCCAAATCACCTGATTACTACTATTGGCTTTTGGGAGCAGCATAGGCGCAGCTAGTTCTCAATAATTAAAAGTTTTTTCTTATTATGTACAAATTTTGACAAAATTTTACTGTTTGAAAGTTTTTTTAATCGCCAAAGCATTGATTTCTCATTGGTGTGAGTGCATGCTTTTCGTGTTCGCAGGCCATAGGCAGGAGCACAAAAGTCTCCACCGGAGCACGAAACTCTCCACTTATTGCATCTCCGCACGCCTCCCTTGCCCGAAAAAAGCTTTTGCTCCGGAACCATGATCCCTCGTGTATGAATGGCCTATGAGTACCTGGATGTCATTTAAAGTCATTCTATCTGTCAAAGTTAAATTGCAACTGTCAACGCTTTTAACATAATCCAATATGGCTGAATTTTTACGAAAATATCTCAAATTTCACAGCAATAAGAAACCTTTAACCACTATACAAAAAATAACTTTTCTCTGAGCATAGTTTTTATCACCGCTACCATTGCAATGCAAGTTTTTAACAGTTCCTTTTGTGGTTACGGGTCTACATTTCAAACCCATTCAAAAATACTCAATTTACCAACCATCTTTGTTCGACATTTCTTACTGCACCGAGCAAACGACCTCCTCCATTCAAATCCCAGCAGTCATTTCGCTTTAAGTGAACGTGTGGCAACATTTCATCTAAGCCCTTATTTGCTCTACTAAAGTGCCAAGAAAATATGTTTCACAGCATTCCCTCAAGTTTGACTGCTCCACTATACTAGCCCCATTCAGTCTGCCACTGGAACTACCCTTCGTCCATATAAACGTCCACGTCTACACTGTTCCATAGCAGCCAGCAAATAGCCCCCACTTAAAATTTAATAAATCCCAAATTGCTCCAAAAACGTGGTTGAGTTTATTTTTTTATCCTCCAGGATTTACACCCCCACTTCGCCGTGTTCATCCCAATATGGCCAGTGCTCAGGGAAAAATGCTGTATGTGCACTTTTACAAAAGTTCATCCAGCCTTCAAGAGACAACAGAGTTTTCCCTCAACATATTTGGGGCCATCCACCCCCGCCCGGCGGATAGGGCTGCGGGGGTCTTAAATCAACCTGGTTGTCGAGTGCTGGTGTAATTTAATGCTTCCTGCGGTCAGGGGTCAATTCACTACTCGGTGTTCGTCCTGAGGATTCGCCATATTGCCCCGAACTGATACCATTTAAATTATTGCCAAAAAGGTGTGGAAAGTGTTGGGCCACCTGGAGGCGATTCGGTTGGTGGCCCCCGAAAACTGACTAAAGTTTTGGAGCTATCAGAAGGGGCATAAATTTTAGTTTTCGTTCCTTTATACGAGTATATCCTTGGTCCACGACTCGGAGCCTCTGTTTCTCTCTCTCCTTTACTCTGTGCATGGAGCGACGACGTAGAACAGATGAATCAGATCCTTGACCTGTCGGTCTATATGCAAATTAAAGCAAAGGGGTAATGGTTTCGGGCGTGTGGGCGGTGGAACTTGCCAAGGGAAATTGATAAAAATTGGAAATTGAATACATTTTAAAAGGACAAGGAAAAATATAGTTAAATCTCGGATTAAGGACGAAAGGAGATCTTTATGGGGGGCGATTTCGATTAAGGTTTCTCGAATATTTCATTATAATGTCGGGCCATATCCAAATGAGAGAGGAGCCTTCGTAAAAAGTATCGAATTTTATTTGCATATTTTTAAGGAGATGGAATTGAGAGAATTTTATTGTATTTTCGGAAATATTGTAAAAAAAATTCGCTTTTAAGCATAAAAAAAAATTTATGTATTCCAGGATTTTATTATTCCTTTTTTTTCTTGCTAAAAATTAAACGAAATTTGCTTGTTGTGCAAAAGTACGAGGGATGATATTTCATAAATGAAACGCACAGGCTGGCAACACTGGGGAATGAATGACGCAACAATGGTGGGAATTACGTCAGTTGTAGTTCAAGGCTTTAGAGAAAGGTACATGTTTATGGCGACCGCGTACAACTTATTAATTTACAAATTTATTCAGGTCACAACAATTGCATGATGCATTGCCATATGTTTTTGTTCCACCAATGGCGTATTTTGTTTTTATACGCTTTATATTAGCTTCACTTGTATGTTGTATGTATGAAAACAAATCTTGCAACTGGATTTAGACCTACTTCGATTACATAACTAATAAACTTCAAAATTTTGCCAAAAATGACCATTTTGTAAAAAAAAACAAGATGGCGGTTCTAAGATGGCGGTCGAATTTTGCAATTGTGCTCCCCGACCCCCGATATGGGTGTCAAATGAAAAGGTATCACAAGTAGAATATAATTAGCTATGTGGCGTTATTCAAAATTCAAAATGGCGGATTACCTTTTTTTAAAAGGATCAGCTTGTGAGTTTCCAATGTTGCTAGGGAACCGAAGCAGGTTTTTCGCGGACAGCCAATTAGAGCGGATAGAAAGGAGCTTTTAGCATGTGGTGTAGAGAACAGTTGAACTGAGTAGGCAAATTGACGAGAGGTCTTTAAGCAACCAAAGGAGTAGATCATGTCCCTGATCTAGGGTTTTGACCCGACCAAAGTCAGAGGGCTTCTGGTTCCCGACCGAAATGTGGTCTAGTGTGACCTACAAAACAGTGGGGCTACCTCGGCACTCCAATGCAGGGAAACGTGAATTTATACGCATAACGGTGACAACTCAAGCCATGTTATTGGATAAATCCTTCAGACTGATAATGGACAAGATTGTCGACCCAAAAAAAATTAATCTCAGGCGCACCAAAAGAATAAGTCTACTGAGACGGCTTTTCACTATATCACGTCATGCAAAAGGGTTGGTGAGTTTAGTCAGTAGGTATCTGCCACAACCGTCTGGGTGCACACCAGGCGGTCGCACACATTCCCTGGTACTAGACCGATGTACGATTTTCACCACTCTCTCGTAAAAAAGGAGCAAGGTTCGTTGTTTGGCTTGACCTTGCTCGGACAGACAAGCCTAAGCTACAAATCTCTAAAGAGGTTGTTGAGCTAGTTTAAGCGGCTTGGTTTGGAATCCTGAAGTATAGGGACTGCAGAGCAATATAGGTCCACTTGGCAGCTGTGGTACTTTTGGACTTGATACCTCATTTAAGGAAGAGGAAGAGGATGGCTATGAGTCGATAGAAAAGGTAAATTTTTTGAAAAGAATATACGAGCCTGCCTAGTAAACAAATGCGTCCGCACACAAGAGTATGTACACTCCGGCACAGGCATGAAACCCTAAAAATGCTTCCGCTATAGAGGTATGCACGCCTCTGTTACAGATACATATGAATTTATGCGTAATGGACCATTCTCGCAGTGTCTTTTTACCAAGCGGTCCCCCAACTAAGTACTAACCACGTCCAATGCTGCTCGACTTACGCAATCGAACGAGAACCGGTCTACTGAGTATGCTAATAGGACCCTTTATGGTCACCAAAAAAAGCGTATCACGGATACGGACAAATGACGTGAATACGTCTACAATGTTTTGAAAGAGATCGTTTTATTTTTTTATTGGTATCAAAAAAGTAGGAAATAAACAATAAAAAACAAATTGAAAAAACCTTGTTGATCAATTCTGCACCGATTGCTTAGAGAGCTTCGGGATAAACTATGTTCAATGTTCTTCCATTTGGGGCTAGGTTGTGAAGATTTTCAGATTTTCAGATTTCTCTTGAACTACCTACTTACAGCTGACCGGAAAATTACACTAATTTGGCAAAATTCGTCAGCCATATTGGCCCTGCAAAAGTTGTGATCCTAGAGTCGTTATTTGCTACTTTAAAAACCCCCATATACCGATTTGGAATCGGAATACAATTGGCAAACTTGTCGGCAATATTAGTGCGGCCATTTTGAATTTATAAGATTTGATCATAAATTCGTTATTTGCGACCTTAAAACCCCCTAGATACCCACTTTCATTGGAGTCGGCCATATTGGCCCCGCCATATTGAATCTAAAAGTTTTGATCATAAATTCGTTATTTGCTACCTTAAAAACCCCTAGATACAGATTTCGTCCATATTTGCGCGGCCATTTTGAAATTCGAAAATCGGACTTCGAGCGCCATCATGGGAGACCTCCACGCACTTTCATTGGAATCGGAACACAATTGACAAAATTCGTCCACCATATTGGCGCGGCCATTTTGAATTTCGGTCATATTTCGGCGACAATTTTAAATTTCATTTTGAAAGTAAACAATAAAATTCTTTGATTCTTCATCTACGTCATTGTATTTTTTCTTTCGATATAAACAATAGTTTTTGAGCTGCAACTCAAAACTTTATGCCATAATTTCGTTATGATCGGTTTTTGTCATGGCAGTAAACTTACAGACGTATTTATTCACGTCAATAATTGTGCAAGAAAACGCACCTGTACAATTTCTTAAAACTTCAATTTTGTTCCTTTTAGCTTAGAAAAAGTGCGAGCGTACGTGCTTCGTTTGGACTATTCCATCCGTCTTTTATTGATACTTGCTTGTAACGGGGTGGATTTGGAAAAGTAAAATTTTTACTCAGGCGTACCGTGCCTGTTTTGGGTGCCTTATTTTTAATCGGGAAGAGTACAAAGTTAAAGTTAAGAAAAGTTATTAGAGATGTGGTATCAAAAGGTATTGAGAGTGTCGCCTATAACCGTGTGAAATTTGGTAAAGATTTCTGGAGCAAGTTCAATGGCGAGCAATTGCTGTAGTGTGTCACAAAAATGGTTGGATTTGCAATGATAAATGCTTAAGTACAGTTTGGGCATAAAACAGCATAAAATCTAGAAGACTTACCTTTGCACCGGCATTGGAAATTTATATATCTGCGATTTCCACTTAAAAACCCATGAACAAAAATGCGCCAACAGAACCAGAATAATGGTAATTACGGGAGATATGAAAAGTATAGATCCATATGCATTATTTCCTTTCCTGCCGACCTCAAGCTGTTTCTGATAAAGTGGTAACATAATAAACAGCGAAAAGGATGTAATCAACAATCCCAATCCCAAAAGGATTAGTATAATAAAGGATTTCTTGCATTTTCGGAAATGTTGCAGCTGCATTTGATGCTGATGCTGCATACTTTGATATTCCTGTGTTGAGCCACCATTCCAGTCTGTTGCTGAATCTACTAGCGACAATGAGGCACCGTTTGTTTTACATAAATTGAATTGCATGCCATCAGCATCGGACATTTCCTCCTCCTCATCACCATCGTCTAGCTCTGATGAAGAGGTTCCGACCAGATCCTCTTGTTCGGAATTAATTGCTGTGTCATCATGGCCGTTGCCCATTGTTACATTATTTGATCCAGCTGCCTTTAGGTCCTGCTACCTTTGCAGGAATGATAAGCTGGAGCTTAAAGGGAAAACGTTTGCCAACTTGATGCCTTGTTAAATTTCATTCCTTGAGATCTAGATGGCGCGATTCTGCATCCGCCTTTATTTTTGTATGGGATCTGAAATTTAAAGAAAGATTTCTTTGTCAATATATAAATTATTTTTTGTTTATGTTAGGGAAAATGAGAAGATCTTAGAGCAAGTTGGGTTTTATAGTACAAGGACACACATCGGCACGTCTGTTCGGGGATATAAATCAAGTCTCGTTAACTAACTTCGTAAACAACTCGTAATTGGCCTAAAGTGAAGTCCTTGTACAATTCTCTACGCCAGAATAAATTCCTTAAAGATTTTAAAATTTCCAACTTAGAGCCCCGAGATTGAGGAGACTCGAAAAGGGCTACCTTCGTTAATTAGTGTTGGTATTTTGGCTTAAGCAGTGCAGGAAAACATAAAAAAATTAAGGAGAAAAAAAACTAAGGAAAAAGGAGCAGCAAAGGACGGAGTTATGTGTGTATGAAAAGGTCTTCGAGTAGACTTCACTTTTGGGATAATTAGGGTTTCTGCTGTTGGCTCATAATATTGACATTGACATTATGGAAAATTACTTTCATAGAACTTCTCAAAATTTTTCATGAATTTTAAAGATGTCGTCCTCGTCGCACAGTGCCTTCTCGTCGAGTTTTATTTGCGTGACAATATTGTGAGTAGTTTTTCTCTAAGTTTCTTAATTATTCATGAGAAAAAGTTTACGAGGGTTTCGTTTAGTTTTGACTTTCCAATGAGTCCATGGGTAGACCGACCGACAAAATAGGTACACCGACACAATGAGTTCACCGACAGAATGGGGGAAGACCGACCGACATAGCTTGATGAGAGTTGCACAAGCGGTATCTAAAGTTGATTTAGGTTTGAGGATGTCCCCCTCTCTCCAATATTTCTCATTTTTTTTCTCAAATACAAAAGTTTCTCTGGATTGAAATATTAAAAAAAAGGTTTATTTGAGCTATGTTAGAATTATTTAAAGGTTTTTGTTTTGTTAGGTTAATGACGGTCCGTTTTTAAGTGATAATTTTCATATTTCTGTGAACGAGGATTTATTGAGAATAACAGATTCTTCAATTTCATTTGAATAATGGACAGAAGAAGTGTGAGATAATAATAAAACAGAGAGAAAATAAAAGTTTTTTTTTTAGTAAAGAGTGTGATGTTTAAAAGTCTTTCCCTTTGATAAATCAAAGAATGGCAGACGACAGAATAATAATCAGTGTTTTATGCTAAAAGCATTTGAGATGATTTGTTGTGACGAGCGTAATGATTCTGTCAAAAGTTTTTGATTATTTTAGTAGCCATAACCCTTACCAACTAAAAAGTTATAACTTGGGATTGGAATTGCTTGGTCTGTTAACAAATTAAGAAAATTTTATTGCTTTGTACATTTTAAACTGTGATTAAGATAATAACCTTTAAATTTTTAATGAAAAAATATATGCTTAGGATTTATCATAGAAGATTAAATTTTAGTTCATAATGTGACCGACACCGACAATTGTCGGAGAGAACATTCATAGTGATACCGACACCGACAATTCTTCTTCTTCTTCGATGGCTCTACAGCCCAATTCGAGCCTTGGTCTCCATCAGCTTCTTCTTCCAGACGTCTCTTTGTTCGACAGCTTGCCTCACTTCTTATGCTGTAGTCGTTGCTGTTTTTGCCGTCCGTTCCGAGGCTTTGATTCGGGTTTATTAACTGATGTGTTTTTACGGGGTTCGGAAGTTAGCGCAAAGACCAACCCCACTCCCAGGAGGACCAAATCTTGAATTACACCCATGTCCGTCGTCGGTTGGTTATCCAGAAAGCACCAGCGAGGAGGTGACGGTACGATTTTATCGCCCGACACCGACAATCATGTCATAAAAGCAACAACATAACCAAAACAGCAGCGCAACTACTTATGGCAGGTAAGTAATACAGAAAATGAGCGACAACTGAAAAAGACTTTATTCATGAAGCGGCAATACCGATAAACAAAATTTAAATTTATATTTTATTCACCGTCACCGACAATTTATATAGAAGTTGTCGGTGTGGGCCTCATTGTGAACCGGGATAACTGAAGTTTCTGAGCTTAAATGATTGTGGTTCTACTAAAGTGCATTTTCTAACTAGATTTTTGTTATGTGTGTGATTCCTAAATAATCTGTGCTACTAGTCCGTCACGTCGTATATGTAGGAAGATTGTCACTAACTCGAGTTATTTATAAACGAGCTTTTAGACCGTAGTGTGCACGAAGGCATCTGTATGTGTGTGCGTCGAGCAGGCTAGTCTTGGACATATGAATCCAGTTACGAGGGAGTGGTGAGAATCTTTCATCTGTCGAACAGCAGAAGCATGTGTGCAGAGACTCCGCTGAGGATCCGCACTCAGAAGGTAGTGTCAGATACGTAGTGACTAAACTTACCAACCCTTTTTAATGACTTAGTCCAGACCGACACAAGCTATAAAGGCGTTACTTTGGTCTGGCGTCATCCCTTGAATAGGTGCTCAACAGAGCCAGAATAATGGGACAGACAGATCAGCGACCTTCCGTCATTGCTTTCTTTGTGAGAAATGTCGCTTCGACGAAGCTCGCCACCCAATTGACATAAGTGTCAGTTGGTACGTCCGAAGATGGACAGCATACTCCATACCGAGAAACTTCCGCCTATCGGCCCCGGGGCTGTTTTAGCTATCACCCGGCTAGCATTTAAATCAGGAGCAGATAGAGCCTATGAGGCAAGCCCCACTGTCTCATGTGGTCGCCGTGTCGTTTGTCTCTATAAAGACCACAAGTGGTATCTAACGCCTTGCCCATGTCGAGTGTAAAACAGAGGCTAAAAAATTCGAGAATTTTGGCGTGTAGACGCGAGTAATAAATCAATAACTTGCGACGGTGTTGAAAGATTTTTATTTTCAAGGCGAGTATCGTTTTCGCAAGTGGTCCCCGCACTGAGTACTAACCACGTCCAATGCTGCTTACCTTCGTAATCTATCGAGAACCGGTCTATTGAATATGCTAAAGACAGCATTCGCGTTCATCAATATTTGTAATTGGATGAAATATGTATGAGCAACAAAAACTAAAGCTTTATGAGTAAAATTAAAGCTTAAACTTAAAGCTTTTTCAAAAGCTGTCCGAATACAAAAGGTTAGATGTTGGGATTGGGCAGATGTTGGGATTTGTAATGAGGTTTGCCTCATGGGGCCCTTATGAGAAACTGATATGGCATACCTCACTTCAGTGTCGCATATTTTTTCTTTTTGTGATGCTCATGAGGAATCTAAGGAGGAAGCCTCCTGTCGGCATACCCTTTATTTGCCACGGGGGGTCCTCATAGAGATCCTACGGGCGAATCCCTCTTTCGGCATGACCCTCATTTGCCACATGGGGCCCACACGCTGCATGAGGCATGCCTCCTTTAAACGCTAGCCGGGCTCTACTAGCATTTCGTTGGGTTTTTATGTCTCTTTGAGCTTCTGATTGTTAAGCTTTGGTGGATAACCTTGAGCGTCAATTCCACCATTCTCCTCATATCGTCTGACCTCATCATCTAGTCCAGTATTTTGTATTATTTAAACCGAAATCACTTTCAAATATGTAACTTCGGATGTGTATGCAAAAACTTCAATTTCAGTTTAAAAATTAAAATTCCTACTGTCAAACTGTCAAAAATATCATAATATTATGTCTGTCACTACTTAGTATATTTTGATATCATGATTTTATTATCATGATATCGAAATCACATGTCTGTCTAAGGCTTAATATTAACGAAATAGTAATCTTTAATAAACAATATTAATTTTTTAAATAACCGACTCCTCATTTTTACTTTACCGATGCCTGTGCCATCTATGAACAAATTTAAATAAATTGTAAATATTTTCCTGCTAGTTTGTTAGAATTTATTTATATGGCATTCCTTAATTGCTATCATGGCTGTCGCTGTCAGGTACTTTGTTGAAGCAGTGTGGAAAATCGCTTTTTTGGCGGTGATCATCAGCTTAAGTTATTAAAATCCAAAATGTTAAACGAAATAAAGTGGAAACTAAATTGTTGGTATACTTGTGCATTCATTCAATTATGAAATTAGTGTTACAAAACTTGCACATTAAAGTGACAGCTGTAAACTAGTGAGAAGGCAACTTCCGTTTCATACAACTGTCATTGTTTTTGTGGCCAATTTTGAATTCACTCGTACCTGCTCGAATCTCCAGAACGGGAGAAGGGAACTTTCACTTCAAAAAAACTTTTTTACGAGTTTGATTACAAAACAGTGCCTTTTAGCGCCAATTGCGCCTCCTGTCTTCAATTACATTGGACGAGTGTGCCGCCTTTACCTAACTTTGCTTTTTTAAGTACCCCAAACTTCAAATATCCAAAAAACTTCCGACAAAACAAAGAATCTCCAAAAATTTATTGCTTTCATTTCATCACAAAATATCGAACATGTTCTAAGCCAAAACAAACAGAACTAACTCCAACTCCAAGCCCATACAAAGTAAAAATCAAAGTAAAGTGCTCAAGATTCAACACCTGAGATGGCACCTTAACATCCTTCAGCCGTTTCAACAGCCCACTCTGAACAGTCTCCGCAAAAATGTCAGATAACCACTTTAGATATATTCCATACTGATGAACGTCCAGAATCACACCTCGCAACGGCTCCTGAAACGGGGAATTAGCCTGCACCGGGATGCACATAAGCATCTGGTGGGTGCAGATCTGTGTAGTATGGAACAGCGGTTGCCTTAGGAGCTTCTGTTGCTGCAGCACCATTTCCGACGTAGCAGAGGTTAATATATATGCAAAGGATTTGTTAAGTCGATATTGATGATTGTGCAGCGTCGATCGGTCCACACGCTGTACCAGATCCTGAAATTCCTTGGGATAGAGATTGGATTTGAATATTTCAGTGCTCGGGTAGCTGAATGTCATTAATTTTAATTTCTCCCGGATAAAATCGTCGATAGTTTCAAATTGATTAATGTGCACTGTTTTTGTCAGATAGCTTGAAAGAAATGCCAGATACAAGTTTGTTAGGATGAATCCGAGGATGAATATTATTTGAAAATATAATAGCCAGAATTTTGTGTGTCTTGTTGGTGTGCTTCCTGCTAAATGGATGAACAAAATTCCATGGATGACGTTTATGAATATCCAACCGAAATCTAGATAAGAGTTGATTTTTTTAGATGTCATGTATCCGACTAGTGTTATTAAGGTCATCACTAATACTATGCTGTACCAAACTGATCTTTGAAATGGTAAAAGAACAAATTTGGATGGTGGAACTGATGTTATAACAGGTGCAATTGCACATAGTCTTGTCACTGCCATTGGATAGCTATTAAAGACTCCATCTCGTTCTTTTTCTAGTGTAGGATTCAGTCCAAAATCGATTTTCTTCTCAGCAAGCAGCTTAAAGTAGTCAGGGAATCTGAATGTGTTTTGGTCAATGTTATATTCCTTAAAAGTGCCGTTCAGTTTCTTTACAAGTTCGATAATCATAAGAACATTAGTTCCAGAAATCACCTTCTTTCCTTCCTTGTTGATGTACTTAAACACTAACGGTATGTTTGTAGTAATCGGCGCCTCAAGGCTGTAATGATTTAAGTTTTTTGTCTTATCATAAAATAACTCATCAATTTTCGATGATGTCATATTTTCCACCACAATCCGCGGAAAGGGAGTATAAGTGAATATTTGACTATTTTCAAACACAAAAATAACGTTTATAACATTCACCTCCCACGACCACGTTGCAAGCGTATGCAAGTCAATCATAGTCACATTTTTTGTTGTTATTGCGTAAATCACTTTTGAACTCAAGAAACCATCAAGAGACTTATTAAACAACTCAAGCACTTCAGTATTATTTGCTTCGAAAAATATCAACAACAACGAATTTTTGTGTAGAATATCCTTAAAGGTATTAGTTGTATTCTTAACAATCCACAAAATAGGAGCACTAATACTGTTATGCAAATTAACACAAAATTCCATTAACTGAAAACTGATCTCCTTTGTCGTAATTATGATGAAATTTTGAAAATTGTAAATTTCGTGCAATTTTTGTACTAAATTGAAAACTTCAGTGTTGTTCGTCGTTGATACGGAATTTGATAGATATAAAAAATGTACTGATGCGGAACTTGATAAATATAAAAATATTAAAATGATTTTTAGATTCATTTTTTCTCTTTATGTCCTTCTTTAGTTATTGTGCGACCGTCCTTGTATAGGACTTAGCCGTTTCGTGGTACTTAAGTTAATGTTCACTTCAATTTGGGCTTAAAATTACTTTTTCAGGTTTTCTGTGGTATATGACTTAATTATGACTATTTAACGATAATGTGTAATTTATTTGTCACATAATTATTCGTATTTATTTATTTATCTATTATGTAAAGGGTTATTTAGATATGTATCTCTAATCTATCGAATCAGAACTGCAATTTTAAGGCACATTAAAAAAATTAATAGAAAAATGTTTTATCTGTAATTCTTTCCAATCATCCACCAAGGAACAGAAATGCAACAATTATAGTTTATGTTATTTAAATCCTCCGAATAAGAATTTTTGAATTGTTACTTCCTTGCTCTCGTTCCGGAGGTTTTGAAGTGAAAGTTCCCTTCTCCCGTTGTGGGGATTCGAGCAGGTACGAGTGAATTCAGAATTGGCCACAAAAACAAGGATAGTTGTATGAAACGGAAGTTGCCTTCTCACTAGTTTACAGCTGTCACTTTAATGTGCAAGTTTTGTAACACTAATTTCATAATTGAATGAATGCACAAGTATACTAACAATTTAGTTTCCACTTTATTTCGTTTAACATTTTGAATTTTAACAACTTAAGCCGATGATCACCGCCAAAAGAGCAATTTTCCACACTGCTTCAACAAAATAGCTGACAGCCATGATAGCAATTAAGGGATGCCATATAAATAAATTCTACCAAACTAGCAGGAAAATATTTACAATTTATTTAAATTTGTTCATAGATGGCACAGGCATCGGTAAAGTAAAAATGAGGAGTCGGTTATTTAAAAAATTAAAAGTGTGTATTATAGCCTCGACACACGCACCCATTTATGACGAAAATTCATCATTAATTAGGAAAATGAACCTCATCAATTAGGAAAACCGATTAGGAAAATTTTGGTTAATCTAGTACGAAATCTCAAAAGAGGGCCATCTGTCGAAGGATAGATCATGTTAAGAAGCCCGCTTTTAGGCGTTTTTTCAGAGTCAGCTGATTTTGATTTTAATTTTACTTGAAAAATAATAAAAAATATTACTTGTTTCCATATTAAAAAATTAAATATTACTTGTTTCCCTTCCATTGGGGCAACAACGTTCCAAAGATATCATTTTTTTTTATTTTTTGTTCTTTGACATTTTTCACTACACCACAACTGTTATAATAGCTGCGTTCCATTGGGCAATATTTGCTACTCCGGAGTACTCCCGGGTATACTCAACTACCCCTGCTCTTGCTTTAGGGTATTTCACTCCTATTAGAAACGCATGAAATTTCCGCCAGGTTTGCAAGCTTTAACTATTTAAAAATAGATGGCGTTTTGTTTTTTAAGGTTAAGTAAACTGTGGATTAATTATTTTAAAGTGTTTTTTTAAAGTAAATCTACAAAAACGGTAAATATAGTAAACAGTAAGATATAAAATTTCCTTTTATTTAAAGAAAAATAATTATTTAACATTTCGTTTAAGATCAATAAATTAATTTGAGGTTATGTTTTACTCGTATTTTCATCTGATATGAATAATCGTGTTCCATTGGCCATGTACTCCGGAGTACTCCGGATTAGAAAATTTCTCCCAATGGAACGCAGCTAATATAATGAGGTATTTTAATGTGTGTCACCCCGTAAGGGCGTTCGTCATAAATTAGGAATTTTCGTCATTTTTTGATTGCCGTGTGTCGAGGCTATTAAAGATTATTATTTCTTTAATATTATATTGACGTCAAGTTTTAATATGACTTTATGTTCTTTATTATTGTACGCGAAGTTTCACTTCTGTCTTGTGTTCTTTAATACACAATTATATTTTTCGTTTAAACGAAGTACGTGATTTTTGTACCTGCACGCTATCGCGCGAACCAAATTTGATACCGGATTCGTTGAAGTGCCGATCGACGCGTATTAATGAATTATGTAATATGAAAAGACTTTCAAAAAATTCGGTTGAACCGTTTTTTGGTTTAAACGACGTTCGTGATATTTCTACCTGCACCATATCGCGCGAACCAAAAACGATATGGACTTCTTTGAGATGCTGATCGATGATCCTGATGGAGATTACCAAGGACCAGAAGTTTTTACTGCTAACAGTGGAGTTAATGAGTTTACTTCTTAAGCCGACTCTACACGATGCTATGAACACGCTTGACCTGTATGTTGTATGTTGTATGTTTCATGTAAACAAATCTTGCAACTTGATTTTGACCCACTTCCAGGCAACGGAACAACTTAAAATTTGGCACATATGTATAGTTCGCGTGACAACGCAATCTGACCATTTTGTAAAAAAAATCAAGATGGCGGTTACAAGACGGCGGCCGAATTTTGCAATTGTGCTCCCCGACCCCCGACATGGGTATCAAATGAAAGAGTATTACAAGTAGAATACAATTAGGTATGTGGCGTTATTCAAAATTCAAAATGGCGGCCAACACAAAATGGCGGACTACCGTTTTCTTTACAACCCACTCGATATGGGTATCATATGAAAGGAAATGACAAGTAGAATATTATTAGCTGTGTAGTGTCATTCAAAATTCAAAATGGCCGCCAACACAAAATGGCGGACTACCTTTTTCTTTACAACACCCAATTGTGACAATTAGTGTAGTGACAATTTGAATACTATTAACTGTGTGGCGTGATTCCAAATTCAAAATGGCGGTCAACACAAAATGGCGGTTTACCTTTTTCTTTACAACGCCCTCGGTATGGGTATCAAATGAAAGTGTACGACGAGTATAGTACAGTAAACTGTGTGACGTCTTTTTAAATCCAATATGGCGGTCACAGACATATAATAGACTAAAAAATTGAAAATAAAAAATATATAGTTCAAAAAAACTAAAAAATACGCTTTGATTTTAAAATGAACTAAAAAGTAAAAAATAATTTTGAATGTAAAGTTTCTATTGCTCCAGCCAGAATATGGAAACAACCTACCTTTCGAAATGTAAAAAAAGCGTGGGCAGCTAGCGAAAATTTCCGGTGTTTATAAAATAAGAATATAGGAAGAGAGTCCCACGCTGTTTTACATTTCAAAAGGTAGGTTGTTTCCATATTCTGGCTGGAGCAATAGAAACTTTACATTCAAAACTATTTTTTACTTTTTAGTTCATTTTAAAATCGTATTTTTTAGTCTTTTTAAACTATATATTTTTGTAGTCAGGTCAAGTTTTTCTAGTCTTGCACCATGGTGTTAACCACTTCAACCTGGAGGCTTCCATTAAAAGGAAGTCAATGGTGATAGCTCTTTTTGTACTGACACACAGCAGCTTCTGTACATTCTCCACTGGTTTGTCTACAAGACTTGCTCCTAGTCTGGCCAATTCATCTGCCTTTTCGTTACTAATAATGCTCACTGCCCAAAGCATCATTCTACGGTCACAGTTTCGCAGGCGTTCTTCCATGATCTTGTTACCTTCCCCTGAAACCTTAGAGAACGGTCTGAAACTACATTTTCTCAACGCAGAAAACTGGTATACAGAGGATCCTGTCCAGAATCTTGTTAAACCTAGCCTCTTCGCTGAGACCGTTTATATCTCCACAATATTCCTTTCAGTCTCTTCGCGGTTCTAAAGAAATTTTTGTGTAGCCTTAGCAGGGCTTGCAGGGTTTTCAATTTTTATATTTAGAAGAGTTTTTGATAAGCTGATTAGCCAGAGACCAATAGGATTATCCTTAACTATTGGTAGTTATCCGAAATTTAGTATTGTGCTGTTCCCGACTCATAATCTTGTCGGACAGAAAAGACGAACAGTGGAAACCAGCTCAATAGGATAATTTCGAGCGAGCCTTGAACAAATAATTCTGTTCAAAAGCTGTAAACATTTAAAGCTTACATACCGAAAGCTTTTAGCGCAAGTTTTAGAAAGCTTTTATGACGTCACAAATTATTTCAAAAAGCTTTCATAAAACAATAGATTATGATGATTTAAAACTATCAAACATCTCATTCCATCACAAATTGCATAACAATTATTGATTTATTCCCATAACATTAAAATTAATTATTTTCCTGTCTGTTATCTGATTGCTCATCCTTTGTCACTGAGTCACAACCAAACCCAGTTCTGTAACTATATTAAGACTACATAAAATCACACGAATAAATCTATGAATACGACAAACCATTCCAAATACTGTGTGTACGATAAAATAGATAATGTCAAATGTGTTAACGTAAATCTATTATTAGTGACTAATTTTATTTCTGAAATTTCCTTCTTTGCACATTAACAGCGTGTAGCGTTTATTGATTGATTACCCAAATTGAATAGAATGAAGAAAATCGATAATAACTTTGCCTCCGACTTCTTCTATTTTAGGGATAAAAGGCAATGATTGATGCTGTCATCTTATATTAAAAATTGCTCATCATTCTGATTTTAGCAGAACATACTTAATAGAATCTCAAGAGATTTTCTGCCATCACAACATTCCCCTCTCCCCGCCCTTTCCCGCATCCTCGTACTGGTCGCCTTTTACAAATGGAACAGCCGCGCCGACTGACTGATATTAAGGACAAAGCCACCGCCCTTCATCGTGGATGCCAACTTCGTTAAGTTCATTCATCGATTAAAAACAACGCCCCCTCCCCCGCCCCCACGGAACCGAAAGCCCCATTCCCCAAAAGAAGTCGACAACTCTAATGCCACGTTAACCCTTAAGGAATAAAACAAAAAGGGACACCAACACACCCTTTTCTGTTAATTTAATTTCATGCATCAATTCCGAAAGAGAAGTTTGGGTTTTTGTAATTGAGCTCAGCATTAATCCCTTTCCAATTTAGGCAGTGATGGTCCTTGTTACAGGAATTGTCGCATTCAATATTTTTAAGAAGCGTTAACTGAACACGTCCTCCCATCCCATTCCACTTTAAATGTGGCGAACTAATGGAGAGGGACGACCAAGTTGAATTGGTTCCCGGCCTCGGCAGGACGTCACAAGGACTTTCGTCTCCCTAATTGCATATTTAACACGATTAAAAGGACTTCATTAATGTCCAATCGCTTAAGGATTCCTTCGATGAAGCATTGAAATTGATTACGTTGGCGGCAAGCAAAATTAAGTAAAGCGGCCTACAGACGATCAACTTGGGTTGTCATCCTGTTGTCAACAGAAAGTGTACACACGCTTCAACTTGTTGTCAACCAGTTTGCAAACATCATTTCATTTTCAGTTTTTGATTGCACAGCACGCTGATGTTCACTGCTCAAGCTCACGATTTCAAATGATGTTGCCCACTGCAGTTGTCAACATCACTACAGACGTGCAAACTGATTGGCAACCTGGAAACTCCGTCTACCAAAAATCTAAAAAATTTTAACTTGCTTCAACCATTTATCAACGGTTTTTTCAACCATAAACACGACTACAGACGTGCAACTCGTTGACAACTAGGCATAGTTGACAACGGGTTGAAAACCCAAGTTGATCGTCTGTAGGCCGCTTAAAAGAGACGATCGAAGGACCAGCATCAACCTCCATAGTGATGACCTACATCAAGGGCTTTCGTGTGGCGTTAAATTCTTTTGTCCTGTGTCTCGGGTTGTAGGGATACGAACTCGATAAACTAGCAACGCCTCGAGGTGTCAGGTAACAGTGTGACGACAACCCAACGAATTTCTTCTTGTTATTTAGGGGCTCTTGAGACGTATGGGCATGTGGGGGATGGGGGTTGGTACTGTGCAATTTAAACCCTGCCCCCCACCCCCCTTTGCCGAAAATATTCTCACAAATTCCTGATGTTTTTAATCTTTCTTAAATTGCAAACTCGAGGCTCCGAATTGCCGCTCATTACACTCTAAGAATTCTTAGTTGGGAAGGAGCGAAAAGAAATTTGAGACTTAAGCCTTAACTGGCTTTCGGTGCCTGGGTATAAAACCATCAATTAAGGCTTCAACAGCACAATAAATTGGGGTCAAACGACATCGCAGTCAGAGTATGAAATTGTCTCGAATTTTCTAAGGATTTATTTATCCTTTGTTAGAAGTTGACGACATAAAGAAACACGAGAGCATTGTGATCGAGGGTCGAGGGCTGCGGATTGCGGTGATGGTATGAAATTTTTGGGTATCACCCCGCTTTCTCTGCCAACTCTCTACCATCAAAAATCTCCTTTTAGATAACAAGAAATTTATCTTAGCTCTCTCTTTCTCTCATTTTAAGAACCAATGGCAGCACTCTGTGGCACATGACTTTTTGGCGCACTGACAAGTAATTTCGTTTATCTTCCTGAACAATGGTGTTTCATATCTCGGATAAAATTCGATTAAACCCAGGTAGGAGTAAACAAAAAAAAAAAATTTTAACTGACGTGCCTTTTATAAATAAATCAAAATAATGGAAAATCATGGAAGGTGAAAATGAGAGCAGCCGAAAAACATCTGTCATTGTTCTGTTTTTTTGATGGTTGGGTGAAAAAGTCACGGGTTGAACAGAATCCTAATTGTGAGGTCGTACCATTAATATTAATTATTTGATTTACATTCCTACAGTGCCAAGTCACGATGGAACTCAATAAGAATGGGATTTGAGGAGATGATCATGCGACACAGCTGGAAAGAGTCATCGTCTCTCCCACCAATCGAAAGATGTGAACATATTGTCCCCAGCTCAACATGCCTAACTCAGAATCAGAGGTAGATCCACTGAGGCAACTTTGCACACGAGAGGTGGTGCGAACTATCGAAAGGATCCTACATTACAAACAATACCCCCTAAACGTACAAGCAAGCCTTATATAGACAATGGCTGGCGTTCATGTTGAGCTTGATAATAACCCAAGCGGATTTGGCAGCCAAGAATACGCACTCAGAGATACTCCAACGGATCCTAGTATCTAGAAAATATTTAGTATTATAGCTAGAGGGATCCTGCACCACCCCCTCGATCCGCTCCTCCCCTTGCCTAGAAGCTGGGTGAGGTTAATATAATCAGCGCATGGACAGATGGTTATAGAGGGACACAAACCCCGTTGCATACCTCCAGCCACTAAAAGCTCTCATCGCACCACGAACATAAACCTCATTGCATACCTCCAGGCACCAAAAGCTCAAAGCACCACGGACGTAAACCCTGCACCATGGACATAAACCCCAAAAAGCTTGTAGGCAAGGGAAGAAGCGGGGGAAAGGAGGTGATGCAGGACCTCGCTAGCTATACTACTGTTTTTCTACACAATCAGCGATATTACGGGGAATTAGTCTAAGAAAGGTTTGCAAGTGTTCCAAGCGTTGTGGATTATCCGTTAATCTGGAAAAGACAGAACAGACGATTTTCACCAAAACAAGAAAAATCTCCGTTTTAAGTCTACCTACAATTAATGATCGTGCACTGAACCTATCCCGAACAGCTTAAGTACTTGGATCTTATTCTGGACCCAATGTTGCAATGAAGGCTCAAAATCGAAGAACGGACAAAGATCAGCAAAACTTCCTATGCCAGTAAACAGACCTTTGGAAAAATATAACTCTTAACGCTCTTTCAAAAAAATATAACAACCACACTATCCTCACCTAGACTGCAAGGGAACCGAACCACGGATCTTTGGGATGGTAGTCGGGCGCCTTAACCCCTAGGCTCTTGGATCGACGGATCTCGGGCATTGGAAGGTGACATGCTTCGCGTCTTCTTTAATATTTGGGCATGCTGGGCACAAGGGTGAATCGTTGAACGCGTATTGGCTAAATCGACCATATCCACTCATGAACTCCGTGCCCTATTTCTCTTAAAAATAAGTAAAATAGGTCCATCGTGCCTGAGTAGACTCATCCCATCTACTTTTCCGTTCTGCTACAGGCTCACACCACGCCATCTGTCGTTGCAGAGTTTTTGGATCCCCTCTAACATACTGTGGGTCGTAAAGGCGTATGTCTTCCTTCGCTATTATGTCTATACGACCATTATGTCTGGTATCACACCCGCCATGTTATTGGACATGGTACTCTATGCGTAACACGAGCAGAGAGCGCTTAGCTTGTATTTGGTTCTCTGTTTGCCATTGTTAGCCGTCCTGCTCTATTCTGCATATAGTAGGACTAAGCTAACTATTCTCGGCATCAGGAGAAGACGAGTCGGTTTTAAGCCACCTTCCCACGTTGGCCAGCATTTTCATGAGTGCAATACAGATAATGGACACTTTATTCATTGCGCCCCCAAAAGTTTTTTTGAAACTTAGTCTGCGGTCGATCACCACAACCTAAGCAGTTCCTGATAGCAGACTGGGAGTGGAAAACCTGCTTTGCTTCCTTGACGTTTATGGTCCTTGGCTTCGTTTGCTAATCAACACAACTTGTATTTTGTTCTCAGAAAGTGCCCAATCCAACCAGCTCTCATCTATTATATCACTTCGCTCGGGCATAGTCGTAACTCATCGAAGCGTCGTTCTACTATCTCTACCACGATGTCGTCCGTAAACTCGATGGCAATTGTTACTTTACTTGGAAAGTGTACCTTAAACACATCACTATACGTTGTGCTATACCGGAGAGTGTCCAAGGCGGATCTTTACAAAACGTCGCATGCTGTCCTGTACACCTTCGACGCATTATCCGATTCACAATGAAGCGAGATAGTCCATTATTACTCGCAACAAGTACCGTAGTATAGTTAGAGGGATCCTGTACCACTCCCTTGCCCCGCTCCACCCCCTTTTCTTCAAGCTAGGTGAGATTTATGTCCATGGTCCGGGGTTTATGTCCGCGGTGAGCTTTTGGTGCCTGGAGGTATGCAATGGGGTCCATGTCCGTGGTGTGGTGTCTATGGCCATCGGGGTTAATGGGGTGCGTCTTGCTGGAGTATTATGCCTCTAAAGCAAGAAGAATCTCGTCAGGTGACCTATAATGGCGCTGACGCCAGCGATGCCGAGATCGGAATGTGGAAAGCGTAAAAAACTTACTTACTTGTGCAGTCTGTCTGTTCAATCACTGTAATTGCGGGTGATGATGACATCTTCACTTGTTAAACACGACCCAAATGTTTTTTCACTTCGTGCTATTTGGTTTTGTATTAATGGATTTTTTATACCCATAGGCGCACATCTCAATGCACATAAATCCCATTGCATACCTTCAGGCACCAAAAGCTCACCATACCACGGACATAAAACCCATTGCATACATCTAGGCGCCAAAACCTCTAACCAGACCATGGACATAAACCCCATATCATAGACATAAACCCCATCCAGCTTGTAGGCAAGGGGGATGGAGCGAGGCGAGCGGGTCGTGCAGGATTCCTCTAGATATACTACTAAGCACTTTGGTGCATCTAGTTTGATCAATGTCTTCGACTATTTTGCTATATCGAGCCACGTTAAAAGCATTTAGACGAAGATTTTCCTCTCTGACAGACCTTGCCAGACTTACCACCTCCTTGGTCTTACCTTTCAGAAGCCAAATCACCTGTTTCTTCCTTTAGCCACAATTTAGTGTGTATTGTGGATTTGTTTGCTTGCTTTAATACAAGTTGTGGATTTTTCCTTGAATGATTTTTATTAATTGGATTCTCTTGAACTTGTGTACGCCTACGTCTTATATCAATCTGTATCGTATATGTTTTTAGAAACCGTCATTCTTCTAAGCCAGGATGATTTGACTTATTCCACCAAATTCTCATTGCTATGATTGCACACCCACCGAAAATCCTCCTTTAAAACATCCTTGGCACACACAAAAATAGGAGAGTCTTACATGGAAGAAAGTAAACCCACAAAAGACTCTCGTGGCAATAAACCTATGCAATTTTGAAGACAACCGTTAATAATTCATTTCCAGCTCCCCACAAGTGCTTCGGTTAATATCCTTGCCAAGAAACAGCCTCTTTCTACGACATATGTGCATTACTAGAACGTCTCCCTTTGTTTTTTCAGTCGCAGAACGAATGGGCAAACAATTTGGGATTCCCAAGAGAACCTCATGCATGTGTCTCAGCACGCTTCAGATAAGCCTGATTTCCATATTACATATTGCGGCCGCACTGTTAGTTCTGTTGTCGCCAGGTCTTATCTCGTCCAGCCTATCAGATTCATAGGAAATCGGGGGTCCACTGATGAGGGTCCTTTCTCGAAGATGTATCAAGTAAGGCTTGTGTAGATGTGTTGCGATTTTCATATTTTTTTTTGTTGTTCTTATTGAACCCAAAAAAGAAACCTTTGACCAGGAACCCATAAAAAAAACGAAGGAAAAAAGGTGACAATAAAAAGGATGTCAGCAAGGAGCTATTAGCAGCGCTGCTGAATAATAAGAAAGTGGGTGACAGCCACACTAGGCGCCGGGGGTTAAGTCGTGTGTTTTTTTTGGTGCAATCCTGTCCGAAGTTTTCTTTTCAGTTTTTTATATTATCCTATCAGTATCCTGCCGCGCCATGGGAACAAGATAATACGTGTCATGGGTGTCCTTTGATTTAAGAAGGATATTTATGATGCTCGTTTTTGTTTGGGGCGTTCTTCTTATATGACAGCAGCGGCGTAAGGTTGGTGTGGTAAGGTTGAATTACATCATGAAACTCTGCGTAACGAATTTATTTGGAAAAATGTCGTTTTTATGTTGAAAGAAAAATTCCGTCCAGGATATACTTTCGGCGCTGAGTATAATTTTCTTTTATTTCTATTTTCATATATATGTGTGTGTGATTGTGTGGGTTGCAGCCATGTGTAAGGATAATAAAGTTCTTTAAATTGATTTACTTACTGCGGGGTATTTTTTCGGTGCTTCTGTCGCAGATGGAAATTTATCTGGAAATGAAAAAGAAAAGAAATAAGGAAAATTAATTTTATGAAGACAAAAAAAAATATTTTTCTTTCGTTTATTTAGAATTTGTTTTTTTTTGTTCTCAACAAAAGGGAAAAATAATATTTTTTTTGTACAAAGCACGGGGGTTATGAAAATAGGTTTTTTTGAATTTTGTGTAGGGAGTTAGCTAATTTTAGAGGTTTTTTATATAAAGAAGGAATTTTTGTATTCTTTAAGTTGTCATCGTTTAATACAAAAAAAATGCAAAAATTACAGGATAATCTCGGAATGGAAATCGAACCTATGAACTCTAGGATGGCAGGCGGACCCTTTACCAACTAGATTATAGAGGCAGACTGTGATGGTACTAAAATAACAATCAGATTTTTATTTTAAATTTCGCTCCTAAAAGTATGCACAAAAAGCTCGCAGAGAAAAACGTTAAGAAGAAGAAGCTAACCGGTCCACAGAGACTCTAAGACGTTAATAGATTAGATAACTTAGGCCTGTAGCATAGGACAGATAATATTCTTTTGGTTCTCTTTAGTACTTTTTCAAATAGAGACAAATAAACAACATTTAGAATCAGAGTAAATGTTCGGAGAAGTTCATTAATTACGTGAGGCGATTTTGCGATTTTTCGACGCCCCTCTCACATCCGTGAGACTTTTCAAATTTTAGAAAATTTTAGTATTTAGACTAAAAACACACATGGGCGTAAACACAGCAAGTCGAGCCTTTACGCGGGTCGCTGCCATCGGGCTCGTACGCCACAGCGTTCGTTGAGTCGCGCGTTTGGCTGGCCAAGGCGGCTAAACATTGTCGGGGTTACTGCATTACTTTGTGGCGTTCGCATAACCGCGATAAATATTTTTTTGTATGATTTAGCCATATCTTATAGTCCGGGGAAATTAGCATTATAAGGAGACAAAATTCCAAAATGGCCGAAAATTGGACCACAGCTTCCTTGGGACTTTTTAAGAAAACAATTTCGGAATCACCAAAAAACAACATGGCCGCCGGAGATATCACTTTTTGGCAAAAAAATCACTCAAAAACTGGTTTTTTCGAAATTTTTTTTTGATCAGTCAATAAGAAACGTTATTGCCTACAAAAAAGCTCTGTTGTCATTTTTGCCAAAACCTAACCCTTTCGAAGTTATTCAAGATCAAAGTTTCCAAAAATCACATTTCGGCCAAAAAGTACTTTTAATAATTCGGAAGGGTCAAGGCTTTCGAAAAAAATTCAAGAGGGGTATTTTGTAGGCAATAATGTTTTGTATTGACTGATCAAAATTTTTTTTCGAAAAAAACCAGTTTTTGAGTGATTTTTTTGCCAAAAAGTGATATCTCCGTCGGCCATGTTTTTTTTTTGTGATTCCGAAATTGTTTTCTTAAAAAGTCCCAAGGAAGCTATGGTCCAATTTTCAGCCATTTTGGAATTTTGTCTCTCGTGTGTTTTTTTTGCTAATTTCCCCGGACTATTAGGGGAGAAACATGTTTTATTTAATTTAACTCAGGTTTCTCGCAATGCTACACTGTTTCTTGCGGAAAAAAAATTACGTGATATTTGCCGAGAACCCCCTCTCTCCCAAGTAAGATTGGCTGAGATTCGGCTCGACCCCCTCCCCCTCTCCCCCCAAAAGCCTCACGTATTTAATGGACGTCCCCTAATGCTATAAGCTCCTAGGAGAACTTTATTATGGCAAAGCCAACTGGTGCGGGTTGATTCGTTTTTTTTTCAAGCTCCTGACTGGGATTTGTGTTTCCAGAACCGCGATGTCAATTTTGCCAAAGTATAGGTTAACTGCATATTTTTAATGGTTTTATTTAGCTTCACCTCGTATATTTGTTTGTTTGTTTGTTTGGTTCAAATCTTGCGACAGCTTTTTCGTCTACTTCTACTGAACCGATTCTTATGAAATTTTGCCCACACATTGAGCTCCCGTGACGATGCAATCTGACAATTTTGTACAAAAATCAAGAAGGCGGTTCCAAGATGGCGGACAAATTTTGCAATTGTGTTCCGATTCCATTGAAAATCGGTATCGGGGGGTTTGTAGGGCCACAAATGACGATTCTGTGGTCAAAATTTAAAAATTCAAAATGGCGGCGCCAATATGGCGGATGAATTTTGCCAATGTCTTCTGAATCCATTGAAAATCGGTATCGGGGGGTTTTAGGGCCACAAATGACGATTCTGTGGTCAAAATTTGAAAATTCAAAATGGCGGCGCCAATATGGCGGATGAATTTTGCCAATGTCTTCTGAATCCATTGAAAATCGGTATCGGGGGTTTTTAGGACCACAAATGACGATTCTGTGATCAAAATTTGAAAATACAAAATGTCGGATGAATTTTGCAAATGCATCCTAAATCCATTGAAAATCGGTATTGGGGAGTTTTTAAGGTTACGTTAATATAATCGATATCATACCAGCAGATATTAACAAGACACGACGTTTACCACAAGAACTTGAATTATTCGTAGGAGCCAAAGTTATGTTACGTGCTAACGTCGACGTCTCGAAAGGGTTGGTGAACGGCGCTATCGGCTACATCACAGAGATTGTATGGCCTCAGGTTCGTAGGACGCAAATGTATGAAACAGATATACCATCTGTTCAAATTGATTTTGAAAGAGACGGCGTACACCTTATTCATCCTAAAGCCATAAAATTTCCAGCAAACTTTAATTATGGAACGGCCGAGAGAAGGATGTTGCCAATAATTTTGTCATGGGCCTCCACTGTCCATAAAATGCAGGGTAGTACTGTTGACCGTGCTGTAGTGTATTTGGGCTCCAAACTGTTTGAGGAAGGTCAAGCGTATGCAGCATTGAGTCACGTAAAGGCTTTGGAAGGTCTATGTATTGAGGAGCTTGATTGTCAGAAATTAACAGGTAAGAAACCGTGCAATAAAGATGCAATGAAAGAGTTGGAAAGGATGAGGAGTTTGCATAATGATACGAGCCAAAATCAAACTAAAAACTAGAAAATAAAAAAAATAGGTAAAAAAACTTTTAAGTTAAATGGTTTTATTTGAAATCATAAGCTGTACCAAAAACTAGAAAATAATTAGAACACTAACATGGACCTTCTTGAGATTCCGACGTCTGGTAAGAAATCATGGTACCCTTTGTGTCGCTGCGTCAACGGATTAAGTAATATTCTGCGACTTTTAACAGACTAAAATAAAAACATGGGGCGCATAAAAACCTGTATAACCATTGTATAATTAAATAAGAACGACTTGTCTAGAAGAATGTGTTTCCAAGCCCACCAATATATTTCAAATGCGCCCCATGTTTTTATTTTAGTCTGTTAAAAGTCCCAGAATATTACTTAATCCGTTGACGCAGCGACACAAAGGGTACCTTGGCATACGACATAAGAAAACAGCACGGCTACTATTGCATGATTTCTTACCAGACGTCGGAATCTCAATAAGGTCCATGTTAGTGTTCTAATTATTTTCTAGTTTTTGGTACAGCTTATGATTTCAAATAAAACCATTTAACTTAAAAGTTTTTTACCTATTTTTTGGAGAAAAAGGTTGTTAAAGGTGAAATTTTAGTTAACAAAAAACCAAAATTTTGACTTTGGCAACTCATAACTCTGAAAGTTGGTAGGGTGTGTGGTAGCCGTCACTTTTACAATTTTAGATTAGTATTCTAGTACATTGCTAACTGCTAACACTGAAGATAGGTTATAGCGTTACAAAAATACAGGGTGAGATATAAAACTCTAACAAAAAATTTTCAAAATGTACTAGCGGCTAAATCATTACAATCCCCTCCACTACGATTTTTTGTTCATCTATCCAAAACCTCGTTCGCAGCTAAATCCTGTATTTTGGGCTGAGGTCACGAATGATATTCGCAGCTCTCTTGATTGAATTGAGCCGAAATATACATTAAGCTGAGTTTTGGTGGTTAGTAGTAGTTTTGGTGGTTAGTAGTAGTTTCGGTGGTTAGTAGTAGTTTTGGTGGTTAGTAGTAGTTTTGGTAGTAATTCAAAATTTCAGTCGCATATTTTATTTGATTTCAATCAGCATTTTTAAAAGCGATTTTATGCATTGCAGTACTCAGAAGGTGCATGATAATAGCGAAATCAATGTTTTCCTTAACTCAACAACACTTTCCTTTCACTACGAATCTCCCTTGAAAGTAAATTCCAATTTTCTGTGCTTCCAAATTCCATAACTAAAAACAAATACCAACTTCCTTTCAATAATTAATAAAATTTTCATTAGATTGCTTCCGTGAAAAAAAAATCATCAAAAAATATTTTTCATGTTTTCTCTCCTTTTTCCAGATTTTCCTTGAATCGTTTCCAGCATAGAGAGCAGACGCAAAAAAAAACAAACTGAATGAATACCATTCAGAAAAGGAATTCGATCCACTTTTCAGATTGAGCAAACACATTTCCTCATCACGATGAATGGGGATGGATGGCAGCAGGACTACGGAATCAATAAAGGTTGCTCGCAGGCTGGTCAGGTACGATATTTGTGAAAAATCTCCTCCATCACGAGAGAATCTATGAAATTCAATGATTATTGGCAAATGCCGATTTCTCGTGTATTCATTTTCTATTTGTCCCAAATGTTCCTTCGAACACTAAGGCCGGAATTTGGACGCTTTCGCACAAAAGTAACAAATTTACATCATTTATAATATAACTTGATTAAATTTCCCGAAAAAAAAAATATGAATGCGAAATTACTTCAAGGATGTTTTTTCTTTCTTTAGATAAAGTGGAATTTTCTTGTTGATTTGACGAGATTAGTCGGGATTAGGTTAAGTTAGGCTTTATTGAGTTTTGGGTTTCTTTTCTTGGTATTAATTTTTTGTTTTGTAGTGAATTTATGGATTGTTATTAATTTTCGTATTTTTTTTCCTAGGAAAGTGAGGAATAAAGATTTTCTTTTTTTTCTTCTTCAATTCACACAAATGTTCAAGACAAATGCTTACAATAAAACTTTGTCTGTTGTTGTTCTCTAATTTAAAATAGCTCCAGGCAATATTCTAGGAAGGGACACAAATCAGTTGGGTGTGCAAAATCCTGTTGGGATCGTCTTCAAAGGCATTTTCGAGATATTCTAGATTTACCATAAAAAAGGTAAAATTGGTCTTGATGGGTCTGTTCCGTTTTTTTTCTTTCATTTGAACAAGTGATTAATCTGTCAGAAATGACAGGACCTCTTTTACTTATCTTCTTAAATCTGTAGGAGACTGGAAATGGTCAAACTGAATTTATCTTTTTTTCGATACTCACAACATATTATTTGCTTAAGGATAAAAAAGGATGTAGGAAAATTCTGAGGTGATTTCGGGGTTGTTTTTTTCTTTTTTTGTGATAGTAGCGCCACAGTGGCAGCTTTAGGAACTAAAAACGTCAAACTAAAGATGTAAATTGTTTCTTTTAATAAAATCGTTAGATCTGTCCAAGACCCGATAACGGTGGCATAAATGATGCTAAAGGCCATGAAAGTCTAGGGCTTAAAACGTCCGACTGCCATCCTCGAGGTTCGTGGTTCGAATCCAGTCAGAGAATGGCTAAGGCTGCCAATTTCCTAAATCGACATGGAGGCGGAAAGAGTTTTTTCTATGCGATCATGAAAAAATAAAATAAGCCTATATAGTCCGGGGAAATTAGCAAAAAAAACGCACGAAAGGAGACAAATTTCAAAATGGCTGAAAATTGGTTCACAGACTTTTTAAGAAAACAATTTCGGAATCACAAAAAAAAAGACATGGCTGCGGAGATATCACTTTTTGGCCAAAAAATCACTCAAAAATTGGTTTTTTCGAAATTTTTTTTTGAACTGACAATACAAAACATTACCACTCCTCTTGTATTTTTTTCGAAAACCTTGGCCTTTCCGAATTATTCAAGATATTTTTTGATCGAAAAGTGATTTTTGGAAACTTTGACCTTGAATAACTTCGAAACAGTTAGGTTTTTGAAAAAATGACAAGAGGGCTTTTTTGTAGGCAATAACGTTTCGTATTGACTGATCAAAAAATTTTTTCATCAGAATGCGCACGAATTCGTACAAGTTCTGATACAGTGTGCGAGCACCCTAAGATTTACAAACCCTACCCATTTAAAAAGGGAATTGCCTCATGCAGCGTGTGGACCCTATGTGGCAAATGCGGCATAAGCCGAAAGGATTTTCCCGTAGGTTCTCCATGAGGACCCCATGTGGTAAATGAGGGGCATGCTGAAAGAGGACTTTCCCCTTAGTTTGCTAATGAACACCAAACAAAAAAAATCAGCAATACATACAGAAGTCAGGTATCCCTTATCAACTTCTCAAACCAAACCTCATTACAAATGAAATGGGGCAATCTCTTCAAAAGCTTTAAAGTAACACCCTTAAGCTTTAGTTTTACTCATACAAAGCTTTAGTTTTTATTTTTGTATTGCTTCATTATGTTGGTGACCGTGAAGGGTGTCATTCAGCATACTGAAAAGACCGGTCCTGGTTCGATTACAGAGGTCAAGCAGCATTGGACGTGATTAAGTATTACTCAGTTGGGGGATCGCATTGGTAAAACGACACTCGCGTTTAAAACTATAAAGCTTTCGACACCGGCTCCCCACCCACAATGAATATGTTCCGCCGCCCTTGTCAAAGAAAGGACGGCGGCCAGGAACCCGGAAAGCCAGGAAGCAGACTTAGACAGCCGTTGCTGTGCCCAAAGTTTCTGGACCTGTCATAGTTTTCCTTAGGCTGTTAGTCTTCCCATTGATCTCTGGTGGAGATCTGGCCATCGAAGACCCTGTTCAAGTTGCATTTCGCAGTCATATAGTTTCGCAGACCCTTCTACCATTCCCTAAGGTAGAGAACGAATTATATTGTTGTGCCCGTACCTTTTCTCGACGTAATCAAAGTTTCTCTTATCCTCAGTATCCGCGGTCGGGTTGTAACGCTCGACTGAAATTTAACCCATCTTCTTTCATGCTAACAGTTTCCCGCTCATTGCATAAAATTTCTTCTATTTTATAAATGGAAAGCCATTAGGGCACAAGAAATAAGACCGAATAGGAAGAGAGAAGCCGAAAAACGGAAGGCCTTTTAAACGTGTGGCGCGACCCATGACCCAAGAGAAAAGAGTCGGTGCTATACCGATGAAGCCCGGGACACACATGTCCGCACCGCGCCCGTGCCGCATCAAGGCCGTATGTCGGATAACACACGGAGAGAAAGTAAACAAGTAAAATTTTACGAGTCAGTGCCCACCTTTCCGCGCTTCCGTGTCCGCACCGCATCAAATTTTACTTGTTTATTTTCTCTCCGTGTGTTGTCTGACACACGGCCTTGATGCGGTGCGGATATGTGTGTCCCGGGGTTGAGCCGGGCAAAAGAGCATAAGAAAGTAATGCTAAAATTTTTAGCGTGTGGCTCGACCCTGATCTAAGATATCGCTCTACTGCGATTGAAAAAGATGGCTAGAGGAGAGAATAAAAAAACCGGATATAGAAGCCTCTGTTAGAGCATTGGAGCCGCTCTGTCGCCCCTCCACGACTGGTCAGCAACTATGCCAACATCCAGGAAGGTGGGACGATAGAAGGGCTATAAATGAACGGGGTCGAATGGAACTTATAGGACAATCACAAGCGCCACCAGGCAAAACCAACGATCTGGCCAAGTGAACATAAGCCACTTGCAGCCAGACTTTATCGAAAACACACTACAAAAAAGAACCTTTGCACCAGGCCTGTCGCAAGGTCAAACGGAGTCTAGAACCCAGGCGAGAGCAGACCCGATACCAAGATGTCCATCCGACAATACTGAAAGGAATAAAAGAACAAAGGGCGGGTTCCCGTTGTCAGGACCGACTCGCGCAGTGCCATGCGTTATAACGCCTGATAGCCAGACTGCGAGCCAGTCCGACGAGAAGTAATTAAATGCAGAGGCTGCTGCCAGAAAAATATACAATTGAAAGTTTAGAAGAGAACAAAGGAGATAAAAGTGAAAAGAAAGATAGACGGAGTTAAGGGATACGGTAACGCAGCATGCACCTTCACCCGCGGAGATCTACTCTGGCCCAGGGGGCCAAGAAACCCGAAGGGATCGAGCCTCGGAGGGGACTGGTCTGGCAGCCCCTGCTAGAACAATGACTCAAACCTTGGCTCCAGACGACCAAGGAAAAACAAGGAGGTGTACCCACCGCCAGCGAAGCTACCTAAGCGGCTAAGGACACCTTGTCAGTTAACCGGTGAAGCCGGCGAGACCTCTTATTAGGGCTTACATTAGGGCAAAAGAAATAAAATAGAAGAAATTTTCTGCAATGAGCGGGAAACTGTTAGCATGAAAGAAGATGGGTTAAATCTCAATCGACCCTTACCGGCCGATAGTTACAATGCGAATACACTAGACCGAATAGGAAGAGAGGAGCCGAATACGACGAAAGGCCTATTGAACGTGTGGCTCGACCCATAACCCAAGAGAAAAGAGTCTCTGCTCGACTGATGAGACGGACAAATGTAAAGAAAGTAATGATAAGATTTGTTAGCGTGTGGCTCGACCACGACCCTGAGCTAAGGTATTGCTATACTGAGCTTGAAAAAGATGACCAGAAGAGAGGATAAAAAAATATATAGTTTAAAAAAACTAAAAAATACGCTTTGATTTTAAAATGAACTAAAAAGTAAAAAATATTATTTGACACTCATACCGAGGGTGTTGTTAAGAAAAAAGTAGTCCGCCATTTTGAGTTGGCCGCCATTTTGAATGTGGAATGACGCCACAGAGCTAATAGTATTCTACTTGTCATTTCCTTTCATTTGATACCCATATCGAGTGGGTTGTAAAGTAGAAGGTAGTCCGCCATTTTGTTTTGGCCGCCATTTTGAATTTTGAGTGACCCCACATAGCTAATTGTATTCTACTTGTCATACCCTTTCATTTTATACCCATGTCGGGGGTCGGGGAGCACAATAGTACAATTCGGCCGCCATCTTGATTATTTCACAAAATTGTCAGATTGCATTGTCACGCGAACTATACATATGTGCAAAATTTGAAGTTGATCGGTTATATGCAAGTGGGTGAAAATCAAGTTGCAAGATTTTTCTACATACATACATACAGGTGAAGCTAATATAAAGCGTATAAAAATAGAAACGGAGATAAAGAATTGGAGCTGTTAGAGAATTGGAGCCGATCTGCCGCCCCACAGTGGGGCAAATAGCACATTTTTTGGACAAACGATAATTCCCAAGCCTGGAATTAATGAAACTTAAAATTTTTTTTTTAAACTATTCGTTATAAAATTGCCTTTAATTCTATTGAGCCCGAATTTTGAAATTTCAAAATTAAAGATGACTAATCCAATATGGCGGACATAAATATTGTAAGTAAATTAAAATTTTAGCAGAAGATTCTTGAAAATTATAAAAAATTGTTACTTGGGTGTTTTTTTGGAAACCAAAAATTAATTAATAATAATTAATTTCAATAATTTTAAAGAATCTTTTGATAAAATTTTAATTTACTTACAAAATTTATGTCCGCCATATTGGATTAGCCATCTTTAATTTTGAAATTTCAAAATTCGGGCTCGATAGAATTAAAGGCAATTTTATAACGAATAGTTTAAAAAAAATTTTTTTAAGTTTCATTAACTCCAGGCTTGGGAATTGTCGTTTGTCCAAAAAATGTGCTATTTGCCCCACTGTGCGCCCCTCCACGACTGCTCAGCAACTCTGCTAAGATCCAGGACAGGCCGACCCTTACAGAGGTCAAAGCTTTACTTGAGACTTTTACCGCCATTGAAAGAAGTTGATTGAATTTGTTGCATATATCTTAGGCGCAAAATTATAAAAAATCTTCGGCAAGTGACAGTGTCGACATTTTGATTTGCTTAATTATTGGTCGAGATTTTTTTTAAAGGTTTGTGTATAAATCCAGGTTTTAAATATGAAAAAAAATCACTTGCAATTAAGCTCCTTTCATTCTGTTTTTAAAAAAAAATCCATATCGTCATTACCAAGAATTTATCTACCAAAAAAAAACAGACTACGTGCAATAAAACCATCCATAAAAAAATATAAAATAAATTTACGTTGATGATCAACTCTCATGGGCTGGACAAAATTTCCACCCATTATTTATTTACTTAATTTTTTCATTCTCAATTTAATACGTGCGCGCTAAATTTTGACACGGCAACAGGATAACAAAACAAGAGAGACCATCATAAAATTCTATCAACTGTGAAACATTTTTGTTCGTCCGACTGACACTGGCCTTACTACCATCATCAGCCATTCCCCTCCCCCCCCCGCGCTCCCCTGCCATAAAAATTCCATTTATTTCATTTAGCTATTAAAGTGGCTCCTGGCTCCTTACGCGCGACTGATCCTGATTTACCACCTTCATTACAATTTCACGAGCGAATTATCCTTAAAGCAGACACCGGAATCGAAGCGTTTACAGCGGATTTGCAGGACGTCACGGTCCCATTGTGACCATTCATTAGGACGGACGCATGCTGGCGAATCGGGGGGCGCTCCTCTTAGCAGTTTAGTACCCACAACAAAAGAGCGCTGCATTGAAACTGAGTCGCTCTTTAGTCGGTTACATCTGGATTGTGGATCTTTATGAAGGGCAGCGGCGAGAGAGAGAGAGAGTTTATTGTTACGGGGGTTTTTTTTGGGTATTCTGGATGGCTGATGTTGGTCAAGGGCATGTAAAAGTTAAAAAAAAAATATAATCCCAGATAACATCTCCTCCACAAATGGGGCTTTCATTAGCCATTTCCTCTCAGCTTAGTTGGTTCGGTCAAAACGTTTTCGGGGGAGTAGGGGAGAAGGCCTCGGCCAACACACACTATATATAGTAGTAACATGCTTCCTTCGACTGTGTGCTGGTTCTTGCTCCATGCTCTCGTTCCGTATATCCTGGCAGCTTGTCTATTCCCAGGCGTATTCTGGCTGAACACGTTAATAGTACTTGATTATCTCATCTCCAAGCCCCCCCCGGGAGATGGAGTTAGTTTCACGTTATTTAGAGCTGAAGGAACATCCATCCATAAGCGCTGCTACATGCCCAGTTCGTTGGGATTAAACGCTTCAAGTCAATTCCGGAATCCCCAGGGGTGGATGTGTCTTTGATCCATCAATTACTGTGCCACCGGAGGCAGCTGAATGGTGAAGAACTAAAGCCAACTCCACGCCCGATGACTTGATTCCCTGTAGGATAATTAATCCCATTGTTCTCTTAATAACAGAAAAAAAGTTTCCGAAGATATTCGCTCTGATAATGATGAGTTATACACCCATTATGGCACCATAAACAGTGGGGCCGGGTTTGGGGCCTGATGGTTCCGCAGAGAGAATCGTCGTGTCTGTTTGTATCATCTTCTCTTCTTAATAATATGGGCCCTTCTGCTGCACGTGTCGAAATCGAAGATGGATTTTCGTTATTGGAATGAAATTTACTGAAACTTTTATGTAATATACAGAAAATATCAATAAGTGATTTTCCCCTTTGGTGGGGGGTGGAAGGTGGGTGCAGAATGGAGAATCTCTCAAGACACAAAAATGCGGTTTTATAACTTTTCTTATAAGTCATTATCGCGCGTGTTTCTTTAATATATATTTTTGATTACATAAAGACACACCATCTTATAGGTCCTAATTCCCTTTTTTTGCTATATTTAATTTCATTGCGCATGGCAACTGGCAGACATATTATTACTTCGTAATTAACTAAAATAGAAATAAATTGCTTGGAAATGGAAAGTTTATATTCGTGCTGCTCCTTCGCCTCCTATAATTATGGGTCGTTATTGTAGAACAATCATTTTTATGGGGTAAAAGCTACTTTATGGGGTGTCCTAGGGTATTTTGTGTATTTAAGAGAGGCATAGGAGGGGATGATATAATAGGAGAATTTTTTTTCTGGTGGAGGAGACAGATTTTTGATGGCTAAGTGAAGGTTAATTTTGTTATGTTTTTGCGTAGATTGTTTATTGTAGACAAAAGTGAAATTATCTTATGCCTTGGTTTTATTATTATTATTTGATGCTTGAGCTTTGGTCTATAAAAGAAAATTTGTGTCTTAAAACACTTTTTTTGGTTGTTGTAAATTTTATAGGCGGTGTTAAATTTTGTGTGGAAAATCAAGAATGTTGTTGATAAAAGCGTGTTTGATTGATGGTTTGTTTAGGAAATTTAATTAAGAAAATTTTTGGTTGGAAATTTTGCTAAAAAGAAAACAAGTGAAAATCTGTTTGATGAATTTTTTACAGATAAAAGGGATGAGTAACAAAATTTGTACCTTAATTACATGATGAGATTTCAATGCAAACAAAGGTAGATGATTTACTTTTAAAAATATACCTGGGAAACATTCACTGCATTATATTAACATGATATTGTGCCAATTCCTACAAGAATATATCATTTGCATTGAAACACAGCTTTTAAACTCAAGTATATAGGGCTCATGGCGACTACAAGGATCTAGAAAGGGTAAACGTAGGTAGAAAATGTATAGGTGCCAACTTGGTTTTCTATGCGAAAGAGTAATTCTCAGAGGTAAAGCGGCACATACACTTTCAGTTTAACCGCGCAGTTTATCACGTGTGACGTCATGTCTGAGCGATAAATTGTGTGAACTGTGCGTTTTGAACTATTTTCATTCAGTCTTCAGACCTGAGCTTCTGGACCCTCTTTTGATGCGATAACTGCGCATACAACGAACTGACGAACCCACAAACTTTCAGTTCAGTTTATTGTACATGTTTTTACACAGCTCAACTGCCCAGTTAAAACTGAGAGTGTAAGGGCCGCTTAAGGTCCTTTTCGGCGACTCCTAATAAAGGACAATATAAAATAAAGAATTCTAGATACTAAATAGAAGAATGGAAAATCTGCCAATGCTATCAGGCAGTTTTGCTCCACCGCCGCACAGTGGGGCAAATAGCACATTTTTTGAACAAACGATAATTCCCAAGCCTGAACCTTAAAAATTTTTTTTAAAATATTCGTTATAAAATTACCTTTCATTCTATCGAGCCCGAATTTTGAAATTTCAAAATTAAAGATGGCTAATCCAATATGGCGGACATAAAATTTCTAAGTAAATTAAAATTTTATCAAGAGATTCTTTATAATTATTGAAATTAATTATTATTAATTAATTTTTCGGTTCCAAAAAAAACCCTCAAGTAATAATTTTTTATAATTTTAAAAAATCTTTTGATAAAATTTTAATTTAGGTACTTAGAAAATTTATGTCCGCCATATTGGATTAGCCATCTTTAATTTTGAAATTTCAAAATTCGGGCTCGATAGAATGAAAGACAATTTTATAAAGAATAGTTTAAAAAAAAATTTTAATTTTCATTAATTCCAGGTTTGGAAATTATCGTTTGTCCAAAAAATGTGCGCCGGCTCATATTCAATACGAGCTTTCGCCTGCGAACTCTTCCTCGTAGATTTGGTCATAGCTGGGGATTTGGCACCCTGGGCAGGACTTCGCGAACTTTTTTGACAATCCCAATTTAAGTCCTCAATGAGCTCTATTTAAATAGCCAGGGTTGCTTAAGTAAATATTAACCGCACTATAGGAAAAGGGTGAATGATGAATGATAAAAAAGTGAAGGCCTCAAAATTGGATTAGCCGTTTCCCAGCTTTTAGGTAATTGGAATGATAAAAAAAGTTTTCACTGGTTTTCCTCGGACTACCGGATCAAGACGAAAGAAACCTAAAACATGCCTAAATAAAATAATAAATCTTCCCGTGAAAGACCCATCACAATCGGATTAGGCGTTTCCGAGATTAGCCTGGACAAACAGACCGAAATTCAGACAGACAAAAATTGTAAAAATAGGGCCAAGTCAATAATGCACGTTGTGCAAGCAAATGACTTCTTCAGCAATTGGAAGTCTGTAGCTGAATAAGTCATTTGCTCGCGCAACGTGCATTATTGACTTGGCCCATACTTGAATTATTGAATATCATGTAAATAACCATGAGAGCTTAGAAAATGACAATTATATTGAAATCACAGACAGACATTCACTCCAATTACATTAATATATGTAGATTAGCGCGACAGAACGTAGAGTTCGAAGAATAAAAGGAGGCATCCTCGCTTATTGTACTTCCAGACCATGGCACCCGATTAGAATTCATGGGGGACATGCCTCCTGTATCGTTTGGCCTGATTAGTCCAATAAATAGGTCGAAAAAAAGGCCTTCGTAATTCGAAAAAAAAACCGCACGCGATTTTTTTTTAACAAATGATTTTATATATTTTTATAAGCTTAAATTCAAAATGGCATCATCCCCACACTCTTGCTAAACTTACAGTGAAGAAAAACGCGTTTAATTCTATATCTCAAAAACTATGCATTTTACGACAAAAATGTATATTCTATTTTTTGTAGATAAATAACTGATTTAACTTTCTTGTCTAGAACTTTTTTGTGTAAAGTCAATATCTACGGAGAAAAAGTGCTTCAAACTTCATGTATCACTTTCTTTGCACTATATTTCGTTAATGGTTAATTCTAAATGAAAAAATCCTTCGTAAGACTTATAAGAACACACGATTATCTATAATTTTTGTTATTATTATTTTTTACGTAGGGCTAACATTGCACCAGTTCGCTTTAAGTGTCGAAAAACGCAGATTCAAAAGTAGTTTTTTCCCAATATACAGGGTGTATATCGCTAAGTTTACAAAGCGGCCGGCTGTGGATAGGTTTTGGATAGACGAACAAAAAATCGCATGGAAGGGGGCGGTAAATCATAACTGTTTAGCAGCTACGGCGTTTTGAAGTTTTTTTTGGTAGAGGTTTACATATCACCCTGTATTTTTGTAACCCTATGAGTTATTTTCATGAATAAGGTATCAGTGTACGCAGAATACTCCCACCTATCTAAAACTGTAAAAGTCAAGTTTCTACCCTATCAATTTCTAGATTAATGAGTCATCAAAATCAAAATTTCGTTTTTTTTAACTAGAATTTCAACTAAAACATCCTTTTTCTGCAAAAAATACGCAGTTAACTAATTTTTTTTTGCAAAATTGGAAAACTTGGACAGATGTTAACAATTATGTTACATATAAGTCTGCTACAGAATTTATACCGAGCTAAGCAAAAATCGATCCAAGCTGATGCGACAAATTTTTCCAGACAAAGTTTGGGCGTCAAAATAATCCTAAACGGATAGTACCTACACGGTTTAAATTTAGTCTCGCCCTGTTGTAATTCACTACTGAAAAATTATGTTATGCAAAGGTAAAACCCTCTCTTTAGAATGTCTATCGAGATGCAGTTTTTTTTGTATTTTAAAACGACGTAGCATCTCTGTGGGCTGGTTATTTTTTTGCATACTTTTAGGCTATTTTATTAATATATTAGCCGTGTTTTTTTAATGAACTATATAGGTCTTCGATCCAGTTCATTAAAAAAACGACAAGGGAAATTTCACTAAGTGCCATCTTCAGTGCTTTAAATATATTAAAATTAATCCGAAGTTGCGTGTCAGTAAACAACTGTTACACGAATTCCCCTCTAGAAAATAATAAATAAGTTTCTAAAAAATAAATTGTTACCTCATGCCTTCAAAGTTGCTCTCGCCACGTCTATGTTGTTTTTATTTTAAATGACGTTTTTCGACAGCCGGTAAGTATGCTACATTCCGAAAAGAAAGGGAAATTTTGAAATGTCCCAAGACCTGGATAAAAACCTCGATAAAACCTGGGTTTTCAGATTTGTATGGGGAAGAACTATATAGTTCATTAAAAAAACACGGCTATTATATCTAAGAGATGAGAAATTTGTGAGGAAACAATTTAGGATTGCACGCCCCATCCGTACGGTATCAGTTACAAATGCTGCTTTATTTCAATGATCGAATGAGGGTCGGATTTTCTGATATATAATATAGGTGAAAATTGGAAAATTTGAATGGAGTGTAAATTGGGAAGGAGTGGTAATTTGTGTGGGTTAGAAGTAGATAACTGAGCCAAGTTTCGAAGTGGAATCGAGTCATCGACCTGTAAAATAGTAGGTAAGACACTTTACCTAAGCCCTACCGAAGACATAATAATAGGGTAAAATGTCGCTGACGTACAGTATTCCCAAGACCTCATTAAAGTTGAAAACTATTTCATAGGATTTGTGGATACTTTAAAAAATTCCACACTATTAAAGATTGTAGCAGTTTTTCCCAGTCATCCTTTTTTTTGTCTCTCCACTGATACACTCGCAACACTATGAAAAATGCTTTTAAATTAAGGAATATAATGTGTGAAACTTACTCCGAAAAAACATTAGCTTCACCTAAAATTCCTTTTTTTCTCTCTCTAAAACATTCCAGTAGCCAAAAAGTTGCAGCACGCTTCACTTTAACCTAAAATGAACAACGAAAAAAACTTCAAGTTCACTTCCGAAGAGCAATTGACCGTTCCGGAAATACATTGATTCGGCGCGCCTTTTTAGGAGTGAACTTTGTTTGAAACATTTTTGCGGTCATTTACGTGTTTGTGGTTTTAAGAAAAGTGAAAAACTTTTCCTGGTTTATAATTTTAACGTTTGCCAGTTTCAGAACTATTTTCTGGATAGTTTGGGAGAAGGGTTATTGAATTTTAGTGATTAGCTTTTTTTTTGTATTTAAAGTAGATACTGCTGGTTGGAGTTTTTGGGAGGTTCGTATTGAGTGTAATAATGTCCAATGTGTGATACAATAGTAATAATGTCCAATGTGTGATACTTTGTTAAATTTTTATCAATTTGGTCTGGAGTGGGTTCAAGGAGATAGCGATGCTTCTCTTAAGAAATCTCAGGATTCTTGTTTGACGGTTTTGAAAATGTAGTCGCTCCACCGCATATCCGCGGAAATTGGTGCGAGTTTTATTAAGGTTGAGACAATATTTCGCTTTGGAGGTGTTGAATTCAGCATGCTTTTTGCGGCTCCAATAAAGAATTAGTTCGATGATCGTAAATTGTTCGACGATCATGAGGAAAGTTGAACTCGTATGGTACAAGGGTGGATCCAAAACAGATCGAATACTGGGATCTTGGATGAAAGCCAGAGCGATAAGCTGGAGTGTCCTAGTTACTGCCTTTGTATATCTACGCTGCGTGAAATCGAACCACGAACCTCTGGATTGTAGCCGGGCGACTTAACACATTTTATAGCGAAAACTGGGAGTAGTGCTAGACAGGATCACGCAAAAAACCTTATTGGAGACAATGTTCGCGGGACTTCTCGTTCCTAACGCCCTCTAATCCTAATCTAATTTACTGACTTTACTGACTGACCAAAGCGATATGGTCACGAAGGATCAGGTCTAAACTAATCTGCCACTACCAATGTCTCTTTGGACTCTTAAGTTACTCTTGTTTATGTCCAGAGACCCCCGGGGCTTCATAAGGAGACGGTAGCTTTGTCGAAACAGGACTCTATAAGAAGCTATATAAGTCGCTGTCCATAAGTTGGAATTGGCGTCCCATTGGCTGGCTAGAGAAGACGTTTTGCAGGTTGTTTTCAACTTGCAGCTAGTGTTAGTGAAATTACCGATATCTTTGCTTTCGTATCTATAAGAAGTCTGCATTTTGTGGCTTTTTTATAAGGTTTAGCCGACTTAAGCCCGGGACACACATATCCGCAGCGCGTCCGCACCGCATGACGGCCGTGTGTCGGACAACACACGGAGAGAAATTAAGCAAGAAAATTTGACGCGGTGCGGACATGGAGGCGCGGAAAAGTGGGGACTGACTGGTAAGATTTTACTAGTTTAGTTTCTCTCCGTGTGTTGTCCGACACCCGGCGTCATGCGGTGCGGACACGGTGCGGATATGTGTGTCCCGGGCTTTAAGTGGACTGTCTAGGCGCTGATTCCGGCCCACTGCTTAGTCTTCCTGGTAACTGCATGAATGCTGACAGCGCTCGGCTAAGTTGCGATACCAGCATACCATGTTACGAGTTGGCCTACTTTAAGCGGACCAGAATTATGATGTTTTGAGGGACTGAGTTAGATTGCTTATTCCCTGCGACAAGATCTATCGGGTGCGACAGCGAAAAATACCGAATCTCCGCTGGAAGGATTGCGTAGACCAGGACGCCCAGAGCTTAGGGTTGTCAAAATGGACCAAATTGGCTCAGAATCGGGATCGGTGGAGAGAACAGTAGCGAGAGGCCGGATCGGATCCCAGTTGTATACCCATTAAAGAAGAAGAAGGACTGCGGCTTCTACGAAGTTTCAGTTGGTTCACCTGTTTCTCCAGGGCAGATATATCTGTTGTTTGAGTTCTGAAACTGAATGTGTCGGTACCGATGTCGAAGGTGATGCTATTTCAGTGCTGTTTAGAGCCTCTGTTTTGTCAAACATCTCCGCTAGAGGGGTGTCATTTTGGTTGCCTAGAGAAGACGTTTTGCAGGTTTTTTTCGTCTTGCAGCTAGTGTTAGTGGAATTACCGATACCTTTGCTTTCGTATCTATAAGAAGTCTGTATTTTGTGGCTTTCTTTTATAAGGTTTAGCCGACTTAAGCCCGGGACACACATATCCGCAGCGCGTCCGCACCGTATGACGGCCGTGTCGGACAACACACGGAGAGAAATTAAACAAGAAAATTTGACGCGGTACGGACATGGAGGCGCGGAAAAGTGGGGACTGACTGGTGAGATTTTACTAGTTTAGTTTCTCTCCATGTGTTGTCCGACACCCGGCGCCATGCGGTGTGGGCACGGTGCGGGTATGTGTGTCCCGGGCTTTAAGTGGACTGTCTAGGCGCTGACTACGGCCCACTGCTTAGTCTTCCTGGTAACTGCATGGATGCTGGCAGCGCTCGGCTAAGTTGCGATACCAGCATACCGTGCTCCGAGTTGGCCTACTTTAAGCCGACCAGAATTGTGATGTTTTGAGGGACTGAGTTAGATTGCTTATTCTCTGCGACAAGATCTATGGGTTGCGACAGCGAAAGAGACCGAATCTCCACTGGAAGGATTGCGTAGGCCAGGACGCCCAGAGCTTAGGGTTGCCAAAATGGAGCAAATTGGCTTAGAATCGGGATCGGTGGAGAGAACAGTAGCGAGAGGCAGAATCGAATCCCAGTTGTAGAACCATTAAAGAAGAAGAAGGACTGCGGCTTCTACAAAGTTTCAGTTGGTTCACCTGTTTCTCCAGGGCAGATATATCTGTTGTTTGAGTTCTGAAACTGAATGTGTCGGTACCGATATCGAAGCTGATGATATTTCAGTGCTGTTTAGAACCTCTGTTTTGTCAAACATCTCCGCTAGAGGGGTGTGATATTGGTTGGAACTGCTGGCTAAAATGGCTTGGATTTGTGAAGGTAGTCGCTGAATCCAAAAAGTTGGAAGCATGTCATAAGATACGATGCTTGTCTTGGTCTTCTTTCATTCTCAGAGATGTCACCTAAAAGCCTTTCGAGTCTTTTTTGTTCGGACTGAAAGGATGACAATAGGCGTTGTTTGAGTGTTGTGTACCTCTCTACTGTAGGTGGATTGTTGATGATGTCAGGTATTGAGACCGAGTAAAAATAAGACTCGTCTGTTCCTAGCTTGAAGCAGGAACGCCCAGTGTCAAAACGCTTGCATAGCACTCGAAACAGGCACGGTACGCCTGAGTAAAAATAAGGCGCACCCGCTCTTAGCATGAAACAGGCACGATACGCCTCACAGTGGTTCCAAATCCCGAAAATGTGGCCAAAATATGTAGACGTTATTAAAATTGTATGAAATTAAGTACAAATAGTATTTTGAGGTCGCTGATTATGAATCTTCACTCAAAAACAAAATGGCGGATCCAATATGGCGGACAACATTTTTATAAAGTGGTCAGATTTTTATGAAATTTGGTATGTAGAGTATTTCGAGTCTGCTGATTCCGAATTGCTACTCAAAATTTAAAAAAACAAAATGGCGGATCCAATATGGCGGACAACATTTTTATAAAGTAGTCAGATTTTTATGAAATTTGGTATGTAGAGTATTTCGAGTCTGCTGATTCCGAATTGATACTCAAAATTTAAAAAACAAAATGGCGGATCCAATATGGCGGACAACATTTTTATAAAGTGGTCAGATTTTTATGAAATTTGGTATGTAGAGTATTTCGAGTCTGCTGATTCCGAATTGCTGCTCAAAATTTAAAAAACAAAATGGCGGATCCAATATGGCGGACTACATTTTTATAAAGTGGTCAGATTTTTATGAAATTTGGTATGAAGAGTATTTCGAGTCTGCTGATTCCGAATTGCTGCTCAAAATTTAGAAAACAAAATGGCGGATCCAATATGGCGGACTACATTTTTATAAAGTGGTCAGATTTTTATGAAATTTGGTATGTAGAGTATTTCGAGTCTGCTGATTCCGAATTGCTACTCAAAATTTAAAAAAACAAAATGGCGGATCCAATATGGCGGACAACATTTTCATAAAGTAGTCAGATTTTTATGAAATTTGGTATGAAGAGTATTTCGAGTTTGCTGATTCCGAATTGCTACTCAAAATTTAAAAAACAAAATGGCGGATCCAATATGGCGGACAAAGTTCGTATAAAATGGCCAGAATTTTATGAAATTTTATTTAAATTAAAAAAATCGGGGCAAACTGGGGCAACTTTTGAAACTTCCAAATTATAGAGAAAGATCTCAAGAATGCAACAAAACTTGTTAGAGAGTGGGATGTCGTGGGACTTTTGAGTAATGTGATTTTAAACATTGACGTTTACAACGGGAAGTTATAAAAAACTTGTTTTGATGGTACATTACTAAAATAATTAAGAAAATTGATTGTCAATATGAAATAACGTTTAAAAGTACTTACTTTCGTTAGTAGAAGCCATTTCAGACGATTCCAGGTCACTGTTTACACAAAAACCCCGTTTCATTATATACTGCGCAGAGGCCCTCGTGTGCCAGACGCTCACGTAACAATGGCTCCCAAGAGCCCCCCATGCAAGCTTGACCGTTATAAAACGCTGTTTCTAATACCTTAGGTAGCAACCTACATAACTAGACCCAAAAAGTCTCCAAAATCAAAGATTGATTTTAGGTACTTTTGGCCAACTTTTCGGCATTTGGAACCACTGTGCCTGATTAAAAATAAGACTCGCCTGTTCTTAGCATTTTCCAAATGCACCCCGCTACAGAAACATTTTTTAGACTAAAGGGAGCAAAATTGGAGCTTTAAAATATTGTATAGGACGAAGAAAACGGGCAATTATGTTGGTGACTATAAAGGGTGCCATTAGCGTACTCAGTAGATCGGTTTTCGTTCGTTTGGCCAGGTCAAGCAGCATTGGACGTGGTTGGTACTTAGTTGGGGGACCGCTTGGTAAAACGACATTTGTGTTTGAAATGTTCGATTACGAGTGCATTCATATCTGTAACAGAGGCGGGCATACCTCTGGCGGCCACATGTTTAGATTTTCGAGCCTGAAATGAGAGCGTGCATACCCGTGTGGCAGGCGCATTTGTTCGCTATGCGTGCTATAGTATAGTAGTATTAGGTGCTATCTGCAGTGATGCCGCTGATGATAAATTTTGGCCTCTAGGATTCCGTAATGGTAGTATACTGCTACGATTTTGTACATTCGCTCTTGTGTTAGTGTTCTTGCCCTTCCTGATCAGTTCCCATGATTATTTCTATTGCTGTCTTACTGGTTTTGTTTCATTATATCGTGTTCTAATTTAGGGTCATCAATACCATGTCTATGCTGTCACTATATATAATCACTATCAAGTTTCACCATAAAACAAGCATTAACGCGATATTCAACTTTCAAGCCCCACGCTGTGACATCCAATATAAAAAAAATCCACACACATCTGCCTTCGATTACTCGACAATGCCATTTCATATTAAGTGACCCATAAAAGCATTCCCTCACTCACCCAAGCGGAAATAAATATACTTTACGAGTTTCGATAACCTTTGAAATTATTTCATATTTAAGTTATAAAACCGTGATTGCCTCTGATCACGTTCCAGCCAGAAAGAGAGTCTTTTGATCACGTTTGCAGTCCTCCTTCTCTCTCTCTCTCCTACGCATACACTAACCATCTAGAAAACCGGGGGCGATTTAAAAAAGCTGTCGAAACTATAAAAATTGTGCCTAAATACCCCAGGAAAGAAATAGAGAAAGAAAGAGAGAGAGAGAGAGGGAGAGAGGGGAAAAAAATATGAAATCTATTCCTAAATGGTTTTTATTTGGCTCCATTCGTGTATGATTCCATTCAGGACAGACCCAGCATAAAATGATTTAAAGAGGGTCACGAACAGCCTCTACTACAGTTTGGCATAAACATTCGAGTAAATCACAGGATTTTCTGACAGGGACGGGGTTAGTTAGTCGCCTCTTCACTACCCTCTCTCTAAGCGATGTTTCAAGCAAAAACTACAAAAAAAAAACTCGACTGTATTTTCAATAATCTTGCAACAGCAGCAGCAGCACCAGATGTCTGCTAATATTCTCTACTAAAGTTTTGGGGGACAGTTTCGTTGTGGTGCCCCACCCCCACACCTTAACCCCGAGTCCGCATCAATATTTCAACGTGTATCCAACTCGAATCCAATTTGTACAATTTCCAGATTCGTTGAAGGCATTTTTATCGGCTGATTTCGGCATATGGGAAATTCTTTTCTCTATAACGACCGACCTTAATAAAAACAGTCCTCCCCAGAAATAGCGGCATTGAAAATCTATTATAAGCACCCCCAATGTTGTAGCGTTTTATGTTGGGGATGATGGGTGGTGGATCGGTCGATTATAGTAGATGCAGAAGTGGGAAAAGCGGGGGTAACTTTACGGGGGGGGGGGCGGGTTTACGCGACAGTAGATGACGGTGTGGCATCTTATATAGATGCCAAATAGACAAGGAGGCGACACGATATAATACAGAGAGGGTAGGAAAAAATCCCTACGATGAAAATTCCAGCGGGTACCTTTTTGTGGTATGGTGATATTTCTTCCCTTCTATACAATATTCTTATAGAAAGGAAACTGCCGTTGCTTTTCCTTCTCGCTATTCTTCCCCATTCAAGACAGCCCCATTCCGCCTCATCTAGCCATTCCAGTCGTTCTATTGAACCGACTGTCGTCGTCCTGCCTTTTTCCTAGCATAATTCGAGAAAATGTACCAGAAGGAAGTGGTTAAAAAGGAGGCAAAAATGAATGGAAATGACGTTTATCAGGACTCTACGGCTGTAGTGATAAAATCACTTCAATTCCTGTCTGCCAGGCACCGAGATTCTGTTCCATTTAGGGGCGGAAAATTATTGGCTTACGTTCTCCACTTGGAAATTTGATTATGTTACGAGGCAAGTTCCTGCCTTCAGTTGCCGTCACATTACCTGCTCGTTACCGTTAGAAATTGCCTTTTAATTATATCTCGTCTGTAGGTCGTTCTGACGTCGTCGTCATCGTTTTTGTTGTCGTTGTTGTCGTTGTCGTTGTCGTCGTCGATCGGCTGTGCTTCAAGGAAATCTGCATAAGTGTGAAATTTGTGAAAGTGGGAGATACTCCGTTCTTTCTCGTTACATTCACTAAACAATTTTGTATTTTTTTTATTCTTGTAATAAGGAGTCACAAGGGAACTTTTAACCATGTTTGAATTGTCGGGGAAGTCAATTACTAGATGCTTACTAACCATGTTATAGATAAGGCGATTGGTAGAGCAAAAAGAGATAGTTGGAGGTTTTTTTTCTGCTAGATAGTTGGAGGTTTTTTTTCTTCCAGCTAGTATTAAAGGTATTCTCAAGACGCTTTAGGAAACATCTGACTTGTGAAGAGGACCGGCGCGACGGCTCACACAAACAAAGTAGAAACCCTGATGGTATTTACTACTATTTCTGGATCTGCCGCTTACACGTATAAAAGTTATCAGAAAGAGGATTCGGTCATTTAAACCCTACAAGTTCCATGTCTGGCCTCGGTAGCTTTGGGGTTAGGGCGCTGGACTACCGACTCAGAGGTCTATGGTTCGAATCCTCTACACGGCATGGTCTTTCGCCCTTACATTTCTTCAACCTAGACAACTTTCCTTCTTTCTTCACTTACAAAAAAAATCTCTGCATCCCAATCCCATTGATTAATTTCACGCCTAGTCACGCCCCCGCTTCCCAGGCGCAACCGACCCCATACCTACTGACTCAATCACTTCTTTTAATTTTTACCAGGACGATCCAAATATATACTCAGACTTAATTCTTCGGATTGTTCAACCGTCCTGAAGGTAATATAGATAAGAAGTACCTTAGAACGAATACCAGAAGCGCAAGACCGTAACTACGTATTTTATGGAGAAAAAGGTTGTTTTAGTTGAAATTTTAGTTAAAAAAAATCGAAATTTTGACTTTGATGACTCATTGCTCTGGAAGTTGATATGATAGAACCTTGACCTTTACAGTTTTAGATAGGTGGGACTATTCTGCGTACACCGATACCTGATTTATGAAAATAGGTTATAAGGTTACAAAAATACAGGGTGATATGAAAAACTCTAAAAAAAAACTTCAAAACGCCCTAGCGGCTAAAACGTTACGATAAAATACATCTATTGATCGCAAGAGCTCTAAATAGATGAGATCCAGACGAGACTTTTTATGACTGAATCGGCTTTATGCTGAGAACGCGCAGATTAATGGTCACTCAAGTCTCCCAAGGGCAATATAGCAAACAAATTGCCTCAGGGAGAAGTTATATCTTCTCTCTTGTTGTACCTTGCCGTAGATGAACTCCTACAGCTACGGGTCCCAAAACTTGTTCATGCAAGGTTACGCAGATGATTTAATTATGGTATTGCTAGTCGTGGTTACCGGTAGCTCCGCGCAAACAAGAAGAACTTAACTTGGTCTTTAGCTGTTAACGTGACAAACTGGTTGTGGTATCATTCATTAGGAAAAGAACACTGCCAGGATTGATTGGTCTGATTCATATAATATTTCTAGATGACACTGGATGCAAACTCCATCGACGATTCCGGAGAGTATACAAGGACGAGTTCTGCGAGCGCTATAGTGACGAAGTTATTGTGAAGAAAATAAAGCTCGAAAGGTTTCGACCCTGATCGGAAAGTTCTTTGCGGTAAGATCTATTGGATGCGACAGTGAGGGAGACCCAACCTCAGCTGGAAGGATGGCGTAGACGACGTCGCCCAGAAAGAGATGCCAAACTGGATGACATCGAGTCATAATCGGGACCGGGGTGGAGAGAAAAGATGCGAGAGGCCAGGACCGGATCCCGATTGTAGAGCCGCTAAAGAAAAAGAAGATCAGCAGGTGGACACCCTGATGAGCAGGTCCCGCAGAATGTTGTGGACCTAGCGAAGAGCTATGTGTTGCATGTACAGAACCATCATAATGCTCATGATAACGTATGGAGCATTAGTAGGAATATAGGAGCAAACCTAAAAGCCGAGACTATTCGTAAATCGCCTACGGTTACGCTGGGGACTCTACTATTCGTACATCGCCTACGGTTATTCTGGAGACTCTACTATTTGTACATCGCCTACGGTTATTCTAGAGACTCGACTATTCGTACATCGCCTACGGTTATTCTGGAGATTTTACTATTCATATATCGCCTACGGTTATTCTGGAGACTACTATTTTTACATCGCCTACGGTTATTCTGGAGACTCTACAATTTGTACATCGCCTACGGTTAATCTGGAGACTCTACTATTCCTACACGGTCTACGGTTAATCTGGAGACTCTACTATTCGTACATCGCCTACGGTTATTCTGGAGACTACAATTTGTACATCGCCTACGGTTATTCTGGCGACTTTACTATTCGTACAGCGCCTACGGTTATTCTGGAGACTCTACAATTTGTACATCGCCTACGGTTATTCTGGAAACTTTACTTTTCGTACATCGCCTACGGTTATTCTGGAGACTCTACTATTCGTACATCGCCTACGGTTAGTCTGGAGACTACTATTCGTACATCGCCTACGGTTATTCTGGCGACTCTACTATTCGTATACCGCCTACGGTTATTCTGGCGACTCTACTATTCGTACATCGCCTACGGTTATTCTGGAGACTTTACTATTCGTACATCGCCTACGGACACTCTCACGACTTTACTATTCGTACATCGCCTACGGTTATTCTGGAGACTCTACTATTCGTACATCGCCTACGGTTAGTCTGGAGACTACTATTCGTACATCGCCTACGGTTATTCTGGAGACATTACTATTCGTACATCGCCTACGGTTATTCTAGAAATTCTACTATTCGTACATCGCCTACGGTCATTTTGGAGACTTTACTCTTCTTACATTGCCTACGGTTATTCTGGAGACTCTACTATTCATACATTGCCTACGGTTATTCTAGAAACTCTACTATTCGTACATCGCCTACGGTTATTCTGGAGACTCTACTATTCATGCATTGCCTACGGTTATTCTGAAGACTCTACTATTCATACATCGCCTACGGTTATTCTGGAGACTCCACTCAATTTGGTACCGTAGGTAGAGAAATCCGCTATAAGTGCTACTACTAAGGCTGAGATGGAATTTCCAGGTGAGCAATGGTTTCCATGGGGGAGATTCTACAACTGTCAGCCTTATGAAACAAAGCCCAAAAGCAGGAATGACACGCCCGCTAATATCTCCAAGTTTTAAGCCTCCTTCTGTGAACATACAAGATAAACTATCAGGGGCTATCAAAACGGTTGGAGTACAAACTAGAGCATCACGAGATCTCGACAAACTCGAGAGTCTCGTCTTGGTCTCGACTCAAGAAACGAGACCAGAGTAAAGTTCGGTCTCGACAAAAATATTCTCGTCGAGACGAGATTATTCGCTCGAGATCTCGTCGGTCGCTCGAGATCTCGTCGGCAAAATAATAGCAAACAAATCTGGTAAAATAAAGTATCTGATGAAGCGCGCACGCTTCACGGATACCACATCCCATCCGTGAAGCGTGCGCGCTTCATCAGATACTTTATTTTACATACACATTTTTTCCTCTTGTTTTCTCTCGCCGGTTACGTATAGGTTGAGTTTATAAGTATAAGAGCCGTGATGGGCTCATAAATTTATATTCGTCCCGAGAGATGAGACGAGAGGAGACGAGACGAAACGAGATTAGGATGGGCGAGATCCTCCGAGAGTCGAGGCGAGACTCGAAGTGGTCGAGACTTATCGAGATCGAGACGAGAGTCTTAAAAATCTCGTCTTGTCTCGGTCTCGTGATGCTCTAGTACAAACCGGTACATTCAGTATAGGTATTATACAATGCCCTAGGGTCGTCAGTTTGGCCGTTAAAAGGGTCCCTCGAAGGGGGCTCACCAGAGCCGGAACAATGGGGCACTCGGATCAGTGACCCACCGTCTCTAGGTTCTTTGCGGGATAGGTGACTTCGGCGAAGCTCACTATGCAATTCCCTGGCTACATAAGTGCTCGTAGGTGCGTCTGAAGGTGGATAGCATTCTACAGAGAAGCTTCTGCCTCGGTATTCGGCCTTCTCTTCTTATCTTCCATTCTGATCGGCTTACGATATTCCGTCACAGGTTTGGTTCACCTATCTAGCTGCTACTTCTTCTGGTATTTCTTTGCCTTTCTCTGCTTCTTTGGGCTTCGTATTGCTTGACCATCTCGTTCAAGATCTTCTCCGGTGTTAGCTGCATTTCGGCCCCTATTTCCAGCACAGCCCGTTGCTCCGCATTAAAAGAAACCCAAAGTTTTGTAGAGCGTTCATCTTGGTCACCCTAACTACTGTTTTTCAAGCAGAGGTGTACGATATATTGTCATGGGTCTATGAAAACTTAAAGAGCCTTTGTCAACAAGCCGATTTTTATACTATCTGACAGCCAGGGTGCAATCAGAGCGATAAATTCCCCTAGGATCAAGCCCAAATTAGTTCGGGATTGTCAACGCGTCCTTAACTGCGTCCGGGACTGTCAACGCGTCCTTAGTCCGGGGAAATTAGCATTTAAAGGAGACAAAATTCCAAAATGGCTGAAAATTGGACCACAGCTTCCTTGGGACTTTTTAAGAAAACAATTTCGGAATCACAAAAAAAACATGGCCGCCGGAGATGTCATTTTTTGGCAAAAAAAATTACTCAAAAACTGGTTTTTTCGAAAAAATTTTTTGTTCAGTCAATACGAAACGTTATTGCCTACAAAAAAGCCTTTTTGTCATTTTTGCGAAAACCTAACCCTTTCGAAGTTATTCAAGGTCAATGTTTCCAAAAATCACATTTCGGCCAAAAAATACTTTGAATAATTCGGAAAGGTGAAGGTTTTCGAAAAAAATTCAAGAGGGGTATTTTGTAGGCAATAATGTTTTGTATTGACTGATCAAAATTTTTTTTCGAAAAATCCAGTTTTGAATGATTTTTTTGCCAAAAAGTGATATCTCCGGCGGCCATGTTGTTTTTTTTTGTGATTCCGAAATTGTTTTCTTAAAAAGTCCCAAGGAAGCTATGGTCCAATTTTCAGCCATTTTGGAATTTTGTCTCATTTCGTGCGTTTTTTTGCTAATTTCCCGGACTATCGGGGCTTCGAGGGGAATGAAGACGTGGACTCCTTGGCCGTACAGGGCTTAGCCACTGTTATCAGCGTTCAGAAGCCGGCTTGAACCTTACACCATAGTACTGTCGTGAAGTACACAAAATACTAGAGGACCACAACTGGTCTGGTGAACAGCACGCGTTTTATTCTTGGTCCATCTGACAAAACGGCCAAAGAATTGGTGGGGTGTAGTAGGACGGATTTCAAGACACTATTTGGCTTGGTCACCAGTTACTCCATACTAAATTCCCATAAACGTGTGGTTCGGAAAGGGGATGGCCCCACCTCCAGCCTGTGCCTCTAGAAGAAGGAGTTTGTCTTTCACGTTCGCTGTCACTATCTTGTTGTTCGGACCTTGTTGACCAAATAAGTCTAAATAAGTAAACTGTTTAATCTGTTCAAGCGGTCTGGCCAAAAATCTGACGGAGTAGGGCTGCCTATGGTATAAAAAATACACGTGACGAGCGTTGTGTACCTTGGATCAAATACTTCACTGAAAGAAAGAAAAAATGAAGTCAATTACTGATAATTAAGATCATTTTTAAGACGGGCTTTTCCCAAGAATGGTGTTAACGGCTTTCTACCTTCAGACAAGCTAATGATGCATAACAGAACAACTACAGCAACAGCAAAAATATATATGTATGTGTATTACAAGAAGAAAGCCTTTAAACTCTCTCTCAAAAAAAAAGTAGTCTTTTACTGAAAGGATACTAAAAGGACCTCTCGGTAAACATTACCGAAAAAAAAACACGAAATTCTTGTGTCCCTTTTTTTATACTGTTTGCGGAATTTTTTGTTTGGTACCCTAGATTAACTGGAGCCCTTTATTCTGTCAGCTACGGTCCACTAGCATTGTGTACAGTTCGGTAGATCTTCGTTTAACTTAAACTAGCCAAGGGATTTGTTAAGTTATTTATATAAGTTTGCTTGTGTTCCCTACCATTAAAGTCTTATGAAATTTTAACCCCCTCCTTCCATCAGCCAGCACTCCTCCCCGTTTTGATCCAGAAAACCTTATAGGGGTTTCATATGTAAACATCTTGTCTGACTGGATACTGTCCCATCGAGAGATGTTTCGGGGGAAGTTATTCGGAAAGATTTATCCTCCTTAAGGGATGGAATTAAGTGTACGTGAAAATATATGCTAAAGCGGGGGCGGACGAACGGGCAAAATCCCCTCAAACTATTGTCCTTTCATCAACAACAAATTCCCATACTCTCCGTCGTATTTTATTCCTGTTGCTGAGTAGTGAAAATCGGCAGCAATGAAAAAGGATAACAAGGGTGGAAGGGGGGGGGTTTGGGGGGTGAGGGTTAAAGTAATAATTAAACAAATTAGGTTTGGTCGATTTCCCCCTTTTTGATATGTACCTTAAAATTCGATGAGTCATTTTAGGAGTTAGTAATTTACTAGTGATAAAGCTTGGGTTTTCACTTCGTCATCATTGTAATCAGGATATACAACAAGGATAATAATGTAAAGAGGGTCCAAGACTGGGAATTGGCTATTTTTTGCCAATTATCACTGTTGTTGATTAACAAACAAGGCATTATTGATTAGTTGAATTGACGTGTTTTGGGTTAATTGTTGACTTTTAATGAGGTGTTCTGTGTGTGCGGCGTTTTTTTTCGGAGTGATTCGGAATTATTCTGTTTAGGGCTGTTGTTGATATATTGGTGATTTTTATATGAAAAGTTTTAATTGAGATTAGTTGGTGATTAATTGGTGATTTGTTATTGTATTATGTTAACTTTTAGGTGTGCTTATATTACTCCGAAAATTGTTGTTAAAATAAATATTTATATATAGTAATTGCCAAGATATGATCAAGCCGAAAAAAAGAGTTAATATCAGAGGAATAACGGCAATTGGTATCGATTGCCCTTGCAGTATGTGCAAGTTGATGTGACTTACTAGGAACTTTTTAGCACAACCGCTCTTGGTGCGGTCACTCCGTGGCGATCACACACTTCACTCTCTGCCCTAATTCGCATACGCATATTTTTTCTCAGGCGTCTTTTTCCTATCTGTACATTTGTTTTTCTTCTCTTCGGAACTCTTTATAATATGTCAATGCTTGCCCGTGTTTTATGAGACTTCATTTGGAAACATATTTGATGCGTGCGCGGCGTTGCGTGCATTGCGTTGCGTGCGGTGAGAGCTAGTTTAGAAGTGTGTATTCAAATCCGACCTGACATATTAGACTATTGAAAATGTTTTTGAGTAAGGAACAATTGCGTTCAAGGGTTCTTATGATTTAATATGTTAGCTTGGAACCTAAATATGATAAAATAACAAAGTGCCCCTTTTTGAGGGGTGCGTTTTTGAGAGCCGACCCTAAGTACCCCTTTTTCAGTTCTTAACTTCCCAGTAAGAATTTATTGTAAACGGTCCGAAAATCGAAATCGAAATTTTCAATGTATTTTCATGTTTCAAGGTCCCAAAAATTGAGAAGAAATATGTGTGTGTGTGTGCGTACGTATGTGGTAATTTTTTCCTGAACGATTTCGTGCGAACCAAAAAAGATATCGACTTCGTTGAGATTCCGTTCGAAGCGTATTAAAGGAAAAGTTTCATAAAAATCGGTCGAGCCGTTTGTTTGTTTGAATGACTTAAGTGATTTTTGTACCAGCACGATTTCGCGCGAACTAACAATGATACCGACTTCGTTGAGGTGTCGATCGTAGCGTATTACCGAAGTTACTATCTGAGAAAATTTTCATAAAAATCGGTCGAGAGGTTTCATTGTTTAGACGACGTAAGTGATTTTTTTACTTGCACGATTTCGCCTGAACCGAAAAAGATATCGGCTTCATTGAGGTGCCGTTCGAAGCGTATTAAAGGAAATATGATCTGAAAAGATTTTCATAAAAATCGGTCGAGCCGTTTTTTTTGTTTGAACGACTTAAGTGATAGCGAAAGTATTGATAAACAAATATGACAAATTTTAGGTATTATATATCGTCGGTCTAGAACCAGAAGAACGTAACCACCAATTTTGAAATTTTACAGGAGAGCTATTAAAAGGTGAATTTTATGCATTATCGAATTTCCATTTTAATTTAAAAAAAACTGTTCACGAAATCTATATACAAGTATTTCTTGTTCAAAATATCATCTATTCTGTGCAAAAAAAAATAACTTTGTAAGATGCAGCTTTTATTTTTATATCGAATATTTAAATTTTATATGATGAATTGCACATACGTTATTCTGGTCTTAATAATCAACGTCATTTCCGTACTTTCAGTACATCGAGTAAGGTTTTTAGATATTTGAGATCAGTAAAAATGTGCGGTATGTTATTTTAGCAAAATATTTTATTCATATCCAAAAGACAGATAACATAATGAATCTAGTTTTCGTTAAAAAAAAAGCAAAAACAAAAAAAAAACCAATACGAAAGAAATGCGAGTAAATCTATAATTCGTTCAATATTAATTCATTCGTCATACCATTGTAGAGTCGGTGTCCGCCCTGTATTCCTGTTCGGATTCAATCAAATTTCTATAAAAACCCCTATAATGTTCTGCTATCAAACCAGACTCACACAAGTTAAGCAAATCTTTTGCTTTAGCCTCGGTTATTTTTAATGGAGCCGTATACGCAGGGTTTAATTGGTGCTTAAGGAGTCCGGATCGCGTTTGTTTTATGGCAATATCAAAATATTTCAATTCAGTATTATGATCATACTTAAAAAATATTTTAGAGTTCTCATTTTTCCTGTATTGAAGATGTACTATTTTTAACCACTTGATTCGCTCGCCATCACAATCTAAAGTTCTATTTTTAATGAATTGTTTTTGCAACTCCGCGAAATTCAAAAAATCCTTTTGTTCCATTTCAGTGACCTCATACTTTCTCATTTTGGAAGCAGTTCGCACTACTGCATACCATCCTGATGGATCATAAATGTCGATTTGCTTCGAAGCTGCTTCAATTCGAGCATGTACAGAGTCGCATTCCATAATAGAATGACCAGGTTCAAAAAAGAATTGGTCTAAAATAAGTATATTCAATTTTTGCACTGCGTATAAGAGCATAGCACACATATTTATATTTCGATTTTGACCTCCGCAAGAATCAGAAAATAGCGCAATTGGGCGACCATCAGCAGCGCCGTGTAGTTTTTTAAAAAGGCAAGAAGCTATTTCCAAGGACCCGCGCTTTGCTACTCCTTCATGCCACATGTAGTTCATAGCTCTTTTACTTTGTACATCATATACCGTTAGGTTGTATACAGCCAATCTTCTGTTATAAAAAATAGCCTTGGCTCTCAAAGTAGGGCAATATCTTACAGCTTCAAGGTCGAATTGATAAAACTGAAGCTCTCCTGTCAATGCCTTTTCTTTGATTGTAGCTTTCACATTGCGGGCAGCGTCTTTTCGTTTCAAATGGTCGTTATAGGATTCCATGTGATTTAATTTTTCTTCGCTCGAGTATGTTTGATTATACTTGTAACAAAAGTCGCATTGATCTTTGCGGGGAACATGAAAACTTAAGTTAAACTCGTTTTTAAATACCTTCCGATAAAACCAATATTTTTCAGGTTCTAAATTTTCATTTTCACACCTTTCCTTGTAAAGCTCGTACATTATTTTAAGGCTTAAGTTGGAAGGTAAATACTCCTTATTTGAGCTTTTTCTGCAATAGTGCGAAGGGACTGTTGGAAAAGATTTGATGTGTTCCATTATTTGTTCCTTTTGTTCAATTGGTCGTTTAGAACCAGGTTCATGACGTCCTCGCTTTTCTTGAAAAGAAGTTGCATTCCCCTCTCTTTTTTTCTTCGAGAGAGTTCTTATAAACATTTCAGTAATGCCGAAAACACTGAGGAAAAATCTTTGGCAGACCTGAATTTTTTCGTTCTCCTTTGGCAGAAAAAATTTCCTGCTAAAATGTCTTCGAGAACAAGGTTGTCCTGTGCGCTTTTTAATTTTTTTTACCTCTTCAACGAGGTTTGCGGCATAAAAGCGCTGTTTCTCAATATCTCCTAACTCCCAATATCCATTGAATATTTGCTGGCAAATATTAGGTGAAAATATTTCGTCACATTTTCGCTGACAATTATTACTATGTTTCGGAGAACAACGCCGAGGTGGTACAGTTTCGCCCGATGCAGACAAGTATTCTTTTCCGGACTGCCTTAATTTCCTTCGCTTATTTTTTACCCATGCTGCCGAATTTCGATTCCTTTTCCTTGAAGATGTCACTGTTTCGGGATCTATTATAGCAGTGTTTGTGCTTAACACATTAACACAATTAGTTTCAGATAAGAAAACCATAAAGCAATTATTTGTGGCTATCTGATATGTAGGACCTAACAATTTTGGCCGCCCGATTAAATTTGGGAAGTTGTTAAAACAATACATTTCAACATCTGTAAAATGATTGAAATCGCCTTTATTGGAATGAATAATAGTAGAGAAAATAATTACGCGCCTTCATTACCGGTTTGATTTTTTTCCATTTAATTTGCCATACTCGTACTTCACACTGGATCTAACAATGTAAATAACTAAAGAACAAAATGTATACTGCCCAAAACAATTATAAAATTTAGGAAAAAATTAAAAAAAATTCTGCGCATTAAATCCGACTTCGTCTCTTGATTAACTGGAACTGAATGAAAAATTTTCCATTGCTCTTGCAAACAATATTTTCATTTCATCATTAATGCCCAACATGTCCATTCTTGTTCATGATCGTTATGCTGTTCGCTGAAAGTCCAAGATATAATTTTTTTGGTTCTAAGAATTTCGAACTACTTATATAAAATTCATGACATGAATCACATTGTGATTCTGCATATTGTGCATTGATGTTGGTTTACTACGTTTTCGAACTCAGCCATACTTATGTACGTTACGTTCATATGGTTCTAAAAGATGTTATGTGAAATGGAGATACGATAAAATGGAAACTACTACTATTATAAAATGTTATGGCCGAATTTATATAAAGACGGATAAAGTAACTCTTCTACAACCAGAAAATTGAAAAAAGGAATTATTTTTTTTTTGGACATACGTTGTTCTGGTTCTAGACCGACGATATTATATATTGATTATTGTTTATTTATTATTAAAATATCCTAATAATAATATAATATATAATATTCAAAATTCATAATACTGGGAAGTTGATCGTGTGGGACCGAAAGGGTCAAACCTACATCCCAACTAGTTTCAAAATAACTCGAAAAGAAAGCAAAATCCGAGAATTTTACATAAATACTTTTTTCTAGAAAATCAAATTTCCCATCGAAATGCGTTTTTTAAAATTTTTTTTAACCATTTTGTAGTTCTAAAAATAATCGAAAAACAAAATTAAATTTTTTCGAAAAATCACGTTTTTTTTCTTTTTTTATATTAATTTGGTTATAACATTTTTTACGGCTTCTTGGGTATATATAAGTGAAAAGAAGAGAAAAGAAAGGAAATTGCATTTTTTAAATCTCCGTACGACCAAGAGTGACCGAGATATCGCAATTCAAAGTTGACCATTTTTAGCCCTTTTTTAAGTTACGAATACTCGCCCGCATACTGGGAGGAACCAACACAAGCACCGTCCACAATCATGTATTGTATATCTGTTTCCAGTGTTCGGCTTTGCTCTTTAGGTAGCACCCTTAGGGCCGATCCAGACTATCGTGCTGTTCCCGATCCAATCACATGCCATTCTTGGTACTGGACTGTACTGGATTGATTGATATCGAAATGTGCCTGGCACGGAGCTTGAACGAGACTGAGTGTGAATACGCCGACTGCTTTTCCTATAAAAATATTTGACTGAACCGAGACTAGCATGAGACTGGACCGTGATCGGCACGATAGTATGGATCGGGCGTTATATTTATTCATCAGTTTGTATTCATTATGAATTTCGCTTTAAATGAAGTAACAAAAATAATAACAGTGTTTTTTTACGACCTGTAGCTCACTCTTCATTCACTGAAGGTAAATTCTAACTCAAGATCGAAAACGAACAGAAATGAACGTGTTCAAAAATTACAGAACTTTCCCTTACACTAAAGGCTCCCATAAACGAGCGATCCAATGTACCGAGTCCAGTAGGAATTGCGGCACTTGAGCCTGGGAACCAGGTTTGGCAAGAGGCGGAGCTGCGGGTGGAGTAATAGATGATAATTGCATGTCATTATCACTTATTAATTAATAGGCTTCCTTGCGAAAGGAGAATCGGAAAGACGAAGAACCATAGCGCTACGGCGTCGGCCATTTAACACGTCACGTTGTTAGAATAGAACTAATTTCTGACCCCTCCTAATGATGTAAATGAGCAAATATTCCAGGGCCTAGGAATTCTTAAAAAAATACCAATTCCTCCTCCAGCCGTAGGCTTTGGCTGTTGTGTACAAATCCTACATTCGGCCTTTCCTCGTATACAGGGAGATCCTTCTTCTTTGGACAAGGCTTTGAAAACGGCCCTAGCGTGCCTAGATATAGTACAAAAAGGAACAATCAAACTCATCGGTGACGTTCTTCCATTTTCAACACCTTTAATCCATTTGAGGATGATTACAGCCTTGAAAAAAACTTTTTCGTTACTATCATAGCCATTGTTCCACTGAAATAAACGCTCTTTTGAATCCAGGGCTTTCTCCGAGCTCCAGTCTTCCACATAAAAAAAGGCAATGTTATACTTATACCCGATCAGCTAGATCGGCTCATTCGTTTTTCGCGCATGCTACAGACTAGGATAACTCAGGAGACCAAACGCAACTCCTTGAACATCCTAGGGATTCCTCATAATCCGTTCTATCCCTCAAACTATTATCTGACTATATATACTTGACATTGCACTATGACGTGACCAACGAAATGAAGAACTGGCAGTTAAACGGGTGATTCCTAAGCTCAGGTTGTTATAATATAATCTTAAGGCTATACACATACTTCACGCTTTCACAATCCTCGTACAGTCGACGCGAACTGAATTTTTTTATAAGGAGAGATGAACGCTGGCAATTTCAGTGAGGTCCGTGCATTTCCTCTCTCTTTCTCGTACGGCTTTATATGAATGTGCAGTGTGGGCGGATCGTGTTGGGCCCGGGTGGGTAGTCAGACAAACACACCCCATCCTCCGAAACTGTTATTTGATAACAACTTCCTGAGCGGCAGCGTTGCACAAGATGGCTAATAGCAGAAAATGGAGCGCCACATACAGACTAAAGCTGGAAGCTGCGTGCGTACAGTGCGTGCGGTATATGCGGCAAATTTTTGCTGACAGACACTTCCTTGCTTGGGTTTCGTCTAGTATCTTACAAATAACCAAAAAATCTAAGACACGAGTGCATGTGTCTGTTGTATGTGCTTGTGTTTTGGTATGGCGAATGCAGCAATGCAGAAAATTTTGAAGTAGGCCAACTTTCGCGTTGGGTGCGTTCCGTTTACGTAACTATATTTCAGTTTACATTTAAATGCACGCACTTCTATTATATCAATCACAGCACGCACCAACGAACGCATTCATCTGTCTCCAGCATAAGCGTAATCTCGCGCGTGCTGCGCATGCAGGACCATATCCAACTATGCGGCGTGCGTGATAGCAGGAAAATTATTTACATAGGGATACTAGCGAGGGAAAGCATGCGTCTCTATGATCCAAAATATGTTACAGGGGAGATAAATTCTGTGCGGTGGCAGATGACGCACTGCGAGTATCTAACGTAATGTCAAGTGAAACGAGTCTATTAAGAGCCGGTGGACCCTCAGACTTATTTCAAACGTGGATAGATGGGTTACGAGGGAGTGTGGAGAAATGAGTTACGTCCTCACGCTTTTCTTGAGTGGATATAGAAGATTTAGAAAATACCTCCATCGCATCGTTTCGAGCACGAAGACGCTGGTATCCAGAATAACGCAAAGCACGTCTTCTTTATTGTGTGAGATTCGGCGAGTATGGGCCGGAATCAGAGGCATTCTTCATGTCAGATGCTCGGTTACTAGCTCTATTTTACCCACCCGGAATTTTCTGGGTGGGTACTGCTACCCACCATACCCACATTATCCGCCGGCTATGTGAAAGTGTGTTTGGTTTTTTTGCTTCTATAAAAACTCTTTCGAGAAAAAGCTTTAAAGCTCAATTTAGAGCTACAACTTTGGAAGGGGGAAAACAAACGAATCATTAAAAAACTTTTAACGAAAGTTTTTTGAATAGTTATCGGAGAGTTTTACCTCACGAAGGTGCCCGAGAAAGCGGCTCCAGAGAAATTTTTGCACGAGCATATCTTATACCCTCGACAAAAATATATATATATATAATATTCGTCGTAACGACGAAAACCTACTACGCAAATCACTTATCACTATCTTAGACCCTCGACAAAAATATACGCTGAATATTCGTCGTAACGACAAAACCCTACTATGCAAATCACTTTTAGGTTTTTTTGTCAATTTTCGTTCACTGACATTATTCACTACAAATCTACTTATGACAAACTGTCAAAAAGTAACGACGAATTTGATCGATAACGGCGAATTTTATCACGAGTCACCCCCTAAAATAGCATTCGTTGTAACGTCGAATTATCGTCGTAACGACGTTGCTGTGTTTCAAGGGTATTATCCATATGCAATGTTTAATTCTACGAAGAGAATTTTCTTTTTTGATATTATTACGTCTACTTCCGGTTGGAACGTTCGACACTAATTTTTATAGTCTTAGATCTCCTGACCAAGACCTTTAATCTTCTTCTATATAAATATAATTGGAGTGTCTGTCTGTGATTTCAAAATAATTGTCATTTTCTAAGTTCATATGATTATTTACATGATATTAAAACAAAATCAAGTATTTTTAAAATTTCTGTATGTCTGTCTGTCGGTTTATTCGGGCTAATCTCTGAAACGGCTTATCCCATTGCGATGGGACTTTCACTGGAAGATTCAGTATTTTCTTGGGCATGTTTTAGGCTATTTTTTTTACTCAGATCCGACTATCGGATCCGATTATCGGCCCCGACTACCGGATTAGACCAAAAATTTGATTTTTACCCACTTTCATATAACCGATCAACTTCAAATTTTGCACATACGTATAGTTCGCGTGTCAATGCCATCTGACCATTTTTAAAAATAAATCAAGATGGCGGCCAAATTTTGTAATTGTGTTCCCTGACCCGCCGACATGGATATCAAATGAAAGGGTAAGACAAGTATAATGCAATTAGCTATATATGTGGGGTCATTCAAAATTCAAAATGGTGGCCAACACAAAATGGCGGATTACCTTTTTCTTCGGTATGGGCTACAAATGAAAGCGAGTATATTGCAGTAAGCGATGTGCCGTCATTTTAAATCTAATATGACGGTCACTACAAAATGGTGGAAGACATATAATAGACTAAAAAGTAGAAAATAAAAAATATAGTTTAAAAAAACTAAATAATTCGCTTTTATTTTAAAATGAACTAAAAAGTAAAAAATAATTTTGAATGTAAAGTTTTTACTGCTCCAGCCAGTATATAGAAACGACCTACCTACCTACTAACAACGGCTAATCCGATTGCGATGGGACTTTCACGATATACGATTGAGTATTTTCTTGGGAATGTTTTTGGCTTCACTCGGTTTCGACTATTGCTTCAGACGAAAAAATTGATCCGATAGTCGGAGAAAAGCGAGTGGAAACTTTTTCTGGTCATTCTAATTGTAAACCTAAAATCTCGGAACGGTTAGTCCGATTTTAGGACTTTCACGGGATGATTCAGAATCTTCTTAGGCGTTTAGCCTACTTTTCACTATTATCCGACTATCGGGTTAGACCGAAAATATGACTCGATAATCGAAGGAACGCGAATGAAATGCTGTCACGGCGAGATATTGTTCTTTCAATTTGCGGAAATACTGTGAAGATTATGGTCTGCCATCTCCGCAAATGATCGGTGGGTCTGATGAAAATTTAAACAGCGAATATATCGAACATAATGAACAAGGCGGGAACAAAATGTTGAGGACGCCATAGGGCAAGTTCTGCACAGGGTGAGACACGTGTTCTCGTTGTGCATGTAGCACAAAATTTTTCCGATAGTTGGCGCTCAACATCGCATTTTAAAACAGTTTTAATACATTTTTTATAAGTAACTCTAATTTGCTTCCTATGGAATCAAATTAGAAGTGCTTCTTGGTCGCGCTTCAGAAGCATTTTGGAAGATTTTCCTGTGCATATGGCTACAAAATAAGTCATTTTCAACTTTGTGAGTAAATTTTCTGTTTTGAAAGATTCTCTGGATTTCGATTAGTAAAATTTCCATTTGTTGTGAAATATTTTGTTTTGATAAATCGTCATTTCGAGTTGTGCGCTCAGTAAGAAAAGTCGATAGTTTGTTGATCCTTATTACTCAAAAACGAAGCGCGAAACCTTCTTCGCCGCTTCCAAAGAAGAAAATATGAAAGCTTTGCTGCTTGCAAAACTTAAAACTTCAAAATAGCTTCCCAGGAATCTGATTAGAAGAAAATCGGACAAACTGCTTCTTGCTAATGACATGCATTGGCAAAAAAGATATGGATAGGGACACGGAAGGGAAGCACTTCTAAGATGCACAAGGATAGCTTCTTCATGCATCAGTGAATGCTTCTATTTCCCGCTGGGCGTTTTTCCTATCCCGGACTGTGCACACATAAGTTTTTTTATTAAAAGGCGTTGCAACGCACGCGGATTTTTGCTGGTTTGAAATAAAGCACGTGCCTTTAGGTACAGTAGTTTTGTAGATGTAAGTGGGTCACAAACGAACGGACGGACAGAGCTTTTGTATAAGCTTTTTTTGCAGCTAAAGTGTAAAAAGCTTCAATTTGGTGCTGATTTTTTAATTTTTTTATTTTGATTTTGTCATTTGAAATGTATTGACATCATCACCTCACATCAACATCAGATAACACGTTATCGAATCCTCTTAGAAGAAAAACTGAAGTCACATTTCCGATTAGTTAGAATTACACACATAAAATGTCCGCATACCAATTGGGAAATCTCACAGAGCGCCCCGCAACATGATCCCCAAACGCCATATTTCACAACCTAAAACACAAAAGCTCCCAGCGGAACGTGAAGGGTAGGAACAACAATAACGCAATAGCACCGTGCCGACAGGCTCTAACGAACATCCTCCAAATTACATCAACTAGATTCATCGCAACAATCACAGGTAATCAATCATGGTTGAAAAGGATAACAGCCTACGTGCGTTGGATGGGGGCTGGAAGGAGGTAGGAAATAGTCGCCCCTATCCCGCTCGACTTCTATACCCCAGAAACGGATATCGGGATTTACTGCGATTTTCCCAAAGAATCCGTTTTGTTGCTGCTCTATTGTGGCGGATTTTGGGGGATTTAATTGGATTCCGATCATGTTTCCCGCGCCAATTTGTTGTGTGTGCGACGGGGCCTAGATCTGCCATGGCTTCCAAAACAGAATGATAAGTCTCGTCTCGTCCGCTCAATGTGTGCACATGGAAAATTAATGGAAAAGGACGATTTTCGATCGGAATTGAAATTAATTTCACCTCAGTTTTTTTTGTTCTGTGGGTGATTTATTATGCATGTATCGAAAGAGAGAGAGCGAAGGAAGGGAGGGAGCAACATTTACTAGTTGTGTAATTGGAGACCAACAATTTATGGGTTGTTGTAGGTGTACTTTTCCGAAAATACAGTATTAAATATTTTCTGCTTTTTCAAGGTAAATTGAATTCATGGGAAATTTCATATATTATCATCGGAGCGATGTATGTAATCGAGCGTCGTTTATCTAGTGGAAAGGACGAGCAGTTATCAGTGGCTATACTATGCACTTTATTTCACAGTTCAGTGATTTTATGTGTTCACTTTATTTTAATGTTAACAACATAGACATGTATTGGCCTTTACAATATTTAAAATATGTACTGCAAATCAATTTTATCCTTTTACTGATGGAAAAAACATAAATTGAATTCGTTCAAACCAAAATAAATTAAAACCTCATCGTGTATATTTTTTTAGTAATGTCGGAAAATTTAATAAAAAAAAATATAATTTTGTTTTTTGCAGGTTCAAAAATTAAAAAAAAAATGGATGATACAAAGTGGAAAGAAGTTAAGAGGAACTATTGCCTAAAATGGAAATCAATAGTAGAAGTCACTAGTAAGGGCAGAGACGGAGTTGGAGAGGAAGTGTAGAAAATCCCAAAACTCTCATTAAGCGCTGTAGCCACAAAGAAAGAAGAAGATAACAGTATCAAAGGAAAATTGCTGTGGAGCACAAGCTTAAAAAGAGAAGACAACAGCACTACCAACAGAATGTATGCCGGCTGCCCTAAACTACAGTCTATACATTAAAGTCCGTCTATTGTTTCGGGGTTATGGCGAGTTGCGTCTGCAGTCAACTTTTCCACCATTGCCACCAGGGGCGTTTCCAGCCAACTGGCTTAGGGGGGTAATTTTAAAAAAAGAAAAAACTTAAATATTTTTTTATTCCATAAATACAAAACAATCAACATCAAAAAAAATTAAAAGTACGTGTCAGCTCCGACGATTGTCTTAACTTATATACAACTAGATGCAACCTCTATAAGTCCCACATTTCCGCTTCTCATTACCATCTCACCAAAAAAACCTTGTTGATCCATTCTGAACCGATTGCTTAGAGAGCTTCAGGATACACTATGTTCAATGTTTTTCCATTTGTAGCTAGAATTTCAAGATTTTCCGATTTTCCAACTCTTGAACAACCTACATACAGTTAACCGGGAAATGACACTTAGTTGGCAAAATTCGTCCGGTATATTGGTCCCAAAATTTTGAATTTATAAGTTTTGATCATAAATTCGTTATTTGCTACCTTAAAAACCCCCAGTCACCGATTTTCATTGGGATCGGAACACCATTTGAAAACTCGTCGGCCATTTTGAATTTATAAGTTTTGACCAAAACTTCGTTATTTTTGACGTTATAAACCCCTAGATATCCACTTTAATTGGAATCGGAACAAATTTAACATAATTCGTCCGCCATATTGGCACGGCCATTTTGAATTTATAATTTCTGATCATAAATTCATTATTAGATACCGATTTTCATTGGAATGGGAACACAATTTGCAAATTCGTCGGCCATCTTGAATTTATAATTTTTGACTGCAAATTCGTTATTTGCGACCTTAAAAACCTCTAGATATCCACTTTCATTGGAATCGGAATAAAATTTACAAATACAACCATATTTCTGCTTCCATTTTGAATTTCGGTCATATTTCGGCGGCTATTTTGAATTTTGATGTTCTGAAAAATAAAATATACCCTATGTTATTCGCTAATAATAGAGCTTTCTATTGGCGAAAGAATTTTTAAAATTGCTTCGGTAGCTTTTGAGTTTATCCGGAACAAACAAACAATCAAATCTTTTCTCTTTATATAATAGTATAGATAGGCAAAGGAAGCAAATGAACCCATATATTTACTTATATTGATTTGATAAAACATGTTACATAAATTTTATTATATACTTTTTAGTCTATTATATGTTTTTCGCCATTTTGTGGTGGCCGCCATATTAGAATTAAAATGACGTCAGACAGATTACTGCATTACAATCGTCATACCCTTTCATTTCATACCCATTCCAGGGGGTTGTGAGGAAAAAAGTAATCCGCCATTTTGAATTTGGAATGACGCGACACAACTAATTGTATTCTATCTGTAATGCCCTTCCATTTAATGCCCATGTCGGTGGGTCGGGGAACACAATTGCAAAAATCGGGCGCCATTTTGGAACCGCTATCTTGATTTTTTTACAAAATGGTCAGATATTCAAGCAAACACAGATCAAAAATCTGCTGAAAAGATCGTTCAAATTTGTGTGCCCTCCCCATCGTCCTCTCTCACCCTCTTCTTCATAAACCACTTTGCAGCCGACTCTTGTCGTGTCCTGTGTAGGCTCGTGTGGAATCAGCCATAGCGTGCCATATTAGCGGGAGTCTCGGGTATCGGTCCCTTCCACGACTCTCCAGCTGTTTTGGAAAAATTCACCGTCATATATCGCCGACTAGATTCACCATAACTTATCTTGTTTGTTTGAAATTGTGGTAATTTTTAAGAATAAAAATAAATAAGCGAACGAAAATTCCTGGGGGGGGAGGGTAATTACCCAATTACCCCCCTCTGAAACCGCCCCTGATTGCCACATATTAATCCATCGAGACTAGACGCCGCATAGCAACTGTAGATACCCAGTTGGAAAAATTGGGAGCGTTACTCAGGGGAGCTTATTTTGAGCGCTGTTAAATATGCTTCTGAGGGAGCATTATTGGAGTTTTCACCAATTTTATAGAAAATAGAAAGCGGGCGATTATCTTGTTGACCACAAATGTGTCAATGGATCGGCTCTCGTTCGATACGGAGGACAAACAGCTTTGGACGTGGATAGTATTTAGTGGGGGGCCTGCTTTGGTAAAACCACACTCGCGCTTGGAAAGATAAAGGCAATTTCAAAAGATAAACAAAATAAAAGCGTTTCGATACCGGATCACATATCCACAGGCGTTCATGAAAATTCTTCATTAAAAAGCTTTTTTTTTTAAAGCTCCTAGAACGCTTTTGAAGGAGCATAAAAAGGTATGCTCCCCTGCAGTGACATGCAATGTTAAAAAGTATATGTAACTGGAGCGTAACGGGAGCGCTGTAAGCTTTTTAATGAGTGCTCAAACAGCGCTATTGGAGCACTTCATTTCGCGCTGGGTATGTATATACACCGCCTAAACTAACTTCCGGGTTCCTCATCGTCTTCTCGATAGCTCGATTTCTACACGCCGCGAGTTCTTTGCCGTAGCGGAGCGGAGAGATGAACGACTTTGTGGTATGCCTGACTCAAGCTGAAGCCAGGCAGTGCACACTACGTTCTGAAAGACTTAAAAGAGATGTCAAGACCAGGAGTCCAGCATTTAAAAGCTTTCTAAACTTCACAGGATAAATTTAAACGACCAGCACTGTCGGTTAAACAATCACCAAACGTTAGGTGCACGAGTTTGTGGCACCAAAATGGCGCGCAAAAGTGTTAATTGGGCTCCCGGTCACACTGGTGGCGATCTAACTTAGAATCTTAAGAATTACTTGCTTATTCACCTCTAGAATCGTAATGCGATTTTTGCCACTCGTAATTGCTTCCTTCACCGGCTCCAATTCCAAGCCGTTGTCATCAACTTTGGCATTCCTAAGCTCTGCACGGGTTGGTCTCACACCATTCTTCCAGAGGAAGTTCAGTGTATATCGTTGTCGAATATCATCAGTCCTATCGTAGAAGTTTTTCTCAGCTTTTTCTTTTTCAATCCCACCATCTAGATGTATTAATCACGGAAGCTTAACGAGCTTCTTCTCCTCGCGATATCTTGATTGTGCTAGGAAAATCCTCATCATTTCATAATTTTCGTGTCTCCACACATACGGCCTACAATTTTCCAAAATAGTTTTCGAAAGCTTCATAGGCCTAGGCCTATTTATAGATAAAGCGATAGTTTTTCTGGAATTGAGCCTAATCTTCTTTCAGCGTTGAGAGCCTAAGTTGTAGCTTCTGAATTCCATCTTCCCCCTTCTTCTTGCCTGGGGGAGTCTTTTTTGAAATTTTGGTATTCCTTCTCGATACGTTTCCCGATTGCGGATTGAAGTGATACTACTTGTTCAAAAGAAGTCAGGGTCATGTAAATAGTATATGTAAATAGATACCTTTATCTATTTCTTTACTGTTCCTAAAACTTCTAGCACTTCTTAGTACAGCCTAATACTCAGCGGCGGCGCTTTCATAGGTGCGAATGGTGCACTTGCACCGGGCGCAATAGGAGGGGAAGCAATTTCAGAAATTAGGATTTTTAAAAAATATTGAAATCTTTGAAAACGTGTTTCCTTTTTTCTGTCTTTCTCCACTGTGCGATCAAAAATTGACAGCTGATGGGGCGCAATATGGCATACTACACCGGGCGCAACAAAACCTAGCGCCGCACAGTGGTTCAGAAGGCGTGAAATACTGGACAAAATGCGAAAAATGAAATTCCTTATTTCGTTGAATCCTGTTGAATCTTGTATGGGGGGATTTGGAGTATCCGAAACGGAGTCGCTAACATGCGTGTCTTTTGTAACTTTCGTTTACCACGTGTTTGAATTCGAGCGATCGCTTCATTGTGTAAACGTAAGTTACAGTAAGTGCATTGTACGTGATAGTGAACGTTCGGCTTTAGTGATTTGTATGAAATATTTTTACAAATTTCGGAATGGGTGACGTTAATCAAGGTATGTTTAATATGATTAAACGTATATGTGATCAAATACTTGTTAATAGTCCATATAAACTCCTGTAAATGTGAGAGCTTTGTTCAAGATATTTAAATTTGGCGATGCATATATTTTTTCATCCGTCTTCATCCGCCTAATTGTTGATCTTAAATTGTACATTATAAGGTCCTGTAACGGTACATATGAAGAACTATTTCCCCGGCTTGCCCCTGTAATTTTTATGACATGCCACTTCATCCAGTTTTTTCAAAATTAGTCCGCCATTTTACATCCGCCATTTTGAATTTTCAGAATTTGATATCTAATTCGAATTACGTGATCCCGAAAACCCCTGTATACAAGTATTCATGCAAATCCATCGACTTTTTCCAAATCAGTCCGCCATTTTGGATCCGCCATTTTGAATTTTCAAATTTTATTATCAAATTCGAATTCAGAGACATCAAAAACCCTTATTTACAAATATTTCTGTCAATCCAATGGATTTTTGACTTTTGTCCAGGTTTTCATGCCTTCTGAACCCCTGTGCGCCGGTTCTGCTCACACTGAGTCCGAATAAAAGGCTTGGTTGATTACTAACTAATAATTAATTTATTGATATCGATCTTTTATTATAAATAAGATGTTTACGCATCAAAGCTCAAGAATTGATCCTTGAAAAGGCCAAGAATCAATGCGAAAGAAAATGTAGAGGAAAAAGTTCACCGCTCGGGACAATGTCCAGGGATGCAGGTTGCACGCTCATGCCGGAAATTTATTACAATTGTAGACAAAGTTCTTTCACTAATTCAAAGAAATCTTTTTCCATAATTTTCCACAATCATTCGACGTGTTTCAGCTACAGTTTTTTTCGAATTGAAGGCAAAAAGTAAAACTTTCCGAAAATTAGATACCATGGCTCAAAGATCGACATTTTCACGCACAAAAAATATATGACACCAATAAAAATTCACAAATGTAATGATAAGAAGTTTTTGACAGATATCAAACTTAAGCTGGAAACAGATTGAACGTTCATAAGCGTTCATCAGCGCTGAGAAATGTCTAAAGGAAAATGAATACACACAACCTAATTATAGTGAGTAGATTGCACGGTTATCAGCCTTCATCAGCGCTGGAATAGACTCTATTTCTATTCTGATGAACGTAGTTCTGCGTTATTTGACGTTTCTGGCAGTTGTGACATGGTTGTGATTGTCAGTTTGGGTTGTTTTGAATAATGGCTTCTTTTAATGAAATTAATTTCGCCGAGAATTAATTTCACGAAACGTTAAAGCAGTAAAAAACGAAAAATTTCACAAAAATAAACATTTGATGTTTGCAATATTTTCTTATTTTGACGTTTTGGGGAACTCTGATGACCATTCAATGTGTTTACCATCCGACGTTATGAACGTCTTTTGACATTTAACAGCGTTGATGGACGCTTATGAACGTACAATCTGTTTCCAGCTTTATTATTTGACGTTTCTGATCTGAGATTTTTTTCCCAGTTGCTGTTGGCGCCATCTATTGGAAAATTGCGGTTTTCTATTTATATTTCTATTATTATATCGAAGTCTTCCTCCGTCTTTAGGTGTTTTTATTCTAAGAAACAAAATATATTATATAATTTTCTGTGACAAAGTTTAATTTCTTGTGTTTCAATAACAAATTCAACAAATGTCAAGTGCAGGTGGCTCTGTCTACCAACATCAACGCAGGTAAATTTAAAAATAACAAAAAAATTACCCTTTAACATTTCGATTAAACTTCATTTAATATTTCTGATGAGTTCAATCAATATTAACTAAGTAAAAACAAATTGACATTTACCAAGTAATTAACTTAAAATCAAAAACTGTGTTGAAATGAAAATACTTACGATATTTCCAATTTCCTGCCCCCAACCCCCTCTTGACGTGACTTTTGTAAAAGTTCCACAACTGCTCAAAATTGAATCGATTCTTGATCTTTCATCTAGAGACAAAGTCATAAATCAATAAACACGAAAATGCCTCTTCCAGAAACCACTTAAACTAAAACAGTCAACTACTTTGGCTCCCCCCCCCGTGCGTCGTCCGTGCTCCTCCTGGCAACTTCTTCTCTTCTGTATTTAACTTTCGACGATTTCCGACAACTCGGAAGTCCCCAAGGAGAAGAGGAGTCAAGACGATAGTGAAGCAAGTGTTAAATATTGTGATAGCGAGATGGATAGGGGTGAGGGTGGGATATGGGTTGGGTGGTGGGAGGGGGGGGGGGTGACCTAACGAAGCATCCAGGCGAAAGAAATATCTTAATTAATCTCCATCCGCCAGGCAACATCCTTTTATGCTTTTATCTAAAAATATTAAAGAATTTCTGGTGTTAACTGGTGAGAGAGGGTAGGAGGGGGGATGGACGACGTGGAAAAAAGCTGGAAGTGTTCTGGTATTTTTAATTTAATTTCAAAGTTAATCAATATTTCACGCTAATTAAAAATTACCCATCGCCTAGAAATTCGGGTCCCCCCCCTGTTACGTTGTGTTGAGCCATGTCTCCTCCAATCGTTCTCAACCCCTATCGAAGGAGGGGTGGGAATCCTGGGAAGCGCGGGGGTTTTTTTTTGTTCCTGTTAACAAGCAGACTACACCCGACAATCTGACGACCGTTTTGAGTTGATGGCTGGCGCCACCCAGCCAGCTTCGTTCGTATAGCGATCCTTGCTGAATTGGCACCATGAAGACTGTCGCCCCAACTCTGCTAAAATCTAGGCGCCTTTCGAGAGAGAGATGGCCGCAGGGTGGGTCCTCCGGGGGAGTGAGTGAATGCCTCCACCCGAGTGCCCCGGAGCGCCACATTTTGCGGGCGTGAGAACCTTTTTTTCGCTTTCAGCTTGGGAGCACTCAATTGGGCGCAATTGATTCAGAATGAACCTGATGCTGAGACTTAGCCACTGTGCACCCAGAACATCCTTCCTTTCATGTTGCCTTTCATTCATCTGTCGTTGTCGTTGTCGTCGTAGTCGTCTTTGGCGGTCGTTCGTCGTCCTTGGGAGATTTCTAGCCCCATTTGCTTTTTCGTATTCTTTTCTGTTTCCTTTCAGCGAATCCTTTGGAAAGTGACTCGACATTTATGCAGGACGACCGACGACGACGGAGACTCCCCAGCTATTCTGGCTTTCACTGAGACTCAAATGTCAACAAATCGATTTCGAAATGGATATTTTATAAAAGAGATGAAGTGGTACGGGGCGGGCATAGATGAGAGTTGGACCGATGTATAGACCCACAGCTCTCTTGGAATAAAAAAAGAAAAACAGGACGAGAAAGCTGACCATGACTAACAGGATGCTGAGCAGGAAGTTTTGCAAGGGATAATCTTCATTAATCCACTGGGCGCTGTTATACTTCTGGTAACGGTTTTAATTAAAAGTATAACATCGTTGTGGGCGGCCGTGTGATTGGGCCGGCGGGCGGGGGGAGTGGAGGTGAATTTTTAAAGGTGATTCTCCCTCGCCCTCGCCTCATATCTAGAAACCCGAGAAACACGAGGGGTGGGGAAAAATGGAAGGAAAAATATCGCTTCACCGTTTATGGTTATTAACTTCGGTTTATTGTGGGACAAAATTAAAACTCTGTTAACGTGCACATTTCTCCAAGGATTAAGGACTTCTTAATTACAGGTTCTCAGATTGGGTCAAATTTGCGACTTTATCAATTGAATTTTTAATGATTTCATTTCTAACTTCCCCCCCCCCCCCCCCCTCCACTGTCCTGAATGCTAACTGGGACCAGGCTTAGTGCCTGTTTACAAGTGCTCATAAAAGATCGAATCAAGTGGAAATTGGCACAACAGAAAATCGGAATGAGTTGAAAGTTACACACAAAGACAGGTCTGGAAATATAAACACAGTGTCGACTATGGAATGGTAATCTTTGTTTAAGATATTTTTGGGGCTAGGTTTACTTAGGGAAAATTATGGTGAAAATTTATTTTACTCTCGTTTCACTTTCTCTTTTAGACTTGTGATTTTTTATTTCTTCTCTCCCTCTCTCTCTCACAAAGACTCCTTTTATAGGCAGGAAATTAACCGAAAATCACGAAAATAAACTACTTTTATTTCTTCTCCCATTTATGAAATTTTCTAAATTTTGTTGATTTTATAATATGAAAAATGTTTGCACATTTAATGAAATTAGCCTAAAGGATACACCCACCCACCGCTCTACCCTTCAATGTCTTCCTTTTTTTTACGATGTAATTAAAAATATATTAAAAATTAAACTGCGTCTTCCTCTCATTTTTTTTTTGTTTTTGGTTACCAAAATCCCAAAATTAGATTAAATTTAATTGAATTGGTCCGGTGGTGACTTTTAGATTAACTTCTCTCAGCCCCAAATGTCGACAATTGACCCATTATGAGAGCATTGCCAACTCGAACATAATTTGTACTTGCCAGATTCAGGTTTTTCTTAATGAAACTGATTAATTGCTAACAGTCTTTTCTATGCCAGATGTTTTTGGGTGGTATGGGCGGTTTGGAGGTCTTTAACAAAACATCCCTTTGCCCCTATGCCTCGCATTAGATTCCTGGACCAGAATCTGGGCACGAATTTAGGCTCGGATGTCAATCCCATTCTGTGTTTTTGGTGCTTCTTCAAGCGGCAGTGACCTCGTAGGATGTCAGGCATTTTTATTCGTATCTGGTTTCAGTTTGGGAGAGAAGGGAAGAAACTCTGTTATGGTTTTTTCTTATAATATTTTTTTTTGTGGGGGTGAATATCTTAAAGAGTGACTTTTAACCTTCAAATATTTTTTTTTGTTTCAACTGGATTTTTGTTTCTGTTGGTAGGTCATTCACTTATTAAGGATTGTTTTTTATGTTAGTCATTAGGGTTCATCAACATAAACACGTGCCATAACTATTCTGGGCTGATAGAAGTGCGATCATAACCTTCAATCCAGCCCGGATACTACTGTAATACTATAAATCCAGAGATATGTGATACGATTCCACGCAACGTCATAGAACTTTGTCCGTCCATTTTGTCTTTACAACAATCCTTTTCAATTTTTCCTGCCATCGCCTGTAAGCATAATAAGCGAGAAAGCCATCTTCTGTTCGCTTTTAGAACGGCTGTTCGTCTATCTGTGACCTACTTATACCTACGAAACTATTGCAGCTAAAAACACTTACTGTATCTGAAATTATAGATCTCAATCAAGAGATCTACAACTATGAATACATGTAATTCCGAAGCTAAAAAAGAAAATGGAAAAGCTCGAAGCATTTCGAAAGCTTTTATGACGTCAGAGAGGAAAGCTTCAAGAAAACCAAAAGCTTTTGTGCGTTGAAATGAAAAAGCTCAAAGCATTTCGAAAGCTTTTAAGCTCCTACGACTTCGAAAGCTTTTATTTGCTGTTGAAGCTTTTTTAAAAAGTGGCATATCCCTAAGAACCCTACAGTCTAGTATGCACGACAACTGTAAAATGACGAGCTGGCGAACAAAACGATCTAATTACACTTTTGGTCCAAACATTTTTTTTCGTTTAATCTGGCTTTTTATGAGCCCGCGAATCTCATTTATACCCTCGACACATGGGCGTTGTTGCGACGAGAAATCGTTGTTAACACGCATATTTGCTTTGTAACAAAGAAACGTAACAAAGAAATATTTACTTTGTTAACAACGATAACTCAAAAAGCTCTGAGAAAGAGTCACCTATCGGTTGGTAGATTATTTAAAAAACCCCATTTTTTTGTGCTTATGTCAAATTTATTGCACATCATTTCGTTGTTTTAAAATGGGAAGCGGTTTTTAAGGCTATAATTGTGAAATATATCTCTTTAATAAATTGATGAAATTTTTTTATCACGAAAGAAATAGATTCCTTTTTATTTTTATTCAAAATATATTTTTTATGAGCTTTTTCACGGCGCTTGCGCAGTTTTCACAGTTAAAAATGTAGGTAACGAAGCAATTTATAGTGTGTCACCCATTTTTTGAGCTTTCGTCGTAACAAGGATTTTTCGTCGTAAAGCGCTGTCGTGTGTCGAGGGTATTAGTCTTCGTTTTCGTTCAAAATGGCCAAAAAGTATGCCAAAATAGAATCAGAAATTGGTGCTTTCGATGAAAACGATGTAATTACATTAAAGTTTTATCAGCTTCCGATTAGCAAGCACGTTTTCGTTCAATATGACCCAAAAGTTTACTAAAATCGACTCAGAAGTTCGGAATTTCGATCAAAACGTTATAATTACACTACAATTGATTAAAATGATTTTTTTTTATTTGAGAATAAAGATGAATGATTTTTTTTATTTAAAACTATTAAAATTATAATAACTAAATGTTTTCAAACTAGTTTTATTTGAATTTCCCAACTTTATGTGTACAAAACCATTATTGTTTGCAATAAAAATGGATTGAATACAGTCTAGTGGCAATCAAAACGTAACAATTGCACCAGTTGCAAACAAAACGATATAATTGCATTTTTTAAATTTAAATATCTTACATTTTATATTACGGTAAGAATCTGGATTTAACATTATGTCAAAAAATCATAAACACTATATGGGAAAATTAAAAACCACGTGAAAAGTCAATCGTAAATACGTCATTCAGTTTTTGACTCCACCTGTAAAATTTAAATTTGTGTTATTAGATCTTTTTGTTCGCCGGCTCCTTAAATTTTATTCAATAGCTTTTATGACGTTAGCGAAAAAATCTCTAAGAAAACTGAGAGCTTTTGTGCATTGAAAGAAAAAAGCTAAAAGCATTTCGAAAGCTTTTATGACGTCAGAGAAGAAAGCTTCAACAAAACCAAGAGCTTTTGTGCGTTGAAATGAAAAAGCTCAAAGCATTTCGAAAGCTTTTATGACGTCAGGTATAAAAGCTCCTACGACTTCGAAAGCTTTTTTTGCTGTTGAAGCTTTTTTTTACAAAGTGGCATAGCACTAAGAACCCTACAGTCTAGTATGCACGACAACTATAAAATTTCATACAAATAGCTTTTATGACGTTAGCGAATAAAGCTCTAAGAAAATACCAAATACCAAATAATTCAAAGCTAAAATAATCACTTTTGACATCATAAAAACACCCAGAAGTCGATGAGCTTTTTTCTTTTACAACAAAAAAAGCTTTCGAAATTGTTAGGGCTTTTTATCCTTGACGACATAAAAGCTTTCGAAATGCTTTGAGCTTTTTTCTTTCAATGCACAAAAGCACTTGGTTTTGTTGAAGCTTTCTTCTCTGACGTCATAAAAGCTTTCGAAATGCTTCGAGTTTTGCATTTTCTTTTTTGACTTCCGAATTACATGTATTCATAGTTGCACTAAGAACCCTACAGTCTAGTATTCACGACAACTATAAAATTTCATACAATAGCTTTTATGACGTTAGAGCAGAAAGCGCTAAGAAAACTGAGAGCTTTTGAGAAAGAAAAAAGCTAAAAGCATTTCGAAAGCTTTTATGACGTCAAAAGTGATTTTTATTAGCTTTGAATTACTTTTTTTTCGAACTTAAACTTTTGCTAATAGGAAAAGCTTATTAGTTTGTAGTTGACAATTAATTTGGGTAATAATAATTTAACACGAGCGTTTCTTTTTAGTTCGGTCCAAGGTAGCTACGGCAACAGACTTTATGTAAAATAATCTCCTTGACGGAGTTGATTTCCAGTATCTATAATCATCATTGGTAAATTTCAACGAACACAAGCTAAACTTTATCCTAAAATCGATGAAGATAAACCTTGAAACAGCTTAACTTCTGAATTTATATAAAAAAAAAACAGAAATACCTAACATAACCGGAAAATATAAGACGTTTGTCATAAATCCTTATCGCAATTATACCAACCATTAATTTATCACTAGGGTCATCATCGATAATAATAATAAGCAATAAAATTCCGACAAAAATAAACTCTCGCACACCAAGAAAAAATAAATTAAGCACATCGTTACCTTATCTCGTCCAAAATAAACATTTATAAAATAAAAATAATTGAGTTAGGACTCCTTAAAATTCATTCCATTGTAGTATGTGTATCGCAAGGAGTGAATTTTCCCACCTGCAAGTAAATGAAAAGGTCACAATGAATTTCCACTTTACACAATTACAAGCGACTTTCTGGGAACTTTTTTTTTCTTGTTAAAAATTCACCTTTTTTTCGGCTTTTTTTTTCAAAGTTCATATAAAAGCCGCCTCTTATGCCTTGTCTAACGATGGGGGTGTGGGGAAAGGAAAGGAAAAGTAAAAAGGTTCAAACGGAAGAAATCCTTAATTTTCCTCTTTTTTTTCCATATAAGAAAGGAAATCAGAAAAAGAGAATCTCTAAGTAAGAATTCTGACTTCTTTTTTTTTTTGTAAAGGAGGAGAACGGAATCTGTAAACGAAGGTGTCCTGAGGGTAGATTTTCTTGACCTCTCGAAAAAAAATTAGTTTTCCCAAATGGCTAGGTAGAGCCGGGAAATTGTGCTGGCGTCACAAGCGGTATGTCTGGGTGTTATCTCTCAGTTGTGGCAATGATATGTTTCTGCCTGTTGAACCACACAAGTGGAATTATGTGACGGAAATATTTTGGGGGGGAAAAAGTGAAGAAGTTCCAAAGCTATTGTTGATTTATGATTTTTATTATTTTTTTGTGTTCCAAGCCGAACCACCATAATGAAGGTACTTGGGATTCTTTTGCTAGAACATTTTTTTTTACCGGGGAGTTGCCGAACATTTCCAGGTTGATGTACAATTATGCAAAACATCTCTGGGGGTATAGGCGCCGAATACTTACCCGAATAATAATATCCCTGTACTCCGCCATTATATCCATTTTATTTTCAGCCATTTTCCCTTTTGTTACTCCGGAAATTTCCGCTTGTGAAACCACTTTGAAAACGGAAAAAAAAATTTTTACCTACCGACTCTACACTATTGTGATGATGATTCTTTTCACCACCATCATCCCTATCCTTGGACTCGATCCACCCTAAAAAATGGTGGAAGTGGGAAATCGTGTGTAGGTGCTTTTCTGTTATTTGTTCATGAGAACAAAAGGGTGGTTTTCGAGAACCTTGATATTGGAAGAAAAAAAAAAGTTCATCCTTTACGTTTCCGTTATTTTTTTTAGGTTTGGAATCCAGCAAACAGGTGTATAACACTCAATGCCTTCATTATTTTGCAAGTCATGACCTGTGAAAATGATTATGTGTGTCACAGTAGTGCCTCTATAAAGTTATAAGAGACCACTTCAAATTTCTAGCTACATTTCGCTACAAGCTCGGGAATTACAAGTGCTACGAAAAAAAAATTTGCGCAAGCTGTTCCAAGGCAAATTTACTACCGTTGTAACGGAATTTGGTTCATGCCAAAAATCACATATTTTTTGTGCATAAGTTCAACTTTCATAGAAGGAGCTCGAGGATCCACTAAATCTCGTCCCACTCGAGGGTCGTTGACATGTCAGGTATATCTGTCGCAGCTAAATGGTACAAGGAATGTGCAAAATTATTCACAAACGTTTCAACGTTGAGTTTCGAAATGCACCCAAAAAATCCCAAAATTATAAATGGCAGCTCTAGAACAGCCTTAATGATTGTTCAATAGCTTTTCCTGTTCCGGAGCTACGCGAAAGCAAAAACGTTTTGAATACTCACATTCAAAATCTTTCCAGCTTGGCTACCAGGTCCAACATATGCAATACCCACTAAATAACCAATCCTCGTCTCTCATGCCTTATGTTACCGAAAAAAAACTCCTGACGTTGAAGGACTGCAAATATTCATGAAAAAAAGGGAACAATTATGAACCCCTAATTTTTTTGCAGAGGGCCGTGTGTGAAAAGGCTCGTAAAAAATTGTGAAAGAAACCCTAGAGTGGTGGGGGATTATGGAGTAATTTAAATACGGTATACGGTATAATGGTGTACATAAGAGTGTGTGTATATGTATGGATTTTTTTGGAGAGTTCATTGAAGGCATTGAATTATAGAAGGCCGCTTTATAAAAGCTTAAGTAAATAGCTGGTCTCACAAGGACCTTTTGAAAATTATCAAAACCATTTTAATTCCTGACTGAAATTTAACTCTTTTTTTGTTTGAATGGAGAGTGGAGAAAACGTTTTTGGTGAATTTTTCATCATGATTGTTATCTCGTGGGTTTTAGTTAAAACTTTGAATTCCTGTACTCGTCGCGGCGCCTTTGTGCCCAATGAAAAATGGTTGAGTAATATTTATGAAGTTTTGAATGGAGTGTGCCTTTCGACTGGGAACAAAAAGTAAAATAACCTTCGCCTTCTGCAACTTTCTGAAAAGGTTAGTTGAAAAGTTTTATTGAAATATGCCTACGAGTATTTTTGTTTAATCGTGAAAAAATTTACTTAAGTGTAAAACAATGAATCGAATTATTTTCGTTGTGATGATTTTTTAAGAGGCGTTCGAAGTATCTCTAAAATATTTTGCTGATAGTCTAGCCTTTGGTGAAGAATCGTTATCGAAATCCATGGTTCATCGGTTCAGTAAGCTCAATCGTGTCGACGTTCAAACATTTCTGATAAGTTTAAAGCTGATGTTGTATGGGATTTTCGATATGGCCGCATTTTCCGCCGCCAACCGGCAAGGATCCCGTGATTATCGACACGATTCAGGTGATTTCCTTCCACAACTACATCAACGAGTCACGTGATTTTTCCTTGTTTACTCTCAAAAGTCAATGAGCTTTTTTATTTAAAGCAAAAAAGCTTTCAAAATTGTTAAAGCTTTTATCTCAGACGTCATAAAAGCTTTCGGAAAGCTTTGAGCTTTTTTCTTTCAATGCACAAAAGCTTTCGGTTTTCTTGGAGCTTTCTTGTTTGACGTCATAAAAGCTTTATAAATGATTTGAGCTTTTGCATTTGCTTTTTGTAAAATTGTATTTGGAAAATATTAAAAAGAAAATTTTTCGAATAAGTTGTAACAAAAATTCCATGTTTATACTCGTCTGCTGTAATATGTTTTACGTATAGGTGAGAACATTATGTATATGACAGAAGCTGTAATATCTGCGTTTCTGGTGAATGGACTATTTTAAAATAGAAAAATATTTGCTTTTAAGATCGTTCTCTGATCAGGTTAGAAGATCGCTGATATGGTGATATCGCTTACGGAATATAGAGTGCGCCATCTAGACCTTCGGTATTTCAACATTGAATAACTCTGACGCTTTTTAGACGATTTCACTGGGCATTGATTGGAAGTTACTGATGAAGAAATCACCTACCTACAAAATGTAGTAAACATGACTGCAACTTGATCTTATTGCTCTGATTAATGTCAGAAGACGATCGAAGAAAGTACCTATCTTCTAGCATTTAGTTCATCATCATCCCATCATCAGGAGCTTATTTGTGGCCTTGGTTTCTTCCTTCAGCTAATTTTAGAGGATCATGATAGTTATTTTTTGCAGAACACAGCAGTTTTTCACACAGTCAAATTATTTGAAAATTTCTTTAAAATTGGAAAAAAATCTGGTGATTCCATAATCAGGAAATTCTTCAATTGGTGTATAAGAGAGAAACAAAGAGCTTTCGAAATGCTTTGAGCTTTTTCCATTCACCACATAAAAGCTCTCGGTTTTGTTGGAGCTTTTTTCTCTGACGTCATAAGAGCTTTTGAACTGCTTTCAGATTTCTTCTTTCCCGGCACAAAAGCTCTCGGATTTGTTGGAGCTTTCTTTTCTGACGTCATAAAAGCTTTCTAAACGCTTGAAGCGTTTGCATTTGAAGCATTGTGGTTTTTTTATGTGAGAGAAAGGAGCTCAAGGATGAACTCCTTTTTGTACTGTGGCTTTTCTATCTAAAGTGCAATGATGGACAGAAAGCTCTAGAATATAAAATTAGTAGAGAGAAGAATGAAAGAATTTTCCAATGGCAACACGCAGTCTTATTCCATCTGCTCCCATTCAATATCTCGCGGTAGGAGGCTAACTTCGACAATTGAACAAGAGAAAATTTTAATTCGAGGATGAAGTGGCTTCTGTGTTTGTTTTTTGTTAAGAATTATGTGTTCTGTTGAAAAAATATCTGTTTTCTAAGGTGTAACTTTTTCAATTTTACTTGATCAAATTCTTTTTTGTTTTATATAAAAACAGGATTTTCGCGTCGTCTTGTTCTCCACCGCATCCCTTTCACTAACACATTTCAAAACGAAAAAAGAACCCGACAAACAAAAAAATAACTTAAATCGTGCTTAACCTTCAGGCATTTCTATATAATGTCTCAAGTCCCGCATCTGTTGTTGTTTATCCGTAATCCTTAATCTGTAACGAGCCTTTTATTAAAAAAAAAGGGAGCAAAATCCATTAGAAGAGGAAGAAAAAAAACTTTTCACCAATGTCATTAGTCTCAGAATCAGAATCTTTTTTTCAACTTTCTTTTTCTCCTTTTGTTTGCGCTCACCCCTTATCCTTGATTTTATCCTTGATTCAGGGACTTGTCTCGGCTCTTTTCTTTTTTTTATTTTATTTATTTATTTTTATTTTTTTTTTCATTTTTTTTGTTGTTCCAGTTTTTTTTGACGTGATGCCAAAACACATTGGCGTCGGGTAACAAAAATGCGCGGTAAACAAAAAAATTTCGACAACACATCACGAATTTTGTGTGTAATCGAATCATGCAGATTATCTGATGTCTCCATTGATTCGTGGGCCACATTAATCAAACTTTTCCTCGAGAGAAAAAAAACATGAAAACTTTTTCCTTATTTTTCGTTTCCTCCATCGTTTTTCTTTTCTCACTCTCTCGTTTTTAATAACATAACGAAAAGTTTCAATTCGGCATTTTGATTCTCAAGAGAAAACAGACGCATTTTTCAAGGAGGTTTGAGATAAATAATATGAAAAAAAAGTTTCTTTTGCGGTTTGACAAGTGGAGGTTACCCTAATCCTTCATACCCGTTTTGGATCCCGTCTTGTTTATGTGCCCCTTCTGGGCCTAGACTAGGAAAAGTGGCTGCCAAAGCTAGCTGGATTCATTTCTTCTCTTCCTTCTTTCAGGGTCAGTGAGTTTCTAAATGGGTTTTCTATAGTCGAAATGCACGTATACATATAAACAGTAGGAGCACAAGAAGCTCTTTGGGTCCTAACTCCTCGACCAGCGGCAGCATTCCTGATAAGATCTTAATATATCGACCCATAACTAAATTTCCCATAAGATGCCGAGGGTTAATACTAAAAATTCGGTCAACTGGAAATGGTGCTCTCATGTTTTTACAGAATCGATATCAGCCTCAGCCCCGCTCTGTAATCGGGCACGTGGTTCTCTTCTTCATGTTCAATTTTCTTTTTTGAAAATGATTGATTTGCTTTTCAGTCCGATTTATGCGTTGCTTTGGTGAAATCTGAGCTTGGCTGAGTGCGCATTTGGGGGTTGGTTTCGTGCTTTTTATTTGAATTCATTCAAAAATGACATGTTTTGGTTTTATAGAGATCAGAAAGTTATAGTCACTTACTTTGATGGAACTAGAAAACAAATTCTTACAGAAATTCAAAATTTTTGTTATTATTCATCGTAAGTTTATTCTGGATCGTATGCAATGGGAGGTTAAAAACTTGCTCAATCATTGTAAACAATCAAAGAATGCAAAAATACATATATTGCAAATCACGAATTGGATTAATGCTTCTTATTTTCGACCCATAAGATGATTTTCCAGGAGAAGGGCACTCGTGTTTCTTATGTTTGAGATGTAAAATGAATCAGCAAGTCTCACACGTTCTGTAGTGTCAGAAGGTCAAAGCGGTGGACCCTGGTGAATATCCAAATTAAGAGGTTAGGCTAATATAAAATGGCTAATTCCTTCAAAGTAAGATTGGGGTTAGGCTGATAACCTGGCTGAGCGATTTCGGTAGTCAGCCATTTAACGACAACTCTCAAGCCAAAAAAAGGCTAAACGATTTACGCTTTTATCCATAACATAAAAGTTTTCGAAATGCTTTGAGCTTTCTTCTTTCAACGCACAAAAGTTTTCTTGGAGCTTTGTTCTCTGACGTCATAAAAGCTTTCGAAATGCTTTGAGCTTTTTTCTTTCAACACACAAAAGCTCTCGGGTTTCTTGGAGCTTTTGTTTTCTGTCGTCATAAAAGCTTTGTAAATGCTTGGAGCTTTTGCTAATAAAATCTGATATAAATGGAAATGTTTGTTGTATGGGATTTTATTTTTTGTCGTGCATACTAGACATAACGTAAGATAAAAGCCAACCAAAAAGGGTAAACAATTGATGAGTTTGAGTTTGAGCAATCTGTACGCAAATCGAGCTGCACAACATCTTGCTAATATCTTCTGTAAGAATAACTAATATTGACCGCACAATCAATCTAGAGCACGAATTAGAAGTGGTGTCAAAAAAGCAGAAGATAACAGCATGGAACAAAAAAAAGCGCACGATTGCTAAAAGTTGACAAATCTTTTAAAAGTCTGCCAAGGCTTTTCAAATTCAAGCTTTTAACTATGACACCTCAATTGCTGCTGTATATGACGATGGTGTTATTAGTAGAGGTCCAAGTCTTTCGTGTTCAGTAAAAAGCATTCTGACCTCTAAGTTTTGCTCGAGAAGAGACTTCCTCAGAAAATTGTTGGCGCCGTATGTAAGGAAGGATGATTTTGAAGACTCCAGAAGGTTGTAAAGAGAATAAAGCTCTTTAGGCTTCGATGGTCAGTATATCCGAGTCGAATGAGTGAAGTGGAATCTGCTTGGAAAGCTTTATACGATCGAGTTATTGGCCATTACTACACTGGAACGTACGCATCCAGACGTAAAAGCTCGTTCGGACAATGAAAGCTTGCGGTCCAGGAAAAAAGTGTATTAATTTGTTACGTTCGTTTTCAATCTGAGTGAACAACAGCTCATACTTTTACTAATAAGAAAGAAAATAATGCTTTGTGTAGCATTTAAGAAAAACTTGTCTCAAACCTAAAAATAACATCTTGTAGATACCTGAAAGCTGCTTTGACCAATTACATTACAAAGCTTGTTCCGCTTGAACTTTCAATAAACTTTCAAAAAAGCTTTTGCGTCTGGATGCATACATACTTTTGCGACAAGAGTGCAGATCAAAGAGCCGCTGGAAGGATGGGGTATACCACGACGCCTAAAGCTTAAGGGAGGCTTCTCACAATATGCCAAATACTTAGGGTAGGCACTAGATGTCAATATCCATTGGTATCAGCGCGTTGACAACCTGATGAGCAGATCTTGCAGATCACTGCCAGATCCCGTACTACATATACACCCTATACCATCATAAGACTCATTTTTATATGGCAATTCCAAGCTCAGGAATCACCTGGTCCGTTATTTCCTTGGTAACTTCGTGGTGGAATTTCAACTAGTAAGTTTAGTTCAAAGGATAGAAAAGATTTGAGGATAGGAGAAGTCATGAGGGTGTTGAAGAACATGGATGTTGTAAGAGTTCAGAAATACTGACTGCGATAGATTGTTTATGTTAACATACGATACCATTAGTGTGGTGGCCTAAAACCAAGTTTAATAGCTTTGATGCAAAATTAATCATTGGAGATTACTCAAGTTGGTACCACCTGGAAGTAGAGAAATCCGCTATAAGCGCTGCACTGTGACAGAGACCAAAGGATAAACCTTGGCAGTGGTCTCCAGCGAGGGATATTCTATAATTGTTAGTGTTATGGAAGAGATCCCAGGAGCGAGAATGATATCAGACAAAGTTAAAGCCTCGTTCTGTGAACATAAAGAGGATCTATGCTGGGATTTCCCTAGAATACGGTGCACGGATGGCTTCAAGACAGAGACAGGCTTGGACGCCAGGATTTGGAGTGAAAGTCTCAGGTTTAGTAGAGCGTTGACTTCCAAGCAGAGATCTATGCTTTATTAGTATGTACCAAACAGATTTTTATCCCATACGACAGCCAAGCCGCAAACAGAACTATAAAGTCCCATAGGACCAAATCCAGCTTAGTTTGGCAACCCGTGTAACAATAAAGCTCGTCCGCTCTTAGGCTGTAACAGGCACACACAGCGTCAAAATTCCTATATGGCAGCCAAAATAAGCACGGTATGCCTGAGAAAAAGTTCTACGTATCAATAAGACGCACGGAATAGTCCAAACGAAGCACGTACGCTCACACTATTTTAGACTAAAGGCAGCAAAATTGGAGTATAGGACGAAGAAAGCGCGCAATTATCTTCGTGACCATAAAGGGTGCCATTTGTGTGCTCAGTAGACCTGTTCTCGTTCAATTGCGTAGGTCAAGCAGCACTGGTCGAGGTTAGTACTTAGTTGGGGAACCACTCGGTAAAACGACACGGGTCTTATAGGACAATCACGAGATAGCAAGGAGCTGGATGCGGCGTTCTTCGGTGCGACCTTGGTTGACCAAACAAATCTATGTGACAAATATTTAGACAGACTGATGAATCTAACCACAGTAGATCACGAGTGCGAAAATGTTAGGCTAATCGGCCTATAGTACGCGAATCCGTGGTCTCTTCTTCATGTCTTTGGGATGAAGACAGCTCGCACCTGACTCCAACTCACGGGGACATAACTGAGCCTGACAGCTTTTGAACATGACCATTAACCATGGTACTACTGCTCTTCGGGCCGGGTGCTTTAAAGGGGGAGAAGCTATTAATCTCCAGAGAACCTTCTCCTTTGTACTCATAGAGGAACTCTCCTCCAACGAGTGTCTCTGCCTATTCCCTGAGGCTTTGACTTCCTTTCCGTCCTTCCATCCTTAAAAGTGTGTGCTCATTAGTAGGTCCTGTCTCCCCCTAACCTACCCTATCCTTCTCTCTATCCTTCGAGCTAAGCTTACTACTAGACATTGCACCATGCCTTGTACGGCATGACGAACTGGTAGTACAAAGGTTGACACCTGAGCTTAGACCATCACATAAAAAAAGGTCCAGGGTCTCTGCCTGCAGCTCTGCCCAAGCTCCTTTCCTATTTTTTTTATAAAGGACGTATTGGAGTGTTCTTTGGAGAGGTTCTTGCATAGTTAGGCAGAATCTCATAAGCTCTTGATAGATTGGCAATACCACCGCCGTAATCTCTTTTGGCTGAGGCAATGGCGTTTTTGTAAAGCTTTTCTATAAATCCAACTGGAGAAATTGTAACGAAACAGAAACAGGCCGCTGTAAACAAAAAAACTAGAACAGCACCACCGCTGTTAACACATGACAAAACCGCTGTAAAAGACATTAAGTAACAGAACAAAACAGAACAGCGACGCGCAGCAAGGCACTAATATAAAAGGCCGGTGCCTGCCTGCAAGAGTCAGTCGTAATCAGACAGTGGAAGAGTTGATTATTCTGCCTGATAACTGGACGGAACCATAGGAGCGTTGATCGTATGGTTTACAGACAGACAAAACATACAAGCCACGGAGAGTTGATCCAGTGGCGGCGAGAAACCGATAAACCGACAAGACCCGGAGAGTTGATCCGGGAGGACTCCGACGGAAACATACCAAATGGGGTACCTCGGCAGCGTTGATCCAGAGGTAACCCGCTAACCGTATATTTCCTCTCTTTCCCCTCCCCTCGATAGTTGTATAATACAGAATTTCTAGTAAATAAAAGAACTTAAACGTAACAGGAGTTTTTGATTTAAACCTTGGATATCTCCGAGCTGACCCGCCACTCCCGACGTTACAAAATAGACAGACAATTATGTTGGCGATTACCATTTAGCATACTCAATAGATCGGTGCTCGTTCGATCACAGACGTCAAGCAGCATTGAGCGGGGTTGGTACTTAGTGGGGGACCATTTTGAAAAACGACACTCGTGCTTGGAGGATGAGGACGTGGACAAAAATAAAAAGCTTTTTGATACCACACACCGTATTTTTTACATATGCACAGTCACTATAAATTGGAGAGTTTAGGAAGCTTTTTTCTATCTAAAACAAACTTCAAACTAAAAACTTAAACCACTGGGGTTTGCAGTGTTTATAGGGCTGACAATGATCTTAATTGTAGCAACTATTGAAGATATCCCGAGTTTGGAGAGAACTTCATTCCACCACGGGCGAAAGGTTTTTTTGGAGTCAGTAGCGCACAAAGCTTGGATTGAATAAGTTACTGCATTGGTAGACCACATGTATTCCAACAATATCGATTATACTCTCGAAAATATGTACATTACTCTCTAAAATAAATCTTTGTCTACATTTTTCCCTATCTATATTAATAAAAGAAAGTTTCTGTATGTATGTATGTATGTACGTATGTATGTATGTGTGTATGTGTGCGCTATAGCAGGCGCACCAGTCATCGCAGAGCTTCGAAATTTTGCATGAAGGTCCGTGGGGGTCTCCCATGAAACACCTCGAAGCCCGATTTTAAAAATTCAAAATGGCCACTGAAAAATTACCGAAATTCAAAATGGCAACTCAAATGTGAATTCGCAAATTGTGTTCCGATTTCAATGAAATTGGGTGTCTAGGGGTTTTTAAGGTCTCTAATAACGAATTTGTGGTCGAAAATTTATAAATTCAAAATTGCCGCGCCAATATGGCCAACGAATTTGTCAATTGTGTTGCGATTCCAATGAAAATCGGTATCTCGGATTTTTTAAGGTAGCAAATAACGAATTTATAATCAGAACTTACAAATTCAAAATGGCCGCGGGCGAAATTTTCCAATTGTATTCACATTCCAATGAAAGTGAATATCTAGGGGTTTTGAAGGCTGCAAATAACGAATTTATGATTAAAACTTATTAATTCAAAATGGCCGCTCCAATATGGCCGACGAATTTGCCAATTGTGGTCCGATTCCAATGAAAGTGGATATCTAGGGGGTTTTATGCTTGCAAATAACGAATTTATGATCAAACCTTATAAATTCAAAATGGCTGCACCAATATGGCCGATGAGTTTGCCAATTGTATTCCGGTTGCAATGAAAATCAGTATCTGGGGGTTTTTAAGGTAGCAAATAACGAATTTATGATCAAAACTAATAAATTTAAAATTTCGGGGCCAATATGGCGGACGAATTTTAGCAAAAAAGTGTCATTTCCCTGTCAGCTGTATGTAGGTTGTTTAAGAGTTGGGAAATCTGAATCTTCACATCCTAGATCCAAATGGAAGAACATTGAACATAGTGTATCTTGGACATTTCCCCTATTGTCGTGAAGTTTGCCACGCAATCGAGTGTACCTATAAAATCCTCGACTAATTAAAGGTAAATCGCCAAAATTACAAAGAAAAGGGAAGGACCCTCCACTGCCACCACGACGTTAAACGATAACATCTATCGCATCCAAAAAGTTCGATCGGTAAGAACGGGACGGAAGCTGTGTTCGGAACGAACATTAAGTAAGAAGGGGCAGTGTAACGGCTAACCGGAAAGAGAAAAACAAAATTGCAAACCGTCTACCACGCAGGTTGAATTTTAAATGGGATTTAACATGGGTTTTCATTTTTTTAGGTTCAACCAAGCGTTGGGCACTTGATTTCCATCGCTTCACGGTGAAACTTAGTATCCTTTGGTTTTCGATACCGCTAAATACGAATATCATATCAAACATCGGTTTTGACTAATGACAGCTGTCAAAAAAGCTGTCAATAGAAATTAACCATATAAAAGGTATCCAAAAACATTTTTTCCAGATTTTTTGTTTCTTTCACGTTTTTCCTACCTCGGAAAGTGCACACATAAACTTTTTTTATTTAAGGGCGTTGCAACGCACGTGGGTTTTTTGCTAGTAAATAATATATGAACCATGTTTTCATTTCGTTCGTTTCCCCCTATAAAATCACTTCTATAATACCTTGCCACTCACTCACTGCCATGTCTAAACAAAATTTGAAACTTCAAAGTGCTTTAATTAATTAATTAATGCTAACAGGAATTAAATGTTTATGCAGCATTAAAAACCATAGCACAATATTCTAGTGAAACCAAATAAATAATTCCACGTACTAAAAAGAGACAGAGAGAGACTGACACAACATATTCAGTAATGGAAACAAATAATCCTTTTTCTTATTAAGGTAAAAATATTCTCAATTATCTAAATTTGTATTCTGATGAATTTTGAAGAGATTTAATTTTTGTATAAATTCAATTTTGTTTTTATTAACTTAAAAGACAAAAGCTGTGTTCAATTCCTTTGTAACTGTAGGAGAGAGTGAGGTGGGTGTGGGTAGAATATAAACTTTAAATGAACAGCAAGCAATAATACTGTCTCTCGTTGTGCGTATATATAAGATTCCATCACGTTGAAGTTCACTTACATGTCAGAATTTTTGGGTGTTTTGTTGTTAGGATAAATATAATGAAACTGAGTGAAGCTTAAGCATAAATTAAAGATCCTTTAAAATCCTTTTAAAGTATATGTATATATGTGTATATATATAGTATCTACTACCACATACTCATTGTCATCGTCATTCAACACTGCTGGGTTGTATTCATTAATTGTCTATTATTTCGCCCCCGTCAAAATAATCTGCTTTTTGGGAAATTCTTGTTACACTTAGAGAGTAAAACGTATAACTTCCTTCCAGTAACATATTATACACAAGTAATTATGGAGGCGGGCATAGACAAGCACCGTTCGGGAGTTTCTTTAATATTTTAATGAGCCTCTTACATGTTATCAGGCACTGTGCCAGTCTGTCTTAGGGAAGCTCCACTCATTAGGTAAATTTCAAATTTCATTGTACGATACTCGTTTCAGAACTTTTGTACCCCAAAAACACCTCCCCACACGCTGATTTTATTTTTTTTCGTAGGAGATTATATAAGGTGTCTGTATACACATGTATTTTTTTCCGTGGTAACGTTCAGTAATAATTGCACGTGTATATTTCACGTGTGTGTTTTTTTTTACTTATGTGTTTCCTGGTGTAAAAAGAGAGAGAGTTGGATGGTATATAGAAGGTTGTAAAGGAGAAAATTTGATAACATATCCTACCTACCACGTAGGAGATTACCAGACTGATAAATGTGCCCTAAAGACAACCTCCAGCCTAAAAACACATCCGTCCTCATATTTATTACGCTGAAGTTAAAGTACATAATCGATTCGTGGGATTACACCCCCACCACACACACAAAACAAAAATCCATTCAATTTTTCATTCTCAAGTTTACCATGTTTGTGGCCCGGTCACAAGGTAGAAAAAGACTTCTTCTGCCGTGGTAGATACAAAGTAAATATTTTCTCTTTACTTTATTTGCATTTACCATGAAGGCATAAATTTTTCTCAATATTCCTACCTTGTAATAACACAGTGCGGTAGTAGCAACAACAAAAATAATAATAATAAAAATCGAGGACGTTCCATCATTTTCGTCTTTAACCTCTTTCATTTTATCACCTGGAAAATTCATTCCAATTAACTCACGTTCACCTAGCGATTGTTCATTCTAAAAAAATAATGATGATGTTAGCACCTTTTTAGGATCTAATTATCCCGCAAATATGAGCTGAGTCAAATGGAGTCATCATTATAGCCGAAGTGATTTTTATCCTCATTTTCACAGGATATAAAAGTATGGGAATGTCGCCGATATTGGGGAGAGACTACCTCAGTTGTAAATAACCTGGCTTAAGTGCCCTTTTACAGTGGTTGTTAATGGAAAATCGATTATTGGCAGGGAATCAAGATTAGTCCGGATCTGAGCGATGGTTTATTCGTATTCTGAATCTGTTTTCATCCTCTTCCTCTACTTTCATGCAATAATTTATTAGCCATACTAAAGATATAATCTACTATACCAGATGTACATCAGCAAGGGTGTGCTTTAATTCAAAATTACCCCATCTATACCCTGTATGTAATCAATAATACTAAGACTACACTCTTTCATCTATATCTAACACATCTGCTTAACCACTTTAAGCCTTAACGATCACCCTGTTTATGCATTTTAAATAACATCATCCAGTCTTAACATTTCCTACGAATAATAACCAAACTTAGCACAATAAGTAATTAATCCATCTTACAATCTTTCATTCATTCTTCATCCTCCAATTAATTTCCATAAAAAAAATCTAAGTCAAAAAAAATATCCTTCAGCCTTCAAAAATCCTCGTCTATTGCACTCCTTACACAGGGTAATCCATCATCATCAAAATGCCTTCCATGAAAATCTTTGTTGTTGTCTTTCGTTTTTAAATTTTTTAAAACACACAATAATCACAGAGTGTTAAATGTGGGCCAAGAGTGAATCGTGGATAATGAATTTTTCGTTGGGAATTCGTTATGGAATTATGGGGTTTGTGAGCACAGCACTAAGAAAACAAGGATATAATGTAGTCTTGAAGCAGCAGGAGTGTAATTTTATTTTGTTTTGGTTCCTTTGATTTTGGTGGATTTCGTTCTTACTTCAACTAGGGGAGGGTATGTACATGGCTGTTTATTGTTTTATTAGATGTAATCCAATTTGATGTTTACGGAATCTATTTATAATCCGAGATTTTATGCCAATTTATTTTAGTTTGTTTAGTAACAAGAGTAGAATTTTATGTAGGATGCTTCGTTTTGTTTTAAGTAATATATCATAACCGACTAATAGTCCGGGGAAATTAGCATTTTAAGGAGATAAAATTTTAAAATGGCTGAAAATTGGACCATAGCTTCCTTGGGACTTTTTAAGATAACAATTTCTAAATCACAAAAAAAACAACATGGCCGCCGGAGATATCACTTTTTAGCAAAAAAAAAATAAATAGTTAAAAAAATCTAAAAAATACGCTTTTATTTTTAAATGAACTAAAAAGTAAAAAATAATTTTGAATGTAAAGTCTTTATTGCTTCAGCCAGTATATGAGAACAGCATACCTTTAGAAATTAAGCTCAGAATAAAATTAATGAGGTTATTGGTAAAAATTATAAATATAACTTACTTAAATGTAAAAAGTCGTGGGGCACTCTTTACCTATATTCTTATGTTATTAATACTGGAACTTTTAGTTAATGCCCCACGCTTTTTTACATTTAAATAAGTTATATTTATAATTTTTACCAATAACCTCATTAATTTTATTCTGAGCTTGATTTCTAAAGGTATGCTGTTCCCATATACTGGCTGAAGCAATAAAGACTTTACATTCAAAATTATTTTTTACTTTTTAGTTCATTTTAAAATAAAAGCGTATTTTTTAGATTTTTTAAACTATTTATTTTTATTTTTTACTTTTTAGTCTACTATATGTCTATTCTGTGGCGGCCGCCCTATTAGATTTAAAATGACGTCAAGTGTTCTACTTGTCATACCCTTTCATTTGATACCCATAGCTAGGGGGTTGTAAAGAAAAAGGTAATCCGCCATTTTGTGTTGGCCGCCATTTGGAATTTGGAATGGAGCCATATAGCTAATTGTATTCTACTTGTCATACCCTTTCATTTGATACCAATGTCGCGGGGTCGGGGAACATAATTGCAAATTCTCCCGCCATATTGGAACCGCCATCTTGATTTTTCTATATAAAAGTCAGATTGCATTGTCCCGCGAACTATGCATATGTGCAAAATTTGAAGTTGATAAATATATTTTCTAATTTTTAGGCTATTATATGTCTTTCGCCATTTTGTGTGGCCGCCATTTTGAATTTCGAATGACGCCACACAGCTAATTGTATTTTACCTGTCATACCCCTTCACTTGATACCCGTCCTGGGGGGGTCGTAGAACCCAATTGCAAAAATCGGCCGCCATCTTTGAACCGTCATCTTGATTTTTTTTACAAAATGGTTAGATTGCATTGTCATCCAAACTAAACGTGTATGCAAAATTTCAGCCCAACCGGAAACCGGGAAGTGGGTCAAATTTAACTTCCAAGATTTTTTTACATAGTTACAAGTGAAGCTAATATAAAGCGTATAGAAATGACTCAAAAACTGGTTTTTTCCAAAAATGTCAATACGAAACGTTATTGCCTACAAAAAAGCCTTTTTGTCATTTTTGCGAAAACCTAACCCTTTCGAAGTTATTCAAGGTCAAAGTTTCCAAAAATCACATTTCGGTCAAAAAATACTTCGAATAATTCGGAAAGGACAAGGTTTTCGAAAAAAATTCAAGAGGGATATTTTGTAGGCAATAATAGCCGTGTTTTTTTAATGAACTATATAGTTCTTCCCCATACAAATCTGAAAACCCAGGTTTTATCCAGGTTTTTATCCAGGTCTTGGGACATTTCAAAATTTAGCTTTCTTTTCGGAATGTAGCATACTTACCGGCTGTCGGAAAAACGTCATTTAAAATAAAAACAACATAGAAGATGCGAGAGCAAATTTGAAGGCATGAGGAAACAAATAATTTATTTTTTAGAAACTTATTCATTATTTTCTAGAGGGGAATTCGTGTAACAGTTGTTTACTGGCACGCAACTTCGGATTAATTTTAATATATTTAAAGCACTGAAGATGGCGCTTAGTGAAATTTCCCTTGTCGTTTTTTTAATGAACTGGATCGAAGACCTATATAGTTCATTAAAAAAACACTGCTAATGTTTTGTATTGACAGATCAAAATTTTTTTTTTGGAAAAATCCGGTTTTTAGTGATTTTTTGCCAAAAAGTGATATTTCCGGCGGCCATGTTGTTTTTTTTGAGATTCCGAAATTGTTTTCTTAAAAAATCCCAAGGAAGCTATAGTCCTATTTTCAGCCATTTTGGAATTTTGTCTCCTTTCGTGCGTTTTTTTGTTGCTAATTTCCCCGGACTATAAACCAAATTATTTATGTAATTTATTTTTACGAAAAAAATTCGGAATAACATAAGCTTGAATATTAACTATTTTGGTCTCGATTCCGATCAATAGCTGTGTCCCAAAATTCAAGCAAAGTTCTCGCAAGCAGTTGGCTTCTACTCGTTCCTACTTCTCAACAAAGGCATGAGTAGCTACGAGCAGCGCCGGCCCTGGGGTAGAGCGAGTGGAGCGGTTGCTCTAGGCGCCAGGTGGCAAAGGGCGCCAAAATGGATGTGAACAACAATTTCGAGCGATAAATAAAATTTTGATGACACCTTCTGAGGGGCGCGGGCGGGCAGGCAGAGGAGCACACTTGCGTTGTTTGTAGCCAGCCAAGTGTATGTGCTCATCAATGTGACTCGAAAACGACACAGGCAGGGAGCGTTGACTCCAAGACCGACCATACATGGCCTTAGGCTACACCCTACCCGAGGTGCCCCTGCCTATCAATGGAGCAGACTGAATACAGCGGATCTGGAGAGAACAAACTCGCAATCCCATGGTGTAAACAATCGTGCTGAAGGATCACTATAGATACCTTTAAAAAAAACTTTTGAGGATTGAGCACCTCTCAACGCTCCAAATACTTTTGTGGCTTCCATATCCCCAAAAGGACGGCCTACAAGGCCGGATATTTCTGAATCCATGCAGCAGAGTGCCGAATGTGTTGCAGTGAAGGGGAATTTTTGGGATCCTTCTTCAATGAGGACAGTCTGCCCCGAAAACCGCGGTGGAGTAAGCTGAGATCATTCATTCATTAGAAGAAGATCTCCTTAGAGGCCCAGCTGAAGCGCGGGCACCATCCATCGGAGAGGGGACCCAAACAAAAGTTCGCTTTGAGAAGACGGGTGGCACAGCCCGAAAACGTTTTAGACGATTTTTGGAAGCTGCCTACTCCCGGCTTTGCGTGGCCCCTGAAGGGAAGAGAGATACCAATAAGATCTCCTGGATCCTCTCCAGGCCACAATAACCCGACTAAAGGCCTTATGGTTTGAAAAGCCTGCTGAAAAGCCTTCCAAAGTCCTACACACCCATAATGAAGCCTAGAACGGCTCCAAAGCCGACCTTCTGCCAAATGTCAGAAAGGGCGTGCTTGCGACTGACTATCCGAAGAGTCTCCTGATCACGGAACAACTATGTAGTTGCCGTGCAAGGGAGTCTTCTGGAGGCGATAGCCGAGTTGGGACAGGGCTCAGAACAGCCCAAGTTCCTAGGTGTTGCTGCTCGGCCGGCAGTTGGCCATTACCTGTATGGACTCGGCCCGGCAAAGTGAGTGAGAGGTGTGACCAGCTGTCTTGAGGAAGAAGCAAGCCTCGTCGCTGTAGACGAGGTCAAGTTGCCGTGCAGCCAACGGTGTGGTCGGGTCCTTCCCGTCGGCAACAGAAGACCCCACTGACATTATGTTGTTAAGGAAACAGGACCCTAAGGAGTGGAGAGTATTCCCCGAAGTGCACCGACAAGTGCCCACAATTCACTGAGATGACATTTCTGTGGACCAAAGGTCTATTGACGAGCTGAGGCGGACGGAAGGCTAAATTGGCCACAAGTTTGGTTGAGCGACTGCCAGCACCTCGTGAGCAACCACCACCATTTCCGCTCCGATCACCAAGGAACCAGAAACGCCGAGCTTACGAACTGAAGCCTCACAGGAGTCTGCTCCGGGAAGGAAAGGTGTAAGTTGCTCGAATGTCAGGATGGTGACCACTGTATTTTGTGGGCTGGTGGTAGGGCGAGCCTCCTCTAACGAGTAGGTGACTCTCTCCATCACCTCAACATCACTAATCCTAATCCTAGTACCACCACCCAAATTCTCAGTGGGGTAACCCACTGCCCAAAAAGGGTAGCAGAAAGGAGTGGGACATAATCCCCTAAGGAAATGAACACTGTTTCCAATATGAAGCTTGTCCAGATAAACCTCCATCACGCCAGGGCTGCCTCGGCAGTGCTCGAAAAAAGATTTATCTTGGACAACCGGAAATACAATTTATGGATGTGAAAGCGTCGACTAAAGGGCGCCAAAGGACAATCTCGCTCTACCCTGAACAAGGGCTAGGGCCGGCACTGGCTACGAGTAGAAACCAACTTCTTGCGAGAACTTTGCTCGAATTTTGGATCACAGCTATTGTCATACAGTTTGACATACCTATCATTTTCTAGTCCTACGGCATTTTTAAAACGAGAGTTTGGTCTACCGCGTTGTCGGCCATCCAATAAATCCTACCACAAAAGACTTTCTAAGCAGATCCCTTTTCACTCATACAATCTCAATATTCGATCTACCAGAGTCTACCGAGATTTTTTCTTCTTTACGATATATATGTCACGACAGAGCTGGTAGATCTCATCACTGCAGAGTCTTCGGAATCGTTTTCGTTCACACACACTAGGGGCCAACAATTCTCACAAGGACTTTCCTCTTGAGCTGTTAACTAGGAAAACGGAATTTCCCGCCTTCAGCTTCCCTAGTACAGTTTTATATTGAATTAAGTTTGTAGTTTGTGCTTTGGTTTTATTTTCGTAGCTCTTGATATTCAAATATTTAAAATTTAGGAGATCTAATACTTCACATGAAAACTTGACGACACTACCCAAAGCTAACTCGTTTCTCAAACATCCCCTTGGCTTTATATAAGCTTATTAAGAAGAAAAGAGGTCTAAAAAGGCTAAAACAAAATAAATATCGTCGATTTACATCAGTTGGCATCATTCCGAAAAATTCGGAGTTACTCCGAAAAATTCGGAATCATTCCGAAAAATTCGGAATGATTTTAGAAGTTGTTAAAATCATTTTAAGAGGTTATATTTTCAAATCTAGCCTTCCACGATCATTATCTAGGTGGAAGAAGTGGAAAGACAGAGGTAGGTATGTAGGTAGGTAAAGGGCTGCATCCAATGCGACCGGAGGCCCAATTAGCGCTTGCCGCGCCGTTTTGTTGCCACAACTCGTGTAACTTGTGTTGAGTGGTTGTTTGGTCGGGTGTGACGGATGCCTCAAGCCATCCTGTGGAATTTAGGAAGTTTAACAGTGATCTGATCTCCAGTGTGGAAATCTCTGTTAAGTCTTCCAAAACGTAACTGCCTAGTGCGCGCTTCCTGGCTTTAGCTAAAGCAGGAAGTGAACAAGTGTTTCTCTCTCGTTCGTCTCCCCGCAGCTACCATAAAAGACGTTCAACGGGATGCCCAACTTGGCAGCGTGGTTTCCTATGGGCCAATGTCTCTCGATGATTGCCGCGATTCTGGCAATATCTCGTCGAGGTCTTTTAAGAGGCCCATTGTTTTTTCTTTGTTATAAGTCGGCCAGGTCGCCCTAGAGATAGTGCAGGTCTCCAGTGCTCTCCACTTTTGGCTGGCTAGCAGCAGGTGGTAGTCAAAAATAGCGTTTTTGACTCCACCTATTGGGCTGCTGACTATCTCGGTCCCCGAGAGAGAGGCTTCCTGCTTGGCTAGGTAGTCGGCTTTCTCGTTCCTCTCTATGTTTCTATGACCGGAAACCCAGACGAGAGTCACGTTGTGCTTTCTACCTAGCCTATCTAGCCCAGCTCTGCAGCGCTCCACTAGCTTAAAGAGCGTTATTACTGAATCCAAAGCTTTTATAGAGGCTTGGCTGTCTATGAAGATTCCAATTCTTGTGTAGGTTCTGAGTTCGTTGTCTGGCAGGCCTTCAGGATCGCCAGCACTTCAGCTTGAAAGACACTAGCGTACACCGGCAAGTGCCAGGACAGTGAACTGTTAGTGGTCTCTAGATAAACTCCTGCTCCGACGCCCTTTGACGTCTTGGAGCCATCGGTGAATATTCGTACATCGAGCTTTCGCAGGACGTCTGCGTTTCTCCACTCTCTCCTTGAGGGTAATTCCACGGAGAAATCCTTCCTAAAGGTCAGTCTGGGGAAGGTAGTCTGTGTTTGTAGAGACCATACCCTCCGGTAGCAGATTCAAAATATTGCGATGTCCGTAGGGTTTTGAGGTTCAGGCCTCGAATTCCCTCAGTCTGAGGGGAATACACGAGGCTAGATGCAAGAGAACGTCGAAAGCTTTTGTGGGGCATGTCCTCACAGAGGACAATGATGCTACGTGGAATTGTACTGTGGAACTCTAGGGTAGTAATCGGTGGCCTTAACCTTTAAGCTAAAAAAATTTCAATTATGTGTGGAATAATAATGTCGACTGACAATTTACGTGCGTATATTAACGTCAACCAGGTTGAATGGGTATATTCTCACTCTATCCTTCGGGGTCTAATTTTGGGTTAGGAATGGCCCAGAGACCGGCAACAAATGCCGATGAGAACATGCCCACGAATGACCCTGATGTGTTCTTGCACTTGCTAACTCCCGACCTTCACATCAAACACCTGGCCTCATGCAGTGCCCTTAGACTGAGGGTATTCGGGGCTGTTACTCAAAACCTTGCGGCCATAGCAGCATCTGGGACTTGCTACCCGAGGGCACGATGGCCACAACCACAGACTATATTAGATCAAATTTCAAAAAGGACTTCGACGTCGAAATGCCCTCAATAGTCTAAGATCCGTAGAAGAACGACCTTCACCTATCGTGTAACCTAACGAAATCTATTTTTTATGAAAAAAAGGCGCAAAACGCCTTCTAGCGGCGAAACTATGTCGAATTCGAAAAAAACAGTCAAGACAAAATTTATAGGAAATTTTATGCTCTACAACTCTTTCTCTTTTGAAGTTTTCACCAAAGTGGATAGTTTCTCTTCAAAAGAGAGAAAAAGGCGAAAAACCCCATTAAATATAGCCTTGACCATATTTCGTTAGGCAACCCAACACCGTTATTTCTGTTAGGATATTTAATATCTAAAAAAAAAGATTTCATTCGGTTACTCGGTCGGTGAAGGTCGTTCTTTTACGGATCCTGTACTACAATAAGAGAATGGAAAAATGTAAACGTTCTGAAGAAGTTTTGATCTTCGGATATATTCACCGACCAGTCCAAAACATCAGACGGCCGGCGTTGGGGCAGGAGTTTATCTAGAGACCACCTACAGCTCATTTTCCTGGCACCTTTCGGTGCACACTTATATCTTTTTAGCGGAAGTATTGGCGATTCTGAAGGCCGGTCAGACAATGAACTTTAAAGATGTAGAATATGAATTGTTATAGATACATAAGAGCTCTAGGCTCGATTATGATGCGCTCTAGGCTAGTGGGGCGATGTAGTGCTGAGATAAATAGGCTCGGTTAAAAGCATTATGCAGCTCCCACCTAATTTCCCGGACATAAGAATATAGATCGGAACGAAAAAGCTGACTTCCTATCCAAAAAGAGAGCCTATCTTCGAGGATCGAAAGATTGAGATGATTAGCAGTTAAGAAGTTCGTAAACAGGATAATTTACGACGATACCAACTTATTCTTGTATAAGCTCGTGAACGGTTTTAGTGGGCGGAACAACATCACCCACGCCATCCTAGCCATAGTGAGAAAGATTAGATGATTATCACTTTTTTGATTTCTGCAAAACTAGTAGGTATGGGGTCGGTTGATCGTGGGAAACAAATGTTGAAGTGATATTTAGTTCCCACGCTCAACCGATCCTATACCTACTAAAAACCCCGCAATGGAAATTAAGCTGACGTCAAAAGAAACCGGTAAAAACTACTTGATTCGAAAAATGGAATGAATTGTAGGCCTGATTTATCTCTAGGACGACTTAGCCTACTTACAATCAAGGAAGAACAATGGGGTAGTTTTGACAGGTCTCTTTTGAAGTCAGCTTAATTTTATTGCGGGATTTTTAGTAGGTATAGGATCTGTTGAGCGTGGAAACAAATATGGAGATGAGGTGTATAATTAGTTCCCACCCTCAACAGATTCTATACCTACTAAAAATCCCGCAATGGAATTAAGCTGACTTCAAAAGAGACCTGTCAAACTCTTGAGGCCAGATTTATTTCACGAAATGGTGAAAACAGTTTTATTCTACGAAATGGATGACATACATCACAAAAGGATATCGAAAATGACAATATATGCATCTTTCGTGCAGTATAGAAATTTTTCGGAGTACAATTCGGAGTAAATTCAATGTAATGTTCTAGTTAAGTGTTAAGACGAAGGATTTAACTGGTTTATTTTGCCGATCATTTTCCAATAATGTTTCATCCTAAACAATTCTACAACGAAAATAGCCTGTCGTATAGAATGTACAACATCTAAAATACTTAACATAAAATACCAGTATTAACACCACATCAGCTACATAACAGATCCGTTGAAATCCCTTCTTTGTTTCATCTTACTCAATAAACAGCAGTGACACCATGTTAATTGCAACTATGCTTGCTTTATATCCTTCCCCCACTCTTCCGTACAACCTTCTTTTGTTACCATATACAATTATTTCACCGTCAACAATGTCACAGTTGTAATCTCAGCAGATACACCTGTAATCTTCGTTCGTTGCTCCAACAGTTGATGGTTTCCTTTTGAATGTGAACGTATCTTCATTTAAAAACACACCCCTCCCATAAAACAGTAGACATAATGAGATTCTACTAAATTTCACTCGCATTAAGCGCCCTTCTTTTCTATCTACAAAAAGGGATGACTGTCTTTTATCCTAGGAAACAAAGTGAACTAGGAGTTAAGTGCCAGGGCAAAGGATTCTTTAGTGGTTAAAAATAGCCGCAAAACTAGCGACAACAATTCAGCAACAGCGAGTGTGACATCAGCATTGCCTATCTACGCACATTTATATACATATATACCGCACTTTAGCCAACCCAAAAACTCATTTCGGGTCATGTTTTAATTTGTCGAGTATCAGGTGTTTTACGTCTCTTTCATTGAGGGGCCCAAGCACCCACTAGACATTAACCTAAGAGCAGCCAGTTTTGTTGTATATCTGGAATACCATCACCTTAAGTAGTTAATCCGAAATCTTGACTAGAGTAGAGAATGCCAGGTGAGAGTGTGTGCATGTACTGTACGTGTATGCTTTTATTGCTTGTACGAGCAAATCCCTCGGTGGCACTCATGCCTCTGGTGAATACTTATTTCTCATTTCCATGTCAGCACCTTATGGGAATCCCGTGAATACCTTGTGCTGGTTGGCACTTCTCTACTATCCATAAAAGCTAGAACAGCCAACAGACTAAGGACCACGCTGCGCCATAAGGCACCATTAGTTATACCTTCCCGAATTCTTCTACATCTGGGGGACAATAAGCGAGAATGACGGAGCATGTATATGACCTTCGGGGTGGGGGTGTATGACTTCTTATAATGGCATTCACCCACTGGCTACATGCAGAATGAAGCTGTACGAATGACATATACCCATAACAATGGGCGAAGAGGGGAATCCCCTAGATTTCCATATATATTTTTTGTATTCTGAATCTGTTGATAAGAACGTGACTTTATGACAAGTTAATGGACCCTTAAGAAACTGATTCGCACGAACTGAAAAGACCGAATCAAATCACAATGAATTATTTTAGAAATTTCCATTTGATGTGGAAGGGAAGTTACGTATTGGTATTTGTTAATGTTTTTTTGAGAAAGTAAAATTTGGAAGGAGAATACACACACGCATATGAATATATAAATTTTTAAAAAAAAAAATTTCAACTTTCCTAGAACCACTCTTCCTGAGTTAGAACTATGCTAATTACATCTTCGGATAGCATGAAAAGGATGAGAAGAAACTCTTCCCTTGTGGCGAGTATATTAGCCTGGATTCTGGCATGGTGTGTCATGGCTGGGTACAAGTGGTTTTTGGGTAGAAAATTTCATGTCCACATAAAATTTAATTTGTGTGGTGTCTGCCCTACACAGTGCACTCCTAATTTTATTTTATTACTTTTTTATATAGACGATGAGATTTTATCTAAGAGGTTATATGCAAATTTTGTGTGCTAGAAAAGTCGGAATAAAAATTTTGTTTTTTGTGGGTAAGCTCCACTTGCTTTTGATATGTATAAAAGACTTTTAGTCATGTTTGTAGTTTTATATTGAATTAAGTTTGTAGTTTGTGGTTTGATTTTATTTTGGTAGCTCTTGATATTCAATTATTTAAAGTTTAGGAAATGTAATACTTCACATGAAAACATGTCGACAGTACCCAAAGTTAATTCGTCTCTTAAACATTCCTTTGCTTTATATAAGCTTATTACGAAGAAAAGAGATCTGAACAAGCTAAAACAAAATAAATATCGTCGATTTACATCGTTGGCATCATTCCGAAAAATTCGGAGTTACTCCGAAAAATTCGGAGTTACTCCGAAAAATTCGGAATCACTCCAAAAAAGTTTGTGCTTTGATTTTATTTTGGTAGTTTTTGATATTCAAATATTTTAAATTTATAAATGTTTTACTTCACATGAAAACGTGACGACAGTACCCAAAGTTAATTCGTCTCTTAAACACCCCTTTGCTTTATGTAAGCTTATTCAGAAGAAAAGAGATCTGAACAAGCTAAAACAAAATAAATATCGTCGATTTACATCGTTGGCATAATTCCGAAAAATTCGGAGTTACTCCGAAAATTTCGGAATGACTCCGAAAAAGTTTGTGCTTTGATTTTATTTTGGTAGTTTTTGATATTCAAATATTTTAAATTTAGAAATGTTTTACTTCACATGAAAACGTGACGACAGTACCCACAATTAATTCGTCTCTCAAACATTCCTTTGCTTTATATAAGCTTATTACGAAGAAAAGAGATCTGAACAAGCTAAAACACAATAAAAATCATCGATTTATATTAGTTGGCATAATTCCGAAAAATTCGGAGTTACTCCGAAAAATTCGGAATCACTCCGAAAAATTCGAAATCACTCCGAAAAGTCAAAATCACTCCGAATGACTTTAAAAGCTGTTGTTTTCTCCATAAAATCATTTTAAAAATTTATATTTTCAAATCTAATCTTCTACGAATATTATCTTCACCTAGAAATGGAAAGATAGAGGAGAATTGTGCTACGTGGAATCGCGCCTTGGAATTTTAACCTTAGTTTAGGCATACTCTTTCAGGCCATTCTCCTTCTCCGAGGGAATCGCTCCACGTTCACCCTCTGGTCGTTTTTCATTTCTTCTTTGTGCCGACTTTCCCTTTTTTGGAGTCTGCCGGAGTTTCGCCTTCTCTTCCGGGTCTCTAAGGCGCTTGCGGGCTTCCGCAGTGCTTCTGACCTCCTCCGACCACTCTGCAACCGCCGCGACATCCTTTTTGGTAGGATTCTTCTTATTGCGGTGCTCTGTGCGCTCCGTTTGTGTAGCGGAATCAGCTGTTCTGTGCCCTTTTTTCCTCTCCCGTTTCTTCCTGCACCTTGAGATAGGTCGATGTTCGGGTAGAGTCCTGATGCTATCAGTGAAGAACTTCTGTGGTTTCTGGTTAAAAAACGGAATCAAGTAGTTTTCACAGGCTTAATTTCATTGCGAGAATTTTAGTAGGTATGGGATCGGTTGAGCGTGGGAACCAAATCATCAAATCATTTCCGTATTGGTTTCCACCCTCAACCGACCCTATACCTACTACTTCTGCAGAGATCGAAACGAGTGATTATCATCTTATCTTGATATTTTTCCGCCCATTAAGATCGTTCATGAGCCTATATAAATTAATTCAAATTTGGAGTCGTTCAGAGTTTTTTTTTAATCCAAGAATCTCACACAAGGAAACATACCCTCATTTTTATTTTCTCTATTAAATTATCCTGATTACATTATCTTTCATCTAATACAAATAATAATTTTACAAAGTACATCATCATCACACACAACAACAAGAACAGAAAATAAGGGGAAATTCTCATAAAAAATTGAAACTCATTATTATTATCATAACATTTCTTAGCAATATTGAAAGCTATCCCTTATTTTTTTTATTTATTTTTTTTTATTCTTTGCTATAAGATGATGAAAATTTAAATAAACTCCTCGTAAAACGTCGTATTTCATTTTATAACCGACGCTCATAAATATTATTTACAAGTGCGTTTGTGTTATATTGGGAGCAAGTTCAAAGAAAGTAAAGAGCGAGAGTGAAAAAAGGCGCGCAAAGCCTGAACGGAAAGGGTAGTAGTAGTAGTAGAGAATATCATATTTCGTTTTATTACCTGCTTACTGAAGTATGTAAGATTTCAAGAAGCGATACCCTTCCATACTAATAAATAAAATTCGGGGTACGAAAAAAAAATATTTATTCAGTAAAAGGAACGAACGAATCATACCAAACGCCAACGCTATAATTTTTTTTGCGTAAACGGGGAGTTTATCCTGTCGATTATGGTGTATATATATTTTTTGGCGGGGTATGGTATAAATATACCATATTTTCTTCCAATGAATCGCAGCTTTTTTTTTTCTTACCAGTCTAAAAGTTTAGGAGGTGGGGCAATTCCCTGACGGAATTTGTTTTTCCCCTTTTTTGTCCCTCATGCAAATTAAACATTCGTCCCGAAAAACTTCCAAAATTTGTGAATTACTTTTCCCAAGAATTTAATTTAATCACGGGTGAACTGAATTAAATGAAATTTTCGATGATGGGGTGGCAACCGAAAATATAAAATAAAATAAAAAAAAACACGACCGGTGTTCACTGGAAAAGGGATGATGGAAATATGGTTTGGCAGCAGCACACCGGTGGTGCAGAAAAATAATATTAGGGAAAAAAAGGAGTTGATTTCAAGGATTTTTTTTTACCTTTTTTTTTATTTTTTTATGATTATTTATTATTATTTTTAGCACACACAAATGCAGGCAAGTAAGCATGTGATGGGCCCATTTGCCTGATGCCTGGTTTATTATTAAACATTGCCTCGAAAATTGTATTTCTTCGAGGAAAATGAGATTTTTTTTTGTTGCTTCTTTAGAATTTTGATTGAATTCCCCCTTTTTTTGTTTTTGTTGTCGTTGTTGCTCAAGAGACACTCAAAGTTGCCTTCGTTGATATTTTTGTTTTTTTTTTTGTAAAGAAGGAACGTAACAGAAGACGTGCTTCGAGGTAGCACAGATATCCTTAATAAACTGTCGCCCAAGGGTACTACACAAGAGATACCAAAAAAAAAGATAGGAAAATTGTTTTATGGTGAAAAATTTAATTTTGAAAGAAAATTTAAAAGAAGCAAGTAAAGAAAGAAGAAAAAAACACGCACCGAACTCCATCACGTTGTCACCTAATTTGTAAAACAACAAGAGAGAAAAAGAGATGTTGGTAGAAACATTAATTATTATTGTGTGTGTGGGGACTGCCTAACCTAGGTGGTCAGTCACCAGTAGTGATGAGCAAAAAATGTTGACCAAGCCACAAGACAAGACAGCAAGACCTTTTGCTCATTACTAGTCACCAGCGAGATAGGAGAGCAACATGTAGTTTATGAAAATACACCCGGGCTGTAGACTGGTGGAAAGGCGATCATAATCTCCTTTTAACGATCTTCTTTGGGCACCGGGCGCACCCAGTTGTATAATATGGAGGCTATGTCAAGATGAGCTTTCCTCTTCCAATTCTAATTCAGCGATAGTTTAGTGTGATAATTTAAGCTTAGGTCTCACCCTTTACACTACCAGTCCGTCATGTCGTCCACAATATGATACAATGTCTAGTAGTAAGCTTAGCTGGAAGATAGAAAAAGGATATGATAAGAGTAGGTATTGGGATACTTGGGCCTGGGAAATTTTTTTTCAAGGTCATGACCTTGACACTAGGCCGGTTAGGAGGAAGAAGGCGAACTGGACCTTCTCTTGGGAAATCTTCCTACAAGACGACACTAGTGATAGAAAAAACGAATTAAATCAAAATGGTGTTTCTGGCAAAATTACCAACTTTTGACAGTACGGCTAAGGCAAGGCGCGCACTGAGGTGATGAGAAATTGGCGTGGCGGTGGTTTGGCTAGTGAAATATTTTAATCACATGGAATCCATTGAGGCAGCGCGCATCGAGATGGACTGGCGGTGGAGTGGTGTTTTGCAAGTGGACTGGAACCATTTAGTTGCCACTAGTCTCCGACAAGTTTAATTTTGAAGTGGCTTGCCATTTCCCGGCCAACTTGGATTTTTATTTTTTTGTTGGGGAAAACGCATACGAGGGCATAGGTCGCAATTTTTCTAGTAATTTACAAAATGTGGCCTTGTTTATTCTCTAAACAAGTTAAACTTATTTTCTTCCAGGTGTAAATCACCTTTGTAAACATTATATAGTAAATGCCGTATTTTGCATTTTTTTGCCACAGTGGATGGACCCAATGCACTTTTTTCTTTATTGTTTTTTTTATTGTTAAGGTTAATAATTAGCACACATGCAACAGCATCTTAATCGGCCGACTACCACACATTTTGATTGAAAATATCATGTGGTAAATCGATCTCGCGAAGTGGTGCCTGCCACTTCGGTGCGTATTAAACCACTTCGATGCCACTCCGCCGCCATTCCCCTGGCACATCTCTTGCAAATTCATCACCATGACAAAGCCAATTCACCGCCACACCATTTCAGTACGCGCCTTGGCTAAGGCCACTTACTGCTGTTCTGTTTAGATATCGATTTTCTCTGAATCTCTTGAAACAAAAGCGGTTTTTTTATATTAAGAAAAATTCCTCCCCATTCCACAATTCATAAAAACTTAAACATTTTGCAATTCTTAAACAAGTAAAAACTTGTAACTTGTTATGGAGCAATTTGCTCGACGCCAGGTAAGAGAAAAAATCACGGAAAAAATCATCTAAGCGCATTCGGGCGCATGTAACTTCAGGCTTCCGCTTGCTGGGGCCCTTCAACTGATCCTGCAGACTTGCACTCCAGATGCGCTGCCTGCTAAAAACCTGAACACCTGCCGCCCATAATAATGACAAGGATGAGCTGACAGGTGACTTTGATCTAGTTTCAAGGTCGTGGCCTAGTTTCTATGTCATGGCCTTGAAAAATGTTTCCCAGGCCCAAGTATCCCAATACCTACTGATAGGTTTAGGGTAGTCTAGAGGATGCAACGAGGCAGTGAGCCTCGCGTTTGAACTCTTGGATGTTATATGAGTTAATTTTTATAAGCAGTCGGCTTAGCCACAACCGTCGAGGTTAGCGGGAGGCAGCCTCGTCGGAGTGTTATGCCTCCTGAAACAAGTGAATCTCGTTAACTAGCCAACAAAGGCGGTACCAGACTACCAGGTGAACAAGGAGGTGCACCGTCCGCTAGGTGAGAACCCAACTTAAGCGGAACCTTGGTACCCTACTATTAATCGGTTAAGCCGGCGGGATGCCTTATTGGGGCCACTTAAATAACTGCGACTAGCGGTATACTCTGCACGAAGATCATCAGGAAATTCAGATCGGACTTTGGAGATGAGGTAACGTGTATCATGTGGACGCAAAAGGCAGACCGTCTGGTGGAACTCAAGGCGAGCGAAAGCAAAGCAGTGGACCTCCAGCAAATGGTAAAATCCTCGCTAAGAGAAGCAGCGCAGGCGGGAGCAAGCAACAACCAGGTGGCGATAGAAATCAAGGAAGTAGGCGAAATGACCATCTCCAAAAAGAGAGGTGTGCGGTGAACTTCATAGTTGGCTAGCTGCAAGTGCTGGGCTTGAACGTCATGCAAAAAGGGTGGGTGATTTTAGTCAGTAGGAATCTGGCACTATCGTTTGGGTGCGCATCCCCAGCGGTGTCCCTGTCGAAGGCATGGCCTTAGACAGGTGGTCGCACATATTCCCTGGTGCTGGATCGATGTAAGATTCTCATCAACCCCTCGTATAAAAAAAGCCCCTAAATGCCTGCCCGGACCTGCGTCTCCCCCCGCTTCCTCGCGCGACTGTCAGCAGACTCAACGCGCTAGAAGCACCAGTGTCCGCGGACCCAGCCGAGCGAGACCTTATTTTTTCTGACCACGCTCTGGGTACGTCAAAGTACCCTGCAACTATGTATTTTGAATGAAAACTCTTACCGGTTTCGAGTGCTTTCGTGGCAGCTTGACTGTCCGAAAAAATTGTCATGTTAGCGCCTTTCAGAGCTTTCTAGAGGTTGAGCCTAGCGCGGGTGTCAATGGTATGTATTTTAGTTTCGAAAGCAGAGGATCACATACCCATTGCAAACGAGACCTTGGAGTTGTTTCTGCGACAACCTGGACCATGTTCCATCTTTGACTCGTACTGGATGTTTCTTGGACACCCAGAAAGGATGAGTTCCTACGATTTGAGCGCTAAAATTTCTTTGGAACCGCAATTCATCAACCATAGGGTCAGATACGGGGAACATTTGATGATTTGGTATACCGTTGAGGATATCCATAGGTCCTTTAAACCTGAAGTCTCAAGGCACTTGTGGTGACGCATTTTCATATGGAGATGTGCAATGGGGTTAATGCAATGATTGCCTCGATCGGAACTGTGGGACAGGTCCACATAGCTCCAGTAATGAAGAGGTAAGCAACCCGTTGCAGTTTGCTGTATTTGACGATCGATGTGATCTGTTGGGTTTTGGGCCATCAGACTAACGATCGTGTTTTACGATCTTGATGATCGTATTTAATGATTGTGTTATACATCCAGTACATCATTTGCAGTGTAAGACCCCATGTCTTACCCAAAAAGCCTTTTACAGGCCCTAGTGACTTTACTGATGGCGTATTCCAGTTGAGCGTGTCAGTTCAGCCTCTAATCCAGTATTATTCCCAGATATTTGACTGACCCTGAGTACTCAAATGTCGTATCCTCTAGATCCACAAAAGACCTTGGTCCACTTTGTAACGTTTGATATGCCCTCCGTGATGCACCTTCATGGAACTTCTCGGATAGTCCAATAAATAGGTCGAAAAAAGGGCCTTCGTAATGCGAAAAACACCGCAGGAGATTTTTTTTTACTAAATGATTTTATATATTTTTATAAGCTTAAATTCAAAATGGCGTCATCCCCTTACAACTTACAGTGAAGGAAAACGCGTTTAATTCTATATCTCAAAAACTATGCATTTTACGACAAAAATGTATATTATATTTTTTGTAGATAAATAAGTGATTTAACTTTCTTGTTTAGAAGTTTTTTGTGTAAAGTCAATATCTACGGAGAAATAGTGCTTCAAACTTCATATATCACTTTCTTTGCACTATATTTCGTTAATGGTTAATTCTACATGAAAAAATCCTGCGTAAGACTTATAGAACAGACGATCATCTATAATTTTTGTTGTTATCATTTTTTACGTAGGGCTAATATTGCTCCAGTTATGGCGCTTTAAGTGTCGAAAAACGTAGATTCAAAAGTAGTTTTTTCCCAATATACAGGGTGTATACCGCTAAGTTTACAAAGCGGCCGGCTGTAGATAGGTTTTGGATAGACGAACAAAAAATCGTACGGGAGGGGGGCGGTAAATCGTAACGGTTTAGCAGCTAGGGCGTTTTGAAGTTTTTTTGGTAGAGGTTTACATAGTGTAGTTTGGTTAAAAGTTCATCGACCACCAGACCAAAGTAAAGGGGATAGAATTCCACCCTGAGGGCAGCACTTGATAGCCTTAACACTAAAGGCACAAACAGATTGGCGCCAATCAGTTTGTGCCTTTATAGTGGAGTCACCGAGAGTAGAATAAATGTCACGCCCTACATGCATAGCATACATCCACTCAATTTTGTATGGTTCCAGATTCCTGAGAGCCTAGAAATAGAATCTTAGACAGTATTATCGAAAGCACTCTCGATGTCAAGGAACGCACATAAGGCAGTTTTTCCTTAGCAAGGAGGGCTTTCTCGATTTTGCTGATTAGGTAGTGTGAACTAAGAGTTAGCTCCAGAACTCAAGCTAGGCAGAAATATACCCACCCAACAAAAAAAATCTTACAACGTCTCCTCGAATTTCGTCTTGCCGCTTCAAATTACCGAAAATGACTCATTTATTCACTCCAATATTTCGTTAATTCTGGCGCCTCAATGCTTTCAATATTACCCAGTCTCATTATCTAAAGCACAATGTCGCCCAACCCCGCCTCTTTCAAGGGAAATCAATTATTGTCTCTTCAAGAAAATTAAGGATGAACTGATTTTATACCACAGGGAAAATTACCACCAAGCCTCAACAACTTAATGGCGGCGATGTGATTCTTTGGGTTGAGTTGCCATTCATTCTAACAATGATGAAAAGAAATGAATAGAACGACTCTTACTAGAAAGTGGATGGTGTATTTTCTTACCACAAAAAAACAAAAAAAAAATACAACCACCACCCCTACAAAAACATAATGAGACCAAGTGCTACTTTGAATAAATTTTCCTCGAAAAACAAAAAAAAAACACAAAACTTAAGAACAAAAAAAAGACTTATAAAACAAAAAAAAAACACACCCACACAAAAAAAAATAAAGAAAGGAAATTCCAAAAGTAAACAAAATAAATTACGACCTTACCAGGGGGTGAAAGATTAGCGTGTTAAACAGGGGTTAGTCAGTGTGGCTAAAGAATTTTTCTTTCAGTTTTGTTATACGATGGTCATTAACAGCGGGGGTGGTGGTACTTTAAGAGGCTCCTCTACATTGTTGCACATGAACTGTCTCAATTTGATGCAGGGCACAGACAACAATATGCACTTGTGGCTCTCCTCTATATATACAAGCTCTTAAAGCTAAATGTGCTCGTTAAATAAAAACGGGGAAACATTTTCCCTTTTTTTATGTGCTATCTTCCCCTAATGGAGATCTATGGAGGAAAGGAGTATGAAATTTTTTTTGAGCTTACCTTATAAGTAGCACAAACACACGCAGATGGTTCGGTCCAACGATGAAGAGTTAAAAGTTGTTAAAAGAAGATCTAAAATGAAAATGAAATTGTTTAGCAACATTGATATGTGTATTTACTTGTTCAGTGTTGTAAAGTTCATAAAACATGTATATATGAATTACACCATATTTTTTAACAACTACAACAAAGTATTTTATCAAAAAATGAGAAAACTCAATAGATATCAACTTCCACAAACTAATAGCAATCCCAATACACAACTTAAGAAACTTAATTTAACTATATAAGAAAAAATAATTAAACTTCATAAAAACGATTTCAGTAATCACGCAAACGCCCAAAGATATCTACCTACTTTTACCGCTCGAATATATTTTGTGATACCATTTAGGAACAAGCAAGTTGTTCTCGAGCCTATGCATGCCTAATTTCATTCCGAAACTCCTACTGGTTATCGAGATATTTCACTTTCGGAGTAATTTTTTATTTTTCGGAGTATTTTTTTTATTTTTCGGAGTATTTTTTTATATTTCGGAGTAGATTTTTATTTTTCAGAGTAATTTTTTATTTTTCGGAGTAATTTTTTATTGTTCGGATTATTTTTTTATTTTTCGGAGTATTTTTTTATTTTTCAGAGTAATTTTTTATTTTTCGGAGTAATTTTTTTATTTTTCGGAATATTTTTTTATTTTTAGGAGTAATTTTTTATATTTCGGAGTATTTTTTTATTTTTCGGAGTAATTTTTATTTTTCGGAGTATTTTTTTATTTTTGGGAGTATTTTTTTAGTTTTCGGAGTAACTTAAAATCCGCCAGGGTCACTTATATGGCATCGGTGCTAATGTTGTTTTGAATTTTGTTAAGTTCATACGCAACGACTTTGCTCTCTATCCTTAAGCTCTTGTAGAAATGATGTCTTTGTAATTTCTCTGAAGTGTTCCCAGTTTGTTCTAGTAGTATAAATTTACCGTTCCTAGACTACTTTGACTTGACTTATCGGATGTGAGCTTTTTGGGTGGTAGCCTCAGGTGTGGATGTGGGTGCGCTGTTTGGTAACTTCGCTGTGTCTGACGTGAGCTAAACATTAATCATCATAATTGGCATCATAAAAAGCAATTAATGTCATTATAATTGCTAGTAAAGATTAATGGGCAATTAAAACCCCATTAATGGGCAATTAAAAAATCGGCTTTGGTTCCCAGGAGTATCAGCCCCAATACCTACTTGCGCGCTCGAGCTATGGGTTTATGTCTTGGGTAAGCTTTCGGGTTTAAGTGGGATTTTTTGGAGGAACTGATTTGAGTTCCATACTTTAATTAATTTTTGTTGAGGTCAGTACATTAGTTTCGACTGCATGAAATTTGGTTTGCGTCTTGATTAAGCTTAGTTTTGTGTATTAGTTGAAGTATATCCAGACTCTTGAAAACTTTTACAATGGAATGATCACATATCCTAAAACGCCAAAAAACCATATCCCTGGGATTATTTAAACGATGCAAGTTCCTCCATCAGTCAGTACCGCGGGCTGGAATCTACTTGATCTTCATGGTAAGAGTATGGTATGGTATGGTTTCCTTCAAGTAATCCTCTCTACTGTCTTTAGTGAAAAAAGTCCTTACAATCCATAACTATACACAAAAAATTAAAATTCCTAAAGATTCTAGATATTTTTTTTTCAAATTTTATAAAAAGAAAAACCACAAGGAATTATACTTGATAATGTGTTCGGAGTTGAATAAATTGTCATAATATAATTTCAAAGACCGATTTTTTTAAAAATAAATCATAGTCACAGTACTAAACTACTTTCACACCAAATTTCATGAAAAAACTTATAATAATTACTGAGATATTGAATTTTTTCGGAGTACCTAAAACTTTTTCGGAGTAATTTATTTATTTTCTACCACAGGTCGTTTTGACAAATAAAATCATTTTTTTAACGATTTGTTACGCAATTTTAAAACTTCCCTGCATAAGTATTTATATTTAATTGCTTGAAGAAAATTAAAATGAAAGAAGTTTAAATGTTTGGTTTATTATTAGGAAATATCTTGAAATCCATATAATTTGGATAAAGCTGAAAACATTGTCAAATGAGCTTCTACCAATTATAAATTAATCCCGGTGTGAATAAAAAATTAAAATTCTAAGAACTTCTAATCCATTTTGTATACTTAGAAACGATATTTAGGTCATTCCGAAAAATGGCGTCTTTCCGAAAAGTAAATATCTCCTCAGAATGTAAAGAAAAACCCGCGTTAAAAATACACAAGTTTAATAATTAAAAAATTTACCTATAAAAGCGCAATAGAATTATATATTTAATATTTTAGAGGCGTGGAAATTAAATCCTTAATATCGAAGCAAAAGGACATAAAAAGTCCATTTTAAAATTACAAGTATTCCTAAAGTTATACCATATTTTTTTTTACAAAAATTATTAACGATATATAACGAGAAGTAAAAATATGTAAATAGTCCAAAAATAGACAAGAGGAGTGTTTCGGTAACCTGGAGTATTCCTTAAGTTCATAAATGTGTAGACATGAAACCTTAGTTCCGAAATTCGTGTAGGTCTACCTTTTCGGAGTAAATTATTAATGTAAGGTATTTTTGGTGAATGCAGACATGGGAGGGGATTATTTTTGTGGTTTTAAATATAAATACATACCTAGCTTATTATATAATACAATAACAACAATAAAAAATAAATCAAGGGAAATTCTAGGGAAGTTTTTTTTAGATGTAATAAATATTGGAAAGTGGATGGTGTACACATGTTACTTGTAGGATCGTTTTGATTTAATGTTACCTTGTTAAGAAAAATACTTTTGTTGGCTTAATAAATAAGGAATTAATAAGAAACAGTCTTTATAAGAATTTCGGTTTTATACATACATATAGAGAAATGGTAGACATTTTTGTTTTAGTGTAAGATGGCTTGAGAGTACTTGTGAGTTTCTCTGAAATTTATTGATGATTATTTATCGTATTAATTACAAAAGCTAAACGGTAACATGATTCGTTACTTATACCCGATACCCTTTTTCCAAGAATTATTGTGCCTGTTGGCAAATTTGCGTAGTTATCATTTAAGTTTAATAGTATTAGTTCTGGAGTAAAGTTCGTGGCGGTTTTTTTTAGTAAAATTCTTTCGGTTTTCTTATAATGTGAAAATGAATTTATTTAAACCCAATGTGCTCGTCATAGACGATCGCAATCCACGCTGTCACGGATGGCAGCACATTTTCATACCGCCACGGTAGACAGCAAACATGCATATTTGGTTCCCATGCTCAAATGACGCCATACCTACTAATTTTGCAGATCGACCAAACTCTCCCAATTTGTGACATGTAGTTGGGCCTTGTCATGATGGAAGACAATATCTTTCCTATTATTTAATTTCGGCCGTTTTTGTTCATTTCGTTTGCATAATCTCTCTGTCCACAGTTGAGAATTAATCGTTTGACCAACTGAAAATACCTCATACTGGGCGATTTCCTTCCAGTCCTTGATAATTGATAATTCGCTCTATGTTTTTCGGGTTCAACTTACGAGGAGCTCATACATCGAGCTTCTTTTTCTACCTAGCTTTGTGTAAATGACTCAAAACAGTTTTCTGGTTATGGGCTAGGTCAATACCACTACCATGTTGACATGCTTACTTTGCTGGACTCATAGTAAAATTTATTGACTCAAGTTTAACTACCAACAAAAACTATAATCAATCTCAGTTATCTCCCACCAAAAGTGAAACTCAAAGTAACATTACCCCAAAAACAATACCTCAACATACACTCAATATAATCCAAAACAGCTTTGTGCGAGATCAGTACATGATGTAATTCGTTATAGATTAGCAGAGAAACATAAATTCTCCAAAAAAGCCATTATTATTACGAAATCGCGCTACAAAATTGTTTCACCTTAAACTCCGATGATTTTTCACCATGAATATTTCATACAGTACATAAATGCCGATAATAAATATCACAAGTACCCAATAAAAAATGTCGATTTATAAAAAAAAATAAATATGGGCTTGTAACCAGTTATTTAAAATCGCATGGCTCGGATCTTCTGGGAAATTTATCGCCCGACACACGCATGGTCGCGATATATGAATGCATATACATCAAAATTCCATCAATGTATGGTAAACATTGTTTCGTTTTGCACTTTTTATTTATTTTTCTTTTTTTTGAAAATAAAACAGAAAAGTGAAAAAAAAAATATTGCAGCACACATATTCATATCCGCAAGGATTCATGTGGTCGCATAATAGGATTGCCGAACTTGAAGCCGCCACCGTTTGCGGGTTTCCTTCGTGCTTCGTTGTGTATACTTTGGACTCGTAAAATAAGAACAGCAACAACGCAACATTAGAGGAGCAACCGCACCAGGATACTACCAACCCCGTTCCCCTTGTATACTTTTGTTCCCCACCTACTGTCAAGGAGGAAATATGTCGGATCTCCCTTTCCCTGCGCTCTTAAAAAAGCTTTCTCTCACAATAGGCGCTATTCAGGCAAAATGGAAATCTCCTTTCGGCTGTTCGCCACGTGTAATGTTTCCAGTGTCCTCGAACAGAATGGAGATCCTTTCGCATCCTTTCTCCATACGTAGTTGGCAGCTCGGCTTGGCATATTAGCTTCGAACATCGGCATAATAACTCGGAATGTTTGATGGGATTGTGGAATCTCGACTAGAGCTAAGAGAGTCACCCTGTAGCTTCTTGTTCTGCAGCTCTATGGGGATGTAGAAATGGTGTTTGATGATGGTGCCGAACGACTGGGGGGTTAGACCATGTGAAGGCGGGAAGGAGTAAAGGAGCAATCACTAAAATGAAAGGAGTTCATTCATGATTCAGCTGTGAAATTGATTTTTGCCATTTATGCTGAAGTTCTTTACGGTTTTGACCCACCATCGTTATCATAATTGTGGTAACCGAAAATCAAATGGAAATATACTATATGGTGGATCATCTTAATGGGTAATAGCATATGGATTAACATATGCTACAACATTGACTCTGATGCAATTCAATTTCTCGGGGAATCATTATTATCATAAAAGAAAATGTTGCAACGATGGATAAAACTTTAATCAGTACGAAGCGCCAGCACTGCATCAAAAGCACATGTTTGCAAAAATAGAAACGAAGAAGATTAGAATACAATTCTAAGTGAATGCAATTTATAAGTCGGTGTATTTAAAAAAAACAGACTGAGACAACAAAAGCAAAGCATGCGTTATGGGGTAGCAAAGAAAGCAACGAAAGAGGTAAATTTACATATAGTTGACACTAACGATTTATTAGTAGAGTTAACTCTCGCACCAAATTATCGATATTGTCCTAATTCTAAATATCGACTTCTTTATGGTCAGTTGGAGCGTCTTAGACAAAAGATCCTTCTCAGACCACGATTATATTTTTTGATTATAAATCTGGCAGGAGGAGAGCTCGAGTCTTAAAGGAACCCCTAGAGAACAAGTAGTATAGCTAAACCATAATCAATTTTGCGGCTTCTTAGAGGTGCCTCAATAAACCTAAATTTCTCAGACTCCCACAACCCAATTCCAAACTCAATTTGTCAAAATTTCCCATCGAGACACTGTCTAGAATCGATAGCCACTAAAAAACATAAAATTGCTTTTATCTCGGAAACCGTTGCCCGTAGGCGATTTTTGATGAAATTTTAGACCTTTCGCTGTATATACTTTTACCCTGAAACACCATCTAGAATCCATAGCCACTAAACAATATTGATAGCATTAGCTTAATTATTTTACTTATATTTCCAATAGCTCTAGATGCAAACGAAGCTCAGGTGAGTCTCAGCTTGAGACAATTTTGTAATCTAATTTTGTAGTCGCAATTTTGACAATTCTCAAACAGTTGCAACGACTCTCAAAATTATAACGGTATGTATAGCAGGTCATAAGCAGGTTTCTAACATATTTTTCATAATTTCTTACAGATTCGATCCACACCCAACGTCGATAATTCACATATACTCTGCCTTACCACATCAATATTTTCTGGTTTACGTTGGCAAGATGGTCGTCCAGGCTTTGCCCAGACAATACATGAATACAAATTCACCATTAGAGGTGATTTTTTTTTACTTTTTCCTTGTGACTGGACAGCTGATAGTCACAAGAATAGTAACAAACTCTCAATGAGGGTAACTACACTGGTATTCCTTCAACTGTTACCGAACCTGTTTTTTAGTAGAGTGGTATACAAAGGACAAGAGGGAAATGTAGTAACATCTTCACCAGAAAAACGTATACACAATGTGCTTCTGCTTACTCTTCTTACTCGTGGTGATAGCAAGTATAATTATCGGTACACACATAGTAGAGGGAAATTTTCATATGATAGTGATGTAGTTGGGAAGTTGAATTTTTTTGTTTTTTTCCTTTACATAATATGTTAAGATAAAGCGAAAAAGAAAATTTCTGCAAAATCGGTCCTGTGATGTACGAGCAAATTGTATAAATGTCCATTTTTGATGCATTTTGAGTGCATTGCTACACTATTTTTTTAATTTCTCCAGTTCTGTTGGTCGTAGAAAAATAAAAAAAATTGAAAAATACTCGTAAATGAATCGAACTGATTCGGTATAAATACTTTAAAAATGAATCCTATCCTCAAAAAACTAAAATGTATGAAATTTTGTTTTATTTTACTAAAAATGCAATAATTAACGGGAAAAAGGTCGGATTTTGATAGAAATTGGAGAAAATATGTACTTTGATGGTATAAATACGTGGTTGAAATTTAAAAAAAAAATTTTGATTTTTACGGCAACAATTGGCACTTTTTGAAAAATTTTAAAATTGCCGCCATTTTATGCCAAATCATTGTACGGTAAAAAAATTTTTTTAAATTGTAGGTTTTTTACTTTCTTGTGAGCATGCGCAATACTTCGTTACTTTATTTAAAATGTCTATTTTAGGACTTTGAAAAATCTAAAAAATTTCAAATTTTTGCCTTTTTTCATAGTTGGCAAGTAGCTTTTAACCGATTTTGCAGAAATTTTTTTTTTCGCTTTATCTTAACATATGTAAACAAAAAACACTAAAAAATCCAACTTCCCAACTACATCATTACTTCGCTTTTTTTATGTTTAATTTCCCTCTACCAGGGGCGTTTCCAGCCAACTGGTTTAGGGGGGTAATTTTAAAAAAAGAAAAAATTAAATATTTTTTTTATTCCATTAATTCCATTTGCACCCTCGCCAAGCCACCGCGAGCTGAGGTTGCCATTTCACACCCCCCCCCGAAAATGGTCAAAAATGTCTGCCACTAGTATTAAACGGTTATTTAGCCCTAATAGAACCTACATAAGCAGCAGCAGACATTTTTTTTTAATTTTAGCCTCTTTTTTAAACCCCCCCCCCCAAACCATCTAACTCAAGGTGGGTGCACTTCCCGTAAAAATGTCATATTATAAAAAATGCTTGAAATTACTTGAAAAGCTTATATACCAAACGGCAGAAGGTTGGGATCACGGTATACAGAAACAAGGTAATGTAAAAGAGACACAGCTTCGAATATCGTAGAAAAAGGTCTCCGAGTGACGTCAGCACTAATGCAGTAACAACAACAATAACTTCGATTTTATATGGGAAGAGGTCGCCGAGTGACGTTGCCGTCTTACGATATACAGCCTTTTACATTGGCCTGTTTCACACGGGACGACGGCCAACCAACAGAAATCGTACGATATTCATCTTTTTAGAGAAGAGGGTGAGAGAGGACGATGGGGAGGGAAGATTTTCCCATCCAACTTTCTCACACGATTTTCGATACGACTTTTTGACAGCGGTGTAGTTGTTGTTGTTTTTTGTTCCTTTTGCTGGGAGAATAAAAGCAAGAGAAATGACTTTTGTTTCACTCGGAAAGTACTCAAAAGAGAATTAAAATAAAAGCAACAACAATAAGCTAAAGCGTTTTGACGTACAGTTGGTTGGAAAAATTGGCCCGTGTGGAAACCCGTACGACTTTTTGTCAAATTTCAAAAGGTAATGGACGATGACAGCAGATTTTGTTGGTTGGCTGTCGTCTCGTGTGAAACAGCCCATTACCTTGTTTCTGTATAGGCCTGTTTCACACGGGACGACGACCAGCCAACAGAAATCGTACGATATTCATTTTTTTTAGAGAATAGGGTAAGAGAGGACGATGGTGAGGGAAGATTTTCCCATCCAACTTTCTCACCCCTCTTCTCTAAAAAAATGAATATCGTACGATTTCTGTTGGCTGCTCGTCGTGCCGTGTGAAACAGGCCATACCGTGGTTGGGACGACACGATTTTTTCAAGTGCCAGCTCCCCTACTAAAAGGAAAAAAGTCATAACTTCTCTTACGGCGCTTGAGCAGTTAACTTCATTTTGTTTACATATGCTATTTCCACACGAGCGTACACACGACAGACAGAGTCGTCTGCAGTCGTCAATTCTCTTTTGTCTTCGGTGAAAAATCGTATGAGCTTCTACATTAGGGAACAACATGCAGGCAACAAATCATACTGTATTTGTTGTTGTTGAATTTCAGAAAAAACAACAACAATGCAAGAGCTGTCAAAGTGTTCGATCAAAAATCGGCTCGGGTCGGTCCCTTCCAGCAGTTTTGGAAAAATTCATAGATCGCCGACTAGACTCACCATAACTTAACTTGTTTGTTTGAAATATTGGTAATTTTTAAGAATAAAAATAAATAAGCGAACGAAAATTCTTAGGGGGGTAATTACCCAATTACCCCCCTCTGAAACCGCCCCTGCCCTCTACTAACACAAATATCTTTGTGTTAAGACTAGAAAGTTACTCGTTATGAAGGAATACCTACCTAGACCTAGATATGTGTAAAACTGGACCGTTGAAGGAATACCAGTGTAGATACCAACAGTGGCAAGCGCGAGTCACAAAATCTTGTGACTTATTACTTGTCACAATTTAGAATCGGGGGTAATTTTTATTCTCAAGTTCAGTTCAGTTTCAACGGTTTAAATAAGCTGTGGGTTACAAGGATTTATCGTATAGGAGGAGGTGAGCGTGGGAGCCAAATATGCACCTTATTTGCATACTTGGTTCCCAGGCTCAACCGACCCCATACCTACCACTAATTTTAAAGATTTGTGAAATTCATTCAATTATACCAACTATTGGAACGCTAAATTTCGTAAATGGGTAGCTATAACATCGAGACCTTAAAGGTTGAACTTATATTTGTCGAATACACAGCAGAAATAAATAGGAAGAGTGCCATCATAGATAGAAATAAAAACCACAATTGAAGATGCAATCTCGCTAGAATTAATAGTTTTAAACGATGCTGTATGTGCAATTACGAGAAAAAAAAATTAAGGGTGTATCGATATATACTACAAAAGCATGGGACCAGCAATAATCATCTTGCACTATATAAAATTAAATCAAAGAAAGAAAAGTCAAGCTCAATTCCATTGAGAGAATTCTAGTGGGTATGGGGTCAGTTGAGCATGGGAACCAAGTATGCACCTCATTTGCATATTTTGTTCCCAGGCTCAACCGACCTCGTACCTACTAGTTCTGCATAGATTGGGACGAGTGATAGTCAGAGGGTGATATGCTTGGACTAAACGATGGATGCATGAAAACTTCACAATTAAACTCTTCCAATTTTAGAATTGTGTGGTGGGTCGTTGTAGTGGTGGAATACAACACGTTTCCGATTATTCAATCTTTGTTATCCCTACGTTCTTACTCAGTACAAAACTTAACCACTAGTCGTCAAAAACACCAAACTTACCTACCAAGGCCTACCAAGCTACCGGGAGTTTCCCGGTGGGCCGTGCCGAATGTTACATCAAAAATGTTTCCTCTAAATAATTTTTTTTGAAAAAAATAAAATTTTCCCACAAAAAAATAAAAAATTTCTTTCAAGCGTATCACAATTCCTTTAAAGAACACAAATCTCGCGGTCTCCTACGAAATTGCCAATTAGTTTGTTGAAGACTGTCATTTAATAAGGATTGTGTGGAATTTAAAAAAAATCTAAAAAATTCAAAATGTCAACGAAACGACGAAGAGATTGGGAGAAACAAATAATTAAAAAAACAAGAACTTTTAAATTTGGAGAAAAAAGTAGTGAAAGTTGAAATTGTAGTTAAAAAAACCAAAATTTTGACTTTGACGACTCATAACTCTGGAAGTTAGTAGGGTTGGTAGTACCAAAACTGGTGCTTAAGTAATCCTGAGAGAAGCTGGTTCAAATAACGATAATAGATTCAAATAACGATAAAGGACTCGTCAGACTTGACCAAAAAGGCCAATTTCTTTTTCAGTAAATGTAGGACGTGGAAAACAATTCGCCGTCCAAAAAGTTGTGATCTAAGGTTTGAAAAAAATAGTGATGTTGGAAAAGGGTAACGTAATTTTTGCACGGATTTTAAAGAATGCTCGGATTTTGTTGACAAGTGATGTTTTATGGCGAAGCTATCGGAAGCTGAATCCGGAAAAGTTAATTTCATTTAGAACCGGTTTCATTCCATCGAGTTTATTAGATGGTGCTTGTGGCTCTTGGCCGAAGTCTTTTCAAAAAAGGGCTTGACCGATTGTTATGAAATTTTTTCCAAATCACGTTTTCATTAATGTGCTTCGATCGGCATCCCAACGAAGCCGATATCATTTTTGGTTTGCGCGATATCGTGCGGTTACAAAAATCACGTACGTCGTTTAAACAAAAAAACGGCTCAACCGAATTTTATGAAAATCTTTTTAGATCATGCTTTAGGTAATACGCTTCGATCGGCACCTCAACGAAGACGATATCTTTTTTGGTTCGCCCAATATCGTTCAGGAAAAAATTACTACGGACGTACGCACAAACACACCTACACATACACATTTAATTCTTCTCATAATTATGCTTAAAGAAAAACTTTTAAAAGCAAAAAACAAACAAAATGTATTGAAATGGGCCGAAATTTTTGAATTTCCCGGTACTAAATTCATTCTTAGTCCAGCCCTGTTTGCAATTGACGCCATCGGCTAAGAACTATTCCCAAACCTAAGGCTTTCTCTTTTTCGTGACTTTTCGACGAATTTGTGGTTTAATTTGAAAATTCAAAATGGCGGACTAACTTTGGCAATTGTGTTCCGACTGTACTGAAAATCAGTATCTGGGGGCTTTAAGGGTTCCAAATGACGAATTTGTGGTTAAAATTTTAAAATTCAAAATGGCGGACTAATTTTTGTAATTGTGTTCCGATTGTACTGAAAATCAGTATCTGGGGGCTTTAAGGGTTCCAAATGACGAGTTTGTGGTTAAAATTTGAAAATTCAAAATGGCGGACTAATTTTTGTAATTGTGTTCCAATTGTACTGAAAATCAGTATCTGGGGCTTTAAGGGTTCCAAATGACGAATTTGTCGTTAAAATTTGAAAATTCAAAATGGCGGACTAACTTTGGCAATTGTGTTCCGACTGTACTGAAAATCAGTATCTGGGGGCTTTAAGGGTTCCAAATGACGAATTTGTGGTTAAAATTTGAAAATTCAAAATGGCGGACTAATTTTTGTAATTGTGTTCCGATTGTACTGAAAATCAGTATCTGGGGGCTTTAAGGGTTCCAAATGACGAGTTTGTGGTTAAAATTTGAAAATTCAAAATGGCGGACTAATTTTTGTAATTGTGTTCCAATTGTACTGAAAATCAGTATCTGGGGCTTTAAGGGTTCCAAATGACGAATTTGTCGTTAAAATTTGAAAATTCAAAATGGCGGACTAACTTTGGCAATTGTGTTCCGACTGTACTGAAAATCAGTATCTGGGGGCTTTAAGGGTTCCAAATGACGAATTTGTGGTTAAAATTTGAAAATTCAAAATGGCGGACTAATTTTTGTAATTGTGTTCCGATTGTACTGAAAATCAGTATCTGGGGGCTTTAAGGGTTCCAAATGACGAATTTGTCGTTAAAATTTGAAAATTCAAAATGGCGGACTAACTTTGGCAATTGTGTTCCGACTGTACTGAAAATCAGTATCTGGGGGCTTTAAGGGTTCCAAATGACGAATTTGTGGTTAAAATTTGAAAATTCAAAATGGCGGACTAATTTTTGTAATTGTGTTCCGATTGTACTGAAAATCAGTATCTGGGGGCTTTAAGGGTTCCAAATGACGAATTTGTGGTTAAAATTTGAAAATTGAAAATGGCGGACTAACTTTGGTAATTTTTGAATTTAGAAAATCAGACTTCGAGGTGCATCATGGGACACCCCCACGGACGTTCGTGCAAAATTTCGAAGTGCTGCGATGACTGGTGCGCCCGCTATAGAACACACATACACGCATACATACATACATCCATACCTACATTACATATTAGCATAAAACCCGCGTGCGTTGCAACGCCTTTAAATAAAAAAAGTTCAAAGTCCGCGGTAGGAAAAAAGTATAATGAAAAAAACAAAAAATCTGGAAAAAATGATTTTGGATACCATATAATCACTTGGCAGCGTAATTTGTTTCCCGCAAATCATCTTTGCCGGCGTCTGACCGGTTGAACTGTGAATATCTGTCCTGTACAGCGTTTTTTTTATTGTATTATATAAAGATGTTCTTCATATTAATTTGAAAACGTATTTCTACTCCTTCTACCGGTTTTACTGTTTCTATACTGGTATTTAAGAAATTTCCTACATTTAAGAATGGGGCAAACTTCACAACAATAGTGGAAATGACCAGCATAAACTATGGTCAATGATCTTCCATTTGGAGCTAGGATGTGAAGATTTTTCGATTTCCCAACTCTTGAACAACCTACATACAACTGACCGGGAAATGGCACTTATTTGGCAAAATTCGTCCCCATATCGGCCCCGAAATTTAAAATTTATAAGTTTTAATCATAAATTCTTTATTTGTTACCTAAAAATCCCCCAGATACCGATTTTCATTGCGGCCATTTTGAATTTATTGGTTTTGACCATAAATTCGTTATTTGCAGCCTTAAAAACCCCTAGATATCCACTTTCATTGGAATCGGAATACAATTGGAAAAATTTGTCCGCCATATTGGCGCGGCCATTTTGAATTCATAAGTTCTGATCATAAATTCGTTATTTTTTACCTTAAAAATCCCCAGATACCGATTTTCATTGGAATCGGAAGACAATTGGGAAATTCGTCGGCCATATTGGTGCGGCCATTTTGAATTTATAAGTTCTGATGATAAATTCGTTATTTGCTACCTTAAAAACCCCCAGATACCGATTTTCATGGAAATCGGTACACAATTGGTAAATTTGGGTGGCCATTTTGAATTTCGGTCATTTTGTTGCGGCCATTTTGAATTTCGAAAATCGGAGTTCGAGGTGCATCATGGGAGACCACCACGGACCTTCGTGCAAAATTTCGAAGCTCTGCGATCACTGGTGCGACACTACGCTTTTCATACAATAATATAAGTTTTAATTGTTAGTTTTTAATCAAATCCATTAAAAAGATTGACAATTGATTAATTGTTAATTGTGGAAACTCACGACTAACAATTAATTAATTGTTAATTGCGAGTTTTCACAATTACAATTAATTAATTGTTAAATGCAATAGATGTGATTAACAATTAACTAATTGGTTGTTAATTGGGCAAAATTTAATTGCTGGACAATTAAAGCAATTAAATTTTGCCCAACACTGCTTTTCACAAAAAGGTAAATCTACAAGAATTGCATATACTATAGAATACCTAATGCAATAGTTTTACTATAATAAATCGCTTCAATTTTATGATTATATTAAAGGAATGCGGTGGAGGGGGGAATGATGTCAAAGTAGGATAACCTTAATATATTTTAGTCACGGAACCTAAAAAGCAATCCTCAGAATAAAACACCATTAACAATCCCATAAAGATCCGGAAATTTTATCATTTATATCCGTTCTTGAACATCTTTGTTTTTTAATGATGACAGCCAGCCCGCCTCCCACGCCCATCGTTATTCATCTCTCCTACATGCAAATGACATATCCTTGATGGTGGATTTGTGAATTCTTAATCCACTTTCACTCTCTCATTACAGACAAAAAAAACACAGAAGAAGGAAACATGCAATTTCTTCCTCGTTTTAATTTATCAGATTCTTAGCGCTTTTGTCGAAGGTAAGCAGACATAAAAAAATATTGCCGGGACATTTCCGAAAAAATTGTCTTCTTCTTGCTCGCCCCTCTTTGTAACAAACAAATCCCTCCACCCCCCAAAAAAAGGTGGGTTCTTATCCAACGAGAAGCTCGACTCGGTATTATCGTGTGCTACGTTTCCTCTGATTTGATTAAAGGTGAGTTATTCAACAAACAGTCTGGGCCCACTATTATCGTCCTTTTTCGGGTGGAGGGAACGAAAGAACGAGGAGCATTAGCAGTCCATAATAATGGCAATGTGTTCCTGGGAGTTGCCCGCCACCCAAACCGATTCCAGGATTATTTTGCTGACGAGAATCCTGTGAATATTAATCATATCCAGGATTTCGGCGCAATCCTGGGATATCCTTTCAAAAATCTCCTTTTTTAATTTTTACTTTTATCAAATTTTTTTTCGTATGTGTTATTTTTAACAAAGTCAAATCCTTACTCAAAATTGCATATTAGTGAAGGAACACGGCCTTGTGGCCATGGTAATGGTTATTAAGGGTGTGTGTGTGGTGAGTTTTATTTGGTAATTAATTTGGAGCTGATTGAAGGATCCAATGCCAATGCAGAAGGATGTTTTCCTTTTAATTTTATTGTGCGACTTGCCGAGAACTGCCTTAATTAGCGGCTCCCGCCCGGTACGTGATAATACCGTCTAATTAGTGCGAGCGGCGTGAATCCTGTGTGCCTTAATTGCCAATCCTTGGCTAAAAGTTTCCTACAATCTCAGATCGTTTTTGGTCTTGTTGCCGAAAAGTGAAAGGAGCTGAGCAACAAGGACTCCGGGCGTAGTTTTTGCGGGGGCCGCCGCCGGGGAGGAATGAAATGTATGGTGATTGGGATAAATGGAGATGCTGAAAAGAAGAGTGTTATGCTGTGCTGTGTGTGTGTGTGGTTGAACATTCAAAATGATACCAATTTTTCGTAATGTTCTTACATATTTTTTGGCTATATCCTTTTTTACATGGCGAAGTGGTTTATGGGTGTGTATGCTAAAAGCCCGGGATTTCACTTTGACTTAGTTAACTTTGTAACTAGCTGTGGTTTTATGATATGACGGGGTAAATAGCATCAATCTAATGTAAACAGAGGATGTTTCTGATTAAATGACCCTATTTAGGGGTTGGCAACTAGAGAACATTAAGGAGAGATTAAGATTGGAAAAACTGACAAGGTTTTTAAGATACAGTATTATTTATATCAGACAAGAAGAAAACTTTGTTAACAGAGAATGATTTTGACACATTCACGAATATTTTGGAAAAAGTGTTTAAAAATAGTAACAAAATTTATAGAATTATATAACTACAAAATAATGATAAATTCCAGGCTTTTTTTGATAGGTAATCTCTTTAATCGTCGACACTCAAGCAAAACCACGGTAACAGTTTCAAGTAGGAAGAAGTAAAAAATGTTTTGTAAGCAACTAGAACTCAATCAGAGATTTAAAGGTCGCCACGGGCTATCCAAACGGCCTTGGTCCATTTGACTCAAGTCCAAATTTGGGGGTCCACTCACGATCGAGCCTCGAGCCAGTCAATCTATTTCAATCAGACTGTGTCATTTGTAACCTTCAGCCTCATTCGAAGCCGGCAGATTGCAGCATTTAATGTGAATGATTGTACATAAATCCTATAGTCCTAATTCTAGAAGCTTTCACGCAGTTTGGATCGGAGATTGCACACATACGGCGAGTTCAGTGGTTTGTTTGGCGCCATTCGACGAGCAAGCCAATAAATATCTCAATGGCTCGGCGTCATTGATTTTGGAGCGATTAGAAATCCAACTGGGAGGCTCTAGACATCCGAGTTTCCTCTCACACAATATTTTGACGTTTACAGTTTGCATATCTTCGTAAATAGTAACTTGTTCAAGCCCTTTCAGCTCAAACCCTTTCAAAAACTAGTTGGGATGTGGCTTTTGACCCTTTCGGTCCACAAGATTAACTTCCCAGTATTCGTTCAAACAAAAAAACGACTCGAACGATTTTTATGAAAATCTTTTCAGATCATACTTCCTTGAACACGCTTTGAACGGCATCTTAACGAAGTCGAAATCTTTTTTGGTTCTCGCGAAATCGTGCCGGTACAAAAATCACTTAAGTCGTTCAAACAAAAAAAAGGCTCGACCAATTTTTATGAAAATCTTTTCAGATCATATTTCCTTGAACACGATTCGAACGGCACCTGAATGAAGTCGATATCTTTTTCGGTTCGCGCGAAGTCGTGCAGGAAAAAATGACCACATACGTACGCACACACACACACACATATTTCTTCTCAAATTTTTGCTTAAAATGCTATTGGGACCTTGAAACGTGTAAATACATTGAAAATTTCAAATCCGATTTTCGGACCGATTACAATAACTTCCTACTGGGAAGTTAAAAATGCAATTGTGTTTCCCGATCCCCGACATGGGTATCAAATGAAAGGGTATTACTTGTAGAATACAGTTAGCTGCGTGGCGTCGTTCCAAATTCAAAATGGCGGCCAGCACAAGATGGCGGAAGACATATCTATATTAATAAAAGAAAATTTCTGTATCTATGCGTGTGTGCGGTGTAGCGAGCGCACCAGCCATCGCAGAGCTTTGAAATTTTGCACGAAGATCCGTGGGGGTGTCCCATGATGCACCTCGAAGCCCGATTTTCGAAATTCAAAATGGCCGCCGAACCATGACCAAAATTCAAAATGGCCAGTCAAATATGAATTGTATTCCGATTTCTCTGAAACTTGGTATCTGGGGGTTTTTAAGGTAGCCAGTAACGAATTTATGATCAGAACTTATAAATTCAAAATGGCCGCGCCAATACGAAGGACGTATTTTTCCAATTGAATCGCGGATTGCAGAAACCACATGAGTCAATATTTTTTCAAAATGACTTTTATACGGTTTTCACATTGTAAAGGGGTATTTACACCAGGAGTGAAGAGTCTAGTTGTTAGAAACATTCAAGCGCAACGTGCTAGAACTCAAATTAATGTAGAAGCCGCACGACTCAATGACTAATCTTGTCTCTACACATATAGCTGGGGTGGCAGCACTGGCTATTTACAACCTGATAACCAAAAAAAACCGTTTCCAATTGATACTTTTTCTTGTTGACAGCTTTTAATAGATTTAAAAAATTAATCATCTTTTTTAATTCCCTAAAAATTTGATATTATTGACTCATGTGGTTTCTGCAATCAGCGATTCAATTGTATTCCGATTTCAATAAAAGTGATTATCTAGGGTTTTTAAATTGGCAAAAATAACAAATTTTTGATCAGAGCTTATAAATTCAAAATGGCCGCGCCAATTTGGCTGACGAATTTGCCAATTGTGTTCCGATTCCAATGAAAATCGGCATCTGGGGTTTTTTGAGGTAGCAAATAACGAAGTTTTGATCAGAACTTATAAATTTAAAATTTCGGGACGAATATGGAGGACGAATTTTGTCAAATAAGTGTCATTTCCTGGTCAGCTGTATGTAGATTGTTTAAAAGTTGCGAAATCTTAATATCTTCACATCGTAGCTCCAAATGGAAGAACCTTCACCAGGGTGTATCCTGGTCATTTCCACTATCGGCGTGAAGTTTGCCACATTCTGAAATATAGGAAATCTCCCCTAACCAGTATAGAAACAGTATAAACGATAGAAATGTTAGAAATAGGTTTTCAAATTTGTATGAAGGAGATCTCTATATAGTTCAACGAGAAGTAGTGTCACATCTCAATTTAGTACGGTTGTTCTAACAGAGCCACCGAGAAGATTGGCAAGAAGTTTTGTTTCGAAATTAAAGTTGTTAAAAAGAAACAAATTGTTCCAATTAATCCCTGACGATTCCGAGAACGCTCGAGAAGAAATATAGGTAACTCTAAATTTTTATATGGTATCCAAAATCATTTTTTCCAGATTTGTTGTTTTTTTCATTATACTCTTTATACGCTTTATATTAGCTTCACCTGTATGTATGTATGTATGTATGTATGTATACTTGATTTTCACCCACTTGCATATAACCGATCAACTTAAAATTTTGCACATATGTATAGTTCGCGTGACAATGCAATCTGACCAGTTTGTGAAATAATCAAGATGGCGGTTCCAAGATGGCGGCCGAATTTTGCTATTGTGCTCCCCGACCCCCGACATGGGTATCAAATGAAGGGGTGTGACAAGTAGAATACAATTAGCTATGTGGCGTCACTCAAAATTCAAAATGGCGGCCAACACAAAATAGCGGACTACCTTTTTCTTTACAACCCACTCGATATGGGTATCAAATGAAAGGAATTGACAAGTAGAATACTATTAGCTCTGTTGCGTCATTCCAAATTCAAAATGGCGGCCATCACAAAATAGCGGACTACCTTTTTCTTTACAACCCACTCGATATGGGTATCAAATGAAAGTAAGTGACAAGTAGAATACTATTAGCTCTGTGGCGTCATTCCAAATTCAAAATGGCGGCCAACTCAAAATGGCGGACTACTTTATTCTTTACAACACCCTCGGAATGGGTATCAAATGAAAGGGTGCGACAATTAGAATATTATTAACTGTGTGGCGTGATTCCAAATTCAAAATAGAGGTCAACACAAAATGGCGGTTTACCTTTTTCTTTACAAGGCCCTCGGTATCGGTATCAAATGAAAGTATATGACCAGTATAGTATAGTAAGCTGTGTGACGTCATTTTAAATCTAATATGGCGATCACTAAAAAATGGCGGAAGACATATAATAGACTAAAAAGTAGAAAATAAAAAATATAGCTTAAAAAAACTAAAAAAATACGCTTTTATTTTAAAATGAACTAAAAAGTAGAAAATAATTTTGAATGTAAAGTTTTTATTGCTCCAGCCAGAATATGGAAACAACCTACCTTTCGAAATGTGAAAAAGCGTGGGGCTATCGAAAATGTCCGGTTTTAATAAAATAAGAATATAGGAAAAGAGTCCCACGCCGTTTTACATTTCGAAAGGTAGGTTGTTTCCATATTCTGGCTGGAGCAATAAAAACTTTACATTCAAAATTATTTTTTACTTTTTAGTTCATTTTAAAATAAAAGCGTATTTTTTTAGTTTTTTTAAACTATATTTTTTTGTTCCTACAGTGCGGACAGTGCACACATAAACTTTTTTTATTTAAAGGCGTTGCAATGCACGCGGGTTTTTTTGCTAGTATTGTAATAAAAAAACCGTCTCCAAGCTAAAAAGAATCCATACGATTTTTTTTCATATTTTTTTCGTTATTAAACAATAAAATTTGTTTAAAGCAAATTTACATTTTCCCAAAAAAACTTCAAGAAACAATTTTTAGAATTTTTCCGTCTTCAATATTCCTCCCTTTTTTTTATTTACATAGAAAGAAGTTATCCTTAACTTCAGCTTCCGGTAAAGAACCGGGAAACAACAACAAAATTTCGCAATAGCAACAAAAAAAATTCCTTCAAGAGAAACCTTTACATTTGCTAAGGCTCTGTGTGTCTGTTTCAAGGAGTTCATAAAACGTGACCAAAAAAAAAAAAAAATATAGATGAAATCTGCATAATACTTAAGGACTAGCTTCTAGCACAGAGAAGTGTATACCCACTGTTATCGACATCTTAATATTTCGGCTCGATAAGGACACGCAACAATTCACTTTAGTCTCTCAAAAAAAAAAAAAAAAAAAATCTCGAAACTTTTCGACAAGAACAACCTGATTTAATGTCCTTGAAGCTCATCAACAATCCTGAATACATTTAGAAACGTTGATGGATTGTCGACATATGAACAACACTTGACTGCTTGCCTGACTTTGGTTTGGTCTGGGTATGGGGGATGGTGGGGGTGGTGGGGTTGTGGATAAATCAATAGACATTTTAGCCAAACCTTCGAGAAACTGGTTGTGGTAGTACATTGCCTCTTTCTGGGTGCACTTGTCTGTATGGTTGTCTGTGCCTTCCAACTTCCGGCGACGAAATCAAGGATAACTTGAAGAGGTTTTTGAGTAAAATGCTGCTTGCTATCAAGGCATTCAGAATCCCTTGACAAAAGGTTGAAAGCCTTTTGTTACACCACCCCGACCAGCTACGGTACCCTGTGGGTATATACCCATCCCTGATACCCAAGCCTGGAATGCCGCCGCCGGTGGGGGTGTGTGCCATGCCAGTTTCGAGTAATTGAGATTGTCCTCTTAACCCTCCTGTGTATTAAGAGAACTTTCAACAAACTTTCCGTTCAGTATTAAGCGGAGAACTTTCACTTATTTCAAGCTCAAACAACAAGGACGAGGACGAGGCCTTTCACTGAAGGGGGAGAAGGGGGACCGAATATCAGCCAGCAAAAGGACCCAGACCCAACACCTGGCCAAGTTCTCAAGCTTAGGTTGACAGTGATTGAATGGGATGATTGAAGAGATTCTAGATGGAGTGTGGGGCGGAGGGAGGGCAGCGAGACTATGCCTTCTAACTTTGTGACTTTTAAGTTTGTGTTGTTGAAGCCATTGAAGAAAAATAATATGTATTGTATAACGGCAGCAGAAATATTACAAGTATAGAAATAGAAGAAAAACAGAATGAACGTCCATCCATAACTGAATCCGAATGTACCAAGGATAACCTGACGAAAAGGAGAAACGAAACAAGAGAAGGAAAAATAAGGAACAACACACACTCACACTCCATATAATACACGCCACAAAAAGGACGAAACCAGTTGGTAAATTGTTTTGCCAGGAAGGACCGATTGGGAGTGCTTCGGGAAATCACTTGAGAACAATTTTGCGGGACATGAAAAGAATCCAAGAAGGAAATGCCTCGTTCCTTCGTCCTGTTCAGCACAGCCATCTTCGCCAAACCATTTTTTTTGTGGTACACTCCCCATCCACTTTATTCATTTTTTTTCGAGTCCTTGGCTCTGATGTATTATATGTGTATGCGAGGCTGGTCTCTATATCTGTGTCAGACATCACCCACAGGTATAAAGGATATGAAAATTCTTATCCTTAATTTTTTTTTGTTGTTTTTGTGGTTCTGTGGTGTTGTTCTTGTCCTTATTAATCGTGTAGACTGCTGTTACCACCTAATTCTGCAATAACTGAGAAGGTTACGTCGTGTTTACGTGATAAATTAGGCATTGCCCAAATTGTCACGAATAGGATTATCCTGATCCATGATGAGAGACTGCGAATTGGACCATAGGAAGGAAACTTCTTGTTTTTCTAATTTTTTTTCTCCCTTAATCTCTGTCTCTCTTTCTCCCTCTTTCATTCCTTCTTCATCCTCTCCGATTTAATTTAATTGCCATACCTGACTGAATAAATAAAGTCCTGGGAATGAAGTAACTCGACACGGAGATGAGTATGTATTGGTACTAGACTAACTGAGAATTCATCAATTCTATTCCACTAAAACCCAATTGACTTTAGGGTTTTGCTTCTCCTTTTTTTTTTTTTCGGAATTCCTGTTTGAACACACAAGTATTTACTCTGATAGGTTTTTACCTAATTTCGCAATTGGAGCTCCGATGTTGTTTGATTTCCTAAGGATTCTAAGCTCTTTCAGGTATTTTTTTTAGTGGTTCCTCTTCCACAAACAATTTTTTTTTCATCTACTTCGTCTGTCCTCCTTCTGTTTTGTATGTGTTTTTGTATGTATTTCGGCTTGTTTGCCGATTTAATTAAAGCACGATGAAGTAGAAAATAACTCTATAGAAGATAACCACCACCACCAAAAAAAAAGAAAAATATAAATGAAGAATATTAATTAAGGACCTCAACTGTACAAATAATCTCATGCGATAGAGTGGTCCTACACGGATGGAGATTGAATAAATAGTATGAATACCTGAGTTTTTCCCTTTCAACATTCGTGGGGGTGTAAAGAGCCCATAGTATTCGATAAGAAAAATGGTTTACATTTCATTGACCAAAGTATGTTTATGAGCATTTCTATGAATTAACTAAATATTGGTGATTACTCATGTAGATGCAGTGTGGGTGGTATTTTTCTTTCTTTTCATATTTACCTTGAATAAGAGTTGTAACACGATTATTATTTTATTTAGGAAAACACCCACACACAGGATTTTTTATAGAGAAATGATATCAATCACGATCAGCACTTCTGCACGTTCGTCATACAGTTTTTTTTCTATTTACATTACTCTCTCCTATTCTATTGTAGGTATGCTATCAAGTAAACATGACCTGTTAAAGGCAAGGTTTAAACAAAAAAAATATAACCTAGAAATTTTTGGGTTATTTTGTTTTATTTTGGTGGCGTAAAGCAACCAGTGCCCTTCAAACACTTCTATCAGTAATATATATTTTCTGTATCCCCTTCAAACGTTGTTGTTTATCAGACATCTGATCTTAGGCTACTGATCAGCCTTAATATATCACATGAATTAGTGTTCGATATTTCTTTAGTTGTTATTTGTGCTTTTCATGTGTGTGGCGAAGCGGGCGCATCTCAAATGCAACAAAATTGCAGAGGATATTGATTTGCGGTGTCTGTTTCTACCTGATACTTCTGCATATGTCGGGGCCAATTTTACTCATAGTTTTCATGTAATATAGGACAGGAGCATGACCTGTGACAAGGTCTGTCAAGGCTCTGAGTTCCGCTTTAGTAAGATCGAGGAGTTTTTTTAGCTTTTCTTTGAGCATGGGGTAATGAATTTCTTGACTAGTCTCATCTTCGTACATGAATGCAGTAGTGAGACAAGCACTTCTCCCAGTTTTGAAGAGTTTATTTCGAGTGACCAATGGATGTTCCATAGAAAGGTTCTGGATGGATACACGGGTTGCAGACCCTTTTTTCTGGCTAGGCGATCTGTGTGCTAATTTCCCACGAATCCTCGATCGATCAATTTCCAGCCTGTTGGGAGCGTGACGTTCCTGGCCTCTGCTTCTGGGGTAATGGTGCTGGTGATCGACCCTTCGACGAGGAAGTGGCTTCGAGCCAAAGCCGCCAAAATGTGGCACACGTGGCGGAATAAAATGGAAGTCAGTTTCATGATTTCCGCAAGCGACATCCATTCTCGATTTGGCTCCACTAGAATGCACTGAGTCTCGTAGCTCCTTTAGCTCATTTTTGACTCGCATAAAATTAGTTGCATTGTCGCAGTAGAGTAGGGTAGCAGGATGGCATGTTTTGCATGGTGAGAAACGGGGGCATTTCCAGCCAACTGGCTTAGGGGGGGGGTAATTTTAAAAAAGAAAATCTTAAATATTTTTTTATTCCAAAAATACAAAACAATCAACATCAAAAAAAAAAAATTAAAAATGCGTGTCAGCTCCGACGATTGTCTTAACTTATATACAACTAGATGCAACCTGTATAAATCCCACATTTCCGCTTCTCCTTACCATCTTACCAAAAAAACCTTGTTGATCCATTCTGAACCGATTGCTTAGGGAGCTTCAGGATACCCTATGTTCAATGTTTTTCCATTTGTAGCTAGAATGTCAAGATTTTCCGATTTTCCAACTCTTGAACAACCTACATACAGTTAGCCGGGAAATGACACTTATTTGGCAAAATTCGTCCGCCATATTGGTTCCACAATTATAAGTTTTGATCATAAATTCGTTATTTGCTACCTTAAAAAACCCCAGGTACCGATTTTCATTGGGATCGGAATACAATTTGCAAATTCGTCGGCCATCTTGAATTTATAATTTTCAAATTCAACCATATTTCTGCTTCCATTTTGAATTTCGTTCATATGTCGGTGGATCGGGGAACACAATTGCAAAAATCGGCCGCCGTTTTGGAGCCGCCATCTTGATTTTTTTATACAAAATGGTTGGATTGCTTTTTCAAGCGAACTATGCGTATGAACAAAATTTGAAGTTATCGGTTATATTTTCTACTTTTTGGTCTATTATATGTATTCCACCATTTTGTGTTGGCCGCCATTTTGAATTTCGATTGACGCTACACCGCTAATTATATTCTACCTGTCATGACTTTTCATTTGATACCCATGCCGGGGTCGGGGAAAACAAATGCAAAAAGTCGAAGATCTCTGTACGCATGCTGCAACGCTTGTGGATCCACCAAAAATCATATACACTAGCACCATAAAGTCCATGATCAAGCAAGATACAAAGAATGGCGCGACTTTGCATCATTGCGGCTATTCGTATATCAGCACTACTTGTAGGCTTTGGTCACCTAGGTACAGCTCCTTCTTAAAGTATAGAAATTGTAATGGCGTTTGTTATAGTTCTCTAATCCTCCCTTTTTAAGGAGAGAGAAGTAGTACTTGTACTTGATTGGCTTAAAAGAAGAAATTGTAATGAAATTTCAACTTTAAACCATTTCTGAGCTTATTTTTACTCATTTGGATAGATTGATACTTTTGACAGCAGTTTGTCAGTCAGCCATCAATCTAAAAATCCGTCTCGATCCAAATTCATTATAAACATCTGATTCAAGGAAAAGAAAGGACATAAAATGAAACGACATAATCGATTCTGAATGGCACTTTAAACTGGTTTTTATTTTGGTTTCCATTTTGGTTTCAATCAGAAATCATTTGTGGCTCCTTTTATTTTGGTATGTTTTCTGTGAACCATCGAACATTAAATAAATCTTCCCAAAATCACCGAATATTTCGTAATCTGTATGCATCCCAAAAAACATCCGGACCCAAGACAAAATAATTCTTCCAAAAAAAAAAAAAACTTCTAATGGTCACGTCTGATGTGGAAATCTTCCACGAAACAGACACCAGAATAAATCGTGAATGTGAAAATTCCTCATTGAAATCTAATGGCGCACAAATAAAAATCAATTTTTGACAAATGGATTCGATTTGATCCCAGCCATAATCTCTGGGAATCACTTTTAATGGAGTATCCTGGAACGTTATTGCTTTTTCGGGTATAGTGTATTTAGCCGTGGAGCATTGATCGGGATTAGTGCGTCGTTATCTTTCAGAGAAACGAATAGAAGAAAGGCACAGAACATACATTCACTCACTAACTTCAATCCCTCTTAGAGGACATGGCCCCGAAAGAAATGTGTGTGTGTGTGGGGACAAGGATATACCCGGAAAGTTACCCCATAATATCACAAGACCATAAGAGCTTTTACATTGCAAGGATATCGACCATCTAATTCCTTGGGACACACATTGAGAGAGCGACATTATTTTAGGCGGTCTTGCACAAGGATTGGGATCCTGTTTTCATTTATTTCGCATAATGTTGAAAGGATACAATTATTATTGCTGTTTCATCGCTAAAAAGGGATGCAATTAGTACATTTTGTTGGGGATTCCATTGTGAGCGGGGAATTTACTTGTAGGAATATAAATTTAATATTTATGAGATATTTTCAGATGAAAATGTTGACAGGATGCTTTCATCAAGAATTTTCGTCCTTGAATTTTTAATTTTTTAATTAAAAGTATTTCAAAAGAATTCAACACACAAATGCAGTGTTGTTGTTGTTGTGTATTTTTTTGTGTGTAGAAAGATGCTTTTCAAGTCGTAGAAGAATGAAGTAAGAACATTTTAGAGTAGGTTAATAACAAAACACAATTTAGGGATTAAGGATGTGAAAATATTGTAGTATTTGAGTTTAGAATGATTGCTGTATTAGGAATAGTGAGGCACTGATGTTAAATCTTGCATTATAATTTTAAAGATTTGTTGATATAGCATGGAAACGTTCAAAAATGAACTGGTATTTGTCGAACATGCAGCAAATACAGGGTGTAACGCATAAGATTGCACACCGGGCGGGTATGAATAGGTTTTGGATAGACGAACAAAAAATCGTTCCGGAGGGGGTGGGGTAATCTTAACGGTTTAGCCGCTAGGGCGTTTTGAAGTTTTTTTGCTAGAGTTTTACATATCACCCTGTATTTTTGTAACCCTATGACCTATTTTCATAAATAAGGTATCAGTGTACGCAGAATACTCCCACCTATCTAAAGCTGTAAAAATGAAGGTTCTACCGTACCAGGTTCCAGAGCAATGAGTCAACAAAGTGAAAATTTTGGTTTTTTTTACTAAAATTTCAACTAAAACCACCATTTTCTCCAAAAAATACGTGATAAACCTAAACTTTTTTTTGCAAAATTAGAAAGCTTGGACAATTCCCTATGAAAAATGTCCAGAGAATTTTTTTCCTACGACTTCTAATTTTGGAGTTAAAAGCAATTTTAATGCTAAAATTGGGTCTTTTTTAGTACTTTTTCACCTAAGCTTTGCTAAAAAGTACCCAATAAGCACCAAATAAGGTCAATTTCAACATCAAACTTGCTAATAACTTCAAAAGTAAAGGCCGTAGCATAAAAATTGTTAGGACATTATTCATAGGAAATTGTTCAAGCTTTCCAATTTTGTAAAAAAAAATATCAGTTAATTACGTATTTTTTGGAGAAAATGGTGGTTTTAGTTGAAATTTTAGTAAAAAAAAACCAAAATTTTCACTTTGTTGACTCATTGCTCTGGAACCTGGTACGGTAGAACCTTCATTTTTACAGCTTTAGATAGGTGGGAGTATTCTGCGTACACTGATACCTTATTTATGAAAATAGGTCATAGGGTTACAAAAATACAGGGTGATATGTAAAACTCTAGCAAAAAAACTTCAAAACGCCCTAGCGGCTAAACCGTTAAGATTACCCCACCCCCTCCGGAACGATTTTTTGTTCGTCTATCCAAAACCTATTCATACCCGCCCGGTGTACAATCTTATGCGTTACACCCTGTATAATGTTTTCTATCATAGATACAAATGAAAACCAATGATTAAGAGTATTAGAGATCTTAAAAAGAAATGATTGATACGATGCTGCATGTGCAATTGTTATATAAAAACTGAGGTGTGTCGAGATGAGATATATTACAAAAGTCTAGGACCAATAATCATCTTGTACTATATAAAATTATAGCGAAAACTACAAAAGTAAACAGCCAAAATAAAAAAAAGCTTAATTCCATTGAGGGAGTTCTAGTAGGTATGGGGTCGGTTGAGCGTGGGAGCCAAATATGCATTCCATTTGCAATTTGGTTCCCAAGCTCAATCGACTTCAAACCAGGGGCGTTTCCAGCCAACTGGCTTGGGGGAGTAATTTTAAAAAAAGAAAAAACTTAAATATTGTTTTTGATTTCATAAATACCATTTGCACCCTCCCCAAGCCACCCCTAACGGAAGTTGCCATTTCACCCCCACACTCCAGAAAATGGTCAAAAAAGTCTGCTACTAGCATTTAACGGTTATTTAGCCCTAATAGAACCTACTTACGCAGCGGTAGAATTTTTTTTTTCTATTTTAGCCCCTTTTTTAGCCCCACCCCCTAACTCGAGGTGGGTCCACTTCCCACAAAAATGTCATTATGAAAAATGATTTAAATTACTTGAAAACTTATATACCAAACGACAGAGGGTTGGAAGACACGATTTTTTCAAGTGTCATCTCCCCTACCGTCCGGCCCGTCCTCACTACGCGGACTTCGATCCCACGCGCTGTAGGCGGAAAGGCCTTTAAATTTTCTAAATCGTGAGTTTTTTATCCTAAAATAAGAACTAATCTGAAAGAAATTAATTATTTAATGAATATTGATTAATCTACATTGAGAAAAAAATCAATTTTCATTTAAAAATCCCGTATTGTGGGGAAGTACAATGTACCTTTTTAAGCACGGCCTTTTGTCCGCGCATTTTGGCCGTACTGCCTTTGCCATTAAAGACTCTATAAGAAAAAAAGGCAAAAGCGCGTATGAGCTAAAGTCCGTGTACTGTGGATCCACCATAAAATGTAGAAAATCATCACTTCTCTGTAGTGATATGCGATTTTAAAAAAATAAAATCGATATTGGAAATCGATTTTTGTTTTAATAAAATCGATTTTTATATAAATTGGCCTTAAAAAATCGATTTTGTAAAAATCGAGTACAATATTTAAAGAAAAATTACATTTATTTGATAAAATTTTTATTAAATTTAACAAAACAAAAAAAAAACGAATTTCATTGCCAAATTAAAACAAATAATTCACTATATTAGATATTAAAAATAAAGACATTTAAATAAATAATTCATTGTTATAAAAAATAAAGGCATCCAGGCAGGTTTGATGCTTATTTGATACTTTTCGACAAAGCTTATGTTAAAAGGTACTAAAAAGGTACGAAATAGAGCCAATTTTAACATCAAAATTGCTTATAACTTCAAAAGTAAAGGCCGTAGCATAAAAATTGTTTTAACATTATTCATAGGAAATACTCCAAGTTTTCTAATTTTGGAAAAAAAATTATAGGTTAACAACGTATTTTTTGGAGAAAAATGTGGTTTTAGTTGAAATTTTAGTTAAAAAAACCAAATTTTGACTTTGAACGAACATATTCGACTGAGGTTTATGATATTGATATCATACATTAAAGAATGTACAATTCTCTAAAAAATGAGCTTAATTACGTTGCTCTATGATAAATAGTTGAGGAGTAATTAAAGTTTAAGTAAATTAAAAAAATGCTTCAAACGTCTTTTCTTAAACACCCTGTGCCCGAGTAAAAATAAATCTCGCCCGCAGCTAGCATGCATCGGGTATGCACTAGCACGCACGGCGCCACAGCTAGCATGCATAGCGAACAAATGCGCAGTATGCACATTTTTACTATGGTGTCTCAGCCCCATTCTGTAGAACAATATTTTTCTCCAAATATACCCAGGAATCATCCCTTAACGGATTAGCATCTTAGTCGGGAACGCCCTGTATAGTGAGAAGTAAGGTGCAATTGATAATTACGATTCTCTAAAAAAGAATCGATTATCGAAATTGTATCGGCCAGAAAAGAATCGGAAAAACTCGATCTTTTTACACGAAAAAATCGATTTTATCTTAAATCGATACAGAATCGCACATCACTACTTCTCTTACGACGCTTGAGCAGTTAATTTGTTTATATCAGCTGTTTCCACACGAGCATACACACGACAGGCAGAAGCAGAATTTTTTTAGCGCGATTGGGTGCGCCGTTTCGGAGTTACAACTGATTCAATATTGAAAAAAACGCGATTTTTCAAAAATCACGTATTTCTCATTTATTTATAGCTCTCGACAAACGCTGACTTTTGGGATGGCCATATAGATATATTTGTAGGAAATTGTCCGTCCTTTCAGATGAAATTGCACAAAAAACAATTGGACGCATTTTTGGCCAACTTTTTGGCCTTTTTTGGCCAAAATTTAAAAAAAAACGGAAACGGTATTTTTAACTTTTTTTTTTCATGTCACCAATCGATTTTCTGACTCAAAAACTGCGCGCCACCAAGTTTTTAGAGTAGTTCTCTCAAAAATGCGAAAATGACAGCGTTTCTACCATTTTTGACCATTTTTCGAATATCACAAAATGTCTTATTTTTTCCCAAAAATTGGTAAAAAAACGGTAAAAGTGCCCTAAATCTCCAATTTTCGGTAAAAAAAATGGTAAAAATGCCCTAAATCAAACTCTAAAGTCTTGCGCACACCACGAGACCATGATTTAGGGGGAAAAATAAGACATTTTGTGATATTCGAAAAATGGTCAAACTATTTTGCAGACTATTCTTGTCGTGTCGTGTATACGCTCGTGTGGAATCAGCCATAGCGTGCCTTATTAGCGGGATTCTCGGGTATCGGTCCGTTCGATGACTCTACAGCAGTTTTGGAAAAATTCACATTCACGCCGACTAGATTCACCATAACTTAACTTGTTTGTTTAAATATTGGTAATTATACGCTTTATATTAGCTTCACTTGTAACTATGTAAACAAATCTTGGAAGTTGAATTTTAACCACTTCCCGGTTCCCGATTGCGCTGAAATTTTGCATACACGTTTCGTTTGAATGACAATGCAATCTAACCATTTTGTAAAAAAAATCAAGACGACGGTTTCAAGATGGCGGCAGATTTTTGCAATTGGGTTCTACGGCCCCTCGAGATGGGTATCAAGTGAAAGGGTATGACAGGTAAAATACAATTAGCTATATGGCGTCATTCGAAATTCAAAATGGCGGCCACACAAAATGGCGGAAGACATAATAGTCTAAAAATTAGAAAATATTAACTTAAAATTTTGCACATATGCTTAGTTCGCGGGACAATGCAATCTGAATATTTTATAAGAAAATCAAGATGACGGTTCCAAGATGGCGGGAGAATTTTGAAATTGTGTTCCCCGACCCCGCGATATGGGTATCAAATGAAAGGTTATGACAAGTAGAATACAATTAGCTGTGTGGCTCCATTCCAAATTCAAAATGGCGGCCTACACAAAGTGGCGGATTACCTTTTTCTTTACAACCTTCTCGCTATGGGTATCAAAAGAAAGGGTATGACGAGTAGAATACGTAACAATAAACGTAACAACGTAACAATAGCCTGCGTACTTTTTAGTTCATTTTAAAATAAAAGCGTATTTTTTAGATATTTTAAACTATTTATTTTTTTTAAGATTAAAAATAAATAAACGAACGAAAATTCTTTTGGGGGGTAATTACCCAATTACCCCCCTTCCCTAAAACCACCACTGCCTCAAACCTTCGAGTTCTGCAGACTTCGCAACAAGTGATAGTAAGAGGATGCTATGTATGGGCTGTACGGCGAAATTCCAAAATTAAACTCTCCCACACCTTTCCTATTATTCAATCTTTTCTATCACATGACAGATGTTTTACTTTAGTGAATTTGTGGCATCTACACAAACTTTTAGTACGCAGTTTGCCTCCGCCTTCAGTAAAAACTATTTTTCACTGTTGTAAATAAAAACTTTTTACGTCAAGCCTTGAACTTACAAAATTCACAACGTTTTTAATCTACCACTACTACAAACAGCCTTAAATTTAGGCCGAGGCTATTCGCACTGCAGAGTAGATAAGAGTAGATAAGAGTAGATGAGAGTAGATGAGAGTAGATGAGAATAGATGAGAGAGTAGATGAGAGTAGACGAGAGTAGATGAGAATAGATGAGAGTAAATGAGAGAGTAGATGAGAGAGTAGATGAGAGAGTAGATGAGAGTAGATGAGAATAGACGAGAGTAGACGAGAGTAGATGAGAGTAAATGAGAGAGTAGATGAGAGTAGATGAGAGTAAATGAGAGTAGACGAGAGTAGATCTACTCTCATATACTCTCATCTACTCTCTCATTTACTCTCATCTACTCTCATGTACTCTCATCTACTCTTATGTACTCTCATCGACTCTCATTTACTCTTATTTACTCTCTCATCTACTCTTATCTACTCTTATCTACTCTGCAGTGCGAATAGCCACTCCCTTAAATTTATGCATGAATCTACAAAGTAATTACAGTGCCCGATCCCCAATTAATTCAAAGCGATTCGTGGTAAATTCCCTTATCTAATCACATCAACTCTTTAATTTAATTCCCGTAAGACTTCAAAAAACTGCACCCTTTTTCTCTTTTTTTTTGGCGGTTTTTAAAATTATATATATAAAAAAAAGAGATAGAGAAACAAATCCCCAGACATAGCCATCCTAATTTCATTGCCTTGAGAAAGTCACGTAAAACATAATGAAATCCATGCATTTTAACGAACTCCAATGAAAATCCCGACCAACTACCCATTGGCCCTTACCGCCCTTCATCAACCTGGACTGACTCGACGATGTATAAAATCAGTGTAAGTAAAGCCCCCCCAACAGGTTTTGCGGTTCACCAACATTTTACAAAGGGCAAGGATAACATTTCCACGGGAATCCACTAGAAGAAGAAGAAGGCCATGGCGACAATCCGCGGAGACCAAATCAAATTTGCATTATAATTTCAGCCAATGATACTCAAATTAAGGCAATCAGAAATAGTGAAGAGCTGGAAGATGAGCACAGGAATGGATTGAGGCCGCCACACCGGGGACGGATCCTCTTTCAGGGAAAGAAAGTCCTTTCAATCTCTCTCAAGGGATGAAAAATTAAGTTAATCTCAGGTTGAAGGAAATCCTGGCGGTAATATACGAGGATGACAAGAGCCGGGGCAAGCAGGACTGGTGTTCTCTCAAAGGGAGTAGATACCGTCCGACATGTCGTTTATCAAATCTGTCCAGGATGTTTGCTTTTAAAAACCTGGAAGAATCCATGAAGCCTGTAAATCTGAAATGCAAATAAAATCGGACCAAGGATATGGAGAGAACGGAGATGATGGGTGGGAGTATTTTATAGCAAATTTTTTTTTGTGGAGTGTTGCTTAAACTTTTTCTTAGATAAGGGAGAGTTTTTTTTATATATAGTGTATCCTCATCCCTATTCCCCGATTCGAGGAGGTGGTTAGACACAGAAAGAGAGCGAACGAAAGAAAAGGGATTGATCGATAAGACGAACTAAAAATGAATTAACCATGAGGTCGTGCCCTTTTTTTTTTTTTGAATGAAACATAAAATTAAGCTACAACGACGCAAACCTGACTAGATACACAATCCGCTGGCGAGAAAAGGATGCCTCCAGGCGACGACGCGTTTAGTTTCACTTCACAGTCAATATCACACTTTATAAACATGCCCCGTAACCCCTCTCGCTATAGACTACCCACTGTTATAGAGAAGTGTCCACCCTTGAGCTTGATTGTTATCAAATGACTGCCCTTTGGTATAACGGTGGAACGTGATAATTTTTTTATGCTGTTATATTTTCATTGGAACACCCAAAACGAAAGATGAATATAAAAAAAGCCACAGCAGTCAAGACTTAATCAGAAAACAAAGACACTATCTTTGGGTTAAGAGAAAGAGAGAGGAGAGAGAGAGGGAGAAGGATTGCCAACCCCATAGTATCGTGGCAAATGAAAGGGACTCGGAAAGCTTTCATCTGCAGGATATATCCTGCGATAACTGCTATGGGACATGCAAAGAAAACAAAGTGCCACTTCCGAGGCTCATCATCCACTTCAGTTCCAGCATTTTGTGGATAATAGTCAATCGGGACTCCCATCGAGCTCCTATGAAGCCCCAAGCCATCGCCTTCCGTATATAAAAATATACACATCCCGTATGGATCCTTTGGCTTCAATGAATAGAAGGGAGAAGGAAGTAGTTTCAATAAATTTTACTCCCCTCCCCCCTTCCAACCAAGTCTATGCTGCATTTAACCCCCGAATGCCGTGACTTGGAAATTGGTAAGTTTGCTATGCTGCTTCAGTCGATACCATCCCCACCTCGTACTCTGCCTGTCCCCCCTCCTGCCACTTATTCCTCACATCACTGAATGCTGTTATTAGCCGCTGCATGAGCATACGATAAGTAGTCACAGCTTTGACTCAGTAAATCTTTGCCCCATATGCCGTTGAACACAATATATATTCTCTGTCGCATATAAGAACAACCGAAGAGGCGGAGGGCGGGGGAGAAAGGATATATCAGAACATAAGCATAAACATGCTGCTGCATATCCTTTCTCAAAGTGAAAGTCGTGGCAGAAACAAAATTCCGTCTGAGACATGGATTTTATCAGACAGAATTAGTCTTGTTGTTGTGCCCTCCTCACCAATCCCAACCGACCCAATACCCACCCTCACTCAAATGAAAAACGACCGCAATAGAGCGAGTCGAGGGGGTCCCAGAAGAAATATATGTGTCACACAATATTGAACACGGATTATCCTTGAAATTTTTCATGCTATCAAGGATATAGTACAGCAGCAGCACAAGAACACGGCCACATCTAGACAGCGCACACAGATCGAAGAAATGTTCCTCATGTAAAAAAAAGGGAATCGATGGACCAAAAAAAAAAAAGAAAAAGGCATATCAACGCGCCGCTATGAGGCAGTTTCAGCTATCCCCACCACTATCACCATCCATATACTACACAGAAATATGATGGAAGGAGCATTGGGGAATAGGGAATAGTGAAGGAGGATGGGCGGTTGGAAATGTGTGGAGAGCCTTGAAATGAATTTTTTTTTCTGTTTGTGCTCTTTCTATACATAATCAACCGATGATGTTACTGTGAAAACTGGGGTAATTTACTTTTGCCGATGATGCCGCATGCTGGGGCTCCCCACACGGGGGCCTCATTGTTTGGAGACACACTGCTGTTGTTGATTGTTTCCTTGTTTGCCTATGCTAGACTTGAGAGTCGCTAGAGCAAATGTACATACCAGAATGTGGTGGAGGAGACGTAATGGGAGGTGGAGTTTGGCTATTGGTTCACTGGTGATTTTTTTATGCTTTTATGCTGCTACTGATTACATTGATTTTGACTGAATGAGTTTGGAGATTTTTTTTTGTGTTGAACACGTATTTAATTTGCGTCAGACAATGTTTGGTCGAATAATTGTTGGAAGGGAGGAGAGCTGGGGCTTAGAAAAATTTGTTTTGTTATGTTGGTGGAGATAGTGAAAAACAGTAGCCATGAATGATGGGAAATTTATTGAGATTTTAATTGTATAGCACACTAGCAAAAACCCGCGTGCGTTGGAACGCCTTTAAATAAAAGAAAAAGGTAATCCGCCATTTTGAATTTAGAATGACGCCAAACAACCAACTGTATTCTGCCTGTCATGCCCTTCCATTTGATACCCCTTTCGGTGGGTCGTGGAACACAATTGCCAAAATCGGTGGGAATTTTGAACCTGAACCGACATCTTGATTTTTTTACAAAATGATCGGTTTACATTGTCAGGCGAATTATACGTATGTGCCAAATTTAAAATTGATCAGTTATATTTTCTACTTTTTAGTCTATTATAATATGTCTTCCGCCATTTTGTGTTGGACGCCATTTTGAATTTGGAATGACATTACATCGCTAATTGTATTCTACCTGTCATAACCTTTCATTTGATACCCATGTAGCGGGGTCGGGGAACACAAGAACAAAAAAAATTCCCATACAACCAATTCCACCCCTTTTCATCCCCTTTAGGTGTCTAATTTTTTTTCTTTGGAAGGCCATAATAAATAATAGAAAAATAGGCAAAAACTGACCATTTGGGCAAGTTTTTAATACTTTATAAAAATAGAAGCTTTGAAGCTTTTTATAATTAGAGCTCTCAAGCTTTTAAAAAATAAAAGCTTTGAAGCTTTAAATAAAGCTTTGAACTTCAAAAAAGCTTTGAAACTTTATAAAAAGCTTTGAAGCTTTAAAAAGCTTTGAAGCTTTAAAAAGCTTTGAAGCCTTAAAAAGCTTTGAAGCTTTAAAAAGCTTTGAAGCTTTAAAAAGCTTTGAAGCTTTTAAAAGCTTTGAAGCTTTAAAAAGCTTTGAAGCTTTAAAAAGCTTTGAAGCTTTAAAAAGCTTTAAAAAGCTTTGAAGCTTTAAAAAGCTTTGAAGCTTTAAAAAAATAAAAGCTCTGAAAGGAAATTTATCTTTTTTCTACAATTACCGCCGAACCCGCGACTAAGTCTCAGTGTCCTTGTTCAACGATTTTCCAATCATTTATTCGCTCGTTGTCAAATACATAACGATAAGAAAAGTTTTGTTGGCTTCAAAAAGTTTTTATTACACCTCAATTGATTTTTTAATTACGTCTGCCTTCTCTACGAATGCAAACGTCTTTGACCCTAAGCCCTGTTTGCTTATATCTTAATTTTCGATTACTGGTGACTTCCAAGGAAGGCTAACGGTATACCTTCCTTAGCGTAAGCATTACTTCATTTCTCTTTGGAAAACCACTGACTGAGAATATATGTACATATGTGTGCTATGGACTTCTGAAGCTTCTCAGCGGCAAAGATTATTCGTTTCTGTTTTATCAGTGGCATTTGATTTCGTAAACTGTTAACATAGTGGAAGAATGAGGGACCATGCGCCGCTGCATTGAATTGAATCTGACATTTCTATGGTCGGACGTGTAAGTTTAGCTTACTGTTTGAAATCGGAAAAATTAGTCAAATCTCAGTAGAAACGAAATGATTGCAGGTAAGCAGAATATTCCTACAATGATATGAATGCGATTCTTATCAAGTTTCGCCAAAAGCTCTAACGAGTTTACCCCCTGTTGTTCATCTTTATATAGGACTCGATGTCATTCGTCTCTATTACTATATTAAAAGTGCTTCTGGCCATTTTAGGAATCTTGTACGATATTTCACAGGATTGCGCCGTAATCAGCTGATAACGAGATAGGGAACTTAAAAGCTCGTCGAATTTAAAAACTCGTCGAGCTTTTTATGTTTGGGTCTCTTCTAGGATAGTGAGAAAGGGTATGTCTGAGCTAGGATAAAAGCTTTTGTAGAATTAGGCAGGAGCTTCCAAAGCAGCAGTGAGCTTTCAGAGAATCTGAGTTCAAAGCTTTTTCAATCCGGGTTTGACGACACACAGAGATCGATGGGAACTAGAAGGCTGAAAACCTACCGAAGAAGAGATAGAATTCGCAATTCCTAGGTACTGAACCATACTGCAATGGGTAAAAGGTTCGTAAGAAATCGCGTCGAAAAAAGGATTGCCGACCAGAAACGGTGGAAAGTTGTGATCGCGTGTACTTAGCGAGGTGACTAAGGAGATCCTGCACCTGATCGTGGATCTGTAAGATCGTTTTAGCACTAATAAGATAACACGGAAAATTCAGGTATTAGTTTAAAACAATGGGAATTCGTGAAGATGGCACCTTTTGACTGTGCCTGAATGAATTCAAGACGGTCAAGCATATTGTGATTTACTGTCTCGTGTTGTCGAGGAACAGAGTTTCTTTCACAAGACTTTATGGGTTGAAGGATATGAGATATGTTCCCCGCAAATAGCTGCTCACGATGAGGAATCGAAGCAAGAGGGGCAATCAATCGTACCATCGCGGAGATGATTCTAGACAGAGAAAAGAAGAGGGATTCAAAAAAGTGGTCCTATTCGGAATCTATTGATTGATCTAAGAATAATACTCTTACATCTTCGAATAAGCAAGGCCTCCTTTTTATGATCGCGAGCTTAGATCCGACACAATCAACGTTGGACTCATTCTCGACTGGGGCCGCAAAAATCGTGTCGCATGTAACACCTACCGATCTGTATAAGTAGATGGTGTAGAGCTGTAATGGTTGATCCATCTCTTCACATTCTAGGCTTAACATCATCTGCTATAGAAAGAACGTATATTAATAGAATTTGTCAGAAGAAGCTCGGACTGTAATATGCAAATCCCTCATTTGGCCTTTTCTCGAATACACTTCGTTTATTTGGGGTGGAGTTTCAAAAGCTACTTTAGCGTTGCTAGATGCTTACAAAATGAGCACTGAAACTCATTGATAACCATTTGCTCTACCAACGAAACATTGAGCCATCATAGAAATGTAGCAGACCTGACAAAACATTATCGCTATTATCCTGACGATTGCTACACCGAAATTAATTCTCTGCTGAGTGTGTAAACACTCTCCATAGTATCAAACTCATTTGGTAAAATTTTTGGGGAGATCGGTTGAACGGCTTAGGAGTCCATAAACAACAAACCCACAAATAAACACACACACAAACATTGACTTATATATATATATATAGATATTCAATGGCATAAACGTGTTGAAGGGTATGGCAAAGTTAAGCCATTCATTCGCTCTCTATTAAGCTTTCACACCCTAGCTACTGTTTCTCAAACATGCGTGTACGCTGTATTGTCTCGCAGTTAGGAAAACCTCCCAAACACCGGCGGTGCAAACACCTTCCAAAAAGGTGAAAGAGGATCTATAGTAGACATCACCTTCAACAAGATAGCCAGAGACCTACAATGACGGGTGAGTAAGATGAAGAAGAACAGAAAGCGGCCAGCAAAATCACAACATAAGCACGGGATGGGATCAATACATGCTCGATGAAGAGCTGAGGGCCGGTAGAAGGTTGCTATGCAGCAACGAGAGTAGGTAATGGGACACTTGGGCATGGGAGCTATGTCATGACCGCGACCGCGATCAAGTTGAGACATGTTGCATCGTGAAAAGCGAAGAAATGCGAAGTAAAACCGCAGCTAGATAGGCGACCCAGCCCCGTACCATGATCCTCTAAGACGGTCATGCGAGGAGGATGTATAATAAGAAGGATGTGATCTTTTAGTTTGGGCTAGAGGCTGTCGTCCACCTTCTCACGGACAATGCTTACGTAAATCCATGGCCATCAGAGCTTCATCAGCAACAAAAAATCGAACACCATGGCCAGACAGGGCTCTGGCACTGTTTTCATAGGTCCAAAACTGGCTTATGGGGAACCCACCAGTTTGCACAATCGGATTCTGATAAAATAAGATTACATCGTATACTGGAAGTCCCCACATCGGGTAGAACAGCTCATTTATCTGCGCTTCAAAAACCGATAAATTTCCTTCTTTCTTGTATACGCAGTCGGCGCACCAAAAATACCCATTCCTTAAAATACAGAAATATTGTCTCTACTAACCTAATTACTACGGCTACAAGCGTGATCCTTACGATATTTTCCTCCTAATAAAACGTTTCATAAAAACATCTAAGAATTCTGTCTAGAAAAAAATCTTCTCCGTCTTAATGAAAGCTCGGATTAACCACAACATTTTTCATAATAAGCAAAATTTCTCACATCTGCTACAATTTATACATCCTTTGCCAAGTAATTAAAGCGTAGGAAGCAAATTATTAAACATATTTTGTGGTGTTGTATTTATTTTTAGCGAAAATTCTATGCTTATATAAGCAAAACCATGATTTCCATCCCCTCGGCACCATCTTCGCAATATCCTGTCTAGGTTTAATCATCCAGGAAGGTTATGGTATTTTCGGTTTATGAAATTCGGCCATGACTCCAATGGTGTAATTCCGACCATGTGACGTTATCCTTGTGTAATAAGATAAACATTTCAAATAAATCATTACAAAATTTGGAGTTAAGGGAGCGAAAGAAAGAAAGAAGCAAATTTTTTTTTATGTGAAAAAACAAGCTTAGGAATCACCCGTTGTACTACCAGCATGTCATGTCGTTCAAGTCATGGGGCAATGTCTAGTAGTAATCGTAGTTTTGAAGGATAGAAGAGATTTTAAAGGAACTCGAAAATATTGCCTGTGGGGATTGTACCACAGCCGATAATCCACAATTTGGTAACGATCAAGAAATTTGCTAGAAGACCGCGTATATTACAAAAATTAAAACCAAATTTTTTGTATTGGGTAATCTCCTGCGCAAGGCATAAAAACCACCATGACTCTCTTATAGATTGTTGGAATGTATCCCCAATTGAATCCAGGGAATAAGCTAGAAGTCTCTAAAGAGACAGACCAGGCTGTTCCTGAATCAGCTCGAGACACTTCTAAAGTGCCGGGAAAATGCCATTTTCTCCAGACCATTTGCAGGGTTGGAAGGTGGGCACTACCCACTTAACCTTATCCCGGTCGAAGATCTTCCCAAAGAAACTTCGAGAGTATCGGTTTGGAATGGTTCTATGACATGTGTCCAGTATAAGCACCAAGCGGTGCAGGTACCTGTCAACCCCTGTAGGGGCCGGAGGAAGTCGGAGGGTTTCTTGTCGCCCAGTACATACATTTCTTAATGGAGTTAAAAGTGCAAAATTAAGTTAAAGAAGCAAAATGGAGTTTAAAGAGACAAAAAGGAGCAAAATGGAGTAGTAGGTGCAAAACGGAGTTTGAATAGGTAAGTGGAGTTTAAGGAGACAAAATGGAGTTAAAGGAGCAAAATGGAGTGGCACGAGAAAAATGGAGTTAAAAGAGCATAAAATAGTAGAAGGTGCAAAATGGTGTTTAAGGAGCAAAATGGAATTTGAGGAGACAAAATGGAGTTAAAGGAGCAAAATGGAGTAGCAGGAGTAAAAAAGAGTAGAAAAAGCATAGTGGAGTTTAAGAAGCAAAATGAAGTTAAAGGAGCAAATTGGAGTTAAAGGAGCAGCATGGAGTTAAAGAATCAAAATGTAGTTAAAGGTGCAAAATGGAGTTAAAGGAGTAAAAGGCAGTAGAATATTCAAAATGGAGTTTAAGGAGAAAAATGGAGTTAAAGAAGCAAAATGGAGTTTAAGGAGGCAAAAAGGAGCAAAACGCAGTAGAAGGTACAAAATCGAGTTTAAGAATCTAAATGGAGTTTAAGGAAACAAAATGGAGCTAAAGGAGCAAAATGGAGTTAAAGGGAATAAAATGGAGTAGCAGGAGAAAAATGGAGTTAAAACAGCAAAAAGGAGTAGAAGGTGCAAAATGGAGTTAAAGGATAAAAATGGAGTTTGAGGATATAAAATGGAGTTAAAGGAGCAAAATGGAGTAGCAGGAGTAAAAAAGGGAAGAAACAGCAAAGTGGAGTTTAAGAATCAAGATGAAGTTAAAGGAGCAAATTGGTGTTAAAAGAGCAAATTGGAGTTAAAGGAGCAAAATTGAGTTTAAGAATCAAAATCTAGTTAAAGGTGCAAAATGGAGTTAAAGGAGTAAAAGGCAGTAGAATATTCAAAATGGAGTTTAAGGAGAAAAATGGAGTTAAAGAAGCAAAATGGAGTTTAAGGAGACAAAAAGGAGCAAAACGCAGTAGAAGGTGCAAAACCGAGTTTAAGGAGCTAAATGGAGTTTAAGGAAACAAAATGGAGTTAAAGGAGCAAAATGGAGTTAAAGGGAATAAAATGGAGTAGCGGGAGAAAAAGAATCTAAATGGAGTTTAAGGAAACAAAATGGAGCTAAAGGAGCAAAATGGAGTTAAAGGGAATAAAATGGAGTAGCAGGAGAAAAATGGAGTTAAAACAGCAAAAAGGAGTAGAAGGTGCAAAATGGAGTTAAAGGATAAAAATGGAGTTTGAGGATATAAAATGGAGTTAAAGGAGCAAAATGGAGTAGCAGGAGTAAAAAAGGGAAGAAACAGCAAAGTGGAGTTTAAGAATCAAGATGAAGTTAAAGGAGCAAATTGGTGTTAAAAGAGCAAATTGGAGTTAAAGGAGCAAAATTGAGTTTAAGAATCAAAATCTAGTTAAAGGTGCAAAATGGAGTTAAAGGAGTAAAAGGCAGTAGAATATTCAAAATGGAGTTTAAGGAGAAAAATGGAGTTAAAGAAGCAAAATGGAGTTTAAGGAGACAAAAAGGAGCAAAACGCAGTAGAAGGTGCAAAACCGAGTTTAAGGAGCTAAATGGAGTTTAAGGAAACAAAATGGAGTTAAAGGAGCAAAATGGAGTTAAAGGGAATAAAATGGAGTAGCGGGAGAAAAATGGAGTTAAAGCAGCAAAAAGGAGCAGAAGGTGCAAAATGGAGTTTAAGGAGAAAAATGCAGTTTGAGGATATAAAATGGAGTTAAAGGAGCAAAATGGAGTAGCAGGAGTAAAAAAGTGTAGAAAGAGCAAAGTGGAGTTTAAGAAGCAAACTAAAGTCAAAGGAGCATAGGACATAGAGCTAAAGAAGCAAAATGTAGTTATAGCTGCAAAATGGAGTTAAAGGAGTAAAATGAAGTAGAATATGCAGAATGGAGTTTAAGGAGAAAAATGGAGTTAAAGAAGCAAAATGGAGTTTAGGGAGCAAAATGGAGTTTAATGAGCAAAATGGAGTTAACGGAGCAAAATGGAGTTTGAGGAGACAAAATATAATTAAAGGTGCAAAATGGAGTGAAAGGAGTAAAATGAAGTAGAATATGCAAAATAGAGTTTAAAGAGAAAAATAGAGTTAAAGAAGCAAAATGGAGTTTAGGGAGCAAAATGGAGTTTAAGGAGCAAAATGGAATTGACGGACCAAAATGGAGTAGCACAAGCAAAATGGAGTTTAAGGAGCAATATAAAGGGGAAAAGTAGAGTTAAACGAGTAAAATGGAGTTTAAGGAGCAAAATGGAGTTAACAGATTAAAATGGAGTTTAAGGAGCAAAATGGTGCGAAAGGGTAAGGAGAGCACTAATAAGGCATCTCGCCAGCTTAACCGGTTAATAATAGGGTACAAAAGTTCATCTTAGTTCGAGTCTTCTCCTAAAGGACGGCTATACCTCCTTGTTCACCTGGTAGTCTAGTACTGCCGGCGTTACTGGCACCACCATTCGACTGGTTAGCGGGATTCACTTGATTTAGGAGGCATAACACGCCGCCGAGGCTGTCTCTCGCTAACTCCAAAAGGTGTATCTCTGGCTCTGCCGGCTGTTTAAAAAAAATGAACTCATACAACATCCAAGAGTTGGGACGCGAGTTTCCTCGACGCCTCCTCATGCATTACCAAGACTGCTATTCTATCCTTTTTCTATTCTTCGACCTAGGCTTATTTAGAGAATGATAGATGACTGCATTAACAAATTACAATTATGAAAATTTGTCAGAAAAGAAACGTCCTTCATCGCTTCGAAGAATAAAGGATTCTGTCCTTTACTTAACAGAAAAAAAGGAGAAATCAAATACAGTTTTGGGTTTGAAATTTAAAACATCAGAATTGGGTAGATTTAAGTAGATTTGAAGGGAAAAGGATTTTCTTTCAACAAAAATTTTCTTTCTCCCAAAAATAATAAAAAAAAAGTAAATTTTAGGCTAGAATCTAGGAAAATCTCAGTTAAGCAATCCCTGAGAAGATGGAATCGGTTTGCATATCCTTTTTCCACTTTTCAAATGTTTTATTTTCTTTACTACTTTGGTCGGCAAATATCTAGATTTAACTCAATTTGCTTAGTCTATATTGACAGAAAGTATATAAATAAAATCCCTTTCCGTAGATTTAGAGCATTGCTTCCCAATAGTAGGTGCAGGGTGGGTGTGTGTGTATGGTTGGTGGTAATGGTACTTGGCTTTTTTTTGTGGCATGTCAAGGGTTGCTTCCACCAATTGACATTGTCACACTAAGCATACATCCTTATCCCAAAAATATATTTATACATATATGTATGTATATAAAAAAAAACTTGCAAGTATCATGCACGTATGTTTTTTGTTTATTTACATTTTATATGTACAATTCCGAAAAAGGGCGATAATGGTATGGAAATGGACTTTTTCATCAGGAATTCCTTTCATCCATGTTAACATCCAGTTGAATCTATCCCGCGGGACCGAAATTGGCACACACTACAAGGACTCTTTTTTTTTGCTCGTGCAAAGGATAAAACTTATTGGCAAGTCACCAAGAAAAAAAAATATATATATAGCTTTTTCCTGCCCGTAAAGTTGGAGTGCGGTGATGTACTTGTGAAGTTCTTCTTTATTTTGGAGGGGGGGAGAGAAAAAAAAAGTTCACACACGCAAATTTTTCTTCACCAACAACCTCGCCTACACCAAATCTACTGTTTGCGTTCAGTGGAATATGATTTGGAGTAAAAGAAAGTAAAGAAGGCTCGTTTCCTTTTTTTTGGTGAAAGGCTAATGTGTTTTACGGTTTCTATTCCCCCTCCGAATTTTTGGGGTTTTTGTTGTTGAATTTTAATTGATTGTTGAACCTGGCACCCAAATCACCCCGGACGTCGAGAAAGTGGTCCTTATAATGCACAAAAATCAAATGTTATTATTCATTCTGTCTCCCAGAAGAGAAGGAGCACAAATTAAGTTCTCCATGATGGGAAACGGCTCGGATGGGCTGAGGGTCAGCGACCCACTTCCACAAAAACACTTTTGTTACGAATCGGCAAACAATGACTCCTCGGAAATGGATGGATAACATAACGACGACCTTTGCTTTTCGAACCTTGGACACGAATTGGACCATGCAATGTAAGAACGCTGCTTTCTGATGGACGACCGGTTGAAGTCAATAACGAGATGAACCGATATATAATTTCAAGACCTTATCGAGACTATATGGCAAGATGCGGGGAGGCATATCTTCCCAAACGGCGAGTCCTTCTTATATTCTAGCACAGTGATGGGCAACGGTAGCTCTTGGGAGCCACAAAAGCTCCCAAGGCAGTTTCTGAACTCTCCTATCCTGCATGTGAGTTCGATTGAGAGAGATATAGGCAAAAGTTTTGAGTTGAGTTCGAGTGAGAGGTATAAACAAGGACTTTGCAATAGCTTTTATGTGCACTGGAAAAGTCGACTGCTGCCCACCACTGAGCAGGAACCAAACCGAAAACCGTAGGAGTGGCGTTGGCGTAAACTTCACCAAGGAAGCCAAGCTAGCCGAAAAAACGTCATCATATTGAACGAGAATACCGTGAAACACAGCGGGAGATAAAGACAAGTGTCCGGCGTGCTAAAAGGCGGCAGATAAGCGCATGCGAATGGAAAGCTGCTATGAGACGAGAGTAGGTAATGGGTCACTTGGGCATGAAAACTATGTCATGACCGCGATGATTGAGAACATAGTCCGGGGAAATTAGCATTTTAAGGAGACAAAATTCCAAAATAGCTGAAAATTGAATCACAAAAAAACAACATGGCCACCGGGGATATTACTTTTTGGCAAAAAAATCATTCAAAAACTGTTTTTTCGAAATTTTTGATGTGAAACATCTTTGCGCGCGTTGAGAGTAATTCTTCAAGGTCGGGAACATTTTGTGGGAACGCTTTTTAGGGAACGCTTTTTAGGGAACGCTTTATAGGGAACGCTTCGTCCAATCCAATTTTCATTCCGGGAAACGGAAGATCTGGGGTGGTAGCACGTAAGTTGTTTCAATCGACCTCTTCATACAAAAATTCTGAATTTTTGTATGAAGAGCTCGATTGAAACAACTTACGTGCTACCACCCCTGTATTGAGCAAGACAGAATAAGACGGAGATTTAAAAAAAAATAGTAGCACCAAAGAAAAGTGTTTATATGCCGCGAGTCAGACATGACGAGCCAGACATAGGCAGAATGGAACAAATGGTTGAGTGGTTGCCTTACGACGTTGATATTCCAAAAAGTCGCGGGTTCAATTCTTGATCTCGGCATTTGAATTTTATTATTTTTATTTAATGGTTTTATTTAGCAACCTCGTATATTTGTTTGTTTGTTTGTTCGGTTCAAATCTTGCGACAGCTTTTTCAACTACTTCTACTTAACCGATTCTTATGAAACTTTGCACACACATTGAGTTCCCGTGACAATGCAATCTGACATTTTTGTAAAAAATCAAGATGGCGGTTCTAAGATGGCGGACGAATTTTCCAATTGTGTTCCGATTCCATTGAAAATCAGTATCGGGGAGTTTTTAGGGCCACAAATGACGATTCTGTGGTCAAAAGTTGAAAATTCAAAATGGCCGCGCCAACATGGCGGATGAATTTTGCGAATGTGTTCTGAATCCATCGAAAATCGGTATCGGGTTGTTTTTACGGCCACAAATGACGATTCTGTTGTCAAAATTATGCAAATTCAAAATGGCCACGCCAATATGGCGGATGAATTTTGAAAATATGTTCTGAATCCATTGAAAATTGGTATCCGTGGGTTTTTAGGGCCATAAATGACGATTCTGTGGTCAAAATTTGAAAATTCAAAATGGCGGATGAATTTTGCAAATGTGTTCTGAATATGTTTAAAATCTGTATCGGGGAGTTTTTAAGATCACAAATGATGAATCTGTTTTCAAAATTCGAAAATTCAAAATGGCGGCGGCAATATGGCGGATGAATTTTGCAGATATGTTCTGAATCCATTGAAAATCGGTATGGTAGTATTTTTGGTGACAGATGACGAATGTGTGGTCAAAATTTTAAAATTCAAAATGGCGGTACGATTTTGGTAATAACAATTCGATTTCACTGAAAATCTCTATATATGGAAATAATGAATTTGTTGTCAAAATTAGAAAATTCAAAATGCCGCTGGCAATATGGTATGTAGCATTGAGTCGCGTAAGAACTTTGGAAGGGCTATGTATTGAGGAGCTTGATTGTGAGAAATTAACAGGTAAGAAACCGTGCAACAAAGATGCAATGAAAGAGTTGGAAAGGATGAGAAGTTTGCATGATGATACGAGCCAAAAACCAAACTAAAAACTAGAACATAAAAATAGGTAAAAAAAACTTTTAAGTTAAATGGTTTTATTTGAAATCATAAGCTGTACCAAAAACTAGAAAATAATTAGAACGCAAACATGGGCCTTCTTGAGATTCTGACGTCTGGTAAGAAATCGTGTAATAGTAGCCGTGCTGTTTTCTCATGTCGTATGTCAAGGGGCACTTTAAGTCGCTGCGTCGCGTCAGCGGATTAAGTAATTGTCTGAGACTTTTAACAGACTAAAACAAAAACATGGGGAGCATACAAATCTGTATAACGACTGTATAATTAAATAAAATCGACTTGTCTAGAAAAATGTGTTTCCAAGCCCACCAAAAATATATTTCAAATGCGGTAAGACATCATGGTCGAAGGTCATCAACCGCAATGGTACATTTTCAACACAAATCGGTGTGTAAAAAATTTACGGCTTTTTTACATCCCAAACGCAAAATTGCTGTGCGATAAAAGAGCTCCAGAGCTGCTTTTCCACTTTGCGTTTGGGATGTAAAATGGCCTTTATTCTTACTAATTATTCAATTTAAAGAAAGATAAAGATCGCCAAAGATGTTTCACATCTTTCACGTGCACTGGTTACACGCGCTATATTTTTTTTTGTTGAGTCAATACGAAACGTTATTGCCTACAAAAAAGCCCTGGTATTATTTTTTGCGAAAACCTAACCCTTTCGAAGTTATTCAAGGTCAAAGTTTCCAAAAATCCCAATCAAATACTTTGAATAATTCGGAAAGGTCAAGGTTTTCGAAAAAAATTCAAGAGGGGTATTTTGTAGGCAATAATGTTTTGTATTGACTGATCAAACTATTTCTTCGAAAAAAAAGTTTTTGAGCGATTTTTTTTGCCAAAAAGTGATATCTTCGGCGGCCATGTTGTTTTTTTTGTGATTCCGAAATTGTTTTCTTAAAAAGTCCCAAGGAAGCTGTGGTCCAATTTTCAGCCATTTTGGAATTTTGCCTCCTTTCGTGCGTTTTTTTTGCTAATTTCCCCTGACTAACAAGGTCTGAATCCCCCCTAATTTCCCCTGACTAACAAGGTCTAATCGTCGTTTTTCCTTGCGATCAATTTGAGGCTGCTGAAACCTGAACTTTGATAATATCGAAAGTAAAAGGAACGCAAATACCGATCGTTGCCATCATGACATGGTTCTCATGCCCAAGTGCCCCATTACCTACTGACGAACAGCAACTCTAAAGATCGAGAGATCCGCCCCCCTGAACGGTTCATTTTCACAGGAATCTGAAGGAAAAAGTAACAATCCACAGCCAATAAGAATCACCAGTCGTGCACCATCCAAGAAATAGTAACAGCAATTCATGGTAAATCTGATGGAAAAGATGGCATTCCGTCACAATTGCTAAAAGCCGACTTAAGTGTTATAGCAGATGCAGATACACCTCATCTTGGAAAAGCTTTAAGGTGAGCTCAGGAGTACCACAAGGATGCCTACTTTCGCCATTACTCTTTCCTTTAGTAATAAATGACATCCTTGTCAACGCTCTAGATAGTAGAACAGGTGGCATACAATGGGGATTGCTAGACCGCTTTGCGTAGGTCATATCCTAAATATCCGATAACGAAGTGAAGAACTATGACGCCGTGTCGGCCAAGAAAGGAGAGTTAACGAAACCAGGCGAAAGAAATTGAAATTGGGTTAAGAACAAGAATCTAGCCGAACAGTCTAGGACTCAAATCCGCAAGGAGCCCGTCGAGTTAGAAGACCTAAAACAAGGTGAAGAAAAACCTTATTAACAGTGGCCACAACAAATGGGAGACCCTGAACCGAGCTAAGAACTGTCTCACAAAACAGAGTCTGCTGGAGGACAACTGTTTCCGCACTATGTCCCAGGAGGGATCAAAGTAACATAAGAAGAAGATGACAGGAAACCAAAAAATCCCCTCAAAATCCGTGTTTCGTCATTTACTCTGTTTCAACATTCTAAATATGATGTTTCCTTTTGAATATGGTAATACCCAGAATTTCGGGCTAAGACAGCCTTCCCTGAGGTGTAGGCATACATACAACCAAAACCCTCTGGGAAATTATTTAGTCTCTTTTATGTTCGCGCGTGTTATATTTATATGCTTTTTCAGCCACCCATGCCCTCCAATCTCCATCCCCATATTAACATCACAAATATCCTATCCTTCCTATCCTTATACCATTACAACCAATAAAAATTAGCCTTTAGGACCCGAATAGTATAATTTATATATTTTTAGGACAGCATAACAAATTTTTGTTGCTAAAGGCTTGGTCCACTTTTTTTATTCAATATATATGTATATATTTTTTGTTACTCTTTCCCTTCAATAATGCAAAAAAGGGGGGGGTATACAACTAGACGAAGGGAATAGGGGCATGAAATTTCGACGATGAAAAGAGATCATTGGACCTCTAAGCCACTGTTATGACGGCATTATTTCATGGGATAATTGCACTTCCATTCCACTTTACTCTTTACAAGTCTTGACTGTGATAAATAATGTAAACATGAAAAGGGCTGTAAAAGTTTTTTGTTAGCATAAATAACTAAAAATATTATGATTCATATTTTATGTTTATGAGATATTTACATAGAATGTTATTAAAAGTTTATCGCTAAGTTATTGCGAAGTGGGCTGAGCAACGCTTTCATGACAGGATTTTATTATGAGTAACTTGGATAGATACAGCAGAATTTGTAATGTGATGTCGTATGTTATATTCGTATATATATTTTTTTAGGAGGGAGGGGGAGGTTGTGGTAGTTTCTGTCACCATTACAGTTTGCATCTTAAGTTTACTACGAGAAATATTAGGTTTGAGAAAAAATTCATGGCGTTTTCCCGATACATGGCACCAATTGCAAATACTATAAGCTCGTATCAAACGTTCGAGTCCCAGTGGAAAAATTCGGAGTGCTACTAAAGGGAGCTTTAAGAAACTGTATAGGACGAAGAAAACGAACTATTATCTTGGTGATTTTAATGGATGCGTTCTTAATAAACCGGTTCTCGTTCGATTACGGAGGTTAAGCACCATTGGACGTGGTTACTAATTTGTTGGGGGACCGCTTTTTTTTATGGGATAGTCTAAGCTCAGGTGTCAACCTTTGTACTACCAGTTCGTCATAACGTACAAGTCAATGTCTGTAGTAAGCTTAGGTCGAAGGAGAGAGAGAAGGATAGGGTAGGATTTGTTAAACCGTGAACAAAAATACAAAGATTTTCAACACCGCAATTCTTTATCACATATCCACAGCCGCTGTAAAATTGGACATTTTTCCTACTTTTGTGGCTGTTGAAAAACGCATCTACAGCAGCACTAAAAGGAGAAGGGCGACACTGCAAGATTCTTAAGTAGTGTTCTATATTTGACATTCATTCCCGCTCGGAAGTCACAACACAATCCCAAGTGCGTGATGGGCGAGTCTCAACTTGAGACAATTTGATATTCTAATTTTGCAGTCACAAGTCACAAATGATTATCAAAATTGTGACTGTATAAATAGCAGGTCACAATGAGTATAAAGAGCAAGTTTCTACCATAGACGTGAATTTTACTTGTGACTGTGTTGTTAGAATACCAAAACAGCTGATAGTCACAAGAATAGTCACAAACTATCAATGACAAGTACGAATCACAAAAGCTTGCGACTTATGATTGGTCACAATTTAGAAGGTGGGGTATAAAAATTAAACTATCTTAACCTAGTTTACTAACTTACTTGCCCTAAAAGAACTTGCCCTAGCGTCAGGCCTCCATTGACTCCTAGCATGCTCTCCGAATAAGAGGATTGCTTGTCTCTGTCCGCCATGACTTCTTAGATGTGCTCTGAATAGTGCCGTACCGCGCTCAAAATCCGAACTGAAGGTCAATTGTTCGTCGTCCTAAAACCAAGTCGTCCTAAAGATAATGCAGGTTTCCAGTGTGCTCGACCTTTGGTTTGGTAGCAGCAGGTAGTCAAATATAGCTTTTTTGACCTCGCCATAGATGTTTATATGACCGTAGGATATTGCGCAAAGCCAGGTGTTTGATGTGAAGTTCGTGACGGACCAGGCGCAAGATCATATCAATGGTGTTCGTCGGGCATGTTCTAAAGGCCCCTGCTGCCCCTATAAGTGCCGTCCTTTGGACCCTTCCTAACTTAATGGCATAGTGAGTCCTGTTCAGCATTGGCCACTGCACTAGAGACCGCATGTGAGGATTGGCCGTAACACGGCTATATACCATAGGGTGGACACGTATGTCACACCAACGTCTTCAAGACAAATACAGGCGTTGGTGCCAGAATTTGGGATGTAAACGCCAGGTTTAGTAGATTCTTAAGCTTAGGCACGTGATCTATTGTCTTTCAAGCAAAGATATACTGCCATGCATCTATGAAAATTTAAAAAGAGCATTTTTTCTAATAGGCAGATATTTATCATATTTCACAACCAGGAGGCAGTCCGATAAAGTCCCGTGTGGACTAATTGCATATTGCAAATTTCAAAGTTCCCTTGTTGAGCTAGGTACTTTTGCTCCGGGCCAACAGGGCTGAAATTTATATACCACACTTGACCGGCTGAGCGGTTTATTTTTTGGCTACCTTGCAAGGCTCCCAAAGAATTATTAGGGCGCAGTACAAAGAATACCTCTCCTCCATTGGAGGGGCAAAGAACTAAACCTGCAAGCTTTTTCTTCATGAAGACGAATTTGACGTTCATCATCCCCGTCACTATCGCACGATGACGAAGAACAAAGTCTCGGTTTTCAGGACGACTTTTCTTGACTAAACAAGTTTAAATGACAATCTTTGAGCATCCAAGCGGTCCAAGGTACACGGCTTAAGAAGCGTACAATATGGCCAAACCGACGTCTCCGCATCATAAGAGTAGTTAGTTCGGTCCTATAATATGCAACACCAGTGTGTGCAGCGGAATTGACGGAACGGACAATATACTCTGCGTATCGGTTAAGTGCCCTTCGTGCATGCTGTCCGTCCGTCTGTCCACTACGTCCGACGAAGCTGCATGCGTGATAGCAGGAATGATCCCCATTGACTTCTTGGATCGGAGGGCAAGAGATTGTAAAACCCGGAATATGCAAGAGCCCAAGGGGAGTCCATGGAAATGCGGCGAACTCTGGAGTCTATCGCAGAATGGTAAAGGAGTTAGGACGAGTCGGCCCTTAGTAGAATCATACCGAATGTGGAGAAATGGGCTATGAGTGAACATGCGGAAATGAGTTACTACCTCACGTAGTTCCTGAGTGGGAATGAAGGTTATATGGCATACCTTCTTCACCGCTTCAGGTTGGATGATTCCTTGTTCTGCCCAGAATGCCCGGACGATAGAGAAGACACGGAGCAAGTTGGCTTTAAATGACCGAGGTTTGCGTAGCACGGGACTGTATTGGAAGCAGTCGGTGAGGTGCAGCTAATATCGGAGAACATTCTGGACCATATGATAAGGTCGGGCGATGTGTGGAGAATGATGGAAGTGGCGCTAAAGGCCATCCACCAGAAGATTAAGCATTACGAAGCCCAAAGAAACAGAGGAAGGGCAAGAAATGCAAGGAGAGATAGCAGCCAGACAGTTAGACGACTAGACTTTTCCGGCTCCGTTGAGCACCTTCGAGGGATTTTTAAGGGTCACGCTGATGGTGCCAGGCTAAAGTAACACCTTTACGGCTCGTATTGGTCTGGACTTGAATGACATGCAAAAAGGGTTACTGAGCTTAGTCAGCAAGAATGACGTTTGAGTGCGGGCCCCCAGAAGTGTCTCCTGCCTTAGTGCATGGCCACGGAAGCCTTAGGGCACGGCCACAACGCAGCCATCGCACCTAGCACGCTGGTGCGAAGAACAGAATTTGATCATCGCACACTAAACCTATATGGTGTTATGTGCAGTGCTAGGCTAGGCAAACTCCGTTGTGGCCGTGCACTGAGACAGGCGGTCGCACATATCCGCTGCTGCTAGACCCATGTAATATTCTTACTACTCCCTCGTACAAAAAAAACTGGTGTGCGTAGGACCACACGTTGGAAGTGAAAACTTCTATGGCCATTCTGTATTTCCAATTTAATCTTAATATTACAGGAGGATAAGGGTCAATAAATTTTGTCTATGAATGTTCCATGTAAGTTTATTTTATTGTCAATAAAATAAGAAAAACAACAACGAAATAGATAATACATAACACATAATAAATAATACAAAATGCATAATATGTATATAATTCATAATACATAGTAAATAGGTCATAGTACATAATACATAGTAAATAGGTCATAGTACATAATACAGTGCATAGTACATTGTGCGTAGTACATAGTGCACAGTACATAGTACAGTACGCTGAGTCAGCGGATTAAATAATAATCTGGGACTTTTAACAGACTAAATATTTTTTTGGTGGACTTGGAAGCAAATTTTACTAGACAAGTCGTTCTTATTTAATTATTCAGTCGTTATACAGGTTTTTATGCAACCCATGTTTTTATTTCAGTCTACTTTTATTATTACTTAATCCGCTGACGCAGCGACACAAAGTGCCTCTTGGCATACGACAGCACTGCTACTATTGCACGATTTCTTACCAGACGTCAGTATCTCAAGAAGGTCCATGTTTGTGTTCTAATTATTTTCTAGTTTTTGGTACAGCTTATGATTTAAAATAAAACCATTTAACTTAAAAGTTTTTTTTTACCTATTTTTATTGTATTCTTTTTAGTTTTTCAGTCATTTTTGGATTTTACTTTTTACAAAATTCTGTTGAAGTGATTTGATATGCATACCATATTGCCAGCGCCATTTTGAATTTTCTAATATTGGCAACAAAATTCATTATTTCCGACCTTAAACACCTCCAAATAGCAATTTTCGGTGAAATCGAATCGTAATTGCCAAAATCGTACCGCCATATTGGCGACGCCATTTTGAATTTTCGAATTTTGACCACAGATTCGTCAGTCGTGCTAATAAAACCCCTCGATACCGATTTTCAATGGAATCGGAACACAATTGCAAAATTTGTCCGCCATCTTGATTTTTTACAATATTGTCAGATTGCATTGTCACGGGAACTCAATGTGTGTGCAAAGTTTCATAAGAATCGGTTTAGTAGTAGTAGTTGAAAAAACCTGTCGCAAGATTTGAACCAAAGAAACAAACAAACAAATATACGCGGTCAAGCTAAATAAAACCATTAAAAAATACATAATAATCCATAATACATAATCATACATAAGAATACATAATCCATAAGTATAATGAGGGTATTCATGAAAACGCGTAAGTTTACACATTAGGTAAACGCGTATTTTTACAAGGTTTGTTTGATGAACACACCTATGATGATATAAGGTATATAAACGATATAATTGATCAACTGTTCATAAACTGGACGTAAATGTCTAAATTACTAAACTGAAAAATTCCAAACAAAGTGAAATAAACTACCTCATTCATCTTGCACTTAAAAAATCAAAGCAGCTAATAACTTGAAGGTCAATTGGTATTTGCACATTTTACACTATATCAGTTATGCAGTTTACACAGCAAAACTTCAGCGTAAACTTATCTAGTGTGCGTATTTCACTTTCCACACAAATTTTGACAGTTCATTTACGAGGTGGTAAACTTATACGATTTACGCGACTTACTAGGGTTTTACAAGTTTTCATGAATACCCCTAATAATACATAACATTTAACAGAAACTAAAACGCCCAAAGACAAATTTTTTCTCACATGAAATGCAAAAAAAAATGGTAGCGTGACGCGAGTTTTTAGTTTTTCCCCGAGCCAAAAAGTGCCCAACGTGCTTATAGAAGTTTACACTTCAAAAACTACAAAAGTTGTACTCCGTGGACCCGATACCCAACAAATGAAAGAAGAAAAGAAAAAAGACCACTAATAGTAGTATTTTTGATTTGATAAAAATACACCGCCGAATTTTTTTTCATACATCGTTAGGGGGTCATGAAAGAAGCTTAAATCCAGATTTGTGGCCTCCCACTCTTTGCATGTTTTTCGGAAAACTCAAAAAGTTTTTTGAATGCGTTTTCTCTGAATCAGTGCTCTTTAGAGAAAAAGTTTGTAAACAAAAAATGTAGGCGACATTACCGTCTACAATTAATGTCATTGAGACAATTCCGTACGACTTGAAATGCAAAAAGTAGGTGGCGCTAAAGTATTAAAAAAAGTGTTTTTTCGCTTTTTCACACAAAAAACATTTTTTTCCGTTATAGTTTAAATGGAAAAGTTGTTCCTCTTCAAAATACAAACAACATTTATTCAATTATTTTTTTCTTTCGACTTACCGTTTTCGTACTTTTGTACGAAGCCTAAGTACGGTGACGTTTGGTGCAATGATATAACGACAATGTCCTCTACATTTTTTGTTTACAAACTTTTTCTCTAAAGTGCACTAATTCAGAGAAAAACGCATTCAAAAAACTTTTTGAGTTTTCCAAAAACCTGCATAGAGTGGGAGGTCACAAATCTGTATTTAAGCTTCTTTCATGACCCCCTAACGATGTATGAAAAAAAATGCGGCGGTGTAATTTTTCCAAAAACAGCCTTTTTTCACGACAGATTGACTGTACTATAAGAACCAGAGCCCAAACAATTGGAAAGGTTAGGGCAAAATGCGTGGACTCTGCGCACTTTACTTTAGCACCAGACCTTCAAGTTCATAGTTCTCAACGAACTTGTTCTACTAATAAAAACTAGTTGGGATGTGGCTTTTGACCCTTTCGGTCCACAAGATTAACTTCCCAGTATTCGTTCAAACAAAAAAACGACTCGAACGATTTTTATGAAAATCTTTTCAGATCATACTTCCTTTAACACGCTTTGAACGGCACCTTAATGAAGTCGAAATCTTTTTTGGTTCTCGCGAGATCGTGCCGGTACAAAAATCACTTAAGTCGTTCAAACAAAAAAACGGCTCGACAGATTTTTATGAAAATCTTTTCAATTCATATGTCCTTTAATACGCTTCGAAAGGCACCTTAACGAAGTCGATATCTTTTTTGGTTCGCGCGAAATCGTGCTGGTACAAAAATCACTTACGTCGTTCAAACAAAAAAACGGTACGACCGATTTTTATGAAAATCTTTTCAGATCATATGTCCTTTAACATGCTTCGAACGGCACCTTAACGAAGTCGCAATCTTTTTTGGTTCTCGCGAAATCGTGCCGGTACAAAAATCACTTAAGTCGTTTAAACAAAAAAACGGCTCGACCAATTTTTATGAAAATCTTTTCAGATCATATTTCCTTGAACACGCTTCGAACGACACCTGAACGAAGTCGATATCTTTTTCGGTTCGCGCGAAATCGTGCAGGAAAAAATGACCACATACGTACGCACACACACACACATATTTCTTCTCAAATTTTTGCTTAAAATGCTATTGGGACCTTGAAACGTGTAAATACATTGAAAATTTCGAATCCGATTTTCGGACCGATTACAATAACTTCGTACTGGGAAGTTAATAAACATAGGAATTTAAATGATTCAATTCGTTCCTCGTAAATTCAACCATAAATCTCCACCAAAAAGTATAGTCGTTCACCCAGATTAGTATCGCCTCAAACAATATGTCAACATCAGTCAATTATAGTTGAGACGTTTAAAGCCACAATTGTGTGTTTCCTTACAAATTTGTCGAGGTTTTTTCTTATGAATGTGTGCAAAAATTTTATACATATAAAAAATCTCTCACAACGTGTCAAACCCACATCTACCCTTATTTTGAGATTTATATAACAACCATCCTCCCTTAAAAAAAGAACTTGAAATAAAGTTATCAAATAATAAAGAGAACCTAAATTTTGCAGCTCAGAAAGGGATGATAACAAAAAAATTCATATTAGTATAAAATTGTTGATCCACAAATATACGACAAAAAAAAATTGTGAAAAAAGGTTAAAAGTCGTGTATTTTGAATTGAAGTACAAACAATGATAAAGTTAAGTTGTATAGAGAAAAAAAATTGTAGTAAGTGTCCCCTTAAATGTCCCTTTGTTTACCTTTAGGCCTAGCCTCAACTTTTATTACAAAAGTTACAATTTGTGTGTATGGAGACACAAGATGAGCACATAACAATCACGTTGTCATATTCACTCAGAATATTGTGGACGAGGGTGAATATTGTTTTAGTGGCATTATTTTCGGCAAAACTTAATTGAAATGGGTTAAAATAGGGTCGACAAAAGTTTTCAGTTATATAAAGAGAATAAAAAAAATAAAATTAAATTTGGATGACGAAGGGACGTTGAAGTGTGGCGGAGGGGGAGATAAGCCGCATGTTTCCCTATAAATATAACTTCCAGGATGGACTACCCAAATAGAATATTTTACACAGTTAGTCCTTAAGGCTACCCCAATTCCCCTGCGGTAGTTGCTATTTCTGCGGGTGGTGTAGGACCTATGCTTTAGGCTATAGGGTATACAGCATTGCCCTTCTGGGTGAAAGACTAACCGCAATAGCTATTCTAGGAGTAAATCCCGATCCTAACGTTATCTACTCTGACAGGCAGACACGAGAGTTATGCGCGCTCTATCAAATGTTATGCTAAATATGTGTCGACTATTGCTGGTTAAAAGCCTTTCTTGGATCTGTGTTTAATACTGGCGGTTTTTCTCCACTCCATTCTGCCTACCATCATCCCTTATTTTTTCGTCGTTTATGTCGAATTTTCAAGCATTCCCATCCCACCTTCAAAATAAACACCACCCCGCACCCCCGTCTTACCGCGCACACACACTTTCTCCTCGCCCGGCTCCGTTTCAGTAGAAGTGAAAGTATTTCACGGCACATTAAGTAAATGGTTGGTGATTTTATTTTATTGAATCCAGGCTTTCGCTCGCAGTCAGGAAAGGATACATGCAAAACGGTGTATGCAAAATTGGATTTTAAAATAACACAAAGCTTGTTTTTTGTATGAAAAATTGTGTATTTCCTTTCTTCCGGCAGGAAAAGTAACAACATCAGCAGCAGAGTAGCAACAACAACAATAACAATAACACCACCAAAAATAATGTCAACAAAAATAACGCGTACACAAAAAAAATATCGTAGGCTTTCCCCGATTTGTGAATGTTTATTTATCATAGAATTACCTGAAATCATCTAGATTCGTGGAAAAGTGTTTTTTCCGTAAAAGGATACTGTTTAAATATTCAATTTTAAATTTGTAAACTGAGGAAGAATTAACGAATCAGATAAAAATAAAGAAAAATAAAAAAAAAATAAAAAAAAAAATAAAAAAAAAAGTAAAAAAAAAATAAAAAAAAACAAGTGATGAATAATTAAAAAGGAGAAAAGTCTTCAAATGTCAAAGGTTAATTTTGTAATATGGGTCGACGACAAAATAAATCCCCGCTTCACAAATTAAATTTCTTTCTTTTTTTTTAATATTAATTTCTAAGACTAAACACTTGGATCAAACAAAATAAAAATTGTGTCCTTTTTTCTACGAAATTAAGGTTGAGTCTCGTTTTTCTATGTGACAGACGGCAGGGGGTTTGAATGCATAAGAAATTGTGTTATACTAATAGGAGTTTTTTTAGACCCAAATATCCAAGAAGGTCTGTCCAAAAACTTGGAGATCAGACAGTGAATCTTTTTCAGGATACTTTGTAGAAATCTAAGGTCTATTTCAATAAAATATAAAGTTATTTTGAGGGATATATTTTTAATGCATCCACATCCTCTGATGGGACCTACAAAAGGATGACCCTATAGGATTAAGTGATATATTTATAAAAAAAACACGCAAACAATTCTATAATATGTATTAATAGACTGAAGACTTTGATTGATCGAAATCGGAAATGATAAGACGTAAATCATTATCCTGATGTAATTCTATTAAACAAGATCCTTTTTGTTATTTAATAGAAGTCACAGTCAGGATTAGCATAAATAAACCTTTCGTTGTATCTGAAAGAATTACAAGAACACTATCGAAAATTATGAAAAAAACTCTCTTTCTTTTAGTTTGGTAACTAGTCCAAGAAGTAATTCACAAACTTGAATATATTATACTATTAAGTTGCGTGTACACTTGCAAATCATATTGCGCAAATATTGTTGAAAATAGTTGCATCTCTGTTTACACTACAATAAAAGTTGCGCAAGAAAGTTTGCTGCAAACGGTTTTCAAATCTAGTGCAACATTTCTTGCCACAATTTCTTGCAGCACTGTTCACACGTGTACAAGTAATCTTTCGAAATTTCATTTAGTCACTTCATGTTAAAAATGTCTTGCCAACAAACACGGTGTACTGCAGCTATAGTTGTGGTTACCTTATTAAAGAAAAAAATTAAAAATAAATCACGCAAGCGGAAAGAATGGGTCAGAAACTGGATTAGCCGCCGACAAGAGTTAAGCTTCCACCAAATTTTATTCAAAGAGTTGAAAAGTGAAGATCCTAGTTCTTTAAAAAATTTATAAGAGTGTCTCAAGAGAATTTCGATTATCTATTAAATTGTGTATCACCTTTAATCGCGAAAAAGGTCACGAAAATGAGAGCAGCTATTTCAGCAAGTGAAAGACTACTATTGACTCTCAGGTTTCTTGCTACAGGTACATAATAATAAAAGCAGAATTTATAAATTTTACTTATTTTATTTTAAAAATATAAAAATTACCGTATCACTCGTTGAGCTACCTATGGGTTCCGAATACCTCCAAGCACAATTGCTTTTTTCCTTCTATCTTGCGCAAGACCGAAATAGTTTTTAAACTGATTGAAAGCCTGCAATACTATTGCGCAATTCGGAATTATCTTGTCCACACTGGCAACAAAATTGTCACGCAAGAACTTTCTGCAATGTTGCAGGAGTATTGCGCAAGCAGCTTGCAAGTATGTTTACACTGGCAATTTCAAGTGCCAAAATCAACTTGCGCAATATTTCTTGCAAGTGAAAACCAGTGCATTTGCCTCTGTTTACTGATTGAACCAGTGAAAATTTCTCTCTAAAAATGATTTGGTAAAAATTTCACTGGTTCAATCAGTGAATTTTTATTTCACTGGTTTAACCAGTGACAAAATATATGTGACTCATATTCTAGGCAATTATCTTCATGACTGTAAGGGTTCCATTTGGCATACTCAGTAAACCGGCTCTTTTTTGTTTACGGAGGGCAAGCAGCATTCGGTGCTTAGATGGGGGCCCGCTTGGAAAAACGACACTCGCGCTAGAAAAAAGCTTTTTTTCTTTTATTTACGTGAATTTCACTAGTTCAACCAGTGAAATTTCACTGTTTCCTATTGGTTGACTAAGCAATGGTTCAACCAGTGAATTTTCACCCGAAACCAGTGAATAGTTACTGGTTCGTTTTTAGAGAGTAGTGTGTCATGTTGTTTAGGTTTTTGACAGAGTATATCACCCAGTCTTGCGTTTGGCTGGTCATGTTCAACTAATGGATCACCCAAGGATGCCGAAAAAAGCCCTGAATCTACTAACAAATGGTAAACAGATAAGTTGGTATGTCACGGCCATGGTGGGATAAAGGCAGTGGCGTATTTTAAGACTTGGATCTCCGGGCCTATGCGATTTGCCGCCTCATAAATTAAAATACAGGCTACAAGCACGTACCAATAAAAGACGTACGGAATAGAGCCCAAAAGAAGAACGGCACGTTCACACTTTTTTAGACTAAAGGGAGCAAAATTTGAGCTTTCAAATATTGTATAAGACGAAGAAGAAGAATTGGACAATATTATCTTGATGACCATAAAGCGGTGCCATTAGCATAATCAGTAGATCGGTTCTGGTTCGATTGCGATTGGTCAAGCAGCATTGGACGTGGTTAGTACTTAGTTGGGGGACCGCTTGGTAAAACGACACTCGCGTTTTGGAATGACCTATGCCGATGCGGGTGCATTTATAAATGTACATGCTTGTAGTGGGAGCGTGTATACAAATTCGTTGACATATTCCTCAATGACACTGTCATATTTTGCGGATTTTGTTAAGTCAGCTTCTATATTAAAGAGAAAAAGTCTTGTCTTTGCTTGATTTTGCTAAATGTGCTAAGCCTGCAAGAAATTGTGCAAGAACAAGACTGCAAGACTTCTTGCAGACTTATTGCTCATCACTGTAAGACTTTTGGCACTTAGTGATGACCGAAGTCGTCCTATCTTGATCTTGCAGCCTTGCCTTGTCCTGTCTTGTCTTGGTTTTGCTTTGGTCTTGCTAAATGTGCAAAAACAGGGTAGAATGCAAGACCACTGCAAGACGAGTTTTGCTCATCACTACCCAGGACCCTCACCTAACTAGCATTTAAAGGGGGTATACCTCATGCAGTCTGTGGGCCCCATGTGGCAAATGAGGGGCAAGCCGAAATAGGTCTTTCCCCTTAGATTCCTCATGAGCACCACCCAAACAAAAACCAACGACACTGAAGTGAGGTATGCCCTATCAGTTTCTCATAGGGGCCCTATTAAGCAAACCTCATTACGAATAAAATGGGACAATCCCAATATCGGCCTTACGTATTCGAAAAGCTTTAAGCTTAAGCTTTAGTTTTACTCATACAAAGCTTTAGTTTTTGTTGTTGTCTTGCTTCATATTTTAGGCAATTATATTGGTGACCGTGAAAGTTCCCGTTTAGCATACTCGATAGGCCGATTCTCATTCGATTGCGGAGGTCAAGCAGCATTGGAGGTGATTAGTACTAAGTTGGGGGACCGGTTGGGAAAACTGCGGTCTCAAAGTGTTCAGCCCCTTTTTTCCATTCGGAATTGCGGCAAGGCGGTAGATACCCCTTGTAGTCCCTATAGGGCAATCCAGATGGAGCCCTCATGCGGCAGTGGAGCTAGCCTTATAAGGGCCCCATCTGCACCCCCTCAAAATCCTAGTCGGACATAAAGTAAATCCGACTAAAAGTACCCTGCTATACCTTATATCTTAGAAAAAGCCCAGGATATCTATCTTGCATGTTCAAGGAAGGAGGCTTAAATTTTGAGATTTTTACGGACATAGAATCAAATAGCATTTCAGCTTTGAAATCTTTTCCATATTCATATGAATATGTTCTTCCACTATCTCCAGGATACGCGTATACCTTCACGATCGATGGTTGGTTTACTTACGTTTACATTTAGTTGTCGTCATTATGCGTTTTTACTGCACCGACTCCAATCGTATTCCGCAAATGAATAGGAGATGGCTTCCACCCTTATATATATATAGTGTTTACAAGGGACAACAGGCGATGGCAGGAAATTGCTGTACAGTGCGACCACAAGAAAAAAAGGAGAGATGGCAGAAATTGAAATACTAAGGAGAAGCAGCAAGGAATCGAACCAAGAACCACTGGGATGGCAGTCGGGCGTCTTAATCTTAAAAGAGTCTGCAGTACTAATGTCAGTATTTTAAGTGGTATGTTATTCTCATTGACGCTTTGCGTAGTCCGGTCACTACTCCCACTCTTCTTTATTTCTAAAGTACTGCCATTTTTGTTTCTGGCAGCTGTGTTAATTCGAGGGTGATACCAGCGATTTAACTACAAATCTAAAATTAGAAATCAAATCCTCTTAGGCAGATCGACGTTGTCCAGTATTCATGTGCAATATTTATCACATTTGCTGGCGCAGGTTCTTTCAACAAGAAGTACCAAATCACACGACCAATAGAGCCATTGTTTCATGAGCTGTGTGGCAAGTGGATCCGTCCTGCTAAAAACAAACGTCGTCCACATATATATAAATATAATTGGAGAGTCTGTATGTCTGTCTGTTTGACCGCGCTAATCTCGGAAACGGCTAATCCTATTGAGATGGGACTTTCACTGGAAGATTCAGTATTTTCTTGGGCATGTTTTAGGCTATTTTTTTACTAGGATCCGACAATCGGATCCGATTGTCGGGCCCGACTACCGTGTTCGACTATCGCATTAGACCGAAAACTTGATTTTTACCCACTTCCACCTAACCGATCAACTTCAAATTTTGTACCTATGTATAGTTCGCGTGGCAATGCAATCTGACCAGTGCAAAATCAAGATGGCGGTTCTAAGATGGTGGCCGAATTTGCAATCGTGTTCCCGACCCCCGACATTGATATCAAATGAAAGGGTAAGACAAGTAGAATACAATTAGCTATGTGGCGTCATTCAAAATTCAAAATGGTGGCCAAAACTAAATGGCGGAATACCTTTTTCTTTACAACGTCACTACAAAATGGCGGAAGACATATAATAGACTAAAAAGTAGAAAATAAAAATTATAGTTTAAAAAAACTAAAAAATACGCTTTTTTTTAAAATGAACTAAAAAGTAAAAAATAATTTTGAATGTAAAGTTTTTATTCCTCCAGCCAGATTGCGATGGGACTTTCACGGGAAGATTCAGAATTGGGATGTTTTAGGCTTCACTCGGTTCTGACTTTTGATTCAAACGGAAAACTTCATCCGATAGTCGGAGAAAAGCGAGTTGAACATTTTTTTATCATTCCAATTGTAAACCTCAAAGCTCGGAACGGTTAGTGCGATTTTAGGACTTTCACGGGATGATTCAAAAACAAAATAATCAACATCGTTCGAAAACGCAATCCATTCATTGTAACGAGCAGCATTTTCAGAAAAGTATGGCTCGATTACACCGCTAGCCCAAAAACCACTCCAAACTGTCATTCGTTGGGATTGGGAAGGTTGTTCGATAATTTCGTTGGGCTGTGGGTTCGAGAAGGCGATTGATGATAACTACGAGCAGTACCAAATTTATTAACCGTTTTTGTGATATTTTCACTATTTTGAAGCGAATTTTCACTATTTCAATGCGTTTTACAAGTGTGTATCGTGATGACAGTTGTATGTTGACAGATTTAAAATGACACCTCTTGTTGAAATACCATTTATTTATTTTATTTATTTATTTATTTATTTATATATATTTAGTACATAAAGATAATTATAATCTTAACACGCTTTAACACGTATGTACATTAAAAACAATGGAAAAAAGTACATATAAATCAATAACAAATTAAACTAAAAGTTTACTTAATATAAAGAGAAGGGGAGAAAAAGAGAAGAATTATTACTCAAAAAAATTAATTTGATGGAAGATTATTGGCTAGTAAGGTACAAGCTACAAGCTTCCTGAACACGTTCGAAGAGCTCGCACTCTGTATGGCGTGTGGCAAATTGTTCCACAAGCAAAGACAGTGAACAAAAAAGGACCTTTGCCCAACAAGGTGATGAACTCTTGGCGGGATAAAAAGTATTTTCCTAGTTGTACGACCGCGATGAAGATACTCAAGGAGGTAGGACGGACGTTCATAGCGCTGAAGTTTGTAAATAAATAATGCTGCCTTGAGGGAAAGGTACTCGTCGAGCGTGCATCCGAGGATAGAAGAGCGGTATGGGCTTATATGGTCATATCTGCGGAGGTTATATACAAACCTGGTACAATCATTAAAGGCAACGTTGAGTTTGACTCGGCATGAGGCATCAGGGGACGGAAAGACTGAGCTAGCGTAAGTGAAGTGAGGTAGAACTAAGATTTTGATAAGCTTCTTCCTAGCACCCGCAGGCAAAATGGACGCGAACAGCCAGAGGCGGCGCAAATTACCGTATATTTTGGATAAAGTATGATCGGTTTGATCACAGCATGTTAGTTGTGTGTTCAGGTAAACACCTAGGTTCTTGACACGTGGCTGGTAGGGTAAGATTGTTTGCATGAGAGTGATTGGTGGTAAATAATAGGTGTCTAACTCACTCCTGTACATTGCGATGCAACTTGACTTAGAGGCATTTAGATGCAACTGATTGGATAACGACCATTGATATATTCGCTCAAGGTCAGCATTGATGTTGTAGACACAGTTTTCAACTAATATAATAATATAACTATTTAAATAAATCTGAACATCATCCGCATACATGTGAAGTTTGCAATCCTTTACAGTATTACAGATATCATTAATGTAGATGCTGAAAAGTAATGGCCCAAGAATGGAGCCCTGCGGAACCCCACATGTAATTAGTGATTGATCAGAGATAGAATCTTGAAACCATACATTTTGGGAACGATAACTTAAGTAATTCCGAATTAAGGAGATCGCTGAGGGGAGAAACTCAGATAGTTTGATAGTTTAGTTTCGAGAAGCTTGTGACCGACACTATCAAATGCCTTACTGAAGTCGAGGAGCACCAGAAATGCAATATCATCACAATCAAGAGCCATTCGAAGGTCAGTAGTTACCTTTAACAGCGCAGTTTCGCAGCTACTGCTTTTCCGGAAGCCGGACTGTGTACTCGACAGCAGAGACCACATTTCACAGTGGGCCTGGATTTGCCATGACATTAATTTCTCTAGTACTTTGCCTAAGAAGCATAGGATACTGATGGGGCGATAATCAGAGGGAATTTTCGGGGACTTGCATTTAGGTAAGGCAATTACTTTCGCTTTTTTCCACTGAAGTGGAAAGTATGATTTTGTCAGGCAGTTATTAAAAATGTGTGTAATATAAGGGATGATTACAGGAAAAATGCACCTAAGGAAGATAGGCGGAAGATCATCAAGTCCAACAGATTCTGACTTTATGGAGTAAAAAGCTTTGTGAACTTCGGAGTAATCCACATTGCGAAAACTGAAGTGCCTAAGGTTGCTTTCAATTAGTATCGAGCGGGAATGGTCACTGGTATTGTTGATAACTGTGGTAAAATAGTTGTTTAGATCGTTAGCAGTAAGGCTGCTCTGGGCTGCGCAATCATCGCCATGGATCCCAAGTTTCTTTACGTTAGCCCAAAATTTCTTCGAGGGTAGGGTGGGACTGAGTTTAGCCGAAAAGAACTTCAGTTTTGCTTTGCGGATAGTCGAAGTAACTACGTTCCTGACAGCTTTGTAGGCCCTAAGGTTCGCTTCAGTTTTATTTTTCTTATATCTTCTAAACAGGTATTCTCTCTCAGATATGAGACGTTTTATTTGAGAGGAGAGCCAAGGTGAGGTAGAGGGAAGTATGCTTTTAACTTTGATTGGAGCAAATGACTCGAGCAGGTGCTTGCACAGAAGGCTAAAGTGTGCAACTTGGTCGTCAATTTCATGAAAGGAGAATACATTGTCCCAGGATAGCGCGGAACATTCTTGTAACAGTTCAGAAGTATTAATGGCCTTATAATCCCGGTAGGAGAGAGTTTTCTTCTCGCTGCTTACAATTGCGAAGTTCAAGGAAAGATATAGGATGTCGTGATCAAGATAACTTGGTGGGCGGATTTGATTGTGAAATAAGACATTTCCTATATCCGACACGAAGAAGATGTCCAACAAGGATGGATTAGAAGTGTTACAGTAGGTTGGAAGTTGATTGACAGGCTTCAGGTCAAAAGTTTGGAAAATGCTCAGGAAATTATTGCACAGTGAGCTGTAAGATAAGATATTGACGTTAAAGTCTCCTCCAACAATGATGCTATCATAATTGTGGGTCGCTTCAGAGAGCCACACTTCCAATTCACTGGCTTCAGATAACGAGAATAGGGCATTGGATATGGATTCTTTTACTTTGAAACACCGGAGACCATTCTTGACATAGACAGCGACTCCGCCGCCGGGGCGACCCTTCCGATCGTTTCTAAATAGACTGTAGCTATCCAGTGACGCAGATATTGAAGGAACATGATCGCGTAATGAGGCTTCAGACACCAATATGACGTGAATGTTAGACCCATGAAAGATTTCCCGCAGTTCGTCGATTTTATTACGCAGGCTTCTTGCGTTGATGTGACAGAAATTTAATCCCCGAGCCCTACTTTGGAATATATTGAGCAAAGTTCTAATTTTGTTCATGTCAAAAAGGTAAAAATCAACTACCTAGGTCGCCGGTGCGAGGTAGTAGAACGTGTACAGGATGCGCGATGGTTGAAAAATAATTTCCTAAGATTAAGTAATAATATTCCATCATTACAAAAAAGAAGAAGACGAAAATTGAAATATGTAGCATAAAAAATAAAAATGACAAAAGAATGAAAAAAAAAGAAAAAAATATAAAAGCAAGTTACACAGACAGGACTAATCATCAGAAGAATTATAAAGAGTTATAAAAATTTACAGATGCGCGCTTAAGTAATGTTCCCGGTGGTGAATAGGATGCTGATGAATTCGTGATGGTTTTCCAGAGCTAAGGCATGGCGGAACCGGCTTCGTTCAGGTCAAGGACTGACCTAAATATTTGAGGTTGTTGATTTTTATCCAACTGAACAAAAATCCGGCCTTGCCGTGAAAACACTGCTGTGACGAGATTCTTCATTTGCAGTTTTCTTGCCGAACGAAAAATGTCCTCGTTTTTTGGTGACAGGCTTTCGCTCAGGCGAACAACGCTGTCGGATGAGAATCCCAGATTCAATTTTTTTAGTGACTTTTACAACCTTTTCTTGGAGGAATATTTCTTGTCTTGTTGACTTGAAACCACAAGTTAGTCGACAGTCTACTGAAGATATTTTCTGTGTAAAGTGTTACTCCTAATGGATGGTAGTTTTCATCAAACCAAGCCCGTTATGGTCACAATATATAAATTCTCACAGACGACAACTTTCATGTCGACGAGTTTCATAGCAACATAAAAAAGCTCAATTTTTCAAAATTTCGACTTGTGTATTGAAACTTAAAATTCATCACTCAAATTCCGATATCAATTAAGATTAAAAAAAAAATCGTCAAACTTTCTCTTTTCGCTTAATACCCACGCCCAATAAAATATGAGTATATCTTGAAAATAAAAGTCACTTCATTACAACAACAAAGAAAAGAACAAAGAAAAGAAAATAAATACAAGAAAAATAAAATAATATCATCCCCAAAAAAATTCGATGAATGGTCCAAGGACTGATCAAAAGATATATGCTATAATATACTCTCCTTAAGATATTCAAAAGAATCCACTTACCGTCGCCAGCAGCTAAGCAGGAGGTGAACTTAATACGAAAATCGGATCAGATCTGGAAAAAAAAATAAAGAAAGCAAAATAAAACTTTAATCAAACAGAATTTCGTTTCGTTAAGATAAAAGGACAAAGGATATATAATGTACAAAAGAAAATATCTCTAACATGCATATCCCTTCGACAAGGGCACAAACACACTCAAGTATGGCATATATAGAACTAATACAAAAACATAAAAGGGAAAGTGAAACATTTCAATCCGCTCCTTTTTACATAAATAAAACAAATATCAAAAACCTATCCTAAGGATATTCAAAGGGACATCTCACATGTCACAAATACTTGGCAACACTTGTACTATATATGTATGTATGTGGACTATGCAGATATATCTAGAAACGTATCCTTTCCTCGATGATAAATAAAAACTAAGTTGACAAAAAGGATACCAACAAAAAAAAATTGTCATCTTTTACCTAAAAAAAAAATCAAAACTATGACAAAATATTCCTGATTTTTATTTGTGTGTGTCGAACACCGTACATCCACTAAGTGACGAAGGATTCGATTTATATGCAAATGAATTTATTTAATTCCTTATTACCCCGAAACTGACATTTTTTATCCAATTTATATATCTAAAATAAATGGAAATGAAAACAAAATATCCTGAATCAGAAATTGAAATTGATTTGCTGTTTATTGTGACATAAAAAGGAAAAAGGAAGAGACCAAAACATCTCTCCACAAGGACTAGCACGAGAAATATACCACTCACACACAAAAATAAAAGGATTCCTCATCCATGGCCATTGGCATTGGCTGAATTAAATAAAATGACAAGAATTTCGTCTAAGGATATAATATCAAGGATTGATGAACTAAGATGAAATATTTTTGCCTTTTTTTTTTATTATATTATTGGATATAACCATATACCCAATGTGGCATGATAAAATAAGTGGTGAGTCATAGACTTGGATTCATATATATGCACGTGTATGTGTTGTGCCGTGTGGCAAATATATTGCGACTATACACGTTGATGATGGAGTGTGTTGATGGACGAGATTGATGCGTTCCACAAAGTCAATAAGTCAAAGTGATTATGTTTCGTTCTCTGTTGTGGCTTGTGGCTGATGTGTTCACAGAATCAGGGATGGTCTTCAAAATTAAAATTGTTTGAGAAGTTAGTTTTCAAGGAGACCTTGTATAAGTTACTAAGTGTATATATGCACCCCTTTTAATAATGGGGAGTGCTTGGTTGAACAATATTTACAAAGGATACTCGATTAACTATGGGCAAACTTTTTACTGTTTAACTAATTTCAATTTAGAAGGGGTGTCCGCCCACTTATAAGATTTGAAAGTGTTTTAGGAATCATCTATGTTTACGTAATTTTGTTGCCATCTGCTAGAGCTATATTTTCGAAATTGTATAATAAAAGTCCATATGTCTTCCTTTCGGCATGAACATTGCAAGAGAAAATCGGTGGAAACAGCACTGCACGAAGTAGTGTGCTCTGTAGAATCTCCTAGAATAAAAACACTTCACCTAAGCGTACTTCCTGCACACAAAAAGCTCTTTCAACAATATCTATCAATTCGACGCTATCTAGGTAGTCCTGGCGAAATTTGGCATCCACGATGGTATTAGCCAGTCGATCCTTCGCATGCTGATAGCTAGAATCATCAGAAGCAGTTGAAGCAACAGCATGGGCGTAGCAAGGGGAGGGGCCAGGTGGGCCAAGCCCACCCCAGAATCCTTTCGGCCCACCCCAGAATAAAAGTGAATCACTTATTAAAAACCCGTGATGTTAGGATTAAAACAATTTTACAAAAAATAGTATGATGTAAGCCCCAGATTCAGCCGAGGGATAAGCTTAGGCACCCTAGCAACTGTCTTCCAAGCAGAGGTGTCCGCTACACTGGCATGCACTCATGAGAACTTAAGAAAGGTCTACCAAAAAGAACGGATTTTTATCTTCTCTGATAGCCAAGCGGCAATTAGGGCGATAAGGTCCCGTAGGACCAAGCCTAAATTAGTTTGGGACTGCCAACGTGCTCTGGATGGGCTGGGCGTTCTCAATCAAGTTACCCTTGTTTGGGTCCCGGGTTATCGGGGCTCCAAAGGCAATGAAAAAGCGGATGCCTTAGCTAAACAAAGGTCCGACAATGCATTCATCGGTCCAGAGCCGGCTATCGGCCAAGGCCAAGGATTTGTTGGGGCACAGTAGAAATGATGCAGGAACACTTGTTGGCTTGATTACCGGGCAGTGCGCCCTAAATTGCCACTTATGGAGGATAGGAAAGATGGAGCACCCCAGCTGCAGGCTTTGCTTGGAGGAGGATGAGTTTGCTCTCCACGTCCTCTGTGAATGCCCCGCAATAGCGAGGAGCAGGGTTTTCTTGTTCGAGGAGCAAGTCACTAGGTAGACTGCTGAACTTGTTCAAGCGGTCTGGCCTAAAAATATTAGGTATAGGGTTGTAATACAACAGGCAAAATGAATGGCTGCAGTACCTTTGGACCCAGTACCTCTCACAAGAAAAAGAAATTTTAATATGGCCATACATACGTAACATATAACGCAGAATACAACCATAGATAAATTATATGGGCCTATCATCTTCAGTATGATACCATGCAGTTCATGACAGGCAAGATAGATGAGAAAATTAAAAAAACACAAAAACGTTCTATGAAATGAATTAGGCAATCTTAACTAGTTGAGCGATTGGATGTGTTAGTGAGAAATATTTGAATGCTGAGCAGAATTTAACAAAATAGTTATAAAATATTTTAATATCTGTTTCCTGGAAAATTGGGTCACTTAACGAGAAACGCAATAAAATCACGACAGGCCACTTTTAGAACAGCGCGACCAAATTGCGCGATTTAAGGCTGTATCAGATCCAAAGCAACACAACACAACGGTCGGCAGAGAATTGATTCTATTGGGTTACGCTGGTCACTTGATAAGAAAAGCCGCAGAGAGTTCTGCCGCTGCCTTTTCATCTCAAATCCTAATTTTGCTGCTTTTCAAAGCAGAATTTTTTGACATTTCAAACCAATGTCACTTGGCAAGTTGTTTTTAAGTTATAAATGGACGCGGAAAATTGCGAATTTATTGTTGTGTGATTTTTTACAAAGAATTTATTGTTGTGTGATTAAAAATATCAACAATTATTTCTGCTTCTGCCTCTACTTCTTCTGCCGCTGCTCAAAAAGTTGGATCTGATACATCCTTTAGGCCCTCCGTACACGAGTCGACCGATTTGCAATCCCAGTTTCACAACAATCACGCGCACAACCAGTTTGCAACCAAAATGAAACCTTTCTCCACACGCGAGCGCAACTGATTTTGGATCAATCGGTGTTCTGTGCCTACGTAATTTTTAGTCACACACGTTACAAATTATCCAGACTACAAAATTTTGACACGTACAAGTGCAACCACGGAACTGAAATCGCTTGGGACCGGCAAGAACAGTCACATTAGACCAGTTGCCAACTAGTTTCAAATCGGTCTCGTTTCTGTCGAGCCGTGTGTGGATTCCCACTTCCGTATACGGGCGAGGTCCTGAAACAGTTGCGTATGCAACTGGGATTGCAAATCAGTCGACTCGTGTGCGGAGGGCCTTAGGGTCTGATACTACAAGGAGATAATACAAGGTTTTCAATAGAACTGTTTATATTGGAGCAACGCGGTGACTCACGCTTTGGTCGCGACCAACGACAAGAGCTGCGATAAAGCTTGGGTTACTTCTCTTCCCTAGATTCCTCAGTCATATTGTCAACGTTCTCTTTGCGCTTCTGTCAGAGACTGGTAAGACTGCTTTATTCGCAATACTCACAGCCTTTGTCACAGCTCTGTTACCATCTATCACAGCTCCAACATAATCAGACCCTTAGTTGATTTTCTTCAAAATTTGTGTTAACACACGATGTATGGTTTTATAGTAGTGGTAATATCAGGTAGCATAAGGCAGCATACTGGTCCATCCAGGTCAATTTTAGATTTGCCGAGAAATAAATCGGCGACAGATAGAGATGCTTTTTTTCAAAATATTATGAAGATGCCCTTGGATTGAGTATAGTGTCAATGAAGACAAAGTTTACTGTTTTGTTTGCAGAAACTTCTGTACAAAGAACTTACATGCTCAAAACGAAAAGTTTGTTACAAGCGGCTATGATAATTGGAAAAAAATAGGAGAAGCATTACAAAAGCATCGAAAATCCTTGATACATAAGCAGTCCACCGAAATGCACGTTTCTTTCAAACAGTTCATGGTCTCAGGAAGCCTACAGGATAGAACTATGAGGCAACATGACACAGAAATAGTTGAAAAAAGAAAATATTTGATCAAGCTTGTCATCTTTCTGTGGTCAATCGGTAACGGTGGTTTAAAATCTGGCCCACCCCACCAGGAATTCATTACTACGCCCATGAGCAACAGCACAGTGCTGAAGACGGCACAACTCAAAGAGAAGGCCTTTCGTCGCTGGTATGGCTTATGGCTATGGATAAGATTCTAAAAACTTTAGGGAACAATAGCATAAAGACACTAGCATATACGGAAAATATAGTGATGTAATATCCAAAAATCATCAGCGAAAATATGGAGATGGCTAGAAAGGTAAGCAAATGCGTTTAACACTGTGGGAGTAGGTACTGCTACACTTAGGCCTGTGAACCAAAACCGGTTTTAAATGTGATGGCTTTTATTACCTATTTTATGGGCAATTAATATGTGTTATTTATTGACTTTTATTACCTGTTTCAAGGGCAATTAATATTTTTTTTAGTTCTCACGCCTAGGTATCGCAGGACCTACTCTCAGTTAACCCGGCAAAAACATAATTGATGCTTTTCATCAGTATAACTAAAATCTCCGATTTACGTCTATCTACAATCAACAGTCAATCGCTGAGTCTCTCCAGATCAGCTAAGTACTTGGACCTTATTGAGAACCCAAAGCACACCTGAACGCTCAGCACAGACCTTTTTTACGAGGGAGTGGTGAGAAATCTTACATCGGTTCAATTCCAGAAAGGTACGAGCCGTAAAGACATTACTTCAGCCTGGCGTCATCAGCATGATCCTAAAAAAAAAGGATCACTCAAAGGAGCTCATCGGAGCCGGAACAATCTAGCCGTCAAGTTATCTAGCTTGTTTCTTTGGGCTTCGTATTGCTTAAGCTTCTGTTGGATGGCCGGGAGCACCACTTGCATTTTTCTCCACAAATCCTGCGACCTTATCATATGGTCCAGGATATTTTCAGGGGGTGGCTGCATCTCAGCGACTACTTCCAGCACAGTCTTGTGCTCCGCAAACCTCGGGAATTTAAAGACATGCTCCGCGTCTGGGAATTATGAGCAGAGCGATAAATCGTTCAACCTGGTATGCCCTATAGCCTCCGTCCCACCTCCTCTGAAATACTGTGATGGACGGGCTGTCGCACTTTCTTGGATTCTCCTCTTGAATAATCTAGGTCGTACAACATCTTGCCCTCTAATGTAAAAATATAAAAGGCGATCATTCTTGCTACCACGGATTCTGCTTCGTCGGAGGCAGTACGGTATGCAACCGATACACCGAGTTTATTTTCCTCCTATTACCCGTTCTGTCTAAAGCCGTTGGCCACACTGGCGCTGCATATAATAAGACCGAACTAACCACTCTTGTGATAAGGAGGCATCGGCTTGGCCTGGGGCCCCCTATATTAGACAGTATCCTCGCGAGTGCTGCCCAGATGGCGGAAGCTTTTTCCGTCGTTCCCGCCAAGTGCTCTCCGAAGTTGAGTCTTTGTTCAATCATCACTACCAAATACCTAAGTGCGGAGTGGGTGCGGATAGAAGCACTGATTGTAATTCCCGACGCGGCATGTACAGGCTATAGGCTAAAGGAAGTGGGTTGCTGGCCTCATAAGATATATGGACACAAAAATAGGTTGCGATCTCTATCACAGATAATGGTAGAAAGGCCCTTTGAATGCATAACATCGAAACCCAGTTTCAACCGCGATTTCGATGTCCGGATCGGGAAAACTTCCAGATCGGAATGGGAAAACTTCCAGCTTTAGAATAGTGTAATCAGAGTCAGGTGTAGGCGATGGAGTTTTCCCTCCCGCTAAGCTTGTAAAAATACTACCATCTGACAGACGAAACCAAGGGCAAGGGCCAGAGAAAAGCTGTTATCGGATAGTCAAGTGGCTACACACATAACACCCAGCTGGTCGAAAACTATCGAAAGTTCTAGAAAATCTTGTAGACAAATATATGGATAATATGCAGCAGCTGCTGTATGTTTGCCAGCATTCTAGAAGCTTATCCCATTCTATGAAGAAGAAGTCGTGGCTTTTATATACGATATAATTTTCAACTGTCATTTTGGACACCTCAAAATTTGCGTACTAATACCCATTAAGGACACAACGACACGAAAAGATAATAGCCGATAGTGCAATATCAGGAAAATATAGCGTCGGAGGTTATCGGTTGCGCGTAGGTGTATGAGGCGTGTGATTAAAGATGGGGCGCATAGGGTCGGAAACCCCGCTAGTTACATGGAATCCGATTACATATCCACTCGTGTCGCCGCTGCCCCATAAATTAAGCCAACTCACAGGTGGGCATGCGCCAAGTGCATTCTTGCCTCTACCGCCCTCATTCTCCTTCTTCTTTAACGGCTCTACAACCGGGATCCGGTCCTGGCTTCTCGCAACTGTTCTCTCCACTGGTCCCGATTCTGAGCCGATGTCATCCAGTTTGGCATCCCTATGTTCTGAGCGTCCTGGTCTACGCCATCCTTCCAGCGGAGGTTGGGTCTCCCTCGCTGTCGCACCCCATAAGTCTTACCGCAGAGAACTTTCCCTCATTAACTATCATTAATTACATGATTTGACATAGTTTTCAAAGTCATAACCTATTTCACACGGTTCATAAAATTTTCACATGCCCAACCGTCCCAATACCTACTGACGTTTATGTATAATTTCTCTTTAAAAAATCACTTTGCGTACACTAAGCATCACCATTAACCGTTTTATTTTATTTTAGAAACTCATAGGGTACTGTACCCTTGCGATACCATCAAAAACACAGTATAATCTTCTTCTAACGCGCACGTGGGTTTTTCGTAGACGGCGGAGCTTCCTCACTGCAAACATAGGATTTTTTTCTGTCCACGTTTTTATTAACTATCCGACTTTCATTTCCAGTCTCCAAGCGGTCCAAAAACTGCTCCCTTTTGTGATGAGCAAGATTCAAAGAACATATGGTAATTCTGTCCATTTATTGTCTGATGGATTCCAAGCTTGAAGGCTACATCTATGGAAGTAAATGTGGGATTTCTCCTTGTCATATATTTCAAGCTTTTTATTGGTATACAATCTTGTGCTTTATAATTCTTGAGTTACATTATGCCATTTGCAACTTCTTCTGCCGTAGGTTCTGGCGCATCGTTTTCTGTGGCATCTTTACTTTGGTTGTCTGTATCCTACTAGAGTTATGTTTCCTTTAAAAAAAATCTCTGAGGAGTCCCAAAAGTGCTTCCCCAAATCCCTCAAGTGTATCACTGATACTACTAACTTTAATACTCTCCTATACCCAACACACCACAACACACCAAAAAAAAAGAAAAAGAGTACGAAATAATCTCATCAAATTTGTCTAATTCTTCGACAGGTATCTGAATGCAATAACATTTTTTTTCACATCATCTATACACCTTGGAGTATTCCAATCTATCACATCCACACACCTGTCAATCAACACTCCTGATTCCTTCTTCAATCAGCACTCAAAATCCTTCAATCAAACATAATCGTTTCATGCAGCTACGAATCGTGTGTTTCGTCAATTTCAACGTCAGGACGAAAACTCCTGCTGAGGTAAATGTCCACGAGAGAATTGGAAATATATTTTTTTTTGTATTTTCACACGATATAAGGATTCGTTGTCGATATGAAGTTGAAATAAAGTTTTCAGAAACTTATGTTTAATGATTAGAAGTGTTAAGGATATACTTGGCAGAACCGTCTAATTATCGATACTTGTCGGCGCTGGCTGTGTTCATGGAGATATTATTACTTAATAGAAATAATACTGGTTTTTTGTGGAAGGACTATAATTGAGAAGTAAGCCCAGTCGACGAAGTCTATAATTAAGTGTAATGTTGGGCAGCAAGTTCTATTCGGAGAAGTATTAGAGAGAAGAGTGAACATATTGACAACGCGAATCTCACGATTTTCTTCTACCGTCTTCCAACCGATACTCCCGCAACAGAACGCTTTGGTGATCGAACAGGAGATGGCTTCGTCGCTTACAGGCGATGGCTGGAGAAAATGTACGGAATGGGTGTAAAAAGGGAAAACAAGAAAGAAGGAATATTATAAATGGAAAGACGAAATACCATGACGCGGAGTGGAATCGAACCCCGGACCTCTGGGATGGTAGTCAAGGCCGAACATACCTGGAATTACATATAAGTTTCTAGACTTCTTATACTCTCCACCAAGGGGCTCATGCAGAGAACGTCTGCACTCTCTAACCGGTCTAACATTCGGTATTTATTAGACCTAACCTTTATGGATATAGAAGAGTGAAGGATGAACAAACGTATGTCGCCTGAAGTATAGCTCTGGTGACAGCGAGTGGTATAGCTGGCGTTTTTGCTACGAAAACACAAATCCCAGTCAATGGTTTGAACGATTAGTCCAGCCCCCAACCGTAAAAATGGTGTATTACTTCTACTTTTTTTCGGAGGCCACCGATTTTGATGAAATTTTGGATTTAGGCTCTAATTACCACCCTTTTCAAAGTCTGCCCTGTGCCGAGGTGCGCTTTTTATTTTTAGGGGTGAAAACTACCCCTTATCGTAAAAAATTAATAAAACTCAATAAATGGGTAATAAAAACGCTTAGTAGGCCTATATATCACCTCTTAGACCTATGTACTATTGAAATAATTTTTTAAGAAATTTTTCAACCCCTAAAAACTACCCTTAGAGATCTAGTCCAGTCCCCAAACGTAAAAATTGGGTATTACCTCTACTTTTTTTTGGAGGCCACCGATTTTGATGAAATTTTGAATTTAGGCTCTACTTACCACCCCTTTCAAAAAATTCGTCCGGTTTTTTTACTGTAGCGGGGCCAATTTTCAAGCTACAGTGTCCATTCAAAAACCATTTTGTAGGAATTTCACTGGCTATAAAGCTGTGTTAATTGTATTATATTAGAACCCTTAATTTTCAAAATGTGAAGGGTCAAAAGGTTAAGCAAAGGTGGTACTTACACTATAAAGCAAACTTCAATCCGCTATATCTCCGTCAGTTTTTAAGCTACAGCAATACATAAAAAACCAAAATTTTTATTGAAGAAAGATCTAAATTTTGTTACTTAACAGTTTTTTACGTATCTTCAACAGTTTTTGAGTTTTTTTTGAAATAAACGCCGAAATCTGTAAAATTCATAAAATCCCCTTTTCATTTTGATCGTACCCATTTCGAAAAATACAACCTAAAAATCGCTCAAACTATATAGATCCGATAGATATCTCTAAAATAAAGTGAATCCTACATGGAATATGATAAATTTGAATTTTGGGTGGAAGTGGTATTAGTTTTATTGATAATTTTTTAAAAAAAAAATTTTGAACGGTACACCTTCTCTTTGTCATAACTCATTAATTTTACATGCAAATGACTTTTATCAGTGTTCATTTTAAAGATCTTTTCAAGCACTTTAAAAAATGTTATATAAGTTATCCTCGAAAAATGCATCGATTTTCCGTTATTCAACGTTAAATACAACGTTTTGAGTATTTGGTTTGAAATAGGTCTTGTTCGATCAATCATTACTCGCTTTGTTTTATACGTAGAACATTCATTCAAAAATCATTTTCTTCGTTTTTTTATAAGCTTTATTTTTAGTTATAACAAAAATTTTGATAAAACGCTTATTTTTGGACTTATTGACCAAAAACTGTTCGAAAACGTGGGGTTTTCTTTTAATGAAAATTGCAACTTTTCAAACGCTTATAACTAAAAAAATATCAATTTTACAAAAAAGTTTCTACTACATTTTTTGCTTAAAATTAGCCTCTCTATCGATTAACGGGGTTATTTTGACCAAAAATATTTCCACCCCCGAGTTGGGATGGGAACCACCCCCCAAAGAAAAAGCGCACATTGGCATATGGTAGACTTTGATTTTTGAGTCATTTCCTATCTACTGTTAAAATTTCAAGTAAATCGGTCGCCTCCGAAAAAAGTAGAGGTGATATCGGTTGGGGACTGGACTAGATGAGTATATCCTTTATTTAGTTGGGTCTCATAGTGCCAGACATTTTTTTAATTTCTTATGTTGTTTTAGGGCAGAAGATCGATACGGGAAGTTAATGCTGATTAGGCTTTGATTTAAGGCGTTGGTCAACTCAGTCATGTCATTTCTAATACATGTATACAACAATTTCTCCAATGGCAGAGAAGTTGTGCACTAAGGTACATCCAGACACCTGATATCGATCTCCAGTCGGAATTTTGTTTGTAGCCAGCGAATTTTACAAAAATCAAAACAAAATCTTTTATAACGAGGCCTCACTTTTAAAAAATTAATAGCCTTGAATTCGTCTTAAACAGGATTTAGGTAAGCTGTTGTGCTATTCCAGATTTGTACAGAGTACGAACGTTTCATAATTTCTTAAGAAACGTTTGTCCTTGAATCATTTACCCTTTCTCGTTGCCATGGTCGTCATCATTTTTTCGTGTCTGGTTACTTGGTTAAGTCGGTTTGAAATAGTATTGGAGAGAATCACAAAAAATGTTATTGGTTGTAGGTTTCATGAGACTCCTTGATTCAGGCGCGGATTTAAGGGCGGGGGGTCACGGGCGTCATGACCCCCCCCAAAAGCTCTCTCTGATTAAGGTACTAGAACACAATTAAAAGCAAAAAAAAGAGCAAATTTTTAAAAATTTATTTCTCAAAACCCTTAATACATATTAATGTAAACTTTTTTTTAAAAAATTATTCTATTCTTAAATTAAACAAAAGAAATTTTATTTTTAGCTTCGACTATTTGTACCATTTCTATATGGCACCGAAGTCAAGGTCAAGGAAAAATTGATGTTTCCATGGCAGAGAGTAACCCTCCGGATTGGCTCGGCCGATTTTGAAAAATCTTGTTTTATTTTGTTTACTAACATATTCCTTACATCTTTTTACCAGAATATTTAAAAAAAGTCAGCAATTTTATTTTTTAGGGGTAAAAGGGTTAAAAAAAAAGGCCCCATTTTAAAATTTTTTCCTCTACTACTGAAATGCAACTATCTATTATCGATTTTTCACTTATGGTGGTAAATAGATGTGGGCAATACATTTCTCTTTAAGAGTCTTTTGATTTTTTAGTTTCAGACTTGCCAATCCAGAGGGTTACTCTCTGCCATGGAGACATCAATTTTTCCTTCACCTTGACTTCGGCGCCATCTAGAAATGGTACAAATAGTCGAAGCTAAAAATAAAATTTCTTTTGTTTAATTTAAGAATAGAATACTTTTTTAAAAAAAAGTTTACATTAATATGTATTAAGGGTTTTGAGAAATAAATTTTTAAAAATTTGCTCTTTTTTGCTTTTATTTGTGTACTAATACCTTAAAAAAACAAAATTGATCCAACTAAAAAAACAAAAACAAAAAATAACCAAACGTCCAAAACCGACCCAACTTTTTTGCAAATTAAGGCAACGACCTTAAAAAATGACTTTCAAGGTCAACTACAGATTGATCTATACTCTTTCTATGGCCCCTATTCCCATAGTCACCTCACTTTTTTTCTCACGTCACATTTTTTGTCACGTCACTTTTAAAGTGGTATTCTCATAGTCGAGTGACAAGGAAAAAGTTAATGAGAGAAAATGTCACAAAACCAGCTGTGGTATTCTCGAAGTCATTTTTTGTTGCAAATGTCGCTGATAATTGTCATTTTTTATCACTTGGAATTTGTAGGTGACGCTACGATTTTCTTAAAATGGATAGTGACAAAGGATAAGAAATATGTTTTATTTTAATATTTTTGATGAATTAACATTATTTTTATATCCTAGAATTTAAATAAAGAACAAGATATGTAAATAGAAATATATCATATGTATATAGAAATACCGTCACTTTTCCTACAACAGGTGACTACAAGAATACGAAAATTGGTTTGTCACATTTTTCAATGGGTGACGTGACTATGGGAATAGGGGCCTATATATTTTGATTTGTAAACTCTGAAGTTAGCTGCACTCACAAGAAAGGGCTTCATCAAAAACACATTAGGGCACGTTTTCTGCCCTACTCCACTCAAATTAGGGACAATTAAAGAAATTTTTGCCACAGCTATGAGACCGGTGCCAAGTGAAGGATATGGGTTGTCTAAGCATGATTTTCACAACCCGCTGTTCGAAAAAAGGGTTGTTTTTGAGAAATATGTGAATTGTATAGTTTTTTCGCCTTTTCTCTATTTTTAAGAAAAACTATGTATTTTGGTCAAAATATCAAAAGAGCAAAGTTATAAGGCATAAAATTTCCTGCACATTTTGCCTTCACTGTTTTTTCGAATTCCGCATAGTTTCGCCGCTAGCTGCCGTTTTGCCCCTTTTTTCAGACTGTTGATAATCAAAGCGTCCAAAGAAAGGCCGTTGAAAAACTACAACTACTACTTTGATCTCATTTAATTTTTCATACAAATGCATAATTTTGGCTCAAAATCTAAAAATGGCGCAAAACGGCCTCCATCCGCGAAAATATGCGGAGCTGGGAAAAATTGTAAAAGTAAAATTTGTAGGTAATTTTATGCTCTCCAACTTTGATATTTTCACCAAAATGCATAGGTTCTCTACAAAATAGAGACTTCACTTGGCACCGGCCTTATAGTTGTGGAAAAAATTTCCTTATAACAGCGATTTTTTGACTAAATTGAGCGGACTACGTTTGTTTTTAATCCACGAGAAAATTCGATTAGTTTTGTTCGTTTTGTTAATTTTGTGTTTGTCCCTAAAAAAGCCTGTTTAGGCGCTTCGCTCCCAGGAACGTTCCTCACGAACTTTGTGGATGAAGGGAGAGGTGGGGTGGTAGCTCTCATCAACCACACTACAGTGCCGCGGCCAGACAATTTGGGGGATTTGGGGAGAGTCCAAAAAAAATTTCGCTCGCTTCGCTCGCGCATTTCTCTCCATACAAACTCGTCCCCGACAGAATAATGGCCCATGTGCTGATTTCTATGGCCCATACTCATTTGTATGGCCCATTCTCAATGAAGTAAAAATGCAAATAATGAGTTCAAATGATTTTTATTGCAATATAATTTTTCGCTCGCCTCGCTAGCGGGGCCCCAAAATCACGGGGCCCTGTGCAGTTGCACATCCTGCACATATGACAGCCGCGGCACTGCCCCACTACCTCCTTCATCCTCAAAGTTCGTGAGGAATGCTCCTAGGAGCGAACCGTCTAAATAGGCCCTTAGGAGTAGAAATTTTTTTTCGCCACTTTTAATTCCATGACCCCCCCCCCCAAAATAAAATTCTAGATCCGCGTCTGCCTTGATGCTATCGTCCTGTAATCTTAATCTTAGTCTAATCTAATCGAAAATTGAACTGAAATTGAACTGAATTGAATTGAAATCTTCTCTCTAGTGCACAGCTCAGCATATTTCATTACTATAAGAGTACGACTTGTAATCTCCCTCGGAAAATAGCAACCAAAACATCGTTTAATACCAAAACTGAATCCAATAAAAGGATTGACATTTAACCTTAATCTTGACTTTTAATAATTCCCCCAAAACCTCCCTCTCCCTCTATGTAATATGCATCAGAGTACAACCATTCCTCAAAAAAAAAATTATATTAAATCTCCCCCGCCCCCCTCCATTTCTACATCAACAATTTTAATTACAAGAAAAAGTTTCGCAAGGGGTGGAACATCGTTGTTGCCCCCCAATCGAAGAAGAGCTCGCTACCATCTGCTAGTATTTATCTTCTGCACAAGGATAACAGCAAAACGAAGCAAAAAAAAAATAATCACGCCATGATATTACCATCGCATTCACTTAATAGAAGCCTTAATTAGGATTTAATCCTTGCAAATTGTTATTTACACTTTTTTGGTTGAAGGAATCTTTCTGGTAACGTTTTATTTTTTTTTTTTGGTCCTTGCTGTTTTCTGTGTTGTAGCGCAAATGAAAATCGTTACAGGCGAGAATTTTTTTTTCTTATTAAAAGTAAAAAAATAAAAACAAATTTTTTTTAAATTCCATCATCAAGCTTCAAATCCTTGTTGTTTGTGACTTTTATGATGCAAAAAAAAACGGAGGAATTATTTACAAGGAAAATTGTTTTCTCGTTTTTTTTTTAATTTTTGAGTAAAAATGAGGGGAGTTTAAAGATATTTTTGTGACATGAATCATACTTTTTGTTTTTATATATAAAAAAATTGTTTTATATTTTATACCAGCAAAAAACCCGCGTGCGTTGCAACGCCCTTAAATAAAAAAAGTTTATGTTTGCACTGTCCGCGGTAGGAAAAAAGTGAAAGAAACAACAAATCTGGAAAATATGATTTTGGATACCTTTTACATAGATGGTTAAACCTAAAAAAATGAAAACCCATGTTAAACCCCATTTAAAATTCAACTTGCGTGGGGGACGGTTATAATTTTGTTTTTCTCTTTGCGGTTAGCCGTTACATTGCCCCCTTCTTACTTAGTGTTCGTTCCGAACACAGCTTCCGTCTCGTTCTTACCGATCAAACTTTTTGAATGCTATAGATGGCCCTTTTCTTGGTAATTTTGGCGATTTACCTTTAATTAGTCGAGGATTTTATAGGTACAATCGATCGCTTGACAAACTTCACTACAATAGGGGAAATGACCAAGATACACTATGTTCAATGTTCCTCCATTTGGAGCTAGGATGTGAAGATTCAGGTTTTCCTACTCTTGAACAACCTGCCTACAGCTGACAGTAAAATGACACTTATTTACTAAAATTTGTCCGCCATATTGGCCCCGAAATTTTAAATTTATTAGTTTTGATCATAAATTCGTTATTTGCTATCTTAAAAAACCCCAGATACTGATGTAATCGGAATACAATTGGCAAACTTATCAATATTTGGCCATATTTGTGCGTCCATTTTGAGTTTAAAAGTTTTGATCATAAATTCGTTATTGCAACCTTAAAAATTCCTAGATACCCACTTTCATTGGAATCGGACCACAATTGGCAAGTTCGTCGGCCATATTGGAGCGGCCATTTTGAATTTATAAGTTTTAATCATAAATTAGTTATTTGCAACCTTAAAAACCCCTAGATATCCATTTTCATTGGAATCGGAATAGAATTGGAAAATTTCGTCCGCGGCCATTTTGAATTTATAAGTTCAGATCATAAATTCGTTATTTGCTACCTTAAAACCCCCCAGATACCGATTTTCATGGAAATCGGAACACAATTGGCAAATTTGGGTGGCCATTTTGAATTTCAGTCATATTTCGGCGGCCATTTTGAATTAATATGCTCTGATCAAACATTCGTCATTTACTACCTCAAAAAAACCCAGATACTGATTTTCATTGGAATCGGAACACGATTGACAAATTCGTCGGCCATATTGGTGCGGCCATTTTAAATTTCTAAATTTTGGCCACAAATTCGTTATTAGAGACCTTAAAAACTCCTAAATACCCAATTTCATTGAAATCGGAACACAATTTGCGAATTTACATTTAAGTGGCCATTTTGAATTTCGGCCATTTTGAATTTCGAAAATCGGGCTTCGAGGTGTTTCATGGGAGACCCCCACGGACCTTCGTGCAAAATTTCGAGGCTCTGCGATGACTGGTGCGCCCGCTATAGCGCACACATACATACATACGTACATACATACGTACATACATACATTCAGAAACTCTCTTTTATTATTATGGATTTAAACATTTTTAGACCTTCCTTTCCTTATCCCCCCCCCACTCACATAGGAAATTTTTAAATTTAAACATTTCCTATAAGTTGATTTTGGTGTAATTAACAAAATTGATTTTTAATTAGGGCTGGATCAATTCTCTACCAGAATATTGAATGTAAGGCTTCCCCTGAGTTCGCCGTGTTGAAAATGTTGAATATTTTATTAGAATAGTTGCTCCAATTGGTTGAAATTCGCTTGAATGAATATTGAAGCATAGAAAGCATTAATGCATTTTTTTTCGTAAGTTGGCAGCATTGCATTTAGGTATAGGCTATTTCAGCAAGAGGTGCCATTTTAAATTTCACGCCATTTTTGAACTGTCAACTTAAAACTGTCATTACGATTACATTAAACAGGTAAAAGTGGAATGTTTTTATATATAAATAGATACTCGCTAGTAGGTATGGAGTCGGTTGACCATGGGAAACAAATATACCAATGATGTACATATTTGGTTCCCATGCTCATTCGATCCCATACCTACTAAAGAAAGCTCAATAGAGTCAAGACGACTTCAGAAGAAACCTGTGAAAACTACATGATTCAGTTTGGATGGATCGATGCATACTCGCAAAACGCATTCAAATAGTGAAAATTCATTACAAAAATGGTGAAAACATCGCGAAAACGGTTCGTAAAGTTCGTACTGCTTGTGATCATCGGCCTCGGACAAGTTAGTGATGTGAAAACTCCAACTGATGCTCGTTCGATCAAGTCAGCTGAAAATATCGCCGTATCGTAGCTAAGATTGTGACCAAAAACTGAGATTTATCCATTTATGATCACAGAAATTGGGGATATCACAAGCCAATTTGCAACGCATTTTGCATAAAGGTCTGGATGCACATGCTTATAATTTGCAGTTAACATAAGTACTAAAGCTATCTGATCATAAACAATTTATGTACATTCGCTGATTGGGTGATGTAAAAGCATGAACAAAATCATAATTTTATAAGCGATGAGGCCTTTTTACACGACTGCCCCAAAAAAAGGAGTGTAATTTGTTTAGGTTTGTTGTGTGTATGTACGTTGCTTTCTACCACCATAACTTCTAAACGCCTGAACGGATTTAGATGACTGGGGTACCGTTAGAATCGTTTAATGAGTCTGAGTAACATAGGCTAGGTTAATTTTAAAAAAAACAATATGGCGGCCGTCAGACGCAATTTACATCACGCCCGATTTATTTTTATTTGTTCCGATCGGGTCAATATGGGTATCAAATGAAAGGTCTCATTGAGACGATTTCTGCCTAATCTTTCAGCGTGTCTAAATTTAGATAGAATTAATCAAACTTCGATAACTTTACTTTTGCATTAAAACTGTATCTCAATAGTTGTAAGTGCTATAATAATAAGAAGTAAAATAAAATCACTTAATAAAAACTACATTGGTTTACGAATTATAATCACTAAAATATCATAAAATAAAAAAAACAAAATAATTAAAAAATTAAAAAACACGACGCCGAATTAAAAAATGAACTAAAAAGTCAAAAACAAGTTTTAAGTACTAATGTAAGACAGAAACAAGGTAGAAGATATTTTATTTATTTTGTTAAGTATCAACACAACTATTGTATATGTATAATCTGTATTTTTGCAGTCGGGGTACAAAATATTACGAGAATAAGTATAATTAAAACTGTAGTCCGATAGTTGTGTGATACTTAACAAAATAAATAAAATATCTTCTACCTTGTTTCTGTCTTACATTAGTACTTAAAACTTGTTTTTGACTTTTTAGTTCATTTTTTAATTCGGCGTCGTGTTTTTTCATCTGTATGCAAACAAGCAAAACTGTCGCATCTGGGGCTCCGAAACTCCAAGAGAAATAGTCGAACAACCTCTCCACAAAAGAATGACAGTTTGGTGCGGTCTTTGATGCAATTAGGCCATACGTTTTGATAATCCTGATGCTGGTTCGACCGTTTCAGTGAATGAATTGCGTTACCGAACAATGCTACCGAACTTTTTGGCCTGAAATTGATGATATGGATGTGGACGACGTTTGTTTTCAACAGAATGGCGCCACCTGCCACATAGTTCGTGAAACAATGGCTCTATTGTGTGAAAAATTTCATGGACGTGTGATTTATCGAAATCGAGACTACAATTGGCGATCTTTCATCATTATACTTTTTTCTTTGCGAATAAATTTAAGATAAAGTTTACGCCAATGCCCTAGCAACGTTTCAAGCATTCAAAGACAATCAGGCCTATTCTGAACTTCGCTGGAATTTTCATACATATGTAAGAAAATTCATACTTAGGCATACGTAGGCGACGATTTGAAAAGCGGAATCAATTCCAGCGAAGTTCAGAATAGGCTTGAATATTAGAATTGCTATTGGCCAAATACTGGCGCTATTATGCTTTTCTGTTGATTTAAAATGATACGTGTTGAAAGACCCTGCACGAAGAGTGATTCCTAAGCTTAGAACTTCTACAAAAAAAGTGGGCAGGACATCCAACTCGTATGAACGAAGAGAAACCTACTAAATAAGTTATCTGTGATAAAATATATGGAATGAGACAGCTCTAGTCATCGAATCACTGAAAAAACTGATAAAAATCTCAAAAAAAAATACAGCAAAAGAAAAGCATGTCAGGAATATCGATATTTGTATGGAGCTAGGCATTGACCACAATTCTGTTTTGAAACCATTTACAGAACAGCTTCAGGTTAGTATCCAAGATTGATAGATTCGGTTGATGTCATTGTAGAATATCTAAGCAACAAAAAGTTGTGGGGCACAATGCGTATAGTAGAGGGAAATTGTGATATGATAGTAATGTAGTTGGGAAGTTGGATTTTTTTGTTTTTTTTTCTTTACATACGTTAAGATAAAGCGAAAAAAAAATACTTTACTTAAAATGTCTATTTTAGGAGGAGTTATTTAAAATGTCTATTTTAGGACTTTGAAAAAAGCAAAAAAATTTAAATTTTTCAATTTTTTTCCTTTTTTTCATAGTTGGCAAAAGGCCAAAAATTAAAAATTGAATTTTTTTACTTTTTTCAAAGTACTAAAATAGACATTTTAAATAAAGTAACGCAGTATTGCGTATGCTCACAAGAAAGTACATAAAAAAAACCTACAATTTAAAAAAAATATTTTACCGTACGATGATTTGCCATAAAATAAAATTTTTTTCGAAAACTGCCAATTGTTGACGTAAAAATCGAAAGTTTTTTTTTGAAATTTCAACCACGTATTTATAGCATCAAAATACATATTTTCTCCAATTTTTATCAAAATCCGACCATTTTCCCGTTATTTATCTCATTTTTAGTAAAATAAAACAAAATTTCATACACTTTGGTTTTTTGAGGTTAGGATTCATTTTTAAAGTATTTATACCGAATCAGTTCGATAGTCTATTCATTCACGAGTGTTTTCCATTTTTTTTTATTTTTCTACGATTAACAGAACTGGAGATATTAAAAAAATAGTGTAGCAATGCACTCAAAATGCATCAAAAATGGACATTTATGCAATTTTCTCGTACATCACAGGACCGATTTTGCAGAAAGTTTTTTTTCGGTTTATATTAACATATGTAAAGAAAAAAACAAAAAATTCCAACTTCCCAACTACATCATAACTTCGCTTTTTTTTGTTTAATTTCCCTCTACTATTGTAGTATACGACATTTTTGCGAACGACATTTCTTGACTGTCCCTTGCTTAAATAATAATTGATACAAAGAGCACGTTTCTTAACTTTTTCGAACCTGGTTCACAAATCTAGGAAAGAAGTGCATTTAAAGACGTGATCGTATCATATTCGATTTTTTCGTCTTGAATTTAATAAGTTAGTAAACTCAACTTGACTTGACCTCGAGTCTCTCAATTCAAAATTTGGACAACGTCTATTTAAGTTCGCTATGCACTTCGTCGACGGCAGCGGGTTGCCATGTCTCGAACTATGCGCGCCATTGTTACTCACCCTTTCAAAGTTATTCAAGGTCAAAGTTTCCAAAAATCACTTTTCGGCCAAAAAATCACTCAAAAACTGCGTTTTTTCGAAAATTTGTTTTGATCAGTCAATACGAAACGTTATTGCCTACGAAAAAGCCTATTTTAATTTTTTCGAAAAATTAACTCTTTTCAAGTTATTCAAGGTCAAAGTTTCCAAAAATTACTTTTTGGCCAAAAAAACACTAACAATTGATTTTTGCAAAATTTTTCGAAAAGTTTTCGAAAAAATGGCAAGGGTGTCATTAGGGTAGGCAATAATCTTTTGTATAAATAGAACAAAAAAAATTTCTCAATAATCAGTTTCTGAGTCATTTTTTGGCTTAAGTTTTCAAAAAAATGACAAGAGGCTTTTTTGTAGGCAGTAACGTTTCGTATGGACTGATCAAAAGAAATTTTCAAAAAAAGAAGTTTTTGAGTGACTTTTTGGCCAAAAAGTGATTTTTGATAACTTTGACCTTGAATAACTTTGAAAGGGTTAATCGGGTCAACATCTTTGTAAGAACTAAAGTTGTAGAGAATTTCATTGTCAACATTTAGGGCCTTTGTACGGGGTTGTACGACCTATAGAAACCGAGATACAAGGAAAACACCGGAAAACAGCTAAGAGACACAGTAAGCGGCAAGCCCAAACTCCGGTAAAGACAGTCGCGCAGCGCTTCATCCACATTTCTTTCATTTTTCTTTTTTCTTTTTTTTTATTTTTCTTTTTTCTTCTTTTTTTTTTATTCTTTTTAAACCTTACCACGACCATTGATATTTCCGGCGGCCATGTTTTTTTTGTGATTCCGAAATTGTTTTCTTAAAAAGTCCCAAGGAAGCTGTGGACCAATTTTCACCCATTTCTGAATTTTGTCTCCTTTCGTGCGTTTTTATTTTGATAATTTCCCCGGACTATTTGTTCCGCGGTCCCCGATTTCTATATGCACCCTAGAACATCAGAATCGTCCTTTATCGATAAAAGGCTTGCCAGAGAAGAAGACAATCAAATCTATTCTGGTTTATTCCATTTCGGATTCCATTTCTGGAAGAAATTTATGCTTGTGTCAACTTTCAACGAGACTGTCGTCGTTTTGCTGTCGTCCTCCGATTTCCGAAAAACGTCAAGGCGGCGAGGAGTCATAAAACAAAGACCATTGGTTTCTCAATAAGCAAGAAGGAATCGAAAAATTACGAGTCGGAGACCGCCTAACGCAGAACTACCCTACGACTATTAATCGTCCAGCCACGTACGAAAATCGGTAGCTTCAAAGATTGTGGACAAGCCATGGCAAACCGTCACCAGCGCTCGCTAAGCCAGGATTGACATCGAAAAACGCGATGCTGTGTGGCTGGTGGGACTGGAAGTGAATCGTCCACTATGAGGTACTTCCAGCTGATTAGGCGATTGATTCTCAAGTCTACAGTGAATAACTAGAAACGCCGGGCAATTAATGACCCAGTTCAAATATAGCATCCTCTGACTATCACTTGTTCTGCAGAACTAGTAGGTATGGGGTCGGTTAAGCGTGGGAACAAATAATGCAAATAATTGTTCCCATGCTCAACCGACCCCATACCTACTAAGATTCCCTTAATGAAATTAAGCTGACTACGAAAAAGACTGCGGAAACTAATTATATTTGGTTTAAAAGACATTTTCACACTATAAGAAAACGAGTTAAATTTTACTTAAAAAAACACCATTAACGTTTTACCCAGATCCTAATAATAATATGAAGTAAATCTTATCGCAAAGAAGTCCGACACTTTGTGTCATCACCAACAACCTGAATAACTTAGAGCATAAAAACCTAAAACAAAATCAATAATCCGATGATATTCTTCAATAACTTCTTTTTCATCAATCCAAATATACTGTCAAAATCAATAACCAATCACAACTAATAAATGTCAATTAAATAACAATTCACAATTCACTTTGATTATGTTTTTATTTACCACCCACTTTCGGCACAAAAAAACATCACACAAAAATTACCATCAGTTCCACAATATTTTTTGTATCTGAAAGGACTTCCCACAATACAAATCTTTCAAATGAACGTGAAATTATTTCTGATTTCTTTGTTAATATCAACAACACTAACAATAAATCTACCACAATTATTGAAAATATCAAAAAATCTCTATGAAATTTACAAGTTTGAATGTTCAGTAATATTCACAGATCAAGAAAAGGACGAAAATTTTGTTCTAAATAGTTTTAGTGGTTATGTTCAACGTAACTTAACTATTCCTGTGATTTTAGTGAAGAATAAAATGTTGAAAAATAATGTTACAGATATCCTTAACCAAAATTCACTTATAGTCATTTTCATCAACGAATTCAATTCACCAATCAAGACAATTTTGGATAAGACAATGCAACAAAGACACATTTTAAAAATGATGTTCATTCTGCAGTGGAAGAATGTGAATGTTGATGATTTGATGAATTTTGCATGGTGGTGTTGGTATAAGTTTATAATAAATGTGATTTTTGTGTTTGAAGATAATGCAGGGGATAATGCAGTTTTTACGTTTACACCATTTCCCGATACAATTTTAGTGAATTTAACAAAATCGAATGCAAACTTTTACTATTCTGATAAAATGAAGGATTTTAAAGGATATTCATTTACGTCTGCCTTCAGTGAGAATTTACCAAGGACATATACGTTCAGGAATGATAAAGGCAATTTGGAGATGTATGGCTATTCTGCACCATTGGTAAAAGATTTCATCGAACAACGAAATGGTACAATCGGGCGATATATAGTTGATAACACTGAAACACACCATATTTATTTCGATTTCTTATCGAAGAGAAAAATTGATTTTGGTTTAACTCCATACGAATGGATCGACTATACACGACTTGGAAAAAGCTACTACATCTACAGTGTTAGTTTGTGCGTGGTTGCACCAGTTATCGACACAATAGTTCCGTACAAATATATGACTCTGCCGTTTCAAAAGGAAGTATGGTTTTGTATTTCTGTTAGCTTCATCACAATCGTAGCCATTGCTCATATCATGAAACAACAATTAAACCTAAAACTTGACTGTGGACAATTTTTCATGGATGTCATTAGAGGTATGTTATACATCGGCTTTCCATGCTTTAATCTACGCTACTCACTTGGATGGAGATTATATTTCGGCATGGCATGTCTACTTGGTTTTATACTAACAAACTCATACACATCCCTCTTAACCAGCTTTATGACGAAAAACGTTTACGCTCCACAATTGGAATCGATTGAAGACTTTCAGAGAGCAAAAATTCAAATAATGACCACTGAATACCTCGGAAAATTACTATCCTCATCCAACGAAACATTGAAAAAACTCAATGAAATTTTCTATTACGTCGATGTAACTACCTTGAATCAACATCAATACGCACTCAATAAAACCTTTGGCTATATCATGGCTACTGACACGTCTAACTTTTTATTACGGCAACAGGGACTTTTGAGTCGTCCTTTACTTCGTATGACGAATATCTGTTCAGCGAATTTCTACCTGATGTATCCGTTGCATTTTGATTCGCCGTTTATTCAGCCATTGGGAGAATTAATAATTACCTTGAATGAAGCACACCTTATTGAGAAGGCATTGGACTTGACCTTTGCTGAAGCTGTACTCTCGAAGATATTGAGGATTTTTCGGGATTATAAGGAACCATTTCAGATATTGACATTGAATCACTTTAAAGTTGCCTTTGCTGCTTATGGTGTGGGTCTTGGTGGAGGTTTTTGCTGTTTTATTGTTGAATATTTGTGCTTTAAGAGTTAATTGTGTGAAGATGTGTTGTTGAAATTGTAAATAAATATTTTTAAAATAATTAACAACGATTCTTTCAATGTAATTCATCATAATTAATAATAATTCGAACCAAAGACGAATTAAAAAAACTAAAAAAATACGCTTTTATTTTAAAATGAACTAAAAAGTAAAAAATAATTTTGAATGTAAAGTTTTTATTGCTCCAGCCAGAATATGGAAACAACCTACCTTTCGAAATGTAAAACAGCGTGGGACTCTTTTGCTATATTATTATTTTATTAAAACCGGAAATTTTCGATAGCCCCATGCTTTTTTACATTTCGAAAGGTAGTTTGTTTCCATATTCTGGCTGGAGCAATAAAAACTTTACATTCAAAATTATTTTTTACTTTTTAGTTCATTTTAATATAAAAGCGTATTTTTTTAGTTTTTTTAAACTATATTTTTTATTTTCTACTTTTTAGTCTATTATATGTCTTCCGCCATTTTGTAGTGATCGCCATATTAGATTTAAAATGACGTCACACGGCTTACTGTACTATACCTGTCATATACTTTCATTTGATACCGATACCGAGGGCCTTGTAAAGAAAAAGGTAAACCGCCATTTTGTGTTGACCTCTATTTTGAATTTGGAATCACACCCCACAGTTAATAATATTCTAATTGTCGCACCCTTTCGTTTGATACCCATTCCGAGGGTGTTGTAAAGAAAAAAGTAGTCCGCCATTTTGAGTTGGCCGCCATTTTGAACTTGGAATGACGCCACAGAGCTAATAGTAATCTACTTGTCACTTCCTTTCATTTGATACTCATATCGAGTGGGTTGTAAAGAAAAAGGTAGTCCGCCATTTTGTGTTGGCTGCCATTTTGAATTTGGAATGACGCAACAGAGCTAATAGTATTCTACTTGTCAATTCCTTTCATTTGATACCCATATCGAGTGGGTTGTAAAGAAAAAGGTAGTCCGCCATTTTGTGTTCGCCGCCATTTTGAATTTGGAGTGACGCCACATAGCTAATTGTATTCTACTTGTCACACCCTTTCATTTGATACCCATGTCGGGGGTCTGGGAGGACAATAGCAAAATTCGGCCGCCATCTTGGAACCGCCATCATGATTATTTCACAAACTGGTCAGATTTCATTGTCACGCGAACTATACATATGTGCAAAATTTTAAGTTGATCGGTTATATGAAAGTGGGTGAAAATCAAGTTGCAAGATTTGTCTACATACATACATACATACATACATACATACATACAGATGAAGCTAATATAAAGCGTATAAAAACACGAGTCCCACTCGTGACGAATGATATATAGTTCAATTTTGCAGTAATTCTATTAATATCGACTTAAAGCACAGCGCAAGAAGCTAATCAAGATTAAAATTACCGCTTCATGTCTTAAAATGGAACCTCAACTCTCTCTTTCCTTGAGAGCACCATCAACACTTCTTCCAGTAAAAAGACGAAAGACAATGGCACCCTGCCAGGAATCGAAATCAAACCCTTAAGATGGTAGTTGGTTGTCTTAACACGTAGGTTAAAAAGGCCGAAATTGCTTGCAGATCAGCACGGCTTATTACTAGAAGATGAGACTACAGCCAGATCAGCCTACAATTGTTAAGGTTGAAAGTAGTATTTCAAAAATATGGGTTCAATTTGTAAGCGGTTGCCAGCAATGCTCGTGACCCAATTCAGCAACTTACGAAAAAATCTTCTTTAACGTCTGTCTGGAGCGCTCACCGGTTATGGTTAAGGTAGTGCGGTCGGCGTCCTAAAAAAAATAAGGGCCAATCGTTTTTTCACTGCAAATGCCGCACCAAAACACTCACTTTGAGGGTATGAGTAGGTATTGGGGCTCTTGCACCTGGGAACCAATTTAATTGCCCATTAACGGGTGTTTAATTGCCCATTAATTTTTACGACCAATTATAATGACGTTAATTGCTTTTATGACCAATTAAGTTGATTAATGGGTTATTATAATGACATTAATTGCTTTTATGACCAATTAAGTTGATTAATGGGTTATTATAATGACATTAATTGCTTTTTTTACGACCAATTATGGTGATTAATTGGTTATTACAATGATTGCTTTTATGGGTAATTATAATAATTAATGGGGTGTTAGAATGACATTTATTGTTTTTCTAATTAGGTGTGATTTATGACTATTGTGAATACTGGACGTATCATCTTGGCTAATGCCCTTGCAGTCGGGAGCCTAGCCCATGCGCCCGTCCTTGGAATCTAGGTCAAGCCCGTAAATCACGTATGTAGTTCAGTCTGTCACTCCATGGAACTAGGTGAAGGTAGTTGACCTTTGCGGCTGGCGCTCCTTGGTCCTGCGCCCGCCCTTGTGATAGTTGAACCAGGAGTAAGTTAACCTCACTTGATGGTCAGCAGGCACCAATGGTATGCTTTGTAAAGGAACATCGTCAGGTCTTTCACCAAAATTTGACGCAACGAACATCTGCTGATGCCAAATTGTGTACATCGTTGTCTCGTCGATGTTTGTGGACTCTCTTGGACGTCCTCGGTCACAACAGCGATATTCTCGGTGGAACAAGCAATACGGGGCCTGCCACTTCTTGTGACATATCTACTGAACCCAGTTTCCACGAAACGCTCATCCAAATGCTTAATTGTTCGCCCACAAGTTGCATGACGTCGAGAAAAACGGCGACGAAATTCACGCTGCGTTAAAACAACAAACCGAAAATTGGTCAAATAAGCAGTAACAATAATTTTCAGGTGTGTATCGCTCCATTGCTTGTTGTCAACTAATTCCCTATCTGTCTACAATCACAATGACATTCAAAGCACAATGACATTTGACACGCTGCAATATCCAGAAGCAATCTTACCGCGAGATACAAAAGCGGAAGAAAATATCATGTGTCCCAGTTCTCATACCCAATCGCCCCAATACCTACTAATTGCTTAAGGAGAGGGCCAAGTCAATAATGGACGTTGTGCGAGCAATTGACTTCTTCAGCAATTGGAAGTCTGTATGACTGGAATGACTGTTTTCACTGTTTTTTATAAGTAGGTACTGTGACGCTTGAGCGTGGGAACCAAGCTGGCATTATCGATCAATTAATACCTACTAATCTTGCTGGAATAGTTATTTAGCCTATTCTTAAACCTCTTTAAGCAGTCTGGCCGACAAATTTGAAGTATAGGGGCTGTTAAAGGGTACAATAGGGCCAAGTTGGATTTTTCGACCTTATACCTCATTAAAAGAAAGAAAGAAAAAGCAATCAATCACAGATCCATTTCTTACAATTACATATTTCTTTTAAATTATTTTAAATATTATTGAATTAGTGTTTTTGATTTGCCTCCGAACTTCCTTACTCCCAATGTGGGCATACTTGGATGTGGTTATCTGAATAAAACCACAAACTAATATTGTGGTAACATTTCTCTAGAACTTAGTTCAATGAAAATGAATGTAAGAACAGCAAACCACCGATACACAGAAACATCATTTCATACTCTCTCATGCCAAAAATGATGATATACAAATTTCAATATAGCCATTGATTGATTAAATAATTTCATGCCTCAAAGACATTAGTTCTAAAACAGAAGTTCGTCTTTCAATTAAATCTTGATTAACTTCATGAATTTGATACTATCGACCTTTTGAAATGCATCTTTCTTACACAAAATAAAAGAAAATTTATAATTGTAGCCTTAAACTACTTTTAAAATTTCAATTTAAAACAGAGATTAGATCAAGTGACGATAGAATAGAACTGGAGAAATTGTAATGACGTAGTAAACTGATGCAGTTTCCAATAAGCAAGTTAAGTTCCCAATTGAAGCCGCTTCTTCGTAATGAATTCAATTTACGCAACAATTTCCCGGAGCTATAATTTAATTAAGGTTGTCGACAGCACGGAAGTGAATTATTACCTGAATGCAATGGTAATTTTGTAGGTAAGCACTGGGAATAGTGTGTTATTACAATAAAATTAACAGTAATTTTCTATTGATTTTTATTTTGAATACAGTTGATTTTGTGTTGTGTGCCTTTGTGTTTTCTGTTTTATACCTACGCTCTAAAAACGAATTAGTATCTATTCACTGGCTTAGTCGACCAATGGGAAAACAGTGAAACTTTAATGGTTGAACCAGTGAAGTTCACGTAAAAAAGAGTGTCGTTTTCCCAAACGGGCCCCCATCTAAGTACTGAAATGCTGCTTGACCTCGGTTCACTTTTAGAGAGTACAGTTTTTTTGATTGTGCGGGTCTGTTGAAGTGTTACTGTGGTAACAGGAAAGACTTCTAGTCCTTGTTAACTTACATCGAAACAAATATCACTGTATCCTTTAGCAAATCTAAGACCAATGAGTTAGTATTTTTATTCGCCTCGAATTCCTGCTTACCAGGTACTGCTATACCAACCGTAAGTGTTTCACAGATTCAATGTCCAGATCAGATTCAGAATTCGCGAAGTGTACAAGTGCCTTAAAGAAATTGACATCAATCAGTACACTGAATCTCATAGTACGATCCTCCTCGATGTACAAAATACTTTTAAATCGGCAAGATAGAGCAAAATAGTCGAGAGTTTTATAAAGTTAGGTACGCCGAAGTACGGCGCCTGGCTACCATCCCAGAGGTCCCGGGTTCGAATCCCGGCAGCACCCCGATCCTTCGCCTTTTCCACCTACATAACTTTCCTTCTTTCTTCTTCCCTCTTTACATTCCTGAATCCTCCTCTCATAGCCTTCCGCTAGCACTTCCCGGTCAACCAGCGCTTGTTATCGGTTGGTTGATGGGATTCGATTCGTTTCAGGAGGCATAACACTCCAGCGAGTTGTTTCTCGTTGCCCCCATTGCCAGAGTCAGATTTTGAAAAATAACGGCGCAGCTCGCAGCGGCGACAGCCATCAGAACTTCCTCTTCCACCTCGGAAGAGCTAATTTTTTTAACTAAACTTAAAAGTTGAAAGAAAAAAGTTGAACATGTGTAGACACGAGCCTAGAAATATGAATAAATTGAACGTCAAAAAGTGGAATACAAAGTTGAATGTGTAGAACCGGTCATAGAGTGATGTTTCAGTGTATCGGTGGTTTGCTGTTCTTACATTCATCTTCATTGGACTAAGTTCTAGAGAAATTTTACCACAATATTAGTTTGTGGTTTGATACAGATAACCACATACAAGTATTCCTACAGCGGGTAAGGAAGCTCGGAGATAAATCGACAAGATGAATTCAATGATATTTAAAATAATTTGAAAAGAAATAATTGTAAATAAATGTATCTGTGATGATTTGTAAAGTACTTTTGATACATTTCTATTCCTTACTTTCTTTTAATAAGGTATAGGATCGAAAAATTCCATGGCCACCACTTGGGCCTGTACTCTTTAACAGCCCCTATTCGAGCAAGGTCGCGTTAGCAAGTATTAATTGATTGATAATGACAGCTTGTTTCCCACGCTCAAGTGTCGCAATACCTACTTATAAAAAATAGTGGAAGACGTGAATAACAGATTCATCCTCCTCGAAACAAAGCCTGCAGATGAGACCCTCAGCCCTTCTGATCTTTTATTGGGGCCAATTTAAATCGCAGTGTCCAATTTAAATCGCAACTGCCTTGTCTTAATAAGTCTCTAGGCGCTTTGCGAATCGGCACAAGTGCTAGCGGAAGGCAATGACAGAAGGAATGAAGAATGTAAAGAGGGAAGAAGAAAGAAGGTGGGAAAGGGATATGACCGTAGTGCTGCAGGGATTCCCGGGACCTCTGGGATGGTAGCCAGGCGCCTTACTACCGTGGCCCCATTTGACTGACCGACAATATAAGAATCCGTTTAATAGCATACAGCTCCACCGTTGGATATCCTCCTCCTTTATGGGACCAGTCAAGATGAGTGATCATTAGTTTGCGATTTCTCAGTACAGAGTCGATCCGGTTTCAAAATTGTTCGAAGGATATGTTGACTAAGGTTCCATCGAGGAAGTTCTGCAGCGCAATACCTTTGTTTAACTCTGCACTTTCCAGCTTGAGCACCAGACAGAGAGAGGGTGAGGGAGGGAGAGTATGAGGGAGAGAGATGGTGAGAGAGAGGGTGAGGGAGAGAGATAGTGAGGGAGAGAGGGTGAGGGAGAGTGAGAGAAGGAGAGAGAGTGAGGGTGATGGAGAGTGAGGGTAAAGGAGAGTGAGACGGGTAGAGGGTGAGGGGAATGAAAGGGAAAATATTTTGCAGAGTGGGGGAGAGATTGTGCACATTGGGGAAAGACGGATGGAAAAGAGGAGAGGGAGAGAAAGGGATAACAAGGGTAGAAGAAGGGAGAGGGGCAGAAAGGATAGATCAAGAGAAGGAGAGAAAGGGTAGAAGAAGAGAAAGGGACAGAATGAGGGACGGAAAGAGAAAGGATAGATTGAGAAAGAGAGAAAGGATAGAGGAAGAGAGGGAGAGAAAGGGTAGAGGGAGAGAGAGGAAGAGAAAGAGTAGAGGGGAGAGAAAGAAATGGTACAGGGAGAGAAATGGAGAAAGAAGAGAGAGTGAGAGGGAGAAATGGCGAGAGAGAGCCATCAAAAGAGAGAGCGCCTGAGATAGAATGAAAAGAGAAGGGAAAGAAAGAGGGAGAGTGGATAGAGAAGAGAGAAAAGGTAGAGGGAGAGAGACGGAGAAAGATGAGAGTGAGAGAGCGAGGGAGAGAGAACGAAGAAGAGAGAAAGCGAGCGATAAAGAGAGAGAGTGAGGGGGAGAGAGGGAGAGATCGAGGGACAGAGAGAGCAAAGGGGAGAGACAGCTAAAGTGAGAACGAAAGAGAGAGACATCTAAAGTGATAGCGTGAGAGAGAAGCAAAGGATTTAGTGGAGAGGAGGATAGCGGGGTGGGAGAGAGTAAAGAAAAAGAGTACGGAGAGGGAGAGAGACGTAGAGCGCGTGCGAGAGAAGCAGGACATTTACAAAAAAAGGGAGGATTTTACACTGAAATAGCAAAAGTATTGAAAAAGTTTAGCGGCGCAGTACCAGAGACACCCTGAAATTTTTTATGTGAAAGACTATAAACTCTAAGGTAAGCTCCTTTGTATTGCCGATGCTTCACTCATTGAGTTCAATGAATGCCGGACAGCAAGCTTTGGTCAAAAAGATAGTAGAGAGAAGAGTGAAAGAACTGTCAGCGTCAACACGCGGTTTTAATTCCACCGGCTTCCATTGAATACTACTGCGACAGAACGGTCACTTCAGTGAACGAAAAAAGGAGGTGGCTTCCTCGCTTTTTATGCTTATAGGCGATGACAAAAAAAGGGCAGGGAATTGCTGTAAAATCGGAAAAAACAAGAAAGAACGAATGCAATCTGGACCGGAGAAGTAGAAAGACAAATGACCATTCTGCGGAGTAAAATCGAACCACGAACCTCTGGGATGGTATCTGGTTGCTTTATTCGCTAGGCTACCGTTATATTATCAGAAAAAAATCTAAAAGCATTAAATAGCTAATTTTTTTTTTATGTGAAAGACTAGAGCTCAGGGAAAGCCCTTTGTACTGTCGACAATCTATTTTTTCGTATAGAGCAAGCTATAGTCGGAAGCCTCCTGAAACGAGTTGAATCCCATCAACCAACCCATAGCTGTGTTCCAAAATTCGAGCAAAGTTCTCGCAAGCAATTAGCCTACTCGTTCCTACTTCTCAAAAAAGGCATGAGTAGAGAGAGAAGCCAACTGCTTGCGAGAACTTTGCTCGAATTTTGGAACCCAGCTAATGACATGCGCTGGTGGAGCGGGGAAGGGCTAGCAGAAGCCTATGACAGGAGGAATCAGGTATGTAAAGAGGGAAGAAGAAACAAGGAAAGTTATGTAGGTGGAGAAAGTGGGAAAGGCGAAGGACCGTGGTGCTGCCGGGATTCGAACCCGGAACCTCTGGGATTGTAGCCAGGCGCCTTACTCCCTAGACTACCGAGGCCCCAATTACTAGAGAGGCTTTTTCCGTCATTGTACTATTTACAGTGGATTATGATTAAAAGGGCTTTTTTTTATTTTGGAACTTCTTTCCAGCACGTGGGTCCAACCCAATGGAAAATTCCTTATTTGTTTCATGCCAACCGAATTACCATGCCAATGAGAGAGATGCTACCAACAAAATGGGGATTTCTTGATTTCTTAAATCTCTGTTTGCATTACTAAAAGATTTTTTTTTAAACAAAAACTTTTGTAAACAAGCAAAAAATTCAAAAGAGAAGTTTCTACCATGAAAAATAAGATAAGGACTGAATGTACCAAAAAACAACAATTCAAGAAGTCTTTCTCTAAAAGCAAATCCAAGTAGCATAATTCCAGCGTGACTTCTTCATCCTTGTCCTTATCCATTTTGTGGGTAGAGTATTCAAGCGCATATCTTGACTTGTAAAAAAGCGCACTTTCTTGCTAAAAAATATCAAAAATGCCAAATCCACACTCCGAGTTTTTGCATTTCACCATCTTGATTCACACTTGGATGGTTGACTTGTGAAAATCAGCGAAAGAAACACACACAGAACCATGGCTGCTTGTCCCAAATGTGGCTCGAGGGTAGTTTCTAGTCTCTAACTACTCCGATGGCATAACGTTGATATCGTCATAGCAAAGTTTAGCATTTTTTCATTTGCGTTTTGCAGTAAATGCCCCGAGGAACGAAAAACAATGTGTCGTCGCCCTCCACATCTAGGGTGTTTAGCTGCCAGTGGAACTTTGGAAATTCATTTGCTAGAAGCTTAGTTTGATACATATGGAAACTATGACGCCTTGTATTATTCTCATTTAGTTTTCGAGACAAATCCCGAATGGAAACTTCCTTAAGATATTACGAGGATTGTTAAGCCTTCAATAAGATGACGTCGTCGCCTATAATATCTAACCGAATTTGTGGCCTGGATTTATCAGTCGCATACCCTTCAAAATCGTTTTTGGAGCGTACTTTTCAAACTGTGTGTGTGTGTGTGAGTAGCTAAGCAACGAGGTTTTATAAAGCATCAATTCCAGTAACAATTCGGGATTTAGTTGATGTCCCTGATAATCCCTTGCATGTAAGTCTTTTACCAGCAGAGAGAGAGAGAGTTCTTAAAACATTCTTGCACACCCTTTAAGGGGGGAATGGGGCTAAATTCGTGTAATTCATTCCAATTATCTTGCAAGGGTAGCCGAAAACTTCTTACCCCGAGCAAGGCAAAAAGGGTGTTGGAAAATAAAAGTTTCTTACATTTTTTGTTTGTCGCCCTGCTGTTGGCTGTTGTTTTTGTTCTTGTTGGTTGCTTATTGGGGTTCAGTTATTAAAAGATAATAAGAGGAAATTGCCTTCAGATTGCTTTTAGGTCGCTGCCAGAGGAAGGTATTAAAGTGAAAGAAAACAGGCGAGAGAAGTTCTTTTCGTTGGGATTATGATTAAGGATTTCTTTTTTTGAGGCTTTATTAAAAAATGATCGTGGGGAAAAGGGACTGATCTCGGAGGAAAGCTACGGTAGCTACGAAAAGGGTTTAGAAGTTTTCCTAATCGAAGCGAAGCTGATTGCATTAAAATTATGGTTATTTTTTTCATATTTTCATTTAGCTACTTAATGATAGTAGTGTGAGTGAGAATTAATTTTAAAATTATTGGTTCCCGTTTCCCTACCACCGGTGTTATAACACCAATCACACCATTTACACCAGATTTTCATCTAATCTATTTTAACGCCAATGACTTTCTTAAAAAACAATTATGCCCAGTATAAAAGGACGCCCATTACATAAGGACGTATACATCCAGACGCAAAAGCTTTTCTGAAAGTTTACTGAAAGTTTAAAGCAAGTAAAGCTTCGTATGTGTGCAAAGCATCTTTTGCGTAGCTATGATGTTATGTATGTATATGTTTACAACAATTTTTCTTCAAATAGCCAAGCAAAATATTATTTTTGTATTTGTGTGAGTGCAAGCTTTCGTTCACCCAGGTTAAAAACGGATGAAGAAAATTCTCCATCTCCTTTGACTTTTGAAAAAGCTTTTGCATCGGGATGCATACGTCCTCGTCTATAAAGAGCTTTAGAAACGTGTTTTCTAGGTGCATTTTATTCCGCCCATATACGGTTCAACTCCTTCAAAGCGTGTTGTTGAAGAACCCACTTGTTTCCGTCTATCAATTCTTTTTTTTCCCTTCTTAGGTCTTTATTTTCTCTTTGCGTGCTCGTGTTCAATTATGATGTTAATTCTTCAGCTTGACTTCATCATTCAGTCCCTTTTCTGCCTAATATAGAGTCAGCAGCACTCATGACAGTATTTTTAAGGCGAGTGAAAAGGGGTTGATGTTTCTGGCCGCTTTTTGCGGCATACACTTTTTTTTATGTGCAATACTAGAGCTCAGGGAAAGCCCTTTGTACTGTGTGTATCGGAACATCATACCAACAAAATAGTGATCCGAGTCGGAGCTGGCACATCGGTGCCTTCATATCGTCACCAAGCCCGGAAAATGTGGTCTGTTTAGTTCTGATTAGCTCCACCAGTTGCAATCCAGGTGTCTCTGGACGCATCGCGACCATCTTTATCACTCGTTTATTTATTATCATCAATGTTCTCATCTGAGCTACGAGACTGTCGACCTAGAACTGCCACATTCAAATTTCTGCAAGCTCCCGAAAATAAGGGTGGCTTAGAGCCACTGAGAACCCTCATACTTAATTGTGCCCTTTCCGAATAGAGGCCAGAAGATATATGGGATGAAATATTTTCATAGCATATCAGGCAATCAGGCAATTGAACAGAAATTAATATGCATAGCTGACGTTGAAATTTTTACGTCAGAAAAACATAACCAAAAAAATTATGGGTTATCGATTTCGGGGCCCATTTATCTTCTCTATTTTTCTAGATATTAACGATAAGATCGACTCTTTAATTTATCTGCCAAGCGGGTTTTTTAATGCTTTGCTTTATTACTCTTTTATTACCTCTGGATATTATCTCAGCCCCTAAACTGTCGGATAGATCGTTCACAGTAATTCCAACACCGACAATTTTTATGTCATTACATCATAACCAAAAAATTACAGATTATCGATTTCGGCATCATTTACAGCCTGGGGTTATGGTATTGTGCACTTTCTTATTGTCTTATATGTCTTTCTCACTGGGTATGCATGTTTTAGCAAATCTTTCACGCCACGATCATTTATCTACTCTATTTTTCTAGATATTAAATATAAGATCGACTCTTTAAACTTGTCTGCCAAGCGGATTTTTATAATACATTGTTTTATTACCCTTTTATTACCTCTGGTAATAACCACGTTTTGTAAACGCTATAAAAAAGCATTTATCTTCTCTACTTTTCTAAATATTAAGGACAAGATCGACTCTTTAACTTGTCTTCCAAGCGGGATTTTATAATGCTTTTTTTTATTACCCTTGTATTCTGGTAATAAACATGTTTTGTAAGTGCTATGAAAAAGCGTTTATTTTCTCTATGTTTCTTGATATTAAGATATTAAGAAGAGCGACTCTTTAACTTGACTACCAAGTGGGGTTTTATAATGTTTTTTTTATTACCCTTTTATTACCTCTGGTAATAAACATGTTTTTTAAGTGCTATGATAAAGCGTTTATCTTCTCTAGGTTTCTAGATGTTAAGCATAATATCGACTCTTTTACTTGTCCACCAAACCGGGTTTTATAATGTTTTTTTATACCCTTTTATTACCACCGATAAGATACTATGAAAAAATGTTTGTTTCTCTACTTTTCGACTGTTTAACTTATCTGCTAAACGAGTTTTTAATATTTTGTTTTTTATTACCCTTTTATTACCTCTGATAATGATGCTATGAAAAAACTTTGGTAGTGGCGAATGGTGATGGTGGACTATTTTAGGCTATAGGTTTATTTTTAAGAAGAAACTTAATACAAAAATAGTGTAATGAATAGTTTATACTTAAACATTTAGGGAAAGTGCCCATATAGCAGGTTTTATTTACTGCTACGAAGGCAGTTTTCTGATGGTAAAAGCTACTTTAAGTTCGTCTTTTTATAAATCAACTGGGTCCTAAAATAGACAAAGATTAATCGCTATCGAACCCAAATCCTGGCTAAAATAACCGATTCTCTCTTATTCTATAAATTGGAAATGTAAAATGCCAATGAATTCTTTGAAAGGAAAACTTGCCAAATAGCATCAAAATTTCTGAGAAATAATTTCACTCCGCTCTGTAAAACGCATTAACAACCAAATTTACACCTGAAACCTTCACTTTATTATCGCAATACTTAATCCACTAAATTCAACAAGTGACACTTGTAATTTTATCCAGAAATATAAACAGTATTAAAAAACGAAAGCCACAAAAAAATAATGCTTTTCATGAAACTTAAAAATTTTACGACCAACAATTTAACTTGCCTTCGGTTAATTGATGACCTTCTTCCCCAACTTGTATCCCCTCGCATTTGTAAAGGATGAAAGGAACGAGCATAAATTCCTAACTCCTCCCGTCTCCCTTCCAGCTTAAAAAAATGCAAAAAGAAAAAGGAGGAGAAAATAATAATAAATAAATAAAGGAAACTTACGAACGTCAGGGGTAAGCCGTAAGGTAATAAAGAAAACTCAATTCAATATTTCTTGAGATCAAAAGATTATCGTTTACTTTCATTTTCATGCCCGCAGAACGTTTTCTTTTCATCCTTCAAAATTTTGCGCGTTATCGTAAATTTATTTGGCGTAAGCGGGGGCGGGGCGGAAGCTGGGTAAAATACAACCAACCCCGCCATCATCAATGCCCACACCCTAGGCCGAATCTTAATTCCTTTTCCCTGTTTGTTAACTTTCTTGCAAAACTTTTAGCTTTTAATCAATTGTTTATAGAACCATTTGATGGCGATAATATTTTTCGATGAAGAAAAAAAACGTTTTCTCTTCTTCTTCTTCATCATGAATTTTGGACTCGGACAAAAAATTGGTGAAATTTCATCAAGTTTCGTTCAAGCGAAATTGTTTGCTTCAAGTTTTTCGGGGACTATACTATGGTGATTATTGCTCTTAATCTAGAGATTGACTTGAAAAAAGGCGAACCAGTAATCACCCCCGTGTACTATAGGGTGGAAAAAGAGTTATAGAAAGAGAGGGGGGCGGGGTAATAACACGTATTTAAGTGGTCTTTTTCGTTGATGCCAACGGCTACAAAATGCAAAAACTTTTCAGGCGGTTGACTGGCTGATGTTTATGAAGTAAATGCAGACGGTGTATTAGTGTTAATTTTGTTGAGGACTTGAGTTTTTGGAGAAGTTGTATCTCTCATCTTCGGGGCTTGTTGAAGAATTTCCGCTGATATTTTATGCGAGACTTGTTAAATTGTTGACATTGTTGGTACCTTGGAGATTTTAGATAAAAGTATGCATGAAAAATAATTCTTTTATGGTATTATAATGTGTAATGAAATTAATTTTGTGAATGTGTAAAAAGGAGTTTAAGATGAACAGAAGAATTCAAATTGCAAATGGATCTAATCTACAGATCTACAAAAGAACTAGTTATTTTAAATGAGTTTGCAAATTCTTTTATTCTATTGAGATAATTAAAACAATTTCCTTGAATTTCGAATCTCTAAAGGAATCAATTACTTCATGTTGTTTTTAAGAAACTCCAAATCCACCAGCGAGAGTCACGATGATTTAAGACTTCCTTGATCCAAATTATTGGACCAATGCCAAACAATAACACAAGCGCTCCTATGTTTGCATTTTTTGCTGGTATAGGGGGGGGGGGTTTAAAGAGTAGAATATTTCGAACGTCTTTTTCAATGCAATTCAGTTTTGAGAGCCCCTAGCGTCCACCACCGTGCTCAGCATCGGGGGGAAAGTGTTTTGTTTTACAGGGAAACCGTGTAAATCACGTTTAACCCCTCTTAGGGGTGGTTTTTGGCCGTTTTGTGGGGTTGGGCAACCCCAAAGAGAAATTCTAACAACGCCATCGTGCTCAGCATCCTCGAAAACGGGGGGGGGAGGTACTTTTGTTCCGGCTCAAAATATTTACTCACACCCGCCACTAAACGGACATGACAGAACTATAAAGCGCTTAGAAGAGAAGAAAAAAAGAATTCAATCACGGAAACAAGTAGGTTCTTGTGTAGCGAGGCTTGCTACTAATTTACGCTTTTCCACGACACCTTTTAATTGAATAACAAATCAGTATTATTACCAGAAGTAATGAAAGAGTAATAAAAGGGTAATAAAAAGGTAATAAAACAAAGCATAGTAAAAATCCATTTGGCAGGCGTATTAATTGGTTGGGTTTGTGTTCAACATCTTGAAAAGTGTTATCCAACCTAGCTCCCAGACAATACTACACCACAACAGAACGCTGACTTCGATGATCGAACATAAAATGGCTTCTTCGCTTATTCTGCAGGATGGCAGGAAAGAGGGTAAGGAATGCTTGTAAAATGTGAAGACAGGATATAAAGAGCATTATCTAGGTTAGAGAAATAGAAAAACGAAGAGCCAAGGGGCTGCATGAAATCGAACCACGGACCTCTGGAAAGGTAACAAGGTGTTTTTTACCCTTAGGCTTTTCCATATTTGAGTTTCAATATGATTGCGTGCTTTAGGACTTCCAATTTGACATAAAGCACGTTTCCTAAGTTATAGTAGTTCTGGAAATGAAAGTTAGTTAACGATGGACGGACGGAGCCTTTATATAACTTTTGTTCTTTAATGAATAATCTTAAGATAAGCCTCGGACAAGGAATTTGTACATAATGAAGTAGAACACTACAGAGATCGAAAGTCGAGTCGTGTGTCGTGACAAGTCGTTTGAGCTGAAGAAAGTGACGTTTCATTCGAATTACGACTTTCAGAACAGGAGCCTAAGCTCAATTTAGCACTTCTACTCTAGGCCTCTGTGTTAAAAGTCGTAATTCGACTGAAATGTTACTTTATTCAACTCAAACGATTTGTCACGAAATACGACTCGACTTTCAGCAAAGGGGCCTAGGTGCAGAAGTTCCCCAGGAAATTCCATGGTATGACGCAATTCCTACCACGTTACACATACTGTAAGGACAAGAACGATAATCTGATCACCACTTCGAAGGGCATCTTAAAGCGTTGGCGAAAACACTTTCATGAAGTTATAAATGACGAGCTGCTGGTGACATCATAGGTCAACACAATTGTTGCCTTATCTTAGCCACATCAACCACTGATCAAATTTTAAAGCTAAGCCAGGTGATGTACAAATTGCTGGAGTTTCAAAATTAAATCCGGCACCTCATCGAAGATTTTAAGTCAGCTTTTGACAGCACAGTCGTAGTGTAATTCTACAAAGCTATGAGAAAATTTGGTATCACCAATCGTAACGTGAAAGTCGTTGGATGAATTAAGGGAAATCTGGTGGTGCTTGAGAAAGAGCCAAAAAAAATCCATTTGAACTTGTTGTTTGAGTTCGGGAATACTGACTATGGAAGGTTGATCCACAGTCGAGTTCATAAACGGATTTATAGACTGTAGTGTGTGCGGAAAATAGGGCTGCAAACTGTGCGAGTGAGCCGAGCAGGCTAGACTTGTGTTGCGAGAAAAAAGTAGCCGTGAAGGCAGAAAGGTATTTATCTCGATAAAATAGTAACATTGTGCCAAAGCTAATGTATTTCTGGGGCAATGAATCAATTGAGGAGCCAATGTCTCCATTACCAACAAGTTTGGCAGCGCGGTTTTGCTCATTGTCCAGTTATGTTGAGACGGTCCTAACCGATTATGTAGTTTGACCATAACCAATGTGACAAGCCAAATCAAAATATCTGGAATACCGTCCAGACCAAAAGCTATTTTAAGGACGCTTTTAACTAGATTGAACGGTTATATGAAAACTAGGGCTGTACATCAATGTAAGCAAAACTCTGGTCCCGACTACAAGACGAGTTAACATTGACCCAACAATCAGGCTAGAGGCGCATACCTATACCTTGGGTCAGTAATAGATAGTTTTTGGCTTGATTACCAAACACTGCGCCCTGAATTACCGCTTATGGAAGATAGGAAAGACGTAGGAACCCAACCGTATGCTTTCCTTTATTATGATGAGTCAGGGGCGGCGCTTTCATAAGTGCAAATGGTGCACTTGCACCGGGCGCAATTGGACGGAGCCCCAATTTCAGTAATTAAGATTTTTTTTAAAAAAAAATTAAATGTTTGAAAAAACAATTAAAAAGTGTTTCCTTTTTTCTGTCTTTTTCAATAATTGCCCTTCACTGCGATAAAAAAAATGAACCGCTAATGGGGCGCAATACGGCATTCTGAACCGGGCGTAAAAAGGCCCAGCGCCGGCCCTGTGATAAGTGTCGCCTTCATGTTCTCTGTGAGTGCCCCGCGATAGCTCGAACAGTCAAGCCTAAGCGGCAAGCCACTAGGTAGACTGGTAAGCCTGTTCAAGCGGTCTAGCCACAAATATGAGGGTATAGGGGTATAGTGCAATAGGCCGCGGTACTTTTGGAGCCAATATACCTCAACAAAGAGAACAAATAACCAGGACGTTGCGAGCTTAGTTATGTCAAACTGAATTACATCGGTTCGGAATGGGAATCGATCGAGGGAGAATTTTGGAAAGACCAGGACGGGATTCTTATTAAGTTAGAAGTAGCATGGTCTAGTAAAACCAATATATTTTGAATTTTCTAATCATAGAGATCACAACACACGTTTCCGTAAAATATAATTGAATACCGCCAAAAAAAATATAAAAATATTACTTTCACAGTTCGCCCATTTTTTCCATCGTAATTCTATTAGACTTCAATGAAATTCCACCAAAGAAAAAATTTGTATTCATTACATCAATACACCCCCGCCCAAACAAAAAAAAAACCCGACATAAACACAATCCTTTACAATTCCCTTTTTTCAATACCACGGTTGTTTTTTCGCATATTTCTCCTTTGGTAAGGGTCCGATTATAAATCAGATCCTGAAAGGACTACAAATAGCATCGCAAAAGGATACAAAACCGTATCAAATCCCAATACGAAGGGCACCGCTTATGATGGGTACACACAGGGCGGCAGGATATTATCAAATTATTATTATTCTACAGCACCGGAGTATTGGTTCAGGCAGCACGAGCACGAAGAAGGAGAAGGATATTCATCTGAGCCCAGGACCTTCACAGTTCCAGAGGGCAGATACCATAAAGTAAAAAAATATGATATGATGAAAATTTATCATATTTCATCTGGATCACAAATCGCAAAGGACAGATCCAGTAAGGATTTGTTTCATGGTAGCTCCTTGGAGAAATAACAGTAATCGAAATGGAACGTGTTTGGATTGTGGAAGACGAGACCGGGCGGAGGTGCTGCACATATATATAGTAAACAGGGCGCCCGCCCGCGCCGCGCCAACCAACCAACAACCAAAAATGACAGCAACTTAAAATGAATAAAACTGAAGATGAATACGAGTCAAAAAAAAAACAGGAGGAATTTCCTTCTAAACAATAATAAATTTTCCATTTTCCGCTTGAAGCGGCAAATTTATTGGCCGCCTCGAAACATAAAATCACTTTCACGTTCCAGCCGCCATCTGACGTTTCCCGAAAGATAAATCACGATATCGGAACGATTGCGCTTAAAGGCTGAGCGCCGCCATGGACTCGTCCCCGCCGCGCGTCATGTTTGCGGCAAAACAAGGGAAATTGAATAAATTTTGATAAAAATAAGGATAAAAAAACGAGGCAAAAAGGAGGCGAAAAGGAATTCAAATTGATTCTCGCGACGCTTTTGAATGTGTTTTTGTGTTTACTTCGCCTTTTTTTGGCTTTTGGCAAGGATAGTTTTTTTCTTGGTAAAGTCAAAATCCAGTGTTGAGCCAATTCTGCTGTAAGGATTTCACTTCAAGGTTATCCTAGGGTGTTTTTGTTGTGTCGATATCAAAAAAAAAACGGAACGTGTTTTTGTAGTCAGAGTATCCTTCTGCATTATAAATTCTCTCGAGTATTTGTTTTTTTTTAAATTAAAAAAGAGTTAAGTCCTGCGATTAGCACGGAATGTCCTTGGACTGGAAATGGTGGAATTTCAGCGAGGGTAGAAACAGGACTTAAAATATGCGAAAACTGTAAGCACCAACTACCAACAAAAAATGTAATTCCCTAATGAATTGCGCCATTGCAATAGCTGCAGACGGAATAGTCATGCGATTTATAACCTAGAGTTTATTGGGATCCACGAAGGAGCAGGAGCCACTTTAGCTGATTGCATCTGGGCGTCGTATTGGTATAACTTCTTTTTAAACTCAATAAACTCAGTTTTTCTGTTTTCAAACAATTTCTCGTTCTATGTTATCAACGTTCACAGAAAAATATTATTCTTGTTGCTGTAGAAAAAATTCCACTTTGGTCTTAAGTGAAAGAGGCATTTGCTAAATTAAGCCTGTCGGAATAATAGAGGAACTTCTGTTCTAACATGGATAGCACTTCGGAGGTCAGACTTCAGAAAATTTTCTCCAAGGACCCAAACTCCAAAGTTGGACTCGTTTATGATGTAATCGCGAAGCTGAAGAAAACTGATAGAAGCTCACTTTCTCACATTCTCAAAATCGAATAACAACGCGACTAAGTTCTGTAAACATCATCGAGGATAACCTTTAACGCTGAGTTATGTTTAAAATGCTTAAACATCAAATACTGAAAAATATGGCAATTTCTAGGTTTGGCAATGCTTTTCGAAAATCATTTAACGTTTTGCCCGTTTCAGTTGTTGTGCAGTACTGCTGGTAGTATTGGCGGTAGTGCTGTCAGTTTTGATATACTATGGATTTCGAAATTCTGCGTTTGGGAAAAGAGGTGTAAAACATTATTTTAGCCTCAATCCGAGATTTTGCCTGAGATTATCTTGGTTGATATTTGTTATAAAATAACAATTAAGGGTTAACTTCGTTGATGTATATGGTCCTAAATCGAGATGAGGCTGATAGGGTCGTCACATAAGAGGGGGCGTGCAATAGGCACCTTTTATCCTTTCAGAACATTCGGGCTTGATGGGATATTCTCAAAGAAGCAAAGAAGTTATTACACTTAAGCTTCAGGGAATATTCGCCATCTGTTTATCAAAAGATCACACTTCGAGATACCAATGGGGTTTCCTTCCATGTGGTAACAAGGCCTAGACTGAAGTAAATTTCTTAAGAACGGTCAGCCTAGCATCCTTTCTATTAAAAACAATGGAGAGGCTGGGTGGCACAGAGCATCTAATATCTTCTTCTGATAGATCTTTTGCATCTTATTAACCCTTGGCTTCATGATGATGAAAATTCTGGCTCTAAATTTAGCGTATACTATAGGTCTAACATCGAGGTTCTTCCTCGCATCTTTGAGGCAAATTCCAATATGATCGGTATATTTCGCATAATTCCCATTCAACACTCACCAAGCTTCTTACTTATCAATAGTTTTGTGAGGGCGGCTATAATAGTCATCACTAGATTTTTGCTTTGGTTTAAGTATGTATAAGAAGCGCAACACCTGGTATATACAGTCACTGCCAATTGTAGTCCTGAATACAAAGTCATTTCCAATTTGAGATGGATTAATGTTTCCTAGAAGAATTTGAATATCATTTTCCAGCATTTGATTCCAAAGCATACGCCTTTAATCGGCTGTAAACTAAATCTCATGCTTAGCAGCATATAAATAAGGTATTGATGCAAAAATCACAATGCCACAACAGTAATATCGGTCTGGCTAATATAATTACCAGGTTAATATCTGACAGACAATAATATTTTCATTATACATAATATTAGCTTTAATTTGATATAAAATGTGACCTGAAACTCTATGATGTGAAGGTCGAGTTATAATGGACCTCTTTTTCTGTCTGACCGCGTTTTCTACCAAGAAATTAAGTGGCAGACCAATTTCTTTGTGTTATGCTAAGTGAAATCTTCACAAAAAAAAAGAAATCATGTGAAAACTTAATCAAGTTAAAGTAAAGCTTAAAAGAGCACCGGATACTCTGCCATGCACGTATTTTAAAAAATAAAGTATCGCATATGGTTTCAAGGAAAATTTTATAGATCGCATGTAGTAGGATAAGAAAGGAAAGCAGACAAGTACTGCTCTGCAACTAAATAAATTAAAGCTATAAAGCCCTAGACAGACATGTGATTTCGATATCATAATAACTATAATATTATGATATTTTTTATTTGTCTGTCACCCTTATATCATAATATCGAAACACAACAACATGATATTAACGTAATACTAAAACACAGCCAATTTTCATAAAATAAACGTGATATGTGTACCTTCTAATGAGAGCAGCGCTATTTCTGGGTAGCGGAAATATCATAAATCTATAAAATTTTCGTTTTCTCAGCAGGTATAGCAGAGTAATTAACAATTTAAGTCTTTTAAACGTTTATTCTTAATGTATATAATTATTTTGTATTAAATAAATCCGAAATAACTTTCAAAAAAGTAACTTCGAATGTATTTGCAAAAAGTTTCAGTTTCAATTTAAAAATTTTAATTGTTACTATCAAACATAGCACTGTCAAAAATATCATAATATTATGTCTGTCACTACTTAAGTAAACTTTGATATCATGATTTTATTATCGTGATATCGATATCACATCGTCGGTCCAATAGTCAACTAACCAATCTGACATTTTGGAATTTTTAACTTTAGTGTAGGGAAATTTTTAATTTATTTTTTTCTTTATTTTGATTTATATTGTGATTATTTAAAGTGTGATCCAAAAGATCATAATCCAAGACTAATACATTGACTTATTTAAATATTTACGGAAAAAGTCTGATTTACAGTAATTAATTATATTTTGTTTTGAGTCTCCCAAAAATTAACAAATTTTCAGATTGGCTAGTTTACTATTGGACCGACGACATGTCTGTCTGCTTAAGAAAAATTGTGTATTATTAACAAAAGACAGAAGTGAAACGTCGCGTACAATAATAAAGAACATTATAGACATATGAAAACTTGACGTCAATAAATATTAAAGAAATAATATTCTTTAATACACAATCTTAATTTTTTAAATAACAGACTCATCATTTTTACTTTACCGATGCCTGTGCCATCTATGAACAAATTTAAATAAATTGTAAATATTTTCCTGCTGGTTTGGGAGAATTTATTTATCACTTAATTGCTATCATGGCTGTCGCTGTCAGCTACTTTGTTGAAGCAGTGTGGACAATTGCTCTTTTGGCCATGATCTTCGCGAAATTCATCAGCTTAAGTTGTTAAAATGCAAAATGTTAAACGAAATAAAGTGGAAACTAAATTGTTATTATACTTGTGCATTCATTCAATTATGAAATTAGTGTCACAAAATTTGCACATTAAAGTGACAGCTGTAAACGAGTGAGAAGGCAACTACCTTGTTTACGTTGCCAATTCTGTACTGAGATTCCGTATCGATTTAGAGTTTAGAGCTTAGAGAAACTCTAAATTGAAAGTGTTTCTCTAAGTTAGAGTAGTTGGTATTTTGTAACCAACTTGAGCGAAGTACTAGATCTTCGTGGTAATTTATTACATTTTTACGAAAACACATTCGTTAACGATCTCAAGTGTAAGTTGACATTGGAGGTTTGGAAAATATGTACAATTTTTTCCAAGTTAATTATGAATAATGAAAATATAATTAATATTTACGAATTGAGAAGGAGAATAATATAAGAAGAAAGAAAAAGCTTTTGAATTCGCTAAAAAATTAGGAAAGAAACAAAGAAGCAATTTTTCGAATACTAAAAAACGAACATTGAATTATATCACCTCTCATATTATTAAATAAAATGATTCTACTTACATTTCTAATAATTTACCACTCTACTCAAGTGCTAAGGAACAGTTATAACCTATTTTTAACTATTTTCCCGCTTTGTTATTTTTCTGACTTGAGATTTCCCCCTTGTTAATTTTTCTCAAATGAGATTTCCCGCTTTTTTAATTGGCTCACATGAGATTTCACTTGTGAGTAAAATCAAACTCTAAGTTGGAGGAAAAAAGCGTTACAGAATCGCTGATTTACTCTAAATTTAGAGAACTCTGGTACAAAAATTTAAAATAGTCTATTACAAAGATGTGTGTTTTTGATTTCTACTAGATGGCACATGAAACCCATTCTTTCTAACTTAGAGCATTCAAATCTACTCTAAATTTAGAGTATTTTTGGTTAGAGAATACCATTTACTCTAAATTTAGAGATTTTACTCTAAAATCTAAACTCTAAATCGACGGGGAATCCCACTACTGAATTCACTCGAATCGCCAGAACGGGAGAAGGGAACTTTCACTTCAAAACTCCCGGAACGAGAGCAAGGAAGTTTCACTTCAAAAATATCCAAGGTTCTTATCTGCGATCCATTGTTGCAATCCTACACCTTATGTCTCATGGAACAAACAAATAACAAATTGTAATTCAACTCAAGTCTAATAAATGCAACCTGACTCGTTGATATATATTCAATCAGACATCTGCACCTGCTGATTTCTACGTCTTGAAGATTCTTTCAGAAATTTGTTAACGACACAAACTTTTACTTTTAGTCGATCTATGTCGCAAAAATACATTCTGAAAAACTTTTCACCAAACAAAAAAATTTGAGAATATTTCGAAGTTCTGTGGAAAGTAAAAAGAAAAATTCCAGATCGAAATAGAGCATGCATAATTCAATAACTTAACATCGAAACTTATTAGTGTTATCAATGAATTTCCATAGAAAAATCGGTACAAACTTTTGTCGGGAGAATTCCTTGATATTAAACTGTAAAAGAAAAATTCTTGTCTTTTGAGTGTTGAAGAATTTTTAAGTTGTTTCCTCTTAAAAATTGCGATTTGAGGTAGATTATCTCACTAGTTGCTTCCTTTACAAGAATTAACTCTCTCACTTGCTTCAAAAATTTTCACCATAAAAGAAAAAATAGAGAGAGAAAGAAAAATCAAAAAAAACAGGCGATCCTTAACACGTGTGTACCGGTGATGGTAGCGGATGTGTTCACATTACTCCCATCAAGAACAGCAGGTAACACACAAAAGTTAATCCAAGTGATTGAGAAGAATTTTAAGAAGTGCAAGCGCTGCTTTCCCACACATAGGTAGTCTCTCTCTCCATTGGGTTAACCAAGATTATTATTTATCGCTCGTCTAACTTTTTCAGCGCTAACTCTCAGGTAAAAGTTTCGAAAATAAACTTTTTTCGATATATACATACATACATATATATATTATATATTTCATCAAGTTTTACCTTAGGTTAGGTCTCATGTTCCGAGGTTAACATATGTTTCACCTCTCCTCCGGTAAACTTTCTTTCTTCGTGTAAATTTTCGATGGTGTGAATGGTATTGGGGGGGTGGAGAGATTGATGGAGGCTGGGCTAGTAGGGATTCTTAACGGAGTTTGTTCTTCATAATGCCCAAACCACATAACATCCCCAATGTATTCTAGAAACTTATCCTCTACTTTTGGAGCTTATCTTTACTTCTATAAGCGGATATTCACCGCAAAATAGCATTTCGATACATTTGTTGTTGTTGTTTTATTTTATCTTATTAAATTCTTATGTGAAAGTTTCCAACTCAATGTAATACACCAAAAAGATACATATGGCGGCGAGGGCGGCAGGGTGATATTTATGGGAATTTTTCTAGGGTTGGATTAGAAACTATGACAAAACTGCAAAAAATTTCGAACTTGGGGATATTTGTCACAAAGTGTACCTAGTAAAAGTGCACACATACATCTTAACTCTTTTAATTTAGAAAATTTCCGTTTTTTTTCAAAAAAAAAAAACAAAAAAAATTAACTTTGTTCAAAAATTTACACTCAAAACTTCAACAATCTTCCCGAGGCTCTCCACTCTAAATTTCCTTTTTCACTTTTCCTTATTTTTTTTCTATTTCTTTGTGATGAAAAAAAAATCCCAGAACGAGGAAAAGCACTCCTAGAAAAAATCCTTAACTCTAACAAGAATGAATTTCTCTATGTAGAGAATACCTTGAAGCACAAACATTTGAGCAAATATTTACTATAGGAAGCTATTATGGAGGCTGACCTTTCAAAAAGGATAAGAAAAGAGTCCGGATACCACCTTTCTACCCACACTCAATTTCTCCTTACTCCTTCACCCCACCCCCTCCAGCCACTTCCCACCAACTCGACACTCTTTCTGTTCTATAACAAAAAAAAAAGAAGAAGTATTTAGACCCTCCGGAAAACACCAATGAATGGTGAAAGGACTGCATTGATGATGAGGCTTTATTTCTAAAAGCACTCATATTTAATTATTTTTATTTCTCTCTCCCACTCCTTCGTACTCAGTCCCCTTTCCCTCCTTTCCCCCTCCACACAAAATAAAAGAAGAAGTTTCTGTGTTTTTATGTGGACGTTACCCCCACAATATTGGTGGAGAACCACTAAACCGATTTTCGGAATTCCGTCAATGAAGGGTAAAACTCAGGTAATTTTTGGGGGTAATAGGGTTTATTAGGGTATGTCAAAAGGTAAATGGAGGCAGCAACTGGAGATGGAGTGAATGGTGTATACACTAAGTTGGCAAAATTAACGGCTAGAAACGAGATAAATTGCTGGATGCTGCCAAATCTATGGGAGATTGATGAAAACTTATGCATGGGAGGTTTTTGCGCCTGTTAATTAGTTCTTTAATAAGGACCAAAATAGCATTACTGAAAGGACAAAGGAAATCGGATATGTACAGGATTTGCGGGACTAATTACTAATTTCTGGGATTCAATTAGGGGTGGGGATTTGGTCTGGGCTTGTGTTTATATGTAGTACAGTAGTGGACTTATTAAATGTCGTGTGGTGTGTAAATCGAAGCTTTGGAATCACTATTTGAAATAACCTGTCCTTTTAGTCTTTCGCGTCATGTTGCAATGGAAAAGAGTAAAGTGCAATAGCCAGCGGCGTATTTTAAGATTTGGCGCCCTGGGCCTATAAGATTTGCCGCCCCATATATTAGGTCATACAAGAGATTATTAAATGCTGAGTTTAACGTCCAATGTTCTTCGCTAATTCGGGAACGTATTCTCTTTAATACGGAAAACGAAAGTTCTACACTGCGGTGACAAGAAATTTTCCCAGGCTCAAGTTACACAATACCTACTGAGATGCGTAATGCTATTTCTGTATATAGTCCAGTAAAATGGTGCAAAAAAAGGACCATCTGAACATTTTCTGAAAACAGCCATTTTTTTTGTAATGTGTAGGGGGTTGGTTGGGAGTATAAAACCGAGTTTTCGGGATCCGGAGGGGTGACGTTCGGCCGCCATCTTGTTTTGAGTGGTGAAAAATGGTTTTCTTTATTTCTCAGAAACCGTGAGTTCTACAGAATTTTTGTAAGAATATTTTTTTTAGATAATCAAATTATCTACAACTTTCGTAAATAATGTTTTGCCGTAATATTAATAATAAAAAAGATATGGACGAAAAATGACAAACATTTTGGGGGGTGATGAGGTTTAAAGCGCTATAACTTTTTTATTATTTATTTTACATAAAAAATGCCTTAGAGCTTTTTTGGAGTTATACGCAATTTTAATGCTAAAATTGGCTCTATTTCGTACTTTTTCAACTAAGATTAGCCAAAAAGTACCAAATAAGCACCAAATAAGGCCAATTTTAACATCAAACTTGCTAATAACTTCAAAAGTAAAGGCCGTAGCATAAAATTTTTTCATTATTGATAGGAAATTGTCCAAGCTTTCCAATTTTCAAAAAAAATATTAGTTAACTAGGTATTTGTTGGAGAAAAAGGTGGTTTTAGTTGAAATTTTAGTTAAAAAAAACTAAATTTTGACTTGCTCTGAAAGTTGATAAGGTAGAACCTTGACTTTTACAGTTTTAGATAGGTGGGAGTATTGTGCGTACATTGATACCTTACTCATGAAAATAGCTCATAGGGTTACAAAAATACAGGGTGATATATAAACCTCTACCATAACGCCCTAGCTGTTAAACCGTTAAGATTTACGCCCCACTCCCATACGATTTTTTGTTCGTCTATCCAAAACCTATCCACAGCCGGCCGCTTTGTAAACTTAACCGTATACACCCTGTATAGAGGGAAGCATATGCAGAACTTTTGTTATAACTTCTCCGTTTGCATTGCTCTAAAATCTAAAAAAACAACCCTAATTCAATAGATGACCACATCAATTATTTGCAAGAAAATTCTCTAAAAACTCTAAGGCATTTTTTATGTAAAATCAATAATAAAAAAGTTATAGCGCTTTAAAGCTTATCACCCCCAAAATTTTTGTCATTTTTCGTCCATATCTTTTTTATTATTAATATAATATTACGGCAAAACATTATTTACGAAAGTTGTAGATAATTTGATTAACTAAAAAAAAATATTTTTACAAAAATTCTGTAGGACTTACAGTTTCCGATAAATAAGCAAAACCATTTTCCACCACTCAAAACAAGATGGCGGCCGAACGTCACCCCTCCGGATCCCAAAAACTCGGTTTTATACTCCCAACCAACCCCCCTACACATTATAAAAAAAATTGCTGTTTTCAGAAAATGTTCAGCGAATGTACCATTTGACTGGACTAATATGGAAATGCTTCCTTCAATTCCTCGTTCTTAAGCAATAGGTTGAGTTTGCTTAAACCCTTTTTTTTAATGTGACGCCAAGAATTGTCTTAAAAGAACACATTCTTATAGATCTTCTGCAACATCAAGGGTATAATTTTTGGAATTTTATGGGGTTAACTCTAAATTCCCCATCAAGCATTGGATTGAATTTGCATACGAATTTGATCCTCCACATCTCGTCCAATAATAATAATTGGTCGCTTATTGGGAAAAAGGTATTACTCTTTTGGTCACAATATTTCTTCCTCACCATACGACACTCATGGCACAGTTTCTTTTTTCTTCTTTCTCTTGTGATCGCTTCTGAATTGTTCTGTGCACTTTTTCTTACCAGCATCCTCAAAAGCATCAAAAGTTTCCTCCTGAAAGCGAGGGTGGCGGCCCACGAGTGCGGAATATGCCATTCAAAACGTGTTGCAGACTATACTTTTTCTACGCCTCTAATTCGTTTTTATTAATATTTTGTAAAGAAAAACAAACCTAATTAAAGCTACTGTCAAAAATATTATGTATAAGGCACAGCAACACTAAATAACATATTAGTAGGGAGTGTTCATTCATAACAATTTTGTAATTTAATAATTTGTTAATAGATGGCGGCCGTAAAATTTAATAAAAAAATGTTATTATTTTCTGCAATTTAATAATTGAATAGTTTATTTGAAGCACAAATATTCTAGCAGAACATCATTCATTGTTTATTTATTGAAACAATCATTTATTCTTTAATTAATAAATCTTTCTTTTTCCTCAATTAATAAATCATATTCTTGGATTACGAGGAACAGATGTCGGCACTAGTAGTCATTCCATAAGAAGTGATGGAATGAATATTCCACACGGGTGTGGAATGCTGCTAATTCCGTAACTAAAAGTAATATCAGAATGCCTGTATTCTAATAGAGGCGTAGAAAAAAGCATTATCAGTGAAGAAGCCATATCCTGTTCAATCACTGAAGTCAGCATTCTGTCGCGATAGTAGTGGATGAGAGTCGATTGACTGAAAACCGCGTATTGGCGTTGTCAGTTCTTTCACTTTTCTCTCTACTATCTCTCCGAATAGAGCCACTGGACCTGATAACGTACCACCCCCTATGGTTCTTAAGAAATGTGCCTCAGCTTTGACTAAACCTCTGCGCAAACCCTTCGCTGTCTCTTATTTCTCCAGGGTATATCCTGGTTGGCTAATGTTCAGACCATACCAAGACTAGTTGGGATGTGGCTTTTGACCCTTTCGGTCCACAAGATTAACTTCCCAGTGTTCGTTCAAACAAAAAAACGACTCCAACTATTTTTATGAAAATCTTTTCAGATCATACTTCCTTTAACACGCTTTGAACGGCATCTTAACGAAGTCGGTATCTTTTTTGGTTCGCGCGAAATCGTGCTGGTACAAAAATCACTTAAGTCGTTCAAACAAAAAAACGGCTCAACCGATTTTTATGAAAATCTTTTCAGATCATATTTCCTTGAACACGTTTCGAACGGCACCTGATCGAAGTCGATATCTTTTTCGGTTCGCGCGAAATCGTGCAGGAAAAAATGACCACATACGTACGCACACACACACACATATTTCTTCTCAAATTTTTGCTTAAAATGCTATTGGGACCTTGAAACGTGTAAATACATTGAAAATTTCGAGTCCGATTTTCGGACCGATTACAATAACTTCCTACTGCGAAGTTAAAAATGTGATTCCAGCAACTTTTCTAACCACCAGGCAATATAAATTTCTTCTACTTCACCCAAAATCATCGCGGCAATAATTAATAAAACTTATTGTGGGTTAGCTTGGAACCAACCACGTATTAGACGACAAGCAGTACGGCTTTAGACCAAAACAGTCTAACAGTGTGTCTAACAGCCTCAACCAAAATACACACGGATTTGTTGAGTCTGATCTGTTGGCACCAGATATCTCTAAGGCTTTTGATACAGTATGGCATCTTGGTCTGCTGACTAAACTCCAAGCCATTGGTATCGACTTAGTTCTAAAGATCTAGATTAAGAGTTTCCTTTCTGGTTGTTCAATAAAAGTAATATTGGATGGCGTCAAATCTAAACCACATGACATCTCTACCGATATCCCCAGAGGCTCCATTCTGCCCCCGCCTTATTCGTAATCTTTATCAACGATCTTCTCTCAGTCCAACCCATTCCACTGCTTCACTGATGATGATGAAGTTCTGCCTTGCATCAACACCGCTTTCATTTCAGTGGATAATTAGGAACTAAAGACTGACGTGTCTCTTAATATCTTTGGAATATAACGTTTAGAGAAGATCTACGTTGGAATGATGACTTATTTCAAATCTCCAAGAAAGCATCTCAGTACCTAGGTTTTCTTAAGATATGCAAATTCCTCCTGCAGCCAGTGACCCGGGGTATAATTTTTAAATCGTACATTCGACCTCGCCTTGAATAAATAGGAGGAACCCTAAACCCGCCTTGTAGTGACTCGACAAATTGTTAAACTGCACGCTTAAACCCTCGGAGAGAACACCAGCCTTCATTGACTTATTGAGGCTTATTGATCTTCTTCTTGAATGGCGCTACAGTCCTTGCAGAACTCGGGCCTTTCGAAGTCTCCTCTCCCAGTCGTCTCTACGTCTTGCTAGCTCTCTCCAATTTGTTATACGAAATTTCCGTATATCTGCTGGCACGTCATCTATCCACCTATTTCTTGGTCGTCCTACTCTTGTTCTTCCTGATGGTCTACCATTAAAAATCCTGGCTAGCATTCTACCTTCTGAAGCTCGTACAACTTGTCCGAGCCATCGTAGTCTATTCAGTTTGAGAGGAGAGGACCTGATAACCTGACTTAATACTCTTTTTTATTTTTTTAGATATTTTTTAGATTAGACGCAAATTCAAGTGAGTTTTTATAATGCTTTGTTTTATTACCCTTTCATGACCTCTGGTTATTCCTCTTTTATTACCTCTGCTTATTACCCTTTTATTACGTTTGTAAGAAACTTATGTTACATTTTCGAATAATAATGCAAAAACAAAACTGCTTTATTTTATTAGCCCTTTATTACCTCTGGTTATTACCCTTTCATTACCTCTGGTTATTACCCTTTTATTACCTCTGCTTATTACCCTTTTATTGTCTCTGTAAGAAACTTGTGTTACATTTTCGAAGAATAATGCAAAAACAAACTGCTTTATTTTATTAGCCCTTTATTACCTCTGGTTATTACCCTTTCATTACCTTTGGTTATTATCCTTTTATTACCTCTAAAAGAAATTTGTGTTATATTTAAGAAATAATGCAAATTCTAAAAAATTACGAGAATTGGAAATAAAATTATTTTTATCAAGCCAGTCTGGATTCGTTATGCAAATTGTGAGAAGTCGTAAGTAGTGTCAAGTACTTCGACACAAGAGCCTACTTCTTTCTTTAAAGAAAGTTCTCGGTACAATTAGAAAAGTTGACGAGAGGACTAGTTGGTGGTATAGGTTGATTTTAAAAAGAAAATCGCATAAATTTTATGTAATTGAAGTACGTCGTTAATACTTCGCAACCGCTGGACCAGTTAATAAAGCCTTCTAGCATTTGCTGCTCTAACCAACCTCGTCTTAACAGTGATTGATTTTACTAGATGAGAGAGTTTATATTTACCTTTAATCGTGGCTTCAATAAAATCGTTTTAATGTCAAATCTGTTCAAGTTTCACTTCACCATTCCGACGACAGAACAGTCCAACCATCTCTCACTCACTTCATCAAGGACCACAACTCCTGGATCCCAATCCTCTATTAATCTGCTCCCCTCCTTGCTGCATTCACCCAAGCGTTTGTCCTAACCAAAATCGTTTGTCTACCCTTGTCTTTTATCAAATTTCTAAATGCACACAATAGTCCTCAAAATATAGCCGTCCATATACACCTGTTCATATGCAGATAAGCAGGATGTAGCCCGACCACTAAGCGAATTTGATACAAAATCCTTGGGCAAACTGAAGTACCCAAAATCCCCAAGCAAGCTTTACGATAAAATCAAATCTCGTTTCACCTAATAATAATTTTGCTCCCCAGACCGGCTATGCTATAGTGTGATATTAGCTAGCACTCTCTCACCTGCGTGTGAGTAATAAATGATTCTGAGTTACCGACACCTTCAGGATGCTGTAGGATAAATTTGATTATGGCGTAATTACGAGGGAATTGTTGTGGTAATCTAATTGAGTGTCTGAAAGGAATCGATGGAGATAGTAAGGGGGTGGTGTTGGGATTCAATTTCTATTCTACGTTACCACTGGTCCTTACTAGATTGCTACGCCCTACTGATCGGTTCTTGATTGAAAGTGATTTAGAATCGGGTTTAGTTGGTGATTTAGTGGGGTTTTGTGGTTTTCGTATTAATCTGTGATGAAAATTGCGTTTTCGTTCAAGAGAAGAGATTATTTTAGAAGATGTCTTTGCGGCTTTATATCTTATTTTCGCGAACAGAATGGAGTCTTGTGATAGTCTTTCCTTCTTTCTTCCACCGCTGGACAGTAATACCCAATATTCTATCTTGGGTTGGATTCTTCTACAGGCGTAATAGACAGGTGCCATCTTTAAAAATTCCTGATACCTGAAATTTCTGTGTGCTTAGGTTAATGTCACAAATCATCTGAGGGATTACTGCTGCTTATACATGAGACCTCACTTACCACCGTTTCTGGTGTTCCTCGGTTGTCCATATATCGGTGTGGCTCTAAACCAACGCCCAACGCGAAGTATAACTCCGAACCTCAGAACTCCGATTTCGTCTCTCCTTTGCCAGATTGTTAGCTTCCTCCTCGAATTGTCTGATTGTCCAGTGTTATGAGAATGTTTTTTGCTTTCACCTGCTCCTCAGTTACTTGGCAACCACGTCCAGAACGGAAGATGTCTGCAGTGTTTATACTATTTAAAAGTCCAATGACGGCGAGCTTAGCAGCTTTGCTTATCACTGCAGATGGTACGCATGTCATTTACTGCGCATCTTGTTGAAGTATCTCTTAATTGTTTTCTGTGTAGCTTAATCAAACCAAAGACATCCGAGATAGTAATCAGGTACCTTAACCCCTAGGAGTCTAGGCTATCAAGGTCGAATTCCTACAGAACAACAAACATTTTTATAGAAATTATCGGTTTCGAAATAATTGTGAGTCCTGTGGTATACACTTTCGTAGTGGGTATAGATTTTATTCTCAGTGGAAAACGTGATTTTAAGCGTATGTTCCACGATACCCACATTTATCTTCATTTTTTTTAGATATTAAACACAAATTTGAATCGGTAACTTGCCGGTCAAGTGAATTTTATAATGTTTTATTTTATTACCTCTGGTTATTACCCTTTCATTACCTCTGGATTGCCCTTTTATAACCTCTGGTTATTACCCTTTTATTACCTCTGGATTACCCTTTTATTACCTCTGTTTATTACCCTTTCATTACCTCTGGATTACCCTTTCATTATCTCTGGTTATTACCCTTTCATTACCTCTGGATTACCCTTTTATAACCTCTGGTTATTACCCTTTAATTACCTCTGGATTACCCTTTTATAACCTCTGGTTATTACCCTTTCATTATCTCTGGTTATTACCCTTTTATTACCTCTGTAAGAAATTTTTGTTACATTTTCGAAGAGTAATAGAAAAACTAAAAAATTGCAAGAATTGGAAATACAATTACTTTTATTTAGTAAGCACCACCATCACCCAACCAACCATCTTGTTGAAGTGCCTATTTATTGTTTTCTATACATATAGCTTTAGCTCACCAAATCCCAAAATGCATATGGGTCATTCCACGTCAAATCGACAACTATTGAACCTGACCCTTTTTGATTTGGCTGAAACTTTGTAATTTCGTTCTACCCTATCAAAAACATTTTTCATAATTTTTTCATTTTTTTTTACCCAACCCTAAAACTTTTTCAAAAATTGACCTATCGAGTCGTTTTTTTTTCAAAATTTTTGTTTTTTAATAACTTTCTAGAAAAAAAGACCAAACAATTTTCAGACGTCAAATTATATGAAATTTATAAATTTTTTGTAAAAAAAACCGTTATTTTTTCAAAGTCCGCCATTTTTAATTTTATTTTTTTTAAAAGAACTTTGAAATTTTCTGAATATAATGTCGCCAATTCCCGAGTGGGTCGACTTTGTTTTATATTTTTTTTCGATTCAAAAAATCTTTTTTTAGTTTTTTTCGATTTTCAACTCCAAAAAAAACGCCTCGATAGGTCAATTTTTGAAAAAGTTATTGTTTTTTTGAAAAAAAATTTGAAAATTTTTAGGGTTGGATAAAAAAATTTGAAAAAATTATGAAAAATGTTTTTAATAGGGTAAAACGAAATTACAAAGTTTCAGCCAAATCAAAAAGGGTCAGGTTCAATAGTGGTCGATTTGACGTGGAGTGACCCATATGTTTTTTATGTGGTGTACTACCAGTTCGTTATGTAATTTTTCACGTCATGGTCTAATGTCTAGCAGTAAGCTTAGTACGGTAACGAATAGGTTAAGGGTCATTAGGGTTCGGGAGGTATTGAAGAAGAACCGATATGTAACTGTCCTGGTGTATGTCTAGTATGCTGACCTCGGTGGAATACGTATGTATAGTCTAAAAACTCTCCTACATTGATGAAGTGCCATTTTAGCCTTCCTCATCTTTTCATCAATGTGATATTACCAGCCGCGAGTGCAAGCGTTCAAACAGATATTTGACTGTCTGCCACGTCTGTCTGGGCTCCTAAGACCGTCAGGGCTGAAAACCCGAGCAATAAGACCTAAAAGACCTAAAGACAATAATGTCGGTATTGAGGACATTTGTGACGAATCCTTGTCCTGTGCATCACTATTTAATCACTCGGAGACCATTCCTCATGATGTGTGCTGTAGTTTTTTTCATGTGAAAGACTAGAATTCGAGATAAGCTACTTGGTACAGTAGACGGATTTATCTAGATCAGGTCTATCTTTGACGAACAGCAGCTCTAGTAATATGGATAGTAAAGAGAAAAATGAAAGAGCTGGTAACGCTAATACCAGGTTTTGCTCCACCGAAGAAAAGAAAGAAGACAGAGATGGAAGAAGTACGAGGGCCCGGATCATTGGTTTACAATGTCAGGAGCTCAAGTAATTTTGTCAACAATTTTGTTAAGACTGTTAGTGTTTGCAAAGGGATTACCCTCTTTGCAAGAAAAATGGATACAATTTGATTATTATAACTATCTAATGTTATGAAAATTGAAATCAACAGCAATAATGATATCACACTCCGAATTGGAAGAAAAAAGGACTGTAGTGGGTATTCCGGCGATTGGGCGTGGGAACCAAACTGTCATTACGATAGGCGGCGATTTAATTAAAAACAACAAAAACCATTAAAACTTCATTTTAATTTCTCTTTTTCATTGCAATATAATATCGAATAACTTCAATCAAAAAACAACCAAAACTAACAAAAATCCCAAAAAAATATATCGAAAACACCAAAATCAAATTGTTTAAATCAATTTTCCTCATTGGATTTTTACAATCTTTAAATATCGTCAAAATACCACCTTGGCGAGCTTGTTCGAAAATCTTCTTATTCCATTTATAAAATATTCCAACACGATGAATCGTTTTTAGTAAATCATCTAAAATCTCCATAAATGGTGAATCAAAAGGCATCGGAAACATAACGAAACGCTTCCCGAAACAAATATTCGTTAGAGTAAACAATGGCTGATTAAGTAGACTCTGCTGGTTAAGAATAAGCTCGGTTACATCTGTTGGTAGGACATAGGCGTACGAGCTGTTGAGGGCATATTGATGAGTCAATAGAGTATTCACATCGGCGAAGTCAAGTAGATTTAAAAATTCTTTCGGGAAACTTCCTGATTGAATCATAAACTGACCTATCGAGTGAGACACTAGTATTCTGCACTTGTGAATGATGAAATCTTCAACAGTTTCAAGCTGTCGAACATACACGGTTTTTGCTAGATAACTTGTTAAGAATGGCAGATACAAGTTGGTCATTATGAATCCAAAAATTGCTACGATACCAAAGTAGAATCTCCAGAATAAAATATATTTGACGCGATACTTTAAGAATCGTGTATATAGAAGTCCTTGAACGACATTGATGAATATATCGCCGAACTCTAAACGACAGCGTAGTTTAACTGCTATTGTATGTCCAATTGTTATCAGTAACATTATGATTATGATGATGCCATACCAAAGCGTATTTTGAAATGGTAAAAGAACATAAACATGAGGCAAAACTCTATTGATCCTTGGTGCAACAACGCATAATGTTGATGCAATTATCGGATAACTGGTATCAACTGCCGAATGATTTGCAAATCCAATTGGATACATTCCCAAGTCGACTTTCTTTGAAACAATAAATTCGGTGTATTCTGCGTATTCATAATAAAAGTTAAGCCTGGTTTCAAAGTATGTTGCATTGTATCTTTTGATGAATTCCTTCAGAAACATATAAGCATTTCCTGCAATAATCTCTCGTCCTTCTTTGTTGAAATACCGAAAATATCGCGGCGGAGTAAACTTGATGCCAACATGCAATCGGTATCCTTTTAAATTCTCAACTTTATTTGGATAAAACGTTTCAATGTTCGTTTCCAAGGATAAATTACTCAAGGATATTCGTGGAAATGGATTGAAACTAAAAATTTCCATTTTATCAAACTGATTTTCATACACAAAAATCGAATTAATCGCATACTTATCCCAGCACCAACCTGATAAGTCCATGATATCAGTGCTGTCGATATCATTGGTCGTAAAAACGAACATCATTTTCGATAGCATCATTTTATTCAAAGTTTTTATCACAACACTCAAAATGGCCGCGTCCTTATCCTTGAGAAATATCAACGAAAGCGTATTCCGATGAAGGATGTTCCTCAAATCACGCAATGGCGTATTCCTTATCCAAATCACAGGCTTCGTGAAATTAGTCTGAATTTGTTGAACGATTTCACTCAATTCCGAATTGAAACTTCGTCGCTGATTGGAGAATATTAAAAAATTATTAAAATTATGAAAATTGTTTAGTTTTTGTGTTATTGAAAATAATTCAGTGAAATTTATTGCGTTGTTGTAAGCTAACAAGAATTTTTTGAGGTCGCAGTGCCCGCCAAGGCGGCCCTCAACAAGAAATAGAATAGAAGCTAACAAGAAGGATATCAGCACGGTTGTATTTCGAATCATGTCCACTTCCGACTTCGATGTGATAACTAAAAAAAAAGTCTAAATCAACACTGTCAACAGCAGAGAAATACTTTGTGAAGTAAATTACAGGTAAAAGTGTCTCCAGTGGAAAATTATAGAGTGCTGCGACCTGAACTGTATTTTTGTAAAATGTGCTAAGTTGTGATCAGTAAATTACAGAGAAGAGTTATGACTTGTGAACTTGAAATGTAGTCTTGTGGGTGGAGAGGAGTTTCTTACTGTAACAATAGTAATCGAGAAAAATATTTTTCTGTGAGATTTACTTCTGAAAAAAAGTTCTTGTTGTATCCGAGGTATAAATGTTTAGTTACTTTCAGAAATACAAAGTACTAGCCTTGGCCTTTATAATTCATACTAGTGGGAAAATTGCTGCAAGAACTGGGGTGACTAATCGTCGCAGAGTTTAATGGTGACGACAAATTGCAAAGGTGAGACTTTCACACACACACACACACGAGACACACACACTAAATTATCTATACCTGGACAATAGCAGCTCTTGGGAAGCATATGAGCTCCCGGTAATTTCAGAATCGTCCTATTCTGCTTGTGAGTTCGAGTGAGAGAGGTATAACCTACGGATGTATCGGATTGTTCAGTGCAGCCGAACTTATATATGAGGCCTTTAAGGCTACCATTCACAACAGGCTGCCGGCAGGCCGTAGCCTTTTAAGCCAGGTCAGCAGGTACCGCCCGATCAGGCCATACATTACTCAGTCTGACTGAGGGATGAGGACTTGAGGCATACATCTGACAGGCCGTGGACTGCAGGTGAGCTCATGATTCCATTCACATACACACAGGCGAAGACGACAGTTTACCGTAGCACGTTGTTAATTCAAGTGCAAAAATGTTCATGGCCTCAACGAAAATTTTAGACTGAATAGCAGTTCAGATCTTCAGGCACGGACTGACGATAAATACCCATACGCAAAGATTTTTGTCAGTTTTCTTGGACTGCATGCCCCATCCAGTTGGTGGTATAGCTGAGTGAGTCTGGTTATACTTGGCCTCAAGGCGAGAAACCTTCAGGCCATGGCCTGCCGGCGGCCTGTATAGGAATGTGGGCCTTTAGAAATCACCCCTCTCTTGAGGAATATTATAGACTATTAAATACGAGAAGAAAGAATATCATTACTGTATATAACACTGGTCTATTGTTCTAATATTTTCTTATATCCTATTGTAAGTAATAAAAAAATGAGGCCTTAATTTAATTAAATATTTTTAATGCTATTCCTAAACACTCGTACTCGCAAATTCCCATTCTGAACACTGAAAATTATTACATTCGTAACATCCCTAGTACTATATAAGCAAGTGCACTGAAAAAGTCAACTACTACCCAGTACTGCCTTAGCGTGTAACTTGAATACGTTATACATGCTTTTGTGTATAGTCCAAAAAAGTAAGCCCTTCCACCGTGGTCGAACGAAGAGTTATCCAAACTTAGGCGGCTAACCAGGGAGGTTTTCGCACCCTCGAGTACTCATCCTCCCGCTGCAGGCATGAAAATCTAAAAATGCGCCCGCCAGAGGTATACCTCAGATATGAATGTATCCGTAATCGACCATTCCAAATGCGAGTGTCATTTTACCAGCGGTCCCCAACTATGTACTAACCATGTCTAATGCTGCTTGACCTACGCAATCGAACCAGAACTGGTCTACTGAGTATGCTAATTGCACCCTTTTATTGTCACCAAGATAATTTCCCGTTTTCTTCGTCCTATACAATTTTTTAAAGCTCCAATTTTGCTCCCTTTAAGGCCCGTCCTCACTACGCGGACTTAGAATCCACGCGCTTTTGGCCGTACGGCCAGCCAAAAGCGCGCGTAATCTTTTAATTTTCTGAATCATGAGTGAGAAAAAATCAATTCTCATTTGAAACGGCGTACGCGCTTTTGAAAAGCTCATAGTGTGTGGACGCACAATGTACCTTTTTAAGCACAGCCTTTTGTCCGCGTTGTTGTGCCGCACGACCTTTTCCATGGACAAAGTCGTAAAAAAGTCGTAAAAAAGTCATAAAACTCTATATGAAAAAAAAGGCAAAAGCGCGTGCGACCCAAGACCGCGTAGTGTGGTCCCACCATTAGTCTAAAAAGTTTTCCTTCGTTTGGACTTTTCCGTGTATCTACTATTGCTGCGTGCCTGGGGCTGCACTTGAAAAAGTAAAATTTTTACTCAGGCGCAGGAATACGGAATCCGTACCCGATTCTTTACTTATATGAGTATTTGGCTTTGGTATCAGTAATCGATACTTTTGACCGAGTACTTTTACACATATGATTATTTATTGGGTAAAATCGAGTACTGCGTGCAATTTGAATTCAAGTCAGAATTGAAGCTAACTTCAAGTTTATCTCAGTCGTGAATATTTTCCATATGAACGTATTACACCTAATGTAATTTTCTGCCTCAATTAAGGAGAATTTTCGAGGCGTTTACATCTCAAAGGCAAAATGGAAATGCAAATTGGAACTCTTTTATAGCATAGAAGTTGGAACAAGGTGGAATCCACGTTCAGCAACAGAGAGAAAAGCATACATATTTATTTGCGATAAAAGAGTTTATAGAGTTTATAGTTTATATCCCATATACGCTACATAAGTAAACTGTAATCTGTCCCAGTCGCAAATTGAGTAATACATACGATAAGTCAGGTTACAACTAAAGGACAACCCTTCGGTGAAAGTTATCAGTAATGCCAAAGCAAGGGATTGCAAATTTGCAAACACATTCTCACGTGAGAGAGTAGATATATGTCAAAAAAATACTCATTGATGATTCTCAAGGAATCGAGTAAAAATTACTCATTGAGTAATTTTCTTTCGATTCTACTCATGAGTACTCGAGTACTTTCCGTCGATTCCGTATCCCTACTCAGGCGTGATATGCCTGTTTTGGGTGCCATGCAGGCGTTTTGACGCTGTGCGTGCCTGTTGAATGCAAGAATGGGCGAATTTTTTTTTAGTCATAGAGGCATCTCTTGCACAAAAAAAGTTTTGCTGCAGAACCATGGCCCTCGTAAATTACAAATTGAAAACAATTTTAAACTCAACAACCATGTTATGTCAGGCGACTGTTAAGTCGCTGAAACTTGTTCTGAGCACGTGGTTGCCTGGCTTTAAAGAAACAGATGCCTAAGGAAGGCGCGTTGAGCGGTCTACATTTTCCCTTGGTATAAGTCACCAGGCGTGGATAACACGCGAGACTCAACTTCAACAGAGCTACTGCACCAGAGATCAACGAGAAGACCTTCAGCGTAACAATGACATAGTTTAATATACTTCCCTCTTCCTCTTCACTCTTTCTATCGACAAGAGCTTGCTGTTTGACATTGCACTCTATACGAAGAAAATAGATTGTCGACAGTACAAAGGGCTTTCCCTGAGCTCTAGTCTTCCACATAAAAAAAATACAGACAGCTCTAAATCATACTTAGGATTTTTCCCCAGCCTAGCTCTGTCAGTGTGTTCAGGGAAAACTACTGGCAGTCTCCAAAGCTTTCCCAGCAACACAAAAAACTCCAAATGCCAGGAACCAAAACAATGCTGTTATCTGTAATCAGGGGCGGGGCTTTCATAGGTGCGAATGGTGCACTTGCACCGGGCGCAATTGGACCGGGCGCAATCTGAAGTTGTTGAAAGCGCCTTCTATGTTCAGAAAGGCTGCCAAGATTTTTATTCTATGCATAATTCTACAGTGGAAACTAATACATCCAGTGCAGTGACCACCGATTATCTCTTGAAATATGAAGGCTTGGAGAACGACATAGGGATCTCTATTATGGAGATTCGAGTGTATAGGTCTATAGATTTGCTGAGCCCAGGATTGTGCTAGGAAAAACACCAAAACACATCCTGAAGCAGATGATGAGGTTTGGCGATGTGTGGAGAATAGTGGCAGTTGCGCTGAAGGCCATCTACCTGAAGCTTAAGTAGTACGAAGCTTAAAGAAACAGCATTAGCGGGATAGTTTTGTGGAGTTAAAACCGAAGCAAACCCAACATAAAAGCAAGATCGCGAAGCAAATTCTGATTGGACACAGGCTTTCATAGGTGCAGATGGTGCACTTGCATCGGGCCCAATTAAACGGGGCGCAATTTCAAAAATTAAGATTTTTTAAAAAAAAATTTAAGCTATGAAGAAAAAATTGGAAAAAGTGTTCCCGTGCCTTCATTTCCATATATTAAAGGAACTCCATAGAGTGTTTGTGTCTTTTTCAATTGTCTTCACTGCGATCAAAAAATGAACAGTTGATGGGGGCGCAATATGGCATACTGCACCGGGCGCGAAAAAACCAAGCGCCGGCCCTGTCTGTAATGGACTTCGACGATGAATGGTTTGGTCCATATCCTCTTCAGCCTGACGTTGGATAATTTTAATCTGAAGTTCGGGTTTGATGTCAAGTGATACAATCCCCTACAACTCTACAAATTCTGGCTGAAAAGAACGCCATACACATTATTTAAAGAATTGCATAAAAGCATTTCACCCAGATTGAGCGAATGATCTAACATTGGTCAAGGTAAAGGAGTATGAATTTCAAGTAGTAGTAGTATCTGGCAACAACTTAGAACCTGAAATACGCGCGTGGTTACTAAAGCCAACAAACCCTATTCTAGTCTATCAAGGCTTTTCAAATCCAGGCATTTAACCAGAGCATATAAAGTGCTGCTATATAAGACAATGGACTTACTAAAACTCACTTATAGGTGCTTCGAAAAAAACTATTCTTACGAAAAATGTTGGCCTTGTAAAGGACGATTCCAAAGACTGAGTAATCTACATTCACTATCGGACATAGAAATCCTGGAAAGAAGAACAGAACAAAGCTCTTTAGACTCCGACCAACAGGATATCTAGCTCGCTTGGATGAATGAAGAGGAATCTGGTCGGAGTCTTTTACGAAATGATTTGTGGGATGCGATAACGAGGTAGACCATACCATCGCTGTAAGGATGCCGAAGACTAGGGCTTAGATGGACCAAACTCAATGATTCCGACTAGAGATTAGGTCCAGTGGAGGGAGCAGCGTCTACAAAAGATTAAATATGTTTTATCTTAATTCATATTCCTACACAAACTAATTTTTTATTACACCATAGACGAATCTCGCCCCTAGTCTCGCCTTTCATCAAACAATTCATATTTCATAAACCACACCAAATGTTTTAGGAATTCAATTGTTGTTTTTTCTGCTTCCTTTCATCTCTTCGATTTTTTTACAATGGTTCTTTTTTATTTTTTTTTATTCTTTTTTTTTTGTAAACCTGAAATTCTCTGTTTACGATTCCACACATTCGACAAGTTGATAAAAAATTTATGGCATTCCTTCGTCGATGCTACTTCTATGGCACCCAACTTGTCACGGAGATTATTCAAACGTTCTATGGACAACATATAGGGAATCGTACCATAGTGAAAACGTGACAAGAGAACGAAACTCGGCACTATTTTAAAATGCTTGGTGATAAAGAAATTTGCTTTAGTTGTTGAAAAGTATAATTCAATCTATTTTTTTTTAAAGGAGGGAGGGGGTGTAATGGTTTTGATATAAAGATAGAAATTTGTTTTAAAGGGATTTCTTTTTTTGTTTGAAAGTCAATTCTGTTAAAGTTTTATTGTTATTGATCCTGGGGAGATTGGTACGTAGGATTTTTGAAGTTATACTTCTTTAGGCGCGTTTGGAAAATATTATGAGACTGAATTTTTATCGAGATGCGAGACGCAACGCGAGACAGTGACGGAGAACATAGGCGAAGGGGTATGGGGGGCAAGCATTTCAATTCCCATTCTTTAGCTGATGTCTGTTCACGAGGTCGATGGGTGAGGGGGTTTTTATCCTGAGGCTATGGAGGGAAATAAATTTCATGTACGATTCATCAGCCAAGCGAAGGTTTGGCTTTTTGTAGGTATAAGAAGATTCGTAGTTGCTGGGTGAGGGGTTCTGTCGCGAGGCTAGGGAGGGAAATCCGATCCGTGTTCTATTCATCACCTAAGCGCGAGTTTCTAAGGGTCAGTTTTACACGGGCCGACTTTTTCAGAAGATTTGTCTTGGTTGTTTGTCTCCCGTGTGAAACTGGCCAAGATAATAATAAAGCTATATGGCAACTGTACAATAACAAGCGATAATTATTTACTGTTTTACTAATGATTTTGAATGGTTGAAACTAAATATCAGAAATTAGTTTGAATATATAATACAAAATATTTACTGTTATTATTTGGGAAAATAAAACAATGAACAAGATATTAATGATTTTATTTAGCTTGACCTCGTATATTTGTTTGGTTCAAATCTTGCAACAGCTTTTTCAACTACTTCTACTAAACCGATTCTTATGAAACTTTGCACACACATTGAGCTAACGTGTCAGTGCAATCTAACAATTTTGTAAAAAAATCAAGATGGCGATTCCAAGATGGCGGAATCCATTGAAAATCGGTATCGGGGAATTTAAATAAAAACAATGACAATTATGGCAAAAATAATTCCAGTTGGTTAGTATGAATCTTATTATACAGTCAATTTAATTTTTTTTTGTATTTTTGAATTGCGGCGGGTAATGGGTTAAGGTCACAAATGACGAATTTGTGGACTAAATTTTAAAAAAATCAAAATGGCGCCAATTTGCCGGTACAATTTTGGCAATTACGATTCGATTTCACTGAAAATAGCTATTTGCGGGTGTTTAAAGTCGAAAATAATAAATTTGTTGTCAAAATTAGAAAATTCAAAATGGCGCTGGAAATATGGTATGCATAACAAATCACTTCACCAGAATTTTGTAAAAAGTAAAATCCAAAAATGACTGAATTAAGAATAAAAAGAATATAATAAAAATAAGTAAAAAAAAACGGGGTTAAAAATGGGTTGACTAGTAGGTGATTTTAGTTAGGATTAGAATCCGGTATAACCGACAGGCTGGGACGTGTCGGCATCATGCTGCTTCCACCTGCCAACGCACGCAAATAATAAAAAATCCAATATATTATTTGCATGCAAATTAAAAATTAGTTTAAATCACGCCAAAGAAGTATAACTTCTAATGCGCGTACATAAGTACACACACCTACTTTTTTTTCAAGAAAATATTTTTGTTTTTGTAGTAGCCACTTTACCCTTAACTGAACTTGCTCGGGGTTTGCTATCTATATACAAGGGGTTAGACGTTTGTTTTTTGAGGAAGCCAGTCGAAACTAAGTTGTTCAAAGATTAGGCAAAAAGTTGAATGCCCAAAAGATAATCAATAACGAGTTTGTGTTCCGCGAAATAGGAAGGAAACATTGTAGATGAACTTCTAAAATTTGACTCGGTGCGGACACGGAGGCGCGGAAAGGTAGAGACTGACTGGATAAATTTTACTTATTTAGTTTCTCTCCGTGCGTCGTCCGACACACGGCCGTCATACCGTGCCGGACACGGTGCGGAAATGTGTGTCCCGGGCTTAAAACTACTTGGCAACCGAAATCTTTTCGTGGAATTTATGCAGACGATGTTATCATCATGGTAACCGGTGAAACAGGAAGCACTACAACAAAGTGGCATGCATTGGGGTCTATTTAGAGCGTGTCAGTCCCTATACAATAATTCTGGTATCATTTATCAGAAAACGAACACTGCCAGGATCGACGGAAAAACAAACAAATGACCGATAAAACAAAATTTTAACTTTCTCACATAAACCCAAATATTGGCTTTCAAATGCCTAAACTGGTGGTTAGCAGGGCGGGGTCAAACTACCAGCATAAATTGGTTATAAAACAGTTAATAATTTTGCCTTGTTCTTATTCTTAGTGCAAAGTTTGAAGTGTGTAGTGCGGTGCAAGAAACGGTAGTTTTATTAACGAAGTAGTAGAAGCGGCCATGTTCGATATTGAGAGATGAGATGAGTTCGAAGAAGTGTGGAGATTGACGAGGAGGTCCTGCCAAACCCTGGTGGAGCAAAACCCCAACGTAGCCATTGACGAGAACTAGCAGAGAAGCTTGGATTTGGTCAATCTACGACCCCGATACTTAGCAAAGTTAGCAAGCTGGCTCAATGACTTTCTTACCAACTTTCGGAGTGTAATCGCGCGCAAAGGCTGAATGTGTGTTCTTCCTTGCTGTCACGTCTCAGGAATGAACCTTTTTTGGACCGAATTATGACTGGCCATGAAAAGTGTATCCTGTATAAAAAATATACCCTGAAATAAACCCTGAGCTCTAGTCTTCCATATAAAAAAAAACCCCCTATCCAGACGGTAACCGAAGATTTCTACTGCGAACAACTTGACGGCTTAAGCCAGCACTGGAAATAAATCGACCATCTTTGATTTCAAGACGAAAATGTTCTTTTATCTAGACCACACTCGTCCACATACAGCAAGGACAACTTTACAGAAGCTAGAGGAGTTTGAATGGAAAACGATGCCGCATCATCATATTTACTGGACATAGCACCATTGGATTATCACTTCTTCTGCAATCTACAAAATCATCTGTATGGAAAAACAATGGATGTAATAGAACATATTAGAATGGCGTTTACGGAGTGTTTTTCGTCATGGCCAAGAGAATTTTGCAACAGAGGCGTTCAAACTCTACCAGATAGATGAAAAAGCATTGTACGTACGACGTAGAACCAGACTTAATAACTTCGTTATCAAATTAAACAAGATTAAACGAACTTTCCATCGCTATTTATACTTTGCAGCGCTAAAGGTTCTGCTTAACTTGGTACCGATCAATTTTGAAGAAGATAAAGGCGGGGAAAAATAGTCACGTGTACGATTATCTTCATTCTACAGTTTAAGCACATGCTTAGCTAATTCAGAGCAAGTGATATAATTAAGCCTTTGGGGCTATCAATAGAGATGGTACGGGGTTTTGATTTGACCCCATCCTACAATATCTTGGTTAAACGGCTTGAAAGGAAATTCTTAATTTAGTTCTGTAAACCTGAATCCAATATCAATACTCATAGCCTAAAGTTTACCATATTCTATCGAAATTCTTGAAGATATATATCTAGATCAACTAGGCCAAACCCACCAAAAAGATGAACACTTTGGTTGAAGTGCTTTATTATAGCCTCGACACACGGCAATCAAAATATGACGAAAATTCCTCATTTATGACGAACGCCCTTACGGGGTGACACAGGTTAAAATACGTCGTTATATTATGACAGTTGTGGTGTAGTGAAAAATGTCAGAGAACGAAAATTAAAAAAAAATTATATCTTTGGTACGTTGTTGCTCCAATGGAAGGGGAACAAGTAATATTTAATTTTTTAATATAGAAAAGAGTAAATTTTTTTATTAATTTTCAAGGAAAATAAAAATAAAAATCAGCTGACTCTGGAAAAACGCCTAAAAGCGTGCTTTTTAACATGATCTATCGTTCGACAGATGGCTCTCTTTTGAGATTTTGTACTAGATTAACCAAAATTTGCCTAATCGGTTTTCCTAATTGATGAGGTTCATATTCCTAATTAATGATGAATTTTCGTCATAAATGCGTGGGTATGTCGAGGCTATAATACACACAAGAAGATGGCCAGTAGAATATTTTTGTCTCAAGCTTGACGCACCCAGAGGCTATTCGATCACCGAAGTCAGCTTAATGTCGCGGTAGTATTGAATGGGAGTCGGCGAAATAACATTTTGCGTTGGCGTTGGCAGTTCTTTCTCTCCTCTATACTATTTGCTTATAAGACATTGCAATCAATGACAGACAGTAAAAAGGGGCTTACTTGTTAGCTCTAGTATTAAATATAAAAAATAGCCAAAGGCATCTACACCTTTTCAAGTTCAAATTGGGACTAAACAACTTCTAATTGAGACTAAACAATTTCTAATTGAGACTAAACAATTTCTAATTGAGACTAAACAATGTCAAAATGGGACTAAACAATTTCAAAATGAGAATTAAAAACTTTCCGTGAAAATAAATAAATACTTTGATCTTTATTCGTTAATATTGAGATTTTTTTACTTAGTTGACTGTTAACGATGCTTGACCAACACATTCTATTGTCTGTCATTATTAAAAGCGTCTTCAATAAAGTGTCCTTATTAGTTTATCCCTAAAAATGTCTTACATAAAAAAAATTGAAGCTGACAATATAAAGAAGCAAATCTGTGCACTGTGCAATCAGAGCACTTCCAAAAACAACAGGCTGGTGTCAAAAGTGATTCAAATATTCAGATGCTGGTGAAAACAGATCAAATTTGACACAAACCGAAGTTCGTCTACAACAAGTAAAATTTGAGAAAACATATCGAAAATTGATGTTCTTGATTGTATCTCCTTTTACTTCCGGAATAGTCCACATGGGATGAACACACTCTCATTTCAATTATTTTCCCCTCGTCTAACAGCAATGCAATTGCAGCAAGATATTCCACGCTAAATTCCATGATCACTGTCCAAATGTCCAAGTAAAGAATGACAGTGAAAAATTCATCACGGAAGCCACTGACACGGAAAGCATCGGTGCCGTGCCGTCGCGGATAGGTGTGGATCGACTTTAATAACTCAATTTTACGACAGATTTGACGAAAGAAGATAGAATCCGATAAAATACGTTTGTTTTTCCTGTCGTCTTCATCAGACTCAATTTTTGATTTCTTACCGAGAAAATGCTTGGATTTTTATCTTTCAACCAATATTATAGTGAGAGAGTCGCAAGATTTTTTACTTCATTTTTTGGCTTTTCTGGGGGTCGCAACACCAAAAAGGTTAAGAAACGATGCTCTATAGGTATGTAGTATGTAGTTAGAATATTATCCCCCAAAGTAGAAACATATTACGGAAAATTCTTTGATGTATGATGTTGATTCTTTGATGAATGTGAATAATTCTAAAAGACCGAACATTATAGCTATTTTCTATTTACGCTTCTCATAAGCTCGCTATACTTAAACTCATGTAGTATGTTCTTTGAAAAAAAAAGTATTTTCCGTGTTTTTCCACGAACTTATCAAACGTATTTCATACATCCAAACTTTACCATAGCACTTTTGAGCTGCTACACCAAAAACCATATGTAAATGATTTTGAAATTTCAACATAGCCAAAACCAAAAACAAGCTTTAGAAAATGAATATGAGATATTAAAGAGAGTTAATAAATGCATATCCCAACAATATTCTAAAGCAAACCAGAAACTCTCTCCATCCGACCACATTTAAACTCAAACTAGAACATCCCTTAAGTAAAAAAAGCAACATATTAAAAGTAAAATCAACAAAATAACCCCTTTTTCTCCAGAATATATCTATCTATTCATTTTCCAAGTTTTCAATTTAACCCTTTACATTGAGAAATGTTTTTATAAAGGCATGTGTGAATACAAAAAAAATATATACGAGTATAGAAGAAAAAATAAACTTCCCTCCACGAAAGATAAACACATTTTCAGTTTCTAGTCTTATAGTGCTAGTTACAAAGGTGTAATACCAGAAGAAGATTCCAGTCAGTTTCCATTTATGCAAAATTCTAGTATAGAAGAAGAAGAAGGTGAAACCTTTATGCATTTATATAACCCTCTAAAGGCTGTTTTTACACCTGTCCACATGGTTTTTAGCTTAACCTTCTCTTTTTCTTTATATATGTATGTATATGTGTGTATATGCATTTAATATCAACAAAATGAAGAGTAAAGCCGGCTAAAGGATATAATTTCAAAAGGACTATAATATAAACTCTTTACGTTTTCCTAAACCGACAAGGAAAATTTTCCGTTATAGTGATTAAAGCCCACACACATAAGTTATGAAATAACTCCACATCCTCCATCTCCTCCAGATGCTTCTTCTACTAAACTCGAGACTAATTAGAAAAGTTTTGTAATTGAGAATTTTCCTGCAACACACAAAAAAAACGGAGGAAGGGAAAAAACCATTCTTTTATGTTCAAGTTAAAAAAAAAATTAGCAACAACAACACAAACAAATATAAATAAAAAAAAGGACACAGTATGTATAATTGCACGTCTTGAATGTTGAATTAAGTTTTAAAGCCATGGAGTTGCGGAAAGAAAATGTTGTTTGAAAAGTCTTACCTGGTCGGAGACAGGTGCTTAAGCGATCAACTCGGCAACTAATGAAAAACAAGTTGAACTTGCTTAAAAATTACAAAAACCATGTGTTGAACTTTTTTTCGTACAGCAGGTGCGGTTTTTGATCTTCTTCTTCTTCTACACGCACCACCACTGACTTTCCGTTCCTCTTTTGTTTACACCTTTTTTCTTGCACTATATAAGGAGGAAATTGGCAATTGCCTGTATTTTGACAGTTCTCTTTTCTCACTTCTTACACTGCTGCCCTCATTCACTGACGGACTTCTATACAGTATCTTTTCTATCTATCAAGGGGAAAAAAATTTATAAAAAAAAAATTTCTATCTTTTGAAGTTTTTAAACTCAATCTTTATAACATGCAAAATGCATCACTTTTATTTCCACTAATTGCTACTCGAAAAAAAAAGAAACAAAAGTCGCCTCCTGTAACAGCAGCGAAAGGATTACAAAACAAACAATCAACAAACAATAACAACACAAGAATTTCAACACTTTAAAATGGCACAAAAGAATTGTAATTTTTCTCCCCGTGTCAATAATAAAATACCCGTGTGAAAAGCGAATTTATACAGGTATGTCCGGTATACGGATCCCGCTCTAGATGTACTAAGATGCCAACACCAAAGGCGAACTGAAATGTATAAAGTTTGCACCCGCCTTGATATAGTCGCCGTAGAGATCCCCCCTAATCCTTGTAGCAGCAAGAAGGATATGTATATATGGATGTGGAGATACGGAGATACGGCGTTGCCTAAGAAACGTGTTATGCTCACCACGCTCACGGAATATAGGTGCAAGGATGTGGAGGAATGTTGAAGGATGCTCCACATGAGAAAGCGAGAGAGAGTTCGTCTTATTGGTTTTGTTGTGACATCACAGGTGAAGCTACTGTTTTATATACCCTACTACTGTGCTAGTCCTGGCCAAGCATGGTCCTTTTCTTGGGGGTGGTGGTGGTGTGGTGAATTCTCGGATGCTTCTAGGAGCATAATCAAGCTTGGGAGATTCTTCGGAATCCTATTAGGAGCAGAGTGACGTCCTTACCATGACTTCTGTTCTCAAGGAGATACCGAGCTTGCGCTGTTCAAAAATTTCGGTACAGTGGCTGTATTTTGTGAGGGAAGCTGGCGGTGTAATGTATGCGGATGGAGTTGCCAGGCTGGTAACTATACACATGTGGAAAAATCCTTTTTTTTAAAGAAAATTTAAAACAAAGTTTAACCGCAAATTTAAATCAGTTCTTCAAATTCTCAATGGAGGATCCAAAATATACAAGCCTTCCTTAGTCAAAACTATTTGGCAGCATTCTGGAAGCTTTCCCAATCCCCTGGAGAAGAAGTCCTCGCTTTTGGAGGCGAGATACTCTTCCACTACCATTTGGACACCTTCAAAATTTTCGTACTCATTTTAGTCCAGTCAAATGGTACATTCGCTGAACATTTTGTGAAAACAGAAATTTTTTTTTGTAATATGTAGGGGTGACGTTCGGCCGCCATCTTGTTTTGAGTGGTGAAAAATGGTTTTCCTTATTTCTCTGAAACCGTGAGTCCTACAGAATTTTTGTAAAGATATTTAGCATAAAAATTTTACATTATTGATAGGAAATTGTCCAAGCTTTCCAATTCTGCAAAAAAAACATTAGTTAACTAGGTATTTGTTGGAGAAAAAGGTGGTTTTAGTTGAAATTTTACTTAAAAAAAACTAAATTTTGACTTTGATGACTCATTGCTCTGAAAGTTGATAAGGTAGAACCTTGACTTTTACAGTTTTAGGTAGGTGGGAGTATTCTGCGTACATGAAAATAGCTCATAGGGTTACAAAAATACAGGGTGATATGTAAACCTCTACCAAAAAAAATACATAACGCCCTAGCTGCTAAACCGTTACGATTTACGCCCCCCTCCCATACAATTTTTTGTTCGTCTATCCAAAACCTATCCACAGCCGGCCGCTTTGTAAACTTAACGGTATACACCCTGTATAGATGGAAGCATATGCAGAACTTTTGTTACAACTTCTCCGTTTGCATTGCTCTAAAATCTACAAAAACAACCCGAATTCAATAGATGACCACATCAAATTATTCCCCAGGAAATTCTCTACAAAAAAGTTCTAAGGCATTTTTTATGTAAAATCAATAATAAAAAAGTTATAGCGCTTTAAAGCTCATCACCCCCAAAATTTTTGTAATTTTTCGTCCATATCTTTTTTATTATTAATATTACGGCAAAACATTATTTACGAAAGTTGTAGATAATTTGATTATCTAAAAAAAATATTTTTACAAAAATTCTGTAGGACTCACGGTTTCCGAGAAATAAGGAAAACCATTTTTCACCACTCAAAACAAGATGGCGGCCGAACGTCACCCCTCCGGATCCCGAAAACTCGGTTTTATACTCCCAACCAACCCCCAACAACCCCCCAAAATTTGCTGTTTTCAGAAAATGTTCAGATGGCCCTTTTTTGCACCATTTTACTAGACTATTTCCATCAAGGAAATTTTCAAGCGCCTTGAAAAGATAATAGCCGACAGAACATATATCATAAGATTATGGGGCGGAGGTAACGTTTCCCAATCCAACTCTGCATTTTTGTGTGCTTTTCTTTGCCATATGCGGTCTAGCGTTGTTGTGATAAAATATTACACCCTTTCTGTTAACTATTTACGTGGCGAGGCAGGACAGATACACCTGTGCAAATATTTTCAACGATTAATTAATTGGTTCCACACATGAATTTGCGTGGCTGAGGCTTGCGATTAACTATGTGTTCATGGGACCGGAAGCTCTCATAGTTGCATGGAATCCGATTGTCATTTCATCTCCTTTCGCCGCCGCCCCATAAATTCAACTCTCACAGGTGAGTATGCTCCAAGTGCATTCTTGCCGCTGACACCCCAAAAATTTTCAATAATAATTAACAGGTGTTGACATGTGATTAACCTTATTACATGATTTATAAGCTTGGCATACTTTTCAAGGTCATAACCTAATTCCCACGGTCCATAAAATTTTCCCATGCTCAACCGTCCCAATACCTACTTTTTTTTTATATGAGAGTCTAAGCTTAGGTGTCATTGGAAATTAACAGGTGTTGACATATGATTAACCTTATTACATAATTTATAAGCTTGGCATAGTTTTCAAGGTCATAACCTAGTTCCCACGGTTCATAAAATTTTCCCATGCTCAACCGTCCCAATACCCACCTTTTTATGTGAGAGTCTAAGCTTAGGTGTCATTGGAAATACAAATGATGGTAACACAAGCCGCCGATTCTTCGAAAATTACGAGATATCTGCGGAGATAACTGGAATTGATACAAGCTAAAAATTATTTTAGACACACTATGTAGCGGACTGAAAATAAATACTGAGGCATTTGAAAACTATTGCGAGGAAACAGCACAACTATATGTACAACTATATAGTTTCTACCCTATGTCCCCAACCTTACATAAGGTACTACGACATGGATGTGAAGTTATCAAAAATGCAATAGTGCCAATAGGCCAATTATCGGAGGAAGCTGCTGAAGCCCGGAACAAGCATATACGCTCGTACAGGCTCAATTATACAAGAAAAATTTCGCTGCAATCAAGATGTGTTAAATCGACTTCTTTTGACTTCGGATCCTCTGATAACAGGGATGCGGAGGACAATTCACAATATAAAAAAAAAATTCAGTCTGATGTATTAAAATTATTACTAGAAAGTTATAACGCAAATGTTAATAATTTTGTTGAAGATTACAACGAAGAATAAATTATTAAAAATAACAATAACTTTCCGTTCTTTCATTTTTTACTAACAAAATGACCTAATGTAACTGTTAGAAACAAGAAATAATTTTGGTCAGGTTTTGAGGTCAAATACCACTCTGTGCCACGGTCCATAAAATTTTCCCATTCCCAACCGTCACAATACCTACTTTTTTTTATGTGAGAGTCTAAGCTTAGGTGTTACCCTCACTACCAGTCCGTCATTTCGTTTACGTCATGGTGCAATGTCTAGTAGTAAGCCTAGCTCGAAGATAGAAAAAGGATATGATATGTTAAGGATAGTCTGGAAGATGCACGAGGAGGAGGCAGTGAGCCTTTCGTTTGAGCTCTTGGATGTTGTATGAGTTAATTTTTTTTAGCAACCGGCTGAGCCACAACAGTCGGGGTTAGCAGGAGACAGACTCGTCGGAGTGTTTTGCGTCCTGAAACAAGAGAATTCCGCTAACCAACCGACAAAGGCTGTGACGCAGGCAGTACCAGACTACCAGGTGAATAAAGAGGTGCACCGACCACTAGGTGAAGACCAGACCTAAGCGGAACTTTGGTACCCTATTATTAACCGATTAAGCCGGCAGGATGCCTTATTTGGGCTACCAGAACATCAAGTTTTGGTGCAGACGGCGGAGTATTCCTACTGTAAATGCAAGAGATGGATGGTCTACAGTTTCAAAACTCAATCTAACGTTTGTTTATAGACTTTTAGGTCGCCTAAAATAGAGTAGTCATAGTAGAACTTTACAAAGCTTAATTAGGCTTATATAAGGTAGAAATATTCCCAGGCCTACTTTAAGTAAGCAAGGAAATATTCCCACCCTACTGCGAAACCATATTTTGTGGGAACACCAGCCGTCGCAGCCTACCTGGGTCCCCACATTACCCTCCTTCCAACTGCGCTCCAATTTGGTAAGGTTTCTACTTGACGATAACCAGGCAAGTGGACGATACGGTCCATGTAAAACCTATGGTGGATACGGGCCTTGTCCGCAAGAGAGCTGTCCATGAGCTATTGAAGGTGTATGGGGCTGGACATGTATCCTGTTGGTCCATGTGAAGCTAGTGGAGGATAACGGTCCATGATGTGTCAGGCCTTGTGAAGCTTTTGTTGTTGTTCATCTGTCTGCAGTTATTCCGGTTGTGTTCTATTGTCTACAGCTGTAGCCTTCTAAACAGAATCGTCTTATCGGGATTGACATTTAATCCTGCGCCGGCGCACCAGCTGAAGACCAATTCGAATGCCTGCTGCAGGCGCCTTGGCATGGCAACTACTGTTTCACCTGTTACTACGATGACATTATCAGCTGCATAACCTTTGGCGAAAATATTTCGGCCGTTGAGTAGCTCTAGGATCTTCAACAAGTCACCACAAAACTGGAGATATAATTTCTCCCCGGGGGCATCCTTTCGCTATAGTGCCCTCCAGAGACACCTCAACATGAGAGACCAATAGTTTTCGAATTTTCACCATAGAGTCGATCAAGTCGCGGAAAGTACTACTAAGACTTTGCATACTTAGTGCCCTTGCTATAGTATCAAAGGATGTATTGTCGAAGGGTCGAAGGCTCCCTCGATATCGAGAAAGACCGCCAGCGTAACCGCTTTGTTAAGAGCTGGGCATTCCAGCCTGAGCACCAGATTCTGCAGTGCTGTCTCAGTGGACTTATCCGTCTGGTACGCATGCTAGTAAGAGCTTAGTCGTTAGCGCTGAAGATAAGTTTCCCTTATCACCCTGTCGACAATTTTCTCCATTGTCTTAAAAGCAAAATACGAGAGACTTATTGGCCTGACAAATTTAGTGAAGTGTAATCCGAACAACCTGGCTAGGGTATAAATGTTATATTGAGATTCCTCCAGACTAATGGGATATAACCATGTGCGAAAAAAGCCCTGAATATTTTGCATAGTTAGGGAATGACTAGGTTGCGGCTCTCCTGTAGCAGAATGGGATAAATCCCGTCTGCTCCAGCGGACTTGTATGGTTTGAACGATCTAATTGCCTCCCTAATAGCTTCTTAATTATACATGGTGTTTGCTTCTGTCCAGGCAGCTTTGGTCACTCTAGAAAGTGGGGCGCTTAGATGCCAAGTTTCGAAATTTCGTTCTTATTGGAATAAATGGTTGTGGCTGGGAAGGGTGCTTGAAGGTTTTAACGTTTCTTTCCTAGACTGTGCAAATGAGCCATCGGTTCTCTTAATAGACCCGAGATCTCCCGATGAGCTCTTTACTAAAACTTTTTGGATTTTTTCTGAGTCTCCAATATCTTCGATGTCCTTGCAAAAATTTTCCACCTGTTTCCTTTTGCCCGTCTAATCTCCCCAATGTAGGCGGTTAGCGCGCTTCTATAACTCTTCCAGTTGCCGTTCTTCTTGACTCGGTAAGGATGTCCGCGAAGTCGGTAAGGATGTCCTGCTGAGTTCGCCACGAAAGGCTGTTCAGTCCTTGTATCTAGGATTCCTATATGCCCTCACTATTTCCAAAGACTCACCCATCCTAAAGTGAATGTGTCAATGTCGATAAAACAGCAAAAATAGTGTCAACAAACGTAATTTAAGTGTAAGCATTAAATGATTTCTTACACAGTTTTCGGTGTTGATTGAATACAGCACTTCCACGTACATACAATCTAAATCCGGATAATGATTGTGTGATATAACCTGACAACACGTAACACGTAACATTTTTCATAAAATCATCCACAAATGCCATTTAAAATTCAGTAAAATAACTCGCAAAACAACTACATTAATTTCATGTAAATAATTACTTACATTAACAATATTATTCCTTCTCCAAAATAACAAATAAACTTCCTTCGAACCGAAAAAAAATTCACCTTCAAACACAAACTTCAAATAAAATTCGTTCACCAACTTGAAAAATCTTTGTTTACCAATAAAAGAGCAACAAATTAGCGATAAATTAATTGATGTTCCGCAGATTAAGGACGCCGCAAAAATGATTTATTGAGATTCTTAAAGATTAAATGGAATAACAATAACAAAACGCGTGAAAATTCACAAGCTTCGCGAGCGTAGTAACCACTTTTGGGCGGCCATGTTGTTGATTTTAAGTTTATTCGGTTGCGCTGTGACACTGGGAAAGTTTTAACGTTTTTTTTTGCCAGGAGTAGAGGGAACATTTCATGGGAGCGTGTACAGTACGGGTAGAAATTATGTGATGGAGTCGAAGGATTTGAGGTTTTTTTAAAGAAATAATTTTATTTCGTGAAAAGTAATTAAGAAACTAATTTTATAATATTTAATATATATATTTTTTCCTATCGACAGGCAATTAATCGAATTTTGTGGGCAAAATAATTGTTTTTTTCGATTTTTCGGTCATATTTTCGCATGTTTCTAATGGAGTAGCAATGTGCGCACAAAAAACAACTTTTAGCACAATTCTTCGAGTACATTTTAAGCCCAAAAAAAATTCCGTATTTTGCAAAAACTATTTATTATTTTGCAAATTTTTAGAAACGCTTTTTTTGCACTCCTCAAGAACTACACTTTCCGCGAGTTTCATTACAAAATCGTTTTGTTTGTAAAAGATATGAGCATTTAAAAAAAACCGTGATTTTTAGCGTTTTTTTTGCAATAAGTGCTTTATTTTTTTATTTATTAGCATCAAACTGGCTTCATTTTGTTAGTATGAAAAAGTTCTACAAATTTTGCTGAAACCTGTGTTTTGTACAAAGTCTAGTTTTTTTTTAAACGGGGAAAAACTTTTTTTGTCCCTCTTTTGACGCCATTTTGGAAACTTTCCCAAAGGCCTACAGTTCATCAAATTATACGGAATTTTTCCTATTTTTCCATATTTTACCTTGCCCATGTTCGTTTGGCACAAAAAATCTAATTTGACTGGCATTGATTTCTATAGACGATTTATGCCTGACAATGTCCGGCAATATATTGCACGAATTAGGAATGCCAGTGCCGAATAGCCCCATGCACGATGCATTCAATCGACAATTTGAACGAGAAGGGCAATACGATCGAGATGCTTTGAGTCGGAGCCATTACGAACAAAGCTCCCACTTTTGAATCAGCAGCAGAAAAACGCGTAGATACATTGATGGTAGCAGTCAACGACGGAGCACTCGATCGAACTTTGAAAGATTTCTTTGTAGCAACGATGATTCTACTGGCCAGTGAGTTTCGGCAACCGCTGCCAGTCATTCCCATGACAGCTCCTGATGAAATAAACGCTTGCTTAAACTCATCGAATTTGTGGAAATACGTGAAAACTCTAAAGCTAACAAGGAATATGCGAGTCGAGTGCATACAAATTGTTGATGTTTTGGCGTGGCGTGGTCGGATGAAGCGCTCGGGCCTCATTTCGTGTTCACCCAATTTGTGTCAATTAACAACGTCGGAAGAAGAATTGATCGCGAAAGTGTTCCCAAATATTGTTGAAAATTACAAAAACCATATTTGGTTGAGCGAACGAACTATGTTGGTAGCAAAAAATAAGCAGGTAGCAGTGGCGTATTTACCCAAGGCAGGGGCGGCGCTTTCATAGGTGCAAATGGTGCACTTGCACCGGGTGCAATTGGACAGGGGCGCAATTTCAGAAATTAAAATTAAAAACAAAGTTCATGATTTTGAAAAAAAAAATTGTTAAGGTATTCCAGTGACTTTATTTTCATCTATTAAAGGAATTCATTTTTATTACCACAATTTATTTTTCCAGTTTTTCGATAAAATATTCTATCCCCGAACTCATGTGGATCCCGTGGGCGTAAGAATTTACACGATATAGTTTTATCGGAGCATTTACGTTGGATATCTAATAGGGAAACCTAAAATAAATATTTAAGTGTTTGTGCCTTTGTCCATTTTCCTTCACCGCGACAAAAAATGGAGGAGCTGATGGGGCGCAATATGGTATACTGCATCGAGCACTGGTCCTGCCTCTTACGCTATTCGAGGATGACAATCATACATTCGTGGTAATGCAGTGAACTGGAAAAGCAGAAGATGGATATTTGAAGGCCATTAAATTTAGAAATGAGGGGCGACGACTCATTTTACTGGGAGAACTACAAAGTCAGATAAAAACATATATAAAGAAAACTCTACGACTATCGAAGAAGAGTGCCTTGGCCGAGGAAATTATCTTAGAGCATAGAGAACATATCGGAAAGTCTCAAAGTTCATGAATCAATGAGGAGAATGGCAAAAAAGCAGGAGGAAAATAGTAAAATCGTGATGGAAGTTCACTCTCCAGGAAGCTACTTCTCGGGTAGGTCTTGCGATTATTCGAAATCAAATAGAAACGAGGCTGAACCGAGATTGAGTTGACAGGATCGTGACAGAAGAGTGATTGAAACGTGCTATAGATACATTTTTCCGAATCAAGAAATCACGGCAGAAGGTCAATGGCCTTAAGCTGGGGTGGCGCTTTCATAGGTGCAATTAGTGCACTTCCGCCGGGCGCAGTTGGAGAGGGGAGCAATTTTTCAATTGCCCTTAACTGTGATCAAAAAATGAGGAGCTGGTGGGGCGCAATATGGCATACTGTACCGGGCGCAAAAAACCCAAGCGCCGGCCCTGACCTTAGGGGCCAAAGTTTCAAAAATTCTTAAAGGTTTCGACACAGACTTACTCTACGTCTGTCACTTCTACGAGTCACTTATCACTTTCATAGAGAACAGACAGGAATCTTTTTATGCTTTTGAGGAGGCTGGTAAGAAAAAATGCACAGAAGAATTCAAAAGCGATCACAAGATAAAGAAGAAGAAAAGAAACTATACCATGAGTCTCATGAGAGAGTATTGTTACAAGGACCAAAAGGTGACCTTTTGTGACCAAAATATTAATACCTTTTCCCAATATATAACAATTATGGGACGAGTTCTGGGGTCTCAAATCTTCATATGACGCAGTAACCACTAATTTACCATTCGTATGTAAATGGGATACAATTCCTGATGGGGAATTTAGAGTTAATGCCATAACACTACAAAAATTATACCCGATTGATCTTGCGGATGGTCTACAAGAGGAATGTGATCTTTTGAAACAATTCTTGGTGTCACATTAAAAAAGCATTTCTATAAACAGAAATAGCATTACATATCTCAGTAGGTATTGGGTTACTTGAGCCTGGGAAAATTTCTTACCACTGCAGTGTAGAACTTTCGTTTTTCGTACTAAAAAGAATAAAAAATTACAAAGCAAAGAACGTTTGATGTTTAAAAACTACTCATTTAATAAATAGTGATTATTCTTTTGTATGACTTAATTTATGGGGCTGCAAATCTTCAAATAAGCTACTGTAGGAATGGCGCAGCATAATTTGCAGCTCAAGGTCGGCTAGGGGATAATCATTTTACGCAATCTGAACCAACCGAAACTATGTAATGGAACAATACTCGCTGTTAAGAAGCGGATGAACAATACGTTATTGAAGCAACGAAAATCATAGGAAAGTTCAAAGGCGAGGATGTTCTGATTTCAAGGTTTTTCTCCTTTCGTTTTCTTTTCTGCGTCGAGCCGATTTCCTTTTTTTAGTCAATTCAGTCAGCAACAACGGTTTCCCAAATTTTACTGCTGTTTTTCTGACAAGACGCTGTTTCGTCAATTCTTTTCGTTTAGTTTTGGGTTAGTCCGTTTTTTTCGTTTACTTTTGGGTTCGTCCATTACGTTTTAGTCTCTTTTCCTAACAGGAGGTTTAAAGATACCTTAATGGCAAAGGAAAACAGTACTTATTGGACCAAAGACTCGCCTTTTGTAATGTTAATCGATAATCGCATGATAATCGAAACCAACTAGCAAAGCTACGACCAGAATAAGATGTCTGCGGTACGAAATTTGAGACTGCTCAATCCAATTTGCGATTCCAGTCAGATGAAAATCTAAAAGGGCACTCAAAATGGGTGGGTTTTCACTTGTTTTTGTTCGCATGTGCCGAACCTTCAGGCACTTTGACTATAAGTTCAAAAGGATTTTTACTTGCCTACTGCCTTGAAAGACAGGTCGATTTTCAGAGCTTGACTTCTTATACTTTGGAATAGATCCATATATAGAAAATCTCAAAGAATGAGTTTCTACTCAAGTTTGAACACATAAGAAACACTACTCTTGAATTTCAATCATTTCCTGGTCATCAACAAAGAAATATGTGTTCCAATATCCAATCTTGTTTATCTAAGTAGAAATATCGCATAATAAATGCCTCCTTCTTAACATTGACTACAGCGGCATTTTATCATATTAATTGATCTTTTGTCTACTGCCTCCAAGATTATTACTATGACTTATTATACCTCAAGCATGAAGGGTCTCACAGAATCATTTCGGGTATAGCAAGAAAAAAACAACGAAACCAGAGTAGATATCCTCATATTCGTATAAGGGAAGAAGCACCTCCACCCACGCCACAACAATGTGGAAAAGAAGCACAAACAAGCCCTTCGGCTTTTCTTATTCAGTGAAAGAGGAGGAAATATCATTGATTGATTCCGGGCCACAGAAACCCTTTGGAAAACCAATGCTGAATGTAATGAAGCGGAAGAATGTTCAATAAAGATAAAAACAGACGATCCGGGAATTTATTGCCGCCCATTTAACTCACAATCGTGTGGAGATTTTGAGTCCCCCCCCAGATCCCGCCTGCTATAGACAAGAACAGCAGTCGGCATCATAGCCAGAAGCTCCACACGAGACTTCTGAAAAAGTTTGCTCCATGTTGTGAGGACAAGGAAAATGAAAAAAAAATAAAAAAAATAAAAAATAAATAAATAAATAAATGTTTCCATCCCTGCGTTTGAAATGATCCTTATTGACAGAAAATGAATGCCTCCGTAAAGAGAAATGACTCCGCATACACAAGAGACAACAAGCGTGGAAAATGTGTCAGTTTCCATCGCCTGAAAATGAAGTTCGTCACATCCATCGACTTTCATCTTTTACTGAAATGAAGACTGATTTTATGTGGAGGCAAAGAAGGAGGATGTCTTCGATTTTAAAGGCAGAGATTGAATGGGATTCATTTGTTGCCTCCTTGTCTTCTTCGTTAAGTGCGGATGGGTGTGTATATAAATATATATAAATCCCCCACCCCTCCCCCAAAAGGAAACAAGACATGAAACCCTATAAATTTCATACAGAAAATATCGTTTCATCGTCAGCTTTCTCCACTTTAACATCAAAAAAGTTTATTATTTTGTTTTTGCAGCTTTAAATAAAAGTCAACAATAAAACTTCTCGTTGGCCATTGAAACAAACTATCACTATACGATCTTTAGTGCCACCAGAAAATAATATAGTGTTTCTTCGAGAGGCTATAAAAATCCGTTTGCCCCCCTAATGTCCTCTCGAACTCCGTTGATCATTCTTAAATTATCTAGCCTGAAAGATGTAGCATTGGGACACATTTAGCCCCGGAACCTATCGGACAGGACAGCTACCACAGAGCGCACACACAGGACATTCACTATATGTGGTTTTTATAAAAGAGAATAAAAGAAGGACGAAAAGCATGACAATAAATTTTAACTCCCTTTTACTAGAATAAGAAAAAGGCTTGATGTCTGTCGTCTTATAAAAGGATTTTACGACATCGAAAGAGAAAAGTTCACAGAAGTGAATGAAGGGTGGCGAAAGGGAAATGCAACATAAACAACGAATTTCTTTTGCATGTGCCACAATCGTGATTTTACAGTCTTTGAGCTTCTTTTAATGGAATTCAATAAATCTGCTTATATTGGTGTCGATACTTGGGTATTTTGGGGGGAAATAATTTTACAGCAATCGGCTTTTGTCGAGTACTGATGGGCTGTAAAACAAGGGGAACTTACACTGAAAGTGTCATTATAGGGGCATTGTTCCCGCTTAAGAATTTAGCTACAAAAACTATAGTCAGCCATCAGTGGAATAGAGAAATAACATTAAGCATATGAAAATTGGGGTGTTAGCAAGCTCATCAGTGCCTCGACCCTCAGTCGAGAGATCTCTTTTAAGTCTTCGTAATTGCTTAGTGTACATTGCCTGACTTCAGCTAGAGCCTGTTACTGCCTCTCTCGTTCGACTCCGCGCAGCTATGGCAACAGACATTATATATGATACCAAGCATGACACCGTGTTCCTCTATGGGAGAATATCTCGTGACTCTTGCCGAAACTCTGCCAATCTCTTCCAGTTCTGTTTATGAGATCCATTGTTCTTCCTTTGTTGTAACTAGGCCAAGTCGTCCTAGAGATAACGCAGCTTCTCAGTGCGCTCCACATTTTGGCTGGTTAGCAGCATGTCATACTAAAGAAACCCCGGAGAGAGGTTTCCTGCTTGGCTTGGTAGTCGGATTTCACATTCCTACCTATGCTCCCATGTCCGTGAACCCAGAAAAGACTCGCGTTATGCTTTCTATCGAGCCTATCTAGCTCTGCTCTGCATCACTCCACTAGCTTGGAGTGCATTATCACTAAATCTAGAGCTCTTATAAAGGCTTGTGTTCGACATTGTCTGCCATACATTCAATGTCGCCAGTACCTCCGCTTGAAAGATACTAGCGTACTCTGGAAGGTGCCAGGATAATGAGCTATTGGTGGTCTCTAGGTAGACTACTGACCCGACGTCCTCTGATGTTTTGGAGCCAGCCGTCGGTGAATATCTGAAGATCAAACTTTAGAAAAGTCAATCTAGGGAGAATGTAGTCTCTGGTTATGCCAATCTCTCTCTGGTAGCTGGTCCAAGATATTGCTATGATCGTAGAATTTTAGGGTCCAGCATCCGAAATCCTCAACTTTAACAGAATTGCACGAGGCCGGATATTTGATGGAAGATCGGAAGGGAAAAGGTGCAAAAACACATTAAGGTCGTTCGTGAAGCATTGTCCCATGGCCCCTTTTGTTTTCGTTCTCTGGGCCTTTCCCAAATTTGCGGTATTACAGATCCTGGTCAGCGCCGACCACTACACCGGGGAGCCGCAGGCGAAGATTGAATGCACCACGCCTGTTTACGTGGAGATAAAATCGACTGGGGGGCTCTCGACCAGACGACGCGCTTCCATGGACTCCAGTTGGGAAAAATAAGAAAAGCTCGTGGAAGTTCGCACCACTAACAAAGCTTACTTAAATCTAAATGTATTACTAGATAAAAACTAGAATTAAGCTAATCATTAAAACTAAATTACAAGCTAAACTAGTCTTTTTCTAGGGTTTTCAGGGCGAATACGCAACAATTACTCGACCTCCAACCAAATTCTTGTACTGAATCTCAAAAGATGCTGAGCATTCATATCCTCTTCGCTAAAAGGCTATCGCTTGCCACATGACCTGCGAAACATGTGGTAGAAGAGAGGCAACCCCGATCTATCTTGGACCAATCTTTTTGAATCAAGGTAAACAAATGCCTCTGGAGGAATAAAGCCATGTTCACAAGCTGTTTTAGTAGAACGCTTCCCGAATGAGAGGATTGTCGCTTTCCGTCGTTGGCCTCGAATCAACTTGATTATGAAATTGTTTCGGTTGTTCGATACAGGCTTAACCACGAACTTAAGCATTGTCTTTCAAAAACCCGAAGCATTTCCATTATAAAACGGGCATATGTTGAACCATACTGGGCAACCATAAGTTAAAATCGGTCTGATCAAGGCTTGATAGCACATCACCTGGACCCGTGCTATAAAAAAGCCTTTTGGTCATGTGAAACGCGTTGTTGCCCTGTTAAGAGCAGCATTTACATTTCTATTGAATATTAAGTATTGGTCCAGCCAAAGCCTAGGGTGTATCACTTCCAATTTATTTTCTAATGCTTGTCCAGCAATATTCGAAATTTTGAGGGTTTTCCAGTTCCTCCGCACATCGTGAGAAGCTCTGTTTAGAGAAGTCCGAAAAAGGATCGATTCGCATTTGCTAAAATTGATTTTCAACTTCCAATCATCAGTATAGCGTTCGATGGTCTCGAAGTCACGTTGTAGGAGCATCATGGATCACTCCAATCTTCTGCCCCATTCTGTACACAATCACGTCATCCGCATAAGCTAGTGCGAAGCGGAGTGAACTTATTAGGGCACTCGTAGCAAGTAGTATAACTATGGTGGTATCAGTAGAGTTACGTTATTGCTAGTAGTTTTCAATACTTACAACACCTAAAAGTAAATCAAAAACATTCAAAAATTATTAATTCCGATTAACAAAAATAATTTATTTTATTAAAACAGCAAAAAACATTATTTTACATATATATATAAAAAATTTCCTACATATTTACATAGAACATCGTTTTTGTTTGTTTTTTTTTTAGTTTTTTTTTCAATTTAATCTCTCGTTACTAAATAAACAATTGTTGAAATAATTTTCTTACCGTTTTCATGATTATGAAGATTTAAGCATGGATCACGAATTTTCTCTTCTAATATATTTAATAATTCCTTACGTAAACACTGTATCATTTCGGCAGTTTCATGTGTACGCGCCTTCAATATAATCCATCCCTTATCTAATAGTATCAAGAAATCACCACTATGCAATTCAATACGTAAATCACTACCAGCAAAAAATACTAAAGGCACTAGCGGTACCATTGAACATTCACGTATAAATATTTTTGATGTTTTGATTTTCTCTTGGAATATTAAGAATGGTGATAGGAAATTACCAACATTCGATATAACCGATGATGGATGAATTGTTACAAAACCATCTTCACGTGTCTTAAAACGTAAATCTTTTGGCTGTACAACTGTTGGCACAGCACCGCCAGCTACCATAGTGAAACTTTTCTCTGGTGTTAGTACTTTTACAATGTTTGGATAAAGTGCTGCACATAACATTGATATTAGTAGGCGATAGTTAGTTCCGTTGGCATTTAGTTCATGACCTGGAAATTTTTGAATAGATTTAGGTTCTTTATTAATATTTTTTTACTAACCAGTCATTTCTAGAATGTTATCTGTGGCGTTTTTTCTTCGCGGAGGAAGATCAATTGGAACAAACCCTATCGATACTAAAAGCTCTAAAAATTGATACTTAATATCACCGATTGTCTCGAGGGTTTTCACAGAAAGGAAATTTTCATCTGCAAAACATCTACCACCATAAGAGCTCTTCTTCAATGCCTCTAACCATTTCTATAATAAAAAAAAACAATGTCGAATAAAAGTAAATCTATAATTAAAAACATCCTTACTTTATAGGCAACCAAAACCGTTAAATGATCGCTATTGTAAATAGCAAAATCCTTTTTCTTCTTATCAGCTTCATATCTTTTACTAAACGGCGTCACAAACGGTGACTTATGGCTCAGGCATGCGGCCACAGTCAAAACGCTATCGACACACTGAAAAATCGCCCCAAAAAGCATTAATTTCCCAATTCTAACATCAACTGGCAGTGCTGATAAATGATGTCCAAGGACAGTTAAATTACGTTGTTCATCGAATGCTCCAACATCTTGAAGACGTTTAATTGCAGATTCAATACTATCTTCTGATGGTGGCTCTAAAGTGTCATCTAAACAATAATAAAACAAAATCATAGCTTATAGTATACGAAAAAACATTACAAAGAAATGCATACTTAAAACATTATGTATATCACGATCCTTAAAGCTTGTTAATGTCTTAATCCTTAAAATTACTGGCTCTAGCGGTACACGATGTATTTCTGGTACTGGTTGACTTAATATATGATTATGAAACCGATGACTTGTGAATAAGTGAATGCATACACCTGGCATAACACGACCAGCACGTCCTTTTCGTTGCATAGCATTTGCTCGGGATCCCCAAACTAACTCCAGTGATTCCATATTCTTGTTGGCATCGAAACGTTTCTCTTTCATTAGGCCACTATCAATTACAAATACACAATCCTCGATTGTTATTGATGTTTCAGCTATATTCGTGCTTAATACTATTTTACGTTTTCCTTCGGGGGTCTTTTTAAATACTAGAGATTGTTCTTCGCTTGTTAGAGTTGAATGTAGCGGGACTAAGATGAATTTTCCAGATCTGAAAACAATACAATTTTAAACTTAATAAAAAATCAAATGGAACTTGATTTCATCTATTAAAACCCAGCAATCATCAGTCCCAATGCAGGAAGGATGAACAACACTATACTAAGTAACAAAAAAGAGAAAAGCGTGGACTGCTGCAAAAGCGCAACGATGGATGCAATTCAAAGAGATAAGGGCCCCTGTGCTGAGTCGTCGCGACACGGCAAGTCGTTTGAGTTGAAGAAAGTGACGTTTTAGTCGAATCACGACCTTCAGTACAGGGGCCTAAACTCAACTTAGCATTTCCACTCTAGGCCCCCGTGCTGAAAGTCGTAATTCGACTGAAACATCATTTTTTTCAACTCAAACGACTTGTCACGAAACACGACTCAACTTTCAGCACAGGGGCCAAGGATTCAATTTACACAAAATTATAGTGCAAGCATGTGTTTCTTTCTTTCTTTTTAATGCGGTATTGGGGTTAAAAGTAGGGCGTCCACCATTCCATTCTTAACAGCCCATATACCATCACTGGAGTCTAGGCTACTTGAACAAGCCAAGCAGTCTGCCTAGATACTTCTCGGTTAAACTTGTCAGTTCTAGCAACGCCGAGTGAAGCCACAAGACCATGTTCTTCACAAAAAAGTAGAGGACTCGTGCTCCTTAAGGGAAAATCTTCTTCTTCTTTGACGACTCTACAACGGGGATCCGTTCCTGGTCCCGATTCTGAGCCGATGTCATCCCATTTGTCATCCCTAAGCTCAAGTCAAAGCCTATAAGTTGGAAACTCCGCCTTTCCGTTCCGCCAGATTCCGGTATTTAAGCCAACCAATTCTTTGGCCGCGTTACTAGACCGCACAGGAAGAACTTTCTTGGAGTTTTTTGCAGGTGTGAACCCACAACGTTCGCTATATTTTACCAGAGTCAAGCTTCAGAACCACATTGTGAACTTTCCTCCTGTTACACATGCTAGGAAGAGCAGAGGACTTCATTGTCGACAATCTTCTTTATTATCTTCAAGGCAAAAGACGAGAGGTTTAAGGATTTGCAATCAAAAAGTCCTGGCTTGGGTGTAAACATAATGTTGATATTGCTCCTGACAATTTGGATATTACCATATGCAAAGGAAGCCATGGATTAGATCACAGCTCTCCTGCAGCAGTTCATCCACCCATGGCGTACATCTAGCATTCCACATCGAGCCTTGATATCCTCTAAGGCATTTTTCCAAGTTTAACGTTTCCTTGCAGCATTTCTCCGGTTCCGAATGTTGAGCATTGCCTCTGCGTCTGCCATCATAGAGTTTACTAATCTCCTCCTGGGCCTGCCTTCTGGTCTATTTCCCGAAATGTCTGCTAACATGAGCCATTTTGGAATACGGTTGTCCTCCATGCATATTACGTGCCCGGCTAGTCTTCGTCTGATGATTTTTATAAACGTTGATAATTCTGGGTCTGAGTTTCGTTTTTCTGTGCACAAATCTCGATTGCAGTATTTGCTATTGAGCACAAAAGCCTCCTTCTTTTTGTAATTGTAGACCCAAGGTAGACTGTTTTATCGACTACTTCTAGGTTGTGTCCATCGATAGTTACATTTTTCCTATTCTAAATCTTCCAGCATCTTTTATTTTTCCTTCGGTGATGTTCAGGGCTATGTCCTTTGCCTCTTTTAGTTTGACATAAACTTCTTTTGCTGCCAAAAAGGACATTCGCATGATGTTCACGTCGTCCAAGTAACTGTACGATGTGTTGTTATTGACCCATTGCTCTGGACTGACGTTTTACTTATCACCCTTTCTAGGGCGAGGTTGATAATCAGGCGTGCCAGTCCACCACATTATCTAAGACCTTGTCGTATTTCGAACTCTTCTGATACTGCGTTTTGGATCTTTACTTTCTCCAGTGAACTATTCGTTGCGCATTTGATCAGTAATACCAGCTTTGAGGGAACTCCTAATTCCAATTGGATCTTGTACAGCCTTTCTCTTTTTACAAATCGTTTCCCATAAGGCTTTCCGCGAAGACACTCATTTATGTTTCACAAGGTTTTGTAACTGGTGCTAAGGAGTCAGATGGCTCTGCTGTTTTTACAGGTTAATTTACTTGTATATTGAACATATAAGTCTTCCAGTCATCTGGTCTGGTATAACTTCTTCCTGCCAGATGCTGCATATGAGTTCCCGTAAGGTGCGTAAGACTTGCTGGCCTCCTTCCTTTAGCTACTCAATTGCGATTCCATCGACGCCTGGCGATTTGTTGGTTTTTTTCCTTTTCCTCATCAAGTGTCGGTGCTTCTATTGGAATATTATCGTCAGGAAATACAAATGGCTCCATCTGTAGATCCTGGTTTATTATGGGGATTGGATTCAATGAGTTTTGAAAATATTCTCTCCACCTTTCTTTTGTCCTATCACGGTCTGCTAATAGGTTTCCCTCTACGTCTCTGCAGATGTCCGTTCTTGGCTAAAACTTATTCTAATAGAGTTACCCTTCTAGCACAGAAGGTGCACTTCTCAGCTGTTTTGAGAAACATTTACCACTGCTCAGTGGTTCAGCTAAGATATGCAGACACAAAATATAATACAAAATATACGAGCGCTAACATCAAACGAAACATGGTTGCGAAACATGGAAAGTCATCCAATTCATCACAGGGCGCCTACAAGTTTTCATCAACAGATGCCTACGTCGTATCCTAAAAATCCGCTGGCAAGATAGAATTTCAAATGAAGAACTATGGCGCCGTGCCGGCCAAGAAAGGATAGACGACCAAATCAGGCGAAGGAAATGGAATTGGATTGGCCACACCTTGCGACGCGAAAACGAGAACCTAGCCAAACAGGCCCTCGACTGGAATCCGCAAGGAACCCGTCGAGTCGGAAGACCTAGAACAACGTGGAGGAGAACTCTATTAGCAGAGGCCGCAACAACCGGGAGATCCTGGTCAGAGCTGAGAGCTGTCGCACAAAACAGAGTCCGCTGGAGGGCAACTGTTTCCGCCCTATGTCCCATGAGGGATTAAAGGAGCAATTAGTTAGTTAGTAACATCAAACGAAAGAGTGGCGCACACAGGAAGTCACGCCACGTTAAAAAGAGTCCTTTTAAGGACAACTTCACTAGTTAACATGCTAAAAACACTCCTATTATTGTTAACATTTATAAGCATGCCATTAACAGGTTCTTACATGCCATAATTGGTGTTAGAGGAATTAATGTACAAGAGAGGTTCACCTCTCAGGGTGTAGTTATTCACTATGAATGACGTTAAATGATGATCTAACGTGTTCCTTTGTACGGTTGTCTAATTATCCGATCATCGAAGTCTTCTTGTATCTGTAGGATCCTCTTGTTTCGACACTTGGAGGTTTCCATCCTTGCTCTTGTGGGTCTTGCTATGAACTCCCGGTGTCTCTGGTTTCTTTCTTCAATTGCGAATCTACAGTCTTGATCGAATCAGTCAATTCTAGTCTGCCTGGCGGCCCAGCCTAGCGCCTCTTCTGCTGTTACCTTTATGCTGCTTTTAATTTTTTCCCATTTGTCGTTGATGTTGTGCTGTTTTCCTACTCCTTCTCTCAAGTTTTGTACGACAGAATTCGGGTAGGCATTTCTTCTATCTTCAAATATGCCGTATTTTGGAAGTGTTTTCCCTCTTTGCGTTTTGGTCGTTATCCGTGTTCTAAATTTCACTTTGACTAGATAGTGGTCCGAACCACAGTACGCTCGTCTCATTGTTCCTACAACCAGTATTCTCGTCGCCGCTCTTCTCTCAATCAGGTCGTGGTCAATTTGATTATTTGTTCCCACGTCTGTAGACTGCAACGTCATCTTATAAATATTTTTGTGCGGGAACATTGTCGAACTTACTACCATAGAGTTCAAGCTAGCGAGATCGATCAATTCGATTGACTACAATTGTAATTGGTAGCGTTGTGTGGGCTATGCTTTCCTATGACTCCTAGGAACTCCACTTCTTTACTTATTTTGGCTTTCATATCTCCACTTACCATTTTAATATCATTTGATGGGATTAACCGGATGGCATTCGTTAACTCTTGGTAGAATACCTATTTCTCCTCATCCGTCTTGTCTTCTGTGGGACCATGGTCATCTATGAGGCTAATGCTATGTAGCCTTCTTTTGATGCGAAGCGTGTATATTTTGTTACTTACTGGTTTGAAGTCTAGAATCAGTGATTTCATTTTTTTTTCCACAATGAATGCTACTTCCAAACACTCTTCTTCCATTTGGTGATGAAGACAGGATGCTTAGAAGGAATCTGTAGATTGGTAAGGCAACAGGGAAATTAAACTAAAGAAAACGAAGAGGTAGATAGATGCCGTGCTAGAAGATATACGAAAACTACATATAAGAAACCGGAAAGAACTAGTAAAACGTAGAGACGGTTGGAAGAAGAGAATTCAAGAGCCCCGAGTCCTAGGATGTAGGCTAACAAAAAAATGGTCCCTTTTCAATCATGAGAAGAGTATTAGCAAAATAAACACACAAGTAAAGCCCCTCTGGTAAACAGAACGTGTTAGCATTCACTCCTTCCATTTCGCTATACTAGAACTAGAACTTGGTAACAAGTATCATATTTATGATATAATAGCAAATAATAATAATTTACCTTGGATTAAATATTGAACTTTCACATAACGCATCATAAACAGCTTGAATCTCTCCAATTCCAGGTAAAAATATAAGAATCGATCCAGTTCTTGGCCAGTCGTGATCTCCATCAATAATGTATAAAAGTACAGCTTCAATAAGCTCAGGATTTATCTTCATTGTGTCCATTAAAAAGAGACTTTTGCATGTTTTTCTTGTGTAAGCTAAAAAAATAATTATTTTCACTATAAATTCTGAAACTTTAAGACTCCAAATGCTTACCTGAGTATCTAGCAAAGAGTGCAGAAAGATTTAAGCTTTCATCCTTAATTGATCTTGGTGGTGGATCGAAATCCGCTTTAATATCAATATTTTCTAATTCATTCAAAAGATCTTCTTCGTCCTTTTTTCTCATTTTTCGGCAATATTTCGAATCCATTTCTAATACATAATCAGTGCTCTCGAGTATATCCTCCAAAAATAATTGTTCAACTGGAAATGTCCTTCCAGGAATATCAAGTACCGGTGCTCCATTGAAATAATCAGAAAACAATTTAGCATTTAATGTTGCTGACATGAGTATTACTTTAAGATCGTTACGTTTCTTTAAGAGTCCTTTAAGTATCAAAAGAAGAAAATCAGATTCTTCGCTCCTCTCATGAACTTCATCAACAATTATGTGACTTACAGATTTAAGCAGAGGATCTGAATGTAATCGGCGTAGTAAAATACCTGTAGTGCAGAATGTTAATCGTGTAGAACTAGATATTTTATTTTCTAAGCGAATTTGATATCCAACGCTTTTGCCAACACGTTCACTACGTTCATCTGCAACACGTTCTGCTACACCAATAGCTGATATTCGTCTGGGTTGAGTGCAGATTATTTCGCAATGTTCCATATCGTCTAGGTTTTTTAATTGTGATGACTTAAACAGCCATTGGTCTAGTATAAATTGAGGAACTTGTGTACTCTTACCACAGCCAGTTTCGCCACTAATAACAACTACTTGTGAGTTGGAAATTGTGTCTAAAATTTCTTCCATTTTTCCCCAAGCTGGCAGTTTTTGACGGACTTTTATCATGTTTTTAAAGTAAGCTTGTTTCCTTTTCTCTAATAATTTCCGTACTAGCTGTTGATCCTCACGAAGGATTTGTTGTGGATTACCCTTTTGCCGATCTGGATTTCCAACAGTCCCCAATTTATAATGGCTTGGTAAATCTTCTGGCTCATCTTTTAATTGTTCTTGTTCATCTTCTTCATAAAATAAAGATTTGTCTGGATCTAAAAAGTCTTCTTGATCTTCTTTTAGAAAGTTCGCAACTTCTTCTTCCATTTGCAAAAATTCAGAAAGGGTGTATATTGAAGGCATACCATCTTTAGCCATATCGATAGCGTCTTTAAACAATTTTCTACTTAACTGAAGGAGTACATGACCTGGAATGTCCGGGCAGGATGTTTTCAGAAACAGATATGGTGGCTCAAATGGATAACACGTATCTTTTGGAAATTTAATTTCAAGATAAAACCAATTTCGTTCGTCGTTGCTATCACTAGCAGAATCTTCATTTGTATCTTTAGTTTCTACCTCATGAGAGAATCTACATTTATTCCCGAAAGAACAGTTCCCTTTTAAAAAGTATCGACACTGTGGCTTTTTCTTTTGTTTTACGGTTTCACATTTAGTTTCTTGTTCTTTAACTTTTCTCTTGTGGGATGGACTGTATGACAATAAATGATCAATTTGAAATTTTAACAGCCAAAACCGATTCTTTTCCTTTTCTTCGAATGCCTTGTCATATATAGATTCTAAAGCCATTTTCTCATCCTCTATCATTTCAGCCAGATCCGTCTCTGAGTAGTCTCCCTTTGAGTTATTCCCAGGTGAATATTTCATATATTTACAAAATAGTAACTCTAAAGCATTCTCAACTTGTCCCTTGCAAAAATCTAAAGCTTGATTACAATGTTTTTCAGAGAAACCATAACTTTCCAGCTTCATCCTTGCATATTTCCGAAATCGATCCTCAGTTGCATTCGCAGAATTGTCTGGTGCCGAATAATTAGAAATGCCTTGAACAATAAGTTGACCACGATCTTCCCAGTAGCTATTTTTAAGGCGGCCACCTTTATCCTTGTAGTTTGATTTTTCATCTAGCTGAAAATTGGCACCATGTATACTTCTTAAGGTTTCCATAATCATCTTTTGAGATTCTTCAGATAAATATAACTGTTGCAATTCAGCTCTTAAATTCGGTTTACTTTGTGTTTCAGGTAAAACATTTCTGTAATATAATTCAAGGTTATGAAAACAATTAACATTAAATAATTATATTAGTCTTACGTTGATCTCGGTTCAGCTATTGGCCGTAGAAAGCAATCTTCAATTAATTTCTTTGAGTTATCATCCATTGTAGATAAAAAATTATGAACAAATACGTAATGTGGTGAAATTCGTCTGTGGTTTTTTGGCAAAAAAACAATGTGGTAATTATATAAATATTGATTTAATTAATTATTTAGTAACTGTCGAGCTAGGTGGTTAGGCAGAGTATGTAAAAATTTAGTGAGAAACTATGGATTTAACTAAAAATGCTTATGTTTTTGAGCACACGGAAGACTTATATGACTTTTTGGTTGATAGGAGATCTGTCAATTTAAAATCGCTTTATCTTCTTCTTGAATTTTATTTTTCTTCTACAGGGAAGTAATAATTTGTGATAATAATGTGTGGTGTTAGCGAAAAAATTTTAATATAATTTTTACGTTTTAATCTATCGAGGAATTATACAGATTATACAGACATACAGAAAATTACTTCACTTTGCTTGTTTTGTGTACCTCATTTCATTTTCATTTGATAATTCTTCATGCATGACAAAGAAGTACATTCTATGTAAACCTTGCCAGGCAGTTGCTTTCCCGCCAATTTCGAAATGTGTTCGATTGTTTTTTATAACTATCAAATGTTTATGGTAATACGAATGAGACATATTTTTGTAAAAGGAAACGTTTCGAGGTCCAAGGAAAGGAGGACCAAGAAGTACTTTGGAAGTCGGACAGGGCATGTATTAGCTCCACTTTTGCAAATTTCTTCCTTATAGACGACTGTCGGAAATCCACGATTTTGGAGTTGACCAGGCATGGTATCTGCCTGCCCAGAGTTTTTGGACCTATTAAGAAGGGTGGGTAGCACCAGCTTGCACATCCCCACGGGAAACAACCCTGTGCTGTCTACTTCTGGTGTGCTGTCTAAACATCAGCATTCAGAGCGATCTTCAGACGAGCTGAGACCCCCAGAGAAAAAAGAAGCTACGAGACAAGCTGGGGATTAAAGTGCCTGGGATTGGCTGGGATGGAAGTAGTATCAGCTAACATCTCTGAAGACAAACTATGGAGATAGACAAAAGCCCTGAAGGTGACTGTTTTCCTAAGTCCTTTTTTCGAGGGAGTGGTGAGCAGTAGAGAATGTGAGACCATCTGTAATGCGCGTGCCCAAAACAGAAAACACGAAACACTCCAGACAGTAGTGCCAGATTCCTACCGACTAAAAACACCAACGCTTTTCCATAACGTTTGAATCCAGACGGGCAAAAGTCGAAAAAGTGGGGCATTCGAAACAACGACCTTCCATCTCTTCTTCCTTTGGGAGCAATGTGGCTCCGACCCAATTCACTGGCTATATAAGTGCCCATAGCTATGTCAGAAGGTGAACAGAATTCTACAGAAAATGTCCTGCCTATCGGTTCTAAGGGTCTTTAACGCAGACTAAAGAGACCACCTCCTCCTTATCTTTCATTCATTTCATTGCTTACATCTTTGCATCACGGGGCTGGAACAACTATTTTTCTGCTATCTCTCCTGGCATTTCTTTGCCTTTCCACAGCCCGGTGCTTCGCAAACGTCGGGCATTTAAAGAAGACATGCACCGCGTCCTTTTGATCGGCCGGACATTCTCGGCAGAACGGGAAATTGTCCAATCTTAAACGATGAAGCTATGCTCTCACTCAGGAACTGCGTGAGGTAGTAACCCACTTGTCTACTGGGTCCATCATCCCTTAGTACACTCGCCCCATCTGCTCTGCCGTGCTGCGATGGACTGGCCGCGCGCCAGAATCAGTGCTCTCATGATTGCTGCTTCATCGAGCATAGCACGGTATGCACAGCATGCTCAAAGAGCACTTAACCGATACGCCGTCTATGGTTTTCCTATTGCCTATTCTGTCCAATGGCACAGCACACATTGGCGCTGCATACAATAGGACCCGAAGTAAACACTCTCGTGAGCTTGGCCTTGGGTCCGCTATATTATCCTCCTACTACCGGGCGAACTCAATAGCGACCGCTTCTTGCGGGAGGTGTAGCCTCAGTACTTCATTGTATTGTACATGACTATCCACAGGAGGGGGACTAGGACGGAGCCTTGGGCGACCCCGCAAGTTGACCTGTACTCCCTTATTCTCTCGTCTGACTCGTCCTACCTACAAGGAATTCTATCACATACTTCGTTGTAACCAACTCTATCAACAGCTCGACGATCTTGCCCCACTTGGTGGTCTTGAAACTTTTTTGCACGTCAAGGTCTATCATTGCGCAGCTCTTATTCAAATCCATTGCGACTCTTGCTGGCCTTCCTAAAATTCTAAAGATTCAGCTTCTGAATTCCTCTCGACATTAGAAAACCAGAACAGATTCTAAACAAATCCAAGACTGACCGATAGAAGCAATGTGTCGGCATGTGTTGGGTAGGAAGGTTGACCAGAATAGTCAAACTCTTGCCCCGGGCATTGACGAGAATAGTTGAAGCAACAACAAAATCAGGATATGTCCTGTTTTATAGTCGCGACACGGTTAGAGTAAGAGAGATCTACTGGGAAAAAAGACCGTTAGCTAACAACAGCAGAAAGCATCGAGTACTGGACTTGTTCTCCAGCTAGTGCGACTCAGTGTCAATCAGGACAAATCGGTCCTGGTAGCATTCACCAGGATAAAGCGACGATTGACTGATCAGGTCCTCGAAGCTCGAAGCTTCAGCGCGGACATTCTGCAACTGTCAGCGTTTTAGAATAGATCCCAGACTCCCCGAATGCTATTATATTGTATGCCCTCAAAGATCTGGAAGCATAAGGCCCTGTGCTGAAAGTCGAGTCTTGTGGCGTGACAAGTCGTTTGAGTTGAAGAAAGTGACATTTCAGTCGTATTACCTAAACGATAAGGTCTAGTAGGACAAACTTCAAATTATTTTGGGACTGCCAACTCACGCTTGACGAACACCATATCCTCTATTCGATATCGATCCAGCTGTGCCAATAATGAAAATGATTATCAACAATATTTAGGTGAAATTTTTAAAAAGTGTGAGATTTTTGTGTTACCATCATTATCTATTCCCGCCTTATCTTTTTATTTTAAATATGTACAAGCAAAAAATTTGGAATAAAAAATAATTTATTTACATTAAACAAAAGTAAAACCTAGCATAAAAAATAAAAGTTCGACGTAATACCTGTTACGTATCAACAATAATTAAAAAAAAATATCTAAACAAGTTACATCACTTTTGTTCCTTATCTTTACTTTTAATGTCAAATGGATTCATGTCAGGAATACTACCCTTACGGGAAGCCTGAATCTGTGCAATTCTAGAAAGTGGCGAGAATGTGCTACTACTGGATGTGCTACTAGATGCGCCCCGACCAGCACTCGTTTGGCCAGGAGTCTGTCGATTAAATGGTCCCCGACTGCTGCTGCTACCTGCTGCTTCTGTAGATAGAAACTCTCGAGCTAGTGGTGACGGACGGAGGGATAGCCTTCTTTGAAGTGCTGTTTGTGACTGTTGTACTGCTTGAGACTTTTGACTGCTAACTGGTGGCGCTTTGCCAGGTGGAATACTTAAGGTTGTCGGTCGTACACTAAAGCGCCGCTTGAATTTCGGGCTTTCCTTTTCCGAATATGGAGGCGGATCAAATGATGGTCGGGTCGATAGCTTTCTTGGTATCACTGTCTGTTGTGGGGATCGATTTGTAAGTGAATTGAAGATTGTATGTCTTCTGGGATAATTTGTAGGTGGTTGCTGTTGCTCTGGTGTACTCTGTGCAAATAGATTAAATAGCGGTGGAAGTTCGGGGGGACATAAGCTGGCTGTGCCCATTTTTCTCTTTGGCATTTCAGGCTCTGGTAATTCTGTTAGTGTAGCATGAGTATGCATAACTTCAATGGCACGTATAAGATCAGCGATTGTAGTATTCTCGAGCACATCCTGATCAATCATTTCTTGTGATGGCACAGAGAATAAGCTGCCTCTGCGATCATTACTTGATAGCATACTTCCGCGACGACCTGTTTGTGGTGGGAATAAGCTAGTACGTCTACCGGATCCAGTAAATAGGCTACCGCGTCTGTTCGGTGCAGGGAAGTAACTTCCTCGTCTCTGTTGTGGCATAACACCGCTTGGTCGCCGTTCGTCCAGCAAACTTCTTGGCTTTGGTCTTTGTGGTAGCTGCTGTGTTGCTGCACCCCGATCTAATCCCTTAAAGAGACTACCACGACGGTCATTAGCAGCTGAAAATATCTCATGTTTCTCTTTTTCAGATGTAGATAAAAGTTGACCACCAGATATTGTTTTATAACTAGAAGCGGGTGGAAATTTGACTTCTAATTCCGGAGCTGGCAGAACTGGACATGATTTCTTTCTAAATGGAATAAGTCGTTTCAAGAATGACTTACTGTCAGATGGTTGTTTAGTATCAGCCCTAGGTTCGATACCATCCATATTAATAACAGTACTTTTATCTAATCGTGATGCAAACGATGCCTTATAAAGATCATCCTTCTTCTTCTTTGCTGTTCTGACGCGCTTATTAATAACTTGTTGGATTTGATCATTATCACCACTCCATGTCCATTCGTTATTTGGCGGCGGCATAGTTCGTGGATTTAGATAAAAGTCTGAACAGGCACGAGCTCGTTGATAATGGCCTGGTAATGCTGTATTCTCAGCATATGGATATGACCATTCACTAGCTAAAATATCAGAATCTGGAAATCCATGATAGCCGCCACCAAACATTCCATCTCTGGTTCCTGTGCTTGTTATGCTGCGAACATCATCTTGTGGCGGTTTTATATTGGCCAACGCCGTAACAACTTGTGCTAGTAGATCTGTTGTTTCCATAAATGCTTGGGCAGTTTCAAATGTTTTCTGCTTATTTATTTTGTGTAAATCTGTATCGGAAGATCCTCGCATAAGTAGTGGAGTACCCATGGCCAGTTGTTCTTTTACGTCTTGACTATCATAGTTTTCAGAGAATGCACGCTTTCGACAAACAATTGGTGCTAGCTCTCGGTACATTGAGAGATCTGGACATGATGCTGAACGTGGGATGTCAATTGGATATCTGTCTCCTGGCTCGTTGTAGACGGGCTAAAAAATATTAGAATTTGTTTAATATATAGATTCTAGGAAAATATGTAATAATATAGAAGTTTCTGGTTTTTAAAAAAAAGTCTTTTCATCTATGTATTGTCTGTCTGTGTGTATTCTCAGAAGTAATGCACTTGATTTCTTTTTTTTAAACTTAAGATAAGATTGAAATACTGAGCTAAGAGCTAGTAAACAATTCCTATTATATACCCTACTTCCTTCTTGTAGTTACATATAGAAACTAGATAAAGTCTTTTACAGCTGATAGCAACGTAATTGAGTGCTCGAAGAGTACTCAGCCATTTAAACAAATAGACGTGGCCGATTTTCCGGTAGTCGGTTCTTGACCTACGTAAGATTTGTAACAGAAGCATCAATACCTAATAAAAGTGTTAGGCAAGTACTTATGTGACGCTTATATATTATTAGTAGACGACATTAATAAAATTTATTCTGCTTTGTGCCGATTTTAAATGCCGCTTGCATTTTTTTTTAATTTTAATAATTATATCTATGGCAACATTTTGTCTTTGGAGTATTGACAATAATTGACAAGAAACCATGTGTGGAAGTAAGTTTTATGTCCATTATCGTTATCTGGTTTAAAGAAATAAATCAAAGGTTGTTCCACCTTCACGAGCCAGTTAATTTTGAGAACGTGCCTATAAAAAAGTCCCCGGATAAACAAAAACAAGAATTCTTGGAAGTATAGTTAAACGGAAACATAATTTCTGGCCAAGGTATGATGTAAAAATGATGCTGGGAGATTTGCACACTCAGTTGGCATGAGAAAACTAATCACAATGGACAAGAAATTCTAGAGATGAAAAGAAGTAAGAAATTGGGCATTACGAGTACCGGTTTCGCCCCTAAGCATATGCAAAAAGTCGCCTACATAAGTATATCTTGATGGACCCATTGTCAACCAAATATAGGTACCACTTGTTGATAGGCCGCCCCGTTTGATCCTGATAACGGTAGGAAGGAAAAGACTCGTTAACTTCGATTCGAAAGAGCCAACAAGATATAATGGTATGCTACTTCGAGAGCTCAGAAAAGATGAAAAAGAGTACACCAATGGAAAACAGTAGCCTGGGATAGTTGTTGGTTGTTGCCCTCCTATGGGAGGGAGTATGATTCCGGAGTCTACAAAATTATGACATCTAGGAGCAGTATCGCCATCCGTAAACAGGAATACGAGGCCACGAATCTTCGAAGAGCTATAGATTGATTAGCCTAAAATCCTTCGTGCTCAAAATACTGAAAAGGGTCATCGACACTCACATCTGCCAATCTGTAGATGTGATTTTACTGGCCCGACTTAACATGTCTATCTCAGAGGTAGATCCACATGAGGTTGTGGGAAGTATCGAAAGGACCCCCCCCCTTACAAACAATATACCCTGGCAGCATTTTTAGACATAGAAGACGCCTTTAAAAATATACGTATCGAGAATAAGCCGAACGGATTCAGGAACCAAGATGGTAACCAAATACGCCAACAGAAGAGCACTAAAAAGGGGGGGGCCCTTGTTGTAGTTAGTAACCATAAATAGCATACTACAAAAGCTAGATAGAATTGTAACTTAGGTAATAACATACGCAGACGACCTAATGGTAATAGTCTCAGGAATCCAAACGTGCTTAGAAAAATCATTCAAGAATGCCTGAACAGAGTTAGCAGTTGGCCAACAGAAAGGATGGGTAAAGAAATACTGTATCTTCACTTACGGTTTGCTGGTGCGGTGGTCAGAGCTGAACAGAACTTATAATACTATACTGTCGGCAGCAATGGGCAACAGGAGCCAACTTGAGTTGTTGTTTCTGCTCCCGACCTTCACATCATACACCACAACTCATCTTGACATCTAGTGGCTTTAGAATCCGTGGCCTGAACCTCAAAACGAGGGAAGGGAGAGCCAAAAAAAATTAGCTCTTTTAAGAGTTGATTCTTCCCGCGAACTGAATTTTTAGCTTAATTAATTTTTTTTTTGCTCGTGAGCTGTAAAACTTTGGCTCGCTCACCAATTAAATTTTCAAGAGTCAAAAATTTGATTGGCTCGTGAGGAAGAGCTATAAAGAACCGTTCGCGAGCCAAATTGCCAAATTGAAAAAAAAATTTTCAAACCTTTCCGTAGTTCCAGACATTGCGACATTATTCTAGTTAATAGTCTATTTTTTTTTCAGACTGCTAGGAGGGTTGAGATCGTGGGTATGGTCATGTGCCAATTTTTTGAGAACCCCCACTTCATCAGCTGCTAATTTTTTGAATTTTTAACTTTTTTTAATTTTTGATTTTTTTCTGTTTTCTTGTAATGTTAATAAATAACTAATAAAAAAATGGATAGTAAAAATATTGATTGCCTTTTTGTTTTGACACTTCAAAAATTACCTGAAATTCATGCCTCTACACCAGAATAGCCCCTTAATGAGGGATTAAATTTTAATGACAGAACTTAAATAAATTTAATTACATAAAGGGTGGCAAACCCATCCTGAAAATTTTAAATAAATCATGCTTATTTAACACAACACAAGGTATACTCTTACAAATTTTCATGTAAATTGAATTATTTTTACGGAAGAAAAAAATTAAAAACTGAAAAATCGATAACTCCGCCATAGCCGGTCCCAAGCCCGGTTGAGAAAGGAGGAGGGGAAAAGGAGTCGAAGACCTGAATGTCGATCAACATCACGACTTGGGAGAGGTGCATATGGGCGCCCTGCATAGCAGGGATAACCTCATAGTGCCAATCCCAACAGATGAGTAGACTCAACGGCCAGTCTAGGGGTCGAATAGGAGGCAGCCCCCCCACTAGAATAAGGGTCTGTGGGCTAACAACCCACAACCACGAAAACCTCTTTGTTATGAGAACTCAAGAGCAAGAAACCGGACGGATTACTCGGCAACGACCTGGCATACGAAAAAAGGCTAACGATTTGATATTATGTACTTGGAACGTAAGATCATTGTATAGAGCAGGAGCACTTAGGACACTCCTGGAAATATTTGATAAATACAAAATGGACATTTTGGCTATACAGGAGATGCGATGGACCGGGCAAGGTATAATGGACAAAAGGAAACACACTGTATACTATAGTTGCCACCCTAGAGAACATATAATGGGAACAGGATTCATAGTTGGAAATAAGTGCAAGCATTTAGTAATAGATTTTAAAGCTATTAACCCAAGGAGCTGCTATCTACGAATAAAAGGAAACCTGTTCAACTATAGCATTATCAATGTACACTCACCCACTGAAGATAAATCAGAGGCAGAGAAAGACGAATTTTACGATAATGTAGAATCAGCCTATCTTAGCTGCCCACGTCATGACATTAAGATAGTCTTAGGTGATTTAAACGCCAAGATTGGGAAAGAAGGAATATTCCGCCCTACAATTGGTCCATACAGCTTACACGACGAAAGTAACGACAATGGTGTAAGACTTATAAACTTTGCAGCATCCGCAAACATGACCGTAAAAAGCACCTACTTCCAGCATAGCAGAATACATAGGATGACATGGCTCTCACCAGATAATCGAACTTGTAACCAGATCGATCATGTCCTCATTGACGGTAGGCATAGTTCGAACATATTAGATGTCAGAACGCATAGAGGGGCCAACGTTGACTCAGACCACTTCATGGTCAAATGCAGGATCAGAGCAAGACTTTCCAATGTTAAAAAAGAAAGATTAACACGCACACCAAAACTTAACATAGCAAGTCTAGCAGATGAGGTAAAAGTTAGCGAACTTGAAACCAAATTAAACGAAGCATTTAATGCCATTAACAACCATGATCCGCACAATATCGGTAACATCAATGAGACGTGGTCCAGGTGCAAGGAAGCTATAGAGCAATCATCATATGAAGTCCTAGGTGAAGCACGTAGACCTGCCCGTAGTGAGTGGTTCGACGATGAATGCAGGATAGCAACAGAACAGAAAAACAAGGCGTATAAAAGAAAACTAAAAAGACATAACACTCGAAACGCAGAAGAAGATTACAGAGCTAGACGAAGAGAGGAAAAAAGAGTACATAAAAGAAAGAAAAGAGAATTCGAAAAGCGCAAGATGGAAGAGCTAGAATCCCTTCATAGTGAGGGAGAAATAAGACAGTTCTACAAGAAAATAAGAGAGGGTAGAAAAGAATTTAAACCTAAGACATCAGCCTGCAGAGACATGCAGGGAAATATTCTAAGCGAGACAGGACAAGTTCTAAATCGGTGGGTGGAACATTTCAGTGAACTCTTGGATCAACATGAAGAAGGACATAGTGGACACACATTTGATAATAACGAAAGAACCAGGAATGCTGAAACAATACCAGAACCTACCGTACAGGAAGTAGAAGAAGCTATAAGTAAGCTTAAAAATAACAAGTCTCCAGGTGTAGACAATATACCAGCCGAAATATATAAAAAATGTAGTAATATATTAAAAATACACTTGCACAAGATTGTACAACACATTTGGAGGCATAAAGAACTACCTGACGAATGGAACATAGGAATAATCTGTCCTCTGCACAAAAAAGGGGACCAGCTTGAATGTTCAAACTACAGAGGTATTACGTTACTGAACGTAGCATATAAAATATTCTCATATATCCTGTATACTCGCTTATTGTACCAATATGACAGAGTGATTGGCAATTACCAGTGCGGATTCAGGAAACAAAAGTCCACAACCGACCATATATTCGCATTACGACAGGCAATTGAGAAGACGAAAGAATTCAACATAGAGACCCACCTCTTTTTCATAGACTTTAAAACAGCATATGATCTTGCCCTACGACCAAAAATCTACGAAGCAATGGTGGAGCTGAATTTTCCAGATCAATTAATTCAGCTCACTAAAACCTCATTGAGTCGAGTGATAAACAGAGTAAGAATACAAAGCAACGTATCGGTGCCTTTTGAAACGAACAGAGGCCTGAGACAAGGAGACTCTCTATCCTGCTTACTATTTAACATTTTATTAGAAAAAGCGGTCCGAGAGGCACGCATTGAAACCAGAGGGACAATTCTAAACAAGTCTGTTCAGGTAATGGCATATGCAGATGATATAGTCATCATAGGCAGGACAATGACTGCAGCAAAGGAAGCCTATGTAGCGCTAGAAAAAGCAGCATCGAAATCTGGACTTATCATCAACGAAAATAAAACGAAACATATGCGGATCCCTAATAGAAATAGTAGAGGAATAACAGGACAAAATATAACAATCGACAGATATAACATAGAATCCGTAAACGAGTTCACATATCTAGGAACGCAAATTAATAAAGACAACAACATTACTGCGGAAATTAAAAGAAGAATACTGCTAGCGAACAAAACATACTACAGTATGTTGAAATATTTTAAGTCTAAAAGAATAAGCAGGCGTATAAAATTCAAGTTATATAAAACCGTAATAAAACCAGTACTGATGTACGGATCGGAAGCATGGACGCTTACTAGGCATGACGAGCAGATCCTCGGAAGTTGCGAAAGAATTCTCCGCAGGATCACAGGCGCAGTAAATGAAGAGGGAATCTGGAGAATAAGATACAACCACGAGTTGTACCAAATATACAAAGAACCAGACATTATAAAAAGCATCAAGATATCACGCCTACGCTGGATAGGACATGTAATGAGAATGCCGGAAGAAGCACCCCCGAAAATCCTGTTCCTTCAAACGCCAGAGGGAAGAAGGTCACAAGGAAGACCTAGGAAGAGATACAAAGACGACATCGAAATGGACTTATAGGCTAATGCCGATAGTTTTTTGGAAAAAAAAATTAATAGCAGGGAGGGACCAGCAATGAAATGTCGTTGAGGTCATAACTAAACGAAAAAAAAATTTTTAAACTCGAAAAAAGGGGAAATGGTAAAATGGGGATGCAATTTAGGGGTTAAAAACGATTTTGCAATTTGCGGTGAAACATGACCTCCTAGTGGAAAACGTTTAATACAAAAGTTGTAGATAATAAAAAGATCTAAAACTTTTGTATTTAACATATTTTGACATAACTTCAAATTTCGAAGAAAATGGCGGAAAATCGATTTTTCAGTTTTTAATTTTTTTCTCCCGTAAAAATAATTCAATTTACATGAAAATTTGTAAGAGTATACCTTGTGTTGCGTTAAATAAGCATGATTTTTTTTTTGTTTGGAAAACGGATAGTTTCCCAGAAACTAACATTTTTCGAAAAAAATACCCTTATCTTTCACAGACAACTTTATTGATGTTTTTTTCGAATTTTGATATTCAATAAGTGCTAATTTGACCATTGAAATGTCTAGTTTCAAATGGTCTATACATTTTGAAACTTTATTTTCATTAAACCGCTTAAAATTAAGAAAAACCGAACACCTGATTTTTCGAATCACGTACATATTTCTCGATTTTTTCAATTTGTTTCAAATTTTTTAATTTTTTCTGTTAATGAGGGATTAAATTTTAATGACAGAACTTAAATAAATTTAATTACATAAAGAGTGGCAAAACCATCCTGAAAATTTTAAATAAATAAGAAATAAAATAACAAATTCGTTTGAATTGAATTACGCCGTGACTAGGTAAATGGTTCCAGTTTCGTAATAAAATTTTTACAGCATCATACTCAATATGGTTTTGGGAGATTTTTTATACATTATTTATTTTAATTAATTTAAAAATTATAGATTGACAATATGACCGTATTATTTCCAAAAAAGATGATCCAAATGATTTGTATGAAATCAAAGCAGTTTGGTACGGTCGAGCAAACAAAGATTTCACCACAAATACAAAATAATGGAAAAATTAACAGCCGCTCACATTCATCGAAAATCTCAAGCTAGTTTTAATAGAATATTTCTTATTTCTTATTTATTTAAATTTTTCAGGATGGTTTTTCCACACTTTCTGTAATTAAATTTATTAAATGTAAGTAATATTATATGACACTAAGCCCTGTCATTAAAATTTAATCCCTCATTAACAGAAAAAATTAAAAAATTTGAAAAAAATTTAAAAAATCGAGAAATATCTACGTGATTCGAAAAATCAGGTGTTCGGTTTTTCTTAATTTTAAGCGGTTTAATGAAAATAAAGTTTCAAAATGTATAGACCATTTGAAACTAGACATTTCAATGGTCAAATGAGCACTTATTGAATATCAAAATTCGAAAAAAACATCAATAAAGTTGTCCGTGCAAGATAAGGGTATTTTTTTCGAAAAATGTTAATTTCTGGGAAACTATCCGTTTACCAAACAAAAAAAAAATCATGCTTATTTAACGCAACACAAGGTATACTCTTACAAATTTTCATGTAAATTGAATTATTTTTACGGGAGAAAAAAATTAAAAACTGAAAAATCGATTTTCCGCCATTTTCTTCGAAATTTGAGGTTATGTCAAAATATGTTAAATACAAAAGTTTTAGATCTTTTTATTATCTACAACTTTTGTATTAAACGTTCTCCACTAGGAGGTCATGTTTCACCGCAAATCGCAAAAAATCGTTTTCAACCCCTAAATAGCAGCCCCATTTTACCATTTACCTTTTTTTTCGAGTTTAAAATTTTTTTTTCTTTTAGTTATAACCTTAACGACATTTCATTGCTGGTCCCTCCCTGCTATTAATTTTTTTCCAAAAAACTATCGGCACCAGCCTATAAGGGAATAGTCCTGCGAAGGCTTGTAAAAAAAATGTACGGTCAAAGTTCTTTATCAAAATCTGCTGCGGGGAAATGGTTCGCTCGGTTTCGTTCTGGTAATTTTGTTGTGAAAGATGAGTCACATGGTCTGGTCGTCCAATCACTGAAACAACTGATGCAATTCTTGAAAAGTCCAGGAAGATAGGCATATGTCGATAAAAGAAGCTCGATGTATGGATTCCTCATGAGTAAAGCGAATTGACGTCGAAAAGGATGATGCTGTGTGTGTGGTGGGACTGGAAGGGAATCGTCCACGATAAGGTACTTCCACTTGGTTAGATGATTGGTTCTCAACTGTAGAGATTGTGCCAGGCAATTGGACAACTAGAGAGATTATAATTCCAGGCAATTGATCGAAAACAGCCCGAATTAAATAATATTACGACAATGCATTACCAAACACTTCTTTTGATGGCCCGTCAAAAATTGGGAGAATATGTAGTTGGGAAGTTTTGATGCATGCACTATAGTACTATACAATAGTCCAGGCATAGCATCATCTGACGATCACTTATTCCGTTCTTTGCAGAATTTCTCTGCAGGAATTACGCTGGCTTGAAAAGAAGCCTGTGAAAACTAATTGATTCAGTTTTTCAACCAGAAATCTCTCTCCAAAGTTCTTCTCCGAAAGCATCATGACTCTACCCGAAAAATGGCGAGAAACATTGTCGATAATAGTGGATTATATTTGGTTAAAATAAATTCAAAGCCAATTGAATTTTACTAAAAAAAAGATGCCACGAACTTATTCTCAGACGTAATAATATATGTCAGGGGTGGACTAGCCCGCGCCTGCAGTGCGCCCACGACACGATTTCCGATAAATTAAAATAATTTTTTTCATTTTTTTTCCAAAGTGACACAAGACATAAAACGAACAAAAAAAATCAGATAAAGTGGCACCTAGAGGAGATAACACGGGATTTGGAAATGGAAACTGATTTAAATTGGTGCAGAACACGATAAAAGAAAAATTGCAGGGAACCAATAGACATAGTTAGTGCTGAAAGAGCCAAGTTTTGTAACCGTACTCGTAAAAACCCTTTACCTCGTGAACTTGGAATAACTTTAAATCCAGAGCTCCATAACTCCACGACATTCCACTCTTTGGACTTGGCCTAGTCTGGATTTGTTATATTCTTTTGCAAGAGTGGAACACGAGAGTTGTATGTCAGCACTGGCCTAATCACTGCCATGTAGAGCCACCGATCTATGTGTGGCTTCAAGTTTCATCTCTTGCCGAAGGTCTGCTTACTGGCATAGAAAGCTATGCTGGCGTTCTTTGCTATTTCTTTGATAGTGAGCCTGTAATGCAGCTTTGGTTCTACAATAAAGCCAAAGTACACTTAGCTGATCAGAATAGGCTCAGTACACGCTAATAAATTGTAGGTAGACTGATCTTTTTCTATATGTGAACTTTTTTCTATAGTAGCGACGTGAGCAGGCCGTCTTTACCACTCTGCTGTTGCCTAAGCTGCTTTGAATGCTTCTAGTTTTTAGCATGAAGAGGATGCAAAAAAAATATTAAGAAAGTATAATTAAGAACCCAAAAAAAATTCATCATTACGCTTGTTGCGCCTGCAACGTTCATGAAAATTTTTAAAAACTAGATTTCCCGGGAAAAAATTTATTTTTTGAAATCGCAAATTATTTTGGAAAAATATTGAAAACACTAACTATTTCAAGGTTTTTAATTTAAAGTAAGTAACTTTTATGTCAAAATCCTAACTATCTCTAACCCGGTGCGCCTTGCTGCACCCATCATAGCAAAATAAAAGAAGTTGTCAAAAATATTTGGACAACGAAGATTTCCCATCCACGTAAGCGCCAAGTGACTCAGGTGGGGCCATTCCAATTGGAACAGAATATCCCAGTTGCTTCTTTTTGAAATTTTAAAGCAGGACAATATTGGCATAATTTATCCATTGGACCGGACCAATCATAAAATTGAGGGGGTGCTGTAATAGTGGTATTTATTGTAATTGAATGATCCCATCCTAAAATCTGACTGTTCTTAAAGCTTGAATGACGTCGGTCCACGGACAAATGTAAATAAAAACATTCCTTGTTTGTGGAATGCACGTATAAATCCGTTCTAAAGCATCCTTCGAGAAAATCAAAAATGAATTAAATGCAATTTGAAATGAACAATTTTATGTTACGTTTTTTATAATGCAATAGTTATGTTATCTATGTTTGTTGATTTCAAAGAATTTTACTATTATTTTTGTTATTACTATTTCATTATTAATATTTTTGCATTTGAAACTTGTATCTTTTCTTAAATGAGTTTTTCATCTATTTTTCAACAGTAATTGTTCCTCCTCATTCCCATTTCACTCCTAATTTCTAATAGGTTTCATTTTTCCCAGGTTCCTGGGAAATAATCCGGGAAACGTGACTCTCTAGTTGCCATATAGTCTATGGAGTAAAGTTTGATCATGGTAGAGAGATGTCGATACTTTCTGTTACTGTGGACCTTCTAAGATGCAATATTGAAATCTTCCATAAAGAAATGAACGAAAGATCGACTTTATATCGAATCCATAAAATTTGAATAAATATTGCATATCCATGAATATCTCTATTATTTCCTAGTATCACACTACTCCTCATAGATAAGCTGATTCCACATAAATTTTTCAATATTATATTCGAAGATATTAAAAAGTTACACTGTTAAAAATTACGTAAAAATCCTTACACTATTTCTAAATTTAAAAAAAAAATCTCTCACTTAATCATATAAGTACTTACATTCTCAGCCTCAATTGATATTTGATATGGCTATGAGAAAAAAATACAATAATAAAATTAATTATATTTACACTTAACAATAACTTTAGTTTTTAACTAGGAAGCACCCGAAAATTGATTAGAATCTGAAATAATTGTGAAAAAAAAGAAACCAAGTGCATTTCTTATTATTGTGATTAAATATTTGTTCGATTTATAACCCCGAAAATAAAAATTCTTAAATCTAATTACCTAGTTATGTAATAGCTCCAATAGAAATACATAATGGAAGTATGTAAATAGTAAATAAAAATATTGTTTAAAGTTGTAGATTTAAGAAAATCAGTAAAAGTCTTGCTTGTAATAAACCAACATATTCTAGTGTTGTTATTTTTAAACACACTTTTATGAAGCAAACAATTAAAATAAGTTTTAAGTTAGTAACTACCACTAGTATCTTACTTGTAATGTTATTAACCAAATTAAAATTTTACCCTGATTAAAATTACCTTGAATTTCATAATATAGAGCTCATTCAATATCCTTCTCAAGTAGCCAACATCCTTAGTGACTCCATGCCAAATACGATTTTGTGTCGCCTTAATGTTGATCGACAATTGTTTTTCCAATTCCTTAAGCTTCTTGCTTCTAAGGCCTCTGTAAGATTAAATTTTGAACTTATGTCAAATTTATGATGTTCGCTTTTTTAAAGTGATATTTTTTTTTAAATAGTTTTTAAATGAACATAAATTAAAAACTTACTTGGTTATGTAGGTCATTATCATAACAACATATCCCAGAGAGAATATGAACCAAACAATTATAAATATTTGATAGAATAAGAATTTTGTACCAAATACTCGTTCCTGGAATTAAATAAAAAAAAAATAAAAAATAAAAAGAGTTTTTGATAATGGTTTGTATGATAAAAAGAGTGAGTGTATTGTTTAAGGTATCTTCAAAGTGAAATTAATAAGAGCTCTTGTGCTATAATGTTACTATACTTTTCCTATGTACGTAGTCAATTTCGAAAAGTCAATTTAGAAAAAAATGGCGTTAATTTGAACTTTTTTTTCTTGTTTTTTTTCGAAAAAAACGGCCGAAAATCGCTTATCAACTCTATAAAAATCAAGATATTAAAAAAATCCTACGACGTTCGCTAGATTTTGGGCAATATTTTAAGAAACTTTTTGTTTTTTTTGTTCTAGATTAAAAATTGTGATCTGTAGCGTTACGCCCATGTCAAACTACCGAAATTTTTTGTACTCGCGTACGCCGCCATTTTGTAAAGAGTCATTAAACCTAAAATAGTTAACAAACAAATAAATATATTTACCTGATGTGACTGAAATGTTGGAACAATATCACCAAAACCAATTGTCGATGTTGTCACATACGAATAGTATATTGAAAGCGTATACGGCCATCCCTCAAAATATGAAAATAGCAACGATGGTAATAGTATAAATACCGTTATTCCTGGAACAAGGGCAATCATTACGGTAGCGAATAGTCCAAACTGTCTCGGAACATACTTGTCATCATTGGACATTTTATATTTCTTATAACGACGATAAATTCCTGAAAACTGAAACAATCACTTTTTAGTATCATAGCTAATATTTATAATAAAAATTTCAACTTACAGTTCTTCCAAAGAAGTCACCCAATCCAACTAGTAGAATACCATTGATTGGAATGCCAATCAACGAATATGCAATCATCACCATTTGTCCTAATGTTGTTGATGGCGCTAGATTGCCATATCCTACTGTCGAGCATACTGTGAATGCAAAGAACAGCGAGTGATAGAAGGTCCAAGTGTAGGGATCTTCGTACTTGTCTAATGTGTAATTTGTGACTGGTTTTTCACAATATTGTGAGACTTTTTCCAAAATAATATTTTGTATATTTTCATCTTTTGGTTCTAAGTGATCAGTTAGTAATTCTGGAATAGAGAAAAATGTTGAAGATTTAGTTTCGTTATGAGTTTTTGTATTTAATTTTATGAATTAATTGCGTATTTAATTTTATGAATTGATTGCGTAGTTTTCTTGACAATGCAAAGTGACCATTTGGTACAAAAATAAAGATAGCGGTTCCAAGATGGCGGCCGATTTTTGCATTTATCTTCCCCGACCCCTGACATGGGTATCAAATGAAAGAGCATAACAGGTAGAATACAATTAGCGGTGAAGCGTCATTCCAGATTAAAAACGGCGGCCAACAGAAAATGGCGGAAGGCATATTATAGACTAAAAAGTAGAAAATTTAACCGATCAAATTTTGCACATATGCACAGTTCACGGGACAATGCATTCTGACTATAATATAAAAAAATTAACATGGCTGCTCCAAGATGGCGGCCGATTTTTGCAATTGTGTTCCCACACCCGCAACATGGGTTTCAAGTGAAAGGGGATGACAGGTAGAATACAATTAGCTGTGTGGCGTCATTCCAAATTCAAAATGGCGGCCAACACAAAATTGCGGAAGACATATAATAGACTAAAAAGTAGAAAATATAACCTATCAACTTGAAATTTTGCAACTATGCGTAGTTTGCTTGACAATACAATGTGAGCATTTTGAAAAAAAAACAAAGACGGCGGTTCCAAGATGGCGGCCGATTTTTGCATTTGTGTTCGCCGACCCCCGATATGGGTATCAAATTAAAGGGAATGACAGGTAGAATACAATTAGCGGTGTAGCGTCATTCCAAATTCAAAATGGCGGCTAACATAAAATAGATTAAAAATTAGAAAGTATAACCGATCAACTTCAAATTTTGCACATACGCATTATTCGCCTCACAATGTTATCCGACCATTCAGTAAAAAAATTAAGATGGCAGCTCCAAAATGGAGACCGATTTTTGCAATTGTGTTCCCCGAACCCCCCCCCCCCCCTCCCCCCGCGGATGAGTATCAAATGGGCATGAGAGATAGAATACAATTACATAGTTGTGTGGGGTCATTCCAAATTAAAAATGGCGGATTACCTTTTTCTTTACAGTCCTCTCCGTATGGGTAGCAAATGAAAGGGCGTGACAATTATAATACAGTAATCTGGATGACGACATTTTAAATTTAATATGGCGGCTACCACAAAATGGCAGACGACATATACCTAATAGACTAAAAAGTAGAAAATAAAATGTATGTAATATATTTTATCAAATCAATATAAATATGGCTTCATTTACTTCCTTTGCCTATTGTATATATTTGAAGACAATGGTTGTTCAGGAGTAAACTCTAGTCACCGTCGGAGCTGACACGCACTTTCCTTTTTATAGAAAAGTCTCAATTTTTATATAAATTTATAAATTTTTGCAGATTGGTTTTTTTTCATTACACCTTTTTCCTACCGCGGACTGTGCACACATAATCTTTTGTTATTTAAAGGCGTTGCAACGCACGCGGGTTTTTTTGCAAGTTCGTTATAAGACACTGGCCAATTGAAAAAGATGGCCGCATTTGTTGTGAGGAAGAACGTAGAGATACAACCGATCATTGTCTCATGTAATTGTCCGGCTATGGTTAGAATCAGACGACGCGCATTCGAAGCCTAAAATAGGACATATGATCCATTTCCTGGCTCTAGAGTCATTTTTAGTATACTGAAGTGCTCATCTGACAAAAACTGATCAAAGTTCAAAAAATGGCTGGATCAAATCAAGGACAGGCACAGAGGAAGGTCAGGCATTGGAAATAGTGAATTAGACAGATATTAATGCCTCACTGCCGTTACAGTACAGTGTGTCCAAAAGCTAGAAAGGCCTAGGTTAAAGGATACCTACGTAGAGATGGGAATATAGTACACTTGCTGTTTCCGCATAAAATGCACATCGGCGATCTGCCGACCCTATAGGTAGACCCAGAGAAGATATCTGTGGTAAGCAAGGAAGAGATTTTTGAGACCGAAACGATCTGATGATAAAAATTTGGCTAGAAACGCTGGTCTAACGCTTGCTGAGCACAAAACAAAAGCTGTGCTGATCAGCAAAAGCAGAAAACCAATGTCCAAAACCAATCTAGGTCAAGAAACAGATCAGTCACTCTCAGCCCGCCCTTAGGTATCTGGGAGTGATTGCTATCCAAGTTGGGTGCTCTAGACCGAGTCTTCGCCTCCTGATCCCCATGGACATACTTGCGGGAAAAGGCATATGCGCCTTTAGGATCTACAGTACGTTAGAGGGGGCCAAAAGCTGTTCGGCGACAGACTGAGTGTCGCGAGTGCGTAACGGAATAGCAAAGAAAGTGGAATGAGTCTGCTACGAGTTGATGGACCCACAGACTTAAGGCCAAACCTAAATGGGAAGTGAAGTGAAGTGAAGTTAGGTACCATTGCATATGAATGTATGAGAGTGACCAAAATGGAAGTGAAATGGAAGTTACATCTACTTCAGTGGAAGTAAGCCTACTTCACTTCTACTTCACTTCTGCGTTACTTTTCATTTAGGTTTGGCCTTTATTCCAAACATGCAAAGATGGATTATGAGGGAGCGTGTGTTTGTGGGAAACGATCTCATGCTGTTCTTAAGTTGACATGGTGGATACAAATAATACCTCTACCGTTTCGGGCACAACGACTCACCGCTATGCCCGGCGTGTCCAGGTGTTCAGGAGGAAGCAGACCACGTCCTCTTTCGTTGTGCGAGATTTGTCAAATATAGGGCAAAGCTGAATGGGATGGACGTGGCGCGACTGACTCATCTGAATATCCTAGGACACATGATTAAATCCGAGGATGTGTGAATGAAAGTGGAAACAACGCCAAAGGCTAAACACAGTAAATTGAGGCCCGAAAAAGCTGAGAGAAGGAGCGAAAGGCAAAGAAACGCCAGGAGCATTGGGCCTTTCCACACTAGTATTCTTGCTGCAGTATTCAAACCGGGTTTTTAGGAAAGGGGTAAGAGAATCAAGAAGAATTCTCTACAAAAAGTGATGAACTTGGAGAGAAATTTGCAGCACATTTTAAACCTATTTCTCGGGCTTCAACTCACTAACACAAAAAGAAAAACAGTTGGGGGGTCAGAAATCAATTCGAAATGATCAGAAAAGCACACGCACACATTTAAGTACTTAATCGGAATATGAATGCTTACGCCGCTGCAAAAATACGGATGTGGAAATCGCGGTAGTTGTCAATCCGGTTTGCATACTGCATAAAGAATACTAGTGTGGAAAGGCCCATTGGCAGCTAGATAAAAGCTGATCTATCTAGCGACGCCAGTCCCGCGAGGACAGTGGAAGACCAGGAGTTGATTTTAGTTACGGGTTGGGTCCCACATAACAGGCATGCAGAAGCCTGTCGGTAGTCATGATTAGCTTTTCACCTACCAACGTACGAAAAAAAGTATTGATGAGAACGAGAAGGCTGGGCCTGGTCATAAATACAGAACTGCGGTCATTCTGCAATATTCAGCTAAAGACTTCCAATTGCTGAATACTACAAAATGGCCCGCTGACAACCTGGCAAACAGGGGTCGGCTTTAGAGGTCTGGGGCTGGAATCATATTCTTCCGTTGGTAGGGAATATTCAGGGAGCGCATAGAGACACGGTTTGCCGAGAAATTACAGAAAGGATGGGATACTGTGACCACGTTAAGCTGGCGATGGTGATGATACGATTGTCAAGTGCCGTAGTAAGAAGAGAGATTCTAAGCTTACAGAGAGCTTGTGGACCACAAGTTGTGGCGCTAACCTCTGGACATTGAAGTATCAAGTATCAACTAAAAATAATGAGAATTGTTGATGATAACTCTTATCGACTGGGCCTGGAAGAATCAAAGATGGCCGCACATATTATGTGTCACTCTTCGGCGCTGGCGAGGAGGAGGAGACTTCTATCACGGGACTCCGTTGGTTAGAGGACATGAGTAGCGCAATCCACTGCAGCCTTGCTAAGGTAACTCTAGGCACAGAGACGAAAGCGATCCGAAAATTAGTCCGATTCGTCCGATATTTAAATGTGAAAGACTAGCGCTCAGAGGTAATACCCCTTTGTACTGTCGACGGTTCTATCACTGAGTTCAGTGTCGGACAGAAAGCTCTTGTCAGAAAGGTAGTAGAGAGCAGCTTGAAAGAACTGAGTGGTTTTATTTCACCAGATCGCCATCCACTACTACCATGACAGAACGCTGACTTCGGTGATCGAACAGGAGGTGGCTCCTCGATTCACTTGCTTAGAGGCGATGGCAGGAGGAAAAGCAGGCAATGTTTTGTGAAGAGTGAAGACAAGAAAGAAAGTTATCTATGTATGTCGAGAAAATGAAAAGGCAAAGAACCATGTCGCACAGTGGTTCAGAATCCCGAAAACCTGGTAAAAAGTCTTTTTAGCATCTAAAAGTAGTTTTTTTTATAGGAAATTTCGTACTTGGGGGTTTTTAAGGGCGCTGATTAAGGATCCGCTATCAATATTCCAAAAAACAAAATGGCGGGTACAAAATGGTGGACAGTTTTGCTTAATAATCAGCCAAATTTCATGAAACTCGTTATAGGGGGGCTTTCGAGGGCGATGATTAAGAATCCGCTCTAAATTTTTCAAAAAACAAAATGGCGGATCCAAAATGGCGGACGATTTTGCGCTTTGAATGCGGAGTACTTTTTCTTACTTAGCGGAGACGAAATTTCAGACGCGAGACGCCCACTTTCAGAAAGAAATATAACGGATTCCTGGAAAATCTCTTTACTTTTTAATAGTTCCAAATGATGCTAAGGGCTTAACTACAAAAATATTTGGCGGGTCAAAAGTCCCTAAAAAATACTTCATTTTGGGACTTTTGACCAGGTTTTCGGTATTCTGACCACGGCCTTCTGGGATGGCACCTAGGCTACCGAGGCTGGTCGTAATTATAAAAAACTGGTTAGAAGGTTTCACCAGCGTTGTTCCATCGTGCAGACGGAATTTTATCGCAATTTCCTTATATCATCCATCTTTCATTCCAGATTTGGCTCCAATTGATTTCTTGGGACTGTGGGACTCAGTAAATAGGCAGTTTTGAGGTGGTTCAGTTCGAAGGACGCCTACATTTACCAAGAAAGTATGGATACATGAATGCATAAATCAAGCTCACAATGCTTTAGGAAATGCTAATATATATTGTTTTTCATTGTTACTTAATTTACAATGCCTTTTCACCTCTATCCAATTGTCTTATGTAATTTTCAATACAACAAAATCACATCAATTGAAAAATTCTTCTTTTTTCCAATTCCATCGCTTTCTAATTTCCCCTCTCCAACTTAAAAAAAAATTTAAATTGAATACTATTATAAACACATTCACTTCCAACTACTATAAATAACACCTGTCGATCTTTTAATTTTTTAGCTAAACTATATCCAAAAAAAATGCAACAAAAGTTTCATTGTTAAAATTACAAGTCCAAAGCACATTGACAATGTTATGTCATTTTGTGTTCAATTTTGGTCCGGATTTTAAAAATAACTAATTTAATACATATAGTATAGATCTCATCTGATCTGATTATAGTTAAACTCCGGATGTAAGTAACAAATTAGATCGAGCTATTCACACACAATCAGTTAATTGTGTTCACACTTGATTGGATCCCATATAATTCAGCCCAAAAGAGGTAGTGTGGTCAGGTTGGTCAGCCTCTTGGCAACAACTGGAATAATAGTGATGATATTGACGCTGATCAGTTTAAACTACAAATGCAAGGTTGTTCAATTAAAAATGATTTTAGTCGGAATGCATGTTTCCATTTATATTTGTTTAGTTTTTTTTTATTTTTTTCGCGTAGTTAAATTCATTTATTAAGGTGTTAGTTAAGCCACAATTCAGGAAGACAAAAGTGCATGCGCACGCATCTAAATAAATTGATCTGACATCATACAATCAAAAAGGAAGAAGGAATATGAATTATGACTGCGGGTCATATTCTAAATTGTGAGATTTAATCTAATTTCTTTTTTTAGATTAAATAAACAAACCCAGAAGAATTTTAAAATGTCCAAACTCTAATTGAGAAAGTCTAGATTATTCTCAGTTGTAATGTTGGTCACGATAGATATTAGCACAAAAAAAACATAAATGTTTAAATTCTATTTTAAAACTGTTTTCATTCATGATCATCCTGTGGAGTTTGGCATGTATATATGTATGTATTTAAATAATGTCAAGAAGTTTTCATGCACGGTTACCTAAAGTAAATTGAAACTGATTTCGATAAATAAAAAAAATAAAAAATAAAATTGGATCAATGTTGATACAATAATCACATGCCATAAGGTAAGCACCAGTCTAAAGGTGTTAACTAATGATCAATAAATATCTGACTGGTTTGTCAATTAGCGAAAAAAAAGAGCTCAACTCATGCGTCGTCGCTGTGAAGTTTTTCACTGCACAGTCTCAAGTGAAAATGGTTTAAGTCTGGCTTTTGAAGTGGCATGGCAGCTAGTTTAGTGCTTGTTTATTTAGACTCTAAAAAGTGACGGTTTACATTATCTGGATTATTTTATGAGATGGGATTGACTACTATTGTTATTTTATTGCAAATTTTATGTGTGGCAATTTTTATTGTTATTTATGAAATGGTTGAGGGAAGTTGCTTCTTGCTGCAGACATAGATTTGTAATAATTTTTTATGTAGAAGGCTAGATGTCAGAGGTAGAGCTCCTTGGAACTGCCGATGATTCTATCCTAGAGACCGATGACAGACAGCAACTATCCAAGACTACTACGACAAAACGCTGACTTTGGTGATCGAACCAGAATGGCTTTTAGACAAGTAAGAAGGAATATTATCTAAATGGGAAAAGTGGGAAAAATATGGACCATGATACTGCAAGGAATCGAACCTCAATCTCTGCGGTGGCCAAAGGTTGGATTGAGTCTTCCTAGACGATCTCAGGCGTATAAAGAGAACTGACGGCTCTTTTACAGAAAAAAAGAAAGAAGCCTGGACAGACTTACTTCCTTGGTATAACATTCTAAGAAACCGATAACAAAGCTTCCTCTGTGCAGCTGATACTATATAATTCCCGGGGTAACAAAATCTAATCCAGTGTTCACTCGTGAGGCGATTCCATCGTTTAAAGCAGTGATTCCCAAACTTATTTCGGTCATGAACCCCTTACTATAACAAAAACTTAATCATGCACCCCCAAAACCCAAGTGAATCAAATTTTATGATATAATAAAATCTACTAAAAATACTTTAATCTGTTCTCTCTGAGAAGACAATTGCACATAGCTAGGTAAATGAATTAGGTACATATTTTCAATTGTTATGAAAACAAAAGAAAAAATGCAATTGTGCTTGAAAATATAGGTACAAAGGTACTTAATATTTAAATAATTTTAAATAAGAAGGAGCCCAGCGGGAAAAATTGGGAGCGCTGCTCAGGGGAGCTGATTTTGAGCTTTCTGGAGTTTTCAGAAATTTTATACAATGAGCAAAACTGGCAATTATCTTAATTGTGCCATTAGCACATCTCGTTCGATTACAGAAGTTAAGCAGCACTGAACGTGGTTAGTACTTAGTGCGGGCCCGCTTAGAAAAGCGACACTCGCCCTTGGAAAAAAACGAGAAAACAATAATTGCAAAAGTCGAACAAAAATAAAAGCTTTTCGACACCCGGAACTTATTCACATATCCATCAACTTCATGTATAATTCGTCCATCAACGTAATGTATAATTCGCGTGACAATGCAATCTGACCATTTTGAAAAAAAATCAATATGGCGGCTCCAAGATGGCAGCCGATTTTTGCAATAGGCATGTTAACAACGGCATAAACGTCAATTTATTTAGCGCTGTTAGCAAACTTATTTGCGCTTTTTGGCTTAGCTAAAATGTAGCACAGCTTCTAACTGTCAAAAGGGGTTGGCGTTTACTTGTGAATTTTTGTTGTAAGCAAATAATTTAATAATATTTTAATACAGAATGAAGATATTATTAATTTTTTTTTTTGCTTCTTATTATTTATAAAATGAGAAATGTTATAATTTTTGGTTGTTATTAGCTGTAAAATTTGAACTATCAAATGGTATCCTAGAAACGGTGTTAAGTTAACAGCGATATTTTAACAGAGTTAAAGTAACTTGGGCCTAAACGCGCCCTACGCCAGGTAGAATGCGATTAGTTGTATGGCGTCATTCTAAATTCAAAATGGCAGCCAAAACCGAATGACAGAAGATATAATAGACTAAAAAGCAGAAAATTTAACCAATCAACTTCAAATTTTGCACATATGCATAGTTCGCGTGATAATGAACTCTGATTTTTTTGTAAAAAAATAAATAAATATGGCGGTTTAAAGATGGCGGGAAAATTTTGCAACGGTGTTCCCCGACCCCGTGACATGGGTATCAAATGAAAGGCTATGGCAAGTAGTATAGAATTAGCTGTGTTGCTCCATTCCAAATTCAAACTGGCGGCCAACACAAAATAACGGATTACTTTTTTCTTTACAACGCGCTCGGTATGGGTATCAAATAAAACGGTATGACGAGTAGAATAACAGTGGCGGCCGCCACCAAATGACGCAATACATATAATAGACTAAAAAGTAGAAAATAAAAATAGTTTAAAAAAACTAAAAAATAAGCTATTATTTTATAATGAACTAAAAAGTAAAAAATAATTTTGAATGTAAAATTTTTATTGCCTGCCACACGGGTATTGCACGCTTGCTCGGTATGAATGTATTCGTAATCGACCATACCCAACGCGAGTGTTGTTTTACCAAGCGGTCCCCCAACTAAGTACTAACCATGTCCAATGCTGCTTAACCTTCGCCATTCTGTTTCATTTAGTCTAAAAAGATGTGAGCGTATCGTGATTCGTTTGGGTATGAGCTATCTGCCTGAAGGAATGTCAACATTACGTTCATGCCTAAGCCAGAATTCTTTGATTGCAGTATAGCTAAATTCTGCAGGCCTATAAGCTTCTTGTCTCTTGCCTAGAAAACAATTGAGACAATTGTCGGCAAGGATATGGTAGGTTAGGTGCACGGCTGATTCCGGTGCGACCGGAGACCCAATTAGAGCTTTGGTGCACCATTTTGTTGCCATGACTTAGTGTACCTAGAGTTCGGTGGTCGTTTTATCGGCTGTGGCGGATGTCTAAAGCCACCCTGTGCAGTTTAGGAAGCTTATCAGTGATTTGACCTCTAGGAAATCTCATTTTAAGGAGACAAAATTCCAAAATGGCTGAAAATTGGACCACAGCTTCCTTGGGACTTTTTAAGAAAACAATTTCGGAATCACAAAAAAAAACATGGCCGCCAGAGATATCACTTTTTGGCAAAAAAATCACTCAAAAATGGTTTTATCGAAAAAAAATTTTGATCAGTCAATACGAAACGATATTGCCTAAAAAAACCCTTTTGTCATTTTTGCTAAAACCTAACCCTTTCGAAGTTATTCAAGGTCCAAAACTAACATTTCGGCCAAAAAATACTTTGAATAATTCGGAAAGGTCAAGGTTTTCGAAAAAATTTCAAGACGTGTATTTTGTAGGCAATAATGTTTTGTATTGACAGATCAAAAAAATTTTTTCGAAAAAACCATTTTTTGAGTGATTTTTTTGCCAAAAAGTGATGTCGGCTATGTTGTTTTTTTGTGATTTCGAAATTGTTTTCTTAAAAAGTCCCAAAAAAGCTGTCGTCCAATTTTCAGCCATTTTGGAATTTTGTCTCCTTTCGTGCGTTTTTTTTGCTAATTTCCCCGGACTAAATGTGCTCTGTCTGGCTTTAGCAAAAGCTGGGCATTTACACAGGAAGTGAGCGAATGTTTCGTTCTAGTTCGTCTCCTTGCAGATACGCCAACAGGCAGTGATGCCCAGATTGGTAGCGTAGTCCCCTATGGGCCAATGTCCCATGTTGACTGCCGTAATTCTGTTAATAGATCTTCAGGATCTGTTTAGAAGGATCATTGTTCTTTCTTTGTTGTAAGAGGGCCAAGTAGTCCTCTAGTTGTCAAAAATTGCGTTTTTCACCCCACCTATTAGGTCGTAGTTCATTGTCTGGTAGGTCTTCAAAATCGCTAGAACTTCCGCTTGAAAGATACCAGCGTGGACCGGAAGGTGCCAGAACAGTGAAATGTTAGCGGTCTCTAAGTCCTTCCTGAAGGCCAATCTAGGAGAGATAGTGCTTGGTTGTAGAGACCATACCTTCGGTTGCAGGTTCAAGATTCGACAAGGATATAAGGGGCACTTATCTTCCAAGCCAACTGCTCTGCTCTAATCAGACGAGATCCAGGCAAAACTTTTTGTGACTAGATTAATTGTATAGCAAAAGGATGGATCGAGAGCACTATACCTCGTAGAGCTACTGAATGACTTTTACGTCCAAAGTTACGCAAATGATGCTGTCATTGTGATAAAGAATGAAACAGGTGGTAGTCGCTACATCAGGTGTTCAAAGCGCCTGCAGCAGCGCCAGCGCCTGCAATGTTTGATAAATTCGCTATCCTCAATCGGGTCAGCGTGTTTGAGTGGACCATCAGAGCTTCAAAGACATGCAATAAAAAAACCGATTTGGCAAAGAATTCCTAAGCTATCGACCTCTAATGGAATATACGGACCCTGGAGAATGGAAGATAAGAATGAAGTCGTTTTAGGCTGGGTTAGAGACCCACAGAATCGATAGGCAGGAATGCTAACCACCTTCGAACACGAACACTGATGTAGCAAGGGTAGCCAGTTCCGTCGAAGCCACCTTTCTCACAAAGAAAGTAGAGACGGAATATCGCTGATCCTAAAGACCCACTTTTCCGGCTATGGTGAACACCCCTTGCAGGCATCCTTTTAGAGGTCATGCTGATGACGCCAGACCGAAATACTGCATTTACGGCTTTTGCCGATCTGGACTCAAACGTCATGGAAACGGGTTGGTGAGTTTAGTCAGTAGGAATCTGATAGTATTGTCTGAGTGCAGACCCCCGGCGCGGCGATGGTTCCTGTTTTGGGCATGGGCCTTACAGTCGGTCAAGCAGACATCCCCTTCTGCTATTCGACTCTTTGGACACTTCTCAATTCCGAGAGATTTATTCCCTTGCCAGGTCTAAAGCTGTTGGGCGTAGTAGGAGGAATTCCATGGGCGCTGGTTGACTTGATTACCGGGCACTGCTCCCTACATTACCAGCTATGGAGAATCGGAAGAACGGAGGATCCAACTTACAAGCGTTGCTTCAAGTAGGATGAACCTGCTCTCTCTCTCTCTCTCTGATATTGACGCCAAGTCGAGTCATGTGGCGTGACAAGTCGTTTGATTTGAAGAACGTGACGTTTCAGCCAAAGGGGTACAGCAGCAAGGTAAACCGAATTTCCGTTGAAAACATGGCGTAAACAAACTCTGATGGCATCGACTTAAAATCGCAGGGCACTTTTAATTATTGCATTTTACGTATGCAATTGACTTATTCAGCAATGGAAGTGCGTTGCTGAATAAGTCAATTGCGTACGCAACCTGCATTACTGAAAGCGCCCGTAGCCCCCACGGTGGTGAAGTCGTACACAAAATTATGCTAAGAAGATTCAACAAGAACAATATCCATCTCCTTTCTACACCACATAACTTAACTTAATCTATCTTCATCTACAATATATATTGACGTAAAAAAACTAACTAATTTCTATTTTTAGTATCTTTAGTTCAAAAATATGTCTGTCAATTCTTATCTACATTTCTTTTGCACTTGTTTTCACAAAAAAATCTCTTAAGCTACCTTTCACAACTCCATAAATAAAACTTAACAAATATTTGCCATACCTTTCTCCACAAGCCGCAACTAAATAAAGTAGCGTAGCCACTCAACTAGACATCACCCAGACAGCACAGATATTTTGGAAAACAAAAAAGATCATCATCACATCCCGAGGATAACACGTGCACTTTATAGTAACCGAATCACTCCACAAACAAATTCCTTACTATAGATGGAAAAGAGATCTTCTAACCCCTAGTAAGAAAGTTACTAACATCTAACCTCAGATGGCGTTAGTTCTGATAGAAGAATTTAAAATGTGTTGCTAAGTCTTCGGTGGCTTGCTATTTACTACTTGATTGCTACTAAGTAGGTTAATAAGTAACAATTGTTTATTTTTTTATACATTATTTTATTTCATAAACTTGGAATGATCATTCATGCTTGGGACATGAACTTAATTGCTCCCCTTTTTTCAGATAGTAAACTTTGCAGATCATGTGTATTTACATAGTGTCAGTGGACGGTTAAAATTACAATCCACGAGCCACAAGAGATTCTTCTGTTTGTTCTGATTTATCTTCAAATTTTTTTTATGGAAATAAATCGTTCAAGTATGAAATATATGAATATTTTTTCATCTTACCAAAAATTTGCATTTTTTTCTTCTTCAGTATTTTTTTGCAAATAATTTCTAAAATTAAATCACAGCAATTCTCATCATTTCTATTAATAAAAATCTTTTTCCCAATTTGTGATTTAAATTAATAATAGTAATAAGAATAATAATAAAAGAAAATATTTATCCGATCACAAGTTATAAGAAGAGTCACGACTTCAGATTTCAAAGCGATAACACAAGACTTTGCCTGATTATGTGCGCGGTGACCCACTTCATATTTTGCGCCATAAAATACCTGTTGCGGGCACTTCAATATCATTTGTTATCAAAAAGGTATTTGATTCCATCAAATCATGGAGAACTGGGCAATTATGGATAAGAAACATAAAACCAAAGAATTTACAAATGCAATAAAAGATTTAGGGCCCATCGTATATATTTCACGGCAATTCAATTTTTCTTCTTCTTGTTTGTTTTTTTCGGTTGAAAAAATTTCCATTCAATAATCCATTCTTCTTCTTCTTTATTGGCGTGTTCAAAGTTTTATTACGATTTGCTTAGGTAAATGAAGATAAATCGTTATAGATTTGATCAGATCGATGTTGTTCCGAATTTTTTTTGACATGATATCAAAGGTTCTAAGTACACTAATTTAACAGCTGAGACTCTGTAAAGTTGTAAGAAATGTGTTTTACCTTTTGCTAAACCTCTACGCAAACTTTTCCCTGTCATACTTCTCCGCATTATATCCAGACTGTTGTACTGATCTTCCATGAGAGTTCAACCAGAGTTGAACCCGAGTTATAAGACATGGAAACAGACACAGTTGAGAGTTTCCGTTAAGGATTTTCAACTCTGCTCAACTCAATGAAAATAGGTAGGTTGAACTGAGTTGACGCACACAACTATAAAAACAGCGCACTGGCAAAGGTACAAAAAGTGAAAATGTCGCGCCTCGCTTGGACGTCAGAAGAGACTTTATATTTAATAAATACTTTTAAAGAACAATCTATTATAAAATTTATTGATGGAAAAAGTTGGAGGAAGCCGGAAGGCAGAAAAAGAAATGCATAAAGTTAAGTCGTTGAGTTGAAGTGTCATTTCAACTCGACCACAACCCAACTCGACTCCTATGGAAACTCGGTATTGGGAAGTAGCTCATGTTAAGCAAGGTGAATCTTACAACCCTTCTAACTACCTTCGAATAGTAAATACTTCTGGCCTCTCAAAAATAAATATGAAGACAATAATCAATAAAAAGCTTACGGAATATCTTGAATTTAACCAGATTCTTCGCGATAGGCAATCTCACCCAAGAGATCTACCAGCGACCTAACCGAGCATCTCAACCAAAGCATCCATAGTTTTTGCGAGTCTTGGTCTGGTTGCTTGGTTAACGCAAACTCCAAGCTATTGGTACATATCAACATTGTTCTAAGGAACTGGATTGAGACTCTTCTTTCTAGCCGTTCAATCAAGGTAGTATTGGATGGCATCGAATCTAAAACTTACATCATTTCGGCTGGTGTACCTCAGGGCTGAATTTTGTTACCCGCTCTTTTCCCAGTCTTTACAAATGGAATGCTCTCAATCCCTTTCAACCAACTTCACAGATTCGCTGATGACAGTAATTTACATATACCTTACTCTTACGCTTTTGACAATATAAGACAAGCACGTGCCAGACCTTGTCTTTATGATCGTAAACTGATGTCCAATTGAATCAAGGGGTTATCGAATTCATTCTTGATTTGGAACGCAGGAATCGTGTCGAATGGAACGACCAGGTCAATTGAATATACTCAGCAGTCAGAGCAAATAACGAGACCCTGCTCTTCAATATTGCGGAACAGTAATAAAGAAAATGAATGGCAAACTGATCCTCAACGAGGCAAATCCTACAGGAGTGAAGTTGTCTTGATTTCTCCAAAGATGATGATTTTAGGTGCTGTACGCGGTAATAAAATCAACAAGTGTCCTGGTGTTCTTCACACTGCGCCCCAGCAGTTCGTAGACCGTGTTACTAGAGAGAACAGGAAGAAACCGCTATATTTTTTTAGAGCCCGATCGTCTAGGAATCTTTTCACTAAATTGCCTGGTCATGGGATTCTATGTTTTTATTGCCCCCGAACACGTGATGGCCCGAGCCTAAAAAGGGTGACCCGATTTAGAATACCAATTGACAATCCCAGACTAATTTAGACTTAGCCCCAAAGGACTTTAACGTTCTGATTTCCGCTTGGCTGTCGGAGAAACTTGAGAGCGTTCAAAAAGGCCGAGCTCTAAATACAAAATGGCCGCGCAAATATGGCCGAGTTTGACTATTGTGTTCCGATTTCAATAAAAGTGGGCATCTAGGGGTTTATAAGGTCGTAAATAATGAATTTGTGGTCAAAACTAATAAATTCAAAATGGCGGCGACAATTTTACCAATTGTGTTCCGATTCCAATAAAAATCAGTATCTGAGCGTTTTTAAGGTCGAAAATAACGAATTTGTGATCAAAATTTATAACTTGAAAATGGCCGCCCCGATATGGCGAACAAATTTTGCAAATTGTGTTGCGATTTCGATTCTTATCACTAAAAAATCAAATAAATGAAGTTACATCTTATTTACCCGAGAAAGCCCCAATTTTTTAACGTATGGACAAGGGCAATCATTAAAAGTTGTTGGTCTCGATTTTATTAAACCGTGTTGTCAGCTGGATGTAGGTTGTTCAAGAGTTGGAAAATTTGAATATTTCACATCCTAGCTCAAAATGGAAAAACATTGAACATAGTGTATCCTGAAGCTCTCTAAGCAATCGGTTCAGAATTGATCAACAAGATTTTGGGAAAGATGGTAAGGAAAAGGAAATAAACCCTTCAACTCTGAAATTTTAAGTATAAATCTAGGATTCTGCTATATAAAACCCGGGAAGAGGCTGGAGTATGTGCACGCACGTACTATACGCCGTATGCACTTTCTAGACAAAAAAAACCTAGTTACATATCAAAGTTCCGCTTAGGTCGAGTCGTCCTCCCTTACATGGTACTCTAGTACAGAATTCACTTATTTCAGGAGGCATAACGCTCCGATGAGGCTGTCTCCCGCTAACCCCGACAGTTCAGCCGGCTACAATTGAGGATATCGACTTTGCGAAATCAAAACCCCGTTACAAAATTTTTTGTTTTGATTTTTGTTCCGCTTTTAACACAGTGACTGCTCCACTGAAATAAGTAACCTTATGCCTCCACGACAGTGTTTCCCCTTAAATACAAGCTTGCCCGCTCGGCTCACTCTCACAGTTGACAGCTCTTATTTTCGCGCATAATCCAGAAATTCGTTTATAACTAAAACAGTTCGGCTATGGAACAGTCTTCCACCGTCAGTATTCCCATTCCGTCGTCCATTTCACTTAGTTCTTTTGCATACATTGGAAGACGTTAAAAATTCGTCGATATGGATTTAACTGAGGATTCAACGTTTACAAGTTCAAAGGCTACTATAAAATTCTAATGCTTTGATCCCCTAGCTCAAGCTTACTACTAGACATTGCACCTTGACTTGAACGACATGACGGACAAGTGGTACAAAGGGTGATCTCTGAGCTTGACCATGCCACACAAAAAAAATGAGAAAATACCGAAACGAGCATATTCAATCAATTGTTTCACACCAAAACTTTTCCATATTAGGTCCATACATATTAGCAAAAGTTAGGCATTAGTTACTAAAATTAAAAACAGTTCTACGCTAGCTTTATTATAGTAGAACTTTCCCCTTTTTAAAAAAACATAGTTACTTACCATTAATTTCGATTCTTTCTAGCCGTTGTTCAACTCTTCTCTTTGTTTCTAAATTGTGTTCAATATGATAATAGATACTAGCACCAAATAGAAGATACGATATATAAAATGCTAGAAGGGCGATCCATCGCTTTGGGGTCATATCTTCGTCTAAATTTCAAAAAAAAAATAAAAAAAAAATAAAACACACCCGCACTAGAACCGTATCAATAATAACAGAACAGTCTCAAAAAATATAGACACTTTAGTACTATACTTCTTCCTATTGAAATGCACACGTATTTTTGTAGTTTTGTGAATAAAAAAACTAAATAGAAAATATCACACGAAAATAAAAAAAGATCAGGTTTCAAAATACTAAAATAAAATTAAAATTTAAAATTCTTTCCGAAAAATAAAAAAAAAATAAAATAACAACACCGGCACTATATAAGCATTGAAATTGCTGGAACGTGAGATTTTCACAATTTTGTATTCGACATTCAGCAAACGTGCAATAAACCCAATAAAGCCAATCTTTAAAAGATTGATGAACCAACCAAGCTTGGTCTGAGGCAAGCTCAGACGGTTACTAACAATTTATTCAATTTCTTTTTCGGTGTTCTGATTGTGTATAAAGTGCGGTAATTTTTTTTTCGTCGTTTTTCAAATAATAGATAAACTGTTAAGCAAATTAAACTCTGAAATTTAAAAAACCAAAACAAAAAAAAAATATAAATAAGAGAGAAGTGTAATCAAATCGCAGGTATGGCGGTAAGCTTTTGAGATTGTGCTAAAATTTTTTTTATATGATTATTGAACAATTCAGAATTTTCAGCATAATAATTTCTTAAAATATTTTATGATTTGTTTTAGGAGAGGAGAGATATTGTTTACGTCATAAACAATCACAGGGATTTAAAACGAAATATTGTTTGCTATATTTTATTTATACTACAAGTCATGAAGGAAAAGCTGCTTAGAAACACGATCGTTTTAAAAAAAAACAATTTAGATGCATTTTATGACTACTAAACAAAAATTGTCTTTTACATAATAATTTCTCACCAAACATACCTCTAAATAACACATGTATCCAAGTCGACAATAACAGACCATCCAAAACAACAAAACCCATGATCACCTATACTAAAATTTCCCACCTACACTATACAAATAATCTACAATAAAACCTTGCAACAAATTTCATATTTCTCAGACGTGCACAGGCATTATTTAAGTCCACAGAAAATTTGTTGTGTATCTTCTTCTAAAACAAACAAAAAACCGCATTTCTATTGTAACCAAAAATAACGATCATGTATCTGCATGGTCAATTCTTAAGTATCATACGCCATCCCACTTAACAAGATCAGCAAATAAACGTGAGCTTTAAAGTCAATTTGGGCATGAGCTTTATTAAATTTGTTAAAATGGAGGTGAATGATCACGAAAAGCGTAGTCGAAGATCAGAGTGTAATGGACAAGACGAGAAAATTACTAAAAAGCTTTAGTTGAGATGATCTTCATCCCCTAAAATTGCTTTACTATTTAGAAAGCTTTTTCGAAGCTTTTCACGTCTTGGAAGCATACTAGAGCGACACTATCAAGAATTAAGATTCATCAGAAGCTTTCCAAGACACTGCGGAGCCTATGGCAATGAAGCAGTTATGTAAGACGAGTTTGGTGGTAAAGCTCTGTAATACCCCTGCCAGCATTAGTAGCCCAGGGATTAAGGCACCATACTGCCATTCCAGAGGTCCGTCGTTCGATTCCTTTCAGCAGTATGGTCCTTCCTCTTTCTACTTCTCCCACCCAGATAATGCTCTTTCTTTCTTATCTTCCCTCTTTACAGCATTTATCTACCGTCTCACCTGTAAGCAGATCGCCGAACTCAGCGTTCTGTGGCGGTAGGATTGGCTGGTAGTGAGTTGAATAAAACCGCGTGCTGGCGTTGGCAGTTTTCAGTCCGGCAGTTGGCAGTTTCTTCCGAGTACTTCGTTTTCCAGGCCTTTGGTTCCTATTATAAGAGCGATGGGCAGAAACTACCTCCGATTCACTGTTAGGTTCTAAAGGCATTTCTGGGTCAGTTACTAAAGAACTCGGGAAATGAAATTTGGGAAATCCTTAGACAAAACTTGGCATAACCTCATGGACTCTGGTACTTTGCCTATTTCTTCGCAGAAGGCTTTCCATGACCTTCGTTTGGATCTTCTTTGCTCTTTATTGTAATCTGTGAGATTAGCTCTGTTGAATAGTTTTTTAACTACTCTCCTCCTTCTGCAGAAATAAGTACAAGACTTCATATAAAGAGGCTCTCATTGCTATTAAAGGATTGGATAGAATCCTCACTTAAGCCAACAAACGTTGTAATTGATTTTGAAAATATTAAATAAACAAGCTTTTGTCGATATTCAGCGTGGGGCCTCTTGACCTATATTCTTATTTTATTAATACTGGAACTTATCCTTAATCCCCACGCTTTTTTACATTTAAATAAGTTATATTTATAATTTTTACCAATAACTTCATTAATTTCATTCTGAGATTGATTTCGAAAGGTAAGTTGTTCCCATATACTCACTGGAACAATAAAAACTTTAACTTCAAAATTATTTTTTTACTTTTTAGTTCATTTTAAAATAAAAGGGTATTTTTTAATTTTTTTAAACTATTTGGTTTTATCTTCCACTTTTTAGTATATTATATGTCTTCTGCTATTTTGTGTTGGTCGCCATTTTCAATTTGGAATGACGCTAATTGTATTGTACCTGTCATACCCTTTTATTTGATACCCATGTCGGGGAAGGGAACACAATTGAAAAAACCGGCCGCCATCTTGGAACCGCCGCCAGTTTGATTTTTTTACAAAATGGTCAGATTGCATTGTCACGCGAACTATGCATATGTGCAAAATTTTAAGTTGGTTAAACTGATATGTCAGCATCAGACCCAAAAAAGAAGAAGATAAGAAGATACATTTGTGCATGAGGTTTTCACGCCAAAAATTTCTGTTCAAAAATTTATAACACTTTCTCTCTTGCAGTCGGGGCAGTCCTGAAAACCGGTTTTTTAGTGTTGACGTTATGATCCGTGTATGCCAGCCCAATTCGTTGAACTGGCCGAGATATACTGAGGAAATGCAGATATGGAACACGTCCATTTTCGATCCCTACGATCGGCGCAATCAGGGCTTAAATGGAGAGCTGGAATGGAGAGCTGGAATGGAGTTGGCACCATAATACTGCACAATTCTATATATTAAAAAATCCGACAAACATGCATATTTTTATTAACTTAAAAACACCCGTAAGATTATTTTGTATACCAAGTACCGTATCCACAATAAAATTTATTCAAAATTAAAAAAAAAGTAGTTGTATAGAAGCGCATTTACCTATATTTAAGTATCTCTAAAATTAGCTTGTGTTAAATACATATAATTAGAAATAAGTATAGAAGTATATTTTAATAAAATTTTATAGCATATTTTAGATAAGAAAACCATTGCCCATGAACTTATTACCATATTATAATATCGCACAAATCATCGTTAAAAACTACTGTCAGACTTTTAAATATACAATCCGGTAAAATATGCAAATTCAAGGAGAATAAAACTTGCCTTGAATAATGTAAAAACAAATCAGCAAAGCTGTTAAGAATGAGTTAAGAATGCAGTATTAAAATACGGCTTTTCCTATAATACAACTCAATTATCTTAACCAGTTTCTTTTTTCTTAAAACAATCCTATCCTGTAAGCATTTAATCTAACAATTAATTTAGATTAGATTTTTTTACAAAATAAAAAGTAGAAGACAACGTAGCATTACCAAATTTGGAAGAGCTGTCATAGAACTGTATTATTAAGTATGGAAGCAATAAAGAGGTTCATCTGATATTCGGTATACAAAAGTTTCTGGAGAAATAATTTCAATTTCATTTCGAAATGCCACATTTATTTCAATAGTCTAAACAGATATTATTCGGCACAAAAATACTGGTTTCGTTTCTTAATAGTAATAAGTCACTAAAATATCCTTTCAATTTGGTTCTCCTAAAATCATGAATAGCATCGAGGCACCTCTTTCTCAGTCAAAGCTTTTTGTTTTACGATCTGGCAGAGCGTTGAGGAGCTTCTTTGGCATTCGTTCATTATTATTAGACTGTCGGCCCGCCCATTTTAATTTTATGCTTTGGCATACCGCGTTATATGTTTTTTTTCAATGAATCTATCTAATTAGTAATTGTTTTTTCTGACCCTTTTGCACCTAATTTTCTGCGGAGTATTTTTCGTTCAAAAACTCGGAGTACAATTGATGGCCATACCTCTTCTAGTCTGTAAAAGTTTCTTGTATACAAAATAGACCGTGTTCCCCGTTCGGATCCGATAGCAAAAGAATACAGGAGAACCTGTATCGCCGGTACTGTGGTACATAGTTATAGATGAATTTCAGTGTTCAGAACCATGGGAATCCTGTCCTATACTCTTACGTAATCTATTTTTAATCAATTTCATGAGAACTATCACTGCATTTGGACACTATCATAGGCAAGTACATGCGAAGAACTATTTACAAATGTATTATATTGGCTGGTCGCATCAAATCTCTCGAGAATGTCATGCCAAATTTTTGTGTATTACTGCAGTTTCCAGGCGATCGATTTATCGAAGAAGTTACAAAAGCTTGATCCATTGCAATGGCCTTTTGATTTTCATCAATGCTAATCCCAGTCAAGGCTTTGGGAATCAGATGATAACCATAAGCGAGGGCGACTACTTCATAGTTGCATGTCCACCGTGTTATATACTTAAATTCTTCAAGGCATACTCTTTATCTTCTGTATGCAAAGTTGACAGTTTTTCATTTAAAATGGATACGGTAAAAAAAATGAAAAACTGTTGAACGAATCCCAAAAAAAAACAATAAAAAAAACTTTTTAAAAACAAGCTTTTATTAGATAAACTAAAAAATATTAAATAATAAAAAAGTTTTTAAATATGCGTTAATAAGTTGAACTAAAAAGTATAAAATAATTTTTTTAATCCACCTGTAAAAGCTTGGGACGCTCAGTTTACAAATGTTTCAGATAATATAACAAAAATGCAAAAAAATATTATGATTTAACTAATAAATACGAAAATTAATTGGATACAATCTGAGAAAGCGCCCCCAAGCTTTTACTTGTAGTTACATTCAGGTGGATTAAAAAAATTATTTTATACTTTTTAGTTCAACTTATTAACGCATATTTAAAAATTTTTTTATTATTTAATATTTTTTAGTTTATCTAATAAAAGCTTGTTTTTAAAAAGTTTTGTTTTTGTTTTTGCGGTGGCCACCTTATTGGATTTAAAATGCCGTCACATATCTTACTAACATAGCTAATTGTGTTTTACTTATCATAACATTTCATTTGATACCCATATCGAGGGGTTGTTCGTCGTGGCCACCATATTGGATTTAAAATGACGTCACATAGCTTACTGCATCCTACTCGTCATACTCTTTCATTTGATACCAATGTCGAGGGGTTGTAAAGAATTATCATAACATTTCATTTGATACCCATATCGAGGGGTTGTTCGTGGTGGCCACCATATTGGATTTAAAATGACGTCAAATATCTTACTATATTCTACTCGTCATACTCTTTCATTTGATACCCATGTCGGGGGTGGTAAAGAAAAAGGTAATCCGCCATTTAATGGTGGCCGACATATTGGATGTACCATAAAATTGAATATACTATATTGCATTGTCTTCAAAACCAAAGGTTTGTGCCAAATTTGAGCATCCCCGGATATCGCGAAGTGGCCGAAAAATCAACCGCAAGATTCAACCCCCAGAAATATCCGCCATTTAATGGTGGCCGCCATATTGGGTGTAATATAAAATTGAATATACTATATTGCATTGTCTTTAGAAGCAAAAGTGTGTGCCAAATTTGAGCTTCACCGGATATCGGGAAGTAGTCGAAAAATCGATCCCAAGATTTGTCCCACACAGAAAACGAAGTTAATGTAGAGCTTGTAAAATTAGGCAGCAGCAGGCCATGTACTAACAGTTGTTTTCCCAACCAAATTCAAAGACCAAGAACATGGAACAAAAATAAAATGAGGATTCAACTCCAGTATTAAAGCTTGTATGCCTTTATACTTCCCAGACATATTGAACGCATTGTCGTACGATTGATTTCGGCAGTTTTAGATTTTTATTCCGAAATCTTCGAAACACTTAACAAGAGCTGTTTTAATTTATTCACAAACATGTCCACAATTGTGTATCAGAGTCAGGAAGTGTTCAAATAGACAGATTCCTTTCATGTATTTCGTAATCATCATTGTCAATTAATTTATGTGTCTTTCATCTGGAGTAGAGTCGACGGACATTGAATAGTACTTTCCTTTCTTAATTGGGGTACAAATTTCTGTCAATACCAACTTGGCCATGATTATAAGTTCCTCGCAGATTGCAGAAGACAAACCCGCTTCCCTTGTTGCCGTGTTTGGTAAGATGCTCGGCAATAGATCATTCTTAGAAGTCAATTCAAGGATCCCGAAGTAATTTCCATTGTTCGGTGAGTAGATGTTTTCATTATGACCTTAAAGCCAGTCCACGTTCAGCCAACAATTTTATTGTAGAAACGACTCGGAAAGCAAATTCGAAACAATGTCAAAAAAAAGTCGGTAACGGAGTTTTCTTAACGAACTCAAACTTCCATTGTTAAATTGCGCATCTTCAAGTGACATGCAGTATACTTTAAACAATTCGTAATTGGCGATTTATATTATGCCATTTCGGCAAATTTGTACAGTTGAGAGCATTTTCAGAAATATAGCATTATTGGATAAGTTAGCCCAGTACGTAAATGGCTCAGATGAAACTGAAGCTTTTATTAGGGATAAAAGGATTTCCGAATATCTTGCTAAATTAGTTATCGACTTCGAAATGAAATACTTTTACTTTATTTTTCTTTTCGAATTAATTACAAAATCGGTTGCGAATTCGGACGACCTTTTCGAAGAGGCGTAACGAATTCGTTAAGATATCTAAAAATTTGGTTTGCTTGGTAGTTTTTTCTATGACATACATAGATATATAAATTATATACCTACAAAAACATGACTATCAACAAAATGATGGAAAACTCCTAAATACAAAAAATAAACGATTTTCACGTAGAAATCAGTATCGAAAATTTTCATTTAGTAATTACCTAAGAAATTTTTTTGTCAGAGTTTTTTTGATTGAAATTTTATTTTTATAGTCCGCGTCCGGGGAAATAGCATTTTAAGGAGACAAAATTCCAAAATGGCTTAAAATTGGACCATAGCTTCCTTGGGACTTTTTAAGAAAACAATTTCGGAATCACAAAAAAAAAACATGGCCGGCCGGAAATATCAGTTTTTGGTAAAAAAAATCACTCAAAAACTGTTTTTTTCGAAAAATTTTTTTTGATCAGTCAATACGAAACGTTATTGCCTACTAAAAGCTTTCTTGTCATTTTTTCGAAAACCTAACCCTTTCGAAGTTATTCAAGGTCAAAGTTTCCAAAAATCACTTTTCAGCCAAAAACTATTTTGAATAATTCGGAAAGGTCAAGGTTTTTGAAAAAATTTCAAGAGGAGTATTTTGTAGGCAATAATGTTTTGTACTGAGTGATCAAAAATTTTTTTCGAAAAAAAACAATTTTTGAGTGATTTTTTTGCCAAAAAGTAATATCTCCAGCGGCCATGTTTTTTTTGTGATTCCGAAATTGTTTTCTTAAAAAGTCCCAAGGAAGCTGTGGTCCAATTTTCAGCCATTTTGGAATTTTGTCTCCTTTCGTGCCTTTTTATTATACGCTTTATATTAGCTTGACCTGTATGTTGTATGTTGTATATGTTGTATGTTTCATGTAAACAAATCTTGCAACTTGAGCCCCACTTCCAGGCAACGGATCAACTTCAAATTTTGCACATATGTATAGTTTGCGTGACAATGCAAGCTGACCATTTTGTAAAAAAATCAATATAGCGGTTCCAATATGGCGGCAGAATTTTGCAATTGTGCTCTCCGACCCCCGACATGGGTATCAAATGAAAGAGTATTACAAGTAGAATACAATTAGCTATGTGGCGTTATTCAAAATTCAAAATGGCGGCCAACACAAAATGGCGGACTCCGTTTTCTTTACAACCCACTCGATATGGGTATCATATGAAAGGAAATGACAAGTAGAATACTATTAGCTGTGTAGCGTCATTCAAAATTCAAAATGGCCGCCAACACAAAATGGCGAACTACCTTTTTCTTTACAACACCCTCGGTATGGGTTTCAAATAAAAGGGTGTGTATAGTACAGTAAACTGTGTGACGTCTTTTTAAATCCAATATGGCGGTCACTACAAAATGGCGGAAGACATATAATAGACTAAAAAATAGAAAATAAAAAATATATAATTTAAAAAAACTAAAAAATACGCTTTGATTTTAAAATGAACTAAAAAGTAAAAAATAATTTTGAATGTTAAGTTTCTATTGCTCCAGCCAGAATATGGAAACAACCTACCTTTCAAAATGTAAAAAAAGGGTGGGCCGCTAGCAAAAATTTCCGGTGTTAATAAAATAAGAATATAGGAAGAGAGTCCCACGCTGTTTTACATTTCGAAAGGTAGGTTGTTTCCATATTCTGGCTGGAGCAATAGAAACTTTACATTCAAAATTATTTTTTACTTTTTAGTTCATTTTAAAATCAAAGCGTATTTTTTAGTTTTTTTACACTGTATATTTTTTTGCTAATTTCCCCGGACTATTATGTTTTCATAGCTTTCTTATTTTGTAAATAAAAGTATAGGTTAATTATGTACGTATTTTTGGAGAAAAAGATAGTTGAAGTTGAAATTTTTGTTAAAAAAACAAAATTTCAACTTTGACGACTCATAATTCTGAAAGGTAAGATGCAACCATAACAGTTACAAAAATGCAGGGTGATTTGTAAAACTCTAACAAAAAAATCAATGGTCCCGCTAAACCATTAGGATCGGCTATTTTTGATTCTTCTTAGGATACTGTAGGAGTACACGGGCAGCTCCAAAACAGAAACAGGTGTGAGTTTCGGGGTCTGGGATTTATAGTGGCATGCACTTACGGAAATTTAAGAAGGGCAGGCGCTAACAAGCCGATCTTTATCCTTTCCGATGCCCAAGCGGAAACCAGAAGAAGGAAGCGCTTAAGAATTATGTGATTTTTCAGTTTAATATTAGATATAATAGTAAAGGTAAGCGGCTTTATAAATATTACCAGAAAACACAAAGAATCAAAGGGGAACCATTTCTTATAAAATTCAAATATTTCTAACCTTCTATAAACTCACATAAGTACAAAGAGGCAGGAAGTACCATGCCTCGATCTCTGTGCGTGGATTCGAGCTTGGAACCTTTGAGGTGGTTGCCGGACACCTTAATCCCTAGACTATTGTATGTTACAAAATAATTATAAAAAAAAACAAAAAAAAAACAAATCGTTTATATGAGCTTCTAAAAGGCTTTCGCAACATTTGAATTACAACATTGTTGACGGTTGATTAATATCTCATTGGGTCGTTCACCCAGGTTGAAAACTGACGTAAAAAAATCTCCTTAGGCGAACAAAACTTTCGACATTTTGTACTTTCGCACGCCCCCTTTCGAGCTTTTACGTCTTGATGCATACATCCTCGTCTATAACAGACCTCACACATTCACAAAATTCGTCCTCTTTTCCTCATGTTGGTGTGTATGCATATATCACAGTAATATTTATATAAGAATATACACATTCTGCTATCTACTGGTGTAAATCCAGATCTAGATATTTTTTGTCACAATAAACACTATTGGGTAGAAATTCCTGAAATCGATCACCAAAAATTGAAAATATTCAAACCAATTTGAAAACTAGTTCATTTGAAAGATTGGTTTGAATTGTGTAAATTCAGCAAATATCATGAAAAAATATTAATAATTAACAAAGTTATAAATATTTGAAATTTTGTGTATTTTTTTTTTCAAAATTCAATATCTCCGAGCGTAATTGACCGATTTTGAAAAAATTTAGTGCGATTGAAAGAGAATGAAATGAATTTTTCTAATGCTTGGTAAAAAACTAAAAAAAGTTATTTTTTTATAATTTTTACATAAAAAGTTAAATTAAAAATTAAAAAAAGTGAGAAAGGCAATAAGTGATAGTGATCTTATAAAAAACATCTGAAAGAGCATTTAATAAAGCTTCCATAGCCGTTGAGAAATTGTCAGGCACGCTATTAGTTTTCAAATTACAGCCATTTGTTTATAATAGTACACGCGCTCGGCGCGCCAACGGCGCCTCCACGGGTTGCCTGAACCTCAGCGCGTACAAACTCTTACTTATTTGGTGAAAAGTATCAATTAAAAAAATAACAACATATGACATCACGTATTATTATTATTATAATTATTATTACAATACAATATACACAATGTATCGAAAATATTGAATTATGCTGACATAACTGCCGTCTTGAAATTTTTAGCTCTAGAAAATTCTCTACAGATCATCGATTTCAAATTGTGCGGTATGAACGAATGAAATTTCCGAGTGTTTACAATGCGATGTGCGTTTTCAAACCTCTTTGCAGCATGTGTTTTTATTAAATGTTTATACTTACGAAAAACATAATATTCGATAAATAATTCAAAAATGACACCATACAAATACACTTCAGCTGAAAGCACGTGCCCAGCGGGAAATGGGATCATATAGCCTGATCCAAATCAGTTGAGGTTTTCTTCGCCCATGTGGGGAAATGAAAATTGCACACAAATAAACATTGCGCACGTCGGGATAAGACATGCGCTTATGTATTTTCCCATTTCCCCTTCGAAATCTGTTGTTATTCTCACTTTTCTGTTGTTATTCTCTCTGCGCATGGAAAATGTGATTTTTGAGAAACCTCATCTCTTTTGGATCGGGCTCTACCAAGAAGCATGACGTGACGGTAGCCTTTTTTGGAAGGCGAGAATTCCTTCCTTTTCGCATTCCGCTCCATATCTTTTTTGTGCAGCCGCTCACTCAGAGAAAGCACTAAAGGAAGGAACTAATAGCGTGCCTGAAAATTTCTCAACGGCTATGGAAGCTTTATTAAATGCTCTTTCAGATGTTTTTTATAAGATCACTATCACTTATTGCCTTTCTCACTTTTTTTAATTTTTAATTTAACTTTTTATGTAAAAATTATAAAAAAATAACTTTTTTTCGTTTTTTACCAAGGATTAGAAAAATTCATTTCATTCTCTTTCAATCGCACTAAATTTTTTCAAAATCGGTCAATTACGCTCGGAGATATTGAATTTTGAAAAAAAAAAATACACAAAATTTCAAATATTTATAACTTTGTTAATTATTAATATTTTTTCATGATATTTGCTGAATTTACACAATTCAAACCAATCTTTCAAATGAACTAGTTTTCAAATTGGTTTGAATATTTTCAATTTTTGGTGATCGATTTCAGGAATTTCTACCCTATTCCGTAATTTCCTGATCGTCTCTTGTCGCCGCTAAAATAAATAGCATAACAGTGTAGTCCTACAAAAATGCTAGTGCGTCTGATCTTATACTTTATCCTTCAGAACCACAAGTAATCTTTCCCATTGCGTCTTTGAACATTGAAAAATTATCAAATTAATGATTTTATTATTAAAAATCGCATTTTCCTTGTTCATTTTTGATATGTCCAATTTACAAATCTAAAAATCAACCAACAATAGTGCAATAGTACAAAGTTTTCTCAAACTATTTTATAGACTATACTTGAATATATTTACTAATAGACTTTGGGCTTACTTAAAACTTTTATATCGTATGTTTTCTTTCTGCCTCTAATCTATATGGAGAAAAGGAAGTCAGTCAGAAAATATTTACTTTACGGATAGCCAAAGTCTTTCTAGATAAGAACACAGACGTCAATCATGAAACAATTTTTTTTTCGCCTTTCTTTTATTTATTTTCAATACCCCTAATCTCTATAATGCTATCTTCTGCGTGTGTATCGAATATAGTATTATCGAAATTTATGCAACATCACATGTCGATATTAACCGGTCAATTGTTTCAATTACTAAAGTGTTCTACGATTGCGATCGATCAGTTGCCAGAAAGACGTACAGAAATAGTCGTAGAAATAATTTTTAACGATCAGCATCGATAATGGTGCTTCATTTATCGATTTACTTTCTTCAAAGAATTTGAAAAAAAATTATGCTATTGTTAATATAATTTAGAGTCATTAAGAGCTTTGTAATTGTTAATAAAAAATACTTTTAAAAAAGAATTTAGCTCTCCAGCAAAATTTGTAAAGTGATCGCGCTGATATTGATCTGCTCAGTAACCTTCTGCAGAAGAACGTCAACGACACATGCCTGATAGTATCAAAATTTTCAGTTTCCATATATTCAGCATATGTGGTCAGTTTCATTTTTTTTGTTTTGTTGTTGATATTATCTCCAGATGATCGTGCAGTGATGATATGGTCGTAAAATGTGTTTTTTTGAGAAGTTACCGCATATGCATGTTATGTTCTTGTAAATTTTAGATAAGAAATTAAATATTCTGCTCTGGTAATGCACCTGTATCTGATGAGGGCTGATTTTTGATTAAATATATATGTATGAATGTATGTCTTCTGATTTTCGTTATCATCCATTTATGGGTATTTTACTTTGGACAATTATGATGATGAAAATGTGATGAAGGTTTTAGGAAGTCTCAGAAGTTTTTATTTTATAATTTTGGTAAATTTTGTGAATAAAATTTATGCCATTTATGTGACACTAATATTTGTTTTTTAGATTTTTCGAAAAAAGGTTATAAAAAGGCTTTGCTCTTCCATCCGTCAATGACTATCTTTTATCTCAAATACTACTATATCTGCAGACACGTTCCATATCTTAAGTCAAATTGTAGACCTTGGTTAGGAGACCTAAAGTGAGAGAATCGATCGGAACTAGGCTTAAAGCCATAAAAAAATTCTGTTGGTGTATGTGGGGAAATGACAAAATTTCATACAAATAAACAATGCATACATGGATAAGAGGTGCGCTTCGGTGCATTGAAATATTTCCTTCTAAGCTTATTGTGACAACTACAATTCACCATAGCATCTGACCACGACAAGAGTTATAATGATTCAGAATATGAGTGTGTGATACAGTTCACAATGAGACCGACACCGATAATTTCCAATAAACTGTCGGAAAGGCCAATCACGATGATACCAAAAATTTTCACAGCAACAATGCAACCAAAAAAGTAAAGAAACGACATATAAACTATCTATACAACTAGATGGCAGAGATTTACTGGAAATAACCGAAAAAGGACGAATTTTTGTTCATGGCGGTTAGTTTTAGTCCGAAAGATAGAAGACCGCCAACGTCATCACGAGTTTTTACTTCGCTGAATCTCTTGGCTTTACTAAAATCGTGCAAGCAAAAATGCGTTTCTGTATTCCTCACCCTAGTAAATTTATAAAGGCTCGCCTAAATACGTGATTTACTTAAAATACACGCTAACGAAAGAAGAAGACGTAAAATGCCTTTTTGGGGGCGCAAGGGAGGCGTGCTGCGGTGGAAAAAGTGGAGTTGTTCACTTGGCTGAACGAATTTTTTGCCTCTGATACATGCGTCTGCGTGGGTTTTGGCTCTAAAAAATTTATGATCGCAATTACTATTAAAGAAGCTGCCTTCAAAATACGTGGAATAGGCTTCTGCTAAGCCAAATAATAATAGCTTAGTAAATTTGCTATCATGTTCAGCACGATTCAAAGAATGGCCTGCCTTTCCACAATCAGGGCTATCCGAATCTCACGACTGCGGTGCTGGTTGCTCTGTCAGACTTGTTACCGTTCTATCTTAAAGAAGAGAAATCTCTTATAAGCGCTGGGAAAAATAATGACCACCTAGAATGGTCTTCAGCGGGACATTCTACAATTATTAGTAAAAGAAGCCGAAATGCTTTCGGATCACATGGCCACGAAGATCTCAAACCTTAAGCCACCTATGAACATACAGGATAGGCTATTCTGAGTTTACCCGTCCATGGTAGGGTGGACTCGTATGGTACACGGCGGCTCCAATACAGAGAGGTGTGGGTGCACAGGGTCTAGGCGTCAAGCGATCTGACCGACAAAGGGGCTGTCCGATCGGTAGTGCAGCGGTTGTCAAAAATTCAATGGAGTCAAATGGCGGCCGCAGTGGAACCTCATTAAAATAAAAAGAAGAAAAAGACAAAACCTTCACTTATACATTATTACTGCATCAAGAACATCTTCCCTTTTTCTACTCCTATGCAACATCAGGCAATAACCTTAAGACCAACTTTTTATCATTCGTTCGGCACACCTAGCGATCAATCTTTTTCAATGAAAAAAATTTACTTTAGAATCGACTGAATCCGGCAATATATCCTCTAGCTATAAAAATACTATAAGCATTTTTATCTTCTTGTACTCCATTGGAGTCTCCTGGGATATGTGTAAACTAGCTCATGTCCATCCTACATCTAAAACAATGTCAATAGTAACTGTGTTATTTTCTATCGAGTTAATCTTCTAGCTCAGAAGTACACTTCTTAGCTGGGCTGAGAAACGGGCCACGCTTATGTGCAGGGACCGAATCCGGCCGAAAGCACCAAAAAAGGTATAAGAAGAAAAAACACCGCAAAACGAGCATGCGACCGAAAATGCGGGTTCCTTCTCAACCCTCCCCGGCACTCCTGTACCGAGCCGGTCCGGTCCCTGCACACAAACGCGGTCACATTTACCACTGCACAGTGGCTCGGCTAAGACATGCAAACACAAAACAAAAAACAATGCAACGTGTTTAATGAAACGGAAAAAATCAGAGCAGCACAAGGCAGGTTAGAGTAGAGCAGCTGTCAAAAAACGTAGAGCAAATTAGAGCAATTGAGAGCAAGAAATCTTATGAAACACTTTTCAGGCAACAATTCTCAAAGTCGTTTACTTTTCCGAAGTTGCTCTACCAAAAAAAATTAGAGCAGAAAATTGTGCTCTAAATTCATCCAGTGGAACTTAGAGCAAGCTAATGAAACACAAATCCGAGCAACTTCAGACAAGTTAGAGCAACCGAATCGCTCAGGAAACGCGTGTTGCTGAGGGCAGCGTTACACGTTAAACAATATAAAATTTGACAGGAAAAAATGTTGGCGAACTTGTATTGAAACTGAAACCAGTAGAAACTCATAAAGATATAACCTTAAAATCGCAATTTTTTGTCTGAACCGCCATAAAAGAAACGGCGACATTGCTATATTCCACATTTCCTTGTAACTAACACTAGTTTATTGATCTCATCACTCTTCATTAAATGACTCTCATTCTTCCGTAGTATGGGATACTTGCTCAATCCAAACTAATTTTATTTATAAATAGGGAAGTAAAAATACGAAGGACCATGCCATTGTTTGGAATCGAACCACGTATCTTTGGTATGGTAATCAAGCGCCTTCATCCCTGAGTTCCTGAGAACGGCATAATTATCTAGTACAAAGAAGAGGTTTTAGACTATCCCATGAAAAAAAAAATTAAATGGACATGATGTAATATCTCACAAATACAATGAATTGAATGAAATTGATAGCAAGGAAGTTTGTACTACAAACAAATCAAAGCATATCTTATAGATCATATCTCAGGCTATAAACTCAAAAGTTAGTGGTGTCATCATCGATTAAAATCAACAGAAGAACGGATACTCCTCAAAAGATCTCTTCCCTCTTGAGTTGTTATTGGCACTTAAGAAAAACTAGATTTTACTTTTCTTTTAATAAAAAAGTGGCGCCTAAATAATGATAAGAAATATTTTTCCTCTTATTCTTCTTTGATAATACAATTCACTCTTTAACTTTACGTAACATCATGCAGTGCTATAGTGATTGTAGGTTGAAAGATGGATAAGAAATTAACTTTTTTTAGATTGTGCTCCGCATTTTTCTGACTGTCAATCAAAATCTCAAAGCAACAGAAGTTAACCTATAAATTTTGCTGCACAAAATTTCAGTGGTGCTGCAAGAATACTTTACTAAGAAGTACAAAAACCATCAACATTAATAGATTCCATTGCGAAAGTGTGTTGTAACATCATAAATTCACCATCTGATCAATATTTTAAAGAAGAAGACTCACAACTCATCTGGTAGAACAGGTGTCAATACTGTTGCAGAAATTCGAATGAATCACGAATATCGTATGGAATACTGCTTTCGATTGTACAAGACCAGATTTCTTGTCTCCAGATTTATGGTATGTGACACTGATGTGCAACTGATAAATTGTCGATTTGCAACAAGATTATATTTATACAAGAAGAGAAAGTTGAATACTATAAAATTACTAAATTTCGTAGAACGTATTCTTATGCCAGCATTTAACTTCATTCTTAAATTTCTTTCAACATAATTACCAAACATAGTGAAAATTTGTCAATTACATTTGAACTGCAATTCAAAATAGCCTTAAATCGCAGAGCTCTTGACTCAAAGTCGTAAATCCCACGATAGACATCACTTAGTAACGAGGGCTTTCCACTTGAATATGAAGCATGTGATGAAGCTTCTCGCCAAGCGTGGGGCGTCCTTGGTCCTACCAGATTTCACATGTATTCAGAAGAATAATAAAAAGTGCAAACTCTCTCACGTCAATATTCTCCTGTGGCTAGAAAACAAAATAAGATTCGAGTCCATTGACAAAGTTATTGCATCTAAAATATGTGATCCCCACCTAGACCTAGCCCGCCATGGGATTGTTAAGATAACTATGATCTACAACTATGATGTCTACAACAGGAACTCATCATACATTACGTCGCTTTCCGAGTGTATTTTAGTGGACAATAATCTTTGACAGGATCAATAACCCTACTAAAACAACAGTTCTGGGCTTGATCGACCTGTGCCAAGTCCAAACCCTCTTAAATTGAAAAATTTCGATTTCTATTTAAGATCTTCTGCAAGATTGTCTCGGTATTTCTTCCACAAGTTTAGGAGATCTACAACTTGGCAGAAAACCGACATAGTAGGTTTTCTGCCAAGTTGTAGATCTCCTAAACTTGTGGAAGAAATACCGAGACAATCTTGCAGAAGATCTTAAATAGGAAATGGACATGTGTATAGATGACCAACTAGTCTATCACATTGTTGAAAACCAATCCCTTATCCCTTTTTTCAGGATATTGCCATCACCAAGCCGGATAAAACATTCAAACAGGCTGAACTTCCAATACCTTGATGAGAATGAGGTTTTGTTCTCGGCAATCGTCAATATTTGTTTGAACTGTCTTATTATAGTATACTTTGTTGATCAATCTATTTTTGCCAAAATTAGAAGCGAAAGGAATATCACCGTTGTCGTTGCTTCCATAGGTATTGCAGCTACTATTTTGAGTCTTCACTTTTTAATATCTCTAATAAAGTTACATGGCTCAAGGTGCTTCACAAGAAGCTACAGTTATTGTATTTTGTATAGGATTGGCGTGCAATAGCTCAAAAAAGGGATATAAGACATTAGAGACCGCAACCTGCTTATGCGTCGAGTTACAGGGTTTTTGGCTGATTGATAACTTTAGACAGACAGTTGTGTACCCGGGACATAATACAGATAGGAGTAATGCTTTATCCCAAGTCATCCACCTTGTTACCAAATATCCAAAGCCTGTCAATAAGAGCTAACATGCTTGTCTACCTTCAATGGCGATGGAAATATGTTAGAAAACCTGAGTAAAAATAATTTAGTTGGTTAATTTTTTAAAAAGCATATATGCGCCTACAACTAGCACGCATAGCGAAGAAATGCGTCCGCCAGAGGTATGCATGTTCTCGCTACAGGCATGAAAATCTAAAAATGCCCCCACTAGAGGTGTGCACACTCGTGCTACAGGCATAAAAATCTATAAGTGCACGCCTCTTTTACAGTAATGAATGTATTCATAATCGAGAATCCCAAACGCCAGTGTCGTGTTATCAAGCGGTCCCCTAACTCAGTGCTAACCACGTCCAATACTGCTTGACCTACGCAATCGAATGAGAACCGGCCTATTTTCTTAAAACTCCAATTATGCGCCCTTTAGTCTAAAAAAGTATGAGCGTATCGTGCTTCGTTTGGACTATCCCGTGCATCTTTTAATGGTACATGCCTGTAGCGGGCTGCATTTGGAAAAGAACAGAATATACACACTAAAATTCATTCGCCTTGAAAAAAACTAGTTTATTTGAGCCCCGAAAACATTCTTAGCGTGGCTTAACAAAGTAAAAAACTTCGCCTTTAAACTCATTGGGGGTATTTCCTCGTCTATTGATACACTGAGCCACTACAGGAAATGTAAACAACCTAGCTAAATTTTAACGATATTATCATAACGACTGTTTCACTGAAATCAGCAATCTCTTGTCTTTATGCGATGTCAGACTAGCCCATTTGTCTAATTAGTACATAAATTCAACAACTCGTATGTGGAACAATCTTCCACAGTCAGTATTTCTAAATTCATACCACATCAAGGAGTTTAAACTCACAGTACATTGCTACCTTTTTCAGTAAACCGAGCATACTACTCCTCACCAACTCATCTATCATTTCCTATACTTTGGACTAAGCTTACTATCAGACAAAAAATTGGCAGTAAAAAGGTTGATTCCCGGGATTAGATTTCTGAAGAGTGTAGACGCACGTTTTTTGGTATTCTCAATTGTGCAAAGAAATATGATCGAATGTAGCGAAAGATCAGTGCTTAACCAAAATCAGCCTTCTAGAATATCCAAAAAAAATAACAATAAACTCTTCATAAATATCATCAATCCAGTTGTACAGGCTAAATTCTATGTAATGAGGACATGGATTTTAAAAACAGAATGGATTTGTATTTTATCCTGTAAATATCTCGACTAAATGGTTGATTTATATATTTTTGTCCCTCAGACTAGGGATGTTACGAATGTCATATTTTTCACATTCGCAAATGTGAACGCGAATGTTCGGAATGCGAATGTGCGAATGCGAATACGAATGTTTAGGAATAGCATTAAAAAATTTAATTAATGTATTATATTTCATGAGACGATTTCTAAAGACCCCCATTCATATACAGTCCGCCGGCAGGCCATGGCCTGAAGGTTTCTCGCCTTGAGGCCAAGTATAACCACACACTCACTCGCCCACACTGTCAACTAGGTCCTTGCATTGCTGACAAAAATCTTTATGTGTGTGGGTATTTATCGTCAGTCCGTGCCTGAAAATCTGAACTTCTATCTGAAATTCTCGTTGAGGCGATGAACATTTTTGCACTTGAATTAACAACCTGCTACGCTAAACTGTCGTCTTCGCCTGTGTGCATGCAGGGAATCATGAGATCCCCTGCAGTCCACGGCCTGTCAGACGTATGCCTCAAGTCCTCATCCCTCAGTCAGACTGAGTAATGTATGGCATTTATCGGGCGGTACCTGCTGTCCTGGCCTAAAAGGCTACGGCCTGCCGGCGGCCTCTTGTGAATGGGGGTCTTAAGAGGCTCATATAAGGGCGGCTGCACTGAACAATTGCTCATGCCGAACGCTGGCCTGGCCGGTGGAGCGCTCAGATATTTCCGAGCCAGATCTGTCAATTTGTCATATTTTAATTTTGTTTTCCACGAGAAACGACACGATGTGTGTAGGTCATTCGCATTCGCAAAACATACGTAACTGCATAAATACATACCTTTTTTAGTCAAACTACAGGTATTTGGCCCCTAATAAACGAGGACGTATGCATGTAGACGCAAAAGCTTTTTTAAAAGTTTATTCAAGAATCAAGCGAAAAAAGCTTTGAATGCGAGTATAAACAAGCGAGTCTTCTGAGGGAAAATCTAGAAATTTCTAAAAAATCTTTTTTCTGGTTGCAAAAGAAGTCGTTCCAGAAAGATTTCAGGCGGAGATAATCATGTATCATGGAAGATGACTAGTCGAACTGTTATCATGAAAAAAGGTGCGTTGCGCAGTGTCTTCGTATAACTAACTGGACATAGTTAACATAATGCAAATTATGCTCCAGAAGATGCATGACATTATTGGTACATGTCTGTTGTCGATCTACAAGGACTGCCTACACTACGGTTAAGTGCCTCACTTATTGAGGAAAGCTAAACTGATCTTCATTTCGAAGGCGGACACGAAATGATTATAGACCGATAACCTTTATCCTAAAGATTTTTTGAAGATTTTTCAACGCATGCTAGACCTCTGCTTTAATCATTTCAAAAGACTTTAATGATACAAAAATAAATATAAAAGAAACCCTACGAGATTCTCTTACATGGCGTAGAGAAAGTCCAATGCATTTGCATCAAAGCTTAAAGTGACGGGTATTGCAGTCAATGTGCCACTACCAATTTTGTTGTTAATAAAGAAACCTCCTAAACCTTGCCCCTTAAAACTAAACTAAAGGTAAATATTTACATAAACTCCCTAATTTATATAATGAAAGCATATATATATATATGTACCAACACTAAACGTTCATCTATAGACAGGTCGACCAACCTCTATTTCATAACTTATACCCTCAACAAATTCTTGTCAGACAAACCATGAAAACAACAACACAAAACAATTCCTATTCTCATGTCTATCTATCAGCATCAAGCCAAAAATTTGTTTAAATAATTACTTCATATGTACAATTTTTTTTGATACAAAAACACCTACATAATAAATACTTGGCATGTAGACCACATTTATCTAATTAGCACCAAGCCTCAAAATTTTACGACTAATAAATCCAGCAATTCATTACAGTTAGAGAGCCGAAAAGTGGTGTTATATAGAATCCGATTGTATATAAGAGATTTAGGTTAAAAATAAATAAAGCAAATTTAATAATAATAATAATAATAGTATATATTTTGGAAATAAGGTAAATACGTGTGCATGTCGAATAGAAGAGTTTTGTTTTCATTTTAGTAAAGGACACTTACCTAATTTTTAATTTGTTTTGTTTTTTTTAGTTTATATGTATATTTAACAGAAAATTCACAATAGGGATAATAAGGACAATCAGGATGGGAATGACAATAATTTTAATAATAATAATAATAAATATTGTAAATACACAGAATATAAAATCACAGTAAAATTAAACTTCACTAAATCAATTAACAATCCTTATTATTTTTTTTTTTAATAAATTTTTCCTTTAAAACACACTCGTTTATAAACAAACACTCTTTAAAGAACAACCACGAACCGTAAAATAAATTATAATAAAATATTTTCTTTTTTTTTTATTTTTGTAAATATTTAACATATAAATTAAATTTTTTAAAATAAAATTAATAATTCGAAATATATTTTTTATTTTTATATTTAAATTTTATATATTTTTTTTTTTGTTATTAATTTGTTAACAACTCATAGCTCTTTGCGCACGCGCAATCCGCTTCCGAGAGATGATCTTCCGTTCCGTGCAAATATCGTCCAGTAACTGGCCACATGGGAGCTAAGTAGCCATCATATGACCATATATTGACCACTACCAGTACACAACATCTACTTAACAAAAAAAAAGAAATATATAGAGTATACAACAGAGTTTATAAGTAGGTACTTGGGCATCAGGCATTGTTGCTGATATTTGATAAAGTGATAACTGGAGCTCTTTGAACGTAAAAAAAAAATTATAAAAAAAAAATACCTCCACATCAACAACAACAACAGCAGAAGATATAACACCAACGAAATAAAAAAAACGATCGTTTTAAGATCGCGAATTTAATATGCATTTGGGAGGATTTGCTTACTTTGGTGCATTTTGAAGAAGAATCTCTCTCCCTCTTCAGCCATTTATAGAGTGTGGTATAAATCGTTTGGTATATATTGTTCATAAATTCAAAGATTCGTTAATAAAGATGTACGTTTCCGTATTAGTTAATCTACAACCGGATAACAATAATCGCATTATTTCGATAACAAAAAAAAAATTTTGATATTGTAATTGATTAAAGAAAGCACTTTTTTTTTAAATTACAATATACAAGATAGACAGACACAATAACACTATGGTGTGGCATGGACAGACCGCAATTAGTACACCTTCTTTTGTCGTCATAATTTATTACTTTTTTTTACTACTAAATATCGATAAATGCTAAAATCGAAATCATCAATATAATAAAAAAAATAAATAATCATTTTTACTTAAGAGAAAAAAAGTAATTGTGTTTTATTGGAAATATTTCTGTTTTGTTGTTGCTGTTTGTGTCTGGTCAGTTGCACAAAAATACACACAAAAAACAAACATTTTTTTTTATTATCTGACAATTTAACAAGAAACGTTGTTGCAGTTGATCAGGTATGTGACGGCGCATGATTACTTTTCTTATCTTTTGTGACCTATATACAAGTGAATTCTTTTAATATTATTTTAATTTATTCTTGAATTGATGATTTATTTGTAACCTAAAAAAAACAATTAACAATTTGTAGCAACTTAGATGACATGATGTAAAAATCGTCTTTGGTCTATAAAAGGACATACCGACCAACAATAGGTGCAGTCAGCCTATATGAGCAGACAAATGAAAACGTATCAGACTGATCAAATTTGCAATGTTTAAAATATAGTGATTGAAGATTCCAGATTCCAGCGCGTGATAAAATGCGGCGAATAAAAAAAAGCGGAAAACCGGCAAACATAGGCAACAGTATGGTGCTGTACCAAAGCTCTCGGGAAGCACTCGATCAAAAAACATGCCGTAAAGAGTGAAGATGGAGAGGTTATTTTTTCGGTGCCCTGAAAGGTTCATTTTCACAGGAACCTGATGGAAATAGGAAATATTCACAGTCAATAAGAATCATCACTCGTGCCCCATCCAAGACAGAAATAGTATTGCTGAAAAAGTTGCCATCCCGCCAGAATTGCTGAAAGCCAACTCTAGCGTCATAGGAAATGCACTACATTAAATACCGGAAATAGCATGGAACACGTGTACCTTTCCGGAGGATTGGGCGGAAGGTATCATAGTCAATAATACCAAAAAAATGGTGGACCTAACCGTATACGACAATTGGACAGACACATCTGTCTATTATCTACCGTCGTGTCCCACATTTTATTATCCAGGATAAGAGTGGCAGAAGATCGAACGCTTCGAAGGCAACTGACTGGAAAGTCACCCAATTCATCACAAGCCTTCAATTTTTCATCAACTATGCTATGAAAAATTTTGCCCCGTGTCGGCCAAGAAAGGATAGATAACGAAATCGACTTTCAAAAAGCAGGCATCTATTTTTCTATCTTCTTTTCCAGCTTTACTCTAGTACTTTCTCCTATACTACTACTGTACTCTCCTTACTTTACCTATCTTTCTCGTATTTTCTTATTCCTCTCTTACTTCTCTACATTTCTTCGCTCCCTTATCTTAAGTTAGCTGTAAGGATTTTGGATTATTTACTGTGTAATATTATGTGTGTAATATTATGGGATGCCAAACTGGATGACATCGGCTCAGAATCGGGACCGATGGAGAGAACAGTTTCGAGAGGCCAGGACCGGATCCCGGTTGTAGAGCCGTTAAAGAAGAAGAAGAATATTATGTACTTTAAAAGATTGTAATCTTGTGTACTCTAATAAATAAATAATAACAATAATAATAAATCGGGCCAAATGGTATTGAATTGGCCATACCTTGCGACGCGAGAAAAGGATCTAGACAAACAGACCATTGCACAGCATTTCAAAAACGCCAAAAACACGGCCAAAACTAGAAGGAATTGAAATCGTTTCAATTTGGTGTCCGTGGATTTTAGAAGTCGCTGATTTCGAATCTGTTATCGGTTTTTCGAAAAACAAAATGGCGGCTTAAAAAGGAGGCCATCTATTAGCGTGTTTCTTTTTCCTGGTGTACCTACACCAGTGTCGGAGTAGATGGAAAATGAAACGCATTTTTTTATTTCAGTGTAGTTTATAACCTCAAAATAATAATCAAATGCATATAAATGGAAGTTTCCATATTTCTTTTTTCCACTATTTCATTGTAGATATTTAATTTCTTTAAACTTCTTCTTTTCGTTTACAATAATTTCAATTTTATCAATAGTATCATTAAATAACAACTTCAAAAAACGCGCCTAATGTTTGATATAACCGAACAGGTGAATAACATAACCTTAAAATTATGAAGACGCCATATTTTGCAAAAAAGTCTCTCTAATCATCTACTCCAACATATGAGCTGGGGTAGTTGGAACTACTCTAAAGAGCACCGGTGTAGTTACTCCAGGAAAAAGAAACACGCCTTATATTAAAAAATCATAATTTTTTAATGAAATGAGAGATGAAATGAATATTTTTTTTAAAAACTAAATGGCGCCAAAAATATTTGAAAATTAGTTTTCCTGCACCAGCATGGTGTCTTGGGCTTTTCCAGCAGTGGGATTCCGTAACGATTTAGAATTTAGAGCTTTCCTAAATCACACAAGTTTTCTAAGTTAGAGTGGGTTGGTATTCCGTAAACGATTTAGAGTGATGTACCTACTAGATTTTTAGAAAAGATAGTACGTTCAAAAATGTAAATAAGTATGATAAAATGAAGTATTTGAAATTTATGATATCCTTTATCTACCATTTGATTTAAAATATTTACATTTAAAATGTTTAGCCCAAAAAAGACATTTTTATTTAGAATTTAAACAAACATTAATATTATGTATATGTATTTTCACTTTCTCAATAATAATTCTTATTATTTCTTTTTAATAATTGTAGTTTTTTGGTTTTATAATTTTTGTTTAATTCACAGATGTCCTTATATATATTATTTAAATTTTTTAACGTTGTTAAAATTTCCCCTTTGCTTCCTTTTGCTGAAGACAAATACTCCTTTGCTTGTATTTAAACGACTTTTTGCTAATTCCGGGTGATTTTCCATAAAATCAATAAAAATTTGAACTCTAAAAATTATTTAAACTTACATTTTTGCAAATTTCCAACGTTGCTCAAAAGACACCTTATATGTGAATGAAATCGAACTCTAAGTTAGACAAGAAAAGTGTTAGAATTCCAAATTTAGTCTAAATTTAGAAACCTCTTGTACAAAAGTGAGCGCTGTTGGTACAAAAATTAATAACCGAAATATGCGGTAGGTGGCGCTCCCTTCGCTCTTTTTGCCAACTTAGAATGCTTAATGTACTCTAAATTTAGAATTTTGGCTCTAAAATCTAACTCTAAATCGTAACGGAATCCCGCAGGTTGCAGAATTTGACAATATGACCGAAAACAAAATGAAAAAAATATATTTAAGCGGTTTCTTTCTCGCTTTTGTAGCAAACGCAAGTTCATCCGTAGAGTTGTCGCATTTCTTCCAGCTTCCATTTCCACCATCCATCCATTTTCATTAAAAAATGATGATTTTTTTAACACTTATGGCCGCCATTTTGTTTTCGAAAAACTGATAACGGATTCGTAATCACCGACCTTGAAAACCCCGGACACCAAAATTCAAAGAATTATTTCAATTCCTTCTAGTTTTGGCCGTGTTTTGGCGTTTTGAACTACTACACGTTGCACAGCGCAGAATAGTAAGAAAAAAGGGTCCTAGAAAAAAAAGTATGCACCTGGATTTGGGATATGTTTTACATGAGGAGTGTATAAACACATTAAACACAAAAGGAGACCGAGATCTAGTGGGACTTTTGTTTGTTGTCCTATTTATAAAAAAGATTTCATGGCCAAATTACCAAAAAATAAACTAACTTTTTTACCATAATACTATGAGTATGCTTACAAAATTATATATGTATCTATAAATAATAATCTATTGCACCTACATTCAGGAGATGAATCCATTTTGCAGAATTGAAATCGGACCAACAGATAACTTTATATGCACGTCCATAACCTTCTATATTTACAAGCCATGAACAAGAAAAATATTGAGAGCGAATTTCCGCTCAATCGGACCACAACTCGGTGAAGTCACCTTATGTTGTTAGTGTAATTTGGAGAATTTGGTAGTTCGATTCTCTCAATATCCATTGGCTTGTAAATATAGAAGGTTATGGCACGTCTCATTGATACATTCACTTTCCCTTGGAAGGTACAGCTCCGAGCGCCTTGGAACACGGGCAGTTCCTTAACAGTTTTAAGAGGCAATGCACGCTTTCCGAACCCCTTTACCTTTATAACATGCCAGGGATACCCCTCTAATATTATAAGGACAAAAATCGCATTATTTGGAATCGACGAGGAGCTCGTCGAGTTGGAAAACCTAAAACAACGTGGAGGAGAACCTTATTAACAGATGCCACAACAATTTGGAGACAACAACGAAGTTGATCGCTGTCGCTCAAAGCAGAGTTTGCTGTTTACGATTCCGATCTATATCCCACGAGGGATTAAAGTAGCATAAGAAGAAAAAGAAGACCTACTTTGGAACTGCGGCAAGCCATCATTCTTTTTACTAAAAAATTTTCGAGACATTTATGCATAAATTCAATTCGATTTAGCCAATTGCACGTTTTAAGTTATCCTTAAAATTGTGAATTGTTTGAGACTTTTCAGTTCCATCACCTATCTCCATAGCCAATAACTCCACCAGACCAAAATCCACACCAAACCGTTATTTTTTGTAGATTGAATTGTTTTCCCAATATTGCCCATGGTTTTTGTTCGCCACATATCCGACAAATTTGTTTGTTTACATATCCACCTAATTCAGGATGACGAGAACTGACATGTTTGGGGCTACAGCAACACTATCGCGCTTACGGCCGAAATATTTTCTTCTGCCCGACTACACTTTACTTTTTTCATCTTTAACTAAACCACAAATTCTTCAAATTTGTCAAAAATATCCCTGTTTGATGAACAGTTTTCTTTTCCATATCTTTCAGTCCTCTTGAAATTTCTTCTTTCAGTTGTCTGTGATTTGCTAGTTCTCTCCAGTCCATTACACCTAAATATTCCTAAATTTCTACTTCCTGTTGGTCTACCATTGAAAATTCTGGGTAGTATTCTTTTTCTAGAGGTTCGTACCACATTTCTGAGTCATCGCAGTCTGCCTAGTTTTATGTGTGCAACTATATTTGTTTCGTTATACATTTCTTTAAGCTCTTCGTTCGTTCCGATGCACCATTAGTTTTGTTTAAGCCCAAATATTCTTTTTAGAATTATCCTTTCGAAGTTTCTGCAAATTGTCTGCATTTACATACTATGCTCGCCAAGATCTGAAGGTTGAAGTACCCTTCCGTGACCACATAAGATAGATTTTCTCTAAGATACCGCCTGGTAATCTTGTATGGACCTCGGACGCCTCCAATACACAAACCGGTGTTTCGGGATCTGAAGCGAAAGCCCCAGGTTGGTATTTGTTTAACTTGGCCACCCTACTGACTTTTAGGCAGAAGTGTTCGCTATATTGGCATGCACTTAAGAAGAGCCCAAGCGAATTTTCATCCTATCTCATAGCGAAGCGGCAATCAAAGCAATAAAGTGCCGTAGAAGCAATTCCAGATTAGTTTGGAACTGCCTAGATGAGCTCGATACTCTCAGTCGAGTCACCCTTCTATGCGTCTTTTTGGGGCACCATACCTCACTAAAAGAAAGAAAAGAGTACATTGCCAAGTTCAGTCAAATCAATTAATCTTGTGCCATTTACTATTGAAAGTGTATTTTAAATTGAGAATTAACTTTAACTATATATTATAAAATCACTTTTGAATACCAGTCAATCCTAAGCGTTATGGAAAAAGACTTTAAAATTGTTACTAATGGTTTCTTATACCACTTCTATCCCACCAGTAGTTCCCCAATTGTATTCCTATAGTCTATTCCCATTTTTGTAACACGTATTCAATCAAAGTATTAAATAACGCAATGGCCTTTCAATTAACAACTTAACTAGCCTTATAGCTTTCGGCTTTACTTCCACAAAATGATTTGCGGTTAGTTAAAAGAGTCATAAAATATTTAAATTCACGTTGGCACTAACTATCGTCTATATATTAATCGAATGAATGGTTGCAACGGAACAAAACATATGCACCAACAATTTTGCGATGGTATTGTAGCCTAGTCAAAATTATTAACAAAAATTTAATCTTATCTTAAACAATATTTGCTAAAATTATGCAATTGAAAGTAATATATTAAATTAAAGCGACATATCGAATTATCAATTATCCCCTGAACTTTATATTTACATAATAAAAAACCCGAATACATCTTAATAGATTAAGCGCAAATCTAGGCTCTTAGTGTTATCGAAACAATATTTATGCCAAAAAATATATGTATAAATCATATAAGTACAATCTAATCATTTTTTAATCACAGTTAAATTACTTTTCAATGTAATAAAATATTGAAGATTTCCCTTGAATTATATCGTGAAAAGAGACTGATATTAAATAAAAAAAACTGGTATAATTTTTTATCGCAAGAATTTTGGACTTAATCAATTTCCACAAATCCTCAGTATTATTGTTTTGGTAGTATTAAATAGAGATCCTTGAACTTAATATTGAAGTTACTATGAGGTCGTACTTAGTTAAAATATTTTCATGATATTAACCTTGATCTGATTTTTTTTAGTGTCTGGAAATATATAAAAGGACATTGAGAGATTGGTATTAATTTAAAATGTCAATGAATTCAAAAATATCCATAAGATCTGTTGTAACCTTTATGTAATTTTCCGTTAAATATATTCGTAAATCTTTAGAGCTTCTCTCTTTCCCAGTTAACACCTACATAGTTTAAGAAAAAAAATCTCTGATGTAGACCCTGCATTCAATAAAAAAAAGAATTAAAAATAATCAAAATAATTACTTCTCAATAAAAAAGAAAAGAAAAGAAAAGTACATCACAATAGCCCCGTTGAAGAAAGATTATACACACACGATAAGATTATCTTAATTTGTTACACAAATGATACACGCATAATCGATTACAGATATCCATCCATCAAGATTAAACATGCGTCAATGGTCTGGTCCGCTTACGACAATGTAAATGACTGTTAATGGGTAATTATCACATTGTTATATTTGGACATTGGGCTTCCTGACGTGTACCACTTCAGGTAAAGGTTTTGTTTGTTCTTAATTTAGACCTTTAAGTGATTTATTTTCAGTCTCAGGTTTCTATTTGATGTTCAACGTCATATACTTATCAACAACGGAATTTTATTTTTAATGTAAGAAAAATCGAATAAAATTTGGTTAGTAATACAGAATCATTGGCCACGAGAAAGTATTCGCTTATTATTTTAAAGGAAACTTGGTATCAAGGTGTATTCATAATTAGGATCCATTAGAGACGAGGACGTATGCATCCTGACGCAAAGGTCTTTTAGGCAAAGGAGCCGTGCGAAGCTTAACAACAATTTTTCAGTATAGAACTACTCGAAAAGCTTTCGTTAAAAGCGAATCTGAAAATTTGCATGGTTTCTTTGTTGTCTCTCTTATTCCAGTTTGATAAATTGAGCTTACAAGTTCTTTGCCCGTTTTAGTTTATCTGAGATTTAATTCGATTTGGAAGCTCGATATCTGGGATATTTTGACATCCTTTTTTCTAAAACGTTCTCGATTCGATATCGTTTCATAATGTTTGCAGGGATGTTGGAAAAAGTAGAGTATCATGGTCTTTTGTAGAAAAGGTCCACTTTCACGCTGGCTGAGCACACGCCTTTGCTCACACAAATAAGAAATGAGTGGTTTGTATGGGAATTTAAAAAAATTTCCCAAATATAAGATCGTGTTGTGACACAAAACTAATTCTGATTTGCTCGTATGCAAAAGTTTGCTTCCTTTCATTTTCAATAAACTTTTTAGAAAGCTTTTGCGTCTGGATGCATGCGTCCTGGTCTAAAATAGCACGGTAGTAGTATAGTTTTACCAAGTGCTCCAACCTTTCCCAGTGGGAAAAATTGGGAGCGCTGTTCAGAGGAGCTTACTTTGAGCGCTGTTAAATATGCTCCCGAGCGAGCATTAGCGGAGCTTTCATAAATTTTATAGAACGAAGAAAATGAGCGATTATCTTGATGACCAATAAAGGGTGGCATTGGCATACTCAATGGACCGGCTCTCGTTCGATACGAAAGACAAGCAGCTTTAAAAGTGGTTAGAATTTAGTTGGGGGCCTGCTTTGGTAAAATCACACTCGCGCTTGGAAAGTAAAAGGCAATTACAAAAGATAAACAAAATAAAAGCTTTTTGATACCCGGATCACACATCCACAGGCGTCCATGAAAATTCTTTATTAAAAAGCTTTTTTATAATGCTCCTAGAACGCTTTTGAAGGAGCATAAAAACGTATGCTCCCTTGCAATGACATGCAATGTTAAAAAGTATATGGAACTGGAGCGAAACGGGAGCGCTGTAAGCTTTTTAAGGAGTGCTCAAACAGCGCTATTGGAGCCCTCCATTTCCCGCTGGGTTGTTCCACTTTTCATCGAACTTGGACGTCCACACACGATACGATTCGACCAAGTTGACGACAAATCCAAGTGTGGGCCCTATAACAAATCAACAATCAATCAGATTTTCATTTCCTAGAAAAATTCCGTTAGTAAATGAATTTAATATCGACCTACACATGCTTTTTATTGATTTTCATCATTTCAGAACTAAAATACGTAAAGTTTTATAAAACTTAATTATTAACACAAAACGGGGTAGGACCTGCCGTAAAGATCACCAAATCCAACGACAAGAAACCATAAAGACACAAGAACTAACGATTGCCTAGGTCTGGGGTGACGAACCTATGGCACACGTAGCACGTATAAAAAATTTGCTGGCACGCGAATATTCTTTGGTGCAGAGTTTAGGTAAGCAGATGCACGACAGCGTATTTCGCGAAAAACATCGAGGCAGCATTTCTATAATACGCCTAATATGAAAGTGCGACTGTTAAGGTAGAAACAGAATGGCACGGCGACCGTGGCGGAGTCCGCCGCTCAGAGAGTTTCCCATACAGGCGGCGCGGACAAATTAAATGTATGGGAAACTCTCTGAGCGGCGGACTCCGCCACGGTCGCCGTGCCATTCTGTTTCTACCTTTAATGCGCTTCCATGGCATCTTCGATCAAATAGATTTTTCTGATCGGCTCGAGTGCTTGTCATGTAAACCGGGCTTGAAAGCTTGAGCGCTCGAAATTGGTTCAGTCGTAGTCCATCAGTTGTTCAAGAACTCAAGCTCATTTCAAGCCTATATGTCGCTTCAAGTAGGAAGAACATATACGCGGTCGAGTTCTTGAGATTTTCAAGCTTTCGAGTACTCAAGCTGTCATGGAAACGCACAATGTTATTGTTTCGAGAGGAGAAGTGGAGCGCTTAAACGCGGACTGAAAATAAACAAACAAGCCGTCGTCCTCATAACCTCACTTTAAATCTCGTCTCATTCACAAAACAGACACACGCAATGCACCCTTATTCAATATTTTAATACAATAGCTTGACACATCAGCAATTTTATAAAAATAGATTGTATTTTTTCGGTACGCATACTGGAAAAGGTTCGCTACCCCTGGCCTAGGTAATGATATCAGCAATTTTTGAAATCAAGATGAAATATGCAAGAATGAAAATATGCAAAAGGAACTTTTGTTATTTTGGGTTGAAACAGATTATATTATTAATTTAGTTATCATTACCACAATAGCTGCAATCCTGCCAAGTAAAGTTAGACTACCTTTGCTACATATACATGATTTTAGGGTAAACAATGTCTTTAGGGGTAAACAATTTTACCAGTTGGTAACCCTGAGTATGTTCATATACGAATTTGTAATGATTATGTACTTACATGTCGTTCCTAGTAAATTTGTAGCAACATGTCATCCAATATACATTTTCCATAGTTGGACAAGCAGAGCGTAGCGCATCAAAATGTCCAAATTAAAGAAGAGCTAATCTATTTCCTGCTACGAACACTGATACTACACTTTCACCATAGCTATTTCACATTTTTTAGCCAATTGTACGCTTCAAGTGTGATATAGGCAAATTTATTGTTAACATTCAGGTGTTTCAGATTATCCATTAATTTGCTGTAGTCCTAAAAATTATATAAATCAAATACATTTTCAAATAAAATAAAACGAAAACTTGCAAACTAGTATCACAAACTTTTTATTGCACAAATATTTTCAACGATTATTTTACTTTTAATAAATATTTTTACTATTTTACCTTCGCAATGAAACACTTCAATCGGCGCCATTTCTAAACGGAAATATTCCCCAGTTTAATAGGTACAAAGTACAGCAAGAACAACAATGAACATAAAATAAAACAAAAATACACTGGTATTACATATTATCAAATGACAAAAAGTCAAATGTATTGCATACTTTAAACAAAAAGAAGAATCTTGCATTATTTCATATTGTCAAAAAATATTACAGAAAATTATTTTAATGAAAATCACAAATAAAATGGATGTTGATGAAGATCTTTCATCAATATGTGAATCAACAGTAAGTAAAGAATATTATAGAATAAAGTTTATTGATAAATTTATTTCAATTTTTTGCAATAAAAAGGCAGCACTGTCAGAGGGCTGTAGACTGCCAGTCCGAATGCATGGAACAGACGATTGGCCATTAGCAGAAATTGTTAGTATAAAGGACGGTCAAACCTTTAAATTATTCTATGTTCACTATGTGGATTGTAAGTTGATGATATATTAAATAGTATGTTTATATAGTTTGTGTCATTTAAGTTAACAAAAGATTGGATGAATGGGTTACTGAGGATTATTTGGATACACGGAAAGTTCAATTTCCAAGGCGAGATGGTACTGCTACAGGACAAAGTACTGGTGTTACAACACCCAAAAAACACACACATCCCGTTACAGGATCTGTATCACGGCCGACAAGTCCAGTTCCTCCTAGTGAAATGCTTAATGGTAGTGCAGTATTGGCGGCAGCACTACAGAAGAAGATGAATCGTAAGCGGAAGGTAGGATTAATAAATGGTGTTTACACAAATATTGATTATTAATCTGGGTTTTTTGGTGATGCTAGGCTGTGATAGTAGAAACACCTGAAGAAACCTCCCAAGATGGACCAACTGGACCCCGCCAATCCGGTAGTATGGTAACACATCACGATGATGTAGTAACAAGAATGAAAAATATTGAAATGATAGAATTGGGAAAACATCGGATAAAGCCGTGGTACTTTGCGCCGTATCCTCAGGTAGCGATTTTCTTAACTGCCCACATCCATACAACTTAAAATTATTTTAGGAAATGTGCCAAATGTCCTGCATTTATATCTGCGAGTTCTGTTTAAAATATCGTAAAAGTAAAAAGTGTCTAGAACGGCATCTTGCCAAATGTAATTTACGTCACCCGCCCGGCAATGAAATATATCGTAAAGCGACGATATCATTCTTTGAAATAGATGGCCGTAAAAATAAAGTTTACGCACAAAATTTATGTCTTCTAGCAAAATTATTTCTTGATCATAAAACATTATACTATGACACTGATCCATTTCTATTTTATGTTATGACAGAATATGATTGTAGAGGATTTCATATAGTTGGTTACTTTAGTAAAGAGAAAGAAAGTACAGAAGACTATAATGTTGCTTGTATATTAACAATGCCACCGTATCAGAGAAAAGGATATGGTAAATTACTTATAGAATTTAGTTATGAATTATCAAAGTTTGAAGGGAAGACTGGATCTCCTGAGAAACCATTATCGGATTTAGGTTTACTTTCATATAGATCATATTGGGCGCAGACAATTCTTGAAATATTCATTTCACAAAAACCAACAGGAGATAATGAAAAACCACAAATAACAATCAAGTAAGATTTTCTTGCATGTTCATAAGGAAAAACCGTTAAATATCTTCTTTTTTTGTTATAGTGAAATATGTGAAATTACCAGTATTAAAAAGGAGGATGTTATATCAACACTCCAAAACTTAAATTTAATTAATTATTACAAGGGACAATATATTGTTTGTATTAATCGAGATACAATAGATCAACACAAAAAGGCAATGGATAAGAGGAAAATTCGTATTGATCCAAAATGTTTGCATTGGACACCGAAAGATTGGTCGAAACGTTCTAAGTGGTGAACAATATTTTTTTTTAGTTATATAACGTAAATTAAATTGAAAAAAAAGAAAAAACAAAACAAACAAACAAAAAAACTTGTGTATTTCTGCTTTTGTTAGCATCTTCAACGAATTTTCGTGTTCTTTGAATCTGTGGTAAATAAATTAATTTTAAGATATTTAATTGTTTCTTTTTCTAGATATTTATGAAGAAAATTGAAGCGAATACTAGACTTGTTCCAACTGATGATAAGAAATCCGAGTGAGCAATATGGAGAATAAGTGCTGAGGATATCTTGATAATAACGTATAGTTGTATAATTTCAAGAATAAATGCTGTGTAATTTTCAAGAAATACTAACTATACTTGTCCCACACGCCTTCTCCACTACTCGTATAGGTTGCAGAGGTAAGACATATATTTTTGTAACCATTTAAATGAATGTGTCCAGTTAATACGTCTTCATAAAAGTGCCTTTTAGTGCATAACCACGAGATAATTTATCATGGAACTTTGATAATCAAAGTTTCTTGTCCCTTTTCTTGTGTTAGTATTAAATTATATCCTGAAGTGAATTATATATGAAGTGCAGCTAACTCGTGAGAACATCTTGGATCATATGATAAGGTAGGAGGATGTGTGGAGAATAATGGAAGTGACGGTAAAAGCCATCCACCAGAAGCTTAAGCATTACGAAGCCCAAAGAAACAGAGAAAGGCAAAGAAGTACAAGGAGAGATAGCAGCTAAATGGCTAGACTGTTCCGGCTCTGGTGAGCACCTTTGAGGGATCCCTTATTAAGGGTCATGCTGACGACGCCAGATTGAAGTAATGCCTTAACGGCTCCTACCGGTCTCGGCTTGAACGTCATGCAAAAAGGGTGGGTGAGTTTAGTCAGTAAGAATCGGACACTACCGTCTGGGTGCGCACCCCCAGCGGTGTCTCCTGTCGTAGGCATGGTAACCTTAGACAGGCGGTCGCCCACATTCCCCGTTGCTAGACCGATGTAAGATTCACACATTTTGAACAAAAAAGACCTCTTAGGCAAAAAGCAAAGGTGTTCGTTGTGTTGTCCATCCGGTTCCGAGGCATTGTTTGTAGCAATGGTGTTTTTATGGAAGTAGGTTGCTATCCCTTAGCCCAACCGACTTAAAACTCTGGGGCCGTATTTGGTTTCTCGAGTCGATATCGACTTCTGTCCATAAATAAAAATTGGCATTTGGCAACACGATGTCGACAACCTTCTCGTCTCTTCACGTGTCTATAAAGACGTTTGAAATTTATTAAAAAGCTCAATTTATGCATACGATGAACTTTTAACAATTTTTATTTTAATTAAATATACGTGGTTTGCTGCACTTGGAGTAATATCACACAATTTGATGGTTTTGTATGGCAGCGCTTATGTGTGGATTTGGTCGAAATGCCAAATATGAAACTTAGAGAAAATCGAGAAGCTTTTTTTTGTCGAGTCGATCCATCGACTCGAGAAACCAAATACGGCCCCAGTTTTTGGTGCAGATTCATTCGACCGTCTCCCGTTAGCTCCTTCCGAAGAAGTACTTCGGGGGCATCACGGGGGAGGTGGGATTAGGACTTGCTAACAGAGCCGCTAGGTGTTCGTCTGCAGTGACTCTTCTTGGATTTTGGTAGAAGTGACAAATCTTTGTTACCCGGTCCTATTTCCCAATGAGGGATTAAATAAACATAAGTAAGTAAGTCTCTTAGGCAAGTATTCTTAAGTATGCCTAAGATAGTCTTCTTTATGGTCCCTGTGCTGGAAGTCGAGTCGTGTGGCGTGATAAGTCGTTTGAGTTGTAGAAAGTGACGTTTCCGTCGAATTACGACTCAGCACAGGGGCCAGAGAGTGAAAGTGCTAAGTTGAGTTTAAACCGCTGTTCTGAATGTCGTAATTTGACTGAAACGTAACTTTATTTAATTCAAACGACTTGTCACCCCACATTACGCGACTTTCAGCACAGGGGCCCTATTCGCCAGTTGGTCTTTCTTGCGCTGACTCAAAGGTTCGGCATCATGGCCAATTAATTCAAGAGAGTATTTTTGTATGTTATCCGTCTAGGAAGGTTTTAGAAGCCTCGCCAGAAATAAACGATTAGTGTTCGAAGAGAGACGGAATTTACATCTTTAAAGCAATTCCAGGTATTGGGATATCGAGAGATGGGTGAGTCCATATATAAACGCTTTACATTTATTTTTTTCTGCCTCAATTAAGGAGAGTTTATAGATAGAAAAATACATCCCAACTGCAAATTGGAGCTCTTTTATAGTACAGACATTTGTTTTCTTTACTCTCTGTATCACGAACGTGGATTCCAATTCGGGTTTTGGGATGTAAAGGTGCTTTCGCAGGTTTGAATTTATATCCCATCCCAAGTAAAAATCAAACGCGCCAGTTCTTAACCTGAAACAGGCACGCATAACGTCAAAACGCCTGCAAGGCAAGCACAGCCTGAGTAAAAATAGGACTCGCCCGCACTTAACATACGATACGCCTGAGTAAAAATTGTGCTTTTCCAAATGCAGACCGCTACAGGGCCCAAACGAAGCCCAGTACGCTCACACTTTTTTAGACTAAAGGGAGCAAAATTGGGGCTTTAAAAAATTGTATAGGACGAAGAAAACAGGCAATTAACTTGGTGACTATAAAGAATGCCATAAAGCATAATCAATAGATCGGTTCTCGTTCGATTGCGCAGGTCAAGCAGCATTGGACGTGGTTAGTACTTAGTTGGGGGACCGTTTGATAAAATGACACTCGCGTTTGGAATGGTTTATTAAGAATACATTCATATCTGTAACAACGGGATGCATACGTCTGCCGGGCGCATTTTTAGATTTTCATGCCTGTAACGGAAGCGTACTCGTGTGGTAAGTGCATTTGCTATGCTTGTTTTTACCCGAGATGTAAGCTACATAATCCTTTATAATCGGTCGCAGCCGAAAATCGAGTAATGCATACACTAAGGCGGTTCGCGAAAATGTCAAAAAAGTTCTCATCGATTCTCAAGGAATTGAGTACTTTTGAACGAGTAAAAAGTACTCATTGAGTAACTTTCTTTCGATTCTACTCATGAGTATTTAATCGAGTACTCTCCACCGATTCCGTATCCCTAAACATAGATACAGTATGTAGTCGACCTTGGGTTTGCTATCGGCTATCACCTGGCTTGTTGTTCCCATATTCAAAACACTACAATGATAGACAAAAGTTGCCGTCGCCTTTGTCGGTAAACAATATCTTTCCTAATTGTATAATTAAGCCGCTTAATATTGTACACAGGAGAATATAGGCCAAGACAACATGATATTACGACTGGAACACGTCCATTCCCGCGGGTTAATAGAAGTAGTAAATTCCGAAGCTTCTGGGGCTTATGAGGGAGTTTGTCAATTTGCGCTATAAAGAAACTTAAAACGCTCTGAACGCTAAAACTGTTTTATTGTTTCTTTAACAAATTTCAATATAATCGTAAGTAGACTTCCGTGGACAATTCCTGTAGCTACAATAAAACTTGTGTTACGATCATCAATATTTTTTTTAACAAAATGTTTATTTAAAAGAATGTATTTAAAAAAATCATACAAAAATCACAGATTAAGGCAGTCATTACAGACAAAATTGTTTTGTAAAATAAAATGGACGGTTTGTGATAAAAAAAATTTTATACAAATTTTTTTTTTACCCAAGCTTAACAGCTCTCACAAGAGCTTCTCCATGATCTTGTAATAGATTTTTTGCTTCTCCAATGCAAGTTTTCTTCAAAGATTTCTCAGCTGGTCTCTTGGAACATTCATCAAAGTAACATTTTTCAACATTATGAACAAATTCAATTATTAATTTATTATCTCCACCATTCGGTCCTACATAGTATTCACATTCATAGGAAAATAATTTTAAGTCTCGTACACAACAATCTATAAACTCAGCATTAGCTGAAAACCACTTGTTCAATCGTATCAATGGAACATCAATTTTATTACGAAGTATACCAGTCACATAGGTGTCGTCAATCCAAAAGAATTTCTCTCGTTGTGATTCAAGGACTAGTTTTAAGGCTGTTTTCGGATTTGTTATGTACAACCATCCAGATATATAGTCTGGATATAAATCACCGGCGAATTCATCTCTGGATACATACCATTTATTAGCTTTGAGACGTATTGGTATCTTATTGTCTAAAATATATCCAGCAATGAAATCTTTTGTTTGTCCCTCGATTTCCAAATTTTCTAAGTAGTTTTTTATTTGAAATACATCAAAAACAATATCATCATCGATTTTAATCACAAATTTTGCCTTTGGACAATCTAATGCTGCCCATTTAAGACCCATTATATGTTTATAAGTAAGATTTCTGTATGCTTCCTGAAAGTTACCCTGGACAATATCGTTGAATTTTTCTGTTTCATGCAATATTTGTGCGGTATTAATAAATTTCTCTCTTGGCGGAATATCAGCAAGTAAAAATACTCTTATTAATCCCATTTCGTTTAATTTTGCCTGAGGTATTGCTTGACGATGTGATGATCTCAGCCCATCGTGTCCAACATAAGATGTGACAATGATCACACCTACGAAGATCAAACAATTAAAATAAAAATTTAAAAAAAAACAACTAAACTTGTTTTGATCATCTAATTCTCTCACCTAATAATTCTTTATCGAATTTATTACATAATGTTGATTTAATTTTGTACTCAAATTTTGTAAAATTCACTAAATCATTGAGACGTACTTCATCGAAATCAGGTACTTCTTCCAAAATGATCTTGTTTTTATTCTCTTGTCTTATTATTGGTTGGAAATTCGATATAATTATGAGTACAATGACGATTGCTAGTACACAGGAACCGAATTTCCAAAATTTTCGTGATCGGAAAATCATTTTTAACTTGTTATAAACATTTCCTGAAAGAAATCAAATGCCAGCACTAAAACACTAGTTGATCACTGATCTGTCAGATTCGATTCCAGGTAGTACCTGCTGTCCCATTAGACAAACACTATGAATCTTAGTCATTTGATGGTGTCTGTGTTTATCCATTAAAAAAACCGGTTAGAATGGTTGAAAGAATATTGGACGTTACTGCTTCTTTTTCAAAATTCAATTTTACTTGGTTGAATGGAGTTCTTTAATGATCGTTACTCGATAAAAAACGTCAGCTTTACGTAAATTATTTTAAACAACTGAAAGACTTTAATCTTCTAACTTTACTATCTTCACCATAAAGGTTAACTCCGCGGTATTAGGTACCCTCAAGCTCGGGAGACAATGTTTGTTCTTCTAGTCGATAATTCCGTTGGTCATGTCGAGGCAGAATGTCTAGTAGTAATCTTAGTTTGAATTAGTTTTTTTTATGTGGAAGACAAGAGCTCAGGGAAAGCCCTTGAGGCAGTAAATAAGGTGTAGGGCAGGTTAAAGTAGTACGGGATACTGAAGAATATATCTGTAATGTCTTTGATCTCTTGAATTTTCTATGAATCAAAAATAACAGCGACCTTCCACTATAATGTTACTCGATTCATATCCCAAATCTCGTTGGGAACATAGAAGCCGCCATGGAGGAGGCCTATTCTGCTTATATCTGGCAGTCTCTGTAGATCTGTCGGACCGATAGGCAAATTGCCAGTGGAGTAGGTTTGCTATAAGACCCACCGTAATTCCAAAACCTTCTCCTTCGGTTTCACGAGACCGAAAGAGAGGCTGATGGGTCGGATTTTACTTCCTTGTATGATTTCTTCCCCGCTTTGGCAATAAAGACCACCCTAGCCTCTCTCCAGCACATCAGAATATGGATCAATTTTGATCCCACGAGTAGCGCAATTTTGATCGCACGTGTAGGGCCCTTATGGCAGAGTTCCGTTGGTAGTCACGGGGCACCAATCATCCCATAAGCCCGATTGTTTGCACCTTGGGATTGCGGCTTTTATCGAGTAAGTCTTCTCTAGATCCACCGTATTCAATCTCTTCCATGGCAATGCAGAGGCAGATTGATGACCCCTCACCCGTCCACGCAACAGTGCAGAGGAACCTCAAGTAGTGTGTCGCCGGAGGACCCCATACGGTCGGTCTTGGAGCGAAGGATTCCTGCTTGCCCCGTGTTTGGGTCACGATCAGACCCATCACAACCAAGCTTCGAACACTAATACTTCGCCCTCATTACTAGGGTTTCTACGGTGGCACAATTGATCGATATTGTAGCAAACACCATTTTCTCGGGTAAGTTTGATAATGCAATTTTACAAGGTATTGGGTAGTTTTCGAAGCTTCTTCCAAAATAAACGAGTTGGGATATAGAATTTGCAGTTTACGAATCGATCTGCAAGGTAAAAGGGTTATTTCTGTCTCTTTGAGAATCGGTTGCGACTCAAATATCAATTTGCAATATGTGTTCGCAGATCCTAAATTAAGGATATCGTCTAGGATATTAAGACATAGTTAGCCATTATTTATGTTGAATGAAGTGGACATAACCACTGAGACGGTTCTTCATAAGAGCTGGAAATCGTCCTCTTGTCCAAATGAGGTAAACGTCAAGGCGTATGTATCGTGGACTTTATTCGGTTTCTAGCGCAAGACTTAGTGTCAGTCTCAAAAAATCTGAGATCATTAACGAAGAAGCAAAAATTATCATGATTGACAGAACCGGCCCTTGCAGGCAAAGCTTAAGGCTTCTTACAACAAGCCAAATACTTGGAACTGACATTGCCAGCAAAACTCCATTGGAAACAGCACATGGATAATCTGATGAGCAAGACACGCACTTCTTTTTATGGGACTGCCGCACAGGCGCGGATTCCAGGGGGGGGGGGTCACGGGGTCATGACCCCCAAAAGCAGTGCCGCGCCCAGACAATTCAGAGGCCCTGTGCAAAAATTCAGCGAGAGGCCCCAGAGAGTCCAAAAAATTTTTTCGCTCGCTTCCCTCGCAGATTGCCCGTACCCGTCACAAAACTATGACCCATATGCTGATTTCTGTGGCTCGTACTCATTTGTGTGATCCATTCGATGAAGTAAATATGCAAATAATGAATTCAAATGATTTTTATTGCCAAAACAATTTTTCGCTCGCGAGGCCCCAACACACGGGCCCTGTGCAGTTGCACACATGCCAGCAGCGGCACTGCTCAAAAGCGCTCGCTGTTTAAAAAACAAAATTGACCCAACTCAAAAAACAAAAACAAAAAATAACCAAACGCACAAAACCGACCCAACTTTTTTGCAAATTAAAAAAACAACCTTAAAAAATGACCTTCAAGGTCAACAGCAGATTTAGTCCAGGAGGGATAGAAATAAAGTCGAAATAAATTTACCCCGCGATTTTTGGACGCTATAATTAAGAAAAAAATCGTAGGAATTTCGAGCGTTTCCATATATGCCTGACAGGAAAAAATTTTGATTTGTCGAAATCTACTGAATAGAAATCCACACCATATTCCACTTCCCCTTCGCTTAAAGGTGTTTTTTTCTGAAAATCAAGAAAAGTGCCTGTTTTCAAACTCGTTTATGAGGTATTAAATCGAACCTCACCAATTTTTCATGAAAATGGGTTGGTAGAGTAACTCTTCGAGAATAAATAGGGCTTTTCAAAATAACTCGAGCACCACCGTGGGCCTTGTTCAAACTTTTTTCCTGAAACAGCTTTTTTTACATTTTTGAGATTTACGCGAAAAGTTATAATTATTTTTGCATGCAATTTTTATTGTAGGTAGGCACTAACAGAAGCCACAATTTCAGCCCTGAAACAAGACTCTACGATAATTATAGTCCCTGTAATTAAATGTCAAAAAATGGCCATATTTCGTGGTTTTTGTTTTTTTGCAAAAACCTGTTGACCAATTTCAATTGTCCAAAACTCATAATTTTCGTCTTTTTAAGCGCTATTACGTACTACTATTTTTTGTTTTCCAAAAACATAATTTTTTCGAATCTAAAACGTTTAAAAACGTATTTTCGCTAACATTATTAGCTTTTTTCCACCTGTTCTCCTGGACCGATTTTTTTCCATTCATTGAATTCCTACGATTTTTCTCTTAATTATAGAGTCGAATAATCGCACGGTAGATTTATTTCAACTTTTGAATACTTTTCCGCTATCTCTCCTAGACTAATTGATCTATACTCTTTCTATATGTTTTGATTTGCAAACTCTGGAAGTTAGGGCACGTTTGTTTTTAATCCACCAGAAAATTCCGTTAGTTTTGTTCGTTTTGTTAATTTTGTTTTTTTAGGAGTAAAATTTTTTTTTCGCCACTTTTAATTCCATGACCCCCCCAAAACAAAATTCTAGATCCGCGCCTGCTGCCGCAGTCTTAAAATTAAGTCGACCGCCAAAAACCATGAATTGGATATACACCACCATCATAAGATCCAAATTAAGCAGGATTTGAAAAATGAACTATATTTTTACATCAGCGGGACTATTTGAACCTTAACCTACCCTGAACTAAAAATAAAAACGAATACTCATCTGAGCGATGGTGTTCAGTGGAGACATTCTACAATTGTCAGCATTTTAGAAGAGATTCCAGACACGGGAAGGCTAGTTTTAGTTAGTTTGGTAATGCTAATGCGCTCTTGACTAGCTGGGTATTCTCAATCGGGTCATCCTTGTTTCGGTCCTGGGCAATCAAGGCTTCGAATGTAATGAAATGGCATACTTCCTGGTCAGACAGTTCTCTGGCAATGGGACATCCCCGCCTGGTCCAATCTAAGCAGTTTTTTTTCTGTACCGTCTCGGCCAGAGGATTATTTGGGCATAGTAGGAAGGATTTCTGGACACTGGTTGGGTTGATTATTGAACACTGTGCCCTAAAATGGTTATGGCAGAACTTTTGGAACTGTTACCTTATGAAAAAAAGAAAAAAATTGACATTATCTATGTTGTGTATAAGAAAGACAAGATCGGACACGTACTTGCTTTCCATAATGCCAAGCGTAGAACGAAACATAAGTCCGTAATTAGCGAAGCTCTTTAGCTGGTTATAGAGGGCTATGTGGAAGACAAGCAAAAAAGAACGAATGATAAAATTGAGCCCTGTTGAACACTGGCAAATAGGGCATGAGTACAGGCTCGACACCATCATATACTGAATCAGAAAAAAATCCAGCTCCTAGAAACGTGGGGCTCGTAGCATCCAAGAAATCGTGAATTCGAGTCCCATTCAGAGTCATTGTCCTTTCCTTATTCACTGTTCTCTTATCATTCTTTGGAAATAAATTTGTTTTTCACAAAATTTCCCTCGCAGATCTCTCCTGCTAAAGTATATAGCATAGAAAATACAAAATAACTTACTGTTGAGCTCCAATACCTCACAAAAATAATTGTTACCAACAGTTTGACGATTATTCAGATCAGATCTAGTTTTCCGCAGTCTGAGTAGAAGTTCTAAACTTATTTGCATTTCTCTGTTTTTTTATGTGGGAAAACCAAGCTCAGGAATCACCCTTTATACTACCAGTCTGTCATGTCGTTCAGGTCATGCTGCAATGTCTAGTAGTACGCTTGGTTTGAAAGATAGATAGTGTTGTATGAGTTCGGGAAAACTGATTGTGGGAGATTATGCCACAGCCAAATTGTTCTATTTATAAACGAACTTTTAGACGTTAGTGGATTTCAGGGTATGAGAATGAGCCGAGTTGGCTATTCTTGTGTTGCGGGAGAAATATTGCCGTGCAGGCAGGAGGGTGGAAATTTCAGTGGAGCAGTCGCTATGGTAATAGCGATACAACTTTCACAGGGCTGCTACATTCCTACGGTGGCTCAGAGAGTCTATGGAGATGCAAAGGCTGTCATTTGTATTGAAAACTAGTAATTGAAAAGACTCACACACTTATCTTTATTAAGTATAAATTGAATATTTACAAATTCACTACTAATTCACTAAAATGTAATTACAAAATATTAAACTTTTTGGCTATACTCTCCATGAAAATCTTTAATAACCCAAAATGAATCAATAATGGCACCATTCTTATCATCAGAAACTTGTTCAAAATACAAATGTGTTGTATTATAAGCCTTCATTCTCGTGTAACCATAATCCTTTATATAAATATAAATAAATACTTTATTAAAATATTACTTTAACTCAATCTAAACATACCTGACTATGAAAAGCATTCCAATCAGGTAAATCATTAGCAAACGGTTCTTTTCTTTCACTACAACCAGCCGATCCAGTTAAAATATGAACAGGAGCACCAGGATTAGTGTAAGGTTTTTCATAAGATCCATTGTAAACTTTAAAATCATAAATCGGCCATAATCGTGTGTAGAAGTGCTCATGAGCCCAAAATTCTACATCAACACCATACTTATAAAATAGATCTTCAAGGCCGTACAATTTTAAAATGGGAAGTCCTTGACGGATATAAGTTTCAAAATTGGAACAGTCCCACTCCTTATCATCACTGCAATACATCGGACGATGGCCATATGTTATTATCCATGGTCGTAACTTACGATTTTCAGGCTTAGTAGCTTCCTTCAAGTCGTTTTCTAGCCATGCAAATTGATTTGATAGCGGCTTGTAGCCATAGTTAAGGAAATAATAGAGTTCAGTTGAGAAACTTATAAAATGAACAGGACCCAAGTTAAAACTGTACATTATGCTTTCCTGGCCACCGGGCATGCTAAATCGGGCGCGATAGTTCGAAAAATTGCTAGAAATATGAAATTGTAGTTCAAATATTTATTACTATTAAGTATTTCTTTAAGGACACTCACTACTTCTCTTCATGATTCCCAGGACAAACCATATAAGGCGCGTATGCAGCAACTGATTCAATTTGCTTCATATATTCATCACCAACTTGTGCATCATCTGAGTCCATATCATAAGCAAAATCACCAACATGTATAATTGCATCGTACATTTCCCTTTGCGTATCCTCTTGAAGTCGGCTTAAAGATTGGGCATTTTCGTTTCCCATATCACCAAAGATTGCCAAACGTGGTGACCAATTCGTATCGGTTGGTGGTGTTACAAACCAAAATTCTGGTGACCAACCAAGCATACTTCCGCAATGATATGAGTATTTTGATTTTGGTTGTAGATTAGTCAGTTTAACCTAAGATTTTTTTTTTAATTTATTTATTTATATTTAATTTTATGAAGGTCGAAATGTTACATTGTGTATGTACTGGGAGTTTTTTGCTGGTCCACCATCGACAAACAATTCAGACTTGCCATAAGCTTGCAATATTAGACCGTTAATGCCATATTCAACTATAGATTCTCCTGTATCGTCTCGTGTTGACCATGTAACAACGATTTCGCTAACATTTTCTGTAATAAAAGAAATTGGATGGTAGTATCACAAGACAATTTTATTTTCATTCTGCTTAGAACTTCTAAAATAAATATATATTATATTAAATAAAAGAAAACTTCAAAATATAAAGATTTGTACAGTAGCTTATCTTAGGTACGTCACAAATGTGTTAAATAGAAATCCTACAAAGTTGCTTTATTCTTGAATCAAAGTGGTTTACGAAAAAATGATGGTGACTATAATTCTAACATCTGAAACACCATAAGATAATGTTTGTAGGAACATTAGAAATTTATACAAAAGCTTCTTGAATTGGTCGTCCAGTCACCAGCCCTTTTACGGCCACAATCAATGCCATAGTTTTCCACATAGCAAAGTACAAAATTACTGAATAGATCGTATCAAATCCATTTAGACAAATAGCAAAGGTTACACTAACGTTGAATAACGTTTGACATTTTGAAAAGCACTTATTTTCCTTATTCATTTGAACTCCGAGACGCGTTCGGCGTTTCAGTGTCCTTTCTACACCTCTACATCATGGGCGTAACTAGAGAATTTTTCTAGGAGGGCCAGGTCCTTTGTGTTCGAAATGAAAGGTACTACTAAGTCAAGAAAGTACCGCGAATTGGTCAATGAAACACAAAATATGTATTATTCATCCAAATTTATTGTATCGCCTTCAAAGTAGTCCTCGCATTTTTGGAAACGACTTCAGTACTCGCCGCGAATTCTCTTTTATGTCAGCTATCGACTGAAAACGGGTGCCTCGAAGTGGTAATATGAGCTTTGGAAAAAGAAACAAGTCGGCCGGAGCCATATCAGGGGAATACAGTAACTGTTCGATAATATTTGTGGAGTTTTTGGCCAGAAATTCGTTCACAATGATAGCCTTTGTGAGATGGTGCGTTATCGTGGTGGAAACTCCATGAGTTTTCTTCCTACAAATCTGGTCTTTTTCGACGAATTTGCTCTCTCAAACGTCGCATAATACTAATTTACTGTCTCACCTTCTGGCAAGAATTCCGAGGGCACAACACCTGCGGTAATCGAAAAAAAACTGTCAACATCACATCAGCTTCACTTTTGATTGACTTTGACTTGCTTTTTTCGGTTTCAGCTCAGTTAGAAGGCGCAATTCCGAAGCTTGTTGACTGGTTTGCATGTCAAATTCGTAAGCCCATGTCTTATCACCAGCTAGAATGCCTTTTATGAATTTGGGAACGGAATTGACTCGTTCTAACATGTCTACCTTTATGCGATTGAGTATTTGCAGAAAATTCAGGTCTTTCGGCATTAGTGGAGTGAAAACGTGTTTCATGCCCAAACAATCCTTTAAAATGGTACGAATTTATTCGTGAGACACAGAAACTTCGGTGGCTGCCTCTTCGACAATTTTCAGTCACCATTTCCTTTACTTTAACGATGCACTGTTAGTATTTTCAGCGCTTCGGCACACAAACTCCATTTGCAATGCAAAATAATTTAAGACAGACTCTTTGTTCGATATTTTTATCCATTGTAAAAATCGCAGAACACACCTGAAATGAGTAGTGGCCATGGCTATTCTGGGGTGGGCCGCGGCCCACCCTGCCCACCCCCCCCCCCTTCCCCCTAGTTACGCCAATGCTCTACATATCATACAACTTTTGTGTATCCCTTACAATAGATGTTTATACAAGAGCGGAATTGATAAGTTGAGTTTCTGGGCCGTGTGCTAAAAGTCGTTTCCACCGGAACGACACTCTCTTCAACTCAAACTACTTGTCACGGCAAAACGGAATGAACCATAAATTCGTCGCAAAATATTGAATAAAAATAGCACTATTAAAAATTTTGAACGCCTTATTTGAACTGAAGCTTGCGTTTCTCAGTAGAAACTTCCAGCCTTATTATGGTTGTCCCTTTCGGTGACAAATGGCTAAGTGAGACAAAAATGCTGACTGAAATTCCTGATTGTTGAATCCCCCGGCGGGACTCTTAATGAGAATTTCACAGTCGAAAGTGGAACTTAAACTAAAAAACCACTTGCTTGGAGTTGTCTATCCAATGCGACCTGTCCATTCGATTGTCATTTTAATTTCGAAAATGAAATATGTCACTTCATATGGCAGTTGCGCCCGGCGGATTGAACAATCGCAGCGACAAGTGAAAGTGAAACTCCGCCGGATTCAACAATCAGGCCCAAAGTCTGCCGGTTGGGTCTCCGCCTCTCCTATCTTCCATAAGTGGTAATTCAGTACACAGTGTCCGATAATCAAGCATGCAAGGATCCTGTTACAACGTTCCTACTTCTACTGCGCCAAAACAATCCCTGAGCGACTGCACAGGAAGGAACCGCTTAAGTCTCGTACGCACTAGTAGACCATGTTGAGCGATTTGTACATATATAGACCGTCTACAGAAGTCTGTCTATAGCCCGTCTGTGGAGACCGTACTTTGTCTCGTCTAGTGTCCAAACTATGATTTGAATTTAGTCTCCGTCAGTCCAATTTACAGAAACTATCCCAGCTTCTCTTCGACTGGCTGTCACACTGCGTTTCCTAGCAAGTGGAGACTCTTCCACGATCCTATGTACACCTTCAGAATATCTATGCAGGCAATATCGCAAATGGTACCAGAGGTCTCGCGTCTCGTCGTGAGGTCCACACTGGCGAAATGTTAGGCAATGTGTCTACCGTTGCACGTGATCTCTCATTCCGATCGGGAGACCGTAGACCTGCGATTCTTGGTCTCGCTTGTAGACGGCAATTGGTCTATAGACATGTCTATGAGCCGGTGTAGACGGTGCCCTCCAGCGCATGTGCCTCACGAACTTTGTGGTACCTCTGATCATCCCCACTTCTCCCTTCATCTCCAAACGTTCGTGAAGAACATGCGCTGGAGCGCACCGTCCAAAACGGCTCTATGTAGACAACTCTAGACATGTATCGGAAAGAAAAATCGCTCAACATGCCCACAAGCCTTTAGAGTTGGCCAATCCAATCGCTCCCCAGCGTTTGGTGTGTTCATCCAAGTCCGATCGCTAAGGTCTCCCTTCATGAAACTGGTGGGTGCCCCAATAGTCGGTGGCGGATCGGTGAATACAATGTAATTGATCCGTAACAGTCCCATGAGTGTGGTAGGAAAGGGAACGTCGACCCTAAGGCGACCATTACACGATAGGTTTTGCTGTCAGTTTTGCAACAGTTTTGCCTACGACTGACGGAAAACCTAACGTCTAAGGTGATGACTGAAGTAATCCTCCGTATATTTTGATTTCCATTAATCATGACTGGTGGAATTGATTGCCGCTTGCATGAACGTGTAATGACCGCCTAACAGAGCGTCTATATCAGGGTAAGTCAGTATACAACTGGGGTGCGCCCAGTGCCCAACGAAGATCGTTAAAACCTCGACACGATAACTTTACATATTGGTCATTCAACACAATCCCCATTTTAGTGGCGTTTCAAAAGAGTCCAACTCCAGATTCACAAGGTTTTTTCTGTCTTGATCTTTTTAAGCGTTGAGTTCACCACCGCCGTCCATCAATAACCCGAAAAATATACCTTGTGAAAGGCACAGAATGTCTCTTTTTATCCCGAATCCCGAAAACCAATCAACTTTGAAATGCTGAAGTTGTTATGCTACAAAGTCCCATTGCCATAGATTTTCTTTTACAGGTGTAGGGGAATATTTTTTCTGCATTAATTCCATTAAAAATGCATTAAATTGGTGAAGTGGAATTTATTTTGATATCAGCGTAAATCTGATACCTTTGGTATCAAAAAAAAACAAATAACAACATAAAAATATAATTATTTTACATAAAAACAAAATATAAGGAATGTGCATAAATCAAAAATGTGCGTTTAGTAAATAATACTAGATTCAGTGCTCATGGGCTATAACTTCCATGCTTTTCTTTAATAACCCAAAACGAGTCCACAATTTGCCCCTTCTTTTCGTCTGATACTTGCTCAAAATGTAAATGTGTCGCATTATAAGCCTTCATTCTTGTATATCCATAATCCTACAATAAATTAATTTCGTTGTATTTTATATGTTATTTAAATTTAACATTTAAAAAACATTTTACCCGACTTCGGAAAGCGCTCCATTCTTGTGGATTTTTAATAAAATTATCCCGACCTTCTTTACATCCAGCTGAACCAGTTGTAAAATGAACAGGAGCACCAGGATTTGTATATGGATGTTCAAGTGATCCATTATATACTTTACGATTATAAAGGGGCCAAAGACGTTCATAGGAATGTTCATGTGCCCATATTTCTACATCAACACCATATTTATAGAAGAGATCTTCTAAACCATATAAATGCAGGAATGGTAGGCCAACTCTTACTAGGGTTTCGGAATGTGTACAATCATCACCATCTGTGTTGCTACAATACATTGGACGATGACCGAATGTAACTATCCACGGATGTAATTTTCTATTTTCAGGCTTTGTGGCTTCTTGTAAATCTTTCTCTAGCCAAGCATATTGGAATGCAAGTGGTTTCATACCGTAATTTAAGAAATAGTATAATTCCGTTGAAAATCCAATAAAATGTACTGGTCCCAAGTTAAAGCTATACATAAGATTTTCGGTGTTCCCTGGCATATTAAATCGAGCACGATAGTGAGAAAAATTGCTACAAATACAAATTTTGTTGGTTACCATGTATACAAGAAAAACATGAAATTTTGTTACTATTTTTCCTCGTGATTTCCTGGACATACCATATACGGTACATAAGCAGCTACTGATTCAATTTGATTCATAAATTCATCCCCAATTCGTCCATTTTCATTGGCCATATCATAAGCGAAATCTCCAACATGGAGAATAGCATCGTACATATGACGTATGGTTTCTTCTTGCAGTCGGCCCAGAGATTGAGCATTCTCATTACCCATATCCCCATAGATAGCCAAATGCGGTGCCCAGTTATTGTGATTTGGTGGCGTTATAAACCAGAATTCCGGTGACCATCCTAAGCTTCCACCGCAGTGATATGTATATCGTGCTTCTGGCTTTAAGTTAGCTAATGTTACCTAGTAAAAATGTGTTTTTTAGTATTTATGTCTTGTTAATGAATATAGTGTTTCCATGTACTTTATGTATATATTGAGTGCTTTTTTCTTTGCCACCATCAACAAAAGCGACGGAATTGCCGATTGCTATTAAATTAAGTTCGCCATCTAAGCCGTATTCGACGATGGATTCGTTCACTTTATCACGAGTTGACCATGTTACAACAATATCATTAACGTTTTCTAGAAGATTAAAAAGATGCATTTTAAAGTAATAAAATAATAATAGAAAACATGAATAAAATCAGAAAGAACATGGGTTTTGTGTGTGGCGGTTTTGTTGGGTTTTGTTGTAATATAGCTATAAGCCTAGTAATTGAGAAGAAATTTCCATAACCAAAGTTTCCAATGCTACCTGTCGCTTTTGAGTATTTCTGTAATATACAGAATCATTGTCCCACAAATACTCAAAGTTCCTATATAATTCTAAAAACTTAATAGTTTCACTTTCTGACCACTTCATGTTTAAATAAAATTAAAAATTTAATTAGGCCCAATTTTTGCAGAAAATCAGAAATCACTTCTTACAGAAAATCAAATAATTGTTTACTAATTCACGTTGTTATTGTTCACACGAGGCGAGTTAAGTGGTTATTTTAGAGAAGCAGAGGATAGTAGGCTAGAAAATAACCCCCTGGGCTATCTACTGGCAAGGGCACTACTCACCAGGTTAGTGGACTAAGCGAGAGAGAACCGTAGCACAAGTGTTTAAACAAGGCGTGTATTCGCCAATGTGAACGCCGCTTTATGCTGCGTTGAAGTGGAGGATCAATATAGAAGAAAGGGCAATGAAGGCTCATATAGCTTCCTATGCCTGTAAGCAGACCTTCGGCAAGAGATGACAGCAGGGCGATTCCATTATCGCGGGTGCAACAGTTGGACGCATGTAAAGTTTTTTAATAATAAAATAAAAAACATTTTTAATGAAATTATCCTTGGAAGGGCTACATTTTAACATGTTCACTTTTTATTAGTTTATACGAATTTTAATGAAATATTTAAATAGTTAGGAGAGCGGTTCAAAGTGCATCGCGGGTGCAACGAGTCTTGTTGCACCCGCGATGCACTTTGAACGGCTCTCCTGACTATTTAAATATTTCATTAAAATTCGTATAAACTAATAAAAAGTGAACATGTTAAAATGTAGCCCTTCCAAGGATAATTTCATTAAAAATGTTTTTTATTTTATTATTAAAAAACTTTACATGCGTCCAACTGTTGCACCCGTGATAATGGAATCGCCCAGCAGTGATTAGACCAGGGGCATTATCATGGTTGGTGAGTCGAAAAAATGACAGCGCCGTTTGTCGTTATAATTTTTCGTACCGTAGTTCAATCCTCAATCCTCTCCCTGGGGCTTGAGCAATAAAGCTGCATATCATCAGCATACATATGAACATTAGCAAAGCGAACGGGAGTTACAATATCATTTATAAATAACGAAAATAATAGCGGTCCAAGTATAGAACCCTGAGGCACACCGCTAGAGACATTGATTAGTTCCGAAGAGTTGCCATTTGTTTGGACAATTTGCTGACGATCAGTAAGGTAACTAAAAAGAAACCTAACTGCGGTGCGATGAAAACCAAAGTAATCAAAAAAATTTCTGCATAGCAATTCATGGTCCACTGTATCAAAAGCCTTGGAAAAGTGCAAAAGCGACAGAATTGTAATATTGTTAGTATCAAGCGCTATGCAAATGTCATCAATTACCTCTACTAATTCAGTTGCACAACTCTGGTTTGGACGAAAGCCAGATTGTACTGTAGATAGAAGATTCGCTGCACTAATGTAAGACAACGAATTTCGACGAGCGGGGATGGATCGACGTGATAGAAAGTATATCGCATAACAAACTGGAGAGAACTAGCAAGACGTACTGAAGACTGGTAGAACAGAATTCAAGAAACCCGAGACCTACAACGACTGCAGCACCATATAACTAGTAGCGTGTGTGAGTCGGACGAACATGCAAATATTTTGAGCCGGAATAAGAGTAGATGGAGGGGTTAGAATTTCTCTTTGGGGTTGCGCAACCCCCCAAAACGGCCAAAAACACCCGCGCTTAACACGTTACCCTGTAGAAAAAACACTTTACCCGGTTTCGAGGGTGCTGAGCACGGTTGTGGTATTGGATAACGCTTCCGACCCCCACCAACCCCTTCAGTGGCCAATACTCTCCACCAAAAGGGGTGATTTTTTTTGTAATATCAGCGCCAAAATATATTTCCCCCCATTTTGGAGGATGCTGAGCACAGTGGTGGTGGATAATTTTTTTTTAAACCCCTGTAATCCCTGTAATACTCAACAATCATTTCGTCTCCGTTTTGAAGGGGTTAAAAAAAATTTATAATTTATATTATTGTTCCGGCTGAAAATATTTACCATTTTCGGGGTTTTTTCACACACGCTCCTAAAGAGTAAGCTATGAATATTGAGATTACATAAATCTTTTAAAAAATAGCTTCGGCTATGTAAAATAAATCAAAAACTACAATTAATAAATGCGACAAGAAAACCACAAAAACGAATCGTCGTTACACCAAAATCTATATTGTATAATAAAAAATAGATGTAAATTAATAACAAAAAATTATTACCTCCGAATGCAATATGAACTTGCTCTGGCTGATAATGTAGCACCTTACATGCTGAGTAATTCACGGTCAATAATAATTGCAAAAATAGCGATAAAAAGGCGAATTTGTACATTTTTACACTGATTGGCGGCTGAATGCCTTATAACTTCATAACACTTAAAACTCTGGCTTTATATATACTTGAGATTCCTTGAAAAACCAATTTTAATTTTCTATCTCCTCTTGAATTAATCTGGCATCAAGTATCTTTCGATCTGGGTACTTCTTTGTCTTTTATCTGCCTATTATTTTCGTGTTATCAAAATAGGATTTCATTCTGCAGCACCAAAACAAAGATTAAGCTAATCGGTTTGACGTATTGAAATAGGGCTGCCCACTGCAAAGTTTATTGTTTTATTGTTGCGCAAATTAACGCTTTTTACCTGTCGTCTTCACGAGCAATTTTTGCGGCATTGGAAATTACAACGTCAAAATAACTTCAAATAATTTTCCTTATTTTTTTCGAGAAGTTTTCAAATTATTTATTCAAGAAATTTGAATTTTATATACGTTTATTTAGTAAACATATCGTTAGATGTATTAATAAAACTAAAAACACACTATTAGAAACTATTTACACATTTTAAGAACCTAACCTAATTGAGGTTATGTTGCAAATTGATAACCGTCTGACATTTCGACTAAAACGATTCAACCGAGCCGAAAAGCTTTGGCGGAAACTTTTCGTTTCTATTTATAATTCAAAAGATACAAATTTATATTCTCTATGGAAAATTGCTAACATTACTCATAGTGTATAGTGTGGTGCGGTTCTAGTTTTTATCTTTGGCTATTATAGATCTTCCCGAAAATAAGTAAATCACATTTTTTTCCATCTCAAAATGGGCAAGAAACCACAGAAGAAGAGTCCAACACCAGTTAAGGATACACCAAAGAAGCTATCGGCACAAAAACGTCATGAATTAAATCAATTAATTGATGCTCTACTAAAATTAGGATTTAAACAAACTAATAATATTGGAGAGCAATGGTCACAATATTTGGAAATACAATCAATTCTGGATCGTGTTCAAAATATCGAAAGTTACCTCAAGCAAAAGGGTACAGGATCAAGAAATCGCATAAATTCAATTGATTCATTCTGTAAATGGGCAAAAGATAACGGAGCACAATTTGATGGTGTAAAAATATCCGAATTTCCAGGTTATGATTTAGGTTTGGAAGCTGCTAAAGATCTGAAAATGGGTGAAATATTTGTGACAATACCAAAAAAAGTTATTATGTCCGAGGAGGCACTATCAATTTCCCTTGCACCAATTGTTACAGAATTACCAATGTTCGATTCAATGTCGAACGTTAAGCTAGCTCTAGCATTACTTCTAGAAAAGCTGAACAACGATAGTTTCTGGAAACCATATATAGATTTGTTACCGGAAAAGTATTCAACTGTAATGTATTTTACTATTAATGATATGCAAGAACTGAAGGGGTCTAGTGCTCTAAGTGGTGCTCTAAATTTATGTAAAAGTGTTGCTCGACAATATGCATTTATATATAAATGTATTCATAATGTGCGAGATGATAAAACTGATAAATCACCAGGATCTGTTATATTTGAAATGCTTAAGGATAAATTCACATATGAACTGTATCGGTAAGTTTAGATTTAATTTAATTATCCTTAAAACTATTTCAAATATAAAGTTTTAATCAAAAAGTTCGTCTATAATTATCTTGCTCTCTTTTAAAGGAATCTAATATCGTGTAAAACACATGCTCGGGCAGATGTCTTTTTCCAGTCTTCCAAAACTCACTTTATGACGTAGCCTTCAGTTCTATTATTGTTTTCAACAGTAGGAAAAGGTCACAGGGGCCCATCTGTTGAATATCGTAAATCTGGCATAATTTAGTTGTTATTTTTGGCCTGAAATTCTGGAGTAAACAATAAATCGTCATTTGGTTCACTATGACGGTGCGACTGCTATCTTCTGTCTATTAGTCTGTCGGCTTTTATTCTATTAGTTTTAAACAAATTGACTAAAATACTCAATTAACATTCTCTATTGGCTGTAATGGTTTGTAAAAAAAATTTCTGGGATATAATGCCACATCAAAGAAACTGGAGAAGACTTTTTAATAGCACCTATTTTGACGAAAATGCTATTTCAACATCGGAATCATTCATCTATGTCACATATTTTAACGTACAAAAGGAAAGGTGTACGGTTATTAATAGCGATTCCTTTACTTTAGAGCAGAAATTTTAAAAAAGAACGAACTTTTTGATAGGACTTTATATAGAAAAGAGAATACTTCATAATTTTAAGATATCATTATAGAATTTATACATGATTTCGACACATTTTTCTAGTTTATAAGAACATTACAATATTCACGTTATATACATATGAAAATGATTTTAAATTTAAGTTAAACTAATTCCCCTTTTTGAGTAATATTAAGTTTTCCAAAATTCTTGGATATTGACTTATCTACTGCACCAATAACTAAGCTGTTTTGGTTTTTTTTCGAGAATTTAAGTCAAATCATCGAGCCTTTAAAGGAGGTTCAATCAGCGGTGCTTAGCAGAGATGATGGTTATTCTAGTTTTAACATAAGGAATTACATAATTCTATTATAATTGATGGATTACCTAAATTACTCTATACTTAAGAAACAAAAATGAGTTGATTACCTCTTTAATAAACTATAACAAACACAAAATTCGATTTTTATCTTTTAACTTCTATAAACATAACTTCTATTATATCAGAAAGCATTTTTTTCAAATTACATGAATGCTGAATCTGCCGGAGGACGTGTCGTCAAACTTACTTCGGTGGCATGAAATATTAATAAATTGAACAATGTTTTATATATCGATATTGTATAAGGTTTGATAGCTATGATTAAGCAATCATGATTCGTAAATCTGGATCGTACTATAGACAACCCAGTTTTTTGTTGTTCTTGTTTTTATGCAGTACACCCAAGAGTTCAAATGTTAAGGTTCATCGCCACCTGCCCCAACATCCCCCAGATCACCCTTGGTCTATCATATTCTCTTCTGTCGTTCAAACCCAGCTTGCTACTAGACATTGCACCATGACCTGAACGATATGACAGACTGGTAGTACAAAAGGTGATTCCTAAGGTTGGTTTTCCCACAAAAGGTAACATCTCTCATAGATTTAAAGCATAAAACTGGTACCAAATTCAATTACAAATCGTCTACTTACAGTAAAACAAAGGCAGGCTTTTACCAACCCGATGAATTCTTTACCTTTGGCTTTACCTGCTTCGTGTAGGGCAAAGTCAAAGAAAGATCTATAAAACGTGTAATGTTACTTTATATATTTTGTACATGTTTGTATGTATGTATTTTGAATAGAGTAACCGTAAATAGTGCAAATTGTATAGTTAAATAACTATATACTATTGAGGTGATATGAACAGACAATCCACTGGTGTAATCGTCAATGAACTTGAAGGCTCTTTCTGTACGTAGCCGGCCTTGGTAGCCTAGGGCTTAAAACGAAGGATATACTGGATGAACGTTCTAACGAATTCGTCAGAACAATCAAAGTATGTAAAATAGATTGGCCCTTATATGTATATATGAGCGATTTTTTTTACATTTTTGGTGTTGCTGTCCCCTAAAGTAGTTCTCTATTAAGAAAAAATAATCCTATAAAAATTTCAGCTGAATTGGTACAGTTTAACCCGTGCCGAAAACACGGAGAAAAGGACCCCGCACTATTTCTATGGGTAAATGTCTTTCGGCGAATTTTCTTGAAATTTTGCAGGTTGATAGTTCTCAACATGCAGATCAAAAGTCACAAAGGCACAAAGCCCATCACCCTTCCTTGCCCCCAAAAAACCACCCCCAAGAGGCTAGGGGGATATAACTGATTTCTGAATGTAAAACAATTTATTCTTGTAGTCCAATGGCTACCCTAAACAACCACCCCTTTGACCCTTCAAGCTCCGAGCAAACAACCCCTCCCCTCTCTCGTTCCCACCCCCACCACGACCTATTTCCAATGGGCATATTCACACAGTGCACATTCATGGCGCCTAAAACCGGTTTTATAGATGAGAGAGGGAAGGGAGCGGAAGAACTTAACGAAACATTTTTCACGCAAAAGCAAACGCGTGAAAACTGGCACACATATAAAAAGTTACTTCTATCTCTTGCATTCTTTAGCTCTGTTTTTCTCTAACAAGTAAATTTCATCTGCAATACATTTAAATGTTCCTGTATAGCATTCAAATTTACTACACTCATTTACGCCCCGTCTGAGTTGCTAGGAGTTGAATAAAACCGGTTTTACTCACCACAATTATGGCAGCGTGTGAATATGCCCAATGACACTTCAACCAAAAGTCTCCCCTCTCCCTCCCCACTCGTCCCCCACTCCAATAGGCCCGCCCAACAAGCACGTTTGTGCCTGAAATTTGCTTTTTTATGGCTTTTCTACGACCAAAAAAGGTACGGGCGTGCTTTTTTATGACCACAAAAAGCAGTGGCGTTCTTTTTTCCAAAGTCGGGTTTTATTTTGGCAGTGCGCAGGACGTGCTAACACGTCGTTGATCTGTTTGAAATATGTCGATTTCTTCAACTCTCTTGTTGATAAAAATTCTTCTCAAATAGCAACCGTTACAGCGTTTTCGGTACAGGGGTGGTAACACGTAAGTTGTTTCAATTGACCTCTTCATACAAAAATTCAGAATTTTTGTATGAAGAGCTCGATTGAAACAACTTACGTGCTACTACCCCAGGTTAACTTCTCTATGTCTCTTTAGATTTAGACTCTATGTTGTTAGAACGAAATGTGAAAGAAACAGTACTTTCAACTTCGCTTCTTCTAATAGTAAAATTGACCGCTTTGTCACGCTTATTTGCGAAAGGATCATAACAAAAAGGTAGGGGGAATGATTTAAATGTGGGTCTATCACAGCAAACTATTTCCAAGGTACTTGAAGAGGATGTATTCGTTTTTGAGGGAGTCCCTTGTTAAGAAAATTTTCTTCCTCCATCCAGAGATGGATGCAAATATATCTAAACAATTCAGCATCAGTGAACATTCCACCAGTTTTCTTGTAAACTCCACTTTACTTTGGCTACATTTTACACCCTACAAAGGCAACAAGACAATCAAATTGTCTCCTGCTTATTATTACAGCTCGAGAATTTTTAAATCAACAAAAATCTTAAAAACAAAATTTTTCTTACTCTTAAATTCTCTATTAAATTTCTAAGGAAAACCCAAATGTTCGCTTACGTAAAGTTGGGCAACTCCAAAGGATTTGATTTATCCCTTACTGTTACTTGTTTTCATAGGATCCTTAAATCTCCCCTCTCCCCCTCATCCCTGCCAAACGATATTTCCACAGAGCTCATATTTTTATATTATTTTAGTCTTTCGAGATAAATTGCGTTACTTAATTATTTTTTGTTACACTGAGTTGCCACCTTTCAAGAAATTTTGTCACATCTTATCTCACTCACTTTTTCTCGTATCACTTGTCTATGAGAATAACCACTTTAAAAGTGACGTGACAAAAATATGACGTGAGAGACCAACTGCCGTTCCAGAGGTCACTGGTTCGAATCGGAGTGGCATGATCCGTCGTCTCTCCATTTTCTCGCAACTCGATAACTGTCTGTTTTCCTTATCTTCCCTCTTTAAAACAAAATTCTCTACCCTTTCTCCTGTCATCGCCTATAAGCATCTCTTACTCGATCGCCGAAGTCAGCATTCTGTCGCGGTAGTATTGGCTGGGAGTTGGTGGAATGAAACCACTTGTTTGCTTCGGCCTTTCACTCTGCTCTCTACTATCTTTACGACTAGAGCTTGCTGTTTGACATTGCACTCAATATAGAATGGTCAACAATACCGAGGGGCTTTACCTCTGCGCCTAGTCCTAGTAGACTAGTCCTTATCCAAGCTAGGGTGGTTTGAGTTGTCAATATTATATCTACACTATGTGGTGCACAAATGTATCTGGGATCTCATCTTCAGGACTTGCTCTTCGCTTACTGAGCGTGAGTTCTAACGCATGGCCGTTTAAAGCTACTGACAGAATCAGGCGCAAACGCCGTGCGGACATTGGCTTCGCGGTGTGTGGCGACTTTTCACTGACATGATGTTGCGGTGTCGGCGGCGCGCTCCGACTTTGAACACAACAACGAAATCAAAGTGACAAGTGGACGTGATTGGAAAAAAAATTGAAAAACCTGAATGATTTACGTATAATTTTTCTATCCTACAGGGTTTGTCTTTTTTTTAGGTGCTAATTTAATTACCCCAATTTGGAAAAATAAAGATTTTCATTAAAAAATATAAAAATCAACAAATTTGCTATCACAGCCAACACCAACACACGACTCCAAAGATATGCCACCACCACCAAAACACGACTCAAAACACAAACATCTCTTGACACACGCGGCGGCAACGCGCAGAAAGTAGAAAGTAAAGCAACTTGCGCGGTGTGTGCGTAGCGTAAATCAGCATTTCGTTAGTGCGCATTTGAATACACTACTTCTATTCTCTCTGTCATTGCACGCACGGCGTTTGCGCCTGTTTCTGTCAGCAGCTTAAGTTCTTTTGGACAATGCTTGGAGTAATGCAGCGACGCTATTTCGAGGATACAAAGCTTTCCTGCGTTGTAATGCGCGCTCAGAGCACCATTCGAACAAGATAGTAATCCCAGTCGAAGTTGGCACGCCGGTACGTTTTTACGTTCTTAGACGGCAGCGGGGTATCAACACATGGTCTATTTGGTTGCGAGTGGCTCCATCAGGAGATATCCAGGTGGCTTTACGCGCAAATCAAGTGCTTCCAAGGACCAAGTTCTTGCTGCCATCGCTATAACTCGTTGTCCATTGCCATTAGTGTTCTCTCATGCAAGCTGTGGGTGCCGACATACTGGCTCTATACGGGCTCACGACTTAGTTTGACGTTCAAATCTCCCAAGATGATTTTTACGCCAAACCTTGGGAAATTATTAAGTTCCCGTTCTTCTTTTTCATCGTTCGGGGACTCTTTTGAAGGCAGGTGAACATTTATGATGTTTATGTTCTTAAATTTGCGTCTCACGCAAAGGTTGTCCTTTCATTTACTGCTTTAAAGCCGATACTGTCAGGCTTTTTTCTTTTGCTGACCATAAAACCTACCCCGAGCACATGGTGTCTTGTATGACACATATAATACACGTCATACTCAGGTTTTTACAAGTCACCATTCTCTGTCTATCGTATCTCTTGAATGGCTGTAATGTCAGCTTTATACTTTGACAGGGTATTGACTAAATGTTGTGCAGCTCCAGTTCTGTACAAAGTTCGAACGTTCCATGAGAAAATTCTTAAATATTATTTTGCCTTTTTCGTCGCTGTGGTCGTCGTCGGGTTTACTAAAGAAACGCACCTTGTAAAGAACAATTTTATTATGAACAATAAATAACAAATGAAACAACTCCTTCATGACTACACATAACAACAAAAAATCTTTTAACAACTACAAGAAATTAAACAGTCTACAAAAATATTGCACAAATGACGAATAAAACACGTTTTTTGCTTATTATTGTTTTTAAATTTACTCCTATATTATAAACTAAACTAATTTCTATTAGCCAATCCATTTAGAAAGGCTTTCGCATTGCATCAAACAGATATTCCTGCACTTCAGGTGAATTTGGATCCATTGTATTCAATTTACTACTTTTTGATCCTGGAAACATAATTGGACTAGGATTATTCGTAGCACGTTTCATCGTTGACTGACATGATATAATAGGCAATTTCGCTTTGATAGCATTATAAGTTTCAGCGTACGTTAATTTTTTCTTTCTTTTCTGCCTCCAACGACATGCTACAAATATAACTAAAAATATAACTAACGATACAGCCACAATAGCTGAGCTTGCGATAATTGCTGAACGTATCCCATTCGAGATGTGAGTGCTTTCAACACCTGCGGCGCTTCTTTTAAAACCATGTCCTGATAATTCTAAGTCAAGTAGATCATGAGCATGTGCTACTTCATCCTCGACTCTGTTAACATCATCAATGTCTGCCTCTCTTGGTGGTGAGATATGCGATGCAATTAGTGCAGAATTTCCGTGATCAATATAATTATTATTTTCTTGTGAAGTATAGCTAGCTAGTGAAAATGTTTTAAGATGTGGAAAAAAATTAATCGATCCCTCCTTTGATGGCGATGGTATCTTATCAATGGGCTTTGATTGTTGTTGTGCTTCTACAATTAAAAGAAATTGAAATAAAAATGTTGTTATATAGTTATAAAAAAAAAATAATTTACGTACGCATTACAGGCAATGAAGCAATAGAACTTTTCATTGCTCTTCCCTCTTTGTAAATCTCATCAGTTGGCTCAATATCAACTATTGATGTAAAATAGCTTGAGCCTTGGGAATCTGTTTTTATTTCATCCGGCTTCACACTTTTCAAGTTTGCCAAATTGAAATGCGGAAAGTTTTCGAAAGCAGTTACGATGTCCATTTTTTCAGCCGATGACGATTGAGGAATGCGTTGATTTGTTGAAATTAATTTAGATCTATTACGAAGTAAGTCTGCAAGATGTAACTCGCTCGATCCACGCCGTCTATGCTCAATAAGCTCTTCAAATGTCATGTTACGCTGTGCTAATACCTTGAACAAACGCCCACCGGATCGACGATCTTCCATTAATTCAAGAAGTTCTGTTCTATCGTCTACTTCCTGACCTGGGGTCAAGTCAGCTAGGAGCAAAGGTATTCGCTCTGTAAAGTCTGGTCGTTCATTGGCAACAGTTTGATGCAGTTGGGTTATATGATCTGTGACTGAATCTTTGTCGTCATTTCGTCGTACATCTAGTGATGTTCCAAATAGTTCTTCTAAAGTTGCCACTTGTTTTGGCTTGACGTCGTCAATTAAATTTGTATCGGGATGTGTTTTTCGTAATTTTTCTTCAATGGATTCTTGACTGGTGGCTACACTAGGTCTTGGCCGGAATCTTCCTCTGGGTTTAAATCTTACATTCATATTTTCACTTGAACCTGATTCGGATGAACTTGACAATTCTTTAGATGAAGATTCTTTGGAGGATTCTCGCGAAAACGATTCGTTCGATGAATATTTTGAGAATGGTAGTCGTGTTCTTGATCTTGATGGAAGTCTCTTTCTAGATGTTGGTGCTGAAGTTGAGGTTATTTCTCTTGTAACGTTGAGAATTTCTGTAGGCTCTCTTAATATCGTTGTATCATTATTTTTTTCTTCTGCTATCTCTGTACTAGATATACTAATCTTAACCTCCGGCTCAACTGTTGTACTAGATGGGAAGAATGTCTTCAATCTTGTCCTATTTATAACAGAAAAATTTTTATTTGGTTTTCGGAATGTACTTCTGACTGGAGGATTATCTCGCAGAGTAGCTATTGTTACTAAATCTGCAACATTAGCCGTTTCTGATGTAACATTTTCTACTTCAACAGATTCTCTACTATCTTCTAGTAATGTAACAAATGTCTCTTCTGAAGGTGTTGGTGTCATTTTAATACTTTCTTTTGTCGATATCACAGTAACAGCTGAACTTTTTGGATAAAAAACTCTTGGCACTTTTGTTGTCACCACCGTGTGATCAAAAACATTAGTTGTAGTTCGTTGTGTAGTGGACGAGGTTAAGTAAGACATTGGAATTCTACGAACAGGTTTAACATATCTCGAAGTAGGAGGACTATTCACTGTTACTGGTGATGCAGATGTTGTTGTTTGAAGAGCAAGCAGAGCATTTTGCTTACCCTTAAGTAAATCGTCTAAAGATAAATTTTTCTGTTGTAGAATTTCACTTAGGCTCAAACTTCCTGAATTTTTTAATATTTGCTTCAAGTCTTCTGTTGATTTCATCACTGTTTGTGGCCTTTCTATTTCAGCTAAACGTTTAGCTTGCGAGTATGGCTTTCTATATGATTTATCTCGTAGTGTTGATGTTTCAGCAATTCGTTCCTTTCTTTGTCTATCACGTATTTCTGATAACTTTTGCTCTTGCTCCAGGGCAGCTAATGGTTCTCGTATTCGTCCAGAAAATTTCGGTGATGATGCTGATGATGATGGTGGTGATGGTATATGATGTCGTCTATTATTTACGTATGAACTTGGACTAGAAACGATTACATCATCGGAGACTTTACCGCGCCAATGAACTGTTTCAAAGGATTCTGTTGTGCAACCTTGCGGTCGGCGCTTTCTTTGGCGTGGTGTTTCAGAGCGAGGATTTGTTAATTTAGTTTCAGCAGATGAGAGTTCTTCGTATGAATCATAGCTTCCTTTACGGTTGATCTTGGGATTAGCGCGAAATGTTATTGAGGTTGATACGGCTTGCCATAACTGAAAAGTAAAATAATGGTTTTTTAGTCGATAGTTATTTAGTTTTATTTTATATTTAAATAATCTTATAAAACAGAATTAATTAGGAATTAATGTTCTTTAATACGAGACAGTCATTGATATTCTTTTTATTGAAGAATGGAAGGAAGATAAATCTTTCTATAAGAAATAAAGGTATTCAAGCTCTCTTTTGAACAGACTAATCTGGACATTGTCCTACTAGTAACTAGTGCAAGTTATGATTGTATCGTTTTCCACTGTCATTTGCTGGTCCATAGATCTTTGTAAGAATTTGTCCTTAGATATAGCAATTGCTTCAACGAGCGAAACCATTGGACACGTCTGTTGTGCAGATAGGTTGTCAGTCGCTGAAGATAAGTCTTTAGACGCAGAATCCATTTGCAGCCTAGGCCAGTGTGTGTTCGGTTATGTCCGGAGCTACAAGCATTGCCCGAGGTTTGGAAAAGACAAATCTGGGCAAAATACCTATCCAGGGAAATTGCCCTGGAAAAGCGTTGATAAAGCCCTCCAGAATAACTAAGCTGAAAAGAGTTCGCTCAGAAAAGGAAACTCCGGAACGATCGGAACATAAGGAGGACCAAGACGCCCAAGTGGCCCACTGGCCCCATCTTCAGCCAGGTGGTAAGTAGTGTCAAGCTTGGCGTTGCATCTGAGCAATTGACACAGTTGCAGGAGGTGATCATTGACGTCATAATTGAAAAGGCAATTGGGAGCTTCCGAAGAAGAGGCTCCTTGCTTTTAGTCTGCTAATACCCTGATACAGCAGAATGGGTGAGGAGTAACGTCTCCTACATTAGGACAAGAGTGCTCATGGTATCACTCTGGTGTAAGAAAGTAATTTCCCTCAGACTCACGTCATTAGAGGCTACTTCCCTCAGAGTGTTACCTTAACCAATGAGAAAGTGATGGCGACCATCGCCGCACAAAACTCGATTCTCGCCGACAAGTGGAAAGTGGTCCAGAGGCAGGTAAATGATAATATTCTTCATTTGGTCATGGTAGTGGACACACTGCTAAACCTTTTCAAACGGTCTGGCCTACAAATAGGAGTTATAAGGATGTAGTATAATAGGCCCCGCAGTGGCCGCGATGCTTTTGAACTCAATGCCTCACCAAAAGAGTCATTGCGTCTCCAGATTTTAGCTTAGAGAGAAGATTTGTTCGTCTGTTGATTTTCGCTTCTAAAATTTTGTCTAGTAGTTTCGGGATATATCTGCTTCTGTATAAAAGGAGTAGAAGAACTTTATATCTGGTGTTAAGTAAAAGCAGTCCTTAACAATTCAGTAGAGATAGTCTATCGTATGTAGTCGGCATATAAACGTTGGTGGAAGCTAATGCTAACAATAGGCTGCAGAGCTCCTGATGATGATGACAGTCCTAATCGGGCCTTGGCCTCAATTCGATGTAGATAGAAGCGATTACGCGTCCGCTGTAACTGCATCCGTCCAATTTTTTTCTAGGTCTCTCCTTTTCTAGGGCCTTGTTCCTTGTAAACTGCCAGTGAAGACTTTTTGTTGCTGCTCTTTTCTCTGGCGTACGTTCAAAGTATCCAGCCCAGCGAAGTCTGTTAAAACTTAGGTACTAGGTGAAGGTTACTACTTTTGTACGAGTTCTGGAAAATTCTAATCTTTCTGATATATAATAGGTTCCAGCCTATTCTTTATGGTGGTTGTGAATATTTTATCTATCGACAGTAGCGAAATTGCCCTGTAATTATCACAACATGGCTTTTCCCCTTTCTTATAAATGATGCAAATTATAGCTTCCTTCCACTCGATCGATAGACATTCTTCCACCCATATTAAAGGAGTTATATTAAAGGAAAATTAAAATATTCAGCTTTGGGACAGTTATTGGAGTCAATTGTATTTAAAAAAGTATTCGTTCAACAAAACAATCAACGGCCATCTAGGAGAAAAATTATGCAGGCATTAAAGGTTACATCCACTATTAACTAGCGCACAGCCGTTTACAAACTCCAATAGTTGCTATTGATATAATAATCTAAAAAAAAAGTGCAGTATTTATTCATTCATCTAAAACTAATATGAAATGAAAATTGCATGAACTCATCCATTTGTAAAAAAATTTACGCTTTTATCATAAAGAAAGTTAGAGTTTTCCAGTAGTTCTTAATAAAATGTTTAAAAAATGTTATACTATGAAAGCATGAATGGAAAAAAAATGTGTTCATGTTTTTTTTCAGCTTGGTATGTAATAATTATCGAAAGGCTTCCACTTATGCTCACTTTGTATTCTCATTAAACTTTGAATAATTAATTGTTCACTAGACTATGAAAAGCATCTGATAGAGCTCCCATTTTACTACAACGAAAAGTGAGCCGCAGAATGGAAGGTATTAATAAAATCGCCTTTAATTTGCATTCTTTTGTTGTAAATTATTTCACTGATTTTTTTTATATACATATTTTTTAATCAATCTGTGTGTAAAAATAATGAAGTTCTTTTTTGTTTTTATCGTTATAGTTTTATTCCGGATTGTCCTCCAATGGTCATGTAAATTCCCGATAAATATGTATTTTTTTTTAAATGGTAAAGCACATAACATGCAGCATCTACTTTAGAAAGTCAATCACTATATATCCAGTCTGGTGGGATATCGAGCACGACTCATCATAACATATGCACTAGATGAGATTAATCTTGGGAAATCATCGAAAACAAGTGATGAATAAAATGTTTTCATTTCCCTTAGGATTAAAATTGCAGAAGTGACCCATTCTTGTAAAGGGGACTATCATTGTCTGGAAAGGATGCTTTTATATATTTATGGCATAGATTGTGCCATGGACAAATTCAATATTGATAAGTTGGCTCTTGTACTATTCTTATGGTAATAGATTTGTTCAGTCTGCACAAAATAGAAACTTGGGACTTTGGAATATAAATTTTTTATATAGGAATTGAAAATACGTGATTTGGTAAAAAATATTGAATAAGAAAATTTAATATAGTTCTGTAGATTTCTGGTAGCAAATGTCACTGACTAGTGTCATGATTAGTGATTGTGTTTTCCCATACTTTTTGCATTTTCGGGATTTGGGAATTCCCGAATCTGAAAATAATTCATTTCTCGAGATTCAAGATTCTCTGTCGACAATTCTCGAGAAACTCGAGAATCTCGAAATCCTAAAGAAAATTGTCTAGTTAAAAATTACTTGTTAATAAAAAAAAATTTAATGAGGCAGAAAAATTATGAAAAATGAAAACAGAAAAAATAGGTTTGTTTTATATTATTTAATCTGTTTTTCTTAAAATAGCTTTTTAAAACACACAAACAGTCTATTAGTTCGAGAGCCCAGGCCCTTCTTGGGGATTTTTTTTCAGAAAAACTACAAAATAGCTCAAGATTACAAAAAAAGGGTGTTTATCATACATATCAGTGATTGTATACAAAAATTTAGTTCAAAATAGCGTCTGTGCGGTGTTTTTGCGTTGACGTATCCGTTGTTCCGAGTCCACGGCCGGACTCATACCTCAGGCAGTTTTCAACCGATTCGCTTGAAATTTTGAATGTATCTTTAGAAATACATTGTCTATGGAAGTACGTAAGATTTTTGGCCAAATGGCACACTTCCAAAGTGAAAAGCCGAAAATTTGCCTTACAAATCGTCAGAAAATTGATAATAACAAATGTAAAGACCATGTATTTCTAAAGATATATATTTAAAATTTCAAGTGAATCGGTTGGAAATTGCCTGAGATCCGGCTAACTTGAAAAATACAGTTTCGAGATAAACGCGTTAGAAGTTTTGGTAGTAGAAAATCGTGAATACTTGGCTGTGCCTAACTGACTGAAACAGACGTTCGACGACTATTTGTGAGACGAAACTAGACAAAATATAAGTCTAGACTTGTCTATACAAGTCAGATAACAAATAATTTCAATAACATCTGCCGTATACCTGCTCTAGTCGCCTAAAGTACCTTCCCCCTAGCTGCCGACCAGGTGGCCTTGTACTAAAATACGAAAACCCAATACTTAGAGATTTCTCCCGGCCATAATCTTTTAGGAGACCATTTTTGAGGTCCTAAGGTACCATTAAAAAAAATATCGATTTTTCGAAATTTCTAGAGTGGCCTAACCCCTTAAGAACGTATGCGTACTCGCTAGCCCGGAATATGGGCCCTTTTGTAGATATTAGGCCCTAAAGGTACAAAAAGACCTAGTTACCAACCTACGTTAAATTTTTATGGCTGATTTTTATATTTTGCATAGAATACTATTTGAAACGAATATACCCCAGTGGGAAAAATTGGGAGCGCTGTTCAGGGGAGCTTACTTTGAGCGCTGTTAAATATGTTCCCGAGGGAGCATTACCGGAGCTTTCATAAATTTTATAGAACGAAGAAAATGAGCGATTATGTTGATGACCATAAAGGGTGGCATTAGCATTCTCAATGGACTGGTTCTCGTTCGATACGAAGGAGAAGCAGCTTTAAAAGTGGTTAGAATTTAGTTGGGGGACTGCTTTGATAAAACCACACTCGCGCTTGGAAAGGAAAAGGCAATTGCAAAAGATAAACAAAATAAAAGCTTTTCTATAGTCGGATCACACATATCCAGAGGCGTCCATGAAAATTCTTTATTAAAAAGCTTTTTTATAATGCTCCTAGAACGCTGTTGAAAGAGCATAAAAACGTATGCTCCCTTGCAATGACATGCAATGTTAAAAAATATACGGAACTGGAGCGTAACGGGAGCGCTGTAAGCTTTTTAAGGAGTGCTCAAACAGCGCTATTGGAGCCCTCCATTTGGACATTACTGCCAGATACCTCCGGTGGGCTCTAACTTCCGCCAGACGCTTTAAAGCTGGAGAAAAAGACAGATTTTAATGATTCGGATATTATACGTTGTATTCTGTTTTCTGCATATTTTCGTGTAAGGATTGTAATGCCTATGTAGTGGTGTACTACAAAGCAATCATTCGCGTGATTTGGTCGCGACTTTACTGCTTTTCTCGATAAAAAAAAACTGAATCATCAAAAATTGGTTCACTTGGCGATAAAAGCAACAAAATCGAATTCAAATCGCGTCGACAACCGCAAGTGTGAGAAGGCAGTATTATGAACGGCAAGTGATGGACTAGTTTAAGAAGGGCCTTGAAGGAAGGGGAAATAAAAATATAATAGATTTATGATTTTTTTTTAAATTTAAAATCTCGAGTTTCCTAATGATTTTCTTCGGGAAATGGGGATTCCCATAAAATATTAAGAATCGAAATTCTCGAGAATCGGGAATCCAATTTTCTTTGTAAATCTCGAGAAATCTCGAGAGCAGATTCTCGAGCACAATCACTAGTCATGATGGTTTCTAGTTATCTTTAATAGTTAGCTATGGATACTTTTTAATATGTAAAAATGTATAAAAATTCAGTCATTTCCAAGCATCTTAGAATAAATTTCCTTTATTCAACAACTAATTAATATGAATTAAAGCTTCCCTCTTTCAAAGTCCTCAAATTGACTCAGTTATATCATAAAGGAAAGGACTTGCAAAAATTTTATATTAGTACCTCTGGACATCGTACAGAGTAAATGGTTGTATGTACTTTATGAATAATTTTGTCTTTTGCTTAATATTCATAAAGCACAAATAACCTAGTTTGATTGAGAACTAAATTTAATTCAGTTTTCTCTGAATTATTTCCTATGCGGTTATAGATTTATTAAAGCGGAACATCAGTTCATTTATCGCGATGGAGACCGCGATAGGTGTGCTTCGCTAAAGCGATATAATCTAATTACCTAGTACTATATTCTGGAAAATGCTTGTGGACTAAAATGGTGTGATTTATTATATATTATTTAGGCTGCATGTGGTTTTTAAAAAGAGTTCCAAAATGTCTTTTCTAAGTGGCAGAAAATATGATAAAAAAATTTGGAATAATACGTCGTTTTATGCATTTGGAAGGACTAGAAGCTAAAATAATATTTCAAAATTGCTTTAAGTAATAAAACATTTAACTTCCAATCAATGACAAATGTTCGCAGATTGAAATTTCTTAAAGTAGTAATAACGTTCTAATATTCGGCTGTCTTTCTATAAGGTGTTTCCTGTTTTATCTGTGTATAACCTTATTTTCGGTTAAAAGCCATTAACATGTTTGGCTTTTATAGAACTTTATTGCGTTTGTTGCTTCTGAACAAAAATTATCTAAAGAAAAAAAAACATGGATCAACCCAACTATTAGTTTTAACAGAAAAAAAATGTTAATGAATTAATTTTCAGGGATGTGATGCTACTCCCTACTACTTCTATAGTGTCTGAAATACACAATTCTTTCAAAAATGTTTCCAGTGAAACATTCACGAAAAAATATTTCTACTTTATGGTAATTTTCAAATTTAATAGAAAAATAAACTAAATTACATTAAAAACGAGACCATTTATAACCACAAAATGCAAATCATGTGTGAAGTAACTTGGATGCATGCATATTCTCTAGTTAAATTAAAAATAAAATATTTTCCCCGTCCAACTGCAGACCGAACAGAAGGTTTATTTGCATTTAGTGCATGCGAAACGTTTTTCGTCGACTTATTTAATACTGAAAGTGCACATTTTTTTTGTTTTACAAACACAAAGTTTTTCTCACATTGCAACAATAATAAATTGTGTGCATTTAAGTGTGTGACACACACGAAATTTCTTATCTTGCACATAGCTTTTAAATTAAGTTAGTTGTAGCAGATGAAGTCTTGGAGTAACTAAAATCCAAGCATTTCACAAAATAATTCTAGATGTACAATGCTTAATCTGATGAAGATTGAAAGGGCATTCCACAAGATTGTGGAATGTATTGTAAATGGAATTTAATATTTTGGTTGATATGAAAATTGAATTTGCACAATGAAGTGATGCTGTAATGCAAAAATTTTAAAAAAATTTAATAGTTATTTGACCGGAATACTGTGCGAAATCGAATCTGAAGGCTTCTATACCCGAATGAGTATAGTTGTAGTCCGTAGTCTAGTAGTATTGACTTAAAGATTAACTTATAACAGAGTAGTATATAGATTTCTTAATTTTTTAAATAGTAGACCCAGAGGAGGGTTTGAATTTGGCTTCAGAAGAGGAAAATCCCTAGCAGACGAGGTGTACAGTGCTATATATACTAGAGAAATGCTGGGAACAGGACATTAGTATAGAGTGAGCGTTAAAAGTGAGCCAACACCTAAAAATTTTATATTTCAACACCAGATGCTGGCGAAGGACAAATAAGGTTGGTAGCAATTTGACAACAAAGAAACGAGAAAGAAACAAAGAGTTTCACTAGATATGCTCATTAAGTAGCTATGTTAATGTTTATGTCGTCTTATGGGAAGTGATGTGCAACCTGATGGCGAATCCTCGTATATGGTAGAGTATGGCACCCTGCTCTGCTGACCAAACTTGAAGGTATTGGTATCGAATTGGATTGAATAGAATAGGTTTTAGATTTTTTTTCTGGCCATTCAATCAATGAAGGCAGTATTTTAGGGTATTGAATATGCACCCCTCGACATTTCTACCGGTGTTCCGCAGGGCTCAGGTCTATCATCCACTCTTCTTGATTTTATAAATTTACAACAATCAAGAGTTCAATCAGAGTGTTCATCCGCTCATGCACCTCTCAGACTCCGCTTAACTTCTTCTATCCTTCGAGCTAAGCTTACTACTAGACATTGCACCATGACATGTAAGACATAATGAACTGGTAGTACAAAAGGTGACTATTGAGCTTAGACTTTTACATAAAAAACTAATTACCAAAATGCATCATTCCAACAAGCCAATACGTGGCAGTACATCGTTCTGCAAGGCTTTCTAAAAAGTTTTCGAGATTCGTTTTTGACATCCTTTTAATTAATTTAAAAGGTTTTATTTCTGATAGCAGCTTAACTTAATTTAACTTGTTGTCTTCATTTATGAAACAATTGTATTCAGTACAAAAATTTCAAATGTCTCCCAGCACTTCACTACTCCACCGTTTATTATATTCATAAAAGTAAAACATTTAAGTAATTAGACTTCCTATGAAAATTACAACAGCATTAAAACAATCCCATTAAAAGTTCGCTTAATTCAATATTCTTAAACATAATTCAAACTTTAAGACGTAGTCATCATTAATAATAAAAGGATACAAAAACTTGTAATACTCGTATATATCTTTCATATCTCATCATCCTAGCGAAAATCCTTTGTATTGTCACAGATTTATTGGAATTACAATTTATGCCTTCTGTGATTCTCCTATTCCAAAATCTTAACATACACTGTATGTCCCTTAATGAATCACTTGCTTACTTCATAAATAGTTAATTGTGTTGCCATCGAGTTTAGTTCCCTTATGTCATCATCTAATCCCCGCGGATAGACCCTAGATGGTATGCCAGGAATACTGATGGTTTAAGGGGTGGTAAAATTCCGGCATACATACATATATGTATAGACGAACATCTTTGTACGTTCAGTCAGGGAAGATATGTAGTACCTAAAAGTACAGGAACTTGTGACTTTATCAAGTTTCTTGTTGTTAAAAATCTGTTCTGGCTTTCAGCATTGGTCCCATGGCTAAGCACCAGCCAGGTAAAAAGCTTTTCGGCTTGACTTGTATACGACACGAGCAGCTCCTTTCTAAATAGTAAATGATGAGGTAGAGGAGGAGTTCGGGTATCAAAGAAATTTCCTTTAGAATTGTGATTAAGATAAAGTAGAAACATAACATGTGTATGTTGTCATTACAGCGTGAAATGTTGTCTTTTGAAGTGGATAATTTAAAGATATCATATGGTTGATGTAGAGAGAGAAGTTGTCTCAGTTTCATTAAAGATTATTTTGCCATTAGTCTTGCTTAATGGCATGTTATTGGTAGATATGGCATGTTATTGGTAGACATGTGAACTAAAAATTATGCTGCAGAGTTGATATATCGCTGTTTAAAAACAAAATTCAAATATGTTAAGCGATGTATTTTTGGGGTTAAGGAGAATTTGAGAAGTAATCTGGAAGTTTTCTTATCGAACTAAGTAATACAGGAAGACAACATTAGTATGTAAGTAGCAGACAAATTTGGATAATGGAAAAGACATCAATAAGATTTACTTTTAAGCTATGCGGAAGTGATTACACTTTTGTTTTGGTTGTCTTTTTACTTTTAGTTATTTTGTGCTAATCGAAAAACTCTTTTTTTTTAATTATTGCAATATTCGTTGAATTCATGCGAATTTCTTCTGTTATATGCCATATGCTTCTTCAAGTTGCGTTAATCTTGCACTAAGTGAAACAGAAGTCTCAGCTGATACTGGATTTGAACAATATCAGGTGTCTGGGTATACCTTAGTGCATAACTTTTTTGTTATGTGAAAAAATCATGCTTAGAACTCAACCTTTATACTACTAGTCCGTAATGTCATTCAAGTTATGGTACAATGCCTAGTAGTAAGCTTGATTTGAAAGATAGAAATGAACAGAATAGGTTAGGGGTCTGTTGGCTGATTGAGATGACGTTGAATCTAAAGTTTGAACTCTGGAGTAGTGTTGGGTAGGACACGATTATAAAATGAGTTTGTGAGAGGTGCCTTTTCTTTTGAGTCAGTACAATGTCATACTTCAAATGAGGCGAGGTGCTATTGTAAGGCCAAAATGACAAAAACCAGCAGATTAAAAAAAAAGAAAAAAAATAAATACCAATGAAGTGCATTTTTACAAGTTTAATTCTAATATTCATTGAGATGCCTTAGAGTAAGTAAGAAATCTATGCTTCCACAATGTACAGCCAGGGACAACTAATTGGAAACAGTTTCATAAAAATTACATTTTTACATTTTTTATTTTTTATGTAGCAATCCTGTTATGAATTCATTATGATATTGTTATTGATTTCCTTCAAACATTATATATTTAAAAAATCATTAAGAGGAGGTGGTGGGAATTCTTTAATTTGATTCCTACATAAAAACTGTATAAAAACAGTTTTTATGAAACTGTTTCTAATTAGTTGTCCGTGGCCATGGCCATATATTTATATTTTGCAATCCCACCTTGCCTAATTTCAAGTTGGAAATTCTGCTACCGCAAAAGAAGTAAGAAATGTCGTCTCTCCAACGCAAAATTTCACTCCGTCAAAAAATGTAAGAATTGTCTCTTCAGTACAAAACTTCACTCCCTCGAAAAATGTAAGAATTTTCTCTTCAGGACAAAACCTCACTCCCTCGAAAAATATAAGAATTTTCTCTTCAGGACAAAACCTCACTCCCTCGAAAAATGTAAGAAATGTCTCTCCATCCAGTTCGTGTTTACAATCTCGCCTCGCCGCAGTTTATATTGGATATTTTACTGCCGCAAAAGAAGTGAGAAATGTCTCTCCACTAAGTAATTTACAATAACACGTCGCTTCATTTACCTCGATACACGCTCAAATACCAGTAGGACATTATTTTTGAACCGGGACATTTAAAAAAACTGAGGCCTCAGTACAATTTACATCGTGTAAGGGACAAATGTACTACCTCGTGTAAGTCCGGGTCAACACTACTCTGGAGTGTTATACGAATTCGGAAATACTAAGGGCCGTAAGCATCATCGAGAGATACCTTTAACCAAGAGTCAAGGAATACCTTTACCCACAATCGGTGGTATGTTTAAAATGCTTAAACATCAAATACTCTAAGATGCGAGAATTTTGAGGCTTGGCAATTCTTTTCTAGTCTTTTCGAAAATTACTGGGATTTTGTATCTCAACTGTGGCCACGTTTTTGCATATGGATATATTGCTCCTACTTCTCAATGAAAACTTCACACAAATATTGTTAAAGCTTGTTGGTATAGAAGATGGAAATGTTTTGCCACCATATGCTTGGTTTCATTACGTGATTCAAGCAGAATAACTTCAAAAAAATTTATAATAGCAAAAGTGATGAAAAACTTTTTTAACCATTAAATCTTATGATTTTATTAAAAACAATTTCTCTTATCACAAAAAACACATTTTCCTCATCAATAATCATTTAAAAAAATGTCATCTCTCAAAAGCCAAATGTTACTTCTTAAGCATAAAGATATTAAATGAAACGTTTTCCAGATAACGAAAGAAAATAAGACGTCGTCGTTGTTCCCAATAATCGATTAAAATTTACGACTATTACTTATACAAAAAAAAATTATCGACACCAAAAAAAGAAATCGATTTCCGACCAACCTACTTTTCCCTTGCTCCTCTTCTCTATCAAGAATTTTATAACTTTTCTCATTTTCCACAAAACATACGATCGGCGAAACATTGTGGAAAGTCATTATACCCCAAGCTAGACACAGGCACAGAAGTGACTTTCCTCATCATTCGAAAGTCAAGCAATAAATAATTGACAGTGAGAAGCATCACCAGATGATAAAGCCGATATCGTTGCATCTCTAGATAGATATAGCATATAACATTAGTTACTATCGACCTTCCACCAGAGCTTAAGTAATTGCATCCAGACAGTTGCAATGAGATCCCAACCTAGGTTAATATCGGAAACTGCAAATTATTCCAACGAAGACCGTAATTAATTTCACTTTGGATATACACGATACATTGAACTACTTGATAGCATCCAACTTAGGCTAGAGCTAGCAAACTCCTAGAGGGAAATCATTTGCTGGTAATTTATGAGACATCAGGATCTCGGCTCTCGTAAATTTAGTGGTATTTAGCAATGGTTTAAATTTAATTAGTAATTCATATGAATATATTCAAAATGATGATAAATATTTTATGAATGATGATACCCTATTTTAAGATTTCATCATAATTTAGTGACGACCCCCTAGAGGCCATGGCGTTATAAATGTGTGTATGTACATTTTCGAGTTATACTGGTCGGGATAAGTGTGTCCAGGAGGCAAGATACAAACAAGATTTGTTGCCCCGATGAAAGCGCTGTCACTTATATCGTCTAGAGTTTAAACAACTTATAATTAATTGAAAAAATTTGCAACTTTTTACCATGTACATTTTTTTTATAAGATAAACAGGAAGATTAATCGTACGTCGTTGGTCAAGCATATAATCACTTGGGAATGGTTGAGAAAGTGGGTGAAAATTTGCGTTACATTTTTTTCCCGGATAAATTGTAATTTCAAGGTTTATGTCTAAATCAATTTAAGAGAGAAACTCATTTTATTTTTTTTTTTTGTAATTGCGTTTCATGTGTTTTGAGCTCTAAGTAAAAAAAAACTTCTCAATGTCAAGTCAAATTTAATAGATCAATCTTTGACACTTTATCGAAAAAATTGCAGTGGACACTGGAAACATTTCAAACAGATTCTTCTAAAATATCGTATGTGACAATAATACAGCGATCGTGGGTGGAAATCGACAATACTATTTATACGTCTATAAAAGAAGTAGTTGGTCTTAAAGGCATTATGAAAAAAACGAACAATATGAAGCTACAATATTAAAAAATGAAAAGAGATAGGGCCCCTAAAACATCTTTTCCTCTGTCCTGCTAAGGAAATGAATACTCAGCCTTTATAAAACAATAGTCAAACCAATGCTCACATATGGAGTAGAAATGTCGTCATGGATGGCTAAAAGCAAGATAGATACACTACGTAAGCGAGAATGTCAGAAAACTTGGAGTCACGAACACACGAACTGGACAACCAACAAAAACCAGGAAGAAGTTTCAAGATATCACCATAAATATGAAGTTTTTAATTCACACTTACTAAACAGCTCTCAGGAAATCATTCTACTAACAAGTATGTCGTAAAGAGTGCGCAGAGTGCGGATGGAAGATTGTGCAGTGTCGAGGAGGAATTCCATAGATGAAGAGATTATTTCTTCGCCGCCCTGAAGGGTTCTTCTTCACAGGAACCTGAAGAAAACTACAGCAATGCACAACCAATAAGAATCAACACTCGTATCCCATCCAAGACAGAAGTAGTAACCGCAATTCATGCAATCGCCAGTGGTAAATCAGCTGGAAAAGATGGCATCCCGCCAGAATTGTTGAAAACCAATTCAAGCCTCATAGCAGACACGCTACATCCAATCCTGGAAATAGCATGAAACAGCTGTACCACCCGGACGGACGGAAGGTATCATAGTCAACCCAACAATATGTGACTACTGGAGAGGCATCCGCTGGCAAGATAGAATTTTCAATGAAGAACTATGCCCCCGTGCCGGCCAAGAAAGGATAGACGACGAAATCATGCGAAGGAAATAGAATTCCTCAAGGAAGCCGTCGAGTTGGAAGACCTAGAACAACGTGGAGGAGAACGCAAAACAGAGTTCGCTGGTGGGCAAGTGTTTCCGCCCTATGTCCCATGACGAATTAAATGAGCATAAGTAAGTAAGTAATTCATTTGCTTATTGATCGTAGGGAGCGCGTTCTATAGTCTTTGGGGATAAGCTAGCTCTTTTGCATATCGTGTAAAGCTCTTTCACTTATTGCAGATTTCAATCATCCCAGTACCCCTTATTTATTTTGGAATCCTCGGGGAAAATATAGACTGGTTATAAAATGATATCATCCAAATTCAAACTATCGAATGAGAAAATCCCTGGTTTTCAGGAATGGCAAAAAGCAACACTGAAGTTAATTTTCGATACATTGCAACCGCAGTTTGAAAAGATTGGAGAAGGGATACGGGTTCGATACTTTGCCACCACCACCTAAACAAAGGCGTCTAGAGTGCAATTGCAATAAAGCGAAAAAAGGCATTTTTCATTTTCGATAGTTTTCATTTGGATCGACGATATATGGGCAGGAAAAAGAGGAAAGGTGAAAAAGCAAGTCACTGAATGGGACTCAACCCCATGATCTCTACAATTATAGCCGAACACCTTAACTATTAGACTAGACCGTCTCGGGCCTCCTAACCTTTGTTTTTTATTAAATTCGGCTGTAAGAGTTAACTGATATTAAATGTATTGCTTGGTGGTTGTTTCCACATATTTTTGTTATCCATCATTCACAATTTAAGTTTTTATTTTAAAGGAATCTAATCAAAGTTTTTCTTTTTTAGAAAAGTACAATTTGTTTATTGAAGCGAAGAAATATTCGCTCTGATTGCTGAAGGTCATATAGCATCTTTCGACTTGCTCGTTCCTTTCATACTCCGTGCGATGTGGCATGTGACTTGTACATACGTCTAATTTCATCATTGAATATGATAATATGCAGACAGATACTTTACTTTAAGGTCGCCGTTTAGGACGTCTAGGTTAAAGCATAAGATAAGCAATTCTACAAGACAACAGCATTAGATCCAATATTTGTACTATTGTGTGCTTTGGTATTCATGCGGGTCCTGTAGATTTCTCAGAGCAAAAAGAAAAAATGTCTACTTACATGAAATATAGGATCCCTGACATGCGTATTCTAGTATGGGGCGGACTTGGGAACAGAAGAGTATTCACACATATTGTCCAATTTTATTTAGTCCAATATAAAGCCAATAAACTTGTTGGCACTGGCATTAATATTACCATAGTGCAAATCGAAATTGAGTTTTTTGTCTAGGACAACATCTAGATCCACAATTGAATCGACATAATCAATTCCTTTTTGTTAAGGTAATAACACTGTTATTTTTGCGGGAGAAGGTAATTGCATTATATTTTATTGGCGTTAGGTTGTAACTTATTTGTGATGCACGAGTTTTGTATTGCATTGAGTTTCGACTGAAAAAAATATACACTGGTTTGGGATTTACTGACATTATATATTTTCAGGTCATTTGCGTAAAAGATATTTTCTAATTTTTCGGAGAATTCAGACATGAAAATGTTGAATAGAATAGGACCTAGTTGACTACGCTGAGGAACACCGGAAGTTATTTCAATTTCATTTGAAAGAAATACTTAGAATCTGATTGCTTGAATTCTTCCATGAAGATATGATTTTATCTATTCCAGGGCAGGAACTGATATTACAAATTTTAATAGATTTGCAACTAAAATATGGTAGTTTACTCGATCAAAGGCCTTGTTGAAGTCATTATAAATAGCATCAATTTGATGATCACTCTCCATACAGCAGAGGTATGCTAGTACAAAGGGCTACTCCTAAGCTTGGGCTTTCACATTAAAAAAGAGCTGTTTGGAGATTAGAACCATAAGGTTTAAAGTGGTCGAACGCTCTGTTCTGAATCCATGTTGTTTTTCGTTAAAAAATATGTCGATTAGAGAAGCAATCTTGTCATAGACAAGTCTTTCAAATCGTTTCCGAATTGATGATAAGATGTCAAATGTAGTTGAACATCGAATTCCGATCACATGCTTTATGGATAAGTATGAGGTAAGATTTATTCTATATCGTAGGAAACGTTCTTAATGATTTGTTAAAGATAAAATGAAGAGGAAATAACATATGTTTTGAGCAGTGTTGCAAAAAAACTATAGGGCAGATTGTAAGGACCTGTTAGTGTCAAGATTATTTAAACTAGTCATTATATCGCTAGCCGACAAAGAAAGAGATTATTGATAAGAATTAAAATTTCAGTGTCCATATCAGTTACATAAGTGTGCATTGCATTACATTTACAGCAACAAATTTAGTTGAATCTCTGTTAATACAATAAAATCTAAAAGGTCGTAATTTTCTTAATACCCTCAATATTTATCACCCATCTTCAGATTGATTATGGCAACCATTAATTCTTTTTTGTTGTTTTCATTGTCATTTACAAAACTTAAGATTTTTCCCCCATTATTTTTTGGTCCTTAAAAACTAAACCACACATTAAAACCAAAATACCACCCCCCAAACATTAAAAATTTAAATTGTTCTTTTCCAATTACCCAAAAAGGAATTTTATGTTCGGCATTTTTATTCCCAATTACCCACATATATTTACTGGTTATTTTCCAGAAGGATCCCATGGAAGGAGGAAGGAAAGGAATTCATCAAAATTGTGAAGAAGATAATAAATTTTTCGGAACGTTTAACTTATATACGTATATATATGTATATATTTGTAAATTTTCCACAAGAAATGTGAACAAATTGAGTAAACAATTGCCATAGAATAATTTTTCATACCCTGGGTAATTCGTTATACCTTTATACATACCCCAAGCCTGCACAAAAATTCATGTAACACAATTTCTGGTTGACTCCATTAAGTTCTTCTTCATAATTTATGGTCACATAGCGGGTTACCTTTTAACACCTGCCCATAAAAGTTTAAAGCTTGTCTAAATTAACTTTCGGACGGTTGATCGTTGTATAGTGGTAGTGACTGGCTGTTGCGTTACGCTACCAGAGAGAGAGTATTCTTCACATTCATTTTGTTGTTTTTAATTTACTTTTTTTATTTTTATTATTATTATTATTATTATATTTTTTTTTCGGCCTTATTACCTTTCATGACAGAGGAAGGATATACCACAAGCGTACAGCACAAAAAGTTAATGAGGTTTGAGGTATGTTCATTTAACATTGCGGTATGGCTTAAAATCCACTGGGCATTATGAATTTTACACCTTTTTATCCTTGCCAAAAAGACCGTATGCCTTACTTAATTTGTATAAATATTTATATTCATTAAATTTTATATTTAATGATGCCTCTTCATGTGCTTTGCATAATTACTTGAAAATTTCTGTGGCTGGGAATTGCGGCAGTTATACCCATTAGAAAGGGATTTTAAAGGATTTTTGGAAAAACCGGGGGGTGTTAAAGCAGTGTGCGGTTTCCGATATAAATTCAACTTTTGTCCTTCGAAGCAACCATCTCTCTTCGGCTCTGCCTGTGTGTAAAGCCTTCCTTCCTTCCGTATGAATAAGAACCAGTCAAGGGACCAACAACAAGAGGGTGTTTCTGTTCGGGGAGAAACAGACGAAACTGAACGTTTAATTACTGTACGCGAGCTCGTAACAACTTAAAGGATATTCGACCTATGTATATACATAACTACTACTACTAAAAAATTTTTATGGCAGGGCAATAATAAGGCTTAAATTGAAATTAATTTAATGATCTACCCCTTAAGTGAAAACAGAGTATTTTGGTTTGTTTTTGTCTCATTAATTAAAAAGATTACAAAATTTTAAAATGGTATTTTGTAGTTTTGTGGATAAGGGTCTGCTTCCGTGGGCACAGCATAGTTTTATGTGGATAATGGATATTATGGAATCACACTAGTCTGCAGCTGGTGTGTGGTTGGGTAATAAATATTTTGTTTTTTGTTTTTAATTCAATAAATTTGAAATATGAGGATTTTTCAGGAAATGTCGGATTTTTATAAAATATTAAAGATAATAAAATTTGATAGAGGTTCGCATTTGATGCTTCAAAATTTCATGGGTGATAAAACATGGGAGAGCAGATGCATTTCCAACCCATAACTATTTGATGTGGTTTTTCGCCCAGCGATGCCATGCTATATTTTCTCGAAAAAGGAGCTTTTTATAATATTTACAGTCGATGGAGAGTTCAATTCTATTTATATTCTATGTTCTATATAAATATAATTGGAGTGTCTGTCTGTGATTTCAAAATAATTGTCATTTTCTAAGTTCATATGGTTATTTACACGATATTAACACGAAATCAAGTATTTTTAAAATTTTTGTCTGTCTGTATGTCTGTATGTCTGTATGTCTGTATGTCTGTCTGTCTGTTTGTCCGGGCTAATCTCGGAAACGGCTTATCCGATTGCGATGGGACTTTCACTGGAAGATTCAGTATTTTCTTGGGCATGTTTTAGGCTATTTTTTTACTAGGATCCGACTATCGGATCCGATTATCGTGCTCGATTACCGTGTTCGACTACCAGATTAGACCGAAAACTTGAACCTTGCAACTTGATTTTTACCCACTTCCATATAACCGATCAACTTCAAATTTTGCACATATATATAGTTCGCGTGACAATGCAATTTAACCATTTTTGGAAAAAATCAACATGGCGGTTCCAAGATGGCGGCCGAATTTTGCAATTGTGTTCCCGGACCCCCCGCCATGGATATCAAATGAAAGGGTAAGACAAGTAGATTACAATAAGCTATGTGGGCGCATTCAAAATTCAAAATGGTGGCCAGCACAAAATGACGGATTATTCTTCGGTATGGGCATCAAATGAAAGCGAGTATAGTGCAGTAAGCGGTGTGCCGTCATTTTAAATATAATATGACGGTCACTACAAAATGGTGGAAGACATATAATAGACTAAAAAGTAGAAAATAAAAAATATGGTCTAAAAAGACTAAAAAATACGCTTTTATTTTAAAATAAACTAAAAAGTAAAAAATAATTTTGAATGTAAAGTTTTTATTGCTCCAGCCAGTATATAATAACAACCTAGCTACCAACGTACCAACAACGGCTAATCCGATTGCGATGGGATTTTCACGGGAAGATTCAGTATTTTCTTGGGCATGTTCTAGGCTTCACTCGGTTCCGACTATTGATTCAGGCGGAAAACTTGATGCGATAGTCGCAGAAAAGCCAGTGGAAACTTTTTTTATCATTCCAATTGTAAACCTCAAAGCTCGGAACGGTTAATCCGATTTTAGGACTTTCACGGGATGATTCAGAATCTTCTTAGGCGTTTAGCATACTTTTCACTATTATCCGACTGTCGGGTTAGACCGAAAACATGACTCGATAATCGAAGGAACGCGAATGAAATGCTGTCACGGCGAGATATTGTTCTTTCAATTTGCGGAAATACTGTGAAGATTATGGTTTGCCATCTCCGCAAATGATCGATAGGTCTGATAAAAATTAAAACAGAGAATATATCGAACTCAATAAACAAATGGGAACAAAATGTTGAGGACGCTATTGGGCAAGTTCCGCACAGGATGAGGCACGTGTTCTGAATGTGATTGTTGTGCATGTAGCACACAATTTTTCCGATAGGTGGCGTTCAACACCGCATTTTAAAAAAGTTCTAACACATTTTTTCTAAGTAAATTTAAATTTTTTTATTTGTTTTATGTGGCAGTGCCAAGCTTAGGAATCACCCTTTGTACTACCAGTCCGTTGTCGTTTGCACGTCATGGCGCAATGTCTAGCAGGGAGCTTAGTAAGGGGGGAATAGGTTAAGGGTTATGGGGGTTCGGGGGGGGGTTGTTGAAGAAGGTGCGGATTAACCCTGCGTTTGAACTCTTGGATATTGTAGGAGGTCGGAAATACTGACTGTGAGAGATTATTCTATAGTCGAGTTGTGTGCCCTAAATTATGTTTTGCAAATTTGTTATTTTTTTCATTATACCTATTTCCTATCCCGGACTGTGCACACATTAGTTTTTTTATTAAAAGGCGTTGCAACGCACGCGGGTTTTTGCTAGTTCTTTTATATAACAGGTTTAAACTACCTTTGTATTGTAGATAAGTTTGGAAATACTGACTGCGGAACATTGTTCCACGGTTGAGTTGTTTCATTTGCGGACGAACTTCTTGTCTAGTAGTATGGAGCTGTAGAAGATGAATTAATGAGAATGAGCCGAGCGAGCTAATCTGGTGTTACGAGAATTAAGGCCATTTTACATCCCAAACGCAAAGCATTTTTACACAAAATTTAATGCAAATTCTTTGATCCATTTTTTTCGACAGCAAAAAATCGCTGAACACGCAAAACACGTCTAACCTTAGCGGCTGCCACAGACAAAGTAAACAATGAATACAGCTGAATATTTTATCATACTTCAGGGGCATGTATACCAACATAACAGAATAAAAAAAATCGATAATCGAATGTACGTAGCCCGCGAAATTTGAAAATTCATCTTCCTTTTTTAACAGACCTCGTAGTCTACTGAAACAGAAGACTTTGCAGGTGTTATTATAGATAAGGTAATATTTCTTTTTTATGTAAAAAAATCAAGCTTAGAAATCACCCTTTAATTCTACACGATTATTGTCGGCGTTGGCAACGTAGTCCTAGAGCTTAAGGTGTCAGACTGTGTTTCCAGAGGCCAGATTTCGAGCACCTCGCAACGGCATCATCTTTAACTTTCTACTCTCCTTCCTTGTTATCATTTCTTTCATAGTGTTGGCAATTTTTTTTCATTCTCGTATCTATTGCCTTTCGGTACAGAGCTTGCTGTGCTTGACTTTGCACTTTACGATAATAGAACCATCGATACTACAAAGGGAACTTACCCCTGAACTCCATTAGTTCATATAAAAAATAAATAGAGAATTAGTTCACCAGTTGATTGAGTTGGACATAAGTTCACGATCATTAAGTCGTCTATTTGGCACGTACTTATCCTATATTATCGAAAGCTTAAGAGTAGTAGAACGGACTGAGAGAAGTAATTTATAAAGGTTAGAAATAGGATAGGTGATCGAATCGGAGATATGGTGTTGCCCTCAACCTCTGCTGTTCAATAAGAAAATTCAAAAAGCTCAACGCATGTGCTTTATCACAACAAACTAATGATTGGGTTTGCGCACATGGTTTGTTGCTTTCCGACTGTCGTTTTATAGTAAATCAATATCGCATATTTTTTTCAGGCGGAAAGTGTTATCTAAATGTAAATGTGAAGTGACGAAAAAAATGGCTTGACAAAAATGTTATTTCAAGCAAAGCAATATCTCGTAGTTGGTAAGAAATCGAACGAACTATTCACTAAAGATTACTGGATATGAACGCAACAATCTGTGCTTTTGTTTAGTATTGCCAATAACTTCGGAACTTTTCTTATTTCAGAGTTCAAATAGCACACGCCCGTATTTGTCAATTCTAAGCGGTTTATTCCTGTGCCTTCTCGCAACGCGGTCAGCTAGTTTTTGAAGGAAGGACCCTGGTTGACTTGATGGCCGGACACTACGCGCTAAATTACCACCTATAGAAGATAGGGAATTCCATCTCTAAGTTTTATCTCGATTAGGAAGAATTCGCCCCTCACGTTCTTTGTCTCTGTCAGTGGATTCCGTCCTCTAACGCGCTGTAACACACAAGTCTGCGACATAGTTCTCTAGCAAGTCCGTTGAACCCGTTTAAGAGGTCTGGCACAGTACTTTTGAATCCAGTATCTCATTAAACGAAAGAAAGAAAGAAAAAACTAACGAAGACTCTCTTTAGGTTCTTAAACTGCCAAAATGCATGAGTTTTTACGTTGCTTGAATAAATCGACTTTTTTGACATGCAAGATGCTGGAGGTAGAAAATGAAGAGATTTGTAGAAATCAAGCTAGTTTCATGGGAAAGTTAACGTTGTCGCACAATGAATGTTGTTCAACGAAGAATACTGGACCGAAGTCGAGTTGTGTGGCGTGACAAGTCGTTTGAGTTGAAGAAAGTTACATTTCAGTCGAATTACGACTTCCAGCACAGGGGCCATCAACTCAAGTTAGCACTTCCACTCTCTGGTCGCTGTGCTGAAACTAGTAATTCGACTGAAACGTCACTTTCTTCAACTCAAACGACTTGTCATGCCATGCGACTCGACTTTCAGTACATGAACCAGTAACTTCCACTCACGTCTTAAAACGATAATTCCTGATAACTTTGCTGATCGATTTGGAGCTGATTTTCGCGTTGTGTTACATGTAAATGCAAAGGAAAGAATCAGTAATATGTGTGTAGATAGCAAGGGCGAAAGAAATACGATTAAGTTACTATGTCTGCCTTTAAGGCCAGGTTCTCATCTAGCGACCTGAAAATAAAGTGATTTTCTCTAATTTTTTTTATGTAAGGAAGTAAATGAACAACCCAGATTTTGTGACACTTATTTAATGAGTCTTAGAGTACAAAAAAAAATTTTTTTTAATAAAATATAATGCCATGGGAATAGTTTAAACGTGCTGTAAGATGACCGTTTCGTAGAAATGTGATCAACTGGTCTGCACTGTAGCACTTATAAAAACTTCCTAAAATCAAAAATCGAAAAATTTTTATAAAATATATAATATTTGTTGGAGCTTATACCTATAAAATCAATAAAAAATCGAAAATTGAAAAAATGGTGGACATGCGAATTTTTGGTACCGTTTTTTCACTTTTTTTCGCTCTTCAAAGTGCTATAAAAAAAAAAAATATCATTTGCATTTAGGTATATCCTCCAATAAATTTAATCTACTTTAAAATAATAAAAAAAGAAAGGCGATCCATCAAGTAGTTTTTGAGATATCGTGCAGACAGATTTAAAAAATAGAGTTTTTCAGGAAATGCGTTTAAAGATTTGATAAGGTTTTTTTTGAGTAAATGGCAAAATAATGTACCTTTTGGTTAATCAGCAATTCCAGGGCCATACATTAATCCTTCCTCGACTTCATACTCTTCCACCTAGTGATACTTGAGGTACCTATACTTAACATAGTATGGTCTTAGCTTAGTCTTAAAAGTTGTTTGTTTTTAAAAAATATGACGGCACACATAAAGTATTTTATTTTTTTATTGTGAAAAAATCAAAGAAATATATTAACTGGTTATTGTGAAAAAAACAATAACAAAATGGACATGTACCTTTTTGTAATAAACCAATGTCATTTTCTGATTTCATGGTATGGTAGACATGTACCTTTTTGATATGATGTACCTTTTTGATATTTTGATATTGATGGCCTACTCTGCCAAAAGCCTTGGAGATATCTAAAGCAACTAGACCTGGCTCACCAAATAGATGCAAACTTTGGTTGAGATGCAGTAACCACTAAAAGATCGCCAATGAACCTTTTTTGTCTGAAGCCGTATTGTTTGCCGTTGGTAATAGTCTCCATGGTTTTGGAGAAAATAAAAGTAATGCTATTGGACGTTAGTGAGGGGTTGTTGGAGTCGCCTTTTTTCGGTATGGGCTGCGCATGTGCAAGTTTCCAGCAGTCTGGACAAACTCCGAAAAAGTATGATAGGGCAAAAAGTTTGTTAAAAAGTTGAGCCAAAATTGACGTGCATTTACTTGAAACGATCAGGGATATATTGTCGGTTCCAGTTGATTTGTTAATATCAATCCTTGATGTACCTATATTCCTCACTAGTCCTGAAGAAGACTCGGTCCAGTGAGGGTGTAGAACGTGGGGTGGCATAGGAATAGAAGAATTTAATTCAAGCAAAGAAGAATTCGAGACGAATAGAGATGCTAGTAAGTCGGCCTTGAATTTGCTTTCTGCTATCACCTACCATTGTAGATAAAGGAAGGGGTTGTGGATGGAGTAAAATTCTTCTTGATGAAACTTACCAAGGTTTTTGCTACCAGGGGCCCGATTCCGATATAGTCGTGTTCACGCTTGCGGAATCCGGCCCCAGTCTTGACTTTTCTGCTGGTGGATTTGCAGGAATTTCTTAGATTTATATATTCTTGACGGAGCGAATCACTCGGCGAATTGTTGTACGCTCTGAAGGCGACTTCTTTAGTTTCGTTTGCGTTCATGCATTCTCGATTAAACCATTTGTTCGGCCTAGACTCCACAGATTTGGTAGAATGGGGAATGAACAAATGCGTTCCTGCCTGTATGATCCCGGTTTGCACAGATAGTGGCGGAGTTGGTGTTTTTGTTCCCCAAAATTTAGTCTTTTAGCGAGAAAATCGCTTGTTTAGTTGGACATGTGTCGAATTTGAAAAAATATATGAATTTACGATCTATTATATACTGGATATGGTGCGATTTTAAACTTGTTTGCAAACAAAAATATGAATTTTACCAAGGTTAATCAATCCTTCATAAAAAAAATTTGAAGTATATGGACATGTCACCTTTTGATAATAATCTCCTCAACTATTAACTACCCAGATCCACATCAATATTCCCGGTGCCATTTAGAGCTTCTTAGTTATATTGCTGGCAAAAAATGAAGATACTTTTTAGATGACAGGTTATCAAGTATGGTTTTACGTTCCAGTTACAGTTGTCCCAAGATCTTTACAGATTTATGATAATAAACATTATGCTCAGGCAGATGAATGCACCTTTTTGTGGTGTTTTATAGGGTAGGGTTAGGTCAGTCCATATTTCTTCAAAAATGAAGCCTGTTCCAAGTCACTGGCGAATACTATAGGGCCGTGATAAAAGACTATTCTGTTTTTTCAATTGGGTGGCATGAATGTGGAGAATATGCGAACAGAAACGTATACAAAGTGTGAAACAAGGGGAACGATCGAGAATATCTTAATTGGACACCACGATCAGTGTAACTTGATGCTTTTAGGTTAGTTTCTTTTGGGATATGTAAAGTCATTGGTGTATACAGGAATACAGGTACATTTTTGATCAATATGCAACATGCTTGCTCGTTCCTTTATGTCCACAGTCATTTCGACTCACTTCCCTTGAAAATCGTTCAGTTGATTTTAATAAATTTGTTGTTCCATTGTCGTTGGTCTTTTGTCTGTGAAATGTTATTCACTCTTTTTATACGCTTTATATTAGCTTGACCTGTATGTTGTATGTTGTATGTTGTATGTTGTATGTTTCATGTAAACAATTCTTGCAACTTGATTTTGACCCACTTCCAGGTAACGGATCAACTTGAAATTTTGCACATATGTATAGTTTGCGTGACAATGCAATCTGACCATTTCAAGATGGCGGTTCCAAGATGGCGGCCGAATTTTGCAATTTTACTCCCCGACCCCCGACATGGGTATCAAATGAAAGAGTATTACAATTAGAATACAATTAGCTATGTGGCGTTATACAAAATTCAAAATGGCGGCCAACAAAAAATGCCGGACTACCTTTTTTTTTACAACCCACCCGATATGGCTAACAAATGAAAGGAAATAACAAGTAGAATACTATTAGCTCTGTGGCGTCATTCAAAATTCAAAATGGCCGTCAACACAAAATGGCGGACTACCTTTTTCTTTACAACACCCTCGGTATGGGTATCAAATGAAAGGGTCTAACAATTAGAATACAGAACTGTGTGGCGTGATTCCAAATTCAAAATGGCGGTCCACACAAAAAGGCGCTTTACTTTTTCTTTACAACGCCCTCGGTATGGGTATCAAATGAAAGCGTACGACGAGTATAGTACAGTAAACTGAGTGACGTCCTTTTAAATCCAATATGGCGGTCTCTACAAAATGACGATAGACTAAAAAATAGAAAATAAAAAATATATAGTTTAAAAAACTAAAACATACGCTTTGATTTTAAAATGAACTAAAAAGTAAAAAATAATTTTGAATGCAATAAAAACTTTGCTCCAACCAGAATATGGAAACAACCTACCTTTCGAAATGTAAAAAAGCGTGGGCCGCTAGCGAAATTGTTCGGTGGTAATAAATATAGGAAGAGAGTCCCACGCTGTTTTACATTTCGAAAGGTAGGTTGTTTCCATATTCTGGCTGGAGCAATAAAAACTTTACATTCAAAATTATTTTTTACTTTTTAGTTCATTTTAAAATCAAAACGTATGTTTTAGTTTTTTAAACTATATATTTTTTTAATTTTGAAGTTTGCAATTCTTTTTCAATAATGTCAATAATAATGAATGGATTCTTGCAGGTAGAATTTTAGTTCGTCCTCGTTTTCACTCTGTATTGTAAATGCTACAGAAAATGATCCAAACATGCCTAAATAGTCGATCAAAGGTATTTAATTTTCTTCTCTTAAACAAAAATTAAATTTCAATTTATAAAAATTTATTAAAATTCAAATTTAAGATGACTTTTATCTATCCTCCCTCACAACATGAATCTATATTGTGCATCCATCCATCCAAACCATCACCGTCATCAATTGATTTGAATGCATGTCATGGCAATGAATTAACCTTATCACGTCCAGTTCCAGTAGAAAGAGGAACGGAAGCCCTAGATAGTCACAAATCATTGCATTGAAACTTGCTATGCTAGATAGAGTATAGATGAAGAGATGAGGATGGATCCTCTGCAGGGCACTCGTCCAGAGTAATTACAATTACCAAACACTTGAGGGAAGTGTCACTGTGGGCTCCCACTGAAAATGGTACCAACGAGACAAATTATCTCCCTGGGCGCTAAAGTTTGAAGGATGACTTTTTTTTGTGTTGTAATTTCTAATGGAAGCTGGAGGAAGACGAATGAATCTCTACATTTTTTTTTATTTATTGCTGGCGTTGTATCGATTAGAGTTGATTTCGTTTATTCGTTTTTTTTGTTGTGGTAATATGATTCTGGATTCACGCGCATATATATAGTACTCGTTTTTTATGGTGTGTGATGGTGGTTAACATCAAAATTTTTCCCCTAGAAAGATAAACAGTGCACAAAATAAAAAGCTGAATAAAATATGCGAGTTTAAATCATGGAACTTTATATATATGTCCGTAAGACGGCGGCGACGTGTTTATGATTTACAATCGGCTCAAACATTACCATTTTTGACGTGTATAAGCACAGCCACCATCCATCCATCTATCCATTCACTCATCCATCTACCCTTATATGGACTTGGTTTTTCATTTTACAGTGTGGATTCAAGCCAGCACACACGTCAAACGAATGGACTTTTCTTGTTTATTTCTGGACAAGTTTGCATTATTTATTTTCATTTAAGATAAAACACTCGGTTACCGTACCGGTTGATGGTGGTGGATGCTAGTGTATATTTTTAGTGATGGCTTTTGGTTTTCTTGTCCTCATTTAAAACAAGAACTTTTTTTTTGTTAGCAGTATTGATTATAATCCCTGTTGGCTCCGTTTTGGAAGAGATTTTTCTAAAAAAATAAAATACAGAACGAATAGAAAGGTTCACCAAGCTTTGGCCTAGTGTACATATAGAAAAAAAAGTCGCTCCTTTGTGAGTAATATTCTTTGCATTCGTTTAGGAACTAAATCTTATCTGTCTATTGTAGGGGAACCTTTTCTTTTGTGTAAATATATTAAACGAAAGTTTTTTGTTGTTGTTGTTGTATGTCCTAAATTGAAAATATGCTGACACACAGAGAGCCCCGTATAGAGCCGACTTTCATTTGCATTGGAGTAAGCGATTTTTGGTTGGTTGGTTCGTTCGTTTGTTAGTTCGTTGGTTGGTTGGTCCATAAGTTCTTCTAGCTTACAGCTAGTAAATCTTGAATCCTTTCAGTCAAAACTTTCGGTAGCGTTCGATTTTACTGACAGTTTCGATTTACGATTCAATGGGAAGATAGTAACCGTTGGCTTTTGCCATAGATTTAACATTTCCGTAAAATTCTTATGGGTACTATAGAAACTTCCTCATTTCTCTCTCTATATATCCTATTTTTTCTCTCTTCCTCTCTATATCATCTCTGTGTAGTTTTCCCGTTGGGAATTGCCCCTAACTCCCTCCACCCTCATCAAAGCTTCCCGAAGAAAAGATGAAGTTTTACGCTTCGTCGAGGACTGTTAGTGGAATAAAAACAAACTTTTTTTGGTAGAGAACTCTTCAAGCCATGAATACTACTGGTGTAAAGTGAAATCTGTTGGGAACTTTTTTTTTCTTGCTCTCCATCTTTTTCACCATCGACTGGTGGGCATACTACTACTGGTGCTCTGTAAAAGTCTCCGGTCATCAAAACTAGATTTACAAAAAAAAAAAATTGAGGTTATGAATAAATTACTTTTTGGGGAAAAACGTTATACATTGCTGGTGTGTGCCCCCCCCCAAAAATTTAACTTCTTGTAGCTTGTTGGATGGTTGTGTTTTTTTATCCGGTTGGTCTTGGGTTGAAAGGTCTGCTGTTTACAAATAAATAGCCTAAAGGGTGGATGGTGTGTGTTTTTTTCGGTTTGGTTACATACAGCCTAAGAAGGATTCTAAGTGCGTTAAAATTGGGCAAATAGAAATGTGTTATGGTGTCATAACTAATAGAGGAGGATGTAAAAGTAAATGTTTATCGTTGTTGGTACAAGAGGAAAAAAGAGAAAAAATTATTATTTTACATAAAAAGTGAAAATAATTTTTTTGGTGTAGGCAATAGTTTTTTTTACTGCATAACTTTATAGTTTCCATAAAAATATTACTGCTCTCAATAAAATATAAAATTGTTTACTTTTCAAATTTTGTTTGATGTGGAATCCAAAAAAAAATTTGATATAATAAATGTAATCTGGCTTTAATATTCTTTGGGGGCATTTTTTTTATACACAATGGTTTTAGTGTGTTATTACGGTCTTATACAATCTCTACCGTCTTTTGTATCCACTTTGATGTTTTTACAACTAAAGCTCATAGTACTATCTACATCTACGTCTTTAAAAGTTATCCTCTCCAGAGTACAGCTACCAACTTCTTAAGAGATTAACTTTGTTTTTTGATTCAGTTTGAATTTTTCTCAGACTTCTTTTAACAAACAACTTTCACGCTTTTATAGAAAGGAACGTGTAGCCATATCCCTTGATATTATTGTACTGTTTACTGTTTTTTTAATAGAGTTCAATGACTGTGACAGCAAATTCTAGTTCTAAGAAAAGTAAAGTATTATGGGGGCACAGAACTGCGTTTAAAAGTTTCATAACTAAATTAAACAGAATTCAAAGAATGATCTGTTTTCTCATCACAGGGATCATCCGTACTTCGCTGACGGTACCGCGGGCAACGCTCCTCAATTTAATAACAGTCCACCTTGAGATAGAGAAATCCCCCATAATGCGACGCTGAGGCTATCGCACTCCATGCCCTTGAAGATCTGAAAATTTGAGTCACCTCCCGGTCACATGCAAGATAGGGCTGGATGAGATACTAGACTTTTCCTTAAATACCACTCGGTAAACTAAGTAGGTAATGCGTCGGTTGGGCTTGAGAAAATTTTTGATACTGTGGGAACTAGGTCAGTATGTCAGATGGAAAATAGGTCAATGACTTGTGAGCTTGGTCACTTGGGAACTGGGTCAAAAACCTAGTTTCCATCTGAAATACTGACCTAGTTCGCACGGTATCAAAAAATTTTCTCAGGCCCAACCGACGCATTACCTACAGAACTAGTATAGTAGAGGGAAATTGTCATATGATAGTGATGTAGTTGGGAAGTTGGATTTTTTTTTCTTTACATATGTTAAGATAAAGCGAAAAAAAAATTTCTGCAAAATCGGTCCTGTGCTGCACGAGAAAATTGCATAAATGTCCATTTTTGATGCATTTTGAGTGCATTGCTACACTATTTTTTTAATTTCTCCAGTTCTGTTGGTCGTAGAACAATAAAAAATACTCGTAAATGAATAGACTATCGAACTGATTCGGTATAAATACTTTAAAAATGGATCCTAACCTCAAAAAAACCAAATGTATGAAATTTTGTTTTATTTTACTAAAAATGCAATAAATAACGGGAAAAAGGTCGGATTTTGATAAAAATTGGAGAAAAGATATACTTTGATGCTATCTCCTAGCTACGGTATATGAAATATTCAGACTCATGTGACCAAAATCTGAGCTGAAAAAATCCGAGTCTGAAAAATCCAGAGTCTGAATTCAGACTCATGTGACATTAGCCATAGACAAAGCAACCCATTTCTGTAACTTATTTCTTATCCAAAACTGTGTTCCTTCAATGTTGTCTCATCTCTCGGCAACTCAGATGACTGTCTAGTAAGTGCTAATTTCCCATACCCATCTGGTCCTTGGTAATTTCCGTCAAAATCAATTTCGCTTCTTCCACAACTCCTTCTTTTATTTACAAGGAGGAAGTTAACAACAAATCCAAGGCCAATTTAAAAACACCTTCGTCCGAAATAAGCTAAATCCCACATCTTCTCTAACTACCTGGTTGTGCTCCTTCAATTCCTCGTGGGACATGGGACGGAAACAGTTGCCCTCCAGCGGACTCTATTTTGTGCGACAAGACTCCTCTCCTCTAACTACCGCCCAATAACAATAACCAATAAAAGCTTGTGGAATATATTAAAAACAACCAAAATGATCACCTCAAATGAGCACCTCAACCAAAGGGTCCATCGTTTTTGGGAGTATGATATAGTTGGTCTCGATATAGCCAAGGCTTTCGACAAAGTAAGTCACCCTGGTCTGTTAAATATAACCTAAGCTTTTGGTATTGACTTAATTCTAAACAACTGGATTGAGAGTTTTCTTTCTGGCCGCTCAATCAAGATTATACTGGATGGCCTTGAATGGATAATAAATGCCACACCATCCCTGCCGGTGTTCCCCAAGGCTCAATCCTTACCCCAGCTCTTTTTTTAATTTTAAAAAATGACCTGCTCTCAATACCTTCCAACCAATTTCGCAGCTTCCTTGATTACGGGATTCGGCGTTCGTTAATCTCATTATTTCGGCAATATAAGTCCAGCACTTGTCAGGTCTAGTCTTTTTGATCGTGAGCCCATGTCCAACTCTATCAACGGGAACATCGAATTCAATCGTGACTCCGAACGCATAAATCATGTCGAATTTAACGCTTCAAAAACGAAGTTCTGCTTTTTAATTAAATCTGCACCGACTTTCCTTCTATCTCAGCGGACAGTGTGAATCTAACAGCTAGGAATTAATATCCTTGGTATAATACAAGAATCACAGTGCTTAAGATTTCTTAAAAGATGCAACTTTCCCCTTCGGGCCTCGGGATACAATCTGCAACTCCTACATTCTGTTCAGCCTCCAATGTGAAGAGTGATTCCTAAGCTTAGCTTTTTCACATAAAAATGGTGTAACGAGGTACGTACAAGTGTTACTGTGACGAGAAAGATGTTGTGACCCTGGAAGAGTGGTTTAAGGGGACTGGCAAGTGAAAAATGACGAAAATTTTGAAAAATCAAATTTTTTCGTTTTTTGCAATTTTCATATACTTTGAACTTTCCTCTTTCATGCTGTGTTTTAGTTTTTCCCAAGTTCCATTTGTGAAAGTCGATGAAATTAATAATAATGCGCGGCAGTGACCGAATGGACGGAACGCTTTTTGGCTTGAAATAAAACTTTAAATTCGTTTTTCTCGAAAGCTTATTTTTATCGATTTTCTAATAGACCGAGAGCCGACCGCTGAAAACCCTATGTTATCGGGAAGAAGAAAACAAGACCTATTGTAAGTAACATGAGAGATAGGAGAATACTTTAGACGTGGTGTGCCTGATCTAAAATGTGGCCTAAGGTGAGAAATTAGGTAATATTAGTGGTGGTTTTTTAGTTCAACCCTATGTTCTCGACAAGAAGGATAATTTTTTTTAAAGTGAAGCTTAGACGTTATATTAACTAAAACCAGACCAGTATTTGTATAACGTTTTTTTGGGCAGATACCTATGTTATCGACAAGAAGGATAATTTTTTTTTTAAATTGAAGTATACACCTAGTGATTACTAAAACGCATGGTGTGCCGCGCCCTGGCTGTGGCCTAACCCCTGGCAGACCAGAATTTATATAATTTTTTTGTATGAAAAATGATTATAATCGCGATATCTCCCGAACGGTCACTCGTAGAGAAAAAAGTGTAAAGAGCTTTTTTGTAGAGAATAACAATATCTATATTTCTTGCATTGACTATTTTGCAATAGCACTTACCGTTTACGAAGTATTTGCGAAAAACTATTTTCTCGACCTTTGACCTTGAAAACTTTTTTGGGCCAACGACAAGAAGGATAATTTTTTTTAAATAGAAGTTTAAACCTTATATTTACTAAAACTCATGGTGTGCCGCGCTCTGTCTGTGGCCTAACCTCTGGCAGACTAGTATTTATATAAATTTTTTGTATGGAAAATTATTAAAATCGCGATATCACCCGAACGGTCACTCCTAGCGAAAAAAGTGTAAAGATCTTTTTTATAGAGCATCGTATAATCTACCATCCTTGCCTTAACGATTATGGGATTACACTTACCGTTTACGAGAAAAAGTACTAAAAAAGAGCCAAATAAGTTCAATTTTAACATCAAAATTGCTTATAACTTCAAAAGTAAAGGCCGTAGCATAAAAATTATCTCAACATTATTTACAGGAAATTTTCCAAGCTTTCTAATTTTGGAGAAAAAAGAATAGTTAAAAAAACGATTTTGACGACTCACTCGGAAGTAATATTACCTAATTTCTCACCATAGGCCCTACTTTAGATCAGGCACACCACGTCTAAAGTATTCTCCTATCTCTCATGTTACTTACAATAGGTCTTGTTTTCTTCTTCGCGATAACATAGGGTTTTCAGCGGTCGGCTCTCGGTCTATAAATTCAAAATCGATTTACTTCTAATTTTTTCAAACTGTTCACAATTAAATTGTCTTCAAAAATTACGGACGAATTTTAAGTACAACCGTTTTTTCAAAAGTTATAAACAATAAAGTGAAAAAAGCTCGATTTTTCTTCATTTTTTCAGCATATTTCTGTTTTTTTGTACATTATTGGCTATAACTTTTGTTTGTTAATATTTAAAAAAAATCCGTCCGTAATTTTCGAAGACAATTGAATTCTGAACAGTTTGAAAAAAAAGAAGTAAATCGATTGAAATTTAAGTGCCGAGGAAGGAGCATTTTGAAAATTGCACTTATTCGAAATATTTTTTTTTCAATAAACATTTTTTTTTGACGGGTTGCAATGCAGATTATTACTGAGAAGCCTAAACTCTATCAAATACAAAAAAATTAAAGTGATTGATAAAAAATTGACAAAAGTAGCCATTTTAGTTGCCAGTCCCCTTAAATCGGGATGTCCAAAACTTGCATTTTTTATATGAAAGACTGCAGCTCAGAGTTAAGCTCTTTTGAACTGTTTTGTCCTAGAGTACAGTGCCTGTCAGCAAGCTTTAAATCGGGATGATGTAGAAGATAGAAGAATGAAAACGGTTTTACTCACTCGCTGTTATCCAATATTACCACAACATAAAACTGACTTCTGAATCTGCTTCTCTGAATAGAGATAAGTGAAAGTGACTTTTACGAGTGGTCAACACCTCATATTCATTGTAGAGATGGAAAACTATGAAAGTAATATATATCATCCTTCGATCGGACACCTTGATTTTAAATATGTTTTGTCTAATATGGATGTTAATGCGAAATCTGCAAAGTGAGCATCTTGCAACCGCGATTAAACCTATTTAATGTTTTTTACCTCCATACACTTCCTCTCAGAAAAAAAAACCATGAATATTCCAATTTTTATATTTAATTTTCAACACAATACTTCCTCCTCCAAAAAAGCAGCAAATGTGCTCCACATACGACATACGGCTACCACCAGTAATTGCCATTTAATCATATTCCGGAAGGTTCTCTAAAATCCTTCTGGTCCTGATTTATTTTCAGTGAACTAAAACAGAACAAAGGTCACACCTATATATGAGAGTGGATTAAAATAAAGGGCATATGGACAATATGGGGGCACACTTTCCAATAATTTCAATTAAGTGCTTGTTCTCCACAAAATGGGACACCTGGGTCCTTGTGTGCTCACGTGAAGTTTTTGTCCAATAACATTTTTTTTATATACATATATAAAAGGTATCACCTTCATGGGTATAGATGTATGTAGTCAGTCAGTTTACCACCGTACAATATGGAAGTAATTGGTCTATGTTTAAATTTTTCACTTTTTTTTGTTAAATTTTTGCTATGGCGTATTTATGGCAGAACAATTTTTGGGTATTTTTGTGTGTTAAATAAAGTTTTTTTTTGTTTTAAAGTATTTTGAGGAGTTAAATTTTTTAAATTAAAATAAAAATTTCGTTCTGTGCTTGATTAATTTTTTTTTGTTTTGAAGTTAGTAAAGAAAAAGTTTTTCTTTTGTCTTTCAAGATCAAAGTTGAAAATTGATAAATAAACCACAAATTTTATCAATTAAGAAGAAGCATCATATCAGCATAAATACAACAAAAGCTTATAAATATAACACCAATACCAGAAAATATGCAGGAGATATTTAGAGCAGCAAGGGAGAAGGAGTTCCAGGAAGTATATCCGTAAGAAAATATTGAGTCTTAGAGGAGAAACATGGAAAAAGATCAAAGAAAATTATATTGGAAGCAAAACAAGAGGAATCAGGACGTTTAAAAATATTATATTCGCATGTAAAGCAAAAGAATTCAAATATGCTGCAAGAAGACATAAACGAAAATTTAATAAAAATATTTTCTAGGAAATAGGCAGAAGATGTAGGAAAACAGTAACAATGTACATCGGATATGGTCGTATAATTCAGCTTAGAAAGTTATCGATATCAAAGGTTTGAGGCGAAGATCAGTGATTGGTAATCAATATGGGCGAAAGGAACAAGACAATGGAATGGAATGTTATTTAATATAAATGCACCAAGATTGAGAGAGAGAGAGAGTTGAAAGGAGCAATAGTGAAACTGAAAAACAAGAAGATGGAAGTCTCAGACACAATTACAGCTGAATTATTTAAAGCATATATTGAAGTAATATCAAAGATATTACACTCTTTATTCGAAAAGACCTAGAATGAGGAAAATAATTGGAAGGACGAAATAATTTATCTAAAATGTTGCCTAAGGCTAGGTTCACACGGCATTGTACTGCACGTTTTTTTCCGTGTATCTTACCGAATAAGTAATAGTAGAGGGAAATTGTCATATGATAGTGATGTAGTTGGGAAGTTGGAATTTTTTTGTTTTTTTTCCTTACATATGTTAAGATAAAGCGAAAAAAAATAAGGTCCTGTGCTGCACGAGAAAATTGCATAAATGTCCATTTTTGATGCATTTTGAGTGCAATGCTACACTATTTTTTTAATTTCTCCAGTTCTGTTGGTCGTATAAAAATAAAAAAAATTGGAAAATACTCGTAAATGAATAGACTATCGAACTGATTTGGTATAAATACTTTAGAAATGAATCCTAACCTCAAAAAACCAAAATGTATGAAATTTTGTTTTATTTTACTAAAAATGGAATAACTAACGGGAAAAAATGATAAAAATTAGAGAAAATATGTAATTTGATGCTATAAATACGTGATTGAAATTTCAAACAAAACTATTTATTTTAACGGCAACAATTGGCAGTTTTCGAAAAAAAAATTAAAATTGCCGCCATTTTATGCCTAATCATCGTACGGTAATAATTTTTTTTTAAATTGTAGGTTTTTTTATGTTCTTTCTTGTGAGCATACGCAATATTTCGTTAGTTTATTTAAAATGTCTATTTTAGGACTTTGAAAAAAGTTAAAAACCTCAATTTTTCAATTTTTTGCATTTTTTTCATAGTTGGCAAGTAGCTTTTCATAGTTGGCAAAAGGCAAAAAATTGAAAACTGAGATTTTTTTAGTTAACTAAAAATTCTCCTCGTCAGACTCTTTCATTTGATGCCCATGGCGGGTGTTTGTAAAGAAGAAGGTAATCCGCCATTTTATCTTAGCCGCCATATTCGATTTAAAATGACGTCACATAGCTTGCTGTGTTCTACTCGTTATACTCTTTCATTTGATACCCATGTTGGGGGGTTGTAAAGAAAAAGGTAATCCGCCATTTGTGGCCGCCATATTGGATGTACCATATAATTGAATATACTATATTGCATTGTCTTCAGAACCAAAGGTTTTTGCCAAATTCGAGCATCACTGGATTACGGGAAGTGGCAATCAATCGCAAGATTTCACCACCAGGAATATCCGCCATTTAATGTTGGACGCCATATTGGATGTACCATAAAATTGAATATACTGTATTATATTGCCTCCAGAACCAAAGGTGTGTGCCAAATTTGAGCATCACCGGACATCGGGAAGTACTTGAAAAATGGATCGTAAGATTTGTCCCAAACAAAGAAAAAAGCTTGTAAAAAAACTTTAACCGAGGGTGCCACAGGGTTGCGGGTGGTTTAGGCCTGGCACCCTAGTGTAATCTTAATGTACATATTCCAACCTTCATTTGATGTAAATTTTATTAGGATATTTTATGACGTCACCAACACCAAAAATCGTAACCGGAAGTGACGTCAAAATTCCATGACGCGGGCGAAATTAGGTTATATAAAAGGTGGCTCCCTTTAGGTCTGTGGCAGTACTACTCCCTCACAAAAAATTGTCAGGATATTTTATACCTTCATTTTTATACGGCCGGCTCTCCGACTATTAGCTTTTTATTCGAAATCTGATTAGTTGTTGAATTCGTTGGCGGTAATTTGAGTAGTGTGAACCAAAAAGAGACGTAACGTGGTACAAACATGACCCCGGTTCTCGACTTCCGCATATTCGGATTTTTTGTGGTCGATTTGAATTCTTCTAACGTTTTAATAAATTGTAAAAACTTTCTATGGAGATCCGAAAATAATTGAAAAACGTTTTTTCGTCATTTCTCAGCTTTTGGTAATATTTTTCGAATGTTTTTCTACGCACTGCTTCTTGATTATAGAATGGACCCAAAATCTTCTGGTTTGCCGGTGGCGAAGTTTCTGGCGTCTTCGATATCAATATAAAAGAACAACGCGTGAATCCATAGCCACACGTCTACTCAAGGAGATCGCTGTATGAAAACTGTGGCTATTCGTTTTTTACACGAATAAAAATGTATCGTGTCAAAAGCCCGCAGTTTCTACGATAAAAATCGAATACTGCTAAAAACGTGCAGTTCAATGCCGCACAGTGGGGCAAATATCTCATTTTTTGGACAAACGATAATTCCCAATTCTGGAATTGATGAAACTTAAAAAGAAATTTTTAAACTATTCATTATAAAATTGTCTTTAATTCTATCGAGCGCGAATTTTAAAATTTCAAAATTAAAGATGGCTAATCCAATATGGCGGACGTAAATTTTGCAAGTAAATTAAAATTTTATCAAAAGATTCTTTAAAATTATAAAAAATTCTTATTTGGGGTTTTTTTTGGAAACCAAAAATTAATTGGGAGAGGAGAGTCATATGGTACCATTTTGACCGACCTCTGATAATCGTCACAAATGAGTTGTCGAAGTCAAGACTGGTAGCATTGGATCCAGGTTTAATTCCTTGAGAATTGATCCTTGATCCACAAGGGCTCATGGCTTAAGGGATAACAGCCGCCGTCAACGCAGTACCCCCACCAGAGACTCCTTCTTCACTACTAGTTGAAGCGGCGCGCGGGAGGTTCAATAGAGCTTCCATAACCGCTTTTAGCTCGCGTGATACCGAAACTTGGCCAGCTTAATCACAGTACCCTTTTGTTTAATCTTGGCCCACCATGCAATAGCACATATTATCCTCGTTCTGAGGCTCCAGGTTTTGCCTACAAAATGAACTTAAATATGGAGAGATGTAATTGCCTTGGCAGTTAATGTCTCAGTCTGGGGTTTTTTTTAGGAAAGCTTTTGATTCAGGATTATGACTCCTTTGAGAAGAAAATATTCGTACCATAAGAGTGAGAACTTTTAAATTTGGCCTATCTGTTGGTAAATGGTACAATGACTGTTATTTGTGGGTTAATCTACTCAAGTTCTTCCTCCGACACCAGCTAGGCACATATGATAGAGCGGCTTGCATGAGGTCCGAGATGGTGCTATCATGACCATCGCTGATCGTTATGACGATGTCATCAGCATAGGCCTGTGCTTTGAAGTCCCGGTTATTCAAGTCGCCAAGAAGTTCGTCAATTACGATTGACCATAGGAGAGGCGATAGGTCGCCCCTTTGAGTACACCCATTTGCAGCCGTTATCGTAACCGATTCGCTATTCATCTCAGCAGTTATCAATCTACTCCTGAGAAACAACGTAATCCATCTCTCTTTTTTGCTGCGTCCTCTCTAATCGCTTCGAAAGTAACCTTGTTATACGCACCCTCAATATCTGCGAAAGTGCAACAGAGAGATTTCTTTGGTCCGGAGGAACCTCTCAATATCTCTCACTAGCACGTACAAGCCAGTCTCTATAGATCTGCCCGACAAAATCTGCTTGTTTAACTTAACAAACAAAAATTACAATAATAAATTCAGGTAGAAATCCTGCCTAAACACATATCAAAAGAACAAACTCGCTTTATCTTCGTGTGTAAAACTTCATCTCACACTTCTTGTATGCAAAACTTTCCTTCCACACAAAAATCAAATATTTAATACTCTTACCAAGGAACATTATCAGATATTTTACAAAGATTTACATTAATTTTAAAACAGAATGGAAGTATGTGTGTATGTAGTAGAGACACGTGCTATATTAAAACTTCCTTTATCACTTACATTTTACGATAAAATAGTTATAACTGACGTAGCCCCGAAACTGACGTTAAAGTTAGATTATTAATTAACTAAAGTAGAGATGTCATTACTTTAAATTAAAATTTATATTAAACGTAACAAGGAGAAAATGAAGAAAAGTTTACCTTTAAAAGTATATGTAGGTAAGGTATGGCATCCTTTTTGCCTGTCATGTAATTTTTCTTTCTACACATCTTCTTCAAAACAAACCAGGTGTAGGTAGATATATATAGAGGTATATTCGAGTGAAACTCATCAAACTATCATGGCACGTAGCTGTAACCCAAAAAGGGGAAACGTTTATCAAATAATTTAGTTCGTGCAACAATATTTCTTTATACAAAAGCATTTAAGTCCAGCGGAATACTGCCTGAAATGTAAACGTGGTTTAATTTATATTTTACTAACAGCACTTCATTTCTGCTCGTGTAGTCTCACGTGTAAATTTATATATTTTATTTTTGTTTTAGTTGATTTTATTAAGTTAACTTGATATGAATAGAAGTAACCTTTTGTCTCCTTATTTGTACCCCCATCAACACTTTTGTCATCACGTAGAAAATGCAACACGAAATTTGGAGTGACTGCACCCCTAATGTGCTCGTACTTGATTAAGGTCAACACCTTATCTTAACAACGATTCCATTGCGAGAAAGTAAAGACGACGAACGACACGGTATGAGAAAATAATAACGTGCCTGATCATATCCCATCCAGAATTCTCATCGTTTCTATGGTGTGGTGATGCTAAACTTAACTCACAGAAAGTTGGTGAAAATCCCACTTCTACAGAAGGAACACTCACGTATTACGAATATATTGATATTCCGTGAGCAAGCTCCGTTCTTATATAATGTGATATGATGATATACTTTTGGGCAGATGAGGGCGAAATCACTTTTAAAAATAAGAGAAATGATATGTATTGTATGGAATTATTCTGTTGGAGAGATTATACACTGGATTCCTGGACTTGTCCAAAACAGGTGTTGGAGGGATATGTCTTTGTGTATTATTCAAAGTGAAATTTTTAAGCTGTTAATGACTAAATCTCCGTTCATTCAGTGGAAATCTTAATAATTCTGAGAATTTTGGATTTTTTTATTTGAAAGATTTGTTTTACATTTCATATTTCAAAGCTTGACTAAAATTTTTATCAAGCATCATCCTTTTATTACATGGGTGGCTTGAGTAACTCTCTTTAATATTAAAGAAAAAAAAGTTTCAGTTCTATAATATATATTGTCTATCTGACATAGTCTCCTTAAATTTCAAAACACTACTCGCAATGTGTCTGCAGCTTAGCGATACCTTCGTAGAATCGAGATTTATATAGAACTTTCAAAATATTTGCTAACTTCAAGTTCATTAAACTTCCACATTTTCCATCTTTTATCAAAAATTTGCGTCCACTCTTGAAAGATTTGGGAATGGATGGAAATCTGACTGATCTTGGTCTGGTGAATAGGCTGAATGCGGAAACAGATCAAATCAGAACGAAGTCAAATTTTGGATTAACCCAAATATTCTAACCTAGAAATTTGTTACTTTAAATAGGCATCAGCTTACCGTAGAACATAAGCATCCGCTTTGTGTGATTTGAAAGAATTTATCTCGATACACGGTCATACCAAGAGTAATAGGACATTTTTTTGAACCGGAACATTTAAAAAAATTGAAGCTTCAGTACAACTTACCATCGTGTAAGAGATATATGTACTGCTTCGTGTAAGTCTGGCTCAACTCTAATCGAGACATTCTAGTAGCTCCCTGGCCTTACAAGAGGGCAGAGAAGGAAACTGTTTCGAAGTCATCAAAATAGGTATAGCCTTCAGATATTTTACATCAGCGTCCGATCACTTAAGACCTCCTTTTTCAAACTACTGGGTGCCTAAATAGCCGCTCCGGATCGATGAATGCAACGCCGGAGTCCTGACTGGCGAGGTCCTCCGTTCTTTCAGTGCTTTCGCAGCCCTTATGTATTCTCTTTTTTTATATACGAACAAGATGTCTTACCCACCAGAGCTTTACGGAACACCTACGAGTATATTGTGATGAGCCCTTGTTGTACCTCTGGAATTTTCCTCTTTCACATACAGAGTCAACAACTCTCTGAATGACTTTACTCTCGAACGCGATTAAGAGGCTGTAATGCTTTTTTATTAAGTACTTAAGTTTAGGATTCTTATGTAAGTACTGGAAGACCATCATGTTCAGATGTTGCGATTTGAAGACCTTGAAGGCATTGACAATATAATACGCTTTGTTAGCTTTAAGCAACTGCACGCGTATTTCTGTCACCATACTGTTGTCAGCTACTTTTATAAAAGAAATATTTGGTCGTCTTGCAGACGCGATATCATGTGTTTTGTTTTGCTTTCAATGATGTGCAGCCCTAGTTTTCGTGCCGGCCGCCGAATTTGTGTAAAAGCATTTTGTATAGCTCTTGATGTTCTTCCAATGATGTCAATGTCGTCTACGTAAACCAGAATTTGGGAGTACCTGTGGAGGACTGTGCATCTATTAATGTAACACTGGGAATACAGATAACTTTCTCCAAAGCCTGATTAAAGACAAGGCAGACAAGCCCGTCTCCTTATGATAGTCTATTAAAAATTTTGATTGATCTGGACAGTTTTCGGGATATCTTTATTTGGCTTGTTACGCGTTCGTCTTGTTCAACCTATACATAATGGTGTCAGTTTATTGGAAATATCGAATTCTCTCGTGGATTTTGAAGTCCTAGATATTTTGCATCGCCTCCCTCAAGGTAAAAATCTGATCGGTTGTTGATTTCGCTAAAATGAAACCATTTGGTATTGTCCTGTCGTTCTAATCTATGACTTCTTTTTAATCGCCTGTTTTCATCGAAACAATTTCATGATCTCAATTTCAAAATTGAGAAAATCTTTTTAACGTCTAGATCAATTCCGTGTCTATTGCAAGTGTTGTCTTCCCAAAAATCTATTAAACGGAGGTTTTCTGTGGAAGGCGACATCCTTTTCTTTTTGCATTTCCTTTTTATTATTGTTTTCCCATATTTTTGGTGAAAAAAACATGTCAAAATCAACGTCATCTGATATAAATTTCCTAAATTGAATGGAATTACAGTTTAATGCTACCTGTTGCATGAAGTCACCTCAATTTCTTTGCAATTTGGACGAAATTTGTTCTCAATTTCAAAATTGTTTCGAATGCATGCGAAATTGGGTGATTTTGAGGACAATTTGATCTAGATTTCAGGATTTGTTTCTGTCCGTTTCGTTGCATAGTGTAGCGATGGGGTCTATCAGCATATGTTGCGAGAGGATCCATCAAGGGTTACCTAATTGGCTTTGTGGATATCCTTACGTGCAAACCTACTACTCGCAACAATAAAATTCTTATACTTGCTGTCATATCTATAACTCGTTTTTGATCGTCTCATGCAAGCTGTGATTATTTAATGCACTGTTCGAGCCTACTTTGATATTTAAGCCCCCAATATGATTTTTACATCATACCTGGGAGAAGGCATTAAGTTCCCATCAAACTATTTTGAAAAATTCCTATTTGTCATCGTACTCGCAACGCAGGTGCGCGAAGGTTTATAAGGCTTATGTTCTTAAATTTATCACGCATGCGAAGACTAAATAGATTTTCGCATTAAAATCTTCATCCTTAGTCAGCCTTATTATGGTTGTCACTTTCGGTGACAAATGGCGAAGTGAGACAAAATGGCTCTTCAGCCTTATTGTGGTTGTCACCTCACCATAGTGAGAAATGTCACTGTCATTGTCACTTTCGATATTATGGACAGTAAATTCAACGAGGTGAGAAATTTCAGTTAGCATTTTTGTCTCACTTAGCCATTTGTCACTGAAAGTGACAACCATAATAAGGCTGAGTGTCTTGTATGAAAGCTCTAATATTAGTGGAGTCGGACAAGCATCAAAATTGAGTGAAAAAGGAATTGTTTCCAGTCTCAAAAATTTTTTTTTAATATGTTAGTTACATCGAATACTATACGAAATGGAAATTTTCTGCCTTTCGCAACCGCCGCACAGTGGTTCCAAATGCCGAAAAGGTGGCCAAAAGTCCCTAAAATCGATCTTTGATTTGGGGACTTTTTTGGTTTAGTTATGTAGGTTGGTACCTAAGGTATTAGAAACAGCGTTTTATAACGGTCAAACTTGCATGGGGGCTCTAGGGAGCCATTGCTACGTGAGCGTCTGGCACACGAGGGCCTCGGCGCGGTACATAGTGAAACAGGTTTGTTATGTTAACAGTGACCTGGAATCGTTTGAAATGGCTTCTGCCAACGAAAGTAAGTACTTATAAAATATATTTCATATTGACAATCAATTTTCTTAATTATTTTGGTAATGTACCATTCAAAACAAGTTTTTTATAACTTCCCGTTGTAAACGTCAATGTTTAAAATTACATTACTCAAAAGTCCCACGACATCCCACTCTCTAACAAGTTTTGTCGCATTCTTGAGATCTTTCTCTATAATTTGGAAGTTTCAAATGTTGCCCCAGTTTGCCCTGATTTGTTTAATTTAAATAGAATTTCATAAAATTCTGGCTATTTTATAAGAATTTTTCCCGCCATATTGGGTCCGCCATTTTGTTTTTTAAATTTTGAGTAGCAATTCGTAATCAGCAGACTCGAAATACTCTTCATACCAAATTTCATAAAAATCGGACCATTTTATAAAAATTTTGTCCGCCATATTGGATCCGCCATTTTGTTTTTTTTATTTTGAGTGAAGATTCGTAATCAGCGACCTCAAAATACTATTTGTACCCAATTTCATACAATTTAAATAACGTCTACATATTTTGGCCACCATTTCGGGATTTGGAACCACTGTGCGCCGCTACGTAAATTATGGGCCATTTTGTGAAAAAACTACCATTTTGGTCGTTCTTTCTAAATATAGATAAGAATTTCTCGGAATGTGTAGGTCCAAAGAGAGCGAAAAAAATTGAGGCTATTCGTTATGATATTGACTCTCAGCGGTTACAAAATGAAATTTTAATCTGCACACATAACCTCAAAAAAAATTAAAAACTGGGGAAACTGCTAAATTTTGGTTTTTTAGTTCTAACTTCGGATGTTTTAAGTAAAATTTGATGAAATTTTTAGAACTTATACTTTAGAACGTGAAGAATGCCTGGTTAAAATTTCAAGTCAAAATATCTAATACAAGACTTAAAAATTAACCTCAAATTTTAAAATTGATTGGCCAATAACTTTTGTGCATCACTTCGAATGAGTTTCCTTTTTATTTGAAATATAGGTTTTTTAAAGCAGTTTATGATGGTGAACAAGAAAAATTTTTAAACTTAAAAAAAGTGAAAAAAATCGAATCGAAAATCGGGAATTTTTGTATTTTTTCGTCAATTTTCTAGAAAAATTCCACTTTTTTTTGATAAGACTCTTTTTTTTTGTATTAGTAATTCATTTTTGATATATGACAAAAAATTTAGTTTTATCAAAAAAAAGTGGAATTTTTCTAGCAAAATTGACGAAAAAATACAAAAATTCACGATTTTCGATTCGATTTTTTCCACTTTTTTCAAGTTTAAAAATTTTTTTTGTTCACCATCATAAAGTGCATAAAAAAACCTACACTTAAAATAAAAAGGAATCTCATACGATGCGATGCACAAAAGTTATTGGCCAATCAATTTTAAAATTTGAGGTTAATTTTTGAGACTTGTGTTAGATATTTTGACCTAAAATGTTTACCAGTTATTGTTCACATTATAAAGTAAAATTTCTGAAAATTTCATAAAATTTTACTTAAAACATGCGAAGTTGTAACTAAAAAACCCAAATTTAGCAGTTTCTTCAGTTTTTAATTTTTTTTAGGTTATGTGGGCAGATACAAATTTCATTTTGTAACCGCTAATAGGTAATATCATAATGAACAGTCTCAATTTTTTTCGCTTTCTTTGGACCTACACATATCGAGAAATTCTCATATATATTTAGAAAGAACAGAAAGAGGCAGAAAATTTCCATATATATATTTTCTTAAGGAGAACTAATAATATTTAATCGTTTTCGAGCTGTGGTCTCCCCCCAAAAAAAAACATCCATTCCACAAATGCTCAATATTCTCTATGAAAATCAAATCAAAATTGGCTAACTATAAAACTTTCACATTTAACTCTTCCAATAAAATTTAACGCTGATTACGTCCAAGTCATTGAGAGTAGAGAAAATTTCTAGTAATAATCATTATTTTTTCACCAATTGAACAATATTAAAGGAAAAAGTTTTAATAAAGTTTTTAGTAAATCATTCTGAAAAATTCCCTAAAGGCAAAATTAAAATATATAAATTTTTTTTTTTACTTTTGCCAAAAATTTCTACACAATGATTTCTGGGCAAACTTTAATTAAAGGAGAACACTTCAAGATGCTGATAAGAAGTCAGTTTTTTGGGAAGTTAGTTTAAAGGATGAATTTTCATCATCAACCCCCAGAAGGAAAATTGAAGAGATTGAATAGATTTGGACTTGGATGGAAGAGAATTGCTCCTTCAAAGGATTTTTTTTAAAAAAAAAAAATCTAGAAAATTACTTGTCACAAGCAAGGCGCATTTTTTTTCCTCTTGGTGATTGAATAAACGAATCCTATTAGCGTTTGAAAATGCAATTAAGGAAGCAATTTCCTTTTTATTATTCATTTCTTTGCATTACGTGTATATTTCATTTTAAAGGTAGTTTTCTTTGTGTTAAATTTCGAATCTTTAAATTATATCTAATAATTTGTTTAGGGTGATTTTAATTTTGTTACCTAGGTTACTTTGTGCGTTGAGGATTGTCTTAATACATAGAAAGTCTTAATAGTGGAGGGCCTGGGCGTTTTGGCCTCAGACTTTTGTTACGGTGAATGAATTTACGTGTTCGAGGTGGGATTTTGCTTTTTATACTATAAATTGCAAAGTTTACTAAAAATTTTTTTTGTGCTTTTACCCTGGGGGTGAATGCCACCCCTTTTCGGGGTGAAAATTTTTTCATTGAAAATAAGTCCGGAAATATATAGATTGGCTAATTCTAGGCAACTTTTGTTCTATAAATTTTTTTCTGAAAGTCAATACTTTTCGAGTTATTCGCGAGTGAAAATGTCAATTTTTCAACCAAAAAAACCATGTTTCAGGCGGTTTTTCGCGAATAACTCAAAAAGTAAGTATTTTAGCGAAAAAATTATTATAATTAAAAATGTAGCTTATAAAAAAACAAAAAAAAATGGTGGGTTTATGGTGTGTGTAGACCCAATACAAAAATAGTAATAGCTTGTTGAAAGTTGGTTCTTATTTGTCAAACGCCAAAATTGAAAGTTTCAACTTGAAATAAACAAAAAACAATGCATTTTTCGGGAAAAACTCATTAAACCTATTTTAAAGTGCTTGAAAAAACCTTTATTTTTGTTCTTTTATAAAACTCCCTAGCATTAAAAGTAAGCGAGTTATGACGAAAATAAAGTTGGTCCCTATTTTTTCGGCGACAAAAATATGTGAAAATCACCCCCTAATTACCACCCCCATTGAAAATAATCGGTAACACTTCACAATTCATTTTATTAATGTGCTTGTAATATGCTCTAGAAGTTTGACCGTTTTACAGTGCTTAGTTTTGAAAAAATTTGAGCTGGAAGTGAAGAGATCATTTTGTAATTTTGCAAGATATTGCCTTTTCTTCAAAATAACTCAAAAACTATTAATGATACGCAAAATTTTGTACAGTACCCAATCGTAGGTTTTGATTTTCTGAAAATTTTGGTTGTTTTTTTTTTGGATAAAAATTGAATAAGATATTGCCGTTTACAGTTTTGCATAAGTTCGTAAATAGTAACTTGTTGAAGCCCTTTCAGCTCAAACCCTTTCAAAAATAAGGGTTGAAAGAAAGTTTATAGCTCTGGAAAAAACCTACAAAATGCTATTTGGAAGGACTTGATAGCTTAAAAACTAAGCGAGTTATGGGTAAAAAACCAATCACATATTTTTGCAGATATGAGAACACGTTTTTTGGAGCATTGGTGAATACACATTATCAGTGGCGGATTTAAGCTCGACTGCGCCCTAGGCCCCGTCTGTTATGGCGCCCTTTTTGCTTTGTAGGGATACTTTTCACCTTCGCTTTTACAGTTTTAGATAGGTGAGAGTATTCTGCGTACGCTGATACCTTATTCATGAAAATAGGTCATAGAGTTACAAAAATACAGAGTGATATGCAAAACTCGAAAAAAAAACTTCACAGCGCCCTACCGGCTAAATCGTTACGATTTCCCCCTCCCATACGATTTTTTGTTCGTCTATCCAAAACCTATCCACAGCCAGTCGCTTTGTAAACTTTACAAACACCCTTTATATATACTAAACAGTAGAGGGCCTAAGATAGATTCTTGTGGAACGCCAGCAAAAAGCATAGTAGGAGAGGAAATTAAATGGGAAATCTTCACCTGTTGTGAACGAGCAGCTAAAAAGCTATACATGAGCGTAAGGGCAGAAGAAGGAAAACGAAATTGTGTACAGAGTTTGCGTAAAAGGACGGAGTGATTGACGTTGTCAAAAGTTTTGGAGTAGTCTAACAAGAGTAGACAACATACCTTGTTAGCATCTATATATTAATAGGCAAAGCATTACTTTGTGATCCCTTTTTAACCTATTACCAAAAATTGTGATCCCATTTTAACCTATTTCCGGTGCACGTATCTTAATGAAACATATATCAAACGAAAGGTATTTTTTCATAGATGGTCAGAATATATATTTTATTCAGGTAAGTCCATAGCGAAAGGTTTGAAAGCCAAGTAGAGTTTTTACTATACTGAACATTTTTCTCTTCACATGTGCACTGATACACTGTGCATGCGCTATCCATCAAATTAAAAGGAACAAGAATACATATTTGAAGGGAATGCATACATTTTGTTTCGATTTTCTCTTTGCACTCACATTTCCCCACTCAAATGCTAAATAAAAACTTATTAAATTTCCTGCTGCGAAAGGATGTTCAATATCGTTCACAATAGATAGTAGATGTAAATTGTCATATGATAGTGATACTCGTATAGTTGCGAAGTTGGATTTTTTTATTTTTTCTTTACATATAAAAAAAAATTCTGCACAATCGGGCCTGTGCTGCAAGAGAAAATTACATAAATGTGCATTGCTACACTATTTTTTTAATTTCTCCAGTTCTGTTGGTGGGTGAAAAATATTGAAAATTGACTTATCACATACATATCAAATAAACTTTTTTCTTGCTTAAGCTTGGGCGAAAACATCACATTTTTTGCAATTTTGCTCCAATGGACAATAATGCAAGTTGAGATTGTCTTGGCCCATACTTGCACGCAAATAGCTTTTCACTCTTTTTCGAGTAGCAAAGGATCTCTCTCCAGAACACCAAACAAGTTAAATCAATTTTTAAAATTACAATGGTTCTTTAAATGTTGCAGCCTCTAAAATTTTGCCGCCCCTAAAATTTTTCCGCTCTAGGCCCGGGCCTCACGGGCCTAAGCGTAAATCCATCACTGCACATTATACCCACATTTTATGCACAGACATACTTACAAGTATTTACACACGTCATACATAATGATCTTGCAACCGTTGAGGAGATTTTACAAGCTGGTCAGTACTGTACTGTCATGTTGTACGGACTACCGAAGAACACCCCATTGAATATATTGAAAGAGGTGGAAGACTTACCATTTTGAATTTATAAGTTCTAAACATAAATTCGTTATTTGCTTCCTTAAAACCCCCCAGATACTGATTTTCATGGAAATCGGAACACAATTGGCAAATTTGGGTGGCCATTTTGAATTTCGGTCATTCAAATCAAGATCACAATTTTTTAATAGGTAAACTTTTTTATATATATTATAAGCTAAACATTCCATTTTGAATTTTTAAATTTCATTCGCCGTAACTGAAATCCGAGGTTTTCATGTTTTTAACGCTCCAGGAACTCCACTATAAGCTTCAATACATATATTTATTCTTTTTAATTTCTATTCAAAATACAAGTGGATTGTTGAGTGAATGAGTTACAATATGTCAATTTCTCAAGGAATTCAATTAATTCGGCTTACCAATAATTCCACTTGCACTGTACTAGTGGTTGCAGCTACTTAATTCAGTCTGTTTCTTATCCAACCACCTTTGCGGTTACGATCTACATATATAAATCAGTGGGTGGCGAACTTTAATCTCAGTTTTCTTAGTTAAATCCTTTACAGGAATAGCGTGATATAAAAACAAAAACCGAGAAATTATACATTTTAATACCTTCTCTCCCATTCATAATGTAAATGGATACTCGAGCTGCAAATATCCGTTTCATAAACACTTCTTAAAAATTCAACAATCTCGCCAAAAACGGCGGAAAAAAAACCAAAACCAACAAATTTTCGGTAGATTTTTCTTTCATTATTTAAATTTTCTTCAAGTGTCGTATCCATTAGCAACGGGAGAGAGGCTCTGTTTAAGATACAAGCCCTTACCAGGAATAATGGTTTCTTGGCATCATTTTTTTGTGAAACAGAAATCTCCTTCCTATTCTCAACTGTTTTTCTTTTTTTTTTTTAGCTTTTCGTGGTGGTTGTTCTGTTGTGCAATGTATATCCTTCCAGCAAGAACCAACAAAGAAAAGGAAAAAAAAAAATAAAAAAAAGCAACACACAAAAAAAGCTCTACACTACAGCATCACATTTAAAATTCTTGTGCCTTGGCTGCAAATATGTGGCACAAATCCGTATTGCAAAGAAAATTATTGCTCATTGTTGACATAAATTTAAGGCCAGAATGAATATTCCATGTTGGTGTAGTTCAATCTCAGCACAAAATCACGAACCACTCATCTAGATAAGAAACGTTGGATTACCACAACACAACAACACAAGCTCAAGAGGCTTGAAAATATATATATATATTTTTTTCAACAACGAATATAATAACAACAACAACAACACCAACAGCGACACAACAACAGGAGCTGCTATGGAGTTTTATTCTATCTTTAAGAAGAGTCTCAAAAAAAAAAGCAAGGCATATCATAATGTGCATCAAGTCAATTAGTAAGGTAATGAGAGAGAGAGAAAATTCTTCTATATATGCTTCTATATCATCATCTTTCTCTCTATTGAAGTGACTGATAATAATTAAAAGAAGATTATTATTGTCAAGTCATGCATTGGTGATTATTATTACAAGGCTCTGGTGCTTTGGGGCAAGTTTCTTCATTGATGATTTTGTTTTTATTATCAAGGATGCATAGCCTAGATACGATGCTGATAATCAATTTATTTGAAAAGATTTATTAGGCTTAGTAGATTTAATCCCTAATGCGATTTATCGTAAAAATTTCTTAAAGAAAAGAAAACTAAAATCGTACATTATATTTTATTGCTAGCACTGATATTGTCGGTATTGTTGGTTTTAGTGCTATCATCTAACATATAATAGTTCCTTTTTATCCGTGATTGCACTAACTAGAGTGGCCCTTTTTATGGCTGTCACTTCACCATAGTGAGAAAAGTAACCTTTAAACTCAAATGAGAAAAATCTCACCTAAAAACATCAAGTGAGAACAATTGTCACTGAATTCGCCGTTTCTCGATTAAGTGACAACTGTAATTCGCCTTATCTCACTGAAATGTTACTTTTTTAGAGAACCATAATACCATTTTTGGCTCACTTCGCCACTTGTAACCATAAGTGACAACCATAATAATGCTGAAAGTTGCGCTTAGGTCGAGTCTTCACCAGTACTCCTCTTTGTTCATCTGGTAGTCTGATACTGCCGACGTCGCAGCCCTTCTCGGCTGGTTAGCAGAATTCACTTGTTTCAGGAGGCATAACCCTCTAAAGAGGCTGTGGCTCGCTAACCGCGAACGTTGCATGTCTGGTTCAGCCATCTCCAATTGAGGATATTGACTTGACGAAATCAAAATCCCGTTACAAAATATTTTGTTTTAATTTTTGTTACAATGGGCTTAGTGCAAACTTTCTCTCTTTGGTGGAGCTTTCCAGGAGCTCAAATGCAAGGTCCATCGTCTCCTCCTTTAGTATCCTACAGACTCGCATTAATCTATCTTGTCCTCTATTCCTTCCTTCGTCCTCTGGACTTTTCTCAGCACGCATACTTGAAGAAAAAGCCCACGAAAGCGTCCCTTACAGTTTGGCCTTCTACCAGTTCTTTACAAAGAAACTGTATTGGCGAACTTCCTTTAGAGCAATACTGCAAACATCTCCGACAATAGACTAGGTCTCTAGGTAAAGTATGTAGGTATAAGCAGAACTTTTTTTGACTGCATCCACCCTACGTTGAGCACTCGCAAGCTAATTGATAATCATTTTGAGTGGTCTTTGGATAGCACTATAGCAAAAGGATGCTCGCAGAGAACAGTCATATCTCCACTTCTTCTGTGCGTAATTAGAGATGGGGACCTCGGTAGGCGCCTGGCTACCATCCCAGAGGTCCCGGGTTCGAATCCCGGCAGCATCACGGTCCTTCCCCTTTCCCACTTTCCCCACCTACATAGCTTTCCTTCTTTCTTCTTCCCTCTTTACATCCATGATTCCTCCTGTCATAGCCTAGCCTTCCCCCGCCCCACCAGCGCATGTCATCGGTTAGTTAATGGGATTCAACTCATTTCAGAAGGGATAATACTCCAGCGAGTTGTTTCTCGTTGCCCCGATGCCAGAGTCGCGATAGTAAAGGTTAAGAGTAGGTTGTTGTGGCAGATCCTTCGTTCACTTCGGTGGTTGTGGCTTCCTTCACTATCTTCCGACTAGAGCTTGCTGTTCGACATTTCACTCTATACGAAAAATAGATTGTCGACAGTACAAAGGGCTCTCCCTGAGCTCTAGTCTTTCACATAAAAAAAAGATAAAGTTCTCGATCCTGGTGAAAAACGTCAATATTTTGATCGCATGTGCAGAAAAACAGTGGCAATACTGATGCTCTCTGCTTTGGCACAAGTAGCTGAGGCCCATTTTAGTTGCGCAGCAAAACTTTTCTACCTATACGTCTGCGCATCCTTTATGCACCAAAAAAACCATTTGCTGCACTTTCCACCAATTCATGATCTGCTTTGCAGGATTTGTTTTTGAACATCATGCATACTGCAAAGTATGACACATGAATTTTTGACCTGGCACCTACTACGGCCAAACTTTTTGGCAAAATGTTGTACTGATGTTGTTATCTTGATAACCAGCGAAAGAAAGAGTGCTACATGAAGATATTTACAGCACGATCTTTTCTACAGCTGGTGGGCTAACGTAGAACTATATGTCAATCCCGACAAAACGGCCCTGGTACCATTTACCAGGAAACGAATATTGCCCGAATTGATAGAATTGGACTTTGCGGCGAAATAGGTTTTTCACATGAAGAATATTTGTTTTTTTTTATGTATACGCTTATTTTACTTACAGGAAATGGCAGGGAATTAGTATTTAGAAGAGAAAACGCAATAAAGAGAGGTTGAAATGACAAAGTACCATACCATGCATGAAATCGAACAACGGTCCTTTGGCATGATATTCGGACATCTTAACCTCATGGCTACCTAGGTCCCCTCACTTACCTAGTGCGTGGGGCTAAATGCCAAACTCTACTGGGACCACCACATGACCCAAAAAGCAGTATGCCCAGATCTCTGTGGATCTGTCGCAGGGCCTAAGGATTCACAGACGGTCTACAGCCATCTACAGAATTTCTACACATTTCGTCAACTGAAATTTTGGACCTTCTGTTAAACTTGGGACCACTCCATCTTAACATAAAGATTCCGCTCTTGGCACTGTACTAAGAATCAATAGGCACTTGAGCGATAAATACTACGTATACATGATGAATTGAATAGTTGAGTTGAGGTTGAGTTGAATTTTCGACAATCGACAAAATTGAAAAAAAATCACAAACACGGAGATGCTGCTGTCAACTAAATTCAACTACTCAACTACTGAACTCGCGTCTATATGCATAATTTCAACTCAACCCACGTAGCAGAGGTGAGTCGAGTTCAGTCGACCCTATCACAACTCGACTGGCATCTACATGCATTTGAACTCGGGTTCTATCTGGGTTCAACTCATCATGTATACGTATCAAAACTTCAGTTAGTTTTGTAGCGGAGCTCCCAAGGGGGGGATGCTATGGGATTGCATCCTCATGTAGATCGCAAGTTGTTGGTTCCTTTCCGTGCATATAAACATACATACAAGATAGGTTATCCTAGGTTTTCGCTAAGATACCGGAGGGTAGACTTATATGCTACGCAGATGGTTCAAAGAAAAAGCCTGGTATAGGTGTAGAGATCTGCGGTGGAAGCTCCAGTTGGGTGCAATTCGAGCAGCAATCGATCCATAAATAACACTAGTTTACAAAATCAAACTTTTTTTTTGTTGCATAAAATATTTTAATGTTTTTTTACTAATTTGAGGTCACTGATTTCGAATCTACACTCAGTTTTATTGTATCAGCTCGAGTTTTATTGGTTTCATTTGGTACAATTTTCACATAAGCTTATGACGAAAAGTACCAAATAAAGCCAACTTTAACATCAAAATTTGCTAATATCTTCAAAAATAAAGGCCGTAACACAAAAATTGTCTCAACATTATTTATAGGAAATTGTCCATGCTTTCCAATTTTGGAAAAAAAAATATTGACTAACTATGTATTTTTGGGGAAAAAGGTAGTTGAAGTTGATATTTTTGTTAAAAAAAGCAAAATTTTAACTTTGATGGCTCATATCTCTGGAAGTTGGTAGGGTAGAACCTTCACTCTCACAGTTTTAGATAGGTGGGAGTATTCTGCGTGCAATGCAGTTTGTAGTTTTTTTAAATAAAATATTTTAGTACGGTGAGAGTATTTTTTCTAAAAAAAACATCCCTCGTTATAATTCATAAACTAAAGCTGATATAAAGAAACTGATAATATATTTGAAATCAGCGTCAAGAATTAGCTTAGAATGATGTAAAATATTCCATGCAACAAAAATGCTGTTAACCAGTGTAATAGGCAATCCTTGGAAAACATTCTTTTACAGATACCAATCAAAATACAATCGACTTCTAATCTTCACAAAATCAATGTTAATCGCGTTTCTTTTAATCTTTATCACTTTTGCTGGATATTTTTGCTTAAAGTCAGTCTGGCATTCACTTTTAAACGACTCAGTTACCTCACGTAACATCGTTTACGTTAACTTTTATACTGATTGTGAACTTTTGAGTGTAAGAAAATTTTCGTTAGATGAATTAGTATTTAAAGTCTGTCCTTTATATTCTCTATCACTACCTCGCCCTAGCGAAGAGCAGGGTTTCGTTGTTTAATGCGATGTTGGCTTGAAATAGGTTTATAGGTAATCCTAAATTTCAGTGGTAACTAAAGAAATAGTTAGATCCTATCTTAAATTCTTGTAATTACAAGACATGCAATCGATTCTTGTCCCGAAATGCTTATCACGTCTGAGAGACGTTATTCAAATTAAAATGTTTAAAATTTATCTCGTTTACAAAAAAGTACGCATGAGCAAACAAACAAGCAGGGAAACATTAAACCATACCTTTATTATTTTCCAAGGAAACATACAAAACCCGTTTTTAAAGCAACAACAAAATCATTTTTATTTTTAACTTTTAAATCAGGTCACGAGAAGGAAATTAAGTTTTTACTCTATTTTTAGCCAACAAAAAAAAATTCATATAAAAAAATTACAAATCAGAAACACACAAAAAAAATATCCAAAAAAGAATGAAAATCAAATACAGAAGATAGTATTAAAAATTTAAAAACAATCCACAAAGAGCCAACAAGGATGTAAATAAGGATTGAGAATGAAATGTGTCCTTCGTTTTTCTTCTTGTGTTCGTCTCACAAAAAGAAGAGTTTGAGAAAGGATGAAGGAATTTTATAAACAAATCCCAAGATGTAAACAGAACGATAGCAATTATGCTCTTCTACAAATATTTGCTACACTACTAAAGTGATATATCAACAATGTTAAAACATCATCAAACTTTTAAAGTTGACCAAGTACAAGTATTATGTGTTTTTTTTTTTGATGCTTTTCAAGAAGTATACTGTAGTCATGAATACAAACAGGAAGAAAAAAAAACTTTTTTTTATTTTTATTTAAACTATCACCACAAGATATAGAAGAAGGTAGAGAGTTCACAAAAGAAATTGTCCTTAAGAAGGACCTTTATCTTTTTAGAATTTCCTTAAGAAGTCCGTTTGTATTTAGGACATACAAAAAGAAAAAAAAAAGAAAATACTTTTGTTGATTTAAACTTTTCTTTCCTTTTTTTTAATTTTGTTCTTCTTTATTTTCCAGATGTATTTTATTCCTGCTTTTTAAAGAAAAAGAAAGTATATAACTTTAAAACATTTGATAATACAAATATTGTATTTATCCTTCTACTTTAAAATAAAAAAAAAATACGACGAGGAAATAATTCAAATATTTGTGCTGTTTTAAATTTAAGATCGAATTCTTCTATACTGACACTGATATTGACATCTTACACGGTTTTACCATATTGTTTCTTTTATTTAAAAAAAAAAGAAAAAAAAGAATTGTCTATAGAATATGCTATCTAACGATTTTTGCTTGTTTGCGGGGTAAATCTACATAAATAGAAAATCCACAGAAAAAAAACAATAAAAATAAAATTTTAATGCTGCAGAAAGCCTACGCACAGAGTACACCCATCCATCTCTATACCACCCCCTTTATTTTTTTTCAGCTTATTTTAGTGTAAAAAAGAAAAGAAACAGGACGAAAAAAAAACAACAACAAATAACAAAAAACAGAAAATAACAATAAAGACCAAAGAGGATGAGGTTGCCAATTCCTTTAAAAATTCATAAAATCGACTTTTTATTGTCCTTCAATATAAATGTCGCATTTTCAAGGAAGCATTTGGCCGTTTTTGTTTTATACTATATCTCAAAGTTTTTTTATTAGAAAGGCACCAGATACATGAATAATGAATATAAGAAAAGAATAACGATTTGACTTCATTTAAATTATTTTTAAATTGTTCTAATAATATTTTATTTATGATTGAATCCTTTTTTTTGGTGTATGTAATTAAAATTAATTTTTATGTATTTAATATAAGTTAATATGTATTATGAAATGTTAAAATGTACTATACCTGTGCTTGAGGCATATTCGGGCCTGTTTCTGGTATATTTAATTCCACTTGTTGACAATTGGCACATAAGAATCTTAACCCGAATACAACAAGGAAAATCACTAGCCCCACAATGACTTTCGCTCTTAATCCCATTTTAGTCCCGTGAAAGTAGATTCGCGAAAACTAATCTTCACATTAATTATAAAAATACCACAATAAATCACCAAGCTGCACGCGAAACTTGTCAGACATGCATTTTGACTGTTTTTGCGATATTCCCACTGATCTCTTTTTAAACCAACATTATAAAAAAATACATATATGTATAAAACTGCACAAGATTTCACTTCGTTCCACTGCACTAGACTTGCATTACCTTAATTTATACTTTCACGTCAAATAACTAAATGCATCTGATAATTTCTGGTATATTTCAAAGAGATTTTAAAAGGATTCTCATCCAGTCACAAATCCTGATTGTTTTGCACTATTAAAAAAAACCAAAATTTTGCACTATAAATTCTTTCTTTAAATTTTGGCGCGAAAATTTATTATCAAATTTTTTCGCCCCCTGCTTGTGTGTCAAGGAAGCGAAGTTATATTTCTATATTGTAGAGACGAACAAGACGGTAGAGAACAATATCGTAGCTTGAACTGATGCCTCCGATGGCTGCCTAAGTAGTGACTGACTACTGAATGAGCCCAACTGGTCCCCGAAAGAGCAGCAGCATCCACAGCACAGCAATACCCAACCATACCCACTATATACAAAAGCCTCCATAGCAAGAATTCATCAGAAGTGAAAATCGCACAATACCTCCTCTATGCCGCCTACCTACCGCCCCCCATTTTGGACTTGAAGAGATTTCCTCTTAGTATGGATATGGTGGAATTTCCACATGGAGCCTTCGGTACAGGCATAGAGCCCACCACAACTCGTTCTGCACATGCTGAAAAGTGAGCTTTCAAACTGCATTCGCCTGCCTCCCACAATATCTCTCTCCTCATCCTGGTGGGCTAGTAGATGCCTGCTTTCCAAGCTTTATCACCCGGTTTCTTCTTGTCTACCAGTTTTGTTTTGGTCTGGAGAAAACCGAGTTGCTACACAGTCTGGCAATCTTTTTTACACTAAATTCTTCTTTACCTGTACTTCTTCTTGTTCAGAGGTTGTTCGGCCGCGCTACGCTTATACATTTGAAGCTTATTATTTACGGCAGCGACTACTTGTGGAAGCATCGCGAAAATCTTAATACCTTCGTGCAAAATTTTTTACGATATTTTTTTTTTGTATGTACCTTTAAAGGACGAGGACTATATTTGCCCCTGGTGATCGATTTTTTCTCACTAATTGCACTTACAACATTTCCCATTTTGGCTCCAAGAATAAATGAACGTTTTGGAGTTTTTATGCCAGCGAAAAAAAAATAGAGCAGGTGCTACTTATTGATTCGGACTCAAATAATAAATTTTTCACCGATGTTTTTGCTTATAAAGTTGAGAAGTTTATATTTATCAAGGAAATGGTTTTTTTTCGCAGGAGAAAAACTTGTTAATAGAATTTTTAGGATTCGTTAAGAGTATTCGATGATTTTTTTATAACTTCTAATCTAGCCCTGCAGCAGCTTTGAATAAACCAGAAGGAATTCAATGGTATTTCTTTATTATGATTGAAGGGGAATACAATTTCAGCGAAACGAATTTCTTTTTTTTTGTAGTGTTCTAGAAGGGATTGTATAGCGGCGCTTGGGTTTTTTTGCAAGTGTAATCCTGCTAACGAGACGATTCTTTTATTTCGAGGATTACGCTTTTCTATGTAGATTTGTAAAACGACGAAACCCAAATAGAGTATGTTGCGGTCAAAGCTGTCTTTATCTTTACATAGCAACTTTTGCACTTTCAATTTGCTTTTCAGTTCTATACAACCATTTCTCTCTTTAGTAGATACATTTCTAGGAAAAAACCTATTATAAAACCACGGTATACAGAAATAAGGTAATGTAACAGAGACTGACAGCTTCGAATATCGTAGAAATTTCGGGCCGAGGGACGTCAGCACTAATGCAGAAACAACAACACAACTCCGATTTTATATGGGAAGAGCGTGCCAAGTGACGTCAGCACTCAAATGACATTTCTCCATTATATTACCTTGTTTCTGTATACCGTGTTATAAAACAACCTTTCAAAAAATATACGTGGTAAAAATAAGGATGCTTTTGCACTTTCTGTGTCTTATAGAACCAATGTTCAGATCTTGTTCATAGTGCAAGCCGCGTTTTAAGTCTGAAACAACGCATATACGGGTATTTCACAGATCTCATCATCATCAGATGGCATCGCCACCCAAGCGAGTCTTGCCTCCTCGAGTTTTACCTTCGAATGTCCACAGTCCTTTGCGACTTTTCTCCTGTTCCTTGCTAGGTACCATTTTTTGCTAGGTCCTTTCATACATTGTTGCTTTAGACCTAGCTTTTGTGTTTGAGGTTTTAGATGATCCACCTTAGACCTCTTGGATGCTTTTCCGCACCTCCTTAGCTTCTAACATCCTGTATGTTTGAATTATATCTCCTATCAGTTAGATGTGGTCAATTTCATTCCGCACAATATTACCTGGTGAACTTCAAGTCACTTTACGAATATTCTCTTGTTCAAACCTGGTTCCGCTTATGGTTAGATCTTTAGATAGTGCAAAATCCACTAATCTAGTCCCATGATCGTTGCTTGTGCTTTCTTCTTTGCTACTTTCTTCTTTCCAATTTGCGTGTTCAAATCTCCCACTACAATATTCATATCTAATCCAGGGGCCCTATTCTCTATTACAATATTGTTAAATCCGATTCGAAAGCAAAACAGCTTTCGAGTAAAAATTAGACAATATTGGGTGCCTTCCATTTAGACACAGAGAGACACAGTGTTACACTGTGTCCGACACAGAAGTGTTCCATCAACGACACAGCTAGACACAGCCGGGCACAACTAAGACAATGCTACCAACCCTCGCCAATTGAAATGTGATCGTTAATTTATAATTACAACAATATTGTTTCATTTTTAAGATTCTCGGCATTTATAAGATGTCGGGTAATTAATTTAAAGAAATTATCAACATAAAATTTACGATTTACTTGCTAAACAAAAATAAAAACGAGGAAAGTGCGCCGTGGCGGATTTTTCATGAACTTATGTGTTCCATTTGGGCTTACACAGAACGACACAGAGCGACACGCTGTGTCGGACACAATTGTCTTTCTGTGTCTAAATGGAAGGCACCCATTGTTACATTTTCATGTCAAATTAATGCCAATATTGTAATAGAGAATACGATTTCGTCAGTTCCGTTAAAAAATATGACAATATTGTAATAGAGAATAAGACCCCAGTAGAAATAGGGTTCGAACAACAAAAAAATTCGTTACAGCAATCTGACAGCGGGACATTGTCGAACAAGCTCTTGTAAATGAGGGAAAAATAAATCGAACCGACAGCTGCTATCCCGGGGTGGAATGGGGGGGGTTTAGGGGTTCACAACTGTTTTTCGCGATTTCTGGCTAAACTGTCCATCCTATCGAAAAAAGTTAAAGGTACAAGTTGTAGGAAATAGAAAGATCTACAACTTTTGTATTAACCATTTTTACCCTAACCTTAAATTTTTTCGAGTAAATGGCGGAAAACCGGTTTTTCGCTTTTTAATTTTTTTCTTTAACAAAAAAAATTCTATGAAGCTGAAACTTTGGCAAAAGATACCTTTTAGTGTTGCAAAAAGGCAGTAATTTTTTCAGACGGAAATATTTAGAGGTTGTTGTTAAATTTAATTTTTTTTAAAAAAAAAGCGACATTTTTAACTGTGATTCCTCTTAAAACTACGCTTCTTACGGAGATTTGTGTTGGCTCACTTACTCGTTGTTACACGTCTACTTTCGATAAATGGTAAAAAAACGGTATACTGCAATGGAAAAAATGACCGGAAAATTTAAAAAATCGAAAAAATGACTTTTTTCGTGGTTATTTGAATATTTATCTTTGAAGAGTGATTTTCAATCATAAGACAGTATTTGCATGTGGCACGGAACTAGTTTATCTAAATAGTATTTTTATAAATCAAAATTGTATAAAAAATAATACGTCATGAAAAAATTTAAGCAGGTCTCAGCTAATAATACCATATTAACAACATGAAATTCGTAAATGGGGTAAAAAAATGAAATATTTTTTTAAACATGTTTAAAACACCAAATTGGAAAAAATTATGATTTAAAGTCCTCTTCATGAATTTTTCTCTAATCAGTTTCATTGTTGCATCTGACGAAGAAAATTTACACCACTCTGCAAAGAGAGAAAGATTAGTATGACGTGTGTGTCGGACTTCATCATTGAATTTGATCTTGTCCGACAGAAACTGCACTTTAAGTTTTCCAGTTAGGATGTCAAACGCAACACAAGATATGAGCAGTTTTCATCAGATCAAGCACTTTGAGCCTGTCCAAATAGTGGGGTAGGGTTTGGTACTCGTGCGGGTCGTGTAGATTTCTCAAGGCAAAAAGGAGAAATCTCTTCTTAACTGATTCAATCCTGCTGCTGCTTACTTGGAATATAGGATCCCAGATAGGGCACGCATATTCCAGGATAGGGCGGATCAGAGAACAGAAGATTGTTTTTATGCACCAGTCTTGTAAGCAGGGTACGAAAATGCTCGCTCCGGAGCGGCTCTTTATGTGGCTCTTGGCTCTTAAACGGCTCCCGGAGTAGAGCCATTTACTTTTAAGTGGCTCTCGCTCCGGAGCTGGAGCTAAAGTAGCGGCTCCGGCTCAGGAGCTGGAGCCGGAGCTTTATTGACTATTGGCTCCTTCAAATATCAATACATATCCCATATTAACGGTTCCAAATGACGAATTGGTGGCTAAAATTTGAAAATTAAAAATGGTGGACTAATTTTGGCAATTGTGTTCCGATTGAACTGAAAATCAGTATCGGGGGCTTTAAGGGTTCCAAATGACGAATTTGTGGTTAAAATTGGAAAATTCAAAATGGCGGACTAATTTTGGCAATTGTGTTCCGATTGAACTGAAAATTAGTATCGGGGGGCTTTAAGGGTTTCAAATGACGAATTGGTGGTTAAAATTTGAAAATTCAAAATGGCGGACTAACTTTGGCATTGTGTTCCGATTGTACTGAAAATTAGTATCGGGGGGCTTTAAGGGTTTCAAATGACGAATTGGTGGTTAAAATTTCAAAATCCAAAATGGCGGACTAATTTTGGCAATTGTGTTCCGATTGAACTGAAAATTAGTATCGGGGGGCTTTAAGGGTTCCAAATGACGAATTGGTGGTTAAAATTTGAAAATTCAAAATGGCGGATGAACTTTGGCAATTGTGTTCCGATTGAACTGAAAATTAGTATCGGGGGGCTTTAAGGGTTCCAAATGACGAATTGGTGGTTAAAATTTGAAAATTCAAAATGGCGGACTGATTTTGGCAATTGTGTTCCGATTGAACTGAAAATCAGTATCGGGGGGCTTTAAGGGTTTCAAATGACGAATTTGCGGTTAAAATTTGAAAATTCAAAATGGCGGACTAATTTTGGCAATTGTGTTCCGATTGTACTGAAAATCGGTATCGGGGGGCTTTAAGGGTTCCAAATGACGAATTTGTGGTTAAAATTGGAAAATTCAAAATGGCGGACTAATTTTGGCAATTGTGTTCCGATTTAACTGAAAATCAGTAAGGGGGGGCTTTAAGGGTTCCAAATGACGAATTGGTGGTTAAAATTTGAAAATTCAAAATGGCGGACTAACTTTGGCAATTGTGTTCCGATTGAACTGAAAATCAGTATCGGGGGGCTTTAAGGGCTTCAAATGACGAATTTGTGGTTAAAATTTGAAAATTAAAAATGGCGGACTAATTTTGGCAATTATGTTCCGATTGTACTGAAAATCAGTATCTGGGGGCTTTAAGGTTTCCAAATGACGAATTTGTGGTTAAAATTTGAAATAGTTTTTGTATTGACCTTTTTCAAGATGGTGACATATCCAAGCGTATATATGCGTTGCATTCTTTCACAGATAATATAGAAGTGTGTGTATTCAAATGAAACCAGACGGAATATTCCGTGAATGGAACGCATGCCACGCAAATGTCGGGCTACTTTCAACTTTTTCTGCATTGCCGCATTTGGCATAGTACACACAAGCATACACAACAAACACATACGACTCGTTACTTAGATTTTTGAGCTATGTGTGAAAGCCGGGATGGAACGCAACCATGCAATTATGTGTCAGTGGAAAATCTCCGCATATCATGGAGCCGCCGAGTGCAATGCATGTACGCTTTTATACATGGTGTATTGCATAAAGTTACAAAGCGGCGGCTGTGGATAGGTTTTGAATAGACGAACAAAAAATCGCATTGGGGGGTGGGGGTGAAATCGTAACGGTTTAACCGCTAGGGCGTTTTCAAGTTTTTGTTAAAGTTTTACATATCACCCTGTATTTTTGTAACCCTATGACCGAGAATAAGATATCAGTGTACGCAGAACACCCCCACCTATCTTAAACTGTAAAATAAAGGTTCTACCCTATCAATTTCCAGAGGAATGAGTCATAGGTTTTTTTCAACTAAAATTTCGGTGGCGCACGAATTGCACAGATTCCCTTATTAAGATTTATGATCCTTCGGGTGACAAGGGCCTTCAGCAGGCTACCTGACCCCGAGAATGCGTTGTCGTAAAACTTGCCGCACCTACGCAGGACAAGGTAAAATGTTCTCGGTGGAATTCAAATTTTTAACGCATGTGCAGGAGAAGGTAAAATGTCCTCGGAAGAATTGATATTTATAATTGTGCAGGAGAACTTAAAATGTGCGCGTTGAACAAAAATTTCAAATTTTTATAAAGATAAGAAAACATGCTGTAATTAGTGTTAAAACTTCTTATAGCATTATTTTAATTCATTTCTTGACAGAAGTGTATTTCTTTTTACGAGATATGTGTTCGAAAATTATCCGAAAATAAAATCCTTCTGGCCTTTGGAAAAAACAAGATCAAAATAATATAATAATATGTACAAATAAATATCTTAAAATTTGCTCTCAAAAACTGCGCAAGTTACTTAAAACATTTTTGTTCAATGCGCACATTCTAAGTTCTCCTGCACAATTAAAAATTTCAATTCTATCGAGCACATTTTACCTTCTACTGCACATTCGTTAAAAATTTAAATTCCACCGAGAACATTTCATCTGCTCCTGCACATGCGTTAAAAACTTGAATTCCACCGGGCACATTTTACCTTGTCCTGAGTAGGTGCGGCAAGTTTTACGACAACGCATGCTCGAGCTCGGGGTCAGGTAGCCTGCTGAAGGCCCTTGTCACCCGAGGGATCATAAATCGTAATAAGGGAATCTGTGCAATTCGTGCGCCACCGAAAATTTAGTTGAAAAAAAGCGATGACTCATTCCTCTGGAAGGGAGTGTTCTGCGTACACTGATATCTTATTCATGGTCATAGGGTTACAAAAATACAGGGTGATATGTAAAACTCTAAAAAAAACTTCTAAACGCCCTAGAGGCTAAACCGTTACGATTTCACGCCCCCCACCCTTCCGATTTTTTGTTCGTCTATTCAAAACCTATCCACAGCCGGCCGCTTTGTAACTTTATGCAACACAACCTGTATATATCCAGCTTCAGTAATAAAATGGAGAGCCGGAGCCGTTATATCGCTCAATGAGCCACAAAATGGCTCAGGCTCCGAGCTCAGAGCCAAAAGTACGGCTCCGGCTCAGGAGTCAGAGCGATTTTGTAAAGAGCTTTTCAGAGCGGCTCTTTTATGAGCCGCCCGGAGCGAGCTTTTTCGTACCCTGCTTTAAAAAGTGCAATCGGAACACAATTGCCAAAACTAGTCCGCCATTTTTAATTTCCAAATTTTAACCACCGATTCGCCATTTGGAACCCTTAAAGACGCTCGATACTGATTTTCAGTACAATCGGAACACAATTGCCAAAATTAGTCCGCCATTTTGAATTTTCAAATTTTAACCACCAATTCGTCATTTGGAACCCTTAAAGCCCCCCGATACTGATTTTCAGTTCAATCGGAACACAATTGCCAAAATTAGTCCGCCATTTTGAATTTTCAAATTTTAGCCACAAATTCGTCATTTGGAACCCCTAAAGCCCCCCGATATCGATTTTCAGTTCAATCGGAATACAATTGCCAAAATTAGTCCGCCATTTTGAATTTTCCAATTTTAACCACAAATTCGTCATTTGGAACCCCTAAAGCCCCCCGATACCAATTTTTAGTTCAATCGGAACACAATTGCTAAAATTAGTCCGCCATTTTGAATTTTCCAATTTTAACCACAAATTCGTCATTTGGAACCCCTAAATCCCCCCGATACTGATTTTCAGTTCAATCGGAACGCAATTGCCAAAATTAGTCCGCCATTTTGAATTTTCCAATTTTAACCACAAATTCGTCATTTGGAACCCTTAAAGCCCCTGATACTGATTTTCAGTTCAATCGGAACACAATTGCCAAAGTTAGTCCGCCCTTTTGGCGCCGCCATTTTGAATTTGTTATAAAATGGCCAGATTGTATTTTCACGCGAACTAAATATATATATGCCAAATTTGAAGTTGATCTAAAAAAAATTCAAAAAAAATTCAGGGAAGCTCATATTAATCTGATTAATGCTGATTAAAAAGTTAGTTGATTATGCCCAACACTGATCTTTATCTTTGCATATCATGGAGCCGCTGAATGTAATGCATGTATACGCTTGGATATACCACCAGTTTCAGTAATAAAATGAAGAGCCGGAGCCGTTATGTGGCTCAAAGAGCCAAAAAATGGCTCTGGCTCCGAGCTCAGAGCCAAAAGTACGGCTCCGGCTCAGGAGCGAGAGCTCCTTACGAAAAAATTTTCGGCTCCGGCTCCGGAGCCAGAGCTATTTTATAAAGAGCTTTCCGGAGCGGCTCTTTTAGGAGCCGCTCCGGAGCGAGCTTTTTCGTACCCTGCTTGTAAGGCATTGAGTTTCGTCTGCATGAAGGAAACATCAGTTTGGGTCTTAATGACAGTATAAATTTTGAGATCATCCGCGTAGAAGAGATGTGGAATATTTACTAATTTTTCCGATAGATCGGAGATGAAAATATTGAAAAGAAGCGGAACAAGATGACTCTCCATACCGCATAGCAATTCGGAGATAAGGACCATAAGGTTAGAAGTTGTTGAACGCCATTTTCCGAAAACCGTGTTGTTGTTCGTTTAGATGTGGGTCGATAAGAGGGGCAATCTTGTCATAAACAAGTTTTTCAAAAAGCTTAGGAATTGATGATAAAATGGCAATCCGCCTATATTTGTCCACCGAGTGTTGATCACCGGATTTATAGATTGGTGTTAGGTAGGATTTCTTCTATAGCATAGGGAACTTACCTAACGATAAAGATTTGTTGAAGATAATATGAAGAAGAATTACGATATGTTTTGAGCAGCACTGAAAGAAAATAGGAGGAAGATTGTCGGGGCCTTTCCTTTTTTTTGATGTCAAGATTATTTAGACCCGTCATGATCTCGTCGACAGAGAGGGATATGCCATTTATAAGGGAGGTGTCAGTATGCGAATCAGTCAGATCATCTGTTGCACTTAGACATGGGGTATAAGTTTCACCAAACCAAGTAATGAACTAGATTTATTATATATCCTCCAGCACGACATTTGTGAAATTAAGATTTGTTCTATGAGGAATAAATTATCATTAAAAATAAAAAACTGTTTAGTGATATCTTTGTTGCGATCCCACAAGCAACTACCAGAAATCTATCTGCTGGATGGTCAAATTGTCCAAACGCCTAGAACGGTAAAGTCCTTGGAGTGATATTTGATGACAAATTGATCTTCTTTGAGCCTATTAAGAGCATTACAATTCGTGCTTATCGAAATAGCTTTTATTTGGAGAGCAAGGAAAGAGTTTAGGGATTTCAAGAGACTAATACTTCTTTTCTCAGCGTTGGTCAAACCGACATTGAAAAATACTGTGGTATGGTTTCCGTTTACTGGAACAACACATCAATCGTATTGAAGAAAGTAAGTTCTGTAAATGCTTACACTATGTTAAGGTTTCTGAGCATGTAAATAATATGAGCGACATTGTTCAACAATATAAGGTCAGTAAGCTTATTAGTCGCAGACAAGTGGCAAACTTGGAAAACCGGAATGTTTGATTCACCAGAAATTGTGACTGACTGTGAATTTATTTGCTGGTGGAAATTGGACAGTTGTCGTTTGGAAAAAGAGATGTCTTTTCCGATAAACCAAATTCAATGTTATGGTACCAGACGGATCTTCCAGAGTTCGACGAACATTCAAGGCAGTAGGGTCTCGACTGATCCTCCAAAGGTCCGGAACTCTGCAAAGTATATAATTGTCATCGCCAATGGCGTTATTTCAACCCTGGACGATCTTTTCTCGGCAATATCCCAGATACCATTTTTCAACAAGCAATGCAAGTCCGGAAATTTTTTTACCACTGGATGTTTATCAAGTATTTTTCTAATAAAATTTCATATATTTTTTAACTTAGTTCTTTAAAGAAAAACTAAGAATACTAACAAAAAATTCCAATAGCAAATTCTCCTAACTTGTCTCGGTTATAGCAGGACATACTTAACATAACTTGGTTGAACATGGAATCCTCTCTTAGGTAATAACGACGAAATATAAGCAATTTTGAATGTTTGTCACGTCCTAAAAATTGAAAAGACCCAAAATATATTTAGACCATTGTAACCAGAGCTGAACTACTTTAGTAAATAAATCCTTGTAGGACGTTAATGTAATTGAAATGTGCTACTGTTAAAGTAACGTTCAAATAAATTCTTTACGCTTTATAAAATAAAAAAAATAAATCCCATTGTTACTTCCAACATAACTTTTATATATGATCAAAATGTTTTATAAAACTTACGTAACGCATTTATAAAAAATTGGCACATAGCAATCACTATAAAGATTACCGTCTCTGGTGTTTGACGTGTTATTACTTTTCTTTCAAATTTGTGACATAATCCGACGGACCAACGCCGGAAGCCACAACACAGAAATATATGACCTATTTGTGGGATCACAAAAAAAAGACCAGAAAAGAAGACCATCCAGAAATGAACGAAAATCTAAACAATTGGACATGAGAAATCATTGTTATTTTCCACAAAAATCCACCTTCTTTTTTTGTGTGGCTATCGTGGCAGGTAACCAGCAACAGCTTCAACAACGAAAAAAAAAGAAAGAAATGAAATAAGAAAAAAAAATCTTAAATACCTTAAGTAAATTCGTTCAGGGCGATGAAGCATGTGTATATAAGTCACGATATGCAGAAGTGAAGATGAATAATTCTATTAGAGGTGCTCATTACTATCATTATATGGAGATAATAGCCGAATGCTCGTCTGTGCGATGAGCAGATACCATTTGCTGATATTATATAGGCATCATGCAAGTATATTTATTCGCGGATTAATGGTCTCCAATGAAAGCTAAAATGGCTCCTTTCAATGGCTGTGAAATTAATAAATCAAATAAAACTCACCAGTTTTCACCATTTACAGGTTTTTCATCTCCTACAATATGAAAGAAGCATCATTGTTTTAATGGCCATTCATAGGTATGTAATATTAAACGAAAGTAAAATTCGTTACCTGTGTGGCTGGTATCTTTCTTGACATTGAATATCTTGAGGAAGTTATCTTCATTTTGTGGTAAAAAAAGATAAGAAGTGGTTACTGTTCAGGTAATTGCCTTGAATTCATGAATTCGTCTTTATTATTATTATTAACACAGACGTTGTTGGTTTTTGTTGTTTTTGTTGCCAGAGTCGCTCATGTTTGGTTGGTAATTTTGTTTTTGTTTTTTTTTATGGGAAACGGTTTGTAACTTCCTCATAAAATGTTATGGCGGTTTCACTTTCCAATTTTATAATAAGACATTGAATGTATACATATTTTCGTTTTTTTTTGTTTTAAAATGCGTGAATGAGTAATTTGCGCGAAAGTAATGCATATTTTTATAAAATCTTTCATGGAAGGTATTGTTTACTGCATGTACATAAACATTTCTTCCTCACAATTGATCCATTCCAGAAGTATCGCATTTACTTATTACATAATCATACCCACAACATCGCTAAGGATTTTTTGTAACATATACGATCAGGGCCGTCTTAGGTCATGCAGGGGCCCTTCTTATTCATGATCCTTTAATCCCTCGTGGGAAGTAGGGCGGAAACAGTTGCCCTCCAGCGGGATATATTTTGTGCGACAGCTCTCAGCTCTATACAAGATCTCCCAGTTGTCGCTTCGTTTCTTTTGCTTTGGACATAACCGATGTTTACTTCTGATACTGTCAATATAACGCCATTTTTTGTACTCCACAGCTCTACAACACTTATTTCGTCACAAACATTTTGCTGGTTTTAGGTTTGTTGCAGTTTCCCAGCAAATTTTATACTTTTAATACTGCCCCGAAGAAGGTCTTCACGTTAAACCGTCTACTGTGGCATAGCAACGCGTTGGACATTTCTGATTGCGGCGATTTTGAGGTGAATAATTCCTACTACCAAATGGTGATCACTTCCAATGTCTGCTCCCGTAAAGCTCCTGATTAGTAACCTGCTGGAGACAAGCTTACCTCCAAAGAAGCTATGCAGTAACCTCCGCAATCTTGGAGCTTTTGGTCAAAATTACCAAAAAGCAGAGTTAGATCGCGATATTCTGAATACATTCTTTTCTTCCACCTCCGATGCAGTCTCTAACTCATCTTCCTTCGACTTAAATTATTCTTTGCATTTCGTTGCATTGACGAGGATGAACTTCTCTACACTATCTTCTATATTAATAAAAGAAAGTTTCTGTATGTATGTATGTACGTATGTATGTATGTATGTGTGCGCTATAGCGGGCGCACCAGTCATCGCAGAGCTTCGGAATTTTGCACGAAGGCCGTGGGGGTCTCCCTTGAAACACCTCGAAGCCCGATTTTCGAAATTCAAAATGGCCGCCGAAAAATGACCGAAGTTCAAAATGGCCACCCAAATATGAATTCAATTTCAATAAAAGTGGGTATGTAGGGGTTTTTAGGGTCGCTAATAACGAATTGGTGGTCAAAATTTGCAAATTCAAAATAGCCGCGCCAATATGGCTGGGGGTTTTTTGAGGTAGTAAATAACGAATGTTTGATCAGAACTTATAAATTCAAAATGGCGCGCCGAAATATGACCGAAACTCAAAAAGGCCACCCAAATTTACCAATTGTGTTCCGATTTCCATGAAAATCGGTATCTGGGGGTTTTAAGGTAGCAAATAACGAATTTATGATCAGAACTTATAAATTCAAAATGGCCGCGGACGAAATTCTTCAATTGTATTCCGATTCCAATGAGAGTGGATATTTAGGGGTTTTTAAGGCTGCAAATAACGAATTTTTGATTAAAACTTATAAATTCAAAATGGCCGTTCCAATATGGTCGACGAATTTGCCAATTGTGGTCCGATTCCAATGAAAGTGGATATCTAGGGCTTTTTAAGATTGCAAATAACTTATTTATGATGAAAACTTATAAATTCAAAAAGGGCGGAACCAATATGGCCAATGACTTTGCCAATTGTATTCCGATTCCAATGAAAATCGGTACCTTAAAAACGGTAGCAAATGACGAATTGATGATCAAAACTAATAAATTTAAAATTTCGGGGCCAATATGGCAGACGAATTTTAGCAAATAAGTGTCATTTCACATCCTACCTCCAAATGGAAGAGCATTGAACATAGTGTATCTTGGTCATTTCCCCTATTGTCGTGAAGTTTGCCGCGCGATTGAGTGTACCTATAAAATCCTCGACTAATTAAAGGTAAATATTGCTAAGCTACTTATCTGGTCGTTCTCAAATCGTTAAAATCCAGGATAAATTCTCCAAGCCCATATTTCTACGGTGTGGTGTTCCACAAGGCTCTATTCTGAGTCCCTTGCTGTTCAGCATTTATTTAATAATCGAGTTAATCTTCTAGCTCAGAAGTACACTTCTCAGCTGGGCTGAGAAACGGGCCACGCTTATGTGCAGGGGCCGAATCCGGCCGAAAGCACCAAAAAAGGTATAAGAAGAAAAGAACAACGCAAAACGAGCATGCAACCGAAAATGCGGGTTCCTTCTCAACCCTCCCCGGCACTCCTGTACCGAGCCGGTCCGGTCCCTGCACACAAGCGCGGTCACATTTACCACTGCACAGTGGCTCGGCTAAGACATGCAAACACAAAACAAAAAACAATGCAACAATTAAGAGCACAAAACATCAAACAGAGAAGCGTGCAAAGACAATGAAAACGTGGGACACACAAGGAGTCACGCCACATTAAAAAGAGTCCTTTTAAGGACATCTTCGCTAGTTTGCATGCTAAAAACACTCGCATTTTTGTTAACATTTATAAGCATGCGGTTAACTGGTTCGTACATCCCATAATTGGTGTTAGAGGAATTAATGTACAAGAGAGGTGGACCTCTCAGGTTATAGTTGTTCACTCTAAATGACGTACGGGTTCGTAGGAAGCCTGAGTCAACTTTGTCATTCAACAAACGATGAACGAATATAACGTCAGCGACCTCGCGACGCTTATGGAGAGAGCTCAAGTTGAGCAATTTAAGTCTGTTCACATAAGGCGGAAGAATAAGTGGGTCATCCCACGGGAGGTGACTGAGTGCAAAACGGACGAACTTCCTTTGAACCGATTCGATTTTATCGACATGGGAGGAGTAGTAAGGAGACCATACCTGGGAGGCGTATTCAAGTAAAGGCCTAACTAAAGATATGTACAAGTGCTTTGTGATAAGGGGGTTGTTGAATTCCTTGGACCATCTTTTTATAAATCCCAGGACTGAATTGCCCTTGGAAGAGATATAATTGATGTGGGTGGAGAAATCCAACTTACTTTCTAACCTAACCCCAAGATCGATAACAGAGTTAGTGCGGGAGATCTTGTTATCGAGAAAAGTATAGTCGTAAGTTATAACGCCACGTTTTCTACAAAAAGTCATGACCTCACATTTACTAATGTTAAGGACCAGGTTGTTGTTGGAACACCAAGAATAGAAGGTGTTTAGGTCTGCTTGCAGAAGTTTGCAATCCTCGATACTCCTTATGTGGCGGTACAGTTTGATGTCATCGGCATAAATAAGGATTTTACAGTGCCTCAGCAGGGTAACAATGTCATCGATTGATAAAATAAAAAGAAGAGGACCAAGATGACTTCCTTGCGGGACACCAGAGGACGCCTCGATGTTTTTAGATTTGGCTCCGCGGAATAGAACCTGGTAGGTTCTGTCGGCTAAGTACGACTGGAACCACATAACCAGGGCATGCGGAAAGCCTAATTTTTTTAGTTTTAGAACTATAATAGAGTGAGAGAGCATGTCGAAAGCTTTACTGAAGTCTGTATAAACACAGTCAGTTTGACAGCCAGTGACAAAGCCTCGAACAGTGTGAGAAGAGAACTCTAGTAAATTAGTAGTAGTGGAACGAGCTGCAAGAAAGCCATGTTGGTTAGTTGAGATAAGTCTCTTGCAGATAGGGGCAATAGCAGAATAAATAATGGATTCGAAAAGTTTTGGTATACATGATAACTTCGCAATCGGTCTATAATTAGATATTTCGTTCTTACAACCCTTTTTATGAACAGGGATTATAAAAGAGTTCTTCCATAAGGTTGGGAAGCGCCCTGTATTGAGGGATTTCTGAAATAAACATAGGATAGGAGACAGTAGGGCCCCTGCACAGGATTTTAGAACAGCAGGAGGGACACCATCAGGGCCGGACGAAAAATCTTGTGGAAGATCATTTATATGTTTCGAGATATCTTCCCTGGTTATAGACAGAGATAAATTTTGAGCCGTTTGTATTGCGTTGATATGTCGAAAATTGTCTTCATGAGGTTGGAAGACAGGAGACGAGAAAGATTTGAGGAAGAACGATGCGAACTTGTCGCAAATCTCGGATGAATTAGAACTAACAGAGTTCTCGTATTGCATGGTGTTAGGATAATTATCAACTTTTTTCTTAGAGTTGATAAATTGAAAGAATGCTCTGGGATCCCCATACAGTTTACCTTCCATGTTGCTAAGGTACTCCTTATAGAGAGCCTCGGACAGAGCATGGAATTGGTCATAGCAATTGAGAAAAGCATAGAAGCTCGCAGTGTCTTTTCTCTTCAGGTAAGTTTTCCAGAGTTTATTCTTCTGGTTTTTGGTGTGTCTCAACTCATTATTGTACCAGGGCGGGGATGATCTGGTCAACTCAAGAGGCTCAATAGGTACACAGGATGCGAAGGTTTCATACAGGACGGAGTAAAATCTTGTTACGTCGTCATCCAACTCATTAGAGGAAAGCAAGCTATTGAAATCGATCGAAGTGAGCTTGGATGACAGTACTTCAAGATTAGCCTTTTTAAAGTTAAAAGTAAAGGTTGACTCCTCCGGGATTAGCTTATAGTTAAAGGCAAAACAATAGCTGAGTAGGAGAGGAGGGTGATAATTATCAACAGGCGACAAGACAATTGAGCTAGGCTCAACATACATGTTGTCTGAGTCGGAAAAGAATATAAGATCTAACCACCTACCTAAAATATTATTCACACCGCTCATTTGGTTCAAACCGCATGAGAATAAGGAATTCAGAAAGTCGGATTCCCTATCATTAAGGTTGTTTTCAGGTAGGTAGTTATCGTCCTCATCGGAAGATACCCATTGAACATTGGGTAAGTTAAAATCACCTAAAAGTAGGAGTTCGTCTTTGGAGTCCATCATATCCTGGATATGATTAATACAAGATATTAGAATATCATAGAGGTTTTGACCTCTATCGTCAATAGTGCTGAACATACCTGGTGGGATGTAACAGCAAATTAAAAATAGGTTCTTATGGACAAGGGAGACTTTAAGAGCGAGGAGCTCAATGTCCAAAGAATTGGAAAAACTAGGAAGCGTTATTAAGCAACAGTTGAGAAGGTTACTACAGGCAAGTAGTACACCACCTCCACGAGCCTCCGAGTCAGTATATCTGTCCTTCCGAATTATTAATAACCTTCCTCTTGTAACCGTTGAGTGTATTCGCAGACTTAATGATGATCTGAGGGGAATTTCTGATTGGACTGTTACCAATAAACTGCCCCTAAATCATAGGAAATCTGCATGTTTGGTGGTTAGTAAGACTCCCATTGTATTAAGTACTCTCGCACGAATTGTAATAAATGATGCCGTCTTGCCTTATGTTGAGTCAGTCAGAAACCTAGGTGTTGTGTTTAATTCTAAATTTAGCTGTTGTAGTCATACGAGCAGAGTTCTTCAAAAGGTCTATGGATGCTTACGTCCACTATGGGTAAGCGTTAGTCTGCTCAGACCTGATATGCGAAAAATGCTTGTGATTGCTCTAATTTTGCCCCATCTGGGGTATGGTAGCCCAATTTTCCCCAAACTTGATTCGGTGTGTATGAGAAAAATGGAAGTTGCATTTAATGGGCCTATTCACACAGTGCACATTCATGGCGCCTAAAACCGGTTTTATAGATGAGAGAGGGAAGGGAGCGGAAGAACTTAACGAAACATTTTTCACGCAAAACCAAACGCGTGAAAACTAGCACACATATAAAAAGTTACTTCTATCTCTTGCATTCTTTAGCTCTGTTTTTCTCTAACAAGTAAAGGACCCCGCAGAATTTGTATGGGAAATGGGTCCCGATCAAATTGGCCCAAATTTTACTCACTTATAGCTTTCGGTGAGTAGATAAAAAATTCCCACGGGCGCACAGCGGAAAAAACTCCCGATCGCGAGAAACGATCGTCCGAAGTTCCGTTTTTTTTCGCTGCCTACAGCCTTTGTGCGCATATATCGGGCCATGTTATATATATATACATGTTATATATACATATATGCATATATACATGTTATATATATGGGTACATATATATACAGGGTGTTTCAAACCACCCGTGACACCCAATTTTCTGGGAAAGACTCGATTGAAAAAAAATCAAAATTATCCCCAAAAATCATTCATTTGGGGGTACAGGGAAGCTTCGGATAAAAAAATGTTTCTAACAAATGTTTAATATTTCTCTTCGTAGAATCAGAATCCGTGAAAAAAAAATGGGGGTTGTTTGGCGTTTTTGATTGGGCCACGACACACCACAACACAAAAGTGTGTGTTTCGGCTTTACATGTTTATAGTCAGCTTTGGATTTCTTTTTACTTTGGCAACCGATCCGTACTGATCGAAATTACTGTGATAGGCTACTGACAAGAGATTATTTTATAGTAGTATTATTCTGTAAGCTTATACTTATATTATGACCACTAGGGTCGATTTTTAGATCCACTTTGTAGAATTCAAGGCCTGTATCAAATTCGTTGGATGCTTTGTTGTTAGATCTTCAAGCTCGTTCAGTACGTATTGGTCAAATGAACTATGCCTGGGTCTGGCTAGTTCTGGACATTTGCTCACGAAATGCACAACAGCTTCGTTTTCATTTGGCATGACGTGTTGAATGAAATGACCATTCTCGATGCATGGTATCCTATTGGCCAGTGTCCCGTAAACACAGCTATAGCTTTAGCTAGGTTCGTGCAGGATATCTTTAGGAGGTTATCAGTTTTGTTTTTTTGTAGGATGGCCTTGCTGCATATTGTTAATCCGTTCCATCTTGCGTTGGCCAACCAAAGGAAGTGTAGGTAAATACCCCAAGAAGCAAACTAAAATTGTAAATAAAACTGATATGGGAATATATATGTAAATAAAATTTGCGTAATTGCAATTAAAAATTAATAAAAATGGTTCAGCACTCATGAGTTTTCTTGCCATTGAGACTAGAGTGTCGTCGACACTGCATATTCCCACACGAGTTTTACTTAGAATTTTATTTTGCACCTTGGCTAACCGAATGTGGAACAAGTACCCCGGCTCACCCTGTATTCTCTGGCATTTTCAGTAAATACACATTTTCAGAGACGCTTAAAAACAGGAGAGTCGCTATGTATTTTTAATTTAAATTGATTAATTTAATTGGATAAAAAATTATATGTGCATGGGTTTCGGCATTTCAAGGCCCTGGGCTCGTGCTACACGTGCCCTTAGGGTAAAAACGGTACTGTGTATGATATTAGGTACATGGTGAGAATTTTCGATTCAAATGAAAGAAGAAAACTAAAAACAAAAAAAAAACGAAATAAAAAAAAACTATTTCACACTTAAAATACCATAGCCAAGAAAGTTTATCATTGGAGCAAAGAAAAATGTAGACACTCACCAGACATAGTTACAAATTGAGCCAATAAATCAGAGATAAAGAAATTCTGGTACGGTAATCCAAGAAAATAGAAAGAAAAAAACTCTACTCTCTTAGAAGATTTAGAAAGCAATGTGTACCTGTGTGGTGGGTCCAAGCTTAAAGTTTTTATCCCATAATTCTACCTTAAATTTAGTACACCAGATTTCAAAAACTTTCAGCCACTTCTCAACATAGTTGAAAGAAAATTTCTTCGTTTGCACGGAAATTTTTCAAGTAACACATTTTCCTGTCTCTTAACGCCTGGTGGACTTCAAGTAAAAAAAAAATTTTTTTTTTCTAAAGGAGTTTGAAGAAATGTTGATGTCAAGAAGACGAAAAAAAAAACAGTTCCATCTCGACTCCTTGCAGAATATAGTAAAATTCACATCTTGCCATGGATAAAAAAAAATTGTTTTTTTCTCTTGATTTATGAAGCTAGAAAGGTCCTGAATTGACGTTTTCTTGAAAGGCATTTGTTACCGATTGAAAAAGAAAAATTAAGATCCTAAGTTAAATCTAAAAAAAAACATGAACCCGTCTTAAGGTTATAAAAATTTAAAAAAATAAAAATAAAAAAAGGTACACCAAAAGTGATATTGCATGTGTAACCTTAATAAATTTTCAGAGAAGGGCGCATTAAAAGTGGGTGTGCTAGGATTTATGTTCGCCTTGGTGAAATTAAATCTTTCCTGTCACTGGAGTCTAATTGATGAATATATTTTGAACATGAAATTAAAATCTGATCAAGGGTTAAATCTTCTAAGAGTATTATTTCTGGTATATTACAGTTTGAAGATGATTCTATCGATACTTGCACAGTATGATGGAAAATGTACAAAGGAGTACAGAAGTTCAGGTTTAAATAAAGTGAGATTAAAACCAAATTATGGGACAGTTGGAGGATTTAATTGTGATATAATAGCGGATTAGAAAACTTAATTTAGTAGAATCGAGCAGAGACTTGAATTTAATGCCTTAAACACTTATACGAGGAAATGGACTTTGGAAAACCACATCAACTGCACAGAGCATTAAGGAGTAGGTAACTTACACCCAAAAACACCTCAACCAATAGTCTGTTGGCTTCGTTAGAAGTTCGTTTTTGAAAATATTATTTATTGACTTTGGCTTATCAGATAGCTTCAAGACTTTAATAGTCCGGGGAAATTAGCAAAAAAAAAGACGTAAGGAGACAAAATTCAGAAATGGCTGAAAATTGGCCCACAGCTTCCTTGGGACTTTTTAAGAAAACAATTTCGGAATCACAAAAAAAACATGGCCGCCGGGAATATAGCGGTTTTCCGCTGTTTTCCTTATATGTCGGTTTCTATAGGTCGTACAACACCGTACAAAGCCCTAAATGTTAACAATGAAATTCTCTACAACTTTAGTTTAGTTAACCCTTTCAAAGTTATTCAAGGTCAAAGTTTCCAAAAATCACTTTTTTGCCAAAACGTCACTCAAAAACTGGGTTTTTCGAAAAAAAATTTTGATCAGTCAATACGAAACGATATTGCCTACAAAAAACTTTCTTGTCATTTTTTCGAAAACTTAACCTTTTCGAAGTTATTCAAGTTCAAAGTTTCCAAAAATCACTTTTCGGCCAAAAAATCACTAACAATTCATTTTTGCAAAATTTTTCGAAAAGTTTTCGAAAAAATGACAAGGGTGTCATTAGGGTAGCCAATAATCTTTTGTATAAATAGAACAAAAAAATTTTCTCAAAAATCAGTTTCTGAGTCATTTTTTGACCAAAAACTGTTTTTTTGTAACTTTGACCTTGAATAGCCTCGAAAGAGTTAAGTTTTCGAAAAAATGACAAGAGGCTTTTTGTAGGCAATAACGTTTCGTATTGATTGATCAAAAAAATTTTTCGAAAAAACCAGAATTTGAGGGAGTTTTTGGCCAAAAGGTGATATTTGATAACTTTGACCTTGTATAACTTTGAAAGGGTTAATCACATCTTTGTAAGAACTAAAGTTGTAGAGAATTCCATTGTCAACATTTTGGGCCCTCGTACAAGGTTGTACGACCTATAGAGACCGAGATACAAGGAAAACACCGGAAAACCGCTATATTTCCGGCGGCCATGTTTGTTTTTTTGTGATTCCGAAATTGTTTTCTTAAAAGGTCCCAAGGAAGCTGTGGACCAATTTTCAGCCATTTCTGAATTTTGTCTCCTTTAAATGCTAATTTCCCCGGACTATAAGTATTACGATGGATTTTATGACTAAGACAATTTTTAATTTTAACTTTTAACTTCGCCTACGAAATCCACCAGGTTTTCTTACAAAATTCACTAAGTTAATAGTTAATCGAGATTAGAGTTCTCCTCCACGATGTTTCACAACGGTATAAAAAACTGCCTTAACGTTGGAGTATCTAGATATGTTGAATAATAACCAAAATCATCTAGTCTGATTTAAGGTCTATTCGCACTTGACGGAACGTCAACATCACGTCAAGGAACGGCAACGGCACGTCAAAATATTCTTCAATGAGTTTTACACTACGCGTTCACATATATAGGCAACGTCACGGACCGTCAACGTCACGGCACGTCAAGATTAGTTTGAAACTATATTTTTACGTGGCGTGCCTTGACGTGACTGATCTATTCTGTTGAATGTGAACATAGTTACGGCAGCATTTCGAATTTTTCAAGTATTTATCTGTTTTTGTTCAAACTAATTTTAGTCGAGTCAATGAAGGTTTTTACTCTTAGTCCTCAGGGACAACTCCAATTTTGATGATTTTTATTTTAAATGTTTGTTTTTATATATTATTTGAAATCATAAACATTTCAATGTGCGCACTTAAATATTTATATTGTTTTTTAAACAATATAAACACAATTTATACATAACTTAATTTTTTTTACGATATTTATTAACTTTTAAAGTAAAGTGTTAAAAAATGTTGACAGGTTTTGGAGTAACAGCGTCTCGAAAAGTTTTTTTTTTTAATTTTATGTTCAATTTTTTTTAAAAAGCTATGAAACTGACATTCGACATTCTCAAATATTTATAAAAATTTATTTCATCGTCATCCAATTCCTTATACAGCTTGTGGTATTCTCCTTCTTGTTTTCTTTTTGTAAATATCTTTTGTACCCATTTTTTTCTTTTTTGTTGCTAAATTTAAATTTTCTTCTTCCTCATCCAAAATTAATGCAATCATTGGTAACTTTTTATTATTAAATTTTGGCATTCCAAATAACAATTTAAATTAGCAATACGGAATGCGACAATACTCTATCTAATTTTTTTAGACTGAACGGCAAAATTCACGTAACGTTGACGGTTAAGTGCGAATCGACAGCAAAATTGACGTGCCGTTGCCGTTCCCAGACGTGACGTTGACGTTCCGTATAGTGCGAATCGACCTTTAAGCTTCCGCATGGTTTACTATTCTGACAGCCCAATCCGCCGATTTCTAAACAAACGAAAACGAATCCGCCCGGATCCAATCAAATGCGCTTGTATCCGTTCATTGTATAATCGTTCAAATGGAAAACGCATGCTCGGAAAGCACTTTGACATATTAATCCGATTCTGTTCCGCTCTCATCCGTTCATTGTAATTGCACCTTTACTCATCGTCTGTAGGAGTTGCAACTTGGTCTAGGCTGTTTAATTTACCAAACCACCAATGTATTTTATCATGGTCGCGCCATACTGCATGTTTAGCCTATAGTATAGTCGTGCCTATCTTTTCGGAGCTTCTACATTGCAATAACGAAAGAATGATAATTAACAGTTTACAATACATATAGATCTAAAATGTTGTTGAACACATGTTGATAACATTCTGACTTGACTTGGATGTCCTTCTATATGAAAACAAAACTTTCTCATCATTACACTTTTTCATTCCAGGCCCTTGTAGTTAGTTCTTTATCTGGTGTTTTTCTTTGACACCTCTCTAAATTCTATCAGCTCCTGTTTTGAAAATACAGACAAAGACATGGTTCAAGTAATCAGCTAGTTTTAAATGCATGAAAAGTCTGTCAGTATTCAACCTACAATACTTAGTCATTGCTCATTACGAAACTTCGAAACTTTTGCTCTAAGCTGTAGTAGTGTCACATCTTCTTGTCGTGGTATTTCGGAGCCAACATAGATACTATATTGCAAACTAGGTTCAAGCCAACTCTTGCTGCTAAAACAAAGTTCTTTATTCCCAAAAGTTTGAATTTAAGGGGTAACACCACTGTAGGATTTTGAAAAAATGGAATTTTTGTTTTTTGGCTTGAAATATACTTCAGGATAACAAAAACAATGTGCAGTTGGTCCTATAACAGAAAAATAATTTTGAAGGATTTAATTTTCGATTTTCCCCCGGCGCCTCGGAGCGCGCGTTGGTCCGACTTATTGCTTGTATATTGCGTTTACCAGTCGAAATAATAAGTGCTGCTATAGCAAAAAGGTTATTTGGGTTCCCCAGGTGTCCACCAGGGTGCGCTACAAAATAATAAACGTATTTTACAGTACATCGCACAGTGAAGGTAAAATACAATTTTCAAAGATTAGAGCACTTTCAAAACTTTAAGCGTGATTATCTGGAAACCATGTTTTTCGAACTGGGTGGACGGATTACTCGGAGACTATTGCATGGATCGGTTTGAAATTTTGACATTAGCTTCACAATTGCATTCTTTCCAAAAGTACGTAGCCGTTTTTTAATTCGTTGTAAAAAAAATTTTTTATAAACAATTTACTGCTCATTTTTTTGCCGAAAATCAATTTTTTTTTCATAAGTGCGCCATTTTTACAAAAATCAGTTTAAAAAAAAAATCCTACGTACTTTTATGGGCAAGGTCAAATAGATTAGGAAACTATTTGGATTTTGTTCCAGGTCTTCAACTTTCGGAGAAATCCGTCCACCCGTGGAGGCCCTTAACAAAAAGGTGATTTCGAAAAACGACTGTGGCGCCACCATTTTGTAACAAAAAGTCAATAAAAAAAATTTTTTTTTACACTTGAATACATGTTTGATCAATCGCCTGAAAAGAATTTCGATCCCTTTTTCCATACCTTTTAAATTAATTCCCGAAATTTGGCCTTTTTTCGCACCTCTACAGTGGTGTTACCCCTTAAAGGAAACATCCTGACGATATTCGCAGTGGTTAGAAAATGATATCGTTTGTTCATCTACTTAAACCGGCTCTACACGATGCGTTGAACGTTTGATTCGAATGTTGGCTTCCAACGTTGGAGTGATACCCAGCACAGCTGGAACGTGCCCAAACACGAACGTTGGACCCGGCCCCGATTTCAGTTTGCAGGCGCTCTGGGCAGACCATATTTTCCGCCCCCCTCACTTACCCCCATTATCAGATTTTTAGTCGGTTTAAATCAAAACCTATTTATACAGGGTGTTCCCGACTAAGATGCTAATCTATTAAGGGGTGATTCCTGGATGTATTTGGAGAAAAAAATGGTTCTAGAAAAAGGGGCTATCGGCCCTATCCACTGAGACACCGGGTGTTAAAGAAAAGACGTTTGAATAATTTTTTAATTTACTTAAACTTTAACTACTCCTCAACTATTTATCGTAAAGTAACGTAATTAGCCTCATTTTTTAGAGAAATGTACATTCTTCATTTTGATATCAATAGCATCAACCTCAGTAACTCCGTTTAGAAGATGTGTAAGTTCAAAGTCAAAACTTTTATTTTTTTTAACTAAAATTTCAACTAAAATCACCGTTTTCTCCATCTCCAAATAATACGTAGTTAACCCATAATTTTTTTCCCAAAATTGGAAAGCTTGGACAATTTTCTATGAATAATGTCCAAATAGTTTTTACGCTACGGCCTTTACTTTTGAAGTTATAATATTATGACACAACTTAAGGGAAGTTTTTTTAATCTGTTCCAGGACAGAACAGAACAGCTTCCATACAAAAGTCTTGTCCCCGATATTTATCAAGAACACTATCCAGCACAAAGGGAAATTTTAAATTTCCCTTTTCTCGCATACGTTTTTTACATTGACAGTTGAAAATAAAGTAAAATGTTGAAAATAAAGTAAAACGAGAAAAATTAATGGAGAAATAAATAAGACCGATGTTTATGCAATATTAGAAGAAATTAAAATGCCCAAAGCCGTAAATTATGTAAATAAAAATGAAAATTTCCCTTGCCGTTTTTTTTATGTTCCAGGACAGAACAGAATAGAACAGATTAAAAAAACACGGCATCAAACTCTCACTCAACCACAAGAATTTCCCTCGTCAAAAGTTAAATTTCGCGTTGACCTCTCATGCACCAAAATCAATTTTCGCCGAATTTTTTTTATTTTTCCGCTCCGCCGCCGCCCCTGAAAATTTACCGCCCTGGGCATATGCCCAGTCAGCCCGTTTGTAAATCTGGGCCTGCGTTGGACGCTTGACAATGGACACTCGTAGTTCAAGCATCTGCTACACCATGTATCCTACCATCAAGCGTCCAACATTGGAGGGTGTTCATAGGATCGGGTAGAGCCGGCTTAACATATGCTGTTCTCTCGGGTGGCTTCCGAGTGTTTCCAATGAACAATGGTAGGGAGATAACTTGCGGCCTTATCTGAGTCGAAGTCTCCACTTTAATATTATGAATTCGTTTACGTTTCTTTTTAAATTCGACAGTTTCGTTTATACTTATTAAAATTACAAACAGACTTAGAACTTGTGCAACCATCCAATCGAGGGGAAGAAAAGATGCACTTGACCTCAGGTAACTCCAGTCCATTCAGAAAACCTCCATGAGGCCGCCAAACTAAGAAATAATATGTAAACAAAAACAATGAAATTAGTTAATCTAAACCTAGGTATTTCCAAGCTTATTACTATTATAAAAGCTCGAACTACACTAACTCTAATAAATGTGCTAGTAATTAATTTAAAGCACAATTTAAAAACTATTCAATAACCAACAGACACGCAACTATCAAATAGTCTCCAATCTAGACCTTGCCACTTACGATCTGATTATTCCTTTTAAGAGCCTGTGTGTTGAACCTTAGGAAGTCTCCAAATCACCACAAAATCTCTAATACGAATTTCTAATTGGACTTACCACAATGAACATGTTAACAAAGACAAAGACCAATCCTAATCTGTCCTGAACCAATTTCTTAATAAATAAATTGCAATTTCCAAGTAAATAAAGTCTTTAGAAGAAACACAATTACTTTGGAATATTGTTGGCATGGCATCAATTGAACAAACAGAAGAGACCGCAATAGAAAATGTGCAATCAATTTCATCATGATAGCATTTCACCAGAATCATATAAGTTTAGAGAGAATAATTTGTAAGAAGCTGCTGCGGCTTGAATAGGATTGTCTATCACATGGAGCATATTCATGTTTGTTTTGGAATTTCAAGTTTAGTGCAAAATTTGTGTTATAAACTAGAAAATAATTTACAAATTATTGAATTTTACAGCATTTGTTAATTTGAGTTCCTCGTTTACTGATTCTATATTATATCTGTCGATTGTTATATTTTGTGATGTTGTTCCTCTAGTATTTCTAGTAGGGATCCACATATGTTTCATCTTATTTTCATTGATAATAAGTTCAGCTTTCGATGCTGCTTTGTCTTACCGCCGAGAAATTTCTGAGCAGGTTCCTCTTCACTCATACGATCCCTAATGGTGTGGCCACACTACGCGGTCTTGGGTCGTACGCGCTTTTGCCTTTTTTTTCATATGGAGTTTTATGGCTTTTTTACGACTTTTTTACGACTTTGTCCATGGTAAAGGCCGTGCGGCCAAACAACGCGGACAAAAGGCTGTGGTTAAAAAGGTACATTGTGCGTCCACACACTATGAGCTTTTCAAAAGCGCGTACGCCGTTTCAAAGGAGAATTGATTTTTTCTCACTCATGACTCAGAAAATTAAAAGATCACGCGCGCTTTTGGCTGGCCGTACGACCAAAAGCGCGTGGATTCTAAGTCCGCGTAGTGAGGACGGGCCTTAAGAAGTTCGAGTGCATTTTGCTGGATTTGAAGAGCCTTGACCGACTATACTAGGCTTTGTTTGCTTTTAGCAGCCGTGTGCGTACTATATTTTTGTTCCTATGTTATTTTCGGCTGCTACTATTGACCCAAGGTTCGTAAATGATTTTACTACTTCAAATTCGCACCCCTCTACGTTGATAGTGGGACCAATGTTAGATATTCTTGCAGACGGGCCACCACTGCTTTCATTTATGTGCAGTTTCAGCTTTCATTCCGTCCCACAGTGGTCGAAAATGCCAAAAAGCTGGCCAAAAGTCGAAAAATGAAAGTCTTATTTAGGAACTTTTTTATTTTAACTTGTTAGATTAGGGTACCTAGGATAGCATAAGACAAATAGAACCAGTCAAATAGCTTTTCTTGCCTTTTAAAATCATTCTGAAAGTGGCCGTTGCATGCATTGCTTGAAATATCATCATTAACCCCTGCGGCAACCAATTATTTAAACATACATAGGAAGTGTTGTGTCGCATATTTTTAAATGTTATAAATTGGATTATTGTCAGGAAAGTAAGTTTAATTTAGTAATATTAACAAGAATACTCATTTGTTAACATATTTTTAACATGGTGAAGATTTCTTGACCTGTCTTTTTATCGAAAAAGTAAATTTTTTTTTATATTAATAGACCTACAAAAGAAGTGCCGCAATATGCCGCTCTGATTTTTATCTTATATTGTTTATTGACCCTTTGGCAAAAACATATTCCAAGAACTATTGCCCGAAGTTGCCCCTTTTTGTTTAATTCCACTTTTTGTACAAAATTCTGCGTAATCCATGTTTTGTTTTTTTTAACTTATTAAAGTAGTGCTTAGCTTAAATTGAACCGTTTTATCAATGGTAATCAACTTTCGAGGTCAAATTAACATAAGTATTGGAGTTATAAGCAATTTTAATACTAAAATTGGCTCATTTCGTACTTTTTTAGTACCTTTTCACCTAAGCTTTGCCAAAAAGTACCAAATAAGGTCAATTTTAACATCAAACTTGCTTATAACTTCAAAAGTAAAGGTCGTAGCATAAAAATTGTCCAGACATTATTGATAGGAAATTGTCCAAGCTTATCAATTTTGCAAAAAAAAATTAGAAAAAGATGATTTTGGTTGAAATTTTGGTTAAAAAAAACCAAAATTTTTACTTTGATGACTCATTACTATGGAAGTTGATAGGGTAGAACCTTGATTTTTACAGTTTTAGATAGGTGGCAGTATTATGCGCTCACTGATACCTTATTCATGAAAATAGGTCATAGGGTTACAAAAATACACGGCGATATGTAAAACTCTAAAAAAACAATTTCAAAACGCCCTAGCGTCTAAACCGTTACCATATCCAATAAAATAAAATATAATACCAAATTCGTGATCAGCGACCTGGAAAACACAATCCCAATTTCATTGAAAAATAGTGCTCAATATTGATGGTCGCCATTTTGAAGCCGCCATTTTGTTTTTTTTTAAAAAATAATAACAAATTCGTGATCAGCGACCCCAAAAACCTTTATAACTTTATTTTCAAACAATTATCTCAGTTTTTTCGACTTTTGTCCATCTTTTTGCCGATTTCGACCACTGTGCGACGCCTGGCATCTCATCTCCCGCTCATCGAGCGCGAGTTTTAACGCATGGCCGTAGGTATTTCTGGCCATTTCATTGCATAGTGCATTGAGTCGGGCCTAATTCGCGGATACACACCTTTTCTGCGCTATCGGAGCATCATGTCAACAAGATAAGACCAAACCTAAATGAAAAGTAACGCAGAAGTGAAGTAGGCTTACTTCCACTGAAGTGAATGTAACTTCCACTTCCCTTCCATTTTAGTCACTCTCATACATTCATATACAATGGTACCTAACTTCACTCCATTTCATTTCCCATTTAGGTTTGACCAATAGTGATCCGAATCGAAGTTGCTACTCGGTACGTTCATACCGTCATCAAGCCCGAAAGGTGACTGCGGTCTATCAACACATAGTCTATTTCGTGTGTCGAGTAGCTCCATCAGGAGATATTCAGATGCCTTTGTAGATAACTTTACGCGCAAATCTAGTGCTTGCAATGAACAAGTTCTTACTGGCTGCCATTATAAAACTCTTTGTCCATTGTCTTTACTGTTCTCATATATTCCTGTATACGGGCTCCTGACCTACTTTAGCGTTCAAATCTCCCAAGATGATTTTTACATCATACCTACTTGGGGCAGGAATTAAGTTCCTTTTCAACTACATACTTAGAATTCGTCTTTCTCAACGTCAGGGGACTCTTCTATAGGTGCGTGGTGCGAGGTTTATATTTTTAAATTTGCCCCGCACACGAATGGTAAGATGCGTTTTCATTCATTCCATTCATTTTAAAAAGACTCAACGTAAATGCACTTCAACTGCACTAACAAGATACCAACACTTATCAAATAATTCCACTTGCCCAACTCATCTGAACTAAGGCTACTTATGCAAAGTTAGGTAAACAAAAATGTACTTGAAGAATGAAACTTTGAAGAATATATATATATATAAAACTCATAGATGATTCTCTAAAAAGTGTAAAAAGCATGGAACGAGGTTTTTTTACCAAGTTCTAATTAAACTAAACTAAAACTAGGTTAAAACAAGCCTCTAATTACTGTTAATTCGAAAAAAAAACTGACTTTCATACTTAAAACCATTAAACCCGTCTTCTCTTCTTCTTAAAATGAAAAAAAAAACTTTCCTCAAAATGTTCCCTACTTGAGAAACCACCTAAGCCATAAACCACCCATTTGTTTGCATAAGGGATTCAGCATTCTATCCATAGAACCATTAATCTTTCTGGTGTCAGGTGTTATTTTGCAAAAATTCTCAGAAACATCTTTTATATTCAAGATTTATCAAAATAAATTTTATATTTTAAATCACAAAATTAATTCATGCGTAATTTTCAGCCCTCCCCCTGTAATCGGTCTTTAATCCGGCAATGGCAAAATTCCAAAAGCATTGAAAACGTTTTATATTGCATCAGTTGGATCCTTGGTCCAAATAGTCTTCGTCGTAGTCGTAGTCGTCGTCCTGGTCCAACATTGGAATAGTTCTTACCATTAAACGGTAAGGGTGAGCGAAATTATACCCTTCAACGTTGGTCCTTAGAGGGTTCCACTCGTAGAGTTTGCTTAATCTTAATCGCTGCAAGAAACTTGGGGAATGTTAAACCTAGTTTCGACCCAAAATTCTTGTTCCCTTTAATTTTCAGTATTACAAGAACTTTACATTTCTTCGCTATATCGCTATATAAGACGGTACTAGTACCCTCTTGTACCAACTATGATTAGGTATAACGAAAGCAGCTTTCTGCATTCTTCTACACAAGCTCTTGTGTATTGTTCTTGGGTACCAGAAGTGCTTGTTGTTGGTCCAGTGACTTAGGGACCTAAGGGAGGCGTATGCTATCCTAACAGCATGACCTCTGCTAGAGTTTAATACTTATCATGAAGAGCTAGAGCTGTTGTATTGCTGGTTTTTTTTTTCTTCCTTTCAAAGCTCTAAGGATGTACACATGCACTTTCACCGAGTGAGCAACCGGGGGCATGGGGTGACCCAGTAAAATTAGAACCAATGTGTGCCACCACACACCAGCAGCCGGGGTTTCTATCAAAGGATTACGGAGTTTCGTTCTTCCTATTTGTCTGGCCTTTTGTCACCACTAAAACGGAAGAAATGCAGTCGTCGAGTATTTGCAGTAATATTAAGAATTCAGTATCCTCAGTATAAACATAGTATAGATGTTTCGAGAATGCAAATTGAGTTGAATTTGAATAGTGAATGGGACTTTGTTATGCTATTTTGTAATGGTTATTATTTTATGCAATGCGATCAGAGACGAAAACTTTTGGTTTTAAGTCATGCCATCCTCTTACACTAAGTAATTCAGTGAAATTATTTTGATAACAGCAAAACTTTCTTAGAAAAACTTTTACATTTTCAGTTAACAAATTTTGAAATAATTATTTAAGGTCGATTTATTCACACTCTAAAAGAACTCGTTTTCATATTTTATTTCAGACTCGTTCTGTAACATTTCATTTTAAAGTCATAAACTTGCGACTTGCAAATTTTTATTGTGCAGAATTTATATTGATTTTAAGTTAATTTTCAATTCATTTAATTTCGTCTTTTCTTGAACTACTGCATAAAATAAAAACCATCATCAAGCATGATGAAGGTAACATAAAAGAGGATGGTATAATTAATACTCGATGCCCTTTGATCCAGTGAAATTTGCATATCATGTACATTTTGGTTTGGATATAAGCGTCCAAATTGGTCTATCAGACTCTGGCTAGTTCGATTTCGATGTAAGGATACTCTATATACTTCACTATGTCCGAGTATCATATGAAAGTTTCTCAAACGTCGGAGCTTAGTACGAATTGTAGTTATCTCCTGCGACAAATTCTCTTACTCCTTATAATACTCCTTATTGTAATATAGGAAAATATCTTAATTTTTTATTCTTTTAGGATTTCAGATTTTTATTAAATAAAATCACTTATATATATAGAGTGCTTTAGCAGAAGGTGTAATTACTTTTGTATACGGTTGTTTTAGCACAAGTCAGCTTTATTAGTGCATATTTGGTATTTGTTGTAATCAGAGCCAAGATTACATGAATAACTATTCAATAAATTAATGAGTTGTAGAACTTAAATCATTTTTATTAAAATCATAAGTCGAATACGTTAACCAAGAATGAAGAGCAAAAAATGCATCTATCCATCATATAGTGCAAGAATTCGATGGGTCCAGGTGCGGATCTAGAATTTCACGCATGGAATAAAAAATTTCTACTCCTAAGCGCCTGTTTAGACGGTTCGCTCCCCGGAGCATTCCTCACGAACTTTGTAGATGAAGAAGGTAGTGGGGCAGTGCCGCGGCTGGCATATGTGCAGGATTTGCAACTGCACAGGGCCCCGTAATTTTGGGGCCCCGCTAGCGAAAAAATTGTTTGCAATAAAAATCATTTGAATTCATTATTTGCATTTTTACTTCATTGAGAATGGGCCACACAAATGTGTATGGGCCACAGAAATCAGCATATGGGCCATTATTCTGTCGCGGGGACGGGTTTGTATGTAGAAAAATGCGCCAGCGAAGCGATCGAAATTTTTTTTGGACTCTCCTCAAATCCCCCAAATTGTCTGGCTGCGGCACTGTAGTGGGGTTGATGAGAGGTACCACCGCACCTCTCCATTCATCCACAAAGCTCGTGAGGAACGTTTCTGGGAGCGAAGCGTCGAAACAGGCTTTTTTAGTGACAAACACAAAATTAACAAAACGAACAAAACTAACCGAATTTTCTCGTACATTAAAAACAAACGTAGTCCGCTCAAATTAGTCAAAAAATCGCCGTTTTTAGGAAATTTTTCCTACAACTATGAGACCGGTGCCAAGTGAAGGATTCACAACCCGCAGTTCGAAAAAAGGGTTGTTTTTGAGAAATATGTGAATTTTAGAGTTTTTTCGCCTTTTCTCTATTTTTAAGAGAAACTATGCATTTTGGTGAAAATATCAAAGTTGGAGAACATAAAATTACCTACAAATTTTACTTTTACAATTTTTCCCAACTCTGCATAGTTTCGCGCTAGCGGCCGTTTTGCGCCATTTTTAGATTTTGAGCCAAAATTATGCATTTGTATGAAAAATTAAATGAGATCAAAATAGTAGTTGTAGTTTTTCAACAGCCTTTCTTTGGACGCTTTGATTATTATCAACAGAGTCTGAAAAAAGGCCAAAACGAGCTCTACCGGCGAAACAATGCCGAATTCGAAAAAACAGTGAAGGCAAAATTTGCAGGAAATTTTATGCCTTATAACTTTGCTCTTTTGATATTTTGACCAAAATGCATATAGTCCAGTAAAATAAGGCAAAAAACGGGCTTAACTTCGGAATTCCGTGTAAAAGGTCGCATCGTCTTCGAACTTTTTTTAAATTGTTGTAAAAGCTCTACGTATAAAATCCCACCCATTAAAAAATGCCGCTACTTCCTTATTGTTGCAATTATAAACAATTATTGCAAAATTAAATGCGAAATTGTATTCTGCGCTAAATTTAAAAGAATGAAACCGGAAAAAACGCTAGTAGGGTGTTTTCGAGGTCGCTGATTACGAATATGATGTTTAAAATTCAAAATGGCGGATCCAAAATGGCGCAATGATGAAACTTGTTATTGATATTGCGTCAGCCCATCTATAACTTTTCTTGTTTTTTCGTATCTATAACTTATCCTTATCCAAGTTTTCGATGAAGCATTACTGCAAAAGTAACTTGCAAAGGCGAGTAAAAAGTTTTTGATCGAATCGCAGTCATAATAGCATAGAATTTTATTTTAGTACGATTTTTAAAGCATTCCCATTTTTTACAAAATCATGTTATAAACAATGGTTAAAGAATTATGTAAAACATCAAAGCAAGCCTACATTAAAAGATATAAGCCCCAGTAACAATTTTTTATGTGTTTAAATGTAAATTCTACTCTATTTTACATGGTCTTCAAAGAACTCCACATTTTTTTCAAGATATTGTTAAAAACAATGGTTAACGAATTATTTAAAAATTCTAAAAAAACACATATTGAGAGGTTCAGATCTCAGCTACAACCTCTACGTATTTAGAACATTAATAACAGTTTTTTCGCTTAATAACAGACGGTTAATTGCACTAAAAAATTCCATATTTTTAAGGAATAATCATTTGTTTGTTACTATTTCATAAATAAATCATTAAATTTTAAATATTTTGATAAATTATACTGTCGTAAAGTATGGGTTTTCAGCTATAAATTGACCACCCACTAAATGTCAATAAGTATTTTGCACCTTTTGTTATTATTGATTGAAGTTCCGCATGGAAAAAATAAAATGCTCATTTTCCCGAAATTCGGAAATAAAAGGTGCGTATTGAAAAAACATGATTTTTTTAATCATTTAATTTTTTAAAAACATGATTTACTTACATTTTAATTATGACCATTTCAGGAAACCAATCCACAAATAAAATTTAAAAATAATTTTGCTTTTTAATAATTTGGAGAAGATTTACTGAAACAAGTGATATTTTGCCAATTATTAGTTAATAATAATTGTTTAAATATGTTTTCTATTATTTAAATACCTGGATCGAGTAAGCGAAGTATTTTTCTTCAATAAGCACTTTGGTTTTTTGCATTTGCTTTTACCAATCAAAAGTTATAGCCATTTTTGTACGGAGCGCGTCTAATTTTTTGCTCATACACACATACTATGAAGCTATGAATTAGACCTTAATTAACAAATTCGCATCTTCCAGGGATTTGATCGTACAAAAAAGTTTCTTAGACATTATTTACGTAAAATTTTCTCCTCTTTCGAATGGCGTTATCAGTTTTTTTAGGAAAAATTATATTTTAAAAGCTATTCGCGAAAAACCATAATTTAACACTTCTTTTGTTTAATAACTATTGCAGCGGCACTTTTTAGGAAGCGGATTTTTTAGCATATATTATTGATACCATTTAGAAGAGAATGGAATAAAATCCGCCCCGTTACAAAGGATTCCGAAGTGAATTCCTTATTTTACTGGACTAATAGTTTCTCTTAAAAATAGAGAAAAGGCGAAAAAACTATAAAACTCACATATTTCTCAAAAAACAACCCTTTTTTCTTAGACAACCCAAATCCTTCACTTGGCACCGGTCTCATAGCTGTGGGAAAAATTTCTTTAATTGTCCCTAATTTGAGCGGAGTAGGGCAGAAAACATGCCCTAATGTGATTTTGATGAAAACGCGCCCTTTCTTCTGAGTGCAGCTAACTTCAGAGTTTACAAATCAAAATATATAGAAAGAGTATAGATCAATTTGCTGTTGACCTTGAAGGTCATTTTTTAAAGTCGTTGCTTTAATTTGCAAAAAAGTTGGGTCGGTTTAGAACGTTTGGTTATTTTTTGTTTTTGTTTTTTTAGTTGGATCAATTTCGTTTTTTAAACAGCGAGTGCTTTTGGGGGGGGTCATGACCCCCGCGCCTGGATGGGTCTCGACTTCGTTGTCGTGTTCAAACCCGAAGGCTGGCTTTAGCGTGTCGATCGGTATCGATTTGTTTGTGTCATGTAAATTGATGACGAAGTATTTACTTAATTGGTTGATTATTTTGTACCAGACTTCATATGGAGGTTCGAACGGTTTAGTATTATTCCATTCTCAGTAAAAGTTCTGTAAAAGCTATTAGCAACTCAAATTGTTGAATATAACGAACAATTTCAGTTTGTAAACGTGTAGCAATCTGGTTTCCACAAATACCATAGCTTCGAATCTCTCTCCTTAAAGTCACAAATGATATTCGTAACTACCTTGATAAGCATAGCGTGTGCTGTCTAATATCGCTCGACTTTTCAAAAGCTTTCGAAAGTGTTAATCACACTTTGTTTCTGCAAACAATCTCCTCACAAGTCCAATGTTCTCCAACTGCTCTTAAACTTCTGTATAGCTTCTTAACTAACCGCTTTCTAGAATTTAAACTAGGTGCCTGTAGTTCCTCGATTGCCCTACTTAACTACGGATACCCTCAAGGCTCCATTCTCGGACCACTTTTATTCAACATTTTTATAAATGATCATGCGTAGGTCTCGTACTTTTTCTCCCACTCTCCAATATCTCGTCCTGATCTTCCAGAAATCGTTTCGAATGCGATTCTTCTCACTTGCGTTTAGAAAAAATAAAAATCTAGGAGTTCTTCAGAATTAGAGAATGACCTCCTGTGACAATATCACTCCCATTATAAGCAAAACATATGAGTTCTGTCGAAACTTAAGTTCCATTATGGTTTGCTCAAAAGAGCAGCCGTATGAATTTAGTGAAAGTCTTACTCCTACCTCATCTATATATCTATTTTCCCTTTTCTAGACCCTTGTGTCTTGTCTTGTGCCAAAAACTTAAAGTAGCTTAAATTTAACTGCGAACGCTTTGTTTATACGTTACGCAGTTTGGACCATATTTTTCATCCTATCTGAATCGCTTTTTATTTATTAGGCTTCTCACTAAGCGTTTACCATGAGTAAAGGCCTTTGCGTCTGTTTGACGACGTCCTGTACCAGCGCAAACCCGTCACTTACACTTACATTTATGTAGAATCACTTACATTTATGTAGAAATAATAATTTTATTCCATGTTTCCGCACATCAATGTTTTTTTTACTTTTTTTAATTAGAACAACTCACAATCACATTTTTAACTATAGAAACAGTCGAAAAAAACATTGTATTTCCTTCGTTTTTTCTTCATATTTTAATAATTAAATAAAATTCAAATTTTACTATTAAACTAAACTAACTTAAAATCTATTTTTTCCTTACAGATGGTCAGTTTCAACTGTAACAACACGCCAAAATGCTATACCAAGAACCACCGATGCTCGAGGTATTGCCTCGCCTAGCACCGATGGAAATGATGTAATGCCAGCACTAATTCCATTATGGGATCTTGCTAATCACAAGGAAGGAGTTGTTACATCTTCATATAACATGGAAGAGGATCGCCTTGAGAGTTCTGCTCTATATGATTTTGCAAAAGGTGAACAAGTATTTATGTATTATGGGCCGCGTTCAAATGCAGATTTTCTTGTTCATAATGGGTAAGTTAGTTAGAATAAATTATTTATTAATAACATATTTTATTTATTTAACACTATGACTGGTTATAGACGCATTTATGCACGGGGGGAATGCTATGCAAATATGTTGTAGGGAAGGGACCACCGTTTTTATTTGCAGAAAAGTTATGAGAACGGATTGCAAGTGAATATTATACGCATTAAGTAATCCTATTCCCATATGCGACAATATTCAATATTTAAAAGTCTATTCGAAAGTTTAGTTTACGCTATGAATATTCACCCGCTGCTTTTTAAATCGTTTCATATTAAATTTTTGTTGTAAGCACGTTTCCTTTTTTTTGTTATCAACTTAAAAATGTCCAGTAGTTTTGAAATGAATTAAATTGCGTCACATTAAAGAAACACAGAAGTTCAATAAGAACATGCATATACTATCCACCAACAATGAATGATAAAACAGACAAAACACTAAGAAGCTTAAACATTTGGAATATGGCTGTGCTCTTACAAGTTTAATTGATGTGAATGATAAGCTTCGTAACATCGTAGAATCTCATGCAGAAAGAGTCGACCTCATTTCATGTAGATAAATGTATCGAATAACCGTAATAGTGGTTGTCTAGGGGTAAACCGTCTTACCTGTGATCTGTTGGCTCTTCATGGCTTCCCGCCCTTGTCTTCTCATCTTGCAATTTGTACCATCACTGCTAGGCAACATAACTGCACTTAATAAATGATAGATAGGAGTTCCGATAGCTAAGTGTTATCTACTCTAGACCAATTCTTCTTTGTCTTTTTAAATTGCGTTACAGTCCTTGTAAGACTCGGGCCTCTTGAAATCTATCCTTTTTACGTCACGCTAGTCCTTTCCAGTTTTTTATACGAGGTCTTGGCTTATCTTCTAGCACGTCATCCATCCACCTATTTCTTGGTCGTCCTACGATTCTTTTTCCTATTGGTCCACAATTAAAAATACTAGTGCTAGTATTATTTTACCCAAGCTCGTACGTGTCCAAGCAATCGTAATCTGCTTAGATTTATGTAAAATTAAGTTTTCCTAAAAATGGTTCGTGAGGTAGTTTTCGACATCTTCTTTCGAATTAATATTTTTGTCATTCACCGTTCTGCAAAGATCGGAATTGAAGAAAATTTGATAGATGGCAAACATTTGTGGAAGGCAAACAAATTTCATTCCAACTTTCTCACTTCTACAGTTTTAAAAACGTCTTTTAAGCTATTAAGCACAGTCATGATGAAGATAATGCCTTTTTGATTGATCGAAATCGGAGAACATTTCAAATAAGTCGTTCAAATTGGTATCCGTCGCTGTATGTTATACAGCATCCAATTTTACGTTCTTTTTTCTATCTCCTAGTCAAGTCGACGCAATGTTGTCCTTGGGATTTTCATTTCTCTGCTCTCTGATGATTTTCATCTTCCATGTTGGTTGTGGCGTTCCTAGGTCCGCATTTCCAGTCTTTGTTGGGCTTTTTTGATCATATGTTGTTCTTCAAACCTCATCTCGAGTCAAAACCATGAGAACCATGGGTTTTTTGTTATTGCCCAGCACTCTGAACCGTACACCGTAGCTGGCGTAATGGTTGGCTTGACAAACCCTACCCCTGATGACTGGACAAACCCTACCCCTAGAGCAACATTTTGGATTTGTTACCCGAGGGTATGATCGCCATAACCATCAACTACCTTCCCCCTGGATTGACCTTCAGGAAAGACTTCTTCGTCAAAATACCCTCAAGAATAGAGTGGAAAAACGGAGACATCCTGAAGAAGTTTGATCTACGAATATTCACCAACGGCTCTAAGATGACAGAGAGAGAGCCGAGACAGGGGCCTATCTAGAGACCACTAACAGTTCACTGTCCTGGAATCTTCCGTTGCACGATAGTATCTTTCAAACGGAGGTGTTGGCGAACCTAGAGGCTTGCCAGACAATGAACCTCGAAAATATACAAGGATGTAGCATTAGAATTTTCATAGATTGTAAAGCCTCTACAAAAGCTTTGAATTCAGTAGTGAGCTATTGGAGCGATACAGAGATTCTCTTCTTGGTTCCCGAACATAGGAACTTCGATGAGAATGAGAAAGCCGACTACCTGCCCAAGCAGAGAGTTTCTCCGGTGATGGGAGATCGAAATGATCGGCAGCTCAATAGGTGAGGGTCAAAATCACTATTTTTGACTACCACCTGTTGCTGGCGAGCCAAAGGTGGAGTGCACTGGAAACAATTAGGACGACTTGGTCCACTTACTACAAAGAAAGAACAATGGGCCTCCTAAACAAATCTCGAAAAGATATCGCCAGAATTACGACAATCATCACGGGACATTGACCCATAGGTTACCACGCTGCCAAGCTGAGTATCCCGCACAAGGTATGTTGCCAAAGCTGTGGGGAGAGACGTACGAGAGGGAAACATTTGTTCACTTTTTGTGTAAATGAAGTCCGGCTCTAGGCAGAGTCAGGCAGCGCACACTAGGCAGTTAAGTTCTGGAAAACTGAAAAGAGATTTCCAGACTAGAGCTCCTGAGCACCGATAAGGCTCCTAAACTCCAAAAGATGGTTTTAGACATCCGCCACAGTCGATCAAACAACCACCTAACCTTAAGTACATGAAGTTGTTGCATCAAAACGGTGCGCCAAAGCACTAATAGAGCCTCCGGTCGCACTGAAGGCAACCCTCCATCGGAAATTCGTTATCACAAAACAAAGATAAAACTGACTAATCAAAATATATTAAGTTGACAGTATTCAGATTGCTTAGGTAGGATGAAAAAATACTGCGAAAGTATAATCCACATTTTTAATAGTCTAGCTTAGAATATTCCGCGCTTAAAGAGTTAAGACCTAGAAATCTAATAAATAATGGAATGGGTAACATTTGCTTACTAGATTCGTTTTATTTTATATCATTTAAGCTTTATCAACCATTCTTCCTTTCAAATAACTAATTAAATTTCTTCCAACAGATTCGTCTATCCAGGTAATACAAAAAGCAGTGTTAACATAAAGCTAGGACTAAGCACATCCGATGAATTATTCAGTGAACGTACAAAGCTACTAGAGCAACTTAATATACCTAAAAATTGTGAACTGAAAATATACTCACCACCGAATTGTATATCATCACAACTTCTAGCATTTGTTAGAATTTTCAACATGAATCGTGATCAGCTAAATCACTGGATCAATTCAGATCGTGCCGCTGATCTTATGCATATTGATTGTGCACTTGAAACTAGTCTTGTATCAAAAACATGGACGTTCCTACAAACCCGTATGGATTTACTAATTAAGGTATTCCCAACAACATTAGAAGAAGATGAACTAGCATTAGCAAATCATAATAAAGGACAATGTAAATTGGGACACATCAAGTCAATGCTAGTGCAATTTAGAATTTTAGAAAAGAAAATGCTACTAGCCGCTTTAGATTATGCTAAGCAGAGGACAAAGTTTTAATTGATGTAATTTTTGATTTTTTTTAATGCTTTTTTTTTCTTATCTCATTGCGTGTGCGAAAAGTCGAAGGTTCGAAGTTTATTTTTAAAGTGACAACTATTTCCTAACAGAAGCTTTATTGTAATCCAAAATTTTATAGCTGTCGAATATTTGTTAATATATAAAATGATATATATAAGATACGCTTTCGTTAGCAATTGCATTTTCTTTGGGGTTTTTGTTTTCCTTTTTATATATAAGTTCCTTCTATAGCTTACCCTTTTCTATAATTCCATACTAATATGGAATCATACAACATTTCCCTGCACAGGATTTTAAGGCAATTTTTTTATAGCTAAGCATACTATTTGTAAACAAGCTGCATGGCCTGATAACCTTTTATTAGTATAAAAATCTGCTTTTATAGCTAAACATTTCTATATATGTAATTCCTTCGCAATTACTGATGCCATTGGCCAACTAATTTGTAATTTAACCTTTTCTCCTTGCCATAACAATTTGCAATGCTAGAAAAAAACTAATTATCTTAGCAATATTATCTTGTTATGGCAAAATAAAATTCAACTCAAGGCACGAGACCATCCTCCAAAATTACCCTGGACAAAAACTAAACAGGAGCATTAAATTTACTGACCTCCAAATCAAGCAAAATAAAGATTTTTTTAGTAAATCCTTTTACAGATTCTATGTTTTTCTATTCGATTTTCTTGTTTTTTTTTATTATAAAAGGTTTGTTAATATATGAGCCAATTGAAAAAATTGTTATTGTGTTTTTTTTAAATTGGGTATAATGGATTCTGCAAAAAAAGGTACTATGAAAACTGTTAAAACTGTGGGAGACGATTAAAATAATCAAGTTAGCGAAGCAGCACGACTTCAGTTGAGGACTCTAATAGTTTTTGGAAGTTCCGTGCATTGCTGGTAAAGCAAAAGTATGGTATCACGAAAATTTCTATAGACAAACTGCTAAAGAATGTAATTAGCTTCACCATTTTAAACTTGAAAATTAAATATTTATAAGTAGAAGTTCGACCAGAAATCATTGGAAAGACAACACTATTCATAAAAGAAGCACAGCTCGTGATGATTCAACTTCGACTGTTGGAATGTGTCGACAATTTTCAGAAAACACATGAAATGTTTCCTGTTTGTGAAAGGCTTACTTGATGTACCTTAATGGCATTGTATGTAGTTATAGGAGAAATCCAGGAACAGAGTGACAAACTTATACTGACTACTGATGAGGAAATGTGTGTTGTTTAAAAAGTTCGAAGTACTTTTTGGTACGAGAAGTATATACCCTGATAAAGAACTAGACATAGTTGGAGTATAAGTATGAGCTATGGAGGTTCAAGGGATTTGGACACCACTGGTAGCTCAAGAAATTGACGATCAGGATAAAGGTATAGCTTCCTGTAGACAGCAAGGCCTACCGAAGGCTGCAAGGAATTTTTACATAACCAATAGAAAACTAATGGCGATCGTGAACTCAACAAAATATTTCCACAAATGTGCTTTCGAACGGAATTCATTCTTTCGAATTGATCACGCAGCATAGATTTATCGAGTTTATTTATCCGGGAGTCATAAATTTCTTTATGCTTTATGAAAAAGTATGGGGGCCTCGGTAGTCTAGGGATTAAGGCGCCTGGCTACTATCTCAGAGGTCCCGGGTTCGAATCTCGGCATAGCCCCACGGTCCTTCGCCTTTCCCACCTTTTTTCATCTTCCCTCCTTCCATTCCTCATTCCCCCTGTCATAGTCTTCCGATAGCACTGCCCCGCACCGCCAAGCGCATGTCATGGGTTGGTTGATGGGATTCAACTCGTTTCAGGAGGCATAACACTCCAGCGAGTTGTTTCTCATTGCCCCGATGCCAGGTCGCGATAGAAATGGTTCGGGTTAGATGGTTGTGGCAGTTCCTTCCTACTTCTCTCTTCCCCTTCACTATCTATCGACTAGAGCTTGCTGTTTGACATTGCACTCTGTACGAAGAAAATAGATTGTCGACAGTACAAAGGTCTTTCCCTGAGCTCTAGTCTTCCACATAAAAAAAAATATCTAGGCGGGATAAACCGAAAGATGAAGAAGGAACCAGTCACTACAAGAAATTCGGCATGTTTCGCATTCTCCTTTTCATTTGACCATTCCGGGTGGAATGGGTAGCAATGCTTGAAAAGATAGAAGTATGCTCTAAATCCTCGAAGTCCACTCACGAATTGCATGATGTCATAGCTCAATTCGCTCCGTGGTCCATCTCTCCACATTTGGTAAACGTATGCTGGTCCATCGAATATCTCTGGGTGCCACCTCTTTTGCCATTCAGCTATGGACTGACAGGGTGATATATGTCGCCATACGGGGTTTTTCCCACCATCTACATCCTTTCGATCAAAAAGGCGCATGCCTTCATTCACCAGCATGTACATATATGACGATCATCGCCGCTTCAATGAATGTAGTCTTATACAAGCAGCTTGTCCTTATGGCTCGCAGTCGATACGCGGCCCTTATTTTCTTTCCATTATGCAACCTCCCCTATGCCGCTGACACACTGGCACTGCATATAGCAAGACAGAGATAACTACCCTCGCCACCGCAGTAGGTGACAACTTGGTCTGACGCTCTTTTCGTTGAGCAGCATTCAGCACTGATAGTAAATGCTTGATCCGCTGTGCTCTCACGTTCGCTTTGAAGCTAAGCTGAGCCCAAGTTGTGGGTGAATGATCTGTTTTTTTATTTCGACCATTATAATCGTCGCTTTTCTTCTTTTACCGATCCGCATTTCTGTTTTGTGCTCAGCAAGCGTCAGATCAACGCCTACTCTTAAATCACTTTGTCACATATTCTTATAGATATATCGCCACCGGTTATTCTGTACGGCTTTGGCTCATTGTCAGTACCAGAATACACCGACCCACCGATGATAATGCGCATCAGCTACGCTGGTGTAGCCAAGCGGCCATCAAGGCAATAGGCTTGGCCCGTATAACTTCTAAACTGGTCGATAACTGCCAGAAGGAGCTCTCTTCCCTGGTCGGGAGGTACAGGATCACTCTCCAGTGGGTATCGGGTCACAGAAACATCGAGAGCAACAAGAAGGCAGATGAGTTGGCCAGACTAGGGACTACTCTTGCAGGCACACCGGTGGAAAATGTACAGAAGCCTCTGGGATGTGCCTAGTCTAGGAAGACTTGGCCTTGTTACAACAAACAGAGATCATGAGACCTCTTGGTGATGCCACGCAAGGATATCGCCATAATCGTGCCGATAATAACGGGACACTGGCCAATTGGGCATCATGCAGCCAATTAAGAAATCCGCATATCCACTGCCGTAGCTGCGAGGAGGAACAGCCCAGTAACACAACCGTACACTTTTCCGATTTGAATTTGGGAGTTTTCGTATAGTTTTACTGTTGTTTCGCTTTTTCATCGAATTCCGCTCGATCCCATTTGAATTCGATCTGCGTATACATGGATTTTTCTAAGATCCAAGCTGGCTTGAATCCGGCTTCTTCAGCAATTGCCCTTGTTAATCCAAGCACCCTGTTGACTACATCAATCGTCGACTTTGCCTTTCAGAAGCTGAAATGCATGTCTGACAGGCTTCCTTCCTTTTCAGCGCTGGGAAATAGTCGACAATGCAGACGACCTACTCAAAAACTTTGCCCATGCTCCTGAAAAGACATATGACCATAGATTTCCTAAGAGCTTGTTCTGTTTAGGAGGGCAGAAGACTTTGGCGAACCTGTTTGTTGCTATCATGGCTGTTAAGTTTAACAGATTCATTAGGTATGCCATTCATGCTGGGGGTCTTCTTGACGGCTACGCTCCTGCAGTTTTGAAAATCTTTTCCCGTATTACTGCGAGAACTTCTCCCAGGTGTTATAAGACTTTTACGATAAAAACTGTTAACTAATCTAAACCTTAAAGCTAAGTTAAGGCCAAGATTGGGCGGAAGAAAATTGCGATAACCCCCGTGTAAACGACAGGATTCTATAAACAGTGAACTAGAAAAAAATCAGCAATTTATTGAAGCCCGTACCATTAACCTACACCCACTTATTAAAATAAAAACTAGAACTACTTAATCTCTATCAAATAGCTGCACTAATAAATAACTTGATTCAAAATTATTCTAACTTACAGACTGGTTTGTTAATGGGCGAGCACGCACCTATTAAGTGTTCTTTAGCCATCATTACAGAGAATTGTCGGTGGAGATATAAATCTTTTCGAAATCTGCGAGCTGAGCATCAAAAAATCCAGAATTTCTATTTCTTTATTAATGAAGGCAAAGTAGGTAATCAAAGGGAGACAATCGATTCATCTTCAACAGCTTTTCTGAATCCTGGTAAACGAATGTCTCTGATAAAGCGGTGCTCAGGGGCTTCTTTAGGATATTCTGCGTATTTCAGCCTCGAATCCTTTTGGCCTTGCAAGATGTGCGGAAAGTTTTTATAATTGGACTTAAGTATGCTCTCAACTTACCTGACAATTATTATTGCTAAAGCATTTAAAACAAAACTAGCATTTAAGCAAAGCATTTAAAACAAAATTAGCTAGATATATTGCTCTGTAAGAATATTTTCTAGGAATTACGTACCCCCTCCCGGTTAAATCCCTAAAGCGGCCCATACACTTTCAGTTTAACCGCGCAGTTGATCACGTGTGACGTCATGTCTGAGCGATAAATTGTGTGAACTGTGCGTTTTGAACTATTTTCATTGTCTTCAGAACTGAGCTTCTGTACCCTCTTTTGCTACGATAACTGCGCATACAACGAACTGACGAACCCACAAACTTTCAGTTCAGTTTATTGTAATGTTTTTACACAGCTCAACTGCCCAGTTAAAACTGAGTGTGTGGGCCGCTTTAAGCGCCGTAACCAAAATCATTTAAAAAAAAACAAATTTATTTTCTTTATAGAATTTATTTAGCATTTCTATAAGTAGTATAAAAATAATATTACAGATTATACAACGAAGTTTACTTTAAATTAAAAATTATATTTTCTGCAGACTTAAGTTTCAAAATTTCCCAATTTATATGTAAAAAATATTTCAGTTTTTCTATTTTATTTTATTGTTTTTGTTTGTATGCTTCTGTTGGAGGAGAAAAATGCAATTACTATTTTTTTTTGTTAGTATTAAATTTCACTAATCCTATTTATTTATATTTATATATAATATAACTTCTGAAATAACAACAGTAGAGAAAAAAAAGTAAGTAAAATCCATTGTCAGTTGGTATTTTGTGTAGCCCCATTCATTTATTAATTAAAAGGAGCCCCTGATTGGCTTATTGAAAAAAAATGATTTTTCTTTTTCTTTTTCGTTTCAATTCTTACTATTAGTGAAAATTTCTAGAGTGTTTTTATTTTTATTTACTTGTTTTTTTTTTAGAACTTAAAAACCATTCAAAAAAAAAATTTGACCATATTTAAACTTAAGTATCACTTTTCCATAACTTTATCGTCTTATCATTTTCCAGAGCTGCTGAAGCAATTATATTTTCTGTAGGATGACATGCTGTGCATAAAACTGTATCTGTGTGCCCTTGTAGTCGCTGGACAACCTCTTTGCTTTGCAAATTCCATATGTAAACCATGTTATCTTCACTACCCGATACTATCCACTGAAATTATAGATTTTTTTATTATATTATTCTACGGATAAAAGTTTCAAGAGTGTGTAGTTACCTTTCCACCTGTTACAGAGAAATTAGCGAAAATGCAATATTTTTCATTTTTATGCCCCGTGTACGTCTTTAGGCATTTCCCTTTAGAATAATCCCATAATTTTAAAGTATTATCTAGCGTTGCAGCCAGGATATATTTTCCATTTGGTGAGAATTTTACGAAACTAACTGGTGGATTGTCGTCGTCTATTAAAGTTTTTAAGCATTGACCGCTAGCAGTGTCCCAAATGCGGCACAGACCATCATAGCTAGATGAAACAATTAAGGAACCATCTCTATTGAAGTGTACAGCCGAAACAGGATCGGAATGAGCTGGTAGTGTCTTTAGGCACTTCCCTGTTCTAACATCCCATATTCGTACACTCTCATCGAAGCTTCCCGATACTATTAGATTACTCTGTGGATTAAAGTTACAGCAGAATACGTAATTGCTGTGTCCTTTTAATGTTTTCAAGCATTTTCCCGAGCTAAGCTCCCAGATTTTTAATGTTTTATCATCGCTAGCACTAACAAGCAGGCGGCTATCGGACGACCATGCAACATCGCTAATACCCAACTTATGGCCAGATATTGTCTTCTCGAATTTGCCATCGTATGCACCCCAAATTTTTATTAGTTTATCAGCCGCTAAAAAAGAAATATACAAGCCATTAAATTAAACTAAAGCGGATATACTACGAATTTGTGATTGTTTTTTCTCATTAATTATCAATTAAGGCTCAATAGAACACGGTAGGCACAGAGGCGGCAACTTACATGAACTCGCTAGCCATTCTCCATTTGGACTAAATTTCACTGCTGAAACAGCTTTTGTATGACCAGCTAAGGTGAATTTCAATGTGTAATTAGGCTTCTATAAAAGAAAATTGCAGAAAATTATTGAAAATGGCAAATTTTATGTAAAGTAAACAAACCACTGCCGCTGATGAAGACTTGTTTGACTGGCTATTTGTCGATAATGTGTTTGGTCCGGATGGTGTACTTTGTATTGGAGGCTGGTGAACGCCTGGATGCCCTCCATGGCCCGCACTGGGCCCCATTGGTACCATGCTTCCGAGAATCGTGGATTTTGTGCGCAAAATATAGTTAACCTCACTTTAATTGTACACCACAAAAAAGACTATCTTAAATAGCATATATTCTCACATATCACAGCTACTAACTTCATAAAATATGCACTAATCACTTTAGTATCTACGAATGGTGTTATATTGGCGAAAATCGGCTGAGAAATAAATAAATTAACAACAGCGAATCCCGAAACTAAAAAAGATGCGCGTCCTAAACTTTCTTCACACAGATTAGCTTTTTGATTACATGTGTGTTGGTGTGTCATTTTGTAATAAAGCTACAATTCAATAGCAATTGGTACTCAATGTTCGTGTATCTCTCACTGGCGCTACTGTCTTAAGGTAGATAATAATTTTTTTTATTTGTTTTTTTTTTTTTGAAAAAAGTTTATTTAATGAGTTCCGCAGGTATCCTATCTTATTATTTTTTAATATTCGCACCGCTTCGTCCACTGTAGGAATTGCTGCGCTGCTATCCTCATCATCGCCGTTTATGTTCTATTTAAAATCTATGCTGCCTTTCCTTAATTTTTCCCATGGAAAATATAGCAATTCTGCCTCTTGGCTAACATTTCTGTAAAACAGCAATGATACAGTAAATATATACGCCAATTTGCAAATAAAGTGGAAGTATTTGTTTTTGTTAATTTTACTTACTGCCAAGAACTTCAACAGTTCAACATCCATTCCCAAACATCCATACAAAATTACATATTCTGTTAGATTCAATTCTTCTGCTGTGCATGCATGTTAAAAAATATTTGACATTTAAATAAAATTATTGACATTGGTCGACTTCAAAATTCGCGAATATGGCATCGCTTGTGAAAGGATTGCGATTTGCATATCAAATTAAAGCTAGATCGCCTCTCATATTATGTTCATTCACAAGAAATCGTAAGTTAATTACATCTGTTTTAATATCATTCATAATCTTGACTAATTTCATTAATTTTCATATTATATAATATTGGATCACTAACATAACCGAATTCTTTTTCATAAATGTTTACAAATCTCTAGATGCTCGTAAGTTAATTTCATCTGTTTTATTTTCATTCATAGTCTTGACTAATCTCATTAATTTTCATATTGTATATAATATCGGATCACCCAACAAAACTGAATTCTTTTTTATAATGTTTACAAAACTCTAGACTGGAACAAGGATTGGAAGCCAGCACCATATCCTGAATCACAAAAGGCTAGAGATGAAGCTGCTAAAAAATATTACCTATTACCAGAAGAATATCGTCCATATGCTGATGATGGTTTAGGTTACGGCGACTATCCAGCATTACCGGGTGGTTTAGGTATAGAAGCAAGAGATAATTATTATCCTTATGATTTTCCTGAACATAAAAGGAATTTCCACGAGCCGGTATTTAAATTTTTATACATTAAAAACGTTTATTTACTATGAAAATAATCAATTTATTAAAAAGGTTCATGCCGAAATTGATGTTTATGGCGAGGATCGATACAGTTTAGCTGAGAAGCCACGATACCCAACTGCTTACTACTTTGCATGCTTCTTCGCATGTATGGGCTTTTGCTTTATTACATATTATTGGCTGGAGGATAAGAAAATGTATCGTCCAGTAGCACCTAGACAATATCCAGGCCAAGGAAGGGTTCATTATACTTTTGAGCCTGAAGGTTAAGATATTAATAAATTTTTATTTCAGAAAATAAATGATCTTGTTGTTAATTAAATATGATTTGTCCTTTTAGATTAATTATTTTATTTTATATTATTCCAAGGTACCATCTGGCGCTCCACGGCGGTAGACTGCGGGGGGCAGCGCAATACACTGAGAGAAAAATAACTTTTATAAAACCAATATTTTCTTGATATAACAAATGTAGATCAACTTTCGTTTGGACTTTCTGCCAAACACTGATCACAAACAGAAAACATGCTGCTAGCCGTTATGGATATCGTTAAAATACTGAATATCGGCCAATGGCTGGCAATATGGTTGGACAGTATAATGGCCTACAGGCTAAGATCAAAGAAAAATGTCAATAAGCAGCATATGTGTTATAAAAAGTTACTCTACCCACAAAAAAGCTTTGGTTAAAAATGAAGCGGCACGACTATTGGCTCAATTTCTCTAAAATTCTCTAGAAAGAGCTATGCCGATACAGACGTCGAGGTAGTTTCCATGCTCTACGAGTCCACAACAAGCGGGAAACTTTTGATGCTTTTGAAGAATAAGAAAAAATCCACAGAAGTATACAGAAGGAATCACAAGAGAAAGAGAGTTTTTGCCAATGAGTTGAAGAGACTTAAATCTTCTTATGCCCCGAAATGACATTCCTACCTCTGCCCAGCTGTCCTTCACCAGTAAAAATGTCGGAGAGCTCGGACATATAATCCCGTTTAGTAATAGAATGAATTTCATTCGAGTTTGCCCACATCACAGATGAAAGCACTTTTTCGTCTCCAGCTCTCCGACTATAAGGCCCTTAGGTATAGTTAGGACATAGATAAGCGTTATTGTGTTTCTTCATTAGAATACAGGATCTAACATGCCTTGTCTGTTGATAAGATGTTGTATTGCCTTTGCGTGGGACTCAACCGTTTGTACGAATGGTGTCCGAAAAACTAAGTTCACACTGGCAGAGCCGCCTACCAGGGAAGTCTTTATTTGCGTTGAACGAATTGCACGAGAAGGACGGTCACCCATGACAGAGCTCCGCATTACCATAGGAAGGCTAAGTTAAAACGGATGTCGCCGGATTCACGCAGCACCATTAATCCATAGCGTACGATTTTTTACACCTCGGCATTGCGGGACTTTATCGAGTATGTCCTCTATAGATCCGCCGTATTCAGCCTGTTCCATTTCCAGGCAGGGGCGGCTTGATGGCCCTTCACCTATCCCCGCAACAGTGCAGGTGCTTCTCGAGCAGGGTGTAGTCTGAAGGTGACTAAACAATCCGCACGCATAATCCCTCTCCCGCTCCTCCACGCAACTGCTTTACAACTATTCGTATTTCAAATCCAAAATCTGCCAAGGGACGCCCTGTACAAAGGGTGATTCCTAAGATTGGTGTTTCCGGATAATAAAATTGCAACGAGTAAAAATATACCAGATGCAAAATATTTGCATACTTTTCAGCGTTAAAATATTTAATTGTTTTTTGATGATAATTAATGTTTAAAATTAGAAATATTGGTTTAAATCAAGTTATTCTGAAATATGTGGGAGACATTCATTATTATATTATAATAGTTTCATCAAATAATAGATTAATTCTATAATAACCGTGTAATAATTAGAAATATGTCAGTTATGTTGGTTTTGTTTTCTTGGTAATCTTAATAGTGGTCACTTGTGGACATTTTCGTAAAAAGCTTAATCTTTATTTATTATTTAAATCCTTATTTTATTTAATATTTAAAATATTAAATTAAATACGATAATCACGATCACATATTAATAGGCTGATAATAAAATCCTTTACGGTTATCTTTCGTAGCTTTTTAATTGCAAATTGGTGCTGGCAGTCATCAAAAAAATTTCCCAATAAAATACCCCCGGGGATATATGCAACAATTCACTACCACTGTTCTGCGTACGGATGCGATTAGATTTTTGTTCTTTTCTTTATATTTATATATCCAAGCAGAGGCTGGGCGGCCGCTCATTGAACGTTAGTACTCGAGCTTGGCAAAGACCGCGTCGTCGTCGTCGGCGTAAATAAACTTCGTACAATTTCCAGGTGTAATTAAAAAAAAAGTATTGACAAGGAACAAACTGTTCATTTTCAAATCCACAATCCCTTCAAGTGTTCTGTGTTTGTCCTTCTGTCACGGCTATCAAGGAAAAAAAGTCTCCTTTACAATTTCCATTTTGATTACATCCAGTCCCAGTCCCTGTATAGTACCTCATCCGCAAAAGAAAAGAGAAAAGTCTGCGCGTTTTTTCTACACTTCTGTTCTATTTAAAGAAAATGTGAGGATCGGGCCCCAAGTGGACATGAATTACTGAAAACAATTCCTCTTTCTGGGTGCACGCCGTCGTCTTGTAGTTTTTTCAATTTTCGTGCGACGAGAAGTGAAGTGTTTGTGTGCAGTTTTTTTTGTTGTTATTTAATTAAATTAAGTAGAAAAAATAAATATTTCTGAAGCAAAAGTGAATCAAGGTAAAAATTACCAGTATGACTTCTTACTTTGAAATGCTCGCGATCTTCATGATTCTGCTGCTACCGTTCCTGTACGAAACCAGCCATGTATTCCGATATTACTTCAAATTCCTGGTCTATTATGGTGTAGTGTCGTTCAATTCAATCATCCTAATTCCTGCTATGCTGTTTCGTCCTTGCGACGTCAGGAATTTGCTGTAAGTTATTTTTTTTATTGAGCTTCTATTAAATTATAATAATTCTTTAAAGGCATTTCCTTGCTATCGATTTGTTCAGTGAGACTCCTTCCGCGGGGAAGGGGGGAATTCTTGAAGGAGGATTCGTTGCCTATTGATTTTTTTGACTGCCCTAAAGGCACGTGAAGGGCGTTTTTGTTATAAGGAAAATATGTAATTTAATAGTTTGTTTAATAAGCAATTTATCGTTGGGCTCCACAAAGTGTATAGAACTAATCAATTAGAGAAGCAAATATTGGGTTATTACCTACCAATTCGATTCTTAATTCCTATAATATTTGATACTTTTAAAAAGCCGGCATAACTTAGTGCTCCGTTAACAGAACCAAGTTGACATGATTTCAGTTTTTATTACAAAGACATTTTCTTTATTCTTCTAACATAAAACTTACAAGAAAAGTTCTGATAACAGTTCATTCATATCTATTACAAGTTCCGGTCTTTTCTATTCTTTTAGAGATTATTGTTATTGTTACATTGCCTTTATTCACAATGGGAGCGTAGGGCCGCAACAAAAGCTATTCTGGCGGACCCCCTGTTTTCTGGTTATTTGTTTAGCTTCAGATCAAGTTTTGTTAACCTCGCCCAATTATTTGCACGTCCTTTTCATCGATGTCCTTGGAGATTCTAAGCCAAGAAGTATCTTGTTATAGAATTCGAATTTACCTTTAGGGCACTCGTTTAAATAAATAATAAATCTGGGCGTAACTAATCAGCTCTGCGCGAATTTTACACTAACATAAAATCTTTTGTAGGTAGTGCTTACACTGTAAGTTAGCGAATCTGATCAGCTGCTAGTGGAGTAGAGCTGGTTTATTGTCGCTGATTATAACCCACAGGGATTGAACTACTGGCTGACCTTTCCAAAGGCCATAATTTATGTAGAGAAATTGAGTCATCCCATAAATAATGAGATTAATCCAAAATGTATTTTCATCATTTTCTACAATGCTTTTCCAAAATTCACACTTGGCCGTGACAAAAATTACTCCTGAAGTACCATTCTGATATGTTGTATAGAATCCATAGTTTTTCCATCCAAATGATTTTGTAGACTGCGAAAACAAGTTATAATCCGATGGTACAATGTCCGGTGAATATGGTGGATTGTTTCCCATTCAAACTCCTCCAGCAATAGATCTCTATCGTCTTTTTAGTGTTTAAAAGCTCATATTTTATTAAACCCTTCACATCCCACAAACCACAGAGCATCATTAGAGCTTACGTTGGTGACAACTTGCTTTAGTCTTGGTTCCGGGGTGTTTTCTTTGCTTAACCACTTAACATTTTTGTATAGGATACACTTTCCATTGCCAGTCGCAATCCAATCTTAAAAATGTATATTTCTGAGACGTGGCAGCAAGGAAGATGACACATTCGGCCTGTTTAGACGATTCGGTTTCAGGTACGTTCCTCACGAACTTTGTTGATAAGGGGAAGTGGGAATATTGAGAGGTACCATCCCACTATTCCCTTCATCAACAAAGTTCGTGAGGAATGTTTCTGGGAGCGAAGCGCCTAAACAGGGGTGGCAGCACAGAAGTCGTTTCAAGTCATCTGTTTTGAGTTTTCCATTGAATTTTTCCATTTACTATAAAACTAGTAACAAATGAGTTGAAACGACTCCTATGCTGCCACCCAAAGCCCATTCACTCTCGGCGCGCGATCAGGTTCCGAAAGTTGGTAAGGAACCCATTGATCCAGCTTGCTGACTTTCACGATGGCATGAAGGTGTCGATGAACTGTTGAATGGTCAAATCTAAGCTTTTCAGTTCGTCGAAGTTTATGATGGGGATTTGTTTCACCAGAGCTCACAGGACCTCCTCGTCAAGCTACACAGTTGTTCCAGGGCGAGGCTAATCTTGTAAGCTGTAGTTTCCGGCTCGGAGTTTCTTAATCCGCCGTTGGCACTGGCTTATGCTTATTTTTCCTTCTTCACATACTGCATTAACATTTCTTGCACTCGTAAAGTAAACAATGCCAAATATGCTCTTGTGTGGGTTCCATTACTTCGTTAAAAAACCACCGTTAGAACTGCACTACACACTTCAAATAGTAAACAACCGTTAGAACTGCACTACACACTTCAAATAGTAAAGAATAAAAACAAGGTAAAATTACCACCTGTTATTATAACAAGTTGATTAAGGTAGTTTAACGCCTTCTCGCCGACCTTCAATTCATGCACGGCATTATTTATGTGATGACCAATACTTTTCGGTTACCAGAAACTATTTATGCCTGGTAACTTATAAAGGGTGAAGCTGTTCTCTGCCCAATGCACATTTTCCATACTAACAGCTTGTCGAAAAACCAACCAGGCCCTATACCTTGGCAATGTTCCCTCTATGATTGTTTCTTTGCGCGACTCTATTGGATTTCTTATACAGCCTTGAGAAGTTTTTGTAGGGTTTCCAATATTTTGTGCTTATAACAGATATTGACAATCTCCCTGGTTTGCTGCCTAAGGTCGTATAACTTACTGGGGACTGCCCATCAACCCTTGAGACAGTACGCTCTCAAATTAGCTAAAAATTGACCGCTTTGGCATGGGACAAGCGTAATAGTGATTCTTCATTTATTTATACTGAAATAGCGATCCACTTCTTGCAGAACTCAAGCCTCTTGACTAAACGATATATTCAAGCTTAGTAACAGAACCTTCATGGCTTTTGATCGAGCAAGGACAATAAATGTCTGGGTTTATCTCATTCCCAGTGTAAGAATCTAGCAGTGGAACAAGTCCTTTCACCAAATCAGAAGAGTTTCTTTCGTGTGACTACTGAATGTCCCACAGAAAGTCATATGCAATCGATGCATTCTCTACCATAGAAAATGAGGCCTAGCATTCTCTCTTCCAAAGATGTTCAATTATGGAGTGTAATATCGGACGGCAACCTCTAGTACCGAATTTTCTTTTTTTGGCTTTAAGTATACTTTCAATTTAAACTCTAGGTTCACTTTCTCAGTTTTAGGTCTCCTAATCGAGATCTTCAATTTGAGATATAGCATTTGTCTGCAAATTCAATGGTTTCGGAAATAGATGTGATTTACGGACGGACTGAACCTTTGTATAGAGCCATACAAGTTGAAACAAGATCAGTCTTCATTTCGCGACGCAAACCGTCATAGTCTTTCTTACCTCTATTGCTGCCCCATTTCTATGGCAACACCAAATCTTTAGCGATAATTGTTCTGGCACTTTCGATATTGCAAAAATTGATCTTGAATTAAATTCCATTAATTTACAACAACAATATCCCCTATAACATTTCTCGTTATCATTAGTATGTTAATGTTGTATCTTCCAGAGAATTACATTTACACTTGAACTTCAATCTAGGTTAAAGCCCTTCAGAAAGGTTAAATTATGCTAATTGATTGGCTATTTAGAGGCCTATTCCACAATTTTGTTAAAACTTTTTGACATAATAATTTCGTAATTTTTGATTGTCTAGAATATTTTGTGGTTTTTGCTGAAATATTTTTTTATGGTCTAGTCCAGTGGTGGCGAACCTATGGCACGCGTGCCAGAGATGGCACGTACGAAAATTGTGCTGGCACGTGAACGATATTAAATTGGATTTAATATAGATTAATATTAAAATTAAGCCGTGTTTTGGATGAAGTTACGGGTGCTTTTTTAAAATGAACTCGTCCAGTCATTGCAAAGTGTGCAATCATGCACTTAGGTACATATAGTCCAGGGGCCGGATTCCGCAAGCGTGAACACGACTGCGTGCACGGCGAAACAGAGGCAATTTCCTTGCGGAGTCCGACCCAAGCTAGTGAAACCATAATCTTAATAGCTAATACATCGATAGATGGCATCGCTGACTCATTTTCTCTCTTGCTTTGCACTTCGTGTTGCTTCGAAACAAGTCTAAAAAAACTAGTTGGGATGTGGGTTTGACCCTTTCGGTCCACACGATCATCTTCCCAGTATGATGAATGTTTAATATTATGAAGTGGATTTTTCTAGAGAATTTGTTTTTGCTGAACGTTAGCAAACAAACATTTCTTTCGTACTTCCTTCGCGACACTAGAGCGCATGGTCGATGGTAGAAAACAATTCCCTGTCCAAAAAGTACTGATCTAAGCTTTGAAAAATTCCTGACGTTTGTAAAAGGTAACGTAATTTTTGCACGATTTTGCACGAGAGTGCTCGGATTTTGACAAGTGATGTCTTGTTAGAAAGTTATCGCTATGCGGTATCCAGAACAGGTAACTTTGTTTAGAATGGGTCTCATTCCAACGAGTTTATTAGATATTAGAAAAACTAATGCTAAACTAGTGCTTGTGATTCTTAGCCGGTCTTTTCATTTAAACAAAAAAACGGCTCGACCGAATGTTATGAAATTTGTTCAGAGCGTTGCAATTTCAACTCGATAACATTTTAGTCCACTGACTTACTTTTCTTTGGCGATCATTTCAGAAAATGTACGTACTTTTAATCTACGTGTAGGGCGCTCGAAACCATTTTCGTTGGTACTCCACTCATCAATCAATGCTCCCGTTGGAATATGAAATACCATATTTTTATAAATATCGTTCGCGAAAGGATTGACTGTTCGCTTAAATGCTGATAACAAGGAATTTTTTTGGCTGTTACTATGTACAGCTTTGTGCTGCTTCAGATCCTTTGTTACATGGCCTATTGTTTTTGTCGATTTTATAGGTGCACAGATTTCGGATTTTCTGGGAAAGTTTACATAATCAGCACCCCCGCCAGGTGTAAGAAATGGTTTTTCGTTATTAGTTATCCAGAAATTATATACTGTAAAGGTTTCATAGCTGCTCATATTTCGCATTTGAACCGGAATCCCTACATATTTATAACAATATTGTGCAGAAAGGTACCCGCGCGCAACCCCTGGACTAGTGCCAATGTTTTATACTTTTTGTTAATAGCCAATCTGACTATATGTCGTACGTGCTCATTATCTTACAAAAAAACTGCGGCCTCCCAAAATATTGTTTCAATTGAGTTGCTTTAAAGTCTTGTTGAGTTGTTTTTCGTTAAGCACAAGTATCTATTGTTTTAATTGTAGTAGTATTGTGATTGTGAAAATAGGCGTTGATGGAAATTTCCAATATTATATTAAACTAGCTGGACCCGGCATAACTCCGTTTTGCCCGCAACAGTTGGCCACCAGACGGCTATTATGTCGTGCTCGTTGACGTTTAGTTGTTTACAGTTTTTATGACCTTTCACACGATGGTCAAATTTTGTTTGGTAAAAAAAAGCTATTCAATATATTCAAATGTTTTTCAACTGATTCATTATGTTTTATTTGGTTTTGCAAATGTAGTTGAATTTTAAGTAATGTAAGCTTGGCTGAGCAATCAAAATTTTTTTCCGATTTTCCGACTTTTCCGGTGATTTTCGGGGCCTAAACCTGAAATACAGCAATACGAACAAAACAAAAAAAGAATCATGACCTAGCGGTTATCGAGTTATAACGTCATCGAGTTTCACCCCGAAGGGATTATATATTAGATTTTTCTTTAATTTTAACAATTTTTGATTTTTCTGTCATTTAATAGGTACGATGGTTCTGTCAATTCTGATTTTGGTAATATATTATTTTTGCATATTAATTTTTGAAATTGTCTAAATAAAATTCTGAAACACCAAAATTAAAAACTGTCCGCGCCAGCAGCACGACAAGTGATATTTGTAATTTTCTGGCACGCGCACATAAAAAGGTTCGCCACCACTGGTCTAGTCTAAATGATACAAGAGGAAAAGAAGTATTACTTAGCTACGAAGTATTATTTGTTATCTTTGAAGATTGTTTGGACACGCTTGTGGTACAATATCAGAAATTTGATTACGACAAATCGATATTTTTGTTCTGTTTCATAAAAGTCTACTTGTAAAGTAAAAAAATTATCAAGAATTGAAAAAACAAACAATAAATTATAAATTAAAACTCCCATCCACCATAGGGTAGCTAGCCTATTTAAAATATTGATCGTTGGACCTGATCATGGTTTTGACTAAAAGTATATAAATTAAAAATAAACCAATCGGTGATCTGATTATTTTTTTCGATTAAATCAATTGCGAATTTTGAATGAATTAAAGATCGGTGAATCATACTATATTAGGGTCAAGAGATCGTGCGAAATTATGACGATCATAAATCAAAATTTTAAAATACTAGTGCTAAAGATCAAGAGTTTCAGCAAAACGTATGACGTTGGGGCTTATTTTTGGCCAGAGACTCTCTAAAACACAACAGAGAGGAAATCAGAACTAATTGATATCAAACGTGTGGTGATAGCAGCGCGGCAACGTAAAATGTAGTAAACTTGGATAATCAAAAATAGAAAAATCTGATAAAAAATTAATTGAATCGAAGTTTTATCAACGAATGAGGAGATATTGACAACATCGATTGGTGATAGCGCAGGATGTACAATTGATTTTATTATAATAAGGATTCTGATAACATCTTTCAAAAACCAAAAACGTCTTTTAAAAAATATTGCAGCAATAAAGTATCATCTCACATTGGATTAAATGGAAATCGTCATCGTCGCAAAAGAATGTTTAAATAGATGAAAGAGAGACTGAGTAAAGTGTCCCCTACTTATGGCTTAATTTTATGCTATAACTCCGCTGCATGAATTAAAATTTCCGACCGACGGGCGTTCTGTTTTGAGTCGCATTGTGAGCCGGCAGGCTAGACTTGGAGACTTTTAAATTTATTTTTATGTTTACTTCTCCTCTCGCATTGACGTGCCGTGTGCCCGCGGCCGCTTGATGATTGCGGTCAAAATCTCGTGAAGCGAGTGTTTTAATCTAAAATTACAAAATTCTTCTATTATTATATCGTTTATAATTATTATGATTGAATCGTTCTATTTATTCAAAAATGCATGAATATTATTTATTGGCTGTGGCTAGAGAGATGGATAGCGATCTTAATCTTGGAGATTAAGGATAAGTTAACAAATATATTTATAGAATATACAATTGCAATTTGTTTACTTTATTAAATAAAGCTACAGCAATAAAGATATACACCTAGGCTTGAAAGAAAGGGTGCACCATAGTAAGAAGAGAGTATGGTACTGTACCTAGCACCTAACACAGCGAAAAGCAGACAACCGAAGTGGTTGTCTGGAGAAAACGATACAACCACGAGTTGTACCAAATATACAAAGAACCTGACATAATCAGAAGCCTCAAGATCTACGCCTACGCCATGTAATGAGAAGGCCTAAACAAGCGCCCCCAAAAATCGTGTTCCTCCAAACGCCAGAGGGAAGAAGGTTACAAAGAAGACCTTATGGACTTACGCACAATTGGAAGAGAGGCACGCAGAACCGAGAATGTTGAAAGAAAATTCTTGAGGAGGCTAAGGCTCACAGAGGGTTTTAGAGCCAATGATTTTGATGATAGCCTAGAATACAATAAGTTGCAAATGCCATAGCGAAACTCAAAAACCATAAGGCTCCAGGTGCAGATGGTATACACGCAAAAATCTTTTAAAAACGGTAGGGAAAAGCTATGCCATGCCTTTCATAGCCTCATTTGCAAACAATGGAGAAGCAGACACATGCCTGCAGAATAGCTTCTAGGCACAATTGTCCCAGTCGACAACAAAGGTGAATTGATAAACTGCAAAAACAGAGCAATCACATTGTTGATCACACCTTACAAAGTACTTTCACATATTTTGTTAAGTAGACTGAAAGCAATATGGAAGACAAAGGACGCGATTACCAAACATGATTTAGAACAAACAGATCGAGAGCAGCCCAGATTTTCATATTGAGACGAATACTTGAAAAATGCTGGGAAGAAAGCATTGATATACATCTTCTTTTCGTAGACAACAGACATGCCGGTTACTACTACTAACTGCCGCGACTATTATACTACATCCTTATATCTTATATTTGTAGGTCAGACCGCTTTTAAAGGTTCAACAGTCTGCCTAGCCTGTTAAACAACGAGACTCGACTCCTCGCTATCGCCGTGCACTCACAGAGCACTTGACGGGCAGACTCATCCTCCTTAAGGCAAAACTTGTAGGTGGGATCCTCTGCTCTGCATACCCTCCATGAGTGGTAAATCAAGGCGTGGTGTTTAATAATTAAGCTAACAAGGTTCTGACAGCCTTTTAACTGCACCCCAACAACTTGTTGGCCGCGTTAAGAGGCTTCACAGGAAGGCACCGCGAATATTTGGCCAATCTAGGCGCGGACCTTCATTTTTCGGCGTATTTCATCAAAGTCCGATCTGCAAGGGCGATCTTTACCAAACTAATGGGTGTCCCGATAGCCGGTTCCGGACCGCTGAATAATATAATGTCAGAGCCCAGCCAGCCTTTTAATTGTTCCATAAAAGTCCCACAAGCATGGTAGTAAAGGGAAGATCCATCTTGATCTCCATATCAGGATAAGACATTATACAATTAGGTGCGCCTGGTGCCCAGAGGAAATCGTTATAGTGACAGTGCAAAAACCAGTGCAGCCCTCGACACCATGAAGTTTACATTTTGTCTTGGTAGACTTTGGAAGGTGTGCTCCCTCTCACCTACTGCATTCGGTCTATTCCATTCCGCTGGAAGTTTGCCCATCATCCATTCAGAGTTAACAGCGTCACCACTTGTAGGCCATAGTGAGGGATGGAAGGCGTCATATCCGAGGATCCGCCATCAGGTTTCACATCACACCCCATACGACGTCCCTGAAAGGTTAACCAAAACGAATGGCGCATTAGAATTAAATAAGAGAGCTTGTATGACGAAATAAATACGAGACACGCTGTACGACCATCGTAAGAAAGAATACTAGCCCGGATTTTTAATGGTAGACAAACAAGAAAAGGGAGCGAGGGACGACCAAGGAATAAGTGGATTGCTATGCTAGAAAATGTACGAGCACTTCGTATAGCAAACTGGAGAGAACTAACAAGAAATAGAGACACTTAAGAAGAAAATCAATAAATTCATATCGTAAACATCTAAACTACGCCTCACTCTATTCTCAATCAAAATTGATAAATTCAAGATCAACGTTGTAAAATTCTAAACCAAAAAATTTAAACTTTCACTTTTTTGCTACTAACAAAATTTATCTCAATTCATTCACCTTTTTTGTTTGTGTTTTTTTGGGAGAATGTCTTAACAATACGTTTTTGTCTGTTTGCGATTCCTACGGTTGATAATTACGAAAATTGGACCATCCAATCTAGATCTATTAAAATTTTTCGGAAGTTTTCAGGTAATTTTAATAATTGATGGTGTGCTACTGCTGCACGGTAGAGTAACTTTAAATTTTCACTTGTCTATGAATACGTTTTTATTTTGTTCATAATTTTTTTTTCTCTATTTTTTGGCAAAGCTGCTCTATTAATTTTTGCGAAAGTACTTTGTTTTTTTTGTAATATGCAATTTTAGTTGGAGAGTGTGGTTTTGGTTACGTTGATCCTTTAACTATGAATTAAGATACGGAATTAACTTGAGGTAGTTTCACTTTTAATTTTTAAATCTTTTGTATATCAAAGAACTTATTTCATTTGCGACTTAATATATGAAACATTTTAAAGTGTTGACCCAGAACTGAAATTAGGATTCTATATTTAGTTTATTTTAAAAAGTTTTATGAAATCGATATAAATAAACAAATTTCAACTATAGAGATGACGCTTATTCTTAATAAAACTTTAAATTTTTAAAAACAAACATATTAATGGTTATTGAAATGTTTTGCCAACGATGGACTTTGAGGAAATAGATTGATTTATTGAATATGTGAAAAACGTAACCACGATGAACGATTATGTCGCTTTGAAATGTCTCGAACAATTTGTCACCAGTTCAATTGCGTGTGTTGCTAGGCCAAAGTTGACTTGTAGAGGCAGAAGGTCATTTATAGCTACATTCCTAAGCTGGTTCAATGAGTCGATTGAGGAGCAGATGGCACCAAATATGGTCCAATAAACTAGTTGTAGGTTATGGCTGGGCCTGAAGGCTGAAGAAATTCGCTTCATCTGAGATATCCCAGACTCCAGGATATTCCAGGAAATGTTTGGCTAGCAATTTGGAATATGTGACTGTTCCAACGCAGTTCATCGGTTAATGTAATGACGAGGTTATTAAAAGAAGGTTCAGCCATTAGTTCTCTAGACCGTTCACTAAAATTGGACGAAAGGCAGTGCAGGTTTTATTATTGATAAGAAAATTCTTCGTTTTAGAAGCTATGAATTCAACACGATTGCTGCGTCCTACTCAAGAATGCGTTCAATTTTTCTGTTGTGTCAGTTGGACATGTGTTGACGATCATGAAAATAAAGACTTATATGTGCTTGTCTTACATTATCGAATCCATAGGAGCAACGCAAACTACCCTCATTAGTAAAGCTGTGAAATAGGTTGGAGAGGATTGAGATAAGGTTATATTTATGAATATTTGGAAAAGAGCGGGTGACAGATTTGAGCCCGGGGGAACATGGTGGAGATGTTGCGGCTTCCAGAAATAAAGCTTTCAAACCAGTTCTTCAAAATTAAATCGATATCGATACTAATAACTTGGAGTGCTAGGTCGCCAGTCGATTTCTTTTGACTTAAACTGCATTGCTTATATCGTCTTACATTTGGTTGGATACAAGATTTTCCACAAGCGTTTATTGATTATTGTCTCCATTGTTTTGAAGAGAATAGGAATAGTTGCTATTTGACGGTAGTACGATTCACTCTTTTTCCAATATGAGCTAGTTTCCAGGAGTGTGGATAAACTCCGAAAAAGCATGACCGATTTAGCCAATGGTTAGATACATTTATAAAGACCATAGGGAGTATATTATTAGGGCCATGGGTTTTGTTTTGTGTCACTTTCCATATATCTCACTAGTTGCTCGTTGTTTCCCTCCAGGGCTTCCATTCCAAATGTGCATTAAAACACTTGTTTGTGGCAGCTCAACCCCCTGGCGAGAGAACCAGGTTCTTCTAATGTATGTGAACCCAGTGGGCAAAGTGGTCCAGTTATCCTTCCAGGGATCAACTAACTAGAATCTCGTTAGTTAAGTATAGGACACCCAGATAATTCCATGTTTCGGACAGTAGTCTTCATGCTGCGACGAAATTTGTATTCAACTGTGCTGCTACTGTAACTAAATCATATAGAAAAAGAACTTCCTTCTATAAAGTAACAGCTTGGCGTCTAGCATCTCGAAAGAAAATGGATAGAAGGGACAGAAGAAAAATAAACAACGCTGTTTACACGAAAAGTGCTCTTCTGCCATAAATATCGACCAGTGCATAGTGCTTGACTTTGGTCATCAAATGAAAGCCAGTTTTGCCATTAGCTACATCTGAAAAGACAACCCTCAAGTAGATGCATATCGAATCAAATAAACTTGCTTCGCTAATAATATTCTTATGCCATCATAATCGTGAATAGGAATGACATTTTTCAAAACGACAGGTTGCAAAAAAATTCTTCAATTAAAATGGATAAGAGTGTAGTTCTCGCATACAAAATGCTCTGTATAATAGAAGAAAGGTATTTTGTTCAGAGCTATTCATATTTACTTGGATTCCAAAGAATAGCTCCAATAGAGATTTATGGTGGGCCCACACGACACAGACAGACTTTTGTCCTATAAACTTCTATAGAATTTTGTCTGTGCTAAAAAGCAGGGGTGGTAGCACGTAAGTTGTTTCAATCGACCTCTTCATACAAAAATTCTGAATTTTTGTATGAAGAGGTCGATTGAAACAATTTACGTGCTACAACCCCAGGGCAGACAAATGCCGATGGGTCTGTAGTACTGAAAAGTCCGTGAGAGTGACCAAAATGGAAGTGAAGTGGAAGTTTAATTTCGAAAAATTTCGAAAAGTCATTTAGAGAAGTAACCGTGCGGTAAGAACCGCACTAGAAGTAAACAAAAGTTAAGAAAGTAAGGCTGTTCACTTGCTACACTTCTTATGAACCTTTTATTTTGGTTAATATATCAATTTTGAAAGAAATTGCGGCTACTTCACTTCTACTTCACTTCTGCTCTGGTTGTTCGAAAACGCAGCTTTTTCACTCAAACAACCAGAGGGAATGGAAAGCTCGTTGCCTTCTTTTATGGTTTTTAGTATATTAGAAGTTGATGCAAAGAGGAAAAGTAAGTAAGAAGGAATATTATCTAGGTGGGAGAAGTGGAAAAACTGTGCAAGGATTCGAACCCTAACCACTCGGATGGTATTCCGATGACTTAATCCTACACCGCTTAGGCTGGCAAATTTTGGTCCGACACACCACAAAGATATGATCTTACTGAATATGTTTAAACTAGTGGTAAACAAAAAATGAAGTGAGATGCGAAATAATCAAATGTTAATGCTTAATGCAAGTTTTTTTAATTGCTGAAATAGAAAGTGATAAGTTCAGAGATTTAACTATAAGCTTACCTCATTTCTCAAGGAATCAGTTAATGCAGAACTTAAATGAAAGTACAATAGTAAGAGTCATTAGCTAGGAATAAATCGGCATAAAACTTTCGTCATTATATTTCATGTTTATTGTTTAAAATCTATAAAAATAGGTAGGTGCATAGTACATACTGAAAAGTGTTGTTGAATCTGAACTCAAGATCAAGTTTATTACTATTGACTGCTTCATGAGTCAGATTAGAAAAGTTAAAATGTACCTTTTCAATATGTAAGTAAACAAATATAATTTGTATAAAAAAACTAATTAATACCTTCTTAAAGATACAAAGTCGATAAAATGTAACTCTATGTGTACAACAAATGAAATATTTAACCCCAAAGCCACATGTATTTTTCAATTTTTGTTTGAACAAATGGTTGGGCTCAATTAAAAGCTGTTTTGTTAACTTTACTCATTGGTTCATTAAAGAGCTGTTGTTCACATAATATGTGGTATTCGACAATGTCCCTCTTAATAATTTACTAAACAGCGTTACGTCTGCCATTAAAAAAAGATTTCACATGAGGATTAGATATTACGTTTTTCATTTACAGAAACATGTAGGAACAATCACGAAACAAAATACTATTTTCCCCTTTTCGATTTGTTCAAGTATCATCAATATTTAATGCTACATTCGTGCACTGTGAACTAGATTAGATTGACTTGAATGGATTTATGAACACCTGTTATAATCGCTAGTAACCGTGCAGATGTTCGTTCTTATTGTGATTTTAGTTTTATGCAATAGAAGAAGGTGGTGTGCTGGTACTAGAGTACAAAATTAAATTAAAAAATAAATAAAATAAAATTAAGACCGCACATTCAACTCGTAAATCTGTGTCACGTTTACGTTAGTTCCATTTCTGCTTAAACATTCCATAAGGAGAATCAATAAGCCTACCTGACATGAATACCAAGCCACCAACGATAAGGCCGACAAGTGCAAGGTTTACTCATTAGTTGGCAGCTTGCATACGGACATATGAACGTGTGTATTCCAATTGTTTATAATTGGTAAAGTTTGAAGACTTTGTTAATGTACTTATATCCAATCTCACATGCAATTAGAGGACCTTGTAGGCAATAAGTGACACTTATCAATCGATTTTTGTCAATCAAATAAGGTATGATTTTTTTAATACATATAAGAGAATTTTTTATTTAAATAAATATTTCTTCTTTTTTTCATGCCTTGACCTGCTCTACGGATTTCTCAAAGTTTGACGGGCCCTTGCAGAATGTCTTCAGTTCCGAATTTTGAGTAATGTCTCTGCGTCAGCTGTCGCAGAGTTTATCGAACTCCTCTTGGGTCTGCCTACTGGTACTGGTCTATTTCCCGAAATTTCTGATATCTTAAGCCGTTTTGGAATGCGGTGGTCCTCCATCCTGATTACGTGGCCGGCTGGTCTTAGTCTGTTTATTTTTATAAAGGTTCAGAGTTCTGGGTCGTCAAAAATTTCTTACATTTCATTTGTAGCTTATTGGCTCTATTCGAACCTCTCTCGTTGGCCATTCATATTATGCATCGGAGAACTTTTCTCTCAAACGTACTGACTCGTTTCGTTCTGCCCTGGCTCCTAGTCCAAGTCTCGCTACTATACCAAAAAACTGGTCGTATTACTGTTTTGTAGAGTGCTTAGGCATAAAAGGCTCGTATTAGCCAGCAGTATTCGTCTAGTTATCTCTCCATTTCCATCGTTCCTTTTTGTAATTGTAGACCCAAGGTAGATTACTTTATATCGACTTGCGTGTTGTGTTCGTCGATAGCTGCATCACCTGTAGGTTTTCTTCGTTGATGTTCAGGTCTATGTCATTTGCTGCCTCTTTTAGTTCGGCGTAAGTTTCCTTTATAGTAGGATCTTCCCATAATGTTCACGTCATCTGACTCACTTTTCGTGACGGACGTTTTCTTTATCATCCATTATAGGGCGAGGTTGAAAATAATTTGGGACAGTCCATTTCCTTGTATTACTTCGAACTCTTCTGTTGCTGCAGAGTTGGATCTTCACTTTCGCCAGTGAGCTATACGTTGCGCATTTGATTAGTCGTACTACTCTAAGGAGCATCTAATTCCGATAAGATCTTGTACAGCTAGAATTCTACTTGATTTTATTTGAATATATTTGATATGCTCAGACAATCTCTTGAAGTTCCTTTCCCGCGGATATTTAGCTAAGTATTTCAACTAATCTAATATGTTATGATCCACCTCGTCTTATAATCAGAGTTTATCACTAATTTGTTGAGTTGCCAAGCCCATTCATATCAATAAAATCGTAAATAATAAACAATATCTAAAATGCCACTTAGTATATATCTACAAAATTTATTATTTAGTTATCAAAATTGAACGACTATTCAAATGCAGCGCGATAAATCACGGCTCAAGGTTCATCAGCAATCTTTTATCAAGTAGCAAAATTTATCAGAATTGCATTATTTACATATCGGCTCTGCAGTATACGATAATATGTTAAACGAATTTAATTTTTATCACGTTTTACTCTTGGGCGTGTTGGTGCTTGTTTTCATTTAATACTGTAGAAATTATCTTTCCTTTTTAATGTACTGTAATGATAATAGTTGTTAAATTTTGCTTGTTTATGTTATGTGATGTTGATTAATTTTGTTTATAAACATTATTTTTTTAAATTATGGTTTTAGCTTACAATAAGAATATTTTTCTGTTTAGGCGTAGATTTACAATTGATCGGCTAATGAATGAAGTATACGCTATTTAAGACAACTTAATAATCGGATTTCAAATGTTTATTTATAAATCCTTCAAATTTCATGGGATATTTCTTACAGCTTATTCGAGAAATATCAGCCAATTGTAAAGGAAATCTTTTTTTGATAATGGTTTATAACAGTAGGAACGAGTTCCCGCCTGCATTTCTCAGGGATTTCCATAAGCGACTCGATAATATGTTTTCAGGCTCTAAAATTGAGATTGAAGAAAGATATTTATTTCCCTTATTCTTACTTTGCTGCTTAATAACAGAAGACTTTTTTACGTGAAAGAACAACTCAGGATTCACCTCAGTCATTGTTCTGCCTATGATGACTATATCATCTGCATATGCCATTAGCTTAACAGACTTGTGTAGAATTGTCCCTCTGGTTTCAATGCATGCCTCTTGGACCACTTTTTCTAATAAAATGTTAAACAGTAAGCTGGATAGTAAGTCTCCTTGTCTGAAACCTCTGTTTGTTTCAAAGGGTACTGATACATTGCTCTGTATTCTTTCTCTGTTTATCACCCGACTAAATGTGGTTTTATTGAGCTGAATTAATTGGTTTGGAAAGTTCAGTTCCACCATTACTTCGACAATTTTTGGTCGTAGTGCAAGATCATATGCTGTTTTAAAGTCAATGAAAAAGAGCCTGTCGTTATGAAAATATGCGATCGGTTGTGGATTTTTGTTTCCCTGAATCCACACTGGTAATTGCCAATTACTCTTTCATACTGGTGCAATAAGCAGGTATACAGGATATACGAAAATATTTTATATAGTACGTTCAGTAACGTAATTCCTCTGTAGTTTGAATCGCCAAATAAGCATCTTAATTCCTGGTATTTCTTGAGATGCTACTACAGTCAACTGCCCGGGCTATACGAGGACTCATTAAGCCACTGTAGGAATGTAGCAGCCCTTTCCAAATTTTTTCGCTAGCGACTGCTTCACTGAATTTAAAGCTGGCTGCGTAGGATCCGCCGCGAGTCGGTAAATTCGGCTTCCCACGGTGCGCGATTTTCCGTATAATAACGCACGGCCGACGTCCACGGACGACCTCGGACCAGGCCCGCCGCTAGCCGCTTCAGCGCCCGCGTGCAAAGCAGACAATGCCGCCCCCTCCCTTATCTTGTTTTTTCTGACCGAGCTTGCTGGAAGGTGGTTTGGTTTGGTCACTTATAGGAGTGTTTAAATAAAAAACTTTTATAGTCAAACAATTTATTGTCAGGGATTACCCTGCACACTGTACGTCGGACTATCGCCCGGCTGGAGGAAAAACTAACTATAAAAAGAAAACGGAGCGCGCAGCATGAGTGAAAAAGCTGCGCTTTCAAATAACCAGAGCGAATAGGAAACTCGTTTTCTCCTTTGTTGGTTTTTCCTCTACATGGAACAACGGAGAATTCTCTTTAAGATTATCTTAACGAAGATCGATTGAAGGAGCATATTCCAAATTAAAAATCTGAAATTTGAATACGTTATTTATTGATATCTCATACATTCAATAAAAAATTTTAAAAAACATTTTGGACTTTTTGAATTCGAGTAATATTCAAAATTCAAGTAAAGGTCGAGTAGAAATGATATTAAACGTAAGAATTTATTGCACATAAAAATAGATAATCCTCCATAACTAGACGTCAAACTGCTTTAAAATTTTGTGAAAAGTAATTAGATTAGAATATCAATTTTTATTTACAGAATAAATTTGACTTCTATCTTGGAAATTTAATTTTACATTCTCTGCCCTTATACTATACTATTTTCAAAGATCGATCCTTCTTAAGTGGTTTGAACTTGCACACGTTTTCGGTTTATCGGTTTATTTTTTAAGAAGATTAATACCTGGAATTGTTATGGCATTATAAAAAAAAATCTAGGTGCAAATGATGAAAATAAGTTCGATGAGGAGATTCTTGTGTTTGCCGCCCCCTGAAAGTGCCGCCCGCGTGCGGTGCACACTCTGCACCCCTCCTGCCACGGACCGCAACGCACGGTGCGTATAGGCAGCGAGCAATAATAACAAGAGTGATTAGGCAGAGCTCAAGGACAAGTAAAAGAGTTAAAGATATGAAAGAGCTGATTAGAAATAACTTTAGGCAAAAAGCCAAAAAAAATATTAACAAATGCGCGATGGGCATACATTTCATGCAAAAACATAAGAGAATGAAATAAACAGAACATGTTCCTTGATTCCGGTATTGGAATGTTTACATTCAAATTTAAGAAACACTGGAACAGAGCACGTGCGCACTGGTCCCCGACTTTAGTATGTATGCGTGAAAATTCGTGTTGGTACACATTGTTTGAGCCATGTGATTCACTTGTATTGCCTGTTAAAAAAGGCGCGAATCTTGCAAGGCGACGAAGTCACTGCCCCTTCATCTTTTATCTTTCTTTCACGAACATTGCGTGTAGTGTGAAAGTAATTCTGCCTCTGTTTATCATAGATATTACTTCTTTGATATCTTGACTTTTTCGCTCCCATTGAAATTGTTATCAGCTGATCTCAAGGTCCCTGAAACATTTTTAAAAATTTGTTCTAGCTCATCACTCTTATTATTATTGCTCGCTGGTATAGGTCTGTGTGGGTCTTGAGATTCGAAGCCATTTTGTCATTCCAAAATGCAAAGTGAAAGGGAGCGTACCGCTGCAGCTGCGGTCCTTGTGGTTTTATTTACCAATAATATTATATTATGTGCAAAAAGAAAGTGAAGTTACCTCTTCTTTTATTTCTGGCTCAATGAAAACAATATCTCTGCTAACGATCATCTTTCGGGTCTTTGGATTGTATAGTCGAACCTTTTGTTTGTTCGTTGTATCCCATAAAAATGCACTCGTTGGATTTTTCAGCCAATTTATTTCGTTGCACTTTCGGTATGTAGGGCATGGGCATGGCCTTGCAACCAGACACGCGTAGAGATGACAGATTCGGCTTTGTATTTTACCAATGTTCTTCTGGTGTGATGTTCTTCATGCCACGGCATGGGATTCGGTTCAAACCGCTGTCATTGCTGCCTCATCGCTGCATTTTCCATAATGGTACTCCATTTTGTTCAGGTGTGTGTGGTACTGTCCTCTGATTTTGTTTGAAGATAAAAGACTTGTTATTTCTAGACTTTGGTGTTTATACGGATGACCTCGGACCACACCGCACCTGAAGTTACCGACTGGGGGGGGGATATTACGCACCGCTACAGATTTGCCTGTGCCTTCACGGACGACACTCTTCTCATGGTGCGCTGTCCGCGTCTGTCCGCAAAATCGCGCACTGGTGGAAGCCAGCTAAAGGTGCGGTGCGAGATGGTGCGGTCCGAGGTCGTCCGTGGACGTCGGCCGCGTGTGATAATCCGCAAAATCGCGCACCGTGGGAAGCCAGCTTAAGAACTTTTCCCGATATGCAAGGCTAGCTAGATCGGCTCACCTCAATACAGTGCAAAACAACTCGATAGTGGAATAATTTTCACCAGTCAGTATTTCCGAACTCATATAACATCGAAGCCTGATTGTTTCACAAAAAAGGAACCGCTCTCTGTCTTCCCCATAAAAACGCTAGGCGGCGAGATACTCTATGGTACAGTCCTAATAGAAATCTAGGGCCTTCCATATATTGACGTGTCTGCATACCATGTGATTGATTGGATTTCCCTACAGGATATACACCTTACTATAATACAAAATCAGTTTTAGTTTTCTTTATATCACAAAATTTATTCCACCTTCCCTTGTTGAGATAAATAACCTGACCCTAATCCTATTGAAACAGTTTGTTAACTCCTATAAGCCTCTGTACAGGATATGAGCCAGATTTTGTCTTATCTCTAAAACTGAGTCTTTTTCTTAATTCCAGCACTTGATAGATCGTTGGTCTTATTGGCATGCTGTTTCTACACAAAATTTTCAGAAATGTTTGCATGGTTGCGCAGATTTTAATGAAATTTTGAATGAATTATTTATAGAACATCGTTCCATGGTAATTTCGTCACCTCTACTTTACATGTATGACAAATCTCAGCTGTTAAAACAAAGTGATACTTAGTTATTGTACTTTAGCATGATCAATAATATGAACGACGCATTCTGCAAAGAGCGTTAACTTGCCTCAAAAAATAAACGTATGGCAAGTTATAAATATCTCAGAAAAATCGTTGGATACCCCCCATATCATTCGTTAGTTTTTGTTACATTAGTTTTGCAGTAGTCTCTTATTCTAGGAAAGCAAGTGTTTTTTTTCATAACGATTTTGAAGTGAACTTTTATCAGATTGAATTCTTATCATGTTTGTGTACGTGTTTCTCATAGACTGTACAGAAAATCTTCACAAAAAGAGAAAATATTAAACGGAGGAGAATGGATACTAAATGGCATGACTGATACGCCAAAAAGCAACTTTGTATAGTATACAAAGTTTTTCTTTATTCTTACAACGTTTGAGATCTATGATACGATTTACAGCCCATATTTGTGAAAGACGAGTCCTACTCGTGGCGTGTACTTCTGTTCTATAACTCGACAACTAAAAGAATTTTTAATCGCCACTGGATTTTTAGGAACGCCGAAAAATACGAAGATTTTAAATAAAAATTCTAATGTCTAATGCCTATCTTTAACTATCACAAGTTTATCTGATTTTTAATTCATTATATTAATTATAAAACCAGTTTTATTATATTTAAAATTATTATATTTTTGCAGATGGGCAAGCGCAACATGTCATCATGTTTCAACTATTCTTGGTTTCAAATGGGAATTACGTGGTAAAGAGCATTTAGAAAAAGACCGATCGTGTATTATAGTTGCGAATCACCAAAGCTCTCTGGATGTATTAGGTAAGTAACTTCACATAACCCATTTTCAAATTTCAAACAGTAAACGTTATAATCCCGTTATCAGGTATGTTCGACATTTGGCCTGTTATGAATAAATGCACAGTAGTTGCTAAACGAGAACTCTTCTACGTATGGCCATTTGGCTTAGCAGCCTGGCTAAGTGGATTAATTTTCATTGATCGTGTACGTTCTGAACAAGCCAGAGACACATTAAATGCTGCAAATCATCGCATAAAGAAGCAAAAAATCAAGCTATGGGTATTCCCAGAAGGCACCCGAAGAAATACTGGACAAATTCATCAATTTAAGAAAGGAGCATTCCATATGGCTATAGATGCCCAAATTCCAATTTTACCAGTTGTTTTTAGTTCATATGTAACATTCCTAGACGATAAGCGTCGCATCTTAAATCCTGGTGATATTATTGTAACAACATTACCCGCCATTCCAACAATTGGTTTAACAAAAGCTGATATACCAAAATTAATGGAGGATGTTCATAAAGTAATGTCGGAAGCATTTAAGAAAACATCTAGGGAAATATTGATTAGAGATAAGGCATCACGTAGGCATGAAGTTGGTGATATTACCAGAAAGGAGGAACTATTCGAGGAGCTAACTAAAGGTCAAAATAGTCTTAAAGATGCTATTAAGGCACAGTAGTAATATTGTATTATTATATGCAAAAGATGGCAGTTAATTACCTGCAACAATGGACTGTGTTTAGTTAGTTTTAATACCGGCTAAATATTAATTGACAGAGTAATTACAGCGTGATATTTTTCTATGTTTTTCTTAGTTAATAAGTTATTTGATAATAAGTTTGTAATAATGTGAAGGAGCGAAATTAAGGATAAGATCTGAGAGATGAAGTATATAGTTTCGCAAATTTTTGATATAAGAACTCTATTTAAAAAAAAAACAAAAACAAAATATTTATATAAACTAGTAAAAAAAATGCAATTTCAGAAGTTGCTAAATATTATGCATTTATCTTCTTATCTTTATCTTAATTGTATTTTTCGAAAAATTTTGATCTATACTAAATATTAATTAATTTTTAAATGAAAAAAAATATTCATCTGTGTTGCTTTTTAAAAATATTATTGCAAAAAGAAAAGATTACATTTCTAGTTTATTTAGAATAATTTAAAATTCATGTATAAATATAAAAAACGTCTTAAGTTTTAATTATAAGAAGACTTAATTGTAAAAATAAAGTATTTTATGTTCAATAACTCAAAAAAATGAAAATAATCATTATTATACACATATAATAATGTGCTGGTAATTATGATAGTGGACTAAGTTAAGTTAAATTGAGGAAAATTAATGAAAATGTTTTGATTATTTATGTGTATGTTTAGTATCTGTGAAAGAAACGTTTAATATCTTTATATATTTTCTTGGTAAAATTAATTTGGTTTAAGTGTGTTTTTGGTGGTTGAAGAAGAGTTAAGTTTATGACTAAACAAATGGTAAACAACTATTCTCCCTTGCTAGAAACTATCTCTTAATTGATCCATCAAGAGCTTAAAACATAATACCTTCGTTGCATGGTTTGTATTTTATTGTACGGCAATTTTTAATTTCCAGAAGTTTTATTGTACATAAATTTATCAATAATGTACTTACAAGAGTCTAAATGATGTAATACGACACACTTATGCGCCACTGATGTTTATTTAAATCGACAAATTTGAAACATTCATATAATATGTTCACGAAAACATTATTTTATATTTAGGCAAGAAAATTGGATTCTCACTTAAGTGATGTTGGTACTTAAAGTGCTAATTGTATATGGAATATATTTTCTCGTCACTTAAGAAAATTCTGTAATTGAAAACCATTTCAGCTTTATTGATAGATGTAATATAACCGCAACGTAGTTTTTCATATACGAGATGTGACTATAAAATAACAAAACTAACTTTTATTTTAAATTTATACTTATTTAATTATTAACCACTTCAATATACATCCATCCTCTATCCCTACATCGCTCAATGCGAATTTTCCATTGGTCAAAACAGTGTTCTTCTGTGAGAATCGTTCATGAGGTGTGCTGATTTTTTCACAGTTTCAACGGTCTGACATTTTCTTCTTTCTAATGCATATTTGATTTTGTGGAACAGATAAAAGTCACATGGTTCCAGGTAAGGCGAATAAAGCGGCTAGTCGTAACACTGGAATGTTATACTTGGCTAGAAACGCCTTGACAGACCGTGCAGAGTGAGCCGGGCATTGTCTTGATGAAGAACTCGTGACTATTTTCCACAATTTTCTGAGACACGCCATAGTTTGTGGAGGTGGTATCGCAGCCCGACATGGCCAGGCAGATGTCCTACCAACAGCCTCAGGTCAGTCTTGTTTAGAGTGATGACGCCCCTTAAGGCATAGGGTAGCCTGTGTAAGACCTGGGACCGATTCGCCATGGGTTAGATTCAGGCACTTAACTCAGTCCTCTGCCAGGGACTTGGAGGTGGATCGTCAGATGACATAGAAAGATTCGGGGCGTTGGACCAACGATTCCCCCTCGCCCGCACCATCATTGCCCTTGATACGCCAGTGTCCGGGGACCCAGTAGAGCGAGACTCTGATTTTTCCTGGAGTACGTTAACGCGCACCCTGCAACTGTTTTTGAGGAAAACTTAAAGGATGAGAATGCCGATGGCAGCTTGAGTGCCTTGATGACAGCTTGAGTGTTAATGGTATGTATTTCAGTCTGGAAACAGAGAGCCACCAATCCACGCAATTGAGATCTTGAAGTTGGGTCCTGCAAGACCAGCGCCTAGTCTAGTTTTGACCCATCGGTAAACCAGTAAAGGTTTCTTTGACACGCCCACTCAGAGCGACCCGGAATAAACGCTGTGAATTTCCTTTGGAGTCCCAGTTCACAAGTTCCTTTTAACAGTTTCTCAGTGATCTTATATTTATTGGGGCTTTTCCGTGTTTGTAATATATGGTTTATTTTTTCACGTTATCCAATCTATACGAGCAGGCCCGCCACATAACCTTTCGTGCCTAGGGCTAAAATATTACTGGGGCCTTTCTAAGCTATATAACAAAAGAACTTTTTGGGTTTCAATCTATTTTCAGGGCCCTTAGACCAGGAGCCTGGGGAAATTCGTCCAAGTTGCTCCTCATTATGCCGGTATTATATACAAGATACATGACGTGAACGACATGACGGACTCGTAGTATAAAGGGTAACATTTCACTTTCACATAAAAAACACATACACTTTTATTGAAGGAAAATGTGAACGTATACCAACAAAAAATTTACAATTTTTGAAATAGAAAAGATTTACATTTTGAGTGTAAAAATTGGTGTACTATAATTACAAAACAGTTTTTATACACCCAAATTCAGAAAGAAACTAGTTGGGATGTGGCTTTTGACCCTTTCGGTCCACAAGATTAACTTCCCAGTATTCGTTCAAACAAACAAACGACTCGAACGATTTTTATGAAAATCTTTTCAGATCATACTTCCTTTAACACGCTTTGAACGGCATCTTAACGAAGGCGGTATCTTTTTTGGTTCGCACGAAATCGTGCTGGTACAAAAATCACTTACGTCGTTCAAACAAAAAAACGGTTCGACCGATTTTTATGAAAATCTTTTCAGATCATATGTCCTTTAACAGGCTTCGAACGGCACCTTAACGAAGTCGAAATCTATTTTGGTTCTCGCGAAATCGTGCCGGTACAAAAATCACTTAAATCGTTCAAACAAAAAAACGGCTCGACCGATTTTTATGAAAATCTTTTCAATTCATATGTCCTTTAATACGCTTCGAACGGCACCTTAACGAAGTCGATATCTTTTTTGGTTCGCGCGAAATCGTGCTGGTACAAAAATCACTTAAGTGGTTCAAACAAAAAAACGGCTCGACCAATTTTTATGAAAATCTTTTCAGATCATATTTCCTTGAACACGCTTCGAACGGCACCTGAACGAAGTCAATATCTTTTTCGGTTCGCGCGAAATCGTGCAGGAAAAAATGACCACATACGTACGCACACACACACACACACACACACATATTTCTTCTCAAATTTTTGCTTAAAATGCTATTGGGACCTTGAAACGTGTAAATACATTGAAAATTTCAAATCCGATTTTCGGACCGATTACAATAACTTCCTACTGGGAAGTTAAAACTAAAATATGAATTTATACCACTTTCATAATTATCAACACATTAATGATAATTTTATTTTGGTAATAAAAAATACAGGGAGCAAGAAACTTGCTTTGCGTATTTTTCCTGATATTATTTTCCAAATATATTATTATTATATCAATTAAAGCCAAATAAGTAAATATATAAATAAACATTGTTGTGTACATAATGTATAACGTATTTAAAAAAAAACAAACAAAAAAAAGAAATCGGAGAATATACAACGCGACTTTACTACTACTTTAATCATATATACAAAAAAAATGTTATTAATTTGGCTCAATTTACTATATGTATTTTAATTTCAATTGTTAGTTGGCTAATCTAATATTAAAGTAGTATATAATATTCTTTTTAAAAGAAAAGCACAATTAATAATGCAAATGATGTTTTTATTTATATGTAAATGAAAGAAAGAAGAGCCATTTTTAATATAGACAGAGTACAATAAATAATTTCCATTTCATCTATAGCCATTCCTAATTTTTATCGGCCTAATACTGTTCATATTTGTACAAAATTTGTTATTATCAACAAGTGAAGCAAAAATTTTTTTAATAGACATTCGCTACTTTCAATCCATCTTGTATTATATAACGTTTTACTATCAGTAGGAACTTTTTTTTAGATTTTAAATTATACTAGATTCGCTGCCATCGACTTTGTACTTACTGTTGTACTAAAAGTATTTCATTGGAACTATAGTATTTTGTTTGTTGCGATATTCGCTGTTTGGTTATTGAATGATAAGTTGTTTTTGCCCAATCCAATGTTTCTTTTTGTATAATAAATATCTAAGCATTGATGGGTGTCAAATTCATAATGTTATAAAATGCTTAAAGAGATCAATCCATAAGCCTTCTTCCTCTACACTACAACTCAACTCGAACTCGCCCAATCATTCTTCTCCAGTCGTCTCGATTTCCATCAGCAATTTTCCAGTTTCATGTATAGAGAATTATCTCCATGAAACGCATCCGTCCACTCCACATACTGATCAGTCTGTCTCCACGTCTTCATCCTTCGATACTGCACGTGAAAATATTCTTTATTGCTCTTTCTTCTGGCATGCACTCGATGCCTCCAGTCCAGCAAAGTCTGTTAACTTTTATAAAGGTCACTCAGTTTATATGATCCCAAATTTGATATTAACTCGTTATATGTGATTCTTCATGTCCCTTCCATACATTCTTTAATTTTTGTTATTGTATATATTGCTTGAAATTTCAGCAGATTACAATGTTCGAAAAAGAATTTATTTTTGAGTACAACAATGTTCCTAAGAATTTCTTCTTTCTTCGAAATCATCGTGTTTGTACGTTGCGGTCAATTCTACGCAGCGTCTTGGTCCTTCGCCTTGCACTTCTCCCACCTATATAACATCCCGCCGTTCTTATTTTCTCCCTTAACAGCAATTCCTTGTCCTCACCTGCCATTGTCTGTAAGTAAAATCGAGAAAGCCTAGGATCTCCTGTTCCATCACTGAAGTCGGTGTTCTGTCGCCGATGTATTGTATGTTGCATCGGAGCTGGATTTGTTTACAAGCATGTTATTTCGTTGAACCAACATTTTTCTAAAAAAAACTGCTTCCAAGATTAGGTTAAATGGCATATGATTCGTAAAAGAGCTTTTAAAGCGATCTGCTGAGATTCTGCTTTACTACCGCTGTTGTAGGAAGCAGAAGGAAGCTCTTACTGCTTTATATTTGCTCCGCAGCAAATCACTTGTATTTTTCCTACTGGGACGTTACGGGCAACTAGCCGTGTCTCTCAAGGTTTCGAACGTACCTTTAGCTCCTTCTACCATAATCGTAGCACGGTCTTCGTAGGTGATCCTTTTAACGCCATTTTTCTTTCGTTCTCCTGGGACACAAAGAAGCGATGTGATCAAATACATTACACTCGAAGCAACGCCCTCCCTTGAACTTAACCGGGCATTGCACAGCGATGTGTGATAACACCACACTACAGTTCTCGCACCTTTTCTCAATTTTCTTACCGGGGGTGTACCTATCTTGCCGGCTCCTTACATTTTCCCTCCGTTTTTCAACTTTGGCTTGACTTGTCTAGTTTCTTTCTTCATTTGTTCGTAGGTCTTAAACTTACTTCTTAGCTGGGCTATAGTTGTGGCCGCGCAAATATTTTTTTATGCCTCGGATCATCTGGGATTTCTTGTAGAATAGAGCTGACAACGGATTCCTCATGAACACTTCCCATGTTCCCAATCTGCTTCATCGCAAATAAATGGACCGCCATTCCCGAAACATTGACGCCGAACTTTTCTTTTAGTTTCGACTTCATTTTCTCGCACGGTGAAACGTCCTCTTCGCTTTCGATCGCTAACTTGGCAGTCCCCTCAAAAGCCTCCTGTAGTGCAATCACAAGAAAGCACAACAATAAAAACCTAGAGCACAAATCTAAATTGAACAACAACAACAAGCACACAAACAAAAGAAACAAATGAAAGAAAAGACAAAACTCGACAACGAACTTGACACCGCAAGTTCATTAGCAAGTCATCCACCGACGAAATAAAACAACAAGACAAGAACAGGTGTGAACCGGATTGAATAATTATGAATGCGGTCAGAACAATAAGCAACATGAGCAAAAGAAATGAAGTAAGTGCTTGAGAAGTGATGTAATCGAGATTCACTTCCGAGAAAGAAAATTTAGGTTGATCAACAAGAAAATTAACAAACGTCCCGCATGACCCAAATAAAGTCAAAGATGATGTAAATAATATTGACGATAAAACGAATGATCTGATTGGTTGTCAGAGTAAATTAGGTAGGAACAGATAGCTATAAAAGTAGAAACAATAACTACTAACAAGTAAGTCAAGTTTTATATCTAAATTGTTAAGTAAATTAATTAACAAGTCTTGATTGCAATAGGGCACTAAATGGGCATTAGCTCAATCGCTCGTGGTGCACAAGCTTGTATAATAAAAATCATTTAAAGTGTAAACAAGCTCAAGTTGTTTCCCTCAAACTAAATTAAATACCAAGATAAAAGCTGAACTCAACGAGGGACAAATAAATAAAAGAGAAACATTACATGGCGATCCTGCCTATGGACCAGGCATCTTTAAGAAAGGAGCTACAACTATTTAATCCCGAAGGACAGATAAATCTTGAGGACTATCTTGAAACCAGCTGGGCTAAAGAAATATTTGGAGATCTACAGGAGAGGTTGAAAGACCCGACAGCAGGACCCCGACCCATCTCAATCGAGGAATATAGAAGGAAGAACGCCACTAAACCGCAGATCCACAAGAAGGAAGTACCAAACACCCCCACCCCGAAACCAGTAACCACACGAGGAGGCCTAGAAAGAAGACTGCGAGAGCAAAGAAGGGAAGCGTTGAGAATAGCAGCCATCGCAACAATGACTGAGGAAAAGAACCATTTCCTGAAAGAAGCAAAAGAAGCAAAAGCCAAGCTATGGGCTCTACGCCAACGAAGGAAGAAGTAATCGTAAACAATGCGCAATCTGGGAGCGTTGTAAATTATATCACTGCAGAGCACATTAAGGAAATTAGTTATATAGGCATAGTAGCGTTATGTGTAGTCATTATTTATAATTGTATTGTTAGAAAAGTAAGAAAGCAGATTAATAAATCCAATATAACTAGCGTAGCTGTAGCTTAAGAATTTATTCAATACATGTATTAATATTTTAAATAAAAATATTTTATCAGCATTTTATTTTCTCAATTTTCCGCTAAGGTCGTAAACAATTTCTTTTTCTTCTTTTCTCTTCAGATTTAAAAGAAAAGCGAAGTTTTTAAAAAAAAAAAAAAAAATATAATAAAATATTTTCTACTCTATCTTGATATAAATGTTAGAAAATTGAGGAATTAAACTTTGAGTAATGACAGAGTTAAAGCATATAGGTTTATTTGTCTTAGTAGTAATAATTTGCATAGCGTTAGGCATATTAATGATAAACCATTTTATAAATGAAATTCACAAGGTAATAGAATACAACAAAAATATTTAAATCAAAATAACAACGAATTAATAATTTATAATTTTATTATCTTTATCCAATCTTACAAAAATGAATGGCATAACAGTAATTGGAATGGAATAGCTAGTATGTTTATGTTATATTTGATGGTGACTATATTTGTTAAAACAATAAAAGACCAACAAAAAGCAATTGAAAATATGCCACTCTATTTAAGAAGGTTTTCATCCATGCCATAAATAACATTCATGAGTCAGAATGGAAAAAGATCAATTACATAACAGGAATTAAAAGAGACAAGTTTTAGTAAAAAAAGATAATATAGGGATAACATCAAGTTATAGTAAAAGCGTAGGGAATAGAAACAATTGTAAGGCAACCATGTCAAGAAAAAATGTCAGAGAAGGAAGCGGAAGAAATAGTGCAAGAATTAATAAGAATAGAATCAAATTTCAGAAAAGCACCACGTAGAATACATACAGCAGACACTCTATTAAGGAAGAAGATAGAACTAGATAAGAACAGAATAAGAATTAACGAAATATCTGCAACAAAAAATATTGAGAAACAAATAAAGGAATTTAAAATTCTACTAGAAAAAATTAACAGAACAATAGAGGAACAGCTAAATCAAATATCTGAACCAGAAACAGAAGCTGAAGGCAATCCCAAAATAAAAGCTGTATCACTAAAGCCAGCAGCATGACAACTTTAGACTTATTCCAAGCTTTAAAGCTAATACAAACCTTTGCAGGAGAAGAAAAGGATTTAAATAATTTTGTTAACACAATAGAAATAATAGCGGAGACATTAAAAGATGGAGAAGAAGTAAAGAAACTTATAAATGTAGTTCTGAAGACAAGAATTACAGAAAAAGTGCGTAACAAACTTGGGACCAATACAAAGCCAAGCACCGTTAAAGAATTAAGAAAACTTATAGAAGATAATTTTAGAATAAAAGTAAATCCACTTAAGTTACAAAATGATCTAGCGAGAACCAAGCAAGGAGACCAAAACGTGCAAGGATTTGCAACAAGAATCGAAGATTTAGTTTCCAAACTCAATAATATACAGATATCTGAGCGTGGTGAAGCGAACAGAGATATAATAGTAGCACTTAATGACAAAACAGCATTAAATGCTTTCCAAGCTGGATTGAGTGAACCATTTAAAACAGCTGTATTCGCAGCAATGCCAGACACGCTGGGAAAAGCGATAAAAATAGCCACTGAAGTAGAGGCGATAAATGACACCCAAAGAAAGATGTATCATTTTAGGAGTAATAATACACATATGAAATTTAGAAGTAATATTAATAGAAGATTCCAAGGAAGAGCAAATGAAATGCGACAGAATAACCGATACGTGCAACATAATAATAGTAATAGGAATTATAGATACGCAAACAAGAATAGTCATAATGAAAATAATATAGCAAATAAAAATAGATTCAACTATAATGACAGAACATTTAACAAAAATAACAAATTCAATAACCAGACTAGAAGTATGAATAGCCATAATAAACCAAGAAGAATAAATGTAATAGACTCGGGAAACGGACAGAGCGTCCCCGAAGCCCATCAATCGAGGGACGAAACAGAAGAATACTAAAACATGTTCTCACAACAAAAATTTACTCATTTAATATAGAGGATTTAAGCAATTACATAGAAATAAGAATAAAGCATGCAAATAGAAAAGTTAAATTTCTAATAGATACTGGAGCACAGATATCAATATTAAAACAAGGGGTAATAAATTATGGAAACTATAAGAAAAATGAAATATGCAAAATCACAGGCATCACCGAAAATGAGATATACACTTTAGGAACAATAAATACCAGCATTCAAATTGAAGGGGAAATTATAAGACAGAAACTACATGTGGTACCAAACGATATTGCCATAGGTACAGATGGAATATTAGGAAGAGACTTCATATATAGAAACAAATGCCTAATGGACTATGATATATTTACTCTAACTATAAGACTAAGAGATTTGGATATTGTGTTACCAATCAAGGATGATACAGTTCAGCATAATACTGTAACAATACCAGCAAGATGTCAACTGATACATGTACTGAATAGATCGATCACTGAAGACAGCATTGTATTAAGTCAAGAACTGCAAGATGGAATCTTTATTGCCAACTCTTTGATTCCAGCAGAAGGAATAGCCCATGTAAAACTACTGAATACAAGTGAGAAAGAAGTAACTGTTACACTATCAAACTTGAAGATATCACCATTACGAAATTACAACATAATAGACAATAGGCAAAAAGTGAAAAGAAATCAAGAGAGACAAGATAAGCTACTAGAAGAACTTAAGGTTGATAACATAGATACTGCAGCAAAAAATTCAATCATTAAACTATGCATGGAGTATGCAGATGTATTTCATATAAATGATGATAAGCTCACAGTGAACAATTTCTACAGGCAAAAAATTAAATTACACGATGGAACACCTGTATACATAAAAAATTATAGACTACCAGAATCACAAAAGGAAGAAATAAATAATCAAGTGAAGAAACTAATAGAAGAAGATATAATAGAACCATCAATTAGTCCGTATAATTCACCATTACTTGTGGTACCTAAAAAATGTGATAATGGAGATCAAAAATGGAGAATGGTTGTGGATTTCAGACAATTAAATAAAAAGGTATTAGATGATAAATTTCCTTTGACAAGGCTAGAAGATATTCTAGACAACCTAGGAAGAGCGAAATATTTTTCAACATTAGATTTAACAAGCTCTTTCCACCAAATAGAATTACACCCGGAGTCAAGACCAGTCACAGCATTTTCCACAGGAAAAGGCCATTTCCACTTTAAACGATTACCATTTGGGTTAAAAATATCTACTAACAGCTTCCAAAGAATGCTTTCAATAGCACTAGCTGGACTAGACGCGGAAACATTCTTATATGTAGATGACATAATAACATTCGGTTGTAGTTTGGAACACCACAATCGAAACCTAAGGAAGACGTTCCAGAGGTTACGAGAATACAACTTAAAACTAAATCCACAGAAATGTAACTTTTTACAAACAGAAGTCGTTTATCTTGGACATCTAATCACCAAGGAAGGTGTGAAAACCGACCCCAAGAAACATGACACAATAAAGAACTACCCAGTACCTAAAAACGCAGATGAAATAAAAAGATTTACAGCATTTTGCAACTACTACAGAAGATTTATCCCGAATTTTGCGAAAATTGCAAAACCGCTAAATGCACTAACGAAGAAGAACGCAGAATTTGAATGGACTGAAGAATGCAATAATGCTTTCATGGAATTAAAGAACAAATTAATAAATCCACCGATACTTCAGTACCCAGATTTTGAAAAGCCATTTGTATTAACTACTGATGCATCTAACTATGCACTGGGAGCAGTATTATCACAAGGAGAAATTGGAAAAGATTTGCCAATATCATATGCCAGTAGAACACTAGACAAACATGAAGTCAACAAACCAATAATAGAAAAAGAACTATTAGGTATTCATTGGGCAATAAAACATTTTAGACCCTACCTGTATGGAAGAAAATTTACAGTAGTAACAGACCACAGACCACTAGTAAGCTTATTCACACACAAGAACCCCTCATCGAAAATGACAAGAGTAAGAATTGACTTAAGCGAATATGATTTCGAAATAGTGTATAAACAAGGAGCCTTAAATACGAATGCTGATGCCTTATCCAGAATTAAACTAGATTCAGAGATGCTCAAAGCAATGATACCAACAGAAAAAGATATAAAAGTACTCACTAGAAGCATGGCGAAGGAGAAGAAAAATAAATATGATAAGAAAGAAAAAATGCAAATACCAAAGGAGACAGGCCAACTCCACATATGGGAATGCATTTCAATTTCAGAAACAAGAAATATAACCAAGTTAAAATTTATAACAACCCATGGGAAAACAGAAAGTAAAAAGATGCAAAAGAATGAAGCAAAGAAACGTAATAATGAAAAGAATAATGAAATGCGCATGAAGATGATACTAAATAGATATAAAAAGGAGCTAAAGATAGAACTTAGTGATAATCCGCGAGCAAACTTGGAGTTACTCCTGGAGAAACTAATGCTATATGCTCATAATAAGAAGATAGATAAATTAGCCATGGCAACAGATGATATGATATTTAAAGAAATAAACAAAGAAGAATTTAAGAATAAATACAATGAGATGCATCAAAGAAAAGAAAGCGAGTTAACAATATTAATATATACGCCACTAATAAGAGTACAACAAGAAGAAGAACAGATAGAAAAAATAAAAGAATATCATAATTCCCCTATGATTGGAGGACATTCCGGGATAAAGAGAACTATTAACAAATTGAAACAAAGATACTGTTGGAAGAACATGAGTAAAATGGTGAAAAAATTTGTAAATAATTGTGAGACATGTAAAAGAAACAAGCAAATAAGGAACACTAAAGAAAGAATGGAAATTACAGAAACACCGAGCACAAGTATAGAAATTTTAACAATGGACACAGTAGGACCCTTGAGACAAGCAAAACAATACAGATATATCTTAACGATACAATGCGAGCTCACAAAATATGTCATAGCAATACCAATCGAGAATAAAGAGGCAACGACAATAGCACGTGCACTCATTGAAAATGTCATACTAAGATTTGGAACCTTCAAAGTAATTAGAACAGACATGGGAACTGAATTCATGAATTCAACTTTTAAAGAGATATGCAGCATACTAAAAATAAAACATGTGAATTCAACACCGTATCATCATGAGACTCTAGGATCAATAGAACGTAACCATAGAACTTTGAATGAATACCTACTCTCATTCAGTCAAAATCAAGATTGGGATGAATGGTTACAATACTTTACATTTTGTTATAACATCACCCCACACACGGATACGAATATATCCCCCCATGAATTACTATTTGGAAAGATAGCAACTTTACCTGATACCATTATAGAAGAAAATACAACACCAGTATACAACTTAGATGACTATGCCGCTGAAATGAAATGGCGCTTAAGACAAGCCCACGCCACCGCACAAAAACTTCTCGAGATAGCAAAACATAAAAGAAAAGAGGAATACGACACCAACTCGCGTCCACTAGACATCAAGCCAGGTGAAATGGTATATTTAAAGACAGGCACGAAAAAGAAACATGAATCACCATACAAGGGACCATTTAAAGTAATCGAGTTAAATGGAGTAAATGCTACAATAATGATAGACGACAAGATCAAAGAAGTTCACAAGAATAGACTGAAAAACGCGAAGTGAAAATAACCCAAGCCAAGAAAATTTTCTTTCCTAAAAAAGAAGCAAAGAAAATTTCCTCTCTTAGAAGCCGGGGGTGTAGTGCAATCACAAGAAAGCACAACAATAAAAACCTAGAGCACAAATCTAAATTGAACAACAACAACAAGCACACAAACAAAAGAAACAAATGAAAGAAAAGACAAAACTCGACAACGAACTTGACACCGCAAGTTCATTAGCAAGTCATCCACCGACGAAATAAAACAACAAGACAAGAACAGGTGTGAACCGGATTGAATAATTATGAATGCGGTCAGAACAATAAGCAACATGAGCAAAAGAAATGAAGTAAGTGCTTGAGAAGTGATGTAATCGAGATTCACTTCCGAGAAAGAAAATTTAGGTTGATCAACAAGAAAATTAACAAACGTCCCGCATGACCCAAATAAAGTCAAAGATGATGTAAATAATATTGACGATAAAACGAATGATCTGATTGGTTGTCAGAGTAAATTAGGTAGGAACAGATAGCTATAAAAGTAGAAACAATAACTACTAACAAGTAAGTCAAGTTTTATATCTAAATTGTTAAGTAAATTAATTAACAAGTCTTGATTGCAATAGGGCACTAAATGGGCATTAGCTCAATCGCTCGTGGTGCACAAGCTTGTATAATAAAAATCATTTAAAGTGTAAACAAGCTCAAGTTGTTTCCCTCAAACTAAATTAAATACCAAGATAAAAGCTGAACTCAACGAGGGACAAATAAATAAAAGAGAAACATTACACTCCTTAAATATAAAAGTATTTGTGCGTCGTTTTATTTGCATACAGCATCCTTCACCCACGTATGTGTCAAGGAAATTTTCGACATCACTAAATGTGAAACTTGAGGCGAGTCGACCATAACTAATGTTGATTTTCTATGCTATTCTATGAAAGGAGGTCTCATGCATTGTAGGTTCGTTTCGCTCTTGTTGGTCTGGATTGCCGTTCGTGGTTACTAGTATTTCTTTATGCAACGGCTTCTGAAGTTTCTAGGATCGCAACTGGTAATGTCTGTTCTGAAAGAAGCTGCCAATTCAAAACGAATTGGACATACTTTCATAGAGCATTCTCATATGTGCTAACTTTCCATATCGTTGCCCTGTTTCAGGTGATTTTAGTTTATCAATGCTTTTTGTTTCCTAGAAGTTCTTTGAAGTTCCTGCTTAATTAACTATAATTAAGCTTTCATAGCGTCCATCGTTAAATCTACCCTTTCTACACTGCTAGTAATCATTGTGGTTCAAGATTGTGTAAATTAAACGTTTTGTAGACTTTTTCATTCTTCTCAAATGTTAATCTCCATACATTTAAAATGTTTCTTATGAAATGCAGTTAAATGATTTTATAATATTTTACAATAGAATACTATACAAAAGCTCACCTTCTGCCAGTTTTATTTTAGTATAAGTGCAATATATGAGATAAATCCAGTACAAATACTTTGCAACGTGTTCGGATAGTGTAGTCATAGTACATATATGAAAGAAAAATGTTCCAGCAAATTTTATTTTAGGATATAGAATTTTTATATTAATTATACAGAAAAAGTTAATATCATAAATGTAGCTTGCATTTTTCCAAAGATGTTTTAATAATTTAATAAAAATTAAACTTAACTTATTGCACTTCGACTAGAGTTTTAGTCACAATGTTTATGTATTAACTTGAAATTAGGAAATATCTAGTTGATGAAATCTAAAAATCTTTACTATATCTTAAATGAAGTTATAACAGGATAAATGCTGTTCATATTTAGGTCGCTGAAAGGTTTGGATTGAATTGTAATTTTTTAGTCAGTACTACTCTTCTGGTATCTACGTGTAATTTATTAGTAGTTACTTGAATTACAATGATCACAGAATTATAGTTTTTAATAATCAATATAGATTTAACAGCTATGCAACTAACCGCTCTTTAAATATTTTTATATCTTTTAAAATCTATTAAAAATGTTTCGTATAAAACACTTCTGAACAGTTTTGAACTAAAACCAGGATTGGCAAACCAAAAATTTAATTTCGAAATCAATTAAAACAAAAATTTTGGCTCAATTTTAGCTGCTATTGTCCATACGAGGGATATTTCATAAATAAATGCACAGAATGGCAAAATTTCGAGTCTAAACCGGTGTACCCCAGGGCTCAATCCTATCACCTATTCTTTTCCTAACTTTTATAAACGATCTGCTTTCAATCCCATCCAAACTACTTTACAGCTCTGCTGATGACGGTACTCTAAGCTACTCCTATGGGTTCGATAATAGCTGTGTTCCAAAATTCGAGCAAAGTTCTCGCTTTGGCTTCTACTCGTAGCTACTTCTCAACAAAGGCATGAATAGCTACGAGTAGAAGCCAACTTCTTGCGAGAACTTTGCTCGAATTTTGGAACACAGCTAATGCAACACATGCATGTGCCAGACTTTGTCTGCATGATCGTGAGCTCATGTCGAATTCAATCAATGATTTTGGAACTGGAACCGTAAGAATCGAGAGAAATTCAACGCATCCAAAACGAAGTACTGGGTGATTTCCAAAATGCATCACTCCGGTATCACTGCAGAATTCAGCAATTGGAAGTCTGTAGCTGAATTCTGCAGTGATACCGCAGTCATGCATTTTGGAAGTCACCCACTGTCTCATCTCTCTAATAAGACCTGCACCAATCTTCCAATCTGTCTCTGTGAACGTTGGGGAATTAACGCCAGATCCATCTCTTAACATTGTAAAGACCTTGTACAGATCTTGCGTCATATTGAGGATCTAAGATCATGCATTAAGATAGAATCTTTACATGACAGAAATCCTAGAGATATCCACAGGGCTTCAAGTGCAGTTTGTGGGTCTTGGTACAGTTCCTCGTTGGATTTATCGATTCCGTGAAGATTGTAAGATCAAAAATGGTTACGAAAGATCAGGAAGGCCAGAAACATCAACCGGTGAAGGGATTGTAACAAATATTCTTAAAGAAGATCGTGCGACATTGGAAGAAATATCTGAAACAATAGCGATTCTACCAACGTTAATCTGATCGGAATGAATCTCCCAATGTTTTAGCACTGAAGAGAAAAACGCCTCGACATTGAAACCTTGGGTAAAACACGAAGACTTGGCTGTTGAATGTCAAGCATTCTTGTCTCTAATTATCAAATGAAACAAACAAATGATGACCTTTGCTTGGGATCACCAGCGAATCACATGGCAAGTAGAGATAATAGAGCAATTATATGACCCACCTGTGTAAAGTCTTTGTCGTAAGCGAAAAGAGACGTGAATACAGTTCCCAAGTCATATCTCCACTGTCCAGACACGAGTCCACAAAACTTATTCCAACAGCTGAACCTACCTCTGCGTGTCCACATTGTCTTTTTTTCTCTAGAAAAGCTTTCTATCGCTGTTATCCAGGTCATTCGTCAAATGAACGCAAATAATGTACAAGATGGAATAGTAACGTTTCTCATACCTTGAAACTCGGGCATTGAGAAACAGGAAAACTACATTGACGGATTTTAAATAGATAGTGAACAATAATATACACATAAAAGTACATAAACAATTCCTGTGTAATATTTATGAAATGATCCTCGTGTATAGCTTCATTTTAATTGTTATTCGGCTATTTCTATTGAGACAGATCGAAATGATCAATCTAGAACATAATCTACAAAACGTTAATATATACTATGTGAATAAGAATGAACTTTCTTTTTATAAATTAAAATCAAAAAAATATTATATTGTGAATAAAAAAAAATCTCATAAAATTCAAATAATTAGCAGCTTTATAAACACTACAAAAATGATTTCCTCTTTACATATGTAAACTGCACTAGGTTTCGTAAAGTAAAGAAATATTAATTTCAATCAAAAACAATGTTTGTTTTTAAGCAATATGTGTCTTTAAATATCAATCAATTCACTGGAATATTTTGTTCCGATTGAAATACAACTATTTAAAGCTTTTTATTGTAATAAAACATTTCCAAAAAAATATGTTTGTTATACATTAATTTTTGTTTTAATTCACCAATTCCTTTTTAAGGCTTGTTTCCCCTCTTAAGGAGTATAGTTAGTTATTAGCTGCAAGAAAGTCTGAATTGAAGTTTTTAAAAGCGTTAGGACTTCATTTAAGTATATGCAGTGGGAGCAACACGCAACAGCAGGGGATGTGGGAATTCCGGATTAGTTTAGAAGTAATTGCTACTAAAAAGTCACTACACAGTCACCTCACGACAACCCGATCCACTAAATTCCCGTATGGATTTCCTGTCCCGTCTAACACACTATTGGAACCCCAACTGGCTGAGATTTATTCATTCCTTTCAAGCCACGGGTTGAGATTTGCATAAGCATAGTAAGAACGTCAAGTTTCTGGCTCTCTGTGTAACCAGACGATCACTGCCGGGAATGCGTTTGCTGGTTTCTCATTTTAACAAATCTATACAGAGTAAGCCGAATAAATATGTTTATCGGGAATGCATGAACGCAATCAGTTGTCTTCCTTTGATGATAGGTTGAGAATAAGATCATTATTTAATGGAATATCATAGCATAGAACCATTATCTTCTTCGATGGTCGAAGTCACACAGAGCATTGGGCGGGGTCAGTAATTAGGTGGTTGATCGCTTGGGTATGTACCTGTCGGCACCTGTTTAGAAGAACAACGAGGAGATGATAACAGAATGCAAATTCAATGCCATAGCATATCTTTAAGTATCGAATTCAGTCCCCAAGTATACTATCCACTATACTACTATTGGGCAGAGTTTTCTTAAGGACTGGCGAAGTGTATACGCGTGTCAAAGATCTTGAGGCCAAGAAAACTACTGGTCCTGATAATATACCCTCTATTGTACGTTAAAAATACGCCTCACCTTTGGCTAAACCTCTGCGAAAACTCGTTGGTCTGTCATACTTCGCACAGGTTTATCCAGACTATTGGAAACTAGTTCATCTCCAGCTCAAACCGAAAAAAGGTGGCTCCAGCAATTCCTCCAACGAACTCCCAAAAGAACAATAGCACAATAAAACAACAATAGGAGACAATAATCAATTAAAACATTATGAAATATCTTCAATCTATCCAAATTTTAAACAATAAGTACTCCGTCTTCAGATATAAACGATCCTCTACCAAACTTCTTGTGGGCATAACAGATCACCTCAACTAAAGAATTCATCGCTTTGGTGTCTTTAGCCGGGTTCCTCTAGACTAGATATCTCCTACGCTTTTGACGGAGTACGGCAACCTTCTCTGTTCGATAAATTCTAAATCTGTGTTATAGACACTGTTCTAATAAACTGAATTGAGAATTTCGTTATTTAGTCAAGGGAGCATTGGATGGCGTCGAATCAAAAACCTGACTGAAACGTCACTTTGTTCAACTCAAACGACTTGTCACGCGACACGACTCGATTTTCAGCACAGTGGGGTCTCGACTTAGCATTTCCACTCTAGGCCCCTGTGCTGAAAGTCGTAATTCGACTGAACCGTCACATTGTTCAACTCAAACGACTTGTCACGAAACACGACTCGACTTTCAGCACAGGGGCCTATCTCTGTCGGTGCTTCCCAGCGCTCAATTCTATCAGCCGCCCTTTTTTTAATCTTGATATATGTTCTGCTCGCAATTCCCTTTAATACACTTCACATCTTTGTCGATGACGATACTTCGCGTTATTCCTATGCCTTCAAAAATGTAAGATAAACAGGCGCCCGAATTTATCTTCAGGATCGTCAGCCCATGTCTAATTCAATCAACAGAGACTTCGAACTCATACTTTAATGGTGGGCTCAAGAATCGTATTGAATTTATCACCTTCAAAACAAAGTGGTATTAAATCTACATATACTAAAACATGTACCAATCTTCCTTTCGTCTCCGTCGACAGTGCGGAAATAACGGTTGATCCACCTCTTAACATCCCAGCCTTAGCATTAACCGAGGATCTGCGATGGAATGACCACATATTCCAAATCGTCAACCAAGCATCACAATGCCTGGGGCTTCTTTTCAGCTAGGAGCTTGTGTTACAATTTACAAGTCATACATTCGACCCCGCCTCGAGTTTAGTTCATTTATCTGTTCTGGGGTCCTTATTTAAAACCTAGTCGTAGCTAGGTAAGGTGTAAAAGGGCACTCTCAAGCTCATCGTTGATGGCGCCATTTGCTCCTTGTTAGAAACATTATGCGTAGGAATCTAGTAACCCTGGGGAAAGCTGGTGGCGGGCAGGTGTCACGGCAGTAAGGAAGAATTCAAGGCGAACAGAACGGCTGGTAAATTGCCCTTGGATCTGTTATCACAAAAGTCCTTCTCGATGGAAGTTACCAAGGACCAGAAAAGGGTACTGTCAAAAGTGATATTGAAGATTTTACCTCTCAGCTTGTCAGCGGTTTGACTTTCTTGATGGCGGAATTTTTTTTGTGAAAGACTAGCGCGCTCAGAGGTAAATATCCTTTGTACTGCCGACGAATCTATCATTGAGTGCAATATCGGAGAGTAAGCTCTAGTCGGAAAGACAGTAGATAAAAGAATAAAAGAACTGGAAAAGTGCAAACACCCGGTTTTATCCCACCAACTCTCCCCATCAAATTATTACTACTGCTATAAAACGCTGACTTCTGTGATCGATTAGGTGTTGAGTTCCTCGCTTATTATGCTTATACACGATGGCAGAAGAGCACAGGGGCCTTATTCTCTATTACAATATTCTAAAAAAATTTCACGAAACTGACGTAATCGTATTCTCTATTACAATATTCGTATTCTCTATTACAATATTGTCAAATTTTTACTCGAAAGCTGTTTCGTTTTCGGATCGGATTTAACAATATTGTAATAGAGAATAAGGCCTGTATTTTTTTGCAAAGAGGGAAAACAAGAAAGAAGAAAAGTTATCTAGATAGGAGAAAAGGAAAGACGAAGGATCATGCCACGAACCCGAACCTCTAGGTTGGTAGTCAGGCGCCTTAACCTCTAGGGTACCAAGGCAATGTGTACGTATACATGTCAGTGACCTGAAAAACGTCTGTACCTCAGCGTGCCGAAAAAAGTTGAACTTTAGCGAATTTAGTACCAAAATTCTAGTGGATGAAAGTAAAATTTTTTTTAGATAACATAAAAATGATACACGTAGTTTAAGACATTTAGTTAAATATATTTCTTTGCATCTATTTGAAGAAAAAAAAACATTTGACTAAACATAAACCAATATAAAAGTAAATATGCTTTCTTTGCTCGTCTTAACAAAAAAAAGGAAAGGAAAGGAAAATTTCAACATTCCATATACTTCGCCATACATTTAGTTTTCATCAAAATATCGACCTGTAATTGGAATTATATAATTATTTGACTAAATCTAGGCATAATCGTATATTTTTTTTACCTCGTCCATATCCTGTACGTTGTTGTGTTGGCGTTGGCGATTCACTTTTAATATACAATCCACGTCCCCGACCACTGACAACAGATCCAAAACTGAAAGAATCATCACTTGGCAATCTAGCCTTCACTTTACTCCTAACAGCCCATGGATTATCAGGTTTACAATCTTCTTCATCATCATAATTCGATGTTCCAGCTTCACTTGGTGCAGATGATTTGATTTTAGGTCTAGCACCAAGTGCAGGAAAGTTGGTATCATTCTTATTAAGTTGATACGATGATGGTACATTCAATTCGGCATCTTCAAATTGCTCATGTTTCGGCTGAGTTAAATCAGTAAATGTCGATGCATAAGTGCGTTCAGAGACAAGCGATTCGGTATCGTTGAACAGTTTGGAATCATCAATAGCATGAATTGTTAGATCTGCATCGACTGGTACATGCCGGCCAGGAATTAATGGTAGTGCTAAATCAAGGCATATATAATCGGAGAACATGTATCCCCATCTGACTACGCAGGATAGCGCACAGAATTTGCTGTTGTCGATTTTTTCATGATACTAGAATTTTGTTGTTAGTATTCAAATATAAATTATTAGTAAATAAAATATAAATAATTTTGCCAGGATATCCTGCCGGTCCCAAGCCAGGGAAGGAGGGATTAGCAGAACAGTTAATATACCAAATCCTAGTAAAAATTCTAGAGGTCGTATAACTAGACTAACAATGTCGCGAGAGAATATAAATGTTTGTGGATCGGTCGTCCTGTAGCTGGTTTCTGTAACTTCAGTGGAGAAAAATCTCTTCCATGACGTCACGCGTACAGTGCCTGTTAAAAATGATGCCGTCAATTGTGGGCACAGTGGTGTAGAATGACGTCAAATGGAGAATTTTTGGTAGAGAACTTCTTTATTGCGAGTTACAGAAACGAGCTACTGGAGGGGATAGAGCGAGAGGTTGATAACTCTCTTCCTGACTCTAGAAGGAACTTTGGCGTAGGTTTCTGTGTGCTCAAGCCTATGATAACCAACCTCATAGACTCACTCCTATTTGTGATCGAGTTGCGACCTTACGAACTTATTAAGAAAGAAAAACGAGGGTACTTCAGAAATCTTTCAGGCCGATAAGTCTTTCGTCTTTTGCCTTGAACGCAATGGAGAAAACTGTCGACGAGGAAATAGGGGAAACTTATCTTCTGCGCCAACCGTTAAGATCAAGAGCATACGTACCAGACAAGTAAGTTCACTGAGAGAGTCCTTCACAATCTGGTGCTAAAGGTGGAAAGCGCAGAACTAAACAAAGGAGCTGCGCTGGCGGCCTTCCTCGATATCGAGGAAGTTTTCAACAATACATTCTTTGACACTATAGCTGGCCCTAGTGGACGATGTTTAAGTAGCACTTTCTGCTAGTGGATCGACTCGATGCTGAGAACTCGTAAACTAATGGTCTCGCATTTTGAGGGGTATCTGTAGGGCATTATAGCAAAGGGATGTCCACAGGGAGGAGTCTATCCTAACTTCTGTGGTGCCTTGTAAATGGACTCGTAGAGCTACTCAATGGCCAAAACTTTTTCGCCCTAGGTTAAGTAAACGATGTTGTTATCGCGGTAACAGATGAAATATGCCAAAACGTCCAGCAGGCACTTCATTTGGTCTCGAGCTGGTGCGCTAGCGTAGGACTAAATGTCAATCCATTCCCGCGACTGGTAGAACCGACCCCCCTCGCAGGCAGAACTATAGGTTTTTCACAACAAGCCAAATACTTAGGAGTGACGCTAGATGCCAAGCTCAATTGGAAACATCAGATGGATACTCTAATACACGCCGTGCGCTTGACGCAGAGCTTGTGAATCCACATGGGACTTTTTCTAAAGTACTGCTTGATGGGCAGCGCACGGATGGCTCCAAAGCATACAAGTGTGGGAGCCAGAATTTGAAGTGAAAGCCCCAGATTCAGTAGAGCGATAATGTTAGGCAACCTAGCGACAGTCTTTCAAGCAGTGGTGTACGCTACACTGGCATGCACTCCTGAAAGCAAGGGCCTACAAAAAACAAACGGATCTTTATCTTCTCTAATAGGGACAAGAAGCGAAGGACGACCAATAAATAGGTACTATATGGATGGAGTGCTAGAAGATATACGAAAACTTCATCTAACAAACTGGAGAGAAGTAGCAAAACGTAGAGACGATTGGAAGAACCGACTTTGAGAGACCCAAATCATACAACTGTAGCGCCATTTAAGACGAATAAAATATAAATAAATTCCTAAGTCTACTTACATCGCATGAAATACCTTGATGATATTCATATGTGTCACGATCAAAAATAACATCAGTCACAAATATCGACTCTGGCATTTTAACTTCTCCTAACTGAGCAGCAGCTTTCTTCAATGTATAAAATAAGTATTGAATTGGGTAAACTCTTAGTTCTACATCCTGTCCCAAGCCATCAAATCTCATAGAATCGAGGATAGATTTAATAATTGGAATACTTTCTTTATGAGTGAACACAGGCGGATATTCCTTAGTACCATCAGTAGGAAGGATAAATTTCAATATTTCATTGTATAATTTACCCAACTTCTTTTCGCCAATAGCATTTGGCGGTAATGGCAATTTATGTGTGCTTTCAGTATGCCGCATAGCTTCGTATGCATGACCAAAAATTCCAACCTCTGAAAGATTTTTGTGAAAATTTCGTGGATTAATGTGATATATTTATGTACAAACCAGGATTGATGCAGGAATGGAAGGTGTTGTTAACACCCTCTTTTAACGAGTATGATGATAATGCTATTTCAGCTGGAACGAATATATTCCCTTCTACAGTCTTAGCAAAGTAATTTGCCATAATGAAGAAGAATTTCTGATCAGGCAAATCTAGAAGGAAGTCGTTTTGTTTAGGGAATAATTCAATTCAATATAAAAATTTGTACTATTTTGAACAACTCCACGTTTAATAGTATCTTCTATATATTTCTTCATCAACCGTTCTCCGGTATCACGCTCCTTTTTCTCGTTTTCGATATATGATATCGGAACTCCTTGGGAAGTGTATTTTTCCCCAGGATCTTGTCCTTGAAGTCTTTCTTTTTTCGCGGCTTCCGTATAGGGAGCTCGTTCAGATGGCTTCATTTCCTAGATTTTTAATAAAATAAATAAGTTTTCCTCAACTAAAATATTTGAACATATTAAATATTACCGCCCATATCTTCCCGGCACGGTCTGTTGCTTCTCGCAAGCTAAAACGATTTCCGCGTTTCTCTTCCTTGTTTTTCCATTCAATGGTAAATATTAAAAATGCATTCCTAGGCTTCTTTTTAGGCGGCATAATTAATAATAGTTTTTGGGGATGGTTTTACCAAAAATTCTTATCAGCAAAATGCAACGGTGCAGTTTTTCGCAACGAAGAAAGTACAAAAGAAACAAGTGACAGCAACAGTTTTTGACCGGTTTGGCTTCTGTGTAATTGGCAGTCGCTTTTTAGTGTATTAATACATTACCTCCAGAGAAATTGACCTGCGGAAGTTGAGGGTAAAACTATTTAATTAAAATAAATTAAAAGAAGATTTGTACTTGATAGTGTTTTAGTTGAGAGAAATTTGATATTCTAACAGCACAGCCCTAGTGGCAATCGTCCTCCTTTGATTGAAGAAGTATGCCACATGCTGCCAACTGCCACGCAAAAAACAGCGTTTCGTGGAACCTGCATAAAAAAAGAAAATTGCATGAGGTGCGTTTACACTGGAGAAAATGTTTTGTTTTTTATATTATTCTGTAAATTTATTTGTTAATGGCTAAAGTTTTTATTTTAACTTTCCGTTTAAATTAACCTTACATTTTAAGGTGATTTTATTTAAGTGTGAAAATGTTATTTATATTATTATTATTTTTCAGTTTGTGAGGTTTTGTGGAACATTTCTTTCTTCATCTACAAAGTTCCAACCATCATCCATACAAAATGAACGGCAACAAGTTTAGTGAAATTTAAATTTTGTCGCGCGACAATTCCATAAATTTGTGACAATCTCAACCTATCTCAACAGTGTTTATAAATCGTTAAAATGTGCAGTCGCGTTAATTGTGTTTTTTGAGTAATTCTTCCAACTCTTAATTAGTGCCACGAAATACCCAATTTTGTGTTAGCAGCATACTTGTTTTTCCAACAACATGGGGACATGATGATAAAGGTACATACATATATTGTGCTTCCTAAAAGTTAGGTGGTTGTTTGACCGACCGTGGGCGTAGGGTTTACAGAATTTATCAGTGCTCTGGCCTCTAGACTGGAGATCTCTTGTGAGTCTTCCAGAACGTATACATAGCTGCCAAGAGTGCGCTGCCTAACTTTGGCTGGCCGGGCATTTACACAGGAAGTGAACGAATGTTTCCCTCTCGTTCGACTTGCCGCAGTTACGGCAACCGACATGGGGAATACCAAACTTGGCAAGGTGTTCGCTTATGGATCAGTTCTTTCTTTGTTGTAAATATTCCTATAGATAATACAGGTCTAGCTAGCAGCAAGTGGCAGTCAAAAATAGCATTTTTGGCTCCGCTTATTGGGCTGCCAACCGTCTCGATTTTCGAACCCCGGAGAGGTAATCCCAGCTTGGCTAAGTAGTCGGCTTCCTTGTTACCATCAATGTTCCTATGCCCGGGAACCCAGACGAGAGTCACGCCTATCTAAGGTCTGCACCTCTGCCTAGCTAAGGTCTGCACCTCTTCACTAGCTTGGAGCGCACATCACTGAATCTAGAGCTGTTATAGAGGCTTGGCTATCTATGAAAATTCCAATTCTTTGTGTAGATCCAAGGTTCAGTGTCTGGTAGGCCTTCAGGATCGCTAGCGCCTCCGCTTAAAAAATATTAGCGTGTACCGGAAAGTGCAGGACAGTGAGCTATTCGTAGTCTTCAAATGGGACCTTTTCCCGACGCCCTTAGTCATCGTCAGTGAATATCCCTATGTTCTTCAGGACGTCTTCGTTTCTCTATTCTCTTCTTGAGGGTATTTCGACAGAGAAGTTCTTCCTGAAGGTCAATATAGGCGACTTGACTCTATGGTAGCAAATCCAAGATATTGCTATGACCGGAAGGTTTTGGGGTCCAGGCCCTGGATTCCTTCAAACTAAGGTAGGTGTTTCATGTGAAGATCGAGAGAGAGACCTTCCTCGGCACCTTTCCCAAATTTAACACATAGGTCGTTCTCAGCATTGGCCACTAGCATTGTCGAGCTGTCGGTAAGGAAAAAACGTACCACGACTGTGTACATCTACAGGACCATCTTTGGCATGAGACCCCATCTCTTGCCGAAGGTCTTTTTACAGGCGTAAAACCCTTAGCTGTGTCTCTAACTCGAACCTCTTAGCCGTGTTCGAGAGGAAAATCCTTCGGAGAATTGTAGGCAACGATGAGATATACGAGCAGTATTGCGACTTAGATGTTGTGAAGAAAATAAGGCTCGGTAGGCTCCGGTGAGAGAAACATGAACTATACTATACAGAATCTATTAACGAGCTAATTTCTTGCACATTTGGTGCGAAATGCGTATTCCTTAAGTAGTTTCGTATGTCTTGTTGGTCGAATATCATCGTTCAACTTGAACATTTACGACAGAAACTGAACTTTAAGGTTGCCGGTAAGGACTTCTAGGGTAGGATAGGGTAATTTTCTTCAACCAGAGAATGGCATGAGATCCATGTAGGTTGGTAGGCTTTGACAGTCACGTGGGTCGTGTAGATTTCTCAGAGCAAAAACAAGAAATTTCTTCTGAATTAATTCAATCCTGTTGCTACTAATACCAGCAATATAGGATCCCAGATAGGACACCCATATTCCAGGATAGGAGGGACTAGAAAAAAGAAAAGAGTGTTTGTAACACTTGAGTACATTGTCGAATTGTTTAGCTCTTCTCTTTATAAAGCCAAGAAGTTTGGTGGGTCTGGCAGTAATATTATCACATTGAAATTAAGTTTAAGGCAATGCCTAGATCGACAATTTGATTGATGTGATTCAATACATTGTTGTTGCGATAATAATACTGTGGCCTCTATGCTGAACGTCGAGTCGTGTGACGTGACAAGTCGTTTGAGTTGAAGAAAGTGACGTTTCAGTCGAATTACAACTTTCAGCACAGGGGCCTAGAGTGGAAGTGCTAAGTTTAGTGCTTTCCTCAACTCAAACGACTTGTAACGCCACGTGACTCGACTTTCAGCACAGGGGCCTGTAACACGGTGTAATTTATAATGAAATTTAATGGCGGTGCACCAGTTTTGTAATGCCTTGAATAAAAAGGATACGTCACAGTTTTGGACTTAATAACACTAATATATTTTGAGGTCGTTTGCGTAAAAGAGATGCGAAATATTCTCTAATTTCTCGGGCAGGTCTGGGATGAAAATATTGAATAGAAGAGAGCCAAGATGAATACCCTGAGGAATACCGAAAGTTACTTCGATTTCATTTAAAAGGAACTTGTTAACCTGTGTTCTTCGGTTGAGATTTGATCTTATCCATTCTGGAGGAAATTCTAAGCCTAAGGTAGCTTAGAATACGCATTTAGCGGTGTGTTTTTTTCTAATCATATTATGTAATTTATTTCTCTGGTTGCGTAGAAATCGAATATTTCTATCCGGCCAAGCTTCCGAATAGTGTAGAAGCACTACGCTACTTCGTCAAGGTCATTGCCTGAAAGCCTATGCTACTAGTCAATAAATGATAATTCGAAACCAATACTATTAAAATTAAAGGAGGTCATTAAAGGTGTAAGATGGACATCATTAAATCACGCTTAAACCGGCCGTTTTGAGATGGTTCGGTTCTGATGCTGTTTTTACAGGGAGGGTCACCTGCTAATAGAGCCTTTTATGCCCAAAAACAAATACTGCACTCAAAATTTGTGCACAAAAAAAAGAAAATTTTACTCTACAAAACAGCAATACGACCAGTACCGTGCTATGGTAGCGAGACTTGGACTATGATCCAGGACATAGAGGAACGAGTCAATAGGTTTGAGGGGAAAGTTCTCAGGTGCATAGTAGGCCCAACGAGAGATGAGAGACAACAGCGAGTTGTATGACATTTTTGACGACCAGAATTCTCAACTTTTATAAAAAGTAACAGACTAAGACTAGCCGACAACGTAATCATGATGGAGGACAATCGTATCCAAAAATGGCTTATGGTAGCAGAAGTTTCGGGAAATAGACCAGTAGGCAGATCCAGGAGTAGATGGAGAGACTCTGTAACGGCTGACGAAGAGGCATTGCTCAACATCCGAAACTGGAGACATGCTGCAAGGGACCGTTAAACGTGGAGAAATGCTCGATTTGGGTTATAGCGCCATTGGATGGATGGATATGTCACCGTATACAAAAGTATTTCGATGTGGATGGAGCGTGTCCGGTTACTTTTTGGTGCACTTGCGTAACTAAGTTAAAGTTTGATTTATTGTTTCGGATTGGAGGATAAAAATGTGGAGATCTTTCGGAAATAGCATCAAATGCTTTTTTTTATGTGGAAGACTAGAGCTCAGGGAAAGCCCTTTCTACTGTCGACAATCTATTTTCTTCGTATAGAGTGCAATGTCGAAAAGCAAGCTCTAGTCGATAGATAGTGAAGGGGAAGAGAGAGAAGTAGGAAGGAACTGCCACAACCACCTAACCCCAACCATTTCTATCGCGACTCTGGCATCGGGGCAACGAGAAACAACTCGTTGGAGTGTTATGCCTCCTGAAACGAGTTGAATCCCATCAACCAACCAATGCCATGCGCTTGGTGGATCGGAAGGGTATGACAGGAGGAATGTAAAGAGGGAAGAAGAAAGAAGGTGGGAAAGGCGAAGGACCGTGGGGCTCTGCCGGGATTCGAACCCGGGACCTCTGGGATAGTTGCCAGGCGTTATTTACTTTGGGACTTTTTTAATAGAGATTTTTTTTTTCAAATATAACTTTGGATAACGATGAAAGCAGTACTAAATGGAGCAAATAGCATCTTTACAAGATACATTCAGATATACACCGGACAAGTTTTGCATTAAGGTATAACTCTGCCACCACATATTTATAACAGTCATCCATCATGTGAAATTTTGATTTCACTTGGTAAGAAATAGTAGTTCAAATTGAAGTAGAACTGTACAGGAAAAAAAATTAAGTTCACAAATGTTATTAAAACTCAGACAAAAATTTTTGTAACACGGATTCACTTCCAACTTAGGTTCAATGGTAACTATTCTATTGGGAAGGGAGTTCAGTGGGATCTAAGACAAAATAGATACTCTAATGAAGTTTTCAGAATTGAATCTCTATTTTATATCTCTAATTTATTAGGAGTCTTATAAAACACGTTATTTTCTACAAACCTATATACCGTCTAATATTATAGGATAGTTAATTGTATTGTCTTTTTCATTCTTTATTCACAAATATACCCAGATAAAGAGCTCAACAGAGTACAATCACGATATAATTTCGAGGATTCTTAAAGCATCCTTAAGTATCATTTACAATACAAAAAAAATACTTCACTAACAATAACGATAATACAGCAATAAGTAGAGACTTGTCCAATATATTGATTGTTATCCTTACAGGAAAAAAAAGGAGCAATCCTAAAAGAATTCACATTATCCATAAAATCTTTATTATTAATAAAAGTAATCTTAATCTTCATCGGGGGTGCTTGTGTAGACAACAACTTCTTGTATATTTTAAGTACTCCTACCATTTCGGTTAAGTATGGTCTGGGGGTAAAAATAGCCATTCAATATTACAGGTTTATATTGAGTTTTACTTTTGTATGTATATATATAGTATATATGTCCTAAATATAGATAATTGCCTGTCCTATATTATATGGTACAGTTAAATTGAATTTTCGTTATATACACATGATTATTAAAATCTGTCGTCGGTAAAAGTGTATTTATATGGATATGTATTGATTTTCCAATCAATCGCACAAAGGATGTCATTTCAGAGGACTGTTGGTCGAAATGAACAAAAAAAAATTGTATTTTTTTAGATTAATAATTTATAAGATTTTGTCGGTAATTTTTTTTTTATGTATTTTTAGGCGGTCGCTGTGGTTGGTTGATATAAGACAGGAAAAGGAATTACGAAAAAGGATAAGAAATAAGTTTGGAAGTTTTCCGATATTTGTATAAGAGAAAATTTTAATCTCGTTCGTAATTAACATGAAGTTGAAGGATATTAAAGGAGCAAAGGTATATCCTGCTAAGAATATTTAACATTTTACCTTTATTTTTCATGTAGAAATTTAATGAAAGTATGTTTTTTTTGGAGAATGTGTTTTGTTGGTTAGAGAAGAATCCATACCTTTTCTTTTATAGCTTTGATAAACAAGCTCATATTTTAAATTACTCTCCATCCACCTCCTGAGTTCAGGCAGTCATACTGGACGTGTTCAGGATTCTTGTGATATTTTTGTTGTTTTTTTTGTTGTTTTTTTTCTTGTTGTTGTTTTGTTTTTATATTTAAAGCTCTTTGCTTAAGTCAAAAGGAGAGATCCGAAACGGAAACATGAAAAGGTATTAAAGCCCAATTGGATTTAGTGTAGAAGCTCCTATCTACACCATCGCTTTTTGCTCCACGTTGATTTTTCTACAATCTATTATTGTTGTTAACAGCGCAAGTCCAGAAATTGTATGTTATTTGAGGTTGAAGCTCTTGCTTTTCCTCGGTTTTGTAGCCCTAACTTACACACCCTTATATTTTCACTATAGTATATTCTCTCCTCATATGGCAATAGCCGCTTTTATTTACAATCTTACAGTAGAGATTGTTTTTTTTCATTGTGGTTCATCTTATTCTCTACGTTATAAAATTCTATCTATTTATTTATTTTTTTGGTCGGTTTTGCGTTTTTGGTGCTTTGGCTGTTTGTATGAACTAGATTGGGCTAGCTGGCTGGCTGATTGGATGTGGTGGTTGGTGTTATTGTTGTTGTTGCTGTTTTTGGTTGTCTATACTATATCAAGTGTGCAAGAGCAACACGTAGCTTTCAGTTTCGGATATTGGAGCTTTTCATATGATTAGGAAATACAAGAATGAACAATTTCTTGATAAAACAACGTTTCATTAGTAAAGTGGAAATAATTCCAGATGAGAGACAGTTTCAATCGTGCTGTCCAACGGGCTAGAAAGTTTCCGTTTTAAGCTTCTTCAGGTGTATATTTTATTTTTTTCGTTTATTATTGTTGAAAGTTTATATTTTGGAACGACAAAAATTTAATTTGTTTTTGGTTATAGTGGAATTATAGGAGAGGATTTTTATGTTCTATAATTTAAATAATTTTATTTAGGTTTGTATATAAAAAATTATTTGTTTTTTTTCTTATATTTTTTTTTTTGATTTTATTCTAGTGAAGTGTTAATTAAGGTTAAACTAATTTTATATTTATTTATTTAGTGTAAATTTAAGTAGATTTTATCTTCGTTATTTAAATTTAATTAGAACTAGAATCGTAATCGAAATTAATAATAAATTCTTCTATAAATAATTGATGAAACTAACAAACAAACAATCTACACAATTAACTATTCTTAACCCAAAAGTATAATCCTTCGAAATAATATTACTGAGAAACAAAAAAATAAAAGTAAAAAAGTAGTGCAAATTCTTGGTTGTTGTTGATTTTTCTTTTTCTTTTTATTATTTTTTTTTTGTAAAAAATCGATTTCCCCTCTTCACAGTGTTGTAACGAGTGGAGAAATATTGTGCAAATGTGAAAAAGTGCAAATGTAAGGCGATAACAAATCTTCGTCACCAGCGTTTTTCTTTCATAACAGTTTTTTTTTGTTATTGTTATTTTCATTTTGTTGTTGAACTCCTTTTTTTTTATTAAATATATACACATCAGTATCCATCACTTTGACAACGTGTATAGGTTGAGGAAGTTACATTTTGTTATTGTTGTTATTTGTTGTTGTTGGTGATGGTTATTGATGATACAATACAAAATAATCGAATTGTTATCGAAACATTTTCGTATCCTTATATTATTATTCTCTTTTTTTCAATCCCTCGTGGTCCCTCAATGGATCAATTTTAATTTATTCATAATTTGTTTGTTTTAATTTAATTTAATTATTATATATTATGCAATACGAATTTTTGTATTACATTGAGCCAAAATTTCGATTTTTACAACACCATAAAAAAATTGTGTTTGAATCGGTGCCATCTTTTCTATTTTGTAGTGGTTGCGCTGCATCTTCTCCTTTTTTTTAGTGTTTTATCCTTACTTCATTCATCTGGAGATAGCTTTTCTTTTTTTTTTACATCGATAGTGAGTGCATATAATCCTTGTGTGTATGTAGCAGTAGTGAGCGCTCTTAGTGAATTTTTTTTTATTAAAGTAGTTATATAAAAATATAAAATAACAAAAATGTTTGTGCTCTTCTAAATATATTAAAAAAAACATTAACTATAAAAAAAATTTAGTTCAACAATCTCTTACTTTTTATTACCATTTTATTACCGGTAATAAAAATTATATTAAAAAAAAATAATAAAATAAAAAGTAAAAACATAACGAAATTAATCTACTCTACTTAATTTTTTGCTGTTTTGCATAGTATTAAATAATTTCGTAGCGGTCACGGAATATGAGAAATATTGATTAGAACAAATAAATAAATTTTGAAAGGTGAGTTTAGATAATAGAAGAATCTATACATATAACATAATTTTCTTAATAATTTCTTTATTCGACTATAAATTATTTTGTTTTGATGTTTTTATATTGATTTAAATGTCTTTATTTGACAGTTTTGTTTATGGCATTATAAGAATTTATACCACAAATCTTATTAAATTACATAATTTGTGGATTTGTTAAATTTATTATTGTAATATTCAAATGTTATGTGATATACATTTTTTTTTATTATATTGATTCAGATGTTGTAATCAAATCTAAACCACGGTCATTACACTTTCAACTATATATGTATAATATATATGTATATGTATATGTATGTATAATATATATAAAAACTAGAAAATAGTTCAAAGGTTTTTAACCTTTGTTTTTTTTTCTAAGTGCATTTTTCATGAATGGTGAAGAAAACTCGGTCAAATTTTTTTTTGAAAACTATTCTTTAGAATTGTGCCCTATTGTACGTGATATAATATAATAATAAGTGTAGAACAATATCCAATTTAGCATTATTTCCTTTTTTTTTAAAAAAAAAAATACCCTTTCTGTGACTTTGTAAAGCTTCCACAAACCTTTTTTTCATAACAGTTTCAATTCTATTTTTAAGTATATTTTCTATTTTTATATATCCCAGGGGAGAAACGATTGTGCATGACAAGAAAATAGAATGCAATACATTTTTGGGGTATTTGTTTTTTTAGTTATATCATGTTATGAAGGTGGGTGGTGGTAACAAATGTTATATAAGTGATGAAATAATCATAATGTTTCGGTTATGGTTATTACAAACTCTAAATTTAAACATGGATTTTTTTTGTAATAGCAAAGCAAACAGAAGTTTGGTGTGTTTAACTAGTTAATTTCGAGTATAATCTGTTCTTAAATGCTGGTTTTTTATGTGGAAGTCTAAGCTCAAGTGTTAACCTTTGTACTACCAGTCAGTCATGTCATTAACGACATGGTGCAATGTTTAGTAGTAAGCTTACCTCGAATGATAGAGAAAGGAAATAGGATAGATTAAGGGTTAGGTTAGGTTGAAATGGCCCACTCAGGCACACCATTGGGCCCATTGTGATGCCATTCTAGTGTTGGGACGAAATTGCAGGCCATTTCCATCCATTTGGAGCTTTTAATAAAGCGACAGAGGTCAGGAAACCCAGTGTTTTGCAGCTCAGTCAATCTATCAAGGAAAGGTGATCCAAGGAAGGTCCCTTTTCTTCTCGTAAGGGCCGGGCATGTACAGAGAAGATGGGAGACAGTTTCTTCCTCATCCTCATTGCTGCAACTTGTACATAAGCCGTTGTGGGGAAGTTCCAATCTTTCTGCGTGCGGGCCAAAGGGACAGTGACCGGCCAGCACCTTCACTACATAGCCTATCTCTTTAAGGGTAGCCGTGACGGTGCATGAGGCGATGGCCATGGCGATGAACCTTGCGCTTGAACTCTTGGATGTTGTATGAGTTCGGGAATATTAACTGTAGGATTTTGTTCCACCGTCGCGAGTTGTTCTAGTAATGGACGATTTCTATATAGGTGTGCGCGCGAAAATAAGGACTGTAGACTGGGAGAGTGAGTCGGTCAAGTGGGCTAGTCTTGTATTGCCGTGGAAGCAGAAGATTATTTATTTCAGGAGAACAGTCATTATGATAGAAGCGGTAGAGTTTCTCCAGAGCTGCTACATTCCTACGGTGGCTTAGTGAGTAAATTGAAGAGCAAATGGCGTCATCATCAATAAGTTTGAGAGCACGCTTTTGCACCTTCTTCAGTCACGCTAATCAATTCTCCGGCCCAGGCCCACTAAATCAATGTGGTTAGATAGCATTGAATTTGTTAAAATGTCGTTTAAGCGTTGAAAAATTCTCTTGGTAATTTAGTGATAGATAGAATTATCATCTTTTGAGAGATTTAATGTCTAAAAACCATTTCGTAGCGGATATCTAGGTCTTGTAAGCAGGGGCGGTACTTTCATAGGTGCAAATGGTGCACTTGCACCGGGCGCAATTTCAGAAATTAAGATTAAAAAAAATTGAAAACTTGGAAATTGGAAAAGTGTTCTCGTGCCTTCATTTTCATATATTAAAGGAACTGCACAGAGTTTTTGTGTCGTTTTCCATTGTCCTTCGCAAGGTCAAGGCCATTCCAATTCCATTTCATTCGGCTGATTTCATCGTCTATCCTTTCTTGGCCGGCACGGTGCCATAGCTCTTGATTTCTAGTTCGTACTAGTCGTACTATTATAAATCAATAATTCGGCGAGAGATACCTGCATCGCCTCTGTTCTGAAGTTGTTGGAAGCGCCTTCTATGTCCAGGAAGGCTGCTAAGGTGGACTGTTTTCAGGATTCTACAATGGAAACCAATACCTGCAATGCAGTGACCACCGATTATCCCTTGAAATATGAAGGTGGGACCTCTATTATGGAGATTCGAGTGTATAGGTCTATAGATTTGCGGAGCCCAGGACTGTGCTGGAAACAGCTAGGGAAGTTCACCAAAAAACATTCTGGAGCAGATGATGAGGTTGGGGATGTGTGGAGAATGGTGGCAGTAGCACTGAAGGCCATCTACCAGAAGCTTAAGCAGTACGAAGCTTAAAGAAACAGCATTAGCGGGAGAGTTTTGTGAAATTAAAACGCAAGCAAACCCAGCACAAAAGCAAGATCGCGAAGAAAATCCTGAAAGTAGGGGCTACGCTAGGTGCAAATGGTGCACCTACATCGGGCGCAATTGGACGGGGCGCAATTTCAGAAATTAAGATTTAAAAAAAATTAAATTTTGAAAAATAAAAATTTAAAAAGTGTTCCTCCGTGCCCTCATTTTCATATATTAACAGAACTCCACAGAGCGTTTGTGCCTTTTTCCATTACGGTTCCCTGCGATCACAAAATGAACAGCTGATCGGGGTGCAATGTGGCATACTGCACCGGGCGCAAAAAAAAACCAAGCCCCGGCCCTGCTTGTAAGATAGCTACTTTGCAAATACCAAGTTTGTAGTCCTTAAAGCCGATACGACGCAATAACTCATCATCTAGTCAGAGAAGAGTGAGTGCTATTTTTGTTATATTTAGGTATAGAGAACGTAGATGGTAAAATTTATTATTACCAACGAACTTTCTCCCTTTTCAAATTTCTCTTTTCAAACCACAAAAATTTCTTATATAAACTGTTTATTATAAATTTTCCAATAATAGAAAATTCTCAACGAAAAACGACAATTGAAAATCAAAACATCACACATTTATTGTGATTATTTCTACCAACCAAATATTTGCACTTTATCCAAGCATTAATTAGTTCAGTAAACGCAACCAACTCTCCAGTCGCGCTAAATTGAGCTAATTTTAACTACTAGAACTTCACCTTCATCAGGTGCGACATACGCAAATTAATTTCTATTTCTGGAATTGATAAATAGCACCACATTTCTACACTTGAATTTAATATTTTCTCCAAAAAAAAACGAAAAACTCTGATTTTTCAGCTTTAAGGGGGGCCGCCCATCACCTGCTGGGAAATCATCACCGGGCTTGTTTTGACCCAATCCACCTTCATCAAAGTGATACGTTTTCATTGGGGGCTATTTAGTTTTACTATATAGACTGAGGTAACTATAGCCTGCGGGGCTTGATTATTACTATAGAATGAAGGTCTCAACGGATTTTATAAAATTTTTAATCGATTTTTCTTATTTATTTAATAATAGCTTTTTGCAAAATTTCGTATTAATCGGTATCGCACATAGTTTTCATATTCAAAAAAAAAAATGCCATTTGGTTTTAAAATTCTCTCCCTCCACTTTTCGCTATACTTTTTCGTTATCATTAAATTTTCCAGTCATAATATATGAAAACCACAATGTCAAGTTTGGTGGCAACTTTGACGAATGCCGCCACAATTTATGCACAAACGCCGCGGGGTTTTAAGTTTTGTTTTGTTCCGGATATGATGAAAACTTGAATTTTTTAGGAGTTTCTTTCAAGGGAGTCAACTTTTGTCATTCAGGGTGAGGCTACAAGATCTTGTGGGGTAATTATAGGTATAACTTTGCAATTATATATTGATGTGATATTATTATGTAGTTTCTATGGCCTTTTATTAAGTAATCAACGAATGTCTGGGAGCTTTCTAATTGGTTATCGATTTCTTTATTGGTTTTAAGAGTTTTTAAGTGTATGTACATACGACAAGTGGCTTAGTTGGTGCAAGTACAGATTTTTGTATAATAGCAATACATAATATATTTTTTTTGTATCATATTTCTTATCATTAAGAGAAGTTACAAAAGAATGAAAAACAAGATTATTTGTAATCAAACAATTTTTTTTTAATTCGCGCACACGTGTGACCATGACCTCGACCAATATATAACTTCTTCCATACAAACGGAACGCTAACGACAACTCTCGCTAATCTACTATTCGAACACATCTATATGTAACTCTACTTAACACTTTCTCACTGAATTCGAATGACGCATAAAATTCCCAATAGGTCATCCAAATTTAGATGGCAGACGAATTGGCTGAAAAGAAAATACTTTGGAAAGGATATATTCGAATATTTACCTGTGAATCATAGAGAACGCAAGTATGGCTCTTTATCACATAATGGGTAATAAATTGTGATTTTATTACGTTCTGCGGAGCCTTTAAGTGGTTGATTGAAGGCCATCTTTAGGACTATATGTATATAACTATATTTCTGGTCTTAGGATGCCCCTTTAGGGATTTCACCATTTAAAGTGTGCATTTTAAAAGAATTTGAGAACTTTATCTGTTAATCAGTAACGTAATTTATTACAATCATGTATGGAACAAAATGTCACTCAAATGACAGTCTGGCGACAAAGCTCCATCCACTTGTCTACATTTTGATAATTGCAGCTTAATTTCATTACTGTGTAGAACTATCTCGTCCTTCAGCTCTTGAATGGTTGTTGGCTTACTCTTTTTCAAACTTACTCAAAGAAACAGGTCCAACGGTGTGAAATCACATGATCTGGTCGGCCTATTGAGATTACCACCATTGAACATTTGCCATAAGAAAGTTGTTATTTCGATGGCTGTATGGCAAGTGGCACCATCCTGTTTCGCCCGTCGCACATGCTAACACTCGCCTCGTTCACGACATTGCGCCAATGTGGCCCTGACATTGGTGGACACGTGCGTGTCCGCATTTGTTAACACGAGTCGTACATTAGTCAGTGGCTTTCAAGATGAACACGATAGACTTAAGTTCAGAATCCGACAATAGGCGTGTTCCTTTTCTGCAATTTTTTACTCGTGTTTACTTGGAACTACTCCTGCTCTCACAGAGGTTCATATAGGTTTTACTCACATCGACAAATTTTGCGTTCCTTTAATTTTTTACTCCGGAGTAGAAAAGGAAAACAACTAATGATAACCAGTTTTTATATAGATTATTGTTAATAAGGAAGGCATCTGGAAAAAAAACTGGAAGAGCTCTTACATGTTCAGAAGGAAAACACATGGAGAAATTAAATTAACTTCCGAGTTTTCATACAAATATTCAAAAATCATTTTAGATTGTCTAGGAATGAATTTAAAGAAGTACATGCGTTAATTGCTTCACATTTAGAAGTGGTGGTCATGAACGAATTAGTACTGAAGTAAAATTGGCTGTTTTCTTAAGGTAACTTTATTTTGAAGGTAATCATTGCAAACACTCGCGCCACTGCCACTCGAAATTAGTGTCTCGGGCACCTAGTCGACACGCGCTACACGCTCATGTACGCACCTGCTTCGACACGTGAGAGCAAATGCGGAGTTCGGTACTGCGCCATAGGTTACAAATCCTGCTTTCAAATCCTGCACTCGCACGCGGCATACGTATTCGGAAAGCTTTTTAAAAAGCTTTAAAGTAATACCCTTAAGCTTTAATTTTACTCAGACAAAGCTTTATTTTTTGTTGTTGCCTTGTTTCATATTTCAGGCATATTAGTTACCGTGAAGGATGTCATTCAGCCTACTCAATAGACTGATTCTGGTTCGATTACAGAGGTCAAGCAGCATTGGACGTGATTAGTACTTGGTTGGGGGACCGCATTTGTAAAACGACAGTCGCATTTAAAAATATAAAGTTTTCAACACCCCGGCGCAATTATTACTAATAAATCCACGGCGAAATTCTTAAATTTGTCGGCCTATTTTTTCCTCTCGGGATTGGGTAGCAATGATTTTCCCCAAGGGGCCACATGGGGCATTCCTTAGGACGAGAATGAGGCAAGGCGTTAGATGCCCTGTGTGGGCCCTGTAGAGTAATCCAGGATAGTCGAACATGAGGCAGTGGAGCTAACCTAATAGGGCCCCCCCCGGCCCGCCCAAAATGTTAGTCGGCCATAACCATATAACCAAAGAATTTAAAACCATATAACTCAACAAGTAAATAAATTGGGCGAACTTTTCACATTATAACGGTTATCTGTTCACGTGCTCCTCACCCACAATGATTATGCTCCGCCGCCCCTGAATCCAAGAATGCTTAAGTAGAATTACCGCTTTTGTCCGGTCTTCTCTTCAAACTAGTCGTTAATGACAGTATTTTGACAGCTTGTCCAACTTTTATTAAAAGCTTGTCTTACTTTTCACTTAATGAATACCAGCAATGTGCTTAGGTGTTTCTGGCCATTTCGTTGTATAGCGTTGTATTAATTAGAGTTATAACAACTGAATTTGCGAATGCGCAAACAAAACTTTACTACGACGACGTAACGTTCTCTAGCAGCACTTACCAACTAGATACTGATTCGAGTTAATGATGTCCGATTCGGTATCGATTTTAGATAAAATCGTATTTTCCGTCTAAGAAAATCGGGATTTTCCGATTCTTTTCTAGTCGATACGATTTTAGATAATCGATTCTTTTTCGAGAATCGTAATCATCAATCGCAGCTTACTTTTCACCATATAGCCGTCATTCGATTGAACCAACAATGGTATATTATTGTATTACAAACTATAGTATTATAGTTTATGTGTAGGCCCGAACCGGTCCAAAGTATCAAGCAAGTACAAAGTAACCGCATAAACGAGGACGTTACCGGTTCATTTTCGGTCGTTTTTGTCTTGATTTTTGGGGTGGACTTTGCGGACTGAACCATTTCGGTACAGACACCATTTAGGCCAGTTTCAAAATCTTCCCATCCCGTCATTCTTGTTCACCCTCTTCTCCACAAACGAACGTTTTCAGCATACTTTTGATGGTTGGTTGTCGCTCCGGGTTAAACTTGTGATTTAAGTAGATGCCTTTAGTGAATTAAAATTGAATTATTTTTATTGATTTACATATTAATGAAACTTACTTTTCTTTGTTTTTTATATTTAATAAAATTTTTGTTTCAATATTTTTTAAAATATTGTACTTGATTTTTATAAAATCGATTTTTTAGACAATTTTATCGAAAATTGATTTCATTAAAATCACAAATCGATTCCGAAGATCGATTTTAAATTTTGAAAGTCGCCCATCACTAATCCGAGTCGATGTTGCCACCTTGGTTCATTCGTACTGTCATCGGGTTCAAAAGTTGGTGGCGGTTTATGAACATTGCTTGTTTTAAATAGTTATATTTGGTAAAATATTAATGTACTTTTATTTTTATGTAAAACAAAATCATTAAAACACAACAACAAAAAATGGGTTTATGAGACGCAAATAAATATTCAAAAGCCACTGATTACAATAATCTAAATACATAGTAAATTTAAAAAAAAATAATATTATTAAAGTCTATTTATTTATAACTTTTTCTCAAACAATATTTTACGACTTGCATATTTTTAGCACATACATATACAAAGTAAATAAATTACAAGCAGAGTAATCTTAAACATTTCCGTTTGTCATTGAAGTAACAATAATGACTTCTTTGACTATATTTGAATAACAATTAAAACTGATAAAATGGTAGCTTTAAACACATTAACAACAAAAAACAAAAACAACTGAAAAAATAAAGTATTTTTGCATAATTGAGTGTTTCTTAAGTGACAATAAAGTTAATTCTTTGATATAAAGATGAAAAAGGTTTACTGTTGCGAAGATAGTGATGAATCCTTTAAAGCTTTAAAGACTGATAAAAAACACATTGTTTTTTTTTGTAGTGATAAATTTCGTTTTTTATGAAAAATATTAAATAGAAAAAGGCTTGCGCAGTTTAATTTGAATTTGAATAAAAAAAACACAAATGCTTTATTAAAGAGATTGAGTTGGGATTGGGTATTTTCACAGTGGGTCGGTCTCGGTATCCTAGCCATTACCCCAGACTCACGTTCAGAGAGACTCCAATTTCAGAGTTGCGGATTCGATTCCTAGCAGCGTTGTGATATTCTTGGGCATATTTTCCCTTATTTTCTGTGATTTGTGAGCTTTAACTTTTTTTATTAACAATAGTCCAGAAGAGATAGCGGAAAAGTATTCAAAAGTTGAAATAAATTTACCATGCGATTTTTTAACGCTATAATTAAGAGAAAAATCGTAGGAATTCAATGAATGTGTTTTGGAATCACATGGAGCAAAGTGGAACCTAAATCTGGTCCTACTCCAAATACAAAAAAAACACAAATTTTATTATCACCAAGGCTTGATAGTAAATCACTTTAAAACCTGTGCGTAGTTGTCTGCTATAAAAAAGCCTTTTTGCAATGCGGAACACCTTGTTTGCCTTGGCAAAAGCAGCACTTACATTTCTATTTTAATACAAGTATTGGCCCAGTACTTCACTTTCGATTTTTTTCAAATCCTTGTCCATTATTATTCGAAATTCGGAAGGTTTTCAAGTACCTCTGCTCAACGCGAGTAGCTCTGTATTGAGGAGTCCGGAAAAGAATCGATTCACATTTGTTAAAATTGATCTTCAACTTTCAAACATCACTATAGCGTTCGATTATTTCGAAGTCACGTTGCAGGATTGTATGGTTCACTCCAGTCTTCGGCCCCGTCCTGTACAAAATCAGGCCATTCGACAACTATACCTAGAGATTTAATATCCTAACTTCGCCAAACCGCTCAAAGATGCTATGAGAGACGAATAGAAGAAATACAAGAAGTCTTTTGAATACAGCTTGACAGCAACAAGCAAGAAGAGCAAAGGAACCAACTTTAAAGAAATTTAGTTCTTGGGTGAAAATATCTTGAAATAATATGAAAATTGATATCGTCGATCATTTAAGAATGACATTTCGAGGGCTACAGATGGAATTGAAGATCAAACAATATATGGAGAGGAGACAGTGGTGCTTTATGAAACACAGACAAAATTCTGTATGTTTTTCACATAAATCAAGTAAGATTACTTAAAAATAAAAATGATTGCTAAACGTAATACTAAATTTAACAACAAATTAAATTAGAAATATATAAACGAGACAAATTTTATTTTGAAACTATTATAAATAAAAAAATTTCATCAACTTTGTTGGATGCTTCTAAAGTTTTTCACTGTCTATTTTTGATATTTGCGTTTGCGTAAGTCTCTAAGTCTCTGAATGAAGCTGTTATCGCTGTCATTCATGGCTTTTTGTACCTTTATCAGCAAAAACAATATTTCATTAATTACATTCACAGATATTTATTTTATTTTTTATATTTTGTGTATTTTTTTTTATTTGTTAGTCGATAAGAAGTTCATAAAAATAACTGCTGATCATCGGGCGTTTTTATAGAATAAAATTTGCATTTATTGTCACAGTGTATAAGGCGGCCTTATTTCGGATCCTTTTAGTTCTACATAGGGCTTCTTTTAATTCTGTTGTTGTAATATGTTCTTTCAGATAGTGGATATCTTAGTAATATGATCAGTTGTATTTTTTTGTGCATCTTCTTGACTGTTAACCAATGAGAAACTCGAATTTTGTTACATGCGCATGATCTTGCCAAATCGGGCGAACCATTAAAGATTTAGGCAGTAAACTTATTGTTTGCATTCCACATTACACAGGATGTAGCCCGACTGCCACCCTAGAGGTCTGTGGTTCGATTCCACATAGAGGTATGTCCTTTCAATTTTCTTTCTTGGCTTTTTACTTTACATTAATTTAATTCTTCTCTCTACTATCTTTGTTCGACATTGCACTTTAGATAAAACCGTCAACAGTACAAAGGGGCTTACTTCTGGGGTTTAGTTTTGTATATTAAACAAGAAATTTAGAAAGTAATGAATTGGGGCAAACGTACGAATGTATACTGTGAGCCAGGCTGAAGCAATTTTGTTCCGCTGTTAAAAGGTGGAAATCTAAAAGCTTCTACCATGATTTCCCTGCGATTCTGTCGGACTCCAATCTATCATTTTATTACCTTTTATGTTTCAAGCTCCCTACGTAACTGTACTGTTTTATACCTGTGACACACACACCATCATAATGAAAGTAACCTTTATTATCGTAGCAAAAACGCTCCATAATGAAAATCCAAAATGCAAGTATTTTACCTCCATTTGGACTGTAATTTCGATTAAGTGATATCTGTTGGAAAATTGGCAACTACATTTTAAAATAAAATAATTTGATTTGACGTTAGCTAAGCAACACTTTGCAAGGATGTTTTCTTTACTATCATTTCCTTTACTATCATAATGAAAGTTACCATCATAATGAAAGTATAGTGTGTCACAGGTATAATACCTGTGACACATATACCATCATAATGAAAGTAAGCTTCATTATCGTGGCAAAAACCCACCATAATGAAAGTCCAAAATGAAAGTATTTTACTTCCATTTGGACTGTAATTTCGGTTAAGTGACATCTGTTGGAAAATTGGAAACTACATTTTAAAATAAAATAATTGGATTTCACGTTAGTTAAGCAACAATTTCCAAGGATATTTTTTTTACTACTTTAAAAAATATTTTTTTAAATATTCCAAATTAAAACAGCTTAAAATTAAAGTAAAAAACACGCAGGTTTATATCCTCACTTGATATGCCAGATGCAAATGAAAGTAAAGTGTAATGTGTCACCCCATCATTTCCTTGACCATCATAATGAAAGTTACCATCATAATGAAAGTATAGTGTGTCACAGGTATTATGTTCAGTAAATATTACCAAATGTACTGTGGCACCATTTTACGGAAATTAATCAAACTAATCAAACAACTCTCGTAGATGTCACCACGGCAATGTTCATTTGTTAAGTTTCGATTGATTGTACTTGAATGACAACTTCCGATAATTTTACTAGAACTTAATTTAATTTCCTCGATTTCTACGAAAAATCCTAAAAAGGATTTTCGTACCTCCAGCGTTTTTTGTTGTCATTTCGTCAACGCGGAAGGATAATAATATCAACATTTCCGAAAACCTTTCAAGATGCCATAATTTAATTCCTTTAATTCCCATTCCTAATTTATTTAGATGTGATGTGTATATACTGAAGACATTTTCTTACCTTTTATCAAAGAAGGTGAAATTTCAACTAATTTCCGACTCTGTTTGAAACGCAAACCAAACTGGAATTAATTTATTTTTACTGTTACTATGCTATTTCACGAAAATAGAGCACGACAGAATTCTCTCTAATGTCATTAGCATATTGTGCCTTCTTTCACCTCAACCACCACCTCACACCATCTATAGAACCACATCCTTCTCTAGGCGCACTAGCAGCACCCGAAAAAAAGGCTATATGAATGGACTTGGGGCTCTTAAGGTAATTTTCCTTCACCTTTTCTCTGGTTCCACGATGAAAAAGGGTACGATACGATGAATTGCTGTGGTTTTTTTAGATACCAATCATTGTTGTCTATTTTATTGCTCTTAAAATAAATAAATAAGTATACATAAACAGGAAAAACTTGCAATCCCTTAGCCCAATTCTATTCTTAATCACTACTACACGCCATTTTTTTTTCGTGGTAGTTTCAAGGATAATGATTAATGGAGGGTGAAGAAATTAAAAAGTACAATTACAAATGGAGGAATTGTGATTTAACGCGGTGTGCTGGTGTCGTGCTGAGAAATACCATTTGGGATTTGTTATTTTTTCATTATATTTTTGGCACGATTTGGGATTTAATATTTTAGAGTATTTTTCGTGGAGGTGTTGGGGGAATTGCACGCATTACACAAAATTTGTTTGGAAATATGGAAAAAAGTTTGGTACAAAAAATGGGTATATAAAAGGCTACATTTTGGTCGGTGAGTAGAATAAAGCTCGTAGGGTTAAAGCACACACTTGAGGAATTCTTAAACATATGAAATAAAAAGCAAAAAAAAATTCAATTTCTTCGAAGTTCTGATGATCCGGGCTCCAAAAAAGCATGAGCCGATTGAGAATACTCAGCTCACTAATAGCCCATTGGCAGTCTCAGATTAATTTAGACTTGATTGATTGCCGCTTTACTAATAAAAACGTTTTTCAGTTCTCATAGTATTAGAGGGAAATTGTCATATGATAGTGATGTAGTTGGGAAGTTGGATTTTTTGTTTTTTTTTCTTTAAATATGTTAAGATAAAACAAAAAAAAATTTCTGCAAAATCGGTCCTATGCTGCACGAGAAAATTGCATAAATGTCCATTTTTGATGCATTTTGAGTGCATTGCTACACTATTTTTTTAATTTCTCCAGTTCTGTTGGTCGTAGAACAATAAAAAAAAATTGGAAAATACTCGTGAATGAATAGACTATCGAAATGATTCGGTATAAATACTTTAAAAATGAATCCTAACCTCAAAAAACCAAAATGAATGAAATTTTGTTTTATTTTACTAAAAATGCAATAAATAACGGGAAAAAGGTCGGATTTTGATAAAAAAAATTGGAGAAGAGATGTACTTTGATGCTATAAATACGTGGTTGCAGATTCAATAAAAAATTTCGATTTTTACGGCAACATTTGACAGTTTTCGAAAAAAAAATTAAAATTGCCGCCTTTTTATGCCAAATCATCGTACGGTAAAATATTTTTTTTTTAAATTGTAGGTTTTTCTATGTACTTTCTTGTGAGCATACATAATACTTCGTTACTTTAGTTAAAATAATAGTTCGTTACTTTAGTTAAAATTTTAGGACTTTGAAAAAACTAAAAAATTTCAATTTTTCAATTTTTTGCCTTTTTTTCATAGTTGGCAAGTAGCTTTTCATCGTTGGTAAAAGGCAAAAAAATGAAAATTGAAATTTTTTAGTTTTTTCAAACTCCTCAAATAGACATTTTAAATAAAGAAACGAAGCATTGCGTATGCTCACAAGAAAGTACATAAAAAACATACTATTTAAAAACAATTTTTTACCGTACGATGATTCGGCATAAAATGACTTTTGTAATCAAAGGTCATTCCTCATTAGCTCATGCTAAGTGCTCCCACGGTAAACCGCTCTAGTACCTTAGTAACATTTTTATTTTTTAATCGATTATATAATCACCGTAATTATCGATAACTTGGCCCTCGTTTCTGCAAAAGTTCAAACCTCCTTTTGTAAAAGTCTGGCGGACGTCACTCAAAATAAGATACAGTCTTCCTCGTTGTTGGTTCACGTGTCGGCGGTGATGTCTCGTTTGCAGATAGCCATTTTTTCGAGCGCTTTATATCATCATAAAGGATTAATTTTTCATCTCCAGTCACGATCTTAGACAAAAATAGATCTCAACGTAGCCTAGTGAGCACAAGGAATTGCAAACTGTTTGCCGAAGATATTTATTGTCCCCAGATAACAGGTGTGGAACCCATACCTCTTGTCATTTTCATTTAGGTGCCTTTGTATGGTGGACAATGTGGTCTCAAGTCTTCTTGATAATTCCTGTATACTTAACCTTCGATTGGACTCGACTAGAGATTTTAAGTCATCATTATCGAATTAAACTGGGTGTCGACTTCGATGCTTGCCTGACAAGTCATAAAATCGAACAGATTGAGAGCAGATCATTAATAAATATTAGGAAAAGTTCGGGTGATAGAAGGTCTGTTCCCATACTTTTCCTGCAAAAACTTGTTGGGCTAAAAGTTACTTGAATAGTGGGGATAATTCTGTCAAAAATCCAGAAAGTAAAGAAACGCTTTTTGGGTGATTTCTTGCAAATTAACAAGTAGATAACATAAATGTCGTTTGTGTGTATGTGTATGCCGCTTTTTTAACATACAAATACATACAACAAAATGTCAATTGACAACTTGCAAGAAATCACAGGACCGAAAACCTCTGGCAAATTCCTGCACGGAAATTTCCCCGCTTTTTCTTGCATTAGTCCAAGAGCTAGTGACAGAATTGCAAAGTGATTTTGTAGAGGATGGGCCTTTGATATAAGGTAGATTAGGTAAAGCACAACCGATTAAAAATATTCGCCAGTTCGAGTCTACTTAAGTTTTAATTTTATGAATTTTTGAACTTGTCGATTTTTTGACCATGAAAAAAGTGATATTGCAGAGGATGGGACTTGGTATATAGGTTAATTGGGTTGCCCCCAACACATATTCCGATTCCCATCTCGTTTGGAGGTTAGGTTTGACTTTTGGGAATTTTTGAACATGTCGGTCTGATCAAGATGGACAAAGTGATATTGGAGAGGATGGGGTTTGGTATAATGGTGAGATAGGCCACCAAGAACCCTAATTCAGCTGCCCATCTCATATGCAATCACGGTTGCGATTTTGGCGGCTTTTAATTTTGTGGCCATTTTCGGTATGACCCAAGTGATTTTGTAGGAGATGGGATTTGAATATTAGGGTTCGTTACAACATCTACAATACATAACCACTTGCCCATCTCTTTCGCAGTTGTAGAAACCCTTGCCATCTCCAGTTGAAGTTGAAAAATCGTAAAATCTAGTTTTATATAGCAAATTGAGTTAAAATGGATGTATATACCCCTCTAGTGGCATATTTATGTTATATATTTCAGATATTATGAGTAGTTGTGTATTGTATATACAAACATACATTATAACCCGGCCCGCTGGGTGCGGGCGTGCAGAGTGTGCACCGCACGCGGGCGGCACTTTCAGGGGGCGGCAAACACAACAATCTCGTGATCGAACTCATTTTCATCATTTGCACCTAGGTTCTTTTTAGAATGCCATAACAATTACATGTATTGATCTCCTTTAAAAATAAACCGATAAACCGAAAACGTTCAAACCACTTAAGAAGGATCGATCCCTGAAAATAGTATAATATAAGGACAGAGAATGTAAAATTAAATTCCCATGATAGAAGTCAAATTTATTCTGTAAATAAAAGTTGACATTCTAATCTGATTATAATTATTGACAAAATTTTAAAGCAGTTTGACGTCTAGTTATGGAGAATTATCCATTTTTATGTGCAATAAATTCCCACGTTTAATATCATTTTTACTCGACCTTTACTTGAATATTGAATACTAATTACTCGAATGCAAGACGTCCAATGTTTTTTAAAAAAATTTATTGAATGTATGAGATATTAATAAATAACGTATTCAAATTTCAGATTTTTAATTTGGAATATGCTCCTTCAATCGATCTTCCTTAAGACAATTTTAAAGAGAATTCCCCGTTGTTCCATGTAGAGGAAAAAGCAAATAAAAAGAAAACGAGTTTCCCATTCGCTCTGGTTGTTTAAAAGCGCAGCTTTTTCACTCATGCTGCGGGCTCCGTTTGCTTCTTAAAGCCCGGGACACACATATCCGAACGGTGTCTGCACCGCATGACAGCCGTGTGTTGGACAACACACGGAGAGAAAATAAACAAGTAAAATTTGATGCGGTGCGGACATGAAGACGCGGAAATGTGGGGACTGACTGGTAAGATCCCTGCAAACAATTTCTCGGAGGCTCGCTTTCTCGGACCATTCTCGATTCGAAAAAGGCTTTCGAAGGGTACGAGAAAAAGATTCAAAACGCAAAATGAAAGCTTTCCTGGTTGATTTGTTTCTCCCAAAGCCTTCATGCTGTAGAAAAATGTTGAGAGCCGATTTCCCCTGAATTGGACTTCAAATCTCCAAATTAACCTAACAACATAACGTCATTTCACCGATTTGAAGTCCTATTGAGAGGAAATTTTGAGAGCCTTTGGTTTCTCTTCAACGCTTTGTTTGGAAAGTTTGAGCTTTTGAATTGTTTTGCTCGGCGGAGTGATTTTCGGCGCAGAAGCGATTTGCTATCGATACGAGTTTGCGATTCGTTATCAGCACGAGAAAGCGATTCGATCTCTTGCTCCGCTTTTATTGCCTTCGAATTCGTTTACGAGTCGTTAACGAGACCGAGATCGAAGCAAGCTTTCGCTTTTGGCAAATCGTTCTCGAATGGTTTCCGAATCGAAATGTTTGCAGGGATTTTACTTGTTTACTTTTTCTCCGTGTGTTTTCCAACACACGGCCGTCACGCTGTGCGCAAATGTGTGTCCCGGGCTTAAGCCGGCTCTTCACGATGCGGTGAACGTTTCATTCGAATATTGGCTTCTAACGTTGGACGATTTTCGGCGAAAGTAGACCTCCTATCGAAAAAAGTTAAATATAAAAGTTGTAGGTAATAAAAAGATCTACAACTTTTGTACAAACCATTTTTTCCACCTTACCAACTTCCAGAGCAATGAGTCATCAAAGTCAAATTTTGGGTTTTTTTTAACTAAAATTTCAACTAAAACCACCTTTTTCTCCAAAAAATACCTAGTTAACTAATATTTTTTTTTACAAAATTGGAAAGCTTGGACAATTTCTTATCAATAATGTCCGGACAATTTGTATCCTACGGCTTTTATTTTTGGAGTTATAAGCAATTTTAACGCTAAAATTGGCTCTTTTTTTGTGCCTTTTCACCTAAGCTTTGCCAAAAAGTACCAAATAAGCACCAAATAAGGCAAATTTTAACATCAAACTTGCTAATAACTTCAAAATTAAAGGCCGTAGCGTAAAAATTGTCCAGACAATATTGATAGGAATTGTCCAAGCTTTCCAATTTTGCAAAAAAAATATCAGTTAACTAGGTATTTTTTGGAGAAAAAGTTGTTTTTTGTTGAAATTTTAGTTAAAAAAAACGAAATTTTGACTTTGACGACTCATTGCTCTGGAAGTTGGCTAGCTGGATCCTTGATTTTGACAGTTTTAGATAGGTGGGAGTATTCTACGTACACTGGTATCCTATTCATGAAAATAGCTCGAAGGGTTACATAAATACAGGGTGATATGTAAACCTCTACAAAAAAAATTCAAAACGCCCTAGCTGCTAAACCGTTAAGATTTACCCCCCCCCCCCACCCATACGATTTTTTCTTCGTCTATCCAAAACCTATCTACAGCCGGCCGCTTTGTAAGCTTAAAGGTATACACCCTGTATAATCATCAAAATGTTTTTTTTTTTCCATCAACCAATTTTTCTCAATTAAACGGAAAATATTGATGGAACGGAGATGGGATTGAAAATGTAACATTTGGCAGATGCCACGAGCCTATGGTCCAAATCTTGGGTTCTACAAAATCACTTGGGTCATACCGAAAATGGCCACAAAATTAAAAGCCGCCAAAATCGCAACCGTGATTGCATATGAGATGGGCAGCTGAATTAGGGTTCTTGGTGGCCTATCTCACCATTATACCAAACCCCATCCTCTCCAATATCACTTTGTCCATCTTGATCAGACCGACATGTTCAAAAATTCCCAAAAGTCAAACCTAACCTCCAAACGAGATGGGAATCGGAATATGTGTTGGGGGCAACCCAATTAACCTATATACCAAGTCCCATCCTCTGCAATATCACTTTTTTCATGGTCAAAAAATCGACAAGTTCAAAAATTCATAAAATTAAAACTTAAGTAGACTCGAACTGGCGAATATTTTTAATCGGTTGTGCTTTACCTAATCTACCTTATATCAAAGGCCCATCCTCTACAAAATCACTTTGCAATTCTGTCACTAGCTCTTGGACTACATGAGAAAGTAAAGAAACACAAATTGGGCAAGTTCGGGTGAATTCTTGCACCCGCGGGATCCCACATTCGAGTTCGGGAACAGACTTAGAATTGACTCCTGGGGAACACCGGTCGAAATGGTGTACTTTGATTGAACGGCCAGAAAGAAAACATTCAATCCAGATCCTTAGAATTAAGTCTATAAATATAGTTTGGAGCTTAGCCAACAGAGCAGGGTGCTATAATTGGTCAAAAACGTTGGAGATATCTATATCAAATAGACCAGACTCACCTAGAATGCTTTGGTTGAAACGCTCGATTATTTACACTTTTTCGGTAATTTCGGTGCTTACACTTCCCGCTTGTTACAGATTGAGAAATAGTGTCTTGAGGAAATAATTGGTTACTTATGGTACTCCTAATATAATTCAGATAAGTAATCAAAAATATTTCACAACTATGTCACCTTTTAACCTTTCAAAACCATTAGCCAGACAATCACCCAATCTTTAAGGCACTGAAAAACCTTTTAAAAAAATGTTTCAGGCGAAACTTTAAATGATAATCTTAAGGATTCTGAAAATCTCTCGTTTAAATCCTTAAAAATTCTACCAGGACTCTAAAAGGACACGAAAATTCTATATTTTATTTGATACAGGGCTTCTATAGTCGGACCGTCATTGTCGACAAAAAACCATTGATAACGCGATAATATCCCTACACAATTTAAAAAGGGTTAAAGGATATTGATTGACTGCCCCTAGTACGACAAATAAAAAATTCTGACTGAAGTAAGTATTTTCGTTATCCACACCGAAAACCCACTTTTGAAATTCTTCAACACAATTGTCGTCAAGCGCAAATTTTGATTATTATAGCAGCACGTACCCATACCATTACACAAACCATCATCCATTATCTCTTAAAGCCTTTTTTATGGATGCTACTATCACTAACTCGTAGCTCGACAATCCAAACTCTACTTAGCACTAATGCCACAGAAGACTTATCTTTGACACAAAACTTATCCCTTTTAATGCAATCCACCACTGTTATCTGGTGATGATACGAGTACTCAAGGTTGGACCTTATCTCAATACGACATTAAGCAGATTATCGCCTCAATCATAGCATACGTTACCATCGTCCTTAGAAGGCTTCCTTTCTGGGTGCTTCTTCTCCCATTCATTTACTATTAATGAGTTTAGACGTATATAAGCAGCAAGCATTGTTCATCCCTTATTCTTGCCCTTCTGAAGCACAGAGGCCACCAAACTCAATCTCTCTGGTAAATTTGCCGTGAAAATAAATCATTACTTTATGCCAGAATCAACATGAGAAGGATTTGTTTAGGTTAAAGTGTTCTTCCCCTTGTGTTCTCTGTGATTATTATCATAAAAATTGTAATTTACTTTGATGGCTATATTATTGATAATTTACTGCTGTCCCAATTAAATTTTCGTATTTCCTAATATACCGTTTTATTGTGATATCCTTATTAAAGGTATAACTCTTCCTAGTCACGAAGGGATACAAGTGATAACCTGTCCTTGTTGATTCACAATCAGGTAAATGGTATCACAGAAATGTTATCGAAATAGAATGCCCAAAGCGAAAATAAATCTTTGCCTTTTATTAACCTTTTTTATGGCACATCCCCAAGCCAACCCACACTACCCTATAAATAAGGTGTTAACAGCTTTTATCGAATATTCTTCGACCAAGCATTTTTCATAGATAGTAAAGTGGGGGAAGGTATAGAGGTTGAGAAGAGACCAGTGATAGCGAGTTGCAAATTCATAACAACAGATTAATGTTTGGTACGTTTGTATTGTTGAATGGTGATTGATGTACTTTGTTAAGGGGGTAGATGTTGTGTTGTAGATAGTTTATGTAGAATTTTAGCATTGTTTCTTGGTCGATGTTATTGTAGTTCCAAAAAAACAGAAACATCACATACAATTGGAACTTGAGGAAATTAAAACGAACGTCGCGCGATAGGATCGATAGTAAACAAAACTAACTGCTTTAAAAATAACATCAAGTCATGAGAATTTTGATATGGTTATTAGGGACTAGTATTTGAGAATTTGAAAATTTAGACATAGTTTTAATGTAGCGGTTTGATCCTATCGTCCACACGATCAACTTCCCAGTATGATGAAAGTAGACGGAATAAACTGACTTCTTAGAAAATAGTAATACCTTTAGCACTAGTAGGAAATTGACTAGTACCAGACGTGTTGCCAAAGTAATCCTGAGAGAAGCTAGTTCACATAACTATAAAGGCCCGTTTACATCCCAAGCGCAAAGTGGAAACGCAAATTGGAGCTGTTTTATCGCACAGAAATTTGTATGCTTTTCTCTCTATCTGGAATCCACGTTCGTGCAACAGAGAGAAAAACATACAAATGGGCAATAAAAGAGCTTCAATTTGCGTTTCCACTTTGCGCTTAGGATGTGAAAGGGCCTTTATAGTGGGAAATCCACAAGATTTTTCTAGAGAATTTGTTTTTCCTTAACGTCAGCAAACGAGCAATTCCTTCGTACTTCGTTCGCTACACTAGAGCGCATGGTCAACTCCGTATTGAGTGCGTTGAAGCGCCGCTGATAAACTGCGAAGCAAATGACTCCATTTAGAAATTCGAACGATTTCAGGAGATTTTAGCAAAACTAATCAATGTAAAGGACTTGTCAGACTTGATCGAAAAGGACAAGTGTTTCGTATCACTGGAAGTTTCGGGATGAACTTCAATTTCCAGAAACTGTAGGTCGCACAGTGGTCTGAAATCCCCAAAAACTGGACAAAATTAATTTACTACCGTAAGAAAAATTATTCTTTTGTGAAAATCGGTATATGGGGATTTTCGGGGTCCCTGAGTAAGAATCCGTTATCAGATTTTCAAAAAACAAAATGGCGGATCCAATATGGCGACCAACTTTATGAAAAATTAAGCAAATTTGATGAAAATTGGTATATGGGGGTTTTCGGGGTCCCTGAGTAAGAATCCGTTGTCAGATTTTCAAAAAACAAAATGGTGGATCCAATATGGCGACCAACTTTATGAAAAATTAAGCAAATTTGATGAAAATCAGTACATTGGGGGCTCGGGGTCGCTGAGTAAGAATCCGTTATCAGATTTTCAAAAAACAAAATGGCGGATCCAATATGGCGACCAGCTTTATGAAAAATTAAGCAAATTTTATGAAAATCGGTATATGGGCTTCAGTCGTGATTGCTGACGATGATTTGTAAATCAAATCGAAATGCATTCGGGTTTTATTATTGAGAATATAAAATATTTTGAGATTCCAATAAATTGCGAGTAGAATCATTAAGGTGTTTTTGTTTCATTCTATTTGATATTATATCGATTCTACGTAGTTCAGTGTTTAAAAATGTCTTTATCTGATCACACATTCGTTATTTGCTACCTTAAAGAACCCCAGATACCGATTTTCATTGGAATCGGAATACAATTGGCAAATTCGTCGGCCATATTGGCGCGGCCATTTTGAATTTTTAAGTTTTGACCACAAATTCGTTATTAGCGACCTTAAAAACCCCTAGATACCAACTTTCATTGAAATCGGAACACAATTTACGAATTCATATTTCGGTGGCCATTTCGGTAATTTTTCAGCGGCCATTTGAATTTCGAGAATCGGACTTCGAGGTGTTTCATGGGACAGGTGCTCCGCTATAGCGCACACATACAGAATCTTCTTTTATTAATATAAGATGATATAGATGAAAATAAAGTTAATATATAGCCCCTGAATACGACGCTCAAAACTATACATTGAGCAAATATGTAGTATATCGTGGATAGAATGACATGGAGCAAGCAGGAGCAGCTGATTTTTTTATATGTTTTGCAGAGATGATTAATAAACAATTACATGCGTATTTCGTAGTGGAAGTCGGTGGAAGTTTGTACTTAGCCATCAATTCATAAGCCGAATCGTTATTAAAATACCACAATTTACTACATATTTGATCATAAATAAACAATACAATTATTTATTTATGTTCATTTCAATAACACAGTATAATTGTACTTACTCTCTGGAGAAGAATCCATTTTACACAAAAGAAAACGGGTAAACGTACTGCAATATACACGCACAAACGTAACACGTGTTTTTGCTCGGAGAGAACGCGCTGCGTGCAGCGTGTTCGACGCTCACTTTCCAAATGGAATACAAAAGAGATTTCGAACATCTGCCTCTTGCCAATGGCCTTGAAATACTCCAGGGGGGCCACTATACCTAACCCACGTGAAAAAAGTCGCTAAATATAAACTTTCGTTTTGGTACTTTTGTCCAGGTTTTGGGGATTTCAGACCACTGTGGGTCGTGGAGAACAAATTCTCGGTAAAAAAGTGCTGATCTAAAGTTTGAAAAATGCGTGATGTTTGCAAAGGGTAAACGTAATTTTTGCACGGTTTTTAAAGAGTGCTTGGATTTTGACAAGTGATGTCTTGTTGGGAAGCTTTCACTCTGCTGAATCCAGAAAAGGTAACTTCATTTAGAACGGGATTCATTCTAATGAGCTTATTAGATACTGGCAAAAGCCCGCGTGCGTTGCAACGCCTTTTAATAAAAAAATTATATGTGCACAGTCCGGGATAGCAAAAAGGTATAATGAAAAGAAGAACGAATCTGCAAAACATGATTTTGGTACATAAAAAAATTTAGAGCTACCTATAAAAAATGCGTTACAACTTTTTTAAAATTTGAGCGCCACCTATCGCAAAAATTTTGTACTATGTGCATCTAGCCAATCATATTCAGAATACGTCTCTCATCCTGTGCAGAACTTGCCCCATGGCGACCTCAACATTTTTCCCCCAAAAAGCGCTAAAAAACAATTTTTGTAATTTGGCGCCCACTGTACAGCCCAAAAATTTACAATTTGGCGCCTCTAAAAAAATCGAAGAAATACATTTCGGCTTGAGACGATCATTGACAACATTATAAGACGACACTACTGATTTGATCCTGAAAAGGGCCGTTGCTTTAGCATCTTGCACACCGCCCGCAAAGCATTGGCAATACAAAAATGTGCATAATATATTAATGCAAGTTTAACATTTCACTGAAACGCTTTTTTATAAACGATGCTGGGTATACTTTACTTTCAATTGTAAGCATTACAACTTTTGTGAGGTTACTGAGTTGAGTTGACTTATAGCGCAGATAAGTAAAATACTGATTCCCAGTCGAATAGGCGAAACGTGTTCCATGTTGCCGAAAGCGATTATTCCAAGCAAAATATTTAAATGTTGCAGCCATAAAGCTGGCTAGAGCATGGCAACTTTTGGTCGAGCTCCAGCAACAGACAGCAGCGTAAAATTCTACGGTGTACGAAGCAAAACACCTACGAGGGATTGCATTTCAATGTTGCAATGCAGACGTCACTCTCAACATTCATTTCATTTTACTTCGCACACCGTAGAATTTTACGCTGCTGTCTGTTGCTGGAGCTCGACCAAAAGTTGCCATGGTCTAGCCAGCTACATTTAAGATACATGGCTACAACATTTCTTTGCTACAAAAAATTTAGCTGGCTAGAGGAGGGAAAAGCTGGCTAGCGAAACTGTTGATTTGGGACACGATTTTATACAGCGACTGTGCATCTGTATTTTACTTATCTGTGCTTATAGTCTCTGTTAAGAACTTTCAAAGAGCAGCTCAATGTCATGATTATCATTAATTTCCGAACAATTTCTATTTCCTATATTCAGGGGAATAGTAATGAATTCTGAGTTTTCCGATTGCGCTCTCATATTTTGTCTTAAATGACCTTTTTCAATCTGTGCCGTTTTAGACACGCATTAATTTCATCGGCGCGCGTATCTCTCGTGACAACTGGCAACGTTTGCCCGAAATCTTGGCCAATAAATCAGTTACTCCCCAAAATAATTGGTTTTTACTTTTTAAATTTTGCATTGTTGTGTTTCAATAGATCTGCCGTGCAAAGGACAAATGACCTATACGCATTATAGGTCAAAATGGCTTTGTATGCATTTTTTGATATAAAATATTCATATTTATACTTAAAAAAAATTTTAGGTTGATTGTACCTTTTAATAAAAAGTTATCACTTTGAATAGTTACTTTATTTGCTTCGGTTTCATGTATTTTGAAAACTTTGATCGCGTTTTTCTCGAAGCGAGCGTTTTGCAGATATGTAGGTCTTTTGCCCTTTGCACGGCAGAGATACTCTCATAGAAATATAAACTAACATGGAACGGCTGTGTAGTGTAAAAACCCTGTACGTGAGCGACCACATTAAAGGTAGCTTGTTTAAAGGGACAGCAATCGTGTGCACAAGTGGGACACAAATTGCCGAACTGTCAAGGGTAGCTTCTTGAGTGAATGGTGGCGTGCCTAGTCAATATCCGGCGGCATAGATTTTATGCCAGGAATTTTAATCGCCCCGCTTTTAAAACGTCCCTCTTATTATTTCTGCATATTTTGGCCTGCACTGCCTGACCACTACTACCGAGTGAACTCAAACACATCAGGAATTGTGGTACGCTTAATCTGGCTTACAGCCATTCCGTGTTTAGTTTATATTTCTATGGATACTCTAGAGGTTTCAATCCTTTTTTGAAAAAATCACAATGGTTATTTTGTAGACAATAATCTTTTGTATAAATAGAACAAAAAATTTCGCAAAAACAGTTTCTGAGTCATTTTTTGACCAAAAACTGATTTTTGGAAACTTTGATATACAAGAAAAATTCGGAAAAAACGCGATATATCTGGCGGCCATGTTTTTTTTGTGATTCCGAAATTGTTTTCTTAAAAAGTCCCAAGGAAGATGGGGACCAAATTTCAGCCATTTTGGAATATTGTCTCTTTAAAATGTTAATTTCGACGAGCTATACAAATGGCGTAAGCAGTTTTTTCGGAAAAATTGTATTTTAAAAGTTATTCGCGAAAAACCATAATTTAACACTTCTTTTGTTTAATAACTATTGCAGTGGCAACTTTTAGGACTTTTTATCATATATCATTTATACGATTTAGAAGAGAATGGAAAAAAGTCCGCCCCATTGCAAAGGATTCCGAAGTGAATTCCTTATTTTACTGGTATAAAAATGCATTTTCTTTAATATTCGATTCACAAAGAATTCTTTAATCTTTTTCTCGAAGTCAAAAAATATTAAAAATTATATCATTTTGTGTATTTTTTGAAAAGTATAGAATTAAGTATTTGTTAAGTATTCAAAGTGTTAAAAATGATATAAACCACTCTATAAAGGTCAAATTTTTTTTACTGCATAAAATTGTTACTTTCCATTAACAATCGATTTATAGTGAAACGAATTCCATTCGAAATTGAATTGAAACTAATTTTCTATTTTTTATTCAAATAAATTCCAATTAAAAAAAAAGCGCAAAAGTTTATCGCACAATATAAAAGTCGTATTTTATTACAAATTGTAATGCATTTAATACAAACTTCTTACATAAAACTAATCAAACAATTGTCATATAGAAGACATATCACAATAGTTTCAATCAGAGTTGTTCTTTGGCAACTGATTAGTTGTATAACATGATTGCCAATGATGGAATGGAATTAGCACACCTACATAAATGCTGTTAAATCTATTTTTGCGACAGGGATAGATTTGTTAATTAATTAAAATGTTATCCAACAAAATGTTATACACATACACATTCACCCACCCACAAAAAGAAGCAATTTTCATAATCGTTACATCCGATATTATTGGCAATAAAAGATAATAATAATAAGAGAAAACACATTTGTGAAGATAGAAGATTGTGGATTTATAATAAATCAATAAAAGAAGACAAGACTGGGAGAGTTAAATTGCTTCCGGGTCTGGTTCTTAATGGCAGGAAGTGGAAAATGTTCTCATCTTATTTTCTTGTCATTGGAAAACTGCAATCTTTTTAATTAATTTTAATTGGATTTGAGACAGTTTAAATTTTTGCATAGTGGACGACGACGGCTTAAGAAAGCCGTCAAAACATGAAAATGTCAGAGACACGCGATTGTCTATTTGATGCCATGTAAAAACATAACGCAATTAGAAGGGAAGAAATTGTTTGCAAAAAAGAAATAATTTTTGTATTATGTACATTTATGAGAGAAGGTCGATGACGGAGTAATTGCGCTATTCTATTACGTGTTAAGAAAAGCAAGGGGTTTAATGGCATATGTCGACAGGTATATGGCTGCCTCCAGTACGACCGGGGAGGTCCAATTAGCGCTTTAGTGCGTCGTTTTGATACTAAAGCTCGTGTATCTCAGGGGTAATGGTTGTTTTGACTGGCTGTGGTGGAGGTTTAAAACGATTCTTTGGAGTTTAGGAAGCTTGTCAGTGCTCCTATCCCTAGTCTGGAAATCTCTTAATTTTTCCAGAACTTAGTCTGCACTGTCTGGCTTTGGCTAGAGTCAGGCATTTACTTAGGAAGTTTTCGAGGCCATTTGAGTCAATGTCCTTTAAGGCGTTCGACTACCATCTCAGAAGTCGTTGGTCCGATTCCGCGCAATTGCATGGTCCTTCGTCTTTCCACTTCTCCTACTTCTTAAATGACGCTACAGTCTCTTCAAGTTTCTTCCTCCAGTTGTTTCTACGTCTTGCTACAAGGTGGCGGCAAAAGTAATGCCATAATGTGAATTGTCGGCCATTTTGTTGGGAATTAAAAAAATTGCCAAAATGGGAGATCACACGATACGGAAATTGGTGTTTCAAAATCTCCATCGTTGCCCGAGTTGTGTGAGCGGTTGCTTAGTCCTGCTGGAACCAATAATGTTCGAGATCCAATTCAGCAACTTGTGGAAAAAACTCGTTTAACATCTGTCGGTAGCGCTCACTATGGTCGGCGTCCTCAAAAAAATAAGGGCTAATCACTTTTTCACTGTAAATGCCGCACCAAACGGTCATTTTGAGAGGATGCAATGGCTCTTCGTGGATTCTTCGTGCCGCAGAAACGGAAATTTTGCTTATTTACATAACCACTAATGGCCCGTCCACACGACACAATCACGACGACTGCAAAAATCAGGTGCATGCTTTTTTACGACCACGAAAATCAGGCGCGGGCTTTTTAGGTCGTGCTTTTGGTTACGTTATTCTGCTTGCGCCTGCAAAATTACATAAACTTCATATGGGAAAGAAGCACGCCCTACGCATGCTTGTGTCGTGTGGACGGGCCATTAAGTGGAAATGTCCTTCGCCGCTCCTTATGATTTTAGATACGAAATCATCCTCTTCTTCTTGCACCAGATTTGACAGAGCATGGGAGAAGTTAACCTCACTTGACAGTCAGCAGGCAGCAATTGGTGAACGGTTTGCACTTTGTAAGGGACATCTTCAGGTTTTTCGCCAAAATTCAGCGCAACGAACGTCTGGTGATGCTAAATAGTGTTCATCGTTGTCTCGTCGGTGTTTGGTGACTATCTCGAACGTCCTCGGCCCCAGCAGCGATATTCTCTAGTCGATCCAGTTTCCACAATTCGCTCAGCCAAACGCTTAATTGTTCGCGCGTCGGACGACGAGGATAGCGACGACAAATTTCACGCTGCGTTAAAAGAACAGACCGGAAATTGGTCAAATAAGCAGTAACAATAATTCCGCATTCTTCAGCTGTGTGTCGCTCCATTCCTTGTTGTCAACTAATTTTCAATCTGTCTACAACAGAAATGTCAAAGGTCAATAACATTTGACGCCATTTGCAAAAATTATGGCACATTTACATTACGTGTGTTCGATGCCTGCTCCAGCTCAGCTTGAAGCAGAAAAAATCACCAATTTGCATTCATTGAAACTTTTGACAGCTATTTTCTGCTCTGAATTGCCCTTCTCTGTTCTTTGAGCAGAGCAGGCTCAGAATTTAGAGCAGAGCAGGTTGAGAACTCTCACTTTTTCTGCTCCACCAAATTTGTGGGAGGAGGCAGAGCAGCAAAATTCTTCTTCTTTTTCTTTTGACAGTTGCCAAATCGAAAACAGGAAAAACCAGAAAATAGATTGAATGATTATTTCGGAAAATACTTGAAAATACTAAAAAAGATATTAATTTTTAAAAAAATAACATATCGATACTATTCAATTGTTTTAATTGGCATATAATTTCTTCTTCTAAAATTGGCATTCGTATCTAACCTCTAAAAACGGAATTTAGAGCAAAGTTAAGCAGAAAAGTGTTCTTTGAGATTGTTGCTATTTTCTGATTTTTTCTGCTCTGACATCAATTTGACAGCTGCGTCCAAATGAGCTTCTCTGCTCTGTTCTGAACTTTTTAAGCGGTCATCGAACACACTTATTAAGACATCACTTTTGCCACACCTTGCAGAGTTCTCTGCAGCTTGTTAGACGAAGTTTTAGTATATCTTCTAGCAAGTCATCCAACCATATATTTCTTGGTCGTCATACGGTCGTCCTGCATTCGTTATTTCGAAGCTCATACAACGTGTCCTGCTCTGCTTATTTCTTTATACTTTTCTTCAAACTCTTCTTTCGATATAATGCGCCATTCGTTTTTTTGGTTAACTCTTACAGGACCAAATATTCTTCTTAGGATTTCCATTTCGAAGATTTTGGAGCTGATATTCTGCAATGTCTAATTGATTTTGCCGTGTCCGCTCTTGAATAAGAATATAATAAATCCAGATTAGACCAAGTAAAGTCTTTTATAGATACAATCCCCAAGGAGAAGAAGAAGTGGGTGCTCCCCTACAGGAACATCGAAGGCAATGAGAAGGTAGACGATTGGCCGATTATTATTTGACACTGGCCGATTGGGAAACTACCGTAGCTGCGGGGCGGAACAAGCCAGAGAGAGAACCGAACATTTGCACACTGTCATTGCAGTTACGTAAACATTTTTTTCACGAGTTAAGTACCCTTTCACTGCTATAAGTGTTCCCGTCCTCGGTTCTTGGACAGGGCTGTCTTGTTTACCAACCTACTTGCCTCGACCATTCAACTTTATCACATGCCAAGAGGCTGATCTATCTGCTGCTCAACTTCTTTTAGGCTAGAACTCTCGCAAGCTTAATAACCCCACCTCCTCCACACCAAAGAACTGAGGAGAACAGTCGCCTTCACAACGTTTTTTTATATGGTAGTCTAAGCTCAGGTGTCACCCTTTGTACTACGTTTATCTATCTCAGTCAGTATAGAGTTTAAAACAAAAGAATATTGCGCCTCCGTTAATTTATACTCAAGGACCTTGGCCAGCATCACTGCAATGGCGATCCCAGGCAGCCCTCATTCTTCTTCTTCTGGGGGCACTGCTCCGCTGGAGAGCCCTCTGACGATTGTTAAGACAGCACACAAGAAGTGCGCGGCAAGGGCCTGTTTCTTCTGGAGAATGTGGAAACTGCTGCTATAATATGCATGGAGGGTCAAGTAATCTTGGCCAGGGTGGCATTATGGGGCCACTAGACTATCAATAATATTGTGAAATATTTTGATTTGCGCAATATTATTGACGGTCTGTGGGTGATATGGAAAGATTGTCTGGGGCAAAAATGGAAACCGTCAATATTTTGCTCAATATTATTGCACAATATTATTGATAGTCTACGGGCCACTTTAGGCTTAGTCTGCTTGGAGTGCGCCTGAGTTCCTGATTGTCGCCTTCGGTCTGTAGGGAAATAGTTCATGAAAAGGGAGGTCTGGTATGCCTCCTAAAGCATCCCAATTTCCGTTCGGCCCTTCTGCTGGCTGATGACACCAAAGACGGTTGACTGAACTCTGTTTTTATAACTCTGTGCACGTCTACAAAATAAAAATCTTGCAACTGCTTTCTAATTCTTGTGCTCTATAAATATGTCCACAAGTTCCACCAAGTCGACATTTTGTTATTGGACTGCTTATTCAAAAACTTTGTGAAATTTCCGTTGGTTTAAGCCAAAAATTTGTTGATAACCTAGATTCCAAGTCCTGAAATAGAAATAACTTGTAGTTCGCCATTCTACGAGGAGAGTATCTATGTCAGAATTTTAGTTTGAAAGTTTTTATTGTCTTCTATTGTAATGGTATGGATATAATTCTGCCATTAAAACATGATTCCCACAAAAAAACAGCCAAAAACAAGGACAATTGCCTCAAAATCCTGGCGAAACTATGTTTATTTGATACAAAATTTTCTGGCTACACGCCAAATTAATTCTATTTACATTCGAGTCCTCAAACTGACTTCACTTGTTGCAGTTATTATATGCCAATGGGAGTTGTTGGGTCTTAAAACAAATATTTGAACTCTTGTTAGTCGCTTTAAGCGCTGCAGGTTATCGGTTGATTTCTTCTCAATTCGTTAACATCACGCAAGGATTGTAGCTACCGATAGAGCGACGACGGGCTTCCATAGACAAGGATCCGTCTCGTTCTTCGGCTACTTGCAAGCACAAAATTTTTCCAGCCTTTAGAGCCCCAAGGACAAACCTTAAAGGGAGTCCCGAGAATCAATTTCCAATTCAAATCAGAAATTCTCAATCCGATTAATTTTTTTGCATGTCGAGATGTCACTACAACTGAGATGGAGGTAAAGGGCAATTGAGCCCCGAAGTAATCTCCATGAACCCTTCTTGGTGCGCCCTTTTCTGCGGGGACAATAACCGCCCACTAAAAAGCTCATAATGTAATTTTTTATCATCCTACATTTTTTTTTATCCTCTCTATTTTTTCCCGTGTATTTTTTTATGATTATTGATATTTATTGGTTTTTCGTTTGTTTGATAGATGATGACGACAAAAATTGATATTCTCTTTGAAACGGGTTAAACAATTTTCGTTGCCCGTTCAGTCAGTTAAGATTAGTTAGTGAAAGGTGCATGTGATTCGGTTTCGTTAATATTATCAAAATTTTGTAGTTTTGTGATACAATTTCGGCAAAAATGTTAAATAACACTCTTCAAATTAAGGGACAATCTCTTGTCTTGAATGACCACCAGCAAGGAACGTCTCGGAAGGGAAAACCTCGCAAATCGAAACGGCAGCTTTTTAATCGGGATTTTTTTAAGAATGAAGAAACTCATGAAATTGCTAATCATTATAAGGATTTCCAAAGGCGCAGGAAAATTAGAAAAAGACGAAGAAAAAGTTCTGTAAAATTCGTAAAAGGTTTTGAGGAAAAGATTAGTTATAGGGAAGTGTTGCAAATACCTTGTTTCATCTATCCAAGGTAAAGTGGTAGTAACTATTGAAGAAAATTAAAGCATATTTAAATATTATTGTGTATATGGTGTTTAAAAAAATTGTGATCTTTAAAGTTTAAACAGTCTATATCGAACCTTAACCTCCTCCAAAGATTTTCTCCATTTTCCACCGTCTCCAGTTACAGTTTCGGTGGCGCATGAATTGCACAGTATGATCGTACCTGTGTCTGCTCTTAATGCGTTATTTCGCTTTGCAATAGTAGCTTCGGAGGCAATGTAACCCCATACGCTGGGGTCACATAGGGCTTTGGCACCTTTTTCATCGGTCCGGAGCCGGTTATTGGGTCATCCAGTAGTCTGGTGAAAAGGACCCCCCTAGACGATCGGACTCTGATGAAATGCATCGAACACTGATGGTTCAGAGAACTACTGGGTTGCATTAGAAAGGATGTCAGAAACTAGTTAGCCTGGTCACTGGACATTACGTCCTAAAATATAATGTATGGAGGACACCATCCGCAAGATTTACCTCGAAGAAGCCGAGTCTGTCCTTCATATGTCTCTGTCACTAGCTGCGTTCCATTGGGCGATCCGGAGTACTCCGGAATACATCACCAATGGAACGCGATTTTTTGATGTCAGAAGTAAATACGAGTAAAACGTAAAAGTGCAGGGGTAGTTGGAAGTACTCGGGAGTAGAAAATATTACTTAATGGAACGCAGCTACTGTCTCGCGATAACGTAGCTTTGTATTTTCACCTATAAGTTAGTCCTTTTTACTGTTTAATTTAATTTTATGTCAGCTTTAAGGGTATTCTTTAATCTAGTAGAATTTTCTTCTGTTCGTAAGCTTGCTTATTGTCCACGACTATTTGGTATAAATTTACATTTTCTTCCATTTTTTCATGGATTGGTCAATTATTGAACAACGCTTTCCAAAGCATTCCAAAGCCTTCTAAAATTTCCGAGCAGGTTCGTATTCACTCATATCAGCTAAATGTCCTGCGCACCAAAGCCAACCGAATGATATATGTGTCACGATAAAAACATTAGTAGATCTTGTCGAAAATTCTCCGAAGGATTTGTCTGTCGAGCACGACTATTAGAGTGCTAGAGCACTCAAGAAAAGCACCTAAGTCTATGGGTATTCGTAAAATTATCGACTTATATTCTAGCAGTTTAGAAGTTACGGTTAAATGCTTGGATTTGAAAAGCCTTGACAGATTAGAATAGACTTTCTTCCCTTTTAGTAACCTGCTACTTTTGACCAAAGCCAGCAGAAGGTTTACACTATTCTTTAAAATATACACCTCTATATTTACGACTAGCTGGAACCCGTATAAATCCCACATTTCCGCTTCTCCTTTTTTGATCAATTCTGAACCGATTTCTTAGAGAGCTTCAGGTTACACTATGTTCATTGTTTTTCTATTTGTATCTAGAATGTCAAGATTTTCCAATTTTCCAACTCTTGAACAACCTACATACAGCTAACCGGGAAATGACACTTATTTGGCAAAATTCGTCCGCCATATTGGTCGCACAATTTTGAATTTATAAGTTTTGATCATAAATTCGTTATTTGCTGTCTTAAAAATTCCCAAATACCGATTTTCATTGGAATCGGAATACAATTGGCAAACTCGTCGGCCATATTGGTGCGGCCATTTTGAATTTAAGTTTTGATTATAAATTCCTTATTTGCTACATTAAAAAACCCCAGTTTGGTACCGATTTTCATTGGGATCGGAACACAATTTGCAAATTCGTCTGCCATATTAGCGCAGCCATTTTGAATTTATAAGTTTTGACCAAAAATTCGTTATTTGCGACTTTATAAACCCCTAGATACCCGCTTTAATTGGAATCGGAACAAAATTAACAAAATTCGTACGCTATTTTGAATTTATAATTTCTGATCGTAAATTCGTTATTTGTTACCTTAAAAAATCCCAAATACCGATTTTCATTGGAATCGGAACACAATTTACAAATTCGTCGGCCATTTTGAATTTATAATTTTTGACTGCGTTATATGCGACCTTAAAAACGTCTAGATATGTACCGCTCTTTGGAAACGGAATAAAATTGGCAAATTCAACCACATTTCTGCTTTCATTTTGAATTTCGGTCATATTTCGGCGGCCATTTTGATTTTCGATGTTCTGAAAAATAAAATATACGCCATGTTACTCGCTAATAATAGAGCTTTCTATTGGCGAAAGAGTTTTTAAAATCGGTTCGGTAGTTTTTGAGTTTATCCGGAACAAACAAACAATCAAATCTTTTCTCTTTATATAATAGTATAGATTTACCTTGTTTATGCGTAAGACGGTTTTAAGCTTAAAATCGGCTTAAGACGAATTGCGCGTATAAACAGATTCGGATTCTCTCTCAAACAATTGAAAATTTACGTTCTATATGATGAATTAACAAAGCCTTAGTAACTAACCGGAATAGAGTGAGATTATTCTTTTAATGTAAGACCAAAATCAGCCATTTTGAGAACTCCTTACACAAACACACAATAATTCGTCTTAAGCTGAAAAAAATTAAGCTTGAGACGATTTTCGACTTAAGACTGTTTATACGGAGCCGGATTCTATCTTAAGCCGAAATTCGGCTTACGCATAAACAAGGTAATTGTGGAGTCAATAATGGATCGTCTTGTAGAGCCACAGTTTTCGTGCTGCCGTCAATTTTAGGTGAAAGCTTCCTGTACAGCTCTTGATATTTTTACTATGATGTCTATGGCAACTGCGTAAACCAGTATTTAAGTGGACTTGTACGCCTTGATATTGCACTAGAAACTCCGACTTATTTATTATCCTGCTTCACCCCTCTTAGGAGCATAGGGCTTCCACAAAGCTTCTCCATCGGACTCTGTTTTGATCTATCCTCTTGGTTTCAATCCAGGTTTTGCCAAAATTTTCGATATCTTTCATTATTGTCCTTCTCTTTGGTATTTTTCTAGGCCTTCATTTTGTCCTTCCTTCATTTTGTTTTTTGTACGTGGGTGTCTCAAAAGTAAGTTCCACTATTTTTTTTAATCCGTGTCGTTGGCCGGAAAAGTCTGGAAATCTCAGGGAATTTGCATATGACTGTAGTGGCAGCACTAAAATTTCTATGCGCGTGCGTCGTTCGATCCGGCAGTCAGGCTTCAGCCACTATGGGGACTCCACTTGCTCCTACCGCCAAAACATCAAATAAAGCGAAATTTGTGGAATCCGCAGGAAAATGGCGTTTTTTTGGGATTCCAGGGGGGTGTTGTTCATCAGTTATCTACCCCGTGGGACCACGATCTAAGCTGCCCGCTTTTGTGAGGTGTTGCAACAACTTAGAAAGGCGAACCAAAACAAAAGGAGAGGAAAGTTGGCAAAAACAGTTTTTTTTCAAAAACCGTTTTTTTGCCAGAAAGGCCCCCTAAATCACTTAGTGAAACTCCAACCAAACACCTCTGGGTTTGCGGCCGAACTCTTTAACTCTCACTACTATAGCCTACTACGAAAGCGGTAGGAATCGTAGGAGTTTAACTTTTTTATGTAGCAGTTCTTAGCTCAAGAAGGGCAGAACTAGGTTGAAGGAGGAGACTCGTGAATGTTGTAGAAGTTCGGAAATGCAGGCTGTGTAAGGTTGTTCAACAGTCGGGTTGTTCTATTTATGAACGAATTCCTAGTTTGTAGAGTGCTCGAAAAAAGGAGTCTTTACGACGTCTGTATAGGAAGCAGAAGAATATATCGTGGCTTCGAATGATGATTTTAAGCCAGAGGTGGTTAAAGCAGAAGTACTACTTTTTTACTCTTTAAGTTAAACCACGTTATCCCTAACATAAATGACAATACCCCAATGAGGGAGAGGTTTTGCACTAAAGACCGCCCGACATCTGGTCATGACTTCAATCAGCATGTTTGAGACTCACTTAATTCGAAAATGGGAGGTTTAAATTGAGGCAAGTGGCAATAAGAAAAGAAAAAGTTTTTTTTTAATAATTTCATTATTTACCACAAAAATAAAAATCTTTAAGATAACTCAACTGGCCTAATTATCTAAAACGTTGCACGAAAGCACGTCTAGATACTTGAATATTCAATCAAGTCATTTTTTATTATAGCCAACAGATCCACATAGTTCATACATTTAAAAAAAATATAATGACGCAGATTAAATCATTTAACAATTTTGCCATATGAATTGAACACTCATTTGGCTGATAGAAAATGAAATTCACAAATGTTCTTTGACAAACATTTCAATTATTATTTCATCAAGCCCGTCAGACACAATAATTTCGATTTTTTAATTACTAAGCAGAACTTTCGAAATCCCTGAATTAAAACACAACAAAACGAAAAGAAAGTCAACTTAATTCTAAAACAAACAAAATATGGTATTTAATTTCTTAAAAACACAATGGTATAACGTTGATTAAATTGTGTAAATATTCACCAGATAAGTTAAATATGGTTAACGAAAGATATAAAGATAATTGTGCAGTAGTTTCAGGTATTTTTTTGCAGATAGACGTCAATTTAATAGGTGTGATATTAATTGTTAAATATTAAGAATAATTTAGTTAGTTGGTAGACAGTGCAAAGACAGTACTCTTTACCTCTAAGCGTTAGTCTTGTACAATAGAAAAATAAGATTACTTAGATAGTTATAAGTGCTACTATAGTAGGTGTTTTTGGAGTTTTAAGATGATTTTTTTTTAACTAAAATAAAAAATGTCTTCCTTATTAACTAATGATATTTTTTTAATAATTTTAGATTCTCCGAAGTCTTCCCTTGGCGTGGACGTCAAACTATATGTGAACTAAAACCGCCAGATACTATTTACAACAATACCATCAAAAGGATAACATTTGCGGATACACTAAAAGAACTGCATACACTAGCGACTAGGCAAACATTTTTGTATAAAAATAGTTTAAATCGACATCAACAGCAAAATAGCATAAATATTAAACGAGGTCAGCCAACAATTAGATCACTAACAACAAATCCAATTTCTACAACCTTTCTACAATATACTAAAAATATTCAAGAGCTAGATCCGGAAAGGGAGAAACCGAAGCCAAAACTAGGCTGTGTTAGAAGAAGAGAAGAAGAAATATTGTCAACAATAAAGCCATATAAAAACAATACTACCACTACTATAGTGAAGCTATGCACCGATGATGAACTGATTCAGTTGGCTTCCGAATGCTACGATGAAGGGTTTCAGTCACATTGGGAATATTTACAATCGATTGGTGAAAGGAATGCATTAAAGCGTTGTAGAAAGCATAGCACCTGTAGTGCAGCAAGCAGTTGCCGTTCATTATCGTCTAGTAATTCTGCAGAATCATCTGGAAAATATATACCATCATTGAAGCGTATTGTACAAATAAAACGTCCATCAATAAAGCGTAGTCGTAAAATTTATATACGTAATAATCATGATGATGATTTATATTCGCATACAGAATGTCAAATAAGAATTGATATAACACGATCACCATCGGCAGCCGATTCACATATTGATAAAAGTGAACAACTAAGTGATTATAATAGTAATAAAAATCATAAGAACATTCAACACCATTGTGATAGTATGAGCGATTTTTTGTTTAATGACAATCTATTAGCATCCAATAAATTACCATCTGTAAATGGTGGTAGCAATTTTAATCCAATTAAAAATCGTAATGTTACTGAGCTGATTGATAGCCTATGCGGTCTTCAAATAACTGATACAGGTTCTCTGCCAAAAATAATATTAACTGATTTCTCATCATCATCGCACGATACTACTATAGCTGGTCCATCAACATCAATATCTGGATCACAATCGAGTAGTTCTGGTTGTCATAAGCATCAAAATTTTAAATATCACGAATTCGATAGAACTCTTGGTATACCCGACGAGAAAAATTATAGAAGTGAATCTAGACCACCATAATAAAAAAAAGTATAAAACGAATTTAGAACGTTTTTTTTTTGTTAGCGGATAAAACTCATCAAAGTGCAATTTCTATTAAGTGATTACTACTAACAGTAAATTAGTAGAAGAAAATCGTTCTTGTGTGTCACACAGTTTTATTAACAAAAAAAAAAATAAAAAAATAAAAAAATTAATATTATTATTAATAAATAGTATAATCGTAAGGAAACCGCCTTCTCGTGATAACAAAAAAAAATTAAGCAATTAGAAAATTATTAGAAAACCAAAAACAAAAAATAAAACATAAAATTAAATTTTAAGTTTTATTTATATTTATTTTTTACTAAAAAAAACCCGGAAAGTTGCAACAGAAAATGGTTTCGATTATGGATTACGGAACAGCAGCGCAACAACAACAACAACAGCAGCAGCAACCTGGAACAACACAACAGCAACAAGTTGAACAGCACAATAATGATAATATGCAACCACCAAAGAGTGCAATTAGCCAAAGTTCAATTGAACTGCAATTAACAACAAAAAATCCAGATTTAGAACTAGCAAAGCGTGCATTGAAATTAGATTTGGTAAATGCAACAAAAGAATTTGAGGATGTTCAAACGAAATCACCAAAATCACCATTGTCAAATTCAGGTGAGTTGCTTTTACTTAACTATTAATAAAATAAACTTTAAACGATTCCCATTATACATATATGTTTGTATCTTGTTCACAATATAGGAAAAAATAATGCTAAACAAATCACATAGTGTGTATATCGTAAAGTTACATCATCCCTTCAGAACCACCTTTAAGTAGTTGAAAAATTCATATAATGTTGACCTTTAGTAAAGTCCATTTTCTCCACTATTTAGTTTTGGTCTTGTATAAAATTTTTGTGTTTTTTCTTTCAAAAAAAAAAACATTCTAAAATCTTGGTTTTGTCTTGCATGCAGACCTACAAGCAGTTGGACCACTTCTTGTTCAATGTTCCAATTATTACTGTCTCCAAAGGTCATTTCAAGTTTTTGGCATTCGTAAGTATTTAAAACCGCAATTTTATGTAGTCATGATTTTTGTATGGATTAGCAACGGTAGGAAATAGAATTGAGTACTCATGTGCTTGTAATTACCATAAACTACAAAATATAGTAGCGTAAATCAATCGTACATCGAACAGTTAGGTTCTATTTGATTTTCAAAGGATAGTAAATAGTAAAAGGATAGTCCTTAGTAAAATTCACTGAGAAGTGCGAAATAGAAAGTCCATTTTCGTAACCGTAGTATATTATCGCTGGAAAATCCAATGGACCAAATTTTATAATAATAAGCAAATCCCATTTTTTTATATGAAGGTCCAAGCTTAGTAGTCACCTTTTATACTACCAGTCCGCCAAGTCGTACCTACTCGTTATGGTGCAATCTCTAGTAGTGAGGTTGATTCGATGAAAGGAATTTTGGGAAAGGAAAGGTGTATAGCAGTCGGGAGGATGCTGAAAGTTTGAATTTATGAATGCTGTAGTGATGGGCGATTTTCAAAATTTAAAATCGATCTTCAGAATCGATTTGTGATTTTAATGAAATCAATTTTTCGGGTCCGGTCACGTTCTCGTTTATGCGGTTATTTTGTACTTGTTTGATACTTTTGACCGGTTCGGTCCGGCTCATAAACTATAATACTATGTATATCATTGTTGGTTCAATCGGATGACGGCTATGTGGTGAAAAGTGCGATTGATGATTAAGATTCTCGAAAAAAGAATCGATTATCTAAAATCGTATCGACAGGAAAAGAAACGGAAAATCCCGTTTTTCTTAGACGAAAAAATCGATTTTTTCTAAAATCGATACAGAATCGTACATCACGATCACGATGCTGTAGCAGTTTACACCAACGAGAAGAAATTTGCACGAAGCCCACTATAACAAAAATTAAAACAAATAATTTTTGCAACTGTGCTTCGATTTCGCAAAATCGATATCCTCAATAGCAACCGGTTGAATCAGAACGCAACCATCGACGTTTAAAAATAGTGGTCTGTAACACATTTTTTCCCTGTTACGTATTCATTCATCACTGGCGCTACAGCCCTCTGCCTTCCTCAAGAATCTTCTTCCCTCATTCCATTTCTTGTGTCTTACTCGACCAGTTGGTACTCCTAATTGTGCGTAAGTCTATGCCGTCTTTATATCTTGTGCTAGATCTTCCTTGTGGCCTTCTTCCCTCTGGCGTTTGGAGCAACAGGATTTTTGGGGACGCTTGTTTAGGTCTTCTTATTACATGTCCCTATCCAGCGTAGGCGTGAGATCTTGAAGCTTTTGGTTAAGTCAGGTGTTTAGTATACATATTTGGTACAACTCGTGGTTGTATTTTCTTCTCCAGACACTCTCTTGATTTACTGCGCCCGTGATCCTACAGATATATCGCTCTTTAGCACGCCCAGCGGATTCTGTACATTCAGTCTGGCCAATTCATATGCCTTCTCTCGATGCTCCTGTGGTCCGGTACCCACTGAAAAGTTTTCCTGTGCCTTAGGTCCGGTCTTGGCATTATATTGCTAGGCAGGCTTGAAAGTTTTCCAGAAGTACTGCCTAGAAAACACTAGGTTGGCCTAGAAATTAGGTTGGAAATTTTTCCATTCCTTTCTGGTAGGGATCGGAATATTGAGGTCCCTGCCGAAATTAAATTTTCGACCATGTAGTCGGTAGGCCCTTTTACCATTTCCTGTAGCAGAGAGTGCAGTACGAGTATATTGCTGTGCCCGTAGTTCTTCTCGATCGGTAGAAGCCCGTTATTCTGAGGCAAGCCATTGTTTTGACTTGACACAGTCTGAATCTGTTATACTCTTTGACAAGAGCCGGCCACCATACGAGCGGAGCCTTATGTCAGCACTGGTATAATCACTGCCTTGTATAGCCAGCGTACTACTTTAAAATCAATCTCTTGCTGAAGGTAGGATAGGTTCAGGATTCCATCGTTGATTGAGGCTATACTAAACGTGGGTATTTTAGTCCTATTGGTGGAAAGTATCTCTTTCTTTCTTTCCTGGGATTGGGTCCAAAAGTACCGCGGCCTCATATTTGTAGGCCAGACCGTTTGAAGCAGTCTGCCTTGTGGCTTGTCGCTTAGCCTTGACTGTTCGAGCAGGGTCTGGTTGAACATCTATACCATCCCGGCCAGCTAGGGCTTTCTGAGTTCCTCATCGCAGTCCTGCCTTCGGTCTTTTGGGAAGCAGTTCACGAAAGCGGGGCTCGGGTATGCTCCGTGGGGCTTCCCAATTCCACTCCGGGCTTCCTTGCCTTGGCCTTCTCATCGGTCCCGAAACTTGGTGCAAAGCGGAGACTGCCTGGATCTGCTTGTTGGCTCGGAATGGAACTGTTGGCCCTAGATGGGATGGGAGCTGGTGCTGCCAATTTTCTGGTGGGTCTAGAAACTTTGGGCAGAGCAGTGACAGTCTGGGCCTTCTTCTTGGCTTCCTGAGTTTCTGACCGCCTCCTGCCTTCGGTCTGTTGGGCTCGGCTTTGCTCCGTGGGGCTCCCCGATACCACTAAGGCCCTTCTTGTCTTGGCCCTCTCCAGCTTAATTGGTCCATAAAAGTCCCATTAAAGGTCCATACTGACAGAGCCTTCATATCAAAGCAAGGCATTATTCGACTGGATGCGCCCGGTGCCTAGAGGGGATCGTTAAACGACAGTGCAAAACCTACCCACTGCCATGCAACAAATACGATAACTTTACATTTTGGCCCATCCATGTCGTGAAAACTTTCAGTGGCCACCACGAGGAAGCTATGATCGCACTTCCAGCAGTTCACGATAGTTATGGTACGCGCGTATTTACATACATTACATATTGCTCTTCCTATCTCGTTGGTGACTGACCACCATGGCTTTACAAGCTTCAACTCCATAATCTCGCTCTTGGTGTGGAGGAACTTTCCGTATACTAGTATCACCAAGTCGTCCGCACAGGCTACTGCCTTTATTCTGTGGTTCTCTAGTGTCTTTAGGATCTTGTCCATCGCCTGTACCCATAGCAGAGCCGACAACACTCCACCCGGAGCACTCTCCTATTGCTCCAGCTGCTATCGATGATTCTAGTTTCCAGCAAGCGAAGGATCCATTGACTGATTCCATTGTGGATTCCGACTTCTGTATGGCCACGGTGCTGATATTATTGAAAGCGTCTTCTCAATTTAGGAAAGCTGCAAAGGTAAACTGTTTGTATTCTAGGGAGTATTCCACGGGGCGCACTACTTCGCGAAAAGCGGTGTCCACCGATCTCCCATTTCAGTATGCATGCTGACTTTGACCCTTCTCGAGGAGCGAGGCACATAACTGTAGTGTAGGCAGTACTTGCAAATTGAGACAAGCCATGGACCGTGTCATGGAGCCATGTTGTGTATGCCTGGTGACTTGTACGGAAAAAAACTCTAAATAGCCCACCACACCTTTTCTAAGATGATAGCTTTACTGATTTCCTCCTACGGTCCTGCTGCTTCCGCTAGTAGCTCTGGGCCATTGTTAGGAGAGACTTCTTGGCAGCCGGTGAAGTAGGATTTTATGAGAAGCTTCCTCTGAGGACTCGGTCCATGTACCATCTCCACTTCTGATATAAGAGAGTTAACAGAATTTACAAGCGTGGCCGATTCTCCTATACTCTCTATAGCTTAGCAATGATCTCTACATGATTGATTTTTATGGTCCTTACATCCTTTTATACAGCCTTAGATAGTCCTTGTGGGGTTTCCAATATGTATGTCTATAGCAGTTTTTGTAAACCTCCCTGATTAGCTGTCTTAAGATCTGATAGCTCTTCGCCTCACCACCGTGGAAAAACTTTCTTGCTATTTTTGACTAGGCACGACTCCCTGTATGATGTTTACAAACACTTGTTGCTGACCAATTTGTCAAGTACATTACCTAACTTGATTCTGTCATAAGATGCTTGAGCTAGTTTAACATTTGGGATGTGAAATATGCTAGTGAAGATAAAATAAATCCATTAAGAAAAAATGAAACTAATACAAAAAATTTTACATTTCAGTTCGTGGCAGCCGATTACCCCATCAAAAATCTCTAACAGCCCAAATTGATTTGGTCGAGGATCGTAAAACTCTACGCGATGCACTATATCAAGGAATATTCCATCGCCATAGAAGGACAATATTTGCTGTTGGTAGTTTTTTAAGGATGCTACGCAGCAGAAACTCACAATATAATACAATACGAAGTTCATCTGAAGGCGATGACATCGACGAGACCAGATAAAATTTATTTACATTATTATTATTATTTCTTTTGTATTTATAATAATCGAGATATTAAGTATATTACATAATTTTACGTACATACATAATATTAATAATTATATAGGACAAAAAAAAGTAACAAAAATGAAAATAACAATCAGAGCATTAAAAATTATTCCAGACAAACAAAAAATGGGCGAATTATATAGTAAATAGCGTTGAAATTTTTTTTGGTTTGTTTTTTATTAATATTAAATATATACAAAAAAACATAAAGTCTTGAACGATTTTTAATCAAAAGACTATTTTATAATGTAATTCAAGGAAAAGAGGAAAACATTGGTGATTTTTTTGTGGGTAAATTTTATTGTTCAATTTATATAAATGATGAACAAATTCGAATAAATTATTAATTTTCTTATTTTTGGATGATGCTTCCCTAGAATTTAATACAAAAAAACAAATTTAAAAACTGCAAAAATTTAATTGTTACACAAGAAAAAGAAAAAACCCAGACCAAAAAATGAATAAGTAAGAACGTAAAACACTAGATAGAGATCTAATGAAACTTTATTCAGGTATTTATGAATTAAAAAAAAATATATTATATATAACAAATACTTGTTAACAACATAACAATATATATAAAAACAAACAAACTAAACTATATATACTTTAAAAAATAAAATCCCAGAAAACAAAATAAAATAGTAAAATATTAACAAAAAAACAAATAAAAGAAAAAAAACAATTGAGAGAAATCTCCCGCGTTCAGCACTCTTATGTTATGCACCAGAGCTTTTACATATTAAAAAAATACTGTTATTACTACTTTTATTGATGTTTAAGAAAATCACTTTATCTATTTAATAAAAAAATATAAAAACAAAATAAAAAATAAAAGAAAAAAAAACAAATCTTATACATATAGTATATATATTATTTTAGATAACGATGGTGGTGGACTGTACTTATGAACTTAACATTCACCTCGTTTTGTAGTTATTTAGTATAATTCTCATTGCGTACTGAAATTTATATATTATATATAAAAAAAAAGATTTTATTATAAGATACTATTAAAATTTATACCGTTATTAACAAAATTTAAATAAAAAAACCTTTTAAAATAAACTTGTATTATTTAAACCTATTGAAGGCAGCATCTGATTGGTTTAAAGTATGTTGTTCTAGCGGGTTTAGAGTGAGTGAAATAAGCCTTGGAATTACCCTCTTGACTAGGCTACCAGTATGACTTCAGGGTCAATGTTTAGTAGTAAGTTTAGTTTAAAGAATGGAAGAGAATGGGATAGATTAGGGATCTGGAGGTGCTTGAGCAGCATGCGATGGATCTGTCGTGTGAACTCTTTGATATTGCACGAGATCGGAAACGAGTCTGCTCAACAATCTAAATCAAAAGCCACCTTGAAATTTTACTCGTTCTAGGAATAGGTGGTGACGGTAGCCCTGTCAAACCTCGAGTCTGAGGGAGTCGCTTTGTAGGGGTGGATTAGACCGGTCTCTTCATTTTACGTTTATCGCTTTCTAAAGGGCTTTGAAAATACAAGGGTTATATTGTGATATTTGTGTGCCTTTGTACTAAATCGATATATTAGTCGCGATATATTAGTCGCAATATTAACAAGTTCGCCTCGTAACAAGTTCGATAGTGACGCCGAGAGCATTATAAGGCAAGCCAATCATCCAGCCGCACTCGCATTCAACATTCAAAGTATTCGCTGGCCTTTCTTCCCCCGCATCTCCCTATTTTGGGGGCTTATGGGAAATCGGAGTGAAAATAATCCAGCAATCTTTGGAATGGATTGCTGGAATCGTACCGCTTAGCTATGAAGACACCCTTTAACACAAATCGAAAGCTGCCTCGATTCGCGCCCTTTATATCCACTTACAGATAATCCAAACGATATGAGAGTATTGACCCTGGGACAGTTTCAGGGGAGGCTAGGGAATAGAGTTTGACTGTGTGTGAGCTTGGATTTTTCTTTATTCATTTCCCCACTTCAAAAAATATTTGTGAATTTTGTGTGCAATTATTGTTTCCACCAAATTTCCCTTTTATCATGTCCAAATCTATGGAGTTAACAGTCACCAAGCGCTGACATAAACCGTGATACCAGCGAGGTTCCTGCACCAAGACACATTTAAAAAGTCACGCCGTCCTCTTTACACAAAGAAGTTGGAAAGCACAGGTTAGTTATAAAAATGGTCACCGTTCGGAAATATGTATTTAAGAAGGTATTGCACTAACCTCTACTCCTGTTGAATAAGAGTAGCAAAACGACCTCTTTGTATGATGCTGAGAAAACTGTTATCAGCCAACCGAGCCTCTTTAGGTCAAACGAATGCCCAGACAAAATGAACTAGCGGCAACTAGACAGACTGTTGCGATTTGAAATACCTGTATGTGGTCATTCCATCCATTCCATCAGATCCTCGGTTAAAGTTATTCTTAGGGTGTTAAGAGATGCCTCAGCTCGTAGTTCCCCACTGTTCACTGAGATAGAAGGAAGGTTCGTTTGGATTTTAGTAGAGATCGAGTCTTGTTAGGTCACGTGATTATCTTGCATAATTGTAGGCATAAGAGTAATGCAAAGTACTATTACCGGCGAATCTGTGCAACGGGTTGGAGGGATGAACAGGATGTGGTTTATCAAGATTAGGAAAAGAGTGGGTGAAAGAATTTACTCCTGTGGAGCACCAGCAAGTATGGCGTAGGGTTGAGATTCGACGACTTCCAACGGCTGTCAACGTCACTATGCGGTTTTAATCCACCAGCTCCCATCCAATGCTAAGGCGGCATAAATCTGATTTTGATGGTCTAACATTCGATGAACGTAGCTAAGAGGCATTTGCAGGAGAAAGGATATACATTTGCTGTAAAAAAGGGAATACAAGGGGCTGCAAGAATCGTGTCGAATTCAACGCAACCAAAACAAAATACTGTCTTATCTCTACCAAAACCTGCGCCGACCTTCCTTCTATTTCAGTGGGCAAGGAGAATCTAACAGTCGCCCCATCTCTTAACATCCTAGGCGTGACTTTATACAATAATCTACGATGGAATAATCACATATTCCAAATCGCCAAACAAGCGTATCAATGCCTCGGATTCCTCAAGAGATGCAGCCATCTGCCCTGGATCTACAAGTCCTACATTCGGCCTCGTCTTGAATGCAACTCGTTTATCTGGGCAGGTGTCCCAAAAACTACCTTGGCATGGCTGGATAAGCTGCAAAACCGAGCCATAAAACTCTTTGGTGATTGCTTCCTTTCCGCCTCATCGACATCTACTCATTTCATGAACCCTCCAAACGACTAACCTATTCTATCTAGGCAGCACAAGTGGAAGGACGAAGTACCATCCCGTAGAGTGGAATCGAATCACAGACCTCCTGGAAGGTTACGGAGGCCAGAAAACTGAGTCGATATCAAAAGCCTAGAACTTAGTCAACAGTGCAGGAAGACATACTATGTCAAAAGCCTTAAAACTTAAAAATAGGGATATCTACAGCAATCAAACAGCCTTGTCAAAATGATGAATACTGTGTCTGAGGTGTTCTAAAGGTCGCCAGTAGATCCTTGGTCTAAAGTCGTACTGCTTGTCGTGCAAAACTGGATTCGAGATATTCCATAAGATTTGTATTTATCACTCCCTTCAAGATTTTGAATAAAATAGAAAAAAATGTTATTGGGCGATATGTAGAAGGACTTGAGAGCGGATCGTCTCCCTTGCTATATTCAAGTGCAATTCCCCATTAAGAGCAAGTGTGTCGTTTAAGCAAAAAGTTTACAGTGATGCTCTACAGAAGAGGTGATAGAACCCCGCCTTGTGAACATTCTCTGCTGACCATTTCTCGAAGCGGAGAGTCTTCTGTCTGAAGTCACATGGCACTGTTTTCAGCATATTGTCCACCCACCCAGCTATCACTTAGGTTCACCTAAAGTTTCATCAGAGCATTCTGCAGCTTTATTAACCTATATTTTATAGAAAGTACCTTTAATGTCCATCGGTACCCCTTCGGTATGCAGTTCCTGCTCGATTGTTCTCACCAGCTCGTGTAGGGTCGGTTCTGTAAATTTTACAAAAGTATATCTCTTCAATATCGTGCTCTCCGGATAGTCTGCCATCATTGTGTTTAACAAAATAGATGTTAGACTGAGCGGACTGAAGGACTTTGCTTCAGAGTAATCCGAATATTCCCTGAAGCCTAAGTGCAATGTCTAATTTGGCCCATTGGAGCAAAGCAAGATTCTTCTGTCAGCCCTGACGTCATTAAGGGAAAAGGTGTTTATTACACATTATAACCTCTTTCCTGTCACTGTTCTATCAACTTCTTCGCCGAGCAACCTCTTTTCTAGTAGAAGAAGTAAGGTCCACGACTATCTTTTTTGTCGTCGTAGAGTTTCCTTGATCTCTCTTTTGGGCTTTGTAATTCTCCCAGGAAGCTTAGTTGTCGCACCTCACGGCCTGGTTGCAGGCTCTTCTAATCTTCTTTTTCAGTTCTTAATATTACCAGGGTGTAGGATCATTTTCTTCTACTCTCGTAGGAGGGTATTCTCTATCACTGAGTTCTCTATTGCTTTCTTACAGGTCAAATTTCGCATCTTTTAGGGCCCCTACAAGTTCACACGTAGTATTTCAGTGTATTTTGATAGACCGTGTTGCGGAGAACCATCGATGTTGTAGTTCTGTATATGACTGTAATGAAAAGGCTTGGATCGCACTAACGTAAAGTAATAGCAAGAGAGAGTAGCGTTATTAGCGAAGGAGAAGACTGGATTTCAGGGGACTAAATAGGAGACGGTTTAAAAGGATTAGAAAAAATCGGGTGAAAGCTGCAGGTACTCCTGGGGGACAGCAACAGAGACGGTGTGGAGTTTACTTCCGATGTCAACCAAAACATCCTTGATTGAAAATGTCCTTGTAAAGAAGCAAAGATGATGGTGTTGAAGTACCAGACAATCAACAGCACTATCTCTACATGTACCCTGGCTCAGGCCTAACATAGAAACCCGCAAAGTCACCATTAAGGGGGTGATCCCTTGTTTATCTACATTAAGATGACCAGAATACTCCGTTTCTTGTTAGTAGGATTGACGATCGACGAAGGGTAAAACTTTATCGCCCTGGGAATTGCCCATCCATGGTGGTAACCATGAGATAGCATTTTTGCAATTTGCAAATTTACAATTATTCCTATAACGACTGGGGCTCAAAATTATCTACATCATTTGAATGTATGAGATTTTTCAATTTTGCTTTAAACTGTTTGTTATTGTTTACATTGTCTAATTTAATATTTATTCCATAATTAAGCCTTTCGATTAAAATTTCTATTGCCTCTTGCATGACCGTTATTTGATATGGCGGTTACATATGCATATTTCAAATGTCAAAATTAAAAAAACATTTTTAACCGACTATTTCCAGCGCGGGAAATTCAAAACTGCGCGAATTTTTGATTTAAGCTTCCGGTATAATTTTATTGAAATTAGCTTGTAATCTTTTATTGTATGATAATCATTCGCTGAACTTGAATTAAAAATCAACATTTTTACCATTTAATTAGAAAAAATATTTCTTAAAAAAAAGAAATCCTTCTTCATTAAAAACTGCTAGAAAATTTTCGGAACAAATATGAAAAAAATCAAAGCTTCTGCAACATAACACAAAATCAATTGCTGCATTCTACATATAGCAAAGAAGAAGAAGAAATTATATGAAAATTGCAGTTTATTGTAAGTAGCTGCCGTAGTTGGGTGTTTTGTTTTTCAATATTCGAGCCGGTTTTTAATTTAAATTATTCCTGTTTGAACCTTCAAACAATTCAAAGAAATAATCAACAATAAAGTGTTATACCAATTAAGTTTTTATATATACCCAAAAGGTTACCGTAAGCCGTGAAATTACGTTCCGATTTCTTGTGTTGTGCTTGTCATATGTGTACAAAATTCCCAGTTAAAGAAAATTTCATTTTCTTGTGATTTATTATAAGCGTTAAGGTGTTGAAACTTTGCCGAACCAATAATGTCATCGGATACAGCTAAAAGTGTAAGTAGATTTACGATTTCACATAATTAAATATTTATGAAAAACGATTCGAGCTTGGACAATTGCAATTCCTCATCGGGGATGTGTCCTTCAGAGTGGCATTTTTTTTAGGGCGCGCCCAATGCCTTCATCTCATTTAACCTTTTATGATTTCTTATGACGCTCCTCTTCTGAAGGAGAGTTCTTTGCCATCGAACCTCTGGAACTGGAATATTTTGACGTTGAGCAATTTTGCTGGTGCTGCTTCAGCGTATTGCCAGATTTTCTTTAAATGGATGTCGAGATTGTGGCCTACTCTTGTTTGCCCTTGCACTTGAGGCCTTAGACAATTTGGAATGTATTAATTAATTTGAAAAGGTAACGTTTATTTTGGATACCACTTGGGAAACGAAATAAGTAGGATAAGTTTGGTGTTATTGAAAAGAAATGTTGTGCAAGGCTTTAGTTACTTTTTTGCTTAGATTTGCACTTTGTGTACGCAAAACTCATGATAACAAACATTGATTAAAAGATAGATTTTTTATCAGTAAACACAAAGGGGCTACGTAGACTAGTCATGATTACTATGTAGTAAAACCGACTTTTACGAAGAGAAGGGTGAAGGGGCGGGGTGAGTATGCCGCCCCTTCACCTCTCTCTTCTTAAAAATCGGTTTTACTACATAGTAATGATGACTAGTCTACGTAGCCCCAAAAACAATGACTCCCATTCTCACTTGAATTTCAATACCAAAATTTGCACAGTGGGTTTCAAAAGTTTGTATACACCGGGCATTTACTATTTCTGAGGTGAGGACTCCCAAGTAACATATAATAATAGAGGAAATATTTTGAAGCGCAGGAAAATCTTATACTAAACATAAGGTTTTGTTATTTAATATGTAGTTAAGGTACAGAGATGACTCCAATGCGAGCGGAGGCTCAATTAGATCTTTGGCGTTCGGTTGTTTGATTTACTGTTGCATTTAGAAAGCTTATCAGTGCTCTGATCTCTAGTCTGGAGATCTCTTAAGTCTTCCGCAAACTTAACTGCCTAGTGTATGCTGCCTGGCTGTGGCCAGAGCCGAGCATGCGGCAACGCAACTTGTTCGGGATGCCCAGCAAAATTCCAATGTTATATCCTTCTGTAGGTTTGAGGTACATTGTCTGGCAGGCCTTCAGGATCGCCAGTACTTCGGTTTGAAAAATACTAGCGTACATCAGAAGGTGCGAGGACAGTAAAATGTTACATGGTTTCTAGAAAGGCAGCTGCCCCGACGCCCTCGATATTTTGGAGTTGTCGCTGAATGTCCGTAGATCAAACTGCTTCAGCACGTCTTCGTTTCAACACTCGTCTTCTTGAGAGTATTTCGACGGAGAAGTCCTTTCTGAAGTTAAATCAAGGGTAAGGTAGTTTGTGGTTGCGGCCAAGATGTTGTAAGATTTTGAGCTCCAACCCCTAATTCCTCAGTTAAAGGGCACTGCACAAGGCCTGGGTTTTATGAGATGTTCAGGAAGGAGAAGGTGCAAGAGAACATCTAGGGCGTTCGAGGGCATGTTCTCATGGCGCCTATTGTTATCGTCCTCTGTTCTCTGGTCCTTTACCAATTTTATGACTGGTCTTTCTAAAGGCGAGTCGTCCGTGATGATTAGCTTTCACTTGCGACTCCATCTCTTGCCGAAGGTCTTTTTAAACACATTGAAAGCTATGCAGGCTTGCTTTCCTCGATGTCCAACTTCCAGTTGAGTGTTGGCTCTAGAACTAGACCCAGAAATTTCGGATAGCTATAGCGGAAATATCCTCCCAGGAGTGTTTCTGCCTATTCCTTGAGGCTTCGACTTCTTTTCGTTCTTGCATCCAGAAAAGAGTGTGTTTATTAGTAGATTTAGGGATTTCGCCTGCGATTCTGTCCAAGCTCCATTTCCCTTTTTTTAATCAAGGACTCTTTGGAGAGAATCCTGTAGCGTTCAAAAATTGGATTTATTATTTCGCTGGATCTTCCAACAAGATAACGAACCAAAGCATACAGAGAAGAGAAAAGTCAAGCCAAAAAATATCTCCAGGACTGCATAGCAGAAGGATGCGAGAAGATTTCACGTTATTTCCCAGAATTCTCATTCAATACTTGAGTATAGGTTTACTTTTGCTTCAAAATATTTCAGTTTTATTAAGTAATTAATTAGGAGAATTTCACATCAGAAATAGTAAGCATTTAAGTGTAGAACAACTTTTGACTCCCAAACTTCAATCACTTAATATGCAATCAAAAACAGAAGTCACAATTTGCTTATCAAAAAATTCTCATCCTTGATTCCCTTGAGATTCCATTCTAAAAAGAACTTATTGCTTAGAGGTGATAATTTCTCAAAACTTTTATTCCAACCATATAAAGTCCGAAAGATTCAAAACATATTCTTACAATAAGCACCATTCATGAGAATCTCATCTAAAAGAATGATGAAAGAAAAATTAATTGAGTTTGGTGCGACGACGAAATATCTAATCTATTGAATGCTACTGAGGATTTTCAAAAAGCAAAAGATAAGCGCCTAGCAGCCGCCTGGGGGTTCGTTATCTAGCAAATGAATGACTTCACTGCATTAACATTCGAACATTCGCAGAATTCATTTATCTAAAGAACTTAATTATTATTGCCCCCATTAGTAGATATAAGTGCATACATATGTAAAGTTTTTATTTTGATAAAATACTCTTAGAGAATTTTGATATTAGATCGTTAACCTGGGAGAAAACTGAGGCAAAGTTTGAATTGTTTTGATGGGCTTGTGAATTTATTTAGGCTCTAGAAGTGTAAAATCTAAGTCAAAACTTGTTGTTTACTTTAAATGTATGAAGATTAGCAAATAACTATTAAAATTTATGTCTAATTCAGTAATTCAAAAGGTATCCCGAGGCAAGGACCTTCTTAACTTATCGTATCCTCTAACTTAACTCCTATCTGTATAATTAACATCATGACGGGCTAGTCAAAGCGATAGATAATTTAGGTCAAGGGGAGCAATGGAAGACAAGTATGGAAGGAAAAGTGAAAGTCGAAATACCATGGGGCCCTGCGGAACTCGAACTCAGACCTTTGGAGTAGCAACCGAAAGTTTGAATTAACTGACTGCGGAGGCACATATTAGATTCGTGTATCAATATGTGTTCCCAGGCATAACCACTTGTTCAAACGAGACTGTAATTTTTGCTTGGCAGCTGTCAGCCCTATTCTGTAAAGTGACAAAAGCCGCTTGAGCAGAAGTAAACATCGTGTTCAATAACGAAGTTACTAGGACGTTCGGATTACACTTCGTCTCCTAAATCTATCAGACCTATAGATTGTCTGTCGTCTTTTGCCTTGAAAACAATGGAGAAAGTTGTCAACAGGGTGATAAGGGAAATTTATAATCAGCGCCAATCGCTAAGCTTCTACCAGCATGTGTACCAGGCCAGGCCCACTGAGACATCACTGCACAAACTGATGCTCAGGCTGGAATGCGCAGCACTAAACAAAGGAGTTGCGATGGCGGCCTTCCTCGATATCGAGAGAGCGTTCGACAATACATCCTTTGATACTATAGCTAGGGTTCTAAGTTTAAGTAACACTTGAGGGATCTCTGGAGGGGACTATAGCAAAAGGATGTCCACAGGGAGGAGTTCATCTCCCCTTTTGTGTTGCCTTGTAGAGCTACTCGATGGCCGAAACGTCCAAAGTTAGGCAGACGATGTTGTCATAGTAGTAACAAGTGAAACAGAATATCAAGGCGCCTGCAGCAGGCACACGACTTGGTCTCCAGTTGGTGTGCTAGCGTAGGACTAAATGTCATTCTTGACAAAACGATTTTGGTTCCGTATAGCAGAAGACGAACATTGCCGGGACTTGCAGAACTATAGGCTTTTTCACATCAAGGGACGCTAGATGCAAATCTCAACTGGAACTATCACATGGATACTCTGATGAGCAGGACAAGCAGATCCCTGTAGGCTTGCTGCAGACTTTGTGGATCCACATGGGGTCTATAAAACGAAAGTCATGTACTGGATCTACACCACCATCATTAGGCCAGGGCCATGGTAACTTACGGGGCTTTAGTTTGGTGGAACAGAACAGCGCTTAAAAATTTCATAACTAATTTAAGCACAATTCAAAGATGTCCTGCCTTTCCATCACCGAGGTCATTTGCACTTCTCCGACGCCAGCGCTGGAAACTCTCAATCTCCATAATGATCAACATTATAGAAGAGACTCCGGAAGTGGCAATGCTAACGGAATGCATGCCCCTTAAGATCTCAAAATTTAAGCCGCCTTCTGTGCACATACAAGACAGGCTGAGCTGGACTAAGTACCGCAGGGTGAACTAGTATGGTACCCAGATGGCTCTAAAACAGAAACATGTGTGGGTGAGAACTTAAGAAGAGAGTACAAAAAACTTTGTCTTCTCTGATAGTCAAGCGGGGCAATCAGGGCGATATGGTCCCGTAGGACCCAGCCCAAATTGGTTTGGGACTGCCAACGTGTCCTTGATGAGTTTGGCGTTCTCAATCAAGTCATTTTTTTTGGGGTCGAGGATCGAGGCTTCTAAGGCCTTTTCATGGCAAAACTGGGCTCTGACATTCTATTCATCGGTCTAGAACCGGCGTTTGGAGGTTGATGAAGAGGGTCCTTGCCGATTGGACTTTGATGAAACATACTGAACGCTGGACGTCCGCCCTGGACTGGGCAACTCTTATCGGTTCCTTCCTGTGCCGTCTCCTAAGGCGGCCAAGGAATTCTTGGGGCGCAATAAAAATGATGTCAAGAGGCTTGATTACCGGATTGCCTTGAGGAGGATGACTCTGCCCTTCGTGTTCTCCGCGAGTGCCCCGCGATAGCGAGGAGCAGGGTCTCGTTGTTCTACATTCAAGTCTAAGCGACAAGCCACTAGGCAGACTGCTGAACCTGTTTAACGGATAGGTCTACAAATATGAGATATAGGGGTGTAGTACAATAGGTCAAGCAAGTGGCCGCAGTAGTTTTGGACCCAGTACCTCACCTAAATTTAAAGGATCATAAAAAGATATTATGAAGAATTACCAACACATAGGATGTGCTGTGCATAATTATAAAGGGCCCTTTTAGACGAGCGGACACCGAACAGACAAAATTTAACTGTCATCGTTAATTCCTTTTTGAAGCCCGGTGAAGTGTCGGCTGGGCATTTACACGGGCGGACACCAACGAACGGACAAACTACCGAAAAATTTCAAAAATTTCAAACAAAATTTCAAAACTTCATGGTTTGCTGCTCTTGTTTTTTGAAATTCTCTTTTGCTTTCTTGTCCTAACAACAACAACAACGCAGGAAATGTCAAAATGTTCGTTCAGAGTTCGCTGAAAGTGTCCATGAAAATTGTCTGCCCTCCCCATCTTTCTCTCTCACCCTCTTCCCTATGGCCGGTTTTACACGACCGGACACCGAACAGACAAAACGAACGAACAAACTGAGGTTTATGGGAAAGAGGGTGAGAGAGGGGCCGGTTTTCCATCGTCCTCTCTCACCCTCTTCCCCAAAAACTCCAGTTTGTTCGTTCGTTTTGTCTGTTCGGTGTCCGGTCGTGTAAAACCGGCCATAGGGAAGAGGGTGAGAGAGAAAGATGGGGAGGGCAGACAATTTTCATGGACACTTTCAGCGAACTCTGAACGAACATTTTGACATTTCCTGCGTTGTTGTTGTTGTTAGGACAAGAAAGCAAAAGAGAATTTCAAAAAACAAGAGCAGCAAACCATGAAGTTTTGAAATTTTGTTTGAAATTTTTGAAATTTTTCGGTAGTTTGTCCGTTCGTTGGTGTCCGCCCGTGTAAATGCCCAGCCGACACTTCACCGGGCTTCAAAAAGGAATTAACGATGACAGTTAAATTTTGTCTGTTCGGTGTCCGCTCGTCTAAAAGGGCCCTTTATAATTATGCACAGCACATCCTATGTGTTGGTAATTCTTCATAATATCTTTTTATGATCCTTTAAATTTAGGTGAGGTACTGGGTCCAAAACTACTGCGGCCACTTGCTTGACCTATTGTACTACACCCCTATATCTCATATTTGTAGACCTATCCGTTAAACAGGTTCAGCAGTCTGCCTAGTGGCTTGTCGCTTAGACTTGAATGTAGAACAACGAGACCCTGCTCCTCGCTATCGCGGGGCACTCGCGGAGAACACGAAGGGCAGAGTCATCCTCCTCAAGGCAATCCGGTAATCAAGCCTCTTGACATCATTTTTATTGCGCCCCAAGAATTCCTTGGCCGCCTTAGGAGACGGCACAGGAAGGAACCGATAAGAGTTGCCCAGTCCAGGGCGGACGTCCAGCGTTCAGTATGTTTCATCAAAGTCCAATCGGCAAGGACCCTCTTCATCAACCTCCAAACGCCGGTTCTAGACCGATGAATAGAATGTCAGAGCCCAGTTTTGCCATGAAAAGGCCTTAGAAGCCTCGATCCTCGACCCCAAAAAAAATGACTTGATTGAGAACGCCAAACTCATCAAGGACACGTTGGCAGTCCCAAACCAATTTGGGCTGGGTCCTACGGGACCATATCGCCCTGATTGCCCCGCTTGACTATCAGAGAAGACAAAGTTTTTTGTACTCTCTTCTTAAGTTCTCACCCACACATGTTTCTGTTTTAGAGCCATCTGGGTACCATACTAGTTCACCCTGCGGTACTTAGTCCAGCTCAGCCTGTCTTGTATGTGCACAGAAGGCGGCTTAAATTTTGAGATCTTAAGGGGCATGCATTCCGTTAGCATTGCCACTTCCGGAGTCTCTTCTATAATGTTGATCATTATGGAGATTGAGAGTTTCCAGCGCTGGCGTCGGAGAAGTGCAAATGACCTCGGTGATGGAAAGGCAGGACATCTTTGAATTGTGCTTAAATTAGTTATGAAATTTTTAAGCGCTGTTCTGTTCCACCAAACTAAAGCCCCGTAAGTTACCATGGCCCTGGCCTAATGATGGTGGTGTAGATCCAGTACATGACTTTCGTTTTATAGACCCCATGTGGATCCACAAAGTCTGCAGCAAGCCTACAGGGATCTGCTTGTCCTGCTCATCAGAGTATCCATGTGATAGTTCCAGTTGAGATTTGCATCTAGCGTCCCTTGATGTGAAAAAGCCTATAGTTCTGCAAGTCCCGGCAATGTTCGTCTTCTGCTATACGGAACCAAAATCGTTTTGTCAAGAATGACATTTAGTCCTACGCTAGCACACCAACTGGAGACCAAGTCGTGTGCCTGCTGCAGGCGCCTTGATATTCTGTTTCACTTGTTACTACTATGACAACATCGTCTGCCTAACTTTGGACGTTTCGGCCATCGAGTAGCTCTACAAGGCAACACAAAAGGGGAGATGAACTCCTCCCTGTGGACATCCTTTTGCTATAGTCCCCTCCAGAGATCCCTCAAGTGTTACTTAAACTTAGAACCCTAGCTATAGTATCAAAGGATGTATTGTCGAACGCTCTCTCGATATCGAGGAAGGCCGCCATCGCAACTCCTTTGTTTAGTGCTGCGCATTCCAGCCTGAGCATCAGTTTGTGCAGTGATGTCTCAGTGGGCCTGGCCTGGTACACATGCTGGTAGAAGCTTAGCGATTGGCGCTGATTATAAATTTCCCTTATCACCCTGTTGACAACTTTCTCCATTGTTTTCAAGGCAAAAGACGACAGACAATCTATAGGTCTGATAGATTTAGGAGACGAAGTGTAATCCGAACGTCCTAGTAACTTCGTTATTGAACACGATGTTTACTTCTGCTCAAGCGGCTTTTGTCACTTTACAGAATAGGGCTGACAGCTGCCAAGCAAAAATTACAGTCTCGTTTGAACAAGTGGTTATGCCGCAGGAAATGTCAAAATGTTCGTTCAGAGTTCGCTGAAAGTGTCCATGAAAATTGTCTGCCCTCCCCATCTTTCTCTCTCACCCTCTTCCCTATGGCCGGTTTTACACGACCGGACACCGAACAGACAAAACGAACGAACAAACTGGAGTTTTTGGGGAAGAGGGTGAGAGAGGACGATGGAAAACCGGCCCCTCTCTCACCCTCTTTCCCATAAACCTCAGTTTGTTCGTTCGTTTTGTCTGTTCGGTGTCCGGTCGTGTAAAGGGCCCTTTTACACGACCGGACACCGAACAGACAAAACGAACGAACAAACTGGGGTTTATTGGAAAGAGGGTGAGAGAGGCGCCGGTTTTCCATCCTCCTCTCTCACCCTCTTCCCCATAAACCCCAGTTTGTTCGTTCGATTTGTCTGTTCGGTGTCCGGTCGTGTAAAACCGGCCAAAAGGGCCCTATACACCCAGTTTGTTCGTTCGTTTTGTCTGTTCGGTATGCCCCCTTTTAGACGGGCGGACACCGAACAGACACCGAACAGACAAAACGAACGAACAAACTGGGTGTATAGGGAAGAGGGTGAGAGAGAAAGATGGGGAGGGCAGACAATTTTCATGGACACTTTCAGCGAACTCTGAACGAACATTTTGACATTTCCTGCGTTGTTGTTGTTGTTAGGACAAGAAAGCAAAAGAGAATTTCAAAAAACAAGAGCAGCAAGCCATGAAGTTTTGAAGTTTTGTTGAAATTTTTGATATTTTTCGTTCGTTTGTCCGTTCGTTGGTGTCCGCCCGTGTAAATGCCCAGCCGACACTTCACCGGGCTTCAAAAAGGAATTAACGATAACAGTTAAATTTTGTCTGTTCGGTGTCCGCTCGTCTAAAAGGGCCCTATCTGTTCGGTGTCCGCCCGTCTAAAAGGGGGCAAGGGGGCAAACAAAACTTATGACAATAGCTCTGTTTCTTTACTTTTCATGCAAAAAATGTTCGTGAAAAAACTTGCTCGTGTGGTGGGAGAAATTTCAAGCAAGAAAGAAAAAGTAAAGAAACACATTCGTGCAAATTCTTTATAAAATAAAGAAGAATAAAATGTCATTTTATTTTTTGTTTATATCATTAGAAAAGATTTAATTCAGTGATATAAACTAAAAATAAAAGATTTAATTATTCAGAGATAAAAGCTAAAAAATGAACATTAGTGAAAGAAAAAGGAAGGTAGCATGCGTAGTTTTACGTTTTTCAAATTCACAACTGAAATGCCAGCCACATTTGACATTCGGTAAAACATCCAAGAAAAAATGGCCTACGTACACAAGCAAAATACTTCGTGGAAATTATTGCAATAGGGGAAGCGATGTTATGACGTAATTTCCCCTCATTTTAGCACTTCACGAAAGTAAAGAAACAAAAAACTGTACGTTCGTGCGAGTTCTTGATCCCGAAGGATCCCAAACTTGCGTAAAGAAACAAAGCTAATCTTGAAATTCCTTTAAAAACATGATGGTTTTGAACTATTTAGATTGAAAGATAAATTACCTAATATCGATTTATGTAGCTCCCAACAATTTATTAAATTTTCCAGTCTATTCATTATTTAGGCCACAAAACCCAGCACATGCTTTTCATAATAGTAGGTATTACATCAAATGAAAAAAATGTCATCCTATATCTTTTTGAGCCATAAATTTAACCTGAAAATACTTTTTGCGTGGATTTTGTCGTTCTTTAAAAGGCGTTAAAAAATAAATTTATTTATCCAAAATGTCCACCAGAAATATACTGCATATTCATCAATGTATGCATTATTATGCAATACTTGGAAATGGGCACTGAACTCATTTCAACTTAACAACCACGTCGTCTACAATCGATATGACCTAAATCAGAGTGTATACAGAAAATCTGACTCCAAAAAATTTAAAAATTTAAGAAAAATACTTCTTTTGAAATATAAGCTCCAAACAAATCCAGATCTGTCTATAAATGGGAGAGTGATATTTTCACCTTCTTTTTTTTTGTCTAAAGCTCGTGAATTTTTTGTGATTCATTGTCAGTATATGAAATTTCCTGTATAAATTGAACGCTTTCCTCTTTAGCGCGCTCCATATTCCCACTTTTTTTTTGTCCACACCGAAAATATTCTCATAATGATTCACCATAGAAATGAGTTGAATCTGACACGCTACTGGCTACTCCAGACATGATCCCCCTTCAGTTCGCTGTTCTCTTGGGAGACATTGAAGGAAGAATGAAGCTTCTGTTTACATACAATTTTTCCACACACTCTTTAAAGCACAAACATTGAACGAGAAAATGTCGTCTTTTTTGTGTGCCGGAAAGCAATTATCTAGATTTTTATATGCGTTTACATGCATATGCCGCTTGCATTTCAATTAAGCACGATTCGAGCAACTGAATTGCGACTGTGCCAGGCCAGATACATTTATAATACGTGAATGCAACCGGCATCAATTGAACTCCTGTTAGTTGAGCACCAATTTAGCGCGTCGTCTTGAATGCCTTTTTTTAGGCGAAACTGTTTCGGAAAAGCACCTGAATACTAATCGCGAATATACATTGCTAAGAAAGGCTTAAACAAATTTGTGAGCCTAAATATTTCGGACAGGAAAGCAACTAATTTACATTTACTAAGAGCTGACCTCCAGTCTTTATAGGGCTTTAAACCTGTTCATGTAGGTTTAAAATTTTAGGAATGTGCGCATGCGACTAAGAATTTCTAGCTTAAAATATGTGCTCAGTGTGCTAGTTTTATCTAGCAATCAGTTATGGTAATAGGTAGTAACTATGAAGATTTATTATTGTATTGCATAGATTCAATTTAGTGTAAATTTTTAAAGAATATTGGGAACTATATAAAAAGGAATTAATCTTAGGTTTCCGCTTGATGAGTCGGACTATACGAATAAATGCACTAAGGTCTTTGGCCAGCAGCGCAATGCTGCAACAAGAGAGCTGATGTTGGCGATTTATTTATTCCGGTTTAGTAAATTAACATCATCAGCCAAATGAAATAAAAGTACATAAGTGGCTCGAGTGAGCGTATCTGAGTTTTATGGGGGCTTGCGAGCGTTTTAGCTTAAGCCCGGCCGAGTACATTGGCCATTTAAAGCGGGAAATTAATGAATGGGTAAAATATGCAAAAATGTTCTATAAATAACACATTCAGTGAAAGTAGTTCACTATTCGGTTTGAATTTCATATTTTGAATATCTTAGATAGAATCTTTTATGGATTTATATCACGAGAATTTAGTCGGTAAACATTTTGTTGGGTTTTAGATTGAGTTTATAGTCAACGCTGTCGCAAACGTTCCCCTGAATAAATCTCCCTTAGTCGTGTAACGGAAGCAAGGAATTAATCCGGCATTGATTCTTTTTAAATTTTTGAAGAATCTTGAAAAATTTTGCTTTCAAAGTATTTTGTCTGATTATTTTCTTCATTGTATATTAATTCTTAGTTAACTTAGGTAATTATCCGGGATCCGGTCCTGGCCTTTCATAACCGGGATACGATCCTAACCTCACAACCGTTTCCTTCGACAGTCCTGATTCCGAAAAAGTGTCATTCAGCTTGCGTGTTCTGATCTATGGCATCGTTCCAGTGGAGGTTTGGCCTACTTCGCTATAGCAACACTTAAATTTTATCGCAAATCGCTTTCCGATTCGAGTCCTCTTCCCTCATATGAGCCTGATCATCGGAGACTGCCGAGTTTTATTCCCTCCACGTTTATGCTGGAACTAAGTGGCTCAATAGGCCACCAACTTGAAATGCTACTCTCATTCTCTACTATTCTCTATGGTCGGCTAGTATTATTGGTCAGAGGTAAAGGAAGAGTTGTACTGCATTCAATTTCACGTTCTACTATCTTAGGTCGCTTGACAAACAGCTCCACCATTTTCTTTGTTTTCATTAATTTGCAGTTCAGAGTTCGTGCAGCCTTCACAAGTAGAACCATGCTGTACATCCCTTGGTATTCTCCTAATGATGTATAAGTCGCCTGCACCCTTATATAGATGGACTTGTGAAGTATTGTACCTCTTGCTGTTTGAATTTTGGATCTCTTGAATTTTGGATCACTCTCGAATGCCACAGGCTGAAGAAGGCGCAGAGAAGGTCGTCCTCTTCAAAGCGCTTCAGAATGCCTTTGGGATTGGTCATCTGATTACCCTCATTATCCTTTCGGTCTCTTAAAAACCGCGTAAAAGGGTACGGGCTGGGCGCGAACGGCTAACAAAGGCCTCGCTAGGTGGTGGCACTCGATTTGTCACTTCTATCAAAACCCGAGAACACCTAGCAGCTCTGTTAGGAAGTCCTAATCCCACGTCCGCGCGGTGCCCCCTTTTGTACTTCTTCGGAAGGAGCTAACGGAAGACGGTAAGAATGGCGAGTTCTCTTCGTCATAAAACAGAGTTTTAAGTCGGTTGGGCTGAGGGTTACCAACGCGCGTCCATAGAAAGACCATTGCTACGAATCGGCAAACAATAGGTGCGTTTAGGCCCGAGTTATTTTAACTCTGTTAAATTAGCGCTGTTAACTTAGCACCGTTTCTAGCGTGCCATTTGACAGTTCTCATTGTATAGCTAATAACAAGCAAAAATAATAACATTTCTCATTTTACAAATAATTAAAAGCTAAAAAATGAATAATGATAATAATATCTTCATGTTGTATTGAAATATTTCTCAATTATTTGCTAACAACAAAAATTTACAGGCAAACGTCAATTCATTTTGGCTGTGCTATCTTTTAGCTAAGCCAAAAAGCAGAAATAAGTTAGCTAACAGCGCTAAAAAAATTGCTGTTTATGCCGTTGTTAACTTGCCTAGCTCAGTTAAATTAACTTGGGTCTAAACGCGCCCAATGCCTCGGAACCGGATGGACAATTTTCCGACCTATGTTCCATGAGGGATTAAAGGAGCATAAGTAGTAAGTAAGAGAGAACACGCGTAAATTGAGTACCGTGTAAAATGTAAATCAATGATAGATGATGATGAAATCTAGAAGATGCCTTGAAGCGAATCTCGTTCCCTGAGTATCTACTCAATTCATAGTGTGAGAAGATCTGAGTTGTAGCTTTGGGGGGGTGAAATACGGAGTAATTAGTAAAAAAAATAGTCATGTTCAATATATAACTAGTAATGGAGAAGGAACTGGAACAAATATTAGTTTAGGACTCACCTTTTGTACTACCAGTGCTAGAAAAGAAAGGGGATCTGGGGTATTTACGCAGGTTGCGGTGGACCTTAGGTTTGAATTCTACGATGTTGTACGAGTTCGGAAATACTGATTTTTGGAGATTGTTCCACAACCGAACTTCTAGACCGTAGTGTGCACGAAGGGAACTTCAAAGTGTGAGGGTGCGCCGAGTGGGATAATCATGTGTTGCGAGAAAAATATTGCCGTGCAGGCAGGAGACGGATAATTTCAGTGGAACAGTCGTTACGCTAATAGCGGTACAATTTTGTCAAAGCTGCTAGATTCCTGCGATGGCTCGAAGAAGCTGCCATCTCCCATGATTTTACACCTTATCCAGCCACCGTAAAGCGGGTGTCGAGGCTCCATCCCAATAAGTTAGTTGTACTCAAGGCGATTTGGAATATGTGATGATTTCATCGCAGATCCTCAGATAAAGATATACCCTAGAAGTTAAGAGATGGGTCAGCTGTTAGATGTCCCCTGAGACAGAAGGAAGATCAGTGGAGGTTTTATTAGTGATGAGACCGTATTTCGTTTTGGAGGCGTTGAATACGACCCGATTGTTGCGGCCCCAGTCAAGAATGAGCTCAATATCCCTGTTGATAGAGGTGGACAGCAGTTCGCGATTAAACAGACAATGACGAAGACGAAGAACACAGGCCGAGATGGTGTAGGGTTTAGATTCGATCCTAATGTCCAGGATGTTATTCTTTGGAATAATCAGAATTCTATCGAAAAATGTCGGTCTGATTATGTGCTGCCATTTTTCTCTATTTCTAAAACTCGAGGTATTATAACAGAAGGATTTGTTTAATCTCTACTAGCATTCTATATCAGGTCAACAGTACCTTTGCTATTTATAATGTTCACTCTGCTTAAGGTTTGTCCAGTAAGTTAACTTTATAGCGGTTGTGGTTCTATTTATATACCTTCCTATACTAAAAATCTCAACTTTTACGTTCTAATCATAAACTTCAAACTTTTTTCCACACATAAAGCAACTTTCATTCGCATCCTCTCTGACGTCCGAGTACCACTTTCCTCGTATAACAAATCTCAAAATGAATTGCTGTTTGCACCCATTAAGAAGCTTTTAAAAGTCTCTTATGCAACTCTGACATAGTACTCAAAAACTTGTTGCTTTACCCCTATTGTAGTTCGTTTGTATCTTGTTGTAGATTAACAAATCAAACAGACAACGACGGAAAAATAGTAGGTCAAATGGCACCTCCATTAGTGGACTCTTTTAGGAGATGCAGAGAGATTAATGTTGGAACTATACATACCTCAGTACTTTGTACGCTGATCCATCTTTAGGATATGAATACACTCTTTGAGCTGAACGTGTTAATAATCTGCAAAAGAATCTCGAAAGAATCGTACTTTTCTCTTTTCATACCCGATTAATTTTGGATAAAAGTTAAGATACTCCACGTGGTGTCCTGGGATTGTTGTTATTTGTATATAGCGCCTTAAATCAGGTATTTCTGTATCCACAACAAGTTCTCGTGAGTAACAACTCTCTTATGCTCGAACATAGTTTTTGAATTGTGAGGAAACTTTCAGATTCATCCCCGGATAATCCCTTATGCATTCGTACAACAACAATATAGAATTGTTTTTAATAACAAATTAAATTAATAAATATAAATTTTATAACAAAAATCTAATCTAAAAAATCTCTTTACCTTTCAGTTCTCCAGCCTGGAAACTCCTGGTTATGTTGGCTTCGCAAATCTTCCTAATCAAGTTCATAGAAAATCAGTAAAAAAAGGCTTCGAATTCACGCTAATGGTTGTGGGGGAATCCGGATTAGGAAAATCAACGCTTGTTAATAGCCTTTTCCTAACTGACCTCTATCCCGAAAGGATAATACCAGACGCAGTTGGTAATTTATATACGGCTTCATTCTTAGTAAAAATATTACATTTCCCTTTTCATTATTTCAGAAAAACAAAAACAAACAGTGAAACTTGATGCATCAACTGTTGAAATTGAGGAACGTGGTGTAAAATTACGTCTAACAGTTGTAGACACTCCAGGTTTTGGGGATGCAATTGACAATTCAGACAGTTTTAGTGCAATACTAGAATATATCGATGAACAATATGAAAGGTTTCTGCGCGATGAGAGCGGTCTTAATCGGCGAAATATTTTAGATAATCGAATTCATTGTTGTTTCTATTTTATATCGCCTTTTGGGCATGGGTAAATTAATAACAAACATAATTACAGTTTTATATAAATTTTAATTTGTTTTTTTTAGATTAAAACCTCTTGATATTGAGTTCATGAAGAAGTTACATTCAAAAGTTAATATTGTGCCTGTAATAGCAAAAGCTGATTGCTTAACAAAAAAAGAAATACAACGCCTTAAATGCAGAATAATGCAAGAAATTGAAGAAAATGGAATTAAAATATATCCATTACCTGATTGCGATAGCGATGAAGATGAAGACTATAAGGAGCAAGTAAGTTAAATATTAATAATTTCTTTTCAGGTAATTGCACTTCGTTAGAGAAAGAACTACTTGCCTCCAGCTATGAGACGGTAATTGAGACGACCACCAATTCGGCGAGTACCAGACATAGCACACACGTTTAGATCAGCAGGGCAAATCGAATACAAGAAAGCGGGTCTCGTTTAATACACTCATGCAGAATGAGTACCGGAGAGCTGTATTCAAGTTTCGTACTAGACGATTGTTGAGGAATACAACAAACGACTGGCACAAAATAAAGCCAACGCTCTTGCGTCGTAGAAGGGACAGAAAAGACCTCGATCCTCTTCTAAAGGGAAGATCGAGCGACAGGCCAACATTTTCCAAGTTTCTTCCAGAAAACCCCAAGTGGATCAAAGCCAAGCTCAGAACGCGAGCGAGGTGGTGAGAGAGCACCTACAAGTGGCCCTGATGGGCGAGAGGGCTTTTCGAGGACGCATTAGTCCCGAGACTTAGGTGGAGGTGGAAGCCAAACTATCAGAGATGGTTTTGAAGCACACTCTCTCAGGCAAGGGAGAATAAACGCTATGCTATAGCTCCGCGGAGGTAGTCAGAGGGTTTAGGGTGATAAGATGCGAAGACCAGGTGTCACAGGATTTCCTAGGTACGTCATAAAGATCAGTGACGCAGAAGAAAGTAAGAACCTTAAGCTCATCCCATCTGCGGATATCCCGAGGAGACCCAGAGCTCGCATCTGGTTGCCGAAGGTAAAGCAAGATCATTGGACTTATCCAGTGCCAGGAGGTTCAAAATCCTGTGATTCCATTGGATGACTGGGCGGTCATCAAAGCAGAGGATCTGCAAAGAGAATAGCACTTCATTCTTCCTCGTTATCAGCGAGGAGTCCGTCGAGATATTGGAGAGAAATGCAATCCGTATAAGGTCACACCAGCTTAGAGGAGGAGCCTCCCGACCTGGACGAACAGGTGGAGGGATTGAACTTGGGGTGCCAAGGATTGTGGCGCGGGATGCTTGAGATCGTGCAGATCAACCTCCAGCACTCCAAGGCAGCTCCAGATAAATTTCAGATTTTCCTAAAGGAGGAAAATCTAGATATCGCTTTATGCAAGAGCCCTGGTACGAGGGCGGAGCATAAAAGGCCTTTTGGACAGGTAGTACAATACCTTTCACTGCACCTCGGATCAAGATAAGCCAAGATTTTGTGGCCTGGTTAAAAGGCGCATTAAAGTCTAGTCTAGTTCGACCGATTTATATGTAGATTGCATTTTAGAGGATTATCAGCATAGATGGCTCATGACAACAGCCCTAAAATTAAGTAGAGCCACATGGTCGCCTGCATGGAAGACGACGAGACTTCCACACATATTCTCTGAGAATGTCAGACATATACTTTGGAACGCCAGACATATACTTTGGGAATCACCGAGGAAACGAGCGGGCAGGGGTGGCAGCACAGAAGTCGTTTCATGTTTTCTGTTTCGAGTTTTCCATTGAATTTTTCCACTTAAAACTCGTAACAAATGAGTTGAAACGACTGCCACCCCAGAGTCACTATTCCATTTTATCATTAATTCAAATCTGTGTAACCTAGGCAACACCCCATTTCCCAAGCACGGATAATTTCCAGGGCTGGGAGGAAGTCTTGGACATCTCTCTGTCTTCGGACACAAACAGTCAATGTATATTGTTTTACATCTTACTTTAAAATGCACTATCGTTTATCTTTTTTCCATTTTATTCAACCATCCATTTTTGGTGAACATAAGTTTTAAAGCGTTTCTTGTGTCTATTTTATTATAGGTGAGACAGCTAAAAGAAGCTGTGCCATTTGCAGTTTGTGGAGCCACAACTTTACTAGAAGTTAAAGGGAAAAAGGTTCGAGGTCGTCTATATCCTTGGGGTGTAGTAGAAGTTGAAAACCCCGATCATTGTGATTTTATAAAACTTAGAACTATGCTAATGTAAGTACACGTTAATAAATTAAATCAATTTCTTTTTGTATATGATATTTGTTACATAATATAAAATATGAATTCCTTTATATTATAGTACCCATATGCAAGATCTTCAAGAAGTAACACAAGAAGTGCACTATGAAAATTATCGTTCAGAACGATTAGCAAAAGGTATTAAGAAGAATGGGGCACTTAAAGATGTAGATAATCCATCAACACCAACTGCTAATTATACTGATAAAGATAGAATATTACAAGAAAAGGAGGCTGAACTAAGGCGTATGCAGGAAATGCTTGCACAAATGCAGGCAAAAATGCAAGCTCAGCAATAAATTAGTAGGATTAAAAAATATTATGAAAAAAAAAACGAAAAAAATAGGTTTAAACAAAAAAAAAGGAAAAAAAGCAAAAAAAAGGTTCATTTTTTACACAATTTTTATGAGATGAATTTTTATCTCAAATCGCAATACCATGATTAAGTCTACAACAAAAAAAAAGTTAAATAATTTAAAAACTGAATGTGATCTCAGGTAAATTTTAGAAAAAAAATGAGCATAAAAAAATGAATTTATTACAAGATAATTGAACAATTTTGAAAATTTAACATGTGTTTTTCTGTTGAGAGAATGCAAGTTATAATATCTTTTTGCTTTCATTAAATTAAGAGATTAATTATGAAAGCTTAAAATAAAATGGATATAAAAATCTTGAATTAGATCTGAAACATTTTTGTTTATTTTGCAATATGCAAGCTATACAGAGTGTTCCCTCTTTAAAGTGCCAAGCGGGTTGTGTTTGTGAATAATATACTAAATTGAACATAGGATTTTCAAAGCATTTTGTGTTGTAGAAATTATTAACTTCCATTTATTGATTGGAAAACATGGGAATGTTTCGCTCTCGGGAAGCGAGAGTAACGAGCGGGCAGAAACACTATTCGATTTTATCATTAATTCAAATCTAGCAGTGTGTAACCTGGGCACCATCCCATCCGGGAATGTTTAAAAACTACATAGACCCATGGATAAATAATACACAAAGTGTTTTGTAACACCCTTTTTCAACAAAAATGGGATTGTACATAACTAAAATTGTTATGATTATATCCCCCCTTAATATCTACATTCATATCACCCAAAAATACTTTCTTAACTTATCGGAGCGCTTTGTATATCTTGTTACACAGATTTACACTCGATTATTATTATTTATTTGTAGTAAAATGGAGAATTGCTTAAAAAAACTGCTCACTTAATATTAAAAAAAACAAAAACAAGTACATACCTGACAAAAAAATCTAATTCATTCGCAAAAAAGTACTATATATATCTATTATACATAGTTAGTATATAATATAATTTTTTTTATAAATCTATGCATATATTATTTTCAATCAATCTATAAATAAGAATAAAATACAAAGAATATTTAGAAAATGTGTTAAAAAAAATTAAGTAAATAGAATTAAGGGAATATATTATATATACATATATATAAAAAAAAGAATTGTAATCAACGAAAATTGTTTATAAACGATTTCTATTATTTCCTAGGTCGTTTATGACATCATATCAAGTATAACATAAGCTTTGCATATAACATAAAATTCAAACATCATTTATTTATTTGATAAACATTCATGATTGCGATTGTTATTTTCGGGGTCTGAAATTAGAATTAAAAAAAATATTTTTTACTTTTGAATGTAATATCTATAAATCCTGAATGTAATCTAGATTATTTGATGCCACAGAATTGATTCATTAGATCAAATACTGCCTTTTATAATTCAGGAGAAGTGTGCTTTAGGCGCCTATTGCAACATACAGAGAATTTTCTCAGGGGCCAATTCGATTATGAACACTTTTTTGTGCAGCAGGAATAATTTTTACAATAAAGACCCTTAATTTACATTAAAATTGTTGTTGTCGAATGAAATATCGTAAATTTTTCTTCATCATCATCGGCATATTGGTCTGAGTCAACACCGGCTCCACTCCACTCCCAACGCGGGTACCAGCAAACGTTGGCGCAGATTCCGACACGTATTGGGGCTAACCTTGGTGGCAACGTGTGGAGCCGGCCTAAGGGTTGTTTTTTATTCCATTATGCTCGTTGCTGCTGTTAATTCTCATTGCTTCTACACAAACTCTCCATCTAGTTGGGATCTACCTTAAATTAAATAAATTTATGATCCAACCGAAGGGTCCTCCTCTCGCAACATGTGCAAATAACAAGGTCATAAATAATTATTAGTAACAAGCTGATTTTTTCACTGTTGGTTAGTACTTGTGCGTACAATAAGATGGCCACATTGTCCTACAAATTAAGTGGTCCGATTTCCCAGTCCTACGCTCTGCAATTGTTAGTTTCATGGAACCATTTTTATTATTCAAACAAACGTTTTTTTGATTTCTTTATTACATTATCTTTTGATTTAACTAACAAACAAATTGTTACTAATAAAATTTTGGCCATCACCAAATCGACATCTTTAACGCCCACGCGTTTCATTAGGAACCACTATCGAGAATTTTCGCAAGTACAAAAGTTGGGCGTCTCGGCAAAAGGCAGCTACTTACGAAATTTCAGCTTGTTACTAATCAATAAAAAAATTGGCTCAGGGACTGTAGACTATTATGGTTGTCGCTTGAAAATGTTTGAACATTTCTTATAATTAAAAAAAATTTAAATCAGTCGTGAAAAACGTAACTTTGTCTCTTAAAAAGGCCAACTGAAGGCGTTTTTCCCGACAAATGTCAGTTTTTTCGAGAACTATGATTTCGTTTTACAGTCGCCGCGCCATTTCTCACTCCAAGCGCCAACCATGATCAGGCCCATGGGCGGAAACAGTTGCCCTCCAGCGAACTGTTTTGTGCGACAGCTCTCAGATCCGTCTAGGATCTCCCAGTTGTTGCGGCCTCTGCTAATAGGGTTCTCCTTCACGTTGTTCTGGGTCTTTCAACTCGATGAGGCCCTATTTGGTTAGATTCTCGCTTTCGCGTCGCAAGGTGTTGCCAAGCCAATTCCATTTCCTTCGCCTGATTTCGTCGTCTATACTTTCTTTCTTCATTTGTAATTCTATCTTATCAGCGGATTTTTAGGATAAGACGTAAATATCTGTTACTGAAAATTTGAAGGCGCCTTATGATGAATTGGGTGACTTTTCGTATTTCGCAACCATACAAAAGAACTGCCTTAACGTTGAAGTCGAACAGACGCCATTTGGTGTTAGTTAAGATCTTCGTCCATCTTCATATGCGAAACAAGCATGCATATGCGTTTCTTGCTTGACTGAAGTCCTCTTGTGTCTCGGCATTTTCGACAATAAGACAATTCCTCAACAATTACATCTTGATGGCAGAGGAAAACTTTACACAAAACAAAACATGGGAAGCACACAAAGAAGTAAACTTCTTCAAGAAAGGCTTCAAGCCCTCCTCCAGTATATGTAGAACAAAAGAAGGCACTATAGTCACAGTCAGCGAAGATGTAAAGAAAATTTGGAAGGAATTTTTTAGCGAGCTGCTGATCGAAAACATAAGTATCAGACATGTACCAGAACCCCGCCTACAACATAACTATGACGCCAGAGACCAACCAACCTGTACCAATCCTGGAAGAAGTACAAAGTGCCATACGATCCTTAAAAAACAACAAATCTCCAGGAATTGATAACATCCCAGCAGAGTTGATCAAACAAAGAGGCGAATCGCTTTCAGCAACTATACATGAATTACTATGCTGCATATGGAGGAACGAAAAAATGCCTGAAGATTGGGAGCAAAGCATTATCTGCCGAATACACAAGAAACGGGATGAATTCAGCTGTGCAAACTATAGAGGCATATCTCTTTTAAGCACAGTATACAAACTAATGATAAATATAATAAAGCCAGACTGGAACCTTATGCAGAAGCCGCAGTAAGTGAAATAGGTCAACAATGGACCAACTTTTTTCCAGCTCCGAAAATGCTGGAAATACAACATTGGCGTGTATCAACTTATCATCGATTTTAAACAAGCATACGACACCATCGACAGGGAAAAAATGTATGCGACAATGCTGGACCTAAACATCTCCCTAAAGATAGTGAAGTTAACAAAAATGACAAATAAACGAAAGGTCTGAGAATACAAGAAGAATTGACGGAGCCCTTCCCAGCCAAGCAGGGCTTAAAGCCGGGCGATGGGTTGGCACCCATGCTATTTAATATCTTCCTAGAGTCTGGAGGAAGAAGCTGATGGAGGCCAACGCTCGAATTGGGCTGTAGAGCTATCGAAGAAGAAGATCGATCCAAGCCAAAGGTTCATCGTGCGCTGGGAAAACTTGGGTCTTGAGCTGCCGGTTTGGATTTTCAATCGCTCCAAAATACAAGAGGTCAAGCAATCGACCCATTTATTTGCTTAGAATTGTATGGGAAAACTCAAGCTTTCCACTGTACTCGCGGTGTGCGTGCAATCCCCGATTCATTACCTGTCTTCAGGCCCGATTCAAAGCAGGCTGAAGCTCAACTAACAAAATTCCTAATTTTGAAACTTCCAGCGTAACTACAGTATTCAAAAATAAAGTAATGTAAACAGGTTTTTTTTTAAACAGGATATAAAAGAACGATCCATCATTTCTTTTATTATCCCTTTACACAAACCTGCTTTACAGTCAATAGGTATCAGGGAACTGTGTTTTCCTCAATTTTGCCTAAGAAAATTTTTCTGACTCACCCGTCCATTACATTAACTCAAACATAAAAGCTGTGAAAGCTTTAACGAATATTTTTCCCATTTTTTTATTAATTGTACAACTACAAAGACAATAGTTATATGAAAAGATGCAAATAAATGAGTGCTTAGTGCAATACCTACTTCATGCAATACCTACCACAAGCAGGTTTGTTGTACGTAATCAACAAACTGATAACGATAGTCGCACCTGCTTACACATTTTTCATGCAAATTAAATGGAAAATATAAATTGAATCTAGTTTCGCTCAATTCCGCAAATTTCACTCGGATCGAATTGATTAATGCATTGAGTCGTGTATCATCCATCACACTATGCAACTGCTCCTTAAGATGTGATAACGGACCACATTCTCAGCACACTAAGGATATATCTTTTAATAGTGAAATAGTAGCACTAAAGTGACACAGCGCAAATCTCTCTTAGAAAAATAGGAATATTCAATTATGAAAATACTACTCCTGTACTCGTGCGTTGGCTCAATGAGTTGAGGCTTGAAGAAGCTGTTGAGCTGGTTTCGGACCTATGCTTTGTTTTAGCCTTATCATTCTCTATAAAACCTATGTGTCCTCTAATTTAGCATAGCCTCACATTATTTTGCTTTGGAAACTTCTAGATTTTGAGGCATTAATCTCTATCTGATTTAAACGCTTTATCTGATTAGTGCTATCCCTGCATCTTACTGCTTGTGATCCAGAACCTGGAGTAGAGCCAGCGTTTACGGCTGGTAAATTGAGGTGAAATTGTCTAGGGTGACCTAAACAGTTAGGATTGCATTTTCTAAAAGGGATCTGACTAAATGACTAAATAACGTTTTCGGAGAAAAACAAATTTCGTATCTCACCTTCTTACTACTGCGATTGACGGTGGTGGTTCCAAACTGTCCAATTATCTTTGTCGATATAAAAGTTGATCCGCTGTCATTATCATCTTGGAAGTTGGAACCTGAATCATCCTCGGCCAATATCCCGGTACTTTGTTCGTCATGTATTTTGAAGTCACCTACGAAATATAACCTACCAACTATATACATACATAGTAAGCTCATTGCATTATCATGCTCCGTTTTAAACAAACGAACTAATACCTGACGACCTGACAGACCAATACCCGAGCGTAGTAAGGTTAACAGAACCTTTCTGGGGCTTCATTCTGTGACAATATCGCATCAATACAAAAAGCAAAATCATTGAAACTATTTAATTTTTATTACAAACGAAAATCTCATCTTATTTTATGTGTCATAATTTTTAGAATTGTAAAAAAAAATAACAAAAATTAAAATAATATTCGAAAACGAAAAAAAAAAAAAAAAATACTTGAATGTTGGTTTGAATTATTTATGTAATGTTCAATTAGTTCAGAATTATCAGGCTTGTTGCATACTAAAGAAAATCATTTTAAAATATATTTTCGTACTTAAATATTTGTTGTTTTAATAATATTCCATTTTTAATATAGGTAAATTGTTATTAATCGTAGAGAAAGCGTATTTTTGGTATGGAATAGGTTAGATTAGATGTTGGGCTGCTTCCAGGGCGACCTGAGGCGCAACTCGAGCTTTGTCGTGTCTTTTTGATGCCACAAACTCGTGTATCTAAGGCTATGGAGGTTTTTAAGCGGCTGTGACGGATGTTTAAGGCCATCCTGTGGAGTTTACGAAGCTTATCAGTGATCTGACCTCTAGTCTAAAGATCTCTTTTAAGTCTCCCAGAACGTAATTGTTTAGTGTGCGCTGCCTGACGTTTTGGCTAGAGACGGGCATTTACACAGGAAGTGACGAAGGGTTTCTCTCTCTTTCGTCTACCTGCAACTGCGGCAACAGACGTTGTTTGGGATAGCCAGTAGCAGCGTGGTCCTCTTTGACCAATGACCCGCGATGATTGTCGTAATTCGGCAGTACATATATCTTCGAGGTCTGTTTAGGAGGCACATTGTTCTTCCTTTGTTGTAAGTTGGCCAAGCCGTCCTAGCCATCGCCGCCAGTATCTACTTGAAGGGAATCCCATGCCTACAAACCTATTTTCATTCCTTTCAGCGTCAATATTTTGATTGCATGTGCAGAAGAACAGCTGTAGCACTGATGCTTCTGCTTTGACAAAAGCAGCTGATCCGCATTTTAAGTTCTCTCACGCTCACTTTTCAAGCGCACCCATTTTCTTCTTTTCTTTGAAATTTCATTCGTGCAGCACCAGTTTAGTCATATGCTGCGTTTTTGAACTCATTATCTGCTTTGCAGGAGTTTTGTTTGAACTCGCTGCATGCAGCAAAGCATTAGTCATGCGTTTTTGACCAGGCCCATGATGCTAATGACCTCATTCCTTGGTGCGATACTTTTGCTATAACTACGTTAGCCTACCTAAACGTAGTCACATCATTGCCCCATTTCTGATGTTTTTTACCGACACATTTCTCTTCGTGACACCTCCCCACCCTCGACCGATAGCACAGTATTATGAAATTGATTAAAGTTTGTTTCGTCTTCTAGGTCTTGCTGATGCCTTGTGTTCTCTTATGATAATATTGATGCTTTTTGTTTATTATTTTCAGCTCAGCTACCATGCATGTTTGTTTAACTATGAAGTGATCTAGATAGATCTTGTTGGTGCCCTGGGGTGGTAGCACGTAAGTTGTTTCAATCGACCTCTTCATACAAAAATTCAGAATTTTTGTATGAAGAGGTCGATTGAAACAACTTACGTGCTACCACCCCTGCTGGTCTGGGCCACTGTGCTGGAAGTCGAGTCGTCACGACACGACAAGTCGTTTGAATTGAAGAAAGTGACTTTCCGGTCGAGTCATGACTCAGCACAGGGACCTAAACTCAACTTGGTATTTTCACTCTAGGCCCCTGTGCTGGGAGCCGTAATTCGACTGAAGCGTTCCTTTCTTCAACTCAAACTTGTCACGAAACACGACTCGACTTTCAGCACAGGGGCCATGACACTTTCTTATCTTTGGACGTGAATACGTCTGTAAGTTTGCTTCCATGACAAAAAACCGATGATAACGAAATTATGGCATAACAGTTTTGAGTTGCAGCTCAAAAGCTATTGTTTATATCGAAAAACGAAATATACCATGACGTAAATGAAGAATCAAAGAATTTGATTGTTAACTTTTAACTTTCCAGATATCAATGGCAATTAAGCTTTTATACGCTTTATACATATTAGCTTCACCTGTATGTTGTGTGTAGTATGTAAACAAATCTTCTTGATTTTGACTCACTTCCACATAACCGATCAACTTCAAATTTTGCACATATGTATGTTTAGTTCGCGTGACAATGCAATCTGACCATTTTGTAAAAAAATCAAAATGGCGGTCGAATTTCGATATGGGTAACAAATGAAAGGGTATGACAAGTAGAATACAATTAGCTATGTGGCGTCATTCAAAATTCAAAATAGCGGCCAACACAAAATGGCGGATTACCTGTATCCTTACAACCCCCTCGGTATGGGTATCAAATGAAAGGGTATTAGAATAGAATAGTATTAGCTGTGTGTCGTCATTCAAAATGGCGGCCAACACAAAATGGCGTTTTACCTTTTTCTTTGCAACGCCCTCGGTATGGGTATCAAATGAAAGTGTATTACGAGTATAGTACAGTAAGCTTTGTGACGTCATTTTAAACCATATTTAATCACAATAATACAACGGGAAGTAATTTAATATAAATTAAATAAAAGGTTAAAGACACAATAAAATAATTGCTCGCCTGCTATGTGTGTCAGAAATATACTCACCCTTATTCCACACTCCGACGTAATGATATTTTTTCTCCGAATCCCGAATTTGACATTCCGCACTCCGAATCTTTGGTGCAGAATATCAGAATATGTTACGTCGTAGCGTAAAGCTTACGTCGTAGAAGTCTTCCGACGGAGTGTGGAATAAGGGTGACTATGTCGTAGATGAAGAATCAAAGATAAATAGATAAATTTCACCGTTTTATTGCTTTTCTCCTGACCTGTGACCCAATTTTTGAGGAAAAACATATTAAAAAACATTAATATTTGTTAAATCCTCGCAATTGGAATTTCCGTATTCACGTCATTTGTCCGTAACCGCGATACAAACACCCGCTTTTTTTTAAATTTTTCTGATATCAATTCCAGAATTAGTTTAGGATAGCTGTTATCCTTTAGCTTTCTTTTGATTTTGAGCTTGTAAGGAGCGAAGTTTTACACGAAATTTGTTGGATGAAAGTTTCCATTATCTTTAAATTCATGTTGAAATTGTCAATAAGAGGTGCAGAAATCAAAACACAAAAGAAGTAAAGAATAGATAGTATGCAAAGTGCTTCTTGTGTATGAATTATTTGCTAAAATATAATTCGCTTACTAAAGGGTTTAGCAATGTTAAGAAAGATAACTTAAGATCCATAAGAAATGTAGCCTAGTCCTTAATTGGAAATATTCTTTACTAACCATAAAAATAAGAACAATATTCTGAGTATTAAGATATCACAAGCACAGAACTTCTTTATTTTTATTACAAAGCTATTGTATAAAGTGCATCTTAAGAGTTATTGTATACTTAACCCCTTCGAACACCGCAGCTACCTACCGGACCACATCTTCCATTTGGCAATCGCACTTGTCCTCCTCTGCAGAAGCATCCTTGCTTGCACAGTCCAATGGAGATCTGGCAAGTTGGTCCACTTGGACAGCCTCTTTCACAGCTGGGGCCGCACTCTTGATAAACTTCGTTTCCAGGACATCTCCCTTTTGAATTAATATAATTAATATATTTTTAAAGATAATAACAAACTCAAAAATAATTTACTTGAACGTTGACATTCGCCACTTATAACTAAGGTGGTTATGACGATACACAAACAAAGTGCAACCTTCATATTGAGTCAGTCTTTAGAAGCTGATGTCCGTGATGTCCCAACTGTAAGAGGTGATTGAACACGACTGTGTGGAAGGTTTGATGCTCGATCTATTTATATATCGAGGGTGAGTGCACAATAAAGTGGAAGTTTAGTGGTGATTCGCCTTAATTTATGTAAGTTGAGTTTGGAATTCTGGAGTTCCCGACTTTATTATGGTTTTCAGTTTCTTTGGAGGTTTTTGTTTGAAGTAATAAATCAAGATATAAGTGATTAGAATTTCTGGCAAATAAGCACTGTCGGTTCTTGCAGGTACCGATTATAAAAAGTATAATATAAATATAAAAATTTTTAGTTGGAAAACAGTGAATTTAATTAATTTGAATGTGGTGTACCGCTTAAAATCTAACAAAAATAAATAAGCGTTTTGGGATATTTCTTATTTCGCACTATTTATATATTTTTTTGAAAAGTTTCCTTTATGAACATTGATTTGTTAAACTAAAATTTGTCGATATAATTTAACTCGTGATGATAATACTTGTACTGTTAGCAGCATCAATCATTTTAAAGAGAATCGCCTCGATTTTATCTTTATTTAACACTTCTATACCGTTTGCCGCTATCGAGTGTGCCAAACACTGGACTCAGCAAGTGTATAGATGTATCAAAAAGCTTGACGTCAAGCCTCATTAGGCCTACCCTAAATGAAAAGTAACGCAGAAGTGAAGTAGAAGTGAAGAAGTAGTAATTTCTTTCAAAATTGATATATAAACCAAAATAAAAAGATCATAAGAAGTGTAGCAAGTGAACAGCCTTACTTTCTTAACTTTTGTTTACTTCTTGTGCGGTTCTTACCGCACGGTTACTTCTGTAAATAACTTTTCGAAATTTTTCGAAATTAAACTTCCACTTCACTTCCATTTTGGTCACTCTCATACATTCATATGCAATGATACCTAACTTCACTTCACTTCACTTCCCATTTAGGGTAGGCCTATTGTCTGATCTGATTGCTTTAGATAATCTCCAAAGCTCTTGACCGAGTATGGTACCCTGCTCTATTGACCAAACTTAAAGCTATTAGTATCGACTTCGTTCTTATGAACTGGATTGAGAGTTTTCTTTCTGGTCGTTCCATCAAGGTAATACTGGACGGCGACGAATCCAAACCCTACACCATCTCGCCCGGTGTTCCCCAAGACCCAATCTTGTCGCCTGCTCTCTTCCTAATCTTTATAAAGGATTTTCTCTATCAATCCCACACATTCCTAATTTTACTGTTCTTGTGATAGCACATTAAATATATTTTTACCACTGTGAGTAGTATATTTTAGTGATGAATTTGGAAGCTAAAGGTGAGTACTTTTCATCTTTTATAACATTTGCGTTAATTTAGAAAAAAATAGGAAAACTTAAATTTTCAATTTTATAATTTTTTGCATTCATTCGACTAGGAGTTGTCTGCACCCGTTTGACCCCCGGGCTAAATTTTGGATATATCGTAGCTGTGACTATCTAGTTTCGAAATATATCAATTTTTAGCAGCACACTTTAGTACAACTATTTTTTTTATTTTTTTTTAGATTACTTCTACTCTGTGTCCAAAGCAGAGCTCTTGGAAGAATGGCTGAAACACGACAAAGGTAAGCAAAATAGAAAGGTATATGAGTTTGTAACTTCTAAATATGGCATTTCTAGGATCACGGAGGTATCGATGAGGGATACCAAAAATGTCATATCTAGGCTTTCTTCAAAGGTAATGGAAAAGTGTACAAAATGCGGCAAAAGTAAGGACCGATTTCTGAAAACTCATAATCAATGGATCAAGGGAGATCTGGTTTTTCATATCTCCTATCAACAAGTTCAGCCTTCAACATCTGCAAGTTTAACAGCAGGACGACCTCACAATGATCTCAAGGAATCGAGCGACAAAATAAAAAAAAGAAAAGTTGAAGTTTGAAGACCTGATCACTTCGAGGACTACATCAGAGTTATTGACTGCTGTGGAAGCTTCAAGGCGATTATCTGTGGCAACAGGGACCTGGCTAGAGTTATTAAAAAAGCCAACATTAGTCCTGAAAATTGTACGAAAAATGAAGTGTTAGTTTTAGTGGCACATCTGAACAGAAGTGTTTAACCAAAGAAGAGGCATTGGCTTATTACGTGGACTCCAAATCTACCAGGCATTCCTACAAACAGACTCGGAAGTGGAGTATGAAAGCAGGACACCAGGTATTTCCAAAATCGGATCTTCTGCCAATCGGGCAGCTTTCTGAGGAAGCTCAAAAAGCTCGCAATAAAGGGGCTTATTCTCGTTGTCGAGTGCCGTGGCAGATGTCACTTCGACCCTCAATTGGTAGTCTCATTGTCAATCTAAGTGACACCTGGCGACTAGATCGACAAACGTCGAATTCTAATTGTCACTAGGTGGAAGTATCAAGTGACATTTTCTTCGATACCTTTGTAGGTATCGACAGTTCTATTTTTAGCAAAATGGAAGCAGAAAAAAATGTAAATAAAAATTCTTTTGATTGTATATTCCTTAAAAAATTATAGACAATTAAAATAAATATATAAATTTTAATATTTTAGTGTAAAAATAACAACAAGAAAACAATTCAAAGTGATGGTGGAGTTTATGCTGCAAAATTCGGAATCCGAAAACCAAAACGCAAATGAACTCGTTTTATTTATTTATTTTTACAAATTTTTATGCTTTTTTCACAACAAACATCGCACTGTTAAATATGTCAAACTCATTTTTCAAATGAAAATGTGTTTCATTTCACAACGTTCCTATTAGCCCCGTCACTCGCCAACGAGAATACCACATTCAAAGTGGCGTGACACCGCCTAAGACAAATCTCACTTAGGTGATTCGACAACGAGAATAAGGCCCAAAGATTGCAGAAGATTCCGAGAGCATAATACTCGGAAGCGATCACGTGCTGCAAGTTCTCTGCGGTAAGACTTATGGGGTGCGACAGCGAGGGAGACCCAACCTCCGCTGGAAGGATGGCGTAGACCAGGACGCTCAGAGCATAGGGATGCCAAACTGGATGACATCGGCTCAGAATCGGGACCGGTGGAGAGAACAGTTGCGAGAGGCCAGGACCGGATCCCGGTTGTAGAGCCGTTAAAGAAGAAGATCACGTGCTGCTACGAATAGAGACTTACTTAATATGTTGCTGATCACATCTGAACCTGTAATTAATTGTCTTAGGGGAATTCCTAAAAAGATGAGTGGCAAGCAAGCGATAGTAATTTTAGTAATACCACCTAGTGTCAATGTAATTAAAAATATAGGACCGCGGATGATAATAAAAGGTGCGTTTCATTTTCATTTGAGTACGTACTCTGGAGTAGTTGGGCGCTCATCGGGGTAGTTGCAGCTACCCCAGCCCATACTTTGGTGTAGCAGTATCTACTCCGATGTGCGCCCAACTACGCTGGCGTAGGTACTCTTATAGACGATTCATCGGAGGAGGAATTTAGCGATTAACAGTTTAAGTAATAAGGTAGTGTAAGTTCTTATCATTGTAATTGTGATAATGTATTATTTGAAATATGTATGTATATTTAGATACGTTCATTGGAGCCAGAGTTTGTCCAGCTAGCTTGTTCTATTTGAAACACTCTGAATCCCTTCGAATCCAATTCATTGACGACGGTACTCTGCGTTACTCGTAGTGCCCAGCCACAATGCAGCCACCGCACCTAGCACTGCACATAACACCATATAAGTTTAGTGTGCGATGGCCAAATTCTGTTCTTGCTAGGTGCGATGGCTGCGTTGTGGCCTTGCATTCATGATCGTAGATCAACAGAGACATTGAACTCGACCTGATCTGGGCCGAAAATAATCGTGTCGAATGAAGTGCACTGTTAAATCTCCAATGAAACATTCCCTAGTGTATTCCTCGTCTAAGTGGACAGTTTGGATCTAACGACAGATTCATCTCTTAACATCTTAGGCGTAATACTAATAGACGATTTGCATTAGAATGACCACAAACAAGCATTTCAATGCCTGGGATTTCTTAATCATCGTTCATGGCACATTGTACGCTTACATAGACTCACTGAGTTACCGAAGGAATGAAGTGGTCCTAAAAAAATTCGACCGTTACTTCCTAGGGACTGCTCCACTGAATTTAGCGCCCTCATCTCTTCATGGAAACAGTTTTGCGCAATACAACCCAGTTAACTCGGCTCACTCCCACACCTTGTAAAAGCCTTTTTCGCGTACAATACAGTCTAGAAGTTTCTTTATAAACAGAACAACTCCCCTGTGGAACAATCTTTCGCAGTTAGTATTTCCGAATTCATGCAGTATCCTATAGTTCAAGCGTAAGGTTCATCGTCATCTGCTGCAGCACCTAGACTCCACCATCTATCCTATTCTCTTCTATCCTTCTAAATAATTTTACTACTAGACATTGACGCGAACGACCGTGGTACAAAGGGTGATTCCTATGCTTAAATTATAGCACATAAAGAAATACTGGATTATGCAGATGACATCGACGTCATTGGGTTCAGGTCTGTAGAAGACTATTTTACTCAGATTGAAACCGGGCGGCACAAAAACTAAAGCCTCCTACACACTAGTAGACCACGTTGAGCGATTTGTAGGCTATGTCTATAGCCCGTCTATGGAGACCGTACTTTGTCTCGTCTAGTGTCCACACTACTAGATTTGAATTTAGTCTCCGTTAGTCCATTAATAATGGAGGACGTTGTTTTATGCGCAATGAGTTCAAGCTTAGTGCTGGTTGTAAATGAAAGAATGCGAAAACGTAAACGTTGGTGGACGCGCGAGGTGCTTGCAGAAGGTCCTAGGTTCGGCAATATGTTATTAAATAAATTAAGAATGGAAGACGCCGTGGGCAGGCGCGGATCTAGAATTTTGTTTTGGGGGGGGGGGGGGGGGTTTGGTGGTCACGGAATTAAAAGTGGCGAAAAAAAATGTCTACTCCTAAAAAAACAAAAACAAAATTAACAAGACTAACCGAATTGTGAGTTTTTCACAGAGCAATGCACTTAAGCTATTAATACAGCCTGTCCGAACAGACCGCATAAAGAGGCCTCCAAACCCCCATGGTGATCTTGCGAACTTGAAACACTCCGAAAAGAGTGTAGAAAGGAATTTAATTCAGATAGACGCAGCAACAGTGCAACCTCCTGGGGCTGCTATAAATTGAAGCTGAATAGATAAGGAAAGCCAAACGTACCTCCTGGACTAACTTTTGCAGCAATATAGAGTCCACGTCGCCAGCTCAAGGCTACGTAAAATATTAACTAAAGCGCCAACAATGTTTAGTTATTTACGCAACTAAAACGGCGATTGGACTGATACTTTTTATAGGCACCCGCTTCCCGAGTAGTACTACCGCTGAGACAGCTTTTAAGTTAAACCCTGCAGCCTCACCACAGCTGGTGAAATCTATCATAAGTAGAGCAAGAATTAAACGGGCTGTAAACACCTTCCAGCCCTATAAATCTTCAGGCCCGGACGGCATAGTGCCGGCAGAACATGTTACATCATGCCCTGGTGGCAGGCCATGTTTACCGGGTGCCTTCAGAATAACTGCATTCCCTCTATTTGGAAAGAGGTGAAAGTAATTTTTATAGCTAAGGCAGGAAAAGCCTCCCACGCAACACCCAAAGGCTTCAGGCCAATCAGCCTATCATCCTTTCTTTTAAAGGCTATAGAAAGGCTAATCGAAATATATCTGAGGCAGACCATACTAACCTCAGAACTCTCTGGCGCACAACAAGCCTACACAAAGGGCTGCTCTCCATTCATTGGTCTCAACAATTGAAAAATCACTCCAGGTCAAGGAGTATACATTAGCGGAATTCCTTGACATAGAGGGGGCGTTTAACAACGTACTCTCGGACGCCATTACCCTGGCCTTGACAGAACTGCGGATCGAGGCATCACTGGTGTCTCTCATCCATCAAATGCTTACTGGCAGGATGGTGAGCGCGATCCTAGGCGACTGCTCGGTCCGAAGGGCCGTAAATATAGGCACCCCGCAAGGAGGAGTCCTCTCCCCGCTCCTATGGGTCGTAGCTATGAACCAGCTGTTGCGACGCATGGAGGCAAAGGGCCATCACGTCCTGGTATGGATGACATTGTCATCGTCACTAAAGGAAAATTTCCTCAAGTCCTCTGTCCTTTTCACGAGGAGGTATAAAACCCCACCTCTAACATCCCCACAGCTAAACAATGCCAGGCTCAAATTTAGCAATAGTGCCAAATATCTGGGAGAAGTCCTGGACAAGAAACTCCTCTGGAATGAAAACACAGAGGAGCGCATTAAGAAAACGAACATAGCTGTGGGAGTGCTGACCGGACACTCTGATAGGGCGGCATGCGTCCCGTTTAGGTCTTGAAACCTACGATTTTTGCAGAAGCTGTAAAAATCCGGACGAGGAGGAAAGTGTACCACGTCTCTTCTGTCACTGCCCAGCCCTAAGCAGAAGGAGATTAACCACATTTGGTGAACCCTTTCTAAACACGCTTGCGGGAATCTCGAAGACTGGGATCTCGCAACTGAGAAGATTCATTACTTCCTCGAAATGGTTTAGCGAAGAAACGACACTTTAACATCCGGTTTAAAGTGGTATCACTATGGCATCACAATGGGCCTATCTTTTTGACCTAAGTTAAGTGTATGAGCTTAAACAAACAGCTCAGCCATATCTAACCTAACCTAACCGAATTTTCTGGTGGATTAAAAACAAACGTGCCTTACGAAAACGTGCCCTAATGTGTTTTTGATGAAGACGCGCCCTTTCTTGTGAATGCAGCTGACTTTAGAGTTTGCAAATCAAAACATATAGAAAGAGTTGATCTTGAAGGTCACTTTTTTAAGGTCGTTTTTTAATTTGCAAAAGAGTTTGGTCGGTTTTGGTCGTTTGGTTATTTTTTGTATTTGCTTTTTTAGTTGGTCAATTTTGTTTTTTAAACAGCGACCGCTTTTTGGGGGGGTTATGCCCCCGTAACCCCCCCCTTGAATCCGCGCCTGGCCGTGGGTTTTCGGAATTTCACCCGTCTGACACCAACCGATTTTGAAGATTTGCTTCTGATGGTTGGATGATTAATAATGAAGCAAGATACAAAATTTAGAGCAACTATCCTAGCTTCTCTTCGACTGGCTGTCACTGCGTTTCCTAGCAAGTGAAGCCTCATGTACACCTTTAGACGTGACGTGGTCTCCCATTCCGATCGGGAGACCGTACACCTGCGATTTTTGGTCTCGCAACAGACTCGTAGACGGCAATTGGTCTATAGACATGTCTAGACAACTCTAGACATGTCTCGGAGACAAAAATCGCTCAACATGTCTACAAGTGTGTACAAGCCTTAAGATTGCACAAAAAAGTAAATGGTGGGCCCATAGAAATATAAACTAACATGGAACGGCTGTGTCGTGTAAAAACCCTGTACGTGAGCGACCACATTAAAGGTAGCTTGTTTAAAAGGACAGCAATAGTGTGCACAAGTGGGACACAAATTGCCGAATGGTCAGGGGTAGCTTCTTGAGTGAATGATGGCGTGCCAAGTCAATATCCGGGGGCATAGATTTTATGCCAGGAATTTTAATCGCCCCGCCTTTAAAACGTCCCTCTTATTATTTCTGCATATTTTGACCTGCACTGCCTGACCACTACTACGGAGTGAACTCAAACACATCAGGAATTGTGGTACGCGTAATCTGGCTTACGGCCATTCCGTGTTTAGTTTATATTTCTATGGGTGGGCCCCCGTCTGAGAGACGATGTAAGGAAATACGATTGTAACTTGCATAGCCCTGTTTTGGCATTAATAGATGCTTTAATTCCTGGAAGTTTGGACCAATAGTCTTCCTTTGTTCCTTTGCTATTGCACCAATCCTTGACATGAATATAAATATTTTTATTGGGGTTGGAGATATAAGGCAGAATAGGCACCTTTTCACTAAGTAAGTGGATTGGTTGGTGATCGTCTTTTGCAGTAAGGCCCGTATTCATCGACCTGGATATATTCGCGGTTATTTCTTATCCCGTATGTTTCTACGGATATTTTTTGCTATTCACCAACCGCGCATAAACTCCAGTTTTCGAAAATATATATTTTTTCTTAAATATTTACGAACCTAGAAACTCATTCATATTGATTCAATCTTTGGTACTTTGTATTTTATTTTAGTATTTTTCACTCACAACTTTGTTCAATTTTAAAACTACGAAACTACAAAGTTTAGAAATACTTATTACCTATTAGGATAGGATGAACTGGTGTTAAGCCTCGACAAGCTCCTGATGGTATACATTTACCCGCTGAACCTGAACGAACAAATCCATCCCTGCAGTAGCATCCATCCGGACATCGGATATTAACGATATTGCAGGGTTCATTAGAAGTGGTACACGTTGCTTGACATGGACTTCCACAAGTTTTGTAAATTTCATTCCTACCGCAATGTCCTTAACAAGAAGATATAGATTAATTCAAAATTCCAATTAATAAAAGAATCACAACTTACTTGGACCACCCGGTCTAGATGGTCGTCCTGGTCTAGGCGTAAGTCCTGGCACCTTATATTGTGGTGAACATTCAATGTAAATTATTAAAGTGACAAAAACAACAAGACTCAATGCAAACTTCATAGTAGTTGTTGACCTCGAGACGATTTGTTGTTGTTACGGCAGTTTGGGATCTCTAAATAATAATGATCGTTTCGATCAGTGTCGATCGAAATTTATATCAAATTTCGTTTTCGTATTGATGTGATATATTTAAATTTTATGAAATGCAGAAAAAAGCTCTTTTCGATAAAGTTTTCGAGAATCGATCGTCGCCAAACTGGTTTTTGCCTGGTGTAATTCCCCAATCGGTGTAGAAATATATCACGTGAGATTCTTCTGTTTGGATTAATCAAAACAAACATTTTTTTTGTGTTGATTTGAGAATTTGAACTCTTTGTAATATGAAACTTGCATGATGGAATGGGAAATATAATTAATGGGGTTTTTGGTGTTAGTGTAATCATAGAATCGAAATGTATTAACGTATTTTTTATTTTAAATTTTAGGTTGACCCAGGCGAGAGCCTCTGCTTTAATCCTGATCTTGCTGTAGAAGTTCCAGAAATCCAACCCAATCCGGGGAAAACGACCAGATGAGACTCTTTAACAATCCTGGACTAAGACTTCCATTGGCGAATTTGGTCACTCATTTTGAGGAGTGCCTGGAGAGCCCTATAGCAAAAGAATGTCACCAGAGAGGAATCATGCCTACACTCCTGTGGTGTCTTGTTGTAGATGAACTTTCAGATGTTTAGACTTTTTTTTAGACTTTTTACCCAAGGTTACGAACACGATGTTGTAGGCGTGGCAACCGGTGAAATAGATATATGTACCATGTCATACTCTGCAGCGGCCATTACATGTGATCTCCAGCAGGTAACAAATTAATCAAGCTTTAAAGAATAATTTCCTTTTCCATCACTAGGGCTCTTCGTATCGTGCTATAAGCGCTGCGCTGGACAGTTAACTCGCAAAAGCCCGAGAAGGAAGGCATCTTGTCGGAAAGGCAATTCGGCTGCATCGAAGGCTAGATCAACAACGGATGATGTCAATGTGGTGACTAACCTAAGCTAGGACCGCAATGGATGTGAATAAGAGTTGCGCAATGATAACCCTTGACGTAAAAAATGCTTTCAATACCGCGAAGTAGATCAATATCGTAGGAGCGTTAATAAAGCTGGATACACTGAAGTATCTAGTGCGCATTGTGATAAAAATTTCTTGTAGGTAGGACACTGCACTGCGATTCAGACGAAGGAGAAAGAGAGTACTGGACTACTGGCGGAGTCCTCCCGACTCCGTCATAAGCCCCCCCTCTGAGGATCATAATGAAGGATGAAGTACTGACGCTTCGCGCGAGACGCGGTAGTAGGAAGGCGACTCTAGGAAGTTGAGATATCAACAAACGAAGCAATATAGGAGATAAAAACGTGATTCGAGAACGCTGGCTTAATGCTAGCTGAGCACCAAACGGAAGTAGTGCTAATCAGCAAGCGGAAAAAGGTGCAAGCGTGAAAGTGGGTGATCATGTTATTCCGCACTTAGGTATTTGGGAGTGATGATTGATCGAAGGTTCTACTTCGAGGTGGACTACGCGGGCGCGATAGAAAAAGTTTCTGCTATTAGTGCAGCACTAGGCGATGATGTTGCCTAATGGAGGGGGCCCGAGGCGAGGATGCTGCCTAATATAGGGTGCCTGAGGCCAAGCCGACGCCTCCTTATCACGTGGGTGTTTAGTTCGTACCTATTGTATGCATCGGCTTTGTAAAAAACGATCAATAGGAGGAAAATAAACTTTGCTTATCGGCTAAGTGCCTTTGAGTATGCGCTGTGTCTACCATACCACGTCTGATGAAGCAGATGTGTCATATCGGAAACGATTCCCATTGATATTCTGGCGGCGGAGAGTAAACCTGTACGGTCCGGAATATGCAAGGCCAGACCATCGCAGCATGGTAGGTGGGAGGAGTTTACTTAGGGCCGATGGACCCATAGACTCGTACCAAATGGAGAGAAGTGGGTTATGAGGGAACATGGAGAGGTTCATGCAGTTCCTGGGGTAGCATTACAGAAGTTGTTTCAAGTCATCTGTTTCGAGTTTTGCATTGAATTTTTCCATTTAAAACTCGTAACAAATGAGTTGAAACAAATTCTGTAATTTCACCGCTGAGTAAATATGGAGGTTGTAGGGCGTACCTTTATCCCTTCAGTTTTGACGATTCAACGTTCCGCTCAGAATGTCCGGGCATTAAAGAAGACGTGGAGCATGCCTCTTTAAATGCTCAACGTTTGCGGAGCCTAGGACTGTGCTGTGCAGCTAATACCGGAGAACTTCCTGGACCAGATGTTGATATCGGAGTATGTGTGGAGAATGATAGAAATGACGTTGAAAGCCATTCGCAATGCAAGGCTCAAGAGAAAGGCATAAATATGCCAGGAGAGGTATTAATTGGATAGCTGATCCGGCTCGGTGACGTAAGTCGGTCACACGGGAATAATGGAAGACGAGCGAGGTGAATTTTTTTAGGCCGCCTAAAAGACCCACTGAACGACCTACGGGCACTTATGTAGCCATTTTATTAAATAGTGAACCTTACGGTTGCGAAACATGGAAAGTCACCCAATTCATCACAGGGCGCCTACAAGTTTTCATCAACAGATGCCTACGTCGTATCCTAAAAATCCGCTGGCAAGATAGAATTTCAAATGAAGAACTGGCGCCGTGCCGGCCAAGAAAGGATAGACGACCAAATCAGGCGAAGGAAATGGAATTGGAAGAATCTAGCCAAACAGGCCCTCGACTGGAATCCGCAAGGAACCCGTCGAGTCGGAAGACCTAGAACAACGTGGAGGAGAACCCTATTAGCAGAGGCCGTAACAACCGGGAGATCCTGGTCAGAGCTGAGAGCTGTCGCGCAAAACAGAGTCCGCTGGAGGGCAACTGTTTCCGCCCTATGTCCCATGAGGGATTAAAGGAGCAGTTAGTTAGTTAGTTAGAACCTTATCGAAGTCACCTTTTCTACAAAGAAAGAACAGACGAGAGGTCGTTGATCTATATCAGTGATTCCCAAACTTATTTCGGTCATGGACCCCTTACTATAACAAAAACTTGATCATGCACCCCCAAACCTAAGTGAATCAAATTTTATTTTAATTTTAAGTGAGAAGGATCCCAGCTGGAAAAATTGGTAGCGCTGCTCAGGGGAGCTGATTTTGAGCTTACTGGAGTTTGCAGAAATTTTATAGAACGAACAAAACTGGCAATTATCTTAATGACCATAAATCGTGCCATTAGCATACTCAATAGACCGGTTCTCGTTCGGTTACAGAAGTTAAGCAGCATTGGACGTGGTTAGTACTTAGCGCGGGGCTCGCTTGGAAAAACGACACTCGCCCTTGGAAAAAAACGAAAGAACATTAATTGCAAAAGGCGAGCAAAAATAAAAGCTTTTCAACACCCGCATCTTATTCACATATCCATTAACTTAAAATTTTGCACATATGTATGGACAGTTCGCGTGACAATGCAATCTGACCATTTCAAGATGGCAGCCGATTTTTGCAATATGCATGTTAACAACCGCATAAACGTCAATTTATTTAGCGTTGTTGGCAAACTTATTTGTGCTTTTTGGCTTAGCTAAAATGTAGCACACCTTCTAACTGTCAAAATGGGTTGACGTTTACTTGTGAATTTTTGTTCTAAGCAAATAATTAATTGTAAAATTAGAACTGTCAAATGGTATGCTAGGAACGGTGTTAAGTTAACAGGGATAATTTAACAGAGTTAAAGTAACTTGGGCCTAAACGCGCCCTATGCCAGGTAGAATACAATTAGCAGTCTAAATTCAAAATGGCGGCCAAAACCGAATGACGGGAGACATAATAGACTAAAAAGCAGAAAATATAACCTATCAACTTCAAATTTTACACAAAGGCATAGTTCGCGTGACAATGGACTCTGATTTTTTTGTAAAAAAATAAATATGGCGGTACCAAGATGGCGGGAGAATTTTGCAATCGTTTCCCGGACCCCGCGACATGGGTGTTAAATGAAAGGGTATGACAAGTAGAATTGAATTAACTGTGTTGCTCCATTCCAAATTCAAACTGACGGCCAACACAAAATACCGCATTACTTTTTTCTTTACAACGCGCTCGGTATGGGTATCAAATGAAAGGGTATGATGAGTAAAATACAGTGGCGGTACAGTGGCGCTACAAAATAGACTAAAAAATAGAAAATAAAAATAAATAGTTTAAAAAAACTAAAAAAATACGCGTTTATTTTAAAATGAGCTAAAATGTAAAAAAATAATTTTGCATGTAAGGTTTTTATTAGTTTATGGGAACAACCTACCTTTCAAAATCAAGCTCAGAATGAAATTAATGAAGTTATTGGTAAAACTTATAAATATAACTTACTTAAATGTAAGAAGCGTGAGGCGTTAACGAAAAGTTCCAGTATTAATAAATAAGAATATAGGTAACGAGCGTTCCGCCTACGAGCGTCTGAGAACATTCTCCTCTGCCCAAATTCTGTTTGTATAACAAAAGTTTTGTAACAAATGCAGATATAATACTTTTAGCTTTGAGAAAATTTAATTGATCACCTTGTAACTTCAAATTTATTTCATCAAATTTGGCGTAGTCAAATAAGCTGTTTGCTCTTCGATTTCGTCCACACCGGAACATGGCTCATTAAATTTTTGTAATTTTGCATATTGAAACTTTCGATTTTTTTCGCGGTCCCCCGGTAGTTCTTTGCGCACCCCCAAAATAATTTTTAGTTATCACGGACCCCCTGGATCATCCCAAAGACCCCCAGGGGTCCATATGGACCACTTTGGGAATCACTGATCTATATGCTTCAATGTTCCGGGTCTAGTGCACCCCTTTTCGAGGGACCCTTTTAAGTGTTACGTTTAAGACACCATCCCGAAGAAATACCTTTACGGCTTGTGCCGATCTGGACTTAAAGGTCATGGAAAAGGATTACTGAATTTAGTCAGTAGGAATCTGACACTACCGTCTGGGTGCGTACCACGGCGGTGGCTGCTGTTTTAGGCCCTTAGTTCGATTCTCGTTAAACAGTCGAACGAATGTTAGATCGGAAAAGTGGTAGCACCCATTCTCGATTGTAGTAAATCGAGTCGATTGCAGTCGATGACAGTTCACGATTGCATTTAGATGGTCGAATGCGTGTGTTGTGTTTATTTAATTTAAACGCCAACAACTTTCTTAAAATAACATTGCCATTAAATTTCCGTAGAAAAATTCATCAAAATGATGATTCTCAGATATAATGGCGGTACTATTTGTTCGATTGGACAGCGTTACGGACTACTTTTCACAATCGAATTATCTTTCGATTCTCGATCGATTGACAAATCGAATTTTGTTCTGGGGGCCTTAGGCTTTAGAGGCGGTGCAGCACACATCCCCTTTGCTGCTTCACTGATGGACGATTTCCACCACTCCCTTGTAAAGAAAGGATGCATCAAACGTCGGAGCTCCACACTTGATCTGGTGAACTCCAAGCGATTTTTTTCCTGTTTCGTCTTCTAACGATCCCAAGGGATTATTGGGATGTAGTAGAACGATGTCATGACCATCTGATGTTTAGTGGTAGATGATTTCACATATAGGGTTTGTTTAGAAAAGGATGAGTGTGCTCTTCGTATTTTCTTGTGATGGCTAGGAGTAGGGTCTCGCTGTTTGTTGTGGCCTTGCTTAAACAAACTGGTCTAAGCGACAAGCCTTTAGGCGAGCTTCTGAGCTTTGTTCCAGCGATTTCGTCTTAAAATTTAAGGTGAAGAAGCTGCCAAGCGTAGAATAGGTCCAAGAGGCCACCGAAATCCTAACGACCTTATACCTCATTAAAAAAATGAGAGAAAGAAACTTCGGTGAACAACATCAAAATGAATTTTTTGAATTGTGCCAAACTTTTAGTAGAAGACCGTTGAAATGCCATAAGTTTCTGTAACAAATTTTGTCACGGCTTAAAAGTTTGAAGATTTTGAAGTGCTTTTTGGGACAGATGAAAACTTGGAAGAAAAGTTAAGAATTTCTGATAAAATTTAATCATTTATTTTTAAAAACTCGTGCAAGGATATGAAATTGGTGTAATTAAGATATTTCTTAAATAATTTGCCAAGAAGTTAATTATTTATTTATTTGCGTTATTTTTCAAATACATAGTCATTTTACAAACACATCACTTAAGAATATATTGGAATATTTTATACAATGCGAAATTCAATCTAAGAAAATACAGTAATATAGTAGCATGATATAATATACTTCTACTAAGGTCTAATGGCGAATCTTGATATTATAGTTTTGATCGTGCTATCGACCTTTTTCCTAATTCATCTAGTCCTATAATGTAGTGTAGTTGTTTAATTAACTGAATCTTGTTTAGCATATTACTTCTTGGCTTGACGGATCTCTGTATTAATTTATTATTCTTGGGATATTTACAAATCGGTTTTGAAGAATAAACTGCGGTATGCTGAATTGTACTGCATTATTATTAGTTAGGGCATTTTCGAAAGAATCTCCTCCTTCTATATTCGATATTCCATTTATCAGCGAATTTTTCAGTGTTGGCATTGGCTGATTTACCATAATCATAGCTTCTTTATGAGCTGATTTTGATAAAGTATGAATACCCAAACTATGTATCGGTCCCTCGACTTTAGGACTTAATACAATCAAGCTTGGTTGTCCGTTTCCACTGGAATTTAATTTTTTATTTAGTAACTATTTACACTAATTAGAAATATTTCGATTGATACTTACTCATTTTCCAACTGAATCGTATTTGAACCTTCATCATCTGTATCAAATTTATTCAGTGTGTTCTCATTGTATTCTTGGGAGAATTCGTCATTCGCTGAGGGAGGGAGGGAGAGTTCCTCATCATGTCGATGGCGTTCTTCTTTGGTTTTGGCAGCCTCTACGTTTTCTTCTGAGGAATCGTTAGTCTCTGTGGTGTCTTTATAGGAATCCCAGGTTTCCTCTGAGGAATCCTTCATCTCTGCTGTTTCGTTTGAAGAATCGTTAGTCTCTGCGGTTTCGTTTGAAGAATCGTTAGTCTCTGCTGTTTCGTTTGAGGAATCGTTAGTCTCTGTGGTCTCATCTGAGGAATCTTTACTCTCTGCGTTTTCGTTTGAGAAATCGTTAGTCTCTTCGGTTTCGTTTGAGGCATCGTTTGTCTCTGCAGTTTCTTCTGAGGAACCGTTAATCAATGCGTTTTCCTCTGACGAATTTTTATTCTCTGCGGTTTCGTTTGAAGAATCATTAGTCTCTTGGGTTTCGTTTGAGGAATCGTTAGTCTCTTCGGCTTCCTCTGAGGAATCTTTACCATCTGCGGTTTCGTTTGAGGAATCGTTAATCTCTTCGGTTTCTTCTGAGGGATCGTTAACCGCATGGATGGATTGTGCGCGATCGGCAGTATATGGGAATTCTTCCGGGTTTATATCATCATCTCCATGCTCATGAACATTTAACCCTGCCAATTCTGCTAATTCGGCGGATTCTTTGGTTTTTTCTACGCTAGCTTCTGTTGATTCTTCGCTTCCTTCATCACCTTCAGCCATTGGTGGTAGTTGTTTTTCTTCACTTGATACCGCATATTTAAAAACACTTCCTAAGTTCCCATGTTCTGCAAATGCATACGATTGTACCCGGCTTATGCAGATTGTAATAGCAACAAAAATAATCACAAACTTCAGTTCCATTTTTTGTAATTATAAACTAAGGGCAACTTAGTGTAAACTTGTAATTTATAGAAATTTCCTGTCACGGTATAAATTTCAATGAAATTGTAAATTTTCTAGAAGGAAAAATTGATTTTTTTTCACTGATAAATTGTTTCAAGCATATTTTTCCGGTAAAATAATTTTTTTTTATCAGTTCTTCATCGTCATTTATTTCATTGATTCGCTAAAGAAATTCAATTTATATACCGTGCGATTACGTGACCATTGGAGGTTTCCAGCATATAAAACGTTCTTACACCACTTAAATATTGCCCCGAGTATTTAGATAAGGCATATATGACACGTTTAAAAAATTGCGGTTTGATCAATATTCAATAGGTTTGATTCAATTTCAATAACAATTTAAATAAATTCCCACCTTTTGATTGTCTATCGTTTCTGGATCGATCTTGACTTTGACAGATCATTTTTGGAGGCTATGTCGAATATTTAAATAAAAAATGTCGAACTGTTATCCGCGATTTTGCTTAAAAATTTCAATTTTCCATCAAAGATCTTTCACAAGGAAGAAGTCTCAGGAGAACAAAGAGAAGACATATATTTGTAATGACGCAGTTGCTAAACTAAATATATGGCGCCATCTACTCTACTCTTTTATGAAAGTAACATTAGCTTCAGAAAAGAAAATAGAGGAGTCAGGGATAGAGTGTGGTCTGGTGCAGGGACGTGTCTGATTTAATTCATCCTGAGCCAATTTTTTTTCTAGAATCTTTAAAAACACGTCTTTCCCGACCAACGACTAAATTCCGACTCGACTTACAACTTCAGCTAAAAGTTACAAAACGATGAGTTTTCCCTGATGTTTTCCTTTTTTTTTCTTGTAATTACATTTGCCCCATTTACCAATAAACCCATCCTTACAAGGGTATTGACCCGAGACCCAATCACACATGCGCTGCTGAATAGTTTGTTTAGAATTCCATGAATTCTGAAAAAAGATGCACGTGAACTTAGAGCACTGTCGTATCAGTCTATGGGTGGCGAAGTTTCCAAATTCTAAGTGGCGCCTAAGTGATTAATTGACCAAAAAACTGAAATAGGAAATTCGTGAGATACATGGTGGTACTGTGGAAATAGACGGAATAAGCAACATGGAATTTAAGGAAAAAAAACCGTGCTGGTACAAAAATCACTTAGGTCGTTCAAGCCAAAAAAACGGCTCGACCGATTTTTATGAAAATCTTTTCAGATCATATTTCCTTGAACACGCTTCGAATGGCACTTCAACGAAGTCGATATCTTTTTTAGTTCGCGCGAAATCGTTCAGGAAAAAATGACCACATACGTACGCACACACAAACAAACATACACACACACATATTTCTTCTCAAATTTTTGCTTAAAATGCTATTGGGACCTTGAAACGTGTAAATACATTGAAAATTTCGAATCCGATTTTCGGAACGATTACAATAACTTCCTACTGGGAAGTTAATAAAATTGGAATCAGGGGCGATATATGTATATGCATAGTAGTTGTGATTTGTTCCTCGAAAACTTGACTAATTTCCCATATTAATTTCTTTCCCCAAATCAAACTAACTCTTTTAAAAACCAGTATTATGGAAAATCCATTAGCTGACGCTTAATTCGTTTTTTCTTTGTACTACCAACCGGTATTTGTATTTTCCCAGCAAGGACGCCAACTCGGTGCCTTTTTTTTACTTTTACTACCACCAGGGCTATACGAAGTGTAATTCTCCCTCCACTCTACCAAATCTAAGATGTATATCGACCAATAGCAATTTCTCCCGTTCTATCCAAAGTCATGGAGTCAATAATCATCAAAAAGCTTTTGGAATATCTTACCATATATAAGATGACAAGCTTTAGACCGAAAATATCTACTGGAGACCTTCTTGTATGTCTAACAAGACAATGCAATCAAAATATTCTCTGCTTCGGTAGGTCTGGTTTTGTTGCTCTCGATAACTCTTGTGGAGTTCCTATACACGAGTCATCCATTCATCATCTCCATCTGCCTCTAGACCACCCAACATATTCTATTCTCTTGTATCCTTCAAACTAAGGTTAAGACATTGCACTATGTCCTAAACTAAATGACAGATTCGTAGATTAATTCCTAAGCTTAGACTTCTTACATCCTCTTACATTAGCACGAGCTGCAGTTAAAATCAGTCTTGTGGGAAAATGCAAAACGAGGGAGGTGACTCTAGTTAGTAAAAATCCCGCATTATTCTTTGATAAATTGTCAGCAGGATTGAGCTATTCCACTTCCCAATGCAGATGATCGTACAAGATTTCTGGTTTCCTCGCTATATTTATAGGCAAGCGATTGAAAAGCAGAGAGATGTGAAGGAGAATTTTTTTTAAATAAAACCTATTTCTAGATGCGTCATATTGTTCAAAACTAGCCATTCAATAACAATTTGCCTATCAAAATCAATTAATAAATATCAAATAGTATAATTAGCGTTGAAGCCTAGCTTTTGTGAGCCGTGAAGAAATCGTTACGTGTGTGAACAATAAATAATGCGATATAATTACCGATAGCTATGCTGCTTATATATTAAGAGGTGATGTGTAGCTAGCTACTACATATGTGGACAAGACGTGGTCATTTAATTGGATCTCTAAAGCTGACAATGAGAGATTGAAACAAACAAAGTAGTTGTAAGAATTTCGAGTTAGCGATCGTGATTTGGGAGCGTTATGTACAAGCTTTCGGCCATAGCACTCTGCCATGTCCATTTATAGCAAGAAAAAACGTTCATAATATAAATTTCCCGAAGTATTAAAATGGCACTAATTTGTGTGAGCTTATTACAGATACGAATATTTGGCACTGAATTGTCCCATGTATGTCCCTGGCATTGTAGATCAAGGAGCATACTTGTTGGATCTGCTTCTTGCTTCTGTTAACAGAACTCATCTGTCGGCAATTCAGACCACAGAAATGCAACTGGCTGGGGTTTATCCTTTTCTCAATAACTTACTGGGATTTGTGTTTCTGCAGTAAGAACCCTAATTCTGTCCTCCCTGTTTTACCAGAGATGTACTATTACAGGCGAGAATGCGTTTGTTCATTCCTCATTCCCAGGGCTGAACTATAGTATGATTCGTTATAAACTGACTTTAAATTTAAACTACAAACTTTCAGTCCCCTTCAACTATTTACACAGCTTCGCCGATGACGATACTTGGCAATTATTCTTCTCTACTATTCCGCATTATGCCTTCCTTCATATATAGTACAAGCACGTGGTTATATTAAATTGTAGAAAGGACGCTTCCAAAACGAGGTACTGCACTGTCCAGGCCCGCCACTGACATCACCTTGCGCGGCCTGGGACTAAAATATTTAAGGATTTTGAAAATCCAAAAAATCTTTGACTAAAAAAAAGTTTGTGGTAATGTGAGAATAAGTTCATTCAGGGCATTAAATATAGATACCGAGTGGACGGTTCTTTATTCGCGGATGAACCTAAAGTTGCATAGTGCAACGTAGAATTAAACAGTTTTTATATAGACAGGCGCTCGTGCTTAGCTCTGGGGCCCAGTACTCATCTTTCTTTTGGCAGAATCAATCCAGAAGCTATCCCAGAGGAAAAATTCGAAGCACTACTAACTGAGGCGAATGCGAAGACCTGTTAATATGCTGCCATTGCATCTTTAAGGAATTGTATGGAACGAAGAAAACGGCAAACACAGACCGGTTCTCATTCGATGCGGTGGTCAAGCAGCATATAGAACGCGGTTGGTACTTACTTGGGGGACCGTCCGGTAAAACCGCTATCGACACTCGCGTTTGAAAGGATGAAAAGGCAGTTGCACAAGGTGAATATAAAGTTTTTCGACATTCCAGTTGTTTTTCATATCCACTGTAACAAAAATTGGAGCGTTAGAAAGTTTTTTATACTTTTGTGACTGCTTCTAAAAAAAGTAGCAGGAAAAGGAGTACTCCCAACTGCGATCATGCAATGTTAAAAAAGATATAGAACTGGGATGGGAAGGGGAACGCCCCAAGCTTTTTAAGGACCGTTCTAGCTCCATTTACCGCTGGGTAAGTTTTTTCTTTTTCCTTAATACTCAATTCGAGCCTAATCTACTTCAGTGGTAGTAAAGCGATTACTTAAGGGCAAGTTAAATCTCCCAATCTAATCTTTGATAAAGGTAACTGCTTTACCTTAATTATGAATTTGCTTACGTCTTTTTTGGTGTTACAACTGGTGAACGCGGTTTCAGTAAATTAAAATTGATATAGAATTATCTAATTATGGGTCAGTCACGTTTAAATCATTGCATGCTATTATTAATAGAATGAGAGCTGGCAAAAAATATACAGCCTTATAGCAGGAACACAATGCTTGCCATAAGCCGTGGGCTATGAAAGCTTTATCGCTCTCAATTCATGCCATCGCTGTCAATCGTGAAACTAAAATTATAATAGAGCAAAGCAATATCGTAGGCGATGAAAAAAATTTTCTTCCTGTCAAATGAGTTTCAAATTTGAATTGAAACTAATTTAAACTAATATGCGTTTTTTAACTTTAAAATAAACCACCCTCAAATTTAAAATTAACATGGAATGTCTGGTGAAGGTGGTGGCTATTATACGCACCAGAATTTGTCGAAAAGTTACCTTTCTTGTCATGATAGTAAGGTTTTGTTTGTTAGCAGCGGTGTTTTTTTGTTTGTATACATTGGTAGAACTGTAAGCGTCAACCACAAAATAGAAATAGGTTCTAATTTTTGTGGCCATGGTTATGGTCGCTTAGCCGGTAGTTTCATTTTGTTCGTTCCTTTGTAGATACATGGTGTCTATTATTTGACAACGAAAAGCTTTCAGAGCCCATGGCTTATGGCGAGCATTGTGTTCCTGCTATTATTCTCGTTGTCGAATGACGTGACAGATGTCACTTTGACCTTAAATTGGTATTCTCATTGTTAAACTAAGAGACTCCTGGCGACTAGATAGACCAATGTCGTATTCTAATTGTTGCAAGGTAGCGTGTGAAGTGACATTTTCTTCGATACTTTTGTAGGTATCATTCCACCATATCCCTCATAGTCACACCACTCGCTAACGAGAATACCAACCAATGACTATGACGACTGCGGAATTTAAAGCAAGAAAAATAGTGTTTACTATTTAAGTATGATGAGTAGAAGAACCCAGTGGGAAAAATTGGGAGCGCTGTTCAGGGGAGCTTACTTCGAGCGCTGTTAAATATGCTCCCGAGGGGGCATGACCGGAGCTTTCATAAATTTTATAGAACGAAGAAAATGGGCTATTGCCTTGATGACCATAATGGTGGGACCACACTACGCGGTCTTGGTTCGTACGCGCTTTTGCCTTTTTTTTCATATAGAGTTTTATGACTTTTTTACGACTTTTTTACGACTTTGTCCATGGTAAAGGCCGTGCGGCACAACAACGCGGACAAAAGGCTGTGCTTAAAAAGGTACATTGTGCGTCCACACTAGGAGCTTTTCAAAAGCGCGTACGCCGTTTCAAATGAGAATTGATTTTTTCTCACTCATAATTCAGAAAATTAAAAGATCACGCGCGCTTTTGGCTGGCCGTACGACCAAAAGCGCGTGGATTCTAAGTCCGCGTAGTGAGGACGGGCCTTAAAGGGTGACATTAGCATTCTCAATGGACCGGCTCTCGTTCGATACGAAGGAGAAGCAGCTTTAAAAGTGGTTAGAATTTAGTTGGGGGACTGCTTTGATAAAACCACACTCGCGCTTGGAAAGGAAAAGGCAATTGCAAAAGATAAACAAAATAAAAGCTTTTCGATACCCGGATCACATATCCACAGGCGTCCATGAAAATTCTTTATTAAAAAGCTTTTTTATAATGCTCCTAGAACGCTTTTGAAGGAGCATAAAAACGTATGCTCCCCTGCAATGACATGCAATGTTAAAAAGTATATAGAACTGGAGCGTAACGGGAGCGCTGTAAGCTTTTTAAGGAGCGCTCAAACAGCGCTATTGGAGCCCTCCATTTCCCGCTGGGAATCCATATCCATACAAACATAACATATATTTTCGAGTGATGCATGTTTGTGTTTCAGGCTCTAGATTAGTGCTTGCTTGACGAGTATGTAGAACGCAGGGATATGGCGGTCTTGACTTGAATGTACATACACAATAAAGGCACTTTTATATTGTGATTTGTCATATGACTTTACTGTCAAAATTATGAGTTTACAGTCCATTTGACTTCATTGCATTTGTGTTCACACTTAATTTTGTGTTCACACTTAATTTTGACAGTAAAAGATTTATTTGATATTTCTCTTCGTAGAATCAGAATCCAGAAAATGGGGGGTTACCATTATACATACCCACTCCTGCGAGGGGGTGAGGAGGTGGGGGTGAATAACGTAGAACCACATTTTTTCTCAAGGATTATGATTCTCCGAAGAGAAATTTTTGTTAGAAACATTTTTTTATCCGAAGCTTCTCGCACCCCCAAATGAAAGATTTTTGAGGATAATTTAGATGGTTTTTGGGGATGCAGGGGGCTTCGGATAAAAAAAATTGTTCAGGCAAAAGTTTCATATTTCCCTGCGGAGAATCAGAAACTGAAAAAAATGGGGGTTGCCTTTTGAAATTTTTGATTCACCCCCACCCCCTGCTGGGGGGTGAGTGGGTGGGGGTGAGAATTGTATGCAAACGATTCCACTCTCCAAATTGAGCAACTTTCGCTCGAAACTTTTTTCACGATCACCTACCTACCCTTCCGGAAATATCGGACCCTAGCCGAACTTTTGCCGCACCCTGTATTTTTTAAAAATCCGGACTTTTTTTAAACCAATTTCTTAACCATTTCATTCTTTTAATTGCATACTATCGTTTCCATATACTTTTATATGTGGGCACCCAGGGCCGAAGTGCCTATGGTCGGTGGGCATTCCCTTTAGCATATTTCTATTCCTTCACGCTCATCCTTTCTAAAGTCGCTAAAAAGTGCAAAATCCATCTTCAAAAGAAGTAAGTGTCATAACAGCATTATGTTGAGTTTACACGAATGACACACTTGTCATTTTTTATGTCATTATCGTTTTTGGCATTATTTCTGTCATAAAAAATGACAAAAAATTATGGTCATAAAAAGTTGTTATTATAATGACATAGTGTAAACGCCGTGAGACAGAGATAATGGCGCAAAAATTATGACCGTGTAAACGATAATGACAAGTTGTCATAAAAGAATGAACTTGCTTATTCTTTTATGACAGATTGTCATAATTCAAGTCCTGTTCTGTTCTATGTTTTTCGCAATAATTTCAATAATAATCCAATGAAATATAGGCCCCATAGTCACCTCACTTTTTTTCTCACCTCACATTTGTTGCCACTTCACTTTTAAAGTGGTATTCTCATAGTCGAGTGTCAAGGAAAAGTTAATGTGCGGAGCTACACGGAGACTCAAGAAGTAGGAAAAAACCCGGTTTTATAGGAAAGAAACGAAGGAGTGGAGAGAAAGAAGGACGCACATGACGAAACTTTAACGAAAGAATTTACATCCAAAAATTTCCGGGGTGAAAACTAACTCATACGCACATTTCTTTCTCTTTTCCCTTCTCAGATGTAAACAATGACCGCGGTATACGCACACAATCAAAGCTTTCATGTAGGGTAAAGAATTATTCTAAGCCGAAGACAGCCTCGTGTAGCATTAAATAACGAGACTCAAATCTGATTTCGGACGACTTCTCGAGTCTCCGTGTAGCACCACCCAATGAGAGAAAATGTGACAAAACAAGGTGTGGTATTGTCAGCCAAAAATAAATTAATTTGCACCCTTTTGGGGGGGGGGGTAAAGTACCCCTAAATTAAAGGGCCGCATCCCGTAATCAGAGACCCAAAAAAACATATAAGGAGAGTTTCAAAAAGGTGTTATGTTTCGATACCCAAACGCGTGTTTTGAATGGACTATAATACCGGCAACACACGACCGCAATTTATGATCATTTTTATAAGGCGTTCGTCATAAACTACGAATTTTCTTAATATTTTGATTGCCGCGTGTCGAGGATATTAACACGGCAAATCTCATATGTACAAGCTTTTCACATGAGTTACTTTTAGAAAATATAGTAGTCTAAATATTTTAAACTCGTAAAAATGCAAAGAGAGAAGAATTTGTGTTCAATTTAATTAAAAAAAAAAAGACGAAAGAACATAAATTTGTTAAAAAGATGAGTAATTATATCAATTTACCTCACTACGATCATAAATTGCGGTAGTGTTATTTCAAGGGGGCTTAAACTCAAATCAGCATTTAAACCCGGCACCTATTCTATTCAAAACAAACTGGACCATAAAGTAATTAAGCATCTGCAAATGCTCAAGACACTAGGCACCAAGTAATGTGGCTCACCTTTAGAAATTCCTCTTTCAATGTGGAGTGTATTTCCGCACAAACTTCAGGCACAATCTTGCTAATAGAAGATTTCAATCTCTTAAATAAAAACATCAAGTTGCTGTCTCTGGTCGCAAGAAATTTAAGTGTGATCGCAAGACGTTCTCCGGAAGATAGTGATTCACGCATGTTTGTGTTCTGCTTTTCAATCAATGGGGTTACTCTTTCTAGGAGGAAATCAAAGTCATCATTGGCAGACATCCTTAAATTTTTTTTGTAGAGTTGTGGATCATTTCTCCGAAGTTGCAATTGCAATGTCTCATAGAAACCAATTTGTAAAAACATTCGACGGTTCATTGAGATTTTTGCTTTCTTCTTATTTTATTATTAGCAGCATATCATGTCTCTTCGTTCTCCTATTCCTCAATTAACAGTACAACAGCAAAGCAAGCTGCAGCTAATGTTTTGTCCTCCTTCATAATGCTTTTCGTTGCCTTTTTTTTACAAATTTTAGACCTTTTTTAACAGCACCCACAACACCGTGTAACCGGGGCATTCGAATCGCATATAAGTAAAATATTGAAAAATTGTTTTTCCTGTTATTTGGCAACAGTGTAAGGGTTTGAGTATAGACTAAATAATATCATAAGATTTAACGAAAGCTTTTATAAAAGCTTTTTGAATTTGGATTTGCATTAGCTATAAACGGTTCTTCGTGCAAATTACCGGGTTGATTACTTGGAAAAGCTTTTTTATGCAAACATTTGTTCAGCCAGAATCGACTATTTTGAAAAACTTAAAACGATTAATTTTCTATAGTTATTAACTTCAATGCAGTAATAATTATGGACTCTTATTACTCTTTGTGCTTTTTTGAATTGAATATCAAATTCTACTTAAAAGATACGAGACAAAAGTTATAAAACTTTGGAAATTGGCTGACTATCTTACATCACGTTATGGAGTTCTTGCAAAGCCTTTTGAAGTCTATTCTTTCAGTATCTCTCTATGTTTTGTTTGTTCTCTCCAGTTAGTTATACAGGGTATTTTAACATTTTAATTTTTTCACGCAATAGAGCAATTGTTTCACGAGCTGTGTGGCAGGTACCGTCGTCCTGCAAAAAAAAGTAAATAAATGCCCCTTGATGCCACATCCCAATTTCGGACACCACTTACTCCAACTCCAAATTGAAGAGGAAACAGGCCGGACCATCCAGGTTATCCTCTTGTCGGAGTCCATTATAAATGTTGATTGGTCTTATCCGTGTTGCGGATATCCTTATCTGGCTTATCATATAGGTCATGGTCAATTCACATAAGTCTTGTCAGTTTACTGGGCATGCCGAATTATTTCATGACTTCATAAGAGTTCTACTCTGGCTATATCGGCATTGGAGTCTATGAAGGAGTTTTAACACTCTAGACTTTTTTACATCGCTTTCATTATATAGTTTTTTTTATGTGGAATACTAGAGCTCAGGGAAAGCCCTTTCTACTGTCGACAATCTATTTTCTTCGTATAGAGTGCAATGTCAAACAGCAAGCTCTAGTCGTTAGATAGTGAAGGGGAAGAGAGAAGTAGGAAGGAACTGCCACAACCACCTAACCCCAACCATTTCTATCGCGACTCTGGCATCGGGGCAACGAGAAACAACTCGTTGGAGTGTTATGCCTCCTGAAACGAGTTGAATCACATCAACCAACCAATGCCATGCGCTGGTGGAGCGGGGCAGTGCCAGCGGAAGGCTATGACAGGGGTGTTGAGGAATGTAAGGAGGGAAGAAGAAAGAAGATGGGAAAGGCGAAGGACCGTGGGGTTCTGCCGGGATTCGAACCCGGGACCTCTGGGATAGTAGAAAGGCGCCTTACTCCCTAGACTACCGAGGCCCCCAGTGTTGATCAGTTGTTGATTTGCCTGGTTGAAGGCATCCCGCCGGGGTAACCGGTTAATAAGAGAGTACCAAAGTTCCGCATAGACGGTTCATATTTATTCCTCGGAGATAGCTTTACAGGGCCTGTGTTTCGAAATAGAATCCAGCATATTGGCCAATGTTAATGGCTTCTTAAATCGCATGCAATTGCCATTTAAAAAATACAGAATCGCCAATATACTATTTGGGAACACAGTCAGAATGTGCAACAAGGAGTGAATCGCGACATAGCCCGTATTCTTTGGGAGAACTGATCTATAGTTCACGAACGAGATTCTTAACCCTGGCTTCTTTTTTAATCTGTGTTACCATTTTTCGTTTCTCTCCTGAGCGCCTGGTACTTAGCATTTTGACACTACTGCATTGTTAGACGAAAAGTGATACGGATTTAGACCAAAAAGATCTACTGGCGACTTTCTTGTACATATGTCTAACAGACTACCTTAAACGAAGTATTCATCACACGTATGATAAAAATAAATAAAGCTATTGTTGTGATTTATGTGCCATTTATTAGAGCTTGGACGAACTGTCATTTGTAACGATTTTGTTAGAATTTAAACGAAGAATTTATGCAGTCGGTTAGTATCGCGCCATCTGCTCGTTGGAGTATGAACTGTAATTAAAAACGTTAAACCTTTCAAATGTCTCACCGAAGTTTCTGTAAGTGTTTTAACGAATGTTCGTTGAAAAGGACTGTCTCGACATAAAAAGAAAGATCTGGAAATTGGGCTTGGATATATAAATACAGTGGGAGCGGCATTTAGAGTCAGTTTTGATTTGAAATGCAATAAAAGTGTTCTAAGTGATAAAAGTGACGTAAAGCGAAATAGGGGATTTGAAAAGTGAATAAAAAGCGATAAATATAAGTTATTAGGAAGAGATATTAGAATGCAAGTGATAATAGTGAACTTTAAGAAGTGTGTTTTTAGTGAATTGTGTTAATAAAAAAGTTTTGTGTAAACATTTAAAAGTGTTTTCCTTAATTAATCCTACGAATCCGTTAAGCCGTAAAAACGTAACACTATTAATATTCGACATTGTTTACTTTTGAGTTCAATAAAAGCAACAATGAAAACGAAACTTCAAGAAATTCTAATGCATTGTATGGAAAAGGAAAATACGCGTTTCGGAGTTCCGGGACGGAAACAACAGCTTGCAATTTGAGTCTCGTCCTGGAAGAAGTGTAAAGCTTGACGAAAAAGGCCTGCGAAACCTGGTGGAACAAAATCCGACCGTAACCATTGACGAACTAGCGGAGAAGCTTGGATTTGGTCAATCAACTTCGTGCCATCGTGAAAGTTACCAAGCTGGGTTCATGGGTTTCTTGTCAACTTTGGGCATATTCACACGCTGCCATAATTGTGGTGAGTAAAACCGGTGGTGAGTAAAAACTCCTAGCAACTCAGACGGGGCGTAAATGAGTGTAGTAAATTCGAATGCTATACAGGAACCTTTAAATGTATTGCAGATGAAATTTACTTGTTAGAGAAAAACAGAGCTAAAGAATGCAAGAGATAGAAGTAACCTTTTATATGTGTGCCAGTTTTCACGCGTTTGCTTTTGCGTGAAAAATGTTTCGTTAAGTTCTTCCGCTCCCTTCCCTCTCTCATCTATAAAACCGGTTTTAGGCGCCATGAATGTGCACTGTGTGAATATGCCCTTTCGGAGTCTTATCGAACGCAGGGAGTAAATGTGTATTGTAAATGTGAATTGTAACTGACGGTGTAAAGTGGATCCTAGTTGGAAAGAGGTAAAAGTACGGAACGTTCGTAGTGTCATCAGGCCCAAATGGTGACAGCGATGAATTAACATGTGGTCTATTTGGTTGCGAGTGTATCTATCGGGGGACATAAAGGTCAAATCTCTTAGGTCGAATTTAATATGACACCTGGGGCCGGGATTACGTTCACACCAATCGTTTACTTACTCCTTCTAACAGATACAGCTCAAAAGATACAATTCAATGAAGAACCATCAAAGCTGCCCAATGGTCCCACTTCATAACCAATATAATTCCAAGGTCTGACAAAAGTTTCCCAATCATGACAATCTCAGATGAATAGTGGCATCGATTTGATTTATCTTCCACGTTTCATCCTTTCCAAACAACGAACTGCAGTAATTCATGGCGTAGTCGTGGTTCTCTACTCTTGAAGCGTTTTTCCACCCAGCTCCTCCACCCACCCTCTGTCCTGGGGCTCCGCGAATTTGAAAATCGTGCCAACAACATCAAGTGAAAGCGTTGCTCTAGTTGGGCTGTAGTCCGCTAGCCAGATTTGCAGTGGTGCACAGATTCGCGACACTAATTAAAATTGCAGTGCCCTAAATCAGGGATAATTTCAGCTTCGTCTTTTGCTTGCTATCATCCACTTTGCACTCATGCGACAAAAGTTTTTTGTTTCCTGCTCTTTTTGTTGCTGTTTTTTGTTTGCTCTTTTCCTAGCTTTGACGATGATGAAATCTTGGTTCCACTGGAAGTGCATATCGGCGGCGGCACCCTTTCACTACCAACCAACGAAAGGAAGTGCACTTCGTTTTGCTTGAATTTTTGTTCTGCGTCTCCCCACCCCAAAAATAACAAAACAACTTGTGCACTTCAAACGAACTCTTGAGAGTAGTCTTTAGTGAATTTTCGTTGAGGACTAGCTCTCATGCCGACGAGGAATTCTTCTTGTGGTTATTGCATTCTGCGACAGCCAACTCTTGTCAATGGCGAAGTGAACATGCAGAAAAATAATAAAAATCCACCAAAAATTTTGCTTTGTCGCTGCCAAGAATATTGTGTCGTCTGTGCGGTGGCACAATCTCGCGCGAATCGACGACAAACCTTTTGCGCGAGTTTTTACCTCTGATGTTTGCCAAGAAAAGATTTTCGGCTTGAATTTAATGCAATTAAAGAGCGACGCTAAGATGCGCATAGTGTGATCTCAGAAGCGGACTAGCTACTCTGCAAACATCCACACAGCTCGAACTACTCTGAAATTGGATGTCCATTCACTGGCAGAGGAGCTCCAATGGAAATCAGCTGTGTGTCGTTGATGTGTGCACTATTGATTCAGTATGCTGGGGATGCACTCTTGAAATGTGGATCTTAGCTTCATTATGTTTTTTGTTGTTGTTGTGTTTTTGGATGAATTTAGAAGAGCTCAACTTGAAGGTAAACATTTACAGTGCGTGACTTTTCAGAAATTGAAAAGTAAAAATCTGATTCTCTTCAAAGGTGGCCTTGATTACGTAAAGTGCCGAAAGATAAAATCAATAATGATGCACAGAGATAGATACAACAGCAAAGAAAAAAATGGCACGGAATCAATGCTGAGCTTAATTTTGTTTAGTTCATTGCGAATATTCGGCTAAATATGGATAATCTACGGCCAATTATGACCCTGTAATGATGATTGCGCTTAAAATAGTTTCTTCAAATCTTTTCAATTTCAATTCATATGTTTTTTTCTCGATTCACTTTGCTGGATCTGTTCTTATAAATAACAATTTTTGTTTAATAATGACTTGTAAATATATTTTTTTTGGTAGGGTTTCATGCAAACAATACCATTAGATTTGCAAATTTAGTTTAATGGATAGAAATGGATTCGTCATGAGCACAATTTTGAATTCTTTTCATGGCTTAATGTACGTCAATATTCTTCAATCTTAATCTCATGATTATCGACATAGAGTTTAAAGTTCATTCATTTGTTTTCACATTTGAAAAAAATTGATTGTATTATTTATGTTGTTTCGTTGGTACACCTGTCAGCACTGGAATCGATTCTTCTGGGGCGATCTTGATTTTCTTTACGATTAATTTGAGAACAAAAATTTTCTTTATATTGCAACAACTCTAATTACTGAAAAGCTAAATTGACAACTTAAACTTATCATTCATTCTCATTACCAAAAGCACAGGCTTAAGTGAAATGTCTGAACTAATTGAGCTCTTTAACTCAGAATAGATGGGGATGTACACATCCAGATACAAAAGCTTTTTTGAAAGCTTACTGAAAATTCATGGGGGTCAAGCTTTACATCGACAAAAGCAGCTTTAATTTGTATGTATGTATGTATTATTTGTCGCACTTGTAAGCTCAGGAATGATCCTGGCATTGTACTGGCTCAAAGGAAAAAAGAGGCACCTCTTACAAACTCATTTTGTAATCGTGTCCTACCCAACACTACACTGATAAAAAAAATTTCTTGGCTTAAAGCACTTTTTCTTGAACTAAGCAACTCATGTTTTGGATATAACGAAAACAAAATTGTCTCGGGATAAGCAATACTCATAGTCTTGGTTTTATTGTCTTGGATGAAGACAAAAGTTGACTTGAAGTTAAAAAAATTACGAAACCGATGATATTATAATTGAAAAAAATTCAAGTTCTAAAATCGGTCTTAATAGTTTGTGATACATTTTTAGAGCGTGAAAGCCCGGAAAACGAAAAAAGGCCGATGAATTAAGAATTTAGTTTCTTGAGTAAAAAATTAAACAATCTTAGTTCGAGAAAGAAATATCTTGGTCGAAAAATATAAGTATTGAGCGAAGAAATTTTTTTGCTTGGCTCAAGAATTTCCAGTGTCTTCCTCTGAGACAGCATTCTCATGTTAAGACTGAAAAATTTTTCTACTCAAGACAACGAAACGAAGACTATCGAATTGCTGGAATCAAGACAATTTTTTTATCAGTGTAGTGTAGTATATTCATTCCATATTTAACCAATTCCGCGGAGAAGCTATCTCCACCCAAGCCCTTGTTTTTTTGAGCCGGTCTATGGCTCTGCTAACTTCTTCCAAGATAGGTAGCGGCAGCGTAGGGCTATCATCAGATTTTGGTGTATCCTCAATTTTTCAATTAGCTCGTCATTTGGCAATTCATGAAAGTGACATTCCCATCGCTCCAAGATCCCTATAGGATCGGAGATCAGATTCTCCTCTTTGTCTTAAGCAGCAATCCTATGTTCTGTCGCCAGCTTACATTCATCATCGAACCAGTCTTTTCGATGTCTACGACTTCTGCATAAGATCGAGTCAGCAGTACTAGACCATAAAATGAGGTACTCTCCAAATCACTGTTTCGATACGCAGTGAGCCTCAAGTCTCCACAAGCAAGCAACGTTACTCTGTTTGTTTAAAAACGCAAATTACCTGCTAATTTATATTCTCAACATACGCGCTCAATTCCCTTCTGTTTTTGGTGCGGCTCACAATGACATTATTTTTAAGGCGCGTTGAACTCTCAACGATGCCCGGTATCTCGTATCCTCATTTTCTGGACATCTACAATAACATCCAGCTCTCCTCAATCTTGGCTACACTGTCGACGTTTATAGTTTCATTGCCGCATCCTTCATGACTTTAGTGAGGGCATGGGCTGATGCTTTCCGATGTTGGACGGCTGTAAAGACTGATCACCTCTGGTGAAGTCAGCCGTTTCTTTCGGTAGTTTTTTATTACTCTACCTACCGCTGTCCGTTCTGGCCAGTTGTTTAGGCCTTTTATCAAAAACCTTCAACAATACTTTCAATAATCGTGATATCACGATTGGAAATTATTCGAACTTTTAGTAACTGCAAGGTTGCACTTATTTTTTGGGAATTCAATTAATTTTTGTTTTTCAAAAACTGATACTGTTACACTCCTTTAAATAATTTCCAAATTCACCTCTCAATGATCACTTTTTTCATTCACAGCAAAAGGTCAACTTAACTTCTTTCTTGTAAACTTATGATTGAACTAGAAAACAAGGTTATTTTAACCGCTAATTGCATACTTGCCTGCGAACCCTTTCTTTTAAAGTGAAACTTCCTTGCTCTCGTTCCGGGGATTTTGAAATGCAAGTTCCCTCCTCCCGTTCTGGGGATTCGAGCAGATACGAGTGAATTCAGAATTGGCCACAAAAACAAGGACAGTTGTATGAAACGGAAGTTGCATTCAGACTCGTTTATAAACAAAAATCTTTAACCAAATTAAACACTAATTTCATCATTGAATGAATGCACAAGTATACTAACAATTTAGTTTCCAGTTTATTTCGTTTAACATTTTGCATTTTAACAACTTAAGCTGATAAATTTCGTAAAGATCACCGCCAAAAGAGCAATTTTCCACACTGATTCAACAAAGTAGCTGACAGCGGCAGCCATGATAGCAATTAAGTGATGCCATATAAATAAATTCTACCAAACCAACAGGAAAATATTGACAATTTATTTAAATTCGTTCATAGATGGCGCAGGAATCGGTAAAGTAAAAATGAGCAGTCGGTTATTTAAATAAATAAGATTGTGTATTAAGGATTATTATTTCCTTAATATTATATTAACGTGAAGTTTTCATATGTTTATATGTTCTTTATTATTGTACGTGTCTAATGCAGTGGCCCAGAGGCTCTACGAGTATTCTGATCAATCAATTTATAAAAAGCACTTGTAGACTTTTAGATGTAGTAAAAATTGATTGGTGATTTTAAAAGCCCAATATAAAAAAAATAATTATCTTCCAAAAACAATTGCATTTTTCGTCTTTACAGCTCTCTTTCAAGGATTTTACATGCAAAACACAAAAAGTGAAACTCTATTCGATGAAGCCTTGACGATGGATGACAGCCAACTGTCACCAGTTCAAATGTCAAAAATTGTTAACTGTCAAATAATCACAAAAACGCAAATTAATAATTTTTTTTTGTTGCCAGAAATCACCTACTTCCAGATTCTCTCTACCTTTTTGCATCTTTTTTTTGTTGTAAATTTCTACTTTTGAAAGGAAAACTTAAATCAATTTTCACAATGCGTCGCGGCACAACCTTGTACTAAAATTGATTAATTGCGCGGTTTTTTTTCGAGTTGTTTTTTTTATGGAAATTACAACAAAACAAAAATGACTTTCGAATCACAACGGTTTTCCTTTAGATTTATTAAAGGTGTTATTGTCATGTGTTTTTTTTTCTCGTCTTCTTGATTGTTTCCCAATATATCTGTATAATATTGACACTCATGGCCATTTCTAACATTATTGGATGATCTTTAAGATTTTGAAATGGAAACCACACAAAAAAAAAACGAGCGCTTCAGGAATTAATGGCGATCATTTAATTTCTTCCTGTGATAAGATCACAAAATATTTTTCAGTTAATTTGAAATGATGTCAATCACCTTCACTTTTTTTTGGGGGGAAGGAAAAAAATTAATATTTAAATTTAGATGAAAACATTTTATTAATTAATTGGTATTTGTGTCGAGAATTCGTTAATATTGTGGTCGATGGTAATTGATTTTGAGGTGAGATGTCGAAAGGCAAACGTGTGAAATTATTGTGGGCGCGGCGGCGAATGCTGATGGATTAAATATATTTCTACATATTTCGTAATCGATATGATTTATTTTATTGGGAAAATGATATTTTATTTTAGTTTGTAAGAAATAGATGGTTTGGTGACACTTTGAAGCCTATAGGAGTTGATACTGATTTGTTCGCGATTCGACAGATTTTGTTGTTTTGTCTGCAACAGATTATCATTTGTACTTGACACATTCAATAGCTGGAGTTGCGTGTGTGTGATTTCATATAATTACCTAGATATCGGCCGGCTGCCGGATGCATAAATTGAGTACATGGACTATTTAGAGAAATATATCGTATTGGTAGTGTTCTAGTACACTTTTCCTTCTAATGATCCGCATCCGTCCACCTTTCTCTTGGTCTGTCTACGGGTCTTTTTCTCTATAGATACTGTCAGTGAAGACCTTCTTTACTCGTCTTTCTTCTGGCATGTGCTCGACGTGTCCAACTTAGCAAGGTTAACTTCACTTCAGCTACGTATAGGGCTGTATCAAGTACGACTGGAAATCCTATTAACGTTAGCCGTCATTTTTACTTTGTTGTGAGATGGTCAAGTCGTCCTAGAGATAAAGCAGGTCTGTAGGCTAAGGGCAGGTGGTAGTGAAAAATTGAACCAATGCCAATTTCTGAGCTCCGAGAGACGCTCCCTGCTTGGCTAGTTGGTCATCTTTTTTATTCCCGTCTATGTTCTTATGATCCTATCTAGTTGGAGCACATCATCAACGAATCCAGAGCTATTATAGAGGCTACAAATACCACATAATAGAGATCTATGAAAATTCTGATGCTATATTTTTGGGTATGTTCGAGCTTCACTGTTTGGCATGCCTTTAGGATATCAAGTATCACCGCTTGAAAGGTTCCAGCGTGAGCAGGAAGATACCATCGCAATGAAATCTAGATATACCCCTGAACTGATTCTTTCTGACATCTTGGAGCCCGTTGGTGAATATCAGTAGATCAAACTTCTTCAGTACGTCTTCGTTTCTTCACTCTCTTTTTGAGGGTATTTCGATGGCAAAATCTTTCCCAGAACTCAATCTAGGGGAAAGTAGTGTGAAGTTGTGGCAATCATACGAGGTTAGCATCATTAGCAATTGGCCAACGCACACGGCGCATAGTTATGGCACATAAAACCGGTTTTATAGAAGAGAGAAGGAAAGGAAGGAAAGAACTTAACGAAAGAATTTTCACGCAAAACCAAAAGCGTGAAAACGAACACATGCATATTATATTTCTTCTTATGTCAAATCTTCTTCTTCCTGAGCGCAGCATTTCCCCACTGAAATTGTTTAATCATTCGCATTTTGTTCATCAATGTGGTCAAGTGGTCTGAAAATGTTGTTTTTTTTGTGAGCATATTGAAAAAATGATATTAAGGACTTTTTATTTATTATTTCTATTTGTCAACGAAATGACAGCTCTATGACAAGTAATTTTCATATGCACAAATACATTTAAAATTTCCTGAAAAGATTCAAGTTACTACACAAGATGCTATTACCCCGTCTGCGTTCCGAGGAGTGTAGTAAAACCGGTTTTATGTGCCATAACTATGATCTCGTGTGCGTTGGCCCAATGAACATAGGGCTTTGAGATTCACGTCCGAATTCCCTCCGTCTAAGGGCACGAAGCCAGGCTTTCGATGTGATGATCGGGAGCGAGTAGCTCATCAGAATTACATCTCCACTTCTATATTGCTTCGTTTTCGGTGAACTCCTACAGTTTCTCGATGTCCAAATCTTTTTTATCCAGGACTTAAGGGGTAATATACCCTTGTGAACAATAAATTTCATCTGATTTTCTAAGACGTACCACGAACGATAGGAAAGATATAGAGATATGAGGTTTTGTACATATGAAAGTACTAATCCTTATGTACAAAGAGCATGTTTTATTTTAATTTTACGATACAAAATGGCGGCGTACGCGAGGAAAAAAACTCTCGGACGTTTGGCATGGGCGTACCGCTACAGGTCACAATTTTTAATCTGGAATAAAAAACCAAAAAGTTTCTTAAAATATAGTCCAAAATCTAGTGAACGTCGTAGGACTTTTTTGATATCTTGATTTTTATAGATTTTATAAGCGATTTTCGGTCGATTTTTTCGAAACAACAAGAAAAAAAAGTTCAAGTTAACGCCATTTTTTTCTAAATCAATTTTTCGAAAAAATCCTACGACGCTGGCTAGATTTTGGACTATATTTTAAGAAACTTTTTGGTTTTTTGTTCCAGATTAAAAATTGTGACCTCTAGCGGTACGCCCATGTCAATCGTCCGAGATTTTTTTTCGTCGCGTACGCAAAATTATCCTAAAATTAAAATGAAGCATGGTCTTTGTAGTTGAAGACTAGTACTTTCATATACACAAAACCTCATATCTCTATCTCTTTCCTATCGTTCGTGGTACGTCTTAGAAAATCAGATGAAATTTATTGTTCACAAGGGTATATTACCCCTTAACAGGCGATGATTCTCGACAACCTGGTCTGTCTCTTTAGAGCCAGCTTCAACTGGCGATACATTCCAACCATCTGGAGGAAAGTCGTGCTGGTAAAACAGGGCCCCTGGAGCTGCCTAAATCGTATTGACCTACCAGCTTAATCTCTTTTCTTTTGAAAACGATGGAAAGGCTTCTAGACCTTCATATTAGGTGCAAGCAGGTTTGAAAGGTGCCAACATCAGAATCTTTTCTGACACTCAAGCTGTCATCCAGACACTCTCAACGTGGACGTTTTTCTCCAAAATAGTTTCAGGGTTTTTTGACGTACTCCAGAGCCTGACTAAAAGAAATAGGGTCTCGCTCTTCTGGGACCCCGGTCACTGGGGTATCAAAGACAGACGGCCTCGCCGTTGAGGGGTCTGAGACGCTGGTCTAGGCAAGGCCCAGAACCCTTCTGTGGCTCACGGTCTAGCTCCAAATCCCTGATATAGGAGATTCCTGCCTTCGTCCGGAAGGTGGCGGTCTGTTCCGTTAGTGGGGTACTGTAATGGTGTTTCGTCCGGTAGTTCTCTAAACCTCCTTATTTAAGGGAGGGTTGCCGGGGGCTCTTGAGTTGTCCAAGGTCTTGTGAGAACAAACACCTTCTTACAAAATAATATTTCTTTTATTCATTCAAAATCCTTATATACTAACAATTTGGATATCTTAAATATAAATAACTACTTATTATATCTGGATACATATTTACATGTTTGTTAAGGGTATATCTAAGCAACTAACTACCACTACGGCACTCTACTATCTACTCGTTACTGCACTCTACATGTGCGTAAGCTGGTGTTTAGCGGTATTACTGGTGCGGTCTAGGCGGGTATGTATATAATGCGGTGTTCGGTATATTGTCGGTATTGTATCTGGTCATACCTCGACTCTGGTCTAGGAAATGCTGCCGGGAACAGTGTCGGATCATACACCTCGACACTGGTCCAGGAAACATTCCTCAGGTATTCGGTGGTCGGTCGGTATGCGGTCGGTATGTGTTGTGTATGTGTTAAGTATGTGGTCTAACCGTGCCGGATCATACACCTCGACACGGTATAGGAAGCGCTGCTTCGGCACATTGTCGGATCATACACCTCGACTAGGCCTGGGCAACATTCCTCTGGTATTTGTGTAATGTGTGTAGTGTAACCGTGCCGGATCATACACCTCGACACGGTCTAGGACCGGAGAAGATGACCTCTCCGGAACGAGCCTGGTTAAAGACTGAATTTGGCCTGGTGAAGCGGTTTGTTTTATAGTGAAAAAGCTCATCTGGGCAGGAAGTTTTAAAGCTTCGAAGTGAAGCTTTCAAGGATTACTAGACCTCTAGATATTTTCCTAAAGTTCTTGGACAGGGATTCTAGTGGCGTAACGTGGTACGTTAATATTTTTCTAACGTTTGTGGAGAGGGATTCTAGTAACGAAACTTGGTTCGTTACAGTGGGCCTGATTGTTGAATCCGGCGGATTTAGGATTCCCGCCGCTAAAGAGTTTCACTTTCACTTGCCGCTACGATTGTTCAATCCGCCCGGCGCAATTGCCATATGAAGTAACATATTTCATTTTCGAAATTCAAATGACAATCGAATGGACGGTTCACATTGAACACACAACTCCAAACAAGTGGTTTTTTAGTTTAACTTCCACTTTCGACTGTGCAATTCTCATTCACTTTCCCGCAGGAGGATTCAACAATCAGAACCTGTCAAATTCGCATACACTTCCCTGCCGGCGGATTTAACAATAAGGCCCACTACCTACACAATAGGCCTAACTTGGCCGCAGTGTTCACCATATGGGTGGGCCCGCTCATTCCTTAAAATAACAGACTATATTGTCATCGTGGTAGCCCGTGAAGCACAATGAAGCATGTCAAGGGCTCGGTAGCTTAGGCGTTAAGGCGTTCGTCTACCATCCCTGAGGTTTGTGATTCGATTCCACTTCGCAACTTGGTCCTTGGTGTGTCCAATCGTTCTTTGTAACATTCCTTCTTTCTTCTTTAAAGAAATTCCCTGTGCTTGAAAGCGTAATAAACTTCATTTGTACGTGCGGATCCATATGGTGTCCACGATTAAAAAAGTTCCACATGGGTTTGTGTGATTGAACAGAGGTTAAGCTACACAATCGAGAATATTTTCCCGTTTTCTATCACCGAGGCTTTTCGCACGTCCCAACGGATTTACTGGAGGGTCTGCTCAACTTTGCACCATACTCCATTAAGGCTGAAAACGAATGGCCATGTGGCCGATGGTTTTTAGCGAAGAAGTCAGTCGTCAGGAAATTAACGTTCGGATCTTGTTGACAGTAATACGCTTTGATTACACTCTAATAATGACGATGTATTATTTTCTGTTCAAGAGATTTTGTTCAGGCAATAAAAATGTCGAAGCATAAACCCACACGGGGTTTATTGTGCAATTTTTATCTGCGATAATCTTATTAAAATACGAAAAAACTCTTCACCGATCAGAAGAGATAGAGCCATATGAATACCCACAGCAACCTCCACTACAAAACACTGTCACAGAAATCCGTCTTGCACCAAAATCTTCAAACCACTACAGTACATCCTCGAAAATCCCAAAATAATTTTCACATTTCCCAAAGGCATCATCACATCCACCCGTGTCGCGTCGCCCAAGATGTTATCAGCAAATCCCTTTAACCGATTAATGCCATGATTTGATCGCCCCCGCTCCAGCAAATAAAATAATCACCCCCAAAGAAGCAAACTCCCCGATGACAGGAAAATATTTACTTTGGCACTTATCACACGTTTTTCACACGGCTACTTCACCCCTCCTTAACCTGAAGCTTAGCCGTCCATAGAAGTAAGAAGATAACAAAAAAAACTCGAATAAAACGGTGCCCCCCTGGGGTAAGGTGTGTGCGGGGGCGCTCCATCGGTGACACCTTCCCGGTGACATATTCTGCTGCATGAAGCAAAGCAGTGCGGCTTCTCCTGCGGCTTTATGGGATCGGAGCGGTTTCACTATCGTCGACGAACCTGAAGGTGAACCTTTGAGACTTGTGCATCCAAATCCCACTGTCACCGGTAATTTACAAGTGTGAAAGTGGAGCACCCACACGCGGTAGAACATCGAGGGAGCGGCGGGGGGCACGTTCTAAAACTGCATAACCGATGACGGTGCTTCTTTAAACTTGCTTCGGTTTTTTTCTGTTTTGTTGTTGCTTTTGGCGGACACCTTGGTCTTGATTGGGTGCAAAAGAAAGCGAAACTGAATTAAGCTAAGACGGAGTATAAGCGTCATTGATTGTAGCAAGACGAAAGGTGCAATAAAACAGTTTGTGGTTTTTTTTCGGAGAGAAAGACTGAGATCCATGCTGAGTCACGACTGACATTTGGGGAAAGTAGAAAGGACAATTTTTAATAAGGAATTAACTCGAAGCTTTTCCTTTCTAATTTGTACCGAAGTTCTTGACGAAATTGCGGCTTTTCGTAAGCGAAGATTAGCACTAATTATTGTCTCTTGGCTCTTCAACGAATAGAAACAAAAAAATTGTAAATCGAAAGGTAGTGAAAAAAGGTAGAAAGATAGAAATGAGATCGAGCAACAAATCTAATTTTTTCCAATTAAAAGTGATTGATTGAACTTTGGTACTTTCTTAATTTTTTTTATTGTTCAGTTTTTTGATTATTGCCGATGATGTATCAATCATATTAATGCTCACACATCTCATCGATTATGGTTTTTTTTAACAAAATTCGTTTCGCAATTTTTAAGTTAATAGTTTCGATACTTTTTTGGGATTATCTTTTGCAAGTGGCTCTAAAGATTTGTCCTCTTTTTGCATTCTAGTTTATTCTGGATTCTAGTCTACACTGTACGAAGTTGTATAGACCTAAATGTCTTTTGAACGAGAGGAGGCCATGTTCTGCTAGTTAAAGATTTCCAAACTGAATTTGCACCACAGAAAAGCGACATCTAGGGTTTGGTAAGATGAAGTTGGAAATTCCTCTCAATAAAAAGTCATAGAACTTGAAAGGTAAGATCAGAGAGGACAAGATCCATTTACAAATGACAGATCCTGGTGTACTGGTGAAGGTCGGAGTACAGACGATCTTACTACCGCACTTATACACCAACATATTTCACAGTAATACGCATAGGTACCGGAAGTATAGCTTTTGTAATAGCTTCAGTCTACCAACCGCATGACTCGATAGATCCTTCTCCTCGCTCAGAAACAGCATATTTTTGTGAGAAAGTATGATGAGAATGGCTTAGGACTTGATATGTGGTTGCGGCACCAATGTATACAATATGGCGTATGGCAGCACCAATGACAAGCACAAGAGGAGAGGCTCTGCTTGAATTTGTGGTCTGAGACAGTCTGACTATTCCAAATAGAGTAATTTAAAACGACCTTTGTCGATCCTAGATGAAGAGAAGTCATAGATGTTGCTCTCTGTAATAAGTTAGATGTTGAGAAGGCTTTTCAACTGCGAAGTCATCATCAATGTCAGATCCTAGTGCCATTTCATTTTAGGTAGTCGGACTGAGCTAGAATTAAAACTACCAAAGTACCATGAAACGTGTCTATGTCGAAAAGGAGAAACAAAAGCACTGAAAATCACAAGAGAAGCGGAATGTCAGTGCCATTTCCAAAAAACGACGACGATCTAGCTGAGAGATTACAAGGCCAAGAAAAGAGAAATGCTGAAAGCAGTAACAATTCGAAAAAGAGACCAACGTAGGAACTTCTGCTTGAGCATGGAGAACATATCAAAGATCAGTTGCTGGTCTTAGGGGATAAGGTGATGGACTATTATCCCAGAGGTCCGTGGTTCGAATCCACTCCGCGGCATGATCCTTCGCCTTCTATCACCTAGATATTACTTTTCGTCATTCTTGTCGTCCCATTTTACAAAAAAACCCGTTTTTCTTTTTTCCTGCATCGCCTATAAGCATAATAAGTGAGGAAACCATCTCTTGTACGATCACCGAAGTCAGCGTTCTTTCACTTTTCTCTCTAATATATTTTCGACTAGACTACAACTTTCTCTCCGACATTGCACTCAATGATAGAATAGTCGACAGTACAAAGAGGCATTACCTCTCAGTGCCTCTCTTCTACACAAACAAAAAAAGGTCGACTCCAGAAAATGACCTCAAGGGATCCAGTTTGCAAAGTCAGTCTCAGCACGGGTTAGGGCGATAGGGTCGTAAGCTGGCTACTCCATGTGGAGTGCTTAGCAATACACCATGTTTTAATTTCTCATCAGCCAGCGATCAAGCTGTCGTCATCTCTACTGGGGGAATCCTCTCTGACGTTCTCCAAGGAACGCCTTCCAATTAATTAGTCTGACCCTGGGGATACGCGCACACTTGGTAATTGGTTTGACGTTAGGTCAAGGTCAAGGTCAGAATTGGTTCCCACGCCCAATAGCCCAAACATCTACTAGTTTCGTTTGTAATGTAACTGGCAGGATGGTGGCAGGCGCGGATTCCAGCGGGAGAGGGGTTCACGGGGGTCATGATCCCCCCAAAAGCGCTCGTTGTTTAAAAAACAAAATTGACCCAACTAAAAAAACAAAAACAAAAAATAACCAAACGACCAAAACCGATCCAAATTTTTTGCAAATTAAAAAAACAACCCTTTTTTTATCTGATAGTGTAAGCTCAGGTGTCATCCTTTGGGCCTTATCATGGTTGGCGAGTTGAAAAAATAACAGCGCCGTTTATCGTTCTCATTTTTCGTACCATAATTGACGAATGCAGCGATATGACCGTTTTCGACAAAACCTTATCATTGTTGATAATTAAAAAATTTATAAAATTACTTTAAAATATTTATTCAATCTAGTCACTTGACAGTCGTGAAAAACGCAGCTTTGTCCCTTCAAACGCCAACTGTGATACGCCTGAAGGCGTTTTTCCCGACAAATGTCAGTTTTTCGAAAGCTATGATTCTGTTTTACAGTCGCCGCGCCATTTCTCACTTCAAGAGCCAACCATGATCAGGCCCTTTGTACTACTAGTCCGTCATGTCATGTCGCAAACGTCATAGTGCAATGTCTAGTAGTAAGCTTAGCTCGAAGGATAGAGAGGAAGATAGGATAGATTAGGGGGAGTCGGGTGCAGTGTCTCCATATGTAAATCGAGAGTTACCGTTTTGCAAGGGTAAAAATACGGTGTTTCTAGACACGGTGAATCTGCTAAAAGTGTACCGTGTAATTTTTCGTCAATTTTCTTCAAAAATTCCACTAAACTAAATTTTTTTTGTCAATACAAACAAAAAGAGTTTTATCAAAGAAAAGTTGAATTTTTGAAGAAAATTGACAAAAAAATACAAAAATCACGATTTTCGTTCACCATCCATAAAAAAGTGCAAGTGCATAAAAAAACCTACACTTAAATTAAAAAGGAATCTCACACGATGCAATACACAAAAGTTATTGGCCAATCAATTTTCAAATTTGAGGTTAATTTTTGAGACTTGTGTTAGATATTTTGACTGAACATTTTTACCAGTTATTGTCCACATTATAAAGTATAATTTCTGAAAATTTCTTCAATTTTTACTTAAAATATCCGAAGTTATAACCGAAAAACCAAAATTTAGCAGTTCCTTCAGTTTTTAATTTTCTTTGAGGTTATGTGTGCAGATTAAAATTTCATTATGTAACCGCTGATAGGTAATATCATAATGAACAGTCTCAATTTTTTGCGCTTTCTTTGGACCACACATACCGAGAAATTTTCATCTATATTTAGAAAGAACGACCAAAATGGTAGATTTTTCACAAAACGGCCCATAATTTACGTAGCGGTGGTTGCAAGAGAAAATGTCCATTTCGTATAGTCTTCGATGTAACTAACATATTGAAAAAAAAATTTGAGACTGGAAACAATTCCTTTTTCACTAAAATTTGATGCTTCAAAGTTTTTTTCGATTTTTTGAAAATTTGTAACCGAAAAGACCCAGAAAATTCGGTTAGTTTTGTTCGTTTTGTTAATTTTGTTTTTGTTTTTAGGGACTAGAAATTTTTTCCGCCACTTTTAATTCCGTGACCGCCCCCAAAACAAAATTCTAGATCCGCGCCTGGATGGTGGATGATTGTGGGTGGGGACCACGGGAACAGATAACCGTTAAAATGTTAATCGGTCAATTTATTTATTTGAGAATTTCTGCGTTGATATGTGAGTAATAACTGCGCCGTTGTCGAAAACTTTATATGTATTTTTAAACGAGAGTGCCGATTTACCAATGTGGTCCCCCAACTGAGTACTAATCACTTCCAATGCTGCTTGACCTTTGTATTCGAACTAGAACCGATCTATTGAGCATGTTGAATAACACCCTTCATGGCCACGAACATAATTTCCTAAAATATGAAGCAATGTAACAACAAAAACTAAAGCTTTGTATGAGTAAAGCTAAAGCTTAAAGGTATTAATTTAAAGCTTCTTAAAAACCTTTACTAATACATAAGGCAGATGTTGAATTTGCCCCATTTCATTTGGTTTGCCTCATAGGGCCCTTATGAGAAACCGATACGGCAACCTCACTTCAGTATCGCTGATTTTTCATAAGAACCCTCCTTTGGCATGCCCCATTGCCTCATGGGGTCCTCATGAGAAACCTTCGGGGCAATTCTTCTTTTGGCAAGCCCCTGAGACAATCCCCTTTTTAAATGCTAGTCTGATGGGGTTTAAAAAGCTTAGGCTATAGAGTTATAAGTTCTTAATAGCTCTATATTTGATATATTTAGCTTTCGTATGAAAAGCCTTGCTTGTGTGTGGCTCTTCGACCACGTTCTTTCGTCGCAGCGACCTAGACAGCTCTTCAACGTTTTGGGTTATGAAGTGTACATGAAATATTTTGGGTATGGATTTCCCAACCCAAAGCGAAAGTGCGTGTGCACTTTTCCTTCCATCCCCATGCGCTCCGCCGCCCCTGGTGGAGCAGTTGGAAGAAACTAATAACATCTGATGGAAGTTCACTATCCAGGAAGCTCGGATAGATCTTGAATTATTTGAAGTCAAATGTCAACGAGACAGAACCCGAAATGACAATGAATGGTTTGAGACAAAACCAGAAGATGAAGTATTTGGCAGACACCTTTGCTTCCTTCATAAGAGACACATAAGGGACTGCTTTTAAGTTCCTTTATACAAGAGTGTCGACTGCACCCGTTTTTCACTAGCGGTCTCCCATCTAAATACTAACTGCGTCATATGCTGCTTGACTTCTATGAACGAATGAGAATCGGTCTATTCTGTAAGCAAAGTTCATCCTTAATCAATGCACTTAGGCTTCGGGGAATATATGCTACCAGTTTAGCAGTGAGGCACATTACCGTGGTATGGAGAGAAACCAAGCCTGGTTAATTCTTTTAAAGCCAGGTAATAAGGGCTCGAATGAACCATTTGTTTTCGGACTCGACATTATAGCATATTTTCTGTTCAAAATAATGGAGAGGGTGATGGTCGACTATCTGGAGAGCAATATGCTGAAGCGGTAAGCTTTAAGAAGAAGGTGGTGTGCATATCATGCTGGCAGGTCTATAGAAACGGCGGAGAATAGCTTAGGAGGAAATGCATACCAGAAATATGGTGATGCCCCTTATGCGAGTCGAAGCTGCCTTCGACATAGTTCTGTGTACTGTAGAGCACTTTAGTGAGGCGTGAGGTCCGTCATATGATAGAGAGGTTAGTGGAACACATCCTGTAAAAAAGAGCAATAAGAGTTCAGAGAGGAGCCTTGCGGCTTTAAAGAAGGTTCCGCAAAAGATATCCACAAAGCATGGTTTTATATTTATAACCTCTTCTGTTTAACATCATTGTGGACTCTTTGCTTAGGAGCCTAGCGAAACTGGATATACACACTGTTGGGTAGGCCGACGATTATGGAACGGGCCAAGTTTATGACTTCTGCTGCAGACATGATGATCAGACCCCAGTCTACACATAAGAATGCCTCATCATAAATGTTAGCATAACACAATTTATTGTCTTCATCAAAAAGAGTAAAGAGCTCTTCAGATAGGAGATAAACGTGATTGGGATGGGCTGAACAGGACACATCAATAATTGCATCGAAACCTGTGATTAGCTTGTTAAGATATTTTTGGCAATAAAACCAGGGACACTGGCTGGACTCCAAACGTTTCTAGCTTTTGCTAGTCCGCTCTAGCTCGTCATACGTAGTTTTGGTATATCTTCTAGAAAGTCATCCATCTACCTATATCTGGGCTATCCCAAACTTCCTTTTTGTTGTTGGTATACCATCTACCAAATCCTAACTGGAATGCACATAACATATCCAGAGATTCGAATAACACGTCTCAGCCATCGCAGTCTACTCAGTTGTGTATGTGTGTAACTATATTTATTTCATCATACATTTCTTCAAGCTCGTTCGTCCGCTCTAGATCGTCATGACTTTGGTAAACCCTGACAGGTCCACATATTCTTTCTGAGATTTCCCTTCGAAGGTGATAGGTCAATGTCCAAGATTCAAATCCGTAGCATAGAATTGAGCGGATTAAAGTTTTATATGCTATGTGATTTGCAGCTTCTTTTAGTGTAGGTTTTCTCTTATCGTTTTCTGGGTCATCTGTTCTTTGGTTGCTTTTTCTTCAGTATTAGGGTTATAATTTCTTTGAAGAAGTCTCTAAAGTACTTTTCCCACAACAACACAAGTGTGTTATCAATTCTACTAGCTATGGTGCTGTTGGATTTGTACCCTTTCTTTATAAGCGTTCTTACCACGGAAACACAAATCCCATTCTCTAGCTTGGTAAAAGTGGATAGCAATTGGCTTTCTCCTAGTGCCATACAGTTTTTTTAGAAGCTAGATTGATTGGGCTAGAAGATTGGAATGGAAATTATGGTTGTATTGCTGGTGGTGCAAGTTGCTGTGTGGTGAGTTGACCTTGATGGAGTACTGCGTTTGGTGAGAAGTAAAAAACCAGATCGAGGAGCTGAGTCCCATCAAACTTTCTTTATACATAGTTATTTTTATATTAATGAAACAAAATCTTGTTTATGGAATATTAAATATTTAACTAGAAAATAACCTCAAGACTAGGGTCCCTAAGGGACTAGCAAAGACTTTTTATTTTAATTTCATATTTCGAGTGAGCAAAATCCGTAAGTACTTTCATATTGATCCTAAAATCCTTATGCAAAAAAATATTTTGAATTTAAAATCACTTCAACAAAATTAATAAAAAAAAACTGAAATTCGTTTCGATTTATCCTTCTTGGTCCTTAAAAAATTCCACCCCACAAGTCTGCCCCGCATTCAAATTTCATCTCGAAGTTATTCTTGGGTAATCTACAAAAAAAGGGCGGTACACAAACACACCCGCACGTTGAGTGGATACCCTACGAAAATCCCTATAAACAAATAACTGCAAGCAATTTTCCCTTTAACAAGCTGCAAAACTTTCCGTAAAACTAAACTCGGAATGGAACTTGCCCAGAATTGATCGATCAGAAGAAGACGGATACAAACACCGGAAGTTGCTGCCGGGGATATTTCCACCTTTTCGGATTCATCACGGTCTGTGGAAACGGAATTGCAACCTCGCTACAACAACAACAACAACTACGAAAAATACTGGACCAAACTAAAACTAAACCTTCAAAAGTCGACGATGGCAGCCCTATAAACCAAAGCCTGAAAGTCATTCCGAGACAATCGTTCAGGGCTGGATGGCGGCCGGGGGTTGCCATGATGTATCGGTGGTGGTGCGGGGGACTGCCAGCTCTGAAGAGATGATCCTTAAGCCGTGGGTAGGTTAAGATAAAGATGAAGCGAGAACCGAGGAGCGAATTCGTTCCGTGACCGGAAGTTGGCTGGCAAAAATGTCCGCTCGAGAGGAACTTCAAAAGAATCCGAAACTGAAGTGTTGTTGAATTTGAAGATTTCGGATAAACTTTTATCGGAGCCGTGGAGGAGGACTGGTGTGTCTCTTCCTTTCCTGTATTTTTTCTGGATGTATTTTTTTGTGTTTTTCTTTAGAACTTGGCTCTTTTTCTGTACATGAAAAGTTTTCAGTTTTCCTGGGAAAAGTTTCCCTTTTTTTATATTATTGTCGATGATGTTGTTGTTGTTGCTGCTGTTATTGGTCCTTTTTCGAATTTTAGTCAAGCTGACGTCAAGACTGCCTGTGGAGACGTGGGAAGTTCTTATCGGATTTTAATATTTTTGTACAATTTTTTTTTGTAGTAGCATAAAACGATTGAGGAATATTGTACATTGATAGACACGAACGTGAATAATAATGGATTTTTCCTGTGAAATATAAATAAACGAGGATTTCCTTTTTTCGATTGAGTTTTACTTTTGGATGATGATTGAAAAATATACTTAAATAAAATAGGGTCACCTTTTTCTTCCTTTGATATTTTCTTTACACGGGGTTGGACTCATGTTGATTTATTTTATAAAAATAGCTTTCATCCAGAATTTATTTCTTTTACACATAAACTTTTTCACATTAAAATTTCATAATAAAATTGAATCGAAGTTTTATATATGGTATGAACACCTCTGTTACAGATATGAACAGATTTGTAATCGATCATTCCAAACGCGAGAGTTGTTTTACCAAGCGGTCCCCCAACTAAGTGCTAACCGCGTCCAATGCTGCCTGACGCAATCAAACAAAAAACGATCTACTGAGTATGCTAATGGCACCCTTTACGGTCACTAAGACAAATGGCCGTTTTCTTCGTCCTATACAATTTTTTAAAGCTCCTAGAAAAATGTGAGCACACTGCGCTTCGTTTGCACTTAGTTAGTCCATAAATAAACATTAATGTATCCTTGCTTACCACTGTTGTGCTGGAAAAGATGTTATATAGCCTTTTCGGGAGGACTTTTGCACAAAAACTATTGTTCCTACGAGTGATGCCGGAATACTTATACCCCAACAACCCTATCTGTTCATTTGGGACCAGACTCTAAAACCATTCAGTCCTCGAATACTTCTTCAATATATGTATTATATATATATATATATTGATTCAATATTTCTCACAGACTCGACACGCAGTCAGCTTCGATGAGAGGTGCTCGGACGTTCACGTACACCCTGCTTTACTGCATCTATATTTTCTTGCGTACTTTAGCTACGTTGTCACCCAGACTTTGCTTTATCTAATTACACGAATACAAATACACCATAAGGAGTGAACTATTTATTGCTTAGAATACAAAAACAGCTTATACTCACAAGAATAGACTGAAACTCTCAATGACAAGCACGAGTCTCAAAAGCTTTTGACTTCTGACTGGTCACAATTTAGAATTAGGGGGGTCATAAGTAAAATGTTTTCACATCACTTTTGCTCTGTAGGTATTTCTGGGATTTTTGAATTCTGGTTTGTAAATGGTTACTAATGCCTAATTTCCAATGGGAAAACCAACCACGTACCAACCAACCAAAGTGCTGCTACCTACTCCTTCTCATTGTAAATTGAGTTACACGTCTCGCTCATGGTTTGGTTGACAAGTGTAACTTTCCGTATGTGTTAGTAAAACCATTTGAGTTGCCATATGAAATTCAGCGGGTTTCTTGTAGTGGTTCTAAAAAATTTAGTACAGAAAAATGTCAAATACCAAGGCAAAAATTAGGTCAAGTATAATTGCAATATCGCGCCAAAAAATATGACAATACAAAAAGTGAAAATGGCATTTAATTTGAGTGCTGCTAGATTATGCTGTTATGACACTTACTTTTTTTCAGCGTCGAATTTTTAAGTATGAAAAGACAAGAACATCTTGATGTGAGCGAGAAGATTTCTTTGCATTTTCGAGCTGTTTCAAACAATAAATCCTTTTTCGTATCCAATGGCAACGTAATATTATCGTATTTGCATATATTTGCAAGTTTCTTTTAAATTTCACTGAATGTACACCATAAAGTCACGAACTTGCAATACTATCAACAATGAAGTCTGAAATGTCAAAAATTACGATGCAGATCCCGAAAAAGTATGAAAAGTTCATACTTTTTATGGCACTTTTCGCGTTAGCTGAACTTTTTTGCGTAATTTTAAGCATACAGCTAATTCCTCGCACTTATGCCAAATCTCCGTAAAGAATTTTTGACTCTTTCTAAACTTACTAAAAATGTTAGATTCGTCTGAAAAAAAGTAAAGCTGGAAACAGATGGAACGTTCATAAGCGTTCATCAGCGCTGAGAAATGTCTAAAAGAAAATGAATACACACAACCTAATTGCAGTGAACAGATTGTACGGTTATCAGCATTCATCAGCGCTGGAATAGGCTCTATTTCTATTCTGATGAGCGTAGTTCTGCATTTTTTGACGTTTCTGGCAGTTGGGACATTGTTGTGATTGTCAGTTTGGGTTGTTTTAAATAATGGGTTCTTTTAATGAAATTAATTTCGACGAGAATTAATTTCACGGAACTTCAATGCAGTAAGAAACGAAAAAATTTACACAAATAAACGTTTGAAGCTTCCAATATTGTCTTATTTTGACGTTTGGCGAACTCTGATGAACGTTCAATATGTTTACCACCCGACGTTATGAACGTCTTTTGACATTTCACAGCGCTGATGAACGCTTATGAACGTTCAATCTGTTTTCAGCTTAAAGGCCCAAACATATTGCAGAAACGAAAAAGAACCGAAACGAAAAGAATGAAATAAATCGTATGAAAATGTATGAACTCGGTTATATAAACGAACAGATCCGAATCGGAACGAATGATATAAATTTATTTCATTTCGGTATTCGTTTCAGCTATTCAGACCGTTACTTTGACAGTTCGACAGACAGTTTGTTTTCGAATTTAAAGTAGTTGAAAGAACGAAAAAGAAGTTTTTTTAAAAGAATGCAGTCAATGCGAGGTGAAAAACTTTAAATTATGATTTCTCTTGTGATTTCTCGACATCCGCCATAAATTATATAAATTGTATAATACATATATGTATTTATCGAAAATAAAAAAACTCTTCTACTCAATGCAAAGCTTGTCAACAAATGTCAAGCAGCGATTCGCTCAGGCACCTATATAATCGCTATCATTTTCAAGTGCATTTCGTTTCGGATTCTTTTCGTTTCTGCTATATGTTTGGGCCTTTAAGTGTCATAACAGCATTACTAAACTTGCTAAAGAGTGTGATTCGTCTGAAAAAAAGTAAGTGTCATAACAGCACTAGCTAATTTTTGTAAATAATTTATTTTATTCATAATTCCACAATTTTGCACAGCACTCCCCATGGAGAATATACAAGGAGACAAAACTCTTATGAGGAAAATGACAGGAAATGGATGGGTAGAAGAAACTAAACTTCTAGTTCATTTTTGGCCACAGATGTCACCTTTGTCCGATGTACCCCACATGAATTTGATAAAAATTCATTGGAAACATCAAAAATTTATTAATTACGAATAATCGCATTGATATAAAATCGAATTTAGAAGCTGGTAAACAGCTGTAAGTTGCTAAACGTGAAATATATTAGTAATAAACGAACTTTACCATGAACCGGATATATACAATCGGCCATGTTTTTTTGGGTACATTTGACTGCAGCGCCACCAATAATCAAACGAAAATTGACAACACGGAGTTTTGTCTCCTTGTATAGCCTCCATGGCACTCCCGATCAAAACAAAACAGAAATTTCTGACATTTCACATCTACATTGATAGAAATGTGTGTGAGCGCATTTTGTCAGCTAATTCAGCCAACTGGTACGTTGTTGGTTCGTGGTTGGTTTTCCCATTGGAGATTTTAGGCAAAAAGGAGTTTCTGCTTCCAAACCAACTCCAGTAAACTAGATTTGTGCGGATTTCTTTACACGATGCTCTTTCAACCTAAGAAATATAAACGCAGGGCACTATTCAGTAGAAAAAAAACTACTCCCACTAGCCGGGATCGAAGAAATCCTGATACTTGGATTTTAACAATATTCTCTAAGTATCGAGGACTGCGATTACATTGAAGAGACTAAGCCGTCTATTGACTTACATTAAATTGAAAAGATAAGCATTGTTAAGGATTTTGCATGTAAAATACAAAGATTTAAGGACAAGGTACAAAATTCAATTATAAAGACATAAAGGATGCTAAAATGCACATCATCCATTCAAGTGGAAGTACAATAAGGATACATCAATCCCGAAAGCCTTTGTGATCAATAAATCCCTGAAGCCTTAATATTTTGGAATATAAAGCCAATTAGCTGCCATTGGGAATTATTTTGTGGGTGGAGTATGTGTAGTGTACCAATCATAGAAATATAAACTAAACACGGAATGGTTGTAAGCCAGATTAAGCGTACCACAATTCCTGATGTGTTTGAGCTCACTCGGTAGTAGTGGTAAGGCAGTGCAGGCCAAAATATGCAGAAATAATAAGAGGGAAGTTTTAAAAGCGGAGCGATTAAAATTCCTGGCATAAAATCTATGCCCCCGGATATTTACTTGGCACGCCACCATTCACTCAAGAAGCTACCCCAGACAGTTCGGCAATTTGTGTCCCACTTGTGCACATTATTGCTGTCCTGTTAAACAAGCTACCTTTAGAGTGGTCGCTCACGTACAGGGTTTTTACACGACACAGCCGTTCCATGTTAGTTTATATTTCTATGGTACCAATACAAATTTTCAGTCATTATTTCATGTAAGTATGAATAGAAGACCTTTAGTTGGTCTTTTATCTATATAAAAATGAATTGCCACATGTATGACTGAGCATCACTTGAGTACGGCTTGACCGATTTGCCTGATTCTATTTTTGTTGTGTTCGTTATTGTTAGGACAAGGTTCATATGAAAGAAAATATTTGGAAAATACACGGGAAAAGTCCGAAATTTCGATGGTATTTTTATATGAAAAAAATTATTTTTCTACTATGTACATTAAGTAAAATTTAAGTTGGCGGTGCGAAAAAATATTTCATTTCAATTTTGATGTATAAAAAAACGGTTATATTTTCAGGTTGATTTTAAAGTTGACTGATACTATGTACTAAGTATCATGTATTATGCACTATGTACGATGTATTATATACTATGTATGTACTATGTACTATGTACTATGCACTATATACTGTGTGCTATGTATTATGTACTATGTGCTATGCACTATGTACTATCTACTATGCACAATGTCCTATAGACGATACGTATATATAATAAAAATGAAAAAATGTTCGTTAGTTAATCCATAACTCACGAATGGCTCAACAGATTTCTTTGAATTTTTTTTAATATTTTTTGTAGTAGTTTGTGGAAGGTTTATAGCCAAAGTTCGGTAAAATTAGAAAAGAAAGTTGTTAAATCGCGATAAATGTACATGCACGCACAAAATTGGATGCATGCATGTACATAAGTGGTAAGGCGAAACGGAAATGTGGGATGATTTATGTATAATGGATAAGAAGGAAAGAAACCCATTACCTCGGAATTTTTAGGTATAAGTCTAGGATTCTGCAACACGGGAAGAGGCATCTGGAGAGCTTCGTTGAAAATCATCGCAGAGCTTTCAATTTTTCCATGAAGGTCCGTGGAGGTCTCCTATGATGCATCTCGAAGTACGATTTTCTAAATTCAAAATGGCCGCCGAAATATGACCGAAATTCAAAATTGCCGCAGAAATATGGTTGAATTTGCCAATTTTATTCCGATTCCAATGAAAGTGGGTATCTAGGGGTTTTTAACGTCGCAAATAACGAATTTGTGGCCAAGACTTATAAATTCAAAATGGCCGACGAATTTGCAAATTGTGTTCCGATTCCAATGAAAATCTGTATCTGAGGTTTTTTAAGGTAGCAAATAACGACTTTATGATCAAAATTTAAATTCAAAATGGCCGCACCAATATGGCCGGCGAGTTTGCGAATTGTATTCCGATTCCAATTAAAATCGGTATATTGGAGTTTTTAAGATAGTAAATAACGAATTTATGATCAAAACTTATTCAAAATTGTGGGGCCAATATGGCGGAAGAATTTTGCCAAATAAGTGTCATTTCCCGGTTAGCTGTATGTAGGGTGTTCAAGAGTTGGAAAATCGGAAAATCTTGACATTCTAGCTACAAATGGAAAAACATTGAATATAGTGTATCCTGAAGCTCTCTAAGCAATCGGTTCAGAATTGATCAACAAGGTTTTTTTGGAAAGATGGTAAGGAAATGTGGGATGATTTATGTATAATGGATAAGAAGGAAAGAAACCCATCACCTCTGAATTTTTAGGTATAAGTCTAGGATTCTGCAATACGGGAAGAGGCTGGCATCTGGGTAAACAAATAAAACCTGAGTCAGTGACATTGCAGATGAGAACCCAGGGGCCAAGCAATTGCAGATTTATTTTAAATGTTTTAACGTTCTTGGTTTTAACAAAACACATATAGGTAATTTTGGTCACACTTCAAATAAATGCATTTTGAATCTAATGTCTCGAACGTTTATAGGAATACCTGGTTTTTTGTTATTGGTTATGAAAAATTTAATTTTGAAGATCATATAATTAAACGGCAAGCACTTATTTTGTGGCATCATTTTACAGAGTTTAAACTCTCCAACCATACTGAAAACTGTTTCACCGTGTAGCTCTGAGCTCAAAGAAGTGCAGAATAGCAATTTTATTTATACACGGCACAAAAGAACGCTAAACATTAGAAAATAATTGTACAATTAATTCCCCTATGAAACGTTACATTTAATTCGAATATATGAACGCAATTTTGCAATATGTGACATTAAGAGATAATAAAAGTTGGGGTTTTGGCATTGCTTTTTCCAACTATAAAAAATTTGTTTTAATTTTCAACTTAGTTTTATTGTTCTGGAAAAATGTTGTTATTACAGACTTCTAGATTTAAATTAAAAAAAGCTATTGACAATGGGCCCCTAATTTCGAGTGCTGGATTCTGCTATTTGCATTAATTTTAAATCCTCTAACGTTTATAGTTTTAACAGAATACACAGGCAATTTTGGTCATAGTTCAAATAAATGTAATCTAATAACTCCAACTTTTATAGGAATAGTTGGTTTTTCGTTAATGGTTTCGAAGAGTTGAATTTTGAAGGTTTGGATTGATTTAAAATGTTTAAACGTTGGGTGCACCGGGCCCCAGCTATCTAAAATACCGAAAATAAGCGGTTCAATGAGACACTTCATCTGTGTATGACAATTCATTCCTCGAAAAATACCATGTCAATGGATGGTTTTTATTGTCTCGATCAAAATGTCAGATCCCTAATAGTTTCACATTTTGTTATTTGCAATCAAAAATACCAAAAAATTGCCTATTTCAAACTCTCCTACTGTATATTAAAATTGATATCACCTGATTACTACTATTGGCTTATGGGAGCAGCATAGGCGCGCCGGGTCCCAGCTAGTTTCATAATAAAAATTCAAGTAAAATTCTGCAACAGTAGCTGTAGAAATTGCCACTGAATAAATAAACACGTTCAAGTATCTGCTGCACTTGACCGACATCTAAGTGTTTCTTTTACAAAGCAAAAACATCGTCCGAAATAGATCAATAATTATTATTCATTGACAAATCGAGCTGCCCATAAAACCTACATAAAAATTCCAGCACTTGTGTTAAATAATAAAAAAAAAATAAAAAAAAGAAAGAAAACAAAACCAAAAAGGGCATCAAAATTTCTCATCCATTATGTCAACATACACCCGAAACGAACATAACTTAATTCAGTATCACCGAAAATGCTACCAAAATGCTGACATTAACGACTCCAAATGACGGTCACATGAATATAGTTTATGATCCGTACTACACAGACACAGGCCGGAAGGGCGGAGAGGGTTTTTTTGTATTGTATAGACGAGAGCACACCTGAGAGTTGAACAATAATAATCGAGTGTAACTCTTTTGAATGGTCGGCCGGTCTCTCACCTAAAAGTATCCAACAAAAAATTTACGTGATGATCATAAATTCAACTAGCGTCAACTCGACATCGAACATGATTTGGCCGTCATTTAGTGCCCCGTCAAACATGACTTTGGGGAGACCTGCTGCCCCATCATGGTTGAGAAGGTAGCACACACAGGCGACACTGGGGCTAATATTGTGTAACCTCTTCCAGTCACCTAAAAATAGCACCAGTCCCAAAAAAGGGTCCTAATTTTTGACACCTTTCTTAAATTAGTGCTGCTGTGATGTGCTGCTGAAGAAACTAGACGAGAAGGATGAAGACTTTATATTCACGCGTTTCGGATTTTGGGTAGCCCCAATTTCACAGCATTCATCATCTGCAGCTCTAATGATAGGCACTTAAGATTAGGCTTAGGGAATACATCACCACAAATCTCCTATCCCGGTGTAAACCTGTTAACATAAACTTTAGTAGCATAACTTTGAAACGCATGAATTCGTCGGCATTTACTACCAGGCACGTCTCAAATAGCACACACAAAAAAAGAGCGAAACAAGAGCAGCAACAACAAAACAGCCACAAAAACACATACCTACGTAGCTGCGTACCTGTAAATGTTTGGGCGGCAATGTTTAATGCCGGTATAATAAGGTGCGATAAAATCTGAAATTGACGCATTGCTTGAGCTGAAAGTGAATGGTGGTCTGTGCGGGCTTTAATTAATAACAAATGCGATTCCCTTGATGAATGACCATCATTTGGTGTATTAAGACATAAATTGAATGCAGGTCAGAACATTGACCTGTGCCTTGGAAGGTCCGCAAAGTGTGTAGACACCTTGTAGGGGTGGGTGGGTGGTGGTGGTCGTGGTTGTTGTTGGCACAAACAGAGAAAAATTGTTTATGCCCTTCAGGTTTTCTGTGAATGAAACGAATGACAAAATAAATGGAGTCTGGACTGGGCCAGAATCAAGAAGGAATGCTGATAACTAAATAAAATTATCAGCTGAGGGTCTTAAACAAAACCAACAAAAATTTACTCTTGAATTAAAAAAAGAGAAAAAAAACACCAATACATAGTTTAAACAATTAAAAACTAGTTGAGTTGTGGGTTTGACCCTTTCGGTCCACACGATCAACTTCCCAGTATGATAAATACCGAATAAAAGGCTCAACCGAATGATATGAAATTTTTTTCAGAGCATGTTTTCTTTAATATGCTTCGATCGGCACCTCAAAGAAGACAATATCATTGTTGGTTCGGGCGATATCGTGCAGGTACGAAAATCACATAAGTCTTTTAAACAAAAATACGGCTCGACCGAATTTTATGAAAATCTTTTCAGATAATATTTCCGTTATTACACTTCGAACGACATCTCAACGAAGTCGATATCTTTTTGGTTCCCGCGATATCGTGCAAGAAGGAAAAAATGACAATATACGTACCCACGCATGCACACACACGCACACACACACGCATACACATACACACATCACCAAACAAAGAACATCAAATCCTCTAAGGAGCCGCATGTAACTTCTATCCTATTCATGCACAACTATCTGGAACTTGCTGGCACTCCCTCGTTTGTCAGTTTATTGCCGAGATCTCGTTTCAAGAAGTTTTCCACTACAACAAGGCTGTTTCCAGCTAAATTTCGACTTGTATTATATCACCGGCAAAGATGGCTGTTTAGAAATTGACTAAGCGCAAGCAAAAACCCGTTACAAAAATTTTTGTTTTGATTTTTGTAACAAATTTCTTTTTCTGTGGTGTACCATTTTCAAAAATAGCTTTGCCAATTTTTCCACTATTTGAACCCAAATTACACCCAATGCTGGCTTCGATCAATATCAGGTGTCTGGGTACACTTTACTACGCCATATCTTTGTTACCAGAGGAATTGTCACGTATGCGTAACTTAAGGTGGACTTTCCATTCGAAGATCGGGGATGAGGCACAATGTCGCCATTTTGTGACAATTGAATCTCAAATTATACCCAATGCTGGGCTTCGATCAATATCAGGTGTCTGGGAACACTTTGTCATGTATGTGTATAGGTGAAAGTGGCAGCCCCGTTCAATGACACAATTTCAACGTTTTGCCACGGCACTTGTAAGGAAACAAACTTTTCTTAACTATATGGCAGTGTGCTTGAAGTTAGTTTAGATTCAGCCTGCCATATTTCCGTGTCCCGGTCACCACTAAAGAGTGAACCTGTACCTTCCAGCCAAGAAATATAGCTTCTTTTGACAGATTTCAACTAGCTTAGATGTTACATAGATTACTCCTAGTGACTTGATAGCCACTGGACCACCAGAAAATATCAGCACTTTTGGATGGGTTACGAAAAAATCCCAGCGCCGGCAACTGACTCTGATTTGTTGCCATCTGTATATAAAACCACGTCGTAGTTCTTGTCAGGCTGGAAGTTTTCCCATTCCTCTTTGCTTGGGATTAGGACTTCGAAAACTAGGTTGAAATCGTGTTTCGAGGTCATGCAGTCAGGCGGTCATCTATCACTTCTAGTTGTAAAGAACTAAACGCTTAACTAAACCCCAAGCTGTAGATATTGGCTTACAGCGTGGGACTCTTTTCCTATATTCTTATTTTATTAACACCGGAATTTTCGCTAGCGCCTCACGCTTTTTTACATTTCGAAAGGTAGGTTGTTTCCATATTCGGGTTGGAGCAATAAAAACTTTACATTCAAAATTATTTTTTACTTTTTAGTTCATTTTAAAAGAAAAGCGTATTTTTTTAGTTTTTTTAAACTATATTTTTTATTTTCTACTTTTTAGCCTATTATATGTCTTCCGCCATTTTTTACTGATCGCCATATGAGATTTAAAATGACGTCACACAGCTTACTGTACTATACTTGTCATATACTTTCATTTAATACCCATACCGTGGGCTTTGTAAAGAAAAAGGTAAACCGCCATTTTGTGTTGACCTCTATTTTGAATTTGGAATCACGCCACACAGTTAATAGTATTCTAATTGTCGCACCCTTCCATTTGATATCCATTCCGAGGGTGTTGTAAAGAAAAAAGTAGTCCGCCATTTTGAGTTGGCCGCCATTTTGAATTTGGAATGAAGCCACAGAGCTAATGGTATTCTACTTGTCACTTTCTTTCATTTGATATCCATATCGAGTGGGTTGTAAAGGAAAGGTAGTCCGCCATTTTGTGTTGGCCGCGTGTGAATTTTGAGTGACGCCACATAGCTAAATGTATTCTACTTGTCACACCCTTTCATTTGATACCCATGTCGGGGGTCGGGGAGCACAATAGCAAAATTCGGCCGCCATCTTGATTTTTTTACAAAATGGTCAGATTGCATTGTCACGCGAACTATACATATGTGCAAAATTTCAAGTTGATCCGTTACCTGGAAGTGAGTCAAAATCAAGTTACAAGATTTGTTTACATGAAACATACAACATACAACATACAGGTCGAGCTAATATAAAGCGTATAAAAACGCATTCAGTCGCAGCATTAGTTCCTGGTAAGGACAGCGCGTATTCCACAATTTTTAGTGCATTGTTGTATGGAATATGGTTTGTTTCAAAATGATGAAATATTTCTAACCATTTGTTCTCTATTGTGATTTTTGCTGATGCCCAAGATTTAATCTTTTCCTTATAAATATGGCGCCTATTCCCATAGTCACCTCACTTTTTTTCTCACCTCACATTTTTGTCACGTCACTTTTAAAGTGGTATTCTCATAGTCGAGTGACAAGGGAAAAGTTAATGAGATAAAAGGCGGAAACACACTATTAAAACGCGACGCGATCCAATATGATGCGGCGCGTGTTAAGTCAAATCAAATCGTACATTTTCCAAATATTTGTTCAGACCAGAATCACACTAAAAACACCCGATGCGACGCGACGATCGCTGACGCCACCCGATCCCATAGATCCAGATTGACGTGTTGTCGATGATGGTGGTCAACATTCCACCCGACGCGGCCCACGCAGTCTGTTTCTAGGCAACACCCGACGCCACGCGTCAGTCATTCGAGAATTTCATCAAATCTTCTTCAAAATCTTCATCTGACTCGTTACTTCTTAAATCCGTAACCCTACCGTACGCTTCCATTGCTGTCAGCGTACCGTCAGAAATTATGCTAGTGTGTCGTGGCATCGCGTATTGGTAATGTGCACGGTCCACGTCGGGTGTCGACACGTTGCGTTGGGTCGCGTTTTAATAGTATGTTTCCGCCTAAAATGTGACAAAACTAGGTGTGGTATTCTCGAAGTCATTTTTTGTAGCAAATGTCACTGAAAATTGTCATTTTTTATCACTTGGAATTTGTAGGTGACGCTACGATTTTTTTAAAATGGATAGTGACAAACGGTAAGAAATATGTTTTATTTTAATATTTTTCATGATTCAACATTATTCTTATATCCTAGAATTAAAATAACGAACAGGATATGTAAATAGAAATATATTACATGTATATAGAAAATGGGTGACGTGATTATGGGAATAGGGGCCATATTTCTTTGTTTTCGGTGTTGCCAATGCCATTGTTCATTAGGTGCAAACAATTGGTGGTCGAATTCTAACAATTGATCAACAATACGAAGTTTGATACGCAGTTCTCGATAATCAGTTCTTAGCAATTATTATTTGTTATTATTAAAGTTTAACATTATAAAATTAACAAAAATAATATAAAACTCATATCCTGGCTAAATACCCACAACACGGCCGCAGAAAACCGTTATTCCCTTCCGATTCACCAGCCGCGGTTCCCTTGCCGTGAATTTTTTTCCAAAAATCGGGACTTTTTAATACGCCGCGGGACGCGGGACAAATTGTTAAAAATCGGGACTGTCCCGCCAAAAGCGATGGATCGACTCGACAAAAAAAAAGCTTCTCGATTTTCTCTAAGTTTCATATTTGCCATTTCGACCAAATCGACACATAAGCGCTGCCATACAAAACCATCAAATTGTGTGAAATTGCTCCAAGTGCAGCAAACTACGTTTATTTAATTAAAATAAAAATTGTTAAAAGTTTATTGTATGCCTAAATTGAGCTTTTTAATAAACGTCAAACGTCTTTATCGACACGTAAAGAGGCGATAACGTTGTCGATATCGTGTTGCCAAATGCCAATTTTTATTTATCGACAGAAGTCGATATCGACTCGAGAAACCAAATACGGTCCCAGTCACCTTATCATAGACTCTCATTGAGCCACTTAAGGAGTGCAGCAGCCGCAGCCCTTATAAAATTGTATCAATATTACTACACATCACTGTGAACCGCAGCAATATTTTTACCATCGCATAGGACTAGTCTTTTCTGTTAACCCCTAATGGCTGCAGTCCTTCCTTTCGTACACACTATGGTTTGGAGATTCATTTATAAAAGGAACGTCTCGACTGTGGAACAAACTTCTGCCGTCAGTATTTCCGAATTTTTTATTTTATTTATTTTTTTTTATTTTATTTATTTACTGAAGAAACAACAGATACACATTACATTAATTCCTACAACATCCAAGAGTTTAAACGCAAGGTTCATCGCCTCGTCCTTTAGCACCACCCAGACTTCTACCCGAGTAAAAATAATTTAGTTGGTTAATTTTTTTAAAAGCATATACGCGCCCGCAACTAGCACGCATAGCGAACAAATGCGACTGCCATATATGCACGCTCCCGCTGCAGGCATGAAAATCTATAAATGGGAATGCTATAGAGGCGTGCATGCTCCCGCTACAGGCATCTTATTTTTTGTAATCGACCATTCCAAACGCGAGGGTTGTTTTATCAAGTGGTCCCCAACTTAGTACTAACCACGTCCAATGCTGCTTGACTTTCGCAATAGAATGAGAACCGGTCTATTTAGTAAGCTAATGGCATCCTTTATAGTCACCATGTATTATTTTTATTCGGGTATTAACCTAGTATATCCTCTACTTCTCCTTCCGAACTAAGCTTATTATTAGACATTGTACCCAGATATGTACGACATGACGAACTGGTACTACAAAAGGTTATTCTTAAGTTTGGTTCCTCACATAAAAAAAAATATATGTAGCTTAAAAAAACTAAAAAATACGCTTTTCTTTTAAAATGAGCTAAAAAGTAAAAAATAATTTTGAATGTAACGTTTTTATTGCTCCAACCCGAATATGGAAACAACCTACCTTCGAAATGTAAAACAGCGGGGGGACTCTTTTCCTATATTCTTATTTTAATAACACCGGAATTTTTGCTAGGTTGTTTCCATATTCGGGTTGGAGCAATAAAAACTTTACATTCAAAATTATTTTTTACTTTTTAGTTCATTTTAAAAGAAAAGCGTATTTTTTTAGTTTTTTTAAACTATATTTTTTATTTTCTACTTTTTAGCCTATTATATGTCTTCCGCCATTTTTTACTGATCGCCATATGAGATTTAAAATGACGTCACACAGCTTACTGTACTATACTTGTCATATACTTTCATTTAATACCCATACCGTGGGCTTTGTAAAGAAAAAGGTAAACCGCCATTTTGTGTTGACCTCTATTTTGAATTTGGAATCACGCCACACAGTTAATAGTATTCTAATTGTCGCACCCTTCCATTTGATATCCATTCCGAGGGTGTTGTAAAGAAAAAAGTAGTCCGCCATTTTGAGTTGGCCGCCATTTTGAATTTGGAATGAAGCCACAGAGCTAATGGTATTCTACTTGTCACTTTCTTTCATTTGATATCCATATCGAGTGGGTTGTAAAGAAAAAGGTAGTCCGCCATTTTGTGTTGGCCGCCATTTTGAATTTTGAGTGACGCCACATAGCTAAATGTATTCTACTTGTCACGCCCTTTCATTTGATACCCATGTCGGGGGTCGGGGAGCACAATAGCAAAATTCGGCCGCCATCTTGGAACCGTCATCAGATTGCAGATTGCATTGTCACGCGAACTATACATATGTGCAAAATTTTAAGTTGATCGGTTATATGCAAGTGGGTGAAAATCAAGTTGCAAGATTTGTCTACATACATACATACATACATACAGGTGAAGCTAATATAAAGCGTATAAAAAGAACGTCGACAGCTAATTTAACATTAAACAACTAAGAAACTTTTTTAAGAATTTTCTAGTTTTCTGTCCAACCGAAGGGATGGTTTCTGTCTGCACGGGAATACACCCTTTGGGGAAACATATGTATATCCATTTTTTTTGTTGCTATTCAGATCAAAATCTTTTCTCGTCTCAAATAAGAAAAAGTTTTCATCAAACATGAATTCCCCGAAGCCCTTAAAACCCGAAGGTCGTCTATGTTTGACCATCCCTTAAACTGAACCCTTTAACCCTTTAACCCTTCACGGATTAAAGAAGCTCCAATATCCAGTCAACAACGACGATGAAATACCACAAGTACATTATTACGCCATTAAGACGAAAGAATCAAATTAGTACTAAAAAAAAGGGATGACAGTCAAGAATGTTGTCCTTCATTGAAATCGACATCCCATATGGCGTCTTCAATGTCATCGATATAAAATCCTGCGGCACAATCACACTCATACAATAATACTAACAATTCGGATTCAATTTTTCATATATCAGATCGAACATTTGCCAAAGGAGACGAAGAAGCAAGGCGAAAAAAACACACATCCATACATTCACATAAGGATCAAAGGACGTGAAACACTTTTTGGACCACTTCGATTTATATCTCCGGCCATTTGCCATCTGCAATTGAAAAATTTCCAAGATCCTTACGTTTTCCGGTATAGCAGCATACAACCAAGGAAAATCGAAGTGGGGCCACTTAATGCCGGTTGACAAATGGTTGCCCGAAGCGGGACTATTATTCACCGACTTCGAACGGGGTGTGGGGGGTGGGGGGTAGATGCCTGGTAGTGAGAATGCTGGCAAGAATCAAATAAACACAATTGTTGGGGATGGAAAACGGGTGGCCTCAAAACACACACACACACAACTAAACAACAACAACAACCCCACAACGATAAGAAAGGACAAACACACATACGCCTGCCTTCTTGGTGTTAAACGAATGAACAACACCAGAAAAAAAAACACACAGAGAATTTCCTTATTTTTATTTATTTTTTTTTTTTTCGTCAAGGAAACCGGGTGAAAAATTAATGGTGACTTGCAGGCAGATATAAATGTCCTCTATTATTTTTAAGTGCGAAAATATTTCGTTTTATAGTATCAATAAAAAATTATTTAGAAGATAAAGGAACGAACGGAAAAATCGTCCTGTCGCCTTTGTACGTTTCGGATTCTTATTTTCCGCTGTTCGTCGACTTTGTACCAGTGTCATTTTTTGAGCTTCTTTTACCAAAAGTTTTTCTGTGTGTTTGATTGATGGCACGGGGAGGTTGAAGTGAGGCCTATATCTTTTTTAGACTTGTGTACCTATAGAAGAAGAAAAAATTCATCCTCCCCTAATGTTATAAGGAAATGATGAAAGTTTTTTCTTTTGGAATTTGTGGTAAGAAACAGGATTTTTGTTGGGATAGTACATTTAGGCAATCATCTGCTCATCGTTTACTGCCACTTGTTAATTGTTAAAATTTTAAATTCATATCCTTGAAGATTAATGATGATTAATTATTTATTTCAGTTTGTGATTGGTTAACCAAAACCATACGCAGAAACATTATTATAACAAAGCAAGTTTAGGAAGATTTTAATTTTGGCTTTAAACAATTTAAAAGATCCGTCCCATACTTGGCCCTCCTAGTTCGTTCACCGCTTCATAAAATCCTTCAGGGCTGGGCCTTCATGAGCTTCAATCCTGATAATCATCCAAATATTTGGGATTTGATTTGAGTCTTGTTCCAAAATGCTTGCATTTAATGGGAACGATCTGGCCTTCTGCGTATCTGCGCTCCATCTAGTAATGAGGAAGGAAGCTCTGGCTCGAGGCGCTACGTCTACGGGGCCTATTTTGCTTTAAGCCACGACACCTATCGATTCACAACTTGAGGAGTCCCTCAAGGCTCCGTCCTGGGCCCTCTTCTGTGGATCATCATGTACGATGAAGTACTGGCGCTACGCCTCCCGCGAGAAGCGGTCGCTATTGGGTTCGCCGATGACATCTAGGTACCAGTAGTAGGAAAGCGACTCAACGAAATCGAGATATTCGGAACGAAGCGATATGGGAAATAAAAACGTGGCTCGAGAGCGCTGGTCTAATGCTAGCTGAGCACAAAACGGAAGTAGTGCTAATCAGCAAGCGGAAAAAGGTGAAGACCATAGCGGTGAAAGTAGGTGACCAGGTTATCCGCTCCCAGACCGCACTTACGCATTTGGGAGTGATGATTGACCAAAGGCTCAACTTCGGGGTACACTTGGCGGGCGTAGCGGAAAAAGCTTCCACCATCAGCGCAGCACTCGCGAGGATGCTGCCTAATATAGGGGCCCCAGGCCAAGCCGACGCCTCCTCATCACAAGAGTGGTTAGTTCGGTCCTATTGTATGCAGCGCCAGTGTGGGCAGCGGCATTGGACAGAACGGGCAATAGGAGGAAAATAAATTTTGTGTATCGGTTAAGTGCCCTTCGGGCATGCTGTGCATACCGTACTACGTCTGACGAAGCAGCATACGTGATAGCTCGAATGATTCCCATTGATATTCTTGCAATGGAGGGCGAGAGGTTGTACGACCCGGACTATGCAAGAGGGGGGTCCAAGGAAGTACGGCGGACTCTGGCGCGCAGCCACTCCATCGCAATAGGCAGAGGCGGTGGGACGAGTCTACTAAGGGCCGATGGACCCATAGACTCATACCAAATGTGGAGAAGTGGGTTATAAGGGAACATGGGGAAGTGAGTTATTACCTCACACAGTTCCTGAGTGGACGTGGAGGTTATAGGGCATATCTTCACCGCTTCAGGTAGGACGATTCACCGTTCTGCCCGGACTGCCCGAACGATAAAGAGGACGCGGAGCATGTCTTCTTTAAATGCCCGAGGTTTGTGGAGCACAGGACTACGTTGGAAGCAGTTGCCGAAGTGCAGCTAACTCCTGAAAACATCTTGGACCATATGATAAGGTCGGAGGTCGTGTGGCAAAGGATGGAAGTGGCGCTGAAGGCCATTCACCAGAAGCTTAAGCATTACGAAGCCCAAAGAAACAGAGAAAGGCAAAGAAATGCAAGAAGAGGTAGCATCTTGTCCGATACCATTCATGCCATTCTGACCCAATTAGCGGGCCCTTCTCTAACGAAAACACGACCTTTTGGACGGACGGTTCCAAATCCGATAATTGAGCTATGGCTGGCTGGTAAAATATTCATGGCCTAGACTTGTATTAATAGAGTTCCAAATAGCTCTACCATCGCTATTTTCTTGGACAGTTAAGCTTTCCTGTTGGCTATTAAATCCCATAGGTTAGACAAAGACTGCCTTGAATTGCCCCCTACCCGCGGAGGTGTAGCCTTATGTGGGCCCCATGTGGATTGCCCTATAGAGCCGACAAAGGGCATGTAACGCCTTGCCCCATAAGGAATGTCCCATGTGGCCCCCATGAGGAAAAATGATTGCTGCCCGATTTAAAAATGGAAAACAGAGGCTGAAACAATTTGATAATTTAGGCGTGGATATATGAGCAATAACTGCGGCAATATTTTTAAACGTGAGTGTCAGTTTCACCAAGCCGTCCCCCAACTGAGTACTAATCACGACCGATGCTTCTTGACCTTAATGATGATGATGCTTAAGGGTATTACTATACAACTTTTAAAAATCTTTCCGAAAGATGTTGGGATTGCCCCATTTGATTTGTAACGAGGTTTGCCTCATATAGGGCGCTTATGAGAAACTGATAGGACCTACCTCACTTCAGTATCGTTGATTTTTCTTTATGTGGCGCTCATGAGGAATGTAAGGGGAAAGCCCTATTCTGGCAAGCCCCCTATTTGCCACTTGGGGTCCTTATAGGGAGCCTACGGGGAAATCCCTGTTTCAGCATACCCTTCATTTGCCACATTGGGCCCACACGCTGCATGAGGCATGCCCCTTTAAATACTAGCTGGGCATTCTAAATTAGCGAAGCTGTAAAGTGGTTTGGAAGAGACTTAGGCTTTGGTCATTTATGAAGATTAGAAAAAAAAAGTTGATAAAATTCACCCCTCGGGAGCACTGGAAAAGTGGTTTTGGTTTTTTTTAATCTTCGTGCGTTGAGAGCTGGAAAACTACTCATCCGCCTGTATTCCGGTTATGTGGGACTCGAACGAACTAGAGCATCACCAGATCTCGACAAACCCGAGAGGGTTGTCTTGGTATCGACTCGAGAATCGAGACGAGAGTAAAGTTTGGTCTCGACAAACATATTCTCGTCGAGACGAGATTATTCGCTCGAGATCTCGTCAGTCGACCGAGATCTCCTCGGCAAAATAGCAAACAAGTCTGGTAAAATAAAGTATCTTATGAAGCGCGCACGCGCCGTTATTTTCAAAGCTGGGATGTGGTAGATAGGGTGTATTCAGTATTGCATGTTTTCCTGCCGGCATGCCAAGACAATCTTGCAGTCATGCGAAGTAGGCCGCAATCACTGCAAAAAATGCAGAGCAGGGAACAGATTTGAGACATATGACAAAGAAGAGACTGACGGTTACAAATTCAAATGAAAATGGCGAAAGAATTTTTAAATAAGTACGTAAAAAATTTTTAAAATCTGGTGCCGAAACCCGGGACACTATCGCTTCCTTCCAACTGATCGTTCTCCTTCGGATTGTCGTCAGTGTTTAATAAAATTTTAGACAATTAGCCGTTAGTAAATAAATGTTGACTGTTTCCAAAATCTGACCAGCAAGCTATAATTTTTTTTCCTAGCTTCTAGAATCAGGTATGGCACAAACTTCCTTTCTTCCTGATATATTAGTATAATCCCATTGGATTCAGTATCAGATTCATATACGTTCTCGATCCAAACAAGAAAATCGTTTACTGCCGACACTTCTGAAGGAGAACGATCAGTTGGAAGGAAGCGATAGTGTCCCGGGTTTCGGCACCAGATTTTAAAAATAATACCCGGATCGATATATTGAAAGGCAACTTGAATTAAGAGGTCGTTTATTCGCTTTTAATTCTGACGAAGTTGATACAATTCTTCATGAAAGCTTAACTTAGACTGAACAATTCTAATACAGTTTTATTTTCATATTAGACAAGAAGAATCAGAATACAATTGTACAAATACAAGAATACATGTATATATAAAAATGGTAGAAATGCAAGCGTTAGTGTATATATACCGAATTAACAAAGTATTTTAACATCTTTCTTTGATCTTATTAAGAGCCTGATTCATGAGAACTACAGCTTGTCAAATACCCAAAAGAAGTCGGAAAACAGAATTGAGTCGGTGAATTCGTCACTGCACCCTGCATCCACGTGCGTTCCAGGGATATCGGAAGGATCTCATTCAAGTTGTTAAATCGAAGTCAGAAGTGTTGGTCACTAATGACAACTATGAGCCAGCCTGGAAACTTTTGACGGAGAGGTATGGCAAAAAAAGAGTACTCGTCAATGCCCAATTGAAACTTTTATTCAATCAACCCAACTTATCCACTGAGCCTAACTTGGCCTTCTAAATGAAGAATCGATTCAACAAAATGAATTATTAAACCTACTTGCACTTACATATTGTAAGAATCAAAACGAAACCTTAAATGAAGATGGAAATCAACTTAATAAGGAACATAGAGTTCAAGGGGAAGAAGAAGAGGACGTCTCGAATCTACTTACAGACTGTATTAAGAAGTTAAGGGAAAACGAACCAAATCAATATTTACAAGTTAGGAAAATATGTGAAAAATTGAAATCTATTTGAAAAGCACAAAATGCAAACCTGTAAACGGAATTAGTAAAAGAAGAAATCACTGTACGGTTATGTTTTTATTCTTTATTGTATCACTACTTAACATCAATTTCCTTAACATGCACAGAACAAGTAAACCTGACGAAGTTGATGTAATTGAGACAGAACTCTCCTACAAACCCTAAGACGGAAGTGAACACGATGTATAAGAATGTTAGTGTTACAATTAGTGCATTGTGTTCACAATGACTCCATGGTAAGGAGCATTACCTTGAACGATGGCAACTAACTGTTTGAGTGTCAATAATACACTAAATTTTATTGTTCCCGGCTGGCCGGCTCGCACATCGCACATAGCACATAGCACATCGCACATAGCACATCGCACATCGCACATCGCACACCGCACATAGCACATCGCACATCGCACATCGCACATCGCACATCGCACACCGCACATCGCACACCGCACACCGCACACCGCACATCGCACACCGCACATCGCACACCGCACATCGCACACCGCACATCGCACATCGCACATCGCACAACGCACATCGCACATCGCACATCGCACATCGCACAACGCACAACGCACATCGCACATCGCACATCGCACATCGCACACCGCACATCGCACACCGCACATCGCACATCGCACATCGCACATCGCACATCGCACATCGCACACCGCACATCGCACATCGCACACCGCACATCGCACATAGCACATCGCACATAGCACATCGCACATAGCACATAGCACATCGCACATCGCACATCGCACATCGCACACCGCACATCGCACACCGCACATAGCACATCGCACATAGCACATCGCACATCGCACATAGCACATCGCACATCGCACATCGCACATCGCACATCGCACATCGCACATCGCACATCGCACACCGCACATCGCACATAGCACATCGCACATCGCACATAGCACATCGCACATCGCACATAGCACATCGCACATCGCACATAGCACATCGCACATCGCACATCGCACATAGCACATAGCACATCGCACATAGCACATCGCACATCGCACACCGCACATCGCACACCGCACATCGCACATCGCACATCGCACATCGCACATAGCACATCGCACATCGCACATAGCACATCGCACATCGCACATCGCACATAGCACATCGCACATCGCACATCGCACACCGCACATCGCACACCGCACATCGCACATAGCACACCGCACATCGCACATAGCACATCGCACATCGCACATCGCACATAGCACATCGCACATCGCACATCGCACATAGCACATCGCACATCGCACATCGCACATCGCACACCGCACATCGCACATAGCACATCGCACATCGCACATAGCACATCGCACATCGCACATAGCACATCGCACATCGCACATAGCACATCGCACATCGCACATCGCACATCGCACATAGCACATCGCACATAGCACATCGCACATAGCACATCGCACATAGCACATCGCACACCGCACATCGCACACCGCACACCACACATCGCACATAGCACATCGCACATCGCACATAGCACATCGCACATCGCACATCGCACATCGCACATCGCACATCGCACATCGCACATCGCACATCGCACATCGCACATCGCACACCGCACATCGCACACCCCACACCACACACCGCACATCGCACATCGCACATCGCACACCGCACATAGCACATCGCACATAGCACATAGCACATCGCACATCGCACATCGCACATCGCACATCGCACATCGCACATCGCACATCGCACATCGCACATAGCACACCGCACATCGCACACCGCACACCACATACCGCACATCGCACATCGCACACCGCACATCGCACATCGCACATCGCACATCGCACATCGCACATCGCACACCGCACATAGCACATAGCACATCGCACATCGCACATAGCACATCGCACATCGCACATCGCACATAGCACATCGCACATCGCACATCGCACATCGCACATAGCACATCGCATATAGCACATCGCACATAGCACATCGCACATAGCACATCGCACATCGCACATCGCACATCGCACATCGCACATAGCACATCGCACACCGCACATCGCACATAACACATCGCACATAGCACATCGCACATCGCACATAGCACATAGCACATAGCACATCGCACATCGCACATAGCACATCGCACATAGCACATCGCACATCGCACATCGCACATCGCACACCGCACATCGCACATTGCACACCGCACATCGCACACCGCACAACGCACATCGCACATCGCACATCGCACATCGCACATCGCACATCGCACATCGCACTCCGCACATCGCACAACGCACATCGCACACCGCACATCGCACACGGCACATCGCACATAGCACATCGCACATAGCACATAGCACGTCGCACATCGCACATAGCACATCGCACATAGCACATAGCACGTCGCACATCGCACATCGCACATCGCACATAACACATCGCACATAGCACATCGCACATCGCACATAGCACATAGCACATAGCACATCGCACATCGCACATAGCACATCGCACATAGCACATCGCACATCGCACATCGCACACCGCACATCGCACATCGCACACCGCACATCGCACACCGCACAACGCACATCGCACATCGCACATCGCACATCGCACATCGCACATCGCACACTGCACATCGCACACCGCACATCGTACATCGCACACCGCACATCGCACATCGCACATAGCACATCGCACATCGCACATCGCACATCGCACACCGCACATCGCACATCGCACACCGCACATAGCACATCGCACATAGCACATCGCACATAGCACATCGCACATCGCACATCGCACATAGCACATCGCACATCGAACATCGAACATCGCACATCGCACATCGCACATCGCACATCGCACACCGCACATCGCACACCGCACATCGCACACCGCACACCACACACCGCACATCGCACATCGCACATCGCACACCGCACATAGCACATCGCACACCGCACACCGCACACCGCACATCGCACACCGCACATCGCACACCGCACATCGCACACCGCACATCGCACATCGCACATCGCACAACGCACACCGCACATCGCACACCGCACATCGCACATAGCACATCGCACATAGCACATAGCACATCGCACATCGCACATAGCACATCGCACATCGCACATTGCACACCGCACATCGCACATCGCACATCGCACATAGCACATCGCACATAGCACATCGCACATCGCACATAGCACATAGCACATCGCACATCGCACATCGCACATAGCACATCGCACATCGCACATAGCACATCGCACATCGCACATCGCACATCGCACATCGCACACCGCACATCGCACATCGCACACCGCACATCGCACACCGCACAACGCACATCGCACATCGCACATCGCACATCGCACATCGCACATCGCACACTGCACATTGTTCGCCTCATCACCCAGGCGAACCCGTCAAGATTAATAAATAATAACAATAATTTCCCTACGACGATGAGACCAAAAAACAAAAAATCCATTATAATTAAAACCAAGGGACCTCCAACAATGCTCATATAAAGCACAATTTGTCCAAAAACCAAAAAACCAAAAATAACTTAGCAATTTAGAACTAGCAATTTTTCTTTCTAAAATGGACGATCGATCGATGTACTAATGTCGATCACTGTACTAATTGTACTAGTTTTTATCGACACCAAAGCCGAAGACCAGCGGACAGAGGCTAGAGTTTCATGGGCAGCGCTGGACAGATCAGTTTTCATTTGGACTTCATTGGAATCACTACTAGTTTGGAGAGAAGGTAATCAGAGTAACAAGCAGTATGAACCCGAGTAATGCCATTGGTCATTAGGGTTTGGAAATGCTCTTGTTATTTATCTGAAATTAATTCTCACCTTTTTCTTGGTCTCAACGAGGGAATTTAACCAATTATGCATATGAAAGGGCAGTAAACCGTGCGTCTTTAGAGTAAAAACCAATAAACACTTTATCAACGAGGGAATTTGTGAAAAAACAATGAAATTTGCGTCCGAACCGTTATCAACGAGGGAATTTATGTTGTCAGACAACAGTTACTTATTCTAAGAAAGAAACCAGTAAAATTTGCGTCAGTATCATAAAAATTTTTTTTTACAATTAATCCACGAGGGAATTGAAAATATTAGAATTAATGATTATTACTGAAAATATCGAAGTTACGTTTGCCAAATGAACGGTTTAATAGCATATTATTTCTCAGGAACATATACTTATGGAATTATGAGAGAAAATTGAAGAAGATAACGGGTTTATTAAATAGAAGAACGTTGCCCATATTAATCTTAGAAAAAAAAAATTGAATTTTTGCATTATATTGTTATTATAAAAATTTAAGTTGAATTCTTTGGGTTGTTAGTTGTATTACGGATTTTTATATATTTTTTTTTGGCATTAATTATATGGTTTCTTTGAATAAAAAACCAGGGATAACGGGATTTATGTAAAAATATCTAAATGAATTGTAAAATCATGTGTGAGATGGACAAAGAAAATAAAAGGATTAAGAAATTGTGAATCAAGGTGTGTGCGTTACTTATTTAAAATATTCCTCAACAACAAATCCGCTACACTTGTTTAGAAGTACTCTTCTAATTGCTAAACATTTTTTGGTGGTTCCATCCAGGAACTTAGTACACAGCCCGTTCACAATTTCTTTTTGTTTCATACGAGAGAAGTAGATACGTACGGTATCTAATAAAGACTTGTTTTCTTTGTGCAATACACCACGTCATATGATGACCACCTTAGCGCAGCATCTCATTCAGGAACGCGTCTTGAGAGGCCGGATCGAAAAGAACATTGAAATCGCAAAGAAGGCTGCCTTAGCGAAAAGAACCCAGGGTTTCTATGAAATACGGGATGAAGAATTACGGGGTTTGTGGAAGCAATATTGCGAGCTAGATTTGCAAATAGTGCAAACAATATGCGAAGAGTGTCCAGAGGAGGAATCGAAGGTCGAGTATATTAAGGAAGGCTACTACTCCATCATGGAGGGGAAATATGCAGATTATATGGGTGAGGTAGCGGAAGGCCTACGACGATGTAAAATCGAAAATGAAGCACCCGCACCAACTAACGAATCGTCATCAACCATCGTCGTCCAACAAGATGCAGCATTACCACGGATCTCATTACCCAAGTTTAACGGAGATTACGACATGTGGCGTCCATTCGCGGATTTGTTCACCTCGCTAGTGCATAACAATGCGAGGCTATCGGCAGTACAAAAACTTCACCATTTAAAATCGTGTTTAATGGGTGAAGCTGAACGAGTACTACGCCACACGCCTATAACGGATGCAGATTATCTACCGGCTTGGAGTAAGTTAAAGAAACGTTTTGAAAACACCAGAATCTTGGTCAACCACCAGCTTAAGCAACTAGTCAATCAGCCAAAACTAATTTCTGAGACTAATAAGGGAATTAAAACATTGATTGACACGACTGAAGAATGTTTGCAACAGCTCAAGAGTTTATGCGTTGACACTAGTTCTTGGGACGCGCTACTAATATACATTTTAGTGCAAAAACTTCCATTTTATACCCTGAAACTTTGGGAAGAGGATCAGGGTGCCAGTGAAGAATTGCCAACAATGGAGCAGTTTAAATCTTTCTTGAACACCCGGTTGACGGTCTTAGAATCAATTGCTGATATTCTTGGGCACAGAAGCACCCCCACAAAACCCAAGCTTCAACAAAGGGAAAGAACATCAGTGCTACATACAATGAAGGAAGGAAGATGTCCTGCCTGTCAAGGTAAACATTATGTACGAAAGTGTGCCAAGTACTCGGGGATGTCTCCCGAAGCGAGACGAAAGGTAATCACATCCACCGGCCGATGCCTGAATTGCCTATCCCAACAACATGCTCACTCGGAGTGTAAAAGCAGGTATAATTGTTTCAAATGCAATCAACGACACCATACATCATTACATGAGGATGGTCCAAGGAAACAATCTACCACACGTCACATAAGGGAGAACGGTGAACCAACGGGTTCGAAGCCAAAACAATTGCAAACAAACCAAGAAGACAATCATTGCGGTGCAGCCGAACAAGAGATCACCCAAGCGTTCGTCACCCGACATAGGTTGCGCGCACTACTATCAACCGCGTTAGTCGTAGCACGAGGTAGACAAGGACAAGCAAAAACAATAAGATGCCTTATCGATCCAGGATCGGAATCATCTTTCCTAACTGAGGAAGCCTGCAAGACACTTCAAACATCCTGCACTTCCATCTCTACGGTCATCACAGGCATATGTAATATCCCTGCAGCCAACGGGCGTAAGGAAACGACCTTACAACTGCAATCTACGCGGTCAAACGGACCAACAGTTGAAGAGGAATTTTTAATTTTGAAGGAAATCACGGATGCACTACCAAGGCGACGAATAGCCAAGGGAACTTTCCAACATGTGGTCGGTCTTCAGTTAGCCGATCCTACCTATTGGAAACCCGGCAAAGTAGATGCTCTGCTCGGAGCAAAAGTGTATGCGCAAATACTACTGGACGGTATCATACGAGGAAACAAGACGGCTCCAGTAGCCATCAATACGATATTTGGTTGGATTCTGGTAGGACCAACCAACCACCAAGCTAATACGGAAGCAGTATCTCTCATGGCTACTACGGACACTGATTTGAGTAATCGACTCAAACAATTTTTTGAAATCGAAGAATACCCGTCGCATCCGGTGTTCAAAAAGGAGGAAGCACTATGCCAAACAATATTCAAAACGACCCATAAACGTATGGAAAATGGACAGTATCAAGTAAAACTGCCATTCGTAGACGACGAAGCTCCTAAATTAGGTAAATCTCGACCACAGGCGCTCACAAGATTTTTAACCCTGCAGAAACAATTTGGGAGAAAACCAGATCTGGCTAGAGAGTACACACATTGTCTCAACGAGTATATACAGCTTGGGCATATGGAGATGGCAGCTCCTATCGTCGACAATGCTCCACATTATTATATCCCGCATCATGCTGTATTTAAGGACAGTACAACAACTAAATTAAGAGTTGGCTTTGACGCTTCATGCAAGACGAGCACAGGAAAATCACTAAATGAATATCTGCTGAAGGGACCCATATTACAGCCGAAACTCTTTGCAACGTTACTAAAGTGGCGGAAATATAAGATTGCCATGATAGCCGACGTAGAAAAGATGTATAGAATGATTTTAATTCATCCAGAACATCGACCTTACCAACGAATTATTTGGAAACATCCAGAAACCGGTGAAGAACAAGATTATCAACTAAACACCGTCACTTTTGGCACGTCATCAGCACCCTATCTGGCAATAAGAACCCTACAACAATTAGCCGACGATGAAAAAGATAATTGGCCTTTGGCATCCAAGGCAGCATTCAAGGACTTCTATGTCGACGATTTGCTGACAGGAGCAGAAGATGTCACAAGCGCTAAATTATTGCAGAACGAATTAATACTCATGTTGCAATCTGGAGGGTTTAAGCTACGGAAATGGGCCAGCAACAACACAGAGTTATTAAATCATTTGCCTCCCGAATATTGCGCAAGTTGCGATTCCTTATCCATCGGGGAAGTAGAAACCTTGAAAACACTAGGAATACAATGGATACCAAAACAAGATTACTTCACCTTTCGGGTATCTCCAAAGATAAAACAAGGTATTGCCACCAAACGTTCCATACTGTCGGAAATCGCGGCGTTGTACGATCCACTTGGTTGGCTAGCACCAATTATAATAGTGGCAAAAATTCTTATGCAGGCAATGTGGATAACTGGTTGCTCATGGGACGAACCAGCTTCGCCGACTATAAATAACCAATGGAATAAATTCAAAGAGGACTTAGAGCACCTGCCCAGGGTAAGAATTCCTCGATGGGTCCAATATACGAGTAAAAGATACATTCAACTCCATGGCTTCTGCGACGCCTCAACCAAGGCATACGCCGCGGTAATTTATCTACGCACAATCCAGGAAGACGGCAGCATATCAGCCATGCTGCTGACGGCCAAAACAAGAGTGGCACCCACTAAACCAACCACAACTCCTCGTTTAGAATTGAATGGAGCAGTAATTTTAGCACGCCTGATTAAAACCACTACCAAGGACATGGAACTGGAAAACGTTCCTATATTTGCATGGACCGATTCCACAATTGTGCTGCAATGGATAAGAGAACACCCTTCACGTTGGAAAACATACGTGGCCAACAGGGTCGTTGAAATCCAAGACAGCGTCAAATATGAAACTTGGCAACATGTGCCAACCACAGAAAATTCAGCTGATCTGGCCTCTAGAGGCATCACGATGAAGGAGTTGCTATCTAAAGATATCTGGTGGCATGGGCCAGACTGGTTAACGAAGAGCGAAGACAAATGGCCCAAACTCGAAAAAGCTCCAGAAACTACGGACCTAGAGGCTAAACGAGACATCGCGGCAAGCTTTGCTACTACAGCACAAGACGATTTCCTTTCTCGATATTCATCCTACGACAAATTAAGACGAATTACGGCGCTTATACTACGTTTTAAAGGGAATTGTAAGAATCCAACCAGCAAACAAATCGGATTCATTTCCAGTAGTGAACTGCGCAATGCAGAGGCGACCGTCCTTCGATTATTGCAGAAAACTAGTTTTCCTAACGACCATTATAATCTCTTGCACAATAAACCTTAAGCACACAAGAGCACACTAATCCAACTAAGTCCATTTATTGATGTTCAAGGACTCATACGAGTAAAGGGACGACTTTCCAAGGCTTCCATTGCATATGACAGCAAACATCCAATTATTCTGCCGAAGGCACATCATCTAACATCACTACTGATAGATAAAATTCATCGTGAGACTTTACATGGAGGAACTTCATTGGTACTTGCCACCAGTCGCAGTAGGTACTGGATTTTAGATGCTAGGCGAGCTATCGCAAGCAGAATATATAAGTGCATAACATGCGCTAGGTTTCGCAAAGAAACTTGTCAACAATTGATGGGTGATTTACCGGAGGCTCGTGTTAACATCACAAAACCTTTCTGTAAAGTCGGAATAGATTATGCTGGACCCATACACGTAAAGGCATCGCCTCTAAGAAAGGCGCCACTTCTGAAGGCTTACTTGTGCATTTTTGTGTGTATGGCAACACGAGCCATACATATTGAATTGGTCTCTGCACTAACCACAGATGCATTCATCGCAGCATTGAAAAGGTTCATTGCTAGAAGAGGCCTCTGTACGGATATTTACTCCGACTGCGGGTCCAATTTTATTGGGGCAAGATCGGCAATCGACAAGGATGTGAGAAATGCAATTTCTAATGCAACACAAGAAGCTGTGAAATATTCCGCCAATCAATCAATCAGTTGGCACTTCAACCCACCAGGCGCACCTCACTTTGGTGGAATTTGGGAAGCGGGGGTACGATCGGTAAAACACCATTTACGTCGTAGTATTGGCAATATGACATGCACATTCGAAGAGTATGCAACAATACTAAGCCAAATTGAAGCAATATTGAACTCACGACCATTATGCTACGTCACCACAGATCCCAGCAACCCAGAATTGCTTACTCCTGGGCATTTTTTGATTGGCCAACCATTGAACGCTCTGCCAGAGCCGGATTATGCAGTCGAAGCACCACTAACACAAAGATGGAAGCAGCTTCAACAAAGAATTCACCTTTTCTGGAAAAGATGGTCAAAGGAGTATTTACATCAACTCCAAACCAGACCTAAGTGGAATCACGAAAGGAGGAACCTTCAAATCGGAGATGTAGTTCTAGTAACCAATGAAAACATGCCGCCAGCAAAATGGCCGTTAGGCATAGTCGAAGAGGTGCATCCAGGCGCCGACGGACTTGTCAGAGTAGCCCAAATCAAAACAGAAACCAGCACTTTACGACGACCAGTTACTAAGCTAGTACGCCTTCCCATAGAGGCAACATAATTAAGTTGAATTTCTAACCGTTATATTCGTCTGTTTTTTTTGTGTTGTCCAAACTGTCTATTAAGTAACATTCAAGGTTTATCTTTTAGATGGAGTACGACGAAGACGTCCTAATTTTATCCGAAAGGATATTCTTTTCATCAACCTTCGAGTCGGACCCGGAAATGTATGCTGAGCCTGACAACGATACCCGCAGTGAAATCGTAAAACCTTCTAGTGCCGTACAAACAACATCTAAGACAGAATTCAGAACACGTCGAGCATCGAACCAAGGCATGCCATCCCAGAATCATCCGTCTAGACGCTTAACTAATACTCCGCACACAAACGCAACGTTACCAAACCCAGCGATCATAAATGGTGCACGAGAGCATTCACTCTCAATTTTGAGACCAACGACTACAATAAAATAGCTGAAACAGCGCATCGAAAATACACATCAGCGATTTGTGACGCGTGAGGGAGTCGACATTTTTCTTGAAAGGGAAGTCCTGAAAAGGATCAACTACGAGGCCATTTCGAAAACGAAGCGGAAGGAAAAAACGATCAACTTGCCCGACCGATATCAAGTACGACTGAAGTTGAAAGCCGACGGTCGATTAACGTTCTTCCATTATCACAAAAGAGGCGTAGTACGGAAACTTTCGAACCATGTGGTTCAACAGGGGGGAGAATGTTCGCCTCATCACCCAGGCGAACCCGTCAAGATTAATAAATAATAACAATAATTTCCCTACGACGATGAGACCAAAAAACAAAAAATCCATTATAATTAAAACCAAGGGACCTCCAACAATGCTCATATAAAGCACAATTTGTCCAAAAACCAAAAAACCAAAAATAACTTAGCAATTTAGAACTAGCAATTTTTCTTTCTAAAATGGACGATCGATCGATGTACTAATGTCGATCACTGTACTAATTGTACTAGTTTTTATCGACACCAAAGCCGAAGACCAGCGGACAGAGGCTAGAGTTTCATGGGCAGCGCTGGACAGATCAGTTTTCATTTGGACTTCATTGGAATCACTACTAGTTTGGAGAGAAGGTAATCAGAGTAACAAGCAGTATGAACCCGAGTAATGCCATTGGTCATTAGGGTTTGGAAATGCTCTTGTTATTTATCTGAAATTAATTCTCACCTTTTTCTTGGTCTCAACGAGGGAATTTAACCAATTATGCATATGAAAGGGCAGTAAACCGTGCGTCTTTAGAGTAAAAACCAATAAACACTTTATCAACGAGGGAATTTGTGAAAAAACAATGAAATTTGCGTCCGAACCGTTATCAACGAGGGAATTTATGTTGTCAGACAACAGTTACTTATTCTAAGAAAGAAACCAGTAAAATTTGCGTCAGTATCATAAAAATTTTTTTTTACAATTAATCCACGAGGGAATTGAAAATATTAGAATTAATGATTATTACTGAAAATATCGAAGTTACGTTTGCCAAATGAACGGTTTAATAGCATATTATTTCTCAGGAACATATACTTATGGAATTATGAGAGAAAATTGAAGAAGATAACGGGTTTATTAAATAGAAGAACGTTGCCCATATTAATCTTAGAAAAAAAAAATTGAATTTTTGCATTATATTGTTATTATAAAAATTTAAGTTGAATTCTTTGGGTTGTTAGTTGTATTACGGATTTTTATATATTTTTTTTTGGCATTAATTATATGGTTTCTTTGAATAAAAAACCAGGGATAACGGGATTTATGTAAAAATATCTAAATGAATTGTAAAATCATGTGTGAGATGGACAAAGAAAATAAAAGGATTAAGAAATTGTGAATCAAGGTGTGTGCGTTACTTATTTAAAATATTCCTCAACAACAAATCCGCTACACTTGTTTAGAAGTACTCTTCTAATTGCTAAACACACATCGCACACCGCACATCGTACATCGCACATCGCACATCGCACATAGCACATAGCACATCGCACATAGCACATCGCACATCGCACATAGCACATCGCACATCGCACATAGCACATCGCACATCGCACATCGCACATCGCACATCGCACATCGCACATCGCACACCGCACATCGCACATAGCACATCGCACATCGCACATCGCACATAGCACATCGCACATCGCACATAGCACATAGCACATCGCACATCGCACACGGCACATCGCACATCGCACATAGCACATCGCACATAGCACATCGCACACCGCACATCGCACACCGCACACCACACACCGCACATCGCACATCGCACATCGCACATCGCACACCGCACATAGCACATCGCACATCGCACATAGCACATCGCACATAGCACATCGCACATCGCACATCGCACATCGCACACCGCACATCGCACATAGCACTTCGCACATCGCACATCGCACATAGCACATCGCACATAGCACATCGCACATAGCACATCGCACATCGCACATCGCACATCGCACATAGCACATCGCACATCGCACACCGCACATCGCACACCGCACACCACACACCGCACATCGCACATCGCCCATCGCACACCGCACATAGCACATCGCACATCGCACATCGCACATAGCACATCGCACATCGCACACCGCACATCGCACACCGCACATCGCACATCGCACATCGCACACCGCACATCGCACATCGCACATCGCACACCGCACATCGCACATAGCACATAGCACATCGCACATCGCACATAGCACATCGCACATCGCACATCGCACATAGCACATCGCACATCGCACATCGCACATAGCACATCGCACATCGCACATCGCACATCGCACACCGCACATCGCACATAGCACATCGCACATCGCACATCGCACATAGCACATCGCACATCGCACATAGCACATCGCACATCGCACATAGCACATCGCACATCGCACATCGCACATCGCACATAGCACATAGCACATCGCACATAGCACATCGCACACCGCACATCGCACACCGCACACCACACATCGCACATAGCACATCGCACACCCCACACCACACACCGCACATCGCACATCGCACATAGCACATAGCACATCGCACATCGCACAGCGCACATCGCACATCGCACATCGCACATCGCACATCGCACACCGCACACCACACACCGCACATCGCACATCGCACATCGCACACCGCACATAGCACATCGCACATCGCACATCGCACATCGCACACCGCACATCGCACATCGCACATCGCACATCGCACATCGCACATCGCACACCGCACATCGCACATCGCACACAGCACATCGCACACCACACACCGCACATCGCACATCGCCCATCGCACACCGCACATAGCACATCGCACATCGCACATAGCACATCGCACATCGCACATCGCACATCGCACACCGCACATCGCACACCGCACATCGCACATCGCACACCGCACATCGCACATCGCACACCCCACATCGCACATCGCACACCGCACACCGCACATCGCACATCGCACATCGCACATCGCACATAGCACATAGCACATCGCACATAGCACATCGCACATCGCACATAGCACATCGCACATCGCACATCGCACATCGCACATAGCACATCGCACACCGCACATCGCACACCGCACACCACACACCGCACATCGCACATCGCACATCGCACACCGCACATAGCACATCGCACATCGCACATCGCACATCGCACACCGCACATCGCACATCGCACATCGCACATCGCACATCGCACACCGCACATAGCACATCGCACATCGCACATCGCACATCGCACACCGCACATAGCACATCGCACATCGCACATCGCACACCGCACACCGCACATCGCACATCGCACACCGCACATCGCACATCGCACACCGCACATCGCACATCGCACATCGCACATCGCACATCGCACATAGCACATAGCACATCGCACATCGCACATAGCACATCGCACATCGCACATCGCACATCGCACACCGCACATCGCACACGGCACATCGCACATAGCACATCGCACATCGCACATAGCACATCGCACATCGCACATCGCACATATCACATCGCACATCGCACATCGCACATCGCACATAGCACATCGCACATCGCACATCGCACATCGCACACCGCACATCGCACATAGCACATCGCACATCGCACATCGCACATAGCACATAGCACATCGCACATCGCACATCGCACATCGCACATCGCACATAGCACATCGCACATAGCACATCGCACATCGCACATAGCACATCGCACACCACACATCGCACATAGCACATCGCACATCGCACATAGCACATCGCACATCGCACATCGCACATCACACATAGCACATCGCACATCGCACATCGCACATCGCACATCGCACACCGCACATCGCACACCCCACACCACACACCGCACATCGCACATCGCACATCGCACACCGCACATAGCACATAGCACATCGCACATCGCACATAGCACATAGCACATCGCACATCGCACATCGCACATCGCACATCGCACATCGCACATCGCACATAGCACATCGCACACCGCACATCGCACATCGCACACCGCACATCGCACACCGCACACCACACACCGCACATCGCACATCGCACATCGCACACCGCACATAGCACATCGCACATCGCACATCGCACATCGCACATCGCACATCGCACATCGCACATCGCACATCGCACATCGCACATCGCACACCGCACATAGCACATCGCACATAGCACATCGCACATCGCACATCGCACATCGCACATCGCACATAGCACATCGCACATCGCACATCGCACATAGCACATCGCACATCGCACATCGCACATAGCACATCGCACATCGCACATCGCACATCGCACATAGCACATCGCACATCGCACATCGCACATCGCACATAGCACATCGCACATAGCACATCGCACACCGCACATCGCACACCGCACACCACACACCGCACATCGCACATCGCACACCGCACATAGCACATCGCACATCGCACATAGCACATCGCACATCGCACATCGCACATCGCACATCGCACACCGCACATCGCACACCGCACACCGCACATCGCACACCGCACATCGCACACCGCACATCGCACATCGCACATCGCACATCGCACATCGCACATCGCACAACGCACAACGCACATCGCACATCGCACATCGCACATCGCACATCGCACATCGCACATCGCACATCGCACAACGCACAACGCACATCGCACATCGCACATCGCACATCGCACACCGCAATTCGCACATCGCACATCGCACATCGCACATCGCACATCGCACATCGCACATCGCACATCGTACATCGCACACCGCACAACGCACAACGCACATCGCACATCGCTCATCGCACACCGCACATCGCACATCGCACATCGCACATCGCACATCGCACACCGCACATCGCACATCGCACATCGCACACCGCACATCGCACATCGCACACCGCACATCGCACACCGCACATCGCACATCGCACATCGCACATCGCACATCGCACATCGCACACCGCACATCGCACATAGCACATCGCACATAGCACATCGCACATAGCACATAGCACATCGCACATCGCACATAGCACATCGCACATCGCACACCGCACATCGCACATCGCACATAGCACATAGCACATCGCACATAGCACATCGCACATCGCACATCGCACATAGCACATCGCACATCGCACATCGCACATCGCACATCGCACACCGCACATCGCACACCGCACATCGCACATCGCACACCGCACATCGCACACCGCACATCGCACACCGCACACCACACACCGCACATCGCACATCGCACATAGCACATAGCACATCGCACATCGCACATAGCACATAGCACATCGCACATCGCACATCGCACATAGTACATCGCACATCGCACATAGCACAACGCACATCGCACATCGCACATCGCACATCGCACACCGCAATTCGCACATCGCACATCGCACATCGCACATCGTACATCGCACACCGCACAACGCACAACGCACATCGCACATCGCTCATCGCACACCGCACATCGCACATCGCACACCGCACATCGCACATCGCACATCGCACACCGCACATCGCACATCGCACACCGCACATCGCACACCGCACATCGCACATCGCACATCGCACATCGCACATCGCACATCGCACATCGCACATCGCACACCGCACATCGCACATAGCACATCGCACATAGCACATCGCACATAGCACATAGCACATCGCACATCGCACATAGCACATCGCACACCGCACATCGCACATCGCACATAGCACATAGCACATCGCACATCGCACATAGCACATAGCACATCGCACATCGCACATCGCACATAGCACATCGCACATAGCACATCGCACATCGCACATCGCACATCGCACACCGCACATCGCACACCGCACATCGCACATCGCACACCGCACATCGCACACCGCACATCGCACACCGCACACCACACACCGCACATCGCACATCGCACATAGCACATAGCACATCGCACATCGCACATAGCACATAGCACATCGCACATCGCACATAGCACATCGCACATCGCACATAGCACATCGCACATCGCACATCGCACATCGCACATCGCACACCGCACATCGCACACCGCACATCGCACACCGCACATCGCACAACGCTCAACGCACAACGCACATCGCACAACGCACCGCTCACAAATTGCCAAAGATTTCACTAGAAAAATAGTACTAGGAATTACATTTAAGCGGAGAAGCCGAAGGTCTCTTGCGACAAGTGTTGGAGTATCTTGGAGGTTTATAGTGGAGCGTGCCGCTTGGTGGGGCGGATTCTGGGAGAGGCTTGTGAGAAACGTGAAGGATATTTTGAAATCATCTATAGGAAGATTAACGCTGACGTCCGATCAATTGCAAACTTATTTGATCGAGGCTGAATTTATCATCAATTCACGACCACTAACCTATATTAGTGAGGATCCCGCCGACTTGTCTCCACTAACGCCCAACCATTTTCTACTTGGAACTTTTCCAGCTTCATTATCCTTAAACGATGTTGCACCTACAGAAAGGGATTTGCGCCAAAAATGGCAAGCTCGTTTTCGTTTGGTCAATAAATTTTTTAAGCGTTTCAGGGCGGAATATGTTCAACAGCTTAGGTCCGCGCATCACAATCATCCTTCTTTTTCTCAAGGATTACAGCCTGGAAATGTGGTAATAGTTCACGACTCTTCAGTACCACGATTGTTTTGGAAATTAGCCCGTGTTCAACAGATTTTTCCTGGACGAGATGGAAAGGTTCGTGCTTGCGAAGTTAAATTCCATAACGGGGTGACTACGCGTCGATCTGTTCAACACTTATTCCCGCTAGAGGTGCAGGCAGAGGCTGCGGCGGGAGGATGTTAAAATACTTTGTTAATTCGGTATATATACACTAACGCTTGCATTTCTACCATTTTTATATATACATGTATTCTTGTATTTGTACAATTGTATTCTGATTCTTCTTGTCTAATATGAATGTATAGCTCACTGGTATGAGCTGGACTGTATTTTGTTATGTAGGAGATTAGGACTGCACAACCTAATCAATTTAGTAGCAGTTTTTTGTTTGTAATATAATACTACTCGGAGTTACTTGGATAACTGATTTTTAATTCTCAACAACTTAATTTATATCGTTTAACAATATGCTAAATAATCATTTTTTGACAATTAAATTTTTATTTATTAATCATCACAACAAGTCAATAAGTTATTGACTTGTTGCGTGGTTGCGGTGACCCACTAATTATTTATAATTCGTCAGCACGAATGGCTTTGCCGCGTGCGGCATATTTATAATTTTGTTTGCCGTGCAAACATTTTGCCCAGCCGAGGCTGTAGTTCGCGGGGCTGGGTTAGGACGGCTCAGATTTTCTGCGGATTCTTGTATGCTGTGTGAACTGTTGATGTCCTCTTGCAGATCGCCAGTGGTTATGTGGTGTTGTTTCAGACTCCAACGGTGCCTTGGCCGGCATTTCCATACAATTGCGATGATCGCTATGGTGAGCAGGACAGATCCTGCTGTTGTGGCGGTGTGGTGTCCGATTGTTTTCCATGTTGATGGCTGAACTTGTAGGCCCGCTGGATCGTGGATGACGCTGCTGAATGTGTCGGATGTCTTTAGAATCGGGTCTAAAATTACTGGTTTGTTATGTAACCCGGTAAGGTTGTATATACCGGTCATGTTGAAGTTCATCGGCTTTAGAAATGTTGATTGAATAATGACTTTGTTACGAACTTCAGGAAAAAGTATATTCTTCGTTGTTTCAATCACACAGTCCTGAGTTGTCTGCAGGATTCCGACGCCATTCAAGGTAACATCTTCCCGTTGCCCGTTGCATTTAATGGCGGCCGCTGTTGGTGAGTCGGCGATAAATAGCCAGGTGTTCGCCAAAAAGAGATGTTTCCACATGACGGAGTGAATTTTCAGTTGGCTTAGTGGGCACTCCTGCTTGTTGTGTCGTTGGTATATTTCATCGATGATACAATTTGGATTTTGCACTAGGTCACTTACAACTGCGGGCGTGCATAATTTGGAGTATTTTTCTAAAGACACACAATTTCTCATTTCTTCTTCGGTAATTTCGAAATATCTTTGATTGTTATACTCGATCGCCAGAATTGCTGATGATATTTGTGGCGTGACGTATGTATTGTTACTTATGCGCTGAGGAATTGGTGTTGCCTTAATCAATTCAAATGTATCAGCATCCGTTATATGGAGAAATCCAAACACCTTAACATCTGTATCGGCTATGGATATTTCCATATCAGTCCCTGGTTCTGGAATGATTCTGAGATTGGATGGCATTTTGAGTGCTGCTTGATTTGTAATTTCTGCCAATTTGCTTGGAGTTATGAAGTCCATAACGTTTCCTTTACCATACACTGCTTGTAGTATTTTTACGTAATGCTGTTTTAAGTCTTCCAAGATATCGTTGGCAATCTGGTAAGCTGCTAGTATTTGTGTGCTGACCTTATTACTGTCAATCTTGTCATACCATCCTTCAATCTTGTTTACCTCGGAGATTACTCTGTTCAATTTGTCTGTGACTAGATCGAATTGTCTACCCATGCGGACTTCTGTGTCATTCATCCTTGTCATTGTAGATACCATTATGTTTGCTTGATGATTAGCCGCTTGCCTCAACATTTCTTGATTATGCTGAATGTGTTCAATGTCAGTGTAGACCTCATCATTTACTCCAAAGATGGCTTGCAATAGGTGTCCAACAAGGCCTCTTTTATTTCTCCGCTTCCGCCTTTGGTTTACTGCTTGAATTTCAGTTAGGATTGTTGCTTTTCGTTCTAATAAATGTTCAAGTAGAGTGCGGCAATGAGTGTTGTCTTCAAATCGTTTTGCCTCACTGCAGGTCTGTTCCATCTTGGTTATTATATTATTTACTCTACTAGTGTCTGCTGTTGTGTTGATTGGAATGTGTATCTCGATCTTGATCGTACCTCTTTTTAGTTTGGCGTGTCCAATTTGTTCGATAAACAACCCAGGCTGTGGGTATTTGATTGTGTAATGTGTATGTCCCGGTTGGATTGAGCTTAGTATAGCGAGTGTAGCTAAGACCATTTTACCCATGCTCCAGGTATTTGTTGACTTATGTGTCGTCTTCTTGTCCGTATGAAGGCGACTCTCTATGCCAGTTTGAGGTGCACTGGTTGCAGTGACATGTGCCATGGCGCACTTTTTTAGCTCTGTTGGTGTTGTATCATCTATATTGGTCATGTTGTCATCTTCAACCGGTAACACACATATTTTTGTTACTGGACGCTTTATTGTTGAGTTTTCTTTGACACGTAGGGTTACCACTCGTACGACTCCATCTTTGCCTGGATGTGTCTCGATTATTCGTGCTAGCGGCCATCTCGTTGGAGCGCAATTTTCATCTTTTACGAGAACAATTTGCCCAGCTTCGATCAGCCTTGCTCCTGATTTCCATTTTGTTCTTTGTTGGAGTCGGGAAAGGTATTCACTTTGCCATACCTTCCAGAAGTCTTGCGTCATCTTCTGTACTAGTTTCCAGCGGCTCAATGTGGTCATGGTGCTGTCTATGGTTGGTCCTGGTGGTCCTATTAATTCTTGCCCAACCAAAAAATGTCCAGGTGTTATAGTAAGAATTGAACTAGGGTCGCTCGGTAGTGGGTATAACGGGCGTGAATTTAAACATGCTTCGATTTGGCACAGTAGCGTCGACATTTCCTCGAATGTTAGCGTAGCGTTACCTATTACCTTTTTCAAGTGGGATTTGATAGATTTGACTCCAGCCTCCCAGATTCCTCCGAAGTGAGGAGCTGCCGGCGGAATAAAATGCCATTGTATACCCTCGGTCGCAAGGCTTCCCACCACTGTGGTTATGTTTCTGATGGCATGGCGAAGATCCTTATCCAGTACTTTTTGTGCTCCTACGAACGTTGTTCCGTTATCACTGTATATGTTTGAGACAAGACCTCTTCTGGATGTGAATCTTCTAAATGCTGCTAAGAATGCCTCCGTGGTCATGTCTGTTACCGCTTCGATGTGAATGGCCTTTGTAACTAGACATACAAAAACTGCTATGTACCCCTTGTGGGATTTGCTTCCTCTTCCTTTGGACATTCTTATCTGAATAGGCCCTGCGTAATCTAGTCCCGTGTGCGAAAATGGTTTCGCTGGTGTTACTCGTGCGGCCGGGAGTTCACCCATAATTTGTGTCACTGTTTGTCCTTTGTGCCTGCAGCAAGTAACGCATTTGTTCAATATTTGTCGTATTTTGCTTTTTCCATTGATTATGAAATATCTTCTTCTAATATAGGCATGTGTGACTTCATTTCCTCCATGTAGTGTCGCTGCATGAGCTTCAAGTATCAATAGTTTAGTTATGTGGTGTTTGTGAGGTATTATGACGGGATGTTTTTGATTATACGGAATACGAGAATTCTGGATTCTTCCACCCACTCTTAGAATACCATTCTCGTCCAGAAATGGATTTAATGAAAGAATTGAACTTTTTGTGTTAAGTGGTTTTTTTGCTTCCAGCTGTTTTATTTCTGCAGCGAACTCCGTTTTTTGTGTCATCTGTAGAAGTTGCTGGTGTGCTTTATCTAATTCCTTTACTGATAAATTTGTATTGTTTGTTCTATCCTTCCTGCATTTCGCGATGAATCTTTTGCAGTAAGCCAGCATACGTGTAAGTTTCTTAAATGATGAAAAACGGCTAAGTAACTCGAACCCTTCAGCAATTTGAGTTGCATGGACCGCTATCTTGTCTAACTTAGCTCCTGTTGTAATATTCTTGTTAATTTTTTGTGTTGGCCATTTGTCTTCAGTCATCTTTAACCACGATGGACCAGTCCACCAAAGCTCTGCATTCTTCAAATATTGCGGAGTGGCCCCTCTCGATACTAGATCAGCAGGGTTATCTTCGGAACTCACATGGCGCCAACTTCTAGACTCCAGATTTTTGTGAACTTCTGACACTCGGTTTGCAATGAAGGTTTCCCATTTATTTGATTTTCCATGGATCCATGCTAATGTTATCATCGAATCCGTCCAGGCGTATTCCCTCACATTCTTAATGTCCAGTGCCTGTTTTGTTCGTCGTATTAGTTTAGATAGTAAGACAGCTCCGCAAAGTTCCAATCTTGGTAAAGTTACTTTATTTAGTGGTGCTACCTTAGTCTTCGCTACAAGTAGTGTTATATGTACTTGCTCCGAATCTAACGTAGTTTTGCTGTATACGACCGCACCATAAGCTTTTTCGGATGCATCGCAAAAGCCATGTAGTTCAACTGTTTTACATGCGGGCGTGTACTGTATCCTACGTGGTATGTTAATTTCTTCAAGTTTTCGTAATTCATTCCTGATGTTCATCCATCTAGTGGCTAGTTCTTCTTCCAATGTTTGATCCCAGTTGTATCCTTTTGCCCATAACTCTTGAATTAACATTTTGGCTCTCACTGTTACAGGTGCCAACCAACCGAGTGGGTCAAATAGTCTGGCAATCTCTGATAAGATTGTCCGTTTGGTAGGTACTTCTGATGGTGCATTTAATTTTACCTTAAAGGGGAATTTGTCTGCTATTGGTGTCCAGTATATACCCAAGGATTTTACAGCCTCGTCATCTTTTATTTCAAAGGTGCCTCGATCCTTAAGTTGTTTTGGTAGATTATCAATTAGTTCACTGTGGTTGCTTCTCCATTTTCTAAGGTTAAATCCTCCTTCTTTTAACGTTTGGATCAACTCTCCTTGTAACCTCCTTGCTTCCTGAATTGAAGACGCTCCAGACATCATGTCGTCCACGTAAAAATCATTGAGAATTATCTTTGCTGCTTCTGGATGATTTTTTTCTTCATCGCGTGCTAATTTTTGCAATGTTTTTATGGCTAGGTACGGTGCTGATTTTGTTCCGTATGTCACGGTTGTTAGTTTAAATTCTTGAATGCTATCTTCCGTTGAAAATCGCCATACAATTCGTTGGTAGTGTTGATGTTCCGGTGCAACCTTTATTTGCCTGTACATCTTCTCTATATCGGCGCTGAATACATATTGATGATTTCTCCATCTTAGTAAGATATCTTGTAGATCTTGTTGTAGTCTGGGGCCGCTGTGCATTAAATCGTTTAAGCTTAGCTTGGTGCTTGTTTTGGTAGAGGCGTCGAACACTACCCTTAGTTTGGTAGTTGTGCTTTCCTCTTTGATGACTGCTTGATGAGGCATGTAGTATACATTAGGAGTTTTGTTCTGAAGTTCTTTGGTATCAATGAGTACCATATGTCCCAGCTGTAAGTATTCTTCCATAAATTTGTTGTATTCATCCCGCAACGTTTTGTTTTTTGAGAACCGCTTTTCCATTTGATATAGTCGTGCTATTGCAACTGGTTTTGATTCTCCTAATCCCTCTGTCTGCTTGAATGGAATTTGTACTGTATACGTGCCATTGGGATTTCGTTTAACTGTTCGATCAAATTGTTCTTCACACGTTCTGTTTTCTTCAGACACAGGTGGTTTCAATGCTGTTTCTTCAATTTCCCAAAACTTTCGAAGCTGTGAATCGACATCTACCCTTGAAATCATGGATGTAATTTTTCTGGTTGCTTCGCTCTGAGGAATTGGTCCAGACAGTATCCAGCCAAATTCAGTTTTTTGAGTTAACGTTCCACCTTTAGTTTTTCTAATGCTGTTCATTAGGATGTCTCCAAATATGTCTGCGCCCAATATCATGTCAACTGGTCCAGGGGTATCGTATGTTGGGTCTGCAAGGATGAGATTACTCCAATTGGTACGCTCTTCGCTAACGATATACTTTTGTGGTTGGTCGCTGGTCACTGATGGAAGTATTAGAGCTTCACACTGCAGTTTGAAGTTGGAAGGAAATCTCGGAATGAGTTCCACTAGAATTTTGCTGTGGGATGTCCCAGCCGGGCACTCGTTTGTGCCTGTAATCTCTGAATATATCTTCACTCTTGGAACTCCTAGTGTTTGTGCCGCATTCTCCGTTATGAGGGTGGCCTGTGACCCGGGATCTACCAATACTCTTAGATACTCATAGCTGTTCCTGATGGTTTTGGCTCGTACTAGTGCTGTTGCCAGTATTACATTACAAGATTTCCTTACAACGTGTGAATCAACTGTCCATTGAGATGTAGTGAGGTGTGATGACATTACTCTCGGTACATATTCTTGTTTTGCTGTAGGATTTCTTGCCTCTTGGTGAATTAATGTGTGGTGTTGCTGCTTACAGATGTTACATCGACTTTGACTGTGACAGGGGTCGTTCGTGCCATGGTTCAAGCAGTTGGAACATGTTTTACTCTGCCGGACGAAGTTGAGCTTGTCTGCTAATTTCAATGCTTTGAATTTTTGACATACGTATATACTGTGCTGCCCATTACAGTATCGGCACTTTGTAGTACTAGTGTGATAACTCTTTATTTGGTGGTTACCTCGTGACTGTACAAGATTTACGATGCGGCTGCTTTCAGTTTTCTTCCTAGGCTCTGCAATTACTTCTAGTGCTTGAAATCTAGTTTCCAGGAACTTCAGTATGTCCTCTAATTGCGGTATCTCTCGAGGCTCGTTCAATGATTGCTCGTACGCTTTATACGTCTCTGGATCCATCTTTCTTCGTATAATATGTGCTATGAAGGGTTCCCAGGGTTGGGTTTCTAGCTGTAGGCTATTAATTCCATGTAGGCATTCTTTTATCAGGTCATGCAATTGTTTTATTGCTTTGGCAGAATCGGTAATTAATGCTGGTTGATCCAGAATTGCATCTGAAAAGGTGGAAAATATTTTCCGTTTATTATTGAACCTGCTTGTTACTAGGCTCCATGCTGCTTCATAACTAGATTCGCTGCTTGCCAAGTGTTGGATAAGTTTGTGCGCCTCTCCAGTCAGCGATGTTTGCAAGTAATGCATTTTCTCAGCATTACCTAAACGCTTGTTGTTGTGGATTAGTCTGCAGAATATATTTTCAAAGTATTTCCAGGCCTTATAGTCGCCGTCAAAGTTCGGAATTTTTATTTGGGGTAGTTTCGTCTTTACCGCATCCTCCCTCTGACTGTTTTCTTCTATCACATCTTGTAGTTCTATCATGGTTTCTTGGTATATTTCTTCAAGCGTTTCATATTGCTCCTCCTTGAAGTACTGATGCGACAGCTCTCCCTCTTCTGCAAACGTCAAGATTTCTTCGTGCAATTCCTGTATAGCGTCCCATTGCGTTGTTAACTGCTTGATTTTAAATTCGCAGTACGTCTTTGTTTTCGCTTGGCCTCTCTCTGCTACTTCAGCAAGTATTCTTCTAATGTTGCTCATTTTGACACTCTGTTTCTTGAGACGCAATGTCTTCTCCTCTAAGTCATCGTTCAATTTTATGTTGAACTTTGTTCCTGTGGTGTTTGCTGCGGTCTCGACCGGCTGCTCGTTCAGTTTTTGTTGATACTCTCTCAGTAGTTCCTTAGCCTCATCGTATTTACTTTTCACTTGAATATAAAAATTCTGAGTGAAATACTGCTCCGATGGTCTGTCCAATTTTTCCAGGTGGTTGTGGTTTTCTTGGAATTTTTTCCAGGAACTGTCGAATTCCGCTAGTCTTCTCTCTATATAGGTTTTATCTTTCCTCACAATGCTGTCTTTCCTCATATTTGAAAGGGCACGGCTGATGTCCTCCCCTAGCTGCCTTTGTTCCTCTGCTAATTCCGAAAATAGCTCCATTTTGGTATTGCAGACTTGGTGATTTGGTACTTAATTAATTTTTAAGCTCGCGATGCGAGTTGTGCGTAGGTTTCTTGGTTCTTAAAAGGTTCGAAGGACCAATGTATAGCTCACTGGTATGAGCTGGACTGTATTTTGTTATGTAGGAGATTAGGACTGCACAACCTAATCAATTTAGTAGCAGTTTTTTGTTTGTAATATAATACTACTCGGAGTTACTTGGATAACTGATTTTTAATTCTCAACAACTTAATTTATATCGTTTAACAATATGCTAAATAATCATTTTTTGACAATTAAATTTTTATTTATTAATCATCACAACAAGTCAATAAGTTATTGACTTGTTGCGTGGTTGCGGTGACCCACTAATTATTTATAATTCGTCAGCACGAATGGCTTTGCCGCGTGCGGCATATTTATAATTTTGTTTGCCGTGCAAACATTGAAAATAAAACTGTATTAGAATTGTTCAGTCTAAGTTAAGCTTTCATGAAGAATTGTATCAACTTCGTCAGAATTAAAAGCGAATAAACGACCTCTTAATTCAAGTTGCCTTTCAATATATCGATCCGGGTATTATTTTTAAAATGGCTGTTTAGATGGCTCTCACATTCGAATTCCAGCACCAATAAGAGACGCAAGCAGCTACTTCAACAGGAAATCGTTTCATTCAATAATACTCCAAGTAAAATACACTTATATCATCAATATCTGTAATGTTTTTTACAAATTTTTTTAGGCGGTTTGTGATAGGAAATTATTGTTCCGCGTTGTCTTTTTTGGTTGGCCTGGTAGGAGTCATGATGCGTCAGTTTGGCGTAACAGTCCATTGCAGAAGGCATTAAAAACAAAAACGCTTGACATACCAATTAACAGCCATCTTGGAAACGTATTTAATGGTTCCTTACAGGGATAATGGCTTTCTCACTGCCGAAAAGAAAAAATTTAATTACAAACTAAGCTCAACGAGAGTATGTATTGAGCAAGCTTTTGGGATGATGAAACAAAAGTTTCGAATTTTAAATTATTTGAATATTAAGAATGTATTTCACGCGAAGTATTATGTATTATCTTGTGTTTGCTTACATAATTTTATTATAATGGATACTGGAAATCCCATTCATTCGTTCCGAATAAACGAAGCAACAAATAATGAAGACGACCATGAGTCCTTTGTTGAAGAAGAGGCCAAGGAGGCGCATTTGAAACGCAATGAAATTGCGAATAGTTTCAATGAAAAATAAACTTTATTTTCAAAACATAACAAAAACATAAAGTGATTTTCTTTTAATTGCAAAATGAATATTACTTTACTTTAAAAATAATTTTGTTTTTCCTGTACAAACAGGACTTTCTTTTTCAGTAGTCTTGGCTTGTTAATATTGTCTTCATCAATAATCTCATTTCACGCATTTCTTGAACTCTTTGCGTTTCGATATCCAACTTTTTGTTTTCAAGATCTAAATATTCTTTATGACGCCGCTCTTCTATAGCATTCTGCTCTTTAAGGTACTCTAAGATCTCATCTTTCTTCTCCTTTTTCGGTTTCTTTGGGTGAAGGGAAGTGGTTTCCTCATTCGTGTTCTCGATGTCTTCCAAGTTGGGGTTTTCACTATCTTTTTCTAAATACGATGAAAATGTTAATCCTGAAGGAGGAACTATGTGGTGACTGCATCCAAAAACCTCATCAAAAATGTTAAAATACTCCCAATTTGTGCGGCCTCGACCAGTGTCTCCATTTCGTTTTTTTATACGTTTGTATGAAGTAAACAAATTATTCCACTTTCGAATCAAATCCTCCGTTTGGAAAGGAAAATCAGAATCCGTTGATTTTATTTTGCGCAAAATGTCATTCCATATAACACTACGTTTACGTTTCCCCTCTCGAAATTGCTTTTCATATTTTACCCTTATGGTAAGCAAGCATTTTATTCTTTATGGACTCCAAAATTTTTCTTGATTTCCCTCTTCGTCCTCGCTTTCTAATATCCTGAAACGTTTTCTTTAAACAAATATTCCACATAATTTATCATTTTTACCGTAAAAGATCACTTTCAATTTCTTTATCCATTTTATTTAACGTTAAATTAATACACAGCAGCCTTCAATAACTATTAGAATACAAAATAATTATTTTTAAAATTTCCTTTGTTACCTTCTAATTGACAGCAACTGATTTTTGCCAACTGCAAAATATGCCCGCATGCTAAGCAATAATGCCTTGCATGATAAATTTGGAAACATATGACAAAAGCATGATTGCAATAATTTACAACTTATGTGCGCATGCTGCGCATTTTATGCATTATTGAATAGGCCCATACTCATGCACTCATGACTCAGGTTGAGTCTATAAAGCTACTGACAGAATCAGGCGTAAACGCCGTGCGGACATTGGCTTCGCGGTATGTGGCGACTTTTCACTGACATGATGTTGCGGTGTCGGCGGCGCGCTCCGACTTTGAACACAACAACGAAATCAAAGTGACAAGTGGACGTGATAGGAAAAAAATTGAAAAACCTGAATGATTTACATAAAATTTTTATATCCTACAGGACTTGTCTTTGTTTTAGGTGCTAATTTAATTACCATAATTTGGAAAAATAAAGATTTTCATTAAATATAAAATCCAACACATTTGCTATCCCACCCTACACCAACACACGACTCCAAACATATGCCCACCACCATCAAAACACGACTCAAAACACAAACATCTCTTGACACTACGCGGCGGCAACGCGCAAAGAGTAGGAAGTAAAGCAACTTGCGCGGTGTGTGCGTAGCGTAAATCAGCATTTCGTTAGTGCGCATTTGAATACACTACTTCTATTCTCTCTGTCATTGCCCGCACGGCGTTTGCGCCTGTTTATGTCAGCAGCTTGCGTATAAGAGCCGTGATGGGCTCATAAATTTATATTCACCCTGAGAGACGACACGAGACGAGATTAGGATGGGCAAGATCCGCCGAGAGTCGAGACGAGACTCGAAATAGGCGAGACTTACCGAGATCGAGACGAGAGTCTTAAAAATCTCGTCTTGTCTCGGTCTCGTGATGCTCTAGAACAGTGATTCCCAAACTTATTTAGGTCATGGACCCTTACTACAATAAAAAATTGATCATGCACCCCCAAACCCAAGTGAATCAAATTTTTTGATATAATAAAATCTACCAAAAATACTTTAATCTGTTCTCTCTGAGAAGACAATAGCACGTAGCTAGGTAAATGAATTAGGTACATATTTTTAATTGTTAAGAAAACAAAAGAAAAAATGCAATTGTGCTTGAAAATATAGGTACATAGGTACTTAACACTTAAATAATTTTAAGTAACAAGGATCCCAGCGGGAAAATTAGGAGCCCTGCTCAGGGTAGCTGATTTTCAGCTTACTGGAGTTTTCAGAAATTTTATAGAACGAGCAAAACTGGTAATTATCTTAATGAGGATAAATCGTGCCATTAGCATACTCAATAAACCGGTTCTCGTTCGATTACAGAAGTTAAGCAGCATTGCACGTGGTTAGTAGTTGGTGCGGTGCCCGCTTGGAATAACGACACTCGCCCTTGAAAAAAAAACGAAAAAACAATAATTGCAAAGGGCGAAAAAAATAAAAGTTGGCAAATAAATCGGTCAAATAAGTTGTTGGCTTTTCGATTTCGTCGGCGCCGCGTGGTCACGCGGGAAACATCGCTTTTTAAATTTTTGTAATTTTTTATATGAAAACTTTCGATCTTTTTCGCGGACCCCCGGAAGTTCTTCGCGCACCCCCAAAAAAATTTTGAATTATCACGGACTCCCTGGATCATCCCATAGACCCCCAGGGGTCCATATGGACCACTTTGGGAATCACTGCTCTAGAACGAACGAATAACACCTTTTGGTCTTCTACTCGATCCGCGGAACTGGCTTTTTAGCATTGCTACGTAAAGATGGATCAGCTTTATAAAGCTGCTAATGCTCCTGGCATTTCTTTGCCCCTTTTCTCCTTCTCTCGGCTTGTTTCAGCCCCAACTTACTGTGTATTTTTTTCTCCACACATCCGCGGACCTAATCATGTGTCCTAGGATGTTCTCCGGTGTCCTCCTGGACACCTGACCATACCGAGAGCAGCGATGAGTCATCGTGCCCGAAACATTGGAGATATTTTCCATATCCTCCATGCCCACTCAAGAACTGCGAGGTAGTAACTCACTTCCTCACTCTCCTTGATAAGCATTATCTCCATTCTTGGGATAAGTCTGTCGGTTCAGCAGCCCTCAACAGACTCGTCCCACTTCTTTCGCCATTCCGTTACGGAGTTGCGGCGCCCCATCTCCCGTTGCACTATTTTTGGCTCCCCTATAACCTAATCTGGGGCCGGATTCTGCAAGCGTGAATCGTTTGCCTGTGCACACAACAAAAATTAATTCACATTCATAGCGGTTTGCACTTTTTCGATTCACCCGTTTCCGCAATCGACTGTGAAATTTGTTGTGCTGAATAAGTTCATTTTGAAAGTTTAGTGCGCAAGTTGAAATTTTTCAGTTGCTAAGAAATTATTATTTTTTTGCACTTTTTCGTTTCCATCACTACGTACTACTCACGAACGTTTCAAGTGTGAATAAATGTTCCCTCCTGTAAGTTAAAAAAGCTCATGGGCACGGTTGCGGAATCAAAAACATGGCCGTTACCCCGTATGGCCGTGCACACAGTAATTTTCACGCTTGCGGAATCGGGCCCCTGGATTGCAGAAGCGCATTCGTACTTTTTGTCTGTGGGGATCATCCCCACTATCACGCAAGCTGCAACAGTGGCGGACTAATCCCGTCAGAGGCCCGGGGCGGCAAAGCTGAATGAGGCCCTCAGTCTAAGAAGTCGATGTAATTTTAGAAGCCTTTTATTCAGTTGCCATTTGTATGGACAAGTGTGTGTATATGTTTATTTCCCAGTAGGAAAAGCATTTAATTACCCATCGATTCCGAAAGCCGTACTAAAGGCAAGTGTCCACTATAGAGTTTTTTTCGGTAGAATGTAGAGCGTAGAGTGTAGAGCTCTACCTGTAGTAAGTACTCTACAGCGCTTCTCTACCACTCCACCGCCCGTAGAGTTGATCTAGAGAAATTTTGAGTAGAGATCTACCACGAGCTCTACAGACTGAGTACTGAGTTTTTCTCTACTGTAGAGTCGTATGGTAGAGCGCGCAACTGCGGCCATCAACTTTTGCATCTCATTTCATTTCTCAGTTATTCAGATATGCGTACGTACATATATTGTGTAAAAAATTTAAAGGAAATTAATAGAAATCAAAAAAATAATAAACTGAGTTTTCCCCAAAAGAAGGGAAAAGAAGGAAAGGAAATGTTGAGAGCAAGATTGGATTGCGAAAAGAAAACAAAACGCTGGAATGTACCGAGAATTATGGAATGAGCTCACGGAAGAAGATACATCTTCATACCAAAATTTTCTGCGTATGTCGTATTCGAATTTCGTTGTTATTTAACACACGCCGATGCAGTGCCGCGGCTGGCATATGTGCTGGGTGTGCAACTGCACAGGGTCCCGCGTGTTTGGGGCACCGCGAGCGAAGCGAGCAAAACATTTTTTTGGCAATAAAAATCATTTGAATTCTTTATTTGCATTTTTACTTCAATGAATGGGTCATACAAATCAGCATATGGGTCATATCAGACGAACTCGCATCACACTAAATATTACATGGGGCCCATTTTCCATAATTCTGTCGCGGGGACGGGTGTTTATGACAGAAAATTTTTTTTGGGGACTCTGGGGCCCCTCGCTGAATTTTTGCACAGGGCCCCCAATTGTCTGGCCGCGGCACTGCGCCTATGTACAACAATTCGAAGCGCAGTCGAAACGCAAATAAGAATGAATACTGTAGAGAGAAAAACTCTATCAAACATGCTTGTTAGAGCGTAGAGCAGATGTAGAGCTCTACCAAACACAAAAAAATTGCGTATACACTTTATAGTGTAGAGTGCAGAGCGCGTAGAGTGGGTGTAGAGAGCATGTGTAGAGCTCTAGAATGTGTATACACTTCTCTACGCATCTCTACGCGAGAGTTTTCTCTAGCTCTACGCAAAAAACTCTATAGTGGACACTAGGCTTAAATTTACAAAAACTCCTCTTGCATGATGCAACCGAGATGAAAATGGTCAAGAAGTATTGAAGTATATGTAAGCGATGTAGAGGGTAACGATTCAGTAAAGACCCATTTTAATAATTACATGCTGTACTTATTTGTGTCTACGGGAACATTGTACGCGACCTCCGACTCCAAAGTACCACTTAGGTAGGCACTGCCCTTATTTTAAAAGCCTTGTTTAGGATTTGATCAAAGGAACTTGTAGACATTTGGAGGCCCCAGGAACCAGAGGCCCGGGGCGGACCGCCCCCTCCGCCCCCCCTTAGTCCGCCACTGCCTGTATGCCGGAAAGAAAAGTCAATTCGAAGGGAGTTTTGCTATCAAAAGCCTTGGTGATATCCAAAGCAACAAACTGGACTCCCAAAATCAATGCTGAACATGTTTAGGCAGCCTGACCCAGAAATTGTAATACAATAAGTCAAAGTGTCAGCCGTGCTACTTTTGGATTTGATTCCTCATTCAAGTAGAAGAAGAAGATAAGCTAGTTTCTTATTACGTCTTCTTTTAAATAATTATATGATTTCCGGATTAATAACTGAAACCTGTTGACTCACTCCAAATTTCCAGTTTTGTAAACTTTTTGGCCAAACCACTTTTCCTCAATTCCACAACCTTCCTTAAAACCTCATAAGCCACACATCAAAAGTGCATCACCGTGTGCTAATTAAAATAAATTAAGACATTGCAATATTTCTTTTCATAAATTGACAATTTATCATTAATTAAGAAGTTAACATCTTCCTCGATGCCCACATATGTCAGCATTCCCATATATATATCAATGACAAGATCTTTCCGTAAAACGTCCATAGAATCTCTTCCGTAAGTCTCCACAGCTCCTTAATCCCACCGTTGCCCATAAACCTGCCGCTCTTTAGCCATAAGACCTGGGTCTGGTCATCTTCTTCAATTTGCATACAAAATTACATTCCAGTCGGTCGATGCGTTTCAGGTAAGAACACTCATGAATTGCGGAACATCGCATCGCATAACAAGAGATGCGATGGTGACAGAGGATATCTCTCGTCTCCAGGCATAGGGTATAAGATACGAGGAGGTCGGCGACTTCTGGATGATAGTTTACCTGAATCCCGTCTCGAATTTATGACTTCAAGTAATTGGATGTGAAGATGCTAGAGACAGACACAGCTCGAATCGCAGGGCACACATCGCATAATGTGCCGCCAGCATTGCATACATACAATCGACATTGAAGTTACATAATCACTCGTCCCATTTTGAATGGATAAGTTTATGTTTACTTGGCTGAAGGTTAATTGTTTAATATCTAGTGTAACTTCCGTGCTCCCGTGTACCCAGGTAGAAGCAAAGGTGCTAATTTTAATTGTTGCATAATAATTTTCTAACAGTTACAACTCATGCCGGTGATGGGGTTATCGTGTCAGCAAGGGTTAACAAAAGTGATAGTGCAGCGGGTGGCATGGCGCGCTTTATGTATTGTATACTATCAAAATTTACCTGCGAGCGGTAGCTGAAAACCTTGAAATTAGGTTATTTTAAAGGTAATTAAGTTTGGAAATTTTGCGAGAATGTGGGTGCTGTGAATTGCTGTGTTTAACGGTTATTGGATATTTATAGCATCTAAAGCAATTTACGAGGACGCGGCTGAATGCTGTGAAAGGTGTTGTGGTAATTATTTTAAGGACTGAAATTGCATTTTAATTAAAAGTACGTGCCAGTAACGATTTAGACATAAACTTTGAGTAATTTGGCAGAGCTTGAATGGGAATTATTTAAAGTTTAAAGTTTTCCTTTCAATGAGAAACCAATTAACACTTGAGTAAATACAGAAGACGCCGTACTCATGGCCGTAGCCACGGGGGCGCGAAAGGGCGCGCAGCGCCCTTTACAGTAAGGACTTCTAATTGCAATGAGAAAAAAATTATTTTGTCAAACCGTAAGAATTTCTGGAAACGTTAGCATTTATTTTAAATAATCATTTGATTTAAACATAGATTTAAATTTTCTTCCGAAATAAATATTTCTTCTACGTCAAGAGTTTATTTGGGGCTAAGCATTATTTTGTTAAATATTCTCTAATTGACCTGAATTGTACTCATTATTTTAGTTCTCACTTTCAGAAAATGTTTAGTATAAAACCAGCCTCAAGTTAATAAAAACACGATATATTTGCATCTTTTATTTTTCCGAACTGCTGCTATTTCGGGCGCCAATAATTGTGCGATGAGCGCCCTTAGATATTCGGAGCTGGCTACGGCCTTGGCCGTACTGTAAAAGGATAAGATAAATGTAGATACGTGTTGTTATGTGTTAATTACGATAACAACTATACAACGAAGAATATGTATGTCATTTCAGATTATCTGGTGATTGTGAGGTATTAGAGGTTATGTCACTAAAGTAGGGATTAGAGGTCAATTCGATGGTCACTAAATTACATCTTCACATAGTTTCAGTAATCCCCTTTAACATGTAGATCATGGAATTGTCTCAGGAGCTTGTGTATTCAGAAGCTTATCGTTGCTATAATTAATCAGCATCTTGCTGGCAAATGCCGATGTTGAGGTTATATAATATCTGGGAATATTTTCGTGGCGTTTTTCCGATAGATGGCGTTAATTGTAAATAAGTAACGAACCACTCACTGATTGCAGCCACCTCACTAAAGGCTCGTTTGACAGGTGACAGTTGGAGTGTTACGTTGAATGAAACATTGGAATCGGTAAACGGCTGCGTTCAGTGACGGATTTAGGCTCGACTACGCTCTAGGCCTCGTCCGATATGGCGCCTTTTTTGCTTTGCAGTTATACTTTTCACCTTCGCTTTTACAGTTTTAGATAGATGAGATTATTCTGCGTACACTGATACCTTATTCATGAAAATAGGTCATAGGATTACAAAAATACAGAGTGATATGCAAAACTATAAAAATAACTTCAAAACGCCCTAGCCGCTAACCCGTTACGATTTCCCCCTCCCATACGATTTTTTGTGCGTCTATAGAACACCTATCCACAGCCGGCCGCTTTGAACCTTAACGGATACACCCTGTATATATACTAAACAGTAGAGGGCCTAAGATAGATCCTTGGGGAACGCCAGCATAAAGCATGGCGGGAGAGGAAATTAAATGGGAAATCTTCACCTGTTGTGAACGAGCAGCTAAAAAGCTATATATGAGCGTAACGGCAGAAGAAGGAAAACGAAATCGTGTACAGAATTTGTGTATAAGGACAGAGTGGTTGACGTTGTCAAAAGCTTTGGAGTAGTCTAGCAAGAGTAGACAACATATCCTGTTAGCATCTATATATATTAATAGGCAAAGCCAAACTTTGTGATCCCTTTTTAACCTATTTCCAAAAGTTGTGATCCCATTTTAACCTATTTCTGGTGCACGTATCTTTCCATTGCTCAGGGAACACTCAACAATACTTCTCTCAGGCACGCGCTTGGGCGAACTCATCTGGTGCCACATCGGCTGCCAGCTTCGCCGCTCTGTTCTCTATACCGTTCAGCCCAGGGGCGCCTTCCACAATTTCTTCCCCCCGTCCTCCTGCGTATACACCTCACTCACCCGCTATTGCAGTTCTCTGGCTATCGAGTCAGTGTTGATTGTGATATCCACTATAGACCCTCTTTCACCTTTTTGGAAGATGTTTTGACCGCCGGTGTTTGCCAACACCACATTGAGTCGTCAAAACGCTTCCACTGCCCCTTGTATTTGTATGCCGGCTGCCACAGTCCAGGGCTCCCGGCGCAGTCTTAGGCGATGTGCCCCTTTTCTATGCATTTAAGGTATAGTTCCTTCCTGTCTTTGGTGCTGGCGCGGTTCTTTGCTATATGCCCGAACTCCCAGCACTTGTAGCATCTCCTTGACGTTGTTCGCTCCCTAATTCGGCAAACAACCCATCATATGCAGAGCTTTCCCGCTTCTAGCCCTTTTTTTCGCTAGTTTTACGGCATATTTAGGGTGGTCGTCTGGATCCCACCCAGTGGCGTGGCGTGCTTTGAAGCAATCTGATCAAAACTGTTTAGTAGTACATTTACAGTAAACATGGGTGTAAATGTTAATTTAATCTACTATGTATTACAAAAACCTCTCTCGTTTGCTTGTTTAACTAATACATTGTACTTAATAATTGAGGATTTATAGTGAGTGTCTAGTAGATTTTCAATCTTTTTGGCATGTGCCGTTGTTTTATCATTTTCTGATTAACATTTGTCTTATTGCTTGGCATTTTTTCTAGCCCAGACTGTCATCGTCTCAAAATGAAAAATTATATGAGTGTAATATTTAACCTTATATCCATCAGCGTGAGAGAGAACTTCGCTTGGATGCAAAATTTCAGCTGCATCCCGTGACTCAGCAACAAATGTTGGACTTGCCATCTTTACTTCCCTCTTCGCTTCGAAAAAACTGCGTTCCTACGAATTGTGTAGGGAAGCAATTCAAATCTGAAGTGTGTTGGCATTTTTCTGTGGGTATAACGACTAGTTGTGGTATGCGAATTCAGAGAGAAGAAGAAAAGAACTTTTGTTGATGGATGTAATATTAATAATATCTTCCTCATATAATTTTTCATTTCGAGACGATGACAGTCTGGGCTATAAAAATATGCCAAGCAATCAAATGTTGATCTGATAAACTAAAAAACTGGTTGTAAAGCAAAAAAAAAACAATAATTGACCAATTTTTGATTTTTATTTTTTAAGAAATTGTAAGGGAAGCAATGCATCCCTTGCTTCCAAAGACGCCACGCCACTGGTGCCACCATATGCTTTCCTCAGTCCGATGCTGAGCTCCTGCACTTGCAGAAGGCCTAGCTGGTTCTGCAATGCCTCGCACACCTCCTCTTTGAAAGTAATCTCGTCCAGGTCCCTGATCTTGATCGCTACCTGATTGATGTTCGACCTTAACTTCGCTGTCTATCCTGCTTGCCGCGGTTCTGATAAACACATCCGGCTTATCGTTTTTTGCGGATTTATGCTGTTCCCTGTATGCTTTTCTTGCTTTTTCCGCTTTTCAGCTTCTTCTTTTGCTCTACAATAGTCTGTCTGCTTTCTGACCCTTTTCCCTCTTCGACGAACCCGCTCCACCTTCATCGACGCTCTTTCTGGCCTTTTTACATCTCTTCTTTGAGGCGAATTTTTTTCCTCTTCTTTGGGGCCCTTTTGCCGGAGTTGCGCCTACTTCCCCGCCTCCACCCTAAGTTTCCGGAGTTCTCGTGGCCTCCTTCGACTGCTTTGCAGCCGGTGTAACGATCTTCTTATAGGGGTGTTTAATGGGTGCCGTTTGTGGTAACTGCTTCCGCCAATTTCTGTGCCCTTTTATCCGTTTTCCTTTCTTCCTGCGCAATAGGTCACTCTCATTTTTCTCACCATCTCCTAGATTGTTTACGCGATGTTATTCCGTCCATTTAGGTCGTCCATGAGCTCTTTTATTTGGACTTCCAGCTTCTAGAAAGGGTCTTCCTTTTTCTTTATCGACGTCCCCTCCCTGTACGGGGGTATTATTTACACTAGGCAGCTGTGTACCTGAACTAAGGGTTGGGATACTAATAAAGCATCCTAAACCCCAAAGGACGGCTTTAAACATCCACCACAGTCGTTTAACCTCCAAACCTAAGATACATGAAAACATGTGTTGCATCAAAACGCCACATCAAAGCACCAACTGGGCTTCCGGTTACCCTACGCCTACCTAACTACCTATCTGCTATAACAACTAGAGGGTGCTAAAGGAGGAGGCAATGGACCTTACGTTTAAACTCCTGGATGTCGCAAGAGTTTACCCAAAGAGGAGAAAGAGAAGGAATTGGCACTAAACCCACTGTAACAAGACTCAACACAAAAAATTTTTGTAACGGGGATTCAATTTTGCAAAGTCAATATCCTCAATAGCAGCCTCTGAGCCAAACATTCAAACGTCAAGGTTGGTAGGTAGCGGGTTCGAAATCACACAAAACATACTCAATATCATTTTATTTTCGATCAAATCAAATTTATTACAAAATCAATAAAATGTATTTAACAAAAAAAAAGAAAAAAATCATTTCTCTTTCGTGTCACTTACAATTCATGACAAGGATTCGCGTTTTCATCCAGATTCCATTATGATGATTGCTAAATAAAATAAATAAATAAATATACATATTTCTACCTTAAAAAACAAATTTTTTTTCTTCAATAAAAAACAAAAAAAAATAAACTTTTTCAAAACTTTCCTTATTGAAAATCGTTCACAACCATACTTTTTTTTTACGTTTATATACTTTCAACTCTCACCAACACGAAAAAAAAAGTTCTTCCTGAAAAAGCAAAAAAAAAAAAATAAATATGAAAAAAAGTTTTACACTTGAGCATATATACTTGAAGAAACACTCGAAATCACAACTTGAATTTAAAAATTTGAAATTTTCTTTTTGATATATAAATTTCAAACGAATTTGTTTTGTTTTTTTCTTTCTCGTCGTTCATCTTCTTTATATTCCCCAAACTAAAACAGAAAGTTATACCTGTGTGCCACACTCTGAAAATAAAAAAAAAAATGTTGAAAAAAAAAAACTCATTATCGATCTCCATTTAAAAAAAAAATCTTCAAAAACTCATCAAAACACCATCGATGAAAGGCCATCGATGAAAGGAGAAGAAGACTTGAGAATTTGGTAAAGATGACTGCAATCGATCGATGGATTTGTATACAAAATTCCTTTTATGAATTTTCTTTAATTTCTTTTTCGCTGTAATCGGTTGAAGCCTTTTTTGAGAGAGAGAGCGCGATTTCGAACCCGCCACCCACCGACTGCAGTCGTCTTCTTGTTCCCAGTTGAGAAATGTAAAATCAATATGGGTCGAGACTGGTGCTGGAGCTGCTGTTCAAACCAAAATATATAATCCATGGAGAAAATTGTTGTCACGACGGTGTCAAATCGTGATTGCATTTCATGATAGTAGTAGAAGAAAAAAACTGAAGCTGTTGTTTTTTTTTTTTGTTAATTTTAAATCAACTTCACCTGGAGATTTCCGTGTGATCCATCTCTTAGTGGATAGTTGCTGTGGTAACCTCAAGTGGATGTATACCCAGATTAGAAACGAGCCATCATCTTGTGCCAGTGACAATATCTTCCTTGAGAGTAGCTTGTAACTCTGTTATTCTGCCAAGGCACTACGGCTCCAGCACAATCATATACCTACGATGAATGAGTAACCTCTAGATGATGGGGATCCCCCGAGATACACTTAGCCGCAAAGCTTCAATTGTCTGAGACAGACATTGGTCGGAAGTAGTCGGTTATTGGATATCACCGCAGGTAGAACGAGCTAGCAGAGACCCATTCACAATAAAACGAGGTAACAACGAAACGAGGAAAACATTGAAATTCATCTCCTAATGTTGGCTGCTTTTTTGGGTTGAACCTGCTGCTGGTGGGTGGGTGGTTGGGGGTTGTTTGTGGGTGATATTCTGTTGCTGTTGGCCTAAAGAGGGTGTTCCACCATCATCATCATCATCCGCTCTCACCGGAGAAGAAGAGAAGAGATATGCAAATTTTCCGACTGTAAAAGTTACCTTTGTCGAATCTAGAGATTATGTCATAATTGTGGAAAATTACTGTTCCCGATAAAGATGGAGTTACTGACGTTTAAAGGAAATTTATTCATACCTTTGAGATTAAGGGAAGCAAGCACAATCGTCGTCGTCTTCGTCTTTCGACATCGTAGCCGTTTCTTCGAGGTCTTGTGGTTGTTGTTGTTGTTGTTGCTGTTGTTGTCGTTGCCTTCCTATACCATTTCTGCCATCGCTGTTATATTCTTCCCGAATATGCAACATAAAAGATATTCCAACTGAGGATATCTTCCTATCTCCTCCTTAAGTTCCTTTTATTTTATTTCATTTCATTTTTTTTTGAAAACAAGATAACGGTGGGCTGATTTTCATTTAAAACCGCATTAAACAAAACAGATTTACTCAACCGCTTCGGGGACAGGCTATAAATCTTCACAATTGGAAGGAATATGATTAAGCAAATATACCAGCACCACCCAGTAGCGCCACCACTCACAACTCAACTCAACCAACCAAAAAAAAAACGAATGAATGAAACAAAATAAAATAAAAAAAAAATACACAACAGAACGAAACCGTAACAAAATCCTAGGTAATAGCGACAGGTATGAAAAATGGGTACGAAATTAAAATGATAAGAGAGATTTCGGTTGTTTGCGGGAGGAGAGTAGAAAATCTGTTGGGGTGTGAAAATAATATTTTTTTTTCGTTTTTCCTTTTCATTCAGCACACCATCTAACAGCACCAACACCATCAACAACATCCCATCATCCTTCTGACCCAATGAAATCATTTTTTTTTTTCGTTTCGCGGCTTTAAAATTTTATTACGTTTAGGCAAATTTAAATACATTTCCGCTTTATTGTGATTCCTTAAATTCAATTTAAATATTTAATGCTGGTTTTGTATAAAATTAAGTCCCGATGAGGGAATATCATAACGTGTTTTTTTCGTTTTTTTTATGGATCCACTTTTACCTCCCGCCCTGCCTTTATCCCTAAGGAAGTTAATCCTGATCTTTATCCTTATGCTGTAGGAAGAGGCGGTGGGAGTATTTGTGGATAATTTAATTTCATGGTTTTTATTATTGTGTTGATTTCTTTTGAAATATTCATTAATTGAATGCCACCACATCACATCATATCACAAAATTCCTTTAGAACGCCTGCTTGCATGTATGTGGAAGCAGACTGAGGAACTGATGGTGTAACGATCACTCTCTAAAGAAATTTTTATCCTGTCAAGAACAGTAACGGAAGTCTTTTAAAGTCAGTTGTTAACATCGATTATTATATAGAAGTTGAGAGGAGATTCGTTTGAAAGAATTTTTTACTTTAGTTTCGTTGAGGTGCTTTTAGACGAAACTAAACGAAATTCAGTCCTGGTTTGACTAGTATAGTAAATATAGCCATTTTCATGAAGAAACTACCATTATTATTAGACAAACCTTTGTTGGGCCCAACCTTTGCAACAAGCACAACTCTAACTGTTTTGGTTCTCTCAGCCACTAGTAGTATGGGCAGGGCCTTTGTACTGTCTTTCTTCGCCAAACTGGTGGGTACCCCAATAGTCAGTTCTGAACCGATAAATCTATCAGAGCACTATCAGGGGTCTGCTTTTTTATTATCTTCGAAGCCCTGATGAGCCGGGACGCGATTAAGAATACCCAGCTCAACCATGATATGTTGGCCTTTTCCTATTGTACCGGCACAATGGAGCTCCTTGCTGGTAATAGCAAGGTTGGCTACCATCATGCTTGGTCATGCTTCTTTCATCAGCAGCTTTGAAGAACTGATCCGGATAGTAATCGCAGACATAAAAAAATTCTGAAAGACTCACCCACCCTAATCCTCCGAAATAACCGTTGGGGGGTGTTATGCCGGTCACACAGTAAACGCTAGCTCGACGGAAGGGGTCGTGGGGTGTGTGACCGGACCGATACCTATATGGTTCACCACTTACCTACTTGTCTGTGTGAAAAACTCTTCATGTCATTCCCGATCTTCTGTCCTCCTCACAGAGGGTCCGGTGTAACCCCTAAGGCGTTGTGAGACCTGTAACAAAGTTGACTCAACGACGTGAGAACCCTAGAAAAAATCTTCCTCTACAACCATCCTGGAAACTCAAAAAAAGAATTTAGGACTGCATGCTTAAAGAAGAGGTAAACAGGGTAAGCATAACTTCGAAATACATATATTAATTTCTCATGCTTAAAATTACACAAATTTTATACAGTCATTATAACCAAAACAAGTTAACAATAGAATAGAATGTACTAGGTGGTCTGGTGTATGTTACGTGTAATGGGGGGGTACTCACTAGACTCAATAGTAACCAGAAGGAAAGGAAAAACGCCGCTTTGGCTAAATCGAAGTTAGCTCAAACCTTTATCAAATAGTAAACCGACTACACAACCAACAGGCAATTTCGCCTATGGTTCGATAAAAAAACCCAAAACGTATATCACTAAAGCGGAAAAGTCAAATGTGTGTTCACACCCCAAAATGGATACAAGTGTAAAATATTTACAGTGTAAACTTGTTAATATAATTTTTGTTTAAATTAGTTAGTTGATAAGGTGTAAATATTTATAGGTATACAATATAGGTTAAGCAATATAATTAAGAATTGGATATATATTTATAAGAATACTCTACGAGAAAAAAATGAAGTAATATACTAAAAACAAGCTTACGGTACCCCTCTCAATGTCTTCAAGTAATTTAGTAATTTACGTAAAGTGGTCTTCAGTAGGAGACACCGTTGAATTCGAATCCGGAAGACTATCCTTATGTTGCCTTTCCGAGAAAAAGCTCTTGTGAACAACTGCGAATGGGAATGTGCCTTTACTCCAATATCACATCGCACATGTCATTGAAGGAAAACCTTTTTGGTTAACCTGGCGGAGGTTACGAAATTTATCTCCGTAATGTTCTTCTCGCTCTCCAGAAACCAACTGTGAACCTTAATTAATCTCAAATGGTATATTTTATTGAGTTTAAAAGAACATTCGAGACACCAACGGGCCCTCAGTGAACCTTAACACTGCACAAATCTTGCTTTGCGAAATAAAAAGTTTTACAGTCGCAGCTGTCACAATCTAAACCTTTGAATCAGATTTTACTTTCTGAACAAAATTCCACCTGTTTCACTATTATTTACTTCCTCAGGCTTCTTTGGATCCATGCCAAGTACATTGGGTAAGTCCACGCCTTCAGCCGGTTGTTGTACCTAGATGGGTATCTCAAACGAAGTTCCTGCATTCTACTAAATGCATCATAACAATTAGATCCCTTTTTCTTAGCTTCCCTTGGACGAATATTGGTAACACTGCCGGTGTGCCACGCTGGTAGCTGCGGTCGCCTTTGCATAATATGACCGGCTAAGGAAAAATCTGCTCCTAAAGGGGACGAAGATCGTGGTCTCCTAGTCACGGTATTGTCGATGTTCTGCTCCAAGTTAATCCCTTCTTGGCCGTTTAAAGCTCCTTGGATCACAATAAAACAAAAACTTCTGGGGTACGGCCCTTCATATAATTTAAGACATTCGGTGGTAATTGCACTTTAATCATACAAATTCTTTTCAGATTCACTTTGATTGGTTATCGGCACCAGTTATATCCAAAAAAATGCATATCATTTCCACCCTTTTAGGTACTGCAGAATCTCAATCACTTCGACCGAGCACACACCGAGCTGAAACTCCTAGACATTAGCCACCGACGGCGTTTGGTCCCCTCCAAATCCAGACTCTTTATATTTTTCTTGGATATAATAAAAGATTTGGAATCACATATGCGCTAGCCATAAAATAATTGAACCGCGTGCGATTTCATCAATTATTATTTAAATACACAATTTAAAAAAAATCACGGCAATGTAATAAACTTGCAACTTTTTCCACCTCCAAATCCAGCCTCTTTCTGGTAACGACTCAATCCCTCCTGTCAAAAAGTTCTATTTTTTTCTATTCCAAGAAAATTTTTGTTTTCCTCGCCTACTTCATTCCGAAATTTTTGAATTAAAAATTTTCGGGAAGTGACTTGATTAATAATTTCGGAAATTTCCGCGAGATGGGGGGAATAATTAATAAGGAGAAATAATCGACAAGTAACCGACCGTTACACTATGGCCCTTCGCAGACTTGTCCATAATTTCAAACCGGTTTTAATATGAGTTCAATAGTACACTCGGAACTCACTTTTCTCCATCATTTTCGTGTAACGATTGTAATGCCTATGGAGTAGTGTGGGGTGCAAGCACAGCGAAGCAGCTTTGCCGAGAACGAAAACATGCTTGTGTTAGTGTAATGGACGGTGAAACCAGAAAATGTTTGGGGGAACAAATGATGGAAAATTATGGAAGAAAAACTGTCTTTCCTGCGACCCCTTGCCTATAAAACCGGTTTTTGTTTTGATGTTATGGACAAGTGTGCGGAAGGCCTATGTTCTTATAGCTGCATGCCAATAAAGCCAACAACTATGCCCGAAAGAAGTATTCGGAAAGCTTTTTAAAAAGCTTTAGCTTTTGCTGTTGCATTGCTTCATGTTTCAGGCAGGTGACAGTGTAGAGAGTCATTTAGCATACTCAATAGACCGGGTCTCATTAGATTGCGAAAGTCAAGTAGCTTTGGACGTAATTAGTACTCAGTTGGGGGACCACTACGAAAAACGACACTCGCGTTTAAAAATACAAAGCTTTCGACACCGGTGCAGTTATTACTCACATATCGATGCCGAAATTCTCAAATTTTTCGGCCTTTTTTTTCCATTCGGGATCGGTGGGTAGCAATGATTTTTCCTCTGGGGGGTCAAATGGTTGGGGTATTCCTTATGATGAGGCGCGAATGAATCAAGGCGTTAGATGCCCTACATAAGGCAGTGGGTCTAGCCTCAAAAGGGCCCTGTCTACGCCCTCCGCCAAAAATTCTAGGCGGGCATAACCCCTTAACTAAAGAATTTAAAACCATATATCTCAACAGACAGCGGATAAATATGACAGATGACAGATCTTGAAGCACCAGAATCCACCGTAATTGTGAATTTTTTCATCTCCAACTTTGCCCTTGATGACAAGGCTGTTGTTGCTAGGCTGCAGTTGGCTGACGCTGACACCAGCATCGGAGTCGACCAAGTACTTGTGAGTTGTGGAAACATCTAACCCAAATAAAAAAAATCCTAACAAAAAAAAACACCAGAAACTCAACATAAACGGAAGCTAACGTCCGGAACCTTAAAGATATAAATCTCGTCCGATACTTGTTCAATGTCTTCAACTAAAATTCAATTCCTTGTTACAATGTTTTCTTTCTGTTGTTGTTTCTATTCAGTCCCACGTGTGATTCAACGCGACGACGACTGCAATAAACATTCCGAAATTTAATTTAATTAGGTACGGGCTTCAAGGAAGTTGACAACCTGACAGGTGACGGGTCTTTTGCGCGATTGTTGTTGCTGTGTTCCGTGCCTTTTGTTAATCGGCAGACATATGAGTATGCAATGTGCCCTAGAAATCATTGCCTCATACCCGAAGTTATATTAGATTCTGTTTCAACAACACACACACACGGACATATATAAAAAGGTACAAAATAATCATTTAATACGTAATTGGCTGATGATACATAATTGGGCCACAACTGGGTCAAGTTGGGTAATTTTTTGGATTACGTTGTTGATTTAGAGATTTATTCCACCCAAAAAAAAATTGTCGCGTTTAAAAAACATCACCACTTTTTATTTATAATTTACTTAAATGATTATGAAAACAAAAAAATTAAATTTGTTAAACGATATTCCGCTTTGGATGACATTGGTTAATGCAAAATTTTACTTTTTTTTCGGTAGATACGTTCAGGTCTCCATTCCGCCCAATCATTCAACGGTGGCTTTTTTACCCCTTTATGTTTTTTATTCCACCACCGATATTCTTCCATATATCTACGAAATTTATTACGTATATTTTTATTCTATGGGATTTTAAATGTTACCGATTTTTTGGTGGTTATATTAAATAAAAAATTTGTTTCGCTTTAGTGAAAGGATGACAGTGGCAATGAGGAATCGATCAAAAAAGAGCATTTTTTGTGATGACAAATGAATATTTTATTAATGAATTAAAAATATAAAAACGTTTTTTTTCGTATTACGCGACACTTTTCTAGGTGATGAAAATAATGTTCAGGAAGTATTTTGCGATTCACACCCGGTATGCATTTTTTTTCAATATTTATTTAAATAAAGCATATTTCATGAACGAATTTTTATTAATAAGTCATGTGATTAGTGCAAATTAAAAATGGTTCCCGTAAATAATTTTGAAAAGGAACAAAATTTTTTTTTAGTATAATTAGTAAGGATTGTAAGAACGAAAGCCCTCGATGTGCTCTTGCATTTTCTTCCTCCTTAACTTTACATCAATTGCATGGCCCCTTGCAGTGCAGTTAGACTGATAGGCTAGTGCCAATAGTTTTTTGGAAAAATAAATTAATAACAGGGAGGGACCAGCAATGAAATGTCGTCAAGGTTGTAACTAAAAGAAAAAAAAATTTTTAAACTCGAAAAAAAAAGGAAATGGTAAAATGGGGATGGTATTTAGGGGTTGAAAACGGTTTACTCTGGCAAGGTATCTCTTACAAATTTTCATGTAAATTGAATTATTTTTACGGGAGAAAAAAATTGAAAACTGAAAAATAGATTTTCCGGCATTTTCTTGGAAAATTTGAGGTTATGTCAAAATATGTTAAATACGAAAGTTTTAGATATTTTTATTATCTACAACTTTTGTATTAAACATTTTTCACTAGGAGGTCATGTTTCACCGCAAATCGCAAAAAATCGTTTTTAACCCCTAAATAGCATCCCCATTTTACCATTTCCCTTTTTTTCGAGTTTAAAAATTTTTGTTTCTTTTAGTTATAACCTTAACGACATTTCATTGCTGGTCCCTCCCTGCTATTAATTTATTTTTTTTTCTCTTTTAAATCCGCTTTGGCACTAGCCTAGGGCCTAGAACTCGAAATCCTGTAGTCAACATTTGGACTTGCTACCAGAAGCTACGGTTGCGACAACCACAAACTACCTTCTCTTAGATGGGAGACCTGTTTTATCTCTAGGACAACTTGACCTACTTCAAAAAAGGAAAAATAATAGAGCTAATAGACAGCCCCAGAAGAAATATTGTCAGATGTATATTGCTCATATGAATGACACAAGCTGGGTATCCCACATAACGTTTGTTGCCGTACCTGCGGGGAAACCAACGAAGGAGAAACACTCTTTCACTTCCTGTGTAAATGCCCGTCTCTAGCCAAATCCAGGTAGCACACAATTAGCAACTACGTTCTGAAAGACTTAAAAGAGATCTTCAGACTAAAGCCCGCTACACACTATCGTTTTACTCCGCGTTCGTCGAAACAGCGTTGCCAGAACGACGAACGACGTTCGCCTCTATTCTATACACATTACTCCCCGTTTAGTTCGCATAGTACCATGGACGAAGATACTTTGCTGGCAGTAGCGTCGGTTCTTGCTGGAAAAAATTTTAGGAGAAAAAAACGTGTATGGCGCAAACCCTTTTTTGTGCACAACAGGTACTTACTTCACTGCTTAACGATTAACGACGACCCACAGTTTTCATCCCCACTTTCGTCGTAAAGCGTACAACGAACGGAGCAAAATCAAAATGGCGGCGTTGTCATCCACACTGTAATTTTATATCGTCGTTCGTCGTTCGGAAAACGCTTTTCGACGAACGCGGAGTAAAACGATAGTGTGTAACGGGCTTAAGAGTCGGGCATTGATAGGCTTCTAAAACTCCATAGGACGGCGTTTTTAAGGTGAACATTTCTAGGTGGGCTGCTAAACTCGTTGAAGACTACGAATCTGTGGTATAGAGGCTGTCAAGAGTTCAATAGGTCCAAGAGGTACTTTTGGTACCCGATCCGTCATTAAAATGAAGAAAAAAAAGGAATAATGTTGACCCAATAGGAAGTTTGTTGAAAGATGCCGACAAATACAGATAGTAGATGGAAATTTAGTTAATGGAATCTATCAAGTACAAATTTTCCAGAGCGAGGCGCATCAAACTCGCAGATGACATCAAATTATAGTTGTATCTAGTAGAAGCTTTTATAGGCATCGTCAAAGTATGGATAAAAACTTGGACTGAAAAATAGGAGATGATCAAATATCAAACGGTTCAAGCCTCTGCCTTCGAACGAGCGCCCCACGCTTATTTACATTTCGAAAGGTAGGTTGTTTCCATATACTGGCTGGAGCAATGAAAACTTTGCATTCAAAATTATTTTTTACTTTTTAGTTCATTTTAAAATAAAAGCGTATTGTTTAGTTTTTTTAAAATATATTTTTTATTTTATATTTTTTAGTCTATTATATGTGTTCCGCCATTTTGTAGTGACCGCCATATTAGATTTACAATGACGTCACACAGCTTACTGTACTATACTCGTCTTACATTTTCATTTGATACCCATACCGAGCGTGTTGTAAAGAAAAAGGTAAACCGCTATTTTGTGTTGGTAGCCATTTTGAATTTGGAATGACGCCACGGAGCTAATAGTATTCTAATTGTCAAACCCTTCCATTTGATACCCATACCGACTGGGTTGTAAAGAAAAAGGTAATCCGCCATTTTGTTTTGGCCTCCATTTTGAATTTTGAATGGCGCCACACAGGTAATTGTATTCTACCTGTCATGCCCTTTCATTTGATACCCATGTCGGAGTGTCGGGGAACACAATAGCAAAAATCAGCCGCCATCTTGGAACCGCCATCTTGATTTTCTTACAAAATGGTCAGATTGCATTGTCACGCGAACTATACATATCGTCGGTACAATAGTAAACTAGTCTATCTGAAAATTCCTTAATTTTGGGGAGACGCAAAACAAAATATAATTAATGACTGAAAATCAGGCTTTTTTCCGTAAATATTCAAATAAATCAGTTGTATTAGTCTTCGACTATGGTCTTTTGGATCACACTTTAAATAATCACAATATAAATCAAAATAAAATAAAAATTTCTCTAGTTAAGTCAAAAATTCCAAAATGTCAGATAGGTTAGTTTACCATTGGACCGACGATATGTGCAAAACTTGAAGTTGATCGGTTATATGGAAGTGGGTCAAAATCAAATTGCAAGTTTTGTTTACATAGAACATACATACATACATACATACATTTAGTAAAGCTAATATAAAACTAATACAAACATACATACAAACATGCATACATGCATACATACAGAGGCACATACATACAGGTGAAGCTAATATAAAGCGTATAAAAAAGACGGACTATGATTCACATAAAAAGCTCATTTGAACTCAGTATTTTCATCTCAAAAATAGAAAAAATAACTCAATTTTGTGGAAAGAAAAGAAAATTTTAGTTGATTGTTGGAATAAATTAATCTCCCGACCATTAATAGCCGAAAACGGTAAAGAAACATGCACAACATGTTTACGATGCATCTCGTACAACTTTCTAAACTAATATGTATTGTGCAACTTTCTACTGCAGCTTTGCAGCTGTATACAAAAACCACATGAAGATTTAATTAAACAAAATTATAAAAATTATGCAAAAAAAAAATATTCTTCTTAAGCATGAAATACGACAGACAGAAAACACGTATTGTATACACTCTATACAAGAAAGAAAAAACTCCGAACCATACCCGACCACAATTTACAATCCATCAATAAATTCCCTTGCGCACTACGGCCACAATCAAATTGAGCTGCGCAAATTGAGACAAATTGATTTTGCGGTTATAAGACTTAAAGAAAATCGTTTCCTCTTGCATTAAAGCGATGATCGTCGCGATCTTTTCACCTCCCACCTGGGGACATATTATGTATAGTTGCAGCATGGAAAAACGAAACGAAATGAAATGAAAATTCATCATCAGAAAAAGCGACTTCCTAATTTCGTAATTGATGATGGTGTATCCACAGAGAAGAGGTGATTCCTGTTTCAGCAGAATTGATGATTTTTTTTTTGTTGTTGTTTTATAAGCACGAAAAATAAGATTTTTTCACGCTGCGAATTCGAACCCTAGGCGCAACTGTGTCACGGCTGGAATAGCTATTAGCAAAGTTTTATCACACTACAGGATTTCTATGAGGCGTGATATCACTTCACGGTTTATAATTAACAATTTTCACCTGATAACAAAAAAAAAACAAAACAACCTGTGTGTGACTTGACGCAGAATCTTTGGTACGGCATAATGAGTTGGGCATGTCATACTATGTTTTGAGACGACAAGAAGAAAAAGCTTCTTACTTAAGCGGATTTTAAGTAAGAGTTAAAGTGAAAAACAGCACTTAAAAACGATGGAAAAAAAAATAATAAAAATAATCGTGAAGGTTTTCACCGACGCGACGACCCGAAGGTCCGGCTCCAGAGATGAGGTGATGACATTCGTTAGCTTATTATTGATGTGACCTGTCAGGTTTCTCCGTGAGTTGCTTGTTATGTTCTGACAGCACACAAACTCGAGACCCAATCCAATCTATTTGTGTCAAGAAGTTTTTCTCCTTTTTTGACGACACATTTGAGCACAAAACAAAAATTCTATTTTCAAAAACTCATTGTGGAAAGCGGCATGATGTACCTACTCCACACGGATTGATGTATTTATGGGGAATTGGGACATACTCCTGCAGCAATCGTTTTGGTGCTTGTGCATCAATTATGGTTTTTTGTGCGCCACCTTTAAAGTGCAGGCAGTTATGTATGTCGTTTTTTTTTGTGTGTTCTAAAATCATTAATTATAGTTGACTCGAGTTTTACATGCTCATCACTGTTTTGGAGACGACTTCGTTAGGTGAAGGTGGCTCAGTAATGGTTGAAGTAATTTACGTTTTTGTGCAAGTCAAACGGAATGAAATTTAATTAATGATATGGAGAGGAGCATAGGTGCAAAGTTAAGCGTCAAAGTTTATGAAGTTTTATAATCGAGGTAAAGACATATTGAGTCACCGGAAGAAAACAGTGCACCTTTAACGATCTGCTAGCATTATTACCAAGGCTATATATTTATGGACTTACAACAAACCGTTTTATTTATAATCTGATAAGTTCGATCGCGTAGAATCCATACATTTTTCTTCTTTGAATGAGATATTGGATCAACAAGTACTGCGCATGTCATTTCGACATATTCTACTCTGGACAGTCTATGTACTTCCGATTTGTAGGCCAAACAGCTTGAGCAAGATCAACAACCTACCTCGAGGTTTGTTGCTTACATTAATTTGCTCAAGCAAGGTCGCACCAAATACTGAGACACTGATCCTCACAATATGGATACATCCGGTATAGAGATTGTGAAGAGGCAAAAGAGGTTGGGTCCTCCAATTGTTCAAATCCATAGATGATAGCTTAGGACGCAGTGTTCGGTTATCAAGACAGCTAGTGTCCTGAAATCTTTCCCACTGTGTTCCAACAATTCCCTTTCCGCGTTAATGGCTGGAATTTTTTATAATCGCACTCATGAAAAATCTTCTAAGTGTAGGCCAATAAGTTGAACAGACTTTAGATTTAGCCTATCATATTCAGATTCATAGTTCCTTTTTCAGCTCTGATAATTACACAGGCACACAAAAAAAAAATGTTAAGACCCAGAGGGTACATCCCCCTACCCCGCCGTTTTTGGGGTCGCTGAAACCGAATATGACCATAAAAAAATTTTTTAACTAGCCATTTCCCCGCAACCACCCCCATACACCCCCTTCTGGTAGTTGAAATGTCAATTCTCATACAAAGTCGAGTAGGGTGTGTATTCCTACGTTTTCTGGGCCTCTAAGAACGAGGAAGACTACCAAAAATGAATTAGACCCCCTCTTTAGCCCCTAGAGTCACTTTACCACCGCCATACACCCCTTTGTGGGGGTTGAAATGTCAATTCTCATACAAAGTCGAGTAGGGTATGCATTCCTATGTTTTTTGGGCCTCTGTGAACGAAGAAGACTACCAAAATTGAACTAGACCAACTCGTTAGCCCCTAACGTCACTTTACCATACACCCCTTTATAGGGGTTGAAATTTCAATTCTTATACAAAGTCGAGTAGGGTATGTATTCCTATGTTTTTTGGGCCTCTGTGAACGAAGAAGACTACCAAAAATGAATTAGACCAACTCGTTAGCCCCTAAAGTCACTAAGTGACGCCAGGGGCAAACGAGAGGGTCTAATTCATTGTTGGTAGTCTTCTTCGTTCACAGAGGCCCAAAAAACATAGGAATGCATACCCTACTCGACTTTGTATGAGAATTGACATTTCAACTACCAGAAGGGGGTGTATGGGGGTGGTTGCGGGGAAATGGCTAGTTAAAAAATTTTTTATGGTCATATTCGGTTTCAGCGACCCCAAAAACGGGGGGGTAGAGGGATGTACCCTCTGGGTCTTGCCATTTTTTTTTGTGTGCCTGTGTTATCCAAAACCCTGTAAGAAAAGGTTTCTAAATGCACGGTATCTGATATTAAATTCTCCTTCTGGGTTGTTCTTTTCTACAGCTGAAGCAGTGTGTGTTGTACGGAGTTTTCAATCAGGTCACATATTTCACAAGTGGAAAGTTCCCTGGCGATGTCCTTGTGCCACATAATGAAAAGGTCGAGTATTCCAAGGTTGGGATAGCATTAGTTTTCATAGTCCGGAGAAGATAGTGAAAAATAGACCATTCTCAAAAAAATATTTCGACGAAATTTAAAAACTTGAAACCTTCTGCATTCGATTTGGGAAGGTGTCAGGATCATTTTCTACAAACAATTGAGTCTCGGAAACCCTCGGGGGGGGGGGGGGGGGTTCACCCCAATTTTCCACCCCCTAATTGCATTTTTTTGTATGCATTTTTTTCTCAATTTTATGAGTCCAAGTAGGTTTTTTGGGTCACTGAACCCGAATTTCATGTTAAAAATTATATTTCAAGTCCGCAAAGGGGTGAAAATCTACTATTTTCACCCTTTGTACCCCCAATACTGACATTTTTTAAAAAACAGTGTATTAACTTACCACAAAAAAACTAAGTACACCGGTTCTTGTCCCCAATAAAGTTCACAATCTAGCATACAACCGATGAAGTCACTGGTTCCGTAGATGTCTAGCTATACTACTAAGCTGTTTTTTTTCTTTTTTGTGGAAGACTAGAGCTCAGGGAAAGCCCTTTGTACTGTCGACAATCTATTTTTTCGCATAGAGTGCAATGTCGAACAGCTACGGCGGAAGATAGTGAAGGGAAAGAGAAAAAGTGAAGGAAGGAACTGCCTCAACCACCTACTATAATCCCAACCATTACCATCGTGACTATGGCATCGAGGCAACGAGAAATATCTCGTTGGAGTGTGTGCCTCCCGAAACGAGTTGAATCCCTTCAACCAACCGATGACAGGCGCTGGTGGAACGGGGAAGTGCTAGCGGAAGGCTATGACAGGAGGAATCAGGAAAGTGGAAAAGGCGAAGGACCGTGGTGTTGCTGCGATTCGAACCCAGGACCTCTGGGATGGTAGCCAGGCGCCTTACTCCCTAGACTACCGAGGCGCAATTAGGCTACCAGTGGCTAATATACAATGTGTCCGATTGTGACTATACAAACTTAAGGGTGTGGTAGTTTGCTCTATTTGATCAATAAAATTATTCTACATGTAGGGTCTAAACCCAACCCCCCTTGAATGGCAGCCAATTTAGTGTTTTGGTCGACTTTTCGAAGCGAAGAATAAAAAGGCAATGAAACAACAGCCGATTTCCATAAATAGGTTATCTTTGTAATCGTAAGGAAAGCAGCTTTCATTTCATTAATAAAAACAGTAGTGTATAATGGAAAAAACAGAAATGAAGGGGCCTATTTGTAAAAACCGGTGGAGGGTAACTGTTTCCGACCTATGTCCCATGAGCGATTAAAGGAGCAATTAGTATTTGTAAAAAAATATGAAAAAAAAAATGTTTTCCTACTATTTCACTGTAACTCAAAAAGTAGATCGTTAAGGTCTTTCTTTCTGAACTTTTTTAACATCCTCAAAAGAAATTTTCTTGGAATACTCCAAGACTCTAGCTGGCTTGGTTTTTTTGTTATTTGCCATTCAAAAATAAGTGTCACCCACTGATCGGTTTTTTGTGTCCGGTTTTGACTGTACAACTGGGTTTAGAAGGGGGTGGGGTGGGGGCGTTTGGTTTAGTCCCCAACATGCAGAATCATTTTATTGATACAATAGAGCAAACTACCAACCCTTTAAGTCAAAAACCGGACACGCATTTAAACCTAGAGATGTAACAAAATGAGTCCCATCACAGACTTTATGCTGGTTTTATACAACTTAGAGCCGGTTTAGACGGTGCGCTCCAGCGCATGTGCCTCACGAACTTTGTGGATAAAGGGAGAAGTGGGGTGGTACCTCTCTTCATCCCCACTCATCCCTTCATCACCAAAGGTTCGTGAGGCACTCGCGCTGGAGCGCACCGTCTAAAACAGCTCTTAGATTGCCAATTCAAGATCTTGAACGAGGATTGTAAAAAGTGAATTTAACCCCCAAATAGGGTCGTAACTGTGGTACACAGATGGATCCAAAATAAAAGAAGTAGCAACCGGAGCTAAGTGAATGTATGGACAGAAATATTAACGGTACTACTGGCTATATAAAGTCAGATAGTTAAGCAGCCTTAAAAGCCATTAGTGCATGCCCAGTGAAATTAAAGCTTTGGCTGTATCGATTCTCGAAACTCTCTCGCAACAGAGTTGTCCTGCAGTGGAAGATTCGATGCAAATGCAGAGGTAGATTGCCTAGTCAAAAAAAGACAGCTATACTCTGTTTATCGGTCTAGAGCCTTCCTGTGGGGTCACAACGAAAGAGACTCTAGGAATATGAGAAGAACAAGCCTTTTCCCATTGCTGAACTTATTTACCGGGTATGAGACAAGACAAAAAAATCATTATATCTGTTCAAGCAAAAGTTAAGAAACTCCTCGAGGCTACTAGACCCGAATCCAGAGCCTTGACACTGACAGACCTTATCACATGGCGTACTCTTGCCAGATAAAACCTGAAAATCATGGGATAAATTGATAACGACATATGCAGATACTATCAGGTGAGAACAGACACCGCATAACATGTCCCTTATAATTGTGCTGCAATTAAGAGATGCAAGTTTTGTCATACAGGGAAAGTGCAATTAACGCCTAAAGAGACCTATGTTAAGCCTGATCAGTAGCCTAAGTCCAGATTTTGAATAAAACAACGGGGAATGGAAGGTGTTACACAAAATATCCATTATTGCACTCCCCAGAAACAAATAAACATACAAACCAGTCTTAACAGTCTTGGGGCATGAAGTTACGTCAAACTCTTTCATCTGGAATTATTAAAGAAATAGTTTAAAAAAATTTGGGTTAAATTCCGCACAATTGGTCTAAGAAGGTTCAATATTATTTGCCTATGCTACTTAATTTCAGACATAGAGACGATACCTTTTCTGCCCACCAACAATTCGTTTTTAATGACCATAACAACACTATTCAGGTTATAAGTGTAAAAATGTACACCAGGATTATAGTTTGTGCAAAATTTGAATTTGTTGTACCCTAGTTATAGTTAGGAATATCCTAAACTGATTTATAAAATTTATACAAGAACTCGTTACCTGGAAATTTACATACCATGAACGTGTGTTTTGGGTATTCAGCATGCCTAAAGTATGCTTTCTCTTATAGAGTTTTGTTGGACTTTGAAGTGAATATATCGATGCATGTGTGTCATACATTTATGTAAAGTCTCCACAGAATCTTATCTCTCTAATCACAACTACTCTTGGTCAATCAATTTAAACACCACAAGGCTTACAATCGTGTTTCGGTTAATTAGAGAATGTCTTTCAACATCATGACTACAAGAAAGCCATAAATGTAGACTATAAAATAAATTCCCTTTCTGAAGGTCAAGCCAGAGCCTCCCAGTCTCTCTCAGAATGCAGGTTGATTAGTGTCTCCACAAAACAAATTTACCACCTGTGGTTTCGTGCACTCTCGACGCAATTTATGCCACGATCCAAAACAAACAAACAAACAAAAAAAAAGTAATGGGGTCAGCCGCCCAAAAACCACATTCACGAGGACCATCCCCTTTGATAGATGACTGTAGGCTAATTGGCTGCAATTTCTTCTCTCTAGAAAACAAGTCAGCAGCGACGAGGTTTCTTCTCCAGCCCTGGCACGGATGCAAGCAGCACCTTCCTCAAGGTGACGATGACGTCAACAGCCCACAAAAGTCGCCTAAAACAAACCTGTAATAAAAAAAATATTTCGCAAATCCACCATTAAGCGCCTGAGTTGTTGTCACAAAAATCATTTTTGGATACTATCCAGCCGAAAAAAAACGCGGGCTTGGATCTTGGGATTCCTGCGATTACGCATTCCTCGACGGGTGTTTACCCATTTCGCAAATGGAGTTAATGACCATCAATCGTAGTCAATCACACCTGGGGCCTGCTATAGTCAGCAGTAAATCAGGCATCAACCTGGATACCACCATCGTCGGTGAGGCAGCGGCAACCTGTTGATGATAACACGCTGGTGGCGCCAAACCGTTTCCCATGCAAGGAGCACAGTCGGTCAGGTGTGAAGATCGCTGCTTGTACAGGTGAATTTTATTTTGTTTCTGTTTCGGGTAGGACGAACAATAAATCCCACCATGTAGGCGAAAATGTTCCGTGAGGAGTTGGGCAACACACCTGCATTCTCGGGCGCGCTTCTTACGAAATCAACGAAAAGTTGCGACTTTTTTTCGCACCAAAGGAGCATTCGGGGGAGGCTCAACTCTGTTCTGGGGCCAACATGAACTGAATTCCAAAAATGTCTTGGAAAATATCTTCACAACAAAAAAAAAAATAAAAAAAAAATCCCCGACAGCGACTCCTAGTGCCAACAATTTGCATTCAATTTGCGATTCTGGTCGGGTGTGAAATTGTAGCTAATGTCTTGGGAAATTGTTCACAGTTGGACGGCTCTTTTCGGGGATACTTGAACCGTTTTTTTTTTCGGTGTTTCTTGAAATCGTTTCTTACTCTTAAAGCAACCGAGAGACTTGACTTTCTTACAACTAAAGTTAAGACATTACACTGAGAATTGAAATGAGATGAATATGATAAAAGTATATACATCGATACTACGTATAGTCATCATCAAGTTCATGGCGCCAATATTCTATTTTGTAATCGATAAGGAATTCATGATTTTTTTTTTGGGGTATAAGGAAATGAGAAATGAGAATAAGTTTTGGAATAGAAAGAAACTAGGCACTTTATATTCTTTTGAATAACATTGATGAATTATGAATTGAGATTCTGGGATGCTCCTTAATCGCCGGAACTTATGAACTATATACGAAATAATTGGGACATAGCCAACCATTTAATGGAGAAACTTGTGTGGAGCACAAAAGTTAGTTTTTGATAAAATGTTAATATAAAAAATATGTTTTGAGATATCACAAAAGTTTACTGTTTTTTTTACAGTGGAAAGGAGGACGAAACAATTTAAGAAAAATTTACATTAGATAACATTTTATTAATTCAAACAAAAATACACTTAGTCCGGGGAAATTAGTAAAAAAAACGCACGAAAGGAGACAAAATTCGGAAATGGCTGAAAATTGGTCCACAGCTTCCTTGTGACTTTTTAAGAAAACAATTTCGGAATCACAAAAAAAACAAAATGGCCGCCGGAAATATAGCGGTTTTCCAGTGTTTTCCTTGTATCTCGGTTTCTATAGGTCGTACAACCCCGTACAAAGGCGCTAAATGTTGACAATGAAATTCTCTACAACTTTAGATCTTATAGGATGTTGACCCGATTAACCCTTTCAAAGTTAATCAAGGTCAAAGTTTCCAAAAATCACTTTTTGGGGAAAACATCACTCAAAAACTGGTTTTTTTGAAAAATTTTTTTGATCAGTCAATACGAAACGTTATTACCTACAAAAAAGCCTGTTGTCATTTTTTCGAAAACTTAACCCTTTCGAAGTTATTCAAGGTCAAAGTTTCAAAAAATCAGTTTTTGGTCAAAAAATGACTCAGAAACTGATTATTGAGATTATTTTTTTTGTTCTATTTATATAAAAGATTATTGCCTACCCTAATGAGACCCTTGCCAATTTTTCGAAAACGTTTCGAAAAATTTTGCAAAAATCAATAGTGATTTTTTGGCCGAAAAGTCACTTTTGGAAAATTTGACCTTGAATAACTTCGAAAGGGTTAAGTTTTCGAAAAAATGACAAGAGGCTTTTTTGTAGGTAATAACGTTTCGTATTGACTGATCAAAAAATTTTTTCGAAAAAACCAGTTTTTGAGTGATGTTTTCGCCAAAAAGTGATTTTTGGAAACTTTGACCTTGAATAACTTTGAAAGGGTTAATCGGGTCAACATCTTTGTAAGAACTAAAGTTGTAGAGAATTTCATTGTCAACATTGAGGGCCTTTGTACGGGGTTGTACGACCTATAGAAACCGAGATACAAGGAAAACACCGGAAAACCGCTATATTTCCGGCGGCCACTTTGTTTTTTTTGTGATTCCGAAATTGTTTTCTTAAAAAGTCACAAGGAAGCTGTGGAACAATTTTCAGCCATTTCCGAATTTTGTCTCCTTTAAATGCTAATTTCCCCGGACTAACTAACTATGCTTACATCTCTTTTAATTGTTTAATTAAACGAGTATTTTTCCATTGAATGAATATTTTTCGTCAATATATAATTTTCTAACAATATATTGGAAATTTCGGAACAAGAAAGTGAAGTGCGCAATGGTTCTAGACATGTACGAGACACGCGAAAATCTCTTATGCGCATGCGTTTAATAGTGCTGGTTTAGACGGTTTACTTTGTCGCTCCTTTTGTGACCCCTCAAAGTGAACGTGTGTTTAGACTTTTCGCTTCGAGTCCAGTCATTTTTATGACAGGTGAAACAAACGCACGGTATACAGAAAGAAGGTAATGTAAAAGAGACTAAAGCCTGAACTATAATAGACGTAGTTTGACGTACGTTTTCAACGAACATACACGTACGTATCTCTCACCGCAGACCTTGACGTACAATCGGCTATAATAATCGCAGTAAACATTGTTTGAATTTGAGTCTGAATACAACAAGTATGCTACGATTTTGACATTACAACGCCGTCAACTGGGATCCAGATCCCATAAGACGGCGTAATACTACGTTTAACGAAACATTAACGAAAACAAGTACATGTGATGTACGTTTATTATAGTCAATCATTCATTTTCATCATAGAGCCCTGGCAACGCAGCGATTGACGTACGTTCTTTCACGTCTATTATAGTTCCGGCTTAACAGCTTCGAATATCGTAGAAAAATATGACCTCACCCAGTGACCTAATGCAGAAAAACAACAACAACAATTTCGATTTTATATGGGAAGAGGTCACTGAGTGACGTCGCACTAAAACGATATTCAGTCTTTTACATTACCTTGTTTCTGTATACCGTGAAACAAACGGGACGAGAACTAGCGTGGGCCAAAAAACAATATTGTTTTAAGTGACACTCGAAAAATTGTTAGAATGTAAAACAGATGCTCTGCAAGGAGGGGTGCCTCATGAGGCTTTTCGATTTTCCATAAGAATAACATAGAGAAAACTCCGCGTGCTGTTAGTTATTACATAGCCCTTCTAAAAAACGTTTTACCAAGACTTTCTCCCCTCCCCCACGTGAGATTTGGTGAGATTCGGCTCGACCCCCGAATTTGACATTTTGATGCGAACAATAAATTGTTTCAAGAATATTTAAAGATTTTTAGAATATTTTAAAACAAACAAATAAATGTAGCGCATGCGGCAATGGCACTCGCGGACTGAAATCCGATAACAGGCGGACAAATTTAATTCGAATTCGCATTGGTGGAGGATACCATTTTCTTATTTCCGAATTTCATGACTTTCGAATCGCATTCCAGGAAAACCCCCCGGGGTCATTCAGTCACAGGTTTTTTACCCAAAGATGACATCTATAGAGAATGCTCCGAAGTTTGTATATCTCCAGAGTCATAAATGGATCTACCATTACTTTTCAAACAGTCAAGTCGCTACTCTCTAAAAACGAATCAGTGGATGCCAAAATCAACCACAACTTATGTTTTTTAAATAAATCCAACGCAATCAAGCACAGATTAAGGTATTTACACTAAAAATACCCATAATTGTATAAGTCCTACAAATTTTTTAAAATTTTAAAAATCTCACGTGAGATTGAGGGGGGGAGGGGGTCGAGCCAAATCTCACGACATCTCACCAAGGGGGAAGGGGGGGGGTGTCGAAAAATCGCCAAAAACACCTCACGTAATTTATGGATGCCCACAAAGTGATATCTCCGGCGGCCATGTTTTTTTTTGTGATTCCGAAATTGTTTTCTTAAAAAGTCCCAAGGAAGCTGTGATCAAATTTTCAGCCATTTTGGAATTTTGTCTCCTTTCGTGCTTTTTTTTTGCTAATTTCCCCGGACTACAGGCACAGAACAGGGCAGCACGAAAAAACAGCGTTACACAGTCTTGTCTAAGAACATTGGGGAGCAGTTTTGTAGAAATTAGCTATTCTTTCCCAGATTGCATTTTTAAATTTTGCCCTCATATATTTTGAGGAGCTGGTGTCATATAACTCTGGGTTATTTCGTGTACATAACGAAAATGATGAAGTTCCCATAAAACACATTCAACAATACATTTTGTGCAGATTCTTTTTTTGGCTCAAATTTCCCGTCGAATGCCCGTTTCTACAGCTCCCAGGCCGTTTTTTATTTTTACTCGGGTCAGCATTCCATCGCGGTAGTATTAGATGGGAACCGGTGCGTATTGGCGTTGTCAGCCCTCAGATGGACTAAAATTGACTGGTTCGATCAGGACTGTAGATCCGCAATTGAAAAAAGAAATCAGAGCCATCGCATGGTTTTGTGGAATGAAAGTGTTGAAGCTAATAAGAACAACCGCATACAAGTTGCGAAGAGATAATATCCATACCCTACAGATACAGGAAGACTTCGATCGCGGGGAGAATTCGCCAACCATACAAAGAATGCTGTACGGATGACGTAGAGGCAATGTCCTACATTCGGAACTGGAACTGTCACTTTTGAATCTACGTTTTTCGACACTTAAAGCGCCATAACTGGTGCAATATTAGCCCTAGGTAAAACTGATAATAACAAAAATTATAGATAATCGTGTGTTCTATAAGTCTTACGAAGGATTTTTTCATGTAGAATTAACCATTAACAAAATATAGTGCAAAGAAAGTGATATAAGAAGTTTGAAGCACTATTTCTCCGTAGATATTGACTTTACACAAAAAAGTTCCAAACAAGAAAGTTAAATCACTTATTTATCTACAAAAAAGATAATATTCATTTTTGTCGTAAAATGCATAGTTTTTGAGATATAGAATTAAACGCGTTTTCCTTCACTGTAAGTTTAGCAAGAGGGTGGGGATGACGCCATTTTGGATTTAAGATTATAAAAATATATAAAATTATTTGGTAAAAAAAATCGCGTGCGGGTTTTTTCGCATTACGAAGGCCTCTTTTTCGACCTATTTATTGGGCTAATATGGAATACCCCGTTTGGCCCTCTTGAGGAAAAATCATAAATACCCGATCCCGAGTGGGTTTTGAGAATTTTGGAGTGGATTATGTGAGTAGTAACTGCGTCGGTGTCGAAAGATTTATATTTTTAAACGCGATTGTGAGTTTATCAATACGGCCCCCAACTGAGTACTAATCACATCCAATGCTGCTCGACCTCTGTAATCGAACCAGAACCGGGCTATTGAGTATGCTAAATGACACCATTCACGGCCAGCAACATAATTCCCTGAGAACCAATGCAACAACAAAAACTAAAGCTTTGTATGAAATAAACTAAAGCTTAAGGGTATTTCTTTAAAGCTTTTTAAAAAGCAGTAGGGATCGCCCCATTTCATTTGTAATGAGGTTTCCCTCATAGCTCCTCTATGAGAAATTGATAAGGCATACCTGATAAGGCTGATTTTTTGTGTGTGTGTGGTGTTCATGAGGAAATTCCTCTCATTGTGGTGCTCAGGAGGAAATACCCACGATCCTTCGTCGCCAGCGTCTGAGACGACCCTGCAACGTTCTGGGATGAAATATTTTGGGTGTGGATTTCTCCACCCAAAGCGAAGGTGGGTGTGCACTTTTCCTTCCATCGCCACGCGCTCCGCCGCCCCTGTATAAAGGGGGTTACCAGATTCGAAGCTACCTCTGTCCATTCGAATCTGTACCAATTTTAACGTGATCAGTAAAGTAGAAGTACACGAAATAAAATTAGAATAACGGTCACTAGTATGATAAATAAAAACGTATGATGTGCAACATGCAAAACGCTGTTATGGATTGAGACAATGTGATGCATTGATGCAGTCTAATTCCATTGCCAATTAAAAATTTTCTAGGAAATATCAGGAGTTTTTTGAAACAAAACCAACTCTGGTTTCACAATTATGTACAAAAATATAAAACAGAGATAATAAAAAAATCGGGAAATTGTATATTTTAATAAAAATCTCAATTTCAAGTGAAAAATATTTGTTTATGATATTACAAAAATAATCGAGAGGAAATATTCACAACATTTTCAACAATGTGTATACACCTCAACACAAAAAAAAATGGCGGAAAACAACAAATATCACATTTTTAACAAAACCCTCAACATGAAATATTTACAACGAAAAAACCGACCAAATTATGTATCTGCACTCCTGTACCTGCTTTCGCGTTCGTTACCTGGAAACGTAATATCCTCTATATGTGATTAACACCCACCAACCACCCAGGTGTGTTGCTGCAAAAAAAGAAAGTTATAAAATCATCCAAACCCCGTGAAGAGGGTGGCAGCATCTCTCACCCTCCCACTCCCGGCAAGCACAAACAGGTGTAAAAAAAAGGTAAACTTACTTTTCGCAAAAAAAATATAAATGAAATTTGTAATTTGTTTTTCCATATTGAAAAGCGAATAATGTGGCGCAGGCCAAAGGTAGATTTCCTGCATTTTCTGCAACAATTACTTTTACCTGCAAATGCACTTTTAATGCGGGTGCAGAGCAGCAATTATGCCCCAAGCTGGAGAGAGAGAAAAAGAAGTAGAAAAGAAGTAGACGAAGACGAGTAGTGGTTTGCTGCTGCTATGGGGAGAAAAAAATAATAATTATAGCTTCGGTTGCACAGCGGTAAGTAGTGGAGTACCTTGGTGGATGCAACTGCAATATAGAGACGAGAATCAGGGTAATTGCATGTTTAGAATCGACCTCGATGCACTTCTTTTCAGGGGTTATGCAAGATTGCCGTGCGCCAACCTCTGGTTGACTTCTGTCGCAATGTTTTTTTTTTCTGTTTTCAAAAATGCACATCCGAGATTTTTATGGAGAACTAATGACAGGAATAATTTTTAATGAAGGTTTATCATTGATGGTAACGATAGAAATTGCTGGTGGTTATTATACCACTTCAGTGGAAGACCTAATGATAACGATACACGCATAACGGAGGCAGTTCTCTCATGCTTCATAAGTATACAAATTAAGAACTGGACACCAGTTTTAGAAAGAATAATAACACAGAGATTAAAAACAAGTGCAAAAAAATATGCAATTATATCTCCTTCATTATAAATCTAAGAGGAGAGGGGACAGAGTGTTATAGGAGCTCCAAGAGAACGAACTGGAAACAGTGCAGGACTCTTATACGCGCCTAAGAGTAGCATCAAGTCGAGTGCGGGACTTGATAAAATTGTCAATAACCTTTGGTGTGCCTTGCATGCGTCATACGGGGGGTCATATCCAGTCAAATATAGTAAAAAAATCTTACCAACATAATGAAAGGAAGAGTTACTAGACAGATCTTCACGCACAGAGAGACAATCATAGAGAGAACTCTACCAAGATATAGAGGATTCAGAGGGTGTAGAAGGTATACAGGAGAGGCGAATCAGGTTGACTTAGAAAGACTCTATTTAAGCAAAGACAGAAAGGCAGATCAGCTTCGATCAAGTAAAAATAATTTAGTTGGTTAATATTTTCAATAGCATATACGCGCCCTCAAACAAATGCGCATGCCACACGGGTATGAATATCTATAACCCCACCCGCATCGGCATATACCATTGCAAACGCGAGTGTCGTTTTACCAAGCAGTCCCCCAACTAAGTACTAACCACCTCTAATGCTGCTTCACTTACGCAATCGAACCAGAACCGGTCAACTGAGTATGCTAATGGCACCCTTTATGGCACCAAGTTACATAATTGCCCGTTTTTTTCGTCCTATACAATTTTTAAAGCCCCAATTTTGCTTCCTTTAGTCAAGAAAAAGTGTAAGCGTACTGTGCCTCGTTTGGGTGCCATACAGGCGTTTTGACGCTGTCCATGCGTAACTGTTGCAGGTTAGGAGCGGCGAGCTTTATTTTTACTCGGGTACATGACATCAAACCCAAATGGGAAGGCTTCGAGCCTGACAAGCACTGCAACATAGTTCTCTACATATATAGCTCTAAGGCAGAGGCTGGAGTTATTCTTTCGTTCGCTTAACATTTAAAAATACTACTGCATGCCCAATTCTCCCAGAATCTAACAGGCAGAACTGCTGGCAATCTTTTAGTCATGCCTAGCAATAGAGATGAAACCAAGCTTAGGTGACAGGATAAAGAAGCGCTATCAAGACACTAAGCGCGGTCTATATAGAATTTAAGCTGGTAGAAATCTATAAAAAGAACCTATCTTCACTTGGCAAGATGTACAGGTTCACTTCTCATGTGTACCACGTTACAGGAACATCGATGGCAATGAGAAGACAGATGAGTTGGCCAGGCTAGGAGCAAATCGCAATGGAAATCTCTTTTTTCTTCGTATTCTAAAAGTGTTTTTCGTGTAACCAGTCGGCAGCTTAATGTTGCCCAGAAGCTACAAAGTTTTTCGGTCTGCTGCAAAATCGATACGCTTTTTTTCAGCATCAACAGAACGTACAAACTGCAATCCTTTTTGACTAAGGCCGCGTTCCCATGGGCTGCATGCCGCACGGCAAAAGCTCGACTTCGGCTTGCCTTCGTGTAGTATTCGGAAATTTTCGTGAGAGGCTGCAAAAAGCTTGCCGCATGCCTGCACCTCCTCGTTCACGTGGGTGCGTCTGCTGGTTGTCAAAAATCAGCTGTTTTGTGATTTTGAAAAAGTGAAAAAGTGAAATGGATTACTTTAAAATTAAAAAACAAATTTTGTTAATTAAATATAAAGAAAGACAAAGTGACAAAAAAAAAAATATAGAAAATATGTCGCTAGAATTGTCAACTTGAAAGTTCGGTGATTTTGCAGCACGTTCACATGGGCTGCATGCAGCACGGCAAAAGCTCGAACTTGACAGTTCCGTGATTTTGCCGCATGGATAAGAGATTTTCTCTTTGCATGATTTTTGCAGCAATGCTGTGCAAGAGAGAGAACATGTGCCGAGACAGATATTTTTTCCTGGCCAATCAGAGAACATTAAGAGCTTTTGCCGTGCGGCATGCAGCCCATGTGAACGTGGCCTAAGTCTGAGAGCGGTGAAAAATTTGTCACATACTCGATTGTCATGGAGGGAGATTGCCTATGCAAGCTTTAATAAAGATTGGAACGAGCTGCTAGTATGCTTTTGAAGCTATAAATAAAAAGGGACTCTGCCCACCAAAAAGCTTTGGTTAAAAATGAAGCGACAGGACTTTTGACTCAATTAAGTTCTCTAGAAACAGCTTATTATCGGAATTTTGGGGATCTGTACTAAAACAATTTAATATACATAGTTTCCAAAATTCTTCAAGGTATCAACACAGACGTAGTCGTAGCTTCTAGTCTCTACGAGTAACTTATCACTTCCATAGAAAACATACGGGAATCTTTTGATGCTTTTGAAGAGGCTGGTAAGAAAAAATCCATAGAACAATACACGAGCGATCACAGAAGAATTATGAAGAAGAAGTAACGACACGATTAGTGTCGTGAGGGAGAAATATCGTTACAAGGACGTGATCAAAGTTAATACCTGTTTCCCAATAAGCCACCAATTGTTGGACGAGTTGAAGAGACAGAAATCTTCATATGACGCAGTAATCGCGAATTTCGCATTCTTAAGACCCAATAACTACAGAAGTAAATAAGAATGGACATAATAAAGCTGCGACAACAAAAGCCAAATCGAAATTAACTTTTGTTTCTTGCTGTTCCATTTTCGTTTCATTCTCGTTAAATTCCCACTTGAAACACTTTTTCATTGTAAAACGTTCCACAGAACGCTTAAAGGCTGGAGTACAAAGATTCCGTGCCGAACCGCACCGTATCCGTACCGTTCCGTGGAGTTTGATAACTGACTACAATACAGCCTATTCATTCCGTTTTTGACAACTATCAAGTTTAAGAGAAGTGAGTGCAGAAATAATAAAATGTTGAGTCCAAATAGAATTAATTTTTTTTTAACAAAAATTTCCGGACATGATTTTACTAATTCAATTAATTTTTCGTCTTCCATATTTATGTTTTAAATTACCGACCACCAAATGACACCAAATTTGTTCATCTTTTCCATTCCGCACCGTTTCGAACCGTCCATTGTAGTCACCTTTCCATTTCCGCGAACACTTCCAATGAAAATTCTAACAATCCGACTTTTGACATTTATACGAAACGGTACGGAACGGAATCATTGTAATCCAGCCATGCTCACGAAAGTTTCTTGCTCCCATTGTATCCACTTCCCAAACGTTCCGCGGAAAGTTTCTTGCTCTCATTGTAATTGGGCCTTTATAAAAATTAGATACAAAGTCTGAAGCGGAAGTTAGAGTTAACCGCATACACATATCCGTGACGGCACGGCACCGATGCTTTTCGTATCAGTGGCTTCCGTCATGAATTTTTCACTGACATTCACACAGCACCGCCTTTTCCGTATCAGTGCTCAATATTTAAATGGCATCTGTGATTACTTTTTAGTTTTGAAATTTGGACAGTGATCTCAAGTGCATCATGAAATTTAGCGTGAAATATCTTGCTGCATTAGCACAGAAACCGGTTTGAGTGTATTTCAAAAAAAATTTTACCTCAATTTCTGTTGAATTCTTTTAAAATTTTCCCTTGAATTTAAAAAATATTTGTTTGGCGTCCAGGTTAAATTAAAAAATAAAAATGGCAACGTATTTTTTGTATTTGTCACGGACGCCTGAAAAGTCGGTGCCCCTCTGCGTCGGATGTGTGCGGGAACATGGCGCGCCTTTTTTGGAAACTATTAAAGGCCCAATCATATAGCAGAAACGAAAACGATCCGAAACGAAAAGAATGAAATAAATCGTATGAAAATGTATGAACTCGGTTATATAAACGAACAGAACCGAATCGGAACGAATGATATAAATTTATTTCATTTCGGTATTCGTTTCAGCTATTCAGCCCGTTACTTTGACAGTTCGACAGACAATTTGTTTTCGAATTTAAAGTAGTTGAACGGACGAAAAAGAAGTTATTTTAAAAGAATGCAGTCAATAAGAGGTGAAAAAATGTAAATTATGATTTCTCGACATCCGCCATAAATTATATAAAGTGTAAAATATATGTATTTATCGAAAATAAAAAATTCTTCTACTCAATGCAAAACTTGTCAACAAATGTCAAGAACCGATTCGCTCAGGCACCTATATATAATCGCTATCATTTTCAAGTTCATTTCGTTTTCGTTTCGGTTTCTTTTCGTTTCTGCTATATGTTTGGGCCTTAACGCTGTAGAATATTTTTGAAACTACATAAAATTTCAAGTATCGATATCTCAAAAACGAAGCGAGATATCGAAAAAAAATATTTTACATTTTCGTCTTATTTTGGGGTGTTTTATCGAAATTTAGAATTAAAATAGAAACTATAGAACTAAACTAGAAACTTTTGGGAAATACCTCAAAAAGTCAAATTCAAGTGTCAATATCTTGAAAACTAAGCGTGATATCGAAAAATTTTATTATATATTTTCGTCTTATATTGTGGTGCTTTATCAAAATCCATCGTCAAACAGCGGGCCACGGAAGCCGTAGAGGTTCCAATAAAAAAGGGGGGGCTAAAAAAAATTGGACCCAAAAATTGACCGGAAACATCCGAATTATTCATCTTTGAGCTATTCTCAACTGGAATCTGTTGACGGAATGCGGTCCTCATATTTTACACACTCAATTCCGCCCAGCTCCCAGTCTATACTTGCCAACTATGAAAAAAAAGCAAAAAATTGAAAAATTTAAATTTTTTAGTTTTTTCAAAATCCTAAAATGCGCATTTTAAATAAAGTAACGAAGTATTGCGCATGCTCACAAGAAAGTACATAAAAAAAACCTACAATTTAAAAAACAAAATATTACCGTACGATGATTTGGCATAAAATGGCGGCATTTTTAATATTTTTCGAAAAGTGCCAATTGTTGCCGTAAAAATAGAATTTTTTTTTTGAAATTTCAACCACGTATTTATAGCTTCAAAATACATATTTTCTCCAATTTTTATCAAAATCCGACTATTTTCCCGTTATTTATTGCAAATTTTAGTAAAATAAAACAAAATTTCATACATTTTGGTTTTTTGAGGTTAGGATTCATTTTTAAAGTATTTATACCGAATCAGTTCGTTAGTCTATTCATTCACGAGTATTTTTTAAATTTTTTTTATTTTTCTACGACCAACAGAACTGGAGAAATTAAAAAAATAGTGTAGCAATACACTCAAAATGCATCAAAAATTGACATTTATGCAATTTTCTCGTGCAGCACAGGACCGATTTTGCAGAAATTGTTTTTCTTTTTATCTTAACATATGTAAAGAAAAAAAAAACAAAAAATCCAAGTTCCCAACTACATCACTATCATATGACAATTTCCCTCTACTATATGGCCTTATAGGCCCAGGGCGCCAAATATTGAAGTACACCACTGGCAATATGAGGTAACTATATCGAACAGTGACATGAATTTTCGTGAAAATTTGATCTATTTTTAAACAATTCTTAAAGTGTTCTGTAGGTTTCAAATGTCAAACTTCAATCACCCAAGGTCATTATAAGATCTGGTGTTCTAATTTCCCTAAAGAAAATGATCTCAAACAAATTCTGATATAATATGTATATTTTTTTAATAAAAGAAATATTTGAAAAGAAGAACGATCTACTTTTTTTTTACATAAAAGAAGTTAAAAAAAAAGAATTATTCAAACAATAAGAACTCAACCCATTTTCTTTCACACACATTAAGTATTCTTTTGAATGGTCTTAAACTTTTGTCATAAAAATTTAGACCAAACATTCAAAAGCGCATATACACATACCTTTTGCCGCCTTTATAAACTCGTTCGAAAAGAGTCTCTCAGACACTATGGCACGCAATATTGTTCAACTGCTCTATATTTGTCAGAGCCTGTATGTGATACGGAATGGTGGAAAAAAAATAAAAAAATAAAAAAAAAAAAAATAAAAAAAAAATAAGAAAGAAAAAGAAAAGAAAAAACGCCCCGGTAAGGTGTGATTAACAAAAGTTACCTTACCAGAGGTAACAAACAAAACAGCACAGAAACAGAACCGCAAAATAAAAGTATCTCTGCAGCTTGCGCGAAAGTTATGTCACTGTCACACTATAGCGCAATCCAGCACAGCGCCGGCATAGTGAAGAATGTCAGCAACGAGCCACAAAATCGCTGAGAAACTCTAAAATAAAATATTTTTGTCAAGGCTAAAAACGATAATTTCGACGATTTTGGGTCTCTCTGGTTGGTGGTGGGCTAAAAGATCATGCGCGATGTGCTAACAGCTAGACCCTGCGAGATAATTGCAAATTGGTATAAATTAAAGTCGACAACAATATGCTTGGGTTGGCTTAGTTTTTTTTTTTTTTGTTAAAGTCGTTGTAACATAGGGTGGAGCGCTGCAGAGTATATGCATTGTTGTTTCCATAGTCAATGAGATGGAGGATCCAAGAGCGCAGGTCACGCGACGTTGTTGTTTTTTTTTTCATTTTAAATGGATCTCGTTTTTAGCCTCATCATATAATACTATATAAATATACATAGAGGTTGATTGTGGCCGTATATCAAATAATTAGACATTTTGCAACGCGATATTGCCCCATAGAAAAGTGAAGGTGTGTTATATATAGTATATGTAGAGAGCCATCCATCAATCAAAGAAATTTGTCTATTGTAAAGCGTTATCGAAATTGATCGTGACTGAATTGATCTTGTTTCCGACAATCCAGCAGTAATTGCATGGGACATGCGCGTCAAAAGTGACGATCTTTCACCTTTTTATACAGTAACGGACATAACTGGGTATAATAGATCCATGATCGTTATAGCCGTAACAATAATGCTCGATCATCTAACATAAGACGATCAACATCATCTAATTTTGAGATTGCATCTTTCAAAGGTATGATCGATACAAAAAATTTAGATATTGTGATCACCAACTAGAGATCACCAATAGCACCAAGATCACTCACGATCGGTCTTAACGTATTTCGTTTTTTCTATTCAAAACCTATATACATTGTCGTCTACCAAGTTGCGAAGTGACTGACTTACGTCAACCTATAGTATATTTGGTCGGTAGCTCTGTGGGTATTAAACTAATTACAGTTCAGATTCAATTTCCTGAATTATTTCATCTCCATTTTATTACGTTTACCTCGATCAGGTATGGCGTGAAGTAAGATCAACTGAAGTAAATATTATACCAGAAGCCTCCCAGCATTGTTCAATTATTCTTGGATGATGTTGATGATGATGATGATGGTGAAGATCATTGTGTGAATTTTTCTTTACCACTATCTATACACATACTATATTTTTCCCCCATTTTCGGGTGTTGTGTTGAATTTTCGGGTGATCGTGGAAATGTGGTGTTGGATAACTTTTTGGATGGATAAAGATTAGATAAACTGATGATATCGCGTTCGGTTGCTGGGTGGATTTAGCATGAATGAAGATAATTTATTTATCTTAGATCAGGTGAAGATATTGTTATTTTTTTTCTCTGTTTGTAACTGCTTGAATTCCAAAACAATGTTTTTTTTCGAGTTGAATACTTACGAGTTTTGTTTTTCAGAATTAATGAATTGTTAAGCAACGATCTGTAGTATAATTTCTTTCTTCCTTCATTATTTGTTAATAATGCTAATAATATGGCAAGTTAATATTGTTTACTTTTTGAAAAGACCACAGTAATTTTTCTTGATGAATATAATTTAAATTTGTTAGCATTTTTTGGATGTTGAGTGTTTTTCATTTTTTGGTTTAATAAATCTAAGTTACTTTAAAGTTATGAAAGTATTTTTTTTAATCAGAGAATATTCATTGGTTGCAAAATGTAATGTGAAATTTTTTTTGGGCTATGAGAGTACGTTCCTGGCCTAGTTAAGTAACGTGTACTTTAAGGGCATATTTTTTTTCTTTCCCAAAAATAAAGTGATCTTCTTTTGATTTTAATCGTTGCTTTAGGACATCAGAAAGGTTAGTTTTGTTGTGTAATTTATTGTGTTAGGAAATGTAATTTTAATTAGATTAACAACATGTACTTTGGAAATTAGTCAAGTGGTAATGCTTCGGGGTAGATCTGATTTTAATAGAAATAGAAATTTATACCTTATTTCATAGTAAAAATTGCCATAGTGTATGTTTTCGTAAGAGATGGAGTGGTTAATGGTGATAGTGCATCAAAACTGAAGATAATTATTGTCTTCAATGTACCTTTTTTGAAAGAAAGACGTGTTTCAGTAGGTTTTGAATAAATTTTGCAACTTGGTACATATATACCAACCATGTTGGCTTTTAGCAGTCTTGCGCGTATTTCTGGTTTCATGCTATTGTCGGCTGCTACTATTGATCCGAGGTAGGTAAATGATTTTACCACATCAAACTCGTGTTCCTCTACCTTTATTGAGGGACCAATGTTAGGTGTTCTTCCAGACGAGGCCACCATGTACTTGTTTTGCTTTCGTTGATGTGCAGTCCTAGATTTCCTGCCGCCCGCTCAATCTGGATGAAAGCTTCTTGTACAGCTGTTGATGTTCTTCCAATGATGTCAATGTCGTCTGCGTAAGCCAGTAATTGGGTGGACTTGTGGAGGTTTGTGCCCCTTGATGTCACGCCTGAATCTCGGATCACTTTCTCCAACGCCAGGTTGAAAAGGAGGCAGGCCAGACCGTCCCCTTGACGGAGTCCATTATAGATGTTGATTGGTCTGGACAGTGTTCCGGATACCTTTACTTGGCTTGTCACATTGGTCATGGTCAACCTACATAGTCTTGTCAGCTTGTTGGGAATGCCGAATTCTCTCATGGCTTTGTAGAGTTCTACTCTGGCTATGCTATCATAGGCGGCTTTAAAGTCTATGAAGAGGTGTTGGATTGAGTTTTGAAACTCTAGACATTTTTCCATAGCTTGCCTCAAAGTGAAAATCTGTTCGGTTGTTGATTTGCCTGGACTGAAGCCACACTGGTATTGGCCTATGATGTTTCTAGCGTATACGGCCATCACGCATTCTACACATGAAGTAATGGGACCCATATAATCAAAGCGTCCAAAGAAAAGCCTTTGAAAAACTACTTTGATCTCATTTAATTTTTCATACAAATTCATAATTTTAGCTCAAAATCAAAAAAAAGGTGCAAAACGGCCGCTAGCGGCGAAACTATGTGAAATTCGAAAAAACAGTGAAGACAAAATTTGTAGGGAATTTTATGCTCTACAACTTTGCTCTTTTGATATTTTCTCCAAAATGCATAGTTTCTCCTCAAAATAGAGAAAAAGGCGGAAAATGGCGAAAAAACGCCTATTAAATATATGATGTAAACATGCTAAGGGCGACGGCGAAACTATTTTCCTCGGCCACGGCGAATGGCCCGACGAGATTTCTTGTGTGCACACACTAAGAGCGACGGCGACACAAATTAAAAAACACACACCGGAATAATCATTATGGACAGCCGCATATGCTACACACGCACACAGGAACACACGAGAATAGCAACACAATCCCATGCCACTGCCCCCATGCAATTTTGACAGGCGACGGCTACGAAATAGAAATTGGATTGATTCGGTAGCCACGCTCGGCGACGTCGCCGTCGCAGTAGTCTGTAGAATGTGCGCCTTCATATATAAGCCGTGTATTCTATTCATTTTCGACAGTCGCCGAGGAAAATAGTTTCGCCGTCGCCCTTAGCATGTTTACAGCAATAGCCTTGAACATATTTCGTTAGGCAACCCATCACCGTTACTTTTGTTAGCATATTATCTATCATGAAAAAAAATTTCATTCGGTTACTCGATCGGTGAAGGTCGATCTTCTAAGTCTCTTAGACTATTTTTAGTTCGTTTTAAAATAAAAGCGTATTTTTTAGTTTTTTTAAACTAAATTTTTTATCATTACAATTGTAAACTTCAAAACTAAAGAAGCCCAAGAAAATACTGAATCTTCCAGTGAAAGTCTCGTCGCAATCGGATTAGCCGTTTCCGAGATTAGCCCGGACAAACAGACAGACAGACATACAGAGACACAAAAATTTTAAAAATAGAAAATGACTATTTAGTCCAGTCAAATTAGTCGAAAAAAGAGGTTGAAATTGCATTTTAAGAGGTACAGAATTTTTTTTTGGTATTTGTTCGGGTACATCTGACAATGATAAAACCAAGTTTGTGGGGTCGCAGTGGCTTGGGAAAATCCGCCATCTTGAAATAGAGAGAGAGCTTGTTTATACTAAATAGCTCGTTTGCATGCAATGATAGCAGATAATGATCAATGGCAAAGTTGTGGAGAATAAAATTATCTAAAAAATGAGCCCTCAACGAGCTCTGTAAGTTGATTGGGCTCAAAGTAATGGCCGGTCAAAGTTCAACCATGATCGTGTGGTGAGGGTTGAATGCAGTTTTTTGCAATTAACTCGCCAAATGTTAATTTTTTTGGGTTAATGCCCATTAACAAATTTAAAGTCCTAGTAATTACCTTTAGAATGAGCCCTTGATCGTCGTTATCGCTTATGTAGTTTGCGAGTAATCCAACGCCAAAGTTCGCACTGGACGTGCCTGAAATAACTGATAACGCCATTTTTTTGAATATTTCGTTAACGGTTACTCCTATGAAAAAGTAGTAAATGGCAGGAATACGGGCAATGAAAATATCTTTCCAACGAGGTATTGGTCGAAACTCCATGTCGTTTTATGTACGCCATACAGCGGGTCAGAGGTCAACCTAGAGTTTTACGAATTTTTAGCTATTTAATAACCTTGGAAAATGATAATTATGGGAAATATTAGCTGCGAATCATCAGTTTTGACATTCTGACCTTGAATTTTTTTTAGTAAAACACTGAACAATAGAATGTTATGAACGTGACTTGTTTATAAAAAAACCTATTAACAATAATGGCCATAGCATGACAACTCAACCCAACGTTTAGCAACTAAACTCAACACAACTCAACAAAACTTAACTGTTATTCTAACTCTTAGCAACTAAACTCAACTAAACTCAACCAAGCTCTACTGAACTCAACTCAACCCAACTTTTAGCAACTAAACTCAACCAAACTCAACTAAATTCAACCCAAGTCAACTAAACTCAACCCACACTTTTTCGGAAAAGTATCTTGGCTCTTAAACCTTCGATTATTCTTTCTTTCGTAAGAAAGTTTTACTGATAGATAATTATAGTTTCTCGTCAAAAATTTTATTTTTAGAATGTGAAAACTGATGATTCTCAGCTACTATTTCCCATAATTATCATTTTCAGTTGTTAAATAGCTAAAAATTCGTAAACCTCTAGGTTGACCTCTGACCCGCTGTATCGCGTACATAAAACGACATGGAGTTTCGACCAATACCTCGTTGGAAAGATTTTCATTGCCCGTATTCCTGCCATTTACTACTTTTTCATAGGAGTAACCGTTAACGAAATATTCAAAAAAATGGCGTTATCAGTTATTTCAGGCACGTCCAGTGCGAACTTTGGCGTTGGATTACTCGCAAACTACATAAGCGATAACGACGATCAAGGGCTCATTCTAAAGGTAATTACTAGGACTTTAAATTTGTTAATGGGCATTAACCCAAAAAAATTAACATTTGGCGAGTTAATTGCAAAAAACTGCATTCAACCCTCACCACACGATCATGGTTGAATTTTGACCGGCCATTACTTTGAGCCCAATCAACTTACAGAGCTCGTTGAGGGCTCATTTTCTCATTCTCCACAACTTTGCCATTGATCATTATCAGCTATCATTGCATGCAAACGAGCTATTTAGTATAAACAAGCTCTCTCTCTATTTCAAGATGGCGGATTTTCCCAAGCCACTGCGACCCCACAAACTTGGTTTTATCATTGTCAGATGTACCCGAACAAATACCAAAAAAAAAATTCTGTACCTCTTAAAATGCAATTTCATTTACTAATTTGACTGGACTAATTATTTTGACAGACACTCCAATTATATTTATATAGATGGAAGCATATGCAGAACTTTTGTTATAACTTATCCGTTTGCATTGCTCCAAAATCAACAAAAACAACCCTAATTCAATAAATGACCACATCAAATTATTCGCAAGAAAATGCTCTACAAAAATGCTCTAAGGCATTTTTTTATGTAGAATCAATAATAAAAAAGTTATAGCGCTTTAAGGCTCATTACCCCCAAAATTTTTGTCATGTTTCGTCCATATATTTTTTATTACTAATATTACGGCAAAACATTATTTACCAAAGTTGTAGATAATTTGATTATCTAAAAAAAATATTTTTACAAAAATTCTGTAGGACTCACTGTTTTCGAGCAATAAGCAAAACCATTTTTCACACTCAAAACAAGATGGCGGCCGTAGGACACGCCTCCGGATCCCGAAAACTCGGTTTTATACTCCCAACCAACCCCCCTACACATTAAAACAAAAATTGCTGTTTACATAAAATGTCCAGATGACCCTTTTTTGCACCATTTTACTGGACCAAATCCCAATTTACAAAAAGTTTAGAAGTTGCAATCAAGAATGAAGGATTAGATTGGCTTTTTTGAAATCGTGTAGAAAAGTCCAAAACTTTGAACCAATTCTTCCAGAAAAATCCCCAACTCTTCCACCTACCACTCAAGCACAATCATGCCTACCTGAAGCCTGCTTCCATAAAAAATACTAATTTTTTTCTTCTATTATTTTTACTCTTTATTCTTCGCGACTTTGGCGACCGACAACGATAAATTATTATTTTCTGGCTCGTTGATTTTAAGAAGAGATTAAAGCATGGAAAATATGTGAAATATGAGCTCAATGCTGGCTTAGCCGATATCTAACAAAGCCAGAAGTCGGCTGCAGAGCGCGCGGCACAACGATAATCTCTGGTGACTCAGGAAAAACATTGGTCCTATTACTTACCTGCCATTCTACTCTATAGCGAATAGTAAGTTCTGGTCAGCTGGGCTCGTGCTCTGTGCAGCTCTGCTAGCAGTTCATATACAAAAATCTAGAGTGGTTCAAGGTATTGTAATGACTGGACAAGTTAGCTCTCGAAATGTGGAGGTTGGTAGGTGGTAGGAAGTGACAGCATTGGGCTGTGTCCAGATGTTATGAAATGTCTAATTCTTTTTTTTTCATTTCAACTACTTACCTTGATTGCGGTGCAATTTTTAATGTTAGATGTTAATATACATGGAGATTTTTATCGTAATCAGGCATTTCCTTTAATTACTGTTATTTTTGGATGTTTTAATGGAGGATGTGTGGATGGTAATAAATTGTAGTTATTGTGGTGTGGTGTACCGGCGGAATGGATTTATATTAATGCTTTTTTATTAATTACACCCATGGAGGTCAGGGGGGAACGCGATTGCGTTTTTCTGGGTAATTTTATAATTGAGCTGTGGTGGATAAGATTTGGGTCTAGTGACAGAAAGATACACAGTTTTAATGGGACAGAATTAAGGTTCACCATGTGCACTCTACCAGTCTATCATGTCATACCTACTAGCTATAGTGCAAGGTAAGTAAGCTTAGTTCGAAGGATGGAGAAAGGTTTGAATAGGTTAAGAACAGTCTAGTCTGTGCCCGAACACGTGGATTGTAAGATGTGAGAGTGATCCGAAAGAATAGTCTTTTGTTGCGGGAGAAATGATGCAATGAAGGCAGATGAATTTTGCCAGGACTGATACATTCCTGGCTGAAACTCCTATAGAAGAATAAATGATATTTCCGATTCAAGTTTATCATGACTAAAGAGGCACATTTCGACTTGGTTGGCTTCATTGGTGGGTAGTAGTTTGAGAGTAGTTGAGCGTGTGACATGAGGAATGCCTCTGGTTCGAGCCCATATTCACCGAATCTCACACAATAAAAGAAGGCGTGCTCTGCATCATCCTGGATACCTAGTCATACCAGTCACAGCGCTGAGCCATCGTGCTCGAAACGATGAAGGTATTTTCTATATCCCCCATTTCCACTGAAGAACTCACTTCCCCACACTCAATCGTAAAACATTTATCCACGTTTGGGATAAGTATGAGGGTCCACCGACTCTTAACAGACTCGTCTCACTTGCCTTGCCATTACGTTACGAACTAGCAGTCTGAAACATAGAGACGCATGCCTTCTCTCGCCAGTATCTCTATGGGTATAATTCCCGCTATTACGCACACTGAATCGTTGAGAATGGTCCTGTATGCGCAGCATGGGCGAAGAACGCTTAAGCTGGAGACAGATACATGCGTACGTTGGTGCGTGCGATGATTGATATAATAGAAGTGCGTGCATTCAAATTCAAACTGACATAGTTACGTAAACGAAACGCACGCGACGCAAAAGTTGGTCTACTTCCAACTTTTCCGCATTGCCATAGTCTCAAATATCCAAACATAAGCACACACAACAGACACATCGCTTAGATTTGTTGGTTATTTGTAGAAGACGGAACCCAAGCACGCAACTGTCTGTTAGCTAAAATTTGACGCATACACCGCAGGCACTGTACGCACGCACGTATCTCTTTCCAACTTTAGTCTGTATGCGGCCCCCCCCATTTTCTGCTGTTAGACCTTTTGTTCAACGCTGCTGCCCTCACTGGCACTGCGTAAAGCTAGACTGAGATAACTGGGACCCATGTTAGGCAGCATTCTTGGAAATTCTGCACAAATAGCAGAAGCTTTATCCGCCATGCCCTCTAAGTGCGTTTTAAAATTAAGCCTCTAGTCGATCATCACTCACAGGTACCTTAGGGCGGGCTGTGAGTGAATGATCTGTTCCCATACCAAACACTGGTTTTCCCAGGTTGCTGATCAGCACAGTTTTGTGTTCAGCAATCCACAGACCAGCGCTTTCAGGCCACGCTTTAATATCTCAAATAGTTTCGTTCGCGCATACTTCGATCTCAACACATTATACATTGTGATCCATAGAAGAGGCCCCCAGGACCACATGTTATTCTGTACACCGTCGGCCCGTCTTCCAATTCACAATGAAGTGACCTACCTTCCTTCCTTTTTAGGAAAGGTTGTTACCAAATAACAGATTTGGAGGAGGGGGTATGTTTGTTTGACTACCCACCCGAGCCCAACACGATCCGCCTGCCCTGAGCGCTGGAAGCTCAAAAAACAGAGGGAAATTCCAGACGTGGAAGGTAAAGGGATACCAAAGGCCAAAAAGCCGAAAAGCAAGGACAAATCGTTTTATTGTAAAGTTCTTTCCAAAATTAAAAATAATAAGGAAAGAGAGTCCAAAGTAAGGCAACAAATGAAGCCACAAACTTCATAATTGACCTTCCACCTCTCAACAAAACTTGACTACGGTATCTTCAGATGCATTAAAATGTACTCAGCGAGGAGGCTTACCAAAATTGAGCTTGACAAGATACACATTCAGGGGCCGCATTCGGCAAGCGTGAATCGTTTTCCTGTGCACACAACAAAAATTAATTCACATTCAGAGCGATTTGCACTTTTTCGATTCACGCGTTTCCGCAATCGCCTGTGTTATTTTGTTGTTTTGCTGAATAAGTTCATTTTGAAAGCTTAGTGCGCGAATTGAAATTTTTCAGTTGCTAAGAAATTATTTGTAACTAGCTTTTTTGCACTTTTTCATTTCCATCACTATTATTCCAGTGGATAGCGGTAAAAATAGAGTATTACCTCCGAATTCTTTCGGACAGCACCGATTTTAATGAAATTTGGTAATTAAGCTCATCTTACCATCCTCTTCAAAAGTTATATGTTCCTGAGGTGTGCTTTTTGTTTTAAGGGGGTGAAAACTACCCCTTTTGACAATAAATTTAAAAACAATATATTTAGGCAATATTTCGAATAAATCATGTTTAAATATGTAAAATAAACTTTTAGTCTGGGGAAATTAGCAAAAGAAACGCACGAAAGGAGACAAAATTCGGAAATGGCTGAAAATTGGTTCACAGCTTCCTTGGGACTTTTTAAGAAAACAATTTCGGAATCACAAAAAAAAACATGGCCGCCGGAAGTATAGCGGTTTTCCGGTGTTTTCCTTGTAACTCGGTTTCTATAGGTCTTACAACCCCGTATAAAGGCCCTAAATGTTGACAATAAAATTCTCTACAACTTTAGTTCTTACAAAGATGTTGACCCGATTAACCCTTTCAAAGTTATTCAAGGTCAAAGTTTTCAAAAATCACTTTTTAGCCAAAACATCAGTCAAAAAGTGGTTTTTCCGAAAAAATTTTTTAATCAGTCAATACGAAACGATATTGCCTACAAAAAACCCTGTCGTAATTTTTTCGAAAACTTAACCCTTTCGAAGTTATTCAAGGTCAAAGTTTCCAAAAATCACTTTTCGGCCAAAAAATCACTAATTGATTTTTGCAAAATTTTTCGAAAAATTTTCAAAAAAATGATAAGGGTGTCATTAGGGTAGGCAATAATCTTTTGTATAAATAGAACAAAAAAAATTTCTCAAAAATCAGTTTCTGTAATTTTTTGACCAAAAAGTGATTTTTGGAAACTTTGACCTTGAATAACTTCGAAAGGGTTGTTTTCGAAAAAACGACAAGAGGCTTTTTTGTAGGTAATAACGTTTCGTATTGACTGATAAATTTTTTTTTCGAAAAAAACAGTTTTTCACTGATGTTTTGACCAAAAAGTGATTTTTGATAACTTTGACCTTGAATAACTTTGAAAGGGCTAATCGGGTCAACATCTTTGTAAGAACTAAAGTTGTAGAGAATTTTATTGTCAACATTTAGGGCCTTTATACGGGGTTGTACGACCTATAGAAACCGAGTTACAAGGAAAACACCGGAAAACCGCTATATTTCCGGCGGCCATGTTTTTTTTTGTGATTTCGAAATTGTTTTCTTAAAAAGTCCCAAGGAAGCTGTGGACCAATTTTCAGCCATTTCCGAATTTTGTCTCCTTTAAATGCTAATTTCTCCGGACTATTTCTAGTCCAGTAGAATTAGTCGTAAAAATGAGAAAAAAAAATAATTCGTTACAGCAATCTGACAGTGGGATATTGTCGAACAAGCTCTTGTAAAAGAGGGAAAAATAAGTCGAACCGACAGCGGTTATCCGGGGAGGAATGGGGGGGTTTTTAGGGGTTTAAAACAGTTTTTCGCAATTTCTGGCTAAACTGTACATTCTATCGAAAAAGTTGAAAGTAAAAGTTGTAGGAAATAAAAAGATCTACAACTTTTGTATTTACCATTTTTCCCTAACCTCAAAATTTTTCGAGAAAATGGCGGAAAACCGGTTTTTCGGTTTTTTATTTTTTTCTTTGACAAAAAAATTTCTATGAAGCTGAAACTTTCCCAAATTTTTTTTAAGGTATACACAGCGATTTTTGAGTGCTCCAATAGTAACTTTAAAGCGAGGGACATATATTTTTGCTATCGCAACTTTGGCGGGGGGGGGGGGGGGCTGGATGGTGCGGAGGGGGCTCCATACCAAAACGCTCCAAAAAATTGTTTAGGTCTTCAGAGTGATTTTTGAGTGTCAGTTATTGGATGATTATGAATTATTTGTATATTATGATTATTATGGTTGGTCGGAGGAGGGTCCGTATAATATTCTTTGCTTTATTGCAACATATAATTTCTTACAAATTGCCCTTGTGCTTTAAATTAGCTACCATGTTAATAGTAAAATAAAAAAACAGAATTGAGTACATCATGTACTCAGTATAGCGGGAAAATAAAATTATGTACATTATAATAAAATGCTATATTAAAAATAAATCTATAAATCATCAGAAGTATCATCACTACCAAAATCATCTTCCTGATCCGTTATTGGGTTTGTAAATAAACTCTCCTAATGTGCTCATTCAGAGCATCAACTGTCGCTACAAGGGATGCTAGTGTTACAGCGCTGCTCTTAGTGGTAGCCTTTACAAAAAATTCAGACCGCATCTTTTCCAGAATAGCTGACAGTCTCAATTTTTTTAAATGTTCGGTTGGAGCTCCGACAGTGCCTACCGACTTCTAAAATTTCATCCAGCTTTGAAGTGCTACTGAGATTAATACCATTTACATGCAATTTCAACGAAAACGCGATTGGTTCTTAACGATTACTTCCTCAATTTTAAAGATATCTAACCGCTCTAAAATTCAATTTGCAGGGAATTTCAAGGGCTACAAGGCCTGCAAAGTGAACTGTCTTGAACATTTACTTTCAAAGTTTAAATGGCGCGGGAATGGTTGTCTTCGTACTAACATGCGAATTTAGAACCAAGATTACTCAATTAATTTTCATCGTACAAAATCAAAACAATAACCAAAATTTTCTTCAAGAAAAGCCCTTCATTTTTGTACTCTTTCATTTTTTTGTATCTCACTTAGTTTTTTAGTTATTGCGGAAAAAAGGAATTTTTTTCAAAAATTTCAAAATTAATTACTAACGTAAATCAACTTTTTTTCAAATATAGGCATTCTAAACCGTTCAAACTTTTAGAACATATTGTTAATACTTAAACAAAGGTTTCGTTTAATTCCAATTCTTGTCGTGAAGCCATTGGTTTCATTGTTGCTTTTTTTGAAGAAAAATGTAGACAAGCATATATTATTTTCATCATAACTTCTTCAGTTTTGATTCTAATGAGTTGTACCAAAGCTCATTTTAAAGGTCATTTAACGTCGAATGATGCGAGTTCTTTTTTCGGCGAGGAAACGGTCATCTTTAACGGACTCATAATTCGAGTTGTGTTTCATCTACAGAAATAAATAAAAGACCAATCGATTCGTTATTCTAAAAGCTTCATTTTTACTAAAAATATTTTTTTTGAAAAAACGTAAGGTTTTCAAGTTATTCGTGAAAAACCGCTCTAAAACATGAATTTTTTAGATGAAAAATCAACAATTTCAATCGCCAATCACACAGAAATTTAAAGAAAAACCTTCATATAACATTTTTTGCTTTCAATCCATCCCTCTATCGATTTCTGCAGTTATTAGCCGTGTTCCTTTTCTGCTCTTTTTTACTCGTATTTACTTGGAACTACTCCTGCTCTCACAGAGAATTCAAAGGTTTTACTCAAATCGACAAATTTTGCGTTCCTTGAATTTTTTACTCCGGAGTACTTAAAAGTAGAAAAGGAACACGGCTATTTTGTGTGTGCCAATAACCACACCCTAGAAGGGGTGGCACCCCGCAGCCCCCTGGGAAAAAGCACACATCAAAACAATATAACTTTTGTCCCTTGAGCTTCTACTTACTTACTGTCCAAATTTCACGTCAATCGGTGCTGTCCGAAAGAATTCGGAGCTAAAAACCGCTATCCACTGGACTATACATACTCACGAACCTTACAAGTGTGAAAAAAATTTTCCCTCCTGTGAGCTCATGGGCACGCTTGCGGAATCAAAAACACGGCCGTGAGCCCGTATGCCGGAATCTGGACCCAGGAGCCCTGGTCCCACAAAGGAAAATAAAGGTCTCCTTACGAAATAATGCAAGTTGATCTGTGACAATTCCAGGGACAGACAGTTTCATAAGATCCAAAGAACACGCGGGCAGCAAAACAGGAATAAATCTCTTAGTAGTAAAATCCCCTCCGAAGCTTATGGTAGTTGGCAAGCTAAGGAACCTACCCTAAACCTAAGAGAAATTAATTACCTTTGCTCGAGCCAAGAAATTTCTCTAGTATGACAGACCGTCTCACAAGGCTTCCACCTGTCAGATATCAACTGATGATCATGGATAAAAATGAGGTCGACCTATGTAGATACTGTCAGGTACAGCCAGAAACCGCATAACATCTCCTCTCCAATAGCCTTACACTTGAGAGGCGAACCTCTTGCCACACAGGAAAATCGCAATTACCGCTTAAGGAAGTGTGGAATACTAATTGAAGAGCCATCTTAAGGCTGATCAGTAGCCAAAGTCCAGCTCTTGAAAAAACACGGGGGAATAGAAAGGGATTCACAAAAGATCTAATTATAGGTCGTAGTTTATGAAGAGCACTGTTTGCGATACGCCCCATTCCCCGAAACACAAACACAAAAACGATTGTGTCTCCGCCACCGGCAGCCCAACGAACTAATTATCTCGAGCCAATGAAAGATAATTAAATCCAATTAATTTTCACTTAAGTATACTTTTCCACGAATGCTTAAAGCCCCGCGTCCAATGAATTAATCATAATTCTTTGGGGGGGGGGGGGGGTGTATGCCTTTTGAAAATTTCTCTCACATCTAAATATTTAAGCACCGGATAATCATTTCCCTCTAAGTAGGGCCAATTTCGAAGTTCCTTCCTCAACAATTAAACTTTATCCGGCAGCGCGTGGTTAGCGTGAAATGCTTCCTTTGGATTCTCCTTATTTTTCTGTCTTCTTCTTTTTTTTTTGGGGGTGATTAAAATTCAATTCACTTCTACACCTAAATACACCCACCCGCACAGAAGGGACATGTTCCCACGATTAAGTATATAGCAAATGCCGGGGATCAGGTCCTGGTTTTCAGTACGTATTGTCGCTGGAGCATACTTGACCATTGGTCGTCCTGAATCCTTTCTCGGTTACTTACCGTGTGTTCGTAGTGTCATTGATTTAAAAGATTTACGTCGGTATTCCGTGCACAGGACACGGGTACCTGTGCTGTAGGAGAGCTATAGTAGAGGGATCCACCTGTGCCATTACTTATAGGCAGCGAGACACACAGCTGAGCCAACAACATCGCACAATTTGTATGCACAGGACATTGGGGGGCTGCCCTCTTGCTGCCTGGCTCCTTGCCGGCAATCGAGTTTGTTGCGGCTTCCATTGACCAAAAGTTGTGAAAAATTAATGGGATTTTGGGGCTCGATAGCATTTTTTTTTGGGCTGGAGTATGAGTGTGGGTGTGTGTATATATGTGTTTGGATACGAGACAGGACGATGGGCTTGCGGTGAGAGTGAAGTCGATGCTCATTGATTATTCATAGCGGAAGCATTTGAGAGTGCTCGATTCGAAGGATTCGGGATCCTTCTTTGTATAATTTCACCGTCTGCTGTTGTTCTCCGGAGCTTTCTGACGGGGTGAACGATAATCCTTATCACATCTGATCCATTTAAGTCCTTCACTGTGCACCGCATTGATTGTGTGCTGGTTTTAGCCCCCCCCCCCCCGCCCTCTGCATGGCTCCTCTACCAGCCCCAAATGCCACACCGCTCTGGGGATGGTGGAATGGGGAGACAGGAGGACGAGCCCTGACAACATATAAATAAGGAAGAAACCGATTCAAGTTCCGATTTTAAATGCTCGAAGCGGGCGGAATATAAATCCTCATCGACATGTCCTTCCCTGAATGCTACTTTTTGACACTTTGAAAGTCAAATGAGGGAGCTACTATATACACACAGAGATACTGCGTCGGTAGATCACACGGTGCCAACAGCAACAACAACGTCAGTTTTGGGGAATGGAGCCAGCCCCCAGAGCGGTACTAGCACTAGGTCTGTCGTTGGTGGGTGTTTACGTGAGAACATTGACTTGCTTTCAGCATTTGCAAAAGTGGAAATAAAATTTCAAATTTAAAAGCTTCTCTCTTTCACTGTCTCTCTCAGTTCTTGAAGATTGAAGAAGGGTTAATTTTATGCTTACAAACGCACACACACACAACCCGACACTGCTAAAATATATATCTACATCAACAGTTCAAAGTGAGCCACCTCTTATGGGGAGGCATACTCCTCTTGACATTAGACCTTAGGCGTTGCTGGAAAGTTTTTGGCTTTTCGGGGCGCTCATCAAAAAAAAGGGTCATAGATACGATCCCAACGAAACAAGAGGAGTGAATTACGGGCTTTTACTGAAATGAAAGCGTGATGTTCCGTAGAGTCTCTATGGTTTCTGCAACTTTCGCAAAATAAAGTGCTGAGTTGATATTGAAATTTAATTCATGAATGGTGAATAGTAATAAATATCAAGAAAATTTGAATTGCTCTTGATGACAACATTGGCTAAAATGTATGTTTTCGTCATTTGCTGATGCTGATTTGGGCATAGATGAAATGGTAATGGGCATGTCTTTGATGGATGATGAATTTCTGCAGAATACGATGAGTTTTCGAATTTGAAGACATCTAAGTGCACTAATGAATAGAATGTTTCTAGGAATGCAGTGAGCGAAAATAAATTCTTTTTGAAAAAGTTATGTATGACATAACATAACAAATTGGTGGCAGCGGTGGGATAGAGCTGGTGAATTTTTTCCTTTTTCGCGACAGTGTAAAATTTCTAAACTGGATGACATCGGCTCAGAATCGGGACCGGTGGAGAAAACAGTTGCGAGAGGCCAGGACCGGATCCCGGATGTAGAGCCGTTAAAGAAGAACAAGAAGAATTTCTAACTAGCGAAAGTGAATTAAAAATTTCTAAAACACATTTTGGCCTGCAATACCCAAGACTTATGGTTGAGGTAGCCGTAAAAATAACCAAAGGTCGCAGCCAACACATAGTGGGAGGAGCGTGCTCATTCTACAAGCCTACGCTGACTTCTACCCGATAATATAAAAAAACTAGTTGGGATGTGATTTTTGACCCTTTCGGTCCACAATATCAACTTCCCAGTATCAGTGGCGGATTTAGGCTTGACTGCCCTCTAGGCCCGTCCAATATGACGCCTTTTTTGCCTTGTAGTGATAATTTTTATAATAAAACATTTAATTTACGAATAATGAAAATATTTTATTATAAGCTTTATTAACTTGGGTGAAAACTCCAATTATATCCTCATAATCGATTTCTTGCAGCAATTTTGCTTGGATAGACAACATTGACCATGTTTACGCGAAGATACTTAAGCTCTTAACATCGCTATCAGTAGTAGTTTTAAGTCAGTTCTACTGTCAAATAGAATTGGGTTTTTTGCAAATCAAATTTCTAATGTGATTTTATAAAGGCAAATATAAAAAACTAATAAACAAAAAAGATATTCCTTAGTGATACACGTGCTTCAGTTTGTCATGCCAGAAATAAGTTGAAAAAGACGCTTTTTAGTCCAGTCAAATTAGTAAATGAAATTGCATTTTAAGATGTACCTACGAAATTTTTTTTTGGCATTTGTTTGGGTTGGGAAAAGCCGCCATCTTGAAAAAGAGGGAGAGCTTGTTTATATTAAATAACCCGTTTGCATGCAATGATAGCTGAAAATGATCAATGGCGAATATGCAAGTATGTAGAATAAAATTATCTAAAAAATTAGCCCTCAACGAGCTCTGTAAGTTGATTTGGGTCAAAGTTATGGCCGGTAAAAGTTCAACCATAATCGTGTGGTGAGGGTTGGTTATTTATATACATATATTCTAAACACTAGAGGGCCTAAGATAGATCCTTGGGGAACGCCAGCAAAAAGCATGGCAGGGGAAGAAATTAAATGGGAATTCTTCACCTGTTGTGAACGAGCAGCCACCACCACCAGTGCGACCTTGGCGATCATTACGAAAAATTTAAAAACCATTTATAGACACAAGGGACGACAGGCACGACTTTGGATCTTTCCATTTTTCAGAGTGCTTCAGAGTACACAGTAAAACTAAGTTAAATTGATTTTTAAATTTTAATCGTTCTATAAATTTTGCAGCCTCTAAAATTTTGCCCCCCCTAAAATATTGCCGCTCTAGGCCCGGGCCTCGCTAATTCTTTAACAACTCATGCGGACGTTACGTTACAAAACACTTAGTCACGATAAATCACCTATTCGTGAAGTGTGTGTAGACAGAAAATGGACAAATGATTGAAAATTTCGCGGGAAGCTATTGCTCGGCTGAATCCATAAAAGTTAACTTCATTTGGAACGGGTTTCATTCCAACGAGTATATTAGACAGTAGCAAAACTAATTAATTTAAGTTAGTTGGCACACTTGCTGAAGTCTCTTCATTTAAACACAAAAAACGCCTTGACCGAATGTTATAATAATTTTTCAGATCATATCTTCGTTAATACCCTTCGATCGGCACCTCAACGAAGTCGGTATCATATTTGGTTCGCGCGATATTGGGCAGGTACAAAAATCACGAACTTCGTTCAAACAAAAAAACGACTCAACCGATTTTTATGAAAATCTTTTCAGATCATATTTCTTTTAACACGCTTTGAACGATACCTTAACGAAGTCGATATCTTTTTTGGTTCATGCGAAATCGTGCTGGTACAAAAATCACTTAAGTCGTTCAAACAAAAAAACGGTTCGACCGATTTTTATGCAAATCTTTTCAGATCATATTTCCTTTAACACGCTTTGAACGGCACCTCAACGAAGTCGATATCTTTTTTGGTTCGCGCGAAAACGTGCAGGAAAAAATGACCACATAAGTACGCACACCCACACATATTTCTTCTCAAATTTTTGCTTAAAATGCTATTGGGACCTTGAAACGTGTAAATACATTGAAAATTTCGAATCCGATTTTCGGACCGATTACAATAACTTCCTACTGGGAAGTTAATAAGTTCCATCCCTGTCCAACTAAGATAACGAGACAACAAGGATTAATTTTGTAAGCACTAACATCCTAAAATTACTAAATTTATGTGATTACTTTTCACTTTTGACTAGTTTTAAGTAGTTTCATTTCCAATTTCATACTTCAAATCCAAAGCTTAAAAATAAGATATATTTTGTGACAAATGCATTACCAGAGACGTTTCCCGAATGAATAAGTTTAAGAAAATAGGCAATAAACATAACACCAGCAAAGAATGTCGGTGTCTTTCAAAGAGCTTGCAGTCAATAAATAAACTTGCCCTGATAATATACCGCCTATGCCTCATCATTGGCCAACCATCACCACCACGAAATCAACATCCACAAAATCGTATGCTTCTTCAAAGTTCATACAGACTATGGAACTAATGTTCAGGCTATAAAAAAATGTGATTAAAGAACTCCTCTAGTACTGCCCTAATTTCGTCAAACTCATGAAGACTATAATCAACAGAATCGAATATCTAGAGTCCTACCAAATATTAGACGGCAAACAGTGCTGTTTTAAACCGAAATAATCTGCTGGATCTTGTCTGTCTAACAAAGAACTTCAACTGAGCCTTGTCTACTTGCTCTAGATTAGGTCTTATAGTACATATAGTACGGCACTTCGTCCTGTTGGAGAAACTCCAGTCATGTTGGTACTGATTCAGTTTTAAACAACTAGATCCAGAGTTTCTGTTTTGGCCGTTCGATGAACTTAGTATCTACCGGATGGCGTCGAGTCTATAACCCTATACCATCTCGATTGGTATTCCACATGGCTCAATTCTATCACCTGCTCTTTTTCTAAATTTTTGTAGAGGATCTGTTCTCAATTACGTTCAAGCTAGTTCATAGGTTTTCTATAAGACCTCCCAGACCTTTTATAAGACCTGTCGTGCCAGACATTTTCTCTGTGATCATGAACTTATGCCCAATTCAGTAAACAGGAACATCGAAATCATTCTTGATTGACGTCGCAAGAGTCGCTTTGAGCTCAACGAAACAAACTCGAAGATCTGTCTTAATTCTAACAAAATAGTTTTTCAGTGGACGATATAGAACTTCCTTTCTTAATTTCCTTGACAAAACTTAAACCTACACATGATCAACATTGATCACATACTCCGGGGCAAGTCCTATATGTGTCTCCGCATTGAATTTAACTCATTTATCTGCAAAATAAACTTTGAAACCCTAGCATAGTTGCACAAGACACAAAGCCGCACAATAAAAGTTACTAGTGATAGTGCCATTTGCTCCTCAATGAGCCATCGTAGGAATTTAGCAACACTGGCAAAATTTTAGTGCATTTTCCACAAATAAATAACCTTCAGTCTCCACAGCTATGTTTGCTTTGCAACGCATGACCAACCCACTAGGCTTACTTACACAGTTTGCAGCCATTATTTTCTTCTACACTATATAAGTCTAGAAATTCGTATAAAAGCATAACAACTCCACTGTGAGACAACCTTTCACACTCAGTTTTCCCGAAATTATAAAGCGCCTTTCAGCAAGAGCTATCATTTTCAATTTCGCCTCATTTTTGAGCTGTCAATGTACAACTCAACTCTCACTACGAAAAACTAAGAGGTTTCCATATATGGATTCAAGCACACTAGCAAAATTTATTGAAATAGTGAAAACTCATTACCAAAATGGTGAAAATATCGCAGAAACAGTTCGTAATACCGCCACTAAAGCTGAAAGTGTGGCTGAAAACTCAGGTTTGTACATTTCGAGACGATCACAGCAGTTGAGCATACCAAAAGCCAGTTTTGCAGCGGTCTTCTCCCTACGGGTCCTGCCTATTTCTCTTCGTTGTACTCTAACCCAGCTGGCTTCAGCCTATCAATCGATATCATCTTCTGCCGTCTATTTATGATCAATGTAAAATGCTTCGCTGCTTTCATCACCACACCTGGTAGGGTCCTTCATACGGTTCCTGCAAGGGACGCTTGACTGCTCACACCTCTTCATACCTTTATGGATATGTCCTAATCCATGTTGTTTGCCAAAATCGCTTGAGCTTGCGGTGGAACACGCTGCAACCAGATCTTTCACAAAACGTCCGCAGAGACGCTATCGAATTCAAACTCCCTCATCTGATTCAACAGCTGCGTTGGCTTCCTTTCTTCTAGTCAGATGTCGCTTAGCAGTTTCTGCAAACGTTTTTGCTCCGAGTCTTGATAAGCGGCAATATGGCCGACGAATTTGCCAATTGTGTTCCGATTCCAATGAAAATCGGTATCTGGAGTTTTTTTAAGGTAGCAAATAACGAATTTATGATCAAAACTTATAAATTCAAAACTGCTGCGTATTCGGGAAGAATGAATATTCAAACCGTTCGGCAGCTAAATATGAGACAACTATACTATAGATGCTGTATTCAGTAGATGCATTGAAAAGATTGAATCGGAAACTTTGTATCATATATTAGTTACTATAAGCCCATAGTTTCATTCATTGAGTACAAAAATAATGATTAAATTCATAACAAATGTGAGAATAGAAAACATACAATAACTGAATGTACATAGGTCTTATTAGCAACGCGACGATGATTTGTAAATGCTTTGTAAATACTCTCTAAATTCTATGTGAGGTTATTTACATAGTATTTTACAGAGTATTTACAAAGCATTCACAAATCATCGTTGCGTTGCTAATAAGAAACCTGCAAAAATTTTCATCCATACATTCTTTACATACTTCCACCGAAAAATGCGTAAAAGCTTCGCTTCTGTCGGGCGTCCCGCGATACCACTACTTTTTTTCCATGCTAGTTTTCCAGCTGGGCTGGCAACTTAGAGAGAAATAAATAACATGGTATAGATAGAGAAATTCTGCGCACAAGAGCTACGCACTAACGTCTTCAAGTGACCGAAAAGCATGAATTTTCGGACAGTCAAGCGAACCATGGAATTGGAACAGTGGAACACACGAAAAACTAGAAAAAATTATTAATTTTTTGACAGATTTGATTTGTACCAGGAATTTTGACATTTATGTTTGGGTTTTGGCTTAAAATGTTTGTTTGTGTGAAAGGATTTCATTTTTTTAAAATAAAATAATTTTAAAATAAAAAGAGACAACACAAAAATGGTCGTATTGTTTTTCAAACCTACAAACTGCCCGAAATTCCACACAGGTGATATATGTACCTTTTTATTTCTCTATTTGTTGTCTACTCCACACATGCTTGATAAATGAGCCAGTGTCAAAATAGCATTACGCATACGTTTTGAATACTAACCCAGCGGGAAATGGAATCATACCAAGAAGCATGACGGTAGCCTTTTTTGGAAGGTGAGAATTCCTTCCTTTTCGCATTCCGCTCCATATCTTTTTTTGTGCAGCCATGTCATTAGAAGGAATGACTCGAAAAGCTCTAAAAGCTCATTCACCTTCCCCACGCCTTCCCGGTAAGGTGTTTGTGATACGTTCTCTTTTATTTCTTCCAAGGCAGTACAATTTCTTACACCTTTTATAATAATCTTTTAGATACACATTTTTATACACAATTTAATGGTAAATTGTATTAACTGAATAAAAAGTTTACATTAATTACATATCCATATTTGTGACCCTTCCATCCTCCTTTTGTGGAACTACGAATACGAACTGCTTCCTAAAAGCTTCTTGAGGAAGGGCTTCAAACTTTTCCCGCTGGGAAGTTACAGTATTTTATACTATATTCAGTAAAGTGTTTTGCATAATAACTGCGTTCCTTTTCTGCTAATTTTTACTATTTCTTACTCGTGAGTACTCGCAACTACTCTTGCTCTAACATACGAGTAGATATCACTTGTATAGTTACGCAATCGAAATCCGCTAGAGGGAAAGGCGCCATTTCGAGTCTATTGTGAATTATTTTGCATTTACTAGAATCCCCATAGATGGCCTTTGATTGTGTTGAACTGAAATTTCTCTGTTTTGTTTACAAATAACGCGTCTTTTTTACAAGCCTTATATTAACTCCGTTCTCTGTTTGGGACAAATCGTTCGATCGATTTTTCGACTACTTCCCGATATATGGTATTGCTCAAATTTGACCCTTGGATCTGGTGGCAATACAGTATAGTATATTCAATTTTATGGTACATCCAATATGGCGGTCACAAATGGCGGATTACCGTTTTCTTTACAACCCCCCGACATTCGTATCAAATAAAAAAGAATGACGAGTAGAGTACAGTAAGTGACGTCATCTTAAATCCCATATGGCGGCCACCACAAAAAGGCGGATTACTTTTTTCTTTCCAATCCCCCGGCATTGGGATTAAATGAAAAAGTATGACGAGTAGAATACACAGTAAGGTATGTGACGTCATTTTAAATCCAATATGGCGGCCACCACGAGCAACCGCTCGATATTGGTATCAAATGAAGGGTTATGATAAGTAGAATACAATTAGCTGTGTTAGTAAGTTATGTGACCGCATTTCTTATTATCGCACATCTCGTGAAACAATAACTCTATTGGTTTAAAAATATCCTGGACACGTTATTTTTCGAAATGAAGACTTCAATTGGCCTTCGAAATCGTGCGATCTACCATCATTACATTTTTTTACTTTCAAGCGCTCAAAGACAATATTAGAGGCTGCTATGAAACACTTTGAAGCCCGATTTTCGAAATTCAAAATGGCCGCTGAAAAATGACCGAAATTCAAAACGGCCACCCAAATATGTTCCGATTTCAATGATAGTGGGTATCTAAGGGTTTTTTAAGTTCGTATTAACGAATTTGTCGTAAAAATTTATAAATTCAAAATGGCGGACGAATTTGCCAATGGCGTTGCGATTACAATGAAGATCGGCATCTGGGGTTTTTTAAAGTAGCAAATAACGAATTTATGATCAGAACTTATAAATCCAAATTGCCGCGCCAATATGGCGGACGAAATTTCCCAATGGTATTCCGATTCCAATGAAACTTTTATATCTAGGGGTTTTTAAGGTTGCAAATAACGAATTTATGATTAAAACTTATAAATTCAAAATGGCCGCGCCAATATGGCGGACGAAATTTCCCAATGGTATTCCGATTCTAATGAAAGTGGATATCTAGGGTTTTTTAAGGTTGCAAATAACGAATTTATGATCAAAACTTATGAATTCAAAATGGCCGCAACAATATGGCCGATGAGTTTGCCAATTGTATTCCGATTCCAATGAAAATCGGTATCTGGGGTTTTTTAAAGTAGCAAATAACAAATTTATGATCAAAACTTATGAATTCAAAATGGCCGCACCAATATGGCCGATGAATTTGCCAATTGTATTCCGATTCCAATGAAAATCGGTATCTGGGGGTTTTTAAGATAGCAAATAACGAATTTATGATCAAAACTAATAAATTTAAAATTTCGGGGCCAATATGGCGGACAAATTTTAGCAAATAAGTGTCATTTCCCTGCCAGCTGTAAGTTGTTCAAGAGTTGGGAAATCTGAAAATCTTCACATCTTAGCTCCAAATGGAAGAACATTGAACATAGTGTATTTTGGTCATTTCCCCTATTGTCGTGAAGTTTGCCACGCGATCGAATGTACCTATAAAATCCTATCCTCTTAGATTTAACATGGGTTTTCGTTTTTTTAGGTTCAAGCAATCTAGTGGTCAACGATTGCTTGAACCTAAAAAAACGAATCGGTTCTAGGTGAAACTTGGTAAAAACAGGTTCTGACTAATGACAGCTGTCAAAAAAGCTGTCAATAGAAATTAATCAGATTTGTTGTTTCTTTCACTTTTTCCCTACCGCGGACAATGCACTCATAAATTTTTTTTAGTTAAAGGGGTTGCAACGCACGCGGGTTTTTTGCTAGCATTAAAATAAAAATACCATCACTTTTTACGAAAATATTGTGCTTTCTTGCTGATTTGTAATGACGCCTCTTGTTGAAATACCCTGTACAACATCCAAGAGCTTAAGAAGCGGGTTCTTCGCTCCCTACTCGTGCAGCACTAAAGCTCACCTGTCCTTCACCGATTCTTAATGTATCCTTCGAGATCAGTTTACTACTACACTTTGGACCATAATGTCCACGACTTGACGGACTGGTAGTACTCCTAAACTTTAACATTAAAAAAGATATCAACGAAAAGTGCTTCTACCTTTTATGCATGCTCTTTACATCTTTACTAGCCTCAAAAGTTCTCTTAATTTTTGTACCTCACTAGATTGTTTCTAATATTAAACTTTGATGTTGACCACTTTAACACTCTAATCCTACCCTAAGGATCAATTTTATTCCTCAAAAAAAAATCTTAATTTTAATCAAATCACAATTTGTATCTTGGCAAAACTTCCTTAATTACAACAAAATTACAATTTTAATAATTAAAAAAACAAAACTTTCTTTACTCCTCTTCTTACTTAACTTTTTCTTAAGCCATCAAAACTAAATATCGCACGATGGAACATCTTTTCTGTAAACAAACAAAAAAAGGACGAAAACAGGACTTGCTTGATGTCAGCGTTTCGTTAACTTGAACCCTCTCCTTCTAGGGCAGGTATCTCTCTAAGGGGAAGTAATTATTACCTCCTGGCTGGCATTTTTCTAAGTTAGTTACAAAGTCATTACCCCGTAAGCACTGGCCTAATTGCACGCCATTAGATGGTCAATTTGCATTGGATAATTAAAAAGGGATAAAACTCCCTCTCCCAGTTGCTGCTGCTGCTCACCTTTTTTTTTGTGCCCGTCGAGAATTGTTTCTTGTTACTTTGTGTGTTGCCCTTTGTTCTGCTCCTGGCATTGCCGCACTATGAAAGGATCCCCCCTCGAAAAGGTGCCATTTTACCTCTTCCTTGGCTTTTCAGATTCTAAACACTATTCACGGCAATAGAATAGAAAAGGGAAAAAAATATATCTATAAACACAGAAGAGAAAAAAAATCGTGTATAAACACAGGGAAGAAAAACAATGACCGGAAGAGAAATTCGACAGGTGTTGAAGGTAGAAGCAGATTTGCTGAATGAAAGAGAGAGTCCCGAGCTGATTTACACCGAGTCCTTAAAAATTTCCCATTCTCTGTTATGGCAGCCAATTAATCACGACCCCAAGTGGATGTCGAGGGGATATCAGACCCACTTAATCTTTAAAGGTGCTCCCTTAACCTTCCCGGCTGACGGGGGGTCGTCGATGGTTGGGTGGGGGTCGAGGCAAGAGAGTCTGTTGCTGGGAATCACCATCTGCTGTCTGGGATATTGTTTCTCGAGATTTCTTTGTGCTTATATATATTTGGCGGGGACTTAAGCGCGCATCCCCCACTTCTGTACACATTTATGCGATCCTTGGAAGCGTCTTGCCTATCGCACAGGGCAATCAAATTGAGCGAAACATCTCCTATATCTGCCGGTACGATGCTAGCAGCAGGAACTAAACAAGGGTTGGCAGGCTATCAATCCCTTCTTCTTCCCCCCATTTTGGCATAACTTTGCATCCAACTGCATTTTTGGGGGTGAGCCAGAGGCTGTGTAGGGAAATATGCAGCTCCATCCATCCAACACAACTCCAAAGTTAACTTTCGTATGCTCTAGACGAGATCCCGAAGTCCCGAAGTCTCTCTGCAAGGATACAGGATTACAATTTAAATTTTGGGTCTTTCAGCTTAAATCCGTAGCTGGGATTCATTAGTAAGCGTCATTCTAATCTAACTGAATGACAAATTACGTTGAGCCAACCCTTTCACAAATGGAAAATGGCAGAGATTTGTTTCAGGAATAGCTTTTTGCAGCAGGTTCGCTCTCTCAAGGATGTCTCTCATGTGCCACGACAACGTCCTGTTTGCATATTCTAGAGATGGCGTATGGCTCTGGGTGGACGAAATTTTTTTTTTTGTTAAAATAGACACGAATTTTGTTAATTGCATAATTTTTTTTTGTGTCTGTCTAATTTGTTTGTCTTTTAAGATTCTCTAATTTGCCTTTGTTAACTTTCATTTTACTAATGACAGTTTTACACCAGTGCACAATTTTTCGGTTACTGCTCGTTTGGCCAATTTGCAAAGGTTTAAAAGCAGGAAGCCACATCTCATGAAACAACTGAGGCTCAACGAAAGATTGATTCCACAGTAACACACGCGCCGGTAAGTACCAACACTAATTCTAGGGGCGAGTACCTTCAGAATACTGTACTAGCACGTTTCAATCGACATATATAACGTTTGATTTGGAAGCTTCTGCAAAGTCTTCTGAAGCATTTAGGGTTCCCCGCCAGTCCTACTGGGAGGGTTATCTCACAACCCTAAGGTCAGAAGTCAGCCACATAAGCAATAACCCTATCACTCAGCCAGACCTCGAACATGGGTCTTCCAATCTGCAGACAGCGATCCTAACAGCGTTTGATAGAAACTGTCTGAACTCCCGAAACAGCTATCAAAGGGTTGCATGGTGGATCAGTGATCTCTACAGAAGGGGGAGAGAAGTTAGAACACTATTCTGGGGTCATTGGGACTGCCCTGGGACACCCCCTCAATGATCGACAGAAAGAGCAGAGAAAATCAAAACGAAGGCCATGAAATAGATAAACTTCCAGCCTCTATGGGATTACTTAAAGTCTTGTCTGAGGATCACTCAAATGACAAGACTACTGAGTATCCTTCACGGAGAGTACCAACGAGATACTATGGAACTACTAATGACCACCCTGTACAGAATTACCACTTTAATCCTGACAAAATAAAACGTGCCGGAAAGGTGTGATTCAAATAAAAGAAAACTTTCGAATAATTCAATTATAATTTATTTCTGACTGATAAGTTGTTTCCTTAATATCTAATTCAGTATAATTCAACGTGAAATCCAATAATATATTAATTTTTGAACTGCCGAAAATATTTGCCTTTAAATTACGAACTACTTTGATTTATTATTGTTTGGATAAACGCCATCTGTACGTCGGAGTTTGAACTTGATTTATGTGATATTGCCTTGCTTCTGTTATGTTTTGCTGCTTCACTGCGTCGCCCTCTATGGAATTTCCTGCTAAAGCCCCGTATGCAAGGCTCAAGGAATTTGCTCAAGAAAACCTTTGCATTTATTTCCTTCAGAAAAATTGACAACAGTTGAGAAGTTTTGACAGTTCCTTTTTTTCATTGCGAACATTACATAAATTGTTTTATGATTGTTTGGTATGATTGAAATTGTTTTAATTAATAAGGAATTAAAAATGAATTAAAAAATAATAATAAAAATTAATGAAATGTTATTTTTAGTATTGCGGAAAGTTCCTCTCAATTTCAAAAAACAGCTGACATGTCATGTACTCATGAACCGTTAAAATTCTTTCAAGAAATCAATGAATCGACACTTATTTCTGGAGGAAAAAAAACTAAAATTTTATCAAAAGCGACATCTGCGTGTCACTAAAAAACACGATATTTCTGGTGTGAATTTCTTGACTCTAGCATACCGGTTACAGAAATCGCTCCAGAAAATATTTCTGAACGATTTCTTGACCATTTTTTTTACATAGTTTTTAGATAGGTAAAGAAATTTCTTGAGCCTTGCATACCGGGCTTAACGCTGTGATAAGTTATACACGCAGAAATCGTCCGTAAAACGTTTGTGCTGAGAAAATTGATTTTGAGTTAATTACCTAGTTTATAGCTACTCCAAAAATAATTCGATTTATCGATCATCCAAAATTTTTTGTCGTATAAACGAGATAATTCGAATTATGGCTTAATCCGAAATTTTTCGGCTTAAGCCAAAGTTATAAGAATGGAAGTTGAAATCGATTGCGTATTAAATACCCGTTTATACGTTAATTCGAAATTTTGGAGTAACTTTAAGTTAAATCGATTTAATTTTGCTGCTATAAACTTGGTAAATGTTTATGAAGGTCCAACGACCTCTATGATTTATAGATGCTGAAAAGCCTTCAACTCGGTTGTTACGGCGATGCCCTTCTTAAAATTGTTTAATAACTAATTTTAAGATGCGAACGTCGTAATATTATTTTATTTAAGCTGTAAATCCGGATAGTGCAGGTTCAAATAGTTAGAAGACTACATATTATGTACAGTTTGGTATAGATATATTTCTCCTATTTGTCTATAATTCTAATTAATTCTACTTAGTTTACTTCAACAAAAAATATTTAGAAAACACAATTCTAACAAAATGAATTCTGTGCTTCTTTCAATAATAATTTAACTATGCTGATATCTCGAACTTATCCAGCCTCTAGTATAGTCTGGTTTGTCTTTTTTGCTAGAAATACAAAAGAATTGTTTGTATTCCTCTCTTTTAATAGCGGACCGATTGCATATCCGGCAGGGGCGGTTTCAGAGGGGGGTAATTGGGTAATTACCCCCCCTAAGAATTTTCGTTCGCTTATTTATTTTTATTCTTAAAAATTACCACACATTACCACATAAGTTATGGTGAATCTAGTCGGCGATATATGACGGTGAATTTTTCCAAAACTGCTGGAGAGTCGTGGAAGGGACCGATACCCGAGACTCCCGCTAATATGGCACGCTATGGCTGATTCCACACGAGCGTACACACGGCACGACAAGAGTCGGCTGCAAAGTGGTTTATGAAGAAGAGGGTGAGAGAGGACGATGGGGAGGGCACACAAATTTGAATGATCTTTTCAGCAGATTTTTGATCTGTGTTTGCTTGAATATCTGACCATTTTGTAAAAAAATCAAGAAGCGGTTCCAAAATGGCGCACGATTTTTGCAATTGTGTTCCCCGACCCACCGACATGGGCATCAAATGGAAGGGCATGACAGATAGAATACGATTAGTTGTGTCGCGTCATTCCAAATTCAAAATGGCGGATTACTTTTTTCCTCACAACCCCCTCAGAATGGGTATCAAATGAAAGGGTATGACGATTGTAATGCAGTAATCTGTCTGACGTCATTTTGATTCTAATATGGCGGCCACCACAAAATGGCGAAAAACATACAATAGACTAAAAAGTAGGAAAGAAAATTTATTTAATATGTTTTATCAAATCAATATAAATAAATATATGGGTTCATTTGCTTCCTTTGCCTATCTATACTATTATATAAAGAGAAAAGATTTGATTGTTTGTTGGTTCCGGATAAACTCAAAAACTACCGAACCGATTTTAAAAATTCTGTCGCCAATAGAAAGCTCTATTATCAGCGAGTAACATGGGGTATACTCGTATATGACCGAAATTCAAAATGGAAGCAGAAATATGGTTGAATTTGCCAATTTTATTCCGATTCCAATGAAAGTGGGTATCTAGAGGTTTTTAAGATCGCAAATAACGAATTTGCAGTCAAAAATTATAAAATCAAGATGGTCGACGAATTTGCAAATTGTGTTCCGATTCCAATGAAAATCGGTATCTGAAATTTTTTAAGGTAACAAATAATGAATTTATGATCAGAAATTATAAATTCAAAATGGCCGTGCCAATATGGCGGACGAATTTTGTTAAATTTGTTCCGATTCCAATTAAAGTGGATATCTAAGGGTTTATAACGTCGAAAATAACGAATTTTTGGTCAAAGCTTATAAATTCAAAATGGCCGACGAATTTTAAAATTGTGTTCCGATCCCAATGAAAATCGGTGACTGGAGTTTTTTAAGGTAGCAAATAACGAATTTATGATCAAAACTTATAAATTCAAAATTGTGGGACCAATATATCGGACGAATTTTGCCAACTAAGTGTCATTTCCTGGTTAACTGTATGTAGGTTGTTCAAGAGTTGGAAAATCGGAAAATCTTGACATTCTAGCTACAAATGGAAAAACATTGAACATAGTGTATCCTGAAGCTTTCTAAGCAATCTGTTCAGAATGGATCAAAAAGGTTTTTTTTGGTGAGATGGTAAGGAGAAACGGAAATGTGGGATTTATATGGGTTCCAGCTAATTGTATATAATTTAAGACAATCGTCGGAACTGACACGCACTTTTAATTTTTTTTTTGATGTTGATTGTTTTGTATTTATGGAATAAAAAAATATTTAAGTTTTTTCTTTTTTTAAAATTACCCCCCTTAAGCCAGTTGGCTAGAAACGCCCCTGATATCCGGGTTGCGTAATTAAGTGTCTTCCGTTAATGCCAGAATTGTAGCACCTTGAAGGTCCCGACTTTTGGTGCGCTGAAACTCTGCAACTCTACTTCCTGTCTATTGATCCCGCAATTGTTGTATAATTGGATAATAGACCCACCCGATTCGGTTGATTCCTGCAATTTTTAACGGAAAAAAATTCTATTCTATCAACAGAGTTGCTGGCGTGTACCGACCAACTATCTAAAAACCCTGCGGCAATGGAATAATCCGATTGCTGTTGTGAGGTTAAAAAACCGTCACCAAAAAATATGCAAACAATTACAATCGTGCTAAACTAACACACAAATCGATGGTCAAATACCGATCGAATATCTAAATCCCTAATAGCAGTGAAAAAATTCCGACTGCTAAAATCGACCTTTAAATCTTGGTAAAATTCCGAAGACTTGTTGCTCGATAAAATTCCTGAGCGCAAAAGACCCGGTTCCTTGGCTCGTCGCCGGTTTTATAATCCTGCCTCCTTTTTTCCAAATTGTCTAGGAGTTGAGGGGGTAAATTTCGGTGAGAGAATTCGTTCTCCTGCTGTTATAATTTCTCCCTATCTTATTCTTATCATTTTTTAAAGTTGTATACGCAACCGCTGTATAACTTCACAGCTGATTTGCGTATTTGTTATACGTAGTGACGTTTTTTTGTTATACGCGTAAACGTCAGGAATATTTTGGTAAGTATATTTGATTTTTGATTAATTTTATTTCTTTTTAGGTATATTTACTTGAATGGGATTATATATACAATATATATGTATATATAATGTAATAACTGCGATATTGGGATGTAGCTGGGAATGGTAAGTTTATGGTTATTTTTACTTTAATGTATTTACTAATTCTTTGTTTTGTTTGTTTTTAGGTCAGTGGTGCACTGGGCCACAACATCGGTTTTCTATGGATATTGACTCAATCTCGTCAATAGATCCTTTGGATTCTTTGGAATGAAATAAAAAGAGCTCAACACAGTCTTTTTATTTATGGTTATGATTGAAATCACTTTTAATAAAATTGTCAAACTCGAATTTTATTTTATCTATAAGCTCAAACTCGCTTAAAGATCTGAAAGATCTGATTTGGCTTTGACTATGCGTTGGTATTTATTTTGTTTTCGAACAATAAAATTGGTGGGGACCTTGAGTTTCGAAGTGTATAATTTGGTTTATGTAGTCACTGGAACAGGTGATTGTCTCTTTTTTCTCCTCATATGTCAAATGGAGTTGCTGACATCTGATGGTAAGTTTGTTCTTTTCTATTTTACTAGTCAATATCTAACTTATACCTAGTTTATAGCTACTCCTAGCTAGTTAGATAATAAATTGTACTTTGTTTAGTGACAAAATCTGTATTTTATTTGTTTATGTTTTTTGGATTAAATATAAAATCGTGAGCTTTAACTGCTAATTTTGTGTGTTTTATTCACATTGTTTCGTTTCAGTTGTCTTCTCATAGTGATGAGGGTCGTACGATTTTTAATGTATTTTTAGTTTTCAAGTTCAGGACGTTTAGGACGGAACACACTCATTACCTGACGAGCAGGACTTTCACTGCCGTTAAGATAAGGCTGTTGGGAAACATCAACTCTTCCCGGTTCCTTCAGAGGGACTTGGAAAAGATCTCACCAATCCCGCTGCCACTATTCTGGGACCATATTTCTGCCATGTATTCCGTACTAGAGCGAGCCTTGTGTGGTATTTATTCCCAAAGCGGGGAGATCACAGAAGGAAGCAAAATCCTCGACCCATAAGCCTCTTTACCTTTCTACTGAAAGCGATCGAGCAGGTTTTAGACTAGCATATTTGGAAGCGTTGTACAGCGAACCCACTCCACTGCTGGTCTAAAGAGACTACCATCCACGGAGCACTTATTGTGCGGTTGTGACGCTAGAGATTGAGATTGAGCCTCCTCCACTGCGGCTTACCTGTTCTCTTGGACATGGTTGGCACAATAGACCAAATAGGACGCTCCCACAAAGAAAGAAGAAGAACTGTTGATGCGTAAAACAATCCGGTCGCTGATCGTGCGTACGAATGCTGTACCTGTAGTGATCATTGCAGGAGAGATCGCTGGTTACAGGTAAAAAACTCTATTAATGCTATAAGATGTAAGAAAGCCTCCAAAATTGTTCATCTTAAGACTGATTTCATTAGTTATCATCTCATGCTCTTTAACCAGTTAATCACCAGCCTGTGTCAAAATACAACTACATTTATTGGCGCCCCAATCATCACGACAACGTCATCAAAATCGCCATCATACAAGCTAGTTAACAAGCTCTGCTCTCCCTTTCAACTTCTGCGTATCTCAAATGAGCAAAGTGGGTCTTGGCAGTGTTCGAGAGGAAAATACTTCGGGGGATTATTTGGCCCTTATGCGAGGAAGGACGATTTCGGAGACTCTACAATGACGAGATCTACGAGCGCTATTGCGACATAGATGTTGTGAGGAAAAAATGGTAGACTCCGGTGACATCTAGCTCGTATGAGTGAAGATGAACCTGCTCGGAAAGTTCTCTGCGATAAGACCTATGGGGTGCGACAGCGAGGGAGACCCAACCTTCACTGCAAACATGGCGTAGACCAGGACGCTCAGAGCTTAGGGATGCCAAAACGGATGACATCGGCTCAGAATCGGGACCGGTGGAGAGAACAGTTGCGAGAGGCCAGGACCGGATCCCGTTTGTAGAGCCGTTAAAGGAAAAGAATAAAGTGGGTCAAAATCTCGAAGAACAAACAGCTCGCTGATCGTGTCTGAATTAAACCCGTCATATCTTTATCGCTGGTCAAATTTCCTCTTTTACGTATTCTTATTTACATTTTTAGTGCTTTATACGAGAGAACCAACAAGAAAAAGTGGCCACGATCAGGCAAGTAGAAACATGTCGAGAGTGATCCTCGACAAATGTAAAGGTATAGAATACAATAAAGCGAAACATCGATTACTGGATTACACATCATCGACTCTCATTTGGATCACACCATCCTCTTGACACCCAGGGAATCGTGATCTGCCCGCTATTGATGGCCCCTATCAGAAAATATATGCCTCCAATCTTGACTGATCAGACATCAACTTAATAACAGCGGCCCGATCTAGTCCTAGACGATCATCGATCTATTTCTTTGAGTTGAGTGAATTGTAATATGACATTTCTAAAAACGAAGCTTGCAACATGAAAATCTGATCTGGTTTATTAATCAATTGCACCCATACGTCCCCCAAAAAAAAACGAGACCCAAAAAAAAAGAGTTCGAGTTCTGTTTGGAATTTTTGTTTAGTCTGAAGATTTTTATTGCAAATGTGATTCAAAAAAAAAAATTATTACGTTTCATATTTCACGGAAATGTCTTCATACTGATTTCTTTTATTACTCGGAAGTATGTTAACTGATCGTAAACAAAATCAAATATGTATTGTATAATAATTAAGTAGAGAATATGAGCTTTCTGTATGTATGTTTTAATGTTTATTATGGTTTAAAAAATAAATTTTCCGATATAATTTATGACCGTTTTAGGAAGTCATTATTTTTGTTTCTTTGTAAGATCACTTTTAAAGATATTATCGTGACTTTCAAACAGATTATGCTTGTATTGTTTTTGGAATGTTAAGGTTTTGTGGTGGTGCTAATGGAAAAGAAATGTTTTACAAAATATTATTCAAGACTTCTTCCGTGTGTGCGAATTGACGAATGAATTGAAATTTATGAAATATATTAATAATAAACATAAAATTGATCATGCAATTTCTAGAATGTTTTCTTTACTCCTTTTTATAATGTGGACGGCTACTGCTCAATGAAGGAAACCCTTTGTACTATTCAGAGATAATTTCACTGATCAGAGGTAATTTCACTGCACTAGCTCCCATCCAATACTATTACCACCAAATGCCTGGTTTAGGCGATCGAACAGGAGATGGATTCCTCAATTATGCTTACAGGCGATGGAAGAGAGGTATGTTATCTAGCTAGACCCTCAAACTCTTGGACATAGCCGACGGATAATGTGGGTATGATGTACGGAAAAGAATTAATAGTAACTGAGCTGGTGATATGGAGAATGCCTCTGGTTCCCATATACGCCGAATCTCACACAATAAAAGAAGACGTGCTCTGCGTTACCCTGGATATCTAGTCATACCAGTCACAGCGCTGAGCCATCGTGCTCGAAACAAGATGGTTGTATTTTCTAAATCCAACATTTCCACTCAAGAACTGCGTAAGGTCGTAACTCATTTCCCCACACTCCCTCGTAACCCATCTATCCACTTTTGGGATAAGTCTGAGGGGTCATCAGGCCTCTAACATATTCTGGATCATAGAGTCGCATGCCGGTATATCTATGGGCATAATTCCCGCTAGCACACACGCTGCATCGTTGGATATGGTTCTGTATGCGCAGCACACGCAAAGAATGCTTAAGCTGGAGACACATATATGCGTACGTTTGTGTGTGCGGTGATTGATATAATAGAAATGTGTGTATTCAAATGCAAACTGACATACAGTTACGTAAACGAAACATACGCAACGCAAAAGTTTGCCTACTTCTAACTTTTCCGCATTGCCGAATACGCCATAGCCTCAAATACCCAAACACAAGAACACACAACAGACGCATGCACTCGTCACTTAGATATTTTTGGCTATTTGTAAAAGACTAGACGGAACCCGAGCACGCAACTATCTGTCAGCCGCATACACCGCACGCACTGTACGCACGCAAGTAACTGTTTCCAACTTTAGTCTGTATGCGGCCCTCCATTTTCTGCTGGTACTTCCCAGGTACCTTGAGGCGGGCTGTGAGTGAATAATCTGTTCTCATACCTTGATTCTTACGGATACTTGTTTTGCCAGGTTAATGATATCAGCGCAGTTACAGTTTTGTGTTCAGCAAACGGCATCCCAGCACTTACAGGCCACGCTTTAATATCTCAAGATAGATTCGTTCGCGCAAAGTTTGATCTCATCGAGGCGTTGCCTCAACACACTGGTAGTATAATGGGTGATCCCTAAGCTTGGTTTTTCATATATGTATAAAAAAGTGCATCTGATAACATACAACATGATTTCACTCTCGTATAATTCTTACTGATCTTTGCTTCGTTTTTGATTTTGTATTAAATGTTTAGCCATTTAAAAATTTAACGAGTCAATGCGAAATATACGCGTTTTTTCTGTCAATTCTGATCTGTTCCCTTTAATAGAATCTAGTAATTTGTCAAATTGCAAGTAGTATACTTTGAAATTCAGAAATTGAGAATATAGTTTTCTTTAGATAAATATTGGCTCTCAAAAGTGCGTTGAGTTTGATGACTTCTTCTATTGTTAAGAAAATCTGCAATCCAACCATGTTAGGTATTCGTGGTAGTTTGGTCCGAATTCGTGGTAGCTTGGTCGAATGGCTTCAAATATTTCTGTACCAAAATATGCCCCAAACTGCGCTTCGCCTATATGCTGGGGGCAACTGTTCCGCCTTATGTCCTATGAGGGATTAAAAGGAGCATAAGTAAGTAAGTATACGATCTTCAATAATTTAAGGGATTTGTATTTCCAATTCCTGGAATTTTTTTTAATTTTTATATTATCCTTGAAAAATATAACAAAATTTCTTACAGAAAACTTAGTTATTTAGTTGGGTAATAAAGGGGTAATAAAAGGGTAATAAAGCCGTTATATAATAAAACAAAATAAAAATCCAATTAAAAGGCGTGTTAAGGAGTTGAGTTTGTCTTTAATATCATGAAAAATAGATGAATGAATAAATGGGCGGAGCATAGAGGATTCGGTTAAAATTGAGTTTGTCATGTGCCGTGAGAATAGTCCCACTACGAAATACGCAGATAATACCATAAACATTAATCTCCACTACGAAATAAATAAATAATGCCATAAACTATAAAGAAACAGATTTTCTCTCATTTATATACTCAATCATTGGAATTGTGACTATGTTGCTATGCCATAAGAGCACGTCTTACCCATGCATAGAATATCTTTTGTGTGAAATTGTCATTTATCGAACAGGACAGTCTTTTTTTGCATTAAATCTACTTTTGATTAAAGCTTTCGGGCCATTTTAAGATCTGGACTTACGATTATAATTCGAGCTATAGAACGTGACTTTAGATACAGTAGTTTTTGAGATAAAGGTGGGTCACAGACGGGTGGATAGAGACTAGCTTGTTTTTTCAGTGAAAGGGGATTCAATTGTTTCAGGAGGCATAACACTCCGACCAGGCTGTATCGCGCTGACCCTGTCGGTTCGGGCAAAGCCGTCTGCTTAAAAAATGAACTCATATAACATCCAAGAGTTGAAACGCGAGGCTCACTCATTCACTCGTCCTTATGCATCCTCCAGACTACCCTTAACCTATCGTATCCTTTTTCTATCCTCGAGCTAAGCTTACTATAAGATATTGCACCATGACGTGAACGTGAACCTAAGCTTATAGGCCAATTCTCAATTCATCAGTAACATATCACAAATCACAACAAAGCCATAAAGGCGTCTTTTTCGTATTCTCGTGCGCCAGTCTCAAGTTATGACAATCGTAGGCTTGTGATGACATATAAAGCTGGTCACAGGGATGACAAAATAATAATAATGGAAGAAATAAATACCTTATTTGTAGAACATGAAAACTAACAAAGCAAGATTTTTTCACACACATTTTATTTTGTCGAATTTCTGGATGGTTCCGGCAAAATTCGAGGAAATACTCAAGCTGCTTTAAAGAGCTTTTCTGGTACGACTTTTTTCCTTCTGTAAAGACTTAAAAATACTATAAACAGTCAAATTTCATACTATTTATAGTAAAATTTACGTGTTTCCATTTTGGCGCACGTTTAATGATTGACATTTCACATAAGAATTTCACAACATTTGACATTTCACATTTCCACCACAATTGTGGTGGAATTCTAGTGATGAATGTTGTGATTTTTCACTGAGAATCGAAAACAGCTGATTTTTCACAAGATTCGTCTCAAGATTAATGTTTTCATATTTGCTTATGACTTATGACCCGTCACTACTAAGAATTGGCCTATTAGTCTTTCACATAAAAAATCTAAAAAAAAATGGCCGGAACGCCCCACGATTATCTTTGCTTTGAGTTATCGTAAACGATTCACTTTTCATCGCCAGTCACAATACGATGCAAAAAAAACCCTTCTTTCTTTGCCGTCGGAGCAGCTGCTCGCATGTGTAACTACGACGTTCGACATCTCTCGTCTTTAACTCGCATGGCTGTAACAAATGTATTAAAACGCGCAATATCTTTTAACTAAAGTTTAATTACATTTATTATATGTTTTTAAAGCCGATCAGCGTGGCGCCACTTTGTATTTCCTTTTTGACCAAAAACTCTTCTTCTTCCTCCTTGTACACATCACATCTACTAAGTGCTGTGTACACATTACAATATCTTAAGTTCTGTGCACACATTACAATATCACATTACATTACAATGGCACACATTTTCCTTTCTTTTGGGTTAGTTATGTGGATTATAAGCCTATAATAATTATAGTTCCTGTTGCTTTTGGCATGTACCTTGTTTATGTGTAAGTCGAATTTCGGCTTACGACAGAATCCGGCTCCGTATAAACAGTCTTAAGTCGAAATTCGTCTCAAGCTTAATTTATTTCAGCTTAAGACGAATTATTGTGTGTATGTGTGAGGAGTTCTCAACATGGCTGATTTTGGTCTTACATTAAAAGAATAATTTCACTCTATTCCGGTTAGTGATTAAAGCTATGTTAATGCATAATATAGAACGTAAATTTTCAATTGTCTGAGAGAGAATCCGAATCTGTTTATACAGGCAATTCGTCTTAAACCGATTTTAAGCTTAAAACCGTCTCACGCATAAACAAGGTAATAGATCTTCATCCAGTAATGCCGCCAATTCTTCGTTTTTAAACTTTTTCACTGGTCCAGGACTCTTCTTATCTTCCACGTCAAAAACACAACATCTGTATCGGTAAAACTTTTCGTGTCACATTGTTTCACTAATAGAAGCCTCAACCGCAGTTTTCGAATTGAAGGTTTATTTGGCTTAAAGTTCGACATTTTCACACACAAAAAAATATATGACGCCGATAAAAATTCATAAATGTCCTGATAAACAGCTCTTGACAGATCTTATCATTTGGCGTTTCTGATGTGACATTTTTGCCCAGCATTTTACTACTGGCGCCATCTATTGGAAAATGGCGGTTTTACATTTGTATTCTTTATATTATAAAGTATAAAATCAAAGATTTCAAATAATTTAAGACAAACTATTCCTTTGTGATCGTGTCCCTTCTGCTTCTTGTGGCGCTATAGCTGGGGTAATCTTGGATCTTCTTTACAACGGCCTTCCACACGTCTTTAGTTTCAGCTGTAGCTCTTTAAATTATTATTCCTAAAATCCTGGTATCTTCTAAGCTATTATCAAACCATTTCTCTCGGGGACGACCCGTTTTTATTTTTCGATCTGGGGCTGGGGTTGAAGATATTGCTTACAGTACTGGAGGTCGGTGTGTCAACAAACAGATATTATCCACTTAGTCAAGGTCTTAAAGGCAATCTAAAAAAAAAAATTACAAAAAAAAATTACAAAAAAAAAATTACAAAAAAAAATATCGAAAAAAATTACAAAAAATTTCTTAAGAAAATAAAAAAAAATTTTAAAAAATGCTTTTATTTAACTTATAAAAAAACAACTAAAAAATAAAAAATAAATTTTCTTAAAAATATAAATAAAAAAATTTATATATCAAAAAAAAGTTATTGGGAAAATTATTTACAAAATAATTATACAAAATATTTTTCAGATAAATCGTTTGGCGCGTTTTCATCAAAATTATATTATAAATTTATAAAAATATAAATTTGATTATAATTATAATTTTGATGAAAACGCGCCACGCTTTTATTTAACGATTTATCTGAAAAATATTTTTTATAATTATTTTGTAAATAATTTTCCCAATTATTTTTTTTTGATATATAAATTCTTTTATTTATATTTTTAAGAAAATTTATTTTTTATTTTTTAGTTGTTTTTTTATAAGTTAAATAAAAGCATTTTTTAAAAATTTTTTTTTATTTTTTAAGAAATTTTTTGTAATTTTTTTCGATATTTTTTTTGTAATTTTTTTTTGTATTTTTTTTTTTTGTAATTTTTTTTTATTTTTTAATATTTAGTCTTTTTATTAAATTTTTTAATTTTTTTTTTATAAGTTAAATAAAAGCAAAAGTAATTTTTTTTTTGATATTGTTTTTATATTTTCTTTGTAATATTTTTCGATATTTTTTAAAAATTTTTTTTTATTTTTTTAAGAAAATTTTTTGTAATTTTTTTCGATATTTTTTTTTTAAAAATTTTTTTATAAGTTAAATAAAAGCATTTTTTAAAATTTTTTTTTTGGATTGTAATTTCATATTCGGCATGTTTGCGTGGCTGGGAAATAAGGGATGCGTGGGTGGATTCCCTCAAAAGAATGTTAAATTGTATTGTTTCAGACGATAAATATGTTATAGTTTACAAAAATATGTTAAAGTAAAAAAAAGTTGAGAAAAAGACTGGTATAAGGGATGCGTGGGTGGAAATAAGGGATGTGTTACCTCGAAAAAGGACAACCAAATTTTATTGTTAAAAAATATGTTGAAATTGAGAAAAATTGACAAAACAATGATTAAAGCGATGCGTGGGTGGAACATAAGGGATGCGGGGGTGGATTCCCTCAGGGAGCACCACTAGCTTGTATTGTGAATGAAATTGAACATGCATGCCAATTTTCAATGAGTTTGACAGCAAAAACGCGATTAAAACTATGCGTGGGTGAAAAATAGGGAATGCGGGGGTGGCTTCCCTCGGGTAACACCACTTACTTGTATTGTCACCGAAGCTGAACATGTGTACAAATTTTCATTAAGATTCATAGCGTCTAAGTAGGAAAATTTTGCGTTAAAATGATCAAAAACGCGATTAAAACGATGCGTGAGTGGAAAATAGGGAATGCGGGGGTGGTTTCCCTCGGGGAACACCACTAACTTGTATTGTCACCGAAGCTGAACATGTGTACAAATTTTCATTAAGATTCATAGCGTCTAAGTAGGAAAATTTTGCGTTAAAATGATCAAAAACGCGATTAAAACGATGCGTGGGTGGAAAATAGGGAATGCGGGGGGTGGTTTCCCTCGGGGAACACCACTAACTTGTATTGTCACCGAAGCTGAACATGTGTACAAATTTTCATTAAGATTCATAGCGTCTAAGTAGGAAAATTTTGCTTTACAAGACCGGCATTTTGTGTTGGCCGCCATTTTGAATTTGGAATGACGTCACCAGCTAATAGTATTCTAATTGTCATAACCTTTCATTTGATACCCATACCGAACGCGTTGTAAAGAAAAAGGTAATCCGCCATTTTGTTTTGGCCGCCATTTTGAATTTGGAATGACGCCACACAGCTAATAGTATTGTTCTTGTCACACTCTTTTATTTGATACCCATACCGAGTGGGTTGTAAAGAAAAAGGTAGTCCGCCATTTTGTGAAGGCCGCCATTTTGAAACGCCACATATCTAATTGTATTCTACTTGCCATACCCTTTCATTTGATACCCATGTCGAGGGTCGAGGAGCACAATTACAAATTCCGGCCACCATCTTGGAACCGCCATCTTGTTTTAGTTTAAACTATCATTTTCGTGTATTGTCATCGGAAATACACGTGTCTGCCAAATTTCATCAATTTTCATTAAAAGGAAGTCACCTAAATTAACGTTACAAGATTTGAAGATTTGATTCCAAACATGTGAAGTTAAATAAAAGCATTTAAAAACTCCATTGTTTGTCACCTGTTTTACTGTTAAGAGCAAGGGTGTCGTTTATTACTATAAGAAAGAGTAGCGGCCGAAGTAGACATCCTTGTCGCGTTCCATTGCTCACTCACTTCTAAACTGCCGGACATCTTTTCATGGTGAAGAACTCGGTCTGCAAGTCGCATTGTCGTAATGCTTGAAATATAAAACTTCTATTTACCGAGTCGAATGCCTTTTCGTAATAGAGAGAAATAGAAGAGGTATCGTAATTTATTAGATAGTTACACCATAATCTACAAGAAGTTGGTATGAGTTATATCTGATATAAATCCGGCAATCTGGTGATAAGTTTAATGCGATACAGGAAACCATAGTAATTGTAATATAAATTCCTAACGATGGCAAGTACAAAAAAAATACAAAAAAAAGTAAAAGGTTTAATATTTCACTTTTCCTCCCACCCAAAAAAAACTGCTCACTCCATCATATTCCATCTGAATAAACAAAAAACAAAATTTTATCGCGCCCTGAATGAAATAAACCATTTCACTTTCAACTCAACCTCAATGAAAATGAAAATCCAAAAAATCACTTTTAAAATTAACACGTGCAAAAAGCCACCACTAATCTTTTACTCATGCTTGAAACATAAATAACAACGGCAACATTTCTTCATCATCCATAAATCACCGACACCCACTGTCCTCCTTCCTCTTTCCCGGCGCTGTCTTATATCCTACCGTCACTACATTATTCTCGTCTCTTTCTTAATACTTCTTAAAAATCCAAAGATGAATTTCTCCGGGCTCATGATGCGTAACAGAAAAATTAAAAGAAAAATGTGAAACAGAAACCCAATTTCTTCCCTGGTTAAGCATATTGAGCAACACCCATAAACATAATTTCTCACTTTAAGCAACCTGCGCATGCGTTTCAATTTAACTTTTAGTAAGCAAGAAACAGACTTAAGCTTTGTGGCAAGAAATAGACTGGAATTGTTTCTTTTTAATCATCGAACAGAAACTTGAAACAATTTTTCTTGCAGTTGGAATGGAAGTTCTTCGCTTATTTTTTTTTTTTGGTTTTTGCAGAGGTCTAAAATGTAGAGATGAATAAATTTTGCGGTAGTTGATCTGTTGCTGGTAATTAATCAGCGACCTTGCAACAGGTATTCCCCGACTAGAGTATACGGTGGTTTGTGCCAAAAAAAAATGTGGAGTAAGAAAATTCCTTTCTTAAAAGTGAATAACTGATTGGGTGGCAGGTAACGAAGCGGTGTGGTACTTTCAAGTTGATGAGAGTTATGGTGAAGAAGTGTTTTTTGAGGGCATCGAAGAGATTGTGATCTTCGAAGGTATCGAAGAGATTGTCCTGATCTTTTATGATGTACAGACAAGTTTGTTCAGATAGTCTTATTTTTAACAAACACTATCCCCAAACCTAAAATCACTTAAAAATCTTTCTTTGGATAAATATATAAATGTCTAGAAATGATTAATTCATATTTCTACATGATTTTCCCTGGGTAAAGTTCACTTGGATAACGTTGGATAATGTTGGATAAACTTACATGACATTATGAAATTTAATGGTAGTCTATAAAATTTCTGGATAAACATTTAAAGTCCTTTAGTGATAAATATTTATATTTTCAGTTAATTTGGGACATAGTTTTTCGAAGGTTATACCCGTCTCTACTTCAACGATAATATTACTGCACGAAGTCTCTCCAGATATTAATAAGTAATTACAAATTTTCATAATCATTGCATAAATCTTTTTCATACTTTTAAACTCTTTTTGGATAAAATATTTTTATGTGATAATTATTGATGTTTGATTCTACTAAATTTTTTTCAACTTTAAAATATCATAGATAATGCTGGATAATGCTGGATAACGCCGGATAATGCCAGATAGACTTTAATGCAGTATTCAAGATGTAAAACATATTTTAAGTCGTTAAACATATGTTTAATCACCTATAAATTCTTACGGATAGTAAAACTATAGGTTTAAGTGTGGTTTTTATATTTTCTTCAACTTATTTTTCTTCAACTTATTAATAATGTTTAAGTTGTTAACCGCCCTTTAGATAATTGGATAAACATTTAATTAATTTTTTATTACTTTGACATATACAAATTAATATAACATATAATTTTCCGAAAGTTTACTCAACGGCATTTCATGCGGATAATGCCGGATAAAGCCGGATAAAACCTTAGAGTGTCGTATGACCTTAATAAATGCTGCAAAGTTACTGGGAGAGTGTAGATTCATCGTTAAACAATTTGGATAAAGAATTAATTTTATAAAGCTGCAAAAACTTGCAGTTCGCGTGCTGTTAGCAGTCCTGTTTGAATGGGTTTTATATTTAATCTTCATTACAAATTAAAAAATTGGATTAAAAGTCATTTTATGAATCATGTTGCTTTATTTCTTTTAATTTTAATTGTCATGGATAATGTTAGATATCGCTGAATATGTATTGTTAATAATGGCCAGTCTCTTCTTCTTCTTCTTTGAATGAGGTATAAAGGCCAAAAGGCTGTGTCTTCTTCTTATGATTCTTTGAATGAGGTATCAGATCCAAAATACCAAGGCTACTACGAAATTTGTAGCATAGACTCAAGAAAGTTCGCACAAGTCATCGCGTCTCGTCTCCGGGCTATAGCGAAACAGTGACATATGTATAACGTGAAGAACATACTCACCCTCCTCAACGTAAAGCTTACAGGCTAAGTCCTCCATTCCTCAGGTTCTCCATGGATGATGATTAAGGGAGTAGTGCCCAGTAGTCAAGCCAACCAAGGGCCTGGCATCATTCCTTATGTGTTTCAATAGTTTTATGGTCACGTTCGAGACCATAAGGAAAGCAGGCAGAAGGAAAGAGATTAGAGTGAACCTAACCAAGGGTGAACCTTCAGTGCTAGGTGGACTTCATCAGAGTCCAATCGTCAAGGGTCCTCTTTATCAAACTGGCGTGTTCCCTAATAATGACTGGTTCTGGACCGAAGGAAACAGTGTCAGAGCTCCGAGTGGTCCCAGCGTCTGCATTTTCATTGCCTTCGAAGATAATACGGTATGGAAAGGATAACTATACTTAGAATAGTCTAGTCAGCGAACGAAATGCACTTTGACAGTCCCAAAATAGTTTACAGTTGGTCCTACAGCATGTTTTGCTCGTCAGAGAATATAAAAGCCTGCTTTTTGGCATAGGCTTTTCTAAAGTTTACGTAGGAGTATACCAATAGAGCGCACCGTCGCTTGAAAGGAGGTAGTTATAGTGCCAAGAGGATCAACGCGCCCACCTACCTCTGTCGGGATGAATAAGAGACTGAACTAGAGCGCTGAACTGGACTACGCCTTAAAAGGCTTTTGGGTAAGACATAGGCTTATCCTACCCTATGGATGGTGAACTGCCGGTCCAGAGGAAATTAATGGCGATTATTCTGTATCGGTCTAAGTGGGAGGAACTCATCCCTCCTGGGGGTCCAAGAATCCTTCACTGGTTTAGAAATGGGCCAAAGATGGCACATGGTACAGTGGCTGCACTCCACTACAAGGTCTTGATTGCAATAGGCAGGTGGCCCTCTGTATTCCTGTCTGAAATACATGCCATTAAGACCTCCGCTGGGCTCAATTTTGAGAAAGGTTTTAAAGGCACCAACATTACAATTTTTTCGGACAGTCAAGCTTCCCTCAAGTCACTCTTATCATTGAGTTTTCCTCCAAAATAGCTGTAGGGTGTTTTGACGTACTCCAAAGCTTGGCCGGGAAAAATAGAGTCATGCTATCGGACACTGCGGTCCCCGGGGTCCTCGGACACTGGGATATCATGAACAATCAAGCTGCGGATAAGCTGGCGAAGGAGAAGTTTGGGATCGCGAATATGTATGTTTTGCAATGGCCTAATAGAGGACGGGATTAAGGGACTAAACCTAGCCTTTTGGGAGTCCCAGGTCTTAGACAGGCTAAAGCACCAATAAGGCCCTTTGCCTCAAGGGACGTTATGACTCTAAACAACATAAACTAGAACTGTCATTGACTAACGACGATTTTCTCTGTGAATGTCCTACTCTGATCTTAGCTTAGAAAAAGAACATTTATCAAAGATCTTCTAATCCCCGCTCAGGTCCGATTTTCTTCAACTAAAGACCTTCTTGCCTTCGTCCGGAGAGCCGAGGGTCTTTTCCGTTACTGGTGTAGGTACACGATAGCCCTAACTTGGCCGCGGTGTTCACTATATGGATTGCCCCCATTCTGCAGTATCCCTAGCTAGAATAGCTTATCTTATATATCCGTGGAAGTTGGTTAAACTTTTGAGATCTTCACAGGCATGCAATACATTTCCGTTTTCGAAATTTCCTCTATAACAGTAATCATTAATTTACTAACAGACTTTATAGTCCGGGGAAATTAGCAAAAAAAACGCACGAAAGGAGACAAAATTCGGAAATGGCTGAAAATTGGTCCACAGCTTCCTTGTGACTTTTTAAGAAAACAATTTCGGAATCACAAAAAAAACAAAATGGCCGCCGGAAATATAACGGTTTTTCGGTGTTTTGCTTGTATCTCGGTTTCTATAGGTCGTACAACCCCGTACAAAGGCGCTAAATGTTGACAATGAAATTCTCTACAACTTTAGATCTTATAAGATGTTGACCCGATTAACCCTTTCAAAGTTAATCAAGGTCAAAGTTTCCAAAAATCACTTTTTGGGGAAAACATCACTCAAAACTGGTTTTTTTGAAAAAAATTTTTGATCAGTCAATACGAAACGTTATTACCTACAAAAAAGCCTCTTGTCGTTTTTTCGAAAACTTAACCCTTTCGAAGTTATTCAAGGTCAAAGTTTCAAAAAATCAGTTTTTGGTCAAAAAATGACTCAGAAACTGATTATTGAGATTATTTTTTTTGTTCTATTTATACAAAAGATTATTGCCTACCCTAATGATACCCTTGCCAATTTTTCGAAAACTTTTTGAAAAATTTTGCAAAAATCAATAGTTAGTGATTTTTTGGCCGAAAAGTAATTTTTGGAAAATTTGACCTTGAATAACTTCGAAATGGTTAAGTTTTCGAAAAAATGACACGGAGCTTTTTTGTAGGCAATAACGTTTCGTATTGACTGATCAAAAAGTTTTTTCGAAAAAACCAGTTTTTGAGTGATGTTTTCGCCAAAAAGTGATTTTTGGAAACTTTGACCTTGAATAACTTTGAAAGGGTTAATCGGGTCAACATCTTTGTAAGAATTAAAGTTGTAGAGAATTTCATTGTCAACATTTAGGGCCTTTGTACGGGGTTGTACGACCTATAGAAACCGAGATACAAGGAAAACACCGAAAACCGCTATATTTCCGGCGGCCATTTTGTTTTTTTTGTGATTCCGAAATTGTTTCTTAAAAAGTCACAAGGAAGCTGTGGACCAATTTTCAGCTATTTCCGAATTTTGTCTCCTTTAAATGCTAATTACCCCGGACTATTAGTATAGAATAGTTGTAGGCACCTTATGATATAAATGTTGGAGTTATGAGTCATTTTATAAAATTTTCGTTATAGTGGAGTGCCTGGGGGTTTTGGTCTCAGACTTTTGTTACGGTGAATGAATTTACGTGGTCGACGTGGGATTTTGTTTTTAACCGACTTCAAAAAAGAGGAGGTTTTTTATACTATAAATTGCAAAGTTTACCAAAAATTTTTTTGTGCTTTTACCCTGGCGGTGCATGCCACCCCTTCTCCCGGGGGGTGAAAATTTTTCATTGAAAATAAGTCCGGGAATAGATAGATTGGCTAATTCTAAGCAACTTTTGTTCTATAAAGTTTTTTCTGAAAGTCAATACTTTTTGAGTTATTCGCGAGTGAAAACGTCAATTTTTCAACCAAAAAACCCACGTTTGTAGGCGGTTTTTTGAAAATAACTCAAAAAGTAAGTATTTTAGCGAAAAAATTATTATTATTAAAACTGTAGCTTAGAAAAAAACAAAAAAAAATGGTGGGTTTATGGTGTCTGTAGACCCAATACAAAAATACTAATAGCTTGTTGAAGGTTGGTTCTTATTTGTCAAACGCCAAAATTTAAAGTTTCAACTTGAAATAAACAAAAAACAATGCATTTTTCGGGAAAAACTCATTTAACCTTTTTTAAAGTGCTTGAAAAAACCTTTATTTTTGTTTTTTTTATAAAACTCTCTAGCATTAAAACTAAGCGAGTTATGACGAAAATAAAGTTGGTACCTATTTTTTCGGCGACAAAAAATGTGAAAACCACTCCCTAATTACCACCCCCATTGAAAATAATCGGAACCACTTCACAATTCACTTTATTAATGTACTTGTAATATGCTCTAGAAATTTGACCGTTTTACAGTGCTTAGTTTTGAAAAAAATTGAGCTTGAAGTGAAGTGATCATTTTTGTAATTTTGCAAAATATCGCCTTTTCTTCAAAATAACTCAAAAACTTTTAATGATACGCAAAATTTTGTAGAGTAAACAATCGTAGGTTTTGCTTTTCTGAAAATTTGGCGTTTTTTTTTTGGATAAAAATTGAGTAAGATATTGCCGTTTACAGTTTGCATATGTTCGTAAATAGTAACTTGCCCTTTCAGCTCAAACCCTTTCAAAAATAAGGGGTGAAAGAAAGTTTATATTTATATGTGCTTATAGCTCTTGAAAAAACCTACAAAATGCTAATTGGAAGGACTTGATAGCTTAAAAACTAAGCGAGTTATGGGTAAATTTAAAAAAACTAAAAAAATACGCTCTTATTTTAAAATGAACTAAAAAGTAAAAAATAATTTTGAATGTAAAGTTTTTATTGCTTCAGCCAGAATATAGAAACAACCTACCTTTCGAAATGTAAAACAGCGTGAGACTCTTTTCCTATATTCTTATTTTATTAAAACCGGAAATTTTCGATAGCCCCACGCTTTTTTACATTTCGAAAGGTAGATTGTTTCCATATGCTGGCTGGAGCAATAAAAACTTTACATTCAAAATTATTTTTTACTTTTTAGTTCATTTTAAAATAAAAGCTTATTTTTTAAGTTTTTTTAAACTATATTTTTTATTTTCTACTTTTTAGTCTATTATGTGTCTTCCGCCATTTTGTAGTGATCGCCATAATAGATTTAAAATGACGTCACACAGCTTACTGTACTATACTTGTCATATACTTTCATTTAATACTGATACCGAGGGCCTTGTAAAGAAAAAGGTAAACAGTCATTTTGTGTTGACCTCTATTTTGAATTTGGAATCACGCCACACAGTTAATAATATTAAATTGTCGCACCCTTTCATTTGATACCCATTCCGAGGGTGTTATAAAGAAAAAAGTAGTCCGCCATTTTGTGTTGGCCGCCATTTTGAATTTGGAATGACGCAACAGAGCTAATAGTATTCTACTTGTCAATTCCTTTCATTTGATACCCATATCGAGTGGGTTGTAAAGAAAAGGTAGTCCGCCGTTTTGTGTTGGCCGCCATTTTGAATTTTGAGTGACGCCACAGAGCTAATAGTATTCTACTTGTCACTTCCTTTCATTTGATACACATATCGAGTGGGTTGTAAAGAAAAAGGTAGTCCGCCAATTTGTGTTGGCCGCCATTTTGAATTTGGAATGACGCAACAGAGCTAATAGTATTCTACTTGTCAATTCCTTTCATTTGATACCCATATCGAGTGGGTTGTAAAGAAAAAGGTAGTCCGCCGTTTTGTGTTGGCCGCCATTTTGAATTTTGAGTGACGCCACATAGCTAATTGTATTCTACTTGTCACACCCTTTCATTTGATGCCCATGTCGGGAGTCGGGGAGCACAATAGCAAAATTCGGCCCCCATCTTGGAACCGCCATCTTGATTATTTCACCAACTGGTCAGATTGCATTGTCACGCGAACTATACATATGTGGAAAATTTTAAGTTGATCGGTTATATGCAAGTGGGTGAAAATCAAGTTGCAAGATTTGTCTACATATATACATACATACATACATACATACATACATACATACATACCTACATACATACAGTTGAAGCTAATATAAAGCGTATAAAAACCAATCATATATTTTTGCGGATATGAGAACACGTATATTGGAGCATTGATGAATACACATTATACCCACATTTTAGGCACAGGCATACTTACAAGTATTCACACACGTCATACACAATGATCTTGTAACCGTTGAGGAGATTTTACAAGCTGGTCAGTACTGTACTGTCATGTTGTACGGACTTCCGAAGAACGCTCAATTGAATATATTGAAAGAAGTGCAAATTTGCAAATTTGGGTTGCCATTTTGAATTTCGGTCGTTCAAATCAAGATCACAATTTTTTAATAGGTAAACTTTTTTATATATATTACTAGCTGGGACCCGGCGCGCCTATGCTGCACCCATAAGCCAATAGGAGTAATCAGTTTATATGAATTTTAATAAACAGTAGGAGAGTTTGCAAAAAAGGCAATTTTTTGGTATTTTTGATTCCAAATAACAAAATGTGAAACTATTAAGCAAATTCGTCGGCCATATTGGCGCGGCCATTTTGAATTTATAAGTTCTGATCATAAATTCGTTATTTGCAACTTTAAGAACTGTTTGTTTTGCGAGGGCGCGTTTCGCTTCTTTTTTTTTCTTTTGTACCAAAAATTTTCTCTGCAATTACCTTTTTTCTATTTCCTTGGGCGCCATCTACCGGAGCGTATTTGCGCCATGCGGTTTACCGAGATTTAGTCAAAACGCACATTCTGTGAAAGTTTCAGCTCAATCGGTAGTCTAGTTTTTGAGTTTTAGTGTCGCATTACAAACCAACCGACATTCATTTTTATATATACAGGGTGTCCCACGAAAAGTAACAAAGCGGCCGGCTGTGGATAGGTTTTGGATAGACGAACAAAAAATCGTATGGGGGGGGGGAAATCGTAACGGTTTAGCCGCTAGGGCGTTTTGAAGTTTTTTTGCTAGAGTTTTACATATCACCCTGTATTTTTGTAACCCTATGATCTATTTTCATAAATAAGGTATCAGTGTACGCAGAATACTCCCACCTACTAAAGCTGTAAAAAAGAAGGTTCTACCGTACCAGGTTCCAGAGCAATGAGTCATCAAAGTCAAAATTTTGGTTTTTTTTACAAAAATTTCAACTAAAACCACCATTTTCTCCAAAAAATACGTGATAAACCTAAACTTTTTTTTGCAAAATTAGAAAGCTTGGACAATTTCCTATGAATAATGTCTAGAGAATTTTTTCAAATCCGAGGTTTTCATGTTTTTAACGCTCCAGGAACTCCACTATTATTGTAAGTTAACTCGGATAATGCTGGATAACGACGGATAATGCTAAATAATCTCGTTTATTATTTTCAAGATACTACGAATCCTCAGAATCATCGCAACAAGCTTTAATCTCTTTCAAATTTATTTGGATAAAAAAATAATTGTATCAAAACAGTTAATGCATAGTTTTATAAGAGTTTCTTTAACTACAATTACCATGGATAACGCCGGATAATACCGGATAAATTTACTGGTAGCCATAAAATTGTTAAAATATTTCCGAATTATTTTAAAAATATTTTGTCACAATCAAGCACATTTTTCTAATTTAAATTATTTAGTATAATCGATTTATATGATATTTTACGAAATGTCTTCAACTTAACTTACTTTGGATAACATCGGATAACGTTGGATAATATCCAATCAGTTTAATCAAATTCTCTAATCCCTTATCAGTTCTTAGAATCATTATACAAAAACTTTATCGCATTGTATTTTGTTCCGGATAAAATTTTCATGTTAAAAATTGATTAAAGATTAACCTAACAAGATTTTTATCAACTGTATTTGATATGGATAATGTCGGATAATACTCAAAGAACTTACTAGTAATCTAATTGAGTAGTTTCAAAGCTTCAAACTCTTTTTGGAAAATAAATCTAAATGTGGAATCGATTGATTTGTTTTTTTTACAAGATTACCTTTACTTTAAGTTGTCATAGATAATTCCGGATACTCCCGGATAATGTTTTATCAATTTATTTAGAGCCTCCAAGTCGTTGGCAGGCCTTATCATTAGTGTGCAAAAGCTTTTGTTGGATTTAAATAGTTTCGGATAAAACAATTTTTGTGTAGAAAAGACTAAAGATTAATTGTATATAAATTTCTTTAACAATATTTGACATGGATAATGCTGGATAAAGCTGGATAATAATACCTAAGCATAAATAAGTAAGAATGGACTATTTTAAAAGCAAAACCGTGTCAGTAGTGTTTCATGTGAAACACGGATAAGAAAATAGTAGGATAACCCTTGAGAATATATATTTAGCTTGTTAGGGTTGATTTCTTTAAGCATCTGGATGACATCGTAAGTACCCTTTTCCCCATTCATCCGCGGCGACCGTCCGAGCTGCCACTGCCCTCGGACCTCGAAGCCGCCCCCCTTCAGTAAAGAGGAGCTAATAGTAGCCGCTCGTTCGATGCGAAATCGGACGGCTCCAGGTCCAGATGGCCTTCCAGCTGAAGTGGTGAAGGCAGTAGCTTCCAGTCAACCCTCTCTTTCATGTACAACTCGTGCCTGCAGGCGGGCAGCTTCCCTGCTCGCTGGAAGATCGCACGACTTGTGCTGATCAGCAAGAGAGGGGGGCCGGCAGACGCAGCGGCGTCCTACAGACTCCTGGGCATGCTGGACACGACGGGGAACCTACTGGAGAGATTGTTACGGTCCCGCCTGCACGAGGTCGTACGTGACGTCGGACGCCAAGAACGTGTTCGGTTCGGTCAGGTGGGACAGGGCGTTTAGGGTAATGGAGCGCGACTTCGGACTCCCTCAGCTTCATCGAATACGAAACGCGTGATGGCTTGCAACGAAGGGAAATAACATCTGGGGCCGCCCAGGGTTCCATTCTGGGTCCCGACGTCTGGAACATTCCCTACGACGGGCTCCTACGTCTGGAGATGCCCAAGGGTGTTTTCCTGGTTGGGTACGCTGACGACGTCGCGGTGTTCATCACTGCGAGAGACGTCGAAGCTGCGCAGATGCGCCTCAACCAGGCAATGCGTAGAATCTCCTTCTGGATGGACGACTGCGGGCTTGAGCTTGCAGCTCACAAAACGGAGATCTGCGCAATTTCGGGGTGGGAAACGTGGCAATCGAATCGACGAGGGCTCTAAAGTACCTCGGAGTGACGCTTGACAGCAAGTTGTCCTTCGGGGTACATGTTCTGAAGGCAGCGGATAAGGCAGCGGCGGTGGTGACGTCGCTTAGCAGGATCATGGCCAACGTTCATGGCGCCAGACCCTGCATGCGGCGTCTGCTCATGCGCACTGCCGCACCGTACTGAAGTGTGGGCCGATGCGCTGCGGTATGAAAAATACCGCAAGCGCATGGCCGCAGTGCAGAGACGTGGAGCTCTTCGTGTCGCGTGCTCCTACCGCATGGTCTCCGAGCCCGCAGTGCTGATGGTCGCCGGAGTCATTCCGATCGACCTACTAGCCCAGGAGAGACAGTCCGTCCACAGGAAGAGGAGCAGGATTGGGAAAAGGGAGGTGGCGAGGGCTGCCAGCGCCAACACAATGGAGGTCTGGCAAACGCGCTTGGAGGGCGATCCCAGGGGTAGGTGGACAGCCCGCCTGATCGGCCAGCTGAACACCTGGGTTGACCGGGAGTTCGGCGAAGTCGATTACTATCTTACCCAATTTTTGACAGGTCACGGTCTTTTCCGATCGTACCTAAAGAAAATGGGTAAGGTGCGGATTCCGCTTCGGACGACGCCCACAATACATTCTTTGAATGCGTTAGGTGGGAGGCCGAACGAAGCGCCATGGAGGAGGGTCTCGGAAGCATGACCCCCGACACAATTTTTGGGACCATGCTACGAGGCCCCGAGGAATGGTCGAGGGTGGCGCGGTTTGTCCAGACCGTCCTAAAAATGAAGAAGACGGAGACGGAGGTACGCTGATCCGTCTCCACGGAGCCCTGGCATGCGTTCGCCGACCCTGGAGGGACCCATAAAGGGCCACGTTGGTGACGCCCGCCGAAGTAATGCCTCGTGGCGGTGCCGGGCGGGACCAAACATCACCGAAAGGGGTGGTGAGTTTAGTCAGTAGAAATCTGACACTACCGTCTGAGTGCGGATCCTCAGCGGTGTCTTTGGAAGATTCTCACCGCCCCTCGCAAAAAAAAAACATACACCTAGTTTCAGCCCCTCTTTGATCTAGTTTAAATCCATCGTTGGTGTAATTTAAGGCCATAAACAAACATGCCTTTTTTATACGCTTTATATTAGCTTGACCTGTATGTTGTATGTTGTATGTTCTAGTTTAAATCCATCGTTGGTGTAATTTAAGGCCATAAACAAACATGCCTTTTTTATACGCTTTATATTAGCTTGACCTGTATGTTGTATGTTGTATGTTGTATGTAAACATGTTTCATGTAAACAAATCTTGCAACTTGATTTTGACCCACTTCCAGGTAACGGATCAACTTGAAATTTTGCACATATGTATAGTTCGCGTGACAATGCAATCTGACCATTTTGTAAAAACATCAAGATGGCGGTTCCAAGATGGCGGCCGAATTTTGCAATTTTACTCCCCGACCCCGACGTGGGTATCATATGAAAGAGTATTACAAGTAGAATACAATTAGCTATGTGGCGTTATACAAAATTCAAAATGGCGGCCAACAAAAAATGGCGGACTACCTTTTTCTTTACAACCCACCCGATATGGTTATTAAATGAAAGGAAATGACAAGTAGAATACTATTAGCTCTGTGGCGTCATTCAAAATTCAAAATGGCCGTCAACACAAAATGGCGAACTACCTTTTTCTTTACAATACCCTCGGTATGGGTATCAAATGAAAGGGTCTGACAATTAGAATACAGAACTGTGTGGCGTGATTCCAAATTCAAAATGGCGGTCCACACAAAATGGCACTTTACCTTTTTCTTTACAACGCCCTCGGTATGGGTATCAAATGAAAGCGTACGACGAGTATAGTACAGTAAACTGTGTGACGTCATTTTAAATTCAATATGGCGGTCTCTACAAAATGACGATAGACTAAAAAATAGAAAATAAAAAATATATAGTTTAAAAAACTAAAAAATACGCTTTGATTTTAAAATGAACTAAAAAGTAAAAAATAATTTTGAATGTAAAGTTTTTATTGCTCCAGCCAGAATATGGAAACAACCTACCTTTCGAAATGTAAAAAAGCGTGGGCCGCTAGCGAAGATGTCCGGTGTTAATAAATATAGGAAGAGAGTCCCACGCTGTTTTACATTTCGAAAGGTAGGTTGTTTCCATATTCTGGCTGGAGCAATAAAAACTTTACATTCAAAATTATTTTTTAATTTTTAGTTCATTTTAAAATCAAAGCGTATTTTTTAGTTTTTTAAACTATATATTTTTTTTTACCTTTAAGCTTATTAGAAAGTCCCTAGTACTGAAAAGTAAAAGTATTTTAGTTAATTACTCTATATTCTTAGATTTAGATCTTTTTCCTTTACTATCGCTAACCAATCTCTTTATTTCTGTACAATTTTATGGAAATGTCAACTGTTTCTTAGCACTAAATTACACCACCCATAAAGCACTTAGTTTTACCACCCCTACTTAACTCCTTTGATTTCCTTCCTTCCGCCAGCCTTTTGTTAACCACCCTCGGAACTGCAGAATATAAGAATTAGGGGAGAAAAATAAAAAAGCGTGAAGCCTTGTCGTAAAGGAGTGGTTTCAAGAACAACCCCCTCCCCTCATTTCCTTTGAGTTTCCTTTCGTATTTTTAAAGCTCATAAAAAAACATTTCTCTAATTAGTTGGCATGTGCAGGACTCAAGATGCGTGAAGCTTAAATAAATGCATCCTTTGAGCGTTGATCTCTATACTTGACTCTCTCAAACACTTATACGCTTTCTACAACTCTACCACACAAAGACGCTATAAACAAAAATTTTTTTTTTATAAAAAAGAAATCTATTCAAGAATTCTTTCGCCTCTGCCACACAATCCAGAGTCCTTCAATCCAGGATCTAAAAGAACATCCTCAAGCCATTCATGAAATGCAATTTCATTAGTTCACTTGATTCAATACTTTCTATGCAATGCAATCAGTTCCATCAATAAGGATATAGTAAAGTACTTTCTTCGATCCGTTTGTATGGTATACATATCTCCGCCCAACAGTGAAGAAATCCTTGTAACTTAATCCTTTTCTTCCACAACAGTCCATTCACATACATATAACAGCTGAGAAAAACGAATTCTGCATCCTCTCATACATAGCCGGTGGCTTCCTTAACCATCCAGACAAGCACTGGATATCTGTTGAAACGTCATTAAAAAAGCGAAAGGAACACAAGGGGACGACGTCGTCGTCGTCGGGACACATGTGCACTCTGGCATCAGCCAGCTTCAGTTGCCTGCCTTGACTGCCTGTGCACATCCTTTCTCGATGAAGGAGAGACAAAATTTAGATGGATCCTCAGATGGTTTTTATGAGCATTCAGCCCTTTTGCTTCAATTTTTAAAGATTTTTTCGCCAAAGGCGACGCACACAAATATAATAAAAAAAAAGAAAAAAAAGAAGGATGAAATCTAGAGTAACTGAACTGAACTGAAAGGCAGAAGGGATTTAGAGGATCTATCTAGTCAGTATCCACCGGGCACATCTGATATCCTTGTAAATAACGGCTAAGTACCCAAGCACTTCTTGCGAGGACAGCCAGCATACGCTCTCTCTCGGTCCATCCTACAGTACTGTAAGGACACTGTGAATTTATCACATCCTGAGGGGAAAGTTTTGGATGATGTCGGACCCTCAACCAATCCTTTTGGAAAGTCATTTTGTTGCTTTTAGATCTTTTCAAAAGCAGGACGAAAATCCCTGAGAGAGTTGCTTTTTGTGGGTATAGAATTTGAGAGGGATTTTTTTGGATGTGTGTTTTTTTCTGAAGGTCGTAGACGGACGAGATGATGAATAAAATTAAATTTTTATTACTTTACTTGTGGATCAACAAAGGTATCACCGGGGAGCTAAGGCAAGGCCATGTTTTAACCTAACAAGAAGATGAGAAGCGCAACAGTATTTTCAGCACTCCCAAGACCGACCAGACACTGCTGGAGATACCTATGCACAGATGTGTGTCAAGAATGCGTTGATGGGTACGCTGTGACACTCAACTGACAAAATAGGGGGCATCTAGAGAGGTGAAAAACCGAAAAAGGGATGAAAAATACTTCGTGTATCGATACTGGTAGCCGGCCTAGGTAGCCTAGGGGTTGAAGTGCACGACTACCTTCCCAGAGGTCCGTGGTTCGATTCCACTCCGTGACATGGTACTTCGCCGTTTCACTTGCCGCACGTAGGTATCATTCCATCTTTCTTTTCTTCTCTTTTCACGGCAATTCCCAGCCTTTTCTCCTGACATCGCCTGTAAGCATAATAAACGAGGAAGCCATCTACTGTTCGATCACCGAAGTCAGCGTTCTGTAGCTGTTCTATTGAATGAGAGCTGGTGGAATAAAATCGCGTGTTGGTAGTTTATTCACTCTTACTTTTAGTATCTTTCCGAGCTTGCTGTCAGACATTACACGCAATGATAGAACCGTCGACAGTATAAAGGATCTAACAAGTCCGGTTTCATATAGCCTTTATGTAGTAAGGGGCGCTCTTGTAGGTGGTCGTTTTATTCGGCGTTACTCGTGGGACCAAAAAAAAGAGGATGACGTTCCAAACCACACAGAGACAACTCCAAGCCATCAACCCAATATCAAGGTTTTCGCCCCAAGCCAGTAACGGAAACAGGAATCTCCGATGAGAAAAAAGAGTTATTTCCTCAAATTGACCTGTGTCGCAAGGGCTCAATGAAGAGGCTTTCAACAAAAGATCCAAATGTCTGTTGGCCAAAGGGGATCAGCTGGAATACGCTTCCAAATTTCACTCCAAATTAGTTCCAGTATGGACCAAAGGAGCTAAAGGCCAAAGCACAAAACGCCTAAGCACAAAACGCCTTCCTGGAGACGAAGGAAAATAGTCGAAGGGCCGCACACAAGCAAGGCTTTTTATACGAAAACTAAATAGATTATATTAGAGCTATTAAGAACTTATAACTGTCCTATGCTTTTTAAACCCCACCCGACTAGCATTTAAAATTGCCTCAGGGCATGCCGAAAAAAGGAAAAGCCTCATGAGGACTCCATGTGGCAAATGAGGGACATGCCAAAAGGGGCATTTCCTCATGAACACCACATAAAAGAAATCAGCGATGAGGTAGGGGCCCTATGAGGCAAACCTCAATACAAATGAAATGGAGCAATCCCAAGATCTGCCTCACGTTTTGGAAAGCTTTTCAAAAAGCTCTAAAGAAATACTCTTAAACTTTAGTTTAATTCATAAAAAGCTTTAGTTTTTGCTGTTGCGTGAAAGGTGTCATTTAGCATACTCAATAGCCGGATTCTGGTTCGATTACAGAAGTCAAGCAGCATTGGATGTGATTAGTACTCAGTTGGGCGGCGGTATTGATAAAACCACAATCGCGTTTAAAAATATAAAACTTTCGATACCGACGCAGTTATTACTCACATATCCACGCCTAAATTCTCAAAATCCGCTCGGGATCGTGTGGCAATGATTTTTTCTCAAGCGGGTCAAATAGGATATTCCTTATGACGGGCGCGAATGAGGAAAGGCGTTAGTTGCCCTGTGTGGGCCTTGCAGGCTAATCCTCATGGGGTCCACATGAGGCAGTGGGTCTAGCCTCTTACGGGCCCTATTTGTACCCCTTACCTGAAAATGCTAGGCGGGCATAACCCCATAACCAAAGAATTTACAACCACATAACTCAATAGGCAACTGGTAAATAAATTGACCGATTAACTGTATACATTTTAGGTTAACTGTTCACTGCTCCGCACCCACAATCATTGTGTTCCGCCATAAAGTCCTACATTTGTAAAAGTCTAAAGCGAAAGACACAGCCATCCTTAAACGGTCTCGCTTCCCTAATAAGCCATCTCACTTGCTTCACCGACCGTTAGGGGTCCGCTTAGGTAGCTTTTCTAGCGGATGGTACACCCCCTTGTTACCTTGTTTGGAGCCAAGTTTTCATCTTGCAGTCTAGCAGGGATTGTCGGACCAGTTTCTTTCCCAACCGTGCTCCCCTTGCCTACTTTGCACTCGCCTGTTTGCGTGGACCATAGCCTGTGTTCCTTAGTTCTTCGTGTCGTGGAGCTTTGACAGTGCCACGTTCTAGCGGTGACGTCCGAAAAAAACGATCCTTTCTAGAATTTGGCACCCTGGGACAGAGGCGATCTTCGCTGTCCGGAGGTTTTTTCGCTGCCCACTTATTCAGGTGGATGACAATGTGGTATTATCGAAGATCTGAGCCTGTGAGGGAGGCAGCCTGTGCCGAAAGGTGACCTCAAGTTCCCAGCCAGATCGGTACGGAACAATGTAGTATTGCCTCGTCCCACCAAACGCTAACATGAGATTTCTCTCTGGGGGATAAAACGTGCGTCGAGGATACCCTATGGACCACCTCAACCACTAGCCATAGCCAAACTCAAACTTTTTGCTCACAATCCTTTTAACCCTTGTCTCTCTCTCCTCCTTATGTTGTTAAACGTCCAGGTCATAGATCATAAGACTTAATTGGTTTTCTAAGGATCATGGGTCGATGCCACACGTATTTGTTATCGGACTACAAGTTTACCTATTCTCACACTCTTTAACTCATTGTGCTAAAGTGGATACAACGATATGAAGCTTTCGGTGGAAACGACCAGGAAGATTTTTCAGTCAAAAAAGGCCCATGCCTCCCGTTTATCGGTATAGAGTCAGTGATATCCAGTGGTGTCATAGAAATAACTCTTCGGATATGAGGAAAGAAGATCTGGTCCCACTAGTGGATTCTTGCACCCGGTATGAAACAACCCTAGAAATGCCTTACCCCTAAGCTATTCCGAGAACATGAAGGCCAGACTCATCCACTACGAAACAGGGTTTGCAAATGGAGTCCTTGGCCCGTCCGATTCTATATTGATGGTAATTTATGGTGCAGTGTCCGGTGATCAAGCCAACGAGTGTCATGGAATTCTTTATTTTTTAGCTAAAAGTCTAAGTTCAAGAGTCACCAGTCCATGTGTTTCACGTCTTGATGCAAAGTCTAGTAGTCAACTTAGGCCGAAGGACATGTGAAAGATAAGATCGGTTATTCCGAGTCTATCGGCTGAATGAAAAGGAGACTACAGGTTTTAGCCCTACTCTTGATACCTTGGATGCTGTACAAGTTCGGGAATACTAATTGTGGAAACGGGGACCGAAATGATTCCCTTAACGGGACAACAAGCAGACCCAGACAACCGCCGCAATGCAAGAAGGGCCGGAGTGGCCGCGTTTATGTGCAGGGACCTAACCGGTCCAAAGAACCAAAAAAAGTCCAAAAAGGCCCCGTATAAACGAGCACGGGACCGAAATTGCGGGCTTTTTTGGACCTTTTTTGGTATTTTGGACCGGTTCGGTCCTGCACATGCGGTCAGTGAAATTGGGGAACCCCACTGGGGTACATTCGAGGCCCGCTTTCATGAACTCCTTCTAAACAAACCCGGGAAGCAAAGTTGGCTGGGATCTCCATGCCAGTAGTTCGTTGTTCAACGAGACCCTGCTCGAACAGTCAAGTCGAAGCTACAAGTCCTTAGGCAGACTGCTGAATCGGTCCAGGGAGAGATGTGCATTGTGCAAATGATCCGAACTAGCTAGTCTTGTACTGCGGGGGAACATATCAGCGGAGGCAAAGAGTTATGTATTTTGCTGGATCAGTCGCTGTCACAATAGCGGTTCAATTTTACCATTTTACATTCTTACGACCATTTGAGGAGAAAATGGCGCGATCTGTTCGAGAGCATTTTGAGAACGCCCCAGAATAAATCGCTTGGATTTCACCAAGCCAGATGTGGACTTGTGTTGATCGTTGCAATTTTTCGTAGTCTGATCGTTCCTTTCACAAAACTTTTGATGAAAACAGTGTCGGAGTCTTTTCTGACCTTTCACTGTCGATGAAGCTCTAATGGCCCGAAACTCACATAAAGGTGACCCGATTGTGAGCACCCAACGTTGATCATTACATACTAATTTGGACTTACCGGACTTTATCACTCTAATTGCCAGTTTGATTACCTTACTAGTATAGGCCCTTCTTAAGGGGTCTTTCTGGTTACATTTTCAAAAAAAAAATTTTTTTAAACATTTTTTTTTTCATAGAAAGAAGAGAGATATCGTTTTGAAAATTTGTAGGTATGTTTATTGACAAAACAGTATTACAAAAAAGATTTTTTTTGATTTTAAAAATTTTTTTTGTTGACATACGGATTTTTTTAAAAAAACATCAAAAAATGATGGCGGGCATGATTTTGGGCGAATGGATGATCTGAAAAAAACAAAAAAAAGGCAAATTATTCCTTGTTGAAGTGGCTATGGCATGAACCAGAATAATTTGTTTTTGTCAAAATATAAAAAAATGGCGGCCATTTTTCGAAAAAACCAATTTTTTAGGGTGGAAAATCGGCTGAAAATCGGACAATTTTTTACCAATTAAAACGATTCTGGTTCATGCGATAGCCATAAATGTGTACAATAACATATTCAAAAATCAGAACAATTGGTCAAGTAGTTTTTCTTAAATCGTGCCCGCCACCTTAAAAAACATAGTTTCTAGATAATCGCGTTTGAAGTTTTGTTAAAAAAAATTTTAAAGAAAAACTATATACCTTTTTAATCTGCCATGCCCGGGCCGTAAATAAGTCCTTCCTCCTGCTCATACTTCTCTTGCAGCATAAATCGAAACGTTTGCAGGGTATAATATAATACTTCATAGTATAGAGTGAATCAGATCGTAGCAGATGTTAAAAAGGGGGGAGTCGAGATTATCGAAACACAGCCGAGCGTCGAAAATTCTTTCTCACAGCGTCTCACTGTATACGTTCAAAAATAATTTTAGAATTACGATATCGCTCTAAAACCTTTTGTATCATGTTTTTGAATATATTTATTAGCAAAATGCGTAAAAAAAAAATTTTCAATTTTTTGAAAATTTGTAACCAGAAAGACCCCTTAAGTATCCCTAGGTCCATACCAATACCTGTACTCGAAAAATGGTAGCCACAGTACCCAAGCTGTACACTCTACTAAACATTGCCTTATGTCACTCACAGCAATCTCTATCTGATAGAGGTTTAAACTTTAAGATCTTCACGATCATGCAATCTGATAGCCTTCACGCGCCTAGGATTTGCTCATTTCATATATCACCTGAAGATCGTAGAGAAAAGTGATAACGTCAGATCTAAATACTGTTGTCAGGTAGAAACAGACACCTAAGAACATGTTCTCTATAATTGTGTTGTACTTGAGAGAGGCAGGTTTCGCGAGAGAGTCAGACAAGGCACGATTAACGCCTAAAATTTTGGATCCAAATCCAAGACTCATCTTGAAGGCCTCCATAGGCCATTCCTATGAACACGAACGACCCAAGTCCTTTGCTCTCTTTGGCTCGAGTTTACTGGCCAGAGTCCAAAATGGCAGTGGCGGACTAAGGGTGGGGCAGAAGGGGCGGCCCGCTCCGGGCCTCCGGTTCCGAGGGGCCTCCAAATGTCATTGATCAAATCCTAAACAAGGCTTTTAAAATGAGGAACTGGGGAACATAAGCGGACTTGTCCACGATAACCAATTTTTTTTTAATTTTTTTTTATACTCTATAGTAGCATATACACACCGACTTGGTTACCACTATTGAGATGGTTTCAAGCCTTAACCGTAATAATATAGATGGTTTGTGCTTAGTTTGTCATACATTTTCAAACCAAGCAAGTACTGCTAAGCAAGAAAAATTTCTATGGTTAACTCGTTAACCACAATAATTAACTGGCATGAGTGCCATCTATCAATGAAAATTTACAACAATCTATAAAAATTGCTTGTCAAAAGCCACGTTGACATCATATAATTAAATTAATTTCTCGCTGGAATTAAAATGAGCAAAATATTATACAAGAATTTTACTCTTTTGTCACGGCAAATAGCTCTCTCAATAAGTTGCTTTCTTTTTTCCGTCAGATTATTACTTTTCCTTGAGTAATAGTCTTCCATAATTAAAAACAAAGCTAAATTATTTTGTAATAACAAAGAATTGACATCCATATCTAATAATTGAAATGACAGAAATAACCAAGCCAGTTGGTGTGTACAGTTGTTAGTTTTGAAATAGTCTGAAACCATATAAAACGATAACCAAGTCGTGTACATGCTATAAGCCTACTTCTATAGACCCCAGGAATATTTTCATCTAAAACGGTTCAAACCCAGAAAAAACATTTTTTTAAATTACTGATTTCGTTCATAATTGGACTTTTAAAATGTGCTCTAGAGTAAAAATCAATTAAAATATTGGGGGTGAGAAACTGGATTCAGAGTATTTGAAAGGCCTATTCCCTTCGCTCATGAAAAAATTGACAAGGTTGTCAAAACCTGTTGCGTTCTTCACAATTGGCTTCATAAAACAAAAAGGGACATGAATGTTCCAACAATAGACATTGAAGACACACACAGTTGCCGTATTATTCCAGGAGATTGGAGACATGTACCATCAGCAGATTTCCAAGATCTACCTATGACTATTTCAACTTATTACTAAATTCAATGTTTACTTAATGTTTACTTATAGTCCGGCGAAATTAGCAAAAAAAACGCACGAAAGGAGACAAAATTCCAAAATGGCTGAAAATTCGTACACAGCTTCCTTGGAACTTTTTAAGAAAACAATTTCGGAATCACAAAAAAAACATGGCCGCCGGAGATATCACTTTTTGGTAAAAAAATCGCTCAAAAACTGGTTTTTTCGAAATTTTTTTTGATCAGTCAATACGAACCGTTATTGCCTACAAAAAACCCTTTTGTCATTTTTTCGAAAACCTTGACCTTTCCGATTAATTTAAGGTATTTTTCGGCCGAAAAGTGATTTTTGGAAACTTTGACCTTGAATAAAGGGTTAGGTTTTCGAAAAAATTACAAGAGGGCTTCTTTGTAGGCAATAACGGTTCGCAACAGTTTTTGAGTGATTTTTTTTAACAAAAAGTGATATCTCCAGCGGCCATGTTTTTTTTGTGATTCAGAAATTTGGTTTCTTAAAAAGTCCCAAGGAAGCCATTTTAGAATTTTATCTCCTTAAAATGCTAATTTCCCCGGAATATTAATTAAAATTAAGTTAAAAATTAGTTAAATACTTGACTATTTAATACGTGTAAACCAGCCAGAGACTGAGGGTCTCATTCAGTTTTGCCGCCCCGGGCCTCTGACGGGCTTAGTCCGCCACTGCAAAATGGTGAGCCTACTCACGATCGAGCCTCGTGCCAATCATTTGTGAGCTTCAGCTTCATTTGAAGCCACCCCCTCATTGTGAATAATTGTACATAAATCCTATAGGCCTAATTTTGGAAACTTGCAATTTGAAGCTTTCATTGTGAAGTTTTCATCGGAACTTTCATGCTTCAGGACCGCAGATCGGGGATTGCACATATATGGCAAGTTCAGTGGATGGCGCCGGGTTTTCTCACAAGAGCAAACCTAAAAATGGTTTGATGGGTCAGCCTCATAGATTTTGGAGGAGGAGATCGAAAATCCAATTCGGTGGCTCTAGACCAGAAGTGCATCCGACTTTTCTGAGTTACCTCCGTGGATTATATGTTATAGCTTTGTTGTTGTTGTATATGTTTTGGCTTTGTTCGGACCTAGTTGGACCAAGGGGTCGCTCGCGTAATGGGGAACTCGGAACTAAGGGCACCCGCTGCCGAATACCCCCCCCCCCACCGAAATACAAATACAAAAAGGTACCACCAAGTTAGTCTCCAAAGAAATTCTGCTGAGTCTCCTATTGTTGTTACCCAAGAAACGGGCGCAATTCATCAACTCAGTAAGGACACGTTATCCGGCAAAAACTACCTGAAGTCGGAGCACCTCCCGGCAAACAATTACTCGCAGCCAGAGTCGTACTTTCATGCTCTTAACGGGAGTTTGCATAATAAGCCTTAAAAATCGTATCAATACCAGCAAAAACCGTCGGGGCGGCGGCTCATTTGCATTTTGGTGTAGCACCACCGAAAAAAAAAACTAAACCAGCTCGCAGCGAAAAGCCAACAGCTCCCAGACCCCATCAAAGTCCCAGCCGCTGGCTGGCCGAAAAAGGGGGAAAAGGTGGCCCGCCGCCGCGCCGTTCGCAAAGCGGGCTTTAACTAGAGAAGGTCGCTCGACAGCATTTTCCACCTTCTCCTAAATTTAATTTTATTTTATTTAATTTTTTCCCGCTACCGCCCGCCGGTCCGTTGCTGGTGTGTTTTACCTGTGAGTCTCGTATCTAGTTACCTTTTTGCTAATAACATCGAGAGTAATTACCGCTGCCGTTGGATTAAAGCCACTCTCTTCTCTGCTCCTGCTACGAACGAGAAGCGATGTGGAACCTCCATAATTGTTGACCTTTGAGCGAGTTTCGTTTTGTGTTTTTGTGCTTAGCTCAGGTGAAGTCTTGTTGTTGCTGTCGTTTATTTTTCCCAAGGAAAGGAAGAAAAGTGTGAAGGCTTAAGGGTGGCAGATTATCATTAAGGTGAAGGTGTATATCGTCTCTTGGGGATTTCTGTTTTTGACCCTCGTAGATTTTTGGGCAATTTAAAAGTTGGGCTTAAATTTGATCGTTTTGGGAAGTGGTTAAATGGCCCATGATGGTGGATTCCGAATTCAGTCTTAAGCTTGGATTACTTCCGATAAATTAAGGGATGTACAAAATAGGTTCATTTCTGTTTTTTTTCCTGTGTTTCTTTATTATTGAGTTAATCTGGCATCGGAAATATATGGATGTGATTTACGAAAATCTGGGTGGGATAGGTTAATGGTTTTTTTTGAATATATTCAACAATAAATCTTCGTTGATGCAAAAGGTGAGTTTAAAAAATAATCGGGAAAAACAAAACGGAATAAAAATATTGCTTTTGGCTGATTAAACCACTGTTCAGGTAAAATTTATGAATAAATGGAATAAATCGACTTTTCCAACCTATGCTGGTTATTTGCGTATATAACTTCAGCTGAAATCTCTTGTTTAAGCTTCCCCCGTCGAGGATGGGATGCAAAATTACTGCAGCCACCGTGGGGACCTTTAGTATTCCAAGCATGGTCTAAACCTCAGATAAGCACCCCAGACCGCTTGAACAGGTTTCTCAGACATCTTCGACAATCAAAGTCGTGTCCCGCAACCAGATCCTACAAAGGACGTTTTTCGGGGCATAGTGATAGTGAATCGAGCTGGTGCTGTCGTACAACCTCTCGCCCTCCATAGCAAAAATATCAATGGGAATCATTCGAGCTATCACGCATGCTGCTTCGTCAGACGTAGTACGGTATGCACAGCATGCCCGAAGGGCACTTAACCGATAAGCAGAGTTTATTTTCCTCCTATTGTCCGTTCTGTCCAATGCCGCTGCCCACACTGGCGCTGCATACAAAAGGACCGAAATAACCACTCTTGTGATGAGGAGGGGCCGGCTTGGCCTGGGACCCCCCAAATATTAAGCAGCATCTTCTCGAGTGCTGCGCTGATGGTGGAAGCTTTTTCCGCTATGCCCGCCAAGTGTTCCCCGAAGTTGAGCCTTCGGTCAATCATCACTCCCAAATACCTAAATGCGAGCTGGGAGAGGATGACCTGGTCACCTACTTTTATCGCTTTTGGTCTCCACCTTTTTCCGCTTGCTGATTAGCACTACTTCCGTTTTGTGCTCAGGTGGCATTAGACCAGCGTTCTCGGGCCACGTTTTTATTTCCCATATCACTTCGTTCTCAAATACCTTGATTTCGTCGAGTCGCTATCCTACTACAGCTACCCCGATGTCATCGGCGAACCCAATAGCGACCGCTTCTCGCGGGAGTCGTAGCGCCAGTACTTCATCGTACAGGATGATCCACAGAAGAGGGCCTAGGACGGATCCTTCGGGACTCCGCAAGTTGTCCTATACTCTCTTATTCCCTAGTCTGACTCGCAGTGTAGTGTCCTACCTACAAGGAATTCTATCACAATGCGCACTAGATACTTCGGTGTATCAAGCTTTATCAAAGCCTAGACGATCTAACTCCACTTCGCGGTGTTGAAAGCATTTTTCACGTCAAGAGTTATCAATGCGCAACTCTTATTCACATCCATTGCTGCCCTTGCAAGGCTAGTCATCATATTGACAGCATCCGTTGTCGATGTAGCCTTCCTGAACCCGAATTGCCTTTCCGACAAACCACCTTCCCTCTCGACGCTCGGGAGTAGTCTTGTAAATCACCCTTTCGAAAAGCTTGCCCATACTGTTAAGAAGACATATCGGCCTGTAATCCGACGGGTCCCTTGGAGGCTTACCCGGCTTCGGGATGAGCACAAACTTTTGACGCTTGCATTGCTCAGGGAACACTCCTTCCCTCAGGCACGATGTGAATACTTGGGCAAACTCAACTGGTGCCACAGTGGCTGCCAGCTTCACCGATCTGTTCGGTATTCCGTCCAGTCCAGGGGCTTTTCCAACGGCAATCCTCTTCGCGGCTTCCACAATTTCTCCCTCCCTTACCTCTGGGATGTCTGCTTCATCTACGTTCACTGCAGCATGCTAACTAAGCGTACACGGTACAGCTCTGCTTGAATGACAAGGAGCCTGAACCGAACGCCTTACTAAATATTTGGCATTTACCCAAGATCCTGTCACCCACACGTGCTTCTTGGAGACATCTGTATATCATACTGCTACTCTTTAGTATTTTAAGGAAAACCGACGACGGCTCTCTTGAATGTCCACCGAGGAAGACTTAACCTTTGAGATTCTGATAACAATCCCGCGCATGGAATTTCGTCTACAATACTGACGATTGTAGGATGGTTTTGCTGAAAAACACGTGGCCATGTTTTCAGCCTCAAGAAGAAGCGATACCAACTTGAGAAAAGCTCCTAGTTTTGGGGAATATCTCCTTGATGAAAAGTTAGGCCATGCTTCTAATCTTGCTCAGTTTTATAGCGGCGGGTCTAGGAACGAACGCCTGTCTAATAGGAGACACCACTGGGGGTCCGCACCCAGGCGGTACAGTCTAAACTCACCAAGCCTTTTTTCGTAACGTTCAAGTGCAGACCGGTTCGAGCCGTAAAGGAATTACTTCAGCTTAGCGTCATTAGCATGACCCTTAAAAAGGGTTCCCTCAAAGGTGCTCACCAGAGCCAGAACAGTCTAGCCGTCAATCTATCTAGCTGCTATCTCTCCTTGTATTTCTTTGCCTTTCTTTGTTTCTCTGGGCTTCGTAATGCTAAGCTTCTGGTGGATGACGCTTAGCGCCACTTAAATCATTCTCCATATATCCTCCAACCTTATCATATTCTCAGGTGTTAGCTGCACTTCAGTGACTGCTTTCAGTACAGTCCTGTGCTCCGCAAACCTCGGGCATTTAAAGAGAACATGCTGTGCGTACTCTGCGATGCCTGCTTCATCTAGGGGAATAGGGTCCATACTATATCTTGCACTATCGCAGGGCAGGTAATCGTTGCGTAACGCTTACCCTTAATCGGCGTCATCACCACCCTGTAAGCACACCGACGCCCTTTGAATACTATCCACTTTCTTGCACAGTCTCGCTTTACTCTTTCGGATGATATTTTTAAGCCCTCTTCTAGCCTTCCTGTATTCTATTAGTTCCTCGAATTCTGGTTGTTGTCACCTTCGCTGGCAGTACCTTTTTGCTTTTAGGCAAACCATTCGAAGCTCCTCGATTTCATCATTCCACCAGAAGTTCGGTGCACGTCTTCGGGGTTTTTGGTCGTTGTGGCATGAAGGCGTCACATGCCGGCTTCGTCGCCCCGGTGATGCGTGCGACACATTCATTAGCGCATCCTGTCTGCCCAGTATTCTCCTGCAGGATTATCTCTTTGAACAGCTCTTCATCGAACTTGATCTGGACCCATCCGATGCTTAAGGCGTAGTTTACTGTCCCCTTTTTTTTCTTCTTCCCGTGTGGAGTTATGGCGTGATGATCGCTGTGCGTATACACCTCACTCACCCGCCATTGCAGGTCTCTGGCTATCGAGTCACTAATAACGGTGATGTTTACTATAGACCCTCTTACACCTTTTTGGAATGTCTTTTGACCGCCGCTGTTTGACCACATCACATTGAGTCATGAAAACGCTTCCACTATAATGCGCCCGTTGCATTTGTATATCGGCTGCCCCAGTCCACAGCCCATGCATTAAAGTCCCCCGCTATTGTTTTGGGGTTATGGCGACTCGCGTCTGCAGTCAACTTTTCCACCAATGTCACGCATTCATGCATCGTGAGACTAGGCGCAGAGTAGCAGTAGTAGACATCATCGGGGTTCCTCATCGTCTCCTTGATGGCTCGATTTCCATGCGCCCATATTGCGACTCTTCCGCTTTTGTCCGTCTGACAGATTCCATTACGAAGGTCCTTACTTACAATTGCAATGTCGTTTTCCTTTTCGTACACAATTTGTGTGAGTAGATCTTGGGCCGCCTGGCAGTGATTTAGGTTCAGTTGTACAAATATTATTTTCTTCCCCGTTTAAGTCCCTTGTGGAATAGTAGACACTTGCTACTGCTCGTGCCTCTCTTTTTGGCTTAACAGGCAGTTAGGGCTTCCAGTGCATTCTTTGGCCCTTTTTACCCCTTTTCTCCGCATTTCAGGCATAGTTCCTTCCTTGGTGCAGTTCTTTGCTATAGGTCCGAACTCGCAGCACTTGAAGCTCCCTAATTCGGCAGACAACCCATCCTATGCTGACCTTTCCGGCTTCTAGAATTTTTTTCGCTAGTTTTACCGGCATATTTATGGTGGAGGTTTGGGTTGGCCACCATATGCTGTCCTAATTCCGATGCTGAGCTCCTGCACTTACAGCAGGCCTAGGTGATTCTGCAACACACCGCACACACCTATTCTCAACCTCATTGCGGTAACAGCGTCCATTTAATGGCCCGAAATTGTAGGAATGATATTTTTGATGTTAATTTTCAATACGTAAGCACTACAAGTCAATAAAATTCGTGAAAATAGCGTTTTATAGCGTACAAAATTTAACGGCCACACTTAATTTCAAGTAATGGTGACACATCAATTGACCCCCGAAATTATATGATTTAACACCTAAAAACTTTTTTTCCTTTTGGGCTTAATCGCAAACTATATTTACACCAATAAAACTTCACTTTAAGTAAACACGATTATCTATCACACAAAAATTTGATTGTATCAAAAAACGTCAAAAATTTCCCTCAAAACTTTCAACAGACATTTCCCCGCCACTGTAGACTGTTGCAGCAAATTCTCCAGTGTGCCTCAACTTTGCGCTCCCAACCGTCGAAAGAGTAAACAGAGCAACGAAGGCGCAACAGCTGCACTGCACACAGCCGACAGAAGCGATGCACGCCTCACAGCAGAGCCCGTCGTCTTGTCCCTCTGGTCCGCGAAGGAAACAGAACTGCACAAACCGACTTCGGAGAATCTCCCACCACTTTTTGCAGCATCCCGAGTGCCACAAGCAGGAACAACCGAAAAATCCCTTTTAAAACAGAAATTTCCCTCGACCAGCGCTTCTCAATCTCGTTCCGGCTGTGCATTTCGCATCCATCTCGCCATAGCCCGGTGCGCCAGTGTTGGTGCGTGCGTGTGCTTATAACGGGGCTTACCTTGTGTGCGGGACTTCTGCTAACTTCAGTTTTTCGCCGGCTTTCGCAGAGGACGGTCGGAGTTTCGGTCCAAAAGTAGCGGGACATCCAAACATAACTTCAGACGTGCTCAAACCTTTCGGACGTTGTTGGTTCATTCATACACGCGTGTGGTTCAGAGAAATTTTGCGACGAATTTTTTGTTTTGTTTTTGTGGATTTCTTCTCGTGTTGTCTGCAGCCACCATCCATCGAGGACTTGCGGACTGCAGAAGTAATAGTAGAAAAATGGATTCCCTTGAAGTGAAACAGATTCCGCTAAGTGTTTGCTAAAGTGTCAGCGAGAAAACGCAAAGGAAGTGCTAAAACCCTTAACAGAAAAGTCCCGTTTTTCGCCTGTTTTTTTTTTGAAAAGTGTATTTCTCGGCGGACAATCTGAAAGCGGAGTTCCTTAAAAGTGGTGCATTTCAAGTGAAGATTGTCTGTGGTTTTTAGCTGTGCGAATTCTTTTCAGTTTTGGTTCTGTGCTTTTAGTTTTGTTTGCTGCTTACCTGGCGCGAAGCTGAAAGGTGCTTTGTTTCTGTGACTCAGGAGAAACCTGTTGAAGGAGTTGGAATTCCTACATTAATTTGCATTTTCTCATCTCTCGGATTATTGTTATTACGCAAAGCAGTTGCTGCTGGGGTGACAGCCAGCCTCTGACTTTGGACTCTCAGGTGTGTAAGAGTGATTAAAGGTGATTTGGTTTTTTTATATTTAAATGCATTTACACACAAATGCGCCTGAATTGGATTAAAGATTTTAAAGATCTCACTGCAATACCTGGATTAGCTGTGCTGACTCGATTCTCCATGGGTCAGAGTTGATCGGTCTTTGGTATTATAACTTTACGCTGCGCGCTGTGCTATAGAGGAACCGGTTTCTTTTCAATTCAGAGTAAACATCGCATGCGCGCACTGTGCTTGCTGGCGCTGGTGATGTCTGGTGCTGGTGCGGTTTCTGGTGCCGTTGTTGGTGGTTAGAGTGTGTCTTGAAGGCTTTTTCCTTTCTTTTGGGTGAGTGGACCCGAAAACTCATGGACTTCCCTTGGGTTGGAAATGCATAAGAATCGTTAAAAGAAAGGAATTTTTTTTTTCGGCTGGATCTCAGTAAATGCCCAACAGGAATGCGAGACCTTCCGGCTGATTGGTCGCGACTGGTTTTCACTTCTGTTGGTTTTTTGTTGAAGTTTTGTTGCTGGATCTGGTTTATCAATGTTTCCCCTTCTATCAGGATTCTGGCCGTTTTTTCGACATATGTTTTGGTTAAGAGAACGCGAAACAAACTGAGGCAATCCTTAAAGGATGCAAAAAAGGCACATTTTCGATGGTAGTTAAACATTTGACCCGGAGTAATATTTCAACATAACTAAGTAGTCTCGAAAATCGCCTATTCAGTGACTCAGTTTGTAAGGCTCTCAACTAGGAAGGAAAAGTTTGAAGGATTCAAGCGGATATTGCCTCTGGTGCGTGAATTGTTTTAAACCTGACTCAGAGTCCACACTTGCCTGGCTTTTTGGTTTATAGGTAATAACTCAGTCAAAAAACTGGTGATTGGTATCTACCAAAACGAACTACAAACAACTCTTAAAAACCCAATAATCAGTATCACAGCTTGTAAGGCTCTGAACTAGTAAGAAGAAGGTTTCAGGATATTGAAGCAATTAAGTATTGTCCCTAGGGCGTGAATTGTGTTAAACCTGACTCAGTTGTAAAATGAGTCCACTCACCTAGTGCATAGGTATTAACTCAGTTAAAACTGGTGATTGGTATCCGTAACTATCAAAACCAATCTCTCAGTGCAAAATTATTGAGTTTGTTTTGTATACATTATGCTTTGGTTAATCTGGAACCAATATAGCTGTGTCCTTTAACTAACTTGATTGAAGATTAAGGACATTGTATAGTGTTAAATCCAGTAGACTTCAGTTTAGTAAAGTTATTAAAGTGATTTCTTTATACTTTTCCCGATAGTGTAACAAATTTGGTTAAAAAACCTTGCAGTAACGCTCAAAAGTGGTAGAAGTGATGTAAATGGCCGTGTTACTACGGTTAAATTATCGTGAAATTATCAATTTAGACTTTAAATGCAGTTTTGACTTTGGAATTGGTGTTATTTTTATTCATGGAACTAAAGGGTAATGCTTGACAGTAACCTCTAATGGAAAGAAGAGTAAAGAATGTAAAACGCTAATCCTGTCTCTTGGATTTCGTAAGCAAGCAAATCTCCATTCAAGTTCACCTCCAATGAAAGCTTGTTAACTTTGTAGCTAGAACGCTTTTCTATTAGACAACTGTATTAGCCTAAGCAGCCTCCCTACACGCACATTTTATATGCCACAAGATAATATGAAGCGCTACGAGATTGATGTCTGTTGTCTTGGCGTATTCTTTTATTCTAGATCTGTGGCTTTCTTCTTACTTTCTTTTCTGAGATATCGACTCCATGGAGTGCATTGGCTATTGTACTCTTAGTGACTCTTATACGTCAAATTTATAAGCCTCACCACTTGGTCAGAGTTTTAGGCTAGACCGTGCGATCCTTCATAGGGCGTAATTTTGGTCGCCTTCTAGTATCCTGATATCCTTTCTACTGCGCTCCCGTAATTCTGCGGCTCAAGAAGAAATCGCTGGTAATTCAACAGGACATGTCATCAGAGTCCTATTGCCTATGGTTCTCTCTTCACTAAAGTGATGGCTATTCTATATCTGGATCTCTGTCTGTTCAGGGAGTTAGGCTTTTTATTACATTCGAAGCTCATTGGAGCCAATATTCAAACAACTCTTACCCAATCGAAAGTGATCCAACCCCGATTGGTAGTCTTAAACTATTTTGGAGTAAAGGCCGAGGCACATTAATGCGAGAGTACGATGCGAGAACGAGACGAGAATCGCAGGCGCTGCCAAAACCTTTTCCATAGGGCCTGTTCACAAGGTTCGCTTCCAGGAGCGTTCCTCACGAACTTTATGGATGAAGGAGGAAGTGGGGATGACGAGAGGTTCGACCCCACTTCTCCCTTCATCCAAAAAGTTCGTGATGAACGTTCCTGGGAGCGAACCGTGCGAACAGGCCCATAGCAGGCTTTCAAATGCCGCAATGTACAATGCCACGAGATGCGATAATGCGAGACGAGAGAAATTCGAAAAATTGAAATTTTGACGCAGCGATATGCGATGGCAGATCATATGTGTTTATTTTCATATTTAGACGAACAGCATGCAGAGAATTTGTGGAGAAAACATAGAACGATAGAGTAGATCGAGCATAAATTAATTTTAAAAATATAAAAAAACATAAAATTTTATTGAATTTGAATTATATATAACGACTCGCACTGGCACTATTGTACATTTAAACGCGAGGTATGAACGAGACCGAGTATTGGGCGAGGCTCGCACGAGATCTCGCATCGCAGTCTCGCATTAATATACCTCGGCCTTAAGTCCTACGTGACATTATCGCTCTGATTGATGTTAAGCTCCCAGAAACGATAAACCGTACGTAGAGCAATATTAGACCAGTGCCGATAATTTTTGAGAAAAAAAAATTCTTAGCAGTATAGGGATGGCGGCAAAATTTAGGATAAATTGTACATAAATAAAATCGATAGCACCGCAACAGATGACCGGAACGGGGGTGGGGATGCCAAAATGTATGTTTTTAGGGGTGAAACGCGGTTTTTTACGATTTCTGGCAAAAGTAGACCTCCTATCGAAAAAAGTTAAATGTAAAAGTTGTAGATAATTAAAAACTCTATAACTTTCATTCAAACCATTTTTCGCCATAACCTCAAAAAATGGAGAAAAAAACGATAAAAAACATTAAAAACCGATTTTTTCATTTATCATTTTTCTCTTTCACAAAAATGATTCGATTTTAATGAAATTTGGTGAAAATGTTCATTTTTATGTTTTGTAAAAGCTGCAATTTTTTTAAAGCGATGGATAATTTTGTTTCTTTTTTAACGAATTTAATTTAAAAAAGGGTCCAATTTTCAATCAAAAAAGTTGGCGGATAAAATTTTGATTGTTCAACTTTTCAAGACGTATTTCCGCTTCCGAGAAAGCTCTTCCGTAATACTTGCAATTGAAGAATATTGCCACTGAAACCCATTACCCAGATCGCTATTCGTTTTCAGCCTCAACGCATATCTTAAGTCCAATATCTTTGCCTGAAGATGAAGCGGTATCAAGTTTGAGTAAAGTTTCCAACGCTGCAGTGGAATAGCCACTGAAGGTAAGCAAAATTCCCTGTTACCACACTAAGGCTTCGAAAGTTACCATGGTGGTACACGGCTTTAAGTTATAGGCACCATGTGGATCTATATTCTTTTCGGCTGGCCCGCTAAGATCTTCGTGTCCTACTCAACAGATAATCCATGTGATAGTTCCAGTAGAGTTTGGTATCTAGTGTCTCGATTAAGTATTTGGTTTGTTGCGAAAATCTTTAGTTCTGTCTGCAAAAATCCCAGCCAATGTCCATTTCCTGATAAATTCTCCCCAGATTGCAACTTAGTCGAACAAAGAGCTAATCAATAATTTAGCAGCCCTGAAGTGAACCTACAACTCCTTCCTCCGATCATTCTTTTTTTGTACTACCCTCCAGGAATCTGTCAAGATGATCGTTTTCTTACGGTTTTTAAACATTGAATCGAGCCAATCCCAACAAATATTGCTTAGACCTTTTCAACTTAGTATAAAGAATGAACTGTCGAAGGCTACGTCAAAATCAAGGAAGCCACCAGTTCATATCCTTCATTTAGGGCTGAACTGTGCAATTTGAGCACCAGATTATGAAGGGCCGCCCCAATGGATTTTTATGGCTATTCTTCCCTTAAATTATCCTATCTTATAATTCTTCCTTCGATCTAAGCTTAATACTAGACAGTGTAGACAGCCTAGTCTCCGTCAACCTCAATTCGCTATCGCGCACATATGCAGCACATCTCACGAAGCATTGAATTTGCACGCTAACAAGGTTCAATTGACTCAGGAACTGAAGCCCATGGACCATTTGAAGCTTCGCCAAAACGACGAGTTGATATGCGTTAGCAAACGTCAGTGGATTTCTACTTTACGCAGAAAATAATCTTCAGCGATGAGACACACTATGGAGCAAATAACATCTTCACAAGAAACATTCAGATACTAGATTTTGCGGATGACATAGTTATAATTGGACACAAAGCGCCAGACGTAAAGGAAACCTTCTCAAGAATTCTAGGAAGTTCAGCAAAGTTCAATCAAAAAGTAAATGACACGAAAGTATATGATTGTATCAAAAAAAGGGCAACGTTTAGGGCGAAGCTTCAGTCTTGACGATTATAGAGTGGAAATTGTAGACAATTTTATCTACTTAGGGATAATGCTTACTGCAGAAAATAAGATAAAGGAAGACATCCATAGACCCATCGTCGCCGCAAATAAAACATATTTCGCACTAGTCCCGTCCCAAAAAACCAAGAAATCTCAAGGCAATGCAAAATCAGAATATATACTTAAAACAAAAATCCGTCCAGTCCTATTCTACACGGTCTGAGGCTTGGACATTGACCAAACAAACAGAATATATTCTTAAAATCTTCGAAAGCATAATCCTAATATTTGATCCTATAAGGGTTAACCAGAACGAATGGCGCATTAGAACAAACGAAGAACTTGAAGTGATGTATGACGAAATAAATGTAGTTGCATACATAAAATTGAATAGACTACGATCGCTCGGGCACGTGGTACGAGCTTGTGAAGAAAGGGTGCTGGCCAGGATCAGCAATGGTAGGCCATCAGGAAAAAAAAGAGTAGGACGACCAAGAAATAGGTGAATGGATGACGTGTTAGTTGATATACGGAAACTTTTTATAACAAATTGGAGAGACCTAGCAAGACGTAGAGACGACTAGAAGACGAGATTTCAAGAGGCCCGAGTCCTACATGGACTGAAGCGCCATTTAAGAAGAAGAATGGAAAATTGAGCCACAATCATGCCTCAGCGTCATCAAAAATTTGGGCAAGCGTATGAAGGTCTACCGCCAGAGCCCTTCTGAGCATTTAGTTGAAATTTTGTTCCATACATGATTCTAATAAACTGATCAAATTCTGTAAAAACTGTTTGCTGCAGTTTACATGGCGAAATCCCTAATGGGAGTAGTTCATGTTCCAACTTCGGCTGTGAAATGCTGCAGTATCGAAGCATACTTTATTGAGTAGCCCTGATAAGGCATCTCGCCGGTTTAACGGGTTAATAATAGGGTACTAAAGTTCCGCTTCTGACGACACAAATATTGAATAGCTGTGGAGCACAATAAAGGGCGCTATATTAACAGCAGCGGAAACGAGCATCGGTTATGTCCAAAGAAGCCAGCAACACTGGATCTCGGAAACAACCTGGGAAAAAATAGAACGCAGAACGGCTCTAAAAAATAACGTGAACTCTACAAGCGACTCAGAAAAACGTTAACAACTTGAACGGGAACACTCCCAATACACCGATAGGTAAAGAGAAGTATCCGGCGTGATAAATGGCGGCAGATGAACGAGCTCGCAGAAAAATCGTAAAACGTGGCAAACACAGGCAACAGTAAGATGCTATACCAAATTACTAAACAGCTCTCGGGGAAAGCACTCTACTAAAAGCACGCCGTAAAGAGTGGGGATGGAAGACTGCTGTGCAACGACGAGGATCAACTCCAAAGATGGAGAGATTACTTCTTCGCCGCCCTGAATGGTTATTTTTCACAGGAACCTGAAGAAAACAACAACAATGCACAGCCAATAAAAATCACTACTCGTGCACCATCCGAGACAGAAATAGTAACCGCAATTCATGCAATGGCCAATGGTAAAGCAGCTGGAAAAGATGGCATTCTGCCAGAATTTTTTTTATGTGGAATGCTAGAGCTCAGGGAAAGCCCTTTGTACTGTCGACAATCTATTTTTCTTCGTATAGAGTGCAATGTCGAACAGCAAGCTCTAGTCGATAGATAGTGAAGGGGAAGAGAGAAGTAGGAAGGAACTGCCGCAACCACCTAACCTCCAACCATTTCTATCGCGACTCTGGCATCGGCGCAACGAGAAACAACTCGCTAGAGTGTTATGCCTCCTGAAACGAGTTGAATCCCATCAACCAACCGAAGACATGCGCTTGGTGGAGCGGGGCAGTGCTAGCGGAAGGCTATGATAGGAGGAATGTAAAGAGGGAAGAAGAAAGAAGGTGCGAAAGGCGAAGGACCGTGGAGCTCTGCCGGGATTCGGACCCGGGACCTCTGGGATGGTAGCCAGGCGCCTTACTCCCCAGAATTATTGAAAACCGACTCAAGCCTCATAGCGGATGCGCTGCGGCCAATCCTGGAAATAGGATGGAACACCAGTACCTTTCCGGAGGTATCTGTCTATTATCTACGGTGGGAAAAATCTTGTCCCACATATTATTATCAAGGATAAGAGAGGCAGTAAACCGAACGCTTAGAAGACAGCAGGCTGGATTCAGAAAGGGCCGCTCCTGCATAGACCATATTAAGACCTTGAGAATCATAGTGGAACAGTCTACTGAATTCCGATCCTATCTTTACCTTGCTTTCGTAGACTATGAGAAAGCGTTCGAATCGGTTAATATGAGCTTTATATGGCAGGCACTACTGCAAGTTGGATTGCCGGACAAAATAATAGAATTGATAAAAGCTCTATACAACAATTCCAAATGCAGAGTTCTTCACAGTAAAAAATTATTGGACAGCTTTGAGGTGAGCTCAGGAGTGCGACAAGGATGCCTTATTTCGCCATTACTTTTTCTAATAGTAATAAACGACATCCTTGTCAGCACTCTAGATAGCAGAACAGGTGGCATTCAATGGGGATTGCTAGACCGCCTTAAGGACCTCGACTATGCAGATGATATCCGTTTGCTGACCCACAGAGATCAGAACCTCAAAAATGTGTTAAGCAATTTGGCAGCAGGAAGTAGTTCAGAGGGCTTATGGCTAAATCTGACGAAAACTAGAGAAATGCGGATAAATACAAACTCCAAGAAGGCATATCGCTGAATAACCGAGAATCTAGCCAAACAGGACTTCGACTAGAATACGCAAGGAACCCGTCGATTCGGAAGACCCAGAACAACGTGGAGGAGAGCCCTATTAGCAGAGACCGCAACAACTGGGAGATCCTGGTCAGAGCCGAGAGCTGTCGCGCAAAATAGGGTCCGCTGGAGGGCAACTGTTTCCGCCCTATGTCCCATGACAGATTAAAGGCGCATAAGTAAGTATCCCGCACATAGCTAGAGCTGGTCTGGTGGATACTGGTCAATAGGCGACCATGCATCGAAAATGGGCGTCCCACTCAAAGCATCATGCCGTAGCTGCAAGGATCCAAATGAAAAAGAACCTGTTGTGCATTTCGTGTTCAAATGTCCGGCATTAGCCAGGGCCAGGCACAGTTCATTTGACAGCCACGTACTAGCAACAGAGCAAGCAACGAACTTCATGCAAATCTTGAATGCTACTAAGTGGATCTAAAAACCGTAACAAGCCTACTGGTCATGAGTGGTGTCAAAACGACGCTGATGTGCTAATTGAAGATGAGCCCAGAGTATGAGGGCCTCGCTACTTTCACCAACCAACTTACCACCGAGTCTTCACCTAGTCGACGGTACATGTCCTTGTTCATCCGGCAGTTTGGTTCTGGCGGCGTTACAGGCTTTGTCAGCGAGATTTTCTTGTTTCAAGAGACATAAGTATCACTACGACGAGGATCACATCCGCTAAATCCGACTGCATTTCTGGCTCAACCACTTTAAAAAAAAGATGAACTCATACATCATCCAAGAGCCCAGACGCGATACACGCCTTCTCCTCCTCCTCATGCATCCAGACTCCTCTTAACCTATATACACGCCGACCTAAGCTTGCTACTAGACGTTGCACCATGACCTGCAATTCTCTTTCTTTCTGATCCTTTCTTCAAATATTTTTTTTTGTAATGTTGGCAAGCTTGTTTTTGACAGCTGTCAAATTGTTAGCCATTTTGGAAGTGTGATTGTCATTTAACTGACAGTTGAAGCAATTACTTGAGTGGTGTGCAATGATCGTTAAAAATCATGAATTGAGGAGAATGATGGGGACTTGTAGGGATCTTCTGATAATTATAAGGAAAAAAGGGTGCTTTTGATGATATCGATGCTTTTGGAATACTTGTAACATTTTTCGTTCATAACGATTAAAATTTTTGTGTAAGGCAATCTTCAATTTGTTTTCATGTCTCTCTTAAATCAAAATACACAACTAAAATTCTTATAATTTCTCAATTTACCCTCGTCCTTATAAAAAAATCTCACAATCAAAAATGTCCTTTTTTTTTTGAATAAAACTGTTTTCCTTTTACTTTAAAGTCTTTAACTCGAAAAATACTCCTCAAATTGGCCGCGCTATTTTACAACTTTGCCGCTCTCATATCTATGGTAAAAAAAAAAATTATTATAAATTTTTTTTTCACAGGACCCAGAGAAAAATACAGGAGAAAAGCGAGCAGCAAAGGAACCGATCCTTCAGCTCCAATCCTGGCCCCAGGCTGAGGGCATAAATTCCCAGAAATGTTCGCTTTTTATTTCAATTCGATGCAAATCCACGAAAGCCTTTTACACTTGGGGCGGCTGAAGAGGGGGGGTTTGGGGGGTTGGGGGTTGTTGGTGGTTGTAGGTTTGGTATTTCGCTCTGGTGGTGTTTTGCGGGTACAACCACAGCCAGAACCAGAACCAGAGAGTCGCGCGATATTTATTTTATTCCTAACTGCCCGTGGCGCTGTGCATAATTTGGCTGTGAACTCACCCATAGTCACCCGATCCATATACGGTGGAACACTTTTGAAAGAAAGAAAAAAAAAGTTACCGCCGCCCCCCAAAAAAGAAGGCCAAAAACACCACCCCCAAGAAGAGAAAAAATAATGTTTAAAAACCATCGCAGCGCCGACACTTGCGGAGATCGCCCCCGTGACATGAGAGAAGGTTTTTTTTTGCAGGAAATCGTTCTAGGAATGGACTCGTCTGAGGTTTTCTTTTTGGTAGTATCCTGTTCCAGTGTCGCCTTGTTTTTTTTTTTTTTTGAAAAAGGACCCAAATCGGACTTGGATACATACTTTGGGTCAGGCGAGGTGTTTTGTTCCCTTTTTTGTGTTGTTGTTGTTGTTATTTGGTTGTGTTTCTGAACGGGGACAGTTGGAAAGAAGAGCTCCTTTCCAGCCAAGGACTCAGTTGGAGGACGAGTCTGGTCTAAATAGACTCGAGGACTCTTTAAAAAAATTTCTTTCTCTCTTTCCCTCTCGATTGTTTCCACGTGCTACTTTCTTTCGGTTTTAGGGTATATATATATATATATATTGTTTCAATGGTGGTAGTAGCAATGGTGATGGCGAATCTGATGTCTTCAGTTTCCTGACTTACGTTTATTTTTATTGGGGTTGAAATTGTCCTTGTAAAAAGTTTTAAAAACTGAATACAATGAGTTACGGGTTGGGGTATACGAGGATGAACTGTAGATGGGGCGACTGAAGAAGGGTGTAGACGGCGGTGGCGGTTTTCTTGTTAGGAAATATAGAAGAAAATCAGGCCAAGAAAGGAAAATGTCCTTTTTTTATACATTCATACATATATATAAAATGTATATACATATATGTATAGAAAATTGTCTATGAACTGTTCACGAGTGTAAAGGATACAAAAGGGCAAAGGTTGTTAGCAATTTATTTAATTTTCTGGGGTATTTTTTTTTTGTCGGTGGGTGAAAAGAATTTTTGGGGTTGATGGGAAAATATCAAATTTTATTACATTTTGAATCCTTCCTTCTTCGGTTTTCTTCTTTTCTTTTTTTTTGATAGAAATATTATAAAAATTAATTTTTTGGTACTTAAGGAAATGTTTTTTTGGAGGGCGAAAACAATAGAATTTTGTTTTCGGGGTTGATCCAAAACATAAAAATAACAATTTATTTTTTAAGTTGGATGTAAGTAAGTGCTGTCAACAGGGGGATGATTGTTTTTGAACGAATTTGTTTCCCTTTACAGGCTTTGTTTCAATTCTTCCTTATTCTGGTGATTTATATTTGTTTGTGTATCAAATTTGTTGGGAATTTTTTTTTAGAGTGTCTCATGGTGTGCTGGGGATTTCACTTTCTAAAATTATTTATCTTGTAGCGTTTGCTATTCTTAATTTCTCATAGGTGCATACAGCTCTGCTTGAAAACAAAGTGGCTGGTGTGCCCAAGTTGAACGCGCTGCTCAATATATTGCTTCGATCGCCGCGTTTTACTAATCAGATTTTTCATGTGCCAGTTCTAGTAGAGATTTGGCACATCTAGAATCACGGCTGCGTTTAAGGGGGTAGTACACTTCTTATTTTTGAAAAAATCGATTCTCTAATAGCATCAAATTCAAGTGGCAGAAATTGAGTTTTTCGAAAAGGAGGAAGGCATAATGTATGGACCTGGTATCGCTGATTGAGCGTAAAAAACTTTTTTTTTCGTATTTTTAAGAAAAAAATTTTAAGCGCGTTTTTCTCGAAACTATGTTTTTTGACTTGGTTGACATGATTTTGAAAAAACTATTGGTCCGATTGGGCTCAAATTTTTATGGGATATTCTATACATGTGTAGTTCTCGTCCCTACCACGATTGTGGAAATCGGTTAATATTTAACCCTTTTTTTAAACAATTTTTGTCAAAAAAAATGGCCCAAAAAATTAAAAAGGTCGCCATTTTGTTTTTTTTTGGACCAAAATTTTTTATCGTGGTAGGGACGATAGAGACTGCTCTATATTTTAATATGCACGTTGAATTTTTTGTTTCAGAAGATCCAAAGTTGAGATATCATGTCAACCAGATTAAAAAGGGGTCACCTTCAGGCAGCCGTATTGGGGCCCTTTGAAGAAAAAAAAATACAAAAAATTTTTTTTATTTTCTTGGATGATAGACTTATCATATATAAAAAAGTTTGTAAGATTAAAATAAAGTTAACTACAAAAAAAAAAAAAAACTTAAAAAAAAGTGTACTTAACTTGTTGTGAGAAGCTTTAAAGTTTGTCTGCAAAAATCAGTTTCGTCAAGCCCTGTAGTGTTTGTTTCTTGGTAAATGATACCAGAACGCTTTTTTCGGGATTGACACTAAGTAGGGTTTTTTCAAAGCTGTTTAACAGTAACAGGCTAAAATCGAAAAACAGCAAACAGTTGTTTTTCTCTTAACTGTTTTTACTGTTTTTGAACTGCCGGACACCAAACAGACAAAACGAACGAATGAACTGGGTTTTCGGTGAAAGGGATGAGAGAGTACGACGAGGAGGACACTCTCAACGAACTTCTGAACGGACATTTTGACAGCGATATGTTTGTTGCTAGAACAAGGATGCAAAAGAGGATTTCAAAAAGCAACAACAAAAAGCCATTATGCCATTTCCAACGGACTTCAAAAGAGAATTAACGATTACATTTAAGTTTGGTCTATTCGGTTCGCGCTCATATAAAAGTAGCCAAAGTAATATGAGGACGACAGCGCCATATGAAAATAATATAAAATTGTATAGTAAGTTACTCTTAGTAACCAAGAGGTTTTGAGCTTTTCCTGCCCAGAATAGCTCTTATACAAGGTTGTGCAATAGTAATGTCATAATGTGAATGTACCATAATTTTTGCAAATGGCGTCGAAATGTCATTGTGTTCCATTCCATCAATGATGGGGCAACTTGTCAAGATGAAAACACCAATTCGTGAAATATTTAAAGAATTTAAGGCGTTGAATATGACATTGGACTTTTCTACTCTAAACATACTTGTCGTCAAATTAGCTGTTGACAATCTTAGTCGTGAGTGCCCAAAATTTACAATTCATGTTGAAGAAGCTTTCTGACATTAACAGTGATATTAGTAATAAACTCATACAAAAATTAAAAATTCGTGTAGATAACCGAATGAATGAGGATGTCATGAAATTATTGCCAAACCTCAAGGAACCCACAGACAACCACTCCATCAGGAATCGCACTAACTTTTGCAGGCAATTTAGCCTTCATCTTTCTGGTGTCATCGATGTAAGAGTAGAGTTGAAGTTCAACAGTGGCCGAATACTGATGAAAACGAAAATTTGTCGTTACAAGATGAATTAGACATGCTGCCTCAAAAAGAAGAATCGTCACTACAATTCAAGCGGCTCAAATCAGATTTTACAATTTTCAAAAATACTGGTCAACACACAGAAAATCTGCAAAAATTATAAAATGTAATTCTTTGTATCAAACCAACATCGACCGATGTTGAGCGTGAATTTTCAGTATGCACTAATTTTTGAACCAAAAGAAGATCGCGTCTTTCAGACAATTCACTTTAAGCGCTTGTGTTTTTGAAATACTATTATTTATTAACTGTAAAATTAGAGAAAACTCGAAAAACAGTAAAAACAGCTGTTATCAGCATACGCAGATGACCTAGTGATAATGGTGTCCAGAGTAAAAATAATTTTGATGGTTAATTTTTTGAAAAGCATATACGGGCCCTCAACTAAACTATAATTGCGAACAAATTCGTTTGCCACACGGGTATGAACGCTGGCTACAGGCATTAAAACTAAAAATGCGGTCGCCAGAGGTATACATGCCTCTCTTACAGATATAAATGTCGTTTACTACGCGGTCCCCCAACTAAGTACTAACCGCGTCCGATGCTGCTTGACCTAAGCAATCGAACAAGACCCGTTCTACTGAGTATGCTAATGGCACTTTTTACGGTCACCAGCATAATTCCCTGTTTTCTTCGTCCCATACAAGCCCCAATTTTGCTCCCTTTGGTCTAAAATAGGGTGAGCGTACCGTGCTTCGTTTAGACTATTCCATTCGTGCCTGTACCGGGCTCCATTTGGAAAAGTACAATCTTTTCTCAGGCGTACCGTGCCTGTTTCATGCTAAGTGCGGACGAGTCTTATTTTTACTCAGGCGTACCGTGCCTATTTCGGGTGCCATGCAGGCGTTTCAAACTAAGAACCGGCGAGTATTATTTGGAATGTTTTCAACCGTGATTGGTGAAATTATGCAAGGATGTCTTAAAAAAAGTTGGCTACTGAGCAGCAGGCTAAGGTCTGGAATTCAATCGGAATAAAACTGAGCTGTGTTATTCACGGGGAAAACGAAAATTCCCACCTTCAACCTCCCAGGTTAGAGGGGTACACTCTCACTTTATACTCGTCAAAAATCGACGAAAGCTAAGGAAACCCTGAATAGCTTTCTTCGCCTGTAGAAAGACCTTCGGTAAAAGATAGGGTCTGAAGCCAAAGTAGGTCCTGCACATGTACACAGCCATGATTTGTCTAGTCTTCACGTACGGCTCGGCTCGTTGGCTACCACGCTGAACGGGATCAATAGTGTCATAAAGTTGGGAAGGGACCAGAGGACGGTTACCAATGGGGAACAGCGACCATAAGAACATATCCTACAAACGCTCTCGAGGTGTTCTTGCACCTGCTTCCTCGCGAGTGATAGACAAAATCCCGAGTCTGGAACACAAAACCTTACTATCATAGCAACTTCTTGGATTTGCTATCCGACGGTATAATCGCCATAACCACACACTACTTTCCGTCTAGATTGATCTTTAGGAACAACTTCGCTGTCGAAATACCCCCAACAATGAGAGAAACGAAAAACTCCTGAAGAAGTTTGATCTACGGATATTCACCAACGGTTCCAGAATATCAGAGTACGCTGAGGCCGGGGTATGTGTAGAGACTACGCGTGCGTATCCTTCAAGCGAAAGTGCAGGCGATCCTGAAGACTTTCCAGACAATGAACTTCGACCTTACACCAGGATGTAGCCTTGGAATTTGACCAAGACTATAAGAGATTCAGTGACTATGCGCTCCAAGCTAAGGAAACGATGCTAAACTGAGATAAATAAGCTCAGAAGAAGGCATAAGGTGACTCTCATCTGGGTTCTCGGACATAGGAATATGGATGGAAACGACCACAGCCAGTTAAACAACAACGTAACCCTAGGTACACGAGTTTGTGATATCATTTGTGATATAATGGAACCTGCGGTCGCACTGGAGACAGCCTTACACACCCTTTACTGACTAGCTATAGTTTTTTTCACAAAGCTCATTACATCCTACCATTTATGTTCCTATACATTCTAAAAACTCTAAAATCTACAATTTCAAAAACAAACATAAAAAACATTCTCTTAATCACCCAAAAAATCTGTTTACTCTTAAACCAATTATAAAGTGCAGACGCATATCACGACGTCCTCCAATTATAAAGTGGTACCACTTTCAAGACCACATGCTAAAATCTTTCACAGAAATAAACTGTGAGAAAATCTCTGCCTCTATATCCTCTTAAACAGTCTATCATGAATCATTGGGATTTTGTGTCTTAAAAATAAACGCGTAAATGTTTCTGATGATCAAAAAAAAAAAATAAATAAATAATAAAAAAAAGACAAGAAGAATTTTTCTTAGAAGATTAAAAAATAAATGTAACGCGCTTCTTCTGTGCATCGGACGCACGGTACAGGCGGGCGCCTTTGAATTTATTGTCACAGTCAATTTGAATTGGCGTAAGTAAATTATTTTTATATATTTTTATTTTTTTTTTTTTTTTGATAGGAAGAAAGTCTCGAAAATCTCATATTTCTGGTGGTAAAAACGTAAATATTTATTTTAAAAAATTCCAATTCGAAATTTTTTTTTAAAGACCCACCAAACCGCTTTAACCACAAAAAAAAGATTTTTTTATGATTTAATGTTAAACCCCTTCCCAAAAAAAAAAATACAAAATACCGGTATTTTTTCTACACCACTTTACACATTTTATTGATCGTTAACTTTTATCCAAAATAATCTCGAAAAAGCCGAAGAGCACACAAGGTCTGATAATCTCGCTCCTCCACATGATGATCGGTGCCCCATGGAACCCCAAAAATGATAAATCATAACAAGATCCCGTGCACGAGAAGAGACTCCATTCGTCAGCACCGGTGGAGGCCGCCACATTCGCGCTGGATATACTAGATTTTCTAGATATTTATTTAGACACTTTTTGTTGGTCTAAGCTAGTTTTGTCTAGCGGATCGCAGGGGCCGATTTCATGCTTCTATTCATGCGGTAATTGGCCACCGCGTAGGCGTGGAATGGCGCTAATTAGATCCTAAGATAAATTATTATTATTATTTTTTTTTCGTTGTTATTGGTGTGGTGTCTGTGGGGCAATATGTCGCACTTCATCGCCGACAAATCAGCTGATTAGCATGGTTTAATTGTTTCTGGTGTATGGGCGGCGGATTGGAAGCCGGTTTGATGTAGAACGATGATTGTGAAAAATTCTGGGTGACAAGTCGGAAGGAAGTTCAGTTATTGAATGGAGGCATTGCTCCCAAAATGATTTAAGATCGATTAAAAATCGCTTAAAGTAGAGTCTTTGAACAAGCCGTGTAATTTTAATTTGTTTTCGCAATAGAGCCATTGTTTCCATAGCTGTTTGACAGATGGCGCCGTCCTGCTGAAAAAAAGTATCGTCCACATCCATAGCAACGACGACCTTTGCTTTTCGAACCAGGACACTGGATTAAGTCCTCAATGATACGAACCGAAATGATATCAAAATCATGGGACTTAGCGAGACCAGATGGCACGATGCGGGGATCATATCTGAACAAATGGTTAGTCCTTCTTATAGTCTGTCACGAAACATACTAAAAACCGTAGGAGTGGCGTTGACGTAATACTCACAAAAGAAGCGAAGTTCATCCCCATTTTCTGGTCACCAGCTTCTGAGAGGATTATTACTGTGCGTCTGCGTACCAAACTAAGAAGCAATACGTTAGTCCAATACTTCGCTACAACTGAAGACGATGACATCAAGGGCGAGTTTTATCTATGACTGAATGTGTTTTTTCGCTATATTCCAAGGGTAGACATCATTCTTTTGATGTGTGACTTAAGGGGACTATCCAGTGATTTTTGGTCTAAAATCGAGTTTTTGACGATTTTTTTTATTGCATACTAGCAAAAAACCCGCGTGCGTTGCAACGCCCTTAAATAAAAAAAGTTTATGTGTGCACTGTCCGCGGTAGGAAAAAAGTGAAAGAAACAACAAATCTGGAAAATATGACTTTGGATACCTTTTATATGGTTAATTTCTATTGACAGCTTTTTTGACAGCTGCCATTAGTTAAAACCGGTTTTTGATATGATATTCGTATTCAGTGGTATCGAAAACCTAAGGATACCAAGTTTCACCTTGAACCGATGGAAATCAAGTGCCCAACGCTTGGTTGAACCTAAAAAAATGAAGACCCATGTTAAATCCCACTTAAAATTCAACCTGCGTTTATAATTTTGTTTTTCTCTTTTTGGTTAGCTGTTACCGTGCCCCCTTCTAACTTAGTGTTCGTTCCGAACACAGCTTCCGTCCCGTTCTTACCGATCGAACTTTTTGAATGCGATAGATGGCATCGTTTAACCTCGTAATGGCAGTGGAGGACCCTTCTCTTTTCTTCGAAATTTTGGCGATTTACCTTTAATTAGTCGAGGATTTTACACACTCAATCGCGTGGCAAACTTCACGACAATAGAGGAAATGAACAAGATACACTATGTTCAATGTTCTTCCATTTGGAGCTAGTATGTGAAGACTCAGATTTCCCAACTCCTAAATAACCTGCATACAGCTGACAGGGAAATGACACTTATTTGCTAAAATTTGTCCGCCATATTGTCGCCGAAATTTTAAATTTATTAATTTTGATCATAAATTCGTTATTTGCTATCTTAAAAACCCCCAGATACCGATTTTCATTGGAATCGGAATACAATTGGCAAACTCATCGGTCATATTGGTGTGGCCATTTTGAATTTATAAGTTTTGATCATAAATTTGTTATTTGCAACCTTAAAAAATTCCTAGATACCCACTTCCATTGGAATCGGACCACAATTGGCAAATTCGTCGGCCATATTGGAGCGGCCATTTTGAGTTTCTAAATTTTGACCACAAATTCGTTATTAGCGACCTTAAAACCCCCTAGATATGCAATTTCATTGAAGTCGGATCACAATTTGCGAATTCATATTTGAGTGGCCATTTTGAATTTCGGCCATTTTTCAGCGGCCATTTTGAATTTCGAAACCGTGCTTCGAGGTGTTTCATGGGAGACCCCTACGGACCTTTGTGCAAAATTTCGAAGCTCTGCGATGACTGGTGCGCCCGCTATAGTGCACACGTACATACATACATACATACGTAACATACATCCATACATACGTAACATACATCCATACAGAAACTTTCTTTTATTAATATAGATTCTGATGGACTGAAATGTTCTCTATCATTTAGCGTTTTCAGATTTAAAAAAAACGACGTAAAACATGTTTTTTTGTCGTGTTTTTTCAGTAGCGTGCACGGCGTCAAAAAGCGCCCGGCACTGAGCGTACGCCACTCGGCCTTTTTTTTAATTGTTATTTAAAAAAAAATATTATTAAAAAACAATTTTTATAAACAATCGAGAACGCTTTTGTTGTTTACTCGATAACAACAATAGCAGCTATATTCACACAAAATTTCATCAAAATCGGTCTATATTAGATCAATTTTTAGCCATTTCACTGGATAGTCCCCTTAAACGTACAGATCGGCCCTAGCAACACCGGATTTGAACTCATAATTAGCGATCAAGGCATAAGCCTAGTTACTAATTCCAATGATGAACTTTTCGTTGATTTCTGTAGTTGTCACAAGAAAATACACAAGGTGACCTGGGTATTACCAGATGGTAGAAGAAGAAATCGGATAGGTCACGTGACTGTCAGCCGTAGATTGAGAAGTATTGTGGAGTATGCCAAAAGCTTTAGAAGAGCAGAAATTGGAACTGATCTCCATTTGGTAGTAGAAATAATTCGCCTCAAAATCGCAATAATCAGAAATGTCCAATGCGATGCCATAAACCGTAAACGGTTTAACGTAGACCTTCTGCGGTACAGCATTTAAAGGTAAGAATTTGCTGCCCGTCCAAAATCCGAACCAAAAAGTCACTCGTTGTGGTTGGAGAGATTGTTGGACTAATCCTCTTGAGTTCTCGGAGCCCCAGATGCGACAGTTTTTTTTTCATACACATAAGTACCGATGATAATGAGCGCAACTCACTCGAAATAATGTTGTTTAAAAAATCATGATCTTGCTCATACCTAATTTTTACTTGTCAAACGATATCGTAATGACAGTTGTATGTTGACAGCTAAAAAATGGCGTGAATTTTAAAATGGCACTTCTTGGTGAAATACCCACAAAGAGGCAAACATGGAGGGAACATTGCCAGTATATAGATTATAGACGGTCTAAAATAATCGGCCATGATTAGATGAATTCTATAAAAACTAGTTGGGATGTGGCTTTTGACCCTTTCGGTCCACAAGATTAACTTCCCAGCATTCGTTCAAACAAAAAGACGACTCGAACGATTTTTATGAAAATCTTTTCAGATCATACTTCCTTTAACACGCTTTGAACGGCATCTGCTGGTACAAAAATCACTTACGTCGTTCAAACAAAAAAAAGGTTCGACCGATTTTTATGAAAATCTTTTCAGATCATATGTTCTTTAATACGCTTCAAACAGCACCTTAACGAAGTCGATATCTTTTTGGTTCGCGCGAAATCGTGCTGGTACAAAAATCACTTAAGTCTTTCAAACAAAAAAACGGCTCGACCAATTTTTATGAAAATCTTTTCAGATCATATTTCCTTGAACACGCTTCGAACGGCACCTGAACGAAGTCGATATCTTTTTCGGTTCGCGTGAAATCGTGCAGGAAAAAATGACCACATACGTACGCACACACACACACATATTTCTTCTCAAATTTTTGCTTCAAATGCTATTGGGAACATTGAAAATTTCGAATCCGATTTTCGGACCGATTACAATAACTTCCTACTGGGAAGTTAACAAGCATGCCAAACATCTCATGTCAACCGGGAAGATGGTACGTGTACATAGTCCTCTGGAGAAGCTTTGGATCTCTTCTGAATACCCACTTCCCGCGGCTACGAAGAAGTGGCTCCAGACCGGTGCTTAAGTTTAATGAACAGTATCTCCCCGTATAAGTCACCATGAACCCGATTCCGCAACGGTGAGTTTTTAGCCAGTGAACACCGAAGGAAAAACTCACTGACAACCTCGGTGTTCACTTTTCTTTAAAATGCGAGTCCGTAAGTGCCAGTTTTTAATGTGCGGAATGATTTTTAAAGTGGCTGAATGATGCGCTGAGTTGTCACTGTTGTGACCTTTCCATTTTAAAAATTCTAATTAAAAAAAATCTTTTGGAACAATAAACTAAAACAACATTTTATTTTTACATACGAAAAAAAACCTCTCAAAAAAATTATTTTTAAAAAAAATTAAAAAACTTATTCAAAGATAATCGCACGAAATTACAAAAACAACTTTACTCGTCAAAATTCAAACTTACCGTAAATTCACAGCCTTTTTCTCAGTGAGAAATTTTTCACGGCGGTTCTCACCGCATATGTCAAAAAAACTCAGTCTCACTCTTGCGGACGCGAAAACAAGCAGTGTACACTGAAATCGGTGAACACCGTAAAACTCACCGTTGCGGAATCGGGCCCCAGGAATGGATAACAATGCCAATTATACTTCAGAAAACGGATGAAATTATTGAGTGGTCCATGGCTTTTGTCAATCTATCTACACTATAGCTACCTGCCTCACTCCTAGAGAAGAGTCAAAGCACTCAATGCATGCTAGACCTATACATTCTAAATTCTATAACAAAGATTCCTATGCCTGCCTCCCAGAATGCACAGTGCAAGGGAAAATCTCTTAACACTGCACTGCATGAAGTAGTTCCATACCCATAGACTACAAACATTTTACCTCGGTAGCTTTTCTGGACATAGAAGATATTTTCAGCATCGTGAGCACCGAGGCTATCTAGGTGGTCCTAGCAGAATCCGGCATCCACAATGGTTTTAGTCAGTGGATCTTTCGCATATAACTAGAGTAATATAGCAGTAGCGTATTCTGGGGCACTTTTAACATAACGGTACCCCATCTAAGTACTCACTACGCCTAATGCTGCTTGACTTCAATTATAGAACTGGGACTGGTCTATTCTAAGTGCTAACCGTGCTCAATGCTGTTTGACTTCGGTTATCGAACGAGGGCCAATCTAAGCGAGTAGTCCAAGCGTTCTGGGCTAGCTGTTAATCTGGAACAGACAAAACTGAAGCTCTTCACAAAAAAAAAAAAATCCCTGAATTGAATTGTATACTGGGCTTATCCCAGCTAAGTACTTGGGCCTTATTCTGGACCTAAAGGTGAATTGTAGGCTTAACATCACCAACCTCGACAGCCTAGGGGTTAGCCGCCCGACTACCATCTCAGAGGTCCGTGATTCAAATCCACCTATGGTGGCAGCATGGTCCTTCGCATTTTTATATCTTCGAGCTAGATAACTTTCCTTCTTTCTTGACTTCCCGACCTTCTTGTGGTACCTACCTAGTTCTAGGTGACAAATCTTTTTAGGCAGACTGCTGAATCTTTTCAAATACTTTTATAAATACAAGCCATTAACGATTTAACCAACAATAACAAGAAAACAAGCTGCAATTAACCTAATAAAAAATCTGCTTCCTTATTAGTGATATAACTTCTTATAAAATTCGTAAAAACTCATCTTCAAATTCAAATCTATTCAACAACATCATTATGCGCTTCTGAATTATGAAAAAAAAATATCACTTAACCCAACAATAAGCGGAAAACATTTCTAATCTGCATTTACTCTGCACAATAAAAGATTTCATAAGTCTCATACGTGTTTCAAGTCTCCAATAAAACTCGCTGTATTTTTTCCAATTCTTCTAAAATAATCAATCCTTGCCTGGCACAACCTGAAGAGTGGACTCAAAAAAAAAAAAAAATTAGAAGAATAAAAAAAAAGAAAAGAAAAGACAGTAACCAACAATAAAACATTGAAGAAAAGAAAAGTGTAGAGACGTGAAAAAGTATCAATCGAGATTTGTCTTCATTACCGGTGTTCATCCATCATTTGCCAATAGACATAAAGGATCTGATCTGTCAAACATGTTGAAATGCGCACCTGAAAACGTCAACGGTGCGCGATCGGATTTGTGAAAGTCTCGCCGCGGCTGAATAAATTGAATCTGGCCATTGGGGAGTCTCTGCTTCTGGTTTGTGAGGGAGAATGGTCTGAGGATAGTTATTATGAACAAAAAACGCGTGTCTAATTGAAACACATTAATTTTTGCAAGACTAAGGGGGGGGGTTATCAAGTAAAGCAACAGCTTGAGATAACCTAAATCCAAGAATAATCCCAAAAAAAAATATCGACGAAACAAATTTCCGCCTGTCACCACCAACGCTGCAGCAGCAACAACAACAACATATCAGCAACAACCCAGAAGTCGCCTGTGCTGCCGTTTTACCTGCACGTATATACGATGACGATTACCTGAACTTTTACTTTCCATCATCATCATCATCCGAAATTAATGGACATAAAAGCAGCATCCCAAAGAGAGAGAGATGCTCCCCGATCCATAGCATGCAGAGACCAACCGTCGGTTAAGCTGAATTTAACGATTTTGTGTCTACATATCTTTGTAGCACTTCTGCCGCCAGGCAAGCTTCGAAATAGTAGCAATACCTGTGCTCTTCCCCAACCAACCAACCCCGGGCCCATCTTCATATCAGCCTCATGCACTATTAGTGTGCAACGTCACGATTACAGCAGGCAAAAATCAAATCAAAATCGAATCCGAACAATCACTTCACAATGCACTCTCCATCCAGCCGTGAGTGAGGATAGATTGTGAAACGATTGTGAGTGATATCACCCGCCGCTGCCGCCGCCGGAGGTATCCCAGATTCTGTGCTGTTGTTGTGTGTACCTGCCGCCCCCTCGCCCCACGTGAAAAGAGGACATACCTCACAGCGACATGAAACCAAGGCATGCCTTATGAGATTAAGCTATGGCGGCGCGGTGGTGGCGGTCTTTTGTTTGCTCAAAATCAAATATTTTGCGAATATTCAAACACAGAAAGTGCTGAATTCATTCCCGCTCGGTTTGAGAGATCTTTTGAGATGCCCACCTGAAAACTGGAATTGAATTGCTTTTTGGTATGGAACACACCTGAGCGGAATTCAGTTGGTGCATTCCTTGGATAGGTTGAGGTGCAGCTTTCTTGTGAATGATTTGGTGATTTTTTTTTTGCAATGAAAGTATAATCTTGACTTTTTAAGGTGTAAAATGGATTTTTTTTTTGGTTGGTTGTGTTTATTCACAACAAGTTTTGAGTTTGGCATGTGGGAATTGGTAGAAATAGAAATAAAATTTGGAAACGAATTTGCAGTGACAGTTTTTGGAAAGAAAATGTACGAAATTAATGTCTCAATGACGTAAAGAAATTAATGTCTCAAAATAAAATAAAAATTACACACCGCCTACACACTTGGTCCAGAAGGGCTACAATATTTTTATCCCCTTCGAAATATAGGAAGACTCAAAATCGAATTGGCTTCGACGGACGAAGCGAAATTTTGATTAAATCGCCACTTTATGGAAAGCAATTTGCCTATCAGGTTGGCAAATCACCTGAAACTGCCATATACACACTCGCAGAGGACATTGAGAAAAGCCTCGACGCAAATGAAGTTGCTCTTTGTGCGTTTACTGATATCGAGGGTACCTTTGATAACACTGCTATTGAACAGCTGCTAAATGGAAAGGAGTTGATACAACATGCAAAAATGTAGTGAAATAACTGCTAATTTGGGCACTAATAACATCACAATCCAAGCCGTTAAAGAGTGACCACAAGCAGAGTGGTCCTCTCTGGTCCATTGTGATCGAGAAACTCTTACAGTAACTAACCTTGTTATGTTTTAATGCTTATGGGTATGCAGATGATGACATCGTGATATCGACCAGGAGAAATCACGATCAACTTCTCTCTTTCTGCAGTTGCAGCGATACATGACCTCTATACGGTCGTAGTCAGCCCCATGCTAACTTATCAAAACCTTCAACAAATGAAAAAAGCGCAGATTTACGGTTCAAATGTGCAATCTACTGCCTGCCGAAGTATTTCAGGTGCAACTAGTCACAATCCTATACTTTCAGCCATATATGTTATTTTAAGCCACCCTTTTTTGGACGGAATCTGACGGACGGACGGTCTCTGTAATGTTTGGTCGTTGACATTGAGACTGCCGAGGAGCAAAATTTTTAAACTGTTATGTATCAGCTCGAAAAATTAGGACCGACCAATGACATCAGCTATCTCTTCTATCTAAAAACTTCTGAAGCATCGGAGCACTTAACGTGTAGGTGTGCGGCGATTGCGGGACGTCGAATAAAACACTTCGGTCACCTCTTCCTACCCAGTCCCTGGCAGCATGTCCGTTTCCACACATGTGCAGCACAGAACTTACTTTGTCACATGAAGGTACAACTCGTCATCATGTATCCAAGTCGAAGCACAGAATTGAAGCACTCCTTTGGCACTATTTGGTCCCTTATCAGCCAGTTTGAAGTCGGTCCTAGTAGTCTAACTGCTCGGCGACTTTATCGAGATTCAAGACTGTTGTCCACGTCGTATCTACTGGTGGCAGTCTGTGTGCTCCGTATACTTACGCCTGACCTGCCAGCTCTTCGCAAACTTTTCATTTGATAGAGACCTCACACAGACTCTTACATTCCATAAAGGCGTCAGTTTAGAATGGAAGTGGTCGGCTCTATTGTCATCCATTTTAATCTCCAGTAGCAGGTCACATTTCTAATTTTTAAGAATTTGAACACAAACTCGAGTCTTTAAGGTTAAAGCCCAATGAAAGCTGTCCCTGCTGTGTTTACCTTGATTTTACCCAAAGCATTGACAAATCAACACTGCATTGATTAGGCCTTGAACCCGCTTGTCAAATGGTTTTTTATTATGCTTTCTTTTATTACCCTTTTATTACCCTTTTATTACCTAATGTATTATTACCCTTTTATTACCTAATGTTTTATTTCCCTTTTATTACCGAATGTTTTATTACCCGTTTTATTACACTTTTATTACCTAATGTTTTATTACCCTTTTATAACCTAATGTTTTATTACCTAATGTATTATTACCCTTTTATTACCTAAAGTTTTATTACCATTTTATAACCTAATGTTTTATTACCCTTTTATTACCTAATGTTTTATTACCCTTTTATTACCTAATGTTTTATTACCCTTTTATTACCTAGCACATGTTTCGTATTAAATTTTCTTAAATAATGTAAAAGCCTAAACCTAAAATAATGTAAAAACTAAAAAAACCAAAAATTTGAAATAAAAAAAGATTTTAAATTATTAGACACGTTCACCAGACACTATGGATTTATTATTTAATGTAAAACCGGCCGAGAAAAAATGAACTTATTTTTTTTATTGTTCCATCGGCCTTTTGCTCGTCACGAGTGTCTCCTCTTCCCTTTCGTTAGTCATTTTAATTTACAAAAAGTTGTAGATACGCCCGCATTCATTATTCCTTTAATCTAGTTGTAAAATAGATTTTTATGATTTTTTGTTTTATTACCTTTTTATTACCCCTGCTAATGATCATGTAAGAAATTGCCTGTCTCGAAGCTGCATCGGGTCTTTCGACCTTTTACGAGTGTCCTGTCCACTTTTGTAATTTTACCGCCATCTCCAATTCATTCCTCGGAGTTCTGATGAAGATACTGCACGAAGCTATAATAGAAACTCTATTGCACTATGCTTTCAATTTCTGTCATTTCGATTATATTATTTTTTGGTTGAACAGAATTCACTGTTGATTGCAATTTTGATTTTTTATTTGAATAAAGCGTGTGTTTCTACGAGAGATCGGGAGATCGGCACGTGGTAATAGTTTTGTGGTGACGGATTCTTAGATCAGCGATTGAAGATTTGGGCGTTTTTGAGCGTTTTGATCGATCGACGAATGCAGGGAGTTCTGTAAACTTATCGGTTAAGTTATGCACGACCAATACACACCCTTTGCGTGGCTTCTTCCACCTACGCAGTGCATCTTCGCAGCACATTTTTAGTCAGTACATTAAGTCGCTACCAGATTCATCATTTGATCCTTGCTCGTATGGTAGAAAATCGATCTTGATTTCATGTAGTCCCTTCCCCATGCCCCGCTTTTGTTTGCTATTGACGCTTTGCGCTGACTCGATCATTTCGCTTTTAATGGATCGCGATCTTGTCCGATCATAGACCTACTCGGAAAGCTCTCTACGGCAAAATCTATAGACCAGGACGCCCAGAGCTTAGGGAGGACAAACTGCATGACATCGGCTCAGATGCGAGGCCAAGACCGGATCCCGGTTGTAGAGCCGCCAAAGAAAAAGAAGATCTTGTCATATTCGCGTTTTTCTCAAGGAATCATCTTTCGATGATATTATTCGTCACCAGAGATTTCAGTAGGGCGACGTTGGGGCTGATACTTCTATCCGATTTTTTTTTCTGATAACTTTCATCTTAGTTTTTTGGGTGCTGTTTATCATGTGTCCACCAAAAGGCTGCTATTGTCCTTTATCTGGGCTCTACTACTCTAACGCTGATCTTGCAGAGAGGGGGAGTTGGTAGCGTGTGTCACGAGCCCGATAAATTTCGTAACTCCAAGCGGATCCAAAAACTCTAGCACATAAACGAAGATCACATTATTTAATCCACACGTGATCACAGTGATCTCATCGGAACTAACGAAAGACTATTTTGTAAGTATCCGAAATAAAAACCATCTATATTTCAAAAATCTGCTCCATTTTTATATGCAATAAATCTGAGTCTAAAAAATGGATTTCATTTAAATTGAATACGATAAAAACTGGTCGGCAACGATCGGCAGTTATACAAAAATAATCCGTGATTGACGAACTTTTTCAAATTCAAAAAAAATACTTGGCACAAAAAAATATAAAATTATGCTAAAAATTAAATTCGCCTATTTTTAGATGTCAACTTTTAAAATGTTTTCTAAATGTAGAAAACCAAAAACAAAAAACATATTGGCATATCTTTCATCTTCTGGGAGAGCCCTAAAAAAAATTCGTAAATATTTTTTTACCAAATTTTTCTATTAATAATTCCGTCCATACTACATCTGCTGCTGGGTGGGCCATAAACCAGGTATGCAAAATAAAACTGAAACGAAAAATGTGTAGTTATGTACAAATTTGTTAAAAAAATTACAATTAAAAAAAGGGCGGCTATAAAATTAATAAAAATTCAAAAAAAATTAATTTATTTAAATTAAAAAATAAAAATCGACTTCTTTTATTTCTGTGTGTTTTGGAAGTCATCCATTTTTACGATTTTTTCGTTTGTGACTGACTTTCAAAAAATTGATCACAAAAACAAAAAAAAACGTTTTATCCAAATTTTTTAATGATATGCATATGAATCCGGTGGCTTTTGTGTGAGGAATTTTTTAATTTTAGATCTGAATCTTTACACACAAATATTTTTGGTACCCCCCAAAAAACAACACAAAAACTCTCAACACACAAAAAATACTTTCACAATTTCTGCTGAGATTAAAAAAAATTTAATTTTTCTTTGTAAGTCACACATAGTATAATTTTTTTTTCTTATAAATTTAAAACGGTAAAAATTATATTGGAGTGAAAAACTGGTTATCTAAAAAACCAAAAAAAATTGTGCATATTTTATACGGCATTGAGATTTATTGCACATTTTTTATGCATTATTATTGCAAGTGTTTTTTTTCTTCTTAAGAATTCCGAGGAAATAAGTTGTTGGAGATTTGTGTGTCAGTCCACAGCCCCAACTACAACAGTAGAGATTTTTTCGAATGTTTAAGGTTATTCCACCCACAAGTGGAAGTTGAAACAGATTTTTTTCTTATATGTAGATTGAAAGTTGGTTTATGAGCATGCGTAATCCAAATTGTTGGTTCAGTAAAGTAATGTTGATATGTATGTCCTTGAACAATCTCACGTTTAATAAGCAAGCGTCATTGGATACAGTTAAGAAATTTACATTCAACTGGAATAGCATACGGCATCTAGGAGTTTCTTGGTAGTAAAGATGCACAAACTAACTAAAGACACTGAGCCGAGCAGAGTCGTTTAGTTACAAAGCTCCATGATGGCATTTATGAGATTTGCTTGACTACTTCTTTTCGATTTGTTAATCGACTTAGGTACTAAATCATTAGATACAGGTTCTGATCACAGTTTCAAATCAAAAAATAAACTCTTACATGCACTTTTGGACTTATTTATGTGATAGATAATCCTCCAAAGCAATATTACGAAGTTCTCCAGGAAAAAAACGTTGTCTAGTCTCGTACTCTATGATTTACATTCTGTTTTCGATACCACGGTTGATCAAAGAATCACTAACCACTCGTTTATGTATAAAAAAAAATTCAATCGGCGACTCTATTACCTATATTTGGCCATCACGAGTCAGACTCGTGTTTCTCTTGTTTGTGCCGCAAGACGAACTACAGAACTCAAACATTGCTTGTTTAGAACTAAGATTTACTAGAAAGAACAAATTTGTATCATGGACATATAAGGGTGATATTTTGAAGTAGTTGGACCCGGTTAACGTGGTTTTTATTTAAAAAAAAACGTTTCCTTTTCTATTTTAGACGTTCCAGCTTAGCAAAGGATAAATCTGCCTGAGAAGCAATACCACACGTACCTCCTGAATTCTAGAATTAGTTTCATTGTATATTTGTAAGTTTATCTAAAGAAAATTTGGACTAATAAAAATTTACTCCTTTTCCACGAGAGCTCAGAGGCAAAACGATTCCAACGATTCTTTGATAGAGTTCAAACTGTGTGACATTTTGAGGGGAGGATGAAAGTTTAGAGAATCATTCGAAAATAGCTCAAATATTTACGAAGAGGCTTCATTATTAATATTACGACTCTTGTATTGAAAACAGAAAAAAGACATAGTTTGCAAGAAATATTTTAACACCTACGAAATGAACAAAATTAGAGTAATATACTATTGCAGAATGAAGAAAGTATATATTATAGAAAGGTACGTCTTTCCTAATATAAATATCAATGAGCGAAGATGGTGTTCACTAAAGTGTGTCCAGACACCTAATATCGAGTCCATATATAAATCGCCATCAGGTAAAATTTGATTTTGACTAAAACGGAAAATTGACTGAAAATATTTTTAAAGATGGCACAAAATAGAATAGAAGTTCGCTTCATAACCTCCCGTGAGTATTTGTAAAATCAAATTGTTGGTTTATAGCCTCGTTGAAGTGTTATGCTTCCTGGAACGAGGTGCATTGAACCGACCGATAAAGGCTATGACACCGGCGAGGAAGAAAGTAGAAAACTGTGTGCTATCTATCTTTCAACCCCACGTTTTTCAGATGTTAATCACACCTTCACCGATTGAACAGGCCCAGCAGTCAGCCTAGTGGCTTGTCGCTTATAGTTGACTGTTAAAAGGGCAGACTCGTTCTTCTCAAGCCAAATCACGTAGGTAGGAAAGTCCGCCCTTTTGTATCCTCTGTAGATGGTAATTCAGGGCGCAGTGCACGGTAATAAAGACAATAAGTGCCTGACATCAAGGCAGCAAGTGTGCTGACATCCTTTCTACCGTACCCTAACAATCCTTAGCCGCATGAAGACTCGATAATCTAGCCAACAAGTATCCTTACATCAAGCCAATCAGCGCAGCAAACAACAGACCTGACAGACGGCACAGGAAGGAACCGCTTATAGTTGGCCAATCTAGGTCCAAATCCGATCGGTAAGGGCCCTTTCCACCAAACTGGTGAATGCCCCAAATAGTCGGCTCCGGACCAAGAGGAAGCCAAGGCCAACCCTTAGCTGTAAAGTTCCTGATGATGACTTCGAGCTCGCTTGCTCTTCTCCCCACGGGGCAGGCCAGGGTTCAGCTATCTAGCTGCTATCTCTCGTGGCATTTCTTTGTCTCCCTCTATTCCTTTGGGCTTCGTATTGCTTAAGCTTCTGCCGAATGGCGTTTCGCGCCACTTTCACCATTCTACACAAATCCTCCGATCTCATTATATGGTCCAGGATGTGTTAGTTTCACCTCGGCGACTGTTTCCAACACAGTCCTGTGCTCCGCAGGCTTCGGGCATTTAAAGAGGACATCCTCCGCGTCCTCTTTATCGGACCTCAGTTCCCCATGTTCCCTCATAAACCACTTTCCATATTTGGTATGGGTCTATGGGTCCATCGGCCCACCAAGGGCACCTCGAATCAAAGTCTCCAAACTTTTCCGCTGGCTTATTAGTACCACTTCCATTTTGTGCTCAGTTAGTATTGCACAAGCGTTCCCGATCCACATCTTTATCTCTCTGCTAAGCTAGCAACCATATTGACAGTGTTTAAGAGGCAAATCGGTTTGTAGGCCGACAGAAGTAGTATAGCAAAACCGCTACGAGACCAATGACCTCATTGGGCTCGTGTCTGAGCTTTATTCAGGACAAGAACCTTTGGGTGAGCTTTAGGCGTGGGCGCTAGTTAGGCTAGTTGAACTTCACTTGGGTGGATTGGGGTGTCTTGGGTGGGCTTTTTTTGGGAGGGAAGCCTTGGGTGGTAATCGGTGGTCTTGGGTGGATCTCGTTGGGGCATTTGATCCAGGTTCCAATTCTTGGCTGTGTTTCAGACAGACCAGACAGACACGGGTGGCGCTCACGCCTAAAGTTCACCACACAGGTTCTTGTCCTGAAATAAGCTCACACTCGACCCCGTAACCAATGATGTCATTTGTCTCGTAACGGCTGGGCTAACCGACTGACGGATCCCCTGGTGGCATACCCGACTTCAGAATGAGCACAAACTTTTGACCCTTACTTTGCTCATCGTACACTCCATCCCAAATGACGCTGTGACTACTTGGACGAACGCACCTGGTGTCACCACTCCGTTCGGTATACTGTTCACCACAAAGACTTTTCCAATGGCAATCCTTTTCGCGGCTTCCATAATTTCTTCCTTCCTTACCTTTAGAAAAACCCGACTGTGGAACAACCTTACACAGTCTGTATTTCCGAACTCCTACAATATCCAAGAGTTTATCATCACCTCCTTCCACACCCTTTTGATTTTTCATAACTCCAAACCTATTCTACCCTTCGAACTAAGCTTACTACTAGACATTGCACCATAACACGACCATCGACATGACCGTGAACCATTAGTACAAAGTGTGATTCCTGAGCTTAGTACTGCCACATGAAAAAAATTTAAATTTAAATTTTAAAATTCTGGCGGTGTTTAATTTTTGTAATCTTAAAGAAAACGGATCCACGTTTAGGAGGGATTGAATAAAAAGAGAGAAGTGATGAAGTAAAAAAAAAATAATTTTAAGGGCACAAAATCAGCACCCCTCGATGGTGTTTTGGGGTGGATGAAATGATGATGAATAATGAATAATTTTTTTTCACTTCCTTTAATAAATAAAATTTTTTTTGTATCTAAATCTGGTTTAAGAAGAGAGCGACACACCATCTCTCACCACTGTGCTCGGCTGATATCGATGAATACACGACGACGACGAAAAAAAAACTGAATTTCCGAGATGAATAATCAGATTTCATTGAACTTATCAAGATCGTGATGAAACCGCTAATAGACCTTCTTCTTGCATGAAAAATGTATGGATGAGAAGAAGAGTGTGTGTGTGGTAGTAGGAGTGAGAAGTATTTGATAGGAGGAAGAATTGTGTGAGTAGAGGATAAAGTATTGGAGTAAAAGGAAAAAAAATAATAAATCGCGAAAAATTTCACTCCAAAAAGAGCCGTTTTCATGATGTTGATGATAAGAAGAAAGAAGGCGAAGACGGGGTTTTTTGGCGCAGGAATCGAACCTAATACCCTCCTCCCTCAGCCAGGACTGAATGTGGTGGTGCCTAAGTGCGATGATACTCTTCGATGGTGTAACGTAATGCTGGAATCTATTCCTTCGCCTTTGAAGAATAATCTTCCAGCTATGGATGGATGGATGGATGGATGATGACGTAAAGTAAAGATTGTGATCAACGTCTTCTGACAAATTATTCCAAGACAATTCATCTTCCCCTTGAATGACATTTTCATATTTTCATTTTGAGTTTACCTACTACGACCCTCATCCTCGTTCTTTCCTTCTACTTTGCATCCACTAATCTCTATATCACACCCTGTGTACTATATATATAACAAAAAAAAATCCCTCCCCTCCTCCACCCCTATTATATCCGACCTTCCTGTTGAGTGTTGATTGTGATTTTTATCGACATCTGTCAAAATATGCTCTCACAGACGACATTGCATCACTACCATCACAGGGTGTAGGTCTACTATAAAAAGAGTAGGCTAATACCAACTGGATAAAAAAATGGCGGGAAAAGGGAATGGTAAGTAGATGATGGTGGCATAAGAGAAGTGTACGATGAAGAAGGTATGGGTGTAGGTTGGCTTGTCTTCCTATGATGATGATGACGACAAACGGCGACGTCGACGATAATAATAATGATGATGATGATGCCCCAAGATTTGTTTGATGCATGTTCACCTTGTACGAGATTATATAAGACGACATTTTACTTTGTTATTTTTTTTTTCGATCTTCCACCCACACAGGGCGGAGGGAAAGGAAGTAAAGTTCGAGGGTATTATGAAGAAGAAGAAAAAACAAGACACAAACAACATTTCTTTTTTTTTTGTTTTTTTTTTTTATTATTCATCTTTCATTTAAAACAATTTTTCCCTGGAGAATTGGTGACATTATTTTTAAACTGATTGAAAATTATGTAAAAAGGAAATTTATAATAAGATTTTTACGTTTGTCAGAGAGAATGAAATCTTAATGTGAATTTGGAACGAACAATTTGAAAGATCATGAAATTAAAATGTAAGAAGAGCGTGTTTTTTTTTCTTTTATTTTTTTTCTTTTATTTTTTTTTCTTTTATTTTTCTTTTAATTTTTTTTTGTTTTTGTACATTATACAAAGGAAATTGTATGCTTAACGAGGATTAATATGACAAGAATTAAGGAGAGAAATTGAAAATGACATCATACAATATTTTTTTTTATTTTTTTTTTGTATGATGAAACTCTCGGATGTTATTATGGTTATTCTTCTAAGAAATTCACATAAAAAGAAAATTAAAGATGAAAGTATATCCCAAACAAAACAACAATTTTATTTATTTTTTTATATTTTTCTTCTTTCCTAAATGTGTAGGCGGATATAAAGGTGTTTATATGTGGATACTTCCAACGCTCGTGTAAGATTTACTAGGTCAGAATAAACAAATAATAAATAATTAATTTTTGTTTACTATGTTTGTTATATTCCGTTTATGCTTTAGGATAATGTTATGCAATGCTTCATAGTTATATATGTTATGTTCGTATATAGAAAAATTTGATTGATTGTTATTTGAAAGTATAAAAGCGACAGCGACATTTGTGTCTTCTTTAACACATTGTCTGACAGGAGATGAGCATTCGAGTTTTGTCATTTTATTTTCAATTGTGTGTGGTAACAGGAAATACTAATCCATATTTGTTTTAAGTTTTCTTTTCAAGAGAATTATTACGTATGATTTTGATAATTCATGATGTTTAAAAAAAATCAACGTGAGATTTTATGCCAGTTTGTATCTATCATCAAATGTCAATACTTTCACTAAGGAATGTAATGAGCTTATTAATGTCGCAATGTTTCGTAAATCGATAAAAATGTTATAGAAAGTTGTTTTTTCATAATAAGTTATGAATTAATAAATAAATTTGTGGTATGATAGAGCTGTTGTAGACGGTGCGCTCCAGCGCATGTGCCTCACGAACGTTTAGAGATGAAGGGAGGAGTGGGAATGAAGAGAGGTACCACCCCACTTCTCCCTTTATCCACAAAGTTCGTGAGGCACATGCGCTGGAGCGCACCGTCTAAACCGGCTCATAAACTAACCGTATTCTAAAGCAGTAACAAGTCACAATGCAATCACAAGTGTTTAGTGAGTCACCAGTTTAAGGGCCTATACTAAATTAAAAGGAACGAGTGTAGAAACGAAGTAGAAGTGATGTAGACGTAACTTATGGCAACATTGACATAGAAACCAAAAAATAAGAAGTTCATAAGAAGTAATTAAGTGCGAGTCGCAAAAGCTTGTGACTTATGACTAGTCACAATTTTAGAATAGGGGGATAAGCTTAAGAATCACCCTTTATATCTATCAGTCCGTCATATAGTTCAGGTGTTGTCCTTGCATGTCATTCATGTGTAACGGCGGGCTTATCCCCCTGCTAGGAAATATACCTGCGGCCGCAGTACAATCAGATTATTTTTAGGACAAATAAAAGCCACTACTGAGCTTTTGAAAAAAAATTTTGGTGGAAAAAAAATCGAGAAAAAAAGGGGGGGGGGAGAAGAACGAAGGCAAGGAGATAGGAAGAACGTTTTTTTTAGTCGGAGTTTTAATTGTTTTTTTGAGTACAAAATATATAAAAAAAAGAAGAGTTAATTTTATAGGAAGCTGTGAAGACTGCGGCTAAGTTTTAAACTACGATAAAAGAAACGGAAAATCCTAAGATCGTGTACCAATTCGGTGATGAAAAACATCCGTACGGGCATATGGCGGTTATCACTTTACAAATAACCAAAATTATGATACTTTGAAATTAAATAAAAAACAAACGATACCTCGGCGACAATTAATTTTTTCGAAAATGAACTCTATGCATCAAAATACTAGTCCGGAGAAATTAGCAAAAAAAACGCACGAAAGGAGACAAAATTCCAAAATGGCTGAAAACCGACCACAGCTTCCTTGGGACTTTTTAAGAAAACAATTTCGGAATCACAAAAAAAAACAACATGACCGCCGGAGATATCACATTTTGGGAGTAAAATCACTCGAAAACTGTTTTTTTTCGAAATTTTTTTTGATCAGTCAATACAAAACATTATTGCCTACAAAATACCCCTCTTGAATTTTTTCGAAAACCTTGATCTTTCCGAATTATTCAAAGCTGAAATGTGATTTTTGGAAACTTTGACCTTGAATAACTTCGCAAGGGTTAGGTTTTCGCAAAAATGACAGATAACGTTTCGTATTGACTAATAAAAAAAAAAAAATTTCGAAAAAACCAGTTTTTTAGTGATTTTTTTGCCAAAAAGTGATATCCCCGGCGGCCATGGTGTTTTTTTGTGATTCCGAAATTGTTTTCTTAAAAAGTCCCAAGGAAGCTGTGATCCAATTTTCAGCCATTTTGGAATTTTGTCTCCTTAAAATGCTAATTTCCCCAGACTAATACATAAAATATATAAATTTCAAAAAAAATCAGAGAAGATGGCAGTTATGACGTTCCAAAACACCGAAATTTGGCAACTTCAAAGTTGAATAACGGTGAAACGGTCCGTCAGCGGCAATTAATTTTTCAAAAAATGGATTCTACGCATCAAAATACATAAAATATGAAAATTTGACAAAAATCGGAGGTGGGTACTGCTACTCTATAGATTTACCGTACTAAGCTTGGTTCAAAGGAAGAAATAGATGACAGGATAGGTTAATAAGAGTCTGAAGCGATGAACCGTGCGTTTGAACTCCTGAATACTGCACACGAAGCCAACGAATATAGCGAAATTCAAAACAAAAAAATTTGTAACGGGGTTTCGATTACGCAAAGTCGATATCCTCAATAACAGTTGCGGCTAATATTTAGTTGGTATTTTCACGCGCAAACCAAGTACAGACGTACTTATATTTTTAATGCACCCGGTACTGGTATGACACGCTCCGGCTACGGGTTCAAAAATTGAAAAATACGCCTGCCATACAATGCTTACGATATAGAGATATGCACGCCTCTGTTACAGATATGAATGTTCTGCAAACGCGAGCGTCGTTTCATCAAGCGGTCCCCCAACTAAGTACTAACCGCGTCCAATGCTGCTTGACCTACGCAATCGAAAGAGAACCAGTCTACTGAGTATGCTAATGGCGGACTTTATGCTAATGGCGGAGTTACGGGTTTCTATGCTCGTAGCTGCATATTCGATTGCTTTGCTTTCTTTTAAGAACGTATCAAGCTACAAACATCGCAATCAGCCATTAAGACTCTTACTTTACTTTTGACAGCCTATACCTAAAATATGTAGACCAGACCGCTTGAACAAGCCCAGTAGTTTTACCAGAAATTTATCGGTTAGGGTTGATCGATATCACAGAAGAGTGAAAGAGAACGTAAAGGCCGGACTCACCATTCTGAAGGAAAAGGCTACAGACCATTCTGAAGGAAAAGGCTACTCTTTCGATTCTTCATAGATGAGGACACATGGTGCAGTGTGTGATAATGAAGCCCGCCAGTGTCCTAACCCAGAAGACTTCTGGAAACGTAAAGGAGAAGAGATCAGGACGTGCTGAGAAAAAATACATAGACGATGTCGAGGAAGACCAAAGACAATTAGGAATAAGAAACTGGAAAATACGAGGTAAAAATCGAAATCCAAGAACTTTCGCTGCGTCAGCTGACAGGATTTCCCTCGATGTTCGACCCGCTGACGATTGTTTTTATTCAAAGAAAAATGTCAACTCTCATCTGATCAATTTTTAGCCGGAATGAAATCACTGAAACCATTCTTTTTTTTAGTGTTTGGGGGCTGCCGTTGCCCTACCCACCAACGGTGCGCCAGCTGACGTTCACGATGCTTTATAGTATCTGAATTGAGCGTTCCACGAAGTTTCAGCCGAAATGAGATTGGTCACCAAAATCTGTCACTGGCTCCCGGACTAAAAGGTTGACACCTACGAAAGTTGGACCGAAATGAAGGCGATAGTACAAAATAGAATAGGTACATGTAACGTGAAACTTTATGCTCTCACGCAGGTTTCAGCTTAGGTCTCAGCTTGATCATAATGTTGAAACTATAGGCCATAAAAAAACTGAGGGAAACAGCCGACAACATAAGCTCTGAACCACATTACCATCAATATCATTTTTGAAGCTTATAAAAAACCTTGAAGCCTCCAATTTTGTACCAATTTAAAATTTAACCCCAATAACAATTTGTTCACACCTACCTACGCAGGCAATCTGTTCCCATAACAAAAAAAAAATATAAGCATATTTCAAAATTCATTTTTTTTTTCAAAATTTATTCCAATTCAGTGTCGGAAAGATTCAAATTCGCATGTATGAAATTGAATTGCAAATATCCAAGCCAAGCGTGCATAACACGCTCCAATTTTCACAAAAGCCCTTCAATAAACAACAGAGCATACGCGCAGAGTAACCGTGGATGCATTCACTCGAAACGAAGTGCTCCAGGATTTAATCCTTTTTCCATTCGTTCTTAAAACATAATGAATTAGTACACACCCTGTTAGTACAGGGCTGTATGAATAGGCGCCAGGTGGTAGGAGAGAAAGGGAATGGTATATGCAGAAAATAGGGTTTTTCTGCGTTTCGTGAATAATGTCAAAGTGAAATTTTAGCACACGACATCAGCAGTTACATACAACACACTACTTTTGTGCCAACCCTATGTCGTCAGTTCGCGCTAGGAAACACTGTGGTACACACAAGTACAAGGACCCATGTAGGACCTTTGAAAAGGGTGTTTGTGCTGTTTCTCAGGGTGAGGGTGGGATGGGAATGAAACTCCTTGTCAGAAATTCCACACACTCAAATACAAGATTGACAGGGCGTGAATAGAGTGTGGAATGTGTTTGCCATCGATGGATGATCAAGATGATGAAGGAATGGTATTTTTCGGGGGTGATATGGTTTCCTTTTAATTCCGTACTTGCTCGATTGATTAAGCACACACACACCCCATAATCGGATTAGATTCATCCCCAAAGCTAATTGCCGGAAACGCTTCATATCCTCCAATGGTGGTGGTTGGTGGTCTCTCACCCTCACCCTCGATCCAAAACTCCTTTTGTGTGCCATCTGAAAACTCCGGAACCAAGTTAAATTCTGTGCACAGATTGTCAACAAAATCTTCACCATCTTGTGAATTTTCATTCTTGGTCCCTGGTTTATCGTGATGTCGTTGTTGTTTGTGCTGTGTTAGCTGCAAACTGTCACCTCGTCCCTTGATACATCATCGCTCTCTACTCCAGAGTGGCGGAATAATTTTCTTGTCTTGTCTCGTTGTCACCTTAATTTTCAAGGGTGGTGGTTGTTGGTGGTGGTGGCGCCAGCCACCGATAACATAGTATGGGGTAACAGCGCTCCAGCCCCAGACAAGACATCATCACCATCATCATCATCATCATCATAGTCTCTCCCATAGAGCCAGGGTTATGTACCATTCAACCTACCCCAACCACCCCCACCACCACCCCCACCACTTTACCAACAAATTTACTCGCGAATTAGATTCCGGGGAGGCCCGGCGCAAATATGAAAAGTGAATCCGGCAATGAGTTATACGCTGGCAATTTATTATTCAGAGCGGTTAATGGGCGGTTAAATTGAATCCGCGTTTCCGCCATTTCGTTGTTTGCGCCATCAAAAGGCACAAAAAGTGGGGTGGGGGGTAGTTTTTTTTTCAGTGTTGTTGTTGTTGCTATTGTTGTCAACGTTTTTCGTAGTGTTGTTGTTTAGTGGCATGCAACACAATCAAAATTGTTGAAAAAAAGAGCCAAAAACATTGTTGTGATATTCTTGTAGGTATTTGATGGTCCATAAAGCTTCAACTATACAAAAACACTCAGGACTTAAGTGAGTGAAAAATTATTTGTGGAAACACATTTTTTTTGAAGAAGAAGAGTTTTTATCTCGCCTTTTTATTTTGATGAATGAATCATTTGAGTGAGTCCTTTAGATGTACTCGTATATAACAAAAACAGCCTTTATGATGACACGAATGTGACTATAAAAGTTTGTATCTATAAATGTGTGATTTTAACTATATGAAGCCACAATCATTGTTAGGCTTTATTCGAGTGGTTGGAACAAGTGGAACCTGTTAAAAGGCTGAACTTGAACGGTGTAGGAAAAATAACACGAGTAATTCATTCATTCCAAAATCCCAACCTCTTTTTGTAACAGAATTCGCAGATTGACGATGCTAATAGCATTTGAAATTCATTGAAAATCTTTCAAGACTAAATCTAGTTACAATGGATACTCTATAATACTCCTCGATTGAACCCATAATCCTAACGTTTATCTATCTATAATATCGACCGACTCGAAGAACTACCATCTGGACAACCAGCTGATTGGCTCGATTTTCTGCACATTATCATGTAGGAGTCTAAACAGAGCCAGCAAAATGTTCGAACGTCAGCTGTTATTAACACCTGAAAAATATGGAGTAGACAGACAGAAAGCACACCAGTAAATTTTAAACTTCCTTCCTGCTAAATTCATCTCGAGTCCTCGCCGGTGTCACAGGCTCTATTGGTAGGTTGACTGGATTCATCTCGTTTGAGGAGGCATAACGAACGATTTTTTTCTTATTTCGTGCCATCTTTATAAATATTTTCAGTCAATTTTCCGTTTAAGTCAAAATCAAACTTTACCCGATGGTGAATTATATCTGAACTCGATATCAAGTGTCTGGATACACTTTAGTGAACACCATCTTCGCTCAAACTTTACCCGATGGCGAATTATATCTGAACTCGATATCAGGTGTCTGGATACACTTAAGTGAACACCATCTTCGTTCATAGCTATTTATATTAGGAAAGACGCACCTTTCTATAATATATACTTTCTTCATTCTGCAATAGTATATTAATCTGATTTTAATCATCTCGTATGTGTTCAAATATTTCTTCCAAGCTATGTCTTTTTTTCTGTTTTCAATACAATAGTCGGAACATTAATAATGAAGTCTCTTCATAACCATTTAAGCTATTTTCGAATGCATCTCTAAACTCTCATCTTCCCATCAGGAATGTGAAGTTATTATCGAAGGATATTTCAACGTTCACAATGTAAATTGGCTGAATTACTTGAATGGTACAAGTGATTTCGGTATGGTCGCTGAGGTATTCATCATGTTGTAAATCATCTTTCACGAGTTCCAGACTTAGCAGATCAAGGAGCTCATCTGCTTGATCTTTACCTTACACGCTTACCGAACGCGGTATTTCGTCGAAATTGATTCGCCTCTGGGAAACTCGAACCACTGCCGGAACAGAGTTAGTTTCCAATAGCAATATTCTACCTCTGCTGATCCAGTTTTTAGGAGAACTGTCTGGCAGTAATGGAAGGCCAATTGACTGGTGCTTATTCGTTTCTATCAAGCTGCTGACTGGGCTCTGTGTTTCCGGAGTAGTAATGCTGAGCCTGTTCAATCGGTCTGGCCCATAGATATGAAATATAGAGGTGTAGTACAATAGGTAAAAATTGTGTTCGGGATGCTTTTAGACCCTATACCTCACAAAAGAAGAAGAAGAAAGAAGAAGAAGATGTACTGTCGACGGAACGATTCATTCGTGGATCTGTTGTACGCTACGAAGAAAACTTCTTTGGCTTTTGTTGCGTTCATGCATTCCCGTTTAAACCATCTGTTTTGCCTAGGTTTTATAGAGCAGCCTTAATAAGGCATATCGCCGACTTAACCTGCTAATAATATGGTACCAAAGTTCCACTTAGGTCGGGTCTTCATCTATCCGACGGTACTCCTCCTTATTCATTTGGTAGTCTGGTACTGTTGGCTACTTAGGGAGATTCACTTGTTTCAGGAGGCATGAAACTCCGACGAGGCCCTCTCCCCGATGGTTGCGTGTCTGGCTCTGTCCACTGCTATTGAGGATATCGATTTTGCGAAATCGAAGACCCGTTACAAAAATTTTGTGTTTTGAATTTTGTTACATCCATGGACTTCCTGCAAATTTCTTCTCTCAAGACTCTTATTGACCTATCCTGTCGCTTATTCCGTCCTTCGAATCAAGCTTACTACTAGACATTGCACAGTGACGAGTACGACATGACGGAATGGTAGTACAAAGTATGACTCCTAAGCTATGGAGTATCGCATAAAAAAAGATTTGGTTTAATGGAGAATATACAAATGCATTCCTGCCTGTATGATTCTGCTGACACGGAACAGAACTCAAATCAAATAAAACTTTTTTACTCAAAAAATAAAAAAAAATATTTTTTTTACAAAAACAAATTTTTTTTTCTCAATCCGCAGATATATCACAACAGTGCAAAAGTTACCGAACTTCATCAACTGACACAGTTTCTTCAGGTGGCAATCAACAGGTGAAACAAAAAAATTTAATAAATTGCAAATCCGAGTGCCAACTTAAAAAAACAAAAAATAAAAAAAAACTAGAAATTTTTGTTTCTGGTTTCCGTTTCTGCACCTTTATTTGTCGTTTTGCGTGATTTTTGCATCGTCTTTTTCGTTTTTGTTTTTCGTTTTTCGTTTTTTTTTGCTTTCGTTTAATTTCGGTTTAAATTTATTCCGGATAATTTTTTTCTTCGTTGTGTTTAATTTTTGTGTTTTTCGTTCTTGTGAATCATATTTTATTTCACGCTACTTTTATACACACACCGCGCGCATACGATATAATGGAAAGTGGCGGATATATTAAGAAGGAGATTTGTTAACCGTTATCTCGAATTAAGCATCGCCTTTTTCGGATTATTTATTTTAATTTTTTTTTTTTCAAAAAAAAAAAAATAATAATTTTTTCATCGTGTGTTTATTTTTTTTTTCATTAATTTTTATTTTGAGGTGAAGTCGCCATAAAAATAAGAGAATATTTGGTTACCGTGTGTGTTGTACAGTGATGTGGTTTTTTTTCGGTATATTATTGTATAATTTATTGAATGTTGAATCATATTAGTCACCAAGCAAGGAAAGCGACACTCGAACTCATAAAAGGGAAAATAAGAGAAAGGTAATAACCAACAATATTTTTTTTTATTATAAGAAATTCTTCACCGAAAAAAAAACATATTTATTATATTCTTTTGCAAGATTTTGTATGATATTTATTATTATTCTCGCAACCATTATAGACTCTACTTCTTAGCGGTGTGAGATTTCCTTCTCAACTGAAAATAAATTGGGACGCCCGCCTGCCTGATATTTTTCGTTAAGTTATTTTTGTCGTGTGTGTTTATTTCCTGGTATTTTTATTTACTTTCTCCTTGATAGATTTACTCCTAAAAAAACACCTTTTTGTTTTATTTAAATTTATTTATGTTTTTTTGTTTTTTTTTGTATATTTTTTTTGGCAGTCACTGACCTCATATTCCAAAAGACGAGGTAAATGTAAATATAATTGAGAATGGCAGAGCTATAACTAGGGGTCAGTGATTTGTTTTAGGATCAGTAGCGCACGTATCTTGTGGTGATAATGATTGGATTTTTTTGTGGATTCTTTTCTTTTATTTTCTTTTTTTTGGAAAATGAACTGAATTTTTATATGGATTTGCTTTTGAAGCAGTACAATGTTATTAATCATTAACTATGGTAACTGGCATAACTAACTTATGGACGTAGGAAGTAATTTTTATTTTTGATAGACTTCTTATAAGACTAAGCTTAAAGGTCACTATTTTTCATGCCATTCAATCTTGTAATTGGTTATGTGGATGGAATAATGTTTAGCTCATAAAAAAATACCTTAGGGCAGTAGTGGCTAACGTCTTTATAAAAATATTATTGAAAGAAAAAAACTTTATAACAATTACAAAGAAAGTCTCAGAGGAATTTCTGCTCGACTTTGGATATCATATCCGAGATCAGCAGAATTCAAAATGATATCCATAGACCCAGTTTCCAAAATCGAACTCATTCATAATGGCGAAAAACTGGAAGAATCTGGAAGAAACTTATAAGATCCAGGTGGAAGCTCACTTTCCAAGCCGGTAGGCCTCGGATAGGTCTTTGGTCCTACGGAATTGAACGAAATTGAATGTGCCTTCGATTAGACAGAGTTCAGTAAACTCAAAGGTTGAGGTTTGTTGAAAAACAGGGCATGTATTAAGGATTCGTACAAGGATTCTATAATCTCTTCTGTGGAACGTTACTGTGTTCTCTTCAAGGGGTATGATCTCCGAGTAAAAGAGCAGGGTTCTTAATAAGGGGTTATAAAGTCTACCTACCCCGGGAAGCCCACTTTTTAGGGGGTTTTAGCCCGCAAAATTGGTATTTTCGATTTTTCTGCAATTTTTCTTAATATCTTATACTATTAAGTGAGCAATTCTTGTATATTTGTAAATACTTTCTCGAAAACTGCTCTAACGATTTTCACCAAAATTGGTATTTAAAGGTGTTTTCACCCAATGAGTCCGTTGGGCTTAGTGAAAACTTCCGGAAAAGTTCCTTTCTGCGAGTTTTCCTTGAGTTCGTTGGGCTTAGTGAAAAGGTGTAACAATTAGAATACTATAAGCTGTATGGCGTCATTCCAAATTCAAAATGGCGGCCAACACAAAATGGCGGATTACCTTTTCCTTTACAACCCACTCGGTATGGGTATCAAATGAAAGGGTGTGACAATTAGAATGCTATTAGCTCCGTGGCGTCATTCCAAATTCAAAATGGCGGCCAACACAAATTAGCGGCTTACCTTTCTCTTTACAACGCGCTCGCTATGGGGATATGGGTATCAAATAAAAGTGTTAGACGAGTATAGTACGTTGTATAGTATTTTAAAATAAACTAAAAAGTAAAAAATAATTTTGAATGTAAAGTTTTTATTACTCCAGCCAGTATATGGAAAAAACCATGTAAAAAGCGTGGGGCGCTAGAGAAAAGTTCCGGTGTTAATTTATAAAATTATAGGTAGGCTGTTTCCATATACTGGCTGGAGTAATAAAAATTTTACATTCAAAATTATTTTTTACTCTTTAGTTCATTTTAAAATAAAAGCGTATATTTTTGTTTTTTGAACTATATTTTTTATTATGTAAAAGATTACAAAAAAAATTAGTTTTAAAAACGATGTCCCAAGATTTCCTTGCTACAATTATTGTACTAAATGTAACAAAAACTAACTTAACCCAAGCGCAGCCGACCCGATAAGAGTGTGACCGATTATAGATCGGCTTCCTGGTACTCTTTTTATTAACTTCCCAGTAGGAAGTTATTGTAATCGGTCCGAAAATTGGATTCGAAATTGTCAATGTATTTACACGTTTCAAGGTCAGCAGCATTTTAAGGAAAAATTTAAGAAGAAATATGTATGTGTGTGTGTGTGTGCGTACGTATGTGGTCATTTTTTCCTGCACGATTTCGCGCGAACCAAAAAAGATATCGAATTCGTTGAGGAAATATGATCTGAAAAAATTTTCATAAAAATCGGTCGAGCCGTTTTTTTTGTTGGAACGACTTAAGTGATTTTTGTACCAGCACGATTTCGCGCGAACTAAAAAAGATACCGACTTCGTTGAAGTGCCGTTCGAAGCGCATTAAAGGACATATGAATTGAAAAAATTTTCATAAAAATCGGTCGAGTCGTTTTTTTGTTTGAACGACTTAAGTGATTTTTGTACCAGCACGATTTCACGCGAACCAAAAAAGATATCGACTTCGTTGAGGTGCCGTTCAAAGCGTGTTAAAGGAAATATGATTTGAAAAAATTTTCATAAAAATCGGTCGAGTCGTTTTTTTTGTTTGAACGAAGATCGTGATTTTTGTACCTGCCCAATATCGCGCGAACCAAATATGATACCGACGTCGTTGAGGTGCCGATCGAAGTGTTTTTCCTATCTCTCTCCTGGCTTTCGGAACGGATGTCAATCCACTTTTTTTTTTCTACCCATATATGGAGTGTGGCGTTAATTTCATTTCTAGTAAAATTCCTGCGCCTCAGGCAGATTTCGCTGTCTATACTATTCCAATTCACAAAAGATGTTCTTCCCGCAGGCTTCTATTTACCGTCTGTGAACTCTTTCTTCTTATTTTCGGAGCCTTTCATATTTCTGTTCCTGTTCAGGTCCGAAAAGTGTCAGCGGTCCATCAACACGTGGTGTATTTGGTTGAGAGTGTTTTTATCAGGGAATAACCAAGGGATATCCTTATTCGCAAACGTATTCCCCGCTAAGATGACGTTATTAGTGTTGTTGCCATCTCTATGACTCGTTATCCGTTGTCCTTATTATTCTCAAGCAAGTTATCGGGGCAGATGTACTGCATTTATACGGGGCCCCGACGTCATAATCAAATCTTTGCAAGAAATTATTCACAGTTCATGGCATAAGAGCCATTACATATTTTCGTTTGGTCCAGACCAGATCCTATATTACTAATTTCCTCTTACTACTGTACTAAGGGCCGTAAACATCAACAAGGATAATCCTTATTTTAATTTATATCGTAAACATTAACCTAGATTGTTTAAGATATAATCCAGGATATTTTTGTTATTTGAAAGACTAGAGCTCAGAAAACTAAACAGAACTGAATTTCCGCTTTGTACTGTTGACGGTTCTATCTAAAGTGCAAAATTGGAGTGGAATTATAGTATATAGAAAAATGAACAGGTACCAATATGACCGAGACGTATTTTCACTTATGCGAATACGCGAATTGATGAACTTAAAATCAGGGCGTGTAATGCTCGAAGAGACACTATTTTCTCTCAAAGTCACGGATTGGGGGCGACGTTTTGGATAGAAAAATGATTGATCAATATATTTTTACAAGGACACCGTTTCGACGATATTGTTACTGTGGCTGGTGATAGCTACAGAAAAACAATGATCAATGAATTCTTTGCAGCCGCAAATGGATGAATTGGGATTCTAGTAGGACGACGCAAAAACCACACAAAGATCACGAACGGGAATGCCATGCGTTGACCGGCAGCTTAACCACTCTTATAGAGATGTATACTAGGCCGCATGAGTTGACAATTCCACACTCCTTTCTTTGTAGATTTTTCAGGCGTGGGTCTATTCGAACAATCTACAAACCTTGGTGTGTCTAAAAAGTATCATTCATCATACTAAACAGATCGTTTCTAATTAAATCTCGCAAGTCAAGCAGCATGAGGTCGGTTTGTACTTTGATGGGGGACCACTTAGGAAAACCGCGTACAATCAGCACTCCTGTGTGGAGAGATGTAGGAAAAAAACAAAATCCGAATTTGTATCCTTCAAAACAGTCTGTAATTGTTATAGACAGGATATCGTCTAGTTGTTTTGCAGCTTGCGGTCTGTACAAAGTGCGAATATTCATGGGGAAAAGTTATTATTGATGAGGTTATTAGCCTCATTCCAACCTTATATGAAAGAGACTAGCTTGAGCATTTTGGTAGGTATAGGGGTGCTTCCAGTGCGATTTGGTGTTTGGTTCGATTTGATGCTACATTTTTGAAAGTGTTGCCATATCTTCAATTGCTTTTATAAGATATATATTTCCATGCGGCCTCTCTCTCTTTCTCTGACTGGAGAGTTTAGCTCTTTGGACTTCACCCAACTTATACTAGTCAAGCCTATCCTGCAGTTACCGCTGACCAGCAGTTATGACCGTTGTTTCCACTAGCCTGGAATAGTTATTTTCATATCCTACTCCACTGATGGTTGTCCACCAGATTGATTCTTTTCTATTTCAAATTTTGGGCCAGACGTTTGCTCACTAAAAAAATTTTGTTTTGAAGAATGATGCTTATCAGTAAAAGTCATTGACTTTATACCTAAGCTACTTACAGTCCAAACATTATCGCTTCTCTTCAACTTTACTATATTTTTTCATCAGTCCCATTACATAAGCAATTAGCAATGGAATTTTTCCTGTCAGGTTTTGGGATACGATAAAGATATCCATTTTAGAGTGGATTTTCGTTTATCTTCGATCTTCTAAAATTCATTCGATAATTTTGTCTGTCTTGTAAACACAATCCACAATCGAAGGAATGCCTCACCATAATTGACTTAACATTTCTCATTCCTCGATCTTATCATCAAAAAATACGTGAAAAAAAACTACCGAAAATCATTATTTTTGCATAGTTTCGGATAAAATATTCAAAAAAATCTTCGGCGCTGTTTCTCACCTGAAGACCTGAGCCGCCGACGTTTGGCCCCGCGGTTTATGCTCTCCAAAAATTTACGACTTCCTCCTGCATTGCACACGGAAAGTTTCGTATCATCCGAAAATTTCACCTTTTTTGTGTGTTTGGTGTGTTTATTAAAAACTGTTTATTTTTTTTTATGCTTAAATGCTTTCTCGGATAATTATTAGCCATTTACCTTCCTGATTACCTGTACGTGTTATGTGCATGTTCACATGTTCCTCCTCCTTATCTCCTAAAGGTAATTTAAATTTCTCCAGCCAAAGTCTCCGTTACAATCGATATAAAAATATCCAATTTCTAAATGGGAAATTGATCATTTCACTTTTTTTTCGGTCGTTGTGTAGTATTCTTCCTCACCTGTCTCTCGGGTCCGTGTCCATCATCGTTATGTCGACGTGTTTCGTGATGAGCACACCTGTTGATTGGTGCGTCTACACCCACCCAAAGTTTTATCCGTTTATTGGTGACGACGACGACGGCGACGACAACGGCACACTTTTATGGCTAGACTATGGATAAACTTTAATTTAGGGTTTTTGAGATGGCGGTGAACATTTTGTAGATATTTTCGAATTTTTGCCGTGTGCTCGTTATGTGGGTGCTAAATGGCACTTGGTTAGTTTTGTAGTATCTTCTTGTGTTCAAGGGTACAACTGGGCGATTGGACATACCACGACCAGTTTGAGTTGCATAATTATTCTTATTATTTTTTTATGTTAAAAAATGCGTTTCCCGTGTGTGTCTCTGGCCACTTGGGCGGTTTCGATTAGAGTTAATTTGTAAATTGTCCTTTTTTTTAGTTATGTTTATGAGAAACGTTAATCACCAGATTTCAAATCGCCTCTAGGCAAGTTTATTAGCAACTTTATTTCTTTGGGCCTCAATTAAGATTATTTAAAAATTGATGAGAGTTTTCTTGTTTGATTTGTAACCTCAGGAAATTGATGGTAACTAAATAATTATGATTGTGACCTTTTGATGGAATGTTAAATTTATTTTATATTGTTTTGTTTTTTTAAATAATTAATTAATTTCTTGATAGTTTTCTTATACAGTTTAAGCATTTTTATGTTATGTAATAAATTTTATGTTATAATTTCCATTTTGAAAATGTCAACATGTTAACTACGATATTTTGGTGGGTTTTATCTGGTTATCACTGGTAGAATCTTTGAAAATCATTGATCATTGTAATCGAGTACCAGCCATGGTATTAGAGGGAAATTAAACAAAAAAAAGCGAAGTTATGATGTAGTTTGGAAGTTGGATTTTTTTGTTTTTTTTCTTTACATATGTTAATATAAAGCGAAAAAAAAATTTCTGCAAAATCGGTCCTGTGCTGCACGAGAAAATTGCATAAATGTCAATTTTTGATGCATTTTGAGTGCATTGCTACACTATAAAAACTAGTTGGGATGTGGCTTTTGACCCTTTCGGTCCACAAGATTAACTTCCCAGTATTCGTTCAAACAAAAAAAACGACTCGAACGATTTTTATGAAAATCTTTTCAGATCATATGTCCTTTAACATGCTTCGAACGGCACCTTAACGAAGTCGATATCTTTTTTGGTTCACGCGAAATCGTGTTGGTACAAAAATCACTTAAGTCGTTCAAACAAAAAAACGGCTCGACCAATTTTTATGAAAATCTTTTCAGATCATATTTCCTTGAACACGCTTCGAACGGCACCTGAACGAAGTCGATATTTTTTTCGGTTCGCGCGAAATCGTGCAGGAAAAAATGACCACATACGTACGCACACACACACATATTTCTTTTCAAATTTTTGCTTAAACTGCTATTGGGACCTTGAAACGTGTAAATACATTGAAAATTTCGAATCCGATTTTCGGACCGATTACAATAACTTCCTACTGGGAAGTTAAAAATTGAAAAATACTCGTACTTCGAATAGACTATCGAACTGATTCGGTATAAATACTTTAAAAATGAATTCTAACCTCAAAAAACCAAAATGTATGAAATTTTGTTTTATTTTAGTAAAATTTGCAATAAATAACGGGAAATTAGTCGGATTTTTATAAAAATTGAAGAAAATATGTATTTTGATGCTATAAATACGTAAAATTTCGATTTTTACGGCAACAATTGGCAGTTTTCGAAAAATTTCAAAATTGCCGCCATTTTATGCTAAATCATCGCACGGTAACATTTTTTTTAAATTGTAGGGTTTCTTATGTACTTTCTTCTAAGCATACGCAATACTTCGTTACATTATTTAAAATGCCCATTTTAGAACTTTGAAAAAACTAAAAAATTTTTTTTCATAGGTGGCAATTGGCTTTTCAGTTGGCAAAAGGCAAAAAATTGAAAATTGAAATTTTTTAGTTTTTAAAAGTTCTAAAATGGGCATTTTAAATAAAGTAACGAAGTGTTGCGTATTCATTTTTTAAGTATTTATACCGAATCAGTTCGATAATCTATTCTTTCACGAGTATTTTTCAATTTTTTTTATTTTTCTACGACCAACAGAGACATTAAAAAAATAGCAATAGCAAAATAGCAAAATACCAATTGAGACATTAAAAAAATAGTGTAGCAATGCACTCAAAATGCATCAAAAATGGACATTTATGCAATTTTCTCGTGCAGCACAGGACCGATTTTGCAGAATTTTTTTCTTCTTTTTATTTTAACATATGTAAAGAAAAAAAAACAAAAAAATCCAACTTCCCAACTACATCACTATCATATGACAATTTCCCTCTACTATAGTACACGTGCAGAGCAACACCCATCAACCTCGTCCGAGTAAGAAGTAGTCGAGCCAGGATACAAGAATTGAGACGACCAGTAATTCGGCGAATGGCAGCCATAGCACACACGTTTTATATTGGCCGGCATTCAAGACAGGGGTGGTCGATTGGCACGCTCATGAGGAATCAGTATCAGAGATCCGTATTCATTCTTGGCAAGATCACGATGAATGAGAAGGGCGATCCTGTGCACTCGCTGGACCAGTCGGGTCAAATTAACGTACCAAACGATTGTTGAGGAATACAACAAACGGTTGGGGCAATATCAACTCAACACTTCTAACTCGCAGGAGGGATCGAAAAGACATTGATCCTCTTTTAAAGAGAATATCGAGCGAGACTCCAAAAAGGCCATAATTTCCCGCTTTTGTGGATCCCAGTTAGTCCCAGAAAGGTTGCTGAATGAAGTGGCTAGAGATCACCTGCAAGTAGGACGAGAGGGCTTTGTGTCGACTCTATCAGAAATAGTTTTGCACTACATCCTCTCAGCTATCAACGCCCTCATAATTATGACCCTCGGAGATAATACCATAAGCTGTGTGGGGTCATTCCAAATTCAAAATGGCGGCCGACACAAAATGGCCGACTACCTTTTTCTTTACAACATCCATGATATGGGTATCAAATGAAAGAGTATGACGAGTAGAACACATTAAGCCATGTGACGTCATTATACGCTTTACATTAGCTTCACCTGTATGTATGTAGGTATGTGGTTATATATCGTCGGTCCAATGGTAAACAAACCTATCTGAAATTTTGGAATTTTTGACTTAACTAGAGAAATTTTTATTTTATTTTGATTTATATTGTGATTATTTAAAGTGTGATCCAAAAGACCATAGTCCAAGACTAATACAACTGATTTATTTTAATATTTACGGAAAAAAGCCTGATTTTCAGTCATTAATTATATTTTGTTTTGCGTCCCCCCAAAATTAAGAAATTTTCAGATAGACTAGTTTACTATTGTACCGACGATATGTTCTATGTAAACAAATCTTGCAACTTGATTTTGACCCATTTCCATATAACCGATCAACTTCAAATTTTGCACATATGCATAGTTCGCATGACAATGCAATCTGACCATATTTTTGCGGTCACTACAAAATGGCGGAACACATATAATAGACTAAAAAGTTGAAAATATAAAAATATAGTTTAAAAAAACTAAAAAATACGCTTTTATTTAAAAAAAAAATAAACTAAAAAGTAAGAAATAATTTTGAATGTAAAGTTTTTATGGCTCCAACCAGTATATGGAAACAACCTACCTTTCGAAATTTAAAAAAGCGTGTGGCGCTATCGAAAAGTTCCGGTGTTAATTAATAAAATAAGATTATAGGTAACGAGCCCCACGCTTTTTTACATTTCGAATGGTAGGTTGTTTCCATATACTGGCTGGAGCCATAAAAACTTTACATTCAAAATTATTTCTTACTTTTTAGTTCATTTTAAAATAAAAGCGTATTTTTTAGTTTTTTTTATTATAGAGTCATATTCAGATTGACAGTCGACAAAAATTTGGTATATATTTACAGTTTGTCCTTCAACCATTTTGATATTCTCCTATAACACATTCTGCTATAGATTCTAATTTTTGTTCTACAAGAATTGTGAAGGTTTTTTTTAACTGACTTCCATCATACACATACCTTTACTTTAACCATCTAAAAATCTATTTCGGTACGTTTCTATCCCAAAAATAACACCCCATCGATTTAAATAAATGAAAATCAGTAAAAAATGAAAACATATCGATTTAAAAAATAAATGCAAAAAATTTACATTGCACACACACACCCCACCTTTTGCCATTCTGTAAATATATGTACCGTTCAATAAATAACAAATAACATAAGAAGACAGCCACCTGCTTTTTTTATGAATACGAGCATGGAAAAAAATTCAATTTTCATGATATGTCGGTAACATAAATATTTCCCGTAGAAATCACCTTGTGCTGCTTGCTGCACCCTCCAAAAAAAATCAGCAAAATTTCCACCCGTTCAATCTATACACCGACATTTCATAAATCAACCTCTCAAAAACTATATGAACTGAGGAGGAGACCCAGGCACGGGGTATATAGTATCTTTACACACAAAGCCAGACCTGTTCTTGCGCTACCATCATCATCCCCACTATATCACATCCACCCCGCTGCCACCTGTTTTATCGTTAACCCCTAGCGTTTATCAGAGGCAAAATTCAAAATCATATATAACCTTCCTCAAGCAAAATTGAAATCCTGTAGTGAGGATTCTATTGATTCAGAATATACAAAACACCTTCATAGATCCTTTCTCTCGCACTTTGTTACTCAACGCCATCCCTCCCCCGCTTTCTCCTACCATAAATACTACAGCCCCTCTGTCTCTCTCTCTCCCTCACTGTATGTTTACCCCTCATTGAAGAATTATTCATTCTGCGCCCGGGAGAGAAGCCGGGTCAAATAGAAATAGAAAAAAAAAATAGAGCCCAAAACAAAAAGGACGATAAAAAAGGAAACGCACAAGCCTTAAATACTGAGAGAGCGTGCAAGCGAATGCTGTTAGGAGATCCTTATTGTCTCGGGGAAAACGTACAAAATAATATAATATAAAAAAGAAAATTTCTAGCCCTCACAGACAGAGGGCTTTGTGTGTTTCTTGTGTGTCCTTGCAGGAATGGTGAGCAGTGTTAGTATAGATAGGAAAGAAAATTTAAGAAGGTCCATAATACCGAGAAAAAAACTTTTAAGGAACCTTTTCTGCAAGGACATGAATAATTCAAGCAAATTTCCCTCTGCAAATAAAAGAATTAGTAGAGTAGAGGGGGAAGGGAGGACCTGCAAGCACACATATACGGCCAGGATGAAAGGAAAAATATCATGAAAACAGATAATCTCGATTCTAGAAGTGAAATATTTTTTTCATGCTTAAAAATTTATGATTTTGATACTTCGTTAGTCTGTTGTTTGTCGGATGGAGGGTGGGGGAGGAGGGGTATAATACAGCGCGGAGAGATGATAGAACAATACAACACAACAACACGCTCTGAAACGTGATATCCATGATTTCCCCGTCATACAAACCTCAGCGCCACTCTCATAACCTCCACCTTCGTGTTCTATCATCGTTATTTAAATCCTCCTCTACCCCCACCCCTGTTCCTTTCGGCATATATCCTCCAACATCTTCAAGGACGTTCATCGTTCATCTCTCTGCAGAGGTTCTCCTTTCATGACTGACGGACATATTATGATACTGAAGCGGAACTCTTTTGACGGATTCTGGTATTCCCCATGAACTGATGGAGTGGGGGGCGGAGGGGCTTCGATTGAGGAATTTTTTCCCAGAACAGAGATTAAATTAAGGTTTTTGCACTCACAGAGTAAAAAATCCTTTTATTCAGTGTATCGACTGCAAAACAAAAAAAACCAAACAATCATTCTCATCCTTAACCCCAAAAAACCTGTTCTGCAACAACTTCAAAAAACCCCTCCACCTCCACCCCAATACCAATCCACACCCCCACCCAAAACCCCGTTTTAGTAGAAAATTGCAAAAATGTCGGAGAACTTTTCGGTTTTTGTTCTCAATACCGGAAAGCAATTAACTTTATTGGTTTAATCGCGTGATTGGAGAGAGCGGTTTTATGCTCCTCTGTGCTTGGCAAGTTTTTCGCTTAATGCCAGATAACCGCAAAAGGTTCCTTCGAAGATGATTAACTGTTTTTACGCGGAAATTGTTTTCGTCGGTTTAAATTTTCTGGTTACAACCGCGGAGATGAAAAAAAAAACGAGAAAAAGGTTTATTTGTAGAGATGATTATGGGAATTTGGTTTTTGTTATATATAGAGAGGAGAGGGGATGGGGCTGGTGGAGGACGAGAGAGATAGGATTGAATATTAAGAGTTTAACCATTGTTTTTGTGGGGAAAGTTAGTTGGGATTATATAAAAAGTGTGTCAGTACATTCCATATTTTGCAGATTGTACCAAATACAATTTCCAAAGTTCCCATTTCTTCTGTTCACATTTAACTTCATTCCAAATCGTCGTTTTATTGAATACATAGACTAGGTTCATAAGTCATATTCTTACATTATGCCCTATCTCAGTTGATTAAAACTTAAAAAATCCGAGTACCATTACAGACTTGATTCCTCGCATAGACATGGTCCTTTGACTTTACACTAGATAACATTCCTTCTGCTTATCCTTTCTCTTTACAGATAAACTTTATTTTTCATAAGTAAATAAAAAGCTTCCAAACATTTCATAAACTTAATTAGTTATTAATTAATTCATTCTTGAAAATGGGAAGAAAGAACTTTTGGAAAAAGTTTATGTGACGTAAACGCTAAAATAATAGAGCTTTTGTGACGTAAATGCTAAAACATAGAGCTTTTATGACGTTGAGCGAAATTTCTTGGAGCTTTTGTGACGCGATACAAAAAAGCTTCTGAAAGCTCATTTTTCGTCATTTTCTCATGTTATTTCCATTTCCAAATTTATTTACGTTAATTAACATTATTTTATTAAGTTTTTTGGAACATTTGTAAATACGTTAAAATTCGAGAGTGTTCAAACTAAAAAGAAGGAAAATGTATAAGTTGTATTTAAGTGATTGAGTCAGTCGATACACGCTTATAATATTGCTGTATTTTTTTCCACTAGACTGCATAGCTTTCTACACCTGCAAAAAGCATCAGCAAGAGATGGAGTCTCAAGGTGAAAATGGTCCTGTGAATATAAATTCGTGGTGCTGAACGGAATTACAGACTGGTAGTACAAAAAAAGGTGATTCCTAACCTTGATTATTCAAATAAAAAACCCCACTCTGTACAATTACTTGGATATGTCCTTTGGAAATACATTTTTGAAAGCAAAGGGAGCTTATGTAGAATCTGACCATCAACGAAAAAAAAAACAAAAGTGATGCAACAGTGTGGATGTGGAAGATTTAGAATGGAAAGAAATATAACCAACAAAACCTAGAAGTCGCACTGGAGCCGGCCCTACACTTAATCTACAACTAGTCTGCCACGTAATCTGGATGGAGTACCCAAATTGTATCCCAAAACTGCTCATGGTGGCAGGGATTTCGGAAGATAGACCAGTAGGCAGACCTAGGTGAAAATGGATAGACTCTGTGACGGCTGACGCAGAGGTAATGCTTAGTATTCGGAACTGAAGACATGCTGCAAAGTACGGTCAAATTTAGTTTATTTCACAACTTTCTTTAAAATAGAACTTTGTGATAGTTTAGCTTAACAAAATAATCTTTATCAACGTAAATAAATTTTCTAATATAATAAAATAACCCAATTGACTACAACCTGCATTCCCTAAAAAAAATATAGTTATTTTTTCAGCATAATTTTCCATTTAACATAATTCAAATCTCTTGTCACAATGGAAATAACACGAGAAAATGTCGAAAAATGAGGTTTTAGAAGCTTTTTTTATTACGTCACAAAAGCTCCAACAAATTTCGCTCAACGTCATAAAAGCTTTATTTTTTAGCGTTTACGTCATAAAAGCTTTTTTCAAAAGCTTTTTCTTCTCATTATTATATTAAAAGCAGTAATTTTCAAGAATGAATTGATTAATAACTGACTAAGTTTAGGAAATTTTTGGGAGATTTTTATTTATTATATGAAAAATTGACAACAGTATTCCCAAAATTCATATAACATCCAAATCAATCAATGTAACGAAGAGCAGCGGTATAAAGGTGGTTTCCTTCTGAGGTTTGGTGTTTCACATAAAAAAACATTGAAGAACTGCAAAATTTACAGATTAATCACACTGTTGGGGACACAGCTTACAATATACAATTACATATTTTAGCCTAGAGTTTAAGGCGCCCGACTACCATTCCAAAGGTCAGTGGTTCGTTCTCACACCACTTCGTGGTTCCCGCCTAGATAACCTGTTTTCTTTCTTGTCTTCGCTTTTTACTGCAATTCTTTTCTCTTTCTTTTGGCATCGCCTGTAAGTACAATAGTAGAGAAAGTCATATTTTATTCCATCATGGGAGTCAGCATTCTGTCTCGGTAGCATTGAAAGGGAGCCGATTAAATACAGCCGCTGAAAATTGCCATTGGCAGTTCTTTCACTGTACTAAGCGGGGTCAATAAGTCCTTAAAAATCTAAGAGATGGCGCTCGTAGCATCGCTAATGGTCTGTTTTTAGTAAGCATCAGTCCTTACTTGTTTTTTTGGGATGCACGTAGAATTATTCTCATCGAATATTTGGAGGTCATCACCCAAACAAATGCGCTTTTTAATGAACTTCCATAATCATACTTTTCTAAAGGTTTCAAAAAATTAGAGGGACGTCTGGTTAAGTGTATCGAGCTAGAAGGAGATTATGTTCAAAAATAAAAAAAATTACCCCCAAAAAATAGTTTTTCTATCTTTTTCTAAGGTCTTATTGACCTCGCTCCCCCATCCCACTTGATCCTAACCGCATGAAGACGATCAGCGTATATGCCTAGCGATTTGTCACTTGGAATGGTTTGCTCAGTTACCTGGATCCTCTGTTTCTCTGATCTTCCATGGATGGTATTACCTAAAGGTTCAGCGGTTTTGGGTTCAATTTCCACTTTAATACATGGGCCTTTCCATATTCCTCGGCTAATTATCATTTTTTACAATTCTCTCTACTCTAAACTACCCTGCGTTTGTCTATTAAGGCCCCATGCACTTACAGGCCGCCGGCAGGCCGTGGACTCTCAGGCCAGGTCGGCAGGCACGGCTCGATGCACGTCACACAGCATTCAGTCTGACTGAGGGATGAGGACTTGAGGGAACCACCTGACAGGCCGTGGCCTGCAGGTAATCTCATGATTCCCCACAGACACACAGGCGAAGACGACAGTTTACCGTAGCAGATTGTAAATTCAAGTGTAAAAATGTTCCCGGCCTCATCGAAAACTTCAAACCGAATAGAAGTTCAGATCTTCAGGCACGGACTGACAATAAAAGCCCACACACATAGAGATTTTTGTCAGTTTTCCTGGACTGCAGGCCACGGCTTAGCGGTGGCCGGTGAGTGTGTGGAGATTCTTGGCCTTAAGGCAAGAAACCTTCAGGCCATGGCCTGCCGGCGGCCCGTGTGAGAATGGGGGCCTTTACACAACAGTACAAATCAACATCCTTCCAAAGTTAACCAGCGTTTGTTGTGGAAGTATTAGTAGAAGTAGTTGGATGAGGAACTGCTTATAAAAGTCGTACGATGCCGTTTGTCTTCCATCTTCCCTCAACTTTTCTTTTGATTAAAACTTTGTGCCACTTTTGTGTCATTACAACTTCACGAAAAACAGAGGTATAACAGAGGTGAGCTCTAATGTTTCACATAAAAACAAAGTCTTAAAAAAGATTTCATTATAAAACCACGTCTTTCTACGCTGCCTTTTCATATTTCATCATAGAGTCTTGCCTTTTCATATTTTACATTATATCGAAAGCAGTTCCATAGTTCCCTCAACACAAAACAGAATCCTTTCAACCTCCCCACTCCTGCACACAAAAAAAAAACCTTACCAAATACCATTTATAATATTTTCAAACATTTTCCATAACATAAAATTTGCTGAGAAAACAATTAAATTCAAAATGAAACAATTTAATTCCATCAGGCAAAAGAAGCCAGAGCAGAACCCTCAAAGAGTGTTCTATCACCTCCGCCATTCCAGAACACAGTAGCAACCTCCCCTTTGTGCCGATCCCCGCCACCCCCACTAAAACTCAGCTTAACTCATAGAAACAAGGACCCCATTTGCCCTTCCAATTGGCAGCAATGGAAACACTTGTGCAGCACAAAAATAATTTGCCATTATCAAAAATTATTCACGAATTAAATTTTATAATTTGTGTCAATTTAACATCAGCAGAAGTGCGATCAGCGGTAATAGGAGCGAAGTGCTAACAGCTTACAGATTAAGTAGCAGGAAGAAGCCATTATCACGCTTAGATGAGAGAGGCTAAATTTCCCTTCTCCCCCCCGAATGGTCGGTCTCTGGCTGTATATGTATGTTAGTAAGGCTGTAACTTGGCACCGGCATCTGGCAGAAAAACCATCATGGCGAATTTAACTCTTTAATTGCGATTGTTGAGTTTTATATGGTATCGTATATGCGATGAGCATCCTGGTCTGGGCTGATGGAGAGTAAATCGATTCACTTTTTTATTGAGGTTGAAGCAGCACCACCAACCTCTCCTCGTAAATAACTTAATCCCTAAATTGCTGTCTGACAGGACATAAGAAATCACCACTTAAGGTAAAACCCCTTTGTACGGACCCAAATTGAACGGGATTGAAGGTATTCACCTGGGAGTAAAATGTGGACACATAGCTCTCGGGCATGTTGTAATCGATTTGCGGGACGGGCCTAATCACGATGGAATAATTCATAAACTAAAGCGCTTTTGTCTCCTTTGTTCAACAACGTCCAAATGAACGTTGTACACAGCTCTTGATCAAATATCGCGCGCCCATATACCTCTAGGTGTACTATAGTACAGTCGCGGCGGCGTTCGTTTTGGCCACGTTGTACCTGGTGTGTCCCCGAGTAATACCACCTTAATGCGAACAGCTAATAATTCTTGCTTGACTTTCTCTTCTTTTCGTTCTTTACTCTCTCTCTCTCTATATTACAGCTCTGTACATAGGGCTTCACGGATTAGGGACACTTTAAACACACAGCGAGGCTGAAAGGCATTCTAAGTCTCCTAATTGGTGACTTAGTGTACCGTGAATGAATTATGATGACAGAAATGTTAAATTAAAATTAATTGTTCGACGCTCTCTTTTACAGTTCTCGTTTGTTTTTTTTTTTAATAATAGTGATTGATGTGAAAGTGTGATTCATAATCTTCTGGTCAACATAAAATTTACTTTAAATTTCTGAATGGACTTTTATGATTTATGACATTAAGTTTCAGTATACACAATGGGAATTCCGGAATTGAGACTACGTTTTACTGGATTATTTATGATCCCAATTCGATGTCAGATAATTGTTTTTGTTGAATTGTTTGGTATATGCTAGAATTGTTTGGTTTAGTTTGCACTAGGTTAGGGTTGTTTCCATGAGAAAGTATTAAGTGTTGTCTGGTCTGGGCATTTGTCTCTGTGAATTCTACAAGGCTGCATATACAATAGTTTTTTATTATAAAAGATATATCCCAAACTTCATTTTTCTAAAGGTACAGATACAGTATTACTTATAGAATTAATTTTCATTACAATTTTTTTTTAATTTTTAAATGATACATTTCAATCTGTTTATTAATTTCAATGATATTTTCAACTATATTAATTTTCAAAACGAAAATAAAAATCTCACTAAAATTACATAAACCTAAGAAACAATTTAATCCATTCCAATAATTTCCATCTTTGAAAAACACTCGATTTAATATAAGAATAACAAAAAAGAGCTTTTGGAGAAGCTTTTGTGACGTAAAAGCTAAAAAGTAGAGCTTTTATGACGTAGAACGAAATTTGTTAGAGCTTTTTTGAAGCAAAATAAATAAAAGCTTCTAAAAGCTCATTTTTGACATTTTTTCATATTATTTCTATTGTTAGATGAGAATTGGTTGCAATATTAAATATTAAATGTGAAATTATGCTTATGGGCGCATATACATTTCTATTCTATTTGGAAATGTGAAAAGTTTTGACTGTTAAAGCTAGAAAAGAAAAAAAAATTTTGAGTTTTCCTAAAAACTAGTGTAAATTAACTATGTACTCTGGGTTGTATATTTTAACAAAAACGGAAAATCATTTTTTCTAATCTAGTCTAAGCTCAGGAGTCACCCTTTGTACTACCAGTCCGTCATGGTGCAGTGTCTAGTAGTAAGCTTAGCTCGAAGAGTAGAGCTAAAGATACGATACATTAGGGAGAGTTCCGTGGGTATTAGAGGAGATGGCGGTGAACCTTGGTTTTGCACTCTTGGGTGTTGCATTGGTTCGGGAATGCTGATTGTCGAGTTGTTCTTGTTATAACTGAGTTTAAGTAGGAGTGTGCGCGAATATAAGGGCCGTAAACAGTGAGAGTAAAGGGCCAAATGCAATGCATCCGCTCCGTTCCGATCTGGTAACAACTTATATGTCACTTCGGAAATGTGCTTCCAATGGTACTTACGGATCGGAACGAAAACGTTGAGTAAATTTCAACATTTTCGGAATGGATCGGACGGAACGGAATCATTGTAATTGGCCCTTAAGCCGAGCGGGCAAGTCTTTTTGCGGGAGAAATGTTGCCGTAGAGGCATAAGGTTATTTATTTCAGTGCTGCCGAGCAGAGCTTTCTTGTCTTCACGACATCCATTTCGCTATATTGCTAGTATATATCTCTTCATTTAAAAGTCTCCGTAATAGTCCTTTCTCACATACATCCTAACATTCGAGCAACTTACCTTCTCCATTTCCGAAGCAGACTTCTGCTAGGCTTCAGTTGGTAACTTCGGAGTTTCTGCTTCCTTGATGATCGGAGCGGAAATGGTTGCGCTTGCTTGCCAGATGCTTGCTGTCGTTGAGGGAACATTATAAGTTTGGGGGGGGGGGGCAGCTTCGCTTATGGGCTTTTCTGCCGCCTGACCCTAACCCCAACCAAACTTGTAGCGAATTCCAAGAAGTAGAATGAGTGTGAAACCATTGACACTTGGTTTTTGGGTTTTTCTCTGTTCTTAAAAATTCATACTCAAAACGAAATTTACTGTTACAGACTTCATTTCAAATCTTCATTAAAGATTCACAGGCATAAAGCCGAGAGTAGTCTAGTACGTTTCTCTAAATCAAGAGTTCTACCACGAAGTCAACCTGGTTTCTTCAATATTCTATATCGTTCTGAAAGTCAATTTACATCTAAGTCGTAGTTAATTGCAAACACACCACTTCTAAAACGTAAAAACTACCAAATAACCCGTAACCATTTGTCTCCCTAGAGAACCAAGAAAATGAACTATTACAAAACTGCTTTGGCCATCAAAGATCTGATTTTCTGGCACAATTTTCAGTTTAATATTCAGAATTGAAATAAATACACATATCAAAAAGTAAATAACACCATAATATCTCGAATACATGTTTATCTTACATAATAAAAGCTTTAACACTAAACTTTTGGAGCTTTTGTGCTTTACGTCATAAAAGCTTTAAAATTAAACTTTTGAGAGTGTTTCTGCTTTACGTCATAAAAGCTTTAAAATTAAACTTTTGAGAGCTTTTTTGCTTTACGTCATAAAAGTTTTAAAATTAAACTTTTGAGAGCTTTTTTCTACTTTACGTCATAAAAGCTTTAAAATTAAACTTTTGAGAGCTTTTCTGCTTTACGTCATAAAAGCTTTAAAATTAAACTTTTGAGAGCTTTTTTGCTTTACGTCATAAAAGTTTTAAAATTAAACTTTTGAGAGCTTTTTTCTACTTTACGTCATAAAAGCTTTAAAATTAAACTTTTGAGAGCTTTTTTCTGCTTTACGTCATAAAAGCTTTAAATATTTTATTCTACGTCATAAAAGCTTCATTTTTTTGTGTTACGTCACAAAAGCTCTTCCAAAAGCTCTTTTTTTATAATTTATGTGATTTAGGAATTGTTAAGTTATTTCAAGGTATAACATTTCCAGGAAATATTGTTAGTTTAACTTATTTATTAATTCGAACGAACTCTTTTAAAAATGTTTAAATGAATTTGAAGTGATTTTATGTTGAATCATGTATTAAAATGGAGCACAAGCGACTTTCCTGTCATTTTAGACAAATAATTAAAATAAATATTTTTATACAGTAAAGATTTAACTTCATTTAGCAAAAGAGAAATGACCATAACGCCTTTAAAGACCAACAAATCATAAATCATTGAACTTACCCTACAGATACATTCTCATAAATCCTATCTTCCATTCTCTCAATATATCCAGCTCTTCGCTTTCTCTTATCATCAAACCACCCCCCCCCCCCCGAAAAAAGACTTTTATAATTTGATTCTTCATCCATTTCAGCACGAAACGAAAAAAAACAACGTGAAAGTACATCCTTAACGTAACCTAATTGATTTGAAAAGATCTCTTCCTTAACAAACAATCCTAATAACAATAAATACTTAAGTGCCCCCTGTGTGTGCTGCTGCTTCTGGTGGTGCTGCTGTGCAAAGATAACCGCGTTTGCTACTCCTTTTACTATTCTTTATTATTTCTTGAACTTGGCTATCAACTAAGGCTTTGGGTTTTTTTTTCTTATAGATTGCTTCGCTACCAAAAAAAAAAATAAATAAAAAAAAATAGAATGAGAACAAAACAATGTACAGAAATCCTATTTTCTGCAATGTCAGACAAAAAGCTGATTACCCTGAGATTTACAAGGGAAGAATCACAAAGAAAATAGCATCTCTCCATGTGCGTCCTTGATGAAACGAGATAGATAGATGGAATAGAAAGAGAGATGGGCCACAATTTAAGAACGAAATATCCTTCAACAGCTTGATGATAAAGTCAGCTTGCAAGGACGTGAGGAAAAGTCTTGAATGGAATTGATAAAATCTGTTAAGCTTATTTTGTATTTTTTTTTGTTGCTGTATGTTTTGTCTCTTTCTCTTTGTGATTCAATGCAGAAAGAGAAAAAGAGAGAAAAAGCGAAACTCTTTCATGTCCTCTTTTATAAGTGGGAAATTTACCATTTTACCATTTCCAGGAGCTGAAGGGATACTTAAAATAATGAGAATTGCTTTTAGTTTTCAATTCAATCCCCTTTCGATGGGAGTAGTTATAATAAATAGTAGGTCATTTACATTTTGGTAATGGAATACAAAATCGTACTATGGCTTAATCCCCCTCTCTTTTACATACCTCTAAAGTGCTCTGTTTTCGATTTGTTCAGCTCAATCCCATTCCCCGCCCTTTCGATATTGTTGGCCTGCTCATTAAATCTCCACCCTGCTTCCATCTATAGGATGCTTAACATCCTTATTTGTACCAATTTATTAACCGAAAGCGCGATAAGCGTGGAGCAATCTGAAATCGTTTAGCTGTCAGCTTGTAAAGGAACAACTCTATTTCAATTAATTCCCTGCTACCATAAATTGGCATAGTAGGATATTTCCTTCATTTACCCCACCCTACCCTCACCAGTTCGCTCTCTTTTAGTCCTGCCGGTGAAAAAAAAAATATATTTTTTTTGTCGGTCGAAGGAAAACGAAAAGGGAATCATGAGGGCGATGTCTACGACGACGACGACGATGTTCGAGGGGGTGGGGAAAAAAAAGAGAAAAACAACAGGACCCTAGGCCCCAAATTAATGTCCAAGGCTCCCTCATAAAACAGGATCATAAATTAAGGAATTGTAACACCTACTTCCGTTCCGGACAGTTCTTTTTACTACGACCGTTTCTCGCTCTCGAGCCCCACACTACAAGTGCAATAACTATTGTTGTCTAGAGAAAGGGGAGATGATGATGAAAAAAAGGACCTTTACACACAGTTAACACAAACGTTGTACGATATTTATATATATTTTTTTTTCTCTTGTTCTGATGGATTCAACCGCAGTCCTTGTAGTCTCGACCGTCGACCCTTCACATTTTTATCCTTGGCTGTTATACAGTCACACACATAACGCACACACTACCAAAGGACAAACCTCTTATACATTCCCCTACATATCAACAATCTAGGAAAGGGTAGGACGAGGCTGTAAATATTCACAGCCTGATGGCATGACGCCTTCAACACTAATCATAAAACCAGTGGTTTCGTGAAAGTGGTCCTTCTGCACCTTACCCGGATTGTGTGACTACGTATTTAGGAGTCGTTACCACCCCCAACAATTACAAGGGCAGACTCTGATACCACCACCTCCACACCCATATTCCTGCCTGCACACCCACCACTTCCTAAAAGGATAAATCACAAAAAAAAAATGAAGAAATAGGATTTGAAGAATTCCAGGATAACATAGCAGAGGATTATGACTCTATAAAGAATCCAGTTTCGGGGGCAATGTAATGAATTCGTTTAAACGGATGACGGCGCAAAAGGGTAGGGAGCATAGCATACCGAAATTTGGTGGGATAAAAAGGGGCAGCCAGCCACTGTTGGGGTCGGGGAGCGGCCGGCCTACGATGGCTTAACCCTTTTTAAATTGCAGGAAAACGGAAAGTATACATCACTTGAAAGCGGTTCATTTTATGGCTAACGCATTTTCCTTCTACTAATTCTGGTGCCTTATTTTCTTTCTGTTTTTCTTTTTTTTTGTTTCTCCTTAAGTGGAAGTTCATTTAGTTTTCTCTGTGTGTATTTTGTGTACTTTACTGTATTTTGTTTGCTTTATATTGTGTTATTGCGGTTACCAAGTTGTGGGGGTAGATTGCTTTTGGCAACTTGTTAAACAGACATTATTAAATTTACCCTTTTTGGGTTTTATTTCTATGGGAATGAGAGTTAGACAATTTTCCTCTTTTGGAATTCTTCGTTTCGTTTATTTATTTTTTTTTGAGTATGTGTTTCTGAGTGTGTTTATTGGGATGTTAATGAAGAGTGCTATGTGAAATGTTGAAAGGAAAATGCGTTATTGTGACTCATTACCAAAGAAGAAGATCTTATGGTGAAGCGTTTTAATTTTCTTCATTGAATTTCTTTTCAAGAATTCTATTTGCTTCTTGTGTATCCAAAAAAGCTCAATAAATATTTGAATAAAATCTTGAAAAGATTCTTTAAAAATCCATATCCAAAAAATCCAAAATCCAATACCACCCCAAACTGTCCAACAAAAATATTCTTTTTATATGGCTCAATTCAAAAAAAATCAATTCGAAATTATCGATCGACATTAGAAATAACATCATAAAAGCTTTCAGACCTTTTTATCATACGTCATAAAAGCTAAAAAAAGCTTTCGTAAGCTTTTTCTTTTTACGTCACAAAAGCTTAAAACAAGCTTTTGAAAGCTTTTTCTTTATACGTCACAAAAGCTTTAAAAATTCGAGTTACGTCACAAAAGCTGCATTTTTTCTATTTTTCATCATAAAAGCTCATAAATTTTATATAAGTGGTTTAGGGTATGAGCAGAATTTTTTAGGTAGTGTTATACATATGTATTTATTTATGTGATTTAGGTTTTTTTTCATTTGATACGACAAGCTAGCTATTAAAAAGCACATACTTAATTTTTTTAATGCAAACATCACTTTATTTTGTGAAATCAGCGGAATTATATCTTAAAAGCTCAAACATTTTCCATTTTACGTCTTAAAAGACCGAAATGATCGCTTTAGTCATGCTATCATTTCGTTTATGATTTTAAAGTTTTGATATTTTTTTTGTTATGATAACCTGAAGCTGTTATCGGGACTTTCTAGTTCTATTGGCTATCATACAAAAATATGTGATCAATGAAGTTTTAGTAAATAAACGTTTTGAGAAATAATTAAGAAATAAGCCTCAAAATCTCAAGGCGATACTTTAGGTGTATAGCGGATTCAAATTTTCGAATTTGTTTCTAAAGGAGGAGTTCGAAATAATCTTTTCATTCCGACAATATGACTCAAACTCGACAACACACTGACCAATGTACCAATGCATAATGCCCAATATGAATATTGTCCAGATAAACCTCCATCAAGCCAAGGCTGCTTCGGCAGTGCTCGAAAAAAGGTTTATCTAGGACAACCGGAAATACAATTTATATGATGTGAAAGCGTCGACCAAAACGTGCCGAAAGACAATCTCGCTCCATCCTGAACAAGGACTCATTTCAAATCTTCAGTCAAGATTCACAGGCACAAAGCCGAGAATATTCTAGTACGTTTCTCTAAATCCAGGGTTCTACCACGATAAATCAACCTGGTTTCTTCAAGATTCTATATCGTTTTGGAAGTCAATTTATCTCTTAGTCGTAGTTTATTGTAAGCACACATTTCGACCAATTCTAAAACGTAAAAACTACCAAATAACCTGTAAGCATTTGTCTTCCTATATAACCAATAAAGTGTATTATTACAAAACTGCTTTGGTCATCTAAGATCTGATTTTCTGGCACAATTTTCAGGTTAATATTCAGAATTGAAATTAATACTCATATCAAAAAGTAAATAACACCATAATATCTCGAATACATGTTTATTTTACGTAATAAAAGCTTTAACACTAAAATATTGAGAATTTTTCTGCTTTACGTCATAAAAGCTTTAAAATTAAACTTTAGAGAGCTTTTTTCTGCTTTACGTCATAAAAGCTTTAAATATTTTATTCTACGTCATAAAAGCTTTATTTTTTTGTGTTACGTCACAAAAGCTCTTCCGTAAGCTCTTTTTTTATAATTTATGTGATTTAGGAATTGTTAAGTTATTTCAAGGTATAACATTTCCATGAAATATTGTTAGTTTAACTTTTGACTCAAGCTTCATAAGGCGAATTTAAATGTATGAGCATTTTCTCAATTTGCATGGGCATGGATCGTCTAAGCGATCGGGTATTTGGCGGAATAGAAATTCCATAAGAAAGCAGCTAAGGCCATGCACTCGAGCTTTACCAAATCGGTCAAAGATTGTTGGAGCTGTGTCTTATGTGGGATGTCGCCTCTGTCATGCTTGTGGATACCTTTGAAACACTAGTGTCGAGTTTTTAGAACATTTTCCTGTCCAAAGTATGCTTTTGAATTAATTTCGGGGATGGAGTCGAAACTAGACAGTTTCCTTTCAAGAGTTTGCACCTCATAATTAACCATACAGAGATAATGGCATCTATAAATAAAGCCATATGACATAACATAAATGGAAGAGTAATGAAAGGCTGTCGGCTCATTACACTTTTTTCAGACTCCTATACCATCCAACTCAAACGCCTGCCTCCATTACCCACAGACTCCCCCTTAACTTAACCTACTTTATGCGCCAATCAAAGCTTGCTACTAGATATTGCACCAACAAGTCAAGTATATGACGAATTGATACTATGACCTGCGACAGTTCCTGAACTGGGAAAAGCCTATTGATGGTTCTGCCTTCGACACACTCATTTCATATCATAGACTGCTTCATAACGTGCAGCATATTTTGAGAAACATCACACCTGATGCCTGAAAACTTTACGAGAGCGCATAAAATTCTATTCAAATTTTTCTATAATTCAAAATTACTGATGCAAAAATTCTACCACAATTGAAGTGCACCCTACAATAGCACACCGGATGCGTTCTAAACTAGAAGTTAGTAGTACTAATCACCATCATCCCCTCCACTGTATATCTAAAGCTTTCACAATTTATTGTCGGGTAAATTAAAATCACCCATCATAACCCCGAAGTTTGTCCTCTCTGAGAGTTGACACTACTTTCAATGCAATTCAGGTGAGCATTTTACATGTCCCCCGTAATGTTAGTTCTAGAGGTACACGACACGTATACGTAACGAGAATTAGGAGCACTAGATGATTGCGTTTTAATGTGCGGCACCGTGCAGATTTCAAGTGGGTAGGGACTGAATTGGGTACATCAGTGTATGTTACTATGTTTGAATCCTGTTCTAGCAGAAGAGCAGCATTACGACACTTAAAATCCTTTCGTGAGAATTATTTTCGTATCTGACATGCTGTGTTTGTTACTGGGAAATCCTTAGAGAGGATTTTTTCTAGTGTTCTTTAATGTAGTAGAAGAGATGTGGTGGATGCGATAAAAGAAAGTTGGGACATTGGCATTTTAAAATGGATTTGGAAGGTGAAGTATGTTGCTAACGATTTTTGGATATTATAGAGAAGTTTTTGAGAAATTTCTTTATCATGACAATCAAAATGTAAGTTGCTGCTGGTCGGAATTCACTAAATTATCTAAAAGAACGTCACGTGCCAACTTAGTTGTTAAAAACTATCCATCTCAGCTTTTAAGCCCTGCTTTTTACTGCGTATACCCTCATGGATTTTACAATGGTAGTGCATATCGCATGCATGACGTTTGGCTGTATACCTCATGTGGATCCTCAGGGACTTATTAGTCGTGTACGAAAAACACTAAAAGTTCGTTTTTTCAGCATCAAACAATTTTATCATTATTTAGCTTCAATTTGAATTTATTATCCAAGAAGTCCATCAGTGGTTGTGCTTCAGTCTTGACGAAATTTACATTAAAATCATCACTCAATATCATTGGCATTTCACTGTAATTTTTGTTTAATAAACAAAATTATTATATTTCACTAATTCACTAGCTTTGACATTACTAAAACCCCAAAAGTGGTTTGGCAACAAAACAACCTTTTGCTCATACTAAAATCCCCAAAGGCTAATTTTCCCCCAAAAGAACCATTTTCTGCCCTAACTAAACCCCCAAAATTGGTTTCGGCAACAAAACCACCAATTGCTCAAACCTAAAAAAAAATATGGGTTCCTGTAAAGACCGTATACGGGCGAAGTTTTTACGTGATAACGTCGTTTTTGTGTTATAAGGTTTTTGGAACAAAGGATTAAATGAAGGTTACACTTTTAAATTCATAAATCACTGACATATTTCGTTTTATTTCGTTTTTCAGTTTTATCGTCCGCCATTTTGAATTTTCATATTTTACCAACAAATTCGTTATTTGAAACCCTTAAAGCCCCCGATAATGATTTTCACTACAATCGGAATACAATTGCCAAAATTAGTCCGCCATTTTGAATTTTCAAATTTTAACCACAAATTCATCATTTGGAACCCTTAAAGCCCCCCGATACTGATTTTCAGTCCAATCGGAACATAATTGCCAAAATTAGCCCACCATTTTGAATTTTCAAGTTTTAACCACAAATTCGTCATTTGAAACCCTTAAAGCCTCCCGATACTGATTTTCAGTCCAATCGGAACACAATTGCCAAAATTAGTCCGCCATTTTGAATTTTTAAATTTTACCTACAAATTCGTCATTTGAAACCCTTAAATCCCCCCGATACTGATTTTCAGTACAATCGGAACACAATTGCCAAAATGAGTCCGCCATTTTGAATTTTCAAATTTTAACCACAAATTCGTCATTTGGAACCCGTAAAGCCGCCCCGATACTGATTTTCATTCCAATCGGAACACAATTGCCAAAATTAGTCCACCATTTTGAATTTTCATATTTTAACCACAAATTCGTCATTTGAAACCCTTAAAGCCCCCCGATACTGATTTTCAGTACAATCGGAACACAATTGCCAAAATTAGTCCGCCATTTTGAATTTTCAAATTTTAACCACAAATTTGTCATTTGGAACCCGTAAAGCCGCCCCGATACTGATTTTCAGTCCAATCGGAACACAATTGCCAAAATTAGTCCGCCATTTTGAATTTTTAAATTTTAACCACAAATTCGTCATTTGGAACCCTTAAAGCCCCCCGATACTGATTTTCAGTCAAATCGGAACACAATTGCCAAATTTAGTCCGCCATTTTGAATTTTCAAATTTTAACCACAAATTCGTCATTTGGAACCCTTAAAGCCTCACCCGTCCGAATTAGTCTCGTGTGTAGCACCCCCCATTGAGACGCTTTCTTTCTTTTGCTCCGACGCTAAGAACGCGTGCCTCTTTCTCGAATGTTGCGCGAGCATCGTAACGTTACAGGACGTTATTGGCTTCGTTACAACTTTTTCGTGAATGCCTTCCAACCGCATCGATTTATAAGACATTATCACGTCAATAACCAGTTTTTGCTCTAACGAACCTCCCCCTAAGCAAATATATCTTACAGTACCAGCTTTTGCCCTAACTAAAACTCCAAAGTGGATTTGGCGTACTTCCCCTCAGCCTACCTACTATGTCAATTCCCCTCAATTCCTTACATTTTTCGTGACGGTCCCATATCAAAATACAGAAAGTTACTCTACCGCGACTAAAACAGTTTCACTTCAAAAACAAAAATTAAGCTTTTATGACGTAAAACAAAAGCCGCGTTCCAAAATTCGAGCAAAGCTCTCGCAAGCAATCGGCCTACTCGTTCCTACTTCTCAACAAAGGCATGAGTAGAGAGAAAAGCCAACTGCTTGCGAGAACTTTGCTCGAATTTTGGAACGCAGCTAAGGTTTTTAAAGCTTTTATGGTATAACAAGAAGCCTTTTGAAGCTTTTATAGTATTACAAGAAGCTTTTTGAAGCTTTTATGATGCAACTCGAAACTTTTTAAAGCTTTTATCACGCAAAACGAAACTTTTTAAAGCTTTTATGACGTAACAAGAAGCTTTTAAAAGCTTTTATGACGTAACAAGAATTTTTTTGAAGCTTTTATGACGTACCACGAAACTTTTTAAAGCTTTTATGACGTGTAGAGAAAAAGCTTTCAAAAGTTTGTGTTTAGCTTTTATGACGTATGATGAAAATGCATGAAAGCTTTTATGATCAACATTAATGCCTCTTACAAATACTGAGTAGAGGTGGAATGGATTATTTTCAAACGTAACGAAGACTTTTTACCCGAAAATTTTTAAAGCGTTTATGACGTAACACGAAACTTTTTAAAGTTTTTATGACGTAACAAGAAGCTTTTAAAAGCTTTTATGACGTAACAAGAAACTTTTTAAAGCTTTTATGACGTACCACGAAACTTTTTGAAGCTTTTATGGCGTGTAGAAAAAAAGCTTTCAAAAGTTTGTGTTTAGCTTTTATGACGTCTGAAGAAAATGTATGAAAGCTTTTATGATCAACATTAATGCCACTTACAAATACTGAGTAGAGGTGGTATGGATTTTTTTCAAACGTAACGAAGACTTTTTGTGTCTCTATTTTTATGTGTGAAATACTAGTGGTATTGTTGGTTGATTTTTTTTCCGATCTGTTTTTGAATTGTTCGGAATCGGATTAGAAGGACTGGCGGCAACACACGCTGGCACATCACGCTTACCCAGTCCAAACCACAGCCAAAACTTTATCGCTACTATATTACTCGAATGTGGAATAATCTTTTGCAGTTAGTATTTCCCAAACTCGTACAACATCCGACCTTGTTACTGAAGGCATGTTACATTTCACATTTCATCTTCATTAATTCGTTTGATTACTGACTCCGTTTAACACAACCCAATAAAATTACTTTTAAGGTACATCAACAAAAAAAAAGACTCCACCTACATACAAAACGGTGAAGATTTGTTGCTGCAGTTACAATCATGTACTTTATTAGCATAAACATAAAATCACAAATCCCTAAGGTGTAATACCTGTCAGAAAAGGAAACAACCCAAGTTTATAACTTATTACAAAACTGGTTAAGGCTTTACTTTTCCTCTTCATCATTCCAAAGCATAACAAAACAAATGTGACTGTGTATGTATGAAAATAAAAAAAAACGAGAAGAGACACGCACACGCAACAAAAAAAACCTCGGCAAAAAGCAAGAACAACAATAAACTTTTCCCACAGACGAAGTACACCGCTATATATACAAAGTTACTGCTGCGCTGATGGCCCAAATAAAACAAGAAAAACTGCTCTGGAAAAAGCAGCACTTTTCAAGGGCAATCGTAATTGAGTTAAAATAAAAATTGTTCCACTTTGCGAGAATACACCTGAATACTAAAGCAGGTAACTGGAGGAGCACAGCATACACCAGACCATAAATTCGTCAATAATTTAGACCTGGTGGAAAAAATCGAGCTTAGGCTGTTGTTCTCGTTCTACCCTATACACGTTCCATTACCACCCCACGGTGGTGTATTATTACTAAACAACACCGATCGCCAGGCCAAACAAGAAAAGGGGTGCCAAGAAAGAATTGACACGAAACCCTCGCATCAGCATAAGAGCAACAGCATAAATCCGACCTGGTGGAAGGAGAAGCACTGTCTTTTTGGGATGGTGGGCATCTATCGGGAGCTTCTAGTACGAGGGGTGTGGATCCTGTAATCCCGGAGGCATCAGCCATGGCCCGGGTGTCAATGGCGATAAAAACAAATTCCAGCAAAAACCTTTCAAATGATCCCATTACATTAGGGCGGCTCCAGCATCTCAAGTGGCCATTCACTAGCGTTCCAGCAACGTCAGGAAACGCATGGATCTCGTTTCTTGTTCCTTCCTTCCTTCCGGTGTGGGTGATGCTCTCCTATATATCTACCGTCTATACTCTATATATATTACGGATTGGGCGGCATGTTTAGCTATGGTCTTCCATCTCCCTGTGTTCCTCTGTATGTATGGTAGCGATGGTTGACATTGTCCCATGAAAATTTCTGGGCGATGCTGACTCACACGTCGAGGAGGGATTTTGCTGGCCGCGTGTGTCGAGTCGACCCGTTTGTACGGGATCTGCACGCACTTCAACACTTTTTCCAATTATCAGTCACCGGTTTATCGGGTTTTACAGCTTCTACCCATCATAAATCCATCACAGTTTGCAAGCAAACAGATACCGAATTGAAATGTGGAATGTGAGACACGACCCGAAGTGCTGCTATAAACTTTTATCTTCGCCTCCGCCTCTTCTCATCCTCTCCTCTTCCGCCTCCTTATATCCAAAGTACAGGCCGAGAAGCACACACAAATTGTGATGGAATTGCCATCGGAAGATACATGGCCGATCAGGAGGCTACCCACTTGCACACCTGATTTTTTTTACTTCTTAGCTTACGTTTTTTTTTACCCTGCTTCTTCTACCTGTAACCGAAAAGAAGAAGATTCCGTTGCCCGTAAAAAGAATGGCGCTCACAGGCTACGTCCGTCCGACAAATTGAATTTTAAGAGTGCATGATTCGAATACCGACGATGGGCACAGACAGAGAGAGAGAAAGAGGCACACTTAAGGTTGCTCTACATCAGGTTGTCCAGCGGCCATGACTCTTTTTATGCCAATTGCTTATTGCCCCACGTAGAGATAACCGCATTCGCATTCATTCGTTCGATTCTTGCTGATTTGCATTCTACTGGAAATGGAGTAATTTTATCTCTGAAATGGTGATGTTCTTCTGCGCCATCTAACTGTTTGCACATACACCAGAAATAGGAGGATCCATCCGCACAGCACCTCACCTTTTGTACGCTATATCTACTAGATCCAGAGAGCTACTTTTCTTTCCTTCTTTCTATATCTCCCTCCACGGGGGGGTTTTTATCTTAAATTGTTTCTGAATACATCGGCACCAATGTTGTTGTTGTTGTTCATCGGTCGTATCTCTGATACTGAAGGTGTCGATACCGCTCCACATCAGGGGCCATAAAGCCATTGGGTGAACGCAGAACAGCTATTCTTTAGCCAGCTTTATTGCCAATGGATTGCAGAATATTGTAATCTGGAATTAAGATGAAAATAACAGGAAAAGTAGAATTTTATGATTTTATCGGTCGGTATCTACTTTGATGGTGGCACTTCTGTCAATTTCTTTGGGTGTTGTCGTCGTCGTCGTCGTTGTCGTCATCATCGTTACTTGGGCGGCTTGGTTCTTACTTTTCAAGAAAGAAGGGTATGGTAGGTTGTCTTATGCAATTCAAAAGGAGATCAGCAAAACGACTTGGTATTTGGGTGATTGCATGACAACATAGAATGAAAGGAACGTTTCAGGGTTTAATGGTGTAGTGCGGTGCGGTGCGGTGTTTAGGGGTTTTCATATAAAATTTTATTGTTTTGATTCGTTCATGATGTTATAGGTAATCGCGTAATCGTAGTACTTACAGTGACAATCTGACTTAATGGCATTAGAAGTGTCAATTTGCGTTTTGGTTTTATTATGTTGGTACTTCCGGTTTTTGACATATGTCAAAATTGGTGTACGTGGTGGATTTTGGTTCATAGCACATAAGACCTTGTTTGTTCATTAGCTTTGGAAGAGGTGAGAGCAAGGCAAATGCCTGCAATGCGGTTTTGGACAACAAAAAAAATACACTGGCGATTTTCTAGTATCTCTAGTCGAACATCTGATCAAAACCATTACCACTTTAACAACGCCAGACCTAATCGTTCATACATTTTTCGTAGGCTGATTGAGATAAGCCATCAGCTTCTTCATCGAATTTTCTTTTATAGCCTCAATTAACTGAAATACAGTACATAAATCACAAATTCATAGGTATATAAAACTACCAAAAAATGGTCCTCATACGCTTAACCGCCCCCCCCATATATAAAATTCACCACTATTTGAGACTTAACAACAGAAAACATCTTTGGAATGAACTTTCACTATGAGAAATAGCAAAAATGAGGCTTTTATGACGTAACCCGAAATTTTTTAAAGCTTTTATGACGTAACACGAAGCTTTTTAAAGCTTTTATGACGTAACACGAAATTTTTTAAAGCTTTTATGACGTAACACAAAAGTTTTTAAAGCTTTTATGACGATACTCGAAGCTTTTTAAAGCTTTTATGACGTAACACGAAAGTTTTTAAAGCTTTTATGACGTAACACGAAGCTTTTTAAAGCTTTGATGACGTAACACAAAAGCTTATTAAAGCTTTTATGATGCAACTCGAAGCCTTTTAAAGCTTTTATGACGTAACACGAAGCTTTTTAAAGCTTTTATGACGTAACACGAAAGCTTTTTAAAGCTTTTATGATGCAACTCAAAGCTTTTTAAAGCTTTTATGACGTAACACGAAGCTTTTTAAAGCTTTTATGACGTATAACGAAAAAGCTTTCCAAATTTTATTTTTTGCTTTTTTGACGCATGATGAAAATGCATGAAAGCTTTAATGATCAATATTTATGACTCTTACAAATACTGAGTAGAGGCGACACGAAATCTCGTTAGAAATTTTGCTCAACAATTAAGTCATTTTGCTCAACAATTACTGTGAACACACTGACAAGCAGATGGAGCTAAATTTCTGCATGGTTTTTCGGCGCAGCGTTGTCAGATTAATTTCTAGCAATGTCTTTTACGTGCATCTTTTAAATGATAATGGTACATTTTACACAAATTTGGTGAGACTAGCTTGGTTTTTCTAAATATTTCCAAAGCTTTTGCCAAAGTTAGCATACCCGGCTCTGTTTGCTTTACTCCAATTCAATGGTATTGAATTCGTTTCAATTAAGACGAATATAGAATGTTGTCAAATCTAAATCTAGTGTTCCTCAGGGCTCAATTCTATCACCTGTGTTATTTCTACTTATTATAAATGAATTTCTTCTAGTTACATCTTACCTACTCCACATAGCTGCGGTGATGACAGTATTTTAAAAGATATTTATATTTTGGGTCAGCGCATACCCAAGACAGACTTCTGGATCCATCCCTGCTTTGGCTAGAGTCATATACTGTCAATTTGGAACATTTTTTTAATTATAGCGCTTGAAGAACTTTTGAAATACAACAGGAGATATGATAGAGTACATGAAAATGTCAGGTTAGATCTTAAGTCATTCGAAGCACACTGGCATAGTTACAAAACTGTGCCCTTTCAGCGCCAATTAAGTCCCCATTCTTGGTCCTTGAATGGAGCTCTCGCCTTCACCTATCTACGCTACAAGATTAAAGGGGTTCTTTCAAGAAGTTTTTTAATGTATATAATATGAAGTTAGTGTCTCTTATAACGCAATTTCACGCAACGTGGTATTTTCAAGGATCGTTTCTACCTTGTTGAAGGATGTTTACCTGTACCTAGTCAAACATGAAAATTTACTCACTTTAAAATAATTACATTTGTTCTCTGTTAATTTTTGATTTAAATTAAAATGAAAGAGACTTTTACATTGTGTTTTTCCTCCATTCTGCCAAAACAATTTTCGGTGTAACTGCACACTCGTATCGCACATTCATGCTGTGATTAACATCTTAACCAAAATCCCACACTCTCCTCAAAAAATAACAAAGTTAACATTTTACAAAAGCAAATTCACCCCTTTTTAAATGCAATTACATAAACTTAACTTAACTACGGCTTTTCACCTTTCTCTCTCTCACTCTTCATTCTTAATAAAATTTCCATTAAAATTCCACTTTCCAACACTAAACAACTTCGTTTTTGCTCACCCCTTTTACAGAAAACACAAAAAAAAAATTGAATCTCTTCTGGCAGACATACAACCCTTACCAGGAAGAACACAGGATGGAAGAACATCCTCGGGAATGGGTTCATCAAAAATTAATTAAAACCTGAACTCCACACGGTGTTGTCTAATTAGCGTCAATATCCAGAATTAGACAAAGTGGAACCACCCTTGAAGCAGCACCAGCAGCAAGCTAGGCAATATCGGAGACTAGGGCCTATGAAAAGGTTGCCGCCGCCTGGCACATAACCTCGGATGTTGTATATCAATCACATGCAGAGCAAATTTATTCTTAATTGAAGAGCAAAACTGTGTCAACAAGATCAATTCCTCGGTCTATCACACTACTAGAGAGTCATCGAGATACTAGAGCTGGGGCTGCACACCACCTAGGACCGAAGGGGGTGAGATGCTGGTGCGAGCGAAGCGGACGAAATTTCAATTAAAGTTTTGATTGATTACAAATTGATGGCGAATTGAATATTGAATCACGGGATATCTATGTTGGGTGGGGGGTCGCATGATCTTGTTTCTAGGCTGTTCGGTACTAAGTCCTTGGACCCATGGAGGATGAGTAGATACGGAATTCACATTGGACCAAGGTGGCAGCCAACTCTACCTCTAAAAGACACTAGAGCTCGATGGTGGGAGACAACGACAATGTCATAACCACATCCATCCCAATCACATTCTTTACTCCGTTCTCGGGATGAGCTCATAGCATAGATTCTTCTATGGGGGGTTGGATCGGGATGGAGATACGGAATGGGATAGGATGCTCAACCGAGGCTTTGATTTAACAACGTCAACCCATCGCACCTACGTATGTGCCAAGAGATGCCAACATGTTGGTTATGTTATGTGTGATACCCTTCCTTAGAAATTGGTTGGTTGCTGGAGGTCGAGGTTGATGGGATGAATGGCAGCACGAGGAATGGGGTATGCCGCCGCACACAACGATGTTCTCCTCAGTGGAGCTTAATTTAATTATAGATGCCACGACTTAGGTCTATAATGCGTTTGCTGGCAGAGAGGAGCGCAAGGTGTAATCACAGCAGCAACAGCAGCGGCAATAAACCACGGATGATGGTATTTAAAGCCGATCATAACTTTATCGCATGGATGCTTAAGTAGGTTCATTGAAGGTCGCCTCTCATCTCATCCCGGTATTCAGAGGGGATGAAAACGCGTGCCCAAGCACTTTATTGATTGTGTAGCACAGAGAGAGATGGGTATGGGTATGGGCGGTATCCATCCCGTCCTATAGAATGTTAATTTTAACACACTGAGATATTTTAATGAATATAAACCCTCGGCTGCATTTTTGGTGGTTTTTAGGGGATTATAATGGATTCATCAGGATCTTCGATGAGCTGGCAGTTAAACCGTTCTTCTATTTATACATGCATAGGGTGTTTAATGAGATTAAAGATAGGGTGGAAAATAATTGAAAATATATTTTAAAAGTTATTGCTTTTTTGTTCTTTTTCGAGAATATGTGAAACGATGAAAGTTAATTGAAATTGAAGGATGAATAATGATTGATTAAATTGAATATGACTAGAACTAACGAACGACAATCAAATTAAACCAAAAAAGTCTTATGCAAAACATTTCATTAAATGGAACAATTCAATCTATGGGTCTGGGAGAAAAGTTCGTGGCGTTTATACACTGCCGACCACAAAAGTTTGACACCAGGAAGCCCGAAAGCTTAAACTTCAGGTCTGCACAAGTTGATCGTTAGCACTACTGCAAGCGGAATAGACCATTAACGGCGTCAAAAAAAATTAAGATGAGGTGAACAAAATTTCAACCTAAACGTTTGTCACTAACAACGAGGCAAAAAGACGACTGAGACGTGCTGATTTATTTGCCCGTACGTAGGCAACAAGATTGGACTGTTGAAGATTTTAAAAAAGTGCTGTAGATTTTGTGTTGAGTAGGACACGATTATAAAATGAGTTTGTAAGAGTTGCCTCTTTTTTATTTTGAGCCAGTACAATGTCATACTTCAAATGAGGCGAGGTGCTATTGTAACGCCAAAATGACAAAAACAACTAAATTAAAAAAGGAAAGAAAATAAATATGAATGAAGCGCGTTTTTACAAGTTTACTTCTAATATGCATTAAACTGCCTTAGAGTAAGTAAGAAATCTATGCCTCCACAATGTATATTTATATTTTGAAATCCCATCTCGCCTAATTTCAAGTTGGAAATTTTGATACCGCAAAAGAAGTAAGAATTGTCTCTTCAGTACAAAACTTCACTCCCTCGAAAAATGTAAGAATTGTCTCTTCAGTACAAAATTTCACTCCCTCGAAAAATTTAAGAATTGTCTCTCCAGTACAAAATTTGACTCCCTCGAAAAATGTAAGAATTGTCTCTCCAGTACAAAATTTCACTCCCTCGAAAAATGTAAGAATTGTCTCTTCAGTACAAAACTTCACTCCCTCGAAAAATGTAAGAATTCTTTCTTCAGTACAAAATTTCACGCCCTCGAAAAATGTAAGAATTGTCTCTCCAGTACAAAATTTCACTCCCTCGAAAAATGTAAGAATTGTCTCTTCAGTACAAAACTTCACTCCCTCGAAAAATGTAAGAATTGTCTCTTCAGTACAAAAATTCACTCCCTCGAAAAATGTAAGGATTGTTTCTTCAGTACAAAATTTCGCTCCTTCGAAAAATGTAATAAATGTCTCTCCAGTTCGTGTTTACAATCTCACCTCGCCTCACCTCGTTCAAATTTGATATTTTACTGCCACAAAAGAAGTAAGAAATGTCTTCACTACGTAATTTACAATCACACCTCACTACATTTATCTCGACGATACACGCTCATATACCAAGTAGGACATTATTTTTGAACCGGGACATTTAAAAAAATTAAGTTCTCAATACAATTTACCTTTGGGTAAGGGACAAATGTACTGCCTAGTGTAAGTCCGGCTCAACTCAATGTGGATTAACGAATCAAAGTTTGAGTTATTTTTTTCGAAGAGGAAGAGTATACCTAAGACGTAGAGCTGAACAAAATATGTTACCAGATCTGTAATGCCAACAGTGTTGCATGATATTGGCTCAGTCATGGTCTGGGGTTGATTTCCGGAGATTTGGTATATCTTGTACCTTCCTGGCTACGTTTAGCCAACAGTGGTTTAATTTTGCAGTAGAAAAATGATCCAAAGCACACCTCTGTTATCAAGAAAATTGAACCGCGGAAATCCATTGAAAAACATTTCCCAAAATTATGAAATTTAACATTCTCAAATTCTTTACAAAATTCTTAAACCATAAAATTCATGGCAAAATTCCACATACGTCGCATAATTTTTTATGGGAAACATGTCTTAAGCTAAAGCTAACTCTAAAAGCATGGTTGGGTAGGTAGGTGTAGGGCTGCCTCCAGTGCAACTGGAGATCCAATTAAGGCTTTAGCGGTTCAGTGGTTGTTTGGTCAGGTGTGACGGATGGCCAAAGCTATGTTGTGGAATGTAGGAAGTTTATCAGTGATCTGATCTCCAGTGCGGAGACCTCTAACTAGACCTAAAGCCGGGCATTTACACAAGAAGTCAACAAGTGCTTCCCTCTGGTTCGTTTACCCACAGGTAAGGCTACAGTTGTACGGGGTGCCCAACTTATTATTTTATTATCTACTTTGTTTAAGACATTAACCACAAACGTAACCCCCTCGTTGCGACTGTCAAGTTAGATTTTTATGATATTTTGTTTTATTACCCTTTTATTACCACTAAGGGGTAATAAACCTGTTTTGTAAGTAATTTTATTACACTTTCTAAAAATAATGTTCAAACTAAAAAAAAACACAAAAAAAATTTGTAATAAAAATATATACTTAAAACAACATTACACAAAACTTAAAACACATTAATTTTTGACAATACCTACGATAGAGGTTTTGCCACTCGCCACAATTATACTTACAATACTATGGTTTATGGAATTCCCTACTTTCGTTTATTTTCTCTTTATTTAAGATATTAAACACAAACGTAACCCCTTTTTATGTCTGTCAAGTGTATTTTTATGTTATTTTCTTTTATTACCCTTTTATTACCTCAAAGGGGTAATAATAATGTTTTGTAAGAAAATTTTTTGCATTTTCTAAAAAATAACTAATGTCCAAACTAAAAAAAACACCTAAAATTTTTGAAAAAAATATGTACTTAAAGTTATTGAACACATTCATTTTTGTCAATTTTTGGCGGTACCAGTTTTGTCACTTACCACAATTATTATATTTTACATTATTATTATGATTTAAGGTATTCTCTACTTTTGTCTATTTTCTTTATTTTCAATATATTAAGCACCAACGTAACCCCTTTGAAGTGTATTTTTGTGATTTTTAATTTTGTTACCTTTTTATTACCTCTAGGGGGTAATAAACATGTTTTTTAAAGAAATTTTATTACATTTTCTAAGAATAATGCACAAACACCAAAAATTGGGAATACTTAAACTTATTACATTCATGGCCCAATATGGTTTCGTTATTCAACTTAAAAGTGTGCCGTGTAGAAGCGTAATTATAATATACTTTGTGTATAGAGAACTACGTCGTAATTCTTCTCTAGCCAGACAGCCGGCTGGTCTCTCATTCCTCTCTGAAGGGAATCTGGACATCGAACCCCGAAATTAAATTGAGTTTCGATGTCATATACTCAGATGGCCTTTCCATGTAATGAATAGCACAGAATATTACACTGTGTCAATTCATCCTCTTCACGCAGCAGCACGCTTCTTGTAGCCCCATCCTTGTGCATGCTGGCTGCTGCTTGTTGCATAGATCACAGTGACGTTTCCCCCAAGAATCCGCCATATTGGATTTCCTTTGCTGTGTCAATTGGTTTACGACGACCTGAGCCACCCTTCAGGGCCTAAGACATCTGCAAAATTTGCTTACGATGCATTTCTAATTGCAAGTTGCGAGAAAATTCTTCTGCAAATTTTTTTTAGAGTCGCTCAGGTCTCGTCTACGATTTGGCTTAGGGCACGTTTCCCATAGAAGTGGTGCAGCGGATCACGAATAGCATTCCGTGGAAGTTGTATGCAAAGCTTCTGTTATTTTAAGACATACCATTCGTTGGGCTATGTTGAGTCTGGAGTCTATTTTGCAAGCGCGCACCACCAAACGACAACTGTTCTGTGGAGCCAGCGCAAAATGTGTGGCGTCTAGCCCTATCTCCTGCCGGGCGACTGTTTGCTGTCATAGAAAGCTATTTTCGACTTCTTGGTCCTCTTTTCGATGTTGAGCCTCCAATTTAGCTAACTTCTAAAAAAGACTCAATCTCGTGAGATAAAAGGATCGCAGCGTCATTCGCATAGGTAACTGTCTTTGTCCTGTCGTTCTATCCAAAAACCTAATCTTCGATCATCCTTCTACTTCGCCATAGTTTGCAAAAGAGACGATGGCTCCTGTGCTGAAAGTCGAGCCGTGTGACGTGACAAGTCGTTTGAGTTGAAGAAATTGACGTTTCAGTCAAATTACGTCTTTCAGCCCAGGGGCAAAAGAGTGAAAGTGCTAAGTTGAGGTTAGGCCCCTGTGCTGAAAGTTGTAATTCGACTGAACCATCAATTTTTTTTAACTCAAACGACTTGTCACATCACACGACTCGACTCGTAAGGCATTGTATAGTTAACTCTACCCATCATTATTTTAAGATTTCTGTGAGTATGCCATCTGCGCCTGCAGTCTTATGACGTTTGAGTTTAGCTATGGGATTTAGAAATTCTTCTGTTGTAGGGCTCTGGCCCTTCGTTTTCTGGGTCATCTGTACTTCCGGCTGTTTGTTATAGTATTAGCTATGTCCTAAAAATTCATGTAGCGAATTTTAAATCATTACCCTGTACCGTTGCGAAACTCTTTGCCGATAATCTTGACTATTTCGAGGCTGACTTCTCGATTCAATTACAAGAACAGTTTTGCTAGGGGAATGTATGAAATTCTCGCTTTAATCCCTTACCAGCAGGACTGGTTCCCGAATATTATATGTTCTCTCGGAGCATGAGTGATTTAGTTATAACACTCAGTTTAGACTCTACTGATATTGGTATATTATCCGTTGTCCTAAACCCGCCTCCCTTTTCCGGGCTTGGTACCAACAGTAGTTATATACCGACGAAGTTATTCCTAATGGGTTTTCTTTGGGACAACTATTTCATTAACAAAACGTTCTTCTAGAACTATAAATGAATATCTTTTCAGTAATATTGAATTTAAAATGTTGAATATAAATATTTTTTTATTAAATTGTCAACAAACTTATCACCTACAAAACATTTCACCTGTCACAACACACATATCAGTTTTGCTACTGTTCAAACTGATACTACTTTCTAATAATACTTTTAAATTTCTCACAAATTTGATTAGATTTCGGTAATAAGTTTTTCCCATCAAGAATCATGTTAAAAACTACTCCAAAAATATTTGGGACATGATATTTGAGTGTCCCAAAAAGATTATCTATCTTAATCGTCCAATCTTCAGATAATACCTGTTCATCTAAGTATTTTTATTATTTGAATTGTATTATTGATTGAAAATCACTCGACTATCTCTAAAATTAGACCAAGTTAAATATTAGAATTGCGTCTTTTTAATGTCATATTTATTAAATGAAATATTATTCAACAACACAAAAAAATTCACCTTTGTGACTGTCCCAATTAAGACATTCTAACTCAACGTCACTTTTCTACACCTTACATCACACTCAAAACTCCCCTTTTCAGTATAGTCGTGAATCTTGTGTCCCTTCTTATTTCCACTGTCATCCATTCTACAAAACCTACATCAAATTTGTGGTATCACAGTACATCTCACCTCTTCACCAACATACGCCGAGCACGTGCCAGTCCTTTTTCAGCAGCAACAACAAAACGGATCCGGATTTGATAACAGCGCTCTTAAATTTTATTAAACGGAAAGGCAATATCACAAGTAATGCATTGTGCAGTCTTCATAATTACCGACGAACTACGTGAGACTGATTAAATTTTCTGTCTGGGACGAGAACCCGTCTGATCTGGGGCTCTTCTGTGAATGATATTAGAATGCACACGTGTCGACGAGTAGATTATGACTTGTGAGATTTATTACGAAAATGTGAGGATGGGGTTTTCTTTGATAATAATGTTTGTAGTGAAATAATATGGATAATTTCATGCTCCTGAGTACTTATAAATTTAATTATATTATCACTCCATCACAAAGGGCTTAAATCTGTCTCTGTCTGTCCAACTCTTTCTAGGGGGTCTTCCTGCTTTAGCTTACGGCCACTTCTTTCAGTTGCACCCTTCGTGTGACGAAGTTCGAACATTGGAAGAGGACATTGCTTACATTTTCTACTACTTGCTAAGGTATTTCGGACAAAACCGCAGGTCGCCTTGCTCCAACCGATTAAGATATGCCCGATATCCTCCGTAACAGCACAAAGGTGGCCCATAGTTCCACATAGCTGGTGATCCATCTCGACGTATCGCTCCATATTTGGTATGCTATGGACTCATCCGACCTTATTTACTTTTCCGCTATGAGCATCGTGCTATCTGGCGCCTCACAGGTTTTGGGTGCTTATCTATGTATATTTGGCCATAAAGGATTTTCCCGGCTGTCATGCATAGATCCTTTGTCGGTTGTGGTCGGAGTTACGATATTTTGGGAAAACTAACCGTTTGGGTCTTAGGAAAATGATCTTTTTCCTTCTGGCTGCTGACTGGGCTATGTGTTTTTGGAGTAGCAACTCAAGTTTTACCACACTGCATTACAAAAATTATACTAGCGGAAATGATTTTATTCATTCTCCATTCTACCAAATGATGGCTTAAACGATTAGTATATGAACGCAATTAAATTTAAGGGAAACTGCTTATACAGAGTACAGACGTTTACCGAATGAGCCATTACGTCGTGAAAACATGACTCTGAGAAACTCCATCACGAAAATCAAATCATCATTCGATGGCTTAAGAAATAAAACTATCGATGCCATTCCTCCTCTTCTTAAATGGCGCTACAGTCTTTCTAAGAGTCGAGCCTCTTGAAGTTTCTTTTTCCACCCGTCTCTATGTCTTGCTAGTTCTAGCTTATTTCTTTGACGTAAATCTGGCCTGTTCCGAGGCTGACTTTTCGATTCGATAACAATTACTGTTTTACGAGGAGTTGACAGCGTCTCCTTGGAAAACAAACTCGAAAAACTTGCCCAGGAGGACCAGTCCGGTGTTTGCTACGTTTTGGGGCGTGAAACACTCGTCTTGCACCCTCCTCCGTATCATACATCTTAAATAGTCACCTGATGTAAAGTCAACATCTTAGAGGAGGTGGAGGTAGGATTTGGTTAGCATGGCTGTAGATCTTAGATCGTATCAGTTGGCGTTTTTCAAGACTTATCTTTTTGGTGTACCGCTACCACCAAAGATCCCTGAGGCCGTTGCAACCGTTTAACCCCAATCGATGGCAGTGGTGGCAGTATAGAATTCTAGTCCTTTATAATTTCCATCTTCATCCATAGCCTCTCTTTTTATTTACAAGACGGATATATGTAATAATAGAAAGCAAATCCGAAGCTGATTTGCTCTCTTCGTCTCGAATTCTCCCTTAGCCCTAAACCTTCTCAATGGACGGGTTTTGTTTCAGAACATGTGAAGCTCTGTACGCCAATAAATCCATTTGCCTTGACAATACTATAAACATACCTTAAAACATGTACATCGACTTTGGCTAAACTTTTGCGCAAACTGTTAGCCCTTTCATATTTTTTGAGAGTCTATCCAGACTCTTGGAAAGTAGCTCATGTTTAGTCCATACAGAAAAAAGTGACTCTAACTACCGTCCAATAGCAATCACTTCAATGTACATATATAGAAAACCAAAGCAGACATAAGACGCCAAGAAGTACGGCTTTAGACCAAAAAGGTCTTCGGCCTTAGGCCAAAAAGATTTGAGGCTTTACACCAAAAATGTTTATGGCGTCAGACCAAAAAGATTTACGGTTTTAGACCAATAAGATCTTTTAGACTAAAAAAATTTACTGTTTTAGACCAAATAGGTTTACGGCTACAAAACGATTTACGGCTTTAGGTCAAAAAGATCTACGGCTTTAGACCAAAAAGATTTACCTGTTTCAGACCAAAATGATCTACTGCGACTTTAGACCAAAAAGATTTACGGCTTTAGACCAAATAGTCTACGGCTTTAGAAAAAAACGATTTACGGCTTTAGGTCAAAAAGATCTACGGCTTTAGACCAAAAAGATTTACCTGCTTCAGAACAAAATGATCTACTGCGACTTTAGACCAAAAAGATTTACGGCTTTAGACCAAATAGGTCTACGGCTTTAGATCAAAACGATTTACGGCTTTAGGTCAAAAAGATCTGCGGCTTTAGACCAAAAAGATCTACGGTTTTTGACCAATAAGATCTTTTAGACCAAAAAAATTTACGGTTTTAGACCAAATAGGTCTACGGCTTTAGATCAAAACGATTTACGGCTTTAGGTCAAAAAGATCTACGGCTTTAGACCAAAAAGATTTACCTGCTTCAGACCAAAATGATCTACTGCGACTTTAGACCAAAAAGATTTACGGCTTTAGACCAATAAGATCTTTTAGACCAAAAAAATTTACGGTTTTAGACCAAATAGGTCTACGGCTTTAGACCAAAAAGATTTACCTGCTTCAGACCAAAATGATCTACTGCGACTTTAGACCAAAAAGATTTACGGCTTTAGACCAAATAGGTCTACGGCTTTAGAAAAAAACGATTTACGGCTTTAGGTCAAAAAGATCTACGGTTTTAGACCAATAAGATCTTTTAGACCAAAAAGATTTACGGTTTTAGACCAAATAGGTCGACGGGTTTACACTAATAAGACTTACAGATTTAGACCAAAAAGATCTACCGGTTTTAGACCAAAAAGATCTACCGGTTTTAGACCAAAAAAATCTACTAATCTACTGGCATTTCCATCAGAGCATATACATCATTTTGGTGGGTCTGGCTTGACTGTTCTAGATATCTCCAAGGCTTTTGTAGAGTATGGCAAATCGCCCTGTGGACTAAACTCCAAGTTAGAAGTTTATCTTTCTAGGAGTTGAATCTAACCCCAACACCAACTCTGCCAGTGTTCCTCAGGGATTAATTCTACCACCCGCTCTTATCCTAATCTTTATAAATACCTTTAGCTCACTTCCCAGCTTCCCAGATGACAGTACTCTGTATTACCCTTATGCCTTCGACAATATTGGACCAATTCAATCAACCGCGACATCGAATTCATTCTTCAATTGGACACCAACAATTGTGCCGAGTTAAGAGCCTCCAAAATGAAGTACTGTCGATGGAATAAAATCGCGCGTTGCCTTGATAATTCTTTAAGGCTATGTTTACAATGCGAGTGTAGCGTAGCATGGATTTGAACGCATCATGCATCTTTCTCTAATCCACGCTGGAGACGCCGGAACCGCAATGAAGTTGGGCTATCTCTACTGCAGATTGAAGATCTTCGAAAAGTTGCTGTCGCAAGTTAGCTGATTACTTCTTTCCATAACAAAGTTCGAAACTCACGTTACGTTCGCATTGAAAACAGGGGCAATCTGCGCTGAAACTCAGGCCCCTGTGCTGAAAGTCGTGATTCGACTGAAACGTCACTTTTTTCAACTCAAGCGACTTGTCACGTCACACGGCTCGACTTTCAGTACCGCGGCCTCAGCGAACGCTCACTACAGCACTGGAAACGTATCGTTACTCTTCAGTCTAGAAATAGTTTCAATTAGAGTTTGCTGTCCGACATTGTAGATTTAATAGTCGATAGTACTCACAGGGACTTACGTCTGAATTTTAGTCTTACACATAAAGAACCTGTCACAGGTGCTACGAGTGATGTCCTGTTGTCCTTGATATACTTTTTTCCTCCTGGAAATATTACTGCAACGCCATCATTAAACCAACAAATGATTTTCAACAAAAAACCCGTCACGATTGAACTAATTTAATTTTATAGGATTCCTCTCCTGTCCTCAGGATTACATCCCCTTCGATTTAAATCGTTTCAATAAATCATTATCAAATCCTTATGTTTGCCAATGGATAGAAATGTTCTCATCTCCTCACTGGTCTCATCAATTTTGAGGGTAAAAGGTTCACAAAAATATCGCAGGATCAGCTTGTTTATTATCGGATACGACAAAGGACCAATTTACTCCATAATTGATTCCCGTTTTTGTATACACATATTGTTACAGAAGATAATCCTTGCGTATCCTTTTTAAAAAAAAATGCAACCAACATTCAATCTCCATTCAAAAACTATCACTCATCCTGCAAGCACTATTTATTCGGATAGCACAGGTACCGCCAGGACCAGGGCCAATATCAATTTCTCGAATCCTTATAGTAAGGGATTCTCGTGTATACATATATGCCTTATGGAACCTTTTTCATGGCCTAGAAAAGGACTAACACGCGCGACATACACAATATAATACGGAAAAACTAGGGTGACTCCTTGATCTTCCTCTGCTCTCTCCTCGACCTTCTGTTCGAGTGTTTTGTTGTATTGTGTTGGTACACCTTTTCTGTTCTGGCTGGTGTGGTTCTGGTGGATGGTGGGGGACTCTCGCTATTTTCTATCACAAAAGCTATCAGGCATCCCGCCGTGAGAGGATTGTTCCCGATATCGTTCTCGAACTGTAAAGGGTTCCTTTTCAATGCTCGCCCTTTTCGTATTCTGATATGTGTGTGGCCAAAAGGACGACGAGTATGCTCCTGTAGTGATCCTGATGTTGGCTGGATTTTTTTTTTCGGGCTGCGATTACCTTCTTTCACTACAGCCAGAGGGAGAGTGGCATATGTCGGGGCTATACAGTCGCTTGTGTGGTGCTGGTTGATTTACGACCGCACAGAACCAGTGCTGGCAGCCTATAAACTACGCTTATATTGAGTACACAGAGAAGTACACAAGAATAGGCTATCAGTAAACATTTTACGAATGTCGTTAACTTCTTGGGAGTTTTATTTGCCAAGAAAAGGAGCCTTAAGGATTCTGGAATTACTTCCGGGGACCTATAGTATTACGAGTGGTGTATCCTTGATCCTGGGGTAGGACAGGGTGTGCAAAATGCAGTGGCAGAATTTAGCTACCGAAAATTTTTCTGTGTTTTTCTTGATTTCGCAAAAAAGAAAAGGAGAAAATTGTGTAAAAGGATATTAACAATTGAAAGGAAATTATGTGCTTAGAATCCTTTTTCTAGGATCATACATATATACATTTGTCCTTCACAGTTTTTTTTTTTATTTTTATATTTGGTGTGTATATGTAAAAAGGCTGCGAAACTCAATTTTTTTCCCCGTTTTCGCTCATTGAATTCATGTAAAATGTATGAATTTGCATGAAATTTCCTTTCAAAATGGAAATTCTGTACACTGTGAAACACGAGGGAGACATTTTAAGGAGCATAAGTGACAACAACCCTTGGCGGCGTGGCGGAGAACCCTATACAGAGGATCCCCATTTTGTATTTTGTATTATTTTTTTTGTTGTATTATTCGTTTTTTTTTGTTGTTGTTGTTATCTGATTTAGGGACGGTACTCGGAGATTTTTAAAGCAGCGGGGTGCAGGTTCATTCAACGTTTTTTTTTGTACTGTTAAGGGTGCCTTTGTGTTTTGTTCTGGATATATATGGGATCTCGCTTTAATGCTATGCAGAAAGGATCATATTATTTCACATTTTTAATCAAAAATCCCGGGCACGTGTTGAATGCTTGAAAACTGTAAAGTGTGAGATAGAGACGAGGATGGAGCCGGGTACAGAGTGGAAAGTAATGATGTCCAACAAGGGATAAATGAAATTTAATGATGTCCTTGTAACTTAGGGTAGCTATAAAAAATAATTAAAGATCAAACAGAGGCGTGTAATTGGGAAAAATATGACATCGTATTTTTTTGTGGTGAAATTTTGTGTAAATAAAGATTTGATGTGGAATGACCCAACTGGAATTTCTAAAGGGCTTGTCATAGTCGATTTTGTTTTGATTTTTGCAATATTCATGGGTTCAAAGAAATTTCTTTTCTCTGTAATTATTCTCCCCCAATTTTCGCACTGCGTGAACCCCAAATTTTACCTAATGACGACTTAGATTGTTACCAGGTTTCCGGGTACATTTTAGTGCAAAATCTCTCTCTCCCCATTTGGGCATTTGGGGATTGCCATTTATGTAAGGAAAAACATAGCCTTTCATAAAGTGTACAACGGTACTTCTGCGTTAGCGGCTCTCAAAACTTTTCTCTCCCCCCGACCCGATATAACCCGATGTCATTGGCATTCCCAAGTTCTGGGCATCTATCGCTATTCTACCACCGATAACAGTACATCTTCGATTTTAGCCATTTCGGTCTTACCTCCAAACCGCTTCATTTTTTTTTCAATACAGAAGCCGTAATCTTAGTAATGATTCCTCCTCATAAAGATTTGACGTTACTCTCCGAACGTATCTTCGAATTCTTATCCTTCCCTAAGGAGTTCACAACGGCTGAATTACTCATATGGCACCAGTTTTTCAGGCAGAGCTCTTTGGAGACATCAGTATTTAAGAAAAAGTCCCTGACGTTACGAAGCCCATTTCCTTGACCTAATTCTTACATCTCATCCAACACGACGGAGGTTAACTTAGTCCTTGGTAACTCAGACCACTGCCGTGTCAGCCCTAATTTCCCACATCCATCTTCTGCCCCTACCAACACAGTTCACAAAAGAACTATCTGGCACTATGGAAAGGCCAACTGTTTGGGGTTTAGTCGCTTTTTTCAAGTCACTGGGACTGGGATTTGTGTTTTCGTGGTGCGAACTTTGACAAAATCACTTGGGCGGGTATCTGATCTGCTGTCCTGCAGCCCTGCTTTCGGTTTGTTGGGAAGGTGTTCACGAAAGCGTAGCTTCTTCCATTTCGACAACACATCAGATGGGCCCGTCATGGGACTGTTTCCTGTAGATAATATGGCGGCTGGGCCTACCAATTTTGGGGTGGGACCAGACAGAGACTTTGGGTCTGCTTTTGGTTCCCCGGATTCCTAACCGCCGTCCTGCCTTCCGTCTATTGGGAAGGAGTTCACGAAAACGGAGCTTGGGTGTGCTTCGTGAGCCTTCTCAATTCCACTCCGGCCCTCCTTGCTTTGGCCCTCTCCAGGTTCATTTTTTCATTAGAGTCCCATGATATGGTATAAATGATGAAGGTGCATTCTGACAGAGCCTCTATATCAGGATAAGGCATTATACAACCCCTATCTCGCTGGAGACTGAGCACCATGTTCGACTTGTTAGCATCTCTGTTCGTCTCAAATTCTTCTTTACTTGAAAATATGCCACCCCCGTACATGCGTACACCACCCAGCTTTACCTAGTTGGACTAGGTCCAAAACAGCGCTCTGAAACTTATTTTTATGGCGCCATTTGCTGTTCAATTGAAGCCACCACAAGAATGTAACAGCTCTGGCAAAATTTTACCCCTTTTGTAACCTGTAACCTCTCCTATCTTTTTTATATCTTTCAAGGTCAGCGTACTACTATACATTGCACCATGATGTGTATGACATGACGAACTGGCAGTATAAAGTGTGACCCTTGAGCTTAGGCTTTCACATGAAAAAAGACTACGAAAATACCTTGTTTAGGCTTGAGGTTAGCCTCTAGGTAAAGTGTTGGGTTTACAATACGCTGAAAAACAAGGCAATAAAAGTTCAAACAAGACTCGGATTTTCAAAGAAGGATCAGGGACGGATTTTCACAAGTCTGTTGATGCTATTTGAATCGGAGATCAAAGTGACTGGAACGTATGTGGTGGACTGAGGTGGAGTGTCTCATCGAAGTCAGTAGTCTAGACTCTAGACAAGAGACATACTAAAGACACAGACAAAAGTCATTGGTTATTGTTCACAGAAAGTCATGCATGGTAATAGCAGTGTATTTTTGACATCCACTTGTCAAACGAATAATTAGAGAGAAACACCTAACGTTGCTCGGTTGAGTGTTTTATGTAAAAAGAAGAAGAATTTTTATATCGGGTGGCCTTGATTTGGTTTTGGAATTCATTCTCCGAATCGAAGATACCGCAGACGGGACGTTCTGGATTTTACTGCACATAGATATTTGACAAGATTAATTAATGTTTTTTATTAGATTATATAATTCCAAATGTTTTAAATAAAGATTTGTTCCCGCCGTTATTTATTTGCCGTAATTCCTGAACTGCCCGCGACACACTTTTGCCATCGTTCATATATAGTGATGATGGCCGCCCTCTATAGCCAAGGGGTTAAGGTGGACTACCATACCAGAGGTCCGTGGTTCGAATCTACTCCGAAGCGTGGAACCTTCACCTTTCCATTTCTCCGACTTAGATAACTTTCCTTCTTTCTTGTCTTCCTTCTTTCCAAAAATTCCCTGCCCTCCTCTCTCCTGCCGTCACCTTTAAACATACTCGAGGAATACATCTCCTGTTCGATCATCGAATTCCACATTTGAAAATCTTAAAGTAATTGTTTGCCTACTTTCAAATGAACAACAACTAAAATCCATGGCAATGTTATCTAATGACACAAAACCTTAAAGCAACACTCCTTATATCAAATCAACCCTTTATGCTCTCCACCTTCGGGCATATAAAAACATACTCTGACTGCCTTTAGACACATGAAATTTAAACAAAATTTGTAATGAATTCAAAACAAGTGTTATTTGAATTTACATAAATGTACTATGGTATATCCACACCACACCACTGGTGATCCCAGATTTCTGACATAAAGCTAGCAACAACAAGCTTGTGTAATCCTACTTTAACTAATGACAAGACACGCACATTACATTGGATCACATTACTACATCTCCCACGAGGAGAGTATGCCTCCTTCTCGTCCTCTTTTCTTGTCACAGAATAGAGAACATTCCGTTGTGCTGTAGCAGACCCCGATGGATCAATTAATATGCTCCGATATCAAAGTATGCCAGGGTTTGAGTATGTTCTTTTGAGATGAAGGTGATGTCTAGGTAGGTGTATAGGGACGTGTACACGGATCCAGCCTAATTAGTGTGAATACTTAGACTGATTTAGTAAAGGATTAGCAGATATGAATTAATGGAAGGATCGAGTGTTGGGGGATTATGAATTTTATGATGTTTCGGTCTATTCGATTGATTTTAATTAATTTTTTGTTAAAGGAAGTGTTGTGATTGTACTCTGCATGACAATTCTACTTGAAAACATCAAAGGATATTGGCAAACGAAGATTTCACTTTACAGACTGTGAAGTTTGAATGCAACGACCGACGGAATGTCTGTGCGAACTTATTTAGCAACTTTGCTTTGTTTCATAGAAAAAATTCTATAGAAGTCTCTACGACAAAAATTTTGTATCGTGTGAACCCACCATAAAGCCCATGACACACATATCCGCACCGTGTCCTCACCGTATGACGGCCGAGTGTCGTACGGCACACGGAGAGAAATTAAACAAGTAAAATTTGACGCGGTGCGAACACGGACGCGCGGTGAAGTGGGGACTGACTGGGAAAATTTTACATGTTTACTTTCTCTCCGTGTGTCGTCCGACAGTCGGGCGTCATGCAGTACGGATATGTGTGTGCCGGGCTTAATAAGTGTCGCGTGCGGTATGGTGGGTCCACACGAAATTTCATTAAGTGACGTTCTATATGTCTTAGTGCTTTCACCAACATTATTTAAAATCATGAAATTAAACTTTTCATGCGAAAATGTATTAAAGGACGCATTGTTTCTGATGAGAAATCAATATTGAAATCGTCACTCAAAATCATGGAGATATTTCATTTCGACTTAGTAAAGTTAAACCTTCAGAAATGTATATGAGGAGACAGGTAAGAGGAGATGTAGACGATTTTGATGCCGTCAAGCAGAGTGTTTGTAAACTGTTGCATAGACACAAATAGAATACGAGTTTCTTCGCCTCTTTCCCTGACTTTACCCTTTTCCTATCGTTATGCGAAAAAATCTGGCGAAGAGTCTGACATTAATTAAAGTAATTCACTCCCAAGCAAATTTTTTGGGCAAAGGCCCGCGTAAAAAAGTTTTACTTCAAAAAATACAATTTTCATTTGAAAGGCGGTGGAGACTTCTGCAACGTTAAACACCTTCCAGGTTAAGTAATTCACAAAGTTTTCTAGTTTAAAGGAGAATAACTAATTCGCGTAGTATACGGACTTTTCCAAGATAGACACAGATGTGTGGATACCGCTGTAAACCAATACCCACATTTAGTGGAGCAATCAGCTAGGGTACACTGGTTACTAGCTTTCAAGTAGGGATGTATGCTTTACTGTCACGCATCTTCTAGAATTTGAGAAAGGCCTACCCTAACAAGGGCATTTTTATCCTATCTGACAAGCAAGCAGCTTACAGAGGGATAATCTTCCCAAATTCCAACTATTTTGAGTGTCCAAATGCGTAGTTCATATGCTTGGTATTCTCAATAGTTTCATTCTAGTTTGAGTCACCCGTCAGTCTTTTGAACCATATTTAGTAAAAAGGAACCCAAAATAACTTTCGTGGATGTAAATTATTTTTGGACAAAACAGGTGCATCCAGAGATCTGCGATTTAAGGTTAGGTGTCGTCATCACTGTCACAGGCAAGGGCGGCGGAACATAATCACTGTGGGTGGGGAGCACGTGAACAGATAACCGTTAAAATGTAAAAGCTAATCGGTCAATTTATTTACTAGCTGTGTTTCGAGTTACATGGTTTAAAATTCTTTGGTTATGGGGTTATACTCGACTTGATTTTTGGGAGGAGTGCAGATCGGTCGGTATAAGGCCCACACATAACATTGGCACCTCCTCATAAGGCATGCCTCTTTTGGCCCCTTTGAGGAAAAATCATTGCTACCCGATCTCGAGTGGAAAAAAGAGGCTGAAAAATTTGAGAATATCGGCGTGGTTATGTGAGCAATAACTGCGCCAGTGTCGAGAGCTTTATATTTTTAAACGCGAGTGTCGTTTTACCAGTGTGGTCCCCCAACTGAGTACTTATCACGTCCAAAGCTGCTTAACCTTTGTAATCGAATCAGAACCGGTATATTGAGTATGCTAAATGACACCCTTCACGTTCATCAATATAATTCTCTGAAATATGATGCAATACAACAACAAAAACTAAAACTTTACATGTGTGTGGTGTTCTTGTGAGGAAACTAAGGGGAAAGCGCTCTTTCGGCATGACCCTCATTTGACACATTGGATCCTCATGAGGAACTTACGGATAAATCCTACTTTCGCTATGGCCCTGAGGCAATCCCCTTTTTAAATGCTAGTCGGGTGGGGTTCGAAAAGATTATGCTATACAATTATAAGGTCTTAATAACTCTTATATAACGGGCCTTATTCTAAGATTCGAATCACTCACATGACATATCTAGATTGGCTGTCACCTCAATTTCGGAGAGGTATTCCCAGAGTGGAAACGCAGTTAACTCACTTCATTCCACTCTGGGAATGCCCCATCCAACTGAAGGTTGGCAATTTTGAACGAGAGATGTCTCTAAGTCGACTCGGGGAATAGCATTCCTTGAGGGTCACATCACTTGCAATCTCACATGGCTCTCAGAATAAGGCCCAACATATTTAGTTTTCGTTTGAAAAGCCTTGCGTGTGTGTGGCCCTTCGACCACGTTCCTTCATCGCCAGCGACCGAGACGGCCCTTGAACGTTTTGGGTTATTAGTTGTACATGAAATATTTTGGGTGTGGATTTCCCCACCCAAAGCGAAAGTGCGTGTGCACTTTTCCTCCCATCCCCAGGCGCTCCGCCGCCCCTGGTCACAGGAGAAGGCTACTTTTTTTTATGTGAAAGACTAGAGAACTCAGGGAAAGCCCTTTGTACTATCGACAATCTATTTTTCGTATAGAGTGAAAGGTCGAACAGTAAGCTTTAGTCGGGAGATAGTGAAGGGAGAGAGAGAAGTGAAGGAAGGTACTGCCACAACCAAGGCGTGATATTTTTTATTTCACCTACTTCTGGTACGTTTGAGCGTACCAAATCGAAATTGACTTGAGGTTGATTACGAAGTGCTCGCTCAAGTGTTTTGCTTCTGATGTCCTAGAATTGTATTTTGTATAGAGGCGCGAAAGGCTGCCATACACGGTCAGTTCATACGAAAAGGTAATCGGCGTCCTTCAGTGCCATTGAAAAGTGTTTTCAAGCTGCTGTCGTAGATTTGTTACCTTAAGTTTTTGCGGGCTAGAACAAACAAGGACAAGAAACTCGGAGTGCTCTATTAGAGGTTTTCAGCTGTTGAAATGGAAGGCAATCTTGCTCGAATCTATTGTTGTCCACTAAGGCCCGTAAACATCAACGGAGATTTTCAATATATTTAAATAGATCTTTCGCTCTTACTTCTATTTCAACGCAAAGCTCAATCCCAGCATTAAGCACACTCCAACATTGTAAACGTTTGCTGGTATGTAAAGCAGTTTTCAAAGCCGCTCACGAAGACTTCTCGTCATATTTAAATCGAAGTATTCTTGTTCGTAATTTCACGGAAGAACTATAGTATTTCAGATTTTAAGATTTTAAACGAAGCAAATGCTAACTACGCCCAATCTTGGATTTTTTACGGATCAACTTGGTTGATGTTAATGACAAAATTAGAATTAAGGATTAACTTCGATTGATGTATATAGTATGGCTCTAATTGTGTGTTTTGAAATTTTCTAGCTTTGGCAACCAAAGAAAGATCAGCACCACCTATTATATCCTCTTCTATCTTTCAAACCAAGCTTGCTACTAGACATTGCACCATGACACGAACGACATGACAGACTGGTAGTACAAAGGGTGATTCCTAAGCTTGGTTTTCCCACATAAAAAAAAAAACTTATTGTAGTGTTTATTGATCGCTAGACAGAAGTATTTTATTGTAATTTGTCGTCAATGAACTCGACTCGTCATGAGGTACAAATATCAGGAAAGGATAAGATTTTGAACGGAGGTTTCGCGGCGTACACGTTTTGAACTTGTGTTAATATAGGCAGATCGAAAGTGATAGACGTCTCTAGATAGCAAAAACAACAATTCTGGATACTTCTTCTTCTTTGATTCGTTAGCTGGCGGTCCGAGCGGGACATCCCCGCAACGGATACGCTGCTGTCGGTGCCGCTGGGGCTCGAACTCCATTCACGATTCGTTTCCATTCTTGACGATTTTTGGCGACGTCTCGAGCCTCGATAACTGATAATCGTTGATTCGCCCTCGATATTCTTTAGCCAGGTTTTTTTCGGTGCCGATCGCTGAAGTCTCCAATCTGCCGGACGGTCTCGCCAGAGAAGTTTAAGTGGCAAGTGGTAATCATGCATTCGGCAAACATGTCCAAACCATCGTAGACGACGTTTTTGTATTTCTTCTTCGATCAGTGTCTGTTGATCGCATCTTTGTCTAACTGTCGCCTTTCGAAGGCGATCGCGGAGTGAGATCGGATCGCATTTGGAAAACCTCGAGCTTGTTGACGTTCGGCTAGAGCAGTGTCCACGTTTCCGATACATAAAGAAGAATCCGAAGGATCAACGTTCGGTAAAGGCGTACTTTCGTTTTGATGGTAATATTTGTTCGTTTCCATATGCACCACTTGAGCAAAGCGAATGTTGCTGTTTTCTGGCCGATGCGGCTGTGAATGTCGGCCGTCGATGCCACTTTCTTTTCCTCAACCAACAATCCCAAATATTTGAACATCGGAACCTGTTCGATTTGGGTTCCATCGAGGTGAACACTGGCTTTCGATCTGTCCGTTGTGAGCACTTTGGTCTTTTCCGTAAATATCGTATACGATGTCCGTTGCTTCGGCATCCGTGTCGGGGAAGACAGCGCTATCGTCGGCGAACATCAAGTCGGTTACGAAGTTGTTGTCGTCGTATCGAACTCCGCGTCGTCCATCGAATGCTTCACGCACAATCGCGTCGATAACAACGAAGTGGCGAAGCGACGTCTCCTTGTCGGACACCAGTTTGAATCGGAATTCCTCGGATAAGTCGCTTCGAATGCGAACGCTGCTAATTGAGCCATCATACGACCTTTGGAGTTACTATGTAGAATAAACACATTTACTAGCGCTAGTGACATTTTTACATTGTTGAAATTCGTGAAGTAATTATTTTTATTGAATCCACATTTTTTTTAAATCTGGTCTTATGTCCACTCTTTGTAGAAAAATGTACACTAAAAGCTTTATAATTTCAAAATCACACAACGAAAAAATTTTCAATAAAATTAATTTTTAATCAAGTTTCATCAATTAAGAGTTGTAAATTAAATTGAATGCTTTTAAATTAATAAAATTAAGCAGGAAAAAAAACACCACTTTATTCCACAGAAATTACAATTAATCAACCTGATAAACCCGGCGTGAATCACGACATACCATGGGATGGAAATGTTATTTTGTATTCAGTTTGTTAACAATTCATGTAAAAACCATCAGTTTTTTTTACGCATAGGCATAGCACTAATCCAGTAGTAATAATGATGACATAATTAAGGAAATATTCTCTAATTCAAATTGACTATAAAAATGCGAATTTTAATTAAACATTTTTTTTTGTAAAAAGTAACAAAAAATACCAACCACAAATTTTGCTGTTTCTGCACGCTTCTTCAATGTCTCTTCTTAAGTAAAATGACAAATTCGAAACGTAATCTTTGAAGAATTATACAAAAAATTAAAATTCAACCAACGTAAAAACGCTAATAGTAGGCCTAGGAAAATACATAAAAAAAAACACAGAAATTTTGTAATTTGTAATTGGACACGATCACCACTCGATCGATCCTCAATAAATTTTGAAAATTTGGAATTTATTAGTTTGTTGCTTTTAGGCATGTGAACGCACATCGCAGATGCGTCTTCCGAGATTAATATTTTATTGAAGGCCAATTTGACACCGATGATTACCTTCTAGCACCTTTTCGGTGCAGACTGACCGATGGCCTCTAATTGCCTTTAATATATTAAGCAAAGTTCTACGATCGACTGATCACTGATCACCACGGCACGCAAGTATCTGATCTCATCAAAATTCAATTTTGATCGATAGTAATGTAAACAACTCATCTTGACTTGGGTAGAGATCGAAGATAGCCGAGGAAGAGAGACTTTTCAACTGGTCAAGCGAAACAACAACTAGCGAACGTCGGGGATTAGTCATTTATGGATGGTTGAAGATACCTTGAGATCTTGTTACCTGTCGATGAGCAGCATAATTACGATGAAGATAATTGTGATTGAAAATAGAATTGATGATGATGCATCTTTGCTGAATGTAGATGAGTTTTATTTATTGTGCTGATATCATAACAAAACGTTTGCAGTTGAAACATCAAAAGGAGTTTAGATTGTCTATCGTCATATGGTAATAATCCGAGATAACCTCCTTCCATAAGTGTAGGGTAATTACTTCCAACTCCAACGAAATTTGGTAAATGCTACATTTTATAACGAATCTCTTCATTAATCAGGAAAAAAACCCGGATGCTGAAAGCGGCTTTCTTCATTGGTGATACCACTTTTAGCTGCGAATAAAACTTGAATTTTTAATAAATTTTTTTTACATCGAAACTCTTCTTTATTTATGGCCACAGTCACACCATATTTGCACCAAACTAAATTAGAGCAATGAAAATAGGAAATTGATTTTTTTGGTATGTGGTACCAAAATTGGTTGCTGGTCCAAAAATTGGTTAATGAATATTCCTCCCACGATTTTTGTAATGACCCGGAATTTTTTTTGTACAATAAATTATTGTTCATAAAATTTGTAGCAAATAAAAAATTAGATAAATATTTCGTAGTAGTAGTAGTAGATTTAAAAAAGAAATTTGTCTTCAAAGTGATTGTAGCGGATTTTCCCTAGCTTTGAATTAAGTGCCTCATGGCCAACCAGAAAGATGGCAGGCCTCCTTTTCGCCAGCGCTAGACAATGTCACATAATGTGCGTGATTGCTTCAATTCTTCTTTTTCTAAAACCTAAAATTTCCGTATCCTGTTTTTACTACCATAAGCCATCTAAGAGATCCCCGCTGTGTACTCAAGATCGAAGAAGATTAGTTCATTCTATATCACCTATTTTTAGCCTGTGTACAAAGAGGTCATAACATTTTTGGTGTTCCGTGGCGATGCATTTCTTAAATGCAGTTTCTTATCAGCGTTCCAGCAATAAAAAAGTTTAGTTCCGGAACCGCTTCACCGGTACCGATACCGGTTGTAATCATTTCAGTTCCCATCGACATCTGTGAGTGCCTAACCTAAGCTGGGGTCACAGAATATTACTACGCATGTTTATTTAGTCTTTAGACATACTCCAATATCAATGAGTCATTAATATCTGTTTGATCCATACGACTAATCACTGCTCGATTGTCTAGACTAGGTTTTAATCCTCAGAGAAGAATACCGCCCGCTCTACTGCCATTCAAGGATTCGTCCGTGAAGATATATAACTCCGAGTCTCTTTTCGAGGAGCCTACGAAGGTTCTATAATAACCCTTGGTCATTCTCATTTTCGAAATCCCTTCCATAGTCATCATGAGCTCCCGATCTCTTTAACGTCATCCAGGATCTTCATGTGCACATATTGGATTCTCGTTGAATGCCCCCGTTTTATCCGAAACACCGAAGCTGCCACTGTATTCACTATTTTAAGATCCAACGCCCACAAGCCCTTCCATCGCCGCAGTGGGTGTGTTGCGAAATGGTAATACCCACGTATGCCATTCTCTGCAACCTGTCAAAAAGTCTCTTAATTGGCTTTAGTTCAACAGATCACCGAGGTGTTCCATATTGGTAGGGCCGGCGCTTGGGGTTTTTTGCGCCCGAGGCAGTATGCCATATTACGCTCCATCAGCTCCTCATTTTCGATCGCAAAGGACAATGGGAAAATTGCGCCCCCTCCAATTGCGCCCCGTACAATTGCACTATTTGCACCTATGAAAGCGCCACCCCAGCTTAAGTCCAATGACATTCTTATCGCGCATTAGAGCAAAGCGAAGAATATTTCGCCAAGCCGCGATTTCTTGAACGGGAAAAATGTATCTATAGCACGTTTCAATCCCTCTTCTGTCACGATCCTGTCAACCCAATCTTGGTTCAGCCTCGTTTCCATTTGATTTCGAATAATCGCAAGACCTTCCCAAGAAGTAGCTTCCTGGAGAGTGAACTTCCATCATGATTTTACTAGTTTCCTCCTGCTTCTCTGCTATCATCCTCATTGTTTCATGAACTTTTGGGACTTTCCGAAATGTTCTCAGAATTTCCTCGACCACGACACTCTTCTTCGTCGTCGTAGAGTTTTCTTCAGTTATTTTTTTTTCTGGTCGAGCAGATGAGTCATCGCCCCTCATTACCCAAATTAAGGCCCTTCTAATCTCCTTCTTCCGCTACTCCAGTTCCATGCTCTACTAGAGTGTATGGTCGTAGTTCTCTACTGGCTTAGGAGGCAGGGCCGACGCTTGTTTTTTTTGCGCGCGGCCAGTATACCATATTGCGCCCTACCAGCTGTTTCCAAAGTTTCAAATTTTTTTTTAATATTTCTGAAATTGCGCCCCTGTCCAATTGCGCCCGGTGCAATTGCGCCCGGTGCAAGTGCACCATTTGCACCAATGAAAGCGCCGCCCCTGCATGTTGGTCTCGCCATCATGGTGTTTACACAATAAGCTGATTTCGATTAGACCGCTCACCTTTGGTCACATGCAACCTTAAACTGGCACGCCAGCTAACCCTAGGCCCATATGAGACAAAGTTGTCTGGAAAGTCTGCTTCCACAGGATCTTATTAGATTCCTCAGCCTTTCCAACATCATTCCTGGTACATCGCCAACGAATCTGACTTTCATTGGCCCATTGAGATCGTTTTCTGAGGGCTGCAACTTCCCATATATTTTCCTAACTCAAAGATCCTCAACAATTCTTCTATTTTATTGGCAACCTTGTTATTCTACTAGACGTTTCGATCGTCTTGCCCTATAACCTACTTGAGGACCCCTTTAATCTTAATCTTCAGAGTTTACAGTTTCGTACACCACCCGGGTGTAGGATCGTGGTCTTCTATTGGCGCAAGAGAGCACGACATCCAAAAAGCATTCTCTTTCCCTGCCTGAAGGACAAGCGCACTTTATAACCGCATCTCTGATGGTTTTAGGTGTCTTTTTGGCACCATCCCGTCGATATTCACATGCAGCATTTCAGTGCGTTTTGGAACGTCCGTCCTGCATGGCACACTTGTGATTTTAGTGTCACATCTTCTTTCAGGAGATCCAAAAGTTACCTTAAATGAAATGGCCCCGTGATCTAACATTATTGCCCAAACCATGAACTACCAGATGTGTAGCCCTTTCAGTATACGGCTACTGCAAAGAGTTCTATCATTTTTTTCTGGGATATACTATCATTCGACATTTCCCTACAATAGAACGTTCGGCAGTACTTCTTCTTTCACGGCTCTATAACAGGCATGTTGCTCGTTCCGTAATAATGTTTTTTCCGGGTGAGGTTATTAGCCTCACACCAACCTTTCTTGGAAGGGACTAGCCCGATCTTGTTAGCCTATCCTCTCTCATAGGATAGTTACCAGTGGCCACCGATAGGAGATTATGATCGCACTTCCATCAGTCCGGAATAGTTACGGCACGTGCATGTTATGCTACATGTGATTCCCCCTATTCCGCTGATAACTGACCACCAAAGTGACACTAATTTGCAAATTTCGTCCGCCATATTGGCCCTGCAGAAGTTGTGATCATAGATTCGTTATTTGCTACCTTAAAAACCCAATATACCGATTTTCATTGGAATCGGAATACAATTGGCAAACTTTTCGGCAATATTGGTGCAGCCATTTTGAATTTATAAGATTTGATCATAAATTCATTATTTGCGACGTTAAAAACCCCTAGATACAGATTTCGGCCATATTTGCGCGGCCATTTTTAATTTAGAAAATCGGACTTCCACGCACTTTCATTGGAATCGGAGCGCAATTGACAAAATTCGTCCCCCATATTGGCGCGGCCATTTTGAATTTGCCAAATGGGCACAATTGGCAAATTCAACCATATTTGGGTGGCCATTTTGAATTTCGGTCATATTTCGGCGATAATTTTAAATTTAATTTTGAAAGTAAACAATAAAATTCTTTGATTCTTCATCTACGTCATGGTATTATTTTTTTCGATATAAACAATAGTTTTTGAGCTGAAACTCAAAACTGTATGCCATAATTTCGTTATAATCGGTTTTTTGTTATGGCAGTAAACTTACAGACGTATTCACGTCAAAAGATCTACGACTTTACACCAAAAGGATCTACTGGCTTTAGAGCACAAATATGTACGGCTTTAGACCTAAAAAATTTACTGGCTTTAGACCAAAAAGATGGACGGTTTTGGGCCAAAAAGATGGACGGCTTTGGACCAAAAAGATGTAATGTTTTAGACCAAAAAGATCAATGGCTTTAGACCAAAAAAATCTACTGGCTCTAGACCAAAAATATCTACGGCTTTGGACCAAAAAGATCTACGACTTTAGACCAAAAGGCTCTACTGGCTTTAGACCACAAAGATGTACGGGTTTAGACCAAAAAATCTACGACTTAGGCCAAAAAGATGGACGGGTTTGGACCAAAAAGATGTAATATTTTAGACCAAAAAGATCGATGGCTTTAGACCAAAAAAATCTACTGGCTTTAGACTTAAAAGATCTACGGTTTTGGACCGAAAAATCTACTACTTTAGACCAAAAAGATGGACGGCTTTGCACCAAACAGATGTAATATTTTAGACCAAATAGATCGTTGGCTTTAGACCAAAAAAATCTACTGGCTTTAGACTAAAAAGATCTACGGCTTTGGACCAAAAAGATTTACGACTTTAGACCAAAAATATGGACGGCTTTGGACCAAAAAGATATAATATTTTAGACCAAAAAGATCGATGGCTTTAAACCAAAAAAAATACTGGCTTTAGACTAAAAAGATCTACGGCTTTGGACCAAAAAGATCTACGACTTTAGACCAAAAAGATGGACGGCTTTGGACCAAAAAGATGTAATATTTTAGACCAAAAAGTTCGATGGCTTTAGACCAAAAAAATCTACTGGCTTTAGACTAAAAAGATCTACTGCTTTAGACAAAAAAATCTACGACTTTAGACCAAAAGGCTCTACTGGCTTTAGACCACAAGGATGTACGGCTTTAGACCAAAAATATCTACGGCTTTAGACCAAAAAAATCTACCGCTTTAGATCCATAATATCTACGGCTTTGGCTGAAATCCTTGTCAATGGAAGTCGCTCCATTTTCAGGCCGACTCCTGTGCATAGATGGGATTTTCTTGGCAGCTACAAACGATCAGTTTTTTGAGTTTTTGGTTCACGCAACTAAGTGCAATGATCCTGTCTTCCAGGTCTTCTCTGATAACCCCCATGTCACTAACATTGCCGGATAAAGAGGCCAGGTCCAAATATCTTGGAACAAAAGTAGATCCAGTAATGATGCGTCTTTTGTGATCAGCTTAACCATTTCTTAATGAGGATCATTTCCATCGAAGTAGATCTTGTGTTTATGGACCTGAAAACGTTGGAACAATATCAAATTTTACGAGATGCAGGTGTATCAAATCACCGCGATGACAAAAGCTCAAGTTTAATGATCCGTCGGTTTAAACAACAAAAAAAACTAATTCTCAAATGACACGATCAATGATCTTCCACCTAAGAATCACTCAAACATTTTTACCCAAAAATTTAATTAACCATGAGATCAGCTTCACTTTCCTCCATAATAAACACAAAAATTCGCTTCAATGAAGGCTAATGACCCTCAAAACCTCAAAAGCCAAAACTTCGTTGAAGACTTTACTACTACTGATCGCGCTATAAAATCACCGATAAAAGTTCTCCGGAAGATGCCTTGTGGTAAGAAATGTAATTTTTTTTGTTCGTTGTATCTTAATCAGCTGCATGAGATCGTATCTAAAATTGGATAAAATTCGTAGACAGAACAGAATTGACTCATCATCATCATTTTCATCATCATCATCATATTTTTTTTTTTTTGCTGTTTAAGGAAAAATTAAAAAAGTTTCTTCATCTATTTTACCTTAATTAGATACTGACGTAAAAGAACTTAGAATATAGCAGGGAGAAGTTTAGCCCTTTTCATGCTTAAGAATCGCTGCTTTTAATCTCGGATAAGAATTGATTTTTCTTGGCGATGAATTTAATTACGTAAGATGGCAACAGCAATTTTGTTGCTGCAGGGTGACAATGAAGGTAAAAAAATGGAATGATGGAAACTTTTTAGGGTAACCTGCAGTTAAGGAATTTACCGGAGGATATGAATTTGTGGAGGGGAGTGAGTGGAGACGCGGCGGGGGGTCTCGTAGAATGTTCAGAAATCTTTAAGAAAAGTTTTCCAAGAAATTTTATTAACAAGAATCACCACCGACAAGAAGGTATCGTGCTAATGACAAAGGTAACGACCAGGAATTTTTGGTTATGTTGAGAGTTTTTCATTTCTTCATATTTTTTTTTTGTGTCAAATTTTTGGAATAATTTTTTTTTTCCGGGCTGGAAGCGATGAAATTGAGTACCACCAACGATGAGGGAGAGACACGATGAAGTGGGAGTGGAAAAATATCTGCAGTGAAAAATTCTTTTGTTGTAAAAAAAAATGTATATAGATATATAAGTAAGTATATAATAACGAAGAAAACGACTGAATGAAAAAAAAAACTCGACTCTGAAGTAAAGAATTACTCCGTAGTCTGATGAAAATTATGTTGAAAGGGGGGGGGGGGATATAAAGGCGTCAGGGCATTCTTTTGCCTGCTTTTAGCCTGATTTGTGTGTGTCTCTGTATATATATATATGGCATAGAGCTTATGCCTGATGTGCCTGTTAATTAACACAGGCATAAAAGGAATGCTCTATCTCCCCAGAGCGTACAGAACAGGACGGGCAGGACGTGTGCTAACCAGACGGTATCCGAGAGAGAGCCGGTATCCTTCCCTATCTAAACCCACCATTCTTCTCTGCCTCATTCATTTCGCCCATCGTGTCCTTATTATATGAACAACAAAGTAAACACTGGAATGGAAAAGGGAATCTCAATTCGTTGTCATGTCCCTTTTAGGTCCCTACACTCCGCCGCTGTCTCCCCTCCCCGGTAAACTCGCTATCCCGCTCGCCGTTCTTCTATCCGCTTATCCCTGATGTTATATTCACCATCGTCGTGTATCCTTTAAAATTTTAATGTCACTGTGAGAAGGTTTTTGGGTAGACGGGGAACGTACTAGGCATACTCCGGGACGTCCGGGGTAGGGGGCATATCAGGCAGCCAGGCAGCCCCCAGTAGCAGTAAAGGGCCTTAGTAGACAAGGGCTTGACAGCACAGCCAGTGGTGAGAGGACAATGAATCCCCATTAGGGAAGCCCCTACAAGAACTGCTGAATTACCACTGCACTGCCTGCAGTGATTTTGGGGATTACCCAATTTTTTTTCTCCTTCTGCTGTTTTCCTCGTCTCATCGTCCCCTGCTGCACCCACCCGACAACGACCGGCAACAAATTCCGTTCTATACGTTCTACAGCAGCGCCACCACCACGTTTTTGTTTTATCCGAGTGATGGAGGTACGATTCCCGTTTATTGTCCCTTTTGTGCGTCCTGTTTGTTGGAGTCATTAATTTGACTTTTGTGCGAACCTAAATCTCTCCTCTAGCATAGCTTTTTACATAATTGGTTCTGTACCATTCCTCCTATGCCCCGTCGCGTATCCTTTACCCACCCAAACCCCAAACAGCGTTGACAACTACTATACTGCGAGAATTTTCCTGTTCTGACTCTTTTCCCAGGATTTTCAGGATAATTTTCTCTACAACATAAAGAAAAGCAAAAAAAAAATATATAGAAAAAAGGATTGATGAATGAATACCAAATTTTTTATCAACACACGATTTTATATAAACTGATGGTTTTTCCATTTTCATGACACTGGTTTTACTATTATTACTCTCTCTCTCTTTCTTTCTCACAAACACACACTCATTCTCTCTTCGCCCTTTAGTGGCACTTATTAAATTATAATTGCGCGTGACTTTTAGTTAGGTCACGCTTTTTAGCTACAAGCACAACGGGGGATCATCATGGCACCAAATCAAAGGCTTATGTATATAGAAAAGGCTAAAGGGCTTTTACGGATTATGAACTTATTACACACAGGCTGCAAGGACGAAAAGGACACCATTTAGACTTTAGGGCATTCTAGGTAGATTTATGTTGTGATACAATTTAGATATGTTCTGGCTTGGATGTGGATCTTTTCCAGATGGTCTATATTTGTTTTGATTGTAATTTTGTTATCTTTTTGGAGATAATACTGAAACCCTAAAGAGGTTTGTAGAAAAAGGTTTGAGCGAAAATTGTGTAGTTAGTAAAAAAAAATGTAAAGGTTATAAAGTTTACAGGGAGGCACCGTGTACAAAACCGTGTCTATTTTTGGAAATTGCGTTTTTAGTTATCTTTCGAATGATCAAATATTTTTTTATATATGTACGATAGATTACATACGTGTATATTATTCAGTTTTTAAAACGGTAAAAATAGAGAAAATTTAGTTAAGAGAAATTTAAAAATGTTGCCACGAGGAATCGAACCCCAAACTTCTGCGATGGTAGTCCAATCCGTCAATCCCTAGACTATCGACGCCAATATAATAAGTCATATGATACACTTCTGAATTTTTGAAGCGACCGTTTTTTAGCGTCGCGGTGTCTATTTCTCTTGAGATAAGTAAAGATGAGTTTAGTAAAGAGTTGGGTTATGAGTTAAGTTGAGTTGAATTAAGCTGAGTTAGGAGTTGGACTATAAATTCACTTGAGGTAAGCTGAGTAAAGTTGATTTTTTAAGATTTGGGTTAAGAGGTAGGATAAGATTTAAGTTAAGAGTTGGGTTAAGGTTTGAGTTTGGTTAAGGTTTGAGTTTGGTTAAGTTGTATTGTGAATTGAGATAAGACTTGGTATAAGTTAAAAGATCTGTTAAGAGTTGAGATGAGATTTCAGTTTAGAGTTAAGAGTGGGGTTGAAAGGTGAGTTGAGTTAACATTTGATTGAGTTTAGAGTTTAGGCCTATGATTTCTTTAATGCCGTCTAATACACGTTAAAAACCTAATATTACAATATTCTGTATCTTCTACCTATACATATATTAATAACAGAACGTTTCTATATGTACTGTACAGTACATATACCTATGTACATACATATATGCGCTATAGCGGGCGCCGAAATTTTCCATGAAAGTACGTGCGGGTCTCCCATGATGTGCCACAAAGCCCACTTTTTGAAATTCAAAATGGCCACCTAAATATGGTCGAATTTGCCAATTGTCTTGGGATTCCAATTCGTGGTCAAAATTTATACATTCAAAATAACCGCGTTAATATGGCGTAAGGTGCCTAACAATTTCCCTTCCAAAAACCGAGTTTCAAAACTTTATGTATTATGTACTATAAACTATGTACTGTGTATTATGTATCATGTACAGGGGCGGCACTTCCATAGGTGCGAATGGTGCACTTGCACCGGGCGCAATTGGACGAGACGTAATCTGAAGTTGTTAAAAGCGCCTTCTTTGTTGAGGAAGGCTGCCAAGGTAGCCTGTTTTTATTCTATGCAGAATTATACAGTGGAAACTAGTACATGCAGTACAGTGACCACCGATTATGTCTTGAAATATGAAGGTTTGGAGAACCACATAGGGACCTCTATTATGGAAATTCGAGTATAAAGGTCTATAGATTTGCAGAGCCCCGGATTATACTAGAGAAAACACCGAAACACATCCAAGGAGCAGATGATGAGTTTGGGGGATGTGCGGAGAATGGTGGCAGTGGCGGTGAAGGCCATCTACCAGAAGCTTAAGCAGTACGAAGCTTAAAAAAACAGTATTAGCGGGATAGTTTTGTCAAGTTAAAGTGCAAGCAAACCCAGCATAAAAGAAAGATCCCGAAGCAAATCCTGATTGGACAGAGGGCTTTCATAGGTGCAAAAGGTGCACTTGCTTTTGGCGCAATTGGAAGGGACGCAGTTTCGGAAATTAAGATTTTTTAAAAAAAACTTAAGCTTTGAAAAAAAAATTTGAAGATTGCACGGGAACGCCTTCATTTTCGTATATTAAAGGAACTCCACGGAGTGTTTGTGTCTTTTTCAATTGCCTTCACTGCGATTAGCTGATGGGGGCGTAATATGGCATACTGCATCGGGCGCAAAAAAACCAAGCGGCGGCCCTGATCATGTATTATGTATTGCGTATGATGTATTTTGCATTATTTACTATGTACCATTTAGGGCTGTTTCACACGAGACGACGGCCAACCAACAAAATCTGCTGTCATCGTCCATTCCCTTTTAAGATTTGACGAAAAGTCGTACGGGCTTTCACACGGGCCATTTTTTTCAACCAACTGTAGGTACGTCAAAACGGTTTCGCTTATTGTTGTTGCTTTTATTTTAATTCTCTTTTGCGTACATTCCGAGTGAAACAAAAGTCATTTCTCTTTCTTTTCTTCTCCCAGCAAAAGGAACAAAAAACAACAAAAACCACACAGCTGTCAAAAAGTTGTATCGAAAATCGTGTGAGAAAGTTGAATGAGAAAATCTTCCCTCCCCATCGTCCTCTCTCACCCTCTTCTCTAAAAAAATGAATATCGTACGATTTCTGTTGGTTGGCCGTCGTCCCGTGTGAAACAGGTCTTACCATGTACCTACTATGTACTAAGTTATATGTACTATGTATTGTGTATTTATGTATTTACATAATAATACGGTGTACAATGTACTGTTCTTTCACCGAAAAAGGCGTAAAAGTTTCGCTTCTGTCGTACATATTTAGTAGAAGCATATGGTCAATTAAATCATGTACTTGTATATAATACACGATTGAATAATGTGAAAATTTCACCTAAACTTATTTCTATGATAACACAGACCTACAAATTAATTTTTTTTCCTTTTTCGATTTCCGCACTGATTTTTTGGGTTTTGAGACCTCCTAATCACGTATCTGAAATCGGTTTTTTTCTATTTCGGCAGAGTTTTCACGATACACATTTATGAGAATGTACAAATGTTCAAATGGACAGATTACGCTTTTATTTTAAAATGAAGTAAAAAGTAAAAAATAATTTTGAATGTAAAGTTTTTATTGCTCTAGCCAGTATATGGAAACTACCTACCTTTCAAAATGTAAAAAAGCGTGGGCGCTAAGAATATAGGTAAAGAGTCCCACGCTTTTTTACATTTCGAAAGGTAGATAGTTTACATATACTGGCTAGAGCAATAAAAACTTTACATTCAAAATTATTTTTTACTTTTTAGTTCATTTTAAAATAAAAGCGTATTTTTTAGTTTTTTTAAACTATATTTTTAATTTTCTACTTTTTAGTCTATTATATGTGTTTTGACCTGAAAACATAAAATTTATTAATTAACATAATTAAAAGAAAATGCATCAACTTACCTGCTATTGTCCATCCATACTCAGGTCCCCGAAATATATATTAAATATGCCTAAAAATAAAAAATTATTAACAAATAAACACAAATCATACTTACCTTCAGAATCAAAATAAATAAAAACAACAAATGTCAATTTAACCACTGTGAGGCAAATTTGACAGCGTGTAAACGAAGCTTAAAGAAAAACCACAAAAAATGTGGAGCACAACATTAATAATTTGCGCAAAAGAGTAATAAAAAATTTCTCCCACCCCAGCGCCATCCTCCAGCACCAGGAAGAAGGTGCTGGTTAAAACTAGAGAACTTGCAACAGAATTTGCAATCTTCTTTGGACTCTACGCCGAGAAGGTTAGCTCGCGATTTTTTGGATAATAGATAGTTGGTTGGTTCCACCGCTGACTTATGTGATAGGTTATTTGCATGATTTGTTGTCGTTTTTCAGGTGTCTGATTTAATTCTGCGAAATAAAGAATTTCAATTGAAATTATCAGGGATAATTTCTTTTACGCAATTGAAATTGAAATAAGTTCAATAGAAATTATATAGGATAATTTCTACTACGAAATTGAATTTGTTGTGATAAATAGTCGTCACACGCAGTAAGGAAAGAGTTTCAATCAGATTTTTACGTACGGTAATTTCTTCTACGACATTGAAACTCAGGCAAGGTCAATAGAAATTATATGGGATAATTTCTACGATGAAATTGACCTTGTAAAAGCGGAAAAACTTACGTGCTTGGTAGTAGGTTTAAGGATATTTGGAGAACTAAATAAAGATTGCGTTGGATTTACCCCGCGTAATCATAAGAAGGTTTCGCTGGGAGAACCTTCGCCCTGTTTTCTCGCAAATAGACCAGCACGGGCAACAAAGCAAACTAAAACGTAGAGACAGACGTCCAAAAAGGAAATAAACTCGCAGCCTGGCAGAACGAGAATTAAGCACGCAACAAGGGCGGCTAAAACGAAGAAATAAGTTAAAGAATATTTGGAGAATTCAATAAAGGAAAAATTTGAATTTATTAATAATAAAAATTGAATGATTAAATTAAATTGAATTTAAATTAAGTAAATAAAATTTGAATTATAAAGTTAAGTTAGAGTTAATTAGCTTTTGTAAGATCTAGGAAAGAATATATTTGATATTAAACGAACCTAGTCTCTTTTCTTTTAGAGCATGAACCTGCACCTATCCGTATCATAATATTTCTAGTAATAATAACTTTATATTACGGCTTTACGCGCCGTATTATAACAATATGTCTTCCGCCATTTTGTAATGACAGCCATGTTAGATTTAAAATGACGTCACACAGCTTACCGCACTATACTCGTCATACACTTTCATTTAATACTCATACCGAGGACGTTGTAAAGAAAAAGATAAACCGCCCTTGTTGGCCGAAATTTTGAGTTTGGAATGACGCCACACAATTCATAGTATTCTAATTGTCACCCCTTTCATTTGATACCCATACCGAGTGGGTTGTACAGAAAAAGATAATCCGCCATTTTGTGTTGGCCGCCATTTTGAATTTACAATGACGCCACCTAGCTAATTGTATTGCACTTGTCATACCCTTTCATTTGGTACGAGTGGGTTCTAAAGAAAAGCGGTAATCCGCCATTACAAATGGTAAAAAAAATTAAAAAACGCATTTCGATGGGAAATTTAATTTTCTACAAAAAAGTATTTTAGTAAAAATCTCGAATTTCGCTTTGTTTTCGAGTTATTTCGAAAAACCTGTAAATGGGGTACTTAGGATCGGCGCTCAAAAACGCACCCCTCAAAAAAGGGGAACTTTGCGATTTTACCATATTTAGATGTTCAGCTAACATATTAAACAGTAAAAAACCCTTTAACGCAATTGTTCCTTACTACCTTTGATTTTTCCATAATTTTATCAGTCTAAATTATGAAATAATAAAAATGCAATTTCTTCAAAATTCTGACGTGATGGAAACTTTTGACTATTTTTCCCGTAATCAGCACCCAACAATATAGGAGAAACAATACTTTAACATTAAAAAGGTTTTTCGTTGTAGGTCTGTGTAATTGAAGATTTTTATAAAAAAAATATATCCTTCGTAAAATTAATGATGGTTTCAATGAACATAATCGATCAAATGAAATGACAATTCAAAGATTTGTGAAAATATTTCCAGAAGCTGATTCTGATCGTGATCTGCTAAGGTCAGGCAGACTAAAAAAAGTCTTGATCAGATGAAAATATTGTTGAATATTAAAATATTTTCATGTGGGGATTCCAAGGGAGTTTGGCATCTAGTGATACTCTTAAGTATTTGTCTTATTGTGACTAGCCCAAAGTTCTGCTTGGTAGAACCGGTACTCCTGTTCGCTTTTTTCGCCATTCAAACTTCAATTCTACGTTAGCATTCAACCTGAAAATCGAATCAAGCAAATTCTGCATGGGACTTGACGCCATAACTTTTGCCTCATCGGCAGCCATTTTAACAACATCATCTGTGTAAACTTCTACCAAAAAAAAATTTAGGTCAACCTCTTTATGTCTAGCAAAATACCATGTGAACTCTTCCATTGGACATTTTTGCTATAGGACTTTCTAGTCACTCCCGTTAATTTCTTGACCTTACTTTTTCGAAAATTATGCTGGTAGGCATTGACTTACTCTGCATATGACGAAAAATTTTACCCCGTCTTATTTGAATATTTGGATAATCGACCAGTTTTTCGGTGAAAGGATCAGCTAGAATCTGACATATTCTTTAGTTAAACTAGCCTGAAATGCATATGTTACCACAAATTACTTATATAAACAAGTTTTTAACCATTTATTTATTTTTTTACAGATGAACAGTGAGCCGACAGTCGCCGACATAAGTCAATTCTTATCATAAATTTATTATAGGTGAGTACAGTATGAAATTGTTGCATTCCAGCAACTCCTGATCAAATATTTTCAATACATGCCTTCTCGGATCCATTTATGAGTATTGGTATGACCGTTTCGCCGACGAGGTCATCATGCACAGCCTGGATTTGTGAAGGATCGAATCTCTTACGTTCAAGCAGACCAGACGTCCTAATGTTCGAGCCTATTATATAAGTACATTAGTCTGGACAATGTTCCGGATATCTTTACTTAACTGAACAGGTCGACCTTCAAATCGTATCTGTTTAATAGGGGACATACTGCCTATATGTACATACGGAATTTTTTTCTTCGTTCTTAATTTTGGTATCTTTAATTTTTTTTAGTGAGGTATCAGCTACAAGGAGTATCACGACCACAACTTGGACCCATTGTACTCTTACCAGGCCCTATACCTACGATTTGCAGGTCATAGAACGGCCTCAGCAGTATCCCTGCAGATTTACGAGTCAATTTTTTTTGGATCAAGAGAGATCGCGCCGAATACCAAGATCTTTCTTCTCGCTATAGCAGGACAGTGAGCTTGAAGATGCGGTTTTCCGCCCATCTGATCCGTCGTAGGATCAATACAGATCACAGTGTCTGGTAATCAAGCCAACTATTGTCCTGATATCATTCCTACTCTGAAAGTGTTGCGAGACTGCCCAAGAAGAAATATTTTGGAGTTAGATATGCAACTCCAGTATTCGGTGTATTTCATCACAGTTCGATCATTTACGGCTTATAAATTTGGTAGTTGCCTCCATATTTGGCTTCGAACCAATGAAAAAATGGTACCAAAGCTCACCTAGACAAGAGCTTTTCATTGACCACAAAGCTTTGATCACTCAGGATCCATGTATAAGAGTGACCCCATTGAGATTACCCAGCTAATCAGAAACGTGGTGGCAATGTCAAAACTAATTTGAACTGGGTCCTTTATAGTCCGGGGAAATTAGCATTTTAAGGAGACAAAATTCCAAAATTGCTGAAAATTGGATCACAGCTTCCTTGGGACTTTTTAAGAAAACAATTTCGGAATCACAAAAAAAAAAACATGGCCGCCGGAGATATCAGTTTTTGGCAAAAAAATCACTCAAAAACTGTTTTTTCGAAAAAAAATGTTGATTAGTCAATACGAAACGTTATTGCCTACAAAAAAGCCCTTTTGTCATATTTGCGAAAACCTAACCCTTTTGAAGTTATTCAAGGTCAAAGTTTCCAAAAATCACATTTCAGCCAAAAATACTTTGAATAATTCGGAAAGGTCAAGGTTTTCGAAAAAAATTCAAGTGGGGTATGTTGTAGGCAATAATGTTTTGTATTGGCTAATCAAAATTTTTTTTCGAAAAAACCAGTTTTTGAGTGATTTTTTTGCCAAAAAGTGATATCTCCCGCGGCCATATATTTAAGACTAGCAAAAAACCCGCGTGCGTTGCAACGCCTTTAAATAAAAAAAGTTTATGTGTGCACTATCCACAGTAGGAAAAAAGCATAATGAAAACCACAAAAAATCTGGAAAAAATGATTTTGGATAACATACAAAAATTTAGAGTTACCTATAAAAAATATTGTAATATTTCTTCTCGACCGTTCTCGGATTCTTGAGGGATTAATTGGAACAATTTGTTTCTTTTTAACAACTTTAATTTCAAAACAAAACTTCTTTCACACATGTGCTCCTCCTTCCTCTTCTTGGCGGTTCAGTTAGAACAACCGTACTAAATTGAGATGTGACAACCTTTTGTTTCGGCGATTTACCTTTTATTCGTCGAGGATTTTATAGCTAGACTCGATCGCCTTCCTTAAATCTAGATCATTTCGCCTTTAGGTCGTAGTGGGTCTTCATCCTGTTGCGCGATTCCAAACTTTAAATCACTTGGCAGCGTAATCTGTTTCCCCAAAATCATCCTTGCAGGCGGCTGACCGGTAGAACTGTGGATAACTGACCTGTACAGCGTACAGTAGAGGAAATGACCAGGATACACTGTAGTCAATGTTAATCCATTTGGAGCTAGGATGTGAAGATTTTTCGATTTGCCAACTCTTGAACAACCTACATATAGCTGACCGGGAAATGACACTTATTTGTAGTGTTGGGTAGGACACGGTTATAAAATGAGTTTGTAAGAGGTGCCTCTTTTTTCTTTTGAGCCAGTACAATCTCATACTTCAAATGAGGCGAGGTTCTATTGTAATGCCAAAATGACAAAAACAAGCAGATTAAAAAAAAAAGAAAGAAAATAAATACCAATGAAGTGCATTTTTACAAGCTTAATTCTAATATTTATTAAACTGCCTTAGAGTAAGTAAGAAATCTATGCCTCCACAATGTACAACCACGGAGAACTAATTAGAAACAGTTTTATAAAAATTGCATTTATACATTTTTTATTTTTTATGTAGCAATCCTGTTAGGAATTCATTATGATATTGTTATTGATTTCCTTCCAATCATTATATATTCAAAAAAAATTAAGAGGAGGTGGTGGGAATTCTTTAATTTGATTCCTACATAAAAACTGTATAAATGCAATTTTTATGAAACTGTTTCTAATTAGTTGTCCGTGGCCATATATTTATATTTTGCAATCCCACCTCGCCTAATTTCAAGTTGGAAATTCTGCTACTGCAAAAAAAGTAAGAAATGTCTCTCCAGAACAAAACTTCACTCCCTCAAAAAATGTAAGAATTGCCTCTTCAGGACAAAACCTCACTCCCTCGAAAAATGTAAGAAATGTCTCTCCATCCAATTCGTATTTACAATCTCACCACGGCTCAGCTTAAGGCATGTGCCTGAAGTTCCGAACGTTCAAATGAACGATTTCGGAAAAAAAAAATTAAATTTAAAATCTAAAGTTAGCACGTTAAAAAAGGAGCAAATAATTATTTTTTGATAATGGGAAGACAGTGGAGGTTTCGAAAATTATTACCCCTAAGTTATTAACCCCGAATTATGAACCCACCCCTAACTCACCCCCTAAATATGATTATTTTTGAAAAAATAGTTAGAGGCGTTATGCCCCGCTGGAAATTTGGTTACTTGTTAAGAGTGTTGTTAGTAACTACCACTAAAAATCTCAAGTCCATAACATCCCCGGAAGCCCCCCTTAACCCACCCCCTAAATATGATTATTTTTGAAAAAATAGTTAGAGGCGTTATGCCCCGCTGGAAATTTGGTTACTTGTTAAGAGTGGTGTTAATAACTACCACAAAAAATCTCAAGTCCATAACATCCCCGGAAGCCACCCCTAACTCACCCCCTAAATATGATTATTTTTGAAAAAATAGTTAGAGGCGTTATGCCCCGCTGGAAATTTGGTTACTTGTTAAGAGTGGTGTTAATAACTACCACAAAAAATTTCAGGTCCATAACATGCCCGGAAGCCACCCTTAACTCACCCCCTAAATATGATTATTTGTGAAAAAATAGTTAGAGGCGTTATGCCCCGCTGGAAATTTGGTTACTTGTTAAGAGTGGTGTTAGTAACTACCACTAAAAATCTCAAGACCATAACATCCCCGGAAGCCCCCCTTAACCCACCCCCTAAATATGATTATTTTTGAAAAAATAGTTAGAGGCGTTATGCCCCGCTGGAAATTTGGTTACTTGTTAAGAGGGGTGTTAATAACTACCACAAAAAATCTCAGGTCCATAACATGCCCGGAAGCCACCCTTAACCCACCCCCTAAATATGATTATTTTTGAAAAAATAGTTAGAGGCGTTATGCCCCGCTGGAAATTTGGTTACTTGTTAAGAGTGGTGTTAGTAACTACCACTAAAAATCTCAAGTCCATAACATCCCCGGAAGCCCCCCTTAACCCATCCCCTAAATATGATTATTTTTGAAAAAAATAGTTAGAGGCGTTATGCCCCGCTGGAAATTTGGTTACTTGTTAAGAGTGGTGTTAATAACTACCACAAAAAATCTCAGTTCCATAACATGCCCGGAAGCCACCCTTAACTCACCCCCTAAATATGATTATTTTTGAAAAAATAGTTAGAGGCGTTATGCCCCGCTGGAAATTTGGTTACTTGTTAAGAGTGTTGTTAGTAACTACCACTAAAAATCTCAAGTCCATAACATCCCCGGAAGCCACCCTTAACTCACCCCCTAAATATGATTATTTTTGAAAAAATAGTTAGAGGCGTTATGCCCCGCTGGAAATTTGGTTACTTGTTAAGAGTGTTGTTAGTAACTACCACTAAAAATCTCAAGTCCATAACATCCCCGGAAGCCCCCCTTAACCCACCCCCTAAATATGATTATTTTTGAAAAAATAGTTAGAGGCGTTATGCCCCGCTGGAAATTTGGTTACTTGTTAAGAGTGGTGTTAGTAACTACCACTAAAAATCTCAAGTCCATAACATCCCCGGAAGCCCCCCTTAACCCACCCCCTAAATATGATTATTTTTGAAAAAATAGTTAGAGGCGTTATGCCCCGCTGGAAATTTGGTTACTTGTTAAGAGTGGTGTTAGTAACTACCACTAAAAATCTGAAGTCCATAACATCCCCGGAAGCCACCCTTAACCCACCCCCTAAATATGATTATTTTTGAAAAAATAGTTAGAGGCGTTATGCCCCGCTGGAAATTTGGTTACTTGTTAAGAGTGGTGTTAATAACTACCACAAAAAATCTCAGGTCCATAACATGCCCGGAAGCCACCCTTAACTCACCCCCTAAATATGATTATTTTTGAAAAAATAGTTAGAGGCGTTATGCCCCGCTGGAAATTTGGTTACTTGTTAAGAGTGGTGTTAGTAACTACCACTAAAAATCTCAAGCCCATAACATCCCCGGAAGCCCCCCTTAACCCACCCCCTAAATATGATTATATTTGAAAAAATAGTTAGAGGCGTTATGCCCCGCTGGAAATTTGGTTACTTGTTAAGAGTGGTGTTAATAACTACCACAAAAAATCTCAAGTCCACAACATCCCCGGAAGCCCCCCTTAACCCACCCCCTAAATATGATTATTTTTGAAAAAATAGTTAGAGGCGTTATGCCCCGCTGGAAATTTGGTTACTTGTTAAGAGTGGTGTTAATAACTACCACAAAAAATCTCAGTTCCATAACATGCCCGGAAGCCACCCTTAACTCACCCCCTAAATATGATTATTTTTGAAAAAATAGTTAGAGGCGTTATGCCCCGCTGGAAATTTGGTTACTTGTTAAGAGTGTTGTTAGTAACTACCACTAAAAATCTCAAGTCCATAACATCCCCGGAAGCCACCCTTAACCCACCCCCTAAATATGATTATTTTTGAAAAAATAGTTAGAGGCGTTATGCCCCGCTGGAAATTTGGTTACTTGTTAAGAGTGGTGTTAATAACTACCACAAAAAATCTCAGGTCCATAACATGCCCGGAAGCCACCCTTAACTCACCCCCTAAATATGATTATTTTTGAAAAAATAGTTCGAGGCGTTATGCCCCGCTGGAAATTTGGTTACTTGTTAAGAGTGTTGTTAGTAACTACCACTAAAAATCTCAAGTCCATAACATCCCCGGAAGCCCCCCTTAACCCACCCCCTAAATATTATTATTTTTGAAAAAATAGTTAGAGGCGTTATGCCCCGCTGGAAATTTGGTTACTTGTTAAGAGTGGTGTTAATAACTACCACAAAAAATCTCAGTTCCATAACATGCCCGGAAGCCACCCTTAACTCACCCCCTAAATATGATTATTTTTGAAAAAATAGTTAGAGGCGTTATGCCCCGCTGGAAATTTGGTTACTTGTTAAGAGTGTTGTTAAGAACTACCACAAAAAATCTCAAGTCCATAACATCCCCGGAAGCCACCCCTAACTCACCCCCTAAATATGATTATTTTTGAAAAAATAGTTAGAGGCGTTATGCCCCGCTGGAAATTTGGTTACTTGTTAAGAGTGGTGTTAATAACTACCACTAAAAATTTCAGGTCCATAACATGCCCGGAAGCCACCCTTAACTCACCCCTAAATATGATTATTTGTGAAAAAATAGTTAGAGGCGTTATGCCCCGCTGGAAATTTGGTTACTTGTTAAGAGTGGTGTTAGTAACTACCACTAAAAATCTCAGGTCCATAACATGCCCGGAAGCCACCCTTAACTCACCCCCTAAATATGATTATTTTTGAAAAAATGGTTAGAGGCGTTATGCCCCGCTGGAAATTTGGTTACTTGTTAAGAGTGGTGTTAAGAACTACCACAAAAAATCTCAAGTCCATAACATCCCCGGAAGCCACCCCTAACTCACCCCCTAAATATGATTATTTTTGAAAAAATAGTTAGAGGCGTTATGCCCCGCTGGAAATTTGGTTACTTGTTAAGAGTGGTGTTAGTAACTACCACTAAAAATCTCAAGACCATAACATCCCCGGAAGCCCCCCTTAACCCACCCCCTAAATATGATTATTTTTGAAAAAATAGTTAGAGGCGTTATGCCCCGCTGGAAATTTGGTTACTTGTTAAGAGGGGTGTTAATAACTACCACAAAAAATCTCAGGTCCATAACATGCCCGGAAGCCACCCTTAACCCACCCCCTAAATATGATTATTTTTGAAAAAATAGTTAGAGGCGTTATGCCCCGCTGGAAATTTGGTTACTTGTTAAGAGTGGTGTTAGTAACTACCACTAAAAATCTCAAGTCCATAACATCCCCGGAAGCCCCCCTTAACCCATCCCCTAAATATGATTATTTTTGAAAAAAATAGTTAGAGGCGTTATGCCCCGCTGGAAATTTGGTTACTTGTTAAGAGTGGTGTTAGTAACTACCACTAAAAATCTCAAGTCCATAACATCCCCGGAAGCCACCCTTAACTCACCCCCTAAATATGATTATTTTTGAAAAAATAGTTAGAGGCGTTATGCCCCGCTGGAAATTTGGTTACTTGTTAGTGGTGTTAAGAACTACCACAAAAAATCTCAAGTTCATTACATCTTCGGAAGCCACCCTTAACCCTCTAGAAAAGATTTTTTGGTTATGTGCAGGGCCTGTATCCTATGGGGTAAAATTCACCGATCCTGTCCTCCTGGTAGAGGGGTTTTGCGTTGGGGTAACTACCGTAGCCCGTAAAACACACCAGTTAAGAAACATATATTTTATATACAAAATAAAAATATTTGTGAACATTGGGAAACCTGTAAAATATTACCATTTTTTACATACTTCCACCGAAATGCGTAAAAGCTTCGCTTCTGTCGTGCATCCCGGGACACGTCTACTATTTTTTCATTTTGGGTTGAGATCGGCAACATTAGAAATGTGTGTTGTGTTTTTATAGCGGCGACATTACTAGCACTGACGGTCGGGGTTTCGCATTATTATCTAAAATTTGTTTGTTTTTATATATTTTTTATTTGTCTATTACACAATCAATTTAAATCCTTTAGTATTGAACTATATTCCCATTACGGCTCGTCCGTCTCTGCCAATAAAATATTTTTTTGACCGAGTGAACAAGAAGGCTAGAATATGCCCAGTAAAACTGCCTGTGAAAGTCCCATCGATATTGGATTACCCCATTCCCGAGATTAGCATTTTTAGTCTCTGTCTTCCAGATTCACAAAATAAAAAATTAGGATGTTCGATCTTTTCGTTGAGATCGAACCACACAGTGTAAATAATAATAAAAAGAAATATATTCCACTGAAAATATTTGTATTTTATATTATTTAAACTGTTCACACATTTAATTTGAAAAAAACTTAATGCACTTAATGTGTAGATTTAACTTACAAAAACACAATATCTTATAGACCAAGAGCCAGCGACGTATTTTGTGTTGTCATTTCATCCCTCATGAAAAGTATCACTCATGAATTTTCTGGAGACTATTTTTGATAGTATTCTCTATTTATAAAAACTAATGCCAGAACATTTACCCTTCACCTAATGCTTGCCAGAACGCTCTAAATATTTATTTAAAGGGGTTTATTGCATAAATAGTCCATTCAAAACGCGAGGGGGGGGAGGTGCTCCAACATAACACCATTAAGAAAATCGAACCCTGCATGTATTTTGGGTCGCTGATTACGATAATCGGGGTCCTGCGGTCCTAAAATATGGGCGGCACCCTTAAAAACGAAAAAAATACCCCTTTTTAAGGGTTTTTCGCGATAATTTCAATAATAATAAAAAATCATCTAACGAAATCCATTTTTTTATATTTATTTGCGATTTGGTGGTTGATTTATACTAAATCAAGCCAAACTTTAAAACAAGGGATAATCCTGAAGGGTTAAAACCACCCCTAAATCAACTGAAAATAAAAAAAATTGTATAATTTTTTTTCCTAGTTTATGTTCCAAATACGATTTTATGAGTATTGTTAGCCAAAAATAAATTATTTTCAACCCTTAAGGAGTTAAACTGCCCCATGGGTGCATGGATTAATTTGGATCAATTCACACGCTTAGTAAGTTCACACGTTCGTGCACCTGCGGTTCCTAGAACACGGGATGTCAACGAGACGCGAGCTTGCAAAAGGAACTTGCGAAACCGTATGAATTGAGAACGCGACATTATGGCGAAATACAAAGGATTTATATTGCATGGGATTTTACAGTTTTCCTAGGACGTTGTATTGTAACAAAGTCTCTACAAACAGACAAAAAGGCGACGCACCTACAATCAATAAAAAATCCTTGACAGGCCGAGCGACGAACGTCAAAAAATGGAGGTAATTTCTGAAAGAATAAAGTTTTCAGGAAAGATTGTATTTGCAAAGACGGTAATAAATATCCAGGTCTGCATTTTGGGAGATGGGATCGGAAAAAGTGTATCCATGTTACTGTGAAAACAATTTTTATCATTCCAATTGAAGTTCTTTAAGAGCTCTATTTAAATATCCAGTGTTGCCTCAGAATATATTGATCGCACTATAGGCAACTCTATCCACGAAAATCGAACTAAAAACAAGGGTTTTACGGGGAAATTCAAGCTCAGAAACTTTACTTCGTCCATTTTTGTTTATCAATTTATTATTTTAATAATTATTATTTTTCAAAAATCTCATTTAACGCATTCCACTCGATTAAATCATATTTTTTTCAAATTTAATTATTTTCAGGGTACCCTCTTATATATCTTCAGTTTGACGTTGCTCTATACACTTCTACAGAATGTTAAAGATATTTTTTATTTGTTTATTTAAAATAGCATAAGTTTTTTACTATCAATATGTTGAGTAACAAAAATATTAATTCATCTCCAATTTCATATGCATTGTTATAGACAAATAGAAATTGAATTTCTTTTATTATAAAAAATAAAAAATAAAAAATGCTTATCACATTTCGTACGGTAAATTATATCGTCAGTTAGGGATGTGTGTGCATACATTTATTTATTAAAGTCAAATTCATGGACTCTTTAATTAACGAGAATAAAAAATAGTTTCCCAATGCTTATATTATTAAATATACATTATGTATAAATCCTCCTTGTCGAAGTTCCTTTTGTAAATAAACAATTGCTTCTAACAATTGAGCGACTGCAAAAATACCTAGCATTTTCGGATTCAGCAGATCAAAATCTATATCCACAAAATCTTCTGGAAAAAATTTATGCCACCTCGTCATACATGCAGAACCCCCCTCAGCCACGAACCAGGACTTCGAGTCTTTCAAACTAACCAAAACGTGCGTCCTAAGAATCGCTTCTGACAGAGAGAGAACGCCCTATATCTATCTGCACCGTGCGCACCCATCGGCAATGAATAAAAAGAGCATTCTAAAACTACGACGCAATTTTCATACGACCCTTTTCTTTTACGAGCGGAATTCTGAATTGATGACCTATTTAGGGGCTTTTTTGAGGAAACATTTTGAGGGTGCCTTAGACGTCTGGAAAGGGCGACAATTCCCCGTCACGGCACCAAATCCCCCGGCCCAACACTGTCTATTGCACATTTGTGTATTGTTGTAAATAAGTATAACATTTTTTATGTCCTTTGTGTTTTTTATTATTTACTGCTGTCATTAAATATCATCTACCACTAATTTTCGTTGCGCGTCGTGATTAGTTGGAAGTTGCGCAAGTTGAAGGTTAAAATGATATATTTCGAGGAATTGCAAAAATTGTACTTTTCTAGGGTTTTTGAAATTCAGACCCAATTGGTAAAAAGTTAGATAGATAAAAGTTAGAAAGATATCTCTCACACATGATATGGACTTTTGGCCGTGCGACTTTCGTGTGACTTTCTGTACCGACTAGGAAATTCGCATGCATCAACCGACAGAATGTCTGTGCAGAAATAACGACGAAATGTCTGTTACGACTTCCTGGTTGACTTTTCCAGCGACTTGGTTTTTTTCACAGAGAAAACTCTAAGGGAAGTGTTTTGTTCCTGTAAAAACTAGGGTCCAAAATTAAAAACGATTACAATTAGTTTAGTTACAAGGTAGACTGGATCGTTACTTACTCCACGGCCAAAAGTCTCCATCAGTACCGTCAAAAGAGTCCGATTAGTTTTTAAACATTTTTATTGTTTTTTACTACATGTTAATTTTTATTCTTTTAATTGAACTTCTTGTTGTTTTGTTTTTTATGTGAATGAATCACCTTTTTTGTTTAATTTTTTGTCATATAGTTTTTTTATTTGCTCTTGGAAAATAAAATGTTGGAGCCTATCTATATTATATTAAAATCTAAAAAATTTACATGGTTTCCTATAAGAAATCGTAAATCACTTTGCGCCGTTTCGCTTTACATCGTTTTTTTAACGTATCTACGACGAAAAGCGAAGCTTGGTGTATTTAACTTGCAACATTTTTTTAGAGACTCTAAACAAAACCGTATCCAAAATCGATGCGCATGAAATTGCGGGCAAAAGCTAATTTTTAAAAATGTTATCCAACATCGCATTAACTATTCATAAAATATTTAGTACGTTTTAAACCATAAAAAATTTATGATACATTATCTTAGAAAAATAATTTATCATCTATTAAAGTAATTAATTCCAAAAATTAACTCGTTCTTAACAATACAATAACAATTAAACAATATTCTTCAACAACGAGTGCTAAAAAGGGCTGCTTCCGTGGATGCTAGGGAGTTGATTATTTTTGAGCATAACATGGCATTGCAACACTATTTTTTAGATTTAAATCTATCCGCCAAATACGTCTTCTTTTAAAATCTGAATAAATTCATTCGTTTAAGTAGTTATATTTTAACACTCTTAACAACAAACTTGCAACGCGTTTTAAAGCCCCTATTTATTTTTTCAAAAATAATCAATTCTATGGGGTGGTTTAACGGGGGCTTCCGGGCATGTTATGGAACTGAGATTTTTTGTGGTAGTTATTAACACCACTCTTAACAAGTAACCAAATTTCCAGCGGGGCATAACGCCTCTAACTATTTTTTCAAAAATAATCATATTTAGGGGGTGGGTTAAGGGGGGCTTCCGGGGATGTTGTGGACTTGAGATTTTTTGTGGTAGTTATTAACACCACTCTTAACAAGTAACCAAATTTCCAGCGGGGCATAACGCCTCTAACTATTTTTTCAAATATAATCATATTTAGGGGGTGGGTTAAGGGGGGCTTCCGGGGATGTTATGGGCTTGAGATTTTTAGTGGTAGTTACTAACACCACTCTTAACAAGTAACCAAATTTCCAGCGGGGCATAACGCCTCTAACTATTTTTTCAAAAATAATCATATTTAGGGGGTGAGTTAAGGGTGGCTTCCGGGCATGTTATGGACCTGAGATTTTTTGTGGTAGTTATTAACACCACTCTTAACAAGTAACCAAATTTCCAGCGGGGCATAACGCCTCTAACTATTTTTTCAAAAATAATCATATTTAGGGGGTGGGTTAAGGGGGGCTTCCGGGGATGTTATGGACTTGAGATTTTTAGTGGTAGTTACTAACACCACTCTTAACAAGTAACCAAATTTCCAGCGGGGCATAACGCCTCTAACTATTTTTTCAAAAATAATCATATTTAGGGGGTGGGTTAAGGGGGGCTTCCGGGGACGTTATGGACTTGAGATTTTTAGTGGTAGTTACTAACAACACTCTTAACAAGTAACCAAATTTCCAGCGGGGTATAACGCCTCTAACTATTTTTTCAAAAATAATCATATTTAGGGGTGAGTTAAGGGTGGCTTCCGGGCATGTTGTGGACCTGAGATTTTTTGTGGTAGTTATTAACACCACTCTTAACAAGTAACCAAATTTCCAGCGGGGCATAACGCCTCTAACTATTTTTTCAAAAATAATCATATTTAGGGGGTGGGTTAAGGGGGCTTCCGGGGATGTTATGGTCTTGAGATTTTTAGTGGTAGTTACTAACACCACTCTTAACAAGTAACCAAATTTCCAGCGGGGCATAACGCCTCTAACTATTTTTTTCAAAAATAATCATATTTAGGGGATGGGTTAAGGGGGGCTTCCGGGCATGTTATGGACTTGAGATTTTTAGTGGTAGTTACTAACACCACTCTTAACAAGTAACCAAATTTCCAGCGGGGCATAACGCCTCTAACTATTTTTTCAAAAATAATCATATTTAGGGGGTGGGTTAAGGGGGGCTTCCGGGGATGTTATGGACTTGAGATTTTTAGTGGTAGTTACTAACACCACTCTTAACAAGTAACCAAATTTCCAGCGGGGCATAACGCCTCTAACTATTTTTTCAAAAATAATCATATTTAGGGGGTGGGTTAAGGGGGGCTTCCGGGGACCTTATGGACTTGAGATTTTTAGTGGTAGTTACTAACAACACTCTTAACAAGTAACCAAATTTCCAGCGGGGCATAACGCCTCTAACTATTTTTTCAAAAATAATCATATTTAGGGGGTGAGTTAGGGGTGGCGTCCGGGGATGTTATGGACTTGAGATTTTTTGTGGTAGTTCTTAACACCACTCTTAACAATTAACCAAATTTCCAGCGGGGCATAACGCCTCTAACCATTTTTTCAAAAATAATCATATTTAGGGGGTGAGTTAAGGGTGGCTTCCGGGCATGTTATGGACCTGAGATTTTTAGTGGTAGTTACTAACACCACTCTTAACAAGTAACCAAATTTCCAGCGGGGCATAACGCCTCTAACTATTTTTTCACAAATAATCATATTTAGGGGGTGAGTTAAGGGTGGCTTCCGGGCATGTTATGGACCTGAAATTTTTTGTGGTAGTTATTAACACCACTCTTAACAAGTAACCAAATTTCCAGCGGGGCATAACGCCTCTAACTATTTTTTCAAAAATAATCATATTTAGGGGCTGAGTTAGGGGTGGCTTCCGGGGATGTTATGGACTTGAGATTTTTTGTGGTAGTTCTTAACACCACTCTTAACAAGTAACCAAATTTTCAGCGGGGCATAACGCCTCTAACTATTTTTTCAAAAATAATCATATTTAGGGGGTGAGTTAGGGGTGGCTTCCGGGGATGTTATGAACTTGAGATTTTTTGTGGTAGTTCTTAACACCACTCTTAACAAGTAACCAAATTTCCAGCGGGGCATAACGCCTCTAACTATTTTTTCAAAAATAATCATATTTAGGGGGTGAGTTAGGGGTGGCTTCCGGGGATGTTATGGACTTGAGATTTTTTGTGGTAGTTCTTAACACCACTCTTAACAAGTAACCAAATTTCCAGCGGGGCATAACGCCTCTAACTATTTTTTCAAAAATAATCATATTTAGGGGGTGAGTTAGGGGTGGCTTCCGGGGATGTTATGAACTTGAGATTTTTTGTGGTAGTTCTTAACACCACTCTTAACAAGTAACCAAATTTCCAGCGGGGCATAACGCCTCTAACTATTTTTTCAAAAATAATCATATTTAGGGGGTGAGTTAGGGGTGGGTTGATAATTCGGGGTTAATAACTTAGGGGTAATAATTTTCGTAACCTCCACTGTCTTCCCATTATCAAAAAATAATTATTTGCTCCTTTTTTAACGTGTTAACTTTAGATTTTAAATTTAATTTTTTTTTCCGAAATCGTTCATTTGAACGTTCGGAACTTCAGGCACATCTTAAGGCCGATGTTACAATTGGGACTTTGACTTTACTTTGACTTAGCTTCGGGCTTTGTTTACATGTAATGTCATTAAAGCTGATTAAATAAAAGCTTCAACTGAACTTTGTCTGCGAGTGTATTTCGACTGCAGTCCGGCTTTAAGAAAATTCAAAGTTTCGTCCGCCTGCAACCAACTTCACTTCATGTGAAAGAACTGAAAACCACTTTTTTAAAGCAAAATGAACGGTTTTGAATTTTGTGTATTTTTTATAGACTGCGAACATCATTAAAAATTATTCCAAAGCATTTTGTTATATTAATTTTCTTCTTTGATTCTGCTTTGAAAGGAAACAGCTGATTGCAGTCAAAGCTACAATTTAATTTTAAAGTCGAAGTCTCTGGGGGCTTTCTTTGCAGTCGGAGTTGAAGTCGAAGCCAAAGCCCCAATTGTAACACGGCCCTAAAGTGGATATTTTACTGCCGCAAAAGAAGTGAGAAATTTCTCTCCAGTTCGTGTTTACAATCTCACCTCGACGCAATTCACATTGGAAATTTTACTGTGGCAAAAGAAGGAAGAAATGTCTTTCCACTAAGTAATTTACAATCACACCTCGCTTCATTTATCTTGATACACGCTCATATACCAGTAGGACATTATTTTTGAACCGGGACATTTAAAAAAACTGAAGCATCAGTACAATTTACATCATGTAAGAGACAAATGTACTGCCTCGTGTAAGTCCGGCTCAACACTACTTATGTATTTGGCCAAATGCGTCCCCTAGATTGGTGCCGAAATTTAAAATTTATAAGTTTTGATCATAAATGTTTTATTTGTCACCTTAAATTCCTCCAGATATTGATTTTCATTGGAATCGGAATACAATTGGCAAACTCATCGGCCATATTAGTGCGGCCATTTTGAATTTATAAGTTTTGATCATAAATTCGTTATTTACAACCTTAAAAACCCCTAGATACCCCTAGATTTATTGGAATCGAATACAATTGGAAAAATTCGTCCGCCATAATGGCGCGGCTATTTTGAATTTATAAGTTCTGATCATAAATTCGTTATTTGCTGATTTTCATGGAAATCGGAACACATTTGGCAAATTTGGGTGGCCATATTTTGAATTTCGGTCATTTTTTGGCGGCCATTTTGAATTTAGAAAATCGGGCTTCGAGGTACATAATGGGAGACCCCCACGGACCTTCGTGCAAAATGTCGAAGCTTTGCGATGAATGTTGCGCCCGTTATAGCGCACACATACACGCTTACACGCATACCGGCATACATACAGAAACTTTATTTTATTAATATAAATAGATTTTTGGCTATAGACCTCAACCTCAACGGGAGGAGGCCCACAAAAATTTCCGAGGCCTGCTCATCATATTGTCCATGTGCTGAAACCAATGGAGTTTGGCATGTAATGGCACCCCTGATTATTTGGTTTGTTGCGAGATCAATAAAGCTTTGCCTGTAATGGCCAGATCAATCAATCAAGGTACTAAAACTGTTTGAATTGTTACTGTGCCGTGCACTACCACATAAGCCCTGGCTTGGTGCAACTTTTTCCTTCGGATACCACGATCACAATATTTATATAACCCTGAAAACTTTGGGTGAAACAATTTTGGACATCGAGTATTTCTAGAAGTTCATTTACGACAAGACACCATAGAAGCAGAGATATAACTCCTTCTTGCAGACATCCTTTCGGTATAGTGCTCACCCAGTGGCGGATACAGGAGGGGGCAATAAAGGACATCCCCCAAGAGCTCTATGATATATGGATTACTTTAGTTTTGAAAAAAAATGTCGAGTGAAAGCAATTGAAATAGCAAATTCACCTCTACATATAATCATAAAAATTACTGTCTGTAGTTTTGATGAAAAAAAAATCTTGATAATTTTGCAATTGTAGCTGTGTGCTTCGTTTGAAATGTTATCTGTTCTGTATCTGAAAAGTTTTAAAAACGTTGCTTAATAGAACACCCATTTTAGAAACCTCTAGCTACAATAGCTTTGTGAGGTATTTGATTAACACACTCCCTACGGATAGAGTTAAGCAGTAATTTTGTCTCTTACACGACGGTAAATTGTACTGAGGCTTCAAATGTCCCACTTCAAAAATAATATCCTAGTACTCTTGGTATGACCGTGTAAACCCAATGGACACAGGAACTCATTCATTCTAAATTTTAACCCTTTCAACCATTTGTTGTATTGATGCAAAAATTTTCCTATAAATTGGTACCGTTAGGCGCCCATTACACGATAGGTTTTGCTGTCAGTTTTTGCACAGTTTTGCCTACGACTGACGGAAAACCTAACGTCTAAGGTGTTGACTGACGTAATCCTCCGTATATTTTGATTTCCATTAATCATGGCTGGTGGAATTGATTGTCGCTTGCATGAACGTGTAATGGCCGCCTTAGGGTTAAATAGATCACATCGAGTCACAGTCAGCCCTAAAACATGGGTTTACAAAGTTTTTTTTATACGCAGTCAAAATAGACATAGATGCGGCTTAACCCGAGAATAGCTGAAAATGGGAACAGCGTCGAATTTCTCCAAAAATCGGTGGGGAGCACAAACATCAACAAACAAACGCTGAGTCGTATCATAAATTATCGATTAGCGATTATCTACAAAAAAAGATGGGCGATTATCTACAAAAAATGGTGGGCTTAATAAGGCATGCCGCCAGCTTAATCGGTTAATAATAGAGTAACAAAGTTCGGGTTAGGTCTGGTCTGTTTGTTCACCTGGTAGTCTGGTACTGCCTTGTTGGCTAGTTAGCCTTGTATACGTCATCAGACTTTCAATAAAATCCCTTGTTGGACTACGTGGCTAATATATTCAGGGGCGATTACTGGGTATAATTGAAGAAACAAATTGTTCTAGAGAGGGGGCTATCCCCAATATCCACTAAGATACAGAGTATTTACAAAAAACAGAAACTTGGGTAGACTCCATTTAGAAGATATGTAAGTTCAAAGCATGCACTGATAAAAAATTGTCTTGATTCCAGCAATTCGCTAGTCTTCGTTTCGTTGTCTTCAGTAAAAAAAAATTCGGTCTTAACATGAGAATGTTGTCTCAGAGTAAGACACTGGAAATTCTTGAGCCAAGCAAAAGTATTTCTTCGCTCAATACTTATATTTTTCGACCAAGACATTTCTTTCTCGAACTAAGATTGTTTAATTTTTTAGTCAAGAAACTAAATTTTTAATTTATCATACTTTTTTCAGTTACCGGACTTTGAAGCTCTAAAAATGTATCACAACTATTAAGACCGATTTTAGAACTTGAACTTTTTTCAATTATAATGTTATCGGTTTCGTAATTTTTTTTAACTTCAAGTCAACTTTTATCTTCATCCAAGACAATAAAACCAAGACTATGAGTATTGCTTATCCCGAGACAATTTTGTTTTCGTTATATCCAAAACATGAGTTGCTTGGTTCACGAAAAAGTGCTTTAGCCCAAGAAATTTTTTTTATCAGTGTGAGTATAATCTCAATATTCTTCGTTTTTTTTAGCATTTTGCGCGATTTACAATGTTATTTTTCTTGTGAATTATTTTATTCTTAAGGAGTCAATTTTTTACTATAATTTTTAATCCTACACCCTATGCAACTAGCAAAGAATCATTGGAGGAATCTTAATAAATGCACCTTTTCCAAAATAACTTGGCCCTCTTATGATCTCAGGGGGACCACTTCACTACTGGGCTTCGGGAGACAAGACCTCTCAGTTATAGTGGGAGTGCTGACCTGACACTGTCTGATAGGGATGCATGCGAGTCACTTAGGTCTTGAGACCTACGATTTTTGCAGAAGCTGTAAAGATCCCGACGAGGAGGAAAGTGTACTACATCTCCTCTGTCACTGCCCAGCCCTAAGCAGAACGAGACTAACCACACTTACTGAACCCTTTCTAAGCACGCTTGTGGAAATCTCGAAGATTGGGATCTTACAACTTGGAAGATTCATTACTTCCTCGAGATGGTTTAGCGAAGAAACGACACTTTAACATCAGGTTTAAAGTGGGATCACTATGGCATCACAATGGGCCTATCCTTTTGGGTTAAGTTTATGAGCTTAAACCAACAGCTCAGCCATATCTAACCTAACCCAACCTAATCTTACGCCGCATACTATTTTAGATAACATCATCTCCAGATTTTGGATAATTCCGCCCCCCCCCCCCCTCCCAAGAATTGTTTCTGGATCCGCCACTGGCCCACCAAAAAATTCTCATTGATCTGCGATCATTAATCTGCGAGTTCTCAACATAGAGTTGGTCCAGTAGCAAAAAGTGCCGCCTAGACCTCATCTTTTTAGAGCCCTTACAATTATGTCAAAGATATGTTGTCGAACTATCCATCGATATTGAGAAAAGCCGCCAATGCAATTCTTTTGTCTAACAACTCACTTTGAGGACCAGAATGTGAAAGGCCGTCGCAGTAGACTTTTCCCATTGGTTGATAGGGGAAGGGTGGTTTGTGCACAAGATAAGTACCTCTTATCTCCTTCTCTTCAATTTTCTTCATTGGCTTCAAAGCGATTGAGATCGACCGGAATTATACAGTCTGAGGGTGTAATCAAAACATTCTGGTTTGGATATGAATGCAACATTGACTATCGTTCACACAGATGGGATATAAAAAAAATTTTAAAAAGTTTTTTTAATATTATTCTTTCAACTGCAATTTTTACTCCTTCTATAATAAGTAAAAGCTTGTAATACCTGAACCCCTACACCTGACTCTACTACCACTTCCAAGTATACTCCACATACTAATTCCAAAAACATAAACCCAAACATCATCCACTCCCTACCATAAAAACCACCCTCGAGAGAAACTGAAACGCAAACATAATACCTCTCTGAAAGGTCATTCTCATAGCGCACAGCTCTCATCGCACGGAGTGTTCACCAGTTAATTACCAATTAGCAAAAATTTCACAGAATTCGTTTAGAGCGTTTTTATTTACATCTGTCATGTTTTGTGCATGTGTATATGTACAGTAAATTATATTAATTACCATGCATACATTTATCGAGCCGAGGGCGATGGGTGGAAAATCTTCTCGGCTCTCTCACGCCAAAAAAAATACTACCTGGCAACTGGAGCGTGTACCCGGCGGGAGAGTTTCCCAAGAATGTTTCGAAGTCATTTCAGATCAATTAATTATGGAATCACGATAACACGACGGAAAAAAAATCTTTTTTTGTTGTTGTTGTTGTATTTTTTTTGAAATACAGAGGGGGTGAGTGAGACGAGATAGGATAGGGGCGCCGCGCCGTGGCGAATGGTTAAACTTTCACGAATTTATTCATTGAGAGTTGAGCTTTGTTTACTCGATTACAACGCAATGTACGCAACGTGACGAATCGTATTCCATCGTATTTCGCGCCCTGTTGAACTTTGTTGAATTGTTGTTGTTGTTTTTGTTTTGTTGTGTTAATGGTGCCTTTAGTACGTGCATATATATGTATGTATATAGGTTTTATGGTCGACGGATATTTTAGCGTGATTCGAAAATTAATACCAGAACTCAAAGCAGCCGTGATTTTTCGTAACGAATTGAATTTCAGTTCGTAGCTCTTCTACTCTCTCCCGTGCCACTCTTTCTCTACTTGCTGTGTTCTTTCAATGGCTGCTAATGAGACTAAAATAATTTTCCGCCAATTTGAATATAAATTCCGCGCTGTTAATTTGTCGTGTGCCTTATTACAGCCAATCGTTTGCTTTTTTTCCATATCGCCACCCCCAGGACTGGCGTTTCACTGAAACAGAAATGCGCTATATTTTTTTTTTGTTTGTTGGTGAAAATTGATGATATTTTTTAATTGAATAAAGAGCACCGTGCTGAGAGGGAGAGATGAATTTCATAAGTGTAGAACGAAGATTAATTTGATTTTCGATTAATTAAAAACGTCTGTTTTTTTTGGGGGGTCGTGGGTCAATCCACATGTAAAAATGTTTACAAAAGAACCAAATGGAAAGGGATGTATTTACGTTATGTATTGACTTTCCTCCCAACAAAAAAAAATACCACCACATCTCGAATAAGTGTTTCATGATTAAACCCTCAGATTTTTAACTGATATGGTCGATATAAAAAACATTTCCTTTTAACCAAGTTTTTTTTTCATAGTTAAATATTAACGTATCGCTCTGCTACTGCTACTGGAAGCAATTTACTTATTTGTTTTTCTCTGATATCGAAATCCCTCATTTAAGCCAGGGCACGCGAGTTTATCTTTATATGAAGAGTGTAGGTGGCATCCATATCTCCCTTGTCTTTTTTTTTACCAAACCCTCTTTCATTCACACACATCCATATACACATCTATGCTGAAAATGCCCTTTGGCCGACACATTTTCAACCCTTCTAAAACCAATTAGCCAACATCAAATATTATTCCCCATTCAGTGAACGTTTTGTATATGCCTGAGCGAATTTTCATGTTTATTCTAACAAAATCATCTAAAAAATTATTTGCTTATGGATTTTATATTTTTTTTTATATATATTTTCGGCGGTAGATATAAAATTGATACCAAAATCTGAAAAAAAACATACACACACACAGAAACAATTTCTCTCTGGTTTTTTTGGCCCAAATGGATTTTGTGAACTGATACAGAAAAAATGTGTTTTCGGTGAAGATTAATATTTGCAAAAAGCATTCTCAGTATTTATTTTACAAAGAGGGAACTTTTGTTGAAGAGTTTAACGCATTGTTTGCCTCAATCATTGGTTTTTATTTAAATATTTTCTATTTGGAAAATTGAATGATTGTTCAAGGGTAGAAACAACAAAAAATTAATGATGCGAAGGTTGATTATTAGGTAATTGGATGAATTTAGATTTTTTACCTCGACATTTTAAAATTGCGTGTTTTGTTTTTTTTTGTACTTGTTAATTAGTTTATTATTATATTTCAAGGATCGTTTCGGTTATGCAGTGAAATTTTGCACACTGGTGATTGTAAGAAGTGTGCTAATATGTATTGGTACACAGATATACTAGAGCAAGAACGCTACTCATAAACATGCCTTACAAGTTTAAATCCCTGTGTAATTTCTTGTACTAAAACACAGATACCGTAACTAAATCGCCATGCCGATTGTCAGCTGGCATAGTATGAATGATTCTAAGTTAGTAGCTCTGAGAGATCCTGGTCAGAGCTGAGAGCTGTTGCGCAAAACAGAGTCTGCCGGAGGGCAACTGTTTGCGCCCTATGTCCCACGAGGGATTAAAGGAGCGTAAAGCAGAAGAAGATGCGATGTTTAACCTCAGATTATGGACTTTCAGCCAAATTTAAGAAGACAGAAATCATCTCTCTTTTCGCTTGCTATCAATATGCTGGGCAAAACCTAAATAGTCAGAACTAAATGTCAAGCATTGGCTCTATAAGTTGGGTAGCGAGCTTCGTCGAAATCGAACCTTTCTCAGAAAGAAAGCAAAGACTGAGGGCTGTTGATCCATATGCTCCACTGCGCGAGTAAAAATTAGTTAGTTAATATACGCGCTCACAAACAAAGCGAATAAATGCGCCTGCCACTCGAGTATGCACGCTCCCGCTACAAGCATGGGAATCTAAAAAAGCGCCCGCCAAAAGAATGCACACCTATGTTACAGACATTAATGTATATTCGTAAACGACCATTCCAAACGCGAGTGTTGTTTTATTAAGCAGTCCCCCAACTTAGTACTAACCACTTCCACTGCTGCTTGACCTACGCAATCGAACGAGAACCGGTCTACTGAGTATGCTAATGGCACCCTTTATGGTTACCAAGAAAATTGCCCGTTTTCTTTGTTTCTATACCATTTTTAAAGCTCCAATCTTGCTCCCTTTAGTCTATCTAGAAAAAATGTGAGCGTAACGTGCTTCGTTTGGGCTAATCCGTATCTCTTTTATTGGTGCGTGCCTGTAGCGAGCTGCATGTCTGGCAGTCTAGAACAAATCAAACAGGTGTAGAGGCCCAGATGTAAAATAACGAATTACAACGTATGTTGCACCTCAACAAAGTATATTTTTATGTGCAGCCATAAAAGCTTTCTTAGTGCTCTCCCTTTTTTCATGTGAGAGACTAACGATCACAGGTAAAGCCCTTTTTGTACTGCCGGTATTGCTAACCTAAGGTTTAAGGCGTCCGACTACCATCTCACAGGTGCGCGGTTCGAATTTATTCCACAGCAGGCACCTTCATCTTTCTTTCTGTTTTCGCACCTAAGTAACTATCCTTCCTTCTTGTCTTGTTCTTTATAAAAAAAAATCCCTGTCCTTTCTGTTGAATTGCTTCTAAGCATAATAAGCCAAGGAAGCCAACTCCTTGGTGGAATAAAATGGATTGTTGGCGCTGTCACTACTTTCACTCTTCTCTCTTCGACTAGAGTTTGCAATCCGACTTTGCAGAGCTCAGAGGTAAACCCTTGCTGCTGTCAATGGCTCTAAATAGAATTCAATGCCGAACAGGAGAGGTTTAGTCGTTAAAAAATGCCTTTACCACCAGGCGCGGATTCAAGGGGGGGGGGGGGTCACGGGTGTCAAGACCCCCCCCCAAAAGGACTCGCTGTATAAAAAACAAAATTGACCCAACTAAAAAAACAAAACAAAAAAATAACCAAACAACCAAAACCGACCCAACTTTTTTGCAAATTAAAAAAAACGACCTTAAAAAATGACCTTCAAGGTCAACAATCGATTGATCTATATTCTTTCTATAGGTGCGTTTCATTTTCATTGGAGTACGTATGCCGGGGTAGTTGGGCGCACATCGGTGTAGTTGTTGCTACACCACCGTATATGGGCTGGTGTAGCTGCATCTACGCCGATGTGCACCCAACTACGCCGGCGCACAATGGTTCCAAATGCCGAAAATTTGGCCAAAAGTCCCTAAACTCGATCTTTGATTTGGGGACGTTTTGGGTCTAGTTATGTAGGTTGGTACCTAATGTATTAGAAACAGCGTTTTATAACGGTCAAACATGCATGGGGGGCTCTCGGGAGCCATTGTTACGTGAGCGTGTGGCACACGAGGGCCTCGGCGCGGTACATAGTGAAACGGGTTTTTTGTGTTAACAGTGACCTGGAATCGTTTGAAATGGATTCTGTTAACGAAAGTAAGTACTTTTAAACAATGTTTAAGATTACATTACTCAAAAGTTCCACGACATCCCACTCTCTAACATGTTTTGTAGCATTCTTGAGGTCTTTCTCTATAATTTGATAGTTTCAAAAGTTGCCCCAGTTTGTCCCGATTTGTTTAATTTAAATAAAATTTCATATAATTCTGGCCATTTTATAAGAACTTTGTCCGCCATATTGGATCCGCCATTTTGTTTTTTTTGAAATTTTGAGTATCAATTCGTAATCAGCAGACTCGAAATACTCTTCATACCAAATTTCATAAAAATCTGAACACTATAAAAATTTTGTCCGCCATATTGGATCCGCCATTTTGTTTTTTCATTTTGAGTGAAGATTCGTAATCAGCGATCTCAAAATACTATTTGTACGTAATTTCATACAATTTGAATAACGTCTACATATTTTGGCCAACTTTTCGGCATTTGGTACCACTGTGGAACGTGTGGATCGAGAGATTTGCTTTGGCGTGAGCATTGGGGATTGGCCGTCGCGTGTCAGAATCTGCGCCAACGTTCGCTGGTGCCAGCGTTGAGACCAACGTCTGGACCCGGTGTTAGTAGAATAAGCCAACAGTAAACGAAGTTTATCATTACCATCTATATTTTAGGTTTTGGAGAATCAAAGCATGCATCCGCTTTATGCCAAAGTCGTTTGAACCACACATGGTTACAAATACTGTTCTAGTGTGGTTGCTTCTAGGAATCGAACAAAACACAAAGATGCAGAAGCAGTTGTAAAATGGGCAACGTATTGTCTGCTTATGTATTTTAGCGGCGATAAGTTCCAGGGATATCCTTTAAGGTCGAAACAGAATTGCGACTGCGACGGCGGACTACGAAGTCGCAAATGTAAAACAACGTTGTATAACGAAATTACAACGAACAAAACGTTCAAAACATAATTTTTTTCAAACACAATTTTTGGATATGCAAAACGTCACGTCTAAATAGAAGCTGCGGTTGCAATTTCGTTATGCATTAACTGCGCCGTCTAACTATGGCATAAATCGCAGTTGCAGTCGGCCGTCGCAGTCGCAATTCTGTTTTGACCTATACCATAATTTCGTCCCAAAAGTAACTAGTGCTGCCCTGGCACTGCACAGAGTGAAAAAATCAAAGAAAGTTTTCTGGCTTGTTTCGCTCATCACAATTTAAGTCAACAAATGTCGAAATACCGCCATCTAATAAAAAAGCCTACGAAATCCCCCTTTGGTTGCATAGGACCAAGACACGGCCATGACTTGTGCTACTATCTTATTCTTCTTCCTTGTTCCGCCTCGTGGCCAATGCCATCGTTAACAGAAGGCGGACTTTAGTGCTCAAATCTTATCTATATCAGAGAAGAGGAAAGTCGAACAATTATAAATCGGAATGGAATAGAATCACTGATCTCTGGAGTGGTACTCAGGTGCTTTACTAAACTAACCATACAAAGGAGCTCTTTCCGATGCATTATGACTGGAGGCATTTAACAAAAGCGACTTTGTGAGCTATTTAGTTTATCTACAGGAAAAAATTAAATTTCAAAATTTCTTAAGAGTGGGTGCCAAGTTACAATTCCGAATTTGCTACTTTCACCGCGGACACTTCTAAATTACAAAGTGTGCCAAAATACAATTCACGCATTTCATTTGACAACATGTACCGAGTTTCCATGGCAGTCGAGTTGAGTTGTGGTTGAGTTGAAATGACACTTCAACTCAACGATTAACTCTATACGTTTCCATTTCTGCCTTCCATCTTCTTCCATTTTTTCCATAAATTAATTTTGTTATAGATTTTTCTTTAAAAGTATTTATTAAATATAAAGAGGCGCGACATTTTCAGTTTTTGTACCTTTGCTAGTGTGCCGTTTTTAGTTGCATGCGTGAACTCAATTCAACCTACCTATTTTCGTTGAGTTGAGCAGAGTTGAGAATCTTTAACGAAAACTCTTAACCCATTCTGTTTACATGAGGAATAACACGGGTTCAACTCTGGTTGAACTCTCATGGAAACTCAGTAATAGATGACAACAAAATTTTGTACTTAATTTATAAAATTTTTAATAATTTTTTAATGAAGCTCAGGGCTATATTTGCATTTAAAATAATTTAAATGGAATTGCTTCACGAACATCATCCATTGGGGTGGACTGCAAGACTTGAACATATTTGAAAGAATTTTAAAAAATGGTTCAAATTTTATGCAGAATTTATTCTGTTCATGTTTTTATTTTGGTTTACGTGTCCAACGTGTAAGCATGATCAGCCTTTAATGTGTCATAATTACCGAGTTTCCATGGGAGTCGAGTTGAGTTGTGGTTGAGTTGAACTGACACTTCAACTCAACGACTTAACTCTATGCGTTTCCATTTCTGCCTTCGGTCTTCCTCCATCTTTTTCCATCAATTAATTTTATTATAGATTTTCCTTTAAAAGTATTTATTAAATATAAAGTTTCTTCGACATTTTCACTTTTTGTACCTTTGCCAGTGTGTCGTTTTTAGTTGTTCAATCAGTTCAATCTACCTATTTTCGTTGAGTTGAGCAGAGTTGAAAATCTTTAACGAAAACTCTTAACTATGTCTGTTTCCATGACATATAACTCGGGTTCAACTCTGGTTGAACTCTCATGGACCCTCAGTAATTATACGGTGAGGATAATCATGCACTGAAAATTGAAAGAATTCGCGATATTGTTCTCCTAATTAAAAAAAATGAGATTCAACCACCAAAAAGCAAATCCAAATAAATGTTTGGCTAATATTTCCCTACAATTCAAAAATGTCCTTACAATTTCAAAGACATAAACCTCCGAAAATTGAATTGTAAAATCGAAATGCGTTTTCCATAGCCCCCTTTTACATGACCGGACACCGAACAGACAAAACGAACGAACAAACTGGGGTTTATAGGAAAGAGGGTGAGAGAGGGGCCGGTTTTCCATCGTCCTCTCTCACCCTCTTCCCCATAAACCCCAGTTTGTTCGTTCGTTTTGTCTGTTCGGTGTCCGGTCGTGTAAAAGGGGGCATACAAATTACTTGGCACAGGCCCTTAAATACCACTGGTTGTTGTCTAGGCTTTTAAAAATTCATTTGACAATTATTTGAAACTTGACATTTTTTGACTTTTCATTTTACGATGCGAATTTAAAGTTTTACTTTAAAGTGATGTATTTTAAGCGTATTTAAGTGTTTTAAATTATTAATAATGTATATGGTGAAGGCAAATCAAGGTGATGGATTGAAGATTTTAATATGTTTTTATTTTTTTGGAGAAAAAACCGTGCGATTTTATTTGCAGTTAGAAAAATTGCCAAATTGAAACGATTGTTGAAGCATAACCCCAAAGTTCAATTAAATGGTATTTTTAAGAAGTTAAACTGACTAGGATTGTTAACTGGTTGAGCTAATCGAAAGAATATACATATCTAATTCATAAGGTTAGTTTTTAAATCTTTCAGCTTTCAGATTTTCCTATATCCCGGATTTTCTCTCAACGAAAATTGGCTTCATCTTAATAAATGTCAAAAAGCCTCTTTTCCACTGGGACGAGAGATACAAACTCGAAGGAAACCTCTGAAACTAATCGTTCATAATAGTCACCCTTATTCCACACTCCGACGTAATGATATTTTTTCTCCGAATCCCGAATTTGACATTCCGCACTCCGAATCTTTGGTGCAGAATATCAGAATATGTTACGTCGTAGCGTAAAGCTTACGTCGTAGAAGTCTTCCGACGGAGTGTGGAATAAGGGTGAGTAAGTATGCTCCGACTGAATATCTTCGTGCACATCTAGTAACAGAAGACTCTGGACACTCCACTAGCACGTAGAGGCGCCAAGTGGTAGAAACTTTGGTGGTTTTAGTTACCATCCAAATACTTTAAGGTACACCACGTTTGGCAAAAACTAGGTTGCACCATCAGCGCTACCTTCTAGCACTAGTTGCAAGCTACAGCACTTGTTGAGGCAAGCTGTAGCACTAGTGTTCAGGATTTAGTTTAATAACGTGTTTCTTTTCTCCGCGATTTTGGCTAACTTTTATTGTAGTGTGAAGCTGGAAACAGATAAATACGTGTGTGTGGTCGATCTGAGTTTTTACTCACAGATAAATGCGTGCTTGTGTTTCCACTCGTCTCACACATAACAAAAAAATCGAAGCGAAGAGTGCATGCGTTTGTTGTGTATGCTAATGTTTGAGCATTTGAAACTATTAGTCCGGGGAAATTAGCAAAAAAAAAAAACGCACGGAAGGAGACAAAATTCCAAAATGGCTGAAAATTGGTCCAGAAAATAATTTCGGAATCAAAAAAAAATGGCCGCCGGAGATATCACTTTTTGGCAAAAAAAAATAGGCGATAACGTTTCGTATTGACTGATCAAAATTTTTTTTCGAAAAAATCATTTTTTGAGTGATTTCTTTGCCAAAAAGTGATATCTCCGGCGGCCATGTTTTTTTTTGTGATTCTGAAATTCTTTTCTTAAAAGGTCCCAAGGAAGCTGTGGACCAATTTTCAGCCATTTTGGAATTTTGTCTCCTTAAAATGCTAATTTCCCCGGACTCTATGTCGAATGCGACAATACGAAAAAAATTGAAAGTAGACCAACTGTTGCGTTGCGTGCGTCGCGTTTACGCAACTATACGTCAGGTCGCATTTGAATGTACGCACTTCTATATTATCTATCACCGCATGTACCGCACGCACGCTTGTATCTGTCTCCAGCTGGGAATGCTATCAGATACAGTACATCCGCGGGCATTTCAAAGCTTTAGCCATCTTTCGTGATCATTCAACAGAGGCTATGTTACGTTTTCTCAAACGGTTGGCAAACCTTTGATTCGTTGGTACACGGCTAGTTCCGGCAAAGACAGGTGTGGGTGCCGGGCTTGAAAGCCACGGATTTACTAAATTGGCACTTTGCTATTGTCTGTAACAGAAATGTATGTTATACAAAGCGCGTTTTATGTTTCAGACTGAATCTTTTTGGCAACCATTTTGGTTCATATTTGACAGTTGTAGATAGAAGTCCATAAGAATTGGCAAATAATATTCCCTTTTGGGATACCTTGGCAAAAGGTTTGAATGCAATAAAAATCTTTGACCAGGCAGGGGTGTGGAACATCCGTCCGATAACATCTTTGGGGCGCACACATTGCACAAGTTTGGTCTAAAGACACCTAGAAGGGACAGTCTAGACTTATTCATATCGTCTTCCAATGCAGCTGGAAAATTAATGGTTCGCAGTAAATAGGATGTTAGAATACTACTTTGGTTCCGGATCGGGCACTGCATCTTAAACCACCACTGGAGAATGGAGGACCCCCAAAAGGATCTCTGTCACTGTCTCGCGATAGCGTTTAATTTTGCTTGGCCAAAGCGGTTTGGTCTTCAAATTTAGGGCATAGGAGCTGCTAAGAGTACAATAAGCCCAGGTTACAGCCACGGCACTCCTCGGACGCAATATCTCACTCAAAGAAGATTGATGAAATTTAGGTAAGATCTTAAAACCTTACTTAAATTTTTAGAGGTTTTAATTCAAATAATGGAGGATTTCTGGACTGTCTCATTAGTTGTGGTACAAACTCGCCTACATGCCTTGCCATCTAACTGTATCTCTTACTTACTCTCAAATTATGAATATATCTTCTATATTAATAAAAGAAAGTGTCTGTATGTATGTATGTACGTATGTATGTATGTACGTATGTATGTATGTATGTGTGCGCTATAGCGGGCGCACCAGTCATCGCAGAGCTTCGAAATGTTGCACAAAGGTCCGTGGGGTCTTCCCTGAAACACCTCGAAGCCCGATTTTCGAAATTCAAAATGGCCGCTGAAAAATGGCCGAAATTCAAAAGGGCCACTCAAATATGAATTCGCAAATTGTGTTCCGATTACAATGAAATTGGGTATCTAGGGGTTTTTAAGGTCGCTAATAACGAATTTGTGGTCAAAATTTAGAAATTCAAAATGGCCGCGCCAATCTAGCCATTAGAATTTGTCAATCGTGTTCCGATATCTGGTATCTGGGCTTTTTTGAGGTAGTAAATAACGAATGTTTGATCAGAACTTATTAATTCAAAATGGCCGCCGAAATATGACTGAAATTCAAAATAGCCACCCAAATTTGCCAATTGTGTTCCGATTTCCATGAAAATCGGTATCTGGGGTGTTTTAAGGTAGCAAATAACGAATTTATGATTAAAACTTATAAATTCAAAATGGCCGCTCCAATGTGGCCGACGAATTTGCCAATTGTGGTCCGATTCCAATGAAAGTGGGTATCTAGGAATTTTTAAGGTTGCAAATAACAAATTTATGATCAAAACTTATAAGTTAAAAATGGCCGCACCAATATGGCCGATGAGTTTGCCAATTGTATTCCGATTCGAATGAAAATCGGTATCTGGTGGCTTTTAAGATAGCAAATAACGAATTTATGATCTAAACTAATAAATTTAAAATTTCGCGGCCAATATGGCGGACAAATTTTAGCAAATAAGTGTCATTTCACTGTCAGCTGCAGGCAGATTGTTCAAGAGTTCGGAAATCTGAATCTTCACATCCTAGCTCCAAATTGAAGAACATTGAACATAGTGTATCTTGGTAATTTCCTCTATTGTCGTGAAGTTTGCCACGCGAACGAGTGTACCTATAAAATGCTCGACTAATCAAAGGTAAATCGCCAAAATCTGTAAGAACGGGACGAACACTAAGTAAGAAGGGGCAGTGTAACGGCTAACCGAAAAGAGAAAAACAAAATTATAAACTGCAACCACGCAGGTTGAATTTTAAGTGGGATTTAACATGGGTCTTCATTTTTTTAAGGTTCAACCAAGCGTTGGGCACTTGATTTCCATCGGTGCAAGGTGAAACTTGGTATCCTTAGGTTTTCATTACCACTGAATACGAATATCATATCAAAAACCGGTTTTGACTAATGACAGCTGTCAAAAAAGCTGTCAATAGAAATTAACCATATAAAAGGTATCCAAAATGATATTTTCCAGATTTGTTGTTTCTTTCACTTTTTTCCTACCGCGGACAGTGCACACATAAACTTTTTTTATTTAAGGGCTTTGCAACGCACGCGGGTTTTTTGCTAGTGAATAATAAATGGCATAAAACTTCCTTTCTTAAGTACAATTTAAAAATTCATTTTTCACGCTAAATTAGTCCTTTTCTGCTCAGTTTTTGCTGTTGCTGAAATTGACTAAAAGAAATATTAATTCCGCGATTTGATGATGCCTTTATGTAGCGGAAATTTCTTGTAGATTGAAACAAATAAGCGATGATGGATCATCAACTAATTCAAAAAGATCCCGCGTACCTTAGAATAAAATCCCTGATTTGCTTGCATAGCCTCTGAATGGTCCGAAAAGTCTTAAGTAATAACGGAAAAGAAGTCTTAAGGATTCGACTTGGCTCGCAAGCGACGTGCTAGGAATGAAAAAAACCAACGAATTCTGACGAAGATAACTTAGTTAAGAAGCATCTGATTTTTTGTTGTTGTTGTTGTTGTTGTGATAACACATCTTGTTGCCGAAACAAAATATGGTGTAAGTTCCCCCAGAAAAAGGACGAAAGAAAATCATCTCCTGTATTTACTAACACTTGGTTATTATCCATGTGAAGCTGTATGAGTGATTTCTTAAGGAAAGTGAAAGAAAATATCTCATAATAGTGCCCTCGTTTGTGTCTCCACCAACTCTCAAGGCTTCTCCGGAGACAAGACGAGATCTCCCTCTGCCCTGAGTGAGAACTTGTTGCTTCACCTTTGGATTTGGATTTCCTTCCTTCTGCTCGGTCGCGGTGCGTCTATATTGTTATTATACACCGAGAGATGCCTGTGATGCTGCAGACTTGATTTTCTTCTTATCGCATCAACTTGATTTCCGGTGGTGGATAATATTACAAAGGTGAACCTCTGTGAGACGAATTGTGCAAATATCAAGGTGAGCACCGTTCTGCATGATTTTCTGCTGTCGACACACTCGCCAAGTAGTCACTTTTCTTCTTGCTGTTGTTGTTGTTGTTGTTGTTTCCTTTACTTTCTTTCTGCTTCTATCGAATCTTTTTGATATCCAAGTAACAACGAAAAAAAATTGAGTGTTTTTGAAGGGAAAAAGGTCGGATGTTATCACTTGAGGGTTACGAATTATGGTCTGCGTATGGTGGTTTGAAGTGAGTGTGCTGAGCTGACGGTTATTCAAACTGCCACAGAAATCGATTCTTCGTTAATCATTTATTTATTATTACTTTTTTTTTGGTGTTGTGTGTTCTTGTTTTGGTAATGAGTCGATAAGGCTTAACTTTGTTGATAATGCGAGTGGAAAGGAAGAAATAAGTTTGGGTAGTCTTTATCTAGCTCAAGTATCGAGTTACATCACATGCTTCTGGAGAAAATTGCATTCGAATGCGATGATACTCTAATTTTGCCATCGTTAGTTTAGGTTAAATGGCAACAGGCACAATAATTTTGAATTTTATATCATATTTGTTCAATCAAAAAGACTTCCTTGGCTCTATAACCTGGATCTGATCCTGAACTCGTGACACTGATTGCTCCACCGATTTCAAACCATAGTCATCCAGCTTGTCATCTCTTAACTCTCTGGGCGTTCTTTTTGTATGTGAAAATCTTAGGAGTTCAGCTTTGTACTGCCAGTACGTCATATCATCATCGTCATGGTGCAATGTCGAGTAATGAGGTTGGTTCGAAGGAAGGAATAGTTTAATAGGAGTCTGGAGGGTACTGAAAGAGGACGCGATGGGCTTTGAGGTTGAGCTCTTGGATATTGTAGGAGCTCACACCAAAAAAAAGAAATTAACAAAAATCAAAACAAAATTTTTTTGTAACGGGGCTTCGATTTCGCAAAGTTGATATCCTCAACAGGAGCCAGAGAATAACCGCCGGGGCTAGCGGTATCATATCCTTTTTCTGTCTTTAGATCAGGCTTACTACTAGACAATGCACCATTACTTGAATGACATGACGGACTAGTGGTACACAGGTTGACTCCTGAGCTTGAGCATGCCACATGAAAACAAAAACAAAAAGAGTCTATTATGCCTCTTGAAAGAAGTGAATCACTCTAACCAGTCGACAAAAACTGTGACGCCGCCATATTATACTGCGCCGCGAACAAGGTGAAGACCCAACCAAATCGGAATTTTGGGTACACAAGTGGTCTTATTAGGGCTACTCTACTCTACGTAATCATTCTTTGGAAGGTCCTTGCTGTTCGATCTCATAAATTTCTTGGATCAGGATCCTTTTCAATCATAAGAGTAGGATGCCACGCCTGCCGAAGCCGATCGAGCTTTATTCTCTTCACGGCTTATACGACGCCGATAGTGCTCATAGATTTCGTCATTGTGGATTCTCCAAGATCGCCTTTCTTCATACAAAAAGCCAACAATTCTACGAAGGATTTTCCTATCGAACATGGCTAAGACCGTCAGAGCCTTTTTAGCTTTCATTGCTGGGCAGCTTCAATTGTCGTTCAATGATATTGATGTCGTCTGTGGAAACCAGTATTTGGGTGGTAAATTTGTGAAGAACTACTCGTTTTGACGTCATAGCTAATGCCAGGTTAAAAAAAACCCAGGCTAGACCATCTGCTTGTCGGAGTCCTATATGGATGTTGGCTTGTGAGGCTTGGTGCTGTCGTGGGCAAAGTGATTGGTTTTTGCAGATCAGTTCTTTTTATCTGAATAGCCTTATTAACTTGATTCAACTGGACTAGATAGAGTTTTGTCTCAGGCGTTTGCCAATCTAGCATATTCTGTCAGTCATAAAAAAGTAGATTATGATCTTGGTTTGAGGATCAATAATGTCGACAATTTTTATCAATAACACAGGCACACAAAAAAAATGTCAAGACCCAGAGGGTACATCCCCCTACCACCCCGTTTTTGGGGTCGCTGAAACCGAATATGACCATAAAAAAATTTTTTAACTAGCCATTTCCCCGCAACCACCCCCATACACCCCCTTCTGGTAGTTGAAATGTCAATTCTCATACAAAGTCGAGTAGGGTGTGTATTCCTATGTTTTCTGGGCCTCTAAGAACGAGGAAGACTACCAAAAATGAATTAGACCCCTCTTTAGCCCCTAGAGTCACTTTACCACCGCCATACACCCCTTTGTGGGGGTTGAAATGTCAAGCGTCACTTAGTGACGTTAGGGGCTAACGAGTTGGTCTAATTCATTTTTGGTAGTCTTTTTCGTTCTTAGAGGCCCAAAAAACATAGGAATACACACCCTACTCGATTTTGTATGAGAAAGGGGGTAGGGGGTAACGAGGGGGTCTAATTCATTTTTGGTAGTCTTCTTCGTTCACAGAGGCCCAAAAAACATAGGAATACACACCCTACTCGACTTTGTATGAGAATTGACATTTCAACTACCAGAAGGGGGTGTATGGGGGTGGTTGCGGGAAATGGCTAGTTAAAAAAATTTTTTATGGTCATATTCGGTTTCAGCGACACCAAAAACGGGGGGGGGGTGGTAGGGGGATGTACCCTCTGGGTCTTGACATTTTTTTTGTGTGCCTGTGTAATTAAACCAATTTGTATTTTTTACGGTAAGCTCAGAACAACCATAAAAGCCAACACTTTGCGAACTTTAAATCAACATTAGAAATTTTGTTGGTCCGACTAACTCAATCAATACTCAATTGACTGTTAAATTGTAGTTAGTTGAACTGGGTAGACCAAAGTACGTAATGCACAAAATCAACGGCCATTTTAAGGTTAGGTCGTTGCGTTGTGAGCGGGAAGATGGGCCACAGCCATATAAGATAACAGAGAATGATTTTGGGTTCTGATATTAGCCGTGTTCTTTTTTTACTTTTATGTACTCCGGAGTAAAAAATTAAAGGAACGCAAAATTTGTCGATATGAGTATAACCTATGAATTCTCTGTGAGAGCAGGAGTAGTTCCAAGTAAATACGAGTAAAAAAGAGCAGAAAAGGAACACGGCTATTATAATTGAATACAATGAGTGTCCCAGCAACGACGGCAGATCGAGAAGTTGAAGACTGTAGATATCGGAGATTTAGAAAACTAGATCACCGATCGGTGATAAAGACGTTATTGATCGATATCGATCGTTAGCTTTTGGCTGTAGTGGCTTGTGTGAATTTATCGATGAAGCTATCGCTGCCACTACCATCACAATGTACAATAATGTGTTAAACTACGTCTGCCAAAATGAGCAGTTAGATTAGGGACGTGAATGATATTGGGGCTGTGATCGTCTAAATGTGCGCGAATGAAGCGATCTGGCATATAAAAGCAAGGACGAAAGAAAGACGATGAACCCTGAGGACCGTTTTTTAAAATCTCAACAAGTCAAAAAAATCGAAAAAGGGGATTTAGGTATCAAACGATTCTTATTGAAAGCAGGTTTCTCTTAGCATTAAAAATTTAAGCAGAAATGGATAAAACTGGAGTAATTTTAAAAGAAAAGTATAATTGTCTATGCAACACTGAACGTGGTATATCAAACCTAAACAAATTTTTGGACTAAAATATATGAACAGATATAGCAAACCGCAACAAAATATAGCATTTGTCCTCTTTTTGAAAAAAACGCCATTTTTTCATTGCGATTTATTTTGTTTTCCATTTTGATTTTTGAATAAGTTTTTATGTTTTTCAATGTTGTTTACTATTTTGAATTAAATAAAGTTTAGTTGTAAAAAATCGAACTGCTAGTTAAAAAGTAATTTAAAAAAGACCTCCTCCTGAAAATTTTATTTTTTTGAGTTTTTGAGTTTTGAAAAAAAACGGCTTTCAATTGTCAAAGAAGGACAGCAGCATCCTCCTGCAGCCTCCGCTGAAGTACTTGGAACTGTTGCTCGACCGGTGACATAGCTTAAAAATTTCGGTAAAGCGACCTGCAAAAATGCTGTCCAATGGTATAGGATGAAGAAAACGGGCAATAATTTCAGTAGACCGGTTCTCGTTCGATTGCGTAGGTTAAGCAGCACTGAACGTGGTTAGTACTTAGTTGGGGGCCCGCTTGGTAAAACGACACTCGCGGTTGGAATGGTCGATTACGAATAAATTCATACCTGTAACAGTGGAATGCATATCTCTGGTGGGCACATTTATAGAATTTCATGCCTGTAGCGGTAGCTTGCATACCTCTGACGGGTGCACTTTTAGATTTTGAAACTTTAATGTATGATTAACATAAATAACATTTGTGAACACCCTGAGTGACAGATGCAGCTCAAATTCAGTGTGTACCTGGTGTGGTAACTCGATACAGCATTACCAGCTAGTAGAATCATTTTTTTTACGAAGGAGTGGCAATCTTTCATCACCCGAGCACCAGGGAATGTGTGTTCGGTCTCCTCTAAGGCGACGCCTACACGGGAAACATCGCCGGAGATCTCCACTCGGACAGTAATGTCAAATTCCTACCTACCAACTCCTTTCAATTACGTTTGAATCAAGACCGGCACAAACCACGAAGCTCGCTACCCAAATCACTGGTTACAATAGTGCCCGTAGGTGCGTCAGAGGATTAGCAGCAGCATACTCCACCAACAACGCCCGACTCCCCCTAATCTATCATTTCTTTCTTTCTATCCATCGAGCTGGGCTTACTACTGCAACATGACGTGTACGACATGACGGACTGGTAGTACAGAAGGCGACACCTGAGCTTAGACTATCAGTTAAAAAAATACTACAGAGAAGCTCCTGCCTATCGGTTCTGTGGGTCTCTAGGCCGGCCTGACCTCCTGCATTTCTTCTATTCTCCTAGTGTGACCAACTTACGGCATTGCGTCATGGAAAAGAGCGGTGATTGGAGTAAATACGACTCTCACATACCAGACAAGACAATGAATCTGGCAAATTTCCAGCTTCCAACGCCGTAAACAATACTGTGAAATGTAAAATATCTGTCTGTTTAGAATAATTTGGAAATTTGACAGAGGTCAAAATCATCACGGATACAAACCGAATTAAGGTCGATCCACATATATCCGTGACGTGACGGCGACTTCAGTGCCGAACCGGGAGCATCAGTGAAAAAAATATCGGCACGATGTAATTCCATGGAAAAAAATTTGGAAAGGCGCGACATATTTGGGAGCGTTCAAGTATTACGTAACGCAATTTGGGGGAGGGGGAGGTTGTAAAACGTTACGATGCGTTACAGGGGCGGGAGGGGGTTCGAAAAACGCGTTATGTAGCATTGTTTTTTTTATTTAAATAAAAAACAGGGAATTAAAATCTCCCAACTTGGCGAGTTAGAAATCTCTTCTTTTATTTATTATAACCGCAAACGCGATTAAAACAATAACAAATGTATTTTAGCGTCTTTCCGTTACTTTGCGCAACATAATTGTGATTTTTATGTAAAAATTGTCACTTGGGTGTTAGGTAGCGTTTAGGGAGGGGGAGGGGTACAGAAAAACAGGGGGGGGTCAAAAATCTTCAAAAATTGCGTTATGTAATACTTGAACGCCCCCTTTCCACACATCCGACACAGCCGTTCGGGGAAAACAAAAAAAATAGATAATTTTTATTTTGTGAATTTGTAGCGATAAATGAAGAAATATTGGTAGAGCTGGTTCGCGAGAGTGAACTAGATATTCCATCCTAAAATCCCTGATGCCCTTCAGATCACTCTCAAAATTTCAAAACTAAAAAAAAATCACAGACCCCATTGAACATTGAGCATTGAACATTAAAAAGGTGGTGCTGTGAATGTCAGTGAAAAATTCATCATGGAGGCCACTGACACGGAAAGCATCGGTGCCGTGCCGTCACGGATATATATGTTAATCGATTTTTAATCAGCTGAAACTCGTATTGGTAAAATTACGACTGTTAAAGAAACTTAAAAAAAAACCGATGACCATAAGAAAATTACTTAAAGATTATAAATAACACAAACCTCTAATCCTGCACTAATCGGCAGCAATAAATATTTTTCACTCAAACCTCTAAAAGGAAAGTATTTTTTCTATGTCGAATGCTTTCATTTCCCTCTGAATACGCAATTACATTTCAAAATATATTATCGATCACATTTTATATATACATTGATTATTTCTCCTTTTTTTTATCTAATCGCAAAACAACAACACGAAAGGAAAAAGTAAATCATTAATTTCCATCATTTCCTTCATCAACAGCACAACAAAAACGCGGCCATTAACAAAGTCCATCATACCAAAAAAAAAAAAAAGAAAAAAACCCCCCGAAGCCCAAAATTCGATAAACATCGAGAGTCGAATCCATTAACATCAATCCGTCAATCATAGTCCTATGGTGATCGGTCATTGTGTGGACGACGACGGTTGTTTGTGTATTTACTTATCGCCCAAATGCAATCGAACAATTGAAGACACACAATTACAGAACAATCGAGACTAATCAGCTCTACACATAAAGTGCACTTCATTAATGCCGCCAAGATGAGAGTCTGTGTTTCGAATCTGTACTATAGGTCGGATGGATGGATGGATGGTTGAATAGATAGAAGCCGGTGCGACCATTATCACAAAAAAAACCAGCAACGAAGGCAAATGGGGAGAAAAAATTGTGGATAGGAGCAAGAGTGGCAAATGCTGTAATAGTCAAACCATTGACCAGGGAATCCTCTTGATGCTATTAATCCCGATAAGTGGCCCTCAATTCAATGGCGGACTTCAAGCCCGGCTCGCACAATGGCTAAAGATTAATGGATTTCAGGATCACGGGCGGCGGGCGCTTCCCCCTCGCCCCGTCCGAAAATGCATGTGATTCTGGACTTTAGCCAGTCCATCACCCTTCTATGGGATGCCAGATGCCCTTTGTTGCTCCTAAATAATAGCTGACACAGAATCAGTTTAGCTCATAAAGATTTTCTCGTTTATGAACAAAGGCGGTAACCCTTTCGGGGTAGCACCAGAGGCGCTTTCATTTCAAAGTCCATTCACAAAGTCTCTCCAAGGACGAGGTGAGGTGAGGTGAGGTGAGAGAGAAAGAGCGATGCTACTTTGTTAACATCCTTGGGTAAACGCGTCTTTTGGGATCTGTTTTGTGTCCGCTGCTATTCAGGCTCCACTCGTTCTATTCTCTGTCTCCACTCCCCTTCCCCCTCCAGGCGGCAACACCTGGCCGAGGTGAGTGATTTAAATGCATTGCAATACCAGCTATTTATCACCTGGGTTTACTTGGCTCGAGAGTTGCATTTTCCTCCTGCGTCTGCAGCAACAACTCTCATCCCTTGAGTCATGGTCCTCCTGTCTTGAGGGTGCTCCTCATTGGTCGGATTTACTTTCGGTGTTGGGGGGGCTATGTTTGAATTGTTGTTGAAACTTCTTTGGAAAGTTGGTGAATACTTTGTGAAGACCACTTGGTGAAAATTTAATGGATTCCTGGATCCACAATCGCCCCAGTGAGGAGTTCAATTATTAGCTCGCACCTCTTTCGACCAACACCACATTTACAGACCTAAAACAGCGCTCTTCGCCGGTCCTTTTTCATTCTTTCCTTATACTTTTTTTTCACTTTTAATTTTTTTCGGTGTACTTTTAGCACAGACAGAGAAAAAGTGTGTGTTACGTGGCAAAAATTTCCTGAGCTGGAAAAATGCTGCACAAAACTTTTCCTGCGATGCGATTTATTGACAGAGTTCAGACACAGGAAATTTAATCATATTTCAATTCAAAAGTGCAGGCCATAACCACTCTCGCAGAGTTTGAAGGTGGCGGGGGTGAAACTTTTTAAATTATGATCGGGTTAAATATTGGTGGGGGAAATCCGAAAGGATAATTAATATTAAAGTTTGAAGTTTATGGTATGGTTGAGTTGATTTATCATGGACTGAATGAATTGTGTTTAGTTTTGTACAATTCTCAATGTGGTTATGGCCATTGGGGGTTGATGTTAAAAGTTTTTGGGGAAGTAATACGAATTGAGATTTGAATATTATTTGGAAATTTATTGCAATTTGTTGAGGAGTTTATCGTGCTATTTTGGGCAGGTATCCAGATACAAGGAAGTGCAGTACAAAAATTTGGGATATTTGGTTACGATAGATTTGAATGGACTCAAAAAACGAAACACCATTAGCGGAAGGGCGTGTAAACGCATATATTGAATACCATATCGTATATACCAGACATTAAAGTCAGTTTCAACAACATCAGGTCCAAAACTATTGTGGAGGCTCTGAGCAAATTTGGGATCTATAATGGAATTGGTCAATGAATCCTCTGCATTTTGAAAACTACAGTCAACTACAACAGTTTACACAACAATAGAGTTGTAAAGTTGACGTACTGTGACATACAATAGGCTAAAATCCTTTTGCCGCTGCTATGGCTTTTGACTTTGGATAAACTTCTAGAAACATTAGAGACTGATAGTCCGGGAGATTATGGTAATCCCAGGATCCAGAACAGGGGCGGCGCACAGTGGGGCAAATAGCTCATTTTTTGGACAAGCGACAATTCCCAAGCCTGGAATTAATGAAACTTAAAATTTTTTTTTTTACACTATTCGTGATAAAATTGCCTTTAATTCTATCGAGCCAGAATTTTGAAATTTGAAAATTCAAGATGGCTAATCCAATATGGCGGAGATAAATTTGGTAAGAAAATTAAATTTTTTTCGTAAGATTCTTTAAAATTATTGAAATTAATAATTATTAATTAATTTTTGGTTTCCAAAAAAATCCCCAAAGTAACAATTTTTTAAAATATTAAAGAATCTTCTGACAAAAATTTAATTTTCTTACAAAATTTATGTCCGCCATATTGGATTAGCCATCTTTAATTTTCAAATTTCAAAATTCTGGCTCGATAGAATTAAAGGCAATTTTATCACGAATAGTTTAAAAAAAAAAATTTTAAGTTTCATTAATTCCAGGCTTTGGAATTGTCGCTTGTCCAAAAAATGAGCTATTTGCCCCACTGTGCGGCGGAGGACGTGCGGATGGGATGAAAAGTGCCCATGCACTTTCGCTTTGGGTCGGGAAATCCACACCGAAAATATTTCCTGTGCACCTAATAACCCAGAACGTCGAAGGGCCGTCTCAAACGCTGGCGACGAAGGAACCTGCTCGAAGTGCCGTAAATAAGCACGGCTTGCCATACGAAAACTAAATATATTATATAAGCCAGTTTCACACGGGCCTACAGCCAACCAACAAAAATCCGCTGTAAATTGTCCATTTCCTTTTGAAATTCGATGAAAAGTCGCATGAGCTTTCACAAGAGCCAAATTTTCCAACGACCTGTACGTCAGAATGCTTTAGCTTATTGGTGTTGCTTTTAATCTTAATTCCCCTTCTGCTATATCTCTCTTTTCTTCCAGAAAGATAAAACAACAACAACCACATACCTATCAAAAAAGTGAGTCAAAAATCCAGTAAAAGAGGTGGTTCAAAAAATCTGCCACTCCTTCCTCCTCGCTTACCCTCTTCTCCATAAACGACATTTCAGCGGATTTTTGTTGGTCGGATATTGGCCCGTGTGAAACTGGCCATTAAAGCTATTAAGAATTTGTAACTGCATATCCTAAGCTTTCTAAACTCCACTCGACTAGCATTTAAAATGGGCATTGCCTCAGGGGCATGCCGAAAGAGGGATTTCCCCGTAGATTTCTCATGAGGACCCTTGTGGCAAATGAGGGGCATGCCGAAGGGGAGCTTTCTCCTTAGTTTCGCGATACTAAAAGTGTGGTAATGCCTTATCAGTTTCTCATAAGGGCTCATTACAAATGGAATGGGGTAATCTCAACATCTGCCTTACGTATTCGGGAAACATTTTAAAAAGCTTTAAAGTAATACCCTTAAGCTTTAGTTTTACTCATACAAAGCGTTAGTGTTTGTTCTTGCATTGCTTGCCTATTTGAGGCAATTATGTTCGTGACCGTGAAAGGTGTCATTTAGCATACTCAATAGACCGGTTTTGGGGCCGAATTCCGAATTTTTCGATTCACGCGATTCCGCAACAGACTTCCGAGTTTGTTGCGCTGAATAAGCTCAATCTGAAAGCTTAGAGCGCTAAATTTGGTTGTTTTTGCTCCTCACTCGCTTTTTTACACTCTTATACTTCCAGTTTTCACCACTTCCTCACTTGCGTTTCTACTGTGAATCTGAAAATATTGTCCCACTCATGTACACCCCTTCTGTCAGAAAAACTCATGTCCATGCTTGCGGAATCAAAAACAGAGCACTGAACGCGTTGAGCCGTGCACACAGTCGTGTTCACACTTGCGGAATTCAGCATCTAGTTCAATTACAGAGGTCAAGCAGCATTGGACGTGATTAGTACTCAGTTGGGGACCGCATTGGTAAAACGACACTCGCGTTTAAAAATGCAATGCTTTCGACACGGGCGCAGAGTGTGCTCACATATTCATAGTGCTGCACACGAGTCTCGTCTCGGTCTCGAAAAAATGGGTATTTGCAGGTCTCGTCTCGAAAAGTCTCGTATCGTCTCGAAAAGTCTCGTATCGTCTCGAAAAGTCTCGAATTTCACTGTCAATAATACAAATTGCTCAGTCTTTTGTATTTCGAGAAATATCAATATGTGCCGTATTAATGAAATTATATACAAATATTCCTTATATTTCCATGCTAGTCGCTTCCCAGACGTATACACTTAAATCTGCCTTTTGCAGTGGCACCCGGGCGGGGTAAAGAAGATCAATGAATCGGAAGTTAATTTCTAATTGGTGTAGATTTACATTTACGTAGAGTCCGTTCCAAAAGAGAAGAGGTATTTTACAGTCATTTCATTTCATTTCAACGCATTTCATTTTAAATGCGTTGAAATGAAATGAAATGACAGTAAAATACCTCTTCTCTTTTGGAATGGACTCTGCATTTAAATGCTTATGGAATGCGTACTCTTCGCCTTGTCTCCGCAGCCTGCTCAAGTCATGTATTGGTGCCGAATGTTGTGCTCGTCAAAGATCGCAGCGTTAAGATACTGAAATAGTTGGTGTCGATACAATTTCAAAATAACGATTTGATTTCGAGACCTCGAGATGTCTCGCGAGATCTCGAATGGTAGTCTCGGTCTCGTATCGATTTTTAATCTAGAGGTCTCGTCTCGATCTCAAGTCTCGTCTCGTGTGCAGCACTACATATCCACACCGAAATTCTTTTTTGTCGGTCTCTTTTTCCACTCGGGATCGGGTAGCAATGATTTTTTCTCAAGGCGGCCAAATGCGTATTCCTTATGCCGAGCCGCGAATGAAGCAAAGCGTTAGATGTCCTGTGTGGGCTTTATAGGGAAATTCACACGTGGTCCACATAAGGCAATGGAGCTGGCCTCATAGGTGCCCAACCCCCAAAAAGCCAGTCGGGCATAACCCCTAAAACACGATCTTGAGTGAGCTTCTCATTCTGAACTATATCTGCTGAAGAAGCGGAAAGACGAAGAACAATGCTACGTAATATAATCGAACCACGAACTTATGGAATGAAAGTCCGCCGCCTTGTTCTCTATACTATCGTAGACCGATGTCTTATTTAGAAGGATGAAACAGAGGGGACCTATAACAATATCTGATCCACCATCCTCGAAATATTCTACTCTCTCAAAACGAATCAGTAACTATTCACAATTCACTATTTGAATGGTGAACCAATGAGAAAACAGTGAAATTTCACTGGTTGAACCAGTGAAATTCACGTAAAAAATAGAAAAAAGGTTTTTTCTAACACGAGTGTTGTTTTCGCAAGCGAGCCCCCATCTAAGTACTGAAATGCTGCTTGACCGTCGTGATCAAACGAGAGCCGGGTTATTGAATATGCTAAATGGAACTCTTTACAGTCATGAAGATAATTGCCTAGAATATGAGTCACATATATTTTTTCACTGGTTCAACCAGTGAAATTTTTACTAATCCGTTTTTAGAGAAAACTTTTCCCTGGTAAGCGGTTCAGTAAACAGACCCGAATTATCCGATTTTCCAGTGAAATTATTGTTTACTGGATGAACCAGTGAAATTTTCACTAGTTCATTTTTAGAGAGTGGTATTATTATATCTATGATATTTAACAATTCAAACTGCCAGCTGGAGGATATGAAATACCCTAAATCTGAGATCATAAAAAACTAACGAAAACGTCCAGTATCACGTTCGGGCTGATAACAGACTTGAAAGAATCACTAGTAGTGCCAAACGATCAGTCAATATGAGCGCGTGCGATACGATCTTGTTGCTAGCATTCAGAAATATGTTTAGTACCCAAAAATTGTAGTTAAATATTTGTTTTTTTTTTTCTTTCCGGCATGAAAATTTCAAAGTATCTATAAAAGATTTATCATTGCCCTCCCCTATCAACAGTGTTGCCTCTGCGTACTATACATATCTCATAATCGACATGTTTCTATGTCGATAATATGAATTCAATCAACATTAAAAATTTCATTCCAAAAAAAGAAAATCTTATTTAAACAACCGATAACATAACACACAGAAAATTACCATATCCACCTCCATATCTTGTGCTGCGACTTATGCATGAATTACCTTGATAAAAATTAATAAATATTAATCAAAATTCAAATGAATCGCAGGAAATACACGAAGAAGCACAGCGAAAAAAAAAATGTTTATATACATTATGTGTATACATTCGTTAACTCATTATGTAAACATTAAACGTGAATCTTTATTCATAAAAAGAAAATATATTTAAAAAAAAAAATAAAAAAAAAAAAGAAAAAGAAAAAAAAAGAAAAGAGTAACACACGATTTTACTTTGTTGCTATCTTTACAAGGTTTTGACATTCATTCGCTTTTGTAGGCACCTGGCAGCATGTCAACATTAGAACAACTTGTTATAAGAGTTTTTATCCCCTCCCCGCCCTATTCCCATCTTTTGTGCCGCACTGTTTAAATCCTGTTTTACTTGCTATTCATGCATGTATATATACTCGCTGTACCCTTTCTTAAAAAGGATGTTTATCTAACAAAGCTTGTTACCTTAATTCCAATTAAATTGCGTTAACAATAAAATCTCAACTGAAAACAACAATGTTTAAGCGCAAAAGTACCGCCCCAGCCCTAGTCAGTGTTTTGAGAGAGGGAGAGCGAGCGAGAGAGAGAGAGAGAGAAGTGGTGTAGAAATTGGGTGTAACAGAACGGGGGAACACACCGGTGTTTACTTAACCCTTCCACAAGTTTTTTACACGACAATAACTTTTGAGATTCCACCCTCGTATCCCATACCGCTGCCACCTAATTCCACCAGCAAGGACGATCCTTAAAAAGCCTACTAAAAACATTAAACCGTTACAAAACAGGAGACTAAAACAGACACTTATCTCCTTTAAGAAAAACGTGTCATCTAACATTATTAGAGAGAGGCGACAACGATCAAGAGGCGAAAGGACGAAAAGGATTCTTTCGTTGCTGTAATAATTCACAATTTACGAACTACTTACAAAAGTCCTTTGAGAGGGGCTTCAGCACGGAATAAAGGCGGCAGCGGCGTCTCAATTTAAAGGAGACCATGAGTTGTTCTGCTAACACAGACCGTGAGTGTGGTGTGTAATGGAGTGGAGCACAGTAGGTATAGGTCGGAGTAGAGATATGGCGCGGTACTGTTGGCTGAAGTCGAGAGGGGGGAAGCAAGCCCTTTTGTTGTATATCCTGTGTATACCCTATAAATACGTGTGTGCACGTTACACCCTTAGTATGACAATTTATTTCCAGTTAATGACTGAGATGACAACGCACTTGAAAAGCATCTCAAGAAAAAGAGCGACTTTCTTTTGTGGAGAGGGGATGAAATTTTGTAGTAAAGAAGAAGAACCAGAAACAAGGGGGTGGAAAAGAGCGAGATAGAGAGAGAGTCGAGAAAAAAAAGATAAGATTTACGGCTTTATGGTGGTAACATCTTGGGTAAAAGCAAAGAAGCTAAAAACACCTCTATGGCACTAAACAAGGGTATGAAAAGGCGGCGGGGGTGGGGGCGGCTGAATGGAGGGTACTCTATTGCGCAAACAACTGCGACACTTGTTGTATGAAAACGCATTCATCACGATTACTCGGTTGACTGGATTCAAGACATCCACAGCAAGAAAGCAGTTGTCGGGTGTCAGGAAAAAGGTTAACGACGCTATTAAGGTGACGAGTGTCACTAGAAGAAAAATAAGAAGAAGACGGCAGAAGACGAAGACGAAGAAGCAGAAAAGGCCGACGACGACGGAAGGGTGTATACGATGATAACACGCCGGGAGAGGAGTGTAGAAATTATTCCTTTTAGAAACTTACCATCTATAGAATAAAAGTAAGAAAGAGACGAGACACTTTTGAACCCTTCCGTAACCCCACCACGGTCCCTCGTCTTCTACTTGGCATTAAGATGAGAAAACCTCTTAACGATGGCGGCGACAAGTGTCAGTCTTCTTTTTAGGAACGGTAGTGCAGACGTCTTCACATTTGAAAAGTCATTAAAAACCTTTTTACTATCAAATCGCTGCTAGCAAAACGGATCTGGACCTCGTTGAGTCTTTAAATGAAACTAATCGGTCTGAACTACTTCAAACATAATCAACTGCGATTTCATAAGATGAAAACGATGACAGATGATAGTCATTGGGTAGTTTTTTGATTTTTGTTGCTGTTTGATGATGATGATGATGATGGTATGGTGATGGTGATGATAGTGATAACGATGCATGATGAACGATGGAATGAAGGAACCTTTTAAGTAATCGTCAAGAGGAATTCTATGTGAAAACATACATACCTACAATGAATATGAAATTTTATTCAGGTGTGTTCTCTTGAAAATGACATCGATTTCATACTTTCTGTTTTTCTGCTCATTCATCACTTCAGATGCACTCTAAATCTCAAGTGATGAATAAGTTTTTTTTCTATTTGTTTGACCTACTGAAAATGGAGTATAAATGTTTTGCAAGACTATAAGAACTAGGGTCATCAACGGGCAAGACAATTTTTAGTTGAAAAAAAAATCAAAAAATTAAATTAAAAGCGTGTAAAGTTAGATATGAAATTGTTATTGATAACTTGAAAAGAAAGTCGGTAGTTTAGGCCAAAAATAAACATATTAAGCTTTTCTACCAAATAAACGTATCGAAGACAAGTTAAGCAAAAAATTTGTCAAATCAAAAATGATTATTGAAGAGATCATCTGCACACTTTCGCAAATCAGCTAATTTTAGGTTTTGGTGTAGGGCTGCCTCTACTGCTACCGGAGATTAGCGTTTTGGTGCGTCGTTTCGATGAGACAGCTCGTGCACCTGAGACCTGAGGTTTGGTGGTTGTTTGTTGCCGGACTTGTTTGTTGCCCGTTTAAAGCCATCCTCTGGAGTTTAGGAAGTTTAATAATATCTCGACTCCTAGTCTGAAGATCTCTTTTAAGTCTTTCAGAGCGTAAGCGTTAGAAATTGACACAGGGAGTGAACGCGTGTTTCTCTCTGATTCGTACGCGCGCGCAGCTAAGGCTACAGGCCTTGTGTAAGATAACCATTTTGCCTTCGTGGTCTCCTAGGCCGTGATGAGTGCCATACTTCTAGCAATATCTCTTCGGCATCTGTGTAGGCCCATTGTTTTTCGTTTGTTGTAAGTAAACCAAGTCGTTCTAGAAAATACAGGTCTCCAGGGCGTTCCACCTTTGGCTGTCGAGTAGCAGATTGTAACCAAAAAAAAAAAGTTTAAAAAACTAAAAAATACGCTTTTATTTTAAAACTAGCTGGGACCGGGCGCCTATGCTACTCCTCGCTGCCCCCAACGTTTAAACATTTAAAATCAATCCATACCTTTAAAATTCAACTCTTCTTAACCATTAACGAAAAATCAACTATTCCTATAAAATTTGGAGTCATTAGATTCAAAATACATTTATTTGAAGTATGACCAAAATTGCCTGTGTATTTTGTTAAACCATGAACGTTCCCAGATGCCAGCCTCTTCCCGCATTGCAGAATCCTAGACTTATACCTAAAAATTCAGAGGTGATGGGTTTCTTTCCTTCTTATCCATTATATACATAAATCATCCCACATTTCCGTTTCTCCTTATCATCTTTCAAAAAAAACCTTGTTGATCAATTCTGCACCGATTGCTTAAAGAGCTTCAGGATACAATATATTCAATGTTTTTCCATTTGTGGCTAGAATGTCAAGATTTTCCGATTTTCCAACTCTACATATAGTTAACCGGGAAATGACACTTATTTGGCAAAATTCTTCCGCCATATTAGCCCCACAATTTTGAATAAGTTTTGATCATAAATTCGTTATTTGCTACCTTAAAAAACCTCAGATACAGATTTTCATTGGAATCGGAACACAATTAGCAAATTCGTCGGCCATTTTGAATTTATAAGTTTTGACCACAAATTCGTTATTTGCGGCCTTAAAAACTCCTATACACCCACTTTCATTGGAATCGGAATAAAATTGGCAAATTCAAGCAAAATTCTGCGGCAATTTTGAATTTCAGTTATATTTCGGCGGCCATTTTGAATTTCGAAAATCGGGCTTCAATGTGCATCATAGGAAACCTCCACGGACCTTCATGCAAAAATTCAAAGCTCTGCGGTGATTTTCAACGAAGCTCTCCATAACAGCGCCATCTAGGAGTGGCTTTAGAAAGTAATAAAATAGCCTATGTTCTAAGTTTGAATGTCAGTAGCACATGGTTAAAATTTCATTAAGATCGGTTGCACGGTGTAGGAGCCTATTGCGAACATACATCCATACACACATTCATTTTTATATATATAGATGACCTAAAAAGTAAAAAATAATTTTGAATGTAAAGTTTTTATTGCTCCCGCCAGTATATGGAAACAACATACCTTTCGAAATGTAAAACAGCGTGGGACTCTTAACCTATATTTTTATTTTTTTAACACCGGAACTTTTCGCGTGGGGCGCTATTTTTACATTTTGAAAGGTATGTTGTTTCCATATACTGGCTGGAGCAATAACAACTTTACATTCAAAATTATTTTTTACTTTTTAGTTCATTTTAAAATAAAAGCGTATTTTTTAGTTTTTTTAAACTATATTTTTTATTTTTTACTTTTTAGTCTATTATATCTCTTCCGCCATTTTTAGTGACCGCCATATTAGATTTAAAATGAAGTCACACAGCTTACTGTATTATATTTGCCATATACCCTTTCATTTGATACCCATACCGGCGTTGTAAAGAAAAAAGTAAACTGCCATTTTGTGTTGGCCGCCATTTTGAATTCGGAATGTCGTCACAGTATTCCAATTTTCACACCCTTTCATTTGATACCCTACCGAGTAGGTTGTAAAAAAAATGTAAACCGCCATTTTGAATTTGGAATGACGCCACACAGCTTACAGTATTCTATTGTCACACCCTTTCATTTGATACCAATACCGAGTGGGTTGTAAAGAAAAAGGTAGTCCGCCATTTTGTGTTGGCCGCCATTTTGAATTTGCAATGACGCCACGCAGCATAGTATTCTAGTTGTCATATCCTTTCATTTGATACTCGTACCGCTTGGATTGTAAAGAAAAATGTAGTCCGCCATTTTGTGAAGGCCGCCATTTTGATTTTTGAACACCGCCACATAGCTAATTGTGTTCTACTTGTCTTACCCTTTCATTTGATACTCATATCGGGGGTCGGGGAGCACAATTGCAAAATTCGGCCGCCATATTAGAACCATCATCTTGATTTTTTTCGAAAATGGTCAGATTTCATTGTCACGCGAACTATACATAATTTGAAGTTGATCGGTTATATGGAAGTGGGTCAAATTCAAATTGCAAGATTTGTTTACATATAAGATACAAGATGCAGGTGAAGCTAATATAAAGCGTATAAAAATGGAGTTTTACCCCCGCCTATTGGGCTCCTCACTATCTTAATCTTCTAGCGCCAGAGAAAGAGGGAGTCCATACTTGACAGGAAGCCGGGATCTCTCGTTCGCATCTATGTTTATATGTCACGGAGCACAGTCGACAGTCTCGTTACGCCTTATACTATGTTGCCCAGCTGCTAACTATGCTCACGCATCCTTTCAGTGATAGAACGATTTTCCTTATGGTATTTTTGATGTATTTGGTTATCATCTTAGTTCCCAAATCCGCTTGGATTCTTCTCGAGCTCAACATAGCCACCAGTTTCTAATCAGTTGTCCGTGGCCATATATTTATATTTTGCAATCCCACGTCGCCTAATTTCAAGTTGAAAATTCTTCTAGAAGTAAGAAATGTCTCTCCAGCACAAAATCTCACTCCCTCAAAAAATGTAAGATTTGTTTCTTCAGTACAAAACTTTACTCCCTCGAAAAATGTAAGAATTGTCTCTTCAGGACAGAACTTCACTCCCTCGAAAAATGTAAGAATTGTCTCTTCAGTACAAAATTTCACTCCCTCAAAAAATGTAAGAATTGTCTTTTCAGGACAAAACCTCACTCCCTCAGAAAATGTAAGAATGGTCTCTTCAGTACAAAACTTCACTCCCTTGAAAAATGTAAGAATTGTCTCTTCAGGACAGAACTTCACTCCCTCGAAAAATGTAAGAACTGTCTCTTCAGTACAAAATTTCACTTCCTCAGAAAATGTAAGAATTGTCTCTTTAGTACAAAACCTCACTCCCTCGAAAAATGTAAGAATTGTCTCTTCAGGACAGAACTTCACTCCCTCGAAAAATGTAAGAATTGTCTCTTCAGGACAGAACTTCACTCCCTCGAAAAATGTAAGAATTGTCTCTTCAGTACAAAATTTCACTCCCTCAAAAAATGTAAGAATTGTCTTTTCAGGACAAAACCTCACTCCCTCAGAAAATGTAAGAATTGTCTCTTCAGGACAGAACTTCACTCCCTCGAAAAATGTAAGAATTGTCTCTTCAGTACAAAACTTCACTCCCTAAAAAAATGTAAGAATTATCTCTTCAGTAGAAAACCTCACTTTCTCGAAAAATGTAAGAAATGTCTCTCCATCCAGTTCGTACTATCTCACCACGGCTCAGTTTAAATTGGATATTTTCCTGCCGCAAAAGAAGGAAGAAATGTCTCTTCACTAAGTAATTTACTATCACACCTCGCTTCATTTATCTCGATACAGGCTCATATACCAGTAGGAAATTATTTTTGAACCGGGACAATTAAAAAAACTGAGGCCTCAGTACAATTTACATCTTGTAAGGGACAAATGTACTGCCTCGTGTAAGTCCGGCTCAACACTAAAGCGGACCAAAGACGCCTTATTATTAACCGGTGGCGAGATGCCTAATTAAGGCTACTCTGAGAAGTGCTTGCTGTCGACGTTATGCTAGCGACTCAGGCCTTTGGCATTATATGTGCCCAGAAGCTTATCACGCAGGTCCTCCACTTCATATAGACTATTTCCACCTCGTTTCCTTATACGTGATTCCGAGAAGCTATCCGTCAATTTGGCATTGAAATGGCTTACCTGTTTACCGGCCAGAAAGGTTCTGCGAAATACTTCTTACGTACCCGGGTGAAATTCAGCCGCTCGAGAACGCAAGTTATACTGTTTTTCGTATCTTGTATGCACTGCAGCTAGGCTAAGTTGGATCCGCTTTCGAAGCAACTGTAGGCGATCCTGAGGCCTGTTAAGGGGTTATAACCAGAGTTCGGAAACGAACACTCGCATGCGCACACGAACGACTCAAAACCTTTTTTTCGACTCATGTGCGCACACGAAATTTTTCAATTACTCACTGCTCACGTTCGTGAGTAATAAGGAGAATTGTCAATTACTCACGCACGTGAGCTAAGAGTAATTGAATAATTTCGTGTATGCACATAAGTCGAAAAATGAGTTTTGAGTTGTTCGTGTGCGCACCTAAGTAATTGGAAATACTCATGTGCACACACGAACAACTCAAAACTCATTTTTCGACTCATGTGCGCACACGAAATTATTCAATTACTCACAGCTCACGTGCGTAAGTAATAAGAACAAGTAAAGCTCACACAGCTCATGAGGATGTGCGTTTTGGCGCACACAATATTTATCGCACACTAGTGTGCCTTTCCGTACTCTGGTTAAAACGATTGCCTCATGAAGAGTACCCCGAAGAGCACACTTAATGATGGGTGCTACACACGAGACTAATTCGGACGGGTGAAACCGGTTTTATGGGAGAGAAACGAAGTGAAGAAAGGGGTAAATAGGCTATTTTCCCCTTTCTTCACTTCGTTTTTCTCCAATAAAACCGGTTTCACCCGTCCGAATTAGTCTCGTGTGTAGCACGCCCCAATGGAGGTAAGGTGTTTATCATACTTTCTTTAGTTCTCATGCAGATAGGCCCTAATGACGGCGAGAACGGATCTATTTAACCTCTCTGAGGTGACACAAACTTTCTAACCTGCCGAGCCATTCCCGCCCAATAATCCTTGACCCAGTAGCAAATGGCCTTGCCATACCGCCATATACGAAACGAGCATCGGAGGTTGGCCTCGTAGTATCGCACAGTGGTCGGAATTCCAAAAAAGCTGGACAAAAGTATAAATTTCAAAGACGTCGGAATAAGTTGATACTACGCAATAACTTACAGGGGGAGTCACTTCGTAGTTTTAGAAAAGGGCAAAGAGATGGCTCACATGTATCGACTACACTTGCAGTCGAAAGTACGCCATGTTACAGTAGTTTATGCCATTTGCCACAGACCGCTAAAAGAACACTGTATTAAAAGTGCGCGCAAATTTTTACGAAAGTACAAATCGGTGTGTGAAATATAGAGGGTGTTCCTGAAGGTATGTTGAATATAATTACTCATCAACCAACTTATTTTTCAATAGTTGCATGTTTTTAACGTGGAAACAAAAACCCCCTGTAATTTTTATTGAGTTCTTATCACATCAATCGTAAATTATGAAAATAGTTGTGATCCCAAGAGATCCCGCTCTGTATGAAGTTGCAAAATTAGTAGAGTAGTGTCAAGTTTCAATATCAAAAAAGAAAACCGTCGGATTTTCGCAGACAGGCTCTGAGTCATTTCTTCTGCCTCCGTGTACGTCCGATTTACTATAGTACCTATAGGGGCTTAGCTTGAGTAGTAATGAAATAGTTAGCGTTTTGACCCAGGATTTTTAGATTTATGATTTATCATTTTTAATAGGATCAGGTACCAGAGAAATTATATGCACAAAAAACGAAATTTTCGAAATTTTGAAAGGAAAATTTCACGAACAATTGCAAATGCAAATCAACCTTATAGAACAACATTTTGCCAAAAAAGAGCCAAATTTTGAAATAGATAAAAATAAGAAAAGCGATTTACAAAAGGTGTTATCTAACATGAAATCGAGATGGAAGGATTCGTACCGTAAAGTTACTCCATTCTTAAGAAAAAATGAGAAATGGTTAGTAACTACTGCCACTTTGAAGGTAAGTAATTGTAACAATCAACTTAGAGTTAATAAAAAAAATAAAATTCAGTCTTGTCCTGGAAGTACATCATCTGGACACAAAAAAATGGGTCGACCAATCACCGATTTTGATCAAGCTTGCGATCGAACGAAAAGACGAAGAACGGAAGAAGTTCGTTTATCGCTCAATACACCGGAATTGACTTATGCAGCTCAAATGAGTCTTCGTACTTCCAGATTCGTTGACGCGGCCAATGTTCTTAAAGATGTCAGTACATCGAGCCCGACGCGTGCTGCCAAATTCCGGCTGACTTAAAAGCTAAGTCAGCCGCAATACCACGCCCAACAGAAATGTCACCAGATGAGGCACTAATAGACTTCGTCAATTTAAAGTTGAGTAAGCAATAGTACATTGATCTTAGAAACTCGTTGAAAGAAAAAAAAATTTTTGCATACCCATCGTACGAAAAACTTTTAGAAGCGAAAAAGCATTGTTATCCGGGATTCATTTCGGTTACAGAAACGAGTGCAGAAGTGAAACTACAGTCTGTACTTGATAACACTTGCCAAAGAATTTAGCAAGTGCAACAAGATACATTGCACCCACAAATTACTTCTACTCTTCGCTGCATTATAAAATGAAAAGTCGATATAAACAGAAGTTCAGTGACATCAAAAGTTCAGATTCCTATATTTTTCTCACTTCTCTTGCTCCTTTGCAAATTGTTGCACAGATTATAAGAAAAAGAAAGAAATTGTAGTCTGGAAAAATCATCGTCCTTCGTCAGCTCGTTTTTGTCGCCCGATTAAACTACAATTTTTGCATGAGACTTTAGAATCTACTCGTAAGGAAGAGCGTTGCATTTCAAGCCAAATGGACACTTTGGTTTCTTACAAATCCATTATAGAAGGGAAAGAAGTTGTAGTTTCGTATGAAATGCATTTCACGATGATAGATGGAAAAGTAGGGAATGCAGTGACAGAGACGAAATCTGCAATGCGTTGTCACTTGTGCAAAGCCACGTCAAAACAGTTCAATAACATTGTCGAAATGCAAGAACGAAAAATCGATACAAGTAGTTTGAAATACGGCTTATCCACATTGCATGCATGGATCCGATGTTTCGAATGTCTTTTGCACATCGGATATAAATTGGGCATTGGGCATTAGAATAACATTTTATAGTATATAGCGCGACTGTATCGTTCAAAATAAGGATAATTCTAAATACACGCCTTATATCACACTTTGTACAGTCATTTTGATAAAACACCTTATAAACCTCAAATTCCGACCTTACATACGTTTTATGGAACCTCAAAACCAGATACACTCGAAGTTTCTATTATATTAAAAAAATCAGCTTATCAGTGGGTCATCTTTCGTCAGCCGTCTTGAGTTTGATATTTTTGACTTCAAATTCGGTTTCAGCGACCTCGAAAACATAAAAATCGAAAATTTTGTGATGATGCAAACCTTTTTATACTTTTGTCCAGCTTTTTTAGAATTCCGACCACAGTGTATCGTATAGATAGAATACTGTGAAGTAAAACTTATTCCACATTCGTTTCCGGGTAGAGCTTACTATTTCACATTGAATATCTAATGATAGAATCATTGGTAGTATAAATTTCTTATATAAATAAAATCACATGTTTGCACTAACATCAATTTCCCTTCATCGATTCCCCATTTACCCTCAAACAGAAAATAAAAAACATAATCAAAACCAAACACAAAAATTCGTCATCTAATTACATTACTGTCCAAATCCCAAATCAGTTCCTACTAAATTATGTTAGGACATCTATTTGCTATATAGCTACTAAAGTACACACAGCCTTGGTTAGACAACTTCAACAAAACACACAATATTATCATAGCAAACACCGCCACCACTCGCGACTCGTGTCCAACTTGTTGAATCGTACACAAGCCTTTCCCAAACACAAAACAAAACAAAAAAAAGAAATTCGCAAAAATATTCCATCGCTCATGATCCCGTCGTGGCGGTAATATTACAAAAAAAACAAAATAAATAATAACGTACGACGCGTGTAAATATTTGGACAAGAACAATATTTAACAGGAATACAACTTCTATACTTCTCCTCCACAATATTTATTATGAATTTTTCTTCTCCTTTTTGATTATTCAGTTGCAAAAAAAAACCGGCAAAAAAACAAACAAAATTTAGCCGATGTATTTCTGTAGCAAACAGCCATATAAAAGTGCTGTTTTTTCGATAGACGTGTTTGCTCTAAACAAAGATTAGCAAAAAAGCGTAATAAAAAAAAAAGATTATTTTTTTTGGTTGATACCAAAGCATAGAATGGAGAAAGACGAAACGTTTCACATGACTTGCACATATATGCATGCATCTATAGTGTGGAGATTTTCATTTGGAACGTGTGTTGCAGCCACTTCGGCAGATTCGTTTTGTGTGCGCATATCCGACAAAATGCATTTGGGAAGAGCATAAACGCGTCGGTTTTATTATGATTTTATGTTGTACAGCCACAGTTACCATCTATGATGGCATGTATGGGGAGTCCTTACTACAATGGTCGAAAATGTACATACAAAACATCTATGCCCAACTCGTCCTCATTGCCATCATAGTTCGTAGAACAAACATTTCACAGAGTCTTACTCAAAGCTAGTCAAACTTCCTTTTAAAATGAGCAATATTTTCTTTGTGTGAGTGTTTGTGTGTGTTTGTGTGTGTGTGTGGTAAGGTTAACAGCTAACGAAAAGTATAACATACGAAAATATTTTGGTTACTCTAATGGAAATTGCATAATTTTAATTAATTTCTATGTAAAATTTTATTATCTATAAAAATGAGTTTGAAGAAAAGTTTGCTTAACACCCCACCCCTGTGTGTGCGCACATCCCCTCTACCTCCCCTCTGGCGGCTGAATAGGGAAGTATTCTTTGCTAGACCACAATACTCTGTGTGCTCTTGAATAATGCACGAGATTCACTTCTGTGGAATTTTCACAATTTAATATATTCTACTGTCCGATGGTATCTTTTATGAAATGGGCGGTAGACGTACTCTCTCTCTCTTTCCCGTACCGTGTACGTTTTTACATGCATCAAGCAATCCAGAAGGATACCATGAAAACGACAACGTCCAGTATTTATTACACCCATCAATCTCGCAGGTAGCGCACTCCCAATGAACACCACAACCATACGTGGCCACTCTACATGAAAATAAAATGCAGAGAACGAGATCTCATGTGGATGTCGATACCCACCCTAATATAATATATAGCGTCTTGCTGCTAATTTGTTAACGAACTAACTAACATATATTGTATATGGCAAGGAGAAGAGCTGTGCTGCAATGGGGATGGTTGTAGTCGTACTTCAGGTGGTCTAATTAGCACTCGAAAACGAAATATATATTTGCTTGTCGTGACCTGGAACTTAAGGTATGTGTGACGCACTCTAGTCGTCAAGGTACAAAACTATCACCACAACGTATCACAACAAACACAGCACCAGATTTCTGTAATTGGAAGGAATGAGTTTCGAATCCGGTGCAGTGACCGGAAACCGACTAATGAACCAAATTTTGGTGACACGATACTCTACCTTACAGCCACAGAGAAGTGTAGTCGCTATTTGGAGTAGTTCTGATGCCAAATGGGCGATGCGAAGAATTTTCGCGAAGAATTATCGAACGAACTTTCATCAATCAAGGAAAACGCGATGTTTATTGACCAAATATGCTCGAGTGGTTTTTTATTGGAGTTTGATTGGATTTTTATTATTTTTTTTTTAATTTTGTTTTGTTTAAAACAGGTGTGTTTGTGCATGGAATTTTGATTCTATTAAGACCAATTAAGGAGTTTTGTTGTGTTTTAATTTCAATTCGTTTTCGAGGAGGGTAATTCGTATAAAAACATGCTTTTGCCTAAAGGTTTAATTATAAAAAGGGCTCGATTAAAAAAAACGCAAAATGTTCCTCCCCATTACATATTGTTATGATTCAATTATCAAGGTAAACAAAAGGTAATGTTTTCTGAGAAACGAAAAAAAATAATTAATTGAAAGTCTTTTCTTGGGTGTTTTTTTTTTGAGCTATTTAAAAATAACTTTAATATTTGTATTAACATTTAAAACAATTTTTCGATTTATTTTAAACCCCTTCGGTCGCGTGCAAATTGAACAGCGATGGGCGGTGAGCGATGGGCGATGAGCGGTGAGCGTTGCCTAAACACCACGTAACCTACGTAAATAATCGAAAGTGTTCACATAGGACCGCGATGAGCGTTACAGCTGAGCCGTGTTTTCACCGCATATACAATCTTGATTATGAGCGGTGGCGGTGAGCGGTGCAATTTAATTGGGGCATTTATTGATTGCAAAAATATGTATTGTTTGTCATTTTTATTTAAATACTAGCTGGGACCCGGTGCGCCTATGCTGCACCCATAAGCCAATAGTAGTAATCAGGTGATATGAATTTTAATATACAGTAGGAGAGTTTGAAAAAGGCAATGTTTTGGTATTTTTGATTCCAAATAACAAAATTTTGATCGGGAAAATAAAAACCCACCCAATGACATGGCATTTTTCGAGATATGAATTTTCATACACAGATGAAGTGTCTCAATGACTGCTTATTTTCTGTATTTTGGATAGCTGGGACCCGGTGCGCCTCGCTGCACCCAACGTTTAAACATTTAAAATCAATCCAAACCTTCAAAATTCAACTCTTCTTAACCATCAACGAAAAACCAACTTCTTTCATGCAAACCATCACAACAAAAAAAATCTTCCAAATCGGCCGAGATGTAGATAGAAGATAGATAGATAGATTATTTTAATTGGGATTTAATGTTGAGACCAGGTTGCAGGGCACCCATATTGAAATATTACAAACATTTACAAAAATTAACTAATGCGTCCATCGCAACGCTTTGTGATGAACGATATTTTTTGTCTTTCCGTTAGGAGAGAAAACGAATAGCGCCGATGGTTTACCTACTCTCGAGTACACCACGTATAACTGCCCATGTGAAAAACATGGCAATTCAAGGTTTATTCCACACACTTCCAAAGATTGGCCTTGTGATTAAAGAACAGGAAACTGGACACGCTTTTAAATTCAAAAAAATTATAGAAAATGGCACTCGAATTTCGAGTGCTGGGTCCTGCTAGTGTATATTACTATTGAAACAAAGCTCTCTATGACAGCGCCCCCTAGGATTGAATTTTGAAAGTAAGCCCCGACGCCTCAATTTTGCAAATTTGGCCCAAAAATGCACAATTTGGTGCTCTAAAAAACGTAGTAAATATATTACACACACATTTCCTCTCTGCTTTTTTCATTTCGGCTTGAGACGAACAGAAGGGGCAAAAAAATTTCCAGCATATAATCAGACATGCAACAGATGTTACGGTATTTTTTTCAAAGAGCTTCAGGATAAACTATATTTAATGTTCTGGCGCTTTTTTACATTTCGAAAGGTAGGTTGTTCCCATATACTGGCTGGGGCAATAAAAACTTTACATTCATGGCTTCTGCCATTTTGCGGTGACCGCCATATTAGATTTAAAATGACGTCACACAGCTTACTGTACTACACACGGTCATACACTTTCATTTAATACTCATCGAGGGGGTTGTAAAGAAAAATGTAAACTGCCATTTTGTGTTGGCCGCCATTTTGAATTTGAATTTCCGCCACACAGCTAATAGTATTCTACTTGTCATACCCTTTCATTTGATACCCATGCGGGGGTCGCGGAACACAATTGCATAATTCGGCCGCCATCTTGGGACCGCTATCTTTGCGTAAGTAATGGACATCACCAATCGCTTTCTCGTACCCACAAACCTCTGCGTATAAATTTTCACCATCGTAGAACGTATATTATTATGCTTTTTATCGAATTTTTAACAAAGCTCTCTATGACAGCGCCGCCTATGAGTGATTTTTGAAAGTAGGCGCCGATGCCAAAACCAGCACCTTGATGTAAGTAATATGTGGTTAAATTTTTGTGGCGATCGGTTGAATGGTTTAGGAGTTATTAGGGAACATACATACATACACACATACATCCAATTTTATATATATATAGATAATAAATTAGTTAGTTTCATCTTAATTTTTACAGTTAATCAAAAATGTAAAAAGTGCTTTGCAAAATGATTTCGAATATTTTCCGCCACCCTTTGTGGATTACGAAATCCGCCATGTCCTTAAAACTCTCAGTTGAAATTAAATTTGCGGAGTAATAACGTTTCATTTGTTGAAAATACTGTAGATCCCTATAGACATCCATTTTTCTTATCACGTTATGCAAAAACAGGCACATCTTATTAGCCGTGTTCCTTTTCTGCTCTTTTTTACTCGTATTTACTTGGAACTACTCCTGCTCTCACAGAAAATTCTTATTTTTACTCATATCGACAAATTTTGCGTTCCTTTAATTTTTTACTCCGGAGTACTTAAAAGTAGAAAAGGAACACGGCTATTATAACAATTGCCTTTTTTGGACAAACTTCGTTATATTTCCCCAAGATGCTCCATTTAGCTCGTAAAATTCCAAATGCATACTCAATGCATTTTCTAGCAGTTGATGAACGATTATTAAAATTTTCTTTTATGTTGTTTAAGTTTCTCAGTTGCCTTAAAAGGTATGGTTTGAGAGGGTAGATATGTCTCATTCCCTTTCAAAACATGAGACGCTTCGATATTGGTTCCAGATAACTAACGGTTAGGCGACAAGTAATTTAAACTTTACTATAGACATTCATAAAAAATCAGAAAATTTCTTTGGATTTTAACGGAGATTTTCATATAATGCCTAGAACTCTCCCATTGTCAGTCGGCTTTTATTTTTTATACTTATGGCTAATCTTTTTTTTGTCTTCTTAGCATAAGCCTTTTTAAATGTGAATTTTCAAGCAAAAGAACTCGCCTTGCCGCTTTTGACAACATTTTGCACAGACTACTCTCTACATAACCCGAAAATTGCAGCAAACCAATGTGCACACATATCCGCTTACCGCTCATCGCTGTTCAATGTGCACGCGACCTTCGCCATTGTAACCGGTAACCTTCTAGTGTGTTTGACAGAACATCTCAACCGAAATATGCATCGATTTCGTGAGTCTAGTTTAGAACGCTAAGTAGTGACGAGCAAAAAGTCTTGCAGTCTTGGTCTTACTAAATGTGCAAGACCAGGCAAGACTGCAAGACTTTTTGTTCATCACTATTGCTAATTGAGCCGCTGGGATCAAGGGCGTAGCAAGCGGGGAGCCAGGCGGGCCAGGCCTACCCCAGAATCCTTCTGGCCCACCCCAGAATAATAGTAAACCACTTAGCAATAAAATCACGACAGGCCCCTTTTAGAACAACGCGCGAACAAATTGCGCGATTTAAGCCGCATTTACATCCCAAAGTCAACGCGAAAGTGCACTTTGAAGCTCTTTTATCGCAGAGAAATTTGTATTATTTTTTCTCTGTTGCACGAATAGTCCGGGGAAATTAGCAAAAAAAAAACGCACGAAAGGAGACATAATTCGGAAATGGCTGAAAATTGGACCACAGCTTCCTTGGGACTTTTTAAGAAAACAATTTCGGAATCACAAAAAAGAAACATGGCCGCCGGAAATATAGCGGTTTTCCGGTGTTTTCCTTGTATCTCGGTTTATATAGGTCGTACAACCCCGTACAAAAGCCCTAAATGTTGACAATGAAATTCTCTACAACTTTAGTTCTTACAAAGATGTTGACCCGATTAACCCTTTCAAAGTTATTCAAGGTCAAAGTTATCAAAAATCACTGTTTGGCCACAAAATCACTCAAAAACTGCTTTTTTCGAAAATTTGTTTTGATCAGTCAATACAAAATGTTATTGCCTACAAAAAAGCCTTGTGTCATTTTTTCGAAAACTTAACCCTTTCGAAATTATTCAAGGTCAAAGTTTCAAAAAATCAGTTTTTGGTCAAAAAATGACTCAGAAACTGATTATTGAGAAATTTTTTTTGTTCTATTTATACAAAAGATTATTGCCTACCGTAATGACACCCTTGCCATTTTTTCGAAAAGTTTTCGAAAATTTTTGCCAAAATTAATTGTTAGTGATTTTTTGACCAAAAACTGATTTTTGGAAACTTTGACCTTGAATAACTTTAAAAGGGTTAATCGGGTCAACATCTTTGTAAGAACTAAAGTTGTAGAGAATTTCATTGTCAACATTTGGGGCCTTTGTACGGGGTTGTACGACCTATATAAACCGAGATACAAGGAAAACACCGGAAAACCGCTATATTTCCGGCGGCCATTTTGTTTTTTTGTGATTCCGAAATTGTTTTCTTAAAAAGTCCCAACGAAGCTGTGGAGCAATTTTCAGCCATTTCCGAATTTTGTCTCCTTTCGTGCGTTTTTTTTGCTAATTTCCCCGGACTATTACTAGGGTCTTACATGTTTTCATGAATACCCCTAATATGTATTTCGAAGGCGATTCCAATGATACTAAAAAATTACACACCCAAAATTAAAATTGTTAGTGGAATGTTTTTCCTTTCTGAATCTTTCAAATTTTAAAAATAAACACCGCCGTCAGGCTTCCAACCCACGACACGACCCAACCCTTGGCGCTGATCCTACATTTTAACCATTCGGCTACAAAAGCCTATGGAGCGGAAGTAACGAAATCGATAGTTATATACCGAGTTTCCATGAGAGTCGAGTTGAGTTGTGGGTGAGTTGAAATGACACTTCAACTCAACGATTAGCTCTGTACGTTTCCATTTCTGCTTTCCGTCTTCCTCCATCTTTTTCCATCAATTAATTTTATTATAGATTTTTCTTTAAAAGTATTTATTAAATATAAAGAAGCGAGACGTTTTCACTTTTTGTACCTTTTGCTAGTGTGCCGTTTTTAGTTGTATGCGTGAACTCAGTTCAACCTACCTATTTTCGTTGAGTTGAGCAGAGTCGAAAATCTTTAACGAAGAAAACTCTTAACTCATTCTGTTTCCATGACATATGATATATAACTCGAGTTTAACTCTGGTTGAACTCTCATGGAAACTCAGTAATAGTCTTCTGGTTGCATTTATAGGCCTCATGTAAGCGATAAACTAAATATGTAATTACGTATTATATTTGTATGAATAAATTAAAATTTTGAAATAGTCCGGAGAAATTAGCAAAAAAAATGCACGAAATTCCAAAATGGCTGAAAGTTGGAGAATACAATTTCGGAATTACAAAAAAAAACATGGCCGCCGGAGATATCAGTTTTTGGCAAAAAAATCACTCAAAAACTGGTCTTTTCGAAAAAAAATTTTGAACAATCAATACGAAACATTATTACCTACAAAATACCTCTCTTGAAATTTTTTCGAAATTGTTTTCTTAAAAATCCCCAAGGAAGCTGTGGTCCCATTTTCAGCCATTTTGGAATTTTGTCTCCTTAAAATGCTAATCTCCCCGGACTAAAAAGACAGTTTGCTACAACGATACATAAGATACATTAGCTGCGTTCCAAAATTCGAGCAAAGCTCTCGCAAGCAGTTGGCTTCTCTCTCTACTCATGCCTTTGTTGAGAAGTGGGAATGAGTAGGCCAATTGCTTGCGAGAACTTTGCTCGAATTTTGGAACGCAGCTATTATGATAAGCAACAATCGCTATCATTAGTTTATGTGGTTTTGTCAGGGGTAACAAGTATACAAAGACTATGGATTACTACACATAGTAATGGTCTGCCATTGATTGGTACATTTACGAGACGAATTCCGAAGACTCTCCATAAATGGTTTGGAAACTATTAAAATAAAATTAACACTTGAATTTGGTTAGTGTTGCTAATTTCACATGATTAGTAATATTTGTAATTCCACCTTGCATTTGCAGAGGATATATAATAGCAACTGGATTGGACTGGATAGTTTCGTAGTTGCTATAAGTGGTGATTCAGGGTTTTGGCAGCACCATTTATTACTAAGCATTTCCATGATGATCAGTACAAAATACTAATTATCAATGTCGTCTATCCAAAAGTGCTTTTGTTTATCACGATTGTACTCCTGCAAATCTGTGATCTTGAAATGGAAGGTAGATAAAATCTTCGTCCACCTTCATTGCATATAAGTTTCTCTTCTCTTTCCATTTACTGTTACCAACTAATAAAATCGACAACGATCCAGTTTCATTCACCTTTTCCACTACACGGAAACTAATCAATATCCGCTTTTAATAAACATTTTAATTAAGAAAATCCCATCAACATATGCCTAATAATTAACAACAGTTTAATCCCAAAGTGCAATGCAAAATAGCATCATGAAAAAAAAGAGGAATACCATAAGGAAGATGGCAATTTCCTTCTTATTTTCCCTTGATTATAACACGCCAATGATATTAAAAGCAAAACACACGAGATAGGAAAACCGTCCAACAAGACTTCATTAACGCGATGAGATGATCATCATTGGACATAAATAAAGGTCTATCCCGAAAGCTAGCGTCTCTCGCTCTCATGTAACGATTTATGGAGATTACTTCCAATTCCAGCTGGTGTTCCATCGAAGTGGTCTCTTGTTGCATCTTATAGTATATCCATCGAGGGTTAATATATATCGTGGAGTAAGAAGAACTTGTTTTCAAGACCAACTTTAGAGACCTGCCACTAATATCGTATTCCTCCCTGGTTACTTTTTCAAGAACTAAAAATAGAAACTGCAGCGACATGGATGGCATATGGAAGGTCTCTTGACTGTCGTGAAGGTAATGGTGTGGCCACACTACGCGGTCTTGGGTCGTACGCGCTTTTGCCTTTTTTTTTCATATAGAGTTTTATGACTTTTTTACGACTTTTTTACGACTTTGTCCATGGTAAAGGCCGTGCGGCCAAACAACGCGGACAAAAGGCTGTGGTTAAAAAGGTACATTGTGCGTCCACACACTATGAGCTTTTCAAAAGCGCGTACGCCGTTTCAAATGAGAATTGATTTTTTCTCACTCATGACTCAGAAAATTAAAAGATCACGCGCGCTTTTGGCTGGCCGTACGGCCAAAAGCGCGTGGATTCTAAGTCCGCGTAGTGAGGACGGGCCTTAATGCATACTTGCGGCTCAATGTCCATTTTTAAAATGCAGAAACAAGACAACTCCAACTCCATGGGGGCCGGGTGTCTATGCTGAGAGGAGGACGCATGATCAATAGATCTTTCATATATTCATGCGTTTTTTCCCTCGTTCCAATGGATAAAGTGAAAAGATACAAATTACACAAAACTGGATTTGTAATAAGTTCTTCTTATGTTTATGCTGCTGCTGCGGCTTCTTAAGGTAAATGAACCCACCACCTACCAACATCGTCTTCAACTAGAACTTCCTTCGGGTACATGAACTGTGCAAGTGATCGTAGATGATCTTGCCAAGTAAAAACGAAGAATTCAACAAGAGTCACGTTACCGTCTTTGTGTAAAGAGCTTCTCTCATCTGCCCTTCGATTTCCTTGAGAAAGGCGTCCGTCGTGTTGCGATTTTTTTCAGAGTTTTTTTTTTCTTTTCAAATTTCTTGCTTAGTCTGCAAAGTAAACAAAATTTTTTTTTTAAAGACGATCACTAACTGAGTAGTGGTTGCGAGTTCTAAACATGATCGTTCATTGATCTACTAGAGCTACTCTAGATGTAGTTACTGAGGCGCGGTAGTTTTTTTTTTCTTTAAAGATACACTTATAGACGCGATTTCTTGCTATCGGGTGTACGTGATGTGCAGCTTGAGTTAAAAGTAAATAAAAGATGAACTTTCATGGCGTTGGGAGTTGTTTTTTTTTGTAGTGAGTTTTTACTCATTGGCAATTTGTTCTGCATTGAATTAGGGTCAGAGACCTGGTGGTTGGATCAGTGGAAGTGTTGTGATAGGAGATGGAATTAGATGAACGTTTGTGACATTGAATCACATTTAGATCGGAAAAACAGTTCATATAATTGGGAGTACGTTTGTAATATAAGGACCACCCACAAGTTTAATTTCATATGAATAAAAGTAGAATGGTCATTCTACAATTCATAGTCAGATTTTACTCACAAATTTCTCGATAGCATTTGGATCTTATCCTTCAAGACTTTACAGCCCAAGAACCCATCTTCATCTCCTATTTTTAACTTCCCATATCACAAAGTATTCCGTCTATATTGACTCATCTCTCGGTTACTCGAACCACTGTCTAGTAAGCATTAATTTCCTATATCGAACTTCTTTCCCAACCAACTCCATTCATAAAAGAACTTCCATGCCTATGGTTTATTCGGTTCTTTCAAGCCGACAACTGGGATTTGTGTTTCCGTAGTAAAAACGCCAAACTTGTCTCTCTGTATCATCAGAGTAATATGCGCGGGAAAGCTTTGGTGCATTCTTCATTCAACAAAATCTATAAATCCCAGGCCGAATGAAGTGGGAAAAACCAGTGCCCATAAGTGGGGTCCCCAGACCGAACCGTCGCACAGTGGGGTCAGAAAAAAAATTACCGTTAAAAAATCGGTGAAGCCGTCAATTTTCATCGAATCAATTTGCCTTTTTTTACAAGCTTTATATTAACTTCGTTTTCTTTGTGGGACAAATCTTGCGATCGATTTTTCGACTACTTCCCGATATCCGGTGATGCTCAAATTTGGCACACCCTTTTGCTTCTGAAGACAATGCAATATAGTATATTCAATTTTATGGTACATCCAATATGGCGGCCACAAATGGCGAATTACCGCTTTCTTTACAACCCCCCCCCCCCCAACATTGGTATAAAATGAAAGAGTATGACGAGTAGAATACAGTAAGGTATGTGACGTCATTTCAAATCCAATATGGCGGCCACCAAACAACCCCTCGATATGAGTATCAAATGAAGGGTTATGAAAAGTAGAATACAATTAGCTGTGTTAGTAAGATATGTGACGGCATCTTAAATCCAATATGGCGGCCACCAGAAAATGGCGGATTACCTTTTTCTTTACAACCCCCCGACATGGGTATCAAATGAAAGAGAATGACGAGTAGAATACAGTAAGCTTTTAAATCTAATATGGCCGCCACCACAAAATGGAGCATTACCTTTTTCTGTGCAACCCCTTTATATGGGTATCAAATGAAGGGTTATAATAAGTATAATACAATTGTGTCGTCATTTCTAGTGAAAAAACAAAGCTTAAAACGAAAAGAGTAAAAAAAAATTAAAGAACATAAAATAAAAATAAAATAAAAAATTTTTTTTAAAAACAAGCTTTTATTAGATAAACTAAAAATTATTAAATAATAAAAAAGTTTTTAAATATTTGCGTTAATAAGATGAACTACACCTTTTCCAATTGTAATTCAGAAAGTATCAATTGTAATTCAGATTAGTCAATTGTAATTCGGAAAGCGTCAATTGTAATTCAGATTAGTCAACTGTAATTCAGAAAGTATCAATTGTAATTCGGAAAGTATCAATTGTAATTCAGAAAAATTCAACATTCATCCAATTGCAGCAATTTCTGCAAGAGGAATTTTTTGTATGGAACGCAGAAGCTACCTGAGCTATTAGCACCTCCAAGTAGATCAGTCTTTGTTTCATAACACCAGGACCTGTAACGCTGGGTATTCTAATATTATCTTTGATCAAAAAGTCTCGATAGTATTAGCATTGTCGAATATGGCCCTAGCCACAGCAGAGACGCCATCGTTCTATTAATAACTGTTTCTAGGTTTGAATGGCAAGGTGCGTTTTCTGAAACAATTACCAAATCTTCCAGTTTATTTCCAATATCTTACCAGTGTTGTATCAATGAGATGAATGTTGAAATTTTCTGAATTACAATTGACTATGTAATCTGAATTACATTTGATACTTTCTAAATTACAATTGATACTTTCTGAATTACAATTGACAAATTTGAATTACAATTGATACTTTCTGAATTACAATTGACTAATCTGAATTACAATTGACGCTTTCTGAATTACAATTGGAAAAGGTGTAAAAAGTATAAAATAATTTTTTTTAATCCACCTGTAATTAACTACAACTACTAGTAAAAGCTTGGGGGCGCTTTATCAAGCTATATATTAATTAATTTTCGTATTTAACAGTTAAATCATATTTAAATTATATTTTTTGGATTTTTGTTATACTATCTGAAACATTTGTTAACTGAGCGACCGGTTCCTTGCAGTCAAGGACATGTTTGGCTAGATCAGTGATCAGGGTCAACATCTGCTCCTTGGTAAATCCTTTATACGTTATACTACTAAAGTGGTGGCCGCATATAACTTAACCGATAAGTTTACACAAACCATTGGAATTAAAAGCCTATCGATCAACTGATGATGGATCACCAATTCGATGATCTTGCCGTTTTTGATCGTTTTGATCGTGAAAGTGAGAACTTGTCAGCGTCGTCTAAAATGACACCACTCAAAGCTATTCTGGACTTGTTCAGCTTCCATTCAGTCGTGCTTTTCTCATTATTGCTTTCAAAGAAATATTAAATGGTATTGGTGAGTTCGTCATGTCCTTTTCGCAAACCTATTTTTTTGAGAGAAATTTATTGAATATTCTTACTTCTTAGTAAAAAGAAATCTGTCCTTCCACCTAACTCAAAAAAAAAATTGAATTCCATTGAACTTCCTCTAAAAAATCACTTGACACAATTTTTCTTCGCTGTTAATGCCATACCATAAGCAAAAAAAAAAAAAGAAAAATGTGTCAAAAAAATATTCTTCGCTTCTTCAAAGTTCGATTGTTCGTTTGAAACATTCAAAAGTTCACAAGTATACAGTGCAAAAAAAAAACATAGAATCTGAACATGTTTTTCAGATATGACACTTGAACACGGCAGCACAAAGTCCTTCATCGGAAACAACACAAGAAAGAAAATGTCCTTTAAAGCAGAGTTTCTGTTTTTGATACTTTCTAGTCTCCTCTCTTTGACATTTTATAGATGTTTTGAGCTTGTTTAAAGCCAGTCTGTTTCACTTATATTGCAGCTAGCTATTCGCAGCACTAGCAGCAGCCGCTACCATCTATATAACCATCACTTAAGAGCACACAAAAATATAAGAAGAAGAAAAAAAATCGTTCCAGGATCCGGAAAAAAACGGAGAGAAATTATTTCCTCTATTTCATGAATTTTCACAACATGTTCCGGACTATGGCGCGCTATACTACACCACTACTGCTGCTATTAGGGAGACTATACTACACCGGCACACACAGAGAAAACTTCAGCGTGCCATATAAGAGTTTGTGAACATTTCTGGATGGTATATCCCCACTCCCTAAAAATAAAACTCGGAGGTGTTCACCATAACTTGCTAAGCTTACACAAACGTGAAATCGGTTTGTCGTCGTCCCAGAAGTAGAAGGAAGGAACAGGCTCAAATCTTCCATCTACATTTCAGTAAGGAACTCTTACTTAGTTTTTTTTTGTTACTCCCCCAAGCCCTTAGCACCGCGAGCGCCCCCACAACGGGAAACGGAGCAAAAACGAACAACAGCAAGCAAGGAAGCAAGGGAGCGACACCGAAAGATATGTGTGGAATCGTGGAAGCAGAACTCCCGACAAGTACTTTTACCTGTAAATCCACCTGCTGCGAGCAGCAAGGCTCTACAGCCTGGTGGTGGTCCTCGGTGGGGGAGTCATGTGCACCTAGGGAATCCTGTAACCGTGTTCATAAATATTGTCAGAGAGTTGTGGAAGGAAAAAAATTGCACGTAGTCGAAAAAACTGCTCCGGTGTTTTTTCCCCCCCGTACATTTTTCCCGTCGTCGTCGTCTCACGGGGAACATGTGGGGAGATCCTTTAAGTGGAACCAGAATGTGTAAGGCTCCTCCCTTTACCCTGCCAAAAAAAAAAAAACTGTAAAGGAAAAAAATTGCTGTAATCACAAGCGTGTGTACTTAGAAAGCGTTAATAGCTCCACTTCGTGAAATTCTATCAGGACTATGCCACCTCTTCTTCTTTTTCTTCTTCTACATTCGTGTGTTCATCTCCTCATCCAACCAACAGCAGAGCATCCTTGGGCACCTGTTTTGTTAGTATAATTTCACTTATACCACGGTAATACTGTTTGTTGTGCTACTACCCGCGTTATATACCGTATAACGTGTGCCCCGCGAGACGACACGAGAGTGGCTCCTAGATCCTTAATCCCTAAGTGGAGAGAGCTGCTCTGTACGAGAACTCATGATATTCATGAATGGCTGTCGAGATTAAGCGGGCGAGAGTTCGGTGCGATTATGGCCAGGATATTTTTGGTGTGTGTCCTTAAATTCAGTTAAAACATTACTCATGAATTTTGCATCAGGAAATATTTTCGCGCAGTTCAAAAAGTTGATTAAATTTAGGACTTTGTAAAGTGTGCTTTGTAACTATGTATGTGTGTGTGTGTGAATGCCAAAAAGTATGGGGCGCACTCCTAGGGCGATTCCCGAAGGGATTGCGCGCTTAATCCGAGCGCTTCTATATCTTTTCACAACTTTTCCTGTCCATGTTCATTCTCTGGTGCTCCTATACGCGGCGCCCTGCTTGAAGCGATTTAACAATGGATTTTGTGTGGAGTGGTGTAGAGGTGGTGGGGAAGCTGCAAGTGGGCTTTTGTGGAGTTTGAAAATTAACTGCTGAAAATTCGCTCTCTTTTTGCAGTTTATTTAATTCCAGCATTTTTCCTAGAGGAGATAATTTCCTGGTATCGTGTTTGGTATTTCCCATGATAGTCAATACTAATTTTGGTTGAAATCCATTTAGCTAGTGGCAATATCTAGCCACAGGGAATATGGTATGTGCGGTTCTATTTTTGATAAATTTTTGCATAATTGCTGGCAGCGTCCTAAGACTAGCAACGGCAAATAAATTGAGGACTAGTATGCTAACAGGTCATCTAACTATACTGAACCTATTTCAAGGTGAGTTTCGTTTTAAGAATCACAGATTTTACGTCGGCTTTTACACAACTTAGATCGTCAATTCAAGATCTCAATCCAGGACTGTTACCCTGTTACACTAAAGAGACTCTTCGAATATGGCGGAAAATAGCTTGTTTCACCTACTGGTCTCATGTACCGTGTTTAAGAGAATCTAAGAAATTCATTATCTTTATTCGAGCAAAAGCTAAAAAACTTCACCAGATTACTAAACCCGAACTCAGAACCTTGACAGACCTTTTCATAGGGCATGTTCCTGTCAGATAATACCTGAAAAGCATGAGTACAAATTATACCGACATATGTTGATACTGTCAGGTAGTAACAGACACCTCAGAATGTGTCGTCGTTTTCGTTCCCAAAACAAACAAAAAAGTGCCGAATTTTAATGACATTCATTATAGAACGGCTTCCATATAAATCCTACACTGATCAAAGAGATCAAAAATGTCATCTGGGCAATGGGTTTCAGCGGGGACATTCTACAATTCTCAATCTTATAAAAAAGATCGCAGAAGCAGGAATGTTATCAAATTGCACGCTTGCGAAGATCTCGTAGTTTGATCGTGCTTCTGTGAAGATATAAAAAAGGCTATTCCAGGTTTTCCATAAGATACCACAGGGTCGACTCATATGGTACACGTGTACCTTCCGACTAGAGGCAGGTTCAAGTGCCGGGATCTGAATCTAAAGCCCCAGGTTTAGTAGAGCGTTAAGTTTGGATAGCCTAACTACTGTCTTTAAAGCAAATGTGTAGACTATATTAATATGCACCTACCAAAACCTAAGAGGGAGATTTGAACCCTAAAATACGATTGTCATTAAATAAATCTTAGAAAATTAAAGAGATGGCGTTTGTATTATCCAAAAGGTTTGCTTTTAGTCATCTGTCACTAGACTGCTATCAAAGCTTGAGCTATATCCATTGCTTGGTTTCATCTTCATAGTCGATTGATGCAACAAACTTTTCTTCTCGTAGTTCTTCCAATGGCACTACTGTCCACCTCGAGCCTTGGCCTCCTCTATTCTTCGCCTTCAGTCGTCTCAATCTCCAGCTGAGGCTCTTCAGGGCGATGTAGTGAAGAGATTCCTCGACCGCTGCCTTTTCTTGGTCTGTCTATTCTTCTTGTATACTTCCAGTGAAGACTTTCTTTGCTACTCTTCCTGCTGACATACGCTCAAGGTGTCCAGGCCAACTTATGTTCATCTATCGCCACGTTACTTCCTATCCATGGTCTATTCAGTCGTATCTTCAGCATTACTTTACTTTTCTCCTTATTGATTGTCAGACTAACTTCTCTAGTTGCTTCTTTGATGTCAAAGCAATATTCGTTAACTGGTATGACTGACCTATCTACCATATCTGATCACATGAGCGGATTTATTTACTTGTTTTAGCCCTTGATTAATTTGGATGGTAACTTTTGCACTTACTCGGGCTTTCGTGTCGAACTGGATTAGCTCTATCAAAGGAACTTTTTGGGCTGGCACCCCTAATTCGAGTACGATTTCACTTCTGTGCTCGCATTTTTCCAGGAGTTGGTTCAATGTGAAAAGTTTTGTCAGTGTGTAACGAACTACAATTCGTTACAATTCAATAGTGAAATCCCTCTCCAAACCGAAAGCAGCAAACATTAAAGCCCCAGGCCTAAAGGTGTATCTCGAATGTACGCTTTGTTGCTTTGCTTTGACATATCGAATAAACTAATGCTTTGTTATGAGGCAAAACCAAATGCTAAAGCAGCTTATATCCCGGCTTCACCGGCCGAACTGCGCAAGTTCAAACAAATTGGTGAACTGAATTTGAACATAACCTCAGTTCGCATACAATTTCCACATATTCAATTGAGAATAAAACATGCTTCAGTTCGCCCAACTGGACTCGAACTGAAGTTAAACGTAAAAGCTCGCTTGAAAGAGAGTAATCAACTGGAATAATGAAATGCCATTTCAGTGAGCTTTTGCATTTCTAACTTCTGGCGAAAAAACAATAACAATTTCAAGCACGAACTGAACATGAACTGGACTTTAGCCTGTTCCATTCCACTTATGTGAATTGAACTGAAGATTATTAAATTTAGGTCGGTGAAGCCGGGGCATAAAAAGCACAATTTGAAAAGCTCTGAAAAGTTCAGCAAGCTTAAGCAAAGCGGAGCGTACATTGTTTTTGCACCTTAAAAGAGGTTTTGTTTTCTTTCTTTAAAAACTGAAAGCTTCTTGCCACGAAAACTCCTCGAAGAAAAGCTTTTCCGTTCGGCTATAAAAGAAGCTCATCTATCATCCGAGCGCAGCTCTTTAACGGACCCGTTTCGGAGAAGTCATCTTCTCCGGTTCTATGGGACTGAGCTGTCGAGATGTAGACCCGAAAATCTTCCCAAACCGTGACGAGGTGTAGGCCCGACAATCCTTCCAAAACCATGTCGAGGTGCTCTCAGTGTAGAAAAATCTTAATTGTGTGGTAGAGTCGGCGCCATAACAGAAGGGAATCTCAAAATCGGTTGTTTCCATGCGCAGGGAAAGTCTCAAGTCCTCACAAGCGAGCAACGTCACTTTATTTGTTTAAATACGCAAATAGCTTGTAACGAAACAGAAACAGGCCGCTGTAAACAAAAAACACAACAACAGCACCACCGCTGTTAACACACGACAAAACCGCTGTAAAAAACATTAAGAAACAGAACGGAATAGAACAGCGACGCGCAGCAAGGCACCAATATAAAAGTCCGGTGCATGCCTGCGAAAATCAGTCGTAATCAGACAGTGGAAGAGTTGATTCCTCTGCCTGATAACTGGACGGAACCATAGGAGCGTTGATCGTATGGTTTGCAGACGGACAAACCACGGAGAGTTGATCCGGTGGCGCCGACCGACAAATCAATTTACAAGCCACGGAGAGTTGATCCAGTGGTACCGAACGACCGATACATTTACAAGCGACGGAGAGTTGATCCAGTGGCGCCGACTGACAGATACATTTACCAGCCACGAAGAGTTGATCCAGTGACGCCGACCGACCAATCAATTTACAACCACGGAGAGTTGATCCAGTGGTACCGAACGACCGACACACCAACAAGCCACGGAGAGTTGATCCAGTTGCGCCGACCGACCGATACATTTACCAGCCACGGAGAGTTGATCCAGTGGCGCCGACCGACCGATACATTTACCAGCCACGGAGAGTTGATCCAGTGACGCCGACCGACCGATACATTTACCAGCACGGAGAGTTGATCCAGTGGAACCGAAAGACCGATACATTTACAAGCCACGGAGAGTTTATCCAGTGGCGCCGACCGACAGATACATTTACCAGCCACGAAGAGTTGATCCAGTGACGCCGACCGACCAATCAATTTACAACCACGGAGAGTTGATCCAGTGGTACCGAACGACCGACACACCAACAAGCCACGGAGAGTTGATCCAGTGGCGCCGACCGACCGATACATTTACCAGCACGGAGAGTTGATCCAGTGGAACCGAAAGACCGATACATTTACAAGCCACGGAGAGTTTATCCAGTGGCGCCGACCGACAGATACATTTACCAACCACGAAGAGTTGATCCAGTGGCGCCGACCGACCGATACATTTACCAGCCACGGAGAGTTGATCCAGTGGCGCCGACCGACCGATACATTTACCAGCCACGGAGAGTTGATCCAGTGACGCCGACCGACTGATCAATTTACAACCACGGAGAGTTGATCCAGTGGTACCGAACGACGAAAACACCAACAAGCCACGGAGAGTTGATCCAGTGGCGCCGACCGACCGATACATTTACCAGCCACGGAGAGTTGATCCAGTGGCGCCGACCGACCGATACATTTACCAGCCACGGAGAGTTGATCCAGTGACGCCGACCGACTAATCAATTTACAACCACGGAGAGTTGATCCAGTGGTACCGAACGACCGACACACCAACAAGCCACGGAGAGTTGATCCAGTGGCGCCGACCAACCGATACACCGACAAGACCCGGAGAGTTGATCCGGGAGTGCTCCGACGTTAATAGACCAAACTGACTACCTCAGAGCGTTGATCCAGAGGTAACACGCTAACCATTTATTTCCTCTCTTTCCCCTCCCCTCGAGTTGTATAATATAGAATTTGTAGAAATAAAAAGAACTTAAACGTAACAGGAGTTTTTGATTTGAACCTTGTAGTAGGGGAGCGCTGACACTTGAAAAAATCGTGTCGTCCCAACCTTCTGCCTTTTGGTATATAAGCTTTTCAAGTAATTTCAAGCATTTTTTATAATATGACTTTTTGCGGGAAGTGGACCCATCTCGAGTTAGGGGGTTTGGGGGTAAAAAAGGGGTTAGAATTGAAAAAACTTTCTGCCGCTTAGTATGTAGGATCTTTTAGGGCTATATAACCTTTAAATACTAGTGGCAGAAATTTTTGACCATTTGAACCCTCCCCAAGCCACCCCTAGCTGAAGTTGCCATTTCACCCCCCACACCCCAGAAAATGGTCCAAAATTTCTGCCACTAGTATTTAATACTCATCGTTTTCAGTGGTTTCTATCACTAATATACCAATAATTTTCCTTCTACGCAAAAACATATGCAAGAAGCCTTGTTATCTCTTCTTATCTAATCCACAAGTTCTTACAGAACCGCACAATTAACCCTCAACTAAACCCGGTCTGCAAAACTTATAGATGCTAATCTCCTGCAGTAAGCGCGCATATTACAAGCCCACCATTGAAGTGCTAAAGGAAACTGTACCACAACAGAAAGCCGCAGAACGCTTATTTCGAGTCAACCAACAACCCAACGAGGAATGCAGGCCATGAATAATTCAAGCTCTCTGCACTTAATGCAGAACTCATCAAAGCCGGGCTTAGCGGGATGACAGCGCCACTGCCACATGAATAACGAGGAAACTTCAAGATTTTCGAGTTGTGATGATAAAAACGATGAAGAAAAAAAAATTGAAAGATGGCGAAAAAACCGACGCGCTTAAGAAAAATGGAAAAATGTGGACAGAAGAATCTATTCTGATGACGTGCTGCTAGCTAGCTCTAGGGGTGGGTTTTTTTTCCTGGGAGTGTATAGGATTGATGTCGTCTGAGCTGGGGAGCATACCCGGCTGATAGAGTCTGGCAATGTTGCTAGAGTGGTTGCTCCAATGGTTGGTGGCGGTATATCGTCATCACTCATTTCCATAATTTCCCTATTGAGCGCGGGCACCGTGATTTATTTTGACAGAGCAGTCATTAATTTCGAGTCGTGATTGAGTATTCACAGCCAGGAAAGACCGCGGAGGGATTCCGATGGTTGTTGTCGTCGTGCTGCTGTTAGCTACCTTAGACCACGGGAGATCTTTCGTGGCCGGAAGTTAAGTGATAATTTGATATCGACGCGATATTTTTTTCCCTTGTATTTTGTGGTAAATATCAAAAGGTTGAGGCTTAATTTATTGTGACTGGGTTTTTTGGGGACAGCAGGTTTCAGTGTGTAGGCGGGGATAAGGGAGGGGTGATAAGGTCTATGAATTTGGTGTAATTTTGGCTGGGGATTTACGTGCTTGGGTATAAATTTTAGTTTGAAGTAATGATGCTAAATTATATACCAAACCAAAAACACGAATAAATTACGTATGCATTAGGTCTATGAGGTAGCCACTGCGTGAAGGTCAAATTGAATATCATTGAAAAGTCTTACTAGAGCAAAACATTCGATATTTCCAAAACTGAAAAAAAAAATTTATTTAACAACGAAAATCTTTCAAAAACTTAAAACTTAAAAGGACCCTACCCTGCCCCCCACCCTCTCTTCCTCCGACCCACAATCAAAATTTCCCTCTCCGGCCTCAGTAGACTAGGGTTTATGGCGCCCGACTACCCTCGTGCATCCTTCTGCTTGTCTCATCTAGATAATATGGCTTCTTATCTTCTCCCTTAACAGCAGGCTTCTAACGCTTTGCCCCATAAAGAATGCCCCATATAGTCCGCCTGAGGAAAAAATCATTCCTACCCTATCTCTAGCGGAGAAAAGAGTTTGAGTATATGAGTAATAACTGCGGCCCAAAACTTTATATTTTTAAACGCTAGTGTTGTATTACCAAGCGGTCCCCCAACTGAGTACTAATCACGTCCAATGCTGCTTGACCTTCGTAATCGAAAGAGAAGCGATCTATTAAGTACCCTAAATGACACCCTTCATAGTCACCAATCACGCGTGACGCTATTATATGCTTGTTTAAAGTCTACAAATAGTGTGTGAATATCGATGTTGAACTGCCATGATCTACCCAAAAAAAATTCTTAGGTTGGAAATGTTGTGTGTAGTGGGCATTCCTGGCCGAAAGCCAAGTTGATAGGTACCTATTACACCTACTGCGGTCGGTATAAGTTTCTTGTACAAAATAGTGGACAGTATTTTGTATGCTGAGTTGAGGAGCGTTATACCCCTGGAGTTCTCACATACTAATTCTTCTTCTTTAGTGAGGTATACGGTCCAAAAGTACCACAGCCACGCACTTGGTCTATTGTACTACAACCGACCCGTATACCTCATATTTGTAGGTAAGCCCGCTTGAATAGTTTCAGCAGTCTACCTAAGGACTTGTCGCTTAGAGTTCACTGTTTGAATGGCATTTTCTCAACGCCAGATTGAAAAAAAAGGCAACCCAGACAGTCCCCTTGTCGGAGTCTTTTATAGATATTGATTGGTCTGGACAGTGTGCTCTGGATATTTTTACTTGGCTTGTCACATTTGTCATGGTCAACCTACATAATCCTGTCAGCTTATTAAAGAAGACCTCTCATGGATTTGTAGAGTTCTACTGTGACTATGCTATCATAGGCGACCCTAAAATCTATAAAGAGGTGTTGGATTGAGTTTTAAAACTCTAGATATCTCTAGATCAGTTCATAATTTGTGTGGTCCCCAAACTAAGTACTAACTACGTCCAATGCTGCTTGACCTATGCAATCGAACGAGAACCGGTCTACTGAGTATGTTAATGGCACCCTTTATGGTAACCAAGACAATTGCCCGTTTTCTTCGTGCTATACAATTTTAAAAGCTTAAATTTTATTTCGTTAAGGGGAGCTTCTACATTGAAATTTCAAAAAAGATATAATTTTTATTATTTTTTTGTGGGAAAACTATAATATACGGAAACCTTAAATTTTTTATACAAATAAAACACAAAAAACAATATTTTAAAAAATTTGTAATTTTCCAAAATAATTCATATTTTTTCCATTAGATGGCCTTTTAAAAAAAGTTGCTTTTTCAGCTTAGTCACGATAACTTTGTTTCCAGATGTATGAAAAAAAAACAAAAAAAACATATTAAAGAAGACATTATTTTCTACAATCGGTACCAAAATATAACGATTTGGTCAAAAAATAAAAATTTGACATGATATTTTTCAAAAAATGGTAAAACAGACTCCTTTAATCCCCCGCCAAGGGGAGGAGGAATAACAAAATTCAAAAATGTTGGTATGTTTAGTAGATATATAATTTAGGAACAAAACAAGACACCCTACGACAAGATCGGTTAAGTATAACTCGAAATATCTTGACTAAGCGGCAAAAATAGTCAATTTGAGAAAAACGGGTTTAAAGAAAAAAAAATTTTTTTCACTTATATTTTGAAAAATATGTTAAAATAAAACAAAACGTCTGCAATTCGCCAAAAAATACAAAAAATTTGGTGTTATTTTGGAAATTTTTATAGGTCGACTCACTTTTGACGCTCACTGTATATAGCTATAACTCAAAACCCATATTTGTTTTTTTTTAATTTCGGGTACGTATTATACACCTACGTATAAAGGAACATTTTTATGTAAAAAAAAAAAAATCGACAAAAAAAAATTCCAATGTAGCAGCTCCCCTTAAGTCAAAAAAAAGTGTGAGTGCACCGTTCTTCGTTTGGACTATTCCATGCGTGCGAAATTTTACTCCGGCGTACCGTGCCTGCTTCGTGTTAGGAGCGGGCGAGTCTTATTTTTACCCGTGGCGACGTTAGATGCTCCATAATAAATTTTTATCGACTACTGTCAAATATAAACTGTCAAATGACAGCCAAACCAAAATGGCGTAAGCCAAACCAAAATGGCGTCAGCCAAACCATAATGGCGGTGGTCAAACAAAATCAGCCTGAAACATAAAACGCAGTAAATCGCATTTTAAATTTTGCACACACTTTAGGATTGAGAGGAACTCGTCGAAATGAACGAGGAACGTTCTATTGAATTAACCAAGGCTCGTACAACACGGATTCACATAACACGGTACACATGCATATGCCATGCTAAAAGGGGGTTTACTGGGCTCACAAAACATATTTTTACTCTTCCATTAGTAAATATTCCTATAAAACAAAACTGACATTCTAAGACCTAACATAACAATGTAGCTTAATAGACTAGTAAAATTAAGGGAAAATCAAAGGTAGTAAGGAACAATTGCGTTCAAGCATTTTTATTGTTTTATATGGTAGCTGAGCACCTAAATATGATAAAATCACAAAGTGCCCCTTTTTTTAGGGGTGCGTTTTTGAGCGCCGCCCCTAAATACCCCTTTTTCAGGTTTTTCAAAATAACTCGAAAACGAAGCGAAATTCGAGATTTTTACTAAAATACTTTTTTGTAGAAAATTAAATTTCCCATCGAAATGTGTCTTTTAAATTTTTTTTTACCATTTGTAATTCAAAAAATAATCGAAAAACTAAACTAATTTTTTTCGAAAAATCACGTTTTTTTTTATTTTTTATTAATGCGGTTATAACTTTTTTTACGGCTTCCTGGGTATATATAAATGTTCAGAGAAAAGAAAGGTTATGAAAAAGTGAAGGAATTGCTTTTTTTAGAATCTCCATACGACCAAAGGCGACCGAGGAATCGCCATTCAAAGTTGAGCATTTTTAGCCATTTTTTATAAATTATTTATTCTTATCAGGAACATAAAGATGCAGAGACGTCGCGCATACAGAAGGATGAATCCGATGTCAAAGTTTTGTTAGAATGGTTTAAAGATCATCCCCCTTTCATACAGAGAAGTGATCTGATCAGTATGAGTACTGGTTTGATAGCGAGTAATGATATTGATTGCCACGAAGCTCAAAGCAAAGGTACAGCTTACATTACTCAAGTTATGCAGGGAAATTTTAGTACGATCAAATTTAATAAAAGTATGAAAGTTTTACCTTTGAAGAGCATTTTTTCGAAAATTGTATTGGAAGGTAAAAGTGCGACTATTGTTGATTCAGAAACTCTGTTTCGTAGAATGCTCTTATGCAAGCCAAGTGAAATCGAATTTAACAATTATTTCATGTATGAGCTGGCTCCACATCCAAGGTCAATTTTTGACACTTGCAATATGAGAAAAAACCAAAAATCGGATCTGTATGTTTTTTTACACCTGCTGATGTTGAAATTAATAATATTCATTACGTGATTGATGGAGGTTATTTACTTCATAAAATTGTTTGGAGTACTAACGACTCATTTGCCGAGATAAGAGTTAAATACATAAGTTATCTGAAAAATTGTTACGACAAATGTGCAGTGGTTTTCGATGGGTATCCTGACGCAATAAAAAATATTGGTGCAAAAAGTGCAGAAAGATTGCGTCGATCGAAGCACGTGTCTCCAGGAATGCAGGTTACAGATACTGTAAAGCCGTTATCAAAGCCAGACAAATTTTTTGCAAACGAAAGCAATAAAAAAAATTTCATAAAATTTTTAATGCAATCTTTACAAGGAGCCGAAATTGAAACTTTGCAAGCCGAAGAAGATGCAGATGCTCTCATTATTGAAACCGCCAAAGAAAAAGCAGCACAATCAAAAAATGTAGTTGTAGTTGGCCAAGACGTAGATCTATTGATATTGTTATCGCTGTTACCAGATCAATATAGTAATGTTTTTTTATTGAAACCAAGTATTGGAAAGCTGGAAAAAATTTTGTACAGCCGCAGCAGTTTCCAATATCCACAATATCTGAGGTATATCGGCTTTATACATGCATTTAGTGGTTGTGATACTACATCTTCATTTTTTAAAATTGGGAAAAAAAGTTTTTTGAAATATTTTACGAAAAATTTTAAGCGTATAGAGGAGTATGTAGAAGTCTTTTTGCGAGATAATGCAGATAAGAACGATATAGGAAGTGCAACCGAAGCAATTGTGGCTCTGTTATACGATAACAAATCGAATGTAAAATGCCTGGCTACGTGTCACTTTCAATTATTTAAAAAACTATCAAAAAATACGACGTTTTCTCTAAATCAGTTACCTCCAACAGCAGACGCCGCAAGATTGCATGGACAAAGAACGTATTTACAACTGCAACAGTGGAAGGGAAATCTGTTAAATCCATTTGAATGGGGTTGGAGGGATACCAAGAATGGATTGATGCCAATTCAAACAACCCTACCTGCTGCACCGCAATCCTTACTTGAACAAATAGCATGTGGATGTTTAAAGGGCTGTCATGGAAATTGTGGTTGCAGAAAAATTGGCATCAAATGCTCTATGTTTTGTAAAGAATGTGCAGGAATAAACTGCGAAAACGCTGATGTCTTAGAAGTATCTGAAGAGGATATCGATCAAGACATCGATGACGATATTGACATTATCACTGAAAAAATTCGTGTAGAATAATTGAAAACTTTTTAATTAAAATTTTGTACATTCTTGTTATTTTTAATACTTCCCCGATATATTTATTTTCATTTTGGTAATATAAAATAAACTTACAGTTGCTTTTGAATCATAAAAAAATAAGTATGTCCACTGGAAATCGATGTGAATAACATTTTAAGTTCGGGTGCAGCGAAAAATGATAAAAACGGTCAACTTCAAATGGCCATATCTCAGTCACCTTAGGTCGTACAGAAATCTATCGGACACCATTCTCTTTGTTTTTTTAAGTACTTTATTTTCTCTGAAGGTTCATATATACCTAAAAGGCTTTTTCAAAAAGTTACAAGCGATTTAGTGAAAAAAAAACGCGATTTTTCGAAAATTTTCAGCTTCGTTTTTTAAACATTTGGGGTTCTAAAAATGGTAAAAAAAAATTTAAAAGGCGCATTTCGATGGGAAATTTAATTTTCTACAAAAAAGTATTTTAGTAAAAATCTCGAATTTCGCTTTGTTTTCGAGTTATTTTGAAAAAACTGAAAAGGGGGTATTTAGGGTCGGCGCTCAAAAACGCACCCCTAAAAAAAGGGGCGCTTTGTGATTTTATCATATTTAGGTACTCAGCTACCATATAAAACAATAAAAATGCTTGAACGCAATTGTTCCTTACTAAAAGTTAATTTTACTTTATAAAGTTTATTTTATTTATAATTTTTTTATTTGTTTTTCGTGCAAATAAAAAATTTTCATTCACTCCGAATTTTTTCGGAGTAACAAACAATGACCAAATCTTATACTTTTTTTATGACAAATATTTTTTTATTACGTATTAATTTATTTTTAAGTTATTTGTTCAATTATTTATGATATTTAATCATTAGTTTTCTTGTTATTAGACACGATTACATCTAATCACGATAATTTTTCATTATCAAACCAACAAACAAAATTCAAAAACTTTTTTTCTTCTATTATTATCTTTAATATTACCGAAAGTCCCAAATCCCTTATAAAATTTCTTATCAGCATATACCAGCTAGTTTTTAATTAATCTACAAAATAATATTTCTCCATTATCTTTACAGATAAAATGCGAAACATCACATTTCTCTCGCACTACTATCAGAGCCCAAGGAAGTCTTCCTCCTAATTACAATAAATTAAGGAGCACACCCCCGCCCAAACAACTATTTGTGAAACTTTTCATCCTTTCCATATACACACAGAAACAACAAAAAAAAATAAGGAAGAATTGCAAATGTCATCAACTTTGGTAACAACCCGATTGCAAGGTAAGCTAACAAGTTTCAATTTTATATGTATGTTATGTTAGGAGTAGTATTTGCGCCCCCCACCTTTATACCATCGATTCATGTTAGTAAGAGCACCTCTCACAAGGCATGAAAAAACAAACCGATTGAACTGAATACACATACCTGAACGATAGAACAACATAAGAGGACATTTTCTAATTTAGGATCTCCAAAAAGGATGGGTGAAAGGAGTATGTATGTATATGCAAACACTACCCTCGAACTATTCTCGCCTATCCTTGCTAAAGTCTCATTCCGAAAAATATTGTATACAAGGGCAGTACCACACAGTACAAATTTGGAGTCTAAAGCCGTATCACCACCCATAAATGGAGTTTTGTTAACAAGTCAGAGAAATTTTAGTTATCTGTGCTCCCCTTTAACCCCACGTTTCCCCAACACTCGTTTGGATCCAACCCCACCCCCCCCCCCAAACTATACAGTTGTTGTTTGCTTGCTCTCTTTTAGTTTTGTTGATGTTAACTTCGTGTCGTTGTTTCCATATCCTTAATTGTTATTTAAAGAAAGTTCCAACAACGTGTGTGTACTGAAGACTTTTCCCGTAAATCTGTAGCAACTTCAACTGGAAATAATAACAGCTACCTACAGTGTACCGACAAACACAGAAACATAAACGGCACATACATATATACATACATTCACATATATCTATAAGTACATATGTGCACTTAGTGCGGGAGGATTTACACGCTCCAGTTACAAAAACCCCTCCTAGGATAGAAGCTCTAAGGAAGATGTCATTTTAATGGGGTCTCTTCTATCTCTATATCTCCCGTTCCCTTTTTCTCTAGATACAAGGATATGCCATCGGGTACAGATGTTTTTGAACTACCCTAATTGAAGTCTATGGAAGGGTAGTTATTATACAAAAAAGTTTCACCAGCTTCTGGTGCTCGGTTCGTTTATCTATATCTATTGATGTAAGCCATGACCTCGACCAATTTATCACCTTAGCAAATGAGCTTCGAAAATCGTGTGTGTTATAAATCTATTAGCCACACTGTTATCTGTTTTGAATACTGTTAAATGATGGTAGTAAATTGGAATTAATTTCAGCTAAGATTGGCTCTATTAAATGCCTGTTAATCGGTGGTGATAGACTCCGAAAAACTTTTGATTGTTTCCGAAAATGTTATAGTAGATAATCTATCACTAGTTTCTTCGATATATGTTGTAGGACCAAACATTAAATACCCAATCTACCATCAAAATTGAGTTCAGTTACCTATTACTATGCCCTATTACCCTATAGTTGTTAAAAGTTGTCCATCTAGACCTTATATACTTAAGGCTAAGTTTTCCATCTCTACGTGGTATAGGTATTTTTCACAATGATTTGAGAACTTTATGGGCAGTCTGCAATCTCTACAATGTCAGGCCTGTACCCTTTGTATTGATTAAATTCTATTTAGGTAATGGATTTGAAATCATTTGAATATGAATAGTCTTTTTGAGATGCACACCGCAAGCAAGTTTGCTGCATAGATTGCATTTAGCATATTGAAAATTCCGAATTTGATGAAACGTACGTAAATGATTGTGCCTGAAGCAACTTTTCACAAAGATATGGTTTGTAACTTAAGGTTTTTGGGGACATCTTTGAAACCTGGATCAAATGAAAATGCTCATAATTATAATTGCAAAAGTGTTTGATAACCATATGCAAGAGAATGCAAAAGTTACCCAAGAGTTTTAACTATTAAAAATTGCTCAAAGATTAATCTAAATTCTTTTCATAGTTCTTCGTTTCTTTTACATCTTGGGAGCTCATACTGGAACAGAAAGTATGCAATGGGTGGTGTCTGGAGGTACGCAATGGGTGCCTGGGGCTATGCAAAGAGCTTGTTGGCAAAGGGGCACCACCAACACAAACCCCATTGCATACCTCCAGGCACCAAAAGCTCTCCCCAAACCACGGACAAAAAACCCGCACCACAGACATAAACCCCCAGCTTGTTGGCGGGGGGGGGGGGGGTGGCGTCGGAGCCCCATAGCCTTACTACTGGAGTATCATGTCTAATCTACCACGCACTTGATGATTTACCAGTCTCGGATTTTTGTTCTACTTGGGAAAAACATCAGTTCCGTATAAGGGATAGCTAACGGATAGCCTACAGCTTTTGGATCACTCGCTAACCTTTTAAATTTCAATCTCCATAATATCGCTCTCAGAGTACTAGGATTAGGTGACTACCTTTGTCTGTCGTTGGTGACTGCTTCCTCTACAATACCGTTATCCCCGTCTGCAATCTTAGGCCCGTGTATGTCATCACCTCTTTGCAACCTTCGGAGTAAGTATTCAAGAGAAGTTCCAAGGTTCCTCCACAGGGATCAGTCTCTCCGCCTTACTGAAGTTTGTCGGTAGGGCTGCTTACAGACGATATTTCAAGGCCGATACGTTTAGATCCTCTATATATTGGGAAGGATTTATTGTACAGCCTTAAGCCGTCCTTGTATGGTTTTCAATATTTGTGGTTATAATAGTCTCCCTGGTTAGCTGACTCAGATCGGACAGCCTTTCGTTCCGCTGTATTTGACTAGACACGATACCCTGTATGTCGTATTCAGGGCACACTTAATCCCTATGTGCGTTTGGCAGTCTGGCCGGTGCAATTTCTCTGAACTAGTTCCAGTTCGTTCTCTTGAGATTCCTATAAGACACTGGCACTAGCTCTTCGCACTAGCTCTTTAACTTCAGCTGTTGGGCTGGCTGCTTGTGTGCAAGGAACGCTGTGGTGACTAACTCTTCTTGCTTGCCTCTAATCACTTCTACTTATCAAGTAAAATAACAAGTTTGGAAGTATTTGCAAGAAATTTTTCAAATCGACTTCCAGAAGTTACTTGGCATCACTTGCAGAAGTTTTTGCTGCAGTAGAAACTGTTTTGCGAGCACTGCCAGAACTTGAAAAGAAAGTTGATCATAGAACTTAGAAAAGAGACGTTTGGAAATACTTGCAGCAAATTTTCAAATCGACTTCCAGAAGTTACTTGCTATTGTAGAAACTGTTTTTTGAGCACTGCCAGAACTTGAAAAGAAAGTTGATCATAAAACTTAGAAAGGAGACGTTTGGAAGTACTTGCAGCAAATTTTACAAATAGCCTTGCAGAAGTTACTTGCGGAAACTTGTAGAAGTTTATACTGTTGTAGAAACTGTTTTGCGAGCACTACCAGTACTTGAAAAGAAAGTCGATCATAGAAATTAGAAAGAGACGTTTGGAAGTACTTGCAGCAAATTTTTCAAATCGACTTCCAGAAGCTACTTTCGGAAACTTGCAGAAATTTTGCTGTTGTAGAAATTTTTTTGCGAGCACTGCCAGAACTTGAAAAGAAAGTCGATCTTAGAACTTTACCAAGAGACGTTTGGAAATATTTGCAGCAAATTTTACAAATCGCCTTCAAGAAGCTACTTGCGGAAACTTGTAGAAGTTTTTGCTGTTGTAGAAACTGTTTTGCGAACACTACCAGAACTTGAAAAAAAGCCGTTCATAAAAGAGACGTTTCGAAGTACTTGCAGCAAATTTTTCATAGAAACTTGCAGAAGCAGTAGTAAAAAACGTGTTTTGCAAGTACTTCCAGAAGTTGAAAAGAAAGTCAATGATTGAACTTAAACAAAATAATGGATTCTCTATATACGGGTAGATAAAGGCCGCAGTTCGTTTCTTGTTGTAACGAATCGAATATGCTGATCTAAGCTTAGTGTTGAAAGCAGCAACACTCGTATGTCACCTAAAGAGGACTATGAACTGTTTTCATGGAACTGTGGTTGATCCATATTTGTGGAAATGCTTGAGAAGATCGAAATTATTGGGAAGGATAGTCCAGTAGTATATGTACACAAAAAACGCCAGAAGTAGCAGACAGAACATAACGATAGACACCTACAATATAGAAGCAGTAGATGAGTTTGTGTACCTCGGCACGATTATAACAAAAGGTAATGATACATCGGCCGAAATCAGAAGACGAATAGCACTGGCTAATAAATGCTACTTTGGTCTACGCAGGCACCTGACGTCTAGAAATATATCAAGGAAGACGAAACTGGCACTTTACACGACACTAATAAGGCCTGTCCTACTATATGGTTCGGAAGTGTGGACATTGAAAAACGCAGACGAAGCATTGGTAGGAAGATTTGAAAGGAGAATTCTTCGTTCGATCTACAAAGGAATACAGGTTGATGGCGTTTGGAGAAGAAGATACAACTCAGAGTTGTATGAAATCAGCAAGATTCCAAACATTGTCAAAGTGATCAAAATAAACAGACTGCGATGGATTGGTCACGTCCAACGAGGTGCGGAACGGAACCCGACAAAGATAGTGCTGGGGAAAGTACCGTCAGGAAAACGCAGACCCGGCCGGCCTAAGAAAAGATATATAGATGACGTCGAAGAAGACTTTAGGCAGTTGGGAATAAGAAACTGGAAAAGTCGAGCCAGAGATCGAGAAAGGCCAACAATAGGCTGTGGAGCTCCTGATGATGATAGTCCAGTAGCGTCGACTAAGCGAAGATATTTGATAGAAAATACCAAACCGGGAACTGAACCGACATCAGATTTAATTGAGAAACAAATCGATATTCAAAAATTGTAATTCCAGATGTTTCGTTAAGTTTTATTTTCGCCAAGCTTTCACTATAATATCTCATGGGTCCTCACAAGCAGTTTTGTGATTTGTCTTACAGAATTCACTAAGAAGTCAAGGATTTACCTTTCAAATCTACCAAAATTCACCACAAATGATATGCTCGATTGAGTTTTTGAAAGAGCACGAATAAATCTTAAAAGTTATGCAACCGATAAGTGTACCCACAAAAATTGCACCAACATCAGCTTATGTCCTTGATTACAAAATCAACATACATTTACCAATTTACACTTCTTTTGTAGTAATCTACCATATTTTTGTTTTTGTGATACACGAAGAGTAACAAAACCAAAATCGCGATAACATATTACAGGGTAACCATGACCTTGGCCAATTTATCACTTCTTCCACGCGAACCCGCTTACGATAAAGCCCGCGCGCCTAATCCATTATTCTAATCCATCTATTATTATGGGTTGCTTCAATCTAAGCTTCCGCGGTAGTTAATGTCATCACAGCGCATATTTCGCGTGTACCCGAGGAGACCGATGTACGTACGCGGCCAACCACCCATCCAGAAACAATAGAACAATAGGCCCTCACCAGACTGAACTTTCAGGTGATTCTATTGCAATATTTTTTCAAAAAAAAAAAAGAAGATAAAGAAAGATATCATAGATGGCAGTGCATTCACACTATGTAGGTACCCTTACTAAGTATCCACCCATAGTGGATATCTAACGAGTTGCACCATTTTCACTTTTGTTCTTCTCTTGTATGTATATATCCAAATGGATACCGTATGTCTCTCAGCTTCGTCCGCCCGTCACCCTATCATCGCGTCCATTCCCCCCGTGTGTGTGTGTGTCTTCATTGTCCTCTAATTATATTCAATTACGGCTTTGCTCAGTCATCATCGTTTCACTTTTAATCAAGCTCACTTTTATTTTATCACCACCCATAAGCGAGCGTGGCTTAGACAACACCACCAGATGGCGATGGCGATGAAGAAGCGGTAACTGAAGAATGCGCGAACAAAACAAAAAAAAAACAATATATAATGACAATTTAGCCACGCCAAAGACTGTCACTTTTTAACTAGTAAGCGGACAAAAACGCATGCGCGCGCAGCTATTGTCTTTTCTGCGTGTTCAATTGATGCGTTGCGCGGCGATATCGGCCGCCGGACAGTGTCGACGTCCGTCGTCGCGGTTCAATTGCGTGAAGGAGTATTAATTAAGTGTGCGGCAGTCAGAATTGGCTGTGTAATTGCGTAACACGTTTTTTGCGTTACGTGACGACACTTGGCACTTCTGTTCAGCTATTTTGCAAGTGAAATGACTGACCACTGGTGGAGTTGGGCTTGGGCCAATGTACTTTGGCGTTGGCGCATTTCAATGCAAAAATATGGATTTCGATGGAGGATTTGCATTTTATTTTTCTGTTGGCTTCAAATCTTCGTAAAAGTGAATTTTATTATTTTTTTTTGTTTTTTTTTTGGAGGTAATTGTTATGCAAAATTTTGGTATTAAAGCTGGTGCTTGTTGTGAATGATACTGCTTCTTTTCATTTAACTTTACACACTAGTAACTTTTCTGGAGTTAATTTGAAGGAAAGAGGAAAAAAACAGTTCGTTTCAGTTATTTTGTGTATTGTTACGTGTGAAATCTGTAAGATAATCGAAATTTTTCGATCTGTTACGCCTATTTTAACGCATAATGCAAAATTTCATAACTTTGCTTCGTCACAAATACGGCAGAAGAGACACTACTGTTCACTCCTAGTAGAAGAGATTAAATAAGAACAGGTCTAATTTCATGTTTGAAGATATCCGTTTGGGCTATCGCAATTTACACAGGGTATATTCGTTAAAGCGGCCGGCTCTTGATAGATTTTGGTTAGACGAACCGTTTGGATTGGGGGGCAGGGGAAAATCGTAAAGGTTTACCCGCTAGGGCGTTTTGAATTTTTTTTGTTACAATTTTACTTATCATCTTGTATTTTCGTAACCCTATAACCTATTTTTATGAATAAGGTATCAGTGTACGCAGAATACACCTATCTAAAATTGTAGAGTGAGACGGTTCCACCATACCAACTTCCCGAGTTATGAGTCGTCAACATTTTCGTTTTTTTAACTAAAATTTCAACTTCATCATTCCTTTTTCTCCAAAAAAATAAATACAGATAAACGATAAAATGAGTCTGTAAGAGGTGCCTCTTTTTAGTTTTGAGCCAGTACAATGTCATACTTCAAGCGAGGCGAGATTTCATTGTAATGCCAAAATGAACTCCCCTGGAATTTTCTTACAATCCTATGCTACCAATGTAAGAAAATTCCAGCGGAATCAATTCCAGCGAAGTTCTTGAATATAAAGAGAATGAGGAGATTACGATTGTCCGTTTGTGTATGCGTCTGATTTATTATAAGGGAACGCAATTGCTTTAGGGTGTGTGAAAATATCTCTATATAGATGTATATTAGAAAGATTTTTTTTAATCGCATTATATAGAAACGTATACCCGTCGATGTGTGTAGTGTACGGCCTCACCGTCCTGCAACCAGCCTTCTGATGTCCTTCACATGACCGAGGACTATGTTTCAATCAAGTTTGGTGTTCGCCCGTTGTAAGGCCATATTTCATTTTTACTCGGGAATGTATATTTATATTTTACAATCTCACATCACCGAATTTCAAGTTGGAACTTTTGCTGCCGCAAAAGACGTAAGAAATGTCTCTCCAGTACGTATTTACAACCTTGCCTCGCCTCATTTCAAGTTGGAAATTTCACTGCCTGAAAAGAAGTAAGAAATTCCTCTCCAGTTCTTCTTTAAAATCTTATCTCGCCTCTGCTCAAATTAAATATTTTACAGCCGCAAAAAAAAAATAATGACTCGTATTTACAACCTCTCCTCACCTCGCCTCATTTTAATTTGAATTTTACTGCCCCAAAAGAAGTAAGAAAGAAGAAACTCTTGTCTCTCCACTACGTAATTATAATTACACCTCACCTTATTTATCTCGATTCACACTCATATACCAAGAGGACATTATTTTTGAACTGGGACATTATTTTTGAACTGGGACATTATTTTTGAACTGGGACATTTCAAAAAATTAAGGCTACAGTAAAATGTACCATTTTGTACATGTACAATGTACTCCTCGTGTAAGTCCAGCTCATTACAAGTCACAAGAAGGTGTCAATTGACTACTACGACGCGCTGACAAAACGTAATATTTATTCTGGCCCATGTAAAAAGGTTGCCCACCCTTGGTCTAGAATTTGTCTTCTTATACCCTTTTGCAATCAAATGAAAGAATGAATTATCAAAGACTTCGTTAATATTGAGGAAGGCCGTAGCGCAATTCCTTTACTCAGGGCCGTTTCGGTAAACTTCTCCTCTTCACTGCAATTGTCAAGTGTATTGAAACAGCACACCTAAGTGTGTTATTTTCTTGTAGTCATTTTTAATCCACTTTAAAGTGTGTTGTTTCCGTAAAGTGTGTTAAACAACACACCTAAAGGTGTTGAAACAACGCAGTAGAAAAAAGCTTTTTAAAATAGAATTAATGGCGGCCTGAGGATATGCAACATCCATCCATGTGACATTTGAAGGATTCGAGTTAAGCTTTTATTTTTGTTCGCCTTTTGGAATTGCTTTTTCGTTTTTCAAGGCCGAGTGTCGTTTTTCCAAGTGGTCCCCGGACTAAGAACTAACCACGTCCAACGCTGCTTATCTTCCGTAATCGAACGAGAATCGGCCTATTGAGTATGCCAATGGCACGATTTATGGTCATTAGGATAATTGCTAGTTTTTCTTTTTCTTACAATATAAATCAAATGGGTGACGTCACAATAAGACACTAAAGCGTGTTAAAATAACACACTTCAAAAATCTGAGATTTGCAGTGTGTACAATTTCTTATAGCTCAAAATTTGATTTTAAGAAAATGTAAGAAAAATTTATAAAATTTAACTAAAACTGAGACAACTAAAATCTAATTTAATTTAATTTTTTCGTAATTTGATTTGAACAAATTTTATCAAGTTTGCAAACGCACGGATTTTCCATTTCAATTTCCACTGCTTCATCAGGAACGATGTATAGTCCATCGGGAAAGTTTCATATGTATGTTAAAATTAATTAAAGAAGAGAAAAAAATCGTAGAAATTCTATGAATATGTTTTGAATAAATTCGCTTGAAAATTGAAATTTTTATTTTTTTCAAATTCCTAAAATAGGCATTTTAAATAAAGTAACGAAGTATTGCGTATGTTTGCAAGAAAGTACATAAAAAAAACCTACAGTTTAAAAAAAAAATTTTAACCTACGATGATTTGGCATAAAATGGCCGCAATTTTAATGTTTTTCGAAAAGTGCCAATTGTTGCCGTAAAAATCAAATATTATTTTTGAAATTTCAACCACGTATTTATAGCATCAAAATAACCATTTTCTTCAAATTTTATGAAAATCCGACTATTTTGCCGTTATTTATTGCATTTTTAGTAAAAAAAACAAAATTTCATACATTTTGATTTTTTGAGGTTAGGATTCATTTTTAAAGTATTTATACCGAATCAGTTCGATAGTCTATTCATTCACGAGTATTTTTCAATTTTTTTTATTTTTCTACGACCAACAAAAGTGGAGAAATTAAAAAAATAGTGTTGCAATGCGCTAAAAAGGAATAAAAAATGCACATTTATGCAATTTTCTCGTGGAGCACAGGACCGATTTTGCAGAAATTTTTTTTTCGCTTTATCTTAATATATGCAAAAAAAAAAACAAAAAAATCCAACTTCCCAACTACATCACTATCATTTGACAATTTCTCTCTACTATTAGTTCGCCTACTGGAAAGAACAGCCCAAAAGTATAAGTGACTTATCTCCTATAAGAGGTATAAGTAGTCTTATCCGAAGTATAAGAGTCTTATCTCCTTTTCAAGGCACCAATTGATCCTCCCATACTTGCTAATACCATCGTTAATTGGTTGGCTCTTTAGCAGTCATCACGAAGGATTGACAGTTTAATTTTGTCCATCAAAAATACCGTGTTTGTATATCATATATTTCGCAGGCGTCAGTATTTTTGGATAATGTGCAAAATTATGGGATTTTAAATATAAATTTCAGACAATCTTAATCTAGATCGGTGATATCTACAATTTTTTTCGGTTTAAACAAAAACATAAAAACTTATTTCTTTTGGATTAAAGAAGTTCTTGATTGGGTTAATACTACTAAGTCATCAACAACACATAATTCTTTAATATTACTATATTTACTGTCCAATAAAACTGACTACTTTCCAGCAATAAATTTTTTATGAATTGGTTTTCGTGGATTATAAATTCATAATTAAATTCCATTAAATTCCTCACCAAAATTATCTTATATTTTCAATATTTTTATCATCGACAAAAAATTCCATTTAATTGCGTTTTCGTGAAAATCACATAATAAAATACATTTTTTTTTGGTATTTTGGATAGGAAAACGCCGTAAGTGTAATTCTTAACGTAAAAACCAAAAAAAGTATCAATTTACACATGGCAGCAGGTGAGCCAACAACAATTAATACATAAAAAAACCAGGTAAAAACACACCAGGAAAAAAATAATTTCAGAAAATACCTCAAGGTTTTTTTTTGGTTAAGCAGCAATAGAATCCCGATACGAAATTGCGGTCGTTATGTAAGCAATTATTCAATTACGGTGCGGCGATAACACGAAGACTATATCAACGAAAATATTTTTATTAAACACTATAAAAAAATACAGAAGGTGCCGAAGGTTTATCTTGGGTAGATCAGGTGCGCTGGAACATAAAAATTCGCAAAGGTGAACAAAAAAAACAAAAAATTTAGTTGAAAAGAATTTTATGCTTTTTCATATAATCGCAGGTGAATAAGAAGTTGTGGGGTGGGGGGCTGGGAAATTGATTAAAATTTAAAGAAGAAATACAAATGGTCATAAAAAATCATTTCTGGTTGTCGATCGTCGAACAAAAAGTATTCGTCTAGGTGGGCTCCTTCGTATGCTAGTCGCGTCTTCCTCGCAGATGATACCTGAGTCTCACGTGGATTGTTTACGCGAAGCTCGGATGTCTTAATCAAAACAACAACAACAAAAAAATACCATATTCCGCTTCTTCAATCAAGGACAAGCTTTAACCTTCACTTGGTTAATTGTAAACGTCACGGAGATTTTTTTTATTATTATTCCTACAATGGCTACCGGTTGCAGTGTACAAAAAAAAAAACTTCAGTGCGGTTTTGCACCTGAGTAGCCTACCTATAGTTCCAGGCGGCGGCGTATTAGGTAGCCACATTATGCTGACCTTCGCATGTTCGGCGTCGTCGTCTAGCGATCGCTATGGTGATCCGCCGCCGCGCGTTCCTCGTTGATCATCATAGCCACACAATTCATTTCGTATGCAATTTATGATTGAATGTGATTCAGCAATCGATCGCCGATTGAATCTGTAAGTGAGCTGCGCGACGTGCTACCTGTGAGCTATACTTGGGCGCATGCGCGCAGATTCATTTAGTTATATTTATTTATAGTATTTCGATATTAGCTTCGATTTGCTTAAAAAGTAATTGCCGAGGCGAACTTATGACTATGATTATCGGAATTAATATTCGATTACAAATTCATGGCAATTAACCGATTCAGTTGTGGAACAATGTTTTTTTTCCGTTTAACCTGAGCTAAATTAAGACAAGAAAATTGGTTCACGGCTTATCGAAAAAAAACAGTTTTTGTCCAATTGTTATTTAAGTAATAAAGTTGTCAGTATCTTTTTAGTAAATTCATGATTTGAAGCTAAGCGACCACAAAAAAAAACGTATTTATCAAAGGTATTGATTGACAGATGGACTTATGTAAGATCAGGTGACTTTTAAATAACATTGCTGATGATTTATGCAAATTTAAGTGCTTAGTGAGTTTTTTTTAAATCTTGTTTTTCCTTCTCGATCTTGTAACTCGATAGAAATTGTGCAGCTGATTATAAATATGAATTAGATTAGTCTAAACTTATCTATAGATACTCGATTAGAGAAATCACCATTCAAAGACTGCAAATGCTGATACAACGGATTTAATTGTAGTTTAGATAAGGTTGGAAGGAGCTCTTGAACACTGGTCGCTGACAGTGAAAAATTTGTAATAGAAAACTGAAGAGTATCAGATCAAGTGTCCTTTTCGGATTACTGGTGAACACGCTTCAGAGTAAAACTACAGAATGAAATCCTCAATAGTATAGAAAACAAAGAAGAGTTAACTGGAAGAAGTCCTGTCAGGTCCTAAGAGCAAGGCTATCTAAAGAGCGCCCAGAGGAAATGATAAAACTTATAGAGAGAACAGAAGACAACAAAAGCTTCTGCAAGTACCTTCTGGCAGTCGAATTGCAAAATTTGCTGCAAGTACTTTCAAACTTCTCTTTTATAAGTTTTATGCCCGACTTTCATTTTAACTTCTAAAAGTGCTCGCAAAAACTTCTGCAAGTAACTTCTGGAAGTAGTACTTCACTACAGCAAAAACTTCTGCAAGTAACTTCTGGAATTCGATTTGAAAAATTAGCTGCAATTACATCTAGGGATACGGAATCGGTGGAACGGACTCGAGGAAATACTCATGAGTAGAATCGAAAGAAAATTACTCAATGATTACTTTTTACTAGCTGAGAAGTACTCGATTCTTGGGATTTTGATTTTGGGTACATAAAACAAAGAGGAGAATTTGCCCTCCCTTCCAGGCTATGCTGATAACTTTCAACGAAAGGTTGTCCAATATACCTGCGACCTGCCTTTCATATGCATTACTCGATTTCCACCTGGGACAGATTGTAAATACTTATGTAGCTTACATGGGATATAAATTCAAACCTATAAAGGACCGTTTACATCCCAAACGCAAAGTGGAAACGCAAATTGGAGCTCCTTAATCGCACAGCAATTTGTATGCTTTTCTCTCTGTTACATGAACGTGGATTCCATGTTGGTGAATATAAACCCAAAACATACAAACTTCTATGCGATAAAGGAATTCCAATTTGCGTTTCCACTTTGTAAAGGGTCTTAAACTCTTCTTAATTTGAGGCAAAAAAGTACATATATGTATGTATATGTGTAAAGCGTTTATATCGAAAATACTCATGATTGAGATAAGTTTGCAGTTAGCTTGAATTTTGTTGGAGTTGTTTTCTCGTGTGACAGCTACCCTGAGATGACGAGTTGTTCTTCACCTCTACCTCCACAACGGATAAGTACTCATACAAGTTAATACGTGGATAAGTATTAATATGTTTCTTGACTAAAACACCGGATCTGGAATTATCACTGTCTTGTTCTATTGTTAGACCTGCACGGCTACTGTAAATTCCAAGACATATGCAGTTCACTATGAATGACTGAATTACAGTACAATTTTGTATATAAGCCATTTTAAAAGAAATTTTGTAGCTGAACTGGATCCTCCATTCGTGATTCGTTTAATAACTTAATCAGGAATGAATTTATTTCTTTATTCACACTTTATTAACTTTCACATTTTATAATCAAGTAAGAAAACAAGTTTGGAAGTAGTTGCGGAAAATTTTGCAAATCGACTTCCAGAAGTGACTTGCAGAAACTTGCAGAAGTTTTTGTTGTAGTAAACTCTGTTTTGCGAGTACTTCCAGAAGTTGAAAAGAAAGTCGAAATTTGGAAGTATTAGCAGCAAATTTTTCAAATCAACTTCCAGAAGTTACTTGCAGATATTTGCAGAAGTTTTTTTTGCTATAGTTAACCCTGTTTTGCGAGTACTTCCAGAAGTTGAAAAGAAAGTCGCTTATTGAAGTTAAAATAGATAAAGTATTTATGAGCCAAATACATACATGCCTTCTAAGACATATACAAATTTCATGCTTGAGCGAGAAGCTTGCTGAAAGGGTAATTTTTTTTGTTAAAAAAATATGTTTACGTAAGCATATGGCAAGTTGCTGGTTCAAGTACCGCACGATATCTTCTATTTTAAGCTTCGAAACCTCTTCCAAGACTGGTAAACAAAGGTCTAAGGATGTTGTGTGGAATTGTCAATGTGGCCGTACTTTTTCATTGAGGGCGAACATACCTAAAAAAATTGTTACGAAACTTATCTTGTCATTTCTTCTGGTAGAGTAGAACCACCTAAATCTAATCTAATCTAAAAATCAACATAGAAGATCATTTTTCATTACAAAAGATCACTGATCTTCCGATTTAAATTTCCACTCCGGATATTTATAATAACCACAATTAATAATATTAAATCAGGAAAACTCAATTTTAAATGTGCAAAAAAAAATCTATGTCAAACCAATCTGAATGTCACGCAGCCTTCCAACTGATCTACATTAAAACGCGATCATAAATCAGCAAAAGTCGCGCAACCTCACAGCGCTCTTTTCCGTGCTAAAAAGGACGCCAACTTATAAAGCTCAGCGTGATTTCGATCGTTTAGTCTGAATTGGATTTAATTTTAGCATATGATTTGTTTCACTATCAAAATCCGCGCAACAGTCATTCCCGCTGTGATATATATGTTGCGTGCCACAGTATCAATGTCCACATGAAACATATATATGTATGCGATCGACGATCGGACGATCGAGGGGCATACAGAACCCTCTCCGGATTCGAACTGATGACTGTAGCCTCCGCGCGAATCCATTGGGGCTCTTGTCAAACTGGTTGGTGGTTAAAGAGTGGCTTTTCTTGAACTTGCCATCGAAAACAAGACGTTGTTGTCGTTTATGGTCAATTTATGTCTTGGATGATATGAGGATTATTTTTTTATGCTATGCTAAAAATGCATTGCTTCGCTGCAGTTTGTACCACTTTGACTAGCAGCAATTAACTGATGCATCTTGCTTGTTTGCTTGCATATCTCTGGCGTTGAGTCTGGGATAATCTGCGAGTTGAAAAATTTCCCTCATGGTTGATGGTATCTGGGTTGATTGAAATTTATTTTGCAGAAAAACAAAAACATTGTCAGTTTCATTATAGAAAAGTGAAAACGGCTTTGTGCTCATTTCGACCAGTTGCAATTAATTTGCGATCGTTATTGTGAACACATTTTCTTGTAAGAAAAAAAAAACAATTTCCATTTTTGTTTCGGAATTGAGTGGTTTACCATGAAACATAGTTGCTCTTATCACATTGCTGCGACACTAAAAGAATTTTGTTGGAAATAAATTAAAAAAAAACGAAAAATTCTCTTCTTTTTTTGATGCATTCTGCATGTGGGAAATTTTTTACTTCGTCTCTCACTTATTTTTTTTTTCTTGCTATCTACCAAAAAAAAAAAAATTTATGTGTAATATATCAAAGGAGTTTTTCCTGTGTGACAAAGTACAAGGTTCAAGAGATATAAAAGTGGCAAAGGAGCCTTGCAAAGTAAAACCACAGCACACGCGAATTTTCCCTCACTGACGACAACGGTGAAGGAAGGACACGACGTTTTTTTTACGTACAGAATAAAAATTGCTGAAATTTTTTTCCCTTGCACACAGGATCAAAAGCATAATCTCCTGGCAGAGGAATTACGTTTTTATTTTATATAAAAAAAATTAAAATAATACTTTTTGTCGTCATCCTTATATACACCATTGCAGCAGCGATGTTATACGCTGGGAACTAAGTGTGGAACAAAAATATTTCATCTTCTTTCTTGGAAGGTTTTTTTTTTGGTTCATGTCAGTGAGATAACAATTTTGAGAAAAATAAAAAAAACTTTTTGCAATGTTTTTGATGGTTTGAAAATGCACAGGACTTTAAGAAAGAATTATTGCACAAAATGCGGTTTTAAGTTTTATGAACTTTAAGCCTTACGATCGGTGACAGCCGCAGCCGCACTTAAAATTTACAAGGTCTATCTTAAGAGAAGTAAATTCCTCTTTCAGGCATCGGCTCAGGCTTTAATATAAAAATCCTACCCCCGGCCTCTCCTCAAATACAATTCGCCTATTTGCAGCGCGGCTTCGAAAACTATCCTACGGCACAAAATCAAATCCCTCTGTGATGCTGAGCACAAAATGGAAGTATTGCTAATCTACTCTCTAAAAATGAACCAGTGACAATTTGACTGGTTCATCCGGTAAACAGTAATTTCACAGGAGAATCAGTTAATTCGGGTCTGTTTACTGATTGAACCAGTGAAAAGCTCTCTCTAAAAATAAATAAGTAAAAATTTCACTGGTTCAACCAGTCAATTTTAATTTCACTGGTTCAACCAGTGAAAAAATATACTTATGCGACTCATATTCTAGGCAATTATCTTCATGATAAAAGGTTCCATTTAGCATACTCAATAAAACGGGTCTCGTTTGATCACGGAGGGCAAGCAGCATTTCAGTGCCCGCTTGGGAAAACTGGTTGAACCAGTGAAATTTCACTGTTTTCCCATTGGTTGACCAAGCAATGGTTCAACCAGTGAATTTACACTGGAAACCTTTCGGAAACTGATTCGTTTTTACAGAGTAGGTCGTTATGACCAACCGAAGGCCCTTCAGGATGCACTTGGCAGGCAGCGTGGAAAAGGCTTCCGCCATCAGCGCAGCAATGGCAAGGTAAAGCCGACACCTCCTTATTACAAAAGTCGTTAGTTCGGTCCTATTGTATCGCCAGTGTAGGCAGCGCCTGTACGGACAAAACGGGCAATAGGAAGAAAATAAGAAGCTCATAATGTCCGGACGATAAGCAAGACGCGGACCATGCCCTCTTTAAAAGCCTGAGGCAGTTCTGGAAACAGCCGCCGAAGTGGAGCTTACACCAGATAATGTTTTGGAGCAGATGATAAGGTCGGAGGCTGTGTGTAAGAAGGTGGAAGTAACGCTGCAGGCCATCCACTAAAACCTGAAGCAATACTTAAAGGTGGCTTAAAGAGGCACATAAAGGTAAAAAATGCTAGGGAAGATAGCCGCCAGATGGATGGTCGCGCGGCGAGAATGGAAGATAAGAAAGAGGCAGGAGCTTTTAGGCAGAATGCTGTCAACCTTCCGACGTACCGCTTATGTAGTTTGTGAATTGGGTAGCGAGCTTCGTCGAAACCTCCTTTCTCACAACGAAAGCACAGACGGAAGATCGCTGTCTGTATGTCCCAGGGTGATTCTTCGTAAATTACAAATGCGGCCTGAATAAGAAAATATTAGGTCTAGGAAAAAGTTCATGGCGTTTTCCCGATAGATTCTCATTCTTCTTTAGGATGATAGATGGCGTCAATAATTCACGAACCACTGACAATGGCGTATTTACGAGAGGGGGCGATATGAACCATTGAAACAGAACTGAATTTGAGAATGAAAGTCATATTCTAAATTGTGACTAGTCATAAGTCACAAGCTTTTGTGACTTGTGCTTGCCATTGTCGGTATCTACACTGGTATTCATTCAACTGGCAAGCACGAGTCACAAAATATTGTGACTTATGACTAGTCACAATTTAGAATAGGAGGGTAATTTTCAGCTGTTTTGGTACTCTAAGCATCTAGTCACAAGAAAAATCTTAAATAATTCACATCTAATAGTGAATTTGTTATGTTCGTGTAATGAGATAAAGTCTGGGCGACAATGTCATCAACGAACACCAAGAAATATTGATGCAGTAAAGCAGAGGGTGTGTGAACGTTCGAATCTCTCTCATCGAAGGTGGCTGTGTTGTGTGAGAAATTATGAAAAGTATACTAGAAATCTGCTCTTTATACTCTTGTGACCTGCTATTTATACAGACACAATTTTGATAGCCGTTGTAACTGTTTTTGCGGATTGTCAAAATAAATAAAGGGAAATTGAAAATCGATATTTCCATGCATTTCCCCACAAGCGAGCACCACACACCAACACTTGTGATTGCGTTGTGACTTGTGACTGCTTTTAAAATACGGGTATTAGGCTCCTTACACGACTGACTTTTCAGTTTTGGTCAAAAAATGACTCAGGAACTGATTATTGAGAAATTTTTTTTGTTCTATTTATACAAAAGATTATTGCCTACCAAAAATGACACCCTTGCCATTTTTTCGAAAATTTTTGCAAAAATTAATTTTTAGTGATTTTTTGACCAAAAACTGATTTTTGGAAACTTTGACCTTGAATAACTTCGAAAGGGTTAAGTTTTCGAAAAAAATGACAAGAGGCTTTTTTGTAGGCAATAACGTTTTGTATTGACATCAAAACAAATTTTGAAAAAAGCATTTTTTGAGTGATTTTGTGGCCAAAAAGTGATTTTTGATAACTTTGACCTTGAATAACTTTGAAAGGGTTAATCGGGTCAACATCTTTGTAAGAACTAAAGTTGTAGAGATTTTCATTGTCAACATTTATGGCCTTTGTACGGAGTTGTACGACTCATAGAAACCAGATACAAGGAAAACACCGGAAAACCGCTATATTTCCGGCGGCCATGTTTTTTTTTGTGATTCCGAAATTGTTTTCTTAAAAAGTCCCAAGGAAGCTGTGGATCAATTTTCAGCCATTTCCGAACTATGTCTCCTTTTAATGCTAATTTCTCCGGACTATGTTAGTAGTGCGCCACGATAAAAACATAAAACATACATTTTTAATGTTGCCGTTGTTCGTCTCAAGTCATAATGTTTTTATTCAATTTTTTTAGTTGCCACAAAGTGTGAATTTATGAGCTGCACAATGGGCGCAAAATTTTGCAAAATTAATGACTTTTTTGGCGCTTTTTTTGGGGAAAAATGGGAAAATGTTATGGCCGAAGTTCTGTACAAACGCCACATTTTCCCGGCACGGTAAAAACGACGCCGACGAGATTGCGGACGAAAGCTGGTGTTAAATAAATAATAATAACCAAACTTTTCAAAAAACAACTTTTATTGCAAAAGGCACCATCAAAATTTTATTTTTCGCTCGAAATTGTTTTTCACATTCATTTTGGCGCCCCTTGCCACCTGGCGCCTAGGGCGACCGCTCCACTCGCTTTACCCTAGGGCCGGCTCTGGGTATTAACAGTTGGTCAGAGCATTAATTCTCAATAATTCTAATGTGGACAACTAAAGATATTTTGCCTATTATAGCCTCGATACGACGAAAATTCATCATTTATTACGAATTTGAACCTCATTATTAAAAAAAACCGATGAGGCAAATTTTGGTTAATCGATTACGAAAACTCAAAACAGAGCCATCTGTTGGTCGATAGATTAACGCAAAAAGCTCTCTTTTAGTCGTTTTTCAAGTGTTTTAAGGTATCAGCTGCTTTTGATTTTAATTTTACTTGAAAATTAATAAAAAAATAATAAATAAAAAACTATTTGTTTCCAAATTAGACTATTGAGAGACCGGCAGGTGGGCAACAACGTATCAAGAAAATTATTTTTTTTTATTTTTTCGTTTACCGACGTTTTTCACTACACTATTACAAATTATTACAACTGCTTAAATATAATGACGTATTTTAACGTATCTCACTCCTAAAGGCATTCATCATAAATAACGAATTTTCGTCTTAAATAACGAATTTTCGTCATAAATAACGATATTTCGTCATAATAAGATGTGTCGAGGCTATTCAACTAAATAACGAATTTTCGTCTTAAATAACGAATTTTCGTCATAATAAGATGTGTCGAGGCTATTCAACTAAATAACGAATTTTCGTCATAAATAACGAATTTTCGTCATAATAAGATGTGTCGAGGCTATTCAACTAAATAACGAATTTTCGTCATAAATAACGAACTTTCGTCATAAATAACGAATTTTCGTCATAAATAACGAATTTTCGTCATAATAAGATGTGTCGGGCTATTCAACTAAATAACGAATTTTCGTCATAAATAACGAATTTTCGTCATAATAAGATGTGTCGAGGCTATTCAACTAAATAACGAATTTTCGTCATAAATGACGAATTTTCGTCATAATAAGATGTGTCGAGGCTATTCAACGAAAACGGCTCGAAATTTAATAATAGAATAGGTGTTGTCTTCAATTACGAAATCGCCCAGCTTCTTTGATGACTTGTCAATAATTATGAGAGTTTGATTAAGAAGTTTTAGTGCATCCACCGCGTAGTAGTCCACAATAGCACTGGTCTGATCTGTGCAGAACCCTTTCAATGAATTCAAGCTGACTTGAAAAGAACCCTATGAAAACTACTGAAACCATAGAAGTTGTTCACCGATGGATTCACGACTAAACCCCAAAAAAAAAATGGCGAAACATTGTCGATAATAATGTCGCTTATCTTATTTAAATAAATTTGCACACGATACGAAAATCAGTGGAATTTTACTTGAAAAAAAACCCCACGAACCTTTTCTTAGACCAATTTATGCGTAATTGATTGACTGCTTCGTTATCGTTATAATTTCCTTCAATATTCGACAATTATCAAATAGTAAATCAGCATCGAAATCCATTAGTAATGGCCTAAAGAATATGTTTGATAGTATGACCTCAACCAAATTTTATCAAAAAATATTTGACTGGCCTAATCCCTCCTGAATTAGATAAGGACTTTAATCCCGAACGTGTTAGATCCATCAAAATAAAGTTTTTTTTATCTAGTCAAGAGATAGAGAACTATCCATGCCGCAAATCCACCAACTATTGATGAAATAAGTTCAATTTATAGACCAAATTGCGCCAATAATACCTTTGCATTGAACCAGCAATAAATGGCGGAGCACACCTAGTCCCAGTCTCAAACTGTTACAATATTCCAGCGCCGCCGTCAGTCGTCACCCATTTAATCTGTTTTTCCTCCCGCAATTTATGGCGCTTATAACTTAGCCTGGGCGACGTAATCTCTCTCAAACAATAATCTCCGTGCTTGTATCTAATAAAATATCAGAAACTGGGTAACTGGGTAAGATATTAATCATACGAAGAAAAAAAAACTATGAGAAGATGAAATAAAAAAAAATCATAATTACTCTCCTTGACTCTTGTGTGTAGAAAGAGGAGTGATGAGGAGTACCTTCTTCTTAGACGATACCGAAGCACCTTTCGACATACGGCAAATAATGGACATGGCGCATCATCAGAAAGTGGCCAGTTTTGCCAAGATGGAAGATCCATAAGTAATCTAACATTAATCAATGCCAGATACGAAATGTCGTTGCGATAAATCGTGGTAACATAAAAAAAACAAAACAAAAAAAATCTGTCATATTGCAAGTTGGCTATCCTCTCAGGTGATACCTCTCTACTAGCCATGGGGGCGCCTCCTCCATTGTTCTTTGCGCATAAATCTCCTCAAGCTGTGCTCAGTCGACTGAAATTTTTAATGCGCCTGCGCATACGGATTTTGCAAACGTTTTTCGATATTTTTTTTTATGTATATGATCGTAAAAACATCATGCTTATGCTCTTCTCCGTCCATCCAGCCGTGCACCGTGCTCTATGGATTTAAATAATTTATCTAAGCCTTTTTTTCTGTTCAGAGTTCCATTCCATCCGCCACACTCTCCTCCTCTTATCGGCGGTTTTTATCAGCATCCAGGTGTAATGTAATATAAGCATCTGAGTTACGAAATCTGAAAATGCGCACTGTAATCACTAAAGGTAGACTTGCGGTAATGGAAAATTGTGCTCAGTTCAGTGAAAGTTGATATGAGCCGAGCCGAGCAGAGTGGTGCAGCACAGGAAAGAATTGTTTTCTTTGAATTTCCTTTGGTATTTTTTTTTTGTTATTGTTGCTTGCTTTTGTTTTTTTTTACTTGTAAGCTGCGCGCGCATCCGCAATGTCTCAAAACAGATAAGTTAAGTTGGAAATTTATTTTGCAGATCTTATAAAGATAGCTACGATTAGATAATCATCATCTTACAGGTGACGGCGATATTGTTATATATTTTTTCATTATTGTTAATTTTTAATTGGATAAATTCTTCGGTGGAAAATGAGGGAAAAGAAAAACAATGTTATTTATTATTGTTCTTAATTGCCATCACAAAGACGTATTCATTCCAATAATGTCGATTTTGTTGAGTTTATTTTTTTAAACACTTTCAACATAATAAACAACGAAAAACCGGGAGCTTCACTTTGTCGTACACGTTTTTTTGTTTTTGTGTTTTTTTTTGTTTGTTAATGAATTCTTGTGATTACATGACAAATGTTTACACAATTGTTTTTTTGTTTGGTTTTGATTAGTTAACTAGTGGACATTTGTTTTATGCGATTACATGCTGGTGGTGAGTGCTGATTTTGTTTATTTAATTGTGAAAATGTTAAATTGTCCAACATTTGCCATACGCAAGCCAATATCGAGGCACAGGGGACACAGAATATTTTCTTGCATCAGGTCCAATATTGAGTATAGCTCTTTGAATCGTCGTATGCGGTATCTGATATCTTTTCCGAATGTGAAATTCTCCTGCACTTGAAAACACTAATATATTTTTTCTGATGACGATGTCGAAGACAAAAGTAGACAAGGATGATGAAGGAAAAAACAGGGTATTTCAGCAAGAACATCATAGAGCCATTGCTTCAAAAGCTATGTGGCAGTTGATCGCGGTCCTACTGAAAATAAACGACGTCCACATCCATAGCATCATTTTCAGACAAAAAAATAAGTGAGTCTACATCGTTCGATAACGCAACCAATTCACTGTAAAGCCGCATTTTAGAACTTTCGTGCAACAGAGAAAAACATTTACAAATTTCTGTGCGATAAAAGAGCTTCAAAGTGCACTTTCGCGTTGACTTTGGGATGTAAATGCGGCTTAAGGGTCGAACAAGCAGCATTTTCCAAAAAATGTGGCCCGATTACATCGCCAACCCAAAAACCCCCCCCCCCAAACTGTCATCCGTTGTTGTTGGAGATGTTGCTCGACTATTTGTGTTTGATTTTCGGAGATACGACAATATTTTTGCTTGTTTACGTACTCCGACAGATGAAAATGACAGTAGGTATTAGACCCAATGTGAAGTCATGCACTACCATCACCTAATCGGCAAATGTATATTGATCCATATATGAAAATCTCCTAGTTAGTACTTCTGTCAAATGTCAGCGTTGACAACAGTTCGAAATATGGCGCGAAATTTAAATGTTGTTGCTTGTTAAACCTCCGCGAACGCCCAAGCTTAAGGTTGTTATAAAACTGGAACTTTCGCCCCAAATTCCATAAATCGACAAATGTGTCTGTCTTAGAGTCATCCATGTACCATACGACCATACCATAGAGAAAACCCAGGATATACTCTCTTATGTGTTAACCAAAGAAGGCCTAAACTTTAAGAATTTCGCCAGCCTGAAGTCTGATAGCTTTCCCTGTTTTGGGATCTCTTCCATAACATTGACAATTATAAAATGTCGAACCTTTAAGCCCTGGCGGTCATTCGATCCCAGCTTCATTGTAGCTGTTTACAGCAGATTTCCTTACTTAAAGCTGCAGCGGTGCCAAATCGAGTAGTCTCCAGCGCTGCCGTCAGATATGTACGTATAGATTATTTTTGGTCAAGAAGTTCGCTATCTCATCTTCTTGATATCCTTTATGGCCTGGTAAATATTTCAGAATGACATAATTATTTTTGGTAAGGACTATGAACACATCAATTCAGTCGCATACAGTTTCTGATTTGGTTTTCAAGACTCTAAGTGCATTTACAAAGGCTTGATTGTTTGAACAGATCGTTATCTCAGAGCTCTTTATACATCTGAATATACAGACTTTGGGACATTCTTCTATAACCATCACCACAGTTAGAAAAGTGTAGAAATACGCCATCTGTGACTATAAACAAAAGAGAGCTTTTTCCAATGTTCAAACTATTTTTAATAGATGGCGCCAAGTTTCGAGAGCTTTTCCCAATGTCCATAAATTTCTAATAGATGGCGCCACATTACTGCATAAAATTTTACAATTCTTTGACCACTCACAGCTTTGACCAGTGATAGTTTGCATGAGTTTTTCTGCTATAGCTACCGGTTTGTGATCAAAAAAAATAGTAAGACAGGGAATGTTATTTGAGCGTCATGGGTCGTTTGCTTGAAGCTTTTCGCCAGAAACCAGTTGGCAGAAAACGCTTTGGTTTTTGCACTTTACCTTCTCATACGTATGACGTATGACATTGATTCATTTTAAAATATAATTAGTAGGGGAGCTGGCACTTGAAAAAATCGTGTCGCCCCAACCTTGTTCCGTTTGGTATATAAGCTTTTGAAGTAATTTTAATCATTTTTTATAATATGACATTTTTGCGGAAGTGGACCCATTTCGAGTTAGGGGCTTTGGGGGGTAAAAAGGGGATTAAAATTGAAAAAAATTTCTGCCGCTTCGTATGTAGGTTCTTTTAGGGCTAAATAACCGTTAAATACTAGTGGCAGAAATTTTTGACTATTTGTTGGTATTTTTGGTTTCATTCCACTTCAGAAGATGGATTTAACCAAGGGCGGATCCACCGTTGTGGGCACCATGGACATGCCCACAACCCTAATAGAATTGTGACGTCACACTTTCACGGTCTATTGAGATTGATAGGCTGATGATATTATATCCTATGCCTTAATAAAATGAAAGAAATATAAATGTGCTTAAGACCACACTTTAGAAGTAAAAGTTCTTTACCCAACAACTGCCGCAATTATTAAAATATTAATCTGCTAGCAATATGCAATTAATATAGTGGAGGTCTGTCGGATATATAGTACGCTTTCAGAAAAGTAAGGCAATATTGTCAATATTGGGTCTATTTAGACGCTTCGGTCCCAAGAACGTTCCTCACGAACTTTGTGGATGAAGGGAGGAGTGGGGTGGTACCTCCCATCATCCCCACTTTCCCCTTCATCCACAAAGTACGGACCTAGTATCTAATGAAAAAATAATATTGAAATCGCCACTCAAAATCATGGGGATTTCGTTGAAATTTTGACCTAGTAAAATTGAACCTTCACAAGTCGAAATTGCCATGTATGAATTCCATTATTTCGCATAAAGTTTTATGCGGCGATACATAAATTCAATTCAATTCATTTATTCGACTTAAATTCACATTTACATAAGATATTTTCTAGTTATTAGACTAAAGTATTTGATGGACTGTATATGTATTGTCCATTTGCCTATAAATATTTAAGAACCTGCCAAGCTTTATACAATACAAGTTTAATTCTACACAATTGCGACCGTTGTGTTTAAATACAGTAGTGGTCCTCACATTGGGCTAAAACTAAGAACTTACAACTAGAAATATATACAATTCATATACTTAAAGCTAAGGGGAGAGTTTTAAATTTGAAGACAGGTTAGATGAATTTAACAGATTATGAACTTATCCAAGCGGTCTTCAATTATTTACTTAATTCATTTTGACCTGATTGCCTTAAATCTTAACAATTCAACTTAAAACTAGTTGATAAGAGAGAATTTTGGTAATTGGTAATTGGAAGACAAATTGGACGAATTCCGTAGGTTTTAGATTCGTCCAAGTGGCCTTCGTACATTTATTAAGTCACACAATTAATCAACGTCCAAATATTGTATTAATAAACTTAGACGTTAATCAATTGTACGACTTGTTCAATTTATCTTGGCTTTAAAATATTTACAATAGTTATTAACAGAGTATTTATGATAGTATAAGATATATAGGAATGAGAAACCTCCGTACGGTCGCTTTCCACCCGAATTAAAGAATACACGAGAGTCATTATTTTTATCTTCTATTTTGGTTTGTAAGGAAAAGTCCGTCATAATATTTGGGGAGAGGGATTCTCTCGCTAATAAGTTCAAGGAGTTGTTTTGAATCAGGGTTACACATACTCGCAGGGGAGGGGTAATATTTACTATTAATCGAGACCATGGAGTCCCTAAAGAAGATTTCATTTAAGAGACGGTTAGGGTGGTATTCTAACTTACTCATAGCTTTAAGACTAAGCTCAGTTACGTAGAGCAGGAACGGTTTCATCTTTGCTCTTCCGTAAATAGAGTTATTAGAGTATCTTTTGTTTGGTGCTTTAAAATAAAGGTTTGTGCATGCTCTTAATATTTTCCTTTCGAAGAGTTCGATTTCTTTACCAATGGTGGGCGAAATATAAAACCAGATTGGGAAGCCATAGCTTAATATAGGTTTAATGAGTTGTTTATAAATGAGTAGTTTCGAGTTAAGTTTTAAGAATTCATTTCTCAGTAATGGCATAAGTGCTTTGGATGCCTTAACGGCTTTTTTAAGCGAGTGTCTACCTTGAGGGTTTGGTTTGAAAAGGTTGTTGAAATGTAATCCAAGATAAACGATTTCATTTTTAAGTGGGATGGCAACTCCGTTTAGGAGCAGCTTTACTAATTTACTTTTTTTGGCAATGTTCGCTATCCCTTTACCAGAGGCGTTTCTAAAGCATATCATCTCTGATTTATTGGGGTTAATTTTGATACCCCAGCTTTGGTAGTAAGAGTCAATAACGTTTAAATGATCTTGCACTTTCGCACATGCAATATCGGGAATAGGGTCACTTGCATAAATAAAGGTGTCATCAGCGTAAAGTATCGATTTTGAGCTGGTCTCATTAGGATTGTTTTGATGAACATGGGGAAAGTCTGCAAGGAAGAGGTTAAATAGTTTAGGACCTAATAGTGATCCTTGGGGTACCCCAGACATAACATTTATCTCATCGGACCATGCTTCGTTATACTTGACCCTTAATTTCCTGTCTTCGAGGAAGCTTGTAAGAATTCTGACCCATATGTGAGGTATATCGTAGCTTAACAGTTTATAAATTAGGCCTTTAGTCCAGACGTGGTCAAAAGCTTTTTCAATATCCAACGCGCAGGCGATCGTTGTTCTTTTGAGACTCAGGTTTTCGGAAATATCACTGTGAATTTTCACTAGTGCGTGTAATGTGCCATGTTGGCTTCTAAACCCAAATTGATAGTCTGGAATTAGACTATTCGATTCTAATATATAGTCAAGTTCACAGGCGATTATTCTTTCAAATAACTTTCCTATATTAGAGAGCATTTGTATTGGCCTGTGGTCTTTAATCTCCCTAGAATTACCTTTTTTGGGAATAGGAATAAGCTTCGCGACCTTCCACGTATTCGGAAAATACCCATTATTAATACAATTGTTGAAAATAATGGTTAGAAATGATACGGCCTCGTCTGGAAATTTTTTAATTAGAAAATTAGATATTTCGTCATTACCTGAAGATTTTTTCCTGTTGATGGTTTTGATGAGACCTTTGACTTTATTTACGTTTGTAAATGTTCTTTGGTCCACAGGGTGTGTGGCCGGATTAGTTTGGTCGAAGGTGAGGACCTGATAGAATTGGCCCTCCCTAAGGCTGTTCCTTGTTTTAAAATCATTTACCACCGAGACTACTTCCGTTAGGAGTTCGGGGCAATAGTTCGGCTTTTTTTCCTTGTAAACTGACGCGTAAGTATCACCAAAGGCTTCCACAATTAGGTTGTCATCATTCAATATTGCTCCATCTAGACAGATTGTAGTATTGGTTTTGAATTTTTTATTCCCAATAATGTTGTAGATATTTTTAAAAGCTTGAGGTCCCGGTTTGATTTTCTTCACTTTTTCTTGAAATAGTTTATTGTTATATATTCTGATTTTATCTGAAATGATTTTGTTGAGACATTTTATTCTTGACGAAAGTGCCTTATATTCAGGTTTACTTCTATTTAAGAATCTGTGATAGATTAATCTCAGGTCTTTACTCCAGGAATGTTTTATTTTTAAAAGGGATGTAATATCAGGTGGTATTTTAGGCGCATAAGGTTTTAAGTTTCTAATTATATAATCATTATTAGTAATCTTAATAATTTCATCAAATTTGGTGATCCAATGATCAATTTCGTCGTTCATTAGGATGTCCACTGCAGAGGGCATGTTATTATTAAGTAGTGCGATGAAGTCTCTCTTCCATCTAGGCCAGTTAACGTTCTCATATGAAAAGATTTTTTTAGTTTGCTTAATCATGAATTGGTCAATACCGAAATTCAGATGAAATAGGACACCGTAATGGTCCGAGAAGGTAGCAACAGTTTTGCATTTAAAATTATTAGAAGATAGGTTATGATTTTTAGGGATGGAGGTGATGAAAAAGTCAATAGCTGAATCCCCTTCTGGGTATGTGCATCCACCCGCATGTACAATCGACAAATTGGATACGCCGTTTCTCATAAACCAATCATTAATCGCTTTACCAATATTGTTATTTTTTTTATCGCCCCATTTGGGGTGTCTACCGTTCCAATCTCCTCCGATTATAATGTCGCCATGTAATTGTGTTAACATATTGATATTATCCATGATCTGCTTCATATCCGCCGATTTAGTGTTAGAAGGAATATATATGCTACCTATAATTAAGGATTTATTATAGCCGTTGGCGACATAATGAATTCTGACAAGAACGGTAGGCACTCCAAGATCCATGTTAATTATATTTATTGTTATGTTTTCTTTAATTATAATGGCTATTCCTACACCCTCTTCATTATTTATAATCTTATAATCCCCTAGATTGACTTTATGGGTTTTTTTTAATCTCGTTTCCGATAACAGTAAAATGTCAGGAAAATTTAAATCAGAAATTAGTGTCCCTAACTCCATTCTTCTTTTATGTGATCTGATGGATCGAACATTAAGTTCTAATATACGCAATGTCTTATCCATTGCGCGAAACACAAGAAATTACACACTTAACCAATTCTTTTATTTCATTCATAATAGCGTTTAATTTTTCTAGGATAGTACCAAACTCGGAGTTCGTAGTATTTGTATTTATAGTTATTTTATTAGTCGTATCTTGGTTATCCGAGACACGATTTCCCCTAAGAACATCTGCAAAGGATTGACCACCCTTATTAAAAAATTCATAAGATTTGTTAGGGATTATTATTTTAGAGTTATCCTTTCTTTTAATTTGGTTATCTAAATATTTCCTATAATTAGGACATCCTCTATAACTAGCTGTATGCTCTAACCCGCAGTTAACGCATTTCGGGGCAATACCGTTTTCTTTATTAGTTTGACACAACCCTGGTTCGTGATTGTTGCGACATTTAACGCACCTATAATCATTTAAGCAATTTGCTGCCCTATGGCCAAAAGCTTGGCATCTGAAACATTGCAAAGGGCCTTTGCCCAGTAGTCTTTCAATATGAATTCTCTGATCAGCTAGAGATTTAAGCTTCAACAATTCCCTGTAATCCTGTTTAGGGGCTATTTGTAGAAGAATCATATCTAGTACTACTTCATTTTCTTTCGATTTTCGCGTTTCAAACCTTGCTATTTTGTTAATTATTATATTTGGAAAGTACGACTTTAATTCTTCCCTAATTTCTTCTAAGCTATAACTACTGCAGATATTTTTTATAATTAAGTTAACTGGTTTTTCATCCGACCCGGAGTATGTGTAGCCCTGGACTTTCTTTACCTTGAGTTCATTCATCAGGCATTTTTTTGCCTCTGTTCCTTTAACAAATATTTTAGTAATATCATTACGGCTTTTAGAAAAGTAAAATTCTATATTCTTGGATTTCAGGAAATTAGAACATAGTTTTAAGTCTAGACTTTTAACTAAAATAGGGGGTTGGAACCTGTCTGCTCTATCGTAAGGGGATTTAACATTCCTATTGGATGATATATTCCTATTGCCTACATTATCATTTACATTTGAATTTAAAGTGGGGTTATCGATCCCAGTAACATTATCTTTTAATAACTTAAATCTATTAGTATTTTTAATATTTAAAGATTTATTTTTTTTTAAATTATCATCACCTGAATATTTAAGTTTTTTCTTATTGATTTTGATCCAACCGGTATCTTCAGTAATATCCTCTTGTTGCATCGTGTTGTCATCGCTGTCATCAATAGAAGTACATGAACCTAAATTTCTCTTCAATGATGCCTCGCTGGATTCACCAACACATGTGTTGGCCGCCTCTTGCAAGTGTGGTGTTTCCGTTATATTTTCGCCGTTATTTTCTCCTGCCTTTGGAGATTCTATAATTAACCTCTCAACATTCAAACTCGTTGATGCAGAAGTATGGCCTTTAAAAATTATATTCCTTCTGTTGATTTCCTTAGCACCCTCGGGAGCCCCTGAGGCCCCCGGGGATAGAATCCTCGTGTTTTCTTTCACTTTTTAAAAAAATTGAATTCCCTTTACATTCGTAAAGTGGGAAATTAAAACAATCACTCGTTTTATTATTTTTTTTTTGATGTTTAAATATATTGGCACTATGTCAGTGCACAATTGAAATAAACTTGTTAAACTTTTAATTTTAATGAGATAATAATTAAACTCAGCTTAATGTCGTCCGCCTCGTGGTCGAACCTCGCGATACATAAATAACTACCATAAAATTCATCTGTCCTTTTTCTGCCATAGACCTGCCTTTCATGGTGATTTATCGTGACTAAGCGATATCGTTTTTGTATATCTGTATGAGATGTTAAAACATTAACGGAGTCTCATCATATTCTTAATTTTTCATCCAAGTTTCTGATAAAAGTAATACATTCATTTTTTTACGACTTCGTCATCTAAATCTTGTACGTTCGCACCTATACTTTGACAATTTAGCGAAAGTATTGATGATCCTAGTCTATTCAAACCCGAGTAAATTATTTTTGGTTGGTTAATTTTTTTGAAAGCATGTACGCGCCGCACCTAGGGCGCACAGCGAACAAATGCGAATGCCACACGGGTATGCATGCTCCCGCTACAGGCATGACATGCACGCTTCCGCTACATGCATGAACATTTATAAATACATCCGCATAGGCATAGACGATTCCAATCGCGGCTGTTGTTTTACCAAGCAGTCCCCCAATTAAGCAGTAACGACGTCCAATGCTGCTTGACCTGCGAAATCGAACGAGAACCGGTCTACTGAGTATGCTATTGGTACTCTTTATGGTCGCCAAGATAATTTCCCGTTTTCTTCGTCCTATACAATTTTTTAAAGCCCGAATTTTAAAGGGAGCAAAAAGAAATACAAAAAAATGTCAATCTTTTTTTTAAATTCAACTTTGATCTAGGGGTAATTTTACTCCTTTAAGGGTTGAAGATAATTTATTTTTGGCTGATAATACCTATTCAAGCAAACTTCAAGCAAAAAGCAGAAAAAAAATAAACCTGGATATCGATGAAATTAGAAACGTTTTCGCGAAAAAGAAACGTAAGCTTGAATTTGTAATTTAAGTAAGCACCTAAATAAAATTATTTAATTTAAAATGTATACTAGCGTTTAATTTAATTTGATATCCTTTGAAGTTGTAGAAATTTCTTCAAAATCGGTTCAGTAGTTTAGAGTCTAAATGTGACATTGTGATGTGCAAACAAACACACATTTACTTTTGTAATTTTCGTGAGCGAACAAACTAACATTTTACAGGGTAATTAATTTACCTACTAGTGTTTGCCCTACGGCTTTGCCCACGTGGAACTATACACTGTACAAAATATTGGTCAGGGCGTCACAAATTTTGTAAACATCTCCTTAGTGTAATGCACTATATCGACCATGAGCGAGTTCATACTCCGACTCGCACTTGGCGGATTTTCGGGTGGCTCTGACCACAACCTTTTTTGAGGGCTGGATCCGCCCCTGGATTTGACACCATTGTTCATCAACTTTGGCAATAAACTCTTGATTTTTATTTAAGTGAATCATTACGTCAGTAGGAAGTGATGTCTTGTTATGATGGCTTAGTGCATGGCCAACACTAATTTTGTATTCTTGAATACCTCCCTTTTACCACAAAAACAACCCACGACCCACTAGATACGAATTTTTCCACTAAAGGCAAGTCTAAACCACTAGTTCTATTGATAAAACCACTAAGATGGTAACACTGGACTGCAAGCACGAACGCTATGCCGTATACAAAACTTACACAACAACGAACTACCCTCTCTTAATATATAGCAAACCAAGAAAGTTTTACTTTTTTTGTGAAAATTGGATTTTTATCATTTTTAGATGCAAATCTTTTATAAAAAGAAATAAAAAAAAATGGTGAGCAACCCCATTGTGCGCAGAATTCAAAAACGGCTGCGCAACCCTCGAAAAATTAGTGCGCAGTCGCGCACCAGCGCAGCTTAGAGGGAACATTGCCTGATTGGTTCCCACGCTAAAGTGTCCCATTGCCTACTAACGGCCTTCATCTCTCGGAATAATCACGAATTTTGTTCATGCATTTCCATCACCGAATCAGCGAGTGCGTATGGTTCCATATCCGAAATCCTCCTAGATTTTACTTGTCTAATCTACAAGCCTTCTACTGGTCATGACATTGCACAATGACGAATACAACAAAACAGACTCGTAGTACAAATTATGACTCCTAAGCTTGACATAAAAAAAGTATTACCATCATCGATTCTTGGACGGGACTGGCACCACTATATCTACTTTCCAATTATTCCCTCTAAAAATGCCTTGATCCCGTCTTCCAATTCACTTGCTAATGTAAATTTTAGTTCATCGAATCATGTTCCATCGAAACATCGGATTTTACTTATACCTGCTCAAATCCTAAGTATATTTCTCGATTAAAACCGTTCAAATTAGATTTTTTATGGGTCAATAACCTTACAACCGCGGAAATTCGACCCCTTAACCCCATGGAATGGCAGTCGAACGCTTGAACCCCTAAATTACGTATAGGTCGATAAACACTTTGGTAAACACAGAACTTTTACCATTTAAAACTTTTATAAAAACAAATCCTAGACCAATATTTTTCAACTGGATACATTTGAAACGACCACGAATCATCGAAACTTTGTTTGTTTTTCTACACGTGGAAAAACTTTTTCCACGTAGAATTTTTCAAATAGCGCTGCTGCTGCATCATCAAAACTGGCACACATTATTTGAACCTTTCTTGTGGATGGATCTCGACCTATAAAACACATTTCCGATAGTTACCACCACTGTTATCCTTTGTTCGGGGCATTCGCCATAGTTACTTCGATTTCACATTTTGAAAGCTTTTATTAACCGGAAATTGAACAAGAAAGATGCTGCTGTGGAAGCTGAAGAAGCAGAAGGTACGTCGGTCGTATATAGAAGATAGAACATAAAAAAAAAATAAAAATGAACCTCGACCAACGATGCCACACACAAAAGCTGTTAAATATTGCTGAAATAAGTTTATGACACTAAGAAAACGAAAAAATATGATATTATCTTGAAAAATAAAGTCGTTTTTCACTTGACCTGTGTGTGGTAGCAACCGTTGCTGTAAACTCCTTTATACAGTGGCAAATGTCCTTCTACGATGAACTTTAAACCCATTGTCATAATTCATTAATAAATTTTTGCCCTTTTAAGTAAATGGTCAACACCTCGTTAATTTTCACTTAAAATTACCCAATCAACAGCGGAGTTTAAACGGCACACACTCATGTAGTAAAAAGAGTGCCATAAAATTCGTTGTTTCGATGTCATCACATCATGGCTATCATCCGCCATCGGATTTTAGTCGAGCATCAAGTCAACATCACATCAACAAGAGCATAATGGCGTCTACAAATACCACGAAAAAAAAAATAGAATGGCCTAAAACGAAATTCTCGCCATTGTCAAGCACCGATTTAATCGATTCGATTTGATTTATGACAGATGTCTGACGTAAGCTCATCGGTCGACCATCAAATCAAATTGCGATGAAATGTCTGAAAATTATTGTCGTTATTATCGTCGTGCACTTAACCCCATTCCACAGAGCCTTCTGTCAATCTCAGTATATAGAGAGAGAAATAGATCCACCACCAATAGACCGAACATGCTCGGCCAAACTGATAAAGATTATATTGACCGCGACGCGACGTTCATTCCGCAATTTCACCTCAATTTGATTTTATTGCATTTTCATCAGACCAGCAGCAATCAACAATCTAGAGTCTGGTGAATGTCGACCAACGGAACGGACAGACTCATATACCAAGGGCACAGGCCCATCTTCGCCTAGTGTGCTGTGCTAATGGAGGATTTGTGATACTAAAGAGACTGGAGAATCTCTCATTAATGATGAAGTCAATTTTCTTCAATTAAGGTCAAGGCTGGGGCAGAAGGGAGTAGTCTCTCTGATGGAGGTGATGCCGATTAGATATAGAGAGACCCGAGAATAGATGCCCCAACAACGAACGAACGTATATGATGAACGAACGGAAGTCAATGATGATCGATTTCGAGCAGGTCTGATTGGGATTAATATAAAGCGGGATTAGAGGTCATAAGGTCTCTTAATTTGATGGAAGCAATTTAATGTTCAATTTAGTTGAAAATATTGGAATTTTAATTGAGCACTCTTCCTCAAAAGCTATGGCGGGGATGCCATGAAACATGATTAGCGAATAAATGGGGCATATGTGAAGAGATGCCCTGATTAAATGCCACTTTTCTTTGCAATTTACTGCTGGAGAATATTATAAGAGATTAATGGTGAACATTTGTTACGGATGTGCTGAGCATTGCTGAAGTATATACTTTGCGATATTATTTATATCCTTGGCTCTCTGTTCATGCTGTTGGGGGTCCTTTAAATCACTTTAGTCCTGGCCAGTGTATATGCAGGGTGGGGGAGAGGAGGTCAACTATAATCGATTTTCAACTGAATGTAATATTGCAATTTCATTTGGGAATTGCCATGGTGATTTCATAATGGTAAAAAAAAATATATTTCCAGTCCGATTTAAAAAAAAACATATATTTCCAATCAGCGAGTATTTTTAAAATTCGACGAAGCTGCCAGTTTATGAAAAGTTGTTGATTAGCTGCTGTTTTTGGAATTTTTGATATCTTAACTTTTCCAAACCATTCCAGATCAGACCAAGTCTTTGGGAAAAAAAATTTCTAATAAAATTCGTAGAAAATTTCACTTCTTTGAAATTTTTGTTATATTCGCTGATTTCGCACGAATTTCTTCTTTTTTTGTATGAAATCTGCTCCAGCATGTCCCTTCCTGTTCTTAAACTAAGCGAAATCCAAGCCTTACCTGATACAGACTAAAATTTCTATCAGGTGTCTGGATATACCTTACTTTTTTTGTGCCAGACTACAGCTCGCAGGAAAGTCTCTTCGTAGTGCAATGTCGAATAGCAAGCTCTAGTTGGTAAGATTGTAGAAGGAACAGTGAAAGAACTGGCAACGCCAACACGCGGTTTTATTCTACTAGTTTCCATCTAGTACTATCGCTACAGAACCCTGACTTCGTTGATGGAATATGAGAAGTTACGTTGTTATTTATGCTTACAGGCGATGCCAAGAGAAAGGCAAAGGAGTTTTTGTAAGGAGTGAAAACAAGAAATGAGGACTGTTATCTATCTTGGATAAGTGGAATGAGAAATGACCATGCCTCGGAATGGACTCGAACCACAGACCTCTGGGATGACAGTCGGGCATCTTAATCCCTAGGCTACTCAGGCCGGGAGATACACAACTACTTAGCTCATAGGGCAAAATACATATATTACTATTAGGGCGTGGTTTACACGAAGGGGAATTATATTAAATCTTTTGATTTGAATGTCTGGATTAAAATTATGATGTGTCGTTTTAATTTTTTTATTTTCAATACAGAAATCCTAATATTAGTAATGAAGCATCCACTTTTCCTTTCATGCTATTTATCAACTAATCTCCGGATTTTCTTCGTACACTCTTCGGAGTGTAAAATTATGATTCCGGCTAATTTTGCCGTTCATAATGTAAATTGGCTAAATTATTTAGATGGTGGAACTAGTGTTTCTATCAAAGATGCAGAATTCTTAACGGCCACTAACATTCTTCGTGAAATTCTAGACCATCTTACGCTTGTTCCGATATATCAGTTCACATGGAGCAAATCTCATTCTCACCAAAAACCAGGTACCCCATACAGATAAGACTCATTCCTCGGTAACTATCACCCCTGCCTAGTCAGCGCAAATTTCTCAAATCTATCTTAAGCCCAAGCATACACTGTCCCTACAAAATCTTTCTGAAATTATAAGAAAGCCAACTGGAAAGCCTTATTAGTCTTCGAAGCTATTGACTGGGACTTGTGTTTCCACCGTAAGAACACCAACTCTCTGTGTTATCAAAGTTATATAGTTCTGAATGCGTTTGTACATTCCGCATTCTACGAAGTCTTTAAACCTTAAGCCGGAATATATGGTTTAATCAACGCAATTAAAGGTAAGGTGCTATAAATACCGTGATTGAGATTTCCAAAAAAAAATCGCTTTTTACGGCAAAAAATGGCAGTTTTCGAAAAAAAATTTAAAATTGCCGCCATTTTATGCTAAACCATCGTACGATAAAATATTTTTTTTTAAATTGTAGGTTTTTTTTATGTACTTACTTGTGAGCATACGCAATACTTCGTTACTTTATTTGAAATGCCCATTTTAGGCCTTTGAAAACACTAAAAAATTTCAATTTTTCAATTTTTTGCCTCTTTTTCATAGTTGGGAAGTAGCTTTTCATAGTAAGCAAAAGGCAAACACGTGTTATTTAACGCGACGATGTACAATTCGAAGCGCAATCGAAATCGAAACGCAAATGAGAATGAATACTGTAGAGAGAAAAACTCTATCGAACATGCTTGATAGAGCGTAGAGCAGATGTAGAGCTCTATCAAACACAAAAAAATTACGAATATACTATAAAATTTTTTAGTAGAGAAAACTTTCGCGTAGAGTGGGTGTAGAGCGTATGTGTAGAGTGCTAGAGGGTGTATACACTTCTCTACGCGTCTCTACGCGAAAGTTTTCTCTAGCTCTACGCAAAAAACTCTATACTGGACACTAGGCTTTAGGACATCATTTTCTCTACAAAGAAGAGTACTAGAGTTCGAATTTCCAAGAGAGTTTTTTTCGGACCAATGCTTCTATAAACAACAAGATTGAAAAATAAAATTGGATTTATGCTTCAAGTCGTCTCACACACAACCTTGTTTTGTAAAACTCCTTTTTGGTAACCTAGAAGCGGAATTCATCATTATTCTTGAAACTGAAATACTTAACTAATTGAAACTCATTTTCTGGTGTGAATTTATAAAGAAAACTTTTTTTTATAATTCATGTCTCAAATAGAATACTTAAAACTCTCTCTTAAAAGGAAGACAAATTCCTTCTCGCATAAGCTGCCCTAGAAATGCTCTTTAAACAATAATTAGTCATCTGAAATTAATTCAATAACTTTGAAGGTCCTTTACCTCATCAAGACACAAAAACATAAGACAGGGGTTAAATTTCGTCCTTGCCTTCATAATGTGGGTGTGTTCCTCTTTATTTTCGTCCTTTTATATCAAATGCTGTGTTTTACACACACATACAAAGAAAATAAATATCTTTTTTTTGTGTAATTCCATGTTTTTTTTATTAATCTATATTTTTTCATAATATTAATATTTGCATTCATCTGAGACTTTCTGTCTGCAGTCTAGAGTAAAGTCAGTAAATGTAACGTATATTTTCCACCTCTAAGACTTGAAGACATGTAGAGACGTTGTTTCTTTCTTTCTTTCTTTATTATTTTTTTTCATATTATAATAAACGTGCCTTTGGTAGCCTACAAAGACTATGTTCATAACAATTCCTCGAGGCGGACAAACCCCAAGATGTTTTGTTTTAACAGCAAAGTCAAGACTCTCAGAAATATTCTAAAGAATGCTTGGCTCAAGGTTACAAGCCTTAAGGATAATTTTCGCTCTGTTATAAAAGGTGAAGGACGGGGCTTATGTGGGTTCATTCTTCGTTTTTTTTCCAACAATAACATGGAGTTCCAATACAGTTGCACTTTTATCTTAGATAGTAATTAAATATATTTTTCAGGCAATTGTCAGAAATTGTTTGTGGGAAGAATCAAAATTTTATTTTAGTTGTAGTTGTTGGTCGGAAATGTAATTGATGCAATCGAGGGAACAGAACATTTGTGTCCACCAAGGATCTACAATTGGGAGACTCAACGTAATCGTAGCCAGTGCTGAGTTAGTGATCGACAGTTGTATTTAGCTTCAAATTCTGGAGGCAAGCCGCCATGTAAACCAGCTGTGTTCGAGGACGATCGAATGTAGGTTTTGTAGATTATAGCCCGCCCTCTTAGCTAAAGAAGGAACTTGTATCTCCTTGAAAACGACGAACATTGAGTGGTTGCTTGGCGATTTGGAATATGTCGTTCTGGGTAGCCTAAAGGTTAAGACGCCCGATTACCAGCTCAAGGGTCTAGGGTTCGATTTCACTCCACGACTCCTGTTCAATCAGGAAGTCAGCATTCTGTCATGGTACGATTAAATTAGAGACAATGCAATAAAACTGCATGATAGGTGGGAGTATTCTGGGTACACTGATATCGTATTCATGAAAATAGCTCAAAGGGTTACAAAAATACAGGGTAATATGTAAACTTCTACCAAAAAAACTTCAAAACGCCCTAGCTGCTAAACCGTTAAGATTTACCCCCCGCCCCCCTACGGTTTTTTGTTCGTCTATCCAAAACCTATCCACAGCCGGCCGCTTTGTAAGGTTAAAGGTGTGCACCCTGTATATAGAATCGCCGACGGTACAAAGAGACTTACTTCTATATTCTAGCCTTGTACTTGAGAAAAGTCATGGAAGATCTGTGATTATTCCATCGCAGATCATCTGCTAAAGTTATGCCTGGGATGTTAAGAGATGGATGGATCAACCGTTCCACCGCCAACTGAAATAGAATGAAGGTCAGTACAGATTTTATAAGAGGCGAGGCAGTGCTTTGGAAGCATTGAACTTGAGACGATTCTTTCGGCCCTAGTGAAGAATGAATTCGATGTTTCTGTCGATAGAGTTGGAAATGAGCTGACGATCAAAAAGACAAGGTCTGGCACGTGGTTGTCCTATATTATGGAAGGCGTAAGAGTAACGCATAGTAGGTACTATCAACTGCGGGGACTGAGAGTAGATCATTTATAAAAATAATCGTGTGATAGAACTAACCACTAATGAACATCGGCAGTTATGGTGTCGTGTTTATATTCGACGCCATCAAGTAGTAGCTTGGTTAAACGGCCAGAAAGAAAACTCGTAATCTAGTTCTTTAAAACTGAGTCGATACTACAAGCTTTTAGTTTAATCAACAGAGTTTACGTGATAGTGGAATCTCAGGTGTCAACCTTTGTACTACCAGTTCGTCATGTCGTACAAGTGTGCTATAGTCGCTCTAGAGCAGTGATTCCCAAAGTCTAGTCCTGGGGGTCTATGGGATGGTCCAGGGGTCCGTCATAATTAAAAATGTTTTTGGGGGTGCGCGAGGAGCTATCGGGGGTCCGCGAAAAAGATCGAAAGTTTTCATATAAAAAATTACAAAAATTTAAAAAGGGAACTCGAAAAGCAAACAGCTTATTTGACTGACTTATTCTCTAAATTTGATGAAATTTTAAAGTTACAAGGTGATCTATTAAATTTTCTCGAAACTAAAACTATTATCTGCATTTGTTACAAAACTTTTGCTGTACAAACAGAATTTGGGCAGAGGAGAATGTTCTCAGACGCTTGCAGGTGGAACGCTCTTTACCTACATTCTTATTTTATTAATACTCGAACTTTTCGTTAACACCCCACGTTTTTTACGTAAGTTATATTTATAAGTTTTACCAATAACTTCATTAATTTCATTCTGAGCTTGTTTTCGAAAGGTAGGTTGTTCCCATATAATGGCTGGAGCAATAAAAAGTTTACATTCAAAATTATTTTTTACTGTATTCTGCTCGTCATACCATTTCATTTGATACCCATATCGGCTATTTTACGTTGGCCGCCAGTTTGAATTTGGAATGGAGCCACACAGCTAATTCTTTTCTACTTGTTATACCCTTTCATTTGATACCCATTTCGCGGGGTCGGGGAACACCATTTCAAAATTCTCCCGCAATCTTGGATCCGCCATATTTATTTTTAGAGTCCATTGTCATGCGAACTATGCATATCTGCAAAATTTTTGAAGTTGATAGGTTATATTTTCTGCTTTTTAGTCTATTGTGTCTTCCGCCATTCGGTTTTAGCCGCCATTTTGAATTTAGAATAACGCCACACAGCTAATTGTATTCCACCTGGCATAGGGCGCGTTTAGGGCCAAGTTACTTTAATTCTGTTAAATTATCGCGGCTAAATTAACACCGTTCCTAGCATACCATTTGACAGTTCTCATTTTACAACTACTAACAACAAAAAATTATAACATTTCTCATTTTATAAATAATAACAAGCAAAAAAAAATTACTACTTATAATAATATCTTCATGCGAGTGTCGATTTCCCAAGCGGGCCCCGCACTAAGTACTAACCACGTCCAATGCTGCTTAACTTCTGTAATCGAACAAGAACCGGTCTACTGAGTATGCTAATGGCAAATTCCTGAAAACTTCAGTAAGTTCAAAATCAGCTCCCCTGAGCAGCGCTCCCAATTTTTCCCGCTGGGATCCTTCTCACTTAAAATTATTTTAGTATGAAGTATTAAATTTTTTTTTCTTAACAATTAACAATAAGGGTATTCACGATTCGTGGGAAATTTTTCCCAGGATTACTTTCCCAAGAGCTGTTTTCTTCATATCGTGAACGCCCCTTGACAAATTAGAATTCGTCTACTTTTTACTTGGTTTTGATCTGCTTTCACTTTTTTTAACACTTTCGCTAACCATTTGAAGCAAAATCGGCAGCTTCCACATGTCACGAATGTCATGAATGGTTTCTCGTTGCCATAGGAATGCTTTACACTGGGTCTGGAGTATAGAAAATTGTTGCAGTATTGGAAACTTGGCTCTTTACAATTGTTGTTGTATCGTTGGAAAGTTTTTCTACGTTACACCCGAAACTACGAATCTAGACCTGTTTCCACCGAATCGTGAATACCCTTATTACTATATGTACCTAATTCATTTACCTAGCTACGTGCAATTGTCTTCTCAGAGAGAACAGATTAAAGTATTTTTAGTAGATTTTATTATCATAAAATTTTATTCACTTGGGTTTGGGGGTACATGATTTAGTTTTTGTTGTAGCAAGGGGTCCATGACCGAAATAAGTTTGGGAATCACTGCTCTAGAGCAACCAGACTACATTCTTCAAAACTATGCATACTTTGGTTGAGGTTCTGTGTTAAATACAGAAGAAGGTCGTCAGTAGATCTATTTGGTTAATCCATAGCCTATACGTAGTACTCTTCAACGTTACACCAAGATATTTTCTGCACGTTGTTATATCTCCTTTTTTATCTTCTAGACACGGGATGACTCTTTTCCAGTCTTCTGGCATCGCATCCTACTTCCACAATTATTTCATGAGCTGCTTGGTGTAGTCCAGGCCCAGTTACGCGGGGATCTTGTCTGCACCTAATGCTATGAATATCCTCCAACGTTGGACGCTTGATGGTAAGACGTATCGTGTGGCAGATGCTAGAGCTACGAGCGTCCAATGTCAAACGTGCCGCGTTCGGGTTTGGACACGTTCGTGCTGTGATGGGTATCACTCCAACGTTGGAAGCCAACATTCGAATCAAACGTTCACCGCATCGTGTAGAGCCGGCTTAAGGCCTAGTTGCTTTTAAGCCAGTTGGTAGCGTTGATAATTTTATACTAGTAGTATATGTAACATGGCGTGAATCGGGTCAACCTACGGAATATTTGATAGAACTCCCGCATCATATTTGCTCTCGATATAGTTTCAGTTCCACTTTTTCTCCCAGAACGTTTTTTTCGTCCCTGCGCTTGATTCGAGTGTGTTACAAAGCTTTTCCTCGGTGTATTGCGCTCGGAGCAAGCACTATACTAACTTGATGTACCATTGGTTTCAAAATCAAGGTTGATTTTGTAGCAGTGGGATCCTTGATATATCTTCGCAAATAAATAGAAGGCAACAGTAAAATTGAACCTGAAATACGCACACAGTTGATAAAGATCAACAAAACTTATTATACTATAGTCTGTCAAGACTCATTAAATCGAAGCATCTAACCATGACAGCCAAACTGCTGCTGTGTAAGACAATGGTATTACCGGTACTCAAATATGGGTCCGACACTTGTACGTGCTTACCAAAAAGCACTCTGACCTCTTGCCGTTTTCGATAGGACAGTTCTTCGGAGAATAGTTGGTACCTCATGTGTTAGCAGACGCTTCCGGACGCGATAAAATAATCTACATAACATTATGTCTTGAAAAAAATTAAGTTTGATAGATTACGGTGACCAGGCCACCTTGTACGTATGGGTGAAGAGGAAAATGTTCGGAAAGACTACTGTGGTAGAATTTGTCAAATGTGAAGGAAGAATGTTATACGCCAAGATCCCCAGAGATTTCGGATGCCAAACTGGATGAAATCAGTTCGATGCGGAGCTGGGAGAGGTCAAAATCGGATCACCGGTTGAATTTTTTTCTACTTGAGCACTTCCGTTAACCTTTCCTATTCTCTTCTATCCTTTAAACTTAACTTACTACTAGACATTGCATCATGATCTGAACGACATGACAGACTGGTCGCAAAAAGGGTGTCGCTGTATGGAATCGAACCGCGGACCTCTGGGATGGTACCAGCCAAAACATTCTACTAATTTTATTAACTTAACCCCGTCAGCACACTTTTTGAATTGCTTGCTTATGATGAATCCAGTTCGTTTATCTGATCGTCTTTAATTGTCACTATAGTCAAGCCTAAAGCCGAAGTTACACTATTGTGTTGTGGTGTCTTGTGGCGCTCTGTGCCCAATCAGAAACGCCAGATCGGGACGCGCCACACCACAACACACCATAATAATGTAATCAGCTCCATATAAAATATATGAATTAATTAGATCACGAAAAAGAGCGCCACGACACACCACAACACAATAGTGTAATTCCGGCTTAAATTTTGATTTTCTACAAGGGATGATTACCATACAAAAATCTTGGTCTAATAATACGTCCCCACTTGTAAGAATATTTTACTATAGATTAAGTACCTTAAACACCAAGAAGGATAATTTATTATTCGAAATTTTATCATAAACATCAACCAAGATTATCATAAAATCCGAGATAATTGATAAGATAATAACCAAGAAATATTTCGAATATAAAATATGAGAGCTTTTTCCATCGAATTACAACAATGCTTCGGTTTGAGGTGAAATTACATGTTTTCTTCATGCATGGAATTGAAGCTCTTACTTTGCGTGCTTACAAGCGTTTACAATATTGAACTGAAGTTTACGGAAAGCTTAATATTCGTAAAGCATTGCCAAATCTAAAAATGTTCATATTTAACACTGATTGTTGTTTAAGCATATCGCGGATTGCAGCGACTAAAAGTAATCCTCGATTTGAGATATTGAAAATCCTAGTTGATGTTTATGAGATTTCGAGTTAACTTGAACCATTGAACTGAAAACTTCTTCTAGTAAAATAAAATTTTTGGTTAAAAAGGACTGGTATCATTAGAAATTCTTTTAAGAGCGGTTTCTAGAGAAAAGGATAATGAAAAACAATTTGTTTATAAAAAGGACACTACAAAATTCGTCAATGAAAATTACAAACTTGAAAAGACAGAATTGGAATCAATATTCTATTTTCTATTTAAGTTACTCCTGAATAATGAAAACACTTTGATAGCCATTTTTTCGGTCATTGAGCGCTTAAGTTATCGAGAAATAATAAATATATATACAAAAATACCAATATCGAACGTCTTTTAAGCTTTCCTTTTTTTTGTACAAAAAAAAAACCCTTTCAAGTCCTCAAATCCTTGGTTGAATACTCAATTTCCATTAAAATTTCATCACAATGTCAACATTTCACTTTGCTTTCTCTTCGGTTCGTAATATTTTTTTTTGCTGTTGTTTTTGTTGCTGTGTTCGGTTGCCAACGTCAAACGTCTTTTTATTTTCTCTATGTGGGGATAATTTTCAACAGTTCGCCTTTTCTTTATTTTCGTGTTTTTCCAGAAACCTCATCTTAGATATATATATGTCATCTAAAAGTGCCACTATCCAACCAACCTGCGTGGGGATTTCGTCCACTGGTTGACAAACAAAAGTAAGTCAATTTCGTGTTGTCTTTCGTTGGTTTTTTTTGTTATATGTATTTAAAGGACCCTCTTTTAAACTCCTAGCCAAAAAAAAACATCCGCCATTAGCCCGACCACTTTCAAAACCGAATTTAATTGCTTCGAAAGAATTAAATTCTCTCTCAATCCCCCTCCCTAGGTACGCTTTGTTGCGCGCTCCCTTTGGAGTGGGGATTTCAAGTGGCTCTACAATATTCTGGGGTATTTGCTAGGAAGTCGGACTTACAAATAAGGTTGGCAAAAGAAAATGCAAATTTCAGCAAACCAAAATTGCCTCTTCTAAAATTCTGAAATTTTACCTAAACCGCAAGAGAAGAGAATCAGTGACTGAGTGAGAGAAAGAGGGGGTGGGAGAGGAAAGAGGGGGTGGGAGAGGAAAGGGGCGAGATGGAGAGTTGTAGAGTGGGTCTTTGAAGGGATGGTTTTTTTCGGAATGGTTCGAGCAGAGGTAGTGGTACTCGGAGCCATTATTCTTGAGTCTTAAATCTGTTCGAGTTGAACTGCTTGATGGTTTTTTTTGGAGATAGGTAAACGGCATAACGGTAAAATGGACACGGACCTTATGGCAATTCTAATGCAAACATCGGAGTGCTTCATCATGCAGCATTAAGTCGGAATCCATGGTTAAGTCAGAACTAGGAAGACAAGAGATTCAGTGGATGTAGAGGTGGTGTGCTTCGAGAGCTGTGGGATGGGTCTGACCGATTTGGAGCAGGGGGGGGGGGGGTTGCGGAAGGTATCCGGCCTTGTAGAGTGTGGGGATTTAAGAGAAAAACAAAATGAAGAATTGAATAAACGAAATGAAAACAGTAGCAGCCAAACCGTAGATCCTTGCTGGATGCCATCTAGCGGGGGGCACACAAGGGGCAGCTTAAAAACTTTCTCTCTGTATTGCTGCTGCTATCAGAGCTACTGTTGGCATATAGTTGACCACATGGGTGTGGATAGCGAAAGAGATAGAGACAGAGAGACAGAGTAGGAGTAGAGTGTAGAGTTATCCAGGGAATCCTGGACGACGGAGATAACATTGCCCGTGAAGTCACTCTGGGGGATATAAAAATTCAACTTGCGGGAGGGATATCTTCTGGTTTGATTGAAAATCGAGGATAAAAACTCGAACCAACTCGAAATGCAGATAGAATACGTGCCCAGCTTACCCGGCACTAGAGCACACACTATATACACACATCGAGACATTGAGTACAAACGTACCCAGTGCATGACCCGAACATCCATGGGGATGCATTCTAGAGCTGGAAGCTATCAGCTTGAATTATTGTTTCAAATGTTTAATCGATGCTTGGGAAAAGTTTTCGCTAAATGCGAACTATCATCTCTCCTCGTCCCCCACCACCCCCCATCATATCATGTGTTTACATTGCACGCTGCTATAGTAGTGCAGAGCGCGCGGTATTCCCGTGTCCACCGGGGACGTAAGGGACGAAAACGTATAATCGGTGAAGAGAAAATCCACAGGCACGCAAGTGCTCTAATTGTTGCTATTATTGTGCCACCAAATAGGATGGAGGTTGGTTTGGGTTTGGGGGGTGAAAAACGAGGTTGTGTGGTGGACGAATGAAACTGAACGCCGCCCAACCGACCCTTTCATTATATTTTGCCCTGTATGTTGTTGCTGAATCTATTTTCAAAATGGGGACAACTGCAATTATTATTTATAAATCAATAATTTTGCATAAACATTTGTGCTGTTGCTGCCTTGCCATCATTTTCTTCACTAATTCATTCATTATTAAATTTTGTTTGCTTTGCTACAAAATAGAATTATTATTGTTGGGGAAAATTTATTTTAATCGGTTTAGTTTAGTTTATTAAATATTTTTTTTTAAATTATTGTAATTCTATGAACTTTTACGCAAATTTAACCACAAGGGATTAATTGGTTTTTTGGAACTCGTTTTGTTTTGTTTTGTTGTTATATTATAAATAAGCCATATGAAATGTACACATGGTTTTATGATGACCACTAATTGTGGTTTTTTAATAGAGTTTATTAAAAATTGTTTTAATTCATTTAACAAACTATTTAATTATGTATTTAAGTAGTCATTACAAAAGTTGCAGTACATTACTACGCTCAGAGGATATGTTACAGTAGGTATGTATAGCTAAAGCCCTATCGAAAGTCGTAGACTGGGAAATAATTGGTGCTGACAGGGCATTAAATTACTCATAAAGACAGCGACATTAATATAGCGCAGATTGCAGCGTTTCATATTCAAGTCTAAGTTCAGGGGGGCCTCGGTAGTCTAGGGAGTAAGGCGCCTGGCTACAATCCCAGAGGTCCCGGGTTCGAATCCCGGCAGAGCCCCGCTGCCCTTCGCCTTTCCCACCTTCTTTCTTCTTCCCTCCTTACATTCCTCATTCCCTCTGTCATAGCCTTCCGCTAGCACTGCCCCGCTCCACCAAGCGCATGTCATCGGTTGGTTGATGGGATTCAACTCGTTTCAGGAGGCATAACACTCCAGCGAGTTGTTTCTCATTGCCCCGATGCCAGAGTCGCGATAGAAATGGTTGGGGTTAGGTGGTTGTGGCAGTTCCTTCCTACTTCTCTCTTCCCCTTCACTATCTATCGACTAGAGCTTGCTGTTTGACATTGCACTCTATACGAAGAAAATAGATTGTCGACAGTACAAAGGGCTTTCCCTGAGCTCTAGTCTTCCACATAAAAAAAAAAATTTCTCCGATATCAAGCTTCGAAATATCTCCCAAGCAATGCCAGGAAAGGTTTTCAAATGGACGGTGTCTTATCCTAATCGTTTTATCCATAGTATAACTGAACTGCAATGGTTATCTCTATGGACTCCCCCTTCACCCAACATACAACTATATGTTTCCCAGTTGGTCAATGTTGTGTGGTAATATCACATGTCTAAGATGATCTTATGATTACTTTTGCCTTAAACACCAACATTGTTATTCATAATTTTATCATAAACATCAACCTGGATTATCCCGAATATAATCCGAGATTATAATTGTACATCTAATTTGCCATGTACTCACTGTAAACTCAAGTATTTACTTTTTAAACACTTAAAGCCTTTAAACCGTTGTAGACGAATTTTAAACACTTAGCGGCTTTTAATGAGTAAACACTTAAGTGTTTATTTAGTAAACGTTTGTAGCATGTTTTTGGTTATGAATAATAAAAATTTTGTTGATAGTACTATTAATCAATATTATATTAAAACATAATACTATCAAAAAATAAAAAATAAAAAAAAACAAAAAAAAAATTCAAACCCGAGTTCCGGTTTTCCAAGCGGTCCCCCGACTAAGTACAAACCACTTCCAATATTGCTTGACTTCCGTGATAGGACGAGACGCGCTTTACTGATTATGCTAAATTGTACCCTTGGCGGGCAATAGCGTAATTACGTGAAATATGGGTCGCTCATATTTTTTCTCGTCTTATCACTGCAAATCTCAGCTTTTGAAAGTGTTTTATTTGAAAACGCTTAAAACGTTTTATTTTGACGTTACCCATTTGATTAACATTTAAGTGTTTTAATAGTGTCGACAATGTTAATTAAATGGGAGACGTCAAAATAAAACGTTTTAAGCGTTAACACTTCTAAAACCTCAGAATGCAGTGATACTGATAATTTTGAATTCGTAATATTTAAGCAGCTTTATGGTTTTATTTTCATATTAAAAAAAATACCTGTCAACAAAGGCGTAAAAATTTCAGGAGAAACTAAGTTAAATAAATGAAAACCATAAATGAAGTAAAAAAAGGCCAAAAAATGAAGAATACGTATATTCTAAAATAATTTTGGATATAATTTTGGTTACTTTTTTTTACTTCTGTTTATTATTACTCAAATAACAACAATTGCATTTTTTGGCCATTTTGAAAAAACAATTTAAAATTTTTTATCAAATCTCGTAGAGAATTTTGGGACCTTTAATTTAAAAAAAAATAAAGTTCATTTTTGTTAGCATGAGCTCGAGATCTAAAACTTTTTGTATTTTAGCCAATTGTTAATTAACAAATGGATATTTTGAGCTATAATTTGGACTGTATCATGTTGAAACCTATTCATTTCATGTGATAAATTAAAAAAAAATTTAATTTTTATAGAAACTTATTTTCAAGCATTATAGTGTAAGTATTGTTAATTGAGTGATTTTTTTGGTTTTTTCATAAAGCTTAATGTCAAAATGCAATAACTTCCGTGTTTCTTAAAATTCTAGGTCTTCTGTATGATAATAAAAATTACCCGATAATATTAAATGTTTTTATTTTTTTTTTTTCTGAAAAAAGTACCTCTAAATGGATCACCCAGTATTTCATTTTTAGAGAGACACTTCGCATCCCTAAACACTTTACCGTTTAAAGTGAGTAAAAATCCTACTTTTCCATATGCAGCCCACTACAGGCACGTACAATAAAAGACGTACGGAATAGCCCAAACAAAGCACGGTACGTTCACACTTTTTCTAACTAAAGAGAACAAAATTTGAGCTTTAAGAAATGGTATAGGACGAGGAAAACGGGCAATTATCTTGGTGAACATAAAGCGTGCCTTTAGAATACTCAGTAGACCAGTTTTCGTTGGATTGCGTAGGTCAAGCAGTACTGGACGTGGTTTGTATTTAGTTGGGGGACCGCTTGGTAAAACGACACTCGTGCTTGGAATAGTCCTTTACGAATAAATTCATGTCTGTAACAGAGACGTGGATACTCTTGGCGGATGCATTTTCAGATTTTCATGCCTGTAGCGGGAGCGTGCATACCCGTGTCGTTGAATTTTACTAAAAAGAAATCGATGGATTTTCTCTCAGACCTAATACAAAATTATACGACGTATTCTAGCAGGATCAACCCATATCCATCCAATATTCCCACTTAAAGAACGTACTTCCATCCATTGTATTCCCAGAAACTCAAAACCCAACAAGAATCTTCGTTTTCTGTTGTATTCAAATTTTTCCAAAGCAAGCAATTTTTAAAAAGCAAATATCACGCAATAAAAATTTAATTTAATTCCTCCTCCAACATAACGATTAACGATTCACAAGCCTCGAACTACATTCATCGTAATTCTCCTCCATCAAAGAAAGTTAATGAGAACATCGTCTTAACTGCCTTTTAACTGTAATATACGAGCACAGGTATGAATTGAAGATGTTCTTTATTCTCATGGTTCCATGATTTTGAAGAAGCGGTAATAAAACTTTTCTTTTCCACTCTCTCATAAAATGTAGAACAATGATTTTGCAGAAAAAAAAAATAAATTCTAGTCATCTTCTAGACTAGTGGAAAAAAAATAATAATGATGATGAAAACTCCACACGAAAAAAGGGAAATATTATAAAAGTGGAGGATTCGTGAATGAAATCAAATTTCAAGTGTAGACGTCAAGTATCCACTTTGGGAGCAAGTTTGTCTTCCCTAGATTTCATCTAGACGATCGAGCCTTCAGTTGTCAATGTCATCGGGGACATTCCGAGTACTAAAAGTTTTTTCCGTAATTAGATTAGATAAGAGTAGTTTTGAGGAAGATTCGTCTAATTACATCCATCAGGAGTAATCCACATAAAATAGGCTCCTCTTCTCTTGGTTGATGGTGTGGTGGTTGGTGGTGGCAATGCAGGAGGAGGAATACGAGAGCAGGATATAAGCCATCATGGCCGGGTTAAATAGGTTCCACACTAATTATGCAGAGTGCAGACTCATCTAAAATTCTTAAAACTCTAGAAGCGTAACGAAACGAGCTTTCCCTCATCCTAGCCCCGTCCCGTCTAGAATGGAGAGCGTACATCGCTGTCACGATTTCATCCTCCCGTGTGTGTAATGGCTCCTGTGGCATGACTAGTATCTAGATGTTCTATGTCGTGTCCCTCTCCCTCCGTCTCGTTCTCTCCTATGTCGACTGCATGTTGTGTAATGCGATATGCCATCGTATGGCGGCCTTGTGTGACGACGACGACGACGACGGAGACGACTTCTAGCTGCAGGCTTGCCTCCTCCTATAAGGGCTTGGAAATTAACGATCGCATTAACTATGGTCCTTCAAGAATGCAAAAATACAATCGCAAACGTATGCAAATCTGACGTGCATGCATAAAGCACGGTGCATCGAGGTGCATGCTACCCCCTCCCCAACTTTGTAGCCAGAGGATGACGCCGGGTGCAGAGTGCATATAATTTCCATTAGTAAACGGAAAGCAGCGAATCTGTGCCCCGACAAAATTTGCAATTCAAATTCGTTGGCGAAACATTGACTCGCGGCTATTCAACTTCCTTTCGGAGATTGCTGAAGATTCGGCGAACGCTTCGCTCCACCAAAAAGCGATGAGGTGTGGAAGGATGTTAATGGCGATGACCACTAGTATATCCATCCACTAAATATGCTCACGTCAGCATTAACACATTCTACAGTTTATTGGGCAAATTCAAGCCCTGCTTGAGGTCAGTCTCTAGTTGATTAGAATACATTCGCTAAATGCGTTCTCGCGGAATTTTAATGAAGCGATCATATAGAAGCCAGCTTGAGGCCTCATGCAGAGGTTCATAGTGTCACAAAATAAAATCCATTCTTAATTGGACAATTTCCAACTTTTATGTTTGTTTCTGTTTTTTTTTTGTTTTTTTTTGTTTTTTAATTTTGTTATGGCGATTTTGTGAATAATAATTGAAAATATAAACAAACAACAGACAGAGATTTTGCGCTAATCGGCGGCTAGTGTACATTTGGCACAAAGCCTTGCTGGTAATTGTCTCAACGTGAGCTGAAAGGAAAGTTATTAATATATGACCAACTTGGCAGAATATCAAAAGGTTGATTACGAAATGAAATGTCCGATTTCATAATATCTTAATTATCATTTAATAATTTGTAATTCGCCTTGAAAAGTTTAACGGATTTCATGATGATGTTTTTGTATTTTGTCGAAGTGAATTAGAAAATTTATTCTTGAAGAAAATTAAGTATTGGAAACTATAAGGATCAAAATCGGTAGTAGATTACGCAACATGCAACTTTCTGCTATAATTTCATATATTTTCGACTGGTCAAAAAAAAAATCATTTGATTCCATTTTGAGGCACTTTTTTAACGCTACTTTCGACCAAATTTCGAAAAAACTTTTAAAACGATTTTTGGGGACAGTTTCAACACTACTTTTTTTACATTTCTAATACACAATTTTTATAGCATCTTTGAGACATATGTAAAGCGATTTTGAAGACATTTGTAAAACAATTTACTTTGAAACACACTTAAGACTTAATTTTTAGGACATTTTGGGACACAATATTAAATCATTTTTTACTAAGATTTTAATTTGTATTAACGATTTTAAGGAAATTTTTGAACATTCTCATAGCAAATTTTTTAGGACATTTTTGGGACAGTTATAATATAATGCTTAAAACGCTTTAGAAACGATTTTTTTGGATTATTTTAAAGGGTATTCTTTTGAAAACGTGCTAGAGACAATCTTGACAAATTTTTATGAAAACTTTCAACATAGTTTTTACAAAATTATTAAAATAATTCTCAATGATCTCAAAACATTTTCAGCATCAGCATCAGAATTTTTAGGACAATTTTTTCGGATATTTCTTAGACAATGTCATTGTGAATTTAAAAAAAAAACAAACGTCTTTCAGCTCAACGTTAAAAATTCTTTCAACTCATCGATGTGACGTGAAATACCAGAGGCGATATTCAAGTTATTTATCAGAAAGTATGTAGAGAGCAACATTTTCTCATGAGCAAGACATTGGCAAGGTAGTACAGAACCTCCTCATATAAAAATATGTCTTGGACCTCTTTTTTTTAACCATTTCTAGTAATTATACACTGAAGACATTTTTTCCAAAAGGTGCGATCGTTATCGGATTCGCGGACGATTGGGAAGGACTGTCCTAAATTTTGTTAAACATTAAGGGGTAATATACCCTTGTGAACAATAAATTTCATGTGATTTTCTGAGACGTACTAGTCTAAACTACAAAGAGCATGTTTTATTTTAATTTTACGATACAAAATGGCGACGTACACGAGGTAAAAAAAAATCTCGGACGTTTGGCATGGGCGTAACGCTACAGGTCACAATTTTTAATCTGGAACAAAAAACCAAAAATATTACCCCTTAATCAGAATATCTACTCGAAGGGAGGTACTTGAGTCTCATAATCGATTGAAGGATCAGTTTTTAAAGCGTATTTTTGGGGCAAATAGCAATCACGAGAGTAGGGGACTCGAGAAACAGTCGGCCCCTGTAATGTAGCTACCTTAGTATTGCTGTACTGGGAAAAAATAAGGCGCGGAAATCAAGGAAGGAAGATGAGGTCTGTTCGACTTCTTGATAGGGGATGCTCCTCATCGACATATGTACGGGCTAAAATGGGCAGGCGCCTTTATAACCCAAAGTATGTAAATGGGAAGCCACAAACCTTACCCAGGAAGTAAATGGAGAAAAAGCAACGGACCAACGGACTGAAAGTAGTGAGGAGGATCATGAGAGAGTGCGATGAGGTGAACTAGTACCTCATTTAATAGCACCTGAGTGAACATTGATGATATTAGGCATACTCTCATTATTTCGGATGTGATAATACTGCCCGAATCCAGCGGACATGACGCAATATATCATTTTTGAATGTCTGGCAACTGAAAGTGGAGAGTGGACCACATCTCACTTTTAAGACGATGAGGGTCATCCACAAAAGGCTAAAAGGCTAAACGAGGAAGTTTAATACTGATTAAGCCTAAGGATTCATCCAAGCTAGCAAAACGAGTAGAAGATAGCTTTACTGGTATAGTTCAACGTTTGCTGTATTGCTCAATGGTTAGGAAACAAAGTCATCTGGCATGAATCAATTTTGAGACAGTTTTGGAGATAATTTTGAGGCGTTTTTTAAACGGTTTATTTTGTTTTTCAAATTAGATATAATTACTTTCTGTACTTTTACCGTAGATTGGTCCTTTGACTAAAATGAAACAATTGGGTATTCATCGTTAAATCGATCATTTACTAGTGGACAAGTGAGCTACGGAAGATGTGAAAATGTTTAAATTTCAATTCAAACTAGCACTAGAAGCCCGAGTAAAAATAAAACACGCCCGCTCCTAGCCTGCTGCAGGCACGCACGACGTCAAAACAGGCACGGTACGCCCGAATCAGACACGGCACGCCTTTGTAAAAATAATACTCGCCCGCACTTAGCATTAACCAGGCACGGTACGCCTGACTAAAAATTCTACTTTTCAAAATGCAGCCCGTTATAGGCATGTACCAATAAAAGACACACGGAATAGTTCAAACGAAGCACACACTTTTTAGACTTAAGGAAGCGAAATTGGAGCTTTAAAAAATTGTATAGGACGTAGAAAATGGGCAATTATCTTTGTGACCATTAGCATACTCAGTAGACCGGTTCTCGTTTGATTGCATAGGTCAAGCAGCATTGGACATGGTTAGTACTTAGTTGGGGGACTGCTTGGTAAAACCATACTCGCCTTTGGAATGGTCTATGCCGATGCGGGTGCATTTATATATGTTCATGCCTGTAGTGGGAGCGTGCATACCAGTGCGGCAGGCTATGCGTGCTAGTTGCGGGAGCATTATTTTGACTCGGGAGTAAAGTAAAAACTAGAACTAGAAGTAAGAAAGAACAACAATGTTACGCTGATATTGGTTCCAAGCTACGAAGGCCACATTGGTAATGAAATTGCCCATGGCCTGGCTAGAGCAGGGGCAAACTCAACACTTGTTGGTCCGGAATATTTCTGCAACTTAGTCAGCTGCCACGGAAGATCGACCATCAAGAATTGGGTCGATTGAATCTCCTCCATCACGGCTTCCCTGTTCTCCCACAGTCAGTATTGCTGAACTCATCCAACATCCAAGAGTTCAAACGCAAGGTTCATCACCATCTCTTCATGCACTTCCCAGACTTCCCTTAACCTGTCTTATCATTTTTCTCTGTCCTTCGAGCTGAGCTTACTACCAGACATCTGACCATGACGTGAACGACATGATGGACTGGTAGTACAAAGGGTAACACCTGAGCTTAGAATTACACATAAAAAAATAAAAATAAAATAGGCCACAGTTCCTGCAAAGTCGCCCCTTGAAGGAAGAAGAAGAAGAGAGGAGGGGGAGGGGAGAGCCAAAAATGTGAAAATGTTCATATAGTGAATGGAGAAAAAGAAACAGCCAATAACAACTATGGACCCCAAAAAATACATAGCCCAAAACTATTCCTATCCCAATTCCTATTCCTTGGCAATTTCTACGTCTTCGAATATGTAAACAAATGCAAACACATAAGACTACCATCCCAGAGGTTGAGGTTCGATTCTTCGCAGCAGTATAATCCTTCAATTTACCACTTCTTTCTTGCCATCGCCTCTAACCATAAGTGATGAACCTATTCCCTGTTTAATCACTGAATTCAGCCCTCTGTCCCTGCAGTAGTAAATGGAATCGGATGGAGTAAAAATGCAATTAACTATTTTAACTAGTTTTCAACAGGGCTGTAAACTAATTTCAAAGCAAGTTTTCGCGTTAATACTCCTTCCTTCTTTTTCGAATAGACCTTGACGAATAGACCTTTTGGACGCATTCCAAATTAATTTTTGGGATGTGTATGGCGAAGGCTACTAGCTCAGATTGTTACAAAATAGATGGTGTGCTAAATTTGGTTATACTCACGACTAAACTTTTTTAAAATAAAATTACAAATCTTTTCTTTTTCTCTGAATATTCTTAAAGCATTTCGGTTATGCTCCATTTTTATTAAAATTTTATTAATCATATTTTTTTCACTAAATTTTTCTTTCTTTATTTTTTCAGGTCAGTATTATCACAATATTGTTGACAAATATATTAAAATTGGTGAGTTAAATGTAATTAAAGTCAATTAAGGAATTTTTTTTAATTTTCGATTCTAAATTTTATTAGGAGCAAAATTCATAATTTTTGGCATATTCCGCATATGTTCGACAACACAGTAGGACAAGTTTTATATTTGCTAATAGAGTGTGTCCCATTAGAGATTTCACCGTCAAAAATCTTTGCATAAGTAAAGGTTGTCCCATTAGGGATTTCCTCATGTAAACCCTAATTGATAATTACAAATATGAAACCGACCACAAAGCCTTGAAGTGGTCAGACTTCACGGAATAGATCCGGCAAACGTAAAAAAGGACAATGATTTGAAATTATTACCTTTAAACATTATATCAGCCTTACAAGCTTACAGTAATTATTTTGTATTTATGCAGACAGCATAAATCATTGTTTATTAAATTAATAAAATTTTAAATGAACATGAATTTTATGTCATAGAAATATGACCTACATAATTTATATAATAAAATTTAGATGAATCTACACATGACTTTGTAATGGTACCAATATATTGATGTAAAATGTTCCTCATTTCACTTTCAACATCACCATTACATAAAAATGTTTTTTTATATCATTCAAGAAATAACCTTAAAAATTTATGAACAAACCCATAAATGTCTTCATAAATCATGGTTAGCATAGAAAATAACAAATAAATGAAAAAAATAAAAAAAAATCAACCTACACAAAATCTATTAACAAAAATGAAAATGTTTTTTATTTATTTCTTAATTCCCTCAATTTCTCAAAAAAAAATTATCTTCTTCATTTCGACCAAAAATTACTTCACAATCAAGAAACCTCTTTTCTTGTCTCTCTCTTCCACCCTTGGCCCCTTTTTCTTATATATATGTACATATATACCACAGAGAAGACCGCGAAATCTTGATGCCCGCCCTCACTCAATGCCTTGTTAAAAAACACTTAAGAAAGTAAAATTCACCAAAAATTAAGTATTGATTGGTCGGGTCTACTTTATCCCTACAACAAGTCCTTGGTCATAATAAAAACCGTAAATATTAAGAAGAAAAAGGGCAAACACCATCTTTTTTGGTTGGGATATAAATCAGGCGAAAATTGGCCCTACTACGGCCCCTGCTCTCCGTCTCCTCTCCTCAAAAAATTACAATTTCATCTACAAACAAAAGTCATTTTAGCCTCATTCAAAGTCTCAACAGAACGATTTCTTTAGTCTTCTCTCAATCTCCCTCCCCCCCCCTTTTCACACCCTTAACAACCCCATTTCATCGCCCTTACCACATACACGTTCTCTATAAATTCTTGCCTTGTGTTCTCTACTCTACCCCCACCCTACACGCCCTTAGTACCACCACAACAGTCAAGTTTCTAGCCTCCCAACCATTCTCTTCCTGATGGATTGTCCTTCTTGTTAAGGTATTCAGAAAACTTTTACCGATAAAAACTTAAAAGGAATAACAGGACGAAAAGGGATGAGGAAGGAGAATGGATGGGATACAAAAGGGCGATCCCCTTTTGGAAAAGTTATGAAAATATAAAATTCGTTTTAACAATTCCTTGATTTCCTGAATCGAATTATGAGCGGCGGGGATCCTTTGAAGGATCCTGGCGTGCTCTTTGATGTATTCAGAGATAATAATTCCAAAACATGAGAATTCATTACGAGTTAACAAAAAAAAATGTAATTATTTTGAATAACAGCAGCACTTCGTTAAATTCCTTGTTATCCCGAGAGCATAAAAAGTCCTTTTTGGAGTTTTTTTTTGTCCTTTATTCCGGTCTACGGTATTTTGTTTCTCTCAAGCTTGACTGAGTTTTTTTTTAAAAAAAAAATATCATCGCGGGCATTATTTAAAAAAAAAAAACAAATACAATGACAGAAAAAAAATGTAGCTTTCGACTACAAAAAAACAGGAAATTTGAGGTCCTTTTTCGGGTGCCCAGAAAGTAATCCTTAATTATTCAAATTACAGAATCGAGAAGGTGTATGAAAATTTTTAGGAAACCCCCAAGCGACTTCTCCGCTTGCAATTAAGGAGGCATTCAAAGGATTCGAATGTCCTGTTAAATATCAATGTACAAATATACAAACGTAACAATCGTCTATTGTTCTCACTTTTGAATTACTGTTGAGTCCTTTTTAAACACAATCAGTTGATAAAGGGGACACAAATTGTAATTGTGGATTTGATAAGAAGTGATAAATTACAACAAATTAATTTTAATCAGATCTAAATCTAGAGAGATGAGGAGTGATTGAATTGATGTATGTAAAATGCACAATTGCAGAAGAGGAGGTAGAGGTATAGAAAAATACAAATCTCCATGAAGAACTATCCAAACCAACTATGCCTATGAAGAGTGAAACTATAAGCTAAAATAGATGATTTCTTCCTCTTATTTTTGGTCAGGAATTTGGTCCAAAAGTACCGTGACCACTTTGGCTTGATCTACCCTTGTACCTCATATTCGTATGCCTGACCGCTACTGCCTATTGGCTTGTTGCTTAAGCCGGGGTTACACGGTGCGAGTTAGCATGCGAGCTGGCGTAGTCAGTTAGTCAAGTGCAGCTACTCGCACCGTGTGATCGCATCATACGAGTTACTGTCATGTGCGTGTCGGTCGGTACCTCGCATCCGAGTTACTACAACATTTTGTTGTTTTTAGTCGTCTCTCGCCTTCCCCAATACGCCACAAGCAGCAGCTCGCATGAGACTCGGACGTCTACTTGCAGGGAATTGCGAAATAAACCGTAAACCACGGTATACAGAAACAAAATAATGTAAAAGTCTGTATACCGTAAGACTGTATTTTAGTGCTGATATCATTTGGTGACCGTTTTCTACGATATTCGAAGCTGTCAGTCTCTTTTACATTACCTTGTTTCTGTATACCGTGCTCGTAAATCATATAGCTTCTTTGAAAGCTACTGACATGCGAGTACACAGGTGCAGTAGCTGTCCACAGTAGCTTGGCATCTAGCGTCACTCATAAGTATTTGGCTTGATCTGAAAAGGCTATAGTTCGGTCTGCAAGGGTGAATGCTGCTTCTGGTATACGGAATCAAACTCGTTTTGTCGAAATTGATTTATTTATTTACTAGCTGCTCCCAAAAGCCAATAGTAGTAATCAGGTGATTTGGCAAAATTCTTCCGCCATATTGGCCCCACAATTTTGAATAAGTTTTGATCATAAATTCGTTATTTACTACCTTAAAAACTCCCATATACCGATTTTAATTGGAATCGGAATACAATTCGCAAACTCGCCGGCCATATTGGTGCGGCCATTTTGAATTTAAATGTTAATCATAAAGTCGTTATTTTCTACCTTAAAAAACCTCAGATACAGATTTTCTTTGGAATCGGAAGACAATTAGCAAATTCGTCGGCCAATTTGAATTTATAAGTTTTGACCACAAATTCGTTATTTGCGACCTTAAAAATCCCTAGATACCCACTTTCATTGTAATCGGAATAAAATTGGCAAATTCAACCATATTTCTGCGGCAATTTTGAATTTCGGTCATATTTCGGCGGCCATTTTGAATTTCGAAAATCGGGCTTCGAGGTGTATCATAGGAGACCTCCACGGACCTTCATGCAAAAATTCAAAGCTCTGCGATGATTTTCAACGAAGCTCTCCATGACAGCGCCATCTAGGAGTGGCTTTAGAAAGTAATAAAATAGCCTATTTTCTAAGTTTGAATGTAAATAGCACATGGTTAAAATTTCATTAAGATCGGTTGCACAGTGTAGGAGCCTATAGCGATCATACATACACACATTCATTTTTATATATATCGTCGCTTCTCCAGAATAGTGGCACAACTCAAAAATTTCCAATTTCGAGTTTATTTTGAAAATGTATAGCTAAATCCGCATATTTTTATGTGATAAAACACCATATTATTACTTCCAAAAATGAGCGCAGGAAACCCGCTGGACTCCAAGATCATGACAAGGGCTTGTATGAAACTAGAAACTTTTAAATGGCTCCCCTGTAAAATCATTTGTTTTTGAGTTGTGCCACTATTCTGGAGAAGCGACGATATATAGATTTACTAGTAAGATCCACACGGCATTGCCCGTGATAAAAATATGGGTCTGTCTGGTGAAATATCCTTAAAAAGGTAACTACCCACCAAAAATAAATATTTGTGAAAGACTATATAAAAATAGGCTTCTGCCAGTAACTATTAGGCGCATTTTACCACATTTTCGCTTGACCTTACCATCTTTCCAAAAAACTTTGCTGATCAATTCTGAGCCGATCGCTTTGAGAGCCTTAGCTATACGTTAAGAAATTCTTAATAAGGCTGTTCCGGAACACAATTGGAAAAATTCGTCCGCCATATTGTTCCCGCAATTTGGAATTCATAAGCTTTGATAATAAATTCGCTATTTGCTACCTCAAAAAACCCCAGATACTGATTTTCATTGGGATCGGAACACAATTGGCATATTCGTCGGCCATATTGGCGCGGCCATTTTGAATTTATAAGTTTTGACCACATATTCGTTATTAGCGACCTTAAAACCCCCTAGATGCCCACTTTCATTGAAATCGGAACACAATTTGCAAATTCATATTTGGGTGGCCATTTTGAATTTCAATCATATTTCGGCGGCCATTTTGAATTTCGAAAATCGGGCTTCGAGGGGCATCATGGGAGACTCCGACGCACCTGCATGCAAAATTTCGAAGCTCTGCGATGACTGCGCCCGCTATATCGCACACATACACGTTATTCAAGGTCAAAGTTTCCAAAAATCACTTTTCGGCCAAAAAATCACTAACAATTGATTTTTGCAAAAATTTTCGAAAAGTTTTCGAAAAAATGGCAAGGGTGTCATTAGGGCAGGCAATAATCTTTTGTATAAATAGAACAAAAAAAATTCTCAATAATCAGAGTCTGAGTCATTTTTTTTTACCAAAAACTGATTTTTGGAAACTTTGACCTTGAATAACTTCGAAAAGGTTAAGTTTTCGAAAAAATGACAAAATGCTTTTTTTGTAGGCAATAACGTTTCGTATTGACTGACCAAAACAAATTTTCGAAAAAAGCCGTTTTTGAGTGATTTTTTGGCCAAAAAGTGATTTTTGATAACTTTGACCTTGAATAACTTTAAAAGGGTTAATCGGGTCAACATGTTTGTAAGAACTAAAGTTGTAGAGAATTTCATTGTCAACATTTTGTACGGGATTGTACGACTTATAGAAACCGAGATACAAGGAGAACACGGGAAAAACGCGATATCTCCGGCGGCCATGTTTTATTTTTTCTGATTCCATACATAGCGGGGACATAGCACCTTCAAATTTCAATTTTTTTTTGTTTTTTAATGTAAATTTTTAAATGAAAACGTAGACATATCTTAATGAAACTTTGCACATATGTTTTACTAGTATTTAACTATACAAAAAAATTTTTTTTTTTGGTCCCGTGTCGTCTGCTAGAATTTTTTCAAAAAAAACCCAAAAAATCACGGTGGGCAGGATTTCTGCTCTCAGAAAAGTCGGACACAAAAACAAAAAAGGGATTTTAATCAGCATCAAAGCCGCTATAAAATGAACTAAAAAGAAAAAAATTGGTTGAAAAATAACAAAATGGCGGCGTTTTTTCAAAAATCGAAATTTTTTGCAATCGAAAACATCCTGTTACTCAAAAAATTGTACGCCAATTTTTTCATCCGTAGTTCATTTTGTACATTAACATGTGTAGATTAACGTGTAAAAATTTTAGAACGGTCGATCTTTTTTAATCTTGCTCACCAACTTGAAACACGTTGCTTTAAGAAAATCGCGTTCAAGTTAAAATACAACATTTTTTTTTAAAAAAAACTACCAAAATTCAATCTACGATGCCTTTCACTTTTATTTATATTATTACAAAATATTTCGTAAAGCTTTATTCTAACAAATTCTATCAAAACAAAATTTTAGATTTTTTGAAAATTTGTAGGTGCTATGTCCCCTTAAAAAGTCCCATGGAAGTTGTGGACCAATTTTCAGCCATTTTGGAATTTTGTCTCCTTTCGTGCGTTTTTTTTTGCTAATTTCCCCGGACTAAAGTAAGAGACAAGACCGAGAATGACGAAAGAAGATTTTTAAGTAGGCCAATGCTCACAGAGGCCTGTAGCGCCAGTGATGATGAAGACACTTTTCCAAAACTATATAACATAAAATAATACACAAACTTATTTTAAATAATTTCAAAAATAAGGATTCGAACGGAATACGAAATTTAATGCTCAAATGGTAATCGTCTCTAGCTCAGCCGGTTGCTATTGAGGATATCTATTTTAAGGAATCAAATCCCCGTTACAAAAAAATTTGGTTTTGAATTTTGTTACATTTGTGTGCTTCGTGCAAATTTTTTCTCTTTGGTGTGAACTCCTATAACATTCAGGAGTTCAAACGAAGGTCCATCACCTCCCTTTTTATCACCCTCCAGACTTCTTATAACCTCGGACTAAGCTTACTACTAGACAGTGCTTCCTGAAGAGTACGGCATGACAAAGGGCGATTCTTAAGCTTGGATTTTGACATCAACCATTAAAGTACTTTCCCTGAATTAATACCATTTTCCTGCCAAATATCTTGGGGCAAAACCAGTCATAAATGTTTTATTACTTATTCTAAAAAATATGAAAATTTGGGTTTGAGTCTTTAATATTTCACAGAACTGTGTATAAATATAGAATTTCAACAAACATTTTTGCTTAAGCTGCTACCTTAGGCATATTCTTTATTTCAACATCGTTATTTAAAATATTCTTTCGAATAAATTAGCTCAACATCCAAAATGTCTCCATGCAATGCAATGACCCGTAAGTGCAAATAGTGATGATATAACTGAGACGATTTGTATTTCCTTAATGGAACCACATAAACCATCAATTCACCAACTATGTAACAATTACAAAATTATATTAGTCTTCAAGTGTAATTTGAGAAATAACATTCGATGCTAGTCTGCCATTGTATTACATTCTATCTTCCATAATCTTGAATAGTATTTAGCAAATTTCTCCCCCCGAAGGCAATAACGTTATTGTTCTCACATTGATACATAATACGGAGCCATGCACTACCATCGTCCTTTTATTGATTGGTTTGTTATTATCTCGTATCTCCTGGATAAACCCAATTAACAATGAAATTGGTTGATATATGTAATTATAAATGTAACTAGAAGAATTGTGGTGTTATATTTTTCCAATTATATTTCGCAATAGTCTTATAGCATGTGGCAGATCTAAGCTCAGGTATCATACTTTGTACTACCAGTTCGTCATGTCGTTGGTTACGTCATAGTGGGACCCAGAGCAAGTCTCGTTTATTAAAAATAGGAAAAGGGCGGGTGATAAAATTGATCCCTGGGCGACACCGGTAGAGATGCAGTGGAGTTTAGATTCTACGCTGCAACCTTAATTGAAGGGCCAAAACGAACTTGGAGTTTAGCTAACAAATCAGGGTCCTATACTCTAGCAAAAAACTTGGAGATTTCTAGAGCGACAAAACTAGAGTCTGTTAAACACACTAATAGATCGTCACAGGACCATTTTTGTCTAAAACCATATTGTTTGTCATTCAGTATTTGTTAGGGCTCTAGATACGTCTCCACGAGATTTCTGTTGATTATCGTCTCTTCGATATTGGAGAGAATAGAAGTAATTGCTATTGAATGGTAGTTGGAGAGATTGTTGCAGTCTCCTTTTTTTGGTATGGGCTGAACATGAGGGGGGTATATTGTCGGGACCAGTGGAGTTGTTGACGTTAAGCTGTTTGAGGCACTTCTACACTTCGTGAGCCCTGAAAAGGATCGGGTTCATTAAGTCTGCGAAACACTTTGGAGTAGAAGGTGCCATAGCAATGTCAGGCAGTGAAGAATTCCAAGCCAACAGATAAGTAGTCTTTGAATTTGCTGTCTGCTATCACCTCCACCTTGTAGATAAAGAAAGGAATAGGGCAGGTATTTTTCAGTTTGATAGCTCATAGCGCCGCCGTGACCCATTCGGGTAACTTTTGTACGCTCTAAAAGCGGCTTCTTTAATTTTTATTGCGTTCATGCACTCGCGATTGGGCCATCTGTTTGGTTTAGGTTTCACACTTTTGCTAAAAGGGGGATGAACAAATGCATTCCAGTAGATCCTGGTGATACTAAAAGTGACAGAGTTGACGTTTTTTGTTTTGAACAGTTGACAGGTCCCAGTTAGCATATTGGAAAAAATGAATAAGCCCCAACTGATTGGCCGTCCCACAATGCCAAAGTTCGCAGGAAGCACGTATGTTGGGAATTCCAGCCAATTTAGGCCTATTATGCACCTACATCACTAACAAAAAAGTCCGTCAGCCCAACCGACGAATGCAAGAAAGTCTTTTTGAAGAAGACCGAACTTAAGCGGGGCTCAAAAGCTCTCTGATAACCGTTCTTCTTCTAAGCCAGTTCAGCGTAGTCTTGTCGCCTTCCATTCAGAGTCTGCATTCTGTCTCCTAAGTTACAGTCCTAAGTTGTGAACGTGTTACCGCAGCCCTACATGGCCAGCCAGATTTCCTACCAATAGCCTTAAGGCTCCCATTCATGCACAAGCCGCCGGCTGGCCGTGGCCTGAAGGTTTCGCGAGGCCAAGTATCACCAAACACTTACCGACCGTCGGTAGGCCGTGGCGTGCAGCCCAGGAAAACTGACAAAAATCTTTATGTGTGTGGGCATTTATCGTCAGTCCGCGCCTTAAGATCTGAACTTCTATTCAATCTGAAGTTTTCTTTGAGGCCATGTGTGAAAAAACTGCAATCAGCCGGAATTTATTTCTGATTTGGTCGCTAACGTTAAACAGTCGTCTTTGGCTGTGTCTGTGGGGAATCATGAGGTGACCTGCAGTCCACGGCCTGTCGACCTCAAGTCCTCATCTTTCAGTCAGACTGAGTAATGTGTGGCTTTCATCGGGCCGAGCCTGCCGACCTGGCCTGAAAGTCCATGGGCTGCCGGCGGCCTGTAAGTGAATGGAGGCCTTAAGGTCCGCCCTGTGCGCCTAATAAGGCAAAGGGTCTTATTAGAGTTTTAGCCTGTCTTAGACAATGGAACTGATTCCCAATAGACTACGTTCAACCTCTTAACCCAGTCCTCTTATCAGGGACTTGGAGGTGGATCATGCACCAGAAAGGTTCCAGCCCCGGGCCAGCGTCTAAGACTTCTTCCTCTACGCAGCCTCATTGCCCTTGATACACCAGTGTCCGGATACCCAGCTGAGCGAGACCATATTCTTTCTGGCCAACCGAGTAAAAGTAAGACTCGCTCATTCTTAGCCTGAAAGAGGCACACAGAGCCGTCAAAACCCCTATGTGGCACCCAAAACAAGCACAGTACGCCTGAGTAAAAATTCTACTTTTCCAAATGCAGCCCGCTACAGGAACGTACCAATAAAAGAGGCACCAAATAGTCCAAACAAAGCACTGTACGTACGTTCACGTGTTTTCTAGACTAAAGGGAGCAGAATTGGAGCTGTAAGAAATTGTATAGGACAAAGAAAACGGGCAATTATCTTCGTGATCATAAAGGGTGCCATTAGCATACTCAATAGACCGGGTTTCGTTCGATTGTGTAGGTCAAGCAGCATTAGAGGTGATTTGTACTTAGTTGGGGGACCGCTTGGTAAAACGACACTCGCGTTTGGAATGGTTGATTACAAATAAATTCATATCTCTAACAGGAGTGGCATACCTCTATAGAAAAAGAATTTTTAGATTTAGACCAACTAACTTATTTTTACTCGGGCAAGCTCTAGAGTACATCAAAGCACCTTGCAACTAGTTTGGAGGAAAACTTCCACGATGAGAGTGCCTTGATGGTAGCTTGACTGCCTGGAAAAAAATTAAAATTGGCGCCTTTCCAACTTTTTTCAAGGCTGAACCCAGCGCAAGTCTCAGTATCATCTATTTCCGTGTGGAAAACAAGGGGCCACCTACCCTTTGCCATAGAGACCTTGGAATAGGGCCCTACGACACCAGCTAGCACTCACTAGGGATTGGTCCGAATTGCAGAGAGGCGAATCAACTTAGTCAGAGCATCTCGGCGAATGAGAAAGGAGTTAGGAATAGATCAAGGAGATAAGCTCGTTGACCTGCAGCCTCAAGGACTCTTGTGAAAGTGATTGACAATTTGATATAGATTATTATTAGTGTCTGCAAAAAGCTCAGCGTCTTTCCCAGAAACCTCGGTGCAATTTGAGTAATTCAGCTAATTTACATTGTGAACGTTGAAATTACCTGCACAAATTGAAAGTAGCTCTAATTAGGCATCCCGTCAGCTTAGCAAGTTAATAAAAGGGTACCAAAGTTCCGTTGTTTTTGAGTTAATCGGAGTTGTTTTGATGTTAATCGAAGTTGTTTTGGAGTAAATCGGAGTTGCTTTGGAGTTAATCGGAGTTGCTTTGATATTTAATTTGAATTGTTTTGAAGTTGATTGGAGTTCTTTTGATGTTAGGTTGGAGTTTTTTTTGGTGTTAATCGGAGTTTTTTTGGAGTTAATCGGAGTTGTTTTGGAGTAAATCGGAGTTGCTTTAATGTTGAATTTGAGTTATTTTGGAGTTAATTGGAGTTGTTTTAATGTTAGGTTGGAGTTTTTTGGTGTTAATCGGAGTTTTTTGGAGTTAATCGGATCTTTTTGGTGTTAATTGCAGTTGCTTTGTAGTTAATCGGAGTTGTTTTGATGTTGAGTTGAAGTTGTTTTGGAGTTAATCGGAGTCGTTTTGGAGTTAATCGAAGTTATCGGAGATCGCCTACTGCAACGATGGAGAATCTATTCAATTTGATAACGCTCAACCATAAAGGTAGGCCGGGTCTTCATCTAGCGGACGGTACGCCTCCTTCACAGCTCTTCTCGGCTGGTTAGCAGGGATTTCCTTGTTTTAGGAGCCATAAAACTCCGACTCGGCTGCCTCTCGATAATCACGACGGTTGCGTTTCTGGCTCAGCCGGCTGCTGTTGAGGATATGGATTTTTGCGAAATCCGATCCCCGTTATAAAAAATTTTTGTTTCAATTTTTGTTACATCCGTGGACTTCGTACAAATTTCTTCTCTTCGATGTGGACACATACAAAATTCAGGAGTTTAAACCCAAGGTCCATTGCCTTCTCTTTTAGCATCCTTTAGAGTCTTATTAATCTATTCTTTCCTCTTTAACTTCTTTCGAACCAAGCCTACTACTACATGTTATACCATGACTAGTGTGACATGACTTATGGCACAAAGGCTCATTCTTAAGCTTGAACTTTCACATAAAAAAACAGAAAACGATTTCACACTCAGGATTGGAGGATACAAATCGTGAAATCTGTTCGGAAATGACATCAAATGCTGAAGTTAGCTTCTTTACTGATGCTAGAACTTCTGTTTAGGAAGCAAAAGAATATGACATGGTTTCGTCTGGTAATTTTAAACCAAAATGTTAAAAATCTGAAGACGTGCTATTATATATTTTGTAGTAACCCACGTTATTCCTAACATAGATGGCAATACCCCTATGGGCGTAGAGGTTGTGCACTAGTGTCTACCCACAAACTAGTCTGTATTCACAGCACGTATTGACAGACATAACAAACATTTTATTACAGTTTTCCTTCTGCAACTATGAAAAAAAACAACTTCATTATTATTATTTTTTTATAAAGGAATAGTTTCTACTTAAGTATGAATGAGAAAACTGTAAAAAAAACCCCCTTCATACAACAATATACCCCCACGCAACCCGTAAAAAACCCTTTTTTTCGCTGCCCTACGAAATTGCAACTTATTATTCAAATAGCGTCGCATAAACTAAGGACAGCAAAAAAAACCAAAAAAAAAAGAAATTGAATATAAAAAAAAGGACACTAAGTCCGCGTCGTCGTCGTGTATATAAAAAAAAAACTAAAATGTCCTTTTATACTCAGATAAATAAAAACTTCGTATTCCCAATGAAAAATCGCTTTATATGAACCTCGGTTCTTTTTCGTGAAACAAACAACCCACAGTCGACGTAGCTTTTTACTATAGAGGGGAAATATAATCCCGGAAGAACAGGCGAAAAATTCGGTGTAAAAAAAAACAAAACATATAACCGAGAAAATTTCCTTTTTCCCAGAAACACAAGGAAAATGGGCTACAGAACAACCAAAACAACAAAAAAAAAATTCCCGGGGAAAAAAATACATAAATTCCCAGCATACCTTGGTTGGTACCTGTATGTTTTGACTCTTCTGTAGGTAAAAGTCTTTTCGTCTATGCTTTGTGTGTTATTTTTTCCTCTTTCATAAAATGCGTGAAACATAAACTTCACGAAATTATCAGGGGCCAGGATGTCAGATGCAGGTTCGTTTCCTGTGTTACCCCATAAAGAGTACAGTGAAGGCGGGCAGAGAAGAAAAAAAACATGGCGAAGAAAATTGCTTGTAGAAAAAAAAAAGATTATGAAAAAAATAAATTTTTAGCGTTTTTTTTTTTGTTCGTTCTTCTAAAACAATAAATTCATAAAAACCAACACCGAAAAAACACCAGAAGAACACCAACAAAAAAATTGGGAAGAAGAAAAACGCTTCACTCGGATAGAGGATAGAGAACAATAGAGTCATCCATTGGCTGCAGATGCCTTAGCCATTTACCTGTTTTTCTGCTCCTCTCCGGTGTGTCCTAATTTGAGGATGAAGGAAGTACGTGCCCTTTTAGCAAATTTAAAAGGAAGCTCACACGTCTGCCCTTGAGGGTTCACAACTACTATCTGCTGTATGCCCCCCATTCGTTCCGCTTTCTGGAAGCATCGATCCTTGATGTGCCCAGGTCTGGGTGCACTTGAGTCAATTTGGGGCTATCCAACACTCCTTCTACTTAACCCCCAACCACCACGTACAAACCCCAAACCCCCTACCCCCTTCTAGATTTTCCTATGGCATGCAGCATGCCACGTAGCAATGGAACGACTTTGAACTTCTCCTTAAATGGCATCCTCGTATACGGCTCAGGATGATACACTTCAAGTCCTTTCTTTGCAGTCATTTTCCAGCTCCAGGAGCGCCCCCGCCATCATTTTGAAGAAGCTACGTGAGAGCGAGAGATCTGTGGGTAAGCCTACTGCATCCTTTCGAAAATAACCCTTCTATAGTTTCAAAAGCATCTGCCATATATGTACGTGTGGGTATAAAAAGGATCTGTAAAGTATTCATCAGGACTTCTCTAAAGCATCCCAAACTACGCTACTCTACACATCCCCAAACTCGTCCGCCTCCACTCCTGTAGAGTCTCTGCTGATTGCTCTTCTTCATAGCATCGTCTTCAAAAAGTCCTGTGTGCGCGCTCTCATTTCGCTGCCGGTCCTCCACCATGGCTAATTGCTATTCTGACTTTGAATCTCTGCCGGGGATTCCCCTCGAGGGTATCATGTTAAGGGGCTTTAAATGGCGGATTGTCGTTGGGATATAATTTATCCAATTTCGGTGTGGCATTAAAAAAAAAACTTTGCGCGCTTTGCTCACCTTGTTATCTACGACGGCAACCCAAAATTGGACATTGGTGTATGTTAGCCCGCGCTAACGTGCAGCCCGCCTAGGGTGGATTTATGGAAGAATGGAGTCACAAGGATGAACGTCTAAGGGAATATATATATAAACTTTGTGGTTATGGAATATTGATTTTTTTTAATTAGATTTTTTTTCTCTCTCTCTTTTCCTGTCTAGAAAACAAAATGTGACTTTGTGTGTGGCCAATTTAGGATGCCCAAATGGGGCATGTTTAAAATGTTTTTTCTCTGTCTCCTAAATTAGGTATGATAATTTATAGCCCATAAAATACATGTATTTGCATGCTAACCTTTCCTCCCTCCCTTCATTCATGAATTTAACAAGTATCGACGAAAAACCACACATGAAATAAAAATACATGTGAAGGGAGGCAACATATAAGGTTCACAAATTAATATTTTAGCAGAAAGGGTGGTGGTGGTTTTTATGTTTGTTTGAAGAAATTTAATAATGGACTTGTTTATGTGTGAGAAACATACCCTATAAAAATTATGGTCATTATTAACAATTCCCAATTTGGTGTCAAGTTGCCGTGTTATTTGGAATTAAAAAAAAGGGATGAAATTAGGGTGAAATAATGATGAGTTTTGTCACCTGCACCTGCATTAGCGATGTTGATACAGCATAGGTATACCATTCTTCTTCTTATTTTGGTGAAGTATTGGTCCAAAAGTATCGCAGTCACTCGCTTGACCTGTTGTACTACACTCATATACCTCATATTTGTAGGATACACCGCTTGAACAGATTCAGCAGTCTATCTAGTGGCTTGTTGCTTAGACTTGACTGTTCGAGCAGGGTCTCGTTGAAAAACGTAACCCTGCCATGGTAATCCCGAACAACTGAGGCTCCGGATTCCTGAACGTAGTCCTGCTTTCGGTCAGTTGGGAAATTAGTATAGCAACAGGGCTCCTGAGCCAGGGACATCATCGGCTGTGGATCGGTTGTGGGCTCGGGTGTAAACTTATCCGGGACAAGAGCCTGTGTGTGAGCTTTTTTATGGGGAGCTTTTGGGTGTGAGCGCCGTCTCCACCTGGGTGAAACTAGTCTTGAGGGTATAAGAAAAATTATAAATTAAAGTGAATTGCAGCCCTCAGGTGGAGAGAGCTATACAGATCTGCCGTGCAAAGGCCAAAAGACCTATCTGCACAAAGCTCGTTTCGAGAAAAACGCGTTCAAAGTTTTCAAAATACATGAAACCGAAGCAAATAAAGTAACTTCAAAGTGATAACTTTTAATTAAAAAGTACAATCAGTCTGAAATTTTTTTTAAGGATAAATATGAATATTTTGTATCAAAAAATGCATACAAAGCCATTTTAACCTATAATGCATATAGGTCATTTGTCCTTTGCACGGCAGAGATAGACCAGGCAGACCAGACTAGATAGGCCAAGACACACTAGCCCATCTCAGCAAAGTTCAACTAGTTTTACACAGGTGGCGCTCACATCCAAAGCTCATCGCAAAAAAAAATGGTCCTGGTCCAGGGTACAACTCAGACCCGAGCCCACCACCGATGACGTCCTGGCCCTGTTGCTATACTATTTTGGAAAGGAATTGCCCAAAGCGAGCTTCATGTGACCTCCGTGGGCTCACCAGCCTCACTACGACCCTCTTTGCCTTGGCTTTCTCAAGCTTAATTGGTCCATAGAAGTCCCATGAATATGGTAGAAAAGGGAAGATCCAACAGAGCCTCCATATCAGGATAAGGTATTATACAACTGGTGCCCAGAGAAGAATGGATACCAGGGCATGAATGATTCGATGAAAAAGTTGTTACCAAAGCAAGTGCCACACTCCTTTAATCGATCCAGAGTCTTTCTGTGGAACATACAGTAGTCGTACGAAAGAAACACCCTTTCTATATGGGAGATAGTTCCAGTTCTGGGCTTTATACATCGGATATGAGACAAGCCAAGAACTCCAATATCACTGCTCGAGCAAAATCCATGAAGATCCTCGAGCTCACTACTCCTGAAATCTGATCTTCTCACACGACTTGCTCATGTCAGATATTACCTGAAGATTATGGGCAAGAACAAGTCCTTTGGAATTGTGCTGCATTTGAGAGACGCAGTTATCGCAACACAGGAAAAGCGCGAGTAACTCCCTAACAAGTGTGAATTTAAGAGCTGTCTTTAAATCCAAGCGATCAACCGGCTATTTCGTCTTAGCTGGACAAAGACTACGGGCGCCCGTCAAGCTAAAAGATTTATTTAAACCGATAAAGCTAAAGCGGAAAACTTTTGAATCTCAACAGTTGAGAGCTAAAAGGAATAAGAGAGCTCCTGTCAGGCTACTTTTCGCTTAATTATTACCTAAGCAGAATAGGGCTGGTACTTTATTGTAGCTGTAGGTTCTACAACGCAGCTCTCGAAACAGCGGAGAACTTACTATGCAATTGGGAGGCCATATCGAGGAGGAGATTGAGTCTCCTCCATTGGGCCCCGGAAGGTTTGTGATATGAATTATAAATCAATTTTAGGCCATATCAAAAACCGTAACCTCGAAGGTTTTTAATGGAAGGGGTTGGCACAATATACCAAACAGTTCGCAGTGTCTCCTTCCAAGAAGTAAATTATAGAAAACACCTTTCGTCTTGAACCAATGATGGCCGTTTTTCTGTTAGCACTAATTTAAGCCGCTCAAGCTGTTCGCCGTAAATCTTCCTTTGGGTTTAAAAGTGCAAAGTGGACTAAATCTTTCTTATCGTACCAAACAAGCCGTCTCGATAGCACTCGTCTAACATCTCAGAGGTCTGTGGTTCGATTGCAATCGGCAGGATGGTCCTTGGTCTCTCCACTTGTCGAGCCTTGATAACATTCGTTTATTTCTTATTTTTTCCCTTCACTGCAATTCCCTCCCGTTTCTCCTTTATCGCTTGAAAGCATAACAAACAACATCTCCTATTCGATCACCGTAGTCAGCGTTCTGTGTCGGTAGTATTGGAAGAGAGCCGTTAGACTAAAAACAATATTTTGCTTTGGCAGTTCTTTCATTCTATCTCGTTCTTTACTATCTTTTCGACTAGAACTTGCTGCCAAACATTACATTCAATGATAGAACGGTCGTCAGTACAAAGAGGGACTTATCTCTGAAATATATTCTTTCACATTATCTATGGGAAAAGACCTTCTTCAGCCTACGATGCCAGTATTTCTTCTACCCCAATCCTACTATTTAGTCCAAAAAAAGTTTTTCCTGAGATGTAATAGCAACGAAGAGCAGATCCTCCTCGCGCGATTAAACTCGGAAAGTCTGTGAGGTATTTGGACCCAATTTGCTGAATTTTCCAATGTCACTAAAGGCATTGATCGGGGCGGTTCAATGACCCAATCCAGGTATTCACTATTATATACATGAGGCTCTACTACTGAGCTTTAGCCTTCTACATAAAAATTAAAAAAGAAAGTAAACGAGCAGTTTAAAGATTTCGAAGAATGTAATTTCTGCGAGAGAACCACTTTGCGAAGTAGTTAGAACAGGGGGATTCGTGATCACTATGCATAGGTGCCATGAGTGTTGTGAATTATACGACTGAAGCTCTTTGATTTTGTTGCAAGATTGTTTATTCAAAAACTTTATAAATTTTCTACTCGTTTTGGTATTATTTGGTGTAGTTAATCGGAGTTTTTTTGGTGATAATTGGAGTTTTTTTGGAGTGAATCGGAGCTGTTTTGGGGTTAATCGCAGCAGTTTTGATGTTGAATTGGAGTTGTTTTGGAGTTAATCGAAGTTGTTTTGGAGTTAATCGCAGCTTTTTGGAGTTAATCGGAGTTTTTGGAGTTAATCGGAATTATTTTTATGTTTAATTGGAGTTGTTATGGAGTTAATAGGATTTGTTTTGGTGTTAATCGGAGTAGTTTTGATGTTGAGTTGGAGTTGTTTTGGAGTTAATCGAAGTTGTTTTGGAGTTAACCGGAGTTTTTTGGATTTATACGCAGTTGTTTTGATTTTGAGTTGGAGTTGTTAAGGTGTTAATAGGATTTGTTTTGGAGTTAATCGGATTTGTTTCGATGTTGAGTTGGAGTTATTTTGGAGTTAATCGGAGTTTTTTGCTGTTAAACGGAATTGTTTTGGGAGTTAATCGGGGATACTTTGATGTAGATTTGGAGTTGCTTTGGAGTTAATCAGAGTTGTTTTGGTGTTAGTCGTATTTAACGGAGATTAACTACTGAAATTGTGGAGAATCTATTCCATTTGATAACGCTCAACCTTAAAGGTAGGGAAATTCATGAGCATTGCGCTGGGAGGGAACGAATGGCTTCCTCATTACGATGGTCTTTAGGTGAGACCTTCTGTAATTGCTAGAATAATAAAATAGATTCCAGAAGCGTGCGTCGCTATCCTTCGTTTTCCCTGAAGTACCGCAGGCTGGACTTGTATGGCCAATGAACGGCTCTAAGACAGAGGCAAGTGTGGGTGCCATAAGATCGTTATTTTAAGAAGGGCCTTCAGTTTCGGACTCTAGCTTCTGTTTTTAAGCAGAGGTGTGGCCTGTTAGCTGTACTTACATGTAACTACAAAAACGTAAGAAGGACTTGTTACGCTAACAAGCAGATTTTTGGTTTCTCTAGAGCCAAACAGTGCGAGAGCCCAACAGCAATCAGTCCGGCTCTGCCAAAGTGGCCTTGATGAGTTGAGTATTCTAAATTTAGTTGCCCTTGTTCGGGTCCAGGGTCCTTGGAGCTTGGAAAGCAATGGAAGGGTGAACGCTTTGGCCTGACTGATTCTGATACTGCATTGATCGGTCCGGAACCAGGAACCATCAGATTGGTAAATGTTAGAGACGTTTAACGATTGTGATAGTGTTAGGGACGTTTAGGGATTCTAATAGTGATCATTCTCCACGCCTCATTGGGTTAACTCCAAACGGCTATCAGAAAGGTTATTGGAGTACTACAGGAAGGATGTCAGGATATTCAGTTGATAACCGGATACTGCGCGCTAATTACCGAATAGTATGGTCAGCAGACCCTACCAGCAGGCTTCGCTTCAAGGAACATGATTTTCCCAATTCCTTTTTTGACTTTATCCCGCGATAACGAGAAGTAGGCTATCGTTATATAACGCGATCTTGCAAGAATGGAGATCGCTGAACGTTAAACCAACAGTTGAATTTGTTCAAGCGGTCTGACCTTTTAATGTTACGTACAGGGTTGTAGTACAATAGCCCAATGTTGTACGCGATAATTTTGGGTCTGAAATCTTACCCAAAAAAGAAGAAAATTATGTGAGAAATCTCAAAGCACTTGTATGATCAAAACGTTCAATGATCATACCCACGATCACTGGTAAACGTTAAATGATCGATCTTTAATACCATACAATTGCGCCAATCCAATGCAAGATTGAATTGTGAATAAAATCACGGATATTTTGCATATGTCGAAACACCATATAACATACTTTATGCAATTACTACTAAAATACAATTGGACACGATCAATTTTGTGCCTAATATTAACTTGATTGATTTAAACAATACCAAAAGAAATTGAGTTTAAATTCTACTTAACACCCCTAACAAGCATTGATAATACTTCAATTACATTTCAACTCAACAAAATTTCATACTCTATGCTGAAGATATTTTCTAGACATAATCGATCGAGGTCACATCAACCAATTTCGTGCAAATTAACTCTCAAATAGATTGCTAAAATCAAAAAGCACTTGACCCACTTTTTATGTTTTTCTTTCAAATGTGAAATTCCCTCATCGCTATTAACCTGCAGCATCATTGAACTCTAAACTGAATTATCCACTAGACAGTTGATGCACATCTCTCAGAAGCATTCCTCTCTCTCTCTGAAGCCAACTATCATCTCATCCTATGCTGTGGCACAAGCATCATCACCACCAGCATTAGTCATGCAGATTCAGTTACGAAACAATGTGTGATCTTTGTAAATTCTTTTCCCATCCTCACCTGTGATCCATTGATAGACTGACCTGTGTGTGATCATGTGGATAGGTTGTCTGGTAACATTCCAGCAAGAAAGAGATTATATTTATGTTCGTATATATATATATATATATTTTGCCGTTAAACCGCAGTCGTGTCAAATTATTCCAACCAAAAGATCTTACACGATCCTCCATTAACACCGTTTGGGTATCGATCGCTGTAGCTTTGGTGCTTGAAATACCACAAAACCTTCAAGAGATCTACGATCACAACAAGATCAAAAACGAAGATCGCTAAGAAAATTCTGAATAGGCAATAAGCAGCAAAAGGAAGACTTTTTAAGGTGAAGATTCTTTTTCTTTAAGACATCGTCGACCAATAACTGTTCTTTCTAGTCTTGAAGCGAAGTAATTGAATCTGGTCAAACAGGATTGTTTTTTTCTCCTCTCTTCTTTTAGTTGTCTTGTTGTTTTGAGAAAAAGAGTTACGATCTTGCTTCTCACATCTACGATGTATATATCGCCCATAATTCTGTTCTAGTGTAAACTGTGTACCAAATAATCGGTGACTGATCGCGACTAGAGCCTGGTCAAGTGATCTTCAATGAGGGTGGTCAATGTATGTATAACTATGTATGTCCAAGTGATTGCAATTAGCATTAACCGTTTCGGCGAGGCCATTTCTTGCCTACAGGTACACTTCAGTCGCCTCTTAATTTCTCCTACGAGATGATGATGAATAACTAATGGACCCCGCGAGGATCATTGATCTCTCTAAGCCGAACTCTGATTTTTTTTCCATTCATCTTGTTGATTAATGGACGCTCATTTAACTGGAAAATCGTTTTAGGCTAATCTAGTCCAACTGGTTGAATTTAGCCAACACGGCTCAAGGGGGGCTAGAAAGATCGGTTTGGGCGGGGGGAAAGATCGGCGTCTTTCGAAAGGGTTTTGAACTCGGCTTGACCCAATGCATTTTTCTGGTAATTGCCGGGTATCTGTCAAAATTATTATGTTTTTTTTCGCTGTGTGTAATTTTACCGCAAGCGATTGAACGGGTAATTTTTTTCCGTAATTTTTTTTTTCGTGGGTTTAATCGTTGATACATAAATTAGCAGCTACAACGCCCTGTTTAGCCATTGTTTTTTTTTGTCTAGATACGAGTCTAGTTTAAGAGATGTTAGGAATTGGATTAAGTTATCTGCTGGAGTTTTTTTTTTGTGTTTCGTGCTAAATTTTATTATTGGTGGACGTTGTAAAATTGGAAGTCGGTGGTTTATTAAGTCGTCAATTTGGTGTTTAGTGGGGAAAATTTATAACATCTGTTAAAATTAGAATAAATGCTAATTTTATTGGTGATAATAGGGTTTAACAGGGATATTTAAGTGATCTTTAAATTCATTGGTAGCGAATATCATTAGTGGATACAATAAAACTGGTAAAATTTTTTGTAGTTTATTTTTCTTAAAAAAAAAAGATTTAATGACGGAAACCAACTCCTGGAGCGAAAACTTTTTCGATCAAAATAGCGCAGACGATGTTGTAATCGTGGTAACCGGTGAAGCTAGTGGTATCACGTCATGTCATATGCAGCACGCATTTCATGTTGTCTGTAGTTGGTGCACTAACATAGGACTCAGTGCTTATCCCGTAATAAAAAGTTCTAGTACTATTTATTAAACAACGATCATTCCTGAGATTGGCAGAACCACTCCTTGTAGGCAGAGCTATAACGTTTTCACAACAATAGGTAAAAATTCATTGGAACCACGACATCTGCCAAACTATAATCTGATAGGTAAGACTTGCTGATCTTTTCTAAAACCTTTCGCAGATCCTATGAATCTACATGTGATCTACAACCAAAAATACCAAAGATCGCAAAGTGTATCCTCTTCCGTTCAAGCAGGGGCCCTCGGTAGTCTAGGGAGTAAGGCGCCTAGCTACCATCGCAGAGGTCCCGGGTTCGAATCCCGGCAGCACCCCACGGTTATTCGCCTTTCCCACCTTCTTTCTTCTTCCATTCCTCCTTCCTCCTGTCATAGCCTTCCGCTAGCACTGCCCCAATCGGTTGGTTGATGTAAGATTCAACTCGTTTCAGGAGGCATAACACTCCAGCGAGCTTTTTCTCGTTGCCCCGATGCCAGAGTCGCGATAGAAATGGTTGGGAGTAGGTGATTGTGGCCGTTCCTTCCTTCACTTTTCTCTTTCCCTTCACTATCTATCGACTAGAGCTTGCTGTTCGACATTGCACTCTATACGAAAAAATAGATTGTCGACAGTACAAACGGCTTTTTCTGAGCTCTAGTCTTCCACATAAAAAAAGCAGGGCTCTTACACCGTATTCATCGGTCCGGAATGAGTTACTGAGGCGCCCGTCATCTTAATCAGAAGAAAACTTGACGGTCGGACATTGACGCAACATCCTGAGTATTAAAGGTCTACACCTGGTATGGTCAAGTCAAAGCGGTTTTCTTATATATCATGAAGGACGTCAGGACATTAGTTAGTGTACTCAATTACTGTCTAGAACGGATCGGAAGGGCAGAGGACCTTATCTGCATCCTCTACCTTGAAGAGAATGAGTCGATCCTTCGTGTAGTATCTTGCGATAGCCAGAAACAGGATCTTACTGCTAATCGCGACGTACCATGGACAGCCAAATCTGTTGCAAGTCACTAGGCAAACTGCTGAGCCAGAGCTAGGGCGTCGTTCCGTCTTTTCATTGCTTTCGAAGCCTTTATATCGCGGGTTCAACTCAGGGTTACTTGAATGAGATTACATAGCTCATCAAGTTTACGTTGGCAGTCCGAAACTAGTTTAAATTTGGTCCTACCTTTACGCTGTTAATGGTACTTGGATTTTAGAAGATGTAAAAATCTGCTTGATAGCGTCGGGCCTTCTTAAATGCTCGATAGGATAGTATAACCTACATCTCTTCTTGCAAGACAGTAACCAGGGTACCGAAGCTGAACACTGTACTAAGCCTAGTTTTTTAACTCCAAATCTCGGCCGCCATACTTATCTCCGGTTTAAGGTCATCTTTGCACCGTAGGCGCTCTGTAGTATTAAGGAGCTTAAATTTTGAAATCTTCGCAATCATGCAATTTGACAACATTTCCGCTTCTGGAGTCCCTTTCATAATACCTACGATTGTAGAATGTCTTCCGCTGAAGATCATCGCTCATGTAACCAATTGATCTCAGCTTTACCGCAGGTTTTAAGAAGGATTTCTTATTTCCATGTCATCATGTGCAGGATCACCAACGTTGTTCCCTACAAGATCGTACAATACTAGTTGAACGCTGATCCAGTCCGATACACAATTCGATAGAGTCATACTAGCGCGCCGGGAAATCTGTGGGAAGAAAATGCGGAGGCTATAGCCATGCACATGACCCTTGAACTCATGGCCGCCATTTTGTCTGTCAGCGTCTGTTGTGCAACTCGTTATTATTGGTTTTCTTATCAACGAAGTTGTCCAAATATTCGATTGGACCCAGAAATTTCGAAATGGTGTTCCGTTCCAGTGTAAAGTCAAAGCCATAAACGGCTTACAATATTCAGGTTGTGTGTGAGCTTGTAGAAAGTTTAAGTGTTGGAAGGTCCATACCGTATCACCAATCAAAGATAACGCGAGCCCCCGGACATCGTCATCCATCGTCGGCTTCTAGGAACTAAGCTAATACACCATATGCCATTTTCATCATCAGCCGCCCCTTAATTCGGGGAATTACTTGGATAATCGATCTCAAAAAGTACTGACTATAAAATTCTATTTCAGATTCTCTACCAATAACAAGCGGGGTTACTCAAGGTTCCATACTAGGACCGCTACTTTTCAATATAGCCCAGTCACTTTATACATGAACCTCTACAAAAATACAACTGGAGATTTTACAGCGGGATTCTCTTTATTTTGGGGTCACAAATAATTTCCCAAAAGTCCATAAAGCCAACTGACCGGCCACTCAAGTTACGGAGGGTCAAAGGTCATGAAAATCAGTTTTTCCCAAATATTTCGTAAAATATCGGTTTCACGTAAATTCTGGCTTAGTAAAGTTTGTTCGTGATATAAATCTGCATAAAAATTCCCTATACAAAATTTACATAGAACCAATGGTTTTCGAGAAATCTGGGTGACAAACTGTGGAGCAACGCATACCCAGTATCCTATACGAGTGCACGTGTTTGTTGTGTATGCATGTGGCAGCGTTATCAATGAGATCGCAGACGCGATCCCAAATGTGTCCGCGTTCTTAGTATTTGGACTGGAGTGCGACCTCCACATAACTACTCCAACTCATCAAAGCCCTTGTTTCACTTAAATTGATGAAATGCTATTCGTCCAACACTAAAATTTTCCATTCGACTCATCTTCATTGTTTGCTGTCTGATTTTTCAGGTATGTTACCATCAAAGAATTCGTTTATCAATAGAGCAGCACGAATGTGGAACATACTTTCACAATCAGTATTTTGGAGCTACAGTACACTCGCGATATAGTGAATTCAAAAAAACCAAGACCCAGCATAGTACACTACAGATGGACTGGAAAATCGGGGTATGCTCCTTTAATTCTTGGAAGGATAATTTTTTCATAAATCGTTAATGGAGCATAAAAGAAGCTCAACTCTAAATTTGAGTAAAATTTCTAGTAGACGTTTTTTTGGAAAACCCAAAAAGTTTTTGAAAAGCGTTTTTCTCTGAATCTACGCATTTTAGAGAAACGTTTTTTAAACAAAAAATGTAGAGGACATTGTTACCTAGAATTTGTGTCATAGAGGTCATGCTGTACAACTTCAAATACAGAAGCTAGGTGGCGCCAAAGTTTCCAAAAAAGGTTTTTTTTCGTTTTTGTCCCAGAAAAAATGGTTTTTTTTTACAAAATTGTAAATCGGTAAATTGTTCCTCTTAAAAATGTCTACAACATTTATTTAAACTTTTTTTCTCTCCGACTTACCGTATCAATATTACATCTGCATTGTACTAGCACTAAATCAAATTGTTCACTATACTAAGTTGATTAAAATTACATTTTTTTCAAGTTTTCAGTACACAGAATACTCCCACATATTTAAAATTGTAAAAGTGAGGATTCCACCCTACCAACTTCCAATATTATGAATCCTTAAAATCAAAATTTTGGTTTTTTGACCTGAGATTTCGACTTCAACTACCTTTTTCTACAAAAAAAATGTAGTTAACCCTTTTTTCCAAACTCAGAAAGCTTGGAATATTTCCTACGAATAATGTCTATACAATTTTTAGATTACGGCCTTTAAGGCCCTTTTACATCCGAAGCGCAAAGTGGAAACGCAAATTGGAGCTCTTTTATCGCACAGAAATTGGTATGTTTTCTCTCTGTTGCACTAACGTGGATTCAAGACAGAGAGAAAAGCATACAAATTTCTGTGCGATAAAAGAGCTCCAATATGTGTTTCGACTTTGCACTTGGGATGTAAAAGGGCCTTTACTTTTGAAGATATTAGAAAATTTTGATGTTAAAATTGGCTTTTTTGGTACATTTTTAGTACTTTTTGAGTGTACTGTATTAAAATTTCCAAGAATTTGAAATACAATGTCCATCGATATCCTTGTGCATCTTAGAAGTGCTTCCCTTCCGTATCCCTATCCATATCTTTTTTACCATTGCATGTCATTAGCAAGAAGCAGTTTGTTCGATTTTCTTCTAATTAGCTTCCTGGGAAGCTATTTTGAAGATTTAAGTTTTGCAAGCAGCAAAGCTTTCATTTTTGCTTTTTTGGGAGCAGGGAAAAAGGTTTCGTTCTTCGTTTTTGAATAATAAGGATACAAATACGTAGATTTCAAAAATAAATATTTTTATTTCAATAACAAAAAGGGAAATTAAAATTGCATTCACACACAAAAAAAATAAAAAATTCAACACTTTTCACAAAGTTTGAAATGACTTATTTGTAGCTACATGCACAGGAAAATCTTCCAAAATGTTTCTGAAGCGCAAGCAGGAAGCACTTCCAATTTCATTCCAGAGGAAGTTGCTTCCACTTTTCCCGCTCGGCTGTGCTCGCTCTATTCCAACTCTACTAATACTAAGCTAATCACATCATGACACGGTTTGGAATTCAACTAACATCGCACAAAGGGTTGTATTTCGAGAATCAAGTTTCATAATAAGATATATTGGAAATCGGCACGACATGAAAGGGGACAACCAAAGTACACGTAAAAACGTGAAGTTCCAATCAACTACAATTTAGCTATACATGTTCCATCAACCATACCTAACTGAAAAAAAATATGTCAATAAAACAATTATTTCAATTCATTACTTTCAACAATTTTTACCGCTGTTGTGGAACAGAGAATGTGAGAGCAATTTTAGCAAAAGTATTTTTCAATGTAAAATTTTTTTTACACGCGAATTTTTCAATAAAACCATTTCAATTAATATTTGCGTGTTTTTTCTATCCATCCCACCCTCCATAGCGCTCTCTTCAGTGAAAGGAGAGATAGGAAAAAAATTACAGAAAATAAAACCCATCACCAACAATAAAACGGCGGGAAAAAACGATATCCTTTTTCCTGTCGTCCTGTTCCCCCATTCTATCATCATTTCTAGAGTGAACATAAAAAATTTTCCCGAGTGGTGGTAATAAAATAAAAATTTATTACCGATAAATATCTCCGACAGTTGAAAATATTGAAATTTCAATATTACTGCACATTATTGTTCAGATTAACAAATTCATATAGCAACACAGTAACAGTAAAATTGCTGCCATCATATCCGAACCCACCCCTCACCAAAAAACAGGACGAAAAACATACCACGATCAGATAACGACACACAGTAGAAGCAGGATGCGTCATCTCATCGAGAAAGTAACAATACTGACATCTGCTGCCAGGAGAATTCTATTTCCATGACATTCACAAACCGCTCAATAATCCTTGATGGATCGAGTTGATAAAAAATTCCATTACATTGTATTCCACCAATACTACGGCAATAAATATATACGACATATAAAACGCCACCCGCCAAATATCAACGATACAAAATGGAATAACATCACGAGCAATTTGCATGCCGATGTTTAATACCGTCGGGTGCGGGAGGACCGCCGAAACCGAAATGACCGGGCCATGAAAAACAAACCGTTTTTGCCGCATATCGCCCGTGCCAAGGATTATAATCGAATTTTGACATTCTACCACCGATGCTGAACAGGTTTCCCCAATTTCGTTTCGATGGTACAAGGATACAAAAATTGAGTGGAGTATCCTTCCAGCCTATACCTAGACCATTGTCACTAGTCCCCCCCCCCATCGCACTCTCCTCCATTCAGTCGGTTCCATCACCTGTTTTCACTACCTCCTCACGGATATGTACTACCTCCTCACGGCCGTGGAGGATATCAACGACTACACCGAAAACAGGACTCAGGTTGATGACTTCAGTTTCAAAAAGGATCAAACTTTTGCGTGCGTGGGATGAATTGAAATCTCGGCATATTATCCTGTCCCTGTACCCACCCCCCCACCAAACATCCGCATCCCTCTCCACCGGTATCACTTAAACATTGGTCGAGGATGAGTGAAATCTGAGAGAAAGGATGTGACACAATTTTAAAGCCTGGCTCCCAGCTATCCTGTGGAAGCCGGGCAACCAGGATATTGTGGTGATTTCCGTTATTCTCCAATTCGCACATTTTAATTAAACCACTTCATGTGAAATGAGGCAATTCGTAATCAAGGACTCGCTTTCCTCTCTTCCATTTTTGTTGTGTGCTGTTCGAGCAGCACATAGGGTGTCTCTGCCCTTATCTGATTCTGGGCCTTTGTTACTGGATTACTGAAAATTTTTAATAAAGTCCTTTTTTCTGTTGTTGCTGCTGTGTGCGGAGTTTTTTTGTGTTTTAGAGAGGGGGTGTTGTTTGGTTGCCGTTTGCGTAATTTTTAGTGCTTTTAATAATCTCGTTTTTTGGAATAAAAAAAAGTACAAAGGTAGACTTGTTATCAAGGTGAGAGCTTGATGTCATCTGGAAAGGATTCTACACAAAGAAGCATATTTATAAGAATAACTTTTATTTTTTTCGTTTTGTCACCCCTTTTTTAAAAATTAGATTTAATCTTTCAGTTAAATAATAATATCTTCTTTAGAAAATCTTTGTCTGTATTTCTTTTTTTATATGGAAAAAACAAGCTTAGGAATCACCCTTTGTACTACAAGTTGATCATGTCATTCAGTTCATGGTGCAGTTTCTAAAAGTAAGTATAGAAGATAGATAGTAGTTTGAAGGATAGAAAACTATAGGATATGTTTAATGGTGTGGGGGTTGTTGAAGCAGATGATGCTGACCCTTATGTTTCACGAGTTCGGAAATACTGACTGTGGAAGATTGACCGTATTGCGCACAAAAAACTCCATCAATTTTAAGGTTGTGATATCATAGCTAGAGCTTGGACAGGGGGGGATGAAATGGCTTGCTGTTTAGCATTCAACGGGAACCTGCTATGGGCATATGATGCTGGATCACGCCAGTAGGTATTGCGTCGGTTTGGCCTGGGAAAACAATGGATCACGTCAGTAAGTGCTCCGTCGGTTTGGTTTGTGAAAAATAAAAGTATTGTATTTAGTATGACTTGTAGATTAAATCCCAGGCTTGCATCTCTTAAGAATCTTGTTTGTTTAGCGTCAGTTTTATAAGTTATAATCATTACTTCGTTTGGGAGGTGTTGAATTCGACATGATTCTTAAGGTCCCGAAAACGTAAGACTAACGCAGAGTGCCATAACCCGCGATGTTTTGAAGTGGGTTTGGTGGGGTTTGAGAGCAGATCTAAGAAGATAAGGAAAAGAGTAGGTGACAGAATTCACCTTTGGGGAACACCGGCCGAAATGGTTAGGGGTTTAGATTTGACGCCGTCCAACAATACATGGATTGTGAACGGCCAGATAGAAAACTCTCAATCCAGTTGTTGTGAACAAAGTCGATTCTAATTGCTTGGAGTTGGGTCAACAGAGCAGGCTGTCATACTCGGCCAAAACTTCGGAGATATCTATAGCAACCAGACTAGAGTCATCAAGCGAGGAGGTCGAAAGTATCTTAATCATTTAAATTTACCGCCCGACTAAAAAATAATTTAGTTCTTTAATTTTCGTAAAAGCATATACGCGCTCGCAACTAACACGCATAGCGAACAAATGCGCATTCCACACGGGGTATGCACGGTCCCGCTACAGCCACGAATATCTAAAAATGAGCCCGCTAGAGGCATGCACCCTCCCACTACAGGCATGAGCATCTTCTATAAATACACCCCATCGGCATAGACCATTCCAAGCGCGAGTGTCGTTTTACCAAGCGGTCCCCCAACTGAGTACTAATCACGTCCAATGCTGCTTGACCTTCGCAATTAAACAAGAACCGATCTAATGAGTATGCTAATAGCACCCTCTGTGGTCACCAAGATAATTGCCCGTTTTCTTCGTCCTATACATTTTTTAAAGCTCCCTTTAGAGTAGGAAAAGTGTTACCGTGTCGTGCCTTGTTTGGATGGCGATTTGACGCTTTGCGTTGCTGCCTGTTTCATGCTAAATGCGAGCGAGTCTTATTTTTACTCAATTCCCTGCGTTAGAAAGCGAACTTTATTACTGTGTCTGTACGTCTTATTCTTAACTCGGTTCTTGCAACATTAGTGCCGGGGAAGCTGCCTGTTGCTTGATGTGAAGATCAGGAGGCAATAGATCGAGAATTATGTTCAGTGTTTCAATGATGGCTGAATATACACTAGTTCAGTGCTTCAGTTGTGTAATCTCAGACATTGTATTATTTGGACTTGGTCTAGTCTAAATTTGTTACATTTTTTTGAAAGATGTAAACTCTACGTAAGTACTATGTAAACACTATGTAAATACTATGCAAACACTATTTAAACCCTATGTAAACACTGTAAACACTATTAAACACTATTTAAACCTATGTAAACACTAAGTAAACACTATGTAAACAGTAGGTGGTCAGGCACCGCGGGATATGTAGTGTTCGCATGTGCCAGTGAACAGACCGAATGCAGGACTGTGGACGGGAACCCGGGAAGCTTGAACAGTCAAGTGGAAACGACAAGCCACTAGGCAGACTACTAAACTAGTAGCCCTCCAGCGGATTCTGTTTTGCGCGACTGCTCTCAGCTCTAACCAGGATCTTCCAGTTGTTGCGGCCTCTGCTAATAGGTCGTCCTCCAGTTCCAGCGGTCTGGCCAATAAATATGAGGTATAGGGGCGTAGTACAATAGGTCAACCGAATGGCCGCGGTACTTTTGGACCAAATATCTGAAAAAAAAATGTAAACACTTGTCTAATTACTGCTGTGTAAAGCCATTACACCATGTATTATTTGAAGTCCTTGGCATAGAAAGCTATGCTGGCCTTCCTAATCTGAGTAAAACCCAGGTACTTAGCTGATCGTGATAGTCTCAGTGCTCGTCCAATGATTATGGGTAAACACAAATCGAGCAGTTTTTCTAACTTTGTGTAAAGAACCCGTTTTGCATTTTCCGAGGTAACGGATAGCCCAAAGTGGTTGGACCACTCGCTAAGTCTTGCAAGAGTCATCTCCATAACATCGCTGGCTATGAAAGGAAACTTTCTGGGTACTAACATCGCCATGACAACTGTCTTTATCGTTTATCCTGTCGTTCCTTAATGTTTTTTGGATATTATCGATAGCCATAAGGCATAGCAGCAACGAGATGATTCCACCCTGAGGTGTACTACGCCACGTCGTCTGAAGATGATTTTCTGCGTAAAGTTCATCACTTTCGTTTCCTCACGCATCCATTCGTCGTATTTGTGACGCTTTAAATAGTACACCCCTCGCCGTCACGCATGGGCCCACATTAGTTCCCACGCTAAAGCGTCCGAATACCTACTGACTTCAGTTCCTGAGTCAATTGAACCAAGCGTGCAAGTTCAAGCCTTTTGACCAAATTCGCCGCAAAGAGCTCCGTGAAATGTGCAGTTCTTTAGCGCGATGACGAATAGAGGTCGGTCGACGAATCTTAAGGCGCGATTCCATTGAAGCAACACTGAACGACATGTGGCATGATACTTGTTTCCTGCTGTTGCCTGATTACAGGTGTCCGACTATGTGTCACAAAATTCAATAAGGTAGCATGCGGAATTTGTCTCCCCATATCGAATACGCTTTGTCGTCGATACTTGTAGCATGCTTCTAAAACGATTCCATTTAGGCAACTTCAGTTTGGTGTATCATGTCTTTGCAACGTAAATTATAATTTCATATACGCTAGTGTTGACTACGAAGACTGGATATCTGACGGAGGTATTTTTCGAGAAACGTCATTTTAATAAGAAGCTGGCTAAAGGAAAGCTAAATTGCCTCACCCAGAACCACTTCCTAATAGCCACGAGTTAAGGCCTTATACCGGGGACAGACTAGAAACTTAATCTAGATTATGACGTCAGAATGACGCAGAACTATCTAAAAGATATGGAAATTAAATGGAGTTTACGTCATTCTGACGTCATAATCTAGATTAAGGCTGCTAGTCTGTCGAGGGTTTTATGCAATCTCGATGCATGATGCGTTCCCTCTACAGGAACCCTTTCATGAAACCCTTTAACCGTCAACACAAAAGGCGCTATTGCCAAAGACTGCACAATTATAGGCATTCATACGCTCGTAGAGTAGTGGAAAATACGTTGTAGGTTGCTAGCAAGTGTGTTTCGTGTATTTAGAAAACCACTAATTATTAATTTGGAAAACTCTGAAATTGTCGCAAAAACATACATTTGTTTTCATAATTTTTGAGAAGGAGAAAAACATCGCGATCAATATACTGTCCTCAAGGAACTTTAGATAATGAAACGCAAGTCCAAATCGATTCTGGTCTGCAGAGTTTGTCACATAAACCATGAAAGTCAATTTTTGAAGCTAAAAAAGTGAGAAATTAATTTACGAGATATTTTCAATCAGATGAAGGCCGGCCGCACACTAGCAACTTTTGTTATGGGCGATTAAATAGTTTAATCAATGAAAAATTTGCGTTGAAATAGCCTATGTGCGGACTCACGTTTACTTTAATGCGTTCTATTTTTGTGATTAAAAAGTTGCTTCTTTATAATCACTAATTTTGTTATTCCCTAATTCCGATGAATCTTCATAAATGAGATTGTTTACACAATTCCATTTCATGTCGTAGGATACAAGCCGCACCGATCCGCTGACTGTTGGATAGCGACGACAATGTTCGACACGTTGAATCTTGTCGAAAGGTGATGCATGCGTCCTGGCAAAAAGTATCAAATCGTAGCAGGCGGCAAGGAGACTTATTTTTTGTCGCTTCGTGTTTCTTCAATGGAAAGACAGTGTGCAGCATGCGTCAATTCCGCATGCTACATGTTGCCTAAAAGTTGCCTCAGTGGAATTGCGCCTTTAGCTACACTATCGCTTACAGCTGTTTTTGATGGTACGAGCTGTACGAAAAATGCATTGGTGCCGGCATATTTCCCACCGATCCCTTTGTCTACCTAAGCTTGGTCTTTCCGATAAAACAATATGGATGTTCCAAAGAGGATATAGGAACCTTTAAATAGAGTTTTCGATGTTTGTACCTAGCCTGCGTTATCTGGGGTCTTCAGGAAAAAATATGACAAGCCTAGAATTCTTTGCCGTTTCCAACCTACTTTTACCTACCTAAGGAATGCGAATCACTTTTACCCTCGCCGAGGAGTGATGCACGTTTCTGCAGTGTAGGGAGTATTCTGGATCTACCTGGAACCTATTTAGAAGCAAAGCTAATGCTTCTGCTTTTTTGATAATGCTTCTGCCTTTTTGATAATGATAATGTTTTGTTACAAGGATGCTGTCACCGATCTTTAGTCCGGGGAAATTAGCATTTTAAGGAGACAAAATTCCAAAATGGCTGAAAATTGGACCACAGCTTCCTTGGGACTTTTTAAGAAAATAATTTCGGAATCACAAAAAAACAACATGGCCGCCGGAGATATCACTCTTTGGCAAAAAAATCACTCAAAAACTGGTTTTTTTGAAATTTTTTTTTGATCAGTCAATGCGAAACGTTATTGCCTACAAAAAAGCCCTTTTGTCATTTTTGCGAAAACCTAACCCTTTCGAAGTTATTCAAGGTTAAAATTTCCAAAAATCTCATTTCGGCCAAAAAATATTTTGAATAATTCGGAAAGGTCAAGGTTTTCGAAAAAAATTCAAGAGGGGTATTTTGTAGGCAATAATGTTTTGTATTGACTGATTAAAATTTTTTTCGAAAAAAAAAACAGTTTTCGAGGGATTTTTTTGCCAAAATGTGATATCTCCGGCGGACATGTTGTTTTTTTTGTGATTGCGAAATTATTTTCTTAAAAAGTCACAAGGAAGCTGTGGTCCAATTTTCAGCCATTTTGGAATTTCGTCTCCTTTCGTGCGTTTTTTTGCTTATTTCCCCGGACTACTTGCCGAAAGGTTTGAAAATCACAAAGGATCCACCAAAACCGCGTGAAGTATTGTGACGAACTTACAAAGACAACAACGTTCACGTTGGAAATCTCTTGTAGAATCCATGTTTCTAAAGGAATATTTAAGATCTCTTCTTTTATAGGGTCAACCGATAGGCCTACTTCACGTTTCATTAATATATTTTCTCAAATGGATATGATTGTAGTAAAAACTTCTAATTTTATACTTATAAAATGCTGGACTATCTAAAAGGACTAACTAACATTTATTTCTTGTTAAATGGTGAGAAAGAAAAGTGACTCCGAAAACACTTGGAAAGAAACCTTCAATTCGATTACAGTTCACTGTTCTTTCAATGGTAATCCAGAAAAGAAATCTTATGAATTTCTAGTGATTGGAAATCTCCAAATAAAAAAAAACTTTTCTCCATATATGACCCGCATAAGTAATTCAATCTAATCTAATACAACGGTCGTGACAAGCCCATACACATATATACATATCTACTGTAATTCTTGACCCCCTTTCCGTATATATATATATAACGTAACGAAATTATCCCAAATTACATTTATACTCGGTAATCTACTATTTATATTCCGCAATCAAATTGGTGAAGGAAAATGTTTGCTGCTTTAATTAAAACACAATCAAATGCAAAAGGAACGAGAAACACACAACTCCTTCACTCTCCTCTCTCCTTGGACCCTTTTTCACCAAAAAGCAAACCCACACTTTCATTACTAAATCCCATTGGAATTCCAGGCTGCCCAATCCTGTAGCTGGTGCAGAAATAAAATTCGTAATAAGACCTCAGCGTAGCCCTGGCCTGAAGTCTCATAAAAACAGAACTAAAGTAAATGCTAAAGAAAATTTTATAACTAAAACGTATACTGTGGAACGTAACAAGAGCAGCTGGAGTGGAGCACCAATCTCCAAGGCTCCAATTAATCAGCTCTCCGTGATTTCGACGACGACGACGTGGCTTTCCTCCCCCGCGTATGAAATTCATCTATATACAAAAATTAAGCATAAAAATTTCATGTGGCCGAAGGCTTTTATGCGTATGTTTTTCCGGGTAGAGGCGTTCTTACAGCGCGCGGTCAGGGCTGATAATTGCGAAGAATGTTCTTGTGTTGATGAAATATAAAATGTTTACTGGTGGCTCTGCAGTTGTGGATTTCAAAACATTAGAGCTTCGTCCACCAAAAAATAAATAGACTCACAGTTTACACCAAAAGTGTTTACATCAAATGTTTACACCAAAATGTTTACACCAAAAAAAAACAAAACTACACAAAATCACGTTAATCTTTTCTTGGATATTTTTTAAGCTTTTTTTCTTGTTCTTTTCTTACAATTAAAAAATTCTTTTCTTGTGTTTCTTAAAACTTTAAGACTATTTTCTTGGATGATTAATGAGTTGCGAAGATCCATTAAGACCTGCAGACGCAATTTCGCATGACGGGATTTCCTGAATAAGAATTCTTCTTCCATTATTTTTGTTGTTAATAGTTCTGTTGAACTCAATACCACCACAGAACGTTCTTCCTCCTCCTTATGGTATCACCTCTATATATTTTTTTTTGTATAGTAGAAATCGACACCAAACTCCGGTTTTAGACTGTTCCGTATTTAGACACACAGTGGACATTTAGATGACTTATCTGGGATATATTTAGAAACGCTTTTTTTTGGCAAATTAATGATAATTATAAGCGACCGCAAACACAAAAACGGCACAAAATTTGCATTGAATTAAAATTAAAAGTCTTAATGATTTTAAATGGTGTTTTCCTTAAAAAAAAGAGATTTGAAGAAGAGAAAGGAAATCCGTTTTAATGTGAGAAATGATTTTAGAGATTTTTTTGTCAGTCATTAATCACAATCAGTGTGTGAATAATCTTGTTCATTTTGCATGGCTGTGACTAGTCATTGTTTGGTGTCCTTTTATCCTTTGAGTTTGGTATTTATTTAATTTGATACGGTCGTAGAAGGAAGTTGACTCATCGATGCCTGTACGAGAACAGCCATCCTGAGATAGTGACTAAATACTAGAATGATTCACTTAAAAATTTATGGTTTGTGGATAGTCATCAATTAAGGGGACTCTTGACTGAAATGGCTAAAATCGGAACCGCTAGACCGATTTAGATGAAATTTTGTGCCCGAATAGTTGTTATCGAAAAAAAACAAAAGCATAATCAATTGTTGAAAAAAAAAATTTTAAGCAAAATTTTTGTTAATAAACATCCGAGAAAAGGGTTTTTTTCCGCGAGCTCCTTGCGAATTTTGAATTGATTTTAATTTTATCAGCGCCAAAATGTTCAGTAATTAATAATAAACAAAACCGTCAGACAGAATTTTGATATCTTTTTTTGTTTATTAAAATCCACAAATATGTCGGGCAATGTAGAAAAAAGCCGAAAATCTCGATTTTTTCGTTTTTTTTATTACATTTTTGTTTATAACTTTATGAATTTTTTAAATTTCAAAATTCTGTCTGACAGATTTATTCAGTTATAAATTTCGAACATTTTCCACTTTATAAAATTAAAATCGGTTAAAAATTTTCCAACAAGGAGCTCGGAGAAGTTGAAAAAAATGTTTTCGAGATAATCGTGTTTGAAGTTTGACGCACACATTTTCTCCGCCGCAGTGGCTAAAATCTCAATCGCTCGACCGATTTCAATGAAATTTGAACTAATAAAATGTTAAACGTATATTAAATGTTATTAACAATTAATATAAATTTTACAATCACTAGTAAGAAAATAGTTGAAAGAAACTAGTTCGTCTGTCGACGCGCGACGCACAGTGGTCGAAAATGCCAAAAAGCTGGCCAAAAATCGAAAAATGAAAGTCTTATTTAGGAACTTTTTTTATTTTAACTTGTTAGATTAGGGTACCTAGGATAGCGTAAGACAAATAGAACCAATCAAATAGCGTTTCTTGCCTTTTAAAATCATTCTGAAAGTGGCCGTTGCAAGCGTTGCTTGAGATTAGGGATGTTACGAATGTTCGCATTCGCATTCGCTTATGCGAATTATTCGCATCATTTTAAACATTCGCATCGACATTCGCATTCGCATCAGGTAATGCGAATGTTTTGCGAATGCGAATATGTGTAGGTCGTGTCGTGCCCCGTGGAAAACAAAATTAAAATACGACAAATTTACAGATCTGGCTCGCACATATCTGAGCGCTCCACCAGCCAGGGTTCCGAATGAGTAATTGTTCAGTGCAGCCGGCCTTATATAGGAGCACCTTAAGGACCCCATTCACAACAGGCCTCCGGCAGACCGTAGCCTTTTAAGCTAGGTCAGCAGGTACCGCCCGATGAAGGCCACACATTACTAAGTCTGGCTGAAGGATGAGGACTTGAGGCATACGTCTGACAGGCCGTGGATTCCAGGTGACCCCATGATTCCCTACATACACACAGACTAGGTTGTTAATTCAAGTGCAAACATATTCATGGTCTCCCGAAAATTTTAGCTGAGTAGAAGTTCAGATCTTCAGATTTTTGTCAGTTTGCTTGGACTGCAGGCCCCATCCACTTAACGCTATGGGTGAGTGAGTATGTGGTTATACTTGGCCTCAAGGCGAGAATCCTTAAGGCCATGGCTTGCCGGCGGCTTGTATAGGAATGGGATCCTTTAGAAATTGCCTCATGGAAGTATAATATTCCTCTCTTGAACTTTGACTATTAAATACGAGAAGAAAGAATACCATTACCGTATATAACACTGGTCTATTGTTCTAATATATTTTCATATCCTATTGTTTGTAATAAAAAAATGAGGCCTTAATTTAATTAAATTTTTTTAATGCTATTTCTAAACATTCGTATTCGCATTCGCATTCGCACATTCGCATTCCGAACATTCGCGTTCGCATTCGCATTCGCGAATGTGAAAAATATCACATTCGTAACATCCCTACTTGAGATAGCATCATTAAACCCCGCGGCAACCAATTATTTAAACATACATAGGAAGTGTTGTGTCGCATATTTTTAAATGTTATAAAATGGATTATTCTTAGGAAAGTAAGTATAATTTAATAATATTAACAAGAATACTCATTTGTTAACATATTTTTAACATGGTGAAGATTTCTTGACCTGTCTTTTTATCGAAAAAGTAAAATTTTTTTTTATATTAATAGACCTACAAAAGAAGTGCCGCTATATTCCGCTCTGATTTTTATCTTATATTGTTTATTGACCCTTTGGCCAAAACATATTCCAAGAACTATTGCCCGAAGTTGCCCCTTTTTGTTTAATTCCACTTTTTGTACAAAATTCTGCGTAGTCCATGTTTTGTTTTTTTTTAACTTATTAAAGTAGTGCTTAGCTTAAATTGAACCGTTTTATCTTTGGTAATCAACTTTCGAGGTCAAATTAACATAAGTATTGGAGTTATAAGCAATTTTAATACTAAAATTGGCTCATTTCGTACTTTTTTAGTAACTTTTCACCTAAGCTTTGCCAAAAAGTACCAAATAAGGTCAATTTTAACATCAAACTTGCTAATAACTTCAAAAGTCAAGGCCGTAGCATAAAAATTGTCCAGACATTATTGATAGGAAATTGTCTAAGCTTTCCAATTTTGCAAAAAAAAAATTAGAAAAAGGTGATTTTGGTTGAAATTTTAGTTAAAAAAAACCAAATTTTTTACTTTGATGACTCATTACTATGGAAGTTGATAGGGTAGAACCTTGATTTTTACAGTTTTAGATAGGTGGCAGTATTCTGCGCTCACTGATACCTTATTCATGAAAATAGGTCATAGGGTTACAAAAATACAGGGCGATATGTAAAACTCTAAAAAAACAACTTCAAAATGCCCTAGCGTCTAAACCGTTACCATATCCAATAAAATAAAATATAATACCAAATTCGTGATCAGCGACCTGGAAAACACAATCCCAATTTCAATGAAAAATAGTGCTCAATATTGATGGTCGCCATTTTGAAGCCGCCATTTTGTTTTTTTTAAAGAAATAATAACAAATTCGTGATCAGCGACCCCAAAAACCTTTATAACTTTATTTTCAAACAATTATCTCAGTTTTTTCGACTTTTGTCCATCTTTTTGCCGATTTCGACCACTGTGCGACGCTCGGAGTAATATCTCCGCCCGTTCGCGCTATTGAAAAAACACGAAAAACTATGTTATAAACATTTTTTTTTTAAATTTAAAAACGCTACATAATTCAGAAAAGTCTACTCTATCAGAATATGCAATAAAAAAATTTCGTCAAAAAATCGATTTTCAACCAAATATCGGTGAAGAGTCCCCTTAAGTTTGGTTTTCAATTAAGCAATTTTAACGTCTTTTTTCATATCTATCAATAAAATATTACATAACAATTCGTGACTAACCCCCGAATTCTAAAAGCAGTCACAAGTCACAACGCAATCATAAGTGTGTGGTGAGTCTCAACTTGAGGCAATTTGGTATTCTCATTTTGTAGCTGCATTTTTGACAATCCGGAAAAAGTCGCTAAGACTCTCAAAATTATGACTGTATACAAAGAGGTCACAAGCAGGTTTCTAGTATATTTTTCATAATTTCTCATAGCTTCAACACACAACCAACATCGATGAGAGGTGCTCGTACGTTCATATAAACACTGTCTTACTGCATTAATATTCTTTGGCGTACGTTGGCTACGTTGTCGCCAAGACTTTGCTTTATCTCATTACATGAATACAAATTCACCATTAGAGGTGAATTTTGTTTATTTTTTGCTTGTGACTGGGTACTGATAGTCACAAGAATAGTGTCTCAAAATTTCAGTGACAAACCCGAATCTCAAACTATTGTGACTTATGATTGGTCATAACAGGGGATGGGGAAAGATTATTTCTGCTAGAACTTGAAGGCCCGCCCCTCTACCAAAATTCACTTGGTTGTGGCGAAAAATACTCCTCAAGTACATATCAGAATTAGTGCTGCACACGAGACGAGACTTGTCCTGACGATACGAGACCTCCAGATTAAAAATCGATACGAGACCGAGACTATCATTCCAGATCTCGCGAGACATCTCGAGGTCTCGAAATCAAATCGTTATTTTGAAATTGTATCGACATCAAGTATTTCAGTATCTTTACGCTGCGCTCTTTGACAAGCACAACATTCGATACCAATACATGACTTGAGCAGGCTGCGGAGACAAGGCGAAGATTACGCATTCCATAAACATTTAAATGCAGAGTCCATTCCAAAACAGAAGAGGTATTTTACTCTCATTTCATTTCATTTCAACGCATTTAAAATTGAAATGAAATGAAATGACTGTAAAATACCTCTTCTCTTTTGGAACGAACTCTACGTAAATGTAACTCTACACAAATTAGAAATTAACTTTCGCTTCATTGATCCCCTCTACCCCGCCCTTGAAGTACAGAAATACAGAAGCAATTTGTATTATTGACAGTGAAATTCGAGACTTTTCGAGACGAGATCGAGACGAGACCTGCAAATACCCATTTTTTCGAGACCGAGACGAGACTGGGCCAAATCTCGTCTCGTCTCGTCTCATGTGCAGCACTAATTGTAAACAATGCCGAATATGCTCTTTTTCCGGTCCTATTACTTCTTTAAACAAAACTACTGGCTTTCCACTAAGAATAAAGAACAAGGTGAACTTACTACCTGATATTATATCAAGTTGATGCAGATAGTTTAACAAGCGAAAAACTGCCTTATTTATGTCCTGTCCAAATAGTTTCCATTTGTCACACCTAGCACAGAATCTGCCCATTCTCCTGCCATTATCTCTAAGCATAACTAACAAAAGGGTATAATCTAAAAATAAAATCCTTTCCCAAACAAATTTTCTATTCTTAAGATATCGTAAAAGTATGACGCTTTCAATATAATGTTGGCGTTGGAAATTGGTTCGCTCTTTCCTCTACTATTTGTACAGCCAAGCTCTGGCTATCTAACACTGTACTCATTGCCTTATTACTCTAGGGATCTACCACCTCGCTAAAAAATAAACGATTCGCTGATTGAATAACGACAAACAACTAGCGCGGGAATTACTTCTGAGGAGCGCGGGGATTAATTGGTTTTACCCAGATTTATTAGGTGACACCGCCTTGTTTGCGATTTATTGGTCTATGGCTTTAAACTAGGGCACGCTACTTGTTTAAAATTTTCAAGACTGTGACCTAATTTTCAAGGTTGTGACCTAGTTCTCACGCCCAAATGCCCCGATACCTACTAAGATAGTTGTTACTCCAATAAGAACACTCCCTTCACTTCTACCACTAAACTAGAAATTTTTCTTCTTTCAGTCGTCTTTATGTCTTGCTAGTTCTTTTTATCGTAATTCCTTAAATCATTAGTTTTGAGACATTCCCGTAAATCCAGTATGTTCTGAGGCTAACTTCTCGATTTCATAACAGAAATTCTTTTCCAAGAAGACTTTGTCAACCTCTCGCTCAACCAGTTGGACCCGTCCGGTGTTAGCTTCGTTTTAATGCGCGAAAACTTGCCTTGCACTCTTCTTCACGTCTTTGAAAAAATGTCCAATCAATTCTAAAGACTCAATTCCGAACCGATTCTAGGGAATGCAGAGAGGAATGAATTGGTTCCGTCCTATGACATCCCAATGCAAAAAGAACTGTCTGAATCTGAAGTGGAATCACTTCCAATGTACCGGAATAAATTCTGAATCCATTCTGAATGCATTCTGTTCCCAACTGGGTATTAGCAGTTGGCGTTTCTTAGGACTTGTATCTGTGGTGTACCGATATCACCAATCTACCATCATCCTACCATTTGACCTCATGCTCTGACTGTACCCTAACTAAATCCTTCAGACCGATAAACTTCTCGTGTTTACCTTGAAGACAATGAAAAAGGTTATCAGAGTCAGGTATGAGGCATTTATTTTTTGAGAAATTCGCTGAAAGGGCCTTTCACAATCTGGTCCTGGTCTGGCTGGGAAGTTTTGGGAAGAATTGCGCTGACAACTTTCCTTGATATCAAGGGAGCCTCCAACAATACATACCTTGACATTATAGTAACGATCTAAAAAGGCGAGATCTAGCCAGAAGCATATATGATTGGTTCGACTCTCTGTTGAGAATTAGCAGATTAATTGGGGCTCAGAAGAAGGTTTTCTGGAGTGCACCATAGCAAAAGGATATCTGCAGGATGTCTCCTCTCCTATGGTGTTTTGTTGAAAATGAACCTAGAACCAACTCGATCAAATTTTTTCGCCGAAGATTACGCAAACGATATTATTATCCTGGTAACCAGTGAAACAGGATGTACTATATCAAGGTCCATGCAACGTGCATTTGATTTGGCCTCCAGCTGATGTTTCAGTGTCTGACTAAGAGACAACCTATATTATACGACAAGAAGTAGGTCTACTGGCGACATTTCTGTCTGTCCAACAGATCATCTCTACCCAAAACTTGCATTGGTCCGCTGTGTCTGATCTGATGGTTCTAGGTATCAAAAGGCTTTTGTTTGATAGTGTATGACACCTTGCCATGTTGGGTAAACCAGAAGTTACTGTCAACTCGGTTCTAAAAAGTGTACTCGGTGTTTAATCAAGGGAGTAATGGATAGCTTCGAATCTAAACTCAAAACCATATCTGCCGGTGTTTCCCAGAGTTCAATCTATTACTCTTTATAAACGATCCTCTCTCAATTCCCTCTAATCTACTTCATAGCTTTGCTTATGGTAGTACGCTACGTTACTCTTATGCTTCGACAATGCAATACAAAAGCACGTACAAGTGTCTCCATGATCGACAAATCATGTCCAATTCTATCAATCCGAAAATCGAACTCGTATTTGATTGCATCCTCAAAAATCGTCTCGACTACATCTCGAAAACTGTCTAATTTCGGATTTTCAATTGTTCCCCTCGTTTCAGCGGACCTTCTGAATTTAACCCCTGATCCATTTCTTAATATGAGCTTAGGGTAATAAAAAGGTAATAATGTGGTGAGCTTAGGGTAATAAAAAGGTAATAAAACCTACGATGGAATTAAAACATATTCCAAATTGTCCAATAATCAGGATTCCGTAAGACATGCAATTGGAACAATCTTCCACAGCCAGTATTTCCAAACTCGTACAACAACCTAGAGTTCAAAAGTAAGATTCATCGATTTCCAGTCGAACGCTCCAAAAACTTCTTTCGTCTCTTCTAACCTTCAAACTAAGATTATTACTAGACATTGCACCATGACTTGAACGACATCACGAACTGGCAGCAAAAAGGAAAAAAGTTGTTTAAAATCAAACTTTTAAAATTCATGATTGTGGTTCCATTAGTCCCAGATTAAACTGTAATACTGAAACAATAGTATTCAAAATTCATTCACCTTTCAATAGAAACCAAAAATACAACAGCGAACAAAACCTGTTCATCATATCTATAACAAAGCACTAAATACCACAAAAGTGCATAGTAAACATTTTGAACAACAATCATAAAACCATTAAGGTATCATCCCCCCCATTTCCACCCACTTGTAACTTTACTTAAATATCTTCCTCCACATTTATTCATTCATCCATCTTCCCTCGCGCAGTTGTAAACAAAACCATCATTTTCCCATCAATAATATCAAATGTGAAAATAATGAATGTAAATTACATGTTAATTTATAATTTCTGTCACTAGCGCTCCTCACTTACCCCTCACCCGGTAAGCCCCCGCCGACGCCGCCGATCATTGTTTCTGTATAGAATATAAATATGCAGCCCCATCCGCGACTCCCTTGAGTATAAGCTCCTATATATACTTCTAGTGGTTATGGAGCATTGTTGTCGTCGTGGGTGGTGGCTGGGTGGCCATATCACAGAAGGAAGTAGCACGAAGGGAAAAAAGAATGTAGAAAAAAAAAATAAAAAAAAATGTGTTCAGTTTCCTTTTACCTACATACATCAATCTACGTGGAGTGATTTATTGAACCGTAGCTATCGTGTACAACACACAAAAATCAATAGGCATTATGACAAAGTGCGAGCAATAATGGATGAATGTGTACCTTTCACTTGGAACTACCTCTGATCCGACAATAGGTATTTTTCTAGATCCCCACCCTCCTACAATCCTTGCCCAGTTTTCTATACGGTAGCTACATGTACTCCTTTTTTGCCTCCTTCCACGTAGCTCACATTTTCATTGTAATCCTATGGCGAAAGATTATTACTTCGATTTATTAATGTGAGTGCTTCCGCAGTTCACGGGAATTGAACGTACGACAGAGAGAGAGAGAGCTACCTGCATTAGAAGCAGTCAGGTGAACGGGGAGGATTCATTCAAATCGGTGAACAGAAGTTTAAATTAATTGCATGCTGGGAAATGGATGAATTTATGACTTCGTATTTATTTCAACATTATTTTGTTTGTTCTTTAGCTAATTCAGAGTAGACGTCGCTTGAGGCCTTTTGCAGTCAATTATGAATTGTAGTTTGCTGTTTTTTTCACAGTTTATGATTCTTTATTTGAAATTCATGTATTTATCAAAAAGATCGATTTAATTATGTTATCATTATTTGTCCCAACAGAAAGCCTCGATAGGTCAGGGTTTAAGACGCCCGACTACCATCCCAGAGGCCTGTGGTTCGATTCCACACGGCGCCATAGTCCTTCATCTTTCCACTGCTCCCACCCAGATAATATCAATTCTTACTTGCCTTCTCTCATCACAGCGAAAACTTGTCCTTTCTTCAGCCATCGCCTATAAGTGAAACAAACGAGGTTGCCACATTCAGTTCGATCGCTAAAATCAGTCGTGGTGTTTTTGGATGCAAACGCGTAGATTAAAAAATCATTCATTCTTCTCTATTGATCTACTATCAGCCATTTCATGTATTCTTTTCTCTATTATCTTTTAGACTATACCTTCCAGTGCCAGACACTCGACAGAACAAATCGGCTTACCTCTGAGCTTTAGTCTTTTACTAGCATAAAACCCGCGTGCGTTGCAACGCCTTTAAATAAAAAAAGTTTGTGTGTGCACTGTCCGCGGTAGGAAAAAAGTATAATGAAAACAACAAAAAATTGGAAAAAATGATTTTGGATATACCATATAAAAATTTAGAATTACCCATAAAAAATATTGTAATATTTCTTCTCGAGCGTTCTCGGAATCGTCAGGGATTAATATAATTTAAGATATTTCCTACATTTCAGAATGTGGCAAACTTCACGACAATAGAGGAAATGACGATTTTTCGATTTCCAAACCCTGGAACAACCTACATACAGCTGACCGGGAAATGACACTTTGTGGCAATATTTGTCTCCTATATTGGCCCCGAAATTTAAAATTTTTAAGTTTTGATCATAAATTCTTTATTTGCTACCTAAAAAACACCCAGATACCGATTTTCATTGGAATCGGAATATAATTGGCAAACTCAACGGCCATATTGGTGCGGCCATTTTGAATTTATAAGTTTTGATCATAAATTCGTCATTTGCAACCTTAAAAACCCCTAGATATCCAAATTCAATGCAATCGGAATATAATTGAAAAAATTCGTCCGCCATATTGGCGCGGCCATTTTAAATTAAAAGTTCTGATCATAAATTCGTTATTTGCTACCTTAAAAAATCCCAGATATTGATTTGCATTGGAATCGGACCACAATTGGCAAATTCGTCGGCCATATTGGCGCGGCCGTTTTGAATTTATAAGTTCTGATCAAACATTCGTTATTTACTACCTTAAAAACCCCGAGTAACCGATTTTCATGGAAATCGGAACACAATTGGCAAATTTGGGTGGCCATTTTGAATTTCGGTCATTTTGTGGCGGCCATTTTGAATTTCGAAAATCGGGCTTCGAGGTGCATCATGGAAGGCCCCCACGGATCTTCGTACAAAATTTCGAAGCTCTGCGATCACTGGTGCGCCCGCTATAGTGCACACATCGCACATACACGCATACAGAAACTTTCTTTTATTAATATAGATAGAAGATATACAAAAATATACTTTCACCAGAAGTTCGACAGTCAAATCTGGCTAAAACGGTCTAAAAAAAACTAAAATTCCATGATTGCCAATGTCTACTTCATTTATTAATAAGAGCTTAGGGTAATAAAAAGGCAATAATGCTGTGAGCTTAGGGTAATAAAAGGGTAATAAAACCTAGGATCTACCGAACCAAAATTTTGTAGTTTATACGTTGAAAAATGCTATAAGTAAACGTATCATTCGAAAATGGCTTAAACCAAACTTCTGTCCGTCCGTCCGTCTGTGACCTACTTCCAGCTCTGAAACTAATGTAGCTCAAGATATGTGCTGTATCTTAAATTGTAGGTTTTGGCCAAAAGATCTATAACTGAGAAAATGGATCCGAAAAGTTACACTTAACACCAAAAAAGACAATTGCATTCAGCTTTTGTATGAGGAAATGACAATTGCATACCAAAAAGCATTGCTTACAGGCAAATAAATCGTGTGAATTAATCTGTACAGTTGGAACCACCACGAAATTCGTTTTGTGTAAAAAAAAAATAAAAATTTAGATTGATCTCGTCGACATGGACGGGGGTCGTGGTCGAAAATTATATGCGCTATTTTATTGGTTTTTGACAATGGCTACTAAAAACAATTTGTCAGTCAACAGAATTATGCTGACAGCATATGATTTATGGTATTATCTACTTTGGTTAAGACATTAACCACAAACGTAACCCTTGGTTGCGGCTATCAAGTAGGATTTTTATGATATTTTGTTTTATTACCCTTTTATTACCACTAAGGAGTAATAAACATGTTTTGTAAGAAATTTTATTACATTTTCTAAAAATTATGTTCAAACTAAACAAAAAACACAAAAAAAAATTTGTAATAAAAATATGTACCTAAAATTATTAAACACATTCTTTTGGACAATACCTACGAAAGAGGTTTTGCCACTCGCCACTTAAAATAATATGGTTTATGGTTATGGTTTATGGCTTTTCTTTGGTTTATTTTCTCTGTGAATGAACCTTTTCTCCATTTCGGTATGAAGACGGTCAAGTGTGGTCTTCATAACTCTTTCAATTAGCTATTTTTTTTCGTCTTGCTCGGTAACAACATCCCATTCTTTACAGAGATTGGGTCCTACATATCTCCAGTAAGTCTATTACCAGCTTTTCTCTGTCATTTTCAAAATAGTCCCTGAGCCCTTTCAAATTCTTGACAGTATTGTGAACGTTCATGGACGGATCTTGTAGTCTCTTTTAAATACGGTCAATACGGATTAGTATTGTATTCTAAAATCCTAGTAAAATCAGAATACCGTAATATAACATACGGCTGTGCTCTGCAGTTGCGCAAAGGCTTTTAAATGTTGAACAAAAGCTTTTAAAGCTTAAATAAAGGCTTTAAGGCTTAAATAAAACTTCCAAAGCTTAAATAAAATCTGTTAAAGCTTAAATTAAAGCTTGCTTTTAAAGCTTAAACGATTTTAAAGGGGTACTCCTTTGCGATTTTCAGAAAGTTTTAAACCCGCCCTTTTTTGGAAGGGAAATTGTTAGGCGCCTTCCAGGTATCCTGTGTTTTATATTTCACGCCGGAATTCTCAGCATGTCCCGAGATAATGTGCATTTTAGTTGCCCTTCCAGGGGAATTCAGAAAATAACTCATAACCACCATATATTTGATCAAGATTTAGGAGAACGAGCCCATTTCAACGATGCGTCAAGCTTAAACCAAAAGCTTTTAAAGCTGGTACATGATCCAATTCCTTGACTATCGTTACATTTTGTTTGGCTGCGTGTACGCCAACCAAATTTAGTGAGTGATTGCCGCAATTTAAGAACACGGCTAACTTATATTTCTCAATTATTCGTTGCAGAACACCACTTTTGTGTCCAGACATTACGACAGCATTATCATAGAACTGTGACCGGCAGATGACTTCCACAAATCTCTCTGCATCTTTTAAATTTGTTTGAATAAAATCAAGGAGATTCTTTAACCTGGACAGTTTTTTTTGCAAAATCTATATCTACATATCTTATTACTTCTGAAATCTGCTCGCGGTGGGCCTGGGCAGGTGTCGAATCATAATCAAATCAGACCAAAATACTTAGCTTTATGAATGCGTTGAAGTGCATTTTGATGAACAGTTCGTGCCGTGATTACTTATTCTTAGTTCTTGGCGAAAGAGAAGACGTTGTTCCTGAATGGTTTTCTACATAAGTAAGGTGTTCCTCCGAAAGCGGGTTAAAAATTGCCAGTAGTTTTAATAAAGCAAGAAAGTTCCCTTGATTAGAATTATCGTCTGATTTAAGTGATTCCCCATGTCCTCGAAAATCTAGGTTCTGCATCGCGAGGAATTTGATACAACGAAGATTTTTTTCTAAAATATCTCATATCTTTTATTTTTCTTTCTCACATCTATAAGTTAGAAATTCTCAGGGGAGCCCTTTTCAAGTAGCGCACATGGAACGTGCTATGCCTGCCCTAATCCACGTGCCTTTTAAGTGTATTTTTATGATATTTTGTTTTATTACCCTTTTCTTACCTCTAAGGGGTAATAATCACATTTATTACCCTTTTATTACCTCTAAAGGGTTATAATCATGTTTATTACCCTTTTATTACTATTGAGGGGTAATAATCATGTTTTGTAAGAAATTTTAATACATTTTCTGAGAATAATGCACAAACTAAAAAAACACCTAAAATTGGGAATAAAAATACTTATACTTATAAAACACCTTCATCGCGCAATCTGATTTCGTCGGAGTGATGCCTCATGAAACAATCTAATCTCCCAACCAACAAAGACTATGACGCCGGCAATATCAGACTACCAGATGACAAGAAGGAGGCAGCTCCGCTGATGAAAACCCGACCTAAGCGGAACTTTAGTACCCGACAGATTTTTTCCAAAAAATTGTGTGTTGGTTAGGTTGATTAATAACTTCCCTGTTTATTGAACAAAATATCTATGAATAACATAGGTGATTCCAAATGTTTGGGTGCTAAATTTTTGTACGTCGCTATAAGCAACTGAGGAACCGGAAATTTAAAAATTGATTTTGTATGCATAATAATCGTGGTTACCATTAAACCAATCAAGTGATCTAACAACACCTTAATTAGTTTTTCTCATTTTCATCACCACCAATGCTTCTCTCCAATATTCAAGATTACAAAAAAAGAGAAAACTCTTTAAGCCCGAAACTAATTTGCGTCTATACACAAAATTCCAATTAATTCTCGCCTATCAAGAAGTAAATCCAAAAAAGAAAAACTGGATAAACTTGTAACGATATAACTGGTGACAGTAAACGAGGTTAAATCAACAACATTCAACCATACCAAAAAGGTCTAGATCAAAAAATTTCATTTGCACACATAAATTCTTCCCGGAGATTCTCTCTCATGATTTTCTTCATCCTCCAGCACCAAGATACTTATACTAAAAGAGAAGACGAAGACATCGATTGAAGTCAAGTTGTCGTCGTCGCCGTCATCCATCTATGAAAAAAACCAATGAAAGTGGTTCACTAGCTGCACCTAAACCCACCACCGCCTGAGTGAACAGGTATAATTCATCATATTACTTGGTTGAATGAAGTCCAGTTACCGATAGGAAAGTAGTTTTTCCACTTAGTCAAACAGCACACAAGTCGTGAAAAGTGTGCTTGAATGTTCTTACAAAAATTTTCCTCAGATGAATGGAAGTTTAAGTCAAGCTTGAATTTTATTTAAAAAAAAAAATAAAACAAAAAAGGTGTGATAAGGTACCTTTCAAAGCCAGGTGTAAATCAGCTTTAGTCTATGTTCCGTGGCTGTGGTTTTTGATTTGGGTTTATGTCTACTAGTTTTTAATCTCTTATAATCACTACAACTCTCCTCCACACTCTAGTAGCAAACTAGAGGTGAAAACTAGAGATTTTCTTTGCTAGTCATGCGTGCTACAATTGCAGCTTTGCTGCAGTGATTGCATTGAATTTGCTTTCACGGAAGCCGAGCTAGCAGAGAATAAGTGTGGCGAACATAGGTGTGCTGATTTTTTGATGTTTTTGACAGATCAGACTAGTTGATTTCAAAGTCGACTTAGGCACGGACTTGGACTTTTCACAAACAAACAAAAAAAAAAACCTATCACCAAGCGAACTGAAAGTTGTTGTGAAAAGGTGGTGGTTGGTGACTGACTATACTCTAGTTTTGTCCATGATAAATTGAGCATATAACCAGAAGTGCTGCGGTCATTTCAGACTAGACCGCTAGTTGTTTGTCGATTTATTTATTAAAGACTTGCCTTAGTCTATTTTTTTTGTATCTCGTAGCACACTCAACAGCAGCTAACCAACAAACATCAGCAGCAGAACAACTCAATGCACACTGAGATACGAAAACAGATAAGATTTTATCCGATAGCCGCACAGAAAGCTGTGATAATCCACTTATCGGCTTCGATTTCCATTTTCATGAAAAAAGGAAATCTTTTTTTTTGTTGCCCTCCTTAGTCTAGTTTTCCACACAATTTTTCTTTCACTTGTCATTATGCTCTTGTTACTCTCGTTTCTTATGGTAGCCACTAAGACCCAGTGATGGTGGATAGAGAGGAAGGAGCAGTATACTGTATATACTTTTAGTCTTGGACGTATAGTGAGCCAAGAATGCCGACTGTCGGCCGACGATAAAAGCGTCGTCGACAGCCTCAAGTTTAGTGTTCTGTGTACATATTCAGAAAAGGGGGGACCCCGTTTTTTTTGGGGGGGGGCACTAAGAGAGGATACTTAATGCAATTATAGACTTGGCTTGTGAAAGTGGTTCAAGGTTTGCAGGAAATCGAAAATGTTGTGGATTTCTTCTTATATATACTGAAAGTATAGTATACTATACAAACATTAGATATGCCTTGTCTTGACAGAAATGACTGTACGAGGGGCCAATACCACCAATACCACCAGTATCACAACTATTATACCACCATCCCACCCGGCCCCTTAGCACAAATTGACCAGTTTCTGTTGTTGTTGCCTTAATTGAATACATTTTAATTAAGCACCCTCACAGCATTTGATATATTATAGGGTAGCTATAGGTTGACACTTGGGTCAGAATGTATGTCACCCATAAAAAGGACGTGTAGGTTACATTTTCCGACCAACTGAATGTGATATTTAAGCCCCGGAATGAGATTTTTATTGGTTGGAAATTCTTTCCATGTTAGTTTACATTAAATTCCACAGAAAAAAGGCCTAATAAAATACATTTGTAAATTTTTTACAAATTTGTAAATTTTTTTACAAATTTATAAAATTTATTACAAATTTGTAAAATTTATCACAAGTTTATAGTTTCTCGAACACTTTAATAAAAAATGCAAATTTCCCTCCACTCTTCTTCAATACATTTTTGTAAATTTTTTACAAATTTGTAAATGTTTTTACAAATTTGTAAAATTTATTACAAATTTGTAAAATTTATCACAAATTTGTAGTTTCTCGAACACTTTAATAAAAAATGCAATTTCCCTCCACCCTTCTTCAATACATTTTTGTAAATTTTTTACAAATTTGTAAATTTTTATACAAATTTTTAAAATTTATTACAAATTTGTAAAATTTAACACAAATTTGTAATTTCTCGAACACTTAATAAAAAAATGCAAGTTTCCCTTCACTCTTCAATACATTTTTGTAATTTTTTTACAAATTTGTAAATGTTTTTACAAATTTGTAAAATTTATTACAAATTTGTAAAATTTATCACAAATTTGTAGTTTCTCGAACACTTTAATAAAAAATGCAATTTCCCTCCACCCTTCTTCAATACATTTTTGTAAATTTTTTACAAATTTGTAAATTTTTATACAAATTTTTAAAATTTATTACAAATTTGTAAAATTTAACACAAATTTGTAATTTCTCGAACACTTAATAAAAAAATGCAAGTTTCCCTTCACTCTTCAATACATTTTTGTAATTTTTTTACAAATTTGTAAATGTTTTTACAAATTTGTAAAATTTATTACAAATTTGTAAAATTTATCACAAATTTGTAGTTTCTCGAACACTTTAATAAAAAATGCAATTTCCCTCCACCCTTCTTCAATACATTTTTGTAAATTTTTTACAAATTTGTAAATTTTTTTACAAATTTGTAAAATTTATTACAAATTTGTAAAATTTATCACAAATTTGTAATTTCTCGAACACTTTAATAAAAAATGCAAATTTCCCCCCACTCTTCTTCAATACATTTGTAAATTTTTTACAAATTTGTAAATTTATTACAAATTTGTAACATTTATTACAAATTTGTAAAATTTAACACAAATTTGTAATTTCTCGAACACTTTAATAAAAAATGGGAATTTCCCTCCACTCTTCTTCAATACATTTTTGTAATTTTTTTACAAATTTGTAAATTTTTTTTCAAATTTGTAAAATTTATTACAAATTTGTAAAATTTATCACAAGTTTGTAATTTCTCGAACACTTGAACAAAAAATGCAAATTTTCCTCCACTCTTCTCCAATATTTCAACAGTTCAGTAACATCGGTTCTGTGGGATATCGAATCGAGGTGTATCAAAATTGTCCTTGAATTCATTCCCTTTAAGTTCAATGAAACAAGCTACGAAAAGGATCATGCTTGTCCTTCAGAGATTTTAATCAATTGATCCACCATTACAATTTGCAGATGTTAAATATTATGCAGATGGTTAGAAAAGGATTAACTTAATTAATTTCATCAGAGCATGAATATTATTATTAAGACAGAGAGATACCGTGAGAGAGCGAAGTGGAAAAAGAGAGTTGGAGAGGAAGAAGTTCTGTGGAATTAAGGACGAATTAAGTCGTTATAAATTCAACGAGAAGAGTTTTTTTTTGTTTCAGTGTTATCGTGGCTGATTCGCTGTGAAGAGAAGTTTTGTGAAAGTGAATTTTACAAGGTATGAGAGGGAGAAAAGCACGGGGATTTAGAGAATTTTGAAGTAAGTAAAATGCTTTTAATAATAATGAATAAGAAGAATGGTTTTTGTGGATGATTTCTTTGCAAGGGTGTTTTTAATTTTTGTAACGTAATCCTTAGACAAATAATGTAAATTCAGCGTTCATATTAATGTAATTTGTTTGCGTAGTTTGTGTTGTAATAAAACGCACACAAAAGAATGTTTTAAAAGAACGTTGGCACGAAATAAAGAGTAGTCGAGTATAAGCATATCAATAAAGAATCCTTTGCCTCTTTGATAGTCTACATCCATCCATATTCTATCTCGTGAACCTATTATCTAACTTGTTAATGTCTTCCGTAATCCTCTCATCAGTTTCTGAGTCCTCAATTCTTTCTATCTAAATTTCTCATCAATACACTCTTACAGAGGCTTGTGTCTTCCATACTATAAACATGTTCTATCCAGCTGAACCTGTCCTTGAGGCAGCCATGGAATTTATTTAAGAGCCGCTTGTTTTTAATTCCAGTCTTGTTAATAATTCTTCTTTTAATGGGATATAGGGTCTATAAGTACTGCATCCACGATCTGGATCAATTGTACGTTTGATTAGTGCTCTGTACCTTAGATTTGTAAGCCAGACCAGTTCAACAAGCTCTGTGGCATGTCCAGAGATTTTTCACTTCTGTCTGTATTCGAGCAAGGTCGTTTTAATCAATAAAACCCTAGTCCTAGTTATGGGGGGACAGTAATAGAGAACTTGAAAGGGAAACCCATTCTCCTTAAGGCAAAGTCTACAAGCTAAGTCATCTAACCTTATCAACTGGTGTCTTGGCTGTCTTCGTATTGCGTCCAAACATATCCCTACGTCCCAGCGTTCTATATTATTTCATAACAGTCCGATCGTCTTGACCAGTCTTCCCCAAACTGGCTCCCCAATACCTTTTTCCGGACTAATGAAGAGAGTTTTAAGGATAGAAGAGAATAGGATCGATAGTCCTCTCTATCACTACCTTCGAAACTCTGTTGACCCGATTGATTAAGACTGCCAAAGACATCAAGAGTACTTTGGCAATCCCAAACTAACTTAAGCTGGGCCCTGCCGTTTAGCTGTCGAATATGAAAAATATTTGTGTCCCGACCTAATTTTGGCGGTGGCGGGGTGTATCTAGGGCCCCCCTTATGAAGGTATTTTTACGAGGAGCGGTGAGAATCTTACATCGGTCTAGCAGCAGGGAATATGTGCGACGACAGCAGACATCAGACTCCTACTGACTAAACTCACCAATCCTTTTTGCATGACCATCAAGTCTAGACCGGTAACGGGCCCGAAAGGCATTACTTCAGCCTGACGTCATCAGCATGACCCTTAAAAAAAGGGATCTCTCTCAGGTACTTATCAGAGCCGGAACAGTCTGGATATCTTGCTCTCTCCTTGCATTTGGCCTTTAGCGCCACTTCCATCATTCTCCACACATTTTCTGACATCATATGGTCCAAGATGTCTGAACTGCGTGAGGTGGTAACTCACTTCCCCATTTTCCCTTATAACCCACTTCTCCACATTTGGTATGAGTCCATGTGTCCATCGGCCCTTAGTAGAATCCTTTATTATATTGCGATGGACTGGCTGCGCGCCAGAGTCCGTCGCACTTCCTTTACCTCTGCCATATTCCGGGTCGCACAACCTCTTCCTCTCCAATTCAAGAATATCAATGGGGATCATTCCTACTCTCAAGCATGATGCTTCGTCGGACGTAGTACGGTATGCACAGCATGCCCGAAGGGCACTTAGCCGATATGCAGAGTTTATTTTCCTCTCCTATTGCCATTCCGTTCAATGTCGCTGCAATGAACTAACCACTCTTGTGGTGAGAAGGCGTCGGTTTGGCCTGCGGCCCCCTATATTAGGCAGCATCCTCACGAGCGCTGCACAGATCCCTCGTCTGACTCGAAGTGTACTGTTCTACCTACAAGGAATTCTATCACAATGCGCACTAAATACTTTGATGTATCAAGCTTTATCAACGCCTCGACGATCTTGCTCCACCTCGCGGTGTTGAAAGCCTTTTTCACATCAAGGGCTACCAAAGCGCAACTCTTATTCACATCCTTCCTGCCCTTGCAAGGCTATCACCCTATTGACAGGATCCGTTGTCGATCTTGCCTTCCTGAAAACCGAATTGCCTTTCCGACAAACCGCCTTCCCCTCAGCGTTTGGGAGTAGTCTGTTCTATATCACCCTTTCGAAAAGCTTGCTCATCGGCCGACGGGTCCCCTGGAGGCTAACCTGGCTCCGGGATGAGCACAAGCTTTTGGCTCTTCCATTGCTCCTCAAGCGCGCTGTGAATACTTGGGCGGACTCACCTCTACTAGCTAGCCCCATTACCTCATGTGGACCCCATGTAGATTGCTCTATAGAGCCCATAAATGGCATTTAACGCCGCATGATTAGCAATGCCACGTGAGGAAAAAAGAGGCCGAAGAGTTTTTCTAAAAGGTCCTCCAACTGAGTACTAATCACGGTCCAAGGCTGCTTGACTCCCGTAATCAAACGAGAACCCGTCTATTAAGTATGCTAAATGACACCCTTAACGGTCACCAACATAATTGCCTGCAATATGAAGCTTAAGGTTAAAAAGCTTTCCGAATACCTCATTTAATTTTGAATGAGGGTTTCCTCATAGGGCCCTTATGAAAAACAGATTAGGCACACCTCACTTCAGTATCGGTGATTTTTTTTTGTGTGGAGCACCACTTATTTGCCACATAAGGCCCACATGCTGAATGAGGCATGCATGAGGAATCTAAAAGGAAACCCCACTTTTGGCATGCCCCTCATTTGCCACATGAGGCCCATATGCTGCATGAGGCATGCATGAGGAATCTTAAGAGGAAACCACTTTTGGCATGTTCCTTATTTGCCACATAAGGCCCACATGCTGAATGAGGCATACATGAGGAATCTAAAAGGAAACCGCACTTTTGGCATACCCCTCATTTCCCACATGAAGCTCACATGCTGCATGAGCATGCATGAGGCATCTAAGAGGAAACCCCACTTTTGGCATGCCCCTTATTTGCCACATGAAGCCTACATGCTGTATGAGGCATGCATGAGGAATCTAAGAGGAAACCCTACTTTTGGCATGCCCCTCATTTGCCACATGAGGCCCACATGCTGCATGAGGCACGCCCGTTTTAAATTCTAGTCGGGAGCTTTCTGTTTGATGTTGCCCTCTAGATTAGCATCGTCGACGGTTCTCGGAGCTCCAGTCTTTCACAAAAAAATACCATGAAAAGTCCACAGAAATTCTTGCATGGAGTTTGCCAGTTAATGCCACTCATAATAGCTTTTCGGGAGAAGCCTGAAGCTTTACCTGTAAGGACTATAGTTTTGTCAAATGCGGTAAGAGTCGTTGTCTAGTAAATGGTACCAGAAACGTTTTCGTTGCTATTGACACTAAGTCCTAAGCTGTCGTACCAAGTGAAAATTAAATCAAGTGCATGAGCCTCAAGTACATGAGTCACCTCGCCGGTTTCACTGGTTATAATGGTGGCGATATCGTCCGCGCATTACCTTGTAGGAAAAAGCTTTAGTCGCTGAGTAGCTCTATCAATACATCTATAACTTGATGATCATGATTTCATTCCTCCCTGCAATGTTTACTACTCTGACTCTGTTGCTATTGGAAATACCATGAATGCTGCAACTACCAATTGTTAGGTAGATGGATTCTTCTTTCACCAATAAAAATATTCATGAAAAAGGATGTGGTATGCTGTCGTACCTGAGTCGGCGTAAAACTCGCTTTTCCGCTTTCTTCTTTACCTTTTTGTATCGGAACATAGATCGTGATTCTGGTGACGTTATAGGCTTCCAAATTTTAGTGAACTTCTACTCGACTATGCGAACACTACTGTGACTGTACTATCATAGGTGACCTGAAAGTCTCAGAAGAGGTATTGAATTGAGTTTTGAAACTATAGACATTTTCCCATCGCCTATCGCAGCGTGAAATTCTGTTGAGTTGTGGATTTGCCTGGACCAAAGCCACATCGGGATTGGTCTATGATGTTCCGGGTAAAAATAAAACTAGCTCGCTCCTAGCCTGCAACTGGCACGCACGGCGTCAACACGCTTGCACGGCAGCCGAAACTGACACGGTATGCCGGAGTAAAAATAAGACACAGGCACCGTACCCCTAAGTAAAAATTCGATTTTTCCAAATGCAGCCCGCTACAGAAACGTACCAATAAAAGACGCACGGAATAGTCCAAACGAAGCACGTTACGTTCACACTTTTTTAGACTAAAGGGAGTAAAATTGAGGCTTTAAAAAATTGTATAGGGTGAAGAAAACGGGGAGTTATCTTGGTGCCATTAGCATACTCAATAGACTGATTCTCGTTTGTTGGCATAGGTCAAGCAGCATTGGACGTGGTTAGTACTTAGTTGGGGGACCGCTAGACCGGTTCTCGTTTCTTGGCGTAGGTCAAGCAGCATTGGACGTGGTTAGTACTTAGTTGAGGGACCACTAGACCGGTTCTCGTTTGTTGGCGTAGGTCAAGCAGCATTGGACGTGGTTAGTACTTAGTTGGGGGACTGATTGACCGGTTCTCGTTGCTTGGCGTAGGTCAAGCAGCATTGGACGTGGTTAGTACTTAGTTGAGGGACCGCTAGACCGGTTCTCGTTTGTTGGCGTAGGTCAAGCAGCATTGGACGTGGTTAGTACTTAGTTGGGAGACCGCTAGACCGGTTCTCGTTTGTTGGCGTAGGTCAAGCAGCATTGGACGTGGTTAGTACTTAGTTGGGGGACCGCTAGACCGGTTTTCATTTGTTGGCATAGGTCAAGCAGCATTTAACGTGGTTAGTACTTAGTTGGGGGACCGCTAAACCGGTTCTCGTTTGTTTCCGTAGGTCAAGAAGCACTGGTCGTGGTTAGTATTTAGTTGGGGACCGCTTGGTAAAACGACACTCGCGTTTGGAATGGTTTATGCGGGTGCATTTATAGATGATCATGCCTGTAGGGTGTGAGCGTATACCTCTGGCGGACGCATTGTTAGATTTTCTTGTCTAAAGCGGTAGCGTTATAACGTTATACCGCGATAATTGGTTCACGCTGTGATATCTACTTTTTTAATGAACCAGGCATAGGATGCTTGTTTTTATAATCTTTTTCTAATAAGATTACGTGGACATATACCTGCCCAAAATCACAAGCTTAAAAAATTCCCCATAGTATTACAAATCTGAATTTCTACACCTGCAAAATACAAATTTCCGTACTCGTGTTGCTATAGCAGAAGATTATCATCTCATATTTAATAAACATATAAAAAATTAACAAACAGAAATCTTCTGAGAAAACAAACCACCATCGCAGCACTTTTTTTAATATTCCCACTTTTGCCGTTCTCCGCCGCTCTTTGAGTTAATATGAAAACTCGCACTCTTTTAATCCCTAACCATCTACTATGGCGCAGTAAATTGCAGAGAATTTCCAGTCCTGTTAAGTAGATAAAAATATAATCCTCAAGGATAAAATTTAGACTTTCAAGGCACGTTTAGCAAATGATTCCTGGGTTATTCCTCTCGTATACAGCCCCCCACCGGCGCTGCCACTACCACGAAAGAGAGCCTCTTCTTTTCACAAAACTTCTACACACATATAACAAACTTTTGCCAGGAATATACGAAAAATCCCGTATTTCTTGACTGTAATTGCTTTTTGTGACATTTCTGCTGATTGCGTTTATTTTATATTCGAATTAAAAAAAAATTGTAAAAAAAAATAAAAATAATAATAATAATAAGGATAAGAAGGACTGCTTGTGATGAATCCTGGCATATCCTGCTGAATGGCTAATCAGAGATGAGATGAAAACACTCAGCCGATTGCGGATTATTTTTCCAGGAGAAATTTCATGTCTTTTAAAAAAAACATCTTTTCTTCTACACTTTTTGCGTTCAAAGGAAGAAAGGTCCTTGACGTATCCCTACCTGCCAGGTGGATATGCGATACAGAGAAATGTACTAGAATATGAGGCACAAGTCAAGGTCTGCTCGCTGAAATCAGTAAATAATTTGCTAGATTTTTTTTTTGCTTGCTTCACTTTTCAAAAAACATCACAAAGGACTCTGGAACAGTGAATCCTGGGAATAAATTGTCTGGAATGAAAAAAAAAGAAAAAAAACACGGAGGAAGAATTTTGTACCGAAGTATTTACAATGACATTTTTCTTTTTTGGCAAGGAAAACATTTTCTGTTTACAGGGAAATATTTAAAAGTGAATTTCGTGTTGAAAATTCTGCTTGAAAGTCGAGAAAATTTATAATAAATTTTCAATTAGGACGGGGTTATCTGGAATGAGTGTGAAGTGAGTGTTTTGGCAGAGGATTTCTTAAGAAAGAGCGTAAATTTTTTAAATGTGAAAATTTAAAAGAATTCCTTTAAGAAATTCTTTTTAAAGTCAAACTCTCATTTCAATATTCTTAAATTTTCAGTTCAAAATTAGTCGATTAAAAAATGGCGATCGATTTTAGGCTTAGATTGAAACTAGTAGCAATAAAAGCCGTAAGAGAATCAGAATCATGCAAAGTATTACCTCTAGTAAAATACAGGGTGACTCTTTTTGGCGTGATAGAAATTCTGATCGTGACAGATCTGAGACCGAGTGAGAGTACGTTTCTATTCAGTAATGTTCCCCATTTCATTATGCAAAGATTAACGCCACAGTAACGCTTGGAAATCACGCAAATTTATTATGAAAATCTTGGTTTTGTTTGCGAAACTGAAGATCGCTGCGATCATTTTACCATTGACATGATCGGTTAATTTTATCATGAACCATGAGCTCCCATCCCGTATAAGTGACTTGATATACATCACCCTAAAAAAAGTATAGTCACTGTTGAGTAAAGTATCGAAGAACGAGTATCGTATACTATCGATTTGGAACCTTGCATAACAAATGGACCTTTGCTCAATTTATGAAAAAGTGTAGATCTTGATATGCAACCTTAAAAGATTCATCGTTAGCGTCATTCGTTTAGCGAATTGGCTTAAAATCCAATGGAAGTTAACCCACTATTTCCAAAGATGAATTGGTGTCTGAACGTTGAAGAGATAGGCGATCAGCGCAGTGTCGGTCAACAACGCCTCCACCGCATACCGCCAGACGTCTCCATGAGCCGTCGTCCATGAGCCGCAACTCCCGATTCAAAAATTCAATTCATGAATCAGGAGTCGCCTCTTTTGTTCCAACAACGTACGCTTGATAGAACTATTCATCTGAGAAACAGAGCAAATTACCAAAGCTAAGCAAGGCAATAAAAACGTACCTCTCAATTTTGTGATCAAACTTGAATGGCTTCAAGTCTAAGCCCCAGGAAATTAGCAGCTCATATCTTCAGGCAAAAAAGGCATGATCGGCACTTGAAACGATCAATTCTTAAAGCAATTTTAAGCTACGGACGAAGTCTTTGTTCCACGTCGTAGCATTGCTTTTATAAGTCCTTCTAACTTACGGCTCTGTCGTATGGTAGCTTGCTCTTGAAGAATATAATCAATCCAGATTAAGCCGATTCCAAACAATAGCATGTCTCGGAATAACAACGAGAAGCAATGAAAATAATGATCGATCTCCTGCGAGCCCTGACGCTACGGAAAATGGGCTACTGGGTGGTAAAGAAATACGGGACAGCAATATATTTAAATCTCTACCACAGGGAGTGATATGAAGGTCGTCTCATTACATGTTAAGGGCCATCTAATTTCTTGAATTTCGATGACCAAATCTCCACCAGAATGGAATGGGAAAACTTCCAGCCTACAAAAACATAAAAATCAAAGTCGGGTCTAGCAACTGAAGTTTACTCCACCTCTTCAATCCTCCAAAAATATTATCGACTGCCTAGTTCTGTCAGTGTTTTCCATTTGGAACTTCTGGCAATCTTCAAAGCTTACCCTGCAATATAGACGACTAAAGTCCACAAGGCAGAGATATTGGATAGCCAAGCGACTTTCGAGGCACTAAGCGCGCCGTCTATATAATGTCCAACCTGGTAAATCTGTCAAAAGGAACTCTCTTCCTTGGCTAAGGGATACAGGATCACTCTTCAGCAGGTACTGGGTCGCAGAAGCATCAAGTAAATCAACAAAGTCAGACTAGGATAAAATCTAGTAGATATACCAATGGAGACAACAAAAGCTGCTATGTGTTACGAACAGAGATATCACCTTGCAGTTCCTTTCATTAACAACCTCCATATGCCATATTGGAGGAGTATAATGTCATCCACCAAACCTACAAAGACTTGACCTGTCTTCAAAAGCTGATAATAGTCTAAGCTCCCATATAATAGTTTTAGCTCCCATGACAAAAAAGTACCCCCTCAAACACCTCAAAATTATAAAGTCAGATTGGCTGAAAAACATGTAAAAAACATGTTACGCCCGCCAGACTAGTAAAAATTTGTTAATTGTTATTTTTTATGAATTTTTGAATTTAGCTAAAAAAAATGATTTTTTTTCCAAAAACACCTCGTTGGAATTTATACAATTTGTAGTAAATAATGAACCATTTTTAAAAAAATTTGTCTGGCTGACAATTTTTGTTAATAAACTTGTCAGACTGAATTTTGAATGCGCAGCATCAATGCATAGTAAAAAACAATTTATATAAAAGGAATCTACAATATTAATTTAGAATTGTAAAAAAAAGTTTTTTAACTTCCCAGTAGGAAGTTATTGTAATCGGTCCGAAAATCGGATTCGAAATTTTCAATGTATTTACACGTTTCAAGGTCCCAATAGCATTTTAAGCAAAAATTTGAGAAGAAATATGTGTGTGTGTGTGTGTGTGTGCGTACGTATGTGGTCATTTTTTCGTGCACGATTTCGCGCGAACCGAAAAAGATATCGACTTCGTTCAGGTGCCGTTCGAAGCGTGTTCAAGGAAATATGATCTGAAAAGATTTTCATAAAAATTGGTCGAGCCGTTTTTTTGTTTGAACGACTTAAGTGATTTTTGTACCAGCACGATTTCGCGCGAACCAAAAAAGATATCGACTTCGTTAAGGTGCCGTTCGAAGCGTATTAAAGGACATATGAATTGAAAAGATTTTCATAAAAATCGGTCGAGCCGTTTTTTTGTTTGAACGACTTAAGTGATTTTTGTATCGGCACGATTTCGCGAGAACCAAAAAAGATTTCGACTTCGTTAAGGTGCCGTTCGAAGCATGTTAAAGGACATATGATCTGAAAAGATTTTCATAAAAATCGGTCGAACCGTTTATTTGTTTGAACGACGTAAGTGATTTTTGTACCAGCACGATATCGCGCGAACCAAAAAAGATATCGACTTCGTTAAGATGCCGTTCAAAGCGTGTTAAAGGAAGTATGATCTGAAAAGATTTTCATAAAAATCGTTCGAGTCGTTTTTTTGTTTGAAAGAATACTGGGAAGTTAATCTTGTGGACCGAAAGGGTCAAAAGCCACATCCCAACTAGTTTTTAGTTAGCAACGATCATACCACATTTATTCATTAAAAAATGTCGTCGCAGTACTTAAAAAATTAAGTCTGTCATTTTAAAAAACTTTTTTTTTGCTGACAGACCAATTTTTATTCATAAAATAGATGACAAACTTTCTTCCGGAAAAAAAATTAAGGTGATGTTTTGCCGCGACCGTTGTAAAAAGCTTATCTTTTAAAAAAAAACTTGTCGCGGCGCTTAAAAATGAAGTCTGGCATAGTAAAAAAACAATTTTTTCAATGAAAGGCATATTTTATGCATAGAGGACATCTTAAACTTCAGTTGTTTTTTTTAAACGGGGTCTTCTGAAATGCCAGTGATTGATCTTGATGCATTTATGCTGCGCATTCAAAACTCAGTCTGACAAGTTTATTAACAAAAATTGTCAGCCAGACAAGTTGTAATACATAGAAAAGATCTTAAACTTTATTTTAAAAAAAAATCAAGGAGGTGTTATGTAGTGCATTTTTATAAAAAAATAATTTATGACAAAAGGTCTGTCAGAAGTTAATTAACAAAAATTGTCAGCCAGACAAATTTTTTCAAAAATGCTTCATTATTTACTACAAATTGTATAAATTCCAAGGAGGTGTTTTGAAAAAAACTCATTTTTTAGGTAAATTCAAAAATTCATAAAAAATAACAATTAACAAATTTTTACTAGTCTGGCGAGCGTAACATGTTTTTTACATGTTTTTAAGCCATTCTCACTTTATAATTGTGAGGTGTTCTATGGGGTAGCTTTTTTGTCGGGGGAGCCTACACTATAAGAGTTTTCGATGATGCCGCTGAAAGTTTTCACCTGATTCGTGTTTATCATTACAGAATACTGGTCAATTGGAGAAATTTATGTGGCATGTTCAAGCTCAGGAATCACCCTCTGTACCACTAGTCCGACATGTCATTCAAGTCAGGGTGCAATGTCTAGTAGTAAGCTTGATCTGAAGATAGAAAAACGATATGATAGGTTAAGGGTAGTCTGGAGGATGCATGAGGCGGGGGGGGGGGGGTGAGCCTCACGTTTGAACTCTTGGATGTTGTATGAGTTAATTTTTTTAAGCAGTCGGCTGAGCGACAACCATCAGGGTTAGCGGGAGACAGCCTCGTCGGAGTGTTCGGCCTCCTGAAACAAGTGAATTCTGCTAACTTTGGTACCCTATTATTAACCGGTTAAGCCGGCGGGATGTCTTATTTGGGCGGATTGTCTGACTGACATAGCTGTAAGGAGGACTTACCCACTAGCCTGATCCAGTATTTTATCGCAAAATTTTCTTCTTCCATAAAAGCCCTTTTACATCCCAAGCGCAAAGTGGAAACGTAAATTGGAACTCTTTTATCGTACAGAAATTTGTATGTTTTTCTCTCTGTTGCACAAACGTGGATTCCAGACAAAGGAAAAGCATACAAATTTCTGTGCGATAAAAGAGCTCCAATTTGCGTTTCCACTTTGCGTGTCCACTTTGCGCTTGGGATGTAAAAGGGCCTTAAAGCTCACTAATTTTTGGTTCAATGTTAGTTAGTGCGGCAACGGTCCGATATTACCTGAAGGGTAGGTTTTTGTGAAAAAAGCTTTGAACAAAAGTTGCTCAACTTGGAGGGTGGAATCGTTTGCGCACAAATCTCACTCCCACCCACTCACCCCCTCGCTGGAGGGGGGGGGGGGGTAAATCTGAAATTTCAAATGGTAACCCCAATTTTTTTCAAGGATTCTGATTCTCCGAAGAGAAATATAACACTTTTGTCAAAAAAATTAAAAAAGACCCCTGCATCCCCAAAAATCAAAATTATCCCCAAAAATCATTTATTTAGGGAACAGGCAAGCTTCGGATAAAAAAATTTTTCCAACAAAAGTTTGATATTTCTCTTCGGAGAATCATAATCCGTAAAAGAAATGTGAGTTGTCAATATTCCCTCCCACCCCCTCACCCCCTCGCAAGTAGATAAGGGTCTAGTCAAAAACGCAGAATTCAGGAATTGGAAGTCTGTAGCTGAATTCTGCAGAATGTCTGCAGTTCTGCGTTTTTGACCAGTCCCTAACTCAAACAATTCATCAAAACTTATTACAACTAGAAGGGTCCAAAAATTGAACTTCTAATGCACTATGTTGGAGTCAGTCGCTGAGTCATATGGCTTAATATGATTCTGAGACTCTTCTCTGGACATTGTCCTGTTAAATGTGTCATTTACACAAATTAGGGTTGACCAAACTAATGATATGAGCTGTCAATGCTGTTTAATAGCTGGTGAAACATCGAAGCACTTACTATGCAGTTAAGAGGCGACCGTGACTCGTGAGGCATAGAATTTAACGACTCTGTCATCTTGTCATAATACCAAAAGTGATAAGAAAACTCGATCCTCGTCTCATTATGGGATAATTTTAAAGCCTGAATATAAGCTTGCGATGGTACTATACAAGGGTACCCAATAAATCTTTTAGAGTCTTCTTAGTTCTATACCTCTTTGCATGAATTTTTCTATCTAACATAAGGGTGGATTTGCATTCGTATCCTTAAATTTGATGTTACAAAAAATAGGTTGGATCATTACAAAGCTGCATTTACTAAAACAATACAAAGTTGAGCTGAATCCAACCACATAAAATAGCGTTCTTGACCTACATACAAAAAAGTTACAAATCCCTATCAAAAAACCCTAGAGGCGCTAAATGTTTTTCATGTTCGATTGAACTAATACTCACCGAACAAATCTTTCAGTTACAATCTACAACTATTTTCGCAATGAAATTAATCCGCCAAAACGAAAAAAAATATACCCATGCATATTCCCACGAGAGCCATCATTACCAATCACTTAGCTACCCACGAGTAGGCATGTCCCAAACGTCCCAAACGTCCCAAAAATTACAACTTTCAAATTTCGATTACCTGAACAGAAGAAACTTGGTTAAGTGTTAATATTGCGCCATCTCTCGTCTGAACAATGCAATTATGGAACAATATCACCGTAATTAGTCCGAGTTAATCATCGCTATCATGGCGCACATTGCGCCCAGTGCTCGGCAATGAGAAATTTACCAAATCGATAAGTCTCAGCCCCCAGCCGTGCTTGTACCTTACTTTCTGCGTAGTACTGGCGTGATTTGGAGTGGGGGCGGAGGAGTCCCATTCTGTGTAAATTGCACCTAAAATTTATTAAATTGCGAGGAAATCAAAATCAATTTAGGAAATTTAAATCGACCGCCGTCGGTCGTCGTTACGGCACGGCACGGCACAAAACGGCATGAGGCCGGGACTCCTTTGATTTCGTGTGACGACTCCGTCGTCCCTCGCACAACTCGCAATCCGTCAGCATTGAGCCGCTGAACCAGAAGCTGGGCCGGCGTTGTTGTGTCCATTTTAATTTCACTAATTATTTCGCATTGGTGAAAAATGTTTTGGTGCGCTCTTTTCAAAGCCGCCGCCATTGACGAGAAAATTGCTCCTTTTCATGGCACGATTAGACCGCGAAATATTCCTGAATTGAGGAGCGATGGGTTTCATGATGGAGCAAATATTTTAATAATTCTTGTGATCATTTCAATGCCGGAATGGAAATTATGATTAAAAAATTGATTTTCTTCTTGCTTTTGTGTTGTAGAGATTTAGTGGTGGTGGTGGTGATGAGGAGCGCGGGGGAGGATGGTGCTTAATAACGTCTTTTCAATGAAAAGAAGATTTTGTTCATTTTATTTCATTAGGAATTTTTTTCGTGGAGCTTTAGTTATGATTTTTAATTATGTATTGATTAATGTCGCAATGTGCAGACTATAACGAATTTTGTGGGTGAAGGGAGAAGTCGGATGGTACCTCTAACCATCTCCAGTTATCCCTTTATCCACAAAAGTTCGTGAGGAACATGTACTGGAACGCACCGTCTAAACCGGCCCTTAATGCCCAGCTTATCGAGAACGTGAGAGAAATAAGGGCATGGGGACATGGGAATATTAGACCATAGAATGCCTGCGCTAGTTTTGCTCCAAACTTGAAAGTTAGTCCGGGGGAATTAGCAAAAAAAACGCACGAAAGGAGACAAAATTCCAAAATGGCTGAAAATTGGACCATAGCTTCCTTGGGACTTTTTAAGAATACCATTTCGGAATCACAAAAAAAACATGGCCGCCGGAGATATCACTTTTTGGAAAAAAAATCACTCAAAAACTGGGTTTTTCGAAAAACCGATTATCCTGAAGCTTGAAGGCTTCAAGTGGGGACTTCGTGTGTCTCTTCACTTTGGACTTTTGGCAACCGAGGCAAGAACGATATCATTCATTGCAGTGGCGTAGCGTAGTAGGGGCGGCAAAATTTCACAATAAATAATAATAATGTCTTGTAAATATTATTTTTGTTGCTCTTACGACTCGGTCCGATCGAAATGAGCCCGAAAATTTTTTATTACTTATACTGTGACGAAATCGGGGAATCCCCTTTCTTTAATTGAATGTACCTATAATAACGACATCTTGCGCATTGTGGCGACTGGCTACATCGTCTGTACTGACTTGCAGGGATTCCCCGTATTTTATTTTGTGCTTGGTTTGTTTGTGACTAATATTCAACGTGAATGACTTCAATCATATAAAGAATAGTGTTCGATATTGTACGAGTGTCGTCTCAAAATTAAGTTCCACTATTTTTTTAAATCCGTGTCGTTGGTGGGAAAAGTCTGGGAGTATCAGGGAATTTGAGTCTGAGTGTAGTGGCAGCACTGTAAAATTTCTATGGGCGGGCGTCGATCGATCCGACAGTCAGGCTTCAACCACTATGGAGACTCCACTCGCTCCTACCGCCAAAACACCAAATAAAGCGAAAGTTGTGGAACCCGGAATCCAGAAAATGGCAAAGATTCTTTTGAAATTTCAAAGGGGTGTTGTTGATCAATTACCTGACCGTGAGACCACGATCACAGCTGCACGCTTTTGTGGGGTGTTGCAACAACTCAGAAAGGCGATCCAATACAAAAGGAGAGGAAATTTTGGCAAAAAACCGTCCTATCGCTCTGCTGAATCCAGAAAAAAAATTTCATAACAAAAAAAGGGAATGTTATGAAATTTTTTTCAGAGCATGTTTTCGTTAATACGCTCCGATCGGCACCTCAAAGAAGTCGGTATTATATTTTGTGGTCGCTGGGCGGTATAAAAATCACGAACGTCGTTCAAATAAAAAAACGGCTAGACTGATTTTTATGAAAATCTTCAGATTATATCTTCGGTAATACGCGTCGGTCGGCAGCTCAATGAAGTATATATAATTTTTGGTTCGCGCAAGATCGTGCAGCAAAAAATGACCACATACGTACGCACACACACACACACGCATACTTCTTCTCAAATTTTTGCTTAAAATGCTATTGGGGCCTTGAAAAATGAAAATAAGTTGAAAATTACGAATTTGATTTTCGGACCAATTACAATAACTTCCCTATAAACTGGGAAGCTAATAAGAGGGCGGCAACATTTTCTTCTTCACCCACGCTACGCCACTGATTCATTGCAGTCTTTGTTAATTGCCGGGCAGAAGAACTTCTTTAGGAAGGGTCGTCGTGTATAGCGAAAACCAGGGTGCGACAAGATGTGTTCGGAATGGACCTTTGCTGGGGTGCTTGCTCTAAGAGATTTTGTAACTCTTTATCACCTTTTTGAACCTGAACTAATGTAGGCAAGTCAGTGAATATAACTAAGTTTCACAAGCTTGTCAACATACAATTTTAACCTTTAAACTTTGGTTTATATTTTAGAAAAAAAAATGTAATGTTATTTCAAAATATACAAATTTATTACTTAACATCTCCATTAATTCTAAAACGTTTCCATAAACTACTTAAAACTTCAATAAACATAACACAATATTTTCCAAGTTGATGTCATAACTTTTGCGTTCATTTACTTGTAAGCACAAAATGTATACAAATCGTAAAATTGAAGTCGTATTTATTAATAAAGAAATTTTCTTAACTTTCAAAACATAACATTAAAATTAAAAAAAATAAAAAAGAGAGAAAAAACTTTATCCTCCGCTAAAATAAACAGCTACGAGATTCATGAACTTGAACCGCAGAAAGACAAAGTTAATTTGTTTAGACAGTAAAATCCCTAATGGACGTAACAGAATCGTGTACTTATAACATTATGTTTACTTTTGGCAGCCACGCAAATAATACTAGGAAAAAAACAACAATAGTCATATGCCAAAAAAAAAAAATATCTTGTAAACATCAAAATATGTTAGAACATTAACCTTTTGAAAACAAGATGATATCTAAGGAGATTCCTATTCAGATCGTATCATAACATCTATTCTATATGCAGCGTTAATAATCTCTCTGTGAAAATTTATTATATGAAAAAAACGACTAAAATAAATATCGCCCATCGTGACTGTGTACTGTGCGATTGAAATTACACGGCTCCATGAAGACAGACCAATTACCCTCAAAGATTCTGAACAACAAAGCAATGACCTTAAGAATGAACTATTCTTGTACGTGAAAATTCCGGGAGAATGCCCCTTGGCGCAGAAACATAAAGAATATTGCCAAGATATACCTCACCAGCAGAAGAAGAACAAACACCCGAAGACTAATAAAAATTACCTGAAAGGTATAACGAAAATTTTTACACAAAAATCCACACTCACCACACAGCTACTAATTGTCCGGGTAATAGACTCTCTATGGCACGGAGGCTTTTGACCTGCGCAGCGCACTCATGTCATCCATGTATAGTAGCTTAAGATCTACAATGCGCAGCCGACTATAATTGACTTGCGTGCCACCACCAGCGAAGTGCGGGGGTTCTTGTCGTTTTGTTTTTGTCTGGCCGCTCGTGTTCCGTTCGAGCAGCATGCGTGTAATGCGGCAGCGTCTTATGGTGCCCTCAGCGCAGAATCACAGTAATTAGTCGCATCAGCTTGACAGGTTTTTGGGGGCAATCTGCGGAAAGAGACCCTAAGATAAAAAAAACAGATGACACCCAATGATTAATCGGATGACGTGTCTGGGAAATTTGTCCCCTCGATAATGTCTTCCTCTTATGTCTGACTAATTTTGAGGGATTTGTCTTGTATGTTTTTTGATTTTTCTGTTTTCTTATTTAGCTGCTATACAACCAGGATCCAATCGTAACTTCTCGCTACCCGTCTCGTTTAAGCAGACATAAAACTGCAACAAGTCTATACCCTTTAGTCCTAGTGGTTGCAACCCCGTCTGCTATAAAAGAGGCACTAAAGAGTCATCGATGCAAAAAAAAATTTAATTTTGATTTTCGTAACATCCAAGGGCTCCATGTGAACTTTCTTGCCGTTTTGTGACACTTGTTAATACTTACTTATGCTCCTTTAATCCTTCATTGGACATAGAGCGGAAACTTGTTAATACATACTCCTGACATTCTTACACTGAGTGAAATCCAAGTCACGCCTGATTCTGATTTCGATCGATTCCAGGTGACAGGGTATAGCTTAGAGCCCTATACATCAACGTAGGTAACCCTAATTTTAAGTTTTATTATAAACGCATAAAATCTAACATTTGGGGTAATTTGATAACCTCCCAGCCGGAAAAATTCAAAGCGCTGCTGAGGGGAGCGAAATATGAGCGCTGCCAATATGCTCCTTAGGAAGGAAAATTGGAGCTTTAAAAAATTGTATAGGACGAAGAAAACAATTATCTTGGAGACCATAATGGGTGCCGTTATCATACTGAATACACCGCAGTTCTCGTTCGATTACGGATATCAAGCAGCATTGGACGTGGTTAGTACTTAGTTGTGGGACCACTTTGGTAAAACGACACTCGCGTTTGGAAAGGAAAAGGCAATCATAAAAGGTGCAAAAAAATACTTTTCGACAGTGCAGTGACATATTTACAGGCTGCTATGAATGCTTTCTTTTTATTTTTTCTACTGCTTCTAAAACGCTGTTAAAGGAGCATTAAAAGGAATACTCCCGTCTACGGAGATGTAACGTTAAAAAATATATAGAACTGGTAGATATTGGAAGAGGAACACTGCCAGCTTTTTAAGGAGTGTTCTAAAATTATTATTCCCGGTGGGCTTACTCCATATTCGCCGTGTGTACAGTCTCGAATCCCAAGATATTTCAAATGAGTAATCTGAGAGCTTTTTTTGTTAAATTACAACAACAATGACGTGGTTTGAGATGAGATCTCTAATAAGAGGTTTCGTAGGTGGCTCTGAAAGCTCTTATTTACATAGCAACAAGCTTTAACAATAAATAAGTGAGCTTTTCACTGAGAATGAGCTTTATATTGGCACTAGCTAGAACCCGTTGCGCCTCGCTGCACCCATCGAAGTGAAATAAAGGAAGTAGTAAAATATGTTCAAACAACGAAGAAGTTATATCCACGTAAGCCCCAAGTGACTCAGATGGAATATTCAGTTGTGACAAATCAGCTTTGCCATTGGAACAGCACATTCCAGGTGCTTTTCGAAATTTTAAATCATGACATTATTGCCACAATTTATCCATTGGACCAATCATAACATTGGGATGCACGGGCATGCTGTAATCGTGATCTTCTCATTCTCAAAGTAGAATTTCTGGCTCGTTTTTCTTGTAAGCGTACGTCACGCTGTTCACATGTCTCAGCCGCTCTAATTGCTGCCATTTGTCTCACCTGTCCCCTTCATTTACCAATTGAATAATAGTTCGCGTTACCATAGTGGTAATTTTGTCGTAGGCCGATTCTTGTTCTGCAACTGAAAGTGTTTTTTTACTACGGCAAATGGACGGACGAAAGAATTCTGACGCTACCATTCTAAGTTAAATTTGTTCTTCCTTGAAGATGGCTGGTCATATTTCTTCAATTTTGATCAAAGTTTCATTAAAAATACTATGCGAAAATGAGATAGTATTGTTTCAGCTAACAGTGCGAACGGTACATTACCAATGCCTTTCTCGTACCCAAAACCCCTATATACAAAATATCAGCTCTACAACCGGGATCCGGTACTGGCCTCTCGCAACTGCTCTTTTCACCGGTCCCGAATCTGAGCCGATGTCATCCAGTTAGGCATCCCTAAGCTCTGGGCGCCCTGGTCTACGCCACACTTCCAGCGGAAGTTGGGTCCCTCGCTTCCTTCTTATTCATTATATATAAATCCCACATTTCCGCTTCTCCTTACCATCTTTCCAAAAAACGTTTGTTGATCAATTCTGAACCGATTGCTTAGAGAGAGCTTCAGGATACACTATGATCAATGTTTTTCCATTTGTAGCTGGAATGTCAAGATTTTCGGATTTTCCAACTCTTGCACAACATACATACAGCTAACCGGGAAATGCCACTTAGCCCCACAATTTTGAATTTATAAGTTTTGATCATAAACCCGTTATTTGCTACCTTAAAAACTCCCATATACCGATTGACCAAAAATTCGTTATTTGCGACCTTAAAACCCCCTAGATACTCACTTTCATTGGAGTCGGAACAAAATTAGCAAAATTCGTCCGCCATTTTGATATTATTAGTTCTGATCATAAATTCGTTATTTGCTACCTTAAAAAATCCCAGATACGGATTTTCATTGGAATCGGAAGACAATTTGCAAATTCGTCGGCCATGTTGGCGCGGCCATTTTGAATTTATAAGATTTGACCACATATTCGTTATTTGCGATCTTAAAAACCCCTAGATACCCACTTTCATTGGAATCGGAATAAAATTGGCGAATTCAATTGGCGGCCATTTTGAATTTCGAAAATCGGGCTTCGAGGTGCATCATGGGAGACCCCAACGGACCTTCATGCAAAAATTCAAAGCTCTTTCTTTTAATGTAAATGGCACATGGTTAAAATTTCATTAAGATCGGTTACACGGTGTAGGAGCCTATTGCGTAGGTACAGACAGACGGACAAACATTCAGTTTTATATATATAGATATAAGTAAGAACGAGAAATCCATATATGAAAACCTGCGCAAATGTCGCGATATAAAATCCCAGTGATTTTCGAAAATATCAGAAAGCCTAAAAATTCTCATGTCTTACAGTATTTGATGTTTAAGCAGTTTTTACTTCTCAATCGACACGGTATTCCGCCAAAGTAGACCATCCCCTTGGCAGCTCGGACCACTGCCTAATCAGAGCTGATTTCCCATATGCATCTTCTACCCAAAGACCTGCCTGGCCCTATGGGAAAGCCTTGGTCTTATTCACTTCTTCCAAGCCACTGACTGGGATTTGTGTTTCCGTAGTGCGAACTCTGCCGCTCTGTGTGTCACCAAAATCATTCGAGCGGTTTTTTGGCATCTCTGTTAACCTTAAATCCTTCTTTACCCGAAACTGCTATGCCAGCCGCAGCCACCGAGTATACCACCCACTCAACTGGCTACAATCTACAACTCCTACATTCGGCTCGCCTTGAATACAATTGGTATATCCTGGCAGCCGCCTCAAAAACCACCTTGGCATGCCTGGACGTGATGCAAAACAGGGTTCTCAAACTCGTTGGTGATAGCGCACCTCCATAGACTCCTTAAGCATAGCGAATGTTCCACTGAAGTTAAGAAGCTTGTTTCTGCACGGCAATATTTTTCTAGCAACACAAGACTAGCCCGCTCGACCCATCCTCTTACTCTACAGGCCCTCTTTCGCACACAATACGGTCTAGACATACATTACAACACCTTAGAGTTCAAACGTAAGGCTCATAGATGTCTAACCGAGCACCACCCAACCCAGAACCCCTCTAACCTCCCCTATTAGATTTGAGCCGGATTTACACGAGGCAGTACATTTGTCCCTTACACAATTGTAAATTGTACTGAGGACTCAATTTTTTTAAATTTCCCGTTTCAAAAGTAATGTCCTACGGGTATATGAGCGTGTATCGAGATAAATGAAGCGAGATGTGATTGTAAATTACGTAGTGCAGAGACATTTCTTACATTTTTTGAGAGAGCGAAATTTTTTACTGGAGAGACATTATTACTTTTTTCTAAAGAAGTGAAATTTCCAACATGAAATGAGATGAGGCAAGATTGTAAATACGAACTGGAGAGCCATTTCTTACTTCTTTTGCGGTAGTAAAATTTCCAATTTAAAATAAGGCGAGGTGGGATTGCAAATATAAATATACGAGTACAATGTGGAGGCATAGATCTCTGACTTACTCTTAGACAGTTTAATCCATATTTGAATTAAACTCGTATAAAAGCTCTTCATTGGTATTTTTTTAATTTGCTTATTTTTGTCACTTTGGCATTACAATAGCACAAGTATCACATTGTACTGGCTCAAAAGAAACAAGAGGCACCTCTTACAAACTCATTTTATAATCGTGTCCTACCCAACACTATCATATATTCTCTTTTAAATCTCAAACTAAGTTTACTACTAGACATCGCACCATGACCTTGACGACATGACAGACTACTAGTACAACGGGTGACTCCATGACAGACTACTAGTACAACGGGTGACTCCTAAGCTTGGTTTTTTCGCATAAAAAACTGTGCTCTCTTTACCGGCCCCGATTCTGAGCCGATGCCATCCATTTTGGCATACTTGAACTCTAGGCGCCCTGGTCTATGCCATCGTTCCATCGGAGGTTGGGTCTCCCCACCTGTCGCAACTCATAGATCATTGTATGATTAATATGCAATAATTTAATCTAACCAAAAACCATCCTCCTGTATCCCTCTGCACAATTGTAAGGATACAAACCAAAAATTCAATTAAGTAAAAATTCACACCTTTTTCAAAACTCCATACCAACCAACCCCGAAGACACTTTAATCCCAAAAACATATTTTCTGCATGTAAGGACGAGATAAAGTTGGCACTTTGAAAAAAAAAACTAGCATTTTTTTTATCAAGAAGGACCAAGGACTACAAGGAGTGCACTCTCGGAGCGTTATGAGGAACATGATGTTCAGCTCTCAGTAGTGAACGATGGGACATGCTGCTTATCTGAAGAGCTCTCAGGAATACGAATTAAGTCCGGGGGAATAAATTGGAAAATCGATTTATGTGTGGCTAGGGCGACTAGAGCACATCTAGCTCTAGCACACAGCTCAACTATGAACTTTATTCATGAAGATTTTAAAGCTCCTTATAATGAATAAAGTTTAATATTTGTTCTGTTATTGTTGTTGCTGGTACACGGAGAGAGGTGAGGTGGAGGGCCATTATGGGTTTAAAAGTTATTAAAATTACGAAAAACTTTTCTCAAAATTATTATATAAGTGAGAGATGCGATGTTTGGCATTTACGCCATAGAATATTGGAGCTGAAGTATGTTTTTTTTTTGGGGGGGAGGGATGGTATAGCAAATGTGAGTGGGGATTTTAAGTTGAAATATGCTTTGGGAAGTTCTTAGAAGACGGTGGTGGTGAGAACATGCAAGATGAATGTCTTAGATTGGGAATTTTGTATAGTGGCTTTCAAACTTGAAGCAAAATTTATAAATATTGACATTTATTGTTGATTCCCCAAAAAGGAAAGTTTAAGCCAGTTGTGAATAAATTGAATTGTGTTCACGTAGTCGATAAAGCAGTTCACCAGTTCATCAGAAGGTTCAAATCTTAGATAAAATTTTGCAACTATGTACTTTAAATACTCAAAACATTGTGAATAACAATAATAGTTAATAGTTAATTTTTGGCTTTGTAGAATAATTTTTAAGTCTATTCTAAGTTGTGACTAGTCACATAAGTCACAAATTTTTATTTTTGAAAATTTGTGACTTTTCTTGTGACTATCAGCTATTTTGGTATTCTAAACCCCCAGTCACAAGAAAATCACAAATAATTCACCTCTGAAGTTGTATTCGTGTAATGAAATAAAGCAAAGTTTGAGCAACAATGTAGCCACGTACCCCAGAAAATATTGATGCAATAAGGCCGAGTGTTTGTGAACGCCCAAGCACCTTTCATCGACTTTGGCTGTTGAGTCTGTGAGCTGTGACTGGTCACAATTTATTAGAGAGGGGAGGGGGTAAAATATCAAATTTTCTCGAATTGTGACTCACTACACTCTTGTGATTGCAACATGTGACTGATTTTAGAATACGGTTATTAGTGGTAGGGGGCGTCCATAAATTACGTAAGGCGATTTTTACGATATTTCGACCCTCTTCTCCCTTGGTGAGATGTCGTGAGATTTGGCTCGACCTCCTCCAATACTACAAATTTGGAGGCTACAAATTTTAAAAATCTCAGTGTTTAAACTAAAAATACGTATTTACCGGCGTAACCCCAGTAAGTCGGACCTTTCCTTAGAATAAAGAACTACAGGAAAGGCCCTCGCGTGTAAAATCCGTGTACGTAAGCATAGTGAAATCTGTATCAGTCCACTGTCAAAATCCCGAGCAAAAATAAAACTCGCCCGCAGCTAGCCTGTATCAGTTACGCACTAGCCTGCACGGCGCTCACAGCTAGCACGCATAGCGAACAAATGCGCACTGCACATTTTTACTAGGGATGGGTTAGTTGACTGTCAAATTACATATACTTTGTTTACATTAACTGAGACAACGTGACATGAAATGTCATCAGCTGATTAGAATTCGGAGTGACGGCGTCTAAAAAGTTCATTTGGGAACAAGATTTTATTTTAGATAATTGATAATTTGAACTCTTTCTTGCCCCCCTCTATTCCAATCGCTTTTCCGCTTGTAGTGGCCAAACAACTATCAAAACGGGAGCAAGAATTTCACTACTCTAAAATTCGGCGAGGGCCCTTCCTGTAGTTCTATATTCTAAGGGCCCTTCCGCGGGTCAGTGTCACTCAGCTCGTACACCCGCAGCGTTCGCCGAGTCGCGCGTTTGTCTAGACGGTGGCGGCTAAACAATCGAGAGGCTTCTAGACTACTTTCTGGCGTTCGCATAACCGCGATAAACAATTATATATAGTATTTAGCCATATCTTAAGGCCCCCATTCACACAGGCCGCCGGCAGGCCATGGCCTGAACGATTTTCACCTTGAGGCCAAATATCACCACATACTCCCCGCAACTGGATGGGGCCTGCAGTTCAAGAAAACTGACAAAAATCTTTATGTGTGTGGGCATTTATCGTCAGTTCGTGGCTGAATGTCTAAACTTCTATTCAAGCTGAAGGCTGCTCCAGATGAAAGCTGTGAACTCAGCAAGGCGCGAAAATCGTCCACACTCGCGTTCGCGCTTGTTCTCGGGCGTTCACGGCGTGAGCCTGGAGCCGCCTTGAAGTTTTCGTTGATGCCATGACCATTTTCTACTTGAATTAACAACCTGCTACGCCAGACTGTCGTCTTCGCTTGTGTGTCTGGAAATCATGACGTCACCTGCATGTCACGGCTTGTCAGGCGGATGCCTGAAGTCCTCATCCCTCAGTCCGACTGAGAAATGTGTGGCCTTCATCTGGCCGTGCCTGCCTACATGGCCTGAACTGGGGGTGAATAGGAGGGGTCCTTAATGGAGAAACATGTTTTACTTAATTTAACGCAGTTTTCTCGCAATTTTACACTGTTTCTTGAGGAAAAAAATTGCCGAGACTCCCCCTCTCCCCCACGTAAGATTGGCTGAGATTTCGGCTTCCTTACCTCCCCTAAACGCCTCGCGTAATTTATGCCGCCCCCCCCCCCCCCTGATCTAATAGTTGTAGACTTCACCAAGTATTGATCTTTACGTTTCCGAATTTGTTCTATGCTCAACATTTCTTCGAACCAATCCAGCTATATTTGGGTTCACCGTGGCGTCGTGTCGGTCAACAAAAGTGTGGTAGATTTGTGATGGAATGGTCACAAACTCCAAATCGCCAAACGAAAATTTTAATGTCTGGAAATCTGTTGGGAGATCTTCCTTCAGTTAGTAGCCTAGGATTTAATCTACACGTCCTACATTCGGCCCCGCCTTGAATATAACTCTTTTATTTGGGCTAGCACCTTCAAAATAGCCTTAGCGTAGCTCGACATCCTCCAAAGACGCACCATTAAACTTATTGGTCATGGCACGTTGGTGTAGACTAATTGAGCCACTTTCGAAGAATAGCACCCCTAACAAAATTCTATCGCTACTACCATAACCACTGCTCCACTGAAATTAACGCCTTAGTGCTTCCACGGCAGCACTTTTTCCGCAATACAAGGCACCATGGTTAATATCTTTCAAGCAAAGGTGTAGGCTTAAAACTGGCATGCACCTACGAACACGTAAAAAGAGCTTGCCATAAAAAAATTTACGTAGCCCAAAGCAGCTTCTATTTCCCAGCATGAATCTCCGTTTGATTTTTGCTGTTGTGGCGTTATCTTTTGAAATTTGGCTTCTTCTTTCATTCCTATGGTGGATCTGGCTACTATTACAATATCGTCAGCGTTTGGCAAACTGACTTATTGAAAATCAATCCCGGTGCAACGACTTGTTTTGCATTATTTATCGCCTAAATACACCAAGATGCATGCTTCTGAAGCAAAAACATTTTTTTTGCCAGCACGAAACTCCACTTTTTACATTTCTATGTACGCATCCCTTTCACATAAAAAGCTCTTGCTTCTGAAGCATGCGTCCTGGTGTATTTAGACTTCTATCGTATTGGCTATTGTAGACTACAGCTATTGTAGAGACTTAGTTCAAGATTATTCTTATAAGTCTATGGCGTTGTAGGTACTATTGTAGCATACAGAAAATTTAGCCTCTAAGTAGTCCGTAACGACTTCATCAAACATTGTCTTGAGGATGACCCTCAATCAAATCATCAATTGAATGCATAATCACGATTCGATAAGAATATTTTCATGATACCAGCAATAGTCAATCGTTTGAAGGTAAATAATAAAAAACAATCAATTTAACCAATCATGCCACAGCAAATGCATTGTACTAGTGTCACAATAATAAAAAAAAAACCTCATCAAAACAAAAATCCTCCTCGAAGATGCTTTTATCTAATAAATTCTAAGCCAGTATAATCTTCTTAGCCACACAAAATCCTTGACATCAACCTTTACTTCACGTCCATACACATAATAACACAGCACAAACCGGAAGCGAATCCCATGATATATGACGCCTCCTGAACTCCAGCCACAACACACACACACAGTCCAATGGCGCTTTTTATTTTTGTTCTCTGTTCATTTTGTTTTCCTCCCATCAAAATAATTACACTAAAAAAAATCGAAATTAATTTTTTCCAATCTTCGAGATATTTTTTTTTCTCCAATTGTTTCTATTGTTCAAATGCGGCGTCGTAATTATGCTAATTAAGCTGTCATTGAAACGAAGAAGGAGACGGAGATTCCGTGATAAGATAACGAACTTCGGACGATTTCACGCCGTTCTATGTTTTGGACAGCGCTGCCGGCATTCCTAATGAGTTCATTGTTTTTAAATCAGCAAAAATAAAGACTTTGAAGGGGAAAAAACAGGAGCGCCCAAAAGGCACCGATTACATCCATAGCATTTTATCAGCAGAAGCTGGAGCATAGCGGAAGATCGGAACGGGGCGGGGGTGGGTGATACGCGCCTGAGACACAAGTCGAAGACCAAAAATTGAAAATTGGAAAAAACCCAATTCATTCCGCAGAGGGCCTCCTCAGAAGGATTTCTCGATGATCCAAAAGTATCCTTCTCTCATCTTCTAAGGATTCCCGGCCCAGCATCCCCACGAGAGATAAATAAAAAAGCAGAAAGACGTCGTTAGATATATTTCTCGGCGAGGACTTATCTTCTCGGTGCACCCTCCCCTGGAATCTTAGCCTCGCCTCGCCTGCCATCTGGCCGTCGATTGTGGAGGATGATTCTTTTGTTGTGTGTTCGATGCCATTTTGAATTTATGATTTGCTCATTTCTCTGATAAATATCTCTCATCGTTGTTGTGGCCCGGCTCTTTCATGGCGCTATGGTGGCTTCTTTGAATCATATTTTTTTTTCTTTCCGCCTTTCACATCTCTCCCAAAGTCGTCATAGTTTGATTGGAGCTGTCAACTTATTTTGACAGATTTTGATATATGAATAAGCTCCTCGGGACTCCCGGTCATGGCAATCTCTCTGATGGATGGTCATTTCCTTTTCTATTCATGCTGTAGAACGTTTCTTGAGATTTTTTTTTCTCGTTCTTAATCTTTTCTGTTCTTCTTGTGTTTGTTATGATTCTTGTTGAGAAGTTGATTTTTTATGCTTTTGTGTTATTTGTCTAGACGAATCTGTTCCGTTAAAAAAATGTGTCTTATAATGATGACAAACGAATGATGGAAGCTTTGGCGGGTGGGTGGACAAAACGGGAATGGTGGATTGGTTTCCTTTTAACAGGGCATTATGTTATACCATTGGGCTTAAAAATTTACGTCTTTTAGGGATAATTTTAGAATAATTTCTTTTGTTACAGTTTTTGTTTTGTTTCATGTAAAAAAATTGAGGAGGGTTGAAGATTATTTTCAATTTAAAACGCAAAAACGTCCTAATCAAAAGCTACTTTACTTGTTATTATAAGAACAAAGAGATGGTATTACTGTAATTGCATTTCGTCCTTAATAGCTTAGCTGTTAAGGCGACAGATAGCCATCTCAGAGACAAGGTTTGAGGCCCTTGCAGCTATATTTTCCATCCTATTTCTACTTCTCCTTCTATGTAAACATTCCGTTCTTGTTTATACCCAGTGAAAAAAAATTGCCGCGCTTGCATTGTTTTTTAAAAAATGGCATCTAGGATATTGCCGAGAAGGTCTTCCAAGTTTGGACCAGCGCCACGATGACTTCTCTGCATTTCGCATCATTCACGGAACCTTGGAGGATCGGTAGAGACCCTACTCCCTTGAATATGGTCTTTCCCCATATCATAACATAAAAGGGAATGACTGACAGTGGGGAGAATGCACTCATCAGAATATCTTCTTCTTCTTCTTTTTGGTGAGATCTTGGGTCCAAAATTACCGCGGCTACTCGCTTGGCCTATTGTGCTACACTCCTTTAGTTCATATTTGTTGGCCAGACCGCTTGAACAGGTGCAGCAGTCTGCCTAGTAGCTTGTGGCTTAGACCCTACTGTTCGAGCAAGGTCTTGTTGCACAACGTACCACTGCCATGGTGATCCCGGTCAACTGGGGCTTTCCGGGTTCCTGATTGCAGTCCTGCCTTCGGTCTGTTGATAAAGAATATCTCTCTCTTCTTCGTCGAACTGTGGCTGTTCCATTTGGTTCCACAAGATTGAATTTGAATTCATCGGAAAAGGCAACTATTTTCCAATCAATCGGCAACTGTCGAATTTCGTCACTGTAGCGCCCATTCCAAGCATTTCTTCGTCATTTTTTTCGTAAACAAAGGTTTCTCGGCCGGCCTCCTCTCCTCCTCTCTTATCCTTGTTCAGTATTTTGTTCTTCTCTCTATTGTCTAATTCAGACTACAGCTTGCATAATGGTCAACAAGACAACCTCTGAGCTTTAGGCTTTTATTACCACTTAAAGGTAATAAAAGGGTAATAAAATAAAGCATCATAAAAATCTACTTGACATGGTGTGCTAGGGGTTCAGTTTGTGTTTAAAATCTCGAAAAGTAGAGAAAATAAACTGTCGTGATGTGGAAGATTTATTTAAAATTGCATGTTCTATGCGCCAAAAAGGCAGCAAGGCCTGAACTTCAGTTTTCCACATAAAAAACTAAGTGAATTCAACCATCGAGTGATTCGACGATTCGAAACGAGATTATTACCACTAAGAGGTAATAAAATGGTAATAAAACGAAGCATCATAGAAATCTACATGACATGGTGTGTTAGAGGCTGAGTTTGTGTTTAAAATTTTGAAAAATAGAGAAGATAAAGTGGCGTGAAGTGGAATATTTATTCAAAATCGCATATTCCATGCGCCAACAAGACAACAAAGTTCAACGTCTGAGCTTAAGTTTTCTACATAAAAAAATAAGTACATTCGCGATGAAAAGCGATTAGCCGTTTCGAAACATGATTATTACCACTTAGAGGTAATAAAAGGGTAATAAAACAAAAAATCATAAAGATCTACTTAACATGGTGTGTTTTGGGATTTAGTTTGTGTTTAAAATCTTGTAAACGTGATGTGGAAGATTTGTTAAAAATCGCATATTCTATGCGCCAACAAGGAAACAAGGGTTAACGCCTGAGCTTTAGAGTTCCACATAAAAAAATATCGCCATCAAGCGATTCGCCGATTCGGAAAATGTTTTACTTCCACTTAGAGGTAATAAAAGGGTAATAAAACAAAGCGTCATGAAAATCAACATGACAAACTATGTTTAGGGGTTGAGTGAAAATGACATCATAACTACTGTCGGAAGGTTAAATAGAGCTGTAAAATAATATAGAAGCGTGCTACCATCTTACAATGCTCAGCGCTCAAAGACTTTTGATACAAAAAAGAAGATTGAAATAACATTTTAAAACTCTTTGCACCACAAAATAAATCCGTACCAATTTAAATCTATATGTGATAAATCGACGCAATCTCTTTGATAAATTAAATTCAAATTTTTAGACTAATTGGATACTTCTACACACTTTGATGATTCCCTTTAGATAAAAATCACTCACAGATAAAATCTGATATGAAAAAGGAGGATTTTATCCAAAAATAGAAACCAGTGGCCTGAATATTATTTTCGAGTCCCCACTTTAATAGATTTTCTGTCATGGTGAATCTTAAGCATTTAATCATGCAAATTCATAAACATTTCCCATCTCCATTTCCGAATTCGCATTATTTATAGATTTGATAAGCGTTTTCGCTACAAATTAGCGCGCCCGAACTGTGCTAGTGCTCTTCCTTCAACCAACCCCCATTTAAATCAAACCCATATAATTTCCCACCTGACGTCACATGTACTAGTACTTTCACCAAGGGATGGAGGATCAGAGCACATGGATGGTGTGGATGTTGAAAATGGGCGCGCTAAAATGCAAAACTGTTGTAATATGCGAAATACTACATACGACGATAGTGAATATAATTTAATTGTAGAAAATTTTGTATAATGGGGGGTGATGGAAATTGAGGGCGTTTTGGGCGAATGAGGGGGCATAGAATTGTGAAGTAAAAGCGCATAATTTTATGTGGAAAATCTACCTCCATTATGGAATGTTTCCAGCGATACCGCACCTGGGTTAACATAATGAACTAAAATAAGCTCCCGGTACACGCTCATAAAATAAAGATATCAGTAATTATTCACAGGTTGCAAGTTCCTTCCCCATCGTATATAGGTACTACCACCCCCTTTAAGCAGGATAATAGAGCCAGGCTGCGTTTTATAGTGATTGAGGGGGATGAGGATTTTGAGGAGTTTCGTGCAACAATATGCGGATTGAATATAAACGTGGCTTTTCGTGATGAGCGTGTAAATTTCAAAGTAATTTTTTTAGATGGTTTTTAAAATAAACAATTAAAAGTTATTCTATAGTTTTTTTTTTCGTGGTTTAATAAATTTTTAATTATATTTTTTCTATTTTGTAATTAAAATTTGCGTTTATATTGAATGTCGGAATTTTTTTTCTGGTAGAGATAAAATTGAAATTCAGTTGATACATTAGAAATTCAGTAATTAATGGATAGTAATTAATATTTAGCATTGAAATTAATAATAGATATTAGTTTTGGCAAATTTTAATGCATTTTGATGTTTATTAAAATTTCAAATTTATGTTTATTAAAATTTCACATTTCATAATAAATGCCGGGATTAACGTGACTAATCAAAAAGTTCTCTAATTGTTTTAAATCCAAACCAAATAATTGGATGGTTCAATGCCCAAACTCTTTTTCTGGATATGGACTTCAGTAGATAAGCTTTGCCGATTCGAGCACAAAATCCTACAAGTTTTATACAGGGGGTCTAAATTCTTATTTATCTTCCCCTTCCTTGATGACGTGTCGTCATGAAAGCTTTTAGAAATGTTCTCGGCCAACACCATTTTTTGTTTGTCTTGGCTGAAAGCTTTTGGGTTTGTGCCTAGGGTTATTATGGTCTTGAATGAGTGGGGTGGTGGACTTGGAAGAGATTCAGTTGATAGTTTGATATGTAATTGATTAAATCGAATTAATTCTTCGGGTTTGGGAGGATCAAGGTGGGGTTTGCCTCCGAGAAATTAGTCTAATAGTTAAGAAGAGGGGGTAGGGTCAATTTCGACTATCTAGTTTCAACTAATTATTCAAGGTTACTAATCTGGAAGAACATTTAGCGCTTGTCGAAGGAGATATACGTTTGTTCTCATGGGGCCCCTTGACTATCAATAATATTGTGCAATATTTTCATTTGTGCAATATTATTGACGGTCTATGGGTAACATTGAAAGATTGTCTGGGGCGAAGAAGGAAACCATCAATATTATTGATAGTCTAAGGGCCACTTTAAAGAGGATATAGGACAAATAAAAATACGTTTGGCTTGTAAAAATTTTATTTAGAAAGTAAGAGCAAAACGTCCTAAGAAAAGATGCATATATACGTAATCGAGGAAGATACCAGACAATTAAGAATTAGAACCTGGAAAGGACGCGGGGTCAGAGATCGCTGGGAAGCCAAGGCCAACAATAAGTAGTGGAGGATGATGAATGTTTATCGATGATTCTTGACGGCCTTAAGTGGGAACTAGATTGGCATTAGCTTACTCAGAAGGAAATGAAAAGCACCCAAATTGACATAGCATGGCATTGGGTGGAGTGAATAAAAACTAAGTGTACACTTAAAGGGAACACTCCTGAGTGGAGTGTTTCGTTAAAAGTGAACACTCGATTTGGTGTGAATAAAAATTCTCTCATTCAAATACTATTCACTCATGGGAAATTTTAGTTCACTCATGGGAAATTTCGCGATTGAGGGGTCTTTCTGGTTACAAATTTTCAAAAAATTGAAAATTTTTTTTTACGCATTTTGCTAATAAATATATTCAAAAACATGATACAAAAGGTTTTAGAGCGATATCGTAATTCTAAAATTATTTTTGAACGTATACAGTGAGACGCTGTGAGAAAGAATTTTCGACGCTCGGCTGTGTTTCGATAATCTCGACTCCTCCCTTTTTAACATCTGCTTCGATCTGATTCACTCTATACTATGAAGTATTATATTATACCCTGCAAACGTTTCGATTTATGCTGCAAGAGAAGTATGAGCAGGAGGAAGGACTTATTTACGGCCCGGGCATGGCAGATTAAAAAGGTATATAGTTTTTCTTTAAAAATTTTTTTAACAAAACTTCAAACGCGATTATCTAGAAACTATGTTTTTTAAGGTGGCGGGCACGATTTAAGAAAAACTACTTGACCAATTGTTCTGATTTTTGAATATGTTATTGTACACATTTATGGCTATCGCATGAACCAGAATCGTTTTAATTGGTAAAAAATTTTCCGATTTTCAGCCGATTTTCCACCCTAAAAAATTGGTTTTTTCGAAAAATGGCCGCCATTTTTTTATTTTTTGACAAAAACAAATTATTCTGGTTCATGCCATAGCCACTTCAACAAGGAATAATTTGCCTTTTTTTTCAGATCATCCATTCGCCCAAAATCATGCCCGCCGTCATTTTTTGATGTTTTTTTAAAAAAATCCGTATGTCAACAAAAAAAAATTTTAAAATCAAAAAAAATCTTTTTTGTAATACTGTTTTGTCAATAAACATACCTACAAATTTTCAAAACGATATCTCTCTTCTTTCTATGAAAAAAAAATGTTTAAAAAAATTTTGTTTTGAAAATGTAACCAGAAAGACCCCTTAAACGGAAATGTCATTTTTTTTGAAATTAGTAGGCTAGTAAACGTGGACGGATTTATATGGAGTTTTACTTTGAGAAAATTTATTTAGGGCTAAATGAGTTCCTGTGGGAAAAATTTACCTTTGCGGGATTTAGTTTGGGCAAAAAATGGTTTTGCTGCCGAATCCGCTTTGGTGGTTTAGTTAGGGCACAAAGGAAAAATTTGCCTTTTGGGGTTTTTAGTTTGGCCAAACGGGGTTTTGTTGCGAGGTCAAGCATTTATGTAATGCTGAGTAGATTAAGATCTTTAAACGGATTGAAAATTGAAAATATAAAACCAGTACAATTAACAGGCTAAAAACCATGAAATGCTGATGCTCTTAAGGAAATGGAGTGCATGAGAAACTTACCTGCTGCTTTTCTTAGTTATTTATAGTTGCGACTAAATAGTAAAAAATAATTTTTTCTTTGGCAGTGATAGGTATGGTATACACAAGAAAAGTTTCCTTGCAAAATTAGAAATGCTAGAACTCAGGCTTATCTTAAAGTTTGATTTTATTAACAATTTTAAAATTATATTCTCGTTTAACTTTAAATGTTTGAACTCTTATCAATGAATTGGGTAACTTAACAGCTTTTCAAATGCATTAATAAAAGTTTGGACATCCATAACTATAATCACAATTGTCTAACTGCAACTCATGCAACTCAAATTTACACAATTCGTTGATAAGAGTTCAAACATTTAAAGCCAAACGAGAATATAATTTTAAAATTGTTAATACACATTAAACTTCTTATTTTGCAATGCAAATTTTCGTGTGTATACGTATCACTGCCAAAGAAATAATAATTTTTTACTTTGTAGTGCATTTCATTTATAAAAGTTATTTATTTTAAAAGTTTTTTTAATTTATTTTATTAAGAAGAATGAAAAAGGTCCTCGCAACCAGCCTCAAATTTTACAAGTGTTCACTCACAGGCAAACGTTAAAACTTTCTTTTATTCACACCAAAATGAAGTGTTCACTCTATATGGAGAAATGACAGAGTGAAGTACTTAACGAAACCTAACGAAGGTGATTTTTATTCACGCCAAAATAAGTGTTCACTCCAAAAAATGAAGTGAGCACTTGCACTCAGTTTTTATTCACACCACCCATTATGTGATCAAAATTTCCCCAACTAATTTTTTCGTCAAACATTAACGAAACATAATTAAAACTACATGGTTAATATTTTCAGGGGTAATTCCTGGTAGTCTAAAAAAGGATTTATTGAACGTCTGATGACCTATACAAGTCGCGAATGAGTGCATATGAGTAGTTTAAATCTTTAAAATGGCGATATCTCATGAATGACAATTCGTACAGGAAAATGTATCTTTTTTTGTAGATAATCGCATAATTTACAAACTTTGTAAAAACTTTTTTGTAATAAGACACCGTTTAGGAAGTATTTGCAAAAAACTGATATTTTGACCTTTTGACCTTGAATAAAAATATTTGGTACCGACCGATCGAGGGGGAATTCGACATTCTATTTCTAATGATATTTGTAAGGACCCAATTTTCAGCAACTTCACAATTATCAACCAATTTGAACTTTTTTCGTCTGTTTTGACTGGGCTATAGCGCTAGATAATGCGCACCGCAGCATGGAGCTCCGAGTTTAATTGATTTTACAATGCTCAGCAACGGCCGATTAAGTTGCCGGAATTTTTTATTGAAAATATAAGTATGTATTCAACAATAACCCCTGCAAATTTCAGTGACTTATCTTAAAAGATGGCGCCACACGATTTTTTTTAAAAAAAAAATTATCTCCGCTCCAGAAGGTCGGAGAGCAAATTTCTTTTTTTGTAAATTCGTAGAAAAATGTCAGCTATCGATTGGCAATGATGGCATTCCAATGTAATTAAAAATCACAAAGGTATTCGTGGTTTTTTTGGGGTATCATTGATCTTTTGGCTGATTTTGCGCATATTAGGGATGGTTTTGTGAGCGGGTTAATGTGCTGCTTCAAGGGTCATTTCTAGCCAAAGGTCTGTTTACTGGTATGGAAAGCAATGCGTCCAATTCCACTTTGGGTTTAAAATAAGACCCAAGCACATAGCTGAACTCAGGATAGGCTCAGTGCTCGACCATTAATAGTAGGAAGGAGCCTGGTCAAAAACGCATGACTGAAGTCATTCTGCAGTATTCAGCAAGTGGAAGTCTGTAGCTGAATACTGCAGAATGACTGCAGTCATGCGCTTTTTGACCAAGCCCTGGGTTTAAACCGAGTATAAGAAGAATCAGATTTGTCTTTTTCGGATTAACGGATATCGGTAGAACCACTCGCTAAGCTTTCCAAGATGAAAATCAGTTCTCTATGTTAATATAGAGAAACGTTCCAGATACTAGGCCCATATCGTCTGTTTTTGGAACCTTATCTACAGCCTTAAGCTCTAGCAGCGACGCAAAGACTCCACCCTCACCTGACTAGAAAATTTTTGCTGAACATGATCAGGACCCGACCAGGCATGCCTGATCAGGACCGTGTAAGGCATGTAATGCAGAGATGATGCATTAGGACCTGATCAGGAATGCCCGATCAGGAATGCCTGATCAGGACCTGGTCAGGTTTACCTGACCAAGTCCTAACCAGGAACTGACCAAGATTGCTTGATTTGGAATCAATTAGGCTATTTTAATCTGACGTTATGGGGTTAAAAGCAGATAATTGCGGCTTGAAGGCTTCGGGAAAAGTTTTCAATAGTAATAATAAGAACTATATTTCATTTATGAGGGATCCGAGGCGGGGATTTAGTCTGGGTTCCAATTCTTGATGGAGTTTGCATATTACTATAGTTTTGGTGTAAGCATACTTTTAAGGGTGCTGATATTTTTGTTGATTTTCCGCAACGATAGCGCTACGTAAAAAAGTTTAATGCCATTTGATGGGAAATATCGCGATCTTTAATTTTGATTATTACCACTTGCCTCGAAAAACCAACGGTTTCCGAGATAATCGCGAGAAACCGCGAAAAACTAACATTTTCTCCCTTTTAACCGAAACAGCGCCAAAACTACAAGTCCTATGAGAAAAAGTATTATTACCTTTTTGATGGAGAATATCGCGAGCTTTAATTTTGGTCCTCGCCACATGCCTCGAAAAACTCAAGGTTTCAGTAATAAGCGCAAAAAACTGAAATTTCCTAATTTTCCTAAATTTTCGCTATTTTCTCCATGTAAAGGTGCACGATGTCGACGCACTCTTTGCCGATTAAGTTGTACGCCTTGACATTGTCGGCATTTTCCACTAATTAAAAAAAACAAAATCCAATGTTTTCCATAAATTGTTCACACCTTTTCAGAACAAGGAAAACTCGTGATTGTCACTTGTCATTTTTAACAAACAAATTGAATTTACCCCCGCGATTCTAGTTGTTAGATTGTTGTCAGATCTAACAACTCGACCCCAGGTATCGAAAAGAGCTTTGGCGTAAAGCTTTCCCCTCGATTTTGGAGACTTTGAATTGTCAGACTTCCCCTTCAGCAGTTCGCTCAGTCATGTTAGCCGGTGTTTGTTCACGGTATACAGAAACAAGGTAATTTAAAAGAAGACTGTTATTTAATAAGGATTCAGTGGAATTTAAAAAAATCTAAAAAATTAAAAATGTCAACGAAACGACGAAGAGGTTGGGAGAAACAAAAAATTAAAAAACAAGAACTTTTAAATGCGTAGTATAAAAATTGTACGGACATTATTCATAGGAAATATTCCAAGCTTTCTAAATTTGGAAAAAAAAAAAGGTATAGGTTAACTGCGTAATTTTTGGAGAAAAAAATAATGAAAGTTGAAATTGTAGTTAAAAAAACCAAAATTTTGACTTTGACGACTCATAACTAAGTTGGTAGGGTTGGTAGTACCAAAACTGGTGCTTAAGTAATCCTGATAGAAGCTAGTTCAAATAACGATAATAGGTTAAAATAACGATAAAGGGCTCGTGAGACTTGACCGAAAAGGCCAATTTCTTTTTCAGAAAATGTAGGACGTAGAAAACAATTCCCCGTCCAAGAAGTGGTGATCAAGGTTTGAAAAAAATAGTGATGTTGGAAAAGGGTAACGTAATTTTTGCACGGGTTTTAAAGAATGCTCGGATTTTATTGACAAGTGATGTTTTATGGGGAAGCTATCGGAAGCTGAATCCAGAAAAGTTAATTTCATTTAGAACCGGTTTTATTCTATCGAGTTTATTAGCTGGTGCTTGTGGCTCTTGGCCGAACTCTTTTCAAAAAAGGGCTTGGCCGAATGTTATGAAATTTTTTCCAAAGCGTGTTTTCGTTAATGTGCTTCGATCGGCATCCCAACGAAACCGATATCATTTTTGGTTTGCGCGATATCGTGCGGGTACAAAAATCAGGTACGTCGTTTAAACAAAAAAACAAAAAATTTTAGATCATGCTTTAGCTAATACGCTTCGATCGGCACCTCCACGAAGACGATATCTTTTTTGGTTCGACCTATTCTCGTGCAGGAAAAAATTACTACGGACGTACGCACAAACACACCTACACATTCACACATAGTTCTTCTCATAATTATTATGCTTAAAGAAAAACTTTTGAAAGCAAAAAAGAACTTTACATGATTGTTAAAGCAAAATGTATTGAAATGGGCCGAAATTTTTGAATTTCCCGGTCCTAAATTCATTCTCAGTCCAGCCCTGCACAGAAGTAGTATGCAATAGGAAATGACAAAATAAGTTTTAATTAAAATTTAATCCCTCATTAACAGAAAAATTAAAAAAATTGAATAAAATTGAAAAAATCGAGAAATATGTACGTGATTCGAAAAAGCAGGTGTTCGGTTTTTCTTAATTTTAAGCGGTTTAATGAAAATAAAGTATCAAAATTTATAGACCATTTGAAACTAGACATTTCAATGGTGAAATGAGCACTTATTGAACATCAAAATTCGACAAAAACATCAATAAAGTTGTCCATGCAAGATTAGAGTATTTTTTTCGAAAAATGTTAATTTCTAGGAAACTATCCGTTATCCAAACAAAAAAAAATCATGCTTATTTAACGCAACACAAGGTATACTCTTACAAATTTTTATGTAATTTGAATTATTTTTACGGGAGAAAAAAATTAAAAACTGATAAATCGTTTTTCCGCCATTTCTTGGAAAATTTGAGGTTATGTCAAAATATGTTATATACAAAAGTTTTAATCTTTTTATTATCTACGACTTTTGTATGAAACATTTTCCTCTAGGAGGTCATGTTTCACCGCAAATCGCAAAAAATCCGCTTTGACACTAGCCTAATTAAAATTTTAGTCATAGAATTTAATACCTAAATCATCAATACGACCATAACAGCCAGCTCGCGAGTCGCTGGCTATAGTTAGATTTTCAAAGCTTACAATTCCCCTCCATTTGTTAGATCTAACATCCAGAATACCAAATCCTCTCTTTTTCTGACAAAAGCACATAGTCTCCACCGAAGGGGCAAGAGTTTTGAGCTTTTTACTCATTTTCTGACTATTGTTAGATTTCTATGATCTAGAATCGCGGGGTACGTCTTCTTCTTCTTCTTGGTTTACAAAAGTTCCATCTCGAAAAACTTTCAATACTTTTCCATTTTCCACTAGATTTTTATTTTTCATAAGATGAGGATTTCCTGTGATCTGGGCCCGACTTGTTCCCGACCTCATGTTTTCATAAGGTGAGGATATCCTGATCTGGAACCGACTAGGAAAACCTGGTGTGGCATGCCTTACCACTGCCTGATCAGGACCCGAAAAGGTTTTCCTCAGCTATATTCTAGTCGGGCAGTTGTACCACAACACGTCGTCTTTACCACTCTGGTTTTGACTAAGCTGCTGTGACAGATTCTAGTTTTCAGCATGTGGGACAATCCACTGACTAATATCAAAAGAAAATTCAAGAGCAAGAAGCCTTTTTATTTACCTTCAAATAAAGTTGCAAGCTAGAAACTAACAGAAACTTTAAAGCGCGTCTGTAGCTTTAGTTTAACTGACATTAATTCAAGCTAGTGCAAAACTACATACAATATAGCTCATAGTATATTTGACTAGATTATATTCATATTCCACCATTTTAATAAAAAAAATATAACATGTAATTACTTAAAATATATCTCAAGTTCAAAATTCACTAACATTAACCTTTCCTCTTTATTTTCATTTCAGAATACTGCAGGAATAAAAGAGATAATAGAGCACAACGAGATTTTATTTTCTACAAAATAAAAAGCAAAACATTTCGAACGATTTTATTTTAGTTTATAAAACACATACACACACACAAAACGACTTATACAAAATGCCAAAATCAAAGATCATACTTAAAATCCTGTTCTCGTTAAGTGTTTGGTCCTTTGTGATAATCTGTTTCTTTAAGATACACAATGGCCACTTACAATCGCAGGAGTATGTTTCAGTTCCTATGAATGGCAGAATATTATTACAGAAGGAAAGTAATAAGTATGTTGATCCCACGTCAACAACAACAGATCGCTTTGATCCATCGGATATATTGATCGATAATCGAACAGGTATGGAATTTGTTTTTTTTGTATTAGAATTGAAAGTAACAATTTATTTTATTTTTTTTAGTTATGGATGATGAACAATTAGTAAGAGATGTGGAATCAAGATTGCCATCACTGCCAATTGCGTATTGGAGTAAGAATAAGAATATAGTACAACAGAAATCATCAACATGTGCCAAATATCCATCAATATTTGAATTAGAATTCAATAATATTTATTGGCAGACAATGCGTACAACAAATGGAACATTTCAGCTTTATGGAGCATACTATGATATCCGAAAACAGTCAAGAATTGGTCCAACTGTTCGAATTGTTGGTATGATCGATCGTATTGAACCGAAAGTTAAAACGTTCTGTCAATTTTGGTTTGATGGTCAAAAAGAGCCATTTATAGTGAAGACGTTCGAATATAAGTATATATGGTTTAATAAATGGGGTAATTACAAGCAAGGTATATACCAGCCATATTTAATAGCATGTCAAATACCAAAGCCGTTCCATGGTATTGTACCATCATCGGTGTCAATGGTCGAGAAGCAATGTGATACAGCAACGAATAATTTACGTGTTATTTATAATCGACCACAGGATGATCATAAAAAGGGTTTTGCTGTTTGTGTAAAAGGATTAGATTTTCTTTATGATGATTTGTCAGTTAGACTGATTGAATGGATTGAGCTATTAAATATATTAGGAGCGGATAAAATTTACTTTTATGAGCTACAAGTACATCCGAATATATCCAAAGTGCTGCGACATTATGAGCAAATGGGTATTGTACAAGTAACACCATTAACACTCCCTGGTGGCCAGCCAAATGTTCCTGGCTTTCAGCATTTATACTTAACAAAAAAGACAAATCACAAGAGGCAAAACGAAGTAATTCCATATAATGACTGCCTGTATAAAAATCTCTATCTATATGATTATATAGCATTGCTTGATATTGACGAAGTGATTATGCCAAAACATGATGATATGACTTGGAATGACCTAATGCGACGTGTTCTCCCTAAAGCAAAAAAATTAAAGCCAGAAGGTTATCCTAGTTACAATTTTCGTAATGTTTACTTCCTAGATGACCAACAGCATGAGCATGGCTGGCATAAGGGTATACCAAAATATATGCATATGTTACAGCATGTATATAGGGCACAGAACTATACAAAACCAAATCAATACGTGAAATGCTTTCATAATCCCGAAAGGGTATTAACATTGCACAATCATTTCCCATTGGCATGCCTTGGCGGTGTATGCAAGTCATATCCTATTGATACAGAGGATGCACAATTGCAGCATTATCGAGCCGATTGCGTTAAGACACTTAAGAAAAGCTGCGAGGAATATCGTGAGCATTCAGTTGAGGATACAACAATATGGAAATATAAGGAGGAATTGGTTAAACGTTCAATGAAAACATTAGATACATTAGGTTTCTTTAAGAAAACTACCGGTGATGGAAGACCTGGTACGGGACCATCGGAACGGTGATTTTTACTTAATTGGTGGAATGATGGTGGACAATTTATGGATGAGTTCTTGTGACTGAGTATTTATGATTTATTTTTTTATTATTATTTAAAAACAAAAAAAAAGTGAGATTTAAGAGAGATTAAGCGAAAATATTTATTCGTTTTATCATTTTGTAAACTAGCATTGATTTTTAAAAAAAAAAAAAATCCTACATTACAATCACCCATTTCAATATATTGCAATAAGCAATTGATTTTATTTTATTGAATTTTAAATTATTATTATTTTTTTTGTTATGTTTAAAAAAAAAATTCTTAAATTTTTAAATAAATTTTTTATTACATCGAAAAATTTGTATTAAATTTTTAATTTAAAATTAAAAAATCTATTACAGCGCGGCCTCGATAGTCCGTACACCAAAAATGATATACGAAGCGTTCGGATTATAGTATGTAAATATTTTGAAAGGAATTTTGTAAAATAAAACAAAGTTTTTTGTAATTGAAAGTAAGGTTTTAGTCATACAAAAATCTTACATAATTCAAGTATATTGGTTTTAGTCACACTTTTTTAAAAAAATTTAAATATATTGCTTTAACGATTGTTCTTTACACTGCATCTTGCACGTGCAATTTTTCCTTGCATAAAATATTTTTAGATAACGTCATTTCTGTCAAATAAATATTTTAATGGGCAAATTAAATATTGCTGCAAAGATTGCATGCAAAATCATTTTTTCTGGCAACGTATTATCGACTTCGTCCGCCTATTGCAAGTATGTATTTAGGCAGATATAGCTTAGAGTATGTGAAATCCTTGCAACTGGTTCTGATACTGCCGGTGCCTCCAATTCTTCTTCGTTTTCATTGGCATGCTGATTTATTAATTGTCTTACTATATCTTTATCCGTTAAGGGCTCCTGACAATCAATTTTATCATTGCTTACCACCCTAGTAGCAACGCTTTATGCAAAGGTTTTGCACAAAATTTGCTCAAATCTAACTCCGCAATATCCAGAATTATTTGTGCAAATGTGTTGCATTATTTTTCTTTTCTGAAAATGAACGTATAAATTGAAAGTTTAAATGGAAATATAAGTCAATTTAACCCTTTGACCGATGCCCTGGCTAAAAACTATCCAAAATAAAAGCTTGTTGATAAATCAATCATATATATTAAAAATTTGGTGAGATTCTATAAAATTTCGAACAAAAAAAAATTTGAACAATTTTTGTGCAATTGTTTTGCATGAAATTTGCACAAAATTTGCACAAAGCGTGCTACTAGGTCAAGAAATTATTAATATCCACTTCGAAAAAACTTCTATTTCGAAAAATCCTTAATGGCAAGTAGTGATGAGCAAAACTAGTCTTGCAGTTTTGCCTGGTCTTGCACATTCAGCAAGACCAAAGCAAACCCAGAAAATACAGGACAAGACAAGACTGCAAGATCAAGATAGCAAGACTTTTTGGTCATCACTAAGTGCGAAAAGTCTGGCAGTGATGAGCAAAAAGTCTTGTCTTGGTTTTGCTAAATGTGCTAAGCCTGCAAGAAATTTTGCAAGAACAAGACTGCAAGACTTCTTGCAGACTTATTGCTTATCTCTGCAAGACTTTTGGCACTTAGTGATGACCAAAAAGTCTTGCTATCTTGATCTTGCAGTCTTGTCTTGTCCTGTCTTGTCTTGGTTTTGCTTTGGTCTTGCAAATTGTGCAAAAACAGGGAAGAATGCAAGACCATTGCAAGACGAGTCTTTCTCATCACTAATGGCAAGTCATGTTCAGGATCGAAATCTTCTACATCTCCACTAGATTCAAATAATAAGGGCCACTGTGGCTTCCAAGACTTCTTAATCAAATATGAAGGCAATTGCTGACAGCTTTTGGGCCAGTGAAAACATTGCATCTTTCATTGTGGTTTTTTTAAGGACTTCAGATACTGTGCATTCTGGATCAACTTCTGGCTGGCCAAAAACTTGCAACAGGAGTTTTTGTTGTTGTAATTTTTACTTTAATATTCTGGATGACATTTTGGTCCATTGGTTGAATTAAGGCTGTACAATTGGGTGACATGTTCAGAACAGTAAAATTTTCACCAATTGATATCAGTTCTTCTTCGAGTGAATGCGCTGGTGCATTATCAGGAAGTTGAAGTTTTTTTTAGCGCGGTTAGTTCTTTTTCAATAAAAATTTCTTTACTTCGGGAATGAAATGTTCCTTTAGCCGCACTCTAAAAATATTGGTCTTGTAGCCCATAAGCATTACGTTGACTCAGGGTACAATAGCCGTGTTCCTTTTCTGCTATTTTTTACTCGTATTTACTTGGAACTACTCCTGCTCTCACAGAAAATTAGATAGATTTTATTCAAATCGATAAATTTTGTGTTCCTTGAATTTTTTACTCATTTTTTTACTAAGGAAAAGCTTTGTTTCCATCTTGAAAGGCTTTTACGCCTTTTACATTAGAAAATATCTAAGTGACGTCACGGGAAAGCTTTTTTCCTTTGTGAGAAAAAATCTGAGTGACGTCACGGGACCCTTAGGAGCTTACCTTGTAATTATTGTACCATGCGTTGACCTAACGTAATGAACTGGGAACTTTTTGACTGTTTTCTGTGCTTTTCCAGCAATTGGAGTTTGTGCGTTCCGATTGCATTTCCACATGACATGAATGTAATCTTATCCTTCGTTACTTTGAAGCCTGAAGCCCTACTCTCTAATCCAGAAGCCAATGTTTTATATAGTATCATTTTCCGGTAAAAGCCTGATTCATCAGCATTATAGTTTTGGTCTGCAGTCAGATCCTTTTCCCTAATAACGTCCTTGAATTTATCCTGGAATGGCTTTACAGCTGCTTCATCATTTGACAACTTCTCATCGGTTAGTTTAAGTTGGCGTATACCAAGCTTTTTCTTATACCGGAGACACACTTGTGGCATAGCAATTGAGATCGAGATATTGCAGTTTTGTCATATTGCAATATAAACATGTGAAGACACCCTTGCATAAGTATAGTGAGTTGCTTTGTTGTTGTTCTTTTGAGCACAGAAACATGTCACAAGTAATGTCAAACGTCAAATGACAGATTCGTGCAGGCAGTGCTTCCAAAAAAAAAATAAAAAGTCGGTTCTAAAGCGCCATTTTGGTTTAGGTTCTAACTATTTTCTGGTTAAAATCTTGGGTATACTGAGCTATACCACGATATTTTTCTCAATTTAGATACTGAGTTTCAATGTTCTGTATACCAAGTGTACACCGTGATTTTTTTTCAGTATACAGAGACACACTCGCGCGGTTTAAGTGGAATTGCAATTGCTATACCACAAGTGTGTCTCCGGTATTAAAGTTGTCTACTAGCAACCTCCTACTAGCAACCTCCTCTACTAGCAACCTCCTCTACTAGCAACAAAGTCTCATTTTCCAAGTCTTGCATGGAAATATTTGGCCTTTTCCATAAGTATTTCACCTGAAAAAGGAACGTTCTTTCTACGTTGCTCTAAAAACCACGTAAATAAAGCATCTTCAAGCTTAGAATTTTCAGGAGTTTCCAAAGTTTTTTCCGCAGCAGTTATAGCCTACCGAGACAGAAGAAGTTCCCTTGAGTAAAATGTATGACACCCAGTTGGGAACAGAATGAATTCAGAATGGATTCAGAATTGATTCCAGTACATTTGAAGTGTTTCCACGTCAGATTCAAAGACATGTAGAGAACCAATTCTTTTGCATTGGGATGTCACCCCAGCGGGAAATGGAATCATACCAAGAAACATGATGGTAGCCTTTTTTGGAAGGCGAAAATTCCTTCCTTTTCGCATTCCGCTCCATATATTTTTTGTGCAGCCATGTCATTAGAAGGAATGAGTCGAAAAGCTCTAAAAGCTCATTCACCTTCCCCACGCATTCCCGGTAAGGTGTTTGTGATAAGTCATCTTTTATTTCTTCCAAGGAAGTACAATTTCTTACACCTTCGAAATATATTTCTGGGGAGATCCTTGGAAGATATTGCTTTAATTACGGAAGCATATACGGAAGAAATACTGCCCTATTAGTATGAACATTTTATTAAAACGCAAAATACATACTTATCCATACTTTGCCCTTCCATCCTACTTTTGTGGAAGTACGAATACGAACCCCTTCCTAAAAGCTTCTTGAGAAAGGCCTTCAAACTTTTCCCGCTGGGATAGGACGGAACTAATTCATTCCTCTCTGCATTCCCTAGAATCGGTTCGGAATTGATTCCTTAGAATTGATTGGAAATTTTTTTATGTTTAGCAACGAACTGGGAATACATTCGATTCCCTTCTGCATTCTCCAGAATCAGAAAAGGAATCAATTGGTCCCTTCGGAATGCATTCTGAATCAATTCTTCTGGAATGGGCTCTTCTTTTATCAACTGGGTGGTGAACGGCAGTTATAGACTTCGTTCGAATTGCAGAGTTATTCGGCTTATCTGGGGTTCGAACTATCGAGGCCCTGCTGTATAAAAAAACAAATTTTTCTAATCTTGTATTATATTTAAAAAGCACTATTATTATTATTATTATTATTATTAAAAAAAATATAAATATAAAAGATTCTTGATTGCTTGTTGCATTAATAAAAATTTATATTTTTTTTAAATTGAAAAAATAAAATTTTTTCATATTTAAAAATTCACTAAACAAAAAAAAACGAACTCATCCTTTTATCACTACTTTCATGATTTTATATTTTTACTACTATTAATTATATTTTATTATTTTTTTAGTTAAAAAAAAATTACTTACTATTAAAAAAGTTGTATACATATCGAGAGAGTTGATTATTAAATTTTTTTTATTATTAATTATTATTATTTTAGATTTGTTTGTGATATCGATAGATGAAAAAAAAGACATGTAATAAATTGTGTGAATGTTTCTCTATTTTTTTTTTAAATTTAGTGTGAAACTAAGAATTGCTCTTATTTTTTTTTATTTAAGATTCAATTGTAGCTATATAGTATGAATTAATTGATTAAGGAGCTTTTTATAAATCCTTGTAGCAATTCTTAATTTCATCATAATAAATATATATTTTTTTATAACTTTTATACTCTGCCACTTTTTTTTAAAGAGATTTTTTAGTTTTGTTTTTTATTGGTAATGTTTTAATATCGAAGTTTATTCACTGTTATTTCTTAGAGAGAACTGAGGCTATAATTGTGTGAAATTTAACATTACGTAATTAAATATAATACAATATACATCACTTTCATTATTTAGCATTTAATTTGTTTTGAATACTCTGGGAGATACCATATAAAAATCAATTTAGTTTGAAAATAAAGAATATAAATTTCGATATAAAATGTCCTATCATCACATCAACATTATCATTAGGTAACTTGTTCATAGCATGTTATTGAACTGAACTTCTTCCAACATTTTCTTTTAGGATTGTCGGTGTTTGCCTTGGTCCGCTTGTTCTTCGACGGCTCTACAACCCAATTCGAGCCTCGACATTCTTGAGCTTCTTCCGCAACTTACCTCTAGTTTCTTGTGTTAAGGAGTTTTGTTGCTTCACTCTTAACACCGTCTTCATACATTGACCCAGTCTCGCTAACTGGTTGTTTTCCATCTGCTTGTAGATTCACGGCTTTGTTCGGCATCCTTGAGACATTCAAAGTGGAAACGCAAAGTGGAAAGTTCTCTGCGATAAAAGAGCTCCAATTTCCGTTTCCACTTTGCGTTTGGGATGTAAAATATTATTCTAAATTCTTAAATTTATTATATTCCAGCTACATAAGTATTAAGAAATCTTCTTGCCCGTAGTTGATCTACCAAAAAAGGTAAAGCAGAAAACCGTCAAGAATCGAGTACTTTTGGACGAATAAAAAATACGCATTGAGTAATTTTCTTTCGATTCTACTCATGAGTATGTACTCGAGTACTTTCGACCGATTCCGTATCACTAGTTATAGTTAGATGCTTGGATTTGAAGACCCTTCAGGCACAATAGTAGGCTTTGTTGGCTTTTAGCACCCGTGGGGGTATTTCTTGTTCTATGTTATTGTCGGCTGTTAATATTGACCCATAGGTGATAGCTTACACTATTTTTATAAGTCATACAATTCGTGATTATAGCATATTTTCCATGTCTTCATTGACCGGGACGTATATTCTTCGTAGAATTTTCCTTACTTACTCTCTTATCTGCAGATTTTTTGGAGATACTCCATGCTTCACATGCATAAGTGCAGTTTCTTATTTTCGTTTTTCTGTAGATGTTTCTGGATTTCATTACTGGCACCAGTGAGAAGTATGTTCTATTTATTATTTTCTATTTTTTCGTTTTACCAAGCGGTCCCCCAACTAAGTACTAACCACTTCCAATGCTGCTTGACCTACGCAATCGAATGAGAACCGGTCTATTGAGTATGCTAATGGTACCCTTTACACTCACTACAGATAATTGCCCGTTTTCTTTTTTCTATACAATATCCGCAGACTTGTGCTTTTTAAATTGTTAAATTCAAATACTCTTGCATTTTAATTAATTTTAAAGTTTATTATCTTAAAGATAGTTATATAGTTATTTAATTCTACCAGGATATGCTCCGCCAAGTCCATGCTTTTTTAAGATACTCTGCCGTGATATAATTGTTGTAGTTACTTTCAGAGATTTAAGAAGATTCCTCCTCCTCTTCTATATTTTTATTACTCGTTATACACATAGAAATTCGACCATGACCAAATCAAATCCTATTTTGTCCGACTTGGACTCTTATAATTTTAATTTTTCTCAGCAAAATTCAATTTCCTTATTTAAATACTTCAGAATTCACATGTCAGAAACGCGTTCTAATTCATTGACATAGTTTTCTACGTCGATTTGTACATATCCATGCTAATTTACAGGTCGTATTGCACCACAAACAATTTTTAGGCAACTCATAAATTTTTGCAGCACTCTGTGCTGAATCTATCATTCTATTCGCGCTTATTGTCGTTAGTCAATCAATCCAAGTGTTTATGTTAGACGTCGCTATGGAGCTCCCTTTAGCTCTAATTTATGTCTTTCTTGTTTAACTAACTTTGCTCGCACATTTACGAGTTGCTTGTGTTCTTTTAGTGATCATGATCTTACAAATTTTCATTTAATTCTTTTTTTTTATTTCTTTCGCTTGTTCTCGTGTCTTGAGTAAGTCCTCGGCCCTTCATTATACTAACTAACTTGAGATGATATTATCTAACACAAACTATACCGAGTGATCTAATATCTCAATACACAATAATTCTATTTTTTTTATTTACATTTTACACTTTTTACTATCAAAATATTTAAAGTGGCAGAAGTATATAAGTTTAAAAAAAATATAAATAAGAAAACTTGTTAAAAAAAAGTGTTAATTTTTCTTTTTTTTAATATAAAATAACATGCTTTACCTAACGTCATTGTAATTTAATAAAAAAAAATAAATAAAATAAAAAAAAAGTCATTCTTAAAATAAAAAAATATAAATAAATAAATAAATATATATATATAAAATAAAAACAATCATAAAATACAAAATATAAAATCAGTGTAAAAAGATTGTGCCTTTTCATTATAAATTTAGTTATTTTTTAATCACTTTTCATATATTAATTTTAATTTAAATAAAAAAAAATAGTTATAAATAAATAAATGAATAAAATAAAACACTATCAAAAAACTGTAAGTTCTTCATTAAATATTGATAAAAATAAAATAAAAATGAAACAAATGGATAAAAAATATATTATATATATATAAATGAAAAAAAAAGGATATAAGTAAATAAAATTTCATTTGAAAAAGCCATTATAATAATTTAAAATTATTAAAGATATTTAATAAAAGAAAATAAAAAACTGTGCTTAAAGCAAGAAAGTTTAAAATATAGAAGAAATTATAATGTCACAATTGGGGAAGATAAAACTGAAGTACTTATTATAACTCAAACCACGGTATTGTCCTGTTTTTTGAAATAGGACAAAATATAAAAAAAAAGTATAATTGTTACTTTTTTTTTAATAAAGTCAAAGTTCTACAAAAAATAGAAACAAAAAAAAAGATTAAATATCCAAAAATAACTCAACAACGAAAATGTGAAATTATTGATGTTTTTCAAAAAAGTAAAAAAAAAAGAAGTGAAGATAAAAATAAATATCAGTGTAAATGTTAAAAAGAATTTTTTTTTTGCAAATAAGATAAAAAAAAAGGATAAAAATATTTTAAATTATAAGAAACTGTGGTGATCAGAGAATTAAAAAAAAGGATAACTTAATATTTATAATTTTCAAGAAAAAAAAAGGATTTAGAATATAAGGTACCAATTTAATAAAAAAAAATTAAAAAAAAAACAACTATGTAAGGAAAATAAATCATTTTTTTTTTCTAAAAAAAAATAAGAAAAAAAAGAAAAGCTATAATTATTATACTATCAAAGACTGAAGTCGATAAATTTAATGAAAAGGATAAAAAAAAATTGTCGTTATTAAAAGAAAAAAAAAGCAAAAAAAAAATGTATCGATGGAAATTAGATAACAAAAAAAAGGAAAGATGGGCAAAAAAAAAGTATTAAAGTAACCGCGATATATTACAAAAAAAAAATACTACAAAAAATCACTTCTATATTTATTTATTTGTTTTAACACTATTTTCTTTTCCGTTTTATTTGTTTTGAAAAATTTTACAAAAATATTACTTCATTTTATTTAACAAAAAAAAATTTTTTTTACCTATATTCGAGATAACTAAAAAAAAAATTAAATACAAAAAAAAAATAAAAGGAAAATACATTTTATTTTTTAACTCACTATATTTTTTTACTATATTATCTTACAAGGAAAAAATAAAATGAATATATATAAATATTTAAATAATATCACATACATCATATTATGAATGTGTGTGTATGTGTACCTACATATATGTATTTTTGTTCACTAATTTTTTTTTCTTCTTCATATTCATTTTTAGTTGTTTAAGACTTTAAAAGAAAAAAAATGTTTGAATTTTTTTGGGAGGACTTGCTTTCTCTTATTGTTTTTTTTTCCTGTTTTGCCAATGAAGTGTAGTCATGTTTATAAAAAAATTTTATAACTATTAAAAATAATAAAAAAAAAATGTGGTTGTGTTTTTTTTTGCAAATGAATTTATTTGTTTCAGATTTCAATTTTTCAATTTTTGGGGTTTTACCAGAGTGCGGATGGCTTTTTTAATAATTTTATATTTTTTAAATCAGATATCATCTAGATAAGTGCATTTGAAAAATGGAATTAGCCTCTGTAAATTTGCTAAGGCTTAGGGTAGGAAAATGAACCAAGTACTAAGATTGGTTTAATTCCAGCTCCAGAGACTCAGGGCCATATACATCAACGAGGTTAACCCTTAATTTTAATTTTATCAGAAATATCAACCCAGATTATCTCAGACAAAATCTAGGGTTGAGGTTAAAATAATGATTTTACATCTTTTTTACGCCATGTGTAGGGTATTCGAATATCAAATCTGACAGCACTCGGCACTACAGCCAGCACAACTACTATTAAATTGTCGGTTAAGGGTAATCCGCGATGATGTTTACGGCAGTTAGAGTCTGCATTTGGTTACCCAGGATGGAAGTCGTGGAGGAAAAGCTAAGGTGTATCAAGCTCCAAAACCCAGAGGTCCCAAAAGACCACTGGGTGGTTATTAGGAAGAAGGAGGATACCATTTAACTGCCGAAGACCAGCTCGCCCTTCCTCTTTTTAATCAACGATAAAAGTCTGGCGCCCCTCGAAAAGCTTGAGTTTAGGACCCTAACTCATTAGGACGCCATTACGACGTCGCCAGCTGTGTATCCAAACAATTTGTATTGAATTGTATGGCAGCTAACTCACTTGGCGACGATTTGGCAACGTCGCCAATATGGAAGCGTAGCCACGACAAATGGAGTCTGACTACTCTGGCGCGCTGGCAACGTTGCCAGTAAAATGTACACGAGTTGTACTGCACCTCACTCCCTCAGTATCCAACCGCCGCCATTGTGGACGATTGGCTCAATATTTGTGCTAGAAAATGAGTTTCGATATAGAAAGATTTAATGTGGAGATTCAAAATCTGAGACAGGCAGTAGCCACTCGCTAGTCTACTTGGCGACCTTCGGTTGCCTGAGGTACCCATACTCACGTTGCCGGCGAGGTCGCCATGGTGTCCTAATGAGTTAGGGCCCTTAAAGCTAAGATTAAGTGGATAAGGACGAGCTTGTCTCAGATAAATGGAGCAAGCGACCTGCTCGACGAAATGCTTCTAGCCAAAGCAGGAGAGAACTCAGCGGAGGAAGATAAAGATGGTCCAGATTAATTTCAAGCAATTGAGATGTGTCTCGGATAATCTGTTAGTGTTCCTCAGAGGGAGACATTGACATGGCTTTAGTTCAAGAACCCTGGGTCAACGCCTCCAGAATCAGAAGTCTTAATCACAGAGACCATAACCTAATCTACAAGGTTGTAAATGACATTAATGGTAAGCCAAGAATGTGTATTCTAGCAAGGAAACAGCTTCAGCTATGGAGATATTATTAAGGTGAAGGTGGAAAGGTGGAAATATTGAGTCTCCTCCAGCGCGACTTCCCTGCTCCCAAGGTGATATGGGATATGAATCACAAATCAATTTTAGGCTATATGAAAAGCCATAAATTGGAAGGTTTTTGACGACGGGCTTGGCACAATAGATTAAATAAAAAAGGTCGCAGTGCCTAAAGAAGTAGCCGAGCAAGATGCAAAATTTATGAAGGCACAAACTCATTACTGATGACGCCACTTGCTTCTCCATAGATTGTAAGATTACAATAAGTATTCCCAGAACTCATACAATATCCAAGAGTTCAAACGCAAGGTACATCGGCTCCTCTTTTTGAACACTACAAACTCTTTCTAGCTTGTCCTATTCTTCAATCTAAGCTTACTACTAGATATTGCAAAAGACAAGTACAACAAGACGGACTAGTAGTAGAAAGCATTACTCCTAAGCTTAGTTTTAATACTTAAAATCGATACCTTAATTGGAACCCCAAACAACTTTTGTCATAATGCAGCAAAAAAAACAAATCACAAACTAAAACTCTCCTTTATAATGACCGGATGAAGTAGATAGCATCATACCTCACTATATCACTTCTGAATAAAAAATTGCATATATAGCATACAATCTCTGACATTCTATTCATATTGATTGCATCTACATACGTCCAAGCTTTAAATATCGTCCACAACTTCTAGTCTTTAAGTAAACTTAATATCGATTCTAGACTTAGGTGAAATGTTAAGAGGCTTAGATCGAAACTGAAGTATGTCACATGAAACTTTCTCCCTGTGACATGAAGGAATCCATGTTTTACTAATACTTCAAGGTTAGGATTTTGAAGAATTTTTTTTATCCAAGAGATTAGTTATGTTTAATAGGATTACACACTGCCATCAAATTAAGATTCGAATTATGTTATCTGAATAAAAGTTTTTATTTAATGGTTTTTAAAGTATACCACATTTTTTTTATTAACGTAAATATTGTTTGAAATTATCCAGGATCTATTGTTTCAATGAAAATCTGTGAATATTGTGAAGTAGAGATTCTAGGCGGACCAGCCAAGCTTTACTAGATTTTAACTAAGCAACCCTACTAACAACGCTACGTAAACAGAGTCCTCTGCGAAGTTCTGGTGCTACTCCTGTGAACCCAATTTTCAGACTTCAAAGAAGTGGTCACAAAACATTAGCCTGAAGCTGAAGGGGCGAAATAGCAGTATCATCACAAGAAACTTGCCAAACCTTCGCCATGGAAAATGGGCGTTGGATATGGAACAATTTTTCCCCGTTAAGGCGAGTTTACATCCAAAGAATAAAGTGGAAGAACAAAGTGGCCCTGTACAAAACTCAAGCGCAAAGTTTCGTCGAAAGCTCTAAACTTTTTACAACTGTCAAACGTAAAATGTTTAACACGGTCGCAGAGGAAACAATTTAATAAGCTGCAATGCCTTTTAGATAGTTATATTAAATTAATGTGTAGTAAAAAAGACAATTCTATTAGTTTCAAACATTTTCTCACTTCGTTTTTGAGTTAAAAAAATTAACGCATTTTTCAAACTGTCGAAAACAAGGTAAATATGCAAAAACTAGCGAAAGTGGCATATTTATAGGCGTTAAAATATTGGAATTTAACAAAATTAAAAGCTTTTTTTCTGTATACGCATTCGTTAAGTAGTTAGAGCCATACTTTGAGGTTGCCGTTTTCTGTTGCCACGTTGGTGAAACAGAGATAGAACCATACTATCTTCTATGCGATAAAGGAGCTAAGATTTGCTGTTCCACTTTATTCCTGGGATGTAAACTCGCCTTTCAAGTCACCTGATATTATTAATCTTATGCCAAATTAGCTTCGATAGCAGACGCATGTCATTATGGATCCATGGCTTATGTCAATCTAATCTATAAGAAATGTCTACGTGGTACCCCCATGGATGAGGGTCAAAATGATCTTCTTCTGATAGTAGGTACGGAACAGCAAAAGATAATAGGACGATAAGTTAGTCATACTTTGTCGTGAAGACCCAAGAAGACATGCTAGGCCTATACCTTCGATAATAGTATCCAGAAAATGTTCTCTACAATTAGTGGCATTATGGAGATAACTCTTGGAAATGTAACGCATGGTTGGCTATACGTAAATTTAAAAAAGACAAAACTTATAGGCCACTTGAACGCAGCCACACTTTTTACAAATAGAAGAAAAATACACGATAAGCTCACCCTTTTTCTAGACTAAAAACAGTAAAACTGGGGCTCTACAAAATTGCATAGGACAAAGAAAACGGGCAATTATCTTGGTGACCATAAACAGTGCCATTAGCCTACTCAGTAGACCGGTTCTCGATCGATTCCGTAGGTCCAGCAGCATTGGACTTGGTTAGTACTTAGTTGGGGGACCGCTTGATAAAACGACACTTGCATTTGGAGTGGTCGATTACGAATACATTCTTATCTGTAACAGAAGCGTGCTTACCTCTAGCAGGGGCATTTTTAGATTTTCATGCCTCCAGCAGGAGGGTACATACCCGTGTTGGAGGAGCATCTGTTCGCTTTCAAAAAATTAACAAGCTAAATTATTTTTACTCCGGTCCCAAAACTGAATTGGAAAATAAACAACGAAGGTAGGCCAGGATAACTTTTAATGTTTCTATGTCAGTGAATAGACCTTCGACAAGAGATGTGGCTTGAAGGGGATTCGTACGGTTGTGAAGGGTCGCAAAAACGTATGGACACAACAATACATTGCGCTAGCTATCATAGGAAAGTAACGAATATTGGGCGGCCACATGGCAGCGAAAATCAATTTCGAAACCAGCAGCAGAAGCGAATTGGAAGACTGAAAAGAATTATGACATAATTTTTCAAATTCTACACGCAGATGACTCTAACTCAAAGTCAGATGCATGCGTTGAATTTCAATCTCCACTTCTCTCACTTCTAAAGGCGATGGCCCAATGGCGGCGGCGCGTTATACGCGGCAGGGGCTTCATGCGCGTTGACGTCCGTTGAAGGTTCATTCATAGCGTCAGGACGTCAGAAAGGTTGCTTTGATTTAAATTCATGTATGAATTTTTGTCTTTATAAAGTTTTAATTTCGACAGTTTGACAGTTTTACAATTTTCAACGCCTGCCAACGCGCGAAAAGTTGAAAGTTGGTCGACTTTTACCGTCGCTTGACGCCGCAAAGTCGTGAATGGGAGAGCTCGATTTGAATTACACACAACCAAATATCGACGTCAAAGCGCGTCAACGCTTTGACGCGCGTAAACGCGAATAAAGTCGTGATTGGGCTATCGCCTTAAAAGTGTTACTGGCTGCCTAGTACTGGCAAGAGCCTACAGAACCACTGTCAATCTTCAAGCCCTACACAGTACGGTCCTCCAGTGCCAATTGTGCCCCGTCCTCTCTTTTTCCCCGCTTTTACCTACATAGCATTCCAGAGGTCATAGGTTCGACTCCCACAAAGGCAATTTTTTGTCATAATCGTAGAAGCTGGTGCCACTTACCCTAGTTTGGTTAGCAAGTTTGATGTTGAAATTGGCCTTATTTGTTGCTTATTTGGTGTACTAAAAAAGTACGAAATAAACCCAATTTTAGCATTAAAATTGCTTATAACTCCAAAAGTAAAAGCCGTAGAATGAAAATTGCTCAGGCATTATTCATAGGAAATTTAGTAAGCTTTCCAGTTTTGCAAAAAAATATCAGTTAATTAGGTATTTTTTGGAGAAAAAGGTGGTTTTAGTTGAAATTTTAGTGAAAAAAAAACCAAAGTTTTGACTTTGACGACTCATGGCTCTGTTGATAGGGTATAACCTTCATTTTGACGGTTTTAGATAGGTGGGAGTATTCTGCGTACACTGATACCTTATTCATGAAAATAGGTTATAGGGTTACAAAAATACAGGGTGATATGTAAAACTCTAAAAAAAAACTTCAAAACGCCCTAGCGGCTAAACCGTTACGATTCCCCCCCGCCACCCGTACGATTTTTTGTTCGTCTATCCATAACCTATCCACAGCCGGCCGCTTTGTCACTGTTCGTGATACACCCTGTATACAAGAGGGACTAGTGCAGGTCCAATAACCATTTAGAGCGAATAATACAGGTCCAATAAGCAAGCAGCTCATCCTGATCTGTATATTAACCTCACATCTCCACTGAAACCTTCTCTCTAGTTTACTAGCGATAGCATAAGAGATTCTAAAGTACCAACTTGAATGAATTAGTAAAGTGCACACTTGTCAATAAACACGACTCCAGTTTCCCATCGATAATATGTTAAGTAATTCACTATCCATTTGCTTCCCAAACTAGGATTTCAATTTACTTCCAAACAAGCCAAAATCCTTATTAGGGAAGCATTTCTGAAAAATTTATTCTGATACCTGACAGAATTTTTAACAAGGTTTGCTCTTTACAGCCTTGTTTATAGGCAGGATACTAGGCTACAACAGTAAAGAGAAATTATAGGGCAGACGAAGCTAACGACTCGTCACATATTCTGTTTGATTCTTGTGTGATATTTCTACATTTTTTTTGATGATAGAAAAGTATTAAATTTTATTCCTTTCCATCTTTAAAATTATATAAAAACTTAAGTCAATTTATTTCAGACATGTTTTTTGTATTTGTTGTGATATCTTATATATCTAATGTCACCTTCCAAAATATACACACAAATCATACGTGTTTGGCCCTTATCATAACTTTTTTGATATATTCAAACATATTCGAATTCTATTCAGAAAATCGGCACAAAACTTTCCGGATCACCCAATATTTTCTGATAAACATGATGACATTATAAATTCTCTAGCAGCAGAAGCAAAATGGAGTCATTGACCCACACTCAAGGAATGGTTCTCGTTGGCAATATTCCAAAACACAAGAAGCGTTTCGAATATGAGTTTTTTATGGGTAAAATATCCTTGGCTTGTACACAGTGAAGCATGAAATTGATGTTTCAGTCCATAAGCAATCAGCTGCTGCCGTTTTTTTGGTACAATCGAAATCCCCGAAGTTAATATTAGGGGATGATATCTATCTATGCCAGACTTGGGGTTTTTGGTGCGATTTCAATGGGCGCGTTTAGGCCCGAGTTATTTTAACTCTGTTAAATTAGCGCTGTTAACTTAGCACCGTTTCTAGCATGCCATTTGACAATTCTCCTTTTACAGCTAATAACAGGCAAAAATAATAACATTTCCAATAATAAAGAGCTAAAAAATGAATAATAATAATAAAATCTTCATTCTGTATTGAAATATTTCTAAATTATTTGCTTACAACAAAATTTACAAGCAAACGTCAATTAATTTTGGCTGTGCTAAATTTTAGCTAAGCCAAAAAGCAGAAATAAGTTAGCTAACAGCGCTAAAAAAATTGCTGTTTATGCCGTTGTTAACTTGCCTAGCTCAGTTAAATTAACTTCGGCCTAAACGCGCCCAATGACTGTTGAGGGAAGAAAATAATTTGCGTGGTAGTCCCTAAAAATTCACTTCGGATCCATTGTTCTATTAGGTTAAGACACACTTTTATTATCCTTCAATCATTTTAGATAGGAAAGGGTGTTTCAAAAAATTCAATACAATTTTTACTTAAATTTTGTCTTCATTCTTTGTTTTAACCTGGTACTCCCGGAATTTTTAGTACCATTTTCCAAACTCCGACTTATTTCGATAAAAAGCCAAATTGAGACATTGTTTTCTAGAAATCTTTATCCTTTCCACAAAATAGAAACTATTTCCATCTTTTTTTTACCTTTCTTTCTTTTGATGAGGTATTGGCCCACAAGTAACTACAAAACACAAATCCTACATAATGGTAATGTGTAGGGCAGTGGCCTGCCTCCAGGTTTACTGTAAGTATGACTTTATTACTGGACTCACATAAAAGCCGTGTTTTTTTAATGAACTATATATGTAGGTCTTCAATCCAGTTCATTAAAAAAACGACAAGGGAAATTTCACTAAGCGCCATCTTCAGTGCTTTAAATATATTAAAATTAATCCGAAGTTGCGTGTCAGTAAACAACTGTTACACGAATTCCCTTCTAGAAAATAATGAATAAGTTTCTAAAAAATAAATTATTTGTTTCCTCATGCCTTCAAATTTGCTCTCGTCACTTCTATTTTGTTTTTATTTTAAATGACGTTTTTCCGACAGCCGGTAAGTATGCTACATTCCGAAAAGAAAGGGAAATTTTGAAATGTCCCAAGACCTGGATAAAACCTCGATAAAACCTGGGTTTTCAGATTTGTATGGGAAAGAACTAAATAGTTCATCATATAGTTAATCGGTGCCAGGTATGGACCTCGTTCGGTAAATCGGTCTGATCGTCTAGGACCCTTTTCACCAAACTGGTACATGCCCAATAGCCGGTTTCATCCTAGTGAATACAGATTCAGAGTCTTGTTAGTTAGAGGCCGTAAATTTCCGCTTATTAGGGTAGACCCACTTTAAGATCTCGTAAGGACATGCCAGTAAGGCGTTAACCTCTGTTTGAAAGGCTCTAGCTAGGAATCGTAAGCTGAAGACCCACATCTATCGCTATCTTTTTGAGTCTTTGGTGTACCATACGAGTCCACTCTGAAATAACTCAGGAAAAACGCAGATTAGCCTCTCTTGGATCTTTAAGAAAAGAGGTTTTAACTTTGAAGTCTTCACGGTTATGCAATCCAACAGCATTCCAAATTCCTGAAACTTCCAAAATATGTACTGACAATTATAGAATATCCTCGGTGAACACCATCACCCAGATACCCATTAGTTCGATACCGAGCGCTGCAGCAAGCGAAATGCGAACAACATGTGGAAATTCGTAGAATCTTGCGAACAGCTACTAAGCAAGCATGCCTCCGTATTAAAGCTCCGTAAGTTTTCATAACTCTTATGATGGTGGTGTATATTCATGAATACGGGGTTTTTGGTTGTAAACTCCATTCGGAACCAAAAAAACATTCAAATAATGGTCTGCCACTCTTGGTTCAAATGGTAGCGGCAGTGCTTGTGGATCCTATATTACATTAAAAAAAATGTGATGAAAAAGATTTTCTTAAAGGAAGTTTAAGTTCTAAAACTTCATTGGATTGAAGGAAGAAGGAACTTTCGCTAGCAATTACAAAAGATCAATCAGACACTTTAGTACATTTTGTTATTGTGACGTCACAAAAGCTCAAAAAGCTTTCTCCACATCAAAGACACGAACCAAATATGCTAAAATATTACTTAGATTTAAAATAGCTGATCAAGTGATGATCTTAGAGATAAAAGGATTCTGTGAGTGGTCGCAGAGAGAGTATATGGCTGCTGTTTATATGTTAGCAACTTTAAAATGGAAGAAACTCCAGCAGTTCATCTAATCAGTGGAAATACCATTATTTTGATGTGAGTCCCTTTGTTAAAAAAGTACGCATTCCAAAAAAACTCTGGTAGCAAAACCTGAATCAGCTAGAGACTAATTCAAATGCGTGCTGCATGCGCCTTTACGTCGCGTCGATTCTAGGAAGTATTCAAAGAAAACTAATTATTTTCTATCTTACATTATTCAAGGATTTCAATTGTAAATTTTAATAAATAATGAAAAATGTAAAAATGATTGAAAAATACCTTTTTGAAATCAAGTTTTTTAAGTTTTTTGCGTTTCCTGGCAAATTTGTCCATAGTCATGTTAGTTTTTTCTACACCATCTGAAACTAGACCTTTCAACAAAAGAAAAAACCCTTACGATTTTTTGAAAAAAATGTTTTTAGAACATGGGCATTTTCGGCTGAAAATGGGTCTCTTTTTTGGTTTAAATTCAAAATAAAACGTAAAAATAAATATTTTAATTCAAAAAAATTACAGCGTATTTGGGACATAAAAAGGTAAATTTCCATAAAATTTGGTGAAATTTTTTTTTTTAATGGAGTTAAAAATCAAAAACAAAACACTAGTTTTTTCGACTTTTCTCGGAAATTTGAGGTTATGTGAAAAAATGGTTTGTACAAAAGTTGTAGTTCTTTTTGTTACCTACAACTCCTATATTTAAATTTTTTTGATAGGAGGTCTAGTTTCGCTGAAAATCGTGAAAAAACTTTTTCACCCCTTACAGTTACCGCCATTTCACCCTCGTAACTCAGATCGACTTGAATTTATTTTTCTGATTGGCTCGCTATATTTCCTTCACTTTCCAACATTTTTCATGCTGTTAATAATTTTTATCATTTTTGCCTTTTTAAAAGGTATCTGCACTGGCCTATTAGTAGAATGAGAAATAAGTAAATGCATTTCCGCACGATTCAACATTGATGACATAGTTTGTGTTCTTACTGCGGAAACACAAATCCCAGTCAGGGACTTCGATGAAGCAAATAAATTCTTGGCAGTTGGCTTTCCTTTAATGTTAAACAGTTCTTTTGGAAGCTGCGGCGATCGAGGGAGAAGATGGGTTTGGGAAATTAGCGCTAACTAGACAGGAGTTAACTTTGACGAAGAGTGGGTCCGTATTAACGGAGTATTGTTTTGGGCATGGAGTAGGTCGATTCCCGTTCGGTCACCCAAGTCAAGCAACATTGCTTGGTATTAGAACTAAGGTAGAGGACCGATTGATAACTCCGTTTAGAGGAGTGAAAGATAAAGTGGTCCGATTCGGTATCGCTGGGAAACAGTCTATTTTTATAACAGGTCGGTTTTGATAATAGGTACTCTTCTCTTCAACCATGTGATATCAATTATGTCAGTTAGTTCGGCTCTTCGCTTAGTTTGTTTTCAGATTTGATCATCATCGCTGGCTCAATATCGATTGCAATCGAGTGTCATATCTCGCCAAAAGCATTCGTTGCTATAAATTTTAGCATAAATATGCCGAATTCGTCATTAAGTGCTGTGCAGATGGTCTCATAAAGATTAAGCCAAGTACCTGACAGTCCATAATATTGAGGTAGCCGACAATTTTACAAACACAAATAAATTAATTAAAAACCAAATTACAAAAAATAAAACGAATTTTTTGTTGTGTTACCTCAGACCAATAAATTAAAACGGTTTACATAAAAGCTTCAAAAATTTGAAGATAATTAAACGCGATAATCTCAAAGGCAGAAGGATTTTAAGAAGCTATCAAGGAAATAAATCAATTTTAATAAAGTATCAAAAAGGAGAGAGAAAAGGAGAGAAAAAAAAGAATGAAATCCTTTAAGCTCAATTTCACAGGGCTCTGGAACTTTGTGTATTCATTTTAATTTTAAAACATTGGAAAGTTTCCGATCCATTGACGAGGACGAGATGCTGGTGCTCCTTTTACGGCAAGGACGTGCACGTTAAGGATACAGACGAGCACCTCTGCTGCTACCAAGCAAAAGGACCAGCAGAAGGGAGAGCACCAGGAACTCTGGCTTGATTTTAAATTCTTTGATGCCTTCATCTTTTTAATCAAGCACTTAGCAATCAGATATTCTCCTTCGATAAAAAAAGGGATGCTGCTGACCTCCTTAAAACTAGATGAGGTATGGATGATTTATATTGATTTTTGTTGTTTTGACCCTTTTTTTCCCGGTCCTGTGATGAGCTTGTGAGATAAACACAAGTATTTTGCTATAGGATGGGGGAGATATGACCTTTTCTTCTCTCTCCGTCGTTATGTTGAGGAAGTGTATGCTCTCTACACAAAGGTCACTCGTATTTTAAGCAGATTGGCTTTGTTAGTTTTTTGTTTGCAATTGAATATTTCAATTTTTTTTCCTACTTTTTTTTCTGGTGTTCTTCTCTCGTTTTTTCCCCAGGAATTGGGGCTGTAAAAACAGAAGTTTGCATTAATTAGATGTCTTTGCGATAATGGAAAAAATTCGCTCTTCTTTTCTTATTCCAGATAAAAGGGTTAACAAAATTAGCATATGGGTTTCTTATTTTGTTGTCTGTTGTCGTTTTTGTTTCGAAAAACCTTATTTTAAGTCACTCTTCCTTATTTAGAAGGAACACGTTTTTGAAAATTTAAATTGGGTAATGTATTATTAGAAAAAGGTGAATTGTTATTAAACAAAGAGAGAAGTTGTCCTGAATTAAATAAATATTCAGGATGTTTTTTAATCGGTGTATAATAGTAAGTCAAGGGTGTCAGAAAAGGTTGGCCTGAGCAAATAATCATGAAAGGAAGAAGTGGGGAAGTTGTTTTTTTTGCTGGGTAGTCGTATTATCAGGGTTCGGTGAACATTAGTGTTTGTGTTATTTTTGATCTTGGGAATAGTGGTTTTGTAATCCACTTCAGATCTATTTAATGAAAACAAAACTTGAAATCATTGAATTCGATGAAAATTAGAAATGCGAGTAAAATTTCGGAAGCGAAAGCGAATTAGTAGGTATGGGGGCGGTTGCGCCAGATGGTATTGCCAACCGCCAGTATGTGCTTTGGGTTTAAGTTGTGTGTGGGTATAATAGTGCGACACCCAGCGATGAATTGAAGCACTTCTTAACAGATTCTGAAGCGCTGAAAAGGAATGCCAATGCGCTTCTAATTCATATCCCAACTCCCTTCCTTTTAACACAGACATGTAATCAGAGCGAGGCGCTTATATTTTGTTGTTCCAGAAGCTCAATTGAAGCTGGGAAATTGAAACTCTTGGGAAGCTCCTGAAGCTTTCGTGAACCATCTATATTATCGATATTTTGCTGAAATCGAATCCAGTTTCAGTAATTAATTAATACACAAATAGTTGATATATATTTTTTTAAATATTTGTTCCGACAGTATTAATTCAATAATAAAATATTGTTTTCACCAGAAATAGTATTTCACAACTGACTTGGCTTTACAAAAACTACAAATTTCCCAACTAAGCAAAAAATGGGAGTATAGAGTGAGTGCTTCCAAAGAGTTCCCATAACATATGGATTGGAAGCGCTACATTTTTGCTACTTTTGGCAGCGGTTGATAAATTTCCCGTTGGGCATGGAAAGGCGCAGCTGTGTGTTTTGGCTGGCAGAATAATCTTTATAGCCCCGGTTGAATTGGTGTGGTGGTTTAGGGCTGAGTTTTTGCATGGGGCAGTAGCTGAGCTATTTTAGGTGCCTGGGCCTAAATGCATGCATACTTGCCCTCCTCTAGCTTTGTTAACTTGAAAAAGTTTTTGAAAAGATATGGTCGAAATTGACCCTCCCCTCGTTCATGCCTAATCCAAAACGAAAGCTCACAGGCGCAACTGTCCCCATACCCACTCGACTTTAACTTTACTTTATTAAAAGAATGGGTCTAAATGAATGAAATTCTTGGAAGCTGTGCCGATAATACCAATAATCTAGCCAAAAGACGAGTTTATCAGGCAAAATCATAGTTTAGCTTAAAATGATATCAAGTTTCGACTGACATATACATGAAGCCGGCCCACTACCACGCCAGAGATCTGTGATTCGATTCTACTGGTCTGAAATTAAAACGAATAGACAAACAGTTAAAAACTTTCGAAAAGAGAATTGTTATAAGAATATTTTAGACTTTAAGAACTAACCAAAACGGGCTTGAAGAAATATTTGACGAAATAAATATAGTTGACTGGCCAAACTACAATAGCTTAAACCAGTTGTATGACTCTCTTAAAAGAATGCTAGATGGATGTTGTTCTAGAAGATATTCTGTAACTAACGAACTTTTGCAGCAGGGATTGGTAGTTGATGATCAATTCGAACAAAAGTGCATCAACTGTTTTTCGCAGTTATCTAATAAGAGCTGCCCGAGGTGTATAAAGGAACTATCGAATCCGATTTCGAGTAATGCTGTACAATCAGTGCCACAGATAGTCGTAGGTCGTTCAAGTGATTATCATATGGTTAATTGTGATGATCTATGGGCTTAAATCATGTCCTATCAAGAGTTGGTCAGACCTATTCTAAATTATGGTTGCTCCTTTCCTTTTTCCTGAGTTTCTTGGTATCGTTTGCTAACTTTTTCTTGAAGCCGCGAGTCTTCTGTCTGAACTCTTATTGTCTTTTGTTTCAGCATATTGTCCACTCACTTCACTATCATGGGGCTGGCTACCTTCAATTGTGCCAAGTTCCTTCTGGAATATTCTCACCTGTTTCCGTGGGATACGTTTCTGTAGACCTACCATCCTGGTACACATTCTGGCTTCTACTTAAAGGATACCGCTTTAGCATAGTGCTTTCCAGCTAGGCTTCACCACATCGCACAGTGGTTCCAAATCCATGGCCAAAATATGTAGACGTTTTTCAAATTGTATGAAATTACGTACAAACAGTATTTTGAGGGCGCTGATTATGAATCTTCACTCAAAATAAAAAAAACAAAATGACGGATCCAATATGGCGGACAAAATTTTTTATAAAGTGGTCAGATTTTTATGAAATTTGGTATGAAGAGTATTTCAAGTCTGTTGATTACGAATTGCTACTGAAAATTTAAAAAACAAAATGTCGGATCCAATATGGCAGACAAAGTTCTTACAAAATGGCCAGAATTTTATGAAATTTTATTTAAATTATACAAACCGGGGCAAACTGGGGCAACTTTTGAAACTTACAAATTATAGAGAAAGATCTCCAAAATGCGACAAAACGTGTTAGAGAGTGGGACGTCGTGCGACTTTTGAGTAATGTAATTTTAAACATAGACGTTTACAACCAGAAGTTATAAAAAACTTGTTTTGAATGGTACATTACTAATACAATTAAGAAAATTGATTGTCAATATGAAATAACGTTTAAAAGTACTTACTTTCGTTAGCAGAAGCCATTTCAAACGATTCCAGGTCACTGTTAACCCAAAAAACCCCATTTCACTTTGTACCGCGCCGAGGCCCTCGTGTGCCAGACGCTCACGTAACAATGGCTCCCGTCCCGAGAGCCCCCCGTGCAAGTTTGACCTTTATAAAACGCTGTTTCTAATACCTCAGGTACCAACCTACATAAATAGACCCAAAAAGTCCCCAAATCAAAGATCGATTTTCGGGACTTTTGGCCACCTTTTCGGCATTTGGAACCGCTGCGCGTCGCCTCGATTGTTTTCAACAAAAAGGAAATTAGCTAAATGAGGATGTGAAGATGTAAAGACGATCCACTTTCAAGTTGATTCCTTCCCATAGGTCGGCCATCTTTCTAAACACTTCGCACTGCCAGGCCATGGATTTTTGATTCATGCACCGAAAATAATAATAATAATAATAATTGATTGTGTAATCATTGTACAAAAGAAAAGAAAAATTCTTATAAGCGTACAATTAAAAATTATTGGGTGAAACATTAGGCAAAAATAAATTTAAAATTATGGACTAAGAACTATAAGTTAACAATGTAAATTAATATTAACAAAAAGAAAAAGAAAAATTAAGAAAATAAAGTAAAAATATTCAAAAAGAAGAAAAATGAAAAGAAATAAAGAAAATGCTATGATCCTGTCCTCCAAATTTAACAGGTAACACATCACCAGACATCAGGGAGTCCATGGCTTTGACTAGGCCTCAACATGGCCTCACTCCTGAACCTATGCGAAGGCGACTGCCAGCTTTATCTGAGGAGGTACTCTCCATATCTGGCTTCGCCCCAATCGGATCCGGCTTTGCGATCTCTTTGTGGCGTTGGCTTAGATTGCGCTATGCCTTTGCCGAACCCTGCCATCGACCTCAGGTTGGGTCCAATCGAACTCAAATTTACGACCACGCTCTGTGGCTGTTTCCTCTTGCACTTTGCCTTTGCCGGATTTTCCGGCTTAACTGAGTCCTGTTTTTTTGTTAACGAAGAATCAACTGCTTATTATAGATTATCCAACCTGTAATAACCTCTCCCATCTGGGCCTGAATCATTAGTAAGAACTTTGAATATAAATCTAGTTCCCATGAGTTCACAAAAGGTCTTCTATGCCATCAGTATTGGCTGGTATGTGTCAACACTTCGTTGAAAATTGTCTTAGAGTGAACCAAAACCACTCTGACGATCATAATCAAGCCTAGTGAATAGTTTAAGTTGCCATGGAAGGTTCCAAACCGATTTCTAACGCTAGGGTAGAGGATTTGTCCTTCCCAGCCGTAGAATACGCTTATCTCATGGATGAAAGGTCAAGCAAGTAATGCTCAGTAAAATATTAGATGATGATCGTTTTCTGTATCAACTCTAAGTCCTATTTTACAAGGAGTTGAAAATGTCAGTGTAAGCTTAACTATTACATTCTTAACACCCCTATACCTCAGATTAATAGAACAACAACCCCTATACCTCGGATTAATAGACTATGCGAGGCACCATCCCTTGGTATCCCAGGAAAAGTCCAGGATAACCTCTCTGGTTTGTCCATTAAGGAGGCTTAAACTGTGCAATATTTGCGGGCATGCAATTATCATTTTGGGAATATCTTCGTAACCCTCACAATTGTAGAATGTCTGAAGAACCCCTGAAGATCCATCACTCAGGTGCCCATTCGATATGAGCTTCAGGTCAACATTAATAACAAATTTCTCAATCTGGGAGCGGAGTAATACCAAATTATGAAAAGTCTCCAGTACTTCAATCGGCGGTCTCCAAATAAACCTGCTGATGCAAAGATAGACCATTCTTTGAATCTTGGATAAGTTCGTAGCAACTTTATTAAGCTTGGCATCCCTACTTAACAATGTTATCTAATCTTAACGGCCCGACGTAGCGTCTCTGTGGACTGGTCGTCATCTTCTATTGGCATTCACAATAATATCGAACCCCACAATTTTCTACATAATTTTAGGGTCAGTTTTTTTTACATATTTTAATATTTAAATTTTAGTCTGCATACTTTTAGCGTCAATTTTTTTATATTTCCAAAAGGAAAGGGAAGGGAATTTTAAGGGTGTTTCGTGTGTTTAAGACTACCAGTCTGTAGGATGGTTCTTGGCTAATCTGCATTAAAATTTTGCCACTTTTCGTTCAACTTTTTTTGTATAGTAACGAAATCTCATATCACATTAATGGCAACCTTTGTTCTCTATATATCTATATATATATATATATATATATATATATATATATATATATATATATATATATATATATATATATATATATATATATAAAAATGAATGGGTGTTTATGTATGTTCGCTATAGGATCTTACACCGTGCAACCGATCTTAATGAAATTTTAACCATGTGATATTTACATTAAAACTTAGAACATAGCTTATTTTATTACTTTCTAAAGCCACTCCTAGATGGCGCCTTCAGGGAGAGCTTCGTTGAAAATCATCGCAGAGCTTTGAATTTTTGCATAAAGGTCCGTGGAGGGCTCCTTTGATGCACCTCAAAGCCCGATTTTCGAAATTCAAAAAGGCCACCGAAATATGACCGAAATTCAAAATTGCCGCAGAAATATGGTTGAATTTCCCAATTTTATTCCGATTCCAATGAACGTGGGTATCTAGGGGTTTTTTAAGGTCGCAAATAACGAATTTGTGATGAAAACTTATAAATTCAAAATGGCTGACGAATTTGGAAAATGTGTTCCGATTCCAATGAAAATCTGTATCTGAGGTTTTTTAAGGTAGAAAATAACGACTTTATGATTAACATTTAAATTCAAAATGGCCGCACCAATATGGCCGGCGAGTTTGCGAATTGTATTCCGATTCCAATTAAAATCGGTATATGGGAGTTTTTAAGGTAGTAAATAACGAATTTATGATCAAAACTTATACAAAATTGTGGGGCCAATATGGCGAAAGAATTTTGCCAAATAAGTGTCATTTCCCGGTTAGCTGTATGTAGGGTGTTCAAGAGTTGGAAAATCGGAAAATCTTGACATTCTAGCTACAAATGGAAAAACATTGAATATAGTATATCCTGAAGCTCTCTAAGCAATTGGTTCAGGATTGATCAACAAGGTTTTTTTTGGAGAAAAGGAACTGTGGGATGACAATATTGAAAACTGTTTCACCGTGTAGCCCTGAGCTCAAAGAAGTGCAGAATCGCAATTTTATTTATACACGGCACAAAAGAACGCTAAACATTAGAAAATAATTGTACAATTAATTCCCCTATGAAACATAATGGCATCTGTTAATTTAATATGAACGCAATTTTGCAATATGTGACATTAAGAGATAATAAAAGTTGGTTTTTTGGCATTGCTTTTTCCAACTATAAAAAATTTGCTTCATTTTTCAATTTA